>OX359288.1:34593941-44593941 GCA_947179395.2 Pulicaria dysenterica | reverse complement strand
CACGGAGTACTTAAAATATTTTTAAAGGAAAAATTATCACAGACTCAACACGCACGTAATATATTTACCACGCACGCGTTGAATAGCTACTACGCACAGAATGAACACACAGCCTATGGAAGATTCTAGAGGATCAACGACACTACGCACGGACTAAGTATCACTACGCACGCACAGGCAATCACTTCGCACGAGTAAAACTCAAACAGTTAACGTAAAAACACGACCTTTTTTAACGCAAAACGACTTATTTTCGACCTACTAACCGGTTTAACAACGACGAAAAGGACAAACACACAGGCCTAATCGACACCTAGATCACGAAATCCTAAAGGAAAAGTGATCAATCAAAGCACAAGGCTCTGATACCACTTTGTAGGACCGGCTGGGGGACGGGGTTCTAAACTAAACTAAAACACCCTAATGCTAGGACTGATCTAGGATGAGAAATAGCGCGGAATTCTATTTCCCAAACCTCCTAAGGATTCTAAGATCTGCTTAGGTGTCCGGCACACAGTATCACACAGTGAAAAACACAGAGTAGAAACAAGAACACACTCTAAGAACTCACACAGAGATGCTTAAGGCTGCCCTTGGATTCGGATTAAACACACAGTATTTGTTTACGAGGCTTAAAGTCGCGATTTTGTAGGCTTAAGGTCTTATCAGATCGATTGCAAAGACTTCCGTAAAGTATTGTCGATTACGTAGGTTACCCAGTCGATTACCCGCGCTAATGCGGGGTTAGGAAGTATTTATAGAGTAATTAACTTCAGTACGCACGTGATGCCCATCACTGCGCACGTAGCTAGTTCAGTACGTGCGTACTGATTATTTTAATAATAATTACTTAGATTTAAACCGACCTACTCACTACGCGCGTAGTGAGCTCCACTACGCACGTAGTGAGTATAACTTCGCACGTGGTGATTTCTCACACACACTTAAACTTCCAAACTCACATCAACACATGATTAAGTACTTGTAAGCTTAAGATATTCACATAGAATCACTAAGAATATATAAACATGTAAACAATTAATCAAAACACATTTGAATTAATAAACATGTATATATTTGATTGATAAGAACTAGGGATTTACAATTATGCACCAACATGACCCTTGATCTTCCTCAAGGTAAATTTCCTTACTACCCCTTTTCTTGGATAGCATTTCACTTTGTAGGAAAAAGTGCCCTTCGAGCAACAAATACTTTGTTCTCAGAAGGTTTATAGAATAAATATCCAACACCGGCAGGAGGATATCCGATAAAGTAACAACTTTCCGAGCGAGGTTCAAGTTTTTCTTCGGCCTCACGTCTTACGTAGGCTTGACAACCCCAAACTAGTAGGTATAAAAGTTTCGGCTTCTTATTATGCCACGTTTCATAAGGTGTTTTCATAACTTTCTTAGTTGGTACGAGGTTAAGGACTCTTACCGCCGTTTCTAGAGAATATCTCCAGAAACTAATAGGTACCTCCGTTCGACTCATCATAGACCTCACCATATCTAGTAAACTCGGTACTTAGATACTCTCCACCTTCATCAGACCGGAGTATCTTAACTGATTTGCCCAATTGATTCTGTACTTCGTTTTGGAATGTCATGAACACCTCAAAGGTTTCATGCTTGTGTTTAACAAGTCAGACATACCCATACCTACTATAATCATCTATAAAGGTTACGAAGTATCTTGAGTTGTTTCTTGTGACATGCTTGAAAGGTCCACATACATCAGTATGAATAATATCCAAAAGGTCCTTTCCCCTCTCACTTTTTCCCGTTAAGGGTGCTTTTGTCATCTTGCCTAACAAACAAGATTCGCATACATCACTTGACCCGTGATCAATTGATTCCAAGATCCCATCCACTTGGAGCTTGGTGATGCGACTCTTGTTTATATGACCAAGACGACTATGCCACAAAGAGAACTTGTCCAAACCATGTTTGAAATCAGAATCCATATTCATGATAAATTTTCTAGATTCAATGTATGCATTTTCCTCATATATGCCATGACACGGTAATATTTTAAAATAAACAATACCATTTTTGAAGCAAATAATTGTTCCATTAACAAATTTAAAAGCATAACCATCGTCATACAAAGCATGGAAAGAAATAATGTTTCTAGCCACTTTGGGCGAATAGCATACATTTTTCAATAAAATAGAACAGCCGGTCTTGAATGAAAGCTCAAAGTCACCCTTTGCTTCCATTAGGACAATCTCCGAATTTCCCATTACTAGATCCAGCTCTCCCCGCTCCAGGCTCCTACTTGTCCTTAGCACCTGCACCATATTACATATGTGAGTGCCATAGCCAGTGTCTAAAACCAAGCCTTTAGAAGTAGAAGTTTGATGGAGTTCTATCATGAATGTACCTGCAGAGTCTGCTCCCAATATGCTCATCGCCTTAATCTTATTGAGCCCCTCAAGGTACTTTGGGCAACTTCGGTGGTAGTGCCCCTTGCCCCTTTAAAAGAAGCATTGAGCATCCTCCAGAGTCTTGGTTTGGGGAAGTTTCCCCTTACCCTTACCATCGGAGGTAGGTTTAGTGTTGGGAAAATAATCTCATTAGTTTGAATTTGATGAGACAAAGTTAACTTTGTAAGATGAGTTCTACATATAACTTAAACATAATTATGAAGCTTAGTCAGACTGAAACCGAGCTGGGGACAGCGCTCTTTGTAGCTGATCAGGATCTGTTCCTGTTTTTTACACTCAGCTCTAAGATGTTCAACAACGACATCTTTCCAGAGCAAGAGGGTCTGAGTGAGCCCATGCTCCAAATTGCTGACACAGCTTCATCAGAAAGTGAAGCAGAGGAATCAAATCAAGGGGGAGCTTCTCAAGCTGACACAGAAGTTCAAGCTGAGCACTCTGCTCAGGCTGAAACAGTTTACACTGCAGCCACCTCTGGTAAGACCTCTCCGCTTTCTCTTTCTTCTCACTTTTCTCCATCTACATTTGGAGATAAGACTGCAGTGGAACCAACTCAGTCTAACCCATCTCCTCCACCTTCATTCCACTTTCAATCCCACTCTGAAGCCACCCCTAGTATGCCCCCCGCTGCTAGGGAGAATATCCAAACCTACCAAAGAAAAACTGCCAAAGGTGGTGCCACTCCTAAAGGCATCACTGGATCTGAGATCACTTTGATCTCTCCGGCAGGAGTTGAGGGGGAGACGCCTACTCTTAAGGTGTCAACCTCAAGGCTCATATCAACCCAACAGCCTAAACCGGGTGTGGTGTCTACTCAGCCCACACTTACTCGTGCCATGGGAGAGCCTACTTCTGTGCCTGAACAGACACATTCAGGTTACATTGAACATATGACCAATCCCCAGGGTCAATCACCCCCCTCTATACCCAAAAGCCAACCACCAACCCATACACTTCGCGTCTCGAGCCCTATTCGTTCTATTCATTTATCCCACTCTAGTGCACGACTTATCAATGTTTCATCTTCAAACCAGGATGAATCACAGGGTCCAAACTATGGTGCACATGAATTTGAGGGTTCACACCAACCCTTGGATGATGCACCCAAAGACTCTCCTGAAACAAAACCAGCCTCCTCAGGCATCTAGCAGCTCAAAGACTACATTGATGCTCAGTTTGGGTTGTTCCATCTCAAGCAGAAGAAGCACAAACGCAAAATCTATCAAAGGCTTGAGAAGCTGACAAAGGATGTTCAAGAGATTGCCTCTACAGTTGCTGCACTCCAACAACAAAGGACTTCAAACCCTATTGATGATGACAAAAAGGGGGAGAAGGTTCAAGCTGATACTGAAGCTGAGCTAGTTCGAGCTGAAGCTGAAGCTCTTCTAGTTCTAGCTAAAGGAGCAGAGAGGAAGACTCAGACTGAGGGGGAGTTAGAAATAAACAAAGAGGAACCTGCAGCTAAAAAGCAAAAAGTGATAGAAAATTAATCTGAAGCTGACACTATTTCTGAAACTGAAGAGAAAAAAGCTACAAGGGAGATGATTGAAATGATTGAACTAGAGGAAGCTGGTGAGCTGGGCATATCCCTTGATGAGCTTAGGAAAATGAAAGAAAAAGAAGCCAGGGATCAAGAAAAATAAAAAGAAAAAGAAGCTTTGGCACGAGCTGAAGTTGTATATACTGGTCCAATACCTGATCAAATTCCATACTCAGATGCAGAACTGCAGGAATGCTACTTCAGAAGGAGCTACAACAAAGAGATCAGAGGAATGACCTTGAGCATAGCAAATGGAGCTGTCATTCTCACTTTTGAGCTTAGTGATAAATCAACAGTGGGAATGGACCTGAGATATGTTCACAGGATGGGCTACATTGAATGACAAAGGATAATGATGCTGCTCAAGAAATTTAAAAGAAGTCAGATCAAACAAGAAATTCTATTTGAAGTCTCCAAGTTGATTGCTCGAGCTGAAGAACTGAGGTATGTCCTAGTTCCTAGTCTGCAGTGGGAAAATTTGTTCGACATTCTCGTAGGAGTAGAATTCAGAGAAAATCAAAGCATCGACACTCCTATTCAAGGCTTCATGTTTAAGGATCAGGCAGGTAATCCCAGTTTTATTAAGCTAAATGAGGTTTGCTATCTAAAAGTTGAGGATGCCTTGAGAATAAGAAACTGTTGTGGTAGTGAGGAGTTAAATCAGTTAATAAAGTATAGACTGAACAAACTCATTAGAGTACAACAGAAGGAACTCAGGGAAACGATGAAGCTGAAAGATTGTTAGATGAGATCAATAAAGAGATCATCATCTGGGAGCTTTTACATCCTGATTTCATCAGATAGAATAGATTAGTTCTATTGTTAATATTAGATTAGTTCTAATATTTTTGTATGCACTATGTGTGCATGATCTAAGTGATCAACAACTTTTGTATTATGATCAGTTCTATTAATACAAATATAAAGTTTGATATGTTCAACTGTATTATGATGTGTTCATAGCTATAAGTCTGAGAAGTTCAGCTTAATGAATAAATGATAAGTTCTTATTCATTAATATAATTAGTTGGTGTGTTCAACTAAAAATTGGTGTGTTCCAATTTAAATTGATAAGTTCAATTAATATTGATATGTTCAATAAATATTTGATCAGTTCAAGTAATAAAATCTTAATAAGTTTAAGATTTAAAACATAATTCTGTTAAACAAACTTAAGAACTATTTGATGGTTTTGTCATCATCAAATAGGGGGAGTTTGTTGGGAAAATGATCTCATCAGTTTGAATTTGATGAGACAAAGTTACGTTTGTAAGATGAGTTCTACATATAACTTAAACAGAATTATGAAGCTTAGTCAGACTGAACACTTAGAGTGATTCAGACTGAGTATAAGCTGAATATAAACTGAGCATATGTTGACCAGTTTATGTTATACCTTAGTTTGTTTATTAATATGTTTAATAATCTGTGTATGTCACATAAGGTATATATCGAGTAGTAAGCTTGATGTGTTTCAAGCTGAGTGACTCAGCTCAAAAGCAGAGTCAGCTCGACAGAGGTGCTAAATTTGTTTTAGTCAACTAAGTTAGACTTCTAAGGATGAGTGTATCAATGTACGTGTTAGTTCATGTGTGAATTCAAATTTTTTCTCGAAGAACTGAGCTTGATGAGTTTCAAGCTGAGTAACTCAGTCTGAGTAATGAAGTCAGTTTAAAGATAATTTAAATATGTTTTAAATTCATCTTTATCTCTCTCTATATCTACGGCGCGGATAAGAAGACTCTAGAATCAAGATTGAAGATTGAAGACTCAAGATAAGAAGATTCAAGATTCAAGATTCCGGTTTATCTGAAAGTTAGTTAGCGAATTAGGCTAAGTCCAGTTTGTTAGGAACCGTAGCAACAGGATTATAAATACTTATCTCCTGATAAGTTTAGAGGTACGACTCAGAGACGATTACAACTAAGTGTTGCAGAGCCAACCTCACCTCATCGTATGTGTTACGAGTCTTGATTCAGTATCAAGATTTAATCACAGATTTCCAAATAAGTTCGTGTGTTCGAATTAATCACATTAGTTGTGATATTGGTAAGAAATCATGTGTTGATTCAATCTGTGAAAATCCTGTTTAGAGAGTCGTCGGTATCTATAATTATATGTTAATTATAGATATCTAAGTTTGAGAGAATTGAGAGATTTATATTAGGTGATTATATATCAATAGTTGCTTACTTGATAGTCATTGTAATCATCTTCTTATTCAAAGCATTGTAATCATCTTCTGATTAATAAAAGCATTCGATTGATTATGGTTTGATTTACTGTGTGTAATACTTTTCTTTGATTTGTTCAATTTCCGCAGAAAGTGTATTCAACCCCCCTTCTACACACCTGTTGTTTGTTGTTACTCTCTCATACAAGGGACTAACATTTAGGCTTGGATTTACCATCCTTCCCCTTTCCCTTCCCTTTGGAAAGGGTGCTCTTCTTCTTCTTCCTGGAGATACGGCCCTCCCGGATGGCTAGAACGGGAGTGGAAGAAGAAGATGGCTTGCTCTTGGTCATGCTGGGTTCAGCAGTTTTGAGCATACCATGCAGCTCCATCAAGGACTTTTCTATGTTGTGCATATGATAACTCATAGTGAATTGATCATATGCACTGGGTAGGGATTGGAGGATCAAATCGACCACCATCTCCCTCCTGATGGTGAATCCCAACTCTCCATGCGCTCGATGTTTGCTTTCATACGCAAAACATGAGCGCTCACATTCCCTCCATCTTGAAGCTTGCAAGCGAGAACAGACTTGAAGCATTCATACCTTTCCTGCCTCGCCTGCTGTTGGAACATATCCTTCAGCTGCACGATTAGGTCGTAGGCACTCAAGTGCTTCATTTGCTTTTGCAAATCGTAGCTCATTGTGCTCAACATGAGGCATGTAATTTCCTCAGTTTCCTTGAGGCGCTTTTCGTACGCCTCTCGGACCGCTCTCGTTGCACCACTTGGAGGTGCCTCGGGTAACGGTTCCTCAATGGTGTGCAACTTCCCTTCATAGCGTAGGACAAGCCTCAGCTACTTATGCCAATCCATGAATTTGCTACCATCGAGTTTCTCCTTTTCAAGGAAAACTCGTAGAGAAACGTTAGTGGTGTTGTTGTTTGCGCTTGTTGATGCCATCGAAAATTGCAAAGTAGTTTTTGTTAGTTTGATATTTTATCTTGTTAAAACAATTTACCCATAAAAAACCATCTTAACAAGGCTAAGAACCTTATTTCATCCTACCATGCGAAGGGGTTACCATGAATCACATGATAAAACTATTTAGGTCGGCAACCATTTTGCCAATTGCAATCCTTAGAACCTTGCGGGATCCTACGAAAACCAAGGGTCATTTGGCATTTTTGATCACTTCTTGCACCAATCTTAAGCTTTGAAATTTTGATTAACTCGTCCTAAGCTCGACAATTAATCAAGATTTCAAACTTAAAATTGCAAATCGTCCGTCAAGACATGCTAAGTTCGACAACCAAAATTGTGAATATTGTCACACTCACCTTCCACACAGTTTTATGAGAGTTGGCTCGTGCTAAGCTCGACAACCAAAACTCATAATACTAGATTCGGGGGGTATCGACTTACGGATGGTGCATGATTTACGTTTTATGGAAAGACGGGCTTTTGTTTCCTGTTTAGTTTTAGATTAACTTATTAGTGACAAAACCTAATTTCACTAGGTGAGTTAATCATGTATGTAACCCTTGCCATAAAACCTATGTGTTCTTCCCGTGAGCCAAACGGGAAGAACATGATCGATTGTAAGGGACAAAGTCTTCGATGCGATCTCCAACTAAAACAGCCATCTCCATTGGATTTCACCGGCCTTATGGTCACCATGCTCCACCTCTTTTGACTCCCTTTCGTGTGTCTTCATCCATCATAAATTACAATACATACAATAGAATAAAGAATGGCATGCAAGCCACAATATTCCAATTTATCTATTATAATTATATGGATGAATGAAATCGCATGCAAGCCACATTATTATTACAAATTTATCAAATGAACAATAATAAAACCTCAAATGCATCCAAACACACAATCAACCACAAGGCCAAGGCAAGGTCACCAACTTATATATCCACATACAACTAAACATACACTATAGCTACTGGAATAACATATAATAACAACAAAATAAAAATTCCAGAATCTCAAAATAAGCCAAAATACCCGAGACCAAAAACTGTTTTTAACAAGGAACAAAAACTGTTACAGCGACGTTAGCGCCGCTAACCCTGTTTGATAGAAAACAAACATTTTTTATTTCAGGTTTTTCAGGCCACCATGTGCAAATCTAACATAAAGGTGGCTCTGATACCACTGTTACGATTTCTTGGGCAAGCAATGAAAGCAAGGTACAACAACAAAAGCCCATGGTACAAGCATAACAAGCATAAAATTGAAACCCCACAAATGGAAAAACTCTATGTATTATAAATGCAACATGAAAAGAAAACAGAAGAGGTTATACAAGCCTCCTTAGCTACAGAAAACATGAGATTGTGATAAAGGTGATGCTCTAAGATTGCAAAGACCGGTTCTTCTATTGAGGTATACCCCGGGAACACGCCAACCACGAGTGCTAGCTCGCCTCTAGTGGTACTTCTCTTGAACACCACATGTGGAACAACAACAAAGGACAACTTTTCTAGAACCTCTCTTGTAAAACTCTCTATAAGTATCTTGAAGCACTTAAGAGTGTTTTTAAGTATGTATTGACCAAGAGTGCAAATGAAGACCAAGTAAGTCCTTATATAAAGTTCAAGTGACACTTCAGATGCCTCTTGGTCGGCCAAAGACCCCATGATATGTCTCACATGCATTGGCCAACTTTAGAGGTGATTTGTCAAAAAGCACATGCGGCCATAGCGGCGCGAACGCTTAAAGGTTAGCGCCTTAAGGTTAGCGGCGTTATCGCGGCCTGTCAGGTGGCATGACACAAAGTACATGCAGCCGTAGCGGCTCTAACCCATAAGTTTTAGCGGCGCTAACACCTTATGGCTAGCGGGGCTAACGCGGCCTGCGATGTCCACTTTTGTCTTTTGCCATTTTTGGTCCCTATACTTTAGTTGCTGTCAGGTTTGACCCCGATGTATGACCCAATAGACCCATACATCATCAGCAGTGATTCAAACAACATGTATGCATCAGTGGGCATAGTCTAACAGTTCTTAGTAGATGGAGGTGCGGAAGAGCTTAGGGTAACTGGTTACTATGATGCTAGCTTCCAAACTGACAGGGATGACTTCCGATCTCAATCGGGGTTCGTGTTCTTGTTAAATGGTGGCGCTGTCTCCTGGAGAAGCTCCAAGCAAGACACTGTGGCTGATTCAACGACAGAGTCAGAGTACATTGCGGCCAGTGAACCTATGAAGGAGGCTGTTTGGATGAGAAATTTCATCCAAGATCTGGGAGTGGTTCCTAGCATTTCTGACCCTGTTGAGGTTTTTTGTGATAACGAGGGTGCGGTTTCTTTAGCAAAGGAACCTAGTTCTCACAGACGCACGAGGCATATTCCGCGGAAATATCATTATATCCGGGACGGGGTCGAGAGTGGAGAAATTGTTATCAGCAGAGTACACACCGATAGAAGTGTTGTTTGATTATGTATATTTGGTTATTATATTTGATGTATTTACCCTTTTCGGAACATTCAGCAGTATTATATTTATCGTATTTATCGATTATTAAATGGAGATTTAGTAATGCGCAAGTTACGGGTATTTCTTTAAATCTTTACTGTGTTCCAACTTAGCATGTTTTGTTCTTCCCTGAATTTGTAAGCATTCTAAATGTCCACAGTCGGTCATTCTTCACGAGAAATAAGTCTGAACTGAGACAGAGGGAAGTGATTAGTCATGTGTCCAATGGGGATTGGGACACGGGGACGCAATACTTCGCCTGTACTTGAAAGGGTTTCAAGTAATTGGATGACCCACACGTGAGTTCACTTTGTAGAACTTGTCATAAGTGAATCAGGATGATAATATCAATTCATCCTTATACAGGAGATGCATTGGGAAGGGTATGGTCAATGTGGTGGGCATTGTAGTCAAAGGAATTTGTTCCTCTGTTTAGAGAGATATCCCTGGGCCCCTCGATGATTGGTCGCTGACACCAAAATGCATGGTCGTGCTCAAGTATGCAATGATTTGAGTAATCGATTGCAACTTGTATATTTTGGTCACCACTAATCTAGATCGAGAAACATAATTGTGAACGAACGGAGAATGAGTAAGTACCATGTCTCGTGTTCACTCGGATATCGCGAACAAAAGGATGTTTGATCCCTTATCTATAGGACCATTTCACATGGGCTGCAGTTTGGTTTTTGTGCTGAAGAAAAAACCCATAGTGACTTGGGGGCAAAGATGTCTTACTAGAGGCCACTGTTTGTCTGTGATGCATTGGGTATGGTGAGTCATGTGCTAGTGGGAGTCTGTTGGACTATGCCCACTGACACACGTATGCCAATTGATCACTTCCAATGATGTATGGGCCTATCGGGTCACGCGCCGGGGGTTGATCTTGACAATAACCTAAAATGAGGGGTGAGAAAGAATAATTAAAACAATCAAATACACCAGGGGTGTAACTCTTCCCTTTCTTCTCTTTTAAGTTGCATTTCATAATGTAGAGTTTGCTACTTCCTTTGGGGTTCATAATATGGTTCTTTTATGCTTTTGAATTTCGTACTTGCTTTCGTTGTGCCTAACCATGAACCCCAACATTAAACTGGTAGCTACGAGATTCTCTATGAGGCCTGTGATCACTACGAGATGCTCCAGAACTGCCCTCAACATGATTTAAATGCTCACCAGGTTATTCAAACGTTCTATAATGGTATAAATGTCTGCACTAGAATTAGGGTGTGATAAATCGTATAAATGTCCCACAAGCGGCATTCTGCGAGAGACCCTTCCTTTCATAGAAAAACTTCATCCACTTCCGACAGCTTTTAACCATATGGCAGCCCTCAACGCCAAGCTGGTTGAATTAGGGTGTGATATGAAAAAGATTCAACAGAAGATGCGCCATGAAAGTTAGTTGTGATAACTGCAGCGACCCATCTCGCGAGAGATTGCCCATACAATGGTGATGGGAATCTCAAATAATCTGCTTATTTCGTCTACGATAATGGGTACGATTCCCCAATGGATGAGGATAGAGGATAGTGTCCCTTACCGAAAACCTCATTGGAAACCTTATCCGAATACCGTAAGGAGATGGAGGCGAAATATAGGCAAACTGCCCGGGATTCTATCGGAGAATGAGCCTAATTTTAAGGAGATGTTCACCCGATTCGCAGTAGCATCCAAGCAAAGACACTAGGAGACGGAGGAGCTGGTGAAGAAGATCGGAGTCACGACTGAGGCAACACTAGGGAATCAGTAGGCCTCTATCCACAATATCAGGACACAGATTAGTCAAATCTCTCGGGTTCTCCAGGATCGCTTTCCTACGACTCTTCCTAGAAACACTGAACCGAATCCAGAAGCCGATCTCATAGCAGTGACTACTAGGAACGGTACAACGCTCAATGATCAATCAAATAGTAGTTCGAACGCTACTCCTGTTGTGTAGCCGCCTCCGCTGCCTGATCAAGAGAAAGAAATGGAGGAAACTCCTGAACCTCCAGATGTACCACCCACTGCTCTATCCGCTTCACCTCCCGTAAAACCGTACCATCCACCGATGCCATATCCGCAGCGTCTCAGGAAAGACGACCAGGATGAGCAGTATCAGAAATTCCTCGAGCCCTTGAAATCTTTGCATATAAACATCCCTTTATGCAAAATTCATGAAAGACCTGCTTACTAATCGTAAGAAACTCAAATAGGTCACGAGTGTCACACTGAATGATCAGTGCTCGGTAGTGATGCTTAAGAAGATCCCGAAGAAAATGACCGATCCCGGGAGTTTGCCAAACACATGCATTGGCCAATTCAGGTGCTAGCGTAAATCTCATGCCATACTCTTTATTTGCTAAACTGGGCCTCCTCGAACCGAAGCCCATTCGTATGTCTATTCATCTGGCAGATAAATTCGTCACTCATCCGCGAGGGATAGTTGAGGATTTATGAGTTAAGGTAGATAAATTCATCTTTGCTACGGACTTCATCCTTTTAGACATGGAGGAAGATGATCAAGTTTCTATTATCCTGGGCAGACCCTTCATGAGTACATCGAGAGCTTTAGTTGATATTTACGAATCACAACTAATACTCAGGGTAGGTACCGATGCCATCACGTTTGGACTTAACAAATCTTTGACATATTCTAAATGTCGTGATGATTCTGCCTTCTTTATTGGGATTTTTTATACTCTTCGTGATTGAGAGCTGCGTGATACGAGAGCCAAGGAGACCAATGGACGAATACCAAAAGGAGAAAGTCTTCTCAATCCCGAGAAAGACCAAAACAAGACTCATTCAAAAGGGAGTAAATACTTCGACCCTGGGGATAAAGTTCTATTATTTAATTCTCGGTTGAAGAAATGTCCCGGGTATCTAAAAACCCGGTGGTACCGACCTTACGAGGTGAAAAAGGTATTGCCAAATGGCACAATCGAACTACTTGATACTAAGGGGATCACCTTCAAAGTCAACAGGAACTTAGTGAAGCACTACTCGGAAGAGGGGACCGATGAGAGGGGAGGTGAGGATATAGACCTCACCGTGCCAAAACCCAGAGTGTGGGGTTTGGAGTCCAGCAAATGACTCGAGTAATGAAGCGCTTCCGGGGGGCAACCCGTGTTCAACTTTGTGGGTGTGTTAACTAGAAACCCTCACGAGACTACAACTCGTTCACTCTGGCTACCTAGGGGTTTAAAGGCTTGTTGCTTACGCTAAATGTAACCATGATTGCTACGAAAGTGAGTTAGGTTTGTTTTTCTTTCGTGTGTTTAATTTTAGTAGTTGTTTTGTTCTTTAGCCTTGATCTGTTCTAATCTATGCTCAGAGTGTTTTTATTGCAGGTGGTTGTTGATGCATGGAGTACGCGCTTTATGCTGGCATTTGCTCAGCTTTATATATTATTGTTCTATATTTTGTGTGAATCCCCGAAGGGAGTTTTCTCGAATCTTTTTCTACCCTTATTTTGACTTATCTTTATGTACAATGGGGACATTGTACAATCTACGGTTAGGGGGTTAGAAAAATATTCCTTGCTTGAATTTTATTTGTCCTTTATTAAATCATTCTTTTATGTGGGCTATAATTTTTAAATTTCTAATATCATTTGAGTAAGGGTTATATATTAGTTTAAGGTGTCATTTGTTTGATTTTTGAACAAGTTCAAAGGTTATACTAGTATTTAGAGGTCTTTCACCGTTCCTTAGAAATTTCGATTTATGGTAACCAACTTTTAATTTTTGAATTATTAAAATAAATAAATTGGTTAAGCTATTTCCGAGTCTAAGCTTGACAAAAATAGGCTGACTATGAATTTCTTCTTTTATTAATCATATGCTTATTAATTAGAAAAAAACAGAGAATAAGGCCAAAGGCCAAGGCAACAAAGAAAGAATAAATCCAAAACGCTAGATATATAATTTAAAAAAGTGGCCTTTGGAACTCGAATGAGTAAACTCTAAGGGGTGTTCTAAACCTAATCACCTAAAGCCAACTGGTTTGGGATCAGTTGAGTTGAATGTTTGCTACATGAGTTTCATCGAAAGTCATAGACTTATATGATAAAATAATAAAAAGTATATTTCAAATAAAATTGGATAATCTACAATAAGTCTTGACGTTGGGGGATTCCTAAGGGGTAAATTAACCGTCAAAATCAAAATAATTCATTCATTAAGGATTGGTTATTTATAAAAAGAGAATGTATTTGGGAAGTTGAGAAGTTAAGAGAGGATCAAAACACGGGTATATGCATAAGTGTAGGTATAGTTGATGGCTTGTTTCTACTCAAACATATTGACATTATTCAGCGATATTTAATGTTTATAAGTACATTGACAATGATACCAACTCGTATGTGTCAGTGGGCATACACATGTTGGAGTCTACCCACTGACACAAGTACATTGGTGTTACTGTTGATGAAGTGCGAGCCTATTGGGTCACACACCAAGGATTGATCCAGAAAGCTTACTGATAAAGAGAGAAGGTCCAAAAATCAAATTGTTTGATTTTGGCGCTTCCCGACAGCCCACTACCCTCACGTTTGACTTAATGACTCTCATACGGCTCGTGGGGTCTTCACGGGTTGTGAGAGGTCACGAAGGTGTCGTAGAGGTTGACGCCCTCACGAGTCACTCGACGCGGCACTGGCCGTGAAGGACTATGGCCAGTCGTGGCGCATTTTGTCTTCACGGGCTCTTCACGGGCCGTGAGAGGCCATGAAGGTCTGTCTGCATGAAATTCTCTTATTTCATTGGGCCATTTTGTGGTCCAATGGGAGAAGGGCTTGGTCTCCGGCCAAAAGGGGTACTTTGTGGTCTGGAACTTTAGTAGAACATGCATGAAACCTACTTCACTCTCTCTCTCTAGAAAATGCTCTCTTGGTACTTTCATGAGAGTTACACACATACACTAAGTTTATGAGTTCTTGAGTGTTATGTGACGATTTCAGTACAAGAGGAGATACAAGTGGGCTGTTCCAGAATGGAAGAATCATTGTGGATGTCTTCTTGAAGGAGTACTAGCATACGGGGATCAATGATAGAGGAGGACACACTTGGGTTCTCGGTTTCATCCCGACTTGTCATTTGCTACAGCCGATTCTTGCAAAGGTATTGAGGTACTTTCAGCTCTCTCCTTTGTTTCTTTAGTTGCAATTTGTGTTTTGTAGAACGATCATCACTTTGGAACATGTATGGACGCGATTTTGTTCGGTTGTTAAACTTTTGTTTGTTTTTGCTTCCGCTGTGCTTGTGCTCCATACCGTGTTCCAACAACTCCAACATATCAAACACTGATTTTTGATATTCTCCTCGAATCAAAACTCACAGAAATGGAACAGCATAGCATGTACGTGTGTGTGTTATGCAAGAATGAAGGTTTGACGGTCTAGCAGTCTGTTCGTAAGGTTCAGTAGTTGTGTATTCCCCTCTACAGTTCAGGGTATATTTCTAACCTTATTTTATATTGTTTTAGAGTTACACATATAATATATCTATTATAATTATGATTATATGTTCTACTTCTCCACCTAATCCAGTTATGATCTTGGGATGGGATTTACTGTTTTATATTCCGCTGTGCTTGTTGTACCCTATAAATCCCTACAGCTATAAGGGAGGTTTTCAAGCAAGGTTTTGCTATTACAACGGAACGATATAGTCAAAGGTATTCATTTTTCTAAGGAGAGATATCCTTGGACCCCTCGTTGACTATATTGATGACACCTAAATGCATGGCCGTGTTCAAGTTGGATTGATAATGTATCAATCTTGCAAGTTGTTTGTTTTTCATAATTAGTCTTGATCGAGAAACGTAATTATGGATGTCTTGGAGGTTGACGGTGTTCCACTCCTCACATGCACGCCGGGTATCGCAAACGAAGGGATGAATAGTCACTTATCTATAGGACCATTCTTTTGGATTCGTATGTGTCTGCGAAGACAGACCTTATGCATACTTGAGGGCATACATGTCTTGCTAGAGGCCGCTCTATGTCGGTGACACCTTTCGTGGGTGTGCCATGTGCAATTAGGAGTCTATTGGCGTATGACCACTAACACACATGAGTTGGTGTCATTGCCAATGAAGCATGGGCCTATTGGGTCACACACCAAGTATTGGTTCCGGTATCACCACTAGTGAAAGGAGAGAGAGAAACCAAAAAATGGTTCTAGTGGTCCAGGCACGACCATGCCTTGCATATGTACGGCCATGCTTCATGGCTAAGCACGAGCGCAAGGCCGGTGTGCCTTGGGGCGTACCATTTGGGCTGGCACGGGCAAGCCTCTTGGAGATACGACCGTGCCTTGTGCTGAGGCACAAGCCCATGTTCGGCGTGACTTGGGGTGTGCCAACTTAGGCTGGCACGAGCGTGCCGTGCATAGACACAGGCGTGCCCAGTGATGTAACAACCAACTTAATTAGCTTTTAAAGCTAGATTAAGTGACACTTATTGTAGTAACTGATCTCTGACCATTACTGAACAAATTAGAACCAACTTAGAGGTTCTATATTAGTGGCAAAAGACTTAAGGGATTAAGGTTACAACACTTGAACTCTTGGTGCAATATACCCTCTCTATGGTAATACCTTGTAACACCCGCGTTTAGGGCCTAGTTGGTTTGAGGTAGTGGTAAGTATTTATAATTGTTTATATTCATTTATAATTATTTGTTTATTTTTTTGCTACTTATTTGATTATTATTTAATGATTACTTGATATTTAATTGGACCGCGAGGTAAAAGGTAAAAAAAATATTAGTTTAATATTTTTATATGTTGGTTGTACCTTATGATTTGTTTTTACACGAGGGTCCCAAATAATACCTCGTTGCGTGATAATTATTTATGTGGGACTGCTTTAATTACGTTCCAGCAGCCTTCGCGGCGCGACCAGGGGGTGGGGTTGTGGCGCGATCCCCCTGCACCAACTTACAACCTTAATTGTTCGATCTTTTTTTTCTTCGTTTTGCTTTGCATGCTTAGTTTTATATTAGAACTTGTTATTTATATGATTAAGGATATATTTGAGATGTTTTTTTTGGTGAATTCTAGTTATTAAGGTAGTGAACTATTTATATAAATATTAATGCTATTTGCAAACTTTAATTCGTGAAACGGACTTAGATGACTTGTATTCATGTTCCGCTGATTCCTACATGTGTTCTATATTATATATAGTGATCTTGGATTATTAAACATGTATATCTAGTAAGTTTCGTTTATTAAACCTAACGGGTTGATTTTGAACCGTTTGCAATCTAAATGGATAAATATGTACTTTGAACATATTTTGTTGATTGCTACATGTTGCTTATGACTTATATAGATATCGTGAATGATTTTGAATGTTTTTCATGTTGATTATATGTGTTTTGCATAATGGGTTAGTTTTGACCCTTTCGCGTAGTAACTTGAGTTTTGGAGTTAATTGAGATTTGATTTACTAATTTGTTTGTACTGTGTTCTAAGGGGATCCGAAGACTCAGGGATATAAGATAACTGAGCGCGGAGGTTGGAGGATCCAGGTGAGTGGACTTTTAACTCACGGAGTGTATTAGTTCTAACGTTTTTGATTGCAATGGTTTATATCATTTTATGCTTTGATAGACTGTGTAGTCTAATAATGATCTGCTAGTTCTATGATATGTTATGTATATGCTATGTAATTGAGAATAGTTGTACGATGGAACTGGGTTGTTTAACGGGGGTCAGCTTTGATGGGTAAGCTGGGCTTATTTTGTCATCGGCTAATCATGACTAGAGCTTTTGATGCATTTCTTGCAACTTAAGAGATTTTACTGTGTGAGAATTACAAGTAGGCTATCGGTAAACCTATGCTAGGCCAGCATTTGATTGTAGGTTTGGCCGAACAGCCGATCCCCTATATGTTGTTATATCTGATGCTTTTCGTTTGTTAACCTTCCATTCATTTAGCTTTGAGCTAATTCCCCAAATTAAACTCCATTTTGTAGGTTGTGGTAAGTCTTGCTATTGCTGGGAGTTTTTGGTTGTCTTTTGGGAATTTCTGAACAATACTCTGATATATTTTTTTATCCATGAGCCATTTTATAATTATGTAACACTGGCTTTCGAGATACTAATCTTTTACATCAGTTGTTTATTATTATTTTATATACCTATGTGAATAGGGTTATGTTTGTCTTGTTAGAATATGCCCACTAACGCACGAACGCCATATAAATCACTACCGATAATGTATGGGCCTATTGGGTCACACACCGGGGATCATTCTCGACGACAACCTAAGTAGAGAGACTGATTTGGTCAAATTGCAGAGAGTTGGCATGCTAATGGAGATAGCAACTCTAACTCGTAAGAGTTAGCGGCTCTAACTAGGGCCCGATACGTGTCAGAATGCATGCAACTTTTGAATGCACCTCCACTCTCCACCAATCAAAAGAGGGAATCTCTTGTCCGGCTTTGGAGCTTGAAAAGAGTACAGAGACTTCATTTTGGACATTAGAACATGCATTTCTCTCTTGTATGCTCTCTCTTGATATATACATACATCAAATACTGTAAGTTAAAAAAGGAGGGTTCTTGGTGTGAGCTAGAAGAGGAGAGCAAGGAGGAAACAAGGTGGTTGTTCGAGAGGTGATTTCAAGTTTGAAGATCACCAAAGGCTTGCTAGTAGAAGGAGGTTGAACAAACCCCGGGTGGACTTCGGTTGAGAAGAAGCTCTTTTGCTTCTTTGGTCATGTCACACCCCGCCAAGGCGGAAACGAGAAGTGTGACGGAAAGGAATCGTCATAACACATTGATATGAAAATAGAGAAACCACTAAAAATGCAATTATTCAACAAGAGGGGACTTGTGCCGTGTAAGGTTGGTATTCACGACATCACAGTCAAAAGTAGAAATAGAAATAAACAAAAAGTAAACCCACAACCCGGGGCAGGTAATACAGGGCATGCAAGCCCGAAAACCATAATAATCCACATCGAGAGTTTAATAATACGAAATAATTGTTTTACTTCTTGATCGAGTTTTAGTCATTCTAAGGCCCGTCTAGCACTCCCTAGGTATCCTTAGTTTGCATTATTGGCGTTACCTGAAAATGAACACTCTAAAACGTCAACACAAAGGTTGGTGAGTTTGCAGCTTTTAGTTCAAATAAAAGATTTACCGCACATAGCTTTTAGTTGGATCATAGAATGTCACATGATCAAATAATATAATACATATACAAACGTCTCAGCTTGATAGTCATTGTGTTGTAGCATGTAAAAACCGAACCCCAAGGGCACAAATGTGTTACCTCCAACGAACTTTAGCCGGCCGGGAACATAGGTTGGGTAAATGTTGTCATAGCATACAAGTTGTTGTCCATTAGGGTTCACAACCCATGGATATATAGCATTCAATTGTTGTCAACTAGGGTTTACAACCCATAGTTAAATAGCATACCAAAACTATTGTCAAATAGTGTTCAAAAGCCCATAGTTGAATTAACATGCAAACATTGAATTGAACAAGTAACAATCAAGTTTAATGTATTGAAGCAATGTAACAATTATGGAGTGTCATTTTCCCCCAAAAACATATAAGAAAAAAAGGGGCCACGAAACTCACCTTCGGTTCTTCACAACACTTAGCTTGCAATAAGTTTAACACGGGATCTACAATAGATATAAATATATAAGTCATGTGTATAAGTAATTACTCAACCTATTGCACTCCTAAGGTTTGTATAGTCCAAAAGTAAACCCTACTGCCACAATTCAAAGTTACTGTATCTAATAACCAAATTTGGAGATTTTTAAAATATAGTAAGAGTTCGATATAAATTCCGAAAATTTAACCACGGAATGTCGTGTGTCACTATAATATTATATAATTTATCCAGAATAATTCACTGAGGTTAGCTATTTTTAAAAAATACGAGGACGCTCTACTGTCAGAAAGTTAACTGTTGAAGCGCACCAGAATGTATAAATTTAATAAAAATAATAAACGAATCCTAGAAATTATGAAAATTTTATAGAAAATTCTAAACTCTCCAAATATTGTACAGTAAAATGTTTTATTAAAAACAAGAACTTTAGGTCGTATTTATAAATTAAAACTTTGACTCTAAATCTGCTTCACCTACAGACAGTTTTGCATTCCTTCATGGTAAAATCATTTTGACCAAGTATATGACCTCCAAAAATTACAATTCTTATATATAATGAAAATAGACTCAAATACCTACGTTTTAGACTAAAGAAACGCATAAAATACCCACGTATTGACTCTGTAATGACTGCTTAAACACGGACCTAAACTCTGACCAGAAAACAGTTTGCAAAACTTTGATTTTTAAAGATAAAAAATTTGGTTTTTCTACTTCAAAACTCATAACCCTTCATGAAAACGTTTTTGACACATCTTTGATGGCTTCACCATGTTTTCAAGGACTCAAGAGAAGAATAAGTAGGAGAAGAATAGATGACTAGAAAGAGTTAAAAGAATAAGAAGGATTTGAGGCTTACCTTGCTTACCAATGATCAACACTATAAACTTGATGCTAATCCTTTGAGTTCTTGTTCCTTGTTTTGCAGAAATCGATAGAAGGGATTGGGGGGGTGAAGGTCGACGATTAGACGAGGGAGAGAGGGAGGGATCGGCCAAATGAAGTGTGGGGGGGCTAGGGTTAAGAGGTTTAATTTAAATAGGTGATAAGATTAATCCCTAAAACTTAGGAAACTAAATATATATCACTTATCTTTGTTTAAAATTCAAATTTCCTTTTTTTTTAATCGAAATGTTATATATATATATATATATTATTATGTTATTATTATTATTATTATTATTATTTAGAACTAATATAAGTTGATGAATTGTGGCAAATCTAAACCGAATAACTAAACGAAAGTCTAACCTAGAATATATATCAATCTAGCCAAACTTATAATATGGTTGTTCAAATACTAAATTGGTATTCTAAGGATGTTAGAATTATATCAAATGTGAACAAGTGACGGAATTTAGGGTTTGGAATAGTATAGTTTGAGCAACTAACCGGGTTTGGTGACGGATGTCACAGCATCCCCCACTTGAGAGAATTTCGTCCGGAAATTCAGCTTTTACTGGTGTAAGGAGTTTTAACTTTTGAACAAGTGAGGATATTTGGACTTCATGTGGTCTTCTCGTTCCCAAGTAAACTCGGGTCCCCGCTTGGAATTCCATCGTACCTTGACCAACGGAATCTTACTTCTCTTTAATCTCTTGACCTCCCGATCCAAGATTTCCATAGGCTCCTCCACAAAATGGAGGGTGTTGTCTACTTCGATTTCGTTAAGCGGCACTTGTAAGTTCTCATCCGATAAACACTTTCTCAAATTCGATACGTGAAACGTATCGTGTACCCCACTAAGCTCTTGTGGTAGCTTTAACCGATAAGCTACTGGACCTACCCGCTCAATAATCTCGAAAGGTCCCACATATCTAGGTGCCAGTTTCCCTTTTACCCCGAAACGCACCACACCCTTCCACGTAGATACTTTTAATAGCACACGGTTGCCAACTTCAAATTCTAATGGTTTCCGTTGATTATCGGCGTAGCTCTTTTGTCGATCTCTTGCGGTCTTGAGTCTTTCCTTGATCTGGATGATCTTATCAGTTGTTTCTTGTATAATCTCCGGTCCAATCATTTGAATTTCTCCCACTTCGGTCCAAGCTACTGGAGACCGACACTTGCGTCCATATAGTGCCTCAAACGACGCACATTTAATGCTCGTATGGTAACTGTTGTTGTATGAAAATTCAATCAACGGTAGATGCGCATCCCAGTTTCCCCCGAAATCGATAACACATGCCCTAAGCATGTCTTCCAAGGTTTGATTTTTTCGCTCACTCTGACCATCAGTCTGAGGATGGTATGCCGTGCTCATGTCTAACCTCGTACCCAAGGCCTTCTAAAGTGTTTGCCAAAATCTTGAAGTGAACCGACTGTCTCGATCAGATATTATGGACACTGGGACTCCGTATCTAGTTAACACCTCCTTGATATAAATTCTAGCTAGTTTATCCATCTTCAAATCTTCACGGATAGCTAAGAAGTGAGCTGGTTTGGTCATCCTATCCACAATCACCCAAATAGAATCGTGCCCACTGCTGGTCCTGGGCAATTTTGTGATGAAATCCATGGTTATGTTTTCCCATTTCCATTCAGAAATCTCTGGCTGTTGTAATAAACCCGAAGGTCTTTGGTGTTCAGCTTTAACTTTTGAACCAGTTAGACATTTACCAACATAGGTAGCTATATCCTTCTTCATTCCGGGCCACCAATAGAAATCCCTGAGATCATGGTACATTTTATCTGCGCCAGGGTGGATGGAATACCTTGTTGTGTGGGCTTCATCCATTATTAGTGTTCTTAGGCCTTTCACTTGCGGGACCGAAATTCGCTCCACAAAGTACAACCCACCGTCTTCCTTCTTCTCCATTTGTTTATCCAACCCTCACATCATCTCATCTGGGGCGTTCATATCCCCGCCAGCCTCCTTCTGAGCCTCTATTATTTTATTCTTAATACTCGATTGAATCGTTAGGCTCATAGCCCTGATCCGTTTTGGTTTGACCCTTTCCTTCCTACTTAAGGCGTCGGCCACCACATTTGCCTTTCCTGGGTGGTAGCGAATCTCACAATCGTAATCGCTGAAAAGCTCAACCCAACGTCTCTGCCTCATGTTCAATTCTTTCCGATCAAATATGTGTTGCAAACTTTTATGGTCGGTGTAGATAACACTTTTTGTCCCGTACAAATAATGCCTCCAACTCTTAAGCGCAAAGACCATGGCTCCGAGTTCTAAATCATGGGTGGTGTAGTTTCTTTCGTGAATTTTTAACTGTCGGGACGCGTTTGCAATTACCTTCCCTCTCTACATTAGCCCACAACCCAAACCTTGATGGGAAGCGTCACAATAAACCACAAAATCATCTGGTCCGTCAGGGAGAGTCAAAATTGGGGCGTTGGACAATTTTTCTTTAAGAGTTTGAAATGCTTCTTCCTGCTCCTCCTTCCAGTCAAACTTCTTCTCTTTTTGCGTCAGCAGTTTGAGTGGTTTTGCAATTTTTGTGAAACCCTCGATGAACCGTCTGTAATAACCAGCCAAACCTAGAAACGAACGGATTTTGGATGGTATCGAAGGAGTTTTCCAAAGCTTAATGGACTCGATTTTGCTAGGATCGACATGTATCCCCTTATCGTTGATCACATGACCGAGAAAGTGTACCTCTTTGAGCCAAAAGTCGCACTTCGAGAGCTTAGCGAATAAATTCTCCTTCCTTAGCAATCCCAAAATTGACCTCAAATGCTCCTCATGATCCTCTTTAGACTTAGAGTAGATTAGGATATCGTCAATAAAGACGATGACACACTTATCCAAGAACGGCTTGCAGACACGATTCATTAGATCCATAAATACTGCCGGTGCATTTGTTAGACCGAAAGGCATAACCGTAAACTCGAAATGCCCATAACGTGTCCTGAACGCGGTTTTTGGGATATCCATTTCCCGTACCTTGAGTTGATGATAGCCGGATCGAAGATTTATCATAGAGAAATAACGTGAACCTTGCAACTGATCGAACATATCATCTATTCTCGGAAGAGGGTAGCGGTTTTTGATGGTTAACTTGTTCAGTTCGCGATAGTCGATGCACATACGTAACGATCCATCCATCTTCTTAACGAAAAGAACGGGTGCTCCCCAAGGGGACTGACTAGGCCGGATGAATTGTCTTGTAATTCCTGCAGCTGACTGGCTAACTCTTGCATCTCCGATGGTGCCAACCGGTATGGTGCCCTTGCTACCGGAGTAGCTCCCTGTATCAAATCAATGGTGAATTCCACTTGTCGGACAGGTGGTAATCCAGACAAATCCTCAGGAACCACTTCCGGAAAATATTGTACTACAGGAATATCTTCGAGTTTTCTTTCCTTGGCTTTGGCGCTCAACAGTCGTTTCGTGACTCCTTCCGGCCGTTCTCCAGAAACTAGAAGTACCTTGCCACACGGCAAAGGAATCCGTACTACCTTTTCGTGACAAATGATCTCAGCCTTAAAATTCGAAAGCCAATCCATACCCACAATTACATCAAAACTCCCATGCCCGAAAGGTATTAGATCTATACTGAAAGTGACACCCTCTAATTCTAGAGGGCACTCCCGAAGAACCTTATTAATCTCTAATGTTTCCCCATCAGCTATTTCTATCAAGTAAGTAGTGCCTAACTCTCTAGGTTCCAAACCCGAAAAATTTACAAAATCAGTAGTGACAAAACTGTAATCGGCACCAGAATCGAAAAGTACAGTAGCATAGAAGTTATTTAAAAAAAATATACCAGTAACGATGTTGGGATCTTGACGAGCTTCATTCACTCCTACAGCAAAAACCCTCCCACGGGCTTGGTTGCCTTGATTTCCTGGGTTCCGATTTCCTTCCAGCGCTAAGGTTGGATTTGGCCTATTACCTCCCGCAGCAGGTGTTCGGTTAAGTCGCGGGCATGTGTTGCGGTAATGGTCGGTACTTCCACATTCATAACAGGTACCCCGATTGCCCACTGGGTTCACAGTATTTAACGGTGTCACCATTCTTCCACCAGTCCTACAGTCCCTCGCATAATGCCCAAAACGATTGCACGTCGTGCAGTGTCGGCACGGCATGTGCTGAAGGTGATGATAGTTGCAAGCAGTGCATTTTGGTGTTGTACCTGAATACTCCTTGGTGCTGTACCTGAATACTCCTTTCTTACTGGATTCGCTGCCACATAACCAACTGCCACTTTGGGTCGTTTGTTGTTGTTTTTAAAGTTTCCTTGTCTACCTGTTTCTCCTTCGTCCTTCCTCTTATCTGCACCCGTGCTCAAAGTTCCATTCTTAACCATCTCTTCGGTTAGCACCCCTGCCTTCAGTATAGCACTCTGAATTTTTGGCGGTTCAGTCGCCTTAACCATCGCTCGGATCTGAGGTACAAGCCCTGCGATGTACCGTTCGATTCATTTGGACTCCGGTGTAACTAGTCTTGGGACCAATTTGGCCAACTCATGAAATCGATCAGTATAAGCAGCCTGGTTTGCACCTACCATCTTATGATTCCATAGCTCATCGTCCAGTCTATGAAGCTCAGTATTAGAACAGAATTCCTCTTCCATCAGTGCTTTAAACTCATTCCAAGTCATACCTACAGCAGCTGGTCTTCCCCTAGCTTGAATCTGGGTGTTCCACCATGTTAGGGCTTTGTTAACCAGGGATCCTGCAGCGTACATCACTTTCTCATGCTCCGCACAATTACTGATGTCCATGACGGACTCCATCTTTTCAACCCATCTGGTAAAGGCCAAAGCACCCCCTTTACCATCGAATTCTCTCGGCTTACAAGCCAAAAATTCCTTGTACGAACAACCAGTACCCCTGTTGTTGTTGCCCTCGTCGTTATACCCATTGTCATTACCACCATCTCCGTGGTTGTTATTACTTCCCCCTCCATTGTTATTGTTGTGCTGGTTCATGTTGTTGCTGACTTGAGTCACAATTGTAGGGATGAGCGCATGTAACTGCTCGGCGATCATTGCAGCAATGTCAGGGTTCGCGGCTTCGTCTTCCCCCGCGCCATTTCCGCGACCGCGACCCCGACCACGCCCATTTTGACTGTTCGACCTTCTTGGCGGCATGTTCTATACGAAAAGTGAGTTGATAGGTTACATAAACATCTGATGTTGGTTACATTAGCCTTAGCATAAGTTTATAAGGTCTTGTAGTGTGAAGACGTGTTGATGTGTCGCATGCTTCCTAAAATTCCTAGTCCGCAACTTGCTTCACAGAATGTTTCGTATGAGCTCATGAGTCCTTGTGATAGGCATGTGTGCATCCATGCTTATCACAGCTACTCAGAAGATTTTACTAACCATGCTGTTCCATTTGTACGGGGGACTACCCTATCCTATCGGTCCAGACCCTCATGAATATCCTACTGTGCATGATACTAAAATACATAGTCCTTCGAATAGTTAATCTTACTCTAAGGCAACAATCAAACAAGAACATGCAATAAAGCTAGATTAAAAATTCTAAGTCAATATATTTTGCTCATGCATAGTAATTGTGAATATTCATTCAATCCTTCCCTTTTCCTAAAATAACTTCTAATACATGTATCAGCAAAAGCAAGTAGTCATATAAAGTTTTCACGTGTAATAGTTTGTCGTAGTGTTGTAATTCGAAGCAGTAGTTGTTGTGATGAGTTCAGAAGTACAAGTAGCACATACAAGTTTTCATATTGAATATTTCATTAAGATAGAAGAAGGAAAACACCACTTTATTTAGAAGTTCCTGCTTAAATAGAAACAATACGTCAAAATGAAATAAGAGAATGTATTAGTAGTGGTGATAAGATAGATAGATTAGCGCATCTAGAGACTAATTTAGCTCCGAGCGTCGGACTCAAGATCCGAATCGAATTCGTCTTCACTTGAGTCATCACTTGATATTTCAATCGGTTCTTCCTCAGAGGGCCCTTCCTCGGAGGGCTCTTCCTCGGATGGTACTTCTTCGAAAGGCTCTTCCTCAAATGGTTCCTCTTCAGAGGATTCTTCCTTTGGCGGCTGATTGGTGGACCATTGGTCGGATGGTTCTTTCGTAGGGATGGTCCTTGGGATCGGCCTTACACTCTTACGGGCGGTTACCTTAGTGAGGGGCCCGTTACCTCTTACTCGATACAATTTTGTTAGCTGTCTGGCACATGGGGTGAGGATGCATGGGTTGACATCTTTGTTTGACATCTTTGAGCTGTTGGTCATGTCGTAGTTAAAACCTCGAAAGTGCCAAACAATTAAAAAATGCACACATAGTTCCTATAATGCAACTACATGTGGTACTTAGTTTCTAGTTTGTTTAGTATTTTAGGGGGAGATAGTTAGTTTTAGTTCAGAAAACTTAGAAAACACAAAAAAATCAGAAAACTTAGAAAATACAAAAAAAATCAGAAAACTTAGAAAATATAAAAAAATCAGAAAACTTAGAAAATACAAAAAAAAAATCAGAAAAACAAAAATGAGAAGTTGATCCAACTCAAATGGAAAATGATGGTACACTGGCTTTCAATACAAAGTACGTCTAGTAAAATTAGGACTGAAGGCATGTACATATTCTTGAGAAAACTGTCTGAAAATCTAATTGAATCAGATAAGAAACAGATAGTGTGTAAGACATATAAGGAAAGTCTAGACTGATAAATGGTTATGCATGTGAAAATCAATCATAGATTTAAACTATCGAGACATTCCAAGTCTATAAGTCAATAACAGTTGAGACTGACTTAGTTTGTTGCACACACCTGTTACCATGCCAAATGTGCTTAGATGACAATGAGCAAAATGTAAAAGAGGGTGAAAAATTGACCCCAATCTGAGATGTCAAGGATCTATCAATGTTGAATTGTCAAAGAGCATAAAATGCAGTGACAAAAGCTATATTGATCTATTAGTGTTGAATTGTCAAAGAGCATAAAATGCAGTGACAAAAGCTCAACAAAATTATCAGAAGAGGTGAAAAATTGACCTCCATGTCAAAAGAGCATAAAATGCGTTGACAAAATCACAAAGCACATAAGCATGGTGGTTGGGTAATCAAGTTGTGCACCTACTGAGTGAATCAAAATATTGTGAGACTTTGAAAGAGATAGTCTTAACCGTGTAACCAGTCTAGATAATCTGAAAATGTTGAAACAAAATCTGTCATTATCTGAGGAAAGTTAGGTTGACAGACAGAGTTTGAGAGAATATGTTTATGTCCAAGGTTCTGAAATAATTGACTACTAAGTATAGATGTGCTGGTACTGATTCCATTTTGGAACCTTCTCACAAAAAGATTTAATTTCAGTAATTTTATTCCTGCAATTTTCTTAGTATTTTTAATTCTGTTCTTTAGGATTTAATTAGTTCATAGTTTACATTCGTGTTTATTTTCTTTATTATCAGAAAAATACAAAAAGAGTTCTAGTATGTTCTAAATCATTCTTAGTGTTTTGATTAGGGGGAGTTTGTTCTTTTTACATTTCCTTCATCTTATTTTGATGTGTTTTGCTTAAATGTCTATAAGTGATCTTGAAGTTACTGACAGTTTATTGCTGAATGCAGTACTAACAGTAATTAAGGTTCACAGATGAGAAACTCATTACATGTGAGATGGAACCCCGCTAAGCACGAATTACAGCTCACATCGTGCGTAGTGCAGGTAAGGGCATGACGAAAGGTATTCGTTATGAATTTTGCTTTGTGCAAATTTTTGCTGTGTGCATTCTGTTGTGTGCATTTTACTGTGTGAATTTGTTGCTTAGTGAACTTTGCTTTGTGAATGTTTACTTAGTGAAATGGTTATTGATAGAACTAGGTCTTAGGGGGAGTATGTTGGTGCATATTTTATGAATCCCTAGTTCGTATCAATAAAGTATATTCATGTGGTATTAATTAAATGTGTTTTGATTAATGGTTTGCATGTTTATACATTCTAAGTGATACTATGTGTTTATGAAAAGCTTACAAGTATTTAATCATGGTTTGGTTTGTATTTGGAAGTTTTGTCATAAGGAAATTCACTTCGCAAGAAGTGAAATTCACTTCGCAAGAAGTGAAAGTCACTTCGCAAGAAGTGAAAGTCACTTAGCGCGAAGTGAAAGTCACTTAGCGCGAAGTGAAGTCATCAGTCACTTCGCAAGAAGTGAAAGTCACTTCGCAAGAAGTGAAAGTCACTTAGCGCGAAGTGAAGTCATCAGTCACTTCGCAAGAAGTGGATGTCACTTCGCGCGAAGTGAATGTCAGTTCGCGCGAAGTGAACTGTGTCATTCGAAAACGCGTAAAACTCACTATAAATAGAGATTAACCCCTCATTTGAACGGATGATCACGAAAAAGAGAGAGAATCGTCCAGGACACTTCGTGAGCCTTCGTAATCGTACATATACCCTTGAAACTCGCGAACTAAGTGATAATTCTCGAATTCCAAGGCAGCCAAAGCATCTCTGTGTGGTACTGTGTGTTTGTTCTTCTACCTTTCTGTGTGAGTCACTGTGTGCCGGACACCTAAGCAGATCTTAGAATCCTTAGGAGGTTTGGGAAATAGAATTCCGCGCTATTTCTCATCCTAGATCAGTCCTAGCATCAGGGTGTGTTTAGTAATAGACCCCCCCCAGCCGGTCCTACAAAGTGGTATCAGAGCCTTGTGCTTTGATTGATCACTTTTCCTTAGGATTAAGTCGATCTAGGTGTTCCTTTAGGCCTGTGTGTGCCCCCTTGCGTCACTTTTTACCGAAAATAGGTCGGAAAATAGGTCCTTTTGCGTTAAAAAGGTCAAGTTTTTACATTTAGGCTCTTTGAGTTTCGACCGTGCGTAGTGAAACCCCACCTCGTGCGTACTGACCTCAGTTCGCACGAACTGTGCCTGTGTGTTCTAGATCCTTCGTTTGTTAGTTTCTGCCTCGCGCGTAGTGGTCCGTCAGTCCGCGCGTAGTGAGTCAGTCCGCGCGTAGTTTGTCAGTCCGTCTGTCCGTGAGTGGTGTGTTCTCCAGTACGTGCGTGGTAAAGCCAGTTCGCACGTACTGTACTGCAATCCGAATCTGTGCGCTGTGCTTTTCTGTGTAGTTCTGTGTGACCTTTTTCTATCAAATTTTACTCCGTGTTTTCCTGTGTGCTTTTCAAATCCAATCCGAATCTGTGTGCTTGCTGCCTTGGTTCATTACATCAATTCAAATGGCCTCTAAACAAACCACTGCCTTAAACAACCTTTTACTAGAAACAGAAATGGGCAGTATCAACAAAGTGCCGAAATTGCTAACCATGGAGGACTATTCTATGTGGAAGCCCAGATTCGAAATTTTTCTAGATGGGGTCGATTGTAGATTGCGGAGAGCCATGAATGTTGAGTATATAGTTCCAAAAGGGGAGGGAAATATCGAAACCCCTTACGATAAAATGACGGTCGAACAACAGACCAGTTACAATGCTGAAAAGAAGGCCTATGCTCAACTGATTCAGGCCATCCCCAACGACATCTTCCACCAGTTTAGGAGGTATCGAACTTCCTACAGTCTATGGAGAGCTCTTGAGAAGAGGAATGAGGGAAACGCTGCTCTGAAAGAACTTAAAGCAAGTCAATTAAGGAAGGAATTAGACCATTTCACGGCTACAAGAGATGAGAAGATTCCTTCCCTTATTACAAGATACAACCACCTTCTAAGTGAACTGGACAGTCTGGGTGTTACTGTTCCAGAGAAGCAGCAAGTAGAGATCTTGGCGAATGCTTTGCCCAAGAGCTGGCGGCCATTCATCATGATACTCAAGAATGGTAACAGTTTTGACGGGATGGACCTTAATGATTTCATCACCAAGTTAAAGGAGCAGGAGCAGGAGGAACTAAACCTGGATTCAATGTCTAGTTATCAACAGAACCCCTCACTCTACTACTCCGGAACACCTGTCTCGTCATCCACCTCTTCACATGCCTCCCTACAGTCTGCCTATGTGACCAACGTGAATGAATCGGGCAGATCTACCTCTGATGCTTCATCCTCTGGGTCATCTTATACTACATCTTCCTCCGGACTTAATGTCGAATACTTCAAGTATGGGAATACAGATGAGGTTAAGACACATATGGGCATGCTAAGTGCACTAGTCTCCTCTTATGATGATCTACTGAAGGGGAAGATTGGTAATGCTCATATGACTCAAGAGGACTATGACCAGATCGACGAGGATGAGATGGAGAGACAAGATATCCTCTGGTCGTATGCCAACTTAGTGAGAAGGGCAAAAGCTTATGAGCGAAGAACGGGAAAGTCAATATCAGCAACCAAGGATACCAAACTCGGCTTTGATAAATCTGCTGTGACCTGCTATAACTGTGGTGAAAAGGGTCACTTCACGCGTGAATGTGAAAAGCCGAAGAATTCGGGACCGAGGTATCCATTCAAAACTGGTTCTGGCAGCAGATCATCTACCTCCACAACCATAAAATCTGAAGCAACTCCAACACCGACTAAGGCTATGGCAGTTATTCAAAGAGATGAGGGAGTGGATTGGTCTGTACAGTTCGGGAATGCTGATGCTGACATCAACTTGGCGAACGTTCATGTGTTGAACGAAGATTCTTCATCCGAGACCGAAAGCTATTCAAGTGAAGAAGAATCAGGTGCCAGCAATGATGATGAACCAGCCTCGACACCAGCTGCAGAAGAGACACCAGTGAATGTCCGTGCCAAAGAGTCAAATCAAAAGGTGTGCAGCTGTGGTCAACCTTCTGCGGATCAGGTATGTACCTTTGGATTACCTTGTGGTTCGTGTGATGAATATGTAAAACAGATAGTGTTCTTAAAGTCTACTATTTCAGATCTCACATCTAAGTTAAATAATAACCTGTTGATCAAAGGAAGAGAAAATCAATTAAAAGAAAAGAATGAAAGTCTAGGTAAACAGGTTAATGAACTAGGTGTGGCTCTGTTAAATAAACAAGATGCTATCGTGTTTTACATAAATGAGATTGATAAGTTGAAACGAGATCTTGCTACCTCAAAGGTCGATTATGAGACTCTGAGTCAAAAACTCAAAAGCTATTCCACGTCTTCTTATCTTTTTGAGTACATAATCGATCAGAGAGGTCAAGGTACCGATTCAGAAAAGGACAAAAACGTATATTCAAAATGTCCACCACCAGTGTTAAATCAACTGGTGAACGATGATGTCCATTATGAAGCTGACCCACTACTCACAAAGGTTGATGAATCTTCTGCATCAACCTCAAATGAGGATTTAACGTTACATGAGGATGTGGGTAAGCCTCAGAAGAATGAGGTTCAGCAAGAGGTTACCAAAAAGGCTGAACCAGGCATTAGAGAACTGTTGGACAGTTCCTATGTGCAAGGACCGTTGATGCATCGTATCCATAATGCACTTCGGAAATTTGAAAATGAGGGTGTAAAGTCTCCTGATATCCGTCCATACCAAGAGGTCAAACAACTACCCAAACATCAAGGGTTAGGGTATCGGCCTCAAAAGGTAACGAAAGGCTCTGTGAAGCAATACCCAGAAAGGGTCTGCTATGTGTGCAGGAGACCTGGTCACCTCAGTTACAAGTGTGATCAGAAGACACATCAAAGCTGTAACAAGAAAGTTGAGATTTTGCAAGAAAATAAAACGTTTCTTAAAAACCATCAAAACTCAACTCTTCCTGTTCAGCATCAAAGGATTCCTAAGTGGACTAACAAACTGTGTGTTCAAATGTCCAAGGAATCAAGTGACAGGATCATCAAGACTGGAACATGGATGAAACTTCCAGTGGTTGGAGAAGACGGGAAACCCATGACCATCCGGGCTTGGGTTCCTAATGTTGTCTAACTCATTCTTCTAAGTGAAGGGTGTCAACCGAAATAGTCCAGGTTAAGGTTTTTTTGACTGTGTGTCTTTATCATTTTATTTTCTTTGTGCTTATTTTCTGTGTCGCTGCATTTCTATTTTCTTAGTTTCTAGTTTGTTTAGTATTTTAGGGGGAGATAGTTAGTTTTAGTTCAGAAAACTTAGAAAACACAAAAAAATCAGAAAACTTAGAAAATACAAAAAAAATCAGAAAACTTAGAAAATATAAAAAAATCAGAAAACTTAGAAAATACAAAAAAAAAATCAGAAAAACAAAAATGAGAAGTTGATCCAACTCAAATGGAAAATGATGGTACACTGGCTTTCAATACAAAGTACGTCTAGTAAAATTAGGACTGAAGGCATGTACATATTCTTGAGAAAACTGTCTGAAAATCTAATTGAATCAGATAAGAAACAGATAGTGTGTAAGACATATAAGGAAAGTCTAGACTGATAAATGGTTATGCATGTGAAAATCAATCATAGATTTAAACTATCGAGACATTCCAAGTCTATAAGTCAATAACAGTTGAGACTGACTTAGTTTGTTGCACACACCTGTTACCATGCCAAATGTGCTTAGATGACAATGAGCAAAATGTAAAAGAGGGTGAAAAATTGACCCCAATCTGAGATGTCAAGGATCTATCAATGTTGAATTGTCAAAGAGCATAAAATGCAGTGACAAAAGCTATATTGATCTATTAGTGTTGAATTGTCAAAGAGCATAAAATGCAGTGACAAAAGCTCAACAAAATTATCAGAAGAGGTGAAAAATTGACCTCCATGTCAAAAGAGCATAAAATGCGTTGACAAAATCACAAAGCACATAAGCATGGTGGTTGGGTAATCAAGTTGTGCACCTACTGAGTGAATCAAAATACTGTGAGACTTTGAAAGAGATAGTCTTAACCGTGTAACCAGTCTAGATAATCTGAAAATGTTGAAACAAAATCTGTCATTATCTGAGGAAAGTTAGGTTGACAGACAGAGTTTGAGAGAATATGTTTATGTCCAAGGTTCTGAAATAATTGACTACTAAGTATAGATGTGCTGGTACTGATTCCATTTTGGAACCTTCTCACAAAAAGATTTAATTTCAGTAATTTTATTCCTGCAATTTTCTTAGTATTTTTAATTCTGTTCTTTAGGATTTAATTAGTTCATAGTTTACATTCGTGTTTATTTTCTTTATTATCAGAAAAATACAAAAAGAGTTCTAGTATGTTCTAAATCATTCTTAGTGTTTTGATTAGGGGGAGTTTGTTCTTTTTACATTTCCTTCATCTTATTTTGATGTGTTTTGCTTAAATGTCTATAAGTGATCTTGAAGTTACTGACAGTTTATTGCTGAATGCAGTACTAACAGTAATTAAGGTTCACAGATGAGAAACTCATTACATGTGAGATGGAACCCCGCTAAGCACGAATTACAGCTCACATCGTGCGTAGTGCAGGTAAGGGCATGACGAAAGGTATTCGTTATGAATTTTGCTTTGTGCAAATTTTTGCTGTGTGCATTCTGTTGTGTGCATTTTACTGTGTGAATTTGTTGCTTAGTGAACTTTGCTTTGTGAATGTTTACTTAGTGAAATGGTTATTGATAGAACTAGGTCTTAGGGGGAGTATGTTGGTGCATATTTTATGAATCCCTAGTTCGTATCAATAAAGTATATTCATGTGGTATTAATTAAATGTGTTTTGATTAATGGTTTGCATGTTTATACATTCTAAGTGATACTATGTGTTTATGAAAAGCTTACAAGTATTTAATCATGGTTTGGTTTGTATTTGGAAGTTTTGTCATAAGGAAATTCACTTCGCAAGAAGTGAAATTCACTTCGCAAGAAGTGAAAGTCACTTCGCAAGAAGTGAAAGTCACTTAGCGCGAAGTGAAAGTCACTTAGCGCGAAGTGAAGTCATCAGTCACTTCGCAAGAAGTGAAAGTCACTTCGCAAGAAGTGAAAGTCACTTAGCGCGAAGTGAAGTCATCAGTCACTTCGCAAGAAGTGGATGTCACTTCGCGCGAAGTGAATGTCAGTTCGCGCGAAGTGAACTGTGTCATTCGAAAACGCGTAAAACTCACTATAAATAGAGATTAACCCCTCATTTGAACGGATGATCACGAAAAAGAGAGAGAATCGTCCAGGACACTTCGTGAGCCTTCGTAATCGTACATATACCCTTGAAACTCGCGAACTAAGTGATAATTCTCGAATTCCAAGGCAGCCAAAGCATCTCTGTGTGGTACTGTGTGTTTGTTCTTCTACCTTTCTGTGTGAGTCACTGTGTGCCGGACACCTAAGCAGATCTTAGAATCCTTAGGAGGTTTGGGAAATAGAATTCCGCGCTATTTCTCATCCTAGATCAGTCCTAGCATCAGGGTGTGTTTAGTAATAGACCCCCCCAGCCGGTCCTACAATAAAAATAGAGAAACCACTAAAAATGCAATTATTCAACGTGTCACAACGTTCCCCGACACAAGAGGGTGTTGGGAAATTGGCTAAGTCATTGAAACTGTTATACATGCAAAAATCAAAACTGTTAAGACTGTTAATGGATGTTGGGAAGACAGTTCGAAACTGTTAGAAGAAATGTTGAAGAAACAGTTTAGAACTGTTAGTGAAAATTGTGAAGACAGTTGTAACCAACAGTTGCTGTGAACTTCAAAGCTGTTATTTAGAGTTCACAACTGTTAGTACAAACTACTACAACTGTTTGAAGACCTTGAAGCCGAAGACTGTTAGAAGAACCAAAACTATTGCATTCATTGAACAGTTTCGGTTGAGCTAAATATGGAAAACCCTATCTTTGAAGATATCTCGAAACACTTGGAAGATCATCAAGATTATCTTAGAAGATAGAAGATTACCTAACTGTCAGCAATTCAAGGAAGATCAAGGAGTATAAATGCTAGATTAGAATTTATAATATGTACGTACTCATTGATTATGTTTTTGCATTCATTCTTCAAGTTGTAATTTGCTTTTAGAATAGTGCTAAGCCTCTAAGTTTCTTGTTGAAACCTAAGAACAATCTGTGTTCTTCGTCTAACATAATAAGTTAGATTGGAGGTGAAGTTTCCTATTGTAATCATTCTGGTTAATCAATAAAATTACTATTTGATTGAATTGCTTTGTGTTCAAAACCTTCTTTAATCAATTAAGTGTGATTCCGCAACTTCTTCGTTGATTGTGATCATAGTTAAAGATTAACTTTTATTCAACTATAATTTGTTATTCAAAAGTTAGTTCTTGTTATTTGATATAATCTATATCCGATCCTGACAAGTGGTATTAGAGCCTTATCATTAAGGTTTCTTTGATCACCAGTTGAAGGTTTTGCTTCAATCTTGCTTTGTTCTTTAAAACTGTTTTTAAATCACTTTGTTTCAATGGATTTTGGTGGATCTTCTGATGACAATGGCTCTGGGTCAAATATTCGTGTTCCCATGCTGAAACCAACTGATTTTGAGATGTGGAAACTGAGGATCAAGCAGCATGTCCAATTAATGGACTATGCTATTTGGCAAATCATTGAAACTGTTCCCACTACCCCTGTTGATCTGGATGAGAATGGAAAACCAAAGAAGAAGCCACCACCAAAGACAGATGCTGAAAAGAAGGAGAGAATGATTGAGATGAAAGCTCTCAGCATTCTCCAGATTGCAATTCCCAATGAGTATCAACATCAATTCAAGAAATTTGATGATGCTCATGAACTTTGGAATGCCCTGGAAAAGGAGTTTGCTGGGAATGCTAGTTGTAAGAGAAACCAAAGAGATCTTCTTAAACAAGCCTATGAGAACTTCACCAGTGGAAAGAATGAGAGCATCACCCAAATCTTTGATAGGTTTTACAAGCTGGTAAGCCAACTAGAGAGTGCTAAGGTTAGGCTTGATCAAGATGAGATAAATAGAAAGTTTCTTAGGTTTCTAGGTGATGAATGGACTGTGTTTGCTGCACAATAGAGGACTAAGGATTCCTTTAAAGACAAAGAGTTAGATGATCTCTATAATAGTTTGATAGTATTCGAGGGAGAGATAGAGGGAAAAAGAAAAACTGTTGTCCCTAGCAACAATGCTGCTCTCCTGTCATCCTCAGGTATGGAATCAAACCATTCATTAACTAACTCGTTTGATAGTTGTGCAGGTACTAGTTCTGCTGTTGGACTAGATGTGAACACTCCAGATGCTGTACTTGAAACTTTTCTTGCCAGCCATGCACATTCAACCCTCACCAATGAGGATCTTGAACAAGTGCACCCTGATGATCTTGAGGAGATGGATCTCAAATGGCAGATGGCCATGCTTACTGTTAGAGCCAAGAGGTTCATCAAAAGGACTGGAAGGCAAAATATGAATTTCAGAGCTGATGGCAAGGCTGGATTTGACAAGTCAAAGGTGAGATGCTTCAAATGTCAACAGCTTGGCCACTTTGCAAGAGAATGCAGATCTGGTGGACAAGTCCAGAATCAAGGTCAGAGGCCAACTCAGAATCAAACCTCCTCAGCATTGGTCTCACAAGAAGGCCATGGGTTTGATTGGAGTGATCAAGCAGAAGAGGCTACAAACAACAAAGCTTTGATGGCATTGACTGACTCCTCCATCAAGATGAATTCACCAGCATCTGAGGACATTCAGGTATTTTCTAAACTATGTCCTTGTGAATGTAGAGCTATTGTTAAAAGGTTTAGAGACCACAATAAGAAAATGTGTGATGATCTAAGCAAAATGGAGGAGAGGAGATATGAATCAAGTGCAGTCATTGAAAGTTTTGAAAAGAAAATAAAAGATTATCAAGCCAATGAACTGCAAATGGATTATGATAGAAAATATCATAAGTGGGAAAAAGAGCAGCTTCAAGAGGAGATTGATAGTCTGAAAAAGAAGCTAAGTGAGAAGGAAAGTAAGGTTGATGAGTTAACCAAAAAGTTGGAGGGTGTTGATATTGATTTGAGCATGTACAAGGCAACAAATCTTAAACTTGAAACCTTGTTACAATCACAAATCAGAGACAAGGTGAAAACTGGTTTAGGATATAAGCAGACCCCACCTCCATACAATCACAACTACATAACTCCCATGTCTGATGTAGCTGATAGGTATGTTAATGAATCATTACCAGAGGAACTGAAGTCAGCTAATCCACAATTTGAAAGTGATGAGGAAGGAGTTGTGTATGCAGTGAGTGATGATAAGAATGAGGGAGTTGTGAAGAAGGATGAAGTTATTCCATATGAAAATCACATCTGTTGTGAGCCCATTCCCACAAAATCATCTTTACAACCTGTGGTGTTTGTAAAAGAATCCACTGAACCCCTCACCAATGAGCCAAAACCCTCGAAAGCTGTTAACTCCATAAAAAGTTTCACAACTCTAGCCAACAGCTCCCATCTCTACACTAACAGTTCCAAAAAGAACTCAAACAGCTCAACTTTTAGTACCAATACCAAAGGAAAGGAGAAAGTTGGTGAAGTTGTAGTTGGAAAGCCCAAGAAGGAAGCTGCAAAAACAAAGACTAAACCCAGATCTGTAAAAAGGCATACTGAAATGCCTACATGCACTTGTCAAAAACATGGTGTACAAAAGTTTCCTCAGTCAGCACCCGTTAGAGGAAATAAAAGAAATAGGAACCAGTTCTGGTCATAAAGAACTGGTTTTCCTATTGTGCAAGCTAAAAAGTGCTATACATGTGGGAGATCCAATCACTTGGCTCAAGACTGTTATTATAACCCACACCTATGTAGCACCAAAGAACCAAGTTTCAAAAAGCAAAATAACAGTTCTAAAACTGTTAAATCAAAGCAGATTAACAGTTCTAAAACTGCTAAGCCAAAACAGGCTAACAATTCTACAACTGTTACATCCAAACCAACTAATAGTTCCACAACTGTTTTATCAAAATCAAAAACTGTTGGTCTGGCTTGGGTGAAACTGCAGAAACAAACAGTTTCTGAAGAGGGTAAAACTGGTACTCAAATTGCAAAACAGAATAAGTCACATGATGACTCAACTGTTTTACCTTCTACAACAACTGTTTGTTCAAAGGTCTCAAATGTTAATCACAACAATTGGGAACCACATGTTCTTCCAAAGTATTCCTCACAAAAATTAGAGAAATCTAATTTGGATGAAATCAAAAAGAACCAAACTCTGTTTAAGTATTATGACTTGACTGGTGTACCCAAGACCTGCATGGCCTGGGTACATCCTGCTACTAACTGATTTTATTTGCGCAGAGCATTCATAGGGCCAATCATGGATCTATCTGGCATGTGGATAGTGGATGCTCAAGGCACATGACTGGAAATCCACACTGTTTGAAGGATTTCAGAAGCATCAATGGTGGATTTGTAGCATTTGGAGGAAATGCTAAGGGAGGAAAAATCACAGGTAAAGGAGTTGTTGAGGAAGGTACACTTACATTTAATGATGTTATCTTTGTTGAACAACTTAAGTACAATCTGTTAAGTGTATCTCAAATCTGTGACAATGGAAACAAAGTTTTGTTTACAGATTCAGAATGCATTATTCTTTCAAAAGATTTTAAACTAAATGAGAAGGATGTTCTTTTGAGAACACCTAGAAAGGATAATGTATACTGTCTAGATACACAAAAGATTGCTGAACAGAATGTGTTAAGTTGTTTACTCTCAAAGGCATCTCATGATGAGTCTGCCATTTGGCATAGAAGGATGTGTCACATGAATTTTAAAACCATGAACTTGTTAGCTAAAAACAGTTTGGCAAGAGGTTTGCCCCAAAAAGAATTCTCATGTGATGATCATTGTGTAGCTTGTCTCAAAGGCAAGTAACACAAAACTTCTTATAAGACCAAAGAAGTTTCTTCCATTACTGCACCTTTACAATTGTTACACATGGATCTTTTTGGTCCTACATCTGTGGTGAGTATAGGGAAGAAAGCCTATTGTTTAGTCATAGTTGATGATTTCACCAGGTTCACATGGGTTCAATTTCTTAGAACTAAGGATGAAACTGTTGAGTTAGTTAAGTCACTTATTCTTAAAATTGAAAATCAATCTGATTTGAAGGTGAAAGTCATTAGATCTGACAATGGTTCTGAATTTTAGAACTATGAGCTAAACAGTTTTTGTGAAAGTAAAGGTATTGAAAGACAGTTTAGTGCCCCTAGGACTCCCCAACAGAATGGAGTTGTTGAGAGAAGGAATAGGACTTTGATAGAGGCTGCTAGATCCATGTTAGCTGATTCTAAGCTTCCAATGACATTCTGGGCAGAAGCAGTGAACACTGCCTGCTATGTTCAGAATAGAGTACAAGTAGTAAAGTCGAAAGGGAAAACTCCTTATGAGTTGTTCCTCAAGAGAAAACTTTTAATCAACTTCTTCAAACCATTTGGCTGTCCTTGCACTATCCTTAATACCAAATCACCATTAGGCAAGTTTGAGAGTAAGGCTGAAGAAGGTTTCTTTATAGGATACTCCACTCAAAGTAAAGCTTATAGAGTTTTTAACAATGTCACTAGAATCATAGAAGAGAGTATGAATGTCTCTTTCAATGAGAATAGGATCAATATTGCAGGTAATGGGCCTGATTAGTTATTTGATATTGATGCATTGTCTAAATCTCTTTCTTTTGAGTATTCTACTGAAACAGCTACAGGTACCTCCACAACTGTTGGTAAAAATCAACAAACAGTTTCCAACAGCCCAAACAGTTTTGAAACTGTTAGCTCAAAACCAACAAATGTTGGTTCGAACAAAGTTACTGAAGACTTTGTTGTGATTCCTATGCTTCAACAAGAGTTCTCCAATGCTGTTGATCCATTGATTGATGCTGAATCTTCAAAGGACATGGAATCTCATGATCCTCAACAACACACTGACTCTGCATCCCAAACAGTTGCTGATCAAGTGTGTGATAATGCTGAAAATTCAAGTGAATGTGAGTTTGATCTGTCTAATCTAGGGAATGAACTGACTGAATAAAACATTCCTACATCAAGAGTTCACAAGAATCATCCAATATCACAAATAATTGGTGATCCAACCACTCCTATCAGAAAAAGGAATATGCTGCAAAATGAAAACAGTGGTGTGGATCTTGCCCAATTTGATGTGAATGCCTGCTTTCTATCTCAAATAGAACAAAAGAAAGCAATTGAGGCATTGAAAGACCCTTCATGGGTGGAAGCAATGCAAGAGGAGCTCTTATAATTTCAAATTCAGCAAGTTTGGAAGTTGGTTGAGCTTCCAAGAGGTAAAAGAGTAATTGGCACCAAATGGGTGTTCAGAAACAAGAAAGATGAAAGAGGGATTGTAATCAAGAACAAGGCAAGACTGGTTGCACAGGGCTATACACAAGAGGAAGGAATAGACTATGATGATGTCTTTGCACCTGTTGCAAGGATTGAATCCATTAGACTATTTCTTGCCTTTGCAAGCTTCAAAGGATTTAAGGTGTATCAAATGGATGTCAAATCTGCATTTCTCTATGGAACTATTGATGAGGAGGTATATGTGTGTCAACCCCCTGGCTTTGAAGACTCAAAGTACCCTGACAGGGTATGTAGGTTGGATAAAGCTCTATATGGACTACATCAAGCTCCTAGAGTTTGGTATGAGACATTATCATCCTACCTTCTTGAGAATGGTTTTAAGAGAGGCACAATTGACAAAACATTGCTTACAAAGATTGTTAAAATAGAGATTTTGCTTGTGCAAATCTATGTTGATATAATCTTTGGATCCACTGATGACAGCTTGTGCAAAGAATTTGAAGTCATTATGCACAAAAGGTTTCAGATGAGTTCCATGGGTGAACTCACATTTTTCTTGGGATTACAAGTAAAACAGAAGCCCTCTGGTATATTTCTAAGCCAATCTAAGTATGTCAAAGACATATTGGACAAGTTTGGCTATCAAGATGTGAAACTGGCAAGCACTCCTATGGAAACACACAAACAGTTGGGAGCAGACTCTGAGGGGGAGGATGTAGACATACATCTATATAGGTCAATGATAGGTTCATTAATGTATTTAACTGCTTCTAGACCTGATATAATGTTTGCTATGTGTGTTTGTGCCAGATTTCAATGCAGTCCGAAGATGTCACACTTGTTTGCTGTGAAGAGGATCTTTAGGTACCTCAAAGGCCAACCAAAATTGGGACTTTGGTATCCTAAAGATTCACCTTTTGATTTGGTGGCATATTCTGACAGTGACTATGGTGGAGCCAATGTGGGCAGAAAATCAACCTCTGGAGGATGTCAATTCTTTGGATCAAGGCTGGTTTCATGGCAATGCAAGAAACAAACAACAGTTTCAACTTCAACAGCCGAGGCTGAATATATTGTTGCATCAAGCTGCTGTTCACAAGTGTTGTGGATTCAAAATCAGCTTCTGGATTATGGTTTGTCTTTCTTACATACACCTATTTATGTTGATAACACCAGTGCTTTTAGCATAGTTAATAATCCAGTGAAGCATTCTAAAACCAAGCACATTGAAATCAGATTTCATTTCATAAGAGATTGCAATGAAAAGAAATTAATTCAAGTTATGAAAATCCATACTGATGATCAATTAGCTGATCTGTTCACTAAAGCATTTGATGTGAGCAGATTCAACTTTTTTATCTCAAACATTGGAATGATTAACTTGGACTAACAGTTGTTCATTACTCAATGTTTTTCACTCTAACAGTTTGCAACTGTTAGTATTGTTATCTAACAACTGTTGCTTTTAAGTGTTCAGGGAAGAGTAAAAGTGCATATCCCAAACCAGTTTTGGGCATATCTGGTTGCCTATCCCACAAATAGTTTTCAAATCCGTGAATGTCCTTGATATGTGGTAAAGGTAAAATACTTTATTGAAAACAGTTCCAGACTGATAAAGGTAAGTCACTTTATTTTGTAGTGTTGTGAATGGACATGACAAGTCACTGCATGCTAAATTATTGACCAATTCACAACCACAAGTTTGTCTATAAATTAGCTTGCATGCATTCTTCACAAATCACACCTACATTTGCATTCCAGAGAGCAAACTTTTCTTTGCAAATGGCTACTAACTTCTTTATCATAAACTTCAAAGAAATTAATGCTAAACAAAGTTATGTAACCATCCCTGCCCCATTTGTTAGAATACATGAGCTTTGGAAATACTCATCTTGTGTTCTTGAGATGCATGATGATCGAGATAGGTTCACCTTGACACAACACCCAGACCCACGTAGGCCATATAAAATGACTGATCATATTCGTATAAGAGGTGATTTTGAAAACTTCACTCTCTTCCACGAGTTGCCTACCAACAGCTGTTTAAGGTTCGACTTGAACCTGGAAGTCACTACAGGCTCAGTAGTGTGGTTTAATGTTTGAAGAAATGATGCTGATGATGACGTTCTAGCCTCGGATGATGATGCAGTGGAGGTCATTGTAATCGATGACTAGTTCCATTGCACATCATGGTCTTAGCTGATGATGGATTGGCAAGTACTCATCATCATCATCCGAGTCTGATGGAAGCCATAACCTTTCGAGACAAACACCTGTTAGAGAAAGAGATGGGTGTTGAAATTGAAATCAGAAAAGACTGCATTTCGTTGACCCTTGCACAATTAGATAGACAGTACCAACAATGGCTTGTGAAAATGCATGTACTTTGTAGTTCATCTGTGTTAAACATGAATAAAATGCATCTTTTGTTGATATATGTGTTGGCTAATGGTTTGTTTATGATGAATCAGCTTATGATGAGTGTATGAGCTAAGTTTTGTTGACAGTTGCACATATTTTTAACAGTTGTTTGAAATACTACTAACAGTTTTCAACTGTTAGCATATGGCCTGCACAACTGTTAGGCAAAATCCATGTGCATCTGAGGGGGAGAAACTCGTGTCCAATAATAGTTGTACTTTCTAACAAAAATAGTCTTCAACTGTTAGTGTGTAGAATACACAACTGTTCGAAAAGGGAGTTATCTCTAAATAACAGTTGTTACATTTTATGAGAACAGTTCTTCAACTGTTAGTGTTATTTTTGTCCGTCAACTGTTAAGTTACTAAAGGGTGTTTTGGTCTTTGCAGAATTTTGAGGATGTTTGAATTGCATTGAACATTTGAAACATATATAGGCAATTCCCTCCTCATCAATTCATTCACTCGTTCTGAACTTTGATCAAACGCTAAAACCCTAGAATTTTGCTCTCAAATCAAAATGGCTCCCCTTCCATTTGTCAAAGAACACAATATGCTTGTCTTCCTTACAAAACCTGCTGATCTTACTGCTTTACACGACATGATTGACTATCTCTCGATGTCAACTCTACACACTGCTCTCACCATAAACCCAACCATTTACACTTCTCATATTGATTAGTTTTGGAAACATGCTACCCTTCGAACAACTAATGAAGTGCAATGGATTGATTCCACTGTTGATGGTTTAAATGTTTCAATCTCTGAGGACTCCATCCGCCAACTTCTTCAACTTCATGATCGCGATGGTGAGTATTCTGATTCTGTTTACCTAGACTTTGTGCATACTGAGTTGGTTAGGCTTGGGTATGAGGGCCCTAGGGGCAAGGGTACCTTCTACAAGGGACATTTTTGTGCACACTGGAAATATTTGATTCATACTCTCCAGCAGTGTGTAAGTCCTAAGCGCACAGGGTGGAACGAGTTTGGAAGCAACATTGCATTGGCCTTAATCTGTTTGGCCAACAATCGTTGTTTCAACTTTTCAAAACTTATTTTTGATGGCATGGTAAAACATCTCGGGACCAAATATGGTCTCTTTTTGATGTACCCGCGATTTGTGCAAGTTTTGTTAAACTTTTTTATGCCAAATCTTAAAACACACAAGAAGGTCCTAATTCCCTCTGCTCATGTGGCCTCCACATTGAGCAAGTTGATGGTTAATGGGAAGAATTTCTCAGGTGCCATAACTCCATCACTCTCTGCAATGGTGGAGTTTCTTTCAAGAAACAGAGCTGCCAGGGGTAAGCATGAAGCCCAACCTATTGCTACACCACCACCTCTGGAACCCACAGCTCACGATACTCAAATAATCCCCTCTGCTTCCTTTGAAAGAGCTACAACACAAGCCCCTGCACTAAAAATATTTCAAAAGAAGAGGAAAAGAACTGTTGGTGCTCCTTCCACCACAGTTCATGAAACTGAAACTGTTAGCCCTGCACAGGTGCATTCACCTGTGCAGAATATCGAAAGGGAACCATTCGTGCTGTGTCCCAAGCACAATGAGGAGGTGATCACTCCATTAGAGGGTGATCATGTGGTATTTGAGGCTGACACTACTGTTTTATCCGCAAGGGATGAACATGACAGTGTTAACATAACTAAGACCTCAGCTACGGCAACAGAGGCTGGTCAAACAGTTTCTGGAAATCCCCAGTACCAAGAAAAGAGGGGTACTGGTGTGGGATCTCAATTGAGTGAACCACCAGTTTTATCTGTCAATGATATGTTAACAGTGGCAACACTGGCTGACATTGAGGCTAGAATGCAACACCAAGCATTGACGGATTCCAACTTTGCACCTTTCTTTGCTGCATACATGCAACTCAAAAAGAAGATTGCCTTCCAAAACAAAAGGATTCTTCAACAAGATCAACAAATCAAGGTTTTGACCAACAGTTTCAAGCATGCTAATAAGGTGCTAAAGTTACATTATCAAGTACTACAACAGTTGACAGCTGCTGCAAGAACCCCTTCAACTGTTCCAATCAAAGAGGGGGAGAGTTCAATACCAACAGTTGCTGAAGTGCCAGAACAAACAGCTGCAGTGGATGAACTAACAGTTGCACCCAGTGAATCAACAGTTGAAGAGAAACTATCAGCAGTGGATAGAGTGCTGATCAATACGATAATTTTGACTGGTGACTATCCTTCAACAGAGGTTTATAGATCATGGCCAAAGGTTAAACAAGATTATCTGGTGAAAATGGGAAGTGAAATGCTAATCTGCAGTGTCAATCAAATGAGACAGAAGATTGAGGATGGTTGGCTAGAGGGAAAGTCGGCTAAGCTTAAGCCACTTAAGCCAAAGCCTGGATTCAAAGGGATTAGTATTTCTGAGAGGGCTGTTGAAAAGAAATCGCAAGTTGTACAAGGAAAAGGAAAGGAGATAGCTGTTGCACTACTAAAGCTCAAATTAACCAAAGAACAACAAGAAGTGAGAGATTTTGAGATGGCTCAGAGGTTGGGTGCTGATCTTCAACAACAAGAACATACAGATTTTGAGATAGCAAAGAAGCTGGCTGATGAGATCACAGCTCAGATTGATGAGGAGGAAAAACAAGAAAAAGCTGCTAAGGGAGTTAAGAGAAAAAGAATTGTGACAAAGAAACAACCTCAACTTCCTAAGTCAGCAACTGAGAAGAAGTCTCAACCTCAACAATCCAAATCCCAAAAGTCCAAAGCTGTCCAACCAACTCAAACAGTTCAAACCATCAAAGCTAAAATGGTTAAAATTATCATTCAAGATAGGCTCTTGGCCGATGTTGAAGAAGGTGTTAGCAAGTTTGTAGCAGAACATTTAGGCCAGAAGTCTCACATCAAAGAATGGAAGTTTGATGTTGTCCGGTTTGATACTGGGAAGGAAAGGGTAATCATTGTAAGGGAGAATGATCAGATCGAATAGTTTTCAGGCTACTTACAAATGATGGATAGCATTACTAGGCAGGACATACAAGATTTGTATGCGTATGGAACAAGGCACTATGGAGGATCTGAGCATCCTACAATTAAGATTTTGATGAGACATTTAACAAGTATTTGCAACCCAAAGAAAGTGATGTCAATACTGTTGGCTGATGAAACCTTTCCAGTTCAATCTGTTAAAGTGTATGCTAAGCCAAGGGTATACTACATGGTAATGGGTAATACAATTACAGAATGGTTTGACATGGATTTCATCGAACACAGTCAGATCAAGCTCCAATACCTATTGAAAGCCAAGTTCTATGGTCCAGCCAAAGTAAGGGATGAGCTAATTCAGAAGTTCAAAGATAGACTTGAATCCCTGAGATCAAAGAAAATGTAATTTTTCTAGCTTTTGAATTTTTTATTATAACAGCTTGATTTTGCATTCAATGATAAATATGTTCTTTACTTATGTTAAATTTGTCTATGATTGAACCCTTAAAACAAACAACTTAATTGTATTGTTCAATACTTTAAGTTAGGGGGAGATTGTTGGGAAATTGGCTAAGTCATTGAAACTGTTATACATGCAAAAATCAAAATTGTTAAGACTGTTAATGGATGTTGGGAAGACAGTTCAAAATTGTTAGAAGAAATGTTGAAGAAACAGTTTAGAACTGTTAGTGAAAATTGTGAAGACAGTTGTAACCAACAGTTGATGTGAACTTCAAAGCTGTTATATAGAGTTCAGAACTGTTAGTACAAACTACTACAACTGTTTGAAGACCTTGAAGCTGAAGACTGTTAGAAGAACCAAAACTGTTGCATTTATTGAACAGTTTCGGTTGAGCTAAATATGGAAAACCCTATCTTTGAAGATATCTCGAAACACTTGGAAGATCATCAAGATTATCTCAGAAGATAGAAGATTACCTAACTGTCAGCAAATCAAGGAAGATCAAGGAGTATAAATGCTAGATTAGAATTTATAATATGTACGTACTCATTGATTAAGTTTTTGCATTCATTCTTCAAGTTGTAATTTGCTCTCAGAATAGTGCTAAGCCTCTAAGTTTCTCGTTGAAACCTAAGAACAATGTGTGTTCTTCGTCTAACATAATAAGTTAGATTGGAGGTGAAGTTTCCTATTGTAATCATTGTGGTTAATCAATAAAATTACTGTTTGATTGAATTGCTTTGTGTTCAAAACCTTATTTAATCAATTAAGTGTGATTCCACAACTTCTTAGTTGATTGTGATCATAGTTAAAGATTAACTTTTATTCAACTATAATTTGTTATTCAAAAGTTAGTTCTTGTAATTTGATATAATCTATATCCGATCCTGACAGAGGGGACTTGTGCCGTGTAAGGCCGGTATTCACGACATCACAGTCAATAGTAGAAATATAAATAAACAAAAAGTAAACCCATAACCCGGGGCAGGTAATACAGGGCATGCAAGCCCGAAAACCATAATAATCCACATCAAGAGTTTAATAATACGAAATAATTGTTTTACTTCTTGATCGAGTTTTAGTCATTCTAAGACCCGTCTAGCACTCCCTAGGCATCTTTAGTTTTCATTATTGGCGTTACCTGAAAATGAACACTCTAAAACGTCAACACAAAAGTTGGTGAGTTCGCATGTTTTAGTTCAAATAAAAGATTTACCGCACATAGCTTTGAGTTGGATCATAGCATGTCACATGATCAAATAATATAATACATATACAAACGTCTCAGCTTGATAGTCATTGTGTTGTAGCATGTAAAAACCGAACCCCAAGGGCTCAAATGTGTTGCCTCCAACGAACTTTAGCCGGCCGGGAACATAGGTTGCGTAAATGTTGTCATAGCATACAAGTTGTTGTCCATTAGGGTTCACAAACCCATGGAAATATAGCATTCAATTGTTGTCAACTAGGGTTTACAACCCATAGTTAAATAGCATAGCAAAACTGTTGTCAAATAGGGTTCAAAAGCCCATAGTTGAATTAACATGCAAACATTGAATTGAACAAGTAACAATCAAGTTTAATATATTGAAACAATGTAACAATTATGGAGTGTCATTTTCCCCCAAAAACATATAAGAAAAAAAGGGGCCACGAAACTCATCTTCGGTTCTTAACAACACTTAGCTTGCAATAAGTTTAACACGGGATCTACAATAGATATAAATATATAAGTCATGTGTATAAGTAATTACTCAACCTATTGCACTCCTAAGGTTTGTATAGTCCAAAAGTAAACCCTACTGCCACAATTCAAAGTTACTATATCTAATAACCAACTTTGGAGATTTTTAAAATATAGTAAGGGTTCGATATAAATTCCGAAAATTTAACCACGGAATTTCATGTGTCTCAATAATATTATATAATTTATCCAGAATAATTCACTGAGGTTAGCTATTTTTAAAAAATACGAGGAGGCTCTACTTTCAGAAAGTTAACTGTTGAAGCGCACCAGAATGTATAAATTTAATAAAAATAATAAACCAATCCTAGAAATTATGAAAATTTTATAGAAAATTCTAAACTCTCCAAATATTCTACAGTAAAAAGTTTGATTAAAAACAAGAATTTAGGTCGTATTTATAAATTAAAACTTTGACTCTAAATCTGCTTTACCTACTGACAGTTTTGCATTCCTTCATGGTAAAATCATTTTGACCGAGTAAAAGACCACCAAAAATTACAATTCTTATATATAATGAAAATAGACTCAAAGACCTACGTTCTAAACTAAAGAAACGCATAAAATACCCACGTATTGACTCTGTATTGACTGCTTAAACACGGACCTAAACTCTGACCAGAAAACAGTTTGCAAAACTTTGATTTTTAAAGATAAAAAATTTGGTTTTTCTACTTCAAAACTCATAACCCTTCATGAAAACGTTTTTGACACATCTTTGATGGCTTCACCATGTTTTCAAGGACTCAAGAGAAGAATAAGTAGGAGAAGAATAGATGACTAGAAAGAGTTAAAAGAATAAGAAGGATTTGAGGCTTACCTTGCTTACCAATGATCAACACTATAAACTTGATGCTAATCCTTTGAGTTCTTGTTCCTTGTTTTGCAGAAATCGATAGAAGGGATTGGGGGGGTGAAGGTCGACGATTAGACGAGGGAGAGAGGGAGGGATCGGCCAAATGAAGTGTGGGGGGGGCTAGGGCTAAGAGGTTTAATTTAAATAGGTGATAAGATTAATCCCTAAAACTTAGGAAACTAAATATATATCACTTATCTTTGTTTAAAATTCAAATTTCCTTTTTTTTTAAACCGAAATGTTATATATATATATATAATATATATATATATATATATATATATATATATATATATATATATTATGATATTATTATTATTATTATTATTTATAACTAATATAAATTGATGAATTGTGGCAAATCTAAACCGAATAACTAAACGAAAGTCTAACCTAGAATATATATCAATCTAGCCAAACAGATAATATGGTTGTTCAAATACTAAATTGGTATTCTAAGGATGTTAGAATTATATCAAATGTGAACAAGTGACGGCATTTAGGGTTTCGAATAGTATAGTTTGAGCAACTAACCGGGTTTGGTGACGGATGTCACAGGTCATCACCATCACTTTCTATCACTCCAGAAGTTCAAAGAGGGTATAATCTCCTTTACTACTTGTTTTTCATGTTGCATTTCAAAGCTATGGTGTTTGGTACTTTCTCTTAGGGTTTTGTTAGTTTTCATGCATGATTATGTTGTACTTTATGCATTTTATGTTTTATGGAACAGGGGTTAGCGGTGCTAACTTTCGGTTAGCGGCGCTAACTTGCTTAAGTTAGCGGCGCTACGCGTGCTGGAACTGTTTTATGTTTAAAAAAAATTATTTTGGTCTCGGGTTTTTTGAATGTTTCATGTTTTCTGGAAATTTGTTTGAGAAAGATTTTAGTAATTTTGTTACCATTTCGTATGTTTGGTTGTATGTGGTTGATATTAGATTGGTGACCTTGCCTTTGGCCTTGTGGTTGATTTTGTGTGTATGGATGCATTTGGTGATTTTTTAGTAATCATGGGCTATAATATTTATTAATTTTGATATATTTGTTATAATATTGTGGCTTGCATGCCATTTCATTCATCCGTGTAAATTTGTAATAGATAAATAGGAAAATCGTGGCTTGCATGCCATTTATTTTCTATTGTATACATTGTAAATTTTGGATGGATGAGCGCACGATTGGAGCCGGAAGGAGATGGAGTAGAATGACCATAGAAGCCGATGAAATCTATTGGAGATGGCGGTTCTAGTGGGAGGTCGCATCGAAGACCTTTTGTCCCATAGATTGACCACGTTCTTCCCGTTTTGGCTCACGGGAAGAACACATAGGATAAAATGGCAAGGGTTACCAATCTTTTGTATATGCGTGTGATGTGATTTTATATCTTGTTGGGGTTTTGGGGACGAGCAACGGAAGCATAGTACAAGAAAAAATGCATAATGTACAACCAAATTATGCATAAAAACCAAGAAACCCCAAGAATTGATCAAACTCCATAATTTAAAAAATGCAACACGAAAAACAAGAAGGAAAGGAGATTATACCCTTATCCAAGTTTCTAGAAATGGTGAAGATGGTGATAAGAATTTAAGAAGCCGAAAAAGACTTCCTCTATTGAAGTCTACCCCGGGTATACACCAATCTCCTTGTACTAGCAAGCCTTCAGTGGTCTTCAACTCATGAAACCACTTCTGGAACAACAAACCATATATTCTCCACGTTCTCCTCTACCTTTAACACCCAAGAAAACACCAAGAATTCCTACTTGGTTCTTCAAAGAGAGAGTGTTTTAATATGGTAAGAGAGAATCCTTAAAGAGAAAAATGCATGTTCCACTCTTCAAAAATGAAGTCTCCGGACCTCTATTAACCACAAAGGTCGGCCAAAAGATCCTCACATGGATTGGTGGAGAATGGAGGCAACATGCAAAAGTTGCATGCTATCTGACAGGGGTTAGCGCCGCTAACTTTTAGAGATAGCGCCACTAACTCTTAAAGTTAGCGCCGCTATCTGTCTCGAGTTAGCGTTGCTAACCTTTAAGAGATAGAGCCATTAACTTTTAAAGTTAGAGCTGCTAACTCCATCAGCATGCCAACTACTTGCAATTTGACCAAATACGTCCCTTCACTTAGGTTGTTGTCGACATTGATCCCCGATGTGTGACTCAATAGGCCCATACATCATCGGTAGTGACTCATACGGCGTACGTGCGTGAATGGGAATATCCTAACAAACTCGCACTTTCACATGATACACCGTACCCACGAAATCATCTTTGCCCCCAAGTCAGTATGGGTTTTGTCATCTTGAACCAAACCAACTCCAATATAATAATGGGATGGCCTAATAGATAAGTGATCAAACATCCTTTTGTTCACGATATCCTTGTGAACACGATACATAGATTAAAATGTCAATATCCAGATCGTTCACGATTATGTTTCTCGATCTCTATTGGTGGTGACCAAAAGTGTGTGATATATCTGATCCAAATCAATATATCCCAGTGCATGGCCATGCTATTTTTGGTGTTGTTGGGAAGATGATCTCATCAATTTAGATTTGATGAGACAAAGTTAAGTTTGTAAGATGTGTTCTACATACAACTTAAATAGAATTATGAAGCTTAGTCAGACTAAACACTTATAGTGATTCAGACCGAGTATAAGCTGAGTGTAAGCTGTAAATATGTTTGATCAGCTTAGACTATATCTTAGTAAGATTATCAATATGTTTGATAAACTGTGTGTGTCACCTAAGATATATATATATATTGAGTTTCAGCTTGATGAGTTTCAAGTTGAGCGACTCAGCGTGTAGACTGAGTCAGCTCAATAGAGTTGCTAAATATGTTTTGGTTAACTCTTTAGACTTATAAGGATGAGTTAATAATTATACATGTTACTCCATGTTTGAATTCAGGATTATTCTCGAAGAACTCAGCTTGATGAGTTTCAAGCTGAGTAACTTAGCCTGACTAAAGAAGTCAATTTAAAAGAATTTGAATATGTTTTATATTCTATTTTAACTCTCTATATCTACGGGAAGGATAAGAAGACTTCATAATCAAAATTGAAGATTGAAGACTCAAGATAAGAAGATTCAAGATTTAAGATTCCAATATATCCGATAGTTAGTTAGCAAATTAGGATTACTCCAGTTTGTTACGAACCGTAGGAACAGGATTATAAATACTTATCTCCTGATAAGTTTAGAGGTACGACTCAGATACGAAAAAAACTTAGTGTTGCAGAGCCAAATACCTCACTTCAACCGTATGTGTTACGATTCTTGATCAACTGGTAGTCAGTTCAACGTGATCAAGATATTCACAGATTGCCAAGCTATTCGTGTGTTCGAATACTCACATTAGTTGTGATATTGGTAAGTTATCAATCTGTGTAAATCCTGTTTAGAGAGTCATCAGTATCTATAATCATAAGTTGATTATAGATAGCTAAGTTTGAAAGATTGAGAGATTTATATTAGGTGTTTACATATCAAGATTTGCTTACTTGATACAGTCTGTAATCATTCTCTTATTAATGAAAAGCAAAGCATTCGATTGTGGTTTGATTTACTTTGTGTCACACTTTTATTTGATTTGTTCAATTTCCGCATAAAGTGTATTCAACCCCACTTCTACACACCTGTTGCTTGTTGTTATTCTCATCAAGGGACCAACAACTGGTATCAGAGCAGGTTGAACGATTTCATAAGTTGAAAGTTCAAGATTTTGAGAAAGTTTACAATGTCTACAAGCAACAATACTTCAAACTTTCCACAGATGTCTACCAAAGGCTGTCCCATATTTAATCGATCTGACTATCCTATGTGGAAGTTCAGAGCCACGCTATTCCTTAAGTTCATTGACAAACATATGTTCGATGTCATTACAAAAGGACCTATCATCCCCAAGATTCCTGCTACTGTCAGTGATACGTCTCCTGGAAAAACTGAAAAGGAAACAAGAAAGCCTACTGCATCCTGGACTGATGAAGATTGGAAACTCTACAATCTGGATAACAAGTCAAAAAGTGTTCTGGCAAATGCCCTGACCAACAAAATCTTGCGTACTATGACTGGGTGTCAATCTGCAAAATATATCTGGGATACGCTGAGTGTTACATATGAGGGCACAGATCTGGTCAAATAGCAAAAGAAGAATCACTTGAATAGATCTTATGAAAACTTCTTTTCAAAGAAGAATGAAACCTTGCCATATTTGTTCACAAGGTTTCACTGCTTGATAAATGACTTACTAAGTGTGGGTGTAAAGAAAGATGAGGCTGAACTCGTGCTGAAATTTTTGGTTGTGTTACCAGAAAAGTTTAATGAAGTAACCACGGCACTGAGGGCTGGAGGAACGCTGCATGTGTACAACCTACAGTCCATTTATAGGTTCTAGCTAAATTATGAACAGATCACTAAACACAAAAGAACTTCTCAACAACAACTGAAGGAGTCTCTGGATAAAACTGAAGTTGCATTGGTTGCACAGAAAAAGAAGAAAAGTTCCAAGGCACTGGTTGTTGAATCTGAGACTGAGTCAGAATCTTAAGCTGACCACTCAAACTCAGACTCAGGTGATACTGATGATGTTCAAAATATCACTGAGCAAATGGCAATGTTAGCCAGGCATTTGAGAAGAGCTCAAAGGGGAAGAGGAAGATCTGACAGGGGCAAAGGGAAGAGTTCCTTTGATCCCAAGAATGTTGTGTGCTTTAACTGTCAGAAGAAGGGACACTTTGCTGCTGTGTGCAGAACAAAGAAGATGGAATCAACATCAGTTGTTGATAAGAATGCTAATAGAGCTGACAAGTATAAAAAGAAATATATTCAGCTTAAGAAAGGAAAGCCTAAAGACAAACCCAGTGCAAAAGGACTATATGTTGAAATGTGGGATACAGAATCATCTATCTCAGATGATGATGTATGTCTGATGGCTCAAGAAGATGATGAGTTATAAATAGATGAGGTTGATTATGGTTTGTCCGAATCAATCTTTGAAGCTAACATGAAGGAAGCTGAGGAAAACAACAAGCTTAGTGATTGGGATCCTGCTTCCATGTATAAGGTTAGTAATTTCAACTCTTACACCGATGAAGAAAAGGGTCTTGCCTTTGACTATTTGCTAAATGATTTCAAGACCATCCTTAAGTCTCAAAAGGATCTTGAAGCTGAGATAGCTAAACTAAAAAATGAGATTAAGGAAAATCAATCTCTCATTGATGTTGGTAAGAAAGCACAATTTGATCTTGAATGCCAAAAACACATTCACAAACTTCTAAGTGAAGAACTTCAGGAAGCTAAAGACAAGGCTGACCAACTTCAAAAGGTCACTGAGTCTTGGTGTAAGTCATCAAAGCTTGCTGAAAAGTGCATAAACCAACAAATTCCTAAACAGGTACAGGCTGTACTTGGAGGTGATTATCAAACAACAGCTTATGTAGCTGATGATGAGATAGAAAGTACAGATTCTGAGGAGGATAGACAACTGATTAAGCCTCAGAAGTCAGCCTCAGAGAAAAGACATGATCAAAACTTGAAATACAATATGTTTGTGAAAGCTAAAGATCATGGAAATGAGTGCTCAACATCTAAACAGCATAGTAAGTCTGTGCTGGACAGATTAGGCAGTCAGCCTATTCAAAGAACTTCAGTCATAGAAAGGCTTAACCCAAATCCTTTCAAAAGACAACATTCTTTATCTGGCTCGGAAAGAAGTTACAAGAATAGGAAGACCACTGTTAGCCAGAGGTCAAATCACAACAATGGTAAGTCCAATGTTGTAGATCTTGGTAAGTCTAAGAAGATCAACAGTGGTAAGTCCAAACCTGTTGAAACTGGTGTGTATAGTAGTCATGACAAGGGTAAGTCCAAGGTCAAGGTAAAGAAGTATGTTAGTCAAACTTCTAAACAAAGGGATAACAAACAAAGACCTGACAAAGGTAAGTCCAAAGTCAGTGGTCATCATGTGAATCAACCCGCAAAGAAAGTTGAAAAGTTATCCACCACATATAATCCCAAGACTGAGAGAAAGTTCTCACATGAATTATTAGACACTCTACCTTCTGTAATCATTGGAAGAAGGAGATGCTACAAGTGCAGAATTAGAGGTCATGATGTTAAAGACTGTGATGCTGAAATCTCAAAGCCTGAACAAGAACAGACTAATCAGCCCACACATGACTCAGCTCCTACTCAAGCTGAACAGATAGTTCAACAAGATGAAGATGCTAAGTGCTTCTCATCTGAACCCAACAAGAAGTGGGTTCCCAAACAAAACTAATGTGTTTAGTTTTTATATCATGTGTAGGGTTCAAGTAATGGTACTTGGATAGTGGATGCGCAAGGCACATGACCGGGTGGAAAGGACTTCTTAGTGATTTCCAAGAAGATGAAGGTCTTAAAGTAACTTTTGGAGACAACTCCCATGAAAGAACTAAAGGCTATGGGAAGATGCAAGCTGGCAAGGTCACTTTCCAGAAAGTTGCATATGTCAAAGGTCTCAAACACAACTTGATTATTATCAGTCAATAATGTGATGAAGACAATATAGTTACTTTTAGGAAGAAAGCAGGAACAATATATAATGCTAAGGGAAAGCATGTATTAATAGCTAAAAGAGAAAGAGATGTGTATCTACTTGATCTTAATTCTGCTGATCCCTATACTGAAAGCTGCTTGTATTCCCAATATGTTCCTAAGCTGAGTTGGTTGTGGCATAAACGATCATCACATTTGAATTTTAAAAATATAAATATGCCATCCAATAAAGAGTTAGTCTCTGGATTACCAAAGATCACATTTGACAAGGACAAATTATGTTCAGCTTGTGAACAAGGGAAACACCACAAAGGGTCTTTTAAATCAAAGCAAAATTTTTCAATAACAGACCCATTGCATATGTTGCATATGGATCTGTTTGGACCCATAAGTACTCCAAGCCTAAGTGGCAAAAAGTACACACTGGTGATAGTAGATGAGTTCTCAAGATTCACCTGGGTAATATTCCTTAAAACCAAAAGTGAGTCTGCCCTGAAGATAATTAATTTTATCAAACAGGAAGAGTTACAATAAGGTATGTCTGTAAAGCAACTCAAAAGTGATAATGGGACTGAGTTCAGAAACTCAACCCTTGAACACTAATTGAGGCTGCTAGAACAATGCTGTGTGAGGCAGAATTGAAACTCTATTTTTGGGATGAAGCTGCCAGTACAGCCTGCTATACCCAGAATAGATCAATCATTGTCAAAAGACATGGAAAGACTTCATATGAGATGTATAAGTCTAGAAAGGCCAATATAGGTAATTTCCATATCTTTGGTTCAAAATGCTATGTGCTGAATCAAAGAGATCAGCTCCATAAGTTGGAACCTAAAGCAGATCCTGGAATATTCGTTGGTTATTACTCAATCTCCAAGTCTTATAGAATATATAATACAAGGAGAAAGGCCATAGAAGAATCAATTCATGTATCTTTTGATGAAGACTGTTTTGATCCAGCTGATAAAAGTCAAGCTGACTTGGTTAGTCTGAGTGAGCTTGAACGGCCTAAGGAAACCAACTTATCTAATCTCATGTATGTCATAGGAGATGATAGTGATGATGATGTGTGTCCATCCAAGAAATCATCACATGCTCAAATGGATTCTCAAGCTGAGAAAGATGATGAGTTCGTCAATCCGTTTGGAGCTGACATTCCTCAAACTGAATATCTTGGTGATCAACAGTTTGTTGACAATGCTGTTGTTGAGACTGAGGAGATAAGTTCACCTCAGAGCTCTCAACATCACTCAGATACTGAACCAGACTCTCAAACTACAACATTTAAATTCCTCAAAAACCATCCTCAAGATCAGATAATTGGAAATGTCCAAGAAAGGGTTATGACACGTTTCAAGGCAACAGCTAACTATGCTGCTCACTTTGGTTTCCTATCTCAGATGGAGCCAAAGAGGACTGAAGAAGCCTTTGAAGATGAGGATTTGATTGATGCTATGCAAGAAAAATTAAATGAGTTTGAGAGAAACAATGTCTGGAACCTTGTCCCGGCCCCCGAAGATCATACAGTTATAGGCACTAAGTGGGTCTATAGAAATAAAATGGACAAGGATGGAGTGATAGTTAGGAACAAAGCGAGGCTGGTAGCACAAGGGTATAAGCAAGAATAAGGAATCGATTATGATGAGACCTTTGCCCCTGTTGCTAGAATTGAAGACATAAGGCTGTTCTAAGCATATGCAACATATAAAGACTTCAAAGTCTATCAAATGGATGTGAAGAGTGCTTTCCTGAATGGAAAACTTCAGGAGAAAGTCTATGTGAAACAACCTCCTGGCTTTGTAAGTTCAAAGTTTCCACATCATGTCTATAAGTCGAGCTTTAGCCAAGCTATCAAAGTGTATTAATGAGGAATTGGTGTGGAGGGATCAAAAATGCCAAATGGGTGCTATGAGTACCTAGGATCCCGTAAGTGTCTAAGAGTTGTGATCACGGATTACAATTGGTAAAGTGTTTACCGGCTTAAAATAGCTCTATGAAGTTATCCGCGGAAAACCCGTCATAGATTAGGGTATTTTGAGGTTCTTAGCCCTTGTTATTATAATTTGTTTTTATAACAAGTGGGTAATTATTTTAACAAGGATTTAATACGTCATAACTAACCAATTTCGTATTTTGCTTGTAGATGACATCTACTAGCAACACCAACACCACCAACATGTCACTCCGTCCATTTCTGGAAAAGGAGAAACTCACGGGGCCAAACTTCATTGATTGGCATAGGACTTTGAGAATTGTCCTACGCCAAACTTCATTGATTGGCATAGGCTCCGGCAATCAATGCGACAAGAGCCGTGATGGACGCGCATGAAAAGCGTGTCCGTGACACTAATGATGTCACTTGCCTAATGCTAACGACCATGAGTCCCGAATTGCAAAGGCAATTCGAGACAGTGAGTGCGTTTGAGATGATTTCTCAGCTTAAGGACATGTTTTAATTGCAAGCAAGGCAAGAGCTTTATGAGTGTGTCAAGGCTTTTGTCGGTTGTAAGATGCCGAAGGGCGGCAATGTCAGCTCCCACGTCCTTAAGATGAAAGGGTACGTGGATCAGCTTGAGGAGTTAGACTTTCCCATGGGGAAAGAGTTGGCGGTTGAAATAATCCTCCAATCTTTGCCTCCGTCATATGGATCGTTCATTGTGAACTTCCATATGCATAGTATGGATAAAACCATAATGGAATTGCACGGCATGTTCAAGACTACTGACTCCGAGCATGCCAAGGCAAAGACCTCCACCTCCACTGCCGTCCTAGCCATCAACGAGGGTGGCAAGAAGCGGAAGCAACCCACTTCGGGTACGAAGGGGAAGGGAAAGGGGAAGGCCAAGGCCCTAGGGCCAAAGCCCAAACCTAACCCAACCCCGGAGCCGAAGGGGAAGCAAGTGGCTCCCGCTGCCACCTCTCCGGAAGAGGCAACCTGTTACTTCTGCGGGGAGAAGGGTCACTACCAGCGTAGTTGCCCCAAGTATACGAAGGAGCTCAAAAAGCTACGAGCTAAAGGTGCCGTTGCCTCCGGTACGTACATGATTGAACTCCATAACACTTCTACTTCTAACTCCTGGGTTTTAGACAGCGGGTGTGGTACTCACGTTTGTAATAATGTGCAGGTACTAAAAAGAAGTAGGGACTTGGTTGATGGAGAGCTGGATCTCATCATGGGAAAGAAGGCGGTTGTGGAGCTCGCATTTCCTTCCGGCTTATCTATTGTTTTGTTAAATGTATCTTTTGCGCCCTGCGTGGCAAGAAACATTATTTTATTGTATGCCTTGTATGACGATGGATTTAACTTTAAATTTGAGAATGGTAGCATTGAATGTTACAAAGATCATGTCTTTTATTTTAAAGCATTTCCATGTCATGGCATATATGAAACAAGCGTAAGCTTGCAAAGCACTAGATCAATCATGAATGTTGATTCAGGTTCCATAAGTGTTTTGGATAAGTTATCTCTATGGCATGGTCGATTAGGCCACATAAACAAGAAAACATAGCCAAGCTCCAAGTGGATGGGATCTTGGAATCATTTGACCACGGGTATAATAAAGTATGCGAATCTTTTGTATTGGGCAAGATGACCAAAGCACCCTTCACCGGTGTTTGTGAGAGGGCGCAAGACTTCTTGGATATCGTTCACACGGATGTGTGTGGTCCGTTCAAGCATGCCACAAGAGATCATTCCCGCTACTTCGTTACCTTTATTGATGATTATAGTCGATACGGGTATGTCTACTTGGTGAGACAAAAGTCGGATACCTTTGAGGTGTTCAAGACTTATCAAAACGAGGTGGAAAATCAACTAGGGAAAATAATTAAGATGCTATGATCTGATAGAGGCGGTGAGTATCTTAGTTCTGAGTTCCGCGAACATCTAAGGAGTTGTGGGATTGTCTCGCAACTAACACCTCCTAGGACGCCACAACTAAATGGTGTCGCCGAGAGGAGGAACCGAACATTATTAGATATGGTTCGGTTTATGATGGTTCGTACGGACGTTCCCGTTACGTTTTGGGGATATGCGATTGAAACGGCTGGTAGAATCCTTAACCTTGTACCCACAAAGAAGGTTAAGAAAACACCGTATGAGATGTGGCATGGAAAAGTTCCATCCATTTCATATTTAAAGGTCTGGGGTTGTCCTGCCTACGTAAGACGTGAGGCTGAGGACAAATTGGAGCCCAGGGCTGAAAGGTGCTTTTTCATTGGTTATCCCGCCAGGTCTATGGAATATTTGTTTTACAAACCTTCGGAGAACAAGGTATTTGTTGCTCGAAGGGTAGTGTTCCTTGAGAGGGAACTGCTTTCCAAAGACGCTAGTGGGAGAAAGGTTGATCTTGAAGAAATTCAAGAGCCTGCCAATGTAGAACCTGATGTTGGGACTAGCTCAAAACCCGTAAGGGTTGATTCTCAGCATGATGATGCTGGATATAATGTAAACCCATTGCCTGTTACAAGATCTGGTAGAAGTCGGCATGAGCCAGAGAGATATGGTTTTAACATATCTGAGGGCATCGACATGGTAGTGATCTCTGATGAGCCTACCAAATACCGGGACGCTGTGGTAGGCCCTGAGTTTTCCATGTGGCTAGAAGCAATGGAATCCGAGATTCAGTCCATGTCGGATAATCAAGTCTGGGACTTGGTTGATCCCGTACCGGGGTGTAAACCCGTAGGGTGTAAGTGGGTCTTCAAGAAGAAGATCGGCATCGATGGTGAGGTACACACCTTCAAGGCCCGACTGGTGGCTAAAGGTTTCACTCAAACTCATGGTGTAGACTATGAGGAAACCTTTTCCCCAGTGGCTATGATGAATTCTATCCGGATACTCCTGGCAATTGCCGCATTTCATGATTATGAGATTTGGTAAATGGACGTCAAAACCGCGTTCCTTAATGGAACACTTTCAGAGGATGTGTATATGACACAGCCTGAGGGTTTTGTACATCCAGAGTTTCCAGATAAAGTCTGCAAGCTTAAGAAGTCCATTTATGGGCATAAGCAAGCCTCTCGGAGGTGGAACCTGTGCTTCGATGAGAAAGTCAAAGAGTTTGGCTTCTCTAAAAGCAAGGATGAGCCATGCGTTTACATTAGAGCTAGTGGGAGCGTAGTTGTATTCCTAGTTCTTTATGTAGATGATATTCTACTAATTGGGAACGACATCCCAACTTTGCAAGGGGTAAAAGCCTGGCTAGGGAGTTGTTTCTCAATGAAAGATCTTGGGGATGCGGCTTACATTCTGGGGATTAAAATCTATAGAGATAGATCCCGCAGGTTGATTGGATTGAGCCAGAGTACGTACATTGACAAGGTCCTAAAGAGATTTTGGATGAAGGACTCCAAGAAGGGGTTCATACCTATGTCACATGGTTTAGTGTTGAGCAATGCTCAAAGCCCGAGTTCCCCTGAGGAACGGGAAGTAATGAGGCGAGTCCCATATGCTTTGGCTATAGGCTCGATCATGTACGCCATGTTATGTACTAGGCCTTATGTATCTTGTGCATTGAGTATGACAAGTAGATATCAAGCCAACCCTGGCGAAGCACATTGGACGGCAGTGAAGAACATTCTCAAGTATCTTCGGAGAACAAAGGAGATGTTCTTGGTGTATGGAGGTGCGGAAGAGCTACGGGTAATTGGTTACTCCGATGCAAGCTTCCAAACCGATCGGGACGACTGCCGATCTCAATCGGGGTTTGGGTTCCTGCTTAATGGTGGTGCTATTTCCTGGAGAAGCTCCAAGCAAGACACTGTGGCTGATTCTACTACTGAGTCGGAGTATATTGCGGCCAGTGAAGCAGTGAAGGAGGCTGTATGGATGAAGAAATTCATCCAAGATCTGGGAGTGGTTCCTAGCATTGCCGACCCTGTTGAGGTGTTTTGTGACAACGAGGGTGCGGTTGCTTTGGCAAAGGAACCAAGGTCTCACCGACTCACAAGGCATATTCTGCGGAAGTATCATTACATCCGGGACGTGGTCGATAGTGGAGACATTGTCATCAGCAGAGTACACACGGATAGCAATGTGGCGGATCCATTCACCAAACCTTTATCGCAAGCAAAGCATGATGCGCATACACGTGCTATTGGGATTAGATTTGCTAGTGATTTGGTTTGATTATGTATTTGGTTAGTATATTTGATGTATTTACCCTTTTGGGAACATGAAGCAGTATTGTATTTATTGTATTTATCGATTATTAAATGAGATTTAGTAATATGCAAGTTGTGGGTATTTCTTTAAATCTTTACTGTGTTCCAACTTTGCATGTTTTGTTCTTCCCTGAATGCGTAAGCATTCTAAATGTCCACATATTGTCATTCTTCTCGGGAAGGAAGTATGAACTAAGACTGAGGGAAGTAATTGGTCATGTGTCCAATAGGTATTGGGGCACGGGGACGCAATTCTTCGCATGTACTTGAAAGTGTTTCAAGTGACTGGACGACCCACACCTGATTTTACTTTATAGTACTTGTCATGAGTAAATCAGGATGATAATATCAGTTCATCCTCAAACTGGAGATGCACGTGGCTGCATCACTTTGGTTTGCTTTGTTCTAAATGCTTTCAAACGCAGTCCGTAACTGGCTGTTATAAAGGGAGTAGTTGGGCAGAGTATGATCACTGTGGTGGGCAGTGTTAGTCAAAGGAATTTGTTCCTCTGTTTAGAGAGATATCCTTGGGCCCCTCGATGATTGGTCGCTGACACCAAAATGCATGGCCATGCTCGAAACTTGTAATAATTTATGATTGATTGCAACTTGTATATTTTGGTCACCACCAATCTAGATCGAGAAACATAATCGTGAACGAACGTAGAATTACTTTGTACCATGTCTCGTGTTCACTTGGATATCGTGAGCAAAAGGATGCTTGATTACTTATCTATAGGACCTTTTCACATGGGTTGCAGTTTGGTTTTTGTGCTGAAGACAAAACCAATACTGACTTGGGGGCAGAGATGTCTTACTAGAGGCCGCTCTTTGTCTGTGATGTATTGGGTACGGTAAGTCATGTGCAAGTGGGAGTCTGTTGGAGTATGCCAACTGACACACGTACGCTAAATGATCGCTACCAATGATGTATGGGCCTATCGGGTCACACGCCGGGGGTTGACCTTGACACAACCTAAAAGATGAGGGTGAGAAAGAATAAATAATGATAGTTGGTTTCCAGCAGGGGTTAGCGGCGCTAACTCTGGCGTCGCTAAATCAGCCGCGTTAGCGGCCCTAACCTTGGGCGGTTAGCGGCGCTAACAGTGAGAGGCTAGCGGCGCTAACCCTTCCTGACAGAAACAACTTTATTCTTTTCACCTCTAAACTCCACCAATGCATGTGTTTTGTGATGATTAGTCTTGGGCCGACTTGCGGAGACCTGGAGTCGTGGGTTGCTCTATAAAACCATGCATAACTCTCTTATTCTCACTCTTGGCCATTTTATTACAAGAAAAACACTTAGAACTTTTGTGAGAGTTGCTAAGTTGAAACAAGAGAGAAAGAGAGCAGATTCCTGGTGGTTTCTTGGTTGTGTTCCAGAAGTATTTTCGTGATAGTGAAGAATACTCGGGGTGCTAGTACACCAAGGTCTCGTTGCACTCGGGGTGGACTTCGATAGTGAGAGAAGGAGCCGAGCAAGAGGTGTACGATTCGGAGCCAGCCACACACAACCATCAGAGACATCTAGGGTATAATATTCTCACTTTCTCTTCTGTTTAGTTGCTTAACTTAGTTTCAGAGTTAGATCCATTGATGGCGTTCACTTTGTGGTCTTGTTTTTGCTTGAAAATTCGATTTTGTACTTTGCATGCTTCCGTTGCTGTGTACCACGAACCCCAACAATCCGTTGGAAGATGATATGTTTCATCTCATTCACTGTTCCATTGCGCCGTAAATTTGTTACGTGTAACGGACAAAAAGAGATTTCAAACGGTAACTTTTCTCTCTCCTCGAAAAGGTATATATAACGACCCAAACCGATTTTCGGAGGTTTACGCTTACAATTCACAATTCTAAACCTCTTCTTCACTTACACGCCTTTCACAAACACTTCCAAATGCTCAGTGCAATCTCTCGTTCATCTCTTTTCTAAACCCTAATCGCTAAGTGCGACTTTAGAAATTACTCATTGTTGCTCAAGCTTTATTCGAAGATGGACGTAATCATTCTAAATCTCAGTGATAGGATGGTTAGAAGTGCTACGTTAAAAAACAATGGGATGCCGGTTCTTAAAGTAAACAATTAACATACATGTTTGGCAATCCCTGAATGCAAAAGGAATAGAGGCTATGAAGCCTGGGTGGACTACATCAGAAAATGCCCTTTGGCATTCGCTTTCACTGGCGCACCACTCCATATAGTTCCAAAACATTTGCTGGAGTTCTGGTACACATGTACTTACAACCAGAACAGGGGAGAGATCAGTGGCACTGTTCTAAATGGCGATAGAACAGTTGTTATTACTGTCCAGAGGCTGAGGGATGTTCTTCACCTCCCTGTTACTGATATGTTCGAGCCTGCTGTGACAAGACATGTGGCAAAGTCTGTCCTACCCCGTATGGGACACCCACTAACAGAGGGTGTGATAAAAAAGGCCACCTTACCAACGAGTTGGGGTTTTATGGTTTCTATGGTAATTTGTTCACTGGGAACAAAGGTTGGAGGTTGGACCAAGTAAATGAGTTCGAGATGCAGCTGATGTACAACATGTTGTTGGCCAGAAATCTCGACTATGCACTTCTCTTCTTCAATGAGCTCAAGGTCCAAGTGTTAAAGACACCAAGGGATCTTCATGTGCCTTTCATAAGGTTCTTGTCCCTGCTGATGGAAGCTGAGTTGGGAGATCAACTATATGAAGCTGGACAAGATTTGTTCCTTGCTCCAACACTCAGCTCCAAGATGTTCAACAATTACATCTTTCTAGAGAAAGAAGGTCTGAGTGACCCAATGCGATGGATAGCTGAGAAAGCTTCATCAGAAAATGAAGCAGAGGGATCCAATCAAGGGGGAGCTTCCCAAGCTGACACTGAGGTTCAAGCTGAGCATTCTGTTCAAGCTGAACCAGTACATACTGAAGCTGCTTCCGGTAAAACCTCTCCACTTTCGCTTTCTTCTCTTTATTCTCCATCTACATTTTGAGACAAGGCTGTGCTAAACCCAACCCAGTCTAACCCATCTCCTCCACCTTCCATTTAAATTCACTCTGAAGCCACCCCTAGTATGCCCACTGCTGCTAGGGAGGATATCCAAACCTATACAAGAAAAACTGCCATAGGTGGTGCCACTCCTAAAGGCATCACTGGAGCTGAGATCACCTTGATCCCTCCACCGGCAGGAGTTGAGGGGGAGACGCCTACTCTTATGGTGTCAACCTCGAGGTTCATTTTAACCCCAAAGCCTTATCCGGGTGTGGTGTGTACTCAGCCCATACTCTCCAGAGCCATGTGAGAGCCTGTTACTGTGCCTAAGCAGACACACTTAGGTAACATTGAATATATGACCAATCCCTAGTGTCAATCACCCCCCTCCAAATAACTAAGCCAAACACCTACCCATACACTACACGTTTCGAGTCCCATTACTTCTCTTCACTTCTCACACCCACTAGCAAGACCTGTCAGTGTTTCATCTTTAAACCAAGGTGATTCACAGGGTCCAAACTCTGGTGCACATGAATTTGAAGGTAAACACCAACCATTAAACGATGCACCCAAATTCCAACCTTCTCAGTCTGACTTGGATGATTTAATGAATTTCTTTAAAAGTCAGTTTGAAATGCTACACCTCAAGTGCAAGCAGACCAAAAAGGAAACGATAATTATTTTGGATTCACTAGATGAAGAGGTGGTACATTTGAAATCTGTTGTTGCTGCTCTACAACAACAAAAGACTTCAACCCCTATTGATGATGACAAAAAGGGGGAGAAGGTTCAATAAGTTGAAGCCGAGTCAGTCAAAGCTGAAGCTTTACTACTATTGGCAGAGGGAGCAGATCAGATTGAGGGGGAGAAAGAGTTAGAAAAAGAAGTAGAGCTGACTGAAAAAGCAAAAGGCAAGAGACCTGCAGTGATCAGCTCAGAAGAGTTAGAACCCCCTCAACAGAAAAGAAGAAAAGTGATTCTAAGTGAATCATCAGCCTCAGATGAAGACTCTACGGATAAAATAACATTACAAGAGAGAGCTTCACTGATGGCAGTAAGAAGATTGGAACAACAGGATGCTGATCAGCTTGGGATATCTGTCGATGAGCTAAGAAAAAGACAAAGGGATGCTCAAGCTGTGTTAGTCAGTGAGAAAGAAGCAAGAGGAAAGACCTGGGCTGAGTAAATCAGAAAGCAGAATGAGGATTTAGCTAAACTCAATCTGCCAATTGTGCCTAAGGAGGAAGAGGAAGAAGAACCTCCTATAAAATATCAAAAAGAGGAGGAGTGTATTATTAATTATTATACAACATTCTTCTCTTGTCAAATAACCTCACTAAAGTTAAGCTCATCTCAAGGGATCATCATTCTAGAGTTTGTCTTAAGAAATGGTTAGACATCATCTCTGGAGCTGAATCAAATGCACAGACTGGGTTATGAAGAGTGGAAGCAAGTTTCCATACTTATCAAGCACATGGAAAAGTCCTCTGCCAGAAGTCAAATTAAAGATGAGCTGTTAAGGTTACTTTCAAGAGCTGATTCGATGAAACTCATTCCCAGGTCTGAGATAGCTACCCTACTAACTTATTTTCATAAAGTTGGAAAGAAGAAGCAAACAAAGCCAGCTAGACTAGAAAATCTTGATACGCACAGTCTTGTTCTCCCTGAAGGCTTGGAGTTTAAATAAAACACTTATGTGGAAAAGCCTGAGAAAGGATTCATGTACCTGGATAGAAACGGTGAAGAATGCTTCCAGTATGATGCAAGTATTTACACATGTGGGGTATCTCAAGTATTTGCTCTGAGACAAATCGTGGAAAAGACTGAACAAACTGTAAGGTTCAGATGCAGAATTAACAGAGCAATCAGATCACAAAAGGATCAGCTTCATCACTTACCTAATCTGCAAGAAATCCTTGAAGAAATAAATAAGGAGATCAAAGTGTTTGAAGAGCTGCATCCTGAATAGATTATTTCTAATGTAAATATTAGATTAGTTCTAATATTTTTGTAAGCACTTAGTGTGCATGATCTGAGTGATCAATACTTTTGTATTATGATATGTTCAATTACTACAAAATATTTGTTTGATATGTTCAATTGTGTTGTGATGTGTTCATGCTTAATTAGTCTGATAAGTTCACCTTAATGAATGAAAGATTAGTTCTTATTCATTAATATGTTTGGTTGGTATATTCAACTAAAAGTTAGTTTGTTCCACTTATAATTGATAAGTTCAATTAAAATTGATAAGTTCAATTGATATTTGATTAGTTCAAACATAAAATCTTAATAAGTTTGAGATTTAAACCATAATTCTGTTAAACAAACTTAAGAACTGTTTGGTGGTTTTGTCATCATCAAATAGGGGGAGTTTGTTGAGAAGATGATTTCATAAGCTTAGATTTGATGCGACAAAGTTAAGTTTGTAAGATGTGTTCTACATACAACTTAAACATAATTATGAAGCTTAGTCAGACTGAACACTTATAGTGATTCAGACTGAGTATAAGCTGAGTGTAAGCTGTAAATATGTTTAATCAGCTTAGACTATATCTTAGTAAGATTATCAATATGTTTGATAAACTGTGTGTTTCACCTAAGATATATATATTGAGTTTCAGCTTGATGAGTTTCAAGCTGAGCGACTCAGCGTGTAGAGTGAGTCAGCTTAATAGAGTTGCTAAATATGTTTTGGTTAACTCTTTAGACTTCAAAGGATGAGTTAATAATTATACATGTTAGTCAATGTTTGAATTCGGGTTTGTTCTCGAAGAACTCAGCTTGATGAGTTTCAAGCTGAGTAACTCAGCCTGAATAAAGAAGTCAGTTTAAAAGAATTTTAATATGTTTACAATTCTGGTTTAACTCTCTATATCTACGGGAAGGATGAGAAGACTTCAGAATCAAAATTGATGATTGAAAACTCAAGATAAGAAGATTCAAGATTCAATATTCTGAGTTATCCGATAGTTAGTTAGCAAATTAGAATTAGTCCAGTTTGTTAGGAACCGTAGGAACTGGATTATAAATACTTATCTCCTGATAAGTTTAGATGTACGACTCAGATACGAAAACAACTTAGTGTTGCAGAGACAAATACCTCACTTCAACCGTATGTGTTACGATTCTTGAATCACTGGTTGTCAGTTCAACGTGATCAAGATATTCATAGATTGCCAAGCTATTCGTGTGTTCGAATACTCACATTAGTTGTGATATTGGTAAGTTATCAATCTGTGTAAATCCTGTTTAGAGAGTCGTCAGTATCTATAATCATAAGTTGATTATAGATAGCTAAGTTTGAAAGATTGAGAGATTTATATTAGGTGTTTACATATCAAGATTTGCTTACTTGATAGAGTCTGTAATCATCCTCTTCTTAATGAAAAGCAAAACATTCGATTGTGGTTTGATTTACTTCGTGTAACACTTTTATTTCATTTGTTCAATTTCCGCAGAAAGTGTATTCAACCCCCCTTCCACACACCTGTTGCTTGTTGTTATTCTCATCAAGGGACCAACTGGTATCACCTTCCAATCATCGATGGGCCCATGGATATCTCTCTACATAGAGGAACAAATCCCTTTGACTACATAGTTCCTCCACGCATTTTATACCTTATTTGAAAATATCCTTTATAACGGCCAGTTACGAACTACGTTTGAAAGGAATCTAAATAAAGCAAATTCAAGCTTTGGGCACTCATGTATATCCAGTCTAAGGATGAAATGATATTATCATCCCGAGTCACTTGTGACCATGATCCATGAAGTGAACTCAGGTGCGGGTCTTCCAATCACTTGAAATCCTTTTCAAGCACAGGTTACTGTTGTGTTTCATGCATTCAATCCTTGATTAATGCATAACCAACACCTAACCTCAGCCTTAATTCAAACTTCCTTCCCATGAAGAATGACTGACTGTGGAGATTTACCATGTATATACATCCTGGGAAGTGGTTAAACATGCTAAGATGGAACACAATATAGACCAATGTAGGTAACCGCATATTGCGTATATATAGTCTCTTACTATATATCAATACAGTCATCGGTAGCAATACTGCTTACAATTCCCAAAGCTAATTATAAAATCAAACACATACTAAAATGATGTTCAATCCAAGTCATTAGCATATAGGATACTATTTTACCTAGAATGACATTCATCACTAGTATATGACAACGGCTTAACGATGGGACCATCAACGCATAATCCCTTTGTACTCTTTCATCTCTTTTATTAAACCAATTTCATAGTGTTTATTAAAGAGATCATACATGTATTTATTAGAGTCGTCACACCCTCAATGTCACTGATGTTAACAATAGGGTCAATGATACTAAGACTTTGTAGCTTTTGTATTTTCTTATTTACTTTCATAGTGTTTATTAAAGAGATTACACATGTGTCTATTAGAGTCGTCACACCCTCAATGTCACCGAAGTTCTCAATAGGGTCAGTGACACTCAAAAGAATTTGGATATCAAGCTATAGATTTACACCACTAAACTAAAGGATTATAAACTTTGATTAAGATCGACAATTATCCTATTGTAGATTGGCTTACAGTAAATACTTACTCAAGGAAGATCTCTTTTGTCGAACATGAAGAACATACTTCAATATATCTTGAATTAAATTATATTCAAATCCGTATTTCCCGTGTGTTCTCATGAAACAATAATTCCAACAGTAGGTTGAAAGCAATCCTAAATTAGGACATTATTTCCAATGAGTACACTTTTCTAGGAACATATAGAGCTCCCACTAGCCCTGACATATATATCAACTTTATATATGCTTTCTAGAAAACTCTTCTCCTTCATTTTCTCATAAAGCATAGATCATAGTTACAAGATGCAAGTTTAAGTCCATCAGGACTCCTTCGTGCTTGTAAACCTATTTTGAATATCTTGATTGTATATGACCCTTGGAAAATACTATAAGCATCCCCTCAACTTTGTCCTGTGAAGGAACGCAGTCTTTTACATCCGTGTGAACACAATAATCACCGTAAAGGTGATAACTGTTAGATTATGTGCAGAGATAAATAACACGTATCATCGTGTCCAATGCTATGAGACACTAAAGGATCACACTGCTACACACCCAATTAGAACAATTTGGATTTTACCAAGTTATGTGTAAGAATAACTAATTATTGAGAAGGAAAATAATAATAGTTATTTATTATTTAAAGGAGAGGTTATTATTTAGGTTAAATATTAACAGGACCAATTAATTAATAGTTATTAATTAATTAGAAAGGTTAAAGGGTGTTTTTTGTAATTATCTGATAGTTTAATTAAAGCTGGGCTTTAATTAAATGGGCTCGGGCTTTAATAAGGTTTATACTATAAATACCTTATTAATCCTTAGAATCACATAAGAGAGATAATTTCACAAGAAAGAAAACAACCCTGCTCTCTCCCTCTCTCTCTAATCGACATCAAAGTCGAGAACACCCCTAAGGGTAGCGACGTTAAACACACACACACACACACACACACATACGGGCATCGTTTGATCATTGGTGAAATCCTTAGGCGGTCTAGCAGCCTGTTCATGGTGGTGGAGTAGAGGTGTTTTAACTTTAGCATACTGGAATCGAGTTTCAAAATTGTTGCAAAAGGTATAATTTTTATCCTCTACTTCTCTTTAGTTTCTGTACGAGTTAGATGAGATTACTGGGGGGGTTTTGGTTTTTATTCCGCTATGCATGTTATTAAGGTATGTTTTTATACCCTACAAAACCCTTCAGTGGTATTAGAGACGATTCTAACCTCGTAGGGAACTAGGTAGGTTTCTTTTTATCATGATGAATAGGTTTCTTTTTTATCAAGGATTAAATTTTTGGTTTATCCAAGTAATTTTAAAATCAATTTTGAATTTTAAAATGAATAACAAATTAGTTATGATAAAAAGGAGGATAAGGTTTAAATTTTAAAAATGATATTATTTTATATTGTCGTAATGCGTTTGGAATGAAACCGGCGGCGGTGGAACCACCGTGGACGACGGCGGCTTGCGACGGGAAACACCGAGTACGGCGGCGTCGGCAGTCAGCTTCGGCTGCTTGGTCGGCATCGGCTTCCCTCTACGCTGCTACCAGGTGCGTCGGCGGCAGGTGGTGGTAAGCGGCCAGAGATCCGGAAGCGACGGTGAGGACGTGGGGGCGGCCCAGTGGCGGCCTGCTGCCTACGGCCCAGGTCCAATCGGCCGAAGTGCGAGGTCGGACCACCAAATCTCTTTTGGCCCAGTTTTGTGGCCCAAAGGTATTTTTAGTTTTTTATTTTGGGTAACATCAAACATGATTAAACCTAAAAGGTTTCTATAAGTTTTTCATTTTGTAAAACTTATTGGTTGAAATTAATTATTTTTAGTATTTTTAATCGCATAACAATAATTAATCTATATACATGACAATTATTGAACCACGTGATTTTAACAGATAGTTAAAATCAAGTTAATTCATCAGGATATGATAATTAGAGAATAGTTGCTTGTATGTATTAGTTTAATACATGTTTTGGATGCCATAGCCAAGCCCTAGACTTTGTGGATTGTTTATTTTTTTGCACTTGTGGTTGTGTTTGTGTTCTTTCTATTCTATGGTGTGGGGAGGCCTGTATGCCACTTACAACCCCTATTGTATTTTGTAAAAGTATTAGATTAGCGGGCCTGTGTGCCTTTGAATATCTTGTATTTTTTGTTTCTAGTTTTTTAGATGTTAGAATAGAATAGTATAGAAATAGAATAGATTTAAAGCTGATAGAAACGAGCAAGGAGCAAGGAGCGGGATTGGATGCTGGAGCCAGTGGGAGCTTCAGAATGCCATGCCATGTGTGTTGTTATCCACTTAGGTTTTTGGACCATCATATTTTTCATGTGGCTCACGAAACCGACAATAGTTATGGGCAAGGCTAAGGCATAGTTGTTTGTGCTTGTTTTATTTCTTTACATATTACATATATGCGTGGTTGTGATTCTCACGATGAAATAAAACAAGGATTTTAATAATAGACTATTATTAAACAGTGTTTTTTAAAAGAGAACTAGCAAAATCCTTTTTAGAAAAATCTTGGATCAGTGTGCTACCTACCTAATGGTACACCTTTCCTGTTAAACGTTACTCGGGTGTCGGAAGTGACCAAACCTTGGGCAGTCGGATTCAAACCATTGCGGGGAAGGGTGTGAAAAACTCTGCAATAATCGGGAGTCTCGGCCAGAGTTCACACTTTCTTAGGTGGTGTGATCCATTTTGTTGATAATCGGGAGTCCCGGACCAAAATGCACAAGAGGCACTAAAGCATGCACGGTTCTTATAGCCAATGTCCGGCGGATCTAGGAGTCGTGTCTAGGTAGGATATGATTGGTATAGGTTTACCTACAAGAAATAGCATTGTCCCGGTGGGAAGTGCCCAAAACCTTGCATTGGGAAATGTGAAATATGGATCCTAGTCTAATAATTTATTTTTAAAAGGTAATAATTATTAGAAGATGTAATCATATTACTGAATCGGTTTTATCTTTTCTTTTTATGTAGATGTCTATTTTATCTGTTATTCCGTTCTATTCACCCAAGGAATCTCTAAGCCTTATCGTTAGCAAGTGGAAGCTTTCAGGTCCAAACTTTGCTGTTTGGAAGATGCATCTTAAGAATGTATTAGATGCACAGGGAAAGCGGTACGTCATAGAGACTTTTCCTCTAGGACGACCAGGGGTAGATGCCCAGGATAGTGAGTATGATGCTTACTATGAGTATCTGGCTAATGAATCTGAGGTTATGACGATTCTCGTTGTCTCAGCTTCATCCGAGTTTACGGATGATCTCTGGGAGAAGTAATCTTTTGAGGTTGTTCAAGCATTAGAGGAAAGGTTCAAGAATAGTGAACGAGCATTGCGTTTCTTGCTAATGAAAGAAATTCTTTCGCAGAAGATGAAAGAAAACCAACCCATTAGCAATCATCTCATCAATATGAGAAGGCTTCTTGATTGCTATGTGACCCTTGGATCAGGATCAAAGCAACATGAGCTAGTTATGCTCTTGTTCGGTTCCCTATCTGACCATTATCAGTCTAAGGTAATGGGTGTTATAGGAGGTTTTGATATGACTGTCGCGAGTCTGCAGGAGATCCTCATGTGCGTTAGTGACGATCTAGATCCAAAGAAGCTAGAGTCAAAAGTTATGTACCCTATGTAGGATGATGACTGGTTGGAAGAGCTTGGAGAGATTTGTTGCCAGACTGTGGTAGCAAGGATTCATGCGAGCACTCACTCGACATAGTTCGTCCAATGACTCAGGTATCTTTATGATAGATTGTCTTATTATGTCTTATGAATCATGGGTATTGGATACCGGATGTGGTCATCACATATGCAATCATTTGCAGGGATTCAAGAGAAGTAGGAAGCTAAGACAAGGAGATATGGACCTGCGGGTAGACGAAGGCTCCATGGTTGGTGCTGAAGCAATAGGGACATATGTAGGACCGGCTGGGGGACGGGGTTCTAAACTAAACTAAAACACCCTAATGCTAGGACTGATCTAGGATGAGAAATAGCGCGGAATATCTATTTCCCAAACCTCCTAAGGATTCTAAGATCTGCTTAGGTGTTCGGCACACAGTAACACACAGAGTAGAAACAAGAACACACTCTAAGAACTCACACAGAGATACTTAAGGCTGCTCTTGGTTTTCGTATTTATCACTTAGATTTCGGTTTTCGAGGGCTAGTTTGCGTTAATCGAGGCTTAAGGTCGTAAAGGTCGAGTTTCGTGGCTAACTCCCCTCGAATATGCGAATTAAGCACTATTTATATGCCCAGACTATTCACTACGTGCGAAGTGCCAGTCAATACGCACGTAGTGACCTCAATTCGCACGAAGTGGTACTCACTACGCACGTAGTGAGGTCATTTCGTGCGTGGTGAACCTGATCACCAAAGTGGTGATTTTTCCACGCAGACTTAAACTTCCAAACTCACACCAACACATGGTTAAGTACTTGTAAGCTTAAGATAATCACATAGAATCACTAAGAATATATACACATGCAAACAATTAATCAAAACTATTTCATGTATATACTTTATTGATACGAACTAGGGATTCATAAAATATGCACCAACATACTCCCCCTAAGACCTAGTTCTATCAATAACCATTTCACTAAGTAAACATTCACAAAGTAAAGTTCACTAAGCAAAAAAATTCACACAGTAAATTTCACTAAGCAGAATTGCAAAATGCACACAATGAAAGTTGCACAAAGCAAAACATCACAAAGCAAAAAGTACATAGCATGCTGCACACAACACAATGCTATTGGAATACCTTTCGTTACACCCTTACCTGCACTAAGCACATTGTGAGCTGTAACCCGTATTTAGTGACTCCATTTCGCATGTGATGAGCTTCTCCTCTGTGAACCTTGATACTGTTAGTACTACACTCAGCAGCAACCAGTCAGTAACTTCAAAACCACTAATAAGCATCTAAGTACATCAAAGCGAAAAGAGAAAGTCTAAACAAATAACACACTAAAAGACATAAAAACATATCAATCCTCTTCGTATGTTTTGTTTATCAACTTCGTGCGTTTTGATTCACTTCGTGTGAGTCAGCTTCCTCACATAGAGTTGGCTCTTTTTCTCGATTGTCCTGTACTTAGCACACAGCTATTAGTAACTTCAGGGCAAGTTATTAACATATAAGTACCAGTGAACATTCGGAGTAATAACGAACAATAATATCAAGAAATAAGATAGACTGAAGGAAACTTTACCTAATAAAAGAAAATAAATTTAAATCTAATCTATTTACTAACTAAATCCTAAGGAACAAACTGAAAAACAAACAGTAAAGAAATTGCAGGAATTTAAAATTACTGAAATTAAATCTTTTTGTGAGAAGGTTCCAATATGGAGTCAGTACCAGCTCGTCTATACTTAGTAGTCATTCATTTCAGAACTTTGGGCCTAAACATATTCTCTCAAACTCTGTCTGTCAACCTAACTTTCCTCAGATAATGACAGATTTTGTTTCAACATTTTCAGATTATCTAGATTGGATACACGGTTAAGGCTATCTCTTTCAAAGTCTCACAGTATATTGATTTACTTAGTAGTTTGCACAGCTTGGTTACCTAGACTACCATGGTTGTGTGATTTTGTTAATTTGTCAACGCATTTTATGCTCTTTGACATGGAGGTCAATTTTTCACCTCACTTGACATTTTTCTTGCTGAGCTTATGTCAATGCATTTTATGCTCTTTGACAATTTAACATTTAGATCGATAAGTCTAAATTCTTTTGACATAAACAAGGTTTGGGGTCAATTTTTCACCCTCTTTTAGCTCAATGTCATTTATCACATTTGGCATGGTAACAGATGTGTGCATCAAACTAAGCTAGTCTCAACTGTTTTTGACCTATAGACTTGGAATGTCTCGATAGCTTAAATCTTATGAGATTTTCACAGCATAACCATCTATCTGTCTAGACTTTCCTTATATGTCTTACACACTATCTGTTTCTTATCTGATTCAGCTATGTTTTCAGACATTTTTCTCAGGATTATGTATATGCCTTCAGTCCTAATTTTACTAAGACATACTTTGTATTGATAGCCAGTGTGCCATCACTCTCCATCTAGGTTGGATCAACTTCTCGTTTTTATATAAATTTTTTTTGTATTTTCTAAGTTTTCTGATTTTTTTTTGTATTTTCTAAGTTTTCTGATTTTTTTGTATTTTCTAAGTTTTCTGAACAAACTATCTCCTCCTAAAATACTAAACAAACTAGAAACTAAGAAAATAGAAATGCAACGACACATAAAATAAGCACAAAGAAAATAAAATGATAAAGACACACAGTCATAGAAACCTTAACCTGGACTATTTCGGTTGACACCCTTCACTTAGAAGAATGAGTTAGACAACATTAGGAACCCAAGCCCGGATGGTCATGGGTTTCCCGTCTTCTCCAACCACTGGAAGTTTCATCCATGTTCTAGTCTTGATGATCCTGTCACTTGATTCCTTGGACATTTGAACACACAGTTTGTTAGTCCACTTAGGAATCCTTTGATGCTGAACAGGAAGAGTTGAGTTTTGATGGTTTTTAAGAAACGTTTTATTTTCTTGCAAAATCTCAACTCTCTTGTTACAGCTTTGATGTGTCTTCTGATCACACTTGTAACTGAGGTGACCAGGTCTCCTGCACACATAGCAGACCCTTTCTGGGTATTGCTTCACAGAGCCTTTCGTTACCTTTTGAGGCCGATACCCTAACCCTTGATGTTTGGGTAGTTGTTTGACCTCTTGGTATGGACGGGTATCAGGAGACTTAATACCCTCATTTTCAAATTTCCGAAGTGCATCATGGATACGATGCATCAACGGACCTTGCACATAGGAACTGTCCAACAGTTCTCTAATGCCTGGTTCAGCCTTTTTGGTAACCTCTTGCTGAACCTCATTCTTCTGAGGCTTACCCACATCCTCATGTAACGTTAAATCCTCATTTGAGGTTGATGCAGAAGATTCATCAACCTTTGTGAGTAGTGGGTCAACTTCAGAATGGACATCATCGTTCACCAGTTGATTTAACACTGGTGGTGGACATTTTGAATATACGTTTTTGTCCTTTTCTGAATCGGTACCTTGACCTCTCTGATCGATTATGTACTAAAAAAGATAAGAAGACGTGGAATAGCTTTTGAGTTTTTGACTCAGAGTCTCATAATCGACCTTTGAGGTAGCAAGGTCCCGTTTCAGCTTATCGATTTCGTTTATGTAAAACACGATAGCATCTTGTTTATTTAACAGAGCCACACCTAGTTCATTAACCTGTTTACCTAGACTTTCATTCTTTTCTTTTAATTGATTTTCTCTTCCTTTGATCAACAGGTTATTATCTAACTTAGATGTGAGATCTGAAATATTAGACTTTAAGAACACTATCTGTTTTACATATTCATCACACGAACCACAAGGTAATCCAAAGGTACATACCTGATCCGCAGACGGTTGACCACAGCTGCACACCTTTTGATTTGACTCTTTGGCACGGACATTCACTGGTGTCTCTTCTGCAGCTGGTGTCGAGGCTGGTTCATCATCATTGCTGGCACTTGATTCTTCTTCACTTGAATAGCTTTCGGTCTCGGATGAAGAATCTTCGTTCAGCACATGAACGTTCGCCAAGTTGATGTCAGCATCAGCATTCCCGAACTGTACAGACCAATCCACTCCCTCATCTCTTTGAACAACCGCCATAGCCTTAGTCGGTGTTGGAGTTGCTTCAGATTTTATGGTTGTGGAGGTAGATGATCTGCTGCCAGAACCAGTTTTGAATGGATACCTCGGTCCCGAATTCTTCGGCTTTTCACATTCACGCGCGAAGTGACCCTTTTCACCACAGTTATAGCAGGTCACAGCAGATTTATCAAAGCCGAGTTTGGTATCCTTGGTTGCTGATATTGACTTTCCCGTTCTTCGCTCATAAGCTTTTGCCCGTCTCACTAAGTTGGCATACGACCAGAGGATATCTTGTCTCTCCATCTCATCCTCGTCGATCTGGTCATAGTCCTCTTGAGTCATATGAGCATTACCAATCTTCCCCTTCAGTAGATCATCATAAGAGGAGACTAGTGCACTTAGCATGCTCATATGTGTCTTAACCTCATCTGTGTTAGAATATGCCCACCGATGCAAGTATACCATTTGGAATCACTACCGATGATGTATGGGCCTATTGGGTCATACACCGGGGTCAAATCTGACAGCAACTTAAGTAAAGGGATAAAAAAATGGCAAAAGAGAAAAGTTGACTTCGCAGGCCACGTTAGCGCCGCTAACTATTAGGAGTTAGCGCCGCTAAGTCCTATAGGATAGCGCCGCTACGGCTGCATGGGCTTTATGTCAAGTCAACTGACTAGCCGCGTTAGCGCCGCTAACCCTTTAGAGTTAGCGCCCCTAAGTATGGGTTAGCGCCGCTAAGTCCAAACGGCACCTTTTTGTCATATCACCTCAAAAGATGGTCAATGCATGGGGTTGAGTCTGAGACTCTCTTGACCGGCTGTGGGAGGTGAAATGTCGATTTGGAGTTTATAAAAGACCATTATTCAGCCTCATTTGTCTCTCTTGATAAGTTACACATACATACACACTCACAAAGTGCTACTAAGACTTTTGGTGAGTTCTACAAGAGAGAGAGTTAGGGTCTTTGCTCCAGAATTCGGTTCTAAGTGTTGAGTTGTTGTTCTCCTAGTCGGTTTTCAAGCAAGAAGAACCCAAAGGAGCTTGCTAGCTCAAGGGATTTGACGTGTTGCTGGGGTATTATCCTCTAGTTGATTCGTTCAAGCCAAGGAGAAGCAAATCCATTCACTACACCAACTTTTGCTGGAGCTAAGGAGCCGGTATAACCTCCTTTACTCTCTGTCTTTGTTGCATTTCGTTTCATAGAGAATGATCCATGTTAGGGGTTTTTACGTTTTATGCTTTACATGCTTGTACCTTGGGCCTTTTGTGTTGTACCTTTGCTTCCGCTGCGTGCCCTGAGAACCCCTACAGTGGTATCAGAGCCACCTCTATGATTGTTATGCACTTGGTGGCTTTGAAAACCCGAAATGAAAATTGTTTGTTTTCTGTCGAACAAGGTTAGCGGCGCTAACTTTGAGTTAGCGGCGCTAACTAGTTTTAGATAGCGGCGCTATCGTCGCTGGTCAGTTTTTGTTCAAATTTAAAAACAGTTTTTGGTCTCGGGTTTTTAGCCATGTTTTGAGCTTCTGGAAATTTTAATCTTGTTATTTTGATGTTTAAATTCCAGTAGCATGTATATATGTTTGGTTGTATGTGAAGATGTTAGTTGGTAACCTTGCCTAGACCCTTTGGTTGTTTTGTGTGTTTGGATGCAAGTTTGGTTGTATTATTATTCTTATGATAAATTTGTAATAATAATGTGGCTTGCATGCCATTTCATTCATCCATGTAATTATAATAGATAAATAGGTATTTTATGGCTTGTATGCCATTTTATTCTATTGTATGTATTTTATGATGGATGATGAACACACAAGATGGGTCAAAGGAGATGGAGCTAGGAGCCCATGAAGCCCACGATGGAGTCCAATGGAGATGGCGGGATTAGTGGGAGCTCGCATCGAAGATTTTGTCCCTAGAATTGACCAAGTTCTTCCCGTTCGGCTCATGGGAAGAACGCATAGGTTTTTATGGCAAAGGTTACCAATTTTAATATTTTATGCGTGTGATGTGATTTTGTATGCATGGATTGTGTAGGATTCGCATGCTAGATAATTTTTTCAAAAATTAACAAAATCAAAAGAGATTTGATAAAAATGGTTTACAACTCTCTCGCGCGCTCACATACAAGATTAACCCACCTAGTGAAAATAGGCTTTTGTCACTTGCATGTTAATCTAAAACCAAACCGGAAACAAAAGCCCGTCTTTCCACGAAACGTAAATATTGCACCATCCGTAAGATGATACCACCCGAATCTAGTCATATGGGTTTTGGTTGTCGAGCTTAGCACGAGCCAACTCCCATAAAACTGTGTGGAAGGTGAGTGTGGAAATTCACAATTTTGGTTGTCGAGCTTAGCACGAGCCAACTTTGGTGAATTTGTCACCGTATGTCTTGACGGACAATTTGCAATTTTGGATTTGAAATCTTGGTTAGTTGTCGAGCTTAGCACGAGCTAACCAAAATTTCAAGATTCAAAATTGGTGCAAGAAGGGATCAAACATGCCAAACGACCATTGGATGTCGTAGGATCCCGCAAGGCGCTAAGGATTGCAATAGAGATTGCAATTGGCAAAATGGTTGCCGACCTAAATAATTTTATCGTGTGATCCGCGGTAACCCCGTCACATGGTGGGATGAAATACGGTTCTTAGCCTTGTTAAAGTTAATTCTTTATGGGTAAATTAATTTAACAAGATAATACATATCTATAACAAACTAATTTAAGTCTACTTTGCAATTTTAGATGGCATCAACAAGCGCAAACACCACCACCACCAACGTTTCTCTTAGAGTTTTCCTTGAAAAGGAGAAGCTCGATGGGAGCAACTTCATGGATTGGTATAGGCAACTCAAACTTGTCCTACGCTATGAAGGGAAGATGCACACCATAGAGGAACCCTTACCCGAGGCACCTCCAAGCGGTGCAACTAGGGCAATCCGAGAGGCATATGAAAAACGCCTCAAGGAGACTGAGGAGATTACATGCCTCATGCTGAGCACCATGAGTACCGATTTGCAAAAGCAAATGGACCACTTAAGTGCTCACGACTTGATCGTGCAGCTGCGGGATATGTTCCAGCAGCAAGCGAGGCAAGAGAGGTATGAATGCTTCAAGTCGGCCCTCGCTTGCAAGCTTCAAGATGGAGGGAACGTGAGTGCTCATGTTTTGCGTATGAAAGCAAACATTGAGCGGATGGAGAAGCTAGGATTTACCATCGGGAGGGAGATGGCGGTCGATTTGATCCTCCAATCCCTGCCCAGTGCATATGACCAATTCACTATGAGTTATCATATGCATAGCATGGATAAATCCTTGATGGAGTTGCATGGTATGCTCAAGACTGCCGAAGCGAGCATGACCAAGAGCAAGCCATCCTCCTCCTCCACTCCCGTTCTTGCCATCCGGGAAGGCCGCATAACCAAAAGAAAGGCCGCCCCTTCCAAGAAAAGGAAGGGTAAGGGAAAGGTTGGTGCAACCAAGCCTGCCCCGGCCTCCGAGGGTAAGGGTAAGGGGAAGACTCCCCAAGCCAAGACTCCGGAGGATGCGGAGTGCTTCTTTTGTGGGGGCAAGGGCCACTACTGCCGAAGCTGCCCCAAGTACTTGGAGGGACTCAATAAGCTCAAGGCAATGAGCATATCGGGCCCGGAAACTTCAGGTACGTTCATGATAGAACTTCACCATACTTCTACTTCTAAAGGCTGGGTTTTAGATACTGGTTGTGGCACTCACATATGTAATATGGTGCAGGTGCTAAGGGCAAGTAGGAGCTTGGAGAAGGGAGAACTAGATCTTGTGATGGGAAACTCCGAGATTGTCCCGGTGGAAGCTCAAGGAAGTGTGGAGCTTTCATTCAAGACTAGTTATTCTATTTTATTGAAAAATGTCTGCTATTCGCCCTATGTGGCTAGAAACATTATATCACTTCATGCATTGTATGACGATGGTTACAAATTTTATTTTGATGATGATACTATTATATGCTTTAAAGATAACATTGTTTATTTTAAAGCTTTACCATGTCATGGCATTTATGAAGCAACTGCATACATTAATTCAACAAAGTCTATCATGAACATTGATTCTAGTTCCAAAGATGGTTTGGATAAGTATTCCTTATGGCATGGTCGTCTTGGCCACATAAACAAGACTCGCATCACCAAGCTTCAAGTGGATGGAATCTTGGACACATTTGACCAAGGGTCGAATGATGTATGTGATTCTTGTTTACTAGGCAAGATGACAAAGGCACCCTTCACGGGGACAAATGAGAGAGGTAAAGACCTCTTGGACACCATCCATACGGATGTATGTGGGCCTTTTAAACATGTTACAAGGAATAACTCGAGATACTTCGTAACCTTTATAGATGACTATAGTAGGTATGGATATGTCTATCTTGTCAAGCACAAGAATGAAACTTTTGAAGTGTTCAAGACATTCCAAAACGAGGTTGAGAATCAATTGGGCAAAACAATAAAGATACTCCGGTCTGATAGAGGTGGAGAGTATCTAAGTACCGAGTTTATCGATCATCTTAAGAATTGTGGAATTATTTCGCAATTAACACCTCCAAGGACTCCACAATTAAATGGAGTCGCTGAGAACAAAGTACCGGTGTTGGATATATTTTTTATAAACCTTCTGAGAACAAAGTTTTTGTTGCTCGAAGAGCATTCTTCTTAGAAAGAGAATTGCTATCCAAACAAAGAGGGAACAAGGAAATTGATCTTGAGGAAGTTCAAGGATCAACCGATAAAGAACTTGAGGTTGGCACTAGCTCTCAACCTAGGACGGTTGAAACTGAGCAAGAAAATGCTGCAATACCTGACACTACTTCATCTCTTACTCCAAGGCGTTCCAGTAGAACTCGTTTCGAGCCAGAGAGATATGGTTTCTACATATCTGAGGGCAGCGAGTTAGTAGTGGACTCTGATGAGCCCTCTAACTATAAGGAAGCCATGGCAGGCCCTGAGTCTGCACATTGGAAAGAAGCGATGGAAAGTGAGATGCAATCCATGTCGGATAACCAAGTTTGGGAACTGGTTGATCCTACACCCGGGGTTAGACCCGTAGGGTGTAAATGGGTCTTCAAGAAGAAGACCGGCATGGACGGAACCTTGGATACTTTCAAAGCTCGACTTGTGGCAAAGGGTTTCACTCAAACACCCGGTGTAGATTATGATGAAACCTTCTCCCCAGTGGCTATGTTGAAATCAATCCGGATACTTCTGGCCATTGCCGCATTTTATGACTATGAAATATGGCAAATGGATATTAAAACCACCTTCCTTAACGGGAAGCTTTCCGAAGAGGTGTATATGACACAACCTGATGGTTTTGAACATCCAGAATATCCGGACAAGGTTTGTAAGCTAAAGAAGTCCATTTATGGACTTAAGCAAGCATCTCGCAGTTGGAATCTGTGCTTTGATGAGAAAATCAAGGAATTTGGATTTTCGAAAAGCAAAGATGAACCATGTGTATATGTCAGGGCTAGTGGGAGCACTATTGTCTTCTTAGTCCTATATGTGGATGACATATTACTCATTGGAAACCATGTTCCGAGCCTTAAGAGTGTAAAAGCTTGGCTCGGGAATTGTTTCTCAATGAAGGACTTAGGCGATGCGAGCTATATTCTGGGAATCAAGATCTATAGAGATAGATCTAGAAAGCTACTTGGGCTTTCTCAAAGTGCATACATAGATAAGATCGTGAGACGCTTTAAAATGGAGGAATCCAAGAAAGGAAACCTCCCTATGGCGCAAGGCTTGATGTTGAGCAAGACTCAATGTCCTACCTCCCAAGAGGAGATAGAAGTAATGAAGCGAGTACCATATGCTTCAGCTGTGGGATCGATCATGTACGCCATGTTATGCACTCGTCCTTATGTGTCATGTGCTTTGAGCATGACTAGTAGATATCAGGCTAATCCCGGGGAACCTCCTTGGAAAGCTGTAAAGAACATTCTTAAGTACCTTAGACGTACAAAAGAAATGTTCTTGGTATATGGTGGGGAAGAAGAGCTAAGAGTAAAGGGTTACTCGGACGCTAGTTTCCAAACAGATAGGGATGACTGCCGATCTCAATCGGGGTTTGTATTCCTTTTAAATGGTGGTGCTGTGAGCTGGAGGAGCTCCAAGCAAGACACGGTGGCTGATTCGACTACTGAGTCGGAATACATTGCGGCAAGTGAAGCTGCAAAAGAGGCCGTGTGGATGAAGAAATTCATCCAAGATCTACAAGTGGTTCCAAGCATCACTGACCCTATTGAGATATTTTGTGACAATGAGGGTGCAGTGGCCTTGGCGAAGGAACCAAGAGCTCACAAGAGAACAAGACACATTTTGCGCAAATACCACTTCATACGAGAAGTAGTTGAGAGTGGTGAAATCGTCATAAGCAGAGTAGCAACGGATGAGAACCTTGCGGATCCGTTCACGAAACCATTATCGCAAGAAGCTCATGATTCTCACACTAATGCTATTGGTGTAAGATTTGCTAGCGACTTGGTTTGAGTTTGCATATTTAGTTTGTTTGATATGTAAACTTTATTTTATATTTTTGGGAACGATATAGGCAGTATTGTAACTTATGCTTGTTTCGATATATAATAGAGATTATATATGCGTATGATACGGTTACATTCATAAGACTCTACTGTGTTCCATCTTAGCATGTTTAATCACTTCCGGAAATATTTTATATTTCAAACTTTCCACGGTCGGTCAATCTTGTGGAAGGAAGATTGAAACAAGACCGAGATAAGCATGTGACCTTGAATTCAAGATGGTCGAATTAAGGAGCAATGCCTATCTATACTTGAAAAGAGTTTCAAGTGATTGGAAGACCCGTACCCAAGTATACTCCATGGATTATAGTCACGAGTAACTTGGGATGATAATATCTTACGTCCTTAGACCTGAGATGTATGAACCACTATATCATATTTCTTTCTTACTTTAGTCTTTTTCAAAAGCAGTTCGTAACTGGCTGTGATAAAGGAAACGGCTAAGTAAGTTAAGGGGTATGGTTTAGGGTTATGCAGTCAAAAAGGGATTTGTTCCTCTGATAAGAGAGATATCATTGGGCCCCTCGATGATTGGGAGCTGACACCAAAATTTTGCATGGCCATGCGCAAGGAATATTGATTTAGAATCAGATATGTCCTTAACTTTTGGTCACCACCAATCAAGATCGAGAAACACAATCGTGGACGATCTGGAGATTGACACTCAATCCATGTCTCGTGTTCACATTGATATCGTGAACAAAAGGATATTTAAGATCACTTATCAATAGGACCTTTCTTTGTGAACAGGTTTCATTCGTATAACGAAACCCATACTGACTTGGGGGCAGTGATGCTTTTGCTAGAGGCCGCTCATTGTCTGTGGTTTATTAGAAATGGTACATCGTGTGCAAGTGGGAGTTTGTTAGAATATGCCCACCGATGCAAGTATACCATTTGGAATCACTACCGATGATGTATGGGCCTATTGGGTCATACACCGGGGTCAAATCTGACAGCAACTTAAGTAAAGGGATCAAAAAATGGCAAAAGAGAAAAGTTGACTTCGCAGGCCACGTTAGCGCCGATAACTATTAGGAGTTAGCGCCGCTAAGTCCTATAGGATAGCGCCGCTACGGCTGCATGGGCTTTATGTCAAGTCAACTGACTAGCCGCGTTAGCGCCGCTAACCCTTTAGAGTTAGCGCCGCTAAGTATGGGTTAGCGTCGCTAAGTCCAAACGGCACCTTTTTGTCATATCACCTCAAAAGATGGTCAATGCATGGGGTTGAGTCTGAGACTCTCTTGACCGGCTGTGGGAGGTGAAATGTCGATTTGGAGTTTATAAAAGACCATTATTCAGCCTCATTTGTCTCTCTTGATAAGTTACACATACATACACACTCACAAAGTTCTACTAAGACTTTTGGTGAGTTCTACAAGAGAGAGAGTTAGGGTCTTTGCTCCAGAATTCGGTTCTAAGTGTTGAGTTGTTGTTCTCCTAGTCGGTTTTCAAGCAAGAAGAACCCAAAGGAGCTTGCTAGCTCAAGGGATTTGACGTGTTGCCGTGGTATTATCCTCTAGTTGATTCGTTCAAGCCAAGGAGAAGCAAATCCATTCACTAGACCGACTTTTGCTGGAGCTAAGGAGCCGGTATAACCTCCTTTACTCTCTGTCTTTGTTGCATTTCGTTTCATAGAGAATGATCCATGTTAGGGGTTTTTACGTTTTATGCTTTACATGCTTGTACCTTGGGCCTTTTGTGTTGTACCTTTGCTTCCACTGCGTGCCCTGAGAACCCCAACAATCTGTACTTCCATACTTGATGTGTTCGACATTAAGTCCGGAGGAAGATGCAGTATAAGATGACCCAGAGGATGAAGCATCAGAGGTAGATCTGCCCGATTCATTCACGTTGGTCACATAGGCAGACTGTAGGGGGGCATGTGACGAGGTGGACGACGAAACAGGTGTTCCGGAGTAGTAGAGTGAGGGGTTCTGTTGATAACTAGACATAGAATCCAGATTTAGTTCCTCCTGCTCCTGCTCCTTCAACTTGGTGATGAAGTCATTAAGGTCCATCCCGTCAAAACCGTTACCATTCTTCAAAATCATGATGAATGGCCTCCAACTCTTTGGCAAAGCTTTCGCCAAGATCTCTACTTGTTGCTTTTCTGGAACAGTGACACCCAGACTGTCCAGTTCACTAAGAAGGTGGTTGTATCTTGTAATAAGGGAAAGAATCTTCTCATCTCTTGTAGCCATGAAATGGTCTAATTCCTTCCTTAATTGACTTGCTTTTAGTTCCTTCAGAGCAGCGTTTCCCTCGTTCCTCTTCTCAAGGGCTCTCCATAGACTGTAAGAAGTTCGATATCTTCTAAACTGGTGGAAGATCTCGTTGGGAATCGCCTGAATTAGTTGAGCATAGGCCTTCTTTTCGGCATTGTAACTGGTCTGCTGTTCGACAGTCATCTTATCGTAAGGGGTTTCAATGTTTCCCTCCCCTTTCGGAACCATATACTCAACGTTCATGGCTCGTCGCAATCTACAGTCAACCCCATCCAAAAATATCTCAAATCTGGGCTTCCACATAGGATAGTCCTCCATGATTAGCTGTTTCGGTACTTTGTTGGCGCTACCCATTTCAGTTTCAAGAAGAAGGTTGTTTAAAGCGGTTGTTTGTTTTGAGGCCATTTAGATTGATGCTAGGAACCAAGGCAGCAAGCACACAGAGTAAATATTGATTAGAGAAACCACACACAGAGGCACGGACGCACGGAACGAGGTATGAACAAACACAAAGATCACACAGTCCAGTACGTGCGGACTGGATTAACTTCGCACGAACTAGTGAACAACACGCACGGAGAGACACACGAAGGTTCTAGATGGGCAAAAAGGCACCACGCACGCACTAAAGGCAGTTCGCACGTACTGGATGTCCACTACGCACGCAGAGACAGACGAAGAATCTAGAACACACAGGCAGTTCGTGCGTACTGGGTACACTACGCACGAAGTGGGTATCCACTACGCACGGATGAAACTCAAAGAGCCTAAACGAAAAAAATTGACCTTTTTAACGCAAAGAGGCCTATTTCCGACCTATTTTCGGTTAAAATCGACGCAAGAGGGCACACAGAGGGCTAAAGGAACACCTAGATCGACAAATCCTAAGGAAAAGTGATCAATCAAAGCACAAGGCTCTGATACCACTTTGTAGGACCGGCTGGGGGACGGGGTTCTAAACTAAACTAAAACACCCTAATGCTAGGACTGATCTAGGATGAGAAATAGCGCGGAATATCTATTTCCCAAACCTCCTAAGGATTCTAAGATCTGCTTAGGTGTCCGGCACACAGTAACACACAGAGTAGAAACAAGAACACACTCTAAGAACTCACACAGAGATGCTTAAGGCTGCTCTTGGTTTTCGTATTTATCACTTAGATTTCGGTTTTCGAGGGCTAGTTTGCGTTAATCGAGGCTTAAGGTCGTAAAGGTCGAGTTTCGTGGCTAACTCCCCTCGAATATGCTACACACCCAATTAGAAACATTTGGATTTTACCATGTTATGTGTAAGAATAATTAATTATTCAGAAGGAAAATAATAATAGTTATTTATTTTTTAAAGGAATGAGTAATATTTAGGTTAAATATTAACAGGACCAATTAATTAATAATTACTAATTAATTAGAAAGGTTAAAGGGTGTTTTCTGTAATTATCTAATAGTTTAATTAAAGCTGGGTTTTAATTAAACGGGCTTGGACTTTAATAAGGTTTATAATATAAAGACCTTATTAATTCTTAGAATCACATGAGAGATAATTTCATAAGAAAGAAAACAACCCTGCTCTCTCCCTCTCTCTCTCTCTCTAATCGACGTCAAAGCCGAGAACACCCCTAGGGGTTAGCGGCGTTAAACACACACACACATACGGGCATCGTTTGATCATTGGTGAAATCCTTAGGCGGTCTAGCAGCCTGTTCGTGGTGGTACAGTAGCGGTGTTCTACCTTTAGCATTCTGGAACCAGGTTTCAAAATTGTTACAAAAGGTATAATTTTTATCCTCTACTTCTCTTTAGTTTCTATACGAGTTAGATGAGATCACTGGAGGGGGTTTTGGTTTTTATTCCGCTGTGCATGTTAGTAAGGTATGTTTTTATACCCTACAAAACACTTCAATAACTAGTTTCACTAAATCCAAATTATCTTGAACATAGCCACTAGGATAGGTTTCCACATACCCAATATGAAACCCTTTGTCACTAGTCGGTATTTGAAGTTGTCTACAATTGTACGTATGTTAATACCTATGACTTCCTAGGTTTACACCTTGGTGTCGGATTAACCCAAGTCAAATACTTGGATGCATCTATCAATCAACTACTTCTTTTAGTTACTAGTGAACTTTGAGCCCATCATGTTTTTCTGATGAATAGTGACCTCACAATGATTCACCATGAAGTTGCTGTTACTATAATATGACAACCTCATATTTAAACAGCCTTATTGACTTTCATCAGATTTTAAGAAGCAATGAATATTGTCAGGTTTTTCCAGCATCTCTATGATGATTAAATGCTAGTGCCAACATCAGGTCTCTAATTTAAGATTTTCGTTCTTCCACTGGAATTCTTCGAAAATTGTCTTCTTCTTTTGAGCAACCAAATATGGTTCCCGTAAGTCTAAGAAACATTTATCCAAAACTCAGATGAACTACTTAAATATGTGAGCCTCATCTTGGTTCAAAATTTAACCATTTCCCACTGAATGTAGACTAGATAATTTTAAATTGTAAGATTGGCAAGCAAAGAAATCTTTCTAGTCATATCTCGTTTGATGCTCAGGTGACCATCTTTGTCAGGTATTAGATTGAGGACTTGGTTAATTTAAATTGATGTATGCCAACAAATTGAATACATGTATTAAGCCTGCCTTTCACCAGATCATCTCCAACGATATCTAGCTTTCTATTACGTGACACCCTGTACCAATGTGTCTTAGTACAAAATGAATTATGAGTTAAACTCATAATTCATTTTACGGCTACCCAATATAGATATATAAGAAACATTAGCATCCTTGCTAGATCTAAGTATCTTTATCTATATGCCCTTATTGATTCTTTATTTACTTTGGTTATTCCCGAACACATTCAAGATTTTGGACATTAACCCTTTGACTAGTAAACATTCTCACAACAACAATCATCAAAGATGGTGATGGAGAAGTTTCACTACTGTTACTCCTTGTGGCACGCTTGAACGGATTATCTACACAAGTGTGATCAATATTCCAACGAGTCTTAATCCTTCTCACTAACACTAGTGAAGGATTTCTTAATCGTCTTAATCCAATTAACAAGATTTGTATCAAGATTTAGCCCAAGGCAAAACTTTCTTGAAGATCCTAACCACTTGGATTCAAGTGATGCAATTCTCGTTTACTTGGTTTAAGTTGATTATGCCGTAGAGTTGACATATCCAAACCACTTTTGGATCTAAGAATCAAATATCCATGATTGTCTTATTACTTACTTCGAGCCTTTATGTATGATATGATATGGATAAGTTTTAATTTTCAACAAATTATCTCAAAACAATTTTTCAAAATAAATATTTCAATTCAAAGACATATCCATCGTCATCAAATGTATATTTGAGCACCATAAATGGTCAAAAATAACACATGACCAATGACATGGATTAAATTCGAAATGAAACAATCAAGATGAAAAATCTTTTCACAAAAATACAAGAGTCAAAAATACATCCATCATCTTCAAAAAGCATACAATAAAGTAATCTTGCCACGCAGGGCATTACAACAAGAGTAATAATCCGGAAATAATGGCGAGATCAAACCACCCAATTTTCTTGTAGAGGACAATCAACAAAGTTTCCTCTTGAGAGATCCGGTTCTTCAAGCTTTTCCTTTCTTACAACCAACAGAACTACACTTTGTAACAAAACAAATTTGTGATAAACGTGTGTCTTATAGCTCGGATTAACAACCCAACTTCCTAAGGAATAACAATGAAGTGTAATCATGAATGTACCTCAAGTAGGAAAATTAACTCTCTCTTTTCTGAGAAGTTTTATCTCGGCACGAAGGGCAGGCATGACGGCCCCAATTCTCAAATCTTCCGCAAAACTAGCAAACCACCCCATGATGAGTCTCCTTAGGCACACCATCAATGTCCAAAGACTCTATACTTAAAGTAGGGTTGGTTACTTCAACCTCTTCTTGTAGGGTCGATTTCCCCTTTTTCTTAATGTTCCGCTCCTTAGAACCAAAACCGGGAATGGATGAGGTTGAATCATGCTTGGACATGTTGGACTCTAAAGTCTTCAACATTCCATGCAATTCATCTATGTATTTCACCATCTCATGCGTATGATAGTTCATAACAAACTGATCATATAACGCGGGTAGGGACTGAAGTATTAAATTCACACCAAGTTCCCTCCCTATAGGAAATCCTAGCCTCTCCAATTGGTCCATGTATGACTTCATCTTGAGAACATGGGCACTAACACTCCCGCTTTCCCGCATTCTGCAACCGGCTAGGCTTTTAACACACTCATAGTGTTCCTGCCTAACTTGCTGTTGGAACATATCCTTCAGCTTGTTAATCATGTCGTACACAATCATGTGCTCGAATTGATTTTGTAACTCTGAGCTCATAGTTGACAACATGAGACAGGCAACATCATGTGTGTCCTTAACACGCTTTTCATATGCGTAACGGATAGACCAAGCCGCATTGGTAGCGGATGGTTCAGGAAGGGGTTCCTCAAGGATGTCCAACTTAGACTCGGCACGTAGGACAGTTCTAAGTTGCCTAAGCCAGTCAAGAAAGTTCACTCCCGTGATTTTCTCCCTTTCTAGGAGCATACGAAGTGAAAAGTTCGACATGGTGTTATTATGATTTGACATCCTATAGTAAAGAAAATATATGAATTAGTTAGTTTGATTCAATCCTCGTTAATATAATTACCCATAACGTCCCTTTCATGATGGGTTTTCCGCGGATCACTTCATGGAGCTATTTAGGCCGGTAACCATTTTACCGATTACAATCTCTATTTCAACTCTTAGGCACTTGCGGGATCCTACGACAACCATTGGTCGTTTGGCATGTTTGATCCCTACTTGCACCAATCTTAAGCTTTGAAATTTTGATTAACTCGTGCTAAGCTCGATAATCAATCAAGATTTCAAACTCAAAATTGCAAATCGTCCAACAAGATACACGGTAACAACTTGACAACTATTGGCTTGTGCTAAGCTCGACAACCAACAATTTCTAGTTGCCACACTCACCATCCACACAGATCCACATGGAATAAGGTTGGGGTTTGTTGTTAACCACAACGGAAGCATACATGAAATAACATGAATTTTTAAAACATAAAGAACCACATACATGAACCCCAAATGAAGTACCAATCTCTACAACTAGAAATGCAACTTGAAACAGAAAAGAGAGATGAGATATACCCTTGATATCTCTGGATTTGATGTTTTTGTTCACGTGTGCAAGCAAGAACACCTCCTTCCTCTATCTAAGTCTACCCGGGGAAAACCGTGACCTTGGTGTACTAGCACCCCTTTAGCTTAATCCAACAATTGAATTTTTATTCTGGAACAAGACCCAAAAACCACCAGGAAACTCTCTTGATATCTCTCTCTCAACTCACAAGAACAACACTTTAGTTTTCTTTGTAAGTAGTTATGTTTTTCCTAAATGAGAGACAAATCAAGAAGTTTTATAAGCTCAAAACCGACCCTAGGTCTCCCCAAGATCGGCCAGATTTCAATCATGGCCTAGCCATGCATTGGTGGAAAGAGGAGGTGAAAAGAATAAAGTTGCATGCTATCAGACGGGTTCGCGCCGCTAACTTTATGTAGTTAGCGCCACTAACCTTTAATGATTAGCGCCGCTATCGGTGATTGAGATAGCGACCTTGAGGTTAGCGCCGCTAACCCGTCCAACCTGCCAACCATAATTAAATTATTCTTTCACACCCTCCCTTTTAGGTTGTTGTCAAGATCATCCCCCGGTATGTGACCCGATAGGCCCATACATCATCGGCAGTGATCACTTGGCGTACGTGTGTTAGTGGGCATACTCTAACAGACTCCTAATTGCACATGACTCACCGTACCCAATGCATCACAGACAAAGAGCGCCCTCTAGTAAGACATCTTTGCCCCCAAGTCAGTATGGGTTTTGTCTTCAGCAGAAAAACCAAACTGCAGCCCATGTGAAATGGTTCCATATATAAGGGATCAAACATCCTTTTGTTCGCGATATCCAAGTGAACACGAGACATGGTACTAAGTCATTCTCCGTTCGTTCACGATTATGTTTCTCCATCTAGACTGGTGGTGACCAAATCTTACAAGTTGCAATCAGACACTTTAATCATTGCACACTTGAGCACGGCCATGCATTTTGGTGTCAGCGACCAATCATCGAGGGGCCCAAGGATATATCTCTTCATAGACGAACAAATTCCTTTGACTACATTGCCCATCACAGTGATCATACTCTGCACAGTTACTCCCTTTATAACAGCCAGTTACGGACTAAATTTGAAAGCAACTAGAAAATAGAAAACAAAAGTGATGCAGACACATGCATCTATAGTATAAGGATGAACTGATATTATCATCCAGACTCACTTATGACAAGTACGACAAAGTGAGCTCAGGTGTGGGTCGTCCAAGTTGGAACACAGTAAAGATTTAAAGAAATACCCGCAACTTGCGTATTACTAAATTGCTATTTAATAATCGATACATACAATAAATACAATAATGCTGAATGTTCCCAAAAAGGCAAATAAATCAAATAACCAAATATACATAATCAAACCAAATCGCTAGCAAATCTAATCCCAATAGCACGTGTATGAGTATCGTGCTTCGCCTGCGATAAAGGTTTGGTGAACGGATCCGCCACGTTGCTATCCGTGTGTACTCTACTGATAACAATGTCTCCACTATCGACCACGTCCCGGATATAATGATATTTCCGCGGAATATGCCTCGTGCGTCGGTGAGACCTTGGTTCCTTCGCTAAAGCGACCGCACCCTCATTGTCACAAAATACCTCAACAGGTTCGGATATACTAGGAACCACACCCAGATCTTGGATGAATTTCCTCATCCAAACAGCCTCCTTCCCAGCTTCACTGTCCGTAATATACTCTGACTCAGTCGTCGAATCGGCCACAGTGTCTTGCTTGGAGCTCCTCTAGGGGATAGCACCACCATTCAACAAGAAAAATAACACCGATTGAGATCGGCAGTCATCCCTATCCAACTGGAAGCTAGCATCAGAGTAACCAGTTACCCTAAGCTCTTCCGCACCTCCATATACAAAGAACATCTTCTTAGTCCTCCGAAGATAGTTGAGAATGTTCTTCACTACCGTCCAATGTTCCTCACCAGGGTTAGCTTGATATCTACTTGTCATACTCAATGCACAAGATACATCAGACCTAGTACATAACATGGCGTACATGATCGAGCCAATTGCCGAAGCATAAGGAACTCTCTTCATTACTTCCCGTTCCTCTAGGGAACTCGGGCATTGAGCCTTGTTCAATACAAAACCATGTGACATTGGTATGAACCCCTTCTTGGAGTCCTCCATCCTAAACCTCTTTAGGACCTTGTCATTGTACGTACTCTGGCTCAAGCCGATCAACCTGCGGGATCTATCTCTATAGATCTTAATCCTATGTTTATAAGCTGCATCCCCTAGATCTTTCATTGAGGAACAACTCCCTAGCCAAGATTTTACACCTTGCAAGGTTGGGATGTCATTCCCAATTAGTAGAATATCATCTACATAAATAACTAGGAATACAACTATGCTCCCACTAGCTCTAATGTAAACGCATGACTCATCCTTGCTCATAGAGAAGCCAAACTCTTTGACTTTCTCGTCGAAGCACATGTTCCATCTCCGAGAAGCTTGTTTATGTCCATAAATGGACTTCTTAAGGTTGCAGACTTTATCCGGAAACTCTAGATGTACAAAACCCTCAGGCTGTGTCATATACACCTCCTCTGAAAGTGTTCCATTAAGGAACGCGGTTTTGACGTCCATTTGCCAAATCAAATAATCATGAAATGCGGCAATGGCCATGAGTATCCGGATAGACTTCAACATTGCCACCAGGGAAAAGGTTTCCTCATAATCTAAACCATGAGTTTGAGTGAAACATTTAGCCACCAGTCGGGCTTTGAAGGTGTCTACTTCTCCATCCACGACGATCTTCTTCTTGAAGAGCCATTTGCACCTGACGGTCTTGCACCCGGGCACAGGATCAACCAAGTCCCAGACTTGATTATCCGACATGGATTGAATCTCGGATTCCATTGCTTCTCTCCACTTGCAGACTCGGGACCCATCACAGTGTCCTGGTATCTGGCAGGTTCATCAGAATCTACTATCTTGTCGGTGCCCTCGGATATGTGAAAACCATATCTCTCTGGCTCATGCCGACCTACCAGATCTTGTAAGAGGCAATGGGTTTACATTATCTCCAGCATCATCTTGCTGAGATTCAACCGTTGCATGTTCTGAGCTAGTGCCAATATCATGTTCTACATTGGTAGGTTCTTGAATTTCTTCAAGATCAACCTTCCTCCCACTAGCGTCTTTGGATAGCAGTTATCTCTCTGAGCAACAAATACCTTGTTCTCCGAAGGTTTGTAAAACAAATATCCCATAGACCTAATAGGATAACCAATGAAAAAGCACCTTTCGGCTCTGGGCTCCAATTTGTCCTCAACCTCATGTCTCATGTAGGCAGGACAACCCCAGACCTTTAGATATGAGATGGATGGAACCTTTCCATGCCACATCTCATACGATGTTTTCTAAACCTTCTTTGTTGGTACGAGGTTAAGGATTCTACCAGCCGTTTCAATTGTGTATCCCCAAAACATAACGGGAACGTCCGTACGAACCATCATTGACCGAACCATATCTAACAATGTCCGGTTCCTCCTCTCAGCGACACCATTTAATTGTGACGTCCTATGAGGGGTTAATTGTGAGACAATGCCACAATACCTTAGATGGTTACGGAACTCAGAACTAAGATACTCACGGTCTCTATCAGATCGTAGCATCTTAATTCTTTTCCCTTGTTGATTTCTACCTCGTTTTGATAAGTCTTAAATACCTCAAAGGCATCCGACTTTTGTCTCACCAAGTAGACATACCCGTATCGACTATAATCATCAATAAAGGTAACGAAATAGCGGGAATGATCTCTTGTGGCATGCTTGAACGGACCACACACATTAGTGTGAACAATATTCAACAAGTCTTGCGCCCTCTCACATACACCGGTGAAGGATCCTTTGGTCATCTTGCCTAATACGCACGACTCGCATACTTCATTAGACCCGTGGTCAAATGATTCCAAGATCCCATCCGCTTAGAGCTTGGCGATGCGTTTCTTGTTTATGTGGACTAACCGACCATGCCATAGAGATAATTTATCCAAAACACTTTTGGATCCCGAATCAACATTCATGATTGATCTATTGCTTTGCAAGCTAATGCTTGTCTCATATATGCCATGACATGGAAATGATTTAAAATAAAAGACATGATCTTTGTAACATAGAATGCTACCATTCACAAATTTAAAATCAAATCCATTGTCGTATAAAGCATATAAAGATAAAATGTTTCTGGCCACGCAGGGCGAATAAGATACATTATCTAAAACAATAGTTAAGCCGGACGGAAAAGAGAGCTCCACACTCCCAATCTTTTCAACCGGGACAACCGCCTTGTTTTCCATGATAAGATCCAGCTCTCCATCAACCAGGTCTCTACTTCTTCTTACTACCTGCACATTATTACAAATGTGAGTACCATACCCGTTGTCTAAAACCCAGGAGTTAGAAGTAGAAGTGTTATGGAGTTCAATCATTACGTACTAGAGGCAGCGGCACCTTTAGCTCGTAGCTTCTTGAGCTCCTCCGTGTAGATGGGGCAACTACGCCGGTAGTGACCCTTCTCCCCGCAGAAGAAGCAGGTTGCCTCTTCCGGTGAGGTGTCAGCGGTAGCCACTTGCTTACCCTTCGACTCCGGAGTTGGGTTTGGTTTGGGCTTTGCTCCATTGACCTTAGCCTTTCCCTTCCCCTTTCCCTTGGAGCCCGAAGCGGGCTGCTTTTGCTTTTTGCTACCCTCGTTGATGGTAAGGACGGCAGTGGAGGTGGAGGGCTTAGATTTGGCAAGCTCACCCTCGGCAGTCTTGAGCATACCATGTAGCTCCATAATGGACTTGTCCATACTATGCATATGCAAGTTCACAATGAACGGCCCATATGACGGAGGCAAGGATTAGAGGATGATATCAACCGCCAACTCCTTCCCCAAGGAAAAGCCCAACTCCTCGAGCTGGTCCACGTAACCCTTCATCATAAGGACGAGGGAGCTCACATTGCCGCCTTCCTGCATCCGGCAACCGATGAATGCCTTCACGTACTCATCTCGTACGCACTCACTTTCTTGAATTGCCTTCGCAATTCGAGACTCATTGTCGTAAGCATTAGGAAAGTTACATCATTTGTATCCTTGAGGCGTTTCTCATATGCATCTCGCCACGTTGGTAGCTGGCGCTTCCGGAAGAGGTGACTCAAGGACCTCAAGCTTCATTTCATGGCGTAGGACAATTCTCAAAGTCCAATGCTAATCCATAAAGTTTGGCCCTGTGAGTTTTTCCTTTTCCAAGAAAGGACGGAGTGACATGTTAGTGGTGTTGGTGTTGCTAGTGAAGGGTTTTGTGGGGTAAAAGACATATCATACATGCACAGCGGAATAAAAAACAAAACCCCCTCCAGTGATCTCATCTAACTCATATAAGAACTAATACAGAGTAAGGGATAAAATTATACCTTTGAGCAAACCAAAACTTTTCTTCAATCCTAGATTGCTGCACGTTATCCACCGCTACTGCACCACCTCGAACGGGCTGCTAGACCACCTAAGGATTAAACCTTGATCCCCAATGTGTGTGTGTGTGTTGCATCGCCGCCGACCATCACCCTTGGTGGTTCGGTTTTCACCACGTCGCCGAGAGAGAGAGGGGGGGAGAGGAGTGCTTAGGGTTTTTCTTAACTTGTGATTACTTGTTAATGATTCTAAGGTTAATAATGTATATATATATATATATATATATATATATATATATATATATATATATATATCCTTATTAAAGCCCAAGCCCGTTTAATTTAAAGCCCAACTTTAATTAACCTATTAAGTAATTACAGAAAATACCCTTTGACCTTTCTAATTAATAAATAATTATTAATTAATTGGTCCCGTTAACATTTAAACTAAATATTAACTTCTCCTATTTAAATAATAAATAGCTATTATTATTTTTCTTCTCAATAATTAATTAAACTAATTAATTATTCTTAAACACATCTAGGTAAAATCCATAAGTTTCTAATTGGGTGTGTAGCAGTGTGATCCTTTAGTGTCACATAGTATTGGACACGATGATACTGTTGGGGTTTCACGAACACAGCGGAAGCAAAGGGAACAACATGCAATGCCAAATGTACAAACATGCAAAGCATAAAAACCCCAAAATGGACCAAACTCTATCACAAGTATTTGCAACATGTAAAAGGAAGAGAAAGAAGATTATACCTTTCTCCTTAGCTCCAGCAACCTGTAGAAGAGGATGGTGATGACTAGAAAGCAAAGTAGCTTCCCTCTATCGAAAGTCCACACCGGGTATCCACAATCTAAAAGTACTAGCTTGTTCTTGATGATCATCTACCTTAGAAACCACCAAAGAAAACAGCAATCCTTCCTTTTCTTTGTGGACTTATACCCACAAGTACTCTAAAATGAAGCTAGTAAAGCTCTAAGTCTTTGTAGGTGTAAAGTGTATCAAGAGAATAAAAGGCAAGGCAAGTGGGAGGTTTATATAAATCTAAAAATGCCTTTTCAGATGCTCAAGACCGGCCCATATGCTCTGTCAAAAATACAAGCCATGCATTGGCTAGAAAAGGAGGTGGAGACAAAAGTTGCATGCTGTCAGACGTATTTACGCGCTGCGTGCCTGTATGTTTCCGCGCCGAGGAGACACCGCGTTGCGGTCCCTAACAGACACCACGTCGCGTAATCTTCCTGCACACCAACTTCTCCACTTTCACACTTTTAGTCCCTCAACTTTCATTGCTGTCTGGATTGATCCCCAGTGTGTGACCCAATAGGCCCATACTATATTGACAGTGATCCTGATGGCGTACGTGCGTCAGTGGGCATACTCCAACAGACTCCCACTTGCACATGACACACCGTACCCATAAACCACTGACAATGAGCGGCCTCTAGTAAGACATCTCTGCCCCCAACTAGCATGGGTTTTGTCATCAAGAACAAAAACCAAATCCAGAATCAGATACGGAATGGTCATATAGATAAGTGATCATTCATTCCTTCATTCACGATATCCGTGTGAACACGAGACATGGTTAAATGTCAATCTCTAGATCGTTCACAATTATGTTTCTCGATCTCGATTGATGGTGACCCAAAATCTAGTTGCAATCGATCAAATATCATCGCAACTTGAGCATGGCCATGCATTTTACGTCAGCGCTCAATCATCGAGGGGCCCAAGGATATCTCTCTAAAACTAGAGGAACGAATCTCTAGCCGCCACATAGACCATACTTTACCTAAAACCTCCCTTTATAACAGCCAGTTACGAACTGTGTTTGAAAGCAATCAAAGCAAAGCAGATCCATGCTTTGGAACACATGTATCTTCAGTCTAAGGACAAAATAATATTATCATCCTGACTTACTCGTGACAGAAACCATGAAGTAAGTTCAGGTGCGGGTCGTCCAGTCACTTGACTATTGCAAGCACAGGCGAAGTGTTGCGTCTCTTTATCTAATCCATTATTAGATACCGACCAACCACTTCCCTCAGCCTTATCTCAAACTTCCTCCCCGTGAAAAATGACCGACTGTGGACATTTAGAATGAAAAGAGCATTATGGGAAGTGTTAAACATGCTAAGATGGAACACAGTAAGGATTCATAAAATATCCGCCCTCGGCGTATTATTAAATCACATGTAATAATCAATATAGTATGAAGTACAATACTGCTTAATGTTCCCCAAGATAATATATATACCAAACATATAACTAAAACAAACTCAGGCCTTGTTCACCAAGGCCTAGTATGGTAATCATCACTAGCCTGTGACAATAGCTTAGTTAACGGATCTGCCATAAAGCTATCCGTGTGAACTCTGCTAGCGACCATGTCTCTAACTCAACCAATCACTCATATAGTATGCGTTGGTAAGACTATGACGCTTCCTTCAAGCTATCGTACCTTCATTGTTTCAGAAGAACACAATAAGGTAAATGATACTCGAGACTTTGGTTCTTATAGTAAAGCAATCCTACCCTCATTGTCTCAGAAGAACCCAATAGGGTCAGTGATGCTTCAAGAACTATTTTGATCAACAACACCATATTTAGTAGGATCATGAACTCCGATTGAGATCGACAGTTATCCCATTCTATTTAGAAGCTAACACTAGAGTAACAGTTTACTCTTGCTTATTTTATAATAGAGTATCAAGAACATATCTAAATATTTCTTTATCCCCTAAACCGGTTTTGTATATTCTATAGTCGTTATGGATGCATAATTCCTTACTTTATCTTTTGAACAATATAAGGTAAGGACATTATCTCCACTTCATCGTAAACATAGAATTACAACAATACTCCCACTAGCCCTGACATTCATTTATGTTTCATCCTTGCTTATTGAAAACTCAAACAATTCATTTTCATATCAAAGCAAAGGTTTTAACCTTGAGATGCTTATTTGAGTCCATCATGGGACTCCTTTTGCTTGTAGGCTTTAGAAGGATACACTTAATGTAACAGACCATCGGATAGTGTTATGAGTACTTCCTCAAAGAATTCCTATTAAGGAATGTGGTCTTTGCATTAAGTTGTTGTAGCCATGAAAAGGCGCTGAAAATTACAAGTATCCGCGTTTACTTCAACATAACCACCGGTCGAGAATTTTTAGATGATACCCTCCACATGGTCAATCATCATAAAACTATCTCCTACTAGTCGGTATTCGAAGTTGTCTACGAACTCAGTATTCGACATAACCATTGAGAGAAAGTCCTCATATGATACCTGTAGGAGTTCATCACGAACACGGGAACGCAACGGAAGCAAATAAAACGGATTTTAAAACAAAAGTTTCCATGAAATCCATAAATGGTAAAGCTTGAAGACAATGCATGCAACCAAAAGAAACAACACAAAGGTAAGAGATTTATACCTTCCTCCTTAGCTCCTTGCTACTGGAAAGGTTTTGTATGCTTGGGATGATCAAACTCTTGAAGAAGAAGCCCTCAAGATCTTCCACCGAAGTGATACACCAAAACTTTACCCTTTGTGCTAGCAAAGCAAGTCACCAACAATCACCAAGATCTTGATGCACTTGTAATACCCTCTTGATTTTCTGGAAACACACACAAAATACCTCACAAGAACAACCTTTGAAGCTTAAGTGTGTATGAGAGGAGAATTTGACAAAAGGATCCAAGGCTTATAAGGCTAATGCCTTATATAGACCTCAAAAACCGACCTCATTCTCACTTAGCCGGCCAAGCTCTTAATTCCTATTGGACCAACATCAACAAGCCAATGAGAATCAAGTGCCACTTAGTATTCCGAGCTTCACGACCTCTCACGGGCTGTTACGGCCCGTGAAGCTTAAAAGCTCCACGGCCCGTGCCGTGTTTTTTACAAGTCGTAGAGGTATCCGTGGCACATTTATCCTTCACGATCACCTTCACGGTCCGTGAAGGACCGTGAAGCCACTCTGGTCCACGAGCCATAATGCTCGTGTAAGGACTCGTGGGGACACCTTGCTTCACGACCCGTGGAGCATCCTTCACGGTCGTGAAGCCTAGGTCAACTGGAATTTGACCATCTTGACCGGCTGTTTCCATTTAGGTCTATTTGGGTAGAAATTAGGTGTATGACCCAGTAGGCCCGCACATCATTGGCAGTGACCCGGCATATGTGTGTCAGTGGGCATTCTCCAACAGACTCCCACTTGCACATGACACAACGTATCCTAAAGCATCACTGATAGAGAGCGGCCTCTAGCAAGACATCTCTGCCCCCAAGTCTGTACGAGGTATGTCATCCCTGACAAGTACCAAATCACAACCTAATAGGTTTGAGATGGTCCTATAGATAAGTGATCAGTCAGCCCTTTGTTAACGATATCCATGTGAAGGCGAGACATGGTACTAAGTCATTCTCAGTCCTTCACGATTATGTTTCTCGATCAAGATTGGTGGTGACCAAAACATACGAGTTGCAATCGATTACTTAAATCACTGCACACTCGAGCACGACCATGCATTTTGGTGTTAGCGCCCAATCATCGAGGGGCCCAGGGATATCTCTCTCAACGGAGGAACAAATTTCTTTGACTACATTGCCCACCACAGTGATCATACTCTGATCAGCTACTCCCTTTATAACAGTCAGTTACGGACTGCGTTTGAAAGCAACTAGAGCAAAACAAACCAAAGTGATGCAGACACATGCATCTCCATTATGAGGATGAAATGATATTATCATCCTGATACACTCATGACTAGTACCACAAAGTGGAGTCAGGTGTGGGTCATCCAGTCACTTGAAACCCCTTTCAAGTACCGGCGAAGTATTGCGTCCCCGTGTCCCAATCACCATTGGACACATGACCAATCACTTCCCTCAGTCTTCTTTCAGACTTCCTTCCCATGAAGAATCACTGACTATGGACATTTAGAATGTAAAACATTCAGGGAAGAATAAAACATGCTAAGTTGGAACACAATAAAGATTTAAAGTAATATCCGCAACTTGCGCATTATCAAATCTCCATTTAATAATCGATAAGTACAATAAATACAATACTGCTCAATGCTCCCAAAAAGGTAAATACATCAAATACAATAACCAAACAATACAAGATACAAACTCAAACCAAATCGCTAGCAAATCTAATACCAATAGCACGGGTGTGAGCGTCGTGCTTTACTTGCGATAACGGTTTAGTGAACGGATCCGCTACGTTGCTATCCGTGTGTACTCTGCTGATGACAATATCTCCACTCTCGACCACGTCCCGGATATAATGATATTTCCGCGGAATATGTCTCGTGTGTCGGTGAGATCTAGGTTCCTTTGCTAACGCAACCGCACCCTCGTTGTCACAGAAAACCTCAATAGGGTCGGAAATGCTAGGAACCACTCCCAGATCAAGGATGAATTTCGTCATCCATACAACCTCCTTTGCAGCTTCACTTGCCGCAATGTACTCAGACTCGGTCGTGGAATCAGCCACCGTGTCTTGTTTGGAGCTTCTCCAGGAGATAGCACCACCGTTTAACAGGAACACTAACCCCGATTGAGATCGGCAGTCATCCCTGTCGGGTTGGAAGCTGGCGTCAGAGTAACCAGTTACCCTCAGCTCTTCTTCCCCACCATATACTAAGAACTTATCCTTAGTTCTCCGAAGATACTTAAGAATGTTCTTCACCGCTGTCCAATGTGCCTCACCAGGGTTGGCTTGATATCTACTTGTCATACTCAATGCACAAGAGACATCAGGCCTAGTACACAGCATGGCGTACATGATCGAGCCTATTGCTGAAGCATAAGGTACTCGCCTCATTACTTCCTGTTCCTCAGGGGAACTCGGGCATTAAGTCTTACTCAATACCAAACCATGTGACATAGGTATGAACCCCTTCTTGGAGTCCTCCATCCTAAACCTCTTTAGGACATTGTCAATATATGTACTTTGGCTCAAGCCTATCAACCAGCGGGATCTATCTCTATAGATTTTAATCCCAAGAATATAAGTTGCATCTCCCAAATCCTTCATTGAGAAATAACTCCCAAGCTAGGCTTTTACACCTTGCAAAGTTGGGACGTCATTCCCAATTAGCAGAATATCATCTACATATAGGACCAGGAATACAACTATGCTCCCACTAGCCTTGATGTAGACGCATGGCCCATGCTTGCTTTTAGAGAAGCCAAACTCTTTGACCTTCTCATCAAAGCACAGGTTCCAGCTCCGAGAGGCTTGCTTAAGCCTATAAATGGACTTCTTAAGCTTGCAGACTTTATCCGGGAACTCAGGATGTACAAAACCTTCAGGCTGTGTCATATACACTTCCTCTGACAGTGTTCCATTAAGGAACGCGGTTTTGACGTCCATCTGCCATATTTCATAATCATGAAATGCGGCAATGGCCATGAGTATCCGGATAGACTTCAACATAGCCACCGGAGAAAAGGTTTCCTCATAGTCTACACCATGAGTTTGCGTGAAACCCTTTGCTACCAGTCGGGCTTTGAAGGTGTCTATCTCGCCATCTACGCCGATCTTTTTCTTGAAAACCCATTTCCACCCGACTGGCTTACACCCTGGTACAGGATCTACCAAGTCCCAAACCTGGTTATCGGCCATAGATTTAATCTCGGATTCCATTGCCTCTTTCCACTTGGCAGACTCAGGGCCTACCACAACGTCCTGGTATTTGGTAGGTTCATCAGAAGCAACTACCATGTTGGTGTCCTCAGATATGTTAAAACCATATCTCTCTGGCTCATGCCGACTTCTACCAGATCTTCTTAGAGGTAATGGATCTACATCATTATCTCCAGCATCATCATGCTGAGACTCAACCGTTGCCGGTTGTGAGCTAGTTCCAACATCAGGTTCTACATCGGTAGGCTCTCGAATTTCTTCGAGATCAACCTTGCTCCCACTAGCCCTCTTGGATACCAGCTCCATTTCTAGGAAGACCGCCCTTCGAGCAACAAGTACCTTGTTCTCCGAAGGTTTGTAAAACAAATATCCAATAGAACTAGCAGGATAACCAATGAAGAAACACCTTTCGGCCCTAGGCTCCAACTTGTCCTCCACCTCACGTCTCACGTAGGCAGGACATCCCCAGACCTTTAAATATGTAATGGATGGAACCTTTCCATGCCACATTTCATACGGTGTCTCTTAACCTTCTTTGTTTGTACGAGGTTAAGGATCCTACCAGCCGTTTCGATAGCATAACCCCAAAATGTAATGGGAACTTCCGTGTGACACATCATAGACCGAACCATATCTAACAATGTTCGGTTCCTCCTATCAGCAACACCATTTAATTGAGGCGTTCTAGGAGGTGTTAATTGCGAGAAAATCCCACAATTTCTAAGATGGTCTCGGAATTCGGAACTAAGATACTCTCCACCTCTATCGGATCTAAGCATCTTAATCCTTTTCCCAAGTTGATTTTCTACTTCGTTTTGATAAGTCCTAAACACCTCAAAGGTTTTGGACTTTTGTCTCACCAAGTATACATACCCATATCGACTATAATCATCAATAAAGGTTACGAAGTAGCGCGAGTGATCTCTAGTGGCATGCTTGAACGGACCACACACATCAGTGTGAACGATATCCAACAAGTCTTTCGCCCTCTCACATTCACAGGTGAAGGGTGCTTTGGTCATCTTGCCCAATAAACAAGATTCGCATACTTCATTAGACCCGTGGTCAAATGATTCCAAGATCCCATCCGCTTGGAGCTTGGCGATGCGTTTCTTGTTTATGTGGCCTAACCGACCATGCCAAAGAGACATTTTATCCAAAACACTTTTGGATCCCGAATCAACATTCATGATTGATCTATTGTTTCTCAAGCTTACGCTTGTTTCATATATGCCATGACATGGAGATGCTTTGAAATAAAAAGAACCATTCTTATAACACAAAATAGAACCATTTTTAAATTCAAAATCAAATCCATCGTGGTACAATGCATATAATGAAATAATGTTTCTTGCCACGCAGGGCGAATAACAAACATTAGATGGAACAATAGATAAGCCGGATTGAAAGGCAAGCTCCACACTTCCTATCTTCTCAACCGGGACAACCGCCTTGTTTCCCATGATGAGATCCAACTCTCCACTTACCAGGTCCCTACTTCTTGTTAGTACCTGCACATTATTACAAATGTGAGTACCACACCCGCTATCAAAAACCCAGGCGTTAGAAGTAGAAGTGTTATGGAGTTCAATCATGTAACACCACTTTTCTAAAATAGCTTTTAAAACTCTATTACTACATAATTAGAACTCTAAAACATTTGAGTTGACGGAAATCAGCTTTAAATCACTTTAGTGCTAACTTCTACACAAAAGCAGTGTTAAAATTACTCTTTTCCAAAAGCTTGGAGCTATCCGACACAGGAGATTACTGGGACCTTACCCTTGCTGGAAATTGGTTACCTGCATGCACAACATACTAAAACATAAGCTTTCACTTAGTGAGCATACATACAGAACAGATAAACACTTATAACATGAATAACTCTTCTGGGGATATCTCACATCTAAGCTGAACACCTGCAAAACTTATTCAAACTATTATCTGGTCCAGGGTATGATCACACCTCGCGCGTAATCAAATCCCTGACACTCTGTTTAGGTATAAGGATCTCAATATACCCTTATCTCTGTACTGAATAATATATCTAAGTGCTATTATACCTTGAAACAATAATCTCAACTCATAACGTAAATATATCATAACACTGATCTCATACTGTTCACCTTGTGCATATTTGTATATTAATCATACTAACTACTATAACATAGTACTACTGAATCTCACATAATCATTCTGTTGGGGTTCTCAGGGCACGCAGCGGAAGCAAAGGTACAACATAAAATGCCCAAAGTACAAGCACATAAAGCATAAAAAGCGAAAACCCCAATAATGGACCAATCTCTATGGAATGAAATGCAACAAAACAGAGGGTAATGGAGATTATACCAGCTCCTTAGCTCCAGCAAAAGGTGATGAAGTGGTTGATTTTGCTCCTTGTGACTTGAATGATCGACTATCGAGTGGATACCCCGGCAACACGCCAAATCTCTTTAGCTAGCAAGCTCCTATCGATTCTTCACAGTAGAAAATCGGTAGGAGAACAACAACCCACGAGCAAGGATCAATCTCTGGAACCAAAACCCTCTCTTGAACTCAGAAAGTCTATATAAGCACTAAAGAGTTCTCTCAAATGTGTGTATTGCCAAGAGCCGCAAAGGAGAGAGTTTATGTCCTCTTTTATAATCCTTTAGTCGACTCATAGTCTCCCATAGCCGGCCAAGTAAGTTCTAGACGCAACCCACATGCATTGGCCAACTTGTGAGGTGATTTGACAAAAAGGTGCCGTTTGGACTTAGCGGCGCTAACCCAAACGTAGCGGCGCTAACTTATGAAAGTTAGCGGCGCTAACGCGGCTTGTCAGTTGACATGACATAAAGCCCATGCAGCCGTAGCGGCGCTAACCTCTAGGACTTAGCGGCGCTAACCCCTAATAGTTAGCGGCGCTAACGCGGCCTGCGAAGTCCACTTTTCTCTTTTGTCATCTTTGATCCCTTTACTTAAGTTGTTGTCAGATTTGACCCTGGTGTATGACCCAATAGGCCCATACATCATCGGTAGTGATTCCAAACGGTGTACGTGCATCGGTGGGCATATTCTAACAAACTCCCACTTGCACACGATGTACCATTTCTAATAAACCACAGACAATGAGCGGCCTCTAGCATAAGCATCATTGCCCCCAAGTCAGTATGGGTTTCGTTATACGAATGAAACCTGTTCACAAAGAAAGGTCCTATTGATAAGTGATCTTAAACATCCTTTTGTTCACGATATCAATGTGAACACGAGACATGGATTGAGTGTCAATCTCCAGATCGTCCACGATTGTGTTTCTCGATCTTGATTGGTGGTGACCAAAAGTTAAGGACATATCTGATTCTAAATCAATATTCCTTGCGCATGGCCATGCAAAATTTTGATGTCAGCTTCCAATCATCGAGGGGCCCAGTGATATCTCTCATATCAGAGGATCAAATCCCTTTTCAACTGTATAACCCTAAACCATACCCCTTATCCTATTTAGCCACTTCCTTTATCACAGCCAGTTACGAACTGCTTTTGAAAATGACTAAAGTAAGAAAGAAATATGATATAGCAGTTCATACATCTCAGGTCTAAGGACGTAAGATATTATCATCCCAAGTTACTCGTGACTATAATCCATGGAGTATACTTGGGTGCGGGTCTTCCAATCACTTGAAACTCTTTTCAAGTATAGATAGACATTGCTCCTTAATTCGACCACATTGAATTCAAGGTCACATGCTTATCTCGGTCTTAATTCAATCTTCCTTCCACAAGATTGACTGACCGTGGAAAGTTTGAAATATAAAATATTTCCGGAAGTGATTAAACATGCTAAGATGGAACACAGTAGAGTCTCTTGAATGTAACCGTATCATACGTATATATAATCTCTATTATATATCGAAACAAGCATAAGTTACAATACTGTCTATATCGTTCCCAAAATATGAAATAAAGGTTACATATCAAACAAACTAAATACATAACTCAAACCAAATCGTTAGCAAATCTTACACCTATAGCACTAGTGTGACAATCATGAGCTGCTTGCGATAATGGCTTCGTGAACGGATCTGCAAGGTTCTTATCCGTTGCTACTCTGCTTATGACGATTTCACCACTCTCAACCACTTCTCGTATGAGATGGTATTTGCGCAAAATATGTCTTGTCCTCTTATGAGCTCTTGGTTCCTTTGCCAAAGCCACTGCACCCTCATTGTCACAAAATATCTCAATAGGGTCAGTAATGCTTGGAACCACTTGTAGATCTTGGATGAATTTCTTCATCCACACGGCCTCTTTTGCAGCTTCACTTGCCGCAATGTATTCCGACTCAGTAGTCGAATCAGCCACCGTGTCTTGCTTGGAGCTCCTCCAGCTGACAGCACCACCATTTAAAAGGAATACAAACCCCGATTGAGATCGGCAGTCATCCCTATCCGTTTGGAAGCTAGCGTCCGAGTAACCCTTTACTCTTAGCTCCTCTTCCCCACCATATACCAAGAACATTTCTTTTGTACGCCTAAGGTACTTAAGAATCCTCTTTACAGCTTTCCAATGAGGTTCCCCGGGATTCGCCTGATATCTACTAGTCATGCTCAAAGCACATGACACATCAGGACGAGTGCATAACATGGCGTACATGATCGAGCCCACAGCCGAAGCATATGGTTTTCGCCTCATCACTTCTATCTCCTCTTCGGAGGTAGGACATTGAGTCTTGCTCAACATCAAGCCTTGTGCCATAGGGAGGTTTCCTTTCTTGGATTCCTCCATATTAAAGCGTTTCACGACCTTATCTATGTATGCACTTTGAGAAAGCCCAAGTAGCTTTCTAGATCTATCTCTATAGATCTTGATTCCCAGAATATAGCTCGCATCGCCTAAGTCCTTCATTGAGAAACAATTCCCGAGCCAAGCTTTTACACTCTTAAGGCTCGGAACATGGTTTCCAATGAGTAATATGTCATCCACATATAGGACTAAGAAGACAATAGTGCTCCCACTAGCCCTGACATATACACATGGTTCATCTTTGCTTTTCGAAAATCCAAATTCCTTGATTTTCTCATCAAAGCATAGATTCCAACTGCGAGATGCTTGCTTAAGTCCATAAATGGACTTTTTAAGTTTACAGACCTTGTTCGGATATTCTGGATGTTCAAAACCATCAGGTTGTGTCATGTATGACCTCTTCGGAAAGCTTCCCGTTAAGGAAGGCGGTTTTAACATCCATTTGCCATATTTCATAGTCATAAAATGCGGCAATGGCCAGAAGTATCCGGATTGATTTCAACATAGCCACTGGGGAGAAGGTTTCATCATAATCAACACCGGGTGTTTGAGTGAAACCCTTTGCCACAAGTCGAGCTTTGAAAGTATCCAAGGTTCCGTCCATGCCGGTCTTCTTCTTGAAGACTCATTTACACCCTACGGGTCTAACCCCGGGTGTAGGATCAACCAGTTCCCAAACTTGGTTATCCGACATGGATTGCATCTCACTTTCCATCGCTTCTTTCCAATGTGCAGACTCAGGGCCCGCCATGGCTTCCTTATAGTTAGAGGGCTCATCAGAGTCCACTACTAACTCGCTGCCCTCAGATATGTAGAAACCATATCTCTCTGGCTCGAAACGAGTTCTACTGGAACGCCTTGGAGTAAGAGATGAAGTAGTGTCAGGTATTGCAGCATTTTCTTGCTCAGTTTCAACCGTCCTAGGTTGAGAGCTAGTGCCAACCTCAAGTTCTTTATCGGTTGATCCTTGAACTTCCTCAAGATCAATTTCCTTGTTGCCTCTTTGTTTGGATAGCAATTCTCTTTCTAAGAAGAATGCTCTTCGAGCAACAAAAACTTTGTTCTCAGAAGGTTTATAAAAAATATATCCAACACCGGCAGAAGGATATCCGATAAAGTAACACCTTTCCGATCGAGGTTCAAGTTTGTCCTCAGTCTCACGTCTCACGTAAGCTTGACAACCCCAAACTCGTAAATATGAAAGTGTCGGCTTCTTATTATGCCACATTTCATAAGGTGTTTTCGATACTTTCTTGGTTGGTGCAAGGTTAAGGATCCTTACCGCCGTTTCTAGGGCATATCCCCAGAAACTAATAGGTACCTCAGTTCAACTCATCATGGACCTTACCATATCTAGTAAAGTCCGGTTCGTCCTCTCAGCGACTCCATTCAATTGTGGAGTCCTTGGAGGTGTTAATTGCGAAATAATTCCACAATTCTTAAGATGATCGATAAACTCGGTACTTAGATACTCTCCTCCTCTATCAGACCGGAGTATCTTTATTATTTTGCCCAATTGATTCTCAACCTCGTTTTGGAATGTCTTGAACACTTCAAAAGTTTCATTCTTGTGCTTGACAAGATAGACATATCCATACCTACTATAGTCATCTATAAAGGTTACGAAGTATCTCGAGTTATTCCTTGTAACATGTTTAAAAGGCCCACATACATCCGTATGGATGATGTCCAAGAGGTCTTTACCTCTCTCATTTGTCCCCGTGAAGGGTGCCTTTGTCATCTTGCCTAGTAAACAAGAATCACATACATCATTCGACCCTTGGTCAAATGTCTCCAAGATTCCTTCCACTTGAAGCTTGGTGATGCGAGTCTTGTTTATGTGGCCAAGACGACCATGCCATAAGGAATACTTATCCAAACCATCTTTGGAACTAGAATCAATGTTCATGATAGACTTTGTTGAATTAATGTATGCAGTTGCTTCATAAATGCCATGACATGGTAAAGCTTTAAAATAAACAATGTTATCTTTAAAGAATATAATAGTTTCATCATCAAAATAAAATTTGTAACCATCGTCATACAATGCATGAAGTGATATAATGTTTCTAGCCACATAGGGCGAATAGCAGACATTTTTCAATAAAATAGAATAACTAGTCTTGAATGAAAGCTCCACACTTCCTTGAGCTTCCACCGGGACAATCTCGGAGTTTCCCATCACAAGATCTAGTTCTCCCTTCTCCAAGCTCCTACTTGCCCTTAGCACCTGCACCATATTACATATGTGAGTGCCACAGCCAGTATCTAAAACCCAGCCTCTAGAAGTAGAAGTATGGTGAAGTTCTAACATGAACGTACCTGAAGTTTCCGGGCCCGATATGCTCATTGCCTTGAGCTTATTGAGTCCCTCCAAGTACTTGGGGCAGCTTCGGCGGTAGTGGCCCTTGCCCCCACAAAAGAAGCACTCCGCATCCTCCGGAGTCTTGGCTTGGGGAGTCTTCCCCTTACCCTTACCCTCGGAGGCCGGGGCAGGCTTGGTTGCACCAACCTTTCCCTTACCCTTCCTTTTCTTGGAAGGGGCGGCCTTCCTTTTGGTTATGCGGCCTTCACGGATGGCAAGAACGGGAGTGGAGGAGGAGGATGGCTTGCTCTTGGTCATGCTCGCTTCGGCAGTCTTGAGCATACCATGCAACTCCATCAAGGATTTATCCATGCTATGCATATGATAACTCATAGTGAATTGGTCATATGCACTGGGCAGGGATTGGAGGATCAAATCGACCGCCATCTCCCTCCCGATGGTAAATCCTAGCTTCTCCATCCGCTCAATGTTTGCTTTCATACGCAAAACATGAGCACTCACGTTCCCTCCATCTTGAAGCTTGCAAGCGAGGGCCGACTTGAAGCATTCATACCTCTCTTGCCTCGCTTGCTGCTGGAACATATCCCGCAGCTGCACGATCAAGTCGTGAGCACTTAAGTGGTCCATTTGCTTTTGCAAATCGGTACTCATGGTGCTCAGCATGAGGCATGTAATCTCCTCAGTCTCCTTGAGGCGTTTTTCATATGCCTCTCGGATTGCCCTAGTTGTACCGCTTGGAGGTGCCTCGGGTAAGGGTTCCTCTATGGTGTGCATCTTCCCTTCATAGCGTAGGACAAGTTTGAGTTGCCTATACCAATCCATGAAGTTGCTCCCATCGAGCTTCTCCTTTTCAAGGAAAACTCTAAGAGAAACGTTGGTGGTGGTGGTGTTTGCGCTTGTTGATGCCATCTAAAATTGCAAAGTAGACTTAAATTAGTTTGTTATAGATATGTATTATCTTGTTAAATTAATTTACCCATAAAGAATTAACTTTAACAAGGCTAAGAACTGTATTTCATCCCACCATGTGACGGGGTTACCGCGGATCACACGATAAAATTATTTAGGTCGGCAACCATTTTTCCAATTGCAATCTCTATTGCAATCCTTAGCGCCTTGCGGGATCCTACGACATCCAATGGTCGTTTGGCATGTTTGATCCCTTCTTGCACCAATTTTGAATCTTGAAATTTTGGTTAGCTCGTGCTAAGCTCGACAACTAACCAAGATTTCAAATCCAAAATTGCAAATAGTCCGTCAAGACATACGGTGACAAATTCACCAAAGTTGGCTCGTGCTAAGCTCGACAACCAAAATTGTGAATTTCCACACTCACCTTCCACACAGTTTTATGGGAGTTGGCTCGTGCTAAGCTCGACAACCAAAACCCATAAGACTAGATTCGGGTGGTATAATCTTACGGATGGTGCATTATTTACGTTTCGTGGAAAGACGGGCTTTTGTTTCCGGTTTGCTTTTAGATTAACATGCAAGTGACAAAAGCCTATTTTCACTAGGTGGGTTAATCTTGTATGTGAGCGCGCGAGAGAGTTGTAAACCATTATTATCAAATCTCTTTTGATTTTGTTAATTTTTGAAAAAAATTATCTAGCATGCGAATCCTACACAATCCATGCATACAAAATCACATCACACGCATAAAATATTAAAATTGGTAACCCTTGCCATAAAAACCTATGCGTTCTTCCCGTGAGCCGAACGGGAAGAACTTGGTCAATTCTAGGGACAAAATCTTCGATGCGAGCTCCCATTAATCCCATCATCTCCATTGGACTCCATCGTGGGCTTCATGGGCTCCTAGCTCCATCTCCTTTGACCCGTCTTGTGTGTTCTTCATCCATCATAAAATACATACAATAGAATAAAATGGCATACAAGCCATAAGATACCTATCTATCTATTACAATTACATGGATGAATGAAATGGCATGCAAGCCACATTATTATTACCAATTTATCATAAGAATAATAATACAACCAAATTTGCATCCAAACACACAAAACAACCAAAGGGTCTAGGCAAGGTTACCAACTAACATCTTCACATACAACCAAACATACATACATGCTACTGGAATTTAAACATCAAAATAACAAGATTAAAATTTCCAGAAGCTCAAAACATGGCTAAAAACCCGAGACCAAAAACTGTTTTTAAATTTGAACAAAAACTGACCAGCGACGATAGCGCCGCTATCTAAAATTAGTTAGTGCCGCTAACTCAAAGTTAGCGCCGCTAACCCTGTTCGACAGAAAACAAACAATTTTGATTTCGGGTTTTCAAAGCCATCAAGTGCATAACAATCATAGAGGTGGCTCTGATACCACTGTTGGGGTTCTCAGGGCACGCAGCGGAAGCAAAGGTACAACATAAAATGCCCAAAGTACAAGCACATAAAGCATAAAAAGCGAAAACCCCAATAATGGACCAATCTCTATGGAATGAAATGCAACAAAACAGAGGGTAATGGAGATTATTCCAGCTCCTTAGCTCCAGCAAAAGGTGATGAAGTGGTTGATTTTGCTCCTTGTGACTTGAACGATCGAATATCGAGTGGATACCCCGGCAACACGCCAAATCTCTTTAGCTAGCAAGCTCCCTTCGATTCTTCACAGTAGAAAATCGGTAGGAGAACAACAACCCACGAGCAAGGATCAATCTCTGGAACCAAAACCCTCTCTTGAACTCACAAAGTCTATATAAGCACTAAAGAGTTCTCTCAAATGTGTGTATTGCCAAGAGCCCCAAAGGAGAGAGTTTATGTCCTCTTTTATAAGCCTTTAGTCGACTCATAGTCTCCCACAGCCGGCCAAGTAAGTTCTAGACGCAACCCACATGCATTGGCCAACTTGTGAGGTGATTTGACAAAAAGGTGCCGTTTGGACTTAGCGGCGCTAACCCAAACGTAGCGGCGCTAACTTATGAAAGTTAGCGGCGCTAACGCGGCTTGTCAGTTGACATGACATAAAGCCCATGCAGCCGTAGCGGCGCTAACCTCTAGGACTTAGCAGCGCTAACCCCTAATAGTTAGCGGCGCTAACGCGGCCTGCGAAGTCCACTTTTCTCTTTTGTCATCTTTGATCCCTTTACTTAAGTTGTTGTCAGATTTGACCCCGGTGTATGACCCAATAGGCCCATACATCATCGGTAGTGATTCTAAACGGTGTACGTGCATCGGTGGGCATATTCTAACACATTCACATATCAAGCATTCAATTGATATACTAATCATTTAAAGTAAATACATATGCTAATCTGATTAAAGGTAAGTACACTCACCTTAGCCGCAAACAAACAGCTATTCTCGATCGCTGAAACGTCAACTCATATTGCCTACAAGCAATAAACAATACTGAGTTAACTTCTGAACACCAGGCACGAGATGAACACACTACGCACGAGATGAACACACTATGCACGAAGTGAACTCTCATACGCACGAAGTGGCTCACACTTCGTGCGACCAAAACTCATCGACTTCATCTCTTATATTGAGCACTTCGTACGAAATGAAGTCACTGTGCACGAAATGGGCTTCACTTCGCACGGCTAAAACTCATCATGTTCTTCCACTCAAATCTTGAACAACTCGAAATTAATGATACCAACAGGTTCTAAAACATAAAGAATTCTTACCTTTTGCTTCTACTTCGCTATAACAAACAAAATCAGCTATCCTCCTCTTGATTTCTTGCTAAGAATCTCAATTTTAGTGGCTATGTGTGTGTGAACGTAAATGAGATTTTGGTTACTGCTTGTTTGACTTCAAATGAGTCAAAGAGACTCATAAGTATCCACTAGTTTAGAGAAATCACAAAACAGCCCCTGGACTTCTTTAATTTTCTAACTTGGCAAAACTAACCCCTCAACTTTAGTAAATAAAGATTACACTAAACACATAAAGGCAACTTGCTAAACATATACAATACTTAACACGTCACTTGCTATAAACTCATATTTAAGAATTTACGAACTTTGGGGTGTTACAACTCTTCCCCACTTGGGACGATTTCGTCCCCGAAATCAACTGTACACATAATAATTTTACATCATAACATACTGAATGCTACCGTAGCGCACTAGCGGTAGTCTTATATCTCCTCAACTCTGAATGCTATCGCAGCGCACTGACGATAGTCTTACATTATACATCTACCTGCTACTATTGTAAAAGGTCTATTACAAACTGAACAATAATAGCATATCAAACACATAACATACATTTAAACATATCTGATCTCTTTTAGTATTTCTACTGTAATTTTACCATTATTATCTGTTTGTTACACAAACTCGCAACTTTTCTTTTAATTAAGCTATTAACTGTGCTTTAAAACATACTGAATGCTACTGTAGCGCACTAACAGTAGTCTTACATCCCTTTTATCTCCGTATACTGTTGCATCTCTGCTTGCTACTAAAGTAGAAAGTCTACTGCATACTGAGCATAAATCAAGTATTACATATACAACATAGCATAATTACACCTAAGTGTAATCTAACTCTTTCTCGTGTTCGTACTGTATCTTTACTATCTCATCTGCCCACTACACAAATCTCAACTTCCTCTAAAATACAACTACTGACTGTTTTATATAACTGGATTTCACATCTCTTGTCCTGTTCGGACAACTACTGGTTCATCTGTTACCTACTTACAATGATAACTATACATGTTATACTATCTAAAATATCTTTACTATAGATTCTGACATACACATTACTCTCTCTATCCTTGAGAACATCCTCAAAGGACCATTAAACTATTGTCGTGGCTTACCTTTCTTTTTGGATCTGTTCATTCATATCCATGATGATAATTTTACTAACACATAACTTCCAATCTGAGGCTCTACTAATAATCCTTTCTTATCATATAACTGTTCTGTTTATCCTGGGCAGCTCTAAGCCGCTCATAAAACTGTGGTACTATCTTTACATTCGATCGTGTGCTGAGTCCTCTCACTCTAATTAATCTCGTCCCAACAAATAGGAGTTTATACTTCCCATCATACATCATCTGGTACTAGATATGCTACTACTCAAATGTAACTGTGATCACACTGGATCTCTATTAATGTATATACGTATTTCAACTATCACTTAAGTCAATTATACATGGTCTGAGCATATATCTCTGTGTTTATATATTCCTCTCACTCTGTCCAACCCTACAAGGGTGGAATACTGTATTAATATATAACTTAATTCCCTATCTTTCTGAAATTTACTCCGGAACTTAAAGATAACTGAGTATCTCTATCTAAATCATTATACTGTCATTTTATATCTAACTGCTACTTTTCATAAACTTTCTGATACTCTGCTCTAACCTGTAGACAATTCAAAATTTTCTTTACCTTCTTTGCTAAATCATATTATGTTTTTGGCTACTAGTATTTTCTGTTCATATCTCTCGACCAACTTGGACCTTAATCTTTAAATAGACTTTTTTTCTCCTGATCACCCTCTCTAACTGCTTCATTTTGTACTACTTTAACTTGATCGAATATCGAAGTGATGTCTGGCATTCTTACTTGAGGTATCTGTATCTTTAGGGTAGCTGACTTAATGCTAAAGACATCTTTACTAAATTAACTTTCCTACTACTACTAGTTTCAAAACTTGAATCAAATAATCGCTTCATACTTGTAAGGAGTCATATTCTGAAAACGTCCTTGATTCTATCCTGCTCTCTGACTTTCATCTGATGGTACTCTGACCACAACTCTATCCCTGAAAACCATTCTACACTCTGAACTAATCCAACAGATTATCTACTTCTTAAACTGGGTACCGATTCTTGTTTGCAAACTTATAGTGTACTCTTTAATCTATACACATTCTGACTAGCTATTTTCTTTACGACCACTTGTATTAACGTGCCCCACGGTGAACTAATGGATCGACTAACCCTTCATCTGTTAACTATTAGTTTTGAATCATCAATTCTTACTTCTCTGGGGGCTAATCTGTACAATATTTTAACTCCTTGGTTCTATTCCTAACATAATACTAGTACTAAGTTCTATTTATCGAACCCTAGAATTACTGGTAATTCTTCTAGAAATATATCTGGGTAGTCACCCCTACTGGTATCCTTTAAATTTACTATGACTATCTGTCCATACTACACTTTTCCACATAATCAAGACAGGTTATACAATCGCACACCAAGTACTTTTTCATTTTGCTGACAAGAAACTGGAATACTGACTCTCTTACTATCACCTCTGTTCAATAGTTCTTCCCCACTTGGGGCCTGAACCCGCACGGCCCTCTGATATCTGAATACTTGAACTTGTTTCTAACTCAATCAATCAATACTAACAACTGCTTAAAACTCTTCCATCGCGATGGGTATACATTCCATGGAAAACTGCTAAATGTCTGTCTCTTTAACCTTGTACCAATCTGTACTATTCACAATAGTAGTCTTATCATTTGTTGTATCTACTTGCTACCACATTAGGTCTAACCTTTACCTCTTAAACCATAGACTGGAGAGCTCTGCCCGTAACTAAGGCATCCCTACTTTCTAACACTTACTCTCGTTATAACAAAACTAGGCTAAATAATTAACTGACTTACTCTGTGCGACTAATAACTTTAGGCAATAATGTCTAAACTAGTAAACTGGTAGCACACTTAGAACAAACTATTTCAAATCTTTGGTCACATGCCTCTACTTTTCACACTTCGTATATCTGAGTGGGGAACTAGCCCTCCATGCTGTAGTACAAACTTCGGCTTATTATTTAACATTGTCACTGACTTAACCTTTCTCTTTGGGTTCACTATTCTCTGCTTTCTCAACTACTTCTCTTTTCTTCCATGTAAGACTTATCATCTCACCCACTTCGTTGCGAATAACTGCCATTAAACTTCACACGTATCATTTCTAACATCAGACTATACCACTGTAATTACAAAACTTCTATACCAAGTCACTCTGAACAAAACTACATATTCTTAACAATTTCTAGGTGATGTCATTCACCAACTTTATCTTCTTATCATCAGATTCTAGATTATTTTTGTGATCTGCTCTATACAAGCTTCTAGTACTGCTATACTCTTAACAACTCTTTAAACTAAGTCTATGTCATAGTCTCAATCTATGTTTCTAACTTTCTCCACATCAACATGGTCTACCAGTCTTTCACTGTCTCAAACAATAAGTTCGATACGTACATAACTTTTCTCCCTGGTTGACACCTACTAATACGAAAAATCTCATTCCATCCCTATTAATCATCACTACTCACAACTGGATCTAAAACCTTCCCTCTAACGAGGTAATTTCGCATACTGAACAATCTTTACACATCTACCCTTGCATCGAGTTCTTTCTTAGCTTTAATTCTTACTAATGGTTTAAATGTAACCTATACTGCTGTATCCATGTACTACAATAACATAACTTTCTTTTCCTTCTAAAACTTACTCAACCACTTAGTTGATAATATCTAAAACGTTGTTTATAGGACTTTGCTCCACTTTATCACTACTATCTACTTTACTAAACTAGTCTCAAGATCTTGCAATCCATCTGTAACAACTCCCTCTAAAGGGTTTACTTATAGGTCTATTGGTTTAAAATAAGGATTGCATCTGTAAAATAGGTAATTCTGATCTTCTGAAGTATACTAGCCTCAGGCTACTTTATCTAACTCGTACCAACTTACCACATACTATAAATTCATAATCAGATATCTTTAACATATACTACTAAACAACTTTCTCTGTTTCTCATGATAAGGTATGTAATATTATCAATACTACATTTATCTCATTTTCTGTTCTTATCTGATTCACACATACTGTACTATCACGTATCACCCCTCACTTGATTCACAAGGTACTGACATGGTAATCTTAAGCTCAATTGCATATCACATGTTCTTCACATACACTGGCCAGGCGTTGTGAGGAACATATTATACATAATTTTTCTTAATACCGTCGCGGAATACCCCGATTCACAAGCTTAGGTCACGTATTAACATAACTAATTACACCTGTTAAACATTTTTCTTTTCTCTGGTATTATATAGGCATATGGTCATTTAGCACTTAACCACATAACTATTACACATACATAAACATTACTACTCATGCTCAATCTGTAAAACAGATAACAATTCATAAACCTCTACTAACCGTATGCTCACCAAGGCTACTGCCCCAGGGATAGCTCCTCTTAACCTCAAAACCACGGTTTAAGTTCAGACATCACACTCGTGTGTGCCCAAATCTCTTAAACCTTGGCTCTGATACCAAGTTGTAACACCACTTTTCTAAAATAGCTTTTAAAACTCTATTACTACATAATTAGCACTCTAAAACATCTGAGTTGACGGAAATCAGGTTTAAATCACTTTAGTGCTAACTACTACACAAAAGCAGTGTTAAAATTACTCTTTTCCAAAAGCTTGGAGCTATCCGACACAGGAGATTACTGGGACCTTACCCTTGCTGGAAATTGGTTACATGCATGCACAACATACTAAAACATAAGCTTTCGCTTAGTTAGCATACATACAGAACAGATAAACACTTATAACATGAATAACTCTTCTGGGGATATCTCACATCTAAGCTGAACATCTGCAAAACTTATTCAAACTATTATCTGGTCCAGGGTATGATCACACCTCGCGCGTAATCAAATCCCTGACACTCTGTTTAGGTATAAGGATCTCAATATACCCTTATCTCTGTACTGAATAATATATCTAAGTGCTATTATACCTTGAAACAATAATCTCAACTCATAACGTAAACATATCATAACACTGATCTCATACTGTTCACCTTGTGCATATTTGTATATTAATCATACTAACTACTATAACATAGTACTACTGAATCTCACATAATCATTAACATATCAAGCATTCAATTGATATACTAATCATTTAAAGCATATACATATGCTAATCTGATTAAAGGTAAGTACACTCACCTTAGCCACAAACAAACAGCTATTCTCGATCGCTGAAACGTCAACTTATATTGCCTACAAGAAATAAACAATACTGAGTTAACTTCTGAACACTACGCACGAGATGAACACACTACGCACGAGATGAACACACTATGCACGAAGTGAACTCTCATACGCACGAAGTGGCTCACACTTCGTGCGACCAAAACTCATCGACTTCATCTCTTATATTGAGCACTTCGTACGAAATGAAGTCACTACGCACGAAATGGGCTTCACTTCGCACGGCTAAAACTCATCATGTTCTTCCACTCAAATCTTGAACAACTCGAAATTAATTATACCAACAGGTTCTAAAACATAAAGAATTCTTACCTTTTGCTTCTACTTCGCTATAACAAACAAAATCAGCTATCCTCCTCTTGATTTCTTGCTAAGAATCTCAATTTTAGTGGCTATGTGTGTGTGAACGTAAATGAGATTTTGGTTACTGCTTGTTTGACTTCAAATGAGTCAAAGAGACTCATAAGTATCCACTAGTTTAGAGAAATCACAAAACAGCCCCTGGACTTCTTTAATTTTCTAACTTGGCAAAACTAACCCCTCAACTTTAGTAAATAAAGATTACACTATACACATAAAGGCAACTTGCTAAACATATACAATACTTAACACGTCACTTACTATAAACTCATATTTAAGAATTTACGAACTTTGGGGTGTTACAAATCATATACATACCGGAGGTAGCGGCACCTTAAGATCTCAATCTCTTGAGCTCCTCCGTGTACTTGGGGCAACTACGCCAGTAGTGACCCTTTTCCCCGCAGAAGAAGCAGGTTGCCTCTTCCGGTGAGGTGGCAGCGGCAGCCACTTGTTTCCCCTTCGCCTCCGGGGTTGGGTTAGGCTTTGGCGTTGCCACCTTGGCCTTCCCCTTCCCCTTTTCCTTGGAGGGCGAAGCGGGTTGCTTCCGCTTCTTTCCACCCTCATTGATCGTAAGGACGGCGGTGGAGGAAGATGACTTCGTCTTGGCCATGATAGAGTCGGCGGTCTTCAACATGCCATGATGCTCCATTATGGTCTTATCCATATTATGCATATGGAAATTCACAATGAAGGGCCCATAGGATGGAGGTGAGGATTGGAGGATTATTTCAACCGCCAACTCCTTCCCCATCGGGAACCCCAACTTCTCCAACTGATCCACATAGCCCTTCATACGAAGGACATGTGAACTCACGTTGCCGCCCTCCTGCATCCGGCAACCAACGAAGGCTTTGACGCATTCATACAGCTCTTGCCTCGCTTGCATCTGGAACATGTCCTTTAGCTGCGTTATCATGTCATACGCACTCACAGTCTCGAATTTTCGTTGCAACTCGGGACTCATGGTCGTAAGCATGAGGCAATTTACGCCGTTAGTGTCCTTGACGCGCTTTTCATACGCGTCTCGGACAACCCTCGTTGCATTGGTAGCAGGGAGATCCGGAAGAGGAGACTCCAAGACCTCCATCTTCATTTCGTGGCGTAGGATAATTCTCAATGTCCTAAACCAGTCCATAAAGTTAGGTCCTTGAAGTTTCTCCTTCTCCAGGAAAGGTCGTAGCGACATGTTTGCGGTGTTGGTGTTGGTGCTAGTAGATGCCATTCTACAAGCAGAATACGAAGTTTGGTTAGTTTGATGTATTATAATCCTTGTTAAATAATTACCCACTTGTTTATAAAAACAAATTATATTAGCAAGGGCCAAGAACCTCAAAGTACCCCAATCCATGACGGGTTTGCTGCGGATCACTTCATGGAGCTACTTAGGCCGGTAAACACTTTACCGATTGCACTCCGTGATCGCAACTCTTAGACACTTGCGGGATCCTAGGTACTCATAACACCCATTTGGCATGTTTGATCCCTTCACACCGTTCCTCATTAATCCACCATGGTAGCTCGGTATGGGCACGACAACTACCAAGGCGTTTTAAGTCTTGGAATTGTAAATCGACCATCAAGATACACGGTGGTACTCTTACCCAATGGCTGGTTCGGCTAAGCTCGACAACCGACCTTGTGAGTTGCCACACGCACCTTCCACACAGTTACACAAAACCGATCTCGGCTAAGCTCGACGACCAATCTTGTTTCACTAGATTTGGGTGGTTTCATCTTATGGTTGGCGTGTGATTTACTTTTGAGAAAAACGGGGTTTTGATTTCTCCGGTTAAAACAAATTTTAACCAATTCTTGTTGTGGCGCGTGAGGTTTGTTAACCAATTCAAAACTCTTGATTTTAATTTATTTTGAAAAATTTTCAAGCTTGCAAAGAAACTAAACAACAAAGCAAGAAAAACAAAATAAATAAACAACCACGCGTGTAAACATATCCGGTAACGAGCCAACCCTATGCGTCTTGCCCGTGAGCCAACGGACAAGACTAAGTCATCTAAGGACTAATTCCGAATGACTTGATGCGTGCTCCTCCCACTTGATCCATTGCGTCTCCTTCTGACCTTCGGATCCAAGTTTGAGCAAAGACACCTCCTCCCGGTTCTTCTTTGGTTGTATTCGGTTCTCCTTTTACAATTTTACTAATTTAAAAGGAAATGGCGTGCAAGCCACGAAATATATTCTAAGCTAATTCTAACAATTACAAAGAATAAGAAATCGGCATGCAAGCCGTTAAATATTACAAACCGAATAAATTAATTAATTATTACAAACCAAATGTGGTATAAAGCACCAAATGAATGAATAAATAATTACAACCAACCAAAACACATCACAAGGGTCTAATGGGCTCATTGTTACCGGATTTACAAACAGCCACAAAAAACATCACAAAACAACATGGTGTGCCACACCAAACCGTGTCAAAAAATATCCCAACTAGATTTATTCCGAGACTACCTAAAACACTCGAGGCACGAATGAATAAATCTTGTACGTATGTATTAGGAATTCCAAACACTTTGAAAATCCATATTCATACATACACAACACAAGTATATGCACGTGCGCGTTATCATGCCAAAACCGCCCGATACATATAAGTGTGTGAGTTAGGATATTATGGAGTTTTCTAGATGGTCAAAAGACCAAGTTAATCTACTGGAAAATCCAGAATATTGGCCAAATCATTTTTATAATGTTTTTCTTTTAAAACGGGTCAAAAAACAATTTTCAGACGTCCTTCACGACCACTGACCTTCACGGCTTCTCACGGTCCGTTAAACCAATGCGTCTCACGACTCGTGAAAAATTTCAAAAAACCCTTTTCACGACCCCAACCCCACACTGAAGTCGTGTAGGCTTCACAACCCGTGAAGATAAAACCTCCACGGCCCGTGAAGACCTCCTGGACAGAATGTCCAGCTTTGTATAAAAATGATTTTCAGGCCAAAATGGTGCATGCAATTCATCAAGATGGCTCTGATACCACTGTAGGAGTTCATCACGAACACGGGAACGCAACGGAAGCAAATAAAACGGATTTTAAAACAAAGGTTTCCATGAACTCCATAAATGGTAAAGCTTGAAGACAATGCATGCAACCAAAAGAAACAACACAAAGGTAAGAGATTTATACCTTCCTCCTTAGCTCCTTGCTACTGGAAAGGTTTTGTATGCTTGGGATGATCAAACTCTTGAAGAAGAAGCCCTCAAGATCTTCCACCGAAGTGATACACCAAAACTTTACCCTTGTGCTAGCAAAGCAAGTCACCAACAATCACCAAGATCTTGATGCACTTGTAATACCCTCTTGATTTTCTGGAAACACACACAAAATACCTCACCAGAACAACCTTTGAAGCTTAAGTGTGTATGAGAGGAGAATTTGACAAAAGGATCCAAGTCTTATAAGGCTAATGCCTTATATAGACCTCAAAAACCGACCTCATTCTCACTTAGCCGGCCAAGCTCTTAATTCCTATTGGACCAACATCAACAAGCCAATGAGAATCAAGTGCCACTTAATATTCCGAGCTTCACGACCTCTCACGGGCTGTTACGGCCCGTGAAGCTTAAAAGCTCCACGGCCCGTGCAGTGTTTTTTACAAGTCGTAGAGGTATCCGTGGAGCATTTATCCTTCACGATCCCCTTCACAGTCCGTTAAGGACCGTGAAGCCACTCTGGTCCACGAGCCATAATGCTCGTGTAAGGACTCGTGGGGACACCTTGCTTCATGACCCGTGGAGCATCCTTCATGGTCTTGAAGCCTAGGTCAACTGCAATTTGACCATCTTGACCGGCTGTTTCCATTTAGGGCTATTTGGGTAGAAGTTAGGTGTATGACCCAATAGGCCCGCACATCATTGGTAGTGACCCAGCATACGTGTGTCAGTGGGCATTCTACAACAATACCTTCCACATGGTCAATCATAGATCTTTCTTATCAGTCGGTATTTGAAGTCATAAACATATCCATGTTGGTCTCTTTCTACAAATAACCATTTTTACCCTTCCGAGTTTCCACTCAAGGGTTGGGTCTACCAAGTCCAATACTTGGATATCCCACATGGATTGCATCTCATTTTCATAACCTCTTTCTCTCTAGCAGACTCTTGGCTCACTATTGTTTTGGTAGTTTGATATAAACATCATTAAGTCGTCTCCCTCAGATATAAAACTATATCTTTCCGGCCTTATGACAACTATTACCAAGTTTAAAGAGGTTATGATTTAATGTCAGGTCCTCTAGCATAGCCATGCTGAGTTTCAATCACAATTGATTGCTAGTGCCAACATCAGGTTCTTCCATTCATGGTAAACTTTACTCCCACTGGCACCTGCGGATATCTGAAACGTTTGCCTTTTGACCAACATATTTCTTGTTCAAATATACCATGGCCACAGCAGAATACCTAATGGAGTAGCACCTCTAGATTCCAGGTTCCTCCAACTTCACCCTAAACGCAGGTTGAGCAATTCGGACTTTGTGATGGACTAGCAAAGACATACTTTCTAGTATCATCTTCTAACGTGCGTACTTAACCATCTTTGTTGGTATGACTTTTGGAACATTTCCCGCCACTATCAAAGTACTCCCCAAACAATAGGGTACTTAGGTTAAACCCATCAGAATCGGACCATAACTAGAATGTCCGGTTCCTCCGTTTGGCAACCCATATATCAATATGTCCTAGGAGGATTGAATTATGATACAAAACCATAATTCATATGATGGTTAAAGAATTTAGAACTACATCCTCAACATCTCTATTAGATTTGAGTATTATAGTCTTTTGCCCTCTTAGTCATGTACTTAGTCATGGATGTGTCTTGAACACCTCTCAAGGCTTTAGACGAGTGTCTAACAAATTAAACATATTCATCCTTTTACCTTCACTGGTAATGTAACAAAGTATCCATTGTTACTCCTTAGGTTTTGCTTGAACGGTCTACACACAAAAGTGTGAACAAAATCCAACAAGCCTTCATTCCTCTCACATACATAAGTGAAGGATGTTTGAGTCATTCTACCCTAATAAATAAGATTTTCAATCTACAATTGATCCTAGATCAAAAGATCCAAGTTCCTAACCACATGGAGCTTGGTGATGCAAGTCTTATTTATATGGTTAAATTGACTTTAGCTATAAGAGTAACATGTACAAATCATTCACGATCAATCTATTACTTCATAAGCAAACACTTATAATAAATGTCACAACATGGATAAACTTTGAAATAAACCACCAAATACATAATCCAAAAGAAGTTTATCCATCGTTATCAAAATGCATAGAAGATACATTGTTTCTAGCCACGCAGGGTGTAAAACATAGATCTAGTAAAGTAATAGACTAGCTGGAAGGAGTGGCAAGATCCCGACTTCCAATCCTTTTCAAATAGGTACAACCATCTTGTTTCCCGATATGAAGTCCAGCTCTCTACAACTTCTACTTCTCTTTAACACCTGCACTTTGCAACAAACAAATTTGTGACAAACGTGAGTGTTGTGGCTAGTATCCAAAACTTGCCCATAGAAGTAGCTAAGTAGTAGAGTTTGATCATGAATGTACCTGAAGCTTCAGAGCCAATATTTCTCATCTTGTGCATCCTTAGCTCATCAAGGCAGTTAGGGCAGGCGTGGTGGCGCCAATTTCCATACATTCCACAAAAGTAGCAAACTTCCCCATTTGGAGTCTTATCTTGAGGCGCAATCTCATTGGCCTTCAACTCCATTGATATAGTGAGCTTAGTAGAACCAAGCTTCCCATTTGAGGTAGCTCGCCTTTTGGTAGCCTTAGCAAGAGTGGACGAGGTGAGCTTACTTTTGGCCATGTTAGACTTAAGAGTCTTCAGCATGCCATGAAGCTCCATCAAGGATTTATCCATACCATGCATATGATAATTCATAATGAATTGCTCATTCGATTGTGGAAGTGATCGGAGAACAATATCCACCACCTTTTCCCTTTCAATGGTAAATCCTAGCCTCTCCAATCACTCCACAAGTGCTTTCATCTTAAGCACGTGAATGCTTACGCTCTCACCATCCTGCAGCCGGCAACCAAGTAGTTCATTTAAACACCCATACCGTTCTTGCCTCTTCTTGGAACATGTCCTTTAACTCAAGCATCATCTCGTATGCACTTAGATCCTCTAATTGCCTTTGCAAGTTAGGGATCATCATGCTTAATATGAGGCAAGAGACATCGTTACTGTCCTTGACGCGTTTGTCATACGCATCAAGAATGTTCCTACTTGCGTTGGTAGCAGGGGCTTCCGGAAGGGGTTCCTCAATGGTGTGTAACTTGTCTTCGTGTCGTAGGACAATCCGTAATTACTTAGACCAATCCATAAAGTTACTTCCATCGAGTTTCTCCTTCTCAAGAAATGTACGTAACGAAAAGTTGGTGTTGTTGATACTAGTCGACGTCATCTATAAAAGCAGAATAGTTTTAGTTAGTTTGATTGAAATCCTCGTTAAAATAATTACCCCATGTGTTTAAGAAAAACAACTATTTTAACAAGGGCTAAGAACCCTATTTCACCTTGCACCGTGACGGGTTTTCCGCGGATCACGTGGCAAAGCTATTTAGGCCGGCAACCATTGGCCGATTACAATCCATTATTGCAACTCTTAGTTCCTTGCGGGAACCTACTTGACAACCATGGTGCCAAGTTTGGCATGTTTGATCCCTCCACACCGATTCTAAATTAATATTTTGCTTAACTTGGCTAGAGCTCAACAATCATCCAAAATATTACATTGAGACCGTAAATCAACCATCAAGATACACGGTGGTACTCTCGCCCAAAATCGACTCGGCTAGAGCTCGACAATCGACCTTGTGAGTTGCCACACGCACCTTCCACACAGGTCATGCAAAGGCTAACTCGGCTAGAGCTCGACAATCAACCCTTACACGGCTAGATTCGGGCGGTGTCATCTTATGGGTGGTGTGCGATTTACATTTAGAAAACGGGATTTTGTTTTCCTGTTAAAAAACCATTTTGAGTATGATTAACAAAAAGTGACAATAACCAAAACGTTCTCACTAATCGGATACTAAACCATCGTTAAATCCGTTTGTTAATCAAGTGTGCGCGCGAGAGTTGTTAAACCATTTTTAAAACTCTTGGGTTTTATTATTTACCAAAAATTGTCTAGCATGCAATAGTCCTACAACTCATGCATAAAAAATATAATAAAACCATCACACGCATAGAACAAATTGGTAACCATGCCCCTAAAACACGTTGCTTTTTCACGTGAGCCACTACGGGAAAACAAAGTCATCTAAGGACCAAAAGCCTTGACTTCGGATGTGCTCCCACTAAACCCGCTACCTCCATTGGGCCTCTCGGATTCGTGTTTGCCAAGAGGTCACTCCATAGACTCCCGATGGTTGCTCCAGATTACAATTTACATAGAAAAGGAAATAAATGGCATGCAAGCCACAAATCCTAACTTCTAGTACAATTAGACAATATGGAATATTTAAATGGCATGCAAGCCACATATACAAAATTACATACCAAATAAATAAATTTAATTATTACAAACCATGTGACTTAAAGTCACCAAATGAATGAATAATTAAAATACAACTAAACATCCACAAGGTCTAGGGCATATCATTGGTTACCAATATCACAACAACAACAAACAAGTTCACTAATGAACAACAACATGGTGTGCCACACAAAACCATGCAAACTTATGTATAATGGTTAAGATTTTTCAAAAACACTCAAGGCACTAAAAATCACATGTACTTATGCATTAGTAACACCAAACCATTTTTTATTTAACATATTCATAAATACATAATGTAAGTATATGCAATAACTATTTTCATGCCAAAATAATAATCCACATATAAATACACCAACCATTATACAAGGCAACTTTAAAAAAACAAATTTTAATTTCTGGACAAAAATTCCAGAAACCAAATTTAGTGCCAAAAATCCAAAAAGCTTTTCTTTTTAAAAGGTTTTAAAAACAGATTTTGCACAGAGAAGTTCCGCGCCGCGTACCCAGCAAGTGGTCCGTGCCGCGTAATCTCACTGGAACCAAAACCAAATTATGTCCCGTCATTTTCCGCGCCGCGTAACAATAACAGGTCCGCGCCGCGGAAACCTATTGGGTAGAAAACAAAAAACTAATTTTTGGGTTTTTCCGGCCACCATGTGCAAATACAGTATAGAGGTGGCTCTGATACCACTGTTGGGGTTTCACGAACACTGCGGAAGCAAAGGGAACAACATGCAATGACAAATGTACAAACATGCAAAGCATAAAAACCCCAAAATGGACCAAACTCTATCACAAGTATTTGCAACATGTAAAAGGAAGAGAAAGAAGATTATACCTTTCTCTTTAGCTACAGCAACATGTAGAAGAGGATGGTGATGACTAGAAAGCAAAGTAGCTTCCCTCTATCGAAAGTCCACACCGGGTATCCACAATCCACAAGTACTAGCTTGTTCTTGATGATCTACTACCTTAGAAACCACGAAAGAAAACAACAATCCTTCCTTTTCTTTTTGGACTTATACCCACAAGTACTCAAAAATGAAGCTAATAAAGCTCTAAGTCTTTGTAGGTGTAAAGTGTATCAAGAGAATAAAAGGCAAGGCAAGAGGGTGTTGGAACACGGTATGGAGCAAAACACAGTGGAAGCAAAAACAAGAGTTTCAAAAACCGTACAAAACGGGTCCATACATGTTCCAAAGTGATAATATTCTACAAAACTCAAATTGCAACTTAAAGAACAAAGAAGGACAGAAATATACCTTCTTTGAAAGCAAGAGATAGCAAGTGCAAAACCGGGATGAATGAGAACTCAAAGGAATCCTCCTCTATCGTTGATCCACACCAAGTTGGTTCAATCCCCGTATGTTAGTACTCCATCACATGAACGTCCAATGACTTCACGTTTCTGGAACAGCCACTAGTTGGTCTCCTCTTGCTCCCAATATCACTACACCACACTCAAGAATCTCACACTTAGTGTATCATGTATGTATATTATCAAGAAGACACGAGAGAATTGAGAGAGAGAGTGTAAGACTTCTCTTGCATGTCCCTTAACTGATCCAGCCTTCAAAAACTCTATTTGGCCGGATTAGAAGCTTCATTTCTATTGGACCATAAGATGGTCCAATCAGAAATAAGAATTTCATGTAGACAGTCCTTCACGGCCCCTCACGGCCTGTGAAGAGCCCGTGAAGACTAAATGCGCCACGACCGGCCATAGTCCTTCACGGCTCGTGCCGCGTTCGAGTGACTCGTGAGGGCGTCTCCTTCACGACCCCTCACGACCTCTTCACGACTCGTGAAGACTCCACGAGCCATGTAAAAGTCATTGAGCCATTCGTGAGGGCAGTGGGCTTCATGACCCGTGGAGCATCCCTCACGGCCGTGAAGCCCCCAAATCAAACAATTTGATTTTTGGACCTTCTCTCTTTATCAGTAAGCTGTCGGGATCAATCCTTGGCGTGTGACCCAATAGGCTCGCACTTCATCAGCAGTAACACCAATGTACTTGTGTCAGTGGGCAGACTCCAACAGACTCCCACTTGCACACGACACAACACACCCAGAGGTATCACAGACAGGGAGCGGCCTCTAGCAAGGCATCCCTTCCCCCAAGTCAGTACGAGGTATGTCATCCCATAGACAAGTACCAATTCACAACCCAATGGTTTGAAATGGCCCTATAGATAAGTGACCAACCATCCTTTTGTTCGTGATATCCATGTGAAGACGAGACATGGTACTAAGTCATTCTCAGTCCTTCACGATTATGTTTCTCGATCGAGATTTGTGGTGACCAAAATAAACAAGTTGCAATCGATTACCCAAATCATTGCATACTCAAGCACGGCCATGCATTTTGGTGTCAGCGCCCAATCATCGAGGGGCCCAGGGATATCTCTCTAAACAGAGGATCAAATTCCTTTGACTACATTGCCCACCACAGTGATCATACTCTGATCAGCTACTCCCTTTATAACAGCCAATTACGGACTGCGTTTGAAAGCAACTAGAGCAAAGCAAACCAAAGTGATACAGACACATGCATCTCCAGTATGAGGATGAACTGATATTATCATCCTGAATCACTCATGACAAGTACCACAAAGTGAATTCAGGTGTGGGTCGTCCAGTCACTTAAAACTCCTTTCAAGTACAGGCGAAGTATTGCGTCCCTATGTCCCAATCACCATTGGATACTTGACCAATCACTTCCCTCAGCCTTCATTCAGACTTCCTTCCCGTGAAGAATGACTGGCTGTGGACATTTAGAATGTAAACACATTCAGGGAAGAGGTAAAACATGCAAAGTTGGAACACAATAAGGCTTACTTAGAGTACCCGTTACACGCGCATTACCAAACCCCTTTGATAATCGATACAAGCAGAAGCACAATATTGCTTAATGTTCCCAAAGATAAAGCATATCAAAACTTTGACTAAAAAATACTCAAGCCAAGTTCATGCAGACCTTAGTATGACATTCATCACTAGACTGCAACTATAGCTCAGTAAACGGACCATCCACGATGTCATCCGTGTGTACTCTGACATTGACCATATCCCCACTGCAACCAACCACTTCCAAAGTGTGCGATGATGGGATTTCGATAATTTATCCAAGCCGTTATACCTTCATTGTTTCTAAAGAACCCAATAAGGTAAACAATGCTCGAGTCTCAAATTTAATGTGCATAACCCATCGTACCCTCATAGTTTTCACAAAGATCTCTATAGAGTCAGCGATGCTTGATTCTCAGTGATCATATCCCTACTACAACCAACCACTTCTAAAGTGTGCGTTGATGGGATTTTGATCATTTTGTCCAAGCAGTTATACCTTCATTGTTTCAAAAGGAACCCAATAAGGTAAACAATGCTTGAATCACATAGTTAACGTGTATAAGCCATCATACTCTCATTGACTCAAAAGAACTCAATAGAGTCAACGATGCTTTAAGAAACACGTAAATTAACAACACCATATTTTAGAAAAGGATCACAAACCCCAATCAAGATCGGCGGTTATCCTTTAAAGTAGAAGTCATCACAATAGTAACAACTCACTTTAAGCTTCTTCTCTTTACATCACCACAAGAACATATACTCATATTTCTTGTTTTTCACAAACTTCTTTGACTATCCCATATTTATTATGGACGTATAATTCTCAATTTACGCTTTTTACCAAACTAAATCAAGACATTATCTCCAAAATATAGTATGTTCTAGATTTATTCTAAGCCCAAATGGACTCCATATTTGTAGACTTCATAAGGACACTCAAGATGTAAAAGACCCTCGGACAGTGTTGTGAACACTTCCTCATAAAATTCCTATAACGGAATGTGGTCCTTGCATCATATTGCCATAAAACGGCATAAGCATCCACTTAAACTTCAACATAACTACTAAGAGAATGTCTTCATGTGATTCCTACCTAGTGGTCAATCACCATGAAACCAATTCCGTCCAGTCAGTATTTGAAGTTATCTACAAATTAATCCATCCAGATCTCATTCCCAAAAGATCTATTTACACCATTAGTTCAAAACCTAGGTGTTGGATTAACCAAGTTCAAAACTTGAAAATCCAGCATGGAATGTATCTTGTGTTATTACACTTCTCTTCTTAGCAGACTCAAGGGCCCACTACAGCTTCCGGTAGTTGACGCATACATCACGTATCATCAATAAGTCATCGTCCTCAGATATAATACATTATACCCTTCTGGTCTTATGACGACCCTTACCAGACATATGAAGAAGTAATAACTTTATGCCAGATACTCCAACATAGCCATGTTGAGTTTCAATCATTTCTGATTGAATGCTAGTGCCATCAGGTTTTTTATTTAAATCTCACGTTCTTCCACTGGAATGCTTCAGTTGTTCATTTCCCTTTTCGAGCAACCTAACTCGGTTCTCAAAAGGATATGAAATGAATATCTGAAACCTAGAAGAACTATTTAAATACATTAGCATCCTCTAAGTTCATCCACCTCCCACTAAATGTAGACTGGATAACTCTGATCTATGAGATTGACAAGCAAATAACACTTTCTAGTCAAATCTCCTCAGATGCTAACTCGACCATCTTTGTTGGTTTAAAACTAGAACATTTCCCGTCACAACTCAAGTACACCTATCAAGCAGGTTACTTAAGTTTAATCCATCAAGATGGAACCATAACCAATATGTTCCATTCCTCCACTAAGCGATCCATGTAAAACATGTATCCTAGGAGAAGTGAATTATGATGCAAACTCACAATTCTTATGATGGTTTAGAATGTAGACGCTCAACATCTCATAAGATTTCAGTATCTTTATTCCCTTTTGCCCTCTTCATCTTAAATTTGTTAAGGGTGGGTCTTGAACACCTCTCAGGTTTCAGACATTTGTCTAATAAATTAGACTTACCCATTCCTTCTACCATCATCGGTAAAGGTAACAAATCACATATAGTTAATCCTTATGATTTTGCTTGAACGGTCTTTACACAAACGTGCAAACAAAATCCAACAAGACTTTATTCCTCTTACATTCACAAGTGAAGGATATGTTAGTTATCTAGCCTTATAAGCAAGATTTGCAATCAACAATTGACCCATGGTCAAAAGATTCTAAGTTCCCAACCACATGGAGCTTGGTGATTCAAGTCTTGTTTATATGGTTAAATGAACTATTTCATAAGGATAACAATTCAATAATCATTCAAAATCATTCCATTACTTCTTTAAGCAAAACTTATTGCAAATGCCACGACATGAATAGACTTTGAAATAAAACTCGAAACCCACAATAACTTAATTCAAAGTAATATTAATCGTCATCAAAGGCAAATAAGATACAATGCTTCTTGTCACGCAGGGCGTAAGACAAAGATCTAAATGAAGTAATAGTTTAGCTGGATGGAATGGCAAGACTCTTCTTCCAATCCTTTTAGTTAGGGACAACAACCATGTTTCCCTCTTTAAGTTCCAGCTCTCCATGCATCCATTACCTACTTCTGATTAACACATGCACTTTGCAACAAACAAGTTTGTGACAAACATAAGCGTTTTGACTAGCGTTCAAAACCCAGTCATTAGAAGTAGAAGATCAATGGAGTTTGATCATGAATGTACCTGAAGCTGAGCTAACGTTCTTCCGCTTTAGGACACTTAGCTCTTCCAGGCACTTAGGGCAGGCGTAACGGCTCCAATTTCCAATTTCTCCGCAAAAGTAGCAAACTACCCCATGTGGAACATCATCTTGAGGCACAATCTCATTGTCCTCCGACTCCACAATTACGGATAGCCTAGTCACACCAGACTTTCCTTTTGAGGTCAGTTTCTCCTTCTTGCTTACTTGTTTCCTAGTAGCCATAGTGGATGTGGACGAGACACGATCCTTCTCAACCATGTAAGACTGAACAACCTTCAGCATGTCTTGAAGTTCGATCAAGGATTTATACAAATTGTCTTTGTGAAAGTTCTTGACAAACTTCTCATAAGACGCGGGCAGGGACTGGAGGATCATATCCACCGCAATCTCCCTCCCTATTGGAAGTCCAAGTCTCTCCAACTGGTGCATGTATCCCTTCATCATAAGGAAATGGACATTTACATCCTCTCCTTCCTGCATCCTACAACCGACCAAAGCCTTTATACACTCAAACCGTTATTGTCTAACCTGCTGCGGGAACATGTCCTTTAGCCGGTTTATCATGTCATACGCACTCAATTGCTCAAGCTGCTGACGCAACTCAATGCTCATAGTCGATAACACGAGACAAGAAATATCTTGTGTATCTCTAACACGCTTCTTAAAAGCGTATCAAGTGGCCCAGTTCGCGTTGGTAGCAGGTGGCTCCGGAAAGGGTTCCTCAAGGATGTGCAACTTTGACTCGTGACGGAGGACAATCCACAATACATGATACCAGTCAGCGAAGTTCACTCCTATGAGTCTCTCCCTTTCTAGGAATAATCGAAGTTTAAAGTTTGGTGTGGTGTCGTTAATATTTGCCATTTATAAAAGAGTACACATTTTAGTTAGTTTCGATATTATCCTCATTAAAATAATTACCCAGTTGATTAAGAAAACAAAATTATCTTAACAAGGGCTAAGAACCTCAAAGTACCCCAATCCATGACGGGTTTGCCGCGGATCACTTCATGGAGCTACTTAGGCCGGTAAACGCTTTACCAATTGCAATCCGAGATTACAACTCTTAGACACTTGCGGGATCCTAGGTACTCATAGCACCCATTTGGCATGTTTGATCCCTTCTCTCACCGATTCCTTATTAATCCACTTTGATAGCTCTGTATGGGCACGACAACTACCAAGGTGTTTTAAGTCTTGGAATTGTAAATCGACCGTCAAGATACACGGTGGTACTCTAGCCCAATGGCCGGCTCGGCTAAGCTCGACAACCGACCCTTGAGAGTTGGCACAAGTACCTTCCACACAGTTACGCAAAACCGACCTCGGCTAAGCTCGACGACCGATCTTGTTTCACTAGATTTAGGTGGTGTCATCTAACGGGAGGCGAGTGATTTACATTTGATAAAAACGGGATTTTGTTTTTAAAGTGGTCTTGTGGCGCGCGAGGTTTGTAAACCAATTAAAACTTTTGGTTTTATTATTTTGAAAAGTTTTCAAGCGAGCGAAGAAACTAAACAACCACGCAAGAAACTAAACAAAACAACAACCACGCACAAGTAATATCCGGTAACATGCCCCAAAACCCTATGCGCTTTCCTCGTGAACCAAACGAGGATAGCAAGGCCAAACTAAGGACACAGCCACTTGGCCCAGCTGGAAGTGCTCCCACTGAATCCGTCATCTCCAATGAACTTCCGGATCCACCATAGCCGAGACGTCTCCTCCACGATTCTCGATGGTTGTCTTCGGTCTTCTTTTACAAATACATACAAATATTTGAAAAGAAACGGCATGCAAGCCGCGAAATGGTAATCTAAGCTAATCTACCAATTATAGAGAAAAGCAATCGGCATGCAATTTAAAATAAGTACAAAAAACAAGACCGAATAAATTTAATTATTACAAACCAATTGTGGTACAAACCACCCAATGAATGAATAATTAAACACAACCAAACAACCAACACATAGGTCTAATGGGCAAGGTGTTACCGGATCAAACAACAAACCACAAACAACAACACGGTGTGCCACAACAAAACCGTGTGAAATGTATCTCGATTAAGATTGTTCAAACCTAGCTAAACACTCAAGGCACAAAGTGAACAATCCTTGTACATATGCATTAGTACCCCAAACACTTTGAGAATACATATTCATATATACACAATACAAGTATATTCATGTGTGCATTTCATGCCAAAAATCACCCAATACATATAAATGTACGAATCAAGACACATACGGGGCTTTTTCAACATCCAAACACTTTGGACAGATTCTGGAAAAACAGAATCGCAAGGACCTAAAACCGAAAATATTTTTCATTTACCAAAAAGGACAAAAACACTATTTACAACGTCCTTCACGACCCAGGAGCCTTCACGGCCTTTCACGGCCCGTGAAGCCCATGAGCTCCACGACTCTGACACAGTGAAAAACCTTCACGACCAACACCCCACGTAACTGGTCGTGAGCCTTCACGACCGTGAAGAAAAATCATCACGAGACTAGTCGTGAGCCTTCACGACCATGAAGATAAAAACTTCACGAGACTGGTCGTGAGACTTCATGACTGTGAAGAAAAAGCCTTCACGACCCGTGAAGACATTTTGGACAGAATGTCCATTTTCGGTTTTCAAGCCTAAAAGTGTAATTTGTTTGTAAACCTGGCTCTGATACCACTGTTGGAACACGGTATGGAGCAACACACAGCGGAAGCCAAAATAAGAGTTTCAAAAACCGTACAAAACGGGTCCATACATGTTCCAAAGTGATAATATTCTACAAAACTCAAATTGCAACTTAAAGAACAAAGAAGGACAGAAATATACCTTCTTTGCAAGCGAGAGATCGGCTGTAGTAAGTACAAAACCGGGATGAATGAGAACTCAAAGGAATCCTCCTCTATCGTTGATCCACACCAAGTTGGTTCAATCCCCGTATGCTAGTACTGCATCACATGAACGTCCAATGACTTCACGTATCTGGATCAGCCACTAGTTGGTCTCCTTTTGCTCCCAATATCACTACACCACACTCAAGAATCTCACACTTAGTGTATCGTGTATGTGTATTATCAAGAAGCCAAGAGAGAATTGAGAGAGAGAGTGTAAGACTTCTCTTGCATGTCCCTTAACTGATCCATCCTTCAAAAACTCTATTTGGCCGGATTAGAAGCTCCATTTCTATTGGACCACAAGATGGTCCAATCAGAAATAAGAATTTCATGCAGATAGTCCTTCACGCCCTCTCACGGCACGTGAAGAGCCCGTGAAGACTAAATGCGCCACGACCGGCCATAGTCCTTCACGGCCCGTGCCGCGTTCAAGTGACTCGTGAGGGCGTCTCCTTCACGACCCCTCACGACCTCTTCACGACTCGTGTAAAAGTCATTCAGCCATCGTTAGGGCAGTGGGCTTCACGACCCGTGGAGCATCCCTCACGGCCGTGAATCCCCCAAATCAAACAATTTGATTTTTGGACCTTCTCTCTTTATCAGTAAGCTGTCGGGATCAATCCTTGGCGTGTGACCCAATACGCTCGCACTTCATCAGCAGTAACACCAATGTACTTTTGTCAGTGGGCAGACTCCAACAGAGGGAGGTTTATATAAATCTAAAAATGCCTTTTCAGATGCCGAAGACCGGCCCACATGCTCTATCAAAAAGATAAGCCATGCACTGGCTAGAAAAGGAGTTGGAGACAAAAGTTGCATGCTGTCAGACGTATTTACGCACCGCGTGCCCGTATGTTTCCGCGCCGCGAAGACACTGCGTCGCGGTCCCTAACAGACACCGCGTCGCGTAATCTTCCTGCACACCAACTTCTCCACTTTCACACCTTTAGTCCCTCAACTTTCATTGCTGTCAGGATTGATCCCCAGCGTGTGACCCAATAGGCCAATACTATGTTGGTAGTGATCCTGATGACGTACGTGCGTCAGTGGGCATACTCCAACAGATACATGTTATCTATCTATGCACACAATCTAATAGACTCCTACTTGTCCAAGATAAGTAACACTCCTTGAACATCGTTGGCCTAAGGAGGTCCCTAGCCAGACGCTTAGGTTAACCAGACTATGAGATCTTTTACATCTAGAGACATATCCACTCCTTGGATTATCTAGGCTTTTCCTTTTGCATCGCGATATTCTGTAATGTGAGTATTTGACATGGAGCAGGGATCTTATTAAATACTCAGATTTTCTCGACTCTGATCTCCACACTCTGCAGTTACGGTTTGCCAAATGAAAAACTATCATTCTAACCGAGCGCGGCCACGCATTTTCAGTAGTCATAATCGTCGAGGAGCTCAAAAAATATCTCCCCTAAAGAGGAGGTGCAAATTCCATCTTAACTATTTGCAATTTGAACACATGGTTTCCGCTACACCTAGACATGCCCCTTATGATCACCCTGTTACGGCGTGACATTAGAACACACTAAAGTACAGAAGTTACCATGCCCCAAACCAAATATCTCAGGTCTAAGGACAACCTATCAAGTTTACTTAAGTTAATGCTCCATGAAGTACTCTCGACGCGTATCACCCCAATATTTATCCCCTGATAAATATCTATGAATATTTGGTCACAACCTTGTGCTTTTATTCATCCCCGAAAAAATCATCAAATATTCATAATAGAGTTACCTCCCTAATGTAGCTCACATTACATTAAGTAGCTACAGGTATTAAGACAATTCATCACTTGAGTTGTCATGGATAGGTTTAAACATGCTAAAAATAGACAACTAGAAACAATTATGCAAATACCTCCTATTTTAATCCCATGAAATGTAATTACATAATAAAAGAGTTTCAAGTTACATCTATAGTAATAACCAAAAGACATGAACTAGCTGCTATGTTCTAAGTACTGCATTCCTATAGAACTTGCATACCTCTCATGCTTAGCTCTAGCCAGCGGCTTCGTCAACGGGTCAGCAATGTTGTCGTCCGTCGGTATCTTTTGCAATCTAATATCGTCTCTTCCAATGATCTCTCGGATGAGGTGATATTTCCGGAGTACGTGCCTAGTCCGCTGATGATATCTAGGCTCTTTAGCTTGCGCCACAGCCCCTGAGTTGTCACATAATATATCGATCGGTCTAGAGATACAGGCAACAACTCTAAGATCCAACATAAAGTTCTTCAGCCGGACAGCTTCCTTTGCCACATCCCTTGCCGCAATATACTCTGCTTCTGTAGTAGAATCTGCTATTGTATCTTGCTTCTGACTTTTGCAAGATATAGCTCCTCCGTTTAGGGTAAAAACAAATCCTGACTGCGACCTGAAGTCGTCCCTGTCGGTCTGGAAACTAGCATCAGTGTAACCAGTTACACTGAGCTCATCCATCGAACCTCCATAAACTAGGAATATGTCTTTCGTCCTTCTTAGGTACTTGAGAATATTCTTGACGGCTACCAATGGGCTTCACCAGGATTTTGCTGATATCTACTCGTGACACTGATAAAATATGCAACATCGGGTCTAGTACATAGCATGGCATACATGATTGAACCAACTGCTGAGGCATATGGTATCAATTTCGTCTTGTCCTGATCTTGACTAGACACAGGACACTGAGCCTTGCTCAAAATCGGGCCAGATTGCATAGGAATGAATCCTTTCTTGGATTCATCCATCTTGAATCTTTCCACAACTTTGTCAATATACGTACTTTGACTAAGTCCGATAAGCTGCTTAGATCTATTCCTATAGATTTTTATACCCAGTATATAAGTAGCTTCTCCCAAGTGTTTCATCTGGAAACATTACCTAACCAGGATTTTACTCCTTGTAACACGGGTATATTGTTTCCTATTAATAGTATGTCATCTACATACAAGACTATGAAGGTTACCACGCTCCCACTGAATTTAGTGTAAACACACGACTCGAACTCACTTTTGGTGCAACCAAATTCTTTGATACGCTCATCAAAGTGTAAGTTCCAACTCCTAGATGCTTGTTTTAATCCATAAATGGATTTGAGTAACTTGCATACTTTATTAGGGTTCTTTGGATCTGCAAAAACCATCCGGCTGTATCATATATACATCCTCTGTCAATTTTCCGTTAAGGAAAGCGGTTTTGACATCCATCTGCCATATCTCAAAGTCAAAATATGCTGATATGGCCATAAGGATCCTAATAGTCTTAAGCATCGCCACTAGGGAAAAAGTTTCATGATAGTCAACCCATTTGCACCCAACAGCTTTACTGTGTTGAGGAAAATCTACTAACTCCCATACTTGGTTGTCATACATGGATTGCATCTCTGCCTTCATGGCTTCTAGCCATTTCTCAAATTCTAAACCTGAGGCATCATCTTGGTAGGTAGTGGGTTCTAAAAGATCCCCTTCGTCTTGAGCAACTAGGAATCCCAGATACCTATCTGGCTCATAACGAGGCCTACTAGACCTGCGAAGGTCTTGTGTTTGCACCTCTTCCTTAACCATACACTCGGGCTGGGATTCAACAATTCTCTGTTGGACCACATGTTCAATTACCGGTGGTGGTGTAATCTCCTCCTCTTCAATTTCTTGAAGCTCTAATTCTTTTCTTGGAGTATCTGAGTTAATAAATATCTCCTCCAGGAACACCCCTTTACGAGCAACAAAAACTTTATTTCATCTGGGTTATTGAAATAGTATCCTATGGTTTCCTTGGGATATGTTGGAACACGGTATGGAGCAAAACACAGCGGAAGCAAAAACAAAGATTTCAAAAACCGTACAAAAACGGGTCCGTATCGTGTTCCAAAGTGATAGTATTCTACAAAACCAAATTGCAACTAAAGAAACAACAAAAGGGCAGAAACTACCTCTTTACCTTGGCTCAAAAACGGCTGTAGCAATGCAAAACCGGGACAACCGAGAGATCCAAATGTATCTCCTCTATTGCTAGTCCACACCAAGGCTAGCTCGACCCCCGTATGCTAGTACACCGTCGAGTGAACGTCTCTAATGACTTCACCTTCTGGAACAGCTAAGTTGAAGCTTCTCCTCTTGCACCAAGAACACTCAACACTTAAGAACTACTAATCTCAGTGTATAATTTGTGTGTACCTTCAAGATGCCAAGAGAGAAATTGAGAGAGAGAGAGAGAGTAAGACTTCTCTTGCATGACCCATTAACTGATCCAGCCCTCAAAAAAACTCTATTTGGCCGGATTAGAAGCTCCATTTCTATTGGACCACAAGATGGTCCAATCAGAAATAAGAATTTCATGCAGACAGTCCTTCACGGCCTCTCACGGCCCGTGAAGACTAAATGCGCCACGACTGGCCATCGTTCTTCACGGCCCGTGCCGCGTCCGAGTGACTCGTGAGGGCGTCTCCTTCACGACCCCTCCACCACCTCTTCACGACCCGTGAAGACTCCACGAGCGGTGTAAAGGTCATTGAGCCATTCGTGAGGGCAGTGGGCTTCACGACCCGTGGAGCATCCCTCACGGCCGTGAAGCCCCAAAATCAAACAATTTGATTTTTGGACCTTCTCTCTTTATCAATAAGCTGTCGGGATCAATCCTTGGTGTGTGACCCAATAGGCTCGCACTTCATCAGCAGTAACACCAATGTACTTGTGTCAGTGGGCATTCTCCAACAGACTCCCACTTGCACATGACACAACGTACCCAGAGGTATCACAGACAAGGAGCGGCCTCTAGCAAGACATCCCTGCCCACAAGTCAGTACGAGGTATGTCATCCCATAGACAAGTACCACTTCACAACCAAAGGTTTGAAATGGCCCTAGATAAGTGATCAACCATCCTTTTGTTCACGATATCCATGTGAAGACGAGACATGGTACTAAGTCATTCTCAGTCCTTCACGATTATGTTTCTCGATCTAGATTGGTGGTGACCAGAATATACAAGTTGCAATCGATTACCCAAATCATTTCACACTCGAGCACGGCCATGCATTTTGGTGTCAGTGCCCAATCATCGAGGGGCCCAGGGATATCTCTCTAAACAGAGGACCAAATTCCTTTGACTACATTGCCCACCACAGTGATCATACTCTGATCAGCTACTCCCTTTATAACAGCCAGCTACGGACTGCGTTTGAAAGCAACTAGAGCAAAGCAAACCAAAGTGATGCAGACACATGCATCTCTAGTATGAGGATGAACTGATATTATCATCCTGAATCACTCATGACAAGTACCACAAAGTGAATTCAGGTGTGGGTCATCCAGTCACTTGAAACCCCTTTCAAGTACAGGCGAAGTATTGTGTCCATGTGTCCCATTCACCATTGGACACTAGACCAATCACTTCCCTCAGCCTTCATTCAGACTTCCTTCCCTTGAAGAATGACTGGCTGTGGAAATTTAGAATGCCAAAACATTCAGGGAAGAGGTAAAATATTCAAAGTTGGAACACAATAAGGCTAACTGAGAGTACCCGCTACACGCGCATTACCAAACCCCTTTGATAATCGATACAAGCAGAAGCACAATATTGCTTAATGTTCCCAAAGATAAAGCATATCAAAACTTTGAATAAAACATACTCAAGCCAAGTTCATGCATACCTTAGTATGAAATTCATCACTAGACTACTACTATAGCTCGGTAAATGGATCACCATCCACAATGCTATCCGTGTGTACTCTGAGATTGATCATATCCCTACTGCAACCAACCACTTCCAAAGTGTGCGTTGATGGGATTTCGATAATTTGTTCAAGCCGTTATACCTTCATTGTTTCAAAAAAACCCAATAAGGTAAACAGCGCTCGGGTCTCAAGTTTAATGTGCATAAGCCATCGTACCCTCATAGTATTCATAAAGATCTCTATAGAGTCAGCGATGCTGTTGGGGTTCTTAGGGCACGCAGCGGAAGCAAAGGTACAACACAAAAGGCCCAAGGTACAAGCATGTAAAGCATAAAACGTAAAAACCCCTAACATGGATCATTCTCTATGAAACGAAATGCAACAAAGACAGAGAGTAAAGGAGGTTATACCGGCTCCTTAGCTCCAGCAAAAGTCGGTGTAGTGAATGGATTTGCTTCTCCTTGGCTTGAACGAATCAACTAGAGGATAATACCCCGGCAACACGTCAAATCCCTTGAGCTAGCAAGCTCCTTTGGGTTCTTCTTGCTTGAAAACCGACTAGGAGAACAACAACTCAACACTTAGAACCGAATTCTGGAGCAAAGACCCTAACTCTCTCTCTTGTAGAACTCACCAAAAGTCTTAGTAGCACTTTGTGAGTGTGTATGTATGTGTAACTTATCAAGAGAGACAAATGAGGCTGAATAATGGTCTTTTATAAACTCCAAATCGACATTTCACCTCCCACAGCCGGTCAAGAGAGTCTCAGACTCAACCCCATGCATTGGCCATCTTTTGAGGTGATATGACAAAAAGGTGCCGTTTGGACTTAGCGGCGCTAACTCTAAAGGGTTAGCGGCGCTAACGCGGCTAGTCAGTTGACTTGACATAAAGCCCATGCAGCCGTAGCGGCGCTATCCTATAGGACTTAGCGGCGCTAACGTGGCCTGCGAAGTCAACTTTTCTCTTTTGCCATTTTTTGATCCCTTTACTTAAGTTGCTGTCAGATTTGACCCCGGTGTATGACCCAATAGGCCCATACATCATCGGTAGTGATTCCAAATGGTATACTTGCATCGGTGGGCATATTCTATCAAACTCCCACTTGCACACGATGTACCATTTCTAATAAACCACAGACAATGAGCGGCCTCTAGCAAAAGCATCATTGCCCCCAAGTCAGTATGGGTTTCGTTATACGAATGAAACCTGTTCACAAAGAAAGGTCCTATTGATAAGTGATCTTAAATATCCTTTTGTTCACGATATCAATGTGAACACGAGACATGGATTGAGTGTCAATCTCCAGATCGTCCACGATTGTGTTTCTCGATCTTGATTGGTGGTGACCAAAAGTTAAGGACATATCTGATTCTAAATCAATATTCCTTGCGCATGGCCATGCAAAATTTTGGTGTCAGCTCCCAATCATCGAGGGGCCCAATGATATCTCTCTTATCAGAGGAACAAATCCCTTTTTGACTGCATAACCCTAAACCATACCCCTTAACTTACTTAGCCGTTTCCTTTATCACAGCCAGTTACGAACTGCTTTTGAAAAAGACTAAAGTAAGAAAGAAATATGATATAGCGGTTCATACATCTCAGGTCTAAGGACGTAAGATATTATCATCCCAAGTTACTCGTGACTATAATCCATGGAGTATACTTGGGTACGGGTCTTCCAATCACTTGAAACTCTTTTCAAGTATAGATAGGCATTGCTCCTTAATTCGACCATCTTGAATTCAAGGTCACATGCTTATCTCGGTCTTGTTTCAATCTTCCTTCCACAAGATTGACCGACCGTGGAAAGTTTGAAATATAAAATATTTTCGTAAGTGATTAAACATGCTAAGATGGAACACAGTAGAGTCTTATGAATGTAACCGTATCATACGCATATATAATCTCTATTATATATCGAAACAAGCATAAGTTACAATACTACCTATATCGTTCCCAAAAATATAAAATAAAGTTTACATATCAAACAAACTAAATATGCAAACTCAAACCAAGTCGCTAGCAAATCTTACACCTATAGCATTAGTGTGAGAATCATGAGCTGCTTGCGATAATGGTTTCGTGAACGGATCCGCAAGGTTCTCATCCGTTGCTACTCTGCTTATGACGATTTCACCACTCTCAACTACTTCTCGTATGAAGTGGTATTTGAGCAAAATGTGTCTTGTTCTCTTGTGAGCTCTTGGTTCCTTCGCCAAGGCCACTGCACCCTCATTGTCACAAAATATCTCAATAGGGTCAGTGATGCTTGGAACCACTTGTAGATCTTGGATGAATTTCTTCATCCACACGGCCTCTTTTGCAGCTTCACTTGCCGCAATGTATTCCGACTCAGTAGTCGAATCAGCCACCGTGTCTTGCTTGGAGCTCCTCCAGCTCACAGCACCACCATTTAAAAGGAATACAAACCCCGATTGAGATCGGCAGTCATCCCTATCTGTTTGGAAACTAGCGTCCGAGTAACCCTTTACTCTTAGCTCTTCTTCCCCACCATATACCAAGAACATTTCTTTTGTACGTCTAAGGTACTTAAGAATGTTCTTTACAGCTTTCCAATGAGGTTCCCCGGGATTAGCCTGATATCTACTAGTCATGCTCAAAGCACATGACACATCAGGACGAGTGCATAACATGGCGTACATGATCGATCCCACAGCTGAAGCATATGGTACTCTCTTCATTACTTCTATCTCCTCTTGGGAGGTAGGACATTGAGTCTTGCTCAACATCAAGCCTTGCGCCATAGGGAGGTTTCCTTTCTTGGATTCCTCCATTTTAAAGCGTCTCACGATCTTATCTATGTATGCACTTTGAGAAAGCCCAAGTAGCTTTCTAGATCTATCTCTATACATCTTGATTCCCAGAATATAGCTCGCATCGCCTAAGTCCTTCATTGAGAAACAATTCCCGAGCCAAGCTTTTACACTCTTAAGGCTCGGAACATGGTTTCCAATGAGTAATATGTCATCCACATATAGGACTAAGAAGACAATAGTGCTCCCACTAGCCCTGACATATACACATGGTTCATCTTTGCTTTTCGAAAATCCAAATTCCTTGATTTTCTCATCAAAGCACAGATTCCAACTGCGAGATACTTGCTTAAGTCCATAAATGGACTTCTTTAGCTTACAAACCTTGTCCGGATATTCTGGATGTTCAAAACCATCAGGTTGTGTCATATACACCTCTTCGGAAAGCTTCCCGTTAAGGAAGGCGGTTTTAACATCCATTTGCCATATTTCATAGTCATAAAATGCGGCAATGGCCAGAAGTATCCGGATTGATTTCAACATAGCCACTGGGGAGAAGGTTTCATCATAATCTACACCGGGTGTTTGAGTGAAACCCTTTGCCACAAGTCGAGCTTTGAAAGTTTCCAAGGTTCCGTCCATGCCGGTCTTCTTCTTGAAGACCCATTTACACCCTACGGGTCTAACCCCGGGTGTAGGATCAACCAGTTCCCAAACTTGGTTATCCGACATGGATTGCATCTCACTTTCCATCGCTTCTTTCCAATGTGCAGACTCAGGGCCTGCCATGGCTTCCTTATAGTTAGAGGGCTCATCAGAGTCCACTACTAACTCGCTGCCCTCAGATATGTAGAAACCATATCTCTCTGGCTCGAAACGAGTTCTACTGGAATGCCTTGGAGTAAGAGATGAAGTAGTGTCAGGTATTGCAGCATTTTCTTGCTCAGTTTCAACCGTCCTAGGTTGAGAGCTAGTGCCAACCTCAAGTTCTTTATCGGTTGATCCTTGAACTTCCTCAAGATCAATTTCCTTGTTGCCTCTTTGTTTGGATAGCAATTCTCTTTCTAAGAAGAATGCTCTTCGAGCAACAAAAACTTTGTTCTCAGAAGGTTTATAAAAAATATATCCAACACCGGCAGAAGGATATCCGATAAAGTAACACCTTTCCGATCGAGGTTCAAGTTTGTCCTCAGTCTCACGTCTCACGTAAGCTTGACAACCCCAAACTCGTAGATATGAAAGTGTCGGCTTCTTATTATGCCACATTTCATAAGGTGTTTTCGATACTTTCTTGGTTGGTGCAAGGTTAAGGATCCTTACCGCCGTTTCTAGGGCATATCCCCATAAACTAATAGGTACCTCAGTTCGACTCATCATGGACCTTACCATATCTAGTAAAGTCCGGTTCCTCCTCTCAGCGACTCCATTTTATTGTGGAGTCCTTGGAGGTGTTAATTGCGAAATAATTCCACAATTCTTAAGATGATCGATAAACTCGGTACTTAGATACTCTCCACCTCTATCAGACCGGAGTATCTTTATTGTTTTGCCCAATTGATTCTCAACCTCGTTTTGGAATGTTTTGAACACTTCAAAAGTTTCATTCTTGTGCTTGACAAGATAGACATATCCATACCTACTATAGTCATCTATAAAGGTTACGAAGTATCTCGAGTTATTCCTTGTAACATGTTTAAAAGGCCCACATACATCCGTATGGATGATGTCCAAGAGGTCTTTACCTCTCTCATTTGTCCCCGTGAAGGGTGCCTTTGTCATCTTGCCTAGTAAACAAGAATCACATACATCATTCGACCCTTGGTCAAATGTCTCCAAGATTCCATCCACTTGAAGCTTGGTGATGCGAGTCTTGTTTATGTGGCCAAGACGACCATGCCATAAGGAATACTTATCCAAACCATCTTTGGAACTAGAATCAATGTTCATGATAGACTTTGTTGAATTAATGTATGCAGTTGCTTCATAAATGCCATGACATGGTAAAGCTTTAAAATAAACAATGTTATCTTTAAAGCATATAATAGTATCATCATCAAAATAAAATTTGTAACCATCGTCATACAATGCATGAAGTGATATAATGTTTCTAGCCACATAGGGCGAATAGCAGACATTTTTCAATAAAATAGAATAACTAGTCTTGAATGAAAGCTCCACACTTCCTTGAGCTTCCACCGGGACAATCTCGGAGTTTCCCATCACAAGATCTAGTTCTCCCTTCTCCAAGCTCCTACTTGCCCTTAGCACCTGCACCATATTACATATGTGAGTGCCACAGCCAGTATCTAAAACCCAGCCTTTAGAAGTAGAAGTATGGTGAAGTTCTATCATGAACGTACTTGAAGTTTCCGGGCCCGATATGCTCATTGCCTTGAGCTTATTGAGTCCCTCCAAGTACTTGGGGCAGCTTCGGCGGTAGTGGCCCTTGCCCCCACAAAAGAAGCACTCCGCATCCTCCGGAGTCTTGGCTTGGGGAGTCTTCCCCTTACCCTTACCCTCGGAGGTCGGGGCAGGCTTGGTTGCACCAACCTTTCCCTTACCCTTCCTTTTCTTGGAAGGGGCGGCCTTCCTTTTGGTTATGCGGCCTTCCCGGATGGCAAGAACGGGAGTGGAGGAGGAGGATGGCTTGCTCTTGGTCATGCTCGCTTCGGCAGTCTTGAGCATACCATGCAACTCCATCAAGGATTTATCCATGCTATGCATATGATAACTCATAGTGAATTGGTCATATGCACTGGGCAGGGATTGGAGGATCAAATCGACCGCCATCTCCCTCCCGATGGTAAATCCTAGCTTCTCCATCCGCTCAATGTTTGCTTTCATACGCAAAACATGAGCACTCACGTTCCCTCCATCTTGAAGCTTGCAAGCGAGGGCCGACTTGAAACATTCATACCTCTCTTGCCTCGCTTGCTGCTGGAACATATCCCGCAGCTGCACGATCAAGTCGTGAGCACTTAAGTGGTCCATTTGCTTTTGCAAATCGGTACTCATGGTGCTCAGCATGAGGCATGTAATCTCCTCAGTCTCCTTGAGGCGTTTTTCATATGCCTCTCGGATTGCCCTAGTTGCACCGCTTGGAGGTGCCTCGGGTAAGGGTTCCTCTATGGTGTGCATCTTCCCTTCATAGCGTAGGACAAGTTTGAGTTGCCTATACCAATCCATGAAGTTGCTCCCATCGAGCTTCTCCTTTTCAAGGAAAACTCTAAGAGAAACGTTGGTGGTGGTGGTGTTTGCGCTTGTTGATGCCATCTAAAATTGCAAAGTAGACTTAAATTAGTTTGTTATAGATATGTATTATCTTGTTAAATTAATTTACCCATAAAGAATTAACTTTAACAAGGCTAAGAACCGTATTTCATCCCACCATGTGACGGGGTTACCGCGGATCACACGATAAAATTATTTAGGTCGGCAACCATTTTGCCAATTGCAATCTCTATTGCAATCCTTAGCGCCTTGCGGGATCCTACGACATCCAATGGTCGTTTGGCATGTTTGATCCCTTCTTGCACCAATTTTGAATCTTGAAATTTTGGTTAGCTCGTGCTAAGCTCGACAACTAACCAAGATTTCAAATCCAAAATTGCAAATAGTCCGTCTAGACATACGGTGACAAATTCACCAAAGTTGGCTCGTGCTAAGCTCGACAACCAAAATTGTGAATTTCCACACTCACCTTCCACACAGTTTTATGGGAGTTGGCTCGTGCTAAGCTCGACAACCAAAACCCATATGACTAGATTCGGGTGGTATCATCTTACGGATGGTGCATTATTTACGTTTCGTGGAAAGACGGGCTTTTGTTTCCGGTTTGGTTTTAGATTAACATGCAAGTGACAAAAGCCTATTTTCACTAGGTGGGTTAATCTTGTATGTGAGCGCGCGAGAGAGTTGTAAACCATTTTTATCAAATCTCTTTTGATTTTGTTAATTTTTGAAAAAATTATCTAGCATGCGAATCCTACACAATCCATGCATACAAAATCACATCACACGCATAAAATATTAAAATTGGTAACCCTTGCCATAAAAACCTATGCGTTCTTCCCATGAGCCGAACGGGAAGAACTTGGTCAATTCTAGGGACAAAATCTTCGATGCGAGCTCCCACTAATCCCGCTATCTCCATTGGACTCCATCGTGGGCTTCATGGGCTCCTAGCTCCATCTCCTTTGACCCATCTTGTGTGTTCATCATCCATCATAAAATACATACAATAGAATAAAATGGCATACAAGCCATAAAATACCTATTTATCTATTACAATTACATGGATGAATGAAATGGCATGCAAGCCACATTATTATTACAAATTTATCATAAGAATAATAATACAACCAAACTTGCATCCAAACACACAAAACAACCAAAGGGACTAGGCAAGGTTACCAACTAACATCTTCACATACAACCAAACATACATACATGCTACTGGAATTTAAACATCAAAATAACAAGATTAAAATTTCCAGAAGCTCAAAACATGGCTAAAAACCCGAGACCAAAAACTGTTTTTAAATTTGAACAAAAACTGACCAGCGACGATAGCGCCGCTATCTAAAACTAGTTAGCGCCGCTAACTCAAAGTTAGCGCCGCTAACCCTGTTCGACAGAAAACAAACAATTTTGATTTCGGGTTTTCAAAGCCACCAAGTGCATAACAATCATAGAGGTGGCTCTGATACCACTGTTGGGGTTCTCAGGGCACGCAGCGGAAGCAAAGGTACAACACAAAAGGCCCAAGGTACAAGCATGTAAAGCATAAAACGTAAAAACCCCTAACATGGATCATTCTCTATGAAACGAAATGCAACAAAGACAGAGAGTAAAGGAGGTTATACCGGCTCCTTAGCTCCAGGAAAAGTCGGTGTAGTGAATGGATTTGCTTCTCCTTGGCTTGAACGAATCAACTAGAGGATAATACCCCGGCAACACGTCAAATCCCTTGAGCTAGCAAGCTCCTTTGGGTTCTTCTTGCTTGAAAACCGACTAGGAGAACAACAACTCAACACTTAGAACCGAATTCTGGAGCAAAGACCCTAACTCTCTCTCTTGTAGAACTCACCAAAAGTCTTAGTAGCACTTTGTGAGTGTGTATGTATGTGTAACTTATCAAGAGAGACAAATGAGGCTGAATAATGGTCTTTTATAAACTCCAAATCGACATTTCACCTCCCACAGCCGGTCAAGAGAGTCTCAGACTCAACCCCATGCATTGGCCATCTTTTGAGGTGATATGACAAAAAGGTGCCGTTTGGACTTAGCGGCGCTAACCCATACTTAGCGGCGCTAACTCTAAAGGGTTAGCGGCGCTAACGCGGCTAGTCAGTTGACTTGACATAAAGCCCATGCAGCCGTAGCGGCGCTATCCTATAGGACTTAGCGGCGCTAACTCCTAATAGTTAGCGGCGCTAACGTGGCCTGCGAAGTCAACTTTTCTCTTTTGCCATTTTTTGATCTCTTTACTTAAGTTACTGTCAGATTTGACCCCGGTGTATGACCCAATAGGCCCATACATCATCGGTAGTGATTCCAAATGGTATACTTGCATCGGTGGGCATATTCTAACAAATGCTTGATTCTCAGTGATCATATCCCTACTACAACCAACCACTTCCAAAGTGTTTGTTGATGGGATTTTGATTATTTTGTCCAAGCAGTTATACCTTCATTGTTTCAAAGGAACCCAATAAGGTAAACAATGCTTGATTCACAAATTTTAGTGTGTATAAGCCATCGTACTCTCATTGCCTCAAAAGAACCCAACAAAGTCAACGACGCTTTCAGACACACGTAAATTAACAACACCATATTAAAAAGGATTACAAACCCCAATAAAGATTGACGGTTATCCTTTCAAGTAGAAGCTATCACAAGAGTAGCAACTCACTTTAAGCTTCTTTTAATTACACACCACAAGAACATATACTCATATTTCTTGTATTCCATAAACTTCTATGAATATCCCATATTTATTATGGACGCATAATTCTTAATTTACGCTTCTTGCCAAGCTAAATCAAGGCATTATCTCCAAAATATAGTATGTTCTAGACATACCAAATAGGATTATAACAACGCTCCCACTAGCTCTGGCATCTATCCAAGTTTCATCATTGCTTACTGAAAACTCAAACACTTGATTTTCTTAGCAAAGATTCCAAAACTTAGATTTACTATGAGTCCAAAAGGACTCCATATTTGTAGACTTCATAAGGATACTCAGGATGTAAGAGACCCTCGGACAGTGTTGTCAGCACTTCCTCATAAAAATTCCTATAACGGAATGCGGTCTTTGCATCATACTGCCAAAAAACGGCATAATCATCCGCTTAAACTTCAACATAACTACTGGGAGAATGTCTTCATATGATTCCAACCCAATGGTCAATCATCATGAAACCATTTCCTACCAGTCAGTATTTGAAGTTGTCTACAAACTTATCCATGCAGATCTCATTACCAAAAGATCTATTTACACCATCAGGTCAAAATCTAGGTGTTCGATTAACCAAGTTCAAAACTTGAAAATCCAGCATGGAATATATCTTATGTTATTACACTCCTCCTCTTAGCAGACTCAAGGGCCTACTACAACTTCCGGTAGTTGATGCATACATCACGTGTCATCAATAAGTCATCGTCCTTAGATATAATACCTTATACCCTTCTGGTCTTATGACGACTCTTACCAGACATATGAAGAAGTAATAACTTTATGCCAGATACTCCAACATAGCCATGTTGAGTTTCAATCATTTCTGATTGAATGCTAGTGTCAACATCAGGTCTTTTATTTAAATCTCACGTTCTTCCACTGGAATGCTTTAGTTGTTCATTTCCCTTTTCGAGCAACCAAAACGGGTTCTCAAAAGGATATGAAATGAATATATGAAACTTAGAAGAAACATTAAATACATTAGCATCCTTTAAGTTCATCCATCTCCCACTAAATGTAGACTGGATAACTCTGATCTATGAGATTGACAAGCAAAGAACACTTTCTAATCGAATCTCCTTAGATGCTAATTTGACCATCTTTGTTGATTTATAACAAGAACATTGCCCGCCACTACTCAAGTACACCTTTCAGCAGGTTACTTAAGTTTAATCCATCAAGGCGGAACCATAACCAATATGTTCCCTTCCTCCACTAAGCGATCCATGTACAACATGTATCCTAGGAGAAGTGAATTATGATGCAAACTCAAAATTCTTATGATGGTTAAGAATGTAGATGCTCAACATCTCACAAGATTTGAGTATCTTTATTCCCTTTTGCCCTCTTCATTTTAAATTTCTTAAGGGTGAGTCTTGAACACCTCTCAGGATTCAGACATTCGTCTAATAAATTAGACTTACCCATTCCTTCTACCATCATCGGTAAAGGTAACAAATCATATATAGTTAATCCTTATGAATCTGCTTGAACGGTCTTTACACCAACGTGCAAACGAAATCTAACAAGCTTTTATTCCTCTCACATTCACAAGATTTGCAATCGACAATTGACCCAAAGTCAAAAGTTTCCAAATTCCTAACCACATGGAGCTTGGTGATGCTAGTCTTGTTTATATGGTTAAATCAACCATTTCATAAGGATAACAATTCAATAATCATTCATAATCATTCCATTACTTCTTAAACAAAACTTATTGCAAATGCCACGACATGAATAGACTTTGAAATAAAACTCGAAACCCACAATAACTTAATTCAAAGTAATATTCATTGTCATCATAGGCAAATAAGATACAATGCTTCTTGCCACGCAGGGCGTAAGACAAAGATCTAAATGAAGTAATAGTTTAGCTGGATGGAATGGCAAGACTCCTCTTCCAATCCTTCTAGTTAGGGACAACCACCATGTTTCCCTCTTTAAGTTCCAGCTCTCCATGCATCCATTACCTACTTCTGATTAACACCTGCACTTTGCAACAAACAAGTTTGTGACAAACGTGAGTGTTTTGACTAGCGTTCAAAACTCAGTCATTAGAAGTAGAAGATCAATGGAGTTTGATCATGAATGTACCTGAAGATGAGCTAACGTTCTTCCGCTTTAGGATACTTACCTCTTCCAGGCACTTAGGGTAGGCGTGACGGCGCCAATTTCCAATTTCTCCGCAAAAGTAGTAAACTACCCCATGTGGAACATCACCTTGAGGCACAATCTCATTGTCCTCAGACTCCACAATTACGGATACCCTAGTCACAGTAGACTTTCCTTTTGAGGTCAGTTTCTCCTTCTTGCTTACTTGTTTCCTAATAGCCATAGTGGATGTGGACGAGACACGATCCTTCTCAACCATGTAAAACTGTACAGCGTTCAGCATGTCTTGAAGTTCGATCAAGGATTTTTCCAAATTGTCTTTGTGAAAGTTCTTGACAAACTTCTCATAAGACGCGGGCAGGGACTGGAGGATCATATCCACCGTAATCTCCCTCCCTATTGGAAGTCCAAGTCTCTCCAATTGGTCCATGTATCCCTTCATCGTAAGGAAATGGACATTTACATCCTCACCTTCCTGCATCCTACAACCGACGAAAGCCTTTAAACACTCAAACCGTTCTTGTCTAACCTACTGTGAGAACATGTCCTTTAGCCGGTTTATCATGTCATACGCACTCAATTGCTCAAGCTGCTGACACAACTCAAATCTCATAGTCGATAACATGAGACAAGAAATATCATGTGTATCTCTAACACGCTTCTCAAAAGCGTATCGAGTGGCCCAGTTCGCGTTGGTAGCAGGTGGCTTCGGAAAGGGCTCCTCAAGGATGTGCAACTTTGACTCGTGATGGAGGACAATCCTCAATACATGATACCAGTCAGCGAAGTTCACTCCTATGAGTCTCTCCCTTTCTAGGAATAATCGAAGTTTAAAGTTTGGTGTGGTGTCGTTAATATTTGCCATCTATAAAAGAGTACACGTTTTAGTTAGTTTCGATATTATCCTCGTTAAAATAATTACCTAGCTGATTAAAAAAAACCAAATTATCTTAACAAGGGCTAAGAACCTCAAAGTACCCCAAACCATGATGTGTTTGCTTCGGATCACTTAATGGAGCTACTTAGGCCGTTAAAGGCTTTACCAATTGCAATCCGAGATTACAACTCTTAGACACTTGCGGGATCCTAGGTACTCAAAGCACCTATTGGCATGTTTGATCCATTCTCTCACCGATTCCTCATTAATCCGCTTTGATAGCTCGGTATGAGTACGACAACTACCAATGCGTTTCAAGTCTTGGAATTGAAAATCGACTAAGCTCGACAAACGACGAAAGCTCGACAAGCTCGGTAGCCCAATGGCCGGCTCGGCTAAGCTCGACAACTGACCCTTGCGAGTTGCCACACGCACCTTCCACACAGTTACGCAAAACCGATCTCGGCTAAGCTCGACGACCGATCTTGTTTCACTAGACTCGGGTGGTGTCATCTTATGGTAGCGTGTGATTTACTTTTGATAAAAACGGGATTTTGTTTTTAAAGTGGTCTTGTGGCGTGCGAGGATTGTAAACCAATTCAAAACTCTTGGTTTTATTATTTTGAAAAGTTTTCAAGCGAGCGAAGAAACGAAACAACCACGCAAGAAACTAAACAAAACAACAACCACACACAAGTAATATCCCGTAACATGCCCCTAAACCCTATGCGCTTTTCCCGTGAGCCATACGAGGAAAGCAAGGCAAAACTAAGGACACAGCCACTTGGCCCAGCTGGAAGTGCTCCTACTAAATCCGTCATCTCCAATGAACCTCCGGATCCACCATAGCCGAGACGTCTCCTCCACGACTCTCGATTGTTGTCTTCGGTCTTCTTTTACAAATACATACAAATATTTGAAAAGAAACGGCATGCAAGCCGCGAAATGCTAATCTAAGCTAATCTAACAATTACAAAGAAAAGCAATCGGCATGCAAGCCAAAATAAAGTACAAAATACAAGACCGAATAAATTTAATTATTACAAACCAATTGTGGTACAAACCACCAAATGAATGAATAATTAAACAAAACCAAACAACTAACACATAGGTCTAATGGGCAAGGCGTTACCGGATCAAATAACAAACCACCAACAACAACAACACGGTGTGCCACAAGAAAACCGTGTGAAATGTATCTCGATTAAGATTGTTCAAACCTAGCTAAATACTCAAGGCACAAAGTGAACAATCCTTGTACATATGCATTAGTACCCCAAACACTTTGAGCATACATATTCATAAATACACAATACAAGTATATGCATGTGTGCATTTCATGCCAAAAATCACCCAATACATATAAATGTACGAATCAAGACACATATGGGGATTTTTCAACATCCAAACACTTTGGACAAATTCTGGAAAAACAGAATCGAAAGGAGCTAAAACCGAAAATATTTTTCTTTTACCAAAAGGACAAAAACACTGTTCACAACGTCCTTCACGGCCCAGGAGCCTTCACGGCCTTTCACGGCCCGTGAAGCCCATGAACTCCACGACTCTGACACGGTGAAAAACCTTCACGACCAACACCCCGCGTAACTGGTCGTGAGCCTTCACGACCGTGAAGAAAAATCTTCACGAGACAGGTCGTAAGCCATCACGAACGTGAAGTAAAAACCTTCACGACCCGTGAAGACATTCTGGACAGAATGTCCATTTTCGGTTTTCAAGCCAAGAAAGTGCAGTTTGTTTGTAGATTTGGGTCTGATACCACTGTTGGAACACGGTATGAAGCAAAACACAGCGGAAACGAAAACAAAGAGTTCAAAAACCATACAAAAATGGGTCCGTATCGTGTTCCAAAGTGATAGTATTCTACAAAACCAAATTGCAACTAAAGAAACAACAAGAGGGCAGAAACTACCTCTTTACCTTGGCTCAAAAACGGCTGTAGCAATGCAAAACCGGGACAACCGAGAGATCCAAATGTATCTCCTCTATTGCTAGTCCACACCAAGGCTAGCTCGACCCCCGTATGCTAGTATACCATCGATTGAACGTCTCTAATGACTTCACCTTCTGGAACAGCCAAGTTGAAGCTTCTCCTCTTGCACCAACAACACTCAACACTCAAGAACTACTAATCTTAGTGTATAATTTGTGTGTACCTTCAAGATGCCAAGAGAGAAATTGAGAGAGAGAGTAAGACTTCTTTTGCATGAACGATTAACTGATCCAGCCTTCAAAAAAACTCTATTTGGCCGGATTAGAAGCTCCATTTCTATTGGACCACAAGATGGTCGAATCAGAAATAAGAATTTCATGCACACAGTCCTTCACGGCCTCTCACGGCCCGTGAATAGCCCGTGAAGACTAAATACGCCACGACTGGCCATCGTTCTTCACGGCCCGTGCCGCGTCCGAGTGACTCGTGAGGGCGTCTCCTTCACGACCCCTCCACGACCTCTTCACGACCCGTGAAGACTCCATGAGCCGTGTAAAGGTCATTGAGCCATTCGTGTGGGCAGTGGGCTTCACGACCAGTGGAGCATCCCTCACGGCCGTGAAGCCCCAAAATCAACCAATTTGATTTTTGGACCTTCTCTCTTTATCAATAAGCTATCGGGATCAAGCCTTGGTGTGTGACCCAATAGGCTCACACTACATCAGCAGTAACACCAATGTACTTTTGTCAGTGGGCATTCTCCAACAGGATAACCCACGAAGATACACTTATCTGATTTGGGATTGAGTTTGTCTGTGAATGTTCGCTTAACATACACCTCACATCCCCAAACCTTGAGAAAAGACATTTTGGACTTTTTCCCCGTCCATACTCGAACGGTGTCTTTTCAACCAATTTGGTCGGAACCCGGTTCAGCATGAACGCCGCTGTCTCGAGTGCGTGCCCCCAAAACGACAATGGTAGTGAACTTCGACTCATCATTGATCGTACCATGTCAAGTAGTGTACGATTCCTCCTTTCTGATACAGCATTCATCTGAGGTGTATACGGAGATGTGAGTTGTACCTCATTCTGAAACTGTTTGAACTTGACCAAACTTTTAGATTTCAGTCTCATGAGGTAGACATAACCGAACCTACTGAAGTCGTCAGTAAAGGTTGTGAAATACCGGTATCCTCCTCTAGCTTCTGGAGTAAAGGGTCCACACACATCTGTGTGTATAATCCATAATAACTCACTAGCCCTTTCATTTTCACTGTTGAAATGCTGCTTTATCATTTTACCAGACACACAAGATACGCAAATTTCAAATGACTTTAAGTCAAATGGTTCTAGAATTCCATCATCTCGGAGTTTCTCTATGCGTTTCTCGTTTATATATCCTAAACGACAATGCCAGAGGTAACTTTGATTCAAGTTACTCTTGGATCTATTACTTATATGATAGATGTCATTGTTATCTAGATTTAGCGTATATAGACCATTTTCTAGAGTAGCTTTAAAAAAGAAAATATCATTTTTGAAACATGAAATAACTTTTTCATTCAAAACATAATTAAATCCATAGTCTATAAGCAAATCAAACGAGATAACATTTTTAATAAGTCTATGAACATAGTAACAAGGTTCTAGTTCTAAGACCATGCCCGAGGGCAAACAAAGACAATATGTTCCTACAGCTTCACCACCAACCATGGAGCCTTCGCCTACACGCAGGTCCATATCTCCTTGTCTCAGCTTCTTACTTCTCTTGAATCCCTGCAAATGATTGCATATGTGATGACCACATCCGGTATCCAATACCCATGATTCATAAGAAGTAATAAGACAATCTATCATAAAGATACCTGAGTCATTGGGCGAACCAATGTCCAGCTCATCTATGTCGAGTGAGTGCTCGCATGAATCCTTGCTGCCACAGTCTGGGCAACAAATCTCTCCATGTTCTTCCAGCCAGTCATCCTCCTGCATAGGGTCCACAACTGTTGACTCTAGCTGCTTTGGATTCAACTCATCGCTGATGCATAAAAGGATTTCGTGCAACCCTGCGACAGTCATCTCAAAATCACCGAGGACATACGTTACACTTTTCTGGTAATAGTCCGACAAAGAACCGAACAAGAGCATAACTAGCTCATGTGGTTTTAATTTTGACCCAAAACTTTCATAGCAATCTAAGAGCCTTCTCATATCAATGAGATGATCGCTAATGGGCTAGTTTTCTTTCATTTTTGCTGAAAGAATTTCCTTCATCAGCAGCATACGACATATCCGTTCACTATACTTGAACTTACGCTCCAGTCCCTGAACAACCTCATAAGATGATTTCTCACGGAGATCATCCGTAAACTCGGATGATGCTGTGAGAATGAGAATCGACATGACGTCAGACTCGTCAGCCAGATACTGATAGTAAATGTCATACTCACTATCATGGGCATCTTCCCCAGGTCGCTCTGGAGGTAATGTCTCTATGATGTGAAGCTTTCCCTGTGCATCCAAAACATTTTTCAGATGCATCTTCCAAAGAGCAAAGTTTGGACCTGAAAGGTTCCACTTGCCGATGATGAGGCTTAGAGATTGTTTTGGTGAATAAAATGGAATAACAGATATAAAAGACATCTACAGAAAAAGAAAAAGATAAAACCAATTCAGTATTGATTACATGATCCAATAATTATTACCTTTTAATCAATAAATTATTAGACTAGGATCCATATTTCACATTTCCAGATGCAAGGTTTGGGCACTTCCCACCGGGACAATGCTATTTCTAGTAGGTAAAACTATACCAATCGTATCCTACCTGGACATGACTTCTAGATCCGCGGGACATCGGTTACAAGAACCGTGCATGTTTAGTCCCTCTAGTGCATTTTGGGTCGGGACTCCCGATTATCACCAAAATAGATCGCACCACCTAAGACAGTGTGAACTCTGGACGGGACTCCCGATTATTGCAGAGTCTTTCACACCCTCCCCCGCAATGGTTTGAACCCGAATGCCCAAGGTTTGGTCACTTCCGACACCCGAGTACCGTTTAACAGGATAGGTGTACCATTAGGTTGATAGCACACTGATCTAAGATTTTTCTAAAAAAGATTTCAACGTTTTTTATGAGGAAAAACTTTAGTGCCAGTTTTCTTTAAAAAAACGTCTGTTTAATAATTAACTATTATTAAAACCCTTGTTTTATTTCATCGTGAGAAAATGTAAAGAAAAAAAACAACCACAAACAACTATGCCTTAGCCTTGCCCTTAACTAATGTCGGTTTCGTGAGCCACACGAAAAAATCCGACGGTTAAAAAAACTATGTGGAAAAAATACACAACACACATGGCATGGCATTCTGAAGCTCCCACTGGCTCCAACATCCAATCCTTCTCTCTGCTCCTTGCTCCTTGCTCCTTGGTCCAGATTTATATTCTAATTATACTATTCTATCCTATCATCTAAAAAACTAGAAATGTAAAAATACAAGATATTAAAAAAGGCACGCAGGCCCACTAATCTAATACTTTTACAAAATAGAATAGGGGTTGTAAGTGGCACGCAGGCCTCCCCACACCATAGAATAATAAAACCAATCACAACCACAAGTGTAGAAAAAACAATCCACAAGGTCTAGGGCTCGGCTATGGCATCCCAAACATGTATTAAAAATAAATACATACAAAACTTATTCTAATTATCATATCTTGATGAATTAACTTGACTTTAACAAACTGTTAAAATCACTGTTAGATTATTAAAGTGAGGGTGTAATATGTAAATTACTCAAAGTTAGGCAAATGCTATATAAAGGCATTTGCCCCACATTTCTAAGTAAGCTTTGCATTATTCCATATCTTGTGTTTGTGTTTGCTCTCAACCTCTCGGCTCTCTCTCTCTCTAAACCGAACACACACAAACACACACTAATAATCTTGCCTAGTTTCATCTGTATCATATTACGGGACCATCAATTGGTATCAGAGCCAAACTTGTTTTTGGCTCATGATTGTTCGAAAACATCAAAGGAAATCTTGAAAAGTTCAAGTTCAAAGTGAAGAAAAAGCATTCAACAACAAGGTTATTCAAGAAAGGTACAAGTTCAAACATTTCCGAAAGTTCGAACACGTTCAAGGTATAAAACTCTACTGTTTTCATCATCTTTGCGGGTCTTGTTCGAAGTATCATACTGTTTTATAATGCTTTCTTGAAAAACACTTCAAAACCGAGTGGTATTTTTAAAGGAAAAGGTTCAAAAGCTCATTTAATGCTCGATTCTATGGCATTAAAATTTCTGGAAATCATGCATTTATGGTGTTCTTGAGGTTTAAATGCAGACTTGAAGAAGAAGAATACTGGTTTTAATTAAAAAATAATTATTTATACTTCCTAGTTTAGGTATTAGTCAAGGTAACTCAAGTACTACCCAAACCAATCAAGGTACAAGTGGGTAGGCATCATTAGAGGTAAGGCAATCAGATCTGATTGTGACATTTCATGGTCTATAAGCCGGGTTGTTGGTCAACGCGATTGACCTGTTACACGGCTTATAGAGTTCTATCAAAGTTGAATCACCAAGTGTTACTCTAACAGCTATAAGCCGGATTCGGTGAAACACACGCGATTGGGGTGATTCTAAAGTTTCTATCAGCTACACTAAACTGAAAATCACTAAGTGTTGCCATTGAAGCTATCAGCCAGGTTCAGCGAATCGCATGCAATTGGGTACTTCTAATGGTTCTATAAGCTACACTAAGAATTGCAAAATTCTACGTGTTTTCATCAATCGCATTCCATTGTCCAGTGCGATTCAAGGGTTTTGTTCCTAGTTGCACTATTGATCACCATACACATCCAAGGCAATCGCACGCTATTCAGTGAAATTGAATAGCATTCAATTGTGATTAACAATTTCTGTTTGGTGTTACAGGATTCAATCGCACACTATTGGTTACCTTATTCAATCACACGCTAGCGGATACCTTGAACTATTGGAAAAGTGATTGAACCATCTGGACTTGACTTTAAACAAAGAGGACAATTGGACTTAAACTTAAAATTCTAATTCAAAATTGATTTTAATCAAACTCAGATATAATTCAAAGGTGAATTAAAATTCACTCAATTCTATATAATTCAAAGTTGAATTTAATCTTTACAAGATCTAATTCAAAGTTGAATTAAAGAGAATTAGATCCTTATTTTATCAATCAGGTTTTCGAACAATCAAACCATACTACAAGTGAACGATCATTTCTTTCAAAAATTACGAATCATGTCAAGTACAAATGAGATGATGTCCATTGGTACCGACACAAAACCTCCTGTTTTGTTTCGAGGGGAATACAATGTCTGGAAAGGAAGGTTCATGGACTTCCTTGAGCACAACAAACTCTTCGGGGATAAGATGATAGAATGCATCCTCAAGGGAAACACCAAGTTCACAAGGATCGTTGAAGCTGACCCAACCAACAATCCCCTCATTCTCAGACATGAAAGAGAAAAGACCAATGATGAGCTGACTGCTACTGAGAAGGAAACAAAGAAGGATGAGAGATTGGCCAAGTACTATCTGAAACAAGGTCTCTCATCTGAGATCTATCTGAAGATAGACAGCTTAGGTACTACCAAGGAAATCTGGGATAAAATCAAAAAGCAGCTACAAGAACCAATAGGATGGCATTGATTACGATGAAACCTTTGCTCGTATAGCTAGGATTGAAGGTATTTGTTTATTTTTAGCCTACGTTGCCTTTCGAAGCTTTCGTGTTTTTCAGATGGATGTGAAGACCGCATTTCTAAATGGTATACATAAAGAAGAGGTCTATGTCTCACAACTAGAAGGATTTATTAACCCTCAACACCCACATCATGTCTACATACTTGATAAAGCATTGTACGGATTGAAACAAGCCCCACGTGCTTGGTATGATCTTTTATCTAAGTATCTCATCAATGAGGGTAATACAAAAGGAAAAATCGACACCACTCTATTCACCAAGGCCAAGGGAAAAGATAAGATTCTAGTGCAGATCTATGTTGATGACATCATATTTGGCTCAACTAACCCCTCAGTGATAAATTTTCCAAAACCATGGCAAATAGATTTCAGATGAGTGTGATGGGTGGAAATGTCCTTTTTCCTAGGATTACAAGTCAAACAATTAGGTCATGGCATTTTTATAAGCCAGTCAAAGTACATCAAAGATTTACTTAAAAAATATGATATGACCAATTGTTCTTCCCTTTCAACTCCGATGGCTGCAGAAACAAAGTTGTATTCTGATCTTGATGGATCAGCAGCAGATTTTAAAACCTATAGGGGGATGATTGGATCATTGTGGTATCTGACGGCTAGTAGGCCTTTCATCGTGTTCTCCACATGTCTGTGCGCCAGATTCCAGGCAAATCCAAAGAGTCACATCTACAAGATGTAAAAACAATTTTCAGATATCTCAAATGCACAATGGATCTTGGTCTGTGGTATCATAGAGACTCCAACTTTGAACTACATGCTTACTCAGATGCTGACTATGCCGGTTGCATGCTAGACCGTAAAAGTACCTCTAGCAGTGTGCATTTCTTAGGAGATCGTTTAGTCTGCTGGGCCGCTAAGAAGCAGAACTATGTGTCCACCTCAATAGCTAAAGCAGAGTATGTTGCTGTTGCGATGTGCTGCTCTCAGAGTCTATAGATTTGTACACAACTTTCAGATTTTGGCTTGTAGTATGACAAGATCCCGCTGTTATATGACTAGCAATCTGCCATTACTGTTGGATTATGTGCAAAGATAATTAATGGGTACATTGTGTCCAATGTTATAAGAGACTAAAGGGTCACACGGCTACACACCCAATTAGAATAGTTTAGAATTTACCAGTATTTGTGTAAAATTAATTAATCGGTTGAATTAATTATTTGAGAGAAATAAATAATAAATAGTTATTTATTATTTAAAGAGAAATTAAATATTAAGCTTTAATATTTAACGGACAAGTTAATTAATTAACTAGTAAAGTCCACGGGGTCAAAGTGCAAGAAATGAAAGTTTAATTAAAGACATGGGCTTTAATTGAATGGGCTTGGAACAACCCTAGCCTCCCTTCTCTCTCTCTCCCTATGTCGACTTCGAAAACACACCAAGGGGGTTTCGGCTTGCTTCGATCACACACACACATGCTTACGGTTTCGCTTGTCATTCGGGTAATTCCAGCAGCGGTCTAGCAGCAGTTCGTTGGTGGTGCAGTAGCTGTGGACTAACTTTAGCAATCCCAAGATCAAGAGGTAATTGTTTTCTAACCTTTTATCTTGATTGTTGATATGAAACTGATATGATCATTGGTAAGATCCTAACCCTTTTCGTGGTTTAGTAGGTTGTGTTCAATTTGTTTCCGCTTTAGGATTGAAGCTGTAGAATCAAACCAAGGGTTTGACCTGTTTGTGTCTTAGGGTGGTTTGGTTAGATCAAAACCCTTCAGTGGTATCAGAGCCATGGCTCTATGATCTATAGTTTCTAGTTTATCCTGTTTTTTGGTTTTAAGGTTTGTTCTTGATCCTCTACCTGTTTCTTGTAAAAATCCAAAATCAAGAAGGGTAATAAAACAGTTTGTTTAAGTTATCCAGTTTTTAAAACTTTTAATCTTATTAATCAGAAAGTTTAAATAGTCAGTTTGAACGGTTAAAGGATTACAACATTTAGTGAAACAAGTTTCAATAAAGAAAAATTAAACAGTTTGTTTAGTTGATAAAAACCTAGTTAAACCAGTCAGTTGATTCGTTTAATTAAATTTATTCTTCTTCATCTTGTTTCTTGTTAAAATCGAAAACCATAAAGATGATCAAAACAAGTTTTTGTTTTTCATCTAGGATTAAAAAAAGGAGTCTAATTTTTTAATCAAATAAGTTTTAAACAAGTTTTTGGTTTGAAGGTTAAAATCTAGTTTTAAGGTTATTAATTATTAGTGGAACAAATTTTTTGTCACATTAATAATTAAAGTTTTTGGTTTTTAATTAAATCCATTTTTAATCAGATTATTAAAAACAGATTTGTTTTTAATAGGTTAAAAGAAGTAGGATTTGAAAATTTTATTTTTGTTTTGATCGGAAAGAAAACCAAGACCACCACCACCACCGGTGGCGACGTCGACGGCAGCCCAGGTGCGGCAGCAGATGTCGATCGGAGCCACCAGGGCGGTGGTCGGCGGTGTGGCAAGGTGGTCGGCGGCGTGGCAGGCGGCGGTTGCATGGCGTGGCTTCGGCCCAGCAACCACGGCCCAACCTGCCTGGCTGCGTATTCGGCCCACGAGGGTAATCGGCCCAAGTGGGTGATTGGCCCAGGTGGGTGATCGGCCCAAAGGGATGTTCGGCCCAGTAGGGTCCTCGGCCCAAAGGTTGTCGGCCCAAATAGGGTTTTCGGTTAAATACAAAGCTATTAATTTTAAGTTTTAAAATTAATAAGTGTTTTATATAAACTACTAATTTATATATATTTTAACTAGTTTAGTTGAAATATATAGTTTTGGATGTTTATTAATTACGGTTAGTTGAGACGTTATATATAAACTCCAAAAGTAAGTTTATATAATTAGAAACGACACAAGATATTATTATTTAAATAGTGATCAAATTTTGTCGTGTTTTGGTTTTTCGTAAAAACTAGTGAGAAACTCGACATGGTTATTATTCAAGTCTTGAATAAGTTAGTTTTTTCAAAGTCTATTGAAAAACTATTTTGGTCAAGTTAATTTAAATAAATTAAATGATTATATTTCTCATTTTTGATTAATAATTATTAGTCAAAAGGATATATGAGAATATATAAACGAATCAGATATTGTGTTTATTGATTTTATTATCGTTTATATATAATTGCGTGGTTGTGATACATAGCTATAATTTTGCCAACTTTGGACTCGTTTTTTTAATTCTTGTTTTATTTTTGTTTTGAAAAGGCTTGCGTGCCAATTACAATCCCATTTTTCAATTGTAATATTGTACTGGTTCGGGGAGGCATGCGTGCCACTTACAACCCCTTCTGTTATTGTAATTGTAATAGTAGTAGTTGTAGTTTTGTCCCATGATCAAAACGGAGTTCAAGAAGATATTCAAGATGATGGTTTGCACAGTGCTCGTGTACTTCATAAGAGATGTCAAGGCGAGTGGGAGTAATGCATCATGAAGGCGTATCCATGTTCGTTCTATCCTTAGGATTGACATTAGGATTAGTTGGCAAAACTATAAGTTTTTATGTGTGTGGTTGCGTTCTTTTATTTATTGCTTACTCATATATACATATATATATATATATATATATATATATATATATATATATATATATATATATATATATATATATATATATATATGTGTGTGTGTGTGTGTGTGTGTGTGTGTGTGTGTGTGTGTGTGTGTGTGCATGATGCTAAATAACTAGGTTTAATAATAGGCAATTATTAAACAGAGAAAAACCACGATTTATGACAAAGTAGAGTGCGACATCAGTTTGTTAGTCGTATTAATTAAATTTTTACAAATTTAAAGTTTTGTCAAGATTATGTTTTCAAACTTATAAGGCCGTTTTGTGCACCTAGTATAGGTCGTATTTTAAAAAACAGACATTTTTAAAAATGGTTTTTCAAAAACTGGAAAATTAAGTTTTTCTTTTAAACTTAATTATAAAACCCAAGAAAAAATCTTAGATCAGTGTGCTACCCATCTAATGGTACACCTTTGCTATTAAACAGTACTCTGGTGTCGGAAGTGCCCAAACCTTGGGCATCCGGGTTCTGTTGGTCCCTTGGTGAGTATAACAACAAGCAATAGGTGTGTAGAAGGGGGTTGAATACACTTTCTGTGGAAATTGAACAAATCAAATAAAAGTGTTACACAAAGTAAATCAAACCACAATCAATCGAATGCTTTCATTAAGAAGATGATTACAATAACTATCAAGTAAGCAAATCTTGATATGTAAACACCTAATATAAATCTCTCAATCTTTCAAACTTAGCGATCTATAATCAACTTATGATTATAGATACTGACGACTCTTTAAACAGGATTTGCACAGATTGATAACTTACCAATATCACAACTAATGTGATTATTCGAACACACAAATAGCTTGGAAATCTGTGAATATCTTGATCACGTTGAACTGACAAACAGTGATTCAAGAATCGTAACACATAAGGTGAGGTGAGGTTTTGGCTCTGCAACACTTAGTTGTAATCGTAGTCGTAGTCGTACCTCTAAACTTATCAGGAGATAAGTATTTATAATCCTGTTGCTACGGTTCCAAACAAATTGGACTAATCCTAAGTTGCTAACTAACTATCAGATAACTCGGAATCTTGAATCTTGAATCTTCTTATCTTGAGTCTTCAATCTTCAATCTTGATGCTGAAGTCTTCTTATCCTTTCCGTAGATATAGAGAGTTAAAACAGAATTTAAAACATATTTAAATTCTTTTAAACTAACTTCTTTAGTCAGGATGAGTTACTCAGCTTGAAACTCATGAAGCTGAGTTCTTCGAGAATAAACCCGAATTCAAACATGGACTAACATGTATAATTGAAGCTAAGACCAACCTTATGGCTTCAATTATAGCAACAGGGGCAAAGGTCTCATCATAATCGATTCCTTCTTCTTGCTTATACCCTTGTGCTACTAGCTTAGCTTTGTTCCTAACTATCACTCCATCCTTGTTCATTTTATTTATGTAGACCCACTTAGTGCCTATAACTGTATGATCTTTGGGGGCAGGGACAAGATTCCAGACTTTCTTTCTCTAAAACTCATTTAATTCTTCTTGCATAGCATCAATCCAATCCTCATCCTCTAAGGCTTCTTCGGTCTTCTTTGGTTCCATTTGAGATAGGAAACCAAAGTAAGCAGCATAGTTAGCTGTTGCCTTAGATCTGGTCATAACCTTCTCTTGGACATTTCCAATGATCTGATCTTGAGGATGATCTTTGAGGAATTTGAATGTTGTATTTGGAGAGTATGGTTCAGAATACGAGTGATGTTAAGAGCCCTGAGGTGAACATATCTCCTCAGCCTCAACAGTAGCATTGTCAACAAACTTTTGATCACCAAGATCTTCAGTTTGAGTGATGTCAGCTCCAAAGGGATTGATGAACTCATCATCTTTCTCAGCGTGAAAATTTTGTGGAGCTTGTGATGATTTCTTGGATGAACACATCATCATCACTATCATCTCCTATGACATACATATGATTTGATAAGTTGGTTTTCTTAGGCCTTTCAAGCTCACTCAGACTGACCAAGTCAGCTTTACTTTTATCATCTCGATCAAATTTGTCTTCATCAAATGAGACATGAATTGATTCTTCGATGGCCTTTCTCCTTGTATTATATACTCTATAAGACTTGGAGATTGAGGAATAACCAACGAATATTCCAAGATCAGCTTTAGGTTCCAACTTATGGAGCTGATCTCTTTGATTCAGCACATAGCATTTTGAACCAAAGATATGGAAATAACCTATATTGGGCTTTCTATACTTATACATCTCATATGAAGTATTTACATGTCTTTTGACAATGATTGACCTATTCTGGGTATAGCAGGCTGTACTAACAGCTTCATCCCAGAAATAGAGTTTCAATCCTACCTCACATAGCATTGTTCTAGCAGCCTCAATTAAGGTTCTATTTCTCCTTTCAGCAACTCCATTTTGTTGGGGAGTTCTGACAGATGAGAAATTCTATAATATTCTATTTTGTTCACAGAAGCTTTCAAGGGTAGAGTTTCTGAACTTAGTACCATGATCACTTCTAACTTGCTTTACAGACAAACCTTTCTGCAACTCTTCCTGTTTGATAAAACTGATTATCTCCAGGGCAGCCTCACTTTTGGCTTTAAGGAATATTACCCAGGTGAATCTTGAAAACTCATCTACTATCACCAGTGTGTACTTCTTTCCACTCAGGCTTGGAGTGCTTATAGGTCCAAACAATTCCATATGCAACATATGCAATCGGTCTGTTATTGAAACATTTTACTTTGATTTAAAGGACCCTTTATGGTGTTTCCCTTGTTCACAAGCTGAACACAATTTGTCTTTGACAAATGTGATCTTTGGTAATCCAGAGACTAACTCTTTATTGGATAGCATATTTATATTTTTATATTTTAGATGAGATAAATGTTTATGCCATAACCAACTCAGCTTAGGAACAGAATGGAATACAAGCAGGTTTCAGTATAGGGATCTGCAGAATTAAGATCAAGTAGATACACATCTCTTTCTCTTTAAGCTATTAATACAGGCTTTCCCTTTGCATTATATATTGTTTCTGCTTTTTTCCTAAAAGTAACAATGTTGTCTTCATCACATAATTGACTGATACTAATCAGGTTGTGTTTGAGACCTTTAAATTATGCAACTCTCTGGAAAGTAACCTTTCCAGCTTGCATCTTCCCATAGCCTTTAGTTCTTCCATGGGAGTTGTCACCAAATGTTACTTTAGGACCTTCATATTTTTGGAAATCAGTAAGAAGTCCTTTCCACCCGGTCATGTGCCTTGAGCATCCACTATCCAAGTACCATTTACTTGAACCCTGCACATGAGATGAAAACTAAAAACATTAGTTTTGTTTGGGAATCCACTTCTGAGTGGGTTCAGATGAGGAGCACTTAGCATCTCTATCTTCTTGAACTGACTGTTCAGCTTGAGAAGAAGCTGAGTCCTGTATAGGCTGATCAGCTTGTTCTTGATCAGGCCTTGAGATTTCTGCATCACAGTCCTTAGCCTCATGACCTCTACTTCTGCACTTGTAGCATCTACTTCTGCCAGAAAGAGAATTTTAACTTTTGACAAGATTTGGATTAAGCCTTTCTATGACTGAAGTTCTTTGAATAGGCTGAGTGCTTAATCTGTCCAGCACATACTTACCATGCTGTTTGGATGTTGAGCACTCTTATCCATGATCTTTAGCCTTTACAAACATATTGTATTTAAGGTTTTGACCATGTTTCTTCTCTGAGGCTGACTTCTGAGACGCAATCAATAGTCTATCCTCCTCATAGTCTGTACTTGCTATCTCATCATCAGCTACATAAGCTACAGTTTGATAGTCACCTCCAAGTACAGCCTTTACCTGTTTAGGAATTTTTTGGTTTATGCACTTTTCAGCAAGCTTTGATGACTTACACCAAGACTCAGTGACTTTTTGAAGTTGGTCAGCTTTGTCTTTAGCTTCCTGAAGTTCTTTACTTAGAAGTTTATTAATGTGTCTTTGACATTCAAGATCACACTGTGCTTTCTTACCAACATCAATGAGAGATTTTTTTCCTTAATCTCATTCCTGAGTTCAGTTATCTCATATTTGAGGTCATTTTGAGACTTAAGGATGGTCTTGAAATCATTCAGCAGATAATCAAAAGCAAGACCCTTTTCTTCGTCGGTGTAAGAGTTGAAATTACTAACCTTATACATGGAAGCAAGATCCCAATCACTGAGCTTGCTGTTTTCCTCAGCTTCCTTCATGTCAGCTTCAAAAGTTGACTCGGACAGACCATAATCAACTTCGTCAATTTCAAACTCTTCATTTTCTTGAGCCATCAGACATATATCATCATCTGAGGTAGATGATTCTATATTCCAAGTTTTAGCATATAGTCCTTTTACACTTGGTTTGTCTTCAGGCTTTCCTTTTTTGAGGTGAGTATATTTCTTCTTGTATTTATCAGCTCTGTAAGCATTCTTATCAACAACAGATGTTGATTCCACCTTCTTTGATCTACACTCAGCAGCAATATGTCCCTTCTTCTGACAGTTGAAGCACACAGCATTCTTGGGATCAAAGGAACTCTCCCCTTTGCCCCTGTCAGATATTCCTCTTCCCCTTTGAGCTCTTCTCAAACGCCTGGCTAACATTGCCATTGCTCAGTGATATTCTGAACATCATCAGTATCACCTGAGTCTAAGTCTGAGTGGTCAGCTTGAGATTCTGACTCAGTCTCAGATTCAACAACCAGTGTCTTGGAACATTTCTTCTTTTTATGTGCAACCAATGCAACTTTAGTTTTATCCAAAGACTCCTTGAGTTGTTGTTGAGAATTTCTTTTGTGTTCGGTGATTTGTTCTTGATTTAGCAAGAACCTATAAATAAACTGTAGGTTGTACACATGCAGTGTTTCTCCAGCCCTTAGTGTTGTAGTTACGTCACTAAACTTTTCTGGTAACACATCCAGAAATTCCAGCACAAGTTCAGCCTCATCTTTCTTTACACCCACACTTAGTAGGTCATTTATCAAGCAGTGAAACCTTGTGAACAAATATGGCATGGTTTCATTCTTCTTTGAAAAGATGTTTTCATAAGATCTATTCAAGTGATTCTTCTTTTGCTGCTTGACCAGATCTGTACCCTCATATGTAACACTTAGAGTATCCCATATATCTTTTGCAGATTGACACCCAGTCACAGTACGCAAGATTTCATTGGTCAGGGCATTTTCCAGAACACTTTTTGCCTTGTCATCCAGATTGTAGAGTTTCCAATCTTCATCAGTCCAGGATGCAACAAGCTTCTTTACCTCTTTTTCACTCTTGTCTGTTTTATCATCGGACGTATCACTGACAACAGAAGAGATCTTGGGGATTATCGGTCCTTTGATAATGACATCGGACATATGATTGTCAATGGACTTGAGGAACAGCATGGCTCTGAACTTCCACATAGGATAGTCAGATCCATCAAACACAGGACAGCCTTTGGCAGACATCTGTGGAAAGTTTGAAGAATTGTTGCTTGTAGACATTGTAAACTTTCTTTGAATCTTGAACGTTCAACTTATGAAATCGTTCAGCCTACTCTGATACCAGTTGTTGGTCCCTTGGTGAGAATAACAACAAGCAACAGGTATGTAGAAAAGGGTTGAATACACTTTATGCGGAAATTGAATAAATCAAATAAAAGTGTTACACAAAGTAAATCAAACCACAATCAATAGAATACTTTCATTAAGAAGATGATTACAATGCTTTGAATAAGAAGATGATTACAATAACTATCAAGTAGGCAAATCTTGATATGTAAACAGCTAATATAAATCTCTCAATCTTTCAAACTTAGCTATCTATAATCAACTTATGATTATAGATACTGACGACTCTCTAAACAGGATTTGCAATGATTGATAACTTACCAATATCACAACTAATGTGATTATTCGAACACACGAACAACTTGGCAATCTGGGAGAAGAGAAAATGGCGCAACGGAAAGGGAAAGGGTAAAACCGAGCCCAGCCAGAATGCACCCAGGCTAGTGACAACAACAAGGGCAAGAAGTCAAAGCCAAACAAAGCAAGGACCGAGAATCGGTTCTTCAAGTGTGGCGAGGTCGGACACTGGAAGAATGATTTTCCAAGGTTCACGAAGCAGGAGGCAAGACTGGCTCCTTAGGTATCGTTTGATTAACTTCTTTGTCACTTTCCACTTGTAAAGTTTTTACGAGTATTCTAATATCTTGCAATCGTTTATTGCAGGAGGTAATGGAAAGTGAAGCGGCCCCGCGTTTGAGATCCCACGTGCTTATCGGATATTTAATAATTCATTTTTTAGTTGTTAAACTTTTTATTCAAAGTTTTTGGATATTGTTGTAATGGTTTTTTAAACTTTTGGATGACATTATGTTTTTAAATTTATAAATTATTGAATTATTTAGCTTATATCCGTGCATGTATGTTGATGAATCAACTTAGTCTAGTTATGACTAAAGGTTACTAATAAGTCAAGCTTTGGCTTAATAGGTGATTCATAATGATCTTATGCATTAATTGTTGTAGTTACTGTTGGTCCCTTGGTGAGAATAACAACAAGCAACAAATGTGTAGAGGGGGGTTGAATACACTTTCTGCGGAAATTGAACAAATCAAAATAAAGTGTTATACAAAGTAAATCAAACCACAATCGAATGCTTTGCTTTTCATTAATAAGAAGATGATTACAGACTGTATCAAGTAAGCAACTCTTGATATGTAAACACCTAATATAAATCTCTCAATCTTTCAAACTTAGCTATCTATAATCAACTTATGATTATAGATACTGATGACTCTCTAAACAGGATTTAATCATAGATTGAATACTTACCAAGCTCACAACTAATGTGAGTATTCGAACACACGAACAAATTGGCAATCTGTGAATATCTTCATCACGTAGAACTGACAAACAGTGATTCAAGAATCGTAACACATACGGTTGAGGTGAGGTATTTGGCTCTGCAACACTTAGTTGTAATCGTTTCAGAATTGTACCTCTAAACTTATCAGGGAGATAAGTATTTATAATCCTGTTCCTACGGTTCCAAACAAACTGGACTAATCCTAATTTGCTAACTAACTACCGGATAACTCGGAATCTTGAATCTTGAATCTTCTTATCTTGAGTCTTCAATCTTCAATCTTGATTCTGAAGTCTTCTTATCCTTCCCGTAGATATAGAGAGTTAAAAAAGATATATTTAAAACATATTTAAATTTTCTTTGGGCTAACTTCTTACTCGGACTGAGTTACTCAGCTTGAAACTCATCAAGCTAAGTTCTTCGAGAACAAACTCGAAAACCAACATGAACTAACACATATATTAATAAACTCATCCTTAGAAGTCCTAAGAGTTAGCTAGAACTTATTTAGCAACTCTGTTAAGCTGACTCAGTATATACGCTGAGTCACTCAACTTGAAACACATCAAGCTGAAAGCTCAATATATCTTAGGTGACACACACAGCTTATCAAAACACATTGATAATCTTACTAAAATATAATCTAAGCTGATCAAACATATTTACAGCTTATACTCAGCTTATACTCAGTTTAAATCACTGTGAGTGTTCAGTCTGATTAAGCTTCATAATTCTGTTTAAGTTATATGTAGAATACATCTTACAAACTTAACGTTGTCTCATCAAATCTAAACTGATGAGATCATTTTCCCAACAAACTCCCCCTATTTTACGATGACAAAACCATCAAACAGTTCTTAAGTTTATTTAACAGAATTATGTTTTAAATCTCAAACTTATTAAGATTTTACATTTGCGCTAATCAAATATTAATTGAACACATCAATTTTAATTGAACTTATCAATTATTAGTGGAACATACCAACTTTAAGTTGAACATACCAACTAAACACATTAATGAATAAGAACTAATCAATTATTCATTCAAGCTGAACTTATCAAACTAATAATTATGAACATATTATAACACAGTTGAACATATCAAACTCATAATTGTATTAATTGAACATATCATAATACAAAAGTTTTGATCACATAGATCATGCACACTTAGTGCTTACAAAATTATAACTAATGTAATTTATACAATAGAACTAATCTATTCAGGATGCAGCTCTTCAAACTCCTTGATCTACCTGTTGATTTCTTCAAGGATTTCTTGCAAATTAGGCAATTGTTGAAGCTGATCCTTTTGTGATATAATAGCTCTGTTTATTCTATATCTGAACCTGGCAGTTTGTTCAATCCTTTCCACTAGTTGTCTCAGAGCAAACACCTGAGATACCCCACATGTATAGATACTTGCATCAGACTGGAAGCATTGTACACCATTTCTGTCCCAGTACATGAATCATTTCTGAGGTTTTTCCAGATATGTATTTTCTTTGAACTCCATGCTTTCAGGAAGGTTGAGACTGTACTTACCTATATTTGCTAATCCAACTGGCTTTGTTTGCTTCTTTTTTCCAACTTTATGAAAAGAAGTCAGTAGTGTAGCTATCTCAGTCCTGGGTATGATTTGCATCGCATCAGCTCTTGCAAGTAGCCTTAAGATCTCGTCTTTAACTTGATTCCTCGCAGAGGACTTTTCCATCTGCTTGATGAGAATAGGCACTTGCTTCCACTCTTCCTATCCTAGTTTATGTAGTTGATTCAGCTCCAAAGAAATTAATTCACCATTCTTTAAAATGAACTCCATAATGATATTCCCTTAAACTGAACTCCACCTGAGTGAATCAATCTGAGAAGAGAAGTTGGTTCTTGTATAACACTACGTTATGTTCTCCTCCTCTTGTTGATCCTGAATAGGAGGTTCTTCTACCTCTCCCTCCTTGGGCACAATAGGCAGTTTGAGTTTTGTTAATTCCTCATTATGCTTTCTGATTTGCTCAGCCAAGACCTGTTCTCTTGCTCGTTTCTCATCCACTAACATAGCTTGAGCATCCAATTGTCTTCTTCTTAATTCTTTGATAGATATCCCAAGCTGGTCAGCATCTTCTTGTTCCATTCTACTCATTGCCATCAGTGAAACTCTTTCTTGTAAAGTCATTTTGTCAGCAGAGACTTCATCTGAGGCTGATGATTCACTGATAATCATTTTTCTTGTTTTCTGCTGAGGGGTTCTGACTCTTCTGAGCTAACCACTGCTGGTCTCTTGCCTTTTGCTTTTTTAGTCGGCTCAACTTCTTTTTCTATTTCTGTCACCCCCTTAATCTGTTCTACTCCCTTTGCTAATAGTAGTAGAGCTTCAGCTTTGACTGAATCAGCTTGGGCATCTTGAACCTTCTCCCCCTTTTTGTCAGCATCAATAGGGTTCGACGTCTTTTGCTGTTGGAGTGCAGCAATTGTAGATTTCAAGTGTAACACCTCCTCATCTAGAGAATCAAAAAACCATGATCATTTCCTTCTTTGTCTGCTTGCTCTTGAGGTGTAGCTTGTCAAACTGACTTTTAAAGAAATTCTTCAAGTCATCCAAGTTAGCCTGAGAGGGTTGGAATTTGGGTACATCATCTAAGGGTTGGTGTGTACCCTCAAACTCATTTGCACCAGAGTTTGGACCCTGTGAATCACCTTGGTGTGTAGATGAAACATTGACTGGTCGTGCTTGTGAGTGTGAGAAGTGAAGATAAGTAATGAGGCTCGAAACGTGAAGTGTATGGGTAGGTGGTTGGCTAATTGGTTTGGAGGAGGGTGATTGACCCTGGGGATTGGTCATTTCTTCAATGTGACCTAAGTGTGTCTGCTTAGGCACTGTAGTGGGCTCTTTCATGACACTGGAGAGTGTGGGTTGAGTAGACACCACACCTGGTTTAGGCTTTAGGGTTGATATGAGCCTCGAGGTTGACACCTGAAGAGTATGCATCTCCCCCTCAACTCCTGCCGGTGGAAGGATTAAAGTGATCGCAGCTCTAGTGATGCCTTTAGGAATGGCACCACCTATGTGTTGGATTATGTGCAGAGATAATTAATGGGCATATTGTATCCAATGTTATAAGAGACTAAAGGGTCACACTGCTACACACCCAAATCAGAACAGTTGGATTACACCATAAATCTGTGTGGAAATAATTAATCAGGTTGGATTAATTATTAAAGAGAAAAGTAAATAATTAATCAGTAGTATTAATTTTTGAAAAGAGAAATAAATAATTAATCAGTTTGTATTAAATATTCGAAAGGAAATAAATAATAAATAGTTGTTTATTATTTAAAGAGAATTAAATATTAAATTTTAATGGATCAGTTAATTAATAGTTAATTAATTAACTAGTGGAGTCCAGGGGGTTGAAATGCAAGAGATGAAAGTTTAATTAAAACCAGTGGGCTTTTTAATTAAATGGGCTTGGGTCCTTTTAAATCCTTATATATATCCTTAAGCCTTAAGGATTAACATAAGATAACTTAATCAAGTAAAAGGTTAAACCTAGCCACCATAAACTATCTCTCTCTTCTCATCGATCTCCTCTCTCGGTTCTCTCTCTCCTTGTCGAATTCGAAGAACACCCAAGTGGTGTCTATGGTTTTTGAAGTCGACGCACACATACATACACTCAAGGACTTAGTTTGTTGTTTGAGGAATGGTGATCCAGGAGCGGGCTAGCAGCCAGTTCGTTAGGAGGTGTAGTAGTGGTGGACTACTTTAGCAATCCCAAGATCAAGAATCATAAGAGGTATATTTTATCATAACCTTATCTGTGGATTGTTGTAGATTAGAAACTAGTAGATCATGTAAGTTTTAAAGATCTTAACCCTTTCGGGGTTTAGAGAGTTAAGTTCAATCCAGTTCCGCTTTAGGATTGAACGAGTAGAATCAAACCCAGGTTTGACCAGTTTGTGTCATTGGGTGGTTTGGTTAGATCAAAACCCTTCAGTGGTATCAGAGCCTCGGCTCTATGATCTATAGTTTCTAGGTTTATCTGTTTTTAGATTACGCTTTTGTTCTTAATTCTCTACTTGTTCTTGAGCTTTTCGAAAATCAAGTAGGTAACAAAATAGTTTGTTTTGTTATCAGGTTTATCCTATTAATCAAGAAATTCAAACAGTTAGTTTGAATGGTTAAAAGGATCATAATTTTTGGATAAGGATAAGGTTGAATTAAGTTTAAATTAAACAATTTGTTTAAGTTGGTAAAAACCTAGTTAATCCAGATATTTGATTTGTCTAGATAATTAGATCTTCTTCATCTTGTTCTTCTCCATACAGTTTTTCGAAACCCACAAGGTATAAAAACAAGTTTTCTGTTTTTATCCAGATTATAAAACGTTTGATTTTGACTAGTTAGATTTAAACCTGGTTTGTGTTTAAACGGTTAAAAAGGATAAACCTTTTATCTAAAACTTTATCTTAACCAGTAATTTTTGAACTTTTGTTTAAAAAGGTTAATGTTTAGTTTTAGGATAATCAATTGTTAATAAAACTAGTTTTAGTTAATATTAATAATTGACATTTTTTTGGTTCTTGAAATTAAATCCAGTTTCTTTTTAATCAGGGTATTAAAACAATTAGTTTTAATAGGTTAAAGAGGATTTGAAAATATTTTATTAATCGGGAAACGGGAACCGAAACCATCCCCGTGACCGTTAGCGGCGCTAAAACGGGTTTAGCGGCGCTAAAACGGGTTTAGCGGCGCTAAAGGCAGTTAGTGGCACTAAAGGCCCAGTGGACCTCGGCCCAAGGGGTTTTGGCCCAAGATGGTTTTTCGGCCCAGCAGTTTCTCACGCCAATAGGGGTCTCGGCCCATTAGGCTTCGGCCCAAAGGAGGTCACGGCCCACGTAGGGCTCTCAGCCCAAGAATTTTTTGCCCAAATAGTTTCTCGGTTAAAACAAATAGGGATATTAATTTTAATGTTAAAGAATAAATAAGATATTATATAAACTAGTATTATATGTTTTAATTAGTTTAGTTAAAATATATATATTTAGATATTTATTTATTGTGACTAGTTTAGTCGTTTTTGAATAAATTCTAAAAGAGAAAAAGTTTATATAATAAAATGTAGAAACAAATAAGATAATATTTAATTGACCAAAAGCTGTCGGTTTTAAGTTTTTCGAAAACTAGTAAGAAAACCCGACATGAGGATTTCATTCAAGTTCTAAATGAGATCAAGTTTTTTTTTAAAGGTTTTATTGAAAAACTATTTTTGGTCAAATAAATTTAATTAGAAGATCATGATTCTCATTTTTGGTTAATAGGTATTAATCAAAGGGTAAATGAGAACGTTTAAACAAATCAGGTTATGTGCTTAACAGCACAGTTTATTGTTTTATATATTATAACTGCGTGGTTGTTTTTTTATATATAGTGCTTATATATAATTTCGTGGTTGTAACATATAGCTATAGTTTTGCCGAATTAGGACTAACTTTTTCTTTTTCTTCTTTTATTTTTGGTTTTTGGAAGGCCTGCGTGCCAATTACAATCCCTTTATTAATTGTAATATTGTACTGGTTCGGGGAGGCCTGCGTGCCACTTACAACCCCATTCAATATTGTATTTGTAATATATTAGTAGTAGTTTAATCCCTCAACAGAAATGGACTCCAAGAAGGTGATCAAGAAAATGGTGTTTTCACACGAAGCACGGATACTTTGGGGAGGTGTCAAGGCTAGTGGGAGCAGTAAATCAAGAAGGTGAATCCAAGTCACTTTATCCTTAGGTTTGACCTTAGGATTAGTTGGCAAAACTATAGGTTTCATATGCTTATTATTATCTGCGTGGTTGTGATTTTATTTACTATTTTTTCATATTTGCATATGATATGTGTGTGATGGTAAATAAAAGCGGTTTAATAAAAGGTTGTTATTAAACAGTGAAAAACCACGTCTTATGACAAACTAGGACACGACTTCAGTCGTATTAGATAAATTTTCATAAATTTAAATTTTTGTCAAGATTATAGGTTTCGAACTTATAAAGCCGTTTTGTGCACCTAGTTTAGGTACACATATAAATCGTATTATTAAAATAGTTAGTTTTGAAATGGTTTTTCAAAAACGAGAAAATTAAGTTTTTTAAATTTAATAGTAAAACCCAATAAAATCTTAGATCAGTGTGCTACCCACCTAATGGTACACCCTTGCTGTTAAACGGTACTCAGGTGTTGGAAGTGCCCAAACCTTGGCCATCCGGGTTCAAACCATTGCGGGAAGGGGCATGAAAGATTCTGCGATAATCGGGAGTCCCGGCCAGAATTCATGCTATCTTAGGTGGTGCAATCTATTTTGGTGATAATCGGGAGTCCCGGCCCAAAAAGCACTAGAGTAGAGTTAAACATACTAGACTGGGTCTAAGTGCTCTACGAGGTTCTAGGAGTCATATCAGTTAGGTACGATTGGTACAGGGTGTTACCTACCAGAAATAGCATGACTTGGCGGAAAGTGCCTAAACCTTGCGTCAAGTATGTGAAATATGGGTCCTAGGTCTAATATATATTATTTATGGGTTTGATGATATATAATTAGAAAAGTTTATCTACAATTACTAATTAAACCAAGTTTTTAATTTGTAGATGGCAACCAACGTTACTAGTACTAACAATCTCTCTCTCCGCTCTATCCTTGAAAAGGATAAGCTTGCCGGACCAAACTTTCTCACGTGGGAGAGAAATCTCCGAATCGTGCTTAGGCACGAGAGAAAGTGGAATGTCCTAGAACAACCTCTAGGAAATCCTCCTGCCAGCAATGCTAGGGCAGATGTCAGGGAGGCTTTCAAAAGCGCTCCAATGACGCCCTAGATGTCAGCTGCCTCATGCTTGCAACTATGAGTCCAGAGTTACAGTCTAGCATGATGGAGACTCCTGCTTATGACATGATCCGCCAGCTGAGGGATATGTTCCAGGAGCAAGGTCGTACAGAACGTTATGATGCCACCAAGGCATTTAACTCGTGCAAGATGGCTAAGGGGACCTCGGTCAGTAACCACGTCATGAAAATGAAGGGTTACATGGACCACCTGGAGAGACTTGGCACCCAGTAATGTGACATCCAGCAACGGATACGATACTCAACTCGTTGTCAGATGACTATAAGCCTTTTATAGTCAACTACAACATGAACAACATGGAGAAATCCGTGGCTGAGTTGCACTCCATGCTTAAGACAGCGGAGCAGAGTATCGGGACCAAGTCTAAGGACATTGTCATGGTGGGCAGACATAAGAAGAGGAAGGGGCGCAATGGAAAGGGAAAGGGCAAGGCCCAGCCCAGCCAGAATGCACCGAGGGCTAATAACGACAACAAGGGCAAGAAGCCGAAGCCGAACAAAGCAAGAACCGAGAATCGGTTCTTCAAGTGCGTTGAGGTCGGACATTGGAAAAAAGATTGTCCGAAGGGTCACGAGGAAGGTGTCAAGGCTAGCCCCTCAGGTATCGTGTGAATAGCTTTTTTATCACTTTCCACATGTAAAATTTTTTACGAGTATTCTAATATCTTGCAATCGTTTATTGCAGGAGGAGATGGAAATTGATGCTGCCCGGCATGAAGAGATCCCATGTGCAGCTTACAGTTATTATTAATAATTCTATTTCCTAGTTTATTAAACTTTTTTTAAGTTTATCTGAACAATTTTATCTTGTTTGTTTTTGGAAACCTTTTTGTTTAAGTTTATAGTTTTATGGAAATTTAAATTATTCAGTTCATATCCGTGCACATATTTTTATGAATCAGGATTAGTCCAGTTGTGACTAAAAGAATACCAATAAGTCAAGTCTTGACTTGATTGGTGATTCATTGTGATCTTATGCTATGATTTGTTGTAATTACATAAATGCTGGCTCAACTGTTCAATATACTTAAAGTAAGTGTTGAATTGGATCGTTTTTTTCTAATTTAACAAGTGTTTAAGCTTTCTTTTGTTAAAAAGTGAATGTTCAAGGTATTGAACAAATGGAAATAATAGTCATTACTTCCAAGTAAAATAGTTTCTGATAAAACATTTAAAATAGTATAAAAGTGATTATGGTAGTTACTATAATCAAGAGAGTTTTATGCTGAATGTTTTAAGGGAAAGAAATTTAAAATACCTTTACAAGTGTTCTGCACTTATGGTAAGTTTAATGAAACCACTTTCTGTAATTAGAAACATGGATATATGCAGATCCAAGTTTTTGGTTTCATAAAACAAATTTCTTACAAAAACTAAGTTTTAAAACATGTGTCTAGAACACATGTTTTAGGCATGATAGTCAAGGTTTGACCAAGCCTACAAGGATGTTTTAAAGTAATGCACTGTATCATAAAAGATAGTGGGAGCAACTGACAAATGTATTTATCAAAGTTAATAAAAGTTTTTTTTAACTAGTATGATAAATACAAGATTGAATTTTTAGAGTATATAATTATCGGATGATTTTAGAGGTTATCTAAAATAGTAAATTCTTGGGAAATGCATGATTTATTGAGAAGTACTCAATAATTATGTCATTGCAAGATTTTGAGTCAAGTTATGACTTAAATAAAATTATACACATTCTAAAGTGTTTAGTAAGTCAGCTTAATTAAATAATTGTTGGTTAGTCAACGTAAGAAATGATGAAATAGGATGTTTTTTAACATTCTTAGAAATGATATTAGATTAGTGTTGGTATACACAGAGAATCTAAATTCAAGTTTCTTACAAGTAGGTGTAAAAAGGTTTATCATTTCAAATGGATAATAAAATCTAGTAAGATTTAAGATATCTACAAATGTAATTAAAGTTTTAATTACAGGGAGGATATTTTATAAAATCAGAAACTTAGGAGTTATTTCCAGTTTCTCCAAGTTTAAGGAATTTTATAAAATAAGTAATTCTAGAATTGTTCCAAGGTTGCAAGAACGATTTCTAGCGAAACCAAGAAGGAGTACTTCAGGGTACTAGTCTTGAGTTTTAGGTTTATAACCATATTAATTTTTCCTTGTAATCTGTGATAAGTTACAATGCAAAAATAATAAGTAATTCAGATATACACCGTGAATTGAGTCAATGAAATGGTAGAAATTATACATCTTTATTCCAGGGCGGAATATGGAAGGATGTAGAAATTAGTTTCATTGTTCTTCACAAATTTTGTATGTTTTGGTTCATCCAGGAATAAACTAGCTTTATTCAAAACATTATCCGTGACTACTTATCATGGTGGGAACTATGATAGGGCTATAAAGTCAGCGTAATTTTGTGGTAGATTCGAAAGTATATATAACTGCAAAAGGATTTTGCGGACCAAAATTAACGGATATTCATTAGGGTTACGAATATTGGATTGACCCACTGTGAAAAAATACTTCGTGGATTCATGTCAAAAGTATTTATCACATAGGTTATCCTTAAGCCTAAGGTATTTGGTTTGGGATGCGGTAACTGTTGTCTTCTTAGCACGTTTTAACGCCACGCTTTAACAAGGTGGTCATAAGGAGCGTGTCTTGATTCAGTGGGAGCCGTATTTCCAGATGCAAATATGCAAGATGGTAATTGCACCTTCTTTTTAGGAGAGATATTTCCGGGCCCCTTGAGTGATTAGAGAAACTGGATAGTGCACGGTCGTGCCCAAATGAACTGATCTGTTCTTAGTCGTTTATCACGCAGTTTTGAAATCAAGTATGTCATGAACCAGAGTTCTTGAGTCTCTGAGTTGACTTTTTTCCATGCTAATGCTCAAAATTGAAATATCGCGCTACAAGGGAGAAACCTATATATATATATATATATATATATATAAATATATATATATATATATGTGTGTGTGTGTGTGTGTGTATATATATATATATATATATATATATATATATATATATATAACATACATATTCATGAACAGGGGGTTTATGATAGTTTAGTTTATAAACAGTTAGTTTATAACAGGTTACTTCTAAGCATGCTGCTTATGAAGTTTTATCACAAGTTACATTGGGGTATAAGAGTTCTTATAACCTGGTTACCCTAAGTGTCTGGCTAGGGACCTCTTTAGGCTAACAATGTGCAGTAACTATTACTTATCTTGCACAAGTGGGAGTCTGTTGGATTATGTGCAGAGATAATTAATGGGCATATTGTATCCAATGTTATAAGAGACTAAAGGGTCACACTGCTACACACCAAAATCAGAACAGTTGGATTTCACCATAAATCTGTGTGGAAATAATTAATCAGGTTGGATTAATTATTAAAGAGAAAAGTAAATAATTAATCAGTAGTATTAATTATTGAAAAGAGAGAAATAAATAAATAATCAGTTTGTATTAATTATTAGAAAGGAAATAAATAATAAATAGTTATTTATTATTTAAAGAGAATTAAATATTAAAGTTTAACGGACCAGTTAATTAATTAACTAGTGAAGTCCAGGGGGTTGAAATGCAAGAGATGAAAGTTTAATTAAAACCATTGGACTTTTTAATTAAACGGGCTTGGATCCTTTTAAATCCTTATATATATCCTTAAGCCTTAAGGATTAACATAAGATAACTTAATCAAGTAAAAGGTTAAACTTAGCCACCATCAACTCTCTCTCTCTCATCGTCGATCTCCTCTCTCGGCTCTCTCTCTCCTTGTCGAATTCGTAGAACACCCAAGGGGTGTCTACGGTTTTTGAAGTCGATGCACACACACATACTCAAGGACTTAGTTTGTTGTTTGAGGATTGGTGATCCAGGAGCGGTCTAGCAGCCAGTTCGTTAGGAGGTGCAGTAGTAGTGGACTACTTTAGCAATCCCAAGATCAAGAATCATAAGAGGTATATTTTATCATAACCTTATCTGTGGATTGTTGTAGATTAGAAACTAGTAGATCATGTAAGTTTTAAAGATCCTAACCCTTTCGGGGTTTAGAGGGTTGAGTTCAATCCAGTTCCGCTTTAGGATTGAACTAGTATAATCAAACACAGGTTTGACCAGTTTGTGTCATTGGGTGGTTTGGTTAGATCAAAACCCTTCACTATGGCAGTTTTTCTAGTATAGGTTCGGATATTCTCCCTAGTAGTAGTGGGCATACTAGGGGTGGCTTTAAGGTGGGATTGTAGATGGAATGAAGGTGGAGGAGATGGGTTAGACTGTGTTGGGATTATCACAGCCTTATCTCCAAAAGTGTATGGAGAAAAATGAGAAGAAATAGAAAGTAGAGAGGTCTTACATGTAGCAGCTTCAGTGTTTGCTGGTTCCGCTTGTGCAGAGTGCTCAGCTTGAACCTCGGTGTCAGCTTGGGAAGCTCCCCCTTGATTGGATCCCTCTTCTTCACTTTCTGATGAAGCTGCCTCAGATATCAGTAGCATAGGCTCACTCAGACCTTCTTGCTCTAGGAAAATGTCGTTGTTGAACATCTTGGGGCTGAGTGTAGGAAACAGGAACACATCCTGATCAGCTTCATATAGTGTTGTCCCCAGCTCAGCTTCAAATGCCAAGGACAGGTTCCTTATGAAAGGTACATGAAGATCCCTTGTGGTCTTCATCACTTGGACCGTGAGTTCGTTGAAGATAAGCAGAGCATAGTCCAGATTTCGAGCAAAGTATATGTTGTATAGCAGTTGCATCTCGAGCTTAATTACTTGGTCCAATCCTCCAACCTTAGTACCAAGTAAACGAATCACTGTGGAAACCATGAAACCCTAACTGGTTGGAAAGGTGGCCTTTTTTATTACACCCTCTGTCTGCGGGTGTCCCATTCTGGGTAGGACAGACCTAGCCACCTGTCTTGTCACAGCAGGCTCGAACTCATCAGATTGAGGGAGTTGAAGAACCTCCCATAGCCTGTGTACTGTGAGAGTAATGGTCCTCTCTCCGTTCAGCACTGTGCCCTGGATTTCGTCGTTTTTTTGGTCGTAGACACACGTAAACAAAAACTCGAGCAGATGCTGAGGAACCACATGTAAAGGTGCTCCAGTGAAAGCAAAAGCCAATGGACATTTACGAATATAGTTTACCCATGGTTCGTATCCTCTGTGAATTTTGCGTTGAGGGATTGCAAGGCAGGCACGCTGATTGTTGATTTTGATAAGCGGCAATCCGTTGTTCTTGAACGCAACACCCCTTTCCATTCTGTCACTGAGATTCAGAACGGTTCCGTTCATCGTTGAATTTAGAAGATTACACTAAGTAACTGTTCTATTCGCACTGAGCAATTTATGTTTCACTGAGCAATATTGGATTCGCACTGAGCAATTTAGGGTTTCGTGATCGATGAAACGAGGAATTGCACTGAGCAATTTGTGGTTTTTTGCGAATGGTATTGTAGAAGGTGAGAAGTCAGAGTTGTAAGCGTAAGCTTCTCTAAACCGGTTATGATCGGTATATATACCTTTCTGAGGAGAGAGAAAAGTTACCGTTAGAATCCTTTTTTATCCGTTACGCCAGAAAAATTACGGCTTGATTTAACAAAGAGAGGGTAGAAATATATCATCTTCCAACGGATACAAGTGTAAAATAATATTATTAACGTATAATAAGATTATAAACACTGTTAAATTATACCAATATACAATTGATATTCAATGAGATTTGAGACTGACTCAAATACACATTGACATATGAATTATTGACACGTAGTAATCAAATCATAGTTTGGACAAGCCAAGCTGAGTAAACTTATTACTCAGCCTAAGTCAAGCACTCAGCTTGAATTGAGCACTCAGCTTGAGATTGAAACTCAGTTTGAGTAGAGCACTCAGCTCAGGCTCAATGACACATTGTCATTATTGTTTGAGACTTACGCAAACTAACACTTATAACTACACTGAGTAGTTAATGTAGGTTTGGAACTTACCAAATGTGTGAACCAATCACACAGCATGAGTTAAGCACATAGCTCAGACTCTATGACACTCAGTCATTTATGTTTGAGATTGACTCAAACTATATATCTTAACTACACTGAGCAGTTAATGTATGTTTGGAACTTACCAAACGTGTGAACTCATCATTCAGCTTGACAGGTTATTCAGTTTATGAAAACTTATTTATAAACTGTGCACTCAGCTTCAGACACTTAGTCTTTGTCAAACTGAAAAACTCAGATTCTAGACACTTAGCTAGGGGTTGAGCATACACAATTTTGTTGGGAAAATGATCTCTTCAGTTTAGATTTGATGAGACAAAGTTAAGTTTGTTAGATGTGTTCTAAATATAACTTAAACAGAACTATGAAGCTTAGTCAGACTGAACACTCTTAGTGATTCAAACTTAGTATAAGATGAATATAAGCTGAACATATGTTCGATCAGCTTAGACTATATCTTAGTAAGATTATCAATATGTTTGATAAGCTCTGTGCGTAAACTAAGATATACATATTGAGTTTCAGCTTGATGAGTTTCAAGCTGAGTAACTCAGCGTGAAGACTGAGTCAGCTCAATAGAGTTACTAAATATGTTTTAGTTAATTCTTTAGACTTCTAAGGATGAGTTAATAATTATACATGACAGTTCAAGTTTGAATTCGGGTTTGTTCTCGAAGAACTCAGCTTGATGAGTTTCAAACTGAGTAACTCAGCCTGACTAAAGAAGTCAGTTTAAAGATAATTAAAATGTGTTTTAAATTTATCTTTTATCTCTCTATATCTACGGAAAGGATAAGAAGACTTCAGAATCAAGTTTGAAGATCGAAGACTCAAGATAAGAAGATTCAAGATTCAAGACTCCGAATTATCCGATAGTTAGTTAGCAAATTAGGATTAGTCCAGTTTGTTAGGAACCGTAGCAACAGGATTATAAATACTTATCTCCTGAGATGTTTAGAGGTACGACTACGACTACGACTCAAAGAAAACAACTTCGAGTTGCAGAGTCAAAACCTCACCTCACCGTATGTGTTACGATTCTTGAATCACTGTTTGTAAGTTCAACGTGATCAAGAAACTCACACATTGCCAAGTGATTCGTGTGTTCGAATTATCACATCAGTTGTGATATTGGTAAGTAATCATTAGTTGATTCAATCTATGAAAATCCTGTTTAGAGAGTCGTCAGTATCTATAATCATAAGTTGATTATAGATAGCTAAGTTTGAGAGATTGAGAGATTTATACTAGGTGATTATGTATCAAGAGTTGCTTACTTGATAGTTACTGTAATCATCTTCTTATTCAAAGCATTGTAATCATCTTCATATTAATAAAAGCATTCGACTAGTTGTGGTTTGATTTACTGTGTGTAACACTTTTATTTGATTTGTTCAATTTCCGCAGAAAGTGTATTCAACCCCCCCTTCTACACACCTGTTGCTTGTTGTTATTCTCACCAAGGGACCAACAACTGGTATCAGAGCAGGCTGAACTATTTCATAAGTTGAAAGTTAAAGATTCTGAGAAAGTTCACGATGTCTACAAGCAACAATCCTTCAAACTTTCCACAAATGTCTGCCAAAGGTTGTCCCATATTTGATGGATCTGACTATCCTATGTGGAAGTTCAGAGCCAAGCTATTCCTCAAGTCCATTGACATTCGTATGTTCGATGTCATTACAAAAGGACCTATCATCCCCAAGATTCCTGCCACTGTCAGTGATACGTCTCCTGGCAAAACTGAAAAGGAAACAAGAAAGCCTATTGCATTCTGGACTGATGAAGATTGGAAACTTTTCAATCTGGATGACATGGAAAAAAGTGTTCTGGCAAATGCCCTGACCAACGAAATCTTGCGTACTGTGACTGGGTGTCAATTAGCAAAAGATATTTGGGACATACTGAGTGTTACATATGAGGGCACGGATCTGTTCAAGCAGCATAAGAGAAGTCATTTGAATAGACCTTATGAAAAATTCTTTTCAAAGAAGAATGAAACCTTGTCAGATTTGTTCACAAAGTTTCACTGCTTGATAAATGACCTACTAAGTGTGGGTGTAAAGAAAGATGAAGCTGAACTTGTGCTGAAATTTCTGGATGTGTTACCAGAGAGGTCTAATGATGTGACTACAGCACTGAGAGCTGGAGGAACACTGCATGTGTACAACCTACAGTCCATCTATGGGTTCTTGCTAAATCATGAACAGATCACTGAACACAAGAGAACTTCTCAACAACAACTCAAGGAGTCCTTGGATAAATCTGATATTGCATTAGTTGCACATAAGAAGAAGAAGAAAAGTCCCAAGGCACTGGTTGTTAAATCTGAGACTGAGTCAGAATCTCAAGCTGACCACTCAAACTCAGACTCAAGTGGTACTCATGATGTTCAGAATATCACTGAGCAAATGGCAATGTTAGCCAGACGTTTGAGAAGAGCTCAAAGGGGAAGAGAAATATCTGACAGGGGCAAAGGGAAGAGTTCCTTTGATCCCAAGAATGCCGTGTGCTTCAACTGTCAGAAGAAGGGACATATTGCTGCTGAGTGTAGATCAAAGAAGGTCTAATCAACATCAGTTGTTGATAAGAATACTTACAGAGCTGATAAATACAAGAAGAAATATACTCAGCTCAAGAAAGGAAAGCCAGAAGACAAACCCAGTGCAAAAGGATTATATGCTGAAACCTAGGATACTGAATCATCTACCTCAGATGATGATGTATGTCTGATGGCTCAAGAAGATGTAGAGTTGGAGATAGATGAGGTTGATTATGGTTTGTTCGAGTCAACTTTTGAAGCTGACATGAAGGAAGCTGAGGAAAACAGTAAGCTTAGTGACTGGGATCCTGCTTCCATGTATAAGGTCAGTAATTTCAACTCTTATACTGATGAGGAAAAGGGTCTTGCTTTTGATTATCTGCTGAATGATTTCAAGACCGTCCTTAACTCTCAAGATGACCTCAAAGATGAGATAACTAAACTCAAGAATGAGATTAAGGAAAATAAGTCTTTCATTGATGTTGGTAAGAAAGCACAATGTGATCTTGAATGTCAAAGATGTTGGAGTATGCCCACTGACACACGTATTTGAGTAGTGCTACTGATGATATACGAGCCTATTGGGTCACATGCCAAGGATTGATCCCGACAACCCGCAACAGGAAGAGAGAAATAAAAATTCTAGAAATACTGTTTCCGCGTCGCGTAACCTTTTGGTTTCCGCGACGCGTAAACCGTCCGACAGAAACTTGACTTCTTGGTTATTGATTGTCTCAAGTTATTGACTTATGTGACATCTAGGAATGGCATGCACGACTTTGTGGCCAGACATATCTACTGAATTGGTGATAAAAGTCTTGTAGGTCTTTCATTTGTCAAGTAAGTGAAATAGATAATCAAATAGTCATTTTGGGATCTCTCTCTCTCTCTCTCTCAAGAACACTTTCATACACTTTCCTTAGTTCTTGATCTTCTCCAGGAAATCAGAAGTGTCTTTAGTGATTTCTTGGTATTTGTGGGTTGTTCCAAAGAGTGTTTTCAAGTCTTAAAGATCAGAACTTGGCATACTAGCATTTGTGGATCAAACAAACTTGGGGTGGACTTCGGTAGAGAGGAAGCTTGCTTGCTTTCTTGTCAAGAGTTCCACAAGTCAGAAGAGGGTACATTTCTTATCCTTCCCTTTTTACATGTTGCATTTTGTAGTTATAGAGTTCTTGGTCCATTCTTGGGGTTTCTAGCTTTTATGCTCTTTATTCATGTCTATTGCTTCGACTGTGGATTTCATGAAACCCCAACAGTGGTGTTAGAGCCATCTCTATACTAAATATGCACATGGTGGCCTGAAAAACCCGAAATCGAAAAACCGGTATTGCTGTCAGGTAGGATAAGCGGCGCGGAACCAGTTGGGTTACGCGGCGTGTAAATTTGTCTGACAGATTGTTTTAAAAATTTTTTAAAAACAGTTTTACAGTCGGGTTTTTGGCATTTAAAAATGATTTCTAGAATTCTATTCTAGAAATTATTTTTGGTATATTAAGATGCCCTGTATCTTGGTTGGTGTATTTATATGTATATTATTATTTTTTTTGGCCTAAATATAATAATTGCATATACTTACATTATGTATATATGAAAATGTTTCATCAAAAATGGTTTGTTGTTATTAATGCATATATACATGGGATTATTTAGTGCCTTGAGTTTTGAGAAATAATCTTAATCCAGATACATAAGTTAACATGGTTTTGTGTGGCACACCATGTTGTTCATGTTGTTCATGTGCTGTTGGTAACCAAAAGATGCCCTAGACCTTGTAGATGTTTGGTTGTTTTAAATTAGTTATTCATTTATTTGTTGACTATATGTCACATGGTATGTAATAATTAATATATTTTTTTGGTATGTAAATTATTTTGTGGCTTGCATGCCATTTAAATTCCATGTTATGTATTTTATACTAGAAAATAGGATTTGTGGCTTGTATGACATTTATTTCATTTTCTATGTAAAATTAATATGGAGGCAACCATCGGGAGTCAAGGAGTAACGTCTTGGCAAAAACGAAACCGAGAGGCCCAATGGAGGTAGCGGGTTTAGTGGGAGCATATCCAAGTCAAGGAAATGTCCTTAGATGACTTCGTTTTTCCGTAGTGTCTCACGGGAAAACGCATAGGTTTTAGGGGCATGGTTACCAATCTTATTGTTTGCGTGTGGTTGTTTTATTATTTATTGTTAATGCATGGATTATAGGATTGCATGCTAGACAATTTTTGACAATAATAAAACTCAAGAATTTTTTAACAATGGTTTAACAAACTCTCGCGCGCAAACTTGATTAACAAATAGGATATAAAATTGGTTTATATTCTGTAGTGAAAACAAATGGTTTTTGTCACTTCTTGTTAATCAAACACAAATGGTTTTTTAAACCGGAAAACTAAATCCCGTTTTCTAAATGTAAATTGCATACCACCCATAAGATGACACCACCCAAATCTAGCCGTGCAAAGTTGATTGTCGAGCTCTAACCGAGTTGACTTTTGTATGGACTGTGTGGAAGGTGCGTGTGGCCACTCGCAAGGTCGATTGTCGAGCTCTAGCCGATTCGACCATTGGGCTAGAGTACCACCGTGTATCTTCAAGGTTGATTTACGATTTCAAAATAATATTTTGAGTGATGGTCGAGCTCTAGCCGAAGTTATTCAAAGTATTAATTTGAGATAGGTATGGAGGGATCAAACATGCGAAACTAGAAACAATGGTTGTCTAGTAGGATCCCGCAAGGAACTAAGAGTTGTAATAATGGATTGCAATCGGTCTATTGATGCCGGCCCAAATAGCTTTGCAACTTGATCCGCGGAAAACCCGTCACGGTGCAAGGTGAAATAAGGTTCTTAGCCCTTGTTAAAATTTTGTTTTATTAAAAACTTTGGGCAATTATTTTAATGAGGATTTCAATCAAACTAACCAAAATCTACTTTGATTTAATAGATGGCATCAATTAGCAACACCAACACCACCAACATTTCGCTAAGGGTTTTTCTTGAAAAAGAAAAACTCGATGGGACCAACTTTATGGATTGGTCAAGGCAATTGCGCATTGTCCTTCGACATGAAGATAAGTTGGCAACCATTGAGGAAACCATCCCTGAGGTCCTTGCTGCCAACGCAAGTAGGTCCGTTAAGGACGGTTATGAAAAGCGTCTAAAAGACATCACCGAGATCACTTGCCTAATGTTTAGCACAATGAGTCCTGAGCTTCAAAGGAAAATGGAACGTCTGAGTGCCTATGACATGATGCTTGAGTTAAAGCACATGTTCCAACAACAAGCAAAACAAGAACGGTATGGTTGTCTGAATGATCTACTTGGTTGTAGGCTGCAGGAGGGCGGGAACATAAGCCTCCACGTGCTCAAGATGAAGGCACTTGTCGAGCGCTTGGAGAGAGTTGGATTTTCCATTGGGAAGGAGATGGCGGTGGATTTAATCCTCCGGTCTCTTCCAACATCATATGAGTTATCATATGCATGGTATGGAGAAAACCATAATGGAATTGCATGGTAAGTTAAGGACAGCTGAGTCCAACATGACCAAACAAAAATCCTCCGCTCCTGTTCCTGTCTTGGCCATCAAGGATGGTGTGTCCAAGAAGAGGAAGAAACCGGGCTCTACCCCGAAGGGTAAAGGTAAGGGTAAGGTTGGGGCTCCCAAGCCGAACCCTGCCCAGGAGCCAAAGCAAAAGGGTTTAATCCCTCAAGCTAAGAGTCCAGAGGAGGCGGTTTCCTTTTACTGTGGGGTCAAGGGGTACATGCGCCGTAGCTGCCCAAATTACCTAGAAGGGCTCAAGAAGCAGCGCGCTTTGGGCTCAGGCACTTCTACTTCAGGTACATTCGTGATTGAACTCCATCATACTTCTACATCTAATGGCTGGGTTTTAGATACCGGCTGTGGCACTCACGTTTGTAACATTGTGTAGGTGCTAAGAAGTAGTAAAAGGTTGAGAAATGGAGAGCTGGAACTAATCATCGGAAACAAGCAGGTTGTCCCAGTATTAGAACAAGGAAGTCTGGAACTTAATTTCAAATCCGGCTACTCTATTATTTTGAAGAATGTATGCTATTCGCCAGTTGTGGCGAGGAATATTATTTCTTTTCATGCTTTGTATGACGATGGATATGTATTTTCTTTTGAAAATGGTAATATTTCATGTTTAAAAAATGGTGTTTGTTATTTTAAAGCTTATCCATGTCGTGGTTTATATGAAGCTGATGCTTACATAGAAAATAATAGAACAATCATGAACATTGATTCTGGATCCAAAAATGGGTTGGATAAGTTTTCCCTATGGCATAGTCGTCTTGGCCATATTAACAAGAAACGCATCACCAAGCTCCAAGCGGATGGGATCTTGGAATCATTTGACCTCGGGGGTTCAAATGAAGTATGCGAGTCTTGTTTATTAGGCAAGATGACTAAGTAACCCTTTACTAGTGTGGGTGAAAGGGGTAAACACTTGTTGGATATAATCCATACGGATGTATGTGGTCCATTCAAGTATGTTACAAGAGATAACTCAAGATACTTCGTTACATTTACTAATGACTTCAGTAGATATGGATATGTCTACTTGGTTAGGCATAAGTCTGAGACCTTTGAGGTCTTTAAGACATCCAAAACGAAGTCCAGAATCAATTCGGCAAAACTATCAAGATACTTCACTCAGATAGGGGAGGCGAGTACTTGAGCTCGGAGTTCTGTGATCATCTAGCTAGTTGTGGGATCATTTCACAACTAACTCCTCCTAGGACGCCACAATTGAATGATATCGCCGAGCGGAGGAATCGGACACTATTAGACATGGTCCGATCGATGATGAGTCGCACGGAAGTACCCATTAGTTTTTGGGGTACGCTCTTGAGTCGGCGTCCAGGATCCTTAACCTCGTACCGACTAAGAAAGTCAAAAAGACACCTTATGAGATATGGCATGGAGAAGCTCCAAAAGTTGTATATCTTAAGGTTTGGGGATGTCCTGCCTTCGTAAGACGAGAGGTAAGGACAAACTTGAACCAAGGTCAGAAAGGTGTTATTTCATAGGGTATCCATCTGGAGCTATGGGATATTTATTTTATAAATCTTCTGAAAACAAAGTGTTTATTGCAAGAAGGGCAATTTTCCTTGAAAGGGAACTGATATCCATACAGTCCGGAGGTAAGAGGATTGATCTTGAAGAAATTCAAGAACCGAAGGAAGAAGGGACTAATGTCGGCACTATCTCTCAACCCGAAATGGTTGAAGCCGAGCAAGAAATTGCGTCTGTACATGAAAACACTCCATTAATTCCTCGTAGACCACGTCATGAGCCAGAGAGATATGGGTTTCTCATATCTGAGGGTAGTAACTTATTGATGGATTATGATGAACCCACCAACTACCGGGAAGCCGTAACGGGCAATGAGTCTGCTAGGTGGAAGGAAGCAATGGGGAGTGAGATGCAATCCATGTCGGATAACCAAGTTTGGGAATTGGTTGATCCAACACCCGGGTTTATGACAGTAGGGTGTAAATAGGTCTTCAAAAAGAAGACCGGCGTGGATGCATCTATAGATACCTTCAAAGTTCGACTGGTGGCAAAGGTTGTCACTCAAACTCATGGTATTGACTATGAGAAAACTTTCTCACCAGTAGCTATGTTGAAGTCTATTAGAAAACTCATGGCCATAGTTGCGTTTTATGACTATGAGATATGGCAAATGGATGTAACAACCGCCTTCCTTAACGGGAAGCTAAATGAAGAGGTGTTTATGACACAACCCGAGGGTTTTGTACATCCTGAGTATCCTAATAGAGTCTGTAGACTGATAAAGTCCATTTATGGGCTTAAGCAAGCAGCTCGAACCTGGAACCTGTGCTTTGATGAGAAAATCAAAACGTTTCGATTTTCTAAAAGCAAGGATGAGCCATGCGTATATGTCAGGGCTAGTAGGAGCGCTGTAGTATTTCTTGTCTTATATGTAGATGATATTCTACTCATCGGTAACAACATCCCAACTTTAAAAGAGGTAAAATTTTATCTTGGGAGTTGTTTCTCAATGAAAGACTTGGGAGTGGCGGTGTATATCTTGGGCATCAAGATCTATAGAAATAGATCTAAAAGGCTTATAGGGCTTAGCCAAAGTGCATATGTGGACAAAGTCTTGAATCGCTTCAAGATGGAGGACTCAAAAAGGGGTAACACCCTTATGATGAATGGAGTGACATTGAGCAAGACTCAAAGTCCTAGTTCCAAAGAGGAACTTGACGTAATGAAGAGGGTTCCTTATTGTCGGTCCCTTGTATGAGAATAACAACAAGCAACAGGTGTGTAGAAGGGGGGTTGAATACACTTTCTGCGGAAATTGAACAAATCAAATGAAAGTGTTACACACAGTAAATCAAACCACAATCAATTGAATGCTTTTATTAAGAAGATGATTACAATGCTTTGAATAAGAAGATGATTACAGGAACTATAAAGTAAGCAACTCTTGATACATAATCACCTAATATAAATCTCTCAATCTCTCAAACTTAGCTATCTATAATCAACTTATGATTATAGATACTGACGACTCTCTGAACAAGATTTTTCATAGATTCAATCAACTAATGATTACTTACCAATATCACAACTTATGTGACAATTCGAACACACGAATGATCTAGCAATTATCTTTAAACTGACTTCTTTAGTCAGGCTGAGTTACTCAGCTTGAAACTCATCAAGCTGAGTTCTTCGAGAACACACTCGAAAACAAACATGAACTAACATGTATGATTATTAACTCATCCTTAGAAGTCCAAAGAGTTAACTAAAACATATTTAGTAACTCTGTCGAGCTGACTCTGCTTCTGAGCTGAGTCACTTAGCTTGAAACACATCAAGCTGAATACTCGATATATACCTTATGTGACATACACAGATTATTAAACACATTAATAAATTAACTAAGGTATAATATAAACTGGTCGAACATATGCTCAGTTTATATTAAGCTTATACTCAGTCTGAAACACTACAAGTGTTCAGTCTGACTAAGCTTCATAATTCTGTTTAAGTTATACGTAGAACACATCTTACAAACTTAACTTTGTCTCATCAAATCTTAACTGATGAGATCATTTTCCCAACAAACTCCCCCTATTTGATGATGACAAAACCATCAAACAGTTCTTAAGTTTGTTTAACAGAATTATGTTTTAAATCTCAAACTTATTAAGATTTTATTATTTGAACTGATCAAACATTTATTGAACTTATCAATTTAAATTGGAACACACCAACTTTTAGTTGAACAAACCAACTAATTACATTAATGAATAAGAACTTATTTGTAATTCATTTTTGCTGAACTTATCAGACTTATAAATATGAACACATATAACACAGTTGAACATATGAAACTTTGTATTTGTATTACTTGAACTAATCATAATACTAAATGATTGATCACTTAGATCATCACACAAAGTGCTTACAAAAATATTAGAACTAATCTAATATTTATAATAGAACTAATCTATTTATCTTTTGAACTCAGGATGTAGAACTTCCCAAAAAATGATTTCTCTGTTGATTTCTTCTAGGAGACTTTCAGCTTCTACATCCCCTCTGAGTTCTCTTTGTTGCATTCTGATGATCTTATTCAGCTTATACTTTACAAAATAATTTGAGCTATCACCACATCAACTTCTTATATGTATGGCATCCCTAGCTTTTAGATAACATATTTCATTTAGCTTGATAAAGCTGGGATTGCCTGCCTGATCCTTAAACATGAGTCCCTGAACAGGTGTATCAATACCTTGGTTCTCTTTGAACTCTACACCTTCAGGTATCTCGAATAAGCTCTCCCACTGCAGACCAGGAACTGGAACATATCCCAATTCCTCAGCTCTATTAATCAGCATGGAAACTTCAGCAAAGATCTCTTGCTTGATTTGGCTTTTCTTGAACTTCTTGAGCATCATTAATATTCTTTGCCATTCTATGTAGCCCATCCAGTGAACATATCTCAGGTCCATCCCCATTGTAGATTTATCTTCGAATTCAAAGTTGAGGATGATGGCTCCATTTATTCTGCTCAAGGTCATGCCTTTTATCTCCTTGCTGATGCTCCTTCTAAAATAGCACTCTTGAATGTCCTCGTCTGTATATGGGATAGGATCAGGTCTCAGACCAGTGTATGTAGCCTCAGCTTGAGCTAAAGCTTTTCTCAATTTTTCTTTTTCTTGATCCTGTACTTCTTTTTCTTTTCTCTTCTTTAATTCAGCTACAGAGATATTGAACTCATTTGCTTCTTCTTGCTCTATCATTTCGATCAATTCTCTTGTAGCTTTTTCTTCTTCAGTCTCCTTCTCAGTTTCAGACCCCTTGTCAGCTTCATACTCGGATTCTAAAATCTTTTGCTTCTTTGATGCAGGTTCATCTTCCCTGTTTATTTCTAGCTCCCCCTCAGTATGAGCTTGCCACTCTGCTCCTGATGCTAGTATTAGTAGTGCTTCAGCCTCAGCCCTAGCTAGCTCAGCTTCAGTGTTGACTTGAACCTTCTCCCCCCTTTTTGTCATCATCAACAGGGGTTGAAGGCCTTGAACGTGTAAGTGCAGCAACTTCAGGGGCAATCTCTTTGACATCCTTTGACAGTCTCTCAAGCCTTTAATAGATTTTTCTTTTATGTTTCTTTTTTCTTGAGATGAAATAGGTCAAATTTAGCAGCAACATAATCCTTTAGCTGCTGGATACCAGAGGAGGCAGCTTTATTTGTATAATAGTCGTTGGGTGCATCATCCGAAGGTTGGTGTATACCTTCAAACTCATTTGCACCAGAGTCTGGACCCTGTGAATCACCTTGGTTTGAATATGAAACATTGACAGGTCGTGCAATAGAGTGTGAGAATTGAAGAGAATAAATTGGGCTCGAGATGTGAAGTGTATGGGTTGGTGGTTGGCTAATTGGTTTAGAGGGGGGTGATTGACCCTGGGGATTGGTCATACTTTCAATGTAACCTGAGTGTGTCTGCTCAGGCACGGTAACAAGTTCTCCCATGGCTCGAGTATGTGTGGGATGAGTAGACACCACACCCGGTATTGGCTATAGGGTTGATACGAGCCTTGAGGTTGACACCTTAAGAGAAGGCATCTCCCCCTCAACTCCTGCCTGTGGAGGGATCAGTGTGACCTCAGCTCCAGTGATGCCTTTAGAAGTGGCACCACCTATGGCAGTTATACGTGTATAGGTTAGGATATTCTCCCTAGCAGCAATGGGTAAGCTAGGGGTGGCTTCAGAGTAGGATTTATGATGGAAAGAAGGTGGAGGAGACGGGTTAGACTGGGTTGGGATTACCACAGCCTTATCTCCAAAAGTGGATGGAGAATAGTGAGAAGAGAGAGAAAGTGGAGAGGTCTTACCAGAAGCTGTTAGATTATGTGCAGAGATAGATAACATGTATCATCGTGTCCAATACTATGTGACACTAAAGGATCACACCGCTGCACACCCAAATAGAACCTTTTGGATTTTACCTTATGTGTATCACAATAATTAATAGTTTAATTAATTATTGAGAAAGAGGAAAAATAATAAAAGTTATTTATTATTTAAAAGGAGAAGTTAATACTTAGTTTAAATATTAACGGGACCAATTAATTACTAGTTATTAATTAATTAGAAAGGTCGAGGGTATTTTATGTAATTGATTAATAGTTTAATTAAAGCTGGGCTTTAATTAAACGGGCTTGAGGCCTAATAAGGGTTTATTATATAAACCTTATTTACCTCTCATTAATCACATAAGTCAATTGCAAATAAAAAAAGATAACCCTAAACTCTCCCTTCCCTCTCTTTCTTCCTCAGCGGCGGCGCAAAGGAGAAACCGAACCACCGAGGGCGGTGGCCGGCGGCGACGCGGAAACACACACACGCGAGTAACGGTTTGATCCAAGGTTTAATCCTTAGGCGGTCTAGCAGCCCATTCGAGGTGGTGCAGTAGCGGTGGATAACCTACAGCTGTCTAGAGGATTTAAGAAAAAGTTTTGGTTTCATCAAGGTATAACTTTTCTAATCCTTTTTCCTCTTTTAGTTTCTGTACAAGTTATATGAGATCACTGGAGGGGGTTTTATTCCGCTTTGCATGTTTTTATACCCTATAAAACCGTTCAGTGGTATCAGAGCCACTTCTAACCTCGTAGGAGACTAGGTAGGTTTCTTTTATTCTGATGAAAAAGGTTTATTTTTTATCAAGAAAAAGGTTTATAAAAATCAAGTTTTTGTTTTTTATTGGATAAACCTTTGATAAAAGATTATTAGATTTAATTATTAGTTAAATCTGTTTTTTTATTTTGTTGTTATTTGCGAAAAACCGAACCACCACAATCATCGGCGGCGACCTCAGGCGGTGGTTGCGGTCAATCGGCTGCGTCCCGGTTCGTGGGCGCTGTTTTTGGTCGACGGCGGTTCCAGGTAGGGGCGGTGGCTACCGGTTGATGTTCGACGACAGCCCAGTCGGCGGCTAGGCAGCGACGGCGGTCTACGGTGGTTGTAGGGGTACGCGGCACGGAGAGCGACGCAAAACCCGTGGTGGGCTACAGCCCAGAAGCCATGGCCCAAATAGCCAGCGGCCCAGTTAGGGTTTAGCGGCTAGGGTTTGCGGCGCTAAAGGAGTTGATGGGCCTCGGCCCAGTTTTTGTCTCTCGGTCCGTTTTATAATTCTTGGCCCAGTTTAAATATTTGGCCCAGCCTGCGGTTCAGATATTTGTGGTCAATATTAAATTAAGATACAGTTGTTATTTTAATTTAAAGTCTAAATATTATTTTGAGTTTTTGATTAATTATCAAGTATGAAACTTGAAATATATATTTATTGCAAGTAACATAAAAACAATATAAGGGTTTTAACAGGTTCTTAAAATCAGTAATTTTTCCTCAAGGTGAATAATTAGAAATCAGTTGTTGTTTTACTTTCATGTATTAGTTTAGTACATGTTTGGGATGTCATAGCCGAGCCCTAGACCTTGTGGATTGTTTAATTTCTCGCACTTGTGGTTGTGATTGGTTTTATTATTCTATGGTGTGGGGAGGCCTGCATGCCACTTACAACCCCTATTCTATTTTGTATAATTACTAGAACTAGCGGGCGTGCGTGCCTTTGATCATCTTGTAATTTTTATTATATTTTCTAGTTTTTAGTTTTTAGAATAGAATAGATTGTTAGAATAAATATGAAGCTGATACAAAGAAGCAAGGAGCAAGGAGCAAAGTGAAGGATTGGATGCTGGAGTCAGTGGGAACTTCAGAACGCCATGCCATATGTGTTGTGTTTTTCCACTTAGGTTTTGACCGTCGGGTTTTTCGTGTGGCTCACGAAACCGACATAAGTTAAGGGCAAGGCTAAGGCATAGTTGTTTGTGGTTGTTTTATTTCTTTACATATTTTATATATGCGTGGTTGTGATTAACACGATAAAATAAAACAAGGGTTTTAATAATAGTTAATTATTGAAACAGATGTTTTTTAAAGAAAACTGGCATTAAAGTTTTTCTCGCTAAAAACTTGGAAATCCTTTTTAGGAAAATCTTAGATCAGTGTGCTACCCACCTAATGGTACACCCTTGCTGTTAAACGGTACTCGGGTGTCGGAAGTGCCCAAACCTTGGGCATCCGGGTTCAAACCATTGCGGGAAGGGGCATGAAAGATTCTGCGATAATCTGGTGTCCCGTGCAGAATTCATGCTGTCTTAGGAGGTGCGATCTATTTTGGTGATAATCGGGAGTCCCGGCCCAAAATGCACTAGAGGGACTAAACATGCATGGTTTCTGTAACCGATGTCCCGTGGATCTAGGAGTCGTATCCAGTTAGGATACGATTGGTATAGTTCTTACCTACCAGAAATAGCATTGTCCCGGTGAGAAGTGCCCAAACCTTGCATCGGGAAATGCGAAATATGGATCCTAGTATAATAATTTTTGTTAAAAGGTAATAATTATTAGAAGATATAATCAATACTGAATCGGTTTTATATTTTTCTTTTTCTGTAGATGTCTATTATATATGTTATTCCGTTTTATTCACCAAGAGAGTCTCTAAGTCTCATCACTAGCAAGTGGAAGCTTTCAGGTCCAAACTTTGCTGTTTGGAAGATGCATCTGAAAAATGTTTTGGATGCACAGGGAAAGCTTCACATCATTGAGACATTGCCTCCAGAGCGACCAGGAGTAGATGCCCAGGATAGTGAGTATGACACTTACTATCAGTATCTGGCTGACAAATCTGATGTTATGTCGATTCTCGTTCTCACCGCATCATCTGAGTTCACGGACGATCTCCGTGAGAACTCATCTTATGAAGTTGTTCAAGGACTGGAGTAGAAGTTCAAGTTTAGTGAACGGATATGTCGTATGCTATTGATGAGGGAAATCCTTTCAGCCAAGATGAAAGAAAGTCAGTCTATTAGCGATCATCTCATTAACATGAGAAGGGTCTTAGATTTCTATGAGAGTTTTGGATCAAAATCAAAACCATATGAGCTAGTTATGCTCTTGTTCGTTTCCTTGTCGGACTATTACCAGAAAAGAGTAATGTATGTCCTTGGTGATTTTGAGATGACTATCGCAGGGTTGCACAAAATCCTTATGTGCATTAGCGATGAGTTGAATCCAAAGCAGCTAGAGTCAATTGTTGTGGACCCTATGTAGGAGGATTACTGGCTGGAAGAACTTGGAGAGATTTGTTGCCCAGACTATGGTAGCAAGGATTCATGCGAGAACTCACTCGACATAGATCAGCTGGACATTGGTTCGCCCAATGAGTCAGGTATCTTTATGATAGATTGTCTTATTACTTCTTATGAATCATGGGTATTGGATACCGGATGTGGTCATCACATATGCAATCATTTGCAGGGATTCAAGAGAAGTAAGAAGCTGAGACAAGGAGATATGGATCTACGGGTAGGCGAAGGCTCCATGGTTGGTGCTGAAGCTGTAGGGACATATTGTCTTAGTTTGCCCTCAAGCATGGTCTTAGAACTAGAACCCTGTTATTATGTTCCAAGACTTATTAAAAATGTTAACTCGTTTGATTTTCTTATAGACTGTGGATTTGCTTATGTTTTAAATGAAAAATCTATTTCTTGTTTCAAAAACGATGTTTTCTATTTTAAAGCTACTCCAGAAAATGGTCTATAAACGCTAAATCTAGATAACAATGACATCTATCATATAAGTAAGAGATCCAAGAGTAACTTGAATCAAACTTACCTCTGACATTGTCGTTTAGGACATATAAACGAGTAACGCATAGAGAAACTCCGAGATGATGGAATTCTAGAACCATTTGAGTTGGAGTCATATGTGTTGGAGTATGCCCACTGACGCACGTACGCCATTAGGATCACTGCCAATAAAGTGTGGGCCTATTGGGTCACACGCCGGGGATCAATCCTGACAGCAATGAAAGATGAGCGACTAAAAGTGTCAAAGTGGAGAGGTTGGTATGCAGGAGATTTACGCGACGCGGCTCCTGTTAGTCAACGCGACGCGGAGTGTCCGCGGCGCGGAAACGTACGGGTACGCGGCGCGGATAATCGTCTGACAGCATGCAACTTTTGGCTCCACCTCCCTTTTTGACCAATGCATGGCCTTGCTTTTCTTGGCCGGCCTTGGGGAGCTTAAGAGGGGTCTTTTGGCTCATTTGGGGAGTGAACTCGGATGACTCTCTCTCTCTTTCTCTCTCTCTCTCTCTCTAAAAACCCTTTTCACCTACATGGCATTTGAAGCTTTAAGCTTCAATTCTTGAGTGCATGTGAGGTTGGATTCCGGATTTAAGAGGGTTTTGCTGTCCTTGAGGTTGATTGGCTTCTTCGTCATCACCATCGTTTTCCACAAATTACTAGAGCTAAGGAGAATGGTATATCTTCTTTCTCTTTGTTTTTCCATTTTGCAAATATCAAGTTATAGAGTTTGGTCCATTAATGGGGTTTTATGCTTTGTTTGCTTGTTCTCTTGCTTTTGTTTGTTGCATGTTGCTTCCGCTGTGCTCATAAAACCCCAACAGTGGTATCAGAGCCACCTCTATACTGTATTTGCACATGGTGGCCTGAAAAACCCGAAAATAAATTTTTAATTTTCTGTCCAGTGGATTTCTGTGGCACGGAATTCTTGTGGTCACGCGGCGCGGAAAATGACGGGACGAAATTTGGTTTCTGCCAGTGTTTTTACGCGGCGCGGTCGTAATGTTGGGTCCGCGGCGCGGAACTTACCTTGGCAGAATCCGTTTTTCTTTTTGTTAAAGAAAATTGTTTTTTGGGTTTTTGGCACTAAATTTTGGTTTCTGGATTTTTTGTCCAGAAATTAAAATTTGTTTTTTGTAAGTTGCCTTATATAATGGTTGGTGTATTTATATGTGGATTATTATTTTGGCATGAAAATGGTAATTGCATATACTTACATTATGTATTTATGAATATGTTTCATAAAAAATGGTTTGGTGTTACTAATGCATAAATACATGGGATTTTTAGTGCCTTGAGTGTTTTGTAAAAATCTTAACCATTATACATAAGTTTACATGGTTTTGTGTGGCACACCATGTTGTTGTTCATTGGTGAACTTGGTTGTTTGTTCTTGTGATGTTGGTAACCATAGATATGCCCTAGACCTTGTGGATGTTTGGTTGTATTTTAATTATTCATTCATTTGGTGACTTTAAGTCACATGGTTTGTAATAATTAAATTTATTTATTTGGTATGTAATTTTGTATATGTGGCTTGCATGCCATTTAAATATTCCATATTATGTGTTTGTACGAGAAGTTAGGAATTGTGGCTTGCAAGCCATTTATTTCTTTTTCTATGTAATTGTAATATGGAGCAACTATCGGGAGTCAATGGAGTGACGTCTTGGTGAACACGAATCCGAGAGGCCCAATGGAGGTAGCGGGTTTAGTGGGAGCACATCCGAAGTCAAGGCTTTTGGTCGTTAGATGACTTTGTTTTCCCTAGTGGCTCACGGGAAAACGCATAGGTTTTAGGGGCATGGTTACCAATTTATTGTATGCGTGTGATGGTTTTATTATATTGTTTATGCATGAGTTGTAGGACTATTGCATGCTAGACAATTTTTGTAAATAATAAAACCCAAGAGTTTTAAAGATGGTTTAATAACTCTCGCGCGCACACTCGATTAACAAACGGATTTAACGACGGTTTAGTATCCGATTAGTGAGAACGTTTTGGTTATTGTCACTTTTTGTTAATCATACTCAAAATGGTTTTTTAACCGGAAAACTAAATCCCGTTTTCTAAAATGTAAATCGCACACCAGCCATAAGATGACACCACCCGAATCTAGTCGTGTAAGGGTTGATTGTCGAGCTTTAGCCGAGTTAGCCTTTGCATGAGCTGTGTGGAAGATGCGTGTGGCAACTCGCAAGGTCGATTGTCGAGCTCTAGCCGAGTCGATTTTGGGCGAGAGTACCACCGTGTATCTTGATGGTTGATTTACGGTTTCAATGTAATATTTTGGATGATTGTCGAGCTCTAGCCGAGTTATGAAAAATATTAATTGAGAATCGGTGTGGAGGGATCAAACATGCCAAACTTGGCACAATGGTTGTCAAGTAGGATCCCGCAAGGAACTAAGAGTTGCAATAATGGATTGCAATCGGTCAATGGTTGCCGGCCTAAATAGCTTTGCCACGTGATCCGCGGAAAAACCCGTCACGGTGCAAGGTGAAATAAGGTTCTTAGCCCTTGTTAAAATAGTTATTTTTATTTAACACATGGGGTAATTATTTTAACGAGGATCTCAATCAAACTAACTAAAACTACTCTGTTTCATAGATGACGTCGACTAGCATCAACAACACCAACTTCACGTTACGTATGTTTCTTGAGAAGGAGAAACTCGATGGGAGTAACTTTATGGATTGGTCTAGGAAATTGCGCATTGTCCTACAACACGAAGACAAGTTACACACCATTGAGGAACCCCTTCTAGAAGCCCCTGCTACCAACGCAAGTAGGACTATTCTTGATGCGTATAATAAACGCGTTAAGGACACCAACGAGGTCTCTTGGCTCATGATTAAGCATGATGATCCCTAACTTGCAAAGGCAATTAGTGGATCTAAATGCATATGATATAATGCTTGAGTTGAAGGACATGTTCCAACAACAAGCAAGGCAAGAACGGTATGGGTGTTTAAATGAACTACTTGGTTGCCGGATGCAGGATTATGAAAGCACTTGTGGAACGCTTGGAGAGGCTAGGATTTACCATTGAAAGGGAAATGGTGGTGGATATTGTTCTCCGATCACTCCCACCATCATATGAGCAATTCATTATGAATTATCACATGCATGGTATGGATAAATCCTTAATGGAGCTTCATGGCATGCTGAAGACTCTTGAGTCTAACATGGCCAAAGGTAAGCTCACCTCGTCCACTCTCGCTATGGCTACAAAATGGCGAGCTACCTGAAATGGGAAGCTTGGTTCTACTAAGCTCACCATGTTCAAGGAGTTGAAGGGCAATGAGATTGCGCCTCAAGATGAGACTCCAAATGGGGAAGTTGCTACTTTTGTGGAAAGCATGGAAATTGGCGCCGCCACGCCTGCCCTAAGTGCCTTGATGAGCTGAGGATGCACAAGATGAGAAATATTTGCTCCAAAGCTTAAGGTACATTCATGATCAAACTCTACTATTTATCTACTTCTATGGGCAAGTTTTGGATACTAGCCATAACACTCACGTTTGTCACAATTTTGTTTGGTGCAAAGTGCAGGTGTTAAAAAGAAGTAAAACCTGTAGAGAGATGGACTTCATAAAGGGAAACAAGATGGTTGTCCCTATTTGAAAAGGATTGTAAGCTGGGATCTTGCCACTCCTTCCAGCTAGTCTATTACTTTGTTAGATCTATGTTTTACGCCCTGCGTGGCTAGAAACAATGTATCTTCTATGCCTTTTGATAACGATGGATTAACTTCTTATGAATTATGTATTTGGTGGCTTATATGAAAGTTTATCCATGTTGTGGCATTTATTATAAGCGTTTGCTTATGAAATAATAGATTGATCGTGAATGATTTGTACATGTTACTCGTATTGTTAAAGTCAATTTAACCATATAAATAAGACTTGCATCACCAAGCTCCATGTGGTAAGGAACTTGGATCTTTTGATCTAGGATCAATTGATGATTGTAAATCTTATTTATTAGGATAAAATGACTCAAACATCCTTCACTTTTGTATGTGAGAGGAATGAAGGCTTGTTGGATTTCGTTCACACTTTTGTGTGTAAACCGTTCAAGCAAAACCTAAAGAGTAACATTAGGTACTTTGTTCCCTTACCAGTGAAGGTAAAAGGATGAATATGTTTAATCTGTTAGACACTCGTCTGAAGCCTTGAAAGGTGTTCAAGACACATCCGTGACAAAGTACATGATTAAGAGGGCATAAGACTAAAATACTCAAATCTAATAGAGATGTTGAGGATGATGTTCTGAGTTTTGTGACCATCATAAGAATTATGGCTTTGTCTCATAATTCAATCCTCCTAGGACATATTGTTATATATGGTCGCTAAGTAGAGGAACCGGACATTCTAGTTATGGTCCGATTATGATGGGTTTAACCAAAGTACCCTATTGTTTGGGAGTACTTTGAGAGTGGCGGGAAATGTTCCATAAGCCAAACCAACAAAGATGGTTATGTATGCACCTTAGATGATGATACTAGAAAGTATGTCTTTGCTAGTCCATCACAAAGTCCTAATTCCTCAACCTGTGTTTAAGGTGTGTTGGAGGAAACCGGAATCTAGACGTGCTACTCCATTAGGTATTCTGCTGTGGCCATGGGATATTTGAATATAGAGTATTGTTGTTCAAAAAGGTTTCAAATATCTATGGGTTCCAGTAGGATAAAAGTTTACCTTGAATGGAAAAACCTGATGTTGGCACTAGCAATCAATTGTGATTGAAGCTCAACATGGCTATGCTGGAGTACCTGACATTAAGTCATTACCTCTTAAACTTGGTAATAGTTGTAATAAGGCCGGAAAGATATAGTTTTATATCCGAGGGAGACGACTTAATGATGTTTACATCAAACTACAAAAACAAGAGTGGGCCTAGAGTCTGCTAGAAGGAAAGAGGCGATGAAAATGAGATGCAATCCATGTGGGATATCAAAGTATTGGACTTGGAAGACCCAACCGTTGAGTGGAAACTCGAAAGGTAAAAATGGTTCTTTGTTGAAAGAGACCAACATGGATATGTTTATGATTTCGAATACCGACTGATAGGAAAGATCTATGATTGACCATGTGGAAGGTATCATATGATGACTTTCTCTCAGTGGTTATGTCGAATATTGAGTTCGTAGACAACTTCAAATACCGACTAGTAGGAGATAGTTTTAAGATGATTGACCATGAGGAAGGTATCATCTAGAAATTCTCTACCGGTGGTTATGTTGAAGTAAACTCGGATACTTGTGATTTTAGTGTCATTTCATGGCTGCGACAACTTAATGCAAAGACCACATTCCTTAATAGGAATCTCTGAGGAAGTGCTCATAACACTATCCGATGGTCTGTTTCATTTAGTGTATCCTTGTGAAGTCTACAAGCAAAAGAAGTCCCATGGTCGACTTAAATAAGCATCTCTAGGTTACAACCTTTGCTTTGATATGAAAATCAATTGTTTGAGTTTTCAATAAGCAAGGATGAAACACATATGAATGTCAGGGCTAGTGGGAGTATTGTTGTAATTCTATATTTGCGATGAAATGGAGATAATGTCCATACCTTGTATTGTTCAAAAGATAAAGTAAGGAATTATGCATCCATGTCGACAATAGAATATACAAAATCTGTTTAGGGCATCAAGAAATATTAAGATATGTTCTTGGTACTCTGTTATAAAAGAAGCAAGAGTAAGTTGTTACTCTAGTATTAGCTTCTGAATAGAATGGGATAACTGCCTATCGTATTCGGAGTTTATGATCCTATAATATGTGGTGTTGTTGATCAAAGTAGTTCTTGAAGCATCGATGACTCTATTGGGTTCTTCTGAGACAATGAGGGTAGGATGGCTTTACTATAAGAACCGGAGTCTCGAATAGTCATTTACCTTATTGGGTTCTTCTGAAACAATGAAGGTACTATGAATTGAAGAAAGCACCAGGGTCTCACCAACGCATACTATGTGAGTGATGGTTGAGGTAGAAACGTGGTCGCCAGCAGAGTTAACACGGATAGCTTTATGGCAGATCCGTTAACTAAGTTGTTGTCATACCATACTAGGCCTAGGTGAACAAGGCTTGAGTTTGTTTTAGTTATATGTTTGGTATATATTATCTTGGGGAACATTTAGCAGTATTGTACTTCATACTATATTGATTATTAAATGTAATTTAATAATGCGCCGAGGGCGGATATTTTATGAACCCTTACTGTGTTCCATCTTAGCATGTTTAACACTTCCCAGAATGCTCTTGACATTCTAAATGTCCACAGTCGGTCATTCTTCACGGGGAGGAAGTTTGAGATAAGGCTGAGGGAAGTGGTTGGTCGCTATCTAATAATGGATTACATAAAAGAGAAGCAACACTTCGCCTGTGCTTGCAATGGTCAAGTGACTGGACGACCCGCACCTGAATTTACTTCATGGTTTCTGTCACGAGTAAATCAGGATGATAATATCACTTTGTCCTTAGACTGGAGATACATGTGTTCCAAAGCATGGATCTGCTTTGCTTTGATTGCTTTCAAACGCAGTTCGTAACTGGCTGTTATAAAGGGAGCTTTTAGGTAAAGTATGGTGTATGTGGCGGAGCAATGTAGTCAAAAGGATTCGTTCCTCTAGTTTAAGAGAGATATCCATGGGCCCCTAGATGATTGAGCGCTGACGTAAAATGCATGGCCATGCTCAAGTTGCGATGATATTTGATCGATTGCAACTAGATTTTGGGTCACCATCAATCGAGATCGAGAAACATAATTGTGAACGATCTGGAGATTGACATTTAACCATGTCTCGTGTTCACACGGATATCGCGAACGAAGGGATGAATGATCACTTATCTATAGGACCATTCCGTATCTGATTTTGGATTTGGTTTTTGTTCTTGATGACAAAACCCATGCTTGTTGGGGGCAGAGATGCCTTGCTAGAGGCCGCTCTTTGTCTGTGGTTTATGGGTACGGTGTGTCATGTGCAAGTGGGAGTTTGTTGGAGTATGCCCACTGACGCACGTACGCCATTAGGATCACTGCCAATAAAGTGTGGGCCTATTGGGTCACACGCCGGGGATCAATCCTGACAGCAATGAAAGATGAGGGACTAAAAGTGTCAAAGTGGAGAGGTTGGTATGCAGGAGATTTACGCGATGCGGCCCCTATTAGTCAACGCGACGCGGAGTGTCCGCGGCGCGGAAACCTACGGGTACGCGGCGCGGAAAATCGTCTGACAGCATGCAACTTTTGGCTCCACCTCTCTTTTTGAGCAATGCATGGCCTTGCTTTTCTTGGCCGGCCTTGGGGAGCTTAAGAGGGGTCTTTTGGCTCATTTGGGGAGTGAACTCGGATGACTCTCTCTCTCTTTCTCTCTCTCTCTCTCTAAATACCCTTTTCACCTACATGGCATTTGAAGCTTTAAGCTTCAATTCTTGAGTGCATGTGAGGTTGGATTCCGGATTTAAGAGGGTCTTGCTGTCCTTGAGGTGGATTCAAGTCTTTGAAGTTCATCCAAGCAAGCTAGTACTTGTGGATTGAGCAAACCCGGGGTGGATCAACAATAGCGACGAGCTTGATTGGCTTCTTCGTCATCACCATCGTTTTCCACATATTACTAGAGCTAAGGAGAAAGGTATATCTTCTTTCTCTTTGGTTTTCCATGTTGCAAATATCAAGTGTTAGAGTTTGGTCCATTAATGGGGTTTTATGTTTTGTTTGCTTGTTCTCTTGCTTTTGCTTGTTGCATGTTGCTTCCGCTGTGCTCATAGAACCCTAACAATATGATGTTTGCGAATCTTGTTTGTCTGGTAAAATGACAAAGCAGCCTTTCAACAGTGAGAATGAAAGGGCCAACAAGTTATTAGGAATTATACACACAGATGTGTGCGGACCCTTTACTCCGGAGGCTAGAGAAGGATACCGGTATTTCATAACCTTTACTGATGACTTCAGTAGGTTCGGTTATGTCTACCTTATAAGACTTAAATCTGAAAGTTTTGACAAGTTCAAATAGTTTCAGAATGAGGTATAAAATCAGCTGGACAAGAAGATAAAGTCGCTTCAGTCGGATCGAGGTGGCGACTATCTGAGTCAGGAATTCGACAATCATTTGAAGGAATGTGGGATTGTTTCACAACTCACATCTCCATATACACCTCAGATGAATGGTGTGTCAGAAAGGAGGAATCGTACACTGCTTGACATGGTACGATCAATGATAAGTCGAAGTTCACTACCATTGTCGTTTTGGGGACATGCACTTGAGACAGCAACGTTCATGCTGAACCGGGTTCCTACCAAATCGGTTGAAAAGACACCGTTCGAGATATGGGCGGGAAAAAAAGCCCAAAATATCTTTTCTCAAGGTTTGGGGATGTGAGGTGTATGTTAAACGAACATTCACGGATAAACTCAATCCCAAATCTGATAAGTGTATCTTCGTGGGCTATCCCAATGAAACCATGGGATACTATTTCTACAACCCAGATGAGAACAAAGTATTTGTTGCTCGTAAAGGGGTGTTCTTGGAAGAGAAGTTTCTAAACTCAGAGACTCCAAGAATAGAAATAGAGCTTCAAGAAACTGAAGAGGAGGAGATTACACCACCACCGATAGTTGAACCTGTAGTTCAACAGAGAATTGTTGAACCTCAACCCGAGTCTGTGGTTGAGGAAGAGGTGCAAACACAAGACCTTCGCAGGTCTAGTAGGCCTCGTAATGAGCCAGATAGGTATCTGGGATTCCTAGTTGCTCAAGACGAAGGGGATCTTTTAGAACCCACTACCTACCAAGACGCTGCCTCAGGTTTAGAATCTGAGAAATGGCTAGAAGCCATGAAGGCAGAGATGCAATCCATGTATGACAACCAAGTTTGGGAGTTAGTGGATTTGCCTCAACACAGTAAAGCTGTTGGGTGCAAATGGGTCTTCAAGAAGAAGACAGACATGGATGGAAGGGTGCATACTTTTAAAGCAAGGCTAGTGGCAAAAGGTTTCACGCAAACTAATGACGTTGACTATGATGAAACATTTTTTCCCCAGTGGCAATGCTTAAGACTATTAGGATTCTAATGGCCATATCAGCATTTTTGGACTACGAGATATGGCAGATGGATGTCAAAACCGCTTTCCTTAACGAGAAAGTGATAGAGGATGTATATATGATACTACCGGATGGTTTTGCGGATCCAAAGAACCCTAATAAAGTATGCAAGTTGCTTAAATCCATTTATGATCTAAAGCAAGCATCTAGGAGCTGGAACTTACACTTTGATGAGCGCATCAAAGAATTTGGTTTTACAAAAAGTGAGTTCGAGTCGTGTGTTTACACTAAATTCAGTGGGAGCGCGGTAACCTTCCTAGTCTTGTATGTAGACGACATACTGTTAATAGGAAACAATATACCAGTATTACAAGGAGTAAAATCCTGGTTAGGTAATTGTTTCCAGATGAAAGACTTGGGAGAAGCTGCTTATATACTAGGTATAAAGATCTATAGGAATAGATCTAAGCGGCTTATCGGACATAGTCAAAGTACCTATATTGACAAAGTCGTGAAAAGATTCAAGATGGATGAATCCAAGAAAGGATTTATTCCTATGCAATCTGGCGTGATTTTGAGCAAGGCTCAGTGTCCTGTGTCTAGTCAAGATCAGGACAAGATGAAAATGATACCATAAACCTCGGCAGTTGGTTCAATTATGTATGCCATGCTATGTACTAGACCCGATGTTGCCTATTCTATCAGTGTCACGAGTAGATATCAGCAAAATCCTGGTGAAGCTCATTGGGTGGCCGTCAAGAATATTCTCAAGTATCTGAGAAGGACGACAGAAATATTCCTAGTATATGGAGGTTCGATGGATGAGCTCAGTGTAACTGATTACACTGATGCTAGTTTCCAGACCGACATAGACGACTTCAGGTCGCAGTCAGGATTTGTCTTTACCCTAAACGGAGGAGCCATATCTTGGAAGAGTCAGAAGCAAGATACAATAGCAGATCCTACTACAGAGGCAGAGTATATTGCGGCAAGTGATGCGGCAAAGGAAGCTGTCTGGCTGAAGAATTTTATCTCGGAACTTAGAGTTGTTGCCTGTATCTCTAGACCGATCGATATATTCTGTGACAACTCAAGGGCTGTAGCGCAAGCTAAAGAGCCTAGAGATCATCAGCGGACAAGGCACGTACTCAGGAAATATCACCTCATCCGAGAGATCATTGGAAGAGATGATATTAGATTGCAAAAGATACCGACGGACGACAACGTTGCTGACCCGTTGACGAAGCCGCTAGCTAGGGCTAAGCATGAGAGGCATGTAAGTTCTATAGGAATGCAGTACTTGGAACATAGCAGCTAGTTCGTGTTTTTTATTATTACTATGGATTTAACTTGAAACCTTTTATTATGTATTTACATTTCATGGGATTGAAATAGGAGGTATTTACATAATGTTTCGTAGTTGTCCATTTTTAGCATGTTTAACCTATCCTTGACAAGTCAAGTTATGAATTGTCTAAATGCCCGTAGCTACTTAATGTAGTGGGAGCTACATTAGGGAGGTAACGCTATTATGGATATTTGATGATTTATTCGGGTATGAATAAAAGCACAAGGTTGTGACCAAGTATTCATAGATATTTATCAGGGTATAAATATTGGGGTGATCCGCATCGAGTTTACTTCATGTAGTGTTAACATAAGTAAACTTGATAGGTTGTCCTTAGACCTGAGATATTTGGTTTGGGGCATGGTAACTTCTGTACTTTAGCATGTTCTAACGTCATGCCGTAACAGGGTGATCATAAGGGGCTTGTCTAGATGCAGCGGAAGCCATGTGCTAAAATTGCAAATAGTCAAGATGGAATTTGCACCTCCTTTTTAGGGGAGATATTTTCTGAGCTCCTCGACGATTAAGACTACTGAAAATGCGTGGCCGCGCTCGGTTAGAATGATAGTTAACCGTAACTGCAGAGTGTCGAAATCAGAGTCGAGAAAATCTGAGTATTAGATGAGATCCCTGCTCCATGTCAAATACTCACATTACGAAATATCGCGATGCAAAAGGAAAAGCCTAGATAATTAAAGGCGTGGATTATGTCTCTAGATATAAGAGATCTCATAGTCTGGTAAACCTAAGCGTCTGGCTAGGGACCTCCTTAGGCCAACGATGTATAAGGAGTGTTACTTATCTTGCACAAGTGGGAGTCTGTTAGATTATGTGCAGAGATAGATAACATGTATCATCGTGTCCAATACTATGTGACACTAAAGGATCACACCGCTGCACACCCAAATAAAACCTTTTGGATTTTACCTTATGTGTATCACAATAATTAATAGTTTAATTAATTATTGAGAAAGAGGAAAAATAATAAAAGTTATTTCTTATTTATAAGGAGAAGTTAATATTTAGTTTAAATATTAACGGGACCAATTAATTAATAGTTATTAATTAATTAGAAAGGTCGAGGGTATTTTATGTAATTAATTAATATCTTAATTAAAGCTGGGCTTTAATTAAACGGGCTTGAGGCCTAGTAAGGGTTTATTATATAAACCTTATTTACCTCTCATTAATCACATAAGTCAATTACAAATCAAAAAAGATAACCCTAAACTCTCCCTTCCCTCTCCCTCTTCTCGAAGGCGGCGCAAAGGAGAAACCGAACCACCGAGGGCGGTGGCCGGCGGCGACGCGGAAACACACACACACACGCGGGTCACGGTTTGATCCAAGGTTTAATCCTTAGGCGGTCTAGTAGCCGGTTCGAGGTGGTGCAGTAGCGGTGGATAACATGCAGCTGTCTAGAGGATTAAAGAAAAAGTTTTGGTTTCATCAAGGTATAACTTTTATAATCCTTTTTCCTCTTTTAGTTTCTGTACGAGTTAGATGAGATCACTGGAGGAGGTTTCATTCCACTGTGCATGTTTTTATACCCTACAAAACCCTTCAAAAGCAGCTTGAATGGCTGCTGGTTCAGCTTGAGTAGAGTGCTCAGCTTGAACTTCGGTCTCGGCTTAGGAAGCTCCCCGTTGATTCGATCCTTCTGCTTCACTTTCAGATGAAGCTGCCACAGCTATTTGTAGCATGGGCTTACTCAGACCCTCTTGCTCTGGGAAGATGTCATTGTTGAACATCTTGGAGTTGAGTGTAGGAAACAGGAACACATCCTGATCAGCTTCATAGATGCTGTCTCTAGCTCGACTTCAATTACCAAGGACAGGTACCTTATAAATGGTACATGAAGATCCCTTGTGGTCTTCATCACTTGGACCTTGAGTTCATTGAAGAAAACCATAGCATAGTCCAGATTTTTGTTGAAGTAAATACTTTACAGCAGCTGCATTTCGAACTCATTTACCTGGTCCAGTCCTCCAACCTTAGTCCCCAGTGAACGAATCACCGTTGAAACCATGCAGCCCCAACTGGTTGGAAAAGTGGACTTCTTGATGACACCCTCTGTCTGTGGGTGACCTAATCGAGGTAGGACAGACCTAGCCACTTGCCTTGTGACAGCCGGCTCGAACTCATCAGAATGTGGGAGTCGAAGAACATCCCTTAGCCGCTGTACTGAAAGGGTTACTGTCCAATTAGCATTTAGAGCAGTCCCAGTTATCTCTCCCCTGTTCTGGTCGTAAGTACAGGTGTACCAGAACTCTAGTGGATGTTGAGGAACGATGTGAAGGGGTGCGTCACAGAAGGCGAATGCCAGGGGGCATTTACGAATATAAGCCACCCAGGCTTCATAACCTCTGCCTTGTTTTCTCGTAGGAATTGCAAGGCAGGCCCGTTGATTGTTGATTTTAATCAATGGCGCTCCATCATTCTTAAACTGAGTACCTCGAATCATCTGATCACTGAGAACTAACGCGATTTCATCCATGTTGCACTGAGTAATGGGAAATTCGTACTGAGCTGTTTAAAGAATTGCACTTAGCAAAGTAGGGTATTGAATCGGACGTATGCACTAAGCAATGGAGGTGTTTGCAAAAGGTAGTTGAGAAGATGAGAAGTCAGATTTGTAAGCGTAAACTTCTCTAAACTAGTTATGATCGATATATATACCTTTCTTAGGAGAGAGAAAAGTTACCGTTAGAATTCCCTTTTTATCCGTTACTCCGCTTGAGATTGATACTCAGCTTGAGTAGAGCACACAGCTCATGACACTAAGTCATTTTTGTCTGAGACTGACTCAAACATTCTTTTTAACTACACTTAGTAGTTAAAGAATGTTTGGAACCTACCAAACGTGTGAACCAATCACACAGTCTGAGTGAAGCACATAGCTCATACTCAATGACACTTAGTCATTTTGGTTGTGACTAACTCAAACTATATATCTTAACCACACTGAGTAGTTAAAAGATGTTTGGAACACACCAAACGTGCGAACCAATCACACAGCTTGAGTTAAGCACATAGCTCAGACTCAGTGACACTTAGTTATTTATGTTTAAGACTGACTCAAACTGTATCATAACTACACTAAGTAGTTAAAGTGTGTTTGGAACATACCAAACATGTGAACTCAGTATTCAGCATGACATGTTATTCAATTTATGAAAACTTATTTACAAACTGTGCACTCAGCTTAAGACACTTAGTCTTTGTCTAACTGAAAACTCAGATTCTAGACACTTAGCTAGGGGTTGAGCATACCCAAGTTATTTAGCAGATACATAAACCTCTTCTCATCAAGTGGTTTAGTAAAGATATCTGCTAGTTAGTCATCAGTGGAAATATATTTTAATGTCAACTTTACCTTTTTCCACGATGTCACTGATGAAGTGATGTCTAATTTCAATGTGCTTGGTTCTTGAGTGGAAGACGGGATTGTAAGTGATGGCTATAGCACTTTGGTTATCACATAAGATAGGAGTTTTCTTGAAACACATGCCAAAGTCTTGAAGTTGATGCTGCATCCATAGGATTTGAGCACAACAGCTACCTGCTGTAACATATTCAGCTTCAGCAGTTAAAGTAGCCACTGAGTTCTGTTTCTTAAAAGTCCAGCTGACTAACTTCCCTCCAAGCATTTGACATCCTCCAGTAGTTGATTTTTTGTCTAACTTGCACCCAGCATAGTCAGCATCTGAAAAACCAACTAACTCAAATCCAGAGTCTTTTGGATACTAAAGACCTAGATTTGGTGTACCTTTAAGTTACCTAAAGATCCTTTTCACAGCTTGAAGATGTGATTCTTTAGGATCTGCCTGATATCTTGCACAAACACATGTAGCAAACATAATATCAGGTCTACTAGCTGTCAAATAGAGTAATGAACCTATCATTCCTCTATAGGTAGACTGACACACAGACTTTCCATCTGAGTCTTTACTCAGCTTGACAGCTGGTGACATGGGTGTTTTCATGGTTGAACTTGAATCAAAACCATATTTCTTTATCAAATCAAGAACATACTTTCTTTGATTGATGAATTTCCATCAGGCTTTTGTTGAATTTGTAAGCCTAGGAAGTATGTCATCTCACCCATCAAACTTATCTTGTACTTTTGTGACATTATTTTGGAAAACCACTCACACAGAGATTCATTGGTTGAACCAAAAATAATATCATCCACATAGATTTGTACAAGAATCACCTATCCTTTACTCCTTTTAATAAAGAGTGTCTTATCTATACTACCTCTGGTAAAATCCATTGAGAGTAGATAAATGGACAGTGTATCATACCAAGCTCTAGGAGCATGTTTAAGACCATACAAAGCCTTGTCCATCTTATAGACATGATGTGGAAACTTTGAACTTACAAAGCCAGGAGGTTGTTTCACATAGACTTCCTCCTGAAGTTTTCCATTTAAGAAAGCACTCTTCACATCCATTTGATAGACTTTAAAGTCTTTATATGCTGCATAAGCTAGGAACATCCTTATGGCTTCAATTCTAGCAACAGGGGAAAAGGTCTCATCATAATCGATTCCTTCCTCTTGCTTATACCCTTGTGCTACCAGCCTAGCTTTGTTCCTCACTATCACTCCATCCTTGTCCATTTTATTTCTATAGACCCACTTAGTGCCTATAATTGAATGATCTTTGGGGGCATGGTCAAGGTTCCAAACCTTATTTCTCTCAAACTCATTTAATTCCTCTTGCATAGCTTCAATCCAATCCTCATCCTCTAAGGCTAATTTAGTCTTCTTTGGTTCCATTTGTGATAGGAAACTAAAGTGTGCAGCGTAATTAGCTGTAGCCTTGGATCTGGTCATGACCTTTTCTTGGACATCTCTAATAATTTGATCTTGAGGATGATCTTTGAGGAATTTGAATGTTGTAGTTGGAGAGTCTGGTTCAGAATAAGAGTGATGTTGGGATTCCTGAGGTGAACTTATCTCCTCAGTCTCAGCAGCATTGTCAACAAAGTGATGAACACTAAGATTCTCAGTCTGATTGACTTCAGCTCCAAAGGGGTTGATGAACTCATCATCCTTCTCAGCTTGAGAATCCCTTGGAGTTTGTGATGATTTCTTTGATGAAGACACATCATCATCACTATCATCTACTATGACATACATAGGATTTGATAAGTTGGTTTTCTTAGGCCTTTCAATCTCACTCAGACTGACTAAGTCAGCTTGACTTTTATCACCTTGATCAAAACTTTCTTCATCAAATGAGACATGAATTGATTCTTCTATGGCTTTTCTCCTTGTGTTATATATTCTATAAGACTTGGAGATTGAGGAATAACCAACGAATATTCCAAGATCAGCTTTAGGTTCCAACTTATGGAGCTGATCTCTTTGATTCAGCATATAGCATTTTGAACCAAAGATATGAAAATAACCTATATTGGGCTTTCTAGATTTGTATATCTCATATGAAGTCTTTCCATGTCTTTTGACAATGATTGACCTATTCAGAGTATAACAGGTTGTACTAACAGCTTCATCCCAGAAATAGAGTTTCAATCCTGCCTCACACAACATTGTTCTAGCAGCCTCAATTAAGGTTCTATTTTTCCTTTCAGCAACTCCATTCTGTTTTGGAGTTCTGACAGAAGAGAAATTTTGTAATATTACCTTTTGTTCACAGAAGCTTTCAAGAGTTGAGTTTCTGAACTCAGTCCCATGATCACTTCTAAGTTGCTTTACGGACAAACCTTTTTGCAACTCTTCCCTTTTGATGAAACTAATTATCTCCAGGGCAGCCTCACTTTTGGCTTTAAGGAATATTACCCAGGTGAATCGTGAGAACTCATATACTATCACCAGTGTGTACTTCTTGCCACTCAGGCTTGGAGTACTTATGGGTCCAAACAGATCCATATGCAACATATGCAGTGGGTCTGTTATTAAAAAAATTTGCTTTGACTTAAAAGACCCTTTATGGTGTTTCCCTTGTTCACACGCTGAGCACAATTTGTCTTTGACAAATGTGATCTTTGGTAATCCAGAGACTAACTCTTTATTGGACAGCATATTTATATTTTTAAAGTTTAGATGAGATAAACTTTTATGCCAAAACCAACTCAGCTTAGGAACAGAATGGGAATACAAGCAAGTTTCAGTATAGAGATCAGCTGAATTTAGATCAAGTAGATACACATCTCTTTCTCTTTTAGCTATTAATACAGGCTTTCCCATAGCATTATAGATTGTTCCTGCTTTCTTCCTAAAAGTAACAACATTATCTTCATCACACAATTCACTGATACTAATCAGATTGTGTTTGAGACCTTTGACATAGGCAACTCTGTGGAATGTAACTTTGCCAGCTTTCATCTTTCCATAGCCTTTAGTTCTTCCATGTGAGTTGTCTCCAAATGTTACTTTAGGACCTTCATCTTCTTGGAAATCACTAAGAAATCCTTTCCACCCAGTCATGTGCCTTGAGCATCCACTATCCAAGTACCATTTACTTGAACCCTGCACATGAGATGAAAACTAAACATATTAGTTTTGTTTAGGAACCTACTTCTTGGTAGGTTCAGATGAGGAGCACTTAGCATCTCCATCTTGTTGAACAGATTGTTCAGCTTGAGCAGGAGCTGAGTCCTATATAGGCTGATCAGCTTGTTCTTGTTAAGGCCTTGAGATTTGTTCTTCACAATCCCTTAGCCTCATGACCTCTACTTCGGCACTTGTAGCATCTCCTTCTTCCAATGATGACATGAGGTAGAGTGTCTATCAATCCTTGTCAGAACTTACTCTTAGTTTTAGGATTGTATGTGGTGGATAACTTCTCAACTTTCTTTGCAAGCTGATTCACTTGGTGATCACTGACTTTGGACTTCCCTTTGTCAGGTCTCTGTTTGTTATCCTGAGATGATTGAGTGACAACCCTCTTCTCCATAACTTTAGACTTACCTTTGCCATGGCTACTGGACTCACTAGTTTAAATAGGTTTGGACTTATCACTGTTGATCTTCTTGGACTTACCGAGATCTATAACTTTGGACTTACCATTGTTGTACTTTGACCTCTGACTAACAGTTGTCTTTCTATTCTTGTAACTTCTCTCCGAGCCAGAAAGAGAATTTTGACTTTTGAAAGGATTTGGATTAAGCCTTTTTATGACTAAAGTTCTTTGAACAGACTGAGTGCCTAACCTGTCAAGCACAGACTTACCATGATGTTTTGATGTTGAGCACTCATTCCCATGATCACTAGCTTTCACAAACATATTGAATTTAAAGTTCTGACCATGTTTGTTCTCTGAGGTTGACTCCTGAGACTCAATCAGTTGTCTATCCTCCTCAGAGTCTGTACTTGCTATCTCATCATCAGCTACATAAGCTGTTGTTTGATAGTCACCTCCAAGTACAACCTTTACCTGTTTAGGTATCTGTTGGTTTATGCACTTTTCAGCAAGCTTTGATGACTTACACCAAGACTCAGTGACCTTTTGAAGTTGGTCAGCTTTGTCTTTAGCTTCCTGAAGTTCTTCACTTAGAAGTTTATTAATGTTTCTTTGACATTCAAGATCACGTTGTGCTTTCTTACCAACATCAATGAGAGGTTTATTTTCCTTAATCTCATCCTTCAGTTTTTCTATTACAGCTTTGAGGTAATTTTTAGACTTAAGGACGGTCTTGAAATCATTCAGCGGATAATCAAAAGAAAGACCCTTTTCCTCATTAGTATAAGAGTTGAAATTACTGACCTTATACATGGAAGCAGGATGCCAGTCACTAAGCTTGTTGTTTTCCTCAGCTTCCTTCATGTCAGCTTCAAAAGTTGACTCGGACAAACCATAATCAACCTCATCTATCTCCAAATCTTCATCTTCTTGAGCCATCATACATACATCATCATCATTTGAGGTTGATGATTATGTATCCCAGGTTTCAGCATATAGTCCTTTTGCACTGGGTTTATCTTCTGGCTTTCATTTCTTGAGCTGAGTATATTTCTTCTTGTATTTATCAGCTCTGTAAGCATTCTTATCAACACTGATGTTGATTCCACCTTCTTTGATCTGCACTCAGCAGCAATATATCCCTTCTTCTGACAGTTGAAGCACACAACATTCTTGGGATAAAAGGAACTCTTCCCTTTGCCCCTGTCAGATATACCTCTTCCCCTTTGAGTTCTTCTCAAACGTCTGGCTAACATTGCCATTTGCTCAGTGATATTCTGAACATCATCAGTATCACTTGAGTCTGAGTCTGAGTGGTCAACTTGATATTCTGACTCAGTCTCAGATTTAACAACCAGTGTCTTGGAACTTTTCTTCTTTTTCTGTGCAACCAATGCAACTTCATTCTTATCCAAAGACTCATTGAGTTGTTGTTGAGAAGTTCTCTTGTGTTCAGTGATCTGTTCATGATTTAGCAAGAACCCATAAATGGACTATAGGTTGTACACGTGAAGTGTTCCCCCAACCCTTAGTGTCGTAGTTACATCATTAAACCTTTCTGGTAACACATCCAGAAATTTCAGCACCAATTCAACTTCATCGTTCTTAACACCCACACTTAGTATGTAATTTATCAAGCAGCAAAACCTTGTGAACAAATCTGACAAGGTTTCATTCTTCTTAGAAAATAAGTTTTCATAAGATCTATTCAAATGATTCCTCTTGTGCTGCTTGACCAGATCCGTGCCCTCATATGTGACACTCAGCGTATCCCAGATATCTTTTGCAGTTTGACACCCAGTCACAGTGCGCAAGAATTTATTGGTCAGGGCATTTGCTAGAACACTTTTAGCCTTATCATCCAGATTGTAAAGTTTCCAATCTTCATCAGTCCAAGATGCAACAGGCTTTCTTGTTTCCTTTTCAGATCTGCCAGGAGACGTATCACTGACAGTAGCAGTAATCTTGGGGATTATGGGTCCTTTTGTGACAACATCTGACATACGGTTGTCAATGAACTTGAGGAACAGCATGGCTCTGAACTTCCACATAGGATAGTCAGATCCATCAAATATGGGACAGCCTTTGGCAGACATCTGTGGAAAGTTTGAAGGATTATTGCTTGTAGACATTGTGAACTTTCTCAAAATCTTGAACTTTTAATTATGAAATCGTTCAGCCTGCTCTGATACCAGTTGTTGGTCCCTTGTATGAGAATAACAACAACCAACAGGTGTGTAGAAGGGGGGTTGAATACGCTTTCTGCGGAAATTGAACAAATCAAATGAAAGTGTTACACACAGTAAATCAAACCACAATCAATTGAATGCTTTTATTAAGAAGATGATTACAATGCTTTGAATAAGAAGATGATTACAGGAACTATCAAGTAAGCAACTCTTGATACATAATCACCTAATATAAATCTCTCAATCTATCAAACTTAGCTATCTATAATCAACTTATGATTATAGATACTGACGACTCTCTAAACAGGATTTTTCATAGATTGAATCAACTAATGATTACTTACCAATATCACAACTTTTGTGACAATTCGAACACACGAATGATTTGGCAATCTGTGAGTTTCTTGATCACGTTGAACTGACAAACAGTGTTTCTAGAATCGTAACACATACGGTGAGGTGAGGTTTTGGCTCTGTAACTTGTTTCAGAATTGTACTGAGTCGTACCTCTAAACTTATCAGGAGATAAGTATTTATAATCCTGTTGCTACGGTTCCTAACAAACTGGACTAATCCTAATTTGCTAACTAACTATCGGATAATTCAGAATCTTGAATCTTGAATCTTCTTATCATGAGTCTTCAATCTTCAATCTTGATTCTGGAGTCTTCTTATCTGCCCCGTAGATATAGAGAGAGATAAAGATGAATTTAAAACATATTTAAATTATCTTTAAACTGACTTCTTTAGTCAGGCTGAGTTACTCAGCTTGAAACTCATCAAGCTGAGTTCTTCGAGAACACACTCGAAAACAAACATGAACTAACATGTATGATTATTAACTCATCCTTAGAAGTCCAAAGAGTTAACTAAAACATATTTAGTAACTCTGTCGAGCTGACTCTGCTTTTGAGCTGATTCACTCAGCTTGAAACACATCAAGCTGAATACTCAATATATACCTTATGTGACATACACAGATTATTAAACACATTAATAAATTAACTAAGGTATAATATAAACTGGTCAAACATATGCTCAGTTTATATTCAGCTAATACTTTGTCTGAAACACTACAAGTGTTCAGTCTGACTAAGCTTCAAATCTTAACTGATGAGATCATTTTCCCAACACTTATGCCTCGGCAGTAGGATCGATCATGTACGCCATGCTATCAGGCTAATCCAGGGCAAGCTCACTGGATGGCCGTAAAGAACATTCTCAAGTTTCTTTGGAGGATAAAGGAGATGTTCTTTGTCTATGGTAGTAAGGAAGAGCTTAGAGTGCATGGTTACTCTGACGCAAGCTTCCAAACTGATAAGGACGACTGCCGATCTCTTTCGGAGTTCGTTTTCCTTCTCAATGGTGGTGCTATTAGTTGGAGGAGCTCCAAGCAAGACACCGTTGCTGATTCAACTACCGAGTCCGAGTACATTGTGGCTAGTGAAGCAGCAAAGGAAGCGGTATGGATGAGGAAATTCATTCAAGATCTTGGAGTGGTTCCTAGCATTACCGACCCTATTGAGATATTTTGTGACAATGAGGGTGCGGTTGCATTGGCTAAGGAACCAAGAGCTCACAAACGTACGAGGCACATTCCTCGGAAATACAACTTCATCAGAGATGTGATAGAGAGTGGTGAAATTGCCATTAGCAGAGTAACATCGGAAGGAAATTTGGCTTATCCGTTTACTAAGCCGTTGTCACAAGCTGTACATGATTCTCACACCAGTTCAATAGGTGTTAGACTAGCTAGTGACTTGGCTTGAGTGTTTGATTTCGTTTAATGTTTGATTTGTAATAAACTTATATGAACATTAAGCAGTATTGTATTTCATATTATATTGATTATGAAATGTGATTTAATGATGCGCCTAGGGCGAATATTTTATGAATCCTTACTGTGTTCCATCTTAGCATGTTTAACACATCCCAGAATGTTTTTACATTCTAAATATCCACAGTCGGTCATTCTTCACGGGGAGGAAGTTTTAGATAAGACTGACGGAAGTGGTTGGTCGCTATCTAATAAAGGATTAGGTAAAAGAGACGTAACGCTTTGCCTGTGCTTGACTTGCTCAAGTGACTGGATGACCCACACCTGAGGTTACTTCATGGTTTCTGTCACAAGTAACTCAGGATGATAATATCATTTCGTCCTTAGACTAAAGATACATGTGTTCCAAAGCATCGACCTGTGTTGCTTTGATTGATTTCAAACGCAGTTCGTAACTGGCTGTTATAAAGGGAGCCTTTAGGTAAAGTATGGTGTATGTAGCGGAGAAATGTAGTCAAAGGGATTCGTTCCTCTAATTTTAGACAGATATATTGGAGTATGAACACTGCCACACGTACGCCAAATGATCACTACCGATGATGTATGTGCCTATCGGGTCACACGCCGGGGGTTGACCTTGACACAACCTAAAAGATGAGGGTGGGAAAGGATAAATAATGATAGTTTGTTTCCAGCAGGGGTTAGTGGCGCTAACCCTGGCGTCGCTAAGTCAGCCGCGTTAGCGGCGCTAACCATGGGCGGTTAGCGGCGCTAACCGTGGGCGGCAAGCGGCGCTAACCCTGCCTGACATAAACAACTTTATTCTTTTCACCTCTAGCTTCCACCAATGCATGTTGTTTGTGATGATTAGCCTTGGGCTGGCTTGGGGAGACCTGGGGTCGTGGCTTGGCTTATAAAAGACATGTAATTCTCTCATTTTTCTCTCTTGGCCATTTGTTACAAAGAAATACACTTAGAACTAATTGTGAGAGTTGCTAAGTTCATCAAGAGAGAAATAGAGTAGATTCCTGGTGGTATCTTGGTTGTGTTCCAGAAGTATTTTCGTGATAGTGAAGAATACTTGGAGTGCTAGTACACTTGGGTCACGTGACACTCGGGGTGGACTTCGATTTGAAGAAAGAGCCAAAGGAGAAGAGGTCCAAGCTTTGAAGCTAGCTATACACAACCATCAGAGACAGCAGGGGTATATATCTTCTCTTTTCTTTCTGTTTTAGTTGCATTACTTGGTTGTAGAGTAAGATCCATTGATGGGGTTCACCATGTGGTCTTGTTTTTGCTTGAAAATTCGTTTTTGGGCTTGCATGCTTCCGTTGCCGTCTACCACGGACCCCAACAGTGGTATCAGAGCTAGCTCTACACTGGTTTTGCACTAGATGGCCAAGAAAATCCGAAAAATGTGATTTTTGGTTCTGTCCAGTGTTTAGCGGAGCTAACTTTTCAATGTTAGCGGCGCTAAACCTTATTTAACGGCGCTAAAGTCGAAGTCAACAGTCGTCTTTGCTTATCTGACTTGGTAAACTGTCGTTTCTCGATAGCGGCGCTAAACTGTGTTAGCGGCGCTAACTCGTTATAATTAGCGGCGCTAACCCCTTACTGGCAGAATGCATGGTTTTTTGCCTTAAATCAATTTTGTTGGATTTTTGGGCTATTTGTTCTTGCTGGAATTGTTCCAGATCTGTGTTGTGATTCTGTTTAAGTTTCCTTATGTCTTGGTTGATATATTTATATGTGGATTAACATTATGCCATGAAAATGGTTAATTGCATATACTTACATTGTGTACATATGACTATGGAATTTTGACTTGTTTAAGGTTCCTAATGCATATATAGGATTATTAGTGCCTTGAGTGATTAGATAATCTTAACCAAGACATATAAGTTTACATGGTTTTGTGTGGCACACCATGTATAGTTTTAAATTTCTTGTATGTGGTTGTGATATTAGAATCCGGTAACAATATGAGCCATGAGACCTATGTGATGTGTTTCGTTGTTTAAATTAATGTATTCATTCATTTGGTGGTTTGTACCACAATGGTTTGTAATAATTTAATTATTCGGTTTGTATATTAAACGGCTTGCATGCCGATTTTCTATTCTTTGTAATTTGTAGGATTAGCTTAGAATAGTAAATTGTGGCTTGCATGCCATTTCCTTTTAAATTTGTAAATTGTAATAGGAGAACCGAAGCAACCAACAAGGACCATGGAGGATGTCTTGGCATACTTGGATCCGGAGATCGGTGGGAGATGCAATGGATCAAATGAGAGATGCACACATCGGGTCATTCGGTCTAGTCTTTAGATGACTTAGTCTTGCCCGTTGGCTCACGGGCAAGATGCATAGGATTGGCTTGTTACCGGATATATATATTATATGCGTGGTTGATTTTATTTTGTTTATATTCTTGCATGGATGTTTAGGATCTTCGCATGCTAGAAAATTTTTCAAAATAATAAAATCAAAGAGTTTTAAAATCGGTTTACAAACTCCGCGCGCCACATAGACAAGAATTGGTTAAAAGTGTTTTAACCGGAGAAACAAAAACCCGTTTTTCAAAAGTAAATCTCACACCACCCGTAAGATGACACCGCCCAAATCTAGTGAAACAAGATTGGTTGTCGAGCTCTAGCCGAGATCGATTTTGCGTAACTGTGTGGAAGGCGCGTGTGGCAACTCGCAAGGTCGGTTGTCGAGCTTTTGCTTAGCCGGCCATTGGGCTAGAGTACCACCGTGTATCTTGATGGACGATTTACAAATTCCAAGACTTAAACACAATGGTAGTTGTCGAGCTTTAGCCGAGCTATCAAAGTGTTTTAATGAGGAATTGGTGTGGAGGGATCAAACATGCCAAATAGGTGCTAAGAGTGCCTAGGATCCCGCAAGTATCTAAGAGTTGTGAGCACAGATTAAAATTGGTAAAGTGTTTACCGGCCTAAAATAGCTCTATGAAGTGATCCGCGGAAAACCCGTCATGGATTAGGGTATTTTGAGGTTCTTAGCCCTTGTTAATATAATTTGTTTTATAACAAGTGGGTAATTATTTTAACAAGGATCTAATACGTTATAACTAACCAAATTTCGTACTTTGCTTGTAGATGGCATCTACTAGCAACACCAACACCACCAACATGTCACTCCGTCCATTTTTGGAAAACGAGAAACTCACCGGGCCAAACTTTATTGATTGGCATAGGACTTTGAGAATTGTCCTATGTCAAGAGATGAAGCTAGAGGTCCTTGAGTCACCTCTTCCGGAACCACCGGCAATCAACGCGCCAAGGGCCGTAAAGGATGCGCATGAAAAGCGTTTCCGTGACACTAATGATGTCACTTGCCTAATGCTAACGACCATGAGTCCCGAATTGCAAAGGCAATTCGAGAAAGTGAGTGCGTTTGAGATGATTTCTCAGCTTAAGGACATGTTCCAATTGCAAGCAAGGCAAGAGCTTTATGAGTGTGTCAAGGCCTTTGTCGGTTGCAAAATGCCGGAGGGCGGTAATGTTAGCTCCTACGTACTAAAGATGAAAGGGTACGTGGATCAGCTTGAGGAGTTGGGCTTTCCCATGGGGAAAGAGTTGGCGGTTGAAATAATCCTCCAATATTTGCCTCCGTCATATGGACCGTTCATTGTGAACTTCCATATGCATAGTATGGATAAAACCATTATGGAATTGCATGATATGCTCAAGACTACTGAGTCCGAGCTTGCTAAGGCAAAGCCCTCCATCTCCACTGCCGTCCTCACCATCAACGAAGGTGGGCACAAGCAGAAGCAACCCGCTTCGGGCTCCAAGGGGAAGGGAAAGAAGAAAGCCAAGGCCCAAGGGCCGAAGCCTAAACCTAACCCAACCCCGGAGCCGCAGGGGAAGCAAGTGGCTCCCGCTGCCACCTCTCCGGAAGAGGCAACCTGCTACTTCTGCGGGGAGAAGGGTCACTACCGGCATAGTTGCCCCAAGTACACGGAGGAGCTCAAGAAGCTTCGCTCTAAAGGTGTTGCTGCCTCCGGTACGTACATGATTGAACTCCATAACACTTCTACTTCTAACACCTGGGTTTTAGACAGCGGGTGTGGTACTCACGTTTGTAATAATGTGCAGGTACTAAGAAGAAGTAGGGACTAGGTTGATGGAGAGCTGGATCTCATCATGGGAAACAAGGCAGTTGTCCCGGTTGAGAAGATTGGGAGTGTGGAGCTCGCCTTTCCTTCCGGCTTATCTATTGTTTTAGAAAATGTTTGTTATTCGCCCTGCGTGGCAAGAAACATTTTATCACTTTATGCTTTATATGACATTGGATTTGACTATAAATTTGAGAATGGTAGCATTTTATGTTATAAAGATCATGTCTTATATTTTAAAGCTTTTCCATGTCATGGCATTTATGAGGCAAGTGTAAACTTGCAAAACAATAGATCAATCATGAATGTTGATACGGGATCCAAAAGTGTTTTGGATAAGTTATCTATATGGCATGGTCGGTTAGGCCACATAAACAAGAAACGCATCGCCAAGCTCCAAGCGGATGGGATCTTGGAATCATTTTAGCACGGTTCAAATGAAGTATGTGAATCCTGTTTATTGGGCAAGATGACAAAAGCACCCTTCACCGGTGTTTGTTAGAGGGCGCAAGACTTGTTGGATATCGTTCACACGGATGTGTGTGGTCCGTTCAAGCATGCCACAAGAGATCATTCCCGCTACTTTGTTTCCTTTATTGATGATTATAGTCGATACGGGTATGTCTACTTGGTGAGACAAAAGTCGGATACCTTTGAGGTGTTCAAGACTTATCAAAACGAGGTGGAAAATCAACTAGGGAAAAGAATTAAGATGCTATGATCTGATAGAGGCGGTGAGTATCTTATTTCTGAGTTCCGTGAACGTCTAAGGAGTTGTGGGATTGTCTCGCAACTAACACCTCCTAGGACACCACAATTAAATGGTGTCGCCGAGAGGAGGAACCGAACATTATTAGATATGGTTCGGTCTATGATGGTTAGTACGGACGTTCCCGTTACGTTTTGGGGATATGCGATTGAAACGGCTGGTAGAATCCTTAACCTCATACCAACAAAGAAGGTTAAGAAAACACCGTATGAGATGTGGCATGGAAAGGTTCCATCCATTTCATATTTGAAGGTCTGGGGTTGTCCTGCCTACGTGAGACGTGAGGTGGAGGACAAATTGGAGCCCAGGGCCGAAATGTGCTTTTTCATTGGTTATCCCGCCGGGTCCATGGAATATTTATTTTACAAACCTTCGGAGAACAAGGTATTTGTTGCTCGAAGGGCAGTGTTCCTTGAGAGGGAACTGCTATCCAAAGACGCTAGTGGGAGAAAGGTTGATCTTGAAGAAATTCAAGAGCCTGCCAATGTAGAACGTGATGTTGGGACTAGCTCACAACCCGTAAGGGTTGATTCTTAGCATGATGATGCTGGAGATTATGTAAACCCATTGCCTATTAGAAGAACTGGTAGAAGTCGGCATGAGCCAGAGAGATATGGTTTTAACATATCTGAGAGCACCGACATGGTAGTGGTCTCTGATGAGCCTACCAAATACCGGGACGCTGTGGTGGGCCATGAGTCTGCCAAGTGGCTAGAAGCAATGGAATCCGAGATTCACTCCATGTCGGATAATCAAGTCTGGGACTTGGTTGATCCCATGCCAGGGTGTAAACCCGTAGGGTGCAAGTGGGTCTTCAAGAAGAAGATCGGCATGGATGGCGAGGTAGACACCTTCAAGGCTCGACTGGTGGCTAAAGGTTTCACTCAAACTCATGGTGTAGACTATGACGAAACCTTTTCCCCGGTGGCTATGATGAAGTCTATCCGGATAATTTTGGCCATTGCCGCATTTCATGATTATGAGATTTGGCAAATGGATGTCAAAACCGCGTTCCTGAATGGAACACTTTCAGAGGATGTGTACATGACACAGCCTGAGGGTTTTGTACATCCAGAGTTTCCGGATAAAGTCTGCAAGCTTAAGAAGTCCATTTATGGGCTCAAGCAAGCCTCTCGGAGCTGGAACCTGTGCTTCGACGAGAAGGTCAAAGAGTTTGGCTTCTCTAAGAGCAAGGATGAGCCATGCGTTTACATTAGAGCTAGTGGGAGCGTAGTTGTATTCCTAGTTCTTTATGTAGATGATATTCTACTAATTGGGAATGACGTCCCAACTTTGCAAGGGGTAAAAGCCTGGCTAGGGAGTTGTTTCTCAATGAAAGATCTAGGTGCGGCTTACATCCTTGGGATTAAAATCTATAGAGATAGATCCCGCAGGTTGATTGGATTGAGCCAGAGTACGTACATTGACAAGGTCCTAAAGAGATTTAGGATGGAGGACTCCAAGAAGGGGTTCATACCTATGTCACATGGTTTAGTGTTGAGCAAAGCTCAAAGCCCAAGTTCCCTTGAGGAACGGAAAGTAATGAGGCGAGTCACATATGCTTCGGCTATAGGCTCGATCATGTACGCCATGTTATGTACTAGGCCTGATGTATCTTGTGCATTGAGTATGACAAGTAGATATCAAGCCAACCCTGGCGAAGCACATTGGACGGCAGTGAAGAACATTTTTAAGTATCTTCGGAGGACAAAGGAGATGTTCTTGGTGTATGGAGGTGAGGAAGAGCTACGGGTGACTGGTTACTCTGATGCTAGCTTCCAAACCGATCGGGACGACTGCCGATCTCAATCGGGGTTTGTGTTCCTGCTCAATGGTGGTGCTATTTCCTGGAGAAGCTCCAAGCAAGAAACTGTGGCCGATTCTACTACCGAATCGGAGTATATTGCGGCCAGTGAAGCTGTGAAGGAGGCTGTATGGATGAAGAAATTCATCCAAGATCTGGGAGTGGTTCCTAGCATAGCCGACCCTGTTGAGGTGTTTTGTGACAAGGAGGGTGCAGTTGCTTTAGCAAAGGAACCAAGGTCTGACCGACGCACTAGGCATATTCCGCGGAAGTATCATTACATCCGGGACGTGGTCGATAGTGGAGACATTGTCATCAGTAAAGTACACACGGATAGCAATGTGGCGGATCCGTTCACCAAACCTTTATCGCAAGCAAAGCATGATGCTCATACGCGTGCTATTGGGATTAGATTTGCTAGTGATTTGGTTTGATTATGTATTTAGTTAGTATATTTGATGTATTTACCCTTTTTGGGAACATGAAGCAGTATTTTATTTATTGTATTTATCGATTATTAAATGAGATTTAGTAATACGCAAGTTGCGGGTATTTCTTTAAATCTTTATTGTGTTCCAACTTAGAATGTTTTGCTCTTCCCTGAATGTGTAAGCATTCTAAATGTCCAAAGTCGGTCATTCTTCTAGGGAAGGAAGTATGAACTAAGACTGAGGGAAGTAATTGGTCATGTGTCCAATGGGGATTGGGGCACGGGGACGCAATTCTTCGCCTGTACTTGAATGTGTTTCAAGTGATTGGACGACCCACACCTGATTTTACTTTGTGGTACATGTCATGAGTAAATCAGGATGATAATATCAGTTCATCCTCAGACTGAAGATGCACGTGGCTGCATCACTTTCGTTTGCTTTGTTCTAATTACTTTCAAACGCAGTCTGTAACAGGTTGTTATAAAGGGAGTAGTTGGGCAGAGTATGATCACTGTGGTGGGCAGTGTGAGTCAAAGGAATTTGTTCCTCTGTTTAGAGAGATATCCTTGGGCCCCTCGATGATTGGTCGCTGACACCAAAATGCATGGCCATGCTCAAAGCTTGCAATAATTTTTGATTGATTGCAACTTGTATATTTTGGTCACCACCAGTCTAGATCGAGAAAAATAATCGTGAACGAACGGAGAATGACTTAGTACCATGTCTTGTGTTCACTTGGATATCGCGGACAAAAAGATGAATGATCACTTATCGATATGACCTTTTCACATGGGATGCAGATTGGTTTTTGTGCAGAAGACAAAACCCATACTGACTTAGGGGCAGAGATGTCTTACTAGAGGCCGCTCTTTGTCTGTGATACATTGGGTACGTAGAATCGTGTGCAAGTGGGAGTCTGTTGGAGTATGCCCACTGCCACACGTACGCCAAATGATCACTACCGATGATGTATGGTTCTATCGGGTCACACGCCGGGGGTTGACCTTGACACAACCTAAAAGATGAGGGTGGGAAAGGATAAATAGTGATAGTTGGTTTCCAGCAGGGGTTAGCGGCGCTAACCCTGGCGTCGCTAAGTCAACCGCGTTAGCGGCGCTAACCATGGGCGGTTAGCGGCGCTAACCGTGGGCGGCTAGCGGCACTAACCCTGCCTGACAGAAACAACTTTATTCTTTTCACCTCTAGCTTCCACCAATCCATGTTGTTTGTGATGATTAGCCTTGGGCCGGCTTGGGGAGACCTGGGGTCGTGGCTTGGCTTATAAAAGACATGCACTTCTCTCATTTTTGTCTCTTGGCCATTTGTTACAAAGAAATACACTTAGAACTAATTATGAGAGTTGCTAAGTTCATCAAGAGAGAAATAGAGCAGATTCCTGGTGGTATCTTGGTTGTGTTCCGGAAGTATTTTCGTGATAGTGAAGAATACTTGGAGTGCTAGTACACTTGGGTCACGTGACACTCGGGGTGGACTTCGATTTGAAGAAAGAGCCAAAGGAGAAGAGGACCAAGCTTTGAAGCTAGCTACACACAACCATCAGAGACATCAGGGGTATATATCTTCTCTTTTCTTTCTATTTTAGTTGCATTACTTGGTTGTAGAGTAAGATCCATTGATGGGGTTCACCATGTTGTCTTGTTTTTGCTTGAAAATTCGTTTTTGGGCTTGCATGCTTCCGTTGCCGTGTACCGCGAACCGCAACAAGATATCCATGGGCCCCTCGATGATTGAGACCTGACGTAAAATGCATGGCCATTCTCAAGCTGCAATAATATTTGATTGATTGCAACTATTTTTTAGGTCACCATCAATCAAAATCGAGAAACGTAATAGTGAATTATCTGGAGATTGACATTTAACCATGTCTCGTGTTCACTCGGATATCGCGAACGAAAGGATGATTGATCACTTATCAATAGGGCCATATCAAACCTATAGGGTTATGATTTGGTAATTGTCTTGTGATGACATAACTCGCGTTGACTTGGGTGGCAGAGATGCTTTGCTACGTGTTACTTATCGATATGCTATGTCATGTGCAAGTGGGAGGTTGTTGGAGTATGCCCACTGACACACATATGTTAGTAGTGCTACTGATGATACACGAGCCTATTGGGTCACAGGCCAAGGATTGATCCCGACAACCCGCAACAGAAAGAGAGAAATAAAAATTCTGGAAACACTGTTTCCGCGTCGGATAACCTTTTGGTTTCCGCGACGCGGAAACCGTCTGATAGAAACTTGACTTCTTGGTTATTAATTGTCTCAAGTTATTGACTTAAGTGACATCTAGGAATGGCATGCACGACTTTCTGGCCAGACATATCTGCTAAATTGGTGATAAAAGTCTTGTAGGTATTTCACTTGTCAAGTAAGTGAAATAGATAATCAAATAGTCATTTTGGGATCTCTCTCTCTCTCTCTCTCAAGAACACTTTCATACACTTTCCTTAGTTCATGATCTTCTCCAGGAAATCATAAGTGTCTTTAGTGAATTCTTGGTATTTGTGGGTTGTTCCAAAGAGTGTTTTCAAGTCTTGAAGATCACAACTTGGCATACTAGCATTTGCGGATCAAACAAACTTGCGGTGGACTTCGGTAGAGAGGAAGCTTGCTTGCTTTCTTGTCAAGAGTTCCAGAAGTCAGAAGAGGGTACATTTCTTATCCTCCCCTTTTTACATGTTGCATTTTGTAGTTATAGAGTTCTTGGTCCATTCCTGGGGTTTCTAGCTTTTATGCTCTTTATTCATGTCTATTGCTTCCGCTGTGGAGTTCATGAAACCACAACAAAAGACACATTAATAAACTTCTAAGTGAAGAACTTCAGGAAGCTAAAGACAAAGCTGACCAACTTCAAAAGGTCACTGAGTCTTGGTGTAAGTCATCAAAGCTTGCTAAAAAGTGCATAAACCAACAAATACCTAAACAGGTTAAGGCTGTACTTGGAGGTGACTATCAAATAGCAGCTTATGTAGCTGATGATGAGATAGCTAGTACAGACTCTAAGGAGGATAGACAACTGATTGAGTCTCAGAAGTCAGCCTCGAAGAACAAACATGGTCAGAACCTGAAATACAATATGTTTGTAAAGGTAAAAGGTTATGACATCGAGTTCTCAACATCAAAACAGCATGGTAAGTCTGTGCTGGACAGACTAGGCACTCAGTCTGTTCAAAGAACTTCGGTCATAGAAAGGCTTAATCCAAATCCTTTCAAAAGACAAAATTCTCTTTCTGGCTCGGAGAGAAGTTACAAGAACAGAAAGACCACTGTAAGTCAGAGGTCAAAATACGACAATGGTAAGTCCAAAGTTGTGGATCTTGGTAAGTCCAAGAATATCAACAGTGGTAAGTCCAAACCTGTTGAAACTGGTGAGTCTAGCAGACATGAGAAAGGTAAGTCCAAAGTCATGGAAAAGAAGGTTGTTAGTCAATATTCTCATCAAAAGGATAACAAACAGAGACCAGACAAAGGTAAGTCCAAAGTTAGTGATCACCAGGTGAATCAACATGCTAAGAAAGTTGAAAATTTATCCATAACATATAATCCTAAAACTGAGAGTAAGTTCTCACAAGGATTATTGGACACTCTACCTCCTGTAATCATTGGAAGAAGGAGATGCTACTGTTAGAATCTGCCCCGATAATATATGTACGCCTTAGAGCACTGCCGATGATGTATGGGCCTATAAGTGTCACAAACCGGGGTCTAACATGACAGCAAATAAGGTTGGGGGACCAAAGATGGCAAAAGTGGAAGTTAGCAATGCAGGCCACGATAGTGCCGCTAACTTAAAGAGTTAGCGCCGCTAACTGTTAAGGTTTAGCGCCGCTACGGCTGCTTGAGCTTTATGTCATATCGAAGTCACGCCGCGTTAGCGCCGCTAACGGGTTAAGGTTTAACGCCGCTAACCCTTGGTTAGCGCCGCTAACCCTGCATGGGCTTTGTGTCAAAATCACCTCCACTTGTAGCCAATAGAGGAGATGTTCTAGAACCGACTTGGCCGGTTAGTGGGGTATTAGAGAGTCGGTTTGTGGTCTATAAAAGACTTAAGATCTGATCTCTTTACTCTCTTTGTCAATTCTCTCTAAAAAGGGATATCTAGTTCTCTCTCTCTCACTTTTATACTAAGTTGAGTGATCTAGTGAGGTTCATCTCGGGTTCCAGAGGAGTTTTGCTGTCCTTGAGTGATATTTCAGCAAGAAGATATTATCAAGCTTGCTAGCACACGTTGTTGGACTAGTTCCCGGTTTGGGATTTCGAGAAAGAGGCCAAGAACCAAGAAGAAGGAGTTCCTTGCTTCAACATTCACGATCAGCCACCAACAAGAACATCACTGGAGCTTAGGAGCTGGTATAACTCCTTTTCTTTCTTGTCTTGTTGCTATTTTGTACATAGAGTAGATCCATGCTTGGGATTTCTTTGATTTGAACACTTATATGCATGTTTCTCTTTGTTCTCGCTTCCGTTTCGTGTTCATGAAATCCCAACAGTGGTATCAGAGGCACCTCTATGTTGAATAGCACTTGGTGGCTTGAAATACCCGAAATCAAAATGTTTGTATTCTGCCGTTAGGGTTAGCGGCGCTACACTGAGGTTAGCGGCGCTAAGTCTCATGCGTTAGCAGCGCTAACGTTACTGGAAATTGTTTTTCGAAAATTTTGAATAAAACAGTGTTGGTCTCGGGATTTTTGGCACTTACACCTTCTGGATTTTTGTTTAAAAAGGTGTTTTTCATGTTGTTCCAGTAGTAGCATGATTTGTTTGGTTGTTTGTGTTAACATGAGTTGGTAATCTTGCCTTGGCTCATTTGGTTGATTTGTGTTGTGCATGTTATTTGGTGGTTTTAATCCACATATGATGGCTGTAAATTTATTAAATTCAGTTTGATTGTAATAATTTATGGCTTGCATGCCATTTCATTCATCCATGTACAAGTATTAGATAAATAGGAAAATTATGTGGCTTGTATGCCATTTATTTTCTATTGTATTGTAATTTGTATGATGGAGAAATGAAGACACAAGAAGGAGGCAAAACAAGATGGAGTTTGATGCCCTTAGAAGCCAATGAAGTCCATAGAGATGGTGGTTCTAGTGGGAGCTTGCATCAAGATTGTTTTGTCCCTTAGTTTGACCAAGTTCTTCCCGTTTTGGCTCACGGGAGGAACGCATAGGTTTAATGGCAAGAATTACCGACTATGTTGTATATTGTGTGTGATGTGATTTTATTATTCTATGCATAGATGTGTAGGTTTCGCATGCTAGAAAATTTTTGATAAAATTAATAAAATCACAAGAGTTTTGTTAAAATTGGTTTCCTCTCGCGCGCGATCACATACATTGATTAACCCACCTAGTGAAAATAGGATTTGTCACTAACAAGTTAATCAAAACCAAACTAGAAACAAAAGCCCGTTTTTCCACAAAAACGTAAATCATGCACCATCCGTAAGTCGATACCACCCATATCTAGTCTTATGAGATTTGGTTGTCGAGCTTATCACGAGCCAATTCTCATGAAACTGTGTGGAAGGTGAGTGTGGCCAAAATTCACAATTTTGGTTGTCGAGCTTAGCACGAGCCAACTTTGGTGACTTTGTTACCGTATGTCTTGACAGACGATTTGCAATTTTAGGTTTGAAATCTTGGTTAATTGTCGAGCTTAGCACGAGTTAACCAAAATTTCTAGACTTAAAATTGGTGCAAGAAGGGATCAAACATGCCAAACGACCATTGGATGTTGTAGGATCCCGCATGTGCTAAGGATTGCAATGGATATTGCAATTGGCAAAATGGTTGCCGACCTAAATAGTTTTATCATGTGATCCGCGGTAACCCCGTCAGATGGTAGGATGAAATACGGTTCATAGCCTTGTTAACTTAATTCTATAAGGGTAAATTATTTAACAAGATAAAATATCAAACTAACTAATATCTACTTTGCAATATTTTAGATGGCATCAACAAGCGCAACAAACACCACCACCAGTGTTTCTCTACGAGTTTTCCTAGAAAAGGAGAAACTCGATGGAAGCAACTTCATGGACTGGCATAGACAACTGAGGTTGGTCTTGCGGTATGAAGGTAAGTTGCATACCATAAAGGAACCACTCCCCGAGGCACCTCCTACTGGTGCAACAAGGGCCGTCCGTGAGGCGTATGAAAAACGCCTCAAGGAGACTGAGGAAATCACGTGCCTTATGTTGAGCACGATGAACCAAGATTTGCAAAAGCAAATGGATTATCTTAGTGCTTAAGACCTGCTCGTGCAGCTAAAGGACATGTTCCAGCAGAAGGCGAGGCAGGAGAGGTACGAGTGCCTCAAGACGACCCTTCCTTGCAAAATGCAAGAGGGTGGGAACGTGAGCGCATATGTGTTGCGGATGAAAGCAAACATCGAGCGCATGGAGAAGTTAGGTTTTACCATCGGGAGGGAGATGGCGGTTGATTTAATCCTCCAATCCCTGCCCAGTGCATACGATCAATTCGTTATGAGTTATCATATGCACAGCATGGATAAGACCTTGATGGAACTTCATGGTATGTTGAAGACCGCTGAGTCTAGCATGTCCAAGAACAAGCCATCCTCCTCCACTTCTCAAGTTCTCGCCATCCGGGAAGGCCGCATCACGAAGAAGAAGGCCGCCCCTTCCAACAAGAGGAAGGGTAAGGGAAAGGTTGGCGTGGCCAAGCCTAACCCGGCCTCCGAGGGCAAGGGCAAGGGGAAACTTCCCCAAGCCAATGCTCCGGAGGATGCGGAGTGCTTTTTCTGCTGGGGCAAGGGTCATTACCGCCGTACTTGCCCGAAGTACCTGGAGGGACTCAACAAACTCAAGGCAATGAGCATTTCGGGTCCAGATATGTCAGGTACGTTCATGATAGAACTCCACCATACTTCTACTTCTAAAGGCTGGGTTTTGGATATTGGCTGTGGCACTCACATATGTAATATGGTGCAGGTGCTAAGGGAAAGTAGGAGCTTGGAGCGGGGAGAACTGGATCTTGTGATGGGAAACTCGGAGGTTGTCCCAGTGGAAGCTAAAGGAGACTTGAAGCTTTCATTCAAGACTGGTTTTTCTATTTTGTTAAAGGATGTATGCTATTCGCCCAATGTGGCTAGAAACATTATTTCTTTTCACAAATTGTATGACGATGGTTTTGATTTTAAATTTTTAAGTGGTACAATCATTTGCTTTAAAAATGAAATTGTGTATTTTAAAGCTTTACCATGTCATGGCATATATGAGGCAAATACATACATTGAATCAAGACAATCTATCATGAATATTGATTCTGACTCCAAAAATGGTTTGGATAAATATTCTATGTGGCATAGTCGTCTTGGCCACATAAACAAGACTCGTATCACCAAGCTCCAAGCGGATGGGATCTTGGAATCATTTGATCAAGGATCAAATGAAGTATGCGAATCTTGCTTATTGGGCAAAATGACAAAGGCACCCTTCACGGGAACAAGTGAGAGGGGAAAGGACCTTCTAGACATAATCCATACGGATGTAAGTGGACCTTTCAAGCATGTCACGAGGAATAATTCAAGATACTTCGTAACCTTTATAGATGATTATAGTAGGTACGGGTATGTCTATCTTGTTAAACACAAGGATGAAACCTTTGAGGTGTTCAAGACATTCCAAAATGATGTTCAGAATCAGTTGGGCAAAACTATAAAGATACTCCGGTCTGATAGAGGTGGAGAGTATCTTAGTACCGATTTCGTCGATCATCTTAAGAATTGTGGAATTATTTCACAATTAACACCTCCGAGGACTCCACAATTAAATGGGGTCGCTGAGAGGAGGAACCGGACCTTGGTTGATATGGTAAGGTCTATGATGAGTAGAGCGGAGGTACCTATAAGTTTATGGGGATTTGCCTTAGAAACTGCGGTAAGAATCCTTAACCTCGCACCAACCAAGAAAGTTACTAAAACACCTTATGAAATGTGGCATGGTAAGAAGCCGACACTTTCATACCTACGAGTTTGGGATTGTCAAGCCTACGTGAGACGTGAGGCCGAAGACAAACTTGAACCTCGTTCAGAGAGGTGTTATTTTATCGGATATCCTCCTAACGGTGTTGGATATTTATTTTATAAACCTTAAGAGAACAAGGTATTTGTTGCTCGAAGGGCATTCTTCCTTGAAAGGGAGTTGCTATCCAAACATGGCAGTAAGGAAGTTGACCTTGAGGAAGATCAAGGGTCGTCCGATAAAGGACTTGAGGTTGGCACTAGCCAAAATACCGAGCAAGATAATGCTGCGGAACCTGACACTCTTGCAACGTCTACCACTAGGCGTTCCAGTAGGACTCGTTTTGAGCCAGAAAGATATGGGTTTCTCATATCTGAGGGCAACGAGTTATTGGTGGATCATGATGAACCCACCAGCTACAAGGAAGCCATGGCAGGCCCTGAGTCTGCTCAGTGGAGAAAGGCGATGGAGAGCGAGATGCAATCTATGTCGGATAACCAGGTTTGGGAACTGGTTGATCCTACACCAGGGATAAAACCAGTTGGGTGTAAATGGGTTTTTAAGAAGAAACCCGGCATAGATGGAACCATGGATATCTTCAAAGCCTGACTGGTGGCAAAGGGTTTCACTCAGACTCAAGGAATTGATTATGATGAAACCTTCTCCCCAGCGGCCATGTTGAAGTCGATCCGGATACTACTTGCCATAGCTGCATTTCATGATTATGAAATTTGGCAAATGGATGTAAAGACCGCCTTCCTTAACGGGAAGCTTCATGAAGAGGTGTATATGAGACAGCCTGATGGTTTTGAACATCCAAAGTATCCGAACAAGGTTTGTAAGCTTATGAAGTCCATTTATGGACTTAAGCAAGTATCTCGAAGCTGGAATCTTTGCTTTGATGAGAAAATCAAAGAGTTTGGATTTTCAAAGAGTAAAGATGAACCTTGCGTATATGTCAGGGCTAGTGGAAGCACAATAGTCTTCTTGGTTCTATATGTAGATGATATTCTACTCATTGGAAATCATATCCCAAGCCTAAGGAGTGTCAAAGCTTGGCTAGGGAATTGCTTTTCAATGAAGGACCTAGGCGATGCGAGCTGTATTCTGGGAATAAAGATCTATAGAGATAGATCAAGAAGGCTGTTAGGGCTTTCTCAAAGTGCATACATAGAAAAGGTCGTGAGACGCTTTAAAATGGAGGAATCCAAGAAAGGAAACCTCTCTATGTTGCATGGTTTGACTTTGAGTAAAACTCAATGTCCTACCTCTAAGGAGGAGATAGAAGTAATGAAGAGGGTACCATATGCTTCCGCTGTGGGCTCGAGCATGTACGCCAGACTATGCACTCGTCCTGATGTGTCATGTGCTTTAAGCATGACTAGTAGATATCAGGCGAAACCAGGAGAGCCTCACTGAAGGGCAGTGAAGAACATTCTTAAGTACTTGAGAGGTACAAAAGAGATGTTCTTGGTATATGGTGGGGAATAAGGGCTAAGAGTAAAGGGTTACTCGGATGCTAGCTTCCAAACTGACAGGGATGACTGCCGATCTCAATCGAGGTTTGTGTTCCTGTTAAATGGTGGTGCTGTCAGCTGGAGGAGCTCAAAGCAAAACACGGTGGCTGATTCGACTACCGAATCGGAGTACATTGCGGTTAGTGAAGCAGAAAAGGAAGCCGTGTGGATGATGAAATTCATCCTAGATCTACAAGTGGTTCCAAGCATCGCTGACCCTATTGAGATCTTTTGTGACAATGAGGGTGCGGTGGCTTTGGCAAAGGAACCAAGAGCTCATAAGAGGACAAGGCATATTTCGCGCAAATACCACTTTATACGGGACATTATTGAAAGTGGTGAAGTCATCATTAGCAGAGTAGCATCGAATGGAAACTTGGCAGATCCATTCACTAAGCCGTTACCGCAAGTAGCTCACGAATCTCACACTAGAGGGATAGGTGTAAGATTTGCTAGCGGTTTGGCTTGAGTTGTATATATTAGTTTATTTGATATGTATTAATTTATTTTGGGAACGATACAGACAGTATTGTAATTTATGGTTGTTTCGATATGCGAGTGATTCGGTTACATTCATAAGACTTTACTGTGTTCCATCTTAGCATGTTTAACCACTTCCCAGAATGTTTATACATTCTAAAATTCCACAGTCAGTCATTCTTCAAGGGAAGGAAGTTTGAAATAAGGCTGAGGTTAGGTGTTGGTTATGCATTAATCAAGGATTGAGTGCATGAAACGCAACAGTAACCTGTGCTTGAAAGGAGTTTCAAGTGACTAGAAGACCCACACCCAAGTATACTTCATGGATTATAGTCACGAGTAACTTGGGATGATAATATCTTTCATCCTTAGACCCGAGATATATGAATTGCTATATCATAGTTCTTACTTGCTTTAGCCATTTTCAAAAGCAGTTCGTAACTGGCTGTGATAAAGGGAATGACTAGGTAAGTCAAGAGGTATGGTATGGGATTATGCAGTCGAAGGGATTTGTTCCTCCTGTATGAGAGATATCCCTAGGCCCTCGATGATTGGGAGGTGACGCCAAACTATTGCATGGCCATGCACAAAGGAGTATTGATTGAGAATCAGATAAGTCCTTACCTTTTGGTCACCACTAATCAAGATCAAGAAACATAATCGTGAACGATCTGGAGATTGACATTTTCTAATCCATGTCTCGTGTTCACAAGGATATCGCGAACAAAAGGATGTCTAAGATCACTTATCTAGGACCACTACTTTTAGTATGATGGTTTTCTGCAGGTATTCAGAACCCATACAGACTTGGGGGCATTGATGTTTGCTAGAGGACGCTCTTTGTCTATGCTTGCCAGGGTACAATATATTATGTGCAAGTGGGAGTTTGTTAGAATCTGCCCCGATAATATATATACGCCTTAGAGCACTGCCGATGATGTATGGGCCTATAAGGGTCACAAATCGGGGTCTAACATGACAGCAAATAAGGTTGGGGGACCAAAGATGGCAAAAGTGGAAGTTAGCAATGCAGGCCACGATAGCGCCGCTAACTTAAAGAGTTAGCGCCGCTAACTGTTAAGGTTTAGCGCCGCTACGGCTGCATGAGCTTTATGTCATATGGAAGTCACGCCGCGTTAGCGCCGCTAACGGGTTAAGGTTTAACGCCGCTAACCCTTGGTTAGCGCCGCTAACCCTGCATGGGCTTTGTGTCAAAATCACCTCCACTTGTAGCCAATAGAGGAGATGTTCTAGAACCGACTTGGCCGGTTAGTGGGGTATTAGAGAGTCGGTTTTAGGTCTATAAAAGACTTACGATCTGATCTCTTTACTCTCTTGGTCAATTCTCTCTAAAAAGGGATATCTAGTTCTCTCTCTCTCTCACTTTTATACTAAGTTGAGTGATCTAGTGAGGTTCATCTCGGGTTCCAGAGGAGTTTTGCTGTCCTTGAGTGATATTTCAGCAAGAAGATATCATCAAGCTTGCTAGCACACGTTGTTGGACTAGTTCCCGGTTTGGGATTTCGAGAAAGAGTCCAAGAACCAAGAAGAAGGAGTTCCTTGCTTCAACATTCACGATCAGCCACCAACAAGAACATCACTGGAGCTTAGGAGCTGGTATAACTCCTTTTCTTTCTTGTCTTGTTGCTATTTTGTACATAGAGTAGATCCATGCTTGGGATTTCTTTGATTTGAACACTTATATGCATGTTTCTCTTTGTTCTCGCTTCCGTTGCGTGTTCATGAAATCCCAACAGCTACAAGTGCAGATGTAGAGGTCATGAGGCTAAGGACTGTGATGCAGAAATCTCAAGGCCTGAACAAGAACAAGCTGATCAGCCTACACAGGACTCAGCTCCTGCTCAAGCTGAACAGTCAGTTCAACAAGATGGAGATGCTAAGTGCTCCTCATCTGAACCCCCCAAGAAGTGGGTTCCCAAAAAAAACTAATGTGTTTAGTTTTCATCTCATGTGTAGAGTTTAAGTAAATGGTACTTGGATAGTGGATGCTCATGGCACATGACTGGGTGGAAATGACTTCTTAGTGATTTCCATGAAGATGAAGGTCCGAAAGTAGCATTTGGTGACAACTTCCATGGAAGAACAAAAGGCTATGGGAAGATGCAAGCTGGCAAAGTTACATTCCAAAGAGTTGCATATGTCAAAGGTCTCAAACACAACCTGATTAGTATCAGTCAATTGTGTGAGGAAGATAATATTGTTACTTTTAGGAAGAAAGCAGGAACAATCTATAATGCTAAGGGAAAGCCTGTGCTAATGGCTAAAAGACAAAGACATGTGTATCTACTTGATCTAAATTCTGTTGATCCCTATCATGAAACCTGCTTGTATTCCCATTATGTTCCTGAGCTGAGTTGGTTATGGCATAAACGTTTGTCTCATTTAAACTTTAAAAATATTAATATGCTATCCAATAAAGAGTTAGTATCTGGATTGCCAAAAATCACATTTGTCAAAGACAAATTTTGTTCAGCCTGTGAACAAGGGAAACATCATAAAGGGTCCTTTAAATCAAAGCAAAATTTTTCAATAACAGACCCACTACATATGTTGCATATGGATCTGTTTGGACCCATAAGTACTCCAAGCCTGAGTGTCAAGAAGTACACACTGGTGATAGTAGATGAGTTCTCACGATTCACCTGGGTAATATTCCTTAAAGCCAAAAGTGAGGCTGCCGTGGAGATAATTAGTTTCATCAAAAGGGAAGAGTTGCAAAAAGGTTTTTTCGTAAAGTAACTTAGAAGTGATCATGGAACTGAGTTCAGAAACTCAACTCTTGAAAGCTTCTGTGAACATAAAGGAATATTACAAAATTTCTCATCTGTCAGAACTCCACAACAAAATGGAGTTGCTGAAAGGAGAAATAGAACCTTAATTGAGGCTGCTTGAACAATGCTGTGTTAGGCAGGATTGAAACTCTATTTCTGGGATGAAGCTGTTAGTACAGCCTGTTATACTCAGAATTGGTCAATCATTGTCAAAAGACATGGAAAGACATCATATGAGATGTAAAAATCTAGAAAGCCCAATATAGGTTATTTCCATATATGTGGTTCAAAATGCTATGTGCTGAATCAAAGAGATCAGCTCCATAAGTTGGAACCTAAAGCAGATCTTGGCATATTCGTTGGTTATTCCTCAATCTCCAAGTCTTATAGAATATATAATACAAGGAGAAAGGCCATAGAAGAATCACTTCATGTCTCTTTTGATGAAGACTGTTTTGATCAAGGTGATAAGAGTCAAGCAGACTTGGTTAGTCTGAGTGAGCTTGAAAGGCCTAAGGAAACCAAATTATCAAATCCTATGTATGTCATAGGAGATGATAGTGATGATGATGTGTGTACATCAAAGAAATCATCACAAACTCCAAAGGATTCTCAAGCTGAGAAAGATGATGAGTTTATCAACCCCTTTGGAGCTAAAGTCACTCAAGCTGAAGATCTTGGTGATCGACAGTTTGTTGACAATGCTGCTGAGACTGAGGATATAAGTTCACCTCAGGAATCTCATCATCACTCAGATTCTGAACCAGATCCAAGGCTACAGCTAACTATGCTGCTCACTTTGGTTTTCTATCTCAAATGGAACCAAAGAAGACTGAAGAAGCCTTAGAGGATGAGGATTTGATTGAAGCTATGCAAGAGGAATTAAATGAGTTTGAGAGAAATAAGGTATGGAACCTTGTCCCTGCCCCGAAAGATCATTCAATTATAGGCATTAAGTGGGTCTATAGAAATAAAATGGATAAAGATGGAGTGATAGTTAGGAACAAAGCCAGGCTGGTAGCACAAGGGTATAAGCAAGAGGAAGGAATCGATTATGATGAGACCTTTTACCCTGTTGCTAGAATTGAAGCCATAAGGCTGTTCCTGGCTTATGCAGCCTATAAAGATTTCAAAGTCTATCCAATGGATGTTAAAAGTGCTTTTCTTAATGGAAAACTTCAGGAGGAAGTCTATGTGATACAACCTCCTGGCTTTGTAAGTTCAAAGTTTCCACATCATGTCTATAAGTTGGATAAGGCTTTGTATGGTCTTAAACAAGCTCCAAGAGCTTGGTATAATACTCTGTCCACTTATCTACTATCAATGGACTTCACCAGAGGTAGTATAGATAAGACACTCTTTATTAAAAAGAGTAAAGGACAGGTGATTCTTGTACAAATCTATGTGGATGATATTATATTTGGTTCTACCAATGAATCTCTGTGTGAGTGGTTCTCCAAGATAATGTCACAAAAGTACAAGATGAGTATGATGGGTGAGATGACTTATTTCCTAGGCCTACAAATTCAACAAAATCCTGATGGAATATTCATCAATCAAAGCAAGTATGTTCTTGATTTGATAAAGAAATATGGTTTTGATTCTAGTTCAACCATGAAAACACCCATGTCACCAGCTGTCAAGCTGAGTAAAGACTCAGATGGTAAATCTGTGTCTCAGTCTACCTATGGAGGAATGATAGGTTCATTACTCTATTTGACAGCTAGTAGACCTGATATCAAGTTTGCTACATGTGTCTGTGAAAGGTTTTGTAGGGTATAAAAACATATTATCAAATGCACAGCGGAATAAAACCCCCTCCAGTGATCTCATCTAACTCGTACAGAAACTATAAGAGGAAGAGGGTTAGAAAGTTATACCTTTGTTGTAAAACCAAAACTTTCTTTATGCCCCTAGACAGCTGCAGGTTATCCACCGCTACTGCACCACCTAGAACTGGCTGCTAGACCGCCTAAGGATTAAACCTTGGATCAAAATCGAGACCCGCGTGTGTGTATGTGTTTCCGCGTCGCACCGGCCACCGCCCTCGGTGGTTCGGTTTCTCCTTTGCGCCGCCGCCGAGAAAGAGAGAAGAGAGAGAGAGAGAGGAGAGCCTTTAGGGTTTTTGTTATGTGATTAGCTTATTGATTAATAAGGCTTAAACAAGAATATATATTAATCCTTATTAGGCCAAGCCCGTTTAATTAAAGCCCAACTTTAATTAAACTATTAATCAATTACAGAATATACCCTCGACCTTTCTAATTAATTAATAACTATTAATTAATTGGTCCTGTTAATATTTAAACTAAATATTAACTTCTCCTTTTAAATAATAAATAACTTTTATTATTTTTCTCTTTCTCAATAATTAATTAACTAATTAATTATTCTTTTCCACACAAAAGGTTATAATCCAAAAGGTTCTAATTGGGTGTGCAGCGGTGTGATCCTTTAGTGTCACATAGTATTGGACACGATAGTACATGTTATCTATCTCTGCACATAATCCAACAGACTCCTACTTGTGCAAAATAAGTAACACTTCTTGTACATCGTTGGCCTAAGGAGGTCCCTAGCCAGACGCTTAGGTTTACCAGACTATAAGATCTTTTATATCTAGAGACATAATCCACGCCTTGGATTATCTAGGCTTTTCCTTTTGCATCGCGATATTTCGTAATGTGAGTATTTGACATGGAGCAGGGATCTCATCTAATACTCAGATTTTCTCGACTCTGATTTCGACAATCTGCAGTTACGGTTATCCCGAATGAATAACTATCATTCTAACCGAGCGCGGCCATGCATTTTCAGTAGTCTTAATCATCGAGGAGCTCAAAAAATATCTCTCCTAAAAAAGAGGTGCAAATCCCATCTTGACTATTTGGAATTTGAACACATGGCTTCCGCTGCACCTAGACAAGCCCCTTATGATCACCCTGTTACAACGTGACGTTAGAACATGCTAAAGTACAAAAGTTACCACACCCCAAACCAATAATCTCAGGTATAAGGACAACCTATCAAGTTTACTTGTGTTAACGCTCCATGAAGTAAACTCGATGCGCATCACCCCAATATTTATCCCCTGATAAATATCTATGAATATTTGGTCACAACCTAGTGCTTTTACTCATACCTGAATAAATCATCAAATATTCATAATAGCGTTACCTCCCTAATGTAGCTCCCACTACATTAAGTAGCTACGGGCATTTAGACAATTCATAATTTGACTTGTCAACGATAGGTTAAACATGCTAAAAATGGATAACTACGAAACATTATGCATATAAAAGGTTTCAATTTACATCCATAGTAATAATAAAAAAAACACGAACTAGCTGCTATGTTCCAAGTACGGCATTCCTATAGAACTCGCATGCCTCTCATGCTTAGCCCTAGCTAGCGGCTCCGTCAACGGGTCAGCAACGTTGTCGTCCGTCGGTATCTTTTGAAATCTAATATCATCTCTTCCAATGATCTCTCGGATGAGGTGATATTTCCTGAGTATGTGCCTTGTCCGCTGATGATCTATAGGCTCTTTAGCTTACGCTACAGCCCCTGAGTTGTCACAGAATATATCGATTGGTCATACTGGCAACAACTCTAAGATCCGAGATAAAATTCTTCAGCCAGACAGCTTCCTTTGCCGCATCACTTGCCGTAATATACTCTGCCTATGTAGTAGAATCTGATATTGTATCTTGCTTCTGACTCTTCAAAGATATGGCTCCTCCGTTTAGGATAAAGACAAAACCTGACTGCGACCTGAAGTCGTCTTTGTTGGTCTGGAAACTAGCATCAGTGTAACCAGTTATACTGAGCTCATCCATCGAACCTCCATATACTAGGAATATGTCTTTCGTCCTTCTCAGATACTTGAGAATATTCTTGACGGCCACCCAATGAGGTTCACCAGGATATTGCTAATATCTACTCGTGACACTGATAGAATAGGCAACATCGGGTCTAGTACATAGCATGGCATACATAATCGAACCAACTGCAGAGGCATATGGTATCAATTTCATCTTGTCCTGATCTTGACTAGACACAGGACACCGAGCCTTGCTCAAAATCGCGCCAGATTGCATAGGAATAAATCCTTTCTTGGATCCATCCATCTTGAATCTTTTCACGACTTTGTAAATATAAGTACTTTGACTAAGTCCGATAAGCCGCTTAGATCTATTCCTATAGATCTTTATACCCAGTATATAAGCAGCTTCTCCCAAGTCTTTCATCTGGAAACATTTACCTAACCAGGATTTTACTCCTTGTAATACTGGTATATTGTTTCCTATTAATAGTATGTCGTCTACATAAAAGATTAGGAAGGTTACCGCGCTCCCACTGAATATGGTGTAAACACAAGACTCGAACTCACTTTTGGTAAAACCAAACTCTTTGATGCGCTCATCAAAGTGTAAGTTCCAGCTCCTAGATGCTTGCTTTAGTCCATAAACGGATTTTAGCAACTTGCATACTTTATTAGGGTTCTTTGGATCTGCAAAACCATCCGGTTGTATCATATATACATCCTCTGTCAGTTTCCCATTAAGGAAAGCGGTTTTGACATCCATCTGCCATATCTCATAGTCAAAATATGTTGATATGGCCATTAGAATCCTAATAGTCTTAAGCATTGCCACTGGGGAAAAAGTTTCATCATAGTCAACGCCATGAGTTTGCGTGAAACATTTTGCCACTAGCCTTGCTTTAAAAGTATGTACCTTTCCATCCATGTCTGTCTTCTTTTTGAAGACCCATTTGCACCCAACAGCTTTACTGTGTTGAGACAAATCCACTAACTCCCAAACTTGGTTGTCATACATGGATTGCATCTCTGCCTTCATGGCTTCTAGCCATTTCTCAGATTCCAAACCTGAGGCAGCGTCTTGGTAGGTAGTGGGTTCTAACAGATCCCTTTCCTCTTGAGCAACTAGGAATCTCAGATACCTATCTGGCTCAATACGAGGCCTACTAGACCTGCGAAGGTCTTGTGTTTGCACCTCTTCCTCAACCACAGACTCGGGTTGAGGTTCAACAATTCTCTGTTGAACTACAGGTTCAACTATCGGTGGTGGTGTAATCTCCTCCTCTTCAATTTTTTGAAGCTCTATTTCTTTTCTTGGAGTCTCTGAGTTTAGAAACTTCTCCTACAAGAATACCCCTTTACGAACAACAAAAATTTGTTCTCATCTGGGTTGTAGAAATAGTATCCCATGGTTTCCTTGGGATAGCCCACGAAGATACACTTATCTGATTTGGGATTGAGTTTATCCGTGAATGTTCTCTTAACATACACCTCACATCCCCAAACCTTTAGAAAAGACATTTTGGGCTTTTTCCCCGTCCATATCTAGAACGGTGTCTTTTCAACCGATTTGGTTGGAACCCGGTTTAGCATGAACGCTGGTGTCTCGAGTGCGTGTCCCCAAAACGACAATCGTAGTGAACTTCGACTCATCATTGATCGTACCATGTCAAGCAGTGTACGATTCCTCCTTTCTGATACACCATTCATCTGAGGTGTATACGGAGGTGTGAGTTGTGAAACAATCCCACAATCCTTCAAATGATCGTCGAATTCCTGACTTAGATATTCGTCACCTCGATCCGACCGAAGCGACTTTATCTTCTTGTCCACCTGATTTTGTACCTCATTCTGAAACTGTTTGAACTTGTCAAAACTTTCAGATTTAAGTCTCATGAGGTAGACATAACCGAACCTATTGAAGTCATCAGTAAAGGTTATGAAATACTGGTATCCTCCTCTTGCTTCTGGAGTAAAGGGTTCGCACACATCTGTGTGTATAATCCCTAATAACTCGCTGGCCCTTTCATTCTCACTGTGGAAAGGCTGCTTTGTCATTTTACCAAACAAACAAGATTCGCAAACATCATATGACTCCAAGTCAAATGGCTCTAGAATTCCGTCATCTCGGAGCTTCTCTATGCGTTTCTCGTTTATGTGTCCTGAACAACAATGCCAGAGGTAAGTTTGATTCAAGTTACTCTTGGATCTCTTATTTATATGATAGATGTCATTGTTATCAAAATTTAGCGTATATAAACCGTTTTCTGGAGTGGCTTTGAAAAAGAAAACATTGTTTCTAAAACATGAAATAACTTTTTCATTAAAAACATAAGCAAAACCACAGTCTATCAGCAAATTGAACGAGATAACATTTTTAATTAGTCTAGGAACATAATAACAAGGTTCCAGTTCTAAGACCATGCCCGAGGGAAAACTAAGACAATATGTCCCTACAGCTTCGGCACCAACCATGGAGCCTTCGCCTACCCGCAGGTCCATATCTCCTTGTCTCAGCTTCTTACTTCTCTTGAATCCCTGCAAATGATTGCATATGTGATGACCACATCCGGTATCCAATACCCATGATTCATAAGAAGTAACAAGACAATCTTTCATAAAGATACATGTATCATTGGACGAACCAATGTCCAGCTGATCTATGTCGAGTGAGTGCTCGCATGAATCCTTGCTACCACAGTCTGGGCAACAAATTTCTAAAAGTTCTTCCAGCCAGTCATCCTCCTGCATAGGGTCCACAACTGGTGACTCTAGCTGCTTAGGGTTCAACTCGTCGCTAATGCACATGAGGATTTCGTGCAACCCTGCGACAGTCATCTCAAAATCACCGAGGACATACATTACTCTTTTCTGGTAATAGTCCGACAAGGAACCGAACAAGAGCATAACTAGCTCATGTGGTTTTGATTTTGACCCCAAGCTCTTATAGCAGTCCAAGAGCCTTCTCATATTGATGAGATGATCGCTAATAGGCTGACTTTCTTTCATCTTGCCTGAAAGAATTTCCCTCATCAGTATCATACGACATATCCGTTCACTAGACTTGAACTTTTGCTCCAATCCTTGAACAACCTCATAAGACAACTTCTCATGGAGATCATCCGTAAACTCGGATGATGCTGTGAGAATGAGAATCGACATAACGTCAGACTCATCATCCAGATACTGATAGTAAGTGTCATACTCAATATCCTGGGCATCTACTCCTGGTCGTTCTGGAGGCAATGACTTAATAATGTGAAGCTTCCCCTGTGCATCCAAAATATATTTCAGATGCAACATCCAAACAGCAAAGTTTGGACCTGAAAGCTTCCAGTTGCCGGTGATGAGACTTAGAGACTGTCTTGGTGAATAAAATGGAATAACAGATATAATAGACATCTACAGAAAAAGGAAAAGATAAAACAGATTAAGTATTGATTATATATTCTAATAATTATTACCTTTTAACAAAAATTATTAGACTAGGATCCATATTTCACATTTCCCGATGCAAGGTTTGGGTACTTCCCACCGGAACAATGCTATTTCTGGTAGGTAAAAACTATACCAATCGTATCCTAACTGGACACGACTCCTAGATCCGCGGGACATTGGTTACGAGAGTCGTGCATGTTTAGTCCCTCTAGTGCATTTTGGGCCGGGACTCCCGATTATCACCAAAATAGATCACACCACCTAAGACAGCATGAATTCTGGCCGGGACTCCCGATTATCACAGAACCTTTCATGCCCCTTCCCGCAATGGTTTGAACCCGGATGCCCAAGGTTTGGGCTCTTCCGACACCCGAATACCGTTTAACAACAAGGGTGTACCATTAGGTGGGTAGCACACTGATCTAAGATTTTTCTAAAAAGGATTTCAAAGTTTTTAACGTGAAAAACTTTAATGCTAGTTTTCTAAAAAAAACATCTATTTCAATAATTAACTATTATTAAAACCCTTGTTTTATTTCATCGTGTTAATCACAACCACGCATTTATAAAATATGTAAAGAAATAAAACAACCACAAACAACTATGCCTTAGCCTTGCCCTTAACTAATGTCGGTTTTGTGAGCCACACGAAAAACCCAACGGTCAAAACCTAAGTGGAAAAAACACAACACATAGCATGGCGTTCTCAAGCTCCCACTGGCTCCAGCATCCAATCCTTCTCTTTGCTCCTTGCTCCTTGCTTCTTTGTATCAGCTTCATATTTATTCTAATAATCTATTCTAATCTTAAAACTAAAAACTAGAAAATATAATAAAAAATTACAAGATGATCAAAGGCACGCAGGCCCGCTAATTCTAGTACTTTTACAAGATAGAATCGGGGTTGTAAGTGGCTCGCAGGCCTCCCCACACCATAGAATAATAAAACCAATCACAACCACAAGTGCGAGAAATTAAACAATCCACAAGGTCTAGGGCTCGGCTATGACATCCCAAACATGTACTAAACTAATACATGAAAGTAAAACAGCAACTGATTTCTAATTATTCACCTTGATGAAAAATTACTGATTTTAACAACCTGTTAAAACCCTTATATTGTTTTTCTGTTATTTGCAATAAATATATATTTCAAGTTTCATACTTGATAATTAATCAAAAACTCAAAATAATATTTAGACTATAAATTAAAATAACAACTGTATCTTAATTTAATATTGACCATAAATATCTGAACCGCAGGCTGGGCCGGCCAAATATTTAAACTGGGCCAAGAATTGTAAAACGTACCGAGAGACAAAAACTGGGCCGAGGCCCATCAACTCCTTTAGCGCCGCTAACCCTAGCCGCTAAACCCTAACTGGGCCGCTGGCTATTTGGGCCGTGGCTTCTGGGCCATAGCCCACCACGGGTTTAGAGCCGCTAAACCGCCGTCGCTGCCCTGGCCGCCGTATACCACCACGCCACCGACCACCATACTTGGTGGACCGATCGACTTCCGCCGCTGCTGGGCCGTCGTCGACCGTCACTGGCAACCGCCGCCCCGCCTGGGACTACCGTCGATCAACAACGCCGCTGTTGGGCGCCGCCGACCGACCACGGCCACCGCCTGAGGCCGCCGCCGATGAGGGTGGTGGTTTTGGTTTTTGCAAATACCAACAATAAAAAAACAGATTTAACTAATAATTAAATCTAATAATCTTTTATCAAAGGTTTATCCAATAAATATCAAAACTTGATTTAATCTGGATAATAAATCAGAAACCTTTTTCTTGATAAAAGATAAACCTTTTTCATCAGAATAAAAGAAACCTACCTAGTTCCCTACGAGGTTAGAAGTGGCTCTGATACCACTGAAAGGTTTTGTAGGGTATAAACACATATTATCAAATGCACAGTGGAATAAAACCCCCTCCAGTGATCTAATCTAACTAGTACAGAAACTAAAAGATGAAGAGGGTTAGAAAGTTATACCTTTGTTGTAAAACCAAAACTTTCTTTATGCCCCTAGATAGCTGCAGGTTATCCACCGCTACTACACCACCTCGAACTGGCTGCTAGACCGCCTAAGGATTAAACCTTGGATCAAAATCGAGACCCGCGTATGTGTATGTGTTTCTGCGTCGCCACCGGCCACCGCCCTCGGTGTTTTAGTTTCTCCTTTGCGCCGCCACCGAGAAAGAGAGAAGAGAGAGAGAGGAGAGCCTTTAGGGTTTTTGTTATGTGATTAGCTTATTGATTAATGTGGCTTAAAGTAGAATATATATTAATCCTTATTTGTCTGTGCAAGATATCAGGCAGATCCTAAAGAATCACATCTTCAAGCTGTGAAAAGGATCTTTAGGTACCTTAAAGGTACACCAAATCTAGGTCTTTGGTATCCAAAAGACTCTAGATTTGAATTAGTTGGTTTTTCTGATGCTGACTATGTTGGGTGCAAGTTAGATAGAAAATCAACAACCGGAGGATGTCAATTGCTTGGAGATAAACTAGAAAGCTGGACTAGTAAGAAACAGGACTAAGTGGCTACTTCAACTGCTGAAGCTGAGTATGTTGCCACAGGGAGCTGTTGTGCTCAAATCTTGTTGATGTAGCATCAGCTTCAGGACTTTGGTATGAGTTTCAAGAAAACTCTTATCTTCTGTGATAACCAAAGTGTAATAGCCATCACTTACAATCCAGTATTCCATTCAAGAACCAAGCACATTCAAATTCGACATCACTTCATCAGGGACATCGTGGAAAAAGGTAAAGTTGACATTAAATTTATTTCCACTGATGATCAACTAGCAGATATCTTTACTAAACCCCTTGATGAAAAGAGGTTTATGTATCTGCTAATCAAATTGGGTATGCTCAACCCCTAGCTAAGTGTCTAGACTCTGAGTTTTCAGTTTGACAAAGACTAAGTGTCTTAAGCTGAGTGCACAGTTTATGAATAAGTTTTCATAAACTGAATCTTGTCAAGCTGAACAATGAGTTCTTTTGTTTGGTGAGTTCCAAACTTATTTTGTCTACTAAGAGTAGTTTAAAATATATAGTTTGAGTTAGTCTCAAACAAAATGACTAAGTGTCACTGAGTCTGAGCTATGTGCTTAACTCAGCCTGTGTGATTGGTTCACATGTTTGGTAGGTTCCAAACATTCTTTAACTACTCAGTGTGGTTAAAAGGATAGTTTGAGTTGGTCTCAAACAAAAATTGACTCAGTGTCATTAAGTCTGAGTTGTGTGCTTTACTCAAGCTGAGTACCAATCTCAAGCTGAGTACTCAACTCAAGCTGAGTGCTTGAATCAGGCTGAGTGCTTGACATAAACTGAGTAATCAGTATACTCAAAGTTGGTGTGTCCAAAACCATGTTTTAGTTACTAAGTGTTATAAATTCATGTGTATATGCGTATTTGAGTCAGTCTCAAATCGAGTATGATACTAATTCGGTATTGGTGTAATACGACAGAGTTAATAATATATGTAAGTCACTAATATTATTTTACACTTGTATCCTTTGGAAGACGATGTGTTTCTAACCTCTAAATGTTACATCAAGCCGTAATTTTTACGGTGTAACGGATAAAAAGGGGATTTCAACGGTAACTTTTCTCTCTCCTCGGAAAGGTATATATACCGATCATAACTAGTTTATAGAAGCTTACGCTTACAACTCTGACTTCTCATCTTCTAATATACCTTTCGCAAATACCTCTATTGCTCAGTGCAATCTTTCGTTCATCTTCTAAACCCTAACTTGCTAAGTGTAGTTTTCAACCCGCTTAGTGCGAACTTTATTTTGCTCGGTGCAACTTCAACATATTACTTTTGGTGATTATACGATGGACGGAACCATTCTTATTCTTGGTGATAGAATGGTCAGGGGAGCTGCGTTAAAAAATAATGGTATGCCGTTGATTAAGATCAACAATCAATGTGCTTGTCTAGCCATTCTGGAACGAAAAAGAAACAGAGGCTATGAAGTCTGGGTAGACTATATACGAAAATGCCCGCTGGCATTCCTCTTCACTGGAGCACTACTCCACATAGTTCCTCAGTATCTGTTGGAGTTCTGGTACACTTGCTCCGTCAACCAGAACAGGGGAGAGATTATAGGCACTGTTCTAAATGGGAATAGAACAGTGGTCATCACTGTGCAGTGGCTCAGGGAGGCTCTTCAACTCCTTGCCAATGATGTGTTCGAGGCTGCTGTAACAAGACAAGTATCGAGGTCATTCCTACCCCAAATGGGTCACCCACAGATCGAGGGTGTAATAAAGAAAGCGACTTTTCTAACCGGATGGGGCTTCATGGTGTCCACAGTGATCCGTTCACTTGGAACCAAGGTTGGAGGCTTGGATCAAGTCAGTGAGTTCGAGATGCAGCTGCTCTACAACATGTATCATGCCAGAAATCTGGACTATGCACAACTCATCTTCAACGAGCTCAAGACCCAAGTGTTGATAACACCAAGGGATCTACATGTGCCATTCATCAGGTACTTGTCCTTGGTGATTGAAGCTGAGTTGGGAGACCAACAATATGAAGCTGGATAGGATTTGTTCCCTGCTCCAGTACTCAGCTCGAAGATGTTCAACAATGACATCTTCCTAGAGCAAGCAGGTCTAAGTGCACCTATGCTTCTGATTGCTGAGGCAGCTTCTTCAGAAAGTGAGGAAGAGGGATCAAATCAAGGGGGAGCTTCCCAAGCTGACACGGAAGTTCAAGCTGAGCACTCTGCTCAAGCTGAACCAGTACAAACTGAAGATGCTTCTGGTAAGACCTCTCCACTTTCTCTCTCATCTCATTATTCTCCATCCACTTTTGGAGACAAGACTGTAGTAAACCCAACTCAGTCTAACCCATCTCCTCCACCTTCATTCCATTTTCAATCCCACTCTGAAGCCACCCCTAGTTTGCCCACTGCTGCTAGGGAGAATATCCTAACATACCAAAGAAAAACTGCCATAGGTGGTGCCACTCCTAAAGGCATCACTAGAGCTGAGATCACACTGATCCCTCCTCAGGTAGGAGTTGAAGGGTAGACGCCTTCTCTTAAGGTGTCAACCTCAAGGCTCCTATCAACCCAACAGCCAATACCGGGTGTGGTGTCTACTCAACCCACACTTACTCGAGCCATGGGAGAGCCTGTTACTGTGCCTGACCAGACACACTCAGGTAACATTGAAAATTTGACCAATCCCCAGGCTCAATCACCCCCCTCTAAACCATTTAGCCAACCACCAACCAATACACTTCACATCTCGAGCCCAATAACTTATCTTCACTTCTCACACCCTCTTGCACGACATGTCAATGTTTCATCTTCAAACCAAGGTGATTCACAGGTTCCAGACTCTGGCGCAAATGAGTTTGAAGGTAGACAACAACCTTTGAATGATGCACACAAATTCCAACCCTCTCAAGCTGACTTGGATGAATTAATGCACTTTTTCAAAAGTTAGTTTGACAAGCTGCACCTTCAGAGAAAACAAGACAAGAAGAACATGCTAATGATCTTGGATTCTATAAAGGAAGATGTACAACAGTTAAAATCTGCAGTGGCTGCCCTACGACAACAAAGGACTTCCACCCCTGTTGATAATGACAAAAAGGGGGAGAAGGTTCAAGAAGCTAAAGTTGAGTTAGTCAAAGCTGAAGCTTTACTACTATTGGAAGAGGGAGCAGATCAGATTGAGGGGGAGAAAGAAACAGAGAAAGAACCTGAGCTGACTAAGAAAGCAAAAGGCAAAAGACCAGTAGTGATCAGCTCAGATGAATCAGAAGCCCCTCAACAGAAAAGAAGGAAAGTGATTCTAAGTGAATCATCAGCCTCAGATGAAGACTCTGTAGATAAAATTACATTACAAGAGAGACCTTCACGGATGGCAGTTAGAAGATTAGTACAAGAGGAAGCTGACCAGCTTGGGATATCTGTCGACGAGCTAAGAAGAAGACAAATGGATGTTCAAGCTGAGTTAGCAGAGGAGAAAAAAGAGAAGAGAAAGAGCTTGGGCTAAACAAATCAAGAAGTAGAATGTAGAGCTTTCTAGACTCAGACTGCCAATCGTGCCCAAGGAGGAAGAAGTAGAGAAAATTCCTGTCCAAATTCAACCTGAAGGAGAAGACATAACTCAGTGTTATTCAAGGACCTACTTCTCCTCTAAAATAAATACACTACAGTTGAGCTCAGCTCAAGGGATCATCATTCTAGAGTTTGTATTTAGAAATGGTGAGACATCATCTCCGGAGTTGAATCAAATGCTTAACTGGGATATGAAGAATGAAAGCAAGTAGCTATACTTATCAAGCAGATGGAAAAGTCATATGCCAGAAATCAAGTTAAAGTTGAGCTGCTAACAGTACTTGAAAGAGCTGATTCGCTGAAACTCATACCCAGATCTGAAATAGCTACCCTACTAACTTCTTTTCATAAAGTTGGAAAGAAGAAGCAATCAAAGCCAGCTGTACTAGCAAATCTAGATACGTACAGTCTTGCTCTTCCTGAATGCATGGAGTTTCAAGAGAATACTTATGTTGAAATGCCTCAGAAAGGGTTCATGTACTTGGACAGAAATGGTGAAAAATGCTTTCAGGCTGGTGCATCAATTTATACATGTGGGGTATCCCAAGTATTTGCTCTGAGACAAATTGTAGAAAAGACTGAACTGACTGTAAGATTCATATACAGAATCAACAGAGCAATACGATCACAGAAGGATCAGCTTCAACACATTCCTAATCTGCATGAAATTATCGAAGAAATATACAAGGAGATAAAGGAATTTGAAGATCTGCATCCTCAGTAGATTACTTCTTTTGTAAATTAGATTAGTTCTAATTTCTGTAAGCACTATGTGTGCATGATCTAAGTGATCATATCTTTGTATTATGATTAGTTCAAGTAATACAAATACAAAGTTTGATATGTTCAACTGTGTTATGATGTGTTCATATGTATAAGTCTGATAATTTCAGCAAAATGAATAACTGATAAGTTCTTATTCATTAACGTAATTAGTTGGTTTGTTCAACATAAAAGTTGGTGTGTTCCAATTTAAAATGATAAGTTCAATTAAAATTGATATGTTCAATTAATATTTGATCAGTTCAAATGTAGAAAATCTTAATAAGTTTAAGACTTAAGACATAATTCTGTTAAACAAACTTAAGAACTATTTGATGGTTTTGTCATCATCAAATAGGGGGAGTTTGTTAGGAAAATGATCTCATCAGTTTAAATTTGATGAGACAAAGTTAAGTTTGTTAGATGTGTTCTAAATATAACTTTAACAGAATTATGAAGCTTAGTCAGACTGAACACTCATAGTGATTCAGACTGAGTATAAGCGGAATATAAGCTGAGCATATGTCCGATCAGCTTAGACTATATCTTAGTAAGATTATCAATATGTTTGATAAGCTGTGTGCGTAAACTAAGATATACATATTGAGTTTCAGCTTGATGAGTTTCAAGCTGAGCGACTCAGCGTGAAGACTGAGTCAGCTCAATAGAGTTACTAAATATGTTTTAGTTAATTCTTTAGACTTCTAAGGATGAGTTAATAATTATACATGATAGTTCATGTTTGAATTCGGGTTTGTTCTCGAAGAACTCAGCTTGATGAGTTTCAAGCTGAGTAACTCAGCCTCACTAAAGAAGTCAGTTTAAAGATAATTTAAATATGTTTTAAATATATCTTTTATCTCTCTATATCTACGGAAAGAATAAGAAGACATCAGAATCAAGATTGAAGATTGAAGACTCAAGATAAGAAGATTCAAGATTCAAGATTCCGAATTATCCGATAGTTAGTTAGCAAATTAGGATTAGTCCAGTTTGTTAGGAACCGTAGCAACGGGATTATAAATACTTATCTCCTGATAAATTTAGAGGTACGACTACGACTACGACTCAAAGAAAACAACTTCGAGTTGCAGAGCCAAAACCTCACCTTGTTGGATTATGTGCAGAGATAATTAATGGGCAAATTGTGTCCAATGTTATAAGAGACTAAAGGGTCACACTGCTACACACCCAATACGGAACAGTTGGATTTCACCAATAAATCTGTGTGGAAATAATTAATCAGTTTGATTAATTATTAAAGAGAAAAAAGGGAATAATTAATCAGTAGTATTAATTATTGAAAAGAGAGGAATAAATAATTAATCAGTTTGTATTAGTTATTAAAATAAATAAATAATAAATAGTTTTTTAATATTTAAAGAGAATTAAATATTAATTTTTAATATTATACGGACCAGTTAAATAATAGTTAATTAATTAACTAGTAAATTCCAGGGGGTTAAAGTGAGAAGATTGAAAGTTTAATTAAAACCAGTGGGCTTTTAATTAAACGGGCTTAGGTCCATCTAATCCTTATAAATATACTTAAGCCTTAAGGATTAAGACATATGAGACAAAGGATTAAACCTAGCCACCTCTCTCCCTCACTCTATCGATCTCGGCTCTCTCTCTCACACTGTCGCCGAACTCACTCTCTCTCTCTCGGTCTCAATCTCTCTATTCGTCGAAATCGAAGAGGACAAAACACCAAGGGTGTTTGCGTGTTTGGTGATCGACGTACAAAAGTTGTACAAACACAAAGTTTTAGAGTTTCTTGGGTTTTTGGTAATCCAGGAGCGGTCTAGCAGCCAGTTCCAAGGAGGTGCAGTAGTGGTGGACTTGCATTAGCAATCCTATTGTTTCAGATCAAGTATAATTTTATAACCTTATCTGTAGATAGTTGTTTACAAACTATGTTGATCATGTTAGTTTAAAGATCCTAACCCTTTTGGGGTTTAGAGGGTTGTGTTCAATCCAGTTCCGCTTTTAGGATTGAACCAGTGGAATCAAACCAAGGTTTGACCAGTTTGAGTCATATGGTGGTTTGGTCAGGTTCAAAACCCTTCACACCTCACCGTATGTATTACGATTCTTGAATCACTGTTTGTAAGTTTAACGTGATCAAGAAACTCACAGATTGCCAAGTTATTTGTGTGTTCGAATTATAACATTAGATGTGATATTGGTAAGTAATCATTAGTTGATTCAATCTGTGAAAATCCTGTTTAGAGAGTCGTCAATATCTATAATCATAAGTAGATTATAGATAGCTAAGTTTGAGAGATTGAGAGATTTATATTAGGTGATTATGTATCAAGAGTTGCTTACTTGATAGTTACTGTAATCATCTTCTTATTCAAAGCATTGTAATCATCTTCATATTAATAAAAGCATTCGACTAGTTGTGGTTTGATTTACTGTGTGTAACACTTTTATTTGATTTGTTCAATTTCCATAGAAAGTGTATTCAACCCCACTTCTACACACCAGTTGCCTGTTGTTATTCTCAACAAGGGACTAACAAATTTACTTAGCAGATACATAAACCTCTTTTCATCAAGGGGTTTAGTAAACATATCTGCTAATTGGTCATCAGTGGAGAAAAATTTTATGTCAACTTTACCTTTTTCCACAATGTCCCTGATCAAGTGATGTCTAATTTCAATGTGCTTGGTTCTTGAGTGGAAGACTGGATTGTAAGTTACGGCTATAGCACTTTGGTTATCACAGAAGATAGGAGTTTTTGTGAAACTCATACCAAAGTCTTGAAGCTGATGCTGCATCCATAAGATTTGAGCACAACAACTTCCTGCTGCAACATACTCAGCTTCAGCAGTTGAAGTAGTCACTGAGTTCTGTTTCTTACTAGTCCAGCTGACTAACTTTCCTCCAAGCATTTGACATCCTCCAGTAGTTGATTTTCTATCTAACTTGCACCAACCTAGTTAGCATCTGAAAAACCAACTAACTAAAATCCAGAATCCTTTGGATACCAAAGGCCTAGATTTGGTGTACCTTTAAGATACCTAAAGATCCTTTTCACAGCTTGAACATGTGATTCTTTAGGATCTGACTGATATCTTGCACAAACACATGTAGCAAACATGATATCAGGTCTACTAGCTGTCAGATAGAGCAATGAACCTATCATTCCTCTATAGGTAGACTGACACACAGATTTACCATCTTAGTCCTTGCTCTACTTGACAGCCGGTGACATGGGTGTTTTCATGGTTGAACTTGAATCCAAACCATATTTCTTTATCAAATCAAGAACATACTTGCTTTGATTGAAGAATATTCCATTAGAATTTGTTGAATTTGTAGGCCTATGAAATAAGTCATCTCACCCATCATACTCATCTTGTACTTTTGTGACATTATTTTGGAGAACCATTCACACTGAAATTCATTAGTAGAACCAAAGATAATGTCATCCACATAGATTTGTACAGGAATCACCTGTTCTTTACTCTTTTTAATAAAGAGTGTCTTATCTATACTACCTCTGGTGAAATCCATTGATAATAGATAAGTGGACAGTGCATCATACCAAGCTCTTGGAGCTTGTTTAAGACCATACAAATCCTTGTCTAACTTATAGACATGATGTGGAAACTTTGAACTGACAAAGCCAGGAGGTTGTTTCACATAGACTTCCTCATGAAGTTTTCCATTTATGAAAGCACTTTTCACATCCATTTGATAGACTTTGAAGTCTTTATATGATGCATAAGCTAAGAACAGCCTTATGGCTTCAATTCTAGCAACAGGGGCAAAGGTCTCATCATAATCGATTCCTTCTTCTTGCTTATACCCTTGTGCAACCAGCCTGTGTTTGTTCCTAACTATCACTCAATCCTTGTCCATTTTATTTCTATAAACCCACTTAGTGCCATTAATTGAATGATCTTTGGGGGCAGGGACAAGGCTCCAGACCTTATTTCTCTCAAATTCATTCAATTCCTCTTGCATAGCTTCAATCTAATCCTCATCCTCTAAGGCTTCTTTAATCTTCTTTGGTTTCATTTGAGATAGAAAACCAAAGTGGGCAGCATAGTTAGCTGTAACCTTAGATCTGGTCATTACCCTTTCTTGGACATTTCCAATGATCTGATCTTGAGGATGATCTTTGAGGAATTTAAATGTTGTAGGTGGAGAATCTGGTTCTGGATATGAGTGATGTTGAGAGTCCTGAGGTGAACTTATCTCCTCAGTCTCAATAGCAGCGTTGTCAACAAACTGATGATCACTTAGATCCTCAGTCTGATTGACTACAACTCCAAAGGGGTTGATGAACCCATCATCCTTCTCAGCTTGAGAATTCCTTGGAGCTTGTGATGAATTCTTTTGTTGGTACCTTGGTGAGAATAACAACAAGCAACAGATGTGTAGAAGGGGGGTTGAATACACTTTCTGCGGAAATGAAACAAATCAAAATAAAGTGTTACACAAAGTAAATCAAACCACAATCAAATGCTTTGCTTTTCATTAATAAGAAAATGATTACAGACTTTATCAAGTAAGCAACTCTTGATATGTAAACACCTAATATAAATCTCTCAATCTTTCAAACTTAGCTATCTATAATCAACTTATGATTATAGATACTGACGACTCTCTAAAAAAGATAAGTTTAAAACATATTTAAACTTTCTTAAGGCTGACTTCTTACTCGGACTGAGTTACTCAGCTTGAAAATCATCCAGCTGAGTTCTTCGAGAACAAACTCGAAAACCAACATGAATTAACACGTATATTAATAAACTCATCCTTAGAAGTCCTAAGAGTTAGCTAGAACTTATTTAGCACTACTGATGATGTATGAGCCTATTGGGTCATACACCGGGGTCAAACCTGACAGCAACTAAAGTATAGGGACCAAAAATGACAAAAGACAAAAGTTGACATCGCAGGCCGCGTTAGCGCCGCTAACCTTAAGGTGTTAGCGCCGCTAAACCTTAAGGGTTAGTGCCGCTACGGATGCATGTACTTTGTGTCATGTCACTTGGCAGGCCGCGATAGCGCCGCTAACATTAAGGAGTTAGCGCCGCTACGGCTGCATGTGCTTTTTGTCAAATCACCTACAAGGCTGGCCAATGCATGGATAGATGATGATTGTATTTGGCCGGCCATGGGGAGGTTAAGTGGCATCTAGAAGTTTATAAAAGATGCACAATTGCTCTCTTTTGGGACTCTTGGCCACATTCACAAAAATTCACTCTTAAGTGCTTCCAAAAGACTTAGAGAGAGTTTAGCAAAAGAGGTACCAGAAAATTGGTTGTTGTTGCTGTTCGCTAGTGATTTCCTGGAGTAAAGAGTCACAAGATCTTGCTAGCACAAGAGGTTGGCGTGTTCCCGGGTATATCCCAATAGAAGATTCGGTTATTTCGTTCTTGGAGCATCATCACCAACACTTGACATTTTCTGGAGCTTAGAAGGAAGGTATAATCTCTTCACTCCTTTTACATGTTGCATTTATGTTCATAGAGTTTGTTACACTTTTATGGGGTTTCATTTGGTGCATTGTTTGCTTGTACCTTGGGCTTGATTTGTTGTACTTTGCTTACATTGCATGCCCGAGAAACCCCAACAGTGGTATCAGAGCCACCTATATATTAGTTATGCACATGGTGGCCTAATAAACCGGAAATCGAAATGTTTGTTTTCTGTCAAACCGCGTTAGCGGCGCTACAGGCGTTGGACAGTTTTGGTTTTTAAGTGTAAAACAATTTTGGTGTCGGGTATTTTGGCTTATTTTGAGCTTCTGGAACTTTTATTTTAGTTGTTATAATATGTTATTTGAGTAGCCATCATGTATGTTTGGTTGTATGTGGATTTATAAGTTGGTAACTTTAGCTTGGCCTTGTGGTTGATTTTGTGTTTGGATGCTTGTTTGGTTGTATTATTATTCATTTGGATCATTTGTAATAATAATGTGGCTTGCATGCCATTTCATTCATCCACGTAATTGTAATAGATAAATAGGTATAATATGGCTTGCATGCCATTTTATTCTATTGTAAGTATTGTAATTTATGGTGGATGAAGACACGCAAAAGGGAGTCAAAGGAGGTGGAGCATGGTGACCATAAACCCGGTGAAATCCAATGGAGATGGCGGTTTTAGTGGGAGCTCACATCGAAGACTGTCCCTTAGAATTGACCATGTTCTACCCGTTCGGCTCACGGGAAGATTGTAACAGCCGTGGTTTTCAAAATTTGAGGTTTACAAAAACTTTTCTAAATAATCAGAAATATCGCAACGGAAGACTTAAAAACATACTTTATTAAAACCGGCGGAAACCGTTTTAAACTTACACTATAAAAACCACCCGTTACGTCCAAAACATACCCTCTTTAAAAACTAGTACAACCACAAGTTGACATTAAGATACATCATAAGAAAAGATACTACCCATCAGTACCCAATCTCACAAGGCCATGCCTACCTAAGCAACCTGCACGAGTACAAGACACATTTCAAGAAAACAAGTGTCAGCTTTACGCCTCGTGAGTCAGCTTAGTTATCGACAAAATCATCAGTTAAAATAATTATAAAACATCATCAGATTTAGATTATTATAATCCCAATCCAATACTTGACCTACCCACATGTCATCATAATACCCCGTATAGTCAAGTATAAACATCATAAATCATCATTATCAACATATACATCATTATCATCTTTATACATCTTTATCATCCAATACACCTGTATCATCATAGTCATCTTGATTGGGGTCTATCGTAAACATCTTATATCATCATTACCCCAAATACCATATGCGTACCTGGCAACCACTAGAGTTCCAAGGTCCATTCGCATTTGCATAAGTTCACTATAATGTGCCCGGCAAGTTTAGTACAAAATGGGGCGCGACTCCCTTTTGTACATATGCTCCCGTAGTCCATCCATTATAGCTAGTCCGACATAAGTGTTGGGATTTCGTGGGCTAGCAGCGGAAGCAAGGTACAAGAGATAAAGCCCAATGTACAAGCAAATAAAGCACAAAAACAAGAAATCCCAAAATTGTCCAAACTCTATGTAAAGAAATGCATCTTGAAAGAAGGAGGTGGTTATACCTTTCTCCTTAGCTCCAGAAATGGTGGGAGTTGAGATGGTGATCCTCCAAGAACGAAAATCGCGGATCTTCTATTGAGGTATACCCCGGTAACACGCCAACCCCGAGTGCTACTTCGCCTCTAGTGATACTTCAAGCATGAATATCACCGTGGAACAGCCACTAGTGAGACCAAACTTCTGGAACATGCTCTTGAGCTCTTCTTCTTACAAGAACTCTCTCAAAGTCATAGATGCACTTTAGAGAGTGTAAAAATGTGTGTGTTTTTCACCTTGAGAGAAAAAAAATAGCTACATGTACAAATGAGACGTTCCAGATCTGATTATAACACTCCTTAGCCGGCCAAAGTGGATTCCATAAGTCCCACATGCATTGGCTAGCTTGGGATGTGATTTGACAAATGTCACATGCAGCCTGTAGCGGCGCTAACCCTTAGGGTATAGCGGCGCTAACCCCTAAAGGTTACCGGCACTAACGCGGCCTGTTAGTGATATGACACAAAGTACATGCATCCGTAGCGGCGCTAACCTTTAGGACTAAGCGGCGCTAACCCTTAGACTTAGCGGCGCTAACGCGGCCTGCGATGTCAACTTTTGTCTTTTGTCATATTTGGTCCCTTAACTTAAGTTGCTGTCAGGTTGGACCCCGGTGTATGACCCAATAGGCCCATACATCATCAGCAGTGGTGAAGATGGCGTACATGCATTAATGGGCATATTTCTAACAAACTCCCACTTGCACATAATGCACCGTACCCATGTAACCACAGACAAAGAGTGGCCTCTAGCAGTAAGCATCAATTCCCCCAAGTCAGTATGGGTTCCGCTTCTTTGCAGAAAACCATAACCTACATAAAAACATAGAGGTCCTATAGATAAGTGATCAAACATCCCTTTGTTCGCGATTTCCTTGTGAACACGAGACATAGATTAATATGTCAATCTCCAGATCGTTCACGATTATGTTTCTCGATCTTGATTGGTGGTGACCAAAATTTAAGGACATATCTGATTCTCAATCAATATTCCTTTGCACATGGCCATGCTTATTTTGGTGTCAGCGCCCAATCATCGAGGGTGTTGGAGTATGCCTACTGACGCACGTACGCCATTAGGATCACTGCCAATAAAGTGTGGGCCTATTGGGTCACACGCCGGGGATCAATCCTGACAGCAATGAAAGATGATGGACTGAAAGTGTCAAAGTGGAGAAGATGGTATGCAGGAGATTTACGCGACGCAGCTCCTGTTGGTCAACGCGACACGGAGTGTCCGCGGCGCGGAAAACTACGGGTACGCGGCGCAGAAAATCGTCTGACAGCATGTAACTTTTGGCTCCACCTCCCTATTTGACCAATGCATGGCCTTGCTTTTCTTGGCCGGCCTTGGGGTGCTTAAGAAGGGGTCTTTTGGCTCATTTTGGTGTAGTAGAACTCGGATGACTCTCTCCCTCTCTCTCTCTCTAAAAACCCTTTTCACCTACATGGCATTTAAAGCTTTAAGCTTCAATTCTTGAGTGCATGTGAGGTTTGATTCCGGATTTAAGAGAGTCTTGCTGTCCTTGTGGTGGATTCAAGTCTTTGAAGTTCATCCAAGCAAGCTAGTACTTGTGGATTGAACAAACCCGGGGTGGATCATCAATAGAGAGGAGCTCAGTTGCTTCTTCATCATCACCACCGGTTTCTACAGGTTGCTGGAGATAAGGAGAAAGGTATATCCTTCTTTCTCTTCTTTTACATGTTGCAAATACTAGTTATAGAGTTTGGTCCTCTTTTGGGTTTTATGCATTGCATGCTTGTACCATGGCTTTGCTCTCTGTTTTGTCTCTTCCGCTGCGTTCCTGTAAACCGAACAGTGGTATCAGAGCCACCTCTATACTGTATTTGCACATGGTGGCCTGAAAAACCCGAAAATAAGTTTTTAGTTTTCTGTCCAGTGGATTTCCGCGGCGCAGAACTCGTGTGGTCACGCGGCGCGGAAAGTTACGGGACGAAATTTGGATTTCTGCCAGGATTTAACGCGGTTCGGAATATGCCTGGGCAAAATCTGTTTTTCTTTTTTGTTAAAGAAAAATTGTTTTTGGGTTTTTGGCACTAAATTTTGGTTTCTAGAATTTTTGGTCCAGAAATTAAAATTTGGTTTTTGTAAGTTGCCTTGTATAATGGTTGGTGTATTTATATGTGGATTATTATTTTGGCATGAAAATGGTAATTGCATATACTTACATTATGTATTTATGAATATGTTTCATCAAAAATGGTTTGGTGTTACTAATGCATAAATACATGGGATTTTTAGTGCCTTGAGTGATTTGTAAAAATCTTAACCATTATACATAAGTTTACATGGTTTTGTGTGGCACACCATGTTGTTGTTGTTCATTAGTGAACTTGGTTGTTTGTTCTTGTAATGTTGGTAACCATAGATATGCCCTAGACCTTGTGGATGTTTGGTTGTATTTTAATTATTCATTCATTTGGTGACTTTAAGTCACATGGTTTGTAATAATTAAATTTATTTATTTGGTATGTAATTTTGTATATGTGGCTTGCATGCCATTTAAATATTCCATATTTAAATGTAAGGGTTGATTGTCGAGTTTTAGCCGAGTTAGCCTTTGCATGAGCTGTGTGGAAGGTGCGTGTGGCAACTCACAAGGTCGATTGTCGAGCTCTAGCCGAGTCGATTTTGGGCGAGAGTACCACCGTGTATATTGATGGTTGATTTACGGTTTCAATGTAATATTTTGGATGATTGTCGAGCTCTAGCCGAGTTATGCAAAATATTAATTGAGAATCGGTGTGGAGGGATCAAACATGCCAAACTTGGCACAATGGTTGTCAAGTAGGATCCCGCAAGGAACTAAGAGTTGCAATAATGGATTGCAATCGGTCAATGGTTGCCGGCCTAAATAGCTTTGCCACGTGATCCGCGGAAAACCCGTCACGGTGCAAGGTGAAATAGGGTTCTTAGCCCTTGTTAAAATAGTTGTTTTTCTTAAACACATGGGGTAATTATTTTTAACAAGGATTTCAATCAAACTAACTAAAACTACTCTGTTTCATAGATGACGTCGACTAGCATCAACAACACCAACTTCACGTTACGTATGTTTCTTGAGAAGGAGAAACTCGATGGGAGTAACTTTATGGATTGGTCTAGGCAATTGCGCATTGTCCTACGACACGAAGACAAGTTACACACTATTGAGGAACCCCTTCCAGAAGCCCCTGCTACAAACGCAAGTAGGACTATTCTTGATGCGTATAATAAACGCGTTAAGGACACCAACGAGGTCTCTTGTCTCATGTTAAGCATGATGATCCCTAACTTGCAAAGGCAATTAGTGGATCTAAATGCATACGAGATAACGCTTGAGTTGAAGGACATGTTCCAACAACAAGCAAGGCAAGAACGGTATGGGTGTTTAAATGAACTACTTGGTTGCCGGATGCAGGATTATGAGAGAGTAAGCATTCACGTGCTTAAGATGAAAGCACTTGTGGAACGCTTGGAGAGGCTAGGATTTACCATTGAAGGGGAAATGGTGGTGGATATTGTTCTCCGATCACTCCCACCATCGTATGAGCAATTCATTATGAATTATCACATGCATGGTATGGATAAATCCTTGATGGAGCTTCATGGCATGCTGAAGACTCTAGAGTCTAACATGGCCAAAGGTAATCTCACCTCATCCACTCTCGCTATGGCTACAAAATGGCGAGCTACCTCAAATGGGAAGCTTTGTTCTACTAAGCTCACCATGTTCAAGGAGTTGAAGGGCAATGAGATTGCGCCTCAAGATGAGACTTCTAATGGGGAAGTTTGCTACTTTTGTGGAAAGCATGGAAATTGGCGCCGCCACGCTTGCCCTAAGTGCCTTGATGAGCTAAGGATGGACAAGATGAGAAATATTGGCTCCAAATCTTAAGGTACATTCATGATCCAACTCTACTATTAATCTACTTCTGTGGGCAAGTTTTGGATACTAGCCACAACACTCACGTTTGTCACAATTTTGTTTGTTACAAAGTGCAGGTGTTAGAGAGAAGTAGAAGATGTAGAGAGCTGGACTTCATAATGGGAAACAATATGGTTGTCCCTATTTGAAAAGGATTGGAAGCTGGGATCTTGTCACTCCTTCCAGCTAGTCTATTACTTTGTTAGATCTATGTTTAACGCCCTGCGTGGCTAGAAACAATGTATCTTCTATGCATTTTGATAACGATGGATTAACTTCTTATGAATTATGTATTTGGTGGATTATATGAAAGTTTATCCATGTTGTGGCATTTATTATAAGCGTTTGCTTACGAAGTAATAGATTGATCGTGAATGATTTGTACATGTTAGTCGTATTGTTAAAGTCAATTTAACCATATAAATAAGACTTGCATCACCAAGCTCCATGTGGTTAGGAACTTGGATTTTTTGATCTAGGATCAATTGATGATTGTAAATCTTATTTATTAGGATAAAATGACTCAAACATCCTTCACTTTTGTATGTGAGAGGAATGAAGGCTTGTTGGATTTCGTTCACACTTTTGTGTGTAAACCGTTCAAGCAAAACCTAAAGAGTAACATTAGGTACTTTGTTACCTTACCAGTGAAGGTAAAAGGATGAATATGTTTAATCTGTTAGACACTCGTCTGAAGCCTTGAAAGGTGTTCAAGACACATCCGTGACAAAGTACATGATTAAGAGGGCATTAGACTATAATACTCAAATCTAATAGAGATGTTGAGGACATAGTTCTGAGTTTTGTGACCATCATGAGAATTATGGTTTTGTTTCATAATTCAAACCTCCTAGTACATATTGCTATATATGGTCGCCAATTGGAGGAACCGGACATTCTAGTTATGGTCCGATTATGATTGGTTTAACCAAAGTACCCTATTGTTTAGGGAGTACTTTGAGAGTGGCGGGAAATTTTCCAAAAGCCAAACCAACAAAGATGGTTATGTATGCACCTTAGATGATGATACTAGAAAGTATGTCTTTGCTAGTCCATCACAAAGTCCGAATTCCTCAACATGTGTTTAGGGTGTCTTGGAGGAACCCGGAATCTAGAGGTGCTACTCCATTAGGTATTCTACTGTGGCCATGGGATATTTGAATAAGGAGTATTGTTGTTCAAGAGAAAAAGGTTTCAAATATCTGCGGGTGCCAGTAGGAGTAAAGTTTACCTTGAATGGAAAAACCTGATGTTGGCACTAGCAATCAATTGTGATTGAAGCTCAGCATGGCTATGCTGGAGCACCTGGCATTAAATCATTACCTCTTTAAACTTGGTAATAGTTTTCATAAGGCCGGAAAGATATAGTTTTATATCTGAGGGAGACGACTTAATGATGTTTACATCAAACTACCAAAACAGAGTGGGCCGAGAGTCTGCTATAAGGAAAGGGGCGATGAAAGTGAGATGCAATCCATGTGGGACATCTAAGTATTGGACTTGGTAGACCCAACCTTAAGTTGAAACTCGAAGGGTAAAAATGGTTCTTTGTTGAAAGAGACCATCATGGATAAGTTTATGATTTCGAATACCGACTGATAAGAAAGATCTATGATTGACCATGAGGAAGGTATCATATGATGACTTTCTCTCAGTGGTTATGTCGAATATTGAGTTCGTAGACAACTTCAAATACCGACTAGTAGGATATAGTTTTACGATGATTGACCATGAGGAGGGTATCATCTAAAAATTCTCTACTGGTGGTTATGTTGAAGTAAACTCGGATACTTGTGATTTTAGTGCCTTTCGTGGCTGTGACAACTTAATGCAAAGACCAAATTCCTTAATAAGAATTCTATGAGGAAGTGCTCATAACACTTTCCGATGGTCTGTTTCATTAAGTGTATCCTTGTGAAATCTACAAGCAAAAGGAGTCCCCTGTGAGGACTTGAATAAGCATCTCAAGGTTACAACCTTTGCTGCAATATGAAAATCAATTGTTTGAGTTTTCAATGAGGAAGGATGAAACACATATGAATGTCAGGGCTAGTGGGAGCATTGTTGTAATTCTATATTTACGATGAAGTGGAGATAATGTCCTTACCTTATATTGTTGTTCAAAAGATAAAGTAAAGAATTATGCATCCATGACGATCATAGAATATACAAAAACCGGTTTAGGGCATCAAGAAATTTTTAGATATGTTCTTGGTACTCTATTGTAAAAGAAGCAAGAGTAAGTTGTTACTCTAGTGATAGCTTCTGAATACAATGGGATAACTGCCGATCTCAATCGGAGTTCATGATCCTATAAAATATGGTGTTGTTGATCAAAATGGTTCTTGAAGCATCAATGACCCTAATGGGTTCTTCTGAGACAATGAGGGTATGATGGCTTTACTATAAGAACCAAAGTCTGAATAATCATTTACCTTATTGTGTTCTTCTGAAACAATGAAGCTACGATGGATTGAAAGAAGCGTCATGGTCTCCACCAACGCATACTTTATGAGTGATTGGTTGAGGTAGAGACATGATCGCTAGCAGAGTTTACACGGATGGCTTTATGGCATATCTGTTGACTAAGCTGTTGTCACAGGCTAGTGATGTTTACCATGCTAGGCCTAGATGAACAAAGCTTGAGTTTGTTTTAGTTATATGTTTGGTATATATTATCTGGGGGAACATTAAGCAGTATTGTACTTCATACTTTATTGATTATTAAATGTGATTTAATAATGCGCCGAGGGCGGATATTTTATGAATCCTTACTGTGTTCCATCTTAGCATGTTTAACACTTCCCAGAATGCTCTTTTCATTCTAAATGTCCACAGTCGGTCATTCTTCACGGGGAGGAAGTTTGAGATAAGGCTGAGGGAAGTGGTTGGTCGCTATCTAATAATGGATTAGATAAAAGAGACGCAACACTTCGCCTGTGCTTGCAATGGTCAAGTGACTGGACGACCCGCACCTGAATTTACTTCATGGTTTCTGTCGCGAGTAAATCAGGATGATAATATCATTTTGTCCTTAGACTGGAAATACATGTGTTCCAAAGCATGGATCTGCTTTGCTTTGATTGCTTTCAAACGCAGTTCGTAACTGGCTGTTATAAAGGGAGCTTTTAGGTAAAGTATGGTGTATGTGGCGGAGCAATGTGGTCAAAGGGATTCGTTCCTCTAGTCTTAGAGAGATATCCATGGGCCCCTCGATGATTGAGAGCTGACGTAAAATGCATGGCCATGCTCAAGTTGCGATGATATTTGATCGATTGCAACTAGATTTTGGGTCACCATCAATCGAGATCGAGAAACATAATCGTGAACGATATGGAGATTGACATTTAAACATGTCTCGTGTTCACACGGATATCGCGAACGAAGGGATGAATGATCACTTATCTATAGGACCATTCCGGATCTGATTCTGGATTTTTACTTTTTGTTCTTGATGACAAAACCCATGCTTGTTGGGGGCATAGATGCCTTGCTAGAGGCCGCTCTTTGTCTGTGGTTTATGGGTACGGTGTGTCATGTGCAAGTGGGAGTTTGTTGGAGTATGCCCACTGACGCACGTACGCCATTAGGATCACTGCCAATAAAGTGTGGGCCTATTGGGTCACACGCCGGGGATCAATCCTGACAGCAATGAAAGATGAGGGACTGAAAGTGTCAAAGTGGAGAAGTTGGTATGCAGGAGATTTACGCGACCCGGCTCCTGTTAGTCAACGCGACGCGGAGTGTCCGCGGTGCGGAAAACTACGGGTACGCGGCGCGGAAAATCGTCTGACAGCATGCAACTTTTGGCTCCACCTCCCTTTTTGACCAATGCATGGCCTTGCTTTTCTTGGCCGGCCTTGGGGAGCTTAAGAAGGGGTCTTTTGGTTCATTTTGGTGTAGTAGAACTCGGATGACTCTCTCCCTCTCTCTCTCTCTCTAAAAACCCTTTTCACATACATGACATTTAAAGCTTTAAGCTTCAATTCTTGAGTGCATGTGAGGTTTGATTCCGGATTTAAGAGTCTTGCTGTCCTTGTGGTGGATTCAATTCTTTAAAGTTCATCCAAGCAAGCTAGTACTTGTGGATTGAACAAACCCGGGGTGGATCATCAATAGAGAGGAGCTCGGTTGCTTCTTCAGCATCACCACCGGTTTCTACAGGTTGCTGGAGATAAGGAGAAAGGTATATCCTTCTTTCTCTTCTTTTACATGTTGCAAATACTAGTTATAGAGTTTGGTCCTCTTTTGGGTTTTATGCATTGCATGCTTGTACCATGGCTTTGCTCTCTGTTTTGTTTCTTCCGTTGCGTTCCTGTAAACCCAACAGAGGGGCCCAGGGATATATCTCATATCAGAGGAACAAATTCCGTTGACTGTACTATCCCATGGCGTGAACATTTTCTTACTTAACTATTCCCTTTATAATAGCCAGTTACGAACTACGTTTTGAAATAGTTAAAGTAAGAAAGTTTCATGCTATGGCAATTCATACATCTCAGGTCGAAGGACGTAATAATGTTATCCTTCCGAGTCACTTGTGACTATGATCCATGAAGTGAACTCGGATGTGGGTCTTCCAGTCACTTGAAACTCTTTTCAAGCACAGGTTACTGTTGCGTTTCATGCATTCAATCTTTGATCAATGCACAACCAACACCTAACCTCAGCCTTATTTAAAACTTCTTTTCCTTGAAGAATGACTAGCTGTGGAAATTTAGAATGTATAAACATTCTGGGAAGTGGTTAAACATGCTAAGATGGAACACAGTAAAGACCAATGAAGGTAACCGCATCATGCATATATATAGTCCCCACTATATATCGATACAATCATCAGTGAGCAGTACTGCTTACCGCTCCCAAAGCTTATAAGTAAATCAAACATTTACTAAAACAATATTCAAGCCTAGTCATAAGCATAAACAATGCTATTATACCTAGTATGAATTTCATCATTAGTATTTGACAACTGCTTAATTGTGGGATCATCTACACAATATCCCTTTGTACTCTTTTGTATTCTCTTATTAAACCACTTGCATAGTGTTTATCAAAGAGATCATATACAAGGTTATCATAATCGTCATATCCTCAATGTTACCGAAGTCAGCAATAGGATTAATGACACTTATGATTATTAGAATCTAAATACCCTCAATGTAACCGTCGTTCACAATAGGGTCAATGATACTCATGTTTACTAGAGTCGACATACCCTTAATGTTACCGAAGTACACAATAGGGTCAATGACACTCATTTAAATCTAAATGTCGTATCTACACCACATATATTTCGATATTCAAAACTTCGATTAAAATCGACAGTCTCACAAGTTTAGATTTGCTTGCAGTAATAACTTACTCAAGACAACTCTATTTTCGTCGAACATTAAGAACATACTCCAGTATTTCTTGAACTTTAGAATCCACTTTACTTCATGTTCACATTTATACTCTTGACACAATAATTCCATCAATAGGTTGAAAAACAACCCTAAATTAGGACATTATTTTCATTTGAGTATATTTTTTTTAAGAACACATAAAGCTCCCACTAGCCCTGACAAGATTATCTGGCTTAATCTATGCTTTCTAGAAAACTCAATCCTTTGACTTTCTCGTAAAGCAGGATTACAACCACAAGATACAAGTTTTGATGACTATTGTCATGGACACAACTTGAACATAATGGATATATATAAGACCTCGGAACATGCTTCAAACATATCCTCAACTTGACCCTGCGAAGGATCTTGGCCTTTTATTTCCATGTGATCTTACTTGTTTCCCCAAAGCGACAATAATGCTTCACATAATCCAGACTTAATCTGGATATTATGGATGTTTAAGAACCTCGGAAAGTGCCTTAAGCATTTCCTCAACTTAATCCTATGAAGGATACAGGTCTCTTACGTCCAAGTGAACTAACTTGTTTCCGCAAGGTGACAACAATATTTCATTTTATCCAATTCATCTTCAACATAATCACTAGAACGTGTTTCCATGTAATCGATATGAAACACTTTGTCTCTAGTCGGTATTTGAAGTTGTCCATAATTGCATATATGTTAGTCCCTTCACACTTCTTGGATTACACCTTAGGTGTGGGATTAACCCAAGTCAAGTACTTGGTTGCAGCAAATGGGTTACATCTATGTATGCCATTCCCTTTTTATATTCACTAGTGAACACAGGGTCTCACTATGTTTCCGATGAAGGGTAACATCACAATGATTTACCATCAAGCTGCTGTTACTAAAATATGACAACATCACATCTAAACAACCTTCTTGATTTCCATCAGATTTATAGAAGCAATGGATATTGTCAGGTTTTACCAGCATCTCTATGTTGATTAAATGCTAGTGTCAACATTAGGTCTCTTATTTAAGTTTTACGTTCTTCCACTGGAATGCTTTTGTAAATTGTCATTTCCTTTTGAGCAACCAAATATGGTTCCCATAAGTCTAAGAAACAATTATCCAAAACTCAGATGAACTACTTAAATATATATAGGCATCAACTTATAATTCATCCATCTCCCACTGAATGTAGACTGGATAATTTTAAGTTATGAGATTGACAAGCAAATAACTCTTTCTAGTATAAATCTCATTAGATGCTTAGATGACCATCATGTTGGGGTTTAGATTGAGGACTTGGTTCATAATATTAATGTATAACAATCACATTGAATACATATTTTAGGCCTGCCTTTTTACCAGATCATCAGCAAAGATATCCGGTTATCTTTAAAGTAACACCATGTACAAATGCGTTTCTTCGAGAAAACGAATTATGGGATAAACCCATGATTCATTTCATGTTCAAACCAATATAGATAAGAAAACTTAGCATCTATTCTAGATCTAAGAATTTATATCTATGGGCCCTTACTGATTCTTAGTTTACTTTAGGTTAGTTCCAAACACCACTAGGTTTCAGACACAAGCCTTTTCTCTAGTAAACATTCTCTCAACTATTATCATAAAGATGCTGATGGAGAATTTCACTAGTGTCACTCTTTGTGGCATACTTGAATGGATTATCTACACTAGTGTGATCAATATCCAACAAGTCATAATCCTTCCTACCAATACTGGTGAAGGAATTCTTAATCACCCAAGTCCAATAAACAAGATTTATATCTTTCATTTAGCCCGAGGCTAAACTTTTACAAAGATCCTAACCAGATGGATCTAAGCGATGTAAATGTTGTTTACTTGGTCAAGTTTGATTATGCCATAGAGCTAATATATCCAAACCACTTTTGGATCCAAGAATCAATTATTCATGATTGCATTACTACTTATAACAAGTCTTTATGTATGTTATGATATGGATAAGTTTTGATAGAATAGAGGTGGCTCTGATACCACAGTTAGGATTTCGTGGGCTAGCAGCGGAAGCAAGGTACAAGAGATAAAGCCCAATGTACAAGCAAATAAAGCACAAAAACAAGAAATCCCAAAATGGACCAAACTCTATGTAAAGAAATGCAACTTGAAAGAAGGAGGTGGTTATACCTTTCTCCTTAGCTCCAGAAATGGTGGGAGTTGAGATGGTGATCCTCCAAGAACGAAAACCGCGGATCTTCTATTGAGGTATACCCCGGTAACACGCCAACCCCGAGTGCCAGTTCGCCTCTAGTGATACTTCAAGCATGAATATCACCTTGGAACAGCCACTAGTGAGACCAAACTTCTGGAACATGCTCTTGAGCTCTTCTTCTTACAAGAACTCTCTCAAAGTCATAGATGCACTTTAGAAAGTGTAAAAATGTGTGTGTTTTTCACCTTGAGAGAAAAAAAAGAGTTACATCTACAAATGAGATGTTCCAAATCTGATTATAACACTCCTTAGCCGGCCAAAGTGGATTCCATAAGTCCCACATGCATTGGCTAGCTTGGGAGGTGATTTGACAAATGTCACATGCAGCCTGTAGCGGCGCTAACCCTTAGGGTTTAGCGGCGCTAACCCCTTAAGGTTAGCGGCGCTAACGCGGCCTGTCAGTGATATGACACAAAGTACATGCATCCGTAGCGGCGCTAACCTTTAGGACTTAGCGGCGCTAACCCTTAGACTTAGCGGCACTAACGCGGCCTGCGATGTCAACTTTTGTCTTTTTGTCATATTTGGTCCCTTAACTTAAGTTGCTGTCAGGTTGGACCCCGGTGTATGACCTAATAGGCCCATACATCATCAGCAGTGGTGAAGATGGCGTACATGCATTAATGGGCATATTTCTAACAATAAGTCGTTCAGGTGAAAGTACAACCGGTACCCCAAAATCATCGATAGGCCCTCCTTTCACCAACATGATGCTTTGAACATGACCCAACCTTATGGTCAATACATCACTCCAGTATACGAGTACCAAGATACTCACATACCCTATGTTACCAAGGTTATCTAGAAACCCGGTTACTAATCATCGTTTTGCAAGCATATCCTAGAAGGTACAACTTTCCTACTAGGCATCATCTATAGGAGTGTATCTACCCCCACCCCAAGTCATCATAACCTCATAATAACATCATCTTAATATCATCTAAATACATCATAATTACCAATCGTATATCTACATAATATATGTATATATATATAATTATATATATATATATATATATATATATATATTGTTGGAGCACGGTATGGAGCAAAACACAGCGGAAGCATAAACCAAAAGTTTAAAACCAAACAAAATCGGGTCCGTATCGTGTTCCAAAGTGATAGTTTCTCTACAAAAACAAATTGCAACTTAAAGAACAAGAAAGGCAGAGAATACCTCACTACTTTCTCAACAATCGGCTGTAGCAAGTGACAAGTCGGGACAACCAAGAACTCAAGTGAATCCTACTCTATTGCATGATCCACACCAAGTTTGCTTGACCCCAAAGTGCTAGCAATCCACCAATAAGACATCCATATGATTCTCCTTTTCTGGAACAGCCACTAGAATATCTCCTCTTACACCAAGAACACTCACCACACTCAAGATCTTACTAACTTAGTGTATAAAGTGAGTGTTGCATGTATGGCATCAAGAGAGAAAAGAAAGTAAGTCTCAAGGTATCTAATGCATGTTCATTCTGCTCCAGAACTCAAAAGACCCCTTTAGGCCGGAGTATTAAGTGTATTCTCATTGGACCAAAAGATGGCCCAATCAAATACAAGATTTTCATGCAGATAGACCTTCACGGCCTCTCACGGCCAGTGAAGAGCCCGTGAAAACAAAATGCGCCACGACTTTCCATCGTCCTTCACGGCCCGTGCCGTGTTCGAGTGACTCGTGAGGGTGTCTCCTTCACGACCCCTTCACGTTCTCTTCACGACCCGTGAAGACTCCACGAGCCGTGAAAAAGTGATTGAGCCATTCGTGAGGGCAGTGGGCTTCACGACCCATGGAGCATCCCTCACGGCCGTGAAGCCCCAAAATCAAATGATTTGATTTTTGGACCTTCTCTCTTTATCAGTAAGCTGTCGGGATCAATCCTTGGTGTGTGACCCAATAGGCTCGCACTTCATCAGCAGTAACACCAATGTACTTGTGTCAGTGGGCAGACTCCAACAGACTCCAACTTGCATATGACACAACGTACCCAGAGGTATCACAGACAGGGAGCGGCCTCTAGCAAGGCATCCCTGCCTCCATGTCAGTACGAGGTATGTCATCCCATAGACAAGTACCAATTCACAACCCAAAGGTTTGAAATGGCCCTATAGATAAGTGATCAACCATCCTTTTGTTCACGATATCCATGTGAAGATGAGACATGGTACTAATTCATTCTCAGTCCTTCACGATTATGTTTCTCGATCGAGATTGGTGGTGACCAAAATATACAAGTTGCAATCGATTACCCAAATCATTGCACACTCAAGCACGGCCATGCATTTTGGTGTCAGCGCCCAATCATCGAGGGGCCCAGGGATATCTCTCTAAACAGAGGAAAAAATTCCTTTGACTACATTGCCCACCACAGTGATCATACTCTGATCAGCTACTCCCTTTATAACAGCCAGTTACAGACTGCGTTTGAAAGCAACTAGAGCAAAGCAAACCAAAGTGATGCAGACACATGCATCTCCAGTATGAGGATGAACTGATATTATCATCCTGAATCACTCAAGACAAGTACCACAAAGTGAGTTCAGGTGTGGGTCATCCAGTCACTTGAAACCCCTTTCAAGTACAGGCGAAGTATTGCGTCCCTGTGTCCCAATCACCATTGGACACTTGACCAATCACTTCCCTTAGCCTTCATTCAGACTTCCTTCCCTTGAAGAATGACTGGCTGTGAACATTTAGAATGTATACACATTCAGGGAAGAGGTAAAACATGCAAAGTTGGAACACAATAAGGCTTACTGAGAGTACCCGCTACACGCGCATTACCAAACCCCTTTGATAATCGATACAAGTAGAAGCACAATATTGCTTAATGTTCCCAAAGATAAAGCATATCAAAACTTTACTAAAACAAACTTAAGCCAAGTTCATGCAAACGTATGTATGACATTCATCACTAGACTGAAACTATAGCTTAGTAAACGGACCATCCACGATGTTATCCATGAGTACTCTGACATTGATCATATCCCTACTGCAACCAACCACTTACAAAGTGTGCGTTGATGAGATTTCGATCATTTGTTCAAGCCGTTATACCTTCATTGTTTCTAAAGAACCCAATAAGGTAAACAACGCTCGAGTTTCAAATTTAATGTGAATAAGCCATCGTACCCTCATAGTTTTCACAAAGATCTCTATAGAGTCAACAATGCTTGTTTCTCAGTGATCATATCCCTGCTACAACAAACCACTTCCAAAGTGTGCGTTGATGGGATTTGATCATTTGTCCAAGCAGTTATGCCTTCATTGTTTCATAAAGAACCCAATAAGGCAAACAATGCTTGGTCCACAGAAATTAACGTGTATAAGCCATCGTACCCTCATTGCCTCAAAAGAACTCAATAGAGTCAACGATGCTTTAAGTAACACGTAAATTAACAATACCATACTTAGAATAAGGATCACAAACCCCAATCAAGATCGGTGGTCATCCTTTAAATAGAAGCCATCACAAGAGTAACAACTTATTTTATGCTTCTTCTAATTACATCACCACAAAAACATATACTCATATTTCTTGTATTCCATAAACTTCTTTGAATATCCCATATTTGTTATGAGCGCTTATTCTCGATTTACGCTTCTATCCAAGCTAAATCTAAGACATTGTCTCCAAAACATAGTATGTTCTAGACATACCAAATAGGATTACAACAGCGCTCCTACTAGCTCTGCCATCTATCCAAGTTTCATCATTGCTTACTGAAAATTCAAACACTTGATTTTCTTAGCAAAGATTCCAAAACTTAGATTTATTCTAAGTCCAAAAGGACTCCATATTTTGTAGACTTCATAAGGATCCTCAGGATGTAAGAGACCCTCGGACAGTGTTGTGAGCACTTCCTCATAAAATTTCTATAACGGAATGCGGTCTTTGCATCATACTACCATAAAACGGCATAAGCATCCGCTTAAACTTCAACATAACTACTGGGAGAATGTTTTCATATGATTCCTACCCAATGGTCAATCATCATGAAAAAAATTCCTTCCAGTCAGTATTTGAAGTTATATACAAACGAATCCATGCAGATCTTATATCCAAAAGATCTATATACACCGTCAGGTCAAAACCTAGGTGTTGGATTAACCAAGTTCAAAACTTGAAAATCCAGCATGGAATGTATCTTGTGTTATTACACTCCTCTTCTTAGCAGACTCAAGGGCCCACTACAGCTTCCGGTAGTTGATGCATACATCACGTATCATCAATAAGTCATCGTCCTCAGATATAATACATTATACTCTTCTGGTCTTATGACGACTCTTACCAGATATATGAAGAAGTAATAACTTTATGCCAGATACTCCAACATAGCCATGTTGAGTTTCAATCATTTCTGATTGAATGCTAGTGTCAACATCAGGTCTTTTATTTAAATCTCACGTTCTTCCACTGGAATGCTTCAGTTGTTGATTTCCCTTTTCGAGCAACCAAAACCGATTCTCAAAAGGATATGAAATGAATATCTAAAACTTAGAAGAACTATTAAATACATTAGCATCCTTTAAGTTCATCCATCTCCCACTAAATGTAGACTGGATAACTCTGATCTATGAGATAGACAAGCAAAGAACTCTTTCTAGTCATATCTCCTCAGATGCTAATTCGACCATCTTTGTTGATTTAAAACAAGAACATTGCCCGCCACTACTCAAGTACACCTATCCAGCAGGTTACTTAAGTTTAAGCCATCAAGGCGGAACCATAACCAATATGTTCCATTCCTCCACAAAGCGATCCATGTAAAACATGTATCGTAGGAGAAGTGAATTCTGAGGCAAACTCACCATTCTTATGATGGTTAAGAATGTAGATGCTCAACATCTCACAAGATTTATGTATCTTTATTCCCTTTTGCCCTCTTCATTTTAAATTTGTTAAGGGTGAGTCTTGAACACCTCTCAGGTTTCAGACATTCGTCTAATAAATTAGACTTACCCATTCCTTCTACCATCATCGGTAAAGGTAACAAATCACATATAGTTAATCCTTATGTATTTGCCTGAACGGTCTTTACACAAACGTGCAAACTAAATCCAACAAGCTTTTATTCCTCTCACATTCACAAGTGAAGGATGTCTTAGTTATTTAGCCTTATAAGCAAGATTTACCATCAACAATTGACTCAAAGTCAAAAGATTCCAAGTTCCTAACCTCTTGGATCTTGGTGATGCATGACTTGTTTATACGGTTAAATTAACTATTTCATAAGGATAACAGTTCTATAATCATTCATAATCATATTATTACTTCTTAAGCAAAACTTATTGCAAATGCCACGACATGAATAGACTTTGAAATAAAACTCGAACTCACAATAACTTAATTCAAAGTAATATTCAACGTCATCAAAGGCAAATAAGATACAATACTTCTTGCCACGCAGGGCGTAAGACAAAGATCTAAACGAAGTAATAGTATAGCTGGATGGAATGGCAAGACTCTTCTTCCAATCCTTTCAGTTAGGGACAAGCACCATGCTTCCCTTTTCTAATCTCCAGCTCTCCATGCATCCATTACCTACTTCTGATTAACACCTGCACTTTGCAACAAACAAGTTTGTGACAAACGTGAGCGTTTTGACTAGCGTTCAAAACCCAGTCATTAGAAGTAGAAGATCAATGGAGTTTGATCATGAATGTACCTGAAGATGAGCTAACGTTCTTCCGCTTTAGAATACTTAGCTCTTCCAGGCACTTAGGGCAGGCGTGACGGCGCTAATTTCCAATTTCTCCACAAAAGTAGCAAACTACCCCATGTGGAACATCATCTTGAGGAACAATCTCATTTTCCTCAGACTCCACAATTACGGATGGCCCAGTCATACAAGGCTTTCCATTTGAGGTCAGTTTCTCCTTCTTGCTAACTTGTTTCCTAGTAGCCATAGCGGATGTGGACGAGATACGAACCTTCTCAACCATGTAAGACTGTACAGCCTTCAGCATGTCTTGAAGTTCGATCAAGGATTTTTGCAAATTGTCTTTATGATAGTTCTTGACAAACTTCTCATAAGACGCGGGCAGGGACTGGAGGATCATATCCACCGCAATTTCCCTCCCTATTGGAAGTCCAAGTCTCTCCAAACGGTCCATATATCCCTTCATCATAAAGAAATGGACATTTACATCCTCACCTTCCTGCATCCTACAACCGACCAAAGCCTTTATACACTCAAACCGTTCTTGTCTAACCAGCTGTGGGAACATGTCCTTTAGCCGGTTTATCATGTCATACGCACTCAATTGCTCAAGTTGCTGACGCAACTCAAAGCTCATAGTCGATAACATGAGACAAGAAATATCTTGTGTATCTTTAACACGCTTCTCAAAAGCGTATCGAGTGGCCCAGTTCGCGTTGGTAGCAGGTGGCTCCGGAAAGGGTTTTGTTGGGAAATTTGCTAAGTAATGGAAACTGTTGTACATACAAAGGTAAAACTGTTGGAGGAAATTTGAGAAAACAGTTGAAAACTGTTAAGTGAAGTATGAAAACAGTTGTGACTAACAGTTGCTGTGAGCATTACAACTGTTAGTACAAAGTTCAGAACTGTTAGTTCAAGTGTATACAACTGTTAGAAGACCTTGAAGAGAAGACTGTTAGAAGAAGACCAGAACTGTTTCATTCAACAAACAGTTTCAGTTCAGCTATTCATGGAAAATGCTATCTTTTTGGATTTGAAGTATATCTTTATCAAAGTCGAAGATTATCAAGATTATCTCAGAAGATAGAAGATTACCTAACTGTCAACTTATCAAGGAGGATCAAGAGTCTATAAATACTCGATTAGAATATTGTTACTTAACATATAGATCTCTTGTTCGTATTGATTTGCATTCATTCTTATCGTTATTTACTTTCAGAAAGTGTTTTAGCCTCTAAGTTTCTTTTGAAACCTAAGAACAAATTGTGTTCTTCGTCTAGCATAAGAAGTTAGATTGGAGGTGTAGATGAATATTGTAATCGTTATTGATTATTAATAAACATATTTGTTTGGCAGTATTTTGTGTTTATTGATTGAATTGTTTTTGTGTTGAAAACCTTTATAATCAATTAAGTGTGATTCCGCAACTTCTTAATTGATTGTGATCAAAACTATAGATTGTCTTCTTAACAACTTTAATTTAAAAGATAATTCTTGTTATTTGGTATTAAGCAATATCCGATCTTGACAAGTGGTATCAAAGCCTTATCATTAAGGTTCCATTGATCACCAGTTGAAGGTTTTTGCACCAATCTGCTGTGGTTCATTATTTAAAGTTTTTCTAAAAGTTTAATTGTGTTTTTCAATCACCATACCGCAATGGAGTCTGGTGGATCTTCTGACAACACTGTATCTGGGTCAAACATTCGTGTTCCCATGCTCAAACCAACTGATTTTGAGATGTGGAAACTAAGAATCAAGCAGCATGTCCAATTAATGGACTATGCTATTTGGGAAATCATAGAAAAGGACCCCATTACTACTGTTGATTTAGATGAAACAGGAAAACCAAAGAAGAAATCACCACCAAGAACAGATGCTGAAAAGAAAGAGAGGATGATTGAGATGAAAGCTCTTAGCATTCTTCAGATTGCTATTCCCAACGAATACCAGCATCAGTTCAAGAAGTTTGATGATGCTCATGAACTTTGGAACGCACTAGAGAAGAGGTTTGCAAGGAATGCAAGTTCCAAAAGGAACCAAAGGGATCTTCTGAAACAGGCTTATGAGAACTTTACTAGTGGGAAGAATGAGAGTATAACTCAAATCTTTGATAGGTTCTATAAGCTGGTTAGTCAACTTGAGAATGCAAAGGTTAGACTAGAACAAGATGAGATCAATAGGAAGTTCCTTAGGTCCTTAGGTGAAGAGTGGACAGTTTATGCTGCACAATGGAGAACTAAGGATTCTCTGGAAGATATAGAGTTAGATGATATTTACAATAGTTTGATTGTGTTTGAGGGAGATATAGAGGGAAAAAGATAGTTTGTTATCCCTAGCCACAATGCTGCTCTCCTGTCATCCTCAGGTATGGACTTAAACCATTCTTTAACTAATTATATTGATGGTTGTGCAGGTACTAGTTCTGTTGTTGGACTAGATGTAAACACTCCTGATGCAGTGCTTGAAGCATTTCTTGCTAGTCATGCACATTCAACTCTCACCAATGAGGATCTTGAGCAAGTGCATCCAGATGATCTTGAGGAGATGGATCTCAAGTGGCAGATGGCTATGTTAACTGTCAGAGCCAAAAGATTCATCAAATGAACTAGAAGGCAGAACATGAAGTTCAGGGCTGATGGCAAGGCTGGGTTTGACAAATCAAAAGTTAGATGCTTCAAATGTCAACAGCTTGGGCACTTTGCAAGGGAATGCAGATCTGGTGGACAAGGTCAGAATCAAGGACAAAGATCAAACCAAACTTCATTAGTATTGGTCTCACAAGAAGGCCATGGATTTGATTGGAGTGATCAAGTAGAGGAAGGCACTCACAACAAAGCATTGATGGCATTGACTGACTCCTCCATCAAATTGGATTCACCAGAATCAGAAGACATACAGGTATCTTCTAAACTCTGTCCAGGTGAATGTAGAGCCATTGTTAAAAGGTTTAGAGAGCACAACAAAAAGGTATCTGCTGCTCTAAGTAAAATGGAGGAGAGAAGGTATGAAACCAGTGCTGTCATTGAAAGCTTTGAAAAGAAAATGAAAGATTATCAGGCTAATGAACTGCAAATGGACTATGATAGAAAGTATCATAAGTGGGAAAAGGAGCAGCTTCAGGAAGAGATTGATAATCTTAAGAAAAAGCTGAGTGAGAAAGAAAGTAAGGTAGAAGAGTTAACCAAGAAGCTGGAAGGTGTAGACATAGATTTAAGTATGTTCAAAGCAACAAATCTTAAACTTGAAACCTTATTACAATCTCAAATCAGAGATAAGGTGAAAACAGGTTTAGGATACAAAGAGACCCCACCTCCATACAATCACAATTACATAACTCCCATGTCTGATGTAGCTGATAGGTATGTCAATGAACCATTAGAAGTAGAGTTGAAGTCAGCTGATCCAAAACTTAAAAGTGAAGAAGAAGGAGTTGTGTATGAAGTGAGTGATGACAAGAATGAGGGTATTGTGAAGAAGGAAGAGGTTATTTCATTTGAAAATCACATCTGTTGTGAACCTACAGCACCAAAATCATCTTTACAACCTGTGATGTTTGTTAAAGCCTCCTCTGAACCATTCACCAGTGAAACAAAGCCTTTCAAAGAAGTCTATTCTATAAATAGTTCCACTACTGTTGCAAACAGTCCCCAACTTTACACTAACAGTTCCAAACAGAACTCAAACAGTTTTAAACCAAACATCTCAACTATTAGTGTTAAATCCAAAGGAAAAGAGAAGGTTGATGAATTTCAAGTTGAGAAGCCAAAGAAGGAATATTCAAAAGCACAATCTCAATCCAAATATGTGAAAAGGCATACTGAAGGGCCTGTATGCACATGCAAACAGCATGGTGTTCATAAATTTCCTCCTTCAGCACCAGTGAGAGGAAATCAAAGAAATAGGAACCAGTTTTGGACACAAAGAACTGGTTTGTCTATTGTGAAAACCAAAAGGTGTTATATATGTGGGATAGCAAATCACTTGGCTCACAACTGTTATCATAACCCACAGATCTATAGCACCCAGAAACCAAGTCATAGAAAACAGGCGAACAGTTCAACAACTGTTAAGCCAAAACAGGCTAATAGTTCTACAGCTGTTAAATCAAAACCAGCTAACAGTTCTTCAACTGTTTAGCCAAAACCAAAAACTGTTGGTCTGGCTTGGGTGAAATTGCAGAAACAAACAGTTTCTGAAGAGGTTAAAACTGTAAATCAACCTGAAAATCAAACTGTTATACAAAGTGACTCAACTGTTTTTCCAAATTCAAAAACTGTTTGTTTAAAAGTCTCAATTGTTAATCACAACAGTTGGGAACCACATGTTCTCACCAAATACTCTTCACACAAAGTAAAGAAGTCTAATTTGGATGAAATCAAGAAGAATCAAACTCTATTTAAGTATTATGATTTGAATGGTGTACCCAAGACCTGTATGGCCTGGGTACTTCCTGCTGCTAACTGATTTTTATTTGTGCAGAGCATTCATAAGGCCGATCATGGATCAATTTGGCATGTGGATAGTGGATGCTCAAGGCACATGACTGGCAATCCATACTGTTTGAAGGATTTCAGAAGAATCAATGGATGATATATAGCATTTGGAGGAAATGCTAAGGGAGGAAGAGTCACAGGTAAAGGAGTTGTGGAGGCAGGTACAATTACTTTTAATGATGTTTTCTTTGTTGAACAACTTAAATACAATCTGTTAAGTGTATCTCAAATCTGTGACAATGGAAACAAAGTCTTGTTTACAGACACTGAATGCATTATCCTGTCAAAAGATTTTAAACTGGATGAAAAAGATGTTCTTTTAAGAACACCTAGAAAGGATAATGTATACTGTCTGGATACACAAAATATTGCTAAAAAGAATGTATTAAGTTGTTTACTTTCAAAGGCATCTCATGATGAGTCTGCTATTTGGCATAGAAGGATGTGTCACATGAACTTTAAAACCATGAATCTATTAGCTAAAAACAATATGGTAAGAGGTTTGCCCCAAAAAGAATTCTCATGTGATGATCATTGTGTAGCCTGTCTCAAAGGCAAACAACACAAAACTTCTTATAAGCCCAAAGAAGTTTCTTCCATTACTACTCCTTTACAACTGTTGCATATGGATCTTTTTGGTCCTACATTTGTGGTCAGTATAGGGAAGAAAGCTTATTGTTTAGTCATAGTTGATGACTTCACCAGATTTACTTGGGTTCAATTTCTTAGAACTAAAGATGAAACTGCTAAGTTAGTTAAGTCTCTTATTCTTAGAATTGAGAATCAATCTGATTTGAAGGTGAAAGTCATTAGATCTGATAATGGTTCTGAGTTTAAGAATTATGAGTTAAACAGCTTTTGTGAGGAAAAAGGAATTGCAAGACAGTTTAGTGCACCTAGGACTCCTCAACAGAAAGGAGTGGCTGAGAGAAGGAATAGGACTTTGATAGAGGCCGCTAGATCCATGTTAGCTGATTCTAGGCTCCCAATGACTTTCTAGGCAGAAGCAGTGAACACTGCCTGCTATGTTCAGAATAGAGTACAAATAGTCAAGTCCAAAGGGAAAACTCCTTATGAGTTGTTCCTTAAACGAAAACCTTTGATCAACTTCTTCAAACCATTTGGTTGTCCATGCACTATCCTGAATACCAAATCACCATTAGGCAATTTTGAGAGTAAAGCAAAAGAAGGATTCTTTGTAGGATATTCCACTCAGAGTAAAGTATACAGAGTTTTTAACAATGTCACTAGGATCATAGAAGAGAGTATGAATGTCTCCTTCAATGAGAATAGGATCAATATTGCAGGTAATGGTCCTGATTGGTTATTTGATATTGATGCATTGTGTAAATCTCTTTCTTTTGAGTATTCTACAGAAACAGTTGCAGGTGTTCCTACAGCTGTTAGTACAAATCCACAAACTGTCTCAAACAGTTCTGAAACTGTTAGCTCAAATCCAACAACTGTTGTTGAAAACAAAGCCACTGAAGACTTTGTAGTGATTCCTTTGATTCAAAATGCTGTTAGTCCAATGAATGATGATGCTGAACCTTCAAAGGACATGGAATCTCATGTTCCTCAACAACACACTAATTCTGAACATCAAACAGTTGCAGATCAGGGATGCAACTCTTCTGGGAATGATAGGGACTCTGAGATTGATTTGTCAAATTTAGGGAATGTACTGACTGAAGAAAACATCCCTACATCAAGAATTAACAAGAATCATCCAATAGAGCATATCATTGGTGATCCAACCACTCCTGTTAGAACAAGAGCTATGCTGCAGAATGAAAATAGTGATGTGGATCTTGAACAATTTGATGTGAATGCCTGCTTTCTATCTCAGATAGAACCAAAGAAAGCAGTAGAGGCTTTAAAAGACCCTTCATGGGTGGAAGCAATGCAAGAAGAGCTCTTACAGTTTCAAATTCAGCAAGTTTGGAAGTTAGTTGAACTTCCAAGAGGCAAAAGAGCTATTGGCACCAAGTGGGTGTTCAGAAATAAGAAGGATGAGAGAGGGATTGTAATCAAGAACAAGGCTAGACTTGTTGCACAGGGTTATACACAAGAGGAATGAATAGACTATGATGATGTCTTTGCACCTGTTGCAAGGATAGAAGCAATCAGACTGTTCCTTGCCTTTGCAAGCTATAAAGGATTTAAGGTGTATCAAATGGATGTCAAGTCAACTTTTCTCTATGGAACTATTGATGAGGAGGTATATGAGTGTCAACCACCTGGTTTTGAAGACTCAAAGTATCCTGATAGGGTATATAGGTTGGATAAAGCATTGTATGGATTGCATCAGGCTCCTAGAGCTTGGTATGAGACACTATCATCATATCTGCTTGAGAATGTTTTTAAGAGAGGCACCATTGACAAGACATTGTTTACAAAGATTGTTAAAACAGAGAATTTGCTTGTTCAAATCTATGTTGATGATATAATCTTTGAATCCACTGATGACAGCCTGTGCAAGGAGTTTGAAGTCATCATGCATACGAGATTTTAGATGAGTTCCATGGGAGAACTCATATTTTTCTTGGGATTACAAGTGAAGCAGAAGCCAACTGGTATATTCCTCAGTCAATCTAAGTATGTCAAAGACATTTTGGACAAGTTTGGCTATCAAGATGTGAAGCTGGCAAGCACTTCAAGTGAAACACACAAACTGTTAGGAGCAGATTCTGAGGGGGAGGAAGTAGACATACATTTGTACAGGTCTATGATAGGTTCTTTAATGTACTTAACTGCTTCTAGACCAGATATTATGTTTGTTGTGTGTGTTTGTGCCAGGTTTCAATGCAGTCCAAAGATATCACACCTGTTTGCTGTAAAGAGAATCTTTAGATATCTCAAAGGCCAACCAAAACTGGGTCTTTGGTATCCTAAGGATTCACCTTTTGATTTGGTGGCATACTCTGATAGTGACAATGGTGGAGCTAATGTGGACAGAAAATCAACCTCTGGAGGATGCCAATTCTTTGGCTCAAGGTTGGTTTCATGGCAGTGCAAGAAACAAACAACTGTTTCAACTTCAACAGCTGAGGCTGAATATATTGTTGCATCAAGCTGCTGTTCACAAGTGTTGTGGATCCAGAATCAGCTTCTGGATTATGGTATGTCTTTCATGAATACACCTATTTATGTTGACAACACAAGTGCTATTAGCATTGTCAACAATCCAGTGAAGCATTTTAAAACAAAGCACATTGAGATCAGGTTTCACTTCATTCGAGATTGCAATGAGAAAATGTTAATCCATGTTATGAAAGTCCATACTGATGATCAGTTAGCTGATATGTTCACTAAAGCTTTTGATGTGAGCAGGTTTAACTTTTTGATCTCCAATATTGGAATGATTAACATGGAATAACAGTTGTTTGTTTATCTATGTTTTCTCACTAACAGTTTGCAACTGTTAGTTTTATTGTCTAACAACTATTTGAGTATGTTATACAATTAACAGTTTTCAACTGTTAGTACATGGTGTTCACAACTGTTAGACAAACAGAATGTTTATTTAAGGGGGAGTTCTTCATTTCAATAACAGTTGATGTTTATTCCAAAAACAGTTCTCAAATGTTAGCTCGTTATTTCCTTCAACTGTTAGTTTTGTTCAAAGGGTATTTTAGTCTTTGCAGAAACTCTGAGGACATTTGAATTGCATTTACTATTCGAAACATATATAATCCATTCCCTCCTCACAGTTTCATCTATGCTTACTGAACTTCAATCAAACGCTAAAACCCTAGAATTTTTCTCTCAAATCGCAATGGCTCCCCTTCCGTTTGTCAAAGAACACAACATGCTTGCCTTCCTTTCGAAACCCGCTGATCTGAATGCTTTTCATGACATGATTGACTATCTCTCGATGTCAACTCTCAACACTGCTCTCACCATAAATCCAACCATTTACACTTCTCATATCGACCATTTTTGGAAACATGCTACACTCCGGGAAGCTGATGGAGTGCAATGGATTGATTCAAAGGTTGATGGTTTGGCTGTTTCAATCTCTGAGGATACCATACGCCAACATCTTCAACTCAATGATAGCAATGGTGAGTATTCTGATTATGTCTCTCTAGAATTTGTGCATGCTGAGTTGGTAAAACTTGGGTATGAGGGCCCTAGGGGAAAGGGTACCTTCTATAAGGGACCATTTTGCGCACACTGGAAGTATCTGATTCATACTCTCTAGCAGTGTATCAGTCCCAAAAGAACGGGGTGGAATGAGTTTGGAAGCAACATTGCCTTGGCCTTGATCTGTCTGGCCAACAATCGTTGCTTCAATTTTTCAAAACTAATCTTTAACGGCATGGTAAAGCATCTCGGGACCAAATATGGTCTCTTGTTTATGTACCCCAGATTTGTACAAGTTTTACTAAACTCTTTGTTGCCAAATCATCAAAAACACAAGAGGGTCTTAATTCCCTCTGCTCATGTGGCCTCCACATTGAGCAAGTTGCTAATCAATGGCAAAAACTTCTCTGGTGCTATAACTTCACCACTCTCTGAAATGGTGGAGTTTCTTTCACGAAATAGAGCTGCTAGAGTTGAGCATGAAGCCCCACTTATTGCTACACCTCCAACTCTAGAACCCACAGCTCATGATACTCAAACATTCCCCTCTGCTACCTTGTCTCAAGCTACAACACAAGCCCCCCCACTCATAACGTTTCAAAAGAAAAAGAGAACTGTTGGTGCTCCTTCCACCACTGTCTCTAATCCACAAACTGTTAACCCTACACAGGTGCATTCACCTGTGCAGAATATCCAAAGGGAAACCCCAGTACTGTCTCCCAGGTACAATGAGGAGGTGATCACTCCACTAGAGGGTGATCATGTGGTTCTTGAGGCTGATGCTACTGTTTCATCCGCAAGGGAGGAGCAGGCCGGTATTAACATTGCTAAGACCTCAACCACGGCAACAGAGGCTGGTCAAACAGCTTCTGGAAATCCCCAGTACCAAGAAACAAGGGGTACTGGTGAGGGAACTTCAAGGACTGACACACCAGTTATTTCTGCCAGTGATATGTTTACAGGGTCAACACTATCTGACATTGAGGCTAGTATGAAACTTAAAGCATTGACGAATCCAGAACTTGTACCATTCTTTGCTGCATTCCTCTATCTCAAGAAGAGGAACTTTCTACAAGACAAGCTTCTGGCCAAACATAATGAATTAATCATCAAGCAAGACAAACAGATCAAGTTTATGTCAGATACTTTGAAGAAGGCTACTGATGTCCTTCAAGTCTATGATCAAATGCTCAAAAAGTCCACCACAAGTGCCAGAACCCCTTCTCAAACAGTTCCAATCAAAAAAGGGGAGAAATCTTTAAAGCCAGTAGTGATTCAACCAACAGTTGCTGAAACAGTTGTGCAGACTGAACTAACAGTTGCACCAGATACACAAACAGTAGCAACTTCAAACCCAACAGTTGCTCCAGTTCAACAAACAGCTGCAAGTGTTCAACCAGTTGAAGAAGAAGAAAGGTTGTCAGCAGTAGATAGGGTGTTGATAAACAAGATGATTATGACAGGAGACTATCCAACAACTGAGGTTTTCAAAGCATGGTCAAAGGTTAAGCAAAATCATCTGATTGAAATAGGTGCTCAAACTCTTAACATTAGCACATTCAAGATGGCTCAAAAGATAGATGATGGGTGGTTAGATGGCAAAGTCTCAAAACTGGAACCACTTGCACCTAAGCCAGGGTTTAAAGGCATTGCAATTATTGAAGGAAGATCTGATAAAGAGGGTGAAGGAAATGTTGGAGCTCATAGAATCAAGTAAAAAGTAATTTTTCTTTTTATATTTTGATTGTAACAGTTTGACTTTGCATAATTAATGTTAATATTTTCTTTGCTTATGTTAATTTTTCTATGGTTGAACCCTTAAAACAAACAACTTAAATGTATTGTTCAATACTTTAAGTTAGGGGGAGATTGTTGGGAAATTTGCTAAGTAATGGAAACTATTGTACATGCAAAGGTAAAACTGTTGGAGGAAATTTGAGAAAACAGTTGAAAACTGTTAACTGAAGTATGAAAACAGTTGTGACTAACAGTTGCTATGAGCATTACAACTGTTAGTACAAAGTTCAGAACTGTTAGTTCAAGTGTTTACAACTTTTAGAAGACCTTGAAGAGAAGACTGTTAGAAGAAGACCAGAACTGTTTCATTCAACAAACAGTTTCAGTTGAGCTATTCATGGAAAATGCTATCTTTTTTTATTAAAAGTATATCTTTATCAAAGTCGAAGATTATCAAGATTATCTCAGAAGATATAAGATTACCTAACTGTCAACTTATCAAGGAGGATCAAGAGTCTATAAATACTCGATTAGAATATTGTTACTTAACATATAGATCTCTTGTTCGTATTGATTTGCATTCATTCGTATCGTTATTTACTTTCAGAAAGTGTTTTAGCCTCTAAGTTTCTTTTGAAACCTAAGAACAAATTGTGTTCTTCGTCTAACATAAGAAGTTAGATTGGAGGTGTAGATGAATATTGTAATCGTTATTGATTATTAATAAACATCTTTGTTTGGCAGTATTTTGTGTTTATTGATTGAATTGTTTTTGTGTTGAAAACCTTTATAATCAATTAAGTGTGATTCCGCAACTTCTTAATTGATTGTGATCAAAACTATAGATTGTCTTTTTAACAACTTTAATTTAAAAGATAATTCTTGTTATTTGGTATTAAGCAATATCCGATCCTGACAGGTTCCTCAAGGATGTGCAACTTTGACTCGTGACTGAGGACAATCCTCAATACACGATACCAGTCAGCGAAGTTCACTCCTATGAGTCTCTCCCTTTCTAGGAATAATCGAAGTTCAAAGTTTGGTGTGGTGTCGTTAATATTTGCCATCTATAAAAGAGTACACGTTTTAGTTAGTTTCGATATTATCCTCGTTAAAATAATTACCCAGCTGATTAAGAAAACCAAATTATCTTAACAAGGGCTAAGAACCTCAAAGTACCCCAATCCATGACGGGTTTGCCGCGGATCACTTCCTGGAGCTATTTAGGCCGGTAAACGCTTTACCAATTACAATCCGAGATTACAACTCTTAGACACTTGCGGGATCCTAGGTACTCATAGCACTCATTTGGCATGTTTGATCCCTTCTCTCACCGATTCCTCATTAATCCACTTTGATAGCTCGGTATGGGCACGACAACTACCAATGCATCTTAAGTCTTGGAATTGTAAATCGACCGTCAAGATACACGGTGGTACTCTAGCCCAATGGCCGGCTCGGCTAAGCTCGACAACCAACCCTTGCGAGTTGCCACACGCAGCTTCCACACAGTTACACAAAACCGATCTCGGCTAAGCTCGACGACCGATCTTGTTTCACTAGATTCGGGTGGTGTCATCTTACGGGAGGCGAGTGATTTACATTTGATAAAAACGGGATTTTGTTTTTAAAGTGGTCTTGTGGCGCGCGAGGTTTGTTAACCAATTAAAACTATTGGTTTTATTATTTTGAAAAATTTTCAAGCGAGCGAAGAACTAAACAACCAAGCAAGAAAATAAACAAAACAACAACCACGCACAAGTTATATCCGGTAACATGCCCCTAAACCCTATGCGCCTTCCTCGTGAGCCAAACGAGGAAAGCAAGGCCAATCTAAGGACACAGCCACTTGGCCCAGCTGGAAGTGCTCCCACTGAATCCGTCATCTCCAATGAACCTCCGGATCCACCTTAGCCGAGACGTCTCCTCCACGAATCTCGATGGTTGTCTTCGGTCTTCTTTTACAAATACATACAAATATTTGAAAAGAAACGGCGTGCAAGCCGCGAAATGCTAATCTTAACTAATCTAACAATTACAAATAAAAGCAATCGGCATGCAAGCCAAAATAAAGTACAAAATAAAAGACCGGATAAATTTAATTATTACAAACCAATTGTGGTACAAACCACCAAATGAATGAATAATTAAACACAACCAAACAACCAACACATAGGTCTAACAGCAAAGGTGTTACGGGATCAAACAACAACCACAAACAACAACACGGTGTGCCACAACAAAACCGTGCAAAATATATCTTGATTAAGATTGTTCAAACCTAGCTAAACACTCAAGGCACAAAGTGAACAATCCTTGTACATATGCATTAGTACCCCAAACACTTTGAGAATACATATTCATATATACACAATACAAGTATATGAATGTGTGCATTTCATGCCAAAAAATCACCCACTATATATAAATGCATGAATCAAGACACATATGGGGCTTTACAAAAATCCAAACACTTTGGACAGATTCTGGAAAAACAGAATTGCAAGGAGGCTACAACCAAAAACAATTTTCTTTTTCAAAAGGGACAAAAATACTGTTCACGAGCGCCTTCACGACCCATAAGCCTTCACGGCCTGTCACGGCCCGTGAAGCCCATGAGTTCCACGACTCTGACCAGTGAAAAACCCTTCACGACCAAGCACCCCACGAGACTGGTCATGATACTTCACGACCGGGAAGAACAAGCCTTCACGACCCGTGAAGACATTCTGGACAGAATGTCCAGATTCGGTTTTCAAGCCAAAAAAGTGCAATTTGTTTGTAGATTTGGCTCTGATACCACTGTTGGAGCACTGTATGGAGCAAAACACAGCGGAAGCATAAACCAAAAGTTTAAAACCGAACAAAATCGGGTCCGTATCGTGTTCCAAATTGATAGTTTCTCTACAAAAACAAATTGCAACTTAAAGAACAAGAAAGGCAGAGAATACCTCACTACCTTCTCAACAATCGGCTACAGCAAGTGACAAGTCGGGATAACCAAGAACTCAAGTGAATCCTTCTCTATTGCATGATCCACACCAAGTTTGCTTAACCTCAAAGTGCTAGCAATCCACCAAGAAGACATCCATATGATTCTCCTTTTCTGGAACAGCCACTAGAATATCTCCTCTTACACCAAGAACACTCACCACACTCAAGATCTTACTAACTTAGTGTATAAAGTGAGTGTTGCATGTGTGGCATCAAGAGAGAAAAGAAAGTAAGTCTCAAGGTATCTAATGCATGTTCAATCTGCTCCAGACCTCAAAAGACCCCTTTAGGCCTGAGTATTAAGTGTATTCTCATTGGACCAAAAGATGGCCCAATCAAATACAAGATTTTCATGCAGATAGACCTTCACGGCCTCTCACGGCCCGTGAAGAGAAAATGTGCCACAACTGACCATCGTCCTTCACGGCGCGTGCCGTGTTCGAGTGACTCGTGAGGGCGTCTGCTTCACGACCTCTTCACGACCCGTGAAGACTCCACTAGCCGTGTAAAAGTCATTGAGCCATTCGTGAGGGCAGTGGGCTTCACGACCCGTGGAGCATCCCTCACGGCCGTGAAGCCCCAAAATCAAACGATTTGATTTTTGGACCTTCTCTCTTTATAAGTAAGCTGTCGGGATCAATCCTTGGCGTGTGACCCAATAGGTTCGCACTTCATCAGCAGTAACACTAATGTACTTGTGTCAGTGGGCAGACTCCAACATATATATATACGCATTATAACATTATAACATCTATCATGCATCCTACCATAAATATATAATGTAACACATCAATAATCATCTTAAAAAAACATCATAATATTAAAATAATATTTTTGTCTTCGTACTCGGTTTTACAAATAACTGAACTCACCTCGGTCCAGAATATTTGTCGAAGTCCTGAACGCTCCTTCTATATCTTAACCGCCGTTCTTACTCCGTACCACCCCGAGACCGCCGACTAGAGCCCTTAGAAGCTGAATATTCGAGATTAGAGAGAGAGTTTGAGAGTTTGGTGTGAGAAAATGAACCAAAATCATCTTCTATTTATAGAATTGGAAAACTGTATTACACGCCGTGTACTTGCACTGCTACACGCCGTGTACTAACACTGATACACGCCGTGTACTAACAATGTTACACGCCGTGTAATAAAGAATTAATATCTTATTTCAAGTGCAAACTTTCAGCCGCCGCCTCAATAATTCAGATCCGTGACATCACACGCCGTGTACTCTACATGTACACGCCGTGTACATAAATGACTACACGCCCTGTACTCGTAAATGTACACGCCGTGTACTATAATTTCTACACGCCGTGTACTCCAGAACATTATTTTGACTACAGTCGTCATCCTTTGTTTCATTACATTTCCAAAAAATCTTCGAACGAACTCACCGCGGCGTGCACAACTTCTTAATAATATTCATAATAATATTACAATACTAGAAATGTAAATTTCGGGTCGTTACAAAGAACGCATAGGTTTTTATGGCAAGGGTTACCAATTATAGTATCTTATGCATGTGATTGTGATTTTATATGCATCGATTGCCTAGGATTCGCATGCTAGATAATTTTTCAAAAATTAATAAAATGACAAGAGATTTGCTAAAAATGGTTTACAATTCTCTCGCGTGCTCACATACAAAGATTAACTCACCTAGTGAAATTAGGATTTGTTACTAAGAAGTTAATCTAAAACCAAACCGGAAAAAAAGCCCGTCTTTCCATAAAACGTAAATCATGCACCATCTGTAAGTCGATACCACGCGAATCTAGTCTTATGGGATTTGGTTGTCGAGCTTAGCACAAGCCAATTCTCATGAAACTGTGTGGAAGGTGAGTGTGGCAAATTCACAATTTTGGTTTTCGAGCTTAGCACGAGCCAACTTTGGTGAGTTTGTTACCGTATGTCTTGACGGAAGATTTGTAATTTTAGGTTTGAAATCTTGGTTAATTGTCGAGCTTAGCACGAGTTAACCAAAATTTCAAGAATTAAAATTGGTGCAAGAAGGGATCAAACATGCCAAATGACCCTTGGATGTCATAGGATCCCGCAAGGTGCTAAGGATTACAATAGAGATTGCAATTGGGAAAATGGTTGCCGACCTAAATAAGTTTTGTCATGTGATCCGCGGTAACCCTGTCACATGGTAGGATGAAATATGGTTCTTAGCCATGTTAAGATGATTCTTTATGGGTAAATGTTTTAACAAGATAAAATATCAAACTAACTAAAATCTACTTTGCAATTTTTAGATGTCATCAACAAGCGCAAACAACACCACCACCAACGTTTCTCTTGTCGTACGCTATGAAGGGAAGTTGCACACCATTGAGGAACCCTTACCCAAGGCACCTTCGAGCGGTGCAACGAGGGCGGTCCGAGAGGCGTATGAAAAACTCCTCAAGGAAACTGAGGAGATTACATGCCTCATGTTGAGCACGATGAGCTCTGATTTGCAAAAGCAAATGGAGCACTTAAGTGCCTATGACCTGATCGTGCAGCTGAAGGATATGTTCCAACAGCAGGCGAGGCAGGAGAGGTATGAATGTTTCAAGTCCGTTCTCGCTTGCAAGCTTCAAGATGGAGGGAACGTGAGCGCTCATGTCATGCGCATGAAGGCAAACATCGAGCGCATGGAGAAGTTGGGATTTACCATCGGGAGGGAGATGGCATGGTATGCCAATCCCTGCCCAGTGCAATGATCAATTCACCATGAGTTATCATATGCACAGCATGGATAAATCCTTGATAGAGCGGCATGATATGCTCAAAACTGCAGAAGCGAGCATGACGAAGAGCAAGCCATCTACTTCTTCCAATCCCGTTTTTTCCATCCGGGAAGGCCGCATCATGAAGAAAAAGAAGAAGAAGGGAAACTCTTTCAAAGGGAAGGGTAAGGTTGGTGAGTCAAAGCCTAACCCTACCTCCGACGGTAAGGGCAAAGGGAAAGTTCCCCAAACTAAAACCCCGGAGGATGACCAATGCTTCTTTTGCGGGGGGCAAGGGGCACTACCGCCGAAGCTGCCCAAAGTACCTTGAGGGGCTCAATAAGCTCAAGGCGATGAGCATATCGGGACCTAACTTTTCAGGTACATTCATGATAGTTATCCATCAAACTTCTACTTCTAAAGGCTGGGTTTTAGATACCGGCTGTGACACTCACATATGTAATATGGTGCAGGTGCTAAGGACAAGTAGGAGCTTGGAGTAGGGAAAGCTAGATCTTGACATGGGAAATTCGGAGATTGTCCCAGTGGAAGCAAAGGGTGACTTGGAGCTTTCATTCAAGACCGACTTTTCTATTTTATTGAAAATTTTATGCTATTCGCCCAAAGTGGCTAGAAACATTATTTCTTTTCACGCATTGTATGACGACGGTTTTCACTTCAATTTTCTTGATGGTGCAAATACTTGCTTTAAAAATGATATTGTTTATTTTAAAGCATTCCCTTGTCATGGCATATATGAGGCAAATGCATACATTGAATCTAGAAGATCTATCATCAATATTGATTCTGATTCCAAAAATGGTTTGGACAAGTTCTCTTTGTGGCATAGTCATCTTGGCCACATAAACAAGACTCGCATCGCCAAGCTCTAATCGGATGGGATCTTGGAATCATTTGATCATAGGTCAAGTGATGTATGCGAATCTTGCTTATTAGGAAACATGACAAAAGCACCCTTTACAGGAACAAGCGAGAGGGGAAAGGACCTTTTGGATAACATTCATACTGATGTATGTAGACCTTTCAAGCATGTCACAAGGAATAACTCGAGATACTTCGTAACCTTTATAGATGATTATAGTAGGTATGGATATGTCTACCTTGTTAAACACAAGCACGAAACCTTTGAGGTGTTCCAGACATTCCAAAACGAAGTACAGAATCAATTGGGCAAATCAATTAAGATACTCCGGTCTAATAGAGGTGGAGAGTATCTAAGTACCGAGTTTATGGATCATTTAAGAAATTGTGGAATTATTTCACAATTAACACCTCCTAGGACTCCACAATTAAACGGGGTCACTGAGAGGAGGAACCGGACTTTACTGGATATGGTATTGTCTATGATGAGTCGAATGGAGTTACCTATTAGTTTCTGGGGATATGCTCTAGAAACGGCGGTAAGAGTCCTTAACCTTGTACCAACCAATAAAGTTGTAAAAACACCTTATGAAATGTGGCATAATAAGAAGCCGACACTTTCATACCTATGAGTTTGGGGTTGTCAAGCCTACGTAAGAAGTGAAGCTGAAGACAAACTTGAATCTCGCTCGGAAAGGTGTTACTTTATCGGATATCCTCCTGCTGGAGTTGGATATTTATTTTATAAACCTTCTGAGAACAAAGTTTTTGTTTCTCGTAGGGAATTTTTCCTTGAAAGAGAAATGTTATCCAAGCAAAATGGCAACAAGGAAATTGAACTTGAGGAAGATCAAGGGTCAACCGATAAAGAACTTGAGGTTGGCACTAGCACTCAACCTCAGACGGTTGAAACTGAGCAAGAAAATGTTATAGTACCTGACACTCTTTCATTGTCTACTCCAAGGCGTTCCAGTAGAACTCGTTGTGAGCCAGAGAGATATGGTTTCCATATTCTGAGGGCAGCGAGTTAATAGTGGATCATGATGAGCCCTCCAGCTACAAGGAAGCCATGGCAGGCCCTGAGTCTGCAAAGTATAAAGAAGCAAAGGAAAATGAGATGCATTCCATGTCGGATAACCAAATTTGGGAACTGGTTGATCCCACACCCGGAGTTAAACCCGTAGGGTGTAAATGGGTCTTCAAGAAGAAGACCGGCATGGATGGAACCTTGGATACCTTCAAAGCCCGACTGGTGGCTAAGGGTTTCACTCAAACGCCTGGAAAAGAATATGATGAAACCTTTTCCCCAGTGGCGATGTTGAAGTCTATCCGGATACTCTTAGCTATTGTTGCATTTCATGATTATGAAATATGGAAAATGGATGTTAAAACCGCCTTCCTTAACGGGAAGCTTACCGAAGAGGTGTATATGACGCAACCTAATGGTTTTGTACATCCAGAGTATCCAAACAAGGTCTGTAAACTAAAGATGTAACATCCTAAATTTGGGCCCAGTCGTTTAGTGGGTTTTCGTAAGATTGCCTATGTGATTATTTTAAAAATATGCGTATATGGTCTATTAGATTCGTTTTTGAATAAGGATTCCGAATATAATTTAATTAAAAATTAAGTAATTGTTATTAGTCGGTTATGTGACAAACTGTATATTCGAATGGAGCGTTTTAAATACTAATAAATAAGTGTGAGTAGTGGTGGCCGAAAGTAAGGATATTTATATGACTTCATGACATAGTTTTATGTTTTATGTATGTGTTTCCTAAGGTGTACTTGAGAGAGATTTCTACAAAGACTTACTACTTGAAGATCTTCATATTAGTTAAGTGTTGTTATCTTGATTCAAGGTAGAAAATTGATTGTTGGTTACTAATAACATGATTTGAAGCTGTTACCATGCTCAAATTTCTAAGAAAAAGCATGATAGAAGTTGTTAATGATTATAAAAAGTTGGTTCTTGATTTATGAGTTTAATTGTTTTCCTATGTGTTCTTGATAATTAAGAAGCATGTTAGTAAGAATTTCATGAGTTTGTAAGTTAGTATCATGATTTAATGTGTTTGTATGAAAATAGATATCAAGGAATTAAGGTGCTTATGCATAGTGTTCTTGATGTTCTTGTGAAATTATGAATGCTTGAAGATGATGAATATGGAGATAAGATATTAAACGGATTTAATATTAAAAGAGTTTAATATTTAAAAATGATCATGATTTTATGGAAACAAGCAAGTTGATCTTGACTTATTGACATGCTTATATTGTATAAAATGAATATTTAATAAAAAGGGGCTGAAAGTTATAGCATGTACTTGTATTAAATTGATAGTATGAAGATATATATATTCTATTTATGTGTGTGTGTCGCATGAATTATATGTGTGTGTATCTCATGAGCAAAAGAAAGCCATCGACCGTGGTATGTATGAGTAGCATGTGTGTGTGTGTTTGTGTGAGTTGATGTGTGTGTATATGTATGCGATAGGGGAGGAAGCAAGGTGGCCTAATGTGTTCGATAAAGTGTGGTGTAGGTATTTGAATTAATAGTGTGAGGTGTATCATGTGCGATGGGTGTGAGTGAGTGCATGTGGGAATGTGTAGTGTGTTTGTGTCTTTCTTTTTTTTTTGGCCCTTGTGTGTGTTGTGTAATGTGTGTGAGTTTTTTTAAATGGGCCACACATGTGTGGTGTATAGAATGTATTATATATATTAAGTTTATTATATTTGATAGGTAGTAATTATTATACTATCAATTGTTATAATTAGATGGTGTATATATATATATATAGATATATATATATAGATATATATATATATATATATATATATATAGTTTGATGATAAATTTGTATGTACGTATGTATGCGATCGATGATAATTTTATATGAGTTTGACACCAAATACGTACTCAATTGTGTTATTATATTTTGTTCGTATTTTATGAGATGGTTAATGGTTATACATGTTTATAACGCGACGTTAATAATAATAGATTGATTGTGTGTGTGTATGTATGGGAGATTGTGTGGTTGTTAGTATATATATGTGTTCTTGTTATCGATGATGATTAACATATATGATTATTTGGATCAAATTGTGAGAATATGTTAGTATGCATGAGGATCAGTTACTTGATTATAAATGAGATCGATTATGTAATTATATTACGACGATAATATAAGTGCTGATATAAATATATTATCAATATATTTATGAGTTGAGAACTGATTCGGTTGATTTTATGTTCTCAGGAGTTTCGAAGGCTAAGTGATTAGTAACTGAGTAGCCTACAGTTTGGATACGAGGTGAGTGCACTTTTACTCACTGGTGATTGCTAGTTGTAATTGTTTTGGTTACATGAATTTGTGTACGATTGAGCATGCGATAGATTATTTGTCTTATGTGATTGTTTGACCGACTGTTGGATTGGATGGTTGATGATGGATTGCGAGAGAGTGATTGTTTGGCAATATCAAGGTCTGAGCTTGTCAGCTCGTGATTGTGCAAAGGTCAGCTAAACGGTATTTAGGCTGGGCTAGATGCTTCTGGATGACGGTTATAGATCACCCGTTGCATTCGTTTTAACGGAGGGGATTTAACTGTGCCAGTTGGCAGAAGGCTATCGGTAGATCATTGCTTGGCTGGCAGTGGTTGTAGGTTCGTTTATCGATAAGAACCGCCGGTCCTTTGTGCGATCCGATTGTGAGGCATTTGTGATGGTTGGTTCTTGTGAACAACGTGGTTCTGCTAATTGTTGCTTGTGGCTTGAATTCCATTCACTTAGCTTTGTGTTAATTCCCCACATTAACTCTCTGTTGCAGGTTTTTTAGAACACGGTAGGTTGCTGCTTTTGTATACAGGGAAAGTTTGACCGTCGCTCTGAGAATGTGGTTTTTGAGAAAACGATAAGCCATCTTTCTTAACTGTTTTGTAACACGAAACGAAATATTGTGTTTTGTATAGTGTGGGTTTTAGTTCTGGTGAATGTTTTTTATATGTTTTATACTTCCTCTGTAATTTTAGAAAAAATGGCTTGAGTTTACGGTGTTACGAGTCTGGTATCAGAGCCCTGGTTTGGCATGCGAGCACGGTTAGAGTGTTCAATTCCCAAATCATGGCTCGTGGTTTGTCAAACGTTTTCTGTGGGGGAATTAGAGTGTTTGGACTTGTTGTGTGTGTTATGGTTAGTATGTGTGTACTAACGGTTTAGCTAATGAGTTTGGAGGTGATGTGATTGTAACATATATGGCAAGTAAAGCGATCCCAATTGAGATCCCTGTAACCCATGAGCTGGCTGGAACTTCTACAACCCCGGTTTTGGAAAATCCAGTATTAGTTAACACTTTGGGTACAGAAACAGAAACTAATCAAGCGGATTATATTTTCAAATTGGAAAGTGAACTGCTGGAGATTCGAGTAACAGTTCACAACTTTGAGCAGCAAAGATTGACACAGAGTCTTAACATGCCAATTCAAACAGCAACTGTTACTACAATATCAACAACTCCAAAACTTTCAGTACCATTTTCAGATCCTTGTTCTACAGTTATATCACAGGGGTCGTCGCAGCCAATTATCTATCAGTTTACTTCACCGGGATCTTATCCTTACCCGGGATTTCAACAAGAAGACAAATTCAGGCAGTTCATGGATTGCAAACCTTAGTAGTATTATGGCAACACGGATCCCAGTAAAACTTTGAACTGGTTGAGAGAAATGACTAAGGCTTTAGATGCTTGTGAATGCGATAATGAAATTAGAGTGCGGTTTTCCACTCAAAGACTTAGAGGAGATGCCATGGTATGGTGGGATTCGCTTACAGGTCATTTCACCAAACTGCATATGGATAGTATCACGTGGACACAATTTCAAGAAAAAGTGTTTGAGCAATATTGTGGATCTTTTGAGATTGCAAAGATTAAGAAAGAATTTATGGAGTTACAAATGACGAACAATATGTCAGTAGATGATTTGATTAGACAGTTCAATGAAAAGTTACGGTTTGAACAACAGTGAGTTCCGGACGAAGCTGCACGGGTTCAACACTTTGTAGGGGCCCTGCATCTTGATTATAGAAGTGCTACCAGGTGGGTTAGCACGTTATCCCAAGCATTTACCTTAGCTAAGTCTGCTGAGGGCTATATTCAAGCAAAGGAGAAGTTAAATATAGATAGAGATTCTCAAAAGAAATTCCGATTTGAACACTTTAATACCCAACAACGGCAGAGAGGTCAGGGAAGTCAGGGAGGCCAGGGTCAGAGTCAAGGCCAAAGTCAGAATAATCAGAACAGTAGGCCTACATCTGGTGGGTCTAGGCAGAGAGCCCCGTGGTGCAGAAAGTGTAAGTCTTATCAACAGGGGCTTTGTACTGCACAAACAACACGATGTATGCATTGTGGTTAGTTTGGACATGAATTTAAGAATTGTAGATTTCCGAGAAGTGTTTGTTGGAATTGTCAAAGGGAGGGGCACAGAGCAAGTGAGTGCCGTGAGGTTGAGAGATCGAGGATTGGGTCAGGAACGGGATCGGTTATGGGATCTTCGTCCGTGACAGGAAATAAACAAAAGAACTTTTCGCCAGCTGAAGGTAGAGCTTTTCGAATGTCAGTAGATGATACTATGGCTACTGACGATGTGATGGCAGGTATGTTTTGTTAAGCTTTATACTTATACGAATGATTATTTGATGATAGAGTTGATTACTCTAGTGTTTATGTGGCGGTGTGTGACGGTATGTGACGGATTGAGCATGACTACTTCTGATGTGACTGTTTCACTAGAAGTAGAGATAACTGATGATAACTGTCTGCTAGTTCATTTTATTGATGCTTATATCAGAGATTGGTATTTTGTTAAGTACGTGATACTTGAATCAGTTAGAACGAGTATGTGATGCCATGAGAAATTGTTTTGTGAGTAAATGAACTACATGCTGCATCATGTTATATGTATGGATAAGTGTTAAAAAATTGTTGGTTCTATCTTGACTTTTGAAGATTTGTCTTCTCATTTTGGATTAGTATGTATTTGTACTTTGATTGGAAAAGAGAAGTAGTCTGTTTCTAATTTTGAGGAATTTAAAATACCTAAAGATGTTTTGAAGAAAGATGTGTTGATGTTTGTACGATAAGTTTGTGATTGTGATTATAGAGGATATGTCTTGAAATATTCTATAATTAAGTTTGAACACGGAGTTCACTTGAGGCAAGTTCTAGAAATTCTTAAACGAGGTCAACTTTATGCAAAAATAATTCAATTGTGAATTCTGATTAAGAGGTGTGCCTTCGGAGACGTAAATTATATTAATGAAATTAAAGTTGATCCTGCGAGAGTTGAGATTGTGATAAAGTGAAATGCTTTGAAGTCGTCATCTGAAATAAAGAGATTTCTTGAATTAGTAAGTAGTTATTGTGAATTTATTAAAGAGTTCGTTAAGATTATGAATTCATTGTCGAAAGTTAAATTTTCTAGGATGTGATATTTGAAATGAAATACTGAATAAGACGAAGCAATTTAGATTCTGGAACTAATGTGGTGTTCAACTTCCATTCTTAACACTCATTGTTGAATGTGATGATTTTGTAGTGTATTATGAAGCGACGATTGTAGATTTGGGGGTTATGTACTGATACAGTAGGATTGAGTAATTACTTATGTTTTGAGACGGTTGAACTGTTGGAGTCTGCCCACTGACACAAGTACATTGGTGTTACTGCTGATGAAGTGCGAGCCTATTGGGTCACACACCAAGGATTGATCCCGACAGCTTACTGATAAAGAGAGAAGGTCCAAAAATCAAATTGTTTGATTTTGGGGCTTCACGGCCGTGAGGGATGCTCCACGGGTCGTGAGGGATGCCCTCACGAATGGCTAAATGACTTTTTCACGGCTCGTGGAGTCTTCACGGCTCGTGGAGGGGTCGTGAAGGAGACGCCCTCACGAGTCACTCGAACGCGGCACGGGCCGTGAAGGATTATGGCTAGTCATGGCGCATTTTTGTCTTCACGGGCCGTGAGAGGCCGTGAAGGCACATCTGCATGAAATTCTCTTATTTCATTGGGCCATTTCATGGTCCAATGGGAGAGGGGCTTCTATTCCGGCAAAAAGGTGTCATTTGGGTCCGGATTAGATTAGAGAACATGCAAGAAGTCTTTCCCACTCTCTCTCTCTAATCTCTCTTGGCTCTAAGATGATATACACTACCATATACACTAAGTGAGGTGATGCTTGAGTGTAGTGAGTGTTCTTGTTGCAATAGGAGATCATTTCGTGGGCTATTCCAGAAGGTGAAATCGTGATGGATGTTTACCCGATGGATTGCTAGCACTTTGGGGTCAAGGAATCTTGGTGTGGATTAAGCAATAGAGGAGAAGACACTTGAATTCTCTCGTTATCCAAATTTGCTACATGCTACAGCCGATTTAGAGCAAAGGTAAGGAGGTATATTTTCTGTCCTTGTTGCTCTCTTAAGTTGCAATTTAGTTTTTGTAGAATACTATCACTTTGGAACATGTATGGACCCGTTTTTGTACGGTTTTTGAATTCTTTGTTTTCACTTCCGCTGTGTTTTGCTCCATACCGTGTCCCAACAGTGGTATCAGAGCCAAATCTACAAACAAATTGCACTTTCTGTGCTTGAAAACCGAAAATGGACATTCTGTCCAGAATGTCTTCATGGGTCATGAAGGATTATTCTTCATGGTCTTGAAGGTTCACGACCAGTCTCGTGAAGATTTTTCTTCACGGTCGTGAAGGATCACGACCAGTTACGTGGGGTGTTGGTCGTGAAGGTTTTTCACTGTGTCAGAGTCGTGGAGCTCATGGGCTTCACGGGCCGTGAAAGGCCGTGATGGCTCCTGGGCCGTGAAGGACGTTGTGAACAGTGTTTTTGTCATTTTGGTAAAAGAAAAACATTTTCGGTTTTAGCTCCTTTCGATTCTGTTTTCCCAGAATCTGTCCAAAGTGTTTGGATGTTGAAAAAGCCCCATATGTGTCTTGATTCGTACATTTATATGTATTGGGTGATTTTTGGCATGAAATGCACACATGCATATACTTGTATTGTGTAAATATGAATATGTATTCTCAAAGTGTTTGGGGTACTAATGCATATGTACAAGGATTGTTCACTTTGTGCCTTGAGTGTTTAGCTAGGTTTGAACAATCTTAATCGAGATACATTTCACACGGTTTTGTTGTGGCACACCGTGTTGTTGTTTGTGGTTTGTTGTTTGTGGTTTGTTGTTTGATCCGGTAACACCTTGCCAATTAGACCTATGTGTTGGTTGTTTGGTTGTGTTTAATTATTCATTCATTTGGTGGTTTGTACCACAATTGGTTTGTAATAATTAAATTTATTCGGTCTTGTATTTTATACTTTATTTTAGCTTGCATGCCGATTGCTTTTCTTTGTAATTGTTATATTAGCTTAGATTAGCATTTCGCGGCTTGCACGCCGTTTCATTTCAAATATTTGTATGTATTTGTAAAAGAAGACCGAAGACAACCATCGAGAGTCGTGGAGGAGACGTCTCGGCTATGGTGGATCCAGAGGTTCATTGGAGATGACGGATTCAGTGGGAGCACTTCCAGCTGGACCAAATGGCTGTGTCCTTAGTTTGGCCTTGCTTTCCTCATTTGGCTCACGGGGAAAGAGCATAGGGTTTAGGGGCATGTTACCGGATATTACTTGTGCATGGTTGTTGTTTTGTTTAGTTTCTTGCGTGGTTGTTTAGTTTCTTCGCTCGCTTAAAAAATTTTCAAAATAATAAAACCAAGAGTTTTGAATTGGTTTACAAACCTCGCGCACCACAAGACCACTTTAAAAACAAAATCCCGTTTTTATCAAAAGTAAATCACACGCCAACCATAAGATGACACCACCCGAGTCTAGTGAAACAAGATCGGTCATCGAGCTTAGCCGAGATCGGTTTTGCGTAACTGTGTAGAAGGTGCGTGTGGCAACTCGCAAGGGTCGGTTGTCGAGCTTAGTCGAGCCGGCCATTGGGCTAGAGTACCACCGTGTATCTTGATGGTCGATTTACAATTCCAAGACTTAAAACGCCTTGGTAGTTGTCGTGCCCATACCGAGCTATCAAAGTGGATTAATGAGGAATCGGTGAGAAAAGGGATCAAACATGCCAAATGGGTGCTATGAGTACCTAGGATCCCGCAAGTGTCTAAGAGTTGTAATCTCGGATTGCAATTGGTAAAGCGTTTACCGGCCTAAGTAGCTCCATGAAGTGATCCGCGGCAAACCCGTCATGGATTGGGGTACTTTGAGGTTCTTAGCCCTTGTTAAGATAATTGGGTTTTATTAATCAGCTGGGTAATTATTTTAACGAGAATAATATCGAAACTAACTAAAACGTGTACTCTTTTATAGATGGCAAATATTAACGACACCACACCAAACTTTAAACTTCGATTATTCCTAGAAAGGGAGAGACTCATAGGAGTGAACTTCGCTGACTGGTATCGTGTATTGAGGATTGTCCTCCGTCACGAGTCAAAGTTGCACATCCTTGAGGAGCCCTTTCCGGAGCCACCTGCTACCAACGCGAACTGGGCCACTCGATATGCTTTTGAGAAGCGTGTTAGAGATACACAAGATATTTCTTGTCTCATGTTATCGACTATGAGCTTTGGGTTGCGTCAGCAGCTTGAGCAATTGAGTGCGTATGACATGATAAACCGGCAAAAGGACATGTTCCCGCAGCAGGTTAGACAAGAACGGTTTGAGTATATAAAGGCTTTGGTCGGTTGTAGGATGCAGGAAGGTGAGGATGTAAATGTCCATTTCCTTATGATGAAGGGATACATGGACTAGTTGGAGAGACTTGGACTTCCAATAGCGAGGGAGATTGCGGTGGATATGATCCTCCAGTCCCTACCCGCGTCTTATGAGAAGTTTGTCAAGAACTTTCACAAAGACAATTTGGATAAATTCTTGATCGAACTTCAAGACATGTTGAAGACTGTACAGTCTTACATGGTTGAGAAGGATCGTGTCTCGTCCACATCCACTATGGCTACTAGGAAACTAGTAAGCAAAAAGGAGAAACTGACCTCAAAAGGAAAGTCTAGTGTGACTAGGCTATCCGTAATTGTGGAGTCGGAGGACAATGAGATTGTGTCTCAAGGTGATGTTCCACGTGGGGTAGTTTGCTACTTTTGTGGTGAAATTGGAAATTGGCGCCGTCACGCCTGCCCTAAGTGCCTGGAAGAGCTAAGTATCCTAAAGCGGAAGAACGTTAGCTCATCTTCAGGTACATTCATGATCAAACTCCATTGATCTTCTACTTCTAACAACTGGGTTTTGAACTCTAGTCAAAACGCTCACGTTTGTCACAAACTTGTTTGTTGCAAAGTGCAGGTGTTAATCAGAAGTAGGTAATGGATGCATGGAGAGCTGGAACTTAAAGAGGGAAACATGGTAGTTGTCCCTAACTAGAAGGATTGGAAGAGGAGTCTTGACATTCCATCCAGCTAAACTATTACTTCATTTAGATCTTTGTCTTACGCCCAGCTTGGCAAGAAGCATTGTATCTTTTATGCCTTTGATGATGATGAATATTACTTTGAATTTTGAAATTGTGAGTTTTAAAGATTTATTTCAAAGTTTATTCATGTCTTGGCATTTGTTATAAGCTTATGCTTAAAGAAGTAATGGAATGATTATGAATGATTATTGAATAGTTATGCTTATGAAATAGTTGATTTAACCATATAAACAAGACTTGAATCACCAAGCTCCATGTGGTTGGGAACTTGGAGTCTTTTGACCATGGGTCAATTGTTGATTGCAAATCTTGCTTATAAGGCTAAATAACTAAGACATCCATCACTTGTGAATGTGAGAGGAATAAAAGCTTGTTGGATTTCGTTTGCACGTTGGTGTAAAGACCGTTCAAGCAAAATCATAAGGATTAACTATGTATGGGTTGTTACCTTTACCGATGATGGTAGAAGGAATGGGTAAGTCTAATTTATTAGATGAATGTCTGAAACCTAAGAGGTGTTCAAGACCTACCCTTAACAAATTTAAGATGAAGAGGGCAAAAGGGAATAAAGATACTCAAATCTTATGAGATGTTGAGCATCTACATTCTTAACCATCATAAGAATTGTGAGTTTGCCTCATAATTCACTTCTCCTATGATACATGTTTTACATGGATCGCTTAGTGGAGGAATGGAACATATTGGTTATGGTTCCGCCTTGATGGATTAAACTTAAGTAACCTGCTTGATAGGTGTACTTGACTAGTGACGGGCAATGTTCTTGTTTTAAATCAACAAAGATGGTCAAATTAGCATCTAAGGAGATTCGATTAGAAAGTGTTCTTTGCTTGTCAATCTCATAGATCAGAGTTATCCAGTCTACATTTAGTGGGAGATGGATGAACTTAAAGGATGCTAATGTATTTAATAGTACTTCTGAGTTTCAGATATTCATTTCATAACCTTTTGAGAACCGGTTTGGTTGCTCGAAAAAGGGAAAGAAATAACTGAAGCATTCCTGTGGAAGAAAGTGAGATTTAAATAAAAGACCTGATGTTAGCACTAGCATTCAATCAGAAATGATTGGAACTCAACATGGCTATGTTGGAGTATCTGGCATAAATTTATTACTTCTTCATATGTCTGGTAAGAGTCGTCATAAGACCAGAAGGGTATAATGTATTATATCTAAGGACAATGACTTATTGATGATACGTGATGTATGCATCAACTACCGGAAGCTGTAGTGGGCCCTTGAGTCCTTTTGGACTTAGAGTAAATCTAAGTTTTGGAATCTTTGCTAAGAAAATAAAGTGTTTGAGTTTTCAGTAAGCAATGATGAAACTTGGATACATGCCAGAGCTAGTGGGAGCGTTGTTATTATCCTATTAGGTATGTCTAAAACATACTATATATTATGGAGATAATGTCTTGATTTAGCTTCGCAACAAGCGTAAATTGAGAATTATGCGTCCATAATAAATATGGAATAGTCAAATAAGTTTGTGGAAAACAAGAAATGTGAGTATATGTTCTTGTGGTGATGTAATTAGAAGAAGATTAAAGTGAATTGCTACTCTTGTGATGGCTTCTACTTGAAAGGATAACCGCCGATCTTGATTGGGGTTTGTGATCCTTCTTAATATGGTGTTGTTAATTTGCGTGTGTCTTAAAGCGTCGTTGACTCTATTGGGTTCTTTTGAGGCAATGAGAGTATGATGGCTTATACACACTAAACTTTGTGAATCAAGCATTGTTTACCTTATTGGGTTCCTTTGAAGCAATGAAGGCATAACTGCTTGGACAAATGATCAAATCCCATCAACACACACTTTAGAAGTGGTTGGTTATAGTAGGGATATGATCACTGAGAATCAAGCATCGCTGACTCTATAGAGATCTTTGTGAAAACTATGAGGGTACGATGGCTTATGCACATTATATTTAAGACTCGAGCGTTGTTTACCTTATTGGGTTCTTTAGAAACAATCAAGGTATAACGGCTTGGATAAATGATCGAAATCCCATCAACGCACACTTTGGAAGTGGTTGGTTGCAGTAGGGATATGATCAATGTCTGAGTACACACGGATGACATCGTGGATGGTCCGTTTACTGAGCTATAGTTGCAGTCTAGTGATGAATGTCATACTAAGGTCTGCATGAACTTGGCTTGAGTATGTTTTAGTCAAAGTTTTGATATGCTTTATCTTTGGGAACATTAAGCAATATTGTGCTTCTGCTTGTATAGATTATCAAAGGGGTTTGGTAATGCACGTGTAGCGGGTACTCTCAGTAAGCCTTATTGTGTTCCAACTTTGCATCTTTTACCTCTTCCCTGAATGTGTTTACATTCTAAATGTCCACAGCCAATCATTCTTCAAGGGAAGGAAGTCTGAATGAAGGCTGAGGGAAGTGATTGGTCAAGTGACCAATGGTGATTGGGACACAGGGACGCAATACTTCGCCTGTACTTGAAAGGGGTTTCAAGTGACTGGACGACCCACACCTGAATTCACTTTGTGGTACTTGTCATGAGTGATTCAGGATGATAATATCAGTTCATCCTCATACTGGAGATGCATGTGTCTGCATCACTTTGGTTTGCTTTGCTCTAGTTGCTTTCATACGCAGTCCGTAACTGGTTGTTATAAAGGGAGTAGCTGATCAGAGTATGATCAATGTGGTGGGCAATGTAGTCAAAGGAATTTGTTCCTCTGTTTAGAGAGATATCACTGGGCCCCTCGATGATTGGGCGCTGACACCAAAATGCATGGCCGTGCTCGAGTATGCAATGATTTGGGTAATCGATTGCAACTTGTTTATTTTGGTCACCACCAATCTCGATCGAGAAACATAATCGTGAAGGACTGAGAATGACTTAGTACCATGTCTCTTCTTCACATGGATATCGCGAACAAAAGGATGGTTGATCACTTATCTATAGGGCCATTTCAAACTTTTGGTTGTGAAGTGGTACTTGTCTATGGGATGACATACCTCGAACTGACTTGGGGGCAGGGATGCCTTGCTAGAGGCCGCTCCTTGTCTGTGATACCTCTGGGTACGTTGTGTCATGTGCAAGTGGGAGTCTGTTGGAGTCTGCCCACTAACATAAGTACATTGGTGTTACTGCTGATGAAGTGTGAGCCTATTGGGTCACACACCAAGGATTGATCCCGACAGCTTACTGATAAAGAAAGAAGGTCCAAAAATCAAATTGTTTGATTTTGGGGCTTCACGGCCGTGAGGGATGCTCCACGGGTCGTGAAGCCCACTGCCCTCACGAATGGCTAAATGACTTTTTCACGGCTCGTGGAGTCTTCACGGCTCGTGGAGGGGTCGTGGAGGGGTCATGAAGGAGACGCCCTCACGAGTCACTCGAACGCGGCACGGGCCATGAAGAATTATGGCCAGTCGTGGCGCATTTTTGTCTTCACGGGCCGTGAGAGGCCGTGAAGGCACATCTGCATGAAATTCTCTTATTTCATTGGGCCATTTCATGGTCCAATGGGAGAGGGGCTTCTATTCCGGCAAAAAGGTGTCATTTGGCTCCGGATTAGATTAGAGAACATGCAAGAAGTCTTTCTCACTCTCTCTCTCTCTAATCTCTCTTGGCTCTAAGATGATATACACTACCATATACACTAAGTGAGGTGATGCTTGAGTGTAGTGAGTGTTCTTGTTGCAAGAGGAGATCATTTCGTGGGCTGTTCCAGAAGGTGAAATCGTGATGGATGTTTACCCGATGGATTGCTAGCACTTTGGGGTCAAGGAATCTTGGAGTGGATTAAGCAATAGAGGAGAAGACACTTGAATTCTCTCGTTATCCCAAATTGCTACATGCTACAGCCGATTTAGAGCAATGGTAAGGAGGTATATTTTCTGTCCTTGTTGCTCTCTTAAGTTGCAATTTGGTTTTTGTAGAATACTATCACTTTGGAACATGTATGGACCCGTTTTTGTACGGTTTTTGAACTCTTTGTTTTCGCTTCCGCTGTGTTTTGCTCCATACCGTGTCCCAACATGAACCTCATGAAAAGATTTATTTGATTTACGAGTTGAAATTACAGTAGTCATTTGTACTAAAACTGTGGAGACATTATATTTTATGATACGAAGTGAATGATTTGTACTGATTTTAAGAGATTAGAATGTGTATTCACACAGAAAGAGTTGAATATCTGACGAAACAAAGGATAGAAATTGTCAGAGATTTTAACTAGGAGAAAAGAGAGGATTTAAATTGATTTTTTTATTGAGGATTAAAGATTTACAAATTAATATTGGGGTGCCTATGTTTGAAGAATTTGTTGAATTGTTGAATCATAAAGTGATTAAATTTCGTTAGAAATAGGTTTCGATGATGTTAGTTAAGCAGAAGTACAGTTTGAGTTCGGATTTGAATTGAAGAACTGAAACAGAGGTAAGAAATCGATACTCTTAGTGTTCAATTGCGATAAGATTCCGAGGACGGAATCCTTTTAAGGGGTAGAGATTTGTAACATCCAAAATTTGGGCACAGTTGTTTAGTAGGTTTTCGTAAGATTGCCTATGTGTTTATTTTAAAAATATGCGTATATGGTACCGTTAGATTCATTTTTGAATAAGGATTCCGAATATAATTTTATTAGAAATTAAGTAATTGTTATTAGTCGGTTATGTGACAAACTGTATATTCCAACGGAGTGTTTTAAATACTAATAAATAAGTGTGAGTAGTGGTGGCCGAAAATAAGGATATTTTTATGACTTCATGACATAGTTTTATGTTTTATGTATGTGTTTCCTAAGGTGTACTTGAGAGAGATTTCTACAAAGACTTACTACTTGAAGATCTTCATATTAGTTTTAAGTGTTGTTATCTTGATTCAAGATAGAAAATTGATTGTTGGTTACTAATAACATGATTTTAAGTTGTTACCATGCTAAAATTTCTAAGAAAAAGCATGATAGAAGTTGTTAATGATTATAAAAAGTGGGTTCTTGATTTATGAGTTTAATTTTTTTTTCCTATGTGTTCTTGATAATTAAGAAGCATGCTAGTAAGAATTTCATGAGTTTGTAAGTTAGTATCATGATTTAAAGTGTTTGTATGAAAATAGATATCAAGGAATTAAGGTGCTTATGCATAGTTTTCTTCATGTTCTTGTGGAATCATGAATGTTTGAAGATGATGAATATGGAGATAAGATATTAAAAGGATTTAATATTATAAGAGTTTAATATTTAAAAATGATCATGATTTTATGGAAAGAAGCAAGTTGATCTTGACTTATTGACATGCTTAGATTGTATAAAATAAATATTTAATAAAAAGGGACTGAAAGTTATAGCATGTACTTGTATTAAATTTATAGTATGAAGATATATATTTATATTCTATTTATGTATGTGTATCGCATGAATTATATGTGTGTGTATCGCATGAGCAAAAGAAAGCTATTGACCGTGGTATGTTTGAGTAGCATGTGTGCGTGTGTTTGTGTTAGTTAATGTGTGTGTATATGTATGCGATAGGGGAATAAGCAAGGTGGCCTAATGTGTGCGATAAAGTGTGGTGTGGGTATTTGAATTAATAGTGTGAGGTGTATCATGTGCGATGGATGTGAGTGAGTGCATGTGGGAATGTGTAGTGTGTTTGTGTCTTTCTATTTTTTAGAACGTAGTGTGTGTGTTGTGTAATGTGTGTGAGTTTTTTTAATTAGACCACACATGTGTGATGTATAGAAAGTATTATATATATTAAGTTTATTATATTTGATAGGTAGTAATTATTATACTATCAATTGTTATATATATATATATATATATATATATATATATATATATATATATATATATATGTATAGTTTGATGATAAATTTGTATGTACGTATGTATGCGATAGATGATAATTCTACTTGAGTTTGACACCAAATACGTACTCAATTGTGTTATTATAATTTGTTCGTATTTTATGAGATGGTTAATGGTTATATGTGTTTATAACACGACGTTAATAATAATATATTGATTGTGTGTGTGTATGCATGGGAGATTGTGTGGTTGTTAGTATATATATGTGTTCTTGTTATCGATGATGATTAACATATATGCATATTTGGATCAAATTGTGAGAATATGTTAGTATGCATGAGGATCAGTTACTTGATTATAAATGAGATCGATTATGTAATTATATTACGACGATAATATAAGTGTTGATATAAATATATTATGAATATATTTATGTGTTGAGAACTGATTCGTTTGATTTTATGTTCTCAGGAGTTTCAAAGGCTCAGTGATTAGTAACTGAGTAGTCTACAGTATGGATACGAGGTGAGTGGACTTTGACTCACTGGTGGTTGTTAGTTGTAACTTTTTTGGTTACATGAATTTTTGTATGATTGAGCATGCGATAGATTATTTGTCTAATGTGATAGTTTGACAGACTGTTGGATTGGATGGTTGATGATGGATTGCGAGAAAGTGATTGTTTGGCAATATCAAGGTTTGAACTTGTGAGCTCGTGGTTGTGCAAAGGTCAGCTAAACGATATTTGGGCTGGGCTAGATGCTTCTGCATGACGGTTATAGATCATTGCTTGGCCGAAGGCTATCGGTAGATCATTGCTTGGCCGGCAGTGGTCGTAGGTTCGATTATCGATAAGAACCGCCAGTCCTTTGTGGGTTCCGATTGTTATCCGATTGTGAGGCATTTATGATGGTTGGTTCTTGTGAACAACATGGTTCTGCTAATTGTTGCTTGTGGCTTGAATTCCATTCACTTAGCTTTGTGCTAATTCCCCACATTAACTCTCTGTTGCAGGTTTTTGAGAACACGGTAGGTTGCTGCTTTTGTATACAGGGAAAGTTTGACCGTCGCTCTGATAATGTGGTTTTTAAGAAAACGATGAGCCATCTTTCTTAACTGTTTTGTAACACGAAACAAAATACTGTGTTTTGTACAGTGTGGGTTTTAGTTGTGGTGAATGTTTTTTATATGTTTTGTACTTCCGCTGTGTTTTAAAAAAAATGGCTTGAGTTTTACGGTGTTACAAGTTTGGTATCAGAGCCCTGGTTTGGCATGCGAGCACGGTTAGAGTGTTCAATTCCCAAATCATGGCTCGTAGTTGGTCAAACGTTTCCCCACTTGTATTTGGTGTTCAAGTTCTTGGGAAAGAACTTGTTCATGTCTTCTTGTTGAAGAAGATAAGTGTTCTTGGTGAAGATCATTGTTGAATTCTTCGATTAAAACATGGAGTGGTTGTCACCTACCATTCAAAGGTGATTGTATTTGGTGATCTCTTCCGATCTAAGAGAGCTTTTGCACGTGGTGCTAGTGAAACACTTGACGGAGGTCAAGGAGTGGATGTAGGTTGGAGTTCAACCGAACCACTATAAAATCTCGGTGTCATCTCTCTAACCCTTTAACTCTTTCAATACTTGCATTTACTTTCTAGCATTTATATTATTGCTTTTACATTCTTGCATTTACATTATAAGCACTTACTTACGTATCTTTATATTCTTGTATTTTTATTTATTTAAATTCAAGTCATTTACAATACTGTCAAGTATATACTTATGTATACATATATATATATATATATATATATATATACACTATGCACCTATACTTATATATTTATACTTCTTGCATTTATCTATATTTTGCAATTTATAATATTATATCTATTCATTACTATGCTTATAATTATTTAAATTAAAAAGTGGGCATAGAAACTTTTCAACCCCCCTTGTAGTTTCTACTATTGGTATCAGAGAAAGTTTCTCTTAATTTGCTCAAGTTTTATAAAATTTATAAAAACTAAACTTTTCAAAGTTTGAATTGATCAATGGCTCAAGGAAACTATGTTGAGGGTTGTACTATGTCTAGACCACCACTACTTGAAACTGACGGGTTTTGTTATTGGAAACAACGCTTTCAAATTTATGTCAAAGCAAAGGACTATGACCTATGGGAATTTATTGAGAAGGGTGATTTCAAACCCAAAGATGACACTAAAATAACTCCCGAAGATAAACTTCAACTTAAGAAATTTTTTGAAGCTAAGTTGATAATGTACAATGTTTTACCAGGAACATAATTTGAAAGAGTGGTTATGTGCGAAACATCAAATGACATTTTGAAAATTCTTATCACAACTGATAAGTTAATTCACAAGTGATGGATTGTAAAATTGATTTTTTGGTTAAAAAATATGAAAAATTTACAATGTTTGAAAATGAAACCATTGAGGAAGGATAAACAAAGTTTAACAATATTATTTCAAGTCTAAAATCTCTTGGAGTTGAATATACTAACAAGAATTGTGTAAGAGTGCCCTAGCTTGCTAGTACAAGGAGATTGGTGTGCACCCAGTGTGGACTTTGGTGGAGAGGAGCTCGTTTGGTTCCTTGTCATCAACCTTCTCTTCTCCACGGTTCCAGAAGTTCAACGAGGGTATAACTCCTCTCCTTATTCCCTTACACCTTTCATTTCAATAGTTGTAGAGTTTGGTCCATATTTAGGGAATCTTGGTTTTGTGCTTTAAATACTTGTACCTTGTGTTGTTTTTGTTGTACCGTGGCTTCCGCTGCCCTCCATGAAACCCCAACAGTGGTATCAGAGCCACCTCTATACTAGAAATGCACATGGTGGCCTGACAAATCCAAAAACAAATTGTTTGATTTTCTGTCGCACGGGTTCGCGGCGCTAACTTTGAGTTAGCGGCGCGAATTCTGTTGTGTGTCACGGCGCTAAGCCCGCTGGGACAATTTTGGTTTTTTTTAATTAAAATCAGTTTGTGAGTCTGGTTTTTGGAATTAAAATTTGGTTTCTGGATTTATGGTTCCAGAAGACATTTTTGGTTTATTAAGTTGTCTTGTGTCTTGATTGGTGTATTTATATGTATATTATCATTTTGGCATGAAAATGGTAATTGCATATACTTACATTATTTTACATATGAATATGTTTAATGAAAAATGGTTTGATGTTACTAATGCATATGTACATGGGATTATTAAGTGCCTTGAGTGTTAGAAATAATCTTAATCAAGATGCATAAGTTTACATGGTTTTGTGTGGCACACCATGTTGTTCATATTGTTTATGTTTGTTTATGTATTGTTGGTAACCACTAGAAATGCTCTAGACCTTGTGGATGGTCGGTTGTGTTAAATTAGTTATTCATTCATTTGGTGACTTTATGTCACATGGTATGTAATAATTAATTTATTTGAATTTCATTTTATGTAATTTGTACTATAAAATCGGATTTGTGGCTTGCATGCCATTTATTTCAATTTTCTACGTAATTCTAATATGGAGCAACCATCGAGAGTCTATGGAGAGACGTCTTGGCGAACACGAATCCGGGAGGCCCAATGGAGGTGGCGGGTTTAGTGGGAGCACATCCAAGTCAAGGAAGATGTCCTTAGATGACTTAGTTTTTCCCGTGGTGGCTCACGGGAAAAACGAATAGGTTTTAGGGGCATGGTTACCAACATGTTTGTATGCGTGTGATTGTTATTATTTATTGTTTATGCATGGATTATAGGATTGCATGCTAGACAATTTTTGGATTGTCGAGCTCTAGCCGATTCAATCGTTGGGCAAGAGTACCACCGTGTATCTTGATGGTTGATTTACGATTTCAAAGTTATATTTTGGATGATTATCGAGCTCTAGCCGGGTTTTTGAATATATTAATTTGGGATTGGTGTGGAGGGATCAAACAAGCCAAATTTGACACAATCGTTGTCGAGTAGGATCCCGCAAGGAACTAAGAGTTGCAATAATGGATTGCAATCGGTAAAATGGTTACCGGCCTAAATAGCTTTGCCACGTGATCCATGGAAAACCCGTCACGGTGCAAGGTGAAATAGGGTTCTTAGCTCTTGTTAAAATAGTTGTTTTTCTTAAACACATGGGGTAATTCAAGAAATTCAAGAGGATTGATCTTGAAGAAATTCAAGAACCCAATGGGAAAGGGACTAGTGTCGGCACTAGCACTCAACCCGAAGTGGTTGAAACCGAGCATGATGATGCATCGGTACCTGACTACACTCCATTAATTCCTCGAAGGTCTGGTAGACCACGTCAAGAGCCAGAGAGATATGGGTTTCTCATATATGAACCAACCAACTACCAAGAGGCCGTAGCGGGCGTTGAGTCTGCTAGGTGGAGGAAGGCAATGAAAAGTGAGATGCAATCCATGTCGGACAACTAAGTTTGGGAATTGGTTGATTCTATACTCGGGTTTAAGACAGTGTGATGTAAATAGGTCTTCAGGAAGAAAACCGGCGTGGATGGATCTGTAGATACCTTCAAAGTCCGACTGGTAGCTAAGGGTCTCACGCAAGCTCATGGTATTTACTATGAGGAAACCTTTTCACCAGTGTCCATGTTGAAGTCTATTAGAATACTCATGGCCATAGCTGCGTTTTATGACTATGAGATATGACAACTAGATGTAAAAACCGCATTCCTTAACAGGAAGCTAAGTGAAGAGGTGTTTATGTATCAACCCGAGGGTTTTGTACATCATGAGTATCCTAATAGAGTATGTAGACTAAAGAAGTCCATTTATGGGCTTAAGCAAGAATCTCGAAGCTGGACCCTTTGCTTTGATGAGAAAATCAAAGAGTTTAGATTTTTGAAGTGCAAGGATGAGCCATGCGTATATGTCAGGGCTAGTGGAAGTGCTGTAGTATTCCTTGTCCTATGTGTAGATTGATATTCTACTTATTGGAAACTAAGTCCCAACGTTGCAAGAAGTTAAATCTTTTCTTGGGATTTTTTTTTCTATGAAGGACATGGGAGAGGCAGCATATATCTTGGGCATCAAGATCTATAGAGATAGATCTGAAAGGTTTATTGGGCTTAGCCAAAGTGTCTATGTCGACAAGGTCTTGAAGAGATTCAAGATGGAGGATTCTAAAAAGGGTAACACCCCTATGTTGCATGGAGTGACGTTGAGCATGTCTCAATGTCCTAGTTCCAAAGAGGAACTAGACGTAATGAAGAGGATCCCTTATGCCTAGGCAATAGGATCAATCATGTACGCCATGTTGTACACTCGTCCTGATGTATCGTGTACTTTGAACATAACGAATAGATATCAGGTTAATCCGGGGCAAGCCCATTGGACATCCGTCAAGAACAATCTCAAGTATCATCGGAGGACAAAGGAGATATTCTTCGTCTATGGTGGTGAGGAAGAGCTAAGGGTACATGGTTACTCAGACGCAAGCTTCCAAACTGATAAGGATGACTGCCGATCGAAATCGGGGTTTGTGTTCCTTTTCAATGCACTATTAGCTGGAGGACCTCCAAGCAAGACACCGTTGCTGAGTCAACTATTGAGTCAGAGTACATTGCGGCTAGTGAAGCAGCAAAAGAGGCGGTATGGGTGAGGAAGTTCATCCAAGATCTTAGGGTGGTTCCTAGCATTACCGACCCTACTGAGATCTATTGTGACAATGAAGGTGCGGTTGCATTGGCTAAGGAACCTATAGCTCATAAGCGGACGAGGCATATTCCTTGGAAATACCACTTTATCCGGGATGTTATAGAGAGTGGGGAAATTTACATAAGCACAGTAGCATCGGGGGCAATTTGGCTGATCCGTTCACTAAGCCGTTGTCACAAACTATACAGGATTCTCACACTTGATCGATAGGTGTTAGATTCGCTAGTGGCTTGGCTTGAGTTTGTATTTTGGTTTATGTTTGATTTGTACTTGTATTTTGGAAACATTTAAGCAGTATTGTACTTTATACTGTATCGGTTATTAAATGTGATTTAATAATATGCCGATGGCGGTTATTTTCATGAATCCTCACTGTGTTCCATCTTAGCATGTATAATTACTTCCCTGAATACTTTTTCATTCTAAATGTCCACAGTCGGTCATTCTTCACAGGAAGGAAGTTTGAATTAAGACTAAGGGAAGTGGTTGGTCACCATCCAATAATGGATTGGATAAAAGAGACACAACACTTTGCCTGTGCTTGAAATGGTCAAGTGACTGGACGACCCACACCTGACCTTACTTCATGGTTTATGTCACGAGTAAGTCGGGATGATAATATTATTTCGTCCTTAGACCGGAGATACACATGTTCCAAAGCATGGGCTTGCTTTGCTTTGATTGCTTTCAAACGCAGTTCGTAACTGGCTGTTATAAAGGGAGCTTTTAGGTAAAGTATGGTGTATGTGGCGGAGCAACGTAGTCAAAGGGATTTGTTCCTCTAGTCATAGAGAGATATCCATGGCCCCTTGATGATTGAGAGCTGATGTAAAATGCATGCCCATGCTCATGTTGCAATGATATGTGATCGATTGCAACTAGATTTTGGGTCACTATCAATCATGATCGAGAAACATAATCGTAAACGATCTAGAGATTGACATTTAACCATGTCTCGGGTTCACACGGATATCGCGAACAAAGGGATGCATGATCACTTATCAATACTGTAACACCGGGTTTCACGAGCTTAAAATTAGCGCCAATTAAAACTTTTTAAGTATAATTATCAAAAGATCGCAGCGGAAACAAACCACTGATTACAAAATATTAGTATTGATACCGGACTTGATGAGAAACATATCAAAATACATCAAGTCCCAAAACCACCAGTGTTACCAACTAGACACCGACCACCGAAACATGAAAATTAACTACAAGCGTTCCCAAAATATATGTACAGAAATACCCACAAGTGTACCCAGCTCACCAGGCCCATAATCATTCACCTGCAAAAAGGGAAATTCATACACCGGTTAGCTACACTAGCTAGTGAGTACAGACTTCGCATAAACATCAATAAGCATAACTACATATTTCAAGTATGGCACACAAGCTAGTCTACCACACTGCGGTGTGCCGACGAGTCAGCAGGGTCATATCTCGCGGGGGAGCCAGCCCAGCTCAAGACCCAAACTGGGGAATCAGCCACAACCAACCATACGGGTGGGGGAGTGAATAGCAGTCCACCCGACACGTTATAGAGCCGCGTGGATCCTGGCCATAGGCCAAGACCCTCAGAACTCATGTCAAGAACCTCAGTCCTTAACTTGCCACAATTCCCACACTTACCGCAATTTCCACACTTACCGCAATTTCCACACTTACCACAATTTCCACACTTACCGCAATTTACACATAAACACGTTTGACTAATAACCACATTTTAACCCGTAACCACATTTTCCAGATAATCTCTATCATTTTCAATAGCATGCTAACATTTCGTAAATAACACGTATTACATCACCGATTCACATCTAACAATTCACATGCAACCTACCTCACGGCACGCCAGTTCATATAATATCGCCTCTAGCATATCATACTTCAGACATGTAAAACAACACAGACAATAACTATAGTTAGTCCTACTTACTGATCCTTATGGGAAACCGGTACTCACCTGGAGTCCTTAGTAAGCAAATACGTCACTCGTGTCTTTTGGTTCCTCAAGTATACCTAACACGTCACACAACATTGGGTTACCGTTTAATACTTAACATTCTTTGTTTAAAACACGCGTCACAAACCTTTCAACACGATACGGCCTACGGCCGCAGAGTCCCTTTTTAATGAACAAGGTCCTATGACCGCAGGGACTTACCCTACGCCCACAGAAGTCGTTTACTTTGGGTGCCTAAGGCCGTAGGTTATATACCCACGCCCGTAGGCTTCGTTCCTTCACCCGTAGGTGGTAAATCATATGAAATACATAAAACATCCTCCTACGGCCGCATAAACCTTTTCCTACGGCCACAGAAGGCTTAATTTCAATAATTCTGAAAAACACCCCCCTACGGGGGTAGGAACTTTTCCCTACGGCCGCAGAAATAAATTGCTCCTACGGGGGTAGGAACTTTTCCCTACGGCCGTAGGAAGGGTCTGCACAGCAGACCTTCTTCCCTGTTCGCGGTCAGACCTGAAACTTCGACGTTTTTACCCCTTAATCGACCAAAACTTGATTCTAATTGTTCATACACGTTTACTAACATCAATACAACACTCCTACATGCTTATTAACATTAACACAACCTTATAACTCAATTTAAACCCTTAAACGGGTCACCTTCTTCATGTTACTTTAAGAACTAGGTTTAAGCAAGAAAGCTTACTTGTAGAAGACAATCACCAGCTGCAAGAACCGATTTCAACCTTGTATCAGTTGCTATACACTTCCTTTATCGATTTCTCTTAGATTTCTCCTCACAAAGTAATAAGAACTAGTGTGTGTGTGTTTGTGCTTTCACGTATGTATGTTTGTGTAGTGTGTGTTTTTGTGTCTTCCAGAGGGTACAATAAGAAGGAACCGCCTTTGGGTGGTCTCTTATTAAAACACGGGTATTTTGATCCCCTATTCTGTTGGGATCTCGTGGGCAACACAGCGGAAGCAAGTACAACAAACAAAGCCCACGGTACAAGCAAATAAAGCATGAAAACAAGAAATCCCAAAATGGACCAAACTCTATGTATAAAATGCAACTTGAAAAGGAAGAAATGGTTATACCAGCCTCCTTAGCTCCAGAATTCGGATTGTCTCGTAGTGTTGAGCTCCAAGAACGAAAGTGCGGATCGACTAGAGGGATATACCCCGGTAACACGCCAACCTCTTGAGCTAGCAAGCCTCCATGGTACTTCTACTCGAAAACCACTTCTGGAACAGCAATATGTCGAGACCAATCTTCTGGAACATGAGCTTTCTTGTCTCTTCACTTGGTCTCTTGTAGCACCAAAGAAGTTATATGTAATTTTGAGAGAGAGAGCATTAGAGAGAAAAACCCCCAAGTCAAACATGAGTTATCTTTATTTTCTCTTATGTCCAGATTCGGGTAATATCCCCTCCAACCGGCCAAGCATCGAAACAAAAAAATACACATGCATTGGTTGATTTTAGAGGTGGATATGACAAATGGCACTGGCAGGGTTTAGCGGCGCTAACCAAGAGTTAGCGGCGCTAACTCAAAAGGGTTAGCGGCGCTAACGCGCCCTGTCAGCGATTTGACACAAAGTACATGCAGCCGTAGCGGCGCTAACCTATAGGACTTAGCGGCGCTAACCCCTAATAGTTAGCGGCGCTAACGCTGCCTGCGATGTCAACTTTTGTCTTTTGCCATATTTGGTCCCTTAACTTAAGTTGCTGTCAGGTTAGACCCCGGTTTATGACCCAATAGGCCCATACATCATCAGCAGCGGTCCATATGGCGTACGTACATTAATGGGCATATTTCTAACAAACTCCCACTTGCACATAATGCACCGTACCCATGTAACCACAGACAAAGAGCGGCCTCTAGCAAAAGCATCAATGCCCCCAAGTCAGTATGGGTTCCGCTTTTATGCAGAAAACCATTACCTACAAAAAGAACGTAGAGGTCCTATTTGATAAGTGATCAATACTCCTTTTGTTCGCGATATCCTTGTGAACACGAGACATGGATTGATATGTCAATCTCCAGATCGTTCACGATTATGTTACTCGATCTTGATTGGTGGTGACCAAAATTTAAGGAAATATCTGATTCTAAATCAATATTCCTTTGCGCATGGCCATGCTTATTTTGGTGTCAGCGCCCAATCATCGAGGGGCCCAGGGATATCTCTCATACAAGAGGAACAAATCCCGTTGACTATACAACCCCATAGCGTGAACCTTCTCTTACTTGGCTATTCCCTTTATAGTAGCCAGTTACGAACTACGTTTTGAAATGGCTAAAGTAAGAAAGTTTCATGCTATAGCAATTCATACATCTCGGGTCGAAGGACGTAATGATATTATCCTTCCGAGTCACTCTATGACCATGATCCATGAAGTGAACTCGGGTGTGGGTCTTCCAGTTACTTGAAACTCCTTTCAAGCACAGGTTACTGTTGCGTTTCATGCATTCAATCCTTGATTAATGCCTAACCAACACCTAACCTCAGCCTTAATTCAAGCTTCCTTCCCTTGAAGAATGACTGGCTGTGGAAATTTAGAATGTATAAACATTCTGGGAAGTGGTTAAACATGCTAAGATGGAACACAGTAAAGACCAATGAAGGTAACCGCATCATGCGTATATATAGTCTCTACTATATATCGATACAATCATCGGTTAGCAGTACTGCTTACCGTTCCCAAAGCTTATAAGTAAATCAAACATTTACTAAAACGATATTCGAGCCTAGTCATAAGCATTGACAATGCTATTATACCTAGTATGAAATTCATCACTAGTATTTGACAACGGCTTAATTATGGGATCATCTACACGATATCCCTTTGTACTCTTTTGTATTCTCTTATTAAACCACTTGCAAAGTGTTTATCAGAGAGATCATATACAAGGTTATCATAGTCGTCATATCCTTAATGTTACCGAAGTCTACAATATGATTAATGACACTAATGATTATCAAAGTCGTCATACTCTCATTGTAACCGAAGTTCATAATAGAGTTACTGACACTCACGTTAATTAGAGTCGACATACCCTAAATGTTACAAAAGTACACAATAGGGTTAACGTCACTCATTGAATCTTAATGTCGTATCTGCACCACATATTTTAATATTCAAAACTCCGATTAAAATTTGACAGTTTCATAGGTATAGATTTTCTTGCAGTACTAACTTACTCAAGACAATTCTATTTTCGTCGAACATCAAGAACATATATCAGTATTTCTTGAATCTAAAATCCACTTGATTCCATGTTTTCTATTCATACTCATAGTACAATAATTCCATCACTAGGTTGTAAAACAACCCTAAATTAGGACATTAATTTTATTGAGCATATTTTGCTAAGAACACATGAAGCTCCCACTAGCCCTGACAAGGGTATCTGGCTTAATCTATGCTTTCTAGAAAACTCATTCCTTTGACTTTCTTGCAAAGCGGGATTACAGCCACAAGATGCAAAATTTTGCTGACTAAACTCATGGACACAATTTGGACATAATGGATATATGAGACCTCGGAACATGTTTCAAAACATTTCCTCAAATTAACCCTGCGAAGGATCTTGGTCTTCATATTTCCATGTGAACATACTTGTTTTTCCCAAAGCGACAACAATGTTCCACATAAACCAGACCTAATCTGGATATTATGGATGAATAAGACCCACGGAAAGTGCCTTAAGTATTTCCTCAACATAATCCTGCGAAGGATACAGGTCTCTTACATCCAAGTGTACTAATCTTGTTTTCGTAAGGTGACAACAATATTTCACTTTATCCAAGTTATCTTCAACACAACTACTAGAACATATTTCCATATTATCAATATGAAAAGCTTTGTCTCTAGTCGGTATTTGAAGTTGTCCATAGATGCATATATGTTAGTCCCTTCACCTTCTCGGATTACACCTTAGGTGTGGGATTAACCCAAGTCAAGTACTTGGATGCAGCAAATTGATTACATCTATGTACACCATTCACTTCTTATATTCACTAGCGAACACAGGGTCCCACCATGTTTCCGATGAATGGTAACATCACAATGATTTACCATCAAGCTGTTGCTACTCTGATATGACAACCTCATATCTATAACAACCTTCTTGATTTCCATCAGATATAAAGAAGCAATGGATATTGTCAGGTTTTACCAGCATCTCTATGCTGATTAAGTGCTAGTGTCCACATTAGGTCTTTTATTTAAGTTTAACGTTCTTCCACTGGAATGCTTTTGTAAATTGTTCTTTCCCTTTTGAATAACCAAACATGGTTCCCATAAGTTCAAGAACAATTATCCAAAACTCGGATGAACTACTTAAATATACAAGCATCAACTTATAATTCATACATCTCGCACTTAATGTAGAATGAATAATTTTAAGTTGTGAGATTGATAAGCAAAGTACTCTTTCTAGTCAAAATCTCATTGGATGCTTAAGTTGACCATAATGTTGTGTTTCAGATTGAGAACTTGGTTCATAAAAATTAATGTATACCAATCACATTGAATACATGTTTTAGGCCTGCTTTTTACCAGATCATCAACAAAGATATCCGGTTTTGTTTAAAGTAACATCATGTACAAAATGTGTTTCTTAGAGAAAACGAATTATGGGATAAACCCATGATTCATTTCATGTTTAAACCAATATAGATAGTAAAACTTAGTATCTATTCTAGATCTAAGAATTTACGTCTATATGCCCTTATTGATTCTTAATTTCTTAAGGTTATTTCCGAACACCTCCAGGTTTCAGACACAAACCTTTTATCTAGTTAAGCATTCTCTCAACAACCATCATAAAGATGGTGATGGAGAATCTTACTAGTGCCACTCTATATGGTATACTTGTACGGATTATCCACATAAGTGTGATCAAAATCCAACAAGTTATAATCCTTCCTACCAACATAGGTGAAGGATTTCTTAATCATCCTAGTCCAATAAACAATATTTATATCCTTCATTTAGCCCGAGGCTAAACTTTTACAAAGATCCTAACCACATGGATCCAAGCGATGTAAATGTTGTTTACTTGGTTAAGTTTGATTATGCCATATACTAATGTATCCAAACCACTTTTGGATCTAAGAATCAATTATTTCATGATCGCCTTACTACTTATAATGAGCCTTTATGTATGCAATGGTATGGATAAGTTTTGATTGGATAAAACATATCAAAATAATTTTTCAAAATTGTTTCAATTCCAAGTCATCTCCATCGTCATCAAATGTGTATTTAAGCACCATAAATGGTCAAAATAACACATAAGCTTTGACATGGATCGAATTTGAAATGAAACCATCATAATGAAAAATCTTTTAAACAAAATACATAGTACAAAATATCCATCATCTCTAAAGAACATACAATAAAGCAAGTCTTGCCACGCAGGGCGTACAAACAAAAGTAATAAATTAATCCGAAAACAATGGCGAGATCAACACTCCCAATTCTCTTGTAGAAGACAATCAACAAAATTTCTTCTTGAGAGATCCGGCTCTTCAAGCTCTTCCTTTTGCATCGAACAGACCTACACTTTGCAACAAAATAAATTTGTAACAAACGTGAGTCATATAGCTCGGGTAAACAACCCAGCTTAATAAGGAATGGCAATGAAGTATAATCATGAATGTACCTTAAGTAGGAAAATTAACTCTCTCTTGTCTGAGAAGTTTTATATCCTCTCGGCACGGAGGGCAGGCATGACGGCCCCAATCCCCAAATCTACCGCAGAAGTAGCAAACCAACCCTTGTTGAGTCTCTTTAGGCATATCATCAATATCCATAGACTCAAAACTTGAAGTAAGCTTGGATACACCAACTTCTTCATTTGATGGGATCAATTTCTTCTTCTTGGCTAAAAGTTGTTCCTTAGAGCCAAAAACAGGAGTGAATGAGGATGATTCATGCTTGGACATGTTGGATTCAACATCCTTCAACATTCCATGCAGTTCATCTATAGATATTTCCTTTCCATGCATATGATAGTTCTCTACAAACTTTTCATATGATGCGGGCAGAGACCGAAGTATGAAATTCACACCAAGCTCCCTCCCTATAGGAAAACCTAGTCTCTCCATCTGGTCCATGTATGACTTCATCTTCAAAACATGGGCACTAACACTCCCGCCTTCCCGCATCTTACAACCGGTTAGACTTTTAACGCACTCATAATGTTCTTGCCTACCTTGCTGTCGGAAAACATCCTTCAGCTTGTTAATCATGTCATACACAGTCATGTGCTCAAATTGCCTTCGCAGTTCCGAGCTCATACTTGATAACATGAGGCTAGCAACATCGTGCGTATCCCGAACACGCTTTTCATACGCGTATCGGATAGCCCATTCCGCATTGGTAGCAGGTGGTTCAGGAAGGGGTTCCTCAAGGATGTGTAACTTGGACTCGGCACGTAGGACAATCGTCAATTGCCTAAGCCAGTCCACAAAGTTCACTCTCGTGAGTTTCTCCCTTTGTAGGAACATACGTAGTGATAAGTTCGACGTGTTGTGGTTTTGATTTGACATCCTATATTAAAGTAGAGTACACGAATTAGTTGTTTGATTTAATCCTCGTTAAAATAATTACCCATATTGCCTCGAAAAATATTTTAACAAGGGCTAAGAACCATATTTCACTCCAATCCATGACGGGGTTGCCGCGGATCACTTCATGGAGCTATTTAGGCCGATAACCATCTTACCGATTGCAATCTCTATTGCAACTCTTAGACACTTGCGGGATCCTACGACAACCATCGGTCGTTTGGCATGTTTGATCCCTACTTGCACCAATTCCAAATTAAAATTCTCGGTTGACTCGTGCTAATCTCGACAATCACTCAAGGATTTTAATTTGCAATTGTAAATCGTCCGTCAAGACATACGGTAACAAATTCACCAAAATTGGCTCGTGCTAAGCTCGACAACCAAAATTGTGAATTTGCCACACTCACCTTCCACACAGGTTTATGGGAGTTGGCTCGTGCTAAGCTCGACAACCAAAACCCATAAATCTATATTCGGGTGGTATCGACTTACGGATGGCGCAAGATTTACGTTTTATGAAAAACGGGCTTTTGTTTTCGGCTTGGTTACAGATTAACTTGTTTCGTGACAAAACCTATTTCCACTAGGTGAGTTAATCTTGTATGTGAGCGCGCGAGAGTTGCAAACCATTTTTACCAAATCTCTTGTGATTTTATTAATTTCAAAAAATTATCTAGCATGCATTTCCTAAGCAAACCATGCAAGAATAAAATAAAATCACATCACACGCATATAAACGAAGTAAATTGGTAACCCTTGCCAAAATCCTATGCGTTCTTCCCGTGAGCCAAAACGGGTAGAACGTGGTCAAACTAGGGGACGGAAAGTCTTCAATGCGAGCTCCCACTAGATCCGCCATCTCCAATGGACTTCATCGGCTTCTATGGACACGCTCCATTTCCTTTCCGACTCCTAAATGTGTGTCTTCATCCAATTTGTATAAAACATACAATAGAAAAAGAAATGGCGTACAAGCCACAATAACTTCCTATTTATCTAGTACAAATACACGGATGAATGAAATGGCATGCAAGCCACAATATTATTACAAATATAACAATTTTAATAACTACTACAGCCCATATGTGATATTAAATCACCAAATTGCATCCAAACACACAAATACAACCACAAGGTCAAGACAAGGTTACCAATTTCACAACAACCACATACAACCAAACATAATGGTAACTAAAATACCAAAACAAACCTGGAACAAATTTCCAGAAACAGAAAATGACCAAAATACCCGAGAACAAAACTGTTTTTAACTTTTAAAACCAAAATCGTAGCTGCGCGTTAGCGCCGCTAAGTTTAAGTAGTTAGCGCCGCTAACTGAAGACAGTTAGCGCCGCTAACCCGGTTCGAACAGAAAACAAACATTTTGATTTCGGGATTTTCAGGCCACCAAGTGCAAATCTAACATAGAGGTGGCTCTGATACCACTGTTGGGATCTCGTGGGCAACACAGCGGAAGCAAGTACAACAAACAAAGCCCACGGTACAAGCAAATAAAGCATGAAAACAAGAAATCCCAAAATGGACCAAACTCTATGTATAAAATGCAACTTGAAAAGGAAGAAATGGTTATACCAGCCTCCTTAGCTCCAGAATTCGGATTGTCTCGTAGTGTTGAGCTCCAAGAACGAAAGTGCGGATCGACTAGAGGGATATACCCCGGTAACACGCCAACCTCTTGAGCTAGCAAGCCTCCATGGTACTTCTACTCGAAAACCACTTCTGGAACAGCAATATGTCGAGACCAATCTTCTGGAACATGAGCTTTCTTGTCTCTTCACTTGGTCTCTTGTAGCACCAAAGAAGTTATATGTAATTTTGAGAGAGAGAGCATTAGAGAGAAAAACCCCCAAGTCAAAAATGAGTTATCTTTATTTTCTCTTATGTCCAGATTCGGGTAATATCCCCTCCAACCGGCCAAGCATCGAAACAAACAAATACACATGCATTGGTTGATTTTAGAGGTGGATATGACAAATGGCACTGGCAGGGTTTAGCGGCGCTAACCAAGAGTTAGCGGCGCTAACTCAAAAGGGTTAGCGGCGCTAACGCGCCCTGTCAGCGATTTGACACAAAGTACATGCAGCCGTAGCGGCGCTAACCTATAGGACTTAGCGGCGCTAACCCCTAATAGTTAGCGGCGCTAACGCTGCCTGCGATGTCAACTTTTGTCTTTTGCCATATTTGGTCCCTTAACTTAAGTTGCTGTCAGGTTAGACCCCGGTGTATGACCCAATAGGCCCATACATCATCAGCAGCGGTCCATATGGCGTACGTACATTAATGGGCATATTTCTAACATATTCAACTTACAACTTGTCACACGCTAACCCGTTTCAACCAACGAGGATATCTACGGAACCATTACGCGAAACCATTTAACAGTCTATCACTTCTAATTATTAACTCCAACTTTCACATAACACCTCGTATATCCACTTTAACCAACTAAACACAAAATAACCACTAAAATACTTATTTAAACTCAATGTAAACACAAGGTACAACCACACACTACTGGGCCCTATTTCAGGATGTTACATATCCGGCCATTTCGTACTTGTGTGGATTTGGATTTTGTTCAGGATGACAAAACTCATATTGACTTAGGGGCAGAGATGCCTTACTAGAGGCCGCTCTCTGTCTGTGGCTTTATGGGTACGGTGTATCATGTGCAAGTGGGAGTTTGTTGGAGTATGCCCATTGATGCACGTACGTCATATAGATCAATACTGATGTTGTATGGCCTATTGGGTCACACACTAGGGTTCAAACTCGACAGCAAATATAGTTCAGGGACTGAAAGTAGCACATTACAAAAGATGGCTCGGATAGGTTGATAAGGCCACTAACTCTTTAAGCGGGCACGGCGCGAACTCCTTTGGAGTTAGCGGCGCGATCGTCCGACAGATTTGCAGGTCCTTATTCTCACCTCCATCTTTGGCCAATGCATGTTGAGGTCATTAATGACTCTTTGGCTGGCCTTGGGAGGTTCTGGAGGGTTAAGAGAGTTTATAAAAAGGCTCTCTTTGCCTTTCATTCCATCCTTTTGCCAAACATACAAACTTAAACTTAGAGCTCCAGAGAGAGTTTCATGTGAGAGTGCAAGTGTGTTGAGTCCAGAAGCTAGTTGCTATTATAGAGGTGATTTCATAGTTAAAGAGTGCCTTAGCTTGGTAGTACAAGGAGATTGGCGTGCACCCGGTGTAGACTTTGGTAGAAAGGAGCTCGTTAGGTTCTTTGTCATCAGCCTTCTCTTCTCCACGGTTCCAAAAGTTCAACGAGGGTATAACTCTTATCCATATTCCCTTACATGTTGCATTTCAATAGTTGTAGAGTTTAGTCCATATTTGGGGTTTCTTGGTTTTGTGCTTTAAATACTTGTTCCATGGGTTGTTTTTGTTGTACCGTTGCTTCCGCTGCCCTCTATGAAACCCCAACAATAACATTATGGGTCGCACCACTATCCACCATAATAACCACCGGAATGTCTCTAATAGCCCCTTCTAACTTCGTCATTTTACCCCTGGTGTAACCCCTCTGTAATGCCAAAATACTCAAGACTAGCACACATACCAAAGGAATCATGATCGTCAACACGTGTTAAGTCGTTAGTAGGACTATAAACGCCTTCCTCTTCATCCTCCCCTAACAACAACACTCGTAATTTCCCCTGGGGACACTTGTGAGCCGGACAAATAGTTGTCCACAACAAAAAAATACCCTTTTTCCGGCGCTCCCACTCTGTGCGAGTCAACGATCGAACCCCCTGGTCTCTAGGGCTAGCAGATGCGACATCTGAGAAGGTGGAGCCTAGTATCCGCGGCGCTAAATAGGGCTTGGGAATGTAAGACCGGTCATTGGGTTTAGCCAAACTTAGGGCCTTTCCTCCATCACCACGCCCCAAAATATTTGAACAAAAGTTACTCCGCCTACCGAATTAAAGCCGAAACCAGACTGATAACGGAAGCGCACCAGCGAGGAAGGACCCGATGACGAATCAACGCCATGTACGGTTGGTGCAATCTAACCCATCACTTGAGCTCCTCACGTAAACCTGCCATCGAATAACCAAGGGTTTTTGATTTGGACAAACGGGGAACCAAGGATAAGAGGTATTTTGAATTTCCAGTCCACTTATCGTTGTAATAACTCAACTTGAATTTGATCCCTTGTGAGATAGTCATGTACCCATTGGACAATCGTGAACCGGTGTTGAGCCACGCCTGTCATACTCGGCTGCACCAACCATAGGCGAAGGTGAGACGAAGTGTTATTGATTTCGAAGTAGAGCTTTACCTTTTGGATCCACTTCATAAAATCACCTTCTTAACCAACCATGGGGTTGTTGGGTTTTACAGGTCACAATTCATCCTTGAGTTATACTGATTCACAACCAAACTTGGTTTGAACCAACTCAGAATTGTATATTACAAACAGTTATTATTCACATAGGCGGAAACAGAATAATAATCTTAATCCTAAAAACCTAAAGGATTAGAAAGATCATAGTTTATCAAGTGTGCATATATCCAATATGTATAAAATCGAAAAACATAATCATAGGTATATAGCCTTTTGCGCAGACCTCTTGCAGGGCAAACAAGGATTTAATTAAACATAACACTAAGCATGCAATCAATCCTACAACTATAAACTAGAAATCGAAATATGTGTTTGTACACATATACACCAATCGATTTCACCATTCATCACAAGAAACACATTAGATGAGAATTTACCAGAATTGTTCAAGCTTAATCCACCCATGATGAGGTATAACAAGCACCCTTGTGAGATAGTCATGTACCCATTGGACAATCGTGAACCGGTGTTGAGCCACGCCTGTCATACTCGGCTGCACCAACCATAGGCGAAGGTGAGACGAAGTGTTATTGATTTCGAAGTAGAGCTTTACCTTTTGGATCCACTTCATAAAATCACCTTCTTAACCAACCATGGGGTTGTTGGGTTTTACAGGTCACAATTCATCCTTGAGTTATACTGATTCACAACCAAACTTGGTTTGAACCAACTCAGAATTGTATATTACAAACAGTTATTATTCACATAGGCGGAAACAGAATAATAATCTTAATCCTAAAAACCTAAAGGATTAGAAAGATCATAGTTTATCAAGTGTGCATATATCCAATATGTATAAAATCGAAAAACATAATCATAGGTATATAGCCTTTTGCGCAGACCTCTTGCAGGGCAAACAAGGATTTAATTAAACATAACACTAAGCATGCAATCAATCCTACAACTATAAACTGGAAATCGAAATATGTGTTTGTACACATATACACCAATCGATTTCACCATTCATCACAAGAAACACATTAGATGAGAATTTACCAGAATTGTTCAAGCTTAATCCACCCATGATGAGGTATAACAAGCACCCTCTAGAAAGGTTTAATCCACACTTGGCTTGATCTTGATTCCTTGCACCAAGAATCACAAAAATCGATCTTCTCTCCTCCCTTGGGAGGGTTTGGCCGCCGATTTAGAGAGAGAAATGGGAGAGTATGATTTTTATCATTAATCAAATCATTAACCCTAATTGTTATGGTTTAACCCTATTTATAGATAACTTACCTAGTTATCTAATTAGGAAACCATTTAAACCATTTTATTATTAATATAAAATATATTAATATATATAATCGACATTTATATATATACATATATATATAATTCTTTAATATATTTTATCCTTATTAACAATAATAACAATTAGTAATAATAACCTTTTAATTAATATCCAAGATATTAATTCAATAATTAACAATATATATTTATTAACTAATAAATATATATATTCTTGTTAATTATATTAACCTGGTTATTATCTCAACTCCCAATGCTAGTTTATATCTAACTGTCTTAATACCCGTCTCCGAACCGTGTGGATTTTCCTACTTGAATTACATACCCTCACAGGTGTGACCCTTGAGTGTTTTATGGCATTGGGCATATCATCAGGGTTCGATGGTTATGCACACAAATCCTATGAGGGGTGTCATCGACAGGAGGAGGAGGCATGTAAGTACCTTCGGCAGTACCACTACCACCACCGAATGGTTCGTTAAGTGCATCGGAAAATAGATCCACCACCCCCGAACCACCACCGTCTCCGGAGGTGTTTGTTTACCCTGTTGTTTGAGCCAACCCAACATCATCTTAAAAAATTCACTAGCTTCCACCCTATCAACCTCCAAAGCCTAAAGAGCTATATGAATATCAAAGACATCCGATTGCAACCGGTGAAAACATTCTTCATTTTTGCACACAAATCCTATCAGACTCCCAATTGTGCTTACTATCAACCCATGGTCTTGATGAAACTGGCCTAAGGGTGCTTCTAGACAAGTCCTTAGGGTAACCAAGCACATAACAACTCTTATACCCATGTGTGATAATCATATCCTTTATAAAACAAACTGTTTTATAATTTATAAAACTAACCATTTTATAATCAAAGCTTCATAAGAACCCCCTGTCTTATGATCGGGTATATTTTAGGTTTTTCCCTCTACATCGCGACGTATCAATTGTGAGTGTGAGCATGGAATGAGTCAACTCTTAACACTCAGAACCATTTCTCGACTATCCGATTTTGACTGACTGATAAATGACAAAGAACATATCAGTTCGTGTGGGCATGGCCATGCACTTCCACAGTCTACATCAGTCAAAGGGCCCGGAAACATCTCTCCTGAAAAGGAGGTGCAGAATGCCTCTCGCATATCTGCATTTAGCAATACGCTTTCTGCTGATACCAGATACGCCTGTCGGTGTAGCGTTAGGTGCGATCCAAATACCAGAAGTCTACGCATCCCAAACCAAATATCTTAGGCTTGAGGACAACCTATGTGCCGAATACCTTTGACTCGTTAGCCACGCGATATTCTACACAATGTCACTATCCGATATTCACACCCTATGTGAATACCCGTACATCCTTGGCGTACGCCCCTGGTAACTATCTCCAAACACTATGAATCTCCACCAAGGATCACAATGACGTTATTATCTCCCTAATCGAGGTTACCACCAAGATAGGTAGTCACGGACAAGATTTTGAATAATAATCCTATTATTCATGGATATTACCAAAACATACAAAATCTGTGAAGAGTTATGGGATTAACAATGTACTCTCCATATTCACCCTCTTGGAATATAGTACATAGTTAATACTAATCCATCATCTCAATTCACCGCGTCTATTTGTATTACTATGTTGGTTCAAGTGGAATTATCACGGATCACTTCTTGAAACCACAACATTACTATGGAACTAACTAGTGCTTCCACTCATTTTGCTAGACAAACTGTTTTCCGCAAACCCTGAAAACAAGTTTAGTCTAGCAAATTTTATTACATCATCTGAACTTGGAGAACTGGATTAAACTCCTCGTTTCTAGATGTATAAAATTACCCCGTAACCACACTTGGTTACATTGTAGATGTATAGATGCTTTTCTATTTCAACAAATAGACTGAAATAATAAACCCTTTCGTTTACATCAACTTGTAAACAAAACTTAGATCTCCAGTGTATAAACACATATCTAATAACATGTTTATTATTTCCAACACTAAACTCCTTTAATATATTAATATTTGTGACATTGAAATTCAATATATAATTATGACCTACTGGACCAGTCCATTTCCCTGGACTCATTTTGTATCCACAAAATTTCCGTCATTAAGATTATCTATATCCTTGAAAGACAATAACCTAGTAATTTCTATGCTTCTATAAGCACTTACTTGCTTCTACGTGAATATACTCACATGTATATTAATTTATCCGAAACTTGATAAATATCTTAGCATAGGTCAATTGCTCCCACTGACTATTATGAAAACATAGCATTACTTAAAATTCCCTGTTGACTTGGTCAAGCTTGATACAAAAGTCAAAACACTAATTTTAAGTATAAATCTATAACTTAGATTTCCATTATGATTCTTAAAGTTACCGAAACCTTAAACTTGGATTTTCTCTACTATCCACTATTTCCTATTACGGAAATTGGTTTCGAAACTATACATCATCACAAGTATGAAATCCTTGTATAGATTCTTATCTAAAACATATGAGTTCTTCTTGATTATAATCCCTATTATAACCAAACTCACAAATGTTTTTCCTTAAAAAAATCCATCGAAAATAATGACTATCATTTTCTAGTGTTTAATTTTAGTTCAAAAATTGAACTTGTTTTCATAAACACTTATAATTACTTGATTAGATAGGCTTCTAATATGTGTAACACAAGCTGTGTTACCTCAAGTAATTCCATAAGTTATAGTCAAGCAATCAATATTAATCATATTAATAAAATGGCAACCAATGCAAAAAGACTAAAACACTAATAAGTCAAAAAACTTTGACTCGTTAGTCATCATCTAGTCATAACTTGACTAGATGTAATCACAAGATGCGCGCAAGGATATATCAACCAATAATTTAAAAAATACTCTTAAAAGAAACCAAAAGTCTTAAAAGTAGCCATTACATTTTTTAAAACCAACAGTTCAAAATAAGTAAATATGAATTATAAATATCCTTCATCCGCACGCATCGTCATTTTAGAATCCCAAGGCATCATTTGCTTCTTATTGACCTATTTGCAATAAACGATCGCAAATGTCAAAAACACCACTTATAAATATAAGTTGAAAGAAAAATACTGAAGTTAGTCAACGAAAGTACTTGTGGCGTTTCCGCCACCCTCGTGACGCTTCAGGCAATTGGCTTTGTAATGGCCAACTTCACCGCACTTGAAGCACCGGTTCTCGACCCTCGCTCTGTTCCGTTTAAATTCTTGCCCTTGCCTTTGCCTTTGCCATTTCCCTTGACCCTGGATGCAGATGGTCCTGGCTCAGTGTTACCCTTACCTCTGCCATTGCGCCCCTTCCTCTTCTTAGCAGCTCCCGTCTCCACCACTAGGACATTCTTGGACTTATTACCCAGGTTAGACTCTGCTGTCTTAAGCATGGAATGCAACTCAGCAACGGATTTCTTCATGTTGTTCATGTTGTAGTTCACAATGAACGGCTTGTAGTCGTCCGACAGAGAGTTAAGAATCAGGTCCGTTGCAAGCTTCCATGGGACCAGGTATCCGATCCTTACCAAGTGGTCCATGTACCCTTTCATTTTCATGACATGGGTACTAACCGAAGTGCCATTTTCATGACAGAGTTGAAACATGTCCCTCAGCTAGCGGATCATGTCATAGGCTAATGTATCCATCATGCTAGTTTGCAACTCTGGACTCATCGTTGCAAGCATGAGGCATCTTACATCTAGCATGATAGGATTTGTGTGCATAACCGTCGAACCCTGATGCCACGTCCAATGCCATAAGGCACTCAAGGGTCACACCTGTGAGAGCATGTAATCCGAGAAGTAATGCAACCACAAGTGGGAGAACGGTTTAATAACAGTTAGTTATAAACCAGTGTTAGTAAGTTATGGTTTTAACTTACGGAGAGAATTAATTACCAAGTTATTAATTGACAAGAAAATATATATTTATTAGTTAAATAAATATATATTGTTAATTAATAAGATTAATAATTTAAGTTTAAATTATTGGATAAGGATTAATATATATATTAATTAATAAAAAAAAATTAATATATATATATATATATATCTCATATGAGGCGTACGACTCATATGGTTTAATATATTTTTTTTTTTATTATTTATTAATTATTAATATATATTAACTTGGTGATTAAGTTATCCTAATTAAAATTAAGGAAATATTCAAATGGTTTCCTAATCTAATCCTAGAATCTATTCTTATAAATAGAGGATTAGTATTTGAATTTTAGGTGAACCATTCTAATGAATTTAGAGAAGAAAAAACTATCTCCTCTCTCTCTCTCCCTATGGAGTTCGACGGAGAACACCAAGAGAAAACCGAGGTTCGGTTTTTGATCAATCAACAAGTCGGTGTGATCGATTGGTTCGTGGTTGCCACCTTTCTAGCGGGATCTCGTCTTGCTTCATCATGGGTGGATTATTACTTGAGCAACCCTAGGTAAGTAAAAGTATAATACTCTTATCATCCTCTTCATGTTCTTGATGATATACATATCTCGATCAAGTATATATGTATATATATACTAGTTTTGATCTGTTGATACTTATATATATATATATGCGTAGTATATATATATATATATATATATATATATATATATATATATATATATATATATATATATATATATATATATATATATTATAATGTTATTCTTGGTTGAATGGATAATATGAATTGTTCTTATTTCCATGTTGTTCATATTATTTTTTGTTACATACATAAATCGAGGTATATATATATTGTTGTGATAAACAAAGATTCTAACCCTTTAGGATTTTTGGGTGGTTGATCATTCAAGTTCCGCTTTTATGAATGATTAATCATTTTTCATCCTTGAGTCGGTTCAAACCAGTTTGAGTTTGAATCAGTATGACACATAGGAGGTGCTATAAAACCCATCAGTGGTATCATAGTCACGGCTCAGTTTATCACATTGTATTATATATTGTTTGATCTGTTTATTTGTTCTTGTTCTTATATATATAATCGAAAAATGTAGGGATTAACAAGTTTTGTTAATCTCAGTTTATAATTTTTTAATATTCGAACAGTTAGTTTTGAATATTGAAAGATTTTATAGTTTTTTAATTTTTAATCAGAAAGGCTAAATCAGTTAGGTTTAACCGGTTAAAGAATTAAAACTATAAAGGTATATTTTTCGTTCATGAATATATATTTGTATATCGATTTAATATGATACAAATATTAATCAGTTTGGTTAATATTGTTTTAAAGTTTTTAATCTAAACTAGTTTAGTTTTAGATTAAAGGATAAACTTTAAAGTTTTTGAAATCCTAGTTATTATCAACAAGTTGTGTTGATAAGGATATTTAAAGTTTAAATATTTAAAACAAGTTTTGTTTTTCAAAAGGTTTGAACTTTAATTAGATAATGATTACTAGGATCTAAATTCGATATATATAATTGTTCATATTTATTCCGTTATTGTTTTTGATCCAAAATTGTCACCGAAAAAATTCTAGGGCCACCAGCGGCAGCCCCAGTGCGGCGGCAGCCCAGCAGCGGTGGCCCTAAAGATGGTGAAGGACCGGCGGAGGTGGCCCAGTTATGGCAGCCCAGAATCACCGGCCCAGCAGCAGTAGCTGCGGCCCAACTTCTAACGGCCCAGAAATATCGCAACGTGATCCGCGTCTAAATCGCGGCCCAATTTATTTTCGGCCCAGCAGCAGCTACGGCCCAAGCCGTGACCCCTTTACGGCGATCCGGCAGCCCAGGGTGGTTCAGCCCAGTTTGGGGTCGGCCCAGTTAGGGTTAAAACCGAGAACGGGGTCTTGGACCATAGACTTCGCGTTATAAATACCGTTTATATTTTTTAGGACGCGTAATTCGGAATAATTAAATAATACAAGATTATATATGGATTTAAAATTAGAATATATATACAAATTATGGTTAAAAGGATTATTTTAACTAGTTAGGTTAAAATAAAAGGATTATTATATTTTTGGATTAAAATATAATATTTAACCGTAATAGTGTATTATTGTTGAACAAAGTAAAACAAGGACAATTTTTAATCAATTATGTGTTTTTGGATTAAAACACATTTGGTGTAATAGTTTTTATATCAATAGAAAATAACTGATCAAAAAGGATGACAAAATTTTTGTCATATTTCTCGTCTCGATTAATAGTTTAATTAATTGAGAGGTAACGAGAAAGGTTAATAGATCAAGGATGTATGTATGTTGTTTGCATTATTTATTGTTTATATGTAATGTGTGGTTGATTATTTATATATTGTTTATATATAAATGTGGAATGGGTTTGACTTGTATACTAAAGTCGCATTAGTATCTTTAAGTCGCATTTGTAGTTTCTACATGTCAACTACAAATGCTTGACTTAAACAAGTCAACAGTATGTTCTTGCTATGGTTGGACATGTAGGTTATAGGTTTTGCCAACTTAGACCTGTGGTTGTGTTTTTTCCTTTCTGCTTTTCTTTTTGGTTTTGGGGAGGCCTGCATGCCACTTACAACCCCTTTTATAATGTAAAAGTAATAGAATAGGATTTCATGTATTCTAGTTTAGTTTGTTGTAACCAAAACCAAGGACGAAGATCTATCAAGATGGAGTTTTTCAAAGATGGAGGAACAAGATGGAATTGCTCGAGTCAAGACTGGAGATGTCAAGGCCAGTGGGAGCAAGGAGACTAAACAAAAGATCAAGCCGCGGGATCAAGCGTTGTCTAGTTTGTCCTTAGTTGACCCCTTAGGACATAGTTGGCAAAACTATAACAAGTTTATTATGTGCGTGGTTGTGCTTTACTTTTATGTTTTTTATGCGACTATAGAATTAAAGTAGGAGGTTAATAATAGTTTTTATTAATCAGAGGTAAAACCACGGTATATGATAAAATTGGAATACGACAACAGTTTTATAAAATTAAATATTTTATGATTGTCGTATCAGTATTTTAAAACAGTTTGTTTTAAGATGGTTTTATCATAAGACGTATTGTGTACCTAGTTCAAGGTATACTAAGATATACGGATTTTAAAACAGATAGTTTTAAAATGGTTTTACAAAACTGGAAATCAAGTTTTTCAAAGTTGGATAAAACTCAAGAAAATCTTAGATTAGTGTGCTACCCACCTAATGGTACACCTTTGCAGTTAAACGGTACTCGGTGTCGGAAGTGCCCAAACCTTGGGCATCCGGGTTCAAACCATTGCGGGAAAGGGTATGAATGTTCTGCGATAATCGGGAGTCCCAGCCAGAATTCATACTGTCTTAGGTGGTGCGATCTATTTTGGTGATAATCGGGAGTCCCGGCCCAAAATGCACTAGAGTAGAGTTAAACATACTAGATTTTGTCTAAGTACTCTACGAGGTTCTAGGAGTCGTATCAGATAGGTACGGTTGGTACAGGGTGTTACCTACCAGAAATAGCATGACTTGGCGGTAAGTGCCCAAACCTTGCGTCTAGTGTGTGAAATATGGATCCTAGGGATAATACTTATCATTTAAGGGTTTTTATCGATTTGTATTAGCAAAGTCTATTGTGTGTTACTAATTGAACTACATAATTGAGATTGTAGATGGAAAACGCATCCAACACTAATAACCTCTTACTCCATTCTATCCTTGAGAGGGATAAGCTCGCCGGACCTAACTTTCTCAACTACGAGTGCAATCTTCGGATCGTGCTCAGGCATGAGAGAAAGTGGTATGTCCTCGAGGAGCCGGTAGGAAATGCCCCAGCCAATAGTGTATGAGCATGATGGAAACATCAGCTTATGACATGATCCGCTAGTTGAGGGACATGTTTCAGGAGCAGGTTCATACAGGATGGTACGATATCATGAGGGCTCTTAACACTTGCAAGATGGATAAGGGTACTTCGGTTAGTACCCATGTCATGAAAATGAAAGGGTAGATGGACCACCTAGAAAGGCTTGGACACCCAATACCGTTGCAGCTTGCAACGGATATGATGCTTAACTCGTTGTCTGATGACTATAAGCCTTTCGTAGTCAACTACAACATGAACAACATGGAGAAATCCATAGTTGAGCTACATTTGATGCTCAAGATAAGGGGAGTAGTAATAAGAGGAAGGGGTGCAACGGCAGGGGCAAGGGTAAAACCAAGCCAGGACCATTTGCACCTAGGGCCAAGGTAAATAGCAATGGCAAGGGCAAGGGCAAGAGATTTAAACCGAACAAAGCAAAATTCCAAGAATTGGTGCCTTAAGTACGGTGAAATTGGCCAGTACAAGGTCAACTGCCCGAATCGTTACGAAGGTGTGTTTAGTCTAACACCACAAGTAGCTTCGGTGACTAACTTTAGTATTTGCTTACAAGTAGTGTTTGACATTTGCAATCGTTTATTGCAATAGGTCAGTGAAAGCGAAAGGTGCCAAGAATGCAAGGATCCCACGTGAAGAAACAAGGATATTAATAATTCATAGTTGAAAATATTTTTCTATTTCAAAGTTGTTTTTTAAAATATTAATGAATTATTTAGTGACATATCCTTGCACGTGGTTTGTGATTATATCTAGTCAAGTTTGGCTAGAGGTTAACTAACAAGTCAAAGTTTTTGACTTATTAGTGGTTGATCCTATGTATTAATTATTGCCATTGAGATATATCAATATTAATTGCTCGACTAAACTTATAGAATTACTTGAATCAACACGGTTGATTTTGTTGATTAGAAGGTTTATCTAATCGAGTAATTATAAGTATATATGAAAAAAGTTCAAGGTTTGAACTAGTATTAAACACTTGAAATAATAGTTATTATTTCTGAGAATGTGTTTAAGGATAAAACATTGGTGAGCATGATTATAATGGATATTATAATCAAGGGTACTCACATGTTTAAAATAAGAATTCGTACAAGTGTGTTATACTTGTAGTCATGTAAAGTTTCGAGAAAACCAATTTCCGTAATAGGAAATAGTGGGTATGTGGAAAACCCAAGTCTAAGGTTTCGTCGATTTTAAGATTCTTATTCAAAATTTAAGTTTTAGATTTATACTTAAAATCAGTATTTTGACTTTTGTGTCAAGTTTGACCAAGTCAATAAGGTATTTTAAGTAATGCTATGTTTTCATAATAGTCGGTGGGAGCAATTGACCTACGCAAAGGTATTTATCAAGTTTTGATAAAGTGAAATATATATGTATATATATATATATATGCGTAGAAGCTAATAAGTGTTTTGGATAAATGCAGTGATTATTAGCTTGTTGAATTTCAAGAACGTATATAATTTTAATGACGGGTTTTTGAGGATTCAAAGTGGTCCACGTGTTAGGACTAGTCCCAGGATGTCATAATTATATATTGAAATTTGATGTCCAATATTAATATATATAAAAGAATTAAGTGTTGAAAATAATAAACAGCATATTAGATAAGTGTTTCTACACTAAGTATCTAATTTTTTTTTTGCGGGTTAGTGTAAACAAAAGGTTTATTATTTTAGTCTATTTCTTGGAATAGAAAAGTTTTATACATCTACAATGTAACTAGGTATAGTTACGGGATAATTTTATATATATTCAGGAACAAGGAGTTAATCCTGATGGTCCCGTATATACTACGGATGAAGCAATGCTACATGATAATCTTTCTAGTGTGTGTTTGTGTGTGTATTCAGTTTGAGAGAGAGAGCCGAGAGCAATGTTGAGAGAAACACAAACACAAGATATGTTGTAAATGCAATGCTTAGATTAGAAATGGTGGGGCAAATGCCTTTTATAGCATTTGCCCAACTATAAAAAAATTACATATTGCACCCTCACTTTTTATAATCTAACATTCTCCCCCTAAGTGAGGTGTGCAACGATTCACAACAAACGAATACATAAATCTATTCATAAGCTGATTTGTTGCGAATCCCGAAAGCCACTTGCCACTTGCGTATTTGCCTTCTGCTTGACAGTGTCGTTCTCATCTTCTCTATAGCACGATAGGCTTGAGCATGTTATTCATTAGTGAAGGCTGCACGGTTATCCCTTATTTTCTGATGTATCTTATGATGAAGGATTTTCAAGGTGCCGTCTGAATATGACATCAGTTCATCAAGTCTGATGAATATCTTTTCACCTTTTGTATTCCTTCAGACGACTCCTCGATCACCTTTAAAATTTTCATGCCCATCATAGATAACTATCAACTCTTCAAGCTTTTCTAAGTCTGGATGGCTCTGGTTAGGCTTTAAGAGATTGACTTTCAAGTAGTTCTTTTCAGCTCTAAGTTGCAGATCATGTTCCTCAAAATACTCAATCAGATTCCTCATATATTTCATCAGAGCAACTCTTCCAAACTCTTCTTCAGGCCACTTTCCTCGTTTCTGAGAGAGGGTGTCAAAGATAAAGCTGATGTCTTCAATATTAACAAACCTTAAATTTGCTTCATTGAGGAAGTATGACATGTTGTTTGCTCTTTTGACATGAAAGATGGCATACTTTATCTTGAACGTGGTTTGAGTATATACATTAATGAGTTCAACTATTGGATACTCTGATTTGATCTCTTCTGGTTTTTTCATGGACTGTGAGAGGATGTGTTCATATCTTTTTCTCTGTTTGTCATCCATGTTCCACAAATCGGGGGAAATAACATGTATTAGCTCAGTGCTGAATATGTATGGTATTCTTTCCTCAAGATTGGCAGCATTGACATAATACCGTTTCCATATTGGTTATTGGCCAGTACTTCTTGTGAACATGTTGTTTGCATCAAGACCTGGATCTCCACGATACACTGGAGGAGCAGGTGGCACTATGAAGCTTTGTAGCAGGGGCCATTCTGATTCTTGTCTTGCTTTCTCAGCTGCTTCTTTCTGTCTGTTTCTTTCTAGTACATCAGCAGCTGATTCTTGAAAATGACCACAAGGAGGAGGGAATTGTTCATGAACTTCTATGTTTACTCCACTGAGAACCCTGGACACGTCAAAGGTGGTTTTCTTCTGTTTAGGTATCTTTCTAGCTTCCCTTCTAGAGATTGTTGCCTATTCTTATCTTTTAAGTGCAAGTTCTCTTTCACTGATGACATTATCAAATCTGTGGACAACTCTGGGTGAAGCTGGACGTGTAGTGTCTTTCACATATTCATCTATATCTTTGAACATGTCACAAATTTCAGGATCCTCAGGTTCCTCCTCTGGTTGAGCAGAACTGTTTTCTCCCATATGCCTTACAGGTGATGTGTGTATAGACTCATATAAATCCTCCATTTCATCATCTGAGTCACTAAACAAGTTGAACATCTCGGCATGGAACTGCTCATAAGGTATTTCACCTTCTTCAAGATCGATTGGACTCGGTTCAGATTGTTGCTGATGTACATAAAGTATAATTTGTTTGTCAGCATTCTCCTTTTGTTGTTGTTCATAAACTTCATCAGCCAATTGTTGTGCAGATTTCTGTTGTTGTTGTTGTTGACTTCCTGACCCAGCTGAACTTGTACCTGCAGCTAAATATGAACTGAAATGTGGAACAGGTACAGTTGAAACCACAGAGGGAGTAGTCATGTATACTCTTCTTCTTTTCTCCCCCTCAGGTTGATCATAAGGGTCTTGATCATCCCGTCTCCTCTTGCTGCCTTGAGCTTGAGCCTGAGCCTGACAAGTTTGTTCAAGTAATGTCAGCTTCTCAGTAACCTTCTCCAAAGAGGTGTAGAAGGTTCTAGTCACCCCATCGATCTTGCTGTTGACATCTTCATGAAACTCTTGAAAGTCATCCATGGAGATTCCGATGGACGTTGTTCATTGCATAGAGTTGTCAGAAGGTCTTGATCATGTGCAGATTATGGCCTTTGTTCCAGAAGTCTAACATACATCAAGCTCTTCAAAGCATCCACTGACATGGTTGCTGGATCAGGTTGTGGCTGAGTTTCTGGCACTTGAGGTCTAGCAGTAAGGAGTGCCTCAATCCTGTTCAATTGATGTTTCTGGGCCTGGGAGGATTATTCTATCCGATCCAACTTTTGATTTGTATCATGCAGTTGTTGGTGGATTAGCACCACGGCTTGTTGAATATAGTCTTTAAGTTCTGCACGTGTAACAAACCCGGAATCACGAAGACTTCCGGTTGAGGTACCAGCCACAGAGGCAGTACCACCTACTGGAGCAGCTTGGATGTAGGCTCCAGCAGTATTTCCTTCTAATCCTCGAATGGCACCTTGAGGGGTACCACCTATAGAAGTTGAGGAGACTTGACTGACGTACAAGCTCAGTACATCGATTGTAACCTGGTGTTGATCAAGATAGGCGGAAATCCACGGTATATCGACTTGTGATTTGAATGGAGTCGAGGACAAGGGAGGCGGTCCTTTATGTTCAATAGGTCGAACTCCCGATTAGGATTGACCTAGAGTATGTGCTATTACACTGTGCAATAAATACGGTGCCTGTTGAGAGACACCGTAGTAGCTTTGTGGGGCAGAAACTTGCACGGGTGGGATCACCGCGACTTGTTCAATATGAGGCCCAACAATTTTAGGCCTCATAGTAGATGTGGGTTCCCGGATTTTTAGGGCTAGGGGTCCCTCAGCACTCACATTTTCTTTTCTCACCTCCTCATTTTCACTCGAACTCCTAACTATATGACTATCTCCTTCTTCACCACTACCAGGACCGTACCCTGCATATCGATTTGGGACAGGAAAGAATCAGGGGTGATGGATCCAGTTTCGACAGACAACTCCAGAGAAGGAGTAATAACAGGCATATCTTGACCTGGAGCTATTATGGCAGGTTAGACAGGAAGAATGTCGGAAACTTGGGTAGAAGGATTCAAATTAATGACCACACCACCAGTTTGAGGAATAACTTGAGGAGTTTGAGCAGTATGGGTCTGGTCAGGAGAGGTAGTATGTGGGTCGGTAAGTTTCATGAATGAAGGGGTGTTTTCTGCTGGTTGTTCAATGGGTCTATCAGGGGTGCCCAAAGGTGATGGGATAGATTCAAAGGTAGGGGCACCACCTGGTTGAGAAACAGACTCAGCTTGGGAAGATTGGGAATTGGATGACTCAGAAGCGTCAAGACCAAGTTCTTCTATAATAGCTTGGGTGCGGGTGGTTTGAGAGATAGATTGGATAATGGATTGAACTGTGGCGGGATCATACATATCCCCTCCCTCTCTAATTACTCCACCTTCACCATCTTCTCCACCCCTCTCTTCATTTTCTCTCTCCACTTCCCTCTCAGCATCTCCCATAGATGTCTGAGGCCTATCCTCTAAGTCCTCACCGGGTACTACTCCTCCCTGGGCAGGTATGGCCGGTTCTGGCACAACCATGGGAGGTATTCCTACACTCGCCCTGTAACACAAATATATCATTTTGCTCACATAGATCAAGGAGAGATATAGGGAATGGTTGAGGAACAGGTACATTGGCAGGAGTTGCAGGTTTTATATAAACAAAGAGTTTAGAGTTGATAGAAGGTAAACCTGCCCTGCGAGGAATGTCAGCATTTTGGTCCATCAGGTACTGGACAATCAATGGAAGAAATCTTTGGTATGGCAGGAAGTTAGCATCCTTCTTTTTCTGAGAATTCTTCCTCAGTATTGTTGCCTTGATATCTTGAAAGAGCAGGAATGCATAATCTACGTGCAAATGATTGGCAGCCACCACAAAGATTTTGAGCTGATGCTTAGTAGGGAATTCATATCCAGATTGTTTAGGAATGAGACACCGTTGAAGCACCGTCATAAAAGTATTGTACTTTGGATGCAAGTTGGTGCGTTTGAATTGATTCTTTCTGGTGAGCTCTCCATCGTATCCCATTGCCCTGATTGCAACAAAACACGTCTCCTCATCCGGGATTTCAGCAAAAGTTGTTGCAGGAGGTCTGCTATCAGCCCTTGGCAGTTGAAAGATTGTTCTGAGGCGGTTGACTGGTATATCAATGGTATATTCATCGACCTCAGCATGGATGACCTCATTCCCTCTGTCATTGGTACGCACATCACACGTCTTCCAGAATTGTTAAACATAAAGCTCAGGGACATGTGTGCTAGTGGTGGATGGATTATAAGTAAGGATGTGGTGTAGAGGATGAATCTTTAAGATTTAGGTGACAATGGGGTATGTCGGGTTTTTCAGTTTTGCAAGATCAACATAATGGTTGTTGTCGTGGGTTCTAGTGTTTAAAAACTCAGCTTCAGCTGTAGATGTGGATACGCAGTTTTGCTTCTTTGAGGCCCAGCAGACTAAACGATCGCCCAGAAAATGTGCACTTTCAGAGGTGCTTTTCCTATCAATCTTGAAACCGGCATAGTCAGCAACTGAGTAAGCATGGAGATCCAGATTTGAATCTTTGGGATACCACAGACCAAGATCCATAGATCCTTTGAGATATCTGAATATCCGCTTAACTGCCAGAAGATGTGACTCTTTAGGATTCGCCTGGCATCGGGCACAGAGACAGGTAGAGGACATGATGTCTGGACGACTTGAAGTTAGATACAGTAACTATTCAATCATCCCATGGTATGTTTTCAGATCTACTGGAGAAGCTTCCAAATCTGCTGATAGCTGTGCCTTAGCAGCCATGGGTGTGGATATAGGTGTGCAGTTAAACATATCATACTTCGTGACGAAGATCTTTTATGTACTTGGATTGGCATATAAAACTGCCATGACTTAACTGCTTCACTTGGAGTCCGAGAAAGAATGACATCTCTCCCGTCATACACATTTGGAATCTATTTGCCATGATCCTAGCAAACTCGTCACTGTATTTCTGATTTGTAGATCCAAAAATGATATCGTCCATATATATTTGAACCAAAATCTTGTCCCTACCCTTGGTCTTTGTGAATAGAGTGGTATCTGTCTTTCCTTTTGAGTAACCTTCACCAATCAAATATTCAGATAAGACATCGTACCATGCACGTGGAGCTTGCTTTAACCCGTACAAAGCCTTATCTAAGATGTAGACATGATTAGGATATTTTGAATTGATGAAACCCTCAGGCTGTAAGACATATACTTCTTCTATGAGAACACCGTTAAGAAAAGTTGTCTGCACATCCATCTGAAAGACACGAAAGCTTCTAGAGGCTGCATATGCAAGGAATAGTCTGATTGCTTCAATACGAGCAACAGGGGCAAATGTTTCATCATAGTCTATGCCCTCCTGCTGATTATACCCTTTTGCAACTAACCTAGCTTTATTACGGATGACCACTCCATCCGAATCCCTTTTGTTCTTGAACACCCACTTAATACCAACAATAGATTTTTCTTAAGGTAGAGGAAGAAATCTCCAGACTTTGAGACGATCAAATTGGTGTAATTCTTCCTGCATTGCAATTACCCAATCTGGATCATCTAAAGCTCACAAGTCTTGGTGGGTTCAATGATGCTTAAGAAACCCGAGAATTGGCATTCGTTTGCTGTTGCTGATCTTGTTTGAACACCAACTGAAGGATCTCCTATGATGTTTTCTTCAGAGTGATGTCTGGTCCATTTCGTTTCATGGGAGGTAGATGATGAAGGGATAAGATATTGTAGGTGTCGTGCTTCTTCTTCATCCTCTTGGGAGAAATGTGGGTCTGAATCAAACACAGGTGGGCTATCAGGGTCAGCAAGCTGTAGTCACAGGGGGACGTGTGACAGAGACAGATGTAGAATCCTCAGCATAGAGATCTGCAAATGGATTCGTCTCAGTGACCGTTGGAGCCGTGAGTGTAACACTCGCTTGTACCTTTGTGTTGTTCCTGTTGTCAGTCAAAACAGGAGAAGATTCAGATCTAAAGAAATCAAACATAAAGTCAAGATTTGTAGTTGAACTGGACGGATTGTTTGATTCTTTATTTTGAATCACCGGTCCTAAACAGTTATGTCCATAAACGTTTGCTGTTGATTTTGGTGGAAAATCTGTAACATTCAATGTATCATCAAATGTTACGTTGATACTTTGAACAATGCTTTTTGTTCTTTTATTTAAAACTCGATAGGCTTTAGATTCAATAGAATAACCTAGGAAATAGCTTCATCAGCTTTTGGAGCAAACTTTCCTAGATTATCCTTGTCATTAAGCACAAAGCATCTATTACCAAAGACATGAAAGTATTTGAGATTAGGTACTATGCCATTCGCCAGTTCATATGGAGTTTTATTAAAGCGTTTATTAATAAAAGAGCGATTATGCGTATAGCAGGCAATGCTGATTGCTTTAGCCCAAAAGGAAAGAGGGAGCCCGGAATATGATAGCATAGTACGGGCAGCTTCAACCAAAGTTCTGTTTCGTCTTTCCATGACACCGTTTTGTTATGGAGTATGATAGTCCATAACAAGTGGTAGATTGAAGGGTTGCATAAGAAACTATGATAAAGGTTGAGAGAGACTCTCATTTACACCATAGAAAACACATAGTTTATTCTTTGAATAATGGCAATCCTTATACTTTTACACTAAGCATAAGGTATATATACCCCATGGTTATATTTACAATAAGCCTCCCATACAATATTAAAACTCCTATTCTATTACAATATTTTAAGGGTTCTAACAGAGTATATGCAGCGGAGAACTGATGGTTGATCCCAACAAGGTCACAAAAGCGTTTCAGAGTACTGTTCTTGAATTTAGTTCCATTGTCTATTCGGATTGAGACAACACTCTGACTATGCTTATTCTGCTGTTGCTTGATGAAGGAAATGATTGTTGGAGTGGCTTCATCTTTTGAGCGCAGAAACTTGACCCAAGTATATCTAGATTAGTCATCAACCATGACTAGAATATACTTCTTCCCACTTTTGGACTGGATTCTCATAGGACCACAGAGATCCATGTGCAGGAGTTCCAAAGGCTTTGTAGTGATGAACACTTGTTTAGATTTGTGTGAAGCCTTTTTCATTTTTCCTTTCTCACAATCTGCACATAGATGATCCTTTTTGAATCTTAACTTGGGAATGCCTCTGACCAAATCACCAGTGACTAGCTTGTTGATATTTTGAAAGTTCAGATGAGAGAGTTTTCTGTGCCATTGCCAAGTAAGATCTGTAGAGGCTTCGGACAGTAGACATACGGAGGTAGGGGAGTCGTATTTCTCCAAATCAATAGAATACAGGTTAGATTTCCTAGAACCTGCCAGTAATTCATCCCCAGTTTCAGTTAGCACAGAACAGTTGTTCTTCTTGAATACTACCACCAAGTCCTTATCACAGAACTGTCCAATGCTAAACAAATTGTGACCCAACCCTTCAACATAGGAGACTTTCTTGATCTTGATGTGTTTCTTCTCTATGTCTCCGTACCCCATTATTGGTGCAACATTGTCGTTCCCAAAACGTACATTCCCTGAGTACTTAGGAACATAATTCTTGAGAAGACTTTTGTTGCCGATCATATGTTTGGTACAACCGGAGTCCAGGTACCACAAGTGAGGCGCCTGCAAAAGGAGAGTAAAGCACGTTTAGGTCCCCATATATGAATGGGTCCTTGATTGTTAGTTCCTAGAAGTGGTTGAGTAGTAACTATGTCTATTTGTGGTGGTGAAACATCCAGTGATCTATCATTAGGTACCCATGTGGGTTTAATCATTTGTCGAGAAGGAATAGATTGAGAAAGAGTTGACTTAGTTGGGACTTTCTGTACCACCTTTGGTTTGACAGTTGATGGAATCAGAGGCTTAGGATTCGGTAGAGTTGCGGAAGCGTTATGTTTACGAATCCATGTTTGCGAGGAATTCTGAAGAATTTTCTTTGGCCTCGGAGTATCAACTTGCCTATGCTGAACTGGAGGCTTGGGAGCAGAAGGTTGTACTACTCGTTGATTGGGTGTCGGCTTAGGTTTGGAAGATTTGGCATTTTGGGAAGGTTAATTGTGTGATCGTTTTTTAGAATGCAAGTGTTGTTCGTGAGCAATCCATGCCTTTTTGAATGCTTCGTAGCCTTGTCGTCCGTAGACTTCCAGTTCTTTGATCGTCAGTAATCGTTTTGATTTGTTTAAACGTTTGAGTGCATGTGACTGACGAGTGATGATTCATTGATGAATGATATATCCTTTGGAATTTAGAAATGGAACACAGATTTGATTAGCGTAAAAGTTTGTCCAGTCCTCACATGGTTTAATTCCTATTTGTTTTCTTAATTGATCATATTCACAATTAAATTCACAATGCCCATGGAGACAACCATCACTAATACAAAACATTGAAGAGGTAACATTAGCATGCAAACTTGAATGATTACAGACTGAATCAAACATCAAAATTTGTTCACATGTTTGTCTAGTGTTTGAACATTTCCTATGTGATATAGGAATGACTCTCTTCCAAGTTATGTTTATTTTACACTCTTCACTCCCGAGCTTCTTCTTCACATCTGCAGCAGAATGTAAAATGTTAGAATTGAGTCGTGGTCGACTAGCAGCTGCTTTTGAGGATTCAGGTATGTCTGTGTTTAAGCGAGAAATGTGATTAGAATTGGAAGTGGATGTCTGTTTGAAAATCTATTTTTTCTTTAGAGTTTTCAATATCGGATTGTTAACAGATTTGATTTTGGGTTAGACATCTTGAGAAGATGTAGACACATGTTTGGAATCTTCAATTCGTTCATCAAAGGTAGTTACATGTGGAAAGAAGGTGAATGGAGTAGGTAGATCCATTTCAGTTTCGACCTGCTTGATTCGCTCTTGCAACGCGATGTTTTCTTTGCACAAGTCATCAATGATCTTGCCATCTAGATTAAAACCTGTTTGAAGACGCTTGTGGAGGATGGAGTTTTCTTGAGCCAGTTGAGAAGGTTCAGTGAGTTGTTCAGAAACTGGTATGATTTCAGGTGTGGTTTCTGTTTGGAAAGCTTTGGTAATATCCCCTTGTACCAGATGGGTGAAGCAAATCTCTTGCAAGGTTTGGAACCTTTGCTGCAATTCCTTGTGGGGAATGCATAGAAATTGGGGTTTTGGCACCTCAAGAGCATAAAATTCCTCATCTGTATATACTGGTGTGGTGACAGCAGAGTTTAGTGTTGGAATGGGGTAAGTGAAGTATGAGTCATTGAGGTCAGAGTAGTTGAGGGGAGTTTCAGTTTTGAGATGTAGGGTTCGTTTGACATCCTTTTCAAGTTGTTCTTCCTCTTGACCAACAAAAATCATTCGTTGAGCCAGTCCCTTGCCAAAAAGATGTGCATTGTAAAATTGTTTGGCCGATACTTTACTAAAAACACTTGGGTTTTCAAAACCAAGTCCATCGAATGTCCATATTGAAAATGGTCGTTCCTTTTGTTTGTACAGAAAGATGGTTTGTTCACTTTGCCCTCTTTTGATTAGAAGGTCTTCAAGTTCTTTAATTTTTAGACAAAGAACACTTTGATCATTTTTAAGAATTTATGAATCTTTTTCTGCACCAATACTTTCTGCTTTGAGATCGTGTATGATGATATTTGTTTTATCCGTTAATTCAAGAAATTCAGATTCTTTCACTGTTAATTGAACTTTAGATTCATTTATGTTTTTCTCTAACTGTTCAATTATAGCTTGTGCTTCTTTTCTTGTGTATGAATGACCTCTTTTAACACTTGATTTTTACTTGTTAGTTTGGTCACCTTAAATTCTATCTTTTTCATGCGTTTTAATATGGTTTGAATATGTTCAAAGTTAAAACCCATGTTAGAGTTAGAGATAGAATGTACCTTTCCGCTTTCACCAATCTCCTCCTCAGCATCGGAGAGATCACCACCATCTTCATCCCTATCACTTGCTCCACTAGTAGCCATGAAACAGAACTGTGTTTGATCCTCACCATGTAGATCACTATCGGAGTCTATGTCCTCCAAAAACTGGTCTTCTTCCACCATAAGAGCATTCCCAGCCTGCCTTTGCTTTGACAGGCGGTACTTTTGTCTGTAGTATTCAGCATCTTTGATTTTCTTCTGTGGACAGTTTCTGATCATGTGGCCAGACTTACCGCAGTTGTAGCACTTCGAGTCTGTTTTCTTTTCTTCTCTCATTTCTTATCTTTGAAATCTAGGCTTGTCAATAGGAGCAATCCTTTCTGGTCTCCTAGACCTAGAGGTGAACCTTTGTCTGTTGTTGGTTTTACTAAAACGATTTCTGAAGGTTTTGCCAACAACAGAAAGAGCATGAATGGCAGCTTCAACTGAGTCTTCATCATCATCATCCGGTTCAGATTCACTGAGAATCACCTGTTTGAACTTCATTGATCTAGATGAAGATTCCCTTGGAATTCTTTCAACTGCTACCAAGGCTAAAGGATCTGCAGCAAGCTGTTTAGGGAGAGACTTTAGAATTTCATCTTGGTATTGATTGAGGTCTTCAAATATGTTGTGAAAGGTGACTGTAGTGAGATCTTTGTTGATTTGTTTGTACAGTCGAACATATTCCTTCCACTCTGGACCCAGTGACTTCAGAAAAACACAGTTTTAAGTCTAGGTCAGTTCTGATGATTTGGTTTGACCTCATTTCATTTTGCAGTTTACAAAATCTACCATAGGTTTTAGAAAGTAGTTCATTCTCTCCAACACTGAAGTCATGATAGCTGTTGACCAGTTGGGTACGTTTGATGTATTCTCCTTGTTCAGTACCCTGCAACTGCTTCTTTATCTCATCCCATATTTCCTTAGCAGTGGCTAAGCTATCTATCTTGGTATAGATCTCTGAAGTGAGTCCTTGTTTCAAATAGTACTTAGCCAATCTTTCAGCCTTCTTGATCTCCTTTTCTTGAGCTGTGAGCTCATCAGCAGTCTTTTCCCTCTCATGACGGAGAATGGCGGGATTGTTGTTCGGATCAGCCTTAACAATTCTAGTGAACTTTTTGTTCCCATTCATGATGCAGTTTATCATCATCTCTCCGCGTGTCTCATTGTGCTCCAGGAAGTCCATGAATCTTCCTTTCCAAACATTGTATTCACCTCGAAACAGAACAGGAGGTTTTGTATCAGTACCGATGGACATCATTTCATTTGAACTTGACATTGTTAGAGTTTAATTTAAGAAATGATCGTGCACTTGTTATGTATGTATTGATTGTTCAAAATCTTAGTTAACAAAATGAGGAGCTAATTCAATTTAATTCAACTTTGAATTAGATCTTGTAAAGATTAAATTCAATTTTGAATTATATAGAATTGAGTTAATTTAATTCAACTTTGAATTATATCCGAGTTAGATTAAATTCAATTTTGAATTATAATTTTATGATTTAAGTTCGATTGTCCTCTTTGTTCAAATATCAAGTCCTAATGGTTCTATCACTTGTCCAAAAAGTTCAAGGTATGCGATTGGAGGAAACCCCTGAAAATTAAGCAGAGTAACTTCTTGGCAGTGATTGAATAGGGTAACCAATAGAGTGCGATTGATTCCTGTAGCACCAAACACTTAGAAATAACACGTTAGTCACTACAATCGAATGCTATTCAAGTTAACTGAATCGAATGTGATTGCCTTTGATATGTTTGATATCCAACTTAGAATCTTCGAATCGCACGGCCAACAGAACACGATTGATGAACCAATACAAAGAATCGCACACATAAATCAATGCGGCTGATAGATTTGGGAACTTCTTATCGCATGCGATTACGTATATACCGGCTGATAGCACTCAAAATAACACTTAGCAATTTTTCAGCTCTAAAGGACTCTATAAGCCATGTATCACCTTCAATCGCATTGACCACTAACCCAGCTTATAGAATCTGATGTGTCACTATCAGATCTGAAGACCTTACCTCTTATGGTGTCTACCCACTTGTACCTTGATTGGTATGGCTAGTACTTGAGTTGCCTTGTTCAACACTTAATCTTTAAAGAATAAATAATTATTTTTAATCAAAACCGAATTCTTCTACTTCAAGACTGCATTTAAGCTTCAAGAACACCATAAATGCTTGAATTTCCAGACAATTAAATGCCAAAAAGTTGAGCATTTAATGAACCATTGAACTTTCTACTTGAAAAACACCACTCGGTTTTATGTTCTCCTAAATAAAGCCGTATAAAACAGTAAATGCCTTTGAACAAAATCCGAAGAGATGGTAGAAAAAGTATAGATTATACCTCCGATGTGTTCTACCTTTGGGAAATACTTGAACTCGCACCTTTCTTGAACTAACCGTGTGGTTGTATGTTATGTAGAACCCGAATGCTTGTTCTTCACCTTGAGCTTGAAATCTTCGAATTTTTCTTTGTTGTTTTCAAACAATCACGAGCCAAAAGATATGTTGTATCAATTGGCTCTGATACCAATTGATGGTCCCGTATATACTACGGATGAAGCAATGTTAAATGATAATCTTTCTAGTGTGTGTTTGTGTGTGTATTCGGTTTGAGAGAGAGAGCCGAGAGCATTGTTGAGAGAAACACAAACACAAGATATGTTGTAAATGCAAAGCTTAGATTAGAAATGGTGGGGCAAATGCCTTTTATAGCATTTGCCCAACTATACAAGAATTACATATTGCACCCTCACTTTTTATAATCTAACAAATCCAGTTCTCCAAGTTCAGGGAATATGATAAAATTAAAAGACTAGACTTGTTTTCAAGGTTTGCGGAAAACAAATCATCTAGGAAAATGAGTTGGAGCACTAGTTAGTGCATACTTGTTTTAGTTCATAGTAATGTAGTGGTTTCAAGAAGTGATCCGTGATAAGTCCACTTGAACCAACATAGTAACGCAAATAGACGCGGTGAATTGAGAAGATGGACTAGTATTAATTTTGTACTATATTCCACGAGGGTGAATATGGAGAGTACATTATTAATCCCATTACTCTTCACAGATTTTGTATGTTTTGGTAATATCCGTGAATAAAAAGTTTTTTATTCAAAATCTTGTCCGTGACTACCTCTCTTCGTGGGAACCTCGATTAGGGAGGTAATAACGTCATTGTAATCCTTGGTGGAGATTCATAGTGATTGAAGATAGCTACCAGGAGTGTACGCCAAGGATGTACAGGTATTCACAAGGGGTGTGAATACTGGATAGTGACATCGTGAAAAATACCGTGTGGTCAACGAGTCAAAGGTATTCGTCACATAGGTTGTCCTCAAGCCTAAGATATTTGGTTTGGGATGCGTGAACTTCTGTCATTTGGATCGCACCTAACGTTACGCAGTAACTGTGTAGTAATAACGGGCGTATCTGTTGTCAGCGGAAAGCGTGTTGCCAAATGCAAGTATGTGAGAGGCATTCTGCACCTCCTTTTTAGGAGAGATGTTTCTGGGCCCCTTGACTGATCTAGACTGTAGAAGTACATGGCCATGCCCAAACGAACTGATTTGTTCTTTGTCGTTTATCACATCAGTCGAAATCGGATAGTCGAGAAAAGTTTTTGAGTGTTAAGAGTTGACTCACACCATGCTCACACTCACAATCGAAACATCGTGATGCAGAGGGAAAAGCCTAAAGTATACCCGATCATAAGACAAGGGGTTCTCATGAAGTTTTATTATAAAACAGTTAGTTTTATAAATTATAAAACAGTTTGTTTTATAAGGATTTATTATCACACCTGGGTATAAGAGTTCTTATCGCTTGGTTAACCTAAGGACTTGTCTAGAGGTATCCTTAGGCTAGTGTCATCAAGGTACCCTGGTTGACGGTGAGCACAAGTAGGAGTCTGATAGGATTTGTGTACATAACCGTCGAACCCTGATGCAACGTCCAATGCCATAAGGCACTCAAGGGTCACACCTGTGAGAGCATGTAATCCGAGAAGTAATGCAACCACAAGTGGGAGAACAGTTTAATAACAGTTAGTTATAAACCAGTGTTAGTAAGTTATGGTTTTAACTTACGGAGAGAATTAATTACCACGTTATTAATTGACAAGAAAATATATATTTATTAGTTAAATAAATATATATTGTTAATTAATAAGATTAATAATTTAAGTTTAAATTATTGGATAAGGATTAATATATATATTAATTAATAAAAGAAAAAATAAAAATATAATATATATATATCTCATATGAGGCGTACGCCTCATATGGTTTAATATATATATATATATATATATATATATATATATATATATATATATATATATATATATATATATATATATATATATTTATTTATTTATTATTTATTTTTTATTAATATATATATATATTAACTTGATGATTAAGTTATCCTAATTCAAATTAAGAAAATATTCTAATGGTTTCCTAATCTAATCCTAGAATCTATTCTTATAAATAGAGGATTGGTATTTGAATTTTATGTGAACCATTCTAATGAATTTAGAGAAGAAAAAACTCTCTCGTCTCTCTCTCCCTATGGAGTTCGGCCGAGAACACCAAGAGAAAACCGAGGTTCGGTTTTTGATCGATCAACAAGTCGGTGTGATCGATTGGTTCGTGGTTGCCACCTTTCTAGCGGGATCTCGTCTTGCTTCATCACGGGTGGATTATTACTTGAGCAACCCTAGGTAAGTAACGGTATAATACTCTTATCATCCTCTTCATGTTCTTGATGATATACATATCTCGATCAAGTATATATGTATATATATACTAGTTTTGATTGGTTGATACTTATATATATATATATATATATATATATATATATATATATGTGTGTGTGTGTGTGTGTGTGTGTATGTGTGTGTGTATGTGTAGTATATATATATATTATGATGTTATTCTTGGTTGAATGGATAATATGAATTGTTCTTATTTCCATGTTGTTCATATTATTTTTTGTTACATACATAAACCGAGGTGTATATATATATATATATATATATATATATATATATATATATATATATATATATATATATATATATATATATATTATTGTGATAAACAAAGATTCTAACTCTTTAGGGTTTTTGAGTGGTTGATCATTCAAGTTGCTTTTATGAATGATTAATCAGTTTTCATCCTTGAGTCAGTTCAAACCAGTTTGAGTTTGAATTAGTATGACACATAGGAGGTGCTATAAAACCCATCATAGCGTGTCATTGACTCGCTTCTGGTAAGCTTCCCTAACATCTGCCCTTGCATTATTGGCCGGGGCATTTCCCACTGGTTCCTCCAGGACGTACCATTTCCTCTCATGCCTGAGCACGATCCGCAGATTGCGCTCACAGTTGAGGAAATTAGGTCCCGTAAGCTTATCCTTTTCTAGGATGGAGCAGAGTGAGAGGTTGTTTGTGTTGGTAATGTTTGCCATCTACAATTTTTCATGTAGTCCAATTAGTAACACAAATAAGACTTTGTTAAATACAAATTCATAAAAACCCTTAAATGATTGAGTATTAGCCCTAGGATCCTTATTTCACACGTGTTGGTGTGCGGTTTGGGCATGACAACACCAACCCCGTGCTATATCAGGTAGGTAGGTTCCTTTACCAATCGTATCTAACTTGATACGACTCCTAGACCTTGTAGAGATCTTTAGATTAAACTATCTAAGTATGTTTATCTCTACACTAAGCGCACTTTGGGCTCGTCACATCAGGGAGTCACCAAAATAGACCGTACCACCTAGGACGGGGTGAACTCTGGCCCGTCATATCAGGGAATGGCAAAGTCTTTCACCCCCTCCCCACATCGGTTTGAACCTTGGTGTGCACGGTTTGGGCACGGCAACACACCAAGGTACCGGGAGCAGGAAAGGTGTACCACTAGATGGGTAGCACTACTGGTCTAAGATTTTCGTGGGTTTTATCCAAGTTTGAAAACTTGATTCTAGTTTTGTAAAACCATTTTAAAACTATCTGTTTTAAAAACCTGTATATCTTAGTATACCTTAAACTAGGTACACAATCGTCTTATGACAAAACCATTTTGAAAAACAAACTGTTTTTAAAATGTTGTTACGACAATTATAAAATATTAAAATTTTATAGTGCTGTTGTCAGATACCAATTTTATCATATATGTGGTTTTACTTCTTGATTAATAAAAGTCGTTATTAATCACCTACTTCAATTTTATAGTTGCATGAAAGACATAAAATTAAAACACAACCACGCAGTTAATAAAATGTTATAGTTTTGCCAACTATGTCCTAGGGAGTCAATCTAAGGACAACTAAACTAGTTAGATCCCGTGGCTGGATCTAATGAAAGATCTCCTTGCTCCCACTGGCTTTACACCTCCGGTCTTGACCCCAGCAACTCCGTTTGTTTCCTCCGTCTTGTAAAGTTCTTCGTCCTTGGTTTTGGTTACAACTTTCTAGTCTAGAAAACATAAACCTATTCTATTACAATTACATTATAGAAAAGGGTTGTAAGTGGCACGCAGGCCTCCCCAAAATACTTTTACATTGTAGAAAGGGGTTGTAAGTGGCACGCAGGAATCCCCAAAACCGAAAGAAAATAAAGAAAGGAAAAACAACACAACCACATGTCTAAGTTGGCAAAACCTATAACCTACATGTCTAACCACAACAAGAATATACTGTTGACTTGTTTAAATCAAACATTTGTAGTTGACATGAAAAACTACAAATGCGATTTAAAAATACTAATGCAACTTTTAGTATACAAGTCAACTAATTCAATATATATCAACAATATATATACACAACCACGCATTTAAATATAAAGTAATAATAATGCATGTAAAACAACTTTTTCTCAATCCTTCTCAAATTAATCAAACTGATAATTCAAGATGAGAAAACATTTGACAAAACTTGTCAAACCTATTTTAATCAACAAAACTTATTGGTATAATAACTATTATGTTTTAACTTATTGGTATAATAACTATCATACCAAAGTGTTTTAAACTTAAAACACTTAACCGATTAAAGATTCATCCTTGTTTAATTGTGTAACAATAATAATACACCATTATGGTTAATTATTATATTTTAAATCCAAAAATATTATAAAACTTGTATTTTAACTTAACTAGTTAAAATATCACCTAAACCATAATATATATATATATATATATATATATATATATATATATATATATATATATATAAGTATAAATACACCAATTTCTGGTATATAAAATAGTACTTATATATATATAATATCTTGTATCATTATTTCATCTGAATTAACATCTCAATACATCATCCAAGTCCCAATGGGCCTAAACCCATTCTTGATTTAACCTTATTGGGCCCTTAAGCCCATTAAGTTCGTTAAGTCCTTTTAAATTCATATAAGTCCACTTTAATTTTAAATAAAAACAATTGTAAATTAAAATAAAACTTGGACCTTTTATGAAATTAAAATTAACGAACCTTTTTTAATTCAGCCCTCACTGGGCCGAATAGGGCTTATTGGGCCGAAACCCAAAACAACAGGTCGCGACCCGTGGTTCGCGCCGCTAACTGGGGCGAAATCCATCCTGGGTCATGAAGCCCCCTTGGGCCGTGAACCCATTTTGGCCGTGAAGCCCCTTGAGCCTAGATCATCCTTTTAGCCAAGGTCCATTTTCCGGTTAACATTCAATTCATCACCTTTTTATGTATTTAATATATATGTATAATAAATTCTAGAAATCCCATTTTTAATCCAAAAATTCAAACAAAAACATAAACTTGTTTTATCGCATAAATTTTTAGAATGAAATTATCAACATAGAACTCTTTGATAGAATTTCCTAGTTTTGAGGTTTATCCTTTAATCTTAAAACTGAACTAGTTTCAGATTAGAAACCTTAAACAATCCATACTAACACAACTGGTTAATATATATATATATATATATATATATATATATATATGGGAAGGTTCAAATGAGAATGTGAAATTAATTGAGAATGGGAGACAAAATCTTAGTCGTTCATTTTGTAAGTGGAATTAATGGATGAAGAGCGTGGGGGAATCGAGTGTGGCAGGGTGTATGTGAGGAATTTATGGGTGGGCAATGACATTGAAGGAGGAGGAATTGGACGGCTGGGATTGAGTCTCCCATTCTTAATTAATTTAAAGTTATGATTTGAACCTCCCACTATATATATACACACACACACACACACATATATATATATATATATACACACACACACACACACATATATATATATATATACACACACACACACACACACACACACATATATATATATATATATATATATACACACACACACACATAATACATTCAAACACATAAAATTAAACCTTTTATAGTTTTAACCCTTTTTAGCCAGTCAAACCTAACTGGTTCAACTTTTCTGATTAAAATATATTTTAATCAGTCAAACCTAACTGGTTCAACATTTTTGGTTAAAATATAAAACTATAATATATACAAATTAAACAATAAACTGGGATTGACTCAAGGCCTATCCCTGATTTTTGAAATATACATAACAAACAGATAAACATGTAATTTTTCAAAAATATCCTGTTTATTGATTTAATCCTTTAACCAGTCAAACCTAACTGGTTTACCTTTCTGATCAAAGGTTTAAATCTACAAACCTTATCTAAAAACAAACTGTTTTAGATAAACTAGGATTCAACATAAACTTGTATAATCCATATGATTTTCGAATAAAGCCATATACACAGATAATATCCAAAAAACTGATAATAACAGATATTCCAACACACTGTGATAAACTGAGCCGAAGCTCTGATACCACTGTTGGGTTTTACATGTCACAATTCATCCTTGAGTTATACTGATTCACAACCAAACTTGGTTTGAACCAACTCAGAATTGTATATTACAAAACAGTTATTATTCACATAGGCGGAAACAAAATAAAAATTTTAATCCTAAAACCCTAAAGGATTAGAAAGATCATAGTTTATCAAGTGTGCATATATCCAATATGTATAAAATCGAAAAACATGATCATAGGCATATAGCCTTTTGCGCAGACCTCTTGCAGGGCAAACCAGGATTGAATTAAACATAAAACTAAGCATGCAATCAATCCTACACCTATAACCTGGAATCGAAATATGTGTTTGTACACATATACACCGATCGATTTCACCATTCATCACAAGAAACACATTAGATGAGAATTTACCTGAATTGCTCAAGCTTAATCCACCCGTGATGAGGTATACCAAGCACCCGCTAGAAAGGTTTAATCCACACTTGGCTTGATCTTGATTCCTTGCACCAAGAATCACCAAAATCGATCTTCTCTCCTCCCTTGGGAGGGGTCGGCCGCCGATTTAGAGAGAGAAAGGGGAGAGTATGATTTTTATTATTAATAAAATCATTAACGCTAATTGTTATGGTTTAACCCCTATTTATAGATAACTTACCTAGTTATCTAATTAGGAAACCATTTAAACCATTTTATTATTAATATAAAATGTATTAATATATATTAATCGACATTTATATATATATAATTCTTTAATATATTCTATCCTTATTAACAATAATAACAATTAGTAATAATAACCTTTTAATTAATATCCAAGATATTAATTCAATAATTAACAATATATATTTATTAACTAATAAATATATATAATCTTGTTAATTATATTTACCTGGATATTATCTCAACTCTCAATGCTGGTTTATGACTAACTGTCATAATACCAATCTCCGAACCGTGTGGATTTTCCTACTTGAATTACATACCCTCACAGGTGTGACCCTTGAGTGTTTTATGGCGAGCGTATCATCAGGGTTCGATGGTTATGCACACAAATCCTATCAGGGGTGTCATCGACAGGAGGCGTGTAAGTACCTTCGGCAGAACCACTACCACCACCGAATGGTTCGTTAAGGGCATCGGAAAATAGATCCACCACCCCCGAACCACCACCGTCTTCGGAGGTGTTTGTTTACCCTGTTGTTTGAGCCAACCCAACATCATCTTACAAAATTCACTAGCTTCAACCCTATCAACCTCCAAAGCCTAAAGAGCTATATGAATATCAAAGACATCCGATTGCAACCGGTGAAAACATTCTTTATTTTTGTTCAAACCTTGCTTGAATTGACCGAATTTTCATAGAACAAGGTAGGCAGGTCGGACCAATGATGGGAATTGAAAACTTGCAAATTAACGATAAACACTGAATTGAAGTCAGGGAGGGCTAAATTGTATTGAAAAGAATGGATTACAAGGAAAACAACCATGGAGACTCCCTCTCTCACAGCTAAAAGCTCGAGCCAAACTAACCAAATGACAAGTAATATAATGATGAAAACAAGACAACCCTCTCCCTATATTCTCTCTCTTTCTTCTAACAAGCTTCGACAACCAATGTCAATTCCTCTCTTTACCCTCCTACAATAAACTTGTAATAACTTGGGCTTGCTTGAATCGGGCCTGACGAGGTCTCCATTCGTATCACCAACCAAAACATAATAAAGTTTTTCATTAATTTCAATTTTTTGAATTCATTTCACGACCTTAGAGCTTCTTAGAGATAAAAGTGTAATGTACATTAATATTACTCAAGAGATTTCATTACATGCTTTATAAAGGACTTATGAGCAAATAATCTTCATGCCAATCCTTGAAGGATGTTGTCGAATTGAGCCTAACACCCCCCCCCCCCCCCCCCCCCAAACCCGAAGAAAAAAAATGACTTGAGAATGTGGACATAGAGAGGGTGACTAGTTTTATCTTTAAAACTCTGCCAGGATTGTATAAAGATTTATTTCAAGAGATATATGTGAATGTGATCACGCGTTGAGTGAGACGATGTAAGCAATCTCACGTGACTATTGGGTTCTGATATCTTCTGCCGCGAACGTCTTCGCTCCTCCACCAAGAACAATGTCTTGTAAATACTGAGCATTTGCAGCCCCTGTACTTTGAACCATTTTCCAAAACGCTCCTTCAAATGATATCAGTCTTTCTGGAGAATCATATTCTAGTATCTGAAAATGATTGATAAAAATCAAGTATATAATTCATGTTTAAGATTTCTATACAAAAACATTGTGTGCTGTCATAGAAAGATGAAGCAATTTCAATCCATTATCTTAAGAACGAGCCGATTTGGGCGGGTGCTTTATCTCTAAAAGGCTGAACGAGTAAATCGTAAATATTAGCATAAAAAGAAAACAAGTTGAATGGGTAGAAAGTCTCCCAAATTATTATTTTTCTTTAAAAGCAGAAGATCCTCTCAAAAATTAAATATCATTGAAATAATATTACTTTTATAATAATATGTAGAACACTAATTATTAATTAAAATTTTAAACTTTTGGACAGAAATCATGTCGGATCAAACCCATGATGAGCTGTGACAAAAAGTAACCTGTTTTTTACCTATTACCCAACCCAACCCGCCACTTTTGATATATGGAGTTCAATGTTACTATAATGGAGTCATACTTGACCGTTCTCAAGAACAAGAATCCGATTGCAGTCGATGATGGTATTGAGTCGATGAGCAATAACGAGCATTGTGCATGATTTGAATTCTTTTCTTATCGTTTTTTGAATGAGATCATCTGTTCTGACATCAACAGCTGCAGTTGCTTCATCAAGAACAAGAATCTTCGATTTCCTTAGCAATGCTCGTGCAAGGCTCAGTAGTTGCCTTTGTCCAACACTAAAATTCTCCCCTCCCTCTGACACCTTAATAACAATCAGATCATCATTCATGAACAATCAAATCGACCCATCTGACTTGTTCCTTTAACATTTTTATTTTATTTTACCCACTTATAAGTAAATGGGTTGAACTTCTCACCTATAATTAATGGTGTAAAAGCATTGAAAATTAAATATGAAGTCATACCTCAGCATCCAAACCGAAAGGATTTCTGGCAATTACTTTCCTTAGATATGAGCGTTCAAGAGCCTCCCAGAGGTCAACATCACTATGCTCATTAAACGGATCAAGATTAAAACGGACCGAACCTAGAAAACAAAGAAAGATCATTAAACTGAGATATCTCATTTCTGACAATGCAGGAGGTTTATTTATTTTTTCTGAATTTCTTAAATCTTGAGGAGTGGTCCACCATATATTTCTTAAACAATGAGTACAGATATCCCATTTTGTCATATAGGAATCTCTTGGATATATATTTTTTAAAATTTTCAAAAAGAAAAAAAAATCTATCGTTGGTTAAAGTAATGATAAAACACATAATTTTTCATGTTATACAGTGACCTAAGAACCAACAAACAGAATTATACATGTATGGTCAATCTCTTTTTATTAAAGAAAAGCATGGTTAATCCTAACTATTTCAGTCTTGATCTATTCATTATGAAATGGTCTAATCGGGTTGTGTTTAAACTCCAACAGGTCAATCGCTTAAAAAGATAAAATTTATCCTAAAAGGATACAGGTTCATTCGTTCAGATGAGTTAAAAGTCACCCGAAACGTATTCTAAATGTGCAAGAATAAGAATTTTATTCAAAGAATACAATTCATTTAATAATATTAGACACCCTTATTGATTATAGATAAATTTTTGGATGAAAAGTGTTCCAGGTCTATCCTACTTAAACTGACGTGGTTAGCCACTAGGCCCTATATACCAAATTACTAAAACTACTCGTTATGACCCGTTACTCAACCAGCCTACTGCACGTATTTGCCACCTCTAATATAAATCATACCTGAAAAAAGAACGGGTGATTGTGGTATGATACCAAGAACTTTACGCAAATCGGTCAATCCAAAACTTGAGATATCATAATTATCAATCAAAATTCTTCCTTTTTCTAGCTCAACTATCCTAAACAACGCATTAATTATGGTAGATTTCCCTGCTCCTGTTCTTCCAACTATTCCAACTTTTTCTGTAGCAGAAATCGAGAATGATAAACCGTGCAACACAGGCGGAAGACCAGTTCTATACCGAAATACAACATTTTCAAACTCTACTATACCCAATGAGGGCCATCCAGGTGGCGCGCGGTTGGTCTCATTTATAGATGGAGCCTCAGATGGTAAATCTACATATGTGCCCACACGCTCAACCGCATTAAAACTGTTTTCTGCTCTACTTGCTTGCCTCAAAACATTACTCATAAGATTTGTGATATTTAGAGAATAACTGAGGAGTAAGCCAATAGTAGATGCAAAAGCTACTTGATCATTTGTTCTTCCAAATTGCATGACAGCAAATGTAGCCGTTAACCAAATCATTAAGCCTCCTAATGTTTCTAATCTTATGGTCAGCCAACGGTTAGAACTGAAGTTTATAAGGGTGAATCGAATATTGTTATCCATTGATTTCCCATTAATGATGGCCATACGATCATATGCTTTGTAAGCACGGATACTTGACAAACCATTTAATGCTTCACCAAATTGTGCGTAAACAGGCGATCTGGTAATGGAATCCAACCGCTTGACCTCCCGGGACGTGCTCTGCAAAAAGAAAAAAAATAAAGGAAAAGAAGAAAACTATAAATTTGATCTCATTATGCCTAATAATTAATTTCAAACAAAGATCAAATTAGTGACCAGATTATTTATTAATTCTTATCAGTTGAACTCTATGAAAGATCTTTAAGAATAAATTCATTGCCTTGTGTGTTTCATCGCTGGCTTCTTGTTATTAATGGCAGTATGTTGTTTCATGTTTAGATGGTTACGGGCAGAGGTGGCAAATTTAACCAATTTGCTTATAAATGGGCCGATATCGGTTAAATCCGATCCCTTAAGGGTGTAATGGTTAAACACAAGGTTGTAAGCTAAAAAGGTAACAGATGGAGCCTCTGTGACAGGTTGCCCAAAATGGATTTCTAATGCATACGACTTTTAAATTTTCATATTCAAAATATTAGACTATGACAGTTATATATATACATACATGTTTGTTATCGTGTTACATCCAAAAGTTGGGGAATAAAAAGAAAAGAAGTTTTGGGTCAACCCACCTGATTGACTTGTAGAGAAAAAATTACCAATTTTGGCCCATTACCCTACCAGCCAATATTGCCACCTCTAGTTTCTGTTATTGAAAAAGATGATGATTCTTCTAATAGTAGATAGAGGAAACAATAAGAGATTTTGAATATGCATATTAGAGATGGAATAATAGAGAAATAAAAAGGGTAAAAGAGAAGGAAGCCAACCTGATAGTAAAGGTAGGCTGTGTAAAACAAAAGAAGAAGAGGCATTATGGCCCACAAAGATATTGTGCTCACAATGGCAATAAGCACAAAAGTTGAAAGTAGTTGCCAAACTTGATTCAGAAATTGATTGGCAAGGTTAGCAACATTACGGTCAATATCACCTAAATCATTTGCAAACCTATTGATCATCCGCCCAATTGGATTCGTCTGGAAGAAGGTTGTGGGAGCTCTAAGAACTGAATACAGCATCGTATCGTGAAGTCGTTTAGCTGCATGAAGGCTTGATGAAATTAACCAGAAAGAATTTGCAAATGTTACCAATACCTGCATGCAGTATTTGGTGGAGTAAGCATACACTTAACTTGCTTCCATAAGGTAGTAGTAATTATAATAATAGTAATAACAACAACAATAACAACAATAAAGATGATGACAACAATACTAATAAAGAGCACAGAGGTGAGAAAACAAGTGGGTTGGGTAAGTTCTCAAAATGACTTGACGTCTTGACTTACCTGCCAACAATTTGGTCGATTTTTGTTTTTTGTAATGATTAATGTATTAAATATGATAGAAGTATACCCGCCAATGCAGCTAATATAAATATTCATAGGTAAATATTAAATATTATAATTATAACTATTTATAAGAGTTGCCCAAATTGTATGAGTTGTATTTTAATCAAATGGTTTCATTTCATTTCATACGAGGTACAAAGTAGTAATTTCAATCATTAACATCAAGGGATTAAGATATTGAAGCAAATGTTTAATAATATAGTACAGACTATGAAGACTAAGGTTCTTCCACGAGATGCTGTAAGGTTCTTCCACGAGATGCTAGGTACTCGCAACATCGTTTACTAGTGTTAGACATCTGTTTCAGGAAAGGTTTTATTAAGTACAGAAAAGAGGGCAAACCTAGAATTTTATGGAGAAACCTAACTGGGAAGTTAAAGAAGAATTTAGAAATAGAGTCGCGGTAGAGTTATCTAAAACCCCTATAGGAGATGCAGATTTAGAGTGGAACCGCGTCGCCCAGACTCTTAGAGGGATAGCCAAAGAAACCCTAGGAGTTACTTCCGGTAAGGTTCGTGTAGACAGAGAATCTTGGTGGTTTAACAATGAGGTCCAGGATAAGGTTAAAAGAAAGCAGTCTTGCTTTAAGGAGTTAGTATTAGCTACGGTAAGTGGAAGAGAAGATAGGGTGAGCGCTTTGAATACCTATAGAGAAGCTAAAAGAGAAGCAAAGAAAGCAAAGAAAGCGGTAGCACAAGCGAAGGAAAGAGCTTATGAAAACTTATACAATAGGTTAGACTCTAAAGAAGGGCTGAATGAAATATTCAGATTAGCTAAAGCCAGGGAGAGGAAGAAAAGAGATTTAGGAACCATTAAGTTCATCAAAGATGATAGAGGAAGGGTGCTTTCTAAGGATAGAGATATTAAGGGTAGATGGGGAGATTACTTTCGACATTTATTTAATCAGGAGACAAGTCAATTTGTGAGAGATAGTGGGGAGGGCTCCTTGTTGGGCTCTGAAGTTAGGAATCACTGTTATTGCACTAGGATTTTCCCAGGAGAAGTTAACAATGCTCTTCGCCATATGGGGAGAGGTAAAGTGGCAGGACCTGACCAAATACCTATTGAGGTGTGGAGGTGTCTTGGAGAACCAGGCATTTACTAGTTAACGAACCTTTTTAACCTTATCTTTAGAACGGCTAAGATGCCAAAAGAGTGGAGACGCAGTGTGGTTATCCCAATTTTCAAGAACAAAGGAGACTCCCAAAGTTGTGAGAACTATCGTGGTATTAAACTTCTGAGTCATACTATGAAGTTGTGGGAAAGGGTGATAGAAAACAGGCTGAGACGAGAAACTAGAGTTTCGGATAACCAGTTCGGCTTTATGCCAGGGAGGTCTTCGATAGAAGCAGTGCATCTGATTAGAAACCTAGTGGAAAAGCATAGGGAGAGACAACGAGATTTGCATATGGTGTTCTTAGATATAGAGAAAGCTTACGACAGTGTCCCTAGGGAACTTATCTCGAAGACCCTTAACGATAGAAGAATCCCTGGGAGATACATTAGGGTTTTGAGAGACATGTATGATGGTGCGATGTCATGTGTCTCCACCCCGGTAGGAGACAGTGAGTACTTTCCGGTGGTACGGGGCCTGCACCAGGGGTCAGCTCTTAGCCCTTCCCTTTTTGCAATCATTCTAGACGAGCTTACGACTAGTATTCAAGGAGGAATACCATGGTGTATGATTTTCGCAGACGACGTAGTTTTGGTCTCTGATTCGAAGGAGGATTTGAACAGACGTTTAGAACAGTGGAGGACAACACTAGAGGATTCAGGACTTAGGATTAGCAAGGGTAAGACCGAATATCTCTATTGTCACTTCAGCAAGACAGCAAATAAGGGGAGTCTAGACATCCGCCTTGGGGACCAAGTGTTGAGACCCCACGACTCCTTTAGGTACCTAGGCTCCATATTACATAAAACAGGGAGGGTTGACGAGGACGTCACTAACCGTATCCAAGCGGCGTGGAGCAAGTGGAGAGCGGCTATAGGAGTGTTATGCGACAAGAAAGTATCCCTTAAACTTAAAGGAAAATATTACAGATTAGCTGTTAGACCGGCCATGTTATATGGGTCCGAGTGTTGGCCCCTGAAAAAGGCGCAAGCAGAAAAGATGGAAGTGGCCGAGATGAGGATGCTTAGATGGATCTGTGGGAAGACTTTGATCGATAAAATCCCGGTGGGTGTCTTTAGAAACGAATTAGGAGTAACATCTATTGTCAAAAAGCTGAGGGAAGGTAGACTACGGTGGTTTGGCCACGTTAAAAGGAGACAACCAACTGCACCAGTAAGGAGAACGGAAGCAATTGTAGTTGAAGGTACTAGGAGGCGTGGTCGTCCTTTTCTGAGGTCGGAAGATAGAGTGAAAGCAGATTTACAGGAGCTTTCTCTTTCCGAAGACATGATCTCAGATAGGGTGTCTTGGAGAAGGAGGATTAAGATTCAGGGTTAGGAGGTATAGAGACTGCAGCTAGCTACATAGGGTTTAGGGAGTAGGATCATCCTCTTGCTTTTATTTTATATATATATATATATATATATATATATATATATATATATATATATATATATTGTAATTCTTTGAGAATCAATTGAGTTTCCAATTGATATGAATATTAGATGTTAATTTATATTCTATTATTCTAGAGGGTTTAAAGTGTAAATATGTTTATTATTTATACCCTTTGTAATTCTCGATTAATCATACACAATACACAATTACAATTGCAATACCAAGTTTATCTTGGTATCAGAGCGACTGATCCTAACCCTAATTTTTTAATCGGTGCTAAACACAAATATATCGGCGCTAAACAGAAGCCTATCGGCGCCTACACAAGTCTATCGCAGCAAACACTTTGCCGACCATCTGCCCTGTATCTTTATCGCAGCAAACAATCGCCGACCCTCTGCCCTGTTTCTTTATCGCAGCAAACAATCGTCGACCTTCTGCCCTGTTTCATATTTATCAGCTAACCCTGTGAAGTTGACTTTCACTTTGTAAGGGAAAAGGTTGCTCAAGGACAACTCTCGGTTCAGTTTATCTCAACAGATGACCAGATTGCAGATGTGTTTACCAAGCCTCTACCCTCACAACGATTTCTACAAACAAGATCCAAGCTACAGGTCGCTCCCCGGCCTTAGCTTGCGGGGGAATATTAGATGTTAATTTATATTCTATTATTCTAGAGGGTTTAAAGTGTAAATATGTTTATTATTTATACCCTTTGTAATTCTCGATTAATCATACACAATACACAATTACAATTGCAATACCAAGTTTATCTATGAACGATATATATATACAGATTACATATCGAGAAATAAGGAAAAGATAACAAACAATGAGCTAAACTAGGAAACAAGAATACAAAAGAATATTGCACAATAAGAACATATATAAAAATATCTTCGGCTAATACTCCCCCGCAGTCGAATCGGTGGCTGGTCGGATAGAGAGACTGGAGCGGAAACGAGTAAACAGTTGGCGAGGTAAGCCTTTCGTGAAGATGTCTACATATTGGTAATCAGCAGGTACATGAAGGACACGTAGAGCGCCCATGCGAACTTTTTCCCGAACAAAATGTATGTCTATTTCAACATGCTTTGTGCGTTGGTGTTGAACCGGGTTCTTGGTGAGATAAACAGCTGAAATATTATCACAATATATGACTGTGGCTTGACGTATCGGTAAATGGAGCTCTAGAAGAAGATTACGCAGCCAAGTGGTTTCAGCTGTTGCATTTGCAACTCCTTTGTATTCGGCTTCTGCGCTGGATCTGGAAATAGTGGGCTGTCTTTTAGACGACCATGAGACAAGATTGTCGCTGAGGAACACGCAATAGCCGGATGTAGAACGCCGTGAGTCCGGACACCCCCCCCCCCCCTTTTGGAGAATGCCCACTGACACAAGTACATTGGTGTTACTACTGATGAAGTGCGAGCCTATTGGGTCACACGCCAAGGATTGATCCCGACAGCTTACTGATAAAGAGAGAAGGTCCAAAAATCAAATTGTTTGATTTTGGGGCTTCACGACCGTGAGGGATGCTCCACGGGTCGTGAAGCCTAATGCCCTCACGTTTGACTTAACGACTCTCATACGGCTCGTGGAGTCTTCACGGGTCGTGAGAGGTCGTGGAGGGGTCGTAGAGGTGGCGCCCTCACGAGTCACTCGAACGCGGCACGGACCGTGAAGGACTATGGCCGGTCGTGGCGCATTTGTCTTCACGGGCTCTTCACGGGCCGTGAGAGGCCGTGAAGGTCTGTCTGCATGAAATCGTGTTTTCTGATTAGGCCATCATGTGGTCCAATGAGACACCACTTCTAATCCGGCCATATTGAAGCAATAGGGGTCTGGAACAGATGAGTTACATGCTAATGACTTGCTCTCTCTCTCAAAATAGTTTTCTCTCTTGGTGCCTTTAAAGAGATATACATACATACACTAAGATTGGTTGTTATTGAGTGTTGTGTGGTTGTTTTGGTACAAGAGGAGATTCAAGTTGGCTGTCCCGAAAGGTGGAGTCGTGGTGAACGTCCGCTTGACGGAGTACTAGCATACGGGGATCGAGCAAACTTGGTGTGGATCAAGCAATAGAGGAGGACACATTTGGGTTCTCGAATTCATCCCGACTTGTTGTTTAATACAGCCGATTTAGAGCAATGGTAAGGAGGTATTTTTTCTGTCCTTGTTGCTCTTTTAAGTTGCAATTTGGTTTTGTAGAAAACTATCACTTTGGAACATGTATGGACCAGTTTTTTGTACGGTTTTTTGAAACTTTTGTTTTAGCTTCCGCTGTGTTTTGCTCCATACCGTGTTCCAACAGTGGTATCAGAGCCAAATCTACAAACAAATTGCACTTTCTTGGCTTGAAAACCGAATATGAACATTCTGTCCAGAATGTCTTCACGGGTCGTGAAGGATTATTCTTCACGGTTGTGAAGTCTCACGACCAGTATCGTGAAGGTTTTTACTTCACAGTCGTGATGGCTTACGACCTGTCTCGTGAAGTTTTTTTTCTTCACGGTCGTGAAGGCTCACGACCAGTTACGTGGGGTGTTGGTCGTGAAGGTTTTTCACTGTGTCAGAGTCGTGGAGTTCAAAGGCTTCACAGGCCGTGAAAGGCCGTGAAGGCTCCTGGGCCGTGAAGGACGTTGTGAACAGTGTTTTTGTCCTTTTGGTAAAAGAAAAATATTTTCGGTTTTAGCTCCTTGCGATTCTGTTTTTCCAGAATCTGTCCAAAGTGTTTGGATGTTGAAAAAGCCCCATATGTGTCTTGATTCGTACATTTATATGTATTGGGTGGTTTTTGGCATGAAATGCACACAGTTATATACTTGTATAGTGTATATATGAATATGTATGCTCAAAGTGTTTGGGGTACTAATGCATATGTACAAGGATTGTTCACTTTGTGCCTTGAGTGTTTTAGCTAGGTTTGAACAATCTTAATCGAGATACATTTCCCACGGTTTTGTTGTGGCACACCGTGTTGTTGTTTGTGGTTTGTTGTTTGATCCGGTAACGCCTTGCCCATTAGACCTATGTGTTGGTTGTTTGGTTGTGTTTAATTATTCATTCATTTGGTGGTTTGTACCACAATTGGTTTGTAATAATTAAATTTATTCGGTCTTGTATTTTGTACTTTATTTTGGCTTGCATGCCGGTTGCTATTCTTTGTAATTGTAAGATTAGCTTAGATTAGCATTTCGCGCCTTGCACGCCGTTTCTTTTCAAATATTTTGTATGTATTTGTAAAAGAAGACCGAAGACAACCATCGAGAGTAGTGGAGGAGACATCTCGGCTATGGTGGATCCGGAGGTTCATTGGAGATGACGGATTCAGTGGGAGCACTTCCAGCTGGGCCAAGTGGCTGTGTCCTTAGTTTGGCCTTGCTTTACTCGTTTGGCTCACGGGGAAAGCGCATAGGGTTTAGGGGCATGTTACCGGATATTTCTTGTGCGTGGTTGTTGTTTTGTTTAGTTTCTTGCGTGGTTGTTTAGTTTCTTCGCTCGCTTGAAAACTTTTCAAAATAATAAAACCAAGAGTTTTAATTGGTTTACAAACCTCGCGCGCCACAAGACCACTTTAAAAACAAAATCCCGTTTTTATCAAATGTAAATCACTCGCCTCCCGTAAGATGACACCACCCAAATCTAGTGAAACAAGATCGGTCGTCGAGCTTAGCCGAGGTCGGTTTTGCGTAACTGTGTGGAAGGTGCGTGTGGCAACTCGCAAGGGTCGGTTGTCGAGCTTAGCCGAGCCGGCCATTGGGCTAGAGTACCACCGTGTATCTTGACGGTCGATTTACAATTCCAAGACTTAAAACGCCTTGGTAGTTGTCGTGCCCATACCAAGCTATCAAAGTGGATTAATGAGGAATCGGTGAGAGAAGGGATCAAACATGCCGAATGGGTGCTATGAGTACCTAGGATCCCGCAAGTGTCTAAGAGTTGTAATCTCGGATTGCAATTGGTAAAGCGTTTACCGGCCTAAGTAGCTCCATGAAGTGATCCGCGGCAAACCCGTCATGGATTGGGGTACTTTGAGGTTCTTAGCCCTTGTTAAGATAATTTGGTTTTCTTAATCAGCTGGGTAATTATTTTAATGAGGATAATATCGAAACTAACTAAAACGTGTACTCTTTTATAGATGGCAAATATCAACGACACCACACCAAATTTTAAACTTCGATTATTCCTAGAAAGGGAGAGACTCATAGGAGTGAACTTCGCTGACTGGTATCGTGTATTGAGGATTGTCCTCCGTCACGAGTCAAAGTTGCACATCCTTGAGGAACCCTTTCCGGAGCCACCTGCTACCAACGCGAACTGGGCCACTCGATACGCTTTTGAGAAGCGTGTTAGAGATACACAAGATATTTCTTGTCTCATGTTATCGACTATGAGCTTTGAGTTGCGTCAGCAGCTTGAGCAATTGAGTGCGTATGACATGATAAACCGGCTAAAGGACATGTTCCCGCAGCAGGTTAGACAAGAACGGTTTGAGTGTATAAAGGCTTTAGTCGGTTGTAGGATGCAGGAAGGTGAGGATGTAAATGTCCATTTCCTTATGATGAAGGGATACATGGACCAATTGGAGAGACTTGGACTTCCAATAGGGAGGGAGATTGCGGTGGATATGATCCTCCAGTCCCTGCCCGCGTCTTATGAGAAGTTTGTCAAGAACTTTCACAAAGACAATTTGGATAAATCCTTGATCGAACTTCAAGACATGCTGAAGGCTGTTCAGTCTTACATGGTTGAGAAGGATCGTGTCTCGTCCACATCCACTTTGGCTACTAGGAAACATGCTAGCAAGAAGGAGAAACTGACCTCAAAAGGAAAGTCTAGTGTGACTAGGCTATCCGTAATTGTGGAGTCGGAGGACAATGAGATTGTGCCTCAAGATGATGTTCCACATGGGGTAGTTTGCTACTTTTGCGGAGAAATTGGAAATTGGCGCCGTCACGCCTGCGCTAAGTGCCTGGAAGAGCTAAGTATCCTAAAGCGGAAGAACGTTAGCTCATCTTCAGGTACATTCATGATCAAACTCCATTGATCTTCTACTTCTAACGACTGGGTTTTGAACGCTAGTCAAAACACTCACGTTTGTCACAAACTTGTTTGTTGCAAAGTGCAGGTGTTAATCAGAAGTAGGTAATGGATGCATGGAGAGCTGGAACTTAAAGAGGGAAACATGGTAGTTGTCCCTAACTAAAAGGATTGGAAGAAGAGTCTTGCCATTCCATCCAGCTAAACTATTACTTTATTTAGATCTTTGTCTTACGCCCTGCGTGGCAAGAAGCATTGTATCTTATTTGCCTTTGATGACGATGAATATTACTTTGAATAACGTTATTGTGGGTTTTCGAGTTTTATTTCAAAGTCTATTCATGTCGTGGCATTTGCAATAAGTTTTGCTTAAGAAGTAATGGATTGATTATTGAATTGTTATCCTTATGAAATAGTTAATTTAACCATATAAACAAAACTTGCATCACCAAGCTCCATGTGGTTAGGAACTTGGAATCTTTTGACCATGGGTCAATTGTTGATTGCAAATATTGCTTATAAGGCTAAATAACTAACATATCCTTCACTTGTGAATGTGAGAGGAATAAAGGCTTGTTGGATTTCGTTTGCACGTTTGTGTAAAGACCGTTCAGGCAAATACATAAGAATTAACTATATATGGTTTGTTACCTTTACCGATGATGGTAGAAGGAATGGGTAAGTCTAATTTATTAGACAAATGTCTGAAACCTGAGAGGTGTTCAAGACTCACCCTTAACAAATTTAAAATGAAGAGGGCAAAAGGGAATAAAGATACTCAAATCTTGTGAGATGTTGAGCATCTACATTCTTAACCATCATAAGAATTGTGAGTTTGCCTCATAATTCACTTCTCCTAGGATACATGTTTTACATGGATCGCTAAGTGGAGGAATGGAACATATTGGTTATGGTTCCGACATGATGGATTAAACTTAAGTAACCTGCTGAAAGGGGTACTTGGGTAGTGGCGGGCAATGTTCTTGTTATAATTCAACAAAGATGGTCAAGTTAGCATCTAAGGAGATTCGATTAGAAAGTGTTCTTTGCTTGTCAATCTCATAGATCAGAGTTATCCAGTCTACATTTAGTGGGAGATGGATGAACTTAGAGGATGCTAATGTATTTAATAGTTCTTCTAAGTTTCAGATATTCATTTCATATCCTTTTGAGAACCCGTTTTGGTTGCTCGAAAAGGGAAAGGAATAACTGAAACATTCCAGTGGAAGAACGTGAGATTTAAATAAAAGACCTGATGTTGACACTAGCATACGATCAGAAATGATCGAAACTCAACATGGCTATGTTGGAGTATCTGGCATAAAGTTATTACTTCTTCATATGTCTGGTAAGAGTCGTCACAAGACAAGAAGGGTATAATTTATTATATCTGAGGACGATGACTTATTGATGATACGTGATGTATGCATCAACTACCGGAAGCTGTAGTGGGCCCTTGAGTCTGCTAAGAAGAAAAGTGTAATAACATAAGATACATTCCATGCTGGATTTTCAAGTTTTGAACTTAGTTAATCCAACACCTAGGTTTTGACCTGACGGTGTATATAGATCTTTTGGATATAAGATCTGCATGGATTAATTTGTAGATAACTTCAAATACTGACTGGAAGGAATTGGTTTCATGGTGATTGACCATTGGGTAGGAATCACATGAAGACATTCTCTCAGTAGTTATGTTAAAGTTTAAGGGGATGCTTATGCCGTGTTATGGCAATATGATGCAAAGACCGCATTCCGTTATAGGAATTTTATGAGGAAGTGTTCACAACACTATCCGAGGGTCTTTTACATCCTGAGTATCCTTATGAAGTCTACAAAGGTGGAGTCCTTTTGGACTCAGAGTAAATCTAAGTTTTGGAATCTTTGCTAAGAAAATCAAGTGTTTGAGTTTTTAGTAAGCAATGATGAAACTTGGATACATGCCAGAGCTAGTGGGAGCGCTGTCATAATCCTATTTGGTATGTCTAGAACATACTATATTTTGGAGATAATGTCTTGATTTAGCTTGGCAACAAGTGTAAATTGAGAATTATGCGTCCATAATAAATATGGGATATTCAAAGAAGTTTATGGAATACAAGAAATATGAATATATGTTCTTGTGGTGATGTAAAGAGAAGAAGCTTAAAGTGAGTTGTTACTCTTGTGATAGCTTCTACTAGAAAGGATAACCGTCAATCTTTATTGGGGTTTGTAATCCTTTTTAATATGGTGTTGTTAGTTTGCGTGTGTCTTAAAGCGTCGTTGACTCTATTGGGTTCTTTTGAGGCAATGAGTGTACGATGGCTTATACACACTAAACTTTGAGACCCGAGCGTTGTTTACCTTATTGGGTTCTTTTGAAACAATGAAGGTATAACAGCTTGGATAAATGATCGAAATCCCATCAACGCACACTTTGGAAGTGGTTGGTTGCAGTAGGGATATGATCAATGTCAGAGTACACACGGATAACATCGTGGATGGTGATCCGTTTACTGAGCTATAGTGGCAGTCTAGTGATGAATGTCATACTAAGGTCTGCATGAACTTGGCTTGAGTATGTTTTAGTTGAAGTTTTGATATGCTTTATCTTTAGGAACATTAAGCAATATTGTGCTTCTGCTTGTATCGATTATCAAAGGGGTTTGGTAATGCACGTGTAGCGGGTACTCTCAGTTAGCCTTATTGTGTTCCAACTTTGCATGTTTTACCTCTTCCCTGAATGTTTTTACATTCTAAATGTCCACAGCCAATCATTCTTCAAGGGAAGGAAGTCTGAATGAAGGCTGAGGGAAGTGATTGGTCAAGTGTCCAATGGTGATTGGGACACAGAGACGCAATACTTCGCCTGTACTTGAAAGGGGTTTCAAGTGACTGGACGACCCACACCTGAATTCACTTTGTGGTACTTGTCACGAGTGATTCAGGATGATAATATCAGTTCATCCTCATACTGGAGATGCATGTGTCTACATCACTTTGGTTTGCTTTGCTCTAGTTGCTTTCAAACGCAGTCCGTAACTGGCTGTTATAAAGGGAGTAGCTGATCAGAGTATGATTACTGTGGTGGGCAATGTAGTCAAAGGAATTTGTTCCTCTGTTTAGAGAGATATCCCTGGGCCCCTCGATGATTGGGCGCTGACACCAAAATGCATAGCCGTGCTAGAGTGTGCAATGATTTGGATAATCGATTGCAACTTGTATATTTTGGTCACCACCAATCTCGATCGAGAAACATAATCGTGAAGGACTGAGAATGACTTAGTACCATGTCTCGTCTTCACATGGATATCGTGAACAAAAGGATGGTTGATTACTTATCTAGGGCCATTTCAAACCTTTGGTTGTGAAGTGGTACTTGTCTATGGGATGACATACCTCGTACTGACTTGGGGGCAGGGATGCCTTGCTAGAGGCCGCTCCCTGTCTGTGATACCTCTAGGTACGTTGTGTCATGTGCAAGTGGGAGTCTGTTGGAGAATGCCCACTGACACAAGTACATTGGTGTTACTGCTGATGAAGTGCGAGCCTATTGGGTCACACGCCAATGATTGATCCCGACAGCTTACTGATAAAGAGAGAAGGTCCAAAAATCAAATTGTTTGATTTTGGGGCTTCACGGCCGTGAGGGATGCTCCACGGGTCGTGAAGCCTAATGCCCTCACGTTTGACTTAACGACTCTCATACGGCTCGTGGAGTCTTCACGGGTCGTGAGAGGTCGTAGAGGTGGCGCCCTCACGAGTCACTCGAACGCGGCACGGGTCGTAGAGGTTGTTCTTGAGTGTTGTGTGGTTGTTTTGGTACAAGAGGAGATTCAAGTTGGCTGTCCCGAAAGGTGGAGTCGTGGTGAACGTCCGCTTGACGGAGTACTAGCATACGGGGATCGAGCAAACTTGGTGTGGATCAAGCAATAGAGGAGGACACACTTGGGTTCTCGAATTCATCCCGACTTGTTTAATACAGCCGATTTAGAGCAATGGTAAGGAGGTATTTTTTCTGTCCTTGTTGCTCTTTTAAGTTGCAATTTGGTTTTGTAGAAAACTATCACTTTGGAACATGTATGGACCCGTTTTTTGTACGGTTTTTTGAAACTTTTGTTTTAGCTTCCGCTGTGTTTTGCTCCATACCGTGTTCCAACACCCCCCCCCCCCCCCAATCCGCATCAGAATAAGCAGTTAACTTTGTAGAGTTGGAGGGAAAAAGGTGTAAACCGTGGTTGCTTGTACCCTTGAGGTATCACAGAATCCGCTTTAGAAAATTAAAATGGGGTTCCCTCGGGGCATGCATGAAAAGACACACTTGTTGAACTGCATAGGCTATATCGGGTCTCGTAAAAGTTAAGTATTGCAGAGCCCCAGCTAGGCTGCGATAAAGAGAAGGGTCAGAAACGGGATTGCCGGCTGTTGCACTGAGTTTAGATGTGGTGTCAACTGGAGTGGCACATGGCTTGCAATCTTGCATATGAGTGCGCTGAAGAATATCGTGAACATATTGCTCTTGTGTAAGGAAAAGGCCCCCGTTCTGTTTATGTACCTGAACCCCAAGAAAATGATGGAGTGATCCGAGATCAGTCATCGCAAACTCTTTAGATAGTAAATCAATGAAATACCGAAGAGTTGCATCATTCGAGGCGGTCAAAATGATGTCATCCACATACAATAATAGATACGCCATTTGTTGCTTGTGGTGGAAGACAAACAGAGAAGTGTCGCTTGTAGTACTTTTGAACCCGCATCCTTGAATGAAAGTTGCAAATCGATGATACCAGGCGCAGGGAGCCTGTTTGAGTCCGTACAGTTATATTTCAGGCGACAAACGTAGCTCGGATTTTGTGGGTCAACAAATCCGGGTGGCTGAAACATATAAACAGTTTCTTTGAGATCCCCGTGTAGAAATGCATTCTTCACATCTAATTGATGTATGGGCCATGAACGGGAAACAGCCAAACTCAGAACCGTGCGGATGGTGGTTGGTTTAACAACAGGACTAAACGTTTCGTCACAGTCAACCCCGACTTGTTGACATTTGCCATTTATGACCAGCCGTGCTTTGTATCATGCGAGAGTCCCATCAGCATTAAATTTGTGCCGGTATATCCACATGCAACGAATAACATGAGCATCTTGTGGACGGGGCACTAGTTCCCAGGTGGTGTTGTCCATTAAAGCCTTGTATTCATTAGTCATGGCACAGGTCCAGTTTGGATCAGATAAGGCAAGTTTATGGGATTTGGGAAGGAGAGAGATGGGTGACAGAGTGGTTGTGGTGTTTAAGTTGTAGTAGGTTTTTGGTGCGGAAGCGCCGGTTTTAAGGCGAGTTTGCATGGGATGGTGTGAGAGGTGGGTGGAGGGGGGGTTGGGGGTTGACGGGTACGTCGAGAGTAAGTGAGCGGGGGGTGGGGATGGCGGAGGTTGATGGAGAGGAGGAGAAGGAGGGGCGGAAGAGGGTGGAGAGGGAGGTGCGTTGGGTGGTTGTGGTGGGTTAGTGTTAGTGGTGGTTGTAGGTTGGAATAGGATAGGGGTAGGATCGGAGTCGGTAAACGGGTAGGTGGGTGGGGTGGCGGAGTGAGTGGCAAGAGGAAAGGAAGTCTCATCCAAGGTAACATGACGGGAGAGAATGACCTTGCCCGTGGATAAGTCGAGACAATGGTATCCGCGATATTGAGGCGGGTACCCGAGAAATACACACGGTTTAGATCTGGGGGCAAGCTTGTGTGGGCGGGTGACATTGAGGTTTGGGTAACACGCGCATCCAAAGACACGTAAGTGATCATAGGTAGGGTGTTTGAGGTATAGAAGTGAAGTGGGGGTACGGTTTTGGAGGGTAGAAGTAGGGAGAATGTTATGAAGGTATGTGGCGGTGGGAAGGGCATCGACCCAAAAGGAGGGGGAATCGATGCATGAGTGAGAAGGGAGAGCATGAGTTCGTTGAGTTGACGGATCATGCGCTCGGCGGTGCCGTTCTGTTGGGAAGTGTGTGGGCAGGAGAACCGGATGTGTAGGCCGGTAGAAGAGGCGAAATGCTGAAATTGATGATTATCAAATTCACCTCCTTTGTCGCATTGAAAAGTTTTAAGTAAAGCATGGAATTGGGTATGTATGTATTTGTGAAAGGATTTGATTTTATCAAAAGTTTCAGATTTGTATTTAATGGGAAAAACCCAGGTGTAGTGAGTGTAATCATCAATTAAAATGAGATAATATTTGAAACCAGTATTGCTTGGGATGGGTGACGTCCATAAGTCTGCATGAATAAGATCAAAGGGTTTTAGAGTGGTGGACGTGGAATCTTTAAAGGGTAGGCGTTTATGTTTAGCTATTTGACAAGACTGGCAAACAAAAGATTTATCACTTTTATTGCTGTTAAAACTGTGAATTGATATAATTGTATAGTATAGGGACTTATTATGTATATAGGTCATAGTTGTTTAGTATATATATTTCTTATGATCTGTACCCTATTTTTGAATAAATGAGAATACGTATCTAGTTCTCGGCTCTCCTATTTCACATGGTATCAGAGCCGACGTAAACCCTACGTCCGCTCGTTTTTTTTCCGCTGCCGTTATCAGTTTTGGAAGCTTCGTATCAAACAGTCGTGTATCTCTCCGATTGTGTTTGACATTCCAAGGGCGTACCCATCATCGATTGTTTCTTTCTACTGCAGTCGTAAATCACCTTTGGATCGATTAATATTTCTGTGCGTACGTATCAACTGAGCGTACCCATTTGCTAATCAATTGTGATTGTGTTTGATTTTCTGTTTGTTCATTATCGATTGTTGGTTTTGGGTTTCTGCTTCTTGACGTCTATCCCTATCGACTGCCGAGGTTTGCCCTAACTGCGTACGCTACTCCAGCTATTTGTTTCAAGCCATTTGCTTTCAAGCCATTTCAGCCCTTGCGCCATTTGCTGTTTGTTTCAAGCCATTTGCTGTTTGCTTTCAAGCCATTTGATGTTTGCTTGACACCATTTCAGCCACTGCCTTGCACCATTTCCTGTTTGTTTCAAGCCATTTGCCATTATTTTTGTATCATGGGTGATGTTATTGATCCTCCAACGACCACACAATCATTTTTCATGGGAAATCAGTCAATTACTTCAGAAAAACTAACTGGGTCAGCTAACTATGTATCATGGGCAGCCTCAGTTAAGATGTGGTTTAAAGGTCAAGGCCGTAGTGATCATTTAACCAAACGGGTGACTGATATTGCAGAAAAAGACCTTCCTAAGTGGGAACAAGTTGATGCTCAACTTTGCAACTTATTATGGCAATCTATTGATTCATCTATTATTCAGTTATTACGTCCATTCGAATCGTGTTATGATGTCTGGACCGAAGCATCAGAATGTTACACTAATGATACGTACACAGTTGTTCACAATATCCAACACTTGAAACAGACAGACAGTTGGAATCTTTTTTGGGTCAGGTCCGAGCTCTCATGCAAGAATTTGATGCACTAATGCCCTTTGTAAGTTCAAAGACGGAGCAAACTATCCAACGGGAACGTTTTTTTATGGTTGCTGCTTTATATGGCCTTAAACCAGAGTATGAGTCTGCTCGACATCAAATCCTCACCGGCTCCTCCACACCAACCATGAAAGACACTTTTCGCCGGCGGAGAATACGACGGGTCCCTCTTCCAATCCCTCTGCATTTGCTACAAATCCAACTGTTGTTGCAGTTGTCTCAAAGAAGAGCAACAACAAGCGTCCTTCTTGTGACTTCTGCAAACACCTAGGTCACACCGAAGACAAATGTTGGAAGAAACATGGACGTCCAGCAGCTCCCCCGTCTTAATCTACTCCACCTGCCAGTTCTGTGCATGTCACTGATTCTACACAAACCATCAACATGTCTGTTTCTGACTATGAAGCATTCCTGAGGTTCCGAGCTGCACACATACCTTCTCTCACGGCTACTAGCCATATGGGTACTTCTTCTGCATTTGTAACCCATTCTATGGGACCCTGGATAATTGATTCTGGTGCAACTGATCATTTAGTTCTCTCAGTTGAATTGTTCTACTGTTTTACCACCTATTACTGTGGCCGATGGAAATAAAACGACTGTTGAGGGTATAGGTACAACGAATCCGAGCAACTCGTTGTCATTGGATTCTGTTTTATTTGTTCCAAAGAGCCCATTTAACTTAATTTGTGTCAGTCGTCTTACGAAATCACATGCATGTTCTGTGATATTCACCCCTACTTCTGTTTTCTTACAGGACCTGAGGACGGGACGGATGATTGGAGAAGGGCATGAGTCACAAGGACACTACTACTTAGGTGGTTCTCATCACTCCACTGCTGCCAGTACCATCTCACCTCAGTATCTGCACCATCTCTATGGCCATCCTTCTCTATCCAAGCTAAAGAAGATTGTGCCAAGTCTGTCATCTTTGGAGTCCTTAGATTGTGAGTCTTGTCAGTTGGGAAAACATACTCGTACTGTGTTTCCTAAACGGATTAATAATAGGGTTGAGTCTACTTTCTCTCTTGTTCACACTCATGTGTGGGGTCCTAGCCGAGTCTGTTCAAACTTGGGTTTCAAGTATTTTGTTACTTTTATTGATGATTATTCTCGTTCTACATGGTTGTTTTTAATGAAAAGTCGTACTGATCTATTTGCTATATTCACACACAAGTGTTATTCTCCTACCCTCCGGAAATACTTTATGGTCGCTGATGTTACATTCTTTGACCATGAGCTCTATTATTCCCCGGATACTCCTCCATCTACTACTGTCAATGAGGTCCTCCCGGTTCCCAGCCATGTCATCCCTCCTGAATTCCCACCCGACCCTATTCCACACACCACTACTTATTCGCCTACTCACCCGACTCCTCTAAAAACGTATCAGCGTCGCAACCGGTCGTTCCCTCCACCCTCAAATGACACAATGGATGATCTGACCACTCCTGCAGCAGTTCCCTCTAACTCATCCCCTTCCTCGACTCATTCACCCACTCATGGTTCTGCTCAAGATACTCCACCAATTGCCCTTCGGAAAGGTAAGCGCTCTACTGTTAACCCTTATCCTATATACAACTATGTTACCTATGATCGGTTATCACCTACTTTCTCCGCCTGTGTTGCAAGCCTTGATTCGGTCCCTATTCCTAAAACGGTTGAAGAGGCTTTATCCCATCCAGGATGGAAGACGGCAATGATGGATGAAATGTCTGCGTTACATACCAACGGAGCATGGGAACTCGTTCCTTTACCCCCAGGTAAATCTAAAGTTCGCTGTAGATGGATATTTACACCAAAGGTGGGCCCTGATGGCAAACTTGATCGGCTCAAAGCTCGACTAGTTGCTAAGGGTTATACCCAGAAATTTGGTCTGGATTACACTGATACTTTCTCCCCAGTTGCAAAAATGACCACAATTCGCCTTCTTCTTTCCATTGCTGCTATGCGCTCCTGGTCTCTTCATCAGCTAGATATTAAGAATGCCTTTCTCCATGGTGATTTACAAGAAGAAGTCTATATGGAGCAACCACCTGGGTTTGTTGCTCAGGGGGAGTCTGGACTCGTTTGTAAGTTGAGAAAGTCAATATATGGATTGAAACAATCTCCCAGGGCTTGGTTTGGAAGATTCAGTGCTGTGGTAAAAGAATTTGGAATGCAGCAAAGTGAGGCTGATCACTCCACGTTTTATCACATTACGGGGGCAAGATGTGTCTATTTGGTTGTATATGTTGATGACATTGTAATCACAGGAAATGATCATGAAGGAATTCGGCAACTGAAAGACCACCTGTTCAGAAACTTCCAAACAAAAGATATGGGCCAACTTAGATACTTTTTGGGTATTGAAGTTGCAAAATCTAAAGAAGGAATCTTCATATCTCAGAGGAAGTATGCTCTGGACATCTTAGAGGAAGCTCATCTAATTGATTGCAAACCGGTATAATCTCTAATGGATCCTAACGTTAAACTTCTCCCGGGTCAGGGGGAGTTATTACTTGATCAAGGGAAGTATCGGAGACTAGTTGGTCGACTTAACTATCTTACTGTAACACGACCGGACATTTCGTTTGCCGTAAGTATAGTAAGTCAGTTTTTAAATGCTCCGTGTGATGCCCATTGGGAAGCAGCTCTTCGGATCTTGAAGTATATCAAAGGAGCTCCAGGGAAAGGCATATTATATGAGAACAAAGGAAACACAGAGGTAACCTCTTATACAGATGCAGATTATGGAGGATGTCCATTTAGCAGACGTTCAACCTCTGGATACTGTGTTCTATTTGGTGGGAACCTAGTTTCCTGGAAGAGCAAGAAACAAACAGTAGTTGCAAGGTCAAGTGCAGAAGCAGAGTATCGCGCTATGGCTAATGCAACTTGTGAACTCCTTTGGATTAAACAACTTGTTGAAGAGCTTCGGTTTTGTCCAGTGCCTCAGATGAAACTTATTTGCGATAATCAAGCTGCCCTTCGTATCGCTTCCAATCCAGTGTTTAATGAGAGAACTAAACACATTGAAATTGATTGTCATTTTATCAGAGACAAGCTCCTTCAAGGTATCATCGTGACAGAGTTCGTCAACTCGAATAATCAATTGGCAGATGGGTTTACTTAAGCCTTGAGAGGCCCACGGGTTGAGGATATATATGGCAAGCTTGGTGCTTATGATCTATACGCTCCAGCTTGAGGGGGAGTGTTAAAACTGTGAATTGATATAATTGTATAGTATAAGGACTTATTATGTATATAGGTCATAGTTGTTTAGTATATATATTTCTTATGATCTGTACCCTATTTTTGAATTAATGAGAATACGTATCTGGTTCTCGGCTCTCCTATTTCACAATTGCAATTAATAATTTTATTAAGACTAAGATAATCCATTACATGAGTTCCTAGATGCCCTAGTCTAAAGTGCCATAGTGGCGAACTAGTAGAAATAGAAAACGATAAAGTTGGAGCATTGGCTGGAGGTGTAAACGGGTAGAGGTCACCACTACTGTTGCGTCTCGTCAGGAGCTTCCCAGTCTTGAGTTCCTTAACAGAAAAACCAGAGTGGTCAATTTCAACCGAAACATTATTATCTCGACAAAATTTACGAACTGACACTAGGTTTTTAATGACATGATGAGTATGTAAGACATGGCGAAGAGTGTGGGTGGTATGAGGTAAATGGGTGTGGCCTGATCCAATAACGGGAACCTGATTACCATTACCAACAAATACAGATTTAATAGACGAAACACAGGGAGTAGTAATTTTACCTGCATCAGCCGTGAGATGAGAGGTGGCACCGGAGTCCATGTACCACTGATCATCGTTGGGATCAAGAGTCATGGTAGAAAACGCAGCACCAAGTTCAGAAGGCTCCAACGGATTAACTTCAGCCAGGTGGGCCTGTTGCGGCAGCTGTTTGAACGAGTCAGCAGAAGTAGCCCACGAGGTGGCCCAACCGGCTTGGGTAGGGTAAGGGCAGGGCGGTGGAGAAGCCCACCAGGGGGCAGCCCACGACGGTGGTGGATAGGCAGGCCAAAACGGACGTTGTTGACCTGAAGAAGAGGCCCGGCGTGAGGGCTGCTGGTTGGAAGAACGGCCTGGCAGTTGATGCGATGGCTGGTTCGAAGACCTTGTTGGAGGATTTGACGATGAATTCCGACGGGGAGAATTACGTGGTTGTGTTAGGCGACCACGTGAAACAGGAGCATCACTGCGAGGAGCAGGGGCTGGAATATCATGTGCGACAGCACCTATTTTGGTAGCTGAGTGAGACTCCCGAGCCTTTTGGCGTTGATGTTCCAGTTGAAGCATAGAACATGCAGTGTCCCACGAGGGAAGGGTCTGGTTGATGTATGCAGCAACAGTGTCAAACTCAGAAGGGAGGCCACGAACCAGTTGTAACACAAGGCGATTAGAGGCAACAGGGCATTCCACGTCTTCAAGCTGGCTGGCCAGGTCTTTGAGGCGCTGACCATAGGCCTCAAGGGAGGGCATGGAACGAAGGGTTAGGTTGTTGAATTCATGCTCCAAAGCAGCAGCACGGGAGCCCTTATTATTGAGAAAAATTTCCTTAACCTTGTTCCATGCGCTGAGAGAAGTGGTTTTGTCAAGAACCCGAACCAGAATGTCATCTGACAGTGTTCCATAGATCCACTGAAGAACGATAGCGTCGATCTCAGACCATGCTTCATACGATGGGTCTGTTGCAGCAGGAAGGGCAGTACCATCGATGTGAGACAGCACCTTGTATCCCCGTGCGTGAAGCTTGAATAGGCGCACCAAAGAGGAATACGTAACTTTAGTTCCATCAAGGATTCGTACCTTGTTTTGGATATTTGTTACTATGTATACGGGATGGATGGCTTTGCTAGGGTTGGCTTCAGGTTTGTCGGCCATGGAAGATCACAAGGCGACAAGAAAGAAAAACGAAGAAGGTCAGCCGTGGCTGAGAGAAGGATCGGTATTGAGCCTTTGTGGCTCTGATACCATGTAATTCTTTGAGAATCAATTGAGTTTCCCATTGATATGAACGATATATATATACAGATTACATATCGAGAAATAAGGAAAAGATAACAAACAATGAGCTAAACTAGGAAACAAGAATACAACTGAATATTGCACAATAAAAACATATATAAAAATATCTTCGGCTAATATATATATATATATATATATATATATATATATATATATATATATATATATATATATATATATATATATATATATATATATATATATATATATATATATATTTATTTATTTATTTATTTTCTACTTTCTTTCCTATATTTAGCCTTAGTTGTTTTTTATTTTATTTATTTACCAATTTTTTACCTAGTTTTTATTTATTTAGTATTTCTTTTTTTATTTATTTGATTGTTTGTTTTATTTATTATTTATTATTATCTTGTTTTTCTCATCGTGGCCGGAGGTCCTTTACAGGAAGCAATCTCTCTACATTTTGGTGGGGGTATGATTGTCTATGCTTTTACCTCCCCCATACCCCCCGCTTATGCGGGATAGGGTATCGTTGTTGTTGTTATTGTTGTTGTAGACTATGAAGACTAAATTAATTAGATGATAATAATATAAATTTCTTGTAAGAGGTAAAAACTATATAGGATGTTGTAAGTATTTAAATACACGTTTCACGACTTTTGACCCGTTTTAATTTTGGCTACGTTAAAAAAATGTTTAAACAATAAATTGTGAAATTATTATACAAGAGGAGAAATGGATTCTACCTGTCCAAGGGAAAACAGGGCATATATCAGAATAAAAAAACCAGGTCCCCGAGTTGTTGTACTGCTTTGTTCTGTCCAATACCTTAACCAGGTACTACTTAATATTCTCAGAACTTCGGTTGAAATATAAAAAGTCAATAGTATCAGCACAACCCATAGGCCACCTAAAGCATCCTTGTACCTGCAAAATGACCAAGTTAGAAAAATACAGAGTGAATTTGCCCCTGGTCAGAAATATAGATATAATCCCTACATTTTCATAATATGTCCAATAGTGCAACGAACAGGAATATTCAACCTTAAGGACCAAAGTCTGCTAGGTGGCAAAATGGATAGATCGAGGAGGGTTGGGTAATTGGTCAAAACAGGTTCGAGCTAAAATTGGGTAATGTTTCAGGGGAAGCCAAAACAGGCCGGGTCGGTTGGGCCAACTACAGCCTCAATTTTACTTCCTTCTTTTATTGGTATATATATATATAGTTGACTGTATTAAATATGGTTCCAATATTAATCTAACTATTTTAGTGAAGCAATTTTGGAGGTTTTATAAATCTGAATACACTTTAGTTGTCATTTAACCTCTTCAGCCCATTTTACCAGTATCCTTATTTAATAAATGTTTTAACTTAAACCTATACATGTTTCAGAATTTTACCTTGATAAAACATTCCAGCTAACAATACCAGTTTGTCTATCTTCTTGCTTAATAAGAACATTTTTGCGATTCCTTTTTGTAACGATGCTCGGATCATTTATCGAGTCATCAGCATACTGTTTCGGAGACCCGTAATCGGTATTCATTCTGCGTTCACTTACATCAACATGTTCATCCATTCCACCTACTTTTTCCATAAATTTTTTGAATAGCAACCCATGTTCTGAGAGCTCCTCAAAAGTTCCTTCCTCTTTCACCATACCTTCTGAGACCAATATAATTTTATCCACTTGATGAAGAAAATGTAGCTGATTTGTAACAAGCACTCTTGTTTTCCCTCTCAGCTCTTCCTTGATGCAGTTTTCAAAAACCTGGAAATGTAATATTATCGTAAAAGATTAAAACTAATGTGGTCATTTCGACCTATTTACTTATAAATGGAGTAATTTGGGCCATGTCATGTTTTATCTATCACAAATTATTATCATATTTAGTTGAAAGACATTGAAGTCATCCGAAGTGTAGCTTTTTTGGGAAAAGACCTCCTAATTGCTTTATTTGAAGACCCAGATTAACAATTCTATATTGTAAAATATAGTTTCTGTAATCATATTAATGCAGTAAATATATGTAGATTATTAAACATTGACAATGAGCTATTGTAAATTTACCTCCCGGCCAACATGAGTATCTAGAGCACTCAACGGGTCATCAAATATGTAGACATCCGAGTTTGAGTAAACTGCTCTAGCCATTGAGACTCTTTGCTTTTGACCACCACTAATATTCACCCCTCTTTCACCAATCTCAGTGATATCATGACCCTAATAAACATCAGGATAAAAACAACAAAAAGTTTTAACTCCAATTATTTAGAAGTAAAATTGTAGCATTATTTGCTTACAGCACATGGATGTTCTAAAATTTTGAGACACATACAGGCAGAATATCGAGATCATGCTGCAACGCAGTTACTTCGACAGTTTTCCAATATCTTGAAGCTTCAAATTTTGATCCAAATAATATGTTTTCACGTACCTGCAAACATGCTTGGAAGTACGGGACATGCGAAAATGTAAAATCTGACATTAAATTAAGAATTAAAGGCTAACATGAGCTATAAATCTATAATAAATGTTTGTGCATTTTTAGACACACCAGAGGTGGCAATTTCGACCCGTTTATTTATAATAATGTAAGAGTTATTGATGTATCTCAAACGGTCAAACCAAAAATAGCTAAAAGGTGAATATGTGAAACACGTCAAAAGTCCCCTATTTCTGATTCACACAACCTCCTTACAGGTTTTATAAAAAAAATTTAGAATATTCATGGAATAATTGGTTATGTAATCATGAATAAAACATTGACCAATTTTTGAAAATCTTACACTCTTCTTAAAAAGACTTTCAAAAAAATAATAAAAAAGTGTCGCAGGTCAAACCTCGCCCGTTTCCACTGTATGGACAAACTATCCATTTAAACATTCAACCTAAACATGTGGCTATTAGACCTGGCTGTCATGCCCATCTTGACACCTCTAAAACACACACACAAGAACAGCATGCAGAAACTTACTGTAGCATTAAAAATCCATGAAATTTGAGGGACATAAGCAACTGTTCCTCTGATGATAGCACTTGAACTTTCCAAAGGAGGAAGCTCACCAAGCATTGCTGAAATAAGCGATGTTTTTCCTTCTCCAGTACCACCTACAATTGCAACTAAGCTTCCAACTGGTATGTCTATGTTTATATCAGCTAATGTCGGTTTTTGGGCCTTTGGATCCCATGAAAAATAGCCATCTTTTATTGAGATTGCAGGTAGCCCTGGTTCAAGAGGAGGATTGGGTAAAAGAATTCTCTCTTCAGCCAAAAATAATTCTTCCAAACGCTGTAATGACACATATGCATTGACCGCCTACAAATAGTCAAACAAAGAAAAAGCAAAAACTCTTCAAGAAAATATAAATGTTAGATAAGTATTCTGAATTGATAAAATTTACAATCTAAACAAAACATGTTAGATGAAACGGAGGGAAAACAAGTACACCCTAAAGGGTCAATTTTTTTTAAAACTTGTTTCACTAACAAGACAATATGAATTGGTAAAAAGAAAGAACCTGAGTTATTAAATTGGGAAGTGTGTTTAAAGGAGTTCGCAAAACTGTAAACAAGGAAAGTGATGTGAAAGCCCTTGAAGGTGTCAAATCTCCACCAAGCAATGTGAAGAATCCAAATGAGATCACCGCCACAAGAACCGGAAGACTGTTCAATATGAAATTGTTGCACTGCATAGTAGAGAAATTGAAGAACATAATATCTCAAGAGTTATTACATGAATTAACTATTTAAAATAACTCCCACGATACATTTTGGAACTATTTTATGTAGAACCTATTAAACTTTGTATAACTTGAGTTGTAACTTCTCTTACTATTTTATCACTTATAAGCCCTAATAATCAACATAACTTCTATACTTCTACAAAGGAAAATTTTGGATTAATAGATTTAAATTAAATCAAAACATACATATTACAGCTAGATTGATGTATAATTGTAAATGGTGCTCACCGCTCCAAGGAATTGGGATTTCCATAACCATAGAAGCTCATCTTTCCTAATAGTTTGAATTTTAGATTGGAAACTTTGCTCCCATGCATAACATCTGTATTTGTGTGGTGTCATGAAATAAACATCAAATTTACCAGCTATAAAATTCAAAATCCAGAAGCAATTATTGTAGTGAAATACATACTTCACGGTTTGTATTGCAGCTAAAATTTCACTCATTAGTCCAACTCTTTTGTCAGTATACTGTAAGCCTTCCTTAGATAATTTCCTCATTTTGCTGACAATCATCGTCTACCATCAGCAAATTGTACAACAAAGGTAAGAAGATTATTTAAGGAAAATATTACTGAAAATCTGTAACAACAAAATATACCCATCAAACTCGTCACAATTCTTTTCATATAGAAAACAGTTGGGAGTCAATACACATACTCCTTGTAATTATAATATCTCTTTAAAACATGAACTGATGGTGAAGCTTGCCCACAGTTTATGTAATTTACGACAATCTTTAAGTGTATACAAAGAGAATTTTCTAGAAACCCGAAATAAAATAAAATCAGGAACTAGTATGTATTTATAAAATACAATTCCTGAGACAATTTTCAAGCAAGTAAAATAACTGAAATTACCTGTATAGGAAACATGAGAATCAAAATCAGAGAACCCACAAGTGAAGCAACCCCTAGTTGTTGGTAAAGAAGAATCATGGAAAGCACGATTCTGAAAGGAGCTGACCATAAGCCATGAAGTTGATTGCATACTTGCTGTATTTAATAATTTAGATTATTATTATTAAATATATACAGCAAAAACCATACCCACTCCTACCAAAACAAGGTATGGGGGAGGTAAGATGTACACAGTCATGCCTCTACCCAAGAGTAGAGAGAGTGGTTCACAAAAACCTCCAGCTTATTAGTGCCGTTCAACATTGTACTTTACGATTATGAGTTATACTACAATAGTAAATGATGGATACTTCCATAAGATGGTTATATTACATTATACTATCATCGTATATTTCATTTCTTTCTGTAATTATTATCATTTTATTTATTTTATTTTTTATTATAGTTATATTATGTGTAACATATGCATACCTGGAGTGCATTAGCATCTGTTGTTATCATATTCGTAATTTTTCCGGATGGAAAATTCTTTCGTGCTTCATGAGTTAGCCTTAAAGATTTTTGAAATACAGCAGCTACCTATAAATAAATGCAGTAGTTAGCCCATTAAATATGTTAATACCCTTCCTTTTGAAAGCGATATAAAGCATATATGGAAATCTCTGCTATTAAGAAAATTGTAGCAACTAAAATAAACAGAGAATATAAGAAAGCTACAAATGACCTAACTAATATTAGCACCATAATACATGGCTTTTGTATAAAAGAAAGAAAGAACATGTTTACACAGAAGTTACAGATCCACATAACATGCCCTTCCCAGTAAGACCAAATATTCATTAATTCCATGTTTTATATATGTCTAAAACATCATCTCTACAAATTGTTTTATTGTTGTGATTTAGATATTATGAGTATAACATGTTGACATATTACCTCTGCATTTTAAGATTAATTGACTAACATAAAGAACAAAATGAATAGATAATGCTAGATATCACAATAAAGAACATACCAAAATTGACCTTATCCTGAACCCAACCCTTGCCACATTCTGAAAGTACTGAGCTTCACAGAGAACTCCCAAGGACTGAATGTCAATACAAAACACAGTTGACCATTGTTAAAAAAGTATCAATATTTTGACCATATCCTATCCTTCACCACCTTCTTTTTTTCATAAATTGAAGGAAATTTGAAGTTTAAAAGCACATAAATTAGAAAACTGAATACAACTTACAACATACCACACCAACAAAAATTGAGAAGGCATAGATGTAGCCGATCCATGAAGCATCACCACGTTGCAATGACTATGCAAAACGTTAAACATGTCAATTACATATTGCACCATTATAATGTTCACCACAAGAATTCATAAGATGATGTAGTTTCAAATTCTTCGAAAAATTAAAACATAGACAACCTCCATGTATCACAATTAGACTAGACAGTTACTCTAGTTATGCTCCCATGAGGAAAAGAATTGAAACTTTCTCCTTGAAGAAATTAGATATATGTATAGAAGATACCAAAGGAAAAATAGTTACATGCAGATCATAAATGTAGATTATATGTTATCTGATCTTTCTTAATTAAAATTAACTTTTATTTGTAACTTTCTCCTGAAATGAGGAGTTGTTTAGCAATTAAGAAACGCTGCTAGCTTCTAAATTTTATTTATACATGAATGTCATTGTAAAAATAGTTGAGTTTGTGGATTAACAGCTTGCAACATCATAAGTTTATTTAAATAAAAAGCAATAACAATTAACAAACAATAAAAATATGTGGAAAAAAGCTATTAAAAGAAAATTACAACCACAGAATGATAAACGCATCATTTAGCTAGTAATGGATTCTCAAGAGGGAATTTACCTGTAGGAGATAGTTTAATATAACTGGTCCCACAAACTGGGAAAGATCATTGCCTACCTACAAGCAACATGAGGTTGGACTTTGCCTTAGTAGACTGTGCCAAGAAATATAATACGAAGTCTAGATAATATGTTAGTCATAGATGAGGCAATTTCCACACATTAACTTAAAAATTGGTCAATTCAGCTTATGTTTATTCTCTAACAGGTCAAAGGGGTTGAAAGTCTAAGTGTATAATAATGCATAAAACCTCCAAAATTATTTTGTTTACAGAAATAGACTATTAGTGGACAACATAATATAATAGTTGTCATAACATAATGGTTAGAAGAAAGTTCATTTGAGAACCATTCTTATTAAGAGTACCACAAGAACCAATTTTGGCCCTTGATTAAATTAGATCGATGGCTATAATGCTAATGCCTCATATTAAACGGTAATCAGAGTATATATGAACTAAGTAATTGTATATTGTATATATAAAAGAGAGTACAATGGAATATATATAGAGAGAACAGATGGAAACCCCTAGAATATATTAAATAAAGGATATGTATCGATATATATTCTATCGACTAATATTCCCCCTCAAGCGAAGGCCGGGGAGCGACCTGTAGCTTGGATCTTATCTGAAGAAATCGTTGCGAGGATAGAGGCTTGGTAAACACATCTGCAATCTGATCATTTGTGGAGATAAACTGAACCGAAAGCTGACCTTGAGCAAACTTCTCCCTAACAAAGTGAAAATCAACCTCAATATGTTTGGTACGTGCATGGAAGACCGGATTAGCAGAAAGATACGTGGCCCCAAGATTGTCACACCACAGAGTTGGAACAGAACGAGCCGGAACATGGAGTTCGTGCAAAAGCGTTTGGAGCCAGGTGAGTTCAGCAACTGTGTCAGCCAAGGCTTTGTATTCAGATTCTGTTGATGACCGAGAGACTGTTTTCTGTTTACGTGCAGCCCAGGAAACCAAGTTTGATCCAAGAGATATAGCGTATCCCCCGGTGGATCGACGGTCGTCTGGGCAACCAGCCCAGTCAGAATCAGAGTAGGCACGGATGGAAGGAGAAACAACATCTGTGTAAGCATGTAACATGGTGCCAGAGTCTTGTTTAATCAGAAGACCATAGGTTGCTGTGCCAAGTAAGTAACGTAGAATTCGTTTGACTGCCGACAAGTGGTTCTGAGTAGGAGAATGCATGAACTGGCAGACCTTGTTAACAGCAAAAGTAATGTCTGGTCGAGAAAGAGTCACATACTGAAGGGCTCCTGTTTGACGATATGTGACAGCATCAGAGAATGGCGGACTATCACCCAAGGCAAGATTGGCAGTAGTAGTCATAGGTGATGGCACTGGTTTAGCATTTGCAAGACCAACCCGACCTAGAAGATCAAGGATGTACTTTCGTTGGGATAAAAGCAGATCCGAGCCATGGCGTATAAGTTCAATACCCAAAAAATAGGAGAGCGGGCCCAAATCCTGAATAGCAAATGTACGGCCAAGAGTGTGAACAATACGATCAATGTCAGCTTGGCTATTACCTGTCAAAATAATGTCATCAACGTAGACAAGCATATATAACAAAACACCGTTAGAGGAATAAATAAACACGGAGGGGTCTGTTTTGGAGCCCTGAAAGCCGAGCGCATGGAGAGCGGTGGACAGGCGATGAAACCACGCGCGGGGGGCCTGCTTCAAACCATACAAGGATTTATGAAGAAGACACACATGATCCGGCTTCTGCGGATTAACAAAGCCAGGTGGTTGCTGCATATAAACGGTTTCGGTTAAATTGCCATGTAAGAAGGCGTTTTGGACATCAAGTTGGCGGAGATGCCATTGTTGGGCCACCGCCAAGGATAAAACAACCCGGATAGTAGTGGATTTCACAACGGGACTAAAGGTTTCATTGTAATCAAGTCCCTGCTGCTGACTAAAACCTTTAGCAACCAAGCGTGCTTTATAGCGTTGAATGGCCCCGGTTGGATCCCGTTTGAGTTTGTAAACCCATTTGCAGTCCACCACATTAGCACCCGGAGCACGAGGAACTAAGGACAATGTGTCGTTTCGTAAAAGTGCGGAGTACTCCTCAGCCATAGCTTGACGCCATTTCGGGTGGTTGTTAGCAACGGTAAAGGTGGCTGGTTCGGTGTCAGAAGGAGAGGTATGAGTATGGAAGGAGGAAGCGTTATATGGTTGGGTAGGTTTAGGATTAGGGCGGAGGTTAGAAGGGCGAGAGCGTGGTGGTGGAGGAGTAGGGGTGGTAGAAATAGTGGGTCGGGGACGGCGCTGATAGGAGTGAAGGAGGGGAGGTGGGGGTGGGACTGGAGGTTGAGGAGATGTAGGGCTAGTTGTAGTGGCAGGAACAGACGGATCAGGGGTCGGGTAGGAGGAGGTATAGGGATTAGGAGTAGACGAAGGTGGTTCGACCGGAGACGAGATTTTGTATGGAAAAGATTGTTCGTGGAAACGAACATGTCGGGCGATATAGACCCGATCAGAGACAGGATCATAGCACCGGTATCCGTGATGAGAGGTGCTATAGCCGAGAAAGACACATGGAAGAGAACGAAAATCCATTTTGTGTTTGTTATATGGACGGAGATGTGGATAACATTGACAACCAAAAACTCGAAGAAAGGAAAAATCGGGTTTGTGTTTGAACACATGGTCAAAGGGTGAGATGTTAGAATTCGTTCGAGAAGGCATGCGGTTAATGAGGTAAACTGCTGTGTCAAAGGCGAAACGCCAAAATCGTTGTGGAACACGAGATTGTGCGAGAAGAGTAAGACCTGTTTCGACAACATGACGGTGACGTCGTTCAACAATACCATTTTGTTCACTTGTGTGAGGACAGGAAAGGGGATGAGTAATGCCTAGAGACGAGAAGAATTGTGAAAGGTTTCGGAATTCACCCCCCCAATCAGTTTGAACGGATTTTAATTTCGTTTGAAATTGACGTTCGGCAGTAGTAAGAAACTGTTTAAAAGTGGTATAAACATCTGACTTAGATTTTAAAGGAAAAAACCACAAAAAACGAGAAAAGTGATCAACACATAAGAGAAAGTAGCGATACCCCCCAAGCGAGGCAATAGGTGCCAGTCCCCAAACATCACAAAAAAGTAAATCTAAAATATGCGAACTTTTATAAGTAGAAGAAGATAAGTGAAGTTTAGAGGACTTGCCAACAGAACAGGAATCACAACTAGAAACAGAACATTTAGCTAATAAAGGCAAACTATATCTAGAAATTGACCAAGTTTCTGTGGTGATTGGATTTCCGTGGTGATTGAAGGCAATCGACAATTGAAGTCAATTTAATTCAATCGAAGAGGTCACAGAGATTCAATCGACGAGTGAAGACAGTCGATTGTTGAGAAGGCCGTCGCTGTTGGAGAAGATTAGACGCCGTTGCTGTGAAGGCTGTAGCCGTCACTGTTGGAGGCGAGAAAACAGTCGTCGATTGAAGAGGTCAAGAGGAACGACTGCTCTGATACCATATTAAACGGTAATCAGAGTATATATGAACTGAGTAATTGTATATTGTATATTGTATATATAAAAGAGAGTACAATGGAATATATATAGAGAGAACAGATGGAAACCCCTAGAATATATTTAAATAAAGGATATGTATCGATATATATTCTATCGACTAATACCTCATTAATGAGACCTCATTAAGACTCGTTAATGAGGGGCATTTTGGGGAAATTAAGTCAATCTAATAAGGACTCATGCATCGCGTCGCAATTCACGGTTGGGTAAATATATAAATGACCAATTTACCCCTATTAAATGAGTTATTAATGAGCATTAATGGTAGTTAAGAACGGTTCCTAAATGAACTTCTCCCACTATTATTTATATTGATTAAGAGATTTTCTGGCCTGAATCTTCCAAACTTTGAAAAGAAGTCAATAACTACTCAATTTGACCCATTACCCAACCCGTCCGACCCGTCATTTTCCGCATCTACGTAGGAAAATTAAATCATTACTTTGAAAAGGCCTCCAAACCAGAACCTGCAGATAAAAACCAACAGGAAATAGTTTATTAAAAATGACAATGCCCAAAGGCATAACTCATTATGAATCTCATCCCAGACAAAATGGTAAATATTCACCTTCCTCCAACACAACTATTTAGACATCGTAAAAGAAATGGATTTGACTTCTGGGATTCTTCAGCCCAACATTTTTGGAATCTACAATTGATAACAACTAATCATATAAGCTAACCTCTAATGGAAACAAAAGAAAATAAATTAAAAGAATTCATAAGAGATTCGAACTTTCTACTCAATATCTCACTCCGGTCCCACGTGTCCAACATCCAAACATCTTTTTCTGTTATAGGTTTTCGGTAGCCCTGCTGCATGAGGGGAGTCATCCATCCAAAATATATCCCTGCCCTAACAATGATTCACCTTACTATTGGTAAGCAGTTTGACAGAAGATATATTTTTCCCATCATAAAGATTAAAGGTGTAACTTCGAGCAATTTATTTCTGAACGGTTAATTGATTCATATATTGTGTTATCTTAAACACATCAAATACATAAAATCTAAAAAAATTGGCTATAAAGGTAACATCTCAAATGGATGAGGTGGGTCAATGGGTAAAAGTCTACAAAGTATAATTTAAATGATTAAGCCTCCTATATAGATCTATTCAAGAAAACTATAATAATAGTTATAATACATTAAATTTTTTATTCCCATCTTATGCAAGATGTAATGGAATTGGTCACTAGAGAAAGAAGGCTAAAATCGTCCTAAAGTTGCATTTTATAGAGGATTCGTTACTTTTCAATCTAGGTCAATGGGGACAGCCGTTAAGCCCCTCAAGTGCATGGCATGTGAAAGTATTGTGGTCATTTTATATTTCTCTCTCCTCCTTCCTCTTCTTATACATTTTGTTCTTCAAAAATACAATTTTTTTTTTGACAAAAATTGAACTTTAAACATGAAAACATATCTAGAATCCCAAACAAAATCATTCAACCAAAAACTATAAACTCGCGTTAACTTTTCTTCACCTTCTTTTTTCGTGAAGATAATGAACATATTCTCTAAAAAAAAGAAAAACGCAAACTATAAACATGAAACATATGTGTAACCCAAATCAAGATCACTTTAAACCCAAAAATATGAAGCCCGTTTATTTTTCTTCATATACTAGATATTTTTCAACCAGGAAACCAAACTTCAAACATGAATACAAATTTATTATCCAAATCAAAATCACTTTTAAACCAAAAATATGAACCTATGTGTTGTTCATATTCTTCACCTTTTGTGTTCTTGTAGATGATAAAGAACCCAAATATTTTTCATTTTTATCTTCATCTTCGCTGGAGATGATCCAAGTTGAGATTTGCATACAGAGATGGGTTTTTATTGTTTTAAGGAAAAAGTTACGGTCTTAGCTTACTTTTAATTTTGGGTTTTGAAATGAGTTCCATTTGGGTAAAAAACTATAGTTTGTGCTTAAAATCGTGTATTCTTTAACGTCTTTATGTGTAAAAACATGAAGATGAGGACAAACAAAATGGGTTTCATAGTAAACGGGTGTTCATGTTAACTAGGGTCGCCAAGCCCGACTTAGATATACGAGGCCTAACCGGTATACACGTAGCCGTTTCTAAAGCATCCCCGTTAAAACCCTCATCGCCCCATGAGACTAGAACTCTTGACCTCCCCTATAGGTGGCAAGTGATGGGCATCAATGAGACAAAAAATGTAATCTATTCAAATATTTATCACAAGGATTATTTATAAAACATGGGTATAAACATTTTTTAGGTCAACCGACCCATTTTATACCTATTTCACAACCCACCCATTTTGCTAGCTCTAATGAAGATACTTACTTGACAATATGTTTGCATGCCTCTCTGGACAAATATTTTCTCCTCCATGAAGAACTTCATACTTGAGGATATCATGAGGCTCAGTTTGAAGTGGGATATGACCCGTGTAAACATCCAAATTTGGTACATAAGCAAAAAGTAATACTCCAAATAATGCCTGTATCACACAATCCGTCATGCATATTGAAGCAATATACACACACTAGCATGGTACCCACACATGTCACGGCAACGAACAGTTTCTACCCGATAACATGCCATTTCATAGAACATAGTCACATAGTTCGCTATAGAGGCCACGATCCTCGTTCCGATCGCTCCGATCCCAATCGCGGTACATTTGCGTTCCCGTCGCTATTTAAGTCGTGTTCTGGTACGATAGTCAATTCGACCCCAATCGTTGGTCAATTCAACCCAATCGTTGGTCAATTCGTCGATTGGAACGTAAAGTAGAATGATCCAGTCAAGAACTAAACGCGATTGGCGTCGATTGGAACTGAAATTGATTGATGCTTCACTTCAATTTGTCGACTGAGGTCAATTACAATAGTGATTCGGTCGTAATCCTTAAACGGCAAGAAAAATATTTACCAATTGGCAATTTGTCGACTGTGTTGTGCAATTCTGCACTCTTTTGTTGTGCAATTCTGCACTGTTTTAATGAATTACACTTTATGTTTGTTGTTAATTGTTATGTTTCACGTTTGGTTTTTAATGCTAGAATGTTATTTAATATATGGTTCATGAAATCTGTTTTTGATAATGGGTACAACGTACCAAAACGTAAGGTACATCGTACCAAAACGTAAGGTACATCGTACCAGACGCGTACCGAAATGAGCCTACCCCCTCCGTACCGGATACGCCCCTCCTAGCGAACCGCGTTCTCGATCCTCTTTCCCGTACCGAAGCGATCCGCGAACTATGTGACTATGTTATAGAATATAAGGTATGGTATTCAACGAATAGTTTCTACCCATTAACATGTCATGTCATTTCATTTCTTTTTCTTTTGTTTCCGTCGACTCTTTTTTTCATTTTCAAAACAAAATTTTAAAACTTAAAAACTTTTTCTTTATTTTTGTGGGTGAGGAAGTGTATAGTTATCAAAGAATGTGTTTATTGCTGAGTGTGTAAAGTATGAGAGAGAAATGGAGATTATTTGTGGGGTATATTAGTAATTTCCCATGGCTGAAATTTTAAGGGATTAAGTAAAGTACGATAGAGTGTTAAATGTATTAAAATATAGTGTGTGTGTGTGTATATGGAAAAGTTCAAACGCGAAAGGTTTTCATGCGAGAATTGTTTCTAACACCATTGATGACTCATTAATAGGGGTATTTTGATCATTTATATATTTACCCACCCGCGAATTACGTGTGGGTGGATGAGTCATTATCAGATTGGCTTAATTTTCCCAAATACCCCTCATTAATGAGTCATTAATAAGCCGTAAGAATTCTTAGCCATTGAATTATTTTAATCAAGGCCCAGAATGGTGGTTCTCGCAATTCTCATTTGAACCTTTTCATATATATTCACACACAGAGTTCAATAGGCCAAACAACCAACTATAGAATCTTATATCATACTTGAATGATTTTCCTAGTTCCTTTGTTCTTTTTTCATTGCAAATTTCGGTAGTGAGAATCAGAAAATATGGATTAGCCATTTGATTACCAAATTTGTTCTCTTACTATATGAGAATGAAAATCCTCTAAACATATTAAAACAATATATTTACAAAACATACCTGGCACATCAATGAACTGGTGTACATATAGAGTATATAACTGCATAAAGACACAAGTCTGAGTGTTTCAACGTGACAAAAACATTTGCTTCAAGAATCATATTCAAGGAGTCAATCATCTTTATGATGTATGAAGACATATAAAGCATTTCTTAGGGGTGGCAATTTTGACTCTCTTATGAATGGCTTGACTTGGTTTATTTTTTCTCTAACGAATCAAATGGATAAAAATCAAAAAGATTGGCTAAAAATGAACATGAAAGATTGGTTATGTCGTTCAAACGGGTTGAAAGCCTCTTTAAAGTGTACATTAAGGCATAAAACATCCTAGATTATTTCCTTAAAGAAACTAGTTGGATGCTGATATAATAACTTTTGTAATTATATTTGACACACTAATTGCCTGTAAATATTTAAATGATATAAACATTTACGTCAATCCAATGTGACTGCTTTTGCCTCCTACCAAAAAGATTACATGCTTTGGATTGTTACTCAACGTGCCCAATCCTCCTATTCTTCCATCCCTAGCATTAGTGATCTAACAAATTGAAAGAAAAAAACGCTCCTATCAAATACATAAGAGCTACTTGATGGTATGCTTCTTTTTGGGATTTCAATTCATTATTTCATCATCATTATTACATCCTTGTAACTTTCTTGAATAATTAACATCCCAAACCCACATAAAACTACAATGTACTTTGTAATGAACTTATTTTCACAACACTTAGTACTTAAATATGAAATGAAACCTTAGTGTAGGTTCCTGATTAGAACTTATAAATTGGTAAGAACCGTAAGAATTATGCAATCAGAGCACGAGCATCAACAAATTCTCTACATTCATAATTTTGCATCTTAATTAGAGTGTTTCGTGAGTCTCCACAATATTTGAGTTGAAGAACGTCAAATACGCAGACACATAAAAGATACACTAAGAATAAAAAAAATGCATAAAACATTTTAGGTATCTATAACTTTCTTGACATTCATCAACCAAAATTTAAATAAATAAATAAAATAAAAAAACACTCGAACTAAGATACAAAATGAAGAATTTAGTGAATTTGGGTATGCACATGATTCAATTGTTTAGTTCTTATGGTTCCTAACAATATTTAAATTCTCTTTGATCCTAATCTGAGAGCTTAAATATCAACTTAGAATTGTAAATTTATTAGAACAAGAAAACAGAGGGAGGATACCAACCTTGGGTAAAATTCTTTTACTGCAAGAATGACACTAAGTTTCACTACATCCCCCATCAAGACATAAAGTATGCCAAATCGGACATACCAACGAAACTCTCTAATATACACTTTAGTTTCCAGAAGAGTCATTATCACCAAGGAGCTCCAAACAAGGGTCTCAAGTACAAGTGAAACCACCTGCATCAAGGCAGAATAAGATTGTCACCCGAAATAGAAATTAGATTAACGTTGTACCTTTTTTTATGCAATTTCTGCGTTTAATTATGACCAGGTATTGAACGTATGAGTGTCGAAACTACAACAAGAATGTAATATATACCTCAAATGGAGCAAGGCTGCTTTGTGCATGAAAGTTAAACATCGAAACATCAAAAAGTAATCTGAACAAGGACTCTGCAGCACAATAACCTGCTAAAACGGTCAACATATAATTATAGTACTTTGACCGTAAGCAGAACCTCTGGACTCTAAAGTCTTTCATGATCAGCCATAATCTGTATAAGCACGAGCCCATCAAAACCAAATTTGATATACAACCCACAACGGATTCAATTCCACACGGTGTATAAGCACCAAGAGCACTAGCTGTTTCCTTTGCCCAAATGCCATTTTCTTCTGGCTGGCAAAACCAAACCAGTGGCTTAAAACCCATGATATATATCACAATGACGTCTTGGAAATGACTGCTGTTAGTATTTCAATGAACTCAATCCCACCTGAAACAAAGATATCCAAATATCAGCTTGGTGACTCAAGGGGGTGTTTTGAAACCAGTTTCTAGCTTTTGGATAACCACCTTCTGATCATGATTAATTGGTCATTTAGTGGAATAATCACTTTGACAGTGGTTGTAACAGAACCTATGCTTAAAAGGTATAGTAAGCTAATAATACAAATATCTTATCCTTTATATAACAATCAAAAATTTTATCAGACAGCTTCTGAACCAGCTTCGAAACTGATATCAAAACCAAATCCCCTAAATATATCAGATAAAACCTAGAGTTCGATTCAATAAGCATCTAAAATGCATAAAATCAGGCAAAATGGATCATTCACAAATAACCCTATAAATCAAAACGAATAAGTTCAATTACAAAGCAAATAGTGAAATTACGTGATCGTTTGCATGGGAATGAAGTAGGCGCTGCAGTGATCTCACTTCGACAGTGGAAGTCCACTTTGCGAATAGGTTTAAGTAGGACAATCGAATCCTGGCCCATATGAATAAAGGAGATCCTGATTGACTTTAAAATTAGGAATGCTTTCCATATGAAAGAATGATTAGAGGTGTGATCGTCACTGCTTACGAACAATTCGAAAGATAGCATGATTGGGAATCCGATAGCACGACAAATAGGCCGGTCTGACGATTTTGGCTGCTGGTGAAGCAAATTCGGGGGTGTCTGTCGCTACGCAGCTTAGAAGGGAAAGGGCGGGTGAAAAGATTCTTGTAGCAATATCTTGTGGTCACCAAAATATTTCTTTTATTGTCTACAAAGTGAAATGCGTTTTCCCCTTTTTCTCCGGAGGTTTTTATTGAGAGATGATATTTGTTATTTCCACACTCGTGTTTTATTAATTTGTTAGATAGTTTTAAATGTGTTATACCTTTAGTACATGAATCAAATTTATAAATTAAAGAATCAACTTTCTTTTTTATTATTTTAACTAGACAATAGACCCGTGAGAATACGAGTATTACATAAGTAAACCTAAAAATAATATAAAATTATATATGGAATAATTATAAATTAAAAAACCAATAACGTTGAAGATAAACGGAAAAAAGTCAAAATGTTACAAAAAATGTAAAGTAATTACACACGAATATAACTAATTTTTTGAAGAACTTGTTTATATACGACGTTTGTTGTTGTATTTGTTGCATCGTCACTATTGTCACAAATCAAAACTTTTAACCCCTTCTTATTATTTACTCGTGATACTGCGAAATACAATTACCTATGTGTAAAAACGGATAGTTTAAAATTAAATGTTAAGCAATAATATTTTAAACAAAAGAATAATAAAGTACTTAATAAATGTGTGGAGTACGATACATGAAGTAAAAAGTAATTAGTTTCATACAATAAATAAAATTATCACATTAATATAGATAATCATCTTCTTAAACACCACTTTTTCCTCACTATTTTCTCAAATGGAGGGGAAGAAAGAGTTTAAATTGACGTACCTGTAAAGACAACCTTAAGTTAATTCTTTCATTTTTGACATTCCATTCAAACAGCTGGTGCACAAAGTTAATGTATCAAAATCAATAGGCACCCCAGTGGAGTTCATAAATTAGAAGGCAAAAGATGAGAAAAATTGATTGAGAAATCATGATGAATTCCACAGTAACAAAATCAACAGAGAATAGACTTCAACCAGAGTTCAACACTTATAAATTGTATAACATCTACACACTACCTAACACAAAAGAAGAAAACATAATATCTTTTTATGTATGTCTTGTATGGTTGAGCGATTCATGTAAATAATTAGAAAACAAATCAATTCCAAATAAACAATCTTCTCTTTCTCTTGTTATGCTCTGCAGACTTCATGTTTTAAATCAAACGTGATCTGATCATTCATAAAAACAGTACTTCTGCAAATGACCAATATTAAAAAATAGTTAGAAAAATATTAACAAAGAACTAATTTTAATGGAACTAAAACTCGTCAGACTAACCAAGTGTTTTGGAGGCCATAAAATATAACAAACTTACAGGATCACAAGTACCGTTCATAAATGAGTACATTGTATTTATTAGGATGGACCACTAACTGTAGTTACAAACATCACTTACAGTTACAAAAGTAAAGGGACTTTCTAATATAAATTAAAGTAAAGAATACATGTTTATGATCTTCACTTAAATTTGAATATAGATTATAAATCTTCACTTTTGTGAGAAAGCCAACAACAACGACTTTGATTAATTTAAACCACTAAAAACAAAGAATAATAATGTGGTACCTATGAGATGCTAAACGAGTGATTGAAAGATATAACTTATAATTCATCTATAATCAATTCCATGTGCTGCTGCATAATGGCTACTGTGTCTCTGGCATTATAAGAACCGTGGCGAGATAAGTATAAAGTGAAAAAAGAGAACTCCTTATTAAAATCAAGAGATACCAACAAAAACATTTCAAGAAGATCGTTTAAAATAGGAAACACTATGAAAACTTAAATTCAAACTTAGTTGATCCTGAAGTACATGCAACTTATAAGAACTTATGAGGCGGGGTAAGCTACTGACCGAGGCTAAGCATCTTATTCTAATATACCATATATCCCTATAATCACATGTTTACTAACATTTTCTTTGAGATATGTATAGGCTTCAACAATTGAAGGATGCTTCATAGATTAAAGTTGGGTCAATCCTAATATGTTTAGCTAAGATTTCGAGAACTGAAGTAAATACATGTATACAACTTGTATATGCTTGGTAACATATTCCAAGCAAGAGATTTTAAATATTAGACACAATACTCAACCAAAGTTATATAACTTTTTTTAATTACATAGAAACAGGAAACATGCATATTAACTTATAGGTACTAATAGTTTGAAACCAGGATCCATTTTGTATCCGCATATTATATAAAAAGCTAGCCATAACCAAACCCACCCATTATGCCATATATAAAGAAGTCTTACCTCCTCATCACTCTCTTCTCTTCCAGCTTCATTCTTTATTATCTCGAGATGAGGGTCAACAACATCATCCTCCTCATCACACAGAACGTCTGCAACTCCATCTGTAGTTTGAACACCACCTCCCAGATTCATAATTTTCAAACCCTTTGAACTTCATTAATTATAAAGAGGTAACATTAGCAATCCATGTTGGGGGACTCGAATTTAAACAGAGACTTGTGTACTCACCTGATAAAATCAAACATGTTATGCTATTCATTTCTGTGGATGTTACGGAAGAGATGTTCTTGCTCCGTCTTGAGTCTAATAAGAATATCAAAGTAATGAATGTTTGATCCTCTGGCCGCATGTCTCTCAAATTCTATGTTTTGCTCAATCAATTGATCAACACTATTATCTTGAAACTTAGCCTTGAATCTTCTAAGTCCTGATTATTTGTAGAAGTATATGTAAGAATATAACAAGAGGTAATTGTGTAGGTGTCTAATGGCAATTCCAGTTGAACATGCTAATCATTAGTTTGAAATTATAAAGTAAAAAACTTATGTAGTTTGTCATCATAGTATGTTTTTAGTCAAAGGCATTTTATCAAATCAATGGCTTGAAAGGTACAAATCCTGCCTCTCACTTGTTGTAGACTTCGGATAATACTAAGAACTTTTTGCTTAGGGATTTTATCAAATCAATATTATTCATTAAATAAACATAATATTCATCTTAAAATGTTACTTTTCTAATACAATTAAACCGCAAACCAAAAACTAAATTAAGAATAATCTAACAGCCACAATACAAAAAAAGTATAATCTTTCTGAAGAACCTATGAAAGAGTTCATAATGGTCAACAAAATATGATCCTAATATTAGGTAATTTTTCATCCAGACATTTCATCGAACAGATAGTATGCATAAACTGCATAAACATTCCATGAAATACATAAAACGCATAAGGAATTGTACCTCAACCCCGAAGGCAGAATTATGGAACTTCACTCCATGAACACTAAAAGAGATAATTTTGATCGTCATTTAGAAATAAAAACCTAGTGAGAATCATAGATTAGGAATTAAAAAAGTAGAAAAAAAATCCGTAGATTACTTACAGATAGCTTGATTATTTAGGGTTTAGGGTTTAGCCTGCAAAAATCAATAAACGCCAAATGTGTGTTAATTGTTTGATTATTTATCTGCAAAAATCGAAATATCAATCTATACACAATAGACTTCAAATCGATTTGCACTTCAAATTGGAAATCTAAACGATCACGTTTACTAATACAATGCCCAAATTTAACAAATAATGACGAAGGTTTTAACAAAAAGGGATAACAATTTACTAAAACACAAAAACCCTAAAACATCCGAAATTAAGGAATTCTTCATTGGAGCATATGAAAAACATAAGAAAGAAGATTAGCAAGCTTAGGTTTTACAGAAGAAGAAAGCATACCTTAGAGGTAAAGAAAACATACCTTAGAGGTGAACAAAAGAGAAGGAATCAAACCTTTGCTTACAAATTGGTGAAAGAATCGTATGAGAAAGGATTAGATACGACCAGAAATCTTGAATCAACGAAGAAAAGAACCGGAGCGTCAGGCGAAGAAAGTGTACAGAAGAATCCGTATGAATGAAAGAGATTTAAGAAGATTACGTGAGCAATTCTTGAGAAACGGCCGACAACACCAACGTCTGTGATGGTAGAGTTTCGTGAATGAAGGCCGGAGATGAAGTCGACAAAAGGTAGGGTTTACGGCGAAAGAGGGAAGTCGACAAAAGGTAACGTTTCATAATGATCTGATGGAGGATCCGAATGGGTGAAGGATCCGCATGTTTTTATAAAATGGATCTTTCCAGATTTTCCTTTTTAATTTTGTAAAGTGATGAGGTGGAGGAAAATTTGCTCAAGTGACGGGTTTCTATTGGTGCAGAATTTTTTTTATTATTATTATTAGTAAAAAGGTAAGCCTTTTAATAATAGATATAGATATAGATACTAGTTAACTATCTAGGCTGTGCTACGCACAGCCCACAAAGTTTTTATGTTAGCGTTTTAACTATTTACATTATGTAAATACTTCCAATATATTAGTTATTTACCTACTTAAGTTAATTTTTAGATGGATGAATATTTAAAAATTTTCATATTTAGTTGATTGTATTTAAACGTAATTCTCGCATGCTTGTTGTGTGTTTCGTTGCTTTATAAACAATGCTTTTAACTGTTATATTTCATTTGCATTCTCTAACTTGTAAAACTTAGGACACTAATAATTTTTTTTCCTCTAGTGAGTTGGAAAATATAATTTAATAAGTAAAATATCTGAACTCTAAATTGAAAAGATTAGCATTATTAACTTGAAGTGGTAAACTCGGCCTACAAAAATAAGTATTTACATAAAAAAGATATTAGTTCTGATTCACTGATTGGTTCATAAACATATAAAACAAGAGAAAAAAAGTGAAGAGATATAAATGTAAACAAAGACGAAGATATAAATTGTAATATATTATATTAGTATTATGTAGTGCTAAAAAGATAACAAATATTAATTGTAGTTGAAATGGCTAGCATCAAATTCATATATGTAGCCTGTCTCAACTTCAAGCCTTCTTCTATATTTTTTTTCTATATTTTCTTTATTTTGCTTTCAACATATCTCACATGTCTTTTCTTCCTTTTACTCACTTTCTTTTTCTTTTTTATAAATAGTAAAACAATTACTTTTATACATATATATACATATATATTTTTTACTTTATTCTCTTTTTATTAATCACAATCATATATTTTTTTAACTTTTTATAATAACATAGATAATTCTTTATATTGTTCTTTTATTAAAATATAGCATTGTATTTGTATTATGCAATATGATAACATCCTTCCATTGTGCATAAAACCAAAAATCCTAAAATACTAATACATAAATCTCAGAGTTAATTGCATATTTGATCCCTGAACTATGTCACATATTACATCTATAGTCCTTAAACTACGTTTATTACACTAAGAATCCCTAAACTAAACATTTTGTCACACTAATAGTCCCTGGTACATATAAAATGTCTAAAATACCCTTACCCTTTTACTTGAACTTACAATAATGCCCTTATTTCATTTTTAATCGTTCTTCTTTAATTTAAATGATTTTATAAATAATATTATATTATGTAAACATTAATTAATATATATACTAGAGTTAATTACACAAATGGTCCCTGTGGTTTACCAAAATTTCCACCAATGGTCCCTAAACTTCAAAATTACACCCACAGTCCCATGGTTGTCAATTTGTTTCAATCTTAGTCCAATTTTAACTGCACCGTTGACGTTAACCTCTATATTTCTGGGGGTATTATTGTCTTTTTGCCCCTAAATTAATTAAAATTAATAGAATAAAAATACTAATAATTATGAAAATGGTAGGTCTCACACACTCTCTCTCTTTCTTCCTACACACACACCTCTCTCTCTCTATCTCTCTCTTCATCTCAACCCTCTAACGTGAAACCACCATGACTCCTCCTTCATCTCAACCACCATGAAATATCTCAACCACCATGAAACCACCACCGACACTCCTTCATCTCAACCCTCCACTGTCTCTCCACTTTCCACCGCCACTCCCACCTTACACCTTCCACCGCCACTCTGTTGGGGTTCTATGTACACACCGGAAGCAACAAAGTACAACATATAAAGCAAAGAGTACAAGATAACAAAGCATAAAACCCTAAACCATGGACCAAACTCTATAGCTAACTTGAGCAACATGAAAAAGAGAAGGAAGAGAGATTATACCCTGCTCCTAAGCTCCAGAAAAAGATGGATGAAGAGATGATGACTTTAAAGCCAAAGAAGACTTTCTCTATTGAAGTCCACCGCGGGTATTCAACCACCTCCTTGTACTAGCAAGCTTAATGGATCTTCAAAGCCTTGAAATCCTTTGAGAACAGCCCACAATTTCCAGAAACTCGGATCTCTTGGTAGCCCTCACAAGAACACTCTTAAAGTCTCTTAAAACTAAGTGTATTGTGAGATTTGGCAAAAGGATAGAATGAATGGCAAGTGGGGTTCTTTTATAAATCCAGAGATGCCATTTCATCTCCCCATGGCCGGCCAACAGATCTGCTAAAGCAAGCCCATGCATTGGGCAAGAGTGGAGGTGGAAAAAGCAAAAGTTGCATGCTGTCAGACGAGTTTCCGCGCCGCGGGCTTGTAAGTTTCCGTGCCGCGGAATTTCCACGTCGCGTGTCATAAGAGCCGCGTCGCGTAATCTGCTAGCACACAAATCTTTCCATTTTGACACCATTGGTCCCTCCATCTAATAGGTTGTCGAGATAGTTCTCCGGTGTGTGACCCAATAGGCCCATACATCATCGGCAGTGATACTTGTGGCGTACGTGTGTCAGTGGGCATACTCCAACAAACTCCCACTTGCACATGACACACCGTACCCTAAGACCACAGACAAAGAGCGGCCTCTAGTAAGGCATCTCTACCCCCAAGTCAGTATGGGTTTTTTGTCAAAAACCAAATCCAGAATAAGTTACAAAATGGTCCTATAGATAAGTGATCATTTATCCCTTCGTTCGCGATATCCATGTGAACACGAGACATGGTTAAATGTCAATCTCCAGATCATTCATGATTATGTTTCTCGATCTCGATTGATGGTGACCCAAAATCTAGTTTCAATCGATCAAACATCATAGCAACTTGAGCATGGCCATGCATTTTACGTCAGCGCTCAATCATCGAGGGGCCCAAGGATATCTCTCTAAAACTAGAGGAACGAATCCCTTCGACTACATTGCTCCGCTACATACACCATACTTTACCTAAAAGCTTCCTTTATAACAGCCAGTTACGAACTGCGTTTGAAAGCAATCAAGGCAAAGCAGATCCATGCTTTGGAATACATGTATCTCCAGTCTAAGGACAAAATGATATTATCATCCTGACTTACTCATGACAGAAACCATGAAGTAAGTTCAGGTGCGGGTCGTCCAGTCACTTGACCATTGCAAGCACAGGCGAAGTGTTGCGTCTCTTTTATCTAATCCATTATTAGATAGCGACCAACCACTTCCCTCAGCCTTATCTCAAACTTCCTCCCCTTGAAGAATGACCGACTGTGGACATTTAGAATGAAAAAAGGCATTATGGGAAGTATTAAACATGCTAAGATGGAACACAGTAAGGATTCATAAAATATTCGCCCTCGGCGTATCATTAAATCACATTTAATAATCAATATAGTATGAAATACAATACTGCTTAGCGTTCCCAAAATACAAGTACAAATCAAACATAAACCAAACATTACACTCAAACCAAGTCACTAGCGAATCTAACACCTATATCTCTAGTGTGAGAATCATGTACAGCTTGTGACAACGGTTTAGTGAACGGATCAGCCAAATTGCCCTCCGATGCTACTTTACTGATGGCAATATCACCATTCTCAATAAGATCTCTGATGAAGTGGTATTTGCGAGGAATGTGCCTCGTCCGCTTATGAGCCCTTGGTTCCTTAGCTAAAGCCACCGCACCCTCATTGTCACAGAAGATTTCAATAGGGTCGGATATGCTAGGAACCACTCCAAGATCCTGGATGAACTTCCTCATCCATACCACCTCTTTAGCTGCTTCACTAACCGCAATGTACTCCGACTCGGTAGTTAAATCAGCTACGGTGTCTTGCTTGGAGCTCCTCCAACTTATAGCACCACCATTGAGAAGGAACACGAACCCCGATTGTGATCGGCAGTCGTCCTTATCAGTTTGGAAGCTAGCGTCAGAGTAACCATGTACTCTAAGCTCTTCCTTACTACCATATACTAAGAACATCTCCTTTGTCCTCCGAAGATACTTGAGAATGTTCTTAACCGCAGTCCAATGGGCTTGCCCGGGATTAGCCTGATATCTACTCGTCATGCTCAATGCACACGATACATCAGGACGAGTGCATATCATGGCGTACATGATTGATCCCACTGCCGAAGCATACGGGACCTTCTTCATTACGTCAAATTCCTCTTTGGAACTAGGATATTGAGACTTGCTCAAAGTCACTCCATGCAACATAGGGGTATTACCCCTCTTAGAGTCCTCCATCTTGAATCGCTTCAAGACCTTGTCGACATATGCACTTTGGCTAAGCCCTATTAGCCTTTTATATCTATCTCTATAGATCTTTATGCCCAAGATATACGTCGCATCTCCCAAGTCCTTCATAGAGAAACAACTCCCAAGAAAAGTCTTAACTTCTTTCAAGGTTGGGACGTCGTTTCCAATAAGTAGAATATCATCTATATATAGGACAAGGAATACAATAGCGCTCCCACTAGCCCTGACATATACGCATGGCTCATCCTTGCTTTTCGAAAATCCAAACTCTTTGATTTTCTCATCAAAGCACAAGTTCCAGCTACGAGATGCTTGTTTAAGTCCATAAATAGACTTCTTTAACTTGCAGACTCTATCCGGATACTCAGGATGTACAAAAGCCTCGGGTTGTGTCATAAACACCTCTTCACTTAGCTTCCCGTTAAGGAAGGTGGTTTTTACATCCATTTGCCATATCTCGTAATCATAAAACGCAGCTATGGCCATGAGTATTCGGATAGACTTCAACATGGCCACTGGTGAAAAGGTTTCCTCATAGTCAATCTCATGAGTTTGCGTGAAACCCTTAGCCACCAGTCGGGCTTTGAAGGTATCTACAGTTCCATCTATGCGGTCTTCTTCTTGAAAACCCATTTACATCCCACTGTCTTACACCCGGGTGTAGGATCAACCAATTCCCATACTTGGTTATCCGACATGGATTGCATCTCACTCTCCATTGCTTCCTTCCACCTAGTAGACTCATTGCCCGCTACGGCTTCCCGGTAGTTGGTCGGTTCATCATGATCTACCAATAGGTCATTGCCCTCAGATATGAGAAACCCATATCTCTCTGGCTCTTGACGTGGTCTACCGGACCTATGAGGAATTAATGAAGTGTTGTAAGGTACCGACGCATTCTCTTGCTCGGTTTCAACCACTTCGGGTTGATTGCTAGTGCCGACACTTGTCCCTTCCCCATTGGGTTCTTGAATTTCTTCAAGATAAATCCTCTTACCCGATTGCATGGATATAAGTTCCCTTTCAAGGAACACAGCCCTTCTCGCGATAAACACTTTGTTTTCGGAAGGTTTGTAGAATATATATCCCATGCCTCCGGTTGGATACCCAATGAAGTAACACCTTTCAGACCTTGGTTCGAGTTTGTCCTCTACCTCTCGTCTCACGAAGGCAGGACATCCCCAAACCTTGAGATATGCGATCTTAGGAGCAACTCCATGCCACATCTCATAAGGTATCTTTTGGACTTTCTTTGTCGGTACGAGGTTAAGGATCCTAACCGCCGGCGTACCCCCAAAAACTTATGGGTACTTCCGTGCGACTCATCATCGACCGGACCATATCCAACAATGTCCGATTCCTCCATTCGGCGACACCATTCAATTGTGGTGTCCTAGGAGGAGATAGTTGTGAAATAATCCCACAACTAACTAGATGATTACGGAACTCCGAGCTCAAGTATTCGCCTCCCCTATCGGAGCGAAGTACTTTGATAGTCTTGCCCAATTGATTATGGACTTCGTTTTGGAATGTCTTAAAGACCTCAAAGGCCTCAGACTTTTGCCTAATCAAGTAGACATATCCATATCTACTGAAATCATCAGTAAACGTAACGAAGTATCTTGAGTTGTTCCTTGTAACATGCTTGAACGGACCGCATACATCCGTATGCACTATTTCCAACAAGCATTTAGCCCTTTCACCCACACCTGTAAAGGGTGACTTAGTCATCTTGCCTAATAAACAAGATGCACATGCTTCATTTGACCCGAGGTCAAAGGATTCCAAGATCCCATCCGCTTGGAGCTTGGTGATGCGTTTCTTGTTTATATGGCCAAGACGGCTATGCCATAAGGAAAACTTATCCAAACCATTTTTGGATCCAAAATCAATGTTCATGATTGCTCTATTATTTTCTATGTATGCATCGGCTTCGTATATACCACAACATGGATAAGCTTTAAAATAACAAACATCATTTTTAAAGCAAGTAATAAAACCATTTTCAAATTTAAACAAATATCCATCGTCGTACAAAGCATAAAAAGATAAAATGTTTCTTGCCACAAGCGGCGAATAGCATACATCTTTCAAAATAATAGATAAGCCGGTCTTGAAAGTAAGCTCCACACTTCCTTTCTCTAACACCGGGACAACCTCCTTGTTTCCCATTGTTAGCTCCAGCTCCCCATCTCTCAGCCTTCTACTTCCCTTTAGCACCTGCACCATATTACAAATGTGAGTGCCACAGCCGGTATCTAAAACCCAACCATTAGATGTAGAAGTATGATGGAGTTCAATCACAAACGTACCTGAAGTAGAAGCGCCTGCTCCCGAAGCTCGTAGCTTCTTTAGGCCTTCTAGGTACTTAGGGCAGCTCCGGCGCATGTGCCCCTTAGCCCCGCAAAAGAAGCAAATCGCCTCCTCCGGAGTCTTAGCTTGAGGGATAGGTCCCTTCGGCTTCGGCTCCGGGGCAGGGTTTGGCTTGGGTGCCCCAACCTTACCCTTGCCTTTCCCTTTCAGGGTAGAGGCCGGTTTCTTCCTCTTCTTGGACTCACCGTCCTTGATGGCCAAGACGGGAACGGAGGTAGATGGCTTTTGCTTGGTTATGTTGGACTCAGCGGTCCGCAGCATACCATGCAATTCCATGAGGGATTTATCCATCCCGTGGATATGATAACTTACAACAAATTGATCATATGACGGTGGGAGAGACCGTAGAATCAAGTCTACCGCCATCTCTCTCGTGATTGCAAATCCCAACCTCTCGAGGCGTTCCACCAACGCTTTCATCTTAAGAACGTGGTGGGACACGTTCCCGCCCTCATGCAACCGGCAACTGAGAAGGTCGTTAAGACAACCATACCGCTCTTGCCTCGCTTGTTGTTGGAACATGTCCGACAACTCGCGCATCATGTCATAAGCACTCAAGTGCTCCATCGACTTTTGCAAGTCGGAGGCAAGTAACCTCGGTGATGTCTTTGAGGCGTTTCTCATAAGCCTCTCTAACGACCCTACTCGCGTTGGATGTAGAGACCTCGGGGATGGGTTCCTCAATGGTGACCAACTTGTCCTCATGACGGAGGACAATCCGTAGTTGCTGTGACCAATCCATAAAATTGGTCCCATCGAGCTTATCCTTCTCGAGAAACACTCTTAAGGATATGTTTGACGTGGTGTGGTTGGTGCTAGTTGATGCCATCTATAATAAGCAAAGTAGATTTGGTTAGTTGATTGAAATCCTCGTTAAAATAATTACCCCAAATGTTTAATAAAAAACAACTATTTTAACAAGGGCTAAGAACCTTATTTCACCTTGCACCGTGACGGGTTTTCCGCGGATCACGTGGCAAAGCTATTTAGGCCGGCAACCATTGACCGATTGCAATCTATTATTGCAACTCTTAGTTCCTTGCGGGATCCTACTTGACAATCATAGTGCCAAGTTTGGCATGTTTGATCCCTCCACACCAATCCCAAATTAATATTTTACATGACCTCGGCTAGAGCTCGACGACCATATGAAAGATTAATTTGAAATTGTAAATCAACCATCAAGATACACGGTGGTACTCTATCCCAATGGTCGACTCGGCTAGAGCTCGACAATCGACCTTGCGAGTTGCCACACGCTCCTTCCACACAGCTCATGCAAAGGCAATCTCGGCTAGAGCTCGACGATCAACCCTTACACGACTAGATTTGGGCGGTGTCATCTTATGGGTGGTGTGCGATTTACATTTAGAAAACGGGATTTAGTTTTCCGGTTAAAAAACCATTTTGAGTTTGATTAACAAAAAGTGACAAAACCAAACGTTTTTACTAATCGGATACTAAACCAATTTTAAATCCGTTTGTTAATCAAGTGTGCACGCGAGAGTTGTTAAACCATTTTTAAAACTCTTGGGTTTTATTATTTATCAAAAATTGTCTAGCATGCAATAGTCCTACAACTCATGCATAAACAATATATAATAAAACCATCACACGCATACATAAGGTTGGTAACCATGCCCCTAAAACCTATGTGTTTTTCCCGTGAGCCACTACGGGAAAAACAAGTCATCTAAGGACAAAAACTTCTTTACTTGGATGTGCTCCCACTAAACCCGCCACCTCCATTGGGCCTTCCGGATTTCGTGTTCTCCAAGACGTCACTCCATGGACTCCCGATGGTTGCTCCATATTACAATTACATAGAAAATTAAATAAATGGCATGCAAGCCAAAAATCCTATTTTCTAGTACAAATACATAATATGGAATATTTAAATGGCATGCAAGCGACAAAACAATTACATACCAAATAAATAAATAAATTATTATTACAAACCATTGTGACATAAAGTCACCAAATGAATGAATAATAAAACATACAACCAAACATCCACAAGGTCTAGGGCATTTTTCTAGGGTTACCAACAAAACAGGTTCACTAGTGAACAACAACAACAAGATCAACATCAATAACATGGTGTGCCACACAAAACATGGTGTACCCTGAAACTGCTGAAGGGGGATACACAGCTACTGCACCCTTGAACTGGCTGCTAGATCGCCAAAACAATAACAATACGCGAGTGTGTGTTAACCGGCAAAAACCACCCTGTTTTTGCCCTATCGCCGCCGAAAAGGAGCCCATCCGCAAAGGGGGGTCATCCTCGGATTTCGCGCCACTAACCACAGGCTGCACCCGTCGCTGGCTGCCGCCGTGCGCCGCCTTTCGTCCGCCGGAAACCGTCGCCGGAAAAACGAACCACCAAAGGGTGGTGGCGGTCATCGGCCGAGATCGAGAGAGAGAGAGAGAGGGAGAGAGAGAGCTAGGGTGTTTTGTTTCTAATGAGGATTAGTATTAAAAAACTAGGTTTAATCCCTTTAAATATCCATTTAAATGGATTAAGCCTTTGGACCTTAAAACCGGCCAGTTGACCAACAACTTTGGTCTTTTAACAAAACAAACTCTCTTAGTTTAGTTTAGTATTAATTATCAAATAATAATTAATATTTTCCAACCAAACTTTAATTATTAAATATTTAACAAATATTTAATATTCCTTTTTTCCAGTAATAAATATCTATTTATTATTTCTCTCTTTCTCTATAATTAATCAACTGTTAATTATAATCTTTACACATATCGTATTGTTTCCTGGTTCATTAGTTGGGTGTGCAGCTGTGACCTTTTAGTGACTCATAGTGTCCATGGATGTGATGACACGTGTACACTATTGTAACACCACTTTTCTTAAACAGCTTTTAAAATTTAATTACTTCTGATTAGCATTCTAAAACATCCGAGTTTGCGGAAAACTGGCTTACAACACTTTAATGCTAACAGTTTTACGAAAAGGAGTGTTAAAAGTACACTTTTCAAAAGCTTGGAGCTATCCGACTCAGCAGAGCACTGGGGCCTTACCCTCGCTGGAATCTGATTACCTGCATGCACAACAAACTAAAACGTAAGCTTTCTGTAACACCCTCTTACCCGGCCTAGAATTTTGAGGTAATTAATTAAGTTAATATTGAGGATTAATTTAATTATGTGGATTATGTGTTATTTTGTTTAATTGATAAATAATTGTTTGTTTATTAATTTTAGGTAATTAGTTTAAAACTAATTATTAGTTAGTGGGGGGGTGTGTGTTGGCCGAATTGGTGATTAGTCACCAACACACTTACAATAACCCACATTTACATGCAAAATATCAAAGTGTTGTGTGTGTTTTATGTGTTCTAACGCTCTCGGCCGATTGAAAGAAAGTGGAACAAGAAATCAAATAAATTGATCTTCTTCTTGCATGCTTAATTGACAATTGAAGATTATATCATTATAAGGTTAGAACACTGAATTCAATTTGTTAATTGATAGATTATACTCGGTTTGGTTATATATGATAAATTCCGATTGTTCTTGACAAATTGATGAACTTAGGATGTATGCATGTTACATTTTATGATCAATACAAGTTGTTTAAGTGTTCTTTGTGTGAATTAGACGATTTTTGGAAACTTATATGACTTGCCTGCTTAAAACCAGTAAGGATTTAAGTTAGAAATCGAATTTGGGGAAGAACACTTGAATCTATCGGAATTGGGTATGAAACAGTCGGGATTGATGAATTCCGATAGGATTTTATCGGGTTTAGTGAAAACCGACAGAAAGTCTCGGAATTGGACTAGAATCTGACACATTATCTATGGATTTCCCTAACTCTTTTATTGGATTTGATTATCTCGGGATTGAACCTTTTATCGGAATTGATAATGGCCTTAACATTTATATCGGAATTCAGTTTAGTCGGATTGTACCTTTTCTCGGATTTTGACTTTTATCGGATTGTACATTCTATCGGATTTTGCCTATGCTCGGATTGTGCCTTTGCTCTGGATTTGATTTTATCGGAATTGGTACTATCAGATTTGGACATTATCGGATTGGATATGGTTCTATCGGAATTGAATATTATCGGTATTTGGCCTTTACTCGGAATTCAATTCAATCGGATTTGGGATTTACTCGGATTTTAAGATTTGAAGATAAACATGAATTGGTATATCTTTTGGGTTTATGTATGATGAATATATATATGCATATGTGCACATACATGATTAACATGGTTAGATATGAAATCTATTTTGGATCAGTATTATGAATTAAATACTAACTTGGGTTACTTCAATCTCAGGAACTATGAAGACTCAGTGAATTTAGTCACCTGAGTGGGATCTAGCAGTGCAGACTGTGGTAAGTGGGTTTATATCTTTTGATATAAAGGATATGATATCCTATTTGGAATGCTCTTGTTTGGATTGTATATACATGTTATTTGGAGATCGGCTTGATGCTGGGTCTATTGCTTGGGGGTGTACCATATCAGATATTGTGATGCAATTGTTGTACACGAGAAGGCTGATATTGTTATCACTGTTAGCAGGGCTATCGGTAAACCTTGGTTTTGCCCGACCTTGGTTGTAGGTGCTTGCAACACCGCCGGTTCTCCTGGGATTCATGAGCTATTTGGTTTAGGCATGTTTGCCTTGTTTATGATTAGATATTGATTCCATCACTTAGCTTTGTGCTAATTCCCCACTAGATTGTTTTGCAGATACTCCGTGGTGAGTTTGTAGATAATGAAGACTGGGATTTTGGACCTGACCATTACTCTGATGTCAAAGATTTTTTCTAGAGCCTGTTTTGTAACTAACACTGTAGTGGATATTTTGTAAATGATAACCAGTCAACGTTGTATATCTTTTGGATTTTAAATTTAATTATATGTAATTAGCTTCCGCACGCAGTTTATTGTTAATTAAAAAGTATAGTGTTACAAATTGGTATCAGAGCCCTGGTTTGAGGATTTGCATGAATGATTTGTGCAATACTTGAACCGAGGCTCTGGTCAGTCCAGTATTCCTAGTGTGGGTAATTAGTAGGGTAGCTTTGTGTAACACCACTTTTCTAAAATAGATTTTAGAATTCGTTTGCTACTGCTTAGTAGTCTAAAATATTTGAGTGTGCGGAAAACAAGCTTACATCACTTTAGTGCTAACCGTTTCATTAAAAGTAGTGTTAAAAGTACTCTTTTTCAAACGCTTGCAGCTATCCAACTCTGCAAAGCACTGGGGCCTTACCCTCGCTGGGATCTGGTTACCTGCATGCACAACATACTAGAACGTAAGCTTTCGCTTAATGAGCATACTACTAAACTAATAAACACATAAAATCATGAGTAATTCTTCTCAGGATGTCTCACATCCTAGCTATGACCTGCAAAACAGTCAAACTGTTAACTTATCCTGGGGTATGATCACACCTCGCGTGTAACCAAGCCCCTCACGTTTTACTTGGGTATAAGGATCTCAATATACCCCTTTCCATTTCTTGGATACAAGGTATCCGCTTTTCTTTGTACAAGGCTTCTCTAAGCCAGGTACCTGCTATATTTGTGCACAAACATATCACATATCATAACTCACAGGTCATACTGTTCACTTTGTGGATAAATGCATGCTAAACATATCTAATACTATAACATAGTGCTACTGAACCTCTGAACAGTAGCCTTTCGCTTCACATGTCAAACATACAATTGATATACTATTCACTTAGTGCACGTACATATACTAATCTGATTAAAGGTAAGTACACTCACCTTAACAGCAATTATACAACTATTCTCTATCACGGAAATGTCAACTCTTGTTGCCTACAAGCAGTAAACAAGTACCTCATTAACTTCTACACGTTGCTGCAATGTTACTAACTGACAAGCAAAAGCTCAGCTAAAAACCACCTCCTACGGCCGCAGGGGAAGAACCCTACGCCCGTAGAGTGTACACTACACCTCCTACGGTCGTAGGCTATGTGCACTACGCCCGTAGGCTCATTCCTTCGTCCTTAGGCGGTAATTCATGAAAATACTATCCTACGCCCGCAGGAGCCCTTTCCTACGACCGCAGGAGTCAACATTACCAAAAACTCTAAAACACCACTCTACGCCCGCAGAGAACTTTTCCTACGGCCGCAGGAACAGTTATTACAACAGACATCTTGCTCTGTTCGTGAACAGCAGCCGACTTCAACCCTTTTTCACCCAAATCTTGAACAAACTCAAATTCAACTATACATACATGTTCTGTAACATTACTACTAGTTCTTCTACAAGAAACTTAATACAAAACAACATAAAATACATCAAACCAAGCTAGAAACATGGATTCAACCCATGAATCCATTTCTTGACCTAACACATCAATAAAACATGAGAAACGCATACCTCTTGCTACTGAATCTCTATCTGATCGAAGCCCAGATGTTAACCCTCATCTTTGAACTCGAAATCAGCCAACTCAAGAACTAAGTGGGTGTATCGTATGTGTGTATGAATGTTCCTGATGGTTTGACTCTAAATGAGTCAAATATAACTCATATAGCTAAACTTCCATAACTAACACAAAAGGTCCCTGAACTTTTATAATTTTCTAAAATGGCAACTTCAGTCCCTCTACTTTGTAACTCATAAACACATAGCACAAAAGGCAACTAGCTAAATACACATAACACTTAACACGTTAGTTGATAACAATTCACATCTAGGAATTTTCAAACTTTGGGGCGTTACACTTTGAGGGTAGTTAGTGTGCTTTGACTAACGGATTATATCTAACAATTGGTGAGATGCTGTATATAGCATAGAAAATGGCTGATAACGTGAACCAGACAACTACCCCTGCGTCCCCTAGAAGGAAAAACCAGTCCTCCACTACAGCCAATGAGCAGCACAACAGAGCCGGTACTTCCCACAACGATGAATCTGATCAACAAGAATATGTGTTGCAGTTGGAAGATACTTTGCAAACTTTGAGGGATCGGGTTCAAGAATTGTAATAGCAACAACAGCAAACTCAGTCCTCACAGCAAACTCAGACTATTCACATGCCCCGAGAATTAGCAGTGTTCACCCAATCCATACCACCACCTGTTTACTCAGCCGCACCAGTTAACATTGTGTCAACACCATTTGGAACTTTACCGTTTGTGTCGATGCCACATGTGTCTCAACCATATCAACCCCAACAACAGTACCAACCTCACCAAAATTTCTTTATCCAGTGGTACCCAACTCAGGGTGGATTTAAACCCAAAAGCCAATTTAAGGACTTTATGGATTGCCAACCACCCGAGTATTCTGGAAGTTCCAACCCTACAGATACTCTGAACTGGTTGAGAGAAACGATTAAAGCATTGGATACCTGTAACTGTGAAGAGTCTGACAGGGTAAAATTTGCAACAAAGAGACTTAAGGGTCAAGCTGCGACATGGTGGGATTCCCTAACTGCTCATCTATCCAGGGAAGTGATGAACTCTGTAACATGGGATCAATTCCAGGGCAAGTTCCTTGAACAGTTCTGCAATACTTATGATTTGTCTAAAGTAAAGCGGGAATTTTTAGATCTGGCTCAAGACGACAGGATGTCAGTGGATGAGTTAATTTCAAAGTTTAATGAGAAATGAAGGTTTGCCAAACAGTGGGTTCCTGATGAGCCTTCTCAGATCGACCATTTCGTTCAAGCTTTGCTACCTGAATATCGGGGTAACACCTGAATGGCAACCTCGTTGGTACAAGCTTTTACTCTCGATAGGGCTGCGGAGGGTGATGTGAAAGCTCGGGAGAGAATGAATCGTGAGAAAGGGTCGTCTCACAAATCTGGAGGGAATCAGAGTGGGAGCAAAGTTAAATGGCAGGGAAATCAGAACCGAGGGGATCAGAAATCAAAAGGTTCGGGGTCTTATCAGAATAAGCCGTGGTGTAAACCTTGCAACTCTAGTCACACTGGTCATTGTACTACTCAGAGAAAACGATGTTTGCGTTGTGGTGGATTTGGCCACGAACCATCATCTTGTCAGTTTAAAACAAATGTTTGCTGGAACTGCCACGAAGAGGGTAATAGAGCTGGGGCTTGCACAAAACCGAGGTCGAAGGGAACGGGGCAGGGGGTAGCCAATGTCGGGGGATCGTCTGCAGGTCAAAAGCGGAAAGCTACACCTTCTGCTGAAGGGAGAGCTTTTAAGATGACTGTCACTGAGGCTACAGAAAACAATGATGTAATTACGGGTATGTTTATTATAAACTCTGTGCCTGCTCGTGTGTTATTTGATTCGGGTGCAAATAGATCTTTCATTTCAATAGCTTTATGTGACAAATTGAAACTGCCTGTTACTGTGATTGCTACTCCTTTAGAAGTAGAGGTAGCAGATGGTAAGTTAGTGCCTGTAACTTCTTCTGTGAATGGGGTCTCAATAGATATTGATGGAACTAGTTTACCTGTAGACTGTTTACTTATGCCTATATCAGGGTTTGATTTAGTATTAGGCATGGATTGGTTAAGTCACCATAGGGCTAGTATCCAGTGTCACAAGAAACTGATTACTATTCCTTTGGCTGATGGGTCGCATGTCATGGCTCGTGGGGATAGAACTTCTTCATCTTTTCCAATCATCTCGTTTATAAAAGCTAGAAAATCTCTAGCTAAAGGGTGTGCGTCCTTCCTGGCCTACGCAATTGATGCAAAGAAGGAGAAGAAAGTTATCACCGATGTTCGGGTTGTATCCGAATATCCGGAAGTGTTCCCTGATGATCTGCCTGGATTGCCTCCAGTAAGAGAAGTGGAGTACAAAATAGATCTGATTCTTGGTACTTCACCGATCGCGAAAGCTCCATATCGTTTGGATCCATCTGAGATCCGAGAGATGATGACACAGATTCAAGAGTTGCTTGATAAGGGATTTATCCGACCGAGTTCTTCGCCGTGGGGTGCACCAGTTTTGTTTGTTAAGAAAAAGGATGGAACTTTTCGTATGTGTATTGATTACAGAGATCTGAACAAGAGAACAATCAAGAATAAGTATCCATTGCCCAGAATTGACGAATTGTTCGATCAGTTACAAGGAGCTTCGTACTTTTCAAAGATAGATTTGAGATCGGGTTATCATCAAGTCAGGGTAGCAGAGGAAGATATTCCAAAGACTGCTTTTCGTACTAGGTATGGACATTACGAGTTTCTAGTAATGCCGTTTGGTTTGACAAATACTCCTGCAGTGTTTATGGATCTGATGAATCGTGTGTGCATACCTTTCTTAGATAAGTTTGTCATTGTGTTTATCGATGATATTTTAGTGTATTCGCAGACTGAGGATGAGCATGATCAACACTTAAGACAGGTTTTGGAGATTCTTAAACAACACAAGTTATATGCCAAGCTTTCGAAGTGCGAATTTTGGTTACGTGAAGTTCAATTTTTGGGGCATGTGATTTGTCAAGAAGGTATCAAAGTGGATCCATCCAAAATTGAAGCAGTGATGAAATGGAGTGCTCCGAAAACACCTACAGAGATAAAGAGTTTTCTTGGATTGGCAGGATACTACCGTAGATTTATCAAAGACTTCTCTAAGCTGGCTGGTCCGTTGACTAAGTTAACTCGAAAGGATGTTCCGTTTCTATGGGGTTCAGCTCAAGAAGATGCTTTTCAGACTCTGAAACAATTGTTGTGTCAAGCGCCTGTTCTTTCGTTGCCTGAGGGTTCCGAAGATTTTGTTGTGTATGGTGATGCTTCTCACGCCGGTTTGGGTTGTGTTCTGATGCAGAGAGGTAAGGTAATTGCTTATGCTTCGAGACAATTGAAACCGAACGAACGAAATTACCCAACTCATGATTTGGAGTTAGCTGCTGTGGTGTTTGCACTGAAACTGTGGAGACACTATTTGTATGGAACCAAGTGTACTATCTGTACTGATAATAAGAGTTTGCAATATGTGTTTACCCAGAAGGAATTGAACATGAGACAACGCCGTTGGTTAGAACTGATCAAGGATTATGATTGCGAAATTCAATATCATCCGGGTAAAGCGAATGTGGTTGCAGATGCTCTTAGCCGAAAAGGATCTTCAGAGACTGTGAAGTTTATGAGATTAGAGATTAAGTCTGATTTTAGTGGATCAACTGTTAGCAGCATAACTAGAAGCCTTAAAAGATGAGAACTTGAAGGATGAATTGATGATTAAAAGACAACATGAGTTAAATATTGATTAGCGTGGTTTAAAGGTTTATCATACACGCGTTTGGGTGCCGAAATTTGGGAACTTGAGAGTGTTATTATTGAATGAGGCTCACAAATCCAGATTGTCGATACATCCGGGTAGCACGAAGATGTACCATGATTTAAAGACTCGATATTGGTGGCCGACTATGAAAACAGATATAGCTAAGTTTGTTGAGATGTGTCACATTTGTGCTCAAGTTAAAGCTGAACATCAGAAACCGTACGGATCATTGAAACAGTTGGAAATACCCGAGTGGAAATGGGATCATATTACGATGGATTTTGTAACTAAACTTCCACGAACTCAGAAAGGGCACGATATGATTTGGGTTATAGTTGACAGATTAACCAAGAGTGCACATTTTTTAGCTACAACTGAAACTGCTTCTTTAAGTAAATTGGCGCAACTATATATTGATGACATAGTATCTAGACATGGGGTTCCACTGTCCATTGTTTTAGATCGAGACTCAAGGTTTATATCTAATTTCTGGAACAGACTGCAACAGGAATTGGGATCTAGAGTGAATCTGAGTATAGCTTATCATCCGCAGACAGATGATCAATCAGAAAGAACTATCCAGACTTTAGAAGATATGCTTCGGGCGTGTGTATTGGAATTTGGGGGTTCTTGGGATTCACATCTGCCTTTGGTGGAATTTGCTTATAACAATTCCTATCATAGTAGTATCGGTATGCCTCCGTATGAAATGCTGTATGGTCGAACTTGTAGAACTCCGACTTGTTGGTTAGAAGCTGGGGAAAAACAATTTGCAGGGCCTGACATTGTACAGATGACAGCTGATAATGTAACACCGGTTTTCACGCGCTTAAAATTAGGAAAAATTGAAGCTTTTTAACTTATCTAATAAAAGCCAGCATCGGAAGTAACCAACGTATTACAAAAGATAATAAGGTTTATCTGACTTGGTAAAGTAAAAGTACAACACCATAAACCAAGTCCAAAAATACAACCGCGTGTTACCCAACTAAACCGACACGTACCGACCATCGGATCACATATAATTACATCGAACAGTGTTCCGCAAAAGATATATATATATAACAGCTACCAACAGTCCCGCCACACCAGGCCAACTATTTCGCATCTGCAAAAATGGAAATTTAGGCACCATTAGCTACAACTAGCTAGTGAGTACAGATTAACACATAAGCATCAATAAGCAGGTTATCCTAACTACGGGACAGCACATAAGGCGATCCTAACACATAGCGTCGCGCCAACGAGTCAGTAGGAATCATATCTCGCAGGGGGAAAAGCCCCGCTCAACGATTCAAACTGGGGACCATCAGCTACAACTATCCGCAATGGTGGGGGAGCGAAGAGCAGTCCACCAAACGCGTTACGAAGCTCGAAGATCAACATCTCGGATCTTAACGAAAGCTAAGATCCCAACTCACGTTAAGGAGCGGCGGTTTGCAAGACCACCCCGGCGTGCTGCACACCGAGTACCGTTGATCCCCATTATTCCATCAAAGGGATCCAGCCTTCGGGAAGAAAGCTGACCTTAACCATGCCATCAACAGTCCGGACCAGTATCATATACAACTATAACCCGTAGTGGTTTCAACTATACACATGCGATTTATAACCAACGAGTAAAGCAACTTAACATGGCAACAATATATAACAACATGGCATAACATACCTCATATACGCACGTATGCGACATCGCCAACATATTTCAATAAACAACAGACAACGCTACTTACCGAGACTCATAGGAAAACCGGTACTCACCTCGAAATTAGAGTAGACAAATATGGATTCGGGAATCCTAGGAGCACATGGAGTCGTCCGAATCACCTAACATATTAGGGTCAGGCTTAGACACCAAACAACAATGATCAACGAAGCTTAAAACACAACACTACAAAACTGTCAGCATAAATCCCTGCTTGCGACCGCAAGGGGTTCACTTGCGACCACAAGGGTCATTTCAAACACATCCTTGAGACCGCAAGGGATCTTCTTGCGACCGCAAGGGTCCTTCCCAAACCACCCCAACTTGCGACCGCAAGGACTTAGCCATACGACCGCAAGGGTGGTATCTTTGGGGCTTACGATCGCAAGTTATATACCTACGATCGCAAGTTACATTTCCATCGTCCTTAGACGGTAATCCACAACGTAACAAGCTTACGATCGCAAGACCCATTGCTTGCGACCGCAAGTAACCTCTTGACATGCTTGCGACCGCAAGGCTATACCCTTGCGACCTTAAGGACACTCGTTACAGAGTGTTCTTGCTCTGTTTCGAGCACAGCCGCTGCCTTTACGGGTTTTGACATCAAAATTCGACTTGAATCCATATTCAAGTGTTTTTACTTCATCTCTAACAAATATATGAACTTAGCAACATGTTACTAACATAAAACAATCACTAGAACACAATTGAATCCATCAAAATGGATCCTTTCTTTCCTTTGACTCAAGAACTAGGTTTAACAATAAACTTACTTGAAGAAGATGATATCAAACTTATAGAACATATTCAACTATTGTTTTCTCCTTGTTGCTTAACCTCTTTCTTGATTCTCCAATCAAATCTTCAAGAGTTCAAGTGTGTGTGTGTGTTATTTTGCACGTATGTATGTTTGTATGAGTTTGTGTGTTTTGAGCTACAACAGGGGATAAGAATCCCACATAAACCGACTAAGTGGGTTTAATACCCCACAAGGGTATTTCGTTCTCCTATTCAACTTAAAACACGACTTAGGTTTATCCGTTTTAACTAACAGAGATATTTTCGGAATCATTATCCGAAACCGTTCAACTATTTACCAACATTTTCTATTTAAGAAACATTTCTAACTTTAGCCACATAACCACGTGTACCAACAAATAACAACAATTAAGCAACAAAACAACTTAAACAACTTGGTTAACGTCAATGTATAACTAAACAAACATAAGGTACAACTAATTACAACTAGGCCCTAAATGAGGGTGTTACAAATCTACCCCCCTTAAGAAGATTCCGTCCTCGGAATCTGATAGTTCACAAACAAGTGAGGGTATCTAGATCGCATGTCGTCTTCGGTCTCCCAGGTCATATTCGAACCTAGGTTGTGCTTCCACTTGATCAAAACCAGCTTTATCATCTTTCTGCGTAACTTCTTGATCTTTGAACCGAGTAGCTCAATAGGTTCTTCAATTAGAGGTTTTGAAGCATCCACTCTCAACTCTTACAGAGGCAGAATCTGGTTCTCCTCCACTTTGCACTTACGCAAGTAACGGACGTTGAACGTGTTATGAATTCCAGAGAGCCCTGGCGGCAACTCAAGCGACACCGCCTGGTCGTTAACTTTACGAAGGATTTTAAACGGACCAATATATCTCGGACTCAACTTACCCTTCCGACCAAATCGAATAACACCTTTCCAAGGAGAGACTTTTAAGAATACTCGATCACCCTCCTTGAATTCAACAGGTCTACGTTTTGGATCTGCGTATACCTTCTGTCTATCCCGTGCGGCTTTCAACTTTTCGCGAGCGATTTTCACTTTATCGGCTGTAATCTGAACGATCTCGGGTCTGGCAAATTGCTTCTCACCGGGCTTGAGCCAATATGTCGGTGTGCGACAACGCCTCCCGTATAACATCTTGTATGGAGGCATCCCAATACTGGAGTGATACGAGTTATTGTAAGCAAACTCGATCAAAGGTAAGTGAGAATCCCACGCACCACCGAACTCAAAAACACATGCGCGAAGCATGTCCTCCAACGTCTGAATCGTTCTTTCTGACTGGCCATCTGTCTGCGGATGATACGCCTTGCTCAGGTGAACACGAGTACCAAGTTTTCTTTGCAAACTCTGCCAAAAATGGGAAGCAAATCGCGCATCACGATCAGATACAATCGAACATGGCAAACCATGTCGTGACACCACTTCGTTTACATACAACTTTGCTAGCTTTTCCAACGGAGTAGACTCGCTGATAGCTAGGAAGTGAGCACTCTTGGTCAATCGGTCGACAATGACCCAAATGGCATCATGACCTCTGAGGGTTTTCGGCAACTTTGTCACAAAATCCATCATAATGTGATCCCACTTCCATTCTGGAATCTCAAGTTGTTGCAGATTGCCATAAGGTTTCTGATGTTCTGTCTTAACTTGCGCGTAGATTTGACATTTCTCCACGAAGGAAGCAATGTCTCGTTTCAAAGTAGGCCACCAATACAACGCTTTCAAGTCGTGATACATCTTTGTACTGCCCGGATGAACCGACAGCCTAGACTTATGGGCTTCCTGCAGTATCAGATCACGATTACCACCATGAACTGGCACCCATACGCGAGACTGGAAAGTCTTTAATCCGCGGTTATCGTCAACGAGTCGGTCTTTCAGCTTTCTCATCAACTCAGCTTTCAGATTGTCACCTTGCAATGCCACCTGCTGCGCTTCCTTTAATCGAGCAATGATATCAGGAACCACAGTAAGTTTCATAAACTTCGCGTCTACAGTAGAGCTTTTGCGACTTAAGGCATCCGCCACCATATTGGCCTTACCCGGATGGTAGCGAATTTCACAATCATAATCTTTTATCAACTCGAGCCATCTGCGTTGCCTCATATTGAGCTCTTTCTGCGTAAAAACGTATTGCAGGCTCTTGTGATCAGTGCAGACCACACATTTGGTGCTGTAAAGATAGTGCCTCCACAATTTCAACGCGAACACCACAGCTGCCAAATCCAAATCATGAGTCGGATAGTTGCCTTCGTGAGGTTTCAATTGCCTTGAAGCGTAGGCAATTACTCTATCACGTTGCATCAACACATACCCCAATCCGGAGTACGAAGCATCACAGTAAACAATGAAGTCTTCAGATCCTTCTAGCAATGAAAGAATTGGAGCTTCGCACAATAGGCGTTTCAGGGATTGAAACGCTTGTTCTTGAGCTTCTGCCCAAATAAATGCAACATCTTTGCGAGTTAGTTTAGTCAGAGGACCTGCAAGTTTAGAAAAGTCGCGGATAAACCGCCAATAATAACCAGCTAGGCCAAGAAAGCTTCTAACTTCAGAAGGAGTTCGGGGAACTCCCCAATTCATCACCGCCTCAACCTTCGCTGGATCAACCTTCACGCCATCGCAGCATATCACGTGACCGAGAAAATGAACTTCTCGCAGCCAGAATTCACACTTCGAGAATTTAGCATAAAGCTTCTCTCGTTTAAGAGTTTCAAGGACTTGTCGCAGATGCAACTCGTGTTCAGCTTCGATTTTAGAATAAACGAAAATATCGTCAATAAACATGATCACCGACTTATCAAGAAAAGGATGACAAACCCGGTTCATCAGGTCCATGAAAACGGCAGGAGCGTTGGTTAAGCCAAAAGGCATCACCAAAAACTCATAATGACCATAACGAGTACGGAAAGCCGTTTTCGGAACATCTTCGTCAGCAACTAATACTTGATGATACCCCGACCGCAGATCAATCTTTGAGAAGCACGTCGCTCCCTGTAGTTGATCAAACAAATCATCTATCCGCGGCAAAGGATACTTGTTCTTTACCGTTCGCTTATTCAGCTCCCGGTAATCAATGCATATCCTCATCGTCCCATCTTTCTTCTTTACAAAAAGTACAGGAGAACCCTAAGGAGAAGAACTCGGGCGAATAAAGCCTTTGTCTAGCAACTCCTAAATCTGAGTCATCATCTCACGAACCTCTGAAGGAGCAAGATGATATGGAGCTTTGGCCACAGGGGTAGCCCCTGGAACAAGATCAATACGATATTCAACATCTCTGACAGGCGGTAACCCAGGCAACTCGTCAGGAAACACTTCTGGATAGTCGGTCACCACCGGAATATCATGAACAACACGTTTCTCCAATTTAGCGTCAATCACATGGGCTAGATAACACTCGCAGCCTTTTGAAACTAACTTCCTTGCTTTCATCAAAGAAACGATAGGAATATCCGATTTTCGTCTTTCGCCATGAGCCACATCATATGACCCGTTAGGTAGAGGAACTTTGATCAACTTCTTGGAATAGAAAATCTCAACGTTCAGCTTGCTAAGCCAATCCATCCCAATTACAACATCGAATTCCGCAATCGGCATAAGAAGAAGGGAAACAAGAAAACTACTCCCGTCGATATCAATAACCGCTTGAGGGACATTATCAACAACTGGAACTACTCTACCACTAGCAGTCTCTACTCTTATTGGCTCATATAGCATAGATACAGGCATTTGCAGTTTATCACAGAAAGATAAAGATACAAAAGAATACGTAGCTCCAGAATCAAACAATACACATGCTGGGGCAAAATTAATAAGAAAAGTACCCGTTATCACGTCCCCAGCACCCTTAGCCTCCTCAGCTGTCATCTGAAATGCTCGCCCTTTAGCTCGGGGAGCACCATCCTTTTTCTGCCCAGAGGTAGACTCACCAGCATCGGTACTTTGCTTCGACCGGCAATCAGATATTCTGTGCCCTGGCTTATGACACTTGTAACAAACATCCTCTTTAAACTCACACTCGGCAACCACGTGCCCCTTCTGTCCACACCGTAAGCATCGAGTAGTGGCTTTAGAACAATCACCACTGTGATACGTACGGCAAGTTGCACACCACGGACGATCCTCCCTCAGCTTATTCTGGGAATCAAACTTCCTTCCAGCAATAGATTATCCTTTAGAAGGACCCGACTTTGAGGATTGTTGAAACTTCCTCTTATGACCTTCACCAGCTCGGTCATCCCTACCCTGAGTACGATCATCTTCAATCTGTCGAGCTATTTCAAACGATCGATCTAAACTCCCAGCCATTCTAACGAGAGCGCGATAATCAGCAGGCAACTTTCCCACAAACTTTCTCATCTTTGCAGCTTCATCAGTCGCCAAGCTAGGAATAAACCTCACTTTATCGATAAAGGCTTGAATAAGAACATCCACCGACTTGTCTCCCTTACTAAGAGCGTTGAAATCTCTTTTCATCTTCTCCATATCATAATCGGTACAGTACCGCTTCGTGACTTTTTCAACAAATTGTTCCCACGTCATAGCAGTAAGAACTTCTTTACTCAAGGTAGCTTTCACAGAATCCCACCAAAACAATGCGCTACCTTTCAACATCCGTGCTGCGTACTTGACACGAAGTTCGGCTTCACAATCACAAGAATCGAACACCTCCTCGGTTTCTCGAAGCCACCTCACGGTATCTGAAGGACCATCACCGCCCTCGAATTCTTTCAGACCGCAAGAACGGAATTTCTTAAACGAACACTTCTCTGGTTTACGCCCTTGCACAGCCGCTAACAACAGCTCCCTTGTAAGTCGGAGCTCTTCCTCCAGACGTGTAATATGCGCTACTTGTTCTAGATCTTGCCTTGGCGGCTCATAATTATGCGGAGAAGATCCTTCTCCAGCCTCAGGATGAAGGCTCGAAGCTTCATCCTCCATACGCTTAAGAGCCTCTTCAGTATTAACTCGTTGCTTAGCCATTCTATGTCAACTTACTACACATGGGAACAACGTTTAGTACTCTACTTATTCAACAACTACTAACGCTACCAGTTAGTTTACACATGCAACTACCACATAACGCTCATACTCAACTCCAAATACCCAACTAGGAACACTTAACGAAGGTCGGGCCCGAGCTTGAGATTGAATACTCCTACGAGTACCCAATTCCTCAAACTTAGGCTCTGATACCTATTTGTAACACCGGTTTTCACGCGCTTAAAATTAGGAAAAATTTTAAGCTTTTTAACTTATCTAATAAAAGCCAACAGCGGAAGTAACCAACGTTTTACAAAAGATAATAAGGTTTATCTGACATGGTAAAGTAAAAGTACAACACAATAAACCAAGTCCAAAAATACCACCGCGTGTTACCCAACTAAACCGACACGTACCTGTTGGAGTATGCCCACTGACGCACGTACGCCATTAGGATCACTGCTAATATAGTGTGGGCCTATTGGGTCACACGCCGGGGATCAATCCTGACAGCAATGAAAAATGAGGGACTAAAAGTGTCAAAGTGGAGAAGTTGGTATGCAGGAGATTTACGCGACGCGGATCCTGTTGGTCAACGCGACGCGGAGTGTCCGTGGCGCGGAAACTTACGGGTACGCGGCGCGGAAATTCGTCTGACAGCATGCAACTTTTGTCTCCCACCTCCCCTTTGGACCAATGCATGTCTTGGCTTTTTAAAAGGCACATGGCCGGTCATGGGGAGTCTATATGGACTGTTTTGCCTCATTTTCTTCCAGAGAACTCTCACTCCTCTCTCTCTCTAGATCCTTTTTTCTCTCTAGAAGGGTTCTTGAAGGAAATACACTTAGAGCTCAATATGGGTTTCATTTTAGAGTGTATTTGAGAGATTTGTTCCAGGAAATTGAGTCTAGATTGCTGTTCCAGAAATGGTTTCAAGACTTTGAAGACCATTGATGGTTTGCTAGTACAAGAGGATTGAGCAAACCCGGGGTGGACTTGCAATAGAGGGAAACTTCTTTGTTTCCTAGTCATCTACACATTTTACAGATTGCTGGAGCTAAGGAGAAAGGTATAATCTTCTTTCTCTGCTTTTTACATGTTGCAAATACTTGTTATAGAGTTTGGTCCATTTTGGGGTTTTTATGCTTTGCATGTTTGTACATTTGGCATTGCATGTTGTTCCCTTGCTTCCACTGTGTTCCTCAAACCCCAACAGTGGTATCAGAGCCACCTCTATACTGTATTTGCACATGGTGGCCTGAAAAACCCGAAAATAAGTTTTTGGTTTTCTGTCAAGTGGATTTCCGCGGCGCGGAACTATTATGGTTACGCGGCGCAGAAATTGACGGGACGAAATTTGCATTTCTGCCAGTGTTTTTACGCGGCGCGGTCCTGTTGTTGGGTCCGCGGCGCGGAACTTACTAGGGCAGAATCTGTTTTTTGTCTTTTTAAAGGAAAAAAGCATTTTTGGGTTTTTGGCACTAAATTTTGGTTTCTGGAATTTTTTGTCCAGAAATTAAAATTTGGTTTTTGTAAGTTGCCTTGTATAATGGTTGGTGTATTTATATATGGATTATTATTTTGGTATGAAAATGGTAATTGCATATACTTACATTATGTATTTATGAATATGTTTCATCGAAAATGGTTTGGTGTTACTAAGGCATAAGTACATGAGATTTTTAGTGCCTTGAGTGTTTTATAAAAATCTTAACCATTATACATAAGTTTACATGGTTTTGTGTGGCACACCATGTTGTTGTTCATTAGTGAACTTGGTTGTTTGTTCTTGTGATGTTGGTAACCATAGATATGCCCTAGACCTTGTGGATGTTTGGTTGTATTTTAATTATTCATTCATTTGGTGACTTTAAGTCACATGGTTTGTAATAATTAAATTTATTTATTTGGTATGTAATTTTGTTTATGTGGCTTGCATGCCATTTAAATATTCCATATTATGTATTTGTACTAGAAGTTAGGAATTGTGGCTTGCATGCCATTTATTTCTTTTTCTATGTAACTGTAATATGGAGCAACCATAGGGAGTCAACGGAGTGACGTTTTGGCGAACACGAATCCGAGAGGCCCAATGGAGGTAGCGGGTTTAGTGGGAGCACATCCGAAGTCAAGGCTTTTGGTCCTTAGATGACTTTGTTTTCCCGTAGTGGCTCACGGGAAAACGCAAAGGTTTTAGGGGCATGGTTACCAATTTGTTGTATGCGTGTGATGGTTTTATTATATTGTTTATGCATGAGTTGTAGGACTATTGCATGCTAGACAATTTTTGTAAATAATAAAACCTAAGAGTTTTTAAAGATGGTTTAACAAACTCTCGCGCGCACACTTGATTAACAAATGGATTTAACGATGGTTTAGTATCCGATTAGTGAGAACGTTTGGTTTTTTGTCACTTTTTGTTAATCATACTCAAAATGGTTTTTTAACCGGAAAAATAAATCCCGTTTTCTAAAGTGTAAATCGCACACCAGCCATAAGATGACACCACCCGAATCTAGTCGTGTAAGGGTTGATTGTCGAGCTTTAACCGAGTTAGCCTTTGCATGAGTTGTGTGGAAGGTGCGTATGGCAACTCGCAAGGTCGATTGTCGAGCTCTATCCGAGTCGATTTTGGGCGAGAGTACCACCGTGTATCTTGATGGTTGATTTACGGTTTCAATGTAATATTTTGGATGATTGTCGAGCTCTAGCCGAGTTATACAAAATATTAATTGAGAATCGGTGTGGAGGGATCAAACATGCCAAACTTGGCACAATGGTTGACAAGTAGGATCCCGCAAGGAACTAAGACTTGCAATAATGGATTGCAATCGGTCAATGGTTGCCGGCCTAAATAGCTCTGCCACGTGATCCGCGGAAAACCCGTCACGGTGCATGGTGAAATAGGGTTCTTCGCCCTTGTTAAAATAGTTGTTTTTCTTAAACACATGGGGTAATTATTTTAACGAGGATTTCAATCAAACTAACTAAAACTACTCTGCTTTCATAGATGACGTCGACTAGCATCAACAACACCAACTTCACGTTACGTACGTTTCTTGAGAAGGAGAAACTCGATGGGAGTAACTTTATGGATTGGTCTAGGAAATTGCGCATTGTCCTACGACACGAAGACAAGTTACACACCATTGAGGAACCCCTTCCAGAAGCCCCTGCTACCAACGCAAGTAGGACTATTCTTGATGCGTATAATAAACGCGTCAAGGACACCAACGAGGTCTCTTGTCTCATGTTAAGCATGATGATCCCCAACTTGCAAAGGCAATTAGAGGATCTAAATGCATACGAAATGATGCTTGAGTTGAAGGACATGTTCCAACAACAAGCAAGGCAAGAACGGTATGGGTGTTTAAATGAACTACTTGGTTGCCGACTGCAGGATGGTGAGAGCGTAAGCATTCACGTGCTTAAGATGAAAGCACTTGTGGAACGCTTGGAGAGGCTAGGATTTACCATTGAAAGGGAAATGGTGGTGGATATTGTTCTCCGATCACTCCCACCATCATATGAGCAATTCATTATGAATTATCACATGCATGGTATGGATAAATCCTTAATGGAGCTTCATGGCATGCTGAAGACTCGAGAGTCTAACATGGCCAAAAGTAAGCTCACCTCGTCCACTCTTACTAAGGCTACTGGAAAGCGAGCTACCTCAAATGGGAAGCTTGGTTCTACACTAAGCTTACCATGTTAATGGAGTCGAAGGGCAATGAGATTGCGCCTCAAGATGAGACTCCTAATGGGGAAGTTTGCTACTTTTGTGGAAAGCATGGAAATTGGCGCCGCCACGCCTGCCCTAAGTGCCTTGAAGAGCTAAGGATGCACAAGATGAGAAATATTGGCTCCAAAGCTTAAGGTACATTCATGATCAAACTCTACCATTTATCTACTTCTATGGGCAAGTTTTGGATACTTGCCACAACACTCACGTTTGTCACAAATTTGTTTGTTGCGAAGTGCAGGTGTTAGAGAGAAGTAGAAGATGTAGAGAGCTGGACTTCATAACGGGAAACAAGATAGTTGTCCCTATTTGAAAAGGATTGGAAGTCGGAATCTTGCCACTCTTTCCAGCTAGTCTATTACTTTACTAGATCTATGTTTTACGCCCTGCGTGGCTAGAAACAATGTATCTTCTATGCCTTTTGATAACGATGGATTAACTTCTTATGAATTATGTATTTGGTGGCTTATTTGAAAGTTTATCCATGTTATGGCATTTATTATAAGCGTTTGCTTATGATGTAATACATTGATCGTGAATGATTTGTACATGTTACTCTTTTTGCTAAAGTCAATTTAACCATATAAATAAGACTTGCATCACCAAGCTCCATGTGGTTAGGAACTTGGATTTTTTGATCTAGGATCAATTGTTGATTGTAAATCTTATTTATTGGGCTAAAATGACTCAAACATCCTTCACTTATGTATGTGAGAGGAATGAAGGCTTGTTGGATTTCGTTCACACTTTTGTGTGTAGACCGTTCAAGCAAAACCTAAGTAGTAACATTGGATACTTTGTTACCTTACCAGTGAAGGTAAAAGAATGAATATGTTTAATTTGTTAGACACTCGTCTGAAGCCTTGAAAGGTGTTCAAGACACATCCATGACAAAGTACATGACTAAGAGGGCATAAGACTAAAATACTCGAATCTAATAGAGATGTTGAGGATGAAGTTCTGAGTTTTGTGACCATCATAAGAATTATGGGTTTGTCTCATAATTCAAACCTCCTAAGACATATTGTTATATATGGTCACCAAGTGGAGGAACCGGTCATTCTAGTTATGGTCCGATTATGATGGGTTTAACCAAAGTACCCTATTTTTGGGGAGTACTTTGAGAGTAGCGGGAATTGTTCCATAAGCCAAACCAACAAAGATGGTTAAGTATGCACCTTAGATGATAATACTAGAAAGTATGTCTTTGCTAGTCCATCACAAAGTCCTAATTCCTCAACCTGTGTTTAAGGTGTGTTGGAGGAAACCGGAATCTAGAGGTGCTACTCTATTAGGTATTCTACTGTGGCCATGGGATATTTGAACAAGAAGTGTGTTGTTCAAAAGGTTTCAAATATCTGCGGGTGCCAGTAGGATTAAAGTTTACCTTGAATGGAAAAACCTGATGTTGGCACTAGCAATCAATTGTGATTGAAGCTCAGCATGGCTATGCTGGAGCACCTGACATTAAGTCATTACCTCTTAAACTTGGTAATAGTTGTCATAAGGCCGGAAATATATAGTTTTATATCTGAGGGAGACGACTTAATGATGTTTACATCAAACTACCAAAAACAAGAGTGGGCCTAGAGTCTGCTAGAAGGAAAGGGGTGATGAAAATGAGATGCAATCCATGTGGGATATCCAAGTATTGGACTTAGTAATACCAACCCTTGGGTTGAAACTCGAAGGGTAAAAATGGTTCTTTGTTGAAAGTGACCAACATGTATAAGTGTATGATTTCGAATACTGACTGGTAAGAAAGATCTATGATTGACCATGTGGAAGGTATCATATGATGTCTTTCTCTCAGTGGCTATGTCGAATATTGAGTTCGTAGATAACTTCAAATACCGACTAGTAGGAGATAGTTTTATGATGATTGACCATGAGGAGGGTATCATCTAAATATTCTCTACTGGTGATTATGTTGAAGTAAACTCGGATACTTGTGATTTTAGTGCCTTTCATGGCTAAGACAACTTAATGCAAAGACCACATTCCTTAATAGGAATTCTCTGAGGAAGTTCTTGTAACACTATCCGATGGTCTGTTACATTAAGAGTTCCTTGTAAAGTTTACAAGCAAAAGGAGTACCATGTTGGACTTAAATAAGCATCTCAAGGTTACATTCTTTGCTTTGATATGAAAATCAATTGTTTGAGTTTTCAATAAGCAAGGAAGAAACGTGTATGAATGTCAGGGCTAGTGGGAGCATTGTTGTAATTCTATATCTACAACGTTATGGAGATAATGTCCTTACCTTATATTGTTCAAGAGATAAAGTAAGGAATTATGCATCCATGACGACAATAAAATATACAAAACCTGTTTAGGGCATCATGAAATATTAAGATATGTTCTTGGTACTCTGTTATAAAAGAAGCAAGAGTAAGTTGTTACTCTAGTGTTAGCTTCTGAATAGAATGGGATAACTGCCGATCTTATTCGGAGTTTATGATCCTATAATATATGGTGTTGTTGATCAAAGTAGTTCTTGAAGCATCACTGACTCTATTGGGTTCTTCTGAGACAATGAGGGTAGGATGGATTTACTATAAGAACCGAAGTCTCGAGTAGTCATTTACCTTATTGGGTTCTTCTGAAACAATGAAGGTACTATGAATTGAACAAAGCACCAGGGTCTCACCAACACATACTATGTGAGTGATGGTTGAGGTAGAGACGTGGTCGCTAGCAGAGTTAACACGGATAGCTTTATGGTAGATTCGTTAACTAAGCTGTTGTCACGGGCTAGTGATGTTTACCATACTAGGCCTAGGTGAACAAGGCTTGAGTTTGTTTTAGTTATATGTTTGGTATATATTATCTTGGGGAACATTAAGCAGTTTTGTACTTCATACGATATTGATTATTAAATGTGATTTAATAATGCGCCGAGGGCGGATATTTTATGAATCCTTACTGTGTTCCATCTTAGCATGTTTAACACTTCCCAGAATGCTCTTTTCATTCTTAATGTTCACAGTCGGTCATTCTTCACGGGGAGGAAGTTTGAGATAAGGCTGAGGGAAGTGGTTGGTTGCTATCTAATAATGGATTAGGTAAAAGAGACGCAACACTTCGCCTGTGCTTGCAATGGTCAAGTGACTGGATGACCCGCACCTGAATTTACTTCATGGTTTCTGTCACGAGTAAATCAGGATGATAATATCACTTTGTCCTTAGACTGGAGATACATGTGTTCCAAAGCATGGATCTGCTTTGCTTTGATTGCTTTCAAACGCAGTTCGTAACTGGCTGTTATAAAGGGAGCTTTTGAGTAAAGTATGGTGTATGTGGCGGAGAAATGTAGTCAAAGGGATTCGTTCCTCTAGTTTTAGAGAGATATCCATGGGCCCTCGATGATTGAGCGCTGACGTAAAATGCATGGCCATGCTCAAGTTGCGATGATATTTGATTGATTGCAACTAGATTTTGGGTCACCATCAATTGAGATCGAGAAACATAATCGTGAACGATCTGGAGATTGACATTTAACCATGTCTCGTGTTCACACGGATATCGCGAACGAAGGGATGAATTATCACTTATCTATAAGACCATTCTGTATCTGATTCTGGATTTGGTTTTTGTTCTTGATGACAAAACCCATGCTTATTAGGGGCACAAATGCCTTACTAGAGGCCGCTCTTTGTCTGTGGTTTATGGGTACGGTGTGTCATGTGTAAGTGGGAGTTTGTTGGAGTATGCCCACTGACGCACGTACGGCATTAGGATCACTGCCAATATAGTGTGGGCCTATTGGGTCACACGCCGGGGATCAATCCTGACAGCAATGAAAAATGAGGGACTAAAAGTGTCAAAGTGGAGAAGTTGGTATGTAGGAGATTTACGCGACGCGGATCCTGTTGGTCAACGCGACACGGAGTGTCCGCGGTGCGGAAACTTACGGGAACGCGGCGTGGAAATTCGTCTGACAGCATGCAACTTTTGTCTCCCACCTCCCCTTTGGACCAATGCATGTCTTGGCTTTTTAAAAGGCACATGGCCTGTCATGGGGAGTCTATATGGACTGTTTTGCCTCATTTTCTTCCAGAGAACTCTCACTCCTCTCTCTCTCTAGATCCTTTTTTCTCTCTAGAAGGGTTCTTGAAGGATATACATTTAGAGCTCAATATGGGTTTCATTTTAGAGTGTATTTGAGAGATTTGTTCCAGGAAATTGAGTGTAGATTGCTGTTCCAGAAATGGTTTCAAGACTTTGAAGACCATTGATGGTTTGCTAGTACAAGAGGATTGAGCAAACCCGGGGTGGACTTGCAATAGAGGGAAACTTCTTTGTTTCCTAGTCATCCACACATTTTACAGATTGGTGGAGCTAAGGAGAAAGGTATAATCTTCTTTCTCTGCTTTTTACATGTTGCAAATACTTGTTATAGAGTTTGGTCCATTTTGGGGTTTTTATGCTTTGCATGTTTGTACATTTGGCATTGCATGTTGTTCCCTTGCTTCCGCTGTGTTCCTCAAACCCCAACAGTACCGACCATCGGATCACATATAATTACATCGAACAGTGTTCCGCAAAAGATATATATACAACAGCTACCAACAGTCCCGCCTCACCAGGCCAACTATTTCGCATCTGCAAAAAGGGAAATTTAGGCACCGTTAGCTACAATTAACTAGTGAGTATAGATTAACACATAAGCATCAATAAGCAGGTTATCACAACTACGGGACAGCACATAAGGCTATCCTAACACATAGCGTCGCGCCAATGAGTCAGTAGGAATCATATCTCGCAGGGGGAAAAGCCCCGCTCAACGATTCAAACTGGGGACCATCAGCTACAACTATCCACAATGGTGGGGGAGCAAAGAGCAGTCCACCAAACGCGTTACGAAGCTCGAAGCTCAACATCTCGGATCTCAATGAAAGCTAAGATCCCAACTCACGTTAAGGAGCGGCGGTTTGCAAGACCACCCCGGCGTGCTGCACACCGAGTACCGTTGATCCCCATTATTCCATCAAAGGGATCCAGCCTTCGGGAAGAAAGCTGACCTTAACCATGCCATCAACAGTCCGGACCAGTATCATATACAACTATAACACGTAGTGGTTTCAACTATACACATGTGATTTATAACCAACGAGTAAAGCAACTTAACATGGCAACAGTATATAACAACATGGCATAACATACCTCATATACGCACGTATGCGACATCGCCAACATATTTCAATAAACAACAGACAACGCTACTTACCGAGACTCATGGGAAAACCGGTACTCACCTCGAAATTAGAGGAGACAAATATGGATTCGGGAATCCCAGGAGCACACGGAGTCGTCCGAATCACCTAACATATTAGGGTCAGGCTTAGATACCAAACAACAACGATCAACGAAGCTTAAAACAAAACACTACAAAATTGTCAGCATAAACCCCTGCTTGCGACCGCAAGGGGTTCACTTGCGACCACAAGGGTCATTTCAAACACATCGTTGCGACCGCAAGGGATCTTCTTGCGACCGCAAGGATCCTTCCCAAACCACCCCAACTTGCGACTGCAAGGACTTAGCCATACGACTGCAAGGGTGGTATCTTGGGGGCTTACGATCGCAAGTTATGTACCTACGATCGCAAGTTACATTTCCATCGTCCTTAGACGGTAATCCACAACGTAACAAGCTTACGATCGCAAGACCCATCGCTTGCGACCGCAAGTAACCTCTTGACATGCTTGCGACCGCAAGGCTATACCCTTGCGACCGCAAGGACATTCGTTACAGAGTGTTCTTGCTCTGTTTCGAGCACAACCGCTGCCTTTACGGGTTTTGACATCAAAATTCGACTTGAATCCATATTCAAGTGTTTTTACTTCATCTCTAACACATATATGAACTTAGCAACATCTTTCTAACATAAAACAATCACAAGAACACAATTGAATCCATCAAAATGGATCCTTTCTTCTCTTTGACTCAAGAACTAGGTTTAACAATAAACTTAGTTGAAGAAGATGATATCAAACCTATAGAACAGATTCAACACTTGTTTTCTCCTTGTTGCTTAACCTCTTTCTTGATTCTCCAATCAAATCTCCAAGAGTTCAAGGGTGTGTGTGTGTTATTTTGCACGTATGTATGTTTGTATGAGTTTGTGTGTTTTGAGCTACAACAGGGGATAAGAATCCCACATAAACCGACTAAGTGGGTTTAATACTCCAAAAGGGTATTTCGTTCTCCTATTCAACTTAAAACACGACTTAGGTTTATCCGTTTTAACTAACGGAGATATTTTCGGAATCATTATCCGAAACCGTTCAACTATTTACCAACATTTTCTATTTATGAAACATTTCTAACTTTAGCCACATAACCACGTGTACCAACAAATAACAACAATTGAGCAACAAAACAACTTAAACAACTTGGTTAACGTCAATGTACAACTAAACAAACATAAGGTACAACTAATTACAACTAGGCCCTAAATTAGGTTGTTACAAATAAGGTTGCTATTGCCAGAGATAAGTTAAAAGCTGCAAGGGATAGACAAAAAATGTATGCTGATCCTCGTCGTCGACCGGTATCGTTTGTTGAAGGGGAGATGGTCTACTTAAAAGTATCACCTTGGAAGGGTGTTATTAGATTTGGTAAACGTGGGAAGTTGGCTCCCCGTTACATTGGTCTTTTCAAAATTAGACGAGTGGTCAACGATCAGGCAGTTGCTTTGGATCTTCCTGATGAGTTAGCGGGTATTCACCACACTTTCAATGTATGTTATCTTCGTAAGTGCAACGTAGAGGATCAGACTCAGGTTCTACCGATACAAGATCTTCGTGTGGATATTAATCAAAAACTTGTAGAAGAACCAGTTGAACTGTTGGATCGAAAGGTTACAAAGTTAAGAAAGAAACAGATACCGATGGTTTTGGTTAAATGGAAGCACAGTTTGGGATCTGATTTAACTTGGGAGACCGAAGCGGATATGAGGAGCCGTTATCCTTCCTTATTTGAGCGCGAAGAGATTCCGAGGACGAAATCTTCTTAAGGAGGGTAGATTTGTAACACCCTCTTACCAGGCCTAGAATTTTGAGGTAATTAATTAAGTTAATATTGAGGATTAATTTAATTATGTGGATTATGTGTTATTTTGTTTAATTGATAAATAATTGTTTGTTTATTAATTTTAGGTAATTAATTTAAAACTAATTATTAGTTAGTGGGGGGGGGGGGGGTGTGTGTTGGCCGAATTGGTGATTAGTCACCAACACACTCACAATAACCCACATTTACATGCAAAATATCAAAGTGTTGTGTGTGTTTTATGTGTTCTAATGCTCTCGGACGATTGAAAGAAAGTGGAACAAGAAATCAAATAAATTGATCTTCTTCTTTCATGCTTAATTGACAATTGAAGATTATATCATCATAAGGTTAGAACACTGAATTCAATTTGTTAATTGATAGATTATTCTCGGTTTTGGTTATATATGATAAATTCCAATTGTTCTTGACAAATTGATGAACTTAGGATGTATGCATGTTAGATTTTATGATCAATACAAGTTGTTTAAGTGTTCTTTATGTGAATTAGACGATTTCTGAAAACTTATATGACTTGCATGCTTAAAACCAGTAAGGATTTAAGTTAGAAATCGAATTTGGGGAAGAACACTTGAATCTATCGGAATTGGGTATGAAACAGTCGGGATTGATGAATTCCGATAGGATTTTATCAGGATTTAGTGAAAACCGACAGAAAGTCTAGGAATTGGACTAGAATCCGACACATTATCTATGGATTGCCCTGACTCTTTTATCGGATTTGATTATCTCGGGATTGAACCTTTTATCGGAATTGATAATGGCCTTAACATTTATATCGGAATTCAGTTTAGTCGGATTGTACCTTTTCTCGGATTATGACTTTTATCGGGTTGTACATTCTATCGGATTTTGCCTATGCTCGGATTGTGCCTTTGCTCGGGATTTGATTTTATCGGAATTGGTACTATCGGATTTGGACATTATCGGATTTGGATATGGTTCTATCGGAATTGAATATTATCGGTATTTGGCCTCTACTCGGAATTCAATTCAATCGGATTTGGGATTTACTCGGATTTTAAGATTTGAAGATAAACATGAATTGGTATATCTTTTGGGTTTATGTATGATGAATATATATATGCATATGTGCACATACATGATTAACATGGTTAGATATGAAATCTATTTTGGATCAGTATAATGAATTAAATACTAACTTGGGTTACTTCAATCTCAGGAACTGAGAAGACTCAGTGAATTTAGTCACCTGAGTGGGATCTAGCAGTGTAGACTGTGGTGAGTGGGTTTATATCTTTTGATATACATGATATGATATCCTATTTGGAATGCTCTTGTTTAGATTGTATATACATGTTATTTGGAGATCAGCTTGATGCTGGGTTTGTTGCTTGGGGGGTGTACCGTATAAGATCTTGTGATGCAATTGTTGTACACAAGAAGGCTGGTATTGTTATCACTGTTAGCAGGGCTATCGGTAGACCTTGGTTTTGGCCGACCTTGGTTGTAGGTGCTTGCAACACAGCCGGTTCTCCTGGGATTCATGAGCTATTTGGTTTAGGCATGTTTGCCTTGTTTATGATTAGATAGTTATTCCCTCACTTAGCTTTGTGCTAATTCCCCACTAGATTGTTTTGCAGATACTCCGTGGTGAGTTTGTAGATAATGAAGACTGGGATTTTGGACCTGACCATTACTCTGATGTCAAAGATTTTTGCTAGAGCCTGTTTTGTAACTAACACTGTAATGGATATTTTGTAAATGATAACTAGTCAACGTTGTATATCTTTTGGATTTTAAATTTAATTATATGTAATTAGCTTCCGCACGCAGTTTATTGTTAATTAAAAAGTACAGTGTTACACTTTTGCTTAGTGAGCATACTACTGAACTAATAAACACATATAGCATAAGTAACTCTTCTTAGGATGTCTCACATCCCAGCTATAGTCTGCAAAACAGTCAAACTGTTAACTTGTCCCGGAGTATGATCACGCCTCGCACATAACCAAGCCCCTGACACTTTACTTGGGTATAAGGATCTCAATATACCCCTTTCACTTGCCTAGATACAAACACCAAGCCCTGACGCTTTACTTGGGTATAAGGAGCTCAATATACCCCTTTCACTTTCCTGGATACAAGGTATCCGCTTTTCTTTGTACAAGGGTTCTCTAAGCCAGGTACCTGCTATACTCGTGCACATAAATATCACATATTACAACATAGATATCATACTGTTCACTTTGCACATAAATGCATACTAATCATATCAAATACTATAACATAGTGCCACTGAACATCTGAACAACAGCCTTTAACTTTACATATCAAACATACAGTTGCTATACTAATCACTTAGTGCACAAACATATACTAATCTGATTAAAGGTAAGTACACTCACCTTAGCGGCGGTTAAAATACTTTTATCATCGAAACGCTAATCTCTTATTGCCTACAAGCAATGAACATCAAATAACAACTAACTTAACCTGGTCCTGGCCCTCCCTACGGCCGTAGAGAATTTACCCTATGCCCGTAGGAGTTCCCTTTACTACGGCCGTAGGGATTTATCCCTGCACACGTAGGACTTGTTTCTAGGCTTTCCTTCGTCCTTAGATGGTAATCCACAAAACACTAACCTACGCCCGCAGGAATCCTTACCTACGGCCGTAGTAGACAAAACACACAAATCTTTTAAAACCTTCCTACGCCCGTAGGGAATAATCCCTGCGGCCGTAGGAACAGTCGGTACAGCAGACCAGCTTGCTCTGTTCGAACAGCAGCCGGAAAACCTCAATTTTTGCCATCTACCTCGATTCTAACTCTGTTTTCCAGTATTGAACATTACCAAGCATGTACTACTACTTCAAACACAATAAAATTATAACAACAACAAAAGAACACTTCACAACTAAGGATTCAACCAAAGAATCCAATCTTTGACCTAGAACTCAATTCAATTCATCAAAACACATACCTCTTGCTATAGGATCACTAGAAATCCAACTTCAAGTGTTAATCTACACCTCTTGGCTTGAAATCAGTAACAAAATGGTAGGGATGTGTGTGTGTCGTATGCTCCTGGTGGTTTGACTCCAATTGAGTCAAATGAAAGCTCATATAAATCCATACTTCTAGAAATGACATAAATGGTCCCTGTACTTATAAGTTTTTTCTAAATTTACAAATCAGGCCCTCACTTATACACAAACAAATAAAGGAAACTTGCTAACTATATCTAACACTTAAAACATCACTTGATCTAACCTCATATAGGAACTTACAAACTTTGGGGCGTTACAACTATCCCTGTACACAATCTATCAGACTCCTACTTGTGCACTATAGTTACACTCCCTTGTTCCTCACGGGTCTAAGGAGGTCCCCAGCCAAACACTTAGGTTAACCACGACTATAAGTTCTCTTATGTCCAGAGATTCTATAATCACATACTTGGATTACCCGGTTTTTCCTTTCGCATCGCGATATTCCGTAATGTGGATTTCAGATATGGAGCACGTAATATATTCTGAAAACCCAGATTTTGTTTCTCGACTTCTGATTTCGACTAACTACAGTTACGGAGTTAACAAATGATGTCCATCATTCTATCCGAGCACGGCCACGCATTTTATTTAGTCTCAACCGTTAAGGGGCCCTGGAATATCTCCTCTCTACAAGAGAAGGTGCAAATCCTATCTTGACTGCTTGCATTTGAGCACACGTCTTCCGCTGCACCCATATACGCCTGTTATAGTTACCCAATTATGGCGTAACGTTAGAACGTTCGAAAGTACAGAAGTCCTCGTGCCCCAAACCAAACATCTCAGGTCTAAGGACAACCAATCAGCTAACTCATGTCGAAAGGCTCCATGAAGTTATACTGATGCGGATCACCTCTAATACTTGTACCCCTGACAAATATCTTGTAACACCCTGAAAATTTGCAGTGTAGTGTTGTACCTTGTGATTTAGTACTTGTATAATGACTTTAAGTGAATTAAATTAAGTGTTTTGTGTGAATAACGTGTCTTGTGTTAAATTATGTGATTATGTGAAAAGTGTCAAACGTGTCTAAAAGTGATACTGTGTTATACGGTTTCGCGTAATGATTCCGTATATATCCCCGTTGGGTAAAACGGGATGGCGTGTGTCAAGTTGTAAGTTGGAAAGGGGAACAAAATACCCCGTGTTTTAAATAAACACCCTAGGGTCGGTTTCTCCACCCTTATCCCCTGGGTTTTGTCAACACACTATATACACACACTCTTTCACGATTTCAAACACACACACACACATATCCTCTATAAGTCTTTCAAGAAATCAAAAGAGGAATTGCAAGTTTGTGATTTGGGCAGCTGATTCAAGTGACTAATTCAGTGCTTATATCATCATCTTCACCAAGTTGTAAGTGTATTCGTGATTAAACCTAGTTTTGAGTTTGTGGTCAAGAAACACCATTTTAGTGGTGTTAATTGTGTGTTTGTGGTTTGTAAGTGTACAAATGTGTTCATAAGGTCCTTGTGATGTTGTGTGAAGTGTGCACACAGTTGAAACTAAGTTTTGGACCGATCAAAGTGTTAAAAAATGGCAATTACACCAGCTGTGCGTAACAGAGTCGGAAGGGCACTGTGTCGGGAGGTCATACGATCGCATGGGCTTATACTTGCGATCGCATGGTAAACCTTTGCGATCGGAAGTCTTGTGTTTGGTCTTTGCGATCGCATGGTAGGTCCATGCGATCGTATGGGTCTGTTTTATGGTGTTTACCGCTTACGAGCGAAGGAAATGAGGTTTGCAACCGTATGTACATAACTTGCGATCGTAACCAACCCTAGAATCATGTTTGCGATCAAAAGGGGCATCTCTTGCGATCGGAAGCATGGGTTTGGGGGAAAGAACCTTTGCGATCGCATGGGGTACCTATGTGATCGCATGGCTATTATGAGAGGTCCTTTGCGATCGCATGAATAGTGCATGCGATCGCAAGTGGGGGTCCAGTCTTAACAGCTTGTGTAACTTGTGTTTTAACCTATGTGTGCTATGTGTATGTGATAACCACGCCTGAACCTAATGTGTTAGGTATTTCTGACGACTCTGGGGATTCTTGGGATTCCCGATTTCATTTCTGCCTCCTGTAATCTCGAGGTGAGTACCGGTTTCCCATGAGACTCAGTAAGTAGGGTTATCGGTTGCCTGTTGCTATGTGCCATGTATATATATATGTGAACACGCGAAGTATGACGTGATATAGTTATATATGTGATACCATGTGATATATATTGTGATATGTGATACGCATGCGTACTGTGGACCTTATGGGTCATCCGTGTTTGTGATTCCTGTCCGGACAGATGCATGGGTTGAGGTCAGTTTGCTAACGTGGCTGGATGCTTGAGTGTTTTTTGGGATCAACGGTACTCGATGGAGTTTTCCGGGTTAAAGGTTCTGCAGGCCGCCGTTCCTCGACATACAGGGAAGTTCTTGGTCTATGATCAGATCCGAACGGAGTCCTAGTGACTCAAATGTGATGGTGGGCTGCTCTTCGCTCCCCCACCGATGCGGTTGGTTATGACTGATTCCCCAGCTCGGATCGTTGAGCCAGGCTAGTTACCTTTCAAGATATGATCCCGCTGAATGTCAGCACACCGCTACGTGATATCTTAGCTTTGTGTGCCTTATTGTGACGTGATAGCATCCTTATTGAATCTTACGTGATATATGTACTTACTAGCGGCGCGGAAACCTATGGGAACCTACGGGAACGCGGCGCGTAATATCGTCTGACAGCATGCAACTTTTGGCTCCACCTCCTTTTTGGGCCAATGAGAGGGCTTGCTTTCTGTTGGCCGGCCTTGGGGAGGATAAAGAGTCTTATGGCTCATTTTGACAGGATGGAATTCAGATTTCTCTCACACTCTCTCTCTCTCTAGAAGACCCTTGAAGCTACATGGCACTTTGAGAGATCTTGCATCTTCTAGTTAGTGCATGTGAGGTTTTATTCCAGATTTGAGAGAGTTTTACTGTCCTTGTGGTGGATTCAAGTCGTTGAAGTTCATCTAAGCAAGCTAGTACTTGTGGATTGAGCAAAACCGGGGTGGATCATCAATAGAGAGGAGCTCGGTTGCTTCTTCATCATCACCACTGGTTTCTACAGGTTGCTGGAGCAAAGAAGAAAGGTATAATCTTCTTTCTCTGCTTTTTACATGTTGCAAATACTTGTTATAGAGTTTGGTCCATTTTGGGGTTTTTATGCTTTGCATGTTTGTACATTTGGCATTGCATATTGTTCCCTTGCTTCCGCTGTGTTCCTCAAACCCCAACAGAATCAAGGTCTACGGGCGTAGGTACATAACTTACGGTTGTAGATCACCAAAGAATAGCTCCTGCGAGCGTAGGAATAGGTTCCTGCGGCCGTAGGGCATGATTCGTTGGAAGGAACCTCTGTGGGCGCAGGGAACTATACCTACGGCCTTCGGATGGGTTTGGCATATGTCCTGCAGCCGTAGGACATATCCTCTGCGGCCGTAGGAGCCTGTCCAGTGCTGACAGTTTGTGTAACTTGTGTTTTAGCTTATGTGGGCTAATGGTGTAGTAAGTTTGTGTATATGTTAGAAGTCGAATATCAGCACTTGAATACGGATTCAAGTCGATTTTTGTGTCAATATTGTGATTTGCAGCGGCTGTGTTCGAACAGAGCAAGAACACTCTGTCACAGGGTTGCTTGCGATCGCATGAGAAAGGTATGCGATCGCATGGGTTGTCTGGAGTCTCTTGCGGTCGCATGCATGTGTCTTGCGATCGTAAGGGTGTCGTAGTCGTGGTTTACCGTATAAGGACGATGGAAATGTAACTTGCGATCGTAGGTACATAACTTGCGATCGTAAGCCCCCAAGATACCACCCTTGCGGTCGTTTGGTTAAGCCTTGCGGTCGCAAGTTGGTGTGGTTTGGGTAGGACCCTTGTGGTCACAAGGTAAACCCTTGTGGTCGCAAGTAGGGTGTTTAAGAGGACCCTTGCGGCCGCATGGATATGTCTTGCGACCACAAGTGTTATTTTTTTTGTTGGCAGCTTTGTTGTATTGTGGTTTAAGTCCCGTTACTTGTGGTTGTTTGGTGTCTAAGCCTAACCCTAATGTGTTAGGTGATTCGGACGACTCCGTGTGCTCCTGGGATTCCCGAATTCATATTTGTCTCCTCTGATTTCGAGGTGAGTACCGGTTTTCCCATGAGTCTCGGTAAGTAGCGTTGTCTGTTGTTGGTTGACATATGTTACTGATGTCGCACACGTGCGTATATGAGGTATGTTATACATGTTGTTGTATATTGTTGCCATGCTAAGTTGCTTTACACGTTGGTTATGAATCGCATGCGTATAGTTGAACCCACTACGGGTTGTAGTTGTATATGTGGTACTGGTCTGAACTGTTGTTGGCATGGTTAAGGTCAGCTTTCTTCCCGAAGGCTGGATCCCTTTGATGGAATAACGGGGATCAACGGTACCCGGTGTGCAGCACGCCGGGGTGGTCTTGCAAACCGCCGCTCCTTAACGTGAGTTGGGATCTTAACTTTCGTTGAGATCCCAGTTGTTGAGCTTCAGGCTTCGTAACGCGTTTGGTGGACTGCTCTTCGCTTCCCCACCATTGCGGATAGTTGTAGCTGATGGTCCCTAGTTGGAATCGTTGAGCGGGGCTTTTCCCCCTGCGAGATATGATTCCTACTAACTCGTTGGCGCGACACTGTATGTTAGGATAGCCTTATGTGCTGTCCCGTAGTTGGGATAACCTGCTTATTGATGCCTATGTGTTAATCTGTACTCACTAGCTAGTTATAGCTAACGGTGCCTAAATTTCCCTTTTTGCAGATGCGAAGTAGTTGGCCTGGTGAGGCGGGACTGTTGGTAGTTGGTGTTCATACCTTTTGCGGAACACTGTTCGTTGTAATTATATGTGATCCGATGGTCGGTACGTGTCGGTTTAGATGGGTAACACACGGTGGTATTTTGGACTTGGTTTTTGGTGTTGAAATTTTACTTTACCATGTCAGATAAACATTATTATCTTTTGTAAAACGTGGTTACTTCCGCTGCTGGCTTTTATTATATATGTTTAAAAAGCTAAAAGTTTCCCTAATTTTAAGTGCGTGAAAACCGGTGTTACAAGTAGGTATCAGAGCCTAAGTTTGAGGAATTGGGTACTCGTAGAAGTATTTAATCTCAAGCTCCGGCCCGACCATCATTAAGTGTTCCTAGTTGGGTGTTTGGGGATTGAGTATGAGCATTATGTGGTAGTTGCATGTTGTAAACTAACTTGTAGCGTTAGCAGTTGTTGAATAAGTAGAGTACTAAACGTTGTTCCCATGTGTAGTAAGTTGACATAGAATGGCTGAGCAACGAGTCAATACTGAAGAAGCTCTTAAGAGAATGGAGGATAAAGCTTCTAGCGTTCATCCCGAGGCTGGAGAAGGATCTGCTCCACATAATTATGAGCCGCCAAGGCAAGATCCAGAACAAGCAGCGCGTATTACACGACTGGAGGAAGAGCTCCGACTTACAAGGGAATTGTTGTTAGCGGCTGTTCAAGGACGTAAACCAGAGAAGTGTTCGTTTAAGAAATTCCATTCTTGCGGTCCGAAAGAATTTGAGGGCGGTGATGGTCCTTCAAATACCGTGAGGTGGCTTCGAGAAACCGAGGAGGTGTTCGATTCTTGTGATTGTGAAGCGGAGCTTCGTGTCAAATACGCGGCACGGATGTTGAAGGGTAGCGCGTTGTTCTGGTGGGATTCAGTGAAAGCTACATTGAGTAAAGAGGTTCTTACTGCTATGACGTGGGAACAATTTGTTGAAAAAGTCACGAAGCGGTATTGTACCGATTATGATATGGAGAAGATGGAAAGAGAGTTCAACGCTCTTAGTAAGGGAGACAAGTCGGTGGATGTTCTAATCCAAGCCTTTATCGATAAAGTGAGGTTTATTCCTAGCTTGGCGACTGATGAAGCTACAAAGATGAGAAAGTTTGTGGGAAAGTTACCTGCTGATTATCGCGCTCTCATTAGAATGGCTGGGAGTTTAGATCGAGCGTTTGAAATAGCTCGACAGATTGAAGATGATCGTACTCAGGGTAAGGATGACCGAGCTGGTGAAGGTCATAAGAGGAAGTTTCAACAATCCTCAAAGCCGGGTCCTTCTAAAGGAAAATCTGTTGCTGGTGGGAAGTTTGATTCCCAGAAGAAGCCGTGGGTGGATCGTCCGTGGTGTGCAACTTGCCGTACGTATCACAGTGGTGACTGTTCTAAAGCCATTGCTTGATGCTTACGGTGTGGACAGAAGGGGCACGTGGTTGCCGAGTGTGAGTTCAAGGAGGGTGTTTGTTACAAGTGCCATAAGCCAGGGCACAGAATATTGATTGCCGGTCAAAGCAAAGTACCGGTGCTGGTGGATCTGCCTCTAGGCAGAAGAAAGATGGTGCTCCTCGAGCTAAAGGACGAGCCTTTCAGATGACAGCTGAGGAAGCTAAAGGTGCTGGGGACGTGATAACGGGTACTTTTCTTGTAAACTCTGCCCCAGCATGTGTAATGTTTGATTCTGGAGCTACGTATTCTTTTGTATCTGTCTCTTTCTGTGATAAACTGCAAATGCCTGTATCTGTACTATCTGAGCCAATAAGAGTAGAGACTGCTAGTGGTAGAGTAGTTCCAGTTGTTGATAATGTCCCTCAAGCGGTTATTGATATCGACGGGAGTAGTTTTCCTGTTTCCTTTCTTCTTATGCCGATTGCGGGATTCGATGTTGTAATTTGGATGAATTGGCTTAGCAAACTGAATGCTGAGATTTTCTGTTCCAAGAAGTTGATTAAAGTTCCTCTACCTGACGTGTCTTATGCTGTGGCTCGTGGTGAAAGACGCAAATCAGATATTCCTGTCATTTCTCTGATAAAAGCGAGAAAGGCTGTTTCAAAAGGTTGTGAGTGTTATCTGGCACATGTGATTGATGCTAAATTGGAGAAACGTGTTGTTCGTGATATTCCGATGGTGACCGATTATCCGGAAGTGTTTCCTGATGAGTTGCCTGGGTTACCGCCTGTCAGAGATGTTGAATATCATATTGATCTTGTTCCGGGGGCTACCCCTGTGGCCAAAGCTCCATATCGTCTTGCTCCTTCAGAGGTTCGCGAGATGATGACGCAGATTCAGGAGTTACTAGACAAAGGCTTTATTCGCCCGAGTTCTTCTCCCTGGGGTGCTCCAGTCTTGTTCGTAAAGAAGAAAGATGGGACGATGAGAATGTGCATAGATTACCGAGAGCTGAATAAGCGAACGGTAAAGAACAAGTATCCTTTGACACGGATAGATGATTTGTTTGATCAACTACAGGGAGCGACGTGCTTCTCAAAGATTGATCTGCGGTCGGGAAACCATCAAGTGTTGGTTGCTAACGAAGATGTTCCGAAGACGGCTTTCCGTACTCGTTATGGTCATTACGAGTTTTTGGTGATGCCTTTTGGCTTAACCAATGCTCCTGCTGTTTTCATGGACCTGATGAATCGGGTTTGTCATCCTTTTCTTGATAAGTCGGTGATCGTGTTTATTAACGATATTCTCGTTTATTCTAAAACCGAAGCTGAACACGAGTTGCATCTGCGACAAGTCCTTGAAACTCTTAAACGAGAGAAGCTTTATGCTAAGTTCTCGAAGTGTGAATTCTGGTTGCGAGAAGTCCATTTTCTTGGTCACGTTATTTGCTGCGATGGCGTGAAGGTTGATCCAGCGAAGGTTGAGGCGGTGATGAATTGGGGAGTTCCCCGAACTCCTTATGAAGTTAGAAGCTTTCTTGGCCTAGCTAGTTATTATCGGCGGTTTATCCGCGACTTTTCTAAGCTTGCAGGTCCTTTGACCAAACTAACTCGCAAGGATGTTGCATTTGTTTGGGCGGAAGCTGAAGAACAAGCATTTCAATCTCTGAAACGGCTATTGTGCGCAACTCCAATTCTTTCGTTGTCAAACGGATCTGAAGATTTCGTTGTTTATTGTGATGCTTCGTACTCTGGATTGGGGTGAGTGTTGATGCAGCGTGATAAAGTGATTGCCTACGCTTCAAGGCAATTGAAATCTCATGAAGGCAACTATCCGACTCATGATCTTGAGTTGGCAGCTGTGGTGTTAGCGTTGAAATTGTGGAGACACTATCTTTATGGTACCAAATGTATGGTCTGCACAGATCACAAAAGCCTACAATATGTCTTCACGCAGAAAGAGCTCAATATGAGGCAACGCAGATGGTTCGAGTTGATAAAAGACTATGATTGCGAAATTCGCTACCATCCTGGTAAGGACAATGTGGTGGCGGATGGCTTAAGTCGCAAAAACTCTACCGTAGATGCAAAGTTTATGAAACTTGTTGTGGTTCCTGATGTCATTGCTCGATTAAAGGAAACACATCAAGTAGCGTTGCAAGATGACAATCTGAAAGCCGAGTTGATGAGAAAGTTGAAAGATCAACTTGTTGATGATATCCGCGGATTAAAGACTTTTCAGTCTCGCGTATGGGTGCCGCTTCATGGTGGTAATCGTGATTTGATATTGCAGGAAGCTCATAAGTCTAGGCTATCGGTTCATCCGGGCAGCACAAAGATGTATCATAACTTGAAAGTGTTGTATTGGTGGCCTACTTTGAAACGAGACATTGCTTCCTTCGTGGAGAAATGTCAAATCTGCGCGCAAGTTAAGATAGAACATCAGAAGCCTTATGGCAATCTGCAGCAACTTGAGATTCCAGAGTGGAAGTGGGATCACATTACGATGGATTTCGTGACAAAGTTGCCGAAAACTCTCAGAGGTCATGATGCAATTTGGGTCATTGTCGATCGATTGACAAAAAGCGCTCATTTTCTAGCTATCAGCGAGTCTGCTCCGTTGGAAAAGCTGGCCAAGTTGTATGTGAATGAGGTGGTGTCACGACATGGTTTGCCATGTTCGATTGTATCTGATCGGGATGCACGATGTGCTTCCCATTTTTGCCAGAGTTTGCAGAATGAACTAGGTACTCATGTTCACTTGAGCACGGCGTATCATCCACAGACCGATGGCCAGTCAGAGAGGACGATTCAAACGTTGGAGGACATGATTCACGCATGTGTCCTCGAGTTCGGTCGTGCGTGGGATTTTCATTTACCTTTGATCGAGTTTGCTTACAATAACTCGTATCACTCCAGTATTGGGATACCTCCATACGAGATGTTGTACGGGAAGCGTTGTCGCACACCGACATGTTGGCTCGAGCCTGGTGAAAAGCAATTTGCCGGACCCGAGATCGTTCAGATTACAGCCGATAAAGTTAAAATCGCTCGTGAAAAGTTGAAAGCCGCACGGGATAGACAGAAGGTATACGCAGATCCAAAACGTAGACCTGTTGAATTCAAGGAGGGCGAACGAGTATTCTTAAAAGTCTCTCCTTGGAAAGGTGTTATTCGATTCGGTCGGAAGGGTAAGTTGAATCCACGATATATTGGTCCGTTTAAAATCCTTCGTAAGGTTAACGACCAGAAGGTGTCACTTGAGTTGCCACCAGAGCTTTCTGGAATCCATAACACGTTCAACGTGTGTTATCTGCGTAAGTGCAAAGTGGAGGAGACCAAGATTCTGCCTCTGCAAGAATTGAGAGTGGATGCTTCAAAACGTCTAGTTGAAGAACCGATTGAAATACTTGGTTCAAAGATCAAGAAGTTACGCAGAAAGATGATAAAGCTGGTTTTTGTCAAGTGGAAGCACAACCTAGGTTCGAACATGACCTGGGAGACCGAAGACAACATGCGAGCTAGATACCCTCACCTGTTTGTGGACGATCAGATTCCGAGGACGGAATCTTCTTAAGGGGGAAGATTTGTAACACCCTAATTTAGGGCCTAGTTGTAAATAGTTGTACCTCGTGTTTGTTCAGTTGTACATTGATGTTGACCAAGTTGTTTAAGTTGTTTTGTTGCTTAATTGTTGTTAATTGTTGGTACACGTGGTTATGTAACTAAAGTTGGTAAAATGTTGGAATTAGATAGAGTTGGTTAATAGTTGAACGGTTTCAAATAATGATTCCGAAAATATCTCCGCTAGTTAAAACGGATAAACCTAAGTCGTGTATTAAGTTGAATAGGAGAACAAAATACCCACACGGGGTATTTGACCAACTAAAGTCGGTCAATTGGGGTCCTTATCCCCTGCTTTGTTCAAACACACAAACATACAAACATATGTACGTACGTAAGCAAACACACACATACTTAGAGATTTTGATAGAAATCAAGAAGTAAGCTGTTGATTTGGAGTTCCTTGATCGATTTCAGAAGTAGTCCAACCGTTGTCATCTTGTTTGTAAGTGTTTTTGAGCTTTGAAGCTTAGTTTGTGGGTTTCGATAGAAAGAAACCTAATTGATAGGTCTAAGTGTGTTTTGGTTTTGTTTTGAAGAAAGAAATTGTGTAGTAAGTTTGTGTATATGTTAGAAGTCGAATATCAGCACTTGAATACGGATTCAAGTCGATTTTTGTGTAAAAATTGTGATTTGCAGCGGCTGTGTTCGAACAGAGAAAGAACACTCTGTAACAGGGTTGCTTGCGATCGCATGGGAAAGGCATGCGATCGCATGGGTACTTGCGATCGCATGGTTCCCCTTTTGCGATCGCATGGGTTGTCTGGAGTCTCTTGCGGTCGCATGCATGTGTCTTGCGATCTTAAGGGTGTCGTAGTCATGGTTTACCGTCTAAGGACGATGGAAATGTAACTTGCGATCGTAGGTACATAACTTGCGATCGTAAGCCCCCAAGATACCACCCTTGCGGTCGTTTGGTTAAGCCTTGCGGTCGCAAGTTGTTGTGGTTTGGGTAGGACCCTTGTGGTCACAAGGTAAACCCTTGTAGTCGTAAGTGGGGTGTATAAGAGGACCCTTGCGGACGCATGGATATGTCTTGCGACCGCAAGTGTTATTTTTTTTGTTGGCAGCTTTGTTGTATTGTGGTTTAAGTCCCGTTACTTGTGGTTGTTTGGTGTCTAAGCCTGACCCTAATGTGTTAGGTGATTCGGACGACTCCGTGTGCTCCTGGGATTCCCGAATTCATATTTGTCTCCTCTGATTTCGAGGTGAGTAACAGTTTTCCCATGAGTTTCGGTAACTAGCGTTGTCTGTTGTTGTTTGACATATGTTATTGATGTCGCACACGTACGTATATGAGGTATGTTATACATGTTGTTGTATATTGTTGCCATGCTAAGTTGCTTTACACGTTGGTTATGAATCGCATGCGTATAGTTGAACCCACTACGGGTTATAGTTGTATATGTGGTACTGGTCCGGACTGTTGTTGGCATGGTTAAGGTCAGCTTTCTTCCCGAAGGCTGGATCCCTTTGATGGAATAACGGGGATCAACGGTACCCGGTGTGCAGCACGCCTGGTGGTCTTGCAAACCGCCGCTCCTTAACGTGAGTTGGGATCTTAACTTTCGTAGAGATTCGAGTTGTTGAGCTTCGAGCTTCGTAACGCGTTTGGTGGACTGCTCTTCGCTCCCCCACCATTGCGGATAGTTGTAGCTGATGGTCCCTAGTTGGAATCGTTGAGCGGGGCTTTCCCCCCTGCGAGATATGATTCCTACTAACTCGTTGGCGCGACACTGTATGTTAGGATAGCCTTATGTGTTGTCCCGTAGTTGGGATAACCTGCTTATTGATGCTTATGTGTTAATCTGTATTCACTAGCTAGTTATAACTAATGGTGCCTAAATTTCCCTTTTTGCAGATGCGAAGTAGTTGGCCTGGTGAGGCGGGACTGTTGGTAGTTGTTGTACATACCTTTTGCGGAACACTGTTCATTGTAATTATATGTGATCCGATGGTCGGTACGTGTCGGTTTAGATGGGTAACACGCGGTGGTATTTTGGACTTTGTTTTTGGTGTTGAAAGTTTACTTTACCAAGTCAGATAAACAATATTATCTTTTGTAAAACGTGGTTACTTCAGCTGCTGGCTTTTATTATATAAGTTTAAAAAGCTAAAATTTTCCCTAATTTTAAGCGCGTGAAAACCGTTGTTACAAAAATGAACACCAAAACACATTTAGACCTATCAATTAGGGTTCTTTCTACCAAAACCCACAAACTAAGTTCATGGCTCAAAATACTTACAAAGATAATGACTATGGATGGTTTGCTTCTGAAAACCAGCTAACAAACTTCAATCAATAGCTTATTTCTTGATTTCTATCTCTAAATCACAAAGTATGTGTGTGAGAAGCTTGGTACGTACGTATGTATGTTTGTGTATATTGTGTGTGTTAACAGAGGCAACAATAAGGGATAAGTACATAAGACCAACCTTAAAGGTCTAATACCCCCTCATGGGTATTTTGTTCTCCTATTCAACTTTTAAAGCAACTTAGGGTTATCCGTTTCAACTAACGGAGATATTTTCGGAATCATTATTTGAAACCGTTCAACTATTAACCAACTCTATCTATTAACAACGCATTTCCAACTATAGCCACATAACCACGTGTACCAACAAATAACAACAATTAATCAACAAAACAACTTAAACAACTTGGTCAATTTCAACGTACAACTATACAAACACAAGGTACAACAAGTTACTACCAGGCCCTAAACTAGGGTGTTACAAAAATCTTCAAAAACTCGACTTTTTATGTTGAATTTAGAATCAAATCATCACTCCCTTGACTCTGATACCACTTGTTTGTCTCAAGTGTTTCAGGTATCAAGTAAACTCATGAAGATCAATGGCAAGTAATCTTGAATTTAGAGAGAAAGTAATTACACCATGTAAATACACACTTAAGAATGAGATTAAGCCAAAGAACTTTCTAATGACAATTAGTCGTTAGTACTTATACTCCTAAGGGTATTTACAATATTGGTCCCTCTAGTTTGTATATTTAATACAAACTTCAACTAAAATGTAATCTTTTATTCTATACAATATAAGATCCTAACAATAAGGAAATATTCAAAAGGTTTCCTAATCTAATCCTTATACCTATTATTATAAATAGGGGATTAGATGGTGAATTAAGGTTAATGATAATTCAAGATTATGAATTAGAAATCTATCCTCCTTCTCCCTTCTAGTTTTTGGCCGAACACCATAGACTAACCAAGGATCGGTTTTTCGTCGATCAACAAGTCGGAGTGATCGCATGGTTCGTGGTTGCTACCTTTCTAGCGGGATCTCGTGTTGCTTCATCACGGGTGGATTATTACTTGAGAAACCCTAGGTAAGTAAAGGTACAATCTCTCATCATCTTCATGTTCTTGATGATATATATATATATATATATATATATATATATATATATATATATATATATTATGATGTTGTTCAGATTATTATTTGTTACATACATACATGTCTCGATTTATATATATATTTTGTGATAAACAAGATTCTAACCCTTTAGCGTTATTGGGTGGTTGATCTTTCAAGTTCCGCTTTTATGAAAGATTAATCAGTTTTTCATCCTTGAGTCGGTTCAAACCAGGTTGAGTTTGAATCAGTATGACATACAGGAGGTTATATAAAACCCATCACACGGGCCCTCACTGGTCGTGAAGGGTCGTAGAGGAAAACCCTACACGAGCCCCTCCACGAGCCGGGTAGGAAGTCATGGGGGCAAGTCTTCACGGTCTGCTTCACGGCCCCTGAGAGCCCGTGAAGATCGAAGCTCAAGGGGCACTTTAATTTTATTGGACCTTTGAGTTGGTCCAATGCATAGCTCCCATCTAGGCCGACTTGCATGAGCTCTGGAGAGTTCATAAGGTCTATTTATGTCGCTTATCTATAAAATGAAGAAACTTTTTGCCAAATTGTCAACATATTCATCTTATACACACTAGTGCTTTCTTAGAGCTTAATTGGTGTTCAAAGGGGAAGCAAGAGGTAAACATAAGGTGCTTGTTCCTGGATTCTTGAAGCATAGCTAGTGGGTTCGAGATCTAGGTCCTTAGCAAGGAGGGAATTCGTAAGCTTGGGGTGGATCATTTGGTGGAGAAACTTCGTTTTGAGTTCTACTACATCCTCAATCTTACCATATCAGAGATATCAAGGGTATTGATTCACTGCTCTCTGATTTCCTTTCTTCTTCTTGTTGTTATATTGTTTTGTAGTCAAAGTTCCACTAAATGGCTACTATGTGCATATACCCGAAAACTAGTTCTAAAACCTCCATGCTTCCGCTTTGTGTTGGTTTTGGTACATGCATGTAACCCATCAGATCGATCCCCGGTGTGTAACCCAATAGGCCCATACATCATCGACAGTGATTCATATTGCGTACGTGCGTCAGTGGGCAAATCAATATATCCCGTGCATGGCCATGCAATTTTTGGTGTCAGCTCCCAATCATCGAGGGGCCGATGGATATCTTTTTACACAGAGGAACAAATTCCTTTGACTACATAGTTCCTCCACACGTCTCATACTTTATTTGAAAACCTCCTTTATAGCAGCCAGTTACGAACTACGTTTGAAATCAATCAAAATAAAGCAAATTCGTGCTTTGGACACTCATGCATCTCCGGTCTAAGGATGAAATGATTTAATCATCCCGAGTCACTTGTGACCATGATGAATGAAGTGAACTCAGGTGCTGGTCTTCCATTCAATTGAAACTCTTTTCAAGCACATGTTAGTGTTGCATTTCATGCATTCTAATATATATCCGTATTTATATACGTTTTACACACCGAAAAACCTCGCATTTAATCCGTAATTAAGGTGAATTGACGTATTACTATCTCAAATGTTTTATTTTCACCATTGCAGGTTAATAGGACTAAAAGTGAAGATTTCAAGTTAAACAAGTGAAAAACTGAAGAAAAATGAAGAACTGTTGAAAAGCCCAAGTCCATGCGATCGCATGGACATTGCATGCGATCAGATGTAGGTGTCGAATCTAGCTTTGGCACTTGTCAGCTTATCCTATTTCACTGTCTTGTCAACCGCCCAAAGTCAAGCCATGCGACCGCATGGAGCCCCATTTCAGTTCTATATAAAGAGCTCTTGGCCAGGACATTCAAACATCACACACAGACATTCATAGACGATACACACTTTACATTCTCGGTTTCTTCACTTCCAAATACTCTCCCTGAGATACCCAAACACTCCAATCCCTATTCCAAAGGTGTTGAAGATTAGTGAAGCTCGGAACTTCAGAGAAATAAGTATATAGCTTGAAGATTGCTTGGTATAATCTGATCATTTCTTGTTGTTAACATGTATCCAAGTGTTTTTCTTGTTATTGTACTTGTAATAATGACTCACTAAACTATTTCACTTGGGCCAAGATGATTCTTGGCCAAGTTATGGCAATATAAATCTTTTCTTGATGATTTGATAAAAAAGTATGTTTTGATCATTAATATAAATGTGTTTGATCATGTTCTTACGATAAATACGTTCATGTTCATGTTTTGTTAACCTTTTACGTGACAACCTAAAAGTTATATTTCATGCATATTCAAGAATGATGGTTTAATCTTAAGATCTTGTGGAGTTATCACTAGAAATGGTGTAATGAGCAAGATTGTAATTTGAAAAGCATTTTTGGAACTTGTCTTTGATCGTTTATCATATTATGGTTTTACACATGCTTAAATATCTTAAATGAAAGTTTCAAGTGTTTAAGTATATCATTTGATCATTAATAATACAAAAGAAAAAAAAGGATTAAAAAGGTTTTCTTGAGCATGCTAAGGTTGAAATGAACTCCATAAATGTCATTAAGAATCTGATCTTTATGATTCTATGTGCATTCTTATGTGTTTCAAGCTTTGCATGTGTTAAGTGCTAGAAATGGTACTTAACATGATGATATCTTAAAGAAATAACATAAGGCTTGATCTTGAACCCAACACATGTGGTTTGAGTCCTGCTGGGTTCATGACTTCATAGTGCTCATTTCCATCTGCTTATGACCTTGGATGAAAGTCCAAGTTGTATGTTGTTAGGCTCAGCAGGGATGAAGTAATGCAATTCGAGAGAGAAAACACACACACACACTTTTAGAGAAAGTGAATTAATGATTGCAAAACATCCATTGCAAATCGCACCAAGGCTTTTTATAGCCTTGGAGAAGTTACATAAAACACCCTCACTTTTAGGTGTTCTAACATGCGTGTTTGATCCTTGGTGTAAAAATGAGTTTCTGCTGTAAATTGATACCATGCGACCACATGCCATGTGCATGCGATCACATGGATCTAAAAACCCATGGGACCACATGTCTCTCACATGTGACCACATGCACCTTTGTTCCAGTTCAGTTTGCTGTTTGTAACGTTTAACCCAATTTTAATCACTTTGACACTTTCCTAAGTTCTAAAGTTATAATAAATATCATTTGACGGAATATATGTCTTGTAGCTGGATTTGAACATGGTTAAGTGGATCTGTGGTATATTTTGAGATTCTATGCTTACATGTTATGTTTGATTGTCAATCAGAGTCTTGATAACTAGAGTGATGATTCATATGACAATATGATTTGTAAGTGTTAGATAGAACAACATGCTGTGTGCTTTACTGCAATTTATCAGGTCATCAACAATTTAATTAAAATAAGTATTGTCATAACTAGCCAGGATGATTATGAAGCCTGAGTGATCTTTTCCTTGATTGTCTAACCGTTTGTGATTAGTCTGTTTATGTTAACTTTTTTTATCTTTAGTTTTAATCTTATAAATCACATGTTATTGTTTATTTACCAAACAATGATGTTCAGTTTTAATCTTATAAATCACATGGTTCGATACTCTGTCTTACCATGTCTATACTACTACTTGACCATGTCATACTTGCCTGATTTGTGTGTAGTATTCACTTAGTGATTCCAATTTATATATTTTAAAACACTAGTGTGTAAAAGATTTTAATCATCTAAAAAAACCCGTATGCGGGCTGCACACCAAGTTTTTGGCGCCGCTGCCGGGGATTATTTTTTGGCAATATTAGGAAAATTTTAATTGTTGATTTGGTTTTTGTTTACTACTTGCTATTTGTTACTTTAGTATTAGGATATAGTATAGATTAGATTTCCTTGTTTTCTGTTTTTTTATTATGTGCGTTTACTCAAAGAAGATGAAAGAAAGTTATAAGTTCTGCCTCGATTGTCTCATATTGTTTGAAATGTAGATAGAAGATCTCGAGCAACGAGCATTGGCTACTACTAATCTCCCGGACTTTGATTTGATCTTGGCCGAAATTAACTATTGGGAGTACATAACGATGATCACTAAAAGTAATATCGACTTTATTCTCAACATGCCTATTCTCTAGTAGTCGAGTTACTGTTTTTCATCTTTACCATTCCCGATTGTTTTCTTTTGTCTATTTCTCGTCCTGTGTTTAGCTTCCTTTTGTTTCCGTGCTTTTTCTTTCTTTTCGTTTTTCCTTTATGTGTGTCTAATCTCTTGAACTTCGGAGAACGATTAAAGATTACCGTAATAGCATAAAAAATTCTGGAATACTCATAAAATCTTTTGAAGAAGCTTTACAATCTGAAACCGACCCCCAAGAGATTCAACGATTGAAAAATCACATTTGCCTCAAACATATATTGATTTACCTCAATCAAATTTTCATCCGAAGGCTCTTGGCCCATAGTCTAACTTTTTAAGTTTCTGGAGTCTCTTGTTGTTGGATTATGTGCAGAGATAGATAACATGTATCATCGTATCCAATGCTATGTGACACTAAAGGATCAGACCGCTGCACACCCAATTAGAACTTTTTGGATTATAACCTTTTGTGTGGAAAAAAATAATTAATTAGTTTAATTAATTGTTGAGAAAGAGAAAAATAATAATAGTTAATTATTATTAAAAGAGAGATGTTAATGTTTAGTTTAAATATTAACGGGACCAGTTAATTGCTAGTTATTAATTAACTAGAAAGGTCAAGGGGTAATTTGTGTAATTGATTAATAGTTTAATTAAAGCTGGGCTTTAATTAAACGGGCTTGACCTAATAAGGGTTTATTATATAAACCTAATTAAGCCTAATTAATCACATAAGTTAAATACAAAGCTACAAAGAAAAACCCTAAGGCTCTCCCTTCTCTCTCTATCTCGGCCGACTCTCTCTCTCTCGTCGTGAGATCGACGGCGGCGCAAGGCCGCAGGGGCGGTGATCGACGGCGGCGCAAGACCTCAGGGGCGGTGGTCGACGGCGTCGCAGGTCACACACACACGGGTCATGGCTTGATCCGAGGTTTAATCCTTAGGCGGTCTAGCAGCCAGTTCGAGGCGGTGCAGTAGCGGTGGATAGCCTACAGCTGTCTAGAGGTCAAAAAGAAAAGTTTTAATCCCTAAAGGTATAACTTTCTAACCCTCTTTTCTTTTAGTTCCTGTATGAGTTAGATGAGATCACTAGAGGGGGTTTTGATTTCTGCTGTGCATGTTTGATAACCTCTTTTTATACCCTACAAAACCTTTCAGTGGTATTAGAGCCACTTCTAATCTCATAGGGAACTAGGTAAGATTCTTTTTATCATGATGAATAGTTTTTTTTCTTTTATCAAGGTTTGACTTTTTCTTTTGTTTATCCAAGTATTTTAAAAATCAAGTTTTGATTTTTAAATGGATAACAAGAATTAGTTATGATAAAAGGATAAGGTTTAAGTTTTAAATTTTAAATATTATTTTTTATTGTTTGCGTTAAGATGGTGGCCGGTGGCGGTTTCACCACCGTAGCCGGCGGCGGCGTGCGACAGAAACCACGACGGCAGCGGCGTCGATGGCTGGGCTCGGCTGGCTGGTCGGCGTCAACTGGTCAATCGCAACCACCAGTTGGTCGGTAGCGTAAGGTGGTCGGCATCCAGGTCTCGGCAGCGGCGGCTGCCCTCGGCGGCTAGCGGCTGGCCGTGGTGGGGGTGCGACGTGGGGCGGCCCAGCTGCGCCCTATACCTGTGGCCCAGATGTGGTTTGTTCACCAGTTTATTTCTTTTGGCCTAGTTTTGAGGTCCAAGACTGTATTTTTAGTTTTTTGGGTTTAGGGTAACACCTAACAGGATTAAAACTAAAAATATATATATATATTATATGAGTTTTATTTTATAAAACATATATAGAAAATATTAATTTTAATCAAGTATTGGTTAGAATTAATTATTTTAGTAATTCTATACGCATAACAATAATTAAATAATTTTATTATTTTAAACCAGGTGATTTTAACAGTTTGTTAAAGTCAAGTTAATTCGTCGAGATATGATAATTAGAATCAGTTTTGTATGTATTTAGTTTAAATACATGGTTGGGATGTCATAGCCGAGCCCTAGACCTTGTGGATTGTTTAATTTACTGCACTTGTGGTTGTGTTTTGGTTTATTATTCTATGGCGTGGGGAGGCCTGCGTGCCACTTACAACCCCTATTCTATTTTGTAAAAGTACTAGAATTAGCGGGCCTGCGTGCCTTTGATTGTCTTGTAATTTTTTATTATTTCTAGTTTTAGATTATAGAATAAAATAATATCATTAGAATAAATATGAAGCTGATACAAGAAACAAGAACCAAGAACCAAGGAGCAGGAAGCAGGATTAAATGCTGGAGCCAGTGGGAGCTTCAGAATGCCATGCCATGTGTGTTGTTTTTCCACTTAGGTTTTGACCGTCGTGTTTTTCGTGTGGCTCACGAAACCGACATTAGTAAAGGGCAAGGCTAAGGCATAGTTGTTTGTGGTTGTTTTATTTCTTTACATATTTTATATATGCGTGGTTGTGATTAACACGATGAAATAAAACAAGGGTTTTAATAATAGTTAATTATTAAACAGATGTTTTAAAAAGAAAACTGGCATTAAAGTTTTTCTCGTCAAAAACTTGGAAATCCTTTTTAGAAAAATCTTAGATCAGTGTGCTACCCACCTAATGGTACACCCTTGCTGTTAAACGGTACTCGGGTGTCGGAAGTGCCCAAACCTTGGGCATCCGGGTTCAAACCATTGCGGGAAGGGGCATGAAAGATTCTGCGATAATCGGGAGTCCCGGCCAGAATTCATGCTGTCTTAGGTGGTGCGATCTATTTTGGTGATAATCGGGAATCCAGGCCCAAAATGCACTAGAGGGACTAAACATGCACGGTTCTTGTAACCGATGTCCCGCGGATCTAGGAGTCGTGTCCTGTTAGGATACGATTGGTATAGTTTTTTACCTACCAGAAATAGCATTGTCCCGGTGGGAAGTGCCCAAACCTTGCATCGGGAAATGTGAAATATGGATCCTAGTCTAATAATTTATTGTTTAAAAGGTAATAATTATTAGAAGATATAATCAATACTGAATCGGTTTTATCTTTTTCTTTTTCTGTAGATGTCTATTATATCTGTTATTCCGTTTTATTCACCAAGAGAATCTCTAAGTCTCATCACTAGCAAGTGGAAGCTTTCGGGTCCAAACTTTGCTGTTTGGAAGATGCATCTGAATAATGTTTTGGATGCACAGGGAAAGCTTCACATCATTGAGACATTGCCACCAGAACGACCAGGAGTAGATGTCCAGGATAGTGAGTATGACACTTACTATCAGTATCTGCCTGACGAATCTGATGTTATGTCGATTCTCGTTCTCACTTCATCATCCGAGTTTACGGACGATCTCCGTGATAAGTCATCTTGTGAAGTTGTTCAAGGACTGGAGCAGAAGTTCAAGTTTAGTGAACGAATATGTCGTATGCTATTGATGAGGGAAATCCTTTCAGCCTAGATGAAAGAAAGTCAGCCTATTAGCGATCATCTCATTAATATGAGAAGGCTCTTGGATTGCTATGAGAGCTTGGGGTCAAAATCATAACCACATGAGCTAGTTATGCTCTTGTTCGGTTCCTTGTCAGACTACTACCAGAAAAGAGTAATGTATGTCCTCGGTGATTTTGAGATGACTGTCGCAGGGTTGCACAAAATCCTCATGTGCATTAGCGACGAGTTGAACCCAAAGCAGCTAGAGTCACCAGTTTTGGACCCTATGCAGGAGGATGACTGGCTGGAAGAACTTGGAGAAATTTGTTGCCCAGATTGTGGTAGCAAGGATTCATGCGAGCACTCACTCGACATAGATCAGCTGGACATTGGTTCGCCCAATGATACAGGTATCTTTATGATAGATTGTCTTGTTACTTCTTATGAATCATGGGTATTGGATACCGGATGTGGTCATCACATATGTAATCATTTGCAGGGATTCAAGAGAAGTAAGAAGCTGAGACAAGGAGATATGGACCTGCGGGTAGGCGAAGGCTCCATGGTTGGTGCCGAAGCTCTAGGGAGATATTGTCTTAGTTTGCCCTCGGGCATGGTCTTAGAACTAGAACCTTGTTATTATGTTCCTAGACTAATTAAAAATGTTATCTCGTTCAATTTGCTGATAGACTGTGGTTTTGCTTATGTTTTTAATGAAAAAGTTATTTCATGTTTTAGAAACAATGTTTTCTTTTTCAAAGCCACTCCAGAAAACGGTCTATATACGCTAAATTTAGATAACAATGACATCTATCATATAAGTAAGAGATCCAAGAGTAACTTGAATCAAACTTACCTCTGGCATTGTCGTTTAGGACACATAAACGAGAAACGCATAGAGAAGCTCCGAGATGACGGAATTCTAGAATCATTTGACTTGAAGTCATATGATGTTTACCTTCGGCTTCACGTTTTAACATTGTGCACGGAGCACCAAACGGTTCAAGATGGCTGATATTCGGTTTCCGATTATTCAAAAGTTCATAACATGTCTTTCCCAATCGTTTGACCACTAAGACCCGGTTAAGTGTGTAACAAGCATTTGCGACAGCTTCGTTCCAAAACCTTACGGGCAAAGCAGAGTCAGCAAGCATGGTGCGTGCTGCCTCTATTAAGGTCCGATTCTTCCTCTCAGCAACTCCATTCATTTGAGGAGTGTATGCAGCACTGAACTGATGTTGGATACCCTTCTCATTACACAGCTTCTCCATCGTCTGATTCTTGAACTCTGTTCCATTATCTGATCTGAGTTTCCTGATCTTCAGCTTATAGATAGTCTCTAACTTGTTGATCATGATTTCTAACGTCTCAAACGTTTCAGACTTCTCTTTTAAGAAGAAAACCCAGGAAAATCTTGAATAATCATCCGTGACTACCAGACAGTACCTATCTCCATGAATGCTCTTGTACCGCACAGGACTAAATAAATCCATGTGAAGTAGTTCAAGCGGGATTGAAATGGAATGGTACTTTTTCAACTTGTGGGGTTTCTTCGTCTGCTTCCCCATTTTACATGAAATGCATTTGTCTGGTAGATGGAAGCTTTTCAGATTGACTCCTGTTACGAGCTCATGGTGAACTAAATGATTCATCTTCCTCAAGCTCAAGTGACACATCCTCTTGGGCCATAAAATGGAGTCCTTTTCAGTTGCCTTTGTAAGAAAGCATTGATGCTCCACCTCTTTCACCGAAGCATTTGACATGTCCAGAACATAAAGATCATTATGTCTTGGGGTTGACATTAAAATCATATCTTCGGGAATCTGAAATTCTTTCTTTAGCACATAGCATTGTTTGTCGTCAAACATCACTTTGAACACTTTATCACAGATTTGAGAGACTGACAGCAAGTTGTTTGCTAGCTGCTCGACATAGTTGACTTTGTCAAAGCTCACTCTCCCATTAGACAAGAAACCTTGAGCTGTGATGTGACCTCCCTTATCTCCTGCGAAGCTGACATACCCTCCTTTTATTTTTCTGACATTTGTAAGAAGTCTCAGATCGCCTGTCATGTGCCTGGATGCTCCACTATCAACAATCCACGTGTTATACCGGCGAGCACCCTGCACAAACAAGTGGAGGGTTAGTTAGCATTGGGAACCCATGCCCTAATGGTCATGCGTTTCCCATCTTCTCCAACAACTTGCACATTAATCCATATACCAGTAGCTTTGGAGTCTACATTGGTATCTGGACTATTTGACATTTTAGATTCGGGTTTATTGATCCATTTTAAGTCTTGACGGGGAGTAGCCTTGTGATAAACACTAGAAGCATTGATCACCTTATGAAGTGGTTCCTTCTCCATCTGACTAACCTCGAAACTTTTGGGTTTAATAGAAGTTTCCCCAACAGTCCTTTTGAGCTGATGAGGGGCAGTTGATTTTTGATTATTTTGATTAAACGTTTTATTTTTCTGAAAATTTTCAGAAAAATCAACTTTCCCCTTGCAGCTCTGTTGTTGCTGATCACACTCATAATTGAGGTGACCAGGTCTCCTGCACACATAACAAATCCTGGTTGATTGATGTTTTGCAGGATTATGTGGCACTTTTTGCTCAACTTGACATTTTGACTCTACTCCTAAACCACATTGTTTTGGCAAAATTTTAACTTCTTCATAAGGACGGGTTGCAGGAGACTTTGCACCCTCCTTTTCTATGGTTCAGAGTGCTGCTTGCACATTTTTCATTAACGTGCCTTGTCCAGAAGAATTACCTAGAAGTTTTCTCATACCAGATTCAGGCTTTTCTTCTTGTTTGACTTCTTTCTTCTGAGGCTCACCAACTTTCCCTTTTAACTTTAACTCAGATGTTGAGGTTGATGCAACAAATTGATCAACCTTAGGAGGAAGTTGGTCAGCTTCAGAAAAGACATCTGTTTTCACCAATTGGTTCAAAACTGGTGGTGGACATTTAGTGTATGCCTTTTTGTCTTTCTCTGAATCGGAACCTTGAGGTCTCCGGTCGATTATGTGCTCAAATAGATAAGATGAAGTTGAATGACTTTTGAGTTTCTGATTGAGAGTCTCATAATCTACCTTAGAACTAGCAAGGTCTCGCTTCAGTGTATCTATCTGATTGATGTAGAAAACTATGGCATCCTGTTTGTTTAGCAACGCTACCTCTAGTTCTCTAATCTGTTTGTTCTGGCTTTCAATTTTATCTTTTAGTGTCTTTTCCCTACCTTTAATGATTGAATTTTCATGCAATTTAGAGGTAAGATCACTGACTTGAGATCTCAAAGATATAATATTTTGCACATAGTCATTGCACGAAGCACAAGGAATGCCAGAATTGTTACTTACCTTTGAATCATCAGGTTTGCCAGTCATGCACGCCTTAAGATCTTCTGATTTAGTTTGAATAATCACTGGCGTTGGTTCGGCAGCTGGCACTGAAACTGGTTTGACCTTGTACTCATCAGTAGGCAGTACAAACTCGTTATCACAAACGTCGTGGACACTGTCTGCCTCAGACTGTGAATCGTCATTCAGGTCTTGAACACTGGCCAGGTTGGTCTCAGCAACTTCGAAAGCATCATTATCTTGAAAGTGTACTGACCAGTCTATCCCCTCATCTTTCTGAACAACTACCATCGCTTTGGATGATCCCTCATGGGATGTTTCAGCTTTCTTTGGGGTAGTGGAAGTTGATGATTTTCCAGGAGATGTCCTGAATGGATACTTGGGTCCTGAGTTCTTTGGCTTTTCACATTCTCTTGCAAAATGACCCTTTTCGCCACAGTTGTAACAGGTTACAGCTGATTTGTCGAAGCCCAGCTTTGTATCCTTAGTTGCTGTAATCTGCATCCCAGTTCTCTTGACCAAGGCCTTTGCTCCCCTTACCAGATTAGCATAGGACCATAGAATGTCCTGTCTTTCCATTTCATCGTTGTCTATCTGGTCATAATCTTCCTGAGTCAGGTAGGCATTTCCGATTTTACCCTTTAGCAGATCATCATATGATGTGACCAAAGCACTAAGCATCCCCATATGCTCCTTTACTTCTTCAGTGCTGCCATGATTGAAATGCTCAGTGTTTAAGGCAGGCATAGACGTTTTGCTTGAAGGAGCAGAATATGGTGGTCCACTTGTAGTTTCAGGAGCAGACTTGCTTGATGAACAAACGTTAGATGTAAAGGCTGTCTGCAATGGAGCATTTGATGAAGTGACTGGAGAAGCAATGGGTCCAGTACAGTATAATGAGGGATTTTGCACATAGCTGCTCAATCTGTCCAGATTTTGCTCCTCCTGTTCATGCTCTTTCAGCTTAGTAATGAAGTCATTCAGATCCATGCCTTCAAAACCTTCACCATTTTTAAGAATCATAATGAATGGCCTCCAGCTTTTGGGTAGTGCCTTGGATAAAGTCTCTACTTGTTGTCTTTCTGAGATCTGCACCCCCAAACTATCCATTTCACTGAGAAGATGGTTGTATCTGTTGATCAGATCTGGAAGCTTTTCATTCACGTATGAGGTAAAGTGGTCAAACTCTTTTCTCAACTGTGAGGCCTTAAGCTCTTTCAGAGATGCATTCCCCTCGTTCCTCTTTTGTAGCGCATTCCACAAGGAGCGTGACGTTCTATACCGTCGGAACTGGTGGAATATCTCATTAGGAATAACTTGGATCAGATAAGAGTAGGCTTTCTTCTCAACATCATAAGCCTTCCTCTTATCGTCACTCATCTGATCATAGGGAACTTCGATATTCCCTTCACCTTTAGGCACGACATAATCAGCAGAAATGGCCCGGTGCAACCGTGGATCAACCCCATCGATAAATATTTCAAAACGTGGTTTCCAGAGTGGGTAGTCTTCCATGGTTAACAGTCTAGGCACTTTGTTAATACCTCCTTGTTCATTATCCATAATTAAGTTACTTAGGGCAGTTATGGTTTGTTTGGCAGCCATAGCACTCATGTCAGACATTATGATTAAAGCCTAAAACAAACGTAAACACTACACACGAAGTGAGATTGGTTCGCAAGAAGTGAACATACTACGCACGTAGTAAACTGTACTACGTACGGACTGACAAAAGATCACACAGTCTTAGGTACGTACGGAATGGGGACTAGTACGCACGAAGTGATTTGACTACGTACGAAACAAGTAAATTGCTTTTTAAGAAAATATTTGACATACAGACTCAATACGTGCGAAGTGAGAATCACTACGCACGTGTTGATGACCCACTACGCACGCGCAGAAACACAGGCTACCGAAGATTCTAGAGTACCAACGACCTACTACGCACGCACTGAAAATCAATACGCACGTAATTCTAGACACTACGCACGAGTAAACTTCAACGATTGAGAAAATTTTTAGAACACTAAGACACACTACGCACGAACAAATATGTGGTACGCACGTAGTGAGGAGTACTACGCACGAATAACATTCAACAGTTCAGACCTTTTAATGTAAAAACTTGAACTTTTTGACCCAAAAATGCCCTGTTGACGATTATACGTAGGAAGAAACACTTAGAAAAACGACAAAACAAAAGCACCTAAATGACCAAAACGACACCTAGATCACGAAACCTAAGGAAAAGTGATCAATCAAAGCACAAGGCTCTGATACCACTTTGTAGGACCGTGGGGGTTCTAAACTAAAACACCCTAATGCTAGGATTGATCTAGGATGAGAAATAGTGCGGAATATCTATTTCCCAAACCTCTTAAGGATTCTAAGATCTGCTTAGGTGTCCGGCACACAGTTAACACGAAGAACACACAGAGTAGGACGAAGAACAACTCTAAGAACTCACACAGAATGCTTAATGCTGCCCTTGGATTCGAGATTAACACTAAGTTCGCGATTACCGAGGTTAAACGTACGATTACGAAGGCTCACTAAGGCTTATGGTCGATTACGTACGATTACCGGTCAAACTCTGCGATTCCTCGTTGATTACTCGATTACCCGATTATTACTCGATTACCCGTGCTAATATGAAGTTAATCAGTATTTATAGTGTAATTAATTTCACTACGTATGTAATGTATCACACTTCGCACGAAGTGAGTCCAGTACGCACGTATCAGTTGTTTTAATAATAATTAATTTAACTTTAACCGATCACCTCACCACGCACGTAGTGAGCTTCACTACGTACGTAGTGGACTCATCACGCACGTGATGACCTTCACTCATACTTAAACTTCCAAACACACATCAACACATGAATAAGTACTTGTAAGCTTAAGACAAACATAAGTAACCACTTAGAATGTATAAACATGTAAACCATTAATCAAAACACATTTGAATTAACATTTCAAGTAAAACATGTATGTATTGGATTGATAAGAACTAGGGATTTACAATTATGCACCAACACTTGCGGTCGCAAGCACCTTTGCTTCCGGTCGCATGGATCACAACACCCCATGCGATCGCAAGCACCATGCCATGCGACTGCAAGGACCCTCGTTACAGTTTTCTTCAACCCTGTTTCGCACAGCAACTGAAAATCACCACTTTTGACACCTAATCCGAGCAAAACTCATTTCCAATTGTTTATACTCTTCACTAGACATCATTTAGAGTTTATAAACACTTTTTTTACATAACCATAAACACAAACACACATCAAATACCATCAAAATAGTGTTTTCTCCTCAAGAACTCAAACTAGGTTTCATAGTGAAGAACACTTACAAGAAAGTGAGGCAACAGTAGATTAGCACTTGAATAGCTACTAAAATCCCTTGAGATCAGCTTGATTCCACCAAGAATCTAACTTAGAAGTGAAGGTGTGTGTGTGCTCTTGATCGCACGTATGTATGTGTGTGTCAATATGTGTGTGTCTTGGCTTCTGATATACACATAAGGGAGAAGACCGATCTAAGTGATCAATACCCCGTCTCAGGTATTTTGTTCCCCTATTCAACTTAAAACACAACTTAGGTTTACCCATTTCAATTAACGGAGATATCTACGGAATCATTACGCAAAACCGTATAATACTTTATAACTTTTACATATTAATCTCAACTTCCATATAACACCTCATATACCCACTTTAACTAACTAAAACATAAAATAACCACTAAAACACTTATTTAAAGTCATGGTACAACTACTAAAACACAAGGTACAATTCCGCACTACTAGGCCCTATTTTAGGGTGTTAAATACAAGTTTTTGAACTTTTAGAATATATAATTATCGGATGTTTTTAGAAGTTATCTAAAATAGTAAGTTCTTGAGAAAGAACTAATCCAAGGAATGCATGATTTATTGAGAGGTACTCAATAAAGATATCATTGCAAGACATCGAGTCAAATTATGACTTGAAATTATATACGTTCTAAAATGTTCAGTAAGTCAGCTTAATAAAATATTGTTGCTTGGTTAATGTTAGAAATGATAACATAGGATGTTCTTTAACATTCTTAGTAGTGATATTAGATTAGTGTTGGCATACATAGGGAATCTAATTTCAAGGTTCTTACAAGTAGGTGTAAGAAAGTTTTATCGTTTCAAATGGATAAATCTAGTAAGATTTAATTTATCTACAAATGTAATTAAAGTTTTAATTACAGGAAGGTTATTTTATAAAATCAGAAACTAAGGATTTATTTTCCAGTTTTCTCCAACTTTAAGGAATTTTATGAAATAAGTAAGTCTAGAATTGTTCTTAGGTTGCAAGAACGATTTCTAGCAAAACCAAGAAAGAGTACTTCAGGGTACTAGTCTTGAGTTTTAGGTTTATAATCATATTATTTTCTCTGTGATATGTGATAAGTTACAATGCAAAATAATAAGTAATTTCAGATAGACACCGTGAATCGAGTCAATGAAATGGTAGAAGTTATGCACCTTTATTCTAGGGTGGAATATGGAAGGGTGTAGAAATTAGTTTCATTGTTCTTCACAATTTTGTATGTTTTGGTTTATCCAGGAATAAACTAGGTTTATTCAAAATATTATCCGTGACTACTTATCATGGTGGGAACCATGATAGGGCTATAAATTCATCCTAATTTTGGGGTAGATTCGATAGTTTATCGAATATAGTTGCAAACGGTTTTTGCGGACCAAAATTTACGGATATTCGTTAGGGTTACGAATATTGGATTGACCCACTGTGAAAAATACTTCGTGGATTCATGTCAAAATTATTTATCACATAGGTTATCCTTAAGCCTGAGGTATTTGGTTACGGATGCGGTAACTGTTGTGCCTGAGGTATTTGGTTTAGGTTATCCATGCTCATGCTCAAAATTGAAATATCGCGCTACAAGGGACAAACCTATATATATATATGCAAGTTTGTATATATAAAAACGTACCCATTCATAAACAGGGATTTTATGATAGTTTAGTTTATAAACAGTTAGTTTAATGGGTCACTTCTAAGCAGGTTGCTTATGAGGTTTTATCACAAGTTACTTTGGGGTATAAGAGTTCTTATAACCTGGTTATCCTAAGTGTCTGGCTAGGGACCTCCTTAGGCTAACAATGTGCAGTAACTGTTACTTATCTTGCACAAAGCTCTCACAGTGGCCAACAAGAAATTTAAGAACCGTTTCAGCAAGACTAACAATAGACAACGGTTCACATCAGGTTCAAGGAGACCCGAAAGAGCTGCTTCTGTTGACAAGCCAAGCTACCAGAGGGAAGAGAAGAAGGAGAAAAAGAAAACTGACTCCAAGTGCTACAATTGTGGAAGATCAGGGCATTTAATCCGGAACTGCCCCATGAAAAAGACCAAAGATGCAGAGTACTATCGGCAGAAGTACCGTCTGTTCAAACAAAGACAGGCTGGGAACAAGCTACTAGTAGAAGAAGATCAGTTCTTGGATGATACAGAATCAGACAGTGATCTAGATGGTGAAGATCATGCTCAGTTCTGTTTGATGGCTCACAATGGTGGAGAAAGTAAAGAGGATGATGATGGTGATGATCTCTCTGACTCAGATGAGAAAAGCTTGGAAAGCGGGAAGGTATCTTCTAATTGTAACTATAATATGGGTTTTAAACATGAACACATTCAAACCATAGTAATCCGAATGAAAGAGTTAGATGATCAGATAATAGAGTTAACCACTAGAAATCAAGTTCTAGAAGATGTTTCACACAACAAGGATAAAGAGGCACAAACAATAATTAAGCAATTAGATAACGACTTAATTAGCCTTAAGATCCAATTAGCTGCTAAAGAATCTGAATTCTTAGAGTTAACTAATACAACAAATACCACCATATTAGATCTTAAAGCAGAATGTGCATGTGCTGAAAAGGATTCTGAAATTCTTAAAAATGAACTTAGAAATGAACTAAGTACTCTTTACTCCAGAATCTATGAACTTGAATATCTTCTATCCAAACGCGATCAAAGTGACAAGATCATCTCTCAATAAAAAGAAAAGAAGAGTGCTGAGGGACCCCTACACCAAGAAAGCCGGGAAACCACATCCACTATGGGGCTTGACATTGTTGGGCCTCATATTGAACAAGTCGCAGTGATCCCACCCGTGCAAGCTTCTACCCCACCTAGCTACTACGGTGTCTCTCAACAGGCATCGTCTTTATTGCACCGGGTTATAACACATTCCGTAGGTCCAACCCATTCTGGTATCCGACCTATTGAACAAAGAGGACTGCCTCCCTCGTCCTCGACTCCTTTTGATGCACGATTTGACATACCGCGGATTTCCGCATATCTTGACCAACACAGGGAAACAATCGATGCACTGAGCTTGTTGGCTCAACAAGTCTCCTCAACTTCCAGAGGTGGTACCTTTCAAGGTTCCATTTGAGGATTGGAAGGAAATCCTGCTTGAGCCAATATCCCTGCTGCTCCAGTAGGTAGTACTGCCTATGTGGCTGGTACTTCAACCGGAAGTCTTAGTGATTCCGGGTTTGTTACACGTGCAGAACTTCAACAACAAATTCTACAAGCCGTGTCACCAATCCACCAACAACTGCAGATGACAAATAAAAAGTTGGATCGGATAGAGCAAGCCTCCAAGGCCCAAGCTGAGCAGCTAAACCGAATTGAAACACTTCTTGCTGCCCATCCTCCAGTTCCAGAGCCTCAATCACAACCTGATCCTGCTACTATGTCTGTAGATGCTTTAAAGAGCATGCTGTACGTTATACTTCTAGAGCAAAGGCCAGAATCTGCATATGATGAAGACCTTCTGACTACTCTGCGCAACGAACAACATCCATCCGGAATCTCCATGGATGACTTTCAAGAGTTTCATGAAGATGTAAACAGAAAGATTGATGGGATCACCAAAGGTTTCTACACCTCCCTATCAAAAGTCACAGACCGGCTGACTAGCCTAAAAACAACTTGTCAGGCTCAGGCTCAGGGGAGTAAGAGGAGATGGGATGATTAGGATCTGGATGATCAACCCGAGGGGGAGAAAAGGAGAAAATACATGTCTACTCCCTCCGTTGTTGCTACTGTACCTGTACCACTCGTTACTTCATACTTATCTGCAGGTACAAGTTCAACTTGGTCCGGAAGTCAACACCAACACAACAACATTGGCCGATGAAGTTGCTGAACAACAAATTGATGATGCTAATAAACAGATTGTACTCTATGTACCTCCACAATATGAACCGAGGCCAATAGAACTTGAAGAAGGTGAGATACTTTACGAGCAGTCCCATGCCGAGATGTTTGAGGGATTCTCAGACTCAGAAGGTGAAACAAGGGAATTATATGAGTCTATGCATACTTCACCTACACGGCATATGGGAGAAGGCAGTTCTACTCTGCCAGAGGAGGAAGCTAAGGATCCTGAGATGGAAAGACTTTTCAAGGGTATTGATGAATACGTCGAGGTTGCTACACGTCCAGCTTCACCTAGAGTTGTTGACAGATTTTATAATATCCCCAGTGAAAGGGAGCTTGCTATTAGAAGGAAAGAAAGGTTAGCAATCTCTAGGAGAAAGCCTAAAAAGAAGAAACCAACTTTTGACGTGTCCAGGGTTCTCAGTGGTCTAAACTTTAAAGTTCATCAACAATTCCCTCCTCCTCCTGGTCAATTTCAAGAATCAGCTACTGATATTTTGGAGAGAAACAGACAAACAGAAGCAGCTGAAAAATTCAGAAGAGAATCAGAATGGCCCTTGCCACAGAGATTCACAGTACCACCTGCTCCTCCAGTGCATCGTGGGAATCCAGGACTTGATGCAGGTAACATGTTCACTAGGAGTGCTGGCCAATAACCTATATGGAAACCATATTTTGTCAATGCTGCAAATCTTGAAGAAAGAATACCAGAAATATATAGCAGTGAACTGATAGAGGTTATTTCACCCGAGCTGAGGAACATAGATGACAAACAAAGAAGAGGATATGATCACATCCTTACTCGTTCCAAAACTAAACCAGAACATATCAAATCAGAATTTCCAATATTTGAACTCCTCAGTGTTTATACCGAAACCAACTTCAACATAAAATATGCTATTTTCTATGTCAGAAGAGCCAACAACCTATCATACTTCCTCAGAGAAGCAGATCTGAGGTTTGTTAATATTGAAGACATCAGCTTTATATTTGACATTCTGTCTCAGAAAAGATGAAAATGTCCTGATGAAGAGTTTGGAAAGGTTGCGTTAATGAGGTATATGAGAAATCTTATGGAATATTTTGAGGAACATGATATTCAGCTCGGAGCTGAAAACAACTATCGGAAAGTCAATCTTCTTAAGCCTAATCAAAGCCATCCAGATCTTGAAGAGCTTGAAGAGTTGACATTTATCTATGATGGTCATACAAACTTCAAAGGTGATCGAGGGGTCATCTCAAAGAATACAAAAGGCAAAAAGATCTTCATCAGACTTGATGAACTCATGGCGTATTCAGATGGCACTTTGAAAATTCTCCATCATAAGATACATCAGAAAATGGGGAATAACCGTGCAACATACACTGATGAAGAACATGCTCAAGCCTATCGTGCTATAGAAAGGATAAGAACGACACTGGATAGCAGAAGGCAAATACGCAAATGGCAAGTGGCATTCGGCATTCGCAACAAATCGGCATACGAATAGATTAATGTATTTATTTGTTGTGAATGATTACACACCTCACTTAGGGGGAGATTGTTAGAAATATTAAAGTGAGGGGTGTAATATGTAATTACTCAAAGTTGGGGAAATGCTATTTAAGGGCATTTCCCCCACATTTCAATACAAGCTTTGTATTTTACTATTTGTGTTCTTGTGTTTGATCTAAATACTCTCTCTCGGTTCTCTCTCTATAACCGAATACACACATTAACACATACTACAAGATTAATATCTTGAATTGCTTCATCCGTATAAAATACGGGACCAACACTATGAAACAACCGTTTATTCAAGATGACGCCATGTACTTTGTTGATGCTTCTGATCAATATCATCTTGATTGCATACCTATTTCTTCAGAGAAAGACGTGCTAGACACGCAGATTCTGGAGAAAGACTCTTTTCCAAAGGACCTCACGCAGCTTGAGCTATATCAACCAATTATTAATGTTATCCCCAAAGATGCATTAGTTTCCGAGACTTTCGAAATGCTCGATGTAGATAAAGTGCCTCACTCACAACCTTCTATCATAGAGCCTCCAGCACTTGACTTAAAAGAGCTCCCATCACATCTAGAATATGCTTTTTTAGATAGTGATTCCAAATTGCCCGTACTCATAGCTTCTTACCTCACCTATGATGAAAAAGTGAAGCTATTGAATGTGCTCAAGAAGCACAAGACCGCTATTGCATGGAAACTCTCCGACATTAAAGGAATTAGTCCTTCTTTCTGTACACACAAAATCCTCATGGAGGATAACTACAAGACAAGTGTGCAAAGACAGAGGAGATTGAATCCACATATGCAAGAAGTGGTTAAAAAAGAAGTCATTAAACTCTTGGATGTGGGTATGATTTATCCGATATCTGATAGCCTTGGGTTGGCCCCGTCCAAGTCGTTCCCAAGAAAGGAGGTATGACCGTGATCACTAATGAGAAAAACGAGTTAATTCCCACCCGCACTGTAACCGGGTGGCGTGTTTGTATTGATTACCAAAAACTGAATGACGCAACTCGTAAAGATCACTTCCCGCTCCCATTCATTGATCAAATGATTGAGAGACTGGCAGGTAACGCCTTCTATTGTTTGCTTGATGGCTTTTCCGGGTATTTTCAAATTCCAATCGCCCCGGAGGATCAAGAGAAAACCACATTCACTTGCCCCTATGGTACATTTGCCTATAGGCGGATTCCATTTGGCTTGTGTAATGCCCTAGCTACTTTTCAGCGCTGCATGACAGCGATATTCCATGATATGATTGAAGAATGTGTCAAAGTTTTTATGGGTGACTTCTCCGTTTTCAGAGATTCGTTTGACACTTTTCTTCTCAATCTAGAATAGATGTTGTCCAGATGTGAAATTACCAATCTCGCTCTTAATTGGGATAAATGTCACGTTATGGTGGGAGAAGGTATTGTCCTAGGACATAAGATTTCTGAATCGGGAATTGAGGTCGATCATGCCAAAATCGATGGCATTTCTAAACTGCCTCCCCCGATGAATGTCAAAGGAATTCGGAGTTTCCTTGGCCATGCCGGTTTTTATCGTCGTTTTATCAAAGACTTCTCGAAAACATCACGGCCTCTGACACAACTTTTAGAAAAAGATGCTCCGTTTGTTTTCTCTTCTGATTGTATGAAAGCATTCAACATTTTAAAAGAGAAACTCACAAACGCCCCAATTCTGAATGTGCGACGCAAGTGATTTTGCTGTCGGTGCAGTTCTAGGTCAGTAAAAAGAAAATCGTTTCTATCCGATCCATTATGCTAGCAAAACCGTGACAGAAGCCCAGCTAGCCAAGTTCCTTAAAGATGTGCTGAGTAATAAAAGGAAATTGGAAGACTTTTCAACCGTTATTCATAGCGAAAAATGCTAAGCCATCCTGCAAAACAAACTTCCGGTGAAGAAGACCGACCCACGTAGCTTCACTATCCCTTGTCAAGTAGGGCAACTCAATGTTAATAATGCTTTAGCCAAACTAGGGGCTAGTATCAATCTCATGCCCTATTCCATGTTTGCAAAGCTAAGTCTAGGTGAACCTAAACCAACCAAAATATATATCCACCTAGCTAACCCATTCCTGAAATATCCACGGGGGATGGTTGAAAACCTTCTGGTTGAAGTTGATAAATTCGTCTTCCCAGTTGATTTTGTTATCCTTGAAATGGATGAGGACAAAAATTTTCCTCTTATCCTAGGACGACCAATTCTGGCTACTTCTCGAGCACTTATTGACATTTGTGATGGTAAACTTTCTCTTAGAATAGCTGACCAGGTTGTTACCTTCGATATCCAAAAATCTATGAAACAACCGTTTATTCAAGATGACGCCCTGTACTTTGTTGATGCGTCTGATCAATATCATCTTGATTGCATACCTATTTCTTCTGAGAATGTAAGACAAGAATCAGTAGATTATAGTATGAACTTTGAGAGAATTTGACAAAATACCTTTAAGTGTGTGTATTCTATTATAAAATGTCAAAGTTACAATAAAGGTGAGGGTTACATTGTATTTATACCCTAACCCTAAAATGCATATTGTATTACAATAATATTGTCTAGATATAATCACTAATACAGATCTAAAAATCTCCCCCTTGATTGGATCTAGACAAAGTTTCGTTCACCTATGATTCTTTGCCATCTACGAAGAGTGGCCCTCTCTTGCATTTTCTCTTCTATCTTCTCTATAACATCAGTTAGGCTTACTCTTGCAGATTGATCAAAGTCATCCTTGAGGCTGAAGCTGTGCTCTCTGATCTTGATAATCCAGACTCTAAGTGATCCATCTGAATAGGCATTTAGTTCGTTGATCCTCAGGAAGAACTTCTCCTTATGACTGTTGAATAAAACTATACCATCATCTGTCTCACCAGTCTGATCATCCTTCCAAATAGTTTGATACATTTCCAGCTCGTCAATTCTAGGATGAGAGGTGTTTGGCTTCAATACATTAATCTTTGCTTTATCTGCCTCTGCACCAAGATGGAGATCAGTTCTTTCTGCAAGTATGATTCTTTGCTTCATAAAGTCCAACAAGATCATATAGCCCGCATAGTTTGCCCAAGAACTATCTTTCTTAGCTTCAAGTACTTCCTGTATGTATTCAACGTCAGCAAAACTGAGGTGCTTCAAGTCCACTTGGCTGAATCCATAGTTTTTCTGATCTAATATTTGAACATGAAAGTACACCCAGATTACATTGAGAATTTTGCTAAAAGCGCACTTGACTTTGATTATCGGAAACTTTGATGCTACTTCTTTGCTTGAGAGCCCATGCCAGTTCAATAAGAACCTTTTACCAGCTTCAGTGACATGTGTGACTCCCATCAGATTAACAGGTAATTCATCTTGTAGTTGATCTGTGTAAATACCCTGAATCTTTTCTTCCAGAAAGGCAACAGCAACATCAGAAGCTTTCCAATTTCTATTAGTCTTGTTCAAGGCCTTTAAGGTCAACACAGCTCTTTTTCTGACATCTCTCATGCCTGTAGTTAAGATTGGATATGGATTGTAACCTTTAGGTATTTTCCATTCAGCACCCCTCTTCATCTTTCTTAACTTTTTTTTGTTTATCTTGTTCCCTCAACAAATCTCTTGGAGTTTTTCTAAATTCGCCCGGAGTTGGAGGAAATAAGGCATCCACTTCTTTGTTTAACCTTAAAACACTTGTAATGTTGAACTGCTCACGAGTTGGAACTTCATCTACCTCAGGCTCTCCAACCCTTGGTGTTGTTACCGTTTTTGTTTCTTTTATTTTGCTGATTTGTTGTGGGAGAGTTAGTTCCTTTGCATGTTCACCAGCTTCTGTTACAAATGACCCGTAATCATTAAAATCTGAATCTGTACCAGTCAGGAAGTCAAATGTATCATCCACCTGTCTATCTGTATCCTCTTCTTCTTCATCTATTAAAGCCATTTTCTCTTTTCCTTTTCCCCTTCATCTTCCTCTCTTTGGTGTTGGTTCTTTGCTTTGAGCGGTAGAGGCGGTAGGTATTTTTGTTGGAGAATGCCCACTGACATAAGTACATTGGTGTTATTGCTGATGAAGTGCGAGCCTATTGGGTCACACACCAAGGATTGATCCCGACAGCTTACTGATAAAGAGAGAAGGTCCAAAAATCAAATTGTTTGATTTTAGGGCTTCACGGCCGTGAGAGATGCTCCACGGGTCGTGAAGCTTACTGCCCTCACGTTTGACTTAACGACTCTCATACGGCTCGTGGAGTCTTCACGGGTCGTGAGAGGTCGTGGAGGGGTCGTGAAGGAGACGCCCTCACGAGTCACTCGAACACGGCACGGGCCGTGAAGGACTATGGCCAGTCGTGGCGCACTTAGTCTTCACGGGTTCTTCACGGGACGTGAGAGACCGTGAAGGACTGTCTGCATGAAAATCTCTTATTTCATTGGGCCATCTTGTGGTCCAATGGATGGAGACTTCTAATCCGACCAAATCAGTGGTATTGTGGTTTGGAACTGATGCAGCTTGTTTTTTCACTCACTCTCTCTCAAAATAGTACTCTCTCTTGGTGCCTTTGAAGAGATATACATACACACACTAAGATTGGTTGTTCTTGAGTGTTGTGTGGTTGTTTTGGTACAAGAGGAGATTCAAGTTGGCTGTCCCGAAAGGTGGAGTCGTGGTGAACGTCCGCTTGACGGAGTACTAGCATACGGGGATCGAGCAAACTTGGTGTGGATCAAGCAATAGAGGAGGACGCACTTGGGTTCTCGGATTCATCCCATGTGGTGCATGTACAGCCGATTTAGAGCAATGGTAAGGAGGTATTTTTCTGTCCTTGTTGCTCTTTTAAGTTGCAATTTGGTTTTGTAGAAAACTATCACTTTGGAACATGTATGGACCCGTTTTTGTACGGTTTTTAAACTTTTGTTTTATGCTTCCGCTGTGTTTTACTCCATACCGTGTTCCAACAGTGGTATCAGAGCCAAATCTACAAACAAATTGCACTTTCTTGGCTTGAAAACCGAAAATGGACATTCTGTCCAGAATGTCTTCACGGGTCGTGAAGGATTATTCTTCACGGTCGTGAAGTCTCACGACCAGTATCGTAAAGGTTTTTACTTCACGGTTGTGATGGCTTACGACCTGTCTCGTGAAGATTTTTCTTCACGGTCGTGAAGGCTCACGATCAGTTTCATGGGGTGTTGGTCGTGAGGGTTTTTCACTGTGTCAGAGTCGTGGAGTTCAAGGGCTTCACGGGCCGTGAAAGGCCGTGAAGGCTCCTCGGCCGTGAAGGACGTTGTGAACAGTGTTTTTATCCTTTTGGTAAAGGAAAAATATTTTCGGTTTTAGCTCCTTGCGATTTTGTTTTTCCAGAATCTGTCCAAAGAGTTTGGATGTTGAAAAGCCCCATATGTGTCTTGATTCGTACATTTATATGTATTGGGTGATTTTTGGCATGAAATGCACACATGCATATACTTGTATAGTGTATATATGAATATGTATGCTCAAAGTGTTTGGGGTACTAATGCATATGTACAAGGATTGTTCACTTTGTGCCTTGAGTGTTTAGCTAGGTTTGAACAATCTTAATCGAGATACATTTTACACGGTTTTGTTGTGGCACACCGTGTTGTTGTTTGTGGTTTGTTGTTTGATCCGGTAACGCCTTGCCCATTAGACCTATGTGTTGGTTGTTTGGTTGTTTGTTTAATTATTCATTCATTTGGTGGTTTGTACCACAATTGGTTTGTAATAATTAAATTTATTCGGTCTTGTATTTTGTACTTTATTTTGGATTGCATGCCGATTGCTTTTCTTTGTAATTGTTAGATTAACTTAGATTAGCATTTCGCGGCTTGCATGCCGTTTCTTTTCAAATATTTGTATGTATTTGTAAAAGAAGACCGAAGACAACCATCGAGAGTCGTGGAGGAGACGTCTCGGCTATGGTGGATCCGGAGGTTCATTGGAGATGACGGATTCAGTGGGAGCACTTCCAGCTGGGCCAAGTGGATGTGTCCTTAGTTTGGCCTTGCTTTCCTCGTTTGGCTCACGGGGAAAGCGCATAGGGTTTAGGGGCATGTTACCGGATATTACTTGTGCGTGGTTGTTGTTTTGTTTAGTTTCTTGCGTGGTTGCTTTGTTTCTTCGCTCGCTTGAAAACTTTTCAAAATAATAAAACCAAGAGTTTTAATTGGTTTACAAACCTCGTACGCCACAAGACCACTTTAAAAACAAAATCCCGTTTTTATCAAATGTAAATCACTCGCCTCCAGTAAGATGACACCACCCAAATCTAGTGAAGCAAGATCGGTCGTCGAGCTTAGCCGAGATCGGTTTTGTGTAACTGTGTGGAAGGTGCGTGTGGCAACTCGCAAGGGTTGGTTGTCGAGCTTAGCCGAGCCGGCAATTGGGCTAGAGTACCACCGTGTATCTTGACGGTCGATTTACAATTCCAAGACTTAAAACGCCTTGGTAGTTGTCGTGCCCATACCGAGCTATCAAAGTGGATAAATGAGGAATCAGTGAGAGAAGGGATCAAACATGCCAAATGGGTGCTATGAGTACCTAGGATCCCGCAAGTGTCTAAGAGTTGTAATTTTGGATTGCAATTGGTAAAGCGTTTACCGGCCTAAGTAGCTCCATGAAGTGATCCGCGGCAAACCCGTCATGGATTGGGGTACTTTGAGGTTCTTAGCCCTTGTTAAGATAATTTGGTTTTCTTAATCAGCTGGATAATTATTTTAACGAGGATAATATCGAAACTAACTAAAACGTGTACTCTTTTATAGATGGCAAATATTAACGACACCACACCAAACTTTAAACTTCGATTATTCCTAGAAAGGGAGAGACTCACAGGAGTGAACTTCACTGACTGGTATCGTGTATTGAGGATTGTCCTCCGTCACGAGTCAAAGTTGCATATCCTTGAGGAACCCTTTCCGGAGCCACCTGCTACCAACGCGAACTGGGCTACTCGATACGCTTTTGAGAAGCGTGTTAGAGATACACAAGATATTTCTTGTCTCATGTTATCGACTATGAGCTTTGAGTTGCGTCAGCAGCTTGAGCAATTGAGTGTGTATGACATGATAAACCGGCTAAAGGACATGTTCCCGCAGTAGGTTAGACAAGAACGGTTTGAGTGTATAAAGGCTTTGGTCGGTTGTAGGATGCAGGAAGGTGAGGATGTAAATGTCCATTTCCTTATGATGAAGGGAAACATGGACCAATTGGAGAGACTTGGACTTCCAATAGGTAGGGAGATTGCGGTGGATATGATCCTCCAGTCCCTGCCCGCGTCTTATGAGAAGTTTGTCAAGAACTTTCACAAAGACAATTTGGATAAATCCTTGATCGAACTTCAAGACATGCTGAAGGCTGTTCAGTCTTACATGGTTGAGAAGGATCGTGTCTCGTCCACATCCACTATGGCTACTAGGAAACAAGTAAGCAAGAAGGAGAAACTGACCTCAAAAGGAAAGTATAGTGTGACTAGGCTATCCGTAATTGTGGAGTCGGAGGACAATGAGATTGTGCCTCAAGATGATGTTCCACATGGGGTAGTTTGCTACTTTTGCGGAGAAATTGGAAATTGGCGCCGTCACGCATGCCCGAAGTGCCTGGAAGAGCTAAGTATCCTAAAGCGGAAGAACGTTAGCTCATCTTCAGGTACATTCGTGATCAAACTCCATTGATCTTCTACTTCTAATGACTGGGTTTTGAACACTAGTCAAAACACTCACGTTTGTCACAAACTTATTTGTTGCAAAGTGCAGGTGTTAATCAGAAGTAGGTAATGGATGCATGGAGAGCTGGAACTTAAACAGGGAAACATGGTGGTTGTCCCTAACTAAAAGGATTGGAAGAAGAGTCTTGCCATTCCATCCAGCTAAACTATTACTTCATTTAGATCTTTGTCTTATGCCCTGCTTGGCAAGAAGCATTGTATCTTATTTGCCTTTGATGACGATGAATATTACTTTGAATAACGTTATTGTGGGTTTTCGAGTTTTATTTCAAAGTCTATTCATGTCGTGGCATTTGCAATAAGTTTTGCTTAAGAAATAATGGATTGATTATGAATGACTATTGAATTGTTATCCTTATGAAATAGTTGATTTAACCATATAAACAAGACTTGCATCACCAAGCTCCAAATGGTTAGGAACTTGGAATCTTTTGACTTTGAGTCAATTGTTGATGGTAAATCTTGCTTATAAGGCTAAATAACTAAGACATCCTTCACTTGTGAATGAAAGAGGAATAAAGGCTTGTTGGATTTCGTTTGCACGTTTGTGTAAAGACCGTTCAAGCAGAATCATAAGGATTAACTATATATGATTTGTTACCTTTACCGATGATGGTAGAAGGAATGGGTAAGTCTAATTTATTAGACGAATGTCTGAAACCTGAGAGGTGTTCAAGACTCACCCTTAACAAGTTTAAGATGAAGAGGGCAAAAGGGAATAAAGATACTCAAATCTTGTAAGATGTTGAGCATCTACATTCTAAACCATCATATGAATTGTGAGTTTGCCTCATAATTCACTTCTCCTAGGATATATGTTTTACATGGATCGCTTAGTGGAGAAATGGAACATATTGGTTATGGTTCCGTCTTGATGGATTAAACTTAAGTAACCTGCTTGATAGGTGTACTTGAGTAGTGACGGGCAATGTTCTTGTTTTAAATCAACAAAGATGGTCAAATTAGCATCTAAGGAGATTTGATTAGAAAGTGTTCTTTGCTTGTCAATCTCATAGATCAGAGTTATCCAGTCTACATTTAGTGGGAGATGGATGAACTAAAAGGATGCTAATGTATTTAAATAGTTCTTCTAGGTTTCAGATATTCATTTCATATCCTTTTGAGAACCGGTTTTGGTTGCTCGAAAAGGGAAAGGAATAACTGAAGCATTCCAGTGGAAGAACGTGAGATTTAAATAAAAGACCTGATGTTGACACTAGCATACGATCAGAAATGATCGAAACTCAACATAGCTATCTTGGAGTATCTGGCATAAAGTTATTACTTATTCATATGTCTGGTAAGAGTCGTCATAAGACCAGAGGAATATAATTTATTATATCTGAGGACGATGACTTATTGATGATACGTGATGTATGCATCAACTACCGGAAGCTGTAGTGCGCCCTTGAGTCTGCTAAGAAGAGGAGTATAATAACATAAAATACATTCCATGCTGGATTTTCAAGTTTTGAACTTGGTTAATCCAACACCTAGGTTTTGACCTGATGGTGTATATAGATCTTTTAGATATGAGATCTGCATGGATAAGTTTGTAGACAACTTCAAATACTGACTGGTAGGAAATGGTTTCATGATGATTGACCATTGGGTAGGAATCATATGAAGACATTCTCCCAGTAGTTATGTTGAAGTTTAAGGGGATGCTTATGCCGTGTTATGGCAGTATGATGCAAGAACCGCATTCCGTTATAGGAATTTTATGAGGAAGTATTCACAACACTGTCCGAGGGTCTTTTACATCCTGAGTATCCTTATGAAGTCTACAAAGGAGGAGTCCTTTTGGGCTTAGAATAAATCTAAGTTTTGGAATCTTTGCTAAGAAAATCAAGTGTTTGAGTTTTTAGTAAGCAATGATGAAACTTGGATAGATGCCAGAGCTAGTGGGAGCGCTGTCATAATCCTATTTGGTATGTCTAGAACATACTATATTTTGGAGATAATGTCTTGATTTAGCTTGGCAACAAGTGTAAATTGAGAATTATGCGTCCATAATAAATATGGGATATTCAAAGAAGTTTATGGAATACAAGAAATATGAGTATATGTTCTTGTGGTGATGTAAAGAGAAGAAGCTTAAAGTGAGTTGTTACTCTTGTGATAGCTTCTACTAGAAAGGATAACCGTCAATCTTTATTGGGGTTTGTAATCCTTTTTTTTTTAATATGGTGTTGTTAGTTTGCGTGTGTCTTAAAGCGTCGTTGACTCTATTGGGTTCTTTTGAGGCAATGAGAGTACGATGGCTTATACACACTAAACTTTGAGACCCGAGCGATGTTTACCTTATTGGGTTCTTTTGAAACAATGAAGGTATAACAACTTGGATATATGATTGAAATCCCATCAACGCACACTTTGGAAGTGGTTGGTTGCAGTAGGGATATGATCAATGTCAGAGTACACACGGATAACATCGTGGATGGTGATCCGTTTACTGAGCTATAGTGGCAGTCTAGTGATGAATGTCATACTAAGGTCTACATGAACTTGGCTTGAGTATGTTTTAGTTGAAGTTTTGTTATGCTTTATCTTTGGGAACATTAAGCAATATTGTGCTTCTGCTTGTATCGATTATCAAAGGGGTTTGGTAATGCGCGTGTAGCGGGTACTCTCAGTTAGCCTTATTGTGTTCCAACTTTGCATGTTTTACCACTTCCCTGAATGTTTTTACATTCTAAATGTCCACAAACAGTCTCTCTTCAAGGGAAGGAAGTCTGAATGAAGGTTGAGGGAAGTGATTGGTCAAGTGTCCAATGGTGATTGGAACACAGGGACGCAATACTTCGCCTGTACTTGAAAGGGGTTTCAAGTGACTGGACGACCCACACCTGAATTCACTTTGTGGTACTTGTCATGAGTGATTCAGGATGATAATATCAGTTCATCCTCATACTGTAGATGCATGTGTCTGCATCGCTTTAGTTTGCTTTGCTCTAGTTGTTTTCAAATGCAATCCGTAACTGGCTGTTATAAAGGGAGTAGCTGATCAGAGTATGATCACTGTGGTGGGCAATGTAGTCAAAGGAATTTGTTCCTCTGTTTAGAGAGATATCCCTGGGCCCCTCGATGATTGGGCGCTGACACCAAAATGCATGGCCGTGCTCGAGTGTGCAATGATTTGGATAATCGATTGCAACTTGTATATTTTCGTCACCACCAATCTCGATCGAGAAACATAATCGTGAAGGACTGAGAATGACTTAGTACCATGTCTCGTCTTCACATGGATATCGTGAACAAAAGGATGGTTGATCACTTATCTATAGGGCCATTTCAAACCTTTGGGTTGTGAATTGGTATTTTTCTATGGGATGACATGCCTCGTACTGACTTGGGGGCAGGGATGCCTTGCTAGAGGCCGCTCCGTGTCTGTGATACCTCTGGGTACGTTGTGTTACTGCTTATGAAGTGCGAGCCTATTGGGTCACACACCAAAGATTGATCCCGACAGCTTACTGATAAAGAGAGAAGGTCCAAAAATCAAATTGTTTGATTTTAGGGCTTCACGGCCGTGAGGTATGCTCCACGGATCGTGAAGCTTACTGCCCTCACGTTTGACTTAACGACTCTCATACGGCTCGTGGAGTCTTCACGGGTCGTGAGAGGTCGTGGAGGGGTCGTGAAGGAGACGCCCTCACGAGTCACTCGAACACGGCACGGGCCGTGAAGGACTATGGCAAGTCGTGGCGCATTTAGTCTTCACGGGACGTGAGAGGCCGTGAAGGACTGTCTGCATTAAAATCTCTTATTTCATTGGGCCATCTTGTAGTCCAATGGATGGAGACTTCTAATCCGACCAAATCGGTGGTATTGTGGTTTGGAACAGATGCAGCTTGTTTTTCCACTTACTCTCTCTCAAAATAGTACTCTCTCTTGGTGCCTTTGAAGAGATATACATACATACACTAAGATTGGTTGTTCTTGAGTGTTGTGTGGTTGTTTTGGTACAAGAGGAGATTCAAGTTAGCTGTCCCGAAAGGTGGAGTCGTGGTGAACGTCCGCTTGACGGAGTACTAGCATACGGGGATCGAGCAAACTTGGTGTGGATCAAGCAATAGAGGAGGACGCACTTGGGTTCTCGGATTCATCCCGTGTGGTGCATGTACAGCCGATTTAGAGCAATGGTAAGGAGGTATTTTTATGTCCTTGTTGCTCTTTTAAGTTGCAATTTGGTTTTGTAGAAAACTATCACTTTGGAACATGTATGGACCCGTTTTTGTACGGTTTTTAAATTTTTTGTTTTTGCTTCCGCTGTGTTTAGCTCCATACCGTGTTCCAACAATTTTTGCTATCAGAGAAGTGATAGGCACAGTAGCTCTACGGTTCTCCCCCTCAGAATGATCTGGATCAGGATCCCGGTCATTATGTTTTCGTTTCGTCCCTTGTGCCTGACACGTTTCAAGAGAGGCCTTAAGTGCAGCAGCAAGTACAGCTTCCTCTTGATTAGCCATTCTGCCTTCATCCATATCTGACGGACCTTCCCCCTCAACAAAAGCTGGAAGAGCCTCATCCTCAACATCCTTAAGAGGATCCATGGCATCCATTCTTTTCTGAAAAGCAACTCCAAAAGCGGCCATGCTATCTCTCATTTCCTTCTTAAAACTTTCAAAATCTGATTTCTTGTATTCAGTTCTTAATAAATAAACCAAAGTAGCATCTTCTTCATTATTAGTCGGTCTAGCCATCAGTTTTGCATACAACTGAGATTTCAACTCATCCACCGACACATCAGGACCTTGTTTCACCAGTAGCCTGTCTAACTTCTCACTTACAGCATCGATTTTAGCATGAACGGAATATAAAGCAGTTTCAAGGTCAGCCTTAGAAATAAATTCTGAGGCAACCATAGAAGCTTTTGAAGGTGTAGCAAAACCGGGATCACCTAGATTGCCCGTTGAGACTGTAACAACTGGAGGAACAAATCCTGCAGAAGTAGAGCCACCCACGTTCACAGCTGGTTCAGGGTTGACTGTGGCGGGATTTCCATCTAATCCTTGAAGTCTACGAAGAGTAGCTTCTATACATGTTCTGCTAGGTCCTGCAGGTAGGATCCTAGTTGATGGTACAGATGTTTCTTTGTGTTTAGAAAGAATTTGGCTTGCGATGTGCTCTTGAAAATGAAATTCGGTAGCCTGGGGAGGACTGGCACCTGTTTCAATACCTACTGTCTCAAAAGGAGACTTCGGTAGATTATGTGTTAAAACCCTATGTAAAGATGAAACCGTATCCTTTTGAGAGGATTCTGAGTAGCTGAGTGGGGTTTGTGCATGCTCTGGTGGGATGACAGAGTCTTTTTCAACACCAGGACTGACCCTGTCAGACCCGATGGCAGATGTGGTTTCCCGGCTAGATGTGGTTGGGGAACTCTCAACACTCTTATATTCTTTTTCTCCCAGCACACTCTCCTTTTCTTTTAACTGTTCCTCTTCTTCTACATTAACTTGGCCAGCAATAGTGATAGTGTCATATAAGCCCTCAGTATCAAGAGATTCTATATCAAACAAATCATCATGCTCAAACACTGTTGTTTCCTTAGTTAATCCCTCAGGTGTCACAATCATACTTTCAACATTATATTCTACACCGTGAGGTGGTGTTTCCTGAGATTGAGATTTTTCAATAAATTTTTCTATAGGCATATCATCCTCCTCATCTCCTTCTCCTACAGTCTCACCTTCCTCAGCCACTTCTTCCCCCCTCTCAGAATTTTCTCTCGACTCTCCCCCGTCAGTGTCACCCGAAGACGACTGACTACTATCCTCTAATCCCTCAGGTGCTACTGTTCTTTGGGTAGGATCAACAAGTTCTTGTCGATCCGGAAGAACTATATTATTCTGCCTGAACTGTTAGATCATCGAGGTCCATTAACATGACCAGCTCAACAGGCATAACATAAGCCTGGAGTGTAGGAGTTTGATGAATCATATAAAGCTTTTGCATTACATAGATTAGTCAGGAATGTCTATTCTTTGCATCACATAGATGCTTCAGAATATGCTTCAGCATCTTTAGTTTTCTTTTGTGGACAATTCCTGATCAGATGGCCAGTGCCTCCACAATTGTGGCATTTGGACTCAGGTCTCTTCTCTACTTTCTTCTCTCTTCTCTCGGGAATCTAGGTTTATCAGCAGACTTATAGATCTCAGGACATCGAGAACCTGAAGTAAACCTTTGCTTGTTGTTAATCTTTGCAAACCTGATCCTGAAAGTTTTTTATACGAATGAGAGAGCCTGGATTGGTGCTTCGATAGAGTCTTCATCAGATTCTTTAGGTTCAGAATCACTAAGGACAACTTGTTTGTACTTTGTTGTTCTTGAATACTCTCTTGAATGTCTATCAGCAGCAACCAAGGCAAGAGGGTCAAAACCGGAAACTCTAGGCATGGATTTCAAAACCTCTTCCTGATATTGATTCAGATCTTCAAACACATTGTGGAAAGTAACCTTGGTCAAATTCTTGTTGATGTGCTTATAAAGCTTGACATGTTCATTCTATTCAGAACCCAAGGACTTTAGAAACACACAATTAAGATCGAGATTTTTTCTTCGAATTTTGTTTGAACGAAGCTCGGTCTGCAATTTGCAAAAATTACTATAGGTTTCTGGCTAGAAGTTCATTCTCACGAGCACAAAAGTGGTGGAAGTTGTTAACTAGTTGCGTGTGTTTGATGTTCTCTCCTTGTTCAGTACCTTGCAACTACTTCTTAATCTCATCCCATATTTCCTTGGCCGTTCCCAAGCTATCTACTTTGGTGTACATCTCAGTAGATAAACCTTGCTTGAGGTTATATTTAGCCAACCGTTCTGCCTTTTTCCTTTCCTTTTCAATGGTGGTAATCTCATCATTTATTTTATCTCTTTTTGTGTCATGAATTGGAGGATTGTTGTTAGGATTTCCTTCAATGACTTTCTCATATTTCTTATTACCCTTGAAAATATAGTATATGATGTCAGGACCATAAGTTTCATTATGCTCGAGGAAGTCCATGAAACTTCCTTTCCTCACAAGATAATAACTTCTGAAGAGTACTGGTGGTTTGGTGTCGGTACCAATTGCGAGCATCTGATTGGAATTTTACATGATTATATTTGATATAAATGTTGATCGTTTAAGTCGTTGAATTTGATTTTGAATTGTTCAAACTGTTCTTATCAAAATGAAACAAGGTTATTTAATTTGATGTCCTTAATTCACTTATGTTCACACTTTTGATGACTAAGATCGAAGTCCAAGTTCAATGACTAAGTTTAATGACTTAGTTCGATGACAAAGGTTGATGAGTTACAAAATCAAAGAGTAATTATCGAGTTTAGTTTCACTGTTGTTTAGTTTCGATGAGTGTTCTATGACTTAGTTCGATGACTTGGTTCGATGACTTGGTTTAATGTTTGATGATTAACTAATTATTGTTCACTTGTTAGTTGAAGTTCTATAATAAGTTCAGTGGGTCAGTTCGATGATGAGGTTCGATGAACAGGATCGATGTGAACACTTGGAAATTTTTCAAAAATCCATCAGTGTGTTTTATTAACCAGAATAGTATCAATTCGATAACCAAGTTCGATGAATTCAGTTCGATCACCCAACAACACGGTTGATGTAACACTCTTATCAAACTCACCAAAACACACTTGATGATCAGCTTATCGAACTCACTTACCAGAACACACTCGATGAGTAACAAACTCACCCACCTAGTTCAATATGATCTAAAACCGAAATCTAACTTGATCGATGGTGTTATTCAGTTTTTAAGATCTAAAACTCACATCTAACTTGTTCTTCCTGTTCTTGAGTCGATAAACCGAAATCTTCAAAACTCCATCAAATCAAGTCAAATTGATTGCAATTAAACTGGAATCTTCAATATATATAAACCAACTAGTTTAATACCCGTGCGGTGCCCGGGTAGGTTTCAAAAACATTTATAAGTAAAATTTGTCTTAATAAATAATCTTTTGAAAATGAATATGAATAAAGCTTCTTTTATAACACATAGCTACAAATAGAAGGAAACTTACCAAAAAATACATAAACTATTTGTTACATAATTTTGTCAACTTTTTATAAATAGATAAAAATTGGACTTTAATCTCATACAATAAATAAAAAGTTTATTTTTGAACAATGTCGTCTTAAGATAACATCCGATATTTAATTTTAGCCGCCTCCAACATCAATGGTTCGAAAGTGATATCAGTTAATTTTGGTACAATCAAAATGATCACTGAAAATAATATAAAAAGGTAAATTATAATGATTCATTTTATGATATTGCAAATGTATAAATGATAGAAAAAGAAGTCAAATTTTAACTTACTTGAAAACAAATGAATAAATCTAACCCGAGATTCTATTTTATCAATCGTCTCACTTTTATTATATAAATGTAACATAATGTCATAACCATAAAATGAAGATACGATCAATTTTTTTCCATCAAATAGTTTTTTCATAATAACTTGTCAAGTATATATTATATATTATATATAATTTTATAAAATTAGAATTAACATGTTTTAGGAGTTAAGTTTTCCTTTATATACATTTTTATATCCTTTTTTATGATGATTTTATTTGACTCACATTCATGTCATCGGCTCATTACTTCTTATAAGGTTTTAAGTATGCACTGTTTTTATGTTAGTGTACTGGCTTGTGCTTTATTTAATATGTTTAATTAAAAATACGAAGTATTTTAATTATGTGTTGAATATTTCCTAAAATAATAGCCGAGGTTTCTTCATATAAAACACATTAAATTTATATAAAACATTTATTTGTTTTTTGTTTTCTTAATTTATATAAGTTGATAAAATCAATTTTAAATTTATATGATTATCATCGATGTAGTAAATGGTTGGAATCTTTTTTAAAACAATGTTATTATTACATGTTTAGATATTATCTCCATCTCTATCTTGAGCCAAGAGCCCTGCCATCTATCTCTCTTGAGACAAGAGTTTACCTGCCATCACTTTGTCGAAGACTTACATATAAGAGGAGTGATGAAGGTTTTCTAGAAAATACAAACACCAAAAGCTTAATTAGAAGGTAAACAATCATTTAAAGTCAAGATACACTCCAAAACCATGAGAATACCCCCCCCCCCCCCCCCTCCGTCCCCATTTCTCTCTTTAAACTTCCAGAAGCTTCAAACACTAATTTTTTCGAACTTTTTATATATCTCGATTATTTTTGTTTTAAGGTTTTTATGTAATCAGTTTGACCCGATTGTGTTTCATTCGAAGTAAGTTCATTAAATCTGGTTTAAGAAGACTATGTGTGTCTTGTATTTGAGATTGTTTGTTGAATTTGGGGTTTGATTCAACGTTGTTAAATTTGGTTTAAGTAAGTTCATTAAATCTGCTGTTGGTGGTTTACAGCAAATGGTTTTACTTTGAGTACATGGTTTTAGTTGGTGGTTTGACTATTCATTTCCACCACACACACACCTCATCACCACTTAACCTTTCAAACTTTTATAACTCCCACCACTGCACAGGGCGGCCGACACGATTACAACCACCGCCTCCACTCGTTTTTTCACTCTTGCCTCTTTTCAAACCTCAACAACCACCAACATCAACACCTGTGATGTGGTACCCACCACAGAATCTGCCGTATTTGCGTCTGCCTCACGCAACGGCGCCACCGCCGCCTCCACTCTCTTTTATGCTCTCCATTGCTACCCCTAAGAAGTTGTAATGGTGAGTCGATTCATGTACCCGATTACCACTCTCCGTCTCCACTCTCCAACATCCGTCAATAGGTCGTCTTCCACAATGTTAGATCTACAAATTCTGGCAACTCCGTTACCATGATTCTCCTGCTTTTGTAAGGAATTAATACATGTAAGTATACCTAACCTTGATAAACATGTATTATCAAATCCATGCTATTTCTTAACAAATGTAAGCAGATCGATTTCTAAATAAATCAAATCGGCGCTATGATAAAGAGAGAGATTGAAAGTAAGATTTGAAAGTTTTACCTTAGTAAGATCGATAGTATACCTTCTCTCATCTTCTAGTGATTTTCTGATCTGGCTTCCTTTTGGTTGATTTTTTGCGGAATAAAGTATTTCACTGTCGACGATTTTTATGGATAAGTTTTGCTTTATGATTTTTTTAAATTTTAATTAATGTTGCGTTGAAACCGCATGTGGCCTCACAGATAAATAACAAACTTTGTATTTGTTGAAGATTTTGAGGAACAGGAGCAGCGGCGATAAGATTTTACAGCTTTAACAACCGTTTATTTTGGGTTTAATTTTACACATGTGATTTAATATCGTGAATAATATATTAAACGTGCAAATTAGTCAGATTGTAATGTGTAACCAGCAATTTTTATGTTTGACTATTTCAAACTTGATTTAACACGGCTGAGATTTGAAATTGATTTGATCTCACGATTGAAAATGAATAAATATTTTCTCTCTCTTCCACTCACCGTGGGTAATATATATATATATATATATATATATATATATATATATATATATATATATATATAATTAAGAAGAAATCATTTTTCCATGCAATCGATCGTAGAACAGTACCTTTGTTATACTCAATATTCACGTTGAAATGAATTAAAATCAATCAGATCTTCATTGCAGTTGAAAGTAAACTGTAATTCACAACCGAATTTACCTTTTATAGAATTGAAATCGCACTAAAATTGCTAAACAACTGATTGAACAACACCTTAAACTCGATGAACTGGTCTGTCGAAGATACTACAGTAATATCGAAGTTGCTACAGTGATTTCAGCGAAGAAAATAGTAAACTCGATGATGTTTCCATTAATCTTCGATCGACGTTGATAGTTTGAACAATTCTTAAGCCAAATTCTTAGAGCTTTGGCTCTGATACCAATTGAAGGTCCCGAAATCCGGATTAAAGCTTTGCTTTTAGAGAGAAACACACCAAACACTATAGAGAATGTGAAATATGATTGCAAAACTTGTGTTTACAAGGAAGACCAAGGCTTATATAGCCTTTGGCTAAAATTACACTTTACACCCTCACTTTTCTATTTTCTAACAAACGACATGAAAATTTCAAAAAATGGTGATAATCCATCATCCATGCAACTAAAAACTAAAGAAAATTAAAACTTTTAATTATGCATGTGTTATCATCCTACCATTGAAGTAAGGAACACATGATTTTCTATTTTTATGTTAATAAAGGTTGTTTGATTTGAAATAATAAGTTATCATAGAGTTGATGACTCAAAATCAAAAGAAAATGGTGTTTGAGCACCAAAAAATCTAAGATCTTCTGTTTTAAAAATTCCTCGTTTGTTTTTGTTATATCTGGACTTGTTGGTATCAAAATCATTTGATTTTTTTGATAAACTTAGTGTTAGTTTTCATTTAAATCTTATTTCACTACTATTTGTTTGGTCCTTCATACGTATTTTATAAGTTATATGTGTTGAATCTGGAATCAGATTAAAAAGGTTGCACTTTAAACGTTCATAAATTGGCCATTCTGAGGTCAAAATCTGTCTAGTTATTTATTACAAGTTTCATTTTTGAGTTTTTTATATTTTACCTTTTGAATCATGTAAAACTGAGGTCGTATGAGCCTCAAACACCCTTTTTAGTAACAGTGTCTCATTCAGACACTGAAGAGTAACCTTTTTATCTAATTTTAATTAGTAAAAATATTAAATGTTGTTTATAAATTCCTATATTTTTACTAAATATTCTAGAAACATGCATTGAGGTTATATAAAAATATTTTACCTTTATTTGATTTCTAGAATATAGATTTATAATTTTTATGTTTGATTCAAAAGTTTATAAATTTCAGTAAGTTTTATAGATTAAAGTTAATAGGAAAACCTTTAAGGGTTTAGTAAATTATTAATAATATTTTATAATTTTCACTTATAAATACTTAAATATTAGGTCTAATAGATATATATATATATATATATATATATATATATATATATATATATATATATATATATATATATATATATTCCTTGTACTAGGTAAGAAGCAACGGTAGATTTAAGGATCTAATTCGGCTATCATCGTACTAATACGCGAGTGAGTTTCAGAGCCCATTTTTTAAAGTATTTTTACTAATTTTTTGGGATGAAAAGCATGATTAACATGAACTTGATATGTTGTCTTATGACATACTTTACTTGATGTGGAAGGTTAGGTTTATGTCTTACCTTTCAAACCCATATAAAAACACTCAAATATTCTACCATTTGACATTTCAACCATGCAAAACTTGATGCATATGCATACTGCTACCTGACAAAAACAAAATCAAATTTTCACAAGTCATATCTCACTCAAAAATGCATACAAAATAATGAATCTTCTTCTGAAATTTAATTTAATGAGTTACCTTTCAATAGAATCTAGTCTCACTCAATATTATCAAGATTTGGTCAGTTAACCATGCAAAACAAGATTGATGTGCAAGAATAGGTTTCCTGACAGATTGTGCATGTGATCTTAAAAACCCCATATCTCCCTCATAACAAATCTAAAAATCATGATTCTTGTTTTTACTGATAGATATACAAAATAAATAAAGGAAATAAGATTGGTGTGCAAACTGCTTCATTAGCAGTGACACTTGATAAAAAAAATTCGAATAAAATACTTAGACACCTCCAAAAATTATGATTTTTATGTTAAAATGTACATAAGAGAATAAGTAATATTATATAAAAATTTGGTAAATTAAATAAATTACTAAGATGTTGATTTATTACCTTAAAGTGAACTCTAAATGTTTAGACAGAAAACTGAAATTCAAGTGTGACTTAAGGATTAATAAATAGATAAATAAAATTTTGAGGTACATTAATTAAATACAATGTCATAAATTTATATAGTATATTAGGTTAGTTGATATCATGTATTCAGTATTTCAAAAAATTTCATGTGCTTAAAAAAAAAAACTATCGCATTGATGCATGTATATCATCAAATTTTGTACTTTTGCTTAAAATGCGAAAATATATTTGAATTATATATTTATGTATTGTCAAAATGGAAGTCCTTGTTGGCATATATATAGTTAATTATTCTCTTATAAAAAAAATTCATATCTTGTTATGTTATTTAATTATGAATTTATTACGCTCAATATAGTGCAAAACTTTTAATTAAACAAAGTTTTATGAATGTGCTTCTAGAATCATGCCACCGAAAAGAACCACACGACAGAACCCAAGGGAGACCAATAACCAAGGACCCGACCTGCCACAATTAGTGGCATAACAACTTGCTGTAGCGATTCCGAACATTGTCAGCCAAGTCACTGCAGGTATTAATGCTAACGAATGGAACAATAGAGGAGGAAATGATGACAGGAATAGAAACAATGAAGGTGGAGGAGCGCATGCTAACAACAACAATCTCGGTTGTACATACAAGGCGTTCATAGCCTTCAATCCAAAGGAATTTCATGGGAAAGAAAGAGCCATTGGACTTCTTCAATGGATAGAGGGTATGGAATCCGTACTCAGTATTAGCAAGTGTTCTGAGGAATGTAAGGTGCAGTTTGCAACATGCCTACTTCAGAATAGGGCTTTGACCTGGTGGAACACGCAGGTCCAAACCCGTGGACGAGAGGAAGCAAACAGATTAAGTTGGGAAGATTTTAAAAAGTTACTCATGGAAGAATTTTGCCCAAGGGATGAAATTCAGAAATTGGAAGCTGAGCTTTGGAATCACACAATGGTGGGGATGGAGATTGGAAAATACACCGACAGTTTTCACGAGCTTGCGAAACTAGTACCTCGTTTGGTTACACCTAAAGAGAATAAAGTTGAAAGATATATATGGGGGTTAGCACCAGAGATCCGAGGATTGGTTACATCGGCAAACCTAACAACAATCCAGAGTGTCGTAAGCTTAGCTAACCGGTTGACAAATGATGCGATCCGATCAAGGAAGTTTAACCAGAACAAGACTGATGGTAAAAGGAAAAGGGAAAACCAGTCAGGGAATAAGAACAGTGGTAGACTTGACAAAAAGCAGAAGGGCGTAAAGAAATTTGGGGTTCAGATTCAAGAACCAGGACGATATAATGGTTTACATCCCAAGTGTAACAAATACAACTATCATCATGGAGGTCTTTGCCCTACCTGTGCCAATTGTAATAAAACTGGTCATTTCACCAAGTATTGCAAGATAGCAAAAGAAACCAAAGAGGTAAAAAGGGCATGTTATGAGTGTGGAAGTCAAGAACACTTTTGGAATGCGTGTCCTAGGCTGAACAGAGGTCCAATCAATAACAATGCCGGGAACCAGGCGTGAGGATGAGCTTTTGTCATTGGAGCTGAAGAAGTGAGACAAAACCTGAATGTGGTAACTGGTACGTTTCTCCTGAATAATTACTATGCATCTGTAATATTTGACTCTGGAGCGGATAGGAGATTTATTTCAACAGAGTGTAGAGCAGTAATCAATATGAAACCAAAGAAACTAAAACATGCCTATATAATTGAGTTTGCCAATGGTCATGAAAAGTTTAGTGATGTATTAATCGATTGCACTTTGAATTTAGATAATAATATATTTAATATTGATCTTATACGTATTAAATTGAGAAGTTTTGATGTGGTTGTGGGTATGGATTGGTTGTCCAAAAACAAAACAGAAAGTTGTTGCTCCGAAAAGATTATTATGATACCTGTTTCACGCGGTGACACCTTTGTTGTACAAGGAGATAAGCCCGGGAAAGGCTTAAAGATTGTATCGTGCATGAAGATTCGTAAGTGTTTGAGGAAGAAATGTTTCGCGTTTTTGGCCCATGTTGTGGATAAGCAGTCGAAGGAGAAACGAATTGAAGATATTATCGTGGTTAGAGACTATCCTGAAGTATTATTGAAGGAGAAACGGAAGATCTACCTGGTTTACCTCTGTTGAGACAAGTCGAATTTCAAATTGACTTAGTTCTCGGAGCAGTGCCAATAGCCAAAGCACCATATCGCCTAGCGCCAGCCGAAACGCAAGAATTGTCAAGTCAACTTCAGGAACTTTTGGATAAGGGATTTATTTGGCCAAGTACCTCACCGTGGGGATCTCCAGTGTTATTTGTCAAGAATAAAGATGGTTCGTTTAGAATGTGCATTGATTATAGGAAGTTAAATAAACTAACAATCAAAAATCGATATCCCCTTCCTCGAATCGATGATCTATTCGACCAGTTGCAAGGTGCGTCATACTTTTCAAAAATCGATCTTCGTTCAGGATATCACCAATTGAGAGTTCGTGAAGAAGACATGCCCAAAATGGCTTTTAGAACTCGTAATGGATATTACGAGTTTCTTGTTATGCCTTTTGGTTTAACAAACGCCCCAGCTGTATTCATTGAGTTGATGAATAGATTCTGCAGACCATATTTAGACAAACTTGTTATGGTGTTCATATATTATATATTGATCTATTCTCGCAACAAAGAAGATCACGAGCAACATTTGAGGCTTATGCTATAATTACTCAAGGATCAGAAATTGTATGCAAAGTTCTAGAAATGTGTTTGGATTCGGGAAGTTCAATTTCTTGGTCATATTGTTGGGGAGAAAGGGATTCACGTGGATCCTGCAAAAATTGAAGCTATAAAAAGATGGGAAGCCCCGAAGACTCCAACAGAAGTTCGTCAATTTCTGGGTCTAGCAGGATATTATTGACTATTCATAAAGGATTTTTCAAAGATTTCCCAGCCACTAACCATGTTGACTCAAAAAGATAAGAAGTTTAGTTGGGGTGATAGACAAGAACAAGCATTCCAGAAGCTAAAGCATAAGTTATGCAATGCACCAATCTTGGCATTACCAGAAGGATCGGAAAATGTTGTAGTGTATTGTGATGCCTCTCATCAAGGTTTAGGTTGTGTATTGATTAAAAAAGACAAAGTTATAGCATATGCTTCAAGGCAGCTTAAAGTTCAAGAGAAAAACTGTAACACCCTAATTTAGGGCCTAGTTGTAAATAGTTGCACCTTGTGTTAGTTAAGTTGTACATTGACGTTAACCGAGTTGTTTAAGTTGTTTTGTTGTTTAATTGTTGTTATTTGTTGGTACACGTGATTATGTGGCTAAAGTCAGAAATGTTTCATAAATAGAAAATGTTGGTAAATAGTTGCACGGTTTCGGATAATGATTCCGAAAATATCTCCGTTAGTTAAAACGGATAAACCTAGGTCGAGTTCTAAGTTGAATAGGAGAACAAAATACCCACACGGGGTATTAAATTACTTGGGTCGGTCATTTGGGGAGTGTTTATCCCCTGCCTTTGACAAAACACACACACCTTACACATATAACATACATACATACGTAACTTTGCACACACACACACCCATACTTGGTGATTTAAAGAAGAAACAAGGAATAAGCAATCTGATTCCGAGTTCTAGTTGTGGAATTGGTTGGACTTGTACCTTCTTCTTGCTGTTCTTGTAAGTATTCTTGAAGTGTTAAACCTAGTTATGGGTTTTGGAAGGGAAGACCCATTTTGATGGATTTAAGTGGGTTTTTGTATTGATTTTGTGTCAAATATGTGTTGCTAAGTTTATTAGTATCTTAGAAATGAAGTATAAGCAATCAAAACTGAATTCAAGTCGATTTTTAGCACCAAAACTCGAAGAACAGCTTCTGTCGGAAAACAGAGCTGAGCTCACTGTAATTATGGTCCTTGCGATCGCAAGGAGGTGCCTTGCGGTCGCATGCATATTTGGGTTCTTGCGATCGCATGGATTCCCTTTGCGGTCACATGGTGCGCCTGGTGTCTCTTGCGGTCGCATGCATGGGTCTTGCGATCGTAAGAGTGTCGTTGTTGTAGATTACCGTCCAAGGACGAAGGAAACATAACTTGCGATCGTAGGTACATAACTTGCGATCGTAAGCCCCCAAAATACCACCCTTGCGGTCGTATGGTTAAGCCATGCGATCATAAGCTGGGGTGGTTTGGGCAAGGCCTTTGCGATCGCATGGATATGCCTTGCGATCGCATGGATGCGCCTTGTGATCGCATGGTGTTGCCTTGCGATCGCATGCTGTGTTGTGGTTAAGCCTCGTTTATTGTCGTTGTTTGGTGTTTAAGCCTGAACCATATGTGTTAGGTGATTCGGACGACTCCGTATGCTCCTGGCATTCCCGAATTCATATCTGCCTCCTGTAATCTCGAGGTGAGTACCGGTTTTCCCATGAGTCTCGGTAAGTAGCGTTGTCTGTTGTTTGTTGAAATATGTTGTTGATGTCGCACACGTGCGTATGAGGTATGTTATGTCATGTTTTTGTATATTGTTGCCATGCTAAGTTGCTTTACAAGTTGATTATGAATCGCATGCGTATAGTTGAACCCACTATGGGTTGTTGTTGTATGTTGTACTGGTCCGGACTGTTGTTGGCATGGCTAAGGTCAGCTTTCTTCCCGAAGGCTCCATCCCTTTGATGGAATAACGGGGATCAACGGTACCCGGTGTGCAGCATGCCGGGGTGGTCTTGCAAACCGCCGCTCCTTAACGTGAGTTGGGATCTTAACTTTCGTTGAGATCCGAGATGTTGAGCTTCGAGCTTCGTAACACGTTTGGTGGACTGCTCCTCGCTCCCCCACCATTGCAGATAGTTGTTGCTGATGGTCCCCAGTTTGAATCGTTGAGCGGGGTTCCCATCCCTGCGAGATATGATTCCTACTGACTCGTTGGCGCGACGCTATATGTTAGGATAGCCTTATGTGCTGTCCCGTAGTTGGGATAACCTGCTTATTGATGCTTATGTGTTAATCTGTACTCACTAGCTAGTTGTAGCTAACGGTGCCTGAATTTACCTTTTTGCAGCGAAGTAGTTGGCCTGGTGTGGTGGGACTGTTAGTAGTTGTTGTACATACCTTTTGTGGAACACTGCTCGTTGTATATATTTGAGATCCGATGGTCGGTTTTGTCGGTTAGTTGGTGATACCAAACAGTTGAACTTGGCATATTTTGTTGTAATTAACTGCCGAGTCAGTTAACACTTATCAAGCTTTGTTAATGACATTTACTTCCGCTGCTGGCTTTTATTAGATAAGTTTAAAAAGCTTAAATTTTCTCTAATTTTAAGCGCGTGAAAACCGGTGTTACAAGTAGGTATCAGAGCCTAAGGTTGAGGAATTGGGTACTCGTAGGAGTATTCAATATCAAGCTCGGGCCCGACCATCGTTAAGTGTTCTTAGTTGGGTATTTGGGGTTGAGTATGAGCGTTATGTGGTAGTAGCATGTGTAAACTAACTGGTAGCGTTAGTAGTTGTTGAATAAGTAGAGTACTAAATGTTGTTCCCATGTGTAGTAAGTTGACATAGAATGGCTGAGCAGCGAGTTAATACCGAAGAGGCTCTTAAGAGAATGGCGGATGAAGCTTCAAGCGTTCATCCCGAGGCTGGAGAAGGATCTGCTCCGCATAATTATGAGCCGCTAAGGCAAGATCCAGAACAAGCAGCGCGTATTACACGTCTGGAGGAAGAGCTCCGACTTACAAAGGAGCTGTTGTTAGCGGCTGTGCAAGGGCGTAAACTAGAGAAATGTTCGTTTAAGAAATTCCGTTCTTGCGGTCCGAAAGAATTCGAGGGCGGTGATGGTCCTTCAGATACCGTGAGGTGGCTTCGAGAAACCGAGGAGGTGTTCGATTCTTGTGATTGTGAAGCGGAACTTCGTGTCAAGTACGCAGTACGGATGTTGAAAGGTAGCGCGTTGTTTTGGTGGGATTCTGTGAAAGCTACCTTGAGTAAAGAGGTTCTTACTGCTATGACGTGGGAACAATTTGTTGAAAAAGTCACGAAGCGGTATTGTACCGATTATGATATGGAGAAGATGGAAAGAGAGTTCAACGCTCTTAGTAAGGGAGACAAGTCGGTGGATGTTCTGATCCAAGCCTTTATCGATAAAGTGAGGTTTATTCCTAGCTTGGCCACTGATGAAGCTGCAAAGGTGAGAAAGTTTGTGGGAAAGTTGCCTGCTGATTACCGCGCTCTCGTTAGAATGGCTGGGAGTTTAGATCGAGCGTTTGAAATAGCTCGACAGATTAAAGATGATCGTACTCAGGGTAGGGATGACCGAGCTGGTGAAGGTCATCAGAGGAAGTTTCAACAATCCTTAAAGCCGGGTCCTTCTAAAGGAAAATCTGTTGCTGGTGGGAAGTTTGATTCCCAGAAGAAGCCGTGGGTGGATCGTCCGTGGTGTGCAACTTGCCGTACGTATCACAGTGGTGACTGTTCTAAAGCCACTGCTCGATGCTTACGGTGCGGACAGAAGGGGCACGTGGTTGCTGAGTGTGAGTTTAAAGAGGATGTTTGTTACAAGTGCCATAAGCCAGGGCACATAATATCTTACTGCCGGTCAAAGCAAAGTACCAGTGCTGGTGGATCTGCCTCTGGGTAGAAGAAAGATGGTGCTCCTCGAGCCAAAGGACGAGCCTTTCAGATGATGGCCGAAGAGGCCAAAGGTGTTGGGGACGTGATAAATGGTACATTTCTTGTTAATTCTGCCCCAGCATGTGTATTGTTTGATTCTGGAGCTACGTATTCTTTTGTATCTGTATCTTTCTGTGATAAACTGCATATGCCTGTATCTTTACTATCTGAGCCAATAAGAGTAGAGACTGCTAGTGGTAGAGTAGTTCCAGTTGTGGATAATGTCCCTCGAGCGGTTATTGATATCGATGGGAGTAGTTTTCCTGTTTCTCTTCTTCTTATGCCTATCGCGGGATTCGATGTTGTAATTGGGATGGATTGGCTTAGCAAGCTGAACGCTGAGATTTTCTGTTCCAAGAAGTTTATTAAAGTTCCTCTACCTGACGGGTCATATGCTGTGGCTCGCGGTGAAAGACGCAAATCGGATATTCCTGTCATTTCTCTGATAAAAGCGAGAAAGGCAGTTTCAAAAGGTTGCGAGTGTTATCTGGCACATGAGATTGATACTAAATTGGAGAAACGTGTTGTTCGTGATATTCCGGTGGTAGCCGATTATCCAGAAGTGTTTCCTGATGAGTTGCCTGGGTTGCCGCCAGTTAGAGATGTTGAATATCGTATCGATCTTGTTCCGGGGGCTACCCCTGTGGCCAAAGCTCCATATCGTCTTGCTCCTTCAGGAGTTGCTAGACAAAGGCTTTATTCGCCCGAGTTCTTCTCCTTGGGGTGCTCCTGTGCTTTTCGTAAAGAAGAAAGATGGAACGATGAGGATGTGTATAGATTACCGGGAGCTGAATAAGCGAACGGTAAAGAACAAGTATCCTTTGCCGCGGATAGATGATTTCTTTGATCAACTACAGGGAGCAACTTGCTTCTCAAAGATCGATCTGCGGTCGGGATACCATCAAGTGTTAGTTGCTGACGAAGATGTTCCGAAGACGGCTTTTCGTACTCGTTATGGTCATTATGAGTTTTTGGTGATGCCTTTTGGCTTAACCAATGCTCCTGCTGTTTTCATGGACCTGATGAACCGGGTTTGTCGTCCTTTTCTTGATAAGTCGGTGATTGTGTTTATTGACGATATTCTCCTTTATTCTAAAACTGAAGCTGAACACGAGTCGCATTTGCGAGAGGTTCTCGAAACTCTTAAACGGGAGAAGCTTTACGCTAAATTCTCGAAGTGCGAATTCTGGTTACGAGAGGTCCATTTTCTTGGTTACGTGGTTTGCAGTGATGGCGTGAAAGTTGATCCAGCGAAGGTCGAGGCGGTTATGAATTGGGGAGTTCCCCGAACTCCTTCTGAAGTTAGAAGCTTTCTTGGCTTAGCTGGTTATTATCGGCGGTTTATCTGTGACTTTTCCAAGCTTGGAGGTCCTTTGACCAAGCTAACTCGTAAGGATGTTGCATTTGTTTAGGCGGAAGCTCAAGAACAAGCGTTTCAATCTCTGAAACGGCTATTGTGCGAAGCTCCAATTCTTTCGTTGCCAGACGGGTCTGAAGATTTCGTTGTTTATTGTGATGCTTCGTACTCCGGATTGGGGTGCGTGTTGATGCAACGTGATAAAGTAATTGCCTACGCTTCAAGGCAATTGAAACCTCATGAAGGCAACTATCCGACTCATGATGTTGAGCTAATAGCTGTGGTGTTCGCGTTGAAATTGTGGAGACACTATCTTTACGGTACCAAATGTATAGTTTGCACAGATCACAAGAGCCTACAACATGTCTTCACATAGAAAGAGCTCAATATGAGGCAACGCAGATGGCTCGAGTTGATAAAAGACTATGATTGTGAAATTCGCTACCATCCTGGTAAGGCCAATGTGGTGGCGGATGCCTTGAGTCGCAAACGCTCTACTATAGACGCGAAGTTTATGAAATTTACTGTCGTTCCTGATATCATTGCTCGATTAAAGGAAGCGCAGCAAGTGGCATTGCAAGATGACAATCTGGAAGCTGAGTTGATGAGAAAGCTGAAAGACCAACTCGTTGATGATACCCGCGGATTAAAGACTTTCCAGTGTCGTGTATGGGTGCCACTTCATGGTGGTAATCGTGATCTGATACTGCAGGAAGCCCATAAGTCCAGGCTGTCGGTTCATCCGGGCAGCACAAAGATGTATCATGACTTGAAAGCGTTGTATTGGTGGCCTACTTTGAAACGAGACATTGCTTCCTTCGTGGATAAATGTCAAATCTGCACACAAGTCAAGATAGAACATCAGAAGCCTTATGGCAATCTGCAAAAACTTTAGATTCCAGAATGGAAGTGGGATCACATTACAATGGATTTCATGACAGAGTTGCCGAAAACTCTCAGAGGTCACGATGCCATTTGGGTCATTGTCGACCGATTGACCAAGAGTGCTCATTTTCTAGCTATCAGCGAGTCTACTACGTTGGAAAAACTAGCAAAGTTGTATGTAGATGAAGTGGTGTCACGACATGGTTTGCCGTGTTCGATTGTATCTGATCGTGATGCGCGATTTGCTTCCCATTTTTGGCAAAGTTTAAAGAATGAACTTGGTACTCGTGTTCACTTGAGCACAGCGTATCATCCACAGACAGATGGTCAGTCAGAGAGAACAATTCAGACGTTAGAGGACATGCTTCGCGCATGTGTTCTCGAGTTCGGTGGTGCGTGGGATTCTCACTTACCTTTGATCGAGTTTGCTTACAACAACTCGTATCACTACAGTATTGGGATGCCTCCATACGAGATGTTATACGGGAGGTGTTGTCGCACACCAACATGTTGGCTCGAGCCCGGTGAGAAGCAGTTTGCCGGACCCGAGATCGTTCAGATTACAGCTGATAAAGTTAAAATCGCTCGCGAAAAGTTGAAAGCCGCTCGTGATAGACAAAAGGTATACGCAGATACAAAACGTAGACCTGTTGAATTCAAGGAGGGTGATCGAGTGTTCCTAAAAGTCTCTCCTTGGAAGGGTGTTATTCGATTTGGTCGGAAGGGTAAGTTGAGTCCACGATTTATTGGTCCGTTTAAAATCCTTCGTAAGGTTAACGACCAGACGGTGTCGCTTGAGTTGCCGCTAGAGCTTTCTGGAATTCATAACACGTTCAACGTGTGTTACCTGCGTAAATGCAAAGTGGAGGAGAACCAGATTCTGCCTCTGCAAGAGTTGAGAGTGGATGCTTCAAAGCGTCTAGTTGAAGAACCTGTTGAAATACTCGGTACAAAGATCAAGAAGTTACGTAGAAAGATGATAAAGCTGGTTTTGGTCAAGTGGAAGCACAACCTAGGTTCGAATATGACCTGGGAGACCGAAGACGACATGCGATCTAGATACCCTCACTTGTTTGTAGGTGATCAGATTCCGAGGACGGAATCTTCTTAAGGGGGGTAGATTTGTAACACCCTAATTTAGGGCCTAGTTGTAAATAGTTGCACCTTGTGTTAGTTAAGTTGTACATTGACGTTAACCGAGTTGTTTAAGTTGTTTTGTTGTTTAATTGTTGTTATTTGTTGGTACACGTGATTATGTGGCTAAAGTCAGAAATGTTTCATAAATAGAAAATGTTGGTAAATAGTTGCACGGTTTCGGATAATGATTCCGAAAATATCTCCGTTAGTTAAAACGGATAAACCTAGGTCGAGTTCTAAGTTGAATAGGAGAACAAAATACCCACACGGGGTATTAAATTACTTGGGTCGGTCATTTAGGGAGTGTTTATCCCCTGCCTTTGACAAAACACACACACCTTACACATACAACATACATACATACGTAACTTTGCACACACACACACCCATACTTGGTGATTTGAAGAAGAAACAAGGAAGAAGCAATCTGATTTCGAGTTCTAGTTGTGGAATTGGTTGGTCTAGTACCTTCTTCTTGCTGTTCTTGTAAGTATTCTTGAAGTGTTAAACCTAGTTATGGGTTTTGGAAGGGAAGACCCATTTTGATGGATTTAAGTAGGTTTTTGTATTGATTTTGTGTCAAATATGTGTTGCTAAGTTTATTAGTATCTTAGAAATGAAGTATAAGCAATCAAAACTGGATTCAAGTCGATTTTTAGCACCAAAACTCGAAGAACAGCTTCTATCGGAAAACAGAGCTGAGCTCACTGTAATTATGGTCCTTGCGATCGCAAGGAGGTGCCTTGCGGTCGCATGCATATTTGGGTTCTTGCGATTGCATGGATTCCCTTTGCGGTCGCATGGTGCGCCAAGTGTCTCTTGCGGTCACATGCATGGGTCTTGCGATCGTAAGGGTGTCGTTGTTGTAGTTTACCGTCCAAGGACGAAGGAAACATAACTTGCGATCGTAGGTACATAACTTGCGATCGTAAGCCCCCAAAATACCACCCTTACGGTCGTATGGTTAAGCCATGCGATCGTAAGCTGGGGTGGTTTGGGCAAGGCCTTTGCGATCGCATGGATATGCCTTGCGATCGTATGGATGCGCCTTGTGATCGCATGGTGTTGTCTTGCGATCGCTTACTGTGTTGTTTTGTTGGCAGCTTTGTTGTCTTGTGGTTTAAGCCTCCTTTATTGTCGTTGTTTGGTGTTTAAGCCTGAACCTTATGTGTTAGGTGATTCGGACGACTCCGTGTGCTCCTGGGATTCCCGAATTCATATCTGCCTCGTGTAATATCGAGGTGAGTACCGGTTTTCCCATGAGTCTCGGTAAGTAGCGTTGTCTATTGTTTGTTAAAATATGTTGTTGATGTCGCACACGTGCGTATGAGGTATGTTATGCCATGTTGTTGTATATTGTTGCCATGCTAAGTTGCTTTACACGTTGATTATGAATCGCATGCATATAGTTGAACACAATATGGGTTGTTGTTGTATGTTGTACTGGTCCGGACTGTTGTTGGCATGGTTAAGGTCAGCTTTCTTCCCGAAGGCTGGATCCCTTTGATGGAATAACGGGGATCAACGGTACCCGGTGTGCAGCACGCCGGGGTGGTCTTGCAAACCGCCGCTACTTAACGTGAGTTGGGATCTTAACTTTCGTTGAGATTATAGATGTTGAGCTTCGAGCTTCGTAACGCGTTTGGTGGACTGCTCCTCGCTCCCCCACCATTGCGGATAGTTGTTGCTGATGGTCCCCAGTTTGAATCGTTGAGCGGGGTTCCCTTCCCTGCGAGATATGATTCCTACTGACTCGTTGGCGCGACGCTATATGTTAGGATAGCCTTATGTGATGTCCCGTAGGTGGGATAACCTGCTTATTGATGCTTATGTGTTAATCTGTACTCACTAGCTAGTTGTAGCTAACGGTGCCTAAATTGACCTTTTTGCATATGCGAAGTAGTTGGCCTGGTGAGGCGGGACTGTTACTAGTTGTTGTACATACCTTTTGTGGAACACTGCTCGTTGTATATATTTGAGATCCGATGGTCGGTTTTGTTGGTTAGTTGGTAACACCAAACAGTTGAACTTGGCATATTTTGTTGTAATTAACTGCCGAGTCAGTTAACACTTATCAAGCTTTGTTAATGACATTTACTTCCGCTGCTGGCTTTTATTAGATAAGTTTAAAAAGTTTAAATTTTCTCTAATTTTAAGCGCGTGAAAACCGGTGTTACAAAAACTATACAACTCATGATTTATAACTTGGAGCAGTAGTGTTTGCACTTAAAATTTGGAGACATTATATGTACGGCACTAAGTGCACTATCTACACTGATCATAAGAGTCTTCAACACATCCTTGATCAGAAGATGCTCAACATGAGGCAAAGAAGATGGGTAGAGTTGCTCAATAACTATGATTGTGAAATAAAATACCATCTACACAAGGCTAATGTGGTAGCTGATGCGCTTAGTAGAAAAGAAAGAGTTAAACCGACAAGAGTATGAGCCTTGGGAGTAATATTTCAAACGAGCCTAAAAGGGAGAATCTTGGAATCTCAAGAAGTAGCATTAATGGTGGAAAATTTGAAAGATGAGATCCTTCATCATTTGGAGCATAGATTCGAAACTAAATCTGATGGAATCCGATACTTTGAAGGCAAGGTTTGGATGCCTAAAGCAAATAATGTTCGATTAACTATACTAGAGGAAGTCCATAAATCTAGGTATTCGGTTCATCCCGGTGCAGACAAAATGTACAAAGAGCTAAAGGAGTATTATTGTTGGCCCGGAATGAAGAAAGACATTGCCTTATATGTGGGAAAGTGATTGACATGTTCAAAAGTCAAGGCCGAATATCAAAAGTCATTTGTCTTGTTGCAACAACCAGAGATTCCACAATGGAAATGGGATCAAATTTCCATGGACTTTATAACTAAATTACCCAGAACAGTTAGGGGTCATGATACAATTTGGGTAATAGTGGACCGATTGACAAAGTCAACATATTTCCTTCCCATCCGAGAGGATTACAAGATGGAGAAGCTTGCCCAGATTTACATTAAGGAGATTGTTACTTGTCATGAGGTACCAATTTCAATCATTTCGGATAGAGATAGCCGGTTCACGTCACGATTTTGGCAATCACTCCAGAAGGCGCTTGGTACCCGATTAGATTTGAGCACAGCTTATCATCCACAGACTGACGGGCATACTGAGCGGACTATATAAACATTGGAAGATATGTTAAGGGCTTGTGTGATAGATTTTGGCAGAAGTTGGGATTCTCACTTACCTCTGGTGGAATTCTCATACAACAACAGTTATCATACAAGTATTCAATGTGCGCCATATGAAGCCTTTTATGGACATAAGTGTCGTTCACCATTAGAGATAGACTTAAAGCTGGAAGAGATCGTCAGAAGAGTTACGCAGATAACCGTAGGAAACCTTTAGAATTCCAAGTTGGGGATAAAGTACTTCTGAAGGTGTCGCCATGGAAGGGACTAGTGCGTTTTGGAAAGAAAGGGAAGCTAAGCTCTAGGTACATCGGACCATTTGAAATCATTGAAAGGATCGGTCCAGTGGCATAAAACTCAAGCTACCTCAGGAAATGAATGCCATCCATAATACATTCCATGTGTCGAACTTGAAGAAGTGCTTAGCTGATGAGTCACTCGTTCTACCCTTAGAAGATATTCAAGTTAATGAGAAGTTGTTGTTCACGGAGGAACCAATCGAAATTCTCGGCCGAGAGGTCAAACGACTTAGACGAAATAAAATTCCGATCTTGAAAGTTCGTTGGAATTCAAAACATTAACCCGAGTAAACATGGGAACATGAGTATTATATGAAGCACAAGTATCCTCACCTTTTTGCTAAACGTACAAATGATGTCAACAGTTAAATTTCACGACAAAATTTTTCTTACTGGGGGAGAATGTGACAACCGTTAACCGAATCTCTCAGGTTAGCCAAGGAAAAATTTTAGTAAATGTCCTAATAAGTTATATTGACCTAAAATAATACAAATATGGTAGAAAAGTAAGATTTGATGATAGAAAGTCCGCTAATGTGCTTAGATTCCTTAAAAAAAACCCGTAAAACGTTTAAACGTCTTATAAAATACCAAAACACTACAATTTGTATTAAATTGTAACAAGAATAGTTATAAACAATATATGTACATATAATTAAATGTAAAAATATAAAATTTATAAAAATTGATAAACTAGAACTTAATGTGAACAAATTAGGATATTTAAGCATCAAATGAGTTACATTATCGCCACAACTAACCATTATACATTAATATATAATAAATATATATATTTTTGACAAAAAAATTTAAATTACATAAAATAAAGTCCCTAACCGCCCCCCCCCCCCCTCACCCCACTCACATCTCTCTCTCTCTCTTTTGGCCTCAAAACCCCACCAAAAACCTCTCATTTGCACACTACCTCTCTCTCTCTTTCACACAAAATTCTCTCAAATTCCCTCTACCTTTTCTCTCATTTTATGACAAATTCCAGCCCAAAACACCAAGAAAAATATAGCTTTTGAATATTCAAGTAAATTACAGGCAAATATCAAGTGTTGGTATGACAATCTTCTCAAACTTTCTTTAAATCTTGCATTTTTCATCACTTTCCTATATCTTTTCTTGACTTTTCTAAAAATATATGAACACCAAGGTGTTTTAATGGTAGATTATTCACTACAAACATGAACATGTTCAACACAAAGTGATAATCAAAGATCCATGCTACAAAAACACAAGAAGATGGTGTTCTATGCACTTTCATGTGTGTTTACACAATTACATGTGAATTTTCTTGTAATAAATTACCATTTTATGTACATGCATGTATGTTTTACTCAAATATAAATGATTTTACATCTGTACTAGTGATTTAATTAGTGAAATTATTGAAAAATTTAAAGAATCTAAGTTTGAAACAACAATAAATGGTGTTAGAACACATAAAATATCAAGAACAAACAATCTGAAAATTCTGATGGGATGTTCATCCGACTAATTTTGTCATAACTTGAACAATATAAACTCAAATGACTTGATTCTTCTTCTGGAGGTTAGGTTTATGTCTTAACTTTCAAACCCATATAAAAACACTCAAATATTCGACCATTTGACCCTTCAACAATTCAAAACTTGATGCATATGCATACTGCTACCTAACAAAAACAAAATCCGACTTTCACAAGTCATATCTCACTCAAAAATAAATACAAAATAATTAATTTTCTTCTGGAATTTAATTTAATGAGTTACCTTTCAACAGAATCTAGTCTCACTCATTATTATCAAGATTTGATCAGTTAACCATGCAAAACAAAATTGATGTGCAAGAAAAGATTTCCTGACATATTGTGCATGTGATCTTAAAAACCCCATATCTCACTCATAACAAATCTAAAAATCATGATTCTTGTTTTTACTAATAGATATACGAAATAAATAAAAAGCCCAGTTGTAAATACTCAAAAATAATTAATTATTAATTTTAAATGAAGGAAATAAGAATGGTGTGCAAACTGCTTCATTAGCAGTGACACTTGATAAAACAAAAATTCGAATAAAATACTTAGACACCTCCAAAAATTATAATTTTATGTCAAAATGTACATAAGACAATAAGTAACATTATATAAAATTTTGGTGAATTAAATAAATTATTAAGATATTGGTTTATTACCTTAAAATAAAATCTAAATTTTAGACAGAAAACTGAAATTCAAGTGTGACTTAAGGATGAATAAATAGATAAATAAAATTTTGAGGTACATTAATTAAATACAATCTCATAAATTTAAGAATGATTATAATGATATTATTATAAGTGATAAATTTTTTATATAAAGTCATTAGCATATAAAGTATAAAAGCTATAACCCGATAAAATTTATCATGTATAATTTTCACAAGAAAATAATAAAGATTCAAATGATATGATAGAAATTTTTAAAAAAAAAGTTAAAACAATGCTAAGCCAAGTTATGACTACAAAAATATATATTGAAGCTAATAATACTTTATTTAATTATGAAGGAATATAAGCCAGGACGAGCTACGAATCAGATCATTTCCTCTTACCAGCGATTGTAATCATTGAGTATTCACGGCCCCACTTTTAATGTTTTCGTATAATTGTTGGGGGAAAAGCATGTTACTGTTTTATATATCGGTTGAACTGTTTATCAATCTGCTACTTTGCTATCGTACTTGGTATGTATACTATGTTAAGCGACTCTGAGTTCCTCTCATTATTTAAGTCCCAACAAACAACACTACCTATTAACTCATGTATTGAGCCGTTAGCAATTATGGATAGCGCTATTAAGTTGACAACCCACTTACTTTGATAAGTGCATAATTACTGGGAACGAACTCTATTAATTACTCAATGGGCATTCAGTTAGTAGGCTTAGGTAGTAGACTCTTTGGTTTAACTTTATGCATACGCTTATACCTTGTGCTATTTAAACAACCGATTTACCTATTCTTTGTTCAATTATGAATGACTTTGCATTAAAATCTAAATTTTTATTGCATATCAAAACCTGTGATCTCACCAACTATCCATATAGTCGACACTCTCTTTAACATGTTTTTCAGGAAATCAGCAGTAAGTGGTTTGTACCTGGTCAGCATAATTGTGTGGCAACTTTACTTAGCTCTTTGTAGTTATGTTATTTCCCGAAATTTCGAACAAATATCAAGTTGTTTTGTAAACATTTGTACTAATTTTAAATTTATATGGTTGGTGTGATCTTGTACCTTATGCTATGAAACCCTAAACTGTTACATCCCGTGTTTCCGCTTTAGCGGGGTGTGATAGATTTGGTATCAGAGCCGAAGGTTATAGAGAATACCGGTTTTCTTTTAGAAAACTTAAACTATAGCCAAAAGCTGGAAATAACATTCAAAACTACTAAACAAATTACTAGTATAATTAAGTCAAGTATTACACCATCGAAGCATAATTAAACAAAGCTTGATCACCTATGTACAATTTAGTGAAGATAGTGTAATGCTAGAAATGGTTATATTAGAAGTTTGTTTAAGTTGACTTTTTAATCTTTAAACTCGAGTAACATGCGTTTTGTGTGTGATCATTGCATAAATACTTGCATGTCATACCACATTATAGATATCTTACTTATAGCTATAGTAATTTTAGTACACTTGACCCTTATGTTATTACATAGTTAGTGACTAAGAATACTTTTATCTTAGTAGCAATATGTCTTCATCATCTTCCCATACAATATATTATGACGATGAGTCAGGATACGTTACTGGTCATTACCCTCGACACAACCCCCCTATGGAAGAAGAAGACCCTTCTGAAGATCGTGGGTCACATCATGAGGTGTCAAGCGTGAGGACTCCTACCGACATTCCCCAGGGTTCACCTACATCCGTTTTACCTATTTCACCACAGCCTACTACTACACTACCCCGCGTGCCCCGTATTAGGGTGACACCTCAAAAGTGGGTCCCCATTCCCATGAGGGCAGCAGCAGGGCCACCCCTACGAGGTGAGGCCGGACCATCTATAGCGGTCACGGAAGTACCTATCAGACACGCTCCCTGTATGACTCGAGAGGAGGCTTACCATTTCCGGGGATTGATTTATGAGGTGAGAGATCTCCGCCAAACCCTACCATATCAGCAACATGTCCTTTCAGCATTGACAGAACTTAATCACCACTTTGTAGAGAGCTCGATTCGGACAGAAGACACCGCTGATGAGGCAATGCGAGCTATTAGGAGGCTGGAGTTCCTATGTTGGTTGATTGGAGGACTAATTCTTCTGGCCACTGTGTTGTTTGTGTTTGTTTATTGGTGGTGGTATTGATGGAAGGATAGTCATGGTAGTATTTGATCTAAAAACTTTTATATACTATATTAGGTTAGTTGATATCATGTATTCAGTATTTCAGAAAATTTCATGTGTGTTTAAAAAAAACTATCTATCATCAAATTTTGTACTTTTTCTTGAAAAGCGAAAATATATTTGAATTATATATTTATGTATTGTCAAAATGGAAGTCCTTGTTGGCATATATATAGTTAATTATTCTCTTATAAAAAAATTCATATCTTGTTATGTTATTTAATTATGAATTTGTTACGCTCAATATTGTGCATAACTTTTAATTAAACAAAGTTTTATGAATGTGCTTCTAGAATCATGCCATCGAAAAGAACCACACGACAGAACCCAGGGGAGACCAATAACCAACCTGGCATAATTTGTGGCACAACAACTTGCTGCAGCGATTCCGAACATTGTCAGCCAAGTCACTGCAGGCATTAATGCTAACCAAGGGAACAATAGAGGAGGAAATGATGACAGAAATAGAAACAATGAAGGCGGATGAGCGCATGCTAACAACAACAATCTCGGTTGTACCTACAAGGCATTCAGAGCCTGCAAAACAAAGGAATTTCATGGGAAAGAATGAGCCATCGGACTTCTTCAATGGATAGAGGGTATGGAATCCGTTCTCAGTATTAGCAAGTGTTCTGAGGAATGTAAGGTGGAGTTTGCAGCATGCCTACTTCAGAATAGAGTTTTGACCTGGTGGAACACGCAGGTCCAAACCCGTGGACGAGAGGAAGCAAACAGATTAAGTTGGGAAGATTTTAAAAAGTTACTCATGGAAGAATTTTGCCCAAGGGATGAAATTCAGAAATTGGAAGCTGAGCTTTGGAATCACACAATGGTGGGGATGGAGATTGGAAAATACACCGACAGTTTTCACGAGCTTGCGAAACTAGTACCTCGTTTGGTTACACCTGAAGAGAACAAAGTTGAAAGATATATATGGGGTTTAGCACCAAAGATCCGAGGAATGGTTTGTTGGGAAAATGATCTCATCAGTTTGAATTTTACGAGACAAAGTTAAGTTTGTAAGATGAGTTCTACATATAACTTAAACAGAATTATGAAGCTTAGTTAGACTGAACACTTAGAGTGATTCAGACTGAGTATAAGCTGAATATAAACTAATCATATGTTGATCAGTTTATGTTATACCTTAAGTTTTATTAATATGTTTAATAATCTGTGTATGTCACATAAGGTATATATCGAGTAGTCAGCTTGATGTGTTTCAATCTGAGTGACTCAGCTCAAAAGCAGAGTCAGCTCGATAGAGTTGCTAAATATGTTTTAGTCAACTAAGTTAGACTTCTAAGGATGAGTTTATCAATGTACGTGTTAGTTCATGTATGAATTCAGATTTGTTCTCGAATAACTCAGCTTGATGAGTTCCAAGCTGAGTAACTCGGTCCGAGTAATGAAGTCAGTTTAAAGATAATTTAAATATGTTTTAAATTCATCTTTATCTCTCTCTATATCTATGGCACGGATAAGAAGACTCCAGAATCAAGATTGAAGATTGAAGACTCAAGATAAGAAGATTCAAGATTCAAGATTCCGGTTTATCCGAAAGTTAGTTAGCGAATTTGGCTAAGTCCAGTTTGTTAGGAACCGTAGCAACAGGATTATAAATACTTATCTCCTGATAAGTTTAGAGGTATGACTCAGAGACGATTACAACTAAGTGTTGCAGAGCCAAACCTAACCTGATCGTATGTGTTATGAGTCTTGATTCAGTATCAAGATTTAATCACAGATAGCCAAAGAAGTTCGTGTGTTCGAATTAATCACATTAGTTGTGATATTGGTAAGTAATCATGTGTTGATTCAATCTGTGAAAATCCTGTTTAGAGAGTCGTCGGTATCTATAATTATATGTTAATTATAGATATCTAAGTTTGAGAGAATTGAGAGATTTATATTAGGTGATTATATATCAAGAGTTGCTTACTTGATAGTCATTGTAATCATCTTCTTATTCAAAGCATTGTAATCATCTTCTGATTAATAAAAGCATTCGATTGATTGTGGTTTGATTTACTGTGTGTAACACTTTTCTTTGATTTGTTCAATTTCTGCAGAAAGTGTATTCAACCCCCCTTCTACACACCTGTTGCTTGTTGTTACTCTCTCATACAAGGGACCAACAACTGGTATCAGAGCAGGCTGAACGATTTCAACAGTTGAATAGTTCAAGATTCTGAGAAAGATTGAAATGTCGACAAGCAATACTCTATCAAACTTTTCTCAGATCTTTGCTAAAGGATGTCCCATATTTGATGGATCTGACTATCCTATGTGGAAGTTCAGAGCCATGCTCTTCCTAAAGACCATTGACAACCGTATGTCGGAAGTCATCACAAAAGGACCAATAATCCCCAAGATTCCCTCTACTGTCAGTGATACGTCTCCTGGCAAATCTGAGAAGGAAACAAGAAAGCCTGTTGCATCTTGGACTGATGAAGATTGGAAACTCTTCAATCTAGATGACAAGGCAAAGAGTGTTCTAGCGAATTCCCTAACTATTGAAATCCTGCGCACTGTGACTGGGTGTCAAACCGCAAAGGATATCTGGGATACGCTGAGTGTTACTTATGAGGGCACAACTCTGGTCAAGCAGCAAAAGAAGAATCACTTGAATAGATCGTATGAAAACTTCTTTTCAAAGAAGAATGAAACCTTGGCAGATTTGTTCACAAGGTTTCACTGCTTGATAAATGACCTACTAAGTGTGGGTGTAAAGAGAGATGAAGCTGAGCTCGTGCTGAAATTTCTGGATGTGTTACCAGAAAGGTTCAATGAAGTAACCACTGCACTAAGGGCTGGAGGAACATTACACATGTATAACCTACAGTCCATCTATGGGTTCTTGCTGAATCATGAACATATCATAGAACACAAAAGAGCTTCTCAACAACAAGTAAAAGAATCTTTGGACAAAACAGAAGTTGCATTAGTTGCACAGAAGAAGAAGAAAGGTTCCAAAGCTATGGTTGTTGAATCTGAGACTGAGTCAGAATCTCAAGCTGACCACTCAGACTCAGACTCAAGTGATACTGATGATGTTCAGACCATCACTGAGCAAATGGCCATGTTAGCCAGACATTTGAGAAAAGCTCAAAAGGGAAGAGGAAGATCTGACAAGAGCAAAGGGAAGAGTTCCTTTGATCCCAAGAATGTTGTGTGCTTCAACTGTCAGAAAAAGGGACATATAGCTACTGAGTGCAGATCTAAGAAGGTAGAATCAACATCTGTTGTTGATAAGAATGCTTATAGAGCTGATAAGTACAAGAAGAAGTGCACTCTGCTCAAGAAATCAAAGCCTGAAGACAAACCCAGTGGAAAAGGTTTATATGCTGAAACCTGGGATACAGAATCATCCACCTCAGATGATAATGTATGTCTAATGGCTCAAGAAGATGAAGAGCTAGAATTGGATGAGGTTGATTATGGTCAGTCCGAATCAATCTTTTAAGCTGACATGAAGGAAGCCGAGGAAAACAGCAAACTGAGTGATTGGGATCCTGCTTCCATGTACAAGGTCATTAATTTCTACTCTTATACAGATGAGGAGAAAGGTCTTGCTTTTGATTATTTGCTAAATGATTTCAAGACCATCCTTAAGTCTCAGACTGACCTCAAAGCTAAAATAGCAAAACTTAAAGATGAGATTAAGGAAAATAAATCTCTCATTGATGTTGGTAAGAAAGCACAGTGTGACCTTGAATGTCAGAGGCACATTAATAAACTTCTTAGTGAAGAACTTCATGAAGCAAAAGACAAAGCTGATCAACTTCAGAAGATCACTGAATCTTGGTGTAAGTCATCAAAGCTTGCTGAACAGTGCATAAACCAACAGATACCTAAACAGGTAAAGGCTGTACTTGGAGGTGACTATCAAACAGCAGCTTATGGAGCTGATGATGAGATAGCAAGTACAGATTCTGAGGAATATAGACGACTGATTGAGTAACAGAAGTCAGCCTCAGAGAAACGACATGATCCAAGCCTAAAATTCAATATGTTTGTGAGGGCCAAAGATCATGGTAATGAGTGCTCAACATCCAAACAACATGGTAAGTCTGTGTTGGACAGATTAGGCACTCAGCCTGTTCAAAGAACTTCAGTCATAGAAAGGCTTAATCCAAATCCTTTCAAAAGACAAAATTCTCTATCTGGCTCGGAGAGAAGTTATAAGAACAGGAAGACCACTATAAGTCAGAGGTCAAATCACAACAATGGTAAGTCCAAAGTTGTTGATCTTGGTAAGTCCAAGAAGATCAACGGTGGTAAGTCCAAACCTGTTGAAACTGGTGAGTCCAGTAGGCATGACAAAGGTAAGTCCAAAGTTATGCAGAAGAAGGTTGTTAGTCAATCTTCTCAGGATAACAAACAGAGACCTGACAAAGGTAAGTCCAAAGTCAGTGATCACCAGGTGAATCAGCTTGCAAAGAAAGTTGAGAAGTTATCCACCATATACAATCCTCTAAAACTGAGAGTAAATTCTCACAAGGATTGTTAGACACTCTACCTCCTGTCATCATTGGAAGAAGGAGATGCTACAAATGCAGAAGTAGAGGTCATGAGGCTAAGGACTGTGATGCTGAAATCTCATGGTCTGAGCAAGAACAAACTGATCAGCCTACACAGGATTCAGTTCCTGCTCAAGCTGAGCAGTCAGTTCAACAAGATGAAGCTGCTAAGTGCTCCTCATCTGAACCCACCAAGAAGTGGGTTCCCAAGCAAAACTAATGTGTTTAGTTTTTATATCATGTGCAGGGTTCAAGTAAATGGTACTTGGATAGTGGATGTTCAAGGCACATGACCGGATGGAAAGGACTTCTCAGTGATTTCTAGGAAGATGAAGGTCCTAAAGTAACATTTGGTGACAACTCCCATGGAAGAACCAAAGGCTATGGGAAGATGCAAGCTGGTAAAGTCACTTTCCAGAGAGTTGCATATGTCAAAGGCCTCAAACACAACCTGATTAGTATCAGTCAATTGTGTGATGAGGACAATGTTGTTACTTTTAGGAAGAAAGTAGGAACAATTTATAATGCTAAGGGAAAGCCTGTATTAATAGCTAAAAGAGAAAGAGATGTGTATCTACTTGATCTTAATTCTGCTGATCCCAATAATGAAACCTGCTTGTATTCCCATTCTGTTCCAGAGCTGAGTTGGTTATGGCATAAACGTTTGTCTCATTACCAAAAATCACATTTGTCAAAGACAAATTGTGTTCAGCTTGTGAACAAGGGAAACACCATAAAGGGTCCTTTAAATCAAAGCAAAAATTTTCAATAACAGACCCATTGCATATGTTGCATATGGATCTGTTTGGACCCATAAGTACTCCAAGCCTAAGTGGCAAGAAGTACACTCTGGTGATAGTAGATGAGTTCTCACGATTCACCTGGGTAATATTCCTAAAAGCCAAAAGTGAGGCTGCCCTGGAGATAATAAGTTTCATCAAAAGGGAAGAGTTGCAGAAAGGTTTGTCTGTATAGTAACTAAGAAGTGATCATGGGACTGAGTTCAGGAACTCAACCCTTGAAAGCTTCTGTGAACAAAAAGGAATATTACAAAATTTCTCATCTGTCAGAACTCCACAACAAAATGGAGTTGCTGAAAGGAGAAATAGAACCTTAATTGAGGCTGCAAGGACAATGCTATGTGAGGCAGGATTGAAACTCTATTTGTGGGATGAAGCTGTTAGTACAGCCTGTTATACTTAGAATAGGTCAATCATTGTCAAAAGACATGGAAAGACTTTATATGAAATGTATAAGTCTAGAAAGCCCAATATAGGTTATTTCCATATCTTTGGTTCAAAATGCTATGTGCTGAATCAAAGAGATCAGCTCCATAAGTTGGAACCCAAAGCTGATCCTGGAATATTTGTTGGTTATTCTCCAAATCATATAGAGTATATAACTCTAGGAGAAAGGCCATTGAAGAATCAATTCATGTTTCATTTGATGAAGACAGTATTGATCAAGCTGAGAAAAGTCAAGCTGACTCCGTTAATCTGAGTGAGCTTGAAAGGCCAAGGGAAATCAACATGTCAAATCCTATGTATGTCATTGGAGATGATAGTGATGATGATGTTTGTTCATCAATGAAATCATTACAAGCTTCAAAGGATTCTCAAGCTAAGAAAGATGATGAGTTCGTCAATCCTTTTGGAGCTGAAGTCACTCAGACTGAGAATCTTAGTGATAATCAGTTTGTTGACAGTGCTGCTGTTGAGACTGAGGAGATAAGTTCACCTCGAGGTTCTCAACATCACTCAGATTCAGAACCTGACTCTCCAACTACGACATTTAAATTCCTCAAAGATCATCCTCAAGATCAAATCATTGGAAATGTCCAAGAGAAAGTCATGACCAGATCTAAGGCTACAGCTAACTATGCTGCTCACTTTGGTTTTCTGTCTCAGATGGAACCAAAGAAGAATGAGGAAGCCTTAACAGATGAGGATTTGATTGATGCTATGCAAGAGGAATTAAATGAGTTTAAGAGGAATAAAGTCTGGACCGTTGTCCCTGCCCCCAAAGATTATTCAATTATAGGCACTAAGTGGGTCTATAGAAATAAAATGGACAAGGATGGAGTGATAGTTAGGAACAAAGCCAGGCTGGTAGCACAAGGGTATAAGCAAGAAGAAGGAATTGATTATGATGATACCTTTGCCCCTGTTGCTAGAACTGAAGCCATAAGGCTGTTCCTAGCTTATGCAGCATATAAAGACTTCAAAGTCTATCAGATGGATGTGAAAAGTGCTTTCCTCAATGGAAAACTTCAGGAGGAAGTCTATGTAAAACAACCTCCTGGCTTTGTTAGTTCAAAGTTTCCACATCATGTCTATAAGTTGGACAAGGCTTTGTATGGTCTTAAACAAGCTCCAATAGCTTGGTATGATACACTGTCCACTTATCTACTATCAATGGATTTCACCAGAAGTAGTATATATAAGGCACACTTCTTTAAAAAGAGTAACATACAGGTGATTCTTGTACAAATCTATGTGGATGACATTATCTTTGGTTCTACCAATGAATCTCTGTGTGAGTGGTTTTCCAAAATAATGTCACAAAAGTACAAGATGAGTATGATGGGTGAGATGACATATTTCCTAGGCCTTCAAATTCAACAAAAGCCTGATGAGATTTTCATCAATCAAAGCAAATAAGTTTTGGATTTGATAAAGAAATATGGTTTTGATTCAAGTTCAACCATGAAAACACCCATGTCACCAGCTGTCAAGCTGAGTAAAGACTCAGATGGTAAGTCTGTGTGTCAGTCTACCTATAAAGGAATGATATATTCATTACTCTATTTGACAGCTAGTAGAACTGATATCATGTTTGCTACATGTGTTTGTGCAAGATATCAGGCTGATCCTAAAGAATCACATCTTCAAGCTGTGAAAAGGATCTTTCGGTACCTTAAAGGTACACCAAATCTAGGACTTTGGTATCCAAAGGACTCTGGATTTGAGTTAGTTGGTTTTTCTGATGCTGACTATGCTGGGTGTAAGTTAGATAGAAAATCAACCACTGGAGGATGTCTATTGCTTGGAGGTAAATTAGTAAGCTGGACTAGTAAGAAACAGAACTCAGTGGCTACTTCAACTACTGAAGCTGAGTACGTTGCAGCAGGGAGCTGTTGTGCTCAAATCTTGTGGATGCAGCATCAGCTTCAGGACTTTGGGATGAGTTTCAAGAAAACTCCTATCTTCTGTGATAACCAAAGTGCAATAGCCATCACTTACAATCCAGTGTTTCACTCAAGAACCAAGCATATTGAAATTAGACATCAGTTCATAAGGGACATCGTGGAAAAAGGTAAAGTTGACATTAAATTTATCTCCACTGAAGACCAATTACCAGATATCTTTACTAAGCCCCTTGATGAAAAGAGGTTTATGTATCTGCTAAGTAAATTGGGTATGCTCAACCCCTAGCTCAGTGTCTAAAATTTGAGTTCTCAGTTTGACAGAGACTAAGTGTCTTAAGCTGGGTGCACAGTTTATAAATAAGTTTTTATAAACTGATCTATATGTCAAACTGAAAAATGAGTTCACACGTTTGGTCAGTTCCAAACATAATTCAACTACTCAGTGTGGTTGAAATGTTAGTTTGAGTTAGTCTCGAACAAAATGACTAAGTGTCATTGAGTCTGAGCTATGTGCTTAACTCACACTGTGTGATTGGTTCACACGTTTGGTAAGTTCCAAACATATTTTACCTACTTACTGTAGCTAAAATTACATGTTTAAGTCAGTCTTAAACATAAATTACTACGTGTCATTGAGTCTGAGCTATGTGCTTAACTCAGACTGTGTGATTGGTTCACATGTTTGGTTGGTTCCAAACACTCTATAACTACTCAGTGTGGTTAATAGATTCGTTTGAGTCAGTCTCAGACGAAAACGACTTCGTGTCATTACTTATGATCTGGGTGCTCTACTCAAGCTGAGTGCACATTTCAAGCTGAGTTTCATTCTCAAGCTGAGTGCATATTTCAAGCTGAGTGCTTAAATCAAGCTATGTGCTTGAGTTAAACTGAGTAATAGGTTTACTAAGCTTGGTGTGTCCAATCTCTTGTGTTATTTACTAAGTGTGAGTGACTCATGACTACTGCATATTTGAGTCAGTCTCAAATCGCGTATTATACTAACTTGTGTATTGGTATAATACATCAGTGTATATAATCTTATTGTTAGTCAATATTATTATATTACCTTAGTAACCGTTGGAAGATGATTAGTTCTACCCACTTACTGTTACATCACAATTTTACGGCGTAACGGATAAAAAGGGGGATTTCTAACGGTAATTTTTCTCTCTCCTCAGAAAGGTATATATACCGATCTTATTTGGATTAGAGAAGTTTACGCTTACAATTCAGATTTCTCACCTTCTAAACTACCTTTCGCATACACCTCCATTGCTTAGTGCATACGTTCGTTTCATTACCCTAAATTGCTAAGTGCAATTTTTGAACCGCTCAGTGCGTATTTCCAATTACTCAGTGTAATTAACCAACATGGACGGAATCATGTTAGTTCTCAGTGATCAAATGATTCGAGGTGCTCAGTTCAAGAACAATGGAGTGTCGTTGCTAAAAGTCAACAATCAACGGGCCTGCCTTGCAATTCCTCCGAGAAAACAAGGCAGAGGTTATGAAGCCTGGGTGGCTTATATTCGTAAATGCCCTCTGGCATTCGCCTTCTGTGGCGCACCCCTCCACATCGTTCCTCAACATCTGCTAGAGTTCTGGTACACCTGTACTTATGACCAGAACATGGGAGAGATAACAGGAATTGTTCTTAATGGTACTAAAACAGTCGTCCTGTCAGTGCAGTGGCTAAGGGATGTTCTTCAACTCCCTCAATCTAATGAGTTCGAGGCGGCTGTCACAAGGCAAGTGGCTAGGTCTGTCCTACCTAGAATGGGTCACCCACAGACTGAAGGGGTGATCAAGAAGGCAACTTTTCCAACCGGATGGGGCTTCATGGTGTCCACAGTGGTTCGTTCACTTGGTACCAAGGTTGGAGGATTGGACAAGATCAATGAGTTCATGATGCAGCTGCTGTACAACATGTACTTTCCGAGAAACATAGACTATGCACAACTCATCTTCAACCAGCTCCGGGTCCAAGTGATGAAGACCACAAGGGATCTTCATGTACCATTCATAAGGTACCTGTCCTTGGCATTTGAAGCCGAGCTGGGGACATCGCTCTTTGAAGCTGATCAGGATCTGTTCCTGTCTCCTATACTCAGCTCTAAGATGTTTAACAACGACATCTTTCCAGAGCAAGAGGATCTGAGTGAGCCCAAGCTCTAAATAGCTGAGGCAGCTTCATCAGAAAGTGAAGCAGAGGAATCAAATCAACGGGGAGCTTCTCAAGCTAACACAGAAGTTCAAGCTGAGCACTCTACTCAGGCTGAAACAGTTTACACTGCAGCCACCTCTAGTAAGACCTCTCCACTTTCTCTTTCTTCTCACTTTTCTCCATCTACTTTTGAAGATAAGACTGCAGTAGAACCAACTCAGTCTAACCCTTCTCCTCCACCTTCATTCCACTTTCAATCCCACTCTGAAGCCACCCCTAGTATGCCCCCCGCTGCTAGGGAGAATATCCAAAACTACCAAAGAAAAACTGCCAAAGGTGGTGCCACTCCTAAAGGCATCACTGGAGCTGAGATCACTTTGATCCCTCCGGCAGGAGTTGAGGGGGAGACGCCTACTCTTAAGGTGTCAACCTCAAGGCTCATATAAACCCAACAGCCTAAACCGGGTGTGGTGTCTACTCAGCCCACACTTACTCGTGCCATGGGAGAGCCTACTTCTATGCCTGAACAGACACATTCAGGTTACATTGAACATATGACCAATCCCCAGAGTCAATCACCCCCCTCTATACCCAAAAGCCAACCACCAACCCATACACTTCACGTCTCGAGCCCTATTCATTCTATTCATTTCTCACACTCTAGTGCACGACCTGTAAATGTTTCATCTTCAAACCAGGATGAATCACAGGGTCCAAACTCTGGTGCACATGAATTTGAGGGTCCACACCAACCCTTGGATGATGCACCCAAAGACTCTCCTGAAACAAAACCAGCCTCCTCAGGCATCCAACAGCTCAAAGACTACATTGATGCTCAGTTTGGGTTGTTCCCTCTCAAGCAGAAGAAGAACAAACGCCAAATCTATCAAAGGCTTGAGAAGCTGACAAAGGATGTTCAAGAGATTGCCTCTGCAGTTGATGCACTCCAACAACAAAGGACTTCAAACCCTATTGATGATGACAAAAAGGGGGAGAAGGTTCAAGCTGATACTGAAGTTGAGCTAGTTCGAGCTGAAGCTGAAGCTCTTCTAGTTCTTGCTAAAGGAGCAGAGAGGAAGACTCAGACTGAGGGGGAGTTAGAAATAAACAAAGAGGAACCTGCAGCTAAAAAGCAAAAAGTGATAGAAAATAAATCTGAAGCTGACAGTGTTTCTGAAACTGAAGAGGAAAAAGCTACAAGGAAGATGATTGAAATGATTGAACTAGAGGAAACTGCTGAGCTGGGAATATCCCTTGATAAGCTTAGGAAAAGGAAAGAAAAAGAGGCCAGGGATCAAGAAAAAGAAAAAGAAAAAGAAGCTTTGGCACGAGCTGAAGCTGTATATACTGGTCCAAGACCTGATCAAATTCCATACTCAGATGCAGAAATGCAGGAATGTTACTTCAGAAGGAGATACAACAAACAGATCAGAGGAATGACCTTGAGCAGAGCAAATAGAGTTGTCATTCTCACTTTTGAGATTAGTGCCAAATCAACAGTGGGAATGGACGTGAGATATGTTCACAGGATGGGCTACATTGAATGGCAAAGGATAATGATGCTGCTCAAGAAATTTAAAAGAAGTCAGATCATACAAGAAATTCTATCTGAAGTCTCCAAGTTGATTGCTCGAGCTGAAGAACTGAGGTATGTCCCAGTTCCTGGTCTGTAGTGGGAAAATTTGTTCGACATGCCTGTAGGAGTAGAATTTAGAGAAAATCAAAGCATCAACACTCCTATTCAAGGCTTCATGTTTAAGGATCAGGCAGGTAATCCCAGTTTTATTAAGTTAAATGAGGTTTGCTGTCTAAAAGCTGAGGATGCCTTGAGAATAAGAAACAGTTGTGGTAGTGAGGAGTTAAATCAGTTAATAAAGTATAGACTGAACAAACTCATTAGAGTACAACAGAAGGAACTTCTGGGAAACGATGAAGCTGAAAGATTGTTAAATGAGATCAATAAAGAGATCATCATCTGGGAGATTTTACATCCTGAGTTCATCAGATAGAATAGATTAGTTCTATTGTAAATATTAGATTAGTTCTAATATTTTTGTAAGCACTATGTGTGCATGATCTAAGTGATCAACAACTTTTGTATTATGATCAGTTCTATTAATACAAATATAAAGTTTGATATGTTCAACTGTATTATGATGTGTTCATAGCTATAAGTCTGATAAGTTCAGGTTAATGAACAAATGATAAGTTCTTATTCATTAATATAATTAGTTGGTGTGTTCAACTAAAAATTGGTGTGTTCCAATTTAAATTGATAAGTTCAATTAATATTGATATGTTCAATAAATATTTGATCAGTGCAAATAATGAAATCTTAATAAGTTTAAGATTTAAAACATAATTCTGTTAAACAAACTTAAGAACTGTTTGATGGTTTTGTCATCATCAAATAGGGGGAGTTTGTTGGGAGAATGATCTCATTAGTTTGAATTTGATGAGACAATGTTATGTTCGTAAGATGAGTTCTACATATAACTTAAACAGAATTATGAAGCTTAGTCAGACTGAACTCTTAGAGTGATTCAGACTGAGTATAAGCTGAATATAAATTGAGCATATGTTGATCAGTTTATGTTATACCTTAGTTTGTTTATTAATATGTTTAATAATTTGTGTATGTCACATAAGGTATATATCGAGTAGTCAGCTTGATGTGTTTCAAGCTGAGTGATTCAGCTCAAAAGCAGAGTCAGCTCGACAGAGTTGCTAAATATGTTTTAGTCAACTAAGTTAGACTTCTCAGGATGAGTTTATCAATGTACGTGTTAGTTCATGTATGAATTCAGATTTGTTCTCGAAGAACTCAGCTTGATGAGTTTCAAGCTGAGTAACTCAGTCCGAGTAATGAAGTCAGTTTAAAGATAATTTAAATATGTTTTAAATTTATCTTTATCTCTCTCTATATCTACGGCACGGATAAGAAGACTCCAGAATCAAGATTGAAGATTGAAGACTCAAGATAAGAAGATTCAAGATTCAAGATTCCGGTTTATCCGAAAGTTAGTTAGCGAATTAGGCTAAGTCCAGTTTGTTAGGAACCGTAGCAACAGGATTATAAATACTTATCTCCTGATAAGTTTAGAGGTACGACTCAGAGACGATTACAACTAAGTGTTGCAGAGCCAAACCTCACCTCATCGTATGTGTTACGAGTCTTGATTCAGTATCAAGATTTAATCACAGATTGCCAAAGAAGTTCGTGTGTTCGAATTAATCACATTAGTTGTGATATTGGTAAGTAATCATGTGTTGATTCAATCTGTGAAAATCCTGTTTAGAGAGTCGTCGGTATCTATAATTATATGTTAATTATAGATATCTAAGTTTGAGAGAATTGAGAGATTTATATTAGGTGATTATATATCAAGAGTTGCTTACTTGATAGTCATTGTAATCATCTTCTTATTCAAAGCATTGTAATCATCTTCTGATTAATAAAAGCATTCGATTGATTGTGGTTTGATTTACTGTGTGTAACACTTTTATTTGATTTGTTCAATTTCCGCAGAAAGTGTATTCAACCCCCCTTCTACACACCTGTTGCTTGTTGTTACTCTCTCATACAAGGGACCAACATGGTTACATCGGCAAACCAAACAACAATCCAGAGTATCGTAAGCTTAGCGAACCGGTTGACAAAAGATGCGATCCGGTCAAGGAAGTTTACCCAGAACAAGACTGATGGTAAAAGGAAAAGGGAAAACTAGTTAGGGAATAAGAACGGTGGTAGACCTGACAAAAAGCAGAAGGGCGTAAAGAAATTTGGGGTTCAGATTCAAGAACCAGGACTATATAATGGTCTGCATCCCAAGTGTAGCAAATGCACCTATCATCATGGAGGTCTTTGCCCTACCTATGCCAATTGTAAGAAAACTGGTCATTTCACCAAGTATTGCAGGACAGCAAAAGAAACCAAAGAGGTAAAAAGGGCATGTTATGAGGGTGGAAGTCAAGAACACTTTCGGAATGCGTGTCCTAGGCTGAACAGAGGTCGAAACAATAACAATGCCGGGAACCAGGCGTGAGGACGAGCTTTTGTCATTAGAGCTGAAGAAGTGAGACAAAACCCGAATGTGGTAACTGGTATGTTTCTCCTAAATAATTACTATGCATCTGTAATATTTGACTCTGGAGCGGATAGGAGTTTTATTTCAACAGAGTTTAGAGCAGTAATCAATATGAAACCAAAGAAACTAAAAGATGCCTATATAATTAAGTTTGCCAATGGTCATGAAACTAAGGTTAGTGATGTCTTAATCGATTGCACTTTTGATTTAGATAATAATTTATTTTATATCGATCTTATACCTATTAAATTGGGAAGTTTTGATGTGGTTCTGGGTATGGATTGGTTGTCAAAAATCTGAGCGGAAAATTGTTGCTCCGAAAAGATTATCAAGATACCTGTTTCAGGCGGTGACACCTTTGTTGTACAAGGAGATAATCCCGGGAAAGACTTAACGATTGTATCGTGCATGAGGATTCGTAAGTGTTTGAGGAAGAAATGTTTCACGTTTTTGGCCCATGTTGTGGATAAGCAGTCAAAGGGGAAACGGATTGAAGATATTCCCGTGGTTAGAGACTATCCTGAAGTATTCCCGGAAGATCTACCTGGTTTACCTCCTTTGAGACAAGTCGAATTTCAAATTGACTTCGTTCCCGGAGCAGCGCCAATAGCCAAAGCACCATATCGCCTAGCGCCAGCCGAAATGCAAGAATTGTCAAGTCAACTTCAGGAACTTTTGGATAAGGGATTTATTCGGCCAAGTACCTCACCGTGGGGATCTCCAGTGTTATTTGTCTAGAAGAAAGATGGTTCGTTTAGAATGTGCATTGATTATCGGGAGTTAAATAAACTAACAATCAAAAATCAATTTTCCCTTCCTCGAATCGACGATCTATTCGAACAGTTGTAAGGTGCGTCATACTTTTCAAAAATCGATCTTCGTTCAGGATATCACCAATTGAGAGTTCGTGAAGAAGACATAACAAAAACGGCTTTTAGAACTCGTTATGGACATTACGAGGTTCTTGTTATGCCTTTTGGTTTAAGAAACACCCCAGTTGTATTCATGGACTTGATGAATAGAGTCTGCAGACCATATTTAGACAAATTTGTAATCGTGTTCATAGATTATATATTGATCTATTCTCGCAGCATCGAAGATCACGAGCAACATTTGAGGATTATGCTAGAATTACTCAAGGATCAGAAATTGTATGCAAACTTCTCGAAATGTGAATTTTGGATTCGGGAAGTACAACATCTTGGTCATATTCTTGGGTAGAAAGGGATTCACATGGATCCTGCAAAAATTGAAGCTATAGAAAGATGGGAAGCCTCGAAGACTCCAACAGAAGTTCGTCAATTTCAGGGTCTAGCAGGATATTATCGATGATTCATTAAGGATTTTTCAAAGATTTCCCAGCCACTAATCATGTTGACTCAAAAAGATAAGAAGTTTGGTTGGGGAGATAGACAAGAACAAGTATTCCAGAAGCTAAAGCATAAATTATGCAATGCACCAATCTTGGCATTACCAGAAGGATCGGAAAATTTTGTAGTGTATTGTGATGCCTCTCATCAAGGTTTAGGTTGTGTATTGATGCAAAAAGAAAAATTTATAGCATATGCTTCAAGGCAACTTAAAGTTCACGAGAAAAACTATACAACTCATGATTTATAACTTGGAGAAGTAGTGTTTGCACTTAAAATTTGGAGATATTATTTGTACGGCACTAAGTGCACTATCTACACTGATCATAAGAGTCTTCAACACATCCTTAATCTGAAGATGCTCAACATGAGGTAAAGAAGATGGGTAGAGTTGCTCAATGACTATGATTGTGAAATAAAATACCATCCAGGCAAGGCTAATGTGGTAGCTGATAGTAGAAAAGAAAGAGTTAAACTGACAAGAGTACGAGCCTTCGGAGTAATAGTTCAAACGAGCCTAAAAGGAAGAATCTTGGAAGCTCAAGAAGTAGCATTAAAGGTGGAAAATTTGAAGGATGAGACCCTTCATCATTTGGAGCATAGATTCAAAACTAAATCTGATGGAATCCATTACTTTGAAGGCAAGGTTTGGATACCTAAAGCAAATAATGTACGATTAACTACACTAGAGGAAGTCCATAAATCTAGGTATTCGGTTCATCCCAGTGTAGACAAAATGTACAAATACCTAAAGGAGTATTATTGGTGGCCCGGAATGAAGAAAGACATTGCCTGGTATGTGGGAAAGTGTTTGACATGTTCAAAAGTCAAGGCCGAATATCAAAAGCCATCTGGCTAGTTGCAACAACCAGAGATTCCACAATGGAAATGGGATCAAATTTCCATGCACTTTATAACTAAATTACCCAGAACAATTAGGGGTCATGATACAATTTGGGTAATAGTGGACCGATTGACAAAGTCAGCACGTTTCCTTCCCATCCGACAGGATTACAAGATGGAGAAGCTTGCCCAGATTTACATTAAGGAGATTGTTACTCGTCATGAGGTACCAATTTCAATCATTTCGGATAGAGATAGCCGGTTCACGTTACGATTTTGGCAATCACTCCAGAAGGCGCTCGGTACCCGATTAGATTTGAGCACAGCTTATCATCCACAGACTGACGGGCAGACTGAGCGGACTATACAAACATTGGAAGATATGTTAAGGGCTTGTGTGATAGATTTTGGCAGAAGTTGGGATTCTCACTTACCTCTGGTGGAATTCTCATACAACAACAGTTATCATACAAGTATTCAATGTGCGCCATATGAAGCCTTGTATGGACGTAAGTGTCGTTCACCATTGAGTTGGTACGAAATTGGTGATAGAAAATTAATTGGACCAGATATTGTGCATGAAACAACTGACAAGATCTCAATCATTAGAGATAGACTTAAAGCCACAAGAGATCGTCAGAAGAGTTACGCAGATAACCGTAGGAAACCTTTAGAATTCCAAGTTGGGGATAAAGTACTTCTGAAGGTGTCGCCATGGAAGGGACTAGTGCGTTTTGGAAAGAAAGGGAAGCTAAGCTCTAGGTACATCGGACCATTTGAAATCATTGAAAGGATCAGTCCAGTGGCGTAAAACTCAAGCTACCTCAGGAAATGAATGCCATCCATAATACATTCCATGTGTCGAACCTGAAGAAGTGCTTAGTTGATGAGTCACTCGTTGACCCTTAGAAGATATTCAAGTTAATGAGAAGTTGTTGTTCACGGAGGAACCAATCGAAATTCTCGGCCGATATATATATGACAAATCAAAATACTCAAGCTACCTCAGGAAATGAATGTCATCCAATATATATATTTTTGACAAAAATGAATAAATTAAATTACATAAAATAAAGTCCCAAACCACCCCCCTCCCCTCACCCCACTCACATCTCTCTCTCTTTTGGCCTCAAATCCCCACCAAAAACCTCTCATTTACACACTACCTCTCTCTCTCTCTTTCACTCAAAATTCTCTCAAATTCTCTCTACCTTTTCTCTCATATCTGGCCAAATTCCAGCCCCATAACACCAAGAAAAATATAGCTTTTGAATATTCAAGTAAATTACAAGCAAAGATCAAGTGTTGGTATGACAATCTTCTCAAACTTTCTTCAAATCTTGCATTTTTCATCACTTTCCTATATCTTTTCTTGACTTTTCTAAAAATATTTGAACACTAAGGTATTTTAATGGTAGATTATTCACTAAAACATGAATATGTTCAACACAAAGTGATAATCAATTATCCATGCTACAAAAACACAAGAAGATGGTGTTCTATGCACTTTCATGTGTGTTTACACAATTACATGTGGATTTTCTTGTAATAAATTATCATTTTATGTACATGCATGTAAGTTTTATTCAAATATAAATGATTTTACATCTGTACTAGTGATTTAATTAGTGAAATTATTGAAAATTTTAAAGAATATAAGTTTGAAACAACAATAATTGGTGTTTAGAACACATAAAATATTAAGAACAAACAATCTGGAAATTTTGATGGGATGTTCATCCGACTAATTTTGTCATAACTTGAACAATATAAACTCAAATAACTTTATTCTTCTTCTGGAGGTTAGGTTTATGTCTTACCTTTCACATCCATATAAAACCACTCAAATATTAGACCATTTGTCCCTTCAACCATTCAAAACTTGATGCATGTGCATACTGCTAGCTAAGACAAAAAAAAAATCCGACTTTCACAAGTCATATCTCACTCAAAAATGCATACAAAATAATTAATCTTCATCTGGAATTTAACTTAATGAGTTACCTTTCAATAGAATCTAGTCTCACTCAATATTATCAAGATTTGGTCAGTTAACCATGCAAAACAAGATTGATGTGTACTCAAATATAATTAATTATTAATTTTAAATAAAGTAAATAAGAATGGTGTGTAAACTGCTTCATTAGTAGTGACACTTGATAAAACAAAATTCGAATAAAACACTTAGACATCTCCAAACGTTATGATTTTTATGTCAAAATGTACATAAGACAATAAGTAACATTATATAAAATTTTGGTAAATTAAATAAATTATTAATATGTTGATTTATTACCTTAAAATGAACTCTAAATTTTTATACAAAAAACTGAAATTCAAGTATGACTTAAGGATGAATAAATAGATAAATAAAATTTTGAGGTACATTAATTAAATACAATCTCATAAATTTAAGAATGATTATAATGATATTTTTATAAGTGATAACATTTTTATATAAAGTCATTAGCATATAAAGTATAAAAGCTATAACCCGATAAAATTTATCATGTATAATTTTCACAAGAACATAATAAAGATTCAAATGATATGATAGAATTTTTTTTTTTAAAAAGTTAAAACAATGCTAAGCCAAGTCATGACTACAAAAATATATATTGAAGCTAATAATACTTTATTTAATTATAAAGGAATCTAAGCCAAGACGAGCTACGAATCAGATCATTTCGTCTTACCAGCGATTGTACTTAGTGAGTATTCACGGCCCCACTTTTACTGTTTTCGTATAATTTTTGGGGGAAGAGCATGTTACTGTTTTTATATATCGGTTGAACTGTTTATCAATCTCCTACTTTGCTATCGTACTTGGTATGTATGCTATGTTAAGTGATTCTGAGTTTCTCTCATTATGTAAGTCCCAACAAACAACACTACCTATTAACTCATGTATTGAGCAGTTAGCAATTATGGATAGCGCTATTAGGTTGACAACCCACTTACTTTGATAAGTGCATAATTACAAGGAACGAACTCTGTTAATTACTCAATGGGCATTCAGTCAGTAGGCTTAGGTAGTGGGCTCTTTGCGTTAACTTTATGCATACGCTTATACCTTGTGCAATTTAAACAACCGATTTACGTATTCTTTGTTAAATTATGAACGACTTTGCATTAAAATCTAAATTTTTATTGCATATCAAAACGTGTGATCTAACCAACTATCCATATAGTAGACACTATCTTAAACATGTTTTTCAGGAAATCAGTAGTAAGTGGTTTGTACCTGGTCAGCATAATTGTGTGGCAACTTTACTTAGCTTTCTGTACTTATGTTATTTCCCGAAATTTCGAACAAATATCAAGTTGTTTTGTAAACATTTATACTACTTTTAAATTTCTATGATTGGTGTGATCTTGTACCTTATGCTATGAAACCGTAAACTGTTGCATCCAGTGTTTCCGCTTTGGCGGGGTGTGACAAACCACTTCCCTCAGTCTTCGTTCAAACTTCCTTCCCGTGAAGAGTGACTGACTGTGGACATTTAGAATGTATGCACATTCGAGGTAGAGGTAAAACATGCAAAGTTGGAACATAATAAGGCTCACTGAGAGTACCCGCTAAATGCGCGTTATCAAATCCCTATTTGATAATTGATACAGACAGAAGCAGAATATTGCTTAATGTTCCCAAAAGTAAACATATCAAAAGATAACTAAAACAAACTTAAGCTAAGTACATGCAGACCTTAGTATTAAATTCATCACTAATTACAACTATACTTCAGTAAATGGATCTTCCACCATGCCATCCGTGTGTACTATGATAGTAACCATATCACAACTTCAACCAAACACTTAGAAAGTGTGCATTGATGGGATTACGGTCATTTTTTCCAAGCCGTTGTACCTTCATTGTTTCCAAAGAACCCACTAAGGTAAATAACGCTCGCGACTACGATTTTATGTGCATAAGCCATCGTACCCTTATTGTCTCAAAAGATCCCAATAGGGTCAACGATGCCTTAAGAATCATGCTTATGAAGAAAACCACGTTCAACAGGATCACTAACCCCGATCATGAAAGGCAGTTGTCCTTAGAATAGAAGCTGGCACTAGAGTAACAACTTACTTCAAGCCTCTTCTAATCACTTAGCAACTAGAGCATATCTCAATATTTCTTACACTCCATAATCTGCGTTGTATATCCTATATTACTTATGGGTGCATAATTCTCGATTCAAGCTTGTTAGCAAGAAGGATCAAGACATTATCTTCAACATAAAGTATGTTCTAGACATACCAAATAGGATTACAGCAGCGCTCCCACTAGCTATGGCATCTATCCAAGTTTCATCATTGCTTACCAGAAACTCAAACACTTGATTTTCATAGCAAAGATTCCAAACTTTATATGTTCATTTGAGTCCAAAAGTAGATTCCTTTCATGATTGTAAACTTTACAATCATACTGCCATGAAATGGCATAAGCATCCGTGTAAACTTCAATATAACTACTGGGAGAACGTCTTCATATGATACATTCCTCATGGTCAATTATCATGAAACCATTTCCTACCAGTCAGTATTTGAAGTTATCTACAAACTTATCCATGTAGATCTTATTCCCAAAAGATCTATACACACCATACAAGTCATAACCTAGGTGTTGGATTAACCAAGTTCAAAACTTGAAATACCAGCATGGATTGCATCTTATTTCATTACCTTTCTCATCTTAGAAGACTCAAGACCCACTACAGCTTCTGGTAGTTGATGCATACCTCATGTATCATCAATAAGTCATCGTCCTCGAATATAATATATTATATTCTTCTCGTCTTATGACGACTCTTACCAGACTAATGAAGAGGTAATAAATTTGTTCCTGATACTCCAATATTGCCATGTTGAGTTTCCATCATTTCTGATCGAATGCTAGTGTCCTAATCATGTCTTTTATTTAAATCTCACGTTCTTCCACTAGAATGCTTTAGTTATTACTTTCTCCTTTTCGAGCAAGCAAACTTGGTTCCCAAAAGGAATATGAAACGATTATCTAAAAATCAGAAGAACTATTTAAATACATTAGCATCTCTTAAGTTTAAAGTTCATCCATCTACCACTCGAAGTAGACCGGATAACTTTAATCTGTGAGATAGACAAGCAAAAAACACTTTCTATTCATATCTTTTTAGATGCCAATTTGACCATCTTTGTTGGTAGAATACAAGAACATTGCCTGCCACTACTCAAGCACACCCATACAATAGTTTACTCAAGTTCAAGCCATCAAAATAGGACCATAGCAAGTATGTCCCGTTCCTCCACTTGACGATCCATGTAAAACATGTATCCTAGGAGAAGCGAATTGCGAGGTAACCTCATAATTCTCATGAGGATTAAGGAATTCAATACCCCGATGCTCAATCTCTTAACAGATTCATGTATCGTAGTTCTATTTGCCCTCTTTATCATCTACCTCATTACAGGTGAGTCTTGAACACCTCAGAGGTTTCAGACACGAGTCTAACAAATCAGATATACCCATCCCTTCTACCATTAATGGTAAAGGTAATGAATCATGTAGAGTTACTCCTTATATTTTTCTTGAACGGTCTTTACAGAATGCAAACGAAGTCTAACAAGCTTTCATTCCTCTCACATTCACAAGTGAAGGATGTTTTAGTTAACTAGCCTGACAAACAGGATTTGCAATCAACAAATTGACCCATGGTAAAATATTCCAAGTTCTTAACCACATGGAGCTTCGTGATGCAAGTCTTTTTTATATGGTTAGATCAACTATGTCATAAGGGTAACAAAACCATACACATTCACGATCATTCTATTACGTCTTAAGCAAAAGCTTAGTATAAATATCACCACATGAATAAACGTTGGACTAATATTCCACTAATGTCAAATACATAATTCAAAGTAATAGTCATCATCATCAAAGACATAAAAGATACCATGCTTCTTGCCACGCAGGGCGTAAAACATATATCTAGTGAAGTAATAGTCTAGCTGGAAGGAATGGCAAGATTCTCGCTTCCAATCCTTTTAGCAGGGCAATCACCAAGTTTCCCTTTACAAAGTCCAGCTTTCCATGCATCATCTGCCTACTCCTGATAAACACCTACACTTTGTAACAAACAAGTTTGTGACAAACGTGAGTGTTTTGACTAGCATTTAAGACCTAGGCTTTAGAAGTAGAAGATCAATGGAGTTTAATCATGAATGTACGTGAAGCTAAGGAGCTAACTTTCTTCCCCTTAAGGATACATAGCTCTTCCAAGCACTTAGGTCAGACATGACGGCGCCAATTTCCAATTTCTCTACAAAAGTAGCAAACTACCCCTGGTATCATGAGGCACAATCTCATTGCCCTCTGACTCCATGGTTTTGGTAGGCTTAGTCAAACCAAGATTCCCATTTGAGGCCAGTTTCTTCTTCTCAATAGCTCGTTTCCTAGCAGCCTTAGCGGGTGTGGATGAGATGAGGTTTCCTTCGGCCATGTCAAACTCAGTAGCCTTTGGCATGCCATGTAGCTCAGTCAACGACTTTTCCATATTATCCATGTTATAGTTAATGAAAAACTGATCATATGACGTGTGTAGGGACTGGAGGACTATACCCACTGCAAGCTCCCTCCCTATGGGAAATCCAAGCCTCTTCATTTGGTCCACGTATGCCTTCATCCTAAGGACATGGACACTTACATCCCCGCCTTCCTGCATTCTACAACCGACCAAAGCGTTGACACACTCAAAGTGCTCATGTCTAACCTGCTGTTGGAACGTGTCCTTCAGCTGGTTGATCATGTCGTACGCACTAAATTGCTCGAGTTGATGTCGCAACTCGGTGATCGTAGTTGACAACATGAGACAAAAAATATCTTATGTATCTTTGACACGCTTTTCATATGTGTATCTAGTGGCCCAGTTCGCATTGGTAGCAGTTGGCTCAGAAAGGGGTTCCTCAAGGATGTGCAACGTTGACTAATGGCAGAGGACAATCCTCAATACACGATACCAGTCAACGAAATTCACTCCCATGAGTCTCTCCCTTTCTAGGAACAAACGAAGTGTTAAACTTGATGTGGTGTCATTAACGTTTTCCATCTAAAACAAGAGTACACGTCGTAGTTAGTTTCGAAATCTTCGTTAAATAATTACCAAATAGATTTAAGAAAACCAAATTGTTTCAACAAGGGATAAGAACCTTATTTCACCCCAATATATGACGAGTTTGCCACGGATCACTTCATGGAGCTATATAGGCAGGCAAACGCTTTACCAATTGCTTTCCATGATTACAACTCTTCAACACTTGCGGGATCCACTGATACTCATAGCATCTTTCTGGCATGTTTGATCCCTTCTTGCACCAATTCCAAACTAAAGTTCTTGGTTGACTCGTATTAAGCTCGACAATCACTCAAGGATTCTAATTTGCAACTGTAAATCATCCAACAAGATACATTGTGACATCTTGACAATCTACTAGCTTATTTTAAGCTCGACAACTAATAATTTGAAGACTCCACTCTCACCTTCCACACAGATCCACATGAAATAACTCGTGCTAAGCTCGACAATCATCCCATGCTTCACTAGATTCGGGCGGTGTCATCTTTTGGATGGCGCATATTTACATTTTAGAAAAACGGGATTTAGTTTTTCCGGTTAAAAACCTCTTAGCATTTTGATTAACAAACAAGTGACAAAACGTATTTTTCACTCCTCGGGAAAATAAACCAATTTATTTATCTGTTTGTTAATCGTGAGTGCGCGTGGAATTTGTTAAACCATTTAACAAACTCTTGTGATTTTATTATTTTGGAAAATTTCCTAGCATATGAAGAACCTAAACAACCACGCTAGAAAATAAATAAAATCACGACCACGCACAAAAAAAATATCCGGTAACATGCCCCTAAACTCTATGCGCCCTCCCCGTAAGCCAAACGAGGAGAGCAAGGCCAAACTAAGGATACAACCACATGGCCCAACTAGATGTGCTCCCACTGAATCCGTCATCTCCATTGAACCTCCGGATCTACGATTTCCGAGACGTCTCCTCCACGGCTCTTGATGGTTGTCTTCGGTCTTCTTTTACAAAAACATACAAGTTTTGCTAAGAAACGACGTTCAAGCCGCGACATGCTAATCTAAGCTAATGCTAACAATTACAAAGAAAAGCAATCAGCATGCAAGTCGTAATAAATACAAACTACAAGACCGGATAAATTAATTATTACAAACCAATTGTGGAAAAAACCACCAAATGAATGAATAATTAAAACACAACCAAACAACCAACAAATGGGTCTAATGGGCAAGGCGTTACCGGATTCAACATCAACCACAAACAAAGCATGGTGTGCCACACAAAACCATGCAAAATGTATCTCGATTAAGATTGTTAAATCCTAGCTAAAACACTCAAGGCACAAAGTAAACAATCCTTGTACATATGCATTAGTACCCAAAACACTTTGAGAATACATATTCATATATAAACAATACAAGTATATGCATGTGTCCATTTCATGCCAAAACCACTTAATACATATAAATGTATGAATTAAGACACATATAGGGCTTTTCTAAGTCCATATAAAATTTCAACAAGATCTAGAAAAACCATAAACAAACGCCAAAAACCAAAATAAATCTTGTTTTGCAAAAAGGGACAAAAATACCCTGTTCACGACCTACCTCGACCAGTGGCCCTTCACGACCCCTCACGGGCCGTGAATACCAAAGGTCACACGACTCGTGAAGAAGTAAAAAACCCTCATGATTTGCACCTCACGAGACAGATCGTGTAGCCTTCACGGTCATTCACGGCCCCTCATGGCCGGTGAAGACATACCGGACAGAATGTCCAGATTTGATATTTCGGTTTTTCAAGCCAAACAAGTGCATGTACCTTATAGAGTTGGATCTGATACCACTGTTGGGACATGGTGGGCAGGCACACGTAACGGAAACAGAAACAAAAACAAGTACAAACAACAAAACTAGGGTGCCAACCATGCTCCAAAGTGGGTAAATCTCTACAAGATGTACATGCAACAAGGAAAGAGCAAAGGAGGGCAGAAAGTATACCTCCTTACCATACTAGATCGGCTATAATAAATGCAAAACCGGGATGAACGAGAACTCAAGTGAATCCTCCTCTATCATTGATCTACACCAAGTTACCACAATCTCATCATGCTAGTGATCCTCAAATGGACATCCATATTGATTACATTTTCTGTAACAGCCATAAATGTCTCCTCTTGCACTAAGAAAAATATCCGCTACACTCAAGAACAACCTCACTTAGTGTGCATTATGTGTATGCAACAAAGGGCACTAAGAATGAAAAAATGTATTACACGCATGTTCAAATTCATCTCATTGGACCAAAAAGTGACCCAATCAAATAAGATGATTTCATGCAGACAGGTCCTCATGGCCTCTCACGGCCCGTGAAACGGTCATGAAGACAAAAAGCGCCACGACCGGCCTCTATCTTTCACGACCCGTGCCACAAAAAATGACTAGTGAGTGCATCTACCTTCACGAACCCCTTCACGACCTCTCACGAGCCGTGAAGACTAAAACATCACGACTCGTGTGGGTGTTCAAGCCATTCGTGAGGGCAGTGGGCTTCACGACCCGTCGAGCATCCTTAACGGTCGTGAAGCACCTAAATCAAACCATTTTGATTCTTTTGACCTTCTCTCTTTCGTTAAGCTGTCGGGATCAATCCTTGGCTAGTGACCCAATAAGCTCTCACTTCATCAGCAGTAATACCAGCATACTTGTGTCAGTGGGCATACCCCAACTATATATATATATATATATGAAATGAGTTTCGTAAAATAGATATTCTAAAACTCAACCAAACTCCGTCACTAGCTTAATAATAAAAAGTGTTTTATTACAAGCAAAAATTGGTCGTAATTCGAGCGCTCACTCAACACACGTTAATATACGATATTGATATTAATCTAAAATTGAACGAATCGAGAGTTCGTAAAATAGAGATTTTAAGACAACTCATAGACCAAGAAATAAAATATGATTTTACCATAAAAACTTGTAACTTATGTTTGTATGCATGCAATTTATGTAACACGACTCGTTTTGAATTATATATTTATATATAACAACGCAAACGTATAAAACCCTTTTCGAAAAGTAAGTCTATGACATCCTAACTTAAAACAATCGCTTGTTACTAGAATATCCTTGTAGAAAGAGTATTAGCCAAACACAGTGATTGACTTGTAACATCCGAGGTGGTATTCGTGAATTCCATCAGAGTCTTGGGCAGAAACCACAAGTTTTAAATTAGGACGACTTAATCGTTACTAACTGTGGAGAGAGCATTAGCCAAAAGCAACGTAGTACGAGTCATAGATGGGATCAAACATGCCGTTTTTGACAATCATTATCAGGGATCCCATAAAGATCTAGGAATTGTATAGAGATACAATTGAAAATAGTTATCTATCTTTTTGTTTTAATTTTGGAGAGAGCATTAGGAAAACATTCAAGATTATGTTCAACTTTTATTCAAGCCTTTCGTAATTAATGTGTTATTAAAATTAAAAAGAAAGGTCATTAATTTTAAAGGACAAATATCGAAAATCCTAAACCTTGATTTTATTTAGTGTGCGATAATTAACAAGTTATTGCAATTCGTTCTTTTGAAGAACATATTTAAATTGTACTAATTTGTTGTCCGGTATCATGAGTTGAGAAATATTCTTTTAACATGAAAAAGGAAATTATTAGTACATATTTAATTGGTTAAGTCATTTAAAATGCAAATAAAATTGTGGGGATACTTATGAGAAGTATTTTAACAATTTTATTGACTATTTTTCTAATGGTGGATTCCATAAGACATTAACCTTTTGAAGGATTTTGACTAATTGGAGATATAGGATATTTTGATATCGTTAAAGAAAGGGTTCTTGAATGAGAATAGTCAAAACGTTTCAAAGTATGTAACTTCCTAGTTTTATCGAATAGCTACGGGTGAATCTTTTAACCGTTTGCATCTTTTTGATGTCATGTAACTTTTAGTTTTTTATTTTAGTATAAACGAATTATGGATATGAACGCAACGGAAGCAAAGGTACAACAAACAAATCATAATGTAAGTGGATGATGACTAGAAGACCGAATGGAAGTCCTCCTCTATCGAAAATCCACCCCGGGTTGGCTCAACCTCCTTGTACTAGCAACTCCAGTAGCAATCACCACAAGAACAACCAAAAAGCATCAAGTATCTGGACCCACTTGTTAATCACACAAGAACCCTCTCAAAAATCTCACTAAGTGTATCAAGTGTTATATTTGTACAAGAGTACAAACAAGAAGCAAAAGAGGACTTTTATAAACCTCAAGTGTCACTTGAGATACCCCAAGACCGGCCATACACTCCACAAAAAGCTGGACATGCATTGGGTATCAAGAGAGGTGGAAAACACAATCATTGCATGCAATCTGACAGACGTTAGCGCCGCTAACTTTAAGATTGTAGCGCCGCTAACCCTAAAGGGTTAGCGCCACTAAGTCCGCCTGCATACCAACTTTTCCTTTTTGACACTTTTGGCCCTTTTACCTTTTAAGCTGTCGACATTGATCCTCGGTGTGTGACCTAATAGGCCCATACATTATCGGTAGTGATCTATATGGCATACGTGTTTCAGTGGGCATACATCATTTAAAATAATAGAGTAGACGGTCTTGAAAGTGAGCTCAACGATTCCTTTCTCTAATACGGGGACGACCTCCTTGTTCCCCATTATTAGCTCAGGCTCTCCATCCCTGAACCTTCTACTTCCCATTAGCGCCTGCACAATGTTACAAACGTGAGTGCCACAGCCGGTATCTAAAACCCAGCCGTTAGATGTAGAAGTATGATGGAGTTCAATCACAAACGTACCTGAAGTAGAAGAGCCCGCCCCGAAGCTCGCAGCTTCTTCAGGCCCTCTAGGAACTTAGGGCAGCTCCGGCGCATATGCCCCTTAACTCCGTAGAAGAAGCAAACCGCCTCTTCCGGAGTCTTATCTTGAGGGATTGGACCCTTCTGCTTTGGCTCCGGGGTAGGGTTCGGCTTGGATGCCCCAACCTTGCCCTTACCTTTACCCTTCGGGGTAGAGGCCAGTTTCTTCTTCTTCTTCGACTCACCCTCCTAGATGCCCAAGACGGGAACTAAGGTGGATGGCTTTTGTTTGGTCTGTTGGACTCGGCGGTCCGCAGCATACCATGCAATTCCATTAGGGATTTATCCATCCCATGCATATGATAATTCATAACGAATTGATCATATGAAGGTGGGAGAGACCGTAGAATCAAGTCTACCTCCATCTCTCTCGCGATGGGAAATCTCAACCTCTCGAGGCGTTCCACCAACGCTTTCATCTTAAGAACGTGGTGGGACACGTTCCCGCCCTCTTGCAACCGGCAACCGAGAAGGTCGTTGAGACAACCATAGCGTTCTTGCTTCGCTTGTTGTTGGAACATGTCCGTCAACTCTCACATCATGTCATAGGAACTAGGGTGCTCCATCGACTTTTGCAAGTCGGAGCTCATGGTGCTTAGCATGAGGCAAGTAACCTCGGTGATGTCTTTGAGGCGCTATTCATAAGCCTTTTTAACGACCCTACTTAAGTTGGATGCAGGGGCCTCGGGGATGGGTTCCTCAATGGTGGCCAACTTATCCTCATGACGGAGGACTATCCTAAGTTGCGTTGACCAATCCATAAAATTGGTCTCATCAAGTTTGTCCTTCTCAAGGAATATCCTTAGAGGAAAAGTGGTCTTGTTGTTGGTGCTAGTTGATGCCATCTATAAAATGCAAAGTAGATTTTGGTTAGTTTGATTGAAATCCTCGTTAAAATAATTACCCCAAGTGTTTAATGAAAAACAACTATTTTAACAAGGGCTAAGAACCCTATTTTACCTTGCACAGTGACGGGTTTTCCGTGGATCACGTGGCAAAGCTATTTAGGCCGGCAACCATTGACCGATTGCAATCCATTATTGCAACTCTTAGTTCCTTGCGGGATCCTACTTGACAACCTTTGTGCCAAGTTTGGCATGTTTCATCCCTTCACACCAATTTCAAAGTAATATTGTACATAACCTCGGCTAGAGCTCGACGATTAAATAAAATATTAATTTTAAATAGTAAATCAACCATCAAGATACACGGTGGTACTCTTGCCCAATGATTGACTCGGCTAAAGCTCGACAATCGATCTTGCGAGTTACCACACGCACCTTTAACACAACTCACACAAAAATTTACTCGGCTAAAGCTCGACAATCAACTCTTGTGTTGTTAGATTCGGGTGGTGTCATCTTATGGGTGGCGTGAGATTTACATTTAGAAAACGGGATTTAGTTTTCCGGGTAAAAAACCATTTTGAGTTTGATTAACAAAAAGTGACGAAGACCACAAATTCTTACTAGTCGGATACTAAACCAATTTATATCCTATTTGCTAATCAAGTTTGCGCGCGAGAGTAGTTAAACCATTTTAAAAAACTCTTGGGTTTTATTATTTGTCTAAAAATTGTCTAGCATGCAATAGTCCTACAACTCATGCATAAACAATATATAATAAAACCATCACACGCATACAAAGTAGTTGGTAACCATGCCCCTAAAACCTATGCGTTTTCCCGTGAGCCACTATAGGAAAAACAAAGTCATCTAAGGACAAAATTCATTGACTTCGGATGTGCTCCCAGTAAACCAGCTACCTCCATTGGGCCTTTCGGATCCGTATTTGCCAAGACGTCACTCCACGGACTCCCGATGATTGCTCCATATTACAATTACGTAGAAAAAGGAAATAAATGACATGCAAGCCACAATTCCTAACTTCCAGTACAAATATATAGTATGGAATATTTAAATGGCATCCAAGCCACAAATATAAAATTACATACCAAATAAATAAATTTAATTATTATTACAAACCATGTGACTTAAAGTCACCAAATGAATGAATAAAATCCATTAACACTAGTGTACAACATGAAGAACATGGTGTGCCACACAAAACCATGTAAACTTATGCATAATGGTTAAGATTTTTAAAAACACTCAAGGCACTAAAAATCTCATGTACTTATGCATGAGTAACACCAAACCATTTTTGATGAAACATATTCATAAATAAATCATGTAAATATACGCAATTACCATTTTCATGCCAAAATGATAATATATAAATACACCAACCATTATACAAGGCAACTTAAAAAAAATTTAATTTATAAACCAAAAAATCCAGAAACTAAAATATAGTGCCAAAAACCCAAAAATATTTTTAAAGTTTTAAAAACCAAAAAACAGCACAGCAGCTACGGTAGCGCCGCTAAAGTTAATAAGTTAGCGCCGCTAACTTCAAACAGTTAGCGCCGCTAACCCTTTTGGTCAGAAAACAAAAAATTCATTTTCGGCTTTTTGAGGCCACCATGTGCAAATGTAGCTTAGAGGTGGCTCTGATACCACTGTTGGGGTTCTATGAACGTAGCGGAAGAAAAGGTACACCAAACAAAGCATAATGTAGAAGTATTTAAAGCATAAAACCCCAAATAATGGACCATAACTCTAATGCTAATATTTGCAACATGTAAAAGAACAAGGAGATAAGATATACCCTTCTTGAGCTCCTGGAAATAGTGGTGTAAGTGGATGATAACTAGAAGACTGAATGGAAGTCCTCCTCTATCAAAATTCCACCCCGAGTTGGTTCAACCTCCTTGTACTAGCAACCATGGATGATCTTATACAGTAGAAATCACCACAAGAACTGCCAAAAAGCTTCAAGTTTCTGGACCCACTTGTTAATCACACAAGAACCCTCTCAAAAATCTCACTAAGTGTATCAGAAGTGATATTAGGCCAAGAGTACAAAAAAGAAGCAAAATAGGATTTTTATAAACCTCAAGTGTCACTTGAGATACCCCAAACCAGCCATACACTCCAATAAAAGCTGGACATGCATTGGGTATCAAGTGTAACACCCTACTTTTGAAAACCAGATTTTTCTTTTTAAATTAATAATTCAAGAATCCAAACTGCGTGGATCCGTTTGTAAACTTAACTTAAATCAAACCAGTTTTTTCAAAACATCATACTAGCAGCAGAAATATAAAAGTGGCTATTAATTACAATAAAAAATCAGCCACGGTATACAAAACATCAGTTGGTGTTACTCAAATTGTTCACCGACTACACAAACAAGTTTATATAAACATAAGCAGTAAATATAAGTAGCAAAAACAAGTGTTCCTCCAAAAGCATAAGTAAAACCAGCAAATACCCAAGCTCACGCGTCTAAGTACCACCTGCAGTCTTGGGGAGAGTATTTGTTAGCTATTTAAAACTAGTGAGCCTAAGATAGCATAATCAGTAATATAAACATATCAAATATCAACAATAGTATCAAATAGTGCTATCCTAGCATCTCCCGATGAGTTGGCACATCCAGAAGGAAGCATAATCTTGCAGGGTAGCTAGCCCCGCTCAACACTCCTAACTGGGGAAACCAGACACATCAACCGCGCTGGTGGGTAAGCGGGTAGCAGTCCACCGTTGCGTTTCAGGCCAAAGCCTTCATGGGGTACAACAATAACTCGATCCCCATACTGCTCGAGGAATGCTGAGTTTCCAACCCCAGGTATTTGACGGTATCATCTACCCGCAGGTTTTAAAACGCCCCAGCTCAAATATTGGCCCCGTTCAAGGACTATAACCAGCCCCCATATCTCGGATCCGATAACAAACACATAATTGACCCATTCCGGGACTCATAGCACGCATATCATAAGCATATAATATCCATGGTTCAATTCATACATGCTTCTTGCATAATCATAATCATATCATAAATCATGGTTCAATTGTTATGTGTGTTATGCATAAACATAGCATACATCAAGGTTAATTATATTTCATGGAATTACTAACACTTACTGATAACATGTAACATGGTTATATTAATTCTTATGTTATCCTATACTCACCCGTGAGGCTAGAGGCTACTGTAAACAAATATCGTGATCGTCTCGTTCTTTGGAGTCGTACGGTTCACCTATAAAATAATACTTATGTTTAGTCACTTTACACAAGTACAATCACTAATATAACTCATATGAAACCCCTAATCATGCCCTCAAACTACTTAGAACCCTAAACGAGTGTCCCATATAAGAAAACGTCAAAAAATAGCACAACAGTGCACTGTTCACGAGCAACACCTCTTACGGCCATAAGCCTCCTTTGGGACACCCCTACGGCCGTAAGGGGTACCCTATGCGGCCGAAAGCAACAGATTGTAGACAGTGTTCGAATTACAGCCCATGTTCTGTCCATTTTCATCCCAAACTTAATTCCAGCAGTCCCAATTTAATTTCCAGTGTTTCCATTTGATTTTTAGGCATCAAAATGAATCCAAAAACATACAAGTAACAATCTTTAATCAAGAATGGAACACATAGGATCAATTTCTTCATTCTTTGACCCATTTGATGATTTTCATTTAAATAAGACCAAATCAACACTCTAATTGCAGAATTTGGTTTCTAAACACTTAGAAGTGATGTAGGATCATATTAGAACACTTGAAATCAATTATTGATGGCTAATTTGAAACTTGACATTTTTGACCTAAAGCTTCAAGAACTAAGAAGAAGATAGGGCAAACTTACAAAGAGAAAGAAGATGATGGTTCTTGGATTATGAACATATTAGAACTCGAAATTGCAGTAGTGATTTGAAGATTAATCAGATTTCTCCCTTGTTTCTCCTTCACGGTTCAAGAACATAATGGGAATGAGAAGTGTGTGTGTTGTATACGTGGGTTTGTGTTGGTGAAAAGAGAGAGACCGACTTAAGGTCTCTAATTTATCCAAATGGGATATTTTGTTCCCCTTCTCAACTTACAACTTAATACCTGTCTACCCGTTTATACTAACGGGGATATATCCGAAATCCCTATTCAAAACCGTTTACGAATATACTAATTTTATTCATTTTCATTATTATTTTAATATCACCGTTTCTTATTCATTTTCATAATAATTTAATATTAACTTAATTAAATAAATTCTAATATCTATTATTAAATTCGAGATTCTAAAGCACCAAGAGTATATATGACTAGGCCCTTTTTGAGGATCTTACAAATCTACCCCCCTTAAAAGGATTCCGTCCTCAGAATCTACTTTTCTGTAAACAAGTGGGGACATCAATCTTTAATGTCTTATGGGTCTCTAATGTCCAGTTTGACCCGAGGTTATGGTTGCACTTTGCTAAGATCAACCGGTTATTCTTCGTTCTTAACCGTTTGACCCTTGTGTCTAAGATCTCGATGTGTTTCAACATTAAGAAAAGTTATTATAAAGAACTAAACAATTAGTTCTTTCACGAAAAATTTAGAAGAAATGAAGGAGTAATTAGCACCGGACTGAAACAGAACAAGACATGGAGTTAACTAAGAATGTTCTAATTATAACATCACCTGCTGTCTTTTCCTCCTCGGCTGTCATCTAGTAAGCTCTGTCAGTCGCACGAGGTGCATTCTCCTTCTTTTGACCCGAAGATGATCCTCCGGCTCCTCCTGATCCCTGTCCCTGACCTGATCTGCATTCTGATGAGCGATGTCCAGGTTTGTAGCATTTATAACAAACATTCTCCTTTAAACGGCACGCCTCAGTATCATGACCTTTTTGCCCGCATTTATGACATCGAGCTGTCTCCCAGGTACAGTGGCCTGTATGCTTAGTACGACATTGATAACACCATGGAGTAGTAGGCTGGTTATACCCTCGAACATCCTATTGTTGCCGATATCCACCTCCCAAATCATCTGACTCAGAAGATTGATCATATTTCCTTTTGGAACCCCCACCTGAAGATTCCCTTTTCTGAACGTGGTCACTTTCATACAGTCGTGCCATCTCGAACGCGATATCCAAAGACAGGGCACCCCTGACTGAAGCTCGATAATCTGGTGGAAGAGTTTTGGCAAACCGTTTTATCTTCCACTTTTCATCTGGTAATAAGTGATTCACAAACCTGATTTTATCAGAAAACCGCTCGATTAAATCTTAGACCGGTTTATCACCATTTCTCAACTCCAGGAACTCCTCCTCCAGTCTATCCATCACCTGATCGGAACAGTACTTACTGCGGAGAATTATCACCAAGTCCATCCAAGTGAATGTAGCTCTCACCTCTGCTGAAGTAGATAAGATTACGGTATCATACCAGGTCAGTGTGTTGCCCCTTAATTGCTTCCGAGCGAAACCCACCTTGTTGGACTCCTTTCAATTTCTATTTTCAAAGGCTAGCTCCATCTCACGGATCCACCTTTCGGTAATGCTAGGATCCATACTACCTTCAAAAATAGGTGGCTGGCAAGATAGAAAAATTTTAAGATCTGGTGACATCTTGGGTTCTGCCAGAGGTTGCAGAAATACCCGTTCCTCCGACGCTTTCAGACGAGCCTCCAAGTCTCTAATGTAAGCCTCTCTATCGCTGTGTTCAGCCATAATATTCTCTCAAATATTCTGGCCAAACTAAACACATATAACATGCTTAATACTTTTATCATACTTTACTAGCATATAAGCAAATAAACAATAGCATTTCAGGAATATAACACTATTTCACACACCCCTTGACCTCCCGAGGAACACTAAACAATGGTCGGGCCTGGGTTTGAGACTGAATACTTTTACAAGTACCAAATTCACTCAAACCTAGGCTCTGATACCAACTTGTAAAACCCTTCTTTTGAAAACTAGATTTTTCTTTTTAAATTAATAATTCAAGAATCCAAACTGCGTGGATCCGTTTGTAAACTTAACTTAAATCAAACCTGTTTTTCAAAACATCATACTAGCAACGGAAATATAAAAGTGGCTATTAATTACAATCAAAAATCAGCCACGGTATACAAAAGATCAGTTGGTGTTACTCAAATTGTTCACCAACCACAGAAACAAGTTTATATAAACATAAGCAGTAAATATAAGTAGCAAAAACAAGTGTTCTTCCAACAGGATAAGTAAAACCAGCAAATATCCAAGCTCACGCGTCTAAGTACCACCTGCAGTCATCAGGAGAGTATCTGTTAGCTATTTAAAGCTAGTGAGCATAAGTTAGCAAAATCAGTAATATAAACATATCACATATCAACAATAGTATCAAACAGTGCTATCCTAGCATCTCGCGTTGAGCTGGCATAGTCAAAAGGAAGCATAATCTTGCAGGGTAGCTAGCCCGGCTCAACACTCCTAACTGGGGAAACCAAACACATCAACCGCGCGGGTGGGTGAGTGCGTAGCGGTCCACCGTTGTGTTTCAGGCCAAAGCCTTCATGGGGTACAACAATAAGTCGATCCCCATACTGCTCGAGGAACGCTGGGTTTGCAACCCCAGGTAGTTGATGGTATCATCGACCAGCATGTCTCAAAACTCCCCAACTCAAATGCTGGCCCCATTCAAGGACTATAACCAGCCCCCATATCTCGAATCCGATCACAAACACATAATTGACCCATTCCGGGCCTTATAGCGCGCATATCATAACCATATAATATCCATGGTTCAATTCATACATGCTTCTTGCATAATCATAATCATATCATAAATCATGGTTCAATTGTTAAGTATGTTATGCATAAACATAGCATAGATCAAGGTTAATTACATTTCATGGAATTACTAACACATACTGATAACATGTAACACGGTTATATTAATTCTTATGTTATCCTATACTCACCTGTGAGGCTAGAGGCTACAGTAAACAAATATCGTGATCGTCTCGTTCTTCGGAGTCGTACGGTTCACCTATAAAATAATACTTATGTTTAGTCACTTTACAAAAGTACAATCACTAATATAACTCATATGAAACCCCTAATCATGCCCTCAAACTACTTAGAACCCTAAACGAGTGTCTCGTATAAGAAAACGTCGAAAAACAGCACAACAGTGTACTGTTCGTGAGCAACACCTCTTACAGCCGCAAGGAGGGGCCTTACAGCCGTAAGCCTCCTTTGGGACACCCCGTTACGGCTGTAAGGGGTACCCTATGCGGCCGCAAGCAACAGCTTGTAGATAGTGTTCGAATTACAGCCCCTGTTCTGTCTATTTTCATCCCAAACTTAATTCCAGCAGTCCCAATTCAATTTCCAGTGTTTCCATATGATTTTTAGGCATCAAAATGAATCAAAAAACATACATGTAACAATCTCTAATCAAGAATTGAAGGCATAGGATCAATTTCTTCATTCTTTGACCCATTTGATGATTTTCATTTAAACAAGACCAAATCAACACTCTAATTGCAGAATTTTGTTTCTAAACACTTAGAAGTGATGTAGGATCAGATTAGAACACTTGAAATCAATTATTGATGGCTAATTTGAAACTTGCCATTTTTGACCTAAAGCTTCAAGAACTAAGAAGAAGATAGGGCAAACTTACAAAGAGGAAGAAGATGATGGTTCTTGGATTATGAACATATTAGAACTCGAAATTGCAGTAGAGATTTGAAGATTAATCAGATTTCTCCCTTGTTTCTCCTTCACGGTTCAAGAACACAATGAGAATGAGAAGTGTGTGTGTTGTATACGTGGGTTTGTGTTGGTGAAAAAAGAGAGACCGACTTAAGGTCTCTAATTTATCCAAATGATGTATTTTGTTCCCCTTCTCAACTTACAACTTAATACCCGTCTACGTTTCAACTAACGGGGATATTTCCGAAATCCCTATTCAAAACCGTTTACGAATATACTAATTTTATTCATTTTCGTTATTATTTTAATATCACCGTTTCTTATTCATTTTCATAATAATTTAATATTAACTTAATTAAATAAATTCTAATATCTATTATTAAATTCGAGATTCTAAAGCACCAAGAGAATATACCACTAGGCACTTTTTGAGGATGCATGCAATGTGACAGACGTTAGCGCCGCTAACTTTATAGTTGTAGCGCCGCCAACCCTAAAGGGCTAGTGCCGCTAAGTCCGCCTGCATATCAACTTTTCCTTTTTTACACTTTTGGCCCTTTTACCTTTTAGGCTGTCGAGATTGATCCCCGGTGTGTGACCCAATACTCCCATACATCATCGGTAGTGATCTATATGGCATAAGTGTGTCAGTGGGCATACTCCAACAATGTAAAATTATGTTATGTGAAAAGAATTCCAAGCAAAGTCAAAGGGTTGACTTAGATCAAATGGTTAACTTTAATGGATTCATGATAAAGGTAAGCATTGGGTCGAAAGGTTCTACCGCAACCTTACCCTAAGGAAAACTTAAAAGAGAAATTCCCAAAGTGTTGTAGTTTTGTTTTGTTTTTAATAAGATTGAACGTTCGAATCTATACTACATTATTTACTAGAAGGAGCTCAAAGATTAAGATTTGCTTATGTAAATTTATATATATGATAGATCTTATAAGTTCATGATAATCCTTATTATATGATACAAATGGATTAAGCATGACTTAGCCGACTTACTATTATAAACTCCCAAATTGATAAGAATTGAATTATCAAAGCGTAAGCTGATAGGACTTTGAGATAATTAACCTTGAGTTAGATGATGTATGCAGGTCTTATAAATTGGTAAGATAAGTGCTACAATCCTTTTACCATACTTGGGTAGTTAAGATAAATAATTGAAAGGTCGATCCATTTCATGTATGTAATTTTTCTATTTATATAGCACTAGTAGATCATCGTACTTTAACTAATCTCTCTGTACCGAGAAGATTGTTTCATGTCTACTTGTTGAGACATACATGTAAAACTGTTGATTTGTTCAAAAGGTTACATACTAAAGTACTATTTTAGCTAGGTGAGAAGTATATGCTATTCGATGTTTTCGAGTTAGAGAATATTTGAGCCGCAAGTATAATGTGTCATACTATAGATTCATTGTAAATTGTGAGATATACTTTAGACTACAAGCATAATGGTTATGTTAGATTCCAATCAAATAATTAGTAAGACTCTATATTTGATATAGATTTGAAATGAGTTCCAAGTTTATCTTATGTAATCTAAGATTGTGATGTCCTTATGACATTTGACAATCATAAGGATCTTGCTTGATCATATTGTGAGAATTTATTATTGCAAGCTCGATTAAGAACAACTTGGTTGTTACTTATATGATTCTTTTATAAAAGGCTTTTCCATTCCATATGAATCAATGGGAGCATTGTGAAATTCAAAAAAGAGTTTGAATGACATACCAAGTAGAACCGATGATTGGTGCTATTATCCGACTATCAGTTGTTAGACCTGAAAAAATTGTTTGCTCAACTACTTGTCATACTCATGATATTGATAAAAAGTTATAAAAGATCCGAGAATTGTTAATTTACATATCAATTAATAACTTAATGAGTCATTGTGATGACACCATCTACCCTATGCAATATTAGTATTGCATAAGATCATGAGTACTAAGATGCATTTCATGTCTTAGACCCAATTTTTAGAACTTGGTAATTGCACCTGTGGATAGCATGACTGTTAGAGAAAGATTATCATGGACAAGAAGTGGACACAAGTTCATTGACTACCAACATGAAAGTTTTCTTGCCGTTCATTTTGTTTACTATGAGTAGAACTTGTGATGGTTGGTTATGGATGAACTAGTTAGAATAAACTTTGCAATACAAGTATAGTTTATTATAATGTATTGACAAGTGTGTGTGGATATGATTTCCTTTTAGGAAATCGAAGAGAGGACGAATAATTGATATAATTAAAGCATTACACAAGGCATTCTAAATATATGTTGCAAGTAACCCATTTGTGGATTATAGCAATTATCTCAAAAATTGGAATCTATGATTAAATGAAGATCAACTTGCTTGATTTTGTCAATTGATATAGATTTGACAGGTGTTTAATATAGTACTAGAAAAGCATAGTAATATTTCTTCTATAACTATGTGGGAGATATAATTATCATTATAAATTATTTCCAATGTTGTAAGATTGAATATCTTATCTTGGAAGTTAATTTCAAATTATAGAAATCGAAGAAATGAGCGTATAATATTAAAACACGATCTTTAGGGAATGATCAAATCAAGGTACTAGATTGAAGCAAAGTGTACACAAGTGACTTCATCTCGAAGTAATTCAAGATATAAAACTCAACAAGTGGTTTCTTTTATTTCACGTAGCATAAACCTGAGCATTACTCAGTAGTCTTACTCATCGAGTTTGAGAAAGATCGCCTAATGAACTTTTTTCTGACAAATGGTTTCGTTATGCATGCTACACACTATAGCTATCATCTTGTGTTCTTTGAGGATTACAAGATAAATAATAGTTTTATCCTTTTTAATGGATTACCATAAAAATATACTTATGTGTGCATGTGTCACGATAAGTGTGTTCTTGTTTGAATCGAGATCTGTGCGTAAAGGGGTTACACACAAGATGGTTTCAAACAAATGGACATTGTATCCATAAAATAGAGTTAATAATCTTATAAATGTATTGAAAAGAGTTCCAAACCAAGTGTATAGTACGATTATATGCTACTATAAAACCGTTTTATGATGATGTGTTTGATCAAGTATATCTTGTTTGATATAAAAGCAAAACCGTCCCAAGGATTGCCTTGAAAACTTAAGTTCTTCGTTAGAACATAAGAATTAACGTTTTCATGTTAAAACACTTGGATGTTATCAAACCACAGACTTTATTCGTGATGGATAACACTAAAATAAAGTCCCAAAAGATTAACTTCATGTAGATCATTTGGTTGTCAGTCATTGTTGACTAAACATTGTTGTTACATCTAATATGAGTTCTATTAATATATGATTGAGTTACATCAATAATGTTAGTATTTTGATATTTAGAATGAAAAGCAATATTATCTTATCTAATATGGTTATGTCTTATGGGATGAGCACATATCAGTTACGGCCTTAGTCATTAATAATATTGTGTTTTATATTAGCATGTTTAATCTTTAAATAACTTTGTTATTCTAAATGGTCCATGGCCGGTCATAACTGCGGGAGCACTTATGAATGAAGACTATTTTGAATTGGTTGGTTGATTTTCATAGGTGATGAAAACAGGCAAAAGTTCTGCAGCCAAATTCACGAGTGTTTGTAGAAAACAAACATTGGAGTTGACCCGCTTTCAAGATCACTTCATACATCGGTGTCAAAAGTGATTCTTGTGAAAATGGTGATATCTTTGTATCCTTAGAACTGAGATACATATTGGGACTAAAGTATGAGGAGTATCATGCTTTAATATGGTTACTCTCTACCCTTAATCGGGTGGTTATGAAGGCCATCATTAGGTGTGATATGAATAATATGAGAGGCACATGTAGTCAATATCGGATTTGTTCCTCTCATTAACATGAGAGCATAACATCTAGAGCGCTCTACTATAGTTGAACTTTATAAGATTGATGACGATCCGTGTCTCATGTTCAATAGGATGTTGGCAACAAAGGAATAGCTTATACATTGCCTAAAATACTAATTTGTAACTTGTGAGCTAAGAGATTGGTGGATGCTATAAATGAAACATCTTTGTTGATTATTAGGGGCAGTGGGATGTTGCTAGACGTTGTTACCACTGTGAATATCGACTTAAGTTGTATCTTGTGCAAGTGAGAGATTGTTGGTTCTATATGCCCCAGACGAATCTTATGACGATATTGCTAATAATAAATAAACCTATGTCTCACATAAAGAGCAAATAGTCGCAAATTATATATTTTGAATACGATTCAAATTATAATCACCCCTAATATGTAATTTATTGGACACATTATTAAGTGAAATAATAATCTTAAGATAACTATATATATTATGCGTTAACTTGTTAATCATATTATATGTCTTGATAAAAGAAAATACAGATAGACGTATTGTTAGTGTCTGCCCAGTGTCACACACACGCGCGTATCACTGCAAATGAAGCGCGGGCCTATTGGGTCACATGCCAAGGGTAGATTCCGACAACACAACCAAACTGAGAGAGAAAATAAAAATAGAGTTTCTGAGGACCTTCACGGGCCGTGAAGGAGGCCGTGAAGAGAAACCCTTCACAAGCCTTCACAACCCAGACAAGTAGTCGTGGGGTCACTGCTTTCACGGGGCTTCATGGCCTGTGGAGGACGGGAAGACGTGAGGGCGTGGGTTTCACGGGGCTTCACGGCCCTTGAGAGACCGTGAAGAGGAGCTGAACTGTTCTTTTATGTGATTGGATCACCTTTTGGTCCAATCACATTTGAACATTGTTTCTGGCCGGTTTTAATGACTTTCCTGGTCATTTTGGCAGATGAAGATGTTAGAGACTATGTCTCTCTCTCTCTAGAACTCTCTCTCTCTCTTTCTCTCTCTAGAATAACACACACATACACATATCTAGCTGCTTGGTGCATAAGTGAGCTATGTGGGTCAGTGTATACTCTTGAGAGGAAGTGGTTGCTGTTCCTAGAACTCGAAGACATAGTGTGGTTCGGGTTTGAGGTCCATAGCAAGGAGGAATCTCGGGAACTTGGTCTGGATACGCGATAGAGGAGCTCAAGTTCGGGTTCTATTCATCATCATCATCTAAGCTTGATTCCAGCCGGTATTATGGTATAATATCCTCCTTTCCTTTATGTTTTTGTTGCTACTCCTCTTGTAGTCCCGATCCCCACTCGAGAATACATGCATGTTAGTTTTAAAGTTCCCTAAGAACTCGTTTTTGCTTCAATTGCGATGGGGTATCTTGACATGCATGGATTCCTTTAGTAGTATCCGAGCCAAGGCTACAAGGTGTAGCACGAAAATGGCTCGAAAAATCAATTTCTGGAAGTTTGCATTCTGTCCAGAAGGTTTTAACGGGCTGTGAAGCTTGTCTTCACGGGTCGTGAAGGCCCGACGATCAGTATCAGTGAGGGGTCTGTTCGTGGAAGACTGTTTAAGATTTCACGAGTGCTTCACGACTCGTGAAGCTCTAGGGCTTCACAATCCGTAAGAGTTCATGAAGGGTCTCGTGAACAGAAGTCGTGAAAATTTTGGTTTTTGGCTCACGAGCTTTTATGACCTGTGATCGGTCTTGAAGGCTTTGGTCTTCACGAGCCATGAGGGGTCATGAAGGGGTCGTGAAGCAGTTTTTTTAGCCTTAAAAAGAAATTTTTCTGTTTTTCGAGTCTTGGAGGTTTTTCTGGTTTTTAATCAGATTCTTTTTATTATCCCTTCATATATTTTGGTACATGCACTTATAAGCATGTTATGGTTTTGGCATGAAATGCATACTTGCATATATTTGTTATGTGTATATATGAATATGGGTGTAAAAGTTGGTTTTGTACCCTAATGCATATGTACAAGAATTTCCCTTTGTGCCTTGAGTGTATGTGTTGGAAATTCTTACCAAAATATATTTCATCACGGTTTTTGGCACGCCGTGCTTGTTTAGTTGTATTAGTTACCTTAGGTTGGTAACCATTGCCCTAGACTTTGTGGTTGTGCTTCTTGGTTGTGTTTTGGTTGTTATATTCATTTGGTGGCTTATGCGTCACATGGTAAGTAATTATAATTATTTATTCTTGTGAAGTTTATAATTGTAATTATTATTGTGGCTTGCATGCTGTTTCATTTATTCATATGTACTTGTACTAGTTTGACAGGAAAAGCGTGGCTTACATGCCATTTCCTTTTATTTGTATGTACTTGTAATATGAAGACCACAATCAAGAGTCGAGGAGGAGACGTCTTGAAGACCTTGGATCCGGAGAGGTCCCGTTGGTGGTAGCGGATTCAGTGGGAGCACGACATAGTCTAGGTTGTCCTTAGTAGACCTTGTCCTCCCGGTTTGGCTGACGGGTAGGACGCATAGGTTTTAGGCATGGTTACCAACACCTTGTATGCGTGTGATGTGATTTTATTTTATGCATGGTTGTTTAGTTTTCTTCGCATGCTCGAGATAACTTTTTCTAAGTTAATAAAATCACAAGAGTTTTAAAATGGTTAACAACTCTCGCGCGCGCCCGATTAACAAACCCTAGTGAAAATTGGTTTTGTCGCTTACTTTGTTAATCAAACTAAAACTTGGTTTTAATCGAGATCAAAATCCCGTTTTCTAATACGTAAATCATGCACCATCCATAAGTCGATACCACCCGAATCTAGTATTATGAGATTTGGTTGTCGAGCTTAGCATGAGCTAATTCTCATAAAACTGTGTGGAAGGTGAGTGTGTCAAATTCAAAATTTTGGTTTTCGAGCTTAGCTCGAGCCAACTTTGGTGAATTAGTCATCGTATGACTTGATGGACGATTTACAATTGCAAATTAAAATCCTTGAGTGATTGCCGAGCTTAGCACGCGTCAACCAAGAATTTTAATTTGGAATTGGTACAAGTAGGGATTAAACATGCCAAACGACCGTTGGTTGTCGTAGGATCCTGCAAGTGTCTAAGAGTTGCAATATAGATTGTAATCGGTAATATGGTTACCAGCCTAAATAGCTCCATGAAGTGATACGCGGCAAACCCTTCATGAATTGGAGTGAAATATGGTTCTTAGCCCTTGTTAAAATAACTAGTTTTTTTTCGAAACTTTTGGGTAATTATTTTAACGAGGATTAAATCAAACTAACCTTTACGCGTACTCCTTCTAGATGTCGAATCATAACAACACCACGTCGAACTTTTCACTTTGTATGTTCCTAGAAAAGGAGAAACTCACAAGAGTGAACTTTGTAGACTGGCTTAGACAATGTAGAATTATCCTACGTGCCGAGTCTAAGTTGCACATCCTTGAGGAACCCCTTCCTGAGCCACCTGATACCAACGCGGTTTGGGCCGTCCGGTACGCATATGAAAAGCGTGTCCTAGACACACACGATGTTGCTTTTCTCATGTTATCAAGTATGAGCTCGGAACTACGAAAGCAATTTGAGCACATGACTGTGTATGACATGATTAACAAGCTAAAAGATATATTCCAACAGCAAGTTAGACAAGAACACTATGAGTGTGTTAAAAGTCTAGCTGGTTGTAGAATGCGGGAAGACGGGAGTGTAAATGCCCATGTTCTCAAGATGAAGTCATACATGGACCAAATGGAGAGGCTAGGATTTCCCATAGGGAGGGAGCTCGGTGTGAATTTAATACTTCAGTCCTTGCCCGCCTCATAAGATCAGTTTGTTATGGACTATCATACGCATGGAATGAAAATATCCATAGATGAATTGCATGGAATGTTGAAGACTGTAGAGTCTAACATGTCCAAGTATGAATCAACCTCATCCACTGTCGTTCTTGGTTCTAAGGAACGATATATTGAGAATAAGAAGAAATCGACCCCACAAGAAGAAGTTGGAGTAACCAAGCTTGCTTCAAGAATAGAGTCTATGAACATTGATGATATGCCTCAACAAGAGACTCAACAAGGGGTGGTTTGCTACTTCTGCGAAAGATTTGGGGATTGGGGCCGTCATGCCTGCCTTTCGTGCCGAGTGGATATAAAACTTCTCAGAAAAGAGAGAGTTAATTTTCCTACTTAAGATACATTCATGATTACACTTCATTGCTATTCCTTAATAATCTGGTTTGTGAACCCGAGCTATAAGACTCACGTTTGTCATAAATTTATTTTGTTACAAAGTGCAGGTCTGTTCGTTACAAGAAGGAGAAGCTTGAAGAATCGGATCTCTGAAGAGGAAACCTGATTGATTGTCCTCTACAAGAGAATCGGGAGTTTTGATCTCGCCGTTATTTCCGAATTATTACTTTTGTTTCATGCCCTACGTGGCAAGTTTAGCTTTATTGTATGCTTTTTGAAGATGATGGATCTATTTTGAATTTTATATGTAAAAGATTTTTCATATCAATAGTTTCATTTCGAAATTTATCCATGTAAGTGCTTATGCTTATTTAACCATTTATGGTGTTCTAATATTCACTTGATGACTATGGATATGGCTTTGAATTGAAACATTTGTTTTTGAAAAATGTTTTGGGACATTTGTTAAAAATCAAAACTTATCCATATCATAGCATACATAAAGGCTCGAAGTAAGTAATAAGACAATCATGAATAATTTATTCTTACATCCAAAAGTGGTTTGGATATGTTAACTCTATGGCATTATCAACTTAAACCATGTAAACAAGAATTGCATCACTTGAATCCAATTGGTTAGGGTCTTCAAGAAAGTTTGGCCTCGGGCTAAATCTTGATACAAATCTTGTTTACTGGATTATGATGATTAACAAATTCCTCACTAGTATTAGTGAGAAGGATTAAGACTTGTTGGATATTGATCACACTTGTGTCAATAATCCATTCAAGCGCGTCACAAGAAGTAACAATAGTGAAACTTCTCCATCACCATCTTGATGATTATTGTTGAGAGAAAGTTTACTAGTCAAAGGGTTAATATCCGAAACCTTCGAGGTGTTCGGAACTAATCAAAGTAAATAAAGAATCAATAAGGGCATATAGATAAGGATACTTAGATCTAGTTGAGATGCTAATGTTTCTTATATATCTATATTGGATAGCCGTAAAGTAAATCATGAGTTTATCTCACAATTCATTTCCTACTAACACACATTAGTACATGGTGACACATAGTAGAATACTAGATATCATTGAAGATGATCTGGTAAAAGGCAGGCCAAATACATGTATTCAATTTGTTGATATACACTAACCTTGGTGAACCAAGTCCTCAATCTAAAGCTTTCAGAGATGGTCACCTGAGCATCAAATGAGATATGACTAGAAAGAGTTCCTTGCTTGTCAATTTCACAATTAAAATCATCCAGTCTACATTCAGTGGGAGATGGATGAATTATAATCCTTTATGATGCTCACTTATTTAAGTAGTTCTTCTAAGTTTTGGATATTTGCTTCGTAACCTTATGAGAACCATGTTAAGTTGCTCAAAAGGGAAGACAATAACCAAAGCATTCCAGTGGAAGAACGTGAGACTTAAATAAAAGACCTGATGTTGACACTAGCGTAACCAGTATAGAGATGCTGGGGAAATCTGACATAGAATCATTGCTTCTTTTAGGCTGATAGAAATCATGGCAAGCTATTAAAATATGAGTTTCTCATGTTTTTAAGGCAATGACTTGATAGTGGATCATGACGAGGTCACTACCTATTGGAAGAACATAGTGGGCCCAGAGTTCACTAGTAATTATAAGAAGTAATTGATTGTAAGATGCAATCAAGTATTGGACTTGAGTTAATCCAACACCAAGGTGCAAAACTAGGAGGTTATAGGGATTAACATACGCACAATTGTAGACAACTTCAAATACCGACTAGTGGCAAAGGGTTTCATATTAGATATATGGAAACCAATCCTAGTGGCTATGTTGAAGATAATCTGGATTTGGTGAAACTAGTTATCATCTTTAAGGTGATTATCGTGTTCACCTAGATGTAAAAGACTGCACTCCTTCACAGGACAAAGTTGAGGAAATGTTTAATACATTTTCGAGGGTCTTGCACATCCATAACATCCATATTAATTCTGTGATTACAAATAAGTACATATGTTGAAGATAATTTGGATTTGGTGAAGCCTGTTACCACCTTCATGGTAATTATTGTGTTCACCCGAATATAAGAGACTACGTTTCTTCACAGGACAAAGTTGAGGAGATGCTTATAGCATTTTCCGAGGGTCTTATATATTCATGATATCCAAATTAGGTCTCCAATCATGAAGGAGTCCTGTTGGACGTAAACTTGCATTTTAAAGCTATGATCTTTGCTCTATGAGAAAATCAAGGAGATGAGTTTTCTAGAAAGCATAGATAAAGCCGATATATATGTCAGGGCTAGTGAGAGCTTTATATGTTCCTAGTAAAGTGTGCTCATTGGAAATAATGTCCTAATTTGGGATTGGTTTCAACCTATTGTTGGAATTATTGTTCCAAGAGAACACAAAGGAAATACGGATTTGAATATCAATAATTCAAGAAATACTGAAGTATGTTCTTTATGTTCGACAAAAAGAGATCTGCCTTGAGTAAGTATTTACTATAAGCTAATCTACAATACGACAACTGTCGATCTTAATCGAAGTTTATGATCCTTTAGTCAAGTGGTGTTAATATAGCTTGACATCTAAATCTTTTGAGTGTCATTGACCTTATTGTGAACTTCAGTGACATTGAAGGTGTGATGACTATGATCTCTTTAATAAACACTATGAAAGTGGTTTAATAAAAGAGATAAAAGAGTACGAAAGTATACTGCGTTGATGGTCCCATTGTTAAGCCATTGTCATATACTAGTGATGTATGTCATATACTAATGAATACGCTTGAACATCGTTTGGTATATGTTTGATTTACTAATTAGTTTTGGGAACTGTAAACGGTACTGCAACTGATGATTGTATCAATATATAGTAGAGACTATATATATGCAAGAAGCGGTTACCTACATTGGTCTTTACTATGTTCGATCTTAGCATGTTTAACCACTTCCCTCAATGTTTAAACATTCTAAATTTTCACAGTCAGTCATTCTTCAACGGAAGGAAGTTTGAGTTAAGGCTGAGGTTAGGTTTTGGTTATGAATTAATCAAGGATTGAATGCATGAAACGCAACACTAACCTGTGCTTGAAAAGAGTTTCAAGTGACTGGAAGACCCGCACCTGAGTTCACTTCATGGATCATGGTCATAAGTAACTCGGGATGATAATATCATTTCGTCCTTAGACTAGAGATGCATGAGTATCCAAAGCACGGATCTGCTTTATTTTGATTGTTTTCAAATAAAGTATGAGACGTGTGGCGGGACTATGTAGTCGAAAGGATTTGTTCCTCTGTGTAGAGAGATATCCATGGGCCCCTCGATGATTGGGAGCTGACATCAAATATGCATGGCCGTGCTAAAGCTGCAATGATGATAAATCAGTTGCAACTTGTTATTTTCGTCACTACCAATCTAGAATCATGAAACATAATCGTGAACGATCTGGAGATTGACATTTATCCATGTCTCGTGTTCATACGGATATCGCGAACAAAGGGATCTTATGATCACTTATCTATAGGACCTTTTGGTCTTTCATGACTATAAGGATTTGTCGAGGATGACATAACCTGTGCTGACTTGGGGGTAAGGATGCCTTGCTAGGACCGCTCCTTATCTATGATACTTTAGATGCGGTGTGCCATGTGCAAGTGGGAGTCTATTGGTGTCTACTGGGTCACACGCCAAGGGTAGATTCCGATAGCACAACCAAACTGAGAGAGAAAATAAAAATAGGGTTTTTGAGGACCTTCACGGGCCGTGAAGGAGGTCGTGAAGAGAAACCCTTCACAAGCCTTCACAACCTAGACAAGTAGTCGTAGGGTCTCTGCCTTCATGGGGCTTCATGTCCCGTGGAGGACGGGAAGACATGAGGGTGTGGGCTTCATGGGGCTTCACGGCCCTTGAGAGACCGTGAAGAGGAGCTGAACTGTTCTTTTATGTGATTGGACCACCTTTTTGTCCAATCACATTTTAGCATTGTTTCTGGCTGGTTTTAATGACTTTCCTGGTAATTTTGGCAGATGAAGATGTTAGAGACTATGGCTCTCTCTAGAACTCTCTCTCTCTTTATCTCTCTAGAATTAACACACACATACACATATCTAGCTACTTGGTGCATAAGTGAGCTATGTAGGTGAGTGTATACTCGTGAGTGGAAGTGGTTGCTGTTCCTAGAACTCGAAGACATAGTGTGGTTCGAGTTTGAAGTCCATAGCAAGAAAGAATATCGGGAACTTGGTGTGGATACGCGATAGAGGAGCTCGAGTTCGGGTTTTCTTCATCCTCATCATCTAACCTTGATTCCAGCCGGTATTATGGTATAATTTCCTCGTTTCCATTTTGTTTTTGTTGCTACACCTCATGTAGTCCCGATCCCCACTCGAGAATACATGCATGTTGGTTTTAAAGATCCCTAAAAACTCGTTTTTGCTTTCGTTGCTCTCCGGTATCTTGACATGCATGGATTCCTTCATGTATCCCCTTATAATGTGTTGCAAGTATTTATAATTGTTTGATAGGATAAAACATTTATTTATAAATACATAAATTATTCACAATAAAAAGGATATGGCCTCTCATTTATTCTTATACATTACTTTTATATTTTATGAAAGAAGGTAATGGAATTCCCTACATGTCATACAACTTACCAAGTGAAGGAGGCCCCTCGTCTTCTTGTTGATGGTGCTGTAAGAAAGAAAAGAAAAAGGGGAGGGCCCCCTTCATTTTATTATGAACACATGTTAGGGACATACATGCATTCTTGAATACTATAGGATAAAAAAGAGTGGAAGTTAAATTGATGGTGGTGTGGCTGTGGACTAGCGAGGAAAAAAAACATTTTCTGTTGGTTTTTACCTACCACTTGTATAAGAAATGGATGAAGAGTTTTCATATTTTGAGATATCAATCTTTCTCTTCTTCATGTTGGTTTGATTTGGTTGTTTAAGTAGAGACTTGAACTACCATATAATCAACTTGTTTTCTTCTCTTATGCAACACAACTACAAGATATTATTGTTGGTGGTTCTTCAAATAGTTGAGGTAATCATAACAACTAGTAGACTTGAACACAAGTTAGGAAGAAGAAAAGGGGTTTCTTGCTTCTACTTGGTATTGTCTACATATAGGGTTGAAAGGGCTAACAGTCAGTTGGTGTTGGTACGTTGCTCGCGTGTGGATACCTTGGAGGGAAGCTACACTTGGTTCCTTGTTGTTTCTAGTCTCCACAAATTCAAGTTAACGCTACAAAGGTTGTCTTTCTTAAACCTCCTATGGTTATTTTCGTTTTCCAGGTACATGCATATGGATCTTGGTGGGGAGTTTTAAATATTTTAAAATTGTTGTACCCGTGTTCACGCTTCCGTTGCTAGTTTATGATTTTGTAAAACCGTAAAAACCCCAACTTTTCTTTTAGTAGAAAAGTAGTAGACTTTTTTTACAACAATTATATGTTTATATGTTAATTACAACCACTTTTACATGCATGTCTTGATTGTAAAAGTTGCCTAAAATCTAGTGTTAATTTTCTATGTTGTTTTGGTTCATAGCAAGCCTTAAGACCTTTGTGATGATTTATGGTAGCTTATTATTCAGTTTTGTTTTAAATAATTCTTCCATTTGGTATGTAATAATAGTTTAATTTCTAGCATCTTGTTTATTTCTGTAAGTAATAGAATAGTTTAGAATAGTTTTATTTTTATTAAAATATAACAAGATGGAGATTGCCAAATTAGAGAGCTTTTGGTGGAAGCCACAACCATGGTGTTTGGAGATATTTGCAAGACAAACACTGTCAAGGCAAGTGGGAGCTTCATGATCATCACACTTGAATGTTTGGAATGTCCTTTTAGATTGACTTAGTATTTTTCGTCAGGCTCACGAAAAATACCGACTAGGAAATGGCTTGGCTATACATATATATATGTTTTGCATTTTTTATGTTTATAGTTATCATGCGTGGTTGAAATAGGTTTTTTGCATGTTAAATAATATTTTGAACATAAAATAATTCGCCAATGGGAGTTTGGTAAAATATATGTATTTGACAATATTGTTGTAATGGTTGAAATGAGTTTTATATAAAAGGAGTTTTAAATAAAATATCATGGCGTCAAGTTATATATATATATATATATATATATATGAGTTTCGTAAAATGGATATTTTAAAACTCAACCAAACTCCGTCACTAGCTTAATAATAAAAGGTGTTTTATTACAAGCTATAATTGGTCGTAATTCGAGCGCTCAATCAACACACATTAATATACGATATTAATATTAATTTAAAATTGACCGAATCGAGTGTTTGTAAAATAGAGATTTTAAGACAACACATAGACCAGTAAAATATGATTTTACTATAAAAACTTGTAACTTATGATTGTGTGCATGCAATTTATGTTACATGACTCCTTTTGAATTATATATACATATATAACAACGAAAATGTATAAATCCCTTTTCGAAAAGTAATACTATGCCATCATAACTTAAAATACTCGCTTGTTACTAGAATATCCTTTTGGAGAGAGCATTAGCCAAACGCATGGATTGACTTGTAACAACCGAGGTGATATTCACGAATTTCACGAGAGTCTTGGGCCCCAAACCACAAGTTTTAAATTAGGACGACTTAATCGTGACTAGTTGTGGAGAGAGCATCAGCCAAACGCAAGGTAGTAAAAGGCAGTCATGGGATCATACATGCCATTTTTGACAAGCGTTGTCAAGGATCCCATAAAGATCTAGGAATTGTATAGAGATACAATTGATAATGGTTATCCATCTTCTTGTTTTAGTCTTGGTGGAGAGAGCATTATCCAAACATTCAAGCTTAAGTTCAACTTGCATCCTTGCCTTTAGTATTTGATGCGTTATTTTATTAAAATGAAGGGTCATTAATTTTAAAGTATAAATATAAAAAATACTAAACCTTGACTTTATTTAGTCTATGATAAGCTAGTTATTGCAATTCGTTCTTTTGAAGAACATATTTAAATTGTACTAATTTCTTGTCAGGTTTCATGAGTTGAGAAATGTTCTCGTAACATGAAAAAAGGAAAATATTAGTACATATTTAATTGGTTAATTCATTTAGAACGCTAATAAAATTGCGGGGATACTTATGAGAAGTATTTAAACAATTTTATTGACTATTTTTCTCATGGCGGATTCCATAAGACATGAACCTTTTGAAGAATTTTGAATTATTGGAGATATATGATATTTGGATATCGTTAAAGAAAGCGTTCTTGAATGAGAATAGTCAAAACGTTTCAAAATATATAACTTCCGAGTTTTATTGAATTGCGAGACGTGAATCTTTTAACCATTCGCATCTTGTTGATGCGGTGTTATATAGATTACCTTAACCAACTTGATCCTCCATAACTTAGGCTCATTACAAGAATATGTAACTTTTAGTTTATGATTTTAGTATTTTTGGGAAAATGATCTCATCAGTTTAGATTTGATGAGACAAAGTTAAGTTTGTAAGATGTGTTCTACATATAACATAAACAGAATTATGTAGCTTAATCAGACTGAACACTCATAGTGATTCAGACTGAGTATAAGCTGAGTATAAGCTGTAAATATGTTTAATCAGCTTAGATTATATCTTAGTAAGATTATCAATGTATTTTGATAAGTTGTGTGTGTCACCTAAGATATATTGAGCTTTCAGCTTGATGTGTTTCAAGCTGAGTGACTCAGCATATATATTGAGTCAGCTCAACAGATTTACTAAATAAGTTCTAGCTAACTCTTAGGACTTCTAAGGATGAGTTTATTAATATACGTGTTAGTTCATGTTGGTTTTCGAGTTTGTTCTCGAAGAATTCAGCTTGATGAGTTTCAAGCTGAGTAACTCAGTTCGAGTAATAAGTCAGCCCAAAGAAAATTTAAATATGTTTTAAATTTATCTTTTTAACTCTGGGGAAGGATAAGAAGACTCCAGAATCAAGATTGAAGATTGAAGACTCAAGATAAGAAGATTCAAGATTCAAGATTCCAGATTCCGAGTTATCCGGTAGTTAGTTAGCAAATTAGGATTAGTCCAGTTTATTAGGAACCGTAGGAACATGATTATAAATACTTATGTCCCTGATAAGTTTAGAGGCACGATTCTGAAACGATTACAACTAAGTGTGACAGAGCCAAATAACTCACCTCAACCGTATGTGTTACGATTCTTGAATCACTGTTTGTCAGTTCAACGTGATCAAGATATTCACATATTGCCAATTTGTTCGTGTGTTCGAATACTCACATTAGTTATGAGATTGGTAACTATTCAATCTGTGATTAAATCCTGTGTAGAGAGTCGTCAGTATCTATAATCATAAGTTGATTATAGATAACTAAGTTTGAAAGATTTAGAGAGTTATATTAGATGTTTACATATCAATAGTTGCTTACTTGATAGAGTCTGTAATCATCTTCTTATTAATGAAAAGCAAAGCATTTGATTGTGGTTTGATTTACTTTGTGTAACACTTTATTTTGATTTGTTCAATTTCCGCAGAAAGTGTATTCAACCCCCCTTCTACACATTTGTTGCTTGTTGTTATTCTCACCAAGGGACCAACAACTGGTATCAGATCAGGCTGAACGATTTCATAAGTTGAAAGTTCAAGATTCTGAGAAAGTTTACAATGTCTACAAGCAATAATTCTTCAAACTTTCCACAGATGTCTGCCAAAGGTTGTCCCATATTTGATGGAACTGACTATCCTATGTGGAAGTTCAGAGTCATGCTGTTCCTCAAGTCCATTGACAATCGTATGTACGATTTCATTACAAAAGGACCTATCATCCCCAAGATACCTGCTACTGTCAGTGATACGTCTCCTGGCAGAACTGAAAAGGATATGAGAAAGCGTGCTGCATCCTGGACTGATGACGATTGGAAACTATACAATCTGGATGACAAGACAAAAAGTGTTTTGGCAAATGCCCTGACCAACGAGATCTTGCATACTTTGACTGAGTGTCAGTCTGCAAAAGAGATCTGGGATACTCTGAGTGTTATATATGCGGGCACAGATCTGGTTAAACAGCAGAAGAAAAATCATTTAAACAGATCATATGAGAACTTCTTCTCAAAGAAGAATGAAACACAGGCTGATGTGTTTACCAGGTTTCATTGCTTGATTAATGACCTGCTAAGTGTAGGCATTAAGAAAGAAGAGGCTGAACTCGTGTTGATGTTTCTGGATGTGTTACCAGAAAGGTTCAATGAAGTGACCACAACACTGAGGGCTGGAGGAACATTGCATTTGTATAACCTACAGTCCACTTATGGGTTCTTGTTAAATCATGAACAGATCACTGAACACAAAAGAACTTCTCAACAACAACTCAAGGAGTCTTTGGATAAATCTGAAGTTGCATTTGTTGCACAGAAAAAGAAGAAAAGTTCCAAGGAACTAGTTGTTGAATCTGAGACTGAGTCAGAATCCCAAGCTGACCACTCAGACTCAGACTCAGGTGATACTGATGATGTTCAGATAATCACTGAGCAAATGGCAATGTTAGCCAGACGTTTGAGAAGAGCTCAACGGGGAAGAGGAAAATTTGACAGGGGCAAAGGGAAGAGTTCCTTTGATCCCAAGAATGTTGTATGCTTCAACTGTCAGAAGAAGGGACATATTGCTGCTGAGTGCAGATTAAAGAAGGGAGAATCAACATCAGTTGCTGATAAGAATGCTTATAGAGCTGATAAATACAAGAAGAAATATACTCAGCTCAAGAAAGGAAAGCCAGAAGACAAACCCAATGTAAAAGGATTATATGCTGAAACCTGGGATACTGAATCATCTACCTCAGATGATGATGAATGCTAATGGCTCAAGAAGATGAAGAGTTAGAATTAGATGAGGTTGATTATGGTCAGTCCGAATCAATCTTTGAAGCTGACATGAAGGAAGCTGAGGAAAATAGCAAGCTTAGCAATTGGGATCCTGCTTCCATGTACAAGGTCAGTAATTTCTACTCTTACACCGATGAAGAAAAGGGTCTTGCGTTTGATTATTTACTGAATGATGTCAAGACCATCCTTAAGTCTCAAAATGACCTCAAAGATGAAATAGCTAAACTCAAAGATGAGATCAAGAAAAATCAATCTCTCATTGATGTTGGTAAGAAAGCATAGTGTGATCTTGAATGTCAAAGACACATTAATAAACTTCTAAGTGAAGAACTTCAGGAAGCTAAAGTCAAAGCTGACCAACTTCAAAAGGTCACTGAGTCTTGGTGTAAGTCATCAAAGCTTGCTGAAAAGTGCATAAACCAACAAATTCCTAAACAGGTACAAGCTGTACTTGGAGGTGACTATCTAACAGCAGCTTATGTAGCTGATGATAAGATAGCAAGTACAGACTCTGAGGAGGATAGACAACTGATTGAGTCTCAGAAGTCAGCCTCAGAGAAAAGACATGATCCAAACTTGAAATACAATATGTTTGTAAAAGCTAAAGATCATGGAAATGAGTGTTCAACATCCAAACTGCATAGTAAGTCTGTGCTGGACAGATTAGGCACTCAGCCTATTCAAAGAAGTTCAGTTGTGGAAAGGCTTAACCCAAATCCTTTCAAAATAGGAAGACCACTGTAAGTCAAAGGTCAAATCACAACAATGGTAAGTCCAAAGTGTGTGACCCATTGGTCCCTCCATCAATCTTTCCATTTTGACACCATTGGTCCCTCCATCTTTTAGGCTGTCGAGATAGGTCCCCAGTGTGTGACCCAATAGGCCCATACATTATCGGTAGTGATCTAAATTGCATACGTGTGTCAGCGGGCATACTACAACACAATCAAAGTAAGTATGTTCTTGATTTGATAAAGAAATATGGTTTTGATTCAAGTTTAACCATGAAAACACCCATGTCACCAGCTGTCAAGCTGAGTAAAGACTCAGATGGTAAGTCTGTGTGTCAGTCTACCTATAGAGGAATCATAGGTTCATTACTCTATTTGACAGCTAGTAGACTTGATATCATGTTTGCTACATTTGTTTGTGCAAGATATCAGGCAGATCCTAAAGAATCACATCTTCAAGCTGTGAAAAGGATCTTTAGGTACCTTAAAGGTACACCAAATCTAGGTCTTTGGTATCCAAAGGACTCTGGATTTGAGTTAGTTGGATTTTCAGATGCTGACTATGCTGGATGCAAGTTAGACAGAAAATAAACTACTGGAGGATGTCAAATGCTTGGAGGGAAGTTAGTCAGCTAGACTAGTAAGAAACATAACTTAGTAGCTACCACAACTACTGAAGCTGAATATGTTGCAGCAGGAAGCTGTTGTGCTCAAATCCTGTGGATGCAGCATCAACTTCAAGACTTTGGCATGAGTTTCAAGAAAACTCCTATATTCTGTGATAACCAAAGTGCAATAGCCATCACTTACAATCCAGTCTTCCACTCACGAACCAAGCACATTGAAATTAGAGATCACTTCATCAGGGACATCGTGGAAAAAGGTAAAGTTGAAATTAAATTTATTTCCACTGATGACCAATTAGCAGATACTTTCACTAAACCCCTTGATGAAAAGAGGTTTATGTATCTGCTAAGTAAATTGGGTATGCTCAACCCCTAGCTAAGTGTCTAATATTTGAGTTGTCAGTTTGACAAAGACTAAGTGTCTTAAGCTGAGTGCACAGTTTATAAATAAGTTTTCATAATCTGAATAACCTATCAAGCTGCATTATGAGTTCACACGTTTGGTGCATTCCAAACATACTTTAACTACTCAGTGAAGTTAAAAATTAGTTTGAGTAAGTTTCAAACATAAATGACTAAGTGTCATTGAGTCTGAGCTATATGCTTAACTCAAGCTGTGTGATAAGTTTACATGTTTGGTTGGTTCCAAACAAGTTTTAAACTACTATCTGTAGTTAAAAATAAGTTTGAGTAAGTCTCAAACACATATGACTAAGCGTCACTGATTCTGAGCTAAGTGCTCAAAATCAAGCTGAGTATCAATCTCAAGCTGAGTAATGATATCAAGCTGAGTGCTTGATTCACGCTGAGTGATTAGTTTCCTTAGCTTGATGTGTCCAAACTATGATTTAATTACTGAGTGTGATTACTTCATATGCAAGTGCGTATTTGAGTAAGTCTCAAGATCGCATATTATACTAATTCGGTATTGGTGTAATACAACAGTGTTTATAATCTTATTATGAGTTAATAATATTATTTTACACTTGTATCCGTTGGAAGACGATGTGTCTCTAACCTCTAACTGTTACATCAAGCCGTAATTTTTACGGTGTAACGGATAAAAAGGGGATTTCAACGGTAACTTTTTTCTTTCCTAAGAAAGGTATATATACCGATCATAACCAGTTTAGAGAAGTTTAAGCTTACAAGTCCGACTTCTCATATTCTCAACTACCTTTCGCAAACACCTCAATTGCTTAGTGCATTCGTCCGTTCAAAACCCTAACTTGCAAAGTGAAATTTATGTACCGCTAAGTGCGAATTTTAATTTAGTCAGTGTAATTAATTCAACATGGATGGAATCACATTAGTTCTCGGTGATGAGATGATTCGAGGTGCTCAGTTCAAGAACAATGGAATGCCGTTGCTGAAAGTCAACAATCAACGGGCCTATCTTGCAATTCCTCCGAGGAAACAAGGCAGAGGATATGAAGTCTGGGTGGCTTACATTCGTAAATGTCCCCTGGCATTCGCCTTCTGTGGCACACCTCTCCACATCGTTCCTCAACATCTACTGGAGTTTTGTTATACATGTACGTATGATCAGAACAGGGGAGAGATTACGGGGACTGTTCTTAATGGCAATAGAACAGTAATCCTATCCGTGCAGCGGCTAAGGGATGTTCTTCAACTCCCTCAATCAGATGAGTTCGAGCCTGCTGTCACGAGGCAGGTGGCAAGGTCAGTCCTACCCAGAATGGGTCACCCGCAGACAGAGGTGTAATAAAAAAGGCCACCTTTCCAACCAGTTGGGGCTTCATGGTTTCTACAGTGATTCGTTCAGTAGGAACTAAGGTTGGAGGATTGGACCACGTGAACGAGTTCAAGATGCAGCTGCTGTACAACATATAATTTGCACGCAATTTGAATTATGCACAGCTCATCTTCAACGAACTCAAGGTCCAAGTGATGAAGACCATAAGGGATCTTCATGTACCTTTCATAATGTACCTGTCATTGGCATTTGAAGCCGAGCTGGGGATAGCACTCTATGAAGCTGATCAAGATGTGTTCCTGTTTCCTACACTTAGCCCTAAGATGTTCCACAATGACATCTTTCCTAAGCAAGAAGGTCTAGTGCACCTATGCTTCTTATTGTTGAGGCAGCTTCTTCAGAAAGTGAAGAAGAGGGATCGAATCAAGGGGGAGCTTCCCAAGCTGACACCGAGGTTCAAGCTGAGCACTCTGCTCAAGCTAAACCAGCAACCATTGAAGCTGCTCCTGGTAAGACATCTCCACTTTATCTTTCTTCTCACTATTCTCCATCCATTTTTGGAGATAAAGCTGTGGTAAGCCCAACCCAGTCTAACCCATCGCCTCCACCTTCATTCCATTTACAATCCCTCTCTGAAGCCACCCCTAGCTTGCCAACTGCTGCTAGGGAGAATATCCGAACCTATACACGTAAAACTGCTATAGGTGGTGCCACTCCTAATGGCATCACTGGAGCTGAGATCACATTGATCCCTCCACCGGCAGGAGTTGAGGGGGAGACGCCTTCTCTTAAGGTGTTAACCTCAAGACTCAATACTACCCAACAGCCTTATCCGGGTGTGGTGTCTACTCTGTCCACACTCTCCAGTGCCATGGGAGAGCCCAATACTGTGCCTAAGCAGACACACTTAGGTGACATTGAATATATGACCAATCCCTAGGGTCAATCACCCCCGTCCAAACCAATCAGCCAACCACCAACCTATAAACTTCACATTTCGAGCCCCATTACTTCTCTTCACTTCTCACACCCTATTGCACGACCTGTCAATGTTTCATCTTCATACCAAGATGATTCATAGGGTCCATACTCTGGTGCAAATGATTTTGAGGGTCCACACCAACCCTTGGATGATGTACCCAAGTTCCAACCTACTCAAGCTGACTTGGATAATTTGCTAACATTCTTCAAAAGTCAGTTTGATGCATTGCACTTCGAAAGGAAGAAAGCAAAGAAAGATAAGCTGATGATCCTTGATAATCTGGATGAGGAGGTGCTAATGTTAAAATCCGTTGTTGCTGCCTTACAAAAACAAAAGACTTCGACCCCTATTGATGATGACAAAAAGGGGGATAAGGTTCAAGAAGCTGAAGCTTTACTACTATTGGCAGAGGGAGCTAATCAGATTGAGGGGGCCAAAGAAACAGAGAAAGAACCTGAGCTACTGAGAAAGCAAAAGGCAAAAGACCAGTAGTGGTCAGCTCAGATGAATCAGAAGTCCCTCAAAAGAAAAGAAGGAAAGTGATTCTAAGTGAATCATCAGCCTCAGATGAAGACTCTGCGAATAAAATGACATTACAAGAGAGAGCTTCACTGGTGGCAGTTAGATGATTAGAACAAGAGGAAGCTGACCAGCTTGGGATATGAGTTAATTAATTAAGAGGAAGAAAAATAGATGTTCAAGCTGTGTTAGTAGAGGAGAAAGAGATAAGAGAAAGAGCTTGGGCTGAACAGATAGAGAAGCAGAATAAAGAGCTTTCTAGACTCAGACTGCCAATCGTGCCCAAGGAGGAAGAAGTAGAGGAGCTTCCTGTCCAGAGTCAACCTGAAGGGGAAGACATAACTCAGTGTTATACAAGGACTTACTTCTCCTCTCAAATAAATACACTAAGGTTGAGTTCAGTTCAAGGGATTATCATTCTAGAGTTTGTCTTAAGGAATGGTGAAACTTCCTCTCTGGAACTGAGTCAACTGCATAAACTGGGATATGAAGAATGGAAGCAAGTAGCTATACTTATCAAGCAGATGGAAAAGTCCTCTACCATAAATCTAGTTAAAGATGAGCTACTAAGGCTACTTGCAAGAGCTGATTCGATGAAACTCATACCCAGGTCTGAGATAGCTACCCTACTAACTTCTTTTCATAAAGTTGGAAAGAAGAAGCAAACAAAGCCAGTTGGACTAGCAAATATAGATATGTACAGTCTTGTTCTCCCTGAAGGCTTGGAGTTTAAAGTAAAAACACTTATGTGGAAAAGCCTGAGAAAGGATTCATGTACCTAGATAGAAATGGTGAACAATGCTTCCAGTCTGATGCAAGTATTTACACATGTGGGGTATCTCAAGTATTTGCTCTAAGACAAATCGTGGAAAAGACTGAACAAACTGCAAGGTTCAGATACAGAATTAACAGAGCAATCACATCACAAAAGGACCAGCTTCAACATTTACCTAACCTGCAAGAAATCCTTGAAGAAATCAACAAGGAAATCAAAGAGTTTGAAGAGCTGAATCCTCAATAGATTAGTTATATTGTAAATATTAGATTAGTTCTAATATTTTTGTAAGCACTTAGTGTGCATGATCTAAGTGATCAATCATTTTGTATTATGATTAGTTCAATTAATACAAGTACAAAGTTTGATATGCTTAACTGTATTGTGATGTGTTCATATTTATAAGTCTGATAAGTTCAGCAAAATGAATAATTGATAAGTTCTTATTCATTAATGTAATTGGTTGGTGTGTTCAACTAAAAGTTGGTATGTTCAACTAAAAGTTGGTGTGTTCAACTAAAAGTTGGTATGTTCCAATTTAAATTGATAAGTTCAATTAAAATTGATATGTTCAATAGATATTTGACCAGTTCAAATATAAAAATCTTAATAAGTTTAAGACTTAAGACATAATTTTGTTAAACAAACTTACTAACTGTTTGATGGTTTTGTCATCATCAAATAGGGGGAGTTTGTTAGGAAAATGATCTCATCAGTTAAGATTTGATGAGACAAAGTTAAGTTTGTAAGATGAATTCTACATACAACATAAACTGAATTATGAAGCTTAGTCGGACTAAACACTTATAGTGATTCAGACTGAGTATAAGCTGAGTGTAAGCTGTACATATGTTTGATCAGCTTAGACTATATCTTAGTAAGATTATCAATCTGTTTGATAAGCTGTGTGCGTAAACTAAGATATACATATTGAGTTTCAGCTTGATGAGTTTCAAGCTGAGCGACTCAGGGTGAAGACTGAGTCAGCTCAATAGAGTTGCTAAATATGTTTTGGTTAACTCTTTGGACTTCTAAGGATGAGTTAATAATTATACATGTTAGTCCGTGTTTGTTTGCGAGTGTGTTCTCGAAGAACTCAGCTTGATGAGTTTCAAGCTGAGTAACTCAGCCTGACTAAAGAAATCAGTTTAAAAGAATTTAAATTTGTTTTAAATTCTGTTTTAACTCTCTATATCTACGGGAAGGATAAGAAGACTTCAGAATCAAGATTGAAGATTGAAGAATCAAGATAAGAAGATTCAAGATTCAATATTCCGAGTTATCCGATAGTTAGTTAGCAAATTAGGATTAGTCCAGTTTATTAGGAACCGTAGCAACAGGATTATAAATACTTATCATCCTGATAAGTTTAGAGGTACGACTCAGTACGACTACAGAGCCAAAGAAAAAAAACCTCACCTCGCCGTATGTGTTACGATTCTTGAATCACTGTTTGTAAGTTCAACGTGATCAAGAAATTCACAGATTGCCAACTTGTTCGTGTGTTCGAATATTCACATTTGTTGTGAAGTTGGTAAGTAATCATAAGTTGATTGAATCTGTGATAAAAATCCTGTTTAGAGAGTCGTCAGTATCTATAATCATAAGTTGATTATAGATAGCTAAGTTTGAAAGTTTGAGAGATTTACATTAGGTGTTTACATATCAAGGGTTGCTTACTTGATAGTTATTGTAATCATCTTCTTATTCAAAGCATTGCAATCATCTTCTTAATGAAAGCATTCGATTGATTGTGGTTTGATTTACTGTGTGTAACACTTTTATTTGATTTGTTCAATTTCCGCAGAAAGTGTATTCAACCCCCCTTCTACACACCTGTTGCTTGTTGTTATTCTCACAAAGGGACCAACACTATTCAAGAGGAATTGAATGAATTTGAGAGAAATAAGGTCTGGAGCCTTGTCCCTGCCCCCAAAGATTTCAAAGTCTATCAAATAGATGTTAAAAGTGCTTTTCTAAATGGAAAACTTCAATAGGAAGTCTATATGAAACAACCTCATGGCTTTGTCAATTCAAAGTTTCCACATCATGTCTATAAGTTAGACAAGGCTTTGTATGGTCTTAAACAAGCTCCAAGAGCTTGGTATGATACACTGTCCACTTATCTATTATCAATGGATTTCACTAGAGGTAGTATAGATAAGATACTCTTTATTAAAAAGAGTAAAGGACAGGTGATTCTTGTACAAATCAATGTGGATGACATTATCTTTGGTTCTACTAATGAATCTCTGTGTGAATGGTTCTCCAAAATAATGTCACAAAAGTACAAGATGAGTATGATGAGTGAGATGACTTATTTCCTAGGCCTACAAATTCAACAAAAGCCTGATAGAATATTCATCAATCAAAGCAAGTATGTTCTTGATTTGATAAAGAAATATGGTTTTGATTCAAGTTCAACCATGAAAACACCCATGTCACCAGCTGTCAAGTTGAGCAAGGACTCAGATGGTAAATCTGTGTGTCAGTCTACCTATAGAGGAATGATAGGTTCATTGCTCTATCTGACAGCTAGTAGACCTGATATCATGTTTGCTACATGTGTTTGTGCAAGATATCAGTCAGATCCTAAAGAATCACATCTTCAAGCTGTGAAAAGGATCTTTAGGTACCTTAAAGGTACACCAAATCCAGGCCTTTGGTATCCAAACGATTCTGGATTTAAGTTAGTTGGTTTTTCAGATGCTGACTATGTTGGGTGCAAGTTAGATAGAAAATCAACTATTAGAGGATGTCAAATGCTTGGAGGGAAGTTAGTCAGCAGGACTAGTAAGAAACAGAACTCAGTGGCTACTTCAACTGCTGAAGCTGAGTATGTTGCAGCAGGAAGTTGTGCTCAAATCCTATGGATGCAGCATCAGCTTTAAGACTTCGGTATGAGTTTCACGAAAACTCCTATCTTCTGTGATAACCAAAGTGCTATTGCCATAACTTACAATCCAGTCTTCCACTCAAGAACCAAGCACGTTGAAATTAGACATCACTTCATCAGGGACATCGTGGAAAAAGGTAAAGTTGACATAAAGTTTATCTCTACTGATGACCAATTAGCAGATATCTTTACTAAACCCCTTGATGAAAAGAGGTTTATGTATCTGCTAAGTAAATTGGGTATGCTCAACCCCTATCTAAGTGTTTAGAATCTGAGTTTTTCAGTTTGACAAAGACTAAGTATCTTAAGCTGAGTGCACAGTTTATAAATAAGTTTTCATAAACTGAATAACCTGTCAAGCCGAATGATGAGTTCACACGTTTGGTAAGTTCCAAACATACATTAACTGCTCAGTGTAGATAAGATATATAGTTTGAGTCAGTCTCAAACATAAATGACTGAGTGTCATAGATTCTGAGCTATGTGCTTAACTCATGTTGTGTGATTGCTTCACACGTTTGATGATAACTGCGTTTTTATACATGTTTTATATACTGAAACGCCCCCATTCTTAACCCATTTCTATGGTGATTTGTCCAATTAATGATCCAATATGTTAATAATTCACCATGCAGGCTTAAAGGAGCTAAACATGAGAAACATTGACGAATCCGCGAAAAATCGAACAAAAATGAAGTTTTAGCAAAAATAGGTCCTTACAGCCGCAAGCAAAATGCTTGCAGCCACAAGGAGTTCTGTAAAAAAAGGGCCTTGCAGCCGTAAGCAAAAATGCTTGCGGCCGCAAGGACCCCCTGCACCAATTATTGTCGCGAATCTTCATTTATTGCATCGTCAGGCCTCGAGACTTACATTCGGCGGAGAATCTTTGACTTTGAGGTCCCTTGTGGCCGCAAGGGATATGCTTACGGCCGCAAGGACCCCCGTGCAGCAGTTTATATAAACAGATTCTGCCAGAAATTAAAGGCTGGACAGAAATGGACTGAGGCTTGGCTGGGTTTCTCCAGCCTTGGCTCCAGATTCTTCACCCTCTAAACACTCTCCCATGATCCCTTAACACTCCAGCACACTTCCATGGTGATTTCCAAAGGAGGAGAGCTTGCTAAGAGGGTTGGAATAACACTTGGAAGCTTGGATTTTGAAGCCAAAGTGCATACGATTTTGGAATAGCTTGGTATAATCATTTTATCTTCTGTTCTAATTCGTGTACCATGTATTCCAGATATTGTTGTACTTAAATTTGATGTAGCTTGACTTATTTCACTTGGGCCAAGATGATTCTTGGCTAGTTATGGCAATATATTTGACTTTTATGTTGACTTGATGATATCAAGCTCGTTAAATTCAGAATAAATATGTGTTTAATCATATATGGTATGTTCAATCTGCTCATGTGCATGTGTAGAAATATGTTAGGATAACTCGTTCATATCTTTGCATATGGATATTCAAGAATGTATGCTAAAATTATGAAATGCCATGTTAGTTTGTTATTAGAAATGATACAAACTTGTATGGTTGAATGAAGAAAGCATTTTTGGGACATGTCTCAGATCAATTTAGGACTGTCCATGTTGATCATTTTGTTAATATTGTGGTTTTATGCATGTCTTAGTATATTAGATGAAAATCTAGTTACTTTGACTTTATTAATGGGTCAAACAATCTATAAATTGTATGAAGAATTCATAATCTGTTATTGGGTATGATAAACACTAGAATGAACTCATATAATTGCTATGTAGATTCTGTTCTAAGAGTCCATAGTGGATGTATGCATGTGTTATGCTTGAAATGTGTTAATTCGACTAGAAATAGTTTATTGACACGATTATATGTTTAGAAACGCATGTAATTAAATTTTGAATCCCGTAGTGTGGTTCGATTTTACCGAGTTTATGTCCTCATAATATCCATTTGCATGTATGTATGATCTGAGATGAAAATCTAGGTTGTATGTGTTGTTGGATTTCTTTGTACAAAAATGGGACAGACTGTCATAAAGTGCTTACAGCCGCAAGCAGAAATGCTTGCGGCCGCAAGCCATTTTCTTACAAACTGTGCTTGCGGCCGCAAGTAGAAATGCTTACGGCCGTAAGCACCCCTGATTCTATCAGTGTGCTGTTTTTGGTCGTATGGGCTGTTTTTGATCGTTTTGACACCTTTTTGAGTTCCGATGACTACTGGATATATCATTTGAAAAGATGTATATTTTTGTAGCTTGACTTTTACTTAACTCGGTGAATTTGTGGTTGAATTATAGTCTTTATTTGTATCCTAAGTGAAAACGTGGATACATTATACTTGCTTTGTCATATTTAAATGCTTATATCAGCATATTGATAACTCGAGTGTTGCTTTATCGCATGATAATATGATTTAGCTTAGAAGTAGAACAGCATGCTCCGTGCTTAATCTTCGTCATATCTTCATATTATTGTCGTAGTTATTGCCATGACCGGTCATGATGAATCGAAAGCCCGAGTGAATAATTGTCCTTATGTTTCATCCAGTGTTAATCCGTTCTATCCCTGTAATATATTTATTTATCTTGTCTAGTTTAGTTTAGTTGTAGTTGTCCTATCTATCCCCCGTATTATTATCTTGATCAAACAACGACGATGGTAGAGTAAGGTACCCTGTCCTGGTGGAACGAAAAAACCCGGTCTTCAATACTCACCCCTATACTACATCGATCATTTGGTAAGTTCCAAACCTACATTAACTATTCATTGTAGTTATAAGTGTTAGTTTGCATAAGTCTCAAACAATAATAAATGAGTGTCATTGCGCCTGAGCTGAGTGCTCTACTCAAGCTGAGTTTCAATCTCAAGCTGAGTGCTCACTTCAAGCTGAGTGCTTGACTTAGGCTGAGTAATAAGTTTACTCAGCTTGGTGTGTCCAAACTATTATTTGATTACTACGTGTCATTAATTCATATGTCAATGTGTATTTGAGTCAGTCTCAAATCTCATCGAATATCAATTGTGTATTGGTATAATTTAACAGTGTTTATAATCTTATTATGCGTTAATAATATTATTTTACACTTGTATCCGTTGGAAGATGATATGTTTCTACCCTCTCTCTGTTAAATCAAGCCGTAATTTTTCCGGCGTAACGGATAAAAAGGGATTATAACGGTAACTTTTCTCTCTCCTCAGAAAGGTATATATACCGATTATAACCGGTTTAGACAAGTTTACGCTTACAACTCTGACTTCTCACCTTCTAAAATACCTTTCGCAAACAACCACAAATTGCTCAGTGCAATTCCTCGTTTCATCGATCACGAAACCCTAAATCGCTCAGTGCATATCAAATATCGCTCAGTGCGAATAGAACAGTTACTTAGTGTAATATTCTAAATTCAACGATGGACGGAACCATTCTGAATCTCAGTGACAGAATGGTAAGGGGTGCTGTGTTCAAGAACAACGGATTGCCGCTGATCAAAATCAACAATCAGCGTGCCTGCCTTGCCATCCCTCAACGCAAAATTAATAGAGGATACGAACCATGGGTAAACTATATTCGTAAATGCCCATTGGCTTTTGCTTTCACTGGAGCACCATTACATATGGTTCCTCAGCATCTGCTCGAGTTTTTGTATACGTGTGTCTACAACCAAAACAACGACGAAATCTGGGGCACAGTGCTGAACGGAGAGAGGACCATTACTCTAATATTACATAGGCTAAGGAAGGTTCTTCAACTCCCTCAATCTGATGAGTTCGAGCCTGCTGTGACGAGACAGGTGGCTAGGTCTGTCCTACCCATAATGGGACACCCGCAGACAGAGGGTGTAATAAAAAAGGCCACCTTTCCAACCAGTTGGGGTTTCATGGTTTCCACAGTGATTCCTTCACTTGGTACCAAGGTTAGAGGATTGGACCAGGTAAATGAGTTCGAGATGCAGCTGCTATACAACATATACATTGCCCGAAATCTGGACTATGCTCTGCTTATCTTCAACTAACTCAGGGTCCAAGTGATGAAGACCACAAGGGATCTTCATGTACCTTTCATAAGGTACCTGTCCTTGGCATTTGAAGCCGAGCTGGGGACAACACTATATGAAGCTGATCAGGATGTGTTCCTGTTTCCTACACTCAGCCCCAAGATGTTCAACAACGACATCTTCCCAGAGCAAGAGGGTCTGAGTGAGCCCATGCTACTGATAGCTGAGGCAGCTTCATTAGAAAGTGAAGAAGAGGGATCCAATCAAGGGGGAGCTTCCCAAGCTGACACCGAGGTTCAAGCTGAGCACTCTGCACAAGCTGAACCAGCAAACACTGAAGCAGCTTCTGGAAAGACCTTTCCACTTTCTCTTTCTTCTCATTTTTCTCCATCCACTTTTGGAGATAAGGCTGTGGTAATCCCAATCCAGTCTAACCCATCTCATCCACCTTCATTCCATATACAATCCCACTCTAAAGCCACCCCTAGTATGCCCACTTCTACTAGGGAGAATATCCGAACCTATACTAGAAAAACTGCCATAGGTGGTGCCATTCCTAAAGGCATCACTAGAGCTGCGATCACTTTGATCCCTTCACCGGCAGGAGTTGAGGGGGAGATGCCTACTCTTCAGGTGTCAACCTCAAGGCTCATATCAACCTTAAAGCCTAAACCGGGTGTGGTGTCTACTCAGCCCACACTCTCCAGCACCATGGGAGAGCCCACTACTGTGCCTAAGCAGACACACTTAGGTCACATTGAAGAAATGACCAATCCCCATGGTCAATCATCCCCCTCCAAACCAATTAGCCGACCACCTACCCATACACTTCATTACTTCTCTTCACTTCTCACACCCACAGGCACGACCTGTCAATGTTTCATCTACACATCAAGGTGATTCACAGGGTCCAAACTCTGGTGCAAATGAGTTTGACGGTACACACCAACCCTTGGATGATGCACCCAAATTCCAACCCTCTCAGGCTGACTTGGATGACTTGATGAATTTCTTTAAATGTCAGTTTGACAAGCTGCACCTCAAGAGAAAGCAAACCAAGAAGGAAATGATCATGATTTTGGATTCTCTAGATGAGGAGGTGTTACACTTGAAATCTACCGTTGCTTCCCTTCAACAAAAACAAAAGACTTCGAACCCTATTGATGATGACAAAAAGGGGGAGAAGGTTCAAGATGCTGAAGCTGAGTCAGTGAAAGCTGAAGTTCTACTTCCATTCAATAATCCATTACCGCAAGTAGTTCATGAATCTCACACTAGAGGGATAGGTGTAAGATTTGCTAGCGATTTGGCTTGAGTTGTATATATTAGTTTATTTGATATGTATTACTTTATTTTGGGAACGATACAGACAGTATTGTAACTTATGCTTGTTTCGATATATAATGGGGATTATATATGCGTGTGATACGGTTACATTCATAAGACTTTACTGTGTTCCATCTTAGCATGTTTAACCACTTCCAAAAATATTATTCTATATTTCAAACTTTCCACAATCAGTCAATCTTATGGGAGAAAGATTGAATCAAGACTGAGTTAAGTACGTGATCTTGAATTCAAAATGGTTGAATTAAGATGCAATGCTTATCAATACTTGAAAAGAGTTTCAAGTGACTGGAAGACCCACACCCAAGTATATTTTATGGATTATAGTCACGAGTAACTTGGGATGATAAAATCTTACATCCTCAGACCCGAGATGTATGAACTGCTATATCATAGTTCTTACCTGTTTTAGCCATTTTCAAAAGCAGTTCATAACTGGCTATGATAAAGGAGATGACTAGGTAAGTCAAGAGGTATGGTATGGGGTTATGCAGTCGAAGGGATTTGTTCCTCCTGTATGAGAGATATCCCTGGGCCCCTCGATGATTGGGAGCTGACACCAAAAATATTGCATGGCCATGCACAAGGAATATTGATTGAGAATAAGATAGGTCCTTAACTTTTGGTCACCACCAATCAAGATCGAGAAACATAATCCTGAACGATCTGGAGATTGACATTTACTAATCCATGTCTCGTGTTCACAAGGATATCGCGAACAAAAGGATGTCTAAGATCACTTATCTAGGACCATTACTTTCAGTATGATGGTTTTCTGCAGGTATTCAGAACCCATACAGACTTGGGGGCATTGATGCTTTGCTAGAGGCCGCTCTTTGTCTGTGCTTGTTAGGGTACAGTATATTATGTGCAAGTGGGAGTTTGTGAACGGTTTTGTAGGGTATAAAAACAGGTTATCAAACATGCACAGCGGAAATCAAAACCCCCTCCAGTGATCTCATCTAACTCATACAGGAACTAAAAGAAAAGAGGGTTAGAAAGTTATACCTTTAGGGATTAAAACTTTTCTTTTTGACCTCTAGACAGCTGCAGGCTATCCACCGCTACTGCACCGCCTCGAACTGGCTGCTAGACCGCCTAAGGATTAAACCTCGGATTAAGCCGTGACCCGTGTGTGTGTGACCTGCGCCACCATCGACCACCGCCCCTGAGGTCTTGCGCCGCCGTCGACCACCAACCCTGAGGTCTTGCGCCGCCGTCGATCACCGCCCCTGCGGCCTTGCGCCGCCGTCGATCACACGAAGAGAGAGAGAGAGAGTCGGCCGAGATAGAGAGAGAGAGAAGGGAGAGCCTTAGGGTTTTTCTTTGTAGATTTGAAGCAGGAAAGGTACGAGTGTCTCAAGACAACCCTTGCTTGCAAGATGCAAGAAGGAGGGAACGTGAGCGCGCATGTGTTTCGGATGAAAGCAAACATCGAGCGCATGGAGAAGCTAGGTTTTACCATAAGGAGGGAGATGGCGGTTGATTTAATCCTCCAATCCCTGCCCGGTGCATATGATCAATTCGTTATGAGTTATCATATGCACAGCATGGACAAGACCTTGATGGAACTTCATGGTATGTTGAAGACCGCTGAGTCTAGAATGACCAAGAATAAGACATCCTCCTCCAACCACTTTCTCGCCATCCGGGAAGGCCGCATCACGAAGAAGAAGGCCGCCCCTTCCAATAAAAGGAAGGGTAAGGGAAAGGTTGGCGCGGCCAAGCCTAACCCGGCCTCTGAGGGTAAGGGTAAGGGGAAACTTCCCCAAACCAAGACTCTGGAGGATGCGGAGTGCTTTTTCTGCGCGGGCAAGGGCCATTACCGCCGTAGCTGCCCGAAGTACCTGGAGGGACTCAAAAAGCTCAAGGCAATGAGCATTACGGGTTCGGACACGTCAGGTACGTTCATGATAGAACTTCACCATACTTCTACTTCTAAAGGCTGGGTATTGGATACTGGCTGTGGCACTCACATATGTAATATGGTGCAGGTGCTAAGGGAAAGTAGGAGCTTGGAGCGGGGAGAACTGGATCTTGTTATGGGAAACTCGGAGGTTGTCCCAGTGGAAGCTAAAGGAGACTTGGAGCTTTCATTCCAGACCGGTTTTTCAATTTTATTAAAAGATGTATGCTATTCGCCCTGTGTGGCAAGAAACATTATTTCTTTTCATAAATTGTATGACGATGGTTACAATTTTAATTTTGTAAATGGTAAAATTGTTTATTTCAAATATGATATTGTTTATTTTGAAGCTCAACCATGTCATGGGATTTATGAAGCTAATGCATACATTGAATCGAGAAAATCTATCATGAATATTGATTCTAATTCCAAAAATGGTTTGGATAAATATTCCATTTGGCATAGTCGTCTTGGCCACATAAACAAGACTCGTATCACCAAGCTCCAATCGGATGGGATCTTGGAATCAGTTGATCAAGGATCAAATGATGTATGCGAATCCTGCTTATTGGGTAAAATGACAAAAGCACCCTTCACGGGAACTAGTGAGAGGGGAAAAGACCTTTTAGACATAATCCATACGGATGTATGTGGACCTTTCAAGCATGTCACAAGGAATAATTCGAGATACTTCGTAACCTTTATAGATGATTAAAGTAGGTACGGGTATGTCTATCTTGTTAAACACAAGAATGAAACCTTTGAGGTGTTCAAGACATTCCAAAACGAAGTTCAGAATCAACTGGGCAAAACGATTAAGATACTCCGGTCTGATAGAGGTAGAGAGTATCTAAGTACCTAATTAACCGATCATCTTAAGAATTGTGGAATCGTTTCACAATTAACACCTCCAAGGACTCCACAATTAAATGGAGTCGCTGAGAGGAGGAACCGGACTTTGGTTGATATGGTAAGTTCTATGATGAATCGTACGGAGGTACCTATTAGTTTATGGGGATATGCCTTAGAAACGGCGGTAAGAATTCGTAAGCTTGCACCAACCAAGAAAGTTACAAAAACACCTTATGAAATGTGGCATGGTAAGAAGCCGACACTTTCATACCTACGAGTTTGGGGTTGTCAGGCCTACGTGAGACGTGAGCCCGAAGACAAACTTGAACCTCGTTCAGAGAGGTGTTATTTTATCGGATATCCTCCTAACGGTGTTGGATATTTATTTTATAAACCTTCAGAGAACAAGGTATTTGTTGCTCGAAGGGCATTCTTCCTTGAAAGGGAGTTGCTATCCAAACATGGCAGTAAGGAAGTAGACCTTGAGGAAGATCAAGGGTCGGCCGATAAAGGACTTGAGGTTGGCACTAGCCAAAATACCTAGCAAGATGATGCTGCGGTACCTGACACTCTAGCAACGTCTACTCCTAGGCGTTCCAGAAGGACTCGTTTTGAGCCAGAGAGATATGGGTTTCTCATATCTGAGGGCAACGAGTTATTGGTGGATCATGATGAACCTACCAACTACAAGGAAGCCATGGCAGGCCCTGAGTCTGCTCAGTGGAGAAAGGCGATGGAGAGCGAGATGCAATCTATGTCGGATAACCAGGTTTGGGAACTGGTTGATCCTACACCAGGGATAAAACCCGTTGGGTGTAAATGGGTTTTTAAGAAGAAACCCGGCATAGATGGAACCTTGGATATCTTCAAAGCCCGACTGGTGGCAAAGGGTTTCACTCAGACCCAAGGAATTGATTATGATAGAACCTTCTCCCCAGTGGCATTTCATGATTATGAAATTTGGCAAATGGATGTAAAGACCGCCTTCCTTAACGGGAAGCTTAATGAAGAGGTATATATGAGACAGCCTGAAGGTTTTGAACATCCAAAGTATCCAAACAAGGTTTGTAAGCTTATAAAGTCCATTTATGGACTTAAGCAAGCATCTCGAAACTGGAATCTTTGCTTTGATGAGAAAATCAAAGAGTTTGGTTTTTCAAAGAGTAAAGATGAACCTTGCGTGTATGTCAGGGCTAGTGGGAGCAGAATAGTTTTCTTGGTTCTGTATGTAGATGATATTCTACTTATTGGAAATCACATCCCAAGCCTAAGGAGTGTCAAAGCTTGGCTAGGGAATTGCTTTTCAATGAAGGACCTAGGTGATGCGAGCTGTATTCTGGGAATAAAGATCTATAGAGATAGATCTAGAAGGTTGCTAGGGCTTTCTCAAAGTGCATACATAGAAAAGGTCATGGGACGCTTTAAATTAGAGGAATCCAAGAAAGGAAACCTCCCTATGATGCATGGTTTGACCTTGAGTAAAACTCAATGTCCTACCTCCAAGGAGGAGATAGAAGTAATGAAGCGAGTACCATATGCTTCGGCTGTGGGCTCGATCATGTACGCCATGCTATGCACTCGTCCTGATGTGTCATGTGCTTTAAGCATGACTAGTAGATATCAGGCAAACCGAGGAGAGCCTCACTGGAGGGCAGTAAAGAACATTCTTAAATATCTGAGACGTACAAAAGAGATGTTCCTGGTATATGGTGGGGAAGAAGAGCTGAGAGTAAAAGGTTACTCGGATGCTAGCTTCCAAACTGACAGGGATGACTGCCGATCTCAATCGGGGTTTGTGTTCCTGTTAAATGGTGGTGCTGTTAGCTGGAGGAGCTAAAAGCAAGACACGGTGGCTGATTCGACTACCGAATCGGAGTACATTGCGGCAAGTGAAGCTGCAAAGGAAGCCGTATGGATGAAGAAATTCATCCTAGATCTACAAGTGGTTCCAAGCATCGCTGACCCTATTGAGATCTTTTGTGACAATGAGGGTGCGGTGGCTTTGGCAAAGGAACCAAGAGCTCACAAGAGGATAATACACATTTCGCACAAATACCACTTTATACGGGATGTTATTGAAAGTGGTGAACTCATCATTAGTAGAGTAGCATCGAATGGAAACTTGGCAGATCCATTCACTAAGCCATTACCGCAAGCAGCTCATGAATCTCACACTAGAGGGATAGGTGTAAGATTTGCTAGCGATTTGGCTTGAGTTGTATATATTAGTTTATTTGATATGTATTACTTTATTTTGGGAACGATACAGACAGTATTGTAACTTATGCTTGTTTCGATATATAATGGGGATTATATATGCGTGTGATATGGTTACATTCATAAGACTTTACTGTGTTCCATCTTAGCATGTTTAACCACTTCCAGAAATATTATTCTATATTTCAAACTTTCCACAGTCAGTCAATCTTATGGGAGAAAGATTGAATCAAGACTGAGATAAGTATGTGATCTTGAATTCAAAATGGTTGAATTAAGTTGCAATGCTTATCTGTACTTGAAAAGAGTTTCAAGTGACTGGAAGACCCACACCCAAGTATACTTCATGGATTATAATCACGAGTAACTTGGGATGATAAAATCTTACATCCTCAGACCCGAGATGTATGAACTGTTATATCATAGTTCTTACTTGCTTTAGCCATTTTCAAAAGAAATTCGTAACTGGCTGTGATAAAGGAGATGACTAGGTAAGGTAAGAGGTATGGTATGGGGTTATGCAGTCGAAGGGATTTGTTCCTCCTATATGAGAGATATCCATGGGCCCCTCAATGAATGGGAGCTAACACCAAAAATATTGCATGGCAATGCACAAGGAATATTGATTGAGAATCAGATATGTCCTTAACTTTTAGTCACCACCAATCAAGATCGAGAAACATAATCGTGAACGATCTGGAGATTGATATTTACTAATCCATGTCTCGTGTTCACAAGGATATCGCGAACAAAAGGATGTATAAGATCACTTATCTTGGACCATTACTTTCAATATGATGGTTTTCTGCAGGTATTCAGAACCCATACATACTTGGGGGCATTGATGCTTTGCTAGAGGCCGCTCTTTGTCTGTGCTTGTTAGGGTACAGTATATTATGTGCAAGTGGGAGTTTGTGAACGGTTTTGTAGGGTATAAAAACATGTTATCAAACATGCACAGCGGAAATCAAAACCCCCTCCAGTTATCTCATCTAACTCATACAGGAACTAAAACAAAAGAGGGTTAGAAAGTTATACCTTTAGGGATTAAAACTTTTCTTTTTGACCTTTAGACAGCTGCAGGCTATCCACCGCTACTGCACCGCCTCGAACTGGCTGCTAGACCGCCTAAGGATTAAACCTCGGATCAAGCCGTGACCCGTGTGTGTGTGACCTGCGCCGCCGTCGACCACCGCCCCTGAGGTCTTGCGCCGCCGTCGATCACCGCCCCTGCGGCCTTGCGCCGCAGTCGATCTCACGAAGAGAGAGAGAGAGTCGGCCGAGATAGAGAGAGAGAAGGGAGAGCCTTTGGGTTTTTCTTTGTAGCTTTGTATTTGACTTATGTGATTAATTAGGCTTAATTAGGTTTATATAATAAACCCTTATTAGGCCAAGCCCGTTTAATTAAAGCCCAACTTTAATTAAACTATTAATCATTTACACAAATTACCCCTTGACCTTTCTAGTTAATTAATAACTATCAATTAACTGGTCCCGTTAATATTTAAACTAAACATTAACATCTCTCTTTTAATAATAATTAACTATTATTATTTTTCTCTTTCTCAATAATTAATTAAACTAATTAATTATTCTTTTCCACACAAAAGGTTATAATCTAAAAGGTTCTAATTGGGTGTGCAGCGGTGTGATCCTTTAGTGTCACATAGCATTGAATACGATGATACATGTTATCTATCTCTGCACATAATCCAACAGACTCCCACTTGTGCAAGATAAGTAACACTTCTTGTACATCGTTGGCCTAAGGAGGTCCCTATCCAGACACTTATGTTAACCAGACTATGAGATTTCTTATATCTAGAGATATAATCCACACCTTGGATTATCTAGGCTTTTCCTTTTGCATCGCGATATTTCGTAATGTGAGTATTTGACATGGAGCAGCGATCTCATCTAATACTCAGTTTTCTCGACTCTGATTTCGACACTCTGCAGTTACAGTTTTCCCGAATGAATAACTATCATTCTAACCGTGCGCGGCCACACATTTTCAGTAGTCTTAATCGTCGAGGAGCTCAGAAAATATCTCTCCTAAAAAAGAGGTGCAAATCCCATCTAGACTATTTGCAATTTGAGCACACGGCTTCCGCTGCACCTAGACAAGCCCCTTGTGATCACCCTGTTACGGCGTGACGTTAGAACATGCTAAAGTACAGAAGTTACCATGCCCCAAACCAAATATCTCAGGTCTAACGACAACCTATCAGGTTTACTTATGTTAATGCTCCATGAGTAAGCCCGATGCGGATCACCCCAATATTTATCTCCTGATAAATATATATTAATATTTGGTCACAACCTTGTGCTTTTATTCATACCCGAATAAATCATCAAATATCCATAATAGCGTTACCTCCCTAATGTAGCTCCCACTACATTAAGTAGCTACGGGCATTTTAGACAATTCATAACTTGACTTGTCATGGATAGGTTAAACATGCTAAAAATGGATAACTACGAAACATTATGCAAATACCTCCTATTTGAATCCCATGAAATGTAAATACATAATAAAAGGTTTCAAGTTACATCCATAGTAATAATCAAAAACACGAACTAGCTGCTATGTTCCAAGTACTGCATTCCTATAGAACTCGCATGCCTCTCATGCTTAGCTCTAGCTAGCGGCTTCGTCAACGGGTCAGCAACGTTGTCATCCGTCGGTATCTTTTGCAGTCTAATATCATCTCTTCCAATGATCTCTCAGATGAGGTGATATTTCCTTAGTACGTGCCTAGTCCGCTGATGATCTCTAGGCTCTTTAGCTTGCGCTACAGCCCGTGAGTTGTCACAGAATATATCAATCGGTCTAGAGATACTGGCAACAACTCTAAGATCCGAGATAAAACTCTTCAGCCAGACAGCTTCCTTTGTCGCATCACTTGCCGCAATATACTCTGCCTCTGTAGTGGAATCTGCTATTGTATCTTGCTTCTGACTCTTCCAAGATATGGCTCCTCCATTTAGGGTAAAGATAAATCCTGACTGCGACCTGAAGTCGTCTCTGTCGGTTTGGAAACTAGCATCAGTGTAACAAGTCACACTGAGCTCATCCATTGAACCTCCATATACTAGGAATATGTCTTTCGTCCTTCTCAGATACTTGAGAATATTCTTGACGGCTACCCAATGGGCTTCACCAGGATTTTGCTGATATCTACTCGTGACTCTGATATAATAGGCAACATCGGGTCTAGTACATAGCATGGCATACATAATCGAACCAACTGCCGAGGCATATGGTATCAATTTCATCTTGTCCTGATCTTGACTAGACACAGGACACTGAGCCTTGCTCAAAATAGCGCCAGATTGCATAGGAATGAATCCTTTCTTGGATCCATCCATCTTGAATCATTTCACAACTTTGTCAATATAAGTACTTTGACTAAGTCCGATAAGCCGCTTAGATCTATTCCTATTGATCTTTATACCCAGTATATAAGCAGCTTCTCCCAAGTCTTTCATCTGGAAACATTTACCTAACCAGGATTTTACTTCTTGTAATACTGGTATATTGTTTCCTATTAACAGTATGTCATCTACATACAAGACTAGGAAGGTTACCACGCTCCCACTGAATTTGGTGTAAACACACGACTCGAACTCACTTTCGGCAAAACCAAACTCTTTGATACGCTCATCAAAGTGTAAGTTCCAGCTCCTAGATGCTTGCTTTAGTCCATAGATGGATTTAAGCAACTTGCATACTTTATTAGGATTCTTTGGATCCGCAAAACCATCCGGCTGTATCATATATACATCCTCTGTCAATTTCCCGTTAAGGAAAGCGGTTTTGACATCCATTTGCCATATCTCATAATCAAAATATGCTGATATGGCCATAAGGATCCTAATAGTCTTAAGCATTGCCACTGGGGAAAAAGTTTCATCATAGTCAACACCATGAGTTTGTGTGAAACCTTTTGCCACTAGCCTTGCTTTAAAGGTATGCACCTTTCCATCCATGTCTGTCTTCTTCTTGAAGACTCATTTGCACTCAACAGCTTTACTGTGTTGAGGCAAATCTACTAACTTCCAAACTTGGTTGTCATACATGGATTGCATCTCTGCCTTCATGGCTTCTAGCCATTTCTCAGATTCTAAAACTGAGGCAGCGTCTTGGTAGGTAGTGGGTTCTAAAAGATCTCCTTCGTCTTGAGCAACTAGGAATCGTAGATACCTATCTGGCTCATTATGAGGCCTACTTGACCTGCGAAGGTCTTGTGTTTGCACCTCTTCCTCAACCACAGACTCGGGTTGAGGTTCAACAATTCTTTGTTGAACTACAGGTTCAACTATCGGTAGTGGTGTAATCTCCTCCTCTTCAATTTCTTGAAGCTCTATTTCTTTTCCTGGAGTCTTTGAGTTTAGAAACTTCTCCTCCAAGAATACCCCTTTACGAGCAACAAAAACTTTGTTTTCATCTGGGTTGTAGAAATAGTATCCCATGGTTTCCTTGGGATAGCCCACTAAGATACACTTATCTGATTTGGGATTGAGTTTATCCGTGAATGTTCGCTTAACATACACCTCACATCCCCAAACCTTTAGAAAAGACATTTTGGGCTTTTTCCCCGTCCATATCTCGAACGGTGTCTTTTCAACCGATTTGATTGGAACCCGGTTCAGCATGAACGCTGCTGTCTCGAGTGCGTGTACCCAAAACGACAATGGTAGGGAACTTGGACTCATCATTGATCGTACCATGTCAAGCAGTGTACGATTCCTCCTTTCTGATACACCATTCATCTGAGGTGTATACGGAGGTGTGAGTTGTGAAACAATCCCACATTCCTTCAAATGATCGTCGAGTTTCGGACTCAGATACTCGCCACCTCGATCCGATCAAAGCGACTTTATCTTCTTGTACAGCTGATTTTGCACCTCATTCTGAAACTGTTTGAACTTGTCAAAACTTTCAGATTTAAGTCTCATGAGGTAGACATAACCGAACCTACTGAAGTCGTCAGTAAAGGTTATGAAATACCGGTATCCTCCTCTAGCCTCCGGAGTAAAGGGTCCGCACACATCCGTGTGTATAATCCCTAATAACTCACTGGCCCTTTCATTCTCACTGTTGAAAGGCTGCTTTGTCATTTTACCAGTCAGACAAGATTCGCAAACATCATATGACTCCAAGTCAAATGATTCTAGAATTCCGTCATCTCGGAGCTTTTCTATGCGTTTCTCGTTTATGTGTCCTAAACGACAATGCCAGAGATAAGTTTGATTCAAGTTACTCTTGGATCTCTTACTTATATGATAGATGTCATTGTTATCTAAATTTAGCGTATATAGACCGTTTTCTGGAGTGGCTTTGAAAAAGAAAACATTTTTTCTAAAACATGAAATAACTTTTTCATTAAAAACATAAGCAAAACCACAGTCTATCAGCAAATTGAACGAGATAACATTTTTAATTAGTCTAGGAACATAATAACAAGGTTCTAGTTCTAAGACAATGCCTGAGGGCAAACTAAGACAATATGTCCCTACAGCTTCGGCACCAACCATGGAGCCTTCCCCTACCCGCAGGTCCATATCTCCTTGTCTCAGCTTCTTACTTCTCTTGAATCCCTGCAAATGATTGCATATGTGATGACCACATCCGGTATCCAATACCCATGATTCATAAGAAGTAACAAGACAATCTATCATAAAGATACCTGTATCATTGGGCGAACCAATGTCCAGCTGATCTATGTCGAGTGAGTGCTCGCATGATTCCTTGCTACCACAGTCTGGGCAACAAATTTCTCCAAGTTCTTACAGCCAGTCATCCTCCTGCATAGGGTCCACAACTGCTGACTCTAGCTGCTTTGGGTTTAACTCGTCGCTAATGCACATGAGAATTTCGTGCAACCCTGCGACAGTCATCTCAAAATCACCGAGGACATACATTACTCTTTTTTGGTAGTAGTCTGACAAGGAACCGAACAAGAGCATAACTAGCTCATATGGTTTTGATTTTGACCCCAAGCTCTCATAGCAATCCAAGAGCCTTCTCATATTAATGAGATGATCGCTAATAGGCTGACTTTCTTTCCTCTTGGCTGAAAGGATTTCCCTCATCAATAGCATACGACATATCCGTTCACTAAACTTGAACTTCTGCTCCAGTCCTTGAACAACTTCATAAGATGACTTCTAACGGAGATCGTCCGTAAACTCGGATGATGCGGTGAGAACGAGAATCGAAATAACATCAGATTCGTCAGCCAGATACTGATAGTAAGTGTCATACTCACTATCCTGGGCATCTACTCCTGGTCGTTCTGGAGGCAATGTCTCAATGATGTGAAGCTTTCCCTGTGCATCCAAAATATTATTCAGATGCATCTTCCAAACAGCAAAGTTTGGACCCAAAAGCTTCCACTTGCTAGTGATGAGACTTAGAGATTCTCTTGGTGAATAAAACGGAATAACAGATATAATAGACATCTACAGAAAAAGAAAAAGATAAAACCGATTCAGTATTGATTATATCTTCTAATAATTATTACCTTTTAAACAATAAATTATTAGACTAGGATCCATATTTCACATTTCCCGATGCAAGGTTTGGGCACTTCCCACCGGGACAATGCTATTTCTGGTGGGTAAAAAACTAAACCAATCGTATCCTAACTGGACACGACTCCTAGATCCGCAGGACATCGGTTACAAGAACCGTGCATGTTTAGTCCCTCTAGTGCATTTTGGGCCGGGACTCCCGATTATCACCAAAATAGATCGCACCACCTAAGACAACATGAATTCTGGCCGGGACTCCCGATTATCGCAGAATCTTTCATGCCCCTTCCCGTAATGGTTTGAACCCGGATGCCCAAGGTTTGGGCACTTCCGATACCCGAGTACCGTTTAACAGCAAGGGTGTACCATTAGGTGGGTAGCACACTCATCTAAGATTTTTCTAAAAAGGATTTCCAAGTGTTTGACGAGAAAAACTTTAATGCCAGTTTTCTTTTTAAAACATCTGTTTAATAATTAACTATTATTAAAACCCTTGTTTTATTTCATCGTGTTAATTACAACCACGCATATATAAAATATGTAAAGAAATAAAACAACCACAAACAACTATGCCTTAGCCTTGCCCTTTACTAATGTCGGTTTGGTGAGCCACACGAAAAACACGACGGTCAAAACCTAAGTGGAAAAACAACACACATGGCATGGCATTCTGAAGCTCCCACTAGTTCCAACATCCAATCCTGCTTCCTGCTCCTTGGTTCTTGGTTCTTGTTTCTTTTATCAGCTTCATATTTATTCTAATGATATTATTTTATTCTATAATCTAAAACTAGAAATAATAAAAAATTACAAGACAATCAAAGGCACGCAGACCCTCTAATTCTAGTACTTCTACAAAATAGAATAGGGGTTGTAAGTGGCACGCAGGCCTCCCCACATCATAGAATAATAAACCAAAACACAACCACAAGTGCATTAAATTAAACAATCCACAAGGTCTAGGGCTCGGCAATGACATCCCAAACATGTATTTAAACTAAATACATATAAAACTGATTCTAATTATCATATCTCGACCAATTAACTTGACTTTAACAAACTGTTAAAATCACCTGGTTTAAAATAATAAAATTATTTAATTATTGTTATGCGTATAGAATTACTAAAATAATTAATTCTAACCAATACTTGATTAAAATTAATATTTTATACATAAGTTTTATAAAATAAAACTCATATAATATTTTTTAGTTTTAATCCTGTTAGGTGTTACCCTAAACCCAAAAAACTAAAAATACAGTCTTGGACCTCAAAACTGGGCCAAAAGAAATAAACTGGTGGACCAACCACATCTGGGCCGGTAGAACCTGGGCCGCAGGTACAGGCCGTAGTTGGGCCGCCCCACGTCGCACCCCCACCACGGCCAGCCGCTAGCTACCGAGGGCAGCCGCTGCTGCCGAGACCTGGACGCCGACCACCTTACGCTACCGACCAACTGGTGGTTGTCATTGACCAGTTGACACCGAACAGCCAGCCAAGGCCAGCCATCGACGCCGCTGCCATCGTGGTTTCTGTCGCACGCCGCCGCCGGCCGCAAACAATAAAAAATAATATTTAAAATTTAAAACTTAAACCTTATCCTTTTATCATAACTAATTCTTGTTATCCATTTAAAAATCAAAACTTGATTTTTAAAATACTTGGATAAACAAAAGAAAAAGTCAAACCTTGATAAAAGAAAAAAAAATATTCATCATGATAAAAAGAATCCTACCTAGTTCCCTATGAGATTAGAAGTGGCTCTGATACGACTGAAAGGTTTTGTAGGGTATAAAAACAGGTTATCAAACATGCACAGCGGAAATCAAAACCCCCTCCAGTGATCTCATCTAACTCATACAGGAACTAAAAGAAAAGAGGGTTAGAAAGTTATACCTTTAGGGATTAAAACTTTTCTTTTTGACCTCTAGACAGCTGCAGGCTATCCACCACTACTGCACCGCCTCGAACTGGCTGTTAGACCGCCTAAGGATTAAACCTCGGATCAAGCCGTGACCCGTGTGTGTGTGACCTGCGCCGCCGTCGACCACTGCCCCTGAGGTCTTGCGCCGCCGTCGATCACCGCCCCTGCGGCCTTGCACCGCCGTCGATCTCACGAAGAGAGAGGGAGAGAGTCGGCCGAGATAGAGAGAGAGAAGGGAGAGCCTTAGGGCTTTTCTTTGTAGCTTTGTGTTTGACTTATGTGATTAATTAGGCTTAATTAGGTTTATATAATAGCCCGTTTAATTAAAGCCCAGCTTTAATTAAACTTTTAATCAATTACACAAATTACCCCTTGACCTTTCTAGTTAATTAATAACTATCAATTAACTGGTCCCGTTAATATTTAAACTAAACATTAACATCTCTCTTTTAATAATAATTTACTATTATTATTTTTCTCTTTCTCAATAATTAATTAAACTAATTAATTATTCTTTTCCACACAAAAGGTTATAATCCAAAAGGTTCTAATTTGGTGTGCAGCGGTGTGATCCTTTAGTGTCACATAGCATTGGATACGATGATACATGTTATCTATCTCTGTACATAATTCAACAATTTGTTAGAATCTGCCCGATAATATATGTACGCCTTAGAGCACTGCCGATGATGTATGGGCGTATATGGGTCACGAACCGGGGTCTAACATGGCAGCAATTTAGGTTGAGGAACCAAAGATGGCAAAAGTGGAAGTTAGAAATGCAGGCCGCGTTAGTGCCGCTAACTTAACGAGTTAGCGCCGCTAACTGTTAAAGGTTAACGCCGCTACAGCTGCATGTGCTTTATGTCAAATCGAAGTCAGGCCGCGTTAGCGCCGCTACGGGTTAAGGTTTAGCGCCGCTAACTTATGGTTAGCGCCGCTAAACCTGCATGGGCTTTATGTCAAAATCACCTCCACTTGTAGCCAATGAGGGTAAGCTTCTCGAGATTTCTTGGCCGGTTAGAGGGAGATCAAGTGTATATTTGGGGTCTTTAAAAGGACCACATTCCTCCACATAAAGGACTCTTGGCCAATTCTCTCTCAAGCATACATCTCTTCCTCTCACACTTGATACTAAGTTAGGTGATCTAGTGAGGGTAATCTCGGGTTCCAGAGGACTATTGCTGTTCTTAGGTGATATTTCTAGTTGAAGATATCATCAAAGGGTGCTAGTACATCTTGTTGGACTTGTACCTGGTTTGTGATTTCGAGAGAAGACAAAGGAGAAGAAGAAGGAGTTCCTTGCTTCAAGATCCACAATCAGCCACCAACAAGGAGTTTACTGGAGCTTAGGAGCACGGTATAACATTCTTACCTTGTTGTTTTTTTGCTATTTTGAACATAGAGTAGATATACCTTTGGGATTTCTTTGTTTTGAACATTTTAATGCATGTTTCTTGTTTGTTTCGCTTCCGTTGCGCGTTCATGAAATCCCAACACCCTTCACCGGCAGGAGTTGAGGGGGAGATGCCTACTCTTCAAGTGTCAACCTCGAGGCTCATATCAACCCTAAAGCCTAAACCGGGTGTGGTGTCTACTCAGCCCACACTCTCCAGTGCCATGGGAGAGCCCACTACTGTGCCTAAGCAGACACACTTAGGTCACATTGAAGAAATGACCAATCCCCATGGTTAATCACCCCCCTCCAAACCAATTAGCCAACCACCTACCCATACACTTCATGTTTCGAGCCCCATTACTTCTCTTCACTTCTCACACCCACATGCACGACCTGTCAATGTTTCATCTACACACCAAGGTGATTCACAGGGTCCAAACTCTGGTGCAAATGAGTTTGACGGTACACACCAACCCTTGGATGATGTACCCAAATTCCAACCCTCTCAGGCTGACTTGAATGACTTGATGAATTTCTTTAAAAGTCAGTTTGACAAGCTGCACCTCAAGAGAAAGCAAGCCTAGAAGGAAATGATCATGATTTTGGATTCTCTAGATGAGGAGGTGTTACACTTGGAATCTACCGTTGCTTCCCTTCAACAAAAACAAAATACTTCGAACCCTATTGATGATGACAAAAAGGGGGAGAAGGTTCAAGATGCTGAAGCTGAGTCAGTCAAAGTTGAAGCTCTACTACTATTGGCAAAGGGAGCTGGGTTTAAAAGAAGATGAACCTGCAGCCAAGAAACAAAAATTAACAGAATCTGAATTTGAGGCTGAAGAGGTTTCTGAGACTGAGCAGGAAACAGAAGAAGAGAAAGCTACAAGAGAACTAATAGAGATGCTCGAGCAAGAAGAAGCAGATGAGCTTAAAATCTCTGTAGCTGAGTTAAGAAAGAGGAAAAAGAAGGAAGCACTGGATCAAGAAAAGGAAAAACTTATAAAATCTTTAGCTCAAGCTAAAGCTGACTACACTGGTCCAAGACCTGATCCTGTCCCATATACAGACGCAGAAATTCAAGAATGCTATTTCAGAAGGAGCTCTAGTAAAGATATCAAAGGCATGACCTTGAGCAGAATTGATGGAGCCATCATCCTCAACTTTGAATTTGAAGATAAATCTACAATGGGGATGGACCTGAGATATGTTCATAGGATGGGCTACATAGAATGGCAAAGAATGATAATGATGCTCAAGAAGTTCAAACGAAGCCAAATCAAGCAGGAGATCTTTACTAAAGTTTCTAAGCTGATTAACAAAGCTGAGGACTTAAGATATGTTCCAGTTCCTGGTCTGCAATGGGAGAGACTATTCAAGATACCTGAAGGTGTGGAGTTCAAGGATAATCAAGGTATTGATGCACCTGTTCAGGGGTTTATGTTTAAGGATCAGGCCGGCAAACCTAGCTTTATCAAGCTGAATGAAATATGCTATCTAAAAGCTAGGGATGCCATCCATATAAGAAGTTGTTGTGGTGATAGCTCAAATCATTTCGTGAAATACAAGCTGAATAAAATCATCAGAGTGCAACAAAAGGAACTTAAAGGAGATGTAGAAGCAGAGAGCCTACTAGAAGAGATTAACCGAGAAATCATTCTTTGGGAGGTTCTACATCTTAAGTTCAAGACATGAAATCCTGAATAGATTAGTTCTATTGTATAAATTAGATTAGTTCTAATTTTGTAAGCACTAAGTGTGCATAATCTTAGTGATCAAAACCTTTGTATTATGATAGGTTCAGTTAATACAAATATTTGTTTGATATGTTCAACTGTGTTATGATATGTTCATAATTATTAGTCTGATAAGTTCAGCTTGAATGAATAATTGATTAGTTCTTATTCATTAATGTATTTGGTTGGTGTGTTTAACTAAAAGTTGGTTTGTTCCACTAATAATTGTTAAGTTCAATTAAAATTGATGTGTTCAATTAATATTTGATTAGTTCAAATGTAAAATCTTAATAAGTTTGAGATTTAAAACATAATTCTGTTAAACAAACTTAAGAACTGTTTGATGGTTTTGTCATCATCAAATAGGGGGAGTTTGTTGGGAAAATGATCTCATCCGTTTAGATTTGATGAGACAAAGTTATGTTTGTAAGATGTCTTCTACATATAACTTAAACAGAATTATGAAGCTTAATCAGATTGAACACTCACAGTGATTCAGACTGAGTATAGGCTGAGTATAAGCTGTAAATATGTTTGATCAGCTTAGATTATATCTTAGTAAGATTATCAATGTGTTTTCATAAGCTGTGTGTGTCACCTAAGATATATTGAGCTTTCAGCTTGATGTGTTTCAAGCTGAGTGACTCAGCGTATATATTGAGTCAGCTCAACAGAGTTGCTAAATAAGTTTTAGCTAACTCTTAGGACTTCTAAGGATGAGTTTATTAATATACGTGTTAGTTCATGTTGGTTGTCAAGTTTGTTCTCGAAGAATTCAGCTTGATGAGTTTCAAGCTGAGTAACTCAGTCCGAGTAAGAAGTCAGCCCAAAGAAAATTTAAATATGTTTTAAATTTATCTTTTTAACTCTCTATATCTACGGGAAGGATAAGAAGACTCCAGAATCAAGATTGAAGATTGAAGACTCAAGATAAGAAGATTCAAGATTCAAGATTCTGAGTTATCCGGTAGTTAGTTAGCAAATTAGGATTAGTCCAGTTTGTTAGGAACCGTAGGAACAGGATTATAAATACTTATCTCCCTGATAAGTTTAGAGGTACGATTCTGAAACGATTACAACTAAGTGTTGCAGAGCCAAATACCTCACCTCAACCGTATGTGTTACGATTCTTGAATCACTGTTTGTCAGTTCAACGTGATCAAGATAATCACAAATTGCCAATTTTTTCGTATGTTCGAATACTCACATTAGTTGTGAGATTGGTAAGTATTCAATCTGTGATTAAATCCTGTTTAGAGAGTCGTCAGTATCTATAATCATAAGTTGATTATAGATAGCTAAGTTTGAAAGATTGAGAGATTTATATTAGGTGTTTATATATCAAGAGTTGCTTACTTGATAGAGTCTGTAATCATCTTCTTATTAATGAAAAGCAAAGCATTTGATTATGGTTTGATTTACTTTGTGTAACACTTTATTTTGATTTGTTCAATTTCCGCAGAAAGTGTATTCAACCCCCCTTCTACACATTTGTTGCTTGTTGTTATTCTCACCAAGGGGCCAACAAGTATAAACTAATTATGGAGAATTCTTTTATGTCAAAAGAATTGCAAACGAAGTCAAAGGGTTGCTTTAGATCAAATGGTTAACTTTAATGGTTTCAGGATAAGGGTACGCATTGGGTCGAAAGGTTTTACCGCAAACCTTACCCTAAGGCAAACTTAAAAGAGAAATTTCCTAAGTTTTGTGGTTTTGTTTTTTTTTTCAATAAGATTGAACATTTTAATCAAAACTACATTATTTACTTTGAAGGAACTCAAAGATTAAGATTTGCTTATGTAAATTCTTTATGTATCCATATGATAGATTTTGTAAGTTCGTGATCATCCTTATTTATGATACAAATGGATTAAGCATAACTTAGTCGACTTACTATTATTATCTCCCATATTGATAAGAATTGCATTATCAAAGCCTAAGCGGATATGACTTGAGATCATTAACCTTGAGTTAGATGATGTATGTAGGTCTTATAAATTGGTAATATAAGTGCTACAATCCTTTTACGATATTTGGTAGTTAGGATAAATGATTGAAAGGTCGATACATTTCATGTATGTGATTTTTCTATTTATGTAGCACTAGTAGATCATCGTACCAAATTGCTTGCTCAGGTACTTGTTATATTCATGATATTGGTAAGAATTATAAAAGTTCCGAGAATTGTTATTTCATATATCAAGTAATAATATAATGAGTCATTGTGATGACGCCATCTACCCTATGAAATATTAGTATTGCATTAGATCATGAGTACTGAGATGTATTTCATGTCCAAGACCCAAGTTTTGTAACTTGGTAATTGCACCTGTGAATAGTATGACTATTAGATGCAATTAATTTTTGGAGAAAGATTATCATGGACAAGAAGTGGACCCAAGTTCATTGACTACCAACTTGAAAGTTTTCTTGCGGCTCGTTGTCTTTACTATGAGTAGAACTTGTCATGGTTGGTTATGGACAAGTGTGGATGCTATTTCATTTTAGGAAATCGAAGAGAGGACGAATAGTTGATATAATTAAAGCATCACATAAGGTATTCTTAATGTTTAAGTTGCAAATAACCCATTTGTTGATTATAGGAATTATCTAAAAAATTGGAATCTATGATTGTATGAAGATCAACTTGCTTGATTTTGTCAATTGATATAGATTTGACAGGTGTTCAATATAGTACTAGCAAAGCATAGTAATATTTCTTCTATAATTATGTGGGAGACATAATGATCATTAGAAATTATTTCCAACGTTGTAAGATTGAATATCTTATCTTGAAAGTTATTTCAAATGATAGAAATCGAACAAAGGAGCCTATAATCTTAAAACACGATATTTAGGGAAAGATCAAATCAAAGTACCATATTGAAGCATAGTGTACACAAGTGACTTCATCTTGAAGTAATTCAAGATATAAAACTCAACGAGAGGTTTTCTTTTATGTCACGTAGCATAAACATGAGTATTACTCACTGTTCTTACTCATCGAGTTTGAGAAAGATCGCCTAATGAATTTTGTTTTTACAAAAGGTTTCGTTATGCATGAGTATTACTTCCTGTAGATCATTTGGTTCTCAATCATTGTCGACTAAACATTGTTGTTACGTCCAATATGAATTCTATTCATATATGATTGAGTTGCATCTATACTGTTAGTATTTGGATATTAAGAATGGCAAGCAATATTATCTTGTCTAATATTGTGATGTCTCTTGGGATGAGCAGATATCGGTTACGGCCATACTCGTTAATAATATTGTGTTTTATATTAGCATGTTTAATCCTTGAATAACTTTGTATTCTAAATGGTCCATGGTCGGTCATAACTGCGGGAGCAATTATGAATGAAGACTATTTTGAATTGGTTGGTTGATTTTCATATGTGATGAAAATAAAATTCATGGGTGTTTGTAGAGAACTAAGATTAGACTTGGCCAGCTTTCAAGATGTAACGAACAGAATTTATTATTATTATTATTATTATTATTATTATTTAGAAAATGAAATGTTGTAACCGTTACTCAATAGATTAAGATATTAATTAACCTTTAGTTTTGATAGTGGACTATGACTATATCTATGGATTAATATTTATGGAGTCTCAATATGACTAGGTGTGTAATGACAAAGGATGTGATGTTTATAAATATACAAGATATAATGTGAGTATACCGCTCTTCTTTTACTATATGTATATAATGAATTGTATTGTGTCACATATGTGTTATTATTTCTTATGGAGAATATTAATTATGGAGTATATACAATTATAAAGGAGATCCAATAGTCACAATATTACTCTCCATATATAACTATGGAGCTAAAACGTGGTACCAAGTAAATTAGGAAGGGAAGTCCAATACCCACACTATTGGGTCTCCATAATACAACTTATATTGCACAGCTCTTTGGTGGTACATCTTATATTGCACTACTCTATAGTGGTACAGTTTATATTGCACTGCTCTGTAGTGGTACAGCTTATATTGCACTAGTCTGTAATGGTAAAGTTTATATTGCACTGCTCTGCAGTGGTATAATTCACTGCTTTATAGTGGTACAACAGCCTTAAACCATGGTTATATGTGAAATATGATTATATGATTAATATGTTACAAACCGCTAGTGCGCTACCGTAGCATTTCATGTGATTCATATGAGATTGCAGTTACATGTTAAATTATTATCATTGGAGTACTTTGTGGAGTTAATCACTGAGCTTTCTATCTCATTCTAATTGTTTATTATTTTCAAGTTTTGTACTAGACGAGTCTTCCATGTGGACATACTAAGAGTTTTTTTTCAACATTAAAGGAAATTGTTTTTTATGTTTATTGGTATGTCCTTGTTGCACATTTAAAAAAAGGGCGTTACAACTTGTTATCAAAGCCTAGATTTAATAGAATCGGGTATACAGAGGAGTTACATGAACTTAAACGATGGAAAGAGATGTCCACTAGAGCTAAGTCAGAGAAAGTGAGTACTCATAATTATTAAGATGGTTTATCTTATATGTACTGAAGTAGAGTACAGTATGAATAAAGTGCTAAATGATGTTATGGTGGCCAGCAACCTTCTTATGATCACGAAAATTAGAACAAAAGGTATATCCACGTTCTAAGGAAAACATGGTGAGTGACCTTTGGCGACTTAAGGTCACGCTGACCACCAGCCATTGTATTCACCATTATAATTTGAACCATCGCCTCTCTCTCTTTCCCATCACCGCTACTCATCGATCTGTAATTGGGTTAGCTAACAAACAAATACACAAACACCGTCCTCTCACGGTCGTCTTGGCTGGTATATATTGTAGTTATAATGCAATGTGTATGCTCTGGTTTATTTTGACTTGGGTGAACCATGAAAAGAAATTTATACATACCTTCACGCTTGTATGAATCCTACAAGGAAGAAAAAAGAGTGAGAAATCTCAATTTCGTGAGATAATGGAATATAATGGTTTAGGGGAAATAGTCCATGCAGTTGACTGCAGGGAACTTAGATGCTGCAAGGGCTGCTTTGTAATCTGATCATATTAAAATACACGGTAATTAATATTTATATTTCCCCCCACTTTGTAATTAATATTTGATCATATTAAATAATGCAAATCCTACTGGTAATCGGCCTTCTAAAAGTGCCGATCCCTCACAATAAAAAATTGCTAATAATGTCGTAATTAACTACTAACTATAATTAAATGACGATTAGCCCCCTCGAGTTTGGTTCTTGTTGTTGTAGATCTTTCACCTTGTCCTCCGGGTGAAAGGCATGGAACTGCTGTAGATCTTTGGCGGCAACCCCTTCCAACTAATGAACACCTCCAATCCACCTGTACCCATACGAACTCCAACCACATCCGTGAGCTGAAAAACAATAGTCATTTCGTCGGTCAACCCACCTGGAACCGTCAATTCCGGTCGGTGATTTCCTACCGCCGTCTTCAACTATGAAACATGAAAAACCTAGTGAATAGCTGCTCTTGGTGGCAACTTCAAATGATAAGCTACGGTTCCTATCCTTTCCAAGACTTCAAAAGGCCCATAAACACACGGTGCTATAGTGTTCATTCTCCTAGTGATGGAAATCTGTCTTTAAGACTGAAATTTTTTTTTAAAAAACAACAAATCTTCTAGCTTGTGTTTTTATTGGTTGTTGGGACCGTTGCAAAGACACTTTAAGCTCAGCAAAAAATTCATCCCGGTCACACAAATACTTCCACCTCAAAAGTGGTTGCGACCCCGTATGATAACTCATCAAATCCGGCGTATCACGACCATACAAGACCTTAAAGGGCGTCATACCAATAAAAGAGTGAATAGAAGTGTTGTACAAATATTCGTCTCACAACAAGTAAAAGACTGTGTGGGCCGATCATACGCAAAACAACATAAATAAATTTCCAAACTGCAATTGACCACTTCCGTTTGTACCATCCGTGTGTGGATGGTACGCAGTTCTCCTCTTAAGCATACCCTAATATTTAAATGATTCTCGCCAAAAATGGCTACTAAAAACATGGTCGTGATCGGATACTATCGACCTCGGAACTCCATGTAAGCAAACAAATCCCTGAATAAATGCCATGGCCAGCTGTGTAGAGGTGTTTCGGTGGAATAAAGCGGGTTGACTTGCTAAACCCGGTATTTACCCCTCGGAACTCCAATATCGATCGTTTACCCCTCGAATCCATCCTCCTAAACCTTACCGCCTTATGTAGACTATCGTCGTCCCTCACCCGACTAAAGCCAAAGCCTAGAGGTCAGTTTTGGTTACCCGTCTCAACCAGGCATCGGATACCCGGTTTTCACGTCTCTGCCGATACAGATTTCAAAGTCATAGCCCAAGAGTTTCAAGGACCACCATTGGTGTTCCGCGGCCACCAGCCGCCGACTCCAATAAATATTGGAGATCCAATCGGTAATCGCCGTAAACCGTCGCCCAACATATACGGTCGCCATTTCTATACCACAATCACAATAGCCATGTGTGGATTTGTCGATCTCAATTTAAAAAGATTTCGAATAATCCAGTAGGGCTAAAACCACAAATTTTCGGTAGCACCCCGTCAACCCGAGAAATCCCCTCGGAACCGGCCACTTAGTCATTGTTGTAATTTTAGATGGGTCCACCGTTACCCTGTCCCGTGTGACTATATGGCCAAGAAACTCTACCTACGTAAACACACATTTTTTGCTTTACAAAAAAGGTGTTCTTCCGGCAAACAATCAAACACATGAATATGATAAAAAGCACTGAAAGTTAGATGCTTGAATGATAAACCCTAGAATTCGAGAGCAAAGAAATCTCCTAAGTCAAAGACAAAACCAAATACCTGATGGTCCCGTATTATATATGGATGAAGCAATGCTTGATGATAATCTACTAGTGAGTATTTGTGTGTGTATTCGGTTGAAGAGAGAGAGAGAGCCGGGAGAGAATGGTAAGAACACAAACACAAGTGAGTAATATGCAAAGCTTAGTTAGAATGTGGGGGAAATGCCTTTATATAGCATTTCCCCAACTTTGAGTAATTACATATTACACCCCTCACTTTAATATTTCTAACAATCTCCCCCTAAGTGAGGTGTGTAAACATTCACAACAAATAAATACATAAATCTATTCGTATGCCGATTTGTTGCGAATCCCGAATGCCACTTGCCACTTGCGTATTTTCCTTCTGCTTGCCAGTGTCGTTGTCATCCTTTCTATAGCACGATAGGCTTACGCATGTTCTTCATCAGTATAGGCTGCCCGGTTATCCCACACTTTCTGATGTATCTTATGATGTAGAATTTTCAAAGTGCCATCTGAATACGCCATGAGTTCATTAAGTCTGATGAAGATCTTTTCGCCTTTTGTATTCTTTGAGACGACCCCTCGATCACCTTTGAAGTTTGGATGCCCATCATAGATAACTGTCAATTCTTCAAGCTTTTCTAGATCTGGATGGCTCTGGTTAGGCTTTAAGAGATTGACTTTCAGATAGTTGTTTTCAGCTCCGAGTTGCAGATCATGTTCCTCAAAGTATTCCATTAAATTTCTCATTTATTTCGTCAGAGCACCTCTTCCAAACTCTTCTTCAGGCCACTTTCCTCTTTTCTGAGAGAGGGTGTCAAAGATAAAGCTGATGTCTTCACTACTTACAAACCTTAAGTCTGCTTCATTGAGGAAGTATGACAGGTTGTTTGCTCTTCCGACATGAAAGATGGCATACTTTATTCTGAAGGTTGTCTGAGTATAGATATTGATAAGTTCAACTATAGGATACTCTGATTTGATCTCTTCGGGTTTTGTCATGGACTGAGAGAGGATGTGTTCATATCTTCTTCTCTGTTTGTTGTCCATGTTCCGCAACTCAGGGGAAATAACCTGTATTAGCTCATTACTGAATATGTCTGGAATTCTTTCTTCAAGATTAGCAGCATTGACAAAATACGGTTTCCATATAGGTTGTTGGGCAGCACTTCTTGTGAACATGTTGCCTGCATCAAGTCCTGGATCACCACGATACACTGGAGGAGCAGGTGGCACAATGAAGCTCCTTGGCAAGGGCCATTCAGACTCTTGTCTTGTTTTCTCAGCTGCCTCTCTCTGTTTGTTTTCTCGGCAGCTGATTCTTGAAACCGACCAGGAGGAGGAGGGAAAGTTTCATGAACTTCAACATTAATACCACTGAGAACCCTGGACACGTCGAAGATTGGTTTCTTTTGTTTAGGCTTTCTCCTAGCCTCCCTTCTAGAAACTGCTTCCCTTTCTTTTCTTTTAAGTGCAAGTTCTTTTTCACTAGGAATATCATCAAATTTGTGGACAATTCTAGGAGAATCTGGACGTGTAGCAAACTCGACATATTCATCAATGCCTTTGAACAAATCTGGAATCAAGACGAGCTAGTTCGAGCTGAAGCTGAAGCTCTTCTAGTTCTGGCCAAAGGAGCAGAGAGGCAAGCTCAGGCTGAGGGGGAGCTGGGAGTAAACAGGGAAGATAGGGAAGATGAACCTGCATCAAAGAAGCAAAAGAATTCAGAATCTGAGTCTGAAGCTGACGAGGGTTCTGAAACTGAGCAGGAAACTGAAGAAGAAAAGGCTACGAGAGAATTAATCGAAATGCTAGAACAAGAAGAAGCAAATGAGCTCAATATCTCTGTAGCTGAATTAAAGAAGAGAAAAGACTTCAACCCCTATTGATGATGACAAAAAGGGGGAGAAGGTTCAAGAAGCTGAAGCTGAGTCAGTCAAAGGTGAAGCTTTACTACTATTGGCAGAGAAAGCAGATCAAATTGAGGGGGAGAAAGAAACTGAGAAAGAACCTGAGCTGACTGAGAAAGAAAAAGGTAAAAGACCAGTAGTGGTCAGCTCAGGAGAATCAGAACAACTCCCTCAACAGAAGAAAAGGAAAATTATTCTTAGTGAATCATCAGCCTCAGATGAAGACTCGGCTGACAAAATGACACTTCAAGAAAAAGCTTCACTGATGGCTGCTAGGAGAATGGAAAGGAGGATGCTGACCAGCTTGGGATCTCGGTCGAAGAACTGAGAAGAAGACAATTAGATACTCAAGCTGTGTTAGCTAGAGAAAAAGAAATAAGAGAACAAAACTGGGCTGAGCTGGTCAGAAAGAAGAATGAGGAATTGACAAAACTTAGACTGCCTATCGTGCCCAAGGAAGAAGAAGAGGAACTTCCTATCCAAGATCAAACTGAGGAAGAAGATATATCTAACTGTTATGAAAAGCTGCACTTCTCTTCTCAGATTGATTCTCCAAAGTTGAGCTCAGCTCAAGGGATAATAATAATGGAACTTTCTTTAAAAATGGTGAAACACCTTCTCTAGAGCTGAATAAACTTCATAAGCTGGGTTATGAGGAATGGAAGCAAGTAGCAGTGCTCATTGAATAGATGGAAAGGTCCACAGCTCGGAACCAAGTTAAAGATGAGCTGCTGAGACTACTTGCTAGGGCTGATGCGATGCAATTAATACCCATGTCTGAGATAGCTACCCTACTAACTTCTTTTCATAAAGTTGAAAAGAAGAAGCAATCAAAGCCAGATGGACTAGCAAATCTAGATATGTACAGTATTGCTCTTCCTGAAGGCATGGAGTTTCAAGAGAATACATATGTTGAAAAGCCTCAGAAAGGGTTCATGTACTTGGATAGAAATGGTGAAAAATGCTTCCAGGCTGATGCATCAATTTATATATGTGAGGTATCTCAAGTATTTGCTCTGAGACAAATTGTTGAGAAAACTGAACAGACTGCAAGGTTCAGATACAGAATAAACAGGGCAATACGATCACAGAAGGATCAGCTTCAACATATACCTAATCTGCAAGAAATCCTTGAAGAAATAAATAAAGAGATTAAGGAGTTTGAAGAGCTGCATCCATAATAGATTAGTTATATTGTAAATATTAGATTAGTTCTAATATTTTTGTATGCACTATGTGTGCATGATCTAAGTGATCAAAAACTTTTGTATTATGATCAGTTATATTAATACAAATATAAAGTTTGATATGTTCAACTGTATTATGATGTGTTCATAGCTATAAGTCTGATAAGTTCAGCTTAATGAATAAACGATAAGTTCTTATTCATTAATATAATTAGTTGGTGTGTTCAACTAAAAATTGGTGTGTTCCAATTTAAATTGATAAGTTCAATTAATATTGATATGTTCAATAAATATTTGATCAGTTTAAATAATAAAATCTTAATAAGTTTAAGATTTAAAACATAATTCTGTTAAACAAACTTAAGAACTGTTTGATGGTTTTGTCATCATCAAATAGGGGGAGTTTGTTGGGAAAATGATCTCATCAGTTTGAATTTGATGAGACAAAGTTAAGTTTGTAAGATGAGTTCTACATATAACTTAAACAGAATTATGAAGCTTAGTCAGACTGAACACTTCGAGTGATTCAGACTGAGTATAAGTTGAATATAAGCTGAGCATATGTTGATCAGTTTATATTATACCTTAGCTTGTTTATTAATATGTTTAATAATCTGTGTATGTCACATAAGGTATATATCGAGTAGTCAGCTTGATGTGTTTCAAGCTGAGTGACTCAGCTCAGAAGCAGAGTCAGCTCGACAGAGTTAACAAATATGTTTTATTTAACTCTTTGGACTTCTAAGGATGAGTTAATAATTATACATGTTAGTTCATATTTGAATTCGGGTTTGTTCTCGAAGAACTCAGATTGATGAGTTTCAAGCTGAGTAACTCAGTCCGAGTGAAGAAGTCAGTTTAAAGATAATTTAAATATGTTTTTAATTCATCTTTATCTATCTATATCTACGGCGCGGATAAGAAGACTCCAGAATCAAGATTGAAGATTGAAGACTCAAGATAAGAAGATTCAAGATTCAAGATTCCAGTTTATCCGAAAGTTAGTTAGCGAATTAGGCTAAGTCTAGTTTGTTAGGAACCGTAGCAACAGGATTATAAATACTTATCTCCTGTTAAGTTTAGAGGTACGACTCAGAGACGATTACAACTATGTGTTGCAGAGCCAAACCTCACCTCATCGTATGTGTTATGAGTCTTGATTCAGTATCAAGATGTAATCACAGATTGCCAAAGAAGTTCGTGTGTTCGAATTAATCACATCAGTTGTGATATTGGTAAGTAATCATGTGTTGATTCAATCTGTGAAAATCCTATTTAGAGAGTCGTGAGTATCTATAATTATATGTTAATTATAGATATCTAAGTTTGAGAGAATTGAGAGATTTATATTAGATGATTATATATCAAGAGTTGCTTACTTGATAGTCATTGTAATCATCTTCTTATTCAAAGCATTGTAATAATCTTCTGATTAATAAAAGCATTTGATTGATTGTGGTTTGATTTACTGTGTGTAACACTTTTCTTTGATTTGTTCAATTTCCGCAGAAAGTGTATTCAACCCCCCCCCCCTTCTACACACTGTTGCTTGTTGTTAATCTCTCATACAAGGGACCAACAACTGGTATCAGAGCAGGCTGAACGATTTCATCAGTTGAATAGTTCAAGATTCTGAGAAAGATTGAAATGTCAACAAGCAATACTCCATCTAACTTTCCTCAGATGTCTGCAAAAGGATGTTCCGTATTTGATGGATCTGACTATCCTATGTGGAAGTTCAGAGCCATGCTCTTCTGAAAGTCCATTGACAACCGTATGTCGGAAGTCATCACAAAAGGACCAATCATTCCCAAAATTCCTTCTACTGTCAGTGATACGTCTCCTGGCAAAACTGAATAGGAAACAAGAAAGCCTACTGCATCCTGGACTGAAGAAGACCGGAAACTTTTTAATCTGGATGACAACGCAAAGAGTGTTCTAGCGAATTCCCTAACTAATGAAATCCTACGCACTGTGACTGGGTGTCAAACCACAAAGGATATATGGGATACGCTGAGTGTCACTTATGAGGGCACATATCTGGTCAAGCAGCAAAAGAAGAATCACTTGAATAGATCGTATGAAAACTTCTTTTCAAAGAAGAATGAAACCTTGGCAGAATTGTTTACAAGGTTTCACTGCTTGATAAATGACCTACTTAGTGTGGGTGTAAAGAGAGATGAAGTTGAGCTCGTGCTGAAATTTCTGGATGTGTTACCAGAAAGGTTCAATGAAGTAACCATTACACTGAGGGCTGGAGGAACATTACACATGTATAACCTACAGTCCATCTATGGGTTCTCGCTGAATCATGAACAGATCATAGAACACAAAAGAGCTTCTCAACAACAACTAAAAGAATCTTTGGACAAAACAGAAGTTGCATTAGTTGCACAGAAGAAGAAGAAAGGTTCCAAAGTTATGGTTGTTGATCTGAGACTGAGTCAGAATCTCAAGCTGACCACTCAGACTCAGACTCAAGTAATACTAATGATGTTCAGACTATCACTAAGCAAATGGCCATGTTAGCCAGACGTTTAAGAAAAGCTCAAAGGGGAAGAGGAAGATCTGGCAGGGGCAAAGGGAAGACTTCCTTTGATCCCAAGAATGTTGTGTGCTTCAACTGTCAGAAAAAGGGACATATAGCTGCTGAGTGCAGATCTAAGAAGGTAGACTCAACATCTGTTGTTGATAAGAATGCTTATAGAGCTGATAAGTACAAAAAGTACACTCAGCTCAAGAAATCAAAGCCTGAAGACAAACCCAGTGGAAAAGGTTTATATGCTGAAACCTGGGATACAGAATCATCCACCTCAGATGATGATGTATGTCTAATGGCTCAAGAAGATGAAGAGCTAGAATTGGATGAGGTTGATTATGGTCAGTCCGAATCAATCTTTGAAGCTGACATGAAGGAAGCTGAGGAAAACAACAAACTGAGTGGTTGGGATCCTGCTTCCATGTACAAGGTCAGTAATTTCTACTCTTATATAGATGAGGAGAAAGGTCTTGCTTTTGATTATTTGTTGAATGATTTCAAGACCAGCCTTAAGTCTCAGACTGACCTCAAAGCTGAAATAGCTAAACTTAAAGACGAGATTAAGGAAAATAAATCTCTCATTGATGTTGGTATGAAAGCACAGTGTGACCTTGAATGTCAAAGGCACATTAATAAACTTCTTAGTGAAGAGTTTCAGGAAGCAAAAGACAAAGCTGATCAACTTCAAAAGATCACTGAGTCTTGGTGTAAGTCATCAAAGCTTGCTGAACAATGCATAAACCAACAGATACCTAAACAGGTGAAGGTTGTACTTGGAGGTGACTATCAAACAACAACTTATGTAGCTGATGATGAGATAGCAAGTACAGATTCTGAGGAAGATAGACAACTGATTAAGTCTCAGAAGTCAGCCTCAGAGAAAAGACATGATCCAAACCTAAAATTCAATATGTTTGTGAAGGCCAAAGATCATGGTAATGAGTTCTCAACATCCAAACAACATGGTAAGTCTGTGTTGGACAGATTAGGCACTCAGCCTGTTCAAAGAACCTCAGTCATAGAAAGGCTTAATCCAAATCCTTTCAAAAGACAAAATTATCTATCTGGCTCGGAGAGAAGTTATAAGAACAGGAAGACCACTGTAAGTCAGAGGTCAAAATACAATAATGGTATGTCCAAAGTTGTTGATCTTGGTAAGTCCAAGAAGATCAATAGTGGAAAGGCCAAACCTGTTGAAACTGGTGAGTCCAGTAAACATGACAAAGGTAAGTCCAAAGTCATACAGAAGAAGGTTGTTAGTCAATCTTCTCAGGATAACAAACATAGACCTGACAAAGGTAAGTCCAAAGTCAGTGATCACTAGGTGAATCAGCTTGCAAAGAAAGTTGAGAAGTTATCTACCATATACAATCCTAAAACTGAATGTAAATTCTCACAAGGATTGTTAGACACTCTACCTCATGTCATCATTGGAAGAAGGAGATGCTACAAATGCAGAAGTAGAGGTCATGAGGCTAAGGACTGTGATGCTGAAATCTCAAGGCCTGAGCAAGAACAAACTGATCAGCCTACACAGGATTCAGTTCCTGCTCAAGCTGAGCAGTCATTTCAACAAGATGAAGCTGCTAAGTGCTCCTCATCTGAACCCACCAAGAAGTGGGTTCCCAAGCAAAACTAATGTGTTTAGTTTTTATATCATGTGCAGGGTTCAAGTAAATGGTACTTGGATAGTGGATGTTCAAGGCACATGACCGGATGGAAAGGACTTCTCAGTGATTTCCAAAAAGATGAAGGTCCTAAAGTAACATTTGGTGACAACTTCCATGGAAGAACCAAAGGCTATGGGAAGATGCAAGCTGGTAAGGTCACTTTCCAGAGAGTTGCATATGTCAAAGGCCTCAAACACAACCTGATTAGTATCAGTCAATTGTGTGATGAGGACAATGTTGTTACTTTTAGGAAGAAAGCAGGAACAATTTATAATTCTAAGGGAAAGCCTGTATTAATAGCTAAAAGAGAAAGAGATGTGCATCTACTTGATCTTAATTCTGCTGATCCCAATAATGAAACCTGCTTGTATTCCCATTATGTTCCTGAGCTGAGTTGGTTATGGCATAAACGTTTGTCTCATTTGAACTTTAAAAATATAAATATGCTGTCCAATAAAGAGTTAGTCTCTAGATTACCAAAAATCACATTTTTTCAAAGACAAATTGTGTTCAGCCTGTGAACAAGGGAAACACCATAAAGGGTCCTTTAAATCAAAGAAATTTTTTTCAATAACAGACCCATTGCATATCTTGCATATGGATCTGTTTGGACCCATAAGTACTCCAAGCCTAAGTGGCAAGAAGTACACTCTGGTGATAGTAGATGAGTTCTCACGATTGACCTGGGTAATATTCCTAAAAGCCAAAAGTGAGGCTGCCCTGAAGATAATAAGTTTCATAAAAAGGGAAGAGTTGCAGAAAGGTTTTTCTGTAAAGCAACGAAGAAGTGATCATGGGACTGAGTTTAGGAACTCAACCCTTGAAAGCTTCTATGAACAAAAAGGAATATTACAAAATTTCTCATCTGTCAGAACTCCAGAACAAAATGGAGTTGCTGAAAGAAGAAATAGAACCTTAATTGAGGCTGCAAGGACAATGCTATGTGAGGCAGGATTGAAACTCTATTTCAGGGATGAAGCTGTTAGTACAGCCTGCTATACTCAGAATAGGTCAATCATTGTCAAAAGAAATGGAAAGACTTCATATGAAATGTATAAGTCTAGAAAGCCCAATATAAGTTATTTCCATATCTTTGGTTCAAAATGCTATGTGCTGAATCAAAGAGATCAGCTCCATTAGTTGGAACCTAAAGCTGATCTTGGAATAGTCGTTTGTTATTCCTCAATCTCCAAGTCTTATAGAATATATAATACAAAGAGAAAGGCAATAGCTGAATCAATTCATGTCTGTTTTGATGAAGACTGTTTTGATCAAGCTGATAAGAGTCAAGCTGACTTGGTTAGTCTGAGTGAGCTTGAAAGGCCTAAGGAAACCAACTTATCAAATCCTATGTATGTCATAGGAGAAGATAGTGATGATGATGTGTGTTCATCAATGAAACCATCACAAGCTTCAAAGGATTCTCAAGCTGAGAAAGATGATGAGTTTCTCAATCCTTTTGGAGCTGATGTCACTCAGACTGAGAATCTCAGTAATAATCAGTTTGTTGACAATGTTGTTGATGAGACTGAGGAGATAAGTTCACCTCAAGGTTCTCAACATCACTCAGATTCAGAACCTGACTCTCCAACTACCACATTTAAATTCCTCAAAGATCATCCTTAAGATCAAATCATTGGAAATGTCCAAGAGAAAGTCATGACTACAGCTAACTATGCTGCTCACTTTGGTTTTCTGTCTCAGATGGAACCAAAGAAGACTGAGGAAGCCTTGGCAGATGAGGATTGGATTGATGCTATGCAAGAGGAATTAAATGAGTTTGAGAGGAATCAAGTCTGGACCCTTGTCCCTGCCTCCAAAGATCATTCAATTATAGGCATTAAGTGGGTCTATAGAAATAAAATGGACAAGGATGGAGTGATAGTTAGGAACAAAGCCAGGCTGGTAGCACAAGGGTATAAGCAAGAGGAAGGAACCGATTATGATGAGACCTTTGCCCCTGTTGCTAGAATTGAAGCTATAAGGCTGTTCCTAGCTTATGCAGCATATAAAGACTTCAAAGTCTATCAAATGGATGTGAAAAGTGCTTTCCTAAATGGAAAACTTCAGGAGGAAGACTATGTGAAACAACCTCCTGGCTTTGTAAGTTCAAAGTTTCCACATCATGTCTATAAGTTGGACAAGGCTTTGTATGGTCTTAAACAAGCTCCAAGAGCTTGGTATGATACACTGTCCACTTATCTACTATCCATGGATTTCACCAGAGGTAGTATAGATAAGACACTCTTTATTAAAAAGAACAAAGGACAGGTGATTCTTGTACAAATCAATGTGGATGATATTATTTTTGGTTCAACCAATGAATCTCTGTGTGAGTGGTTCTCCAAAATAATGTCACAAAAGTACAAGATGAGTATGATGGGTGAGATGACATATTTCCTAGGCCTACAAATTCAACAAAAGCCTGATGGAATTTTCATCAATAAAAGCAAATATATTTTGGATTTGATAAAGAAATATGGTTTTGATTCAAGTTCAACCATGAAAACACCCATGTCACTAGCTGTCAAGCTGAGTAAAGACTCAGATGGTAAGTCTGTGTGTCAGTCTACCTACAGAGGAATGATAGGTTCATTACTCTATTTAACAGCTAGTAGACCTGATATCATGTTTACTACATGTGTTTGTGCAAGATATCAGGCTGATCCTAAATAATCACATCTTCAAGCTGTGAAAAGGATCTTTCGGTACCTAAAAGGTACACCAAATCTAGGACTTTGGTATCCAAAGGACTCTGGATTTGAGTTAGTTGGTTTTTCTGATGCTGACTATGTTGGGTGCAAGTTAGATAGAAAATCAACCACTGGAGGAAGTCAATTGCTTGGAGGTAAATTAGTAAGCTGGACTAGTAAGAAACAGAACTCAGTGGCTACTTCAACTGCTGAAGCTGCGTATATTGCAGCAGGGAGCTGTTCTGCTAAAATCTTGTGGATGCAGCATCAGCTTCAGGACTTTGGGATGAGTTTCAAGAAAACTCCTATCTTCTGTGATAACCAAAGTGCAATAGCCATCACTTGCAATCCAGTATTTCACTCAAGAACCAAGCATATTGAAATTAGACATCACTTCATAAGGGACATCGTGGAAAAAGGTAAAGTTGACATTAAATTTATCTCCACTGATGACCAATTAGCAGATATCTTTACTAAGCCCCTTGATGAAAAGAGGTTTATGTATCTGCTAAGTAAATTAGGTATGCTCAACCCCTAGCTAAGTGTCTAAAATTTGACTTCTCAGTTTGACAGAGATTAAGTGTCTTAAGCTGGGTGAACAGTTTTAGAAATAAGTTTTCAAAAACTGATCTATATGTCAAACTGAATAATGAGTTCACACGTTTGGTCAGTTCCCAACATAATTCAACTACTCAGTGTAGTTGAACTGACTAAGTGTCATTGAGTCTGAGCTATGTGCTTAACTCACACTGTGTGATTGGTTCACACGTTTGGTAAGTTCCAAACATATTTTACCTACTTAGTGTGGCTAAAATTACATGTTTAAGTCAGTCTTAAACATAAATGACTAAGTGTCATTGAGTCTGAGCTGTGTGCTCTACTCAAGATGAGTATCAATCTCAAGCTGAGTGCTCCACTCAAGCTGAGTGCTTGACTTAGACTGAGTAATATGTTTACTCAGCTTGGTGTGTCCAATCTATGAATTAATTACTACGTGTTATTAATTTTTCTGTCCATACGCATTTGAATCAGTTTCGATTCGTATCGTATATCAATTTTGTATTGATATATTTACAACGTGTTTGTAATCTTATTATTTGTTAATATTATTATTTTACACTTGTATCCGTTGGAGAATGATGTGTTTCTACCCTCTAACTGTTACGTCAAACCGTAATTTTTCGGCGTAACGGATTAAAAAGGGATTCCAAAGGTAATTTTTCTCTCTCCTCGAAAAGGTATATATACTGACCTTACGAGCATTTTAGAGGCTTACGCTTCAACTTCTCATCTCTATACCTCTCATCTGCCTATATACCTTTCAACAAATTTTCTACGTGCGATTCTCAGTTCCATCGATTTTGAAACCCTAACTCGCTCAGTGCAACGCTCATTGCTCAGTGCAAGTAAAGTAGTTACCCAGTGTAATCTACAATTACATCGATAGAAGGAACCACTCTCATTCTCAGTGATCGAATGGTTCGTGGTGCTGCGTTGAAAAACAACGGATTGCCGCTGATCAAAATCAACAATCAGCGTGCTTGTCTTGATATCCCTGCGAGGAAACAGGGGAGAGGATATGAAGCATGGGTTGCTTATATTCGGAAATGCCCTTTGGCATTTCCTTTCATTGGAGCGCCTGTTCACATCGTTCCACAACACTTGTTGGAGTTCTGGTTTACATGCACCTTCAATCAGAACAGAGGAGAGATAACCGGCACTGTTCGTAATGGCGATAGAACAATGGCCCTCATGGTTCAACGGCTAAGGGATGTTCTTCAACTCCCTGTTCAAGATGTGTTCCAGCCAACCGTGACTAGACAAGTGGCGAGGTCAGTTCTACCTCAAATGGGTCACCCTCAAACTGAAGGGGTGATTAAGAAGGCCACCTTCCCAACCAGCTGGGGCTTCATGGTTTCCACAGTGGTACGTTCACTGGGGACCAAGGTTGGAGGCTTGGACCAAGGTAACGAGTTCGAAATGCAGCTGCTATACAACATGTTCTTTGATAGGCGTATCGATTATGCACAGCTCATATTCAATGAGCTCAAAGTCCAAGTAATGAAGACCACCAGGGACCTCCATGTACCATTCATAAGGTATTTGTCCTTGGTGCTTGAAGCTGAGTTGGGGGATTTATATGAAGCTGGATGGGATGTGTTCCCTGTTCCAACTCTCAGTCCGAAGATGTTTAAGAATGACATCTTCCCAGAGCAAGAGGGTCTAAGTGGTCCAATGCTCTTGGTGGCTGAGGGAGTTTCATCTGCAAGTGGAGGTGAGGGATCGAATCAAGGGGGAGCTTCTCACGCTGACACCGAGGTTCAGGCTGAGCTCTCTGCTCAAGCTGAACCAGCACATACAGAAGCTGCTTCAGGTAAAACCTCTCCAATTTCTCTTTCTTCCCACTTTTCTCCATCCACTTTTGGAGATAAGACCGCAGTAGAACCAACTCAGTCTAACCCGTATCCTCCACCTTCATTCCATCTACAATTCCAATCTGAAGCCACCCCTAGTACACCCACTGCTGCTAGGGAGAATATCCAAACCTACCAAAGAAAAACTGCAAAAGGTGGTGCCACTCCTAAAGGCATCACTGGAGCTGAGATCACATTGATCCCCCCGGCAGGAGTTGAGGGGGAGACGCCTACTCTCAAGGTGTCGACCTCACGGCTCATTCAAACCCAACAGTCTAAATCGGGTATGGTGTCTACTCAGCCCACACTTGCTCGTGCCATGGGAGAGCCTACTTATGTGCCTGAACAGACACATTCAGGTTACATTGAACATATGACCAATCCCCAGGGAATCACCCCCCTCTTTACCCAAAAGCCAACCACCAACCCATACACTTCACGTCTCGAGCCCTATTCATTCTATTCATTTCTCACACTCTAGTGCACGACCTGTCAATGTTTCATCTTCAAATCAGGGTGAATCACAGTGTCCAAACTCTGGTTCAAACACCAACCTTCGGATGATGCACCCAATTTCCAACCTACTCAAGCTGACTTGGATGATCTTCTAACATTCTTCAAAGGTCAGTTTTATACATTGCACCTCAAAAGGAAGAAAGCAAAGAAAGATATGCTGCTGATCCTTGATAATCTGGATGAGGAGGTGTTGATGTTAAAATCTTCTATTGCTGCCTTACAAAGAGAAAAGACTTCAACCCCTATTGATGATGACAAAAAGGGGGAGAAGGTTCAAGAAGCTGAAGTTTAGTCAGTCAAAATTGAAGCTCTACTATTATTGGCAGAGGGAGCAGATCAGATTGAGGGGGAGAAAGAATCAGAGAAAGAACCTGAGCTGACTGAGAAAGCAAAAGGTAAAAGACCAGTAGTGGTCAGCTCAGAGGAATCAGAAGCCCCTCAACAGAAGAAAAGGAAAATGATTCTTAGTGAATCATCAGCCTCAGATGAAGACTCGGCTGACAAAATGACACTTCAAAAAGAGCTTCACTGATGGCTGCTAGGAGAATGGAAAAGGAGGATGCTGACCAGCTTGGGATCTCGGTAGAAGAACTGAGAAGAAGACAATTAGATGCTCAAGCTGTGTAACCTAGAGAAAAAGAAATAAGAGAACAAAACTGGGCTGAGCTTATCAGAAAGCAGAATGAGGAATTGACAAAACTCAGACTGCCTATCGTTCCCAAAGAAGAAGAAGAGGAACTTCCTATCCAAGATCAAACTGAGGAAGAAGATATATCTCACTGTTATGAAAAGTTGCACTTCTCTTCTTAGATTGATTCTCTAAAGTTGAGCTCAGCTCAAGGGATAATAATAATGGAACTTTCTTTAAAGAATGGGGAAACACGTTCTCTGGAGCTGAATCAACTTCATAAGCTGGATTATGAGGAATGGAAGCAAGTAGCAGTGCTCATTAAACAGATGGAAAGGTCCACAGCTCGGAATCAAGTTAAAGATGAGCTGCTGAGACTACTTGCTAGGGCTGATGCGATGCAATTAATACCCAAGTCTGAGATAGCTACCCTACTAACTTCTTTTCATAAAGTTGGAAAGAAGAAGCAATCAAAGCCAGCTGGACTAGCAAATCTAGATATGTATAGTCTTGCTCTTCCTGAAGGCATGGAGTTTCAAGAAAATACATATGTTGAAAAGCCTTAGAAAGATCAGCTTCAACATATACCTAATCTGCAAGAAATTCTTGAAGAAATAAATAACGAGATTAAGGAGTTTGAAGAGCTGCATCCAGAATAGATTAGTTCTATTGTAAATATTAGATTAGTTCTAATGTTTTTGTAAGCACTATGTGTGCATGATCTAAGTGATCAACAACTTTTGTATTATGATCAGTTCTATTAATACAAATATAAAGTTTGATATGTTCACCTGTATTATGATGTGTTAATAGCTATAAGTCTGATAAGTTCAGCTTAATGAATAAATGATAAGTTCTTATTCATTAATATAATTAGTTGGTGTGTTCAACTAAAAATTGGTGTGTTCCAATTTAAATTGATAAGTTCAATTAATATTGATATGTTCAATAAATATTTGATCAGTTCAAATAATAAAATCTTAATAAATTTAAGATTTAAAACATAATTCTGTTAAACAAACTTAAGAACTGTTTGATGGTTTTGTCATCATGAAATAGGGGGAGTTTGTTGGGAAAATGATCTCATCAGTTTGAATTTGATGAGACAAAGTTAAGTTTATAAGATGAGTTCTACATATAACTTAAACAGAATTATGAAGCTTAGTCAGACTGAACACTTTGAATGATTCAGACTGAGTATAAGCTGAATATAAGCTGAGCATATGTTGATCAGTTTATATTATACCTTAGCTTGTTTATTAATATGTTTAATAATCTGTGTATGTCACATAAGGTATATATCGAGTAGTCAGCTTGATGTGTTTCAAGCTGAGTGACTCAGCTCAGAAGCAGAGTCAGCTCGACAGAGTTAACAAATATGTTTTATTTAACTCTTTGGACTTCTAAGGATGAGTTAATAATTATACATGTTAGTTCATGTTTGAATTTGGGTTTGTTCTCGAAGAACTCAGCTTGATGAGTTTCAAGCTGAGTAACTCAGTCCGAGTGAAGAAGTCAGTTTAAAGATAATTTAAATATGTTTTAAATTCATCTTTATCTCTCTATATCTACGGCGCGGATAAGAAGACTCCAGAATCAAGATTGAAGATTGAAGACTCAAGATAAGAAGATTCAAGATTCAAGATTTCGGTTTATCCGAAAGTTAGTTAGCGAATTAGGCTAAGTCTAGTTTGTTAGGAACCGTAGCAACAGAATTATAAATACTTATCTCCTGATAAGTTTAGAGGTACGACTCAGAGAGGATTACAACTTAGTGTTGCAGAGCCAAACCTCACCTCATCGTATGTGTTACAAGTCTTGATTCAGTATCAAGATTTAATCACAGATTGCCAAAGAAGTTCGTATGTTCGAATTAATCAGATCAGTTGTGATATTGGTAAGTAATCATGTGTTGATTCAATCTGTGAAAATCCTGTTTAGAGAGTCGTCGGTGTCTATAATTATATGTTAATTATTGATATCTAAGTTTGAGAGAATTGAGAGATTTATATTAGGTGATTATGTATCAAGAGTTGCTTACTTGATAGTCATTGTAATCATCTTCTTATTCAAAGCATTGTAATCATCTTCTGATAAATAAAAGCATTTGATTGGATTGTGGTTTGATTTACTGTGTGTAACACTTTTCTTTGATTTGTTCAATTTCCGCAGAAAGTGTATTCAACCCCACCCCCCTTCTACACACTATTGCTTGTTGTTACTCTCTCATACAAGGGACCAACACTTTGCATCTCAGAATCCTCAGTCTCCTCCTCCGGTTGAGCAGAACTACCTTCCCTCACATACCTTGCAGGTGATGTGTGAATAGACTCATATAAATCTTCCACTTGTTCCTCTGAGTCACTAGACCAGTCAAACATCTCGGAATGGGGCTGCTCGTAAGGTATTTCACTTTCTTCAAGATCACTTGGCCTCAGTTCAGATTGTTGCTAAGGTACATAAAGTACAATTTGTTTTTTCAGCATTTTCCTTTTGTTGTCGTTCATAAACTCATCGGCCATATGTTGTTGTTGTTGACTCCCAGACCCAGCTGAACTTGCACCTACAGATAAGTATGAACTGAGTTGAGGAACAGGTACAACTGGTACATTTGCAGCCGCAGAGGGAGAAGTCATATATAATCTTCTTCTTTTCTCCCCCTCGGGTTGATCATCAGGATCTTGATCATCCCGCCTCCTCTTGCTTCCCTGAGCCTGGGCCTGACAAGTTTGTTCAAGTAGTGTCAGCCGATCAGTAACCTTTGATAGAGAAGTATAGAAACCTCTGGTGATCCCATCTATCTTGTTGTTTACGTCTTCATGAAACTCTTGAAATTCATCCATGGAGATTCCCGATGGACGCTGTTCGTTGCGAAGAGTAGTCAGAAGGTCTTGATCATGAGCTGATTCTGGCTGTTGTTCCAGAAGTCTGACATATAGCAAGCTCTTTAAGGCATGAACTGACATAGATGATGGATCAGGTTGTGGCTATGGTTCTGGCACTGCAGGTCTAGCATTAAGGAGTGCTTCTATTCTGTTCAATTGTTGAGCTTGGGCCTGGGAAGCTTGTTCAATCCGATCCAACCTTTGATTTGTCGTTAGTAGTTGTTGGTGGATTGGTACCACGGCTTGTTGAATGTGATCATGAAGTTCTGCACGTGAAACAAACCAGGAATCACGAAGACTTCCGGTTGAAGTACCAGCCACATAGGTAGTACTACCTACTGGAGCAGCAGGAATTTAGGCTCCAGCAGGATTTCCTTCAAATCGTCGAATGGCACCTGAAAAAGTACCATCTCTGGAAGTTGAGGAGACTTGTTGAGCCAACAAGCTCAGTGCATCGATTGTTACCCTGTGTTGGTCAAGATATGCGGAAATCCGCGGTATGTCAAATCGTGCATCAAAAGGAGTCGAGGACGAGGGAGGCAGTCCTCTTTTTTCAATAGGTCCAACACCCAATTGGGGTTGACCCAGTGTATGTGCTATAACCCTGTGCAATAAAGACGGTGCCTGTTGAGAGACACCGTAGTAGGTTGGTTGGATAGAAACTTGCACGGGTGGGATCACCGCGACTTGTTCAATATGAGGCCCAACAATGTCAGGCCCCATAGTGGATGTGGCTTCCCGGCTTTCTGGGTGTGGGGAACCCTCAGCACTTATTTTTTCTTTTCTCACCTCCTCTCTTTCACTCGAACTCCTAACAACAAAACTATCCTCATCATCACCGCTACCAGCACCATACCCCGCATAATGATCAGGTTGAATGAGAGAGTCAGGGGTGACGGAACCAGTTTCAACAGATAAGGAATGACTTGGCACAGTGATTGGAATGTCATGTTCGGGGGCAACTATGGCCCTTCCTGCTGGAAGTACTTCAGTAGTTTGAGTTGGAGGATTCAAAGTGATAACAAGGCCACCTGCTTGAGGAAATGCATTATCAGGTTGAGCAGTGGGTGTCACATCTGGTGAGGTTGGTTGTGGGTCGGTTAATTTCATGAAGGAGGGTGTGCTTTCTGCTGTTTGTTCGATTGGGTGCTCAGGAGTACCCATTGGAGATATAACAGGTTCAAAGGCAGGGGTATCTCCTGGATGGGAAACAGACTAATCATGAGAAGAACTGGATGACTCAGAAACATCAAGACCAAGTTCAGTAAGAACAGCTTAGGTGCGGGTGGATTGAGAAAGAGATTGAACGATGGCTTGAATGGTGGCGGGATCATATGCATCCCCTCCCTCTCTATTCTCAACACCTTAACCTACTTATCCACCCCTCTCAGAATTTTCTCTCTGCACGTCCCGCTCAGCATCTCCCGCAGATGTCTGAGGCCTAAGTTCTACATGCTCACCAGGTGCTACTCCTCCCTGGGCAGGTATGGCCGGTTCTGGCACAACCATGGGAGGTATCCCTACACTCGTCCTATAGCTCACAATAATGTCATTTTGGTCACATAGGTCTAATAGAGTGACAGGGAAAGATCTGGGGACAGGCAAGTTGGCCGGAATGGCAGGTTTAATGGATATGAAAAGTTTAGGGTTGATAGAAGGTAAACCTGCCCGACGAGGAATTTCAGCATTCCGATCCATCACATATTGGATGATCATTGGCAGGAAGCGGTGGTAGGGCAGCAAATTTGTATCCTTTTTCTTTTGTGAGTTCTTTCTTAGCATAGTAGCCTTGATATCTTGAAAGAACAGGAATGCATAATCCACATGCAAGTGGTTGGCTGCATCAACAAAGATCTTGAGTTGATTCTCTGTGGGAAACTCATACCCCGAGTGTTTGGGAGGAAGCCACCTTTGAAGCACCGTCATGAAAGTGTTATACTTGGGATGTAGACTGGTGCATTTAAACTGATTCTTATGGGTGAGCTCCCCATCATAACCCATTTCCCTAATGGCTATAAGGCATGCCTCCTCATCAGGGATTTCCTCAAATTCTTTAGCTGGAGGTCTGCTGACTGCAGTGGGCAGTTCAAAGATTGTTTTGAGGTGATTTAGTGGAATGTTAACTTGAAATTCGTCAACCTCAGCATATATGACCTCCTTTCCTCTTTCATTAAGTCTGACATCACAAGTTTTCCAAAACTGTTGGACATATAGCTCGGGAACATGTGTGCCTGTGGTGGCTGGGTTGTAGGTTAAGAGGTTATTTAGTGGATGGATCTTGAGGATTTCTGTGACTATGGGATAAGTCGGGGTTTTGAGTTTGGTTAGGTCTATATAGTGATTATTAGGATAAGTCCCGGTGTTGAGGAACTCAGCTTGAGGCATTATCTCCTATGGGTCACGGATAGCTTGAGCCATCTTATCTGTACAAATGGATAAAATAGGTAAGTCAAAGATACAGAGATATGCATGAGAACCAACATTCAATTGTGAAATTTGGTCAAACTTAAGTGATTGAGGAAATGTTGACCCTGTGACCAAAACTTTAGAGTTTGAAATTTTGTGAAAACCTTAACTCTGAAAAAAGACCCCATTGTGTACAGGATGATTTTAAGTATAAAAAAGTTGTTTTGAGAATCTTATTATATTCATTGAACAATAATAAACAACTTTGCAGTACTGAAGCATGTTCCAAAAATCATCCTAACATCATTTTCTAGGCCATATTTGAAGAGTTTAGTGAAAACTCATACACCTCAAGAACGCGAAGAACACTTTTTGATATTTTTGAAATATTTTTGTATCAAAGTGTTCCCCATATGTTCAAACATGCCATCGCAAGTTAAGTTTCACCAACGGAGTTTGTTTCATGTCTTAAAAGTTCATACAAAGTCTCGCAAATCTCATCGCATTCGGAAGTTTGAGGCTTCAAAATTACAGTCTAGAGTCAAAATTTCAAAAATGTAATCCATACAAGTTGTTACCTATATGATTAGGAGTATTTTGACACAAAGATTAAAATTTTGGCAGCGTAACGAGAGATTTTGTAAAATCAAAGTAGCCGAATCGAGAGAGTTTGAAGGATTTTGAATTTTGATCAGATGAAGTGACTAATGGTGAGGATGGGACGGTTATAAAGGTGAAAGGACATGTGTCGAGTGGTGAGTGGGTGGTTAAACGGTTAAAAAATCGCGGCTGATAGGAATGTTCAATCGCATGCGATTCACACTTTGGTGTGTTAATCGCATGCGATTCAGCTCAGGAGTTGGGCTCATTTCTATCAATTCATTCGAATCGCATGCGATTTACACTATCTTAACCCAATCGAATGCGATTCACACTATCTTAACCCAATCGCATGCGATTCAAGGTTTGTTTGACATGCGATTGAGATGTTCATTTCTAGTATGCTATCGCATGCGATTAAAGGATAATTGACAAGTTATCCCATGCGATAGAGTTCCTGCGATTGAACTAAGACTTCGAAATTAATGTGTTGAGATTGTAAGTGAGTCCATGCGATTGATGAATAGAATGCGATTGGCAGTTAACACACCCCAACACTTAGAGATTTTCTGAAAAAGTTAGAGTATCTGAAATTTTGAGTTGAAAAAACTTTATATTTCAAGATACTTTAATTTGAGCTGTTTATTTTGACACACTCCCCCTAGGATGATGCATTTGTTTTTCACTTTGGGAATTGTGTCAGTTGTGAACTTCCCCCCTACACATGTGCACAATGTGTATTAAATTTCTCCCCCTACACATTTGTAACATGTGTAAAACCAGGAACAAACTTCCCCTTGATTGGTGCAGCAGATATCTGCACAGAGAACAAACAGTATAACACCTATTTTAAACTAAAGAAAAGAGAGGAAAAGAAAAAGAGATAACAGTATGCTAGATTTCCAGATTGAGCATGCCTAACTTGGATACCAACTCAGTGAATCAACTTTCATCTAATGGTTTGGTAAACAGGTCAGCCAGCTGATTTTCAGTAGGAACATACTGTAGCTCAATTAATCCTTTCTCAACGTTATCTTTTATGAAGTGATAACGGATATCAATATGTTTAGTTTTAGAGTGGTGTACCGGATTGCAGGAGATGGCGATGGCTGACTGAGAGTCACATAAAAGTGGAATTTTGTCATACCTGAGACCAAAGTCTGATAGTTGTGTACGTATCCATAGACTCTGTGAACAGCACATTGCAGCAGCAACATACTCAGCTTCTGCGGTAGAAGTGGATACACAGTTCTGCTTCTTTGATGCCCAGCAGACTAACCGATCTCCCAGAAAGTGTGCACTACCAGAGGTGCTTTTCCTATCAATCTTGCATCCGGCATAATCAGCATCTGAGTAAGCATGAAGATCCAGATTTGAGTCCTTGGGATACCACAGACCAAGATCCATAGACCCTTTGAGATATCTGAAAATACGCTTAACAGCTAACAGATGAGACTCCTTTGGATTCGCCTGATATCTGGCACAGAGAAACGTAGAGAACATGATATCTGGACAACTTGCAGTTAGATACAGTAAAGATCCAATCATCCCATGGTAAGTTTTGATATCCACTCGAGAGCCATCCGGATCTGCTGATAGTTGTGCTTTCGTAGCCATGGGTGTGGAGATAGGATTACAGTTGAGCATATCATACTTTGTGAGAAGATCTTTGATATACTTAGACGGGCAAATGAAACTGCCATGACTCAACTGTTTTACTTGGAGTCCGAGAAAGAATGACATCTCTCCCATCATACTCATTTGAAACATGTTTGACATTGTTTGTGCAAACTCTTCACTGTACTTTGGATTCGTAGATCCAAAGATGATGTCATCCACATATATCTGAACAAGAATTTTGTCCCTACCTTTAGTCTTTGTGAATAGAGTGGTATCTGTCTTTCCCTTTGAATAACCCTCACCTATCAAGTACTCAGATAAGACATCATGCCATGCACGTGGGGCTTGTTTTTAACCGTACAAGGCCTTATCTAGAATATACATGGTTAGGGTATTTAGAGTTGAAAAAACCTTCTGGTTTTGAGACATAAACTTCTTCTTTAAGTACACCGTTGAGAAAAGCTGTCTGCACATCCATCTGAAAGACTCGAAAGCTGCGGGAGGCTGCATAGGCAAGAAAGAGTCGTATATCCTCAATGCGAGCAATGGGGGAAAAAGTTTCATCATAGTCAATGGCCTCTTGTTGATTGTAACCCTTAGCAACCAACCGAGCTTTGTTTCGGACAACCACTCCATCCGAATCTCTTTTGTTCTTGAATACCCATTTAGTTCCAACAATAGATTTCCCATAAGGCAGAGGAACTAATCTCCAGACTTTGAGACGATCAAATTGGTGAAGTTCTTCTTGCATTGCAATCACCCAATCATGATCATCTAATGCCTCACAAGTCTTGGTGGGTTCAATCATACTCAAGAAACCCGCGAATTGACATTCATTGGCTGTAACTGAACGTGTTTGTATGCCAACAGAGGGATCTCCGATTATGTTCTCTTCTGAGTGATGTCTGGTCCACTTTATTTCATGGGGGGTAGAGGAAGAAGGAATAAGATCTTGAATGTGTCTTGCCTCTTCTTCATCCTCTCTGGAGAAATTTGGGTCTGAATCAAACACATGTGAGCTATCTTGGTCAGCTATAGGAGCAGTCACAGGGGGCTGTGTGACAGAGACAGATGTAGAATCCTCAATATATAATCAGCAAATGGATTCATCTAAGTGACCGTAGGAGCTGTGATAGAAACACTCGTATGTGCAGCTGTGTTGTCCCTGTTTTCAGCCACAACAGGGGAAGATTCAGAACGAAAGAAATCAAACATAAAGTCAAGATTAAAATTTGAACAGGAAGAAATGTCTGATTCTTTATTTTGAATAACTGGTCCTGAACTGGTATGTTCAGAAGCAACTACTATTGATTTAGGTGGAAAATCTGTAACATTAAAAGCATCATCAAATGTTACGTTGATACTTTCAACAATGCTGCAGAGAACTGATGGTTGATCCCACCTAGGTCACAAAAGCTTTTCAGAGCGTTGTTCTTGAATTCTCCTCCATTGTCTGTACGGATTGAGACAACACTCTGACCATACTTATTCTGCTGCTGTTTGATGAATGAGATAATTGTTGGAGTAGCTTCTGTTGGGGTTCAGGGTCACGCGCAACGGAAGAATGCAATAACAAAAACGAAATATTTAAGCATAAAAAACAACCAAACTAGGAACCCCATTAGTGTACCAAACTCTACAACATGATTAAGCAACTAAAGCACAAAAAGAAGAGTATTATACCCTGGATATCTCTGATGGTTGTGTGTAGATGTAGCTCCAAACTTGTTCTCTTTAACGAGCTTCTTTCTCCAATCGAAGTCCACACCGAGACACAAGGCAACCTTGGTGTACTAGCACCCCTTGAAGCTAATCTTCACAAGATAATACTTCTGGAACAACCACCCACGAAAACCACCAGGAAACTCTCTCACTTTTCTCTCTTGTTTTCTTAGCAACTCAAATGTTCTAAGTGTATGTGTTAAACAATATGGCCAAGAGTAGAGAAAGGAGAGAAATGCATGCTTATATAGACCTGAAGTCGTCCCCTGATCTCCCTTAGTCGGCCCAGAGGTAATGATGAGGGATAGCATGTATTGGTGGAGAGAAGAGGTGGAAAAGTTAAAGTTGTTTCTGTCAGGCGGGGTTAGCGCCGCTAACTGCCCAACGTTAGCGCCGCTAACCGCCCAAAGTTAGCGCCGCTAACGCGGCTGATTTAGCGACGCCAGAGTTAGCGCCGCTAACTCCTGCCAGGAAACCAACTATCATTATTTATCCTTTCACACCCTCACCTTTTAGGTAGTTGTCAAGGTCAGCCCCCGGTGTGTGACCCGATAGGCCCATACGTCATCGGTAGCAATCATTTGACGCACGTGAATCAGTGGGCATTCTCCAACAAACTCCCACTTGCACATGATTCACCGTACTCAATGCATCGCAGACAGAGAGCGGCCTCTAGTAAGACATCTCTGCCCCCAAGTCAGTATGTGTTTGTCTTCTGCAAGAAACCAAACTGCAACTCAGGTGAAATGGTCCTATTGATAAGTGATCAATCATCCCTTTGTTCACGATATCCTTGTGAAGGTGAGACATGGTACTAAGTCATTCTCGGTCCTTCACGATTATGTTTCTCGATCAAGATTGGTGGTGACCAAAATAAGCAAGTTGCAATCGATTACCCAAATCATTGCACACTCGAGCACGGCCATGCATTTTTGGTGTCAGCGACCAATCATCGAGGGGCCCAGGGATATCTCTCTAAACAGAGGAACAAATCCTTTTTGACTACACTGCCCACCACAATGATCATACTCTGCCCAACTGCTCCCTTTATAACAGCCAGTTACGGACTGCGTTTGAAAACAATTTGAACAAAGTAAACCAAGGTGATGCAGACACATGCATCTCCAGTCTAAGGATGAAATGATATTATCATCCTGATCCACTCATGACAAGTACCACAAAGTGGAGTCAGGTGTGGGTCATCCAGTCACTTGAAACCCTTTTCAAGTACAGGCGAAGTATTGCGTCCCAGTGTCCCAATCACCATTGGGCACATGACCAATCACTTCCCTCAGTCTTTGTTCAGACTTCCTTCCCATGAAGAATGACCGACTGTGGACATTTAGAATGTAAAACATTCAGGGAAGTGTAAAACATGCAAAGTTGAAACACAGTAAAGATTTAAAGTAATACCCGCAACTTGCGCATTATCAAATCTCCATTTAATAATCGATAAGTACAATAAATACAATACTGCTTAATGTTCCCAAGAAAGTAAATACATCAAATACAATAACCAAATAATACAAGATACAAACTCAAACCAAATCGCTAGCAAATCTAATACCAATAGCACGTGTGTGAGCACCGTGCTTTGCTTGCGATAATGGTTTAGTAAACGGATCCGCCACGTTGTTATCCGTGTGTACTTTGCTGATGACAATATCTCCATTTTCGACCACATCCCGGATAAAATGATATTTCCGCGGAATATGTCTCGTGCGTCGGTGAGATCTCGGTTCCTTTGCCAATGCAACTGCACCCTCGTTGTCACAGAAAACCTCAACAGGGTCAGAAATGCTAGGAACCACTCCCAGATCAAGGATGAACTTCCTCATCCATACAGCCTCCTTTGCAGCTTCACTTGCTGCAATATACTCAGACTCGGTCATGGAATCAGCCACCGTGTCTTGTTTGGAGCTCTTCCAGGAGATAGCACCACTGTTTAGTAGGAACACAAACCCCGATTCAGATCGGCAGTCATCCCTGTCGGTTTGGAAGCTGGCATCGGAGTAACCAGTTACCCTCAGCTCCTCTTCCCCACCATATACTAAGAACATCTCCTTAGTCCTCCGAAGATACTTGAGAATGTTCTTCACCGCTGTCCAATGTGCCTCACCAGGGTTGGCTTGATATCTACTTGTCATACTTAATGCACAAGAGACATCAGGCCTAGTACATAACATGGCGTACATGATCGAGCCTATTGCCGAAGCATAAGGTACTCGCCTCATTACTTCCCGTTCCTCAGGGGAACTCGGGCATTGAGTCTTACTCAATACCAAACCATGTGACATAGGTATGAACCCCTTCTTGGAGTCCTCCATCCTAAATCTCATTAGGACCTTGTCAATGTACGCACTTTGGCTCAGACCAATCAACCTGCGGGATCTATCTCTATAGATTTTAATCCCAAGAATATAAGCTGCATCTCCCAGATCCTTCATTGAGAAACAACTCCCTAGCCAGGTTTTTACACCTTGCAAAGTTGGGACGTCATTCCCAATTAGCAAAATATCATCCACATAAAGAACCAGGAATACAACTATGCTCCCACTAGCTCGGATGTATACGCATGGCTCATCCTTGCTTTTAGAGAAGCCAAACTCTTTGACCTTCTCATCAAAGCACATGTTCCAGCTCCGAGAGGCTTGCTTAAGTCCATAAATGGACTTCTTAAGCTTGCAGACCTTATCCGGATACTCGGGATGTACAAAACCCTCAGGCTGTGTCATATACACCTCCTCTGATAGTGTTCCATTAAGGAACGCGGTTTTGACGTCCATCTGCCATATTTCATAATCATGAAATGCGGCAATGGCCAAGAGTATCCGAATCGACTTCAACATAGCCACTGGAGAAAAGGTTTCCTCATAGTCTACACCATGAGTTTGCGTGAAACCTTTAGCCACCAGTCGGGCTTTGAAGGTGTCTACTTTGCCATCTACGCCAATCTTCTTCTTGTAGACCCACTTGCACCCGACGGGTCTACACCCCGGTACAGGATCTACCAAGTCCCAAACTTGGTTATCGGCCATAGATTTAATCTCGGAATCCATTGCCTCTTTCCACTTGGCAGACTCAGCGCCCACCACAGCGTCTTGGTATTTGGTAGGTTCATCTGAAACTACTACCATGTCGGTGCCCTCAGATATGTGAAAACCATATCTATTTGGCTCGTGCCGACTTCTACCGGATCTTCTTAGAGGTAACGGATCTACATCATTATCTCCAGCATCATCTTGCTGAGATTCAACCGTTGCCGGTTGTGAGCTAGTTCCAACATCAGGTTCTACATTGGTAGGCTCTCGAATTTCTTCAAGATCAACATTACTCCCACTAGCTCTCTTGGATACCAGCTCCCTCTCTAGGAAGACCGCCCTTCGAGCAACAAATACCTTGTTCTCCAAAGGTTTGTAAAACAAATATCCAATAGAATTAGCAGGATAACCAATGAAGAAACACCTTTCGGCCCTGGGCTCCAATTTGTCCTCTACCTCACGTCTCACATAGGCAGGACAACCCCAGACCTTTAGATATGAGATGGATGGAACCTTTCCATGCCACATCTCATACGGTGTTCTCTTAACCTTCTTTGTTGGTACGAGGTTAAGGATCTTACCAGCCGTCTCAATAGCGTAACCCCAAAATGTAATGGGAACTTCCGAGTGACACATCATAGACCGAACCATATCCAACAATGTTCGGTTTCTCCTCTCGGCGACACCATTTAATTGAGGTGTCCTAGGAGGTGTTAATTGCGAGACAATCCCACAATTTCTAAGATGGTCTCGGAATTCGGAACTAAGATACTCTCCACCCCTATCGGATCTAAGCATCTTAATCCTTTTCCCAAGTTGATTTTCTACTTCGTTTTGATAAGTCTTGAACACCTCAAAGGTTTCTGACTTTTGTCTCATCAAGTAGACATACCCGTATCGACTATAATCATCAATGAAGGTAACGAAGTAGCGGGAATGATCTCTAGTGGCATGCTTGAACGGACCACACACATCCGTGTGAACGATATCCAACAAGTCTTTAGCCCTCTCACATACACCGGTGAAGGGTGCTTTGGTTATCTTGCCCAATACACAAGATTCGCATACTTCATTAGACCCGTGGTCAAATGATTCCAAGATCCCATCCGATTGGAGCTTGACGATGCGTTTCTTGTTAATGTGGCCTAACCGACCATGCCAAAGAGACATTTTATCCAAAACACTTTTGGATCCCGAATCAACATTCATGATTGATCTATTGTTTCTCAAGCTTACGCTTGTTTCATATATGCCATGACATGGAAATGCTTTGAAACATAAGGAACCATTTTTATAACATAAAATAGAACCATTCATAAATTCAAAATCAAATCCATCATCGTACAAAGCATACAAGGAAATAATGTTTCTTGCCACACCGGGCGAATAACATACATTCAATAAAACAATAGATAAGCCGGATTGAAAGGCAAGCTCCACACTTCCTATCTTCTCAACCGGGACAACCGCCTTGTTTCCCATGATGAGGTCCAGCTCTCCATCAACCAAGTCTCTACTTCTTGTCAGTACCTGCACATTATTACAAACGTGAGTACCACACCCGCTGTCTAAAACCCAGGCGTTTGAAGTAGAAGTGTTATGGAGTTCAATCATGTACATACCGGAGGCAGCGGCACCTTTGGATCTCAATTTCCTGAGCTCCTCCGTGTATTTGGGGCAACTACGCCGGTAGTGACCCTTTTCCTTGCAGAAGTAGCAGGTTGCCTCTTCCGGAGAGGTGACGGCGGTAGCTACTTGCTTCCCCTTCGCCTCCGGGGTGGTTTTAGGTTTGGACTTCGGTGTTCCCACCTTGGCCTTCCCCTTCCCCTTCGAGGCCGAAGCGGGTTGCTTCCGCTTCTTGCCACCCTCTTTGATCGTAAGGACGGCGGTGGAGGAAGTTGGCTTCGATTTGGCTATGTTAGATTCAGCAGTCTTCAAAATGCCGTGAAGCTCCATTATGGTCTTATCCATATTGTGCATATGGAAGTTGACAATGAAGGACCCGTAAGATGGAGGCAAAGATTGGAGGATTATCTCAACCGCCAACTCTTTCCCCATCAGGAACCCCAACTTCTCCAATTGATCCACATAGCCCTTCATACTAAGGACATGTGAACTCACGTTGCCGCCCTCCTGCATCCGGCAACCAACAAAGGCTTTGACGCATTCGTATAACTCTTGCCTTGCTTGCATTTGGAACATGTCCTTGAGTTGAGTAATCATCTCATACGCACTCACAGTCTCGAATTGCCGTTGCAACTCGGGACTCATGGTCGTAAGCATGAGGCAAGTCACGTCATTAGTATCTTTGACGCGTTTGTCATACGCGTCTCTTACAGCCCTCGTTGCGTTGGTAGCAGGAGGATCCGGAAGAGGAGACTCCGAGACCTCAAGCTTCATTTCGTGGCGTAGGACAATTCTCAAAGTCCTAAACCAATCCATGAAGTTTGGTCCTTGGAGTTTCTCCTTTTCTAGGAAAGGACGAAGTGACATGTTAACGGTGTTGGTGTTGGTGCTAGTAGATGACATCTACAAGCAAAATACGAAATTTGGTTATTTGATGTATTAATATCCTTGTTAAATAATTACCCACTTATTAAAGAAAACAAATTATGTTAACAAGGGCCAAGAGCCTCAAAGTACCCAATCCATGACGGGTATGCCGCGGATCACTTCATGGAGCTACTTAGGCCGGTAAACTCTTTACCAATTGCAATCCGTGATTACAATCTTTAGTCACTTGCGAGATCCTAGGTACTCATAGCACCCATTTGGCATGTTTGATCCCTCCACACCATTCCTCATTAATCCACCATGGTAGCTCGGTATGGGCACGACAACTACCAAGGCGTTTTTAAGTCTTGGAATTGTAAATCGACCATCAAGATACACGGTGGTACTCTAGCCCAATGGCCGGCTCGGCTAAGCTCGACAACCGACCTTGCGAGTTGCCACACGCACCTTCCACACAGTTACACAAAACCGATCTCGGCTAAGCTCGACGACCGATCAAGTTTCACTAGATTCGGGTGGTGTCATCTTATGGTTGGCGTGTGATTTACTTTTGAGAAAAACGGGATTTTGAATTCTCCGGTTAAAACAAATTTTAACCTTTTCTTGTTGTGGCGCGCGAGGTTTGTAAACCAATTCAAAAATCTTGGTTTTAATTTATTTTGAAAAGTTTTCAAGCTTGCGAAGAAACTAAACAACCAAGCAAGAAATACAAAATAAATACAACAACCACGCAAGGTAAGTAAATCCGGTAACGAGCCAATCCTATGCGTCTTGTCCGTGAGCCAACGGACAAGACTAAGTCATCTAAGGACAAATCCGAATGACTCGATGCGTGCTCCTCCCACTTGATCCATCGCGTCTCCTACCGACCTCCGGATTTGAATGAGCAAAGACACCTCCTACCGGTTCTCCTTTGGTTGCCTTCGGTTCTCCTCTTACAATTTTACAAATTTAAAAGGAAATGGCATGCAAGCCACAATTTCCATTCTAAGCTAATTCTACAAATTACAAAGAATATGAAATCGGCATGCAAGCCGTTAAAATTACAAACCGAATAAATAGATTAATTATTACAAACCAATGTGGTACAAACCACCAAATGAATTAATACATTAATCTAAATCAACCAAACACATCTCATAGGTCATATGGCTCAAAATTGTTACCGGATACGCATACTACAACCACATACAAGAAATCACACAACAACACATGGTGTGCCACACAAAACCATGTAAATATTATATGTCTTGGTTAAGATTATCTAATCACTCAAGGCACTCATAATCCTATGTACATATGCATTAGGAACCTCAAACAAGTCAAAATTCCATAGTCATATATACACAATGTAAGTATATGCAATTAATCATTTTCATGCCTAAATGTTAATCCACATATAAATACATCAACCAAGACATAAGGCAACTTAATCTAATCACAACTCAAATCTGGAACAATTCCAGCAAGTACAAATAGCCCAAAAATCCAACAAAATTGATTTAAGGCAAAACCATGCATTCTGCCAGTAAGGGGTTAGTGCCGCTAACTATAACGAGTTAGCGCCGCTAACTCAGTTTAGCGCCGCTAACTCAGTTTAGCGCCGCTATCGCGAGACGACATTAAAACACGTCAGTTTAACAAAGAGAACTGTTGACTCCGACTTTAGCGCCGTTAACTACGGTTTAGCGCCGCTAACATAGAAAAGTTAGCGCCGCTAAACACTGGACAGAACCAAAAATCACATTTTTCGGATTTTCTTGGCCATCTAGTGCAAAACCAGTGTAGAGCTGGCTCTGATACCACTGTTGGGGTTCAGGGTCACGCGCAACGGAAGCATGCAATAACAAAAACGAAATATTTAAGCATAAAAAACAACCAAACTAGGAACCCCATTAGTGTACCAAACTCTACAACATGATTAAGCAACTAAAGCACAAAAAGAAGAGTATTATACCCTGGATATCTCTGATGGTTGTGTGTAGATGTAGCTCCAAACTTGTTCTCTTTAACGAGCTTCTTTCTCCAATCGAAGTCCACACCGAGACACAAGGCAACCTTGGTCTACTAGCACCCCTTGAAGCTAATCTTCACAAGATAATACTTCTGGAACAACCACCCACGAAAACCACCAGGAAACTCTCTCACTTTTCTCTCTTGTTTTCTTAGCAACTCAAATGTTCTAAGTGTATGTGTTAAACAATATGGCCAAGAGTAGAGAAAGGAGAGAAATGCATGCTTATATAGACCTGAAGTCGTCCCCTGATCTCCCTTAGTCGGCCCAGAGGTAATGATGAGGGATAACATGCATTGGTGGAGAGAAGAGGTGGAAAAGTTAAAGTTGTTTCTGTCAGGCGGGGTTAGCGCCGCTAACTGCCCAACGTTAGCGCCGCTAACCGCCCAAAGTTAGCGCCGCTAACGCGGCTGATTTAGCGACGCCAGAGTTAGCGCCGCTAACTCCTGCCAGGAAACCAACTATCATTATTTATCCTTTCACACCCTCACCTTTTAGGTAGTTGTCAAGGTCAGCCCCCGGTGTGTGACCCGATAGGCCCATACGTCATCGGTAGCAATCATTTGATGCACGTGAATCAGTGGGCATTCTCCAACAGCTTCATCTTTAGCACGCAGGAATTTGACCCAAGTATACCTGGAATAGTCATCCACCATGACTAGTATATACTTCTTCCCATGCTTGGACTGAGTTCTCATAGGACCACAGAGATCCATATGCAGAAGATCTAAAGACTTGGTAGTGCAAAACACTTGCTTTGATTTATGAGTAGCCTTCTTCATTTTACCCTTCTCACAGTCTGCACACAGATGGTCCTTGTTGAATCTTAGCTTGGGAATGACTCTCACCAAGTCACCAGTGACTAGTTTGTTAATATTCTGAAAGTTCAGATGAGAGAGTTTACGGTGCCATTTCCAAGTAAGATCAGTTGAAGCTTCGGACAGAAGACACAAAAGTAGGAGAATCATATTTCTCCAAATCTATGGAATACAGGTTAGATTTCCTAGAGCCTGCAAGTAGTTCATCACTAGTTTCTGTGATCACGGAACATTTGTTTTTCTTGAATACGACTACCAGATCTTTGTCACAAAAATGTCCGATGCTAAATAGATTATGACCCAATCCTTCAACATAGGAGACTTTCTTGATCTTGATGTGCTTCTTCTCAATGTCTCCGTACCCCATTATTGGTGCAACATTGTCGTTCCCAAAACGTACATTCCCGGAGTACTTAGGAACATAATTCTTGAGAAGACTTTTGTTGCCGGTCATATGTTTGGTACAGCCGGAGTCAAGGTACCACAAGTGAGGCACCTGCAAAAAGAGAATAAATCACGTTTAGGTCCCCATATCTGAATGGGTCCTTGATTGTTAGTCCCTAGAAGTTATTGAGTAGTGATATTGTCTGCTTGTGGTGGTGAAACTTCTACTGATCTATTCTTGAGTACCCATGTGGGTTTAATCTTTTGTCGTGAAGGAATAGATTTGGAAGAAATTGGCTGAGAAGAAAGTTTCTTTACAACTGTTGGTTTGACAGTTGATGGAATCGGAGGGTTTGGATTCGGTAGAGTTGCGGAAGCGTTATGTTTGTGAATCCATGGTTGCGAGGAATTCTTAAGAATTCTCTGTGGCCTCGGTGCATCAAATTGCTTTTGTTGAACTAGAGCACTGCGATTAGTAGGTTTTGCTACTCGTTGAATGGATGATGGCTTGGGTTTAGAAGATTTGGAGTTTTTGGAAGGGGAATTGCAAAAACGCTTTTGAGAATGCAAGTGTTTTTCCTCTGCAATCCAAGCCCATTTAAATTCTTCATACCCCTGCCATCTGTAGACTTCCAGTTCCTTGATCGTCAGTAGTCGCCTTGATTTTTGCAAACGTTTGAGTGTATGTGACTGACGAGTTGTGATACATTGATTAATGACGATTCCTTTTGAGGTTATAAATGGAACACAGACTTGGTTAGCGTAAAAATCTGTCCAGTCCTCACATGGTTTTATTCCAATTTGTTTTCGCAATTGATCATATTCACAGTTAAATTCACAATGACCATGTAAGCAACCATCACTAGTACAAAACTGTGAAGAGGCTATATTATCATGCAAACTTGAACGATTACAGACTGAATTAAACATCAAAATTTGTTCACATGTTTGACCAGTGTTTGAACATTTCCTATTGGACTTAGGAATGACTCTCTTCCAGATTGTGTTTATTTTACGCTCTTCACTCCCGAGCTTCTTCACATGTGCAGCAGAATGGAAATTGTTAGAATTGAATCGTGGTCGACTAGCAGCATCTTTTGACGATTCAAGTATGTCAATGATTTTACGAGAACTGTGATTCGAAGTGAAAGTGGAGGTTTGTTTTGGTTTGAAAAACTGTTTAAGTTTTAAGTTTATCATGGATGACTTATTAACAGATTTTATCTCAGTTTTGACATCTTGAGAAGATGTAGACACATGTTTGGAACCTTCAATTCGTTCATCAGATGTGGTTCCCTGTGGTGAGAAGGTAAATGGAGTGGGTGGTTCCAGTGCAGTTTCTACCTTTTTGATTCGTTCAAGCAATTCAAAATTTTCTTTGCACAAGTCGTCAATGATCTTGCCATCAAGATTGAATACTGTTTGGAGACGCTTGTGGAGGATAACATTTTCTTGAACTAGAGGAGAGGATTCAGATGTGGTTTCTGATTGGAAGGCTTGGGTAAGGTCACCTTGAACTAGGTGAGTGAAGCAAAACTCTTGTAAGGTTTGAAACATTTGCTGTAATTCCTTTTGGGGAATGTATTCAATAGTGGGCTTTGGTGAAACAGGGGAGTAGAGTTCGTCATCAGTGTAGACAGAAGATGAAACATCAGTATCAGACGATGAAGTGAGACAGGTAAGGTATGAGTCATTAAGATCAGAGTAGTCAAATGGAACTTCAGTTCGGAGATTCAGAGTTCGTTTGACTTCTTCTTCAATACTTTCCTCTTCTTGACCAACAAAAACCATCCGTTGGGTAAGCCCTTCGCCAAACAGATCAACATTGTACAATTGTTTGGACGTAACCTTGCTCAATGCATTTGGGTGTTTGAAGCCCAGTCCATCGAATTTCCATCTGGAGAAAGGACGTTCCTTTTCTTTGTATTGAGAGATGATCTTGTCACTTTGATCGCGTTTGGATAGAAGATATTCAAGTTCATAGATTCTGGTGTAAAGAGTACTTAGTTCATTCCTAAGTTCATTTTTAAGAATTTCAGAATCCTTTTCAGCACATGCACAATCTGCTTTAAGATATAATATGGTGGTATTCGTGCTATTAGTTAACTCTAAGAATTCAGATTCTTTAGCAGCTAATTTGATCTTAAGGCTAATTAAGTCGTTATCTAACTGCTTAGTTATTGTTTGTGCCTCTATATCCTTGTTGTGTGAAAAATCTTCTAGAACTTGATTTCTAGTGGTTAACTCTATTATCTGATTTTCTAACTCTTTCATTCGGATTAATATGGTTTGTATGTGTTCATGTTTAAAACCCATATTATAGTTAGAGTCAGAAGATACCTTCCCGCTTTCCAAGCTTTCCTCATCTGAATCAGAGAGATCATCACCATCATCATCCTCTCTACTTCCTCCACCATTGTGAGCCATTAAACAGAACTGAGCATGATCTTCACCATCCAGATCACTGTCCGATTCTGTATCTTCCAAGAACTGATCTTCTTCTACTAGCAGCGCGTTCCTAGCCTGTCTTTGTTTGAACATACGGTACTTCTACCGATAGTATTCTTCATCTTTGGTCTTTTTCATGGGGCAATTCCGGATTAGATGCCCTGATCTTCCACAGTTGTAGCACTTGGAGTCAGTTTTCTTTCCTCCTTCTTCTCTTCTCTCTGGTACCCTAGCTTGTCAACAGAAGCAGCTCTTTCGGGTCTCCTTGAGCCAGATGTGAACCATTGTCTATTGTTAGTCTTGCTGAAGCGGTTCTTGAAGTTCTTGCTGGCCACTGTGAGAGCTTGAAAGGCAGCTTCTATTGAATCATCATCATCGTCATCGTGATCAGAATCACTGAGAGCCACATGCTTAAGTTTCAACGATCTTGATGATGTTTCCCTAGGGGTTCTGTCAGATACCACCAAGGCAAGAGGATCAGCAACTGGTTGTTTTGGGTTAGACTGCAAGATTTCATCTTGATACTGATTGAGATCTTCAAAAAGATGTTGTGGAAGGTGACTGATGTAAGATCCTTGTTGATCTGTTTGTAAAGTCTGGCCTATCCTTTCCACTCAGAACCTAATGAATTCAGAAAAACACAATTCAAATCAAGATCAGTTCTGACAATTTGATTAGATCTCATTTCATTTTGCAGCTTGCAGAATCTGCCATATGTTTCACACAGGAGTTCATTCTCACGAGCTTTGAACTCATGGTAATTGTTGACCAGTTGAGTGCGTTTGATGTACTCTCCTTCTTCAGTCCCTTGCAACTGCTTTTTGATCTCATCCCAAATTTCCTTGGCAGTACCCAAGCTGTCAATCTTTAGATAAATCTCAGACGAGAGACCCTGTTTTAGATAGTACTTTGCTAGTCTCTCTGCTTTCTTGGTTTCCTTTTCAGTAGCAGTCAGCTCGTCATTGGTCTTCTCTCTCTCATGTCTGAGAATGGGGGGATTGTTAGTTGGGCCAGCTTCAACGATCTTTGTAAACTTGGTGTTGCCCTTGTGGATGCATTCTATCATCTTGTTTCCACAGATTTCGTTGTGTTCAAGGAAGTCCATGAACCTACCCTTCCAGACATTGTATTCCCCCGAAACAAAACAGGAGGTTTTGTGTCGGTGCCAATGGATATCATTTCATTTGTACTTGACATGATTACTGATTAAAAAAATGATCGTTCACTTGTAAGATGGTTTGATTGTTCGAAAGATTCACTTAAAAGGTGTTACGGTTCAAGCTTGATTATAGAGTGACTTGAAAGTCAATTAAAGAACTAAGTCTTTTGAATTTCAATTTTGAATTAGATCTTAAGAGGATTAAATTCAACTTTGAACTAGATAGACGTAAGGTAATTTTAATTCACCTTTGAATTAGATCTGGTTTAGATTAAATTCAATTATGAATTAGATTGTTTTGATTAAGTTCAAATATTCAAGAGTTCTTTAAGTCAAGTCCAGACGAGTCAATCACTTGTCCAAGTAAAGGAATGTCACTGATTGGAATTTGTCTTATCGAGTGCGATTACAGGTCAATCGAATGCGATTAGGTGTCCTTGAAAACAAACATAATGACTTAGTATGGGTGATTAATCGAATGCGAATCAAACCTGTCTCATCAAACACTTAGAAAATAAGCTGTTAGTTATATCAATAGCATGTGATTGCCAAATCAGTGAATAAGAGTGCGATTCAATCAAGTGCGATTCCAATAGTAACGGCTGGTAGATGTAAGTGTTAATCGCATGTGATTCAATCAAATGCGATTCACACTTAAACTATTCAGCAAACTTATCAACAGCTTCTATAAGCCGCACACCCCAATCGCATGCGATTGGGGATCTGGCTGATAGACTTTGATATGTCCTTTTCAAATCAGATTGCCTTACCCTGAATAGTGTCTAACCACTTTGTACTTGATTGGTATGGCAAGTGCTTGACTTTCCTTGTTCAACACTTAAGCTATTTATAATTTATAATTAAATAAATTACAAAAAAAAAACGATTTCTTCTTCTACAGGTTGTACTATTCAGATCAAGAACACAATAAATGCTTAAATACCCAGAAAATTTAATGTTTGAAAAGTGGGTATTTTATGACTTTTCTTGACTAAGAATGTATGGATAAACTTTCGGTTTAACTTTTTCTTCAAGAACAATTTTCGTAGGTTTGTAAGCTATGTAAAACAACTCAAAGGTAGTTTAAAGAAGATGAAGTTTATACCTCTACCGAGTTCTAACTTTTGAAGTAGTTTAAGCTAAAGTTTCTTTGAGGAAAGTTGATGTTCTTGAACTTGTGTAAAACCTAGAATCTTTTCTTCTAGTGAGCTTGAAGTCTTCGAGATCTTGAAGTTCTTTTTCGAACAATCACGAGCCAAAACAAGTTTAGCTCTGATACCAATTGATGGTCCCGTATTATATACGGATGAAGCAATGCTTGATGATAATCTACTAGTGAGTGTTTGTGTGTCTATTCGATTGAAGAGAGAGAGCCGAGAGAGAATGGTAAGAACACAAACACAAGTGAGTAATATTCAAAGCTTAGTTAGAATGTGGGGGAAATGCCTTTATATAGCATTTCCCCAACTTTGAGTAATTACATATTACACCCCTCACTTTAATATTTCTAACAATACCTGAATATTGAAAACCCTAGTGGTAATCGGCCTCCTAAAAGTGACGATCCCTCACAATCATATTGCTAATAATGTCATAACTAACTACTAACTGTAATTAAATGACGATTAGCCCCCTCGAGTTCGGTTCTTACGGTTGTAGATCTTTCCACACTTTGCATCACACTTACCAAATGAAATTCTATTTATGTTTCTTATTAGTTTCAAACATAACGCATACGCCCTTCTATATTTAGAAAGTCAGCTTGCGCACCGGATTATGGGCCGGACCATATGAAAAGCCTGCCGGTTGCCTCTTGAAACTGATGGAATTTGTATTTATATTTTTTCAACAAGATATATAACTTAAGTCCTATCATATACTCTTGATTTCAATAGCAATCCAGCATTGATTTCATCAAGTACCATGGTCCACTTTTGTATATTCTATATTTATTCGAGGTTTAATTAACGAAATAATAAACGCACATGGAGGATGCTTATTAGCATGACAGTAGAGCACATTAGCAAATCCTACTCCTCTAGTCACAACGTCGATGCTATAATGGTCTTAGGATATTTTTCCATTTAGAACTACACGAGTTTGTCTTCTTTTCGTGTCCAAAATCAGTTAGGGTGGCTACAAAAATTATATTAGGGGGAATAACAACCATATCCCTGATTTTAAATTAAAGAACTCAGCCCTCATAAGTTCCCTTTCTTCACACGTAACATACACAAACTAATTGTTAGTTAAATACCAAAACCGCGAGTTTAGCATAAAGTTCTCTAGTCGAGCCAGATGTCGACTTTGCATGTTTGCAGCCCTAAGCTAGTTAAATATAAGGGTGAATTTCATATATGTCTTTGTAAAAGTTGGATATTACATATACGTCCAAAATACCATTATTCAATGCACAGTTTACAATGCCTTCAAAGCATATTTTGGACATGTGTGTAGTATTTACCTTTTACAATACAAAGACAGATGAAATTGCCCCCTTTCTAGTGATTGCTTCATAAAATCATTGTACTACTCATGATTGTTTCATAATTTTCTCATCACAGTGACATACTTGGCGATTTGAGTCAGTCAAGAGACTTGTCCCTCTTTCTTGTTTGTTAAGTAATAGATCAAAGCTATAAACAAATTGACCACAATCAACCCTTCAATACAATGATACACACACCACATTAATGTTGTTTAGTACCTGAAGAACTCAGATATACATGCAGAAATGTCCTACGCTCTTCAAGACCTGTTTCAGTTGCAATTTATAAGAAGCTGATGCATTTTTTGTACAATATTACAGAACAAGGCAAAAGTTGAAGCAATTATGTTCACCTACCAGGGTATTTACTATAATTCAATACATGAGGCGTTTCTGTATGGTAATCAGCAGCCATCTCACAGAAGTGATTTGCAATATCAAACATGAAAGGGTTGTAACAAGCATACTCGTAATCCTGTAAATAAGTTCGTGTTAATATTGCATCGCAAACAACATAGACACTAGGGATATTGGAAAACACAAAATCTTCCCATAAAGAGGATGGCCTAAGGGGGTGGGACAAGTAAGAGAATTAATTTGCTACATATAAGTTCTGATTTTAAATCCAAATGATTGTGGGTTTGTTGTATTCATTATTGCCATTATGTAAAGATGTTATTGGTTTGATTATGGTTTCTTAATGATTACAAAATCAAGGAATTAACTACTTGCATCATCAAGATTGAAATGCTCTCGTATTACTAAAAGCATGACTGCTGAGTCAATTAGAATTAAATTTCATCCTCTACCATTTGATGTATCTGTAATCCACATAGAAGATCTATTTTAGTTTTCAAGAAAAATATTTATACACACTTTTAGGAGTAACATTTGGAGATCAATATATTACGTCACTATACATGCTTCAGACCAACTTAAGAAAAATCAATCAGACATGTTCACATACAAAGTCATATTAACTTATAGTAGCTACAGATCTTGTATGGAATGAAGACTTCTTTAATCAATTACCAATCAACCACTTACTATAGCTTCGAATGTTAAACCATTTAATGGGTCAATATGGATAATTGTTTATGCCTAACGGGTCAAAAAAGAAAAATAAAACCTACAAGGTAAATGGGTCGAACGGGTTGAAAACCGTTTAAAGTGTATTTTTAATGCTTACAGCCTCCTAAATAATTTTATACTAAAAGATCCGACTATTATCGTAATAACATAGCTCATGTGGTTATATATATTCGCCAAGAAAAAGACAATAAGGGTATGTTCACCCGAACCCGTTTGGACGCGTTACCCAACTTGCCAGATGCTCCAATTTTGGCATTTTGCCCCCTCTACTTGATACTTCCAATATGTTTTAGCTTATCTAATATCAAACATAACAAATATTGACTATGCCGCATATGCTACAAACTGAGAATTTTGATATATAAAATTTTAGCATCACATGCGAGAATTCAGAACATAAATCTTAAATGAACAAAGCACTCTAGAGTAGGTGTCCTCCACTTCTCCTGAAAATCTTTAAGTGGTTGAAAATTTGAAATACTAACAAGAGTATGTTGATTTAGGTGGCTATTATTGCTTGCTTCTCACAAATGTTCTAGTTATGACACCCGTAACATGTATCACAAATGTTAAAAAAAACACTATAAAATTTATAGAATGTAGAGGTGGCAGGCCTATAAAGGAGTTGAGAAAGTAACAAGGAAAACAGGGAAAGTAACAACGAAAACAAAAATAAATGTTGCTAAGAAAAATTATAGAACGTAGAGGTGGCAATCCTTTCATCACCACATATCTTTCCAGCTAGAGAATGAAAAATCTGGCTTTGTGAATACTTAGTGTGCAATATGATTGCAAGAGTTATACTATTCCAACAATAGTCTAGTTTATTAGAATAAAATGGTTTACGAGGCTTTGTGCATTAAACAGAAATGGTTTGGGTGTCTTTTGGCCCATCTGACTTATTTCCTTTGCTGATGTTTATTTTAACTTTTTGACCCGTTAGAGATAAAAACACAACCCAACCTAACCCAACCCATTTATAAACTGATAGGCCAAAATTGCCACCTATAATAGAACTTTAAACGGAATGTTTATGAACTTAACAATCTAACTCACAATTATGGTTATAGATCTCGTATCTTCATCAATCATTATGTTCCCATATTGCAAGTCATTGTGACAAAATACTATGCGTTGATCTGCTGAGAGACGCTTCTGTAAATTTTCTATCTCTTCTTCCATGGCATCCAAACGAAGATTTGGTGAGTGTTCTTGTATATTTATTATAAGCTCTTATATTTAACAATTTAACTTATTTATGGTTTTGTTAATGACTTGTAGCTGAGGTTGAAGAAGAGCAGGTTGAAGAAGAAATATTGCAGGACATTTTAATATTTGAACTACATTTGGCAATTTAGATTTGTGTTTGGACTTTATTAATGTTTTAAATCTAAGTAGGTCTTGTATATTTATTATAAGCTCTTATATTTAACAATTTAACTTATTTATGGTTTTGTTAATGACTTCTAGCTGAGGTTGAAGAAGAGCAGGTTGAAGAAGAAATATTGCAGGACATTTTAATATTTGAACTACATTTGGCAATTTAGATTTGTGTTTGGACTTTATTAATGTTTTAACTCTAAGTAGGTCTAAAACTTTGAATGTTTGTTGTATATGTTGGAACACGGTATGGAGCAAAACACAGCGGAAGCAAAAACAAAAGTTTCAAAAACCGTACAAAAACGGGTCCATACATGTTCCAAAGTGATAATATTCTACAAAACTCAAATTGCAACTTAAAGACCAAAGAAGGACATAATTATACCTTCTTTACAAGCTCCACAATGGGCTGGAAAAGCAATAAACCGGGATGACCAAGAGATACAAGAGCACCTCCTCTATTGCTTAATCCACACCAAGATTCCTTGACCCCCGTATGCTAGTACTCCTTCAAGAAGACATCCACAATGATTCTTCTCTTTAGGAACAGCCCTTGAAGCTCCTCATGCACCCACCACACTAACATTACACTCAATCACTCTAATCTAGTGTACATGTATGTGTTTTCTCACAAAGGTCAAGAGAGAGAACTTAGAGAGAGAGAGAGATAATATTGCATGCATCTCAACTGATCCAGCCCTCAAAAAACTCTATTTTGCCGGATTCAAGCTAATATTTCATTGGACCAAAGAATGACCCAATCAGCAATAAGAATTTCATGCAGATAGACCTTCACGGCCTCTCACGGCCCGTGAAGAGCCCGTGAAGACAAAATGCGCCACGACTGGCCATAGTCCTTCACGGCCCGTGCCGCGTCTGAGTGACTCGTGAGGGCGTCTCCTTCACGACCCCTTCACAACCTCTTCACGACCCGTGAAGACTCCACGAGCCGTGTAAAGGTCATTGAGCCATTCGTGAGGGCAGTGGACTTCACTACCCGTGGAGCATCCCTCACGGTCGTGAAGCCCTAAAATCAAACAATTTGATTTTTGGACCTTCTCACATTATCAGTAAGCTGTCGGGATCAATCCTTGGCGTGTGACCCAATAGGCTCGCACTTCATCAGCAGTAACACCAATGTACTTGTGTCAGTGGGCAGACTCCAACAGACTCCCACTTGCACATGACACAACGTACCCAGAGGTATCACAGACAGGGAGCGGCCTCTAGCAAGGCATCCCTACCCCCAAGTCAGTACGAGGTATGTCATCCCATAGACAAGTACCAATTCACAACCCAAAGGTTTGAAATGGCCCTATAGATAAGTGATCAACAATCCTTTTGTTCACGATATCCATGTGAAGACGAGACATGGTACTAAGTCATTCTCAGTCCTTCACGATTATGTTTCTCGATCGAGATTGGTGGTGACCAAAATATACAAGTTGCAATCGATTACCCAAATCATTGCACACTCGAGCACGACCATGCACTTTGGTGTCAGCGCCCAATCTTCGAGGGGCCCAGGGATATATCTCTAAACAGAGGAACAAATTCCTTTGACTACATTGCCCACCACAGTGATCATACTCTGATCAGCTACTCCCTTTATAACAGTCAGTTACGGACTGCGTTTGAAAGCAACTAGAGCAAAGCAAACCAAAGTGATGCAGACACATGCATCTCCAGTATGAGGATAAACTGATATTATCATCCTGAATCACTCATGACAAGTACCACAAAGTGAATTCAGGTGTGGGTCGTCCAGTCACTTGAAACCCCTTTCAAGTACAGGCGAAGTATTGCGTCCCTGTGTCCCAATCACCATTGGACACTTGACCAATCACTTCCCTCAGCCTTCATTCAGACTTCCTTCCCTTGAAGAATGACTGGCTGTGGACATTTAGAATGTAAACACATTCAGGGAAGAGGTAAAATTTGCAAAGTTGGAACACAATAAGGCTTACTGAGAGTACCCGCTACACGCGCATTACCAAACTCCTTTGATAATCGATACAAGCAGAAGCACAATATTGCTTAATGTTCCCAAAGATAAAGCATATCAAAACTTTACTAAAACATACTCAAGACAAGTTCATGCAGACCTTAGTATGACATTCATCACTAGACTGCAACTATAGCTCAGTAAACGGATCATCCATGATGTCATCCGTGTGTACTCTGACATTGACCATATCCCACTTCAACCAATCACTCTCAAAGTGTGCGTTGATGGGATTTTGATCATTTGTACAAGCAGTTATACCTTCATTGTTTCAAAAGAACCCAATAAGGCAAACAACGCTTGGTTCTATGATTTTATGTGCATAAGCCATCGTACTCTCATAGTTTTCATAAAGATCTCTATAGAGTCAGCGATGCTTGGTTCTCAGTGATCATATCCCTAGTACAACCTGTTGGATTATGTGTAAAGATAATTAACGGGCATATTGTATCCAATGTTATAAGAGACTAAAGGGTCACACTGCTACACACCCAATTCAGAACAGTTGGATCTCACCATAATCTGTGTGGAAATAATTAATCAGTTAGATTAATTATTAGAGAGAAAAGTAAATAATTAATCAGTCAGAATTAATTATTGAAAAGAGAGATTAATAGTTAATTAGAAAGGAATAAATAATAAATAGTTATTTATTATTTAAAGAGAATTAAATATTAAGTTTTAAAATTTAACGGACTAAGTTAATTAATAGTTAATTAATTAACTAGTAATGTCTACGGGGTCAATATGAGTAGAGATGAAAGTTTAATTAAAATCAGTTGGGCTTTTAATCAAACGGTCTTAGGTCCAAGTTAATCCCTATATAATATCCTTAAGCCTTAAGGATTAGATATGAGACATCAAGGGATTAACCCTAGCCACCACAACTCTCTCTCTCTCATCCTCTCAACCTCGGGTCTCTCTCTCACGTCGCTCTCTCTCTCTTGCGTCTCTCTCTCTCGGCGACGATCAAGAAGGATACCGAGAGGGTATCTCTCGGTTTGTTGATCGACGCAAGGACACACACACACGTAGGCTCAATCTTTCGAGATCTTTGAAGCCTTGGTGATCCAGGAGCGGTCTACCAGCCAGTTCAATCCGAGGTGCAGTAGTGGTGGACTAACTTTAGCATTCCTAAAGTTTTTCAGATCAGGTATAATTCCATAACCTTTTGATGGTTTGTTTTGCAAGAAACTATGTGGATCATGTATTAGTTAAAAAGATCCTAACCCTTTTGGGGTTTAGAGGGTTGTGTTCAATCCAGTTCCGCTTTTAGGATTGAACCAGTGGAATCAAACACAGGTTTGACCAGTTTGTGTCATATGGTGGTTTGGTCAGGTTCAAAACCCTTCAGTGGTATCAGAGCCTCGGCTCTATGATCCATAGTTTCTAGTTTTATCTGTTCTAGGTTTAAGGTTTGTTCTTGATCTTCTACTTGTTCTTGGTAATTTTCGAAAATCAAGTAGGTAACACAACAGTTTGTTTTTGTTACCAGGTTAAATCCTATTAATCAGAATGTTCAAACAGTTAGTTTGAATGGTTAAAAGGTTTATGATTTTTGATAAGGATAGTTTTGATCAAATGTATTAAACCTAGATAATATAGTTGGTTTGTTTGATAGATGTATGATCTACTTCATCTTGTTTCTTTCTCCACAAGTTTTCGAAAACCATAAGGATAAAAACAAGTTTTTTTTTATCCAGTTCATAAAAGGTTTGATTTTAACCAGTTAGGTTTAAACCAGGTTTGTGTTTAAACGGTTAAAAAGGATAAAACATTTTATCTAAAACTTTATCTTAACCAGTATTTTTGAACTTTTGTTTAAAAAGGTTGAAATCAAGTTTTAGGATAATTGATTATTAATAAAACAAGTTTTGTTGAAATTAATAATTGATAGTTTTTTGGTTTTTGAATTAAATCCAGTTTTTAATCAGGATATTAAAAAAGTAAGTTTTTAATAGGTTAAGAAGGATTTAAATATTTTTATTAATTGGGAAAACGCGAACCGAAAGGATCACCGTGATCGTTAGCGGCGCTAAAAGGGATTTAGCGGCGCTAAGAGGGTTTAGCGGCGCTAAGAGGGTTTAGCGGCGCTAAGCCCAGTAAACCACGGCCCAAGGGGTTTCGGCCCAAGATGGTCTGCGGCCCAAGGGGTTTCGGCCCAAGATGGTCTGCGGCCCAAGGGGTTCTCGGCCCAAAGGGGTTCTCGGCTCAAGGGCTACTCGGCCCAGGAGATGTTGGCCCAAGATAGTTTTTCCGGATTAATACGAAAGGATTATTAATTTTAAGTTATAAAATTAATAAAGGTGTTATATAAACTAGTATTATATATTTTAATTAGCTTTGTTAAAATATATATTTTAGATATTTATTTATTATGGCTGGTTTAAGTCATTTTTAAATAAATAAATTCTAAAAGGATAAAGTTTATATAATAAAATGGAGAATTGAACAAGATATTTTAATTGACCAAAAAGTTGTCGATTTTAAGTTATTGGATAACTAGTAATAAAATCCGACATAAGTTTGCATTCAAGTTTTGAATAAGATCAGGGATTTAAAGTTTTTGTTAGAAAAACTCTTTTGGTCAGATAAATATTAATTAGAAGATCATAATTCTCATTTTTGGTTAATAGGTATTAATCAAAAGGATAAATGAGAAAGTTTAAACAAATCAGGTTGTGTGCTTAACAGCACAGTTTATTGTTTACTTTTATTATAACTGCGTGGTTGACTTTTATATATATAGTGCTTATATATAATTGTGTGGTTGTGATAGCTATAGTTTTGCCGACTTAGGACTCGTTTTTCTTATTCTTCTTTTATTTTGGTTTTTGGGAAGGTCTGCGTGCCAATTACAATCACTTTCTTAATTGTAATATTGTACTGGTTCGGGGACGCCTGCGTGCCACTTACAACCCCACTCAATATTGTATTTGTAATAGACTAGTAATAGTTTAATCCCTCAACCAAGATGGACTCCAAGAAGGTGACAAGACAAATGGTGTTCTATGCGTGTAGCACGGATACTTCGGGGAGGTGTCAAGGCTAGTGGGAGCAACAAGTCAAGAAAGGCGAATCCAAGTCACTTTGTCCTTAGGTTTGACCTTAGGATTAGTTGGCAAAACTATAGGGTTTTATATGCTTACTCTTATATATGCGTGGTTGTGTTTCTTTTATTTACTGTTTATCATATATTCTTGCGACACTTATATGATGCTAAATAAAAAGGGATTTAATAACAGGCTGTTATTAAACAGTGAAAAACCACACGCTTTATGACAAACAAGAATACGACTACAGGTTGCTAGTCGTGTTAGTTAAATTTTTTAAATTTAAAGTTTTTGTCAAGGTTATAAGTTTGGAACTTATAAAGACCGTTTTGTGCACCTAGTTTAGGTACACATATAAATCGTATTTTTAAAACAGTTAGTTTTAAAATGGTTTTTCAAAAATTGGAAAATTAAGTTTTTTTTAAAAAAAAAAACTTAATTATAAAACCCAAGAAAAATCTTAGATCAGTGTGCTACCCACCTAATGGTACACCCTAACTGTTAAACGGTACTCGGGTGTCGGAAGTGCCCAAACCTTGGGCATCCGGGTTCAAACCATTGCGGGAAGGGGCATGAAAGGTTCTGCGATAATCGGGAGTCCCGGCCAGAATTCATGTTGTCTTAGGTGGTGCGATCTATTTTGGTGATAATGGGGAGTCCCGGCCCAAAAAGCACTAGAGTAGAGTTAAACATACTAGACTGGGTCTAAGTGCTCTACGAGGTTCTAGGAGTCGTATCAGTTAGGTACGATTGGTAGAGGGTGTTACCTACCATAAATAGCATGACTTGGCGGGAAGTGCCGAAACCTTGCGTCAAGTATGTGAAATATGGGTCCTGGTCTAATATATATTATTTATGGGTTTGATGATATATGATTAGAAGTTTATTTGCAATTACTAATTAAACCGGGTTTTAATTTGTAGATGGCAACCAACGTTACCAATACTAATAACCTCTCTCTCCGCTCTATCCTTGAGAAGGATAAGCTCACCGGGTCCAACTTTCTCACTTGGGAGAGAAATCTCCGGATCGTGCTAAGGCACGAGAGAAAGTGGTATGTCCTAGAACAACCTCTAGGAAATCCCCCTGCTAGCAATGCCAGGACAGATGTCAGGGAGGCTTTTCAGAAGCGCTCCAATGACGCCTTGGATGTTAGCTGCCTCATGCTTGCAACTATGAGTCCAGAGTTGCAATCAAGCATGATGGAGACTCCTGCATATGACTTGATCCGCCAGCTGAGGGACATGTTCCAGGAGCAAGCCCGCACAGAGCGTTATGATGCCACTAGGGTATTTAACTCGTGCAAGATGGCTAACGGAACCTCGGTCAGTGACCATGTCATGAAAATGAAAGGTTACATGGACCACCTAGAGAGACTTGGGCACCCAGTACCGTTGCAGCTAGCAACGGATACAATACTCAACTCGTTGTCAGATGACTATAAGCCTTTTATAGTCAACTACAACATGAACAACATGGAGAAATCCGTGGCTGAGTTGTACTCAATGCTCAAGACTGATGAGCAGAGTATCGGCACCAAGTCTAAGGAAATTCTTATGGTGGGACTGTTGGGATTTCATGAACACGCAACGGAAGCGAGAACAAGATAAAACATGCATACAAGTGTTCAAAACAATGAAATCCCAAGCATGGATCTACTCTATGTACAAAATAGCAACAAAACCACAAGGTAAGAAGGTTATACCGTGCTCCTAAGCTCCAGTAAAGTCCTTGTTGGTGGCTGATCTTCGATGTTGAAGCAAGGGTCTCCTTCTTCTTGTCCTTGGCCTTCTCACGAAATCTCAAACCGGGAACAAAGTCCAACACCGAGTGCTAGCAAGCTTGAGCAAGATCTTCACTGGAAACCTTACTCAAGAACAGCAAAATAGTCTCTGGACCACGAGATCTCTGGCTCACGAAATCACCAATCCAAGGTATCCAAGTGAGAGAGAGATATATGTGAGTTTGTATGCTAGAGAGAGAGTTTGGCCAAGAAGAAGTAATGTTCCAGGAACAACTCTTTATAAAGACCTTAGGAATGTCACTTAAGCGTCCCAAAGACGGCCAAGATGATTCTAGATACTCTCCCCAATTGGCTGTTAGTGGAGACCGATATGACATAAAACCCATGCAGTGTTAGCGGCGCTAACCTTAACCCGCTAGCGACGCTAACGCGGCCTGACTTCCATATGACATAAAGCACATGCAGCCTTAGCGGCGCTAACCTCTAACAGTTAGCGGCGCTAACTCGTTATAGTTAGCGGGGCTAACGTGGCCTGCATTGCCAACTTCCACTTTTGCCATCTTTGGTCCCTCAAACTTATTTGCTGTCATGTTAGACCCCGGTTTGTGACCCTTATAGGCTCATACATCATCGGCAGTGCTTTAAGGCGTACATATATTATCGGGCAGATTCTAACAAACTCCCACTTGCACATAATATACTGTACCCAGGCAAGCACAGACAAAGAGCGGCCTCTAGCAAAGCATCAATGCCCCCAAGTCTGTATGAGTTCTGAATACCTGCAGAAAACCATCATACTAAAGTAGTGGTCCTAGATAAGTGATCTTAGACATCCTTTTGTTCGCGATATCCTTGTGAACACGAGACATGGATTAGTAAATGTCAATCTCCAGATCGTTCACGATTATGTTTCTCGATCTTGATTGGTGGTGACCAAAAGGTAAGGACATATCTGATTCTCAATCAATAGTCCTTGTGCATGGCCATGCAATATTTTGGCGTCAGCTCCCAATCATCGAGGGGCCCAGGGATATCTCTCATACAGGAGGAACAAATCCCTTTGACTGCATAATCCCATACCATACCTCTTGACTTACCTAGTCATTCCCTTTATCACAGCCATTTACGAACTGCTTTTGAAAATGGCTAAAGCAAGTAAAAACTATGATATAGCGATTCATACATCTCGGGTCTGAGGATGTAAGATTTTATCATCCCAAGTTACTCGTGACTATAATCCATGAAGTATACTTGGGTGTGGGTCTTCCAGTCACTTGAAACTCCTTTCAAGCACAGGTTACTGTTGCGTTTCATGCTTAAAGAACATGACACATCAGGACGAGTGCATAGCATGGCGTACATGATCGAGCCTATAGCCGAAGCATATGGAACTCGCTTCATTACTTCTATCTCCTCCTTGGAGGTAGGACATTGAGTTTTACTCAAAGTCAAACCATGCAACATAGGGAGGTTTCCTTTCTTGGATTCCTCCATCTTAAAGCGTCTCACGACCTTTTCTATGTATGCACTTTGAGAAAGCCCTAATAGCCTTCTTGATCTATCTCTATTGATCTTTATACCCAGAATACAGCTCGCATCACCTAGGTCCTTCATTGAAAAGCAATTCCCTAGCCAAGCTTTGACACTTCTTAAGCTTGGGATATGATTTCCAATAAGTAGAATATCATCTACATATAGAACCAAGAAGACTATGGTGCTCCCACTAGCCCTGACATATACGCAAGGTTCATCTTTACTCTTTGAAAAACCAAACTCTTTGATTTTCTCATCAAAGCAAAGATTCCAGCTTCGAGATGCTTGCTTAAGTCCATAAATGGACTTCATAAGCTTACAAACCTTGTTTGGATACTTTGGATGTTCAAAACCGTCAGGCTGTCTCATGTACACCTCTTCATTAAGCTTCCCGTTAAGGAAGGCGGTCTATACATCCATTTGCCAAATTTCATAATCATGAAACGCAGCTATGGCAAGTAGTATCCGGATTGACTTCAACATGTCCACTGGGGAGAAAGTTTCATCATAATCAATCCCTTGAGTCTGAGTGAAACCCTTTGCCACCAGTCGGGCTTTGAAGATATCCAAGGTTCCATCTATACCGGGTTTCTTCTTCAAAACCCATTTACACCCGACGGGTTTAATCCCTGGTGTAGGATCAACCAGTTCCCAAACCTGGTTATCCGACATAGATTGCATCTCGCTCTCCATCGCCTTCCTCCATTGAGCAGACTCAGGGCCTGCCATGGCTTCCTTGTAGCTGGTGGGATCATCATGATCCACCAATAACTCATTGCCCTCAGATATGAGAAACCCATATCTCTCTGGCTCAAAACGAGTTCTACTAGAACGCCTAGGAGTAGAAGTAGCAAGAGTGTCAGGTACCGCAACATTATCTTGCTCGGTATTTTGGCTAGTGCCAACCTTAAGTCCTTTATCGGCCGACCCTTGATCTTCCTCAAGGTCAACTTCCTTACTGCCGTGTTTGGATAGCAACTCTCTTTCAAGGAAGAATGCCCTTCGAGCAACAAATACCTTGTTCTCTGAAGGTTTATAAAATAAATATCCAACACCGTTAGGAGGATAACCGATAAAATAACACCTCTCCGAACGAGGTTCAAGTTTGTCTTCAGCCTCACGTCTCACGTAGGCTTGACAACCCCAAACTCGTAAATATAAAAGTGTCGGCTTCTTACCATGCCACATTTCATAAGGTGTTTTATCGACTTTCTTGGTTGGTGCGAGGTTAAGGATTCTTACCGCAGTTTCTAAGGCATATCCCCAGAAACTAATAGGTACCTCCGCTCGACACATCATAGACCTTACCATATCAAGCAAAGTCCGGTTCCTCCTCTCAGCGACCCCATTTAATTGTGGAGTCCTCGGAGGTGTTAATTGTGAAACAATTCCACAATTTTTAAGATGATCGACGAATTCGGTACTAAGATACTCTCCACCTCTATCAGACCGGAGTATCTTTATAGTCTTGCCCAACTGATTCTGAACTTCATTTTGGAATGTCTTGAACACCTCAAAGGTTTCATTCTTGTGTTTAACAAGATAGACATACCCGTACCTACTATAATCATCTATAAAGGTTACGAAGTATCTTGAATTATTCCTTGTGACATGCTTGAAAGGTCCACATACATCCGTATGGATTATGTCTAAAAGGTCCTTTCCCCTCTCACTTGTTCCCGTGAAGGGTGCTTTTGTCATTTTGCCCAATAAGCAAGATTCGCATACTTCATTTGATCCTTGATCAAATGATTCCAAGATCCCATCCACTTGGAGCTTGGTGATACGAGTCTTGTTTATATGGCCAAGACGACTATGCCACATGGAATATTTATCCAAACCATTTTTGGAGTCAGAATCAATATTCATGATAGATTTTCTTGATTCAATGTATGCATTTGCCTCATATATGCCATGACATGGTATAGCTTTAAAATAAACAATTTCATTTTTAAAGCAAATGATTGTACCACTTACAAATTTAAAATCAAAACCATCGGCATACAACTTGTGAAAAGAAATAATGTTTCTAGCCACATTGGACGAATAGCATACATCCTTTAACAAAATAGAAAAACCGGTCTTGAATGAAAGCTCTAAGTCACCTTTAGCTTCCACAGGGACAACTTCCGAGTTTCCCATGACAAGATCCAGTTCTCCCCGCTCCAAGCTCCTACTTTCCCTTAGCACCTGCACCATATTACATATGTGAGTGCCACAGCCAGTATCCAATACCCAGCCTTTAGAAGTAGAAGTATGGTGGAGTTCTATCATGAACGTACCTGACGCATCCGGACTCGATATGCTCATTGCCTTGAGCTTGTTTAGTCCCTCCAGGTACTTTGGGCAGGTACGGCGGTAATGGCCCTTGCCCCCGCAGAAAAAGCACTCCGCATCCTCCGGAGCCTTGGCTTGGGGAAGTTTCCCCTTGCCCTTGCCATCGGAGGCCAGGTTAGGCTTGGCCCCGCCAACCTTTCCCTTACCCTTCCTTTTAGAGGAAGAGGCGGCCTTCTTCTTTGTGATGCGGCCTTCCCGGATGGCGAGAACATGAGAGGTGGAGGAGGATGGCTTGTTCTTGGTCATGCTAGACTCAGCGGTCTTCAACATACCATGAAGTTCCATCAAGGTTTTATCCATGCTGTGCATATGATAACTCATAACGAATTGATCATACGCACCGGGTAGGGATTGGAGGATTAAATCAACCGCCATCTCCCTCCCTATGGTAAAACCCAACTTCTCCATGCGCTCGATGTTTGCTTTCATACGCAACACATGCGCGTTCACGTTCCCACCCTCTTGCATCTTGCAAGCAAGGGTTGTCTTGAGGCACTCGTACCTCTCTTGCCTCGCCTGCTGCTGGAACATGTCCTTTAGCTGCACGAGCAAGTCGTAAGCACTAAGATGATCCATTTGCTTTTGCAAATCTTGGTTCATCGTGCTCAACATGAGGCACGTGACTTCCTCAGTCTCCTTGAGGCGCTTTTCATACGCCTCACGGACGGCCCTTGTTGCACCAGCAGGAGGTGCCTCGGGGAGGGGTTCCTCTATGGTATGCAACTTTCCTTCATAGCGTAAGACCAACCTCAGTTGTCTATGCCAATCCATGAAATTGCTACCATCGAGTTTCTCCTTTTCAAGGAAAACCCTAAGAGAAACGTTGGTGGTGGTGTTTGTTGCGCTTGTTGATGCCATCTAAAATTTGCAAAGTAGATATTAGTTATTATGATATTTTATCTTGTTTAATAATTTACCCAATAAGAATTAGTTAAACAAGGCTAAGAATCGTATTTCATCCTACCATGTGACGGGGTTACCGCGGATCACATGATAAAACTATTTAGGTCGGCAACCATTTTGCCAATTGCAATCTCCATCGCAATCCTTAGCACATGCGGGATCCTGCGACATCCAATGGTCGTTTGGCATGTTTGATCCCTTCTTGCACCAATTCTAAGTCTTGAAATTTTGGTTAACTCGTGCTAAGCTCGACAATTAACCAAGATTTCAAACCTAAAATTGCAAATCGTCCGTCAAGACATACGGTAACAAATCCACCAAAATTGGCTCGTGCTAAGCTCGACAACCAAAGTTGTGAATTTGCCACACTCACCTTCCACACAGTTTCATGAGAATTGGCTCGTGCTAAGCTCGACAACCAAATCTCATAAGACTAGATTCGGGTGGTATCGACTTACGGATGGTGCATGATTTACGTTTTGTGGAAAAACGGGCCTTTTGTTTCCGGTTTGGTTTTGATTAACTTATTAGTGACAAATCCTATTTTCACTAGGTGGGTTAATCAATGTATGTGATCGCGCGCGAGAGGAAACCATTTTTAACAAAACTCTTGTGATTTTATTAATTTTTATCAAAAAAATTTCTAGCATGCGAAACCTACAATCCATGCATAGAATAATAAAATCACATCATACGCAATATACAACATAGTCGGTAATTTTTGCCATAAAACCTATGCGTTCCTCCCGTGAGCCAAAACGGGAAGAACTCGGTCAATCTAAGGGACAAAACAATATTGACGCGAGCTCCCACTAGAACCACCATCGCCATCGGATTTCTTTGGCTTCTAAGGGCACAATGCTCCATCTCGTTTTGCCTCCTCGTGTGTCTTCATCCCTCCATCATACAATATACAATACAATAGAAAATATAAATGGCATACAAGCCACATAATTTTTCCTATTTATCTAATACTTGTACATGGATGAATGAAATGGCATGCAAGCCACAAATTATTACAATCAAACTGAATTTAATAATTTTACAGCCCCAATTGTGGATCAAAACCACCAAATTACATGCACAACACACATCAACCAAATGGGCCAAGGCAAGATTACCAACTCATGTTAACACATACAACCAAACAAATCATGCTACTACTGGAACAACATGAAAAACATCTTTGGAACAAATTTCCAGAAGGTACAAGTGCTAAAAATCCCGAGACCTAAGCTGTTTTATTCAAGATTTTCGAAAACAATTTTCCAGTGGCGTTAGCGCCGCTAACCCTAGAGACTTAACGCCGCTAACTCTAGGATAGCGCCGCTAACCCTAATGGCATAATACAAACACTTTGATTTCGGGTTTTTCAAGCCACCAAGTGCTATTCTAACAGAGAGGTGGCTCTGATACCACTGTTGGGATTTCATGAACACGCAACGGAAGCGAGAACAAGATAAAACATGCATACAAGTGTTCAAAACAATGAAATCCCAAGCATGGATCTACTCTATGTACAAAATAGCAACAAAACCACAAGGTAAGAAGGTTATACCGTGCTCCTAAGCTCCAGTAAAGTCCTTGTTGGTGGCTGATCTTGGATGATGAAGCAAGGGTCTCCTTCTTCTTGTCCTTGGCCTTCTCACGAAATCTCAAACCGGGAACAAAGTCCAACACCGAGTGCTAGCAAGCTTGAGCAATATCTTCACTGGAAACCTTACTCAAGAACAGCGAAATAGTCTCTGGACCACGAGATCTCTGGCTCACGAAATCACCAATCCAAGGTATCCAAGTGAGAGAGAGATATATGTGAGTTTGTATGCTAGAGAGAGAGTTTGGCCAAGAAGAAGTAATGTTCCAGGAACAACTCTTTATAAAGACCTTAGGAATGTCACTTAAGCTTCCCAAAGCCGGCCAAGATGATTCTAGATACTCTCCCCAATTGGCTGTTAGTGGAGACCGATATGACATAAAACCCATGCAGGGTTAGCGGCGCTAACCAAGAGTTAGCGGCGCTAACCTTAACCCGCTAGCGACGCTAACGCGGCCTGACTTCGATATGACATAAAGCACATGCAGCCTTAGCGGCGCTAACCTCTAACAATTAGCGGCGCTAACTCGTTATAGTTAGCGGCGCTAACGTGGCCTGCATTGCCAACTTCCACTTTTGCCATCTTTGGTCCCTCAACCTTATTTGCTGTCATGTTAGACCCCGGTTTGTGACCCTTATAGGCTCATACATCATCGGCAGTGCTTTAAGGCGTACATATATTATCGGGCAGATTCTAACAGGGATATGGTGGACGTAAGAAGAGGAAGGGGCGCAAAGGAAAGGGAAAGGCCCGGCCCAGCCCAACCAGAATGCACCCAGAGCTAGTAACGACTACAAGGGCAAGAAGCCAAAGCCAAACAAGGCAAGGACCGAGAATCGGTGCTTCAGGTGCGGCGAGGCCGGACATTGGAAACGAGATTGTACGAAGGGTCACGAGGCAAGAGGCAAGTCTGGCTCCTCAGGTATTGCGTGATTAGCTTCTTTGTCACTTTCCCACTTGTAAAGTTTTACAAGTATTCTAACATCTTGCAATCGTTTATTGCAGGAGGAGATGGAAAGTGATGCGGCCCAGCATAAAGAGATCTTACGTGCAGCTTACGGATATTATAATAATTTCTATTTCCTAGTTTATTAAACTCCTTTTTTAAAGTTTCTATGAACATGTTTTTATCTTGTTTGGTTTATTAAAACTTATGGTTATTAAGTTTATGGAAATTTAATTATTTGGTTATATATCCGTGCACGTGTTCTTATTATATGAATCATGATTAGTCCAGTTGTGACTAAAAGAGTGCAAATAAGTCAAGTCTTGACTTGATTGGTGATTCATAATAATCTTCATGCTATGATTTGTTGTAGTTATATAAATGCTTGCTCCACTTTCTCAAACGCTAAAATAAACAAGTATTGTTTATAAAATTAGATAGTTTTTTCTAATTTAACAAGTGTTTAAGTTATGAAAAGTGAATGTTCAAAGTCTTGAACAAAATAGAAATGATAGTTATTATTTCTAATTGCAAATAGTTTCTTGATAAAACATTTAAGAAAGTATAAAAGTGATTATAATAGTTATAATAGTCAAGGGAGTTTTATACTAAATGTTTTAAGGAAAGAAATTTAAAATACCATTATCAGTGTTTCATACTTATGATCATGGTAAGTTTAATGAAACCATTTTCCGTAACTGGAAAGATGGATATATGGGAGATCCAAGTTTTTGGTTTCATAAAACAAATTTCTTACAGAAACTAAAGTTTTAAAACATGTGTTTGGAACACAAGTTTTAGGCATGGTAGTCAAGTTCTGACTAAGGCCTAAAAGGATGTTTTAAAGAATGCACTTTTTCATAAGAGATAGTGGGAGCACCTGACTAATGTATTTATCAGAGTTAATAAAAGTTTTTTTTAACCAGTGTGATAAATACAAGTTTGAACTTTTAAAGTATATAATTATTGGATGCTTTTAGAAGTTATCTAAACCAGTAAGTTCTTGGGAAAGAACTAATCCAAGGAATGCATGATTTATTGAGAGGTACTCAATAAAGATATCATTGCAAGATTTTTGTGTCAAGTTATGACTTAAATAGAAATTATATACGTTCTAAAATATTCAGTAAGTCAGCTTAATAATATTGTTGGTTGGTTAACGTTAGAATGATAAAATAGGATGTTCTTTAACATTCTTAGTAATGGAATTAGATAAGTGTTCGGTATACACCGGGAATCTAGTTCCAAGTTTCTTTCAAGTAGGTGTAAGAGGATTTATCATTTCAAAAAGGACATAAAATCTAGTAAGATTTATTACATCTACAAATGTAATTAAAGTTTTTAATTACAGGGAGGTTGTTTTATAAATCAGAAACAAGGAGTTATTTCCAGTTCTCCAAGTTTAAGGAATTAATAAAATAAGTAAGCCTAGAAGTATTCTTAGGTTGCAATAATGATTTCTAGCAAAACCAAGGAGTACTTCAAAGTACTAGTCTTGTGTTTTATGGTTTATAACCATATTATTTTTCTTTGTAATCCGTGATAAGTTACAATGTAAAATAATAAGTAATTCAGATAAACACCGTGAATCGAGTTAGTGAAATGGTAGAAATTATACATCTTTATTCCAGAGAGGAATATGGAAGGGTGTAGAAATTAGTTTCATTGTTCTTCACAATTTTGTATGTTTTGGTTCATCCAGGAATAAACTAGGTTTATTCAAAAACATTATCCGTGACTACTTATCGTGGTGGGAACTATGATAGGGTTATAAAGTCATCGTAATTTTGGGGTAGATTCGAAAGTATATCGAATATAGCTGCGAACGGTTTTTGCGGACCAAAATTTACGGATATTCGTTAGGGTTACGAATATTGGATTGACCCACTGTGAAAAATACTTCGTGGATTCGTGTCAAAAGTATTTATCACATAGGTTATCCTCAAGCCTGAGGTATTTGGTTTGGGATGCGGTAACTGTTGTCTTCTTAGCGCGTTCTAATGCCTCGCCGTAACAGGGTGGTCATAAGGGGCGTGTCTAGATTCAGTGGGAGCCGTGTTGCCAAATGCAAATATGCAAGATGGTAATTGCACCTTCTTTTTAGAAGAGATATTTCCGGGCCCCTTGACTGATAAGAGAAACTGGTAAGTGCACGGCCGTGCCCAAACGAACTGATCTGTTCTTTGTCGTTTATCACGTAGTTTCAAAATCAAGTATGTCATGAACAAATTCTTGAGTCTCTGAGTTGACTTTTTCCATGCTCATGCTCAAAATTGAAATATCGCGCTGCAAGGGACAAACCTATATATATATATGCAAGTTTGTATATATAAAACGTACCCATTCATAAACAGGGAGTTTATGATAGTTTAGTTTATAAACAGTTAGTTTATAACAGGTTACTTCTAAGCAGGTTGCTTATGAAGTTTTATCACAAGTTACTTTGGGGTATAAGAGTTCTTATAACCTGGTTATCCTAAGTGTCAGGCTAGGGACCTCCTTAGGCTAATAATGTGCAGTAACTGTTACTTATCTTGCACAAGTGGGAGTCTGTTGGATTATGTGCAAAGATAATTAACGGGCATATTGTATCCAATGTTATAAGAGACTAAAGGGTCACACTGCTACACACCCAATTCAGAACAGTTGGATCTCACCATAATCTGTGTGAAAATAATTAATTAGTTAGATTAATTATTAGAGAGAAAATTAAATAATTAATCAGTCAGAATTAATTATTGAAAAGAGAGATATAAAATAATTATCCAGTTCGGATTAATTATTAGAAAGGAATAAATAATAAATAGTTATTTATTATTTAAAGAGAATTAAATATTAAGTTTTAATATTTAACGGACTAAGTTAATTAATAGTTAATTAATTAACTAGTAAAGTCCAGGGGGTCAATATGAGAAGAGATGAAAGTTTAATTAAAACCAGTTGGGCTTTTAATTAAACGGGCTTAGGTCCAAGTTAATCCCTATATAATATCCTTAAGCCTTAAGGATTAGATATGAGACATCAAGGGATTAACCCTAGCCACCACAACTCTCTCTCTCTCATCCTCTCGACCTCGGGTCTCTCTCTCACGTCGCTCTCTCTCTTGTGGCTCTCTCTCTCGTCCACGATCAAGAAGGATACCGAGAGGGTATCTCTCGGTTTGTTGATCGACGCAAGGACACACACACGTAGGCTTAATATTTCGAGTTCTTTGAAGCCTTGGTGATCTAGGAGCGGTCTAGCAGCCAGTTCAATCGGAGGTGCAGTAGTGGTGGACTAACTTTAGCAATCCTGAAGTTTTTCAGATTAGGTATAATTCCATAACCTTTTGATGGTTTGTTTTGCAAGAAACTATGTGGATCATGTATTAGTTAAAAAGATCCTAACCCTTTTGGGGTTTAGAGGGTTGTGTTCAATGCAGTTCCGCTTTTAGGATTGAACCAGTGGAATCAAACCCAGGTTTGACCAGTTTGTGTCATATGGTGGTTTGGTCAGGTTCAAAACCCTTCACAACCAACCACTTCTAAAGTGTGCGTTGATGGGATTTTGATCATTTGTTCAAGCAGTCATACCTTCATTGTTTCAAAAGATCCCAATAAGGTAAACAATGCTTGATTCACAAATTTTAGTGTGTATAAGTCATCATACCCTCATTGTTTCAAAAGAACTCAATAGAGTTAACGATGATTTAAGTAACACGTAAATTAACAACACCATATTTCGAAAAGGATCACAAAGCCCAATCAAGATCAGCGGTTATCCTTTAAAGTAGAAGCCATCACAAGAGTAACAACTCACTTTAAGCTTCTTCTCTTTACATCACCACAAGAACATATACTCATATTTCTTGTATTCCATAAACTTCTTTGAATATCCCATATTTATTAGGGACGCATAATTCTTAATTCACACTTGTTGCCAAGCTTCATTAAGACATTATCTCCAAAACTAAGTATGTGTTAGACATACCAAATAGGATTATGACAGCGCTCCCACTAGCTCTGGCATCTATCCAAGTTTAATCATTGCTTACTGAAAACTCAAACACTTGATTTTCTTAGCAAAGATTCCAAAACTTAGATTTACTCTGAGTCCAAAAGGACTCCATATTTGTAGACTTCATAAGGATACTCAGGATGTAAGAGACCCTCAGACAGTGTTGTGAACACTTCCTCATAAAATTCCTATAACGGAATGCGGTCCTTGCATCATACTGCCATAACACGGCATAAGCATCCCCTTAAACTTCAACATAACTACTGAGAGAATGTCTTCATATGATTCCTACCCAATGGTCAATCATCATGAAACCAATTCCTTCCAGTCAGTATTTGAAGTTATCTACAAATTAATCCATGCAGATCTTATATCCAAAAGATCTATATACACCGTCAGGTCAAAACCTAGGTGTTGGATTAACCAAGTTCAAAACTTGAAAATCCAGCATGGAATATATCTTATGTTATTACACTTCTCTTCTTAGCAGACTCAAAGGGCCCACTACAGCTTCCGGTAGTTGATGCATACATCACGTATCATCAATAAGTCATCGTCCTCAGATATAAAACATTATACTCTTCTGGTCTTATGACGACTCTTACCAGACAAATGAAGAAGTAATAACTTTATGCCAGATACTCCAACATAGCCATGTTGAGTTTCAATCATTTCTGATCAACTGCTAGTGTCAACATCAGGTCTTTTATTTAAATCTCACGTTCTTCCACATGAATGCTTCAGTTATTCCTTTCCCTTTTCGAGCAACCAAACCGATTCTCAAAAGGTTATGAAATGAATATCTGAAACTCAGAAGAACTATTAAATACATTAGCATCCTTTAAGTTCATCCATCTCCCACTAAATGTAGACAGGATAACTCTGATCTATGAGATAGACAAGCAAAGAACTCTTTCTAGTCAAATCTCCACAGATGCTAATTCGACCATCTTTGTTCATTTAAAACAAGAACATTGCCCGTCACTACTTAAGTACACCTATCAAGCATGTTACTTAAGTTTAATCCATCAAGTCGGAACCATAACCAATATGTTCCATTCCTCCACTAAGCGATCCATGTAAAACATGTATCCTAGGAGAAGTGAATTATGAGGCAAACTCACAATTCTTATGATGGTTTAGAATGTAGATGCTCAACATCTCACAAGGTTTGAGTATCTTTATTCCTTTTTTTCCCTCTTTGTTATTTAAATATGTTAAGGGTGAGTCCTGAACACCTCACAGGTTTCAGACACTCGTCTAATAAATTAGACTTACCCATTCCTTCTACTATCATCGGTAAAGGTAACAAATCATATATAGTTAATCCTTATGGTTTTGCTTGAACGGTCTTTACACAAACGTGCAAACGAAATCCAACAAGCCTTTATTCCTCTCACATTCACAAGTGAAGGATATGTTAGTTATTTAGCCTTATAAGCAAGATTTGCAATCAACAATTGACCCATGGTCAAAAGATTCCAAGTTCCCAACCACATGGAGCTTGGTGATGCAAGTCTTGTTTATATGGTTAAATCAACTATTTCATAAGGATAACAATTCTATAATCAATCATAATCATTCCATTACTTCCCTAAGCAAAAGCTTATTGTAAATGCCAAGACATGAATAGACTTTGAAATAAAACTCGAACCCACAATAACTTAATTCAAAGTGATATTCATCGTCAACAAAGGCAAATAAGATACAATCCTTCTTGCCACGCAGGGCGTAAGACAACGATCTAAATGAAGTAATAGTATAGCTGGATGGAATGGCAAGACTAATCTTCCAATCCTTTTAGTTAGGGACAAGCACCATGCTTCCCTTCTTTAAGATCCAGCTCTCCATGCATCCATTAACTACTTCTGATTAACACTTGCACTTTGCAACAAACAAGTTTGTGACAAACGTGAGCGTTTTGACTAGCGTTCAAAACCCAGTCATTAGAAGTAGAAGATCAATGGAGTTTGATCATGAATGTACCTGAAGATGAGCTAACGTTCTTCCGCTTTAGGATACTTAGCTCTTCCAGGCACTTAGGGCAGGCGTGACGGCGCCAATTTCCAATTTCTCCGCAAAAGTAGCAAACTACCCCATGTGGAACATCATCTTGAGGCACAATCTCATTGTCCTCCGACTCCACAATTACGGATAGCCTAGTCATACTAGACTTTCCTTTTGAGGTCAGTTTCTCCTTCTTGCTAGTATGTTTCCTAGTTGCCAAAGTGGATGTGGACGAGGTACAATCCTTCTCAACCATGTAAGACTGTACAGCCTTCAGCATGTCTTGAAGTTCGATCTAGGATTTTTCCAAATTGTCTTTGTGATAATTCTTGACAAACTTCTCATAAGACGCGGGCAGGGACTGGAGGATCATATCCACCGCAATCTCCCTCCTTATTGGAAGTCCAAGTCTCTCCAATTGTTCCATATATCCCTTCATCATAAGAAAATGGACATTTACATCCTCACCTTCCTGCATCCTACAACCGACCAAAGCCTTTATACACTCAAACCATTCTTGCCTAACCTGCTGCGGGAACATGTCCTTTAGCCGGTTTATCATGTCATACGCACTCAATTGCTCAAGCTGCTGACGCAACTCAAAGCTCATAGTCGATAACATGAGACAAGAAATATCTTGTGTATCTCTAACACGCTTGTCAAAAGCGTATCGAGTGGCCCAGTTCGCGTTGGTAGCAGGTGGCTCCGGAAAGGGTTCCTCAAGGATGTGCAACTTTGACTCGTGACGGAGGACAATCCTCAATACACGATACCAGTCAGCGAAGTTCACTCCTATGAGTCTCTCCCTTTATAGGAATAATCGAAGTTTAAAGTTTGGTGTGGTGTCGTTAATATTTGCCATCTATAAAAGAGTACACGTTTTAGTTAGTTTCGATATTATCCTTGTTAAAATAATTACCCAGCTGATTAAGAAAACCAAATTATCTTAACAAGGGCTAAGAACCTCAAAGTACCCCGATCCATGACAAGTTTGCCGCGGATCACTTCATCGAGCTACTTAGGCCGGTAAACGCTTTACCAATTGCAATCCGAGATTACAACTCTTAGACACTTGCGGGATCCTAGGTACTCATAGCACCCATTTGGCATGTTTGATCCCTTCTCTCACCGATTCCTCATTAATCCACTTTGATAGCTCGGTATGGGCACGACAACTATCAAGGCGTTTTAAGTCTTGGAATTGTAAATCGACCGTCAAGATACACGGTGGTACTCTAGCCCAATGGCCGGCTCGGCTAAGCTCGACAACCGACCCTTGCGAGATGCCACACACACCTTCCACACAGTTACACAAAACCGATCTCGGCTAAGCTCGACGACCGATCTTTTTTCACTAGATTCGGGTGGTGCCATCTTACGGGAGGCGAGTGATTTACGTTTGATAAAAACGGGATTTTGTTTTTATAGTGGTTTTCAAGCAAGCGAAGAACTAAACAACCACGCAAGAAAATAAACAAAATAACAACCACGCACAATAAATATCCCCTAAACCCTATGCGCCTTCCTCGTGAGCCAAACGAGGAAAGCAAGGCTAAACTAAGGACACAGCCACTTGGCCCAGCTGGAAGTGCTCCCACTGAATCCGTCATCTCCAATGAACCTCCGGATCCACCATAGCCGAGACGTCTCCATCACGACTCTCGATGGTTGTCTTCGGTTTTCTTTTACAAATACATACAAATATTTGAAAAGAAACGGCGTGCAAGCCGCGAAATGCTAATCTAAGCTAATTCTAACAATTACAAAGAAAAGCAATCGGCATGCAAGCCAAAATCAAGTACAAAATACAAGACCGAATAAATTTAATTATTACAATCGGCATGCAAGCCAAAATCAACCACCAAATGAATGAATAATTAAACACAACCAAACAACCAACACATAGGTCTAATGGGCAAGGTGTTACCGGATCAAACAACAACCACAAACAACAACACGGTGTGCCACAACAAAACCGTGCAAAATGTATCTTGATTAAGATTGCTCAAACCTAGCTAAACACTCAAGGCACAAAGTGAACAATCCTTGTACATATGCATTAGTACCCCAAACACTTTGAGAATACATATTCATATATACACAATACAAGTATATGCATGTGTGCATTTCATGCCAAAAATCACCCAATACATATAAATGCATGAATCAAGACACATATGGGGCTTTACAAAAATCCAAACACTTTGGACATATTTTGGAAAAACAGAATCGCGAGGCTAAAACCGAAAACATTTTTCTTTTTCCAAAAGGACAAAAACATTGTTCACAACCTCCTTCATGGTCCATAAGCCTTCACGGCCTTTCATGGCCCGTGAAGCCCATGAGTTCCACGTCCCTGACCAGTGAAAAACCCTTCATGACCAAGCACCCCAGGAGACTAGTCGTGAGCCTTCACGACCGTGAATAACAATCCATCACGACCCGTGAAGACATTCTGGACAGAATGTCCAGATTCGGTTTTTAAGCCAAAAAAGTGCAATTTGTTTGTAGATTTGGCTCAGATACCACTGTTGGAACACGGTATGGAGCAAAACAAAGTGGAAGCAAAAACAAAAGTTTCAAAAATCGTAGAAAAACGGGTCCATACATGTTCCAAAGTGATAATATTCTACAAAACTCAAATTGCAACTTAAAGACCAAAGAAGGACAGAATTATACCTTCTCTACAAGCTCCACCTCTATTGCTTAATCCACACCAAGATTCCTTGACCCCCATATGCTAGTACTCCTTCAAGAAGACATCCATAATGATTCTTCTCTTTAGGAACAGCCCTTGAAGCTCCTCATGCACCCAACACACTCACATTACACTCAATCACTCTAATATAGTGTACATGTATGTGTTTTCTCACAAAGGTCAAGAGAGAGAACTTAGAGAGAGAGAGAGATAATATATCTATTGCATGCATTGTTGGAGTATGCCCACGAACACACGTACGCCAAATGATCACTACCGATGATGTATGGGCCTATCGGGTCACACGCCGGGGGTTGACCTTGACACAACCTGTAAGATGAGGGTATGAAAGGATAAATAATGATAGTTGGTTTCCTGCAGGGGTTAGCGGCGCTAACTCTGGCGTCGCTAAATCAGCCGCGTTAGCGGCGCTAACCATGGGAGGTTAGCGGCGCTAACCGTGGGCGGTTAGCGGCGCTAACCCTGCCTGACAGAAACAACTTTATCTTTTCACCTCTAGCTTCCACCAATGCATGTTGATCGTGATGATTAGCCTTGGGCCGACTTGGGGAGACCTGGGGTCGTGGCTTGGCTTATAAATGACATGCACTTCTCTCATTTCTTACTCTTGGCCATTTTGTTAAAAAGAAATACACTTAGAACTAATCAAGAGAGTTGCTAAGTTCATCAAGAGAGAAAGGGAGCAGATTTCTGGTGGAGTCTTGGTTGTGTTCCAGTAGCTTCATCAAGCTAAAGGAGTGCTAGTACACTTGGGTCACGATTCACTCGGGGTGGACTTCGATATTGTAAGAAGGAGCCGAGAAAGGAGGTCACGACTTGGAAGCTAGCCACACACACACAACCATCAGAGACACCAAGGGTATAATCTCCTCTTTTCTCTTCTGTTTAGTTGCTCAACCACTTCGGGTTGAGTGCTAGTGCCGACACTAGTCTCTTCTCCATTGGGTTCTTGAATTTCTTCAAGATCAATCCTCTTACCAGATTGCATGGATATGAGTTCCCTTTCAAGGAACACATCCCTTCTCGCGATAAACACTTTGTTTTCGGAAGGTTTGTAGAATAAATATCCCATGCCTCCGGTTGGATGCCAATGAAGTAACACCTTTCAGATCTTGACCTATGAGGAATCAATGGAGCGTTGTCAGGTACCGACGCATCCTCTTGCTCGGTTTCAACCACTTCGGGTTGAGTGCTAGTGTCGACACTAGTCCCTTCTCCATTGGGTTCTTGAATTTCTTCAAGATCAATCCTCTTACCAGATTGCATGGATATGAGTTCCCTTTCAAGGAACACATCCCTTCTCACGATAAACACTTTGTTTTCGGAAGGTTTGTAGAATAAATATCCCATGCCTCCGGTTGGATGCCCAATGAAGTAACACCTTTCAGATCTTGGTTCAAGTTTGTCCTCTACCTCTCGTCTAACGAAGGCAAGACATCCCAAAACCTTGAGATATGAGACCTTCTAAGAAACTCCATGCCATATCTCATAAGGTGTCTTTTGGATTTTCTTAGTCGGTACGAGGTTAAGGATCCTTGCCGCCGACTCGAGAGCGTACCCCCAAAAACTAATTGGTACTTCCGTGCGACTCATCATTGATCGGACCATATCCAACAATGTCCAATCTCCGCTCCGCGACACCATTCAGCTGTGGCGTCCTAGGAGGAGTTAGTTGTGAAATAACAAACACCATTTTTGAAACAAATATAACTATTTTCAAATTTAAAACAATATCCATCGTCATACAAAGCATATAAAGATAAAATGTTTCATGCCACAAGTGGCGAATAACATACATTTTTTAAAATAATAGAATAGCAGGATTTAAAAGTAAGCTCTACGCTTCCTTTCTCTAATACATGGACGACTTGTTTGTTCCCCATTATTAGCTCCAGCTCTCTATCTCTCAACCTTCTACTTTCCCTTAGCACCTGCACAATGTTACATACGTGAGTGCCATAGCCGGTATCTAAAATCCAGCCGTTAGATGTAGAAGTATGATGGAGTTCAATCATAAACGTACCAGAAGTAGAAGCGCCTGCTTCGGAAGCTCGCAGCTTCTTTAGGCCCTCTAGGTACTTAGGGCAGCTCCGGCGCATATGCCCATTTACCCCGCAGAAAAAGCAAACCGCCTCTTCTGGAGTCTTTGCTGAGGGATAGGACCCTTTTGCTTAGGCTCCGGGATAGGGTTCGGTTTGGGTGCCCCAACCTTATCGTTACCTTTAGCCTTCATGGTAGAGGCCGGTTTCTTCCTTTTCTTGGACTCCCCTTCCTTGATGGCCAAGATGGGAACTGAGGTAGATGGCTTTTGCTTGGTCATGTTGGACTCGGCGGTCCGCAGCATACCATGCAATTTCATAAGGGATTTATCCATCCCGTGCATATGATAATTCACAACGAATTGATCATATGACGGTGGGAGATACCGTAGAATCAAGTCTACTGCCATCTTTCTCGCCATGGCAAACCCCAACCTCTCTAGGCATTCCACCAACGCTTTCATCTCTCTCGCCATGGCAAACCCCAATCTCTCTCGCCTCGTTGATTGCCTTACTCGCGTTGGATGCAGGGACCTCGGGGATGGGTTCCTCAATGGTGGCCAACTTGTCCTCATGACGGAGGACTATCCTTAGTTGCCTTGACCAATTCATGAAATTGGTCCCATCAAGTTTGTCTTTCTCAAGGAAAATCCTTAGAGAAAAGGTGGTGTTGTTGTTGGTGCTAGTTGATGTCATCTATAAAACGCAAAGTCGATTTGGTTAGTTTGATTGAAATCCTTGTTAAAATAATGACCCCAAATGTTTGATAAAAACAACTATTTTAACAAGGGCTAAGAACCCTATTTCACCTTGCACCGTGACGGGTTTTCCGCGGATCACGTGGGAACGCTATTTAGGCCGGCAACCATTGATCGATTGGAATTCCATTATTGCAACTCTTAGATTCTTGCGGGATCCTACTCGACAACCATTGTGTCAAGTTTGGCATGTTTGATCCCTCCACGCCAATCTCAAAGTAATATTTTACATAACCTCGGCTAGAGTTCGACGATTATATGAAATATTAATTTGAAACCGTAAATCTACCATCAAGATACACGGTGGTACTCTTGCCCAATAGTCGACTCGGCTAGAGCTCGACAATCGACCTTGTGAGTTGCCTCACGTACCTTTCACACAACTCACAAAAAAATTGACTCGGCTAAAGCTCGACAATCAACCCTTGTGTTGTTAGATTCGGGTGGTGTCATCTGATGGGCGGCGTGAGATTTACATTTAGAAAACGGGATATAGTTTTCCGGTTAAAAAACCATTTTGAGTTTGATTAACAAAAAGTGAAGAAAACAACAAGTTCTCACTGATCGGATACTAAACCAATTTAAATCCGTTTGTTAACCAAGTGTGCGCGCGAGAGTTGTTAAACCATTTTTAAAACTCTTTTGGTTTTGTTATTTATCAAAAATTGTCTAGCATGCAATAGTCCTACAACTCATGCATAAACAATATATAATAAAACCATCACACGCATACAACATAGTTGGTAACCATGCCCCTTAAAACCTATGCGTTTTCCCGTGAGCCACTACGGGAAAACAATGTCATCTAAGGACAAGATTTCCTTGAATTTTGATGTGCTCCCACTAAACCCGCCACCTCTATAGCGCCTTTCCGATCCGTGTTCTCTAAGACGTCACTCCATGGACTCCCGATGGTTGCTCCATATTATAATTACATAGAAAATTAAATAAATGGCATGCAAGCCACAAATTCCTATCTTCTAGTACGAATACATAATATGGAATAATACGAATACATAAATGGCATGCAAGTCACAAATACAATTACATACCAAATAAATAAATTAATTATTATTACATACCATGTGACTTAGAGTCACCAAATGAATAAATAATAATAAATCACACAACCAGACATCCATAAGGTCTATGGCATTTCTAGTGGTTACCAACATCACAAGAACAACATGATTCACTAATGAACAACAAGAACAACATGGTGTGCCACACAAAACCATGTAAACTTATGCATAATGGTTAAGATTATTTAAATCACTCAAGGCACAAAATAATTCAATGTACTTGTGCATTAGTAACACCAAACCATGTTTGGTGAAACATATTCATAAATACATAATGTAAGTATATGCAATTACCATTTTCATGCCGAAATGATAATCTACATATAAATACACCAACCATTACACAAGGCATCTTAAATAAATAAAATTTAATTTCTTGAAATAAAATTCCAGAAAATAAATTAAACTGCGAAAAATAAAAAAATAGTTTCTTAATGTTTTGAAAAAACAAAAACACAACTGCACAGCTGAGTTCCGCGCCGCGTACCAATAACAGGTCCGCGCCACAGAAACTATTTAACAGAAAACAAAATTTAAAAAATTATTTTCGGGTTTTTCAGGCCACCATGTGCAAAAATAGTATAGAGGTAGCTCTGATACCACTGATGGGGTTTGTGGAACACAGCGGAAGCAAATAGAACAACATACAAAGCCAAAAGTACAACATGCAAAGCAAATAAATCCCATAAGAGGACCAAGCTCTATATCTATTATTTGCAACATGTAAGAACGAGAGAAAAGATTATACCCTTTCTCCTTAGCTCTAGAAAATCGTGGATGTAGTGATGATGACTTGAAGACCAAAGTAGCCTTCCTCTATCGAAGTCCACTCCGGGTTTTCACAATTCACATGTACTAGCTTGCTTGGATGAGCTTCAATCTCAAGAACACAACTCAAGAACAGCAACTTCCTCCTTTTCCTGGACAAAAACTCACAAGAACACTCTCAAATGAAGCAAAAGCTCTAAGTGGGTGTAAGTTTTCAAGTGTCTCTAGAGCCTCAAAAGGAGAGGAAAGAGAGGTCTATTTAAAGACCCAAAAGTGTCATTTCATTTGTCCAAAGTAGGCCACCAAACCCTCTTAAATGCAGGCCATGCATTGGCTGGAAAAGGAGGTGGAGACAAGATAATTAAATGTTGTCGGACACGATTCCGCGCCGCGTACCCGTAAGTTTCAGCGTCGCGGAAACTCCGCGTCGCGTACCCTAAAGTATTCTGCGCTGCGGACATCGCCTGCACACCAACCTTTCCACTTTGACACTTTTATTCCCTCGACTTTCATTGCTGTCAGGATTGATCCCCGGCGTGTGACCCAATAGGTCCATACTATGTCTGCAGTGATCCAAATGGCATACGTGCGTTAGTGGGTATACTCCAACAGTAGGGACTAACTGGATTTTTAAGAATAAAAGGGATTCAGATGGTGTGGTGGTTCACAACAAAGCTCGATTGGTTGCTAAGAGCTATAATCAACAGGATGGCATTGACTATGATGAAACGTTCGCCCCTGTTGCTCGGATAAAAGCCATTCGCGTATTTTTAGCATATGCCGCCTCTTGTAGTTTCTAACACCCCAACTTGAGAAATATTAAATATAAATTAATATTTATATTATACAATTTATATTTTATATATAAGATATGAATAATAAGTAGAAGAAACAAATGTAGCAAAAATAAGTAAGAGGTATAAGTTCCCTTTTATGGGAGACGTCTATATAAAGGGGAGAGGAGCTCATAACACACATTTTGTTGGAGAATGCCCACTGACACACGTACGCCAATTGATCACTACCGATGATGTATGGGCCTATCGGGTCACACACCGGGGGTTGATCTTGACAACAACCTAAAAGGGAGGATTAGAAATGAATAATTAAAGATGGTTGGTAATCTGGAAGGGTTAGCGACGCTAAACCCTGCTGTCGCTAACTCAGCCGCGTTAGCAGCACTAACCTTAAGTTGTTAGCGGCGCTAACCAATCTGACATATTACAACTTTATTCCTTTCACCTCTATTCTCCACCAATGTACGTATTGTGCTTTGTGGTCTTCTAGGTCCGGCCTTGGGTGACTCCAGGGGACTTGAGAGACTAATTAAAATCACATGCATCTCTCTTATTTGCTCTCTAGTTGTTCATGGTGAAGAAAAAACACACACACACATAAGAAAACATATGGTTGTTCTTGTGAGTGATTGAGAGAAAATAAAAAGAGAGTTCCTGGAGTATTGGGTTGCTGTTCCAGAAGGTGTCTCTAAATGTTGTAGGACAACCAATGGCTTGCTAGTACAAGAAGATCACGATTTTTCCTGGGGTGGACTTTGATAGTGAAGAAGGAAGTGACCATTACTCGGATTCGTTTTCTTCACCAAGTCCAGGGGATTCTTCAAGGGTATATTTCTCTCTTCTCTTCTATTTTAGTTGCATTTCTTAGTTGTAGAGATTGGTACACATTTGGGGTTCCTTTTGTGGTTTGTTTTTCTTTGAAAATTTTGATTTTATGACTTGCATGATTCCGCTGTGATGAACCACGAACCCCAACAGTGGTAACAGAGCCACCTCTACACTAGATTTGCACTTGGTGGCTTTGAAAATCCGAAAAATGTGGTTTTTGGTTATGTCCAGGGTTTAGCGGCGCTAACCTTTCCATGTTAGCGACGCTAACCTGTTCGTAGCGGTCGCTATATCGTCTCGTGTTAGCGGCGCTAAGTCGTAGTTAACGGCGCTAACTTTTATAGTTAGCGGCGCTAACCCGTTTGGCAGAATGCATTTTTGCCTAAAATCAATTTTTGTTGGATCGCTTGAGCTACTTGTACTTTCTGGAATTTTGTTCCAGAATTTGTTGTGTACATTGATTAAGTTGCCTTATGTTTTGGTTGGTGTATTTATATGTGGATTAACATTTTGGCATGAAAGTGGTTAATTGCATATACTTACATTGTGTATATATGAATATGGAATTTTGACTTGTTTAAGGTTCCTAATGCATATGTACATAGGATTATTTGTGTCTTGAGTGATTAGATAATCTTAACCAAGACATATAAGATTTGCATGGTTTTTGTGTGGCACACCATGTACTAGATTTGTTGTATGTGGTTGTAATATTTGTGTCCGGTAACGTTTGAGCCTTTAAGACCTATGTAATGTGTTTGGTTGTGTAAATTATTTTATTCATTCATTTGGTGGTTTGTACCACAATGGTTTGTAATAATTTAATTTTATTCGGTTTATATATTTAACGGTTTGCATGCCGAGTTCTATTCTTTGTAATTTGTAGTATTATCTTAGAATAGAGAATTGTGGCTTGCATGCCATTTCCTTTTAAATTTGTAAATTGTAAAAGGAGAACCGAAACAACCAACAAGGACCATGGAGGGTGTCTTGGCAAGCTTGGATCCGGAGATCGGTAGGGGACGCAATGGATCAAGTGGGAGGAGCACACATCAAGTCATTCGGAATATGTCCTTAGATGACTTAGTCTTGCCCGTTGGCTCACGGGTAAGACGCATACGGTTTTCAACTCGTTACCGGACTTGTATTACATGCGTGGTTAGTTTTATTTTGTATTATTTCTTGCATGGATGTTTAGGATCTTCGCATGCTAGAATATATTTCAAAATAATAAAACCAAAGAGTTTTAAATTGGTTTACAAACTCCGCGCGCCACATAGACAAGAATTGGTTAAAATCGTTTTAACCGGCAAAAACAAAATCCCGTTTTTCAAAATTGTAAAGCTCACGCCATCCGTAAGATGACACCACCCGAATCTAGTGAAGCAAGATCGGTTGTCGAGCTCTAGCTGAGTCGGTTTTGTGTAACTGTGTTGAAGGTGTGTGTGGCAACTCGAAAGAGTCGGTTGTCGAGCTCTAGCCGAGCCGGCCATTGGGCTAGAGTACCACCGTGTATGTTGACGGTTGATTTGCAATTCCAAGACTTAAAACGCCTTGGTGGTTGTCGAGCTCTAGCCAAGCTGCCAAAGTGGATTAATGAGGAATGGTGTGAAAGGGATCAAACATGCCAAATGGGTGCTATGAGTACCTAGGATCCCGCAAGTGCCTAAGAGTTGCGATCCCGGATTGCAATTGGTAAATTGTTTACCTGCCTAAAATAGCTCCCTGAAGTGATCCGCGGCAAACCCGTCATGGATTGGGGTATTTTGAGGTTCTTAGACCTTGTTAAGATAATTTGGTTTTCTTAAATCAAGTGGGTAATTATTTTAACGAGGATTATATCGAAACTTACTAAAACTTGTACTCTTATTTTAGATGGCAAATCTTAACGACACTACATCAAAACTATCATTTCGTTTGTTCCTGGAAAAGGAGAGACTCATAGGAGTGAACTTCGTTGACTGGTATCGTGTGTTAAGGATTGTCCTTCAACACGAGTCAAAGTTGCACGTCCTTGAGGAGCCTCTTCCGGAGCCACCTGCTACCAATGCGAGCTGGGCCACTAGATACGCATGGGAAAAGCGTGTCAGAGATACACAAGATGTTTCTTGTCTCATGTTGTCGACTATGAGATGTGAGCTGCGAAAGCAACTCAAGCATTTGAGTGCGTACGACATGATTAACCGGCTAAAGGACATATTCCCACAGTAGGTTAGACAAGAACTTTTTGAGTATGTCAAGTCTTTAGTCGGTTGTAGGATGCAGGAAGGCGGGGATGTAAGTGTTCATGTCCTTAAGATGAAGGGGTACATGGACCAAATGGAGAGACTTGGATTTCCCATAGGGAGGGAACTGATGGTGAATTTAATTCTCCAATCCCTGCCCACGTCTTATGAGAAGTTTGTCATGGAATATCTCAAAGACAATATGGATTGGTCCTTAAGTGAGCTACATGGCATGTTAAAGGCTGCTGAGTTGAACATAACCAAGTGTAAGCTAATCTCATCCAGACCCGCTAAGGCTACTGGGAAACAAAAACACAAGAAGAAGAAACTGACCTCAACTGGAAAGCTTGGTTTGACTAAGCCTACCATAACCGTGGAAGTTAAGGGAAATGAGATTGTACCTCAAGATAACGTTCCACTCGGGGTAGTTTGCTACTTTTGTGGGGAAATTGGAAATTGGCGCCGTCATGCCTGCCCTAAGTGTCTGAATGAGCTAAGTATCCTAAAGCGGAAGAATGTTAGCTCCTCGACTTCAGGTACATTCATGATTATACTCCATTGATCTTCTACTTCAATAGACTGAGTTTTTTGAACGCTAGTCAAAACACTCACGTTTGTTACAAACTTGTTTGTTGCAAAGTGTAGGTGTTTATCTGAAGTAGGCCGATGATGCATGGAAAGTTGGAAGAAGTGAAGGGAAGCATAAGTGCTTGTCTCTTACTAGAAGGATTGGAAGAATTGATCTTGCCATTCCTACCGGCTAAATTATTACTTCATTAGATAGATGTTTTACGCCCCGCATGGCAAGAAGCATTGTATCTTTTATGCTATTGATGATGATGAATATTACTTTGAATTATGTTATTGTGGGTTTTAGAAATTTATTTCAAAGTTTATTCATGTCGTGGCATATGTAATAAGCTTTTGCTTAAGAAGTAATAATATGATCATGAGTGTTTTATTGATTAGTTATCCTTATAACATTGGTGATTTGACCATATAAACAAAACTAACATCACCAAGGTCCATGTGGAAAGGAACTTGGAATCTTTTGACTTTGAGTCATTAGTTGATGGTGAATTTTGCTTATAAAGTTAAATAACTAAGACGTCCTTCACTAGTTGATGTGGGAGGAATAAAAGTTTGTTGGACTACACTTGTACTTTTGTGTAAGGGCCGATCAAGCGAAGTCATAAGGATTAACTAAGTATAATTTGTTATCTTTACCTATGATGGTAGAAAAAAAGGGTATTAGAAAAGTGTTTGAAACGTGACAGGTATTCAAAACTCACCCGTAACAAATTCATAACAAAAGAGGGAAAAAGGTAACTAAAATACTCAAATCTTATGAGATGTTGAGATATAATAGATTCCTTGTTTATCATAAGAATTATAGGAATGTCTTATAATTCCCTTCTCTTAGGATACGTGTTTTACAAGAATCGCCAAGTGGAGAAACGGAACATACTAGTTATGATTCCATTTGATGGCTTAAACTTAAGTAACCTGTTAGATGGGTGTACTTGAGTTGTAACGGGCAATGTTCCTATATTACAACAAAGATGGTCAAATTAACAACCATGGAGGTTAGACTAGAGTCATTTAAGAGATGCTAATACATTTAATATTTTCTTCAAGTGGGAGATGGATGAACTTTAAGAGATGCTAATACATTTAATATTTTCTTCTTGGTTTTGGATGTTCTTTTCATAACCTTTAGAGAACTGAGTTGAGTTGCTCGAAAAGGGAAATGAACAACTGAAGCATTCCAATGGAAGAACGTGTGTATTAAATAATGACCTGATGTTGACACTAGCATTCAATCAGTAATGACTGAAACTTAACATGGCAATGTTGAAGTACTTGACATAATGATATTACCTCTTCATAAGTCTGGAAAAAGTCATCATAAGGCCAGAAATGTATTATATACCTGAGGACAATGACTTGTTGATAATACATAATGTATGTATCAATTACCAGAATCTGTAGTGGGCCACGGGTCTAGTAAGATAAAGAAAAAGGTAATGAAATAAGATATAATCCATGCTGGATTTCAAGGATGAGCTTGGGTAATCCAACACCTAGATGTGACCTATAAGGTGTATATAGATCTTTTGGAAATAAGATCTGCATGGATTAATTTGTAGATAACTTCAAATACTGACTGGTGGGAATTGGTTTCATGATGGTTGACCATGTGGAAGGTATCATATGAAGACATTCTTCTAGTAGTTATGTTGAATTTTACACGGACACTATGCCGTTAAATGGCAGTATGATGCAAAGACCATATTCCGTCAAAGGAATTTAATGAGGAAGTGCCTGTAACACTGTCCGAATGTGCTTTACATCTAAAGTATCCTTGTAAAATCTACAAAACAAGGTAAAGGTTGTCTTGGACTTCAACAAACATCTAAGTTTCGTGTTTTGCTATGAAAATCATGTGGTTGAGTTTTCAATAGGCAATATTGAAACTTGGATAGATGCCAGAGCTAGTGGGAGTGTTGTTGATATCCTATATGTCTAGGACACATGTCATAATGGAGATAATGTCTTGATCATGCTTGGCCGTAAGTCTGAATCAAGAATTATACGTCCGTTAAGGATAAGCAAAGCAATTTGTAAAGTACAAGAAATATCAAGATATGTTCTTGTTGATCAAAAGACATGAGAGTAAATTATTACTCTTAATGATAGTTTATGTTTTTTAGGATAACCGCCAATTCGATTGGGGTTTGTGATCCTACAAACATTGTGTCGTTAATAAGTGTGATTATTAAAGCATCGGAGACTCTATAGAGATCTTTATGAAAACTATGAGAGTACGATGGCTTAATCACATAAGATTTTATTATTAAAGCATCGGTGACTCTATAGACATCTTTATGAAAACTATGAGAGTACGATGGCTTGAGCAAGATAAGATTTTATTCTTAGAGCATTAGTGACTCTATAGAGATCTTTATGAAAACTATGAGAGTATGATGGCTCATGCACATTAAATAATTAAGATCCAAGCGTTGGTTGTCTCATTGGATTCCTTGAGACAATGAACACTTTGGAAGTGGTTGGTAGGAGTGGGGATACGATCATTATCATAGTACACACGGAGAGCAATGGTGGCGGATCCGTTCACTAAGCTATAGTAGCGGGTTAGTGATTATTATCAGACTAGGGCCTGCATTACTTGGCTTAACTTTGTTTTAGTAATATTTTGATATATATTTTGTTTGGGAACGTTAAGCAATATTGTGCTTCTGCATGTATCGATTATCAAATGAGGATTTGATAATGCGCGTGTAGTGGGTACTCTCAGTAAGCCTTATTTTGTTCCAACTTAGCATGTTATACCTCTTCCCTGAATATTTTAACATTCTAAATGTCCGCAGTCGGTCATTCTTCATGGGAAGGAAGTCTAAACTAAGACTGAGGGAAGTGATTGGTCAAGTGTCCAATGATTTATGATAGATTGGACACAGGGATGCAATACTTCACCTATACTTGAAGTGTTCAAGTGACTAGACGACCCACACCTGATTTTACTTTATGGTACTCGTCATGAGTAAATCAGGATGATAATATCAGTTCATCCTCATACTGGAGATACATGTGTCTGCATCGCTTTGGTTTGCTTTGCTCTAGTTGTTTTCAAACGCAGTCCGTAACTGGTTCTTATAAAGGGAGCAGCTAGGCAAAGTATGATCACTGTGGTGGGAAATGTAGTCAAAGGAATTTGTTCCTCTGTTTAGAGAGATATCCTTGGGCCCCTCGATGATTGGTCGCTGACACCAAAATGCACGGCCGTGCTAAAGTGTGCAATGATTATAGTATCTGATTGCAACTTGTATGTTTTGGTTACCACTAATCTCAATCAAGAAACATAATCGTTAACGAACGGAGAATGACTAAGTACCATATCTCGTGTTCACATGGATATCGCGAACAAAAGGATGTTTGATCCCTTATCAATAGGACCATTTCACACAGGTTGCAGTTTGGTTATTGTGAATACAAAACCCATACTGACTTGGGGGCAGGATGTCTTACTAGAGGCCGCTCCTTGTCTGTTATGCTTTGGGCATGGTGTGTCATGTGCAAGTGGGACTTTGTTGGAGTATGCCCATTGACACACATACGCCAATTGATCACTACCGATGATGTATGGGCCTATCTGGTCACACGCCGGGGGTTGATCTTGACAACAACCTAAAATGAAGGATTAGAAATGAATAAATAAAGATGGTTGGTAATCTGGAAGGGTTAGCGACGCTAAACCATGTTGTCGCTAACTCAGCCGCGTTAGCGGCGCTAACCTTAAGTGGTTAGCGGCGCTAACCCAACTGACTGATTACAACTTTATTCCTTTCACCTCCATTCTCCACCAATGCATGCATTGTGCTTTGTGGTCTTCTAGGTCTGGCCTTGGGTGACTCCAGGGGACTTGAGAGACTAATTAAAATCACATGCATCTCTCTTATTTGCTCTCTAGTTGTTCATGGTGAAGAAAAAACACACACACACATAAGAAAACATATGGTTGTTCTTGTGAGTGATTGAGAGAAAATAAAAAGAGAGTTCCCAGAGTATTGGGTTGCTATTCCAGAAGGTGTCTCCAAATGTTGTAGGACACCCAATGACTTGCTAGTACAAGAAGATCACGATTTTTCCGGGGGTGGACTTTGATAGTGAAGAAGGAAGTGACCATTGCTCGGATTCGTTTTTTTCACCAACTCTAAGGGATTCTTCAAGGGTATATTTCTCTCTTCTCTTCTCTTTTAGTTGGATTTCTTAGTTGTAGAGATTGGTACACATTTGGGGTTCCTTTTGTGGTTTGTTTTTCTTTGAAAATTTCGATTTTATGACTTGCATGCTTCCGCTGTGATGAACCACGAACCCCAACACATTTTAGTGTGTGGACTGGAGTGTGTGATTAGTGTGTGTGTTCTTGAAGGTAAAGAGAGAGAATAGAGAGAGAAACAAGGTTTAGTGAGAGAAAGTGAAGATCAAGGAAGATTAAGCCATGTTTATGCAATATGAAGCATGAATCAAGAGTTAAACTTATTCTAGAATAAGATTTGAGATCTTTTCTTATTCAAATTCAGTTCTGTAAAACATACACTTAGTGTGTGTTCTTGGTGTGAGAGAAAGTTAGAGAGAGAAAGTGCTTAAATCAAGGATTTAAGCAAGGATTCTGGCATGCATGTGAAGATCAAGTGTTATTACAAAGATTTCAGCTCCAAACAAGTTATTAACTCAAGAAATCAAGGTATGAAATCTCTAAACTCTTGTGTTCTTGGTTTTAGAGGGAGAAAGTTTAGATTTAATGCATAAATGGAATTGCATGTTATGTTTTATGAGGATATGGTGTTTATACACCTAATAGAACATGTTTTAGTTGTTGCATATCAAGATTTGAAGTTAGAAGTGGTTATTTTTGAAATTGGTATAAACGATACAAGTCTTTAAAGCATGAGATTGAGTTAAGTGATTAGAATGACTTAAATTATCATTGTTTGTATAATCACTTTGAAATTAATGTATTGGTATCAAATTGGAGATTAAAACATGTTAGAAGAGTAATTTTGAATACCAATAAATCTGTGTGTGAAGTATTTCTAGCATTGGGTTTGAAATGGGTCGAAATTACACATTTTTTATACAAACCCGTAGCTACATTCCGCATAGGGCAGCATGTCTTATTAGTTTTCAAAAATTCATTAAAAATCAAAGAAAATCAATAGAGGTCGTACTATATATCGTTGGAAAGGTCTCGATGTCTAGTTTATTTCTTATGTTAGACACATAATCTAATTCAGAACATAAGATGACTAAAAATACGAAATAGTATAGAAGGGTCAAGTTGGATGTATACATTTTTGTATACAAGTTGAGATTTTAGATGATTTGAACTATGAGACTCTTTGAGCAGACTTGGAAAGCTTTAGTGACAAGTTTTAGTTAATGTTGAGGATCTCTTATGCCACTTGATGCCTTGATCAAGTGTGTTTGTTGGTCCCTTGGTGAGAATAACAACAAGCAACAGTGTGTAGAAGGGGGGGGGGGTTGAATACACTTTCTGCGGAAATTGAACAAATCAAATAAAAGTGTTACACACAGTAAATCAAACCACAACTAGTCGAATGCTTTTATTAATATGAAGATGATTACAATGCTTTAAATAAGAAGATGATTACAGTAACTATCAAGTAAGCAACTCTTGATATATAATCACCTAATATAAATATCTCAATCTTTCAAACTTAGCTATTTATAATCAACTTATGATTATAGATACTGACGACTCTCTAAACAGGATTTTCACAGATTGAATCAACTAATGATTACTTACCAATATAACAACTGATGTGATAATTCGAACACACGAATGATCTGGCAATCTTTTAGTTTCTTGATCACGTTGAACTGACAAACAGTGATTCAAGAATCGTAACACATACGGTGAGGTGAGGTTTTCGGCTCTGCAATTCTTATCAGAATCAGAATCGTAGTTGTAGTCGTAGTCGTACCTCTAACCTTATCAGGAGATAAGTATTTATAATCATGTTGCTACGGTTCCTAACAAACTGGACTAGTCCTAATTTGCTAACTAACTATCGGATAACTCGGAATCTTGAATCTTGAATCTTCTTATCTTGAGTCTTCAATCTTCAATCTTGATTCTAGAGTCTTCTTATCCGCGCCGTACATATAGAGAGTTAAAACAAAATTTAAAACAGATTTAAATTCTTTTAAACTGACTTCTTTAGTCAGGCAGAGTAACTCAGCTTGAAACTCATCAAGCTGAGTTCTTCGAGAACAAACCAGAATTCAACCATGAACTAACACGTATAATTATTAACTCATCCTTAGAAGTCCAAAGAGTTAAATAAAACAAGTTTAGTAACTCTTTCGAGCTGACTCTGCTTCTGACCTGAGTCACTCAGCTTGAAACACATCAAGCTGAATACTCGATATATACCTTATGTGACATACACAGATTATCAAACACATTAATAATTGAACTAAGGTATAGTATAAACTGGTCGAACATATGCTCAGTTTACATTCAGCTTATACTTAGTCTGAAACACTATAAGTGTTCAGTCTGACTAAGCTTCATAATTCTGTTTAAGTTTTACGTAGAACACATCTTACAAACTTAACTTTGTCTCATCAAATCTTAACTGATGAGATCAATTTCGCAACAAATTCCCCCTATTTGATGATGGCAAAACCATCAAACAGTTAATAAGTTTGTTTAACAGAATTATGTCTTAAGTCTTAAACTTATTAAGATTTTAATATTTGAACTGATCAAACATTAATTGAACATATCAATTTCAATTGAACTTATCAATTTAAATTGGAACACAACAACTTTTAGTTGAACCTATCAACTAATTACATAAATGAATAAGAACTTATCTGTTATTCATTTTTGCTGAACTTATCAGACTTATGAATAGGAACACATCACAACACAGTTGAACATATCAAACTTTATACTTGTATTAATTGAACTAATCATAATACAAACGTTGTTGATCACTTAGATCATTCACACATAGTGCTTACAAAAATATTAGAAATAATCTAATATTTACAAAAGAAATAATCTATTCTGGATGCATCTCTTCAAACTCCTTAATCTCCTTATTTATTTCTTTAAGAATTTCTTGCAGATTAGGTATATGTTGAAGCTTATCCTTTTGTGATATGATTGCTCTGTTAATTCTGTATCTGAACCTTGCAGTCTATTCAGTCTTTTCTACAATTTTTCTCAGAGCAAATACTTGAGATACCCCACATGTATAAATTGATGCATCAGCCTGGAAGCATTTTTCACCATTTCTGTCCAAGTACATGGACCCTTTCTGAGGCTTTTCAACATATGTATTCTCTTGAAACTCCATGCCTTCAGGAAGAGCAAGACTGTACATATCTAGATTTGCTAGTCCAGCTGGCTTTGATTGCTTCTTCTTTCCAACTTTATGAAAAGAAGTTAGTAGGGTAGCTATCTCAGACCTGGATATTAATTGCATCGCATCAGCCCTAGCAAGTAGTCTCAGCAGCTCATCTTTAACTTGATTCCGAGCTGTGGACCTTTTCATCTGTTTAATGAGCACTGCTACTTGCTTCCATTCCTCATAACCCAGTTTGTGCAGTTGATTCAGCTCCATAGAAGGTGTCTCACCATTCTTTAAAGAAAATTCCATTATTATTATCCCTTGAGCTGAGCTCAACTTTAGAGAGTCAATCTGAGAAGAGAATTGCAGCTTTTCATAACAGTGAGATATATCCTCTTCCTCTGCTAACACAACTTGAGCATCTGTTTGTCTTCTTCTCAGTTCTTCGACCGAGATCCCAAACTGGTCAGCATCCTCTCTTTCTATCCTTCTTGTTGCAATCAGTGAAGCTCATTCTTGAAGTGTCATTTTATCAGCAAAGTCTTCATCTGAAGCTAACGATTCACTACGAATCACCATTCTTCTCTTCTGCAGGGGGGTTTCTAATTCATGTGAGCTGACCACTACTGGTCTTTTTCCTTTTGCTTTTTCAGTCAGCTCAAGTTCTACTTCTTTCTCTTTCTCCCCCTCAATATTCTCGCCTCCCTCTGCCAATAGTAGTAAAGCTTCAACTTTGACTGACTCAGCTTCAGCTTCTTGAACCTTCTCCCCCTTTTTGTCATCATCAATAGGGGTTGAAGGCTTTTGTTACCTGAGTGTGTCTGCTCAGGCACAGTAACAGGCTCTCACATGGCTCGAGTAAGTGTGGGCTGAGTAGACACCACACCCGGGTAAGGCTGTTGGGTTGTAATGAGCCTCGAGGTTGACACCTTAAGAGAAGGCGTCTCCCCCTCAACTCTTGCCTGGGGAGGGATTAGTGTGATCTCAGCTCCAGTGATGCCTTTAGATGTGGCACCACCAATGGCAGTTTTTCGGTGGTATGTTAGGATATTCTCCCTAGCAGTAGTGGGCAAACAAGGGGTGGCTTCAGAGTGGATTTGAATGGAAGGTGGAGGAGATGGGTTAGACTGAGTGGGGTTTACTGCAGTCTTATCTCCAAATGTAGATGGAGAAAAGTGAGAAGAAAGTGAGAGAGGAGAGGTCTTACCAGAAGCAATTTCAGTTTGTACTGGTTCAGCTTGAGCAGAGTGCTCAGCTTGAACCTCCGTGTTAGCTTGGGAAGCTCCCCTTGATTTGATCCCTCAGCTTCACTCTCAGAAGACGAAGCCTCAGCATATAACAGCATGGGCTCACTCAGTCCCTCTTGCTCTGGGAAGATGTCGTTGTTGAATATCTTGGGGCTGAGTGTTGGCACCAACGACAACTCCTGATTGGCTTCTTAGAGTGCTGTCCCTAGCTCAGCTTCAAATGCTAAGGACAGGTACCTTATGAAAGGTACATGAAGGTCTCTTGTGGCCTTCATCACTGGGACCTTGAGTTCATTGAAGATGAGCTGTGCAAAATCAATATTTCGTCCAAAGAACATGTTGTACAACAACTGCATCTCGAACTCATTGATCTGGTCCAGTCCTACAACCTTGGTACCAAGTGAACGAATCACAGTGGACACCATAAAACCCGATCCGGTTGGGAAAGTGGCCTTCTTGATCACCCCTTCAGTTTGAGGGTGACCCATCTGTGGCAGAACATAACTTGCCACTTTTCTCGTCACAACATGCTCGAATTCGTCATGTTGAGGAAGACGAAGAATCTCCCTTAGTCTGTTAGCTATGAGAGTAATGGTTCTCTCTCCATTTAACACTGTGCCTCTGATTTCATCATTCATTTGATCGTAAGTACACGAATACAAGAATTCCAGCAAGTGCTGAGGAACCATGTGCAGAGGTGCTCCGGTGAAAGCAAAAGCCAATGGGCATTTACGAATGTAATTGACCCATGGTTCATATCCTCTGTTAATCTTGCGTAGAGGGATTGCCAGGCAAGCGCGCTTATTGTTGATTTTTATCAGCGGCAATCCGTTGTTTCTAAACGCAGCTCCTCTGACCATTCGATCACCTAGACCTAGAATGGTTCCTTCCATCGATGAAATTTTTATTACACAGAGTAATTACTTTGGAATTCGCACTGAGCGATTGTCTATAGCGCACTGAGCAACTTAGGGTTTTGAGATCGATGAAACTGAAAATATGCACTTAGCAAAAAAGAGGGAAGGTATTTGAGAGGATGAGAGGTTTTGGATTGTAACCGTAAACCCTCTAAACCGAACTTGATCGGTATATATACCTTTCCAAGGAGAGAGAAAAGTTACCGTTAGAAATCCCTCTTTTTATCCGTTACACAGTAAAATTTTGATGTAACAGTAAGCGGGTAGAACTAATCATCTTCCAACGGATACTAATGTAATATAATAATATTGACTTACAATAAGATTATATACACTGATGTATTATAGCTATACATAATTTAGTATAATACGCCATTTGACACTGACACAAATACGCAGTGGTCATGAATTAATCACACTTAGTAAATAACACATGAGTTTGGACACACCAAGCTGAGTAAACATATTACTCAGTTTAACTCAAGCACTCAGCTTGAAATGTGCACTCAGCTTGAGAATGAAACTCAGCTTGAGTAGAGTACACCGCTCATGGGTAATGACAGTAAGTCATTTTCGTCTGAGACTGACTCAAGCGAACCTTTTAACCACACTGAGTAGTTAAAGAATATTTGGAACCAACCAAATGTGTGGACCAATCACATAGTCTGAGTGAAGCACATAGCTCAGACTCAGTGATACTTAGTCATATATGTTTGAGACTGACTCAAACTGTATCATAACTACACTAAGTAGTTGAATTGTGTTTGGAACTCACCAAACAAAAGAACTCATTGTTCAGCTTAATAAGATTCAGTTTATGAAAACTTATTCATTAATTGTGCACTCAGCTTAAGACACTTAGTCTTTGTCAAACTGAAAACTCAGATTCTAGACATTTAGCTAGGGGTTGAGCATATCCAAGTTACTTAGAAGATACGTAAACCTCTTCTCATCAAGTGGAAATAAATATAATGTCAACTTTACCTTTTTCCACGATGTCCCTGATGGAGTGATGTCGAATTCCAATATGCTTGGTTCTTGAATGGAATACTGGATTGTAAGTGATGGCTATTGCACTTTGGTTATCGCAGAAGATAAGAGTTTTCTTGAAACTAATACCAAAGTCCTGAAGCTGATGTTGCATCCAAAGGATTTGAGCACAGCAGCTTTCTTCTGCAACATACTCAGCTTCAGCAGTTGAAGTAGCCACTGAGTTCTGTTTCTTACTAGTCCAGCTGACTAACTTCCCACCAAGCATTTGACATCCTGCAGTAGTTGATTTTCTGTCTAGCTTGCACATAGTCAGCATCTGAAAAACAAACTAACTCAAATCCAGAGTCCTTTGGATACCAAAGACCTAGATTTGGCGTACCTTTAAGGTACCTAAAGATCCTTTTCACATCTTGAAGATGTGATTCTTTAGGATCTACCTGATATCTTGCACAAACATATGTAGCAAACATAATATCAGGTCTACTAGCTGTCAAATAGAGTAATAAACCTATCATTCCTCTATAGGTAGACTGACTCACAGACTTTCCATCTGAGTCTTTACTCAGCTTGACAACTGGTGACATGGGTGTTTTCATGGTTGAACTTGAATCAAAACCATTTATCTTTATCAAATCAAGAACGTACTTGCTTTGATTGATGAATATTCCATCAGGCTTTTGTTGAATTTGCAGGCCTAGGAAATATGTCATCTCACCCATCATACTCATCTTGTACTTTTGTGACATTATTTTGGAGAACCACTCAGACAGAGATTCATTGGTAGAACCAAAAATGATGTCATCCACATAGATTTGTACAAGAATCACCTGTCCTTTACTTCTTTTAATAAAGAGTGTCTTATCTATACTACCTCTGGTAAAATCCATGGATAGTAGATAAGTGGACAGTGTATCATACCAAGCTCTTGGAGCTTGTTTAAGACCATACAAAGCCTTGTCTAACTTATAGACATGATGTGGAAACTTTGAACTTACAAAACCAGGAGGTTGTTTCACATAGACTTCCTCCTGAAGTATTCCATTTAGGAAAGCACTCTTCACATCCATTTGATAGACTTTGATGTCTTTATATGTTGCATAAGCCAGGAACAACCTTATGGCTTTAATTCTAGCAACAGGGCCAAAGGTCTCATAATAATCGATTCCTTCCTCTTCCTTATACCCTTGTGCTACCAGCCTACCTTTGTTCCTCACTATCACTCCATCCCTGTCCATTTTATTTCTATAGACCCACTTAGTGCCTATAATTGAATGATCTTTGGGGGCAGGGACAAGGTTCCAGAACTTATTTCTCTCAAACTCATTTAATTCAATCCTTATCCTCTAAGGCTTCTTCAGTCTTCTTAGGTTCCATTTGAGATAGAAAACCAAAGTGTGTAGCGTAATTAGCTGTAGCCTTGGATCTGGTCATGATCTTTTCTTGGACATTTCCAATAATTTGATCTTGATGATGATCTTTGAGGAATTTAAATGTTGTAGTTGGAGAGTCTGGTTCTGAATATGAGTGATGTTGAGAACTCTGAGGTGAACACACATCATCAGTCTCAACAGCAGCATTGTCAACAAACTGATGATCACTTTGATTCTAAGTCTGAGTGACTTTAGCTCCAAAGGGGTTGACGAACTCATCATCCTTCTCAGCTTGAGAATCCCTTAGAGTTTGTGATGATTTCGTTGATGAACACACATCATCATCACTATCATCTCCTATGACATACATAGGATTTGATAAGTTGGTTTCCTTAGGCCTTTCAAGCTCACTCAGACTGACCAAGTCAGCTTGATCAAAACAGTCTTCATTGAAAGAGACATGAATTGATTCTTCTATCGCCTTTCTCCTTGTATTATATATTCTACAAGACTTGGATATTAAGGAATAACCAACGAATATTCCAAGATCAGCATTAGGTTCCAACTTGTGGAGCTGGTCTCTTTGATTCAGCATATAGCATTTTGAACCAAAGATATGGAAATAACCTATATTGGGCTTTCTAGACATATACATCTCATAAGATGTCTTTCCATGTATTTTGACAATGATTGATCTATTTTGAGTATAGCAGGCTGTACTGACACCTTCATCCCAAAAATGGAGTTTCAATCCTGCCTCACATAGCATTGTTATAGCAGCCTCAATTAGGGTTCTAGCTCTCTTTTCAGCAGCTCCATTCAGTTGTGGAGTTCTGACAGATGAGAAATTTTGTAATATTCCCTTTTGTTCACAGAAGCTTTCAAGGGTAGAGTTCCTGAACTCAGTCCCATGATCACTTCTTAGTTGCTTTACAGACAAACCTTTTTGTAACTCTTCCTATTTGATAAACTGATTATCTCCAGGGCAGCCTCACTTTTGGCTTTAAGGAATATTACCCAGTTGAATCGTGAGAACTCATCTACTATCACCAGTGTGTACTTCTTGCCACTCAGGCTTGGAGTACTTATGGGTCCAAGCAGATCCATATGCAACATATGCAGTGGGTCTATTATTGAAAAATTTTGCTCTGACTTAAAAGACCCTTTATAGTGTTTCCCTTGTTCACAAGCTGAGCACAGTTTGTCTTTGACAAATGTGATCTTTGGTAATCTAGAGACTAACTCTTTATTGGACAGCATATTTATATTTTTAAAGTTTAGATGAGATAAACGTTTATGCTATAACCAACTCAGCTTAGCAAAAGAATGGGAATACAAGCAGGTTTCAGTATAGGGATCAGCTGAATTTAGATCAAGTAGATACACATTTCTTTTTCTTTTAGCTATTAATACAGGCTTTCCCTTATAATTATAGATTGTTCCTACTTTCTTCCTAAAAGTAACAACATTATCTTTATCACACAATTGACTGATACTAATCAGATTGTGTTTGAGACCTTTGACATAGGCAACTCTCTGGTATGTAACTTTGCCAGCTTTCATCTTTCCATAGCCTTTAGTTCTTCCATGTGAGTTGTCTCCAAATGTTACTTTAGAACCTTCATCTTCTTGGAAATCACTAAGAAATCCTTTCCACCCAGTCATGTGCCTTGAGCATCCACTATCCAAGTACCATTTACTTGAACCCTGCACATGAGATGAAAACTAAACACATTAGTTTTGTTTGGGAACCCACTTCTTGGTGGGTTCAGATGAGGAGCACTTAGCATCTTTATCTTGTTGAAATGACTCTTTAGCTTGAGCAGGAGCTGGGTCCTGTGTAGGCTTCAGCTTGTTCTTGTTAAGGCCTTGAAATTTCTGCATTACAGTTCTTAGGCTCATGACCACTACTGCTGCACTTGTAGCATCTCCTTCTTCCAATGATGACAGGAGGTAGAGTGTCAATCAATCCTTGTGAGAACTTACTTTCAGTTTTAGCATTGTATGTGGTGGATAACTTCTCAACTTTCTTTGCAAGCTGATTCACCTGGTGACCACCGACTTTGGACTTAACTTTGGCAGGTCTCTGTTTGTTATCCTGAGAAGATTGACTAACAACCTTCTTCTCCATGACTTTGGACTTACCTTTGCCATGGCTACTGGACTCACCAGTTTCAACAGGTATGGACTTACCAATGTTGATCTTTTTGGACTTACCAAGATCTATAACTTTGGACTTACCATTGTTGTACTTTGACCTCCGACTTACAATGGTCTTCCTATTCTTGTAACTTCTCTCCGAGCCAGATAGAGAATGTTGTCTTTTGAAAGGATTTGGATTAAGTCTTTTTATGACTGAAGTTCTTTGAATAGGCTGAGTTCTTAATCTGTTCAGCACAGACTTACCGTGCTGTTTGGATGTTGAGCACTCTTCTTCATGATCTTTAGCCTTTACAAACATTTGGATTAACTCTTCAATCTGTTCAGCACAGACTTACCATGTTTCTTTTCTGAGGCTGACTTCTGAGACTTAATCAGTTGTCTATCTTCCTCAGAATCTGTACTTGATATCTCATAATCAGCTACATAAGCTGCTGTTTGATAGTCACCTACAAGTACAACCTTTACCTTTTTAGGTATCTGTTGGTTTATGCACTTTTCAGCAAGCTTTGATGACTTACACCAAGACTCAGTAACCTTTTGAAGTTGGTCAGCTTTGTCTTTAGCTTCCTGAAGTTCTTCACTTAGAAGTTTATTAATGTGTCTTTGACATTCAAGATCACATTATGCTTTCTTACCAACATCAATGAGAGACTTATTTTCCTTAATCTGATTCTTGAGTTTAGTTATCTTACCTTTGAGATCATTTTGAGACATAAGGACGGTCTTGAAATCATTCAGCAGATAATCAAAAGCAAGACCCTTTTCCTCATCAGTATAAGAGTTGAAATTACTGACCTTATACATGGAAGCAGGATCCCAGTCACTAAGCTTGCTGTTTTCCTCAGCTTCTTTCATGTCAGCTTCAAAAGTTGACTCGGACAAACCATAATCAACCTCATCTATCTCCAACTCTTCATCTTCTTGAGCCATCAGACATACATCATTATCTTAGGTAGATGATTCTGTATCCCAGGTTTTAGCAATTAGTCCTTTTGTACTGGGTTTGTCTTCAGGCTTTCCTTTCTTGAGCTGAGCGTATTTCTTCTTGTATTTATCAGCTCTGTAAGCATTCTTATCAACAACTGATGTTGATTTTACCTTCTTTAATCTGCACTCAGCAGTAATGTGTCCCTTCTTCTGACAGTTGAAGCACACAACATTCTTGGGATGAAAATAACTCTACCTTTGCCACTGTCAGATCTTCCTCTTCCCCTTTGAGCTCTTCTCAAACGTCTGTCTAACATTGCCATTTGCTCAGTGATATTCTGAACATCATCAGTATCACTTGAGTCTGAGTCTGAGTGGTCAGCTTGAGATTCTGACTCAGTCTCAGATTCAACAACCAGTGTGTTGGAACTTTTCTTCTTTTTCTGTGCAACCAATGCAACTTCATTCTTATCCAAAGACTCCTTGAGTTGTTGTTGAGAAGTTCTCTTGTGTTCAGTGATCTGTTCATGATTTAACAAGAACCCATACATGGACTGTAGGTTGTACACGTGCAGTGTTCCTCCAGTCCTCAGTGCTGTAGTTAGATCTTTAAACATCTCTGGTAACACATCCAGAAATTTCAGCACAAGTTCATCATCATCTTTCTTTAAACCCACACTTAGTAGGTCATTTATCAAGCAGTGAAACCTTGTGAACAAATCTGACAAGGTTTCATTCTTCTTTGAAAAGATGTTTTCATAAAATCTATTAAAATGACTTCACTTATGTTGCCTGACCAGATCCGTACCCTCATAAGCAACACTCAGTGTGTCCCAAATATCTTTTGCAGTTTGACACCCAGTCACAGTGCGCAAGATTTCGTTGGTCAGGGCATTTGCCAAAACACTTTTTTCCTTGTCATCCAGATTGAAGAGTTTCCAATCTTCATTAGTCCAAGATGCAATAGGCTTTCTTGTTTCCTTTTCAGATCTGCCAGGAGATGTATCATTGACAGTAGCAGGAATCTTGGGGATTATAGGTCCTTTTGTGACAACATCCGACATACGGTTGTCAATGGACATGAGGAACAGCATGGCTCTGAACTTCCACATAGGATAGTCAGACCCATCAAATATGGGACAGCCTTTGGCAGACATCTGTGGAATGTTTGATGAATTGTTGCTTGTAGACATTGTAAACTTTTTCAGAATCTTGAACTTTCAACTAATGAAATCGTTCAGCCTGCTCTGATACTAGTTGTTGGGCCCTTGGTGAGAATAACAACAAGCAACAGTGTGTAGAAGGGGGTTGAATACACTTTTTGCGGAAATTGAACAAATCAAATAAAAGTGTTACACACAGTAAATCAAACCACAACTAGTCGAATGCTTTTATGAATATGAAAATGATTACAATGCTTTAAATAAGAATATGATTACAGTAACTATCAAGTAAGCAACTCTTGATATATAATCACCTAATATAAATCTCTCAATCTTTCAAAGTTAGCTATCTATAATCAACTTATGATTATAGATACTGACGACTATCTAAACAGGATTTTCACAGATTGAATCAACTAATGATTACTTACCAATATCACAACTGATGTGATAATTCGAACACACGAATGTTCTGGCAATCTTTGAGTTTCTTGATCACGTTGAACTGACAAACAGTTATTCAAGAATAGTAACACATACGGTGAGGTGAGGTTTTCGACTCTGCAATTCTTATCAGAATCATAGTCGTAGTCGTAGTCGTACCTCTAAACTTATCAGGAGATAAGTATTTATAATCCTGTTGATACGATTCCTAACAAACTGGACTAATCCTAATTTGCTAACTAACTATCGGATAACTCAGAATCTTGAATCTTGAATCTTCTTATCTTGAGTCTTCAATCTTCAATCTTGATTCTAGAGTCTTCTTATCCGCGCCGTAGATATAGAGAGTTAAAACAGAATTTAAAACACATTTAAATTCTTTTAAACTGACTTCTTTAGTCAGGCTGTGTAACTCAGCTTGAAACTCATCAAGCTGAGTTCTTTGAGAACAAACCCGAATTCAAACATGAACTAACACGTATAATTATTAACTCATCCTTAGAACTCCAAAGAGTTAAATAAAACAAGTTTAGTAACTCTGTCGAGCTGACTCTGCTTGTGAGCTGAGTCACTCAGCTTGAAACACATCAAGCTGAATACTCGATATATACCTTATGTGACATACACAGATTATCAAACACATTAATAATTTAACTAAGGTATAATATAAACTGGTCGAACATATGCTCAGTTTACATTCAGCTTATACTCAGTCTGAAACACTATAAATGTCCAGGCTGACTAAGCTTCATAATTCTGTTTAAGTTTTACGTAGAACACATCTTACAAACTTAACTTTGTCTCATCAAATCTTAACTGATGAGATCATTTTCCCAACAAACTCCCCCTATTTGATGATGACAAAACCATCAAACAGTTACAAAGTTTGTTTAACAGAATTATGTCTTAAGTCTTAAACTTATTAAGATTTTTATATTTGAACTGATCAAACATTAATTGAACATATCAATTTCAATTGAACTTATCAATTTAAATTGGAACACACCAACTTTTAGTTGAACACACCAACTAATTACATAAATGAATAAGAACTTATCTGTTATTCATTTTTGCTGAACTTATCAGACTTATGAATAGGAACACATCATAACACAGTTGAACATATCAAACTTTATACTTGTATTAATTGAACTAATCATAATACAAACGTTGTTGATTACTTAGATCATGCACACATAGTGCTTACAAAAATATTAGAACTAATCTAATATTTACAAAATTAGAACTAATCTAATTTATCTGTTGAACTCAGGATGTAGAAGCTCCCAGATGATGATATCTTTATTGATCTCTTCTAACAATCTTTCAGCTTCATCGTTTCCCTGAAGTTCCTTCTGTTGTACTCTAATGAGTTTGTTCAGCTTATACTTTATTAACTGATTTGACTCCTCATTACCACCATAGTTTCTTATTCTCAAGGCATCCTCAGCTTTTAGATAGCAAATCTCATTTAGCTTAATAAAACTGGAAATACCTGCCTGATCCTTAAACATGAAACCTTGAATAGGAGTGTTGATACTTTGATTTTCTCTGAATTCTACTCTTACAGGCATGTCGAACAAATTCTCCCACTGCAGACCAGGAACTAGGACATACCTCAGTTCTTCAGCTCGAGCAATCAACTTGGAGACTTCAGATAGAATTTCTTGTTTGATCTGACTTCTTTTAAATTTCTTGAGCAACATCATAACCCTTTGCCATTTAATGTAGCCCATCCTGTGAACGTATCTCAGGTCCATTCCCACTGTTGATTTGTCACTAAGCTCAAAAGTGAGAATGATAGCTCCATTTTCTCTGCTCAAGGTCATTCCTCTGATCTCTTTGTTGTAGCTCCTTCTGAAGTAACATTCCTGCAGTTCTGCATCTGAGTATGGAATTAGATCAGGTCTTGGACCAGTGTATGTAGCTTCAGCTTGAGCCAAAGCTTTTCTTTCCTTTTCTTTTTCTTGGTCCTTTTTCTCTTCCTCCTTTCTCTTTCTTAGCTCAGCTACAGAGATCCCAAGCTCATTTGCTTCTTCTTGCTCAAGCATCTCTATTAACTCTCTTGTAGCTTTTTCTTCTTCTGTCTCTTCCTCAGACTCAGAAACACTGTCAGCTTCAAGTTCAGATTCTTCTACCTTTTATCTCTTAGCTGCAGGTTCCTCTCTGTTTATTTCTAACTCCCCCTCAGTTTTAGTCTTCCTCTCTGCTCCTTTAGCTAGAACTAGAAGAGCTTCAGCTCAGCTCGAACTAGCTCAGCTTCAGTATTAGCTTGAACCTTCTCCCCCTTTTTGTCATCATCAATAGGGTTTGAAGTCCTTTGTTGTTGGAGTGCTGCAACTGCAGAGGCAATCTCTTTAACATCCTCTGTCAGCTTCGCAAGCCTTGGATAGATTTGACGTTTATGCTTCTACTGCTTTAGGTGGAACAGACCAAATTGAGCAGCAATGTAGTCCTCCAGCTGTTGGATGCCTGAGGAGGCAGTGTCAGTGTGAGGAGAGTCTTTGGGTGCATCATCCAAAGGTTGGTGTTTACCTTCAAACTCGTTTGCGCCAGAGTTTGGACCATGTAATTCATCCTGGTTTGAAGATGAATCATTGGCAGGTCGTGCAAGAGAGTATGAGAAGTGAAGGGAAGTTATTGTGCTCGAGATGTGAAGTGTATGGGTTGGGATTGGTCATTCTTTCAATGTTACCTGAGTGTGTCTGCTGAGGCACAGTAACAGGCTCTCCCATGGCTCGAGTAAGTGTGGGTTGAATAGACACCACACCCAGGTAAGGCTGTTGGGTTGTAATGAGCCTCGAGGTTGACACCTTAAGAGAAGGTGTCTCCCCCTCAACTCCTGCATTTAGAGGGATCAGTGTGATCTCAGCTCCAGTAATGCCTTTAGATGTGGCACCACCAATGGCAGTTTTTCGGTGGTATGTTAGGATATTCTCCCTAGCTGTAGTGGGCAAACTAGAGGTGGGTTCAGAGTGGATTTGAATTGGAAGGTGGATGAGATGGGTTAAACTGAGTTGGGTTTACTGCAGTCTTATCTCCAAATGTAGATGGAGAAAAGTGAGAAGAGAGTGAGAGAGGAGAGGTCTTACCAGAAGTAGCTTCAGTTTGTGTCCGTGACAGCTTGGGAAGCTCCCCCTTGATTTGATTCCTCAGCTACACTCTCAGAAGACGAAGCCTCAGCAAATAACAGCATGGGCTCACTCAGTCCCTCTTGCTCTGGGAAGATGTCATTGTTGAACATCTTGGGGCTGAGTGTTGGCACCAACGACAACTCCTGATTGGCTTCGTAGAGTGCTATCCCTAGGTCAGCTTCAAATGCTAAGGACAGGTACCTTATGAAAGATACATGAAGGTCTCTTGTGGCCTTCATCACTGGGACCTTGAGTTCATTGAAGATGAGTTGTGCAAAATCGATATTTCGTCCAAAGAACATGTTGTACAGCAACTCCATCTTGAACTCATTGATCTGGTCTAGTCCTCCAACCTTGTTACCAAGTGAACAAATCACAGTGGAGACCATAAAACCCCATCTGGTTGGGAAAGTGGTCTTCTTGATCACCCATTCAGTTTGAGGGTGACCCATCTGTGGCAGAACAGACCTCGCCACTTATCTCGTCACAACAGGCTCGAATTCGTCATGTTGAGGAAGTCGAAGAATCTCCCTTAGCCTGTTAGCTGTGAGAGTAATGGTTCTCTCTCCATTCAACACTGTGCCTCTGATTTCTTCATTGATTTGATCGTAAGTACACGAATACCAGAATTCTAGCAAGTGCTGAGGAACCATGTCCAGAGGTGCTCCGGTGAAAGCAAAAACCAATGGGCATTTACGAATGTAATTGACCCATGGTTCATATCCTCTGTTAATCTTGCGTAGAGGGATTGCCAGGCAAGCGCGCTGATTGTTGATTTTTATCAGCAGTAATCCGTTGTTTCTAAACGCAGCTCCTTTGACCATTTGATCAACTAGAACTAGAATGGTTCCTTCCATCGATAAAATTTTTATTACACAGAGTAATTAGTTAGGAATTCGCACTAAGCGATTGTCTATAGTGCACTGAGCAACTTAGGGTTTTGAGATCGATGGAACTGAAAATATGCACTTAACAAAGAAGAGGGAAGGTATTTGAGAGGATGAGAGGTTTTGGATTGTAAGCGTAAACCCTCTAAACCGAACTTGATCGGTATTATACCTTTCCAAGGAGAGAGAAAAGTTACCGTTAAAATCCCTCTTTTTATCCGTTACGCCGTAAAATTTTGATGTAACAGTAAGCGGGTAGAACTAATCATCTTCCAATGGATACTAATGTAATATAATAATATTGACTTACAATAAGATTATATACACTAATGTATTATGCCTATACACAATTTAGTATAATACGCGATTTGAGACTGACTCAAATACGCAGTGGTCATGAATTAATCACACCTAGTAAATAACATATGAGTTTGGACACACCAAGTTGAGTAAACATATTACTCAGTTTAACTCAAGCACTCAGCTTGAAATGTGTACTCAGCTTGACTAGAGCACATAGCTCATGGGTAATGACACTAAGTCATTTTCGTCTGAGACTGACTCAAACGAACCTTTTATCCACACTGAGTAGTTAAAGAATATTTGGAACCAACCAATCGTGTGAACCAATCACACAGTCTGAGTGAAGCACATAGCTCAGACTCAGTGATACTTACTCATATATGTTTGAGACTGACTCAAACTGTATCATAACTACACTAAGTAGTTGAATTGTGTTTGGAACTCACCAAACAAAAGAACTCATTGTTCAGCTTGATAAGATTCAGTTTATGAAAACTTATTCATAAACTGTCCACTCAGCTTAAAAAACTTAGTCTTTGTCAAACTGAAAACTCGGATTCTAGACACTTAGCTAGGGGTTGAGCATACCCAAGTTACTTAGCAGATACGTAAACCTCTTCTCATCAAGTGGTTTAGTAAAGATATATGCTAGTTGGTCATCAGTGGAAATTAATTTAATGTCAACTTTGTTGGAATATGCCCACTAATGTATGTATGCCATATCGACCGCTGCTGATGATGTATAGGCCTATTGGATCATACACCGGGGACTAACCTGACAGCAACTAAAGTTAAGGGACCAAATATGACAAAAGACAAAAGTTGACATCGCAAGTCGCGTTAGCGCCGCTAACTTTAACGGTTAGCGCCGCTAAACCCTAAATGTTAGCGCCATTACGACTGTATGTACTTTGTGTCATTTCACTGACAAATCGCGATAGCGCCGCTATCTATAAGTTGTTAGCGCCGCTAACTCTTATGGGTTAAATAAAACATATTTAGCAACTCTGTCGAGCTGACTCTGCTTTCGAGCTGAGTCACTCATCTTGAAACACATCAAGCTGACTACTCGATATATACCTTATGTGACATACACAGATTATTAAACATATTAATAAACAAGCTAAGGTATAATATAAACTGATCAACATATGCTCACCTTATATTCAGCTCATACTCAGTCTGAACCACTCTAAGTGTTCAGTCTGACTAACTTTCATAATTATGTTTAAGTTATATGTAGAACTCATCTTACAAACTTAACTTTGTCTCATCAAATTCAAACTGATGAGATCTTTTTCCCAACAAACTCCCCCTATTTGATGATGACAAAACCATCAAACAGTTCTTAAGTTTGTTTAACAGAATTATGTTTTAAATCTTAAACTTATTAAGATTTTATTATTTGAACTGATCAAATATTTATTGAACATATCAATATTAATTGAACTTATCAATTTAAATTGGAACACACCAATTTTTAGTTGAACATACCAACTAATTATGTTAATGAATAAGAACTTATCATTTATTCATTAAGCTGAACTTATCAGGATTATAGCTATGAACATATCATAATACAGTTGAACATATCAAACTTTATATTTTTATTAATAGAACTGATCATAATACAAAAGTTGTTGATCACTTAGATCATGCACACATAGTGCTTACAAAAATATTAGAACTAATCTAATATTTATAATAGAACTAATCTATTCTGGATGCATCTCTTCAAACTCCTTAATCTCTTTATCTATTTCTTCAAGGATTTCTTGCAGATTAGGTATATGATGAAGCTGATCCTTCTGTGATCGTATTGCCCTGTTTATTCTGTATCTGAACCTTGCAGTCTGTTCAGTTTTCTCAACAATTTGTCTCATAGCAAATACTTGAGATACCCCACATGTATAAATTGATGTATAAGCCTGGAAGCCTTTTTCACCATTTCTATCCAAGTACATGAACCCTTTCTGAGGCTTTTCAACATATGTATTCTCTTGAAACTCCATGCCTTCAGGAAGAGCAAGACTGTACATATCTAGATTTTCTAGTCCAGCTGGCTTTGATTTCTTCTTATTTCCAACTTTATGAAAAGAAGTTAGTAGGGTAGCTATCTCAGACCTAGGTATTAATTGCATCACATCAGCCTTAGCAAGTAGTCTCAGCAGCTCATCTTTAACTTGATTCCGAGCTGTGGACCTTTCCATCTGTTTAATGAGCACTGCTATTTGCTTCCATTCTTCATAACCCAGCTTATGAAGTTGATTCAGCTCCAGAGAAGGTGTTTCACCATTCTTTAAAGAAAATTCCATTATTATTATCCCTTGAGCTGAGCTCAACTTTAAAGAATCAATATGAGAAGAGAAGTGCAGCTTTTCATAACAGTGAGATATATCTTCTTCCTCAGTTTGATCTTGGATAGGAAGTTCCTCTTCTTCTTCCTTGGGCACGATAGGCAGTCTGGGGTTTGTCAATTCCTTATTCTGCTTTCTGATCAGCTCAACCCAGTTTTGTTCCCTTCTTTCTTTTTCTCTAGCTAACACAGCTTGAGCATCTACTTGTCTTCTTCTCAGTTCTTCGACCGAGAACCCAAGCTGGTCAGCATCCTCCTTTACATTCTCCTAGCAGCCATCAGTGAAGCCCTTTCTTGAAGTGTCATTTTGTCAGCCGAGTCTTCATCCGAGGCTGATGATTCACTAAGAATCATTTTCCTTTTCTTCTGTTGAGGGAGTTGTTCTGATTCTCCTGAGATGACCACTACTGGTCTTTTGCCTTTTGCTTTCTCAGTCAGCTCAGGTTCTTTCTCTGTTTCTTTCTCACACTTAATCTGATCTGCTCCCTCTGCAAATAGTAGTAAAGCTTCAGCTTTGACTGACTCAGCTTCAGCTTCTTGAACCTTCTCCCCCTTTTTGTAATCATCAATAGGGGTTAAAGTCTTTTCACTTTGTAAGGCAGCAACAGCAGATTTTAACATCAACACCTCCTCATCCAGATTATCAAGGATCAGCAACATATCTTTATTTGCTTTCTTCCTTTTGAGGTACAATGTATCAAACTGGCCTTTGAAGAATGTTAGTAGATCATCCAAGTCAGCTTGAGTAGGTTGGAAATTGGGTGCATCATCCGAAGGTTGGTGTTTACCTTCAAATTCATCTGCACCAGAGTCTTGACCCTGTGAATCACCCTTGTTTGAAGATGAAACATTGACAGGTCGTGCACTAGAGTGTGAGAAATGAATAGAACGAATAGGGCTCGAGACGTGAAGTGTATGGGTTGGTGGTTGGCTTTTGGGTAAAGAAGGGGGTGATTACCCTGGGAATTGGTCATATGTTCAATGTAACCTGAATGTGTCTGTTCAGACACAGAAGTAGGCTCTCCCATGGCACGAGCAAGTGTGGGCTGAGTAGACACCACACCCGGTTTAGGCTATTGGGTTTGAATGAGCCGTGAGGTCGAAACCTTGAGAGTAGGCGTCTTCCCCGCAACTCCTGCCGGAGGGATCAATGTGATCTCAGCTCCAGTGATGCCTTTAGGAGTGGCACCACCTTTGGCAGTTTTACTTTGGTAGGTTTGGATATTCTCCCTAGCAGCAGTGGGCATAATAGGGGTGGCTTAAGATTGGAATTATAGATGGAATGAAGGTGGAGGAGACGGGTTAGACTGAGTTGGTTCTACTGCAGTCTTATCTCCAAAAGTGGATGGAGAAAAGTGGGAAGAAAGAGAAAGTGGTGAGGTTTTACCTGAATGTATGTGCTGGTTCAACTTGAGCAGAGAGCTCAGCCTGAACATCGGTGTCAGCGTGAGAAGCTCCCCCATGATTCGATCCCTCATCTCCACTTGCAGATGAATCTCACTCAGCCACCAAGAGCATTGGACCACTTAGACCCTCTTGCTCTTGGAAGATGTCATTGTTAAACATCTTCGGACTGAGAGTTGGAACAGGGAACACATCCCATCCAGCTTCATATAAATCCCCCAACTCAGCTTCAAGCACCAAGGACAAATACCTTATGAATGGTACATGGATGTCCCTGGTGGTCTTCAGTACTTGGACTTTGAGCTCGTTGAATATGAGATGTGCATAATCAATACGTCTATCAAAGAACATGTTGTATAGCAGCTGCATTTCGAACACGTTAACTTGGTCTAAGCCTCCAACCTTGGTCCCCAGTGAACGTACCACTGTGGAAACCATGAAGCCCCAGCTGGTTGGGAAAGTGGCCTTCTTAATCACCCCTTCAGTTTGAGGGTGACCCATTTGAGGTAGAACTGACCTCGCCACTTGTCTAGTCACGGTTGGCTCGAACACATCTTGAACATGGAGTTGAAGAACATCCCTTAGCCGTTGAACCGTGAGGGCCACTGTTCTATCGCCATTACTAACAGTGTCGGTTATCTCTCCTCTGTTCTGATTGAAGGTGCATGTAAACCAGAACTCCAACAGGTGATGTGGAATGATGTGAACAGGCGCTCCAATGAAAGCAAATGCCAAAGGGCATTTCCGAATATAAGCAACCCATGCTTCATATCCTTTCCCCTGTTTACTCGAAGGGATATCAAGACATGCACGCTGATTGTTGATTTTGATCAGCAGCAATCCGTTGTTTTTCAACGCAGCACCACGAACCATTCGATCACTGAGAATGAGAGTGGTTCCTTCCATCGATGAAATTGCAGATTACACTGAGTAACTACTTTACTTGCATTGAGCAATGAGCGTCGCACTGAGCGAGTTAGGGTTTCAAAATCGATGGAACTGAGAATCGCACGTAGCAAATTTGTTGAAAGGTATATAGGCAGATGAGAGGTGTAGAGATGAGAAGTTGAAGCGTAAGCCTCTAAAATGCTGTTAAGGTCGTTATATATACCTTTTCGAGGAGAGAGAAAAATTACCGTTGGAATCCCTTTTTAATCCGTTACGCCGAAAAAATTACGGTTTGACGTAACAGTTAGAGGGTAGAAACACGTCATTCTCCAACGGATACAAGTGTAAAATAATAATATTAACAAATAATAAGATTACAAACACTTTGTAAGTATATCAATACACAATTGATATACGATACGAATTGAAACTGATTCAAATGCGTATGGACAGAAAAATTAATAACACGTAGTAATTAATTCATAGATTGGACACACCAAGCTGAGTAAACATATTACTCAGTCTAAGTCAAGCATTCAGCTTGATTCAAGCACTCACCTTGAGTGGAGCACTCAGCTTGAGATTGATACTGAGCTTGAGTAGAGCACACAACTCAGGCTCCATGACACTTAGTCATTTATGTTTAAGACTGACATAAACATGTAATTTTAGCCACACTAAATAGGTAAAATATGTTTGGAACTTACCAAACAAGTGAACCAATCACTTAGTGTGAGTTAAGCACATGGCTCAGACTCAATGACACTTAGTCAGTTCAACCACACTGAGTAGTTGAATTATGTTTGGAACTGACCAAACGTGTAAACTCATCATTCAGTTTGACATATAGATCAGTTTATGAAAACTTATTTATAAACTGTGCACCCAGCTTAATACACTTAGTCTCTATCAAACTGAGAACTCAAATTGTAGACACTTAGCTAGGGGTTGAGCATACCCAATTTACTTAGCAGATACATAAACCTCTTTTCATCAAGGGGCTTAGTAAAGATATCTGCTAATTGGTCATCAGTAGAGATAAATTTAATGTCAACTTTACCTTTTTCCACGATGTCCCTTATGAAGTGATGTCTAATTTCAATATGCTTGGTTCTTGAGTGAAATACTGGATTGTAAGTGATGGCTATTGCACTTTGGTTATCACAGAAGATAGGAGTTTTCTTGAAACTCATCCCAAAGTCCTGAAGCTAATGCTGCTGTTAGAATCTTCCCGATAATATATGTACGCCTTAGAGCACTGCCGATGATGTATGTGCCTATAAGGATCACAAACCGGGGTCTAACATGACAGCAAATAAGGTTGAGGGACCAAAGATGGAAAAAGTAGAAGTTAGCAATGCAGGCCACGATAGAGTCGCTAACTTAACGAGTTAGCGTCGCTAACTGTTAAAGGTTAGCGCCGCTACGGTTGCATGTGCTTTATGTCATATCGAAGTCAGGCCGCGTTAGCGCCGCTACGGGTTAAGGTTTAGCGCCGCTAAATCTTGGTTAGCGCCGCTAAACCTGCATGGACTTTATGTCAAAATCACCTCCACTTGTAACCAATGCTTGAGAGATTCTCGAGTTTTCTTGGCCGGCTAGAGGGAGTTCAATGGACGATTTGGGGTTTTTAAAAGAACCTTGTTCCTGGACAAATAGCTCTCTTGGCCAAAAAGTTATCTCTTTCACATAAACCCTCTCCTCACTTTATCTCAAAAGATCTTGGTGATTTAGTGAAGACCACGAGTTCCATAAGCTTGTTTGTTGGTCTTGTATGTGTTTCTTGTTGAAGATTACATACAAGCTTGCTAGTACAAGTTGTTAGACTTGTACCCGGTTTGAGATTTCGAGAAGGGAGCAAGAAGAAGGAGGATCTAGCTTCTCCACCATCATCAGCCTCCAACAAGGAGTTTACTGGAGCTTAGGAGCACGGTATAACACTCTCACCTTGTTCTTTTGATGCTATTTTGTACATAGAGTAGATCCATTCTTGGGATTTCATTGTTTTGAACACTTGTATGCATGTTTCTCTTTGTTCTCTCTTCCGTTGCGTGTTAATGAAATCCCAACAGTGGTATCAGAGCCACCTGTATGTTAGAATAGCACTTGGTGGCTTGAAAAACCCGAAATCAAAATGTTTGTATTCTGCCGTTAGGGTTAGCGGCGCTAAGTCTCACGCGTTAGCGGCGCTAACGTTACTGGAAATTGCTTTTCGAAAATTTTGAATAAAACAGTGTTGGTCTCGGGATTTTTGGCACTTACACCTTCTGGAATTTTGTTCAAAAGGTGTTTTTCATGTTGTTCCAGTAGTGGAATGATATGTTTGGTTGTATGTGTTAACATGAGTTGGTAATCTTGCCTTGGCCCATTTGGTTGATTTGTGTTGTGCATGTAATTTGGTGGTTTTAATATACATATGATGGCTGTAAATTTATTAAAGTCAGTTTGATCATAATAATTTGTGGCTTGCATGCCATTTCATTCATCCATGAACAAGTATTAGATAAATAGGAAAATTATGTGGCTTGTATGCCATTTATTTTCTATTGTATTGTAATTTGTATGATGGAGGAATGAAGACACAAGAAGGAGGCAAAACAAGATGGAGTTTGATGCCCTTAGAAGCCAATGAAGTCCATAGAGATGGTGGTTCTAGTGGGAGCTTGCATCAAGATTGTTTTGTCCCTTAGTTTGACCAAGTTCTTCCCGTTTTGGCTCACGGGAGGAACTTATAGGTTTAATGGCAAGGATTACCGACTATGTTGTATATTGCGTGTGATGTGATTTTATTCTATGCATGGATGTGTAGGTTTCGCATGCTAGAAATATTTTTGATAAAATTAATAAAATCACAAGAGTTTTTTAAAAATTGGTTTCCTCTCGCGCGCGATCACATACATTGATTAACCCACCTAGTGAAAATAGGATTTGTCACTAACAAGTTAATCAAAACCAAACCGGAAACAAAAGCCCGTTTTTCCACAAAACGTAAATCATGCACCATCCGTAAGTCGATACCACCCAAATATAGTCTTATGAGATTTGGTTGTCGAGCTTAGCACGAGCCAATTCTCATGAAACTGTGTGGAAGGTGAGTGTGGCAAAATTCACAACTTTGGTTGTCGTGCTTAGCACGAGCCAACTTTGGTGAATTTGTTACCGTATGTCTTGACGGACGATTTGCAATTTTAGGTTTGAAATCTTGGTTAATTGTCGAGCTTAGCACGAGTTAACCAAAATTTCAAGACTTAAAATTGGTGCAAGAAGGGATCAAACATGCCAAACGACCATTGGATGTCGTAGGATCCCGCATGTGCTAAGGATTGCAATGGAGATTGCAATTGGAAAAATGGTTGCCAACCTAAATAGTTTTATCATGTGATCCGCGGTAACCCCGTCACATGGTAGAATGAAATACGGTTCTTAGCCTTATTAACATAATTCTATATGGGTAAATTATTTAACAAGATAAAATATCCAACTAACTAATATCTACTTTGCAATATTTTCGATGGCATCAACAAGCGCAACCAACACCACCACCAACATTTCTCTTCGGGTTTTCCTTGAAAAGGAGAAACTCGGTGGTAGCAATTTCATGGACTGGCATAGACAACTAAAGTTGGTCTTGCGGTATGAAGGAAAATTGCATACCATAGAGGAACCCCTCCCCGAGGCACCTCCTGCAAGTGCAACAAGGGCCGTCCGTGAGGCGTATTAAAAACGCCTCAAGGAGACTGAGGAAATCACGTGCCTTATGTTGAGCACAATGAACCAAGATTTGGAAAAGCAAATGGATCATCTTCCAGCAGCAGGCGAGGCAGGAGAGGTACGAGTGCCTCTAGATGACCCTTGCTTGCAAGATGCAAGAGGGTGGGAACGTGAGCGCGCATTTGTTGCGGATGAAAGCAAACATCGAGAGTATGGAGAAATTAGGTATTACCATAGGGAGGGAGATGGCGGTTGATTTAATCCTCCAATCCCTGCCCGGTGCATACGATCAATTCGTTATGAGTTATCATATGCACAGCATGGATAAGACCTTGATGGAACTTCATGGTATGTTGAAGACCGCTGAGTCTAGCATGACCAAGAACAAGCCATCCTCCTCCACTTCTCAAGTTCTCGCCATCCGGGAAGGCCGCATCACGAAGAAGAAGGCCGCCCCTTCCAACAAGATGAAGGGTAAGGGAAAGGTTTGCGTGGCCAAGCCTAACCCGGCCTCCGAGGGCAAGGGCAAGGGGTAACTTCCCCAAGCCAAGGCTCCGGAGGATGCGGAGTGCTTTTTCTGCGGGGGCAAGGGCCATTACCGCCGTACTTGCCCGAAGTACCTGGAGGGACTCAACAAGCTCAAGGCAATGAGCATTTTGGGTCCGGATACGTCAGGTACGTTCATGATAGAACTCCACCATACTTCTACTTCTAAAGGCTGGGTTTTGGATACTGGCTATGGCACTCACATATGTAATATGGTGCAGGTGCTAAGGGAAAGTAGGAGCTTGGAGCGGGGAGAACTGGATCTTGTCAGGGAAACTCGGAGGTTGTCCCAGTGGAAGCTAAAGGAGACTTGAAGCTTTCATTCAAGACCGGTTTTTCTATTTTGTTAAAGGATGTATGCTATTCGCCCAATGTGGCTAGAAACATTATTTCTTTTCACAAATTGTATGACGATGGTTTTGATTTTAAATGTATAAGTGGTACAATCATTTGCTTTAAAAATGAAGTTGTGTATTTTAAAGCTTTACCATGTCATGGCATATACGAGGCAAATGCATACATTGAATCAAGACAATCTATCATGAATATTGATTCTGACTCCAAAAATGGTTTGGATAAATATTCTATGTGGCATAGTCATCTTGGCCATATAAACAAGACTCGTATCACCAAGCTCAAAGCGGATGGGATCTTGGAATCATTTGATCAAGGATCAAATGAAGTATGCGAATCTTGCTTACTGGGCAAAATGACAAAGGCACCCTTCACGGGAATAAGTGAGAGGGGAAAGGACCTACTAGACATAATCCATACGGATGTATGTGGACCTTTCAAGCATGTCATGAGGAATAATTCAAGATACTTCGTAACCTTTATAGATGATTATAGTAGGTACGGGTATGTCTATCTTGTTAAACACAAGAATGAAACCTTTGAGGTGGTCAAGACATTCCAAAACGAAGTTCAGAATCAGTTGGGCAAGACTATAAAGATACTCCGGTCTGATAGAGGTGGAGAGTATCTTAGTACCGATTTTGTCGATAATCTTAAGAATTGTGGAATTATTTCACAATTAACACCTCCGAGGACTCCATAATTAAATGGGGTTGCTGAGAGGAGGAACCGGACTTTGCTTGATATGGTAAGGTCTATGATGAGTCGAGCGGAGGTACCTATTAGTTTCTGGGGATATGCCTTAGAAACTGCGGTAAGAATTCTTAACCTCGCACCAACCAAGAAAGTTGCTAAAACACCTTATGAAATGTGGCATGATAAGAAGCTGACACTTTCATACCTACGAGTTTGGGGTTGTCAAGCCTACGTGAGACGTGAGGCCGAAGACAAACTTGAACCTCGTTCAGAGAGGTGTTATTTTATCGGATATCCTCCTAACGGTGTTGGATATTTATTTTATAAACCTTCAGAGAACAAGGTATTTATTGCTCGAAGGGCATTCTTCCTTGAAAGGGAGTTGCTATCCAAACATGGCAGTGAGGAAGTTGACCTTGAGGAAGATCAAGGGTCGGCCGATAAAGGACTTGAGGTTGGCACTAGCCAAAATACCGATAAAGATAATGCTGCGGTACCTGACACTCTAGCAACGTCTACTCCTAGGCGTTCCAATAGGACTCGTTTTGAGCCAGAGAGATATGGGTTTCTCATATCTGATGGCAACGAGTTATTGGTGGATCATGATGAACCTACCACCTATAAGGAAGCCATGGCAGGCCTTGAGTCTGCTCAGTGGAGAAAGGCGATGGAGAGCGAGATGCAATCTATGTCGGATAACCAGGTCTGGGAACTGGTTGATCCTACACCAGGGATAAAACCTGTTGGGTGTAAATGGGGTTTTAAGAAGAAACCCGGCATAGATGGAACCTTGGATATCTTCAAAGCCCGACTGGTGGCAAAGGGTTTCACTCAGACTAAAGGAATTGATTATGATGAAACCTTCTCCCCAGTGGCCATGTTGAAGTCAATCCGGATACTACTTGCCATAGCTGCATTTCATAATTATGAAATTTGGCAAATGGATGTACAGACCGCCTTCCTTAACGGGAAGCTTCATGAAGAGGTGTATATGAAACAACCTGACGGTTTTGAACATCCAAAGTATCCAAACAAGGTTTGTAGGCTTATGAAGTCCATTTATGGAGTTAAGCAAGCATCTCGAAGCTGGAATCTTTGCTTTGATGAGAAAATCAAAGAGTTTGGATTTTCAAAAAGTAAAGATGAACCTTGCGTGTATGTCAGGGCTAGTGGGAGCACAATAGTCTTCTTGGTGGTATATGTAGATGATATTCTACTCATTGGAAATCATATCCTAAGCCTAAGGAGTGTCAAAGCTTGGCTAGGGAATAGCTTTTCAATGAAGGACCTAGGTGATGCGAGTTGTATTCTGGGAATAAAGATCTATAGAGATAGATCTAGAAGGCTGTTAGGGCTTTCTTAAAGTGCATACATAGAAAAGGTCGTGAGACGCTTTAAAATGGAGGAATCTGTTGGAGAATGCCCACTGACACAAGTACATTGGTGTTACTGCTGATGAAGTACAAGCCTATTGGGTCACACACCAAGGATTGATCCCGACAGCTTACTGATAAAGAGAGAAGGTCCAAAAATCAAATCGTTTGATTTTGGGGCTTCACGGCCGTGAGGGATGCTCCACGGGTCGTGAAGCCCACTGCCCTCACGAATGGCTCAATAACCTTTACACGGCTCGTGGAGTCTTCACGGGTCGTGAAGAGGTGGTGAGGGGTAGTGGAGGAGACGCCCTCACGAGTCACTCGAACGCGGCACGGGCCGTGAAGGACTATGGCCGGTCGTGGGGCATTTAGTCTTCACGGGCTCTTCACGGTCCGTGAGAGGCCGTGAAGGTCTATCTGCATGAAATCGTGTTTTCTGATTGGGCCAGTCCGTGGTCCAATGGATGAATGGCTTCTAATCCGGCCTAAAGGGGTCTTTGAGGTCTGGAATAGGCAGTTGTATGCATGAGAAGTGTTTCTTACTCTCTCTCTCAATTCTCTCTTGGCTTTTTGATGATACGCACACATACATACACTAAGTGAGTATGTTCTTGAGTGTTGTGTGGGGTTTTGATGCAAGAGGAGAAACATGTGGGCTGTTCCAGAAGGTGGGTCGTTGAGAGACGTTCACCGGAAGGAGTACTAGCATACGGGGATTGAACCAACTTGGTATGGATCATTCAATAGAGGAGAAGACATTTGGATTCTCTCTTGTCACCCGTTTGTTTTGCTACAGCCGATTTCGAGACTCGCAAGGGAGGTATATTTCTGTCCTTGTTGCCCTTTCTAGTTGCAATTTGGTTTTGTAGAATATTATCACTTTGGAACATCTATAGACCCGTTTTTGTACGGTTTTTGAACTCTTTGTTTTCCCTTACGCTGTGTTTAGCTCCATACCGTGTTCCAACAGTGGTATCAGAGCCAAATCTACAAACAAAATGCACTTTCTTGGCTTGAAAACCGAAAATGGACATTCTGTCCAGAATGTCTTCACGGGTTGTGAAGGATTATTCTTCACGGTCGTGAAGTCTCACGACCAGTATCGTGAAGGTTTTTACTTCACCGTCGTGATGGCTTACGACCTGTCTCGTGAAGATTTTTCTTCACGGTCGTGAAGGCTCACGACCAGTTACTTGGGGTGTTGGTCGTGAAGGTTTTTCACTGTGTCAGAGTCGTAGAGTTCAAGGGCTTCATGGGCCGTGAAAGGCCGTGAAGGCTCCTGGGCCGTGAAGGACGTTGTGAACAGTGTTTTTGTCCTTTTGGTAAAAGAAAAATATTTTTGGTTTTAGCTCCTTTTGATTCTGTTTTTCCAGAATTTGTCCAAAGTGTTTGGATGTTGAAAAAGCCCCATATTTTTCTTGATTCGTACATTTATATGTATTGGGTTGTTTTTGGCATGAAATGCACACATGCATATACTTGTATAGTGTATATATGAATATGTATGCTCAAAGTGTTTGGGGTACTAATGCATATGTACAAGGATTGTTCACTTTGTGCCTTAAGTGTTTAGCTAGGTTTGAACAATCTTAATCAAGATACATTTTGCACGGTTTTGTTGTGGCACACCGTGTTGTTGTTTGTGGTTGTTGCTTGATCCGGTAACACCTTGCCCATTAGACCTATGTGTTGGTTGTTTGGTTGTGTTTAATTATTCATTCTTTTGGTGGTTTGTACCACAATTGGTTTGTAATAATTAAATTTATTTGGTCTTGTATTTTGTACTTTATTTAGGCTTGCACGCCGGTTGCTATTCTCTATAATTGTTAGAATTAGCTTAGATTAGCATTCCGCAGCTTGCACGCCGTTTCTTTTCAAATATTTGTATGTATTTGTAAAAGAAGACCGAAGACAACCATCGAGAGTCGTGGAGGAGACGTCTCGGCTATGGTGGATCCGGAGGTTCATTGGCGATGACGGATTCAGTGGGAGCACTTCCAGCTGGGCCAAGTGGATGTGTCCTTAGTTTGGCCTTGCTTTCCTCGTTTGGCTCACGGGGAAAGCGCATAGGGTTTAGGGGCATGTTACCGGATATTACTTGTGCGTGCTTGTTGTTTTGTTTAGTTTCTTGCGTGGTTGTTTAGTTTCTTCGCTCGCTTGAAAACTTTTCAAAATAATAAAACCAAGAGTTTTAATTGGTTTACAAACCTCGCGCGCCACAAGACCACTTTAAAAACAAAATCCCGTTTTTATCAAATGTAAATCACTCGCCTCCCGTAAGATGACACCATCCAAATCTAGTGAAGCAAGATCGGTCGTCGAGCTTAGCCGAGATCGGTTTTGTGTAACTGTGTGGAAGGTACATGTGGCAACTCGCAAGGGTTGGTTGTCGAGCTTAGCCGAGCCAGCCATTGGGCTAGAGTACCACCGTGTATCTTGATGGTCGATTTACAATTCCAAGACTTAAAACGCCTTGGTAGTTGTCGTGCCCATACCGAACTATCAAAATGGATTAATGAGGAATAGGTGAGAGAAGGGATCAAACATGCCAAATGGGTGCTATGAGTACCTAGGATCCCGCAAGTGTCTAAGAGTTGTAATCTTGGATTGCAATTGGTAAAGCGTTTACCGGCCTAAGTAGCTCCATGAAGTGATCCGTGGAAAACCCGTAATGGATTGGGGTACTTTGAGGTTCTTAGCCCTTGTTAAGATAATTTGGTTTTCTTAATCAGCTGGGTAATTATTTTAACGAGGATAATATCGAAACTAACTAAAACGTGTACTCTTTTATAGATGGCAAATATTAACGACACCACACCAAACTTTAAACACCGATTATTCCTAGAAAGGGAGAGACTCACAGGAGTGAACTTCGCTGACTGGTATCGTGTATTAACGATTGTCCTCCGTCACGAGTCAAAGTTGCACATCCTTGAGGAACCCTTTCCGGAGCCACCTGCTACCAACGTGAACTGGGCCACTCGATACGCTTTTGAGAAGCGTGTTAGAGATACACAAGATATTTCTTGTCTCATGTTATCGACTATGAGCTTTGAGTTGCGTCAGCAGCTTGAGCAATTGAGTGCGTATGACATGATAAACTGGCTAAAGGACATGTTCCCGTAGCAGGTTAGACAAGAACGGTTTGAGTGTATAAAGGCTTTGGTCGGTTGTAGGATGCAGGAAGGTGAGGATGTAAATGTCCATTTCCTTATGATGAAGGGATACATGGGCCAGTTGGAGAGACTTGGACTTCCAATAGGGAGGGAGATTGCGGTGGCTATGATCCTCCAGTCCCTGCCCGTGTCTTATGAGAAGTTTGTCAAGAACTTTCACAAAGACAATTTGGATAAATCCTTGATCGAACTTCATGACATGCTGAAGGCTGTTCAGTCTTACATGGTTGAGAAGGATCGTGTCTCGTCTATATCCACTTTGGCTACTAGGAAATATGCTAGCAAGAAGGAGAAACTGACCTAAAAAGGAAAGTCTAGTGTGACTAGGCTATCTGTAATTGTGGAGTCAGAGGACAATGAGATTGTGCCTCAAGGTGATGTTCCACATGGGGTAGTTTGCTACTTTTGCGGAGAAATTTGAAATTGGCGCCGTCACGCCTGCTCTAAGTGCTTGGAAGAGCTAAGTATCCTAAAGCGGAAGAACGTTAGCTCATCTTCATGTACATTCATGATCAAACTCCATTGATCTTCTACTTCTAACGACTGGGTTTTGAACGCTAGTCAAAACACTCACGTTTGTCGCAAACTTGTTTGTTGCAAAGTGCAGGTGTTAATCATAAGTAGGTAATGGATGCATGGAGAGCTGGAACTTAAAGAGGGAAACATGGTTGTTGTCCCTAATTAAAAGGATTGGAAAAAGAGTCTTGCCATTCCATCCAGCTAAACTATTACTTCATTTAGATCTTTGTCTTATGCCCTGCGTGGCAAGAAGCATTGTATGTTTTTTGCCTTTGATGATGATGAATATTACTTTGAATAATGTTATTGTGGGTTTTCGAGTTTTATTTCAAAGTCTATTCATGTCGTGGCATTTGCAATAAGTTTTGCTTAAGAAGTAATGGATTGATTATGAATGATTATTGAATTGTTATCCTTATGAAATAGTTGATTTAACCATATAAACAAGACTTGCATCACCAAGCTCCAAGTGGTTAGGATCTTGGAATCTTTTGACTTTGAGTCAATTGTTGATGGTAAATCTTGCTTATAAGGCTAAATAACTAAGACATCCTTCACTTGTGAATGTGAGAGGAATATAGGCTTGTTGGATTTCGTTTGCACGTTTGTGTAAAGACCGTTGAAGCAATATCATAAGGATTGACTATGTATGGTTTGTTACCTTTACCGATGATGGTAGAAGGAATGGGTATGTCTAATTTATTAGACAAATGTCGGAAACCTGAGAGGTGTTCAAGACACACCCATAACAAATTTAAGATGAAGATGGCAAAAGGGAATAAAGATACTCAAATCTTGTGAGATGTTGAGCATCTACATTCCAAATTTCTAAACCATCATAAGAATTGTGAGGTTGCCTCATAATTCACTTCTCCTAGGATACATGTTTTACATGGATCGCTAAGTGGAGGAATGGAACATATTGGTTATAGTTCCGACATGATGGATTAAACTTAAGTAACCTGCTTGATAGGTGTACTTGAGTAGTGACGGGCAATGTTCTTGTTTTAAATCAACAAAGATGGTCAAATTAGCATCTAAGGAGATTCGATTAGAAAGTGTTCTTTGCTAGTCAATCTCATAGATCAGAGTTATCCAGTCTACATTTAGTGGGAGATGGATGAACTTAAAGGATGATAATGTATTTAAATAGTTCTTCTAGGTTTCAGATATTCATTTCATTACCTTTTGAGAACTGGTTTTGGTTGCTCGAAAAGGGAAATGAACAACAGAAGCATTCCAGTGGAAGAACGTGAGATTTAAATAAAAGACCTGATGTTGACACTAGCATTCAATCAGAAATGATTGAAACTCAACATGGCTATGTTGGAGTATCTGGCATAAAGTTATTACTTCTTCATATGGCTGGTAAGAGTCGTCATAAGACCAGAGGAATATAATTTATTATATCTGAGGACGATGACTTATTGATGATACGTGATGTATGCATCAATTACCGGAAGTTGTAGTGGGACCTTGAGTCTGCTGAGAAGAGAAGTGTAATAACATAATATATATTCCATGCTGGATTTTCAAGTTTTGAACTTGGTTAATCCAACACCTAGGTTTTGACCTGATGGTGTATATAGATCTTTTGGATATGAGATCTGCATGGATAAATTTGTAGACAACTTCAAATACTGACTGGTAGGAAATGGTTTCATGATGATTGACCATTGGGTAGGAATCATATGGAGACATTCTCCCAGTAGTTATGTTGAAGTTTAAGGGGATGCTTATGCCGTGTTATGGCAGTATGATGCAAGAACCGCATTCCGTTATAGGAATTTTATGAGGAAGTGTTCACAACACTGTCCGACGGTCTCTTACATCCTGAGTGTTCTTATGAAGTCTACAAATATGGAGTCCTTTTGGACTCAGAGTAAATCTAAGTTTTGGAATCTTTGCTAAGAAAATCAAGTGTTTGAGTTTTCAGTAAGCAATGAGGAAACTTGGATAGATGCCAGAGCTAGTGGGAGCGCTGTCATAATCCTATTTGGTATGTCTAGCACATACTTTGTTTTGGAGATTATGCTTAATACAGCTTGGCAACAAGTGTAAATTAAGAATTATGCGTCCATAATAAATATGGGATATTCAAAGAAGTTTATGGAATACAAGAAATATGAGTATATGTTCTTGTGGTGATGTAAAGAGAAGAAGCTTAAAGTGAGTTGTTACTCTTGTGATAACTTCTACTAGAAAGGATAACCGTCAATCTTTATTGGGGTTTGTAATCCTTTTTAATATGGTGTTGTTAGTTTGTGTGTGTCTTAAAGCGTCGTTGACTCTATTGGGTTCTTTTGAGGCAATGAGAGTATGATGGCTTATACACACTAAACTTTGAGACCCGAGCGTTGTTTACCTTATTGGGTTCTTTTGAAACAATGAAGGTATAACAGCTTGGATAAATGATTAAAATCCCATTAACGCACACTTTGGAAGTGGTTGGTTGCAGTAGGGATATGATCAATGTCAGAGTACACACGGATAACATCGTGGATGGTGATACGTTTACTGAGCTATAGTGGCAGTCTAGTGATGAATGTCATACTAAGGTCTGCATGAACTTGGCTTGAGTATGTTTTAGTCAAAGTTTTGATATGCTTTATCTTTGGGAACATTAAGCAATATTGTGCTTCTGCTTGTATCGATTATCAAAGGGGTTTGGTAATACGCGTGTAGCGGGTACTCTCAGCAAGCCTTATTGTGTTCCAACTTTGCATGTTTTACCTCTTCCTTGAATGTGTTTACATTCTAAATGTCCACAGCCAGTCATTCTTCACGGGAAGGAAGTCTGAATGAAGGCTGAGGGAAGTGATTGGTCAAGTGTCCAATGGTGATTGGGACACAGGGACGCAATACTTTGCCTGTACTTGAAAGGGGTTTCAAGTGACTAGACGACCCACACCTGAATTCACTTTGTGGTACTTGTCATGAGTGATTCAGGATGATAATATCAGTTCATCCTCAAACTAGAGATGCATGTGTCTGCATCACTTTGGTTTGCTTTGCTCTAGTTTCTTTCAAACGCAGTCCGTAACTGGCTGTTATAAAGGGAATAGCTGATCAGAGTATGATCACTGTGGTGGGCAATGTAGTCAAAGGAATTTGTTCCTCTGTTTAGAGAGATATCCCTGGGCCCCTCAATGATTGGGCGCTGACACCAAAATGCATTGCCATGCACAAGTGTGCAATGATTTGGGTAATCGATTGCAACTTGTTTATTTTGGTCACCACCAATCTCGATCGAGAAACATAATCGTGAAGCACTGAGAATGACTTAGTACCATGTCTCGTCTTCACATGGATATCGCGTACAAAAGGATGGTTGATCACTTATCTATAGGGCCATTTCAAACCTTTGGGTTGTGAATTGGTACTTGTCTATGGGATGACATACCTCGTACTGACTTGAGGGCAGGGATGCCTTGCTAGAGGCCGCTCCCTGTCTGTAATACCTCTGGGTACGTTGTGTCATGTGCAAGTGGGAGTCTGTTGGAGAATGCCCACTGACACAAGTACATTGGTGTTACTGCTGATGAAGTGCGAGCCTATTGGGTCACACACCAATTATTCATCCCGACAACTTACTGATAAAGAGAGAAGGTCCAAAAATCAAATCACTTGATTTTGGGGCTTCACGGCCGTGAGGGATGCTCCACGGGTCGTGAAGCCCACTGCCCTCACGAATAGCTCAATGACCTTTACACGGCTCGTGGAGTCTTCACGGGTCGTAAAGAGGTCGTGAGGCGTCGTGGAGGAGACGCCCTCACGAGTCACTCGAACGCGGCACGGGCCGTGAAGGACAATGGCCGGTCGTGGCGCATTTAGTCTTCACGGGCTCTTCACGGGCCGTGAGAGGCCGTGAAGGTCTATCTGCATGAAATCGTGTTTTCTGATTGGGCCATTCCGTGGTCCAATGAGAAGTGTTTCTTACTCTCTCTCTCAAACCTCCCTATGTTGCATGGTTTGACTTTGAGTAAAACTCCATGTCCTACCTCCAAGGAGGAGATAGAAGTAATGAAGCGAGTACCATATGCTTCGGCTGTGGGCTCGATCATGTATGCCATGCTATGCACACGTCCTGATGTGTCATGTGCTTTAAGCATGACTAGTAGATATCAGGCGAACCCAGGAGAGCCTCACTTGAGGGCAGTGAAGAACATTCTTAAGTACTTGAGAAGTACAAAAGAGATGTTCTTGGTATATGGTGGGGAAGAAGAGCTGAGAGTAAAGGGTTACTCGGATTCTAGCTTCCAAACTGACAGGGATGACTGCCGATCTCAATCGGGGTTTGTGTTCCTGTTAAATGGTGGTGCTGTTAGCTGGAGGATCTCAAAGCAAAACACGGTGGCTGATTCGACTACCGAATCGGAATACATTGCGGCTAGTGAAGCAGCAAAGGAAGCCGTGTGGATGAAGAAATTCTTCCTAGATCTACAAGTGGTTCCAAGCATCGCTGACCCCATTGAGATCTTTTGTGACAATGAGGGTGCGGTGGGTTTGGCAAAGGAACCAAGAGCTCACAAGAGGACAAGGCACATTTCGCGCAAATACCACTTTATACGGGACGTTATTGAAAGTGGTGAAGTCATCATTAGTAGAGTAGCATCGAATGGAAACTTGGCAGATCCATTCACTAAGCCGTTACCGCAAGCAGCTCATGAATCTCACACTAGAGGGATAGGTGTAAGATTTGCTAGCGATTTGGCTTGAGTTGTATATATTAGTTTATTTGATATGTATTAATTTATTTTTGGGAACGATAAAGACAGTATTGTAATTTATGCTTGTTTCGATATGCGAGTGATTCGGTTACATTCATAAGACTTTACTGTGTTCCATCTTAGCATGTTTAACCACTTCCCAGAATGTTTATACATTCTAAATTTCCACAGTCAGTCTTTCTTCAAGGGAAGGAAGTTTGAAATAAGGCTGAGGTTAGGTGTTGGTTATGCATTAATCAAGGATTGAATGCATGAAACACAATAGTAACCTGTGCTTGAAAGGAGTTTCAAGTGACTGGAAGACCCACACCCAAGTATACTTCATGGATTATAGTCACGAGTAACTTGGGATGATAAAATCTTACATCCTCAGACCCGAGATGTATGAATTGCTATATCATAGTTCTTACTTGCTTTAGCTATTTTCAAAAGCAGTTCGTAACTGGCTGTGATAAAGGGAATGACTAGGTAAGTCAAGAGGTATGGTATGGGATTATGCAGTCGAAGGGATTTGTTCCTCCTGTATGAGAGATATCCCTGGGCCCCTCGATGAGTGGGAGCTGACGTCAAAATATTGCATGGCCATGCACAAGGAATATTGATTGAGAATCAGATATATCCTTACCTTTTTGTCACCACCAATCAAGATCGAGAAACATAATCGTGAACGATCTGGAGATTGACATTTTCTAATCCATGTCTCGTGTTCACAAGGATATCGCGATCAAAAGGATGTCTAAGATCACTTATCTAGGACCACTACTTTTAGTATGATGGTTTTCTACAGGTATTCAGAACCCATACAGACTTGGGGGCATTGATGCTTTGCTAGAGGCCGCTCTTTGTCTGTGCTTACCAGGGTACAGTATATTATGTGCAAGTGGGAGTTTCTTAGAATCTGCCCAATAATATATGTACACCTTAGAGCACTGCCGATGATGTATGGGCCTATAAGGGTCACAAACCGGGGTCTAACATGACAGGAAATAAGGTTGAGGGACCAAAGATGGCAAAAGTGGAAGTTAGCAATGTAGGCCACGATAGCGCCGCTAACTTAACGAGTTAGCGTCGCTAACAGTTAAAGGTTAGCGCCGCTACGGTTGCATGTGCTTTATGTCATATCGAAGTCAGGCCGCGTTAGCGCCGCTACGGGTTAAGGTTTAGCGCCGCTAACTCTTAGTTAGCGCCGCTAAACCTGCATTGACTTTATGTCAAAATCACCTCCACTTGTAACCAATGCATGAGAGATTCTCGAGTTTTCTTGGCCGGCTAGAGGGAGTTCAAGGGACGATTTGGGGTCTTTAAAAGAACCTTGTTCCTGGACAAATAGCTCTTTTAGCCAAAAATTTCTCTCTTGCACATAAACCCTCTCCTCACTTTATCTCAAAAGATCTTGGTGATTTAGTGAAGACCACGAGTTCCATAAGCTTGTTTGCTGTTCTTGTATGTGTTTCTTATTGAAGATTACATACAAGCTTACTAGTACAAGTTGTTAGACTTGTACCCAGTTTGAGATTTCGAGAAGAGAGCAAGAAGAAGGAGGATCTAGCTTCTCCACCATCATCAGCCACCAACAAGGAGTTTACTGGAGCTTAGGAGCACGGTATAACACTCTCACCTTGTTCTTTTGTTGCTATTTTGTACATAGAGTAGATCCATTCTTGGGATTTCATTGTTTTGAACACTTGTATGCATGTTTCTCTTTGTTCTCGCTTCCGTTGCGTGTTCATGAAATCCCAACAGCTGCATCCATAAGATTTGAGCACAACAGCTCCCCGCTGCAACATACTCAGCTTCAGCAGTTGAAGTAGCCACTGAGTTCTGTTTCTTACTAGTCCAGCTTACTAATTTACCTCCAAGCAATTGACATCCTCCAGTTGTTGATTTTCTATCTAACTTGCACCCAGCATAGTCAGCATCAGAAAAACCAACTAACTCAAATCCAGAGTCCTTTGGATACCAAAGTCCTAGATTTGGTGTATCTTTTAGGTACCGAAAGATCCTTTTCACAGCTTGAAGATGTGATTCTTTAGGATCAGCCTGATATCTTGCACAGACACATGTAGCAAACATGATATCAGGTCTACTAGCTGTCAAATAGAGTAATGAACCTATCATTCCTCTATATGTAGACTGACACACAGACTTACCATCTGAGTCTTTACTAAGCTTGACAGCTGGTGACATGGGTGTTTTCATGGTTGAACTTGAATCAAAACCATATTTCTTTATCATATCCAAAACATATTTCCTTTGATTGATGAAAATTCCATCAGGCTTTTGTTGAATTTGTAGTCCTAGGAAATATGTCATCTCACCCATCATACTCATCTTGTACTTTTGTGACATTATTTTGGAGAACCACTCACACAGAGATTAATTGGTTGAACCAAAAATAATATCATCCACATAGATTTGTACAAGAATCACCTGTCCTTTGTTCTTTTTAATAAAGAGTGTCTTATCAATACTACATCTGGTGAAATCCATGGATAGTAGATAAGTGGATAGCGTATCATACCAAGCTCTTGGAGCTTGTTTATGACCATACAAAGCCTTGTCCAACTTATAGACATGATGTGGAAACTTTGAACTTACAAAGCCAGGAGGTTGTTTCACATAGACTTCCTCCTGAAGTTTTCCATTTAGGAAAGCACTCTTCACATCCATTTGACAGAATTTGAAGTCTTTATATGCTGCATAAGCCAAGAACAGCCTTATAGCTTCAATTCTAGCAACAGGGGCAAAGGTCTCATCATAATCGATTCCTTCCTCTTGCTTTTACCCTTGTGCTACCAGCCTGGCTTTGTTCCTAACTATCATTCCATCCTTGCCCATTTTATTTCTATAGACCCACTTAGTGCCTATAATTGAATGATCTTTGGGGGAAGGGACAAGGGTCCAGACTTGATTCCTCTTAAACTCATTTAATTCCTCTTGCATAGCATCAATCCAATCCTCATCTGCTAAGGCTTCCTCAGTCTTCTTTGGTTCCATCTGAGACAGAAAACCAAAGTGAGCAGCATACTTAGCTGTAGCCTTAGATCTGGTCATGACTTTCTCTTGGATATTTCCAATGATTTGATCTTGAGGATGCTCTTTGAGAAATTTAAATGTGGTAGTTGGAGAGTCAGGTTCTGAATCTGAGTGATGTTGAGAACCTTGAGGTGAACTTATCTCCTCAGTCTCAACAGCATCATTGTCAACAAACTGATTATGACTGAGATTCTCAGTCTGAGTGACATCAGCTCCAAAAGGATTGACGAACTCATCATCTTTCTCAGCTTGAGAAGCTTGTGATTATCTCATTGATGAACACACATCATCATCACTATCATCTCCTATGACATACATAGGATTTGATAAGTTGGTTTCCTTAGGCCTTTCAAGCTCACTCAGACTAACCAAGTCAGCTTGACTCTTATCAGCTTGATCAAAACAGTCTTCATCAAAAGAGACACGAATTGATTCTTCTATTTCCTTTCTCCTTGTATTATATATTCTATAAGACTTGGAGATTGAGGAATAACCAACGAATATTCCAAGATCAGATTTAGGTTCCAACTTATGGGGCTGATCTCTTTGATTCAGCACATAGCATTTTGAACCAAAGATATGGAAATAACCTATATTGGGCTTTCTAGACTTATACATTTCATATGAAGTCTTTCCATGTCTTTTGACAATGATTGACCTATTCTGAGTATAGCAGGCTGTACTAACAGCTTCATCCCAGAAATAGAGTTTCAATCCTGCCTCATATAGCATTGTCCTTGCAGCCTCAATTAAGGTTCTATTTCTCCTTTCAGCAACTCCATTTTGTTGTGGAGTTCTGACAGATGAGAAATTTTGTAATATTCCTTTTTGTTGACAGAAGCTTTCAAGGGTTGTGTTCCTGAACTCAGTACCATGATCACTTCTTAGTTGCTTTACAGACAAATCTTTCTGCAACTCTTCCCTTTTGATGAAACTTATTATCTCCAGGGCAGCCTCACTTTTGGCTTTTAGGAATATTACCCAGGTGAATCGTGAGAACTCATCTACTATCACCAGAGTGTACTTCTTGCCACTTAGGCTTGGAGTACTGATGGGTCCAAACAGATCCATATGCAATATATGCAATGGGTCTGTTATTGAAAATTTTTGCTTTGATTTAAAGGACCCTTTATGGTGTTTCCCTTATTCACAGGCTGAACACAATTTGTCTTTTACAAAAATATGATTTTTGGTAATCCAGAGACTAACTCTTTATTGGACAGCATATTTATATTTTTAAAGTTCAAATGAGACAAACGTTTATGCCATAACCAACTCAGCTCAGGAACAGCATGGGAATACAAGCAGGTTTCATTATTGGGATCGGCAGAATTAAGATCAAGTAGATACACTTCTCTTTATCTTTTTTCTATTAATATAGGCTTTCCTTTAGCATTATAAATTGTTCCTGCTTTCTTCCTAAAAGTAACAACATTGTCCTCATCACACAATTGACTGATACTAATCAGGTTGTGTTTGAGGCCTTTGACATATGCAACTCTCTGGAAAGTGACTTTACCAGCTTGCCTCTTCCCATAGCCTTTAGTTCTTTCACGGGAGTTGTCACCAAATGTTACTTTCCATCCGGTCATGTGCCTTGAACATCCAATATCCAAGTACCATTTACTTGAACCCCGCACATGATATAAAAACTGAACACATTGGTTTTGCTTGGTAACCCACTTCTTGGTGGGTTCAGATGAGGAGCACTTAGCAGCTTCATCTTGTTGAACTGACTGCTCAGCTTGAGCAGGAACTGAATCCTGTGTAGGCTGATCAGTTTGTTCTTGCTCAGGCCTTGAGATTTCAGCATCACAGTCCTTAGCCTCATGACCTCTACTCCTGCATTTGTAGCATCTCCTTCTTCCAATGATGACAGGAGGTAGAGTGTCTAACAATCCTTGTGAGAATTTACTTTCAGTTTTAGGATTGTATATGGTGGATAACTTCTCAACTTTCTTTGCAAGCTGATTTACCTGGTGATCACTGACTTTGGACTTACCTTTGTCAGGTCTCGGTTTGTTATCCTGAGAAGATTGACTAACAACCTTCTTCTGCATGACTTTGGACTTACCTTTGTCATGCTTACTGGACTCACCAGTTTCAACAGGTTTGGACTTACCACTGTTGATCTTCTTGGACTTACCAAGATAAAAAACTTTGGACTTACCATTGTTGTGATTTGACCTCTGACTTATAGTGGTCTTCCTGTTCTTATAACTTCTCTCCGAGCCAGATAGAGAATTTTGTCTTTTGAAAGGATTTGGATTAAACCTTTCTAGGACTGAGGTTCTTTGAACAGGCTGAGTGCCTAATCTGTCCAACACAGACTTACCATGTTGTTTGGATGTTGAGCACTCATTACCATGATCTTTGGCCTTCCCAAACATATTGAATTTTAGGTTTGGATCATTTCTTTTTTCTGAGGCTGACTTCTGAGACTTAATCAGTTGTCTATCTTCCTCAGAATATGTACTTGCTATCTCATCATCAGCTACATAAGCTGCTGTTTGATAGTCACCTCCAAGTACAGCCTTCACCTGTTTAGGTATCTGTTGGTTTATGCATTGTTCAGCAAGCTTTGATGACTTACACCAAGACTCAGTGATCTTTTGAAGTTGATCAGCTTTGTCTTTTGCTTCCTGAAGCTCTTCACTAAGAAGTTTATTAATGTGCCTCTGACATTCAAGGTCACACTGTGCTTTCTTACAAACATCAATGAGAGATTCTTTTTCCTTAATCTCGTCTTTAAGTTTAGCTATTTCAGCTTTGAGGTCAGTCTGAGACTTAAGGTTGGTCTTGAAATCATTCAACAAATAATCAAAAGCAAGACCTTTCTCCTCATCTATATAAGAGTTGAAATTACTGACCTTGTACATGGAAGCAGGATCCCAACAACTCAGTTTGCTGTTTTCCTCAGCTTCCTTCATGTCAGCTTCAAAGACTGATTCGGACTGACCATAATCAACCTCATCCAATTCTAGCTCTTCATCTTCTTGAGCCATTAGACATACATTATCATCTGAGGTGGATGATTCTGTATCCCAGGTTTCAGCATATAAATCTTTTCCACTGGGTTTGTCTTCAGGCTTTGATTTCTTGAGCTGAGTGTACTTCTTTTTGTATTTATCAGCTCTATAAGCATTCTTATCAACAACAGATGTTGATTCTACCTTCTTAGATCTGCACTCAGCAGCTATATGTCCCTTTTTCTGACAGTTGAAGCACACAACATTCTTCGGATCAAAGGAACTCTTCCCTTTGCTCCTGTCAGATCTTCCTCTTCCCCTTTGAGCTTTTCTCAAACGTCTGGCTAACATGGCCATTTGCTTAGTGATAGTCTGAACATCATCAATATCACTTGAGTCTGAGTCTGGGTGGTCAGCTTGAGATTCTGACTCAGTCTCAGATTCAACAACCATAACTTTGGAACCTTTATTCTTCTTCTGTGCAACTAATGCAACTTCTGTTTTGTCCAAAAATTCTTTTAGTTGTTATTGAGAAGCTCTTTTCTGTTCTATGATCTGTTCATGATTCAGCAAGAACACATAGATGGACTGTAGGTTCTACATGTGTAATGTTCCTCCAGCCCTCAGTGCAGTGGTTACTTCATCGAACCTTTCTGGTAACACATCCAGAAATTTCAGCATGAGCTCAGCTTCATCTCTCTTTATACCCACACTTAGTAGGTCATTTATGAAGTAGTGAAACCTTGTGAAAAAATCTGCCAAGGTCTCATTCTTCTTTGAAAAGAAATTTTCATAAGTTCTATTCAAGTGATTCTTCTTTTGCTGCTTGACCAGATCTATGCCCTCATAAGTGACACTCAGCGTATCCCAGATATCCTTTGCGATTTGACACCCAGTCACAGTGCGTAGGATTTCATTAGTTAGGGAATTCGCTAGAACACTATTTGCCTTGTCATCTAGATTGAAGAGTTTCCGGCCTTCTTCAGTCCAGGATACAGTAGGCTTTCTTTCTTCCTTTTCAGTTTTGCCAGGAGACGTATCACTGACAGTAGAAGGAATTTTGGGAATGATTGGTTCTTTTGTGATGACTTCCGACATACGGTTGTCAATGGACTTTAGGAAGAGCATGGCTCTGAACTTCCACATAGGATAGTCAGATCCATCAAATACGGGACATCCTTTTGCAGACATCTGAGGAAAGTTGGATGGAGTATTACTTGTTGACATTTCAATCTTTCTCAGAATCTTGAACTATTCAACTGATGAAATCCTTCAGCCTGCTCTGATACCAGTTGTTGGTCCCTTGTATGAGAGAGTAACAACAAGCAACAATGTGTAGAAGGGGGGGGGGGTTGAATACACTTTCTACGGAAATTGAACAAATCAAAGAGAAGTGTTACATATAGTAAATCAAACCACAATCAATCAACTGCTTTTATTAATCAGAAGATGATTACAATGCTTTGAATAAGAAGATGATTACAATGACTATCAAGTAAGCAACTCTTGATATATAATCATCTAATATAAATCTCTCAATTCTCTCAAACATATATATCTATAATTAACATATAATTATAGATACTGACGACTCTCTAAATAGGATTTTCACAGATTAAATCAACACATGATTACTCACCAATATCACAACTGATGTGATTAATTCGAACACACGAACTTCATTGGCAATCTGTGATTAAATCTTGATACTGAATCAAGACTCGTAACACATACGATGAGGTGAGGTTTGGCTCTGCAACACTTAGTTGTAATCATCTCTGAGTCGTACCTCTAAACTTATCAGGAGATAAGTATTTATAATCCTGTTGCTACGGTTCCTAACAAACTAGACTTAGCCTAATTCGCTAACTAACTTTCGGATAAACCGGAATCTTGAATCTTGAATCTTCTTATCTTGAGTCCTCAATCTTCAATCTTGATTCTGGAGTCTTCTTATCCGCGCCGTAGATATAGAGAGATAAAGATGAATTTAAAACATAATTAAATTATCTTTAAACTGACTTCTTCACTCGGACTGAGTTACTCAGCTTGAAACTCATCAAGCTGAGTTCTTCGAGAACAAACCCGAATTCAAACATGAACTAACATGTATAATTATTAACTCATCCTTAGAAGTCTTACTTAGTTGACTAAAACATATTTAGCAACTCTGTCGAGTTGACTCTGCTTTCTAGCTGAGTCACTCAGCTTGAAACACATCAAGCTGACTACTCGATATATACCTTATGTGACATACACAGATTATTAAACATATTAATAAACAAGCTAAGGTATAATATAAACTGATCAACATATGTTCAGCATATATTCAGCTCATAATCAGTCTGAATCACTCTAAGTGTTCAGTCTGACTAAGCTTCATAATTATGTTTAAGTTATATGTAGAACTCATCTTACAAACTTAACTTTGTCTCATCAAATTCAAACTGATGAGATCATTTTCCCAACAATGTTTACTAGAGAAAAGGCTTGTGTCTGAAACCTAGTGGTGTTCGGAACTAACCTAAAGTAAACTAAGAATCAGTAAGGGCATATAGATATAAAATTCTTAGATCAAGACAAGATGCTAAATTTTCTTATCTATATTGGTATTGGATCATGGGTTTAACCCATAATTTGTTTTCTATAAAAGACACATTTGTACATGGTGTCTTACTAAAGAAAATCGGATATCTTTGTTGATGATCTGGTAAAAGGCAGGCCAAAAACATGTATTCAATGTGATTGGTATACATTAATTTTATGAACCAAGTCCTCGATCTAAAACACAAGATTATGGTCACTTAAGCATCGAATGAGATTTTGACTAGAAATAGTCCTTTGCTTGTCAATCTCATAACTTAAAATTATCCAGTCTACATTTAGTGGGAGATGGATGGATTATAAGTTGATGCCTATATATTTAAGTAGTTCATCCGAGTTTTGGATAATTGTTTCTTAGACATATGGGAACCATATTTGGTTACTCAAAAGGAAGAAGACAATTTACAAAAGCATTCCAGTGGAAGAACGTAAAACTTAAATAAGAGACATAATGTTGACACTAGCATTTAATCAGCATAGAGATGCTGGTAAAACCTAACAATATCCATTGCTTCTATAAATCTGATGGAATTCAAGAACGCTGTTTAGATATGAGGTTCTCATATTTAAGAAACAGAAGCTTGATGGTAAATCATTTTGATGTTACCATTCATCGGAAACATAGTGGGTGAATATAAGAAGATAATGGTGTAACCCGTTTAATGCATCCAAGTACTTGAGTTGGGTTAATCCCATACCTGAGGTGTAATCTAAGAAGGGTGAAGGGACTAACATATATGCAATCATAGACAACTTCAAATACCGACTAAAGACAAAGTGTTTCATGTTGATTATATGGAAACATGTTCTAGTGGCTATGTTGAAGATGACTTGGATAAAAGTGAAATATTGTTGTCACCTTGAGGAAACAAGTTAGTTAACTTGGACGTAAGAGACCTGAATCCTTCACAAGATTAAGTTGAGGAAATGTTTTGATGCATGTTCTGAGGTCTTATATATCTATTATACCCAAGTTGTGTCCATGATTAAAGTCAGTAAAACTTGCATCCTATGGCTGTAGTCTTGCTTTACGAGAAAGTCAAAGGAATGAGTTTTCTAGAAATCATAGATTGAGCCAGATACTCTTGTCAGGGCTAGTGGGAGCTTTATGTGTTCCTAGTAAAATATACTCAAATGAAAATAATGTCCTAATTTAGGATTGTTTTCAACCTATTGATGGAATTATTGTTCTATGAGTACAAATATGAACGTGAAGTAAAGTGGATACTAAATTCAAGAAATACTGGAGTATGTTCTTGATGTTCGACGAAAATAGAGTTGTCTTGAGTAAGTTATTACTGCAAGAAAATCTATAATTGCGAGACTGTCGATTTTAATCGAAGTTTTGAATATAAAATATGTGGTGTAGATATGACATTTAAATTCAAATGAATGTCATTGACCCTATTGTGTACTTTGGTAACATTGAGGGTATGTCGACTCTAATAAACATGAGTGTCAGTGACTCTATTGTGAACTTCGGTTACATTGAGAGTATGTCGACTCTGATAATCATAAGTGTCATTAATCCTATTGTAGACTTCAGTAACATTGAGGATATGACGACTATGATAACCTTGTGTATGATCTCTTTGAAAAACACTATGCAAGTGATTTAATAAGAGAATACAAAAGAGTACAAAGGGATATCGTGTAGATGATCCCATAGTTAAGCCGTTGTCAAATACTAGTGATGGATCTCATACTAGGTATAATAGCATTGTTCATGCTTATGACTAGGCTTGATTATCGTTTTAATAAATGTTTGATTTACTTATAAGATTTGGGAATGGAAAGCAGTACTGCTAACCGATGATTGTATCGATATATAGTGGAGACTATATATACGCATGATGCGGTTACCTTCATTGGTCTTTACTGTATTCCATCTTAGCATGTTTAACCACTTCCCAGAATGTTTATACATTCTAAATTTCCACAGTCAGTCATTCTTCAAGGGAAGGAAGTTTGAAATAAGGCTGAGGTTAGGTGTTGGTTATGCATTGATCAAGGATTGAATGCATGAAACGCAAGAGTAACCTGTGCTTGAAAGGAGTTTCAAGTAACTGGAAGACCCATACCTGAGTTCACTTCATGGATCATGGTCACAAGTGACTCGGAAGGATAATATCATTACGTCCTTCGACCTGAGATGTATGAATTGCTATAGCATGAATCTTTCTTACTTCGATTATTTCAAAACGTAGTTCGTAACAGGCTATTATAAAGGGAATTGTTAAGTAAGATAAGGTTCACGCTATGGGATTATACAATCAACGGAATTTGTTCCTCTGATATGAGAGATATCCCTGGGCCCCTCGATGATTGGGCGCTGACACCAAAATAAGCATGGCCATGCGCAAAGGAATATTGATTGAGAATCAAATATGTCCTTAAATTTTGGTCACCACCAATCAAGATCGAGAAACATAATCGTGAACGATCTGGAGATTGACATATTAATCCATGTCTCGTGTTCACAAAGATATCGTGAACAAAAGGATGTTTGATCACTTATCATTAGGACCTCTACGTTCTTTTGTAGATTATGGTTTTCTGCAAAGAAGCGGAACCCATACTGACTTGGGGGCATCGATGCTTTGCTATAGGCCGCTCTCTGTCTGTGGTTACATGGGTACGATGTATTATGTGCAAGTGGGAGTTTGTTGGAATATGCCCACTAATGCATGTACGCCATATCGACCACTGCTGATGATGTATCGGCCTATTGGGTCATACACCAGGGACTAACCTGACAGCAACTAAAGTTAAGGGACCAAATATGACAAAAGACAAAAGTTGACATCGCAGGTCGCGTTAGCGCCGCTAAATCCTAAATGTTAGCGCCGCTACGACTGCATGTACTTTGTGTCATTTCACTGACAAATCGCGATAGCGCCACTATCTATAAGTGGTTAGCGCCGCTAACTCTTATGGGTTAGTGCCGCTAACCCTGCATGAGCTTTTTATCAAATCACCTCCCAAGCTAGCCAATATGTGGGGGACACCTAGAAATCACTTTGGCCGGCCTTGTGGGGTTAATTGGGGTTCCTGGAGACAGAAGAGTGTTATGGGAATTCATTTTTTGAGTTTCTCACTTTTCTCTCTAAGGAAAAAACACACCATAAACTTTCTTTGTTGCTACAAAGACCAAGAGAGATATTTAGAGAGTGTTCCAGAGATTGGTGTCGGTTTATTGTTGTTCCTAAGGTGGTATTCTAGTTGAAGTTTCACTAAAGGCTTGCTAGCACTTGAGGTTAGCGTGTTACCGGGGTATACTTTAATAAAAGATCCGCATTTTGTTCATGAAGCATCACCACCACGAGATTTGAAGACTTATGGAGCTAAAGAGAAAGGTATAAACCACCTCTTTCCTTTACATGTTGCATTTCTTGAACATAGAGTTTGGTCCATTTTGGGATTTCTAGTTTTTGTTCAATCTTGACTTGTACCTTAAGCTTTATATGTTGTACCTTGCTTCTGTAGTGTGCCCACGAAATCCCAACAAACTTTACTTTTTTCCACGGTGTCCCTGATGAAGTGATGTCGAATTTCAATATGCTTGGTTCTTGAATGGAATACTGGATTGTAAGTGATGGCTATTGTACTTTGGTTATCATAGAAGATAGGAGTTTTCTTGAAACTCATACCAAAGTCCTGAAGCTGATGCTGCATCCAAAGGATTTGAGCACAGCAGCTTCCTGCTGCAACATACTCAGCTTCAGCAGTTGAAGTAGCCACTAAGTTCTGTTTCTTACTAGTCCAGCTAACTAACTTCCCTCCAAGGATTTGACATCCTCCAGTAGTTGGTTTTATGTCTAACTTGCACCCAACATAGTCAGCATCTGAAAAACCAACTAACTAAAATCCAGAGTCCTTTGGATACAAAAGACCTAGATTTGGTGTACCTTTAAGGTACCTAAAGATCCTTTTCACAACTTGAATATGTGATTCTTTAGGATCTACCTTATATCTTGCACAAACATATGTAGCAAACATAATATCAGGTCTACTAGCTGTCAAATAGAGCAATGAACCTATCATTCCTCTATAGGTAAACTGACACACAGACTTTCCATCTGAGTCTTTACTCAGCTTGACAGCTGGTGACATGGGTGTTTTCATGGTTGAACTTGAATCAAAACCATATTTCTTTATCAAATCAAGAACATACTTGCTTTGATTGATGAATATTCCATCAGGCTTTTGTTGAAATTGCAGGCCTAGGGAATATGTCATCTCACCCATCATACTCATCTTGTACTTTTGTGACATTATTTTGGAGAACCACTCACACAGAGATTCATTGGTAGAACCAAAAATGATGTCATCCACATACATTTGTACAAGAATCACCTGTCCTTTACTTCTTTTAATAAAGAGTGTCTTATTTATACTACCTCTGGTAAAATCCATAGATAGTAGATAAGTGGACAGTGTATCATACCAAGCTCTTGGAGCTTGTTTAAGACCATACAAAGCCTTGTCTAACTTATAGACATGATGTGGAAACTTTGAACTTACAAAGCCAGGAGGTTGTTTCACATAGACTTCCTCCTGAAGTTTTCCATTTAGGAAAGCACTATTCACATCCATTTGATAGACTTTGAAGTCTTTATATGCTGCATAAGCCAGGAACAGCCTTATGGCTTCAATTCTAGCAACAGGGGCAAAGGTCCCACCATAATCGATTCCTTCCTCTTGCTTATACCCTTGTGCTACCAGCCTGGCTTTGTTCCTCACTATCACTCCATCCTTGTCCATTTTATTTCTATAGACCCACTTAGTGCCTATAATTGAATGATCTTTGGGGGCAGGGACAAGGTTCCAAACCTTATTTCTCTCAAACTCATTTAATTCCTTTTGCATAGCTTCAATCCAATCCTCATCCTATAAGGATTCTTCAGTCTTCTTTGGTTCTATTTGAGATAGAAAACCAAAGTGTGCAGCGTAATTAGCTGTAGCCTTGGATCTGGTCATGATCTTTTCTTGGACATTTCCAATAATTTGATCTTGAGGATGATCCTTGAGGAATTTAAATGTTGTAGTTGAAGAGTCTGGTTCTGAATCTGAGTGATGTTGAGAACTTTGAGGTGAACATATATCCTCAGTCTCAATAGCATCATTGTCAACAAACTTATGATCACTGAGATTCTCAGTCTGAGTGACTTCAGCTCCAAAGGGGTTGACGACTCATGATCCTTCTCAGCTTGAGAATCCCTTGGAGTTTGTGATGATTTCGTTGATTAAAACACATCATCATCACTATCATCTCCTATGACATACTTAGGATTTGATAAGTTGGTTTCCTTTGGCCTTTCAAGCTCACTCAGACTGACCAAGTCAGCTTGACTCTTATCAGCTTGATCAAAACAGTCTTCATCGAAAGAGACATGAATTGATTATTCAATGGCCTTTCTCCTTGTATTATATATTCTATAAGACTTGGATATTGAGGAATAACCAACGAATATTCCAAGATCAGCTTTAGATTCCAACTTATGGAGCTGATCTCTTTGATTCAGCACATAGCATTTTGAACCAAAGATATGGAAATAACCTATATTGGGCTTTCTAGACTTATACATCTCATAAGATGTCTTTCCATCTCTTTTGGCAATGATTGATATATTTTGAGTATAGCAGGCTGTACTGACAGCTTCATCCAAAAAATGGAGTTTCAATCCTGCCTCACGTAGCATTGTTCTAGCAGCCTCAATTAGGGTTCTATTTCTCCTTTCAGCAACTCCATTCTGTTGTGGAGTTCTGACAGATGAGAAATTTTGTAATATTCCCTTTTGTTCACATAAGTTTTCAAGGGTAGAGTTCCTGAACTCAGTCCCATGATCACTTCTTAGTTGCTTTATAGACAAACCTTTTTGCAACTCTTCCTGTTTGATAAAACTGATTATATCCAGGGCAGCCTCACTTTTGGCTTTAAGGAAAATTACCCAGGTGAATCGTGAGAACTCATCTACTATCACCAGTGTGTACTACTTGCCACTCAGGCTTGGAGTAGTTATGGGTCCAAACAGATCCATATGCAACATATGTAGTGCGTCTATTATTGAAAAATTTTGCTCTGACTTAAAAGACCCTCTATGGTGTTTCCCTTGTTCACAGGCTGAGCACAATTTGTCTTTGACAAATGTGATCTTTGGTAATCCAGAGACTAACTCTTTATTGGATAGCATATTTATATTTTAAAAGTTTAGATGAGATAAACGTTTATGCCATAACCAACTCAGCATAAGAACAGAATGGGAATACAAGCAGGTTTCAGTATAGGGATCAGCTGAATTTAGATCAAGTAGATACACATCTCTTTCTCTTTTAGCTATTAATACAGGCTTTCCCTTATCATTATAGAATTTTCCTGCTTTCTTCCTAAAAGTAACTGTTGGAGTCTGCGCACTGACACAAGTACATTGGTGTTATTGCTGATGAAGTGCGAGCCTATTGGGTCACACACCAAGGATTGATCCCGACAGCTTACTGATAAAGAGAGAAGGTCCAAAAATCAAATTGTTTGATTTTAGGGCTTCACGACCGTGAGGGATGCTCCACGGGTCGTGAAGCCCACTGCCCTCACGAATGGCTCAATGACCTTTACACGGCTCGTGGAGTCTTCACGGGTCGTGAAGAGGTCGTGAGGGGTCGTGGAGGAGAAGCCCTCACGAGTCAATTGAATGCGGCACGGGCCGTGAAGGATTATGGCCAGTCGTGGCACATTTTTGTCTTCACGAGCCGTGAGAGGCCGTGAAGACCTGTCTGCATGAAAATCTTGTATTCGATTGGGCAATTTCTTGGTCCAATGAGAAGACACTTAACAATCCGACCAAATTGAGTAGTTTGGTTGCTGGAACAATTGGAACTTCATGCAAGACTCAACTCTCTCACTCTCACTCTAGAATTCTCTCTTGGCACCTAGTTGCAAGATATATACATTATACACTAAGTTGGCATTACTTGAGTGTTGTGTGAGCTCCATTGGTGCAAGAGGAGAAGCTTGTAGGCTGTCCCGGAAAGGTGGAGTCGTGGTGGACGTCCGCTTGACGGAGTACTAGCATACGGGGATCGAGCAAACTTGGTGTGGATCAAGCAATAGAGGAGGACACACTTGGGTTCTCGGATTCATCCCGTGTGGTGCATGTTCAACCGATTTTGGAGCTTATAAGGTGGTATATTTTCTGTTCTTCTTGCTCCTTTAAGTTACAATTTGGTTTTTTAGAATATTATCACTTTGGAACATGTATGGACCCGTTTTTGTACGGTTTTTGAACTCTTTGTTTTTCGCTTCCGCTGTGTTTAGCTCCATACCGTGTTCCAACAGTGGTATCAGAGCCAAATCTACAAACAAATTGCATTTTCTTGGCTTGAAAACCGAAAATGGACATTCTGTCCAGAATGTCTTCACGGGTCGTGAAGGATTTTTCTTCACGGTCGTGAAGTCTCACGACCAGTATCGTGAAGGTTTTTACTTCACGGTCGTGATGGCTTCCGACCTGTCTCGTGAAGATTTTTCTTCACGGTCGTGAAGGCTCACGACCAGTTACGTAGGGTATTGGTCGTGAAGGTTTTTCACTGTGTCAGATTCGTGGAGTTCAAGGGCTTCACGGGCCGTGAAAGGCCGTGAAGGCTCCTGGGCCGTGAATGACGTTGTGAACAGTGTTTTTGTCCTTTTGGTAAAAGAAAAATAATTTTTTGGTTTTAGCTCCTTTCGATTATGTTTTTCCAGAATTTGTCCAAAGTGTTTGGATGTTGAAAAAGCCCCATATGTGTCTTGATTCGTACATTTATATGTATTGGGTGGTTTTTGGCAGGAAATGCACACATGCATATACTTGTATTGTGTATATATGAATATGTATTCTCAAAGTGTTTGGGGTACTAATGCATATGTACAAGGATTGTTTACTTTGTGCCTTGAGTGTTTAGCTAGGTTTGAACAATCTTAATCAAGATACATTTCACACGGTTTTGTTGTGGCACACCGTGTTATTGTTAGTGTTTTGTTGTTTGATCCGGTAACGCCTTGCCCGTTAGACCTATGTGTTGGTTGTTTGGTTGTGTTTAATTATTCATACATTTGGTGGTTTGTACCACAATTGGTTTGTAACAATTAAATTTATTCGGTCTGGTATTTTGTACTTTATTTTGGCTTGCATGCCGATTGCTTTTCTCTGTAATTGGTAGATTAGCTTAGATTAGCATTTCACGGCTTGCATGCCGTTTCTTTTCAAATATTTTGTATGTATTTGTAAAGGTAGACCGAAGACAACCATCGAGAGTCGTGGAGGAGACGTCTCGGCTATGGTGGATCCGGAGGTTCATTTGAAGATGACAGATTCAGTGGGAGCACTTCCAGCTGGGCCAAGTGGATGTGTCCTTAGTTTGGCCCTGCTTTCCTCGTTTGGCTCACGGGGAAAGCGCATAGGGTTTAGGGGCATGTTACCGGATATTACTTGTGCGTGGTTGTTGTTTTGTTTAGTTTCTTGCGTGGTTGTTTAGTTTCTTCGCTCGCTTGAAAACTTTTCAAAATAATAAAACCAAGAGTTTTAATTGGTTTACAAACCACGCGCGCCACAAGATCTCTTTAAAAACAAAATCCCGTTTTTATCAAATGTAAATCACTCGCCTCTCGTAAGATGACACCACCCAAATCTAGTGAAACAAGATCGGTCGTCGAGCTTAGCCGAGGTCGGTATTGCGTAACTGTGTGGAAGGTGCGTGTGGCAACTCGCAAGGGTCGGTTGTCGAGCTTAGCCGAGCCGGCCATTGGGCTAGAGTACCACCGTGTATCTTGACGGTCGATTTTCAATTCCAAGACTTAAGACGCCTTCGTAGTTGTCGTGCCCATACCGAGCTATCAAAGTGGATTAATGAGGAATCGGTGAGAGAAGGGATCAAACATGCCAAATGGGTGCTATGAGTACCTAGGATCCCGCAAGTGTCTAAGAGTTGTAATCTCGGATTGCAATTGGTAAAGCGTTTACCGGCCTAAGTAGCTCCATGAAGTAATCCACGGCAAACCCGTCATGGATTAGGGTACTTTGAGGTTCTTAGCCCTGTTAGAATCTGCCCGATAATATATGTACGCCTTAAAGCACTGCTGATGATGTATGAGCCTATAAGGGTCACACACCGGGGTCTAACATGACAGCAAATAAAGTTGAGGGATCAAAGATGGCAAAAGTGGAAGTTGGCAATGCAGGCCACGTTAGCGCCGCTAACTATAATGAGTTAGCGCCGCTAACTGTTAGAGGTTAGCGCCGCTAATGCTGCATGTGCTTTACGTCTAATCGAAGTCAGGCCGCGTTAGCGCCGCTACGGGTTAAGGTTTAGCGCCGCTAACTCTTGGTTAGCGCCGCTAAACCTGCATGGACTTTATGTACAAGTCACCTCCACTTGAAGCCAATGGGTGAGAGTTCTAGAACCGACTTGACCGGTTAAAGGGGATATAGAGGGTCGGTTTTGAGTCTATAAAAGACTCAATAGCTGGACTTTATCTACTCTTGGCCATAATCTCTCTCTAGCAACATCTCTCTCTCACACACACTCTTTGATACTTAGTTAGTTGATCAAGTGGGTGTTATCTTGGGTTCCAGAAGCAGAAGTTTGCTGTTCTTGAGGTTAATTTCCAGTAAAAGATTACCTCAAGCTTGCTAGCACTTGGTGTTAGACTTGTACCCGGGGTGTGATTTCGAGAAGGTCAAGAACAAGAGGAAGAAGAAGGAGATCCTTGCTTCAATCACTATCTTTCAGCCACCATCACGAGATTTCTGGAGCTTAGGAGCTGGTATAATACTCTAACTCCCTTGTTTTGTTGCTATTTTGTACATAGAGTAGATCCATGCTTGGGATTTCATAGTTTTTAACACTTGCATGCATGTTTTATGTTGTTATCGCTTCCGTTGCGTGTTCTTGAAATCCCAACAGTGGTATCAGAGCCACCTCTATGTTAGAATAGCACTTGGTGGCTTGAAAAACCCGAAATCAAAGTGTTTGTATTCTGCCGTTAGGGTTAGCGGCGCTATCCTAGAGTTAGCGACGCTAAGTCTCTAGGGTTAGCGGCGCTAACGCCACTGGAAAATTGTTTTCGAAAATCTTGAATAAAACAGCTTAGGTCTCGGGATTTTTAGCACTTGTACCTTCTGGAATTTTATTCCAAAGATGTTTTTCATGTTGTTCCAGTAGTAGCATGATTTGTTTGGTTGTATGTGTTAACATGAGTTGGTAATCTTGCCTTGGCCCATTTGGTTGATTTGTGTTGTGCATGTAATTTGGTGGTTTTGATCCACATTTGGGGCTGTAAATTTATTAAATTTAGTTTGATTGTAATAATTTGTGGCTTGCATGCCATTTCATTCATCCATGTACAAGTATTAGATAAATAGGAAAATTATGTGGCTTGTGTGCCATTTATATTTTCTATTGTATTGTATATTGTATGATGGTGGGATGAAGACACAATAGGAGGCAAAACAAGATGGAGCATGGTGCCCTTAGAAGCCAAAGAAATCCGATGGCGATGGTGGTTCTAGTGGGAGCTCGCGTCAAGTTTGTTTTGTCCCTTAGAATTGACCGAGTTCTTCCCGTTTTGGCTCACGGGAGGAACGTATAGGTTTTAAGGCAAGAATTACCGACTATGTTGTAAATTGCGTGTGATGTGATTTTATTATTCTATGCATGGATTGTAGGTTTCGCATGCTAGAAAATATTTTGATAAAAATTAATAAAATCACAAGAGTTTTGTTAAAAATGGTTTCCTCTCGCGCGCGATCACATACATTGATTAACCCACCTAGTGAAAATAGGATTTGTCACTAATAAGTTAATCAAAACCAAACCGGAAACAAAAGGCCCGTTTTTCCACAAAACGTAAATCATGCACCATCCGTAAGTCGATACCACCCGAATCTAGTCTTATGAGATTTGGTTGAAGAGCTTAGAACGAGCCAATTCTCATGAAACTGTGTGGAAGGTGAGTGTGGCAAATTCACAACTTTGGTTGTCGAGCTTAGCACGAGCCAATTTTGGTGGATTTGTTACCGTATGTCTTGACGGACGATTTGCAATTTTAGGTTTGAAATCTTGGTTAATTGTCGAGCTTAGCACGAGTCAACCAAAATTTCAAGACTTAAAATTGGTGCAAGAAGGGATCAAACATGCCGAACGACCATTGGATGTCGTAGGATCCCGCATGTGCTAAGGATTGCGATGGAGATTGCAATTGGCAAAATGGTTGCCGACCTAAATAGTTTTATCATGTGATCCGCGGTAACCCCGTCACATGGTAGGATGAAATACGGTTCTTAGCCTTGTTTAACTAATTCTTATTGGGTAAATTATTAAACAAGATAAAATATCATAATAACTAATATCTACTTTGCAAATTTTAGATGGCATCAACAAGCGCAACAAACACCACCACCAACGTTTCTCTTAGGGTTTTCCTTGAAAAGGAGAAACTCGATGGTAGCAATTTCATGGATTGGCATAGACAATTGAGGTTGGTCTTACGCTATGAAGGAAAGTTGCATACCGTAGAGGAACCCCTCCCCGAGGCACCTCCTGCCGGTGCAACAAGGGCTATCCGTGAGGCGTATGAAAAACGTCTCAAGGAGACTGAGGAAGTCACGTGCCTTATGTTGAGCACGATGAACCAAGATTTGCAAAAGCAAATGGATCATCTTAGTGCTTACGACTTGCTCGTGCAGCTAAAGGACATGTTCCAGCAGCAGGCGAGGCAAGAGAGGTACGAGTGCCTCAAGACAACCCTTGCTTGCAAGATGCAAGAGGGTGGGAATGTGAGCGCGCATGTGTTGCGTATGAAAGCAAACATCGAGCGCATGGAGAAGTTAGGTTTTACCATAGGGAGGGAGATGGCGGTTGATTTAATCCTCCAATCCCTGCCCGGTGCATACGATCAATTCGTTATGAGTTATCATATGCACAGCATGGATAAGACCTTGATGGAACTTCATGGTATGTTGAAGACTGCTGAGTCTAGCATGACCAAGAACAAGCCATCCTCCTCCACCTCTCAAGTTCTCGCCATCCGGGAAGGCCGCATCACGAAGAAGAAGGCCGCCTCTTCCTCTAAAAGGAAGGATAAGGGAAAGGTTGGCGGAGCCAAGCCTAACCCGGCCTCCATGGGCAAAGGCAAAGGGAAACTTCCCCAAGCCAAGGCTCCGGAGGATGCGGAGTGCTTTTTCTGCGGGGGCAAGGGCCATTACCGCCGTACCTGCCCAAAGTACCTGGAGGGACTCAACAAGCTCAAGGCAATGAGCATATCGGGTCCGGATACGTCAGGTACGTTCATGATAGAACTCCACCATACTTCTACTTCTAAAGGCTGGGTATTGGATACTGGTTGTGGCACTCACATATGTAATATGGTGCAGGTGTTAAGGGAAAGTAGGAGCTTGGAGCGGGGAGAACTGGATCTTGTCATGGGAAACTCGGAGGTTGTCCCAGTGGAAGCTAAAGGAGATTTGAAGCTTTCATTCAAGACCGGTTTTTCTATTTTGTTAAAGGATGTATGCTATTCGCCCAATGTGGCTAGAAACATTATTTCTTTTCACAAGTTGTATGATGATGGTTTTGATTTTAAATTTGTAAGTGGTACAATCATTTGTTTTAAAAATGATGTTGAGTATTTTAAAGCTTTACCATGTCATGGCATATATGAGGCAAATGCATACATTGAATCAAGACAATCTATCATGAACATTGATTCTGACTCCAAAAGTGGTTTGGATAAATATTCCATGTGGCATAGTCGTCTTGGCCATATAAACAAGACTCGTATCACCAAGCTCCAAGTGGATGGGATCTTGGAATCATTTGATCAAGGATCAAATGAAGTATGCGAATCTTGCTTATTGGGCAAAATGACAAAAGCACCCTTCACGGGAACAAGTGAGAGGGGAAAGGACCTTTTAGACATAATCCATACGGATGTATGTGGACCTTTCAAGCATGTCACAAGGAATAATTCAAGATACTTCGTAACCTTTATAGATGATTATAGTAGGTACGGGTATGTCTATCTTATTAAACACAAGAATGAAACCTTTGAGGTGTTCAAGACATTCCAAAACGAAGTTCAGAATCAGTTGGGCAAGACTATAAAGATACTCCGGTCTGATAGAGGTGGAGAGTATATTAGTACCGAATTCGTCGATCATCTTAAAAATTGTGGAATTGTTTCACATTTAACACCTCCGAGGACTCCACAATTAAATGGGGTCGCTGAGAGGAGGAACCGGACTTTGCTTGATATGGTAAGGTCTATGATGTGTCGAGCGGAGGTACCTATTAGTTTATGGGGATATGCCTTAGAAACTGCGGTAAGAATCCTTAACCTCGCACCAACCAAGAAAGTCGATAAAACACCTTATGAAATGTGGCATGGTAAGAAGCCGACACTTTCATATTTACGAGTTTGGGGTTGTCAAGCCTACGTGAGACGTGAGGCTGAAGACAAACTTGAACCTCGTTCGGAGAGGTGTTATTTTATCGGTTATCCTCCTAACGGTGTTGGATATTTATTTTATAAACCTTCAGAGAACAAGGTATTTGTTGCTCGAAGGGCATTCTTCCTTGAAAGGGAGTTGCTATCCAAACACGACAGTAAGGAAGTTGACCTTGAGGAAGATCAAGGGTCGGCCGATAAAGGGCTTGAGGTTGGCACTAGCCAAAATGCCGAGCAAGATAATGTTGCGGTACCTGACACTCTTGCAACGTCTACTCCTAGGCGTTCCAGTAGGACTCGTTTTGAGCCAGAGAGATATGGGTTTCTCATATCTGAGGGCAATGAGTTATTGGTGGATCATGATGATCCCACCAGCTACAAGGAAGCCATGGCAGGCCCTGAGTCTGCTCAATGGAGGAAGGCAATGGAGAGCGAGATGCAATCTATGTCGGATAACCAGGTTTGGGAACTGGTTGATCCTACACCAGGGATTAAACCCGTCGGGTGTAAATGGGTTTTTAAGAAGAAACCTGGCATAGATGGAACCTTGGATATCTTCAAAGCCCGACTGGTGGCGAAGGGTTTCACTCAGACTCAAGGAGTTGATTATGATGAAACCTTCTCCCCAGTGGCCATGTTGAAGTCAATCAGGATACTACTTGCCATTGCTGCATTTCATGATTATGAAATTTGGCAAATGGATGTAAAGACCGCCTTCCTTAACGGGAAGCTTAATGAAGAGGTGTACATGAGACAGCCTGACGGTTTTGAACATCCAAAGTATCCGAACAAGGTTTGTAAGCTTATGAAGTCCATTTATGGACTTAAGCAAGCATCTCGAAGCTGGAATCTTTGCTTTGATGAGAAAATCAAAGAGTTTGGTTTTTCGAAGAGTAAAGATGAACCTTGCGTATATGTCAGGGCTAGTGAGAGCACCATAGTCTTCTTGGTTCTATATGTAGATGATATTCTACTTATTGGAAATCATATCCCAAGCTTAAGAAGTGTCAAAGCTTGGCTAGGGAATTGCTTTTCAATGAAGGACCTAGGCGATGCGAGCTGTATTCTGGGTATAAAGATCTATAGAGATAGATCAAGAAGGCTATTAGGGCTTTCTCAAAGTGCATACATAGAAAAGGTCGTGAGACGCTTTAAGATGGAGGAATCCAAGAAAGGAAACCTCCCTATGTTGCATGGTTTGACTTTGAGTAAAACTCAATGTCCTACCTCCAAGGAGGAGATAGAAGTATTGAAGCGAGTACCATATGCTTCGGCTGTGGGCTCGATCATGTACGCCATGCTATGCACTCGTCCTGATGTGTCATGTGCTTTAAGCATGACTAATAGATATCAGGCGAACCCAGGAGAACCTCACTGGAGGGCAGTGAAGAACATTCTTAAGTACTTGAGACGTACAAAAGAGATGTTCTTGGTATATGGTGGGGAAGAAGAGCTGAGAGTAAAGGGTTACTCGGACACTAGCTTCCAAACTGACAGGGATGACTGCCGATCTCAATCGGGGTTTGTGTTCCTGTTAAATGGTGGTGCTGTCAGCTGGAGGAGCTCAAAACAAGGCACAGTGGCTGATTCGACTACCGAATCGGAGTACATTGCGGCTAGTGAAGCAGCAAAAGAAGCCGTGTGGATGAAGACATTCATCCAAGATCTACAAGTGGTTCCAAGCATCGCTGACCCTATTGAGATCTTTTGTGACAATGAGGGTGCGGTGGTTTTGGCAAAGGAACCAAGAGCTCACAAGAGGACAAGACACATTTCGCGCAAATACCACTTTATTCGGGATGTAATTGAAAGTGGTGAAGTCATCATTAGTAGAGTAGCATCGAATGGAAACTTGGCAGATCCATTCACTAAGCCGTTACCGCAAGCAGCTCATGAATCTCACACTAGAGGGATAGGTGTAAGATTTGCTAGCGATTTGGCTTGAGTTATATATATATATATATATTAGTTTATTTGATATGTATTAATTTATTTTGGGAACGATACAGACAGTATTGTAATTATGCTTGTTTCGATATGCGAGTGATTCGGTTACATTCATAAGACTTTACTGTGTTCCATCTTAGCATGTTTAACCACTTCCCAGAATGTTTATACATTCTAAATTTCAACAGTCAGTCATTCTTCAAGGGAAGGAAGTTTGAAATAAGGCTGAGGTTAGGTGTTGGTTATGCATTAATCAAGGATTGAATGCATGAAACGCAACAGTAACCTGTGCTTGAAAGGAGTTTCAAGTGACTGGAAGACCCACACCCAAGTATACTTCATGGATTATAGTCACGAGTAACTTGGGATGATAAAATCTTACATCCTCAGACCCGAGATGTATGAATCGCTATATCATAGTTCTTACTTGCTTTAGCCATTTTCAAAAGCAGTTCGTAAATGGCTGTGATAAAGGGAATGACTAGGTAAGTCACGAGGTATGGTATGGGATTATACAGTCAAAGGGATTTGTTCCTCCTGTATGAGAGATATCCCTGGGCCCCTCGATGATTGGGAGCTAACGCCAAAATATTGCATGGCCATGCACAAGGACTATTGATTGAGAATCAGATATGTCCTTACCTTTTGGTCACCACCAATCAAGATCGAGAAACATAATCGTGAATGATCTGGAGATTGACATTTATTAATCCATGTCTCGTGTTCACAAGGATATCGCGAACAAAAGGATGTCTAAGATCACTTATCTAGGACCACTACTTTGAGTATGATGGTTTTCTGCAGGCATTCAGAACTCATACAGACTTGGGGGCATTGATGCTTTGCTAGAGGCCGCTCTTTGTCTGTGCTTGCCTGGGTACAGTATATTATGTGCAAGTGGGAGTTTGTTAGAATCTGCCCGATAATATATGTACGCCTTAAAGCACTGCTGATGATGTATGTGCCTATAAGGGTCACACACCGGGGTCTAACATGACAGCAAATAAAGTTGAGGGATCAAAGATGGCAAAAGTGGAAGTTGGCAATGCAGGCCACGTTAGCGCCGCTAACTATAATGAGTTAGCGCCGCTAACTGTTAGAGGTTAGCGCCGCTAATGCTGCATGTGCTTTACGTCTAATCGAAGTCAGGCCGCGTTAGCGCCGCTACGGGTTAAGTTTTAGCGCCGCTAACTCTTGGTTAGCGCCGCTAAACCTGCATGGACTTTATGTACAAGTCACCTCCACTTGAAGCCAATGGGTGAGAGTTCTAGAACCGACTTGGCCGGTTAAAGGGGATATAGAGGGTCGGTTTTGAGTCTATAAAAGACTCAATAGCTGGACTTTATCTACTCTTGGCCATAATCTCTCTCTAGCAACATCTCTCTCTCACACACACTCTTTGATACTTAGTTAGTTGATCAAGTGGGTGTTATCTTGGGTTCCAGAAGCAGAAGTTTGCTTTTCTTGAGGTTAATTTCCAGTAAAAGATTACCTCAAGCTTGCTAGCACTTGGTGTTAGACTTGTACCCGGGGTGTGATTTCGAGAAGGTCAAGAACAAGAGGAAGAAGAAGGAGATCCTTGCTTCAATCACAATCTTTCAGCCACCATCACGAGATTTCTGGAGCTTAGGAGCTGGTATAATACTCTAACTCCCTTGTTTTGTTGCTATTTTGTACATAGAGTAGATCCATGCTTGGGATTTCATAGTTTTTAACACTTGCATGCATGTTTTATGTTGTTATCGCTTCCGTTGCGTGTTCTTGAAATCCCAACAAGCCCTTCTTAAGATAATTTGGTTTTCTTAATCAGCTGGGTAATTATTTTAACGAGGATAATATTGAAACTAACTAAAACGTGTACTCTTTTATAGATGGCAAATATCAACGACACCACACCAAACTTTAAACTTCGATTATTCCTAGAAAGGGAGAGACTCACAGGAGTGAACTTCGTTGATTGGTATCGTGTACTGAGGATTGTCCTCCGTCACGAGTCAAAGTTACACATCCTTGAGGAACCCTTTCCGGAGCCACCTGCTACCAATGCGAACTGGGCCACTCGATACGCTTTTGAGAAGCTTGTTAGAGATACACAAGATATTTCTTGTCTCATGTTATCGACTATGAGCTTTGAGTTGCGTCAGTAGCTTGAGCAATTGAGTGCGTATGACATGATAAACCGGCTAAAGGACATGTTCCCGCAGCAGGTTAGACAAGAACGGTTTGAGTGTATAAAGGCTTTGGTCGGTTATAGGATGCAGGAAGGTGAGGATGTAAATGTCCATTTTCTTATGATGAAGGGATAGATGGACCAGTTGGAGAGACTTCGACTTCCAATAGGGAGGGAGATTACGGTGGATATGATCCTCCAGTCCCTGCCCGCGTCTTATGAGAAGTTTGTCAAGAACTTTCACAGAGACAATTTGGATAAATCCTTGACCGAACTTCAAGACATGCTGAAGGCTGTTCAGTCTTACATGGTTGAGAAGGATCGTGTCTCGTCCACACCCACTATGGCTAATAGGAAACAAGTAAACAAGAAGGAGAAACTGACCTCAAAAGGAAAGTCTAGTGTGACTAGGCTATCCGTAATTGTGGAGTCGGAGGACAATGAGATTGTGCCTCAAGATGATGGGTAGTTTGCTACTTTTGCGGAGAAATTGGAAAGTGGCGCCGTCACGCCTGCCCTAAGTGCCTGAAAGAGCTAAGTATCCTAAGGCAGAAGAACGTTAGCTCATCTTCAGGTACATTCATGATCAAACTCCATTGATCTTCTACTTCTAATGACTGGGTTTTGAACGCTAGTCAAAACGCTCACGTTTGTCACAAACTTGTTTGTTGCAAAGTGCAGGTGTTAATCAGAAGTAGGTAATGGATGCATGGAGAGCTGGATCTTAGAGAAGGGAAGCATGGTGCTTGTCCCTAACTACCAGGATTGGAAGAAGAGTCTTTCCATTCCATCCAGCTTTACTATTACTTCATTTAGATCTTTGTCTTACGCCCCGCGTGGCAAGAAGCATTGTATCTTATTTGCCTTTGATGACGATGAATATTACTTTGAATTTTGAAATTGTGGGTTCGAGTTTTATTTCAAAGTTTATTCATGTCTTGGCATTTGGTTTTGCCTAAGAAGTAATGGATTGATTATGAATGATTATTGAATTGTTATCCTTATGAAATAGTTGATTTAACCATATAAACAAGACTTGCATCACCAAGCTCCATGTGGTTAGGAACTTGGAATCTTTTGACCATGGGTCAATTGTTGATTGCAAATATTGCTTATAAGGCTAAATAACTAACATATCTTTCACTTGTGAATGAGAGAGGAATAAAGGCTTGTTGGATTTCGTTTGCACGTTTGTGTAAAGACCGTTCAGGCAAATATCATAAGGATTAACTATGTGTGATTTGTTACCTTTACGGATGATGGTAGAAGGAATGGGTAAGTCTAATTTATTAGACGAATGTCTGAAACCTGAGAGGTGTTCAAGACACACCCTTAACAAATTTAAGATGAAGAGGGCAAAAGGGAATAAAGATACTCAAATCTTGTGAGATGTTGAGCATCTACATTCTAAACCATCATATGAATTGTGAGTTTCCCTCATAATTCACTTCTCCAAGGATACATGTTTTACATGGATCACTTAGTGGAGGAATGGAACATATTGGTTATGGTTCCGTCTTGATGGATTAAACTTAAGTAACCTGCTTGATAGGTGTACTTAAGTAGTGACGGGCAATGTTCTTGTTTTAAATAAACAAAGATGGTCAAATTAGCATCTAAGGAGATTCGATTAGAAAGTGTTCTTTGCTTGTCGATCTCATAGGTCAGAGTTATCCAGTCTACATTTAGTGGGAGATGGATGAACTTAGAGGATGCTAATGTATTTAATAGTTCTTCTATGTTTCAGATATTCATTTCATATCCTTTTGAGAACTGGTTTTGGTTGCTTGAAAAGGGAAATGAACAACTGAAGCATTCTAGTCGAAAAGACCTGATGTTGACACCAACATTCAATCAGAAATGATTGAAACTCAACATGGCTATGTTGGAGTATCTGGCATAAAGTTATTACTTCTTCATTTGTCTGGTAAGAGTCGTCATAAGACCAGAGGAATATAATTTATTATATCTGAGGACGATGACTTATTGATGATACGTGTTGTTTGCATTAACTACCGGAAGCTGTAGTGGGCCCTTGAGTCTACTGAGAAGAGAAGTGTAATAACATAATATATATTCCATGCTGGATTTTCAAGTTTTGAACTTGGTTAATCCAACACCTAGGTTTTGACCTGATGGTGTATATAGATCTTTTGGATATGAGATCTGCATGGATTAATTTGTAGATAACTTCAAATACTGACTGGTAGGAATTGGTTTCATGATGATTGACCATTGGGTAGGAAGCGTATGAAGACATTCTCTCAGTAGTTATGTTGAAGTTTAAGGGGATGCTTATGCCGTGTTATGGCAGTATGATGCAAGGACCGCATTCCGTTATAGGAATTTTATGAGGAAGTGTTCACAACACTGTCCGAGGGTCTTTTACATCCTGAGTATCCTTATGAAGTCTACAAAGGAGGAGTCCTTTTGGGCTCAGAATAAATCTAAGTTTTGGAATCTTTGCTAAGAAAATGAAGTGTTTGAGTTTTCAATAAGCAATGATGAAACTTGGATAGATGCCAGAGCTAGTGGGAGCGCTGTCATAATTCTATTTGGTATGTCTAGCACATACTTTTTTTTGGAGATAATGTCTTAATACAACTTGGCAACAAGTGTAAATTGAGAATTATGCGTCCATAATTAATATGGGATATTCAAAGAAGTTTATGGAATACAAGAAATATGAGTATATGTTCTTGTGGTGATATAATTAGAAGAAGCTTCAAGTGATTTTCTACTCTTGTGATAGCTTCTACTTGAAAGGATAACCGCCGATCTTGATTCGGGTTTGTGATCCTTCTTAATATGGTGTTGTTAATTTGCGTGTGTCTTAAAGCGTCATTGACTCTATTGGGTTCTTTTGAGACAATGAGAGTATGATGGCTTATACACACTAAACAAAGAGAATCAAGCATCGCTGACTCTATAGAGATCTTTGTGAAAACTATGAGGGTACGATGGCTTATACTCACTAAACTTTGTGAATCAAGCATTGTTCACCTAATTGGGTTCTTTTGAAACAATGAAGGTATAACAGTTTGGATAAATGATCGAAATCCCATTAACGCACACTTTGGAAGTGGTTGTTTGCAGTAGGGATATGATCAATATCAGAGTACACACGGATAACATCGTGGATGGTGATCTGTTTACTGAGCTATAGTGGCAGACTAGTGATGAATGTCATACTAAGGTCTGCATGAACTTGGCTTGAGTGTGTTTTAGTCATGATTCGATATGTTTTACTCTTGGGAACGTTAAGAAATATTGTGCTTCTGCTTGTATCGATTATCAAAGGGGTTTGGTCATGCGCGTGTAGCGGGTACTCTCAGTTAGCCTTATTGTGTTCCAACTTTGCATGTTTTACCTCTTCCCTGAATGTGTTTACATTCTAAATGTCCACAGCCAGTCATTATTCACGGGAAGGAAGTCTGAATGAAGGCTGAGGGAAGTGATTGGTCAAGTGTCCAATGGTGATTGGGATGATAATATCACTTTGTACTTGAAAGGGGTTTCAAGTGACTGGACGACCCACACCTGAATTCACTTTGTGGTACTTGTCATGAGTGATTCAGGATGATAATATCAGTTTATCCTCATACTGAAAACGCATGTGTCTGCATCGCTTTGGTTTGCTTTGCTCTAGTTGCTTTCAAACGCAGTCCGTAACTGGCTGTTATAAAGGTAGTAGCTGATTAGAGTATGATCACTGTGGTGGGCAATGTAGTCAAAGGAATTTGTTCCTCTGTTTAGAGAGATATCCCTGGGCCCCTCGATGATTGGGCGCTGACACCAAAATGCATGGCCATGCTCGAGTGTGCAATGATTTGGGTAATCGATTGCAACTTGTTTATTTTGGTCACCACCAATCTCGATCGAGAAACATAATCGTGAAGTACTGAGAATGACTTAGTACCATGTCTCGTCTTCACATGGATATCGTGAACAAAAGGATGGTTGATCACTTATCTAGGGCCATTTCAAACCTTTGGTTGTGAAGTGGTACTTTTCTATGGGATGACATACCTCGTACTGACTTGGGGGCAGGGATGCCTTGCTAGAGGCCGCTCCCTGTCTGTGATACCTCTGGGTACGTTGTGTCATGTGCAAGTGGGACTCTGTTGGAGTCTGCCCACTGACACAAGTACATTGGTGTTACTGCTGATGTAGTGTGAGCCTATTGTGTCACACACCAAGGATTGATCCCGACAGCTTACTGATAAAGAGAGAAGGTCCAAAAATCAAATTGTTTGATTTTAGGGCTTCACGGCCGTGAGGGATGCTCCACGGGTCGTGAAGCCAACTGCCCTCACGAATGGCTCAATGACCTTTACACGGCTCGTGGATTCTTCACGGGTCGTGAAGAGGTCGTGAGGGGTCGTGGAGGAGATGCCCTCACGAGTCACTCGAAGGCGGCACGGGCCGTGAAGGATTATGGCTAGTCGTGGCGCATTTTTGTCTTCATGGGCCGGGAGAGGCCGTGAAGACCTGTCTGCATGAAAATCTTGTATTTGATTGGGCTATTTCTTGGTCCAATGAGAAGACACTTAACAATCCGACCAAATAGAGTAGTTTGGTGGCTGGAACAGTTGGAACTTCATGCAAGACTCAACTCTCTCACTCTCTCTCTAGAATTCTCTCTTGGCACCTAGTTGCAAGATATACACATTATACACTAAGTTGGCATTACTTGAGTGTTGTGTGATCTCCATTGGTGCAAGAGGAGAAGCTTGTAGGCTGTCCCGGAAAGGTGGAGTCGTGGTGGACGTCCGCTTGACGGAGTACTAGCATACGGGGATCGGGCAAACTTGGTGTGGATCAAGCAATAGAGGAGGACACACTTGGGTTCTCGGATTCATCCCGTGTGGTGCATGTTCAGCCGATTTTGGAGCTTATAATGAGGTATATTTTCTATCCTTCTTGCTCCTTTAAGTTGCAATTTGGTTTTGTAGAATATTATCACTTTGGAACATGTATGGACCCGTTTTTGTACGGTTTTTGAACTATTTGTTTTTCGCTTCCGCTGTGTTTAGCTCCATACCGTGTTCCAACAGTGATATCAGAGCCAAATCTACAAACAAATTGCACTTTCTTGGCTTGAAAACCGAAAATGGACATTCTGTCCAGAATGTCTTCACGGGTCGTGAAGGATTTTTCTTCACGGTCGTGAAGTCTCACGACCAGTATCGTGAAGGTTTTTACTTCACGGTCGTGATGGCTTACGACCTGTCTCGTGATGATTTTTCTTCACGGTCGTGAAGGCTCACGACCAGTTACGTGGGGTGTTGGTTGTGAAGGTTTTTCACTGTGTCAGAGTCGTGGACTTCAAAGGCTTCACGGGCCGTGAAAGGCCGTGAAGGCTCCTGGGCCGTGAATGATGTTGTGAACAGTGTTTTTGTCCTTTTGGTAAAAGAAAAATAATTTTTCGGTTTTAGCTCCTTTCGATTCTGTTTTTCCAGAATTTGTCCAAAGTGTTTGGATGTTGAAAAAGCCCCATATGTGTCTTGATTCGTACATTTATATGTATTGGGTGGTTTTTGACATGAAATGCATACATGCATATACTTGTATTGTGTATATATGAATATGTATTCTCAAAGTGTTTGGGGTACTAATGCATATGTACAAGGATTGTTCACTTTGTGCCTTGAGTGTTTAGCTAGGTTTGAACAATCTTAATCAAGATACATTTCACACGGTTTTGTTGTGGCACACCGTGTTGTTGTTTGTGGTTTGTTGTTTGATCCGGTAACGCCTTGCCCGTTAGACCTATGTGTTGGTTGTTTCGTTGTGTTTAATTATTCATTCATTTGGTGGTTTGTACCACAATTGGTTTGTAACAATTAAATTTATTCGGTCTTGTATTTTGTACTTTATTTTGGCTTGCATGCCGATTGCTTTTCTCTGTAATTGGTAGATTAGCTTAGATTAACATTTCACGGCTTGCATGCCGTTTCTTTTCAAATATTTTGTATGTATTTGTAAAGGTAGACCGAAGACAACAATCGAGAGTCGTGGAGGAGACGTCTCGGCTATGGTGGATCCGGAGGTTCATGTGGAGATGACGGATTCAGTGGGAGCACTTCCACCCAGTAATGTGCCTTGAGCATCCACTATCAAAGTACCATTTAATTGAACCCTGCACATGAGATAAAAACTAAACACATTAGTTTTGTTTGGGAACCTACTTCTTGGTGGGTTCAGAAGAGGAGCACTTAGCATCTCCATCTTGTTGAACTGACTGTTCAGCTTGAGCAAGAGCTGAGTCCTGTGTAGGCTGATCAACTTGTTCTTGTTCAGGCCTTGAGATTTCTGCACCACAGTCCTTAGCCTCATGACCTCTACTTCTGCACTTGTAGCATCTCCTTCTTCCAGTGATGACAGGAGGTAGAGTGTCTATCAATCCTTGTGAGAACTTACTCTCAGTTTTAGGATTGTATTGCAAGCTGATTCACCTGGTGATCACTGACTTTGGACTTACCTTAGTCAGGTCTCTGTTTGTTATCCTGAGAAGATTGACTAACAACCTTCTTCTCCATGACTTTGGACTTACCTTTGCCATGGCTACTGGACTCACCAGTTTCAACAGGTTTGGACTTACCACTGTTGATCTTCATGGACTTACCAATATCTACAACTTTGGACTTACCATTGTTGTACTTTGACCTCTGACTTACAGTGGTCTTCCTATTCTTGTAACTTCTCTCCAAGCCAGATAGAGAATGTTGTCTTTTGAAAGAATTTGGATTAAGCCTTTCTATGACTGAAGTTTTTTGAATAGGCTGAGTGCTTAATCTGTCCAGCACAGACTTACCATGCTGTTTGGATGTTGAGCACTCTTCTCCATGATCTTTAGCCTTTACAAACATATTGTATTTCAAGCTTGGATCATGTCTTTTCTTTGAGGCTGACTTCTAAGACTTAATCAGTTGTCTATCTTCCTCAGAATCTGTACTTGCTATCTCATCATCAGCTACATAAGCTGCTGTTTGATAGTCACCTCCAAGTACAGCCTTTACCTGTTTAGGTATGTGTTGGTTTATGCACTTTTCAGCAAGCTTTGATGACTTACACCAAGACTCAGTGACCTTTTGAAGTTGGTCAGCTTTATCTTTAGCTTCCTAAAGTTCCTCACTTAGAAGTTTATTAATGTGTCTTTGACATTCAAGATAACATTGTGCTTTCTTACCAACATCAATGAGAGACTTATTTTCCTTAATCTCATTCTTGAGTTTAGTTATCTCACCTTTGAGATCATTTTGAGACTTAAGGACGGTCTTGAAATCATTCAGCAGATAATCAAAAGCAAGACCATTTTCCTCATCAGTATAAGAGTTGAAATTACTGACCTTATACATGGAAGCAGGATCCCAGTCACTAAGCTTGCTGTTTTCCTCAGCTTCCTTCATGTCAGCTTCAAAAGTTGACTCGGACAAACCATAATCAACCATATCTATCTCCAACACTTCATCTTCTTGAGCCATCAGACATACATCATCATCTGAGGTTTGTCTTCAGGCTTTCCTTTCTTGAGCTGAGTGTATTTATTCTTGTATTTATCAGCTCTGTAAGCATTCTTATCAACAACTGATGTTGAGTCTACCTCCTTTAATCTGCACTCAGCAGCAATGTATCCCTTCTTCTGACAGTTGGAGCATACAACATTCTTGGGATCAAAAGAACTCTTTCCTTTGCCCCTGTCAGATCTTCATCTTCCCCTTTGAGCTCTTCTCAAATGTCTGGCTAACAATGCCATTTGTTCAGTGATATTCTGAACATCATCAGTATCACATGAGTCTGAGTCTGAGTGGTCAGCTTCAGATTCTGACTCAGTCTCAGATTCAACAACCAGTGTCTTGGAACTTTTCTTCTTTTTATGTTCAACCAATGCAACTTCATTCTTATCCAAAGACTCCTTGAGTTGTTGTTGAGAAGTTCTCTTGTGTTCAGTGATCTGTTCATGATTTAGCAAGAACCCATAAATGGACTGTAGGTTGTACACATGTAGTGTTCCTCCAGCCCTCAGTTCTGTAGTTACATCGTTAAACATCTCTGGTAACACATCCAGAAATTTCAGCACAAGTTCAGCATCATCTTTCTTTACACCCACACTTAGTAAGTCATTTATCAAGAAGTGAAACCTTGTGAACAAATCTGACAAGGTTTCATTCTTCTTTAAAAAGAAGTTTTCATAAGATCTATTCAAATGACTTCTCTTATGTTGCTTGACCAGATCCGTGCCCTCATAAGTAACACTCAGTGTGTCCCAAATATCTTTTGCACTTTGACACCCAGTCACAGTGCGCAAGATTTCGTTGGTCAGGGCATTTGCCAGAACACTTTTTGCCTTGTCATCCAGATTGAAGAGTTTCCAATCTTCATCAGTCCAATATGCAATAGGCTTTCTTGTTTCCTTTTCAGATCTGGCAGGAGACGTATCACTGACAGTAGCAGGAATCTTGGGGATTATAGGTCCTTTGGTGACAACATCCGACATACTGTTGTCAATGGACTTGAGGAACAACATGGCTCTGAACTTCCACATAGGATAGTCAGACCCATCAAATATGGGACAACCTTTGGCAGACATCTGTGGAAAGTTTGATGAATTGTTGCTTGTAGACATTGTAAACTTTCTCAGAATCTTGAACTTTCAACTAATGAAATCGTTCAGCCTGCTCTGATACCAGTTGTTGGTCCCTTGGTGAGAATAACAACAAGCAACAGTGTGTAGAAGGGGGGGTTGAATACACTTTCTGCAGAAATTGAACAAATCAAATAAAATTGTTACACACAGTAAATCAAACCACAACTAGTTGAATGTTTTTATTAATATGAAGATGATTACAATGCTTTAAATAAGAAGATGATTACAGTAACTATCAAGTAAGCAACTCTTGATATATAATCACCTAATATAAATCTCTCAATCTTTCAAACTTACCTATCTATAATCAACTTATGATTATAGATACTGACGACTCTCTAAATAGGATTTTGACAGATTGAATCAACTAACGATTACTTACCAATATCACAACTGATGTGATAATTCGAACACACGAATGATCTGGCAATCTGTGAGTTTCTTGATCACGTTGAACTGACAAACAGTGATTCAAGAATCGTAACACATATGGTGAGGTGAGGTTTTCGGCTCTGCAATTCTTATCATAATCGTAGTCGTAGTTCTAGTCGTACCTCTAAACTTATCAGGAGATAAGTATTTATAATCCTGTTGCTACGGTTCCTAACAAAGTAGACTAATCCTAATTTGCTAACTAACTATCGGATAACTTGGAATCTTGAATCTTGAATCTTCTTATCTTGAGTCTTCAATCTTCAATCTTGATTCTCGAGTCTTCTTATCCACGCCGTAGATATAGAGAGTTAAAACAGAATTTAAAACACATTTAAATTCTTTTAAACTGACTTCTTTAGTCAGGCTGAGTTACTCAGCTTGAAACTCATCAAGCTGAGTTCTTCAAGAACAAACCCGAATTCAAACATGAACTAACAAGTATAATTATTAACTCATCCTTAGAAGTCCAAAGAGTTAAATAAAACAAGTTTAGTAACTCTGTCGAGCTGACTCTGCTTCTGACGTGAGTCACTCAGCTTGAAACACATCAAGCTGAATACTCGATATATACCTTATGTGACATACACAGATTATCAAACATATTAATAATTTGTCTAAGGTATAATATAAACTGGTCGAACATATGCTCAGTTTACATTCAGCTTATACTCAGTCTGAAACACTATAAATGTTCAGTCTGACTAAGCTTCATAATTTTGTTTAAGTTATACGTAGAACACATCTTACAAACTTAACTTTGTCTCATCAAATCTTAACTGATGAGATCATTTTCCAAACAGGTTTGCTTAGGATTCGCAAGCTAGATAATTTTTTCGAAAATATTAACAAAATCACAAGAGATTTGCTAAAAACGGTCTACAACTCTCTCGCGCGCTCACATACAAGATTAAACCACCTAGTGAAAATAGAATTTGTCACTAACAAGTTAATCTAAAACCAAACCGGAAACAAAAGCCCGTCTTTCCACAAAACGTAAATCATGCACCATCCGTAAGACGATACCACCCGAATCTAGTCTTATGGGATTTGGTTGTCGAGCTTAGCACGAGCTAATTCCCATAAAACTGTGTGGAAGGTGAGTGTGGCGAATTCACAATTTTGGTTTTCGAGCTTAGCACGAGCCAACTTTGGTGAGTTTGTTACCGTTTGTCGTGATGGACAATTTGCAATTTTGGATTTGAAATCTTGGTTAATTGTCGAGCTTAGCATGAGTTAACCAAAATTTCAAGATTTAAAATTGGTGCAAGAAGGGGTCAAACATGCCAAACGACCAGTGGATGTCGTAGGATCCCACAAGGCTCTAAGGATTGCAATAGAGATTGCAATTGGCAAAATGGTTGCCGACCTAAATAGTTTTATCATGTGATCCGCGGTAACCCCGATACATGGTGGGATGAAATACGGTTCTTAGCCTTGTTAAAGTTAATTCTTTATGGGTAAATTATTTTAACAAGATAAAATATCAAACTAACTAAAATCTACTTTGCAATTTTAGATGGCATCAACAAGCGCAAACACCACCACCACCAACGTTTCTCTACGAGTTTTCCTTTAGTAGGAGAAACTCGACGTGAGCAACTTCATGGATTGGCATAGGCAGCTTAAGCTTGTCTTAGGCTATGAAGGGAAGATGCACACCATTGAGGAACCCTTACCCGAGGCACCTCCAAGCGGTGCAACGAGGGCGGTCCGTGAGGCGTACGAAAAACGCCTCAAGGAGACTGAGGAGATAAGATGCCTCATGTTAAGCACCATGAGTACCGATTTGCAAAAGAAAATGGATCACTAGACTGCTTACGACCTAATCGGGCAGCTAAAGGACATGTTCTAACAACAGGCGAGGCAGGAGAGGTATGAATGCTTCAAGACCGTTCTCGCTTGCAAGCTTCAAGATGGAGGGAACGTGAGTGCTCATGTCTTGCGCATGAAGGAAAACATTTAGCGCATGGAGAAGCTATAAATCACCATCGGGAGGGAGATGGCAGTCGATTTGATCCTTCAATCCCTGCCCAGTGCATATGATCAATTCATCATGAGTTATCACATGCACAACATGGACAAATCCTTGATGGAGCTACATGGTATGTTCTAGACTGCCAAAGCGAGCATGACCAAGAGCAAACCATCCTCCTCCTCCACTCACGTTCTAGCCATCCGGGAAGGCCGCATCACCAAAAAGAAGGCCGCCCCTTCCAAGAAAAAGAAGGGTAAGGGAAAGGTTGGTGTGGCCAAGCCTGCCCCGGCCTCCGAGGGAAAAGGCAAGGGGAAACTTCCCCAAGCCAAGACTCCGGAGGATGCGGAGTGCTTCTTTTGTGGGGGAAAGGGCCATTACCGCCGAAGCTGCCCGAAGTACTTGGAGGGACTCAAGAAGCTCAAAGCAATGAGCATATCGGGCCCCGACACTTCAGGTACATTCATGATAGAACTCCACCATACTTCTACTTCTAAAGGCTGGGTCTTGGATACTGGCTGTCGCACTCACATATGTAATATGGTGCAGGTGCTAAAGGCAAGTAGGAGCTTGGAGTGGGGAGAGTTGGATCTGGTCATGGGAAACTCGGAGGTTGTCCTAGTGGAAGCAAAGGGAGATTTAGAGCTTTCATTCAAGTCCGGCTATTCTATTTTATTACATGATGTATGCTATTCGCCCCATGAGGCAAGAAACTTTATTTCTTTTCATAAATTGTATGACGATGATTACGATTTCAAGTTTATTTATGATACAATCGTTTGCTTTAAGAATGAAATTGGTTATTTTAAAGCTTTACCATGTCATGACATATATGAGGCAAGTGCATACATTGAATCAAGAAAATCTATCATGAATATTGATTCCGATTCCAAAAATGGTTTGGACAAGTTTTATTTGTGGCATAGTCGTCTTGGCCACATAAACAAGACTCGCATCACCAAGCTCCAAGTGGATGGGATCTTGGAATCGTTTGATCAAGGGTCGAATGATGTATGTGATTCTTGTTTATTAGGCAAGATGAAAAAGGCACCCTTCACGGGGACTAGTGATAGGGGAAAGGACCTCTTGGATATCATCCATACGGATGTATGTGGGCCTTTCAAGCATGTCACAAGGAATAACTCGAGATACTTCGTAACCTTTATAGATGATTATAGTAGGTATGGATATGTCTATCTTGTTAAACACAAGCATGAAACCTTTGAGGTGTTCAAGACATTCAAAAACAAAATGCAGAATCAATTGGGCAAAACAATAAAGATACTCCGGTCTGATTGAAGTGGAGAGTATCTAAGTACCGAATTTACCGATCATCTTAAAAATTGTGGAATCATTTCACAATTAACACCTCCAAGGACACCAAAATTAAATGGGGTAGCTGAGAGGAGGAACCGGACTTTACTAGACATGGTGAGGTCCATGATGAGTCGAACGGAGGTACCTATTATTTTTTGGGGATATGCTCTAGAAACGGCGGTAAGAATCCTTAACCTTGCACCAACCAATAAAGTATCAAAAACACCTTATGAAATGTGGCATAATAAGAAGCCGACACTTTCATACCTACGAGTTTGGGGTTGTCAAGCCTATGTGAGACATGAGGCTGAGGACAAATTTTAACCTCGTGCGGAAAGGTGTTACTTTATCGGATATCCTCCTGCCGGTGTTGGATATATATTTTATAAACCTCTGGGAACAAAGTTTTTATTGCTCGAAGGGCATTTTTTCTAGAAAGAGAAATGCTATCCAAACAAAGAGGCAATAAGGAAATTGATCTTGAAGAAGTTCAAGGGTCAACTGATAAAGAACTTGAGGTTGGCACTAGTAATCAACCTAAGATGGTTGAAACTTAGCAAGAAAATGCTGCAGTTCCTGACACTCATTCACTGCTTACTCCAAGGTGCTCCAGTAGAACTCGTTATGAGCCAGAGAGATATGGATTCTAAATATCTGAGGGCAGCGAGTTAGTGGTGGATCTTGATGAGCCCACCACCTACAAGGAAGCAATGGCAGGCCCTGAGTCTGCAAAGTGGAGAAGAGCAATGGAAAGTGAGATGCAATCCATGTCGGATAACCAGGTTTGGGAACTGGTTGATCCTACGCCCGGGGTTAGACCCGTAGGGTGTAAATGGGTCTTCAAGAAGAAGACCAGCATGGACGGAACCTTGGATACCTTCAAAGCCCGACTGGTGCCAAAGGGTTTCACTCAGAAACCTGGTGTAGACTATGATGAAACTTTTTCCCCAGTGACTATGTTGAATTCAGTCCGGATACTATTACCCATAGCTGCATTTCATGATTATGAAATATGGCAAATGGATGTTAAAACCGCCTTCCTTAACGGGAAGCTTTCCGAAGAGGTGTATATGACACAGCCTGATGATTTTGTGCATCCAGAGTATCCGAACAAGGTCTGTAAGCTAAAGAAGTCCATTTATGGACTCAAGCAAGCATCTCGCAGCTGGAATCTATGCTTTGATGAGAAAATCAAGGAATTTGGATTTTCGAAAACCAAAGATGAACCATGTGTATATGGCAGGGCTAGTGGGAGCATTATATGTTGGGGTTCTCAGGGCACGCAGCGGAAGCAAAGGTACAACATAAAATGCCCAAAGTACAAGCACATAAAGCATAAAAAGCGAAAACCCCAATAATGGACCAATCTCTATGGAATGAAATGCAACAAAACAGAGGGTAATGGAGATTATACCAGCTCCTTAGCTCCAGCAAAAGGTGATGAAGTGGTTGATTTTGCTCCTTGTGACTTGAACGATCGACTATCGAGTGGATACCCCGGCAACACGCCAAATCTCTTTAGCTAGCAAGCTCCCTTCGATTCTTCACAGTAGAAAATCGGTAGGAGAACAACAACCCACGAGCAAGGATCAATCTCTGGAACCAAAACCCTCTCTTGAACTCACAAAGTCTATATAAGCACTAAAGAGTTCTCTCAAATGTGTGTATTGCCAAGAGCCCCAAAGGAGAGAGTTTATGTCCTCTTTTATAAGCCTTTAGTCGACTCATAGTCTCCCACAGCCGGCCAAGTAAGTTCTAGACGCAACCCACATGCATTGGCCAACTTGTGAGGTGATTTGACAAAAAGGTGCCGTTTGGACTTAGCGGCGCTAACCCAAACGTAGCGGCGCTAACTTATGAAAGTTAGCGGCGCTAACGCGGCTTGTCAGTTGACATGACATAAAGCCCATGCAGCCGTAGCGGCGCTAACCTCTAGAACTTAGCGGCGCTAACCCCTAATAGTTAGCGGCGCTAACGAGGCCTGCGAAGTACACTTTTCTCTTTTGTCATCTTTGATCCCTTTACTTAAGTTGTTGTCAGATTTGACCCCGGTGTATGACCCAATAGGCCCATACATCATCGGTAGTGATTCCAAACGGTGTACGTGCATCGGTGGGCATATTCTAACAAACTCCCACTTGCACACGATGTACCATTTCTAATAAACCACAGACAATGAGCGGCCTCTAGCATAAGCATCATTGCCCCCAAGTCAGTATGGGTTTCGTTATACGAATGAAACCTGTTCACAAAGAAAGGTCCTATTGATAAGTGATCTTAAACATCCTTTTGTTCACGATATCAATGTGAACACGAGACATGGATTGAGTGTCAATCTCCAGATCGTCCACGATTGTGTTTCTCGATCTTGATTGGTGGTGACCAAAAGTTAAGGACATATCTGATTCTAAATCAATATTCCTTGCGCATGGCCATGCAAAATTTTGATGTCAGCTTCCAATCATCGAGGGACCCAGTGATATCTCTCATATCAGAGGAACAAATCCCTTTTCAACTGCTTTTAGCCACTTCCTTTATCACAGCCAGTTACGAACTGCTTTTGAAAATGACTAAAGTAAGAAAGAAATATGATATAGCAGTTCATACATCTCAGGTCTAAGGACGTAAGATATTATCATCCCAAGTTACTCGTGACTATAATCCATGGAGTATACTTGGGTGCGGGTCTTCCAATCACTTGAAACTCTTTTCAAGTATAGATAGACATTGCTCCTTAATTCGACCACATTGAATTCAAGGTCACATGCTTATCTCGGTCTTAATTCAATCTTCCTTCCACAAGATTGACTGACCGTGGAAAGTTTGAAATATAAAATATTTCCGGAAGTGATTAAACATGCTAAGATGGAACACAGTAGAGTCTCATGAATGTAACCGTATCATACGTATATATAATCTCTATTATATATCGAAACAAGCATAAGTTACAATACTGTCTATATCGTTCCCAAAATATGAAATAAAGGTTACATATCAAACAAACTAAATACATAACTCAAACCAAATCGCCAGCAAATCTTACACCTATAGCACTAGTGTGACAATCATGAGCTGCTTGCGATAATGCCTTCGTGAACGGATCTGCAAGGTTCTTATCCGTTGCTACTCTGCTTATGACGATTTCACCACTCTCAACCACTTCTCGTATGAGATGGTATTTGCGCAAAATATGTCTTGTCCTCTTATGAGCTCTTGGTTCCTTTGCCAAAGCCACTGCACCCTCATTGTCACAAAATATCTCAATAGGGTCAGTAATGCTTGGAACCACTTGTAGATCTTGGATGAATTTCTTCATCCACACGGCCTCTTTTGCAGCTTCACTTGCCGCAATGTATTCCGACTCAGTAGTCGAATCAGCCACCGTGTCTTGCTTGGAGCTCCTCCAGCTGACAGCACCACCATTTAAAAGGAATACAAACCCCGATTGAGATCGGCAGTCATCCCTATCCGTTTGGAAGCTAGCGTCCGAGTAACCCTTTACTCTTAGCTCCTCTTCCCCACCATATACCAAGAACATTTCTTTTGTACGCCTAAGGTACTTAAGAATGCTCTTTACAGCTTTCCAATGAGGTTCCCCGGGATTCGCCTGATATCTACTAGTCATGCTCAAAGCACATGACACATCAGGACGAGTGCATAACATGGCGTACATGATCGATCCCACAGCCGAAGCATATGGTTTTCGCCTCATCACTTCTATCTCCTCTTCGGAGGTAGGACATTGAGTCTTGCTCAACATCAAGCCTTGTGCCATAGGGAGGTTTCCTTTCTTGGATTCCTCCATATTAAAGCGTTTCACGACCTTATCTATGTATGCACTTTGAGAAAGCCCAAGTAGCTTTCTAGATCTATCTCTATAGATCTTGATTCCCAGAATATAGCTCGCATCGCCTAAGTCCTTCATTGAGAAACAATTCCCGAGCCAAGCTTTTACACTCTTAAGGCTCGGAACATGGTTTCCAATGAGTAATATGTCATCCACATATAGGACTAAGAAGACAATAGTGCTCCCACTAGCCCTGACATATACACATGGTTCATCTTTGCTTTTTGAAAATCCAAATTCCTTGATTTTCTCATCAAAGCATAGATTCCAACTGCGAGATGCTTGCTTAAGTCCATAAATGGACTTTTTAAGTTTACAGACCTTGTTCGGATATTCTGGATGTTCAAAACCATCAGGTTGTGTCATATACACCTCTTCGGAAAGCTTCCCATTAAGGAAGGCGGTTTTAACATCCATTTGCCATATTTCATAGTCATAAAATGCGGCAATGGCCAGAAGTATCCGGATTGATTTCAACATAGCCACTGGGGAGAAGGTTTCATCATAATCAACACCGGGTGTTTGAGTGAAACCCTTTGCCACAAGTCGAGCTTTGAAAGTATCCAAGGTTCCGTCCATGCTGGTCTTCTTCTTGAAGACCCATTTACACCCTACGGGTCTAACCCCGGGTGTAGGATCAACCAGTTCCCAAACTTGGTTATCCGACATGGATTGCATCTCACTTTCCATCGCTTCTTTCCAATGTGCAGACTCAGGGCCCGCCATGGCTTCCTTATAGTTAGAGGGCACATCAGAGTCCACTACTAACTCGCTGCCCTCAGATATGTAGAAACCATATCTCTCTGGCTCGAAACGAGTTCTACTGGAACGCCTTGGAGTAAGAGATGAAGTAGTGTCAGGTATTGCAGCATTTTCTTGCTCAGTTTCAACCGTCCTAGGTTGAGAGCTAGTGCCAACCTCAAGTTCTTTATCGGTTGATCCTTGAACTTCCTCAAGATCAATTTCCTTGTTGCCTCTTTGTTTGGATAGCAATTCTCTTTCTAAGAAGAATGCTCTTCGAGCAACAAAAACTTTGTTCTCAGAAGGTTTATAAAAAATATATCCAACACCGGCAGAAGGATATCCGATAAAGTAACACCTTTCCGATCGAGGTTCAAGTTTGTCCTCAGTCTCACGTCTCACGTAAGCTTGACAACCCCAAACTCGTAGATATGAAAGTGTCGGCTTCTTATTATGCCACATTTCATAAGGTGTTTTCGATACTTTCTTGGTTGGTGCAAGGTTAAGGATCCTTACCGCCGTTTCTAGGGCATATCCCCAGAAACTAATAGGTACCTCAGTTCGACTCATCATAGACCTTACCATATCTAGTAAAGTCCGGTTCCTCCTCTCAGCGACTCCATTCAATTGTGGAGTCCTTGGAGGTGTTAATTGCGAAATAATTCCACAATTCTTAAGATGATCGATAAACTCGGTACTTAGATACTCTCCTCCTCTATCAGACCGGAGTATCTTTATTGTTTTGCCCAATTGATTCTCAACCTCGTTTTGGAATGTCTTGAACACTTCAAAAGTTTCATTCTTGTGCTTGACAAGATAGACATATCCATACCTACTATAGTCATCTATAAAGGTTACGAAGTATCTCGAGTTATTCCTTGTAACATGTTTAAAAGGCCCACATACATCCGTATGGATGATGTCCAAGAGGTCTTTACCTCTCTCATTTGTCCCCGTGAAGGGTGCCTTTGTCATCTTGCCTAGTAAACAAGAATCACATACATCATTGAAGCTTGGTGATGCGAGTCTTGTTTATGTGGCCAAGACGACCATGCCATAAGGAATACTTATCCAAACCATCTTTGGAACTAGAATCAATGTTCATGATAGACTTTGTTGAATTAATGTATGCAGTTGCTTCATAAATGCCATGACATGGTAAAGCTTTAAAATAAACAATGTTATCTTTAAAGCATATAATAGTATCATCATCAAAATAAAATTTGTAACCATCGTCATATAATGCATGAAGTGATATAATGTTTCTAGCCACATAGGGCGAATAGCAGACATTTTTCAATAAAATAGAATAACTAGTCTTGAATGAAAGCTCCACACTTCCTTGAGCTTCCACCGGGACAATCTCGGAGTTTCCCATCACAAGATCTAGTTCTCCCTTCTCCAAGCTCCTACTTGCCCTTAGCACCTGCACCATATTACATATGTGAGTGCCACAGCCAGTATCTAAAACCCAGCCTCTAGAAGTAGAAGTATGGTGAAGTTCTATCATGAACGTACTTGAAGTTTCCGGGCCCGATATGCTCATTGCCTTGAGCTTATTGAGTCCCTCCAAGTACTTGGGGCAGCTTCGGCGGTAGTGGCCCTTGCCCCCACAAAAGAAGCACTCCGCATCCTCCGGAGTCTTGGCTTGGGGAGTCTTCCCCTTACCCTTACCCTCGGAGGCCGGGGCAGGCTTGGTTGCACCAACCTTTCCCTTACCCTTCCTTTTCTTGGAAGGGGCGGCCTTCCTTTTGGTTATGCGGTCTTCCCGGATGGCATGAACGGGAGTGGAGGAGGAGGATGGCTTGCTCTTGGTCATGCTCGCTTCGGCAGTCTTGAGCATACCATGCAACTCCATCAAGGATTTATCCATGCTATGCATATGATAACTCATAGTGAATTGGTCATATGCACTGGGCAGGGATTGGAGGATCAAATCGACCGCCATCTCCCTCCCGATGGTAAATCCTAGCTTCTCCATCCGCTCAATGTTTGCTTTCATACGCAAAACATGAGCACTCACGTTCCCTCCATCTTGAAGCTTGCAAGCGAGGGCCGACTTGAAGCATTCATACCTCTCTTGCCTCGCTTGCTGCTGGAACATATCCCGCAGCTGCACGATCAAGTCGTGAGCACTTAAGTGGTCCATTTGCTTTTGCAAATCGGTACTCATGGTGCTCAGCATGAGGCATGTAATCTCCTCAGTCTCCTTGAGGCGTTTTTCATATGCCTCTCGGATTGCCCTAGTTGCACCGCTTGGAGGTGCCTCGGGTAAGGGTTCCTCTATGGTGTGCATCTTCCCTTCATAGCGTAGGACAAGTTTGAGTTGCCTATACCAATCCATGAAGTTGCTCCCATCGAGCTTCTCCTTTTCAAGGAAAACTCTAAGAGAAACGTTGGTGGTGGTGGTGTTTGCGCTTGTTGATGCCATCTAAAATTGCAAAGTAGACTTAAATTAGTTTGTTATAGATATGTATTATCTTGTTAAATTAATTTACCCATAAAGAATTAACTTTAACAAGGCTAAGAACCGTATTTCATCCCACCATGTGACGGGGTTACCGCGGATCACACGATAAAATTATTTAGGTCGGCAACCATTTTGCCAATTGCAATCTCTATTGCAATCCTTAGCGCCTTGCGGGATCCTACGACATCCAATAGTCGTTTGGCATGTTTGATCCCTTCTTGCACCAATTTTGAATCTTGAAATTTTGGTTAGCTCGTGCTAAGCTCGACAACTAACCAAGATTTCAAATCCAAAATTGCAAATAGTCCGTCAAGACATACGGTGACAAATTCACCAAAGTTGGCTCGTGCTAAGCTCGACAACCAAAATTGTGAATTTCCACACTCACCTTCCACACAGTTTTATGGGAGTTGGCTCGTGCTAAGCTCGACAACCAAAACCCATAAGACTAGATTCGGGTGGTATCATCTTACGGATGGTGCATTATTTACGTTTCGTGGAAAGACGGGCTTTTGTTTCCGGTTTGCTTTTAGATTAACATGCAAGTGACAAAAGCCTATTTTCACTAGGTGGGTTAATCTTGTATGTGAGCGCGCGAGAGAGTTGTAAACCATTTTTATCAAATCTCTTTTGATTTTGTTAATTTTTTAAAAAATTATCTAGCATGCGAATCCAACACAATCCATGCATACAAAATCACATCACACGCATAAAATATTAAAATTGGTAACCCTTGCCATAAAAACCTATGCGTTCTTCCCGTGAGCCGAACGGGAAGAACTTGGTCAATTCTAGGGACAAAATCTTCGATGCGAGCTCCCATTAATCCCATCATCTCCATTGGACTCCATCGTGGGCTTCATGGGCTCCTAGCTCCATCTCCTTTGACCCGTCTTGTGTGTTCTTCATCCATCATAAAAATACATACAATAGAATAAAATGGCATACAAGCCATAAGATACCTATCTATCTATTACAATTACATGGATGAATGAAATGGCATGCAAGCCACATTATTATTACAAATTTATCATAAGAATAATAATACAACCAAATTTGCATCCAAACACACAAAACAACCAAAGGGTCTAGGCAAGGTTACCAATTAACATCTTCACATACAAGCAAACATACATACATGCTACTGGAATTTAAACATCAAAATAACAAGATTAAAATTTCCAGAAGCTCAAAACATGGCTAAAAACCCGAGACCAAAAACTGTTTTTAAATTTGAACAAAAACTGACTAGCGACGATAGCGCCGCTATCTAAAATATGAAGCATGAATCAAGAGTTATTCTTATTATGGAGAGAGAAACAAGGTTTAGTGAGAGAAAGTGAATATTCAATGAAGATTAAGCCATGTTTATGCAATATGAAGCATGAATCAAGAGTTATTCTTATTATGGAATAAGATTTGAGATCTTTTCTTATTCAAATTTAGATATGGAAAACACACACTTACTGGGTGTTCTTGGTGTGAGAGAAACTTAGAGATAGAAAGTTCTTAAATCAAGGATTTAAGCAAGGATTCTTGCATGCATGTGAAGATCAAGTGTTATTACAAAGGTTTCAGCTCCAAACAAGTTATTAACTCAAGAAATCATGAGATTGAGTTAAGTGATTAGAATGTGTTAAATTAGTATTGTTTGTATAACCACTTTGAAATTAATGTATTTGTTAGAGTATGCCCACTGACAACACGTACGCCAAATAATCACTACCGATGATGTATGGTCGGGGGTTAAACTCCACAGAAACCTAAGTGGAGGGACTAAAAGATGCAAATCGTAAAAGATTGGTATGCAGGAAAAGATCGCGCCTCGATCTCCTTCATAGATCGCGCCTCTATCTAATTGATTGAACACGCCTCTATCTAACTGGCAGATCACGCCTTGATCGAATTGATAGATCACGCCTCAATCTAACTGGCGATCACCTGTCAGACTGCATGCAACTTTTGCTTTTCCACCTCCTCTCTTAACCAATGCATGTGTAGACTTTACCCAAATGATGTGGCCAGCCTTGGGGCACTAAGGGGGCATCATTGGGTTAGATAAAGGCCATGCATTAGTTCATTTTTCCTTCTTGAACATTATAACACCTAAACACACTAAAGGCTTCAAGTAAGTGATCTAAGAGGGTTCCATGGTTGCTTGTTCGAGAGGTGTTTTCATGTATTGAAGTTCACCAAAGGCTTGCTAGTACAAGGAGAGCACGTTTACTCGGTGTGGACTACGGTAGAGGAAGTCTTGTTTGGCTTTCTTGTCATCACCATCATTTCGTTTTGCTCCAGTAGTTCTACAAGGGTATAAATTCCTTACTCTCACCTTGTTCATGTCGCATTTGCTAGTCATAGTTTGGTCTATTTTGGGGTTTTATGCTTTTTTTTTGTACATTATGCTTTATATGTTGTACCTTGTGCTTCCGTTGTGCTCATGAAACCCCAACAGTGGTATCAGAGCCAACTCTATGCTACAAATGTGCATGGTGGCCTGAAAAACCCGAAAATGACAATTTGTTTTTCTAAACAGAAGGGTTCGCGGCGCGAATTCGTATAAACTTCGCTGCTCGATTTCGTCTGTTTTAGAGGCGCGATCTATATGGAATTTCACGACTCGAACCCTGTTATGGTTCGTGGCTTGATCTGTCTGGCAGTGCTGTTTTTTTGTTTTTAAAGTTTAAAAAAATATTTTTCGGGTTTTTGGCATATTTATTTAGTTTCCGGAATTTTTATCCAAAAATTATATTTATAATTGTTTAAGTTGCCTTGTGTAATGGTTGGTGTATTTATATGTATATTATCATTTTGGCATGAAAATGGTAATTGCATATACTTACATTATGTATTTATGAAATATGTTTCACTAAAAATGGTTTGGTGTTGCTAATGCATATGTATATGGGATTATTTTTGGTGCCTTGAGTGTTTTTGAATAATCTTATCCATTATGCATAAGTTTACATGGTTTTTGTGTGGCACACCATGTTGTTCATGTGTTGTTCTTGTGATGTTCATGTGGTTTATGTTGGTGACAATAGAATGCCCCTAGACCTTGTTGGATGTTTGGTTGGTAATATGTAAATTATTCTTTCATTTAGTGACCTAGGTCACATAGTTTGTAATAATTTATTTATTATTTTATTTGGTTTGTAATATGTATAATTGTGGCTTGCATACCATTTAAATTTCCATATTATGTAATTGTACTAGAAAATAGGATTTGTGGCTTGAATGTCATTTATTTATTTTCTATGTAATTATAATATGGAGGCGACCATCGGGAGTCAAGGCGTTGACGTCTTGGCAAAGACAGATCCGGGAGACCCAATGGAGTTGGCGGATTTAGTGGGAGCTCATCCAAAGTCAAAGGAATTTTATCCCTAGTAGACTTGTTTTTCCTGTTTTGGCTCACGGGAAAACGCATAGATATTTATGGGCATGGTTACCAACTTTGATATGTATGCGTGTGGTTGTTTTATTATTTATTGTTTATGCATGGATATTAGGATTATTGCATGCTAGACAATTTGTGACAAAATAATAAACCTCAAAGAGTTTTTAACAATGGTTTAACAAACTCTCGCGCGCACACTTGATTAACAATTAGAATATAAAATTGGTTTATATTCCGTTGTGAAAACTTTTGGTTATTGTCACTTTTTATTAATCAAACTCAAAATGGTTTTTTAACCGGAAAACTAAATCCCGTTTTCTGAATGTAAATCGCACACCACCTATAAGATGACACCGCCCGAATCTAGCCGTGCAAGGGTTGATTGGCGAGATTTAGCCGAGTTAGCCTTTGTATGAGCTGTGTCGAAGGCATGTGTGGCAACTCGCAAGGTTGACTGTCGAGCTCTAGCCGAATTAACCATTGGGCTAGAGTACCACCGTGTATCTTGATGGTTGATTTACGATTTCAAAATAATATTTTAAATAGTAGTCGAGCTCTAGCCGAGATTATTCAAAATATTACTTTGAGATTGGTGTGGAGGGATCAAACATGCCAAACTAGACACGATGGTTGTCAAGTTGGATCCCTCAAGGAACTAAGAGTTGCAATAATGGATTACAATCGGTCAATGGTTGCTGGCCTAAATAGCTTTGCCACGTGATCCGCGGAAAACCCGTCACGGTGCAAGGTGAAATAGTGTTCTTAGCCCTTGTTAAAATAGTTTCTTTTTAACACATGGGGTAATTATTTTAATAAGGTTTATCAAACTAACTAAAACTTCTTTGCGTTTATAGATGATATCGACAAATATCAACAACACCAACTTTACTCTATGTATGTTTCTTGAGAAGGAGAAATTCGATGGGACTAACTTTATGGATTGGTCTAGGAAATTGCGTATTGTCCTACGACACGAAGACAAGTTACATACCATTGAGGAACCCCTTCCGGAAGACAAGTAGGACCGTTCGCAATGCGTATAATAAACGTGTCAAGGCTACCAACGAGGTATTTTGTCTCATGTTAAGCATGAACTAGAGCATCTAAGTGCTTAGGAGATGATGCTTTAGTTGAAGGACATGTTCCAACAACAAGCGAGGCAAGAACGGTATAGGTGTTTAAACGACCTACTTGGTTGCCGGCTGCATGACGGTGAGAACATAAGCATTCACTTGCTTAAGATGAAAGCACTTGTGGAGCGCTTGAAGACGTTAGGATTTACCATTGAATGGGAGATGACGGTGGATATTATCCTATGATCCCTTCCACCATCGTATGAGCAATTCATTATGAATTATCACATGTATGGTATGGAAAAATCCTTGATGGAGCTTCACGGCATGTTGAAGGCTCTTGAGTCTAACATGGCCAAAGGTAAGCTCACATTGTCCACTCTCGCTAAGGCTACCAAGAAGCGAACTACCTCAATAGAGAAGCTTGGTCTAACTAAGCTCACCATGACCATGGAGTCTGAAGGCAATGAGACTGCCCCTCCAGATGAGACTCCTAATGGGGAAGTTTGCTAGTTTTGTGGGAAGATTGGAAATTGGCGCAACCACGCCTACCCTAAGTGCCTGGAGGAGCTAAGGATACACAAGATGAAAAATATTGGTTCCTCGGTTGTAGGTACATTCATGACCAAACTCCACTACTCTTCTACTTCTATAGGTAAGTTTTGAATACTATCCATAACACTCACATTTGTTACAAATTTGATTGTTGCAAAGTGTAGGTGTTAAAAAGAAGTGAGATAGATCAGATGTGGATGAGCTACACTTAATTACGGGAAACAAGATAGTTGTCCCTATTCAAGGATTGGAAGTCGGAGTCTTGCCATTCCTTCCAGCTAGTCTATTACTTCACCAGATCTATGTTTTACTTTCTACATGGAAAAAAACTATGTATCTTTATATGCCTTTGATAACGATGGACGTTACTTTGAATTATGTATCAAATATTTGTGATGGTTTATTTCAAAGGAAGTAATGGAATGATCATGAATGGTTTATATATATATATATATATATATATATATATATATATATATATATATATATATTACCCTTGTGACAATACGTCAATTTAGCAATATAAACAAGGCTTGCATTACCAAGCTCCAAGTGGTTAGGAACTTGGAATCTTTTGATCAAGGATCAATTGTTGATGCAAATCTTGTTTATTAAGTTAAAAAAAGACTTAGTCATCCTTCATTTATGTATGTGAGAGGAATGAACGCTTGTTGGATTTTGTTCACACTTTTGTGAAGACAATTCAAGAAAATCATGAGGGGTAACTATGGATACTTTGTTACCAATGGAGGTATAAGAGATGGGTAAGTCTGACTTGTTAGACACGTGTTTGAAACCTTGAGAGGTGTTCAAGACACACCCATGACAAAGTATATAACTAAGAGGGCCAAAGGACTGTAATACTCAAATCTAATAGAGATGTTGAGCATTTTAGTTCTTAATTGTAATGACCATCATAAGAGATATGAAATTATCTCATAATTCAATCCTCCTAGGACACATTGTTATATGAGTCGCCAAGCGGAGGATTCGGACATTCTAGCTATGATTCGATCTATGATAGGTTGAGCTATGGTCCGATTTATGATGGATTGAATTTTGATACACCATTGCATGGGATGAACCTTTTAGTGGTGGGAATTGTTCCTAATTGAATACCAACAAAGATGGTTAAGTATTCACCTTAGATGATGTGACTAGAAAGAGTGTCTTTGCTTGTCCATCTCAAAGTCTGGATTGCCCAGCCTACGTTTAAACGTAAGGTGGAGGAACCCGAAATCTAGAGGTGCTGTTGTATTAGGTATTTTACCAAGGCAAAATTTTGTTCGACAAGTTTCCTTAAAAGGAAGCTAATATCCATCAGTGCCAAACAGAGTAAATATACCTTGAATAGAAGAACCTGATGTTGGCACTAGAACACAATCATATTTTATTGAAACTCAGCATGGCAATGCTGGAGTACCTGAAATTAAATTCATTACCTCCCCATAAACCTGGTAAGAGTTGTCATAAGTTTAGAAATATATAGTCCTATAAAGTCTACATACTTATAGACGTCCGCTAATGGACCTAGAAGTACACCTCATGATTGGAATCTTTGCTTTAATATGAAAATCAATGGTTTAAGTTTTAGGTAAGCAACGATGAAACATGGATGAATGTCACCGCTAGTGGGAGCGTTGTTGTAATTCTATATGTATGTCTAGAACGTACAACCTAATGGACATAATGTCCTAGTCTTGCTAGGTTTAAAAACCTTTGCTAAGAAATTATGTAGCCATAACGACTATAGAATACACTAAACAAACGATGGATGCCATGAAATATTGAGATATGTTCTTGGTGCACCATCACAAGGAGAAGCTAAGAGTAAATTATTACTCAAGAGCTAGATTCTATGAAGAATAGGATAACTGTCGATGTCGATCGGAGTTAATGATCTTACAAAGTATGGTGTTGTTACTCAAATTGATTCTTAAAGCATCATTAACCCTATTGGGATTCTTTTGAGACAATGAGGGTATGATGGCTTTTTGCGAAAAGAATCTGGATCTGAAGCATCACTTACCTTATTCTGTTCTTATGAAACAATGAAGGTATCTGTTGGGGTTCTATGAACACAGCGGAAGCACAAAGGTACAACAAACAAAGCATAGAGTACAAGAGAACAAAGCATAAAACCCCAAACCATGGACCAAACTCTATAGCTAACTTACGCAACATGAAAAAGAGAAGGAATTGAGATTATACCCTACTCCTTAGCTCCAGTAACTAGTTGATGAAGAGATGAAGACAAGAACATCAAAGAAGGCTTCCTCTATTGAAGTCCACCCCGGGTTTGTACCACCTCCATGCACTAGCAAGCTTGCAAGAACTTCAAATCCTTGAAATCTTGGCAAGGACAACCTTCTAAGTCCAGAAATTCGGAGCAATTCTCTGGAGAAAAACACACACTCTAAAAGTATCTAACTAAGTGTATGTTTGTGGGTTTTGGCAAAAAGGATAAATGGCAAGAAAAGAGGGTTTCTTTTAAAGACTCCCAAATGCCCCTTGAGTTCCCCTGGCCGGCCTCTCTCTTCAGGAAAAGTCGGACATGCATTGGACATGCATGGAGGTGGAAATGACTTAAAGTTGCATGTAGTCTGTCAGAATTATGCGCCGCGGGTTCGTCAACTTCCGCGCCGCGAAGACACCGCGTCGCGTAAGCTTAACAATTCCGCGCCGCGTAATTTGCCTGCTCACCAACTTTTCCATTTTGACACCATTGGTCCCTCCACTTATTAGGCTGTCGAGATAGTTCCCCGGTGTGTGACCCAATAGGCCCATACATTGTCGGTAGTGATACTTGTGGCGTACGTGCGTCAGTGGGCATGCTCCAACAAACTCCCACTTGCACATGACACACCGTACCCTAAGACCCCAGACAGAGAGCGGCCTCTAGTAAGGCATCCCTGCCCCCAAGTCAGTATGGGTTTTTGACAAAAACCAAATCCAGAATCAGTTACGAAATGATCCTATAGATAAGTGATCATTTATCTCTTCGTTCGCGATATCTGTGTGAACGCGAGACATGGTTAAATGTTAATCTCCAGATCGTTCACGATTATGTTTCTCGATCTCGATTGATAGTGACCCAAAATCTAGTTGCAATCGATCAAACATCATTGCAACTTGAGCATGGCCATGAATTTTACGTCAGCGCTCAATCATCGAGGGGCCCAAGGATATCTCTCTAAAACTTGAGGAACTAATCCCTTTGACTACATTGCTCCACCACATACACCATACATTACCTAAAAGCTCCCTTTATAACAGCCAGTTATGAACTGCGTTTGAAAGCAATCAAAGCAAAGCAGATCCATGCTTTGGAACACTTGTATCTCCAGTCTAAGGATAAAATGATATTATCATCCTGACTTACTTGTGACAGAAAACATGAAGTAAGTTCAGGTGTGGGTCGTCCAGTCACTTGACCATGGCAAGCACAGGCGAAGTGGTGCGTCTCTTTTATCTAATCCATTATTAGATAGCGACCAACCACTTCCCTCAGCCTTATCTCAAACTTCCTCCCCTTGAAGAATGACCAACTGGGGACATTTAGAATGGAAAAAAAACATTCTAGGAAGTATTAAACATGCTAAGATGGAACACAGTAAGGATTCATAAAATATTCGTCCTCGGCGTATCATTAAATCACATTTAATAATCAATATAGAATGAAATACAATGTACTCTAAGCTCTTCCTTACCACCATATACTAAGAACATCTCCTTTGTCCTTCGAAGATACTTGAGAATGTTCTTGACCGCGGTCCAATGGGCTTGCCCGGGATTAGCCTGATATCTACTCGTCATGCTCAAGGCACACGATACATCAGGACGAGTGCATAGCATGGCGTACATGATTGATCCCACTGCCGAAGCATACAGAACCCTCTTCATTACGTCAAGTTCCTCTTTGGAACTAGGACATTGAGACTTGCTCAAAGTCACTCCATGCAACATAGGGGTGTTACCCCTCTTAGAATCCTCCATCTTGAATCGCTTCAAGACCTTTTCGACATATGCACTTTGGCTAAGCCCTATTAGCCTTTTAGATCTATCTCTATAGATCTTTATGCCCAAGATATACGCCGCATCTCCCAAGTCCTTCATAGAGATACAATTCCCAAGAAAAGTCTTAACCACTTTCAAGGTTGGGACGTCGTTTCCAATAAGTAGAATATCATCTACGTATAGGACAAGGAATACTACAGCGCTCCCACTAGCCCTGACATATACGCATGGTTCATCCTTGCTTTTCGAAAATCCAAACTCTTTGATTTTCTCATCAAAGCATAGGTTCCAGCTACGAGATGCTTGTTTAAGTCCATAAATAGAATTCTTTAACCTGCAGACTCTATCAGGATACTTAGGATGTACAAAATCCTCGGGTTGTGACATAAACACCTCTTCACTTAGCTTCCCGTTAAGGAAGGTGGTTTTTACATCCATTTGCCATATCTCGTAATAATAAAACGTAGCTATGGCCATGAGTATTCGGATAGACTTCAACATGGCCACTGGTGAAAAGGTTTCCTCATAGTCAATCCCATGAGTTTGCGTGAAACCCTTAGCCACCAGTCGGGCTTTGAAGGTATCTACAGATCCATCCATGCCGGTCTTCTTCTTGAAGACCCATTTACATCCCACTGTCTTACACCCGATTGTAGGATCAACCAATTCCCATACTTGGTTTTCTGACATGGATTGCATCTCACTCTCCATTGATTCCTTCCACCTAGCAGACTCACTACCCGTTATGGCTTCCCGGTAGTTGCTCGGTTCATCATGATCCACCAATAAGTCATTGCCTTCAGATATGAGAAACCCATATCTCTCTGGCTCTTGACGTGGTCTACCGGACCTACGAGGAATTAATGAAGTGTTGTCAGGTACCTACGCATCCTCTTGCTCGGTTTCAACCACTTCGGGTTGATTTCTAGTGCCGACACTTGTCTCTTCCCCATTGGGTTCTTGAATTTCATCAAGATCAATTCTCTTACTCGATTGCATGGATATGAGTTCCCTTTCAAGGAACACAGCCCTTCTCGCGATAAACACTTTGATTTCGGAAGGTTTGTAGAATATATATCCCATGCCTCCGGTTGGATACCCAATGAAGTAACACCTTTCAGACCTTGGTTCGAGTTTGTCCTCTACCTCTCGTCTCATGACCGCAGGACATCCCCAAACCTTGAGATATGCGATCTTAGGAGCAATTTTATGCCACAACTCATAAGGTGTCTTTTGGACCTTCTTTGTCGGTACGAGGTTAAGGATCCTAACCGCCGACTCGAGAGCGTACCCCCAAAAGCTTATGGGTACTTCCGTGCGACTCATCATCGACCAGACCATATCCAACAATGTCCGATTACTCCGCTCGGAGACACCATTCAATTGTGGCGTCCTAGGAGGAGTTAGTTGTGAAATAATCCCACAACTAACTAAATGATCACGGAACTCCGAGCTCAAGTATTCCCCTCCCCTATCGGAGCGAAGTACTTTGATAGTCTTTCCCAATTGATTCTGGACTTCGTTTTGGAATGTCTTAAAGACCTCAAAGGCCTCAGACCTTAGCCTAATCAAGTAGACATATCCATATCTACTGAAATCATCAGTAAATGTAACGAAGTATCTTGAGTTGTTCCTTGTAACATGCTTGAACGGACCGCATACATCCGTATGCACTATTTCCAACAAGCATTTAGCCCTTTCACCCACACCGGTAAAGGGTGACTTAGTCATCTTGCCTAATAAACAAGATTCACATTCTTCATTTGACCCGAGGTCAAAGGATTCCAAGATCCCATCCGATTGGAGCTTGGTGATGCGTTTCTTGTTTATATGGCCAAGACGACTATGCCATAAGGAAAACTTATCCAAACCATTTTTGGATCCAGAATCAATGTTCATGATTACTCTATTATTTTCTATGTATGCATCGGCTTCATATATACCACGATATGGATAAGCTTTAAAATAACAAACATAATTTTTAAAGCATAAGATAAAACCATTTTCAAATTTAAACAAATATCCATCGTCATACAAAGCATAAAGTGATAAAATGTTTCTTGCCACAAGCGGCGAATATCATACATCTTTTAAAATAATAGAATATCCGGTCTTGAAAGTAAGCTCCACACTTCCTTTCTCTAACACCGGGACAACCTCCTTGTTTCCCATTGTTAGCTCCAGCTCCCTATCTCTCATCCTTCTACTTCCCTTTAGCACCTGCACCGTATTACAAATGTGAGTGCCACAACCGGTATCTAAAACCCAGCCATTATATGTAGAAGTATGATGGAGTTCAATCACAAACATACCTGAAGTAGAAGCGCCTGCTCCCGAAGCTTGTAGCTTCTTTAGGCCTTCTAGGTACTTAGGGCAGCTCCGGCGCATGTGTCCCTTAGCCCCGCAGAAGAAGCAAATCGCCTCCTCCAGAGTCTTAGCTTGAGGGATAGGTCCCTTCGGCTTCGGCTCCGGGGCAGGGTTCGTCTTGGGAGCCCAAACCTTACCCTTGCCTTTCCCTTTCGGGGTTGAGGCCGGTTTCTTCCTCATCTTGGACTCACCCTCCTTGATGGCCAAGACGGGAACGGAGGTAGATGGCTTTTGCTTGGTCATGTTGGACTCAGCGGTCCGCAACATACGATGCAATTCCATGAGAGATTTATCCATCCCTTGCATATGATAACTTACAACAAATTGATCATATGACGGTGGGAGAGACCGTAGAATAAAGTCTACCGCCATCTCTCTTGTGATGGCAAATCCCAACCTCTCGAGGCGTTCCACCAATGTTTTCATCTTGAGAACATGGTGGGACATGTTCCCGCCCTCTTGCAACCGGCAACCGAGAAGGTCGTTGAGATAACCATACCGTTCTTGCTTGGCTTGTTGTTGGAACATGTCCGACAACTCGCGCATCATGTCATAAGCACTCAAGTGCTCCATCGACTTTTGCAAGTCGTAGCTCATAGTGCTAAGCATGAGGCAAGTAACCTCGGTGATGTCTTTGAGGCGTTTCTCATACGCCTCTTTCACGACCCTACTCGCGTTGGATGCAGGGACCTCGGGGATGGGTTCCTCAATGGTGGCCAACTTGTCCTCATGACGGAGGACAATTCGTAGTTGCCGTGACCAATCCATAAAATTGGTCCCATCGAGTTTATCCTTCATGAGAAACACTCTTAAGGATATGTTTGACGTGGTGTGGTTGGTGCTATTTGATGCCATCTAAGAAAAACAAAGTAGATATGGTTAGTTTGATTGAAATCCTCGTTAAAATAATTACCCCAAATGTTTAATGAAAAACAACTATTTAAACAAGGGCTAAGAATCTTATTTCATCTTGCACCGTGACGGCTTTTCCGCGGATCACGTGGCATATCTATTTAGGCTGGCAACCATTGACCGATTGCAACTCTTAGTTCTTTGCAGGATCCTACTTGACAACCATTGTGCCAAGTTCGGCATGTTTGATCCCTCTACACCAATCCCAAATTAATATTTTACATGACCTCGGCTAGAGCTCGATGACCATATTAAATATTAATTCGAAATCGTAAATCAACCATCAAGATACACGATGGTACTCTTGCCCAATGGTCGACTCGGCTAGAGCTCGACGATCGACCTTACGAGTTGCCACACGCGCCTTCCACACAACTCATGAAAAGGCGATCTCGGCTAGAGCTCGACGATCAACCCTTACACGGCTAGATTCGGGCGGTGTCATCTTATGGGTGGTGTGCAATTTACATTTAGAAAACGGGATTTAGTTTTCCGGTTTAAAAAACCATATTGACTTTGATTAACAAAAGTGACAATAACCAAAAGTTTTCACTAGTCGGATACTAAAGCAATTTAAATCCGTATGTTAATCAAGTGAGCGCGCGAGAGTTGTTAAACCATTTTTAAAACTCTTGGGTTTTATTATTTATCAAAAATTGTCTAGCATGCAATAGTCCTGCAAGTCATGCATAAACAATATATAATAAAACCATCACACGCATACATATAGTTGGTAACCATGCCCCTTAAAACCTATGTGTTTTTCCCGTGAGCCACTAAGGGAAAAACAAGTCATCTAAGGACAAAAACTCCTTGACTTGGATGTGCTCCCACTAAACCCGCCACCTCCATTGGGCGTTCCGGATTTCGTGTTCGCCAAGACGTCGCTCCATGGACTCCCGATGGTTGCTCCATATTACAATTACATAGAAATTTAAATAAATGGCATACAAGCCACAAATCCTATTTTCTAGTACAAATACATAATATGGAATATTTAAATGGCATGCAAGCCACAAAACAAATTACATACCAAATAAATAAATAAATAAATTATTATTACAAACCATTGTGACATAAAGTCACCAAATTAATGGATAATAACAAAACATAAAACCAAACATCCACAAGGTCTAGGGCATTTTCTAGGGTTACCAACATCACTAGAACATACAAAGTTCACTAACGAACAAACAACAACATCAACATGGTGTGCCACACAAAACCATGCAAACTTATGTATAATGGTTAAGAGTATTACAAAAACACTCAAGGCACTAAAAATCCCATGTACTTATGCATTAGTAACACCAAACCATTTTTTATGAAACATATTCATAAATACATAATGTAAGTATATGTAATTACTATTTTCATGCCAAAACAATAATCCACATATAAATACATTAACCATTATACAAGGCAACTTCAAAAAAAAAACAAAATTTTAATTTCTGGACAAAAATTCCAGAAACCAAAATCCAGTGCCAAAAACCCAAAAAATAATTTTTGTTTAAAACAAGTTTTAAAAAAAACAGAATCTGTTCAGCATAGTTCCGCGCCGCGGAAACTGACGAGTAGAAAACAGAAAACTATATTTTCGGGTTTTTCAGGCCACCATGTGCAAAAGTAGTATAGAGGTGGCTCTGATACCACTGTTGGGGTTCTATGAACACATCGGAAGCACAAAGGTACAACAAACAAAGCATAGAGTACAAGAGAACAAAGCATAAATCCCCAAACCATGGACCAAACTCTATAGCTAACTTAAGCAACATGAAAAATAGAAGGAATAGAGATTATACCCTGCTCCTTAGCTCCAGTAACTAGTTGATGAAGATATGAAGACAAGAACACCAAAGAAGGCTTCCTCTATTGAGTCCACCCCGGGTTTGTACTACCTCCTTGTACTAGCAAGATTGCAAGAACTTCAAATCCTTGAAATCTTGGCAAGGACAACCTTCTAAGTCCAGAAATTCGGAGTAATTCTCTGGAGAAAAACACACACTCTAAAAGTATCTAACTAAGTGTGTGTTTGTGGGTTTTGGCAAAAAGGATAAATAGCAAGAGAAGAGGGTTTCTTTTAAAGACTCCCAAATGCCCCTTTAGTTCCCCTGGCCGGCCTCTCTCTCCAGGAAAAGTCGGACATGCATTGGACATGCATGGAGGTGGAAATGACTTAAAGTTGCATGCAGTCTGTCAGAATTACGCGTCGCGGGTCCGTCAACTTCCGCGCCGCGGAGACACCGCGTCGCGTAAGCTTAACAATTCCGCGCCGCGTAATATGCCTGCTCACCAACTTTTCTATTTTGACACCATTAGTCCCTCCACTTATTAGGCTGTCGAGATAGTTCCCCGGTGTGTGACCCATTAGGCCCATACATTATCGGTAGTGATACTTGTGGCATACGTGCGTCAGTAGGCATACTCCAACAGTATGATGGCTTAAATAAAGGACCGTAATCTCTCAAACGAGTGATAGCTTGTGGAAGAGATATGGTCACCAGCACAGTCCACACGGATGGCATTATGGCAGATCCATTTACTAAGCTATTGGTGGAGGCTAGCAATGATAGTCATACTAGGCCTGCATGTACAAGGCTTAGAGTCGTTTTAGTTATATGTTTGATTTGTATTAATCTCTACGGAACGTTAAGCAGTATTGTACTTCATACTATATCGATTATTAAATGGGGATTTAATAATGCGCCGAGGGCGGATATTTTCATGAATCTTTACTGTGTTCCATCTTAGCATGTTTAATCACTTCCCATAATGCTTTTTCATTCTAAATGTCCACAGTCGGTCATTCTTCAAAGGGAGGAAGTTTGATATAAGACGGAGGGAAGTGGTTGGTCGCTATCTAACAATGGATTGGGTAAAGGAGACGCAACACTTCACTTGTGCTTGACTAGGTTAAGTGACTAGACGACCCACACCTGAACTTACTTCATGGTTTCTATGACGAGTAAGTAAGGATGATAATATCATTTCATCCTTAAACCGGAGATACATGTGTTCCAAAACATGGGCCTGCTTTTCCTTAATTGCTTTCAAACGCAGTTCGTAACTGGTTGTTATAAAGGGAGCTTTTAGGTAAAGTATGGTATATGTGGCGGAGCAATGTAGTCAAAGGGATTCGTTCCTCTAGTTTTAGAGAGATATCAATGGGCCCCTCGATGATTGAACGCTGACATAAAATGCACGGCCGTGCTCGAGTTGCAATGTTATTTGATCGATTGTTACTAGTTTTTGGGTCACCATCAATCAAGATCGAGAAATATAATCATGAACGATCTAGCGATTGAAATTTAACCATGTCTCGTGTTCACACGGACATCGCGAACGAAGGGATGTTTGATCACTTATCTATAGGGGCATTTCGTACTTGTTTTGGATCTGGCTTTTTGTCCAGGATGACAAAACCTATGCTGACTTGGGAGCAAGGATGCCTTACTAGAGGCTGCTCTTTGTTTGTGGTTCTATAGGAACGATGTGTCATGTGCAAGTGGGAGTTTGTTGGAGTATGCCCCTTGACAACACGTACGCCAAATAATCACTACCGATGATGTATAGGCCTATTGGGTCACACTCCGGGGGTTGATCTCGACAGCAACCTAAGTGGAGGGACTAAAAGAAGCAAATCGTAAAAGATTGGTGCGAAGGAAAAGATCGTACCTCGATCTTCTTAATAGATCGCACCTCTATCTAATTGATAGATCGCACCTCTATCTAATTGATAGATCGCGCCTCTATCTAACTCACCGATCACATATCGATCTAGTTGATAGATGTTGGGAAGATGATCTCATCAGTTTAGGTTTGATGAGACAAAGTTAAGTTTGTAAGATGTGTTCTACATACAACTTAAACAGAATTATGAAGCTTAGTCAGACTGAACACTTATAGTGATTCAGACTGAGTATAAGCTGAGTATAAGTTGTAAATATGTTTGATCAGCTTAGACTATATCTTAGTAAGATTATCAATATGTTTGATAAACTGCGTGTGTGTTACCTAAGATATATATATATATATATATTGAGTTTCAGCTTGATGAGTTTCAAGCTGAGCAACTCAGCGTGTATACTGAGTCAGCTCAATAGAGTTGCTGAATATGTTTTGGTTAACTCTTTAGACTTCTAAGGATGAGTTAATAATTATATGTGTTAAACCATGTTTGAATTCGGGTTTGTTCTCGAAGAACTCAGCTTGATGAGTTTCAAGCTGAGTAACTCAGCCTGACTAAAGAAGTCAGTTTAAAAGAATTTAAATATGTTTTAAATTCTGTTTTAACTCTCTATATCTATGGGAAGGATAAGAAGACTTCAGAATCAAGATTGAAGATTGAAGACTCAAGATAAGAAGATTCAAGATTCAAGATTCCGAGTCATGAGGTAGTTAGTTAGCAAATTAGGTTAAGTCCAATTTGTTAGGAACCGTAGGAACAGGATTATAAATACTTATCTCGTGATAAGTTTAGAGGTACGACTACAATGACAATTACAACTAAGTGTTGCAGAGCCAAATACCTCACCTCAACCGTATGTGTTACAATTCTTGAATCACTGTTTGTTAGTTCAACGTGATCAAGATATTCATAGATTGCCAAGCTATTTGTGTGTTCGAATACTCACATTAGATGTGATCTTGGTAAGTTATCAATCTGTGTAAATCCTGTTTAGAGAGTCGTCAGTATCTATAATCATAAGTTGATTATAGATAGCTAAGTTTGAAAGATTGAGAGATTTATATTAGGTGTTTACCTATCAAGATTTGCTTACTTGATAGAGTCTGTAATCATCTTCTTATTAATGAAAAACAAAGCATTCGATTGTGGTTTGATTAACTTTGTGTAACACTTTTATTTGATTTGTTCAATTTCCGCAGAAAGTGTACTCAACCCCCCTTCTTATTAATGTCCTTTGTCTACTGCTATCAGAGCAGGCTGAACGATTTCATAAGTTGAAAGGTCAAGATTCTGAGAAAGTTCACAGTATCTACAAGCAAAAATACTTCAAACTTTCCACAGATGTCTGCCAAAGGCTGTCCCATATTTGATGGATCTGACTATCCTATGTGGAAGTTCATAGCCATGCTATTCCTCAAGTCCATTGACAATCGTACGTTCGATGTCATTACAAAAGGACCTATCATCCCCAAGATTCCTGCTACTGTCAGTGATACGTCTCGTGGCAAAACTAAAAAGGAAACAAGAAAGCCTGCTGCATCCTAGACTGATGAAGATCGGAAACTCTACAATCTGGATGACAAGGCAAAAAGTGTTATGGCAAATGCTCTGACCAACGAAATCTTGCGTACTGTGACTGGGTGTTAATCAGCAAAAGATATCTGGGATACGCTGAGTGTTACATATGAGGGCACAGATCTGGTCAAGCAGCAAAAGAAGAATCACTTGAATAGATCTTATGAAAACTTCTTTTCAAAGAAAGATGAGGCTGATAAATGACCTACTAAGTGTGGGTGTAGAGAAAGATGAGGCTGAACTCGTGCTGAAATTTCTGGATGTGTTACCAGAAAAGTTTAATGAAGTAACCACGACACTGAGGGCTGGAGGAACAGTGCATGTGTACAACCTACAGTCCATTTATGGGTTCTTGCTAAACCATGAAAAGATCACTGAACACAAAAGAACTTCTGAACAACAACTCAAGGAGTCTCTGGATAAAACTGAAGTTGCATTGGTTGCACATAAAAAGAAGAAAAGTTCCAAGGCACTGGTTGTTGAATCTGAGACTGAGTCAGAATCTCAAGCTGACCACTCAGACTCAAACTCAGGTGATACTAATGATGTTCAAAATATCACTGAGCAAATGGCAATGTTATCCAGACGTTTGAGAAGAGCTCAAAGGGGAAGAGGAAGATCTGACAGGGGCAAAGGGAAGGGTTCCTTTGATCCCAAGAAGGTTGTGTGTGTTAACTGTCAGAAGAAGGGACACATTGCTGCTGAGTGCAGATTAAAGAAGGAAGAATCAGCATCAGTTGCTGATAAGAATACTTACAGGCCTGATAAGTATAAAAAGAAATATACTCAGCTGAAGAAAGCAAAGCCAGAAGACAAAAGACTTTACGCTGAAACCTGGGATACTGAATCATCTACCTCAGGTGATGATGTATGTCTAATGGCTCAAGAAGATGAAGCTGAGGAAAACAGCAAGCTCAGTGATTCGATCCTGCTTCCATATATAAGGTTAGTAATTTCAACTCTTACACCAATGAAGAAAAAGGTCTTGCATTTGACTATTTGCTAAATGATTTCAAGACCATCCTTAAGTCTCAAAAGGACCTTAAAGCTGAGATAGCTAAACTGAAGAATGAGATTAAGGAAAATAAATCTCTCATTGATGTTGGTAAGAAAGCACAGTGTGATCTTGAATGTCAAAGACACATTAATAAACTTATAAGTGAAGAACTTCAGGAAGCTAAAGTTAAAGCAGAACAACTCCAAAAGGTCACTGAGTCTTGGTGTAAGTCATCAAAGCTTGCTGAAAAGTGCATAAACCAAAAAATTCCTAAACAAGTACAAGTTGTACTTGGAGGTGACTATCAAACAGCAGCTTATGTAGCTGATGATGAGATAGCAAGTACAGATTCTGAGGAGGATAGACAACTGATTGAGTCTCAGAAGTCAGCGTCAGAGAAAAGACATGATCCAAACTAGAAATACAATATGTTTATGAAAGCTAAATATCATGGAAATGAGTGCTCAACATCTAAACATCATAGTAAGTCTGTGCTGGACAGATTAGGCACTCATCCTATTCAAAGAACCTCAGTCATAGAAAGGTTTAACCCAAATCCTTTCAAAAGACAACATTCTCTATCTGGCTCGGAGAGAAGTTACAAGAATAGGAAGACCACTATCAGTCAGAGGTCAAATCACAACAATGGTAAGTCCAAGGTTGTAGATCTTGGTAAGTCCAAGAAGATCAACAGTGGTAAGTCAAAACCTGTTGAAACTGGTGAGTCCAGTAAACATGACAAAGGTAAGTTCAAGGTCACGAAAAAGAAGTGTGTTGGTCAAGCTTCTAATCAAAAGGATAACAAACAAAGATCTGACAAAGGTAAGTCCAAAGTCAGTGAGCACCAAGTGAGTCAACTTGCAAAGAAAGTTGAAAAGTTATCCACTACATACAATCCCAAGACTGAGAGCAAGTTCTCACAAGGATTATTAGACACTCTACCTCCTGTATTCATTGGAAGAATGAGATGCTACAAGTGCAGAAGTAGAGGTCATGAAGCTAAGGATTATGATGTTGAAATCTCAAGGCCTGAACAAGAACATGCTGATCAGTCTACACAGGACTCAGCTCCTGCTCAAGCTGAACAGTCAGTTCATCAAGATGGAGATGCTAAGTGCTACACATCTGAACCCACCAAGAAGTGGGCTCCCAAACAAAACTAATGTGTTTAGTTTTCATATCATGTGTAGGGTTCAAGTAAATGGTACTTGGATAGTGGATGCTCAAGTCACATGACCGGGTGGAAAGGACTTCTTAGTGATTTCCATGGAAGAACTAAAGGCTATGGGAATATGCATGCTGGTAAGTGACTTTCTAGAAGGTTGCATATGTTAAAGGTCTTAAGCACAATTGATCAGTATCAGCCAGTTGTGTGATGAAGACAATATAGTTACTTTTAGGAAGAAAGCATGAACAATATATAATGCTAAGGGAAAGCCTGTATTAATAGCTAAAAGAGAAAGATATGTGTATCTACTTGATCTTAATTCTGCTGATCCATATACTGAAACCTGCTTGTATTCCCAATATGTTCCTAAGCTAAGTTAGTTGTGGCATAAACGATTATCACATTTGAATTTTAAAAATTTAAATATGTTATCCAATAAAGAGTTAGTCTCTGGATTACCAAAGATCACATTTGTCAAGGACAAATTGTGCTCAACTTGTGAACAAGGGAAACATCACAAAGGGTCTTTCAAGTCAAAGCAAAATTTTTCAATAACAGTCCCATTGCATATGGATCTGTTTGGACCCATAAGTACTCCAACCCTAAGTGGCAAGAAGTACACCCTGTGATAGTAGACGAGTTCTCTAGATTCACCTGGGTAATATTCTTTAAAGCAAAAAGTGAGGCTGCCCTGGAGATAATAAGTTTTATCAAACAGGAAGTGTTGCAGAATGGTAAGTCTGTAAAGCAACTCAGAAGTGATCATTAGACTGAGTTCAGAAACATTACCCTTGAAAGCTTCTGTGAACAAAAGGGAATATTACAAAATTTCTCATCTGTCAGAACTCCCCAACAAAATGGAGTTGCTGAGAGGAGAAATAGAACCCTAATTGAGGCTGCTACAACAATGTTGTGTGAGGCAGGATTGAAACTCTATTTTTGGGATGAAGCTGTCAGTACAGCCTGTTATACCCAAAATAGATCAATCATTTTCAAAAGACATGGAAAGACTTCATATGAGATGTATAAGTCTAGAAAGCCCAATATAGGTTATTTCCATATCTTTGGTTCAAAATGCTATGTGTTGAATCAACGAGATCAGCTCCATAAGTTGGAACCTAAAGCTGATCTTGGATTATTCGTTGGTTATTCCTCAATCTCCAAGTCTTATAGAATATATAATACAAGGAGAAAGGCCATAGACGAATCAATTCATGTATCTTTTGATGAAGACTGTTTTGATCAAGCTGATAAAAGTCAAGCTGACTTGGTAAGTCTGAGCGAGCTTGAAAGGCCTAAGGAAACCAACTTATCAAATCCTATGTATGTCATAGAAGATGATAGTGATGATGATATGTGTCCATCCAAGAAATCATCACATGCTCAAATGGATTCTCAAGCTGAGAAAGATGATGAGTTTGTCAATCCGTTTGGAGCTGACATTCCTCAGACTAAAGATCTTGGTGATCAACAGTTTGTTGACAATGCTGCTATTGAGACTGAGGAGATAAGTTCACCTCAGGGCTCTCAACATAACTCAGATTCTGAACCAGACTCTCCAACTACAACATTTAAATTCCTCAAAGACCATCCTTAAGATCAAATAATTGGAAATATCCAAGAAAGGGTTATGACACGATCCAAGGCAACGACTAACTATGCTGCTCACTTTGGTTTCCTATCTCAGATGGAGCTAAAGAGGACTAAAGAAGCCTTAGAGGATAAGGATTGGATTGATGCTATGCAAGAATAATTAAATGAGTTTAAGAGAAACAAAGTCTGGAATGTTGTCCCTGCCCCTGAAGATCATACAGTTATAGGCACTAAGTGGGTCTATAGAAATAAAATGGACAAGGATGGAGTGATAGTTAGGAACAAAGCAAGGTTGGTAGCACAAGGGTTTAAGCAAGAAGAAGGAATCGATTATGATGAGACCTTTTCCCCTGTTGCTAAAATTGACGCCATAACGCTGTTCTTAGCTTATGCAGCATATAAAGACTTCAAAGTCTATCAAATAGATGTAAAGAGTGCTCTCCTGAATGGAAAACTTCACGAGGAAGTCTATGTGAAACAACCTCCTGGCTTTGTAAGTTCAAAGTTTCCACATCATATCTATAAGTTGGACAAGACTTTGTATGGTCTTAAAGAAGCTCCAATAGCTTGGTATGATACTCTGTCCACTTATCTACTATCAATGGACTTCATTAGAGGTAGTATAGATAAGACACTCTTTATTAAAAAGAGTAAAGGGCAGGTGATTCTTGTACAAATCTATGTGGATGACATTATCTTTTGTTCTACCAAAGAATCTCTATGTAACTGGTTCTCCAAAATAATGTCACAAAAGTACAAGATGAGTATGATGGGTGAGATGACTTATTTCATGGGCCTACAAATTCAACAAAAGCCTGATTGAATATTCATCAATCAAAGCAAGTATGTTCTTGATTTGATAAAGAAATATGGTTTTGATTCAAGTTCAACAATGAAAACACCCATGTCACTAGTTGTCAAGCTGAGTAAAGACGCATATGGTAAATCTGTGTGTCAGTCTACCTGTAGAGGAATGATAGGTTCATGTTTGCTACATGTGTTTGTGCAAGATATCAGGCAGATCCTAAAGAATCACATCTTCAAGCTGTGAAAAGGATCTTTAGGTACCTTAAAGGTACACCAAATCTAGGACTTTCGTATCCAAAGGACTCTAGGTTTGAGTTAGTTGGTTTCTCTGATGCTGACTATGCTGGGTGCAAGTTAGATAGAAAATCAACAACTGAAGGATGTTAATTGCTTGGAGGGAAGCTAGTAAGCTGGACCAGTAAGAAACAGAACTCAGTGGCTACTTCAACTGCTGAAGCTGAGTATGTTGCAGCAGGAAGCTGTTGTGCTCAAATCCTGTGGATGTAGCATCAGATTCAAGACTTTGGCATGAGTTTCAAGAAAACTCCTACCTTCTGTGATAACCAAAGTGCAATAGCTATCACTTACAATCCAGTCATCTACTCAAGAACCAAGCATATTGAAATTAGACATCACTTCATCAGGGACATTGTGGAAAAAGGTAATGTTGACATTAAATTTATTTCCACTAATGACCAATTAGCAGATATCTTTACTAAACCACTTGATGAAAAGAGGTTTATGTATCTGCTAAGTGAATTGGGTATGCTCAACCCCTAGCTTAGTGTCTAAAATCTTAGTTTTCAGTTTGACAAAGACTAAGTGTCTTAAGCTGAGTGCACAGTTTATAAATAAGTTTTCATAAACTGAATAACCTGTCAAGCTGAATGATGAGTTCACATGTTTGGTGCGTTCCAAACATACTTTAACTACTCAGTGTAGTTGAAATATAAGTTTGAGTAAGTCTCAAACATAAATGACTAAGTGTCATTGAGTCTGAGCTATGTGCTTATCTCAAGTTGTGTGATTGGTTCACACGTTTGGAGCGTTCCAAACATATTTTAACTACTCAGTGTAGTTAAAATGTAAGTTTGAGTTAGTCTTAAACGATAATGACTAAGTGTCATTGAGCCTTAGCTGTGTGCTTTACTAAAGCTGAGTTTCATTCTCAAGCTGAGTGCTCAATTCAAGCTGAGTGATTAGTTTACTCAGCTTGGTGTGTCCAAACTATGATTTAATTACTAAGTGCAATTAATTCATCTATACATGTGTATTGGAGTACGTTTCAAATCGCATCGTATATCAATGGTGTATTGGTATACTTTACCAGTGTCTATAATATTATTATGAGTTAATCATATTATGTTACACTTGTATCCGTTGGAAGATGATGTGTTTCTACCCTCTCACTGTTACATCAAGCCGTAAGTTTTTACGATGTAACAGATAAAAAGGGACTTCAACGGTAAATTTTCTCTCTCCTAAGAAAGGTATATATATATATATATATATCGATCATAACCGGCTTACAAAACAGACTTCTCACCTTCTAAACTACCTTTCGCGAACATTGCTCAGTGCATACGTCCGTTCAAACCCTAAATTGCTAAGTGCTATTTTCAACTCGCTCAGTGCGAATTTTCATTTGCTACGTGCTTCTTCACAAAATTACTCTGTGGAATTAAACGATAATGGATGGAACCATTTACATTCTTAGTGATAGGATGGCCAGAGGTGTTGCGCTCAAGAACAACGGGATGCCGGTACTCAAAATCAATAATCAACGTGCCTGTTCGGTAACCCCAGAACACAAAAGGAACAGAGGCTATGAAGCCTGGGTGAACTACATCAGGAAATGCCTATTGGCTTTTGCTTTTACTGGCGCACTACTCCATACAGTTCCACAACATATGGTGGACTTCTGGTACCCCTGTACATACAACCAGAACAGGGGAGAGATCAGTGGCACTGTTTTAAATGGAAATAGAACAGTTGTTATTACTGTCCAGAGGCTGAGGGATGTTCTTCACCTCCCTGCTAATGATGTGTTCTAGCCTACTGTGATAAGACCAGTGGAAAGTTCTGTCCTACCCCGTATGGGACACCCACAAACATAGGGTATGATAAAAAAGGCCACCTTCCCAATGAGTTGGGGTTTTATGGTTTCTACGGTGATTCGTTCAATGGGAACAAAGGTGGCAGGCTTGGACCCAGTAAATGAGTTCGAGATGCAGCTGCTGTACAACATGTTCTTTGCAAGAAATCTCGACTATGTGCTGCTCTTCTTAAATGAGCTCAAGGTCCAAGTGTTAAAGACACCAAGGGATCTTCATGTGCCTTTTATAAGGTTCTTATCGTTGGTGATTGAATCTGAGTTGGGAGACTAACTATATGAAGCTAGACAAGAGTTGTTCCCTGCTCCAGCACTCAGCTCCAAGATGTTCAACAATGACATCTTTCCAGAGCAAGAAGGTCTGAGTGACCAAATGCGATGGATAGCTGAGCAAGCTTCATCAGAAAGTGAAGCAGAGGGATCCACTGAAGGGGGAGCTTCTCACGCTGACACTGAGGTTCAAGCTGAGCATCATGTTCGAGCTGAACCAGTACATACTGAAGCTGCTTCCGGTAAAAACTCTCCACTATCTCTTTCCTCTCATTATTCTCCATCTACATTTGGAGATAAGGCTGTGGTAAACCCAACCCAGTCTAACCCATCTCCTCCACCTTCCATTCAAATTCAATTTGAAGCCACACCTAGTTTTCCCACTACTGCTAGGGAGAATATTCGAACCTATACAAGGAAAATTTCCATAGGTGGTGCCACTCCTACAGGCATCACTGGAGTTGAGATCACCTTGATCCCTCCACAGGCAGGAGTTGAGGGGGAGACTCCTACTCTTCAGGTGTCAACCTCGAGGCTCATATCTACCCTTAAGCCTAAACCGGGTGTGGTGTCTACTCAGCCCACACCCTCCAGTGCCATGGGAGAGCCCATTAATGTGCATAAGCAGACACACTTAGGTAACATTAAACATATGACCAATCCCCAGGGTCAATCACCCCCCTCCAAACCAATTATCCAACCACCTACCTACACACTACATGTTTCGAGCCCCATTACTTCTCTTCACTTCTCACACCCACTCGCACGACCTGTCAATGTTTCATCTTCAAACCAAGGTGATTCACAGGGTCCAAACTCTGGTGCAAATGAATTTGAAGGTAAAAACCAACCTTTGGATGATGCACCCAAAGACTCTCCTCACACTGACACTGCCTCCTCAGGCATCTAGCAGCTGAAAGATTATGTTGCTGCTTAGTTTGGTTTGTTCCATCTCAAGCAGAAGAAGCACAAACGTAGAATCTATCAAAGGCTTGAGAAGCTGACCATAGATGTTAAGGAGATTGCCTCTGCAGTTGATGCACTCCAACAACTAAAGACTTCAACCCCTAGTAATGATGACAAAAGGGGGGAGAACGTTCAAGCTGATACTGAAGCTAGGCTAGTTCGAGCTTAAGCTGAAGCTCTACTAATACTATCTAAAGGAGAAGGAAGGAAGACTCAGGCTGAGGGGGAGTTGGAAATGAACAAAGAGGAACCTATAGCTAAGAGACAAAAGGTTGAAGAATCTGAACCTGAAGCCGACAGTGTTTCTGAAACTGAGGAAGAAACAGAAGAGGATAAAGCTACAAACCTTATGATTGAAATGCTCGAACAAGAGGAAAACCAATGAGTTACGTATTTCACCTGAAGAGCTGAGAAAGAGAAAAGAGAATGAAGTAAAAGACCAAGAAAAGGAAAAGGAAAGAAAAGCTTTAGCACAAGCTGAAGCTACATACACTGGTCCAAGACCTGATCTAATCCCATACTTAGATGCAGAACTGTAGGAGTGTTACTTCAGAAGAAGCATCAATGAAGAGATCAGAGGAATGACTCTGAGTAGAGTAAATGGAGGTGTCATTCTCACTTTTGAACTTAGTGACAAATCAATAGTGGGAATGGACCTGAGATACGTTCATAGCATGGGCTACATTGAATAGCAAAGAATAATGATAATGCTCAGGAAGTTCAAAAGGAGTCAAATTAAACAAGAAATTCTATCCGAGGTCTCCAAGTTGATTGCTCGAGCTGAAGAACTGAGGTATGTTCCAGTTCCTGGTCTGCAGTGTGAAGATCTGTTCAGAATGCCTGGGGGTGTAGAATTCAAGGAAAATCAAAGTGTTAACACACCTATTCAAGGCTTTATATTTAAGGATCAGGCAGGCAATCCTAGCTTTATCAAACTAAATGAAATATGTTATCTGAAAGCTGAGGATGCCTTTAGAATGAGAAAGTGTTGTGGTGGTGATGCTTCGAATCAACTAATGAAATATAGACTGAACAAGATCATCAGGGTTTAGGGTTTAGGGTTTAGCGCCGCTAAACCCTGCCAGTGCCTTTTGTCAAAACCACCTCCAAAACTGACCAATGCATGGGAGCTTTTGTTTCTCGAGGTTGGGTCGGTTGAGAGGGGTGATAACCCGTATTCTGGAGCCAAGAGAACAAGTGAACTCATTTTCTTTACATTGGGTTTTTCTCTCTCACTTTTCTCTCTAACTTCTTCATGCTTTTGTTTCTTCTTTGGTGCTACTAAGACCAAGAGAAGATTGAAGAGGTTGCTCCAGTAATTTGGTCTCCATTGTTGCTGTTCCTAAGTGATATTCAAGTCGAAGTATCACAAGGCTTGCTAGCACTCGTGGTTTGGCTTGTTCCCGGGGTATATCCCAATAGAAGATCCGGTTTTCGTTCTTGGAGGATCATCACCACGATTGAAGATTACTGGAGCTAAGGAGAAAGGTATAACCTCTTTCTTTTCAAGTTGCATTTCTTGAACATAGAGTTTGGTCCATTTGAGGGATTTCGGTTTTTATGCTTTGATTGCTTGTATATTGGGCTATTTTGTTTGTACCTTGCTTCCGCTGTGAGCCCACGAAATCCCAACAGTGGTATCAGAGCCACCTCTATGTTAGATCTGCACTTGGTGGCTTGAAAAATCCCGAAATCAAAATGGTTGTTTTCTGTTCGAACAGGGTTAGCGGCGCTAACCTCGGGTTAGCGGCGCTAACTCATAAATGTTAGCGGCGCTAACGCGCTGTAACAGTTTTATTTTTCAAAGTTAAAATCAGTTTTGGTCTCGGTAAATTTTAGCCTTTTTGTGATTCTGGAAATTTGTTCCAGTTTTGTGTTTGGTAATTTTGTTACCACCTTGTTTGTTTGGTTGTATGTGATAGATTTGAAATTGGTAACCTTGTCTTTGACCTTGTGGTTGACTTTGTGTGTTTGGATGCATTTGGTGATTTTTAATCACATGGGCTGTAATATTTATTAAAATTGTTATATTTGTAATAATATTGTGGCTTGCATGCCATTTCATTCATCCGTGTATTTGTACTAGATAAATAGGAAATTAGTGTGGCTTGTACGCCATTTCAATTTCTATTGTATTTGTTGTACAATTTGGATGAAAACACACAAGATGGAGTCGGAAGGAGATGGAGCGTGTCCATAAAAGCCGGTGAAGTCCATTGGTGATAGCGGTTCTAGTGGGAGCTCGCATTAAAGACCTTCCGTCCCTTAGTTGACCACGTTCTACCCGTTTTGGCTCACGGGAAGAACGCATAGGATTTTGGCAAGGGTTACCAATTTATTTCGTATATATGCGTGTGATGTGATTTTATTTTATTCTTGCATGGTTTGCTTAGGATTCGCATGCTAGAAAATTTTTCGAAATTAATAAAATCACAAGAGATTTGGTAAAAATGGTTTACAACTCTCTCGCGCGCTCACATACAAGATTAACTCACCTAGTGAAAATAGGTTTTGTCACTAAACAAGTTAATCAGTAACCAAGCCGAAAACAAAAGCCCATTTTCATAAAAACGTAAATCTTGCACCAACCAAAAGATGACACCACCCAAATCTAGTGAAGCATGGAGTGATTGTCGAGCTTAGCACGAGTTATTCCATGTGGATCTGTGTGGAAGGTGAGTGTGGGATCTTGAAATTATCGGTTGTCGAGCTTAGCACGAGCCGGTAGTTGTCGGGGTATCACCGTGTATCTTGTTGGACGATTTGCAATTACAAATTAGAATCCTTGAGTGATTGTCGAGCTTAGCACGAGTCAACCAAGAATTTTAATTTGGAATTGGTGCTAGTAGGGATCAAACATGCCAAACGACCGATGGTTGTCGTAGGATCCCGCAAGTGTCTAAGAGTTGCAATAGAGATTGCAATCGGTAAAATGGTTATCGGCCTAAATAGCTCCATGAAGTGATCCACGGCAACCCCGTCATGAATTGGAGTGAAATATGGTTCTTAGCCCTTTGTTAAAATATTTTTCGAGACGATAAGGGTAATTATTTTAACGAGGATTCAAATCAAACTAACTAATTCGTGTACTCTACTTTAATATAGGATGTCGAATCAAAACCACAACACGTCGAATTTTTCACTTCGTATGATTCTACAAAGGGTGAAACTCACGGAAGTGAACTTTGTTGACTGGCTTAGGCAATTGAGAATTGTCCTACGTGCTGAGTCTAAGTTGCACATTCTTGAGGAACCCATTCCTGAACCACTTGCTATCAATGCGGAATGGGCTATCCGATATGCGTATGAAAAGCGTGTTCGGGATACACACGATGTTGCTAGTCTCATGTTATCAAGTATGAGCTCGGAACTGCGAAAGCAATTTGAGCACATGACTGTGTATGACATGATTAACAAGCTGAAGGATGTTTTCCGACAGCAAGTTAGACAAGAACATTTTGAGTGTGTTAAAAGTCTAACCGGTTGTAAGATGCGGGAAGGCAGGAGTGTAAGTGCCCATGTTTTGAAGATGAAATCATACATGGACCAGATGGAGAGATTAGGTTTTCCTATAGGGAGGGAGCTTGGTATGAATTTCATACTTCAGTCTCTGCCTGCCACATATGAAAAGTTTATAAAGGACTATCATATGCATGGAAAGGAAATGTCTATAGATGAATTGCATGGAATGTTGAAGGTTGTAGAATCTAACATGTCCAAGCATGCATCATCTTCATCCACTCTTGTTTTTGGTTCTAAGGAACAACATAACATGAAGAAGAAGAAATCGATCCCATTAAAAGAAGAAGTTGGAGTTTCCAAGCTTGCTTCAAGTTTTGAGTCTATGGACATTGATGATGTGCCTAAAGAGACTCAACAAGGGGTAGTTTGCTACTTCTGCGGTAGATTTGGGGATTGGGGCCGTCATGCCTGCCCTTCGTGCCGAAAGGATATAAAACTTCTCAGACAAGAGAGAGTTAATTTTCCTACTTGAGGTACATTCATGATTATACTTCATTGCTATTCCTTATAAGCTGGGATGTTTACCCGAGCTATAAGACTCACGTTTGTCACAAATTTATTTTTGTTGCAAAGTATAGGTCTATTCGTTGTAAGAAGGAAAAAGCTTGAAGAACCGGATCTCTGAAGAAGAAATTTTGTTAATTGTCTTCTACAAGAGAATTGGGAGTGTTGGTCTCGCCATTAAATCCGGATTTATTATTACTTTTGTTTGTATGCCCTGCGTGGCAAGAACTACTTTAGTGTATGCTCCTTTGGAGATGATGGATGTTTTTGAATCTTGTATTTTATAAAGATTTTTCATTTTAATAGTTTCATTTCAATTTTATTCCATGTCAATGCTTATGTGTTATTTTCGACCTTTTTGGTGCTTAAATAGACATTTGATGACGATGGAGATAACTTGGAATTGAAACATTTTGAAAATTTATTTTGAGATGATTTTATCAAAACTTATCCATATCAATGCATACATAAAGGCTCATTATAAGTAATAAGGCAATCATGAATAATTGATTCTTAAATCCAAAAGTGATTTGGATAAATAAGCTCTATGGCATAATCAAACTTGACCAAGTAAACAACATTTACATCGCTTAGATCCATGTGGTTAGGATCTTCGTACAAATTTAGCCTCGGGCTAAATGAAAGATATAAATATTGTTTATTGGACTAGGGTGATTAAGAAATCCTTTACCTGTGTTGGTAGGAAGGATTATGACTTGTTGGATATAGTCATATTTGTGTGGATAATCCGTTCAAGTATGCCACAAAGAGTGACACTAGTGAAATTCTTCATCACTATCTTTATGGTAGTAGTTGAGATAATGTTTACTAGAGAAAAGGCTTATGTCTGAAACCTAGTGGTGTTCGGAACTAACCTAAAGAGAATTAAGAATCAATAAGGGCATATAGATATAAATTCTTAGATCTAGAATAGATACTAAGTTTTCTTATCTATATTGGTTTAAACATAAAATGAATCATGGGTTTAACCCATAATTCGTTTTTCCGAAGAAACACATTTGCACATGGTGTTACTTTAAATAAGACCGGATATCTGTGTTGATGATCTGGTAAAAGGCAGGCCTAAAACATGTATTCAATGTGGTTGGTATACATTAATTTTATGAACCAAGTACTCGATCTAAAACACAGCATTGTGGTCACTTAAGCATCGAATGAGATATTGACTAGAAAGAGTTCTTTGCTTGTCAATCTCATAACTTAAATTATCCAGTCTACATTCAGTGGGAGATGGATGAATTATAAGTTGATGCCTACATATTTAAGTAGTTCATCTGAGTTTTGGATAATTGTTTCTTGAACTTTTGGGAACCATGTTTGGTTGCGCAAAAAGGGAAAGTACAATTTACAAAAGCATTCCAGTGGAAGAACGTAAAACTTAAATAAAATACCTAATGTTGACACTAGCATTTAATCAGCATAGAGATGCTGGTAAAACCTGACAATATCCATTGCTTCTTTATATCTGATGGAAATCAAGAAGGTTGTTTAGATATGAGGTTGTCATATTTTACTAACAACAGCTTGATGGTAAATCATTGTGATGTTACCATTCATCGGAAACATAGTGGGACCCTGTGTTCACTAGTGAATAGAAGAAGATAATGGTGTAACCTATTTGCTGCATCCAAGTACTTGACTTGGGTTAATCCCACACCTAAGGTGTAATTCAAGAAAGGTGAAGGGACTAACATATATGCCATAATGGACAACTTCAAATACCGACTAGAGACAAAGTGTTTCATATTGATTTTATGGAAACAAGTTCTAGAGGTTATGTTGAAGATAATTTGGATAAAGTGTAATTTTGTTGTCACCTTGTGGAAACAAGTTTGCTCACATGGACAAAAGAGATCTAAATCCTTCATAGGATCAAGTTGAGGAAATACTTAAGGCATTTTCCGAGGGTCTCATTCATCCATAAAAACCAGATTAAGTCTGGATTAAGCGAAACTTTGTTGTCACTATGGGGAAACAAGTAATCTCGCATGGAAATAAAAGGCCAAGATCCTTTGCAGGATTAAATTGAGGAAATGTTTGAATCATGTTCCGAGGCCTTATATATCCATTATGTCCAAATTGTGTTCATGACTAAGGTCAGCAAAACTTGCATCTTGTGGCTGTAATCCTGCTTTATGAGAAAGTCAAAGGAATGAGTTTTCTAGAAAGCGTAGATTAAGCCAAATACCCTTGTCAGGGCTAGTGGGAGCATCATGTGTTCCTAGTCAAATATGCTCTATGAAAATAATGTCCTAATTTAGGGTTGTTCTACAACCTAATGGTGGAATTGTTGTTCTATGAGTATAAATAGAAAATATGGAATCAAGTGAATTTTCTAATTCAAGAAGTACTGATGTATGTTCTTGATGTTCGACGAAAGTAGAATTGTCTTGAGTAAGTTATTACTGCAAGCAGATCTATGCTTATGAGACTATCGATTTTATCGAAGTTTAGATTAATCAAGTATGTGGTATAGATACGACATTTAGACCTAAATGAGTGTCATCGACCCTATTGTGGACTTCGGTCACATTGAGGGTATGTCGACTCTGATAAACATGAGTGTCAATGACTCTATTGTGAACTTCGGTTACATTGAGAGTATGTCGACTATGATAATCATAAGTGTCATTAATCCTATTGTTGACTTCTGTAACATTGAGGATATGATGACTATGATAACTTTGTAAATGATCTCTTTAATAAACACTTCGCTAGTGGTTTAATAAGAGAATACAAAAGAGTACAAAGGGATATCGGGTAAATGATCCCATAATTAAGCCATTGTCAAATACTAGTGATGACTTTCATACTAGATATAAAAGCATTGTTCATGCTTATGACCGGGCTTAAATATCGTTTTAGTATATGTTTGATTTACTTATAAGCTTTGGGAACGATACAGACAGTATTGTAATTTATGCTTGTTTCGATATGCGAGTGATTCGGTTACATTCATAAGACTTTACTGTGTTCCATCTTAGCATGTTTAACCACTTCCCAGAATGTTTATACATTCTAAAATTCCACAGTCAGTCATTCTTCAAGGGAAGGAAGTTTGAAATAAGGCTGAGGTTAGGTGTTGGTTATGCATTAATCAAGGATTGAATGCATGAAACGCAACAGTAACCTGTGCTTGAAAGGGGTTTCAAGTGACTGGAAGACCCACACCTGAGTTCACTTCATGGATCATGGTCACAAGTAACTCGGGATGATAATATCATTACGTCCTTCGACCCGAGATGTATGAATTGCCATAGCATGAAACTTTCTTACTTTGGTTATTTCAAAACGTAGTTCGTAACTGGCTATTATAAAGGGAATAGCTGGGTAAGACAAGGTTCATGTTATGGGATTGTACAGTCAACGGAATTTGTTCCTCCTGTATGAGAGATATCCCTGGGCCCCTCGATGATTGGGCCCTGACACCAAAATAAGCATGGCCATGCGCAAAGGAATATTGATTGAGAATCAGATATGTCCTTAAATTTTGGTCACCACCAATCTTGATCGAGAAACATAATCGTGAACGATCTGGAGATTGACATATTAATCCATGTCTCGTGTTCACAAGGATATCGCGAACAAAAGGATGTTTGATCACTTATCTATAGGACCTCTACGTTTTATGTAGGTTATGGTTTTCTGCAAGGAAGCGGAACCCATACTGACTTGGGGGCATCGATGCTTTGCTAGAGGCCGCTCTTTGTCTGTGGTTACATGGGTACGGTGCATTATGTGCAAGTGGGAGTCTGTTAGAGATATGCCCACTAATGTACGTACGCCATATAGACCGCTGCTGATGATGTATGGGCCTATTGGGTCATACACCGGGGTCAAACCTGACAGCAACTTAAGTTAAGGGACCAAATATGGCAAAAGACAAAAGTTGACATCGCAGGCCGCGTTAGCGCCGCTAAACCCTGCCAGTGCCTTTTGTCAAAACCACCTCCAAAACTGACCAATGCATGGGAGCTTTTGTTTCTCGAGGTTGGGCCGGTTGAGAGGGGTGATAACCCGTATTCTGGAGCCAAGAGAACAAGTGAACTCATTTTCTTTACATTGGGTTTTTCTCTCTCACTTTTCTCTCTAACTTCTTCATGCTTTTGTTTCTTCTTTGGTGCTACTAAGACCAAGAGAAGATTGAAGAGGTTGCTCCAGTAATTTGGTCTCCATTGTTGCTGTTCCTAAGTGATATTCAAGTCGAAGTATCACAAGGCTTGCTAGCACTCGTGGTTTGGCTTGTTCCCGGGGTATATCCCAATAGAAGATCCGGTTTTCGTTCTTGGAGGATCATCACCACGATTGAAGATTACTGGAGCTAAGGAGAAAGGTATAACCTCTTTCTTTTCAAGTTGCATTTCTTGAACATAGAGTTTGGTCCATTTGAGGGATTTCGGTTTTTATGCTTTGATTGCTTGTACATTGGGCTATTTTGTTTGTACCTTGCTTCCGCTGTGAGCCCACGAAATCCCAACAGTGGTATCAGAGCCACCTCTATGTTAGATCTGCACTTGGTGGCTTGAAAAATCCTGAAATCAAAATGGTTGTTTTCTGTTCGAACAGGGTTAGCGGCGCTAACCTCGGGTTAGCGGCGCTAACTCATAAATGTTAGCGGCGCTAACGCGCTGTAACAGTTTTATTTTTCAAAGTTAAAATCAGTTTTGGTCTCGGGAAATTTTAGCCTTTTTGTGATTCTGGAAATTTGTTCCAGTTTTGTGTTTGGTAATTTTGTTACCACCTTGTTTGTTTGGTTGTATGTGATAGATTTGAAATTGGTAACCTTGTCTTTGACCTTGTGGTTGACTTTGTGTGTTTGGATGCATTTGGTGATTTTTAATCACATGGGCTGTAATATTTATTAAAATTGTTATATTTGTAATAATATTGTGGCTTGCATGCCATTTCATTCATCCGTGTATTTGTACTAGATAAATAGGAAATTAGTGTGGCTTGTACGCCATTTCAATTTCTATTGTATTTGTTGTACAATTTGGATGAAAACACACAAGATGGAGTCGGAAGGAGATGGAGCGTGTCCATAAAAGCCGGTGAAGTCCATTGGTGATAGCGGTTCTACTGGGAGCTCGCATTAAAGACCTTCCGTCCCTTAGTTGACCACGTTCTACCCGTTTTGGCTCACGGGAAGAACGCATAGGATTTTGGCAAGGGTTACCAATTTATTTCGTATATATGCGTGTGATGTGATTTTATTTTATTCTTGCATGGTTTGCTTAGGATTCGCATGCTAGAAAATTTTTCGAAATTAATAAAATCACAAGAGATTTGGTAAAAATGGTTTACAACTCTCTCGCGCGCTCACATACAAGATTAACTCACCTAGTGAAAATAGGTTTTGTCACTAAACAAGTTAATCAGTAACCAAGCCGAAAACAAAAGCCCGTTTTCATAAAAACGTAAATCTTGCACCAACCAAAAGATGACACCACCCAAATCTAGTGAAGCATGGAGTGATTGTCGAGCTTAGCACGAGTTATTCCATGTGGATCTGTGTGGAAGGTGAGTGTGGGATCTTGAAATTATCGGTTGTCGAGCTTAGCACGAGTCGGTAGTTGTCGGGGTATCACCGTGTATCTTGTTGGACGATTTGCAATTACAAATTAGAATCCTTGAGTGATTGTCGAGCTTAGCACGAGTCAACCAAGAATTTTAATTTGGAATTGGTGCTAGTAGGGATCAAACATGCCAAACGACCGATGGTTGTCGTAGGATCCCGCAAGTGTCTAAGAGTTGCAATAGAGATTGCAATCGGTAAAATGGTTATCGGCCTAAATAGCTCCATGAAGTGATCCGCGGCAACCCCGTCATGAATTGGAGTGAAATATGGTTCTTAGCCCTTGTTAAAATATTTTTCGAGACGATAAGGGTAATTATTTTAACGAGGATTCAAATCAAACTAACTAATTCGTGTACTCTACTTTAATATAGGATGTCGAATCAAAACCACAACACGTCGAATTTTTCACTTCGTATGATTCTACAAAGGGTGAAACTCACGGAAGTGAACTTTGTTGACTGGCTTAGGCAATTGAGAATTGTCCTACGTGCTGAGTCTAAGTTGCACATTCTTGAGGAACCCCTTCCTGAACCACCTGCTATCAATGCGGAATGGGCTATCCGATATGCGTATGAAAAGCGTGTTCAGGATACACACGATGTTGCTAGTCTCATGTTATCAAGTATGAGCTCGGAACTGCGAAAGCAATTTGAGCACATGACTGTGTATGACATGATTAACAAGCTGAAGGATGTTTTCCGACAGCAAGTTAGACAAGAACATTTTGAGTGTGTTAAAAGTCTAACCGGTTGTAAGATGCGGGAAGGCAGGAGTGTAAGTGCCCATGTTTTGAAGATGAAATCATACATGGACCAGATGGAGAGATTAGGTTTTCCTATAGGGAGGGAGCTTGGTATGAATTTCATACTTCAGTCTCTGCCTGCCACATATGAAAAGTTTATAAAGGACTATCATATGCATGGAAAGGAAATGTCTATAGATGAATTGCATGGAATGTTGAAGGTTGTAGAATCTAACATGTCCAAGCATGCATCATCTTCATCCACTCTTGTTTTTGGTTCTAAGGAACAACATAACATGAAGAAGAAGAAATCGATCCCATTAAAAGAAGAAGTTGGAGTTTCCAAGCTTGCTTCAAGTTTTGAGTCTATGGACATTGATGATGTGCCTAAAGAGACTCAACAAGGGGTGGTTTGCTACTTCTGCGGTAGATTTGGGGATTGGGGCCGTCATGCCTACCCTTCGTGCCGAAAGGATATAAAACTTCTCAGACAAGAGAGAGTTAATTTTCCTACTTGAGGTACATTCATGATTATACTTCATTGCTATTTCTTATAAGCTGGGATGTTTACCCGAGCTATAAGACTCACGTTTGTCACAAATTTATTTTTGTTGCAAAGTATAGGTCTATTCGTTGTAAGAAGGAAAAAGCTTGAAGAACCGGATCTCTGAAGAAGAAATTTTGTTAATTGTCTTCTACAAGAGAATTGGGAGTGTTGGTCTCGCCATTAAATCCGGATTTATTATTACTTTTGTTTGTATGCCCTGCGTGGCAAGAACTACTGTAGTGTATGCTCCTTTGGAGATGATGGATGTTTTTTAATCTTGTATTTTATAAAGATTTTTCATTTTAATAGTTTCATTTCAATTTTATTCCATGTCAATGCTTATGTGTTATTTTCGACCTTTTTGGTGCTTAAATAGACATGTGATGACGATGGAGATAACTTGGAATTGAAACATTTTGACAATTTATTTTGAGATGATTTTATCAAAACTTATCCATATCAATGCATACATAAAGGCTCATTATAAGTAATAAGGCAATCATGAATAATTGATTCTTAAATCCAAAAGTGATTTGGATAAATAAGCTCTATGGCATAATCAAACTTGACCAAGTAAACAACATTTACATCGCTTAGATCCATGTGGTTAGGATCTTCGTACAAATTTAGTCTCGGGCTAAATGAAAGATATAAATATTGTTTATTGGACTAGGGTGATTAAGAAATCCTTTACCTGTGTTGGTAGGAAGGATTGTGACTTGTTGGATATAGTCATATTTGTGTGGATAATCCGTTCAAGTATGCCACAAAGAGTGACACTAGTGAAATTCTTCATCACTATCTTTATGGTAGTAGTTGAGATAATGTTTACTAGAGAAAAGGCTTATGTCTGAAACCTAGTGGTGTTCGGAACTAACCTAAAGAGAATTAAGAATCAATAAGGGCATATAGATATAAATTCTTAGATCTAGAATAGATACTAAGTTTTCTTATCTATATTGGTTTAAACATAAAATGAATCATGGGTTTAACCCATAATTCGTTTTCCGAAGAAACACATTTGCACATGGTGTTACTTTAAATAAGACCGGATATCTGTGTTGATGATCTGGTAAAAGGCAGGCCTAAAACATGTATTCAATGTGGTTGGTATACATTAATTTTATGAACCAAGTCCTCGATCTAAAACACAGCATTGTGGTCACTTAAGCATCGAATGAGATATTGACTAGAAAGAGTTATTTGCTTGTCAATCTCATAACTTAAATTATCCAGTCTACATTCAGTGGGAGTTGGATGAATTATAAGTTGATGCCTACATATTTAAGTAGTTCATCTGAGTTTTGGATAATTGTTTCTTGAACTTTTGGGAACCATGTTTGGTTGCGCAAAAAGGGAAAGTACAATTTACAAAAGCATTCCAGTGGAAGAACGTAAAACTTAAATAAAAGACCTAATGTTGACACTAGCATTTAATCAGCATAGAGATGCTGGTAAAACCTGACAATATCCATTGCTTCTTTATATCTGATGGAAATCAAGAAGGTTGTTTAGATATGAGGTTGTCATATTTTACTAACAACAGCTTGATGGTAAATCATTGTGATGTTACCATTCATCGGAAACATAGTGGGACCCTGTGTTCACTAGTGAATAGAAGAAGATAATGGTGTAACCTATTTGCTGCATCCAAGTACTTGACTTGGGTTAATCCCACACCTAAGGTGTAATTCAAGAAAGGTGAAGGGACTAACATATTTGCCATAATGGACAACTTCAAATACCGACTAGAGACAAAGTGTTTCATATTGATTTTATGGAAACAAGTTCTAGTGGTTATGTTGAAGATAATTTGGATAAAGTGTAATTTTGTTGTCACCTTGTGGAAACAAGTTTGCTCACATGGACAAAAGAGATCTAAATCCTTCATAGGATCAAGTTGAGGAAATACTTAAGGCATTTTCCGAGGGTCTCATTCATCCATAAAAACCAGATTAAGTCTGGATTAAGCGAAACTTTGTTGTCACTATGGGGAAACAAGTAATCTCGCATGGAAATAAAAGGCCAAGATCCTTTGCAGGATTAAATTGAGGAAATGTTTGAATCATGTTCCGAGGCCTTATATATCCATTATGTCCAAATTGTGTTCATGACTAAGGTCAGCAAAACTTGCATCTTGTGGCTGTAATCCTGCTTTATGAGAAAGTCAAAGGAATGAGTTTTCTAGAAAGCGTAGATTAAGCCAAATACCCTTGTCAGGGCTAGTGGGAGCATCATGTGTTCCTAGTCAAATATGCTCTATGAAAATAATGTCCTAATTTAGGGTTGTTCTACAACCTAATGGTGGAATTGTTGTTCTATGAGTATAAATAGAAAATATGGAATCAAGTGAATTTTCTAATTCAAGAAGTACTGATGTATGTTCTTGATGTTCGACGAAAGTAGAATTGTCTTGAGTAAGTTATTACTGCAAGCAGATCTATGCTTATGAGACTATCGATTTTATCGAAGTTTAGATTAATCAAGTATGTGGTATAGATACGACATTTAGACCTAAATGAGTGTCATCGACCCTATTGTGGACTTCGGTCACATTGAGGGTATGTCGACTCTGATAAACATGAGTGTCAATGACTCTATTGTGAACTTCGGTTACATTGAGAGTATGTCGACTATGATAATCATAAGTGTCATTAATCCTATTGTTGACTTCTGTAACATTGAGGATATGATGACTATGATAACTTTGTAAATGATCTCTTTAATAAACACTTCGCTAGTGGTTTAATAAGAGAATACAAAAGAGTACAAAGGGATATCGGGTAAATGATCCCATAATTAAGCCATTGTCAAATACTAGTGATGACTTTCATACTAGGTATAAAAGCATTGTTCATGCTTATGACCGGGCTTAAATATCGTTTTAGTATATGTTTGATTTACTTATAAGCTTTGGGAACGATACAGACAGTATTGTAATTTATGCTTGTTTCGATATGCGAGTGATTCGGTTACATTCATAAGACTTTACTGTGTTCCATCTTAGCATGTTTAACCACTTCCCAGAATGTTTATACATTCTAAAATTCCACAGTCAGTCATTCTTCAAGGGAAGGAAGTTTGAAATAAGGCTGAGGTTAGGTGTTGGTTATGCATTAATCAAGGATTGAATGCATGAAACGCAACAGTAACCTGTGCTTGAAAGGGGTTTCAAGTGACTGGAAGACCCACACCTGAGTTCACTTCATGGATCATGGTCACAAGTAACTCAGGATGATAATATCATTACGTCCTTTGACCCGAGATGTATGAATTGCCATAGCATGAAACTTTCTTACTTTGGTTATTTCAAAACGTAGTTCGTAACTGGCTATTATAAAGGGAATAGCTGGGTAAGACAAGGTTCATGTTATGGGATTGTACAGTCAACGGAATTTGTTCCTCCTGTATGAGAGATATCCCTGGGCCCCTCGATGATTGGGCGCTGACACCAAAATAAGCATGGCTATGCGCAAAGGAATATTGATTGAGAATCAGATATGTCCTTAAATTTTGGTCACCACCAATCTTGATCGAGAAACATAATCGTGAACGATCTGGAGATTGACATATTAATCCATGTCTCGTGTTCACAAGGATATCGCGAACAAAAGGATGTTTGATCACTTATCTATAGGACCTCTACGTTTTATGTAGGTTATGGTTTTCTGCAAGGAAGCGGAACCCATACTGACTTGGGGGCATCGATGCTTTGCTAGAGGCCGCTCTTTGTCTGTGGTTACATGGGTACGGTGCATTATGTGCAAGTGGGAGTCTGTTAGAGATATGCCCACTAATGTACGTACGCCATATAGACCGCTGCTGATGATGTATGGGCCTATTGGGTCATACACCGGGGTCAAACCTGACAGCAACTTAAGTTAAGGGACCAAATATGGCAAAAGACAAAAGTTGACATCGCAGGCCGCGTTAGCGCCGCTAACTTATGGTTAGCGCCGCTAAACCCTGCCAGTGCCTTTTGTCAAAACCACCTCCAAAACTGACCAATGCATGGGAGCTTTTGTTTCTCGAGGTTGGGCCGGTTGAGAGGGGTGATAACCCGTATTCTGGAGCCAAGAGAACAAGTGAACTCATTTTCTTTACATTGGGTTTTTCTCTCTCACTTTTCTCTCTAACTTCTTCATGCTTTTGTTTCTTCTTTGGTGCTACTAAGACCAAGAGAAGATTGAAGAGGTTGCTCCAGTAATTTGGTCTCCATTGTTGTTGTTCCTAAGTGATATTCAAGTCGAAGTATCACAAGGCTTGCTAGCACTCGTGGTTTGGCTTGTTCCCGGGGTATATCCCAATAGAAGATCCGGTTTTCGTTCTTGGAGGATCATCACCACGATTGAAGATTACTGGAGCTAAGGAGAAAGGTATAACCTCTTTCTTTTCAAGTTGCATTTCTTGAACATAGAGTTTGGTCCATTTGAGGGATTTCGGTTTTTATGCTTTGATTGCTTGTACATTGGGCTATTTTGTTTGTACCTTGCTTCCGCTGTGAGCCCACGAAATCCCAACATATTTTTGTATTATGATATCTTAAATTAATACAAAATATTTGTTTGATATGTTCAAATGTGTTGTGATGTGTTCTAGTCTGATAAGTTCAGCTTAATAAATGAAAGATTAGTTCTTATTCATTAATATGTTTAGTTGGTATGTTCAACTAAAAGTTGGTTTGTTCCACGTATAATTGATAAGTTCAATTGATATTTGACTAGTTCAAATTTAAAAATCTTGATAAGTTTAAGATTTAAAACATAATTCTGTTAAACAAAACTTAGTAACTGTTTGATGGTTTTGTCATCATCAAATAGGGGGAGTTTGTTGGGAAGATGATCTCATCAGTTTAGATTTGATGAGACAAAGTTAAGTTTGTAAGATGTGTTCTACATACAACTTAAACATAATTATGAAGCTTAGTCAGACTGAACACTTATAGTGATTCAGACTGAGTATAAGCTGAGTGTAAGCTATAAATATGTTTGATCAACTTAGACTATATCTTAGTAAGATTATCAATATGTTTGATAAACTGTGTGTGTGTCACCTAAGATATATATATATATATATATATTGAGTTTCAGCTTGATGAGTTGGTAAATTTGTTTTGGTTAACTCTTTATACTTCTAAGGATGAGTTAATAATTATACGTGTTAATCCATGTTTGAATTCGGGTTTGTTCTCGAAGAACTCAGCTTGACGAGTTTCAAGCTGAGTAACTCAGCCTGACTAAAGAAGTCAGTTAAAAAGAATTAAAATATGTTTTAAATTCTGTTTTAACTCTCTATATCTACGGGAAGGATAAGAAGAGTTCAGAATCAAGATTGAAGATTGAAGACTCAAGATAAGAAGATTCAAGATTCAAGATTCAAGATTCTGAGTCATCCGGTAGTTAGTTAGCAAATTAGGATAAGTCCAATTTGTTAGTAACCGTAGGAACAAGATTATAAATACGTATCTCCTGATAAGTTTAGAGGTACGACTACAACGACGATTACAACTAAGTGTTGCAGAGCCAAATACCTCACCTCAACCATATGTGTTACGATTCTTGAATCACTGTTTTCCAGTTCAACGTGATCAAGATATTCACAGATTGCCAAGCTATTCGTGTGTTCGAATACTCACATTAGTTGTGATATTTGTAAGTTATCAATTTGTGTAAATCATGTTTAGAGAATCGTCTGTATCTATAATCATAAGTTGATTATAGATAACTAAGTTTGAAAGATTGAGAGATTTATGTTAGGTGTTTACATATCAAGATTTTCTTACTTGATAGAGTTTGTAATCATCTTCTTATTAATGAAAAGCAAAGCATTTGATTGTGGTTTGATTTACTTTGTGTAACACTTTTATTTGATTTGTTCAATTTTCGCAGAAAGTGTATTCAACCCCCTTTCTACACACCTGTTGCTTGTTGTTATTCTCACCAGGGGACCAACAATAGATCGCGCCTCGATTTCTTTAAGAGATCATGGAACGGTCTCCTTTCAGACTACATGCAACTTTTGCTTTTCCACCTCCTCTCTTAAGCAATGAATGTGTAGACTTCACCCAAATGATGTGGCCGGCCTTGGGCAACTAAGGGGGCATCTTTGGGTTAGATAAAGGCCATGCATTAGTTCATTTTTCCTTCTTGAACTTTAGAACACCTAAACACACTAAAGGCTTCAAGTAAGTGATAAGAGAGTGTTCAAGGGTGTGTTCATGAGGAAGTGATCCAAGAGGGTGTTAGAATATGCCCACTGATGCGTATACACCGTTTAAATCACTACCGATGATGTATGGGCCTATTGGGTCATACACCGGGGTCAAACCTGAAAGCAACTAAAGAAAAGGGACAAAAAATGAAAAAAGACAAAAGTTGACATCGCACGTCGCGTTAGCGCCGCTAACAATAAGGTATTAGCGCCGCTACGGCTGAATGTGCTTTGTGTCATATCACTTGGCGGGCCGCGATAGTGCCGCTAACTTTAAGGGGTTAGCGCCGCTAACCCTTAAGGGTTAGCGCCGCTACGGCTGCATTTGCTTTTTGTCAAATCACCTCTAGGCTTGGCTTATGCATGTGGATGTCATGATGTGGTCTTGGCCGGCCTTGGGAATACCAAGTGACTCCTGGAGGTTTACAAAAGTCCCTATTGGAACCTCATTTGCACTCTTGGCCACTTACACAAAAACTATACACTCTTAAGTGCTTTCACAAGACTTAGAGAGAGTTCTAAAAGGAGGGGTTCCAAGAAATTTGGTATTAGTTGCTGTTCTCTAGTGATTTTCTTGAGAGAAGGATCACAAGAGCTTGCTAGAACAAGAGGTTGGCGTGTTCCCGGGGTATAACCCATTAGAAGATTTGTTGACTTGCTTCTTGGAGTAACAACAAGACCTTATCACATTTTCTGGAGCTAAGGAGACTGGTATAAGCATATTCTCCTCTCTGTTATGTTGCATTTCTTATATATAGAGTTTGATCCATTAGTGGGGTTTCATTTTTATGCTTTGTATGCTTGTACCATGGCCTTATTTTGTTGTACTTTGCTTCCGTTGCGTGCCCTACAAACCCCAACAGTGGTATCAGAGCCACCTCTATGTTAGTTATGCACATGGTGCCCTGAAAAACCCGAAATCAAAAATGTTTGTTTTCTTTCTAACAGGGTTAGCGGCGCTAACTCTTAAAAGTTAGCGGCGCTAACCCCGCTATAACAGTTTTTGTTTTTGGTTAAAAACAGTTTATGGTCTCGGGTTTTTGGCAATATTTTGGGCTTCTGGAATTTTTATTTTCTTGTTATAATATGTTATTCCAGTAGCTATCATGTATGTTTGGTTGTATGTTGATTTATAAGTTGGTAACCTTGCCTAGGCCTTATGGTTGTTTGTGTGTTTGGATGCTTGCTTGGTTGTATTATTATTCATTTGATAAATTTGTAATAATAAAGTGGCTTGCATGCCATTTCATTCATCCATGTAATTGTAATAGATAAATAGGTATATTATGGCTTGCATGCCATTTTTATTCTATTGTATGTATTATAAATTCGGTGGATGAAGACACACAAGAAGGGGTCAAAGAAGATGGAGCATGGTGTCCATGAAGCCGGTGAAATCCAATGGAGATGGCGGTTTTAGTGGGAGCTTGTATCGAAGAATCTGTCCCTTAGAATTGAGCATGTTCTTCCCGTTCGTCTAACGGGAAAAACGCATAGGATTTTATGGCAAGGGTTACCAATTATAGCATATTATGCGTGTGATGTGATTTTTATATGCATAGATTGCTTAGGATTCGCATGCTAGATAACTCACCTAGTGAAATTAGGATTTTTCACTAATAATTTAATCTAAAACCAAACCGGAAACAAAAGCCCGTTTTTCCATAAAAAGTAAATCATGCACCATCAGTAAGTCGATACCACCCGAATCTAGTCTTATGGGATTTGGTTGTCAAGCTTAGCATGAGCCAATTCTCATAAAACTGTGTGGAAGCTGAGTGTAGCGAATTCACAATTTTGGTTGTCGAGCTTAGCACTTGCCAACTTTGGTGAGTTTGTTACCATATGTCTTGACAGACGATTTGCAATTTTAGTTTTGAAATCTTGGTTAATTGTCGAGCTTAGCACGAGTTAACCAAAATTTCAAGAGTTAAAATTGGTGCAAGAAGGGATCAAATATGCCAAACGACCCTTGGTTGTCGTAGGATCCCGCGAGGTGCTAAGGATTGCAATATAGAATGCAATTGGCAAAATGGTTGCCGACTTAAATAGTTTTATCATGTGATCCGCGGTAACCCCGTCACATGGCAGGATGAAATACGGTTCTTAGCCTTGTTAAGATGATTCATTATGGGTAAATTGTTTTAACAAGATAAATATCAAACTAACTAAAATCTACTTTGCCATTTTAGATAGCATCAACAAGCGCAAACAACACCACCACCAACATTTCTCTCCCATATTTCCTTGAGAAGGAGAAACTCGACGGTAGCAATTTTATGGATTGGCATAGGCAGCTGAGGCTCGTCCTACGCTATGAAGAAAAATTGCATACCATTGAGGAACCCCAACCTGAGGCACCTGCGAGCAATGCCTCAAGGGCGGTCAAAGAGGCGCATGATAAACGCGTCAAAGAGACCGAAGAAGTTACGTGCCTAATGTTGAGCACCATGAGTTCCGATTTGCAAAAGCAAATAGAGCACTTGAGTGCTTACGACTTGATCGTGCAGCTGAAAGACATGTTCTAACAGCAGTCGAGACAAGAAAGGTACGAATGCTTCAAGTCCGTCCTTGCATGCAAGCCCCAGGAGGGTAGGAATGTGAACGCTCATGTTTTGCGGATGAAAGCAAACATTAAGCGCCTGGAGAAGTTGGGTTTTACTATGGGGAGGGAGATGTCGGTCGACTTGATCATCCAATCCCTGCCCAGTGCATATGATCAATTCTTCATGAGTATTCATATGCATAGCATGGATAAAACCGTGATGGAGTTGCATGGCATGCTCAAAACTGCGGAGACGAGCATGACCAAGAACAAGCCATCCTCTTCTTCCACTCCCGTCTTGGCTATCCGGGAGGGCCGCATCACGATAAAGAGGAAGAAGGGCAACTCTTCCAAAGGGAAAGGTTGGTGAAACCAAGCCCAACCCTACCTCCGACGGTAAGGGCAAGGGCCATTACCGCCGAAGCTGCCCAAAGTACCTTGAGGGGATCAATAGGCTCAAAGAGATAAGCATATCGGGAGCCAACTCTTCAGGTACGTTCATGATAGAATTGCATCAAACTTCTACTTCTAAAGGCTGGGTTTTAGACACCGGTTGTGGCACTTACATATGTAATATGGTGCAGGTGCTAAGGACAAGTAGGAGCTTGGAGGGGGGAGAGCTGGATCTTGTAATGGGAAATTCGGAAATAGTCCTAGTAGAAGCAAGAGGAGACTTGGAGCTTCATTTCAAGACCCGCAATTCCATTTTGTTGAAAAATGTATGCTATTCGCCCAAAGTGGCAAGAAACATTATTTCTTTTCATTCTTTGTATGACGACGGTTATGATTTTAAATTTGATTATGGAACCATTATTTGCTTGAAAAATGATGTTGTGTATTTTAAGGCATTACCGTGTCATGGCATATATGAGGCAAATGCATACATTGAATTTAGAGAATCTATCATGAACATTAATTCTAATTCCAAAAATGGTTTGGACAAGATCTCTTTGTGGCATAGTCGTCTTGGCCACATAAACAAGAGTCGCATCATTAAGCTCCAAGCGGATGGAATCTTGGAATCATTTGACCACGGGTCAAGTGATGTATGCGAATCTTGCTTATTAGGTAAGATGACAAAAGCACCCTTCAAGGGATCAAGTGAGATGGGAAAGGACCTTTTGGATATTGTGCATACTGATGTATGTGGTCCTTTCAAACATGTCACAAGAAACAACTCAAGATACTTGGTTACATTTATAGATGACTATAGTAGGTATGGATATGTCTACTTTGGTAAACACAAGCATGAAACCTTTAAGGTGTTCAAGACATTCCAAAACGAAGTTCAGAATCAATTAGGCAAAACAATAAAGATACTCCGGTCTGATAGAGGTGGAGAGTATCTAAGTACCGAGTTTACCGATCATCTTAAGAATTGTGGAATCATTTCACAAGTAACACCTCCAAGGACTCCACAATTAAATAGGGTCACTGATAAGAGGAACCGGACTTTACTAGACATGGTAAGTTATATGATGAGTCGAACGGGGTACCTATTAGTTTCTGGGGATATGCTCTAAAAACGGCGGTAAGAATCCTTAACCTCGTACCAACAAAAAAAGTTGTAAAAACACCTTATGAAATGTGGCATAATAAGAAGCCGACACTTTCATACCTATGAGTTTGGGGTTGTCAAGGCTACGTGGGACGTGAGGCCGAGGACGAACTTGAACCTCGCTCGGAAAGGTGTTACTTTATCGGATATCCTCCTGCCGGTGTTGGATATTTATTCTATAAACCTTTTGAGAACAAAGTATTTGTTGCTCGAAGGGCATTTTTCCTAGAAAGAGAAATGCTATCCAAATAAAGAGGCAATAAGGAAATTGACCTTTGGGAAGATCAAGGGTCAACTGATAAAGAACTTGAGGTTGGCACTAGCACTCAACCTAAGACGGTTGAAACTGAGCAAGAAAATGCTGCAGTACCTGACACTCATTCATTGCTTACTTCAAGGCGTTCTAGTAGAACTCGTTACGAGCCAGACAGATATGGATTCCACATATCTGAGGGCAGCGAGTTAGTGGTGGACTATTATGAGCCCACCAACTACAAGGAAGCTATGGCAGACCCTGAGTCTGCAAAGTGGAGAGAAGCAATGGAAAGCGAGATGCATTCCATGTCGGATAACCAGGTTTGGGAACTGGTTGATCCTACGCCTGGGGTTAAACCCGTAGGGTGTAAATGGGTCTTCAAGAAGAAGACCGGCATAGACGGAACCTTAGATACCTTCAAAGCCCGACTGGTGGCGAAGGGTTTCACTCAGACACCTGGTATAGACTATAATGAAACCTTTTACCCAGTGGCAATGTTGAAGTCTATCGGGATACTTCTAGCTATTCCTGCATTTCATGATTATGAAATATGATAAATGGATGTTAAAACCGCCTTCCTTAATTGGAAGCTTTCCGAAGAGGTGTATATGACACAACTTGGTGGTTTTACACATCTAGAGTATCCAAATAAGGTCTGTAAACTAAAGAAGTACATTTATGGACTAAAAAAAGTATCTCGAAGCTGGAATCTATTCTTTGATGAGAAAATCAAAGAATTTGGTTTTTCAAAAAGCAACGATGAGCCATGTGTGTATGTCAGGGCTAGTGGGAGCACTATAGTCTTCTTAGTCCTATATGTAGATGATATTCTACTAATTGGAAATCACATCCCAAGCCTAAGGAGTGTTAAAGCTTGGCTAGGGAGTTGCTTTTCAATGAAGGACCTAGGGGATGCTAGCTGTATTCTGGGGATCAAGATCTATAGAGATAGACCTAGAAGGCTGCTCGGGCTTTCTCAAAGTGCATACATAGATATGGTCGTGAGACACTTTAACATGGAGGAATCCAAGAAAGGAAACCTCCCTATGTTGCATGGCTTGACATTGAGCAAGACTCAATGTCCTACCTCCCAAGAGGAGATAGAAGTAATGAAGCGAGTACCATATGCTTCGGCTATGGGGTCGATCATGTACGCCATGTTACGCACTCATCCTGATGTGTCATGTACTTTAAGCATGACTAGTAGATCTCAGGAGAATCCAGAGGAACCTCATTGGAGAGCCGTAAAGACCATTCTCTAATACCTTAGGCGTACGAAAGAGATGTTCTTAGTATATGGTGGGGAAGAAGAGCTGAGAGTAAAGGGTTACTCGGATGCTAGCTTCCAAACAGACAGGGATGACTGCCGATCACAATCGAGGTTTGTATTCCTGTTGAATGGTGGTGCTGTCAGCTGGAGGAGCTCGAAGCAAGACACGGTGGCTGATGCGACTACCGAGTCGGTGTACATTACGGAAAGTGAAGCCGCAAAGGAGGACGTGTGGATGAAGAAATTCATCCGAGATCTAGGAGTGTTCCAAGCTTCGTGACCCTATTGAGATATTTTGTGACAATGAGGGTGCGGTGGTTTTGGCAAAGGAACCAAGAGCTCACAAGAGGACAAGACACATGTTGTGCAAATACCATTTTATACGAGATGTAATTGAAAGTGGTGAAGTCATCATCAGCAGAGTAGCATCGGATGGAAACCTGGCGGATCCATTCACTAAGCCGTTACCGCAAGCAACTCATGAATCTCACACTAGAGAAATAGGTGTAAGATTTGCTAGCGATTTGGCTTGAGTTTTGTAATTAGTTCGTTTGATATGCAATTTTATTTTGGGAACGATAAAGACAGTATTGTAACTTATGCTTGTTTCGATATATAATAGAGATTATATATGCGTGTGGTACGGTTACATTCATAAGACTTTACTATGTTCCATCTTAGCACGTTTAATCACTTCCAGAAATATTATACTATATTTCAAACTTTCCACAGTCGGTCAATCATATGAAAGAAAGATTGAATTAAGATTGAGATAAGCATATGACCTTGAATTCAAAATGGTTAAATTAAGGTGCAATGCCTATCTGTGGTTGAAAAGAGTTTCAAGTTATTGGAAGACCCGCACCCAAGTATACTTCCTAGATTATAGTCACGAGTAAATTGGGATGATAATATCTTACGTCCTTAGACCTGAGATGTATGAACCGCTATATCATAGTTCTTCCTTGCTTTAGCCATTTTCAAAAGCAGTTCGTGACTGGCAGTGATAAAGAAAAAGACTAGGTAAGCCAAGAAGTATAGTATAGGGTTATACTGTCAAAGGAATTTATTCCTCTGATATGAGAGATATCCCTGGGCCCCTTGATGATTGGGAGCTGACACCAAAAATTATGCATGGCCATGCGCAAGGAATATTGATTGAGAATCAAATATGTCCTTAACTTTTGGTCACCACCAATCAACATCGAGAAACATAATCGTGAACGATCCGCAGATTGACATTTAATCCATGTCTCGTGCTCACAAGGATATCGCGAACAAAGGGATGTTTAAGATCACTTATCTATAGGACCATTGTAATACCCGTTTTTTTTTAAAAGAGATTATATTGTTATAAGTCGATATTTAAGGTCACACCTATGATTATATTGATGAATCCGAATTCGTATATGTTGGATACACAATTATTATAGTGATATAATACCCGGTTTCGAAATAGAAATTATAGCAGAAGTCGAGATTTAATATGCAATTTATATATTAGTTTGATGGTTGGATTTGATTAATTATTAAAGGATGCATCGTTGTATGTACATATATACATTTAGATCTAAAGGGCTTAAAAGGTTTATTAAATTGTAGACAATGATGTTAGTGTTGTAGAGTATTGGGTCTCTAAGTGTTAATTAATATGAACTAATGTTTAATAATAATATCATATGAGCTTAGGTATGAAGTTAGTAGGCCAATTAGTAATGGAAGAAATGGTATTGAAGTGTTTATGGCACAAGGCGTGATACCATTATAACATTGAGCCGTATTGCAATACCTGAGAAACAAACAGTGCTCGTAGTCGTATGGCGACGGAAAACATCATTCCATCTTCAAGCAATCGGAATCAATGTATAGGGGAAACTTCAGGTAAAGATTTCTGCACCTTCATAACTCCTTAAACCCAAATCAAATGTCGTTAATCGGGACTTACTGAATCTGAAATCGTTATATGATGGTTGAACAAAAACAAGAGAGAGTTGTGGATGTGTATGGTGTGCCCGGCGAGAGCAGGAGGAGAAGGGATTTACCAAATTCCACCATTCAATCGAGATTCCGAGGGAGGAGCTTACGAAGTAAGTTCTCTAGTTCATTGTAATCCTTAGTGTAGAAATCTCATGTGGGTTAATCGAGGATAACAAAACTGGATCATTTTCTTTTCCTTTCTGTTAGACCTAGAGTAACGTAGATTTTAATTGTTTAGATCTTGTTTAAATGGAAATGAAACGGTGGGGATTTTCACCGAGATGATTAAGGATCTATGGGTCATCCAATTTGAGTATGATTTAAGGGATCTAGGATGAACTTCAAGTTGATGAATAACTCGAGAGGGCTGAAACTGAAATTAACAATTGAACTTTGGTATTATGATATGATTCCAACAAACCTTGAATTTGTTATGGTTATGATTGAAACTTATGTGGATGAAATATTGCATTTACTTGAGGATTTAGTCGGGTCAATTCTTACTTTAGATGGATGTGTTCTCGAGCTAAACTTGAAACGAAAACAGAGGAGATAAGCATGATATTCTCCTGTACACTTATAAAAGAAAAGAAAAGGCACCTGATGACTAGTTCAATTAAAAATCAAAAGAGGACATGATTCTAATTGAAAACCGGTAATGAAGGCCACCTGAAACTTGTATGGTGGGCTTGTCGAAAACAACTAATATGAGCGTACTCGATAACAGTATATGAGGCATGTCGGTGACAACCGTATGAACTGAAATGATTCAAGTGTGTATGCGGTAACCGACATCCCAGTGTTATAGAACGTGTACGAGAGAACAAACCGCAAGGTGTTAGTGTGTAGTGTGTGCGATTTTCACCACATATTATGTAGCGTGTGTGTATGTGAATTGCATGAAATAAACCATGTGTGTGGTTACATGAAGTCATGAGTGCATGTGTGTGCTTTACATGAGTAAAACCAAATATTAATGTATTGCATGAAATAATCAAGTTAGTTTAGGTACGTTCACATGCATGAATTCAGTTGATATGTGTGTATGTATCTTGACATGCATGGATTTGGGGAGTTTGTTGGTGATTACCTCACTAATACGTGAGTGATGACCTAAAGGAGTGTGAGATATCCGTACTTTCATATTTAGTTTTTACGGACGAGTCAGTGATAATTAAATAGCGAGTGGGAGATAACTGGGTCGTTAGTAATGACTTAGATTTGTAATTTTTCTGAACGATGACTTAGAGTTGTATCTAATATGTGTTTTAACCTCTTTTCGACAACTGCTGGTAGACGTGTAGTTTTTGGATATTTATTACTATGCTTTTATACTTGCAACTATTGCTGAGATCAGGTGAGTTCCATTAACTCTTATCTTATGATGTATTTGTTTATATGTGATGTATGTACATATGTATGTGTTATTTGATGCAAAATTCTGTTTTTTATATGCTTGATAACCGAGGGGGTTATCTGATGCCTAGAGCATCAAGGTCGAGTGGACCAACTTGATGGATGTCTTTAGACATCGTGGCCAAGTGGGCCTGGCGGAGGGGGCCTTATGTGCAGCTACGTGATATTGTGTGATGATCATGAGGTATGGGTGATATGTTGCTCACTAAGCTTCTAGCTTACCCATTGTTGTTTAATTCTTTCAGGATATTTAGGATAAGACAACGGCAAGGCACCAGCTTGACAGTAGCGCAAAGATTATTTAATTTATATTTTTATTCAAACTTTATTTAATTGCTTCCGCAAAGGAGACTAAATACTTAATTATTGAGATGAATGTAATAACATTATTCTTATTTGTTTATTTATTCGAACGACTATTTATGGTGAAATTTAATATTTTGAAAAAAAAATTTTGGGACGTTACAACTTGGTATCAGAGCCTTGGTTTGAGGTATTTGAACATACAAGTGGTGTGTTCGGACTTAAACCTTTGTTCAAAGTTTTCAAACTGTCGGGTCTAGGACTGATTAGGGTTCCTTGCATGTTCTTGATTGATTGTTTCTTGGGATCCGACTCATGGTTCTAAGCCAGGATGCGTTTTCGAACGACTTTAAGCTATGTATGAGATTATTTCTGAATTATGTGTATTATTCAGATAACTGTGAAGAAGATGATGTTGATACTTAGTATATTGTGAATACTTTAAGCTATGTATGAGACTAGACATATGTGTTTAGAACACTTGAATTGGCCTTACTTCATGTTATTGTTTGATTGTTGGGGTAGGGTAGATTCAAGCTTTAGATTACTTATATGCCTAGGGTTATGCATAGCACTGAATTCATACTATACTACACTGTTGAGAATGTGATAGTTGAATTGTGAATTGTATTCGGTCAGTGATGATATTGATGTGTAGTATACTGGGAAAACCCCAATGCCATGCATAAACTGGAAATGTAGGTTTAGAGTACTTGAATTGGCCTTATTTCATGTTCTTGTTTGATTGTTAGGGTAGGGTAGATTCAAGTTTTCGACTACCTATATTACTAGGGTTATGCATAGCACCGTATTCACACTATGTTGGACTTTCAAAAATATTATGATGATATGTAGTGACCTTTACATGGTGCCTTATACGTGAAACTTTTGTTGATGTATGCTCGCTGACACACGTACGCCAAATGATCACTGCCGATGACGTATGGGCCTATCGGGTCACACGCCGGGGGTTGATCTTGACAACAACCTAAAAGATGATGGTAAGAAAGAATAAATAATGATAGTTGGTAATCTGGCTAGAGTTAGCAACGCTATCTCTACCGTCGCTAACTCAGACATGTTAGCGGCACTAACTTTGGGCGGTTAGCGGTGTTATCCCTCGGCGTGTAGCGGCGCTAACCCCTCTGACAGATTACAAGTTTAATCTTTTCACCTCTATAATCCACCCATGCATGGCTTTCTCATCATTCGGCCTTGGCCGACTTTGGGGAGTCCTAGGGTCATGTTGAGGTCTATAAAAGACATGTAACTCTCTCTTGTTAATACTCTTGCCTAACTTGAGTTTGAAAACACTTAGAAACATTTGGGAGTTGTTTAAGCAAAAGAACAGAGAGTTCCTTGTGAGAGTTCCTGGTGGTTTTTGTTGTTGTTCCAGAATCCAAGATCAAGTGTTGATTTGGTTGAAGGGGTGCTAGTACAGCAAGGTCACCAAGTTTCTCGGCGTGGACTTTGATAGCTCAAGAAGGAGGTTACAAAGGCTTGGAGCTTAGCACACAACAAATCCAGAGACATCAAGGGTATAACTCTTCTCTCATTTCTGTTTAAGTTGCAAAAACATGTTGTAGAGTATGGTACATCTTTGGGGTTCATTTTGTGGTTCTTGTTCATGCTTTTCAAATACCATTTTGAACTTGTTTGCTTCCGTTATACTCAACCACGAACCCCAACAGTGGTATCAGAGCCACCTCTACACTAGTTTTGCACATGATAGCCTGAAAAATCCGAAAAATATGATTTTTGGTTCTGTCCAGGGTTTAACGGCGCTAACCTTATCAGGTTAGCGGCGCTAAACCGGCCATAGCGGTCGCTAAGTCGTCTGGCTTTAGGGGCGCGAACCTTAAGTTAACGACGCTAACCCTTTATGGTTAGCGGCGCTAACTCTCAACTGGCAGAATGCATAGTTTTTCCTTAAATCAATTTTGTTGGATTTTTGGCTTTCTTGTACTTTCTGGAATTGTTCCAGAATTTTGGAATTTGTTAGTTTAAGTTGCTTTATGTATTGGTTGGTGTATTTATATGTGGATTAACATATTGGCATGAAAATGGTTAATTGCATATACTTACATTGTGTATACATGAATATGGAATTTTAAAATGTTTAAGGTTCCTAATGCATATGTACATAGGATTATTAGTGCCTTGAGTGTTTAAATAATCTTAACCAAGACATATAAGATTTGCATGGTCTTGTGTGGCACACCATGCCTTAGAATTTATATATGATGTATGTGGTTGTAATATTTGTGTCCGGCAACAATTTTGAGACTTTTAGACGTATGTGATGTGTTTGGTTGAGTAAATTAATGTATTCATTCATTTGGTGGTTTGTACCACATTGGTTTGTAATAATTAATTTATTCGGTTTGTATATTTGAAGGCTTGCATGCAAATTTCTATTCTTTGTGATTTGTAGTATTAGCTTAGAATAGTAAATTGTGGCTTGCATGCCATTTCCTTTTATATTTGGAAATTGTAAAAGGAAGACCGAAGCAATCAACAAGGACCATGGAGGGTGTCTTGGCGAACATGGATCCGGAGGTCGGTGGGAGACGCAATGGATCAAGTGGGAGAGCACACATCAAACTCTTGGATTTTTGTCATTAGTAGATTTTGTCTTGCCCATTGGCTCATGGGCAAGATGCATAGGGTTATATGGCTTCTTACCGGACTTATATTGCATGTGTGGTTGGCTTTATTTTGTTCTTTTCTTGCATGGTTGTTTAGGATCTTCGCATGCTAGAAAATTTTTCAAAATAATAAAACCAAAGAGTTTTTAATTGGTTTACAAACTCCTCACACCACATACATAAGAAATGGTTAAAACGTTTTAACCGAAAAAAAAAACACGTTTTTCAAAAATAAATCTCACACCACCCGTAAGATAACACCGCACGAATCTAGTGAAACAAGATAGGTCGTCGAGCTCTAGCCGAGATCAGTTTTGCGTAACTTAGTGGAAGGCGCGTGTGGCAACTCGCAAGGTCGGTTTTCGAGCTCTAGCCGATCCGGCCATTAGGCTAGAGTACCACCGTGTATCTTGACGGACGATTTACAAGTCCAAATACTTCATATGACCCAATTTCATGGATTGGCATAGGACTTTGCTTATGGCATCTACTAGCAACACCAACACCACAAACATGTCACTCCGTCCGTTTTTGGAGAAGAAAAAACTCACATGACCCAATTTCATGGATTGGCATAGGACTTTGAGAATCGTCCTACGTCACGAAATGAAATTAGAGGTCCTTGAGTCACCTCTTCCGGAGGCTCCGGCAGCCAACGCGCCAAGGGCCTTGAAAGACGCCACTACAACAAAACAAAGCTAATGTAACCCTCGTAAAATGTTGCATTATTCATTAAAAAAGTTGCATTATGCCTAAAACAACCTTTTAACAAGGGCTGCGTTAGGTGAAGTTGCATTAGACCTAATGCAACCTTTTTGTTAGAAAATGCAACTTTTTATGAAAGAGTTGCATGTATTATTAGAATGCAACCTTTTTAATTTGCAACCTTTTTTATATATAAATGCAACCTTTTTTTAGACATAAATGCAACATTTGTAATAGTTTTATTTAGTTAAATGCAACCTTTTATATACACAAATGCAACATTTTTTGGTACAAAAGATGTAACTTTTTTAACGGTAAATTCAACCTTTTTTTATGAATTCTTAATCCAACATTGTTTTAGTATTAATGAATTATTCTTTAATCAAAAGCAACAAACAATTTTATTTTCTAATGCTAACGCAACATTCTATTCTACTATTTCAGTTATAACATAACAATATCCAAACTCAAATAACAAACCATAAATTCTTAGTGAACACAATTGTCAATTACAATTACAGAACGAATTTGAGGATTTTTTTCAAAAGGAAAAGTACCCTACAAAATATAGAAAAAATATTTGATGAAATTAAGTAAGAAGCATCAAAGTTTCTACTTAAGCTTCCTCGTCTTAGCTTCCAAGTTTTCGTGTTGATTCAAGATACCTTTTTGAATAACTTTCAAGTTCTTTCATTGGTTGTCAATATATTTCCGCATATCTTATAACTTGGTCCTTTTCCTTTCATGGTTCTCTTCAATCTCTTTTCGTATTTCAAGACCTTTTCCACGATTTTCTTTGATCATCACAATCATGAAAGTCTTTGTTCATCACAATCATAAAAGGATCTACTAAAGCACTTTCATCTTGTACAGGTTTGTAGTTCTTCAATTGCTCCTACAAAAAGGAAAAAGTTATTATAATTTTTTCAAAAGACTACTATAAACTTCGATCTTATTCCAACAACAGACACATCGATCTTTAAACCTTTATTAAAAAACAAATATACACTTCAATATATTTGTGTGTTTGTGTGTGTTGGCAAAACAACAAAAACAATTAAAAGTGCATAACTTTAATTAAAAAAATAGAGACATAACAATCATAGTTGCAGAATCCACAAGGGTATGTACGTATGTGTGTGATTGTAAATATATATATATGGCATACTATATTATAACTTGATTAACAACTCTATGCTTACTGTCAATATGTAATTCAAACATCTTAATAAGTTAACACACTCCAGTGCCATAACATAGTCCCTACCTCCAGATTCGATTTGTGCAAGAATAGATTGTTGAAACCATCACCGACGGTCCCTAGAACTGTGATTTCAAACAAATCCATAACCATTTCAAGTAATTTATGTTCCTATGAGTTCATATCATTAACCAGAATAACTATACATTTAATTGAATTACCATAATGTTTTCATGAGTCTAGAACCGAGTATTGTGCTCGATTTTGAACAGTGTGATTCAGTAGAAACAACAGCCTAAAAACAAGTAACTGTTACTAGGATATTGACTATGAAATGCATCAAATGAATCAGAAATACATACCAAACAATTAATCGCATTGTCATGACATATTGTAAAGTTAGGATGAATTAAGGTTCTCGGTTTTGTGTTCTACCGTCGACGGTGAAAGAGTCCCCAAAACCGAATAATTCTGACAAAAAAAAACCAGATGTTAATCGGTGGTGAGGGTGTCAAGCACTAACCTCAAATATCAAATAACAAGGATCATTTCTCAAGAAATAATATGAATTTAAAACCGATATTTTATATTTTCGAACAAACAACTATTACAAGGAAAACTAAGAATCCATACGACAATAAAGAGATTTGGAATCCGTACAATGATTGTAACTACTATAAGTAAAAGTAGTAATCCGTACCTCGATATATCTCTTAGTGAAGGGTTTTGTAGGGTATAAAAACATATTATTAAACATGCACAGCGGAATAAAAACCCCCTCCAGTGATCTCATCTAACTCATACAGAAACTAAAAGAGGAAGAGGGTTAAAAAGCTATACGTTGATGTAAACCAAATTTTTTTTCTTTAAGCCTCTAGACAGCTGCAGGTTATCCACCGCTACTGCACCACCTCGAACTGGCTGCTAGACCGCCTAAGGATTAAACCTCGGATCAAAATCGATGACCCTTGTGTGTGTGTGTACCGTCGCCGCCGACCACCGTGTCTCGATGGTTGGTTCTCGGCTATTGCTTGCGTTGCCGTCGATCTCCACGAGAGGGAGAGAGAGCCGCCACCGATTGAGAGAGAGGGAGAGAGGATTAGGGTAAACTTTTCCTTTTTTGTGATTAACTTATGTGATTTAATGAGGCTAAATAAGGTTTATATAATAAACCCTTATTAGGCCCAAAGCCCGTTTAATTAAAGCCCAGCTTTTAATTAAACTATTAATCAATTACAGAAAATACCCTCGACCTTTCTAATTAATTAATAACTATTAATTAATTGGTCCCGTTAATATTTAAACTAAATATTAACTTCTCCTTTTAAATAAAAAATAACTTTTATTATTTTTCTCTTTCTCAATAATTAATTAAACTATTAATTATTGTCATACACAATCAGGTAAAATCTAAAAGGTTCTAATTGGGTGTGTAGCAGTGTGATCCTTTAGTGTCACATAGTATTGGACACTATGGTACATGTTATTTATCTCTGCACATAATCTAACAGACTACCACTTGTGCAAGATAAGGAACACTTGTTGTACATCGTTAGCCTAAGGAGGTCCCTAGTCAGACGCTTAGGTTAACCAGACTATGAGATCTCATATATCTAAAGACATAATCCACGCCTTGGATTATCTAGGCTTTTCCTTTTGCATCGCGATATTCCGTAATGTGAGTATTTGACATGGAACAGGGATCTTATTTAATACTCAGATTTTCTCGACTCTAATTTCGACACTCTACAGTTACGGTTTGCCAAATGAATATCTATCATTCTAACCGAGCGCGGCCACGCATTTTCAGTAGTCTTAATCGTCGAGGAGCTCAGAAAATATCTCTCCTAAAAAGGAGGTGCAAATCACATCTTGACTATTTGCAATTTGGGCACATGGCTTCCGCTGCACCTAGACAAGCCCCTTATAATCACCCTGTTACGGCGTGACGTTAGAACATGCTAAAGTACAGAAGTTACCACGCCCCAAACCAAATATCTCAGGTCTAAGGACAACCTATCAAGTTTACTTATGTTAACGCTCCATGAAGTAAACTCGATGCGGATCACCCCAATATTTATCCCCTGATAAATATCTATGAATACTTGGTCACAACCTTGTGCTTTTATTCATACCCGAATAAATCATCAAATATCTATAATTGCGTTAACTCCCTAATGTAGCTCCCACTACATTAAGTAGCTACGGGCATTAAGACAATTCATCACTTGACTTGTCATGGATAGGTTAAACATGCTAAAAATAGACAACTAGAAACAATTATGTAAAAACCTCCTATTTCAATCCCATGAAATGTAATTACATAATAAAGAGTCTCAAGTTACATCTATAGTAATAATCAAAACCACGAACTAGCTGCTATGTTCTAAGTACTGCATTCCTATAGAACTTGCATGCCTCTCATGCTTAGCCCTAGCTAGCGGCTTTGTCAACGGGTCAGCAACGTTGTCGTCCGTCGGTATCTTTTGCAATCTAATATCATTTCTTCCAATGATCTCTCGGATGAGGTGATATTTCCTGAGTACGTGCCTAGTACGCTGATGATCTCTAGGATCTTTAGCTTGCGCCACAGCCCCTGAGTTGTCACAGAATATATCGATCGGTCAAGAGATACTGGCAAAAACTCTAAGATCCGAGATAAAATTCTTCAGCCAGACAACTTCCTTTGCCGCATCACTTGCCGCAATATACTCTGCCTCTGTAGTAGAATCTTCTATTGTATCTTGCTTCTGACTTTTCCAAGATATGGCTCCTCCGTTTAGGGTAAAGAAAAATCCTGACTGTGACCTGAAGTCATCTCTGTCGGTCTGGAAACTAGCATCAGTGTGACCAGTTACACTGAGCTCATCCATCGAACCTCGATAAACTAGGAATATGTCTTTCGTCCTTCTCAGGTACTTGAGAATATTCTTGACGGCTTCCCAATGAGCTTCACCAGGATTTTGCTGATATCTACTCGTGACACAGATAGAATAGGCAACATCGGGTCTAGTACATACCATGGCATACATGATTGAACCAACTGCCGAGGCATATGGTATCAATTTCATCTTGTCCTGATCTTGACTAGACACAAGACACTGAGCCTTGCTCAAAATCGCGCTAGATTGCATAGGAATAAATCCTTTCTTGGTTTCATCCATCTTGAATCTTTTCACGACTTTGTCAATATATGTACTTTGACTAAGTCCGATAAGCCGCTTAGATCTATTCCTACAGATCCTTATACCCAGTATATAAGCAGCTTCTCCCAAGTCTTTCATCTGGAAACAATTACCTAACCAAGATTTTACTCCTTGTAATACTGGTATATTGTTTCCTATTAACAGTATGTCATCTACATACAAGAATAGGAAGGTTACCGCGCTCCCACTGAATTTAGTGTAAACACACGACTCGAACTCACTTTTGGTAAAACCAAATTCTTTGATACGCTCATCAAAGTGTAAGTTCCAGCTTCTAGATGCTTGCTTTAGTCCATAGATGGATTTAAGCAACTTGCATACTTTATTAGGGTTCTTTGGATCCGCAAAACCATTTGGTTGCATCATATATACATCCTCTGTTAGTTTCCCGTTAAGGAAAGCGGTTTTGACATCCATCTGCCATATCTCATAATTAAAATATGCTGATATGGGCATAAGAATCCTAATAGTCTTAAGCATTGCCACTGGGGAAAAAGTTTCATCATAGTCAACGCCATGAGTTTGCGTGAAACCTTTTGCCACTAGCCTTGCTTTAAAAGTATGCACCTTTCCATCCATGTCCGTCTTCTTCTTGAAGACCCATTTGCACCCAACAGCTTTACTGTGTTGAGGCAAATCTACTAACTCCCATACTTGGTTGTCATACATGTATTGCATCTCTGTCTTCATGGCTTCTAGCCATTTCTTAGATTCTAAACCTGAGGCAGCGTCTTGGTAGGTAGTGGGTTCTAAAATATCCCCTTCGTTTTGGGCAACTAGGAATCCCAGATACCTATCTGGCTCATTACGAGGCCTACTATACATGCGAAGGTCTTGTGTTTGCACCTCTTCCTCAACCACAGACTCGGGTTGGGATTCAACAATTCTCTGTTGAACCACAGGTTCAATTATCGATGGTGGTGTAATTTCCTCCTCTTCAATTTCTTGAAGCTCTATTTCCTTTCTTGAAGTTTTTGAGTTAAGAAATTTCTCCTCCAAGAACACCCCTTTACGAGCAACAAAGACTTTGTTCTCATCTGGATTGTAGAAATAGTATCCCATGGTTTCCTTGGCATAACCCATGAAGATACACTTATCTGATTTGGGATTGAGTTTATCCGTGAATGTTCGCTTAACATACACCTCACATCCCCAAACCTTGAGAAAAGACATTTTGGGCTTTTCCCCGTCCATAACTCGAATGGTGTCTTTTCAACCGATTTGGTTGGAACCTGGTTCAGCATGAACGCAGCTGTCTCGAGTGTGTGTCCCCAAAACGACAATGGTAGTGAACTTCGACTCATCATTGATCGTACCATGTCAAGCAGTGTACGATTCCTCCTTTCTGATACACCATTCATCTGAGGTGTATACGGAGGTGTGAGTTGTGAAACAATCCCACATTCCTTCAAATGATCGTCGAATTCCTGACTCATATATTCTCCACCTCGATCTGATCGAAGCGACTTAATCTTCTTGTCCAGCTGACTTTATCTTCTTGCCCAAAGCCCGTTTAATTAAAGCCCAGCTTTTAAATAAACTATTAATCAATTACAGAAAATACCCTCGACCTTTCTAATTATTTAATAACTATTAATTAATTGGTCCCGTTAATATTTAAACTAAATATTAACTTCTCCTTTTAAATAAAAAATAACTTTTATTATTTTTCTCTTTCTCAATAATTAATTAAACTATTAATTATTGTCATACACAATCAGGTAAAATCCAAAAGGTTCTAATTGGGTGTGTAGCAGCGTGATCCTTTAGTGTCACATAGTATTGGACACGATGGTACATGTTATCTATCTCTGCACATAATCTAACACTAAGTTCTTTGAAGGTTGTGAAGCTCCACTCAAGCCTTCAACAAAGTCTACATTTATATAGTTTTAGTTAAAATAAGTTTTCGTAATAGTAATCCTACTTTTTGATTTCTAAGATTCTTACTTCTACCTCTAACTTTTATCTATTACTATCTTAATTTAAAAGCTTATGTTAATCTTCTAACAATTCGGATTAAATGCATAGATTAGCTGGTTTTTTTAATCAAAATATATTAACTGTTTACTTAGAATTACTAGTCACTAATATCCACAAATCTGATGCATTCAAGTAAGGTACAGACTTTATTAAATCATCTTCCAAGTATTTTATATTGATTACTAACCTCATTGAGTTTCCTTCATAGCTTAGAAACAAACTTACCAGTATCTTAAAATTAATTTCTCAGTATTCCTAATTTTCCCATGCTTATATAAAACAAATAATGATCTGTGTTTAAGACCACATTACCAGTTTTATGACTAGTTTGAGTACAGGAATTGAGAGGCAGTAATACCCAATCGTACTACGACTAGGTCTCAATTTGTGCTTCCAAGTGTGACCGAACAACAGTGACTCATCAATCTAATAATCTTAATTAAATAATCTGTGAGTTCATGGGTCATGTTTAAAATCACAAAAATGTAGATGCTATAGCAACAAAGTAATCAATTGGTTTCTTGTGCTTTGTTCGTGTGACCACTATACAAGAACATAAAAAAATCTAGACAACCTTAATCATTGATGTACTCGAAGTGGATTCGCCTCCCAAATCCGTTTAGTCAAGCTCACACCTTGCATTAGCACTCCGATTGCAGCCTTGGTTTGGTTTGTTTTCGCCGGCAGCCCCTAATCGCTACCCTAATCGCTACACTAATCAGTCTCTTATTCTCTCTGTCGTTCTCGATTTCTGGTACATACGATTGTGTTTCACAGTTGCAGCATGAGGCTGATACGAGTATGTATATAGAGGAGTCGTCAGAGAAATTCATGGAGGATAATGGCATCGTTATATCCCTCTCTCGGATCTGAGGGGAAATCGTTTAAGAGTTTTAGGTAGTTAATAACATCGACTAGGTTATAGGACTCTGGATTTATGGCTGGAACAAGTAAGTCTACATATCGAATAAGTTGGGTTGAAGTAACTTTAAGTACCGGCCCCTAATAAGTAGGTTAAAATATTCATTAACAAATTTTTTTATGTCTCTCTCTCTCTCTCTTTCTATATATATATATATATATATATATATATATGTGTGTGTGTGTGTGTGTGTGTGTGTGTGTGTGTACGAACATATATTTTGGGATATTATAATTCAAGTCATTGCTTAACTAAAATCAAGTTAAGTCCTTAACTAAAATATAGTCAAGTCCTTAATGTAAGTCCTTAATAATAGCCAACTTGATCTTGACAAAATTTTAATAATAATAATATTAGTAGTAATAATAATAATAATAATAATAATAATAATAATAATAATAATAATAACTTTAACAACATTACTATTATTAACAATAATAATCATAAACAAGAACATGTATTACAAGGCGACACTCAATCGCTAACACAACCGTTGATTCGCCGCCAAGAGAGGCAATTGAGGACGTTTACAGTGGAGTTTGCCTATTTGCTGATTTGGGATAATAGGAGAGCACCCGTAGGTTTCGAACCTCACATATCCCTTATGAACCGTTATGTTTTCATTCTCACCCAAATCCCGGTGCTTTTTTTGTTAAAGCCTAGTATCGCCCAATTGTTTTTAATAAAGCCCAAAGTTACCCATATTTTATGTCACATGTCTCAATTAAAGCAGTACACACACACACATATATATATATATATAATTAATTTTTACTTTAAAATAATGAATCTATATTTTAACAATATGTTATTTGTTTAAAATAATGTTTTACTTTCATTAGACTAATAAAGTATTATAAAGTAAAAATAATAATAATATAATACTCATATTTTGATATTGTATTTATTTTAAAACACAAAGATGAAAAAATATATAGATTACGCAACCTTTTAAAATAAAAGTTGCCTTTAAGTTATATAAATGCAACTTTTTTAAAACAAAAGTTGCAGTTTTTAATAAATTGTGCAACTTTTCTTTAAAAAGGTTGCATATGGTATTCTAATGCAACCTTTGTATTAAAATAAGTCACGTTATAATCAAATGCAACTCATTTAGAAAGGTTGCTTCGAAAAGGTTGCATTAGGCTCATTTTGTAGTAGTGCGAACATGAAAAGCGTGTCAATGACACTAATGATGTCACTTGCATAATGCTTACGACCATGAGTCCCGAATTGCAAAGGAAATTCGAGAAAGTGCGTGCGTATGAGATGATTTCTCAGCTTAAGGACATGTTCCAAAAGCAAGCAAGGCAAGAGCTTTATGAATGTGTCAAGGCTTTTGTTGGTTGTAAGATACCGGAGGGCGGCAATGTAAGATCCCACGTCCTTAAGATGAAAGGGTACATAGACCAGCTCGAGGAGTTGGGCTTTCCCATGGGGAAAGAGTTGGCAGTTGAAATAATACTCCAATCTTTGCCTCCATCATATGGACCATTCATTGTGAACTTCCATATGCATAGTATGGATAAAACCATTATGGAACTGCACAGCATGCTCAAGACTACCAAGTCGGAGCTTGCCAAGGCAAAGCCCTCCACCTCCACTACCGTCCTAGCCATCAACCAGGGTGGCAAGAAGCGGAATCAACCCGCTTCGGGCCCGAAGGGCAAAGGGAAAGGGAAGGCCAAGGCCAATAGGCCGAAGCCCAAACCTAACCCAACCCCAGCGACGAAGGGGAAGCAAGTAGCTACAGCTGCTACCTCACAGAATGAGGCAACCTGCTTCTTCTGCGAGGAGAAGGGACACTACCGGCGTAGTTGCCCCAACTACTTGGAGGAGCTCAAGAAGCTACGAGCAAAAGGTGCCGCTGCCTCCGGTACGTACATGATTGAACTCCATAATACCTCTACTTCTAACGCCTGGGTTTTACACAGCGAGTGTGGTACTCACGTTTGTAAAAATGTGCAGGTACTAATAAGAAGTAGGGACCTGGTTGATGGAGAGCTGGATCTCATCATGGGAAACAAGGCGGTTGTCCCGGTTGAGAAGATTGGGAGTGTGAAGCTCGCCTTTCCATCCGGCTTATCTATTGTTTTGTATGATGTATCTTATTCGCCACATGTGGCTAGAGACATTATTTCCGTATATGCTTTGTATGACAATGGCTTTGATTTTAAATTTGAGAATGGTAGCATCTTATGTTACAAGAATCATGTCTTTTATTTTAAAGCATTTCCATGTCATGGCATATATGAGACAAGCGTAAGCTTGCAAAACCATAGAGCAATCATGAATGTTGATTCGGAATCCAAAAATGTTTTTGATAAATTATCACTATGGCATGGTCGGTTACGCCACATAAACAAGAAACGCATCGCCAAGCTCCAAGTGGATGGGATCTTGGAATCATTTGACCACAGGTCAAATGAAGTATGTGAATCTTGTGAAAGGTATGAATGAGTAGAATATAGTATGATGTAGAGAGAATTTAGGCAAAACACCTTTAAGTGTGTATATGTTGTATACAAAATATGCCAAAGTTACAAACAGATAATAGAGAGATCACCTTATATATCATTCACATATTTACTACTAATCTAAGGTATTAAGGTGATCTAAATGACAAATTACATTGTTAAAGACTACAAACATAATATGATCTAATAATCTCCCCCTTGTTTGAGTCTAGACAATGTTCCTCTCTCCTAGGTTTCTTTGCCACCTTCTGATCATCACACGTTCACTGAGTTTTTCCTGGAAAACATCAATCACTTCAGTCAATGCAACTCTTGCTGATTGATCAGAATCATCCTTCATACTGAGACTATGTTCTCTTATCTTGAATATCCATACCCGCAATGAACCATCTGAATAGCATCCCACATCCTTCAGTCTTAAGAAGAACTTTTCTTTTTTGCTATTGAAAAGTAATATGCCGTCTTCTGATTCATCATCCACATCTTTCCAAACTATTTGATACATCTCCATTTGATTCAACTTTGGATGAGATGTATCTGGTTTTAATGCATTAATCTTGATTTTGTCTGATTCAGCTCCAATCTGAAGATCTGTGTATTCTGCAACCAGAATTTGTTGAGCAATGAATCTCCAGAGTTCAGTATATCCTGATTTATCGGCTTTCGAATGTAAAATTCTTGGTTCCAGAATTTCCCATAAGTAATCCAGATCCTCCAGACTTAGATATTTCAAATCCACTTGACTAAAGTTGTAACCTTCCTGATCAGCACGTTTGACAGCAAAATGAACCCAAGTATAATGCAGAACATTTTGAAAAGAACACTGCACTTTTAAGATTGAATGTTTAGAAGCTACTTGATCTTTTGTCTTTTCATGCCAGTTCAATAGTACCTTTCTACCAACTTCAGATACATCATCAACTCCGATCATGTCAATTGATCGCATGTCTTCAAGTTCCTCAGTGAATATTCCACAAATCTTTTCTTCTAGAAATGCAACTTCTATATCTTGAAATTTCTAGTTGGTTCTCGGTTTGTTTAGTGCTTCTGTTGTTAGTATAACCCTTCTTTTTAGATCTCTCAATGCTCCAGTATTGATTGGATCCACTAAATATCCCTTAGGTACTTCCCATTCTGCATCCTTTCTCAACTCTTCTTCCTTTTCTTTTCTCTTATTTTCTCTCAGAATATCCTTGGGTGTGATTCTGAATTTCCCAGGAGAGGTTTGAAACAACTCTACAACTTCATGTGTTTGTCTCAACACTTTATTAATATCCAGCTTTTCAATTCTCAAGTCTTCCTCAACAATAAGATCATCCACCATCAAAACCTTAGGCTTTTCAACCGTTGGTATCTTTTCAATATTTTCTTTGAGCTTAGTGATCTGATCTTGTAAATTAAGCTCTGTATTATCTTGAAATGACCCATACGTATCAAACTCAAAATCAACATTAGTTTCAGTCTCATGTGTTTCCATGATAGTTTCTGTATTCTCATCTACCAAAGTCAACTGTCTACCCTTACCTTCCTCTTGACCTCTACCTTTCTTTGGTGTTGGTGTTTGCTTGCTTTGAAATGATGAGGTAGGTAACTTTGAAACTAATGAAGTCACTGGCACAGTTGTATCACGGTTCTCCCCCTCATGACGGTCTGGATCTTCGTCACGATCGTCATGTTTTTGTTGGGGTTCAGGGTCACGCGCAACGGAAGCATGCAATAACAAAAACGAAATATTTAAGCATAAAAAGCAACCAAACTAGGAACCCCATTAGTGTACCAAACTCTACAACATGATTAAGCAACTAAAGCACAAAAAGAAGAGTATTATACCCTGGATATCTCTGATGGTTGTGTGTAGATGTAGCTCCAAACTTGTTCTCTTTAACGAGCTTCTTTCTCCAATCGAAGTCCACACCGAGACACAAGGCAACCTTGGTGTACTAGCACCCCTTGAAGCTAATCTTCACAAGATAATACTTCTGGAACAACCACCCACGAAAACCACCAGGAAACTCTCTCACTTTTCTCTCTTGTTTTCTTAGCAACTCAAATGTTCTAAGTGTATGTGTTAAACAATATGGCCAAGAGTAGAGAAAGGAGAGAAATGCATGCTTATATAGACCTGAAGTCGTCCCCTGATCTCCCTTAGTCGGCCCAGAGGTAATGATGAGGGATAGCATGCATTGGTGGAGAGAAGAGGTGGAAAAGTTAAAGTTGTTTCTGTCAGGCGGGGTTAGCGCCGCTAACTGCCCAACGTTAGCGCCGCTAACCGCCCAAAGTTAGCGCCGCTAACGCGGCTGATTTAGCTACGCCAGAGTTAGCGCCGCTAACTCCTGCCAGGAAACCAACTATCATTACTTATCCTTTCACACCCTCACCTTTTAGGTAGTTGTCAAGGTCAGCCCCCGGTGTGTGACCCGATAGGCCCATACGTCATCGGTAGCAATCATTTGACGCACGTGAATCAGTGGGCATTCTCCAACAAACTCCCACTTGCACATGATTCACCGTACTCAATGTATCGCAGACAGAGAGCGGCCTCTAGTAAGACATCTCTGCCCCCAAGTCAGTATGTGTTTGTCTTCTGCAAGAAACCAAACTGCAACTCAGGTGAAATGGTCCTATTGATAAGTGATCAATCATCCCTTTGTTCACGATATCCTTGTGAAGGTGAGACATGGTACTAAGTCATTCTCGGTCCTTCACGATTATGTTTCTCGATCAAGATTGGTGGTGACCAAAATAAGCAAGTTGCAATCGATTACCCAAATCATTGCACACTCGAGCACGGCCATGCATTTTTGGTGTCAGCGACCAATCATCGAGGGGCCCAGGGATATCTCTCTAAACAGAGGAACAAATCCTTTTTGACTACACTGCCCACCACAATGATCATACTCTGCCCAACTGCTCCCTTTATAACAGCCAGTTACGGACTGCGTTTGAAAACAATTAGAACAAAGCAAACCAAGGTGATGCAGACACATGCATCTCCAGTCTAAGGATGAAATGATATTATCATCCTGATCCACTCATGACAAGTACCACAAAGTGGAGTCAGGTGTGGGTCATCCAGTCACTTGAAACCCTTTTCAAGTACAGGCGAAGTATTGCGTCCCAGTGTCCCAATCACCATTGGGCACATGACCAATCACTTCCCTCAGTCTTTGTTCAGACTTCCTTCCCATGAAGAATGACCGACTGTGGACATTTAGAATGTAAAACATTCAGGGAAGTGTAAAACATGCAAAGTTGAAACACAGTAAAGATTTAAAGTAATACCCGCAACTTGCGCATTATCAAATCTCCATTTAATAATCGATAAGTACAATAAATACAATACTGCTTAATGTTCCCAAGAAAGTAAATACATCAAATACAATAACCGAATAATACAAGATACAAACTCAAACCAAATCGCTAGCAAATCTAATACCAATAGCACGTGTGTGAGCACCGTGCTTTGCTTGCGATAATGGTTTAGTAAACGGATCCGCCACGTTGTTATCCGTGTGTACTTTGCTGATGACAATATCTCCATTTTCGACCACATCCCGGATAAAATGATATTTCCGCGGAATATGTCTCATGCGTCGGTGAGATCTCGGTTCCTTTGCCAATGCAACTGCACCCTCGTTGTCACAGAAAACCTCAACAGGGTCAGAAATGCTAGGAACCACTCCCAGATCAAGGATGAACTTCCTCATCCATACAGCACCTTTGCAGCTTCACTTGCTGCAATATACTTAGACTCGGTCGTGGAATCAGCCACCGTGTCTTGTTTGGAGCTCCTCCAGGAGATAGCACCACCGTTTAGTAGGAACACAAACCCCGATTGAGATCGGCAGTCATCCCTATCGGTTTGGAAGCTGGCATCGGAGTAACCAGTTACCCTCAGCTCCTCTTCCCCACCATATACTAAGAACATCTCCTTAGTCCTCTGAAGATACTTGAGAATGTTCTTCACCGCTGTCCAATGTGCCTCACCAGGGTTGGCTTGATATCTACTTGTCATACTTAATGCACAAGAGACATCAGGCCTAGTACATAGCATGGCGTACATGATCGAGCCTATTGCCGAAGCATAAGGTACTCGCCTCATTACTTCCCGTTCCTCAGGGGAACTCGGGCATTGAGTCTTACTCAATACCAAACCATGTGACATAGGTATGAACCCCTTCTTGGAGTCCTCCATCCTAAATCTCATTAGGACCTTGTCAATGTACGCACTTTGGCTCAGACCAATCAACCTGCGGGATCTATCTCTATAGATTTTAATCCCAAGAATATAAGCTGCATCTCCCAGATCCTTCATTGAGAAACAACTCCCTAGCCAGGTTTTTACACCTTGCAAAGTTGGGACGTCATTCCCAATTAGCAGAATATCATCCACATAAAGAACCAGGAATACAACTATGCTCCCACTAGCTCGGATGTATACGCATGGCTCATCCTTGCTTTTAGAGAAGCCAAACTCTTTGACCTTCTCATCAAAGTACAGGTTCCAGCTCCGAGAGGCTTGCTTAAGTCCATAAATGGACTTCTTAAGCTTGCAGACCTTATCCGGATACTCGGGATGTACAAAACCCTCAGGCTGTGTCATATACACCTCCTCTGATAGTGTTCCATTAAGGAACGCGGTTTTGACGTCCATCTGCCATATTTCATAATCATGAAATGCGGCAATGGCCATGAGTATCCGAATCAACTTCAACATAGCCACTGGAGAAAAGGTTTCCTCATAGTCTACACCATGAGTTTGTGTGAAACCTTTAGCCACCAGTCGGGCTTTGAAGGTGTCTACTTTGCCATCTACGCCAATCTTCTTCTTGTAGACCCACTTGCACCCGACGGGTCTACACCCCGGTACAGGATCTACCAAGTCCCAAACTTGGTTATCGGCCATAGATTTAATCTCGGAATCCATTGCCTCTTTCCACTTGGCAGACTCAGCGCCCACCACAGCGTCTTGGTATTTGGTAGGTTCATCTGAAACTACTACCATGTCGGTGCCCTCAGATATGTGAAAACTATATCTATCTGGCTCGTGCCGACTTCTACCGGATCTTCTTAGAGGTAACGGATCTACATCATTATCTCCAGCATCATCTTGCTGAGATTCAACCGTTGCCGGTTGTGAGCTAGTTCCAACATCAGGTTCTACATTGGTAGGCTCTCGAATTTCTTCAAGATCAACATTACTACCACTAGCTCTCTTGGATACCAGCTCCCTCTCTAGGAAGACCGCCCTTCGAGCAACAAATACCTTGTTCTCCAAAGGTTTGTAAAACAAATATCCAATAGAATTAGCAGGATAACCAATGAAGAAACACCTTTCGGCCCTGGGCTCCAATTTGTCCTCTACCTCACGTCTCACGTAGGCAGGACAACCCCAGACCTTTAGATATGAGATGGATGGAACCTTTCCACGCCACATCTCATGCGCTGTTCTCTTAACCTTCTTTGTTGGTACGAGGTTAAGGATCTTACCAGCCGTCTCAATAGCGTAACCCCAAAATGTAATGAGAACTTCCGAGTGACACATCATAGACCGAACCATATCCAACAATGTTCGGTTTCTCCTCTCGGCGACACCATTTAATTGAGGTGTCCTAGGAGGTGTTAATTGCGAGACAATCCCACAATTTCTAAGATGGTCTCGGAATTCGGAACTAAGATACTCTCCACCCCTATCGGATCTAAGCATCTTAATCCTTTTCCCAAGTTGATTTTCTACTTCGTTTTGATAAGTCTTGAACACCTCAAAGGTTTCTGACTTTTGTCTCATCAAGTAGACATACCCGTATCGACTATAATCATCAATGAAGGTAACGAAGTAGCGGGAATGATCTCTAGTGGCATGCTTGAACGGACCACACACATCCGTGTGAACGATATCCAACAAGTCTTTAGCCCTCTCACATACACCGGTGAAGGGTGCTTTGGTTATCTTGCCCAATACACAAGATTCGCATACTTCATTAGACCCGTGGTCAAATGATTCCAAGATCCCATCCGATTGGAGCTTGACGATGCGTTTCTTGTTAATGTGGCCTAACCGACCATGCCAAAGAGACATTTTATCCAAAACACTTTTGGATCCCGAATCAACATTCATGATTGATCTATTGTTTCTCAAGCTTACGCTTGTTTCATATATGCCATGACATGGAAATGCTTTGAAACATAAGGAACCATTTTTATAACATAAAATAGAACCATTCATAAATTCAAAATCAAATCCATCATCGTACAAAGCATACAAGGAAATAATGTTTCTTGCCACACCGGGCGAATAACATACATTCAATAAAACAATAGATAAGCCGGATTGAAAGGCAAGCTCCACACTTCCTATCTTCTCAACCGGGACAACCGCCTTGTTTCCCATGATGAGGTCCAGCTCTCCATCAACCAAGTCTCTACTTCTTGTCAGTACCTGCACATTATTACAAACGTGAGTACCACACCCGCTGTCTAAAACCCAGGCGTTTGAAGTAGAAGTGTTATGGAGTTCAATCATGTACATACCGGAGGCAGCGGCACCTTTGGATCTCAATTTCCTGAGCTCCTCCGTGTATTTGGGGCAACTACGCCGGTAGTGACCCTTTTCCTTGCAGAAGTAGCAGGTTGCCTCTTCCGGAGAGGTGACGGCGGTAGCTACTTGCTTCCCCTTCGCCTCCGGGGTGGTTTTAGGTTTGGGCTTCGGTGTTCCCACCTTGGCCTTCCCCTTCCCCTTCGAGGCCGAAGCGGGTTGCTTCCGCTTCTTGCCACCCTCTTTGATCGTAAGGACGGCGGTGGAGGAAGTTGGCTTCGATTTGGCCATGTTAGATTCAGCAGTCTTCAACATGCCGTGAAGCTCCATTATGGTCTTATCCATATTGTGCATATGGAAGTTGACAATGAAGGGCCCGTAAGATGGAGGCAAAGATTGGAGGATTATCTCAACCGCCAACTCTTTCCCCATCGGGAACCCCAACTTCTCCAATTGATCCACATAGCCCTTCATACTAAGGACATGTGAACTCACGTTGCCGCCCTCCTGCATCCGGCAACCAACAAAGGCTTTGACGCATTCGTATAACTCTTGCCTTGCTTGCATTTGGAACATGTCCTTGAGTTGAGTAATCATCTCATACGCACTCACAGTCTCGAATTGCCGTTGCAACTCGGGACTCATGGTCGTAAGCATGAGGCAAGTCACGTCATTAGTATCTTTGACGCGTTTGTCATACGCGTCTCTTACAGCCCTCGTTGCGTTGGTAGCAGGAGGATCCGGAAGAGGAGACTCCAAGACCTCAAGCTTCATTTCGTGGCGTAGGACAATTCTCAAAGTCCTAAACCAATCCATGAAGTTTGGTCCTTGAAGTTTCTCCTTTTCTAGGAAAGGACGAAGTGACATGTTAACGGTGTTGGTGTTGGTGCTAGTAGATGACATCTACAAGCAAAATACGAAATTTGGTTATTTGATGTATTAATATCCTTGTTAAATAATTACCCACTTATTAAAGAAAACAAATTATGTTAACAAGGGTCAAGAGCCTCAAAGTACCCAATCCATGACGGGTATGCCGCGGATCACTTCATGGAGCTACTTAGGCCGGTAAACACTTTACCAATTGCAATCCGTGATTACAATCCTTAGTCACTTGCGAGATCCTAGGTACTCATAGCACCCATTTGGCATGTTTGATCCCTCCACACCATTCCTCATTAATCCACCATGGTAGCTCGGTATGGGCACGACAACTACCAAGGCGTTTTTAAGTCTTGGAATTGTAAATCGACCATCAAGATACACGGTGGTACTCTAGCCCAATGGCCGGCTCGGCTAAGCTCGACAACCGACCTTGCGAGTTGCCACACGCACCTTCCACACAGTTACACAAAACCGATCTCGGCTAAGCTCGACGACCGATCAAGTTTCACTAGATTCGGGTGGTGTCATCTTATGGTTGGCGTGTGATTTACTTTTGAGAAAAACGGGATTTTGAATTCTCCGGTTAAAACAAATTTTAACCTATTCTTGTTGTGGCGCGCGAGGTTTGTAAACCAATTCAAAAATCTTGGTTTTAATTTATTTTGAAAAGTTTTCAAGCTTGCGAAGAAACTAAACAACCAAGCAAGAAATACAAAATAAATACAACAACCACGCAAGGTAAGTAAATCCGGTAACGAGCCAATCCTATGCGTCTTGTCCGTGAGCCAACGGACAAGACTAAGTCATCTAAGGACAAATCCGAATGACTCGATGCGTGCTCCTCCCACTTGATCCATCGCGTCTCCTACCGACCTCCGGATTTGAATGAGCAAAGACACCTCCTACCGGTTCTCCTTTGGTTGCCTTCGGTTCTCCTCTTACAATTTTACAAATTTAAAAGGAAATGGCATGCATGCCACAATTTCCATTCTAAGCTAATTCTACAAATTACAAAGAATACGAAATCGGCATGCAAGCCGTTAAAATTACAAACCGAATAAATAGATTAATTATTACAAACCAATGTGGTACAAACCACCAAATGAATTAATACATTAATCTAAATCAACCAAACACATCTCATAGGTCATATGGCTCAAAATTGTTACCGGATACGCATACTACAACCACATACAAGAAATCACACAACAACACATGGTGTGCCACACAAAACCATGTAAATCTTATATGTCTTGGTTAAGATTATCTAATCACTCAAGGCACTCATAATCCTATGTACATATGCATTAGGAACCTCAAACAAGTCAAAATTCCATAGTCATATATACACAATGTAAGTATATGCAATTAATCATTTTCATGCCTAAATGTTAATCCACATATAAATACATCAACCAAGACATAAGGCAACTTTAATCTAATCACAACTCAAATATGGAACAATTCCAGCAAGTACAAATAGCCCAAAAATCCAACAAAATTAATTTAAGGCAAAACCATGCATTCTGCCAGTAAGGGGTTAGCGCCGCTAACTATAACGAGTTAGCGCCGCTAACTCAGTTTAGCGCCGCTATCGCGAGACGACATTAAAACAAGTCAGTTTAACAAAGAGAACTGTTGACTCCGACTTTAGCGCCGTTAACTACGGTTTAGCGCCGCTAACATAGAAAAGTTAGCGCCGCTAAACACTGGACAGAACCAAAAATCACATTTTTCGGATTTTCTTGGCCATCTAGTGCAAAACCAGTGTAGAGCTGGCTCTGATACCACTGTTGGGGTTCAGGGTCACGCGCAACGGAAGCATGCAATAACAAAAACGAAATATTTAAGCATAAAAAGCAACCAAACTAGGAACCCCATTAGTGTACCAAACTCTACAACATGATTAAGCAACTAAAGCACAAAAAGAAGAGTATTATACCCTGGATATCTCTGATGGTTGTGTGTAGATGTAGCTCCAAACTTGTTCTCTTTAACGAGCTTCTTTCTCCAATCGAAGTCCACACCGAGACACAAGGCAACCTTGGTGTACTAGCACCCCTTGAAGCTAATCTTCACAAGATAATACTTCTGGAACAACCACCCACGAAAACCACCAGGAAACTCTCTCACTTTTCTCTCTTGTTTTCTTAGCAACTCAAATGTTCTAAGTGTATGTGTTAAACAATATGGCCAAGAGTAGAGAAAGGAGAGAAATGCATGCTTATATAGACCTGAAGTCGTCCCCTGATCTCCCTTAGTCGGCCCAGAGGTAATGATGAGGGATAGCATGCATTGGTGGAGAGAAGAGGTGGAAAAGTTAAAGTTGTTTCTGTCAGGCGGGGTTAGCGCCGCTAACTGCCCAACGTTAGCGCCGCTAACCGCCCAAAGTTAGCGCCGCTAACGCGGCTGATTTAGCGACGCCAGAGTTAGCGCCGCTAACTCCTGCCAGGAAACCAACTATCATTACTTATCCTTTCACACCCTCACCTTTTAGGTAGTTGTCAAGGTCAGCCCCCGGTGTGTGACCCGATAGGCCCATACGTCATCGGTAGCAATCATTTGACGCACGTGAATCAGTGGGCATTCTCCAACAGTTTTCGTTTCGTTCCATGTGATTGGGTCTGACAAGTTTCAAGTGAGGCTTTAAAGCAGCATTAAGAGCAGCCTTTTCCTCTGCAGTAAGTGTCCCCCCCCCCGAACAACTGGCTCACCCTCAACATCCTTAATTGGATCAATAGCATCCATCCGTTTGTGAAAAGCAACTCCGAAATCTGCTATGTTGTTTTCTTTCTTAAAATATTCAAAATCTGATTTCTTGAATTCAGTTCTTAGTAAATCAACCAGAGTAGCATCTTCTTCATTATTATCTGGTCTAGCTATCAGCTTTACATACAACTGAGATTTCAACTCCTCCACCGACACATCAGGCCCTTGTTTAGCTAGCAGCCTGTCTAACTTCTCATTTACAACATTAACCTTAGAATTTAAATCCTGATGTAGCTTATCCATCTTAGCATGTACTTCAGATAAAGCAGTTTCAAGGTCAGCCTTAAAAACAAATTATAAGGCAAACTGAGTAACGATTGGGGTTGTACCAAATCCGGGATCACTGAGATTACCCGTTGAGACCTGAACAACTGGAGGAACAAATCCTTCAGATGTAGAGCCACCCACATGCACAGCTGGACCAATATTGACTGTGGTGGGATTTCCATCTAATCCTCGGATGACACTGTCAGTAGTGCCTTCTATAGATGTTCATGTAGGTTCTTTTGAGAGAACACTACTTGGTGGTATGAATGTGTCATCTGATTGAGAAATGAATGGTTCATCAATGTGCATTTTAAAATGAACATCGGAAGCCTGAGGCGAACTGGCTCCTTTTTCAATACCTACTGTTTCAGAAGGAAACTTCGGTAGATCATGTGATATGTCCCCCGTGAGAAAATGAAACAATTTCCTGTTGAGAGGAAACTGAGTGGCTATGTGTTGGTCCCTTGGTGAGAATATCAACAAGCAACAGGTGTGTAGAAGGGGGGTTGAATACACTTTCTGCGGAAATTGAACAAATCAAATAAAAGTGTTACACAAAGTAAATCAAACCACAATCAATTGAATGCTTTTATTAAGAAGATGATTACAATGCTTTGAATAAGAAGATGATTACAATAACTATCTAGTAAGCAACTCTTGATATATAATCACCTAATATAAATCTCTCAATCTCTCAAACTTGGCTATCTATAATCAACTTATGATTATAGATACTGACGACTCTCTAAACAGGGTCTACACAGATTGAATCAACTAGTGATTACTTACCAATATCACAACCGATGTGACAATTGGAACACACGAATGGTTTGGCAATCTGTGAGTTTCTTGATCACGTTGAACTTACAAACAGCAATTCAAGAATCGTAACACATACGGTTGAGGTGAGGTTTTGGCTCTGCAACACTTAGTTGTATTCATTTAGGAATCGTAGTGGTACCTCTAAACTTATCAGGAGATAAGTATTTATAATCCTGTTGCTACGGTTCCTAACAAACTGGACTAATCCTAATTTGCTAACTAACTATCGGATAACTCGGAATCTTGAATCTTGAATCTTCTTATCTTGAGTCTTCAATCTTCAATCTTGATTCTGAAGTCTTCTTATCCACGCCATAGATATAGAGAGTTAAAACAGAATTCAAAACACATTTAAATTCTCTTAGACTGACTTCTTTAGTCAGGCTGCGTTACTCAGCTTGAAACTCATCAAGCTGAGTTCTTTGAGAACACACTCGAAAACAAACATGAACAAACATGTATAAAATGTTAACTCATCCTTAGAAGTCCAAAGAGTTAAACAAAACATATTTAGTAACTCTGTCGAGCTGACTCTGCTTCTAAGCTGAGTCACTTAGCTTGAAACACATCAAGCTGAATACTCGATATATACCTTATGTGACATACACAGATTATTAAACATATTAATAAACCAACTAAGGTGTAGTATAAACTGGTGGAACATATGCTCACCTTATACTCAACTTATACTCAGTCTGAATCACTATGAGTGTTCAGTCTGACTAAGCTTCATAATTCTGTTTAAGTTATACGTAGAACACATCTTACAAACTTAACTTTGTCTCATCAAATCTTAACTGATGAGATCATTTTCCTAACAAACTCCCCCTATTTGATGATGACAAAACCATCAAACAGTTCTTAAGTTTGTTTAACAGAATTATGTTGTAAATCTTAAACTTATCAAAATTTTAAATTTGAACTAATCAAATTTTAATTGAACTTATCAATTTCAATTGGAACACACCAACTTTCAGTTGAACAAACCAACTAATTACATTAATGAATAAGAACTTATCAGTTATTCATTTTGCTGAACTTATCAGACTTATAAATATGAACACATCATAACATAGTTGAACATATCAAACTTTATACTTGTATTAATTGAACTGGTCATAATACAAAATGATTGATCACTTAGATCGTGCACACATAGTGCTTACAATAATATTAGAACTAATCTAATATTTACATTAGAACTAATCTATTGAGGTTTATCTTATGAACTCAGGATGTAGAAGCTCCTAGATGTTGATCTCCTTGTTGATCTCGTCTAACAGTCTTTCAGCTTCTTCATTCCCACTGAGTTCCTTCTGTTGTACCCTGATGATCTTGTTTAGTTTGTATTTCATTAGTTGATTTGAAGCTTTATCACTACAACACTTTCTAATTCTCAAGGCATCCTCAGCTTTCAGATAACATACTTCATTCAGTTTGATGAAGCTAGGATTTCCTGCCTGATCCTTAAACATAAAGCCTTGAATAGGTGTGTTGACACTTTGATTTTCCTTGAATTCTACACCGTCAGACATTCTGAACAGATTTTCCCACTACAGACCAGGAACTGGAACATACCTCAGTTCTTCAGCTCGAGCAATCAACTTGGAGACTTTAGATAGAATTTCTTGTTTGATCTGACTTCTTTTAAATTTCTTGAGCAGCATCATTATCCTTTGCCATTCAATGTAGCCCATCCTGTGAACGTATCTCAGGTCCATTCCCACTGTTGTTTTGTCACTAAGCTCAAAAGTGAGAATGACAACTCAATTTGCTCTGCTCAAGGTCATTCCTCTGATCTCTTTGTTGAAGCTCCTTCTGAAGTAACATTCCTGCAGTTCTGCATCTGAGTACAAAATTAGATCAGGTCTTGGATCAGTGTATGTAGCTTCATCTTGAGCCAAAGCTTTTCTTTCCTTTTCTTTTTCTTGGTCCTTTGTCTCTTCCTCCTTTCTATTTCTCAGCTCAGCTGTAGAGATCCCAAGCTCATTTGCTTCTTCTTGCCCAAGCATCTCTATTTACTCTCTTGTAGCTTTTTCTTCTTCTGTCTCTTCCTCAGACCAAAAACACTGTCAGCTTTAAGTTCAGATTCTTCTACCTTTTGTCTCTTAGCTGCAGGTTCCTCTTTGTTTATTTCTAACTCTCCCTTAGCCTGAGCTTGCCTCTCTGTTCCTTTAGCTAGTACTAGTAGAGCTTTAGCCTCAGCTTGAACTAGCTCAGCTTCAGCATCAGCTTGAATCTTCTCCCCCTTTTTGTCATCATCAATAGGGTTTGAAGTGCTTTGTTGTTGGAGTGCAGCAACTGCAGAGGTAATCTCCTTAACATCCTCTATCAGCTTCTCAAGCCTCTGATAGAATTGACGTTTATGCTTCTTCTGCTTTAGGTGGAACAGACCAAATTGAGCAGCAAAGTAGTCCTTTAGCTGCTGGATGCCTGAGGAGGCAGTTTCATTTTGAGGAGAGTCTTTGGGTGCATCATCCAAAGGTTGTTGTCTACCTTCAAACTCATTTGCACCAAAGTCTGGACCCTGTGAATCAGCTTGGTTTGAAGATGAAACATTGACAGGTCGTGCAATAGGGTGTGAGAAGTGAAGAGAAGTAAGTGGGCTAGAAACGTGAAGTGGTTTGGTTGGTGGTTGGCTAATATAAATCCCCCAACTCAGCTTCAAGCACTAAGGACAAGTACCTTATGAATGACACATGGAGGTCCCTGGTGGTCTTCAGTACTTGGACTTTGAGCTCGTTGAAAATAAGCTGCGCATAATCGATACGTCTATCAAAGAACATGTTGTATAGCAGCTGCATTTCGAACTCGTTAACTTGGTCTAAGCCACCAACTTTAGTCTCCAGTTAACGTACCACTGTTGACACCATGAAACCCACCCCAGATGGTTGGGAAAGTGGCGTTCTTAATCACCCCTTCAGTTTGAGGGTGACCCATTTGAGGTAGAACTGATCTCGCCACTTTTCTAGTCACGGTGGGCTCGAACACATCTTGAACAGGGAATTGAAGAACATCCCTTAGCCGTTGAACCGTGAGGGCCACTGTTCGATTGCCATTTAGAACATTGCCTGTTATCTCTCCTCTGTTTTGGTTGAAAGTGCATGTGTACCAGAACTCCAAAAGATGTTGCGGAGCAATATGAGCAGGTGCTCCAATGAAGGCAAATGCCAAAGGGCATTTCCGGAAGTAGGCTAACCAGATTTCATAACCTCTGCCCTGTTTCCTCGGAGGAATAGCAAGGCATTCACGTTGATTATTAATTTTGATTAGCGGCAATCTGTTGTTTTTGAAAGCAACACCCCTAACCATCTATCACTTAGAATAAGAGTGGTTCCTTCCATCGTTAAAGTTTGAAGATTATACTGAGGAGAAAAAACGTCATTGCACAGAGCAAAGAGCGTCGCACTGAGCGAGTTAGGGTTTCGAAATCGAAGGACCAGAAGATTGCACTTAGCAAATTCGTAGAAAGGTATATAAGCAGATGAGAGGTTTAGAGATAAGAAGTTTAAGCGTAAACCTCTAAAATGTAGGTAAGGTCGTTATATATACCTTTCCGAGGAAAGAGAAAAATTACCATTAGAATCCCTTTTTAATCCGTTACGCCGGTAAAATTTCGGCTTGATGTAACATTTAGAGGGTAGAAACACATCATTCACCAACGGATACAAGTGTAAAATAATAATATTAAAAAATAATAAGATTATTAACACTCTGTAAGTATATCAATACTTAATTGATATACAATACGATTTGAAACTAATCCAAATCGTTTTGACAGATGAATTAATAACACGTAGTAAATAAATCATAGACTGGACACACCAAACGGAGTAAACTTATTACTCAGTTTAAGTCAAGCTCTCAGTTTGAGTTGAGTACTCAGCTTGAGATTGATACTCAGCTTGAGTAGAGCACATATCTCAGATCTAATGACACTGAGTCAATAGTTGTTTGAGACTGACTAAAACTTGTTTCTAACTACACTGATTAGTTTAAAACTTGGTTGGAGCCAACCAAACTTGTGAACATATCACTCAGCTTGAGTGAAGCACATAGCTCAGACTCAATAACACTTAGGCAGTTATGTTTGAGACTGAATCAAACTGTATCATAACTACACTAAGTAGTTAGAATATGTTTGGAACTCACCAAACGTGTGAACTCATCATTCAGCTTGACTTGTTATACAGTTTATGAAAACTTATTTATAAACTGTGCACTTAGCTTAGTCATTGTCAAACTGAAAACTTAGATTCTTGACACTTAACTAGGGGTTAAGCATACCCAATTCACTTAGCAGATACATAAACCTCTTTTCATCAAGGGGTTTAGTAAAGATATCTACTAGTTGGTCATCAGTGGAATTAAATTTAATTTCAACTTTACCATTTTCCACGATGTCCCTTTTGAAGTGATGTCGAATTTCAATGTGCTTGGTTCTTGAATGGAAGACTGGATTGTAAGTGATGGCTATAGCACTTTGGTTATCACAGAAGATAGGAGTTTGCTTGAAACTCATGCCAAAGTCTTGAAGTTGATGCTGCATCCATAGGATTTGCGCACAACAGCTACCTGCTACAACATATTCAGCTTCAGCAGTTGAAGTAGCCACTGAGTTCTATTTCTTACTGGTCCAGCTGACTAACTTCCCTCCAAGCAATTGACATCCTCCAGTTGTTGATTTTCTATCTAACTTGCACCCAGCATAGTCAGCATCAGAAAAACCAACTAATTCAAATCCAGAGTCTTTTTTATACCAAAGACCTAGATTTGGTGTACCTTTAAGGTACCTAAAGATCCTTTTCACAGCTTGATGATGTGATTCTTTTGGATCTGCCTGATATCTTGCACAAACACATGTAGCAAACATCATATCAGGTCTACTAGCTATCAAATAGAGTAATGAACTTATCATTCCTCTATAGGTAGACTGACACATAGATTTACCATCTGAGTCATTACTCAGCTTGACAGCTGGTGACATGGGTGTTTTCATGGTTGAACTAGAATCAAAACCATATTTCTTTATCAAATCAAGAACATACTTGCTTTGATTGATGAATATTCCATCTGGCTTTTGTTGAATTTGTAGGCCTAGGAAATAAGTCATCTCACCCATCATACTCATCTTGTACTTTTGTGACATTATCTTGGAGAACCACTCACACAGAGATACAATGGTAAAACCAAAGATAATATCATCCACATAGATTTGTACAAGAATCACCTGTCCTTTACTCTTTTTAATAAATAGTGTCTTATCTATACTACCTCTGGTGAAGTCCATTGATAGTAGATAAGTGGACAGAGTATCATACCAAGCTCTTGGAGCTTGTTTAAGACCATACAAAGTCTTGTCCAACTTATAGACATGATGTGGAAACTTTGAACTTTCAAATCCAGGAGGTTGTTTCACATAGACTTCCTCCTGAAGTTTTCCATTAAGAAAATCACTTTTCACATCCATTTGATAGACTTTGAAGTCTTTATAGGCTGCATAAGCCAGGAACAGCCTTATGGCTTCAATTCTAGCAACAGGGAAAAAGGTCTCATCATAATCGATTCCTTCCTCTTGCTTATACCCTTGTGCTACCAGCCTGGCTTTGTTCCTAACTATCTCTCCATCCTTGTTCATATTATTTCTATAGACCCACTTAGTGCCTATAATTGAATGATCTTTGGGGGCAGGGACTAGGTTCCAGAACTTATTTCTCTCAAACTCATTTAATTCCTCTTGCATAGCTTCAATCCAATCCTCATCCTCTAAGGCTTCTTCAGTCTTCTTTGGTTCCATTTGAGATAGTAAACCAAATTACGCGGCATAGTTAGCTGTTGCCTTAGATCTGGTCATGACTCTTTCTTGGACATTTCCAATGATCTGGTCTTGAGGATGATCTTTGAGGAATTTGAATGTTGTAGTTGGAGAGTCTGGTTCAAAATCTGAGTGATGTTGAGATTCCTGAGGTGAACTTATCTCCTTAGTCTCAGCAGCATTGTCAACAAACTGTCGATCACCAAGATCTTCAGCTTGAGCGACTTCAGCTCCAAAGGGGTTGAGGAACTCATCATTTTTCTCAGCTTGAGAATCCTTTGGAGTATGTGATGATTTATTTGATGAACACACATCATCATCACTATCATCTCCTATGACATACATAGGATTTGATAAGTTGGTTTCCTTAGGCCTTTCAAGCTCACTCAGACTGACTAAGTCAGCTTGACTTTTATCAGCTTGATCAAAACTGTCTTCATCAAATGAGACATGAATTGATTCTTCTATGGCTTTTCTCCTTATATTATATATTCTATAAGACTTGGAGATTTAGGAATAACCAACGAATATTCCAAGATCAGCTTTAGGTTCCAACTTATGGAGCTGATCTCTTTGATTCAGTACATAGCATTTTGAACCAAAGATATGGAAATAACCTATATTGGGCTTTCTAGACTTATACATCTCATATGAAGTCTTTCCATGTCTTTTGACAATGATTGACCTATTCTGGGTATAGCAGGTGGTACTAAAAGCTTCATCCCAGAAATAGAGTTTCAATCCTGCCTCACACAGCATTGTTCTAGTAGCCTCAATTAAGGTTCTATTTCTCCTTTCAGCAACTCCATTTTGTTGTGGAGTTCTGACAGATGAGAAATTTTGTAATATTCCTTTTTGTTCACAGAATTTTCAAGAGTTGAGTTTCTGAACTCAGTCCCATGATCACTTCTAAGTTGCTTTACGGACAAACCTTATTGCAACTCTTCCCTTTTGATGAAACTAATTATCTCCAGGGCAGCCTTACTTTTGGCTTTAAGGAATATTACCCAGGTGAATCGTGAGAACTCATCTACTATCACCAGTGAGTACTTATTGCCACTTATGCTTGCAGTACTTATGGGTCCAAACAGATCCATATGCAACATATACAGTGGGTATGTTATTGAAAAATTTTGCTTTGATTTAAAGAACACTTTATGATCTTTCCCTTGTTCACAGGCTGAACACAATTTGTCTTTGACAAATGTGATTTTTGGCAATCAAGAGACTAACACTTTATTGGATAGCATATTAATATTTTTAAAGTTTAATTGAGACAAACGTTTATGCCATAACCAACTCAGCTCAGGAACAGAATGGGAATACAAGCAAGTTTTATTATAGGGATCAGCAGAATTAAGATCAAGTAGATACACATCTATTTCTCTTTTAGCAATTAATACAGGCTTTCCCTTAGCATTATAGATTGTTTCTGCTTTCTTCCTAAAAGTAACAACATTATCTTCATCACACAATTGACTGATACTAATCAGGTTGTGTTTGAGACCTTTGACATATGCAACTCTCCGGAATGTAACTTTGACAGCTTGCATCTTTCCATAGCCTTTAGTCTTTCCATGTGAGTTGTCTCCAAATGTTACTTTAGGACCTTCATCTACTTGGAAATCACTAAGAAGTCATTTCTACCCTGTCATGTGCCTTGAGCATCCACTATCCAAGTACCATTTACTTGAACCCTGCACATGAGATGAAAACTAAACACATTAGTTTTGTTTGGGATCCCACTTCTTGGTGGGTTCAGATGAGGAGCACTAAGCATCTCCATCTTGTTGAACTGACTGTTCAGCTTAAGCAGGAGCTGAGTCCTGTGTAGGCTGATGAGCTTGTTCTTGTTCAGGCCTTGAGATTTCTGCATCACAGTCGTTAGCCTCATGACCTCTACTTCTGTACTTGTAGCATCTCCTTCTTCCAATGATTACAGGAGGTAGAGTGTCCAATAATCCTTGTGAGAACATACTCTCAGTTTTAGGATTATATGTTGTGGATAACTTTTCAACTTTCTTAGCAAGTTATTCACTTGATGCTCACTGACTTTGGACTTACCTTTGTCAGATCTTTGTTTGTTATCCTTGGAAGCTTGACCAACAAACTTCTTATCCATGACCTTGGACTTACCTTTGTCATGCCTACTGAACTCACCAGTTTCAACAGGTTTGGACTTACCACTGTCGATCTTCTTGGACTTACCACAACTTTGGACTTACCATTGTTGTACTTTGACCTCTGACTTACACTGGTCTTTCTATTTTTGTAGCTTCTCTCCAAGCCAGATAGAGAATGTTGTCTTTTGAAAGGATTTGGATTAAGCCTTTCTATGACTGAAGTTCTTTGAATAGGCTGAGTGCTTAATCTGTCCAGCACAGACTTACCATGTTGTTTGGATGTTGAGCACTGTTCTCCATGATCTTTATCCTTTACAAACATATTGTATTTAAGGTTTTGACCATGTTTCTTCTCTGAGACTGGCTTCTGAGACTCAATCAGTAGTCTATCCTCCTCAGAGTCTGTACTTGCTATCTCATCATCAGCTACATAAGCTGCTGTTTGATAGTCACCTCAAAGTACAGCCTTTACCTGTTTAGGTATTTGTTGGTTTATGCACTTTTCGGCAAGCTTTGATGACTTACACCAAGACTCAGTGACCTTTTTAAGTTGGTCATCTTTGTCCTTAGCTTCCTGAACTTCTTCACTTAGAAGTTTATTAATGTGTCTTTGACATTCAATATCACATTGTGCTTTCTTACCAACATCAAAAGCAAGACCCTTTTCCTCATCAGTTTAAGAGTTGAAATTACTGACCTTATACATGGAAGCAGGATCCCAATCACTAAGCTTGTTGTTTTCCTCAGCTTCCTTCATGTCAGCCTCAAAGGTTGACTCGGACAAACCATAATCAACCTCATCTATTTCCAACTCTTCATCTTCTTGAGCCATCAGACATACATCATCATCTGAGGTAGATGATTTTGTATCCCAGGTTTCAGCATATAGTCCTTTTGCATTGGGTTTGTCTTCAGGCCTTCATTTCTTGAGCTGAGTATATTTCTTCTTGTATTTATCAGCTCTGTAAGCATTCTTATCAACAACTGATGTTGATTCCACCTTCTTTGATTTGCACTCAGCAACAATATGTCCCTTCTTCTGATAGTTGAAGCACACATTATTCTTGGGATCAAAGGAACTCTTCCCTTTGCCCCTGTCAGATCTTCCTCTTTCCCTTTGAGCTCTTCTCAAACGTGTGGCTAACATTGCCATTTTCTCAATGATATTCTGAACATCAACAGTATCACTTGAGTCTGAGTCTGAGTGGTCAGCTTGAGATTCTGACTCAGTCTCAGACTCAACAACCAGTGTCTTGGAACTTTTCTTCTTTTTCTGTGCAACCAATGCAACTTCAGTTTTATCCAAAGACTCCTTGAGTTGTTGTTGAGAAGTTCTTTTGTGTTGAGTGATCTGTTCATGATTTAGCAAGAACCCATAAATGGACTGTAGGTTGTACACATGCAGTGTTTCTCCAGCCCTCAGTGCTGTAGTAAATTGTTAAACCTCTCTGGTAACACATCCAGAAATTTCAGCACAAGTTTAGCTTCATCTTTCTTTACACCCACACTTAGTAGGTCATTTATCAAGCAGTGAAACCTTGTGAACAAATCTGACAATGTTTCATTCTTCTTTGAAAAGAAGTTTTCAAAAGATCTATTCAAATGACTTCTCTTATGCTGCTTGACTAGATCCGTGCCCTCATATGTAACACTCAGTGTGTCCTAAATATCTTTTGCTGATTGACACCCAGTCACAGTACGAAGATTTCGTTGGTCAGCGCATTTGCCAGAACACCTTTTGCTTTGTCATCCAGATTGAAGAGTTTCCAATCTTCATCAGTCCAAGATGCAATAGGCTTTCTTGTTTCCTTTTCAGTTTTGCCAGGAGACGTATCACTGACAGTAGCAGGAATCTTGGGGATGATAGGTCCTTTTGTAATGACATCGAACATACGAATGTCAATAGACTTGTGGAATAGCATGGCTCTGAACATCCACATAGGATAGTCAGATCCATCAAATATGGGACAACCTTTGGCATACATCTGTGGAACGTTTGAAGGATTGTTGCTTGTAGACATCGTGAACTTTCTCAGAATCTTGAAGTTTCAACTTATGAAATCGTTCAGCCTGCTCTGATACTAGTTGTTGGTTCCTAGGTAAGAATAACAACAAGCAACAGGTGTGTAGAAGGGGGGGTTGAATACACTTTCGGCGGAAATTGAACAAATCAAATAAAAGTTTACACAAAGTAAATCAAACCTCAATCAATTGAATGCTTTTATTAAGAAGATGATTACAATGCTTTGAATAAGAAGATGATTGCAATAACTATCAAGTAAGCAACTCTTGATATATAATCACATAATATAAATCTCTCAATCTCTGAAACTTAGCTATCTATATTCAACATATGATTATAGATACTGATGACTCTCTAAACAGGATTTACATAGATTGAATCAACTAATGATTACTTACCAATATCACAACCGATGTGACAATTCGAACACACGAATGGTTTGGCAATCTGTGAGTTTCTTGATCACGTTGAACTTACAAACAGTGATTGAAGAATCGTAACACATACGGTTGAGGTGAGGTTTTGGCTCTGCAACACTTAGTTGTATTCATTTCAGAATCGTAGTCGTACCTCTAAACTTATCAGGAGATAAGTATTTATAATCCTGTTGCTACGGTTCCTAACAAACTGGACTAATCCTAATTTGCTAACTAACTATCGGATAACTCGGAATCTTGAATCTTCTTATCTTGAGTCTTCAATCTTCAATCTTGATTCTGAAGTCTTCTTATCCACGCCGTAGATATAGAGAGTTAAAACAGAATTCAAAACACATTTAAATTCTCTTAGTCTGACTTCTTTAGTCAGGCTGAGTTACTCAGCTTGAAACTCATCAAGCTGAGTTCTTCGAGAACACACTCAAAAACAAACATGAACAAACATGTATAAAATGTTAACTCATCCTTAGAAGTCCAAAGAGTCACTTAGCTTGAAACACATCAAGCTGAATACTCGATATATACCTTATGTGACATACACAGCTTATTAAACATATTAATAAACTAACTAAAGTGTAGTATAAACTGGTCGAACATATGCTCAGCTTATACCTAGTCTGAATCACTATGAGTGTTCAGTCTGACTAAGCTTCATAATTCTGTTTAAGTTATACGTAAAACACATCTTACAAACTTAACTTTGTCTCATCAAATCTTAACTGATGAGATCATTTTCCCAACACTATGTGGGGTGAGTGCATGCTCTGCTGGGATGGTAGAGTCTCTTTCAATAGCAGGACTGAGTGTGTAAGACCTGATAGTGGACATGGTTTCCCGGATTTTTGTGGCTGGAGAACTCTCAGCACACAACTGTTCTTTTCTCACTCTCTCACCCTCTTGTTCTTTTGATCTTTCCACTTCATCTTCTCCACCAAGGGTAAGATTGTCAAAATCAAACATATCATCATGTTGAAATACTTGTGCTTCTTTATCAGTACCCTCAGGTGTAATAATCATAGTTTCAACATTAAGCTGTACACCCTGATCTGGTATTTCCTGACACTGAGATTTTTCAATGAATTTTCCTATCGGCATATCATCATCCTCATCTCCCTCACCTACGCTCACATCACCAACTACCTCTTCTCCACCCCTCTCAGAATTTTTGCTCGACTCTTCCTTGTCAGTGTCACCCGAAGACGACTGACCACTAGATACTAATTCCTCAGGTTCTACTGTTCTTTGGGTAGGATCAACAGGTTATTGTCGATCCGGAAGAACTAGATTATTCTCACTCACATACGCCTCTACCACATAATCATGATGATCCATTAACATGAGCAACTCCACAGGCATCACATAAGCCTGAATTTCATAAGTGTTGTCAATTTTATATAGCTTTTGCATGATGTAAATGGTAGGCTTAGAATCATTATCCCTCCTATTGATTTTAGTTGGGAATTCTAGCATGATACTCTGCACAATCATCGATAAAAAACTTGGATAAGGTAGAAACTTCTTTCCTAGAAGTGGAATATGTTTCTGATGAACCACCTTGTGCAGATCTTGAAAGATAATAAATATGTAGTCTATGTGCCAATGTTTAACCATGGCAACCAGAATTTGAAAAGCACTTGTACTTCCACCATCAACTCCCTTGGAGATACTTGTGAGACATCTGTTGATTATTGCATACAGTGTTTGCCAGATCGGAACCAAGTTAGATCTCTTGAAGTGTGCATTCTTGGTTAATACACCATTAAATCATCAGATCCGTCACATGTGCATAAATCTCCTTGCTAGATGGCATAGGATCAAACTTTTTCTTTCGGGCATAGGTGCCAGCCTCAGATGGCAGTTTCAGCATTCTCCTTAACTGATCCACATCAAAAGAGAATTCAAAGTGTTCAATCTGTCCAGCAATTTGTTCATGGCCCTCATCATCTACTATATTATGCATTGAATTCCAAAGTTGTTGCACATAAACCTCTGGGATGTGAGGTTCTTGTTTGTCAGCAGTGGGATTATAGGAAACTATGTGGTTTAATGGATGAGATTCAATAAGCTCTAGAAGAATAGGAAATTGGGTAGTGGTAGTGATGGAGTCAAAACAGTGGTTGTTTAAGAAAGAAGGAAGATAGTTAGCAGAAGGGAACAATTGTTCAGAAGGAACAAATGTAGGTGGGTTACGAGGGTTAGTCATCTACAATAAGACATAATAATTCCCATGATTAATCATCAGATGTTCAACAGATAAGATCAGATGCAATTGTTTCTTCTCTTTTTGAAAAATTTGAAATTTTGAAAAATTTGAAAAAATTTCAAAAATTCACTAAGTGTTTAGTCGGAATTGAGGATTCCGACTAAAACTTAGTCTTAATTCCGAGAATATATTTGATTCAGAGAGAAATAATTGTTGAATTCCGAGGAAAAATTTGGAATCTGATCAAAGACTATCTTGAATTCCGAGGAAATGGAATTCCTATTGATTTGGACATTCCGAGTGACTTGAATTCCTTGTAATTTGACATTCCGAGTGAATTTGAATTCCTTGTAAATGGACATTCCGAGCGATTTTGAAATTCCTTGTGTGATCTTTCCGAGTAAAATGATCATTCTGAGTATTGTGAACATTCCGAGTGAACACAGATTCCGAGTAAAACAGTTATCATTTTCAAATAATGAAAACAGTCGGAATTCGCAATTCCGACTCATTCATCAGTTATTCATCATAGATTCAACAAAAGGTTCTCAAAGTAAAATTTTTACATTACAAATCAAAACCGAGTGATCTTATCACCATTCCAAACACATTTAACAAAGAAACTACCCTTTCAATTTCATTTATCATGCCAAACCCAACATTCAAAGAACTCGAAAAACAAAGTATCAAATCATACTCAAAACCCAACCTAAACACTAAAGAACTTATACTAAACATGATAATCACTAATACAAAGCATGCAATGATCAGTAATATAAGATTCAACATCATTTGAGCATCAATTAGAACAAAAACATAGTCGGCAGTTAGGGTTTTCACAATGACAAATAAAAAATACAAAAAAAGATACAATGAAGTAGAAAATGAGAATTGTACCACTAGATTCGCGAAGAAGAGACGACCTAAAACAGAAGAAATCAAAGCAATCCGACTAAAAGACTCGGAATGATAAATTCCTACTGAAATGAGTCGGATTCCGACTAAAAGACTCGGAATGATGAATTCCTTGCAATTTGCTCGGAATTGACAATTCCTACTGAATTTAACTTGTGAAAATTTGGACTTGTTCTCTCATGACCGTAGTTGAACTAAACAAAGACAAAGAAAATAAAAAAAAAACTCCCCCTCACATCAAGCATTAATTTGAGAAAGAAGAAGAGAAAAAAATTCTTTTAGCCTTTTTGAACATTTTGCACATGGTTTTGGATTTTAATGATTTTTAGTGTTAGTCCCATATAACAAGTGATTCAAGTAATATGTAGGATAGATTGAAGTGGGCTTGCAATGTAAACTAGAGATAATATGGTTTACACCTTGGAAAACACCTAGTTTATTATTGCATTATGCCCAAACCTTAGGGATTTAAACAAAACAGATAAAACAAAATTATGACAACTCTCCCCTACAAGTATGAACCGTCAGTAGTTCATATCTTGTCAACTCAGATGTAACTCCCCCTGAACTCAAGTACCTATCTGTACAGATCTTGATTGTTAGACTTAAAGTACAGTCAAATACTCAAATTCAACATGCCCAATTTTGAAACAAGAGTGTTAAAACGATTTTCATCCAACGGTTTGGTGAAAATGTCAGCAAGTTGATTTTCAGTATTGACATACTTTAATTCTATCAAGCCCTTTTCAACATAATCCTTTAAAAAATGGTACCGAATGTCAATATGTTTTGTTTTAGAGTGATGCACGGGATTGCATGATATAGCAATAGCACTTTGGGACACATTAGCGGAATGTGAGAATAGTCCAGCCTGAAATCTGACAGTTGTGTGCGGATCCACAGACTTTGAGAACATCAGTTGGCAGCAGCAACATATTCAGCTTCCGCTGTGGAAGTTTATACACAATTTTGTTTCTTCGATGCCCAGCATACCAGTCTGTCTCCGAGGAAGTGTGCACTGCCTGATGTACTCTTCCGATCAATCATGCATCCTGCATAATCAGAATCCGAGTATGAAACTAGTTCAAAATCAGAATCTCTAGGATACCACAAACCAAGATTTAGGGTACCCTTAAGATATCTAAGAATTCTTTAAATTGTTAACAAGTGCGACTCTTTAGGATTAGCTTGAAATCTAGCACAGAGACAAGTAGCAAACATTATGTCAGGTCTACTAGCATTTAAGTACAATAAGGATCCGATCATACCACGAAAAGTTTTTAAATCTACTGATTTTCCATCAGGGTCAGCAAACAGTTTTGTTTTGATACCCATGGGAGTTGACATTGGTGAACAATCAGTGATTTCAAATCGTTTTAATAAATCTTTTATATATTTTGACTGATTGATAAATAACCCATGGTTGAATTGAGAAATTTGCAATCCGAGGAAAAAGTTAACTTCCCCCATCATGCTCATTTCAAATCTCTGTTTCATGGTATTCGCGAAATCATCACCATACTTTGGATTAGGCAAAGATAATATCGTCTACATAAATCTGTACTAGAATATAATCTGAACCAATCTGCTTTTTGAAGAGAGTAGTGTTTGTGGTCCCTTTGGCATAACCCTTGCTTAGCAAATAGTCTGACAACTCATCGTACCAAGCTCTCGGGGCTTGCTTTAATCCATACAAAGCTTTGTCAAGAATATATACGTGATGCGGACGTTTGGGATCCAAGAAACCTTCAGGTTGACCGACGTAAACTTCCTCCTTGATTTTACCATTAAGAAAAGCAGTTTTAACGTCCATCTGGAAAACCTTGAAGTTCTTGTATGCAGCATAGGCCAGATATAATATGATAGCTTCTAAACGAGCTACTGGGCAAAAGTTTCATCATAGTCAATTCCTTCTTGCTAGTTATACCCTTTAGCAACTAGCCTTGCCTTGTTTCACATAGCAACTCCATCAGAGTCTTTCTTATTTTTGAAAATCCATTTAGTCCCCACAATGGATTTACCTTCAGGTTTGGGTTCTAATCGCCAGACTTTCAACCGTTCGAACTGATTCAGCTCGTCTTGCATAGCAAGAATCCAGTCTGGATCTTCTAAAGCTTCAGATACACGTGTTGGCTCTATCATACTAAGAAAATTAAGGTTCAGACATTCGTTGGCGGTTGCGGAGCGAGTTCGAACACCGTCGTTCAAATTACCTATTACTTGAGTTTCGGGGTGACTTCGTAACCAGACAGGTTCGGGGGAACGAACCTCGATAAAGTCATCAAGTTGTGGGACATCCGTTGGAAATGGATTTACCATTTCAACTTCGGCAAATGGATTAACAGTGTCATCTGTTGCAGCAGGAGAAGGAGTCGGTTGTACAAGAAATGGTATGTTTGTAGCTTCAAACTCAAAACTCTCCTGATCAGTGTCCCGTGTAACAGATGGAGTAGTAAGTGTGACAAATTCTTATTGTTGTAACAGATCAGCCCTATTTTCATTGACAGAGGAAGATTCATTAGTCTTGAAAAATTCAAACATGAAATCCAAATTGATATCTTCATTCTGAATGTATTGATTATCAGATTTATTCGCTTGGTAAACAGGATTTTTATTATTTGAAGGTTTGGCTGTCAAAGAGTTTAAGTTTACTAAATCATCAAATGTCACATTGATGCTTTCGACAACAACGTTAGTTCTCCGATTTAGAATTCGAAAAGCCTTTTTGTCATTTTAAATACCCCAAAAAGATTCCCTCGTCAGCTTTTGGATCAAACTTGGACAGTTTGTCCGATTCATTTAGAACGAAGCACCTATATGGAAGTATTTGATATTAGGCACTACTCCGTTGCACAACTTATAAGGAGTTTTATGGAAACGATGGTGAATTAGGGATCTGTTTTGGTTGTAGCATGCAGTATTGACAGCCTCAGCCCAGTATGATGCTGGCAACTTGGAATATTGTAACATCGTTCTCGCAGCTTCAATCAGTGTTCTATTCTTTCTCTCAACAACTCCATTTTGTTCTGGAGTGTATGCTGCTGAAAACTGATGTGTTATGCCTTCAGAATCAAGATAAGAATCCAGAAGTCTTATTCTTGAATTATGTGCCATTGTCAGTGCGTATCGCTTTCACAGGTTTTCCTTGTTGTGTCTTGTACTTAGTTAGAAATAGAATGATCTGCTGTGACACTTCAGACTTGTGAGTTACGAACCGAACCCACGTGTAGCGCGAATAGTCGTCCACCATCACCAGAATATAACGCTTTGAATTTCGAGACTGAACCTTCATAGGTCTACAGAGGTCCATGTGTATCAGCTGCAAGGGAGCTGATGTTATTGAAATCTGAACAACTTTATGCGGTACCCTCTTTAGCTTCCCTAGCTCACAATCCTTGCAAAGATGCTCTTTTTCAAACTTCAGCTTAGGGATACCTCGGACCAGATTCCCATTTACCAGCTTGTTGATATTTTTAATGTTCAAATGGGACAGTTTTCTATGCCACGACCAATTCAAATCTGATGCAGCCTTTGAAAGCAAGCAAACAGACGAACTTGATGCTTTTTCCAAACAAGTCGATAGTATAGAGATTCGACTTTCTGTTTCCTCCCAGAATTTCGGCCCCTTCCTCAGTTCTCAAAGAGCAAGATTTCTTCTTGAACAGGACCTCCATGCCCTTATCACAGAACTGACCGATTGAGAATAGATTGTGTCCAAGCCCCTCTACATATGACACTTTTTCAATTCTAACATTCCCTGCCTCTAAAACCCCATGACCAAGGATGGGTGCAACTTGGTCATTCCCAAACTTTACATTTCTAGAATATTTCCCCACAAAGTGTTTGAGAAGACTCTTGTTGCCGGTCATATGTTTTGTGCACTCGAAGTCCATGTACCAAATATTACTCTTCTGCACACGGAAACAAAAGGTCATGACCTTACCCATTGTGAAATGGGATTAGGCATGTTAGAGATAGAAACCGGGGTAATCACAGGTTCATTAATCACAGAGTCAATTTTCTATACATGTTTGATTTGCCATTTTCGATTAATTTGAGCGCGGGGGACTATGGAAGATTTGTTATGTGGTTGAACAACATAATTGTTTGATTTGTTTGATTTGTGTTTACCACTGTTGACAATGTGAGAAGTGTAGTGAACAGGTTTAGTTGTTTGATGTTTGTTTATTTTAGCTTTGAGTGATGATTGAGAGTGGTGTGATTTAAAAAACTTAGATTGACTAGAAACTGATTTTGTTGTTGATTGTACAACCGGTTGCTTAGATTTACTTAGAAAAATTTGTCTCAGCTTCCGATTGAGTCTCGTAACTTCAATCTTTTGGAGTTTCTCTTGTCTTTCATATTCAGCCACCATGTTCATTTCGGAAAGATGTTTTTCCCATTCACCAGGTAGCATTGGCATCCTCCGATGTGCGTATTTGCGTAGGAAAAAGCGCAGTTCACTTTTATTGATCCACTGATGAATAATATAGCCACTACGGTTGACAAACCAAGTGAAAACCATATTTTCTTCAGGGTTCTTCCAAATTGGAACTGATTTAAAACCTCTCAGCATCCGCTCTTGATGATATGAGCATCCATTGATACAATGTCCCTCAACACAACAAACACTTGCACAAAAAGTTTCAACTTTTACAATTTGTGGTTTTGGAATATCAGATTGACAATTTGAGAGAGTATCAGTTTTTACTTTCCAGTTCAAAACAGATTTACAATTAGACAAAAAAACTTTCTTATGAATTGAACAATAAGATGGTAAAAACTGCTTTCTTGAGCGTGTTGGTTTTGTTTGTCTCTTCTTCTCAACTTTCGGCTTCACAAATGGTTTTGGTGCTTTCGTATTCTTCTCCGATGGTTGTGCCTCAATCTTCACAACTCTTCTCTCTTCCTGTTTTACATGAGTTCCTGATGAACCTTGGCATTTAAATTTATCTGGTTTAGAAGGAAGAGAAAAAGATTTGTTAGTTTTATTAAGAATGTTTGATGGCACAGGAGAAGATGATGCAAATGTTGAAGGCTTGGTGCCTGAAGTGGACCCTTTTTCACGAACACTATTTGAGTCGCAGAACTGGTTGCATTTGTGGGCCACAAATTCTCTACAAGCTTTTGGGCAAGTAGGAATTTTTACACTCAAGCCTAGATCTACATCTGCCAAAAGCCGCTTGATTTTCTCATCTCAAAGTTGTGTTTCTATTTCATATGTAATAAGCCGAGGAACAAGGAGATATGCACAGTCTAAATGTTCTAAATTAGAAACACTTGATTTTTCAGATTCAATCACTTTTCTTTTCAAATCCTCACATAACTGAATTTTGATTATTTCATGTTTTTTAACCTTCTTGTGTGCTTGTTCCAGTTCTTCAGAAAATTCTTGAGCTTGATTAATCAAAACATCATTTTCAAGTTTCAGTTGATTCACAAATTCAGAGTTAAAATTATCAAAGTGATCAGCAGGTGAGACAAATGTTCTTGCAAAATTTAATTTTCCATTTTATGCATGATGTTGTTAATTATGCAGTTTGTTTCAAGAATTTCCTGACGACACTGCAATTCCATATGTGGAATATACACGCGTGGTGCGTAAGATGTGACTGTTTGTTCATGATTTTCAAAAATGAGACTTTCTGCATGGAAAACAGATTTGTTTTTAAAAGGTGATCCGTCTGTTGCTTCATATGATGCATTCAATGAATCATAATTAAATGGATGTTGACATCTTGTTGTGGTTTTTCTTTTGAATGCTTCCTCTTGTTTGACTTCTGTTTCAGCAACAAACACCATCTTTTCAGTTAAGCCTTGATTCATTCTTTCAGCCTGATATAGCTGAGCGTAGTTGATTTTCTTAAAGAAGTCACTGTCATCATACCCTAAACCCTTATACTTATTTCGAATATCTGGTGTCAAACTCTTGAAAATAGTATGACGAGTTGTGGGTTTCTTTCTAAAAGCTTCTTCAAGATTATCCACTTTTGTTTGCAAAGTCTGTTTTTCTTCAAAAATCAGATTTAAATTGATTTCTGAACTCAACTTAGAAGCATTCAAGTCATGGACTTTTCTTTCAGTTTGCTCTTGAATTTGACTTAACTCATCCTCCTTTTGTTTGATTATTTCCTGAAGTTGATTAATGTTGATCGTGTGTTCAGATGAGACAGTTTGGTTCATTTTAAGATTGAGGTTTTGTGATTGCAGTTTCTGGGTTTTAGCAGTTAAGATTTGTACTTGATTAACTAAAGTCATAATATGATCAGCAGATATATGAGAGTCATTGAGATGTACCTTCTCAGCAGTAGACTCAGACTCAGTTGAGAGAGAACTGGTGCTGGAAGGAGCTTCTTCAACTTCATTGTCACTCTCATATTCACTTTCTAGATCTGACTCATCAAACTTTTCCATGAACCCCGTATCAGCTTCACCCATCACTGCATCCTCGATAACAGCTTCACCCTCAGCAAACTCTGAACCCTCATCCTCATCTTCACTTTCCCCATCACTCTCCAGAATCTTAAACTCTTCCACTTGAGCCATCAGTACAAATTGTGCCTGAACTTCAGTATCCTTCTCAGAATCATCTGTGTCGGACAGAAACTGATCCTCTTCTGCAGAAGAACTGTTCCACTATTCCGTTTCTTGATTAGATTAAGCTTTGATTTGTAATACTCAGAGTCCTTCACCTTCGGCTTTTTACAATCCTTGATCACATACCCCGTGCTACCACAATTGTAGCATTTCTTGGGTTGAGTAGATTGGATCTTTCTCTCATATCTTTTCTCGAGATTTACCCCGTCATTTCTTTGAAATTTGTCTTCTCTTCTCTGAGATCCAGAAGTGAATCTCTGACGGTTGTTGGTTTTTGATTTGGTAAACTGGTTTTGTAGCATATTAGTTAGATGAGCCACAGCCGGCATTACTTTTTCATTGTCAGCCGGTTCATCGGTGTCAGACTCAAAAGTTTCTGATTCTTGTATCTGTTTCAGTTTCAAGGATCTGCTTGAAGATCTGCCTTTTCTTTCATTTACTAACAATTCTAGTGGATCAACATTCTCTTTCTGAGTACCCATACCAACATCATCTTGGTATTGATTGAGCTCCTCAAATATCATGTGATGAGTGACTTTATTTAGAACATTTTGGTTCATTTGCCTGTAAATGGTCACTTGGGTTTTCCACTCAGGTCCTAGTGAATTAAGAAACCTAGTGTTCTTTGTTAAGTCAGAAAAGCTATCCAGCTTTTGATTCCTCAAATCATTAAGCAGTTTGCAAAACCTACTGTAAGTATCCTGTAGAGTTTCACCTTCACGAGAATGGAAGTGATCAAATGCATTTACAAGAGTTGTTTCTTTGATCCGTATGCCAGATTCAGTTCCCTCCATCTACTTCTGAATTTCATCCCAGATTTCTTTAGCAGTATTAAGCCCATTGACCTTAATATAGAACTCTTCTGACAAGCCATGCTTTAAGTAGTACTTTGCTTTCTAATCTGCAGTAGCCTTAGTTTTTCTTCTGCTGAATACTCTGAAGGAGTCTTGAGACGATGAATTTCTTGAAGTGGGGGATTGTTGGTTCGACCAGCCGCTTGATGAAACTGTTGGATAATATGCCCACTGACACACATAGCTTAGTAATACTACCGATGATACACGAGCCTATTGGGTCACACGCCAAGGATTGATCCCGACAGCACACAACGCAAACGAGAGAAACTGAAATCTGTAAAAAGGGGTCTTACGGCCGCATGGCCTTTTACTTACGGCCGCAAGGGTTACGCGACGCGTAAGTATAAGTATTACGCGACGCGTAAATCACCTGACAGAAACTTGACTTTTTGGTTGTTGCTTGGCTCAAGTTATTGACTTAGTGGTACATCATAATGATTACTCCGACTTTTGTGACCTTCTTTATCTGCTGAAGTAAATAAAGGAGTGAGGGATGGATGTATAACTTGACCAAGAAAAGTAGCAAAACCCTCTCTTTCTCTCTTGAACATGCATACTCTCTTCAAGAGAGTTCTTGGGTGTTCTTGAGAAGTCCAGAAATTCATCCATGTCTATGGAGTGATTCTGGAAGTTGTGAGTTGTACCAAGTGTGATTTCAAGGCTTTGAAGATCACAAGAAGGCATACTAGCATTTGGGGATCGAACTAACTTGGTGTGGACTAGCAATAGAGAGTTGCTCTCTTGTGACTTAGAGTTCATCCCAACATGAAGAAATCAGAAGCTGGAGCATCGTATATTTCCTATCCCATCTCTTTTATATGGTTGCTTTATCTTTATGTAGAGTTCCACCATTAGTGGGTCTTGATGGCATCTTGTTTTTATACTCGGAAAATCAGTTTTTCACGCTTCCGCCGCGCGGGTATGATGGCCATCGAAACCCAACAGTGGTATCAGAGCCATCTCTACATAGGTATTGCACCTTGGTGGCCTGAAAAAACCCGAAATCAAAAAACTGGATCTGCTGTCAGGTGGCTTACGCGGCGCGGAACTTTTTGGGTTACGCGGCGCGTAAATTGATCTGACAGATTTTTTTTTTCCTAAATTATAATAAAACAGTTTTTGCAGTCGGGTTTTTGGCATCTAAAAATGGTTTATGTGATTTTTGTTCCAGAAATTATTTTTGGTATATTAAGATGCCTTGTATCTTAGTTGGTATATTTATATGTATATTATTATTTTTGGCATAAAAATAGTAATTGCATATACTTACATTATGTTTATATGAATATGTTTCATCAAAAATGGTTTGTTGTTACTAATACATATATACATGGGATTATTTAGTGCCTTGGGTTTTTAGAAATAATCTTAATCAAGATACATAAGTTTACATGGTTTTGTGTGGCACACCATGTTGTTCATGTTGTTCATGTGATGTTAGTAACCATTTGATGCCCTAGACCTTGTGGATATTTGGTTGTGTTAAATTAGTTATTCATTCATTTGGTGACTATATGTCACATGGTATGTAATATTTAATTTATTTAATTTATTTGGTATGTAAATTTTTTTTGTGGCTTGCATGCCATTTAAATTCCATGTTATGTATTTTGTACTAGAAAATTGGATTGTGGCTTGTATGCCATTTATTTCATTTTCTATGTAAAGTTAATACGGAGGCAACCATCAGGAGTCAAGAATTGACGTCTTGGCAAACATGAAACCGAGAGGCCCAATGGAGATAGCGGGTTTAGTGGGAGCACATCCAAGTCAAGGATATGTCCTTAGATGACTTCATTTTTCCGTAATGGCTCACGGGAAAACGCATAGGTTTTAGGGGCATGGTTACCAATCCTTTTGATATGCGTGTGGTTGTTTTATTATTTATTGTTTATGCTTGGATTATAGGATTATTGCATGCTAGACAATTTTTTGACAATAATAAAACTCAAGAGTTTTTAACATTGGTTTTACAAACCCGCGCGCGCATAAGATTAACAAATAGGATATAAAATTGGTTTATATTCCGAAGTGAAAACTTTTGGTTATTGTCATTTTTGTTAATCAAACTCAAAATGGTTTTTTAAACCGGAAAACTAAATCCCGTTTTCTAAATGTAAATTGCACACCACCCATAAGATGACACCGCTCGAATCTAGTTATACAAGGGTTGATTGTCGAGCTCTAGCCGAGTTAATCTTTGTATAGACTGTGTGGAAGGTGCGTGTGGCAACTCGCAAGATTGATTGTCGAGCTCTATCCGAGTCAATCGTTGGGCAAGAGTACCACCGTGTATCTTAATGGTTGATTTACAATTTCAAAATAATATTTTGAATAATTGTCGAGCTTTAGCCGAGTTATTTAAAATCTTAGTTTGAAGTTGGTGTGGAGGGATCAATCATGCCAAATTTGAAACTATGGTTGTCAAAATTGGATCCCGCATGGAACTAAGAGTTGTAACAATGGATTACAATCGGTGAATTTGTACCGGCCTAAATAGCTTTGCCATGTGATCCGCGGAAAACCCGTCACGGTGCACGGTGAAATATGGTTCTTAGTCCTTGTTAAAATTTTTGATTTTATAAATCAATTGGGTAAAATATTTTAACGAGGATCATATCAATATTAACTAAAACGTGTACTCTAATTTAAGATAACTTACACGTTAACAACACATCAAAATAAATACTCCGTAGGTTCCTAATAAAGGATAAACTCATGCATGTAAACTTAATTGTCTAACATTATTGGTTGAGACAAAGTTGTACATTATTGAGAAAACCTTTTAAAGCCACTTGCTACCAATGCGAATTAGGTCCATAGATGCGCAAAATGCGTGTCATAGACACAAGAGAGGATTATGTGTCTTGACCTAAGTCGGGTGTTGGATGCAAGAAGGTGAGAATAAATATGTCTATGTCCTTATTATTAAGGCGAACATGGACTGAATGAAGAACTCTTTGATAGAGCTTCATGGTATGATTAGAGACTACAAAGTCTAAACATGACCAATGAAGATTACTTCATATATTCCCAAATAAGGCTACTAAGGAACAAATAATCAATGAAATAGAAATTGACCTTTAATGGAATTTTTTATATTAATCAAGCCTTCCATTATATTGGAGTTAAAGGGCAATGTGATTGCGCCTATGGTGATTAGACTCTATAAGGGGTAGTTTGCTACTTCAAGATAAGATTAGAAATTAGCGCCACCATTTTAATGCTACTTCTATAGGCTAGGTTTTTGAACGCTAGCTATAATATTTAAATTTGTTGCAAATTTATTTGCTGCAAATTATAAGTATTAAAATGGAAGTAGGCATATAAGGCATAGAGAGCTGGACTTCAAATAGAAAAACAAGATAGTTGTTTCTATTGAAAGGATTGGAAGTATGATACTTGCCTATTCTTCAAGCTAATATATTACTTCAATAGATATTTGTTTTGCTTTTTTCGTGGCAAGAAACATTATATCTATTATGCCCTTTGTTGAACGATGTATATTATTTTGAACCATGTATTTGTTTCAAAGTTTATACATGTCAAGGCATTTAAATTAAGCTTAAGCTTAAGAAGTAATATCATGATCATGAATAATTTGGATAAGTTATCCTTATGACATAGTTGACTTAACCATATAAACAAGATTTGTATCACCAAACTCCGTGTGGTAAGGAATTTGGAATCGTTTGATCATGGGTCATATGTTGACTAACAAATCTTATTTATTAGGTTAATTTAATTATACATCCTTCACTTTTGTATGTGGGAGGATTGATAGCTTGTTGGATTACGTACACACTCTTGCGTGTAGACCGTTCAAGCAAATCATAAGGTATAAAATCCAAATACTTCGTTCTCTTTACCGATGATGGTAGAAGAAATGGATATATCTATTCATAGATAGACTATGTGTTTGAAACCTTATAGGTGTTAGAGACACACCATAACGAAGTGCCTGATTTAAAAGATATAAAGGAATATGATACTCGATTCAAGTTACATAAAGGTTGATTGTCGAGCTTTAGCCGAGTTAATCCTTGTGTAGACTGTGAAGATTGAGTTAATATGTTCTAACATTCTATTACCATCAATTGAATTATGGATTTGTCATATAATTCACTCCTTCTATGACACATTTTATAATTGGTCATATAATGGAGGAACCGGACATTCTTGATATGGTCTGGTAATTGATATGTTATACTTTAGTACTCATGGAGTATACTAAAGTAGTGGCGGGCTTTGTTCTTAATCTTAAACCAACAAAGACGGTTAAGACTACACCTTAGGGGATGAGACTAGAAAGAGTATCTTTGCTTATCTATCTCAAAGTCTGGATTGTCTAAACCTGCGTTTTGTACGTGAGGTGAAAGAATCCGGAATCTAGAGGTGTTACTCCATTAGATATTCTTCTAAGACCATGGGATATTTGTTTTTTTTTTTTTAAAAACAAAGTGTTTTCTGGGAAAAGTTTATTTTCTTCAAAACTAATATCCATGGATGTCTGTAGAAGTAAAAGTAAACCTTGAATGGAATAACCTGATGTTGGGACTAGCAAATAATCAGAAATGATTAAAATTCAGCATGACAAGGCTGGAGAACCTGACATATAGTCATTTCCTCTTAGACTGGTATATGTCGTCATAAGACCAGAAAGATATAGTTTATTATATCTAAGGAAGACGACTTGATGATAACTCATCAAATACTGGAAGCGTAGTGGGCCTAGTGTCTGTTAGTAGAAAAGAGATAATGAAAATGAGATGTTATCCATGGAGGATATTCAAGTTTGAAACTTGTTTTTTATCCTATCCCGTAGAGTGTATATGGTTCTTTATTGAAAGAAACCAGCATGGATTTGTTTACAACTTTGAATACCGACTAATAGAAAGATTTTCTCGATGATTGACCATGAGGGATGTATCATCTAGAAATTTTCTCTTAGTAGTAATGTCGAAGAGTAAATTTGTAGACCATTTTGAAAACCGACTGATTGGAAAGGTGTTCTTGATGATTGACCAAGTGGAAGGTATCATCTAGAGACTTTCTTTCAGTGGCTATGTCAAAAGTAGTTTTGTAGACAACTTCAACTATCGCATGGATGAGAAGGTTGTTCTCGATGATTGACCGTAAGGATGGTATCATCTTGAAACTTTATCCCAATGGTTATGTTGAAGTTTACTTAGATACTTATAAGATATCACTGCCCTTTTATGGCTATGATATATTGATATAAGGCGCCATTCCTTAACAGGAATTTGTATGAGGTAGTGTTTAAAACACTATCAGGAGGTCGTTTACATCAAAAGTATCCTTGTATTGTCTACAAGCACAAACATCCTTGTGATGTCTGAGAGCACAAGTATTCTTGTAAAGTCTGCAAATTATTGAAGTCTATTGATAGACTTAAATAAACATCTCAAGGTTGAAACCTTTTCTTTGTTATGAAAATCATGAGTATGAGTTTTAAAAAGCAAATATTAAACCTGCATGAATGTCAGGGCTAGTGGGAGAATTGTTATAATTATATTCGAGAAAATGTCCTGACTATGCTTGGTTTAAAATCTTAGTTCAGGAGTTATTCGTCCATAATGATTATTATATATTGATTATGGAGTACAAGAAATAATGAGATATGTTCTTGGTACATTTATGGAAAGATAAAGCTTAGAGTAAATTATTACTCTAGTGCTAATTTCTATATAGGATATCTGCCGATTTAGATCGGAGTACATGATCGTATTTTATGTGTAGTTGTTATTGTGTATGGTTGTTAAAGTATTAATGACCCTATTTGTATCTTGTGAGATAATGAGGGTATAATGTCTTTTGCACAAAACCATAGTCCTTAGTGTCACTTACCTTATTATGTTCTTCTGAAGCATTGAAGGTAAGTGGTCTTGGACAAAGGACCATAGTCTCATCAACAAACACTTTATGAGTGGTTTGGTTGTAATTCGAGGTATAGTCATTATAAGAGTACATACGGATAACATTATGACTGATCCGACTTATTAAGCTAGAGTCGTTGGCTGATGATCGTAGTCATGCTAGTGCCTACATGCAAATTCGTTTGCAAAATGGACTTGGCTTAATTTTATTTTAGTTATATATATATTGATATACTAAACTTTGGGAACATTAAGCAGTATTGTATATCATATTATATCGATTATTAAATGTGATTTAATAATACGCCATGTGCGGGTATTTTCATGAATGTATACTGTGTTCCATCTTAGCATGTTTAATCACTTCCCAGAATGATTTTGCATTCTAAATGTCCACAGTCGGTCATTCTTCAAGGGGAGGAAGTTTGAATTAAGATTGAGGGAAGTGGTTGGTCGCTATCCAACAATGGATTGGGTAAAGAGACGCAACACTTCGCCTGTACTTGCAATGGTCAAGTGATTGGACGACCCACACCTGAGCTTACTTCATGGTTTCTGTTATGAGTAACTCAGAAAGATAATATCATTTTTTCCTTAGACTGGAGATACATGTGTTCCAAAGCATGAACCTACTTTGCTTTGATTCCTTTCTAACGCAGTTCGTGACTGGCTGTTATAAAGGGAGCTTTTAGGTAAAGTATGGGGTATGTGGCGGAGCAATGCAGTCAAAGGGATTTGTTCCTCTAGTTTTAGAGAGATATCCATGGGCCCCTCGATGATTGAGAGCTGACGTAAAATGCACGGCCGTGCTTGTGTTGCTATGATGTTTGATCGATTGCAACTAGTTTTTGGGTCACCATCAATCGAGATCGGGAAACATAATCGTGAACGATCGGATATTGACATTTAACCATGTCTCGTGTTCACAAGGATATCGCGAACAAAAGGATGATTGATCGCTTATCTATAGGGCCATATCAAACCTATAGGGTTGTGATTTGGTACTTGTCTTGGGATGACATAACTCTCGTTGACTTTGGGGCAGAGATGTCTTGCTAGAGGCCGCTCTCTGTCTGTATTACCTATTGATACGCTGTATCATGTGCAAGTGGGAGTCTATTGGATAATATGCCCACTGACACACATAGCTTAGTAATACTACCGATGATACACGAGCCTATTGGGTCACACGCCAAGTATTGATCCCGACATCACACAACGCAAACGAGAGAAACTGAAATCTGTAAAAAGGGGTCTTACGGCCGCATGGCCTTTTACTTACGGCCGCAAGGGGTTACGCGACGCGTAAGTATAAGTATTACGCGACGCGTAAATCACCTAACAGAAACTTGACTTTTTGGTTGTTGCTTGGCTCAAGTTATTGACTTAGTGGTACATCATAATGATTACTCCGACTTTTGTGACCTTCTTTATCTGCTGAAGTAAATAAAGGAGTGAGGGATGGATGTAGAACTTGACCAAGAAAAGTAGCAAAAACCTCTCTTTCTCTCTTGAACATGCATACTCTCTTCAAGAGAGTTTTTGGGTGTTCTTGAGAAGTCCAGAAATTTATCCATGTCTATGGAGTGATTCTGGAAGTTGTGAGTTGTACCAAGTGTGATTTCAAGGCTTTGAAGATCACAAGAAGGCATACTAGCATTTGGGGATCGAACTAACTTGGTGTGGACTAGCAATAGAGAGTTGCTCTCTTGTGACTTAGAGTTCATCCCAACATGAAGAAATCAGAAGCTGGAGCATGGTATATTTCCTATCCCATCTCTTTTATATGGTTGCTTTATCTTTATGTAGAGTTCCACCATTAGTGGGTCTTGATGGCATCTTGTTTTTATACTCGGAAAATCAGTTTTTCACGCTTCCGCCGCGCGGGTATGATGGCCATCGAAACCCAACAGAAACATAAAGATTCCGTTCCCCTCTTGGATACTTTGTTTCATTAATTCTCCATATTTCTCATTATTTTCAATAAAGTCCATAAATCGCCCTTTCCACACATTATACTCTCCATGATAAAGCACGGGAGATTTAGTGTCAGAACCAAAAGAAATGGTTTCACTATAAGTACTCATTCTGGGATCTTGCTTTGAGAGGTTTCTTTAAAGTTTCAAACATTTCTAAGTGTTGAATTCCGAGTGTTGAATTTCGATCAGTACACTTAAATTCCGATTGAAGTTAGAAATACGATCAACTTGATTCTTCTCGAAGAAATCCGAGTGAATTAGACAATCTGATTGTTTCAATTTCGGTTAAAACTTGAATTCCGAGTTGAAATTCAATTCCGAGAGAAGTGAATTCCTTGTAGATCATAGATTCTTGGTAAATTCAATTCCGAGGAAAGATTCAATTCCTGGTAAACTTCAATTCCTGGTAAAATTCAAATCCGAGGAAACTTGAATTCCTTGTGTAATTTCAAGTTGAACAATCCGATTCAAAGTTCAGTCGGAATTGATGTATTCCGAAAAAAATAACTCGGAATGTAGGTAATTCTTTCAAAATTGCAAGGAATTGGATAATTCCTAACACAAATTTACACGGAATTGGATGAATTCATATCAAAATCCACGGAATTGATGAATTCCTACTGATTCAAAGGACAAATCCGACTGATTCAAGTCAAGATATCCGAGTGATTCATATTCACGATCTGAAATTTGAATTTTCAAGTGAATCTTTTCCAATTGTTTTAAAAACTTCCAGATCAGTTCGCAACAATCAAATATGTTAGATCTAGAATTTAGTGAATAGATCTAGTCTTTATATGATGTAATATGTATGTTTTAGTACGTAGTATAAATACTAAGTAAACATTGACATATGGTAACCTTTTGACATATTGGAATAGAAAACACACACTTAAAGGTGTTCTTGACATATTCTCTCTACTTGCATATTCGAATTCATCACTATACACTCATATTTGACTTTCAATTGGTATCAGAGCCAACTCTGATTGGTTTATGAAGGATCACGAGCAAGAACAACAACTAATTGTTGAAATTTGATCGGAATTTCAAGATTTTCAAGAACTTCATCTTTTATCGGATTCTTGGTTATCTCGGATTCTTGATTCTATCGGAATCTCATTGTTTCCTCGGAATCTCACAACTTCTCGGAATCTCAATGTTTCTCGGATTCCTTTTTATATCGGAATTTTACCCAAGTGTTTGTCGGATTCTTCAATTCCGACCAAACACTTAGCAAAATTTGACATTTTCAAATTTTTTTAAAGTGTAAATTTTTTAAATTTAGAAAAAGGAACAACTTTTCTACTTTTATCTATTGAACATCTGATCATTAACCATTGGTATTATTATCTTCTTGCAGATGGCTAATCCTAGTAACCTCTCAACATTTGTTCCTTCTGAACAACTGTTTCCCCGAACTAACTACTTACTCAATCTCATGAATAATCATTGTTTTGACTCCATCACCACTACCACTCAATACCCTATTCTTTCTGAACTCATAGTTTCACATCCATTAAACCACATATTCTTATATAACCCTACTGCTGACGGAGAAGAACCTCATGTTCCAGAGGTGTATGTACAATAATTGTGGCACTCCCTGCAAAATACTGTTAATGATGAAGGAGAGGAAATCCTAGCTGGTCAGATTGAAAATTTCAAATTCTCTTTTAGTGTGAACCAGCTAAGGACTATGTTTAAACTACCATCAGAAAGGGGCACTTATGTTGGAAAAACTAGTTTTGATCCAATTCCATCCTGCAAAGTTATATATTCACATGTGAAGGATCTGGGGTTTAATAGGGTGTTGACCAAGAGTGTCCAATTTAAGAGAAACAACATGGTGCCAATCTGGCAGACTTTATATGCAATAATCAATCGATGCCTCACTAGCATTTCTAAAGGAGTTGATGGTGCTACCTCCAGTTCATTTCAAATTCTGGTTTCAATGGTCAAACACTGGCATGTGGACTACGCATCTATAATCTTTCAAGAAATTTCCAAAGTTGTCCATCTGAAACAAATACCACAACAAGCTAAGAAATTTCTTCCATATCCGAGGTTTCTCTCGATGATTGTTCAAAGTGTAATGCTAGATCATCCTACTGATATCAATCGAAGAGATAATGATCCTCTACCAACGGTATACATTATGCAGAAACTGTATAAGATTGAAAAGACGTTTGATGTTCAGGCTTATGTTATGCCTGTTGATCTGTTAATGTTAATAGATCTAGATGATCCCATAGTTCAGGCATATGTGAGTGAGCATAATCTAGTTCTTCCGGATCGACAAGAACCTGTTGATCCTACCCAAAGAACTGTAGAACCTGAGGGAATAGATTCTAGTAGTCAGTCGTCTTCGGGTGACACTGACGGGGAAGAGTCGAGGGAAAAGTCAGAGAGGGGTGAAGAAGTGGCTGAGGGAGATGAAAGTGTAGGTGAGGGAGATGAGGAGGATGATATGCCTATAAGAAAATTTATTGAAAAATCTTAGTCTCAGGAAACACCAACTCAGGGTGTAGAATATAGTGTTGAAAGTATGTTTATTACAACTGAGGGAACAACAAAGGAAACAACTGTGTTTGCACATGATGATATGTTTGATATTGATTTTGATGTAGAAGAAGAAGAAAATTTAAAAGAAAAAGAAAATAAGAGTGCGGAGAGTTCCCCAACCACAAAAAGCCGGGAAACCACATCTGCCATCGGGTCTGACAGGGCCAGTCCTGGTGTTGAAAAAGACTCTGGCATCCCACCAGAGCATGCACAAACCCCACCAAGCCACTTAGAATCCTCTCAAAAGGATACTGTTTCATCTTCTCACGGGGATTTAACACATGATCTACCGAAGTCTCCTTCTAAGACAGTAGGTATTGAAACAGGTGCCAGTTCTCCCCAGGCTACCGAATTTCATTTCGAAGAGCACATTGCAAGCCCAATTCTTTTTAAACACAAGGACACGTCTATACCATCAACTAGGATCCTACCTGAAGGACCTAGCCGAACATCTATAGAAGCTACTCTTTGTAGACTTCAAGGATTAGATGGAAATCCCGACACAGTCAAACTTGATACAGCTGTGCATATGGGTGGCTCAACTTCTGAAGGATTTGTTCCTCTAGTTGTTTCAGTCTCGATGGGCAATCTAGGTGATCCCGGTTTTGTTACAACTCCAAAAGTTTTTCAGGTTGCCTCAGAATTTGTTTCTAATGCTGACCTTGAAACTGCTTTTTCTGCGGTTCATGCAAAAATTGATGTTGTAAATGAGAAGGTGGATAGGCTGCTGGCTAAACAAGGCACATATGTTTCGGTAGAGGAGTTCAAATCCCAGTTGTATGAAAAGCTAATGGCTAGGTCAGATAATAATGAAGAAGATGCTACACTGGTTGATTTATTAAAAACTGAATACAAGAAATCAGACTTTGAATGTTTTCAAAAAGGAGATGAGGGATAGTATGGCAGCTTTTGAAGTTGCTTTTCACAAGAGGATGGATGCAATTGATTCTAATAAGGATGTTGAGGGTGAGCCAGTTGGGCAGGGGGAGATTTCAGGCAGAATTGATGCTGAAGAGGAAGCTGCAATTGCTGCTGCCCTTAAAGCTTCTCTTGAAACATGTCAGGCACAAGGAAAGAAACGAAAACATAATGATCAAGATCCTGATCCCGATCATTCTGATGGGGAGAAACGTCGTGCAACTGTGCCTGTGACATCTTTAATATCAAAGCTACCTGCTGCTTCGTCTTCACAAAGAAAACAACCAATAACTCCAAAGAGAGGCAGAGGTAGAGGTAAAGGAAAAAGGCAAAGGACTTTGATTGATGAAAAAGAAGAGGATACAGAACGACTAGTGGATGATACATTTGACTTTCTTACAAGTGCAGGTTCAGACTTTGATGCTTATGGGTCATTTGTAGCAGAAGCTAGTGAACATGAAAAAGAGTTAACTCTTCAGCAACATATAAGCAAAATTAAAGAAACTGTGACAACACCAAGGGTTGAAAAGCCTGAGGTAAATGAAATTTCCACTCCTGAGCCATTCAATATAGAAAATGTTCTGAGATTAAACAAAGAAGTGGATGACTTGTTTCCTCCTTCTCCGGACAAATTTAGAAAAACAGGAAGAGATTTGTTGAGAGAAAAAGAGAAACAGAAAAGATTGAGAAAACTGAAGCAAGGTGCTGAATGGAAAATTCCTAGAGGTTACAATCAAGATCCCATTCTGATTTCATGTATGAGAGACATCAGGAAAAGAGTGGTATTAACTAAAAAGGCTCTAAATAAGACAAACGGAAATTGGAGTGCTTTTGATGTTGCAATGGCCTTTCTTGAAGAGAAAATTTCTGAGATTTATTCTGAACAAATTCAACTGGAATTACCTATCAATCTACTGGGGGTAACATATGTCTCTGATGCAGGTAGAATACTGATAATGAATTGGCATAGTAAATCAAGAGATCAAGTGGCTTCCAAACATCCAGTTTCAAAAGTGAAGTGCTCATTTGGAAAAATTCTTAATGTGATTTGGGTTTACTTCTGTGTGCAAAGAATAGATCAGAAATCTTACTGGTTCAGTCAAGTAGATCTGAAACATTTAAGCTTGGAGGATGTTGAACACATGATGGAAGAACTTGAAGCAAAGAAACACAGCTCCAAAGCAAACAATGCAGGCTACAAGATCTTGCTAGACTTTATGAAGCAAAGAAGTCGACTTGCTGAGAGAAATGAAATCCAGCTTGGTGCAGAGGCAGACAAAGCTAAGATCAATGTTCTGAAGCCAAACACCACACATCCCAGAATTGAAGAGCTAGAAATGTTTCAAACTATTTGGAGGGATGATGAGACTGAAGAAGATGATGGAATAGTTATCTTCAATAGTAAGAAGGAAAAATTCTTTCTAAGGACCAAGGAACTAAATGCTTATTCTGATGGTTTACTTAGAGTCTGGCTTATCAAGATCAGAGAGCATAGCTTCAATCTCAAGGATAACTTTGATCAATCTGCAAGAGTACTCATGACTGATGTTATGGAAAAGATAGAATCAAAGATGCGTGAAAGAGCTACTCTTCGCAAGTGGCAAAGGATCTTGGGTGAACGGAACATAGACTAGATCCAATCAAGGGGGATATTGTTAGATCTAGAATTTAGTGATTAGATCTAGTCTTTATATGATGTAATATGTATGTTTTAGTACTTAGTATAAATACTAAGTAAACATTGACATATGGTAACCTTTTGACATATTGGAATAGAAAACACACACTTAAAGGTGTTCTTGACATATTCTCTCTACTTGCATATTCGAATTCATCACTATACACTCGTATTTGACTTTCAAAATATGCAATTCTAATCCATAATATCCCAAGCTTTAACATAATAAATCGGATTTTCAGAGAATTTTCTTCAAAGAACTCGAAAACTTTAAATCTTCATTACTCCAAATCTGTTGTTTGTATCAATCCAAAACCAATTGTCGAGTGATTAGTTGATAATAACCTTCCCGAAGAATCACAAAACAATAATTCAAATCCATCAGATCGGTGATTTCAGATTCAAACTCGAAAATGACTATTTTCTTCAAAAATCCTTGAAAACTTGATCAATCCTTTACAGTTTGGAGTTTTTCTTGCTTGATTCACTTCAGAAACCAATCAGAGTTGGCTCTGATACCAATTGAAAGGTATGAATGAGTAGAATATAGTATGATGTAGAGAGAATTTAGGCAAAACACCTTTAAGTGTGTATTTGTTGTATACAAAATATTCCTGTTGGGATTTCAAGAACACGCAACGGAAGCGAGAACAACATCAAACAAGCATGCAAGTGTTAAAAACTATGAAATCCCAAGTATGGATCTACTCTATGTACAAAATAGCAACAAAACAAGGGAGTTAGAGTATTATACCAGCTCCTAAGCTCCAATGATCTCGTGATGGTGGCTGAAATGTTGTAGAAGCAAGGAACTCCTTCTTCTTGTTCTTGTCTTCTCTCAAAATCACAAACCGGGCACAAGTCCAACTTCAAGTGCTAGCTAGCTTGAGAGAAAACTTCCTCCAGGAAACTTCACTCAAGAACAGAAAATAAGACCTCTGGAACCCTTGTTCTCTTGTTAACCAAATCACCAAGCTAGGTATCAAGTATAAGAGAAGTATGTGTGCTTGAGAGAGATGTTGACCAAGAGAGATAAAGGCTCCAGGCTTTTTGCCTTATATAGACCACCATGAAGCCATTTCATCTTCCCTTTGCCGGCCAAGATTGATCTAGAATCTCTTCCCCATTGGCTACAAGTGGAGGTGACTTGTACATAAAGTCCATGCAGGTTTAGCGGCGCTAACCAAGAGTTAGCGGCGCTAAACCTTAACCCGTAGCGGCGCTAACGCGGCCTGACTTCAATTAGACGTAAAGCACATGCAGCCTTAGCGGCGCTAACCTTTAACAGTTAGCGGCGCTAACTCGTTAAGTTAGCGGCGCTAACGTGGCCTGCATTGCCAACTTCCACTTTTGCCATCTTTGGTCCCTCTACCTTATTTGCTGTCATGTTAGACCCCGGTTTGTGACCCTTATAGGCTCATACATCATCGGCAGTGCTTTAAGGCGTACATATATTATCGGGCAGATTCTAACAAACTCCCACTTGCACATAATATACTGTACCCAGGCAAGCACAGACAAAGAGCGGCCTCTAGCAAAGCATCAATGCCCCCAAGTCTGTATGAGTTCTGAATACCTGCAGAAAACCATCATACTAAAGTAGTGGTCCTAGATAAGTGATCTTAGACATCCTTTTGTTCGCGATATCCTTGTGAACACGAGACATGGATTAATAAATGTCAATCTCCAGATCGTTCACGATTATGTTTCTCGATCTTGATTGGTGGTGACCAAAAGGTAAGGACATATCTGATTCTCAATCAATAGTCCTTGTGCATGGCCATGCAATATTTTGGCGTCAGCTCCCAATCATCGAGGGGCCCAGGGATATCTCTCATACAGGAGGAACAAATCCCTTTGACTGTATAATCCCATACCATACCTCGTGACTTACCTAGTCATTCCCTTTATCACAGCCATTTACGAACTGCTTTTGAAAATGGCTAAAGCAAGTAAGAACTATGATATAGCGATTCATACATCTCGGGTCTGAGGATGTAAGATTTTATCATCCCAAGTTACTCGTGACTATAATCCATGAAGTATACTTGGGTGTGGGTCTTCCAGTCACTTGAAACTCCTTTCAAGCACAGGTTACTGTTGCGTTTCATGCATTCAATCCTTGATTAATGCATAACCAACACCTAACCTCAGCCTTATTTCAAACTTCCTTCCCTTGAAGAATGACTAACTGTGGAAATTTAGAATGTATAAACATTCTGGGAAGTGGTTAAACATGCTAAGATGGAACACAGTAAAGTCTTATGAATGTAACCGAATCACTCGCATATCGAAACAAGCATAATTACAATACTGTCTGTATCGTTCCCAAAATTAATTAATACATATCAAATAAACTAATATATATACAACTCAAGCCAAATCGCTAGCAAATCTTACACCTATCCCTCTAGTGTGAGATTCATGAGCTGCTTGCGGTAACGGCTTAGTGAATGGATCTGCCAAGTTTCCATTCGATGCTACTCTGCTAATGATGACTTCACCACTTTCAATTACATCCCGAATAAAGTGGTATTTGCGCGAAATGTGTCTTGTCCTCTTATGAGCTCTTGGTTCCTTTGCCAAAGCCACCGCACCCTCATTGTCACAAAAGATCTCAATAGGGTCAGCGATGCTTGGAACCACTTGTAGATCTTGGATGAATTTCTTCATCCACACGGCTTCTTTTGCTGCTTCACTAGCCGCAATGTACTCCGATTCGGTAGTCGAATCAGCCACCGTGTCTTGTTTTGAGCTCCTCCAGCTGACAGCACCACCATTTAACAGGAACACAAACCCCGATTGAGATCGGCAGTCATCCCTGTCAGTTTGGAAGCTAGCGTCAGAGTAACCCTTTACTCTCAGCTCTTCTTCCCCACCATATACCAAGAACATCTCTTTCGTACGTCTCAAGTACTTAAGAATGTTCTTCACTGCCCTCCAGTGAGGTTCTCCTGGGTTCGCCTGATATCTACTAGTCATGCTTAAAGCACATGACACATCAGGACGAGTGCATAGCATGGCGTACATGATCGAGCCCACAGCCGAAGCATATGGTACTCGCTTCATTACTTCTATCTCCTCCTTGGAGGTAGGACATTGAGTTTTACTCAAAGTCAAACCATGCAACATAGGGAGGTTTCCTTTCTTGGATTCCTCCATCTTAAAGCGTCTCACGACCTTTTCTATGTATGCACTTTGAAAAAGCCCTAATAGCCTTCTTGATCTATCTCTATAGATCTTTATACCCAGAATACAACTCACATCGCCTAGGTCCTTCATTGAAAAGCAATTCCCTAGCCAAGCTTTGACACTTCTTAAGCTTGGGATATGATTTCCAATAAGTAGAATATTATCTACATATAGAACCAAGAAGACTATGGTGCTCCCACTAGCCCTGACATATACGCAAGGTTCATCTTTACTCTTCGAAAAACCAAACTCTTTGATTTTCTCATCAAAGCAAAGATTCCAGCTTCGAGATGCTTGCTTAAGTCCATAAATGGACTTCATAAGCTTACAAACCTTGTTCGGATACTTTGGATGTTCAAAACCGTCAGGCTGTCTCATATACACCTCTTCATTAAGCTTCCCGTTAAGGAAGGCGGTCTTTACATCCATTTGCCAAATTTCATAATCATGAAACGCAGCAATGGCAAGTAGTATCCTGATTGACTTCAACATGGCCACTGGGGAGAAGGTTTCATCATAATCAATTCCTTGCGTCTGAGTGAAACCCTTCGCCACCAGTCGGGCTTTGAAGATATCCAAGGTTCCATCTATGCCGGGTTTCTTCTTAAAAACCCATTTACACCCGACGGGTTTAATCCCTGGTGTAGGATCAACCAGTTCCCAAACCTGGTTATCCGACATAGATTGCATCTCGCTCTCCATTGCCTTCCTTCATTGAGCAGACTCAGGGCCTGCCATGGCTTCCTTGTAGCTGGTGGGATCATCATGATCCACCAATAACTCATTGCCCTCAGATATGAGAAACCCATATCTCTCTGGCTCAAAACGAGTCCTACTGGAACGCCTAGGAGTAGACGTTGCAAGAGTGTCAGGTACCGCAGCGTTATCTTGCTCGGTATTTTGGCTAGTGCCAACCTCAAGTCCCTTATCGGCCGACCCTTGATCTTCCTCAAGGTCAACTTCCTTACTGCCATGTTTGGATAGCAACTCCCTTTCAAGGAAGAATGCCCTTCGAGCAACAAATACCTTGTTCTCTGAAGGTTTATAAAATAAATATCCAACACCGTTAGGAGGATATCCGATAAAATAACACCTTTCTGAACGAGGTTCAAGTTTGTCTTCAGCCTCACGTCTCACGTAGGCTTGACAACCCCAAACTCGTAGGTATGAAAGTGTCGGTTTCTTACCATGCCACATTTCATAAGGTGTTTTATCGACTTTCTTGGTTGGTGCGAGGTTAAGGATTCTTACCGCAGTTTCTAAGGCATATCCCCAGAAACTAATAGGTACCTCCGCTCGACACATCATAGACCTTACCATATCAAGCAAAGTCCGGTTCCTCCTCTCAGCGACCCCATTTAATTGTGGAGTCCTCGGAGGTGTTAATTGTGAAACAATTCCACAATTTTTAAGATGATCGACGAATTCGGTACTAAGATACTCTCCACCTCTATCAGACCGGAGTATCTTTATAGTCTTGCCCAACTGATTCTGAACTTCGTTTTGGAATGTCTTGAACACCTCAAAGGTTTCATTCTTGTGTTTAATAAGATAGACATACCCGTACCTACTATAATCATCTATAAAGGTTACGAAGTATCTTGAATTATTCCTTGTGACATGCTTGAAAGGTCCACATACATCCGTATGGATTATGTCTAAAAGGTCCTTTCCCCTCTCACTTGTTCCCGTGAAGGGTGCTTTTGTCATTTTGCCCAATAAGCAAGATTCGCATACTTCATTTGATCCTTGATCAAATGATTCCAAGATCCCATGCACTTGGAGCTTGGTGATACGAGTCTTGTTTATATGGCCAAGACGACTATGCCACATGGAATATTTATCCAAACCATTTTTGGAGTCAGAATCAATGTTCATGATAGATTGTCTTGATTCAATGTATGCATTTGCCTCATATATGCCATGACATGGTAAAGCTTTAAAATACTCAACTTCATTTTTAAAACAAATGATTGTACCACTTACAAATTTAAAATCAAAACCATCGTCATACAACTTGTGAAAAGAAATAATGTTTCTAGCCACATTTGGCGAATAGCATACATCCTTTAACAAAATAGAAAAACCAGTCTTGAATGAAAGCTTCAAATCTCCTTTAGCTTCCACTGGGACAACCTCCGAGTTTCCCATGACAAGATCCAGTTCTCCCCGCTCCAAGCTCCTATTTTCCCTTAGCACCTGCACCATATTACATATGTGAGTGCCACAGCCAGTATCCAATACCAAGCCTTTAGAAGTAGAAGTATGGTGGAGTTCTATCATGAACGTACCTGACGTATCCGGACCCGATATGCTCATTGCCTTGAGCTTGTTGAGTCCCTCCAGGTACTTTGGGCAGGTACGGCGGTAATGGCCCTTGCCCCCGCAGAAAAAGCACTCCGCATCCTCCGGAGCCTTGGCTTGGGGAAGTTTCCCCTTGCCCTTGCCCATGGAGGCCGGGTTAGGCTTGGCTCCGCCAACCTTTCCCTTACCCTTCCTATTAGAGGAAGAGGCGGCCTTCTTCTTCGTGATGCGGCCTTCCCGGATGGCGAGAACTTGAGAGGTGGAGGAGGATGGCTTGTTCTTGGTCATGCTAGACTCAGCAGTCTTCAACATACCATGAAGTTCCATCAAGGTCTTATCCATGCTGTGCATATGATAACTCATAACGAATTGATCGTATGCACCGGGCAGGGATTGGAGGATTAAATCAACCGCCATCTCCCTCCCTATGGTAAAACCCAACTTCTCCATGCGCTCGATGTTTGCTTTCATACGCAACACATGCGCGCTCACGTTCCCACCCTCTTGCATCTTGCAAGCAAGGGTTATCTTGAGGCACTCGTACCTCTCTTGCCTCGCCTGCTGCTGGAACATGTCCTTTAGCTGCACGAGCAAGTCGTAAGCACTAAGATGATCCATTTGCTTTTGCAAATCTTGGTTCATCGTGCTCAACATAAGGCACGTGACTTCCTCAGTCTCCTTGAGGCGTTTTTCATACGCCTCACGGATAGCCCTTGTTGCACCGGCAGGAGGTGCCTCGGGGAGGGGTTCCTCTACGGTATGCAACTTTCCTTCATAGCGTAAGACCAACCTCAGTTGTCTATGCCAATCCATGAAATTGCTACCATCGAGTTTCTCCTTTTCAAGGAAAACCCTAAGAGAAACGTTGGTGGTGGTGTTTGTTGCGCTTGTTGATGCCATCTAAAATTTGCAAAGTAGATATTAGTTATTATGATATTTTATCTTGTTTAATAATTTACCCAATAAGAATTAGTTAAACAAGGCTAAGAACCGTATTTCATCCTACCATGTAACGGGGTTACCGCGGATCACATGATAAAACTATTTAGGTCAGCAACCATTTTGCCAATTGCAATCTCCATCGCAATCCTTAGCACATGCGGGATCCTACGACATCCAATAGTCGTTTGGCATGTTTGATCCCTTCTTGCACCAATTTTAAGTCTTGAAATTTTGGTTAACTCGTGCTAAGCTCGACAATTAACCAAGATTTCAAACCTAAAATTGCAAATCGTCCGTCAAGACATACGGTAACAAATCCACCAAAATTGGCTCGTGCTAAGCTCGACAACCAAAGTTGTGAATTTTGCCACACTCACCTTCCACACAGTTTCATGAGAATTGGCTCGTGCTAAGCTTGACAACCAAATCTCATAAGACTAGATTCGGGTGGTATCGACTTACGGATGGTGCATGATTTACGTTTTGTGGAAAAACGGGCCTTTTGTTTCCGGTTTGGTTTTGATTAACTTATTAGTGACAAATCCTATTTTCACTAGGTGGGTTAATCAATGTATGTGATCACGCGCGAGAGGAAACCAATTTTATCAAAAACTCTTGTGATTTTATTAATTTTATCAAAAATTTTCTAGCATGCGAAACCTACAATCCATGCATAGAATAATAAAATCACATCACACGCAATATACAACATAGTCGGTAATTCTTGCCAAAAAACCTATGCGTTCCTCCCGTGAGCCAAAACGGGAAGAACTCGGTCAATCTAAGGGACAAAACAATATTGACGCGAGCTCCCACTAGAACCACCATCGCCATCGGATTTCTTTGGCTTCTAAGGGCTCCATGCTCCATCTTGTTTTGCCTCCTCTTGTGTCTTCATCCCTCCATCATACAATACATAATACAATAGAAAATAAATGGCATACAAGCCACATAATTTTCCTATTTATCTAATACTTGTACATGGATGAATGAAATGGCATGCAAGCCACAAATTATTACAATCAAACTGAATTTAATAAATTTACAGCCTCAAATGTGGATTAAAACCACCAAATTGCATGCACAACACAATACAACCAAATGGGCCAAGGCAAGATTACCAACTCATGTTAACACATACAACCAAACATAAACTTAGGCTACTGGAATATTCAAATAAAAAAGCATAAATAAAATTCCAGAAGCTCAAAATGCTAAAAAATCCCGAGACCAAAACTGTTTTATCAAAAAATTCGAAAAACAAGTTTCCAGTAACGTTAGCGCCGCTAACTCATGAGACTTAGCGCCGCTAACCTCAGTTTAGCGCCGCTAACCCTAACGGCAGAATACAAACATTTTGATTTCGGGTTTTTCAAGCCACCAAGTGCTATTCTAACATAGAGGTGGCTCTGATACCACTGTTGGGATTTCAAGAACACGCAACGGAAGCGAGAACAACATCAAACAAGCATGCAAGTGTTAAAAACTATGAAATCCCAAGTATGGATCTACTCTATGTACAAAATAGCAACAAAACAAGGGAGTTAGAGTATTATACCAGCTCCTAAGCTCCAATGATCTCGTGATGGTGGCTGAAATGTTGTAGAAGCAAGGAACTCCTTCTTCTTGTTCTTGTCTTCTCTCGAAATCACAAACCGGGCACAAGTCCAACTTCAAGTGCTAGCTAGCTTGAGAGAAAACTTCCTCCAGGAAACTTCACTCAAGAACAGAAAATAAGACCTCTGGAACCCTTGTTCTCTTGTTAACCAAATCACCAAGCTAGGTATCAAGTATAAGAGAAGTATGTGTGCTTGAGAGAGATGTTGACCAAGAGAGATAAAGGCTCCAGGCTTTTTGCCTTATATAGACCACCATGAAGCCATTTCATCTTCCCTTTTCCGGCCAAGATTGATCTAGAATCTCTTCCCCATTGGCTACAAGTGGAGGTGACTTGTACATAAAGTCCATGCAGGTTTAGCGGCGCTAACCAAGAGTTAGCGGCGCTAAACCTTAACCCGTAGCGGCGCTAACGCGGCCTGACTTCGATTAGACGTAAAGCACATGCAGCCTTAGCGGCGCTAACCTTTAACAGTTAGCGGCGCTAACTCGTTAAGTTAGCGGCGCTAACGTGGCCTGCATTGTCAACTTCCACTTTTGCCATCTTTGGTCCCTCTACCTTATTTGCTGTCATGTTAGACCCCGGTTTGTGACCCTTATAGGCTCATACATCATCGGCAGTGCTTTAAGGCGTACATATATTATCGGGCAGATTCTAACAATTCCAAAGTTACAAACAGATAATAGAGAGATCACCTTATATACCATTCACATATTGACTACTAATCTATGGTATTAAGGTGATCTAAATGACAAATTACATTGTTAAAGACGACAAACATAATATGATCTAACATCTTGTGTATTGGGCATGATGACCAAAGCACCCTTTACCGGTGTGTGTGAAAGGGCATAAGACTTGTTGGGTATCGTACACACGGATGTGTGTGGCCCGTTGAACCATGACACAAGAGATCATTCCTGCTACTTCGTTACCTTTATTGATTATTACAGTCGATACGGGTATGTCTACTTAGTTAGACAAAAGTCGGATACCTTTGAGGTATTTAAGACTTATCAAAATGAAGTAGAGAATCAACTAGGGAAAAGAATTAAGACACTATGATCTGATAGAGGTGGTGAGTATCTTAATTCTGAGGTCCGAGAACATCTGAGGAATTGCGGGATTGTCTCGCAATTAACCCATCCTAGGACACCACAATTAAATGGTGTCACCGAGAGGAGGAACTGAACATTGTTGGATATGGTTCGGTCAATGATGTGTCATTCGGACGTTCCCGTTACATTTTGGGGATACGCAACTGAAACCGCTGGTAGAATCCTTAACCAACAAAGAAGGTTAAGAAAACACCGTATGAAATGTGGTATGGAAAGGTTCCATCCATTTCATATTTAAAGGTCTGGGGTTGTCCTGCCTACGTGAGACGTGAGGTTGAGGACAAATTGGAGCCCAGGGTCGAAAGGTACTTTTTCATTGGTTATCCTGCTGGGTCTATGGGATATTTGTTTTACAAACCTTCAGAGAACAAGGTATTTGTTGCTCGAAGGGCAGTGTTCCTTGATAGGGAACTGTTATCCAAAGACGCTAGTGGGAGGAGGGTTGATCTTGAAGAAATTCAAGAACCTGCCAATGTAGAACCTGATGTTGGCACTAGCTCACAACCTGCAAGGGTTGATTATCAGCATGATAATGCTGGAGATGGTGTAAACCCATTACCTATTAGAAGATCTGGTAGAATTCGACATGAGCCCGAGAGATATGGTTTTCTAATGTCTGAGGGTACTGACATGGTGGTGGTCTCTGATGAGCCTACCAAATACCCAGACGCTGTGGTAGGCCCTGAGTCCGCCAAGTGGCAAGAAGCAATGGAATCCGAGATAAAATCCGTGTTCGATAACCAAGTTTGGGACTTGGTAGATCCTGTACCTGGGTGCAAACCCGTAGGGTGCAAATGGGTATACAAGAAAAAGGTTGGTGTGGATGCAAGGTAGACACCTTCAAAGCCCGACTGGTGGCTAAGGGTTTCACTCAAACTCATGGTGTAGACTATGAGGAAACCTTTTCCCTGGTGGCTATGTTGAAGTCTATCCGGATACTCATGGCCATTGCCGCATTTCATGATTATGAAATCTGGCAAATGGACGTCAAAACCGCCTTCCTTAATGGAACACTTTCAGAGGAAGTGTATATGATACAACCTGAGGGTTTTGTACCTCCAGAGTTTCCGGACAAAGTCTGCAAGCTTAACAAGTCCATTTATGGGCTTAAGCAAGCTTCTCGGAGCTGGAACCTGTCCTTCGATGAGAAGGTCAAAGAGTTTGGCTCCTCTAAAAGCAAGGATGAGCCGTGCGTTTACATTAGAGCTAGTGGGAGCGTAGTTGTATTCCTAGTTCTTTATGTAGATGATATTATACTAATTGGGAATGACGTCCCAACATTACAAGGTGTAAAAGCCTGGCTAGGGAGTTGTTTCTAAATGAAAGAACTATGGGATGCGGCTTAAATTCTTGGGATAAAGATCTATAGAGATAGATCCCGCAGGTTGATCGGCTTGAGCCAGAGTACATATATTGACAAGGTCCTAAAGAGGTTTAGGATGGAGGACTCCATCAAGGGGTTCATACTTATGTCACATTATTTAGTGTTGAGCAAGGCTCAAAGCCCGAGTTCCCCTGAGGAACGGGAAGTAATGAGGCGAGTCCCTTATGCTTCAGCAATTTGCTCGATCATGTATGCCATGTTATGTACTAGGCCTGATATATCTTGTGGATTGAGTATGACAAGTAGATATCAATCCAATTCTGGTGAGGCACATTGGACGGCAGTGAAGAACATTCTCAAGTATCTTCGGAGGACAAAGGAGATGTTCTTAGTATATGGAAGTGCGGAGGAGCTTCGGGTAACTGGTTACTCATGTAAGTATATGCAATTATTATTTTTATGCCAAAAATAATAATATACATATAAATACACCAACCAAGATACAAGGCATCTTAATATACCAAAAAATAATTTCTGAAACAAAAATTCCATAAACCATTTTTGGATGCCAAAAACCCGACTATAAAACTGTTTTTAAAAATTTTAAAACAATCTGTCAGACCAAATAACGCGCCGCGTAACCCAAGTGGTTCCGCGCCGCATAATCTACCTGACAGCAAAACCAGTTTTTCGATTTCGGGTTTTTCAGGCCACCATGTGCATTTTTAGTATAGAGGTGGCTCTGATACCACTGTTGGGTTTCCATGAACACAGCAGCGGAAGCATAGCCCAAGAATATGAAGCATAAAAGGCTTGAAACCCAAAATGGACCAAGAACTCTATAACTACAAAACGCAACATGTAAAAGGAAGAGATGGAATAAGAAATTATACCATGCTCCAGCTTCTGAGATCTTCAAGTTGGGATGAACTCTAAGTCATAAGAGAGCAACTCTCTATTGATAGTCCACACCAAGTTTGTTTGATCCCCAAATGCTAGTATGCTAAGTTGTGATCTTCAAGACTTTAAATCACTCTTGTGAACAACCAACAATCTCCAATAAGTCACTAAGAACACTTATGATTTCTGGAGACACACAAGAACACTCAAGAACACTTATGAAGGTGTATGCAAGTGTGAGTGTGTGTAGAGAGAATTTCCTTTTTGCAACTTAATCAATTATCCAACCTCAAGACATTAGAATGATCTACCATAACTTTATCACCTTCTACTTCAGATATATCAGGCAACAAAGTCGTGCATGCCATTCCCCAATGTCACCAAAGTCAATAACTTGAGCCAAGCAATAACCAAAAAGTCAAGTTACTGTCAGACGGTTTACGCGTCGCGGAAACCAAAAGTTTACGCGGCACGTAAACACCGTTTACAGAATATTTATTTCTTTCTTCTAGTTGCGTGTTGTCGGTATCAATCCTTGGCGTGTGACCCAATAGGCTCGTGTATTATCAATAGCATTACTAATATACGTGTGTCAGTGGGCATACTCCAACACTTTAAACTAATGATCTATGTAGCTTCTTAACAACCAACAACAAAGGTTTAGAATTTTACCTGCTTTGATCCTGGGATTGCTAAAGATAATCCACCACTACTACACCTCCAATGAACTGGCTGCTAGACCGCTCCTGGATTTACCTGAACTTCAACACTCGAAAGCCTTGAGTGTGTGTATGTGTGCGTCGATCACAACAAGCAAAACCGAGAACACCCTTGTGTTCTTGTTGTTTACGATCGACGAGAGAGAGAGAGCCGAGAGAGAGAGTGAGTGAGTCGTGAGAGAGAGAGAGAGAGATGGTGGCTAGGGTTATCTTATGCTTAATCTCTTATAATCCTTAAGGCTTGAAGGTTATTTATAAACCCATTAAAAGGACCCAAGCCCGTTTAATTAAAGCCCATGTCTTTAATTAAACTTTCATTCCTCTCACTTTGACCCCTTGGACTTTACTAGTTAATTAATTAACTATTAATTAATTGGTCCATTAAATATTAAACTTAATATTTAATTTCTCCTTAAATAATAAATAACTATTTATTATTTATTTCCTTTCTGATAATTAATTCGACTTATTAATTATTCACTTTCCCTCTCTAATAATTAATCCAACTGATTAATTATTTGCACACAGATTTATGGTAAAATCCAACTGTTCTAATTTGGGTGTGTAGCAGTGTGACCCTTTAGTCTCTTATAACATTGGATACAATATACCTATTATCTATCTCTGCACATAATCCAACAGACTCCCACTTGTGCAAGATAAGTAATAGTTACTGTACATTGTTGACCTAAGGAGGTCCCTAGCCAGACAATTAGGATAACAAGGTCATAAGAACTCTTATACCCCAAGAAAGATGTGATAATATAAACTCTCATAAAATGACTGTTTATGAGCAACCTACCATGAACCAACTATTCATAGATCAACTATCATAAACTACCTGTTTATGAATGGGTACGGTTATTATAGGTTTGTCCCTTGCAACGCGATATTTCAATTTTGAGCATGAGTATGGAGAGTGTCAACTCAAAATCTCAAGAATTATGTCCATGACATTCTTGATTTCAAAACTGCGTGATAAACGACAAAGAACAGATCAGTTCGTTTGGGCAAGGCTGTGCACTTACCAGATTCTCTAATCAGTCAAGAGGCCCAAAAATATCTCTCATAAAAAGGAGGTGCAAATACCATCTTGCATATTTGCATTTGGCAATACGGCTCCCACTGATTCTAGATACGCCCCTTATGACCACCCTGTTACGGCGTGGCGTTAAGATGCACTAAGAAGACAATAGTTACTGCATCCCAAACCAAATACCTCAAGTTTAAGGATAACCTCTGTGATAAATACTTTTGACACGAATCCACGAAGTATTTTTTACGGTGGGTCAATCCAATATTCGTAACCCTAACGAATATCCGTCAATTTTGGTCCGCAAAAACCTTTTGCAGCTATATTCGATATACTTTCGAATCTACCCCAAAATTACGATGAATTTATAGCCCTATCACGGTTCCCACCAAGATAAGTAGTCACGGATAATGTTTTTGAATAAACCTAGTTTATTCCTGGATGAACCAAAACATACAAAATGGTGAAAAACAATGAAACTAATTTATGCACCCTCCATATTCCACCCTGGAATAAAGATGCATAATTTATACCATTCATTGACTCAATTCACAGTGTTTATCTGAATTACTTTATTATTTTACATTGTAACTTATCACGGATTACAGAGAAAATAATATGCGTATAAACCTAAAACTCAAGACTAGTACCTTAAAGTACTCCTTCTTGGTTTTGCTAGAAAATGTTCTTGCAACCTAAGAACAATTCTAGACTTACTTATTTTATAAAATTCCTTAAACTTGGAGAACCGAAAATAACTCCTAAGTTTCTAAGTTTATAAAATAATCCCCTTGTAATTAAAACTTTAATTACACTTTGTAGATGTATTGAATCTTGCTAGATTCATACCCTTTTGAAACGATAAATCCCTTTTACACCTACTTGAGATTAGATTCCCAGTGTACATCTACATTTTTCTAATTTCATTACTAAGGATATTGAAGAACATCCTATTCTATCATTTCTAACGTTTATCCAACCAACAATATTAATTATTTTGACCTTTTGAACTCTTTAAAAAACGTATATAATTTTATTTAAGTCATAACTTGACTTAAAGTCTTGCAATGACATCCTTATTGAGTACCTCACAATAAGTCATGCGTTCCCTGGATTAGTCCCTTTTTAAGAACTTACTATTTTAGATAACTTCTAAAATCATCCGAAAATTATGTACTTTAAAAGTTCATACTTGTATTTATCATACTAGTTAGATCAATCATTGATAACTTGATAAATACACTAGTCAAGGTGCTCCTACTATCTTTTATGAAAAAGTGCATTTCCCTAAAAACACCCCTTTTTAGACTTAGTCAATCCTTGACTAACATGTCTAAAAATTTGTGTTTTTAAACACTTGCTCAGTTTTTGTGAGAAATTTAAGTGTCTCATGAAACCAGTACTTAGATTTTGCATACATCCATCTTTCCCATTACGGAATGTGGTTTCTAAACAAGATTACAAGTATAAAACACTTGTAAAGATATTTTAAATTTCTTTGCCTAAAACATTTAGTATAAAACAACCTTGATTATAATAACTATTACAATCACCTTTATACTTTCTTAAATGTTTTGTCCAAAAAAAATTTATCTAGAAATAATTACTATTATTTCTTATTTGATTATGTTCAAAGCCTGTTTGTCCCAAGTGATTCAGGTATCAACTAATCTCATGAAGATCAATGTAACATAATCATAAAATGTAGAGAGAATGTAAAACACCATGATAAGCACACACTTAAGAACTTGATTATGCCAAAGACCTTACTAATGACTAATTAGTCATTAGTATATATACCCCTAAGGGTATTTACAATATTGACCCTCTAGTTTGTATATTTAATACAAACTTCAACTAAAATGCTATCTTCTATTCTATACAATATTTATAACCTAACAATCTCCCCCTTTGTATAGAAATAGAAGATGTTTGTCTTTTCAGCTTCATACGAACTCTAACAATCTCCTTTTACAAATATGCAGATTTCTTGTTGCATTCTTTAAACTTTAAGAGATAAGACTTGAACGATTTCTTTTTGAATCTTCAGTCTTTGATTTGATGTCTTCATAATGTCTTCTCATCTTGAAAAATTAGACACTTCAATTTTTAAGAATAGTCTTCACTTTATGAACTTGATGAGAACTGGAATCTTGAAAGCACACAGTAACATCCTTTTTTTCTGATTTTCAGATTCGCACCAGTAACCTAAGGTTATGCAACCTTTGGTTGTATGAATGGTTTAGATTGAGGTGGTTTTCAGCAATCACGATCTTGAGCCTTTAAGCAAACCAATTTAGGAAGAATATTTGTTTTCTCCCCCTTCAGAACTTGTTGTATTTTCATTAAGCACTTTCACTGTTCTGAACTTGATATATTTTCTCTTTTGTTCTTTTCTTTGCTCCCCCTTGACTTGACATGTATGATCTTTTATTTTAGTTCTCTTTGTCTCCCCCTTAACAAATGAATCTCTTCTTGGTCAATAACCTCAAAATCAACTGAATTAAGCATCAAAGTTTTCTCCCCTCATGATGATCAGGATTCTTCATGAACATCATGTACATAAATTTTGTATTCAGCTTGATTTTGGCCTGAATATGTTGAACACTTAAAGCTTTGAACCCGCATCATGAGAATTAGTTGAACTATGGTGTCACCACAATGATATGGCAATGAAAGAATGCGAGACACAAAGATTCTCCAAGATTCTCAAAGTGCCCATGGAAAACACCGAGATCACATAGATTCTCGTTAACACAGCAGATAGAAACTGTGTGACCTACGTTCAGAACTGGCATAACGTTGATTCTGGTAAGATTTCCATCTAATCATCGTGAATATCACAAAAGATATCACTCCAAGATGTTCCGGTAGTTATGAAAACTAGATATGCATTAAAATTCCAACATGTGTCCTAAGAAGTGAAATATATATTCAAATAAGTTCTAGACTCTATTAGTGCATGAAAGAAGTTGGGGACGGGAGTAGTTGTCCTCCTTGTTACAATATCAACAATCTCCAAGTGAGATGTCAATAGAAATGTGCTAATTCTCCGTGTGAAGTTGAAACAATTATCTGTTAAGAGATAATTGAGTAGCTGGGTGGGGTTAGTGCATTGCATCACTGGGTCCATGATGTCTATTTCAATACCAAATCTCAACGAATGAGATCTAGTAGCAGATGTGGCTACCCAGATGTATACTGTTTAGTAAGGATGTTTCTTTTCTTTTGATCCTGTCTCACCCACAGCTCACTAAATATTTTTCAACTTCTCCCTCAAACTCTATTTTCAAATTTATGTATGTATCTCTGTTTGTTGGATACATATGGACACTTGTTATCATTCGTAACCGGAATGAGAAATCATATAGTGATCAATCAACAACAATGATTTTAAGAAATTCAGTGTTGAGAAGGATTGTCTAGGATGATTTGAACAATCAGAGAAATGAACAATTAAGATATTTTGACAAAAAATGTCACAGAATGATTTAACAGTTAGCTCAAGATAATATGTTGATCATATGCACCCCATCTCCTGTTCCACCCCTCTCTATTCAATTTTATCTCTGCACACCAATCAGTATCCCGTGATAGCTGATTCTGCTCACCTAGATGACCTAGTATGTAACCCTTACTATCTCTTTCTAGATTATGGTGAGCTCCTGGGGCAGGTCCTTCCGGTTCTGGATTGACCATAGGAGTATAAATGCCTACACTCCCTCACTCATGGTGCCATTTCGATCACTTGAATACTATTTATCATGAATGAGCGGTTTCCAGAAAGAATAAAACATTTGAGAACGAAGGAAGGAATGATTTGAGATGGAAACGCGGAAATGAAAGGCGATCTTACGAAAGATCAACAAGGTGAATCAAGGAAGGTATCAGAATGAAGCAATGCGTGAATACCTTCTTGAACAGTTAACAACAAATGAAAACCAAAAATCTTTTTGAGTTTTGAAATTTTATAATGTTTTTGGCTTTTCAATATTTGAATGTTTTTGGCTTTTATAAAAAAGATATAGAGCAGTAAAAACAAACTCCCCCTAAATTGATGCATGAAAATCGTTTGACATCAATTAGGTGAAGAAAATAAAGTTTTGCTCCCCCTGCAAATAACAATCCATATTAAAACAAGTTATATCATGAAATGATAAAACTGCACAAAATAAGCTTCTCAGACATTAGACTCGGGCTAATGCTGAACAAAATGAAATTGACTGGAAATGCAGGGAAACTCCATCTTGTTCGAAAAATAATGAGATTTAAACCACTTCAGCACACTGAACACAATGATCTTCACTGCAGACTGAATGATCTTCATTGTGCTCCAACAATGTCTCTTTGTGTTTACCTGCAAAACGAATTAACAAAAATTGGTACCCATTCTCGTGTGGGTCCAGATTTGTTAGTCGCAGGTTTAGGCATCCATTTTTGAGTATTTGAAGTAATAACAGGTTTATGGACCTTTTTGTTCAATGGTCCTGAATGCCATTGAGGAATTCCGTTCTTTATAACAAACTATTGTCTTATTCTGGACGTCTTACAAATCTTCTCTTTGGAAAGGCGGATTAAGTGCTTTGCTGAGTAAACCACAAAAGGATACATGACATATGTCTTAAGCACAAATTCCCCTGTTGATCTTGGTTTTGAGAAAGATCGGCATCTGTTGTTGTTATGAGAGATAGGATTTGGCTTAGCAGCTATATTCGCTTTCTTTGGAATCCTTGTTGTTGTATTTGACGAGAAATCATCATTTATAACCTTCTTTACTTTGGATTCTAATGCACTTGGTGCAGATTCAAAATGTTTCTTTTCAATCCAGGATGATTTCGTCGGCTTTGAAATGGATGAACTATATAATGATGACACCTTTGCAACCGCGTCATCTAGATTTCTCTTTAAAATCCATGCTAGTTTGGACGTTGACAAAGTATTATCTGTAATTACATAACAAGCATAATTCGAATTACTCGTAGAACAAGTATTCTGTTTAGAATTAAAAGCAGCTTGTTTGAATTTAGTATTTTGTTTAGGAGAGTGAGTCGTTGCATCTGAAGGTGATTTCACTTGATAATAAAATCCAACAGATTCTGTGATCTTAGGATGCTTCGCAGCATTGGATGCATTGGTGAAATCTTTATCTGAAAGCTCAGAACCTGCAACAGAAAAATAAGAATCAGATTGGCTACTACAATGTGAAACTGAATCAAAATGAATGTTGTCAGCGGAAGTCTTGATTGATTCAGCAAATTTTGCAGCGCTAAGCTCAGCATTCAGAATTTTATCCATTAACTCTTTCTTCTCTTTCTCAAACTGCACTCTCTCAGTGTCCAGTGATAGTTGCAATTCAGATATTTTTCTCTTCAAGATTGAACGAGGAACATACGATTGAATTGACACATGCAGCTGTTGTTCAAGTCTCTCGATCTTGTCATACAACTCAGCTTTTTCAACAAGCAGTTGTTGCTCAAGATTTGTGATTTTGTTTAGTAATACAACCTTTTCTGTGCAATAATCATTGATCATCTTATTCTCATTCTTTAACATTTTCTCTGAATCTTGAAGTCTTACAGAGATGTCAGACACATGCTCTTGAAGCTTAGCATTGTCTTTATTTGCTCTTTTCTTCTCTGTTTCAAGATCTACTTCTTTCTTCCCAATTTTAACTTTGAAATCTTGACATTTTTTATCGAGAAGTTGAAATTCCTCAGACATTTTAGAAACTTGCTCTTTGAGCTTTTCATTTTCTTTTGTCAGAACTTCGTTAAGCTGACAGTTAATATCAAGCTTTTGCAAATTTTCAGTCAGTTCAGACAATTGAGGCAAAAGATTGGCATTTTCAGCTTTAGATGCTCGAAGTTTGTGTAACACCCTAATTTAGGGCCTAGTTGTAAATAGTTGTACCTCGTGTTTGTGTAGTTGTACATTGACGTTAAACAAGTTGTTTAAGTTGTTTTGTTGATTAATTGTTGCTATTTGTTGATACACGTGGTCATGTGGCTAAAGTTGGAAATGTGTCGTTAATAGATAGAGTTGGTTAATAGTTGAACGGTTTCAGTTAATGATTCCGAAAATATCTCCGTTAGTTGAAACGGGTAAACGTAAGTCGTGTATTAAGTTGAATAGGAGAACAAAATACCCACACGGGGTGTTTGACCAACAAGAGTCGGTCATTTGGGGAGTGTTTATCCCCTGCCTTTGACAAAACACACACCTTACACATACAACATACATACATACGTAACTTTGCACACACACACCCATACTTGGTGATTTGAAAGAAGAATAAAGGAGAAGCAATTTGATTGTGGGTTTTAGTTGCTGGATTAAAGATCCTTGTATCATCTTCTTGCTGTCTTTGTAAGTATTCTTGAAGTTATTAAACCTAGTTGTGTTCTTGAAGAGAAAATACTCATTAAAGGGTTGAATTGATCAACCAAAGGTGTTAATAGGTTAAGAATCATGTAGGTAATGTTGTGTAGATGTTAAAAGAAATGTAGGAACAATTAAAGTGAAGTTTCAGTCGATAAAATGGGTAAAAATGTCGAGTTGCAGGTCTGATAGTTGAACAGGGCGAAGTTTACTGCACAGACCCTTCCTACGGCCGTAGGGAAAAGTTCCTACCCCCGTAGGAAGGTGTTTTTCAGATTTATAGAAATTTAGCCCCTACCCCCGTAGGGAAAAGTTCCTACCCCCGTAGGAAGGTGTTTTTCAGGAATATTAAATATTAAGCCTTCTTTGGCCGTAGGAAAAGGTTTCTACGGCCGTAGGAGGGTATTTTGTGTATTATATGTGGTTTACCACCTACGGGTGAAGGAAAGAAGCCTACGGGCGTAGGTACATAACCTACGACCGTTGGTACCCAAAGAATCACTCCTACGGGCGTAGGGTATGGTCCCTTCGGCCGTAGGATATGGTTTCTGGGAAAGGAACTCTTGCGGGCGTAGGATATATTCCTACGGCCGTAGGAGGTGTTTGGAAGGTGTCTTGCGGCTGTAGGGCACATCTACTACGGCCGTAGGAACTGTTCCAGATTGCCTGTTGCTTGTTGTTCGTTGTACGTTTACGTAGAAGCGTTGATAGTACTTTTAACGTTGACTGAACCTACACATGATGTGGTAGGTGATTCGGACGATTCCGTGTGCTCCTGGGATTCCCGAATTCATATCTGTCTCCTCTAATTTCGAGGTGAGTACCTGTTTTCCCATGAGTCTCGGTAAGTAGCGTTGTCTATTGTATGTTGAAATATGTTGTCGATGTCGCACACGTGCGTATGAGGTATGTTATACATGTTGCTATATATTGTTGCCATGCTAAGTTGCTTTACACGTTGGTTATGAATCGTATGCGTATAGTTGAACCCATTACGGGTAGTAGTTGTATATGTGGTACTGGTCCGGACTGATGTTGGCATGGTTAAGGTCAGCTTTCTTCCCGAAGGCTGGATCCCTTTGATGGAATAACGGGGATCAACGGTACCCGGTGTGCAGCACGCCGGGGTGGTCTTGCAAACCGCCGCTCCTTAACGTGAGTTGGGATCTTAACTTTCGTTGAGATCCGAGATGTTGAGCTTCGAGCTTCGTAACGCGTTTGGTGGACTGCTCTTCGCTCCCCCACCATTGCGGATAGTTGTAGCTGATGGTCCCCAGTTTGAATCGTTGAGCGGGGTTCCCTTCCCTGTGAGATATGATTCCTACTGACTCCTTGGCGCGACACTGTATGTTAGGATAGCCTTATGTGCTGTCCCGTAGTTGGGATAACCTGCTTATTGATGCTTATGTGTTAATCTGTACTCACTAGCTAGTTGTAGCTAACGGTGCCTAATTTGCATTTTTGCAGATGCGAAGTAGTTGGCCTGGTGAGGCGGGACTTGGTGGTAGTTTGTTGTACATACTTTTTGCGGAACACTGCTCGTTGTAAATATTGTGATCCGATGGTCGGTAGTGTCGGTTAGTTGGTAACACCTGACAGTTGAACTTGGTGTATTTTTGTTGTAATTAATTGCCGAGTCAGTTAACACTTATCAAGCTTTGTTAATGACATTTACTTCCGCTGCTAGCTTTTATTGTATAAGTTTAAAAAGCTTAAATTTTTTCTCTAATTTTAAGCGCGTGAAAACCGGTGTTACAGTTTGCTAGCACTCTCAGATGATTTTGATTGAAGTTCGGCATTTTCCTCTACCAAATCGTCATATAAAAGAAACATCTCATTCAACTTTATTCGTAACATTTCTTCACCTTCTGTCGTGTTCCAGTGCCTAAAACTCCAATCTGATAAATCTTCTTGAATTTTTATCCTTGTAAGATTCATCTCGATACCTGAAAAAATAATGATTTGATCAAAAATTTAATCAACTAATATGATTTTAAAATCAATTTATTTCGAGTTGATTAAACACAACAAAAATGATTGTTGACAACAATAATTTAGCAATAAGCGCGAAAGATGATCTACAACAACAATTAAAAATTGATTAAAATGAATATTCAATGAAAATCAAAGACCATTAAAAAAATTGATATTCACAATTAATTGATGAGTGCACACAATTAATGAATGGTCTCGATTTTACAAAAATAATTCAATTAAAAAAATATTAGCTTCTCGATGAATTTAAAAAAGGTGGCAGAGAATTAGTGTTTTGATGGTACACTATGTGTTTCTCGAGAAAATCAATTAAATGTCGTTACAATCTATATCTATCTATCTATATCTATATATAAAAGATATGCAAATTTTTCAAAAATAATCATTGAATCAATCTTAATTAACCAATAGGAACCCTCAATTGCAAAATTAATCGATTATCAAAAACAGTTTTGGCAAGATTAGGAATTTTAAATCAATTGCAAAATTGATCGATTCAATTTTAAATAAATTGAAGGGGGTTTGATGAAAATTGTGAGGGGGAATTTATAAAACATGTGAGGGACTTTTAAGAAAATATGAGAGGGTTATATAAAAATTGTAAATTAATGTAATTAATTATGGACTGTTTATAAATTATGTTTAATAGCTTGTGATATAATTTGTTTAGATTAAAAATAATTATATATTTACCATCATCTCATTTTTATCTACGTTTTAGTGTATTTGTTATTGTAAAATGACACTTTTTTAAAATTAGTATATTCTTAATTTTTTTTATCAATTAATAGTAGTGGGTATTCCTAAATGAAAATGATTTCATCAGATACAAAACTTTCGGTTAAGTTTCAAATAAGACAATTTCCTCTAATGTTGTGTTTTGCTATGACAATTAACAAAAGTCAAGTACAGTCACTTTCAGAAGTCGATTTATTCCTCATGAAACCTGTGTTTACACATGGTCAATTATATGTTGCCGTTGCACGTGTTAGTAGTAAAAAGATTAAAAGTTTTAGGTGATCTTTTATTTATTGCATTATTATTATTTAAAAATTTTAATATCTCAAATACACTTTCGAAATACTCGTGCGTGCACTGGTAAATAAACTAGTTAATTTGTAATTTTGATGACTGCTAAAATCAATTAATAACCCCCGCAAGAAAGGTGACAGCTCATGTCTAGATAGACTCAATATTTAATCGATGACTAGTTAAATTGGTGCACCCACGCGCCTTTGAAATTAATTCAAACACATTAATCGATGAAAGCTAAAAAAATATTAAATGACTACAGAAACAGTAAAGTCGGCCTGAAGGATGTGTCCAGCTGTCGTCGAAAAGACAGCTCAAAAGTAGGTCTCGGTATGTGTGCACAGCAAAGTGCCCGTAATATTATTTAAAAATTTCTCCTTTTTTTTTAATATGAATACTAAAACCCGGATACACCTAATTCTCTCTCACATGCCAGCTGTAAAGCAACTTGGTTCATGCGCCTTTTTATCTGATTGATGTCTCACGCGTTTTCTAATTACAATTCACGCGCCTGACAACTCTTAAAAGCTGAATATTAAAAGCATCTCTCTCGATTCTCGGTGTAACCAAATTCGAATAAACTCAGATTCCGACCACAATTTCGACAAAACACAATTCCGAGAAAACCGAGGTTCCGAGATTCAATTTAAACTATAATTCCGAAAAAAATATAACCGAGAATTTTCAATTTTCAAAATCCAAGAATTTTCAATTCCGAAAATATTCTTTTTAAATTCCGAGACTTTTTTAGAATATTCAAATTCCGACCCTTTCAATCTCCGACCCTTTCTAAAACACACACAAACACCTTTCTCCACACACTAACTCAAATTTTTTTGGATCAAAACCCATCATCTCTTCATCATCTTCATCAAGAACACCTCAAGAACACCAAGAACATGATTTTAAAAACTCATCAAAATCGATTTTTCTCTTCAGATCTACTTGTCTCCACTTCCACAAACACTTTTTATGAACTCAAATCTTGAAAACAAGCATTAAAAATCACGATTTTTACCAAAATTCGTCAAGAACACTTCAAAAAACCCGAAAGTAAAATTTCATATTTCTCTCAAACGGTAAGGAATTTGGACATGAAATTTTAACACAACGTTCCTTTCATCATAGAGAACAACATATCCAAAAATGAGATCAAACGGAGCTCGTATGATTTTTCTAGAATTTTCTGAAATTTCCAGCACACTTGAATACGAAATTTTTTAAAAAATCTTCAAAAATTGAATTAAAAATTCTTCAAATCAGTCCTAATTCTACTCTAATACCACTTGTTTGTCCCAAGTGATTCAGGTATCAACTAATCTCATGAAGATCAATGTAACATAATCATAAAATGTAGAGAGAATGTAAAACACCATGATAAGCACACACTTAAGAACTTGATTATGTCAAAGACCTTACTAATGACTAATTAGTCATTAGTTTATATACCCCTAAGGATATTTACAATATTGACCCTCTACTTTGTATATTTAATACAAACTTAAACTAAAATACAATCTTCTATTCTATACAATATTTATAACCTAACAAAGCCTTGAACATTTGTCTTTCATAAAATTCTTAAATATACTTGCAGATCAGAAAACTTATCTAATCCCAAAAGCAGAACTTGTTTATCTAAGTATTTATACAGTAAGAATTAAGTAACTACAACAATTATTGCAAAAATTCATTATGAACCATCTATTAAGTCAAAACTTGACTTATTAGTATCTTTTAGTCACAACTGGATTAACCTGATTCATCAAAAGCATACGTGCACAGATATAAATTAAATAATTCAAATTTCCAAATATTTAAAACCACAGTGTCAACCCAAGAGTTTTAAATCAGGCCAAAAAACTGGAAAAGCATTAAACAAGAGTTTAATAATAACTAGGAAACGAATTATAAAATATCCGAGCTGCACGTGGAGTCTCTAATGCTGGGCTGCTTCACTTTCCATCACCCTCCTGCAATAAACGATTGCAAGATGTCAGAATACTTGTAATAACTTTACAAGTGGAAAGTGATAAAGAAGCTATTCACATGATACCTGAGGAGTCAGCCTTGCCTCCTGCCTCGTGAGCCTTTGGACAATCTCTTTTCCAGTGTCCACCCTCGCCGCACTTGAAGCACCGATTCTCGGTTCTTGCCTTGTTTGGCTTTGGCTTCTTGCCCTTGTTGTTGTCACTAGCCCTGGGTGCATTCGGGCTGGGCTGGGTCTTACCCTTTCCCTTTCCGTTGCGCCCCTTCCTCTTCTTGTAACTACCATTGCCTGTTGGAGTATGCCCACTGACACAAGTACAATGCTGATGAAGTGCGAGCCTATTGGGTCACACACCAAGGATTGATCCCGACAGCTTACTAATAAAGAGAGAATGTCTGTTGGGAAAATGATCTCATCAGTTTGAATTTGATGAGACAAAGTTAAGTTTGTAAGATGAGTTCTACATATAACTTAAACAGAATTATGAAGTTTAGTCAGACTGAACACTTTGACTGATTCAGACTGAGTATAAGCTGAATATAAGCGGAGCATATGTTGATCAGTTTATATTATACCTTAGCATGTTTATTAATATGTTTAACAATCTGTGTATGTCACATAAGGTATATATCGAGTAGTCAGCTTGATGTGTTTCAAGCTGAGTGACTCAGCTCAGAAGCAGAGTCAGCTTGACAGAGTTAACAAATATGTTTTATTTAACTCTTTGGACTTCTAAGGATGAGTTAATAATTATACATGTTAGTTCATGTTTGAATTCGGGTTTGTTCTCGAAGAAGTCAGTTTAAAGATAATTTAAATATGTTTTAAATTCATCTTTATCTCTCTATATCTACGGCGCGGATAAGATGACTCCAGAATCAAGATTGAAGATTGAAGACTCAAGATAAGAAGATTCAAGATTCAAGATTCCGGTTTATCCGAAAGTTAGTTAGCGAATTAGGCTAAGTCTAGTTTGTTAGGAATCGTAGCAACAGGATTATAAATACTCATCTCCTAATAAGTTTAGAGGTACGACTCAGAGACGATTACAACTAAGTGTTGCAGAGCCAAACCTCACCTCATCGTATGTGTTACGAGTCTTGATTCAGTATCAAGATTTAATCACAGATTGCCAAAGAAGTTCGTGTGTTCGAATTAATCACATCAGTTGTGATATTGGTAAGTAATCATGTGTTGATTCAATCTGTGAAAATCCTGTTTAGAGAGTCGTCGGTATCTATAATTATATGTTAATTATAAATATCTAAGTTTGAGAGAATTGAGAGATTTATATTAGATGATTATATATCAAGAGTTGCTTACTTGATAGTCATTGTAATCATCTTCTTATTCAAAGCATTGTAATCATTTTCTGATTAATAAAAGCATTTGATTGATTGTGGTTTGATTTACTGTGTGTGACACTTTTCTTTGATTTGTTCAATTTCCGCAGAAAGTGTATTCAACCCCCCTTCTACACACTGTTGCTTGTTGTTACTCTCTCATACAAGGGACCAACAACTTGTATCAGAGCAGGCTGAACGATTTCATCAGTTGAATACTACAAGATTTTGAGAAAGATTGAAATGTCAACAAGGAATACTCCATCCAACTTTCCTCAGATGTCTGCAAAAGGATGTCCCGTATTTGATGGATCTGACTATCCTATGTGGAAGTTCAGAGCCATGCTCTTCCTAAAGTCCATTGACAACCGTTTGTCGGAAGTCATCACAAAAGGACCAATCATTCCCAAAATTCCTTCTACTGTCAGTGATACGTCTCCTGGCAAAACTGAAAAGGAAACAAGAAAGCCTACTGCATTCTGGACTGAAGAAGACCGGAAACTCTTCAATCTAGATGACAAGGCAAAGAGTGTTCTAGCGAATTCCCTAACTAATGAAATCCTGCGCACGGTGACTGGATGTCAAACCGCAAAGGATATCTAGGATACGCTAAGTGTCACTTATGAGGGCACAGATCTGGTCAAGCAGCAAAAGAAGAATCACTTGAATAGATCGTATGAAAACTTCTTTTCAAAGAAGAATGAAACCTTGGCAGATTTGTTCACAAGGTTTCACTACTTGATAAATGACCTACTTAGTGTGGGTGTAAAAAGAGATGAAGCTGAGCTCGTGTTGAAATTTCTGGATGTGTTACCAGAAAGGTTCAATGAAGTAACCACTGCACTAAGGGCTGGAGGAACATTACACATGTATAACCTACAGTCCATCTATGGGTTCTTGCTGAATCATGAACAGATCATAGAACACAAAAGAGCTTCTCAACAACAACTAAAAGAATCTTTGGACAAAACAGAAGTTGCATTAGTTGCACAGAAGAAGAAGAAAGGCTCAAAAGGTATGGTTGTTGAATCTGAGACTGAGTCAGAATCTCAAGCTGACCACTCACACTCAGACTTAAGTGATACTGATGATGTTCAGACCATCACTGAGCAAATGGCCATGTTAGCCAGACGTTTGAGAAAAGCTCAAAGGGGAAAAGGAAGATCTGACAGGAGCAAAGGGAAGAGTTCCTTTGATCCCAAGAATGCTGTGTGCTTCAACTATCAGAAAAAGGGACATATAGCTGCTGAATGCAGATCTAAGAAGGTAGACTCAACATCTGTTGTTGATAAGAATGCTTATAGAGCTGATAAGTACAAAAAGAAGTACACTTAGCTCAAGAAATCAAAGCCTGAAGACAAACCCAGTGGAAAAGGTTTATATGCTGAAACCTAGGATACAAAATCATCCACCTCAGATGATGATGTATGTCTAATGGCTCAAGAAGATGAAGAGCTAGAATTGGATGAGGTTGATTATGGTCAGTCCGAATCAATCTTTGAAGCTGACATGACGGAAGCTGAGGAAAACAACAAACTGAGTGGTTGGGATCCTGCTTCCATGTACAAGGTCAGTAATTTCTACTCTTATACAGATGAGGAGAAAGGTCTTGCTTTTGATTATTTGTTGAATGATTTCAAGACCAGCCTTAAGTCTCAGACTGACCTCAAAGTTGAAATAGCTAAACTTAAAGACGAGATTAAGGAAAATAAATCTCTCATTGATGTTGGTATGAAAGCACAGTGTGACCTTGAATGTCAGAGGCACATTAATAAACTTCTTAGTGAAGGGCTTCAGGAAGCAAAAGACAAAGCTGATCAACTTCAAAAGATCACTGAGTCTTGGTGTAAGTCATCAAAGCTTGCTGAATAATGCATAAACCAACAGATACCTAAACAGGTGAAGGCTGTACTTGGAGGTGACTATCAAACAGCAGCTTATGTAGCTGACGATAAGATAGCAAGTACAGATTCTGAGGAAGATAGACAACTGATTAACTCATAGAAGTCAGCCTCAGAGAAAAGACATGATCCAAACCTAAAATTCGATATGTTTGTGAAGACCAAAGATCATGGTAATGAGTACTCAACATCCAAACAACATGGTAAGTCTGTGTTGGACAGAATAGGCACTCAGCCTGTTCAAAGAACCTTAGTCATAGAAAGGCTTAATCCAAATCCTTTCAAAAGACAAAATTCTCTATCTGGCTCGAAGAGAAGTTATAAGAACAGGAAGACCACTGTAAGTCAGAGGTCAAATCACAACAATGGTAAGTCCAAAGTTGTTGATCTTGGTAAGTCCAAGAAGATCAACAGTGGTAAGTCCAAACCTGTTGAAACTGGTGAGTCCAGTAAACATGATAAAGGTAAGTCCAAAGTCATGCAGAAGAAGGTTGTTCGTCAATTTTCTCAGGATAACAAACAGAGACCTGACAAAGGTAAGTCCAAAGTCAGTGATCACTAGATGAATCAGCTTGCAAAGAAAGTTGAGAAGTTATCCACCATATACAATCCTAAAACTATTCTCACAAGGATTGTTAGACACTCTACCTCCTGTCATCATTGGAAGAAGGAGATGCTACAAATGCAGAAGTAGAGATCATGAGGCTAAGGACTGTGATGCTGAAATCTCAAGGCCCGAGCAAGAACAAACTGATCAGCCTACACAGGATTCAGTTCCTGCTCAAGCTGAGCAGTCAGTTCAACAAGATGAATCTGCTAAGTGCTCCTCATCTGAACCCACCAAGAAGTGGGTTCCCAAGCATAACTAATGTGTTTAGTTTTTATATAATGTGCAGGGTTCAAGTAAATGGTACTTGGATAGTGGATGTTCAAGGCACATGACCGGATGGAAAGGACTTCTCAGTGATTTCCAGGAAGATGAAGGTCCTAAAGTAACATTTGGTGACAACTCCCATGGAAGAACCAAAGGCTATGGGAAGATGCAAGCTGGTAAAGTCACTTTCCAGAGAGTTGCATATGTCAAAGGCCTCAAACACAACCTGATTAGTATCAGTCAATTGTGTGATGAGGACAATGTTGTTACTTTTAGGAAGAAAGTAGGAACAATTTATAATGCTAAGGGAAAGCCTGTATTAATAGCTAAAAGAGAAAGAGATGTGTATCTACTTGATCTTAATTCTGCTGATCCCAATAATGAAACCTGCTTGTATTCCCATTATGTTCCTGAGCTGAGTTGGTTATGGCATAAACGTTTGTCTCATTTGAACTTTAAAAATATAAATATGCTGTCCAATAAAGAGTTAGTATCTGGATTACCAAAAATCACATTTGTCAAAGACAAATTGTGTTCAGCCTGTGAACAAGGGAAACACCATAAAGGGTCATTTAAATCAAAGCAAAATTTTTCAATAACAGACCCATTGCATATGTTGCATATGGATCTGTTTGGACCCATAAGTACTTCAATCCTAAGTTGCAAGAAGTACACTCTGGTGATAGTAGATGAGTTCTCACGATTCACCTGGGTAATATTCCTAAAAGCCAAAAGTGAGGCTGCCCTGGAGATAATAAGTTTCATCAAAAGGGAAGAGTTGCAGAAAGGTTTGTCTGTAAAGAAACTAAGAAGTGATCATGGGACTGAGTTCAGAAACTCAACCCTTGAAAGCTTCTGTGAACAAAAAGGAATATTACAAAATTTCTCATCTGTCAGAACTCCACAACAAAATGGAGTTGCTGAAAGGAGAAATAGAACCTTAATTGAGGCTGCAAGGACAATGCTATGTGAGGCAGGATTGAAACTCTATTTTTGGGATGAAGCTGTTAGTACAGCCTGCTATACTCAGAATAGGTCAATCATTGTCAAAAGACATGGAAAGAGTTCATATGAAATGTATAAGTCTAGAAAGCCCAATATAGGTTATTTTCATATCTTTGGTTCAAAATGCTATGTGCTGAATCAAAGAGATCAGCTCCATAAGTTGGAACCTAAAGCTGATCTTGGAATATTCGTTGGTTATTCCTCAATCTCCAAGTCTTATAGAATATATAATACAAGGATAAAGGCAATGGAAGAATCAATTCATGTCTCTTTTGATGAAGACTGTTTTGATCAAGCTGATAAGAGTCAAGCTGACTTGGTTAGTCTGAGTGAGCTTGAAAGGCCTAAGGAAACCAACTTATCAAATCCTATGTATGTCATATGAGATGATAGTGATGATGATGTGTGTTCATCAAAGAAATCATCACAAACTCCAAGGGATTCTCAAGCTGAGAAAGATGATGAGTTCGTCAATCCTTTTGGAGCTGATGTCACTCAGACTGAGAATCTCAGTGATAATCAGTTTGTTGACAATGCTGCTGTTGAGACTGAGGAGATAAGTTCACCTCAAGGTTCTCAGCATCACTCAGATTCAGAACCTGACTCTCCAACTACCACATTTAAATTCCTCAAAGATCATCCTCAAGATCAAATCATTGGAAATGTCCAAGAGAAAGTCATGACCAGATCTAAGGCTACAGCTAACTATGCTGCTCACTTTGGTTTTCTGTCTCAGATGGAACCAAAGAAGACTGAGGAAGCCTTAGCAGATGAGGATTGGATTGATGCTATGCAAGTGGAATTAAATGAGTTTGAGAGGAATCAAGTCTGGACCCTTGTCCCTGCCCCCAAAGATTATTCAATTATAGGCACTAAGTTGGTCTATAGAAATAAAATGGACAAGGATGGAGTGATAGTTAGGAACAAAGCCAGGCTGGTAGCACAAGGGTATAAGCAAGAGGAAGGAATCGATTATGATGAGACCTTTGCCCCAGTTTCTAGAATTGAAGCTATAAGGCTGTTCCTGGCTTATGCAGCATATAAAGACTTCAAAGTCTATCAAATGGATGTGAAGAGTGCTTTCCTAAATGGAAAACTTCAGGAGGAAGTCTATGTGAAACAACCTCCTGGCTTTGTAAGTTCAAAGTTTCCACATCATGTCTATAAGTTGGACAAGGCTTTGTATGGTCTTAAACAAGCTCCAAGAGCTTGGTATGATACACTGTCCACTTATCTACTATCCATGGATTTCACCAGAGGTAGTATAGATAAGACACTCTTTATTAACAAGAGCAAATGTCAGGTGATTCTTGTACAAATCTATGTGGATGATATTATTTTTAGTTCAACCAATGAATCTCTGTGTGAGTGGTTCTCCAAAATAATATCACAAATGTACAAGATGAGTATGATGGGTAAGATGACATATTTCCTAGGCCAACAAATTCAATAAAAGCCTGATGAAATTTTCATCAATCAAAGCAAATATGTTTTGGATTTAATAAAGAAATATGGTTTTGATTCAAGTTTAACCATGAAAACACCCATGTCACCAGCTGTCAAGCTGAGTAAAGATTCAGATGGTAAGTCTTTGTGTCAGTCTACCTATAGAGGAATGATAGGTTCATTACTCTATTTGACAGCTAGTAGACCTGATATCATGTTTGCTACATGTGTTTGTGCAAGATATCAGGCTGATCCTAAAGAATCACATCTTCAAGCTGTGAAAAGGATCTTTCGGTACCTAAAAGGTACACCAAATCTAGGACTTTGGTATCCAAAGGACTCTAGATTTGAGTTAGTTGGTTTTTTTGATGCTGACTATACTGGGTGCAAGTTAGATAGAAAATCAACCACTGGAGGATGTCAATTACTTGGAGGTAAATTAGTAAGCTGGACTAGTAAGAAACAGAACTCAGTGGCTACTTCAACTGCTGAAGCTGAGTATGTTGCAGCAGGGAGCTGTTGTGCTCAAATCTTGTAGATGCAGCATCAGCTTCAGGACTTTGGGATGAGTTTCAAGAAAACTCCTATTTTCTGTGATAACCAAAGTGCAATAGCCATCACTTAAAATCCAGTATTTCACTCAAGAACCAAGCATATTGAAATTAGACATCACTTCATAAGGGACATCGTGGAAAAAGGTAAAGTTGACATTAAATTTATCTCCACTGATGACCAATTAGCAGATATCTTTACTAAGCCCCTTGATGAAAAGAGGTTAATGTATCTGCTAAGTAAATTGGGTATGCTCAACCCCTAGCTAATTGTCTAAAATTTGAGTTCTCAGTTTGACAGAGACTAAGTGTCTTAAGCTGGGTGCGCAGTTTATAAATAAGTTTTCAAAAACTGATCTATATGTCAAACTGAATAATGAGTTCACACGTTTGGTCAGTTCCAAACATGATTCAACTACTCAGTGTAGTTGAACTGACTAAGTGTCATTGAGTCTGAGATATGTGCTTAACTCACACTATGTGATTGGTTCACACGTTTGGTAAGTTCCAAACATATTTTACCTACTTAGTGTGGCTAAAATTACATGTTTAAGTCAGTCTTAAACATAAATGACTAAGTGTCATTGAGCCTGAGCTGTGTGCTCTACTCAAGCTGAGTATCAATCTCAAGCTGAGTGCTCCACTCAAGCTGAGTGCTTGAATCAAGCTGAGTGATTGACTTAGACTGAGTAATATGTTTACTTAGCTTTGTGTGTCCAATCTATGAATTAATTACTACGTGTTTTTAATTTTTCTGTCCATACGCATTTGAATCAGTTTCAATTCGTATCGTATATCAATTGTGTATTCATATACTTACAAAGTGTTTGTAATCTTATTATTTGTTAATATTATTATTTTACACTTGTATCCGTTGGAGAATGATGTGTTTCTACCCTCTAACTGTTACATCAAACCGTAATTTTTTCGGCGTAACGGATTAAAAAGGGATTCCAACGGTAATTTTTCTCTCTCCTCGAAAATGTATATATAACGAGCTTAACAACATTTTAGAGGTTTACGCTTCAACTTCTCATCTCTACACCTCTCATCTGCCTATATACCTTTCAACAAATTTGCTACGTGTGATTCTCAGTTCCATCGATTTTGAAACCCTAACTCGCTCAGTGCGACGCTCATTGCTCAGTGCAAGTAAAGTAGTTACTCAGTATAATCTGCAATTTCATCGATGGAAGGAACCACTCTCATTCTCAGTGATCGAATGGTTCGTGGTGCTGCGTTGAAAAACAACGGATTGCCGCTGATCAAAATCAACAATCAGCGTGCTGTCTTGATATCCCTGCGAGGAAACAGGGGAGAGGATATGAAGCATGGGTTGCTTATATTCGGAAATGCCCTTTGGCATTTGCTTTCATTAGAGTGCCTGTTCACATCGTTCCACAACACCTGTTGGATTTCTGGTTTACATGCACCTTCAATCAGAACAGAGGAGAGATAACCGGCACTGTTCGTAATGGCGATAGAACAGTGGCCCTCACGGTTCAATGGCTAAGGGATGTTCTTCAACTCCCTGTTCAAGATGTGTTCGAGCCAACCGTGACTAGACAAGTGGCGAGGTCAGTTCTACCTAAAATGGGTCACCCTCAAACTGAAAGGGTGATTAATAAGGCCACTTTCCCAACCAGCTGGGGCTTCATGGTTTCCACAGTGGTACGTTCACTGGGGACCAAGGTTGGAGGCTTGGACCAAGTTAACGAGTTCGAAATGCAGCTGCTATACAACATGTTCTTTGATAGGCGTATCGATTATGCACAACTCATATTCAACGAGCTCAAAGTCCAAGTAATGAAGACCACCAGGGACCTCCATGTACCATTCATAAGGTATTTGTCCTTGGTGCTTGAAGCTGAGTTGGGGGATTTATATGAAGCTGGATGGGATGTGTTCCCTGTTCTAACTCTCAGTCCAAAGATGTTTAACAATGACATCTTCCCAGAGCAAGAGGGTCTAAGTGGTCCAATGCTCTTGGTAGCTGAGGGAGTTTCATCTGCGAGTGGAGATGAGGGATCGAATCAAGGGGGAGCTTCTCACGCTGACATCGAGGTTCAGGCTGAGCTCTCTGCTCAAGCTGAACCAGCACATACAGAAGCTGCTTCAGGTAAAACCTCTCCAATTTCTTTTTCTTCTCACCTTTCTCCATCCACTTTTGGAGATAAGACTGCAGTAGAACCAACTCAGTCTAACCCGTCTCCTCCACCTTCATTCCATCTACAATTCCAATCTGAAGCCACCCCTAGTATGCCCAATGCTGCTAGGGAGAATATCCAAACCTACCAAAGAAAAACTGCCAAAGGTGGTGCCACTCCTAAAGGCATCACTGGAGCTGAGATCACATTGATCCCTCCGGCAGGAGTTGAGGGGGAGACGCCTACTCTCAACGTGTCGACCTCATGGCTCATTCAAACCCAACAGCCTAAACCGGGTGTGGTGTCTACTCAGCCCACACTTGCTCGTGCCATGGGAGAGCCTACTTCTGTGCCTGAACAGACACATTCAGATTACATTGAACATATGACCAATCCCCAGGGTCAATCACCCCCCTCTTTAACCAAAAGTCAACCACCAACCCATACACTTCACGTCTCGAGCCCTATTCGTTCTATTCATTTCTCACACTCTAGTGCACGACTTGTCAATGTTTCATCTTAAAACCAGGGTGAATCACAGGGTCCAAACTCTAGTGCAGATGAATTTGAAGGTAAACACCAACCTTCAGATGATGCACCCAATCTCCAACCTACTCAAGCTGACTTGGATGATCTGCTAACATTCTTCAAAGGTCAGTTTGATACATTGTACCTCAAAAGGAAGAAAGCAAAGAAAGATATGATGCCGATCCTTGATAATCTGGATGAGGAGGTGTTGATGTTAAAATCTGCTGTTGCTGCCTTACAAAGAGAAAAGACTTCAACCCCTATTGATGATGACAAAAAGGGGGAGAAGGTTCAAGAAGCTGAAGCTGAGTCAGTCAAAGCTGAAGCTTTACTACTATTGGCAGAGGGAGCAGATCAGATTGAGGGGGAGAAAGAAACAGAGAAAGAACCTGAGCTGACTGAGAAAGCAAGAGGCAAAAGACCAGTAGTGGTCAGCTCAGGAGAATCAGAACAACTCCCTCAACAGAAGAAAAGGAAAATGATTCTTAGTGAATCATCAGCCTCAGATGAAGACTCGGCTGACAAAATGACACTTCAAGAAAGAGCTTCACTGATGGCTGCTAGGATATGGAAAGGGAGGATGCTGACCAGCTTGGGATCTCGGTCGAAGAACTGAGAAGAAGACAATTAGATGCTCAAGCTGTGTTAGCTAGAGAAAAAGAAATAAGAGAACAAAACTGGGCTGAGCTGATCAGAAAGCAGAATGAGGAATTGAGAAAACTCAGACTGCCTATCGTGCCCAAGAAAGAAGAAGAGGAACTTCCTATCCAAGATCAAACTGAGGAAGAAGATATATCTCACTGTTATGAAAAGCTGCACTTCTCTTCTCAGATTGATTCTCTAAAGTTGAGCTCAGCTCAAGGGATAATAATAATGGAACTTTCTTTAAAGAATGGTGAAACACCTTCTCTAGAGCTGAATCAACTTCATAAGCTGGGTTATGAGGAATGGAAGCAAGTAGCAGTGCTCATTAAACAGATAGAAAGGTCCACAGCTCGGAATCAAGTTAAAGATGAGCTGCTGAGACTACTTGCTAGGGCTGATGCGATGCAATTAATACCCAGGTCTGAGATAGCTACCCTACTAACTTCTTTTCATAAAGTGGGAAAGAAGAAGCAATCAAAGCCAGCTGGACTAGCAAATCTAGATATGTACAGTCTTGCTCTTCCTGAAGGCATGGAGTTTCAAGAGAATACATATGTTGAAAAGCCTCAGAAAGGGTTCATGTACTTGGATAGAAATGGTGAAAAATGCTTCCAGGCTGATGTATCAATTTATACATGTGGGGTATCTCAAGTATTTGCTCTGAGACAAATTGTTGAGAAAACTGAACATACTGCAAGGTTCAGATACAGAATAAACAGGGCAATACGATCACAGAAGGATCAGCTTCAACATATACCTAATCTGCAAGAAATCCTTGAAGAAATAAATAAAGAGATTAAGGAGTTTGAAGAGCTGCATCCAGAATAGATTAGTTCTATTGTAAATATTAGATTAGTTCTAATATTTTTGTAAGCACTATGTGTGCATGATCTAAGTGATCAACAACTTTTGTATTATGATCAGTTCTATTAATACAAATATAAAGTTTGATATGTTCAACTGTATTATGATGTGTTCATAGCTATAAGTCTGATAAGTTCAGCTTAATGAATAAATGATAAGTTCTTATTCATTAATATAATTAGTTGGTGTGTTCAACTAAAAATTGGTGTGTTCCAATTTAAATTGATAAGTTCAATTAATATTGATATGTTCAATAAATATTTGATCAGTTCAAATAATAAAATCTTAATAAATTTAAGATTTAAAACATAATTCTGTTAAACAAACTTAAGAACTGTTTCATGGTTTTGTCATCATCAAATAGGGGGAGTTTGTTGGGAAAATGATCTCATTAGTTTGAATTTGATGAGACAAAGTTAAGTTTGTAAGATGAGTTCTACATATAACTTAAACAGAATTATGAAGCTTAGTTAGACTGAACACTTCGAGTGATTCAGACTGAGTATAAGCTGAGCATATGTTGATTAGTTTATATTATACCTTAGCTTGTTTATTAATATGTTTAATAATCTGTGTATGTCACATAAGGTATATATCGAGTAGTCAGCTTGATGTATTTCAAGCTGAGTGACTCAACTCAGAAGCAGAGTCAGCTCGACAGAGTTAACAAATATGTTTTATTTAACTCTTTGGACTTCTAAGGATGGGTTAATAATTATACATGTTAGTTCATGTTTGAATTCGGGTTTGTTGTCGAAGAACTCAGCTTGATGAGTTTCAAGCTGAGTAACTCAGTCCGAGTGAAGAAGTCAGTTTAAAGATAATTTAAATATGTTTTAAATTCATCTTTATCTCTCTATATCTACGGCCCGGATAAGAAGACTCCAGAATCAAGATTGAAGATTGAAGACTCAAGATAAGAAGATTCAAGATTCAAGATTCCGGTTTATCCGAAAGTTAGTTAGCGAATTAGGCTAAGTCTAGTTTGTTAGGAACTGTAGCAACAGGATTATAAATACTTATCTCCTGATAAGTTTAGAGGTACGACTTAGAGACGATTACAACTATGTGTTGCAGAGCCAAACCTCACCTCATCGTATGTGTTACGAGTCTTGATTCAGTATCAAGATTTAATCACAGATTGCCAAAGAAGTTCGTGTGTTCGAATTAATCACATCAGTTGTGATATTGGTAAGTAATCATGTGTTGATTCAATCTGTGAAAATCCAGTTTAGAGAGTCGTCAGTATCTATAATTATATGTTAATTATAGATATCTAAGTTTGAGAGAATTGAGAGATTTATATTAGATGATTATATATCAAGAGTTGCTTACTTGATAGTCATTGTAATCATCTTCTTATTCAAAGCATTGTAATCATTTTCTGATTAATAAAAGCATTTGATTGATTGTGGTTTGATTTACTGTGTGTGACACTTTTTTTTTATTTATTCAATTTCCGCAGAAAGTGTATTCAACCCCCTTCTACACACTGTTGCTTGTTGTTACTCTCTCATACAAGGGACCAACAAGGTCCAAAGATCAAATTGTTTGATTTTGGGGCTTCACGACCGTGAAGGGTGCTCCACGGGTCGTGAAGCCCACTGCCCTCACGTTTGACTCAACGACTCTCATACGGGTCATGATACCTTTGGTCTTCACAGCTCGTGAGAGGTCGTGTAGGGGTCGTAGAGGATGACGCCCTTGCGAGTCACTCGACACGGCACGGCCGTGAAGGATTATGGCCAGTCATGGCGCATTTTGTCTTCACGGGCTCTTCACGGGCTGTGAGAGGCCGTGAATACCTGTCTGCATGAAAATCTCTTATTTCAGTGGGCCATTTTGTGGTCCAATAGGTGAGAGGCATTATATCCGCCCCAAAATGAGGTTTTTGGGTCTGGAACAGATATGGGACATTAATGAGACAACCAAAAACTCTCTCTCTTTTCTCTCTTGGTGCCTACATGCAAAATACACACATAATATACACTAAGTGATAGATTCTTGAGTGTAGTGAGTATTTGAGGTGCAAGAGGAGATACAAGTGGGTTGTTCCAAAAGGTGAAGTCATTAGGGACGTTCACTCGAAGGTGTACTAGCATACGGGGGTCTTGGTAACTTGGTGTGGATCAACGATAGAGGAGAACACACTTGGATTCTCGGATTCATCCCGTTTGTACAATTCTACAGCCGGTTTGTGATAGGTAATGAGGTAGTTTCTACCCTCTTTTGTTTCTTTAAGTTGCAATTTGGTTTTGTAGAAAGATCATCACTTTGGAACATGTATGGACCCGATTGTGTTCGGTTTTAAACTTTGTTTTTGTTGCTTCCGCTGTGCTTGTGCTCCATACCGTGTTCCAACAGTGGTATTAGAGCCAAATCTACAAACAAATTGCACCTTTTAGCTTGAAAACCGAAAATGGACATTCTGTCCAGAATGTCTTCACGGGTCGTGAAGACTTGTTCTTCATGGTCGTGAAGGATCACGACCAGTCTCTTGGGGTGTTGTCGTGAAGGGTTTTTCACTATGTCAGAGTCGTGGAGCTCATGGGCTTCACGGGCCGTGAGAGGTCGTGAAGGCTTTTGGGTCGTGAAGGAGCTCGTGAATAGTGTTTTTGGTCATTTTGAAAAAGAAAATAATTTTTCGGTTTTAGCTCCTTACGATTCTGTTTTTCCAGAATCTGTCCTTTGTTGTTTGGACTTGAAAAGCCCCATAATATCCTAACTCGCATATTTATATGTATCGGGCGGTTTTGGCATGATAACGCGCACGTGCATATACTTATGTTGTGTATGTATGAATATGGTTTTTCAAAGTGTTTGGGATTCCTAATGCATACGTACAAGATTTGTTCACTTTGTGCCTTGAGTGTTTTAGTTTGTTTAGGAACAAATCTAGTTGGGATATTTCTACACGGTTTTGCTGTGGCACACCGTGTTTTTGTTTGTGGTTGGTTTTTGATCTGGTAAGGCTTTGCCCGTTAGACCTATGTGTTGGTTGTTTGGTTGTATTTGATTATTCATTCATTTGGTGGTTTGTACCACAATTGGTTTGTAATAATTAAATTTATTCGGTCTTGTATTTTGTACTTTATTTTGGCTTGCATGCCGATTGCTATTCATTGTAATTGTTAGATTAGCTTAGATTAGCATTTCGCGGCTTGCACGCCATTTCTTCTCAAATATATGTTTGTATTTGTAAAAGAAGACTGAAGACAACCATCGAGAGTCATGGAGGAGACGTCTCGACTATGGTGGATCCGGAGGTTCATTGGAGATGACGGATTCAGTGGGAGAACTTCCAACTGGGTCAAGTGGTTGTGTCCTTAGTTTGGCCTTGCTTACCTCGTTTGGCTCACGGGGAAGGCGCATAGGGTTTAGGGGCATGTTACCGGATGTTGCTTGTGCGTGGTTGTTTTTTTGTTTATTTTCTTGCATGGTTGTTTAGTTTCTTCGCTCGCTCGAAATTTTTCAAAATAATAAAACCAAGAGTTTTGAATTGGTTAACAAACCTCGCGCGCCACAAGACCACTTGAAAACTAAATCCTGTTTTTCTTAAATGTAAATCACTCGCCTACCGTAAGATGACACCACCCGAATCTAGTGAAACAAGATCGGTCGTCGAGCTCTAGCCGAGATCGGTTTTGCGTAACTGTGTGGAAGGTGCGTGTGGCAACTCGCAAGGGTCGGTTGTCGAGCTTTAGCCGAGCCGGCCATTGGGCGAGAGTACCACCGTGTATCTTGACGGTCGATTTACAATTCCAAGACTTAATACGCCTTGGTAGTTGTCGAGCTCTAGCCGAGCTATCAAAGCGGATTAATGAGGAATCGGTAAGAGAAGGGATCAAACATGCCAAACAGATGCTGTGAGTATCGGTGGATCCCGCAAGTGTCTAAGAGTTGTAATCTCGGATTGCAATTGGGAAAGCGTTTACCGGCCTAAGTAGCTCCATGAAGTGATCCGCTGCAAACCCGTCATGGATTGGGGTACTTTGAGGTTCTTAGCCCTTGTTAAGATAATTTGGTTTTCTTAATCAGCTGGGTAATTATTTTAACGAGGATTATACCGAAACTAACTAAAACGTGTACTCTTTTATAGATGGCAAATATTAACGACACCACACCAAACTTTAAACTTCGATTATTCCTAGAAAGGGAGAGACTCATAGGAGTGAACTTCGCTGACCGGTATCGTGTATTGAGGATTGTCCTCCGTCACGAGTCAAAGTTGCACGTCCTTGAGGAGCCCTTTCCAGAGCCACCTGCTACCAACGCGAACTGGGCCACTCGATATGCTTTTGAGAAGCGCTTCGGAGATACACAAGATATTTCTTGTCTCATTTTATCGACTATGAGCTTTGAGTTGCGTCAGCAGCTTAAGCAATTAAGTGCGCATGACATGATCAACCGGCTAAAGGATATGTTCCCACAACAGGTTAGACAAGAACGGTTTGACTGTATAAAGGCTTTGGTCGGTTGTAGGATGCAGGAAGGTGAGGATGTAAATGTCCATTTCCTTATGATGAAGGGATACATGGACCAATTGGAGAGACTTGGACTTCCAATAGGGAGGGAGATTGCGGTGGATATGATCCTCCAGTCTTTGCCCGCGTCTTATGAGAAGTTTGTCAAGAACTATCACAAACACAATTTGGAAAAATCCTTGATCGAACTTCAAGACATGCTAAAGGCTGTACAGTGTTACATGGTTGAGAAGGATCGTACCTCATCCACATCCACTTTGGCTACTAGGGAACATACTAGCAAGAAGGAGAAACTGACCTCAAAAGGAAAGCCTTGTATGACTGGGCCATCCGTAAATGTGGAGTCAGAGGACAATGAGATTGTGCCTCAAGATGATGTTCCACATGGGGTAGTTTTCTACTTTTGCGGATAAATTGGAAATTGGCGCCATTACGCCTGCCCTAAGTGCCTGGAAGAGCTAAGTATCCTAAAGCGGAAGAAAGTTAGCTCATCATCTTCAGATACATTCATGATCAAACTCCATTGATCTTTTACTTCTAAAGACTGGGTTTTGAACGCTAGTCAAAACGCTCACGTTTGTCACAAACTTGTTTGTTGCAAAGTGTAGGTGTTTATAAGGAGTAGGTAATGGATGCATGGAGAGCTGGATCTTAGAGAGGGAAACATGGTGGTTGTCCCTAACTAAAAGGATTGGAAGAAGAGTCTTGTCATTCCATCCAGGTATACTATTACTTCATTTAGATCTTTGTCATACTCCCTGCATGGCAAGAAGAATTGTATCTTTTATGCCTGTGATGATGATGAATTCTACTTTGAATTATGTATTTGATATTGGTGGAAATTATTTCAAAGTTTATTAATGTCATGGCATTTATAATAAGCTTTTGCTTAAGGAAGTAATGGAATGATTATGAATGATTATGGAATTGTTATCCTTATGAAATAGTTGATTTAACCATATAAACAAGACTTGTATCACCAAGCTCCCTGTGGTTAGGAACTTGGAATCCTTTGACTATGGGTCAATTGTTGATTGCAAATCTTGCTTATAAGGCTAAATAACTAATACATCCATCACTGGTTGATGTGAGAGGAATGAAAGCTTGTTGGACTTCGTTCACACTTTTGTATGAGGAACGATCAAGCAAATCATAAGGATTAACTATATGTGATTTGTTACCTTTACCGATGATGGTAGAAGGGAAGGGTATATCTAATTTATTAGATAAATGTCTGAAACCTGAGAGGTGTTCAAGATTCACCCGTAACAAATTTAAGATAAAGAGGGCAAGAGGAACTGAGTTACTCAAATCTGGCATGATGTTGAGCATGTGGACTCTGGAATCCTCAACCATCATAAGAATTATGGGAATGTCTCATAATTCACTTCTCCTAGGATACATGTTTTACATGCATCGTCGAGTGGAGAAACGGAACATACTAGTTATGATTCCATCTGATGGCTTAAACATAAGTAACATGTTGAATAGGTGTACTTGAGAAGTGACGGGCAATGTTCTTGTTTTATATCAACAAAAATGGTAAAAATTAGCATCTAAGGAGAATTGACTAGAAAGAGTTCCTTGCTTGTCTATCTCATAGATTAGAGTTGTCCAGTCTACATTTAGTGGGAGATGGATGAATTTGGAGGATGCTAATACATTTAAATAGTTCTTCTAGGTTTCAGATATTCATTTTATATCCTTTTAGGAACTGGGTTTGGTTGCTCGAAAAGGGAAAAGAATAACTGAAGCATTCCAGAGGAAGAATGTGAGATTTAAATAAAAGACCTGATGTTGACACTAGCATTTGATCAGAAATGATTGAAACTCAACATGGCTATGTTGGAGTATCTGGCATAAAGTTATTACTTCTTCATATGTCTGGTAAGAGTCGTCATAAGACAAGAAGAGTATCATTAGTTATACCTGAGGAGATGATTCATTGATGATACGTGTTGTATGCATCAACTACAAGAAGCTGTAGTGGGCCTTGGGTATGCTTAGATGAGGATGGTAATGAGATAATATGTAATCCATGATGGATTTTCTAACTTGAGCTTGGTTGATCCAACACCTAAGTTTTGAACTATAAGGTGTATATAGATCTTTTGGATATAAGATCTGCATGGATTAGTTTGTAGATAACTTCAAATACTGGCTGGTAGGAATGGTTTCATGATGATTGACCATGGGGAAGGTATCATATGAAGACATTCGTCCAGTAGTTATGTTGAAGTTTACATGGACACTTATGCCGTTTTATGGCAGTATGATGCAAAGACCGCATTCCGTCAGAGGAATTTAAATGAGGAAGTGTTCATTACACTGTCCGAGGGTCTTTTACATCTTGAGTATCCTTATGAAGTCTACAAATATGGAGTCCTTTTGGGCTTAGAATAAATCTAAGTTTCAGAATCTTTGCTAAGAAAATCAAGTGTTTGAGTTTTCAGTAAGCAATGATGAAACTTGGATAGATGCCAGAGCTAGTGGGAGCACTGTTATAATCCTATTTTGTTTGTCTAGTACATACTATGTTTTGGAGATAATGTCTTGATTTAGCTTGGATAGAAGCTTAAATTGAGAATTATGCTTTCATAATAAATATGGGATATTCAAAGAAGTTTGTGGAATACAAGAAATATGAGTATATGTTCTTGTGGTGATGTAATTAGAAGAAGCTTAAAGTGAGTTGTTTCTCCTGGGATGGCTTCTATTCAAAGGATAACCGCCGATCTTGATTGGGGTTTGTGGTCCCTTTTTAATATGGTGTTGATAATTTACGTGTTTCTTAAAGCATCGTTGACTCTATTGGGTTCTTTTGAAACAATGAGGGTACGATGGCTTATACACATTAAATTTTGTGAACCAAGAATTGTTTGCCTTATTGGGTTCTTTTGAAACAATGAAGTTATAACTACTTGGACAAATGATCAAAATCCCATCAACGCACACTCTGGAAGTGGTTGGTTGTAGCAGGGATATGATCACTGAGTACCAAGCATCGCTGACTCTATTGGGATCTTTTGAGACAATGAGGGTACTATGGCTTATGCACATTAAATTTGAGACCCGAGCCTTGTTTGCCTTATTGGGTTCTTTTGAAACAATGAAGGTATAACGGCTTGGACAAATGATCGAAATCCCATCAACGCACACTTTGGAAGTGGTTGGTTGCAGTAGGGATATGGTCAATTTCAGAGTACACACGGATGACATCATGGATGGTCCGTTTACTGAGCTATAGTGGCAGTCTAGTGATGAAAGTCATACTAAGGTCTGAATGAACTTGGCTTGAGTATGTTTTAGTCATATTTTGATATGTTTTACTCTTGGGAACATTAAGCAATATTGTGCTTCTGCTTGTATCGATTATTAAAAGGGTTTGATAATACGCGTGTAGCGGGTACTCTTAGTAAGCCTTATTGTGTTCCAACTTTGCATGTTTTACCTCTTCCCTGAATGTGTATACATTCTAAATGTCCACAGTCAGTCATTCTTCATGGGAAGGAAGTTTGAACGAAGACTGAGGGAAGTGGTTGGTCATGTGTCCAATGGGGATTGGGGCACGGGGACGCAACATTCGCCTGTACTTGAAAGGGTTTCAAGTGACTGGACGACCCACACCTGAATTCACTTTGTGGTACTTGTCATGAGTGATTCCGGATGATAATATCAGTTCGTCATTTGACCGGAGATACATGTGTTTCACGACATTGGTCTGCGTTGTTCTGATTTCTTTCAAACGCAGTGCGTAACTGGCTGTTATAAAGGGAGTGGTCGGGCAAAGTATTGCCAATGTAATGGGGCAATGTAGTTGAAGGAATTTGTTTCTCTGTTTAGAGAGATATCCCTGGGCCCCTCGATGATTGGACGGTGACACCAAAATGCATGGTCGTGCTCGAGTGTGCAATGATTTGGGTAATCGATTGCAACTTGTTTATTTTGGTCACCACCAATCTCGATCGAGAAACATAATCGTGAAGGACTGAGAATGACTTAGTACCATGTCTCGCCTTCACATGGATATCGCGAACAAAGGGATGATTGATCACTTATCTATAGGGCCATTTCAAACCTTTGAGTTATGAATTGGTACTTCTCTAGGGGATGACATACCTCGTGCTGACTTGGGGGTAGGGATGCCTTGTTAGAGGCCGCTCCCTGTCTGTAATACCTCTGGGTACGTTGTGTCATGTGCAAGTGGGAGTCTGTTGGAGTATGCCCATTGGCACAAGTACCATGGTGTTACTGCTTATGAAGTGCGAGCCTATTGGGTTGTTGGAGTATGCCCACTGACGCACGTACGCCATAAGTATCACTACTGATAATGTATGGGCCTATTGGGTCACACACCGGGGACCTATCTCGACAGCCTAATAAGTGGAGGGACCAATGGTGTCAAAATGGAAAGATTGGTGTGCTGGCGAATACCGCGACGCGGAGCACTTAAGGACATGCGACGCGGAGTTTCCGCGGCGCGGAAACTTACGGGCCCGCGGCGCGGAATTTCATCTGACAGCATGCAACTTTTTGCTTTTCACCTCCACTCTTGCCCAATGGGTGGGCTAACGTGTGCAGAAGTCTGAGGCCGGCTTTGGGGAGAGGAAGTGGCATTTTAGAGTTTATAAAACACCCTCATTTGTCCTTCTCTTCAATCTTTTGCAAAAACCCACATATACACTTAGTCTTGAGAACTATAAGAGTGTTCTTGTGAGTTCAAAAGGGCCATCCAAATTTCTGCTATCAAGGGCTGTTCTTGTGGTGATTTCTACTGGAAGAAGATCATCCAAGCTTGCTAGTACAAGGAGAAAGGACCATACCCGGGGTGGACTTCGATAGAGGAGAACTTCTTTGCTCTCTTGTTCATCATCACCTCACATCCGATTTTCTGGAGCTTAGGAGCAAGGGTATAACCTCTTCTCTTTCTGTTTCACATGTTGCTTAAGTTAGCTATAGAGTTTGGTCCATGGTTTGGGGTTTTATGCTTTAAGCATTTGTATCTTTGCTATTCATGCTTCCTTGTTGCTTCCGCTGCGCACATAGAACCCCAACAGTGGTATCAGAGCCACCTCTATACTACTTTAGCACATGGTGGCCTGAAAAACCCGAAAATAATAAGTCTTGTTTTCTGTTCGTCAGTTTCCGCGGCGCGGAACCCTTGTGGAACCGCGGCGCGGAATGTCGCTGTACAGACTGTTTTTTTTAAACTTTGTTTTAAATAGAAAAATTATTTTTGGGTTTTTGGCACTGATTTTTGGTTTCTGGATTTTGTCCAGAAATTAAAAATTTGTTTTGAAGTTGCCTTGTATAATGGTTGGTGTATTTATATGTGGATTATTATTTTGGCATGAAAATAAATAATTGCATATACTTACATTATGTATTTATGAATATGTTTCACTAAAAATGGTTTGGTGTTACTAATGCATAAATACATGAGATTATTTTGTGCCTTGAGTGTTTTATATAATCTTAACCATTATACATAAGTTTACATGGTCTTTGTGTGACACACCATGTTGTTGATGTTGTTGTTGTAATTGTTCACTAGTGAACCTGTTTTGTTGGTAACCCTAGAAAAATGCCCTAGACCTTGTGGATGTTTGGTTGTATGTTTTATTATTCATTCATTTGGTGACTTTGGGTCACAATGGTTTGTAATAATAATTTATTTATTTATTTGGTATGTAATTGTTTTGTGGCTTGCATGCCATTTAAATATTCCATATTATGTATATTGTACTAGAAAATAGGATTTGTGGCTTGCATGCCATTTATTTAATTTTCTATGTAATTGTAATATGGAGCAACCATCGGGAGTCCATGCAGTGATGTCTTGGCGAACACGAAATCCGGAAGGCCCAATGGAAGTGGCGGGTTTAGTGGGAGCACATCCAAGTCAAGGAGTTTTTGTCCTTAGATGACTTGTTTTTCCCGTAGTGGCTCACGGGAAAAACACATAGGTTTTAGGGGCATGGTTACCAACCTTATGTATGCGTGTGATGGTTTTATTAAATATTGTTTATGCATGAGTTGTAGGACTATTGCATGCTAGACAATTTTTTGACAAATAATAAAACCAAAGAGTTTTAAAAATGGTTTAACAACTCTCGCGCGCATACTTGATTAACAAACGGATTTAAATTGGTTTAGTATCCGACTAGTGAAAACTTTTGGTTAATGTCACTTTTGTTAATCAAACTCAAAATGGTTTTTTAACCGGAAAACTAAAATCCCGTTTTCTAAATGTAAATCGCACACCACCCATAAGATGACACCGCCCAAATCTAGTCGTGTAAGGGTTGATCGTCGAGCTCTAGCCGAGATTGCCTTTGCATGAGCTGTGTGGAAGGCGCGTGTGGCAACTCGCAAGGTCGATTGTCGAGCTCTAGCCGAGTCGACCATTGGGCTAGAGTACCACCGTGTATCTTGATGGTTGATTTACAATTTTAAATTAATCTTTCATATGGTCGTCGAGCTCTAGCCGAGGTAATGTAAAATATTAATTTGGAATTGGTGTGGAGGGATCAAACATGCCAAACTTGGCACAATGGTTGTCAAGTAGGATCCCGCAAGGAACTAAGAGTTGCAATAATGGATTGCAATCGGTCAATAGTTTCCGGCCTAAATAACTTTGCCACGTGATCCGCGAAAAACCCGTCACGGTGTAAGGTGAAATAAGGTTCTTAGCCCTTGTTAAAATAGTTGTTTTTCATTAAACATTTGGGGTAATTATTTTAACGAGGATTTCAATCAAACTAACCAAATCTACTTTGCTTATTATAGATGGCATCAACTAGAACCAACCACACCACGTCAAACATATCCTTAAGAGTGTTTCTCGAGAAGGATAAGCTCGATGGGACCAATTTTATGGATTGGTCACGGAAACTACGGATTGTCCTCCGTCATGAGGACAAGTTGGCCACCATTGAGGAACCCATCCCCGAGGTCCCTGCATCCAACGCGAGTAGGGTCGTTATAGAGGCTTATGAAAAACGCCTCAAAGACATCACCGAGGTTACTTGCCTCATGCTTAGCACTATGAGCTCCGACTTGCAAAAGTCGATGGAGCACTTGAGTGCTTATGACATGATGCGTGAGTTGTCGGACATGTTCCAACAACAAGCCAAGCAAGAACGGTATGGTTGTCTCAACGACCTTCTCGGTTGCCGGTTGCATGAGGGCGGGAACGTGTCCCACCACGTTCTTAAGATGAAAGCGTTGGTGGAATACCTCGAGAGGTTGGGATTTGCCATATCGTGAGAGATGGCGGTAGACTTGATTCTACGGTCTCTCCCACCGTCATAGGATCAATTTGTTGTAAGTTATCATATGCACGGGATGGACAAATCCCTTATGGAATTGCATGGTATGCTGCGGACCGCCGAGTCCAACATGACCAAGCAAAAGCCATCAACCTCCGTTCCCGTCTTGGCCATCAAGGAGGGTGAGTCCAAGAAGAGGAAGAAACCGTCCTCTACCCCGAAAGGGAAAGGCAAGGGTAAGGTTGGGGCTCCCAAGCCGAACCCTGCCCCGGAGCAGAAGCCGAAGGGACTTATCCCTCAAGCTAAGACTCCGGAGGAGGCGATTTGCTTCTTCAGCGGGGCTAAAGGACACATGCGCCGGAGCTGCCTTAAGTACCTAGAGGGCCTGAAGAAGCTATGAGCTTCGGGAACGGGCGCTTCTACTTCAGGTACGTTTGTGATTGAACTCCATCATACTTCTACATCTAATGGCTGGGTTTTAGATACCGGCTGTGGCACTCACATTTGTAATATGGTGCAGGTGCTAAAAGGAAGTAGAAGGCTGAGAGATGGGGAGCTGGAGCTAACAATGGGAAACAAAGAGGTTGTCCCGGTGTTAGAGAAAGGAAGTGTGGAGCTTACTTTCAAGACCGGCTTATCTATTATTTTGAAAGATGTATGCTATTCGCCGCTTGTGGCAAGAAACATTTTATCATTTTATGCTTTGTATGACGATGGATATTTGTTTAAATTTGAAAATGGTTTTATCTTATGCTTTAAAAATGATGTTTGTTATTTTAAAGCTTATCCATGTCGTGGTATATACGAAGCCGATGCATACATAGAAAATAATAAAGCAATCATGAACATTGATTCTGGATCCAAAAATGGTTTGGATAAGTTTTCCTTATGGCATAGTCGTCTTGGCCATATAAACGAGAAATGCATCACCAAGCTCCAATCGGATGGGATCTTGGAATCCTTTGACCTCGGGTCAAATGAAGTATGCGAATCCTGTTTATTAGGCAAGATGACTAAGTCACCCTTTACCGGTGTGGGTGAAAGGGCTAAATGCTTGTTGGAAATAGTGCATACGGATGTATGCGGTCCGTTCAAGCATGTTACAAGGAACAACTCAAGATACTTCGTTACGTTTACTGATGATTTCAGTAGATATGGATATGTCTACTTGATTAGGCAAAAGTCTGAGGCCATTGAGGTCTTTAAGACATTCCAAAACGAAGTCCAGAATCAATTGGGCAAGACTATCAAAGTACTCCGCTCTGATAGGGGAGGCGAGTACTTGAGCTCGGAGTTCCGTGATCATCTTGTTAGTTGTGGGATTATTTCGCAACTAACTCCTCCTAGGACGCCACAATTGAATGGTGTCGCCGAGCGGAGGAATTGGACATTGTTAGATATGGTCCGGTCGATGATGAGTCGCACGGAAGTACCCATTAGCTTTTGGGGGTACGCTCTCGAGTTGGCGGTAAGGATCCTTAACCTCGTACCGACAAAGAAGGTCCAAAAGACACCTTATGAGATGTGGCATGGAGTTGCTCCAAAGATAGCATATCTCAAGGTTTGGGGATGTCCTGCCTTCGTGAGACGAGAGGTAGAGGACAAACTTGAACCAAGGTCTGAAAGGTGTTACTTCATTGGGTATCCAACCGGAGGCATGGGATATTTATTTTACAAACCTTCCGAAAACAAAGTGTTTATCGCGAGAAGGGTCGTGTTCATTGAAAGGGAACTCATATCCATGCAATCGGGTAAGAGGATTGATCTTGATGAAATTCAAGAACCCAATGAGGAAGGTGTTGGAGTATGCCCACTGTCACACGTACGCCGAATGATCACTACCGATGATGTATGGGCCTATCGGGTCACACGCCGGGGGTTGATCTTGACAACAACCTAAAAGGGAGGGTTAGAAATGAATAATTAAAGATAGTTGGTGATCTGGACATGGTTAGCGACGCTAACCAATCTGTCGCTAACTTAGCCGCGTTAGCGGCGCTAACCCGTCTGGCAGATTACAACTTTATTCACTCCACCTCCATTCTCCACCAATGCATGTTGAGCACTATGTCCGGCCTTGGGAGGTTCTAGAGGCATTCCTGGAGTGTTAAAAAGTACATGCAATCTCTCATTTGTTTCTCTAGTGGGCTAAGGTGTAAAAACACACACTTAAGAAAACTTGTTGGTGTTGTTCTTGTGTGTGTGAGAGAGATCCGAAATTGAGAGTGTTGCTGGAGTTCTTTAGTGTTGTTGTTCCAGAAGGTGTCTCCATATGGTGTAGGACACCCGATGGCTCGCTAGTACGAGTGGATCACGGTTTTCCCGGGGTGGACTTCGATAGAGCAAGGAAGGTGCCATAGCTCGGTTCTTGATCTACATCAACTCCAGAGGATTCTTCAAGGGTATATTTCTCCTCTCTTTCTGTTTTGAAGTTGCATTTCTTAGTTGTAGAGATTGGTACACTTATGGGGTTCCTTTTGTGGTTTGTTTTAAATTTTGTAAATACTTGCATGCTTCCGCTGTGATGAACCACAAATCCCAACAGTGGTATCAGAGCCACCTCTACACTAGATTTGCACTTTGTGGCTTTGAAAATCCGAAAAATATGATTTTTGGTTCTGTCCAAGGTTTAGCGGCGCTAACCTTTCCATGTTAGCGGTGCTATCCCGTAGTTAGCGGTCGCTAAGCCGTCTCGCGTTAGCGGCGCTAAGTCAGAGTTAACGGCGCTAACTCTTATAGTTAGCGGCGGTAACCCTGCTGGCAGAATGCATTTTTGCCTAAAATCAATTTTGTTGGATAGATTGAGCTACTCGTTGATTCTGGAATTTATTCCAGATTTGTTGTGAGCTTTGATTAAGTTGCCTTATGTCTTGGTTGATGTATTTATATGTGGATTAACATTTAGGCATGAAAATGGTTAATTGCATATACTTACATTGTGTACATATGACTATGGAATTTTGAATTGTTTAAAATTCCTAATGCATATGTACATAGGATTATTTGTGCCTTGAGTGATTTGATAATCTTAACCAAGACATATAAGTTTTACATGGTTTTTGTGTGGCACACCATGTGTTAGATTTGTTGTATGTGGTTGTAATATTAGTGTCCGGTAACATTTTGAGCCTTTGAGACCTATGTGATGTGTTTGGTTGTTTAAATTAATTTGTTCATTCATTTGGTGGTTTGTACCACATAATGGTTTGTAATAATTTAATTTATTCGGTTTGTATATTTTAACGGCTTGCATGCCGATTTCGTATTCTTTGTAATTTGTAGTATTAGCTTAGAATAGAAATTGTGGCTTGCATGCCATTTCCTTTTAAAATTTGTAAATTGTAAAAGGAGAACCGAAGCAACCATCAAGAACCATGGAGGGTGTTTTGGCAAGCTTGGATCCGGAGGTCGATAGGAGACGTAATGGATCAAGTGGGAGGAGCACACATCAAGTCATTCGGTCTAGTCCTTAGATGACTTAGTCTTGCCCGTTGGCTCACGGGCAAGGCTCATAGGATTGGCTCGTTACCGGATTTATATTACATGCGTGGTTGATTTTATTTTATATATTTTCTTGCATGGATGTTTAGGTTCTTCGCATGCTAGAAAATTTTTCAAAATAATAAAATCAAAGAGTTTTAAATTGGTTTACAAACTCCGCCCGCCACATAGACAAGAATTGGTTAAAATCGTTTTAACCGGTAAAACAAAATCCCGTTTTTCAAAATTGTAAATCTCACGCCATCCGTAAGATGACACCACCCAAATCTAGTGAAGCAAGATCGGTTGTCGAGCTCTAGCCGAGCCGGTTTTGTGTAACTGTGTGGAAGGTGCGTGTGGCAACTCGCAAGGGTCGGTTGTCGAGCTCTAGCCGAGCCGGCCATTGGGCTAGAGTACCACCGTGTATCTTGACAGTTGATTTACAATTCCAAGAATTAAAACGCCTTGGTAGTTGTCGAGCTCTAGCCGAGCTATCAAAGTGGATTAATGAGGAATGGTGTGAGAGGGATCAAACATGCCAAATGGGTGCTGCGAGTACCTAGGATCCCGCAAGTGTCTAAGAGTTGTGATCTCGGATTGCAATTGGTAAATCGTTTACCTGCCTAAAATAGCTTCATGGGAAAAGCGTGTCAGAGATACACAAGATGTTTCTTGTCTCATGTTGTCGACTATGAGTTGTGAGCTGCGAAAGCAACTCAAGCATATGAGTGCGTACGACATGATTAATAAGCTAAAGGACATGTTCCCGCAGCAAGTTAGACAAGAACTTTTTGAGTATGTCAAGGCTTTGGTCGGTTGTAGGATGCAGGAAGGCGGGAATGTAAGTGTTCATGTCCTTATGATGAAGGCGTACATGGACCAAATGGAGAGACTTGGATTTCCTATAGGGAGGGAACTGATGGTGAACTTGGTTCTCCAATCCCTGCCCACGTCTTATGAGAAGTTCGTCATGGAATATCTCAAAGACAATATGGAATGGTCCTTAAGTGAGCTACAAGGCATGTTAAAGGCTGTTGAGTTGAACATGGCCAAAGGTAAGCAAATCTCGTCCATACCCGCTAAGGCTACTGGGAATCAAAAATATAAGAAGAAGAAACTGACCTCAAATGGAAAGCTTGGTTTGACTAAGTCTACCATAAATGTGGAAGTTGAGGCAAATGAGATTGTGCCTCAAAATAACGTTCCACTTGGGGTAGTTTGCTACTTTTGTGGGGAAATTGGAAATTGGCGCCGTCACGCCTGCCCTAAGTACCTGAATGAGCTAAGTATCCTAAAGCGGAAGAACGTTAGCTCCTCGACTTCAGGTACATTCATGATTATACTCCATTGATCTTCTACTTCAAAAGACTAGGTTTTTGAACGCTAGTCCAAACACTCACGTTTGTCACAAACTTGTTTGTTGCAAAGTGTAGGTGTTTATCCGAAGTAGGCCGATGATGCATGGAGAGCTGGAAGAAGTGAAGAGAAGCTTGTGTGCTTATCTCTCGCTAAAAGGATTTGAAGAGTTGATCTTGTCATTCCTACCAGCTAATTTATTACTTCATTAGATAGATGTTTTACGCCCTGCGTGGCAAGAAGCATTGTATCTTTTATGCTATTGATGACGATGAATATTACTTTGAATTATGTAATTGTGGGTTTAGAGTATTATATCAAAGTTTATTCATGTCGTGGCATAAATAATAAGCTTTTGCTTAAGAAGTAATAATATAATCATGAGTGTTTATTGATTGGTTATCCTTATAAGCATTGGTGATCTAACCATATAAGCAAGATTAACATCACCAAGGTCCATGTGGATAGGTACTTGGATTCTTTTAGCTTCGAGCTATTAGTTGATGTTGAATCATACTTATAAAGTTAAATACCTATGACGTCCTTCACTAGTAGATATGGAAGGAATAAAAGTTTGTTGGACTTCGCTTACACTTTTGTGTAAGGTGCAATCAAACAAAGTCATAAGGATGAACTAAGTATAAATTTGTTACCTTTATCTTTGATGGTAGAAGAAAAGGGTACTAGAAAAGTGTTTGAAACCTGAGAGGTATTCAAAGCTCACCCGTAACAAATTCATAACATGTGAAGAGGGCAAAAGGGAAACTAAAATACTCAAGTCTTATGAGATGTTGAGATATAATAGATTCCTTGTTCATCATAAGAATTATGAGAATGTCTCATAATTTAACTCTCCTAGGATACATGTTCTACATGGATCGCCAAGTGGAGAAAAGGAACATACTAGATATGATTCCCTTTGATGGATTAGACTTGAGTAACCTAAAAGATGGGTGTACTTAAGTAGTGGCTGGCAATGTTCTTGTTTCATTACAACAAAGATGGTCAAATTAGCAACCATGGAGGTTAGATTAGAAAGATAGCTTTGCTTATCTACCTCATGGATTAAAGTTATCTTGTCTACATTTAGTGGGAGATGGATGAACTTAAAAGGATGCTAATACATTTAAATATGTTCTTCTGAGTTTTGGATGTTCTTTTCATAACCTTTTGAGAACTGAGGTGAGTTGCTCGAAAAGGGAAATGAACAACTGAAGCATTCCTGTGGAAGAACGTGTAATTTAAATTATGACCTGATGTTGACACTAGCATTCAATCAGTAAAGATTGGAACTTAACATGGCAATGTTGAAGTACTTGGCATTATGATATTACCTCTTCATAGGTCTGGCAAAAGTCATCATAAGACCGGAAATGTATTACATACATGAGGACGATGACTTGTTGATAATACATTGCGTATGTATCAATTACCGGAATCTGTAGTGGACCTTGGGTCTACTGAGATAAGGAAAGGTAATGAGATAAGCTATAATCCATGCTGGATTTCAAGGATGAGCTTGGATAATCCAACACCAAGTCCAGAAAGGTGTAAATAGATCTTTTGGATATAAGATCTGCATGGATTAATTTGTAGATAACTTCAAATACTGACTGGTTGGAATTGGTTTCATGAAGATTGACCATGTGGAAGGTATCATATGAAGACATTCTTCCAGTGGATATGTTGAAGTTTACACGGACACTTACGCCGTTTGATGGCTGCACGATGCAAAGACCGTATTCCGTAATAGGAATTCAATGAGGAAGTGTTGGTAACACTGTCCGAAGGTGCTTTACATCTAAAGTATCCATGTAACATCTACAATACATAGAAAAGACTGCCTTGAACCTCAACAAACATCTAAGTTTCATGTTGTGAAAATCAAGCGGTTGAGTTTTCAATGAGCAACGATGAAACTTGGATAGATGTTAGAGCTAGTGGGAGGGCTGTTGTTATCCTATGTGATATGTCTTGGACATATGCAATAATGGAGATAATGTCTTGATCATTTTGGCTTGAGTCAAGAATTATACGTCCATTGAGGATTAACAAAGCAATTTATGAAGTACAAGAAATATTAAGATATGTTCTTGTTAATCATAAGATATGAAAGTAATTTATTACTCCGGGTGATAGTTTATGTTTTGGGATAATCTCCAATTCGATTGGGTTTGTGATCCTACAAATATTGTGTCGTTAGTAAATGTGATTATTAAAGTATCAATAACTCTATAGAGATCTTTATGAAAACTATGAGAGTATGATGACTTAATCACATAAGATTTGATTTTAAAGTATCGGTGACTCTATAGAGATCCTTGTGAAAACTATGAGAGTGCGATGACTTTAACACATAAGATTTTATTCTTAAAGCATTGGTGACTCTATAGAAATCCTTGTGAAAACTATGAGAGTACAATGGCTTAAGAAAAGAAGATTATGATTTTAGAGCATCAATAACTCTATAGAGATCTTTATGAAAACTATGAGAGTATGATCGCTCATGCACATTAAATTTTAGTTCCAAGCGTTGTTTGTCTAATTGGATTCCTTTAAGACAATGCATGTATAACGGCTTGGACAATTGATCATAATCCCATCAACGCACACTTTAGAAGTGGTTGGTTGGAGTAGGGATACGATCATAATCAGAGTACACACGGAGAGCAATGGTGGTGGATCCGTGAACTAAGCTATAGTAGCGGGTTAGTGATTTTATATCAGACTAGGGCCTGCAAATACTTGGCTTAAGTTCGTTTTAGTAATATTTTGATATGCTTTTCTTTTGGGGAACGTTAAGCAATATTGTGCTTCTGCTTGTATCGATTATCAAAAGGGTTTGGTAATGCGCGTGTTGCGGGTACTCTCAGTAAGCCTTATTGTGTTCCAACTTTGCATGTTTTACCTCTTCCCTGAATGTTTTAACAGTGTAAATGTCCACAGTCGGTCATTCTTCATGGGAAGGAAGTCTGAACTAAGACTGAGGGAAGTAATTGGTCATGTGTCCAATGGGGATTGGGGCACGGGGACGCAATTCTTTGCCTGTACTTGAAAGTGTTTCAAGTGACTGGACGACCCACATCTGATTTTACTTTGTGGTACTTGTCATGAGTAAATCAGGATGATAATATCAGTTCATCCTCAGACTGGAGATACACGTGGCTGCATCACTTTGGTTTGCTTTGCTCTAGTTGTTTTCAAACGCAGTCCGTAACAGGTTGTTATAAAGGGAGCAGCTGGGCAAAGTATGATCACTGTGGTGGGCAGTGTGAGTCAAAGGAATTTGTTCCTCTGTTAAGAGAGATATCCCTGGGCCCCTCGATGATTGGTCGCTGACACCAAAATGCACGGCCGTGCTCAAGTGTGCAATGATTAATGAATCTGATTGCAACTTGCAAGTTTTGGTCACCACTAATCTCTATCGGGAAACATAATCGTGAACGAACGGAGAATGACTAAGTACCATGTCTCGTGTTCACATGGATATCGCGAACAAAAGGATGATTGATCACTTATCGATAGGACCTTTTCACATGGGTTGCAGATTGGTTTTTGTGCTGAAGACAAAACCCATACTGACTTGGGGGCAGGATGTCTTGCTAGAGGCCGCTCCTTGTCTGTGATGCATTGGGTACGTAGAGTCATGTGCAAGTGGGAGTCTGTTGGAGTATGCCCACTGTCACACGTATGCCGAATGATCACTACCGATGATGTATGGGCCTATCGGGTCACACGCCAGGGGTTGATCTTGACAACAACCTAAAAGGGAGGGTTAGAAATGAATAATTAAAGATAGTTGGTGATCTGGACATGGTTAGCGACGCTAACCAATCTGTCGCTAACTTAGCCGCGTTAGCGGCGCTAACCTTAAGTGGTTAGCGGCGCTAAGTTTGGGCGGATAGCGGCGCTAACCCGTTTGGCAGATTACAACTTTATTCACTCCACCTCCATTCTCCACCAATGCATGTTGAGCACTATGTCCGGCCTTGGGAGGTTCTAGAGGCATTCCTGGAGTGTTAAAAAGTACATGCAATCTCTCATTTGTTTCTCTAGTGGGCTAAGGTGTAAAAACACACACTTAAGAAAACTTGTTGGTGTTGTTCTTGTGTGTGTGAGAGAGATCCGAAATTGAGAGTGTTGCTGGAGTTCTTTAGTATTGTTGTTCCAGAAGGTGTCTCAATATGGTGTAGGACACCCGATGGCTCGCTAGTACGAGTGGATCACGGTTTTCCCGGGGTGGACTTCGATAGAGCAAGGAAGGTGCCATAGCTCGGTTCTTGATCTACATCAACTCCAGAGGATTCTTCAAGGGTATATTTCTCCTCTCTTTCTGTTTTGAAGTTGCATTTCTTAGTTGTAGAGATTGGTACACTTATGGGGTTCCTTTTGTGGTTTGTTTTAAATTTTGTAAATACTTGCATGCTTCCGCTGTGATGAACCACGAATCCTAACAGAAGGGACAAATGTCGGCAGTAGCAATCAACCTAAAGTGGTTGAAACCGAGCAAGAGAATGCGTCGGTGTCAGGATCGGATATATATTATATCAAATAACAAGAACTAACTTTTAAATAATAAATCAGAGTAAAATAAAAGTTAATCTTTAACTATGATCACAATCAATTAAGAAGTTGCGGAATCACACTTAATTGATTAAAGAAGGTTTTAAAACACGAATCAATTCAATCAAACAGTAGTTTTATTAATCAACCAGAATGATTACAAAAGCAAACTTCACCCCCAATCTAACTTATTCTGTTAGACGAAGAACACAGACTGTTCTTAGGTTTCAACAAGAAACTTAGAGGCTAAAACACTTTCTGAAAAAAATAACAATAAGAACAAATGCTTTTAATAATGAGATTAAGTCGTCGTCGTACTTAATTGATCATCTAATGAAGTATATATAGACTCTTGATCCTCCTTGAATTGTTGACAGTTAGGTAATCTTCTATCTTCTGAGATAATCTTGATAATCTTCAAAGTATTTCGGGATATCTTCTAAGATAGGATTTTCCAAATATAGCTCAACAGAAACTGTTTGAATACAACAGTTCTTTATCCTTCTAACAGTCATCAACTTCAAGGTCTTCAAACAGTTGTAGTAGTTTGTACTAACAGTTCTGAACTCTATATAACAACTTTAAAGTTCACAGCAACTGTTGGTTACAACTGTCTTCACAATTTCAACTAACAGTTCCAAACTGTTTGTCAATATTCTTCTAACAGTTTTGAACTGTTTTTCACAAAGTCCATTAACAGTTTTAACTTTGCATCTTCAACAGTCTTAATGCCTTAGCTAATTTCCCAATAATCTCCCCCTAACTTAAAGAATTGATCAAAATCTTTAAGTTCTTTCGATCATCGTGTTCAATCACAGACAAATTAAGCATAAGCGAAGAATGAATTCCATGTATTTATGCAAAGTAAACTGTTAGTAATGAACTCTCCCCCTTTTTGATTGGAACAGTTGAAGGAGGTTTAACAGCAGCTGTCAACTGTTGGAGCACTTGATCATGTAGCTTTATTACCTCATTAGCGTGCTTCAAACTTTTGGTCAAAACCTTGATTTGCTGGTCTTGTTGAAGAATCCTTTTGTTTTGTAAGGCAATCTTCTTTTTGAGTTGCACGTATGCAGCAAAGAAAGGTGCAAAGTTTGAATTCGTCAATGCATTATGTTTCATTCTAGCCTCAATGTCATCCAGTGTTGCCACTGTTAACAAATCATTGACAGATAAAACTGGTGGTTCACTTTTAGAAGATCCCTCACCAGTACCCCTCTTTTCTTGGTACTGGGGATTTCCAGAAACTGTTCTACCAGCTTCTGTTGCCGTGGTTGAGGTCTTAAAGATGTTGACACTATCATGTTCACCCCTTGTGGATGAAACAGTAGTGTCAGCCTCACAAACCATATGATCACCCTCTTGAGGAATGATCACCTCCTCATTGTGCCTGGGAGACAGCACCAAAGGTTCCCTTTCGATATTCTGCACAGGTGAATGCACCTGTGCAGGGCTAACAGTTTGGGGTTCTCTAACTGTGGTGGAAGGAGCACCAACAGTTTTCCTCCTTTTTTTTAAATATTTTTAGTGCAGGGGCTTGTGTTGTAGCTTTTTCAAAAGTAGCAGAGAGAGGATTTTGAGTATCGTGAGCTGTGGGTTCCAGAGGTGGTGGTGTAGCAATAAGTTGGGCTTCATGCTCACCCCTGGCAGCTCTGTTTCTTGAAAGAAACTCCACCATCTCAGAGAGTGGAGGAGTTATGGCACCAGAAAAATTCTTGCCATTAATCAACAATTTGCTCAAAGTGGAAGCCACATGAGCAGAGGGAATAATGACCCTCTTGTGTATTTTAAGATTTGGCGTCAAAAAGTTTAAGAAAGTTTGCACAAACCTGGGGTACGTCAAAAAGAGACACTAACAGTTGTGCATTCTACACACTAACAGTTGAAGACTGTTTTTGTTAGAAAGTTGAACGGTTATTAGACGAGTTTCTCCCCCTCAGATGCACATGGATTTTGCCTAACAGTTGAGCAGGCCATATGCTAACAGTTGAAAACTGTTAGTAGTATTTCGAACAACTGTGATTTTTCCTCCCTTAGCATTTCCTCCAAATGCTACAAATCCACCATTGATGCTTCTGAAATCCTTCAAACAATGTGGATTTCGAGTCATGTGCCTTGAGCATCCACTATCCACATGCCAGATAGATCCATGATTGGCCCTATGAATGCTCTACACAAATAAAATCAGTTAGTAGCAGGAAGTACCCAGGCCATGCAGGTCTTGGGTACACCGTTCAAGTCATAATACTTAAACAGAGTTTTGTTCTTTTTGATTTCATCCAAATTAGATTTCTCTAACTTGTGTGAAGAATACTTTGTAAGAACATGTGGTTTCCAACTGTTGTGATTAACATTGGATACCTTTGAACAAACAGCTGGTGGAGTTGGTAAAACAGATGAATCAACTTGTGATTCTTTTTGATTTTCAGTTTGAAGAACAGTTTTACCCTCTCCAGAATCAGTTTGTTTTTGAATTTTCATCCAAGCCAAACCAGCAGTTTTTGGTTTTGCTAAAACAGTTTTGGAACTGTTAGTTGGTTTGGATGTAACAGTTTTAGAACTGTTTGCCAGTTTTGGCTTAGCAGTCTTAGAACTATTGATCTGTTTTGACTTAACAGTTTTAGAACTGTTATTCTGTAGTTTGGGACTTTTGTTTTGAGTGCCATTGGTCTGTGGGTTATAGTAACAATCTTGAACTAAATGATTAAATCTTCCACAAATGTAGCACTTTTTGGTTTTCACAATAGGTAAACCAGTTCTTTGTGACCAGAATTGGTTCCTATTTCTTTGGTTTCCTCTAACAGTTGCAGATTGAGGAAACTTTTGGACACCATGTTTTTGACATGTGCATGCAGGCATTTCAGTATGCCTTTTCTTAGGCTTGGGTTTAGCCTGAGATTTTGAAGCTTCCATTTTCTTCTTGGCATACATAACTTCACCAACTTTCTCCTTTCCTTTGGCTTTGGTACTAACAGTTGGGCTTTTTGGCTTAGAACTGTTTGGGTTCTTGTTGGAACTGTTAGTGTAAAGATGGGGACTATTTGTAACAGTTGTGGAACTGCTAATAGAGTTAACAACTTTTGAGGGTTTTGGCTCATTGGTGAGGGGTTCAGTGGATGCTTTTACAAACACCACAGGTTGCAAAGATGATTTTGTGCGAATGGGCTCACACAGGATGTGATTTTCATATGGAATACCTTCATCCTTCTTCACAACTTCCTCATTATCTTCAATACTTACTACTGACACAACTTCATCTTCATAACTTTCAAACTTTGGATCAGCTGACTTAAGTTCATCTTCCAAAGGTTCATTAACATATCTGTCAGCTACCTCAGACATTGGAGTTATGTAGTTTTGGTTGTATGGAGGTGGGGTTTGTTTGTATCCTAGGCCAGTTTTCACCTTGTCTCTCACTTGAGATTGTAGCAGAGTCTCAAGCTTAAGGTTTGCAGCCTTGAACATTCCAAGATCAATGTCCACACCCTCCAATTTCTTTGTGAGTTCATCCACCTTGCTTTCTTTTTCAACCAACTTCCTTTTCAGACTATCAATCTCATCTTGAAACTGCTCTTTCTCCCACTTATGATATTTTCTATCATAGTCCATTTGCAGTTCATTAGCCTGATAGTCTTTAATTTTCTTTTCAAAATCTTCTATCACAGCAGTATACTCATACCTTCTCTCCTCCATTTTACTTAGAGCAGCACATACTTTCTTATTGTGCTCTCTAAATCTCTTAACAATAGCTCTACATTCACCAGGACATAGTTTAGAAGATACCTGTATGTCCTCAGATTCTGGAGAATCCATCTTGATGGAGGAGTCAGTCAATGCCATCAAAGCTTTGTTGCTGGTAGCCTCCTCTGCTTGATCACTCCAATCAAATCCATGGCCTTCTTGTGAGACCAATGCTGAGGAGGTATGGTTCTGAGTTGGCCTCTGACCTTGATTCTGAACTTGTCCACCAGATCTGCATTCTCTTGCAAAGTGGCCAAGTTGTTGACATTTGAAGCATCTAACCTTTGACTTGTCAAATCCAGCCTTGCCATCAGCTCTGAAATTCATGTTTTGCCTTCCAGTTCTTTTAATGAATCGCTTGGCTCTAACGGTAAGCATGGCCATCTGCCATTTGAGATCCATTTCCTCAAGATCATCAGGGTGCACTTGTTCAAGATCCTCATTGGTGAGGGTTGAATGTGCATGGCTGGCAAGAAAAGCTTCAAGAACTGCATCTGGAGTATTCATATCTAGTCCAACAACAGAACTAGTACCTGCACCACTATCAAGAGAGTTAGTTAATGAATGGTTTGATTCCATACCTGAGGAAGATAGGAGAGCAGCATTATGGCTAGGGATAGCAGTTTTTCTTTTTCTCTCTATCTCTCCCTCAAACACTATCAAACTATTATAGAGGTCATCTAACTCTATGTCTTCAAGAGAATCCTTGGTTCTCCATTGTGCAGCAAACACAGTCTATTCATCACCTAGAGACCTAAGAAATTTTCTATTTATCTCATCTTGATCAAGCCTAACCTTAGCACTCTCCAGTTGACGCACCAGTTTGTAAAACCTATCAAAGATTTGGGTGATACTCTCATTCTTCCCACTGGTGAAGTTCTCATAGGCTTGTTTAAGAAGGTCTCTTTGGTTTCTCTTAGAACTAGCGTTCCCAGCAAACCTCTTCTCCAGAGCATTCCAAAGTTCATGAGCATCATCAAATTTCTTGAATTGATGTTGATACTCATTGGGAATAGCAATCTGAAGGATACTGAGGGCTTTCATCTCAATCATTCTATCCTTCTTTTCAGCATCTGTCTTTGGTGGTGGTTTCTTCTTTGGTTTTCCATTCTCATCCAGTTCAATGGGATTAGTAGGAACAGTTTCAATGATTTTCCAAACAGCATAGTCCATTAGTTGGACATGCTGTTTAATTCTTAGTTTCCACATCTCAAAATCAGATGGTTTGAGCATGGGAACACGAATGTTGGACCCTGATCCACTGTTATCAGAAGAACCTCCCGAATCCATTGAAACAAATTGATTTAAACAAAAAAACAGTTTTGAAAAATAAAGCAAGGTAAAGCAAAAACCTTCAACTGGTGATCAAAGGAACCTTAATGATAAGGCTCTGATACCACTTGTCAGGATCGGATATATATTATATCAAATAACAAGAACTAACTTTTAAATAATAAATCAGAGTAAAATAAAAGTTAATCTTTAACTATGATCACAATCAATTAAGAAGTTGCGGAATCACACTTAATTGATTAAAGAAGGTTTTAAAACACGAATCAATTCAATCAAACAGTAGTTTTATTAATCAACCAGAATGATTACAAAAGCAAACTTCACCCCCAATCTAACTTATTCTGTTAGACGAAGAACACAGACTGTTCTTAGGTTTCAACAAGAAACTTAGAGGCTAAAACACTTTCTGAAAAAAATAACAATAAGAACAAATGCTTTTAATAATGAGATTAAGTCGTCGTACTAAATTGATCATCTAATGAAGTATATATAGACTCTTGATCCTCCTTGAATTGTTGACAGTTAGGTAATCTTCTATCTTCTGAGATAATCTTGATAATCTTCAAAGTATTTCGGGATATCTTCTAAGATAGGATTTTCCAAATATAGCTCAACAGAAACTGTTTGAATACAACAGTTCTTTATCCTTCTAACAGTCATCAACTTCAAGGTCTTCAAACAGTTGTAGTAGTTTGTACTAACAGTTCTGAACTCTATATAACAACTTTAAAGTTCACAGCAACTGTTGGTTACAACTGTCTTCACAATTTCAACTAACAGTTCCAAACTGTTTGTCAATATTCTTCTAACAGTTTTGAACTGTTTTTCACAAAGTCCATTAACAGTTTTAACTTTGCATCTTCAACAGTCTTAATGCCTTAGCTAATTTCCCAACAGTCAGTACCTGACAACACTTCATTAATTCCTCGTAGGTCCGGTAGACCACGTCAAGAGCCAGAGAGATATGGGTTTCTCATATCTGAGGGCAATGACCTATTGGTGGATCATGATGAACCGACCAACTACCGGGAAGCCGTAGCGGGCAGTGAGTCTGCTAGGTGGAGGGAAGCAATGGAGAGTGAGATGCAATCCATGTCGGATAACCAAGTATGGGAATTGGTTGATCCTATACCCGGGTATAAGACAGTGGGATGTAAATGGGTCTTCAAGAGAAGACCGGCATGGATGGAACTGTAGATACCTTCAAAGCCCGACTGGTGGTTAAGGGTTTCACGCAAACTCATGGGATTGACTATGAGGAAACCTTTTCACCAGTGGCCATGTTGAAGTCTATCCGAATAATCATGGCCATAGCTGCGTTTTATGATTACGAGATATGGCAAATGGATGTAAAAACCGCCTTCCTTAACGGGAAGCTAAATGAAGAGGTGTTTGTGACACAACCCGAGGGTTTTGTACATCCTGAGTATCCTGATAGAGTCTGCAAGTTAAAGAAGTCTATTTATGGACTTAAACAAGCATCTCGTAGCTGGAACCTGTGTAATGATGAACCATGCGTATATGTCAGGGCTAGTGGGAGCGCTGTAGTATTCCTTGTCCTATATGTAGATGATATTCTACTTATTGGAAACGACGTCCCAACCTTGAAAGAGGTTAAGACTTTTCTTGGGAGTTGTTTTTCTATGAAGGACTTGGGAGATGCGGCGTATATCTTGGGCATAAAGATCTATAGAGATCGATCTAAAAGGCTAATAGGGCTTAGCCAAAGTCCATATGTCGACAAGGTCTTGAAGCGATTCAAGATGGAGGACTCTAAGAGGGGTAACACCCCTATGTTGCATGGAGTGACTTTGAGCAAGTCTCAATGTCCTAGTTCCAAAGAGGAACTTGACGTAATGAAGAGGGTTCCATATGCTTCGGCAGTGGGATCAATCATGTACGCCATGCTATGCACTCGTCCTGATGTATCGTGTGCCTTGAGCATGACGAGTAGATATCAGGCTAATCCCGGGCAAGCCCATTGGACTGCGGTCAAGAACATTCTCAAGTATCTTCGGAGGACAAAGGAGATGTTCTTGGTATATGGTGGTAAGGAAGAGCTTAGAGTACATGGTTACTCTGACGCTAGCTTCCAAACTGATAAGGACGACTGCCGATCACAATCGGGGCTCGTGTTCCTTCTCAATGGTGGTGCTATAAGTTGGAGGAGCTCCAAGCAAGACACCGTAGCTGATTCAACTACCGAGTCGGAGTACATTGCGGCTAGTGAAGCATCTAAAGAGGCGGTATGGATGAGGAAGTTCATCCAGGATCTTGGAGTGGTTCCTAGCATATCCGACCCTATTGAGATCTTCTGTGACAATGAGGGTGCGGTGGCTTTAGCTAAGGAACCAAGGGCTCATAAGCAGGCGAGGCACATTCCTCGCAAATACCACTTCATCAGAGATGTTATTGAGAGTGGTGATATTTCCATCAACAGAGTAGCATCGGAGGGCAATTTGGCTGATCCGTTCACTAAACCGTTGTCACAAGCTGTACATGATTCTCACACTAGAGATATAGGTGTTAGATTCGCAAGTGACTTGGTTTGAGTGTAATGTTTGGTTTATGTTTGATTTGTATTTGTACTTTGGGAACGCTAAGCAGTATTGTATTTCATTCTATATTGATTATTAAATGTGATTTAATGATACGCCGAGGGCGAATATTTTATGAATCCTTACTGTGTTCCATCTTAGCATGTTTAATACTTCCCAGAATGCTTTTTCATTCTAAATATCCACAGTCGGTCATTCTTCATGGGGAGGAAGTTTGAGATAAGACTGAGGGAAGTGGTTGGTCGCTATCTAATAATGGATTAGATAAAAGAGACGCAACACTTCGCCTGTGCTTGCAATGGCCAAGTGACTGGATGACCCGCACCTGAACTTATTTCATGGTTTCTGTCACGAGTAAGTCAGGATGATAATATCATTTTGTCCTTAGACTGGAAATACATGTGTTCCAAAGCATGGATCTGCTTTGCCTTAATTGCTTTCAAACGCAGTTAGTAACTGGCTGTTATAAAGGGAGCTTTTAGGTAAAGTATGGTGTATGTAGCGGAGCAATGTAGTCGAAGGGATTCGTTCCTCTAGTTTTAGAGATATATCCTTGGGCCCCTCGATGATTGATAGCTGACGTAAAATGCATGGCCATGCTCAAGTTGCAATGATGTTTGATCGATTGCAACTAGATTTTGGGTAACCATCAATCAAGATCGAGAAACATAATCGTGAACGATCTGGAGATTGACATTTAACCATGTCTCGTGTTCACACGGATATCGCGAACGAAGGGATAAATGATCACTTATCTATAGGACCATTTCGTAACTGATTCTGGATTTGGTTTTTGACAAAAACCCATACTGACTTGGGGGCAGAGATGCCTTGCTAGAGGCAGCTCTTTGTCTGTGGTCTTAGGGTACGGTGTGGCATGTGCAAGTGGGAGTTTGTTAGAGTATGCCCACTGACGCACGTACGCCATAAGTATCACTACTGATAATGTATGGGCCTATTGGGTCACACACCGGGGACCTATCTCGACAGCCTAATAAGTGGAGGGACCAATGGTGTCAAAATGGAAAGATTGGTGTGCTGGCGAATACCGCGACGCGGAGCACTTAAGGACACGCGACGCGGAGTTTCCGCGGCGCGGAAACTTACGGGCCCGCGGCGCGGAAACTTACGGGCCCGCGGCGCGGAATTTCATCTGACAGCATGCAGCTTTTTGCTTTTCACCTCCACTCTTGCCCAATGGGTGGGCTAACGTGTGCAGAAGTCTGAGGCCGGCTTTGGGGAGAGGAAGTGGCATTTTAGAGTTTATAAAAGACCCTCATTTGTCCTTCTCTTCAATCTTTTGCAAAAACCCACATATACACTTAGTCTTGAGAACTATAAGAGTGTTCTTGTGAGTTCAAAAGGGCCATCCGAATTTCTGCTATCAAGGGCTGCTCTTGTGGTGATTTCTACTGGAAGAAGATCATCCAAGCTTGCTTGTACAAGGAGAAAGGACCATACCCGGGGTGGACTTCGATAGAGGAGAGCTTCTTTGCTCTCTTGTTCATCATCACCTCACATCCGATTTTCTGGAGCTTAGGAGCAAGGGTATTACCTCTTCTCTTTCTGTTTCACATGTTGCTTAAGTTAGCTATAGAGTTTGGTCCATGGTTTGGGGTTTTATGCTTTAAGCATTTGTATCTTTGCTATTCATGCTTCCTTGTTGCTTCCGCTGCGCACATAGAACCCCAAGATGGGTCACACACCAAGGATTGATCCCGACAGCTTACTGATAAAGAGAGAAGGTCCAAAGATCAAATTGTTTGATTTTGGGGCTTCACGACCGTGAGGGGTGCTCCACGGGTCATGAAGCCTACTGCCCTCACGTTTGACTCAATGACTCTCATACGGGTCGTGGTACCTTTGGTCTTCACGGCTCGTGAGGGGTCGTGAAGGGGTCGTAGAGGATGAAGTCCTCACGAGTCATTCGATACGGCACGGGCCGTGAAGGATTATGGCCAGTCGTGGCTCATTTTGTCTTCACGGGCTCTTCAAGGGCCGTAAGAGGCCGTGAAGACCTGTCTGCATGAAAATCTCTTATTTCATTAGGCCATTTTGTGGTCCAATAGGTGAGTGGCATTGTATCTAGCCAAAATGAGGTTTTTGGGTCTGGAACAGATATGGGACATGAATGAGACAACCAAATACTCTCTCTCTTTTCTCTCTTGGTGCCTACATGCAAAATACACACATAATATACACTAAGTGATAGATTCTTGAGTGTAGTGAGTATTTGAGGTGCAAGAGGAGATACAAGTGGGCTGTTCTAGAAGGTGAAGTCATTAGGGACGTTCACTCGAAGGTGTACTAGCATACGGGGGTCTTGGTAACTTGGTGTGGATCAACGATAGAGGAGAACACACTTGGGTTCTCGGATTCTTCCCGTTTGTACACTTTTACAGCCAGTTCGTGATAGGTAATGAGGTAGGGTCTACCCTCTTTTGTTTCTTTAAGTTGCAATTTGGTTTTGTAGAAAGATCATCACTTTGGAACATGTATGGACCCGATTGTGTTTGGTTTTAAACTTTGTTTTTGTTGCTTCCGCTGTGCTTGTGGTCCATACCATTTTCCAACATTGCCCATCGTGAGGACGTCCTTAGACTTGGTCCCGATACTCTGCTCCGCCGTCTTAAGCATGGAGTGCAACTCAACCACGGATTTCTCCATGTTATTCATGTTCTAGTTGACTATAAAAGGCTTATAGTCGTCTGACAATGAGTTGAGTATCGTATCCGTTGCCAGCTGCAACGGTACTGGGTGTCCAAGCCTCTCCAGGTGGTCCTAGTAACCTTCGATCATGCTTGTCTGGAACTCTAGACTCATCTTTGCAAGCATGAGGCAACTCACGTCCAGGGTGTCATTGGAGCGCTTCTGAAAAGCCTCTCTGACTTCTGCCCTGGCGTTGTTGCCAGGAGGGTTCCCCAGAGGTTGTTCTAGGACGTACCACTTTCTATCGTGCCTCAACACGATCCGGAGATTTCTCTCCCAAGTGAGAAAGTTAGGTCCGGTGAGCTTATCCTTCTCAAGGATAGAGTGAAGAGAGAGGTTATTAGTGTTGGTAACGTTGGTTGCCATCTACAAATTAAAACCCGGTTTAACTAGTAATTGCGAATAAACTTTTCTAACATATATCATCAAACCCATAAATAATATATATCAGACCTAGGACCCATATTTCACATATTTGACGCAAGGTTTGGGCACTTCCCGCCAAGTCATGCTATTTCTGGTAGGTAACACCCTGTACCAATCGTACCTAACTTATACGACTCCTAGAACCTCGTAGAGCACTTAGACCTAAGACAGTATCACCAAAATAGATCGCACCACCTAAGACAGTATGAATTCTGGCCGGGACTCCCGATTATCGCAGAATCTTTCATACCCTTTCCCGCAATTGTTTGAACCCAGATGCCCAAGGTTTGGGCACTTCCGACACCCGAGTACCGTTTAACAGCTAAGGTGTATGATTAGGTGGGTAGCACACTGATATAATATTTTTCTTGGGTTTTATAATTAAGTTTAAACCGAAAACTTAATTTTCCAGTTTTTGAAAAACCATTTTAAAACCAACTGTTTTAAAAATACGATTTACATGTGTACCTTCACTAGGTGCACAAAACGGTTTTATAATTTCTAAACTTATAATCTTGACAAAACTTTAAATTTGTAAAAAAATTAACTAACACGAATAGCAATCTGTAGTCGTATTCTAGTTTGTCATGAATCGTGGTTTTTCTCTGTTTAATAATTATCTATTATTAAACCCCTTTTTATTTAGCATCATACACATATCACATATATATATATGAATAAGCAGTAAAAAAATCACAACCACGCAGCTAAAACCTATAGTTTTGCCAACTAATCCTAAGGTCAATCCTAAGGATAAGAGAACTCGGATTCGCCTTCATGATGCACCTCTCCCACTTGACTTCACATCTCCTCCGAAGTACTCGGGCTCCGTGCAAGCCATCACCTTGAACACCTTCTTGAAAACTATCTTGGTCGAGGGATTAGACTACAACTAATCTATTTCAATTACAAATTTGAATGGGATTGTAAGTGGCACGCAGGCCTCCCCGAACCAGTACAGACTTACATTCAGAAAAGGGATTGTAATTGGCATGCATGCCTTCCCAAAAGCAAAAACAAAAAAGAAAAGAAAAGCGAGTCCTAAGTCGGCAAAACTATAGCTATATACCACAACCACACAATATATATAATGAACACAAATATATATCAACCATGCAGTTAAAGGATATATAAATAATAAACTATGCGATAAAGCAAAAACTGATTCGCTTAACCATTCTCATAAACCCTTTTGATCAATAACTATCAACCAAAAAATGAGAATTATGATCTTCTAAAACATTTAAAATTACTTGACCAAAATAGTTTTTCAACAAACCTTTGAAAAAAAAACTTGACTTCACTCAAAACTTGAATGAAATCCTATGTCAGGTTTTTACTAGTTTTACCAAAAACTTAAACCTAACAAATTTGGTCATTTAAATATAATCTTGTTTGTTTCTCTATTTCTTTATATAAACTTACTTTTGGAGTTTATACTAGTCGTAATAAACATCCAAAATTATATATTTTAACTAAACTAATTAAAATATATAAGACACTAGTTTATATAAAACTTATTAATTTTAAATAAAATTAATAATTCTTTTGTATTTAATCGGGAATCAAAAATTGGGTCAACTACACTTGGGCGGAGGACCCTCCTGGGCCGAAACCCCTGGGTCGCTAGCCACTTGGGCCGAGAGCTCCTTGGGCCGAGAACCCTCCTGGGCTAAAACCCCTTTGGGCCGAGACTTACCTGGGCCGAAACCCCCTTGGGCCGTGGCATCTGGGCTGAAGCCACACCACCGCCGCCACTGAGCATCGCCGACCAGCCGGCCTGCCGACCGACTGCTAACCGCCGCCGGTCACCTGCGACCACCTCACACCGCCGCCGTATCTCGGCTGCCGCCGCCGGTCACGGTGGCGGTGTTGGTTTATTTTTCCGATTAACAAAAAATTAAAAGTTTTTAAATCCCCTTCCAATTTAATCTATTAAAACTTAACTAGTTTTAACATTCTGATTAAAATCCGGGTTTAATCAAAAACCAAAAACTTTAATTGCCAATGTAACCAAAAAATGTTCCATTCATAATTAATAATCCTAAAACCACATTTTAACCTTTGAACAGAAACAGTTCAAATTTCTGGTTAAGATCAAGTTTTAGATAAAAAGCCTATCTTTTAACCGTTTAAACATAAGCCTTGTTTAAACCTATCTGGTTAAAGTTAAACCTTTTTATTATCTGGATAAAAACAGAAAACTTGTTTTTATCACCCTATGGTTTTCGATTTTCTTGAAGAAAAGAACGAGATGAAGTAGAAGATCATATAACTTAAACGAATCAATTAACTGGATTAACAAGGTTTAATATTTAAAACAAAACTGTTTAATTTATCTTAATTCAAACTTGTCCTTATCCAAAATTCACAATCCTTTTAACCGTTTAAACTAACTGTTTAAACTTTATGATTAATAGGATTAAACCTTTTAAAACTGGATAACAAAAAACAAACTGTTTTTGTTGCCCTTGGTGATTTTCGAAAAAGCCTAGAACAAGTAGGAGATCAAGAATCAAACCTTAATCCTAAAAACAGATAAACTAGAAACTTAAAAGATCATAGAGCCGAGGCTCTGATACCACTGAAGGGTTTTGTCCTTACCAAACCACTATATGACATAAACTGGTCATGCCCTGGGTTTGATTATACTGGTTCAATCCTAAAGCGGAACTGAATTGAACACAACCCTCTAAACGCCAAAAAGGGTTAGGATCATTAAACTAATGATCTATGTAGCTTCTTAACAACCAACAACAAAGGTTTAGAATTTTACCTGCTTTGATCCTGGGATTGCTAAAGATAATCCACCACAACTGCACCTCCAATGAACTGGCTGCTAGACCACTCCTGGATTTACCTGAACTTCAACACTCGAAAGCCTTGAGTGTGTGTATGTGTGCGTCGATCACAACAAGCAAAACCGAGAACACCCTTGTGTTCTTGTTGTTTACGATCGACGAGAGAGAGAGAGAGAGCCGAGAGAGTGAGTGAGTCGTGAGAGAGAGAGAGAGAGAGAGATGGTGGCTAGGGTTATCTTATGCTTAATCTCTTATAATCCTTAAGGCTTAAAGGTTATTTATAAACCTCATTAAAAGGACCCAAGCCCGTTTAATTAAAGCCCATGTCTTTAATAAAACTTTCATTCCTCTCACTTTGACCCCCAAGACTTTACTAGTTAATTAATTAACTGGTCCATTAAATATTAAACTTAATATTTAATTTCTCCTTAAATAATAAATAACTATTTATTATTTATTTCCTTTCTGATAATTAATTCGACTGATTAATTATTCACTTTCTCTCTCTAATAATTAATCCAACTGATTAATTATTTCCACACAGATTTATGGTAAAATCTAACTGTTCTAATTTGGGTGTGTAGCAGTGTGACCCTTTAGTCTCTTATAACATTGGATACAATGTACCTATTATCTATCTCTACACATAATCCAACAAGTTGTTCCAGGAGTTTAACATATAGTAATCTTTTCAAAGCTGTTAGAGTATGCCCGCTAATGCACGTACGCCATCTAGAATGCAACTGATGAGGTATGGGCCTATTGGGTTACATACCAGGGTTAAACACGACAACAACTAAATTTAAGGGACCAAAATTTGCAAAAGAAAAAACTTGATACCGCAGGCCGCGTTAGCGCCGCTAACCTTAAGGTGTTAGCGGTGTGAACACTTAAGTGTTAGCGCCACTACGGTTGCATGTGACCGTTTGTCAAAAAACTGCAGGCCGCGTTAGCGTCGCTAACTTTATTGTGTTAGCGCCGCTAACTCTGAAGGCTTAGCGCCGCTACGGCTGCATGTGCTTTTTTGGGTTTATAAAAGAACCAATGTTATCTTGGCTTGGTCAATGCATGTAGAAGTTATCATGGCACTTTGGCCAGCCATGGGCAACTAAAATGGCATATTTGGGTTTATAAAAGAACCAATGTTATCTTTACTTGTCTCTTTGCCACTTTTAATTTCACACACACTCTTAAGTGCTTTAAAAAGGCTTAGAGAGAGTTCTAAAAGAGAGGTTCCAGAAAAGAAAGGCTAGGGTTACTGTTCTTGGATAGTTTTCAAAGTGAAGAACTACACAATCTTGCTAGCACTCACTGTTTGGCGTGTTCCTGGGGTGCGCTTCGATAGAGAGAGCTCGGTTTTGGGTTCTAAGTGTTGGGATATGCCCACTGACGCACGTACGCCATATGAATCACTGCCGATGATGTATGGGCCTATTGGGTCACACACCGAGGATCAATCTCGACAACAACCTAAGTGGAGGGACTAATTTGGTCAATTGCATGAAGGTTGGCATGTTGGTAGAGATAGCGGCTCTAACCTTTAAAGTTAGCAGCTCTATCTCCTGAAGGTTAGCATCTCTAACTATTGCCCGATAGCGGCGCTAACCCTTGTCAGAATGCATGCAACTTTTGCATGTTACATCCGTTCTCCACCAATCCAAGAGGGGAATTTTTTTGGCCGGCCATGGGGCTTTGAAAAGCAGCTGTAGAGGTCATTTGAAGGTGATTCTCTCTTGGGAAAAAACTCTCTCTTGCTACACACACATACTCATAAGTATTCCTCCATTTGTGAGATGAATTTGAGGGTTCATGGTGTGATTCTTGAAGAGGAGAGTGAGGAGAACTCGAGGTTGCTAGTTCCAGAGGTGGTTTCATGGATTGAAGACTACCAAATGCATGCTAGTACATGGAGATTGTGCAAACTCGGGGTGGACTTCGATAGAGGAGAGCTTGGTTGCTTTCTAGTAAATACCACTTTCACTCCATTGTTCCAGAAGTTCAAAGAGGGTATAATCTCTACTCCTTTTTCTTATCATGTTGCATTTTATAGTCATGGATTTTGGTCCACTTTCTTGGGGTTTCATGTTTTTTGCTTCATAAGAGTTGTACATTATGTTTGTGATGTTGTACCTTACTTCCGTTTTGTGTTCCTGAAACCCCAACAGTGGTATTAGAGCCACCTCCATATTAGAAATGCACATTGTGGCCTTAAAAACCCGAAAAATTGTTTTGTTTTCTGTCGCAGGGGTTAGTGGCGCTAATTCTATTAGGCGCTACGCGCGCTGGAACAGTTTTTGTTTTTAAAATAGAATCGGTTTTCGGTTCGGGGTTTTGGCATGTTTTTTGAGATTCTGGAAATTTGTTTCAGAAATATATTTTGGTACTTTGAGGTACCATGTTTGTTGTTTGGATGTATGTGGTAGAATTAGAATTGGTAACCTTGCCTTTGACCTTTTGGTTGATTTTGTGTGATTGGGTGCATTTGGTGATTTTATTATCACATGGCTGTAATATTTATTAATTTAGATAAATTTGTAATAATATTGTGGCTTGAATTCCATTTCATTCATCCGTGTAATTTGTAATAGATAAATAAGAAAATCGTGGCTTGAATGCCATTTATTTTCTATTGTATGTATTGTAAATTTTGGATGGATGAACGCACAATTGGAGCCTGAAGGAGATGGAGTAACATGTCCATAGAAGCCGATGAAATCTATTGGAGATGGCGGTTCTAGTGGGAGCTCGCATCGAAGACCTTTTGTCCCATACTTTTGACCATGTTCTTCCCGTTTTGTCTCACGGGAAGAACGCATAGGACTTATGGCAAGGGTTACCAATTTTGATATTTATATGCATGTGTTGGGATTTTATTATGCATGAATTGCTTAGGATTCACATTCTAGACAATTTTTCGAAATTAATAAAATCACAAGAGATTTGCTAAAAATGGTTACATTTCTTGCGCCCGCTAACATACAAGATTAACTCACATAGTGAAATTAGGTTTTGTCACTAATATGTTAATCTAAAACCAAACCGGAAACAAAAGCCCGTTTTTCCAAGAAACATGAATCATGTACCATCCGTAAGTCGATACCACTCGAATCTAGTATTATGAGTTTTGGTTGTCGAGCTTAGCACGAGCCAATTCTCATAAAATTGAGTGGAAGGTGAGTGTGGCAAATTCACAATTTTGGCTGTCGAGCTTAGCACGAGCCAACTTTGGTGAGTGTGTCATCATATGTCTTGACGGACGATTTACAATTACAAATTAAAATCCTTAAGTGATTGTCGAGCTTAGCGCAAGTCAACCAAGATTTTTAACTTGGAATTGGTGCAAGTAGGAATCAAACATGTCAAACGACCGATGGTTGTCGTAGGACCCCGCAAGTGCCTAACAGTTGCAATGAAGTTTGCAATCGGTAAAACGGTTACCGGCTTAAATAGCTCTATGAAGTGATCCGCGGCAAACCCGTCATGAATTGGAGTGAAATATGGTTCTTAGCCCTTGTTGAAGTAACTTGTTTTTTCGGGACCTTTTGGGTAATTATTTTAACGAGGATTAAATCAAACTAACTAATTCACGTACTCTCTTTATTATAGGATGTCAAATCATAATAACACCATGTCGAACATTTCACTTCGTATGTTCCTAGAAAGGGAGAAACTCAAGGGAATGAACTTTGTTGACCGGCTTAGGCAACTTAGGACTGTCCTACATGCCGAGTCTAAGTTGCACATCCTTGAGGAACCCCTTCTAGAACCACCCGCTACCAATGCGGCTTGGGCTGTCTGATACGCGTATGAAAAGCGTGTTAAGGACACACACGATGTTGCCTGTCTCATGTTGTCAACTATGAGCTCAGAACTGCAAAAGTAATTTGAGCAAATAAGGGTGTACGACATGATTAACAAACTGAAGGGTATGTTCCAACAACAACTTAGGCAGGAACACTATGAGTGTGTTAAACGTCTAGCCAGTTGTAAGATGCGGGAAGGCGGGAGTGTAAGTGGCCATGTTCTCAAGAAGAAGTCATACATGGACCAATTGGAGAGGCTAGGATTTCCTATAGGGAGGGAGCTCGGTGTGAAATTCATACTTTAGTCCCTGCCCGCATCATATGATCAGTTTGTTATGGACTATCATATGCATGAGATGGTGAAATCCATAGATGAACTGCATGGAATGTTGAAGACTGTAGAATCTAACATGTCCAAGAATGATTCAACTCCATCCATTCCCGGTTTTGGATCTAAGGAACGGAACATTATGAAGAAGGAGAAATCAACCCAACGAGAAGAGGTTGGAGTAACCAAGCCTGCTTTGAGCACAGAGTCTTAGGACATTGATGGTGTGCCTAAGGAGGCTCATCATGGGGTGGTTTGCTACTTGTGAGGAAGATTTGGGGATTGGGACTGTCATGCCTGCCCTTCGTGCCGAGAGGATATAAAACTTCTCCAAAAGGAGAGAGTTAATTTTCCTACTTAAGGTACATTAATGATTACATTTCATTGCTATTCCTTAATAAGCTGGGTTATTAACCCAAGCTATTAGACTCACATTTATCATAATTTTGATTTGTTACAAAATGTAGGTCTGATCGTTTCAAGAAGGAAAAGCTTGAAGAATCAGATCTCTAAAGAAGAAACCTTATTGATTGTCCTCTACAAGAGAATTGGGAGTTTTGATCTCGCCGTTATATCCGGATTATTACTTTTGTTTTGATGTCCTGTGTGGCAAGATTTGCTTTATTGTATGCTCTTTGAAGATGATGGATGTATTCTTGACTCTCGTATTTTGATGCAAAAGATTTTTCTTATTGATGGTTTTATTTCGTATTTTATCCGTCATTGCTCATGTGTTATTTTTGACCATTTATGGTGCTAAAATATACATTTGATGACGATGGACATGGCTTTGAATTGAAACATTTGTTTTGAAAAATGTTTTGAGATGTTTGTTGAAATCAAAACTTATCCATATCATAGCATACATAAAGGCTCGTTGTAAGTAATAAGACAATCATGAAAGATTGATTCTTAGATCCAAAAATGGTTTGCATACGTTAAATCCATGGCATAATCAAACTTGACCAAATAAACAAGAGTTGCATAACTTAGACCCATGTGGTTAGGATTTTCATAGAAGTTTAACCTCGGGTTAAATGAAAGATACAAAATTTGTTTATTGGACTTGGATGATTAAGAAATCCTTCACCGGTGTTGGTGAGAAGGAGTGAGACTTGCTGGATATTGATAACATTTGTGTGGATAATGCGTTCAAGCATGCCACAAAGAGTGACAATAGTGAACATCACCATCTTAAAGATAGTTGTTGAGAGAATGTTTACTAGACAAAAGGTTTATATCTGAAACCTTAAAGGTGTTCGGAATTAACCAAATGAAACTAAGAATCAGAAAAGGGGCATATAGATATGAATTTTTAGATCCAGTTGAGATGCTAAGATTTCTTATCTATTAGTTAACCATGAAATGGATCATGGGGTTTGACCCATAATTCATGTTCTATGAAAGACACATTGGTACATGGTGCCACATTAAAGGAAACCGGATGTCATTGATGATGATCTGGTGAAAGGCAGGCCTATTACATGTATTCAAACTGTTGGTATACACTGATTTTGGTAAACCAAGTCCTCAATATAAAACCCAACAAAAATGGTCACCTGAGCATCAAACGAGATATGACTAGAAATAGTTCTTTGCTTGTCAATCTCATAATTTAAAATCATCTAGTCTATATTCAGTGAGAGATGGATGAATTTTAGACCAAATTGATGCTCACACATATAAGTAGTTCATCTGAGTTTTGGATAATTGTTTCTTAGACTTACGGGAACCAGGTTTGGTTGCTCAAAAGGAGAAGACAATATCCAAAGCATTCCAGTGGAAGAACGTGAAACTTAAATAAGAAACCTGATGTTGGCACTAGCATTTAATCAGCATAGGGATGTTGGTAAAACCTGCCAATATCCATTGCTTTTTTAAATCTGATGGAAGTAAAGAAGGTTGTTTAGATATGAAGTTGTCATATTATAGTAACAGCAGCTTGATGGTGAATCATTGTGAGGTCACCACCCATCAGAAAAACATAGTGGGCCCAGAGTTCACTAATGATAACAAGAAGGGAATGGTATGAATAGAAGCAATCCATTTTTCGCATTCAAGTTTTTTGACTTGAGCTAATCCCATACCAAGGTTTAGAAGGTTGAAGGGATTAACATATATGCTTTTGTAGCGAACTTCAAATACCGACTAGTGGCAAAGGGTTTCATATTGACTATATGAAAACTTGTTCTAGTGGATATGTTGAAGATAATTTGGATTTTGTGAAAATTGTTGTCACTTTATGAAAACAAGTAAGTGTACATGGATGTAAAAGACCGAGATCCTTCACAGGACAATGTTCTGGAAATTCTTGAAGCACCTTCCGAGGGTCTTATACATCCATAACATCCAAATTAGGTCTACAACTAAGGATAAATACTTTGTGATAAGACTTGTATCTTATAGCTAAAATCTTGCTTTATGAGAAAATCAACGAGATGAGTTATCTAGAAAGCATAGATTAAGCCGATAGATATGTTAGGGCTAGTGGGAGCTTTATGTGTTCCTAGTGAAAGGTACTCCATGAAAATAATGTCCTAATTTAGGGTTGTTTTCAACCTATTGTTGGAATTATTGTTCAACGAGTACAAATAGGAAATACGGAATTAATTGAACTAAAAAATTCAAGGAATACTAAGGTATGTTTTGGAAGTTCGACAAAAGAGATTTGTCTTGAGTAAGTATTTATTGTAACCCGATCTTTAATAGTAGAACTGTCGATTTTAATCGAAGTTTCTGATCGTACAAAAGGTGGTGTTGATATGACATTTAAGTCTTTCATGAGTATCATTGACCCTGATGTGAACTTCGGTGACATTGAGGGTGCGACGTCTCTAATAAACATATATGTGATCTCCTTAAATAAACACTATGAAAGTGGTTTAATAAGAGAATACAAAAGAGTACAAAGGGATATTGTGTTGATGATCCCATCGGTAAGCCGTTGTCATATACTAGTGATGAATGTCATACTAGGTATATTAGCATCCTTTATGCTGATGACTAGGCTTGAACATCATTTTAGTAAATGTTTGATTTATTAATTAGATTTGGGAACTGTAAGTAGTACTGTTACCGATGAATGTATCGATATATAACAGGGACTATATATACACATGATACGGTTACTTTCATTGGTCTTTATTGTGTTCCATCTTAGCATGTTTAACAACTTCCCACAATGTTTTTACATTCTAAGTCTCCACAGTCAGTCATTCTTCAAGGGAAGGAAGTTTGAATTAAGGCTAAGGTTAGGTGTTGGTTATGCATTAATCAAGGATTGAATGCATGAAACGCAACACTAACCTATGCTTGAAAAGAGTTTCAAGTGACTATAAGACCCGCACTGAGTTCACTTCATGGATCATGGTCACAAGTGACTCGGGATGATAATATCATTTCATCCTTAGACCGGAGATACATGAGTATCCAAAGAACTAATTTGCTTTATTTAGATTGCTTTCAAACGTAGTTCGTAATTGGCTACTATAAAGGAAGTTTTCAAATAAAGTATGAGACTTGTGGAGGAACTATGTAGACAAAGGGATTTGTTCCTCTGTGTAGAGAGATATCCATGGGCCCCTCGATGATTGGGAGCAGACACCAAAAATTTTCCTTTCCGTGCACGGGATATATTGATTTAGATCAAATATATCTCACCCATTTGGTCACCACCAATCAAGATCGAGAAACATAATCGTGAACGATCTGGAGATTAACACTTAATCCATATCTCGTGTTCACAAGGATATCACGAACAAAAGGATATTTGATCACTTATCTTTAGGCCATCCCATATTTGTTTTGGTTTTTGTTTCGTTCAGGGTGAAAAAATCCATACTGACTTGGGGGCAATGATGCTTTACTAGAGGCCGCTCTTTGTCTGTGATTTCATGGGTACGATGTATCATGTGAAAGTGGAAGTCTGTTGGGATATGCACACTGACGCACGTATGCCATATGAATCACTGCCGACGATGTATGGGTCTATTACACACCGGGGATCAATCTCGACAACAACCTAAGTGGAGGGACTAATTTGGTCAATTGCAAGAAGGTTGGCATGCTGGTAGAGATAACGACTCTAACCATTAAAGTTAGCTGCTCTATCTCCTGAAGGTTAGCGGCTCTAACTAGAGCCCGATAGCGGCGCTAACTTTTAGAGTTAGCGGCGCTATCTCCTAAGAGTTAGCGGCGCAAACCCCTGTCAGAATGCATGCAACTTTTGCATGTTGCCTCCATTCTCCACCAATCCAAGAGGGGAATTCTATTGGTCAACCATGAGGCTTTGAAAAGCAGCTCTGTAGAGCTCATTTGAAGGTGATACTTTCTTGGGAAAAACTCTCTCTTGCTACACACACATACATAAAAGTATTCCTCCATTTGTGAGGTAAATTTGAGGGTTCATGGTGTGATTCTTAAAGAGAAGAGTGAGGAGAACTCGAGGTTGCTAGTTCCATAGGTGGTTTCATGGATTGAAGACTACCAAAGGCATGCTAGTACATGGAGATTGTGCAAACTCGGGGTGGACTTTGATAGAGTAGTGCTTGGTTGCTTTCTAGTAAATACCACTTTCACTCCTTTGTTCCATAAGTTCAAAGAGGCTATAATCTCTACTCCTTTTATTTATCATGTTGCATTTCATAGTCATGGATTTTGGTCCACTTTCTTGGGGTTTCATGTTTTTTTGCTTCATAAGAGTTGTACATTATGCTTGTGATGTTGTACCTTGCTTCCGTTGTGTGTTCCCGAAACCACAACACTAAGATCATCTCCCTTCTTCTTCATGTTGCTTTTTTGTTACATAGAGTTTGGTACACTATGGGGTTTCTCCTTTTAGGCTTTGTATGGTTGTACCTTGTGGAATTTTTGTTGTACCTTGCTTCCGCTGTGTGCCCTGGAAACCCCAACAGTGGTATCAGAGCCACCTCTATGTTAGAATTGCACATGGTGGCCTGAAAAACCCGAAACAAAAAAAAGTTTTTGTAATCTGTCGCAGGGGTTCACGACGCTAACCTAGTGTTAGCGGCGCGAACTCCATCATGTTAGCGGCGCGATAGGTGCTGGAACAGTTTTGGTTATAAAAATTAAAACAGTTTTCGGTCTCGGGTTTTTGGCATTTTTAAGGCTTCTGGAAATTTGTTTCGGGTGTCTTGGCTTGGTTTTTCAGTAGCTATGATTATGTTTGGTTGTGTGTGGATGTATAGATTGGTACCCTTGCTTTGGCCATGTGGTTGTTTTGTGTGTATGGATGCATTTGGTGATTATATATCACTATGGGCTGTATTATTATTTATTTGAAGTTATATTTGTAATAATAATGTGGCTTGCATGCCATTTCATTCATCCGTGTAATTTGTAATAGAAAAATAGGAAAAGTTGTGGCTTGCATGCCATTTCTTCTCTATTGTATGTATTGTAAATCATGGAGGATAGAAACACACAAATGGAGTCAAAAGAAGATGGAGCATGATGTCCATAGAAGCCGGTGAAATCCATTGAAGATGGCGGTTCTAGTGAGTGCTTGCATTGAAGTTCTTTTGTCCCATAGTTTGACCAAGTTCTTCCCATTTTGGTTCACGGGAAGGACGCATAGGACTTCTGGCAAGGGTTACCAATTTTGATATATATGCATGTGTTGTGATTTTATTATGCATAGATTGCTTAGGATTCGCAAGCTAGACAATTTTTTGAAAATTAATAAAATTACAAGAGATTTGCTAAAAATGGTTTACATTTCTCGCGCACTCTCACATACATGATTAACTCACATAGTGAAATTAGGTTTTGTCACTAATAAGTTAATCGAAAACCTAACCGGAAACAAAAGCCCATTTTTCCATAAAAACGTGAATCATGCACCATCCGTAACTCGATACCACCCGAATATAGTATTATGAGTTTTGGTTGTCGAGCTTAGCACGAGCCATTTCTCATAAAACTGTGTGGAAGGTGAGTGTGGAAAAATTCACAATTTGGTTGTCGAGCTTAGCACAAGCCAATTTTGGTGGATTTCTCATCGTATGTCTTGATAAACGATTTGCAATTTTGAGTTTGAAATCTTGATTGATTGTCGAGCTTGGCACGAGTTAATCAAAATTTGAAAGCTTAAAAATGGCACAAGAAGCGATCAAACATGCCAAACGACCCTTGGTTGTCGTAGGATCCCTCAAGGTGCTAAGGAATGGGATAGAGATTGCAACTGACAAAATGGTTGCCGACCTAAATAATTTTATCATGTGATCCGCGGAATCCCTGTCGCATGGTGGGATGAAATGCGGTTCTTAGCCTTGTTAAGATGATTCTTTTGGGTAAATTATTTTAACAAGATTATATAAAACTAACTAAAATATACTTTGCTAATTATACGTGGCATCAACAAGTGCAAACACCACCAGCACAAACGTTTCTCTTCGAGTTTTCCTTGACAAGGAGAAACTTGACGGTAGCAACTTCATCGATAGGCATAGGAAGCTGAGGCTCATCCTCCGCTATGAAGGTAAGTTCCATACCATTGAGGAACCCTTACCCGAGGCACCTCTAAGTAGTGCAACAAGGGCGGTCCGAGAGGCGTATGAAAAGCGCCTCAAGAAGACTGAAGAGATCACATGCCTCATGTTGAGCACTATGAGCTCAGATTTGCACTTAAGTACTTACGATCTGATCGTGCAGCTGAAGCACATGTTTCAAAAGCAGGTGCGGAAGGAGTGGTATGAATGCTTCAAGTCTGTCCTTGCTTGCAAGCTTCCAGATGGAGGGAACGTGAGCGCTCATGTGTTGCGGATGAAATCAAACATTGAGCGCATGGACAAGTTGGGTTTCACCATCGGGAGGGAGATGGCGGTCGATTTGATTCTCCAATCCCTGCCTAGTACATATGATCAATTCACTATGAGTTATCATATGCATAGCACGGATAAAACCCTTATGGAGCTCCACGGTATGTTGAAGACCGCTGAGGCTACAATGACCAAGAGCAAGCCATCTTCTTCCAACCCCGTTCTAGCCATCCGGGAGGGCCGCATCTCCAAGAAGTAGAAGAAGAGCACCCCTTCCAAAGGGAAGGGTAAGGGAAAGGATGATGAGGTCAAGCCTAACCCTACCACCAAAGGGAAAGGTAACGGGAAACTTCCCCAAACCAAGACCCCGGAGGATGCTCAACGCTCTTTCTGCGGGGGCAAGGGGTACTACCGCCGAAGCTGCCCAAATTACCTTGAAGGGCTCAACAAGCTCAAGGCTATAAGAATTTTTAGACCCGACTCGTCAGGTACTTTCATGATATAACTGTTGGAGTTTGCCCACTGACACACGTACGCCATAAGTATCACTACCGATGATTGTATGGGCCTATTGGGTCACACACCGGGGAACTATCTCGACAGCCTAAAAAGTGGAGGGACCAGTGGTATCAAAATGGAAAAGTTGGTGATCAGGCAAGTTACGCGGCGCGGTCTTGCTTACGCGATGCGGAATTTCCGCGGCGCGGAAGTTAACGAATACGCGACGCGTAATTCTGACAGACTGCATGCAACTTTTAGTCATTTCAACCTCCACACATGCCCAATGCATGTCCGACTTTTTCTGGAGACTGAGGCCGGCCAAGGGAACTAAAGAGGCATATGGAGTCTTTAAAAAGAATCCTTTTGTCCTTGCTTTTCATCCTTTTGCCAAAATCATAAACATACACTTAGTGAGAGACTTTTAGAGTGTGTGTGTGCTCCAGAAAATAGATCCGAATTTCTGCAAATTCTTGGCTGTTCTTGAAGGGTTTCAAGGCTTTGAAGATCCTTTGAGCTTGATAGTAGAAGGAGGTGGTACAAACCCGGGGTGGACTTCAATAGAGGAAGCCTATCTTGGTCTTCAAGTGTTCATCTCTTCATCAATCATTTTCTGGAGCTTAGGAGTAGGGTATAATCTCTATTCCTTCTCTTTTTCATATTACTTAAGCTAGCTATAGAGTTTGGTCCATGGTTTGGGGTTTTATGCTTTGTTATCTTGTACTCTATGCTTTGTTTGTTGTACCTTGGTGCTTCCGCTGTGTACATAGAACCCCAACAGTGGTATCAGAGCCACCTCTATACTACTTTTGCACATGGTGGCCTGAAAAAACCCGAAAATAAGGTTTTCTGTTTTCTGTTCATCGGTGTCCGCGGCGCGGAACCCTTGTGGTTACGCGGCGCGCAACTAAGCTGAACATATTTTGTTTTTTAAACCTTGTTTTAAACAAATATTATTTTTGGGTTTTTGGCACTGAATTTTGGTTTCTGGAATTTTGTCCAGAAATTAAAATTTAGTTTTTGAAGTTGCCTTGTATAATGGTTGGTGTATTTACATGTGGATTATTGTTTTGGCACGAAAATAGTAATTGCATATACTTACATTATGTATTTATGAATATGTTTCATAAAAAATGGTTTGGTGTTACTAATGCATAAGTACATGGGATTTTTAGTGCCTTGAGTGTTTTTGTAAAAATCTTAACCATTATACATAAGTTTGCATGGTTTTGTGTGGCACACCATGTTGTTGATGTTGTTTGATCATTAGTGAACTTTGCATGTTCTAGTGATGTTGGTAAACTAGGAAATGCCCTAGACCTTGTGGATGTTTGGTTGTATGTTTTGTTTTTATTCATTCATTTGGTGACTTTATGCCACAATGGTTTGTAATAATAATTTATTTATTTGGTATGTAATTTGTTTTGAGGCTTGCATGCCATTTAAATATTCCATATTATGTATTTGTACTAGGAAATAAGATTTGTGGCTTGTATGCCATTTTTTTTAATTTTCTATGTAATTGTAATATGGAGCAACCATCGGGAGTCCATGGAATAACGTCTTGGCAAACACGAATCTGGAAGGCCCAATGGAGGTGGCGGGTTTAGTGGGAGCACATCCAAGTCAAGGAGTTTTTGTCCTTAGATGACTTGTTTTTCCCGTAGTGGCTCACGGGAAAAATACATAGGTTTTAGGGGCATGGTTACCAACTATATGTATGCGTGTGATGGTTTTATTATATATTGTTTATGCATGAGTTGTAGGACTATTGCATGCTAGACAATTTTTAATAAATTATAAAACCCAAGAGTCTTAAAAATGGTTTAACAACTCTCGTGCGCTCACTTGATTAACATACGGATTTAAATTGGTTTAGTATCCGATTAGTGAAAACTTTTGGTTATTGTCACTTTTGTTAATCAAACTCTATATGGTTTTTTAAACCGGAAAACTAAATCCCGTTTTCTAAATGTAAATCGCACACCACCTATAAGATGACACCGCCCGAATCTAGCCATGTAAGGGTTGATCGTCGAGCTCTAGCCGAGATTGCCTTTGCAAGAGCTGTGTGGAAGGCGCGTGTGGCAACTCGCAAGGTCGATTGTCGAGCTCTAGCCTAGTCGACCATTGGGCAAGAATACCACCGTGTATCTTGATGGTTGATTTATGATTTTGAATTAATATTTCATATAGTCGTCGAGCTCTAGCCGAGGTCATGTAAAATATTACTTTCAGATCGGCGTGGAGGGATCAAACATGCCGAACTTGGCACAATGGTTGTCAAGTAGGATCCCGCAAGGAACTAAGAGTTGCAATAATGGATTGCAATCGGTCAATGGTTGCCGGCCTAAATAGCTTTGCCACGTGATCCGCGGAAAACCCGTCACGGCGCAAGGTGAAATAAGGTTCTTAGCACTTGTTAAAATAGTTATTTTTCATTAAACATTTGGGGTAATTATTTTAACAAGGATTTCAATCAAACTAACCAATCTACTTTGCTTTTTATAGATGGCATCAACTAGCACCAACCACACCACGTCAAACATATCCTTAAGAGTGTTTCTCGAGAAGGATAAACTCGATGGGACCAATTTTATGGATAGGTCACAACAACTTAGGATAGTCCTCCGTCATGAGGACAAGTTGGACACCATTGAGGAACCCATACCCGAGGTCCCTGCATCCAACGCGAGTAGGTTCGTGAAAGAGGCGTATGAGAAACGCCTCAAAGACATCACCGAGGTTACTTGCCTCATGCTTAGCACTATGAGCTCCGACTTGCAAAAGTCGATGGAGCACTTGAGTGCTTATGACATGTTGCACGAGTTGTCGGACATGTTCCAACAACAAGCTAAGGAAGAACGGTATGGTTGTCTCTACGACCTCCTCAGTTTCCGGTTGCAAGAGGGCGGGAACGTGTCCCACCATGTTCTCAAGATGAAAGCATTGGTGGAACACCTCGAGAGGTTGGGATTTTCCATCGCGAGAGAGATGGCGGTAGACTTGATTCTACGATCTATCCCACCGTCATATGATCAATTTGTTGTGAGTTATCATATGCACGGGATGGATAAATCCCTCATGGAATTGCATGGTATGCTGCGGACCGCTGAGTCCAACATGACCAAGCAAAAGCCATCTACCTCCGTTCCCGTCTTGGCCATCAAGGAGGGTTAGTCCAAGAAGAGGAAGAAGCCGGCCTCTACCCCGAAACGGAAAGGCAAGGGTAAGGTTGGGGCTCCCAAGCCGAACCCTGCCCCGGAGCCGAAGCCAAAGGGACCTATCCCTCAAGCTAAGACTCCGGAGGAGGCGATTTGCTTCTTTTGCGGGGCAAAGGGACACATGCGCCGGAGCTGCCCTAAGTACCTAGAGGGTCTGAAGAAGCTACGAGCTTCGGGAGCGGGCGCTTCTACTTCAGGTACGTTTGTGATTGAACTCCATCATACTTCTACATCTAAAGGATTTGTTTTAGATACCGGCTGTGGCACTCACATTTGTAATATGGTGCAGGTGTTAAAGGGAAGTAGAAGGCTGAGAGATGGGGAGCTGGAGCTGACCATGGGAAACAAGGAGGTTGTCCCAGTGTTAGAGAAAGGAAGCGTGGAGCTTACTTTGAAGACCGGCTTTTCTATTATTTTAAAAGATGCATGCTATTCGCCGCTTGTGGCTAGAAACATTTTATCACTTTATGCTTTGTGTGACGATGGATATTTGTTTAAATTTGAAAATGGATTTATTTTGTGCTTTAAAAATTATGTTTATTATTTTAAAGCTTATCCATGTCGTGGTATATATGAAGCCGATGCATACATAGAAAATAATAGAGCAATCATGAAAATTGATTCTGGATCCAAAAATGGTTTGGATAAGTTTTCCTTATGGCATAGCCGTCTTGGCCATATAAACAAGAAACGCATCACCAAGCTCCAATCGGATGGGATCTTGGAATCCTTTGACCTCGGGTCAAATGAAGTATGCGAGTCTTGTTTATTAGGAAAGATGACTAAGTCACCCTTTACCGGTGTGTGTGAAAGGGCTCAATGCTTGTTGGAAATAGTGCATACGGATGTATGCGGTCCGTTCAAGCATGTTACAAGGAACAACTCAAGATACATCATTACGTTTACTGATGATTTCAGTAGATATGGATATGTCTACTTGATTAGGCAAAAGTCTGAGGCCTTTGAGGTCTTTAGGACATTCCAAAATGAAGTCCAGAATCAATCGGGCAAGACTATCAAAGTACTTCGCTCCGATAGGGGAGGCGAATACTTTAGCTCGGAGTTCCATGATCATCTTCTTAGTTGTGGGATTATTTCACAACTAACTCCTACTAGGATGCCACAATTAAATGGTGTTGCCGAGCGGAGGAATCGGACATTGTTGGATATGGTCCGGTCGATGATGAGTCGTACGGAAGTACCCATAAGATTTTGGGAGTACGCTCTTGAGTCGGCGGTTAGGATCCTTAACCTCGTACCGACAAAGAAGGTCCAAAAGAAACCTTATGAGATTTGGCATGGAGTTGCTCCTAAGATCGCATATCTCAAGGTTTGGGGATGTCCTGCCTTCGTGAGACGAGAGGTAGAGGACAAACTCGAACCAAGATCTGAAAGGTGTACTTTATTGGGTATCCAACCGGAGGCATGGGATATTTATTCTACAAACTTTCCGAAAACAAAGTGTTTATCGCGAGAAGGGCTGTGTTCCTTGAAAGGGAACTCATATCCATGCAATCGGGTAAAAGGATTGATCTTGAAGAAATTCAAGAACCCAATGGGGATGGGACAAGTGTCGGCTCTAGCAATCAACCCGGAGTGGTTGAAACCAAGCAAGAGGATGCGTCAGTACCTGACAACACTTCATTAATTCCTCGTAGGTCTGGCAGACCACATCAAGAGCTAGAGAGATATGGGTTTCTCATATCTGAGGGCAAAGACTTATTAGTGGATCATGATGAACCGACCAACTACCAGGAAGCCGTAGCGTGCAGTGAGTCTGCTAGGTGGAAGGAAGCAATGGAGAGTGAGATGCAATCCATGTCGGATAACCAAGTATGGGAATTAGTTGATCCTACACCCGGGTGTAAGACAGTGGGATGTAAATGGGTCATCAAGAAGAAGACCGGCATGGATGGATCTGTAGATACCTTCAAAGCCCGACTGGTAGCTAAGGGTTTCACGGAAACTCATGGGATTGACTATGAGGAAACCTTTTCACCAGTGGCCATGTTGAAGTCTATCCGAATACTCATGGCCATAGCTGCGTTTTATGATTACGAGATATGGCAAATGGATGTTAAAACCGCCTTCCTTAACGGGAAGCTAAGTGAAAAGGTGTTTATGACACAACCCAAGGGTTTTGTACATCCTGAGTATCCTGATAGAGTCTGCAGGTTAAAGAAATCTATTTATGAACTTAATCAAGCATCTCGTAGCTGGAACCTGTGCTTTGATGAGAAAATCAAAGAGTTTGGATTTTCGAAAAGCAAGGATGAACCATGCGTATATGTCAGGGCTAGTGGGAGCGCTGTAGTATTCCTTGTCCTATATGTAGATGATATTCTACTTATTGGAAACAATGTCCCAACCTTGAAAGAGGTTAAGACTTTTCTTAGGAGTTGTTTCTCCATGAAGGACTTAGGAGGCGCGGTGTATATCTTGTGCATAAAGATCTATAGCGATAGATCTAAAAGGCTAATAGGCCTTAGCCAAAGTGCATATGTCGACAAGGTCTTGAAGCGATTCAAGATGGAGGACTCTAGGAGGGGTAATAAACCTATGTTGCATGGAGTGACTTTGAGCAAGTTTCATTGTCCTAGTTCCAAAGAGGAACTTGACGTAATGAAGAGGGTCCCGTATGCTTCGGCAGTGGGATCAATCATGTACGCCATGCTATGCACTCATCCTGATGTATCGTGTGCCTTGAGAATGACGAGTAGATATCAGGCTAATCCCGGGCAAGCCCATTGGACTGCGGCCAAGAACTTTCTCAAGTATCTTCAGAGGACGAAGGAGATGTTCTTAGTATATGGTGGTAAGGAAGAGCTTAGAGTACATGGTTACTCTGACGCTAGCTTCCAAACTGATAAGGACGATTGCCAATCACAATCGGGGTTCGTGTTCCTTCTCAATGGTGGTGCTATAAGTTGGAGGAGCTCCAAGAAAGATACCGTAGGTGATTCAACTACCGAGTCGGAGTACATTGCGGCAAGTGAAGCAGCTAAAGAGGCGGTATGGATGAGGAAGTTCATCCAAGACCTTGGAGTGATTCCTAGCATATCCAACCATATTGAGATCTTCTGTGACAATGAGGGTGCGGTGGCTTTAGCTAAGGAACCAAGGGCTCATAAGCGGACGAGGCACATTCCTCGCAAATACCACTTCATCAGAGATGTTATTGAGAGTGGTGATATTGCCATCAGCAGAGTAGAATCGGAGGGCAATTTGACTGATCCGTTCACTAAACCGCTGTCACAAGCTGTACTTGATTCTCACACTAGAGATATAGGTGTTAGATTCGCTAGTGACTTGGTTTGAGTGTAATATTTGGTTTATGTTTGATTTGTACTTGTATTTTGGGAACGCTAAGCAGTATTGTATTTCATTCTATATTGATTACTAAATGTGATTTAATGATACGCCGAGGGCGAATATTTTATGAATCTTTACTGTGTTCCATCTTAGCATGTTTAATACTTCCCAGAATGCCTTTTCATTCTAAATGTCCACAGTCGGTCATTCTTCAAGGGGAGGAAGTTTGAGATAAGACTGAGGGAAATGGTTGGTCGCTATCTAATAATTGATTAGATAAAAGAGACGCAACACTTCGCCTATGCTTGCAATGGTCAAGTGACTGGACTACCCGCACCTGAACTTACTTCATGGTTTCTGTCATGAGTAAGTTAGGATGATAATATCATTTTGTCCTTAGACTGGAGATACATGTGTTCCAAAGCATGGATCTGCTTTGCTTTAATTGCTTTCAAATGCAGTTCGTAACTGGCTGTTATAAAGGGAGCTTTTAGGTAAAGTATGGTGTATGTGGCGGAGCAATGTAGTCAAAGGGATTCGTTCCTCTGGTTTTAGAGAAATATCCTTGGGCCCCTCGATGATTGAGCGCTGACATAAAATGGATGGCCATGCTCAAGTTGCAATGATATTTGATCGATTGCAACTAGATTTTGGGTCACCATCAATCGAGATCGAGAAACATAATCGTGAACGATCTGGAGATTGACATTTAACCATGTCTCGTGTTCACACGGATATCGCGAACGAAGGGATAATTGATCACTTATCTATAGGACCATTTCGTAACTTATTCTGGATTTGGTTTTTGACAAAAACCCATACTGACTTGGGGGCAGAGATGCCCTACTAGAGGCCGATCTCTGTCTGTGGTCTTAGGGTACGGTGTGTCATGTGCAAGTGGGAGTTTGTTGGAGTTTGCCCACTGACGCACGTACGCCATAAGTATAACTACCGATGATTGTATGGGCCTATTGGGTTACACACCGGGGAACTATCTCGATAGCCTAATAAGTGGAGGGACCAGGAGTGTCAAAATGGAAAAGTTGGTGATCAGGCAAGTTACGCGGCGCGGTCTTGCTTACGTGACGCGGAATTTCCGCGGCGCAGAAGTTAACGAATATGCGACGCGTAATTCTGACAGACTGCATGCAACTTTTAGTCATTTCAACCTCCACACATGCCCAATGCATGTCCAACTTTTTCTGGAGACTGAGGCCAACCAAGGGAACTAAAGAGGCATACGGAGTCTTTAAAAAGAATCCTTTTGTCCTTGCTTTTCATCCTTTTGCCAAAATCATAAACATACACTTAGTGAGAGACTTTTAGAGTGTGTGTGTGCTCGAGAAAATAGATCCGAATTTCTGCAAATTCTTGGTTGTTCTTGAAGGGTTTCAAGGCTTTGAAGATCCTTTGAGCTTGGTAGTACAAGGAGGTGGTACAAACCCGGGGTGGACTTCAATAGAGGAAGCCTATCTTGGTCTTCAATTGTTCATCTCTTCATCAATCATTTTCTAGAGCTTAGGAGCAGGGTATAATCTCTATTCCTTCTCTTTTTCATGTTGCTTAAGCTAGCTATAGAGTTTGGTCCATGGTTTGGGGTTTTATGCTTTGTTATCTTGTACTCTATGCTTTGTTTGTTGTACCTTGGTGCTTCCGCTGTGTACATAGAACCCCAACAATAACTCCATCAAACTTTGACTTATAAATGTTGGGTTTTAGATACCGGTTGTGGCACCCACCTATGTAATATAGTGCAGGTGCTAAAGGCAAGTAGGAGCTTGGAGAGGGGAGAGCTGGACACTGTAATGGGAAACACGGAGGTTGTCCCAGTGGAAGCTAAAGGAGACTTGGAGCTTTCATTCAAGACCAGCAATTCTATTTTATTAAATAATGTATGTTGTTCGCCCAGTGTGGCAAGAAACATTATTTCATTCCATGCTTTGTATGACGACGGTTATAATTTTAATTTTGTCAATGGTCCCATTGTATGTTTTAAAAATGATGTTGTTTATTTTAAAGCATTACCGTGTCATGGCAAGATGACAAAACCACCATTCACGGGTACAAGTGAGAGGGGAAAGGAACTTCTGGAAATCATACATACTAATGTATGTAGTCCTTTCAAGCATGTCACAAGGAATAACTCAAGATACTTCGTTACCTTTGTAGATGATTATAGTAGCTATGGATATGTCTACCTTGTTAAACACAAGTATGAAACCTTTCATTCAATACTTTCCAAAACGAAGTACAGAATCAATTGGTCAAGACAATTAAGGTTCTCTGGTTTGATAGAGGTGGAGAGTATCTTAGTACTGAGTTTACCGATCATCTTAGAAATTGTGGACTTTTTTCACAATTAACAGCTCCAAGGACTCCACAATTAAATGTGGTCGCCGAGAGGAGGAACCAAACCTTGCTTGACATGGTACGGCCGATGATGAGTCGAATGGAGGTACCCATTACTTTATAGGGATACGCTCTAGAAACGGCGATAAGAGTCCTTAACCTCGTACCAACCAAGAAAGTCGCAAAAACACCTTATGAAATGTGGGATAATAAGAAGCCGACACTTTCATACTTACGAGTCTGGGGTTTTCAAGCCTACGTGAGACATGAGGCTGAAGACAAACTTGAACCTCGCTCGGAAAGGTGTAACTTTATCGGATATCGTCCTGCCGATGTTGGATATTTATTTTATAAACCTTTAGAGAACAAAGTTTTTGTTGCTCGAAGGTAATTTTTGCTTGAAAGATATGCTATCAGAGGAAACTTGCATAAGGAAATTGTCCTTGAGGAAGATCAAGGGTCATCCGACAAAGAACTTGAGACGGTTGAACCCGAGCAGAGTAATGCTGCGGTACCTGACACTCTTGCATTGTCAACTCCAAGGTGTTCCGGTAGGACTCATCATGAGCCAGAGAGATATGGATTTCTTATCTCCGAGGGAAACGAGTTATTGGTGGATCATGATGAACCCACAAACTACAAAGAAACTATGGCAGGCCCTGAGTCTGCAAAATGGAAGGAAGAATGGAGAGCGAGATGCATTATATTTCGGATAACCAGTTGTGGGAACTTGTTGATCCTATACCCGAGGTTAAACCCGTTGGGTGTAAAAGGGTTTTCAAGAAGAAACTCGGCATAGATGGAACCTTGGATACCTTCAAAGCCCGACTGGTGGCAAAGGGTTTGACACAAACATAAGGCATTGATTATGATGAAGCCTTTTCCCCAGTGGCCATGTTGAAGTCGATCCAAATATTACTTGCCATTGCTGCATTTCATGATTATGAAATATGGCAGATGAATGTAAAAACCGTCTTCCTTAATGGGAAGCTTTCTAAAGAGGTGTATATGACACAGCCTGATGGTTTTGTACATCCATAGTATCCAAACAAGGTTTGCAAATTAAAAAAGTCCATTTATGGACTTAAGCAAGCATCTCGAAGCTGGAATCTTTGCTTTGATGAGAAAATCAAAGAGTTTGGATTTTCGAAAAAAAGATGAACAATGCGTATATGCAGGGCTAGTGGGAGCACAATTATCTTCTTAATCCTTTACGTAGATGATATTCTACTCATTTGAAATCATATTCCGAGCCTAAGGAGTGTTAAAGCTTGGCTAGGAATTGCTTCTCAATGAAGGATCTAGGGGATGCGAGCTGCATTCCGGGGATTAAGATCTATAAAGATAGATCTAGAAGGCTTCTCGGGCTTTCTCAAAGGGCATACATAGATAAGGTCATAAGACGCTTTAAAATTGAGTAATTCATGAAAGGAAACCTCCCTATGTTGCATGGGTTGACTTTTAGCAAGATTCACATTCGTGGATCTGTAATAGTTTTTGAAGACTCCTATCAACACATTCAGGGAAAAACATCCCGAGAGTTATGGTTATCACTTGAACGGGCTTATGCTCCTGTTACGTTATCTCATGAATTTACTCTTAAAAGTTAACTTCTGAGAATCACCATGAAAGGTGATGAAAAACTTGCTGAATATCTCAGCAGAGCTCAAGAATATGCTACTGCTCTTGCGAATATTGGAGAACCAGTAAAGGACAAAGATTTGGTTATGTTCTGTTGGGATTTCATGGGCTAGCTGTGGAAGCAAATGTACAACAAGTAAAGCCCAAAGTACAAAAAAAAACATGCACAAAACATGAAACCCCAAAAGAGGACCAAACTCTATGTACAAGAAATGCAACATGCAAGAAGGAAAGACAGTTATACCTTTCTCCTTAGCTCTAGAAAATGTAAAATGTTGTGATGATGATCCTCCAAGAACGAAAAACCAGATCTTCTATTGGGATATACCCCGGGAACACGCCAACCACGAGTGCTAGCTCGCCTCTAGTGATACTTCACCTTGAATATCACCTTAGGAACAACAACTGTGAGACCAAAATCTAGATCAATCTCTCTAAAGCTCTCCCTTAGTCTATAGTAGCACTAAAGAGAGTTTTAATGCAAGAGAAAAATGGCATAAGTCCAAAATGAGACTCTAGAGAGAGTGATAAAACACCTCCCTACGTCCCCTTATCCCCATATGGCCGGCCAAAGACAATATTATATGTCACACATGCATTGGCCAGCTTTGGAGGTGATTTGACAAAAAGCACATGCAGCCGTAGCGGCGCTAACCCCTTAAAGTTAGCGGCGCTAACGCAACCTGTAGCTTTTCTGACAAACGGTCACATGCAACCGTAGCGGCGCCAACCGTTAAGAGTTCGCGGCGCTAACTCTTTAACGATAGCGGCGCTAACGCGGCTTGCAGTACCAACTTTTGTCTTTTGCCATATTTGGTCCCTTTACTTTAGTTGCTGGCAGGTTTGACCCAGTTGTATGACCCAATAGGCCCATACATCATCAGCAGCGGTCTAGATGGCGTACGTGCATTAGTGGGCATTTTCTAACAAACTCCCACTTGCACATAATGCATCGTACCCATGTAACCACAAACAAAGAGCGGCCTCTAGCAAAACATTGATGCCCCCAAGTCAGTAGGGGTTCCGCCTGATGGAGTTCACATACGAGTACAAAACGCAACGGAAGCAATTTAAAACAATTAATTTTCACAAAGAAACGACTTGAACTCCATGAATGGTTAAAACTTGATACAAGCAAGCATGCAACCAAAACAAGAAACACAAGAGAAGAAATGGTGTTATACCTTCCTCCTTAGCTCCTAGTTACTGTAGAGAAGGTTGAACACGGATGGGATGAGCAAATCTTGAAGAAAATGCCCTCAAGAGATCCACCGAGATAATACACCAAATATTTCACCCTTGTGCTAGCAAGAAGATCGAGATTCACACACACAACTTAGTTGAATCTTTGATCCACAGCCCTCTCTTTACTGGATACACTCAAGAAGCTCACCACTCAATGTGTTTGAACACTCCAGCCTTACATAAAGTCATATCCAGACTTCTGGAACACTCCAGCCGGCCACACCTTGACACCCCATTGGACCACAAAGCCAAAACCGATAGAATTCAAGTGTCACTTCGGTTTCCTGGCTTAACGACCCCTCACGGGCTCTCACGGCCCGTGAAGATTAAAAGCTTCACCGCCCGTGCCGAAATTCTTGAAGTCGTAGAGGTAACCGTGGCGCATTTTGTCCTTCACGATCCCTTTACGGCCCGTGAAGGACCATGAAGCCACTCTGGTCCATGAGTTGTAAGGCCCATGTAGGAACTCGTGGGGACACCATCTTCACGACCCGTGGAGCATCCTTCACGGTCGTGAAGCCTAGGTCAACTGGAATTCGACCATTTTGACCGGCTGTTTTCACTTAGGGCTATTTGGGTAGAAGTTTGGTGTATGACCCAATAGGCCCGCACATCATTGGCAGTGATACGGCATACGTGTGTCAGTGGGCATACTCCAACAGACTCCCACTTGCACATGACGCACCGTATCCATATGTATCACAGACAGAGAGCGGCCTCTAGCAAGACATCTCTGTCCCTAAGTCTGTACAGGGTATGTTATGTTGGGATTTCGTGGGCTAGCAGCGGAAGCAAAGTACAACATAAAAGGCCCAATGTACAAGAAAATATAGCACAAAATCAAGAAATCCCAAAATGGACCAAACTCTATGTAAAGAAATGCAACTTGAAAGAAGGAAAGAAGGTTATACCTTTCTCCTTAGCTCCAGAAATGGTGGGTGTTTTGATGGTGATCCTCCAAGAAAGAAAACCGCGGATCGTCTATTAGGATATAACCCGGTAACACGCCAACCTCGAGAGCTAGCTCGCCTCAAGTGATACTTCACCAAGAATATCACTTCCGGAACAACAACCATGCGAGACCAGTCTGGAACAATGACCTTGAACTCTCTTGCTCACCTAAAACTCTCTCAAAGTCACAAGGTACTTTAGAGAGTATGTTGTGTGTGTGTATTTTCACCAAGAGAAAATAATGAGTTCACCCTTCAAACCGGCCAAGCTTCGAGACTAGATATCCACATGCATTGGCTGATTTAGGAGGTGACTTGACAAATGTCATATGCAGGATTTTGCGGCGCTAACCATGAGTTAGCGGCGCTAACTGAAAAGAGTTAGCGGCGCTAACGCGGCCTGTCAGTGATTTGACACAAAGTACATGCAGCTGTAGCGGCGCTAACCTTTAGGACTTAGCGGCGCTAACCCTAAAAGTTAGCGGCGCTAACGCGGCCTGCGATGTCAACTTTTGTCTTTTGTCATATTTGGTCCCTTAACTTAAGTTGCTGTCTGGTTAGACCCCGGTGTATGACCCAATAGGCGCATACATCATCAGCAGCGGTCGATATGGCGTACATGCATTAATGGGCATATTTCTAACAAACTCACACTTGCACATAATGCACCGTACCCATGTAACCACAGACAAAGAGCGGCCCCTAGCAAAAGCGTCAATGTCCCCAAGTCAGTATGGGTTCCACTTCTTTGCAGAAAACCATAACCTACTAAAGAACATAGAGTTCCTATTGATAAGTGATCAAACATCCCTTTGTTCGCGATATCCTTGTGAACACAAGACATGGATTAATATGTCAATCTCCAGATTGTTCACGATTATGTTTCTCGATCTTGATTGGTGGTGACCAAAGTTTAAGGACATATCTGATTCTCAATCAATATTCCTTTGCGCATGGCCATGCTTATTTTGGTGTCAGCGCCCAATCATCGAGGGGCCCAGGGATATCTATCATAACAGAGGAACAAATTCCGTTGACTGTACAATCCCATAGCGTGAACCTTGTCTTACTTAACTATTTCCTTTATAATAGCTAGTTACGAACTACATTTTGAACTAGCCAAAGTAAGAAAGTTTCATGCTATGGTAATTCATACATCTCAGGTCGAAGGACGTAAATATATTACCATCCCGAGTTACTTGTGACCATGATCCATGAAGTGAACTCAGGTGTGGGTCTTCCAGTCACTTGAAACTCCTTTCAAGCACATGTTACTGTTGTGTTTCATGCATTCAATCCTTGATTAATGCATAACCAACACCTAACCTCAGCCTTAATTCAAACTTCCTTCCCTTGAAGAATGACTGACTGTGGAAATTTAGAATGTATAAACATTCTGAGAAGTGGTTAAACATGCTAAGACGGAACACAGTAAATACCAATGAAGGTAACCGCTTCATGCGTATATATAGTCTCCACTATATATCAATACAATCATCAGTTTGCAGTACTGCTTACAGTTCTCAAAGCTTATTTGTAAATCAAAAAATTTACTAAAACGATATTCAAGCCTCGTCATTAGCATGAACAATGCTATAATACCTAGTATGAAATTCATCACTAGAATTTGACAACGGCTTAATTATGGGATCATCTACATAATATCCCTTTGTACTCTTTTGTATTCTCTTGTTAAACCACTTGCATAGTGTTTATCAAAGAGATCATACACATGGTTATCATAGTCGTCATATCCTCAATGTTACCGAAGTCTACAATAGGATTAATGACACTTATGATTATTAGAGTCGACATACCCTCAATGTAACCGAAGTTCACAATAGAGTCACTGACACTCACTTTTATTAGAGTCGACATACCCTTAATGTTACTGAAGTACACAATAGGGTCAATGACACTAATTGAAATTTAAATGTCGTATCTACACCACATATTTGTATATTCAAAACTTCGATTAAAATCGACAGTCTCACAAGTATAGATTTACTTGCAGTAATAACTTACTCTAGACAACTCTATTTTCGTCGAACTTTAAGAACATACTTCAGTATTTCTTGAATTTAGGATACACTTTACTTGACGTTCATATTTGTACTCATAGAACAATAATTCCATCAATAGGTTGAAAACAACCCTAAATTAGGACATTATTTTCATTTGAGTATATTTTACTAGGAACACATAAAGCTCCCACTAGCCCTGACAAGAGTATCTAACTTAATCTATGCTTTCTAGAAAACTCATTCCTTTGACTTTCTCGTAAAGCAAGATTACAGCCACAAGATGCAAGTTTTGTTGACCTCAGTCATGGTCACAAATTCAATATAATGGATATGTAAGACCTCGGAACATGATTCAAAACATTTCCTCAACTTAATCCTGTGAAGGATCAAGGTCTTCTTATTTCCATGTGAACATACTTGTTTCCCTAAAGCGACAACAATGTTTCTCATAATCCAGACCTAATCTGGATATTATGGATATGTAAGAGCTTCGGAAAGCACCATAAGCATTTCCTCAACTTAATCCTATGAATGATACAAGTCTCTTACTTCCAAGTGAAGTAACTTGTTTCCGCAATGTGACAACAATATTTCACTTTATCCAAGTCATCTTCAACATAGCCACTAGAACATGTTTCCATATGATCAACATGAAACACTTTGTCTCTAGTGGGTATTTGAAGTTATGTATGATTGCATATATGTTAGTCCCTACACCCTTATTGGATTACACCTAAGGTGTGGGATCAACCCAAGTCAAATACTTGGACGCATCAAATGGGTTACACCTATGTATACCATTCTCTTCTTATATCCACTAGTGAACACAAGGTCCCACTATGTTTCCAATGAATGGTAACATCACAATGATTTACCATCAAGCTGTTGTTACTAAAATATAACAACCTTATATCTAAACAGCCTTCTTGATTTCCATCAGATTTAAAGAAGCAATGGATATTGTCAGGTATTACCAGCATCTCTATGCTGATCATATGCTAGTTTCAACATTAGGTCTCTTATTTAAGTTTTCTGTTCTTCCACTGGAATGCTTTTGGATATTGTCTTCTCCCTTTTGAGCAACCAAGCATGGTTCTCGTAAGTTCAAGAAACAACTATCCAAAACTTAGATGAACTACTTAAATATATATATAAGCATCAACTTAGTTTATAATTCATCCATCTCCCACTGTATGTAGACTGGATAATTATGAGTTATGAGATTGACAAGCAAAGAACTCTTTCTAGTCAAAATCTCATTAGATGCTTAGATGACCATCATGTTGGGATTTAGATTGAGGACTTGGTTCATAAAATTAATGTATACCAATTACATTGAATACATGTTTTAGGCCTGCCTTTCACCAGATCATCAACAAAGATATCCGGTTTTCTTTAATGTGACACCATGTACAAATGTGTCTCTTAGAGAAAACGAATTATGGGTTAAACCCATGATCCATTTCATATTTAAACCAATATAGATAAGAAAACTTAGCATCTTTACTGGATCTAAGAATTTTTATCTATTTGCCCTAACTGATTCTTAATTTTTCTCAGGTTATTTCCGAACACCTCCAGGTTTCAGACACAAACCTTTTATCTAGTAAAACATTCTCCCAACAACTATCATAAAAACGGTGATGGAGAATTTTACTAGTATCACTCTATATGGCATACTTGAACGGATTATCCACACATGTGTGATCAAAATCCAACAAGTCATAATCCTTCCTACCAACATTGGTGAAGGATTTCTTAATTACCCTAGTCCAATAAACAAGATTTATATCTTTCATTTAGCCCGAGGCTAAACTTTACAAAGATCCTAACCACATGGATCTAAGCGATGTAAATGTTGTTTACTTGGTTAAGTTTGATTATGCCATAGAGCTAATGTATCCAAACTACTTTTGGATCTAAGAATCAATTATTCATGATTTCTTTATTACTTATAACGAGATTTTATGTATGCAATGATATGGATAAGTTTTGATAAAAACATCTCAAAATAATTTTTCAAAATTGTTTCAATTCTAACTCATATCCATCATCTTCAAAAGAACATACAACAAGGCAAGTGTTGCCATGCAGGGCATAAAAACAAAAGTAATAATTAATCCGGAAATAATGGCGAGACCAACACTCCCAATTCTCTTGTAGAAGACAATCAACAAAATTTCTTCTTCAGAGATCCGGTTCTTCAAGCTCTTCCTTCTTTCAACGAACAGACCTACACTTTGTAACAAAAATAAAATTGTAACAAAGGTGAGTCTTATAGCTCGGGTAAACAACTCAGCTTATTAAGGAATAGCAATGAAGTATAATCATGAATGTACCTTAAGTAGGAAAATTAACTCTCTCTTTTCTGAGAAGTTTTATATCCTCTCGGTACGAAGGGCAGGCATGACGGCCCCAATCCCCAAATCTTCCGCAGAAGTAACAAACCACCCCTTATTGAGTCTCCTTAGGCACATCATCAATGTCCATAGACTCAAAACTTGAAACAAGCTTGGATACTCCAACTTCTTCTGATGGGATCGATTTCTTCTTCCTCGTAATGTGTTGTTCCTTAGAATTAAGAACGGGAGTGGATGAGGATGATGCATGCTTGGACATGTTAGATTCTACATCCTTCAACATTCCATGCAATTCATCTATAGATATTTCCTTTCCATGCATATGATAGTCTTTTACAAACTGTTCATATGATGCGGGCAGAGACTGAAGTATGAAATTCACACCCAGCTCCCTCCCTACAGGAAATCCAAGCCTCTCCATTTGGTCCATGTATAATTTCATCTTCAAAACATAGGCACTAACACTCCCGCCTTCCCGCATCTTACAACCGGTTAGACTTTTAACACACTCATAGTGTTCTTGTCTAACTTGCTGTTGGAATTTATCCTTCAGCTTGTTAATCATGTCATACATAGTCATGTGCTCAAATTGCTTTTGCAGTTCCGAGCTCATACTTGATAACATGAGAAAAGCAACATCGTGCGTATCCCAAACATGCTTTTCATATGCGTATCGGATAGTCCATGCCGCATCGATAGCAGGTGGTTCAGGAAGGGGTTCCTCAAGGATGTGCAACTTAGACTCGGCACGTAGGACAATTCTCAATTGCCTAAGCTAGTCAACAAAGTTCACTCCCGTGAGTTTCTCCCTTTCCAGGAACATACGTAATGAAAAGTTCGACGTGATGTTGTTTTGATTCGACATCCTATATTTGAATAGAGTACACGAATTAGTTAGTTTTATTTAATCCTCGTTAAAATAATTACCCATATCATCTCGAAAAATATTTTAACAAGGGCTAAGAACCATATTTCACTCCAATTCATGACGGGTTTGCCGCGGATCAGTTCATGGAGCTATTTAGGCCGATAACATTTTTACCGATTGCAATCTCTATTGCAACTCTTAGACACTTGCGGGATCCTACGACAACCATCGGTCGTTTGACATGTTTGATCCCTACTTGAACCAATTCCAAATTAAAATTCTTGGTTGACTCGTGCTAAGCTCGACAATCACTCAAGAATTTTAATTTGCAATTGTAAATCATCCAACAAGATACACGGTGACACCTCGACAACTACCGGCTTTTGGATGGCGCAAGATTTACGTTTTATGAAAACGGGCTTTTGTTTCCAGCTTGGTTACAGATTAACTTGTTTAGTGACAAAACCTATTTCCACTAGGTGAGTTAATCTTGTATATGAGCGCGAGCGAGAGTTGCAAACCATTTTTTACCAAATCTCTTGTGATTTTATTAATTTCGAAAAAGTTATCTAGCATGCGAATCCTAAGCAAACCATGCAAGAATCATAAAATCACATCACACGCATGTAAACGAAATAAATTGGTAACCCTTGCCATAATTCCTATGCGTTCTTCCCGTGAGCCAAAACGGGTAGGACGTGGTCAATCTAAGGGACGGAAGGTCTTCAATGCGAGCTCCCACTAGAACCGCTATCTCCATTGGACTTCACCGGCTTCTATGGACATGCTCCATCTCCTTCCGACTCCAAATTGTGTGTCTTCATCCAAATGTATAATACATACAAATAGAAAATAAATGACATGCAAGCCACAATTTTCCTATTTTATCTATTACAAATTACACGGATGAATGAAATGGCATGCAAGCCACAATATTATTACAAATATATCAATTTTAATAAATATTACAGCCCAATGTGATTTAAAATCACCAAATCGCATCCAAACACACAAAATCAACCACAAGGTCCAAGGCAAGGTTTACCAATTTCATATCAACCACATACAACCAAACAAGATAAAATGGTAACTAAATTACCAAATAAAAATCTGGAACAAATTTCCAGAAACTCAAAATGCCAAAAATTTCCCGAGACCAAAACTGTTTTAAACTTGAAAACCTAAATCTTTAGCTGCGCGTTAGCGCCGCTAAGTTTGAGAGTTAGCGCCGCTAACCCAGTTCGAACAGAAAACAAACATTTCGATTTCGGGATTTTTCAGGCCACCAAGTGCAAATCTAACATAGAGGTGGCTCTGATACCACTGTTGGGATTTCGTGGGCTAGCAGCGGAAGCAAAGTACAACATAAAAGGCTCAATGTACAAGCAAATATAGCACAAAATAAAGAAATCCCAAAATGGACCAAACTCTATGTAAAGAAATGCAACTTAAAAGAAGGAAAGAATGTTATACCTTTCTCCTTAGCTCCAGAAATGGTGGGTGTTTTGATGGTGATCCTCCAAGAACGAAAACCGCGGATCGTCTATTAGGATATACCCCGGTAACACGCCAACCTCGAGAGCTAGCTCGCCTCAAGTGATACTTCAGCAAAAATATCACATCCGGAACAGCGAGACCAATCTGGAACAATGACATTGAACTCTCTTGCTCACCTAAAACTCTCTCAAAGTCACAAGGTACTTTAGAGAGTATGTTGTGTGTGTGTATTTTAACCAAGAGAAAATAATGAGTTCACCCTTCAATTTGTTCCAGAATTCGCCACTTAACCCCACAAAACCGGTCAAGCTTCGAGACTAGATATCCACATGCATTGGCTGATTTAGGAGGTGACTTGACAAATGTCACACGCAGGGTTTAGCGGCGCTAACTCAAAATAGTTAGCGGCGCTAACGCGGCCTGTCAGTGATTTGACACAAAGTACATGCAGCTGTAGTGGCGCTAACCTTTAGGAATTAGCGGCTCTAACCCTTAATGTTAGCGGCGTTAACGCGGCCTGCGATGTCAAATTTTGTCTTTTGTCATATTTGGTCCCTTAACTTAAGTTGCTGTCAGGTTAGACCCCGGTGTTTGACCCAATAAGCCCATACATCATCAGCAGCGGTCGATATGGCGTACATGCATTAATGGGCATATTTCTAACATGTTATCCCTGATAAGTACCAAATCACAACCTCATAGGTTTGAGATGGTCCTGTAGATAAGTGATCAATCATCCCTTTGTTCACGATATCCATGTGAAGGCGAGAAATGGTACTAAGTCATTCTCAGTCCTTCACGATTATGTTTCTCGATCGAGATTGGTGGTGACCAAAATAAACAAGTTGCAATCGATTACACTTATCATTGAACACTTGAGCACGGCCATGCATTTTGGTGTCATCGCCCAATCATCGAGGGGCCCAGGGATATCTCTATAAACAGAGGAACAAATTCCTATGACTACACTGCCCACCACATTGACCATACTTTGCCCAACTGCTCCCTTTCTGACTGCCAGTTACGGACTGCGTTTGAAAACAATTAGAACAAAGCAAACCAAAGTGATGCAGACACATGCATCTCCAGTCTAAGGATGAAATGATATTATCATCCTGATCCACTCATGACTAGTACCACAAAGTGGAGTCAGGTGTGGGTCATCCAGTCACTTGAAACCCCTTTCAAGTATAGGCGAAGTATTGCGTCCCTGTGTCCCAATCACTATTGGACACATGACCAATCACTTCCCTCAGTCTTCATTCAGACTTCCTTCCCATGAAGAATGACTGACTGTGGACATTTAGAATGTGAAACATTCAGGGAAGTGTAAAACATGCTAAGTTGGAACACAGTAAAGATTTAAAGTAATACCCGCAACTTGCGCATTATCAAATCTCCATTTAATAATCGATAAGTACAATAAATACAATACTGATTAATGTTCCCAAGAAGGTAAATACATCAAATACAATAACCAAACAATACAATACACAAACTCAAACCAAATCGCTAGCAAATCTAATACCAATAGCATTGGTGTGGGCATCGTGCTCAGATTGCGATAACGGTTTAGTGAACGGATCCGCCACGTAGCTATCCGTGTGTACTCTGCTGATGACAATATCTCCACTCTCGACCACGTCCCTGATATAATGATATTTCCACGGAATGTGCCTCATGCGTCGGTGAGATCTCGGTTCCTTTGACAATGCAACCGCGCCCTCGTTGTCACAAAAAACCTCAACAGGGTCGGTAATGCTAGGAACCACTCCCAGATCAAGGATGAATTTCCTCATCCATACAACCTCCTTTGCAGCTTCACTTGCCGCAATGTACTCAGACTCGGTCATGGAATCAGCCACTGTGTCTTGTTTGGAGCTCCTCCAGGAGATAGCACCACCGTTTAACAGGAACACGAACCCCGATTGAGATCGGCAGTCATCCCTGTCGGTTTGAAAGCTGGCATCGTAGTAACCAGTTACCCTCAGCTCTTCTTCCCCACCATATACTAAGAACATCTCCTTAGTCCTCCGAAGATACTTGAGAATGTTATTCACCGCTGTCCAATGTGCCTCACCAGGGTTGGCTTGATATCTACTTGTCATACTCAATGCACAAGAGACATCAGGCCTAGTACATAGCATGACATATATGATCGAGCCTATTGCTGAAGCATAAGGTACTCGCCTCATTACTTCCCGTTCCTCAGGGGAACTCGGGCATTGAGTCTTACTCAATGCCAAACCATGTGACATAGGTATGAACCCCTTCATGGAGTCCTCCATCCTAAACCTCTTTAGGACATTGTCAATGTACGTGGTCTGGCTCAAGCCAATCAACCTGCGGGATCTATCTCTATAGATTTTGATCCCAAGAATATAAGCTGCATCACCTAGATCTTTCATTGATAAACAACTCCCTAGCCAGGCTTTTACACCTTGCAGAGTTGGGACGTCATTCCCAATCAGCAGAATATCATCCACATAAAGGACCAGGAAGACAACTATGCTCTCACTAGCCCTGATGTATACGCATGCCTCATCCTTGCTTTTAGAGAAGCCAAACACTTTGAATTTCTCATCAAAGCACAGGTTCCAGCTCCGAGAGGCTTGCTTAAGTCCATAGATGGACTTCTTAATCTTGCAGACCTTATCCGGGAACTCGGGTTGTACAAAACCCTCAGGTTGTGTCATATACACTTCCTCTGATAGTGTTCCATTAAGGAACACGGTTTTGACGTCCATCTGCCATATTTCATAATCATAAAATGCGGCAATGGCCATGAGTATCCGAATAGACTTCAACATAGCCACCGGGGAAAAGGTTTCCTCATAGTCTACACCATGAGTTTGCGTGAAACCCTTAGCCACCAGTCGGGCTTTGAAGGTGTCTACCTCACCATCTACACCGATCTTCTTCTTGAAGACCCACTTGCACCCAACGGGCTTACACCCTGGCAGAGGATCTACCAAGTCCCAAACCTAGTTATCGGCCATAGATTTAATCTCGGATTTCATCGCCTCATTCCACTTGGCAGACTCAGGGCCCACCACAGCGTCCTGGTATTTGGTAGGTTCATCAGAAACTACTACCATCTCAGTGCCCTCAGATATGTGAAAACCATATCTCTCTGGCTCATGCCGACTTCTACCAGATCTTCTTAGAGGTAATGGATCTACATCATTATCTCCAGCATCATCTTGCTGAGACTCAACCGTTGCCGGTTGTGAGCTAGTTCCAACATCAGGTTCAACATTGGTAGGCTCTCGAATTTCTTCAAGTTCAACCTTGCTCCCACTAGCTCTCTTGGATACCAGCTCCCTTTCTAGGAAGACCGCCCTTCGAGCAACAAATACCTTGTTCTCCGAAGGTTTGTAAAACAAATATCCAATAGACTTAGCAGGATAACCAATGAAGAAGCACCTCCCGGCTCTGGGCTCCAACTTGTCCTCCACCTCACGTCTCACGTAGGCAGGACATCCCCAGACCTTTAAATATGAAATGGATGGAACCTTTCCATGCTACATCTCATACGGTGTTCTCTTAACCTTCTTTGTTGGTACGAGGTTAAGGATTATACCAGCCGTCTCTATAGCGTAATCCCAAAATGTAATGGGAACTTCCGTGTGACACATCATAGACCGAACCATATCCAACAATGTTCGGTTCCTCCTCTCGGCAACACCATTTAATTGAGGCGTCCTAGGAGAGGTTAATTGCGAGACAATCCCACAATCTCTAAGATGGTCTCGGAATTCGCAACTAAGATACTCTCCACTCCTATCGGATCTAAGCATCTTAATCCTTTTCCCAAGTTGATTTTCAACTTCGTTTTGATAAGTCCTAAACACCTCAAAGGTTTCGGACTTTTGTCTCACCAAGTAGACATACCCATATCGACTATAATCATCAATAAAGGTAACGAAGTAGTGGGATTGATCTCTTGTGGCATGCTTGAACGGACCACACACATCAGTGTGAACGATATCCAACAAGTCTTTTGCCCTCTCACATTCACCGGTGAAGGGTGCTTTGGTCATCTTGCCCAGTATACAAGATTCGCATACTTCATTAGACCCGTGGTCAAATGATTCCAAGATCCCATCCACTTGGAGCTTGGTAATGCGTTTCTTGTTTATGTGGCCTAACCGACCATGCCAAAGAGACATTTTATCCAAAACACTTTTGGATCCCGAATCAACATTCATGATTGATCTATCGTTTCTGAAGCTTACGCTTGTTTCATATATACCATGACATGGAAATGCTTTGAAACAAAAGGAACCATTCTTATAACATAAAATAGAACCATTCATAAATTCAAAATCATATCCATCGTCGTACAATGCATATAAGGAAATAATGTTTCTTGCCACGCAGGGCGAATAACATACATTCAAATAAACAATAGATAAGCCGGATTGAAAGGCGAGCTCCACACACCCTATCTTCTCAACCGGGACAACCGCCTTGTTTCCCATGATGAGGTCCAGCTCTCCATCAACCAATTCCCTACTTCTTGTTAGTACCTGCACATTATTACAAATGTGAGTACCACACCCGCTGCCTAAAACCCAGGTGTTAGAAGTAGAAGTGTTATGGAATTCAATCAAGTACATACCAGAGGCAGCAGCACCTTTGGATCTCAACTTCTTGAGCTCCTCCGTGTACTTGGGGCAACTACGCCGGAAGTAGCAGGTTGCCTCTTCCGGAGAGGTGACAGCGGCAGCGGCTTGTTTCCCCTTCGCCTCCGGGGTTGTGATAGGTTTAGGCTTTGGTGTTGCCACCTTGGCCTTCCCCTTCCCCTTAGAGGCCGAAGCGGGTTGCTTCCGCTTCTTGCCACCCTCTTTGATCGTAAGGACGGCGGTGGAGGAAGATGGCTTCGTTTTGGCCATGTTAGACTCGGCGGTCTTCAACATACCGTGAAGGTTCATTATGGTCTTATCCATATTATGCATATGGAAGTTCACAATGAAGGGCCCGTAAGATGGAGGCAAAGATTCGAGGATTATTTCAACCGCCAACTCTTTCCCCATAGGGAACCCCAACTTCTCCAATTGATCAACATAGCCCTTCATACAAAGGACATGTGAACTCACGTTGCCGCCCTCCTGCATCCGGCAACCAATAAAGGTTTTGACGCATTCGTACAACTCTTGCCTCGCTTGCATCTGGAACATGTCCTTCAGCTGCGTAATCATGTCATACGCACTCACAGTCTCGAATTGCCGATGCAACTCGGGACTCATGGTCGTAAGCATTAGGCATGTAACGTCATTAGTGTCCTTGACACCATTCTCATACGCGTCTCAGATAGCCCTTGTTGCGTTGGTAGCAGGGGGTCCGGAAGAGGAGACTCCAAGACCTCAAGCTTCATTTCTTTAATGTGACACCATGTACAAATGTGTCTCTCAGAGAAAATGAATTATGGGTTAAACCCATGATCCATTTTATGTTTAAACCAATATATATAAGAAAACTTAGCATCTTTTCTGGATCTAAGAATTGATATCTATATGCCCTTACTGATTCTTAGTTTTCCTCAGGTTATTTCCGAACACCTCCAGGTTTCAGACACAAACCTTTTGTCTAGTTAAACATTCTTCCAACAACTATCATTAAGATGGTGATGGAGAATTTTACTAGTGTCACTCTTTGTGGCATACTTGAACGGATTATCCACACAAGTGTGATCAAAATCCAACAAGTCTCAATCCTTTCCTACCAACACTGGTGAAGGATTTCTTAATCACATAAGTCCAATTAACAAGATTTATATCTTTCATTTAACCCGAGGCTAAACTTTTACAAAGATCCTAACCACATGGATTTAAGCGATGTAAATGTAGTTTACTTGGTCAAGTTTGATTATGTCATAGAGCTAATGTATCCAAACCACTTTTGGATCTAAGAATCAATTATTCATGATTGCCTTATTACTTATTACAAGTCTTTATGTATGCTATGATATGGATAAGTTTTGATAATAAACATTGTTAGAATATGCCCACTGATGCGTGTACACCATTTGAATCACTACTGATGATGTATGGGCCTATTGGGTCATACACCGGGGTTAAATCTGACAGCAACTTAAGTAAAGGGATCAAAAAATGACAAAAGACAAAAGTTGACTTCGCTGGCCGCGTTAGCGCCGCTAACTATTAGGGGTTAGCGCCGCTAAGTCCTAGAGGTTAGCGCCGCTACAACTGCATGGGCTTTATGTCATGTCAACCCGCTGGCCGCGTTAGCGCCGCTAACTCTTAGTAGTTAGCGCCGCTAAGTCTGGATTAGCGCCGCTAAGTCCAGACGGCATCTATTTGTCAAATCACCTCTAAAGTGAACCAATGCATGAGGATTGTGTGGAGATCTCTCTTGGCCGGCTGGGGAAGGTCAAGTGACATCTAAGGCTTTATAAAAGAGGCTGATAATCCTCTCTTATGCTCTCTAGGTGAGATATCTATACACACACACTTTGGTTCATTTTTCTCTCAAGTGCTACAAGAGACTTGGAGAGTTCTAAGAGGTTAAGTTCCAGATACTTTGATCTCATTTTCGTGGGTTGCTGTTTCCTGGTGATTTTCGGATAAGAAGAATCATCAAGACTTGCTAGCTCAAGAGAGTTGACGTGTTGCCGGGGTATTATCCTCTATTTGATTCGTTCAAGCCAAGGAGAAGAAAGTTCATCATCTACAACAACTCTTGCTGGAGCTAAGGAGCTGGTATAATCTCCTTTCCTCTCTGTCTTTTGTTGCATTTCATATCATAGAGATTGGTCCATTATTGGGGTTTTTCGATTTCATGCTTTTTGTGCTTGTACTTTGGGCCTTTTGTTGTACTTTTGCTTCCGTTGCGTGCCCTGAGAAAACCCAACAGTGGTATCAGAGCCACCTCTATGATTGTTATGCACATGGTGGCTTTGAAAACCCGAAATCGAAATTGTTTGTTTTCTGTCGAACAGGGTTAGCGGCGCTAACTTTGAGTTAGCGGCGCTAACTAGTTTTAGATAGCGGCGCTATCGTCGCTGGTCAGTTTTTGTTCATGTTTAAAAACAGTTTTTGGTCTCGGGTTTTAGCCATGTTTAGAGCCTCTGGATTTTTAATCTTGTTTTTTTTATGTTTAAATTCCAGTAGCTTATATATATGTTTGGTTGTATGTGATATGTATTAGTTGGTAACCTTGCCTAGACCTTTTGGTTGATGTTGTGTGTTGTGGATGCAATATTGGTTGTATTATTATTCTTATGATAAATTTGTAATAATAATGTGGCTTGCATGCCATTTCATTCATCCATGTAATTGTAATAGATAAATAGGTATTTTATGGCTTGTATGCCATTTTATTCTATTGTATGTATTTTATGATGGATGATGAACACACAAGATGGGTCAAAGGAGATGGAGCTAGGAGCCCATGAAGCCCACGATGGAGTCCAATGGAGATGGCGGGATTAGTGGGAGCTCGCATCGAAGATTTTGTCCCTAGAATTGACCAAGTTCTTCCCGTTCGGCTCACGGGAAGAACGCATAGGTTTTTATGGCAAGGGTTACCGATTTTAATATTTTATGCGTGTGATGTGATTTTGTATGCATGGATTGTGTAGGATTTGCATGCTAGATAATTTTTCAAAAATTAACAAAATCACAAGAGATTTGATAAAAATGGTTTACAACTCTCTCGCGCGCTCACATACAAGATTAACCCACCTAGTGAAAATAGGCTTTTGTCACTTGCATGTTAATCTAAAACCAAACCGGAAACAAAAGCCCGTCTTTCCACGAAACGTAAATAATGCACCATCCGTAAGATGATACCACCCGAATCTAGTCTTATGGGTTTTGGTTGTCGAGCTTAGCACGAGCCAACTCCCATAAAACTGTGTGGAAGGTGAGTGTGGAAATTCACAATTTTGGTTGTCGAGCTTAGCACGAGCCAACTTTGGTGAATTTATCACCGTATGTCTTGACGGACTATTTGCAATTTTGGATTTGAAATCTTGGTTAATTGTCGAGCTTAGAACGAGTTAACCAAAATTTCAAGATTTAAAATTGGTGCAAGAAGGGATCAAACATGCCAAACGACCATTGGATGTCGTAGGATCCCGCAAGGCGCTAAGGATTGCAATAGAGATTGCAATTGGCAAAATGGTTGCCGACCAAAATAGTTTTATCAAGTGATCCGCGGTAACCCCGTCACATGGTAGGATGAAATACGGTTCTTAGTCTTGTTAAAGTTAATTCTTTATGGGTAAATTAATTTAACAAGATAATACATATTCAAACAAACTAACGTAAGTCTACTTTGCAATTTTAGATGGCATCAACAAGCGCAAACACCACCACCACCAACGTTTCTCTACGAGTTTTCCTTGAAAAGGAGAAACTCGATGGTAGCAACTTCATGGATTGGTATAGGCAGCTCAAGCTAGTCCTACGCTATGAAGGAAAGATGCACAGCATAGAGGAACCCTTACCCGAGGCACCTCCAAGCGGTGCAACTAGGGCAATCCGAGAGGCATATGAAAAACGCCTCAAGGAGACTGAGGAGATTACATGCCTCATGCTGAGCACCATGAGTACCAATTTGCAAAAGCAAATGGACCACTTAAGTGCTCACGACTTGATCGTGCAGCTGCGGGATATGTTCCAGCAGCAAGCGAGGCAAGAAAGGTATGAATGCTACAAGTCGGCCCTCGCTTGCAAGCTTCAAGATGGAGGGAACGTGAGTGCTCATGTTTTGCGTATGAAAGCAAACATTGAGCGGATGGAGAAGCTAGGATTTACCATCGGAAGGGAGATGGCGGTCGATTTGATCCTCCAATCCCTGCCCAGTGCATATGACCAATTCACTATGAGTTATCATATGCATAGCATGGATAAATCCTTGATGGAGCTACATGGTATGCTTAAGACTGCCGAAGCGAGCATGACCAAGAGCAAACCATCCTCCTCCTCCACTCCCGTTCTAGCCATTCGGGAAGGCCGCATAACCAAAAAGAAGGCTGCCCCTTCCAAGAAAGGGAAGGGAAAGGGGAAGGTTGGCGCGATCAAGCCTGCCCCGGGCCGCGGAGGTAAAGGTAAGGGGAAGATTTCCCAAGCCAAAACTCCGGAGGATGCGGAGTGCTTCTTTTGTGGGGGCAAGGGCCATTACCGCCGAAGCTGCCCCAAGTACTTGGAGGGACTCAATAAGCTCAAGGCAATGAGCATATCGGGCCCGGAAACTTCAGGTACGTTCATGATAGAACTTCACCATACTTCTACTTCTAGAGGCTGGGTTTTAGATACTGGCTGTGGCACTCACATATGTAATATGGTGCAGGTGCTAAGGGCAAGTAGGAGCTTGGAGAGGGGAGAGCTAGATCTTGTGATGGGGAACTCGGAGATTGTCCCGGTGGAAGCTCAAGGAAGTTTGGAGCTTTCATTCAAGACTGGCTATTCTATTACTTTATTTGATGTATGCTATTCGCCCTGCGTGGCACGAAACATTATTTCACTTCATAAATTGTATGACGATGGTTACGATTTTCATTTTGATCATGGCGTTATTATTTGCTTTAAGGATAATATTGTTTATTTTAAGGCTTCACCATGTCATGGCATTTATAAAGCAAGTGCATACATTAAATCAACTAAATCTATCATGAACATTGATTCAAGTTCCAAAGATGGTTTGGATAAGTATTCCTTATGGCATGGTCGTCATGGCCACATAAACAAGACTCGCATCACCAAGCTTCAAGCGGATGGAATCTTGGAGTCATTTGACCAAGGGTCAAATGATGTATGTGATTCTTGTTTACTAGGCAAGATGACAAAGGCACCCTTCACGGGGACAAATGAGAGAGGTAAAGACCTCTTGGACATCATCCATACGGATGTATGTGGGCCTTTTAAACATGTTACAAGGAATAACTCGAGATACTTCGTAACCTTTATAGATGACTATAGTAGGTATGGATATGTCTATCTTGTCAAGCACAAGAATGAAACTTTTGAAGTGTTCAAGACATTCCAAAACGAGGTTGAGAATCAATTGGGCAAAACAATAAAGATACTCCGGTCTGATAGAGGTGGAGAGTATCTAAGTACCGAGTTTATCGATCATCTTAAGAATTGTGGAATTATTTCGCAATTAACACCTCCAAGGACTCCACAATTGAATGCAGTCGCTGAGAGGAGGAACCGGACTTTACTAGATATGGTAAGGTCCATGATGAGTCGAACTGAGGTACCTATTAGTTTCTGGGGATATGCCCTAGAAACGGCGGTAAGGATCCTTAACCTTGCACCAACCAAGAAAGTATCGAAAACACCTTATGAAATGTGGCACAAGAAGAAGCCGACACTTTCATACCTACGAGTTTGGGGTTGTCAAGCTTACGTAAGACGTGAGACTGAGGACAAACTTGAACCTCGATCGGAAAGGTGTTACTTTATCGGATATCCTTCTGCCGGTGTTGGATATATATTTTATAAACCTTCTGAGAACAAAGTTTTTGTTGCTCGAAGGGCATTCTTCTTAGAAAGAGAATATGCTATCCAAACAAAGAGGCAACAAGGAAATCGATCTTGAGGAAGTTCAAGGATCAACCGATAAAGAACTTGAGGTTGGCACTAGCTCTCAACCTAGGACGGTTGAAACTGAGCAAGAAAATGCTGCAATACCTGACACTACTTCATCTCTTACTCCAAGACGTTCCAGTAGAACTCGTTTCGAGCCGGAGAGATATGGTTTATACATATCTGAGGGCTGCGAGTTAGTAGTGGACTCTGATGAGCCCTCTAACTATAAGGAAGCCATGGCGGGCCTTGAGTCTGCACATTGGAAGGAAGCGATGGAAAGTGAGATGCAATCCATGTCGGATAACCAAGTTTGGGAACTGGTTGATCCTACACCCGGGGTTAGACCCGTAGGGTGTAAATGGGTCTTCAAGAAGAAGACCGGCATGGACGGAACCTTGGATACTTTCAAAGCTCGACTAGTGGCAAAGGGTTTCACTCAAACACCCGGTGTTGATTATGATGAAACCTTCTCCCCAGTGGCTATGTTGAAATCAATCCGAATACTTCTGGCCATTGCCGCATTTTATGACTATGAAATATGGCAAATGGATGTTAAAACCGCCTTCCTTAACGGGAAGCTTTCCGAAGAGGTGTATATGACACAACCTGATGGTTTTGAACATCCAGAATATCCGGACAAGGTTTGTAAGCTAAAGAAGTCCATTTATGGACTTAAGCAAGCATCTCGCAGTTGGAATCTATGCTTTGATGAGAAAATCAAGGAATTTGGATTTTCGAAAAGCAAAGATGAACCATGTGTATATGTCAGGGCTAGTGGGAGCACTATTGTCTTCTTAGTCCTATATGTGGATGACATATTACTCATTGGAAACCATGTTCCGAGCCTTAAGAGTGTAAAAGCTTGGCTCGGGAATTGTTTCTCAATGAAGGACTTAGGCGATGCGAGCTATATTCTGGGAATCAAGATCTATAGAGATAGATCTAGAAAGCTACTAGGGCTTTCTCAAAGTGCATACATAGATAAGGTCGTGAGACGCTTTAAAATGTACGCCATGTTATGCACTCGTCCTGATGTGTCATGTGCTTTGAGCATGACTAGTAGATATCAGGCTAATCCCGGGGAACCTCATTGGAAAGCTGTAAAGAACATTCTTAAGTACCTTAGGCGTACAAAAGAAATGTTCTTGGTATATGGTGGGGAAGAGGAGCTAAGAATAAAGGGTTACTCGGACGCTAGCGTCCAAACGGATAGGGATGACTGCCGATCTCAATCGGGGTTTGTATTCCTTTTAAATGGTGGTGCTGTCAGCTGGAGGAGCTCCAAGCAAGACACGGTGGCTGATTCGACTACTGAGTCGGAATACATTGCGGCAAGTGAAGCTGCAAAAGAGGCCGTGTGGATGAAGAAATTCATCCAAGATCTACAAGTGGTTCCAAGCATCACTGACCCTATTGAGATATTTTGTGACAATGAGGGTGCAGTGGCCTTGGCGAAGGAACCAAGAGCTCACAAGAGAACAAGACACATTTTGCGCAAATACCACTTCATACGGGAAGTAGTTGAAAGTGGTGAAATCGTCATCAGCAGAGTAGCAACGGATGAGAACCTTGCGGATCCGTTCACAAAACCATTGTCGCAGGCAGCTCATGTTTCTCACACTAATGCTATAGGTGTAAGATTTGCCAGCGGTTTGGTTTGAGTTATGTATTTGGTTTGTTTGATATGTAACCTTTATTTCATTTTTTGGGAACGATATAGACAGTATTGTAACTTATGCTTGTTTCGATATATAATAGAGATTATATATGCGTATGATACGGTTACATTCATAAGACTCTACTGTGTTCCATCTTAGCATGTTTAATCACTTCCGGAAATATTTTATATTTCAAACTTTCCACGGTCGGTCAATCTTGTGGAAGGAAGATTGAAACAAGACCGAGATAAGCATGTGACCTTGAATTCAAGATGGTCGAATTAAGGAGCAATGCCTATCTATACTTGAAAAGAGTTTCAAGTGATTGGAAGACCCGTACCCAAGTATACTCCATGGATTATAGTCACGTGTAACTTGGGGTGATAATATCTTACGTCCTTAGACCTGAGATGTATGAACCGCTATATCATATTTCTTTCTTACTTTAGTCTTTTTCAAAAGCAGTTCGTAACTGGCTGTGATAAAGGAAATGGCTAAATAAGTTAAGGGGTATAGTTTAGGGTTATGCAGTCAAAAGGGATTTGTTCCTCTGATAAGAGAGATATCATTGGGCCCCTCGATGATTGGGAGCTGACACCAAAATTTTGCATGGCCATGCGCAAGGAATATTGATTTAGAATCAGATATGTCCTTAACTTTTGGTCACCACCAATCAAGATCGAGAAACACAATCGTGGACGATCTGGAGATTGACACTCAATCCATGTCTCGTGTTCACATTGATATCGTGAACAAAAGGATGTTTAAGATCACTTATCAATAGGACCTTTCTTTATGAACAGGTTATATTCGGATAACGAAACCCATACTGACTTGGGGGCAATGATGTTTTTGCTAGAGACCGCTCATTGTCTGTGATTTGTTAGAAATGTTGCATCATGTGCAAGTGGGAGTTTGTTAGAATATGCCCACTGATGCGTGTACACCATTTGAATCACTACTGATGATGTATGGGCCTATTGGGTCATACACCGGGGTCAAATCTGACAGCAACTTAAGTAAAGGGATCAAAAAATGACAAAAGACAAAAGTTGACTTCACTGGCCGCGTTAGCGCCGCTAACTATTAGGGGTTAGCGCCGCTAAGTCCTAGAGGTTAGCGCCGCTACAACTGCATGGGCTTTATGTCATGTCAACCCGCTGGCCGCGTTAGCGCCGCTAACTCTTAGTAGTTAGTGCCGCTAAGTCTGGATTAGCGCCGCTAAGTCCAGACGGCATCTTTTTGTCAAATCACCTCTAAAGTGAACCAATGCATGAGGATTGTGTGGAGATCTCTCTTGGCCGGCTGGGGAAGGTCAAGTGACATCTAAGGCTTTATAAAAGAGGCTGATAATCCTCTCTTATGCTCTCTAGGTGAGATATCTATACACACACACTTTGGTTCATTTTTCTCTCAAGTGCTACAAGAGACTTGGAGAGTTCTAAGAGGTTAAGTCCCAGATACTTTGATCTCATTTTCGTGGGTTGCTGTTTCCTGGTGATTTTTGGATAAGAAGAATCATCAAGACTTGCTAGCTCAAGAGAGTTGACGTGTTGCCGGGGTATTATCCTCTAGTTGATTCGTTCAAGCCAAGGAGAAGAAAGTTCATCATCTACAACAACTCTTGCTGGAGCTAAGGAGCTGGTATAATCTCCTTTACTCTCTGTCTTTTGTTGCATTTCATATCATAGAGATTGGTCCATTATTGGGGTTTTTCGATTTCATGCTTTTTGTGCTTGTACTTTGGGCCTTTTGTTGTACTTTTTCTTCCGTTGCGTGCCCTGAGAAAACCCAACAAACATCTCAAAAAACAATTTTTCAAAAATTTTCAATTTCAAGCCATATCAATCGTCATCAAATGTATATTTGAGCACCATAAATTGTCAAAAATAACAAATAAGCAAGTAGGAAAATTAACTCTCTCTTTTCTGAGAAGTTTTATATCCTCTCGGCACGAAGGGCAGGCATGACGGCCCCAATCCCCAAATCAAACCACCCCTTGTTGAGTTTCCTTAGGCACATCATCAATGTCCATAGACTCAAAACTTGAAGCAAGCTTGGATATTCCAACTTCTTCTGATGGGATCGATTTCTTCTTCTTCATAATATGTTGTTCCTTAGAACCAAGAACGGGAGTGGATGAGTTTGATTCATGCTTGGACATGTTAGATTCTACATCCTTTAACATTCCATGCAATTCATCTGTAGATATTTTCTTTCCATGCATATGATAGTCCTTTACAAACTGCGCATATGAGGCGGGTAGGGACTGAAGTATGAAGTTCACACTGAGCTCCCTCCCTATAGGAAATCTTAGCCTCTCTATTTGGTCCATGTATGATTTAATCTTCAAAACATGGGCACTTACACTCCCTCCTTCCCGCATCTTACAACCGGATAGACTTTTAACACACTCATAGTGTTCTTGCCTAACTTGCCGTTGGAATATATCCTTCAGCTTTTTAATCATGTCATACACATTCATGTGCTCAAATTGCTTTCCAGTTCCAAGCTCATACTTGATAACATTAGACAAGCAACATCGTGCGTATCTCGAACACGCTTTTCATACCTGTATCGGATTGTCCATGCCGCATCGATAGCAGGTGGTTCAGGAAGGGGTTCCTCAAGGCTGTGCAACTTAGACTCGGCACGTAGGAAAGTTCTCAATTTCCTAAGCCAGTCAACAAAGTTCACTCCCTTGAGTTTCTCCCTTTCTAGGAAAATACGAAGTGAAAAGTTCGACGTAGTGTGGTTATGATTTTACATCCTATATTTAAAGAGAGTACGCGAATTAGTTAGTTTGATTTAATCCTCGTTAAAATAATTACCCATATCATCTCGAAAATATTTTAACAAGGGCTAAGAACCATATTTCACTCCAGTTCATGACGGGGTCACCGCGGATCACTTCATGGAGCTATTTAGGCCGATAACCATTTTACCGATTGCAATCTCTATTGCAACTCTTAGACACTTGCGGGATTATACGACAACCATCTATCGTTTGGCATGTTTGATCCCTACCTGCACTAATTCCAAATTTAAATTCTTGGTTGACTCGTGCTAAGCTCGACAATCACTCAAGGATTTTAATTTGCAATTGTAAATCGTCCGTCAAGATATACGATGTCAAATCCACCAAAATTGTGAATTTGTCATACTCACCTTCCACACATTTTTATGAGAGTTAGCTCGTGCTAAGCTCGACAACCAAAACTCATAAATCTAGATTCGGGTGGTATCGAGTTACAGATGGTGCATGATTTACATTTTAGAAAACGAGCTTTTGTTTCCGGTTTGGTTACAGATTAACTTGTTTAGTGACAAAACCTACTTCCACTACGTGAGTTAATCTTGTACGTGAGCACGCGCGAGAGTTGTAAACCATTTTTATCAAATCTGTTGTGATTTTATTAATTTTGAAAAATTATCTAGCATGCGAATCCTAAGCAAACCATGCAAGATATAAAATCACATCACACGCATATAAAAATATCAAATTGGTAACCCTTGCCAAAAAGTCCTATGCGTTCTTCCCATGAGCCAAAACAGGAAGAACGTGGTCAATCTAAGGGACAAAAGGCATCCGATGCGAGATCCTACTAGAACCGCCATCTCTAATGGATTTCACCGCCTTCTATGGACATCCTCCATCTCCTTTTGACTCCATATGTGTGTCTTCATCCAAAATTTACAATACTTACAATTAGAAAATAAATGGCATACAAGCCACAATTTTCTTATTTTATCTATTACAAATTACACGGATGAATGAAATGGCTTGCAAGCCACAATATTATTACAAACAAATCTGAATTAATAAATATTACAGCCCATGTGTGATTTAAAATCACCAAATTTGCAACCAAACACACAAAATCAACCATAAGGTCTAAGGCAAGGTTACCAATCAAATATCAAACACATACAACCAAACATACAAAATGGTAACAAAATTACCATATTAAAATATGGAACAAATTTCCAGAATCTCTTGAAAGCCAAAACTACTCGAGACCAAAACTGTTTTTAACATGAAAACAAAAACTATTACAGCGCGGTTAGCGCCGCTAACCCGGTTCGACAGAAAACAAACATTTTGATTTCGGGATTTTTCAGGCCACCATGTGCAAATCTAACATAGAGGTGGCTCTGATACCACTGTTGGGATTTTGTGGGCTAGCAGCGGAAGCAAATGTACAACAAGTAAAGCCCAAAGTACAACAAAAAACATGCACAAAACATGAAACCCCAAAAGAGGACCAAACTCTATGTACAAGAAATGCAACATGCAAGAAGGAAAGAGGGTTATACCTTTCTCCTTAGCTCCAGAAAATGTCAAATGTCGTGGTGATGATCCTCCAAGAACGAAAAACCGGATCTTCTATTGGGATATACCCCGGGAACACGCCAACCATGAGTGCTAGCTCGCCTCTAGTGATACTTCACCTTGAATATCACCTTAGGAACAACAACTATGAGACCAAAATCTGGATCAATCTCTCTAAAGCTCTCCCTTAGTCTATAGTAGCACTAAAGAGAGTTTTAATGCAAGAGAAAAATGGCATAAGTCCAAAATGAGACTCTAGAGAGAGTGATAAAACACCTCCCTACGTCCCCTTATCCCCATATGGCCGGCTAAAGACAATATTATATGTCACACATGCATTGGCCAGCTTTGGAGGTGATTTGACTAAAAGCACATGCAGCCGTAGCGGCGCTAACCCATAAGGTTTAGCGGCGCTAACCCCTTAAAGTTAGCGGCGCTAACGCGGCCTGCAGCTTTTCTGACAAACGGTCACATGCAACCGTAGCGGCGCTAACCGTTAAGAGTTCGCGGCGCTAACTCTTTCACGTTAGCGGCGCTAACGCGGCTTGCAGTACAAACTTTTCTCTTTTACCATATTTGGTCCCTTTACTTTAGTTGCTGTCAGGTTTGACCCCGGTGTATGACCCAATAGGCCCATACATCATCAGCAGCGGTCTAGATGGCGTACGTGCATTAGTGGGCATTTTCTAACATGTTCACCCTTACAGGACTTCGAGCGGAATACAATGATCTCAAGGCTTATTGGCTCGTATACCTCCTATCTCCTTCAATGAATTACATGGTCTTCTGTATGATCATGATTATGTCTTTACAAGAATTATGATTGTCGCTCCCCAAGACTTTTTGGCAAACACTTCTTCGCTTCCACAATCATCATCAGCTACTGCTTCTTCTGTTCAACAGCCAACAGTTGATCATCTTCAACAACAACTACAAAATATTCAACTGATGGCCACTCAGCTGGGTTATCAACTAAACCTCAGTCAATCTCTACGGCCTGAAGCTTATTTTGGCTCTAGGTCCCTCAATAATAACCGAGGCGGTCGTGGATCTCGTGGCTCCTCTCATGGCAACTCATGTGGTGGTTTTAACCGCTCTCGTGACAACAATAGTACACGGCTATCTATATAGGATCAAGTCTTATTTCTTGGTCTGCTCGCAAGCAGAAAAATGTATCTCTATCTTCAACAGAGTCAGAGTACAAGGTTATTGCAGACTGTCGCTGAATTAATTTGGTTGAAGTCCTTGCTTCGTGAACTTGTCTTGGATTGCAGGACACCTACACTTTGGTGTGACAATCTTGGTGCAACTTTTCTCACGGCTAATCCAGTTTTTCATGATCGTACGAAGCATGGTGAAGTTGACTATCATTTTGTTCGTGAACAAGTAACTCACAGAAAATTAAAGGTCAAGTTCATGTCTACAGACGATCAAATTGTTGATATCAAGTTGCAGATTGCTAACCGCCTTGAACTTGCGGGGGAATATTAATCTAAGTCGTTAGTTAGAATTAGTTTATTATTATTATTAATATTATTCTTTAGGGTATCAAAGTGTAATTATATTATGTTTATATTTGATTGTAATCCCTTTTAATTCTCAATGAAAATACGATACAAACACCTAAGTAGCTGGGTGGTGTTTGAAGATGCACGGGTGGGATAACCGTGTCTATTTCAATATCAGACCTAACTGTGTCATGTCCAATAGCATATGTGGCAACCCGGCTTTCAAGGTGTCCCTCGATACTCACTTGTTATTTTCTCACTACAGAAGCACTAGCACTCATAAACTCTTCTTCTTCGTTTCCACAACCTAATCCTTACCCAGCATATTGATTTGGAGAAATAGGGAAGTCTGTTAGATCCAAAAATAGTTTTTGTGATCCAGTCTTTATTTTGAAGTTCTAAATGTAATAGCTTTCATATGTATACCTTATATTCAATGTTTAGCATATAGATATATATAGTGATGAAAGCTTATGTTCATGTAACTTTTGCATATTATGAAATAGAAATCACACACTTAAGTGTGACTTTGGCAAATTCTCTCAACTTGGATTATCTTGTACTCATACAATTGATTTACAATTGGTATCAGAGCCAACTCTGATTAGATTCAAGAACAAATGTGTTGAAAACAACAAGCAAAGATTCAAGAACCAAACAGTTTTGGGTAATTTTGGAATTTTGATCAAACTCACGGGTTCATCATCAAATTCCTGAAATAATGGAGTTATTGTGTGAAAGTGGATTGGATTAGGGTCGCAATTATCAAAGAATAGTTCGTTGTTTAAAAAGTAGTCAATTCAAACAACATTCAGAGAGTATTGGATAAATTTGTGGCTTTCGAAGTTTGACAAAAAGTGGCTGAAAAATCATCATTTCATATTGAATTGTTAGTTGTTATGAATTACAAGTGTTCTAAAGTGTATTGCGAACCTATCTGGAGAGTTTTGTGACAATTGGAATCCATTTGAATCCAAAATCAAGAAATCACAAAGAAATATGAAGCATGCAGTTTGTTAAAGGTTGAATCATACGGTTTCATTTGAAGAATTCGGTTTTATTGAAAACCGCATAGTCTGTCTTGATTTCTTTTGAAATTCATTCGGTTTTAGCAAAAACAACATATAACATTCGGTTTGACAAGGTTTTGGACATATGGTTTTCTAAAAACCACATCTGATATTCATACGGTTTCAAAGTGATATCCGGTTTTTGTCACATAAGGTTTTTGTGACATACAGTTTACATAAATCCGGGATTTGAAACATACGGTTTTTGATATTCAATCGGTTTCGAGGGCATACGGATGTTGGGGTTCGTGGTTTGACATAACTGAAGCATATAAGAAATTTAAAAGCATGAAAGAACCCACAAGTGAACCCCAAAGCAAGTACCAAGCTCTACACTATATTTTGAAACTTAAAACAAGAGAGATGAGAAGAGTTTATACCCTTGATGTGTCTGGAGTTGAAGATGATTGTTGATGCAAGTAAGATCTTCCTTCTTGAACTACCGAAGTCCACCCCGAGCTCAATGAGATCTTAGTGTACTAGCATCCCAAAGTATCCTTCTCTTGATGTAGATACTATACTGGAACAACAACTCTTAACCACCAGGGAACTCTCTCTAAATAACTCTTCTCACAAGCTTAGACACCTTTCAAGTTTCTAAGTGTTTGTATATTCAAATATCGTCAAGAGTATTACACAGAGTGTATTGCATGTGTTTTATAGACCCAAGCATGACTCCAGGACTCCCCAAGGTCGGCCAAGGCCGAATGATTAATCTCTCATGCATTGGTGGATTGTGGAGGTGAAAAGAATAAAGTTGCATGCTGTCAGACGGGATCGCGCTGCTAACTTTAAGCAGTTAGCGCCGCTAACCCTTAAGGTGTAGCGCCGCGATCGGGCCTTGAGATAGCGACATTATGCTTAGCGCCGCTAACCCCATCCAACCTGCCAACCATCATTTAATTATTCTTTCTCACCCTCCCTTTTAGGTTGTCATCAAGATCAACCTCCGGCGTGGGACCCGATAGGACCATACGTCATCGGCAGTGATGAATTGGCGTACGTGTGTCAGTGGGCATACTCCAACAGACTACCACTTGCACATGACTCACCGTACCTGATGCATCACAGACAAAGAGCGGCCTCTAGTAAGACATCTTTTCCCCCAAGTCAGTATGGGTTTTGTCTTTAGCACATAAACCAAACTACAGCCCATGTGAAATGGTCCTATTGATAAGGGATCAAACATCCTTTTGTTCTCGATATCCAAGTGAACACGAGATATGGTACTAAGTTATTCTCCATTCGTTCAAGATTGTGTTTCTCGATCTAGACTGGTGGTGACCAAAATATACAAGTTGCAATCAGATACTTAAGTCATTGCACACTTGAGCACGGCCACGCAATTTGGTGTCAGCGACCAATCATCGAGGGGCCCAAGGATATCTCTCTAATCATAGGAACAAATTCCTTTGACTACATTGCCCACCACATTGATCATACTTTGCCCAATTACTTCCTTTATAACAGCCAGTTACGGACTGCGTTTGAAGGCAACTAGAACAAAGCAGACCAAAGTGATGCTGACACATGCATCTACAGTATAAGGATGAACTGATATTATCATCCTGATTCACTTATGACAAGTACCACAAAGTAAACTCAGGTGTGGGTCATCCGGTCACTTGAAACCCTTTCAAGTACAAACGAAGTATTGCGTCCCCGTGTCCCAATCCCCATTGGACACATGACAAATCACTTCTATCAGTATTAGTTCATAATTCCTTCCCAAGAATAATGACCAACTGTGGACATTTAGAATGCTAACACATTCAGGGAAAAATAAAACATGCTAAGTTGAAAGACAGTAAAGATTAAAAGAAATACCCGTAACTTGCGTATTACTAAATCTCCATTTAATAATCGATAAATACAATAAATACAGTACTTCTGAATGTTCCCAAAAAGGTAAATACATTAAATAACCAAATATACTTAATCAAACCAAATCGCTAGCAAACCTGATCCTAATAGCACGTGTGTGAGCATCGTGCTTCATCTGCGATAAAGGTTTGGTAAACAGATCCGCCACGTTGCTATCCGTGTATACTATGCAGATAACAATGTCCCCATTATCGACCACGTCCCGGATATAATGATATTTCCGCTGTATATGCCTCGTGCATCGGTGAGATCTTGGTTCCTGCGCTAAAGTGACCGCACCCTCGTTATCATAGAAAATCTCCACAAGGTCGGAAATGCTAGGAACCACTCCCACATCTTCGATGAATTTCCTCATCTAAACAGCCTCCTTCGCAGCTTCATTGGCCGCAATATACTTTGACTCAGTCTTCGAATCAGCGACAGTGTCTTGCTTGGAGCTCCTCCAGGAGATAGCACCAACATTAAACAGGAACACGAACCCCGATTGACATCGGCAGTCATCCCTGTCCGTTTGGAAGCTGGCATCAGAGTAACCAGTTACTCTAAGCTCTTCCGCACCTCCATATACTAAGAACATCTCCTTAGTCCTCCGAAGATACTTGAGAATGTTCTTTACTGCCGTCCAATGTGCCTAACCAGGGTTGGCTTGATATCTACTTGTCATACTAAATGCACAAGAGACATCAGGCCTAGTACACAACATGGTGTAGATGATCGAGACTATTGCCGAAGCATATGGAACTCGTCTCATTACTTCCCTTTCCTCTGGGGAACTCGGGCATTGAGCCTTACTCAATACCAAACTATGTGACTTAGGTATGAACCCCTTCTTGGAGTCCTCCGTCCTAAATTTCTTTAGAACCTTGTCAATGTACGTACTCTGGCTCAAGCCAATCAACCTGCTGGTTCTATCTCGATAGATCTTAATCCCAAGGAAATTAGTTGCATCCCCTAGATCTTTCATTGAGAAACAACTCCCTAGCCAGGCTTTTACCCCTTGCAAAGTTGGGACGTCATTCCCAATTAGTAGTATATCATCTACATAAGGAACTAGGAATACAACTATGCTCCCAAACTCTTTGACCTTCTGATCAAAGCACAGGATCCAACTCCAAGAGGCTTGCTTAAGCCAATAGACTTCTTACGCTTGCAGACTTTATCCGGAAATTCTATATTTACAAAATCCTCAGGCTGTGTCATATACACCGCATCTGAAAGTGTTCCATTAAGGAACGTGGTTTTGACGTCAATTTGCCAAATTTCATAATCATAAAATGCAGCAATGGCCTTGATTATCCAGATAGACTTCAACATAGCCACCTAGGAAAAGGTTTCCTCATAGTCTACACAATGAGTTTGAATGAAACCCTTAGCCACCAGTCGGGATTTGAAGGTATCTATCTCGCCATCCACGCCGATCTTTTTCTTGAAGAAGCATTTGCACCCGACGGGTTTGCACCAGGGCACGGGATCAACCAAGTCCTAGACGTGATTATCCGACATGGATTGAATCTTGGATTTAATTGCATCTTTCCACTCGGGGGACTCAGGGCCCACCACAGCGTCCCGGTATTTGGTAGGTTCATCAGAATCTACTACCATGTCTGTGTCCTCAGATATGTTAAAACCTAAACTCTCTGGCACATGCTGACTTCTACCAGATCTTCTAAGAGGCAATGGGTTTACATCACTATCTCCAGCATCATCTTGCTGAGACTCAACCGTTGCAGGTTGTGAGCTAGTGCCAACATCATGTTCTACATTGGTAGGTTCTTGAATTTCTTCAAGATCAAACTTTCTCCCACTAGCGTCTTTGGATATCAGTTCCCTTTCTAGGAACACTGCCCTTTGAGCAACAAATACCACATAGACCTAGCAGGATAACGAATGAAAAAGCACCTTTTGGCCCTGGGCTCCAATTTGTACTCAATCTCACGTCTCACGTAGGCAGGACAACCGCAGACCTTTAGATATGAGATGGATGGAACCTTTCCATGCCACATCTCATACGGTGTTTTCTTAACCTTCTTTGTTGGTATGAGGTTAAGGATTCTACCAGCCGTTTCAATCACGTATCCCCAAACGTAACGGGAACGTCCGTACGTACCATCATTGACCGAACCTTATCTAACAATATCCGGTTCCTCCTCTCGGCGACACCATTTAATTGTGGCGTCCTAGGAGGGTAAATTGTGAGACAATCCCATAATCCCTCAAATGGTTACGGAGCTCAGAACTAAGATACTCACCGCCTCTATCAGATCCTAGCATCTTAATCCGTTTCCCTAGTTGATTTTCTACCTCGTTTTGATAATTCTTAAATACCTCAAAGGTATCAGACTTTTGTCTCACTAAGTAGACATACCCGTATCGACTATAGTCATCAATAAAGGTAACAAAGCAGCGGGAATGATCTCTTGTGGCATGCTTGAATGAACCACACACATCAGTATGAACGATATCCAACAAGTCTTTTGCCCTCTCACATACACCGGTGAAGGGTCCTTTGGTCATCTTGCCCAATACACAAGATTCACTTACTTTATTAGACCCGTGGTCAAATGATACCAAGATCCCATCCGCTAGGAGCTTGGCGATGCACTTTTTGTTTATGTGGCCTAACCAACCATGCCATAGAGATAATTTATCCAAAACATTTTTTGATCCCGAATCAACATTCATGATTGCTCTATCGTTTTGCAAGCTTACGCTTGTCTCATATATGCCATGACATGGAAAAGCTTTAAAATAAAAGACGTGATCTTTGTAACATAGAATGCTACCATTCTCAAATTTAAAATCAAATCCATTGTCGTACAATGTATATAAAGATAAAATGTTTCTTGCCACGCAGGGCGAATAAGATACATTATCTAAAACAATAGAGAAGCCGGATGGAAAGGCGAGCTCCACACTCCTAATCTTCTCATCCGGGACAACCGCCTTGTTTCCTATGAAGAGATCCAGCTCTCCATCAACCAGGTCCCTACTTCTTCTTAGTACCTGCACATTATTACTAACGTGAGTACCATACAGGATGTCTAAAACCCAGGCGTTAGAAGTAGAAGTGATATGGAGTTCAATCATGTACGTACCTGAGGCAGCGGCACCTTTTGCTCGTAGCTTCTTGAGCTCCTCCGTGTACTTGGGGCAACTACGTCGGTAGTGATCCTTCTCCCCGTAGAAGAAACAGGTTGCCTCTTCCGTGAGGTGGAAGCGGTAGCCACTTGCTTCCCCTTCGGCTCCAGGGTTGGGTTAGGTTTAGGCTTCAGCCCATTGACCTTAGCTTTCCCCTTCCCCTTGCCCTTGCAGCCCGAAGCGGGCTGCTTCCACTTCTTGCCACCCTTGTTTAATGTAAGGACAGCAGTGGAGGTGGAGAGCTTTGAATTGGAAAGCTCAGATTCGACAGTTTTGAGCATGCCATTCAGTTCCATAATGAACTTGTCCATACTATGCATATGGAAGTTCACAATAAACGGACCATATGCGGGAGGCAAGGATATGAGGATGATATCAACCGCAAACTCCTTCCCCATGGGAAAGCCCAACTCCTCGAGCTGATCCACGTAGCCTTTCATCTTAAGGACATGGGAGCTCATATTGCCGCCTTCCTGCATCCGGCAACCGATGAAGGCCTTGACGCACTCATAGAGTTCTTGCCTTACCCGTTGTTGGAACATGTCCTTCAGCTGACATATCATCTCGTACGCACTCACTTTCTTGAATTGCCTTTGCAATTCGGGACTCATGGTCGTAAGCATTAGGCAAGTAACGTCATTTGTGTCCTTGAATCGTATCTCATACACCTCTCGGACAGCCGTCGCCGCGTTGGTAGCAGGCGCTTCTGGAAGAGGTGACTCAAAGACCTCAAGCTTCATTTCATGGCGTAGGACAATTCTCAAAGTCCTATACCAATCCATAAAGTTTGGCCCCGTGAGTTTTTCATTTTCCAAGAAAGGACGGAGGGACATGTTGGTGCTGTTGGTGTTGCTAGTAGATGCCATCTACAAGCAAAGTACAAATTTGGTTAATTATGATGTATTAAATCCTTGTTAAAACAATTACCCACTTGTTATAAAACAAATTATACTAGCAAGGGCTAAGAACCTCAAAATACCCCAATCCATGACGGGTTTACTGCGGATCACTTCATGGAGCTATTTTAGGCCGGTAAAAACTTTACTAATTGCAATCTGTGATTACAACTCATAGGCATTTGCGGGATCCTAGGTACTCATAGCGCCCGTTTGGCATGTTTGATCCCTCACACCAATTCCCTATTAATCCACTTTGGTAGCTCGGTATGGGTACGACAACTACCAAGGTGTATTAAATGTTGGAATTGTAAATCGACCATCAAGATACACGGTGATACTCTAGCCCAATGTCCGGCTGGGCTTGATCTCGACATCCGACCTTGTGAGTTGCCACGCGCACCTTCCACACAGTTACACAAAACCGATCTCGGCTAAAGCTCGACGACCGATCTTGTTTCACTAGATTTGTGTGGTGTCATCTTACCGGTTAAAACGTATTTACCAATTTCTAGTCTATGTGGCTCGCGGAGTTTGTAAACCAATTTAAAACTCTTTGGTTTTATTATTTTGAAAAATTTTCTAGCATGCGAAGAACCTAAACATCCATGCAAGAAATATACAAAATAAAACCAACCACACATGCAATATAAGTCAGGTAACGAGCCATAAAACCCTATGCGTCTTGCCCGCGAGCCAACGGGCAAGACAGAGTCTACTAAGGACAGAATCAAAGACTTTGACGTGTGCTCTCCCACTTGATCCATCGCGTCTCCTACCGACCTCTGGATCTAAGTCCGCCAAGACACCCTCCATGGTCCTTGTTGGTTGCTTCGGTTCTCCTTTTACAATTTACAAATTTAAAAGGAAATGGCATGCAAACCACAATTCTCTATTCTAAGCTAATTCTAACATTACAAAGAATAGAAATTGGAGTGCAAGCCGTTAAATATACAAACCGAATAAATCAATTTAATTATTACCAGACACAAATATCACATGTCAAAACAGCCAAACATATCACATAGGTCTAAAGGCTCATATTGTTACCGGACACAAATATCACAACCACATAAAACAATCACATGTCAAAACAAGCATGGTGTGCCACATAAGAACCATGCAAATCTTATATATCTTAGTTAAGATTATAAAAACACTCAAGGCACAAATAATCCTATGTACATATGCATTTGGAACCTTAAACATGTCAAGATTCCATATTCATATATACACAATGTAAGTAAATGCAATTAACCATTTTCATGCCAAAATTGTTGGAGTATGCCCACTGACGCACGTACGCCAATTGATCACTGCCAATGACGTATGGGCCTATCGGGTCACACGCTGGGGGTTGATCTTGACAACAACCTAAAAGATGAGGGGGAGAAAGAATAAATAATGATAGTTGGCATTCTGGACAGGGGTAGCGACGCTAACCATGTCGTCGCTAACTCAGCCCGATAGTGGCGCTAACCTTAAGTGGTTAGCGGCGCTACACTTGGGCGGTTAGCGGCGCTAACCCCGTCTGATAGAAGAAACTTATTCTTTTCACCTCCACTCTCCACTAATGCATGTGTTATTAATCATTAGACTTGGGCCGACCTTGGGTAACTCTGGGGTCATGTTTGAGTCTATGAAAGACATGCATTTGCTACTCTCTCATACTCTTAGTCACATTTGAGTTTAAACACTTAGAAAGCTTTGTGAGTTGTTCTAGTGTCCTAAAAGAGAGAGTTCAAGTGAGTTTTCTGGTGGTCCAAGGTTGGTTGTTCGAGGGAGCACTTTCATCTAGTGAGTTGTGTTCCAAGGGGTGCTAGTACACCAGGATCACAAGTCTTCTCGGGGTGAACTTTGGTAGCACAAGGTGATTCACGAGATTGGAGCTTTGTAGTCAACCAATCCAGAGACATCAAGGGTATAATCAGTTTTCTCTTTTCTGTTTTAGTTGCAAAATGTAGTTGTAGAGCTTGGTAACACCTTTGGGGTTCACTTTGTGGTTCTTGTTCATGCTTTTAAAATTTGATTTGCTCTTGTTTGCTTCCGTTGTGCTCAATCACGAACCCCAACAGTGGTATCAGAGCCACATCTACAATTATTTTGCACTTGGTGGCCTGAAAAATCCGGAAAAATGTGTTTTTGTTTCTGTCCAGTAGTTAGCGGCGCTATCTCGTTGGAGTTAGCGGCGCTAATGACATTTCGTGTAGCGACGCTAACTCGGTTATAGTTAGCGGCGGGATTCTGTTAAGGGTAGCAGCGCTAACTCCTTATAGTTAGCGGCGCTAACCTCTTCTGGTAGAATGTATGTTTTGCTTAAAATCAATTTTGGTCCGATTTTTTGCTCCTTTCTACTTTCTGGAATTTTTCCAGAATTTCGGTTTTGACATGATTAAGTTGCCTTATGTCTTGTTTGGTGTATTTATATGTGGATTAACATTTTGGCATGAAAAAGGTTAATTGCATATACTTACATTGTGTACATATGAATATGGAATTTTGACTTGTTTAAGGTTCCTAATGCATATATACATAGGATTGTTAGTGCCTTGAGTGTTTAGATAATCTTAACCAAGACATATAAGATTTACATGGTTCTTGTGTTGCACACCATGTGTAGATTTGTGGTTGTTTATGTGGTTGTATGAAATCCGATAACATTATGAGCCTTTAAGACCTATGTGATGTGTTTGGTTGTTTTAATTAGTTTATTTATTCATTTGGTGGTTTATACTGTTGGGATTTCAAGAACACGCAACGGAAGCGAGAACAACATCAAACAAGCATGCAAGTGTTAAAAACTATGAAATCCCAAGTATGGATCTACTCTATGTACAAAATAGCAACAAAACAAGGGAGTTAGAGTATTATACCAGCTCCTAAGCTCCAATGATCTCGTGATGGTGGCTGAAATGTTGTAGAAGCAAGGAACTCCTTCTTCTTGTTCTTGTCTTCTCTCGAAATCACAAACCGGGCACAAGTCCAACTTCAAGTGCTAGCTAGCTTGAGAGAAAACTTCCTCCAGGAAACTTCACTCAAGAACAGAAAATAAGACCTCTGGAACCCTTGTTCTCTTGTTAACCAAATCACCAAGCTAGGTATCAAGTATAAGAGAAGTATGTGTGCTTGAGAGAGATGTTGACCAAGAGAGATAAAGGCTCCAGGCTTTTTGCCTTATATAGACCACCATGAAGCCATTTCATCTTCCCTTTGCCGGCCAAGATTGATCTAGAATCTCTTCCCCATTGGCTACAAGTGGAGGTGACTTGTACATAAAGTCCATGCAGGTTTAGCGGCGCTAACCAAGAGTTAGCGGCGCTAAACCTTAACCCGTAGCGGCGCTAACGCGGCCTGACTTCGATTAGACGTAAAGCACATGCAGCCTTAGCGGCGCTAACCTTTAACAGTTAGCGGCGCTAACTCGTTAAGTTAGCGGCGCTAACGTGGCCTGCATTGCCAACTTCCACTTTTGCCATCTTTGGTCCCTCTACCTTATTTGCTGTCATGTTAGACCCCGGTTTGTGACCCTTATAGGCTCATACATCATCGGCAGTGCTTTAAGGCGTACATATATTATCGGGCATATTCTAACAAACTCCCACTTGCACATAATATACTGTACCCAGGCAAGTACAGACAAAGAGCGGCCTCTAGCAAAGCATCAATGCCCCCAAGTCTGTATGAGTTCTGAATACCTGCAGAAAACCATCATACTAAAGTAGTGGTCCTAGATAAGTGATCTTAGACATCCTTTTGTTCGCGATATCCTTATGAACACGAGATATGGATTAATAAATGTCAATCTCCAGATCGTTCACGATTATGTTTCTCGATCTTGATTGGTGGTGACCAAAAGGTAAGGACATATCTGATTCTCAATCAATAGTCCTTGTGCATGGCCATGCAATATTTTGGCGTCAGCTCCCAATCATCGAGGGGCCCAGGGATATCTCTCATACAGGAGGAACAAATCCCTTTGACTGTATAATCCCATACCATACCTCGTGACTTACCTAGTCATTCCCTTTATCACAGCCATTTACGAACTGCTTTTGAAAATGGCTAAAGCAAGTAAGAACTATGATATAGCGATTCATACATCTCGGGTCTGAGGATGTAAGATTTTATCATCCCAAGTTACTCGTGACTATAATCCATGAAGTATACTTGGGTGTGGGTCTTCCAGTCACTTGAAACTCCTTTCAAGCACAGGTTACTGTTGCGTTTCATGCATTCAATCCTTGATTAATGCATAACCAACACCTAACCTCAGCCTTATTTCAAACTTCCTTCCCTTGAAGAATGACTGCCTGTGGAAATTTAGAATGTATAAACATTCTGGGAAGTGGTTAAACATGCTAAGATGGAACACAGTAAAGTCTTATGAATGTAACCGAATCACTCGCATATCGAAATAAGCATAATTACAATACTGTCTGTATCGTTCCCAAAATAAATTAATACATATCAAATAAACTAATATATATACAACTCAAGCCAAATCGCTAGCAAATCTTACACCTATCCCTCTAGTGTGAGATTCATGAGCTGCTTGCGGTAACGGCTTAGTGAATGGATCTGCCAAGTTTCCATTCGATGCTACTCTGCTAATGATGACTTCACCACTTTCAATTACATCCCGAATAAAGTGGTATTTGCGCGAAATGTGTCTTGTCCTCTTATGAGCTCTTGGTTCCTTTGCCAAAGCCACCGCACCCTCATTGTCACAAAAGATCTCAATAGGGTCAGCGATGCTTGGAACCACTTGTAGATCTTGGATGAATTTCTTCATCCACACGGCTTCTTTTGCTGCTTCACTAGCCGCAATGTACTCCGATTCGGTAGTCGAATCAGCCACCGTGTCTTGTTTTGAGCTCCTCCAGCTGACAGCACCACCATTTAACAGGAACACAAACCCCGATTGAGATCGGCAGTCATCCCTGTCAGTTTGGAAGCTAGCGTCCGAGTAACCCTTTACTCTCAGCTCTTCTTCCCCACCATATACCAAGAACATATCTTTCGTACGTCTCAAGTACTTAAGAATGTTCTTCACTGCCCTCCAGTGAGGTTCTCCTGGGTTCGCCTGATATCTACTAGTCATGCTTAAAGCACATGACACATCAGGACGAGTGCATAGCATGGCGTACATGATCGATCCCACAGCCGAAGCATATGGTACTCGCTTCATTACTTCTATCTCCTCCTTGGAGGTAGGACATTGAGTTTTACTCAAAGTCAAACCATGCAACATAGGGAGGTTTCCTTTCTTGGATTCCTCCATCTTAAAGCGTCTCACGACCTTTTCTATGTATGCACTTTGAGAAAGCCCTAATAGCCTTCTTGATCTATCTCTATAGATCTTTATACCCAGAATACAGCTCGCATCGCCTAGGTCCTTCATTGAAAAGCAATTCCCTAGCCAAGCTTTGACACTTCTTAAGCTTGGGATATGATTTCCAATAAGTAGAATATCATCTACATATAGAACCAAGAAGACTATGGTGCTCCCACTAGCCCTGACATATACGCAAGGTTCATCTTTACTCTTCGAAAAACCAAACTCTTTGATTTTCTCATCAAAGCAAAGATTCCAGCTTCGAGATGCTTGTTTAAGTCCATAAATGGACTTCATAAGCTTACAAACCTTGTTCGGATACTTTGGATGTTCAAAACCGTCAGGCTGTCTCATATACACCTCTTCATTAAGCTTCCCGTTAAGGAAGGCGGTCTTTACATCCATTTGCCAAATTTCATAATCATGAAACGCAGCAATGGCAAGTAGTATCCTGATTGACTTCAACATGGCCACTGGGGAGAAGGTTTCATCATAATCAATTCCTTGCATCTGAGTGAAACCCTTCGCCACCAGTCGGGCTTTGAAGATATCCAAGGTTCCATCTATGCCGGGTTTCTTCTTAAAAACCCATTTACACCCGACGGGTTTAATCCCTGGTGTAGGATCAACCAGTTCCCAAACCTGGTTATCCGACATAGATTGCATCTCGCTCTCCATTGCCTTCCTCCATTGAGCAGACTCAGGGCCTGCCATGGCTTCCTTGTAGCTGGTGGGATCATCATGATCCACCAATAACTCATTGCCCTCAGATATGAGAAACCCATATCTCTCTGGCTCAAAACGAGTCCTACTGGAACGCCTAGGAGTAGACGTTGCAAGAGTGTCAGGTACCGCAGCGTTATCTTGCTCGGTATTTTGGCTAGTGCCAACCTCAAGTCCCTTATCGGCCGACCCTTGATCTTCCTCAAGGTCAACTTCCTTACTGCCATGTTTGGATAGCAACTCCCTTTCAAGGAAGAATGCCCTTTGAGCAACAAATACCTTGTTCTCTGAAGGTTTATAAAATAAATATCCAACACCGTTAGGAGGATATCCGATAAAATAACACCTTTCTGAACGAGGTTCAAGTTTGTCTTCAGCCTCACGTCTCACGTAGGCTTGACAACCCCAAACTCGTAGGTATGAAAGTGTCGGTTTCTTACCATGCCACATTTCATAAGGTGTTTTATCGACTTTCTTGGTTGGTGCGAGGTTAAGGATTCTTAACGCAGTTTCTAAGGCATATCCCCAGAAACTAATAGGTACCTCCGCTCGACACATCATAGACCTTACCATATCAAGCAAAGTCCGGTTCCTCCTCTCAGCGACCCCATTTAATTGTGGAGTCCTCGGAGGTGTTAATTGTGAAACAATTCCACAATTTTTAAGATGATCGACGAATTCGGTACTAAGATACTCTCCACCTCTATCAGACCGGAGTATCTTTATAGTCTTGCCCAACTGATTCTGAACTTCGTTTTGGAATGTCTTGAATACCTCAAAGGTTTCATTCTTGTGTTTAATAAGATAGACATACCCGTACCTACTATAATCATCTATAAAGGTTACGAAGTATCTTGAATTATACCTTGTGACATGCTTGAAAGGTCCACATACATCCGTATGGATTATGTCTAAAAGGTCCTTTCCCCTCTCACTTGTTCCCGTGAAGGGTGCTTTTGTCATTTTGCCCAATAAGCAAGATTCGCATACTTCATTTGATCCTTGATCAAATGATTCCAAGATCCCATCCACTTGGAGCTTGGTGATACGAGTCTTGTTTATATGGCCAAGACGACTATGCCACATGGAATATTTATCCAAACCATTTTTGGAGTCAGAATCAATGTTCATGATAGATTGTCTTGATTCAATGTATGCATTTGCCTCATATATGCCATGACATGGTAAAGCTTTAAAATACTCAACTTCATTTTTAAAACAAATGATTGTACCACTTACAAATTTAAAATCAAAACCATCGTCATACAACTTGTGAAAAGAAATAATGTTTCTAGCCACATTTGGCGAATAGCATACATCCTTTAACAAAATAGAAAAACCAGTCTTGAATGAAAGCTTCAAATCTCCTTTAGCTTCCACTGGGACAACCTCCGAGTTTCCCATGACAAGATCCAGTTCTCCCCGCTCCAAGCTCCTACTTTCCCTTAGCACCTGCACCATATTACATATGTGAGTGCCACAGCCAGTATCCAATACCCAGCCTTTAGAAGTAGAAGTATGGTGGAGTTCTATCATGAACGTACCTGACGTATCCGGACCCGATATGCTCATTGCCTTGAGCTTGTTGAGTCCCTCCAGGTACTTTGGGCAGGTACGGCGGTAATGGCCCTTGCCCACGCAGAAAAAGCACTCCGCATCCTCCGGAGCCTTGGCTTGGGGAAGTTTCCCCTTGCCCTTGCCCATGGAGGCCGGGTTAGGCTTGGCTCCGCCAACCTTTCCCTTACCCTTCCTATTAGAGGAAGAGGCGGCCTTCTTCTTCGTGATGCGGCCTTCCCGGATGGCGAGAACTTGAGAGGTGGAGGAGGATGGCTTGTTCTTGGTCATGCTAGACTCAGCAGTCTTCAACATACCATGAAGTTCCATCAAGGTCTTATCCATGCTATGCATATGATAACTCATAACGAATTGATCGTATGCACCGGGCAGGGATTGGAGGATTAAATCAACCGCCATCTCCCTCCCTATGGTAAAACCCAACTTCTCCATGCGCTCGATGTTTGCTTTCATACGCAACACATGCGCGCTCACGTTCCCACCCTCTTGCATCTTGCAAGCAAGGGTTGTCTTGAGGCACTCGTACCTCTCTTGCCTCGCCTGCTGCTGGAACATGTCCTTTAGCTGCACGAGCAAGTCGTAAGCACTAAGATGATCCATTTGCTTTTGCAAATCTTGATTCATCGTGCTCAACATAAGGCACGTGACTTCCTCAGTCTCCTTGAGGCGTTTTTCATACGCCTCACGGATAGCCCTTGTTGCACCGGCAGGAGGTGCCTCGGGGAGGGGTTCCTCTACGGTATGCAACTTTCCTTCATAGCGTAAGACCAACCTCAGTTGTCTATGCCAATCCATGAAATTGCTACCATCGAGTTTCTCCTTTTCAAGGAAAACCCTAAGTGAAACGTTGGTGGTGGTGTTTGTTGCGCTTGTTGATGCCATCTAAAATTTGCAAAGTAGATATTAGTTATTATGATATTTTATCTTGTTTAATAATTTACCCAATAAGAATTAGTTAAACAAGGCTAAGAACCGTATTTCATCCTACCATGTGACGGGGTTACCGCGGATCACATGATAAAACTATTTAGGTCGGCAACCATTTTGCCAATTGCAATCTCCATCGCAATCCTTAGCACATGCGGGATCCTACGACATCCAATAGTCGTTTGGCATGTTTGATCCCTTCTTGCACCAATTTTAAGTCTTGAAATTTTGGTTAACTCGTGCTAAGCTCGACAATTAACCAAGATTTCAAACCTAAAATTGCAAATCGTCCGTCAAGACATACGGTAACAAATCCACCAAAATTGGCTCGTGCTAAGCTCGACAACCAAAGTTGTGAATTTTGCCACACTCACCTTCCACACAGTTTCATGAGAATTGGCTCGTGCTAAGCTCGACAACCAAATCTCATAAGACTAGATTCGGGTGGTATCGACTTACGGATGGTGCATGATTTACGTTTTGTGGAAAAACGGGCCTTTTGTTTCCGGTTTGGTTTTGATTAACTTATTAGTGACAAATCCTATTTTCACTAGGTGGGTTAATCAATGTATGTGATCACGCGCGAGAGGAAACCAATTTTATCAAAAACTCTTGTGATTTTATTAATTTTATCAAAAATTTTCTAGCATGCGAAACCTACAATCCATGCATAGAATAATAAAATCACATCACACGCAATATACAACATAGTCGGTAATTCTTGCCAAAAAACCTATGCGTTCCTCCCGTGAGCCAAAACGGGAAGAACTCGGTCAATCTAAGGGACAAAACAATATTGACGCGAGCTCCCACTAGAACCACCATCGACATCGGATTTCTTTGGCTTCTAAGGGCTCCATGCTCCATCTTGTTTTGCCTCCTCTTGTGTCTTCATCCCTCCATCATACAATACATAATACAATAGAAAATAAATGGCATACAAGCCACATAATTTTCCTATTTATCTAATACTTGTACATGGATGAATGAAATGGCATGCAAGCCACAAATTATTACAATCAAACTGAATTTAATAAATTTACAGCCTCAAATGTGGATTAAAACCACCAAATTGCATGCACAACACAATACAACCAAATGGGCCAAGGCAAGATTACCAACTCATGTTAACACATACAACCAAACATAAACTTAGGCTACTGGAATATTCAAATAAAAAAGCATAAATAAAATTCCAGAAGCTCAAAATGCTAAAAAATCCCGAGACCAAAACTGTTTTATCAAAAAATTCGAAAAACAAGTTTCCAGTAACGTTAGCGCCGCTAACTCATGAGACTTAGCGCCGCTAACCTCAGTTTAGCGCCGCTAACCCTAACAGCAGAATACAAACATTTTGATTTCGGGTTTTTCAAGCCACCAAGTGCTATTCTAACATAGAGGTGGCTCTGATACCACTGTTGGGATTTCAAGAACACGCAACGGAAGCGAGAACAACATCAAACAAGCATGCAAGTGTTAAAAACTATGAAATCCCAAGTATGGATCTACTCTATGTACAAAATAGCAACAAAACAAGGGAGTTAGAGTATTATACCAGCTCCTAAGCTCCAATGATCTCGTGATGGTGGCTGAAATGTTGTAGAAGCAAGGAACTCCTTCTTCTTGTTCTTGTCTTCTCTCGAAATCACAAACCGGGCACAAGTCCAACTTCAAGTGCTAGCTAGCTTGAGAGAAAACTTCCTCCAGGAAACTTCACTCAAGAACAGAAAATAAGACCTCTGGAACCCTTGTTCTCTTGTTAACCAAATCACCAAGCTAGGTATCAAGTATAAGAGAAGTATGTGTGCTTGAGAGAGATGTTGACCAAGAGAGATAAAGGCTCCAGGCTTTTTGCCTTATATAGACCACCATGAAGCCATTTCATCTTCCCTTTGCCGGCCAAGATTGATCTAGAATCTCTTCCCCATTGGCTACAAGTGGAGGTGACTTGTACATAAAGTCCATGCAGGTTTAGCGGCGCTAACCAAGAGTTAGCGGCGCTAAACCTTAACCCGTAGCGGCGCTAACGCGGCCTGACTTCGATTAGACGTAAAGCACATGCAGCCTTAGCGGCGTTAACCTTTAACAGTTAGCGGCGCTAACTCGTTAAGTTAGCGGCGCTAACGTGGCCTGCATTGCCAACTTCCACTTTTGCCATCTTTGGTCCCTCTACCTTATTTGCTGTCATGTTAGACCCCGGTTTGTGACCCTTATAGGCTCATACATCATCGGCAGTGCTTTAAGGCGTACATATATTATCGGGCAGATTCTAACATATACCACAATGGTTTGTAATAATTAATTTATTTATTCGGTTTGTATATTTAACGGCTTGGATGCCGATTTGCTATTCTTTGTAATTGTTAATATTAGCTTAGAATAGATATCGTTGCTTGCATGCCATTTACTTTTAATTTTGTTAATTGTAAAAGGAGAACCGAAGCAACCAACAAGGACCATGGAGGGTGTCTTGCCGGACTTGGATCCGGAGGTCGGTAGGAGACGCGATGGATCAGGTGGGAGGAGCACACATCAAGTCATTCAGATTTGTCCTTATATGACTTAATCTTGCCCGTTGGCTCACGGGCGAGGCGCATAGGATTGGCTCGTTACCGGATATTTATTACATGTGTGGTTGGTTTTATTTTGTACTTTTTCTTACGTGGTTGTTTATGATCTTCGCATGCTAGAAAAATTTTCAAAATAATAAAACCAAAGAGGTTTAAATTGGTTTACAAACTCTGCACGCCACATAGACAAGAAATGGTTAAAATCGTTTTAACCGGAAAAACAAAATCATGTTTTTCAAAAGTAAATCTCACACCACCCGTAAGATGATACCACCCGAATCTAGTGAAACAAGATCGGTCGTCGAGCTTTAGCCGAGATCGGTTTTGTGTAAATGTGTAGAAGGTGCGTGTGGCAACTCGCAAGGTCAGATGTCGAGCTTTAGCCGAGCCGGCCATTGGGCTAGAGTACCACCGTGTATCTTGACGGTCGATTTACAATTCCAAGATTTAACACACCTTGGTAGTTGTCGTTCCCATACCGAGCTACCGAAGTCGATTAATGAGGATTTGATGTGGAGGGATCAAACATACCAAATGGGTGCTATGAGTACCTAGGATCCCGCAAGTGTCTAAGAGTTGTAATCGAGGATTGAAATTGGTAAAGTGTTTACCGGCCTAAAAGTACTCTATGAAGTGATCCGCGGTACACCCGTCATGGATTAGGGTATTTTGAGGTTATTAGCCCTTGTTAATATAATTTGTTTCTATAAAAAGTGAATAATTATTTAACAAGGATTTAAATACATTATAACTAACCAATTTCGTACTTTTCTTGTAGATGGCATCTACTATCAACACCAACACCACAAACATGTCACTCCGTCCATTCTTGGAAAAAGAGAAACTCACCAGACCTAACTTCATGGATTGGCATAGGACTTTGAGAATTGTACTACGCCATGAGATGAAGCTTGAGGTTCTTGAGTCACCACTTCCGGAACCCCCTGCTACCAACGCAGCGAGGGCCGTCCGAGAGGCGTATGAAAAACGCCTTAAGGACACTAATGATGTTACTTGCCTTATGCTTACGACCATGAGTCCCGAATTGCAAAGGAAATTCGATAAAGTGAGTGCGTACGAGATTATACTCAGCTGAAGGATATTATCCAACAGCGGGCTAGGCAAGAACTCTTTGAGTGCGTCAAGGCCTTCATCGGTTGCCAGATGCAGGAAGGAGACAATGTGAGCTCCCACGTCCTTAAGATGAAGGGCTATGTGGACCAGCTCGAGGAGTTGGGCTTTCCCATAGGGAAGGAGTTGGCGGTTGACATCATCCTCCAATCCTTGCCTCCGTCATATGGGCCGTTCATTGTGAACTTCCATATGCATAGTATGGATAAGTCCATTATGGAGCTACATGGCATGCTCAAGACTGCCGAAGGCGAGCTTTCCAAGTCTAAGCCCTCCACCTCCACTGCCGTCCTTACCATCAATGAGGGTGGGAAGAAGCGGAAGCAACCCGCTTCGGTCTCGAAGGGAAAGGGGAAGGGGAAGGCCAAGGCCAATAGGCCGAAGCCCAAACGTAACCCGATCCCGGAGCCAAAGGGGATACAAGTGGCTGCCGCTGCCATCTCACAGGAAGAGGCAACCTCCTTCTTCTACAAGGAGAAGGGTCATTACCGCCGTAGTTGCCCCAAGTACACGGAGGAGCTCCAGAATCTTGGAGCTAAAGGTGACACTGGCTCCGGTACGTACATGATTGAACTCCATAAGACTTCTACTTCTAACGCCTGGGTTTTAGACAGCGGGTGTGGTAATCACGTTTGTAATATTGTTCAGGTACTAAGAAGAAGTAGGGACTTGGTTGATGGAGAGCTGGATCTCGTCATGGGAAACAAGGCGGTTGTCCCGGTTGTAAAGATTGGGAGTGTGGAGCTCGGCTTTCCATCCGGCATGTCTATTGTTTTGTTAAATGTATATTTTTCGCCCTGCGTGGCAAGAAACATTATTTCATTATATGCTTTGTATGACGATGGATTTAACTTTAAATTTGAGAATGTTAGCATATTATGTTACAAAAATCATGTCTTTTTTTTTAAAGATTTTCCATGTCATGGCATATATGAGACAAGCGTAAGCTTGCAAAACAATAGAACAATCATAAATGTTTATTCGAGATCCAAGAGTTTTTTGGATAAATTTTCTCTATGGCATGGTCGGTTAGGCTACATAAACAAGAAGCGCATCGCCAAGCTCCAAGCGGATGGGATCTTGGAATCATTTGACCACGGGTCTAATGAAGTATACGAGTCTTGTTTTTTGGGCAAGATGACCAAAGCACCTTTCACCGGTGTATGTGAGAGGCCGCAAGACTTGTTGGATATCGTTCACACTGATGTGTGTGGTCCGTTCAAGCATGCCACAAGAGATCATTCCCACTACTTCGTTACCTTTATTGATGATTATAGTCGATACGGGTATTTCTACTTGGTGAGACAAAAGTCGGATACCTTTGAGGTATTCAAGACTTATCAAAACGAGGTAGAAAATCAACTAGGGAAAAGAGTTAAGATGCTACGATCTGATAGAGGAAGTGAGTATCTTAGTTCTGAGTTCCGTAACCATGTAAGGGATTGTGGGATTGTCTCGCAATTAACCCCTCCTAGGAAGCCACAATTAAATGGTGTCATTGAGAGGAGGAACCAGACATTGTTAGAGATGGTTCGGTCAATGATGATTCGTACGGACGTTCCCGTTACGTTTTGGGGATACGCGATTGAAACGGCCGGTAGAATCCTTAACCTTGTACCAACAAAGAAGGTTAAGAAAACACCGTATGAGATGTGGCATGGAAAGGCTCCATCCATTTCATATTTAAAGTTCTGGGGTTGTCCTGCCTACGTGAGGCATGAGGTCAAGAACAAATTAGAGCCCAGAGCCGAAAGGTGTTTTTTCATTGGTTATCCTGCTAGGTCTATGGGATATTTGTTTTACAAACCTTCGGAGAACAAAGTATTTGTTTCTCGAAGGGTAATGTTCCTAGAGAGGGAACTGCTATCCAAAGACGCTAGTGGGAGGAAGGTCGATCTTGAAGAAATTCAAGAACTTTCCAATGTAGAACCTGATGTTGGCACTAGCTCACAACCTTCAATGATTGAATCTCAACAAGATGATGCTGGAGATAATGTAAACCCATTCCCTCTTAGAAATCTGGTAGCAGTCGGCATGAGCCAAAGATATATGGTTTCTACATGTCTGAGGGCACCGACATGGTAGTAGATTCTGATGAACCTACCAAATACCAGGACGCTGTGGTGGGCCCTGAGTCCTCCAAGTGGAGAGAAGCAATGGAATCCGAGATCCAATCCATGTCGGAAAATCAAGTCTGGGACTTAGTTGATCACGTGCCTGGGTGCAAAGCCGTAGGGTGCAAATGGGTCTTCAAGAAGAAGATCGACGTGGATGGCGAGGTAGACACCTTCAAGGCCTGACTGGTGGCTAAGGGTTTCACTCAAACTCATGGTGTAGACTATAAGGAAACCTTTTCCCCGGTGGCTATGTTGAAGTCTATCCGGATACTCATGGCTATTTCCGCATTTCATGATTATGAGATTTGGCATATGGACGTCAAAACCGCGTTCCTTAATGGAACACTTACAGAGGAAGTGTATATGACACAGCCTGAGGGTTTTGTGCATCGAGAGTTTCCGGATAAAGTCTGCAAGCTTAAGAAGTCCATTTATGGGCTCAAGCAAGCTTCTCGGAGCTGGAACTTGTGCTTTGACTAGAATATCAAAGAGTTTGGCTTCTCTAAGAGCAAGGATGAGCCATGTGTTTACATTAGAACTAGTAGGAGCGTAGTTGTATTCCTAGTTCATTATGTAGATGATATTCTACTAATTGGGAATGACGTCCCAATCTTGCACGGTGTAAAATCCTGGTTAGGGACTTCTTTCTCAATGAAAGATCTTGGGGATGCGGCTTACATTCTTGGGATTAAGATCTTTAGAAATAGATCCCGCAGGTTGATTGGATTAAGCCAGAGTACGTACATTGACAAGGTCCTAAAGAGATTTAGGATGGAGGACTCCAAGAAGGGGTTCATGCCCGAGTTCCCCTAAGTAATGGGAAGTAATGAGGCGAGTCCCTTATGCTTCAGCTATAGGCTCGATCATGTACGCCATGTTATGTACTAGGGCTGATGTATCTTGTGCATTGACTATGACAAGTAGATAGTAAGCCAACCCTGGTGAGACACATTGGACGGTAGTGAAGCACATTCTCAAGTATCTTCGGAGGACTAAGGATATCTTCTTAGTATATGGAAGTGCGGAAGAGCTAAGGGTAACTGGTTACTCTGATGCTAGCTTTCAAACAGACAGGGATGACTGCCCATCTCAATCGGGGTTAGTGTTCCTGTTAAATGGTGGTGCTATCTCCTGCAGGAGCTCCAAGCAAGACACTGTGGCCGATTCGACGACTGAGTCTGAGTACATTGCGGCCAGTGAAGCAAGAGGCCTAGACTTACCAACCCTATTGAGATATTTTGTCATAATGAGGGTGCGGTTGCTTTAGCGAAGGAACCAAGGTCTCACCGACGCACGAGGCATATTCCGCGGAAATATTATTATATCCGGGACGTGGTCGAGAGTGGAGACATGTTGTCAAAAGAGTACACACGGATAGCAATGTGGCGTATCTGTTTAACAAACCATTATCGCAGGCAAAGCACGATGATCACACACGTGCCATTGGGATTACATTTGTTAGCGATTTGGTTTGATCTTGTATTTGTACGTTGTTTAGTATATTTGATGTATTTACCTTTTGGGAACATTGAGCAGTATTGTATTTATTGTATTTATCTATTATTAAATGGAGATTTAGTAATACGCAAGTTGCGGGTATTTCTTTAAATCTTTACTGTGTTCCAACTTAGCATGTTTTATTCTTCCCTGAATGCGTTTGCATTCTAAATGTCCGTAGTCGGTCATTCTTCTTGGGAAGGAAGTATGAACTAAGACTGAGGGAAGTGATTGGTCGTCTGTCCAATGGGGATTGGGACACGAGGACGCAATACTTCGCCTGTACTTGAAAGTGTTTAAGTGACTGGACGACCCACACCTGAGTTCACTTTGTGGTACTTGTCATGAGTGAATCAGAATGATAATATCAGTTCATCCTTATACTGTAGATGCATGTGTCTGCATCACCTTGATCTGCTTTGTTCTAATTGTTTTCAAACGCCGTCCCTAACTGGGTGTTATAAAGGGAGTAGTTGGGCAGAGTATGGTCAATGTGGTGGGCAATGTAGTCAAAGGAATTTGTTCCTATGTTAAGAGAAATATCCATGGGCCCCTCGATGATTGGTCGCTGATACCAAAATGCATGGCCGTGCTCAAGTGTGCAATGATTATAGTATCTGATTGCAACTTGTATGTTTTGGTCACTACCAGTCTAGATCGAGAAACATAATTGTGAACGAATGGAGAATGACTAAGTACCATGTCTCGTGTTCACATGGATATCGCGAACAATTTGGTTTTTGTGATGAAGACAAAACCCATGCTAACTTGGGGGCAAAGATGTCTTACTAGAGGCCGCTCTTTGTTTGTGATGCATTGGATATGGTGAGTCATGTGCAAGTGGGAGTCTGTTGGAGTATGCCCACTGATGAACGTAAGCCAATTGATCACTGCCGATGACGTATGGGCCTATCGGGTCATACGCCGGGGGTTGATCTTGACAACAACCTAAAAGACGAGGGTGAGAAAGAATAAATAATGATAGTTGGCATTCTGGACAGGGTTAGCGGCGCTAACCATGTAGTCGCTAACTCAGCCCTGATAGCGACACTAATCTTAAGTGGTTAGCGGCACTACACTTGGGCGGTTAGCGGCGCTAACCCCGTCTGACATAAGCAACTTTCTTCTTTTCACCTCCACTCTTCACCAATGCATGTGTTATTAATCATTAGACTTGGGCTGACCTTGGGTAACTCTGGGGTCATGTTTTAGTCTATAAAAGACATGCATTTGCTAGTCTCTCCTACTCTTAGTCACATTTGAGTTTAAACACTTAGAAAGCTTTATGAGTTGTTCTAGTGTCCCAAAAGAGAGTGTTCAAGTGAGTTTTCTGGTGGTCCAAGGTTGGTTGTTCCAGGGAGCACTTTCATCTAGTGAGTTGTGTTCCAAGGGATGCTAGTACACCAAGATCACAAGTCTTCTCGGGGTGGACTTCGGTAGCACAAGGTGATTCCCGAGCTTGGAGCTTTGCACTCAACCAATCCAGAGACATCAAGGGTAAAATCACTTCTCTCTTTTCTATTTTAGTTGCAAAATGTAGTTGTAGAGCTTGGTAACACCTTTGGGGTTCACTTTGTGGTTCTTGTTCAAGCTTTTAAAATTTGATTTGTTCTTGTTTGCTTCCGTTGCGCTCAACAATGAACCCCAACAAAAATGTTAATCCACATATAAATACACCTACCAAGACATAAGGCAACTTAAACATATTGAATCCCAAATTCTTGAAATATTCCAGAAAGTTCAACCGAGCCAAAAATCCGAACAACATTGATTTTTATCAAAAACATGCATTCTGCCAGAACAGGTTAGCGCCGCTAACTATAAGGTGTTAGCACCGCTAACCAGAACAGAATCACGGTGCTAACTATGACAGAGTTAGCATCGCTAAACAGACTGCCATTAGTACCGCTAACTATAAGAAGTTAGCGCCGCTAACTATAAGAAGTTAGCGCCGCTAACTATAAGAAGTTAGCGTCGCTAACTATTTAACCAAAATCACATTTTTTCGGATTTTTCAGGCCACCAAGTGCAAAACTAGTGTAGAGGTGGCTCTGACACCATTGTTGGGGTTCATGGTTTGGCACAACGAAAGCGTATAAGGAATTTAAAAGCATGAAAGAACCCACACGTGAACCCCAAAGCAAGTACCAAGATCTACACTATATTTTACAACTTAAAACAAGAGATATGAGAAAAGTTTATACCCTTGATGTGTCTGGAGTTGAAGATGATTGTTGATGCAAGTAATATCTTCTTTCTTGAACTACTGAAGTCCACCCCGAGCTCAATGTGATCTTGGTGTACTAGCACCCCAAAGTATCCTTCCCTTGATGAAGATACTATACTGGAACAACAACTTTTAACCACCAGGGAACTATCTCTAAAAACCTCTTCACATTAGCTTAGACAACACTCAAGTTTATAAGTGTTTGTATATTCAAATATGGCTAAGAGTATTAGAGAGAGTGTATTGCATGTGTTTTATAGACCCAACCATGGCCCCAGGACTCCCCAAGCTCGGCCAAGGCCGAATGATTAACCTCTCATGCATTGGTGTATTGTGGAGGTGAAAAGAATAAAGTTGCATGCTGTCAGACTGGAAGCGCCGCTAACTTTAAGGAGTTAGCGCCGCTAACCCTTAAGGTGTAGCGCCGCGATCGGGGACTGAGACATCGACCTTATGGTTATCGACGCTAACTCCATCCAGCCTGCCAACCATCAGTTAATTATTCTTTCTCACCCTCCCTTTTAGGTTGTTGTCAAGATCAACCCCCGGCGTGTTAACTGATAGGCCAATACGTCATTGGTAGTGATTGTTGGGAAGATGAACTCATCAGTTTAGATTTGATGAGACAAAGTTAAGTTTGTATAATGTGTTCTACATATAACTTAAACAGAATTATGAAGCTTAGTCAGACTGAACACTCACAGTGATTCAGACTGAGTATAAGCTGAGTATAAGCTGTATATATGTTTGATCAGCTTAGACTATATCTTAGTAAGATTATCAATGTGTTTGATAAACTGTGTGTGTCACCTAAGATATATATATTGAGTTTCAGCTTGATGAGTTTCAAGCTGAGCGACTCAGCATGTAGACTGAGTCAGCTCAATAGAGTTGCTAAATATGTTTTGGTTAACTCTTTAGACTTCTAAGGATGAGTTAATAATTATACATGTAAGTCAATGTTTGAATTCAGGTTTGTTCTCGAAGAACTCAGCTTGATGAGTTTCAAGCTGAGTAGCTCAGCCTGACTAAAGAAGTCAGTTTAAAAGAATTTGAATATGTTTTAAATTTTGTTTTAACTCTCTATATATACGGGAAGGATAAGAAGACTTTAGAATAATAATTTAAGATTGAAGACTCAAGATAAGAAGATTCAAGATTCAAGATTCCGAGTTATCCGATAGTTAGTTAGCAAATTAGGATTAGTCCAGTTTGTTAGGAACCGTAGGAACATGATTATAAATACTTACCTCCTGATAAGTTTAGAGGTACGGCTCAGATACGAAAATAACTTAGCGTTGCAGAGCCAAATACCTCACTTTAACCGTATGTGTTACGATTCTTGAATCACTGGTTGTCAGTTCAACGTGATCAAGATATTCCCAGATTGCCAAGCTATTTGTGTGTTCGAATACTCACATTAGTTGTGATATTGGTAAGTTATCAGTCTGTGTAAATCCTGTTTAGAGAGTCGTCAGTATCTATAATCATAAGTTGATTATAGATGGCTAAGTTTGAAAGATTGAGAGATTTATATTAGGTGTTTACATATCAAGATTTGCTTACTTGATAGAGTCTGTAATAATCTTCTTATTAATGAAAAGCAAAGCATTCGATTGTGGTTTGATTTACTTCGTGTAACACTTTTATTTGATTTGTTCAATTTCCGCAGAAAGTGTATTCAATCCCCCTTCTACACACCTGTTGCTTGTTGTTATTCTCATCAAGGGACCAACAGTGACAAATTGGCGTACGTGTGTTAGTGGGTATACTCCAACAACGGTTTCTTGATCATCCGGTATTTTTGATCATACGGTTTTTGAAAGCATCCGGTTTTGAAAGCATCCAGTTTCGAAAGCATCTGGTTTTCAAAGTATACGGTTTTGTGATTTATAAGGTTTTTGTGTATGGTTTTTGTTTCTATATTGAGTAGACGGTTTTTGTGTACGGTTTTCTTGTATCCGGATTATGTGCATCCAGTTTTTAGAACATTCATACGGTTTTCTTTGTAATACTTAAAATTTTTTTAGCACATTTTATAATCTTTTCAGAGAAATGATATAGACAGAATGAGTACATACAGTAAGACACTTTCATTTGGGTCTGACACAAAATCATCGGTTCTATACCGTGGAAAATATAATGTCTGGAAAGGACGGCTCATGGCTTTTATCAAGAACAATGTGATTTGTGGACAAGACATGAAGAAGAATAGTGAGGAGGATACTAATGTTCATGCACAGTGTGTGCTGATGGCAAATATAGAAGAATTTGAGTTTGAAGAGAGTGATGGTGAAAGTGATGATGGAATGGTAAATGTCTTTGCAGAAAAGTTACCAGATATGATGATTGCTGAGTCTGACATTGGGTTTATGGTTGAATTTGATAAAGATAATGATGAAAGTGAGTATGAAGAGGAAGAGGCTAAAGCAAGTGAATATATCACAAGTCAGCCTTCTGCAGAATCTGAAATTACTGCTGATAATATCATGATTCTCCTCCAAAAAGTTCAAGAACTCACTACAAAGAACCAGAAATTGCAAGAACAAAACCTAAATCTGAAAATGAATCAAGCAGTCAAATCTGAACAAGCATCATTAAATTTGAAGTCTAAAATAAATCAACTTCAACAAATCATTCACGAAAAAAGAAAAAGAATTGGTTAAAATTCACCAAGAAACTGAACTTAAGGTACATGACTTGAATGCTGCCAAACTGAATGCTGAAATTAATTTGAGTATGGTGTTGAAAGAGAAGAATAACTTAAAAACAAAAGTTTAGAATCTCGAGGAAAGTGTAAAGAAACGAGTCACCACACGTCACACAATTTTTGAAACTCTTACACCTGATATTAAAAAGAAGTACAAAAGTTTAGGGTTTGATGAGAGTGATTTCTTTTCCAAAATAAATTGTACACGATTATATCAGTCGGAAAGAATGAATCTCGGTTGGACACAAAGAATGACATTTGTCGGTGAAGAGGAAATAAAAAGAGAGGAAGAGATTAAAAGAAAAACAACAACAAAGCGTCAAGAGTTACTAAATTATGATGAGCTGAATGCGACATACAAAGATTGTAATAGCAACAAACTCAAACCTGTATCTTCAAGTGAGTATTTCTTTCCTCATCAACCAGAACAACAGGTCAAATCAACTACACCTCGCGTGTACATTCCTCACATGGAATTACAACGCCGACAGGAGATTCTCGAGTCACACTATTTCACAAAGAATGTCATGCTTGAGGTGGAAATTCTCATTTTTCAAGAAGATTTATCACAACAACAAACTAACATTTCCGTTACACAAACAACTCATATAAAATCTGAAATTGTTATTCAAATCAAAAATGAAAATGAGAAACTGAAGGAAAAGATTCATAAATTTTCTCAGCAACTCAAACAGGCAGAAATGTTGAACACACAAGATTTGAGTTTGAATATTCAGAATGTTCAAGATAAACTCTACAAAATACTTCAAAAGTCACCAAGAAAATCTCCAAAGCAATCATATAAATTCACACATGAATCTGATTTTGCCCATGTTCTGATTCCACAATTGGTGTGTAATGCAATTGAGAAACAAATGCACGAAGAGAAGATTGCAAGGATATTATCAGAATCAGAAATGTATTGGAGCGTCATGAATCCAACCTGTCCAAAAGTGTGTCGGTAGTTTGTTGCAAACAAATGTAATCAATTTTGTGATCCCAACAGCATCCGCGAGAAAGGATCACCTTCAGGCTCAAAAGAATCTTCACTAATGACAAAATTCACAAATAATTCAACTTCACACACTTTTACTGAATCCAAATAACATCATTTTGCTAATAACTTTTCTATTTTTGGTTCTAAATCAGATAACACACGATGGAAAGTCAGTTCAATAAAGAATGTGAAGAATGGACACAAAAAGAGTGTGAAGGAAGCATTCAAGTATGCCGAACAGCTTGCAGTGAAAAAATCAGTACTGAAGGAAGAGAAGTTGTAGACCACAGTCAATTTTACGAATGCTAAATTAAAAGAAAAGATCAAACCATATTGTATTGTTCATAAGGCGTACTGTAATAAAGACTGTAAATCTCATTTTTCTTGGAAAGTAAAAATTGACAATTCAAAATCATCAACACCACAACGTGAGCAACATTGTGTTTGTTATGGTTGTATAGAGGGTCATTGTGTCAATTATTGTTCATATCATGAAGATCGAATGAAGAAAGGATTCGAGTCTGTTTCTGGATGGAAAAATTCTACAGATGATTTCCTATTTACCTGGTTTGTCAATCGTCGTGGCTACATCATTCATCAGTGGATTGAGAAGAGTGGACTGCGATATTTTTTAAGAAAATATGCTCATCGTAAGCTTCCATTTAAGCCTGGACAATGGGAAGAGCATCTTGAAACAATGCGAGCAATGACTGCTTTCGCGAGACGAGAGAAACAACAAACGCAAGAAATTGAGAAGCTCGAAAGACAACGAAAGAATCTACAAAACCAAGAATCAAAACAGTCCAAATCGCAACCATCACATGGTTTCCATTCAGCAAGATCAAATCAACAAAATCAATCCATTCATAATTCTTTTGGACATTCAAACAGAAATACAGTTTATATTGTAAAGCAAAATAATTGGAATGGGAATTCAGCAAGGGGGAGTATTACTGCAGATACAAGTCATGAATTACTGACGGTTCATGCTTGTAGAGGGAGAAATTCAGAAATATTGTATATTATTATCAGAAAATTCAAAAACATTTCAAAATATTAACATTTCAAAAACATTTCAAAATTTGTAAAGCCAAAAACTTTTTTTTCTTCCAACTCAAATTAATGCTTGATTTGTGGGGGAGTTTATTTTTTTATAATAATAAAGGAAAAGTTACAAAAAGTCAAAAGTTTAAGAATCAAGTGTCAATTTGTGCAGTTTTAACACAAAACCGCATGACAAATGTCAATTGGTGCGGTTTTTCACAAAACCGCATGCAAAATCAACAATATGTGTGGTTGTTCATAAAATGATACGGTTTTGACAAAAACCATTCAAGAGTTCCAAAGTGTTGTATTCGGGTTTTTCGGTCAACAGGTTTAAAACCTAAGTTCATCCGATTTTTTACTTTTTACACGGCTTTCACTTTTCAAACACCCTCAAACATTCACACAGTTTTGGATTTTCAACGGTGTTCAAGTCAATTAAGCTTTAGGATTTAAGAAGTACTTTCAATTGCGAATTCACTGGTATAATTCTTTTTCTTGAAACATGTTGTTTAGGGTTCGAACAATTCATTTTTGAGGGTATAAAACCCTAACTGCCGAGGGGTTCTTAGAACTTTAGGGTTCCTTTTGATTCTTGTTTGTTGAATGTTAGTTGTTGAAATTGTGTTTTAGGATGCATGTTACGTAGATTAGTTACCAATTTCATCAAACAATCATTCTTGTATGATTTTAATTTTGATTTGGTTTTCGACAGAGTTGGGGTTCGTAGTTCAGCACAACGGAAGAATGAACGAAAAAAACATGAATTTTAAAAACATAAAGAACCAAGAAACAATCATTAAGTTGACATGCATTGGTGGTGAGTGGAGGTGAAAAGAATAAAGTTGTATGCTGTCAGTTGGGTTAGCGCCGCTACCCGCTCAGGGATAGCGCCGCTACCCTCCCAAAGTTAGCGCCGCGATCGCGGTAGAGTTAATGACAGCTTGGTTAGCGCCGCTAACTCTGGCCAGTCTGCCAACCATCATTTAATTATTCTTTCTCACCCTCCATTTTAGGTTGTTGTCAAGATCAACCCCCGGCGTGTGACCCAATAGGCCCATACATCATCGGTTGTGATCAATTGGTGTCCGTGCGTCAGAGGGCATACTCAAACAGAACAGACAAAGAGCAGCCTCTAGTAAGACATCTTTGCCCCCAAGTCAGTATGAGTTTTGCCTTAAGCACAAAAACCAAACTGCAGCCAACGTGAAATGGTACTATAGATAAGGGATCAAACATTCTTTTGTTCGCGATATCCTTGTAAACACGAGACATGGTACTCAGTCATTCTCCGTTCGTTCACGATTATGTTTCTCGATCTTGATTAGTAGTGATCAAAATGTACAAGTTGCAATCGAATACATAAATCATTACACACTTGAGCACGGCCATGCATTTTGGTGTCAGTGACCAATCATCGAGGGGCCCATGGATATCTCTCTAAACAGAGGAACAAAATTCCTTTGACTACATTGCCTACCACATTGACCATACTCTGCCCAATTACTCCCTTTATACCAGCTAGCTACGGACTGCGTTTGAAAGTAACTAGAAGAAAGTAGACCAAAGTGATGCAGCCACATGCATCTCCAGTATAAGGATGAACTTATATTATCATCCTGATTCACTCAGAACAATTACCACAAAGTGAACTCAAGTGTGGGTCGTCCAATCACTTGAAAGCCTTTCAAGTACAAAGGAAGTATTGCGTCCCCGTGTCCCAATCCCCATTGGACACATGACCAATCACTTCCTTCAGTCTTTATTCAGACTTCCTTCCCGAGAAAAAATGACCGACTGTGGAATTTTAGAATGTAAACACACTCAGGGAAAAATAAAGCATGCTAAGCTGGAACACAGTAACGATTTAAAGAAATATCCACAACTTGCGTATTACTAAATCGCTAGAAATACATCAATGTTCCCAAAAGGTAAATACATCAAATACAATAACCAAATATACATGATAAAACCAAATCGCTAGAAAATCTAATCCCAATAGCACATGTGTGAGCATCGTGCTTCACCTGCGATAATGGTTTGGTGAACGGATCCGCCACGTTGCTATCCGTGTGTATAATGATATTTCCGTGGAATATGCCTCGTGCGTCGGTGAGACCTAGATTCCTTTGCTAAAGCAACCGCACCCTCGTTATCACAAAATATCTCAACAGGGTCGGAAGTGCTAGGAACCACTCCTAGATCTTGGATGAACTTCCTCATTCAAACAGCATCTTTCGCAGCTTCACTGGCCACAATGTACTCTGACTCAGTCGTCAAATGGCCAAAGTGTCTCTCTTGGACAATTTAAGCTGGCACAATTTAACCATTTACCAGGGTCGGAAGTGCTAGGAACCATTTACCAGGAACACAAACCCCGATTGAGATCGGCAGTCATCCCTAAGCTGGCACAATTTAACCAGTTACCCTAAGCTCTTCCGCACCTCCATATACCAAGAACATTTCCTTAGTCCTCCGAAGATACTTAAGAATGTTCTTTACTGCTGTCCAATGTCCCTCACCAGGGTTGGCTTGATATCTACTTGTCATACTCAATGTACAAAATACATTAGGCCTAGTACATACCATGGCATACATTATCAAGCCTATTGCCGAAGCATAGGGAATTCGCCTCATTACTTCTCGATCCTCAAGGGAACTCGGGCATTGAGCCTTGCTCAAAACCAAACCATGTGACATAGGAATGAACTCCTTTTTGGAGTCTTCCATCCTAAACCTCTTTAGGACCTTGTCAATATACATACCCTGGCTCAAGCCAATCAACCTGCGCGATCTATCTCTATATATCTTAATTCATAGGATATGAGATGCATCCCCTAGATCTTTTATTGAGAAACAACTCCCCAGCCAGGCTTTTACATCTTGCAAAGTTGGGACGTCGTTCCCAATTAGTAGTATATCATCTAGATAAAGAACTAGGAACACAACTACGCTCCCACTAGCTCTAATGCAAACACATGGCTCATCCTTGCTTTTAGAGAAGCCAAACTCTTTGACCTTCTCATCAAAGCACATGTTCCAACTCCGAGAAGCTTGCTTAAGTTCATAAATGGACTTCTTAAGCTTGCAGACTTTATCCAGAAACTCTGAATGTACAAAACCCTCATGCTGTGTCATATACACCTCCTCTGAAAGTGTTCCATTATGGAACACGTTTTTTACGTCTATTTGCCAAATCTCATAATCATGAAATATGACAATGGCCATAAGTATCCGGATAGACTTCAACATAGCCACCAGGGAAAAGGTTTCCTCATAGTCTACACCATGAGTTTGAGTGAAACTCTTTACCACCAGTCGGGCTTTGAAGGTGTCTACCTCGCCATCCACGCCGATTTTCTTCTTGACGACCCATTTGCACCCGTCGGGTTTGTACCCGGGCATAGGATCAACCAAGTCCCAGACTTGATTATCCGACATGGATTGGATATTGGATTCCATTGCTTCTCTCCACTTGGAAGACTCAAGGCCCACCACAGCGTCCCGGTATTTGGTAGGTTCATCATAAGCTACTACCATGTCGGTGCCCTCAGATATGTGAAAACCATATCTCTCTGGATTATGCCGACTTCTACCAGATCTTCTAAGAGGCAATGGGCTTACATCGGTGTCTCCAACATCATCTTGCTGATACTCAACCGTTGCAGGTTGTGAGCTAGTGCCAACATCAGGTTCTACATTGGTAGGTTCTTGAATTTCATCAAGATCAATGCCCTTCGAGCAACAAATACCTTGTCCTTCGAAGGTTTGAAAAACAAATATCCCATAGTCCTAGCAGTATAACCAATGAAAAAGCACATTTCGTCCATGGGCTCCAATTTGTCCTAAATCTCACGTCTCACGTAGCCAGGACAACCCCAGAACTTTAGATATGAGATGGATGGAACCTTTCCATGCCACATCTCATACGGTGGTTTCTTAACCTTCTTTGTTGGTATGAGGTTAAGGATTCTACCAGCCGTTTCAATCGCATATTCCCAAAACATAACGGGAACGTCCTTACGTACCATCAATGACCGAACCATATCTAACAATGTCCACTTCCTCCTCTCGGAGACACTATTTAATTGTGGCGTCCTAGGAGTGGTTAATTATGAGACAATCCCATAATCCCTCAGATGGTTACGGAACTCATAACTAAGATACTCACCTGTTGGGGTTCGTGGTTGAGCGCAACGGAAGCAAACAAGTACAAAATAGAATTTAAATGCATGAACAAGAACCACATGAGAACAACAAATGAAGTACCAATCTCTACAACTAAAACAGAAAGGAGAGAAGTGTTATACCCTTGACGTCTCTTGATTTCTTGTGTGCTATGCTCCAAGCCTTTTTAACCTCCTTCTTGAGCTATCGAAGTCCACCCCGAGAAACTTGGTGACCTTGGTGTACTAGCACCCCTTCAAAAAAAGCAACACTTGATCTTGGCTTCTGGAACAAAATAAAAAACCACCAGGAACTCTCTCTTATTTTTCTTAGACAACTCACAAATGTTTCTAAGTGTTTTAAACTCGAGTTAGGCAAGAATGTTAATAAGAGAGAGTTACTTGTCTTTTATAGAGCTCAACATGACCCTAGGACTCCCCAAGGTCGGCCAAGGCGAATGATGATAAATCCATGCATTGGTGGATTGTGGAGGTGAAAAGAATAAAGTTGTAATCTGTCAGAGGGGTTAGCGCCGCTAGCCGCCCAGAGATAGCGCCGCTAACCGCCCAAAGTTAGGGCCACTAACGCGGCTGAGTTAGCAATGGTAGAGATAGCGCCACTAACTCTGGCCAGAATACCAACTATCATTATTTATTTTTTCTCACCCTCATCTTTTAGGTTGTTGTCAAGATCAACCCCCGGCGTGTGACCCGATAGGCCCATACGTCATCAGCAGTGATCATTTGGTGTACGTGTTTCAGCGGGCATAGTCCAACAAACTCCCACTTGCACATGACTCACCGTACTCAATGCATCACAAACAGAGAGCGGCCTCTAGTAAGACATCTCTGTCCCCAAGTCAGTATGGGTTTTGTCTTCAGCACAAAAACCAAATTGCAGCCCGTGTGAAATGGTCCTATAGATAAGGGACAAACATCCTTTTGTTCGCGATATCCGTGTGAACACGAGACATGGTACTTGGTCATTCTCCGTTCGTTCACGATTATGTTTTTCGATCTAGATTGGTGGTGACCAAAATATACAAGTTGTAATAGATCATAAATCTTTGCAATCTTTGAGCATGGCCATGCATTTTGGTGTCAGCGACCAATCATCGAGGGCCCCAGGGATATCTCTCTAAATAGCGGAACAATTTCCTTTTGACTACACTGCCCATCAAAGTGATCATACTTTGTCCAATTACTGCCTTTATAACAGCCAGTTACGGACTGCGTTTGAATGCAACTAGAACAAAGAAAACCAAAGTGACGAAGACACATGCATCTCCGGTATGAGGATGAACTGATATTATAATCCTGATTTACTCATGACGTGTACCATGAAGTGAAATCAAGTATGGGTCGTCCAGTCAATTGAACTATTCAAGTGCATGCGAAGTATTGCGTCCCGGTGTTTCAATCCCTATTGAACACATGACCAATCACTTCCCCAGTCTTAGTTAAGACTTCCATCCCTAGAAGAATGAACGACTGTGGACATTTAGAATGTTTAACACATTCAGGGAATAATAAAAAATGCCAAGTTAGAACATAGTAAAGATTTAAAGAAATATCCGCAACTTAAGCATTACTAAATCTCCATTTAATAATCGATAAATACGACAAATACAATACTGCTGAATGTTCCCGAAAAGGGTAAATACATCTAATATACTAACCAAAATATAAATGCATGATCAAACTAAATAGCTAACAAATCTAATCCCAATATCACGTGTGTGAGCATCGTGCTTTGCTGGCGATAATGGTTTGGTGAACGGATCCGCCACGTTGCTATCCGTGTGTACTCTGCTAATGGCAATGTCTCCACTATCGACCATGTCCCGGATGTAATGATACTTCCGCGGAATATGTCTCGTGCGTCGGTGAGACCTTGGTTTCTTCGCTTGAGTAACCGCACCATCGTTGTCACAAAATACCTCAACAGGGTCGGAAATACTAGGAACCACTCCCAGATCTTGGATGAACTTTCTCATCCACACAGCCTCCTTCGCAGCTTCACTGGCTGCAATATACTCCGACTCGTTAGTAGAATCGGCCACAGTGTCTTGCTTGGAGTTTCTCTAGGATATAGCACCACTATTTAACAGGAACATAAACCCCGATTGAGATCGGCAGTCGTCCCGATCTGTTTGGAAGCGGGCGTCGGAGTAACCAGTTACCTGATGCTCTTCCGCACCTCCATACACTAAGAACATCTCCTTTATCCTCCGAAGATACTTGAGAATGTTCTTCACTGCCGTCCAATGTGCCTCACCAGGATTGGCTTGATATCTACTTGTCATACTCAGTGCATAATATATATCAGGCCTAGTACATAACATGGCGTACATGATCGAGCCAATTGCCGAAGCATAAGGGACTCGCCTCATTACTTCCCGTTCCTCAGGGGAACTTGGGCTTTGAGCCTTGCTCAACACTAAACCATGTGACATAGGTATGAACCCTTTCTTGGAGTCCTCCATCCTAAACCTTTTTAGGACCTTGTCAATGTATGTACTTTGGCTTAAGCCGATCAACCTGCGGAATCTATCTCTATAGATCTTTATCCCAAGGATATAAGCCGCATCCCCTAGATCTTTCATTGAGAAACAACTCCCTAGCCAGGCTTTTACACCTTGTAATGTTGGGACGTCATTCCCAATTAATAGAATATCATCCACATAAACAACTAGGAATACAACTATGCTCCCACCAGCTCTAATGTAAACGCATGGTTCATCCTTGCTTTTAGAGAAGCCAAACTCTTTGACCTTCTCATCGAAGCACAGGTTCCAGCTCCTAGAAGCTTGCTTAAGCCCATAAATGGACTTCTTAAGCTTGCAGACTTTGTCCGGAAACTTTGGATGTACAAAACCCTCAGGTTGTGTCATATACACTTCCTATGAAAGTGTTCCATAAAGGAACACGGCCTTGACGTCCATTTTACCAGATTTCATAATCATGAAATGCAGCAATGGCCATGAGTATCCAGATAGACTGGAACATAGCCACCGGGGAAAAGGTTTCATCATAGTCTACACCATGAGTTTGAGTGAAACCCTCAGCCACCAGTCGGGCTTTAAAGGTGTCTACCTCGCCATCCACACCGAACTTTTTGTTATAGACCCATTTGCACCCTACGAGTTTACACCCTGGCACAGGATCTACCAAGTCCCAAACTTGGTTATCGGACATGGATTTTATCTCGGATTCCGTTGCTTCTTGCCAGTTGGAGGACTCAAGGCCCACCACAGCATCCTAGTATTTGGTGGCTCATGAGAGACTACTACCATGTCGGTACCCTCAGACATGAGAAAACCATATCTCTCGGGCTCATGACGATTTCTACCAGATCTTCTAAGAGTCAATGGGTTTACACCATCTTCAGTTTCATCAAGCTGAGAATCAACCTTTGCAGGTTGTGAGCTAGTGCCAACATCAGGTTCTACATTGGCAGGTTCTTGAAATTCTTCAAGATCAACCCTCCTCCCACTAGCGTTTTTGGATAGTAGTTCCCTCTCAAGGAACACTGCCCTTCGAGCAACAAATACTTTGTTCTCTGAAGGTTTGAAGAACAAATATCCCATAGACCCAGCAGGATAACCAATTAAAAAGCACCTTTCGGCCCTGGGCTCCAATTTGTCCTCAACCTCACGTCTTACGTAGGCAGGACAACCTCAGACCTTTAAATATGAAATAGATGGAACCTTTCCATGCCACATTTCATACGGTGTTTTCTCATCCTTCTTTCTTGGTACGAGGTTAAGGATTCTACCAGCGGTTTCAATTGCGTATCCCCAAAATGTAACGGGAACGTCCGAATGACTCATCATTAACCGAACCATATCTAATAATGTCTGGTTCCTCCTCTCGGCGACACCATTTAATTGCGGTGTCCTAGGAGGGGTTAATTGCGAGACAATCCCACAATTCCTAAGATGTTCATGGAACTCATAACTAAGATACTCACCGCCTCTATTAGAACGTTGTGTCTTAATTCTTTCCATAGTTGATTCTCTACTTGATTTTGATAAGTCTTAAATACCTCAAAGGTATCCGACTTTTGTCTCACTAAGTAGACATATCCGTATCGACTATAATCATCAAAAAAGGTAACAAAGTAGCGGGAATGATTTCTTGTGGCATGCTTGAACGGGCCACACACATCCGTATGTACGATACCCAACAAGTCTTGCACCCTTTCACACACACCAGTAAAGGGTGCTTTGGTCATCTTGCCCAATACATAAGATTCGCATATTTCATTAGACCCGTGGTCAAATGATTCCAATATCCCATCCACTTAGAGCTTGGCGATGCGTTTCTTGTTTATGTGGCCTAACCGACCATGCCATAGAGATAATTTATCCAAAATATTTTTGGATCCCGAATCAACATTCATGATTGCTCTATTGTTTTGCAAGCTTGTGCTTGTCTCATATATGACATGACATGTAAATGCTTTAAAATAAAAGACATGATTCTTGTAACATAAGATGCTAGCATTCTCAAATTTAAAATCAAAGCCATTGTCATACAAAGCATATAAGGAAATAATGTTTCTAGCCACATGTGACGAATAAGATACATCATACAAAACAATAGATATGTCGGATGGAAAGGCGAGCTCCACACTCCCAATCTTGTCAACCGTGACAACTGCCTTGTTTCCGATGATGAGATCCAGCTCTCCATGAACTAAGTCCCTACTTCTTCTTAGTACCTACACATTATTACAAACGTGAGTACCACACCCGCTGTCTAAAACCCAGGCGTTAGAAGTAGCGGTGTTATGGAGTTCAATCATGTACGTACCGGAGGCAGCGGAAACTTTTGATCGTAGCTTCTTGAGCTCCTCCAAGTACTTGGGGCAACTACGCCGGTAGTTTCCCTTCTCCTCGCAGAAGAAGCAGGTTGACTCTTCCGGTGAGGTGGAAGCGGTAGCCACTTGTTTCCCCTTTGGCTCCGGGGTCGGGTTAGGTTTGGGCTTCAGCCCATTGGCCTTGGCCTTCCCCTTCCCTTTGCCCTTCGAGCCCGAAGCGGGCTTCTTCCGCTTCTTATCACCTTGGTTGATGGCTAGGACGGCAGTGGAGGTGGAGGGCTTTGCCTTGGCAACCTCGGACTCAGTAGTCTTGAGCATGGCATGCGATTCCATAATGGTTTTATCCATACTATGCATATGGAATTTCACAATGAACGGTCCATATGACGGAGGCAAAGATTGGAGGATTATTTCAACCGCCAACTCTTTCCCCATCGGAAAGCCCAACTCCTCGAGCTGGTCCATGTACCCTTTCATCTTAAGCACGTGGGAGCTCACACTGCCGCCCTCCGGCATCTTACAACCGACAAAAGCCTTGACACATTCATAAAGCTCTTGCCTTGCTTGCTGTTGGAACATGTCCTTGAGCTGAGAAATCATCTCGGGGCACTCACTTTCTCAAATTGCCTTTTCAATTCGGGACTGATGGTCGTAAGCATTAGGCAAGTAACATCATTTGTGTCTTTGACACGCTTTTCATTCGCGTCTTTCAACGCCCTTGACGCATTGGCTGCTGGAGCCTCCAGAAGAGGTGACTCAAGGACTTCAAGCTTAATCTCTTGGCTGAGGACGTTTCTCAATGTCCTATGCCAATCCATGAAGTTCGGTCCGGTGAGTTTCTCCTTCTCCAAAAACGGACGGAGTGATATGTTTGTGGTGTTGGTGTTGCTAGTAGATGTCATCTACAAGCAAAGTATGAATTAGGTTAGTTATGACGTATTTAAATCCTTGTTACATAATTACCCAGTTGTTATAAAAACAAATTATATTAACAAGGGCTAAGAACCTCAAAATACCCCAATCCATGACGGGTTTGCCGCGGATCACTTCATGGGGCTATTTTAGGCCGGTAAACATTTTACCGATTGTAGTTCGTGACTACAACTCTTAGACGCTTGCAGGATCCTAGGTACTCATAGCACCTGCCGGTAAACATTTTACCGATTGTAGTTCGTGACTACAACTCTTAGACGCTTGCAGGATCCTAGGTACTCATAGCACCTATTTGGCATGTTTGATCCCTTCACACCAATTCCTCATTAATCCACTTTGATAGCTCGGCTAGAGGTCGACATCTACCAAGGAGTTTTAAGTCTTGAAATGTAAATCGTCCGTCAAGATACACGGTGGTACTCTAGCCCAATGGCCGGCTCGGCTAGAGCTCAACACCCGACCTTGAGAGTTGTCACACCCGCCTTCCACACAGTTACGCAAAACCGATCTCGGCTAGAGCTCGACGACCAATCTTGTTTCACTAGATTCGGGCGGTGTCATCTTACGGGTGGTGTGAGATTTACTTTTGAAAAACGGGTTTTTGTTTTTCTGGTTAAAACGTTTTTAACCATTTCTTATATATGTGGCGTGAGGAGTTTGTAAACGAATTTAAAACTCTTTGGTTTTATTATTTTTGAAAAATTTTCTAGCATGCGAAGATCATAAATAGCCACGCATACAATAAATGTTCGGTAACGAGCCATATAACCCTATGCATCTTGCCCATGAGCCAATGGGCAAGACAAAGTCTACTAAGGACAAAAATCCAAGACTTTAATGTGTGCTCTCCCACTGGATCCATTGTGTTTCCCACCGACCTCCGGATCCAAGTTCGACAAGACACCCTCCATGGTCCTTGTTGGTTGCTTCGGTCTTCCTTTTACAATTTACAAATTTAAAAGAAATGGCATGCAAGCCACAATTTACTATTCTAAGCTAATGCTAGAAATTACAAAGAATAGAAATTGGCATGCAAGCCTTCAAATATACAAACCGAATAAATTAATTATTACAAACCACCAAATGAATTAATACATTATTTTAATCAACCAAACACATCACATAGGTCTAAAAAGGCTCAAAATTGTTACCGGACACAAATATTACAACCACATACATCATATATAAATTCTAAGGCATGGTAAATCTTATATGTCTTGGTTAAGATTATTTAAACACTCAAGGCACTAATAATCCTATGTACATATGCATTAGGAACCTTAAACATTTTAAAATTCCATATTCATATATACACAATGTAAGTATATGCAATTAACCATTTTCATGCCAAAATGTTAATCCACATATAAACACACCAACCAAGACAAAAGGCAACTTAAGCTAATAATATCCAAAATTCTGGAACAATTCCAGAAAATATAAGTTGAGCTAAAAATCCAACAAAATTGATTTAAGGCATAAAATGGATTCTGCTAGAAGAGAGTTAGCGCCGCTAACCATAAAGGGTTAGCGCCGCTAATCCTAAGTTAGCTCTGCTAAAGCCAGACGGCTTAGCGACCGCTACAGCTGGTTTAGCGTCGCTAACATGGTCAGGTTAGCGCCGCTAAACCATGGACAGAACCAAGAACCACATTTTCCGGATTTTTCAAGGCACCAAGTGTAAATCTAGTGTAGAGGTTGCTCTGATACCACTGTTGGGGTTCGTGGTTGAGCGCAACGGAAGCAAATAAGTAGAAAATCGAATTTAAAAGCATGAACAAGAACCACATGAGAACCCCAAATGAAGTACCAATCTCTACAACTAAGATTTGCAACTAAAATAGAAAGGAGAGAAGAGTTATACCCTGGATCTCTCTAGATTTGTTGTGTGCTAAGCTCCAAGCCTTTGTAACCTTCTTCTTGAGCTATCGAAGTCCACCCAAAGAAACTTGGTGACCTTGGTGTACTAGCACCCCTTCAACGAAATCAACACTTGATCTTGGCTTCTGGAACAACAACAAAAACCACAAGGAACTCTCACAAGGAACTCTCTCTTATTTTAAACTCAAGTTAAGCAAGAATGTTCGGCCAAGGCCGAATGATGAGCAAGCCATGCATTGGTGGATTGTGGAGATGAAAAGAATAAAGTTATAATATGTCAGAGGGGTTAGCGCCGCTAGCCACCCAAAGATAGTGCCTCTAACCGCCCAAAGTTAGCGCCGCTAACGCGGCTGAGTTAGTGACAGTAGAGATAGCGCCGCTAACTCTGGCCAGATTACCAACTATCATTATTTATTCTTTCTCACCCTCATATTTTAGGTTGTTGTCAAGATCAACCCCTGACGTGTGACCCGATAGGCCCATACGTCATCGGCAGTGATCATTTGGCGTACGTGTGTAAGTGGGCATACTCCAACATAACCGCCTCTATCAGATTGTAGCATCTTAATTCTTTTCCCTAGTTGATTTTCTACCTCGTTTTGATAAGTCTTAATTACGTCAATGGTATCCGACTTTTGTCTCACCCAGTAGACATACCCTTATCAACTATAATCATCAATAAAGGTAACGAAGTAGCGGGAATGATCTCTTGTGGCATGCTTGTATGGACCACACACATCAGTGTAAACGATATCCAACAAGTCTTGTGCCATCTCACATGCACCGGGGAAGGGTGTTTTGGTCATCTTGCCCAATACACAAGACTCACATACTTCATTAGACCCGTTGTCAAATACACAAGACTCACATACTTCATTAGACCCGTTGTCAAATGATTCCAAGATCTCATCCGCTTGGAGATTGGCGATGCGTTTCTTGTTTATGTGGCCTAACCGACCATACCATAGAGATAATTTATCCAAAATGTTTTTGGATCCCTAATCAACATTCATGATTGCTCTATTGTTTTGCAAGCTTACGCTTGTCTCATATATGCCATGACATGGAAAAGCTTTAAAATAAAATGCACCACCTTTCTAACCCAAAATAGCACCATTATAAAATTTAAAGTCAAAACCATCGTCGTACAAGGCATACAATGATAAAAAGTTTCTTGCCACATAGGGCGTATAAGATACATTTAATAAAACAATAGATAGGCCGTTTTGAAAGGCGAGCTCCATACTCCCGATCTTCTCAACCGGGACAACCGAGTTGTTTCCCAAGATGAGATCCAGCTCTCCATCAACCAGGTCCCTACTTCTTCTTAGTACATGTACGTTGTTACAAACGTGAGTACCACACCCGCTGTCTAAAAACTAGGCGTTAGAAGTAGAAGTGTTATGGAGTTCAATCATGTATGTACCAGAGGCAGCGACACCTTTAGCTCGTATCTTCTTGAGCTCCTCCATATACATGGGGTAACTACGCCGGTAGTGACCTTTCTCCCAGCATAAGAAGAACGTTGCCTCTTCCGGTGAGGTGACAGTAGTAGCCACTTGCTTCCCCTTCAGCTTCAGGGTTGGGTTATGTTTTGGCTTTGGCCCATTGGCCTTAGCCTTTCCCTTCCCTTTCCCTTTGGAGCTTGAAGCGGGCTGCTTCCGCTTCTTGCCACCCTCATTGATGGTAAGGATGGCAGTGGAGGTGGAGGGCTTCAACTTGGCAAGCTCAAACTCGGCGGTCTTGAGCATGCCTAGAAGTTCCATAATGGACTTGTCCATACTATGCATATGGAAGTTCACAATGAACGGCCCATATGACGGAGGCAAAGATTGGAGGATGATGTCAACCGTCAACTCTGTCCCCATGGGAAAGCCCAACTCCTCGAGCTGGTCCACTTAACCCTTTAACTGAAGGACGTGGGAGCTCACATTGCCGCCTTCCTGCATCCGGCAACCGATGAAGGCCTTAATGCACTCATAGAGCTCTTGCCTTGCGCGCTGTTTGAACATGTCCTTCAGCTGAGATATCATCTCAAGCACACTCACTTTTTCGAATTGCCTTTGCAATTCGGGACTCATGGTCGTTAGCATTAGGCAAGTCACGACATTAGTGTCTTTGAGGCATTTTTCATATGCCTCTTTGACAGCCATCGCCGCGTTGGTAGTAGGCGCTTCTATAAGAGGTGACTCTAGGACCTCAAGCTTCATTGCTTGACGTAGGATGATTCACAAAGTCCTATGTTCTCCTTTTCCAAGAAAGGACGGAATGACATGTTTGAGGTGGTGGTATTGCTAGTAGATGCCATCTACAAGCAAAGTACGAATTTGTTTAGTATAATGTATTAAATCCTTGTTAAATAATTACCCACTTGTATAAAACAAATTATATTAACAAGGGCTAAGAACCTCAAAATACCCCATCCATGACGGGTTTACCGCGGATCACTTCATGAAGCTATTTTAGGCCAGTAAACATTTTACCAATTGCAATTCGTGATTACCACTCTTAGACACTTGCGGGATCCAAGGTACTCATAGCACCAATTCGGCATGTTTGATCCCTCGACACCAATTCCTCATTGACTTACTTTGGTAGCTCGGTATGGACACGATAACTACCAAGGTGAATTGTTTCTTGGAATTGTAAATCGATCATCAAGATACATTGTGGTACTCTAGCCCAATGGCCGGCTCGGCTAGAGCTCGACATCCGACCTTGTGAGTTGCCACACGCACCTTCCACAAAGTTACACAAAACCGATCTCGGCTAAAGCTCGACGACCGATTTTGTTTCACTAGATTTAGGTGGTCTCATCTTACGGGTAGGGTGATATTTACTTTTGAAAAACGGGATTTAATTTTTCCCGGTTAAAACGTTTTTAACCATTTCTTGTCTATGTGGTGCGCGGAGTTTGTAAACCGATTCAAATCTCTTTGGTTTTATTATTTTGATAAATTTTCTAGCATGCGAAGATCCTAAACTTCCATGCAAGAAATATGCAAAATAAATAAACTAACCACACATGCAATATATAGTAATCCGGTAACAAGCCAATAAATCCTATGCGTCTTGCCCGTGAGCCAACGGGCAAGACTAAGTGTCAGGATCGGATATATATTATATCAAATAACAAGAACTAACTTTTAAATAATAAATCAGAGTAATATAAAAGTTAATCTTTAACTATGATCACAATCAACTAAGAAGTTGCGGAATCACACTTAATTGATTAAAGAAGGTTTTAAACAAAGATTAATTCAATCAAACAGTAGTTTTATTAACCAACCAGAATGATTACAAAAGCAAACTTCACCCCCAATCTAACTTATTCTGTTAGACGAAGAACACAGACTGTTCTTAGGTTTCAACAAGAAACTTAGAGGCTAAAACACTTTCAGGAAAAAAATAACAATAAGAACAAATGCTTTTAATAATGAGATCAAGTCGTCGTCGTAATCAATTGATCATCTAATGAAGTATATATAGACTCTTGATCCTCCTTGAATTGTTGACAGTTAGGTAATCTTCTATCTTCTGAGATAATCTTGTTAATCTTCAAAGTATTTCGAGATATCTTCTAAGATAGGATTTTCCAAATATAGCTCAACAGAAACTGTTTAATGAACACAACAGTTCTTTAGTCTTCTAACAGTCTTCAGCTTCAAGGTCTTCTAACAGTTTTGACTTTGCCAACTAACAGTTCTGAACTTTTGAACTAACAGTTGTAAACCTTGCAGCAATTGTTAGTTACAACTGTTATCACCAAAACACTCTAACAGTTTTTTTACCTTTGCATGTTCAACAGTTTCAATAACTTAGCGAATTTCCCAACAATCTCCCCCTAACTTAAAGTATTGAACAATACACTTAAGTTGTTTTATAGGGTTCAACCATAGAAACATTCACATAAGCAAAGAACACATTAATTTTGCAAAGTAAAATTGTTATAATCAAAATATGAAAGAAAAATTACATTTTCTCTTTCTCTATTAGCTCCATTCTTTCTTTCAGTCTTCTTCCCAGATCTTCCCTTAACCTTACAGGACCATAGAACCTTGCCTTTACCATGTACATCAGCTTGGTCCTACTGTGATCAACAAAATTAAGATCAAACCACTGGGTTTTAGCATTGTTTGTCACAAGACTATACACCCTTGATCTTTCAAAAACTTTCACAGTCGATATAGGAAATCTTTCATCACTTGTCAGTATTGACATTACTCTCTGTGGATTGCATATACTCGATAAATGTACCAAAAATACTTTTATCTCAATTTCAGCATCCTTTCCAAAATGACTTACCCCATATTCATACATTTCTTGTACATCTCTCCTGGTCACACTATCCATCATTGCAGAGAAACTGACATAGCTTTCAATTGGTTCCACCTCTCTAACAATGGTGACACCCTGCTTTCCAGTTTCCACTCTCAGCATTTCAAACCTCCATTCTTTGATATGAGACTTTTGAGCTTCAAATTTATCAATTCTTTCTTTTATCTCTTTTGAGAGTCTATCTTGCAAAATAGTTTTGACCAACCCTGTTTTGACTTTTTCTTCAGACTGTTGGGGTTTTTGAACTGATTGGGGTTTCTTCTTTTCCACTACTGGCTTGGGAGGTGGAACTGTTTTCCTTTTTACAACTCTTTTTCTTTTTACTCCCTTACCAGCAGCTTCCTTTACTTTCTCTTCTTCATCAATCTGAGTAGTAATCTCATCAGCCAGCTTCTTTGCTATCTCAAAATCAGTCTGTTCTTGTTCTTTTAGCTCAGCTGCTAGCCTTAATGCAAATTCATGATCACGCTCTTCTTGTTGCTGTCTTGAAAGCTTGAGTTTAGGACAAACAACAACAATTTCTTTACCTTTGCCTGAAACAGGAGGCAACTCAGATTCTTTCTTTTCTTCTTTCTGTTTCTCAGCAAAAGCAATGCCTTTAAATCCTGCTTTAGGAGGAAGTGGTTCCAACTTCTTTACCTTTCCTTCTAGCCATCCATCATCGATCCTTTGAGCCATTTTAAATGTGCTGATGTTGAGAATTTGAGCACCTATTTCAATTAAGTAATTTTGTTTGACTTTGGACCATGATCTGAAAGCTTCAGTCGTTGGATAATCACCTTGCATAATCATTCTGTTAATCATCACTCTATCCACCGCTGATAACCTTTCTTCTTCAACTACAGCTGTTTGCACATCTTCAACAACAGTTTCATCAACTACAGCAACTGTTTCAACAACTTCAGCAGCAACTGTTGGCTCAATGGTTGCAACTGTTTGTTCAGTTGTAGCAACAACTGTTTGTTTATCCTGTGGAACTGTCTGTTTAACTCCTTCCTGCTTGGATTTTCTTTTTCCTTTAGCTTGAGCAGTTGAAGAGGTTTTCACCAAGGATTTGGGTTTAAGCAGCATCTCATGAGTATGAAGAACATTAGTTGCCTTCTTCAGATTCTCATCAAGAAAGTTCAGCTGCTTATCTTGCCTTATTAGCACCTCATTGTGAATTGCTACTACCTTGAGTACTTCAGTTGCCTTCTCCAACTTTTCAGTCAGTTCTTTTATCTTCTCATCTTGAGAAACTATCCTTTTGTTTTGAAGAGCAATCCTTTTCTTTAGGTGTATATGAGCAGCAAGGTAAGGTGCAAAGTTAGGATCCGTCAATGCATGTTGTTTCAGTCTAGTCTCAATGTCAGTTAGTGTTTCCACTGTGACCATATCATCGACATTTTTCACTGGTGGCTTACTCCCCTGAGTATCACCATCAGTACCCCTCTTTTCTTGGTTCTGGGGATTACCAGAAACTGTTTTACTAGTCTCTGTTGCCATGGTTGAGGTCTTAGCTATGTTAACACTGTCCTGTTTATCCCTTGCAGATAAAACAGTAGTGTCAGCCTCAAAGACCATATGATCACCCTCTTGAGGAATGATCACCTCCTCATTGTGCCTGGGAGACAGCACCAAAGGTTCCCTTTCGATATTCTGCACAGGTAAATGCTCCTGTGCAGGGCTAACAGTTTGGGGTTCTCTAACTGTGATGGAAGGAGCACCAACAGTTTTCCTCTTCTTTCTAAATATTTTTAGTGCAGGGGCTTGTGTTGTAGCTCTTTCAAAAGAAGCAGGTTGGAAATTTTGAGTATCTTGGACTGTGGGTTCCAGTGTTGGTGGTGTAGCAATACGATGGGTTTCATGCTCAACATTGGCAGTCCTGTTTCTTGACAGAAACTCCACCATTTCAGAGAGTGGAGGAGTTATGGCACCAGAGAAACTCTTGCCATTAATCAACAGTTTGCTCAAAGTGGAAGCCACATGAGCAGAGGGAATAATGACCCTCTTGTGTGTTTTCAGATTTGGCAACAAAAAGTTTAACAATACTTGCACAAATCGAGGATACATCAAAAAGAGACCATACTTGGTCCCTAGATGTTTTACCATGCCATTGAAAATTAATTTTGAGAAATTGAAGCAACGATTGTTGGCCAAACAGATTAAGGCCAAAGCAATGTTGCTTCCAAACTCGTTCCATCCTGTTCTTTTAGGACTAATGCACTGCTGGAGAGTATGGATTAAATACTTCCAGTGAGCACAAAATTGTCCTTTATAGAATGTACCCTTCCCTGAAGGACCCTCATACCCAAGCTTAACAAGCTCGGCATGCAAAAAATCTAGTGAAACTGAATCAGAATACTCACCCTCACTATCATTGAGTTGTAGAATTTGGCGAATGGTGTCCTCAGAGATTGAGACCGTCAACTCATCAATGGTAGAATCAATCCATTGCACGTCATCAGTTGTTCGAAGTTGAGCATGTTTCCAAAACTGATCAATGTAAGAAGTGTATATAGTAGGATTGATGGTGAGTGCAGTGTTGAGATCGGACAATGAGAGATAATCAATCATATCGTGAAACATGTGAAGATCATCAGGTTTTGAAAGAAAAGCAAGCATGTTATGTTCCTTGACGAATGGAAGGGGAGCCATGGTGATTTGATAGCAGAATTCTAGGGTTTTAGCGTTCAAACGAAGTTCAGTATGCGTAAAGAAACCTCTGAGGAGAGAATGGTTTATATATGTTTCGATTTTTTGAACGTAATCCAAAGGCTTTCAAACTCCTGCAAAGACCAAAGCACCCTTTAAAAGCTTAACAGTTGACGGACAAAAATGAACTAACAGTTGAGAAACTGTTTTTACTAGCTTAACAGTTGACGGACAAAAATGAACTAACAGTTGAGAAACTGTTTTTACTAGCTTAACAGTTGACGGACAAAAATGAACTAACAGTTGAGAAACTGTTTTCATAAGATGTAACAACTGTTATTCAAAAGTTCACTCCCTTTTGTTTGATCATTTATATGAATTGACAGTTGTTTAGGATTTACAACTGTTCTTTATTTCTCGCCCTTAGTTGACGAATTTCTCCCCCTCAGTTGCACATGGACTTTGTCTAACAGTTGCCGAAGCCATATGCTAACAGTTGAAAAACTGTTAGTATTGATTGAAACAGACATGTGCAACTGGCAAACAAACTTTCGGCTCACATATATCAAATGCTGAAGCAATAAAAATAAAACATTAGAGAACACAGTCATCAACATAAGATATATTTTATTCAAGATAATCACAATTGAGCTACAATAAGTTGAAAAGAAAAACAAAACTGTCTTGTACTATAGATCTAAACACAGCTTATAAGAACTGTCTTAACTCCTAGATCTACATATGACAAATGATTGATAACAGTTTGTATCATCAAATCTGAACTTTAAGGGAAGACAATCATCATCACATTCACATTCTTGCTCAAGACTGTCTTCGTTATTTAAGAATCGAGTTCAGAATAGCCTCTACAGTGCCACCATCGTCTTACTGAGAAGCCTGTCTTTAAAGAATGGTCATGGAATACACGAGCCATTGTTGGTACTGCTTGTCTAATTGTGCAAGGCCGTCTCGTAGGTGTGGGAGAACAATGATCTACACCGTAAGTGTAGACAACTTTCTCCGTCAACTGTTGATAAGCCTTAGACAATTGTCGAAACATACTACCTACCAATGGGTGTGCAGTAGACCTTCTCATCTTATGCATCACCAGAGACGATTGTCATAATTTGCCTCGTGGGTGTGCAGTGGAACTAGTCATCTAAGACAGTGACTTCCACTGCCTCATCATCTGAGGCCCTCTGGTGGTTACGAGTATTATATCTTCGAACATTGAACCACACTACGGAGTTTGTAGTGCCTGCTAGGTTCAAGACGAATCTTAGACAACATGGTGTAGGCAATTCATGAAAGAGAGTGAAATTTTCAAAATCACCTCTTATACGAATATGATCAATTTGTTTATTTGGCCTACGTGGATCTGGATGTTGTGTCAAGGGAAACCTATCCCGATCATCATGCATCCCAAGAAAACATGATGAGTGATGCCAAAGCTCATGCATTCTTACAAATGGGGCAGGGATGGTTACATAACTTTGTCTAACATTAATATCTTTGAGGGTTATTAGAAAAAGTTAGTATCCATTTGCAGAGAGAAGAGTGTGCAAATGTAGGTGTGATTTGTGAAGGATGGGTGCAAGACTATTTATAGAGAAACCAGGAGGCATTAATGTCCATTAATAGCCATTAATGACCATTAATATCCAGTAATTTCTATTAATAGCATGCAGTGACTGGTCATATCAAATGCACTATAGAACAAGCAAAATGACTCACCTTTATCAGTTTGGAACTGTTGATTCAAGAAAGTGAATTTACCTTTACCTCATAACAAGGACAGTCACGAGTGTGAAAAACTGTTTGTGAGACAGGTCAGCAGATATGTACAAAACTGATGTGTGAAATTGCATTTCCCTCTCTGAATACTTAAAGGATAACAGTTGTTAGAAAACGTAACTAACAGTTGCAAACTGTTAGTGTGAAAAACATGAAATAATGAACAACTGTTAGTCCAAGTTAATCATTCCAATGTTGGAAATCAAAAAGTTGAATCTGCTCACATCAAAAGCTTTAGTGAACAAATCAGCTAATTGATCATCAGTATGAATTTTCATAACTTGGATTAATCTCTTTTCATTGCAGTCTCTTATGAAGTGAAATCTGATTTCAATGTGCTTGGTTTTAGAATGCTTCACTGGATTATTAACTATGCTAATAGCACTGGTGTTATCAACATAAATAGGAGTATTTAAGAAAGACAAACCATAATCCAGAAGCTGATTTTGGATCCATAATACTTGTGAACAGCAGCTTGATGCAGCAATGTATTCAGCCTCAGCTGTTGAAGTTGAAACTGTTGTTTGTTTCTTGCATTGCCATGAGACCAGCCTTGATCCAAAGAATTGACATCCTCCAGAGGTTGATTTTCTGTCCACATTGGCTCCACCATAGTCACTATCAGAATATGCCACCAAATCAAAAGGTGAATCTTTAGGATACCAAAGTCCCAATTTTGGTTGGCCTTTGAGATATCTAAAGATTCTCTTTACAGCAAACAGGTGTGACATCTTCGGACTGCATTGGAACCTGGCACAAACACAAACAGCAAACATTATATCAGGTCTAGAAGCAGTTAAGTACATTAATGAACCAATCATTGATCGATAGAGGTGTATATCAACATCCTCCCCCTCAGGATCTGCTCCCAACTGTTTGTGTGTTTCCATTGGAGTACTTGCCAGCTTCACATCTTGATAGCCAAACTTGTCCAATATGTCCTTGACATACTTAGATTGGCTTAGAAAAATACCAGTGGGCTTCTGTTTGACTTGTAATCCCAAGAAAAATGTGAGTTCACCCATTGAACTCATCTGAAATCTTTTGTGCATAATGACTTCAAATTCTTTGCACAAGCTGTCATTTGTGGATCCAAAGATTATATCATCAACATAGATTTGAACAAGCAAAATCTCTGTTTTAACAATCTTTGTAAACAATGTTTTGTCAATTGTGCCTCTCTTAAAACCATTCTCAAGGAGATAGGATGACAATGTCTCATACCAAGCTCGAGGAGCTTGATGTAGACCATATAGGGCTTTATCTAACCTATATACCTTGTCAGGGTACTTTGAGTCTTCAAAGCCAGGGGGTTGACACACATATACCTCCTCATCAATAGTGCCATATAGAAAAGCAGACTTGACATCCATTTGATACACCTTAAATCCTTTGAAGCTTGCAAAAGCAAGAAATATCCTAATGGCTTCAATCCTTGCAACAGGTGCAAAAACATCATCATAGTCTATTCCTTCCTCTTGTGTGTAGCCTTGTGCAACCAGTCTTGCTTTGTTCTTGATAACAATTCCTCTTTCATCTTTCTTGTTTCTGAACACCCACTTGGTGCCAATTACTCTTTTACCTCTTGGAAGCTCAACCAACTTCCAAACTTGCTGAATTTGAAATTGTAAGAGCTCCTCTTGCATTGCCTCTACCCATGAAGGATCTTTCAATGCCTCAATTGCTTTCTTTGGTTCTATTTGAGACAAAAAGCAAGCATTCACGTCAAATTGGGCAAGATCCATACCACTATTTTCATTTTGCAGCATATTTCTTGTTCTGATAGGAGTGGTTGGATTTCCAATTATTTGTGATATTGGATGAATCTTGTGAACTCTTGATGTAGGAATGTTTTCTTCAGTCAGTTCATCCCCTAGATTAGACAGATCAAACTCACATTCACTTGAATTTTCAGCGTTATCACACACTTGATCAGCAGAGTCAGTGTGATGTTGAGGATCATGGGATTCCATGTCCTTTAAAGATTCAGCATCCATCAATGGATCAACAGCGTTGGAGAACTCTTGTTGAAGCATAGGAATCACAACAAAGTCTTCAGTAACTTTGTTTGAACCAACAGTTGTTGGTTTTGAGCTAACAGTATCAAAACTGTTTGGGCTGGAGGAAGATGTTTTATGACTTTCACCAACAGTTGTTGGGGTACCTGTAGCTGTTTCAGTAGAATACTCAAAAGAAAGAGATTTAGACAATGCATCAATATCAAATAACCAACCAGGTCCATTACCTGCAATATTGATCCTATTTTCATTGAAAGAGATATTCATACTCTCTTCTATGATTCTAGTGACATTGTTAAAAACTCTATAAGCTTTACTTTGAGTGGAGTATCCTACAAAGAAACCTTCTTCAGCCTTACTCTCAAACTTGCCTAACTGTGACTTGGTATTAAGGATAGTGCACGGACAACCAAACGGTTTGAAGAAGTTGATTAAAGGTTTTCTCTTGAGAAACAACTCATAAGGAGTTTTCCCTTTGGACTTGACTACTTGTACTCTATTCTGAACATAGCAGGCAGTGTTCACTGCTTCTGCCCAGAATGTCATTGGAAGTCTAGAATCGGCTAACATTGACCTAGCAGCCTCTATCAAAGTCCTATTCCTTCTCTCAGCAACTCCATTCTGTTGGGGAGTCCTAGGAGCACTAAACTGTCTTTCAATACCTTTACTTTCACAAAAACTGTTTAGCTCATAGTTCTTAAATTCAGAACCATTGTCAGATCTAATGACTTTCACCTTCAAATCAGATTGATTTTCAATTTTAAGAATAAGGGACTTAACTAACTCAGCTGTTTCATCCTTTGTTCTAAGAAATTGAACCCATGTGAACCTGGTGAAGTCATCAACTATGACTAAACAATATGCTTTCTTCCCTATACTCATCACAGATGTAGGACCAAAAAGGTCCATATGTAACAATTGTAAAGGTGCAGTAATAGAAGAAACTTCTTTGGTCTTATAAGAAGTTTTGTGTTGCTTGCCTTTAAGACATGCCACACAATGATCATCACATGAGAACTCTTTTTGGGGCAAACCTCTTACCAAACTGTTTTTAGCTAACAGGTTCATGGTTTTAAAATTCATGTGACACATCCTTCTATGCCAAATGGCAGACTCATCATGAGATGCTTTGGAGAGTAAACAGCTTAACACATTCTGTTTAGCAATCTTTTGTGGATCAAGACAATATACATTATCTTTTCTAGGTGTTCTTAAAAGAACATCCTTCTCATTTAATTTAAAATCTTTTGAAAGAATAATGCATTCTGAATCTGTAAACAAAACTTTGTTTCCATTGTCACAGATTTGAGATACACTTAACAGATTGTACTTAAGCTGTTCAACAAAGAAAACATCATTAAATGTAAGTGTACCTGCCTCAACAGCTCCTTTACCTGTGATTTTTCCTCCCTTTGGATTTCCTCCAAATGCTACAAATCCTCCATTGATTCTTTTGAAATCCTTCAAACATTGTGGATTTCCAGTCATGTGCCTTGAGCATCCACTATCCACATGCCAGATAGATCCATGATTGGCCCTATGAATGCTCTGCACAAATAAAATCAGTTAGTAGCAGGAAGTACCCAGGCCATGCAGGTCTTGGGTACACCGTTCAAGTCATAATACTTAAACAGAGTTTGGTTCTTTTTGATTTCATCCAACTTAGATTTCTCTAATTTGTGTGATGAATACTTTGTAAGAACATGTGGTTTCCAACTGTTGTGATTAACAGTGGATACCTTTGAACAAACAGCTGGTGGAGTTGGTAAAACAGATGAATCAACTTGTGATTCCTTTTGATTTTCAGTTTGAAGAACAGTTTTACCTTCTCCAGAATCAGTTTGTTTTTGAATTTTCATCCAAGCCAAACCAGCAGTTTTTGGTTTTGCTAAAACAGTTTTGGAACTGTTAGTTGGTTTGGATGTAACAGTTTTAGAACTGTTTGCCAGTTTTGGCTTAACAGTTTTAGAACTGTTATTCTGTCTTTTGGGACTTTTGTTTTGAGTGCCATTGATCTGTGGGTTATAGTAACAGTCTTGAACTAAATGATTAGATCTTCCACAAATGTAGCACTTTTTGGTTTTTACAATAGGTAAACCAGTTCTTTGTGACCAGAATTGGTTCCTATTTCTTTGATTTCCTCTAACAGCTGCAGATTGAGGAAACTTTTGGACACCATGTTTTTGACATGTGCATGCAGGCACTTCAGTATGCCTTTTCTTAGATTTGGGTTTAGCCTGAGGTTTTGCAACTTCCTTCTTCTTCCTAGTATACACAACTTCACCAACTTTCTCCTTTCCTTTGGCTTTGGTACTAACAGTTGGGCTTTTTAGCTTAGAACTGTTTGGGTTCTTGTTGGAACTGTTAGTGTAAAGATGAGGACTATTTGTAACAGTTGTGGAACTGCTAATAGAGTTAACAGTTTTTGAGGATTTTGGCTCATTGGTGAGGGGTTCAGTGGATGCTTTTACAAACACCACAGGTTGTAAAGATGATTTTGTGGGAATGGGCTCACACAAGATGTGATTTTCATATGGAATACCTTCATCCTTCTTCACAACTTCCTCATTATCTTCAACACTTACTACTGACACAACTTCATCTTCATAACTCTCAAACTTTGGATCAGCTGACTTAAGTTCATCTTCCAAAGGTTCATTAACATATCTGTCAGCTACCTCAGACATTGGAGTTATGTAGTTTTGGTTGTATGGAGGTGGGGTTTGTTTGTATCCTAGGCCAGTTTTCACCTTGTCTCTCACTTGAGATTGTAGCAGAGTCTCAAGCTTAAGGTTTGCAGCCCTGAACATTCCAAGATCAATGTCCACACCCTCCAATTTCTTTGTGAGTTCATCCACCTTGCTTTCTTTTTCCACCAACTTCTTTTTCAGACTATCAATCTCATCTTGAAACTGCTCTTTCTCCCACTTATGATATTTTCTATCATAGTCCATTTGCAGTTCATTAGCCTGATAGTCTTTAATTTTCTTTTCAAAATCTTCTATCACAGCAGTATACTCATACCTTCTCTCCTCCATTTTACTTAGAGCAGCACATACTTTCTTATTGTGCTCTCTAAATCTCTTAACAATAGCTCTACATTCACCAGGACATAGTTTAGAAGATACCTGTATGTCCTCAGATTCTGGAGAATCCATCTTGATGGAGGAGTCAGTCAATGCCATCAAAGCTTTGTTGCTGGTAGCCTCCTCTGCTTGATCACTCCAATCAAATCCATGGCCTTCTTGTGAGACCAATGCTGAGGAGGTATGGTTCTGAGTTTGCCTCTGACCTTGATTCTGAACTTGTCCACCAGATTTGCATTCTCTTGCAAAGTGGCCAAGTTGTTGACATTTGAAGCATCTAACCTTTGATTTGTCAAATCCAGCCTTGCCATCAGCTCTGAAGTTCATGTTTTGCCTTCCAGTTCTTTTAATGAATCGCTTGGCTCTAACGGTAAGCATGGCCATCTGCCATTTGAGATCCATTTCCTCAAGATCATCAGGGTGCACTTGTTCAAGATCCTCATTGGTGAGGGTTGAATGAGCATGGCTGGCAAGAAAAGCTTCAAGAACTGCATCTGGAGTATTCATATCTAGTCCAACACCAGAACTAGTACCTGCACCACTATCAAGAGAGTTAGTTAATGAATGGTTTGATTCCATACCTGAGGAAGATAGGAGAGCAGCATTATGACTAGGGATAGCAGTTTTTCTTTTTCCCTCTATCTCTCCCTCAAACACTATCAAACTATTATAGAGGTCATCTAACTCTATGTCTTCAAGAGAATCCTTGGTTCTCCATTGTGCAGCAAACACAGTCCATTCATCACCTAGAGACCTAAGAAATTTTCTATTTATCTCATCTTGATCAAGCCTAACCTTAGCACTCTCCAGTTGACTCACCAGTTTGTAAAACCTATCAAAGATTTGGGTGATACTCTCATTTTTCCCACTAGTGAAGTTCTCATAGGCTTGTTTAAGAAGATCTCTTTGGTTTCTCTTAGAACTAGCATTCCCAGCAAACCTCTTTTCCAGAGCATTCCAAAGTTCATGAGCATCATCAAATTTCTTGAATTGATGTTGATACTCATTGGGAATTGCAATCTGAAGGATGCTGAGGGCTTTCATCTCAATCATTCTACTTTTCTTTTCAGCATCTGTCTTTGGTGGTGGTTTCTTCTTTGGTTTTCCATTCTCATCCAGTTCAATGGTATTAGTAGGAACAGTTTCAATGATTTGCCAAACATCATAGTCCATTAGTTGGACATGCTGTTTAATTCTTAGTTTCCACATCTCAAAATCAGATGGTTTGAGCATGGGAACACGAATGTTAGACCCTGACCCACTGTTATCAGAAGAACCTCCCGAATCCATTGAAACAAATTGATTTAAAAGAAAAACAATTTGAAAAATAAAGCAAGGTAAAGCAAAGACCTTCAACTGGTGATCAAAGGAACCTTAATGATAAGGCTCTGATACCACTTGTCAGGATCGGATATATATTATATCAAATAACAAGAACTAACTTTTAAATAATAAATCAGAGTAATATAAAAGTTAATCTTTAACTATGATCACAATCAACTAAGAAGTTGCGGAATCACACTTAATTGATTAAAGAAGGTTTTAAACAAAGATTAATTCAATCAAACAGTAGTTTTATTAACCAACCAGAATGATTACAAAAGCAAACTTCACCCCCAATCTAACTTATTCTGTTAGACGAAGAACACAGACTGTTCTTAGGTTTCAACAAGAAACTTAGAGGCTAAAACACTTTCAGGAAAAAAATAACAATAAGAACAAATGCTTTTAATAATGAGATCAAGTCGTCGTCGTAATCAATTGATCATCTAATGAAGTATATATAGACTCTTGATCCTCCTTGAATTGTTGACAGTTAGGTAATCTTCTATCTTCTGAGATAATCTTGTTAATCTTCAAAGTATTTCGAGATATCTTCTAAGATAGGATTTTCCAAATATAGCTCAACAGAAACTGTTTAATGAACACAACAGTTCTTTAGTCTTCTAACAGTCTTCAGCTTCAAGGTCTTCTAACAGTTTTGACTTTGCCAACTAACAGTTCTGAACTTTTGAACTAACAGTTGTAAACCTTGCAGCAATTGTTAGTTACAACTGTTATCACCAAAACACTCTAACAGTTTTTTTACCTTTGCATGTTCAACAGTTTCAATAACTTAGCGAATTTCCCAACACTAAGTCATCGAAGGACACACTCCATATGACTTGATGTGTGCTCCTCCCACTTGATCTATCGCGTCTCCCACCGACCTCCGGATCCAAGTCCGCTAAGACACCTCTCCTAGGTCCTTGTTGGTTGTTTCGGTCCTCCTTTTACAATTTAAATTTTTTAAAGGAAATGGCATGCAAGCCACAATTCTCTATTCTAAGCTAATACTAAAATTACAAAGAATAGAAATCGGCATGCAAGCCGTTAAATAATACAAACCGAATAAATTAAATTAATTATTACAAACCAATGTGGTACAAACCACCAAGTGAATGAATAAATGTTGGGGTTCTATGAGCACAGCGGAAGCACCAAGGTACAACGAACAAAGCACAATGTACAAGAATTTAATGCCTAAAATCCCAAAATGGACCAAACTCTATAGCTAACATTTTGCAACATGAAAAGAAGAAGAGAAGAATATTATACCCTCTCCTTATCTCCATAAAATTGTGGATGTTGTGGTGATGACTATAAGACCAAAGTAGCTTTCCTCTAATGAAGTCCACCCCGGGTATAAGCCTTCTCCTTGTACTAGCAAGCTTGTCAGAGCTTCAAAGCCTTGAAATTTTCACAAGAACAGCCCCAATACTCTAGAAATTCTAATCTCTTGAAAGCACACACAAAGGACACTCTCAAAGTTTCTAACTAAGTGTTTAAGTGTGTATTGGCAAAAAGATAGGAAGTAACACAAGAGAGGTGCTTTTATAAACTCTCTAGTGTCACTAGGATGCCCCAAAACCGGCCAAGAGGTTCTCCCAATGCTTCACATGCATTGGTCAAGAATGGAGTGGAAAACATAATCATTGCATGCAGTCTGATAGGCGGTAGTGCCGCTAACTTTTAGGGTGTAGCGCCGCTAACCCTAAAAGGTTAGCGCCGCTAACACGGCCTGCATCACAACTTTTCCATTTTGACACCATTGTTCCCTCAATCTTTCAGGCTGTCGAGATAGGTCCCCGGTGTGTGATCCAATAGGCCCATACATTATCGGTAGTGATCCAAATGGCATTCGTGTGTCGGCGGGCATACTCCAACAAACTCCCACTTACACATGACACACCGTACCAAGTCAGTATGGGTTTTGTCATCTAGAACAAAAACCAAATCCTGAATCAGTTACGAAATGGTCCTATAGATAAGTGATCATTTATCCCTTCGTTCGCGATATCCTTGTGAACACGAGACATGGTTAAAAGTCAATCTCCAGATCATTCACGATCATGTTTCTCGATCTCGGTTGATGGTGACCTAAAATCCAGTTATAATCGATCAAATATCATTGCAACTCGAGCATGGCCATGCATTTTACGTCAGCGCTCAATCATTGAGGGGCCCATGGATATCTCTCTAAAACTAGAGGAACGAATCCCTTTGACTACATTGCTCTGCCACATACACCATAGTTTACCTAAGGCTCCCTTTTTAACAGCCAGTTACGAACTGCGTTTGAAAGCAATCAAGGCAAAGCAGATCCATATTTTGGAACACATGTATTTCCAGTCACTTGACCATTGCAAGCACAGGCAAAGTGTTGCGTCTCTTTTATCTAATCCATTATCAGATAGCGACTAACAACTTCCCTCAGTCTTATCTCAAACTTCCTCCCCATGAAGAAAGACCGACTGTGGACACTTCGAATGTAAAAGGCATTCAAGGAAGTATTAAACATGCTAAGATGGAACACAGTAAGGATTCATAAAATATTCGCCGTCGGCGAATCATTAAATCACATTTAATAATCAATATAGTATGAAATACAATACTGCTTAATGCTCCCAAAATACAAGTACAAATCAAACATAAACCAAATATTACACTCAAACCAAGTCACTAGCAAATCTTACACCTATCGATGTAGTGTGAGAATCATGTACAGCTTGTGACAACGGTTTAGTGAAACGATCGACCAATTTTCCTTCTGATGCTACTCTACTGATGGCTATGTCACCACTCTTTATAACATCTCTGATGAAGTGGTATTTTCGAGGAATATGCCTCGTCCGCTTATGAGCCCTTGGTTCCTTAGATAGAGCAACCACACCCTCATTGTCACAGAAGATCTCAATAGGGTCGGATATGCTAGGAACCAGTCCAAGGTCATGGATGAACTTCCTCATCCATACCGCCTCTTTAGCCTCTTCACTAGCCGTAATGTACTCTGACTAGGTAGTTGAATCAGCTACGGTGTCTTGCTTGGAGCTCCTCAAACTTATAGCACCACCATTTAGAAGGAACACGAACCCCGATTGTGATCGGCTGTCGTCCTTATCAGTTTGGAAACTCGCGTCAGAGTAACCATGTACTCTTAGCTCTTCCCCACCACCATAAACTAAGAACATCCCCTTTGTCCTTCGAAGATACTTGAGAATGTTCTTAACCGCAGTCCAATGGGCTTGCCCGGGGTTAGCCTGATATCTACTCGTCATGCTCAAAGCACACGATACCCCAGGACTAGTGCATAGCATGATGTACAGGATTGATCCTATTGCCGAAGCATACGGGACCCTCTTCATTACGTCTAGTTCCTCCTTGGAACTAGGACATTGAGCCTTGCTCAATGTCACTTCATGCAACATAGGGGTGTTACCCCTTTTTGAGTGCTCCATCTTGAATCGCTTCAAGACCTTGTCGACATATGCACTTTGGCTAGGCCCAATTAGCGTCTTGGATCCATCTCTAGAGATCTTGATGCCCAAGATATATGCCGCTTCTCCCAAGTCCTTCATGAAGAAACAACTCCCAAGAAAAGATATATGGGTCTTGGATCCATATTCTTGCTCGGTTTCAACCACTTCGGGTTGAGTGCTAGTGCCGACACTAGTACCTTCTCCATCGGGTTCTTGAATTTACTCAAGATCAATCTTCTTTCCACCGGATTGCATGGATATCAACTCCCTTTCAAGGAAGACGTCCATTCGCGCGATAAACACCTTGTTTTTCGAAGGCTTGTAAAACAAGTAACCCATGGCTCCGGTTGGATACCCAATGAAGTAACACCTCTCAGATCTAGGTTCAAGTTTGTCCTATACCTCTCGTCTAACAAAGGCAGGACATCCCAAACATTGAGATATGCGACCTTCGGAGCAACTCCATGCCACATTTCATAAGGTGTCTTTTGGAATTTTTTAGTCGGTTCGAGGTTAAGGATCCTAGCCGCCGACTCGAGAGCGTACCCCCAAAAACTAATGGGTACTTCCGTGCGACTCATCATCGATCGGACCATATCTAACAATTGTAGGAGTTCATCATGAACACGGGAACGCAACGGAAGCAAATAAAACGGATTTTAAAACAAAAGTTTCCATGAATTCCATAAATGGTAAAGCTTGAAGACAATGCATGCAACCAAAAGAAACAACACAAAGGTAAGAGATTTATACCTTCCTCCTTAGCTCCTTGCTACTGGAAAGGTTGTGTATGCTTGGGATGATCAATCTCTTGAAGAAGAAGCCCTCAAGATCTTCCACCGAAGTGATACACCAAAACTTTACCCTTGTGCTAGCAAATCAAGTCACCAACAATCACCAAGATCTTGATGCACTTGTAATACCCTCTTGATTTTCTGGAAACATACACAAAATACCTCACAAGAACAACCTTTGAAGCTTAAGTGTGTATGAGAGGAGAAATTGTCAAAAGGATCCAAGGCTTATAAGGCTAATGCCTTATATAGACCTCAAAAACCGACCTCTTTCTCACTTAGCCGGCCAAGCTCCTAATTCCTATTGGACCAACACCAACAAGCTAATGAGAATCAAGTGCCACTTAGTATTCCGTGCTTCACGACCTCTCACGGGCTGTTACGGCCCGTGAAGCTTAAAAGCTCCACGGCCCGTGCCGTGATTTTACAAGTCGTAGAGGTATCCGTGGTGCATTTATCCTTCACGATCCCCTTCACAGTCCGTGAAGGACCGTGAAGCCACTCTGGTCCATGAGCCATAATGCTCATGTAAGGACTCGTGGGGACACCTTGCTTCACGACCCGTGGAGCATCCTTCACGGTCGTGAAGCCTAGGTCAAATGGAATTTGACCATCTTGACCGGCTGTTTCCATTTAGAGCTATTTGGGTAGAAGTTAGGTGTATGACCCAATAGGCCCGCACATCATTGGCAGTGACCCGGCATACGTGTGTCAGTGGGCATTCTCCAACAGACTCCCACTTGCACATGACACACCGTATCCTAAAGCATCATCGACAGAGAGCGGCCTCTAGCAAGACATCTCTGCCCCCAAGTCTCTACGAGGTATGTCATCCCTGACAAGTACCAAATCACAAAAGTGATCAATCATCCCTTTGTTCATGATATCCATGTGAAGGCGAGACATGGTACTAAGTCATTCTCAGTCCTTCACGATTATGTTTCTCGATCAAGATTGTTGGTGACCAAAACATACGAATTGCAATCGATTACTTAAATCACTGCACACTCGAGCACGGCCATGCATTTTGGTGTCAGCGCCCAATCATCGAGGGGCCCAGGGATATCTCTCTTAACGGAGGAACAAATTCCTTTGACTACATTGCCCACCACAGTTATCATACTCTGATCAAGCTACTCCCTTTATAACAGCCAGTTACGGACTGCGTTTGAAAGCAACTAGAGCAAGGCAAACCAAAGTGATGCAGACACATGCATCTCCAGTATGAGAATGAAATGATATTATCATCCTGATATACTCATGACTAGTACCACAAAGTGGAGTCAGGTGTGGGTCGTCCAGTCACTTGAAACCCCTTTCAAGTACAGGCGAAGTATTGCGTCCATGTGTCCCAATCACCATTGGACACATGACCAATCACTTCCCATAGTCTTCTTTTAGACTTCCTTCCCATGAAGAATGACTGACTGTGGACATTTAGAATGTAAAACATTCAGGGAAGAATAAAACATGCTAAGTTGGAACACAGTAAAGATTTAAAGTAATATCCGCAACTTGCGTATTATCAAATCTCCATTTAATAATCGATAAGTACAATAAATACAATACTGCTTAATGTTCCCAAAAAGGTAAATACATCAAATACAATAACCAAACAATACAAGATACAAACTCAAACCAAATCGCTAGCAAATTTAATACCAATAGCACGGGTGTGGGCATCGTGCTTTGCTTGCGATAACAGTTTAGTGAACGGATCCGCTACGTTGCTATCCGTGTGTACTCTGCTGATGACAATATCTCCACTCTCGACCACGTCCCGGATATAATGATATTTCCGCAGAATATGTCTCATGCGTCGGTGAGATCTAGGTTCCTTTGCCAATGCAAACGCACCCTCGTTGTCACAGAAAACCTCAACAGGGTCGGAAATGTTAGGAACCACTCCCAGATCAAGGATGAACTTCCTCATCCATACAGCCTCCTTTGCAGCTTCACTTGCCGCAATGTACTCAGACTCGGTCATGGAATCAGCCACCGTGTCTTGATTGGAGCTTCTCCAGGAGATAGCACCACCGTTTAACAGGAACACGAACCCCGATTGAGATCGGCAGTCATCCCTGTCGGTTTGGAAGCTGGCGTCAGAGTAACCAGTTACCCTCAGCTCTTCTTCCCCACCATATACTAAGAACATATCCTTAGTTCTCCGAAGATACTTAAGAATGTTCTTCACCGCTGTCCAATGTGCCTCACCAGGGTTGGCTTGATATCTACTTGTCATACTCAATGCACAAGAGACATCAGACCTAGTACACATCATGTCGTACATGATCGAGCCTATTGCTGAAGCATAAGGTACTCGCCTCATTACTTTCCGTTCCTCAGGGAAAGTCGGGCATTGAGTCTTACTCAATACCAAACCATGTGACATAGGTATAAACCCCTTCTTGGAGTCCTCCATCCTAAACCTCTTTAGGACCTGGTCAATATATGTACTTTGGCTCAAGCCTATCAACCTGCGGGATCTATCTCTATAGATTTTAATCCCAAGAATATAAGCTGCATCTCTCAGATCCTTCATTGAGAAACAACTCCCTAGCCAGGCTTTTACACCTTGCAAAGTTGGGACGTCATTCCCAATTAGCAGAATATCATCTACATATAGGACCAGGAATACAACTATGCTCCCACTATCCCTGATGTATACGCATGGCTCATCCTTGCTTTTAAGCCAAACTCTTTGACCTTCTCATCACAGCACAGGTTCCAGCTCCGAGAGGCTTGCTTAAGCCTATAAATGGACTTCTTAAGCTTGCAGACTTTATCCGGGAACTCAGGATGTACAAAACCTTCAGGCTGTGTCATATACACCTCCTCTGACAGTGTTCCATTAAGGAACGCGGTTTTGACGTCTATCTGCCATATTTCATAATCATGAAATGCGGCAATGGCCATGAGTATCCGGATAGACTTCAACATAGCCACCGGAGAAAAGGTTTCCTCATAGTCTACACCATGAGTTTGCGTGAAACCCTTAGCTACCAGTCGGGCTTTAAAGGTATCTACCTCGCCATCTACACCGATCTTCTTCTTGAAGACCCATTTGCACCCGACGGGCTTACACCCCGGCACAGGATCTACCAAGTCCCAAACCTGGTTATCAGCCATAGATTTAATCTCGGATTCCATTGCCTCTTTCCACTTGGCAGACTCAGGGCCCACCACAGCGTCCTAGTATTTGGTAGGTTCATCAGAAACAACTACCATGTCGGTGCCCTCAGATATGTTAAATCCATATCTCTCTAGCTTGTGCCGACTTCTACCAGATTTCTTAGAGGTAATGGATCTACATCATTATCTCCAGCGTCATCTTGCTGAGACTCAACCGTTGCCGGTTGTGAGCTAGTTCCAACATCAGGTTCTACATCGGTAGGCTCTCGGATTTCTTCGAGATCAACCTTGCTCCCACTAGCCCTCTTGGATACCAGCTCCCTCTCTAGAAAGACTGCCCTTCGAGCAACAAATACCTTGTTCTCCGAAGGGTTGTAAAACAAATATCCAATAGAACTAGCAGGATAACCAATGAAGAAACACCTTTCGGCCCTGGGCTCCAACTTGTCCTCCACCTCACGTCTCACGTAGGTAGGACATCCCCAGACCTTTAAATATGAAATGGATGGAACCTTTCCATGCCACATTTCATACAGTGTTCTCTTAACCTTCTTTGTTGGTACGAGGTTAAGGATCCTACCAGCCGTTTCGATAGCGTAACCCCAAAATGTAATGGGATCTTCCGTGTGACACATCATAGACCGAACCATATCTAATAATGTTCGGTTCCTCCTCTCAGCAACACCATTTAATTGAGGCGTTCTAGGAGGTGTTAATTGCGAGACAATCCCACAATTTCTAAGATGGTCTCGGAACTCGGAACTAAGATACTCTCCACCTCTATCGGATCTTAGCATCTTAATCCTTTTCCCAAGTTGATTTTCTACTTCGTTATGATAAGTCCTAAACACCTCAAAGGTTTCAGACTTTTGTCTCACCAAATAGACATACCCATATCGACTATAATCATCAATAATGGTTACGAAGTAGCGGGAGTGATCTCTAGTGGCATGCTTGAACGGACCACACACATCAGTGTGAACGATATCCAACAAGTCTTTCGCCCTCTCACATTCACCGGTGAAGGGTGCTTTGGTCATCTTGCCCAATAAACAAGATTCGCATACTTCATTAGACCCGTGGTCAAATGATTCCAAGATCCCATCCGCTTGGAGCTTGGCGATGCGTTTCTTGTTTATGTGGCCTAACCGACCATGCCAAAGAGACATTTTATCCAAAACACTTTTGGATCCCGAATCAACATTCATAATTGATCTATTGTTTCTCAAGCTTACGCTTGTTTCATATATGCCATGACATGGATATGCTTTGAAATAAAAAGAACCATTCTTATAACACAAAATAGAACCATTTTTAAAATCAAAATCAAATCCATCGTCGTACAATGCATATAGAGAAATAATGTTTCTTGCCACGCAGGGCGAATAACAAACATTAGATAAAACAATAGATAAGCCAGATTGAAAGGCAAGCTCCACACTTCCTATCTTTTCAACCGGGACAACCGCCTTGTTTCCCATGATGAGATCCAGCTCTCCACTTACCAGGTCCCTACTTCTTGTTAGTACCTGCACATTATTACAAATGTGAGTACCACACCCGCTGTCAAAAACCTAGGCGTTAGAAGTAGAAGTGTTATGGAGTTCAATCAAATACATACCGGAGGCAGCGGCACCTTTAGATCTCAATCTCTTGAGCTCCTCCGTGTACTTGGGGAACTACGCCGGTAGTAACCCTTTTTCCCGCAGAAGAAGCAGGTTGCCTCTTCCGGTGAGATGGCAGCGGCAGCCACTTGTTTCCCCTTCGCCTCCGGGGTTGGGTTAGGCTTTGGTGTTGCCACCTTGGCCTTCCCCTTCCCCTTACCCTTGGAGGACGAAGCTGGTTGCTTCCGCTTCTTGCCACCCTAATTGATCATAAGGACGGCGGTGGAGGAAGCTGGCTTCGTCTTGGCCATGTTAGACTCGGCGGTCTTCAACATGCCATGAAGCTCCATTATGGTCTTATCCATATTATGCATATGGAAATTCACAATGAAGGGCCCATAGGATGGAGGTAAGGATTGGAGGATTATTTCAACCGCCAACTCCTTCCCCATCGGGAACCCCAACTTCTCCAACTGATCCACATAGCCCTTCATACGAAGGACATGTTCACTCACGTTGCCGCCCTCCTGCATCCGGCAACCAACGAAGGCTTTGACGCATTCATACAGCTCTTGCCTCGCTTGCATCTGGAACATGTCCTTTAGTTGCGTTATCATGTCATACGTACTCACTGTCTCGAATTTGGTGATCTTGTGAGTAAACTCGAGTTCTATAAACCATTTTCTTGTTGTTCTTGGGTGATATTTATGGACGAAAGTATCATACATGGTTGCTAGCACAACTTGTTGGACATGTGCCCGGGGTGTAATTTTGAGAGAGGAGAAGGAGACTTATCTTGCATCTACACCACAAACATAGAGAAGATCCACTTTGGGGATTTCATTTTTGAACACCTTTTATGCCTTTGTTGATGTACTTGCTTCCGTTGCGTGTTATAATAATACCAACAGAATCCAGTTTACCGTCATCTCTCTCGCGATGGCAAATCCCAACCTCTCAAGGTGTTCCACCAACACTTTCATCTTTAGAACGTGGTGGGACACGTTCCCTCCTTCTGGCAACCGGCAACCGAGTAGGTCATTTAGACAACCATACCGCTCTTGCTTCGCTTGTTGTTGGAATATGTCCGACAACTCAGGCATCATGTCGTAAGCACTCAAGTGCTCCATCGACTTTTGCAATTCGGAGCTCATAGTGCTTAGCATGACGCAAGTAACCTCGTTGATGTCTTTGAGGCGCTTTTCATACGCCTCTTTGATTTCCCTACTCACGTTAGATGCAGGGGCCTCAGGGATGGGTTCCTCGATGGTGGCCAACTTGTCCTCATGATGGAGGACTATCCTAAGTTGCCTTGACCAAACCATGAAATTGGTCCCATCAAGTTTATCTTTCTCATGGAAAATCCTTAGAGAAAAGGTGGTGTTGTTGTTGGTGCTAGTTGATGCCATCTATAAAACGCAAAGTAGATTTGGTTACTTCGATTGAAATCCTTGTTCAAATAATTACCCCAAATGTTTAATGAAAAACAACTATTTTAACAAGGGCTAAGAACCATATTTCACCTTGCACCGTGACGGGTTTTCCGCTGATTACGTGGCAAAGCTATTTAGGCCGGCAACCATTAACCGATTGCAATCCATTATTGCAACTCTTAGTTCCTTGCGGGATCCTACTTGACAATCATTGTGCCATGTTTCGCATGTTTGATCCCTCCACACCAATCTCAAAGTAATATTTTACATAATCTCGGCTAGAGCTCGAGGATTATATAAAATATTAATTTGAAACCGTCAATCAACCATCAAGATACACGATGGTACTCTAGCCCAATGAACGACTTGGCAAAAGCTCGACAATCGACCTTGTGAGTTGCCACACGCACCTTGCACACAACTTACACAAAAATTGACTCGGCTAAAGCTCGACAATCAACCCTTGTGCGGTTAGATTGGGGTGGTGTCATCTTATGGACGGCGTGAGATTTACATTTAGAAAACGGGATTTAATTTTCCGATTAAAAAACCATTTTGAGTTTTGATTAACAAAAGTGACAAAAACCAAGCGTTTTCACTATGCGGATAGTAAACCAATTTATATCATATTTGTTAATCAAGTGTGCGTGCGAGAGTTGTTAAACCATTTTTAAAACTCTTGGGTTTTATTATTTATCAAAAATTGTCTAGCATGCAATAGTCCTATAACTCATGCATAAACAATATAATAAAACCATCACACGCATGCACATATTCTAGTTGGTAACCATGCCCCTAAAACCTATTCGTTTTCCCGTAAGCCACTACGGGAAAACAAAGTCATCTAAGGACAAAACTTCCTTGACTTTGGATGTGCTCCCAATAAACCCGCCACCTCCATTAGGCCTCCCGGATTTGTGTTCGCCAAGCCGTCACTCCATGGACTCCCGATGGTTGCTTCATATTACAATTACATAGAAAAACAAATAAATGGCATGCAAGCCACAAATTCCTATTTTCTAGTATAAATACATAATATGGAATATTTAAATGGCATGCAAGCCTCAAATACAAATTACATACCAAATAAATAAATTTATCATTATTACAAACCATGTGACTTAAAGTCACCAAATGAATGAATAATAAATAATACAACCAAACATCCACAAGGTCTAGGGCATTTTCTAGGGTTACCAACAGCACAAGAACATAAACTATTCACTAATGAACAACAACATGGTGTGCCACACAAAACCATGTAAACTTATGTATGATGGTTAAGATTTTTCTAAACACTCAAGGCACTAAAATCCCATGTATTTATTCATTAGTAACACCAAACCATTTTTGATGAAACAAATTCTTAAATACATAATGTAAGTATATGCAATTATCATTTTCATGCCAAAATAATAATATACATATAAATACACCAACCATTATACAAGGCAACTTAAATAAATAGTTTTAATTTCTGGACCAAAAAATCCAGAAACTAAAATATAATGCCAAAACCCAAAAAAAAAAAATTTAAAGTTTAAAAAACCAAAAACAACACTGCCAGACATGGTAGCCCCGCTATCTGTAAGGAGTTAGCGCCACTAACGGCTAACCATTAGCAAAAGTAGTATAGAGGTGGCTCTAATACCACTGTTGGGGTTCTATGAGCACAGCGGAAGCACCAAGGTACAACAAACAAAGCATAATGTAAAAGAATTTAAAGCATAATACACCAAAATGGACCAAACTCTATAGCTAACATTTTGCAACATGAAAAGAAGAAGAGACGAATATTATACCGTCTCCTTAGCTCCAGAAACTCGTTGATGTTGTGGTGATGACTAGAAGACCAAATTAGCCTTCCTCTAATGAAGTCCACCCCAGGTATAAGCCTTCTCCTTGTACTAGCAAGCTTGTCAGAGCTTCAAACCCTTGTACTAACTAAGTGTTTAAGTATGTGTAATGGCAAAAACATAGCAAGTAACACAAGGGAGGTGCTTTTATAAACTCTCTAGTTTGACTTGGATACCCCATAAACCGACCAAGAGGTTCTCCCAATGCTTCACATGCATTGGTAAAGAATGGAGGTGGAAAACATAATCATTGCATGCAGTCTGACAGGCGGTAGTACCGCTAACTTTTAGGGTGTAGCACCGCTAATGCGGCCTGCATCACAACTTTTCCATTTTGACACCATTGGTCCCTCCTTCTTTCAGGCGGCCAAGATAGGTCCCCGGTGTGTGACCCAATAGGCCCATACATTATCGGTAGTGATCCAAATGGCGTGCGTGTGTCAGCGGGCATACTCCAACAATAAATAATTTAAATACAACCAAACACATAACATAGGTCAAAGGCTCATAGTGTTACCGGATTTCATATTACAAACCACATACAACAACAAGACAAATCTAAACATGGTGTGCCACACATGAACCATGTAAATCTTATATATCTTGGTTAAGATTATCTAAACACTCAAGGCACATATAATCCTATGTACATATGCATAAGGAACCTTAAACAAGTCAAAATTCCATATTCATATATACACAATGTAAGGAAACTTATAAATACACCAACCAAGACATAAGGCAACTTATTCATATTTAAAACCATGATTCTGGAAAAATTCCAGAAAATACAAACGAGCCAAAATCCGAACATAACTGATTTTTAACAAAAAAAAAACATTCTATCACTAGACAGGTTTAGCGCCGCTAACTATGACAGAGTTAGCGCCGCTAAACTGACAGTCATTAGCGCCACAACTACAAGAAGTTAGCGCCGCTAACTAATGGACAGAACCAAAATCACATTTTCCGGATTTTTTAGGCCATCAAGTGAAAATCTAGTGTAGAGGTGGCTCTAATACCACTATTAGGGTTCGTGGTTTAGCACAACGGAAGCATGAACGAGAAAAACATGAAATTTAAAAGCATAAATAACCACTTACATGATCCCAAAATGAAGTACCAATCTCTACAACTAGAAATGCAACTTAAAACAGAAAAGAGAGAAGAGTATACCCTAGATGTCTCTAGAGGTAGAGAAAAGCAAAGCTCGAAGATTGAATCCTTCTACTTCGGCTATCGTGGTCCACCCCGGGAAAACCGAGACCTTGGTGTACTAGCACCCATTTGAGCATACTTCAAAACTTGAATGAACTCCTGGAACAACAGCCCTTGAACCACGAGAAATCTCTCTACAACTCTCTCTCTCTAGAACATAGACAACTTACCAAATATTTCTAAGTGTTTAAACTTAAGTTATGCAAGAGTGTTAGAGAGAGTGATAAGCATGTCTTTTATAGACTCAAGAGTGCCTCCAGGACTCCCCAAAGTCGGCCAAGAAACAAGAATTAAGTAGACATGCATTCGTGGAGGTGAAAAGAATAAAGTTGCATGCTGTCAGTTGGGTTAGCGCCGCTACCCTCCCAGGGATAGCGCTGCTAACCTCCCAAAGTTAGCGTCGCGATCGCGGCAGAGTTAGCGACAACTTGGTTAGCACCACTAACTCTGTCCAGTCTACCAACCATCATTTAATTATTCTTTCTCACCGTCCATTTTAGGTTGTTGTCAAGATCAACCCCCGGCGTGTGACCCAATAGGCCCATACATCATCGGTAGTGATCAATTGGCGTACATGCATCAGTGGGCATACTCCAATAGACAATCGAATGAATACGTGTTCAAAAGAACCATTTGTTATTCTTGTTTGTACATGGTCCAGGAAGAAAAGGTCTTTATTTTGCTAGTAGGTATACTCGAAACTTGGTCGTAATGGCAAATTTTTGGTTTTGGGATATACGAATTTTGAATCATATGAACTGTATTAATCATACGGTTTTACTATTTGGTTTTCGTGAAGTTTGATACATACGGTTTCTTCAAAAACCGCATGTTTTGAACCATGTCTTCATACGGATTCTTATGAATGCATGAGCTTATCCGGTTCTTAGCAAAACCGCATGGATTTTTCATTCGGTTTATGTGTTATAAAGTTTTCATGCGGTTTCTTTACTAAGTGTCATCCGGTTTTATACACAACATGTATATTCGGTTATTATCACAAAGTATTCATGCGGTTTCTTCCATAAGGTTCATCCGGTTTTCAGACACCACTTGTTCATACGGTTTTTATCATACAATGTCCATCCGGTTTTTCCCTAAGTATTATCCGGTTTTACTAAAAACCGCATACAATGTGTACCGTTTTTTATAAAACCGCATAAAGACTTAGCAAATTTTGAAAATTTTCACAAACATTGAAATTTTTTACTCAAGGGCACAATTGTATTTTCACCTAATTCCTTGAATGTTTCATAATTAATCTTGGGTATTATTGTTTTCTTTGCAGATGGCTAACCAAGGAAAACCTTTTTTGCCTTCTCACCTTTTGTTTAACCCTGATAATTACCTACCCTCTATGATGAATAAAAATTTCTATGATTCGATTAAAACCACCACTCAATTTCTAATCATTGGTGAGCTGATTGAAACACACCCATTGAAACACATTTTCACCTTCAATCCTACTCATGAAAATGAAGGACCACATGTGCCTGAGGTTTATGTACAACAATTGTGGGACTCCCTGACAAACAGAACAACTGATCAAGGAGAAAATATGCTTTCTAGAAAAATTGAAAATTTTGAATTCTCTTTCAATAACAGTCAGTTAAGGAGAATGCTGAAACTGCCTACAAAGACACACACATGCTAATAAGAGTCAATATGATCCTATTTCAACTAATAAGAGTATGTTTAGTGAAATCAAAAACTTAGGATACCAAGGAACTGTGACAAGTGTGAGTCAGTTTAAAAGATCAAACATGGTTCCTATCTGCCAAACTCTATACTCCATAATCATGAGGTGTCTTACAAGTGTTTCTAAAGGAATTTATGCTGGAAACTTGAATGCCTTCAAAATTTTGGTTGGCATGGCAAAACATTGGCATCTGGATTACTCTGTGATAATCTTTAGTGATCTGCAAAAAGTTGTTCATAAGAAACAAATTCCAAAACAGGGAAAGAAGTTCTTGCCATATTCAAGGTTTTTGTCCATGATTGTACAACAGCTGATGATACAATATCCTGATGAAATTTCCAACAGAGATGCAGATCCGGTGCCTACAATTTATCATATGAAGAACCTTATAAAATTGAGGCCATGGAAAATGTAAAGGTATATGTGATACCAGCTGAGCTTGTTGGATTGATGGATTTAGATGATCTGGTAGTTCAGGCATACGCGAGAGAGAATAAAATAGCTCTTCCGGAACCGCAAGAACCTGCTGATCCTACCCAAGGAGCACTAGATCCTTAGAGTGTAGAAACTAGGAGTCAGTCTTCGGCGAGTGAAACTGACAGGGAATAGATGAGTGAAAATGTAAACAGGGGTGGAGAAGTGGATGTGGGTGACGTGAGAGTATGAGAGGGAGATGCAGATGATGATATGCATATAGGAAAATTTGTTACCCAAACTAAATCTCAATCACAGTCACACGGAACTCCGGATCCCATCATAGAAATGGATGTGGAAACGATGATTGTTACTCCACCAGTTGCAAAGGGTATTGTACTTCAAAAACCAACTGAGACTCCCAAACCAGCTGCTGCAACATCACCGTCATATTCTCATGATGACATGTTTGATATTGATGACATGTTTGATATTGATGACATTGATTCTGGTGATCTTTATGGAAATATTTTAAATGTTGCAAAAGATTCTATAGATGAAGGTGAGAGAACAAAAGGAAAAGAGAGTGGGAGGGTGAGAAAAGAACAAGAGAGTGCTGAGTGTTTACCTACCATAAAAAGTTGGGAAGCCACGTACACTATTGGGTCTGACATTGTCAATCCTGATATTAAACAAGTCTTTGTCATCCCAGCAGAGCAAGCACAAACCCCACCCAGCCACTCTGTTTCCTCTCAAAAGGAAATTGTTTCATTTCATCACGGGGATCAACCACATAATCTACCGAAGTCTCCTTCTGAGATAGTAGGTATTGAAAAAGGAACCAGTCTACCCAGGTTTCCGACGTTCACTTGTCTGAGCACATCGATGCCTCTCGTAGTACCATCTAGAGTCTTCTCAGAAAGACATAGCGGAACATCTATAGAAGACACCATTCAAGGTGTTCCTCAAGGATTAGATGGAAATTCCACCACTGTCAACACTGGTCCAGCTATGAATGTGGGTGGCTCTACATCTGAAGGATTTGTTCCTCCAGTTGTAGATGTCTCAACGGGTAATCTAAGTGATCCCGGGTTTGTTACACTTTCTCAGGTTGTTAAGGAATTTGTTTCCAAGGCTGTCCTTCAAACGATTCTATCTAAGATGCAATCTCAAATTGAACAAGTGCATAACGATGTAAATTCTAAGTTTGATGTTGTCAAATCAAGGGCCTGAGTTATCTGTGGAGGATTTGAAAACAGAATTGTATCTTATGTTGATGGCCAGACCTGATAATACAGAGGAGGATGCTACATTGGTGGATCTTGTTCGTAATAAGTTCAAAAAGTTAGATTTTGAATGTTTTAAAAAGGAGATGCTTGATACTATTGCTGCCTTTGGAGTTGCTTTTCATAAAAGGTTGGATGCCAGGAAGCCTGCAAAAGATACTGAAGATGAAGATGATGATGAACTTAATGCTGCTCTAAATGCATCTATGCAAACTTGTCAAGTGCAGGCACAAGGTACTAAACAAAAACATGACGATCATGATAAGGATCAAGACCACCATGAGGGGGAGAAAAGAGTTAATTCTACTGGAGCAGTACCGGTTATGTCGGTTTTGTCTAAGTTGCCTGCTGCATCTTCTCAAGGTCAACAACAAAAGAGAAGCAGAGGTAGAGGAAAAGGTAAAGGAAAAAAACTTCAGTTAATTGATGAAGAGGATACAGATAAACCAGTTGATGATACATTTGACTATCTAACTGGTGTTGGTTCAGACTTTGATATTTATGGGTCATTTGTATCTGAAGCTGGTGAATCACTGAAAGAATCTGAACTAGAGTTAACTCTTCAACAACAAATTTCTAAGCTAAAAGAAAGTAAAGGAATGACAACACCAAGGGTTGAAAAGCCTGAGGTTCAACAGAGATCATCACCAGAAACGGATGTAGTTCTTGAACATTTGAACTTGGAAAGTGTGCTGAGACTGAATAAAGAGGTAACCGATTTATTTCCAGCATCTCCAAGTAAATACCTGAAGGAAAACAATGAGAAAGTTTAAAAAGGGACATGAATGGAAAATACCTGAAGGTTACAATCTGGATCCTGTTTCTACTTCTTTGTTAAGAGATGTGAGAAAGAAAGTCATGTTAACAAGAGAAGCTTTGAGCAAAGAAAAAAGAAATTGGACATATCAGGATATAGCTGTTGCATTTCTAAAAGATTCCAGAGATATACACTGATGCACCTGAAGAAATGTTACCAATTGACATGATGGGGGTAAAACAGTTACTGAAGCAGTTACTGAAGCAGGGCAGATGGGGGTAAAACAGTTACTGAAGCAGGGCACAGATTAATAATGAGTTGGCATGGAAAGCAGAAAAAGGAGGTAGTGTTGGGGTTCTATGTACACAGCGGAAGAACCAAGGTACAATAAACAAAGCAGAGAGTACAAGAAATCAAAGCATAAAACCCCAAACCATGGACCAAACTCAATAGCTATCTTAAGCAACATGAAAAACAGAAACAAAAGAGATTATACCCTGCTCCTAAGCTCCAGCAACTTGAATATGTGGTGGTGATGACAAGAAAGCAAAGAAGCTTTCCTCTAATGAAGTCCACCCCGGGTATTGTCCTCCCTCCTTGTACTAGCAAGCTTGGATGATCTTCTCCAGCATAAATCACCACAAGAACAGCCTAGTTTCACCAGAAATTCGGACCTCTTGGCTCACTCAAAAGAACACTCTTAAAGAACTTGAACTAAGTGTTTTAATGAATGATTTGGCAAAAGGATAGAATGAAAGGAAAAAGGGGGTATTTTATAAACCCAGAGATGCCACTTCCTCTCCCCTAGCCGGCCTTGAGTCCTGCAGAAGAAAGCCCAACCATTGGGTGAGAGTGGAGGTGGAGAATCTAATCATTGCATGCAGACTGACAGAATTCCGCTCCGCGTACCCGTAAGGTTCCGCGCTGCGGAAGCTCCGCGTCGCGTATCATTAAGTTTCCGCGTCGCGGTATTTTCCAGCACACCAATCTTTCCATTTTGACACCATTGGTCCCTCCATCTTTTAGGCTATCGAGATAGGTCCCCGGTGTGTGACCCAATAGGCCCATACATTATTGGTAGTGATCCAAGTGGCATACTTGTGTCAGTGGGCATACTCCAATAAACTCCCACTTGAACATGACACACCGTACCGATAAACCATATACAAAGACTAGTAAGGTATCTCTGCCCCCAACTCAGTATGGGTTTTTGTCAAAAACCAAATCCAAAATCAGTTACGAAATGGTACTATAGATAAGTGATCATTTATCCGTTCGTTCGCGATATCCGTGTGAACACGAGACATGGTTAAATGTCAATCTTCAGATCGTTCACGATTATGTTTCTCGATCTTGTTTGATGGTGACCCAAAATCTAGTTGCAATCGATCAAACATCATTACAACTTGAGCATGGCCATGCATTTTACGTCAGCGCTCAATCATCGAGGGGCCCAAGGATATCTCTCTAAAACTAAAGGAACGAATCCCTATTGACTACATTGCTCCGCCACATACACCATACATTACCTAAAAGCTCCCTTTATAACAGCCAGTTACGAACTGCGTTTGAAAGCAATCAAAGCAAAGCAGATCCATGCTTTGGAACACATGTATCTCCAGTCTAAAGATAAAATGATATTATCATTTTGACTTACTTGTGACAGAAACCATGAAGTAAGTTCAGGTGCGGGTCGTCCAGTCACTTGACCATTGCAAGCACAGGCGAAGTGTTGCGTCTCTTTTATCTAATCCATTATTAGATTGCGACCAACCACTTCCCTCAGCCTTATCTTAAACTTCCTCCCCTTGAAGAATGACCGACTGTGGACATTTAGAATGAAAAAGCATTCTGGGAAGTATTAAACATGCTAAGATGGAACACAGTAAGGATTCATAAAATATTCGCCCTCGGCGTATCATTAAATCACATTTAATAATCAATATAGAATGAAATACAATACTTCTTAGCGTTCCCAAAATACAAATACAAATTAAACATAAACCAAATATTACACTCAAACCAAGTCACTAGCGAATCTAACACCTATCTCTCTAGTGTGAGAATCATGTACAGCTTGTGACAACGGTTTAGTGAACGGATCAGCCAAATTGCCCTCCGATGCTACACTGCTGATGGCAATATCACCACTCTCAATAACATCTCTAATGAAGTGATATTTGCGAGGAATATGCCTCGTCCGCTTATGATCCCTTGGTTCCTTAGCTACAGCCACCGCACCCTCATTGTCACAGAAGATCTCTATAGGGTCGGATATGCTAGGAACCACTCCAAGGTCTTGGATGAACTTCCTCATCAATACCGCCTCTTTAGCTGCTTCATTTACCGCAATGTACTCCGACTCAGTAGTTGAATCAGCTACGGTGTCTTGCTTGGAGCTCCTCTAACTTATAGCACCACCATTGAGAATGCACATGAACCCCGATTGTGATCGACAGTCGTCCTTATCAGTTTGCAAGCTTGCGTCAGAGTAACCATGTACTCTAAGCTCTTCCTTACCACCATGAACATCTCCTTTGTACTCCAAAGATACTTGAGAATGTTGGCTTGACCGGGATTAGCCTGATATCTACTCGTCATGCTCAAGGCACACGATACATCAGGACGAGTGCATAGCATGGCGTACATGATTGATCCCACTGCCGAAGCATACGGGACCCTCTTCATTACGTCAAGTTCCTCCTTGCAACTAGGACATTGAGACTTGCTCAAAGTCACTCCATGCAACATAGGGCTATTACCCCTCTTAGAGTCCTCCATCTTGAATCGCTTCAAGACCTTGTCAACATATGCACTTTGGCTAAGCCCTATTACCCTTTTAGATCTATCTCTATAGATCTTTATGCCGAAGATATACGCCGCATCTCCCAAGTCCATCATGGAGAAATAACTCCCAAGAAAAGTCTTAACCTCTTTCAAGGTTGGGACGTTGTTTCCAATAAATAGAATATCATCTACATATAGGAAAAGGAATACTACAGCACTCCCACTAGCCCTGACATATACGCATGGTTCATCCTCGCTTTTCAAAAATCCAAACTCTTAGATTTTCTCATCAAAGCACAGGTTCCAGCTACGAGATGCTTGTTTAAGTCCACAAATAGACTTCTTTAACTTGCAGACTCTATGAGGATACTCAGGATGTACAAAACCCTAGGGTTGTGTCATAAACACCTCTTCACTTAGCTTCCCGTTAAGGAAGGCGGTTTTTACATCCATTTGCCATATCTCGTAATCATAAAATGCAGCTATCGCCATGAGTATTCGGAAAGACTTCAACATGGCCACTGGTGAAAAGGTTTCCTCATAGTTAATCCCATGAGTTTGCGTGAAACCCTTAGCCACCAGTCGGCCTTTGAAGGTATATACAGATCCATCCATGCCGGTCTTCTTCTCGAAGACCCATTTACATCCCACTGTCTTACACCCGGGTATAGGATCAACCAATTCCCATACTTGGTTATCCGACAATGATTGCAACTCACTCTCTATTGCTTCCCTCCACTTAGCAGACTCAGTGCCCTCTACGGCTTCCCGTAGTTTGTCGGTTCATCATGATCCACCAATAAGTCATTGCCCTCAGATATGAGAAACCCATATCTCTCTGGCTCTTGACGTGGTCTACCGGACCTACGAGGAATAAATTGAGCGTTGTCAGGTACCGACGCATCCTCTTGCTCGGTTTCAACCACTTCGGATTGATTGCTAGTGCCGACACTTGTCCCTTCCCCATTGGGTTCTTGAATTTCTTCAAGATCAATCCTCTTACCCGATTTCATGGATATTAGCTCCCTTTCAAGGAACACAACCCTTCTCGTGATAAACACTTTGTTTTCGGAAGGTTTGTAGAATAAATATCTCATGCCTCCGGTTGGATACCCAATGAAGTAACACCTTTCAAACCTTGGTTCGAGTTTGTCCTCTACCTCTCGTCTCACGAAGGCAGGACATCCCTAAACCTTGAGATATGCGAGCTTAGGAGCAACTCCATGCCACATCTCATAAGGTGTCTTTTGGACCTTCTTTGTCGGTACGAGGTTAAGTATCCTAACCACCGACTGGAGAGCGTACCCCCAAAAGCTGATGGGTACTTCCGTGCGACTCATCATCGACCGGACCATATCCAACAATGTCTGAATCCTCCGCTTGGCAACACAATTCAATTGTGTCGTCCTAGAAGGAGTTAGTTCTGAAATAAACCCACAACTAACTAGATGATCACGGAACTCCGAGCTCAAGTATTCGCCTCCCCTATCGGAGCGAATTACTTTGATAGTCTTGCCCAATTGATTCTGGACTTCGTTTTGGAATGTCTTAAAGACCTCAAAGGCCTCAGAATTTTTCCTAATCAAGTAGACATATCCATATCTACTGACATCATCAGTAAACGTAACGAAGTATCTTGAGTTGTTCCTTGTAACATGCTTGAACGGACCGCATACATCCATATGCACTATCTCCAACAAGCATTTAGCCCTTTCACCCACACCGGTAAAGGGTGACTTAGTCATCTTGCCTAATAAACAAGATTCGCATGCTACATTTAACCCGAGGTCAAATGATTCCAGGATCCTATCCGCTTGGAGCTTGGTGATGCGTTTCTTGTTTTTATGGCCAAGACGGCTATGAAATAAGGAAAACTTATCCAAAACATTTTTGGATCCAGAATCAATGTTCATGATTGCTCTATTGTTTTCTATGTATGCATCGGCTTCGTATATACCACGACATGGATAAGCTTTAAAATAACAAACATCATCTTTAAAGCATAAGATAAAACCATTTTCAAATTTAAACAAATATCCATCGTCATACAAAGCATAAAAAGATAAAATGTTTCTAGCCACAAGTGGCAAATAGCATACATCTTTCAAAATAATAGATAAGCCGGTATTCAAAGTAAGTTCCACGCTTCCTTTCTCCAACACATGGACAACCTCCTTGTTTCCCATGGTTAGCTCCAGCTCCTCATCTCTCAGCCTTCTACTTCCCTTAAGCACCTGCACCATATTACAAATGTGAGTGCCACAACCGGTATCTAAAACCCAGCCATTAGATGTAGAAGTATGATGGAGTTCAATCACAAACGTACCTGAAGTAGAAGCGCCCGCTCCCGAAGCTCGTAGCTTCTTTAGGCCTTCTAGGTACTTAGGGCAGCTCCGGCGCATGTGTCCCTTCGCCCCGCAGAAGAAGCAAATCGCCTCCTCCGGAGTCTTAGCTTGAGGGATAGGTCCCTTCGGCTTCGGCTCCGGGGCAGGGTTCGGCTTGGGAGCCCCAACCTAACCCTTGCCTTTCCCTTTCGGGGTAGATGCTAATTTCTTCCTCTTCTTGGACTCACCCTCCTTGATGGCAAAGACGGGAACGGAGGTAGATGGCTTTTGCTTGGTTATGTTGGACTCAGCGGTCCGCAGCATACCATGCAATTCCATAAGGGATTTGTCCATCCCGTGCATATGATATCTCACAACGAATTGATCATATGACGGTGGGAGAGACCGTCGAATCAAGTCTACCGCAATCTCTCTCGCGATGGCAAATCCCAACCTCTCGAGGCGTTCCACCAACGATTTCATCTTAAGAACGTGGTGGGACACGTTCCCGCCCTCTTGCAACCGGCAACCAAGAAGGTCGTTAGGACAACCATACCGCTCTTTCTTGCCTTGTTGTTTGAACATGTCCGACAACTCGCGCATCATGTCATAAGCACTCAAGTGCTCCATCGACTTTTGCAAGTCGGAGCTCATAGTGCTAAGCATAAGGCAAGTAACCTCGGTGATGTCTTTGAGGTGTTTCTCATACGCCTCTTTCACGACCCTACTCGCGTTGGATGCAGGGACCTCGGGGATGAGTTCCTCAATGGTGGCCAACTTGTCCTCATGACGGAGGACTATCCTAAGTTGCCGTGACGAATCCATAAAATTGGTCCCATCGAGTTAATCCTTCTCGAGAAACACTCTTAAGGATATGTTTGACGTGGTGTGGTTGGTGCTAGTTGATGCCATCTATAAAAAGCAAAGTAGATTGGTTAGTTTGATTGAAATCCTCGTTAAGATAATTACCTCAAATGTTTAATGAAAAAAAACTATTTTAACAAGGGTTAAGAACCTTATTTCACCTTGCACCGTGACGGGTTTTCCGCGGATCACGTGGCAAAGTTATTTAGGCCGGCAACCATTGACCGATTGCAATCCATTATTACAACTCTTTGTTCCTTACGGGATCCTACTTGACAACCATTCTGCCAAGTTTGGCATTTTTGATCCCTCCACACCAATCCCAAATTAATATTTTACATGACCTCGGCTAGAGCTCGACGACCATATGAAAGATTAATTTGAAATCGTAAATCAACCATCAAGATATACGGTGGTACTCCTGCCCAATGGTCGATTCGGCTAGAGCTCGACAATCGACCTTGCGAGTTGTCACACGCGCCTTCCACACAGCTCATGCAAAGGCAATCTCGGCTAGACGATCAACCCTTACACGGCTAGATTCGGGCGGTGTCATCTTATGGGTGGTGTGCGATTTACATTTAGAAAACGGGATTTAGTTTTCCGGTTTAAAAAACCATTTTGAGTTTGATTAACAAAAGTGACAATACCCAAAAGTTTGCACTAATCGGATACTAAACAGATTTTAATCCGTATGTTAATCAAGTGAGCGTGCGAGAGTTGTTAAACCATTTTTAAAACTCTTGGGTTTTATTTTTTTTCAAAAATTGTCTAGCATTCAATAGTCCTACAACTCATGCATAAACAATATATAATAAAACCATCACACGCATACATAAAGTTGGTAACCATGCCCCTAGAACCTATGTGTTTTTCCCGTGAGCCACTACGGGAAAAACAAGTCATCTAAGGACAAAACTCCTTGACTTGGATGTGCTCCCACTAAACCCGCCACCTACATTTAGGGGTGTTCAAAATAATCCGAATCCGATCATCCGAATCGATTATCCGAAAATCCGATCCGAAATTATCCGAAATTTCGGATACCCGAAATTCGGATATCTGAATTTTCGAATTCGGATTCGGATAGTGTTTTTTGAAAGTTTCGGATATCCGATATCCGAAAAATATTTTTTATTTTTTTATTTTTTATATGCTTATTTATATAGTTTTTTTAACATATATATTTTTATATACTTATATTTTTTCATTTTTAAACGTATTTGAGCTATTTTTTGTGATTAAAGTTTAAAATACGATTATATTAGTAATTATATATTTTTTTAAAATTATATAAAAAAAATATTTTTTGAAATTTTCGGATATTTCGGATATCCGATATCCGATATCCGAATCCGAAATTTCGGATATCCGAAATTTCGGATTCGGATACTGGAATCCACTATCCGGAAATTTCGGATATCCGAAAATCCGGATATCCGAAAATGAACACCCCTACCTCCATTGGGCCTTCCGGATTCATGTTCGCCAAGATGTCACTCCATGGACTCCCGATGGTTGCTCCATATTACAAATACATAGAAAATTAAATAAATGGCATGCAAACCATAAATCCTATTTTCTAGTACAAATACATAATATGGAATATTTAAATGGCATGCAAGCCACAAAATAAATAAATAAATTATTATTACAAACCATTGTGACATTAAGTCACCAAATGAATGAATAATAAACAAACAACCAAACATCCACAAGGTCTAGGGCATTTTTCTAGGGTTACCAACATCACTAGAACATACAAAGTTCACTAGTGAACAAACAACAATAACAACATGGTGTGTCACACAAAACCATGCAAACTTATGTATAATGGTTAAGATTTTTACAAAAACACTCAAGGCACTAAAAATCTCATGTACTTATGCATTAGTAACACCAAACCATTGTTGGTGAAACATATTCATAAATACATAATGTAAGTATATGCAATTACTATTTTCATGCAAAACAATAATCCACATATAAATACACCAACCATTATACAAGGCAACTTAAAAAAAAACTATATTTTAATTTCTGGACAAAAATTCCAGAAACCAAAATTCAGTACCAAAAACCCAATATTAATCTTTATTTAAAACAAGGTTTAAAAAATAGAATATGTACAGTGACATTCCGCGCCGCGTAACCACAAAAATTCCGCGCCGCGGAAACGGTCGAACAGAAAACATAAAACCTTATTTTCGGGTTTTTCAGGCCACCATGTGCAAAGTAGTATAGAGGTGGCTCTGATACCACTGTTGGGGTTCTATGTACACAGCGGAAGTACCAAGGTACAATAAACAAAGCAGAGAGTACAAGAAATCAAAGCATAAAACCCTAAACCTTGGACCAAACTCTATAACTAGCTTAAGCAACATGAAAAACACAAAGAAAATAGATTATACCCTGCTCCTAAGCTCCAGCAACTTGAAGATGTGGTGTGATGACAAGAAAGCAAAGAAGCTTTCCTCTAATGAAGTCCACCCCGGGTATTGTCCTCTCTTCTTGTACTAGCAAGCTTGGATGGTATTCTCCAGCAGAAATCACCACAAGAACAGCCTAGTTTCACCAGAAATTCGGACCTCTTGGCTCACTCAAAAGAACATACTTAAAGAACTTGAACTAAGTGTTTTAATGAATGATTTGGCAAAAGGATAGAATGAAAGGAAAAAGGGGGTATTTTATAAACCCTGAGATGCCACTTCCTCTCCCCTAGCCGGCCTTGAGTCTTGCAGAAGAAAGCCCAACCATTGGGCAAGAGTGGAGGTGGAGAATCCAATCATTGCATGCAGACTGACAGAATTCCGCGCCGCATACTCGTAAGGTTCCGCGCCGCAGAAGCTCCATTTTGACACCATTGGTCCCTCCATCTTTTAGGCTGTCGAGATAGGTCCCCGGTGTATGACCCAATAGGCCCATACATTATTGGTAGTGATCCAAGTGGCAAACGTGCGTCAGTGGGCATACTCCAACAGGTAGAATCAAAGTACCCGATTTCAAGAGTTAAATATGGATTTTGTCATGTGCTGAATGTTAGATGGGTACACTTTGATGTGATGAGAAATGTTCAGAAAACTTATCAGTTTAGTTAAGTAGACTTGTAAGATCTAAGTCTGGATGATGTGGAGTTCATGTTGGACGTTCTTGAACCAAGAATAGAAAAATCTTATGTAGACAAAGAAGGCTATCAGATATAGTGGGAGTTCATAGAACAAACGATTCGACTTGCTGAATTAACATATTTTCAACTGTGTGCAGAGGCTGACAAAGAAAAAAAATGTTCTAAAGCCAAACACTCAGCATTCATAGTTAGAACAAGTGGACTTATTTCAAACTGTGTGGGAAGGTGATGAAGAATTATATGAAGGTGATGATGGCATTGTATTGTTCAACAGTAAGAAAGAAATGTTTTTCATGAGGATGAAGGATGTTAATGCATATTCTGATGGGTCTTTGAGGATTTGGTTAAATAAGATCAGAGAGCACAGTTTTAGACTTAAATATGATTTTGATCAAGCTCCTAGAGTTTCTTTGACTGAGGTAATGGAACTGTTTGAAGCGAAACTACATGAGCGACTTGTGATTAGAAGATGGCAAATACGTTTGGGTGAAAGAAATGTTGACTAGATACAAACAATGGGGAGATTGTTAGATCCAAAAATAGTGTTTGTGATCTAGTCTTTATTTTGCAGTTCTAAATGTAATAGCTTTCATATGTATACCTTAGATTCAATGTTTAGCATATAGGTATATATAATGATCAAAGCTTATGTTCAGGTAACTTTTGCATATTATGAAATAGAAAACACACACTTAAGTGTGACTTAGGCAAATTCTCTCAACTTGGATTATCTTGTACTCATACAATTTATTTATAGAGTCCTCAGGGGTTATAGAAGAAAATTCAACAGAGGGTTCTTTTTCAGTTTCAATTTCAGTTTAAACCAACCCTGGGACTACAGCTGGTTGCTGAGAAGGATCAAGAACTAGAACAAGACCGGCTTGACTATTTGAAATAGGAGTTTGAACAGTCTGGGTCAAGTCAGGGGCAGAAGACACAGGTTCTGTTAATTTCATATATTCAGGGGTACCTTCATTGATTGGTTATGTATGGTTTCTGGAGTACCCATTGGTGATGGTTCCTCGAACACAGACTCCTCAGGATCTGACTCTGAACTTTCTTGTACAGCGTGTTTAGTTGGAATTGTAGGTTGGATAGCAGGTGAAGTAACGGCATAGGTTAGGGAAGCAACAATGTTTTGTTGGGGTTTCAAGGGCAAGCAACGGAAGCAAGGTACAACATGTAAAGCCCAATGTACAACCATATAAAGCATAAGATTTGAAACCACACTAATGGACCAAACTCTATGTTAAAAAAAGGCAACAAGAAGGAGGTAGATGGAGTTTATACCAGCCTCCTTAGCTCCAGAAAGTGTGTGGAAGATGGTGATGTGTATCTAAGAAGAAAATATAGCCTCCTCTATCGGTGTACACCCCTGGAACACGTCCAACTTCAAGTGCTAGCAAGCCTTGTGGTACTTCTTCTCGAAAATCACTAAGGAACAGCATCTAAGATGACCAGGTTTCTGGAACACTTCCTCCCAAACTCTCTCTAAGTCTAGATAGCACTTAAGAGAACTCTTTTGGTGGTGGAATTGGAAAAAGGTACAATAGAGGTTGAAGTGAGGTGTTTTATAAACCTCTAAATGACACTTAGTATGCCCAAGGCCGGCCAAAACATAATCATATCTTTCTCATGCATTAGCAAAGCCAAGAGGTGATTTGACAAAAATTACATGCAGCCGTAGCGCTGCTAAATTTGGGAGTTAGCAGCGCTAACCCCTTAATGGTAGCGGCACTATCGCGATCTGTCACTTTTCACCAAACGGTCATATCTATGTGTAGCGGCGCTAACTGTTAAGAGTTAGCGGAGCTAACTCCTTAACGTTAGCGGCGTTAACACGACCGGTTTCACCAACTTTTGATTTTTGCCTTTTTTGGTCCCTTTTCTTAGGTTGCTGTCAAGTTAGACCCCGGTGTGTGACCCAATAGGCCCATATATCATCGGTAGTGACTTAAACGGTGTGTACGCGTCAGTGGTTATATTCTAACAAACTCCCACTTGCACACGATGTACCGTATCCTTAAATCACAGACAATGAGAGGCCTTTAGCAAAGCATCATTACCCCAAGTCAGTATGAGTTTCATTATAAAAAACAAAACCAATTCTTAGGAAATGGTCCTATAGATAAGTGATCTTAAACATCCCTTTGTTCGCGATATCCTGGTGAACACGAGCCATGGATTAAATGTCAATCTCCAGATCGCTCACGATTATGTTTCTCGATGTTGATTGGTGGTGACCAAAACTTAAGGAGATATCTGATTCTCAATCAATATTCCTTGTGCATGGCCATGCATAATTTTGGTCTAATCTCCCAATCATCGAGGGTCCCAGGGATATCTTGTTGGGATTCGTGGTTCATCACAGCGGAAGCATGAAAGTCATAAAATCTGAAATTTCAAAGCAAAACAAACCACAAAAGGAACCCCAAATGTGTACCAATCTCTACAACTAAGAAATGCAACTAAAAGAGAAGAGAAGAGAGAAATATACCCTTGAAGAATCCCCTGGAGTTGGTGAAGAAAACGAATCCGAGCAATGGCACCTTCTTCTTGACTATCGAAGTCCACCCCGGGAAAAACCGTGATCTTCTTGTACTAGCAAACCATCGGGTGTCCTACAACATTTGGAGACACCTTTCTGGAACAACAACTTAACTCCAGGAACTCTACTCTCTTGGCTCTCTCTCACACTCACAAGAACAACCCAAAAAATGTCTTCTTTGTGTGTGTGTTTTCACCATAAGCAACTAGAGAGAAAAGTGAGAATGCATGTCCTTTTTATGAACCTCTCTAGACCCCTGATATCTCTCAAGGCCGGCCAAAAGGAAATCCAAGTAAGTGACATGCATTTGTGGAGAGTGGAGGTGAAGGAATAAAGTTGTAATCTGTCAGATTGGTTAGCGCCGCTAACCGCCCAAACTTAGCGCCGCTTACCACTTAAGGTTAGCGCCGCTAACTCGGCTGAGTTAGCGACAGCAGGGTTTAGCGTCGCTAACCCTTCCAGATTACCAACCATCTTTAATTATTCATTTATAATCCTCCCTTTTAGGTTGTTGTCAAGATTAACCCCCGGCATGTGACCCGATAGGCCCATACATCATCGGTAGTGATCATTTGGCATACGTGTGTCAGTGGGCATACTCCAATAGACTCCCACTTGCACATGACACACCGTACCCAAAGCATCACAGACAAGGAGCGGCCTCTAGCAAGACATCCTGCCCCCAAGTCAGTATGGGTTTTGTCCTCACAAAAACTAAACTGCAGCCTGTGTGAAATGGTTCTATTGATAAGGGATCAAACATCCTTTTGTTCGCGATATCCATGTGAACACGAGACCTGGTACTTAGTCATTCGGCGTTCGTTCATGATTATGTTTCCCGATTGAGATTAGTGGTGACCAATACATACAAGTTGCAATCAGATTCTTTAATCATTGCACACTTGAGCACGGACGTGCATTTTGGTGTCAGCGACCAATCATCGAGGGGCCCGGGGATATCTCTCTAAACAGAGGAACAAATTTCTTTGACTACATTTCCCACCACAGTGATCATACTCTGGCCAGCTTCCTCCTTTATAACAGCCAGTTACGGACTGCGTTTGAAAACAACTAGAGCAAAGCAAACCAAGGTGATGCAGACACATGTATCTCCAGTATGCGGATGAACTAATATTATCATCCTGATTTACTCATGACAAGTACCATAAAGTAAAATCAGGTGTGGGTCATCCAGTCACTTGAACACTTCAAGTACAGGTGAAGTATTGCGTCCCTGTATTCCAATCGATCATAAATCATTGGACACTTGACCAATCACTTCCCTCAGTCTTAGTTCACACTTCCTTCCCATGAAGAATGACCGACTGTGGACATTTAGAATGTTAAAAAAATCAAGGAAAGAGGTAAAACATGCTAAGTTGGAACACAATAAGGCTTACTGAGAGTAGCGCATTACCAAATCCTCATTTGATAATCGATACAAGCAGAAGCACAGTATTGCTTAACGTTCCCAAAAGTAATGTATATCAAAACATTACTAAAACGAACTTAACCCAAGTATATGTAGGCCCTAGTATGATGATACTCACTAACCCACTACTTTAGCTTAGTGAACGGATCCGCCACCATTGCTCTCCGTGTGTACTCTGATAATGATCATATCCCCACTCCAACCAACCACTTCCAAAGTGTACGTTGATGGATTATGATCATTTGTCCAAGCCGTTATACTTTCATTTGTCTAAAGAAATCCAATAAGACAAACAACGCTTGGATCTAATATTTTAATGTGCATGAGCCATCATACTCTCATAGTTTTCATAAAGATCTCTATAGAGTTATTGATGCTCTTAAGAATAAAATCTTATCTGCTCAAGCCATCATACTCTCATAGTTTTCATAAAAATCTCTATAGAGTCATTGAAGCTTCAAGAATCACACTCATTAACGACACAATGTTTGTAGGATCACGAACCCAAATCGAATTGGCGTAATAATTTACTCTGATATCTTATGATCAACAAGAATATATCTTGATATTTCTTGTACTTTGCAAGTTGCTTTGTCTATCCTTAACGGACGTATAATTCTTGATTCAATCTTACAGCCAAGCATGATCAAGACATTATCTCCATTATTACATATGTCCTACACATATAGGATAACAACATAACTCCCACTGTTGTTCATCACAGCGGAAGTATGCAAGTCATAAAATCGGAAATTTCAAAGCAAAACAAACCACAAAAGGAACCCCAAATGTGTACGAATCTCTACAACTAAGAAATGCAACTAAAAGAGAAGAGAAGAGAGAAATATACCCTTGAAGAATCCCCTGGAGTTGGTGAAGAAAACGACTCCGAGCAATGGCACCTTCTTCTTGACTATCGAAGTCCACCTCGGGAAAAACGGTGATCTTCTTGTACTAGCAAACCATCGGGTGTAATACAACATTTGGAGACACCTTTCTGGAACAACAACTTAACTCCAGGAACTCTCCTCTCTTGGCTCTCTCTCACACTCACAAGAACAACCTAAAAAATGTCTTCTTTGTGTGTGTGTTTTCACCATAAGCAACTAGAGAGAAAAGTGAGAATGCATGTCCTTTTTATGAACCTCTCTTGACCCCTGATATCTCTCAAGGCCGGCCAAAATGAAATCCAAGTAAGTTACATGCATTGGTGGAGAGTGGAGGTGAAGGAATAAAGTTGTAATCTATCAGATGGGTTAGCGCCACTAACCGCCGAAACTTAGCGGCGCTAACCACTTAAGGTTAGCGCCGCTAACACGGCTGAGTTTAGCAACAGCAGGGTTTAGCGTCGCTAACCCTTCCAGATTACCAACCATCTTTAATTATTCATTTCTAATCCTCCCTTTTAGGTTGTTGTCAAGATCAACCCCCGGCGTGTGACCCGATAGGCTCATACATCATCGATAGTGATCATTTGGCATACATGTGTCAGTGGGCATACTCCAATATATCTCTCATATCAGAGGAACAAATTCCGTTAACTACATAGCCCTATACCATACCTCTTGTCTTACCTAGCTATTTCCTTTATCACAGCCAGTCACGAATTGCTTTTGAAAACCGCTAAAGTAAGGAAGAGCTATGATATAGAGGTTCATACATCTCGGGTCCAAGGATGTAAGATAATATCATCCCAAGTTACTCGTTACTATATTCCATGAAGTATACTTGGGTGTGGGTCTTCCAGTCACTTGAAACTCTTTTCAAGTACAGGTAAGCATTGCACCTTAATTCAAGCATTTTGAATTCAAGGTCACATGCTTACTTCAGCATTAATTCAATCTTTCTTACATAAGATTGACCGACTGTGGAAAGTTTGAAATATCGTAAAATATTTCTGGAAGTAATTAAACATGCTAAGATGCAACACAGTAATGTCTTATGAATGTAACCGTATCACACACATATATAATCTCTATTATATATCGAAACAAGCATAAGTTACAATACTGTCTTAAAGTTCCCAAAATAAAATTTACATATCAAACAAACTAAATCCATGTCTCAAGCCAAATCGCTAGCAAATCTTACACCTATGGCTCTAGTGTGAGATTCATGAGCTGCTTGCGGTAACGGCTTAGTGAACGGATCCGCCAGGTTTCCATCCGATGCTACTCTGCTGATGACGATTTCACCAGTTTCAATTACATCTCATATAAAGTGGTATTTGCGCAATATGTGTCTTGTCCTCTTGTGAGATCTCGGTTTCTTTGCCAAAGCCACCGCACCCTCATTGTCACAGAATATCTTAATAGGGTCCGTGATGCTTGGAACCATTCCCAGGTCCTCGATGAATTTCTTCATCCACACGGTTTCCTTAGTAGCTTCACTTGCCGCTATGTATTCCGACTCAGTAGTCTAATCAGCCACCGTGTCTTTCTTCGAGCTCCTCCATCTGACACCACCACCGTTCAACAGGAATACAAACCCCGATTATGATCGGCAGTCATCTTTGGAAGCTAGCATCTGAGTAACCCTTTACTCTCAGCTCTTATTCCCCACCATATACCAAGAACATCTCTTTTGTACGCCTAAGGTATTTGAGAATGTTTTTTATGGCTCTCTAATGAGGTTCCCCGGGATTTTCCTGATATCTACTAGTCATGCTTAAAGCACATGACACATCAGGATGAGTGCATAGCATGGCGTACATGATCGACCCCACAGCCGAAGCATATGGTACTCGCTTCATTACTTCTATCTCCTCTTGGGAGGTAGGACATTGAGTTTTGCTCAAAGTCAAACAATGCAACATAGGGAGGTTTCCTTTCTTGGATTCCTCCATATTAAAGCGTCTAATGACCTTATCTATGTACGCACTTTGAGAAATCCCGAGTAGCCTTCTAGATCTATCTCTACAGATCTTGATTCCTAGAATGCAGCTCGCATCCCCTAGATTCTTTATTGAAAAACAACTTCCCAGCAAAGCTTTAACACTCCTTAGGCTCAGGATGTGATTTCCAATTAGTAGAATATCATCTACATAGAGGATTAAGAAGACAATAGTGCTCCCACTAGCCCTGACATATACACATGGCTCATCTTTGCTTTTCGAGAATCCAAATTCCTTGATTTTCTCATCAAAGCACAGATTCCAGCTTCGAGATGCTTGTTTGAGTCCATAAATGGACTTCTTTAGTTTACAGTGCTTGTTTGGATACTCTGGATGTATAAAACCAGCAGGTTGTGTCATATACACCTCTTCCGAAAGCTTCCAGTTGAGGAAGGCGGTTTTAACATCCATTTGCCTATTTTTCATAATCATGAAATGCAGCAATAGCTAAGAGTATCCGGATAGACTTCAACATTGCCACTGGGGAAAAGGTTTCATCATAGTCTATTCCAGGCGTCTGAGTGAAACCCTTAGCCAACCGTCGGGCTTTGAAGGTATCCAAGGTTCCATCCATTTTTGTCTTATTTTTGAAGACCCATTTACACCCTACGGGTTTAACCCCTGGTGTGGGATCAACCAGTTCCTAAACCTGGTTATCGGACATTGAATGCATCTCGCTTTCCATTGCTTCTCTTCACTTTGCTGACTCAAGGCCTGCCATGGCTTCCTTGTAGTTGGTGGGCTCATGATGGTCCACCACTAACTCGCTGCCCTCAGATATGTGGATTTCATATCTCTCTGGCTCATGACGAGTTCTACTTGAACGCCTTGGAAAGTGTGTCAGGTACTGCAATATTTTCTTGCTCAGTTACAACTGTCTCTGGTTGAGTGTTAGTGCCAACCTCAAGTTCTTTATTGGTTGACCCTTGATCTTCCTCAAGGTCAATTTCCCTACTGCCACTTTGCTTGGATAACATTTCTCTTTTAAGGAAAAATGCCCTTCGAGCAAAAAAAACTTTGTTCTCAGAAGATTTATAAAATAAATATCCAACTCCGGCAGGAGGATATCCAATAAAGAAACACCTTTCCGAGCGAGGTTCAAGTTTGTCTTCAGCCTCACGTCTCACGTAGGCTTGACAACCCCAAAGTCGTAGCTATGAAAGTGTCGGCTTTTTATTATGCCACATTTCAAATGTTGTTTTCACAACTTTCTTGGTTGGTACGAGGTTAAGAACTCTTACCGCCGTTTCTAGAGAATATCCCTAGAAACTAATTGTGGAGTCCTAACACGTGTTAATTGTGAAATAATTCCACAATTCCTTAGATGATCCGAAAACTCAGTACTTAGATACTCTCCACCTCTATCAGACCGGATTATCTTTATTGATTTGCACAATTGATTCTACACTTCATTTTGGAATGTCTTGAACACCTCAAAGGTTTCATGCTTGTGTTTTACAAGGTAGACATACCCATACCTAATATAGTAATCTATAAAGGTGACGAAGTATCTTGAGTTGTTTCTTGTGACATGCTTGAAAGGTCCACATACATCAATATGGATAATATCCAAAAGGTCCTTTCCCCTCTCACTTGTTCCCGTAAAGGATGATTTTGTCATCTTGCCTAATAAGCATGATTCGCATACATCACTTGACCCTTGGTCAAAAGATTCCAAGATCCCTTCCGCTTGGAGCTTGGTGATGCGAGTCTTGTTTATATGGCCAAGACGACTATGCCACAAAGAAAACTTGTCCAAACCATTTTTGGAATCAGAATCAATATTCATGATAGATCTTCTAGATTCAATGTATGCATTTGCCTCATATATGTCATGACACGGTAATGCTTTAAAATAAACAATATCATTTTTAAAGCAAATAATTGTTCCATCAACAAAATTAAAATTATAACCGTCGTCATACAAAGCATGAAATGAAATGATGTTTCTTGCCACATGAGGCGAATAGCATACATTCTTTAATAAAATCGAATTGCCGGTATTGAATTGAAGCTCGAAGTCTCCTCTTGCTTCTACTGGGACAATTTCCGAATTTCCCATTACAAGATCCAGCTCTCCCCGCTCCAAGCTCCAACTTGTCCTTAGCACCTGCACCATATTACATATGTGAGTGCCACAGCCGGTATCTAAAACCCATCCTTTAGAAGTAGAAGTTTGATGCAATTCTATCATGAACGTACCTGAAGAGTCAGGTCCCGATATGCTCATTTCCTTGAGCTTATTGAGCCCCTAAAGGTACATTGGGCAGCTTCGGCGGTAGTGCCCCTTGCCCCCGCAAAAGAAGCATTGAGCATCCTCCGGGGTCTTTGTTTGGGGAAGTTTCCCCTTACCTTTACCATCGAAGGTGGGTTAGGCTTGTATTCACCAACCTCCCCCTTTCCTTTCCCTTTGGAAGGGTTGCCCTTCTTCTTCTTCTTAGTGATGCGGCCCTCCCGGATAGCCAAGATGGGGTTAGAAGAAGATGGCTTGTTCTTGGTTATGCTCGCTTCGGCAGTCTTGAGCATGCCATGCAACTCCATAAGGGTTTTATCCATGCTGTGCATATGATAACTCATAACGAATTGATCATACGCACTGGGCAGGGATTGGAGGATCAAATCGACCGTCATCTCCCTCCCTAGGGAAAAACCCAGCTTCTCCATGCGCTCAATGTTTTCCTTCATGCGCAAAACATGAGCGCTTACATTCCCGCCTTGTTGGAGCATGTACTCAAGGACGGACTTGAAGCATTCGTACCTTTCTTGCCTCACCTACAATTGGAAAATGTCCTTCAGCTGCACGATCAAGTCGTAAGCACCCAAGTGCTCCATTGCTTTTGCAAATCGGAGCTCATGGTGCTCAACATAAGGCACGTAACATCCTCGGTCTCTTTGACGCGTTTATCATGCGCCTCTTTGACCGCCATTGAGGCATTGCTTGCAGGTGCCTCGGGTAGGGGTTCCTCAATGGTGTGCAATTTTCCTTCATAGCGTAAGACGAGCCTTAGCTGCCTATGCCAATCCATGAAATTGCTACCGTCGAGTTTCTCTTTCTTAAGAAAACTCGTAGAGAAACGTTGGTGGTGGTGTTGTTTGCGCTAGTTGATGGCATCTAAAATTGCAGAGTAGATTTTAGTTAGTTTGATATTTTATCTTGTTAAAACAATTTACCCATAAAGAATCATCTTAACAAGGCTAAGAACCGTATTTCATCCTACCATGTGATGGGGTTACCGCGGATCACATGATAACAACCATTTTGCCATTTGCAATCTCTGTTGCAATCCTTAGCACCTTGCAAGATCCTACGACAATCAAGGGTCGTTTGGCATGTTTGATCCCTTCTTGCACCAATTTTTAAACTTTAAAATTTTCATTAACTCATGTTAAGCTCGACAATTAATCAAGATTTCAAACTTAAAATTGCAAATCGTCCGTCAAGACATACGATGACAAATTCACCAAAATTGGCTTGTGCAAAGCTCGACAACCAAAATTGTGAATCTTGCCACACTCACCTTTCACACAGTTTTATGAGAGTTGGCTCGTGCTAAGCTCGACAACCAAAACTCATAATACTAGATTCGGGTGGTATCGACTTACGGATGATGCATGATTTACGTTTTATGGAAAGACGGGCTTTTGTTTCCGGTTTGGTTTTAGATTAACTTATTTGTGACAAATCCTAATTTCACTAGGTGAGTTAATCTTGTATGTGAGCGTGCGAAAGAATTGTAAACCATTTTTAGCAAATCTCTTGTGATTTTATTAATTTTTCAAAAAATTATCTAGCATGCGAATCCTAAGCAATCCATGCATATAAAAATCACATCACATGCATAATATACTATAATTGGTAACCCTTGCCATAAAACCCTATGCGTTCTTCCCGTGAGCCGAACGGGAAGAACATGGTCAATTCTATGGACAATGTTTCCAATGCGAGCTCCCACTAAAGCCGCCATCTCCATCGGATTTCATTAGCTTCATGGACACCATGCTCCATCTTCCTTGACCCCTTCTTGTGTGTCTTCATCCACCATAAATTATAATACATACAATAGAATAAAAAAATGGCATGCAAGCCACAATATTCCTATCTATCTATTACAATTACATGGATGAATGAAATGGCATGCACGCCACATTATAATTACAAATTAATCAAATGAATAATGATACAACAACATAGCATCCAAACACACAATTAACCACAAGGCCAAGGCAAGGTTACCAATCTATATATACATATCTACATACAACCAAACATGCTAAATGGTAACTAAAATACCAAATAATAATCTGGAAAAAATATCCTGACTGTGAAAATAATGCCAAAACCGCGAGACTCAAAACTGTTTTTGTTTTAAAAACCAAATCTGCCCAGCGCTCGTAGCACCCCAACTTTAAAAGTTAGCGCCACTACAAAAGGTTTAGCACCGCTAAAGTGGTTCGTCAGAAAACAAACATTTTGATTTCGGGTTTTTCAGCCCACCATGTGCAAATCTTACATAGAGGTGGCTCTGATACCACTGTTGGGGTTTCAAGGGCAAGCAACGGAAGCAAGGTACAACATGTAAAGCCCAATGTACAACCATATAGAGCATAAGATTTGAAACCCCACTAATTGACCAAACTCTATGTTAAAAGAAATGCAACAAGAAGAAGGGAGATGGAGTTTATACCAGCCTCCTTAGCTCCAGAAAGAATGTGGAAGATGGTGATGTGTATCTAAGAAGCAAATATAGCCTGCTCTATCGGTGTACACCCCGGGAACACGTCCAACTTCAAGTGCTAGCAAGCCTTGTGGTACTTCTTCTCTAAAAGCACTAAGGAACAACAATAAAGATGACCAAGTTTCTGGATAACTTCCTCCCAAACTCTCTCTAAGTCTAGATAGCACTTAAGAGAACTCTTTTGGTGGTGGAATTGGCAAAAGGTACATAAGAGGTTCAAGTAAGGTGTTTTATAAATCTCTAAATGACACTTAGTATGCCCAAGGCCGGCCAAAACATAATCATAGCTTTCTCATGCATTGGCTAAGCCAAGAGGTGATTTGTCAAAGAGTACATGCAGCCGTAGCGCCGCTAACTTTGGGAGTTAGCGGGGGGCTAACCCCTTAATGGTAGTGGCGCTATCGCTATCTTTCACTTTTCACCAAACGGTCATATCTATGTGTAGCGGCAATAACCGTTAAGAGTTAGTGGAGCTAACTCCTTAACGTTAGCGGCGCTAACGCGACCAGTTTCACCAACTTTTTATTTTTGCCATTTTTGGTCTCTTTTCTTAGGTTGCTATCAAGTTATACCCCGGTGTGTGACCCAATAAGCCCATACATCATCGGTAGTGACTTAAAGGTGTGTACGCATCAGTGGGCATATTCTAACATGTTTTGAATAGATACAGGATCATATGCATCCCATCCCTCTGTATGTAAAGCACCTTCATTTTCTTCACCACCCCTCTCTTGATTTTCTCTCATCACACCCTCTCACCATCTCCCATAGATGCATGAGGCCTATTCTTTACATCCTCACAAGGTACTACTCCTCCCTAGGTAGCTATGGCCGGTGTTGGCCTAACCATAGGAAGTACACCTATGCTCAGCCTATAACTCACCACCAAATCATTCTATTCACATAAATCCAAAAGTGATGTAGGAATGGGTTGGGGTTGAGGAAGTGGTTCAGGTATAGTAGGCTTAACAATGTTAAACAGTTTAGGAATAATAGAGAAAGACCCTACTCTTCGAGGTATGTTTTAATTTTGATCCATCACATGCTGGGTGATCATAGACAGGAACCTCGAATACAGTAAAAACCTTGCACCAGTTTTCCTCCGACTCTTTAATTTAATTGTTAACTTTATGTCATTGAAGAGTAAGAGTGCATAATCCACATGTAAGTGGTTAGCAGCGGCAACAAATATTTTCAGCTAGTTTTCAGTAAGAAACTCATACCCAGTATGCTCAGCACTAAGGCACTTCTGGAGTATGGTCATGAAAATGTTATACATGGGATGTAGGTTATTCCTTTTGAACTGGGCCTTGTGCTAAAAAGTGGCCAAATATCCCAAGGCTTGAATAAAAGCCATACACAGTGCCTCATCAGGCAGATACTCAAAAGTTGTTGTGGGAGGGCGACTATCTGCTTCAGGGAGTCGGAAGATCTCCCTAAGCCTATCAATAGTGACCGAGACGGTGTATTAATCTATTTCAACACGGATAGACAGATTTCCTTTGCGAATAGTGTGCACCTAACAGTTTTTCCAGAATTGTTGTGCATACACCGCAGGAACATGAGTACCAGACATGGCAGGATTGTATGTCAGAATGTAGTTTAAAAGATAAACCCAGAGAACTTCATTAAGGATTGGATAATTTGGATTTTTGAAGTATCAGGGTTTATGAACAGGTTGTTTTCATGAGTAATAATAGACACGAACTCATTCATGGGAATTAATTGTTCATCAGGTTTTGGGTTTTGAGCTGACTCATGACTCACAGCAGAGGAAGGATGTGATGCGGATTCACCTTCCAAATTAGCCGTATTACCTGCAGAAATCGTCATTTCTGGTTAACTATATTATATGTTGAATTGCATTAAAACCACACACTCATGAAAAACTCTGATTTGTAGTCAAACTTAGATCAAACTCGAACTTTTGATGCTAAGTTGACTTAGTTTGACCAAACTCTTGATCTTTGAAAAAGTGGACTTTTTGACATAAAAAAATCCTTTACACTTAAAGTACCATTGAGTACATCATGTTAAATGGTATTAAAAATTTATTTTGACACTTGATATACACTAATTAGGTGTATATGAACAACTTTGTTACACTGAAACACAATCAAAATAAGACCATAACATCATGTAATGGACACGAAGAACACATTTGAAAATTGTTCAAAACTTTTTACAAATCCATATTCCCTATGTGTGTACAAGTCCCGTCATACAAAAAATAAGTCCAAACAACATCAATTTGATGAAGAACATACCCAAATTCAGTCCGTAAAACCTTATTTTCGTCGGTCCTGATTTGATTTCAAACACCCTCAAAAGTTGATTTTAATTAAATTCCACCGTACAATATATATACCTTAACAAATGTGATCGAATGAACCAAAAATTTGAAATTTCAACAGAGTAACAGTACGGATTGGATGGTTAGTAACCGAGAGAAACTTGTTCGTTCGATGAACTATGAGTGGTTTGAATTTTGAAAAATCAACTGTCAACAAACATAGATGTCACTATATATACAAACCACACACGTGGCATAATTTGAATGGAACTCTTAAAAAACACGCTCGATAAGTGATGATCGATGATGAATCATCGAATTGAGACTTCATGAGGAAGGTCGATGAGAAGGTCATCGAACTGAAAATTTCGTTCGATGAGGAGTTAGTGCACAATGACTTGTACATTTAAATTCGATTAGTCATCGAACCTAAAAACTTTGGATGTCACTATATGTACCCTTGACACTTGAACAAAGTTAAGTATTCATGACCTATGAGACCTATTGAACTAACAGCCTATCGAACTGAAGAGTTTTTCTTGACTATCAGTTCGATAGTGGTAGATCAATGACTGTCTATCGAACTGATGTTATATCGATAATCTCAATTTTTTTGACATTTTGAAACTTCTTATTTTTTAATATTTAATAATATCTTTGACTTTTCAAGAATGACAAAACTTATGATATTTTTTAATTTTAATTTTCATAATTCAATTTTTACAACAAACACTCCCCTTCAACTTATGCAATCATTTATAAAAAATTGAGATTGAGCAAGAGACAAAAAGTTTGTGTAAAATTATTTGTCTATATTTTCTCCCCCTACACATATGCAGAATGTGTATGGATATAGATACCCTCCCCCTCGAGTCCTGCATCTGTAATCTGCAAAATTAAACAAACTGTGTAATACCCATTCAAATCGATAAAGATAAGAAAAAGGAAAAAAAACAAAAGTATGTTATACCCGTAAGTTAAGCATGCCAAGCTTAGAAACTAAATCATTAAAACGATAATCGTCCAATGGTTTAGTAAATAAGTCAGCCAAATGATTATCAGTATGAACATACTGGAGTTCAATTAAACTTTTTTCTCATTGTCTTTTATAAAATGGTAACGAATATCAATATGTTTTGTTTTAGAATGGTGTACCGGATTGCATGAAATTGCAATGGTAGATTGGGAATCGCAGAGTAATGGGATTTTGTTATACTAAAGCCCAAAGTCTGAGAGTTGTGTACGAATCCACAAACACTGAGCGATTTTGTTTCACCTGCAACATATTCTGCTTCAGCTGTCGAAGTGGACATGCAATTTTGTTTCTTCGAAGCCCAACAGACTAAGCGATCACCAAGAAATGTGCACTGCCAGTGGTGCTCCTTCTGTCCAACTTGCATCCGGCATAATATGCATCTGAATAAGCATACAAATCAAAAGTTAAATCTCTAGGATACAACAGAGCGAGATCCACAGTTCCTTTGAGATACTGATGGTCCCGTGTTTATACGGATGAAGCAATGCTAGTGATTTCGTATGTGTTTGTGTGTATGTTTCGGTAGAGAAGAGAGAGCCGAGAACTTTAGAGAGAGAGAACACAAACACCCAAAGTTGATAATGCAAAGCTTAGTATTGAAATGTGGGGGAAATGCCTTTATATAGCATTTCCCCAACTTTGAGTAATTACATATTACACCCCTCACTTTAATATTTCTAACAATCTCCCCCTAAGTGAGGTGTGTAATCATTCACAACAAATTAATACATAAAACTATTCATAAGCAGATTTGTTGCGAATGCCGAATGCCACTTGCCACTTTCTGATTTCTCTCCTGCTTGCCAGTGCTTTCTTGATCTTTTCTATTGCATTGTATACCTGGGAATGTTCTTCATCCGTGTACGCTGCTCGGTTATCCCAAACCTTTTGATGAATCTTGTGATGAAGGATATTCAAGGTGCCATCAGAATACTCGTTGAGTTCATCTAGTCTGATGAAGATCTTTTCGCCTTTTGTATTCTTGGAGACAACCCCTCTGGCACCTTTAAAGTTGGGATGACCATCATAGATAACAGTCAACTCTTCAAGCTTTTCTAGATCTGGATGATTCTGATTAGGCTTAAGAAGATTGACCTTCCGATAGTTATTCTCAGCCCCGAGCTGGATATCATGTTCCTCAAAGAACTCCATAAGATTTCTCATGTACCTCATTAACGCAACTCTACCAAATTCTTCATCAGGTCATTTTCCCTTTTTCTGGGAAAGGATGTCAAATATGAAGCTGATGTATTCGATGTTCACATACCTCAAATCTGCTTCAGTAAGAAAGTATGTGAGGTTGTTAGCTCTTTTGACGTAGAAGATGGCATATTTTATGTTGAAGTTGGTTTCGGTATACACACTGAGAAGGTCACTTATGGGATAATCTGATTTGATATCTTCTGGTTTGGTTTGTGAACGAGTGAGAATATGATCATATCTCCTTCTTTGTTTATCGTTCATGTTTCTCAGCTCGGGTGAGATAACCTCTATCATCTGACTGCTGAAGATTTCAGGAATTCGTTCTTCAAGATTGACAGCGTTGACAAAGAAAGGTTTCCATATCGGGTTTTCTGCAGCATTCCTTGTGAACATATTCCTGACATCAAGACCAGGATCTCCACGATGCACTGGAGGAGCAGGTGGGACTGTGAAGCTTTCAGGCAAGGGCCATTCTGATTCTGCTCTAAACTTTTCAGCTGCCTCTGCTTGTCTGTTTCTATCTAGTATGTCGGCAGCTGATTCTTGAAATCTACCAGGAGGAGGAGGCAAAGTTTCATGAACTTCCATATTAATCCCACTGAGAACCCTGGATACGTCGAAGATTGATTTCTTTTGTTTAGGCTTTCTCCTAGCGTCCCTTCTAGAAATTGCTTCCCTTTCTTTTCTTTTCAGTGCAAGTTCTCTTTCACTGGGAATATCCTCAAATCTGTGGACAATTCTAGGAGAATCTGGACGTACAGCAATCTCGACGTATTCATCAATACCCTTGAATAGATTTTCCATCTCAGGATCCTCAGCTTCTTCCTCTGGTTGAGCAGAACTGCTTTCTCCCATATGCCTTGCAGGTGATATGTGTATGGACTCATATAAATCTTTCATTTCTTCTTCTGAGTCGCTTGACCATTCAAACATCTCGGTATGGGGCTGCTCCGAAGATATCTCACCTTCTTCAAGATCACTTGGCCTCGGTTCAGTTTGTTGCTGGGGTACATATAGTACAATCTGTTTGTCAGCATTCTCTTTTTGTTGTAATTCATAAACTTCATCGGCCGTTAATGATTCGGATCTATGTTGTTGACTCTTCTGGCTTCCAGATCCAGCAGAACCTGTACCTGTAGATAAGTATCTGCTCAATGATGGTACTGGTACAGTTGCGGCGGAGGGGGTTGTGATATATCTTCTTCTTTTCTCCCCCTCGGGACGATCATCAGGATCTTGATCATCCCGCCTCCTTTTTGACCCCTGAGCCTGGGCCTGACAGGTTTGTTCAAGTACCGTCAGCCGGTCAGTAACTTTTTGCAGGGAAGTACAGAACCCTCTTGTCACCCCATCAATCTTGCTGTTTACATCTTCATGAAACTCTGTAAATTCATCCAAGGAGATTCCCTGTGGACGTAGTTCAGTTTGCAGAGTAGTCAGAAGGTCTTGATTATAAGCAGAGTCTGGCCTTTGTTCAATCAGTTTAGCATAGAGGATGCTTTTTAAGGCGTCGACCGATAGTGAAGTGACATCCGGTTGAGATTAAGGGACCGTTGTTGGAAGACGAGCTGCAAGTAGATTTTCAATACGCGACAGCTGCTCAGTCTGTTCCCTGGAATCCCTTTCGATCCGATCCAACTTTAGATTTGTCTCCTGCAGTTGTTGGCGGATTGGAGACACGGCTTGGTTGATAGCATTGTTAAGATCTGCACGTGTAACAAATCCAGAATCACTAAGACTTCCGGTTGAGGTACCTACCACAGAGGCAGGACCACCTACTGGAGCAGCAGGGATGTTGGCTCCAGCAGGATTTCCTTCCGATCCTCGAATGGCACCTTGAGAGGTACCACCTACGGAAGTTGCGGAGACTTGTTGAGTCAACAAGCTCAGTGCATCTATAGTTACCTTGTGTTGTTCAAGATATGCGGATATCCGCGGCAAATCAAATCGTGCACGAAGAGGAGTCGAGGACGAGGGAGGCAGTCCTCTTTGTTCAATAGGTCCAACGCCCAATTGGGGTTGACCTAGACTATGTGCTATTACCCTATGCAATAAAGACGGTGTCTGTTGAGAGACACCGTAGTAGCTATGTGGGGCAGAAACTTGCACGGGTGGGATAACCGCGGCTTGTTCAATACGAGGCCCAACAGTGTCAGGCCCCATAGTAAATGTGGTTTCCCGGCTTTCTGGGTTGAGGGTTCCCTCAGCACTCATTTGTTCTTTTCTCACCTCCTCAATGTCACTCGAACTTCTATCTACTTCTTCTTCACTACCAACTCCATATCCTGTGTATTGATATGGGTTTAATAAAGAATCAGGAGTGACAGAGCCCACCTCAAAAGATACATCGGGTGATTGAGGAACTGGTGGGATGTCATGCTCAGGAGCAACCATCGCATTGCGAATGGTTGAGGTGGTGGAAAGTTGTATGACCAGACCACGAGTAGGAGAAGGTGGGGTTAGTTGAGGGGTATGGGTTTGGTCAGGGCTGATGGGATTGGGGTCGGTGATTTTCATGAAGGATGGGGTGCTATCAGTGGGTTGGTCAATTGGGTGCTCAGGGGTGCCCAAAGGGGATATATCTGTTTCGGGGTGAAGGGCACCACCTGGATGAGAAGCTGACTCGTCTTGGGAAGAACTGGATGACTCAGAAAAGTCAAGTCCAAGTTCAGTTAACACAGCTTGGGTACGGGTTGATACAGAGAGGGATTGGACAATGGATTGGATGACTGCTGGATCATAAGTATCTTCTCCCTCTCTACTCTCAGCACCTTCACCCACTTCACCTCCCCTCTCTTGATTTTCCCTCATCACATCCCTCTCAGCATCTCCCATAGATGGCTGAGTCCTATCCTCTACATTCTCACCGGGTGCTACTCCCTCTTGGGTAGGTATGTCCGGCTCTGGCACAACCATAGAGGATATCCCTACTCTCTCCCTATATGTTCTCACTACAGCATGCTGCTCACAAAGAGCCAGCAGAGACTCAGGGAATGGTTTAGGAATAGGCATGTTGGTAGGAGCAGCAGGTTTAATAGATTGAAAGATTTTTGGAGTTACAGAAGGTAAACCTGCCCGGCGAGGAATTTCAGCATTCCTGTCCATCACATATTGTATGATCATCGGAAGGAAGCGATGGTAAGGAAGCAGATTAGCATCCTTCTTCTTTTGGGAATTCTTCCTTTGCATGGTTGCTTTTATGTCCTGGAAGAGAAGGAATGCATAATCCACATGCATATCAGCAGCAGCAGCAACGAAGATTTTTAGCTGGTTCTCCGTTGGAAACTCATACCCCGAGTGTTTTGGGGTGAGACACCTTTGCAGCACAGTCATAAAAATGTTATACATAGGGTGGAGACCTGTGCGTCTGAATTGGTTTTTGTGAATGAGCTCTCCAGCATAGCTCATTTGTCTGATAGCTGCCAGACATGTTTCTTCATCTGGGATTTCCTCGAAATCCGTTGCAGATGGTCTGCTGTTCGCTTTTGGCAGTCTGAAGATTGAGCGTAGACGACTGACCGGGATGTCTACATTAAACTCATCCACCTCAGCATGGATGACCTCCTGTCCTTTTTCGTTTATTCGTACATCACATGTCCTCCAGAATTGTTGAACATAAAGTTCAGGGACATGAGTGCCTGTAGTTGCAGGGTTGTAGGTTAGTATGTGGTTCAGAGGGGTGAATCTTGAGGATTTCAGTGACAATGGGGTGAGTGGGGGTTGTGAATTTTGTAAGATCAATATAGTGGTTGTTGGGGTGAGTTCTGGTGCTAAGAAACTCAGCCTGAGGCATGATCTCTTCTGGGTCACGAACAACTTGGGCCATTTTATCTGTACAAATAGAGAGAAACATTAAGGTACAGGTACAAGAATGAGATTATAGATCAACAATTCTTATGAATTTTGGATCCAATGTGTGATATACAGAGTTGAGTATACATTGGACCAAGAATTTCGAGTGTCAAGTTTTTGATAAAAAATTGTCTAACTCTGGATGGCTTCAGTGTGAAGATATCAATTTGATGTGTTTAAAGATTATTGTTAGCCTCTTATTTCATTAAATGAACAATAATGAACACATTTGCAGTACTGAAGCACCCCCCATAAATCACTCTAACACCTCTTTTTAGGCCAAAAACCGAATCGTAGAGTGTGTTCATACCCCTCAAGAACACAAAGAACACTTTTTGAGATTTTTGAAATATTTTTGCATCAAAGTGTTCCCCAAGTGTTCAAACTTCCCATCGCAAACTTGGTTTTATCAAACAAGGTTGTTTTATGTCCCAAACGTTCATTCTAAGTCTCGTAATCCTCATTCGTTTTCAGTGTTCTAAGGCCAAAAAGTACACTTTTAACTCAAAATCTTCAAAATACAAACCGTACAAGTTCTTACCTTAGTGATTTCGAGTATTTTGACACTAAAATATCAAATTTTGGCAGAGTAACGAGATGATTTATATGTTAACGTAATCAAGAACTCGAGAGAACACTTTGTAAATTTTGAATAGCGTAAATGAAGAACGGCAACTGTTGGGGTAACTTGTAGCAGTGTAAAAAGACACATGTCGAGCCCTGATTGGCTGGTGCAACGGTAAAAAAACGCGGCTGATAAGAGTTTTCAATCGCATGCGATTCACACAGTGGTGTGTTAATCGCATGCGAATCAGCTTGGGTGTTAGAACCATGGCATCCGAATCGCATGCGATTCCCACTATCTGAGCTTAATCGCGTGCGATTCAACCTTAGACTGAATAGCATGCGATTCACACTAACTTAGCTGAATCGCGTGCGATTCAACCTTTGTCCAAATCGTATGCGATTCACACTATCTTAGCTTAATCGCGTGCGATTCAACCTTAGACAACATTGCATTCGATTCACACTTGTTTCTCACAACCTTTTCACATGCAATTAAAACCTTTAACATTTGCATGCGATTCAGTCACATAGCTTAATCGCATGCGATTGAGCTATTACTTGGAAAAATTTGAGATATCTGAATTTTGAGATTATGAAAGTGAAATTTTCAGATATGGTTGATGTGAGTGTTTGTTTGACACACTCCCCCTAGACTTTTGCATCTCTTTATGAGGAATTTTTCGAATGTTTTTAGAGAAAGTGTCTGTTGTCAAATTTCTCCCCCTACACATGTGTAATATGTGTATGTGTATGAAATTCTCCCTCTACACATATGACACAGGTGTAGCATTATGAAGTCAAACCCCCTACACAAAGTATCTTTTCTCTGTAGCATGTGCATGATCTTTCTCCCTCTTGAAGTATGCAGTCGTTAGTTCTCCAGATCTATGGAATACTAATTAGAATTTCTGCATCCTGCAAGTACTTCATCACCGGTTTCTGTGATCACTGAGCATTTGTTTCTCCCCCTACACATATTATACAGGTGTAGCATTATGAAGTCAAACCCCCTACACAAAGTGTCTTTTCTCTGTAGCATGTGCATGATCTTTCTCCCTCTTGAAGAATGCAGTCTTTAGTTTTCCAGATCTATGGAATACAAATTAGAATTTCTGCATCCTGCAAGTACTTCATCACCGGTTTCTGTGATCACTGAGCATTTGTTCTTTTTAAATACAACCACCATGTCTTTGTCACAGAACTGACCGATGCTGAATAGGTTGTGCCCCAAGCCTTCTACGTAGGAGACTTTCTTGATTTTCACATGTTTTTTTCTCTATGTCTCCGTACCCCATTATTGGTGCAACTTGGTCATTCCCAAAACGTACATTCCCGGAGTACTTAGGAACATAATTCTTGAGAAGACTTTTGTTGCCGGTCATATGTTTGGTAAAGCCGGAGTCAAGGTACCACAAGTGAGGCACCTGCAAAAAGAGAATAAATCACGTTTACGTCCCCATTTAGATATGGGTCCTTGATTGTTAGTCTCTAAGTTGGGTTGAGTAACAACTGTTGGTTTTGATGATGATGAAACTTCTAATGACCTATTCTTCGGTACCCAAATGGACTTAAGCTTTGGACGTGAAGGAATAGATTTGGAAGAAATTTGCTGAGAAGAAAGTTTCTGCACCACTGTTGGTTTGACAGTTGATGGAATCGGAGGTTTCGGATTCGGTAGAGTTGCGGAAGCGTTATATTTGCGAATCCATGGTTGAGAGGAATTCTTAAGAATTCTCTGTGGCCTCGGTGCATTAACTTGCTTTTGCTGAACTGGAGCACAGCGATTAGTAGGTTTTGCGATTCGTTGGATGGATGATGGCTTGGGTTTTGAAGGTTTGGAGATTTTGGAGGGGGAATTGCGAGAACGCTTTTGAGAATGCAAGTGTTTTTCCTGTGCAATCCAAGCCCTTTTAAATGCTTCATAGCCCTGCCGTCGGTAGACTTCTAGTTCCTTGATCGTGAGCAATCTTTTGGATTTGTTTAGACGTTTAAGTGCATGTGATTGACGAGTGGTGATCCACTGATGAATGATGTGTCCTTTTGAGTTTAAAAACGGGACACAGACTTGATTAGCATAAAAATCAGTCCAATCAGCACATAGCTTAATGCCTAAAGATTTTCGCAATTGATCATAACAACAATTAAATTCACAGTGTCCATGAGTACAACCATCACTCATACAAAACATGGTAGAAGCAGTTTTGTCTTGTGAACCGGAATGATTACAAACAGACTCAAACATCAAAACGTTTTCACAGACAGGTTTCAAATTTGAACACCTCCTAGTGGATCTAGGAATTGCTCTTTTCCATGATGTATTTATTTCACACTTCTTGTTTCCAGCCTTCTTCACATCTGCAGCAGAGGGTAAAAGATTAGAATGAAGTCGTGGTCGACAGGCTGCAGCTCGTGATGATTCAGGTATGTCTAAGTGTACATGAGAAAGGGGATTGGAAGTGGACATTTGCTTTGGTTTGTAAATCTGTTTAAGCTTAAGATTTATCATGGATGACTTATTAACAGATTTTATCTCAGTTTTGACATTTTGAGAAGATGTAGACACATGTTTGGAACCTTCAATTCGTTCATCGAATATGGTTCCCTGTGGTGAGAAGGTAAATGGAGTGGGTGGTTCCAGTGCAGTTTCGACCTCTTTGATTCGTTCAAGCAATTCAAAATTTTCTTTGCACAAGTCGTCAATGATCTTGCCATCAAGATTGAATACTGTTTGGAGACGCTTGTGTAGGATGGCATTTTCTTGAAGTAGTAGAGAGGGTTCAGATTTGGTTTCTGATTGGAAGGCTGTGGTAAGGTCATCTTGAACTAGATGAGTGAAGCAAAACTCCTGTAAGGTTTGAAACCTTTGCTGTAATTCCTTGTGGGGAATGTATTCAACAGTGGGCTTTGGTGAAACAGGAGAGTAGAGTTCTTTATCAGAATAGACAGACGATGAAACATCAGAATCGGACGAGGAAGAGAGATTGGCAAGGTATGAGTCATTCAAATTAGAATAATCAAATGGAATTTCAGTTTTGACATTAAGAGTTCGTTTGAAATCTTCCTCTATTTGTGTCTCTTCTTGGCCAACAAAGACCATCCTTTGGGTAAGTCCTAACCCAAACAGATCAGCATTATATAATTGTTTGGACGTAATCCTTTTCAATTTGAAGCCAAGCCCATCGAAATTCCATCTGGAGAAAGGACGTTCCTTTTCTTTGTATTAAGAGATGGTATGTTCACTTTGATCACGTTTGGACAGAAGGTATTCAAGTTCATTGATTCTATAGTAAAGAGTACTTCGTTCTTTCCTAAGTTCATTTTTGAGAATTTCTGAATCCTTTTCAGCACACTTACATTCTGCTTTGAGATCTAATATGGTGTTATTAGTCCTACTGGTTAATTCTAAAAGCTCAGATTCTTTTGCAGCTAATTGGTTCCTAAGGCTGATTAAGTTGTTATCTAACTTCTTAATTATTGTTTGTGCCTCCAATTTTTGAGTGTGTGAAACATCTTCTAGAACTTGATTTCTTGTGATTAAATCTAGTGCCTGACATTCTAACTCTTTTATGCGATTTAATATGGTTTGAATGTGTTTATGATTAATACCCATATTAAAGTTAGAGTTAGAATATACCTTCTCGCTTTCTGTACCAATGGACATCATCTCATTTGAGCTTGCCATGTTAAGTGTATTAAGTAAGAGATGATCGTTTACTTGTGAGAGGGTTTGGTTGTTCGAAAGCTTTACCAAGAAAATGATGAAAGAACAAAGTCTTATGAATTTCAACTTTGAATTAGATCTTGTAAAGATAAAATTCAATTTTGAATTAAGTAGACTTTTAGGTAATGTAATTCACCTTTGAATTAACTTTGATTTAAATTAAATTCAATTGTGAATTAGATTGTTTTAATTAAGTTCAAATGTCCAAGTTCTTTCAGGTCAAGTCCAAAGAGTCAATCACTTGTCCAAGCTTTGGGAATCTGTTTTGTAGTCGTACGTGATTTGTCCAATCGATGCGAATGACTTCCTTAAAAGCAAATGCGCAATGATCTTAGTAATTTTTGAATATGAAGGCAATCGAATGCGATTCAAACCTGTAGTCTTAACACTTGGAAATCAAATGGTTAGTCCTGACAATAGAATGCGATTGCCAAAAGGAGTAAGCGAATTGAACTAATCGCGTGGAAATAATCTTTCAATAGAGTGCGATTCTCACTTTGAGTTTATAGTATGCGAATAAAGCTAAGTATCAATCGTGAATCAACTTGTTAATCGCGTGCGATTCAATAAGTTGTATCCGGCTGATAGGACTTTCAGGTAAAATTTGAGTGCGATTCCCACTTATGTGAATTCAAGAATCCTTTCTATCAAGTGCGAATCAACAACACTTCTCAATCGCGTGCGATTGATAAGGTGTAGGCTGATAAATTGTGACACCTCAATCGCGTGCGAATCAACTTGTGACACTTATCAATCGCGTACGAATCAACTTTTGACACTTCTCAATCGCGTGCGATTGATAGATTGCAACTTGTGACTAAGGCATAATCCTATAAGCCGCACCAGGGTTTAATCGCATTGACTAATGAGCCCTGATGTGTCCTTGTCAGATCTGATGGACATTTCCCCTTAAGGTGTCTACCCACTTGTACTTTGATTGGATAGGTAGTACTCAAGTTTACTTTCTTGATAATTAAGTTTGGAAGAATTAAAAATTATTTTAAATATAAAAACGAGTTCTTCCTGTTCAAAACTACATTTAAGTCTCAAGAACACATTAAATGTAAGATTTCCAGAAATTTAATGCTTTAAATCACGTGTTCTTTACACTTTTAAACCTTTTTCTTTGAAGATTTGAGTACGGTTTTGAAGTGTGACCCAAGCAAAACTTATAAAACAGTAGTTCTTATCAAGAACAGCTCCGAAAAGAAGATAAAACACTAAAATTTTATACCTTGAATGTGTTAAACCTTTTGGGAATGCTTGAACTTGCAGCTTTCTTGACTAGCTTTAACTCGAGATCTTCTTCTTTTCTTCAAACTCGAACTTTTCTTGTTCTTCTTTAAGATCTTTCGAACAATCAAGAGCCAAAAAAACAAGTTTGGCTCTGATACCAATTGATGGTCCCGTGTTTATACGGATGAAGCAATGCTAGTGATTTCGTATGTGTTTGTGTGTATATTTCGGTAGAGAAGAGAGAGCCGAGAACTTTAGAGAGAGAGAACACAAACACCCAAAGTTGATAATGCAAAGCTTAGTATTGAAATGTGGGGGAAATGCCTTTATATAGCATTTCCCCAACTTTGAGTAATTACATATTACACCCCTCACTTTAATATTTCTAACAGATACCTAAATATTCTTTTCACTGCTCGAAGATGCGACTCTTTGGGATTCGGCAGGAAATGGGCACACAGATATATGGAAAACTTGATGTCTGGTCTACTCGCCGTCCGATATAGTAACGAACCAATCATTCCCCTATATGTCTTTAAGTCGGCGGGTGATCCTTCTTGATCAGCTGATAACTTTGTCTTGGCTGCCATAGGAGTAGAGATGGTTGAGCAATTGGTCATTTCGTACTTGTTTAATAAATCCCTGATGTACTTCGACTAGCTGTTGAATATGCCATTACCAAGTTGCTTGACTTGTAATCCTAGGAAAAAGGACATTTCTCCTATCATACTCATCTGGAAGCGATTTTCCATTGTCTTGGAAAACTCGTCACTATACTTTGGGTTTGTTGAACCAAAGATAATATCGTCAGCATAAATCTGCACGAGAATTTTATCCTAGCCGTTGGCCTTAACAAAAAAATGTGGTGTCTGTTTTCCTTTACTATAACCCTGAGAGAGAAGATACTCAGATAAGACATCATACAAAGCACGCGGGGCTTGTTTCAGTCCATACAATGCGTTATTAAGGATATACACATGATATGTCTAAGAGTTGATAAAACCTTCAGACCGGTAGACATAGACTTCTTCCTTGAGAATGTTGGAGTTCGTGGTACACAGCAACGGAAGCATGCAAGCTCAAAAACGAATTTTCAAACATAAAAGGAAACCACAAGATGAACCCCACAAGTGGATCTAACTCTACAAGCTAGTTAAGCAACTAAACAGAAGAGAAAAGAGGAGATTATACCCTTGATGTCTCTGATGGTTGTGTGTGTGGCTAGCTTCCAAGTCGTGACCTCCTTTCTCGGCTCCTTCTTACAATATCGAAGTCCACCCCGAGTGAATCGTGACCCAAGTGTACTAGCACTCCTTTAGCTTGATGAAGCTACTGGAACACAACCAAGACTCCACCAGAAATCTGCTCCCTTTCTCTCTTGATGAACTTAGCAACTCTCTTGATTAGTTCTAAGTGTATTTCTTTTTAACAAAATGGCCAAGAGTAAGAAATGAGAGAAGTGCATGTCTTTTATAAGCCAAGCCACGACCCCAGGTCTCCCCAAGTCGGCCCAAGGCTAATCATCACGATCAACATGCATTGGTGGAAGCTAGAGGTGAAAAGATAAAGTTGTTTCTGTCAGGCAGGGTTAGCGCCGCTAACCGCCCACGGTTAGCGCCGCTAACCTCCCATGGTTAGCGCCGCTAACGCGGCTGATTTAGCGACGCCAGAGTTAGCGCCGCTAATGCGGGAAACCAACTATCAATATTTATCCTTTCATACCCTCATCTTACAGGTTGTGTCAAGGTCAACCCCCGGCGTGTGACCCGATAGGCCCATACATCATCGGTAGTGATCATTTGGCGTACGTGTGTTCGTGGGCATACTCCAACAGACTCCCACTTGCACATGACTCTACGTACCCAATGCATCACAGACAAAGAGCGACCTCTAGTAAGACATCTCTGCCCCCAAGTCTGTATGGGTTTTGTCTTCTGCACAAAAACCAATCTGCAACCCATGTGAAAAGGTCCTATCGATAAGTGATCAATCATCCTTTTGTTCGCGATATCCAATGTGAACACGAGACATGGTACAAAGTCATTCTCCGTTCGTTCACGATTATGTTTCTCGATCTAGACTGGTGGTGACCAAAATATACAAGTTGCAATCAATCATAAATTATTGCAAGCTTTGAGCATGGCCATGCATTTTGGTGTCAGCGACCAATCATCGAGGGGCCCAAGGATATCTCTCTAAACAGAGGAACAAATTCCTTTGACTTACACTGCCCACCACAGTGATCATACTCTGCCCAACTACTCCCTTTATAACAGCTAGTTACGGACTGCGTTTGAAAGCAATTAGAACAAAGCAAACCAAAGTGATGCAGCCACGTGCATCTCCAGTCTTAGGATGAACTGATATTATCATCCTGATTTACTCATGACATGTACCATAAAGTAAAATCAGGTGTGGGTCGTCCAGTCACTTGAAACACTTTCAAGTACAGGCGAAGAATTGCGTCCCCGTGCCCCAATCCCCATTGGACACATGACCAATTACTTCCCTCAGTCTTTGTTCATACTTCCTTCCCGAGAAGAATGACCGACTGTGGACATTTAGAATGCTTGCGCATTCAGGGAAGAGCAAAACATGCTAAGTTGGAACACAGTAAAGATTTAAAGAAATACCCGCAACTTGCGTATTACTAAATCCCATTTAATAATCGATAAATACAATAAATACAATACTGCTTCATATTCCCAAAAGGGTAAATACAACAAATATACTAAACAAATACAAAGGCATGATCAAACCAAATCACTAGCAAATCTAATCCCAATAGCTCGAGTATGAGCGTCATGTTTTGCTTGCGATAAAGGTTTGGTGAACGGATCCGCCACATTGCTATCCGTGTGTACTCTGCTGATAATTATATCTCCACATTCGACCACGTCCCGGATGTAATGATACTTCCGCGGAATATGTCTCGTGCGTCGGTGAGACCTTGGTTCCTTGGCAAGAGCAACCGCACCCTCGTTGTCACAAAACACCTCAACAGGGTCGGCAATGCTAGGAACCACTCCCAGATCTTGGATGAATTTCTTCATCCACACAGCCTCCTTCACAGCTTCACTGGCCGCAATATACTCCAACTCGGTAGTAGAATCGGCCACAGTGTCTTGCTTGGAGCTTCTCCAGGAAATAGCACCACCATTGAGCAGGAACACTAACCCCGATTGAGATCGGCAGTCGTCCCGATCAATTTGGAAGCTAGCATCGGAGTAGCCAGTCACCCGTAGCTCTTCCGCACCTCCATACACCAAGAACATCTCCTTAGTCCTCCGAAGATACTTGAGAATGTTCTTTACTGCCGTCCAATGAGCTTCACCAGGATTGGCATGATATCTACTTGTCATACTCAATGCACAAGATATATCAGGCCTAGTACATAACATGGCGTACATGATCGAGCCAATTGCCGAAGCATATGGAACTCGACTCATTACTTCCCGTTCCTCAGGGGAACTCGGGCTTTGAGCCTTGCTCAACACTAAACCATGCAACATAGGTATGAACCCCTTCTTGGAATCCTCCATCCTAAATCTCTTTAGGACCTTGTCTATGTACGTACTCTGGCTCAATCCGATTAACCTGCGGGATCTATCTCTATAGATCTTGATCCCAAGAATGTAAGCCGCATCCCCAAGATCCTTCATTGAGAAACAAATCCCTAGCCAGGTTTTTACCCCTTGCAAAGTTGGGACGTCGTTCCCAATTAGTAGAATATCATCTACATAAAGAACTAGGAATACAACTATGCTCCCACTAGCTCTAATGTAAACGCATGGCTCATCCTTGCTTTTAGAGAAGCCAAACTCTTTGACCTTCTCGTCGAAGCACAGGTTCCAGCTCCGAGAGGCTTGCTTAAGCCCATAAATGGACTTCTTAAGCTTGCAGACTTTATCCGGAAACTCAGGATGTACAAAACCCTCAGGTTGTGTCATATACACATCCTCTGCTAGTGTTCCATTAAGGAACGCGGTTTTGACGTCCATTTGCCAAATCTCATAATCATGAAATGAGGCAATGGCCAAAAGTATCCGGATAGACTTCATCATAGCCACCGGTGAAAAGGTTTCCTCATAGTCTATACCATGAGTTTGAGTGAAACTCTTAGCCACCAGTCGGGCCTTGAAGGTGTCTACCTCGCCATCCATGCCGATCTTCTTCTTGAAGACCCACTTGCACCCTACGGGTTTGCACCCCGGCACGGGATCAACCAAGTCCCAGACTTGATTATCCGACATGGACTGAATCTCGGATTCCATTGCCTCTAGCCACTTGGCGGACTCAGGGCCCACCACAGCGTCCTGGTATTTGGTAGGCTCATCAGAGACCACTACCATGTCGGTGCCTTCAGATAGGTGAAAACCATATCTCTTTGGCTCATGCCACTTCTACCAGATCTTCTAATAGGCAACGGGTTTACATCATCTCCAGCTTCATCATGCTGAGATTCAACCCTCTCAGGTTGTGAGCTAGTCCCAACATCAGGTTCTACATTGGCAGTCTCTTGAATTTCTTCAAGATCAACCTTTCTCCCACTAGCGTCTTTGGATAGCAGTTCCCTCTCAAGGAACATTGCCCTTCGAGCAACAAACACCTTGTTCTCAGAAGGTTTGTAAAACAAATATCCCATAGACCCAGCAGGATGACCAATGAAAAAGCACCTTTCGGCCCTGGGCTCCAACTTTTCCTCAACCTCACGTCTCACGTAGGCAGGACAACCCCAGACCTTTAAATATGAAATGGATGGAACCTTTCCATGCCAAATCTCATACGGTGTTTTCTTAACCTTCTTTGTTGGTACGAGGTTAAGGATTCTACCGGCCGTCTCAAGCGCATATCCCCAAAACGTAACGGGAACGTCCGTACGAACCATCATAGACCGAACCATATCCAACAATGTTCGGTTCCTCCTCTCGGCGACACCATTTAATTGTGGCGTCCTAGGAGGGGTTAACTGCGAGATAATCCCACAATCCCTTAGATGTTCACGGAACTCGGAACTAAGATACTCGCCGCCTCTATCAGATCGTAGCATCTTAATCCTTTTCCCTAGTTGATTTTCTACCTCGTTTTGATAAGTCTTAAATACCTCAAAGGTATCCGACTTTTGTCTCAACAAGTAGACATACCCGTATCGACTATAATCATCAATAAAGGTAACGAAGTAGCGGGAATGATCTCTTGTGGCATGCTTGAACGGACCACACACATCCGTGTGAACGATATCCAACAAGTCTTGCGCCCTCTCACAAACACCGGTGAAGGGTGCTTTGGTCATCTTGCCCAATATACAAGATTCGCATACGTCATTAGACCCGTGGTCAAATGATTCCAAGATCCCATCCACTTGGAGCTTGGCGATGCGTTTCTTGTTTATGTGGCCTAACCGACCATGCCATAGAGACAATTTATCCAAAACGTTTTTGGAACCCGAATCAACATTCATGATTGATCTAGTGCTTTGCAAGCTTACGCTTGTTTCATAAATGCCATGACATGGAAATGCTTTGAAATAAAAGACATCATCTTTGTAACATAAAATGCTACCATTCTCAAATTTAAAAGTGAATCCATCGTCATACAAGGCATACAATGAAATAATGTTTCTTGCCACGCAGGGCGCAAAAGATACATTTAACAAAACAATAGATAAGCCGGAAGGAAAGGCGAGCTCCATACTCCCAATCTTCTCAACCGGGACAACCGCCTTGTTTCCCATGATGAGATCCAGCTCTCCATCAACCAAGTCCCTACTTCTTCTTAGTACCTGCACATTATTACAAACGTGAGTACCACACCCGCTGTCTAAAACCCAGGCGTTAGAAGTAGAAGTGTTATGGAGTTCAATCATGTACGTACCGGAGGCAGCGGCACCTTTAGAACGAAGCTTCTTGAGCTCCTCCGTGTACTTGGGGCAACTACGCCGGTAGTGACCCTTCTCCCCGCAGAAGTAGCAGGTTGCCTCTTCCGGTGAGGTGGCAGCGGGAGCCACTTGCTTTCCCTTCGGCTCAGGGGTTGAGGTAGGTTTGGGCTTCGGTCCTTGGACCTTAGCCTTCTTCTTCCCCTTGCCCTTCTTGCCCGAAGCGGGATGCTTCCGCTTGTTACCACCCTCGTTAATGGTGAGGACGGCAGTGGAGGTGGTGGGCTTTGACTTGGCAAGCTCGCCCTCGGCGGTCTTTAGCATGCCATGCAATTCCATAATGGACTTGTCCATACTATGCATGTGGAAGTTCACAATGAACGGACCATATGCAGGAGGCAAGGATTGGAGGATGATATCAACCGCCAACTCCTTCCCCATGGGAAAGCCCAACTCCTCGAGCTGATCTACGTACCCTTTCATCTTAAGTACGTGGGAGCTCACATTGCCGCCCTCCTGCATCCGGCAACCGATGAAGGCCTTGACGCACTCATAGAGTTCTTGCCTAGCTCGCTGTTGGAACATGTCCTTCAGCTGAGAAATCATCTCAAACGCACTCACTTTCTCGAATTGCCTTTGCAATTCGGGACTCATGGTTGTTAGCATAAGGCAAGTTACGTCATTTGTGTCCTTGAGGCGTTTTTCATACGCCTCGCGGACGGCCCTCGCCGCGTTGGTAGCAGGAGCCTCCGGAAGAGGTGACCCAAGGACCTCTAGCTTCATTTCATGACGTAGGACTATTCTCAAAGTCCTATGCCAATCCATAAAGTTTGGCCCCGTGAGTTTCTCCTTCTCCAAAAATGGACGGAGTGACATGTTGGTGGTGTTGGTGTTGCTAGTAGATGCCATCTACAAGCAAAGTACGAAATGGTTAGTTATTGTTGTATTAAATCCTTGTTAAGATAATTACCCTCTTGTTATAAAAACGAATTATATTAACAAGGGCTAAGAACCTCAAAATACCCTAATCCATGACGGGTTTTCCGCGGATCACTTCATAGAGCTATTTTAGGCCGGTAAACTATTTACCAATTGCAATCCGTGATCACAACTCTTAGGCACTTGCGGGATCCTAGGTACTCTTAGCACCCATTTGGCATGTTTGATCCCTCCACACCAATTCCTCATTAACCCACTTTGATAGCTCGGCTAGAGCTCGACAACTACCAATGCGTTTTAAGTCTTGGAATTGTAAATCGTCCGTCAAGATACACGGTGGTACTCTAGCCCAATGGCTGGCTCGGCTAGAGCTCGACAACCGACCTTGCGAGTTGCCACACGCGCCTTCCACACAGTTACGCAAAACCGGTCTCGGCTAGAGCTCGACAAACCGATCTTGTTTCACTAGAATCGGGCGGTGTCATCTTACGGGTGGTGTGAGATTTACTTTTGAAAAACGGGTTTTAGTTTTTCCGGTTAAAACACTTTTAACCAATTCTTGTCTATGTGGCGCGCGGAGTTTGTAAACCAATTTAAAACTCGTTGATTTTATTATTTTGAAAAATTTTCTAGCATGCGAAGAACCTAAACATCCATGCAAGAAAATATATAAAATAAAATCAACCACGCATGTAATATAATCCGGTAACGAGCCAAATCCTATGCGTCTTGCCCGTGAGCCAACGGGCAAGACTAAGTCATCTAAGGACTAGACCGAATGACCCGATGTGTGCTCCTCCCACTTGATCCATTGCGTCTCATACCGACCTCCGGATCCAAGTACGCCAAGACACCCTTCACACGGTTCTTGTTGGTTGCTTCGGTTCACCTTTTACAATTTACAAATTTAAAAGGAAATGGCATGCAAGCCACAATTTCTATTCTAAGCTAATTCTACAAATTACAAAGAATACGAAATCGGCATGCAAGCCGTTAAAATTACAAACCGAATAAATAGATTAATTATTACAAACCAATGTGGTACAAACCACCAAATGAATTAATACATTAATCTAAATCAACCAAACACATCTCATAGGTCATATGGCTCAAAATTGTTACCGGATACGCATACTACAACCACATACCAGAAATCACACATCATCACATGGTGTGCCACACAAAACCATGTAAATCTTATATGTCTTGGTTAAGATTATCTAATCACTCAAGGCACCCATAATCCTATGTACATATGCATTAGGAACCTCAAACAAGTCAAAATTCCATAGTCATATATACACAATGTAAGTATATGCAATTAATCATTTTCATGCCTAAATGTTAATCCACATATAAATACATCAACCAAGACATAAGGCAACTTTAATCTAATCACAACTCAAATCTGGAACAATTCCAGCAAGTACAAATAGCCCAAAAATCCAACAAAATTGATTTAAGGCAAAAACAATGCATTCTGCCAGTAAGGGGTTAGCGCCGCTAACTATAACGAGTTAGCGCCGCTAACCCAGTTTAGCGCCGCTATCGCGAGACGACATTAAAACAAGTCAGTTTAACAAAGAGGACTGTTGACTCCGACTTTAGCGCCGTTAACTAAGGTTTAGCGCCGCTAACATAGAAAAGTTAGCGCCGCTAAACACTGGACAGAACCAAAAATCACATTTTCCGGATTTTCTTGGCCATCTAGTGCAAAACCAGTGTAGAGCTGGCTCTGATACCACTGTTGGAGTTCGTGGTACACAGCAACGGAAGCATGCAAGCTCAAAAACGAATTTTCAAACATAAAAGGAAACCACAAGATGAACCCCACAAGTGGATCTAACTCTACAAGCTAGTTAAGCAACTAAACAGAAGAGAAAAGAGGAGATTATACCCTTGATGTCTCTGATGGTTGTGTGTGTGTGGCTAGCTTCCAAGTCGTGACCTCCTTTCTCGGCTCCTTCTTACAATATCGAAGTCCACCCCGAGTGAATCGTGACCCAAGTGTACTAGCACTCCTTTAGCTTGATGAAGCTACTGGAACACAACCAAGACTCCACCAGAAATCTGCTCCCTTTCTCTCTTGATGAACTTAGCAACTCTCTTGATTAGTTCTAAGTGTATTTCTTTTTAACAAAATGGCCAAGAGTAAGAAATGAGAGAAGTGCATGTCTTTTATAAGCCAAGCCACGACCCCAGGTCTCCCCAAGTCGGCCCAAGGCTAATCATCACGATCAACATGCATTGGTGGAAGCTAGAGGTGAAAAGATAAAGTTGTTTCTGTCAGGCAGGGTTAGCGCCGCTAACCGCCCACGGTTAGCGCCGCTAACCTCCCATGGTTAGCGCCGCTAACGCGGCTGATTTAACGACGCCAGAGTTAGCGCCGCTAACCCCTGCGGGAAACCAACTATCATTATTTATCCTTTCATACCCTCATCTTACAGGTTGTGTCAAGGTCAACCCCCGGCGTGTGACCCGATAGGCCCATACATCATCGGTAGTGATCATTTGGCGTACGTGTGTTCGTGGGCATACTCCAACAGAGAATTACATTGAGGAAAACAATTTTCACATCCATTTGAAAAACCTTAAAACTATGTAAGGACCAAATTTTTTTTTCCGTAAAAGATAAACACTTCATAAAAGCTTGCCAAATATTTACAAAATAAGATTCAAGTTAATTTCGTAAGCAGTTTTAGTAAGACTCTTAAAAGTCAACCACATAAATAACATTCATCATTTTCAAATAACAAAAACATTTTTTTTGAACAAAAGTAGGAGCCACCTTAAAGCTTCAATTCATCGGAGCCTTCCCTTTATCTTTCCTGGAAGTACCAGAAAAACATTTAAATATCCACTAATAAGCAAAGCATAATGAGCATACTCATAACATATCTGTTAATGCAAGTATACACAATTAATTAGCATCACTTAACATGATTAACAAAGAATGCTAATCCTTAATTAATTGCAAGGTACCAAGCAAGCATCCCTATTTAAGCATTCCCTTTTAATTATTCCCTTTTTAAGCATTCCCTTGGCATAAAAGCCTTTCAAGCACATTAGCATGCATACATGCAACACATTTACACATAAGTATAAGCATACTCACCTGTTGACGTGATAAGGAAATGATGGTGATGACAAGAAAGCAAAACAAGCCTTCCTCTACAGTAGTCCACACCGAGCAAGCCTTTGGTGAACTTCAATACATGAAAACACCTCTGAAACAAGCAACCATGGAACCCTCTGTTGGGGTTTCTAGGGCACGCAACGGAAGCAATGTACAACAAAATAAGCACATGGTACAAGCATACAAAGCATAAAAATGAAACCCGACTAATGGATCAAACTCTATGTATAAGAAATGCAACATAAAAGAGAGGAGAAAATGGTTATACCAGTCTCCTTAGCTCCAGAAAATGTGATGAGGTCTTGTTTTACTCCAAGAAGCAAGTCAACGAATCTTCTAATTGGTTATACCCCGGGAACACGCCAACCTCTTATGCTAGCAAGCTTTTGTGATCCTTCTCTGAAGAAAATCACTAGAGAACAACAACCAATATCAGATTTCCTGGAACCCCTCCTTTTAAAACTATCTCTAAGTCTTGTGAAAGCACTTAAGAGTGTATGGTTTTGGTGTAAGTGGCCAAGAGTGCAAATGAGGTTCCAATAGGGACTTTTATAAACCTACAGGAGTCACTTGGTATGCCCAAGGCCGGCAAAGACCACATCATGACATCCACAGCATTGGCCAAGCCTAGAGGTGATTTGACAAAAAGCACATGCAGCCGTAGCGGCGCTAATCCTTAAGGGTTAGCGGCGCTAACCCCTTAAAGTTAGCAGCGCTATCGCGACCTGTCAAGTGATATGACACAAAGTACATGCAGCCGTAGTGGCGCTAACCCATAAGTGTTAGCGGCGCTAACACCTTATGGTTATGGGCGCTAATGCAGCCTGCGATCTCAACTTTTGTCTTTTGTCATTTTTGGTCCCTTTTCTTTAGTTGCTGTCAGGTTTGACCCAGTGTATTAGCCAATAGGCCCATACATCATCGGTAGTGATTTAAACGGTGTATACGCATCAGTGGGCATATTCTAACAAACTCCCACTTCCACACGATGCACCGTATCTTTAAATCACAGACAATGAGCGGCCTATAGCAAAGCATCATTGCCCCCAAGTCAGTATGAGTTTCGTTATCAAGAACAAAACCTATTCATAGGAAATGGTTGTAACGTCCCAAAATATTTTTTTCAAAATATGAAATTTCACCATAAATAGTCGTTCGAATAAATAAACAAATAATAATAATATTATTACATTCATCTCAATAATTAAGTATTTAGTCTCATTTGCGGAAGCAATTAAATAAATGTTTGAATAAAAATATAAATTAAATAATCTTTGCGCTGCTGTCAAGATGGTGCCTTGCCGTTGTCTTATCCTGAATGTCCTGAAAGAATTAAACAACAATGGATAAGCTAGAATCATAGTGAGCAACACATCACCCATACCTCATGATCATCACACAATATCACGTATCTGCACATAAGGCCCCCTCGGCCAGGCCCACTCGGCCACGATGTCTAAAGACATCCATCAAGTTGGTCCACTCGACCTTGTTGCTCTAGGCATCAGATAACCCCCTAGGTTATCAAACATATAAATAAACAGATATCGCATCAAATAACACATACATATATACATACATCACATATACACAAATACATCATAAGATAAGAGTTGGTGGAACTCACCTCATCTCAGAAACAGTTGCAAGTATAAAAGCATAGTAATAAATATCTAAAAACAACATGTCTACCAGCAGTGTTCTACAAGAGGTTAAAACACATATTAGATACAACTCTAAGTCATCGTTCAAAAAATTACAAATCTAAGTCATTACTAACGACCCAGTTATCTCCCACTCGCTATTTAATTATCACCAACTCGTCCGTAAAAACTAAATATCGAAGTACGGATATCTCACACTCCTTTAGGTCATCACTCACGTATTAGTGAGGTAATCACCAACAAACTCCCCAAATCCATGCATGCCAAGATACATACACACATATCAACTTAATTCATGCATGTGAACGTACCAAAACTAACTTGATTATTTCATGCAATACATTAATATTTGGTTTTACTCATGTAAAGCACACACATGCACTCACGACTTCATGTAACCACACACATGGTTTATTTCATGCAATTCACATAGACACATGCTACATAATCTGCGGTGAATATCACACACACTACACACTAACACCTTGCGGTTTTCTCTCTCGTACACGTTCTATAACACTAGGATGTCGGTTACCGCATACACACTGGAATCATTTCGGTTCATACGGTTGTCACCGACATGCGTCATATACTGTTATCGAGTACGCTCATATTAGTTGTTTTCGACAAGCCTACCATACAAGTTTCAAGTGGCCTTCATTACCGGTTTTCAATTAGAATCATGTCCTCTTTTGATTTTTAATTGAACTGATCATCAGGTGCCTTTGCGTTGCTTTTATAAGTATACAGGGGAATATCATGCTTATCTCCTCTCTTTTCGTTTCAAGTTTAGCTCGAGAACACACCCATCTAAACTAAGAATTGACCCGACTAAATCCTCAAGTAAATGCAATATTTCATCCAAATAAGTTTCAATCATAACCATAAAAAATTCAAGGTTTATTGGAATCATATCATAATACCAAAGTTCAATTGTTAATTTCAGTTTCAGCCCTCTCGAGTTATTCATCAGCTTGAAGTTCATGCTATATCCCTTAAATCATACTCAAATTGGATGACCCATAGATCCTTAATCATCTAGGTGAAAATCCCCACCGTTTAATTTCCATTTAAACAAGATCTAAAAAATTAAAATCTACGTTAGTCTAGGTCTAACAGAATGGAAAAGAAAATGATCCAGTTTCGTTATCCTCGATTAACCCACATGAGATTTCTACACTAAGGATTACAATGAACGAGAGAACTTACTTCGTAAGCTCCTCCCTCGGAATCTCGATTGAATGGTGGAATTTGGTAAATCCCTTCTCCTCCTGCTCTTGCCGGGCACACCATACACACCCACAACTCTCTCTTGTTTTTGTTCAACCATCACATAACGATATCAGATTCAGTAAGTCTCGATTAACGACATTTAATTTGGGTTTAAGGAGTTATGAAGGTGCAGAAATCTTTACCTGAATTTTCCCCTCTACATTGATTCCAATTGCTTGAAGGTGGAATGATGTTTTCCCGTCACCGTACGACTACAAGCACCGTTTCTTTCTCATGTATTGCAATACGGCTCAATGTTATAATGGTATCAGGCCATGTGCCCTAAACACTTCAATACCATTTCTTTCATTACTAATTGGCCCACTAACTTCATACCTAAGCTCATATGATATTATTATTAAACATTAGTTCACATTAATTAACACTTACAGACCCAATACTCTACAACACTAACATCATTGTCTACAATTTAATAAACCTTCTAAGCCCTTTAGATCTAAATGTATATATGTACATACAACGATGCATCCTTTAATAATTAATCAAATCCTACAATCAAACGAATATATAAATTGCATATTAAATCTCGACTTCTGCTATAATTTCTATTTCGAAACCGGGTATTATATCACTATAATAATGGTGTATCCAACATTTACGAATTCGGATTCATCAATATAATCATAGGTGTGACCTTAAATATCGACTTATAACAATATAATCTCTTTTTAAAAAACGGGTATTACAACCTTTCACGAACGGCGTTTATCAGCGTCGCCTTTCGGTCCACTCTACGTTGTACGCAATCTTTCACGAATTTTATGAATGTTCTCAAATGTTTTCTGCATTATCTCGCTACTTTGAAGCTGATATTGCACCACTTAACCCCCAAAAACTAGAGGTTCTACACTGCTTACAGTACTACATCACGTACAAGGTCATTCTAATAATTGCACGAAAACTATCGTAACACGAGAATTCTACTAATGGGAAGCAATATCTCAGTTGCCCTCGCTTTCTGTTACTTGTGCCCTGGGCACGTCCCATAAATATCTGCATCACTCTCTCACTTAGACTATCCGTTGGTGGATGATAAACTGTACGAAAGTATGACTTTGTTACGCAAACTCTGCGAAACACCCGGTAACAAACTATCACTCTCGCTTGTCAAACAGACACTACGGACACTCGCACCCCGTGCCTTGAACTCACCACTGACACTGGCACCTCGTGCCTCGATAGTGTTTCTAAAAAGAACACAAAATGCTATCGGGTCCAACCCTCACTATCACATTTTGGGTCCCACCCGCTGTGACATAACACAACAAAGTACAACACAACTAATACGCCACATCGGTGAGTTGCCCCCGGCCAAATGTGCACAACGGCTCAAGACACAACACAAAAAGCGACACACCTCAAACACATCATACGACGTAGTGCCCATCGGCCAAACGTGCACGACTGCTCAAGACACGACATCCGTGTTACATAAAACACCCTACCACATGAAGCACATGTCCCCAATCATATCATAAGAGTTAATGAAGACTCACTCTTCCTGAAGGCCTCAATCTAAGCCGGATTCGTTGTTTATACCAACCCTATACACGAAAGGATCTATGAACGGTTCTCCCAGTATCCCTACTCAAACTCGAACTCTTGACGAATAGTTCCCCTTTATGACGACGATTTTCTCCCCCACTAGGGGTCTGAATCATAACTCCTTCTCGGTTTCATGTAACAGTAACTTGATGGTGACTTAACTATTCTACTCTCATGATGACCTGAAATTTTCTAGCAATCGATACCAATACGATAATAACTCCCCATCTCCAATTCACACACGTTACTTCCCTACACAGTTGATACACCTAATATGTTGTCCTCGGCTAATTCTACCCCTAAGGCATTTCTAGTTTCACCTGTGCTTGTTCAGAACAACCATAACGACAAAAGAATCTACTTTCTTCGGAATTAATCAAGACGAATTCATAACACTTAACACAAACTCTCCCTGTTTTCCCCAGCAGTCTTTGCTCAAGTAACTCGTGTAGCCTTTGAAACAACCTTGAAACTCTAATATGTATTCTTTAACATGGCTTCTTCCACATTTTGTGCACCTAGACTGTTCCCTCTTCCCTCCAAGTGTAGGCATTGATAACTCGAGTTTCTTGTTGTGATCTTCTGATTTATACGCATGAGCCGGAGTAGACCGAATCAAATTGTCTAACGGAGTGGTTACCGTCATCTGCAAACATTTCATTCCCAGCAACATACACCATGACATTCGACTCCAGGCGTCAGCCACGACATTAACTTTTACTAAGGTGAGATAAAATCTCGCTGTCATAAATCTTTCATCGAATCCAGCCATCCTTGCTGTCGCATAATCAAATTCTTCTGATCTGTGACGTATTTCATACTCTCGTAGTCGGTGCAGATAATATACTTAACCATGCAGAGATAACTCCTCTAAATCTTCAATGCAAAAACTACGCCCGCAACCTTTCAATCGTGTGTTCGATAGTTTCCTCTGTGGGGTTTAAGCTTCCTCAACGCGTAAGCAATTACCTTCCTTGGCTACATCAATACTTATCCCAAATCATGGTGCGAAGCATCACAACAACTACTAGATTCTCCATACCCTCTGGCAACGTTAACACCGAAGTTTCTCACAATTTCGGTCGTAGAGCCTCCACAAAGCCGTGTGTTGTACACCTCTCCACATAAACTTTTTACTTTTCTTTGTTTGTTTCATTAATGGAGTGACGATTTTAGAGAAATCTTGGATAATTGTCGGTAATATCTTGCCAATCCTAGAAAAACTCCTGAACTCGGTGGGACTTTTCGGCTGTTCCCACTTTAACACGACCTCACACTAGGTCGGGTCTACCTCTTATTACATACTGGTTCACGAAATGATCCAGAACTGAACCTCTCGTAACCTAAAATCGTACTTAGAAAATTTCATGTACAGTTTCTCCTGCTTCATCGTCACCGGTGTGTCCTGAGGAGGTAGTTCATGCTCCCCTCAGGTCTCAAAATACATAAAATATCATCGCAGAAGATAATCACTGATCGGTCTAATATGGGTCAACACACCCTGTTCATCAAATCCATGAAGGCGGCTAGTGCATTCGCAACAAAGCAAATCTCGGTTTCTTCGAGTATCAACCATTTTGAAGTCTAGATAACGCACTATAGATTAGGTAGGCGTTACCACATGTACTTCTCATCTCATAAAATTTTCCTTTTACACACTTAGCTTATGTACGAGTAGCCCTACGTGCACTAAGGAAACCCTAGCTAAGCAAATAATACATCACACAAATACCCCTCACCTGATTCATAAGATACTTCATGATTCCATCAAGTTCTAATGTGAACCGTGTGTCTGTAATAATACAGGCCTTCATATTATTACTGGCACACTATACATACCAGATCTTAACATTACCATTAAGTCTCTCGATTCACGGGTTTAGGTCAAGCATCACTGAAGTTCTAAGCATATAAAGTTGTTGGGATTCGTGGTTGAGCACAACGGAAGCAAACAAGTACAAAATGGAATTTTAAAAGCATGAACCAGAACCCCAAAATGAACCCCAAAGATGTGCGATACTCTACAACATAGTTTTGCAACTTAAACAGAAATGAGAGAAGAGTTATACCCTTGATGTCTCTGGATTTGTTGTGTGCTAAGCTCCAAGCCTTTGTAACCTCCTTCTTGAGCTATCAATGTCCACCCCAAGAAACTTGGTGAACTTGGTGTACTAGCCCCCTTCAACCAAACCAACACTTGATCATGGATTCTGGAACAACAACAAAAACCACCAGGAACTCTCACAAGGAACTTTCTCTTATTTTGCTTAGTCAACTCACAAATGTTTCTAAGTGTTTTCAAACTCAAGTTAGGCAAGAGTATTAACAAGGGAGAGTTACATGTCTTTTATAGAGCTCAACATGACCCCAGGACTCCCCAAGGTCGGCCAAAGCCGAATGATGAGAAAGCCATGCATGGGTGGATTGTGGAGGTGAAAAGAATAAAGTTGTAATCTATCAGAGGGGTTAGCGCCGCTACCCGCCCAGGGATAGCGCCGCTAACGCAGCTGAGTTAGCAACGGTTGAAATAGCGCCGCTAACTCTGGCCAGATTACCAACTATCATCATTTATTCTTTCTTACCCTCATCTTTTAGGTTTTTGTCAAGATCAACCCCCGGCGTGTGACCCGATAGGCCCATATGTCATCAGCAGTGATCATTTGGCGTACGTGTGTCAGCGGGCATACTCCAACAAACTCGCACTTGCATATGACTAACCGTACCCAATGTATCACAGACAGAGAGCGTCCTCTAGTAAGATGTCTCTGTTCCCAAGTCAGTATGGGTTTTGTCTTTAGCACAAAAACCAAACTGTAGCCCGTGTGAAATGGTCCTATAGATAAGGGATAAAACATCCTTTTGTTCGCGATATCCGTGTGAACACGAGACATGGTACTTAGTCATTCTCTGTTCGTCACGATTATGTTTCTCGATCTTGATTGGTGGTGATCAAAATATACAAATTGCAATTGATCATAAATCATTGCAAGCTTTTAGCATGGCCATGCATTTTGGTGTCAGTGACCAATCATCGATGGCCCCAGGGATATCTCTCTAAACAGAGGAACAAATTCCTTTAGACTACATTGCCCATCAAAGTGAACATTCTTTTGTTGGGGTTCGTGATTTGGCGCAACAGAAGCATAAACGAACTTAAAGCATGAAAGAAACCACAAGAGAACCCAAAGGTGTTACCAAGCTCTACAACTAAGAAATGCAACTTAAAAGGAACAAGAGAAGTGAGATTATACCATAGATGTCACTGGATTTGATGTTGAGTCCATTGCTACTAAACCCAAAAAAAAAACTTCTTTCGGCTATCGAAGTCCACCCCGAGATGACCGTGACCTTGGTGTACTAGCACCCCTCAAAGCATCCTTCACATATGAAGAAACTTTTCTGAATCATCAACCCAAGAACTACAGCAACTCTCTCTCACTTGATAGCACAAGAATACCACACTTATTTCTTGGTATTTTTATCTCACTAGTTCATCATAAGAGATAAGAGATATTTGCATGTCTTTATAAAGACCCTTTATGACCTCTAGAAGCACCCAATATCGGCCAACAAGATTCTCAAGTCATACACATGCATTGGTGGTGAATGGAGGTGAAAGGAATAAAGTTGCAATCTGTCAGATTGCCATCCATCCTTTAATTATTCATTTCTAATCCTCCTTTTTTAGGTTGTTGTCAAGATCAACCCCTGGCGTGTGACCCGATAGGCCCATATATCATCGGCAGTGATCAATTGGCGTACGTGCGTCAGTGGGCATACTCAGTATGGGAAACTTCATCCTGTGTGAAATGGTCCTATAGATAAGAGATCAATCATCCTTTTCTTCACGATATCCGTGTGAACACGAGACATGGTACTTAGTCATTCTCCGTTCGTTCATGATTATGTTTCTCCATCGAGATTGGTGGTGACCAAAATATATATATATATATAAGTTGCAATCGATCATGAATCATTGCAAGCTTTGAGGGGCCCAGGAATATCTCTCTAAACAGAGAAACAAATTCCTTTGACTAAACTGTCCATCACAGTGATCATACTCTGCCTAATTACTCCCTTTATAACAGCCAGTTACGGTCTGCGTTTGAAAGCAACCAAAACAAAGCAAACCAAAATGATGCCGACACATGTATCTCTAGTTTGAGGATGAACTGATATTATCATCCTGATTTACTCATGACGAGTACCATAAAGTGAAATCAGGTGTGTGTCGTCCAGTCACTGGAACACTTCAAGTACAGGCGAAGTATTGTGTCCCCGTGTCTCAATCCCTATTGAACACATGACCAATTACTTCCCTCAGTCTTAATTCAGACTTCCTTCCCTTGAAGAATGACCGACTGTGGACATTTAGAATGTTAAAACATTCAGGGAAGAGGTAAAAAATGATAAGTTGCAACATAATAAGGCTTACTGAGAGTACCCGCTACACGCGCATTACCAAATCCCAATTTGATAATCGATACAAGCAGAAGCATAATATTACTTAACGTTCCCAAAAGAAAAGTATATCAAAACATTACTAAAACAAACTTAAGCCAAGCACTTGCAAGCCCTAGTCTGATGATAATCACTAACCTGGTACTTTAGCTTAGTGAACGGATCCACCACCATGCTATCCGTGTGTACTCTGATAGTGATCGTATCCCTACTTTAACCAACCACTATCAAAGTATGCGTTGACAGGATTATGATCATTTATCCAAGTTGTTATACTTTCATTGTCTCAAGGAATCCAATAAGACAAAAAACGCTTGGATCTAAAATTTAATGTGCATGAGCCATCGTACTCTCATAGTTTTCCTAAAGATCTCTATAGAGTCATTGATGCTCTAAGAATAAAATTTTATGTGCTCAAGCGATCGCACTCTCATAGTTTTCATAAAGATCTCTATAATGACAATACAAAATAAAACCAACCACGCATGCAATATAAGTCCGGTAACGAGCCATTAACCCTATGTGTCTTGCCTGCAACCCAACGGACAAGACGAAGTCTACTAATGACAAACATCCACGACTTTGATGCGTGCTCTCCCACTTGATCCTTTGTGTCTCTTACCGACCTCCGGATCCTAGTACGCCAAGACACTTCCATGGTCCTTGTTGGTTGCTTTGTTGGTCCCTTGGTGAGAATAACAACAAGCAACAGGTGTGTAGAAGGGGGTTGAATACACTTTCTGCGGAAATTGAACAAATTAAATAAAAGTGTTACACAGAGTAAATCAAACCACAACCAGTCGAATGCTTTAATTAAGAAGATGATTACAATGCTTTGAATAAGAAGATGATTACAATACCTATCAAGTAAGCAACTCTTGATACATAACCACCTAATGTAAATCTCTCAATCTCTCAAACTTAGCTATCTATAATCAACTTATGATTATAGATACTGAAGACTCTCTAAACAGGATTTACACAGATTGATAACTTACCAATATCACAACTAATGTGATTATTCGAACACACGAACAACTTGGCAATCTGTGAGTTTCTTGATCACGTTGAACTGACAAACAGTGATTAAAGAATCATAACACATACGGTGAGGTGAGGTATTTGGCTCTTCAACACTTAGTTGTTTTCGTTTGTAAGTCATACCTCTAAACTTATCAAGAGATAAGTATTTATAATCCTGTTCCTATGGTTCCTAACAAACTGGAGTAATCCTAATTTGCTAACTATCGGATAACTCGGAATCTTGAATCTTGAATCTTCTTATCTTGAGTCTTCAATCTTCAATCTTGATTCTGAAGTCTTCTTATCCTTTCTGTAGATATAGAGAGATAAAAAATAAATTTTAAAACACATTAAAATTATCTTTAAAATGACTTCATTAGTCAGGCTGAGTTGCTCAGCTTGAAACTCATCAAGCTGAGTTCTTCGAGAACAAACCCGAATTTAACCATGAACTAACATGTATAATTTTTAACTCATCCATAGAAGTCTAAAGAATTAACTAAAACATATTTAGTAACTCTATTGAGCTGACTCAGTCTTTACGCTGAGTCGCTCAGCTTGAAACTCATCAAGCTGAAACTCAATATGTATATCTTAGTTTACGCGCACAGCTTATCAAACATATTGATAATCTTACTAAGATATAGTCTAAGCTGATCGAACATATGCTCACCTTATATTCAGCCTATACTCAGTCTGAGTCACTATAAGTGTTCAGTCTGACTAAGCTTCATAATTCTGTTTAAGTTATATATAAAATACATCTTACAAACATAACTTTGTCTCATCAAATCTTAACAGACGAGATCATTTTCCCAACAAACTCCCTCTATTTGATGATGACAAAACCATCAAATAGTTAATAAGTTTGTTTAACATAGTTATGTCTTAAGTCTTAAACTTATTAAGATTTTAATATTTGAATTAATCAAACATTAATTGAACATATCAATTTCAATTGAACTTATCAATTTAAATTGGAACACACCAACTTTTAGTTGAATACACCAACCAATTACATTAATAAATAATAACTTATCAGTTATTCATTTAGCTGAACTTATCAGACTTATAATTATGAACATATCATAACACAGTTGAACATATCAAACTTATACTTGTATTAATTGAACTAATCATAATACAAAAATATTAATCACTTAGATCATGCACACTAAGTGCTTACAAAAATATTAGAACTAATCTAATATTTACAAGTAGAACTAATCTATTCACGATGCAGCTCTTCAAACTCTTTGATCTCCTTGTTGATTTTTTCAAGGATTTCTTGCAGATTAGGTAAGTGTTGAAGCTGATCCTTTTGAGATCTGATTGCTCTGTTTATTCTGTATCTGAACCTTGCAGTTTGTTCAGTCTTTTCTACAATTTGACTCAGAGAAAACACTTCAGACACCCCACATGTGTATATGTTTGCATCAGACTAGAAGCATTTTTCTCCATTTCTATCCAGATACATGAATCCTTTCTCAGGCTTTTCCACATGGTGTTTTCTTTGAACTCTAAGCCTTCAGGAAGAACAAGACTGTGCGTATCTAAATATGCTAGTCCAGCTGGCTTTGTTTGCTTCTTCTTTCCAACTTTATGAAAAGAAGTTAATATGGTAGCTATCTCAGACCTGGGTATGAGTTTCAACGAATCAGCTCTTGCAAGTAGCCTTAGCAGCTCGTCTTAAACATGATTTCTGGCAGAGGACTTTTCTATCTGCTTAATAAATATGGCAAATTTCTTCCACTCTTCATAACCCAGTTTATGCATTTGATTCAGCTCCAAAGATGATGTCTCACCATTCCTAAAGACAAATTCTAGAATGATGATCCCTTGAGCTGAGCTCAACTGTAGTGTATTTATTTGAGAGGAGAAGTAGGTCCTTGTATAACACTAAGTTATGTCTTCCCCTTTAGGTTGACTCTGGAGAGGAAGTTCCTCTACTTCTTCCTCCTTGGGCACGATTGACAGTCTGAGTCTAGAAAGCTCTTCATTCTGCTTCTTGAGTTCAGCCCAAGCTCTTTCTCTTCTCTCTTTCTCCTCTGCTAACTCAGCTTGAACATCCATTTGTCTTTTTCTTAGCTCGTCGACAGATATCCCAAGCTGGTCAGCTTCCTCTTGTTCTAATCTTCTAACTGCCATCAGTGAAGCTCTCTCTTGTAATGTCATTTTATCTGCAGAGTCTTCATCTGAGGCTGATGATTCACTTAGAATCACTTTCCTTCTTTTCTGTTGAGGGGCTTCTGATTCATTTGAGCTGACCACTACTGGTCTTTTGCCTTTTACTTTCTCAGTCAGCTCAGGTTCTTTCTCTGTTTCTTTCTCCCCCTCAATCTGATCTGCTCCCTCTGCCAATAGTAGTAAAGCTTCAGCTTTGACTGACTCAGCTTCAGCTTCTTGAACCTTCTCCCCCTTTTTGTCATCATCAATAGGGGTCGAAGTCCTTTGTTTTTGTAGGGCAGCAACTGCAGATTTCAAATTTAGCACCTCCTCATCCAGATTATCGATAATCATTAGCATATCCTTCTTAGTTTGCTTTCTTTTGAGGTGCAACATGTCAAACTGACTTTTGAAAAAGTTCATTAAGTCGTCCAAGTCAGCTTGAGAGGGTTGGAATTTGGGTACATCATCCAAAGGCTGGTATTTACCTTCAAATTCATTTGCACCAGAGTCTAGACCCTGTGAATCACCTTGGTTTGAAGATGAAACATTGACAGGTCGTGCTATAGGGTGTGAGAAATGAAGAGAAGTAATGGGGCTCGAAATGTGAAGTGTATGGGTTGGTGGTTGGCTGATCGATTTGGAGGGGGGTGATTGACCCTGGGGATTGGTCATATATTCAATGTTACCTAAGTGTGTCTGCTTAGGCACAGTAGAGGGCTCTCCCATGGCACTGGAGAGTATAGGCTGAGTAGACACCACACCCGGGTTAGACTGTTGGGTTGTAATGAGCCTTGACGTTGACACCTTAAGAGTAGGCATCTCCCCCTCAACTCCTACCGGTGGAGGGATCAATGTGATATCAGCTCCAGTGATGCCTTTAGGAGTGGCACCACCTTTGGCAGTTTTTCTTTGGTAGGTTTGGATATTCTCCCTAGTAGCATTGGGCAAACTAGGGGTGGCTTCAGAGTGGGATTGTAAATGGAATGAAGGTGGAGGAGATGGGATAGACTGGGTTGGGCTTACCACAGCCTTGTCTCCAAAAATGGATGGAGAATAGTGAGAAGAAAGAGAAAGTGGAGAGGTCTTACCAGAAGCAGCTTCAGTGTGTGCTGGTTCAACTTGAGCAGATTGCTCAGCTTGAACTTCAATGTAAGCTTGGGAAGCTCCCCCTTGATTTGATCCCTCTTCCGCACTTTCAGATGAAGCTGCCTCAGCTATCAGTAGCATGGGCTCATTCAGACCCTCTTGCTATGGGAAGATGTCATTGTTGAACATCTTGGGGCTGAGTGTAGGAAACAGGAACACATCCTGATCAGCTTCATAGAGTGTTGTCCCCAGCTCGGCTTCAATTGCCAAGGACAGGTACCTTATAAACGGTACATGAAGATCCCTTGTGGTCTTCATCACTTGGACCTTGAGTTCATTGAAGAAAAGCAGAGCATAGTCCATATTTCTGTTGAAGTAAATATTGTACAGCAGCAGCATTTCGAACTCATTTACCTAGTCCAGTCTATTAGATATATGCCCACTAATGCACGTACGCCATATAGACCGCTGCTGATGATGTATGGGCCTACTGGGTCATACACCGGGGTTAAACCTGACAGCAACTTAAGTTAAGGGACCAAATATGACAAAAGACAAAAGTTGACATAGCAGGCCTCGTTAGCGCCGCTAACTCTAAAGGGTTAGCGCCACTAAGTCCTAAAGGTTAGCGCCGCTACGGCTGCATGTACTTTGTGTCACATCCTTGACAGACCGCGTTAGCGCCGCTAACTTTAAGGGGTTAGCGCCGCTAAACCCTAAGATTTAGCGCCGCTAAACCCTAAGATTTAGCGCCGCTAAACCCTAAGATTTAGCGCCGCTACGACTGCATGGGCTTTATGTCAAATTACCTCCCAAGCTGGCCAATGCGTGGGTAACACCAAGGAACGCACTTTGGCCGGTGATAGTGGTTAAAAACGAATCTGGAGGAAGAAGTTATGTGACTTCATTTTGTTGAAGTTCTTTTTGCTCTCTCTCTCTCTCTCTAAAATACACATTACCTTCTTTGATGCTACAAGAGATCAAGAGAAAGTGTAAGAGAGGGTTGCTCCAGATTGGTCTCGTGTAGAAGCTGTCCCGGAGTGGTTTTCAAGGTGAAGTTCCACAACGGCTTGCTAGCACTCGTGGTTTGACTTGTTCCCGGGGTATATCCCAATAGAAGATCCGGTTTTCGTTCTTGGAGGATCATCACCACAGTTTGAGATTACTGGAGCTAAGGAGAAAGGTATAACCTCTTTCCTTTCCTTGTTGCATTTCTTGAACATAGAGTTTGGTCCATTTTGGGATTTCTAGTTTTCATGCTTTATATGCTTGTACCTTGGGCTGTTTTTGTTGTACTTGCTTCCGCTGTGAGCCCACGAAATCCCAACAGTGGTATCAGAGCCACCTCTATGTTAGATTTGCACTTGGTGGCTTGAAAAATCCCGAAATCAAAATGGTTGTTTTCTGTTCGAACAAGGTTAGCGGCGCTAACCTCGGGTTAGCGGCGCTAACTCATAAATGTTAGCGGTGCTAACGCGCTGTAACAGTTTTGGTTTCAAAGTTAAAATCAGTTTTGGTCTCGGGAATTTTTAGCCTTTTTGTGATTCTGGAATTTTGTTACAGATTTGTTTTGGTAATTTTATTACCATCTTGTTTGGTTAGTTGTATATGATAGATTTGAAATTGGTAACCTTGCCTTTGAACTTGTGGTTGACTTTGTGTGGTTGGATGAAATTTGGTGATTTAATATCACATATGGGCTGTAATATTTATTAAAATTGTTATAATTTGTAATAATATTGTGTCTTGCATGCCATTTCATTCATCCGTGTATTTGTGCTAGATAAATAGGAAATTATTGTGGCGTGTATGCCATTTCAATTTCTATTGTATTTGTTGTACAATTTGGATGAAAACACACAAGATGGAGTCGGAAGGAGATGAAGCGTGTCCATAGAAGCCGGTGAAGTCCATTAGAGATAGCGGTTCTAATGGGAGCTCGCATTGAAGACCTTCCGTCCCTTAGTTGACCACGTTCTACCCATTTTGGCTCACGGGAAGAACGCATAGGATTTATGGCAAGGGTTACCAATTTATTTCGTATATATCAATGTGATGTGATTTTATTTAATTCTTGCATGGTTTGCTTAGGATTCGCATGCTAGAAAATTTTTCAAAATTAATAAAATCACAAGAGATTTGGTAAAAATGGTTTACAACTCTCTCGCACGTTCACATACAAGATTAACTCACCTAGTGAAAAATAGGTTTTGTCACTAAACAAGTTAATCTGTAACCAAGCCGAAAACAAAAGCCCGTTTTCATAAAAACGTAAATCTTGCGCCATCCAAAAGATGACACCACCCAAATCTAGTGAAGCATGGAGTGATTGTCGAGCTTAGCACGAGTTATTCCATGTTGATCTGTGTGAAAGGTGAGTGTGGGATCTTGAAATTATCGGTTGTCGAGCTTAGCACGAGCTGGTAGTTGTCGAGGTATCACCGTGTATCTTGTTGGACGATTTACAATTGCAAATTAAAATCCTTGAGTGATTGTCGAGCTTAGCACTAGTCAACCAAGAATTTTAATTTGGAATTGGTGCAGGTAGGGATCAAACATGCCAAACGACCGATGGTTGTCGTAGGATCCCGCAAGTGTCTAAGAGTTGTAATAGAGATTGCAATCGGTAAAATGGTTATTGGCCTAAATAGCTCCATGAAGTGATCCGCGGCAACCCCGTCATGAATTGGAGTGAAATATGGTTCTTAGCCCTTGTTAAAATATATTTCGAGACGATATGGGTAATTATTTTAACAAGGATTAAATCAAACTAACTAATTCGCGTACTCTTTTTAATTATAGGATGTCAAATCAAAACCACAACACGTCAAATTTTTCACTTCGTATTATTCTACAAAGGGAGAAACTCACGGGAGTGAACTTTGTTGACTGGCTTAGGCAATTGACGATTGTCCTACGTGCCAAGTCTAAGTTGCACATCCTTGAGGGACCCCTTCCTGAACCACCTGCTATTAATGCGGAATGGGCTATCCGATATGCGTATGAAAAGCGTGTTCGGGATACACACGATATTGCTTGTCTCATGTTATCAAGTATGAGCTCGGAACTGCGAAAGCAATTTAAGCACATGACTGTGTATGACATGATTAACAAGCTGAAGGATGTTTTCCGACAACAAGTTAGGCAAGAACATTTTGAGTGTGTTAAAAGTCTAACCGGTTGTAAGATGCAGGAAGGCGGGAGTGTAAGTGCCCATGTTTTGAAGATGAAATCATACATGGACCAGATGGAGAGATTAGGTTTTCCTATAGGGAGGTAGCTTGGTGTGAATTTCATACTTCAGTCTCTGTCCGCCACATATGAAAAGTTTGTAACGAACTATCATATGCTTTGAAAGGAAATGTCTATAGATGAATTGCATGGAATATTGAAGGTTGTAGAATCTAACATGTCCAAGCATACATCATCCTCATCCACTCCCATTCTTGGTTCTAAGGGAAAATTTCTAGCCAAGAAGAAGAAATCGATCCCATTAATAGAAGAAGTTGGAGTTTCCAACCTTGCTTCAAGTTTTGAGTCTATGGACATTGATGACGTGCCTAAGGAGACTCAACATGGGGTGGTTTGCTACTTCTGCGATAGATTTGGGGATTGGGGCCGTCATGCCTGCCCTTTGTGCCAAGAGGATATAAAACTTCTCAGAAAAGAGAGAGTTAATTTTCCTACTTGAGGTACATTCATGATTTTTACTTTATTGCTATTCCTTAATAAGCTGGGTTGTTTACCCGAGCTATAAGACTCACGTTTTTCACAATTTTATTTTGTTACAAAGTGTAGGTCTGTTCGTTGCAAGAAGGAAGAGCTTGAAGAACCGGACCTCTGAAGAAGAAATTTAGTTGATTGTCTTCTACAAGAGAATTGGGAGTGTTAAATCTCGCCATTAATTCCGGAATTATTTATTACTTTTGTTTGTATGTCCTGCGTGGCTAGACTTGCTTTATTATATGTTCTTTCGAAGATGATGGATGTTTTGTATCTTGTATTTTGATAAAAGTTTTTTCAAATTGATAGTTTCATTTCAAATTTGATCCATGTCTATGCTTATGTGTTATTTTTGACTATTTTAGTGCTCAAATACACATTTGATGACGATGGATATGACTTAGAATTGAAAAAATTTTGAAAAATTATTTTGAGATGATTTTATCAAAACTTATCCATATCATTGCATACATAAAGGCTCGTTATAAGTAATAAGGCAATCATGAACAATTGATTCTTAAATCCAAAAGTGGTTTGGATGTATTAGCTCTATGGAATAATCAAACTTGACCAAGTAAACAACATTTGCATTACTTAGATCCATGTGGTTAGGATCTTTGTAAAAGTTTAGCCTCGGGCTAAATGAAAGATGCAAATCTTTTTTATTCGAATAGGATGATTAAGAAATCCTTCACCAATATTGGTAGGAAGGATTGTGACTTGTTGGATTTGATCACATTTGTGTGGATAATCCGTTCAAGTATGCCACAAAGAGTGACACTAGTGAAATTCTTCATCACTATCTTTATGGTAGTTGTTGAGAGAATGTTTACTAGTGAAAAGGTTTGTGTCTGGAACCTAGTGGTGTTCGGAACTAACCTAAAGAGAATTAAGAATCAATAAGGGCATATAGATATAAATTCTTAGATCTAGAATAGATGCTAAGTTTTCTTATCTATATTGGTTTAAACATGAAATTAATCATGGGTTTAACTCATAATTCGTTTTCTCGAAGAAACACATTTGTACATAGTTTTACTTTAAAGAAAACCGGATATCTGTATTGATGATCTGGTAAAAGGCAGGCCTAAAGCATGTATTCAATGTGATTGGTATATATTAATTTTATGAACCAAGTCCTCAATCTAAAACTCAACATTATGGTCACTTAAGCATCGAATGAGATAGTGACTAGAAAGAGTCCTTTGCTTGTCAATCTCATAACTTTAAATTATCCAGTCTACATTCAGTGGGAGATGGATGAATTATAAGTTGATGCTTATATATTTAAGTAGTTCATCTGAGTTTTGGATAATTGTTCTTGAACTTATGGGAATCATTTTTGGTTGCTCATAAGGGAAAGGACAATTTACAAAAGCATTCCAGTGGAGGGATGTAAAACTTAATTAAAAGACCTAATGTTGACACTAGCATTTAATCAGCATAGAGATGCTGGTAAAACCTGACAATATCCATTGCTTCTTTATATCTGATGGAAATCAAGAAGGCTGTTTAGATATGAGGTTGTCATATTTTATTAACAGCAGCTTGATGGTAAAACATTGTGATGTTACTATTCATCGGAAACATAGTGGGACCCTGGGTTCACTAGTGAATATAAGAAGGGAATGGTATACATAGATGTAATTTATTTGCTGCATCCAAGTACTTGACTTGGGTTAATGCCACACCTACGGTGTGATCCAAGAAGAGTAAAGGGACTAACATATATGCAAATATGGACAACTTAAAATACCGACTAGAGACAAAGTGTTTCATGTTGATTATATGGAAACATGTTCTAGTGGTTATGTTGAAGATAACTTGGATAAAGTGGAATATTGTTGTCACCTTGCGGAGACAAGATTAGTTCAATTGGATGTAAGAGACCTGTATCCTTCATAGGATTAAGTTGAGGAATGCTTAAGGCACTTTCCGAGGGTCTTATTCATCCATAATATCCAGATTAGGTCTGGATTATGTGAAACATTGTTGTTGCCATGGGGAAACGAGTATGTTCACATGGAAATAAAAGACCAAGATCCTTCGCAGGGTTAAGTTGAGGAAATGTTTGAAGCATGTTCCGAGGTCTTATATATCCATTATGTCCAAGTTGTGTCCATGACTAAAGTCAGCAAAACTTGCATCTTGTGGCTGTAATCCTGCTTTACGAGAAAGTCAAAGGAATGAGTTTTCTAGAAAGCATAGATTAAGCCAGCTACCCTTGTCAGGGCTAGTGGGAGCTTCATGTGTTCCTAATAAAATATACTCAATGAAAATAATGTCCTAATTTAGGGTTGTTCTCAACCTATTGATAGAATTACTGTTACATGAGTATAAATAGAAAATAAAGTGGATTCTAAAATTCAAGAAATACTGGAGTATGTTCTTGATGTTCGACGAAAATAGAGTTGTCTTGAGTAAGTTATTATTGCAAGCAAATCCATACTTGTAAGACTGTCGATTCTAATCGAAGTTTTGAATATACAATTATGTGGTGTAGATACGACATATAAAATTCAATGAGTGTCATAGACCCTATTGTGTACTTCGGTAACATTGAGGGTATGTCGACTCTATTAAAAGTGAGTGTTAGTGACTCTATTGTGAACTTTGGTTACATTGAGAGTATGACGACTCTGGTATTCATAAGTGTCATTTATCCTATTGTACACTTTGGTAACATTGAAGATATGACGACTATGATAATATTATGTATGATCTCTTTTGATAAACACTTTGAAAGTGGTTTAACAAGAGAATACAGAAGAGTACAAAGGGATATCGTGTAGATGATCCAATAATTAAGCCATTGTCAAATTCTAGTGATGAATTTCATACTAGGTATTATAGCATTGTTTATGCTTATGACTGGGCTTGAATATCGTTTTAGTAAATGTTTGATTTACTTATAAGTTTTGGGAACGATACAGACATTATTGTAACTTATGCTTGTTTCGATATGCGTGTGATACGGTTACATTCATAATACTTTACTGTGTTCCATCTTAGCATGTTTAACCACTTCCCAGAATGTTTATACATTCTAAATTTCGACAGTCAGTCATTCTTCATGGGAGGAAGTTTGAAATAAGGCTGAGGTTAGGTGTTGGTTATGCATTAATCAAGGATTGAATGCATGAAACGCAGCAGTAACCTATGCTTGAAAGGAGTTTCAAGTGACTGGATGACCCGCACCTGAGTTCACTTCATGGATCATGGTCACAAGTAACTTGGGATGATAATATCATTACGTCCTTTGACATGAGATATATGAATTGCCATAGCATGAAACTTTCTTACTTTGGTTATTTCAAAATGTAGTTCGTAACTGGCTATAATAAAGGGAATAGCTAGGTAAGACAAGGTTCATGCTATGGGGTTGTACAGTCAACGGAATTTGTTCCTCTTGTATGAGAGATATCCCTGGGCCCCTCGATGATTGGGCGCTGACACCAAAATAAGCATGGCCATGCGCAAAGGAATATTGATTAAGAATCAGATATGTCCTTAAATTTTTGGTCACCACCAATCTAGATCGAGAAACATAATCGTGAACGATCTGGAGATTGACATATTAATCCATGTCTCGTGTTCACAAGGATATCGTGAACAAAGGGATGTTTGATCACTTATCTATAGGACCTCTAAATTTTTGTAGGTTATGGTTTTCTGCAAGGAAGCGGAACCCATACTAACTTGGGGGCATCGATGCTTTGCTAGAGGCTGCTCTTTGTCTGTGGTTACGTGGGTACGGTGCATTATGTGCAAGTGGGAGTCTTTTAGATATATGCCCACTAATGCACGTACGCCATATAGACCGCTGCTGATGATGTATGGGCTTATTGGGTCATACACCAGGGTCAAACCTGACAGCAACTTAAGTTAAGGGACCAAATATGACAAAAGACAAAAGTTGACATAGCAGGCCTCGTTAGCGCCGCTAACTCTAAAGGGTTAGCGCCGCTAAGTCCTAAAGGTTAGCGCTGCTACTTTGTGTCACATCCTTGACAGACCGCGTTAGCGCCACTAACTTTAACGGGTTAGCGCCGCTAAACCCTAAGAGTTAGCGCCGCTACGACTGCATGGGCTTTATGTCAAATTACCTCCCAAGCTGGCCAATGCGTGGGTAACACCAAAGAACACACTTTGGCCGGTAATAGTGGTTAAAAACGAATCTGGAGGCAGAAGTTGAGTATGTGACTTCATTTTGTTGAAGTTCTTTTTGCTCTCTCTCTCTCTAAAATACACATTACCTTCTTTGATGCTACAAGAGATCAAGAGAAAGTGTAAGAGAGGGTTGCTCCAGATTGGTCTCGTGTAGAAGCTGTCCCGGAGTGGTTTTCAAGGTGAAGTTCCACAACGGCTTGCTAGCACTCGTGGTTTGACTTGTTCCCGGTGTATATCCCAATAGAAGATCCGGTTTTCGTTCTTGGAGGATCATCACCACGGTTTGAGATTATTGGAGCTAAGGAGAAAGGTATAACCTCTTTCCTTTCCTTGTTGCATTTCTTGAACATAGAGTTTGGTCCATTTTGGGAATTCTAGTTTTCATGCTTTATATGCTTGTACCTTGGGCTGTTTTTGTTGTACTTGCTTCCGCTGTGAGCCCACGAAATCCCAACACAGTCCTCTAACCTTAGTCCCCAGCGAACGAATCACTATTGAAACCATGAAGCCCCAACTGGTTGGAAAAGTGGCCTTCTTGATGACACCCTCTGTCTGCGGGTGATACAATCGAGGTAGGACAGACCTAGCCACTTTCCTTGTGACAGCCGGCTCGAACTCATCAGATTGAGGGAGCCGAAGAACATCCCTTAGCCGCTGCACTGAAAGGGTTACTGTTCTATTGCCATTTAAAATAGTCCCTGTTATCTCTCCCCTGTTCTAGTCACAAGTACAGGTGTACCAGAACTCTAGCAAATGTTGTGGAACGATGTAAAGGGGTGCGCCACTGAAGGCGAATGCCAGGGGGCATTTACGAATATTAGCCACCCAGGTTTCATAACATCTGCCTTATTTTCACGGAGGAATCGCAAGGCAGGCCCGTTGATTGTTGATTTTAATCAACGGCGCTCCATCGTTCTTAAATTGAGCACCTCGAACCATTTGATTCCCGAGTACAAATGCTATTCCGTTCATATTGATTTATTACACTGAGTAATTTGTGAAAAAAGTGATGAGCAACTGAAAATGCGCACTGAGAGATTCGAGGATTGCACCTAGCAAATTAGGGCTTGGAACGGACGTATGCATTGAGCAATTTGAGGTGTTTATGAAAGGTGTTTTAGAAATTTGGAGTTAAGCGTAAACTTCTCTAAACAGAATAGGATCGGTATATATACCTTTCTGAGGAGAGATGAATGTGTTGGGATCTCGAGGGCAACACAGCGGAAGCAAGTACAACAAACAAAGCCCACGGTACAAGCATACAAAGCACAAAAACATGAAATCCCGAACATGGACCAAACTCTATGCAAAAGAAATGCAACTAAAAGAAGGAAGAAAGTTATACCTTTCTCCTAAGCTCCAGATTTCTGAATGTCTCGTGAAGTGGAGCTCCAAGAACAAACGCGGATCGACTAGAGGGTAGTGCCCCGGTAACACGCCAACCTCTTGAGCTAGCAAGCCTCCATGGTACTTCTACTCGAAAACCACTTCTGGAACAGCAATAAAACGAGACCAATGTATTCTGGAGCAATCTCTCTAGATCAAGTCTCTCTTGGCCTTAGTAGCACCAAAGAATGTGTGTATGTGTTAGAGAGAAAAAGAAGAGAGAACCAAAACTCAATTCAAACAAATGAGTCTTCACCCCTTCTTTTTGGCTTCAGAATTCGTCCCTTAACCCCACTAACCGGCCATGCCTCGAGAACCCAAAGTTAACATGCATTGGCTGATTTGGGAGGTGGAAATGACAAATGGCACTGGCAGGGTTTAGCGGCGCTAACCAAGAGTTAGCGGCGCTAACCAAGAGTTAGCGGCGCTAACCAAGAGTTAGCGGCGCTAACTCAAAAGGGTTAGCGGCGCTAACGCGCCCTGTCAGCGATTTGACACAAAGTACATGCAGCCGTAGCGGCGCTAACCTATAGTAGTTAGCGGCGCTAATTCCTAATAGTTAGCGGCGCTAACGCGGCCTGCGATGTCAACTTTTGTCTTCTGCCATATTTCGTCCCTTAACTTAAATTGCTGTCAGGTTAGACCCCGGCGCATGACCCAATAGGCCCATACATCATCAGCAGCGGTCCATATGGCGTACGTATATTAATGGGCATATTTCTAACAAACTCCCACGTACACATAATGCACCGTACCCATGTAACCACAGACAAAGAGCGGCCCCTAGCAAAAGCATCAATGCCCCCAAGTCAGTATGGGTTCCGCTTTTATGCAGAAAACCATTACCTACAAAAAGAACGTAGAGGTCCTATTTGATAAGTGATCAATACTCCTTTTGTTCACGATATCCTTGTGAACACGAGACATGGATTGATATATCAATCTCCAGATCGTTCACGATTATGTTACTCGATCTTGATTGGTGGTGACCCAAATTTAAGGACATATCTGATTCTAAATCAATATTCCTTTGCGCATGGCCATGCTTATTTTGGTGTCAGCGCCCAATCATCGAGGGGCCCAGGGATATCTCTCATACCAGAGGAATAAATCCCGTTGACTATACAACCCCATAGGGTGAACCTTCTCTTACTTGGCTATTCCCTTTATAGTAGCCAGTTACGAACTACGTTTTGAAATGGCTAAAGTAAGAAAGTTCATGCTATAGCAATTCATACATCTCGGGTCGAAGGACGTAATGATATTATCCTTCCGAGTCACTCTATGACCATGATCCATGAAGTGAACTCGGGTGTGGGTCTTCCAGTTACTTGAAACTCCTTTCAAGCACAGGTTACTGTTGCGTTTCATGCATTCAATCCTTGATTAATGCCTAACCAACACCTAACCTCAGCCTTAATTCAAGCTTCCTTCCCTTGAAGAATGACTGGCTGTGGAAATTTAGAATGTATAAACATTCTGGGAAGTGGTTAAACATGCTAAGATGGAACACAGTAAAGACCAATGAAGGTAACCGCATCATGTGTATATATAGTCTCTACTATATATCGATACAATCATTGGTTAGCAGTACTGCTTACCGTTCCCAAAGCTTATAAGTAAATCAAACATTTACTAAAACGATATTCGAGCCTAGTCATAAGCATTGACAATGCTATTATACCTAGTATGAAATTCATCACTAGTATTTGACAACGGCTTAATTATGGGATCATCTACACGATATCCCTTTGTACTCTTTTGTATTCTCTTATTAAACCACTTGCAAAGTGTTTATCAGAGAGATCATATACAAGGTTATCATAGTCGTCATATCCTTAATGTTACCGAAGTCTCCAATAGGATTAATGACACTAATGATTATCAAAGTCGTCATACTCTCATTGTAACCGAAGTTCATAATAGAGTTACTGACACTCACGTTAATTAGAGTCGACATACCCTAAATGTTACCAAAGTACACAATAGGGTTAACGTCACTCATTGAATCTTAATGTCCTATCTGCACCACATATTTTAATATTCAAAACTCCGATTAAAATTTGACAGTTTCATAGGTATAGATTTTCTTGCAGTACTAACTTACTCAAGACAATTCTATTTTCGTCGAACATCAAGAACATATATCAGTATTTCTTGAATCTAAAATCCACTTGATTCCATGTTTTCTATTCATACTCATAGTACAATAATTCCATCACTAGGTTGTAAAACAACCCTAAATTAGGACATTAATTTTATTGAGCATATTTTGCTAAGAACACATGAAGCTCCCACTAGCCCTGACAAGGGTATCTGGCTTAATCTATGCTTTCTAGAAAACTCATTCCTTTGACTTTCTTGCAAAGCGGGATTACAGCCACAAGATGCAAAATTTTGCTGACTAAACTCATGGACACAATTTGGACATAATGGATATATGAGACCTCGGAACATGTTTCAAAACATTTCCTCAAATTAACCCTGCAAAGGATCTTGGTCTTAATATTTCCATGTGAACATACTTGTTTTTCCCAAAGCGACAACAATGTTCCACATAAACCAGACCTAATCTGGATATTATGGATGAATAAGACCCACGGAAAGTGCCTTAAGCATTTCCTCAACATAATCCTGCGAAGGATACAGGTCTCTTACATCCAAGTGTACTAATCTTGTTTTCGTAAGGTGACAACAATATTTCACTTTATCCAAGTTATCTTCAACACATACTAGAACATATTTCCATATTATCAATATGAAAAGCTTTGTCTCTAGTCGGTATTTGAAGTTGTCCATAGATGCATATATGTTAGTCCCTTCACCTTCTCGGATTACACCTTAGGTGTGGGATTAACCCAAGTCAAGTACTTGGATGCAGCAAATTGATTACATCTACGTACACCATTCACTTCTTATATTCACTAGCGAACACAGGGTCCCACCATGTTTCCGATGAATGGTAACATCACAATGATTTACCATCAAGCTGTTGCTACTCTGATATGACAACCTCATATCTATAACAACCTTCTTGATTTCCATCAGATATAAAGAAGCAATGGATATTGTCAGGTTTTACCAGCATCTCTATGCTGATTAAGTGCTAGTGTCCACATTAGGTCTTTTATTTAAGTTTAACGTTCTTCCACTGGAATGCTTTTGTAAATTGTTCTTTCCCTTTTGAATAACCAAACATGGTTCCCATAAGTTCAAGAACAATTATCCAAAACTCGGATGAACTACTTAAATATACAAGCATCAACTTATAATTCATACATCTCCCACTTAATGTAGAATGAATAATTTTAAGTTGTGAGATTGATAAGCAAAGTACTCTTTCTAGTCAAAATCTCATTGGATGCTTAAGTTGACCATAATGTTGTGTTTCAGATTGAGAACTTGGTTCATAAAAATTAATGTATACCAATCACATTGAATACATGTTTTAGGCCTGCTTTTTACCAGATCATCAACAAAGATATCCGGTTTTGTTTAAAGTAACATCATGTACAAAATGTGTTTCTTAGAGAAAACGAATTACGGGATAAACCCATGATTCATTTCATGTTTAAACCAATATAGATAGTAAAACTTAGTATCTATTCTAGATCTAAGAATTTACGTCTATATGCCCTTATTGATTCTTAATTTCTTAAGGTTATTTCCGAACACCTCCAGGTTTCAGACACAAACCTTTTATCTAGTTAAACATTCTCTCAACAACCATCATAAAGATGGTGATGGAGAATCTTACTAGTGTCACTCTATATGGTATACTTGTACGGATTATCCACATAAGTGTGATCAAAATCCAACAAGTTATAATCCTTCCTACCAACATAGGTGAAGGATTTCTTAATCATCCTAGTCCAATAAACAATATTTATATCCTTCATTTAGCCCGAGGCTAAACTTTTACAAAGATCCTAACCACATGGATCCAAGCGATGTAAATGTTGTTTACTTGGTTAAGTTTGATTATGCCATATACTAATGTATCCAAACCACTTTTGGATCTAAGAATCAATTATTTCATGATCGCCTTACTACTTATAATGAGCCTTTATGTATGCAATGATATGGATAAGTTTTGATTGGATAAAACATATCAAAATAATTTTTCAAAATTGTTTCAATTCCAAGTCATCTCCATCGTCATCAAATGTGTATTTAAGCACCATAAATGGTCAAAATAACACATAAGCTTTGACATGGATCGAATTTGAAATGAAACCATCATAATGAAAAATCTTTTAAACAAAATACATAGTACAAAATATCCATCATCTCTAAAGAACATACAATAAAGCAAGTCTTGCCACGCAGGGCGTACAAACAAAAGTAATAAATTAATCCGGAAAAAAAAATGGCGAGATCAACACTCCCAATTCTCTTGTAGAAGACAATCAACAAAATTTCTTCTTGAGATATCCGGCTCTTCAAGCTCTTCCTTTTGCATCGAACAGAGCTACACTTTGCAACAAAATAAATTTGTGACAAACGTGAGTCATATAGCTCGGGTAAACAACCCAACTTAATAAGGAATGGCAATGAAGTATAATCATGAATGTACCTTAAGTAGGAAAATTAACTCTCTCTTGTCTGAGAAGTTTTATATCCTCTCGGCACGGAGGGCAGGCATGACGGTCCCAATCCCCAAATCTACCACAGAAGTAGCAAACCAACCCTTGTTGAGTCTCTTTAGGCATATCATCAATATCCATAGACTCAAAACTTGAAGTAAGCTTGGATACACCAACTTCTTCATTTGATGGGATCAATTTCTTCTTCTTGGCTAAAAGTTGTTCCTTAGAGCCAAAAACAGGAGTGAATGAGGATGATTCATGCTTGGACATGTTGGATTCAACATCCTTCAACATTCCATGCAGTTCATCTATAGATATTTCCTTTCCATGCATATGATAGTTCTCTACAAACTTTTCATATGATGCGGGCAGAGACCGAAGTATGAAATTCACACCAAGCTCCCTCCCTATAGGAAAACCTAGTCTCTCCATCTGGTCCATGTATGACTTCAACTTCAAAACATGGGCACTAACACTCCCGCCTTCCCGCATCTTACAACCGGTTAGACTTTTAACGCACTCATAATGTTCTTGCCTACCTTGCTGTCGGAAAACATCCTTCAGCTTGTTAATCATGTCATACACAGTCATGTGCTCAAATTGCCTTCGCAGTTCCGAGCTCATACTTGATAACATGAGGCTAGCAACATCGTGCGTATCCCGAACACGCTTTTCATACGCGTATCGGATAGCCCATTCCACATTGGTAGCAAGTGGTTCAGGAAGGGGTTCCTCAAGGATGTGTAACTTGGACTCGGCACGTAGGACAATCCTCAATTGCCTAAGCCAGTCCACAAAGTTCACTCTCGTGAGTTTCTCCCTTTGTAGGAACATACGTAGTGATAAGTTCGACGTGTTGTGGTTTTGATTTGACATCCTATATTAAAGTAGAGTACACGAATTAGTTGTTTGATTTAATCCTCGTTAAAATAATTACCCATATTGCCTCGAAAAATATTTTAACAAGGGCTAAGAACCATATTTCACTCCAATCCATGACGGGGTTGCCACGGATCACTTCATGGAGCTATTTAGGCCGATAACCATCTTACCGATTGCAATCTCTATTGCAACTCTTAGACACTTGCGGGATCCTACGACAACCATCGGTCGTTTGGCATGTTTGATCCCTACTTGCACCAATTCCAAATTAAAATTCTCGGTTGACTCGTGCTAAGCTCGACAATCACTCAAGGATTTTAATTTGCAATTGTAAATCGTCCGTCAAGACATACGGTAACAAATTCACCAAAATTGGCTCGTGCTAAGCTCGACAACCAAAATTGTGAATTTGCCACACTCACCTTCCACACAGGTTTATGGGAGTTGGCTCGTGCTAAGCTCGACAACCAAAACCCATAAATCTAGATTCGGGTGGTATCGACTTACGGATGGCGCAAGATTTACGTTTTATGAAAAACGGGCTTTTGTTTTCGGCTTGGTTACAGATTAACTTGTTTAGTGACAAAACCTATTTCCATTAGGTGAGTTAATCTTGTATGTGAGCGCGCGAGAGTTGCAAACCATTTTTACCAATTCTCTTGTGATTTTATTAATTTCGAAAAAATTGTCTAGCATGCGAATCCTAAGCAAACCATGCAAGAATAAAATGAAATCACATCACACGCATATAAACGAAGTAAATTGGTAACCCTTGCCAAAATCCTATGCGTTCTTCCCGTGAGCCAAAACGGGTAGAACGTGGTCAAACTAGGGGACGGAAAGTCTTCAATGCGAGCTCCCACTAGATCCGCCATCTCCAATGGACTTCATCGGCTTCTATGGACACGCTCCATTTCCTTTCCGACTCCTAAATGTGTGTCTTCATCCAATTTGTACAAAACATACAATAGAAAAAGAAATGGCGTACAAGCCACAATAACTTCCTATTTATCTAGTACAAATACACGGATGAATGAAATGTCATGCAAGCCACAATATTATTACAAATATAACAATTTTAATAACTACTACAGCCCATATGTGATATTAAATCACCAAATTGCATCCAAACACACAAATACAACCACAAGGTCAAGGCAAGGTTACCAATTTCACAACAACCACATACAACCAAACATAATGGTAACTAAAATACCAAAACAAACCTGGAACAAATTTCCAGAAACAGAAAATGACCAAAATACCCGAGAACAAAACTGTTTTTAACTTTTAAAACCAAAATCGTAGCTGCGCGTTAGCGCCGCTAAGTTTAAGTAGTTAGCGCCGCTAACTGAAGACAGTTAGCGCCGCTAACCCGGTTCGAACAGAAAACAAACATTTTGATTTCGGGATTTTCAGGCCACCAAGTGCAAATCTAACATAGAGGTGGCTCTGATACCACTGTTGGGATCTCGAGGGCAACACAGCGGAAGCAAGTACAACAAACAAAGCCCACGGTACAAGCATACAAAGCACAAAAACATGAAATCCCGAACATGGACCAAACTCTATGTAAAAGAAATGCAACTAAAAGAAGGAAGAAAGTTATACCTTTCTCCTAAGCTCCAGATTTCTGAATGTCTCGTGAAGTGGAGCTCCAAGAACAAACGCGGATCGACTAGAGGGTAGTGCCCCGGTAACACGCCAACCTCTTGAGCTAGCAAGCCTCCATGGTACTTCTACTCGAAAACCACTTCTGGAACAGCAATAAAACGAGACCAATGTATTCTGGAGCAATCTCTCTAGATCAAGACTCTCTTGGCCTTAGTAGCACCAAAGAATGTGTGTATGTGTTAGAGAGAAAAAGAAGAGAGAACCAAAACTCAATTCAAACAAATGAGTCTTCACCCCTTCTTTTTGGCTTCAGAATTCGTCCCTTAACCCCACTAACCGGCCATGCCTCGAGAACCCAAAGTTAACATGCATTGGCTGATTTGGGAGGTGGAAATGACAAATGACACTGGCAGGGTTTAGCGGCGCTAACCAAGAGTTAGCGGCGCTAACTCAAAAGGGTTAGCGGCGCTAACGTGCCCTGTCAGCGATTTGACACAAAGTACATGCAGCCGTAGCGGCGCTAACCTATAGTAGTTAGCGGCGCTAACTCCTAATAGTTAGCGGCGCTAACGCGGCCTGCGATGTCAACTTTTGTCTTCTGCCATATTTGGTCCCTTAACTTAAATTGCTGTCAGGTTAGACCCCGGCGCATGACCCAATAGGCCCATACATCATCAGCAGCGGTCCATATGGCGTACGTATATTAATGGGCATATTTCTAACAGAAAGTTACCGTTAGAAATCTTTTTTTATCCGTTACACTGAAAAATTACGGATTGATGTAACAGTTAGAGAGTAGAAACTTATCATCTTCCAACGGATACAAGTGTAAAATAATATTATCAACCCATAATAAGATTATAAACACTGTTAAAGTATACCAATACACAATTGATATACGGTGCGATTTGAGACCGACTCAAATATGCATGTATAGATGAATTAATGACACTTAGTAATTAAGACATAGTTTTGGACACACCAAATTGAGTAAACTTATTACTCAGGTTAAGTCAAGCACTCAGCTTGAGTTGAGTACTCAGCTTGAGATTGATACTCAGCTTGAGTGGAGAACACATCTCAGATTTAATGACACTGAGTTAATTGTTGTTTGAGACTGACTCAAACTTGTTTCTAACTACATTGAGTAGTTTAAAACTTGATTGAAACCAACCAAATGTGTGAACATATCACTCAGCTTGAGTGAAGCAAATAGCTCAGACTCAATAACACTTAGTCAGTTATGTTTGAGACTGACTCAAACTGTATCATAACTACACTAAGTAGTTAGAATATGTTTTGAACACACCGAACTTTTGAACTCATCATTCAGTTTGACTTGTAATACAGTTTATGAAAACTTATTTATAAACTGTGCACTCAGCTTAAGACACTTAGTCTTTGTCAAACTGAAAAACTTAGATTCTAGACACTTAGCTAGGGGTTGAGCATACCCAATTCACTAAGCAGATACATAAACCTCTTTTCATCAAGGGGTTTAGTGAAGATATCTGCTAATTGGTCATCAGTGGAAATAAATTTAATGTCAACTTTACCTTTTTCCACGATGTCCCTGATGAAGTGATGTCGAATTTCAATGTGCTTGGTTCGTGAGTGGAATACTGGATTGTAAGTGATGGCTATAGCACTTTGGTTATCACAGAAGGTAGGAGTTTCCTTGAAATTGATGCCAAAGTCTTGAAGCTGATGCTGCATCCATAGGATTTGAGCACAACAGGTACCTGCTGCAACATATTCAGCTTCAGCAGTTGAAGTAGCCAATGAGTTATGTTTCTTACTAGTCCAGCTGACTAACTTCCCTCCAAGCATTTGACATCCTCCAGTAGTTGATTTTCTGTCTAACTTGCACCGAGCATAGTCATCATCTGAAAAACCAACTAACTTAAATCCAGAGTCTTTTGGATACAAAAGACCTAGATTTGGTGTACCTCTAAGGTACCTAAAGATCCTCTTCACAGCTTGATGATGTGATTCTTTAGGATCTTCCTGATATCTTGCACAGACACATGTAGCAAACATGATATCAAGTATACTAGCTGTCAAATAGAGCAATGAACCTATCATTCCTCTATAGGTAGACTGATACACAGATTTACCATCTGAGTCTTTACTCAGCTTGACAGCTGGTGACATGGGTGTTTTCATGGTTGAACTTGAATCAAAACCATAGTTTTTTATTAAATCAAGAGCATACTTGCTTTGATTAATGAATATTCCATCAGGCTTTTGTTGAATTTGTAAGCCTAGGAAGTATGTCATCTCACCCATCATACTCATATTGTACTTTTGTGACATTATTTTAGAAAACCACTCACACAGAGATTCATTGGTAGAACCAAAGATAATGTCATCCACATATATTTGTACAACAATCACCTGTCCTTTACTCTTTTTAATAAAGAGTGTCTTAACTATACTACCTCTGGTGAAATCCATTGATAGTAGATAAGTGGATAGAGTATCATACCAAGCTCTTGGAGCTTGTTTAAGACCATACAAAGTCTTGTCCAACTTATAGACATGATGTGGAAACTTTGAACTTACAAAGCCAGGAGGTTGTTTCACATAGACTTCCTCTTAAAGTTTTCCATTAAGGAAGGCACTCTTCACATCCATCTGATAGACGTTGAAGTCTTTATATGCTGCATAAGCTAAGAACAACCTTACGGCTTCAATTCTAGCAACAGGGGCAAAGGTCTTATCATAATCAATTCCCTCTTCTTGCTTATACCCTTATGCTACTAGCCTGGATTTGTTCCTAACTATCACTCCATCCTTGTCCATTTTATTTCTATAGACCCAGTTAGTGCCTATAATTGAATGATCTTTGGGGGCAGGGACAAGTTTCCAGACTTTGTTTCTCTCAAACTCATTTAATTCCTCTTGCATAGCTTCAATCCAATCCTTATCTTCTAAGGCTTTTTCAGTCTTCTTTGGTTCCATTTGAGATAGGAAACCAAAGTGAGCAGCTTAGTTAGTTGTAGCCTTAGATCTGGTCATGACCTTTTCTTGGACATTTCCAATAAATTGATCTTGAGGATGATCTTTAAGGAATTTGAATGTTGTAGTTGGAGAGTCTGGTTCTGAATCTGAGTGATGTTGAGAACTCTGAGGTGAACACACATCCTTAGTCTCAACAGCAGCATTGTCAACAAACTGATGATCACTGAGATTCTCAGTCTGAGTGACTTCAGCTCCAAAGGGGTTGATGAACTCATCATCCTTCTCAGCTTGAGAATCCTGTTAGAACTGTATTATCGTAATAGAATAGGAGTTCAACAATAGTTGAGGGTGCTTATTGTAAATATACCTTATAGGTATATAACGCTTGTGCTAGACAAGGAAATGTAAGGATTGCCACACTTACAAGAAATAAACTATGTGTGTTTTGAAGGTGAAACGAGATTCTCTCTCTATCTCTTCATTGTTATCTTAGCAATCCTTCATTCTACCGCTTGTTTATTCCTAACAAATCCCTTGGAGTTTGTGCTGATTTTTTTTATGAACACACATCATCATCACTATCATCTCCTATGACATACATAGGATTTGATAGGTTGGTTTCTTTAGGCCTTTCAAGCTCACTCAGACTGACCATGTCAGCTTGACTTTTATCAGCTTGATCAAAACAGTCTTCATCAAAGGAGACATGAATTGACTCGTCTATGGCCTTTCTCCTTGTATTATATATTCTGTAAGACTTGGAGATTGAGGAATAACCAACGAATATTCCAAGATTAGCTTTAGGTTCCAACTTATGGAGCTGATCTCTTTGATTCAGCACATAGCATTTTAAACCAAAGATATGGAAGTAACCTATATTGGACTTTCTAGACTTATAAATTTCATATGATATATTTCCATGTCTTTTGACATTGATTGATATATTTTGGGTATAGCAGGCTGTACTAACAGCTTCATCCCAGAAATAGAGTTTCAATCCTGACTCACATAACATTATCCTAGCAGCCTCAATGAAGGTTCTATTTCTCCTTTCAGCAACTCCATTTTGTTGGGGAGTTCTGACAGATGAGAAATTCTGTAATATTCCCTTTTTTTCACAGAAACTTTCAACGGTAGAGTTTTAGAACTCAGTCCCATGATTACTTCGAAGTTTGTTTACAAACAAACCTTTCTGCAACTCTTCCTGTTTGATAAAACTGATTATCTTCAGGGCAGCCTCAGTTTTGGCTTTAAGGAATATTATCCAGGTGAATCTTGAGAACTCATCTATTATCACCAGTGTGTACTTCTTGCCACTTAGGCTTGGAGTACTTATGGGTTCAAACAAATCCATATGCAACATATGCAGTGGGTCTGTTATTGAAAATTTTTGCTTTGATTTAAAGGACCCTTTATGATGTTTCCATTGTTCACAAGCTGAGCACAATTTGTCTTTGACAAATGTGATCTTTGGTAACCCAGAGACTAACTCTTTATTGGATAGCATATTTATATTTTTAAAGTTTAGATGAGATAAACGTTTATGCCATAACCAACTCAGCTTAGGAACAGAATGGGAATAGAATTAGGTTTCATTATAGGGATCAGCAGAATTAAGATCAAGTAGATACACATCTATTTCTCTTTTTGCTATTATTACAGGCTTTCCCTTAGCATTATAGATTGTTCCTGCTTTCTTCCTAAAAGTAACTATATTATCTTCATCACATAATTGACTGATACTAATCAGGTTGTGTTTGAGACCTTTGACATATGCAACTCTCTGGAAAGTGACCTTTCCAGCTTGCATCTTCCCATAGCCTTTTGTTCTTCCATGGGAGTTGTCTCCAAATGTTACTTTAGGACCTTCATTTTCTTGGAAATCGCTAAGAAGTCCTTTCCACCCGGTCATGTGCCTTGAGCATCCACTATCCAAGTACCATTTACTTGAACCCTGCACATGATATGAAAACTAAACACATTAGTTTTGTTTGGGAACCCACTTCTTGGTGGGTTCAGATGATGAGCACTTAGCATCTCTATCTGGTTGAACTGACTGTTCAGCTTGAGCAGGAGCTGAGTCCTGTGTAGGCTGATCAGCTTGTTCTTATTCAGGCCTTGAGATTTCTACATCACAATCCTTAGCCTCATGACCTCTACTTGTGCACTTGTAGCATCTCCTTCTTCCAATGATTACAGGAGGTAGAGTGTCTAATAATCCTTGTGAGAACTTGCTCTCAGACTTAGGATTATATGTGGTGGATAACTTTTCAACTGTCTTTGCAAGTTGATTCACATGATGATCACTGACTTTGGACTTACCTTAGTTAGGTCTTTGTTTGTTATCCTTTTGATTAGAAGTTTGACTAACAATCTTCTTTTCCATGACCTTGGACTTACCTTTGTCATGACTACTGGACTCACCAGTTTCAACATGCTTGGACTTACCACTGTTGATCTTCTTGGACTTACCAACATCTACAACTTTGGACTTACCATTGTTGTACTTTGACCTCTGACTGACAGTGGTCTTCCTATTCTTGTAACTTCTCTCCGAGCCAGATAGAGAATGTTGTCTTTTGAAAGGATTTGGATTAAGCCTTTCTATGACTGAAGTTCTTTGAATAGGCTGAGTCCTTAATCTGTCCAGCATAGACTTACCATGCTATTTGGATGTTGAGCACTCTTCTCCATGATCTTTAGCCTTTACAAACATATTGTATTTAAGGTTTTGACCATGTTTCTTCTCTGAGGTGGACTTCTGAGACTCAATCAATAGTCTATCCTCCTCAGAGTCTGTACTTGCTATCTCATCATCAGCTACATAAGCTGCTGTTTGATAGTCACCTACACGTACATCCTTTACCTGTTTAGGAATTTGTTGGTTTATGCACTTTTCAGCAAGCTTTAATAACTTACACCACGACTCAGTGACCTTTTGAAGTTGGTCAACTTTGTCTTTAGCTTCCTGAAGTTCTTTACTTAGAAGTTTATTAATGTGCCTTTGACATTCAAGATCACATTGTGCTTTCTTACCAACATCAATGAGAGATTTATTTTCCTTAATCTCATTCTTGAGTTTAGTTATCTCATCTTTGAGGTCATTTTGAGACTTAAGGATGGTCTTGAAATCATTCAGCAGATAATCAAAAGCAAGACCCTTTTCCTCATCGGTGTAAGAGTTGAAATTACTGACCTTATACATGGAAGCAGGATCCCAATCACTAAGCTTGCTGTTTTCCTCAGCTTCTTTCATGTCAGCTTCAAAAGTTGACTCGGACAAACCATAATCACCCTCAACTATTTCCAACTCTTCATCTTCTTGAGCCATCAGACATACATCATCATCTGAGGTAGATGATTAAGTATCCCAGGTTTCAACATATAATCCTTTTGCACTGGGTTTGTCTTCTGGCTTTCCTTTCTTGAGCTGAGTATATTTCTTCTTGTATTTATCAGCTCTGTAAGCATTCTTATCAACAACTGATGTTGATTCCACCTTCTTTAATCTGCACTCAGTAGCAATATGTCCCTTCTTCTGACGGTTGAAGCACACAACATTCTTGGGATCAAAGGAACTCTTCCCTTTGCCCCTGTCAGATCTTCCTCTTCCTCTTTGAGCTCTTCTCAAATGTCTGGCTAACATTGCCATTTGCTCAGTGATATTCTGAACATCATCAGTATCACTTGAGTCTGAGTCTGAGTGGTTAGCTTGAGATTTTGACTCAGTCTCAGACTCAACAACCAGTGTCTTGGAACTTTTCTTCTTTTTCTGTGCAACCAATGCAACTTCAGTTTTATCCAAAGACTCCTTGAGTTGTTATTGAGAAGTTCTTTTGTGTTCAGTGATCTGTTCATCATTTAGCAAGAACCCATAAATGGACTGTAGGTTGTACACATGCAGTGTTCCTCCAGCCCTCAGTGCTGTAGTTAGATCGTTAAACCTCTCTGGTAACACATCCAAAAATTTCAGCACAAGTTCAGCTGCATCTTTCTTTACATCCACACTTACTAGGTCATTTATCAAGCAGTGAAACCTTGTGAACAAATCTGACAAGGTTTCATTCTTTTTTGAAAAGAAGTTTTCATAAGATCTATTCAAATGATTTTTCTTATGCTGGTTGACCAGATCTGTGCCCTCATATGTAACACTCAGTGTGTCCCATATATCTTTTGCTGATTGACACCCAGTCACAGTACGCAAGATTTCATTGGTCAGGGCATTTTCCAGAACACTTTTTGCCTTGTCATCCAGATTGAAGAGTTTCCAATCTTCATCAATCCAGTATGCAATAGGCTTTCTTGTTTCCTTTTCAGTTTTTCCAGGAGACGTATCACTAACAGTAGCAGGAATCTTGGGGATTATAGGTCCTTTTGTAATGACATCGAACATACGAATGTCAATGGACTTGAGGAATAGCATGGCTCTGAACTTCCACATAGTATAGTCAGATCCATCAAATATGGGACAATCTTTGGCAGACATCTGTGCAAAGTTTAAAGAATTGTTGCTTGTAGACATTGTAAACTTTCTCAGAATCTTGAACTTTCAACTTATGAAATCATTCAACCTGCTCTGATACCAGTTGTTGGTCCCTTGGTGACAATAACAACAAGCAACAGGTGTGTAGGAAGGTGCTTGAATACACTTTCTACGAAAATTGAACAAATCAAATAAAAGAATTACACAGAGTAAATCAAACCACAATCATTCGAATGCTTTTATTAAAAAGATGATTACAATGCTTTGAATAAGAGGATGATTACAATAACTATCAAGTAAGCAACTCTTGATACATAACCACCTAATGTAAATCTCTCAATCTCTCAAACTTAGCTATCTATAATCAACTTATGATTATAGATACTGACGACTCTCTAAATAGGATTTACATAGATTGATAACTTACCAATATCACAACTAATGTGATTATTCGAACACACGAACAACTTGGCAATCTGTGAGTTTGTTGATCACGTTGAATTGACAAACAATGATTCAAGAATCGTAACACATACGGTGAGGTGAGATATTTGGCTCTTCAACACTTAGTTGTTTTTGTTTGTAAGTCGTACCTCTAAACTTATCACGAGATAAGTATTTATAATCCTGTTCCTACGGTTCCTAACAAACTGGACTAATCCTAATTTGCTAACTAACTATCGGATAACTTGGAATCTTTAATCTTGAATCTTCTTATCTTGAGTCTTCAATCTTCAATCTTGATTCTAAAGTCTTCTTATCCTTTCCGTAGATATAGAGAGATAAAAGATAAAATTTAAAACACATTAAAATTATCTTTAAACTGACTTCATTAGTCAGGCTGAGTTACTCAGCTTGAAACTCATCAAGCTGAGTTCTTCGAGAACAAACACCAATTTAACCATGAACTAATATGTATAATTTTGAACTCATCCTTAGAAGTCTAAAGAATTAACTAAAACATATTTAGTAACTCTATTGAGCTGACTCAGTCTTTAAGCTGAGTGGCTCAGCTTGAAACTCATCAAGCTGAAACTCAATATGTATATCTTAGTTTACGCACATAGCTTATCAAACATATTGATAATCTTACTAAGATATAGTCTAAGCTGATCGAACATATGCTCGGCTTATATTCAGCCTATACTCAGTCTGACTCACTATAAGTGTTCAGTCTGACTAAGCTTCATAGTTCTGTTTAAGTTACATATAGAACACATCTTACAAACTTAACTTTGTCTCATTAAATCTTAACTGATGAGATCATTTTCCCAACATGCTTCGGTTCTCCTTTTACAATTTACAAAATTAATAGGAAATGGCATGCAAGCCACAAAACTCTATTCTAAGCTAATACTGCAAATTATAATGAACATAAATCGGCATGCAAACCGTTAAACATACAAACCGAATAAATTAAATTAAATATTACAAACCATTGTGGTACAAACCACCAAGTGAGTGAATAAATTAATTCAAACAACCAAACACATCAAATAGGTCTAAAAGGCTCAAAATTGTTACCGGACACAAATATTATAACCACAAACATCATATATAAATTCTAAGGCATGGTGTGCCACACAAGACCATGCAAATCTTATATGTCTTGGTTAAGATTATTTAAAAACTCAAAGCACTAATAATCCTATGTACATATTCATTAGGAACCTTAAACAAGTCAAAATTCCATATTCATATATACACAATGTAAGTATATGCAATTAACCATTTTCATGCCAAAATGTTAATCCACATACAAATACACCAACCAAGACATAAGGCAACTTAACCTAATAATATCCAAAATTCTGGAACAATTCCAGAAAGTACAAGTTGAGTTAAAAATCCAACAAAATTGATTTAAGGCATAAAATTCATTCTGCCAAAAGCTAGTTAGCGTCGCTAACTATAAAGGGTTAGCGCCGCTAATCACGAGTTAGCACCTCAAAAGCCAGACAGCTTAGCGACAACTACGGCTAGTTTAGCACCGCTAACATGGTAAGGATAGCGCCACTAAACCCTGGACAAAACCAAAGTCACATTTTTCAGATTTTTCAAGCCACCAAGTGCAAATCTAGTGTAGAGGTGGCTCTGATACCACTGTTGTGTTTCGTGATTTGGCCCAACGGAAGCATAAACGAAATTTAAAGCATGAAAGAAACCACAAGAGAACCCAAAGGTGTTACCAAGCTCTACAACTAAGAAATGCAACTTAAAAGGAACAAGAGAAGTGAGATTACACCATAGATGTCTCTGGATTTGATGTTGAGTCCATTGCTAGTAAACCCAAAAAAAACTTCTTTCGGCTATCGAAGTCCACCCCGAGATGACCGTGACCTTGGTGTACTAGCACCCCTCCAAGCATCCTTCACATATGAAGAAGCTTTTCTGGAACATCAACCCAAGAACTCCAGCAACTCTCTCTCAGTTGATAGCACAAGAACACCACACTTGGTTTCTTTATTTTTATCTCACTAGTTCATCATAAGAGATAAGAAATATTTGTATGTGTTTATAAAGACCCTTTATGACCTCTAGAAGCACCCAAGAGCAGCCAACAAGATTCTCAAGTCATACACATGCATTGGTAGAGAATGGAGGTGAAAGGAATAAAGTTGCAATTTATCATATGGGTTTAGCCGCTAACCGCCCAAGTGTAGCGCCGCTAACGACTTATGGTTAGCGTCGCTAACGGGACAGAGTTAGCGACGTCATGGTTAGCGCCGCTAACCATGTCCAAATTGCCAACCATCCTTTAATTATTCATTTTTAATCCTCCTTTTTTTAGGTTGTTGTCAAGATCAACCCCCAGCGTGTGACCCGATAGGCCCATACATCATCGGCAGTGATCAATTGGCGTACGTGCGTCAGTGGGCATACTCCAACAACTTTGTCCAATTACTCCCTTTATAACAGCCAGTTACGGACTGCGTTTGAAAGCAACTAGAACAATGCAAACCAAAGTGATGTAGACACATGCATCTCCGGTATAAGGATGAACTGATATTAGTATCCTGATTTACTCATGACGTGTACCATGAAGTGAAATCAGGTGTGGGTCGTCCAGTCACTTGAACAATTCAAGTACAGCCGAAGTATTGCGTCCCGTTGTTTCAATCCCTATTGAACACATGACCAATCACTTCCCTCAGTCTTAGTTCAGACTTCCTTCCTCAGAAGAATGACCGACTGTGGACATTTAGAATGTTTAACACATTCAAGGAATAATAAAACATGCTAAGTTTGAACACAGTAATGATTTAAAGAAATATCCGTAACTTGCGCATTATTAAATCTCCATTTAATAATCGATAAATACAATAAATTCAATACTGCTTGAATCTTCCCAAAAGGGTAAATACATCAAATATACTAACCAAAATATAAATACATGGTCAAACCAAATCTCTAGCAAATCTAATCCCAATAGCACGTGTGTGAGCATCGTACTTTGCCTCCGATAATGGTTTGGTGAACGGATCCGCCACATTGTTATCCGTGTGTACTCCGTGGAATATGTCTCGTGCGTCGGTAGGACCTTGGTTCCTTCGCTAGAGCAACCGCACCCTCGTTGTCACAAAATACCTCAACAGGGTCGGCAATACTAGGAACCACTCCCAGATCTTGGATGAACTTTCTCATCCACACAGCCTCCTTCGCAGTTTCAGTGGCCGCAATATACTCCGACTCGGTAGTAGAATCAGCCACAGTGTCTTTCTTGGAGCTTCTCCAGGATATAGCACCACCATTTAGCAGGAACAAAATCCCCGATTGAGATCGGCAGTCGTCCCGATCGGTTCTGAAGCTGGCGTCATATATATGAATATGTTTCATCAAAAATGGTTTGTTGTTACTAATGCATATATACATGGGATTATTTAGTGCCTTGAGTTTTGAGAAATAATCGTAATCAAGATATATAAGTTTACATGGTTATGTGTGGCACACCATGTTGTTCATGTTGTTCATGTTGTTCATGTGATGTTGGTAACCAATAGATGCCCTAGACCTTGTGGATGTTTGGTTGTGTTAAATTAGTTATTCATTCATTTGGTGACTATATGTCACATGGTATGTAATAATTAATTAATTTATTTTATTTGGTATGTAAATTATTTTGTGGCTTGCATGCCATTCAAAATCCATGTTATGTATTTTGTACTAGAAATAGGATTTGTGGCTTATATGCCATTTATTTCATTTTCTGTGTAAAATTAATATGGAGGCAACCATCGGGAGTCAAGGATTCGTCTTGGCAAACACGAAACCGAGAGGCCCAATGGAGGTAGCGGGTTTAGTGGGAGCATATCCAAGTCAAGGAAATGTCCTTAGATGACTTCGTTTTTCCGTAGTGGCTCACGGGAAAACGCATAGGTTTTAGGGGCATGGTTACCAATCTTATTGTATGCGTGTGGTTGTTTTATTATTTATTGTTTATGCATGGATTATTGGATTGATTGCATGCTAGACAATTTTTAAAATAATAAAACTCAAGAGTTTTTTTTAACAATGGTTTAACAAACTCTCGCGCGTATACATGATTAACAAGACGGATTTAAAATTGGTTTAGTATCCGATTAATGAAAATTTTTGGTTATTGTCACTTTTGTTAATCAAACTCAAAATGGTTTTATAACCGGAAAATTAAATCCCATTTTCTAAATGTAAATTGCACACCACCCATAAGATGACACCCTCCGAATCTAGCCGTGCAAAGGTTGATTGTCGAGCTATATCCGAGTTGACCTTTGTATGTGTTGTGTGGAAGGAGTGTGTGGCAACTCACAAGGTTGATTGTCGAGCTTTAGCCGAGTCGATCATTGGGCAAGAGTACCACCGTGTATCTTGATGGTTGATTTACGATTTCAAAATAATATTTTGGATAATTGTCGAGCTTTAGCCGAGTTTTTCAAAATCTTAGTTTGAAGTTGGTGTGGAGGGATCAAACATTCCAAACTAGAAGCAATAGTTGTCTAGTAGGATCCCGCAAGGAACTAAGAGTTGCAATAATGGATTGCAATCGGTCAATGGTTGCCGGCCTAAATAGCTTTGCCATGTGATCCGCGGAAAACCCGTCACGGTGCAAGGTGAAATAGGGTTCTTAACCCTTGTCAAAAATAGTTGTTTTTAAATACATTGGGTAATTATTCTAACAAGGTTTATCAAACTAACTAAAAGTTCTCTGCGTTTTTAGATGATATCGACAAACATCAACAACACCGACTTTACTCTATGTATGTTTCTTGAGAAGGAGAAACTCGATGGAAGTAACTTTATGGATTGGTCTAGACAATTGAATATTGTCCTACGACGCGAAGACAAGTTACACAACATTGAGAAGCCCCTTCCGGAAGCCCCTGCTACCAACGCAAGTAAGACCGTTCATGATGCCTATAATAAACGCGTCAAGGACACCAACGAGGTCTTTTGCCTCATGTTAAGCATGATGAGCCCCAAATTGCAAATGCAATTGGAGCATCTGAGTGCTTACGAGATAATGCTTGTGTTGAAGGACATGTTCCAACAACAAGCGAGACAAGAACGGTTTAGGTGTTTGAACGACCTACTTGGTTGCTGGCTGCAGGATGGTGAGAATATAAGCATTCATGTGCTTGAGATGAAAGCACTTATGGAGCGCTTGGAAAGGTTAGAATTTACCATTGAAAGGGAGATGACGGTAGATATTATCCGACGATCCCTTCCACCATCATATGAACAATTCATTGTGAATTATCATATGCATGGTATGGTCAAATCCTTAATGGAGCTTCACTGCATGTTGAAAACTTTTGAGTCTAACATGACCAAAGGTAAGCTCACCTTGTCCACTCTCACTAAGGCTAACAACAAGCAAACTACCTCAATTAGAAAGCTTGGTCTAACTAAGCTCACTATGACCATGGAGTCTGAGGGCAATGAGATTGTGCCTCTTGATGAGACTCCTAATGGGGAAGTTTGCTACTTTTGTGGAAAGATTGGAAATTGGCGCCACCACGCCTGCCCTAAGTGCCTGGAAGAGCTAAGGACACACAAAATGAGAAATGGTGGTTCCTCGGCTACAGGTACATTCATGACCAAACTTCACTGATCTTATACTTCTATAGGCAAGTTTTGTATACTGGCCATAATACTCACGTTTGTTACAATCTTGATTGTTGCAAAGTGCAGGTAAGAAGTAAAAATATAAGATGTGGAAAGTTGGACTTCATAACGGGAAACAAGATGGTTGTCCCCTATTGAAAAGGATTGGAAGACAGGATCTTGCCACTCCTTCCAGCTAGACTATTACTTTACAAGATCTATGTTTTATGCTCTGCGTGGCAAGAAACCATAAATCTATTATGCCGTTGATAACGATAGATATTACTTTGAATTATGTATTTTTCGTGGTTTATTTCAAAGTTCATCCATGTTGTGGCATTTGTTTAAGAAGTAATAGAATGATCATGAATGGTTTATAAAAGTTACTCTTATGACAATAGTCAATTTAACCATAAAAAACAAGACTTGCATAACCAAGCTCCATGTGGTTAGGAACTTGGGATCTTTTGATCTTTTATCAATTGTTGAGTGCAAATCCTGTTTATTAGGCTAAGATGACTTTAACATCCTTCACTTGTGTTTGTGACAGGAATGAAGGCTTGTTGAGTTTCATTCACAATTTTGTGAAGACTATTCAAGCAAATCATAAGGGGTAATTTTGGATACTTTGTTACCTTTACCAATGAAGGTAGAAGGGATGGGATTGTCTAACTTGTTAGACACGTGTCTGAAACCTTGAGAGGTGTTCAAGACACACCTATGACAAAGTATATGAATAAGAGGGCAAAAGGACTACAATACTCAAATCTAATAGAGATGTTAAGTGTTTTAGTTCTGGATTTTAAATGACCATCATAAGAGTTATGATGTTATCTCATAATTCATTCCTCCTAGGACACATTGTGATATGAGTCGCCAAGTGGAGGAATCGGACATTTTAGATATGGTCTGTCTTTGATGGAGTATATTATGAAAGTGGTGGGGAATGTTCTTAATCTCATACCAACAAAGATGGTTAAATACGCACCTTAGATGATAATACTAGAAAGGATATCTTTGCTAGTTCATCACGAAGTCTGGATTATCCAGCCTGCGTTTAGACGTGAGGTGGAGGAACCCGTAATCTAGAGGTGCTGCTGTGTTATGTATTTTACTAAGGCAAATGTGAGTAAAAATACCTTAAACAGAAGAACCTGATGTTGACACTAGCACACAATCAGAAATGATTGTAACTCAGCATGGCAATGCTGGAGTACCTGACATTAACTTCATTACCTCTATATAGAATTAGTAGAAGTTGTCATAAGTCCAGAAAGATATAGTTTTATATCCGAGGGAGACAACTTAATGATGGATACATCAACTACTGATAAACTAGAGTGGGCCCAAAGTCCACTAAGAGAATACAGGTAGTGATAGTGAGATGCAATCCATGTAGATACCCAAGTATTGGATTTGGTTAATCCTACACCAAGGTGGCAACCCAAAGGATGAAAATGGTTCTTTGTAGAAAGAGACCAACATGGATAAATTTGCAAGTTCGAATACTGACTGATAAGAAAAGTTTTAGTGATGATTGACCATTTGGAAGGTATCATCTGGAAACTTTATCTCAGTGGTTATGTCGAATAATAAGTTTGTAGACAACTTCAAAAACCGACTAGTAGGAGATGGTTTTACGATAATTGACCATGAGGAAGGTATTATCTAAAAATCTCTACTGGTGGTTATGTCGAAGTTTACTCGGATACTAATTGTGCCTTTTTATGGCTGTGACAATTTGATGTAAAAACCACATTCCTTAATAGGAATTCTTTGAGGAAGTGCTGACAACACTTTCCGAGGGTCTATTACATCAAGCGTATCCTTCTAATGTCTACAAACGAAAAGGAGTCCACTGATGAACTTATATATATATATATATATATATATATATATATATATATATATATATATATATATATATATATATATATATATATATATATATGCATCTCAAAGTTCAATATTTGCTTCAATATGAAAATCAATAAGTTTAAGTTTTCAATAAGCAAAAATTAAACATGGATGAATGTCAGGGCTAGTAGGAGCGTTGTTGTAATTCTATATTTGTATGCACATACAATGTAATGGAGATAATGTCCTGATCTTACTTTAAAAGATAAGTTAAGGAATTATGCATCCATAACGACTATAGAATATACAAAACCAAGTTAGGGTATCAAGAAATATTGAGATATGTTCTTGGTGCTCTATACAAGAAGAAGCTTGGAGTAAATTACTCAAGTGCTGTCTTCTGAATAGAGAGGGATAACTGCTGATTTTAATCGGAGATAATGATCCTACAAAATTTGGTGTTGTTGATAAAAAAATGTTCTGAAAGCATCGCTAACCCTATTGGGATTTTTTTTGAAACAATGAGGATATGATGGCTTTCATATAAGAACTAAAATCCCAAGCATCATTAACCTTATTGGGCTTTTGAGACAATGAAGGTATGATGGCTTGGAGTTCGAGCTTCATTTACCTTATTGGGATGTTCTGAAACAATGAAGCTAAAATGGCTTGAACGAAGGACCATAATCTCTCCAACGCATACTTTATAAGTGATCGGTTGAGGAAGAGATATGGTCACTGGCAGAGAATACACGGATAGTTTTATAGCGGATCCGTTAACTAAGTTGTTGTTACAGGCTAGTGATGATTGTCATACTAGGCCTAGGTGAACAAGGCTTGAGTTTGTTTAGTTATAAGTTTGATACATATATTTCTTTGGGGAACGTAAAGCAGTATTGTACTTCATACTATATCGATTATTAAATGGGGATTTAATAATGTGCTGAGGGCGGATATTTTCATGAATCCTTACTGTGTTCCATCTTAGCATGTTTAATACTTCCCATAAAGCTTTTTCATTCTAAATGTCCACAATCGGTAATTCTTCATGGGGAGGAAGTTTGAGATAAGGCTGAGAGAAGTGGTTGGTCGCTATCTAATAATGGATTAGATAAAAGAGACGCAACACTTCGCCTGTGCCTGCAACGGTCAAGTGACTGGATGACCCGCACCTAAGATTACTTCATGGTTTCTGTCACGAGTAACTCAGGATGATAATATGATTTCGTCCTTAGACCGGAGATACATGTGTTCCAAAGCATGGTCCAGCTTTGCTTTGATTGCTTTCTAACGCAGTTCGTAACTGGCTGTTATAAGGGGAGCTTTTGGGTAAAGTATGGGGTATGTAGCGGAGCAATGTAGTCAAAGGGATTCGTTCCTCTAGTTTTAGAGACATATCCACCGTTCCCTCGATGATTGAGCGCTGACATAAAATGCATAAGATAAATAACCTTTAAGACATGGGCTTTAATTAAACGGGCTTGGGTCCTTTTAATGAGGTTTATAAATAACCTTTAAGCCTTTAGGATTATAAGAGATTAAGCATAAGATAACCCTAGCCACCATCTCTCTCTCTCTCTCTCTCTCTCGAGACTCACTCTCTCTCTCTCTCGTCGATCGTAAACAACAAGAACACAAGGGTATTCTCGGTTTTTCTTGTTGTGATCGATGCACACATATACACACTCAAGGCTTTCGAGGGTTGAAGTTCAGGTAAATCCAGGAGCGGTCTAGCAGCCAGTTCATTCGAGGTGCAGTAGTGGTGGATTATCTTTAGCAATCCCAGGATCAAAGCAGGTAAAATTCTAAACCTTTGTTGTTGGTTGTTAAGAAGCTACATAGATCATTAGTTTAAAGTGTTGGAGTATGCCCACTGACACACGTATATTAGTAATGCTACTAATGATACACGAGCCTATTGGGTCACACGCCAAGGATTGATACCGACAACACGCAACTAGAAGAGAGAAAGAAATATTTTGTAAACGGTGTTTACGCGCCGCGTAAACTTTTGGTTTCCGCGACGCGTAAACCGTCTGACAGTAACTTGACTTTTTGGTTATTGCTTGGCTCAAGTTATTGACTTTGGTGACATTGGGGAATGGCATGCACGACTTTGTTGCCTGATATATCTTAAGTAGAAGGTGATAAAGTTATGGTAGATCATTCTAATGTCTTGAGGTTGGATAATTAATTAAGTTGCAAAAAGGAAATTCTCTCTACATACACTCACACTTGCATACACCTTCATAAGTGTTCTTGAGTGTTCTTGTGTGTCTCCAGAAATCATAAGTGTTCTTAGTGACATATTGGAGATTGTGGGTTGTTCCAAAGAGTGATTTCAAGTCTTGAAAATCACAACTTGGCATAGTAGCATTTAGGGATCAAACAAACTTGGTGTGGACTATCAATAGAGAGTTGCTTTCTTGTGACTTAGAGTTCATTCCAACTTGAAGATCTCAGAAGCTGGAGCATGGTATAACCCTTTCCATTGAAGTAGGGAGGGCTTCCTTCCCCACCATTCCGGCCTATTATTGATAGGGATTTTACCGATGCTGAAGGTAGCTTGCTTACCAAGCCACCCACTTGAGAAGCTGGTCGCTAGAAAGAAGCGACGAGGAAGCGAAGCTGTCTACGAAGCTTCCATCTCTTCCTTTTACATGTTGCATTTTGTAGTTATAGAGTTCTTGGTCCATTTTGGGTTTCAAGCCTTTTATGCTTCATATTCTTGGGCTATGCTTCCGCTGCTGTGTTCATGGAAACCCAACATAAATATCCTAACCCTTTTTGGGGTTTAGATGGTTGTGTTCAATTCAGTTCTGCTTTAGTATTGAACCAGTAGAATCAAACCCAGGGCTTGACCAGTTTGTATCATATAGTGGTTTAGTCAGGACAAAACCCTTCACAACTCCCTGAATCTAAACATAATCATGATCTTTTAACCACTTTGCGTAACGAGCAAACTTTTCGTGGTAGCAATCTTGAGGACTTTCAGGATGACATGCATGCAAAGATAGATGGGGTTACTCGAGCTTTCCATACTACCATGTCTCAAATTTCTGAACGGTTGAAAGTTGTGGTGGTGGCTTGCAAGGTACAAGCAGGTAGTCATAAACAGAGGCGTGACGATCAGGATCCTGATGATCATCCCGAGGGGGAGAAGAGACAAAGATTATACTTAGTTGTAAGAGTTGTTGTTCCAATTACTCCTCCGAGTACTATACTTCCAACGGTTGAGGGTACAAGTTATGTCGGGGATCAAGGTGAAATACAAAACTAGGCTAATGATGTTCCTGAACAACAACAAGAAACTAATAATAATCAAATGGTACTCTTTATGAACAGAGGCCTGAGGCAAGTGAAGAGGGAGAGATAAGTCAAAATGATCAGAATGAGGAGGCTTATACTGATATGGATTTTAATGACTTATATGGTGATATTGGTATAAGTAAAAGGATTGAGGAAGAGTATGATGAATTAGATGCTGATATTGATGAATATGTTACATCTGTTACAAATACTAGAGCTACCCATACTCGTGTAGTTGACAGAGTATGACCTGACATGAATTTGTCTGAAATTGAAAAGAGAAGAAAAGGGTTTCCAAAAGCAAGCTCAAGTAGGGTAAAGAGACAAGCTATCGAGAAGAAGACTTTTGATGTGTCTCAGGTTTTGAGAGGTATTTCATATGTCGTACATACTACATTTCCACCTCCTCATGGTCAGTTTCAGATTTCGGCTGCAGATATTCTACGTCAGAATGAACAAAGAAAAGCAGCTGAAGAATATTTCAAAGATGCTGAATGACCAATTCCCGCAACTGCAACTGTTCCACCTACTCCTTCAGTAAATCCAGGGAACTTAGGGCTTGATAGTAGAAATATGTATACTAGAGCTGCAAGAGAAGATCTAGTCTAGAAAGATTACTCAGTAAACGGTCCTTTCCTTGAAGACAGAATTCCAATGATCTTCGTTGACAAACATGAAATTAGGACTCCTCCAGAGCTAAGACATCTAGATGAGAATCAGAAAAGAAGATATGAACATGTACTTGAAAAGAACAAAACTCCAAAGGAACAAGTCATATCTGAATATCCAATCACAAAGATCATTAATGTATATAGTAAAAAGTCTCTGGGTCAAACTGTTGTTAAATTTGAAGTTGAAAGAGCAAATGGCAAAAAGTTTGTTTTCAACAAAGCTGATCTAAGATACATTCAACTACATGATGTCAATTTCATTTACCAGTATCTGTCAGAGAAGCAAGGAAAACAACCAAATGAAAAGTTTGGCAGATCTGCATTGATGGAATATATGGGAAAGCTCACGGAGTTCATAGAAGAGAATGACATGCAATTGGCTGCTGAAATAATCATCTGAAAGTTAACCTCCGAAAACCAGTATAAAGTCATCCTGATCTTGATAAGCTTGAGGAGTTAACAATTTCTGAAGCAGGCCACGTGTACTTCAAAGGAGATACTTGGGTTGTATTTAGAACTTCAAAGGAGGAGAAAACATTTGTTCAACAAAAAGATCTTCTATGTTATTTAGACAGCAACCCTAAGGATCTTATACGACATGTTGGAACTCAAATTGATAAGAGTTGGAATAACAATGTCAGAGACATAGCATAATCAGATAATGTGAACTGTTAACAAGCTCAAACACATACTGGATAGCAGAAGAATATTTCCGGAATGGCAAAAATCGTTTGGTCTACGAAATAGACTTACTAGATAGATTTATCTTTTTGTAGTACTTTAATTTTGTAATAGTTACACTCCTCACTTAGGAGGAGATTGTTAGAAAATAGAAAAGTGAGGGTGTAAAGTGTAATTTTAGCCAAAGGCTATATAAGTCTTGTGCTTCCTTGTAAACACAAGCTGTGCAATCATATTTCATATTCTCTATAGTGTTTGTGTGTGTTTCTCTCTAAGAGCAAAGCTTTAATCTATATTTCGGGACATTCACCTTTGGTGTATAATCTACCATCTAAATACATCATTACTCATGAATTCATAGTTTTTCAAGAATTAAAAATAAAGTCAAAGAAAACATAAGAAAAATTGAAGAAATGAAGAAGAAATGAAGGATTTTGATACATATTTACTTACCCAAAATTTTGCCTCTTAGATCTTTGTTTAGATCTATCAAAAACCTAAGTTTTTGAAGATTTGAAGGCTAAATTCGTAGGTGTATGCAATAGAGAAGAAGCTGGAGTTTATGAAGAGAGAAGTGTGTGTGTAAAGGTAAAAAAAGATGAGGGTTTAAGTGTTTATATAGGCAAGGTTACGGGTGGCGTGAGATTTACATTTTGGAAAAAAAAACCGGACTTTCGTTTTCCCGGTTAAAAACCTCTTTTCCGATTTGATTAACAAATAAGTGACAAATCCCCGTTTTCACTGTTTGGAAATAAATACTTTATTACTAATTGTTATTCATGTGGCGCTAGGAGTTTCTTAACCAATTCAAAACTCTTGGTTGTATTTTTTAAAATTTTATAGCATGCGAAGATCCTAACAACCATGCCAGAAATAACAAAATAATCAAACAACCACGCATGTAATATAAATATCCGGTAATGAGCTAAATTTTCCTATACGTCTTACCAGTTATTGGAGTATGCCTGCTGACACACGTACGCCATATGGATCACTACCGATGATGTATGGGCCTATTGGGTCACACACCGAGGACCTATCTCGACAGCCTAGAAGATGGAGGGACCAATGGTGTCAAAATGGGAAAGTTGTGATGCAGGCCGAGTTAGCGGCGCTATACCCTAAAAGTTAGCAGCGCTAACGCCTGACAGTATGCATGCAACATTAAATTCCACCTCCTCTTTTACCCAATGCTTGTAGCCCTTCTAGAATCTTTCTTGGCCGGCCAAAGGCAACTGAAGTCGCATCTTGGAGTCTTTAAAAGGGTTTCATTTGTCATTTGTTATATCCTTTTTCCACTTTCACACTAAAACACTTAGTTAAGTTACTTTGAGAGTGTATTCTAGTGTGAGACCAAGGAGGTCCGAGTTTCTGGCATTTGGGGCTGTTCTTGTGAAGAGTTCAAGGCTTTGAAGCTCTCACATGCTTGCTAGTACAAGGAGAAGGACTATACCCGGGGTGGACTTCATTAGAGGAAGGCTATTTTGGTCTTCTAGTCATCACCACATCATCCAGAAGTTTTGTGGAGCTAAGTAGAATGGTATAATCTTCTATCCTCCCTTTTTGCATGTTGTAAATGTTAGCTATAGAGTTTTGTCCATGTTTTAGGGTTTCATGCTTTACTTGCTTGTAACTTGTGTGTCGATTGTTGTACTTTGATGTTTCCGCTGTCTCTACTTGATTAGGCATAAGTCTAAGACCTTTGAGTTCTTTAAGACATTCCAAAACGAAGTCCAGAATCAATTGGGCAAGAATATCAAGATACTTCGCTCCGATAGGGGAGGCGAGTACTTGAGCTCGTAGTTTCGTGATCATCTGGCTAGTTGCGGGATTATTTCACAGCTAACTCCTCCTAGGATGCCACAATTGAATGGTGTCGCCGAGCGGAGGAATCGGACATTGTTAGATATGGTCCGATCGATGATGAGCCGTACGGAAGTACCCATTAGTTTTTGGGGATACGCTCTCGAGTCGGTGGCTAGGATCCTTAAACTCGTACCGACCAATAAGGTCCAAAAGACACCTTATGAGATGTGGCATGGAGTTGCTCCAAGGTTCGCATATCTCAAGGTTTGGGGATGTCCTGCCTTCATTAGACGAGAGGTAGAGGACAAACTTGAACCTAGATCCGAGAGGTGTTACTTCATTGGGTATCCAACCGGAGCCATGGGTTATGTGTTTTACAAACCTTATGAAAACAAAGTGTTTATCATGCGAAAGTCCTTCTTCCTTGAAAGGGAGATGATATCCATGCAATCCGTTGGAAAGAGGATTGATCTTGACGAAATTCAAGAACCCGATGGAGAAGGGACTAGTGTCGGCACTAGCACTCAACCTGAAGTGGTTGAAACTGATTAAGAGGATGCGTCGGTACCTGACAACACTCCATTGATTCCTCGTAGGTCCGATAGACCACGTCATGAGCCAGAGAGATATGGGTTTCTCATATCTGAGGGCGATGACTTATTGGTGGATCATGATGAACCCACCAACTACCGGGAAGCCGTAGCGGGTAGTGAGTTTGCTAGGTGGAAGGAAGAAATGGAGAGTGAGATGCAATCCATGTCGGACAACCAAGTATGGGAATTGGTTGATCCTACACCCAGATGTAAGACAGTGGGGTGTAAATTAGTTTTCAAGAAGAAGACCGGCGTGGATGGATCTGTAGATACCTTTAAAGCCCGATTGGTGGCTAAAGGTTTCACGCAAACTCATGGGATTGACTATGAGGAAACCTTTTCCCCAGTGGCCATGTTGAAGTCTATTAGAATACTTATGGCCATAGCAGCGTTTTATGATTACGAGATACGGCAAATGGATGTAAAAAACGTCTTCCTTAACGGGAAGCTTGATGAAGAGGTGTTTATGTCACAACCCGGGGGTTTTATACCTCCTTAGTATCCTGATAGAGTCTGCAAATTAAAGAAGTCCATTTATGGACTTAAGCAAGCATCTCAAAGTTGGAACATGTGCTTTGATGAGAAAATCAAAGAGTTTGGATTTTTGAAAAGCAAGGATGAACCATGCGTATAAGTCAGGGCTAGTTGGAGCGCTGTAGTATTCCTTGTCCTGTATGTAGATGACATTCTACTTATTGGGAACGACGTCCCAACTTTGAAAGAGGTTAAATATTTTCTTGGGAGTTGTTTCTCAATGAAGGACTTGGGAGAAGCGGCATATATCTTGGGCATTAAGATCTATAGAGATAGATCTAAGAGGCTAATTAGGATTAGCAAAAGTGCATATGTCGACAAGGTCTTGAAGCGATTCAAGATGAAGGACTCAAAAAGGGGTAACACCCCTATGTTGCATGGAGTGACGTTGAGCAAGGCTCAATGTCCTAGTTCCAAGGAGGAAATAGACGTAATGAAGAGGGTCCCTTATGCTTCGGCAATAGGATCAATCATGTATGCCATGCTATGCACTCGTCCTGAAGTATCGTGTGCTTTGAGCATGACGAGTAGATATCAGGCCAATCCCGAGTAAGCCCATTGTACTACGGTTAATAACATTCTTAAGTATCTTCGGAGAAAAAAAGGAGATGTTCTTAGTTTATGGTGGTGTGGAAGAGCTAAGGGTACATGGTTACTCCGACGCAAGCTTCCAAACGGATAAGGACGACTGTCGATCACAATCGGGGTTTGTGTTCCTTCTCAATGGTGGTGCTATAAGTTAGAGGAGCTCCAAGCAAGACACAATAGCTTATTCAACTACCGAGTCTGAGTACATTGCGGCTAGTGAAGAAGCTAAAGAGGCGGTATGGATTAGGAAGTTCATCGAAGACCTTGGAGTGGTTCCTAGAATATCCGACCCTATTGCGATCTTCTGTGACAATGAGGGTGCGGTTGCTCTAGCTAAGGAACCAAGGGCTCATAAGCGGACGAGGCACATTCCTCGAAAATACCACTTCATCAGAGATGTTATAGAGAGTGGTGAAATTGCCATCAGTAGAGTAGCATCGGAAGATAATTTGCCCGATCCCTTCACTAAACCGTTGTCACAAGCTGTACATGATTCTCACACTAGATCGATAGGTGTAAGATTTGCTAGTGACTTGGTTTGAGTGTAATATTTGGTTTATGTTTGATTTGTACTTGTACTTTGGGAACATTAAGTAGTATTGTATTTTATACTATATTGATTATTAAATGTGATTTAATGATACGCCAAGGGAGAATATTTTATGAATCCTTACTGTGTTCCATCTTAGCATGTTTAATACTTCCCTGAATTCCTTTTATATTCTAAATGTCCACAGTCGGTCATTCTTCATGGGGAGGAAGTTTGAGATAAGACTGAGGGAAGTGCTTGGTCGCTATCTAATAATGGATTAGATAAAAGAGACACAACACTTCGCCTGTGCTTACAATGGTCAAGTGACTGGACGACCCACACCTAAACTTACTTCATGGTTTATGTCACAAGTAAGTCAGGATGATAATATCATTTTGTCCTTAGGTTGAAGATACATGTGTTACAAAGCACGGATCTGCTTTGCCTTGATTGCTATCAAACGCAGTTCGTAACTGGCTGTCATAAAGGGAGCCTTTAGGTAAAGTATGGTGTACGTGGCGGAGCAATGTAGTCAAAGGGATTCGTTCCTCTAGTTTCAGAGAGATATCCATGGGCCCCTCGATGACTAAGCACTGACGTAAAATGCATGGCCATGCTCGAGTTACAATGATATTTGATCGATTGCAACTAGATTTTGGGTTACCATCAATCGAGATCGAGAAACATAATCGTGAACAATCTGGAGATTGAATTTTAATCATGTCTCATACTCACAAGGATATCGTGAACAATGGGATAAATGATCACTTATCTATAGGACCATTTCGTAACTGATTCTAGATTTGGTTTTTGTTCTAGATGACAAAACCCATATTAACTTGGGGGTAGAGATGCCTTACTAGAGGCCGCTCTTTGTCTGTGGTTTATGGGTACGGTGTGTCATGGGAAAGTGGGAGTTTGTTGGAGTATGGTGCTGACACACGTACGCCATATGGATCACTACCGATGATGTATGGACCTATTGGGTCACACACCGGGGACCTATCTCGACAGCCTAGAAGATGGAGGGACCAATGGTGTCAAAATGGGAAAGTTGTGATGCAGGCCGCATTAGCGGCGCTACACCCTAAAAGTTAGCGGTACTAACGCCTGACAGACTGCATGCAACATTAAATTCCACTTCCTCTTTTACCCAATGCTTGTAGCCCTTCTAGAATCTTTCTTGGCCGGCCAAAGGCAACTGAAGTGGCATCTTGGAGTCTTTAAAAGGGTTTCATTTGTCATTTGTTATATCTTTTTGCCACTTTCACACTAAAACACTTAGTTAAGTTACTTTCAGAGTGTATTCTAGTGTGAGACCAAGGAGGTCCGAGTTTCTGGCATTTGGGGATGTTCTTGTGCAGAGTTCAAAGCTTTGAAGCTCTCACAAGCTTACTAGTACAAGGAGAAGGACTATACCCGGGGTGGACTTCATTAGAGGAAAGTTATTTTAGTCTTCTAGTCATCACCACATCATCCACAAGTTTTGTGGAGCTAAGGAGAAGGGTATAATCTTCTATCCTCCCTTTTTCATGTTGCAAATGTTAGCTATAGAGTTTGGTCCATGTTTGGGGTTTTATGCTTTACTTGCTTGTACCTTGTGTTTCGATTTAATCGCAACCACAAACAAATCACATCAACCAAACACATCACATAGGTCAAAATTCTCAAAAGTTACCGGATTTAATCACAACCACAAACAAATCACAAAAACAACACGGTGTGCCACACCAAGCCGTGTAACATATCCTAACTAGATTTTTTCCTAAACTACCTAAAAGAATCAATGCATGAGTGAACAAATCTTGTACGTATGCATTACGAATTCCAAACACTTTGAAAAAACATATTCATACGTACACAACATATGTATATGCACGTGTTCGTTTTAATGCCAAAACCACCCCATACATATAAATATGCTAGTTAGGATATTATAGGGTTTTCCAAAATGTCCTTAAAGACCTAACTTAAATTCTGGAAAAATCCATAAAGTTTTCCAAAACTCGATTTTCAAGATTTTCTTTGAAAAAGGTTAAAAATACACTGTTCACAAGCCTTTCACCACCCACTGCCTTTCACGGCCTCTCACGGCCCGTGACGACAGTGGACCCTCATGACTCGTGAAAAATAGAAAAACCCCCATAACCCCTACCCCACCACTAAGGTCGTGTAGCCTTCACGAGCCTCTTCACGACCCTCCATGGCCCGTGAAGACACACTGGACAAAATGTCTATTTTTGAAAAACCGAATATTCAGGCCACTTAGTTGCATGCAATACATCAAGGTGGCTCTGACACCACTGTAGGAGTTCATGAAAGACCAAAACACGCAACGGAAGCAAAGAAATACTCATTTTAAAACTGATTTTTGCATGAACTCCATGAATGGTGATCTAACTTAGTGACTTGCATGCAACCCAAAAACATAAAAGGAATAAGGTTTATACCTTTCTTCTTATCTTATAGCTTGTGAGATGAAGGTAGTAAGTAGATGGGATGAACAAGTCTTGAAGATATGGCCTTCAAGGACTAGTGGAATAATACACCAAGTTCCTTCTTCCCTTTGTCCTAAGAAATGAAATATATATTGCAATTAGCTCTAGACTCAATCAGTGCATGAAATAAGTTGGGGACTAGAGCAGCTGTCCTCCTTGTTTCAATATCAACAATCTCCAAGCGATATGTCAATAGAGATGTGCTAACTCTCCATGTGAAGTTGAAACAATCATCTTTTATGAGATAATTAAGTAGCTGGGTGGGGTTAGTACATTGCATCACTGGGTCCATGATATTGACTTCAATACCAAATCTCAACGAATGACATCTAGTAGCAGATGTGGTTACCCAGATTTATACTATTTGGTAAGTAACTTTTTGTTCCTTTGATTCTGTCTCACCCACAGCTCTCTAAATATTTTTCAACTTCTACGTCAAACTCACTTTGCAAATAGATGTATGTATCTCTGTTTGTTGGATACATATGGACACTTTTTATCATTTTCAAATGATATTAACAATCATATTGATTTACAACAAGAATGATTTTCATGTATGATTCTATTGTGAAGATTGACAAGAATGATTTGAACAATCAAAGTGTAGGAGTTCATGAAAGACCAAAACATGCAACGGAAGAAAAGAAATACTCATTTAAAAAAAATTTGCATGAACTCCATGATTGGTGATCTAACTTAGTGACATGCATACAACCCAAAAACACAAAAAGAAGAGGGTTTATACCATTCTACTTAGCTCCTAGCTTTTGAGATGAAGGTAGTAAGTAAATGGGATGAACAAGTCTTAAAGAAATGCCCTTCAAGCACTAGTGGAATAATACACCAAGTTCCTTCTTCCCTTTGTGCTAGCAAACAAGATCACCAACATCTCCTTGTAGTTTTGATGTTTCTTCAAGCCTATCAATCAAGGGTTAACAACAATGCTCTACATCCACTCCTTGACCTCACCCACCAAGAATTGCTTCACTATCTTATCTCTTTGAAGGTATAGATAAACCTTTTACAACTTCTATTTTTGGCTTAGAAGAATTAACACTTCATTCTTCCAAGAAAGAAAAAGATAACCTTACTTCACTCTAATTATATTGGCTAGAGTTGATCCTCACTTCTCTCTTAATATGTAGGCTAGAGATGATCCTTACACTATTACATAGTGTATGAAAGATGTAGTGTTTAAGCTTTGAAAGCTTTGACTCTTATTTGATTCTTGATCTTGAAAGATTGAAGAATTATCAAAATATATGAGTTCACAAGATATAGAGAGTATTTTGTGTTTTTCAAATTGCAAGAGGTGAGTACAGAATGAGATTTGAGTTGGTTTAAATAAGGAAAAAGGTGCAAGTTCAAAAAGTGTCGAGACTTCCCACGGTCGATCCATGGTCGACCGTGGCTTCGACTGTCGGTCATCTGGAACACTTTGACCTTTGCAAATATAGACATTGGGCTTTGTCCAAAACCATACACAACTCATTTTTACTATAAAAATTCACTGAAAAGATGATTTTCAAAAGTTTTGTTGATCCCATACTTATTAAGTTTGAATTGAAACACTAAATTTGGAAGTTTGGAAACCAATACACAAAGAATGTTGGAATTTTACCTCTTTGGGAGATTCTTTTGCTAAATATAGTGTTGTATTGTTTCTAAGTTAGACTGTGTTTGGTATTTGCTAAAATAACAAGTCTTGGACTTGTTCAACCAACCAAGTGAATTTTATAAAATATTGTCAATTTTTATAAAAATAATTTTATAAAAACTTAAACTTGTTTAATTATTTATTATGTAAACTCATATAATTCGAACGTTTTCTTGTAGGTATCTTCGACGTTGACTTCTATTTGAACAAAAATCTTTGGCGATTGGAGCTTGACGATTAAAATGTGTTGTAACAAATAAATACAAATATTTATTTGTATATGTGCAGATTTGTTAATGTTAATAAATACAATTATATATACAAATTGTATATTTTTGAGTCAACAAAAGAGGATATACTTTATAAGCCTATTTTTTCCAACAAGTTCCGTTTGATTAACACAACAGTTCGAATGATAGGTCGGTTTGAATATGTCTTCAATTTGAATGCTTCTTCGACTCGAATAGGTTTCTGTTCAAATAACCTAACACTTCACCATTTCACGAAATTTGGCCAGAACCTTGTTTAGTATTAGAATTTTTGAGTAACCAGGTGTGCCTTTCGAACGAGTTCTTTGGAATAAGAATTCAATGTTGGGGTTTCAAGGGCACGCAACGGAAGCAAAGTACAACACATTAAGCCCAGGGTACAAGCAAATAAAGCACAAAACATGAAACCCCACTACTGGACCAAACTCTATGTTAAAGAAATGCAAAAAAAGGAAAAGAGAAGAGGTTATACCAGCCTCCTTAGCTCCAGAAAGTGATTTATGTTGGTGATGATGCTCCTCCTTGTACAAAACCGAACCTCCTATTGGTTTATACCCCGGGAACACGGTAACCACGAGTGCTAGCAACCCTAGTGAAACTTTCTCTCTGAAAAATTACTTAGGAACATCAACAATTGAACCAGTTTTCTAGAGCCTCTCCTCTCTAATTCTCTCTAAGTCTTGGTAGCACTTAAGAGAATCCTTTAATAGTGAGATTTGCAAAAGTTATAAACTGAAACCATTTAGAGGTGTTTTATAAACTCCAGAATGCCACTTAGTCTCCCTATAACCGGCCAAAGATAATCATATCTCAACCATGCATTGGCTAGTCATGTAGGTGATTTGACAAAAAGCACAAGCAGCCGTAGCGGCGCTAACTCTTAAGGGTTAGTAGCGCTAACCCCTTATAGTTAGCGGCGCTATCGCGGCCTGTCAGGTGATTTGACACAAAGTTCATGCAGCCGTAGCGGCTCTAACCCATAAGTGTTAGCGGTGCTAACACCTATGGTTAGCGGCACTAACGCGACCTGCGATGTCAACTTTTGTCTTTTGTCACTTTTGGTCCCTTTTCTTTAGTTGCTGTCAGGTTAGACCCCGGTGTATGACCTAATAAGCTTATACATCATCAGTAGTGATTTAAACGATGAGTACGCATCAGTGGGCATATTCTAACTTTCAAGATTCGAATTCGAATTCAGTTTGAGTTCGAATGTTAAGTAACCTTTAACACACATGTAACGTGAAGGACAATGTTGGGGAGATAGAGATATCAAACTAAAATCAAACCTGTATATTATTTAAAATAGGATTTGACGCTAACAAAACCACACATTCAGTTTATACTTGGATCAATGAAAAACATGTGTTGTTTTTCATGTTAGACTTAAAGATATTACTAAGTAAGAAATGTTAGCTGAAGAACAAAAGTGTCAGCTGAACACTCAGTATCAGCCAAAGGACCAGCTTCAGGAAGATCAGCTAAGAAGAAAAGACAAGTCAAGAAGCATAAGTTGAGCATTTATAAAGCATCAGCTGATGGTCCAAAACCATCAGCTAAGGGTTTCTTCAACATCAGCTGAGCAGTAACGAATTAGCTGAGTCAATCACTCTGATAAGCTGATGCCTCCTATCCATAAGATAAGTTATTCTTTACTTGTTCAATCTTTTCTGTCACCTTATCACTCTCAATGATCAGCAAACCATTTGGATCTACTAATCATAAAGGTTGATTAGCTTACATAGTTTCACTAGAGTTTGTGTTATCAATTGAGCATTTCTGATCAGCTGAGCAGACCTCAGTAGCTGAGTCTTTCACATTTATCCTTAGCTGAGCAAAAATATGTTTGCAGTTCAGTGTCTGTTAACTGAGTCATTATACAACATCTCAGTTAATAATTTTTCATTATATTATTTTCTTAAGTCCAAGGCAGAACATTTGTTGTTCTATTAGGCCTTTAGATCTATCTTTGTAAAAGTACTAAGCACTTTTTGAATCTGCAAAGAGACAAAAAGGATTGATCTTGATCCCCTGGAAAAGGTGAAAGATACTTTAGAAGAGAAGATCTCGAAGATATGCTTCAACAACTAAGTATGACTGACAACTCTATACTTGGTTAAGTCAAGTCTTCAAGAAGCATGGTGTTGATAAAAGTACAATCATGGAAAGAGAAGTTTACTCTCCCTAGACAAAAAGGTAGTAATTTTTTAATAATATAATAATAGATAATGGGAATTGTCTTTAATAGATAGTACATTCACTTTACACACTTTCTATATAAAGTGAACTTACTTTCTACCCACTAACTTTATCTATTATAATATTGTTAAATCAAGTACCTTTGTCTCCTTCTATACTCCATCAACCCGGATACCATTTGTTTATATATACTTATGCATGGAAACATGCTAAAAAATCGATATAGAAAAAAAGTTGAATACTGAAATCTCATTTGTTGAGAATTTAGAAGATTTAGCATTTTACTTTCAGTGTAAACAAACTTGTTCATGTGTTGAACATCTTAGACATAAGTTGTTTAAGATTAGCTTTGTCTATGTGTTAGACAGATTTAGTTGCCACCTTTTATTGAACTTATATTTTCTACATCTAGTTCATGTAATTCTTGGTTCATATCAATAAGAATTATATAAAAGTAAACAATGTGTCTCTTAAATTTAAATAGCTAAAGTTTGTATTCAACCCCCCTTTTCTACAAACATTTGTTGTTGGAGAATCCATTCGGGACCAACAACTGGTATCAGAGCAGGCTAGATAATCCATATCTAAGATCTGTTTTGCTTACTCTTCAACTTCTTCTACCCCACACTACAAAATGGCCAATCCTGTTGCTACTTCTAACAGTTTCTCAAACAATGGCTCACTTCACAAGGTGCCCAATGTTTGATGGGGAAAACTTTTCCCTCTTGAAGAGTATAGTTATTCTCTACATGTCCAGCCTTGATGATGTGATGCTCAAGACTGTTACTAAAGGTCCCTATGTTCTTTCCTCCACTGTTGAAGTCACTGTTGCTACTGATACAACTCATGCAGTAGAAAGATATGTTGTCAAAGCTGTTCATCAATGGTCTGATGAAGACAAAAGGTTGGTTAATCTTGTTGTCAAAGCCAGGACAACCTTAGTCTCTACACTACCCAATGATGTCTATCATCAAGTTCTCAACTGTAAATCTGCAAAGGATATTATAAACACTTTGACTGTTGCATATGAAGGCACTGAAGAAGTGCAGGAAAATAAGAAACTCATTCTGGTTAGATAATATGAGTTCTTCGTTGTTCATAAAGGTGAAAGTCTTACCCAGACCTATACCAAGTTCAACTACCTTATTAATGATTTAAGAAGGGCGGATGTTCCCAAAATCAACAAGGAGCTTGTAAACAAGTTTCTAGACTCACTCCCAGAATCTTGGGATCATTTTATCACTGTGCTAAAACATTGTAAATTAATAAATTGTATAGAAATAGGAGTTTCAATGTAATATACTCATGGAGTATATATAGGGATATGGCTAATGTAATTGTTAAGGTTTTGCTCATAATTGAATAAAGAACTATGTGTTTTTCATGGTGTAAACCATATTCTCTCTAGTTCTACATATGCAATCCTTCATTATCCTACATATTACTTGAATCACTTGTTATATGGGACTAACAAGTGGTATCAGAGCCAAAGGAGTGAAGATTTGATTCTGAATTCAGCAACAAAAGTCGAATTTTTGAAGAATTTAGACGAAAAAGTGTACTTTCGGGTTTGAAATCAAAGTGAAGATTTAATGGAGTTTTTGAGTGTTAATTCCTTGAATTAGGGTCGCATTTATCATAGTAACACTCGTTGATAAAAAAAGGAGTCAATTCATTCACAAATCAGTGGCCAAATTTGAAGATTTTTGTGTTTTCGGTTTGTGAAGTTCTTGAAGAAAATCGATCGAATCTGCTCATTTGATCGTTGTTTATGATTATTTTTGATTGAGAAGTGTAAATCGGGGGTAGGCAAAGTGATCTGGACAAGAAATTATCAGATTTGGGCAAAAATCGAGATTTTTTGAATCTGAGCGGGTAAGATCTTGAAGCTGTCGGAATTCCTGGTTTGAAGGTGTCGGAATTGCCCTTTGAATCAGTCGGAATTGCTGAATTCCGAGAATAATTTGGTCGGAATTGTCGAATTCCGAGAAGAAATATGTCGGAATTGCTGAATTCCGAGTAGAATTGGTTGGAATTGCTATAATCTGAGAAAATTGTATCGGATTTCAAACTTTCTCGGAATTCAACTTGACCGGAATTGGTTGTTGACCGGAATTGGTGATTTTACTCGGAATTCATATTTTCTCGGAATTCTCTATTTTCTCGGAATTCTCTATTTTCTCGGAATTCTCTATTTCATCGGAATTCTCTCAGTGCTCGGAATTGTCAATTTTATCGGAATTCAAGATCACCCCGCCAGGGGTTGCCACCCCTTGGACCCCGCTATCAGGGGCACTGCCCCCGAACCCCCGTAGTCGTTGTTGTGACTGAATTATCTTGTCACCTTGATTCCTAAGTCATGTGTTTGGATTTTTTAGTTGAGTCAGGAGTTCTCAAAGTTTCAGTTACCATTCTAATGTTTCTAGATTCGGGTCATATTCTGTTTTCCCGTGAACCATGTGTTTAATTGTCTAGTACCCTTATGTCTAGTCATCCGGTGCTTTCCTAACTGATTTTTGGTTCTTCTTTCTTAGTGTCACCAATTTTTGGTCTCAAAACCAGATATTGGCCATCCATTCCTTGTTTCTTTTGAATCTTGTTTATCATTTATCAATCATATTTGAAAACCCAGATCTCATTGTTGGTGAAATTATTTGAAAAATTGACCAACATCAAATTATTTCAGGTTTTTGAGAGGATTTTGAATTACATGTGCGCTTGCTCACGTGCATATCAATCTGACTCACTGATTATTATATCAAAGTCAATCGTTTGATGCTCTTGAATAAGGATGAATCCGACTCACTGATTATTATATCAAAGTCACCTACCCTCTTATGTGTTCCCAAGTTCATTTGCACCCGTATGTATTTCAAAATCTTTGTTTCTTGCGGTGATTTGGTCAAGGTTGATTACACGGTATTAGGAGACTTACTTGACAACATTATTCTCCAATATCATACTACATCCAACAAAGATTTATTAATCTTCAAGAATTCAGATCAAATCATTACCACTCCTCAACGATCAAGAGTGGTTCAAGTATCTATTCAAGTCAGGGAATGTTTGAAGATTATTTTGACTTGAAGTGTAGGATCCTTCCCACCCCTCTTCCATGTTTTTGCAACTGAATCTCATGGTGATGTCTTTTATGCATGATGCTCATAAAGTATTATAATCATCATGAGGGGGAGAATAAAAAGTGAAGAAATTTTACATTGTTGATTCAGTTGTTGAGGGTGTCTACTCAAGGGGGAGAGAGAAAAAGAAACATCAGTCTATATCATGTCTAGGGGGAGTCAAGATTATCAGACTTATGAAGACATGGAAACAATCTGAGCTACATTGTAGGGGGGGACAAAAAGAAGATTCTTCCCAACACATCAAAAGTGTTTATGCTTCCGCTGTCAAAGGCTCGAGATAAAACAATTGTTCAGACTGATGTATATGGACGCTACATCCAAAACTGCTTATATAATCTAAGGAAGACTTAGGTTACTGGCGTGTACACTCGTATTTCAATACAAAGGGGGAGAATGTAAATTCATAAATTGTATAGAAATAGGAGTTTCAATGTAATATACTCATGGAGTATATATAGGGATATGGCTAATGTAATTGTTAAGGTTTTGCTCATAATTGAATAAAGAACTATGTGTTTTTCATGGTGTAAACCATATTCTCTCTAGTTCTACATATGCAATCCTTCATTATCCTACATATTACTTGAATCACTTGTTATATGGGACTAACAAACATGGTGAGAAAATCAAGGGTCTTACACTGGTTGGTTTGTATGGAAACCTTATGAATCATGAACAATCAGTGAAGCAAAGGAAACTTTCTACCAAGGATATGAAGGAGGCTGCAAAAGCTCCATCAACTGCTCTTGTGCCAAAGATACAAGATACAGAAGTTTTGCTGCAGTGGTGGATAAGTCTAGTGAAGAAGAGGAAGATATGGAATCTTCTGATGATGAAGAGGAAGTGGTTGATGGAGATGAAGATTTAGAGGATATGGACAACATTGAAGCTGCTGTTGAGCAGACTGCCATGTTGGTTAAGAGGTTTAACCCTTTCCTCAAGGGAAAGCGTGTTAAGAAGTTTGGGAAGAGACCTTTCAAAGGTGAAAAAGCCAAGTATAAATCAAAGGCTTCTAAAGGATGCTTCTCCTGTGGCAAAGACTGGTCATTTTTCCAGTGAATGTATGTCCAAAATAAGCTCAACCTTCAAAGGTCCCTCAAACTCAGATAGCAAGGTGGATTATGAAGCTAAGTATAAGAAGCTTCTTGCTGCTGTTCTTGACAAAAGAAAAAGAAAGCTCATAATAGAGTGTTGGTGGTTGAAGAAGAAGATTGGGCTGAGGAAGATCTCTCAAGTGATGAAGATGAGGTCCTCACTGCTCAGCTCAGCTTGATAGCCAACACAGATAGTACAAGTTCCTTTGATGAGGACATGAAGAAAGCTGCCAAAGTTTGTACTTCTCCTAACTAGGATCCTTCTTCAATGTATCAGGTTAGAAAATTTATTAACTATGAAGATAATGAAAAGAACATTATGTTTGATTATCTGTGTGTTGAGTTTCTATAAAATATTCAAAGAGAAAAGAAGCTAAAAATAGAAATAGAATCACTAAAAGAGAAGTTAAGTCTTAAAGATAAGAAACTGAAACAGATGACAAAATTGGAAGATGATTTAGCTAATCAAAAGATACTTAATCAGATCTTGGTAAAAGAAACCAATGAAGTAACAATAAAGTTAAATGACCTACAAAAGTAGTTAAATCTTGGTGTGTTTCTGCTGAGAAGACCACTCAGTGTGTCAATAAGCAGATTCCAAAACAAGCTGAAGCTATTATTGGTGGAAATTATTCCCAAGCTGCTAGTTGTGTTGATTTTGCCAAGGACATAAATATCTTAGAAAAGGCTGAGATTTTACCTCTTACTTTTCAAAAGATTGTAAAAGGAAAAAAGTATTATTACAAACACATTTGTCAAAAGTAAATGCTCTCAGCTAAAAGATTTTACCACTTCAAAAGTTGATTCCAATTCTATTGTTCTGTCAAATAGTAAAAGTATTGAAAATTTAATGTCAAAGAAAGCCAGTAAAGGAATAGAATCATTTGTTGATACCAAAGAGACATTATGCTGAACCTTGAAAGCTGATGCATTAATATAGGTACTCATCTAACTAACATCTCATTAGCTGATGATCTTACATTAGCTGATCAAAAAGTAGATGATAGCTGCTCAGCTGATAGCCTATCAGCTGATCCAAGATCCTCTGTTATTTGTTTAGCTGATCAAGTATCACTTCAAACTTTTTCAATAGGAGAAACCAAGAGAAAGGACTTAATGTTTACATAAAGTCTAAGTCTGCCACACCCAAAGTTGATTAAAAAATCTTTTTAACTAAGGGTCAACCAAAGATGACTGTAAACGAAGACCTTATTAGTTTACAGAATCAGCTACAACAGCTGAATGGTCAAATCTGTCAGCTGATGAACCATAGTCATCAGAAGATTGTTAAGACATGTCATGGGCAATCACTAAAATATGTTAAAGGCTCCAAAAATAAAAGATGTTATAAATGTGGGAGCAAAGAATATAAGGCAAGTGATTATTCTGTTGAAGGTAACTCAAAACAACAGTCTGATTTTGATAACACTGTTGTTCCTCTCATTCATAAACAACCTAATATTAAGTGGATGGCTAGGTGCAATCCATAGGGATCCACTTAACTGTGGATGCCCTAAGTGTCACTAACCTTCTTTCAATCTAATCTATGTAGTGTCTTAGCACATGGTATCTTGACAGTGGATTCTCAAGAGCCATGACAGGTTGTAAAGCTCTGCTTAGTAACTACAAGAAGGAAAATGGTCCAAGAGTAACCTTTAGTGACAACAACTGTGGGCAAACTAAAGGCTATGGTGAACTTCATAATGGGAACTTAACCTTGTCCAAGGTGTCATATGTTAAAGGACTTAAGTACAATCTCATCAGCATAAGTCAGTTATGTCATGGTGATCATAAGGTCCTCTTTACTAAGACAGGTGGTTCCATTTTAAACAAAGAAGGAAAAACAGTAATTTGTGCCAAGAGAACCAATGATATATATACTCTTGATATGACCTCTGGTGATCCATCTAAGTTAACATGTTTGTATACAAAAGGTGTAACAGACACAAATTAGTTATGGCACAAAAGGCTTTCCTATCTAAACTTCAAAAATATAAACAAGCTGAGCAAGGGCGATCTAGTGTCAGGACTGCCTTAACTGACGTATGTTAAGCTTAAACCTTGCTCTGCCTGTGAAAAGGGAAAGCAGCACATGACATCTTTCCCATCAAAGCAAGCCTTCTCCATTACTGAACCTTTCTACATGTTGCACATGGATCTATTTGGTCATGTTGCCACTGCAAGCATTGGTGGAAGTAAGTATTAACTGGTTATGGTTGATGAATTCTCAATATATACTTGGGTCATCTTCCTTAAAGCAAAGAGTGAGGCTGCTGAAGAGATAATAAGCTTTATCAAAAAGATGGAAGTGTTAAATGGCAATCTGGTAAGAATGCTTAGAAGAGATCATGGAACTGAGTTTAGAAATCAAACTCTAGAAGGTTTATGTGATGAGAAAGGAATATCTCAAAACTTCTCTGCTCCAAGGACTCCCCAACAGAATGGTGTAGCTGAAAGTAGAAACAGAACTTTGATTGAAACTGCAAGAACCATGTTGTGTGAGAGTGGGCTAGGATTCAACTTCTGGGCTGAAGCTATCAGCTGTGCTTGTTTTACACAGAACAAATCTCTTATGATCAAAAGATACAACAAGACTCCTTATGAAGTGCTCAAGGGAAGGAAGCACAACATCAGCTTTCTGCACATTTTTGGCTGTCAGTGTTTCGTTCTGAACCAGAAAGACCAATTGCAGAAGTTTGCACCTAAAGCTGATAAAGGTGTTGTTGGGTACTCTGTGATTTCTAAAGCATACAGAGCTTACAACATCATAACAAAGGTCATAGAAGAATCAATCAATGTAAGTTTTAATGAAAATGACTTTGTTGCTTCCTGTTATACTAATCCATCTACCGGTGAGGAATTTAATGATCTGTTGCACACTGAAGACAACATTCCAGTGTCAGTTGATCCACTCCCATCAGGTGATGTAGAGGACCTAGATGAACATGTTCCTAATATACATGAAAACAATACACAACCTATCCTAAACCCTAAACCCACACTTTTACTGAATGATGAGAATCATGACTCAACATCATTGTACTCTAACTCCATAACAAATATTCCTTCATCGGTAGAAGTTTCCACAGATTGTAATCTTGAAACTCTTTCTGCTGATCAACCAGAAGTCTCATCAGCTGATCACAACCAAGAAATTTCAACTCCCCAAATCCAAATCAATCCTAACTCTCCTATATTCCAAAATGCCTACAAGGACCTCAGAGATCATCCAATAGATCACGTGATAGATAATATAGAAGCACCTGTACTAACAAGGTCAAAGGCCTGTAATTTCTATTTGTACAAATGTTTTGTTTCTATGATTGAACCAAAGAAGGTAGATGAAGCTCTAAATGATCCCTACTGGATTAATGCCATGCAAGAAGAATTGGCAGAATTCACTAGAAACAATGTGTGGACTTTGGTGCCAAGACCAAAGGACAAATCCATCACTGGTACTAAGTGGGTGTTCAGAAACAAGATGGATGAACAAGGACTGATCATCAGAACTAAGGCAAGACTAGTTGCTCAGGGGTATTATCAAGAAGAAGGTATTGGTTTTGATGAAACGTTTGCCCATGTTGCAAGACTTGAAGCTATAAGACTGTTTCAAGCCTATGCTCCCTTCAAAGACTTCAAGGTATTCCAAATGGATGTTAAGAGTGCCTTCCTCAATAGAGAATTGAAGGAAGAGGTGTATGTCAAGGGTGATGTAATCCTAGAGCAGAGATATGTAGATGACATAATATTTGGGTCTACAAATTTGGATCTTTGTAAAAGGTTTTCTAAACTCATGTTTGATAATTATCAGATGAGCATGATGGGTGGACTAAACTATTTTCTTGGACTTCAAGAGGTTGATGGAATTTTCAATCATCAAACAAAGTATGTAAATAACTTACTTAAGAAATTTGACTTTGAAAATTGCTCTTCAATGAAAACACCCATGTCCACTGCCATAAAGCTTGGAAAGGACACTGATGGTAAATCAGTGAACATTACTACTTATACAGGCATGATAGGGTCACTTTTATACCACACTACAAGCAGACCCGATATAATGTTCTCAACATGTCTCTGTGCTACATATCATGCAGATCCCAAATAAACTCACTTAGCTGCTGTTAAAAGAATTTTCAGGTATCTCAAAGGAACTCCTAATCTAGGTCTTTGGTACCCCAAAGACTCAGACTTTGAGTTAGTTGGATACACTGATTCTAGTTTTGTAGGTTGTACAGTAGCCAGAAAGAGTACATCTGGTGATTGTCATTTGTTAGGTGGAAGGTTAGTCAGCTGGTCAAGCAAGAAACAAAACTATGTTTCAACTTCTACAGCTGAAGCAGAATACATTTCTCCTGGAAGCTTTTGTGCTCAACTATTGTGGCTGCAAAACCAACTTCTTGATTATGACATACAGTTTGAAAACTCCCCAATCCTGTGTGACAACACAAGTGCCATATCTATTTCTAACAATCCTATTTTGCATTCTAAAACTAAGCACATTGAAATTAGACATCACTTTTTATGAGATAATGTGCCGAAAAAGAAAGTGTCAATGCACTATATCAGCACTGATTTTTAATTAGCTGATCTGTTTACAAAACCATTGGATGAGTCTCGGTTCAATTTACTAATATCCAAACTTGGCATGTTAAACATGTAAAATATACTTTTCCTAGGTAGTTAGCCTTGTGTGAGAAAATAATTGTATTCGTGTGTAAATTCTAACTGAAGTACTTATCTAAGCATCTTCATATCTTACTGATAGTGTATCAGCTAAAGGAATTATGTCAGCTGATAACCATCAGCTGATGAAATACCTCAGCTGATAAACCATCAGCTAAGGACAAGCAGCTCAACTAAGTACATTCATTAGCTGACACTTGTTTTCTCTCAAAAGGGATCAGCTAACACTTCTTCCTCGCAAGCTGATGATTCTCAAAGTTAAAATTTTTTGTCCCCACACTTGTTTTATTAATTTCTCATTGGTATTTAATGTGTTACTGTTGGGGTTCGTGGTCTGGCGCAACGGAAGCAAAACAAAAATTTAAAGCATGAAAGAAACCACAAGAGAACCCAAAGGTGTTACCAAGCTCTACAACTAAGAAATGCAACTAAAAAGGAAAGAGATAAGGGAGAGCTGTACCCTTGATGTCTCTGGAGTTAGTGTTAGTCATGAATCCAAGCATGTAGTGACCTCCTTTAGGCTATCGAAGTCCACCCCGGGAAGAACCGTGATCTATGTGTACTAGCACACCTTTAATACTCCTTCTCCTTGAAAAGTATATTCTGGAACACCAACCTAAACCACTAGGTAGAACTCTCCTCCTTTCCCTCTCTCAAATACACTAGAACAACACTGAAGGTTTTCTTATGTGTATGAACTCTAGTTAGCCAAAAGATTGTAATGAGAGAGAAAAGAGAGGTTTTTATAAACTCTCTGAAGTCTCTAGAACTACCCAAGACCGGCCAAATGACTAGACAAGAGAGTAACATGCATTGGTGGAAAATGGAGGTGAACTAAATAAAGTTGCATGCTGCCAGGTGGGTTAGCGCCGCTAACCTCCCAACGTTAGCGCCGCTAACCTCTATAGGTTAGCGCCGCTATCGCGGCTGAGTTAGCGACAAAATGGTTAGCGTCGCTAATCCTGTCTAGCCTACCAACTATCATTTATTTATTCTTTCTCACCCTCCATTCCAGGTTGTTGTCAAGATCAACCCCCGGCGTGTGACCCGATAGGCCCATACATCATCGGCAGTGATCAATTGGCGTACGTGCGTCAGTGGGCATACTCCAACAATCTCCCACTTGCACATGACTCACCGTACCCAATGCATAAAAAACAGAGAGCGGCCTCTAGTAAGACATCTCTGCCCCTAAGTCAGTATGGGTTTTGTCTTCAGCACAAAAACCAAACTGTAGCCATAGTGAAATGGTGCTATTGATAAGGGATCAAACATCCTTTTGTTCGCGATATCCATGTGAACACGAGACATGGTACTTAGTCATTCTCCGTTCGTTCACGATTATGTTTCTCGATTGAGATTGATGGTGACCAAAATATATAAGTTGCAATCGATCATAAATCATTGCAAGCTTCGAGCATGGCCATGCATTTTGGTGTCAGCGACCAATCCTCAAGGGGCCCAGTGATATCTCTCTAAACAGAGTAACAAAATCCTTTGACTACACTGCTCATCATAGTGATCATACTCTGCCTAATTACTCCCTTTATAACAGCCAGTTACGGACTGCGTTTGAAAGCAACCAAAACAAAGCAAACCAAAAATGATGCCGACACATGTATATCCAGTCTAAGGATGAACTGATATTATCATCCTGATTTACTCATGACGAGTACCATAAAGTGAAATCAGGTGTGGGTCGTCCAGTCACTTGAACACTTCAAGTACAGGTGAAGTATTGCATCCCTGTGTCCCAATCGATCATAAATCATTGGACATTTGACCAATCACTTCCCTCAGTCTTAGTTCAGACTTCCTTCCCTTGAAGAATGACCGACTGTGAACATTTAGAATGTTAAAACATTCAGGGAAGAGGTAAAACATGCTAAGTTGGAACACAATAAGGCTTACTGAGAGTACCCGCTACACGCGCATTACCAAATCGCCATTTCATAATCGATACAAGCAGAAGCACAATATTGCCTAACGTTCCCAAAAGAAAGGTATATCAAAACATCACTAAAACAAACTTAAGCCAAGTATATGCAGGCCCTAGTCTGATTATAATCACTAACCCGCTACTTTAGCTTAGTGAACGGATCCGCCACCATGCTATCCGTGTGTACTCTGATAGTGATCGTATCCCTACTTCAACCAACCACTCCCATAGTGTGCGTTGATGGGATTATTATCATTAATCCAAGCCGTTATACTTTCATTGTCTCAAGGAATCCAATAAGACAAACAACGCTTAGATCTAAAATTGTGCATGAGCCATCGTACTCTCATAGTTTTCATTAAGATCTATATAGAGTACTTGATACTCTAAGAATAAATTCTTATATGCTCAAGCCATCGCACTCTCATAGTTTTCATAAAGATCTCTATAGAGTAACTGATAAAATCTCATGTGATCAAGCCATCGCACTCTCATAGTTTTTCATAAAGATCTCTATAGAGTCACCGATGCTTTAAGTATCACACTTATTAACGACACAATGTTTGTAAGATCGCTAACCCCAATCGAATTGGCGGTTGTCCTGAAAAAAATAAACTATCACTTAGAGTAACAACTTATTCTTAATTTTTTTTGATCAACAAGAACATATTACGATATTTCTTGTGCTTTACAAATTGCTTTGCTTATCCTTAACGGACGCATAATTCTTGATTCAGACTTATAGCCAAGCATGATCAAGACATTATCTTCATTATGACATATATCCTAGACATATTAAACAGGATATCAACATCGCTCCCACTAGCTCTGACATTTATCCAAGTTTCTTTATTGCTTATTGAAAACTCAACCACATGATTTTCAAAGCAAAATCGGAACTTAGATATTTATTGGAGTTCAAAACAGACTCTTTCATGTTTTGTAGATTCTACAAGGATACTTTAGATGTAAAGCACCTTCAGACAGTGCTGTAAGCACTTCCTCATAAAATTCCATTGACGGAATACGGTCTTTGCATCATACAGCCATGAAACGGCGCAAGTGTCCGTGTAAACTTCAACATAACTACTGGAAGAATGTCTTCATATGATACCTTCCACATGGTCAATCATCATGAAACCAATTCCTACCAGTCAGTATTTGAAGTTATCTACAAATTTATCCATGCATATCTTATTCCCAGAAGATCTAAATACACCATAAAGGTCATACCTAGGTGTTGGATTAACCAAGCTCAAACTTGGAAATCCAACATGGATTACATCTTATTTCACTACCTTTCATTATCTTAGTAGACCCAGGGCCTACTACAGATTCTAGTAATTGATGCATACATAAAGTATAATCAATAAGTCATCGTCCTCTGCTATATGATACACTTCCGGCCTTATGATGACTTTTACAAGACTTATGAGGAGGTAATGTCCTAATGCCAGGTACTTCAACATTGTCATGTTGAGTTCCAATCATGACTGATTGAATGCTAGTGTAAATATCAGGTCTTCATTTAAGTCACATGTTCTTCCACTGGAATTGTTCAGTTGTTCATTTCCCTTTTCGAGCAACTCAACTTAGTTCCCAAAAGGTTTTTAAAGGAACATCTAAAACATAGAAGAACCTATTAAATGTATTAGCATCTTTTAAAGTTCATCCACGTCCCACTAAATGTAGACTAGATAACTTTAATCCATGAGGTAGACAAGCAAAGAAGTCTTTCTAGTCTAGCCTCCATGGTTGCTAATTTGACCATCTTTGTTGTTGCAAAACAAGAATATTGCCCGTCACAACTCAAGTACACCCATTCAAAAGGTTACTCAAGTTTATATCATAATTATTATGATCCATTTCTCCACTCTGCGATTCATGTAAAACACGTATCCTAAGAGAATCTAATTATGAGACATTCCCATAATTCTTATGATGGTTGAGGAATTAAGAGTTTTGATGCTCAACATCATACCATATTTGAGTAACTCAGTTCCTCTTACCCTCTTTATCTTAAATTTGTTACGGGTGAGTCTTGAACACCTCACAGGCTTCAGACACTTATCTGATAAATTAGATATACCCTTCCCTTCTACCAACATTGGTAAAGGTAACAAATCATTTTTAGTCAATCTTTATAATCCTGCTTGATCAGCGCTTACATAAAAGTGCAAGCGAAGTCCAACAAAAATTTATTCCTCTCACATCAACACGTGAAGGATGTCTTAGTTATTTAAACCTATAAGCAAGATTTATCATCAACTAATGACTCGAAGCCAAAAGATTCCAAGTTCCTATCTACATGGAGCTTGGTGATGTTAGTCTTGTTTATATGGTTAAATCAACTATGTTATAAGGATAACTAATTCATAAGAATTCATGATCATATTATTACTTCATCGTCTTCTATAGCATAAAAGATACAATGCTTCTTGCCTCGCAGGGCGTAAAACATCTATCCAATGAAGTAATAATTTAGCTGGTAGAAATGGCAAGATCAATTCTTCCAATCCTTTTAGCAAGAGAAAAGCACTTATGCTTCCCTTCACTTCTTCCAGCTCTCCATGCATCATCGACCTACTTCGGATAAACACCTATACTTTGCAACAAACAAGTTTGTAACAAACGTTAGTGTTTTTTACTAGCGTTCAAAAAACCCAGTCTATTGAAGTAGAAGATCAATGGAGTTTAATCATGAATGCACCTGAAGTCGGGGAGCTAAGGTTATTCCGCTTTAGGATACTTAGCTCATTCAGGCACTTAGGGCAGGCGTGACGGCGCCAATTTCCAATTTCTCCGCAAAAGTAGCTAACTACCCCAAGTGGAACGTTATCTTGAGGCACAATCTCATTGTCCTCTACTTCCACAGTTATGGTAGGCTTATTCAAACCAAGCTTTCCATTTGGGGTCAGTTTCTTCTTCTTATGGTTTTGTTTCCCAGTAGCCTTAGCAGGTGTGGACGAGATTAGCTTACCTTTGGCCATGTTAGACTCAGCAGCCTTCAACATGCCGTGTAGCTCAGTTAAGGACTAGTCCATATTGTCTTTGAGATAACTCATGACAATTTTCTCATCAGACACGGGCAGGGATTGGAGAATCATATTCACCATCAGCTCCCTCCCTATGGGAAATACAAGTCTCTCCATTTGGTCCATGTACGCCTTCATCTTAAGGACATGAACACTTACATTCCCGCCTTCCTGCATCCTACAACCGACTAAAGCCTTTACATACTAAAAAAGTTATTGTCTAACCTTCTTTGGGAACATGTCCTTTAGCCGGTTAATCATGTCGTACGCACTCAACTGCTTGAGTTGCTTTTGTAGCTCACATCTCATCCTTGACAACATGAGACAAGAAACATCTTGTGTATCTCTGACATGCCTTTCTACTGCGTATCTAGTGGCCCAGCTCGCGTTGGTAGCAGGTGGCTCCGGAAGAGGGTCCTAAAAGACGTGCAACTTTGACTCGTGTTGAAGGACAATCCTCAGCACATGGTACCAGTCAACGAAGTTCACTCCTATGAGTCTCTCCTTTTTTAGGAACAAACGAAATGATAGTTTTGAAGTAGTGTCGTTAAGGTTTGCCATCTAAAATGAGAGTATAAATTTTAGTAAGTTTCGATATAATCCTAGTTAAAATAATTACCCACTTGATTTAAGAAAACCAAATCATCTTAACAAGGGCTAAGAACCTCAAAATAACCCAATTCATGACGGGTTTTCCGCGGATCACTTCATGGAGCTATTTTAGGCAGGTAAACAATTTACCAATTGCAATCCGGGATCGCAACTCTTAGGCACTTGCGGGATCCTAGGTACTCACAACACCTACTTGGCATGTTTGATCCCTTTCACACCATTCCTCATTAATCCACTTTGGTAGCTCGGCTAGAGCTCGACAACTACCAAGGCGTTTTAAGTTTTGGAATTGTAAATCAACCGTCAGGATACACGGTGGTACTCTAGCCCAATGGCCGGCTCGGCTAGAGCTCGACAACCGACCCTTACGAGTTGCCACACACACCTTCCACACAGTTACACAAAACCGACCTCGGCTAGAGCTCGACGACCGATCTTGCTTCACTAGATTCGGATGGTGTCATCTTATGGATGGCGTGAGATTTACATTTTAAAAATGGATTTTGTTTTGCCGGTTAAAACGATTTAAACCAATTATTGTCTAAGAGGCGCGCGGAGTTGTAAACCGATTTAAAACTCTTTGGTTTTATTATTTTGAATCATTTTCTAGCATGCAAAGATCCTAAACATCCATGCAAGAAATAACACAAAATAAAACCAACCACACATGTAATATAAGTCCGGTAACGAGCCATAAACCCTATGTGTCTTGCCCGCGAGCCAATGGGCAAGACTAAGTCTACTAAGGACAAACATCCAAGACATTGATGTGTGCTCTCCCACTTGATCCTTTGCGTCTCCCAACGACCTCCGGATCCAAGTCCGCCAAGACACCACTCCTTTGTTCTTGTTGGTTGCCTTCGGTTCTCCCTTTTACAATTTACAAATTTAAAAGGAAATGGCATGCAAGCCACAATTCTCTATTCTAAGCTAATACTACAAATTACAAAGAATAGAAATCGGCATGCAAGCCGTCAAATATTACAAACCGAATAAATGAATTAATTATTACAAACCATTGTGGTACAACCACCAAATGAATGAATAAATTAATTCAAGCAACCAAACACATCACATAGGTCTAAAAGGCTCAAATTGTTACCGGATACAAATATTACAACTACATACAACAACAAATCTAATACATGGTGTGCCGCACAAGACCATGCAAATCTTATATGTCTTGGTTAAGATTATCTAAACACTCATGGCACAAATAATCCTATGCACATATGCATTAGGAACCTTAAACAAGTTAAAATTCCATATTCATATATACACAATGTAAGTATATGTAATTAACCATTTTCATGCCAAAATGTTAATCCACATATAAATACACCAACCAAGACATAAGGCAACTTAAAAACATAATTTCCAAAATTCTGGAACAATTCCAGAAAGTACAAGTTGAGCTAAAAATCCAACAAAATTGATTTAAGGCATAAAATGTATTCTGCCAGAAGAGAGTTAGCTCCGCTAAAGCAAGACGGCTTAGCACCACTACGACTGGTTTAGCGCCGCTAACATGGTAAAGTTAGTGCCGCTAAACCCTGGACAGAACAAAAAATCACATTTTTCGGATTTTTCAAGCCACCAAGTGCAAATCTAGTGTAGAGGTGGCTCTAATACCACTGTTGGGGTTCGTGGTCTAGCGCAACGGAAGCAAAACACAAATTTAAAGCATGAAAGAAACCACAAGAGAACCCCAAAGGTGTTACCAAGCTCTACAACTAAGAAATTCAACTAAAAAGGAAAGAGATAAGGGAGATCTGTACCCTTGATGTCTCTAGAGTTGGTGTTAGTCATGAATCAAAGCATGTAGTGACCTCCTTTAGGCTATCGAAGTCCACCCCGGGAAGAACCGTGATCTATGTATACTAGCACACCTTCAATACTTCTTCTCCTTGAAGAGTATATTCTGGAACACAAACCTACACCACCAGGTAGAACTCTCCTCTTTGCCCTCTCTCAAATACACTAGAACAACACTCAAGGTTTTCTTATGTGTATGAACTTTAATTAGCCAAAAGATTGTTATGAGAGAGAAAAGAGAGGTTTTTATAAACTCTCTGAAGTCTCTAGAACTACCCAAGACCGGCCATATGAGTAGACAAGAGAGTAACATGCGTTGGTGGAAAATGGAGGTGAAATAACAAAAGTTGCATGCTGTTAGGTGGGTTAGCGCCGCTAACCTCCCAACGTTAGCGTCGTTAGCCTCTAAAGGTTAGAGCCACTATCGCGGCTGAGTTAGCGAGAAAAAGGTTAGCGTCGCTAATCCTGTCTAGCCTGCCAACTATCATTTATTTATTCTTTCTCACCCTCCATTTCAGGTTGTTGTCAAGATCAACCCCCGACGTGTGACTCGATAGGCCAATACATCATCGGCAGTGATCAATTGGCGTACGTGCGTCAGTGGGCATACTCCAACAGTTACTAGGTTGTATTTAATTCCATTTAATTTTCCGTTAGTTGTCTGTGTATTTATTAACCCTTCCGTTTATTACCTTTTTGCAGTCGTGACAGTTACTTTTTGAAAAAGATATTTCTGTGACAGTTTAGGTTTCCAAATAAGATATAAATGATGTGTGAGTGGTTTCTAATTTCCTAAGCTTTCAAAATTCTCAAACACTCTTCTTCTTCTCTCCCAAAGAAACATAATCCTTCATTGCTTTCAGTTTCTCCGTCTTGCAACAATGGTGACCTTCAACCCTATTTCTACCCCAACTGCCATCCCCGGTGAGAACATTACTCTAACTTCTCTAATCACCATTCGTCCAAAAAATTTTATTATCAACACTGATATCCCATCTAGCAAAGAAAACCAGGGCTATGAACCCATGGTAGCTTTCATCATTGCTTATCCCTTGTTCTAATGCTTTTCTACTCATCCTCTGTTCATCTTTCCTAACATTGTTGGAGAGATGTGGTATACTGCAAAATACCACCTAGCCGAGTAAGTTATAACCTGTTCCTTCCTAAACAACACCATAAAACATTCCCATAACTGTTGACTCTCTTCGTCAAGCCATTTCAATACCCAATTTAGCCCCACTTCAACCCTTTGCCTCATTAGTCCAAACTCTGGAGGTCTTGCCCCTGATTGGCTACAATGAACCTGTCGCCCATGGTCAATACAAGTTGTCTGTGCGAGGGCACTCGTGGAAGTATCTTTCCAGTGTGGTCGTTTGATGCTTTGGTCACAAGTTTGGAAGCCATGATCAAATGAACAAGTCTAAGTTGATTGTTCTTCATGCTTTGTTCACAGGGAGGAACATTGACTTTGCCCAAGTCATTTTTACTGAAATGGTGGATAAAATTACTTTGGGTACTACCAAGAAATCAACCAGAACCCATGTTCCCCACATCAGGTATCTAAGTCTCATTGCTCTTAGAAGTATTCAATGGGAACATTATGCTGGGTTGGCTTCACACTTGCAAACAATGATCATCCCTCAAATGGGTCAAAAGATTTTCCATTTGATAAGGGAGTTTCAAGGTCCTGCTATAACTAAGAAAATGCAAGAGTTGATTGATGTGGCTGCTGATGAAGCAAGTGAGAATGAGGAATAGGTAATTGCTGATAATCTAGATGTTGAGATGGCTGAGGACTCAGATCAATCTGATGAGTCTGCTGATATCATCACTGAGCACTCAGAGCATTCTGATGGAGAGGATAGTGTACAGCCTGAGGGTATTCCTTTGTTTGATCCTTTTGATACTCTTCAATGAACTCAAGGTGAGGAGTCTGAGCACTTTTTTGCTATGTCTTCTAGTTCAAAGGACCCAAGAGGATGCTGGTAATGGTGGTGATGATCATGGAGATGATGGTGATGATAATGATAGTGATGGTGGTTATAATAATGCATATGATGGTGATGATGGTGGACTGTTTAATTGACTATGGTGCTGATACTCCCACAGCCACCTCATCCACTCCCATCATGACGCCTTTGACTGAATTTCCCTTAAGTCTAAGTACCACAAGGAGATCAAGTCACAACAGTCCCTCTTATGATGAAGGTTATCCTTCCCACTTATACTCTCAAGAGTCCAGTGCCTCTGTTCATAATGAACAAGGTGGTGAGGATGAAGTTGTTGCTGTTGATGATGCTGAGGAGGATACTATTTCTGAGAAGCTGGTTCAACTCATTGAAATTAGTAGAACAAAGTGCATCGCAGGTATGGTCTCTTCAATTCCTGAGGATACTCACTTGGTACACCCAACCAGTGAGAACCAATCCTCAATCCCTATAGTAACACCCCCACAAATGCCAAGCTCTAGTGCACTTCTAATAGTCACTAGTTCTACTCCTTTTGTCACCCACACAGAATCAAGTTCAATAGAGATAGTGCATACTGCACTCATCTTAGAGGATTTGATCATTGCACCTCTGACCTCGACACCTATAGCTACCTCTTATGTTGAGGGGTAGCATATGGATGTTGACTTAACCCTTTAACAAGTGGGTGCATCTTCCCAACATGATGCATTTGTAAAATTGGGACTCCTGCAATCTAGATCACCCTCCCAACAGGGTGATACCATTGAAAGATAGACCTCCACCCAAGGTCATACTGTATCTTACATACAACTGAGTCAGCCTTTACCCTCAACAAGCTAACAACAACTTGTTGATGTACTCAGGGGAACCCCATTGAGTTTAACCCCAACTCAAACTCACATCTTTGTACCAACTATTGATTCATTTCTTACACATACTAGTGCACTGCCTGTCAATACTAGTGGTATAAACCAACCATTGGTACAGGGCACACTTTCTGTTCCCAGTGATCTTAGGCTTATACACCACAATCTAAGTGAGGGACCACAATCCACTCATGATGTTCGCACTTCAAATCAATCAATCCCAATTCAACCCACTCCCTCTACCTCCACTGAACCTTCACCCCAAATCCTTCAAAAACTACTATCTATCTTCCAAAAGATGGATAGTCTTCAAGCCTCCTTCACCTCATTCCATACCAAAACAGAAACTCAACTAACCCTTCTAACCAAAGAAGTTGAGTCACTAAAAGCAACCTAATCCCAACCCACCCCTGCCCCATTTGATCTTACTCCTATTCTTGCCAAATTAGATCAACTGTTATCCAAATCCTCCACTCCTAATCCTACCCCTTCCCCTACTATTTCTACACAAACCATTTCCTCTCTAAACCAAACCATCTCCAACCTTCTCAACCAACTTCACAAAATTAAACCTACCCCTCCAAATATTTTTGTGACCATTCCAGACCCAATTCTCAGAGTACCTACCCTTCTCAGAACCATAGATGATTAGGTCACCAAGCTAAGCCACCTTTCTAGGCAGAAGCACATAGATACTCTCAAAGAGTTTACTAATGTGACTGATGATATCAACTGGCTAAGACCTCTCACCTCTACTTCTCAACTATTCTTCTCACCCATACCTTCCCATTTCAGAAACTCTCATCCACCTTTCACTCAACCTCCTATTCCTACTGCCTTCCCTTCACCCTTAACCATACCTCCATTCTCCACTACTCCCACTGCCCCTGCCAAGCCTGCCACGCCTACTGACAACTTTCCTTTCTCATTTGTTGATGAAAAAATGGGGGAGAAGTCAAAGTCTTCCAGATAATCTCCAGCTTATGTCAGAGCAGCTTGTGATGCAGACACAGCTGAAGTGGAAGCTGACAAGGCAGCTGCAGATGCAGCAGCCCTCAATGAAGCAGGAACTCAAAAACAATCAACTGCTGAGGGGGAGAATCAGTTTGAGGGGGAGCAACCTGCTCAGGATGAGCAGAGGCCTAAGAGAAGGATGAAACAAAAAGCCAGAAGGAAGAGTGCTAAGAAATCAAGGCAAGGTGAATCTTGTGCCCCAATCCAAGTTCCATTAGAAGATATTGATGATGAAGATGAAGATGACATGCCTCTATCCTCTCTGATCAAGTTGAAAAAGCAGAGTCTCTTCTCAACAACTCCATCATTTCAAGCTTCCTCTCTTGTGAAGCAAAATCCTTCAACCCCTAGCAGTACCTCAAAAAGAAAGAAAAAGAAAATAATGTCAGCTAAGGAGATTGAAGAAGAAGAGAGAAGAGAGGAAGAACTCCAAAGAGAAGAAGATAATATCAATGAGCTAAGTGAACTGGCTGTTGCATTGGCACTTCAATTGAAGATGTATTCAAAGCCAAGGAAAGGCACCAGGATTTCACCACTCCTGAAGATCTTGCTGCTATTATTGGTGCTACTGATGAAGAGCTGAGAGAGATACAAGAAGAAGAAATGGTCATGCTATCCTCTCAAGTCCATCAAGTTCAAGCAACACCACAGCAAGAGGATCCCTCTGTCAAGAAAGCTCCCAAAAGAGGAAGAACTCATAAAGAAGCTATCTAAGCTCTCCTCAACACAGATTTTGCCAGTACTAAAAAGCCAACTAGAATGCAATCTGAGGAGTTCTGGAAAAACAAGGAGACCTTGACATATAGGAAAAATCCAAACATGATCTCCAGAATCACTCCATACAAAGGCAAAGAGAATGATCCTTACATATGGATTGTAAGAAGAAATGAATCTGGAACTCTCGAAGATGCTTACCAAGAGCACTGTAAGACATTCTCTTTCCTAGAAATGACTGAGATCATGCATCATCTCCTTAAGTCCAAAAGTGAAGTTCCTCCCATCTTCATAAGACGTTTTGATTACTGGATTAGACAAACAGTATGCCATAGAGTATTCACTCTTGATCAGTTTATTGCACATGTTCAACTAATAGAGGATGCATTCAATAAGACATCTAAAGCATTTGTTGCTCCTGAACAAATCATACTCAACCCTGATCATCCCTATCTAACTGCTTATGAGAACCTAAACACTGCACTTCGTCCCAATAATCATCCTGAGATGTTCAGATACATAATAGAACCTGAAAGAGGAATGTTCTTCATAAATAGAGTTGGTAATTGGAGGTTTCTAAGATAATTAGAGATAAGGAAAGCTTAAAGACAAGTTATATTTCATGCTGTGCTATCTACAAGAGATCTAGCAGGAAGTGACCACTTTGAACAACTGCTAAGATCAAGAGCTGATCAGTTTCTTGCTGCAAATCCACATATCAGAACCTTGGAAGTCAAAGAAGAACCTTGGTGGGAAAGCAACTGATAGTTCATAACTAGAATAGTTGTAATTTCAAATTCCTAGTTTAGTTCAAATTCTGTAACTTAGTATAACTATTAGCTTAGTCTCTGTACAAACTCTGTTGTAGTTACTTGTTTTGTAATCAATCTTGAAACATTGATCATGGACTACTTAGCTAAATTGCTAGTATAGATGAATCTTAGAAGATAGCTCACCTAGTGTAAATATAGAAAATGAAAATTCCTATAAATAGAAAAAGGATAGAGAAATACCTCAAAAACAGAACAATGGTACTTCATAAATAAAAAGATTTCCAAAAACAGAATATCAAGGGAACATATTTTAAAGAGTTACCAAAAACAGATAGCTAGGTAACCAAACTGCACTTAAAAGTTTTATCTTTACAAATCTGAGTCAAACTGATTCTTCTTAAACAAGATAAGGTTTTGTCATCATCAAATTGAGGGAGATTGTTGGGGAGATAGAGATATCAAACCAAAATCAAACCTGTCTATTATTTAAAATAGGATTTGATGCTAAACCACACATTCAGTTTATACTTGGATCAATGAAAAACATGTGTTGTTTTTCATGTTAGACTTAAAGAAATTACTAAGTAAGAAATGTCAGCTGAAGAACAAAAGTGTCAGCTGAACACTGAGTATCAGCCAAAGGACCAGCTTCAGGAAAATCAGCTAAGAAGAAAACACATGTCAAAAAGCATCAGGTGAGCATCTATAAAGCATCAGCTGATGGTCCAAAACCATCAGCTGAGCTTTTCTTCAAGATCAGCTGAGCAGTCACGGATCAGCTGAGTCAATCACTCTGATTAGCTGATGCCTCATACCCATAAGATAAGCTATTCATTACTTGTTCAATCTTTTCTCTGTCAGCTTATCACTCTCAATGATCAGCTAAGCCATTTGGATCTACTGATCATAAAGGTTGATTAGCTTACATAGTGTCAGCTGAGCAGACCTCAGTAGCTGAGTCTTTCACATTTATCCTTAGCTGAGCAAAAATATATTTGCAGTTCAGTGTCTGTTTGCTGAGTCATTATACAGCATCTCAGTTAGTAGTTTTTCATTGTATTATTTTCTTAAGTACAAGGCAGAACATTTGTTGTTCTATTATGCCTTTAGATCCATCTTTGCAAAAGTACTAAGCACTTTTTGAATCTACAAAGTGACAAAAAGGATTTATCTTGATCCCCTGGAAAAGGTGAAAGATAATTTAGAAGAGAATATCTCGAAGATATGCTTCAACAACTAAGTATGGCTAGCAACTCTATACTTGGTTAAGTCAAGTCTTCAAGAAGCATGATGTTGATAAAAGTACAAGCATAGAAAGAGAAGTTTACTCTCCCTAGACAAAAAGGTAGTACTTTAATAATATAATAATATATAGTGGGAATTGACTTTAGTGGATAGTACATTCACTTTACACACTATCTGTATAAAGTGATCTTACTTTCTGCCCACTAACTTTATCTATTATATTATTATTAAATCAAGTACCTTTGTCTCCTTCTACACTCCATCAACCCGGATACCATTTGCTTATATATACTTATGCATGGAAACATTCTAAAAAATCGATATAGAAAAAAATTTGAATACCGAAATCTCATTTGTTGAGAATTTAGAAGAGTTAGCATTTTACTTTCAGTGTAAAAAAACATGTTCATGTGTTGAACATCTTAGACATAAGTTGTTTAAGATTAGCTTTGTCTATGTGTTAGACAGATTTAGTTGCCACCTTTTATTGAACTTAAATTTTCCGCATCTAGTTTATGTAATTCTTGATTCACATCAATAAGAAATATATAAAAGTGTTGGTCCCTTGGTGAGAGTATCAACAAGCAAGTAATGTGTAGAAGGGGGGTTGAATATACTTTCTGCGGAAAATTGAACAAATCAATAAAAAGTGTTACACTAATCAAACCACATGAAATCGAATGCTTTCATTAATAAGAAGATGATTACATGAACAATCAAGTAAGCAACACATGATATGTAAACACCTAATGTAAATCAAATCTCTCAATATCCCAAGCTTTGTTATCTATAATCAACATATGATTATAGATACAAACTAACTCTCTAAACATGATTTATTCACACATTGAATACTTACCAACTTCACAACAGACGTGAAGATCGAAAACACGAACAATGTTGGCAATCTGTGAACTTCTTGATCACGTTGAACTTACAAATGGTGTATCAAGATTTGTAACACATACGATGATTAGGTTAAGGTGTGATTACAGTCTGGTTCCTCTAAACTTAGCAGGAGATAAGTATTTATAATCTTGTTCCTACAGATCCTAACAAACTAGAACTTATCCTAATCTGCTAACAAACTAACGGATAACCCGGAATCTTGAATCTTGAATCTTCTATCTTGAGTCTTAAATCTTCAATCTTGATTATGGAATCTTCTTATCCATACCGTAGATATAGAGAGTAAAAAGAATTTAAATCATATTTAAATTCTCTTAAACTGACTTCTTTAGTCGGGCTGAGTTACTCAGCTTGAAACTCATCAAGCTGAGTCCTTCGAGAACAAACTCAAAATCAAACATGTAATAACATGTATAATGACTAACTCGTCCTTAGAAGTCATAAGAGTTAGCTAGAACTTACTTAGCAACTCTGTTGAGCTGACTCAGTCTATAAGCTGAGTCACTCTGCTCGAAACACATCAAGCTAAATACTCAACCTATACCTTAGGTGACACATCTTATCAAACATATTGATAAACAGACTAAGATATAGTCTAAGCTGATCAACTATATACTCAGCTTATGCTCAGTCTGAAACACTATAAGTGCTTAGTCTGATCAAGTTTCATAATTCTGTTTAAGTTGAATTTAGAACATATCATACAAACTTCACTTTGTCTCATCAAATCTCAACTGATAAGATCATTTGACCAACAAACTCCCCCTATTTGATGATGACAAAACCATCAAATAGTTCTTAAGTTTGTTCAACAGAATTATGTTTCAAATCTTAAACTTACCAAGATTTTATTTTTGAACTAATCAAATATTAATTGAACATATCAATTTTGATTGAACTTATCAATTATAGGTTGAACATACCAACCAATCATATTAATGAACACGAACTAATCAAATTGTTCTTTCAAACTGAACTCATCAGACTAAGAAATATGAACATATCATAAACAATTGAACATATCAAACCAATACTTGTATTCATTAAATTGAACATATAAGAATACAAAATTTTGATCACTTAGATCATGCACACTTAGTGCTTACAAATTATTAGAACTAATCTAATAATTACAAATAGAACTAATCTATTATAAAAGTTATCTCTTGAACTCTGGATGCAGAACTTCCCAAAGTATGATTTCTCTGTTGATTTCTTCTAATACTATTTCAGCTTCTGCATCTCCCTTGAGTTCCTTTTGTTGCATGCGGATGATCTTGTTCAGCTTGTATCTCACAAAATGATTTTCACTTTTATCACCACAACAACTCCTTATTCTTAAGGCGTCCTTAGCCTTCAAATAACATATCTCTAAAAGCTTTATGAAACTAGGATTGCCTGCTAGATCCTTAAACATGAATCCCTGAACTGGTGTGTCAATTACTTAGTTCTCTTTGAATAAAACACCTTCAGGTATCTTAAATAAGCTCTCCGATTGCAGACCAGGAACTGGAACACATCTCAGCTCCTCAGCTCGAGAAATCAACTTAGAGACTTCAGTTGTAATCTCTTGCTTGATCTGACTCTTTTTCAATTTCTTGAGCATCATAATTATTCTTTTCCACTTAACGTAGCCCATCCTGTGCACATATCTCAGGTACATTCTCACTGTTGATTTGTCATCAAATAGGAATATGAGAATGATGGCTCCATTTACCCTACTCAGAGTCATGCTCTTGATTTCCTTGATGTTGCTCCTTCTGAAATAGCATTCATGTATGTCTGCATCTGTATACGGGATTGGATCAGGCCTTGGACCAGAATAATCAGCTTCAGCTTGAGCTAAAGCTTTTCTCTCTTTTTCCCTTTCTTGGTCCCTCACTTCCTTTTCTTTTCTCTTTTTTAGCTCAGTAATATATATCCCAAGCACATCAGCTTCCTCTTGCTCGAGCATCTCAATCATTAGCTTCGTAGCTTTCTCTTCCTTTGTTTCGGAGACACTGTTAGCTTCAGATTCAGAGTCTATCGCTTTTTGCCTTCTAGCTTCATGTTCCTCTTTCTCTAGCTCCCCCTCAATCTGAGCTTGTCTCTCTACTCCTTTTGCTAGCACTAGTAGAGCCTCAGCCTCAGCTTGAACTAACTCAGTGTCAGCTTCAGGTTGAACCTTCTCCCCCTTTTTGTCATCATCAACAGGGTTCAAAGTCTATCTTTGTTGTAGAGCAGCAACTCCAGAGGCAATTTCTTTAACATCATTGGTCAGCTTGTCAAGCCTCTGATAGATTTGGCGTTTGTGCTTCTTTTGCTAGAGGTGAAACAAACCAGACTGAGTTGCAATGTATGTCTTGAGCTCTTAAATTCCTGAGGAGGCAGTTTCATCCTGAGGAGACTGACTACTGCCCTTGAACTCAAATTGTTGTTCCTCTATAGTGAAAGAGTCAAGGTTCTTAGGAGAGTGTTTGGGTGCATCATCCAAGGATTGGTGTATACCCTCAAAGTCATGTGCACCAGAAGTTGGACCCTGTAATTCACCTTGGTATTGAGATGAATCATTTACAGGTCGTACAGGAGAGTGTGAGAAGTGAAGAGAAGTAACTAGGCTCAAAACGTGATGAGAGTGGGATGGTGGTTGGCTTATTTGGTGTGTGGGGCGTGATTGACCCTGGGGATTGTTCATATATTCAATGTTACCTGAGTGTATCTACTCAGGCACAGTGGTAGGCTCTCCCATGGCCTGAGTAAGTATGGGCTGAGTAGTCACCACACCCAGGTTAGGCTGTTGGGTTTGAATGAGCCTTGAGGTTGGCACCTGAAGAGTAGGTGTCTCCCGCTCAACTCCTGCCGGTGGAGGAGTTGGATATTTACCTTGGAAGCAGTGGGCACACCAAGGTTGGCTTTAGAGTGGATTTTATGATGGAAAGAAGGTGGAGGAGATGTGTTAGTCTGGGTTGAGCTTACCACGGTCTTATCTCCAAAAGAAGATGGAGAAAAGTAAGAAGAAGATGAAATTGGAGAAGTCATACCTAGTGCAACTTGAATATTTGCTGGCTCAGCTTGAGCGGAGTGCTCAGCTTGAACCTCTGGGTCAGCTTGAGCTGCTCCCCCTTGACTAGACCCCTTAGCTTCACTTCCAGATGTAACCATCTCAGCTATCTATTGCATAGGCTCAATTAGGCCTTCTTGCTCTGGAAATATGTCATTGTTGAACATCTTGGAGCTGAGTACTGGTGTGAGGAACAAATCCTGACCAGCTTCATACAGTGCAGTCCCTAGCTCAGCTTCAAATGCGAAGGACAGGTACCTTATAAACGGTACATGAATATCCCTCGTCGTCTTCATCACTTGAACGTTGAGTTCGTTAAAGATGAGCAGTGCATAATCTAGATTGTGTGCAAAGTAAATGTTGTAGAGCAGCTGCATCTCGAACTCATTTACTTGGTTCAATCCTCCAACCTTGGTTCCAATTGAACGAATCACTGTGGATACCATAAACTCCCATCCGGTTGGAAAGGTGGCCTTTTTTATTACACCCTCTGTTGGTGGGTGACCCATTCTGGGTAGGACTGACCTTGCCACCTGCCTCATCACAGCCGGCTCGAACACATCATTTTGAGGAAGTTGAAGAACCTCCCTTAGCCGTTGAACTGTGAGAACAATGGTTCTCTCCCCATTCAGCACCGCGCCTCTGATTTCACCTATGTACTGGTTAAAAACACACGTGTACCAGAACTCCAATAAGTGCTGAGGAACCACTTGAATTGGTGCTCCAGTAAAAACGAATGCCAGTGGGCATTTGCAGATATAATTCACCCACGCTTCATAACCCCTGTTTCTCTTGCATTCAGGGTTTGCTAGGCAAGGTCGTTCATTGTTGATTTTAATCAACGGAAAACAGTTGTTGTTGAAGGTAGCACATCTTACCATTCGATTACTAAGATGTAGAATGGTTCCATCCATCGTAGAATGGTATCAATTCACACCGAGTAAAACGCAATTTTCACTAAGTAAAATACAATTTGCACTGAGCGATTATGGTTTCAAATTCGATTAAACGGTGAAATGCAATTAGAAAATAGGTGGTTTTAGAAGGTATATGGAGTATATCAGAAGTTTAGTAAGCGTAAACGTCTGAATTTCGGTTACAACATATATATTGTTAGGGTTCGTGGTAACTTGAGCATGGCCATGCATTTTACGTCAGCGCTCAATCATCGAGGGGCCCAAGGATATCTCCCTAAAACTAGAGGAACGAATCCCTTTGACTACATTGCTCCGCCACATACACCATACTTGACCTAAAAGCTCCCTTTATAACAGCCAGTTACGAACTGTGTTTGAAAGCAATCAAAGCAAAGCAGATCCATGCTTTGGAACACATGTATCTCCAGTTTAAGGACAAAATGATATTATCATCCTGACTTACTCGTGACAGAAAACCATGAAGTAAGTTCAGGTGTGGGTCATCCAGCCACTTGACCATTGCAAGCATAGGCGAAGTGTTGCGTCTCTTTTATCTAATCCATTATTAGATAGCGACCAACCACTTCCCTCAGCCTTATGTCAAACTTCCTCCCCGTGAAGAATGACCGGCTGTTGACATTTAGAATGAAAAAAGCATTATGGGAAGTGTTAAACATGGTAAGATGGAACATAGTAAGGATTCATAAAATATCCGCCCTCGGCGTATTATTAAATCACATTTAATAATCAATTTAGTATGAAGTACAATACTGCTGAATGTTCCTCAGATAATATATACCAAACATATAACTAAAAGAAACTCAAGCGTTGTTCACCTAGGCCTAGTATGGTAATCATCACTAGCCTGTGAAAACAACTTAGTTAACGGATCTGCCATAAAGCCATCCGTTAAAACTCTGCTAACGATCATGTCTCTACCTCAACCAATCACTCATAAAGTATGCGTTGGTGAGATCATGACGCTTCTTTCAATTCATCGTACCTTCATTTTTCCAGAAGAACCCAATAACGTAAATGATTACTTAGACTTTTGTTATTATAGTAAAGCCATCATACCCTCATTGTCTCAGAAGAACCCAATAGAGTCAGTGATGCTTCAAGAACTATTTGATCAACAACACCATATTTTGTAGGATCATGAACTCCGATTAAGATCGGAAGTTATCCCATTCTATTTAGAAGCTAATACTAGAGTAACAGTTTACTCTTGCTTCTTTCATAATAGAGTACCAAGAACATATCTAAATATTTCTTGATCCCCTAAACAGGTTTGTATATTCTATAGTCGTCATGGATGCATAATTCCTTACTTTATCTTTTGAACAATATAAGGTAAGGACATTATCTCCATTACGTTGCAAATATAGAATTACAACAATGCTCCCACTAGCCCTGACATTTATTTATGTTTTTTCCTTGCTTATTGAAAAACTCAAACAATTGATTTTCATATCAAAGCAAAGATTGTAATCTTGAGATGCTTATTTAAGCCCACCATGGGACTACCTTTGCTTGTAGACTTCACAAGGATACACTTAATGTAACAGACCATCAGATGGTGTTATGAGCACTTCCTCAAAGTATTCCTATTAAGGAGTGTGGTCTTTGCATTAAGTTGTTGCTGCCATGAAAAGGCACTAAAATCACAAGTATCCGAGTTTACTTCAACAAAACCACCGGTAGAGAATTTCTAGATGATACCCTCCTCATGGTCAATCATCGTAAAACTATCTCCTACTAGTCGGTATTTGAAGTTGTCTATGAACTCAATATTCGACATAACCACTGAGAGAAAGTCCTCATGATACCTTCCACATGGTCAATGATAGATCTTTCTTATCATTTGGTATTCGAAGTTGTAAACTTATCCATGTTGGTCTCTTTCTACAAAGAACCATTTTTACCCTTCGAGTTTCCACTCAAAGGTTGGAATTACCAAGTCCAATACTTGGATATCCCACATGGATTGCATCTCATTTTCATCGCCTCTTTCCTTCTAGCGGACTCTAGGCCCACTCTTGTTTTGGTAGTTTGATGTAAACATCATTAAGTTGTCTCCCTCAGATATAAAACTATATCTTTCCGGCCTTATGACAACTATTACCTAGTTTAAAGAGGTAATGATTTAATGTCAGGTGCTGCAGCATAGCCATGCTGAGCTTCAATCACAATTGATTGCTAGTGCCAAAATCAAGTTTTTCCATTCAAGGTAAACTTTACCCCCACTGGCACCCGCAGATATTTGAAACCTTTTTATTTTGAACAAAAATACTTCTTTTTCAAATATCACATGGCCACAAAAGAATACCTAATGGAGTAGCACCTCTAGATTCCGGGTTCCTCCAACTCACCCTAAACACAGGTTGAGGAATTCGGACTTTGTGATGGACTAGCAAAGACATACTTTCTAGTATCATCATCTAAGGTGCGTACTTAAGCATCCTTGTTGGTTTGGCTATTGGAACATTTCCCGCCACTCTTAAAGTACTCCCCAAACAATAGGGTACTTTGGTTAAACCCATCATAATCGGACCATAACTAGAATGTCCGGTTCCTCCGCTTAGCGACCTATATAACAATATGTCCTAGGAGGATTGAATTATGAGACAAAACAATAATTCTTATGATGGTCATAGAACTCATAACTACATCCTCAACATCTCTATTAGATTTGAGTATTATAGTCTTTTGCCCTCTTAGTCATGTACTTTGTCGCGGATGTGTCTTGAACACCTCTCAAGGCTTCAGACGAGTGTCTAACAATTAAACATATTCATCCTTTTACCTTCACTGGTAAGGTAACAAAGTATCCAATGTTACTCCTTAGGTTTTGCTTGAACGGTCTACACACAAAAGTGTGAACGAAATCCAACAAGCCTTCATACCTCTCACATACATAAGTGAAGGATGTTTAAGTCATTCTACCCCGATAAATAATATTTACAATCATCAATTGATCATTGATCATAGATCAAAAGATCCAAGTTCCTAAGCACATGGAGCTTGGTGATGCAAGTCTTATTTATATGGTTAAATTGACTTTAGCAATAAGAGTAACATGTACAAATCATTCACGATCAATCTATTACTTCATAAGCAAATGCTTATAATAAATGCCACAACATGGATAAACTTTGAAATAAACCACCAAATATATAATTCAAAAGAAGTTTATCCATCGTTATCAAAGGCATAGATGATACATTGTTTCTAGACACGCAGGGCGTAAAACATAGATCTAGTAAAGTAATAGACTAGGTGGAAAGAGTGGCAAGATCCCGACTTCCAATCCTTTTCAAATAGGGACAACCATCTTGTTTCCCGTTATGAAGTCCAGCTCTCTACATCTTCTACTTCTCTTTAACACCTGCACTTTGCAACAAACAAAATTGTGATAAACGTGAGTGTTGTGGCTAGTATCCAAAACTTGCCCATAGAAGTAGATTAATAGTAGCGTTTGATCATGAATGTACCTTAAGCTTTGGAGCCAATATTTCTCATCTTGTGCATCCTTAGCTCATTAAGGCACTTAGGGCAGGCATGGCGGCGCCAATTTCCATTCTTTCCACAAAAGTAGCAAACTTCCCCATTTGGAGTCTCATCTTGAGGCGCAATCTCATTGCCCTTCGACTTCATGAACTTGGTGAGCTTAGTAGAACCAAGCTTCCCATTTGAGGTAGCTCGCTTTCCGGTAGCCTTAGTAAGAGTGGACTAGGTGAGCTTACTTTTGGCCATGTTAGACTCAAGAGTCTTCAACATGCCATTAAGCTCCATTAAGGATTTATCCATACCATGCATGTGATAATTCATAATGAATTGCTCATATGATGGTGGGAGTGATCCGAGAACAATATCCACCACCAATTCCCTTTCAATGGTAAATCCTAACCTCTCCAAGCGCTCCACAAGTGCTTTCATCTTGAACACGTGAATGCTTACGCTCTCACCATCCTACAACTGGCAACCAAGTAGTTCATTTAAACACCCATACCGTTCTTGCCTCGCTTGTTGTTAGAACATGTCCTTCAACTCAAGCATCATCTCGTATACACTTAGATCCTCTAATTGCCTTTGCAAGTTGGGGATCATCATGCTTAACATGAGGCAAGAGACCTCGTTGGTGTCCTTGATGCGTTTATTATACGCATCAAGAATAGTCTTACTTGCGTTGGTAGCAGGGGATTCCGGAAGTGGTTCCTCAATGGTGTGTAACTTGTCTTCGTGTCGTAGAACAATTCGAAATTGCCTAGACCAATCCATAAAGTTACTCCCAACGTACAGAACGTGAAGTTGGTGTTGTTGATGCTAGTCGACGTCATCTATGAAAGCAGAGTGGTTTTAGTTAGTTTGATTGAAATCCTCGTTAAAATAATTACCCAATGTTTTTAAGAAAAACAATTATTTTAACAAGGGCTAAGAACCCTATTTCACCTTGCACCGTGACGGGTTTTCCGCGGATCACGTGGCAAAGCTATTTAGGCCGGCAACCATTGACCGATTGCAATCCATTATTGCAACTCTTACTTCCTTGCGGGATCCTACTTGATAACCATTGTGCCAAGTTTGACATGTTTGATCCCTCCACACCAATTCTCAATTAATATTTTGCATAACTCGGCTAAAGCTCGACAATCGTCCAAAATATTACATTGAAACCGTAAATCAACCATCAAGATTAACGGTGGTACTCTTGCCCAAAATCTACTCGGCTAGAGCTCAACAATCGACCTTGCGAGTTGCCACACGCACCTTCCCTACAGCTCATGCAAAGGCTAACTCGGCTAGAGCTCGACAATCAACCCTTACACGGCTAGATTCGGGCGGTGTCATCTTATGGGTAGTGTGCAATTTACATATAGAAAACGGGATTTTGTTTTCTGGTTAAAAAACCATTTTGAGTATGATTAACAAAAAGTGACGATAACTAAAACGTTCTCACTAATCGGATACTAAACCATCGTTAAATCTGTTTATTAATCAAGTGTGCGCGCGAGAGTTGTTAAACCATTTTTAAAACTCTTGGGTTTTATTGTTTAACAAAAATTGTCTAGCATGCAATGGTCCTACAACTCATGCATAAACAATAATATAATAAAACCATCACACGCATACAACAAGTTGGTAACCATGCCCCTAAAACCTATGCGTTTTCCCGTGAGCCACTACGGGAAAACAAAGTCATTTACTTGGTTCAATCCTCCAACCTTGGTTCCAATTGAACGAATCACTGTGGATACCATAAACTCCCATCCGGTTGGAAAGATGGCCTTTTTTATTACACCCTCTGTTGGTGGGTGACCCATTCTGGGTAGGACTGACCTTGCCACCTGCCTCATCACAGCCGGCTCGAACACATCATTTTGAGGAAGTTGAAGAACCTCCCTTAGCCGTTGAACTGTGAGAACAATGGTTCTCTCCCCATTCAGCACCGCGCCTCTGATTTCACCTATGTACTGGTTAAAAACACACGTGTACCAGAACTCCAGTAAGTGCTGAGGAACCACTTGAATTGGTGCTCCAGTAAAAACGAATGCCAGTGGGCATTTGCAGATATAATTCACCCACGCTTCATAACCCCTGTTTCTCTTGCATTCAGGGTTTGCTAGGCAAGGTCGTTCATTGTTGATTTTAATCAACGGAAAACAGTTGTTGTTGAAGGTAGCACATCTTACCATTCGATCACTAAGATGTAGAATGGTTCCATCCATCGTAGAATGTTATCAATTCACACCGAGTAAAACGCAATTTTCCCTAAGTAAAATACAATTTGCACTGAGCGATTATGGTTTCAAATTCGATTAAACGGGGAAATGCAATTAGAAAATAGGTGGTTTTAGAAGGTATATGGAGTATATCAGAAGTTTAGTAAGCGTAAACGTCTGAATTTCGGTTACAACATATATATTGTTGGGGTTCGTGGTAACTTGAGCATGACCATGCATTTTACGTCAGCGCTCAATCATCGAGGGGCCCAAGGATATCTCCCTAAAACTAGAGGAACGAATCCCTTTGACTACATTGCTCCGCCACATACACCATACTTGACCTAAAAGCTCCCTTTATAACAGCCAGTTACGAACTGTGTTTGAAAGCAATCAAAGCAAAGCAGATCCATGCTTTGGAACACATGTATCTCCAGTTTAAGGACAAAATGATATTATCATCCTGACTTACTCGTGACAGAAAACCATGAAGTAAGTTCAGGTGTGGGTCATCCAGCCACTTGACCATTGCAAGCACAGGCGAAGTGTTGCGTCTCTTTTATCTAATCCATTATTAGATAGCAACCAACCACTTCCCTCAGCCTTATCTCAAACTTCCTCCCCGTGAAGAATGACCGGCTGTTGACATTTAGAATGAAAAAAGCATTATGGGAAGTGTTAAACATGGTAAGATGGAACATAGTAAGGATTCATAAAATATCCGCCCTCGGCGTATTATTAAATCACATTTAATAATCAATTTAGTATGAAGTACAATACTGCTGAATGTTCCTCAGATAATATATACCAAACATATAACTAAAAGAAACTCAAGCGTTGTTCACCTAGGCCTAGTATGGTAATCATCACTAGCCTGTGAAAACAACTTAGTTAACGGATCTGCCATAAAGCCATCCGTTAAAACTCTGCTAACGATCATGTCTCTACCTCAACCAATCACTCATAAAGTATGCGTTGGTGAGATCATGACGCTTCTTTCAATTCATCGTACCTTCATTTTTCCAGAAGAACCCAATAACGTAAATGATTACTTAGACTTTTGTTATTATAGTAAAGCCATCATACCCTCATTGTCTCAGAAGAACCCAATAGAGTCAGTGATGCTTCAAGAACTATTTGATCAACAACACCATATTTTGTAGGATCATGAACTCCGATTAAGATCGGAAGTTATCCCATTCTATTTAGAAGCTAATACTAGAGTAACAGTTTACTCTTGCTTCTTTCATAATAGAGTACCAAGAACATATCTAAATATTTCTTGATCCCCTAAACAGGTTTGTATATTCTATAGTCGTCATGGATGCATAATTCCTTACTTTATCTTTTGAACAATATAAGGTAAGGACATTATCTCCATTACGTTGCAAATATAGAATTACAACAATGCTCCCACTAGCCCTGACATTTATTTATGTTTTTTCCTTGCTTATTGAAAAACTCAAACAATTGATTTTCATATCAAAGCAAAGATTGTAATCTTGAGATGCTTATTTAAGCCCACCATGGGACTACCTTTGCTTGTAGACTTCACAATGATACACTTAATGTAACAGACCATCAGATGGTGTTATGAGCACTTCCTCAAAGTATTCCTATTAAGGAGTGTGGTCTTTGCATTAAGTTGTTGCTGCCATGAAAAGGCACTAAAATCACAAGTATCCGAGTTTACTTCAACAAAACCACCGGTAGAGAATTTCTAGATGATACCCTCCTCATGGTCAATCATCGTAAAACTATCTCCTACTAGTCGGTATTTGAAGTTGTCTATGAACTCAATATTCGACATAACCACTGAGAGAAAGTCCTCATGATACCTTCCACATGGTCAATGATAGATCTTTCTTATCATTCGGTATTCGAAGTTGTAAACTTATCCATGTTGGTCTCTTTCTACAAAGAACCATTTTTACCCTTCGAGTTTCCACTCAAGGGTTGGAATTACCAAGTCCAATACTTGGATATCCCACATGGATTGCATCTCATTTTCATCGCCTCTTTCCTTCTAGCGGACTCTAGGCCCACTCTTGTTTTGGTAGTTTGATGTAAACATCATTAACTTGTCTCCCTCAGATATAAAACTATATCTTTCCGGCCTTATGACAACTATTACCTAGTTTAAAGAGGTAATGATTTAATGTCAGGTGCTCCAGCATAGCCATGCTGAGCTTCAATCACAATTGATTGCTAGTGCCAAAATCAAGTTTTTCCATTCAAGGTAAACTTTACCCCCACTGGCACCCGCAGATATTTGAAACCTTTTTATTTTGAACAAAAATACTTCTTTTTCAAATATCCCATGGCCACAAAAGAATACCTAATGGAGTAGCACCTCTAGATTCCGGGTTCCTCCAACTCACCCTAAACACAGGTTGAGGAATTCGGACTTTGTGATGGACTAGCAAAGACATACTTTCTAGTATCATCATATAAGGTGCGTACTTAAGCATCCTTGTTGGTTTGGCTATTGGAACATTTCCCGCCACTCTTAAAGTACTCCCCAAACAATAGGGTACTTTGGTTAAACCCATCATAATCGGACCATAACTAGAATGTCCGGTTCCTCCGCTTAGCGACCTATATAACAATATGTCCTAGGAGGATTGAATTATGAGACAAAACAATAATTCTTATGATGGTCATAGAACTCATAACTACATCCTCAACATCTCTATTAGATTTGAGTATTATAGTCTTTTGCCCTCTTAGTCATGTACTTTGTCGCGGATGTGTCTTGAACACCTCTCAAGGCTTCAGACGAGTGTCTAACAATTAAACATATTCATCCTTTTACCTTCACTGGTAAGGTAACAAAGTATCCAATGTTACTCCTTAGGTTTTGCTTGAACGGTCTACACACAAAAGTGTGAACGAAATCCAACAAGCCTTCATACCTCTCACATACATAAGTGAAGGATGTTTAAGTCATTCTACCCCGATAAATAATATTTACAATCATCAATTGATCATTGATCATAGATCAAAAGATCCAAGTTCCTAAGCACATGGAGCTTGGTGATGCAAGTCTTATTTATATGGTTAAATTGACTTTAGCAATAAGAGTAACATGTACAAATCATTCACGATCAATCTATTACTTCATAAGCAAATGCTTATAATAAATGCCACAACATGGATAAACTTTGAAATAAACCACCAAATATATAATTCAAAAGAAGTTTATCCATCGTTATCAAAGGCATAGATGATACATTGTTTCTAGACACGCAGGGCGTAAAACATAGATCTAGTAAAGTAATAGACTAGGTGGAAAGAGTGGCAAGATCCCGACTTCCAATCCTTTTCAAATAGGGACAACCATCTTGTTTCCCGTTATGAAGTCCAGCTCTCTACATCTTCTACTTCTCTTTAACACCTGCACTTTGCAACAAACAAAATTGTGATAAACGTGAGTGTTGTGGCTAGTATCCAAAACTTGCCCATAGAAGTAGATTAATAGTAGCGTTTGATCATGAATGTACCTTAAGCTTTGGAGCCAATATTTCTCATCTTGTGCATCCTTAGCTCATTAAGGCACTTAGGGCAGGCATGGCGGCGCCAATTTCCATTCTTTCCACAAAAGTAGCAAACTTCCCCATTTGGAGTCTCATCTTGAGGCGCAATCTCATTGCCCTTCGACTTCATGAACTTGGTGAGCTTAGTAGAACCAAGCTTCCCATTTGAGGTAGCTCGCTTTCCGGTAGCCTTAGTAAGAGTGGACGAGGTGAGCTTACTTTTGGCCATGTTAGACTCAAGAGTCTTCAACATGCCATTAAGCTCCATTAAGGATTTATCCATACCATGCATGTGATAATTCATAATGAATTGCTCATATGATGGTGGGAGTGATCCGAGAACAATATCCACCACCAATTCCCTTTCAATGGTAAATCCTAACCTCTCCAAGCGCTCCACAAGTGCTTTCATCTTGAACACGTGAATGCTTACGCTCTCACCATCCTACAACTGGCAACCAAGTAGTTCATTTAAACACCCATACCGTTCTTGCCTCGCTTGTTGTTAGAACATGTCCTTCAACTCAAGCATCATCTCGTATACACTTAGATCCTCTAATTGCCTTTGCAAGTTGGGGATCATCATGCTTAACATGAGGCAAGAGACCTCGTTGGTGTCCTTGATGCGTTTATTATACGCATCAAGAATAGTCTTACTTGCGTTGGTAGCAGGGGCTTCCGGAAGTGGTTCCTCAATGGTGTGTAACTTGTCTTCGTGTCGTAGAACAATTCGAAATTGCCTAGACCAATCCATAAAGTTACTCCCAACGTACAGAACGTGAAGTTGGTGTTGTTGATGCTAGTCGACGTCATCTATGAAAGCAGAGTGGTTTTAGTTAGTTTGATTGAAATCCTCGTTAAAATAATTACCCAATGTTTTTAAGAAAAACAATTATTTTAACAAGGGCTAAGAACCCTATTTCACCTTGCACCGTGACGGGTTTTCCGCGGATCATGTGGCAAAGCTATTTAGGCCGGCAACCATTGACCGATTGCAATCCATTATTGCAACTCTTACTTCCTTGCGGGATCCTACTTGACAACCATTGTGCCAAGTTTGACATGTTTGATCCCTCCACACCGATTCTCAATTAATATTTTGCATAACTCGGCTAAAGCTCGACAATCGTCCAAAATATTACATTGAAACCGTAAATCAACCATCAAGATTAACGGTGGTACTCTTGCCCAAAATCTACTCGGCTAGAGCTCAACAATCGACCTTGCGAGTTGCCACACGCACCTTCCCCACAGCTCATGCAAAGGCTAACTCGGCTAGAGCTCGACAATCAACCCTTACACGGCTAGATTCGGGCGGTGTCATCTTATGGGTAGTGTGCAATTTACATATAGAAAACGGGATTTTGTTTTCTGGTTAAAAAACCATTTTGAGTATGATTAACAAAAAGTGACGATAACTAAAACGTTCTCACTAATCGGATACTAAACCATCGTTAAATCTGTTTATTAATCAAGTGTGCGCGCGAGAGTTGTTAAACCATTTTTAAAACTCTTGGGTTTTATTGTTTAACAAAAATTGTCTAGCATGCAATGGTCCTACAACTCATGCATAAACAATAATATAATAAAACCATCACACGCATACAACAAGTTGGTAACCATGCCCCTAAAACCTATGCGTTTTCCCGTGAGCCACTACGGGAAAACAAAGTCATCTAAGGACCAAAAGCCATGACTTCGGATGTGCTCCCACTAAACCCGCTACCTCCATTGGGCCTCTCGGATTTGTGTTCGCCAAGATGTCAGTCCATTGACTCCCGATGGTTGCTCCATATTACAATTACATAGAAAAAGAAATAATTGGCATGCAAGCCACAATTCCTAACTTCTAGTACAATTATATAATATGGAATATTTAAATGGCATGCAAGCCACATATACAAAATTACATACCAAATAAATAAATTTAATTATTACAAACCATGTGACATAAAGTCACCAAATGAATGAATAATTAAAGTACAACAAAACATCCACAAGGTCTAGGGCATATCTATGGTTACCAACATCACAAGAACAACAAACAAGTTCACTAATGAACAACAACATGGTGTGCCACACAAAACCATGTAAACTTATGTATAATGGTTAAGATTTTTACAAAACACTCAAAGCACTAAAAATCCCATGTACTTATGCATTAGTAACACCAAACCATTTTTGATGAAACATATTAAAAAATACATAATGTATGTATATGCAATTACCATTTTCATGCCAAAATAATAATCCACATATAAATACACCAAGCATTATACAAGGCAACTTCAAAAAAAAAATTAATTTCTAGACAAAAAATTCCAGAAACCAAAATTTAGTGCCAAAAACCCAAAAATAATTTTTTTCTTTAAAAAAGTTTTAAAAATAGATTATGTCCAGGCAAAATCCGCGCCGCGTACCAGCATACGAATCTGCGCCGCGTAAATTTACTGGAACCAAAACCAAAAACTGTCCCGTCACTTTCCGCGCCGCGTACCAAGGATACGTCCGCGCAGCGGAAACCTACTGGACATAAAACAGAAAACAAATCTTTGGGTTTTTAGGCCACCATGTGCAAATACAGTATAGAGGTGGCTCTGATACCACTGTTGGTTTTATAGGAACACAGCGGAAGCAACAGAACATCAAGCAAAGCCATGGTACAAGCATGCAATGCATAAAACCCAAAAGAGGACCAAAGTCTATATATCATATTTGCAACATGAAAAAGAACAGAAAGAAAGATTATACCTTTTTCCTTAGCTCCAGTAACCTGTAGAAGAGGATGGTGTTGACTAGGAAGCAAAATATCTTCCCTCTATTGCAAGTCCACACAGGGTTTTTGAGATCTCCATGTAGTAGCACACCATTAATGGTCTTCAAAGCCTTGAAACCATTTTCTGGAACAACAATCTAGCCTCTTCCTCTGGACTCAACTCACATGCACTCTTAAATGAAACTCTAAAATAGCTCTAAGTGTTTGTGTGTTTTTTCAAAGTGGAAAGAGCACCAAATGAGAGGCAAATAGAGGTGTTTTAAAGACCAACTCCTGCCCTTTCACTTCCCTCGACCGGCCACCAGCTTTTATAAAAGCTAAGACATGCATTGGTCTAAAAGGAGGTGGGAGACAAAAGTTTCATGCTGTCAGACAGATTCCACGCCGCGTGCCCATAAGATTCCGCGCCACGTAAACACCGCACCGCGTACTCTAAAGTGCACCGCGTCGTGTAATTTGCCTGCATACCAACTTCTCCATTTTGACACTTATAGTCCTCAATATAGGTTGCTGTCGAGATCAACCCCCGGCGTGTGACCCAATAGGCCCACACTATATTGGCAGTGATCCTAATGGCGTACGTGTGTCAGTGGGCATACTCCAACAGCCATGCAATTCCATAATTGTTTTATCCATACTATGCATATGGAACTTCACAATGAACGGTCCATATGACGGAGGCAAAGATTGGAGGATTATTTCAACCGCGAACTCTTTCCCCATGGGAAAGCCTAACTCCTCGAGCTGGTCCACGTACCCTTTCATCTTAAGGATGTGGGAGCTCACATTGCCGCCCTCCGGCATCTTACAACCGACAAAAGCCTTGACACATTTATAAAGCACTTGCCTTGCTTGCTGTTGGAACATGTCCTTCAACTGAGAAATCATCTCGTACGCACTCACTTTCTCGAATTGCCTTTGCAATTCAGGACTCATGGTCGTAAGCATTAGGCAAGTAACATCATTTGTGTCTTTGACACGCTTTTCGTGTGCGTCTTTCAAGGCCCTTGACGCATTGGCTGCTGGAGCCTCCGGAAGAGGTGACTCAAGGACATCAAGCTTCATCTCTTGGCGGAGGACGATTCTCAAAGTCCTATGCCAATCCATGAAGTTTGGTCCGGTGACTTTCTCCTTCTCCAAAAACGGACGGAGTGATATGTTTGTGGTGTTGGTGTTGCTAGTAGATGCCATCTACAAGCAAAGTACGAATTTGGTTAGTTATGACGTATTTAAATCCTTGTTAAATAATTACCCATTTGTTATAAAAACAAATTATATTAACAAGGGCTAAGACCCTCAAAATACCGCAATCCATGACGTGTTTGCCACGGATCACTTCATGGAGCTATTTTAGGCCGGTAAACATTTTACCGATTGTAGTCCGTGACTACAACTCTTAGACGCTTGCGGGATCCTAGGTACTCATAGCACCTATATGGCATGTTTGATCCCTTCACACCAATTCCTCATTAATCCACTTTCATAGCTCGGCTAGAGCTCGACAACTACCGAGGCGTTTTAAGTCTTGAAATGTAAATCGTTCGTCATGATACACAGTGGTACTTTAGCCCAATGGCCGGCTCGGCTAGAGCTCGACAACCGACCTTGCGAGTTGCCACACGCGCCTTCCACACAGTTACGCAAAACTGATCTCGGCTAGAGCTCGACGACCAATCTTGTTTCACTAGATTCGGGCGGTGTCATCTTACGGGTGGTGTGAAATTTACTTTTGAAAAACGGGTTTTTGTTTTTCCGGTTAAAACGTTTTTAATCATTTCTTATGAATGTGGCGCGAAGAGTTAGTAAACGAATTTAAAACTCTTTGGTTTTATTATTTTTTGAAAAAATTTTGTAGCATGCGAAGATCCTAAATAACCATGCAAGAAAAGAACAAAATAAAACCAACCACGCATGCAATATAAGTCCGGTAACGAGCCATAAAACCTTATGCATCTTGCCCATGAGCCAATGGGCAAGACAAAGTCTACTAAGGACAAAAATCCAAGACTTTGATGCGTTCTCTCCCACTTGATCCATTGCGTCTCCCACCGACCTCCGGATCCAATTACGCCAAGACACCCTCCATGGTCCTTGTTGGTTGCTTCGGTCTTCATTTTACAATTTACAAATTTAAAAGAAATGGCAAGCAAGCCACAATTTACTATTATAAGCTAATGCTACAAATTACAAAGAATAGAAATTGGCATGCAAGCCTTCAAATATACAAACCGAATATATTAATTATTACAAACCAATGTGGTACTAACCACCAAATGAATGAATATATTAATTTAATCAACCAAGCACATCACATAGGTCTAAAAGGCTCAAAATTGTTACCGGACACAAATATTACAACCACATACATCATATATAAATTCTAAGGCATGGTTGTTGGGATTTCAAGAACACGCAACGGAAGCGATAACAACATAAAACATGCATACAAGTGTTCAAAACAATGAAATCCCAAACATGGATCTACTCTATGTACAAAATAGCAACAAAACCACAAGGTAAGAAGGTTATACCGTGCTCCTAAGCTCCAGTAAAGTCCTTGTTGGTGGCTGATCTTGGATGTTGAAGCAAGGGTCTCCTTCTTCTTGTCCTTGGCCTTCTCACGAAATCTCAAACCGGGAACAAAGTCCAACACCGAGTGCTAGCAAGCTTGAGCAAGATCTTCACTGGAAACCTTACTCAAGAACAGCAAAATAGTCTCTGGACCACGAGATTTCTGGCTCACGAAATCACCAACCCAAGGTATCCAAGTGAGAGAGAGATATATGTGAGTTTGTATGCTAGAGAGAGAGTTTGGCCAAGAGGTAGTAATGTTCCAGGAACAACTCTTTATAAAGACCTTAGGAATTTCACTTAAGCTTCCCAAAGCCGGCCAAGATGATTCTAGATACTCTCCCCAATTGGCTGTTAGTGGAGACCGATATGACATAAAACCCATGCAGGGTTAGCGGCGCTAACCAAGAGTTAGCGGCGCTAACCTTAACCCGCTAGCGACGCTAACGCGGCCTGACTTCGATATGACATAAAGCACATGCAGCCTTAGCGGCGCTAACCTCTAACAGTTAGCGGCGCTAACTCGTTATAGTTAGCGGCGCTAACGTGGCCTGCATTGCCAACTTCCACTTTTGCCATCTTTGGTCCCTCAACCTTATTTGCTGTCATGTTAGACCCCGGTTTGTGACCCTTATAGGCTCATACATCATCGGCAGTGCTTTAAGGCGTACATATATTATCGGGCAGATTCTAACAAACTCCCACTTGCACATAATATACTGTACCCAGCCAAGCACAGACAAAGAGCGACCTCTAGCAAAGCATCAATGCCCCCAAGTCTGTAAGAGTTCTGAATACCTGCAGAAAACCATCATACTAAAGTAGTGGTCCTAGATAAGTGATCTTAGACATCCTTTTGTTCGCGATATCCTTGTGAACACGAGACATGGATTAATAAATGTCTATCTCCAGATCGTTCACGATTATGTTTCTCGATCTTGATTGGTGGTGACCAAAAAGTAAGGACATATCTGATTCTCAATCAATATTCCTTGTGCATGGCCATGCAATATTTTGGCGTCAGCTCCCAATCATCGAGGGGCCCATGGATATCTCTCATACAGGAGGAACAAATCCCTTTGACTGCATAATCCCATACCATACCTCTTATCTTACCTAGTCATTCCCTTTATCACAGCCATTTACGAACTGCTTTTGAAAATGGCTAAAGCAAGTAAGAACTATGATATAGCGATTCATACATCTCGGGTCTGGGGATGTAAGATTTTATCATCCCAAGTTACTCGTGACTATAATCCATGAAGTATACTTGGGTGTGGGTCTTCCAGTCACTTGAAACTCCTTTCAAGCACAGGTTACTGTTGCGTTTCATGCATTCAATCCTTGATTAATACATAACCAACACCTAACCTCAGCCTTATTTCAAACTTCCTTCCCTTGAAGAATGACTGACTGTGGAAATTTAGAATGTATAAACATTCTGGGAAGTGGTTAAACATGCTAAGATGGAACACAGTAAAGTCTTATGAATGTAACCGAATCACTCGCATATCGAAACAAGCATAATTACAATACTGTCTGTATCGTTCCCAAAAATAAATTAATACATATCAAATAAACTAATATATATACAACTCAAGCCAAATCGCTAGCAAATCTTACACCTATCCCTCTAGTGTGAGATTCATGAGCTGCTTGCGGTAACGGCTTAGTGAATGGATCTGCCAAGTTTCCATTCGATGCTACTCTGCTAATGATGACTTCACCACTTTCAATTACATCCCGAATAAAGTGGTATTTGCGCGAAATGTGTCTTGTCCTCTTGTGAGCTCTTGGTTCCTTTGCCAAAGCCACTGCACCCTCATTTTCACAAAAGATCTCAATAGGGTCAGCGATGCTTGGAACCACTTGTAGATCTTGGATGAATTTCTTCATCCACACGGCTTCTTTTGCTGCTTCACTAGCCGCAATGTACTCCGATTCGGTAGTCGAATCAGCCACCGTGCCTTGTTTTGAGCTCCTCCAGCTGACAGCACCACCATTTAACAGGAACACAAACCCCGATTGAGATCGGCAGTCATCCCTGTCAGTTTGGAAGCTAGCGTCCGAGTAACCCTTTACTCTCAGCTCTTCTTCCCCACCATATACCAAGAACATCTCTTTTGTACGTCTCAAGTACTTAAGAATGTTCTTCACTGCCCTCCAGTGAGGTTCTCCTGGGTTCGCCTGATATCTACTAGTCATGCTTAAAGCACATGACACATCAGGACGAGTGCATAGCATGGCGTACATGATCGACCCCACAGCCGAAGCATATGGAACTCGCTTCATTACTTCTATCTCCTCCTTGGAGGTAGGACATTGAGTTTTACATAAAGTCAAACCATGCAACATAGGGAGGTTTCCTTTCTTGGATTCCTCCATCTTAAAGCGTCTCACGACCTTTTCTATGTATGCACTTTGAGAAAGCCCTAATAGCCTTCTTGATCTATCTCTATAGATCTTTATACCCAGAATACAGCTCGCATCGCCTAGGTCCTTCATTGAAAAGCAATTCCCTAGCCAAGCTTTGACACTTCTTAAGCTTGGGATATGATTTCCAATAAGTAGAATATCATCTACATATAGAACCAAGAAGACTATGGTGCTCCCACTAGCCCTGACATATACGCAAGGTTCATCTTTACTCTTCGAAAAACCAAACTCTTTGATTTTCTCATCAAAGCAAAGATTCCAGCTTCGAGATGCTTGCTTAAGTCCATAAATGGACTTCATAAGCTTACAAACCTTGTTTGGATACTTTGGATGTTCAAAACCGTCAGGCTGTCTCATATACACCTCTTCATTAAGCTTCCCGTTAAGGAAGGCGGTCTTTACATCCATTTGCCAAATTTCATAATCATGAAACGCAGCTATGGCAAGTAGTATCCGGATTGACTTCAACATGGCCACTGGGGAGAAAGTTTCATCATAATCAATCCCTTGAGTCTGAGTGAAACCCTTTGCCACCAGTCGGGCTTTGAAGATATGCAAGGTTCCATCTATGTCAGGTTTCTTCTTAAAAACCCATTTACACCCGACGGGTTTTATCCCTGGTGTAGGATCAACCAGTTCCCAAACCTGGTTATCCGACATAGATTGCATCTCGCTCTCCATTGCCTTCCTCCATTGAGCAGACTCAGGGCCTGCCATGGCTTCCTTGTAGCTGGTGGGATCATCATGATCCACCAATAACTCATTGCCCTCAGATATGAGAAACCCATATCTCTCTGGCTCAAAACGAGTCCTACTGGAACGCCTAGGAGTAGACGTTGCAAGAGTGTCAGGTACCGCAGCTTTATCTTGCTCGGTATTTTGGCTAGTGCCAACCTCAAGTCCCTTATCGGCCGACCCTTGATCTTCCTCAAGGTCAACTTCCTTACTGCCATGTTTGGATAGCAACTCCCTTTCAAGGAAGAATGCCATTCGAGCAACAAATACCTTGTTCTCTGAAGGTTTATAAAATAAATATCCAACACCGTTAGGAGGATAACCGATAAAATAACACCTCTCCGAACGAGGTTCAAGTTTGTCTTCAGCCTCACGTCTCACGTAGGCTTGACAACCCCAAACTCGTAAATATGAAAGTGTCGGCTTCTTACCATGCCACATTTCATAAGGTGTTTTATCAACTTTCTTGGTTGGTGCGAGGTTAAGGATTCTTACCGCAGTTTCTAAGGCATATCCCTAGAAACTAATAGGTACCTCCGCTCGACACATCATAGACCTTACCATATCAAGCAAAGTCCGGTTCCTCCTCTCAGCGACCCCATTTAATTGTGGAGTCCTCGGAGGTGTTAATTGTGAAACAATTCCACAATTTTTAAGATGATCGACGAATTCGGTACTAAGATACTCTCCACCTCTATCAGACCGGAGTATCTTTATAGTCTTGCCCAACTGATTCTGAACTTCATTTTGGAATGTCTTGAACACCTCAAAGGTTTCATTCTTGTGTTTAATAAGATAGACATACCCGTACCTACTATAATCATCTATAAAGGTTATGAAGTATCTTGAATTATTCCTTGTGACATGCTTGAAAGGTCCACATACATCCGTATGGATTATGTCTAAAAGGTCCTTTCCCCTCTCACTTGTTCCCGTGAAGGGTGCTTTTGTCATTTTGCCCAATAAGCAAGATTCGCATACTTCATTTGATCCTTGATCAAATGATTCCAAGATCCCATCCACTTGGAGCTTGGTGATACGAGTCTTGTTTATATGGCCAAGACGACTATGCCACATGGAATATTTATCCAAACCATTTTTGGAGTCAGAATCAATGTTCATGATAGATTGTCTTGATTCAATGTATGCATTTGCCTCATATATGCCATGACATGGTAAAGCTTTAAAATACTCAACTTCATTTTTAAAACAAATGATTGTACCACTTACAAATTTAAAATCAAAACCATCGTCATACAATTTGTGAAAAGAAATAATGTTTCTAGCCACATAGGGCGAATAGCATACATCCTTTAACAAAATAGAAAAACCGGTCTTGAATGAAAGCTTCAAATCTCCTTTAGCTTCCACTGGGACAACCTCCGAGTTTCCCATGACAAGATCCAGTTCTCCCCGCTCCAAGCTCCTACTTTCCCTTAGCACCTGCACCATATTACATATGTGAGTGCCACAGCCAGTATCCAATACCCAGCCTTTAGAAGTAGAAGTATGGTGGAGTTCTATCATGAACGTACCTGACGTATCCGGACCCGATATGCTCATTGCCTTGAGCTTGTTGAGTCCCTCCAGGTACTTTGCGCAGGTACGGCGGTAATGGCCCTTGCCCCCGCAGAAAAAGCACTCCGCATCCTCCGGAGCCTTGGCTTGGGGAAGTTTCCCCTTGCCCTTGCCCATGGAGGCCGGGTTAGGCTTGGCTCCGCCAACCTTTCCCTTACCCTTCCTATTAGAGGAAGGGGCGGCCTTCTTCTTCGTAATGCGGCCTTCCCGGATGGCGAGAACTTGAGAGGTGGAGGAGGATGGCTTGTTCTTGGTCATGCTAGACTCAGCAGTCTTCAACATACCATGAAGTTCCATCAAGGTCTTATCCATGCTGTGCATATGATAACTCATAACGAATTGATCATATGCACCGGGCAGGGATTGGAGGATTAAATCAACCGCCATCTCCCTCCCGATGGTAAAACCTAACTTCTCCATGCGCTCGATGTTTGCTTTCATACGCAACACATGCGCGCTCACGTTCCCACCCTCTTGCATCTTGCAAGCAAGGGTTGTCTTGAGGCACTCGTACCTCTCTTGCCTCGCCTGCTGCTGGAACATGTCCTTTAGCTGCACGAGCAAGTCGTAAGCACTAAGATGATCCATTTGCTTTGGCAAATCTTGGTTCATCGTGCTCAACATAAGGCACGTGACTTCCTCAGTCTCCTTGAGGCGTTTTTCATACGCCTCACGGATAGCCCTTGTTGCACCGGCAGGAGGTGCCTCGGGGAGGGGTTCCTCTACGGTATGCAACTTTCCTTCATAGCGTAAGACCAACCTCAGTTGTCTATGCCAATCCATGAAATTGCTACCATCGAGTTTCTCCTTTTCAAGGAAAACCCTAAGAGAAACGTTGGTGGTGGTGTTTGTTGTGCTTGTTGATGCCATCTAAAATTTGCAAAGTAGATATTAGTTATTATGATATTTTATCTTGTTTAATAATTTACCCAATAAGAATTAGTTAAACAAGGCTAAGAACCGTATTTCATCCTACCACGTGACGGGGTTACCGCGGATCACATGATAAAACTATTTAGGTTGGCAACCATTTTGCCAATTGCAATCTCCATCGCAATCCTTAGCACATGCGGGATCCTACGACATCCAATGGTCGTTTGGCATGTTTGATCCCTTCTTGCACCAATTTTAAGTCTTGAAATTTTGGTTAACTCGTGCTAAGCTCGACAATTAACCAAGATTTCAAACCTAAAATTGCAAATCGTCCGTCAAGACATACGGTAACAAATCCACCAAAATTGGCTCGTGCTAAGCTCGACAACCAAAGTTGTGAATTTGCCACACTCACCTTCCACACAGTTTCATGAGAATTGGCTCGTGCTAAGCTCGACAACCAAATCTCATAAGACTAGATTCGGGTGGTATCGACTTACGGATGGTGCATGATTTACGTTTTGTGGAAAAACGGGCTTTTTGTTTCCGGTTTGGTTTTGATTAACTTATTAGTGACAAATCCTATTTTCACTAGGTGGGTTAATCAATGTATGTGATCGCGTGCGAGAGGAAACCAATTTTATCAAAAACTCTTGTGATTTTATTAATTTTATCAAAAATTTTCTAGCATGCGAAACCTACAATCCATGCATAGAATAATAAAATCACATCACACGCAAAATACAACATAGTCGGTAATTCTTGCCATAAAACCTATGCGTTCCTCCCGTGAGCCAAAACGGGAAGAACTCGGTCAATCTAAGGGACAAAACAATATTGACGCGAGCATCCACTAGAACCACCATCGCCATCGGATTTCTTTGGCTTCTAAGGGTTCCATGCTCCATCTTGTTTTGCCTCCTCTTGTGTCTTCATCCCTCCATCATACAATACATAATACAATAGAAAATAAATGGCATACAAGCCACATAATTTTCCTATTTATCTAATACTTGTACATGGATGAATGAAATGGCATGCAAGCCACAAATTATTACAATCAATCTGAATTTAATAAATTTACAGCCTCAAATGTGGATTAAAACCACCAAATTGCATGCACAACACAATACAACCAAATGGGCCAAGGCAAGATTACCAACTCATGTTAACACATACAACCAAACTAATCATGCTACTACTGGAACAACATGAAAAACATCTTTGGAACAAATTTCCAGAAGGTACAAGTGCTAAAAATCCCGAGACCTAAGCTGTTTTATTCAAGATTTTCGAAAACAAATTTCCAGTGGCGTTAGCGCCGCTAACCCTAGAGACTTAGTGTCGCTAACTCTAGGATAGCGCCGCTAACCCTAACGGCAGAATACAAACACTTTGATTTCGGGTTTTTCAAGCCACCAAGTGCTATTCTAACATAGAGGTGGCTCTGATACAACTGTTGGGATTTCAAGAACACGCAACGGAAGCGATAACAACATAAAACATGCATACAAGTGTTCAAAACAATGAAATCCCAAACATGGATCTACTCTATGTACAAAATAGCAACAAAACTACAAGGTAAGAAGGTTATACCGTGCTCCTAAGCTCCAGTAAAGTCCTTGTTGGTGGCTGATCTTGGATGTTGAAGCCAGGGTCTCCTTCTTCTTGTCCTTGGCCTTCTCACGAAATCTCAAACCGGGAACAAAGTCCAACACCGAGTGCTAGCAAGCTTGAGCAAGATCTTCACTGGAAACCTTACTCAAGAACAGCAAAATAGTCTCTGGACCACGAGATCTCTGGCTCACGAAATCACCAACCCAAGGTATCCAAGTGAGAGAGAGATATATGTGAGTTTGTATGCTAGAGAGAGAGTTTGGCCAAGAGGTAGTAATGTTCCAGGAACAACTCTTTATAAAGACCTTAGGAATTTCACTTAAACTTCCCAAAGCCGGCCAAGATGATTCTAGATACTCTCCCCAATTGGCTGTTAGTGGAGACCGATATGACATAAAACCCATGCAGGGTTAGCGGCGCTAACCAAGAGTGAGCGGCGCTAACCTTAACCCGCTAGCGACGCTAACGCGGCCTGACTTCGATATGACATAAAGCACATGCAGCCTTAGCGGCGCTAACCTCTAACAGTTAGCGGCGCTAACTCGTTATAGTTAGCGGCGCTAACGTGGCCTGCATTGCCAACTTCCACTTTTGCCATCTTTGGTCCCTCAACCTTATTTGCTGTCATGTTAGACCCCGGTTTGTGACCCTTATAGGCTCATACATCATCGGCAGTGCTTTAAGGCGTACATATATTATCGGGCAGATTCTAACAATGGTGTGCCACACAAGACCATGCAAATCTTATATGTCTTGGTTAAGATTATCTAAACACTCAAGACACTAATAATCCTATGTACATATGCATTAGGAAACTTGAACATTTTAAAATTCCATATTCATATATACACAATGTAAGTATATGCAATTACCCATTTTCATGCCAAAATATTAATCTACATATAAACACATCAACCAAGACATAAGGCAACTTAAGCTAATAATATCCAAAATTCTGGAACAATTCCAGAAAGTAATAGTTGAGCTACAAATGTTGGGGTTCTTGGTTGAACACAACGGAAGCAGCAAGTCCAAAAACGAAATTTAAAAGAAAAACAAGAACCACAAAGTGAACCCCATAAGTGTACCATGCTCTACGACTACATTTTGCAACTTAAACAGAAAAGAAAGAGTAGAGTTATACCCTTGATGTCACTGGATTTATTGTGTGTAAAGCTCCAAGCTTGTAATCTCCTTCTTGAACTACCAAAGTCCACCCCGAGCTTAACAAGATCTTGGTGTACTAGCACCTCAAAGTATCCTTCTCTTTATGAAGATACTATTCTGGAACAACAACCCAAATTACCACCATGAACTCCCTTGATATCTCTCTTTTTCTCACACAAGAACAACCCTAAAAAAGTTTGCTTATGTGTGTATTTCTTTTCTTTCTCAATTAGAGAGAAATGAGAGTGAAAAGAGGAGTAATATAGACTCAAACTCGACCCCAGGTCTCCCCAAGGTCGGCAAGAATCCAATCATGGCCTTGCCATGCATTGGTGGAAAGAGGAGGTGAAAAGAATAAAGTTGCTTCTGTCAGACGGGGTTAGTGCCACTAACCCCTTAAGGTTAACGCCGCTATCGTGGCTGAGATCGCAATTTGGTTAGCGCCGCTAACCTAGTCAGGAAGCCAACAATCATTATTTATTCTTTCTTACCCTCATCTTTAGGTTGTTGTCAAAATCAACCCCCGGCGTGTGACCCGATAGGCCCATACATCATTGGCAGTGATCATTTGGCGTACGTGAATCAGTCGGCATTCTCCAACAAACTCCCACTTGCACATGACTCAACCTACCCAATGCATCACAGACAGAGAGCGGCCTCTAGTAAGACATCTCTACCCCCAAGTCATAATGGGTTTTGTCTTCATCACAAAAACCAAACTGCAGCCCGTGTGAAATGGTCCTATTGATAAGGGATCAAACATCCTTTTGTTCGCGATATCCAAGTGAACAGGAGACATGGTACTTAGTCATTCTCCGTTCGTTCACGATTATGTTTCTCGATCTAGATTGGTGGTGACCAAAATATACAAGTTGCAATCGATCATATATCATTGCAACTTGCGTATTACTAAATGTCCATTTAATAATCGATAACCAATATACAAATACATGATCAAACCAAATCGTTAGCAAATCTAATCCCAATAGCACATGTGTGAGTATCGTGCTTCGCTTGCGATAATGGTTTGGTGAACGGATCCGCCACATTGCTATCCATGTGTACTCTGCTGATGACAATGTCTCCACTATCGACCACGTCCCGGATGTAATGATATTTCCGCGGAATATGCCTCGTGCGTCGGTGATACCTTGGTTCCTTCGCTAGAGTAACCGCACCCTCGTTGTCACAATATACCTCAACAGGTTCGGCAATACTAGGAACCACCCCCAGATCTTGGATGAACTTCCTCATCCACACAGCCTCCTTCGCAGCTTCACTAGCCGCAATATACTCCGACTCGGTAGTAGAATCGGCCACAGTGTCTTGCTTGAAGCTTCTCCAGGATATAGCACCACCATTGAGCAGGAACAAGCACCCCGATTGAGATTAGCAGTCGTCCCGATCGGTTTGGAAGCTAGCGTCGGAGTAACCAGTTACCCGAAGCTCTTCTGAATCTCCACACACTAAGAACATCTCCTTTGTCCTCCGAAGATACTTGAGAATGTTCTTCACTGCCGTCCAATGTGCTTCACCAGGGTTGGCTTGATATCTACGTGTCATACTCAATGCACAAGATATATCAGGCCTAGTACATAACGTGGCGTACATGATCGAGCCAATTGCCGAATCATATGGAACTCGCTTCATTACTTCCCGTTCCTCAGGGGAACTCAGGCTTTAAGCTTTTCTCAACATTAAACCATGTGACATAGGTATGAACCCCTTCTTGGAGTCCTTCATCATAAATCTCTTTATGACCTTGTCAATGTACATACTCTGGCTTAATCCGATCAACCTACGGGATCTATCTCTATAGATTTTAATCCCTAGAATGTAAGCCGCATCCCCAAGATCCTTCATTGAGAAACAACTCCCTAGCCAGGATTTTACCCCTTGCAAAGTTGGGACGTCATTCCCAATTAGTAGAATATCATCTAGATAAAGAACTATGAATACAACTACGCTCCCACTAGCTCTAATGTAAATGCATGGCTCATCCTTGCTCTTAGAGAAGCCAAACTCTTTGATCTTCTCGTTGAAGCACATGTTCCAGCTCCGAGAGGCTTGCTTAAGCCTATAAATGCACTTCTTAAGCTTGCAGACCTTATCTAGAAACTCTGGATGTTCAAAACCCTCAGGCTGTGTCATATACACCTCCTCTGAAAGTGGTCCATTAAGGAACGCGGTTTTGACGTCCATTTGCCAAATTTCATAATCATGAAAAGCGGCAATGGCGAAAAGTATCCGGATAGACTTCAACATAGCCACCGGGGAAAAGGTTTCCTCATAGTCTACACCATGAGTTTGAGTAAAACCCTTAGCCACCAGTCGGGCTTTGAAGGTTTCTACCTCGCTATCCATGCTGATCTTCTTCTTGAAGATCCATTTGCACCCTACGGGTTTACACCCCGGCACGGGATGATCCAAGTCGCAGACTTGATTATCCGACATGGACTGAATCTCGGATTCCATTGCTTCTTTCCACTTGGTAGACTCAGGGCCCACCACAGCGTTCTGGTATTTGGTAGGCTCATCAGAGACCACTACCATGTCGGTGCCCTCAGATAAGTTAAAACCATATCTCTCTGGCTCATGCCGACTTCTACCAGATCTTCTAAGATGCAATGGGTTTACATCATCTCCAACGTCATTATGCTGAGATTCAACTGTTACAGGTTGTGAGCTAGTCCTAACATCAGGTTCTACATTGGCAGGTTCTTGAATTTCTTCAAGATCAACCTTTCTCCCACTAGCGTCTTTGGATAGCAGTTCCCTTTCAAGGAACATTGCCCTTTCGAGCAACAAATACCTTGTTCTCCGAAGGTTTGTAAAACAAATATCCCATAGATCCAGTAGGATAACCAATGAAAAAGCACATTTTGGCCCTGGGCTCCAATTCGTCCTCAACCTCACGCCTCACGTAGGCAGGACAACCCCAGACCTTTAAATATGAAATGGATGGAACCTTTCCATGCCACATCTCATACGGTGTTTTCTTAATCTTCTTTGTTGGTACAAGGTTAATGATTCTACCGGCCGTTTCAATCGCATATCCCCAAAACGTAACGGGAACGTCCGTACGAACCATCATTGACCAAACCATATCTAACAATGTCCAGTTCCTCCTCTCGGCGACACCATTTAATTGTGGCGTCCTAGGAGGGGTTAATTGCGATACAATCCCACAATCCCTTAGATGTTTACGGAACTCAGAACTAAGATACTCACCACCTCTATCAGATCGTAGCATCGTAATCCTTTTCCCTAGTTGATTTTCTACTCCTTTTGATAAGTCTTGAACACCTCAAAGGTATCCGACTTTTGTCTCACCAAGTAGACATACCCATACCGACTATAATCATCACTAAAGGTACCGATGTAGCGGGAATGATCTCTTATGGCATGCATGAACGGACCACACACATCAGTGTGAACGATATCCATAAAGTCTTGCGCCCTCTCACATACACCGGTGAAGGGTGCTTTGGTCATCTTGCCCAATATACAAGATTCGCATACTTCATTAGACCCGTGGTCAAATGATTCCAAGATCCCATCTACTTGGAGCTTGGCGATGCGTTTCTTGTTTATGTGGCCTAACCGACCATGCGATAGAGATAATTTATCCAAAACACTTTTGTATCCCGAATCAACATTCATGATTGATCTATTGTTTTGCAATTACGCTTGTCTCATAAATTCCATGACATAGAAATGCTTTAAAATAAAAGACATGATCTTTGTAACACAAAATGCTACCATTATCAAATTTATAATCAAAACCAATGTCATACAAGGCATAAGAAGATAAAATGTTTCTTGCCACGCAGGGTTAATAACATACATTATCTAAAGCAATAGATAATCCGGAAAGAAAGGCGAGCTCCACACTCCCAATCTTCTCAACCGGGACAACCGCCTTGTTTCCCATGATGAGATACAACTCTCCATCAACCAGGTCCCTACTTCTTTTTAGTACATGCACATTATTACAAATGTGAGTACCACACCCCAGACGTTAGAAGTAGAAGTGTAATGGAGTTCAATCATGTACGTACCGGAGGCAGCGGCACCTTTAGCATGAAGCTTCTTGAGCTCCTCCGTATACTTGGGGCAACTACGCCGGTAGTGACCCTTCTCCCTGCAGAAGTAGCAGGTTTCCTCTTCCGGTGAGGTGGCAGCGGGAGCCACTTGCTTCCCCTTAGGCTCCGGGGTTGGGTTAGGTTTGGGATTCAGCCAATGGGCCTTAGCCTTCCCCTTTCCTTTCCCTTTGGAGCCCGAAGCGGGCTACTTCCACTTCTTGCGACCCTCGTTGATGGTAAGGACGGCAGTGGAGGTGGAGGGCTTTGACTTGGCAAGCTCGCCCTCGGCAGTCTTGAGCATGCCATGTAACTCCATAATGGACTTATCCATACTATGCATATGGAAGTTCACAATAAACGGACCATATGCGGGAGGCAAGGATTGGAGGATGATATCAACCGCCAACTCCTTCCCCATGGGAAAGCCCAACTCCCTAGCTGATCCACGTACCCTTTCATCTTAAGCACGTGGGAGCTAACATTGCCACCCTCCTGCATTCGGCAACCGATGAAGGCCTTGACGCATTCGTAGAGTTCTTGCCTAGCTCGCTGTTGGAACATGTCCTCTTGTCAGGATCGGATATAGATTATATCAAATAACAAGAACTAACTTTTAAATAATAAATCAGAGTAAAATAAAAGTTAATCTTTAACTATGATCACAATCAATTAAGAAGTTGCGGAATCACACTTAATTGATTAAAGAAGGTTTTAAACAAAGATTAATTCAATCAAACAGTAGTTTTATTAACCAACCAGAATGATTACAAAAGCAAACTTCACCCCCAATCTAACTTATTCTGTTAGACGAAGAACACAGACTGTTCTTAGGTTTCAACAAGAAACTTAGAGGCTAAACACTTTCAGAAAATAAATAACAATAAGAACAAATGCTTTTAATAATGAGATCAAATCGTCGTACTAAATTGATCATCTAATGAAGTATATATAGACTCTTGATCCTACTTGAATTGTTGACAGTTAGGTAATCTTCTATCTTCTGAGATAATCTTGATAATCTTCAAAGTATTTCGAGATATCTTCTAAGATAGGATTTTCCAAATATAGCTCAACAGAAACTGTTTAATGAACACAACAGTTCTTTAGTCTTCTAACAGTCTTCACTTCAAGGTCTTCAAACAGTTGTAGATGTTTATACCAACAGTCTTCAACTGTTTTCATATTTTCAACAAACAGTTTTAAACTGTTTCACCAACCTTTACCAAACAGTTCTCATTTTTATACTCAATAACTTAGATTATTTCCCAACAATCTCCCCCTAACTTAAAGTATTGAACAATACATTTAAGTTGTTGGTTTGATCATAGACAAATTGATATAAGTAATGAGTCACATTTCTTCTAATCTCCTTTTGAATCTGTTCAGTAAGTCTTCCTTCTGTTTTGAGTCTCCATGGAATTTAGCTTTAATCAAAAACTCCAGCTTAGTCTTGTGATGCTCAATGAAGTTCAAATCAAACCACTCATGCAATGTATTTCCCATTACCACGTAATACGTCCTTGATCTTGCATATACCTTCACTACCTTTATGGGAAAAGCTTCCTCTGCTGTCAGTTTGGGCATAATCTTCAATGGGTTGCAAATGCTTGTAAGATATTCCATTAGAATCTTGATTCCTTCATTTGAGTCACTAAAATCAACCAAGTAGTTCTGTTTAACTGTTGACCAAGATTTGAAAATCTCAGTGCTTGGAACATCTGCAGTTGATACCATCCTTTTGATTAGCATCCTATCAACACTTGAAAGCTGTTCTTCTTCTTCTTCTTCATTAATCGCTTGGACACTTGCAACTGTTAGTTGATTTGAAGTTACAACTGTTGGTTGTTGTGTTGCAACTGTTTGCTCATTTGGAGCAACAACTGTTTGTTTATCCTGTGGAACTGTCTGTTTAACTTCTTCCTGCTTGGATTTTCTTCTTCCTTTAACTTGAGCAGTTGAAGAGATTTTCACCAAGGATTTGGGTTTAAGCAGCATCTCATGAGTATGAAGAACATTAGTTGCCTTCTTCAGATTCTCATCAAGAAAGTTTAGCTGCTTATCTTGTCTTATTAGCACCTCATTGTGAATTGCTACTACCTTGAGTACTTCAGTTGCCTTCTCCAACTGTTCAGTCAGTTCTTTTATCTTCTCATCTTGAGAAACAATCCTTTTGTTTTGAAGAGCAATCCTTTTCTTTAGGTGTAAATGAGCAGCAAGGTAAGGTGCGAAGTTAGGATCCGTCAATGCATGTTGTTTCAGTCTAGTCTCAATGTCAGTTAGTGTTTCCACTGTGACCATATCATTGACATTTTTCACTGGTGGTTGACTCCCCTGAGTATCACCATCAGTACCCCTCTTTTCTTGGTTCTGGGGATTACCAGAAACTGTTTTACTAGTCTCTGTTGCCATGGTTGAGGTCTTAGCTATGTTGACACTGTCCTGTTTATCCCTTGCGAATAAAACAGTAGTGTCAGCCTCAAAGACCATATGATCACCCTCTTGAGGAATGATCACCTCCTCATTGTGCCTGGGAGACAGCACCAAAGGTTCCCTTTCGATATTCTGCACAGGTGAATGCACCTGTGCAGGGCTAACAGTTTGGGGTTCTCTAACTGTGGTGGAAGGAGCACCAACAGTTTTCCTCTTCTTTCTAAATACTTTTAGTGCAGGGGCTTGTGTTGTAGCTTTTTCAAAGGAAGCAGGTTGGGAATTTTGAGTATCTTGGACTGTGGGTTCCAGTGTTGGTGGTGTAGCAATACGATGGGTTTCATGCTCAACACTGGCAGTCCTGTTTCTTGACAGAAATTCCACCATTTCAGAAAGTGGAGGAGTTATGGCACCAGAGAAACTCTTGCCATTAATCAACAGTTTGCTCAAAGTGGAAGCCACATGAGCAGAGGGAATAATGACCCTCTTGTGTTTTTTTAGATTTGGCATCAAAAAGTTTAACAATACTTGCACAAATCGAGGATACATCAAAAAGAGACCATACTTGGTCCCTAGATGTTTTACCATACCATTAAATATCAATTTTGAAAAATTAAAACATCTGTTGTTGGCTAGACAGATGAGTGCGAGAGCAATGTTGCTCCCAAACTCATTCCAGCCCATTCTCTTAGGGCTTATGCACTGCTGGAGAGTATGGATAATGAACTTCCAGTGTGCGCAAAACTGCCCTTTGTAGAAGGTACCCTTACCCCCAGGGCCCTCATACCCAAGTTTCAGTAACTCGGTGTGTAGATATTCTAACGCAACCGAATCAGAATACTCACCATTAAGATCATTCAGTTGTAGTGCATGGCGAATAGTGTCTTCGGTTATAGAAACCTCCATATCATCAACAGTTGTAGAAATCTGTTACACTTCATCAACTTCTTGAACTTTGGCATTCTTCTAGAAGTTCTCAATATGTGAGGTATAGATCGTGGGGTTGGCAGTTAGAGCATAATGAATGTTTGATACCGTGAGATAATCAATCATGACGTGGAAAGCGTCAAGATTGTCTGGTTTTTCAAGAAAAGCGATCACATTGTGCTCTTTGACAAATGGAAGAGGAGACATTTTGATTTCGATCTCTGAGAGTTGTTGAAGGTTAGGGTTTGTTTCTGATCGAAGTTCGTTTTGGACGTGTGAGTTGCTTGGTAAGGAGGGAATTGCCTTATATATGTTTCGAATGTTTAATGCAATTCAAAGTTTCCAAAATTCTGCAAAGACCAAAACACCCTTTAATAGCTTAACAGTTGACGGAAAAAATAAACTAACAGTTGAGAAACTGTTTTCATAAGATGTAACAACTGTTATTCAAAAGTTAACTCCCTTAGTTGACAAATTTCTCCCCCTCAGTTGCACATGGACCTTGTCTAACAGTTGCCGAAGCCATATGCTAACAGTTGAAAACTGTTAGTATTGAATGAAACAGAAATGTGCAACTGTCAAACAAACTTTCAGCTCACATATATCAAATGCTGAAGCAATAATAATAAATCATTAGAGAACACAGTCATCAACATAAGATATATTTTATTCAAGATAATCACAATTGAGCTACAATAATTTTGAGAAAACAATAATGTCTTGTGCTATAGATCTAAACACAGCTTAAAAGAACTGTCTTAACTCCGAGATCTACATATGACAAATTATCGATAACAGTTTGTATCATCAAATCTGAACTTTAAGGGAAGACAATCATCATCACATTCTTGCTCAAGAATGTCTTCGTTATTTAAGAATCGAGTTCAGAATAGCCTATACAGTGCCGCCATCGCCTTACTGAGAAGCCTGTCTTCAAAGAATGGTCATGTAATGCACAAGCCATTGTTGGTACTGCTTATCTAATTGTGCAAGGCCGTCTCGTAGGTGTGGGAGAACAATGATCTACACCGTAAGTGTAGACAACTTTCTCCGTTAACTGTTGACAAGCCTTAGAAAATTGTCAAAACATACTACCTACCAATGGGTGTGCAGTAGACCTTCTCATCATATGCATCACCAGAGACGATTGTCATAATTTGCCTCGTGGGTGTGCAGTGGAACTAGTCATCTATTACAATGACTTCCACTGCCTCATCATCTGAGGCCCTCTGGTGGTTACGAGTATTATATCTTCGAACATTGAACCACACTACGGAGTTTGTAGTGCCTGCCAGTTTCAAGACGAATCTTAGACAACATGGTGTAGGCAATTAATGGAAGAGAGTGAAATTTTCAAAATCACCTCTTATACGAATATGATCAATTGGTTTATTTGGCCTACGTGGATCTGGATGTTGTGTCAAGGTGAACCTATCTCGATCATCATGCATCTCAAGAACACATGATGAGTATTGCCAAAGCTCATGCATTCTTACAAATGGGGCAGGGATGGTTACATAACTTTGTCTAACATTAATATCTTTGAGGGTTATGAGAAAAAAGTTAGAAGCCATTTGCAGAGAGAAGAGTGTGCAAATGTAGGTGCGATTTGTGAAGGATGGGTGCAAGGCTATTTATAGAGAAACTGGGAGGCATTAATGTCCATTAATAGTCATTAATGACCATTAATATCCAGTAATTTCCATTAATAGCATGCAGTGACTTGTCATATCAAATGCACTATAGAACAAGCAAAATGACTCACCTTTATCAGTTTGGAACTGTTGATTCAAGAAAGTGAATTTACCTTTACCTCATAACAAGGACAGTCACGGGTGTGAAAACTATTTGTGAGACAGGTCAGCAGATATGTCCAAAACTGATGTGTGAAATTGCATTTCCCTCTCTGAATACTTAAAGGATAACAGTTGTTAGAAAACGTAACTAACAGTTGCAAACTGTTAGTGTGAAAAACAAGGAATAATGAACAACTGTTAGTCCAAGTTAATCATTCCAATGTTGGAAATCAAAAAGTTGAATCTGCTCACATCAAAAGCTTTAGTGAACAAATCAGCTAATTGATCATCAGTATGAATTTTCATAACTTGGATTAATCTCTTTTCATTGCAGTCTCTTATGAAGTGAAATCTGATTTCAATGTGCTTGGTTTTAGAATGCTTTACTGGATTATTAACTATGCTAATAGCACTGGTGTTATCAACATAAATAGGAGTATTTAAGAAAGACAAACCATAATCCAGAAGCTGATTTTGGATCCATAACACTTGTGAACAGCAGCTTGATGCAACAATGTATTCTGCCTCAGCTGTTGAAGTTGAAACAGTTGTTTGTTTGTTGCATTGCCATGAAACCAGCCTTGATCCAAAGAATTGACATCCTCCAGAGGTTGATTTTCTGTCCACATTGGCTCCACCATAGTCACTATCAGAATATGCCACCAAATCAAAAGGTGAATCTTTAGGATACCAAAGTCCCAGTTTTGGTTGGCCTTTGAGGTATCTAAAGATTCTCTTTACAGCAAACAGGTGTGACATCTTCGGACTGCATTGGAACCTGGCACAAACAAAAACAGCAAACATTATATCAGGTCTAGAAGCAGTTAAGTACATTAATGAACCAATCATTGATCTATAGAGGTGTATATCAACATCCTCCCCCTCAGAATCTGCTCCCAACTGTTTGTGTGTTTCCATTGGAGTACTTGCCAGCTTCACATCTTGATAGCCAAACTTGTCCAATACGTCCTTGACATACTTAGATTGGCTTAGAAAAATACCAGTTGGCTTTTGTTTGACTTGCAATCCCAGAAAAAATGTGAGTTCACCCATTGAACTCATCTGAAATCGTTTGTGCATAATGACTTCAAATTCTTTGCACAAGCTGTCATTAGTGGATCCAAAGATTATATCATCAACATAGATTTGAACAAGCAAAATCTCTGTTTTAACAATCTTTGTAAACAATGTTTTGTCAATTGTGCCTCTCTTAAAACCATTCTCAAGGAGATAGGATGATAATGTCTCATACCAAGCTCGAGGAGCTTGATGTAGACCATAGAGGGCTTTATCCAACCTATATACCTTGTCAGGGTACTTTGAGTCTTCAAAGCCAGGGGGTTGACACACATATACCTCCTCATCAATAGTTCCATAGAGAAAAGCAGACTTAACATACATTTGATACACCTTAAATCCTTTGAAGCTTGCAAAAGCAAGAAATAGCCTAATGGCTTCAATCGTTGCAACAGGTGCAAAAACATCATCATAGTCTATTCCTTCCTCTTGTGTGTAGCCTTGTGCAACCAGTCTTGCTTTATTCTTGATAACAATCCCTCTTTCATCTTTCTTGTTTCTGAACACCCACTTGGTGCCAATTACTCTTTTGCCGCTTAGAAGCTCAACCAACTTCCAAACTTGCTGAATTTGAAGTTGTAAGAGCTCCTCTTGCATTGCCTCTACCCATGAAGGATCTTTCAATGCCTCAATTGCTTTCTTTGGTTCTATTTGAGACAAAAAGCAAGCATTCACGTCAAATTGGGCAAGATCCACACCACTGTTTTCATTTTGCAGCATATTCCTTGTTCTGATAGGAGTGGTTGGATTTCCAATTATTTGTGATATTGGATGAATCTTGTGAACCCTTGATGTAGGAATGTTTTCTTCAGTCAGTTCATCCCCTAGATTAGACAGATCAAACTCACATTCACTTGAATTTTCAGCGTTATCACACACTTGATCAGCAGAGTCAGTGTGGTGTTGAGGATCATGAGATTCCATGTCCTTTGAAGATTCAGCATCAATCAATGGATCAATAGCATTTGATAAGCAGAGGAATTATGACAAAGTCTTCAGTAACTTTGTTTGAACCAACAGTTGTTGGTTTTGAGCTAACAGTGTCAAAACTATTCGGGCTTGTTGAAGCTGTTTGATGATTTTCACCAACAGTTGTTGGTTTTGTTGAAATACCTGTAGCTGTTTCAGTAGAATACTCAAAAGAAAGAGATTTAGACAATGCATCAATATCAAATAACCAATCAGGTCCATTACCTGCAATATTGATCCTATGCTCATTGAAAGAGACATTCATACTCTCTTCTATGATTCTAGTGACATTGTTAAAAACTCTATAAGCTTTACTTTGAGTGGAGTATCCTACAAAGAAACCTTCTTCAGCCTTACTCTCAAACTTGCCTAACTGTGATTTGGTATTGAGGATAGTGCAAGGACAACCAAATGGTTTGAAGAAGTTGATTAAAGGTTTTCTCTTGAGAAACAACTCATAAGGAGTTTTCCCTTTGGACTTGACTACTTGTACTCTATTCTGAACATAGCAGGCAGTGTTCACTGCTTCTGCCCAGAATATCATTGGAAACCTAGAATCAGCTAACATGGATCTAGCAGCCTCTATCAAAGTCCTATTCCTTCTCTCAGCAACTCCATTCTGTTGGGGAGTTCTAGGGGCACTGAACTGTCTTTCAATACCTTTACTTTCACAAAAACTGTTTAGTTCATAGTTCTTGAATTCAGAACCATTGTCAGATCTAATGACTTTCACCTTTAAATCAGATTGATTTTCAATTTTAAGAATAAGAGACTTAACTAACTCAGCAGTTTCATCCTTAGTTCTAAGAAATTGAACCCAAGTAAACCTGGTGAAATCATCAACTATGACTAAACAGTAGGCTTTCTTCCCTATACTCACTACAGAATTAGGACCAAAAAGATCCATATGCAATAGTTGTAAAGGTGCAGTAATGGAAGAAGTCTCTTTGGACTTATAAGAAGTTTTGTGTTGCTTGCCTTTAAGACATGCCACACAATGATCATCACATGAGAACTCTTTTTGGGGCAAACCTCTTACCAAATTGTTTTTAGCTAACAAATTCATGGTTTTAAAATTCATGTGACACATCCTCCTATGCCAAATGGCAGACTCATCATGAGATGCTTTGGAGAGTAAACAGCTTAACACATTCTGTTTAGCAATCTTTTGTGGATCAAGACAATATACATTATCTTTTCTAGGTGTTCTTAAAAGAACATCCTTCTCATTTAATTTAAAATCTTTTGAAAGAATAATGCATTCTGAATCTGTAAACAAAACTTTTTTTCCACTGTCACAGATTTGAGATACACTTAACAAATTGTACTTAAGCTGTTCAACAAAGAAAACATCATTAAATGTAAGTGTACCTGCCTCAACAGCTCCTTTACCTGTGATTTTTCCTCCCTTAGGATTTCCTCCAAATGCTACAAATCCTCCATTGATTCTTTTGAAATCCTTCAAACATTGTGGATTTCCAGTCATGTGCCTTGAGAATCCACTATCCACATGCCAAATTCCTCCTTGATTCGTCCTATGAATGCTCTGCACAAATACAATCAGTTAGTACCAGGAAGTACCCAGGCCATGCAGGTCTTGGGTACACCATTCAAGTCATAATACTTAAACAGAGTTTTGTTCTTTTTGATTTCATCCAAATTAGATTTCTCTAACTTGTGTGAAGAATACTTTGTAAGAACATGTGGTTTCCAACTGTTGTGATTAACAGTGGACACCTTTGAACAAACAGCTGGTGGAGTTGGTAAAACAGATGAATCAACTTGGGATTCCTTTTGATTTTCAGTATGAAGAACAGTTTTACCTTCTCCAGAATCAGTTTGTTTTTGAATTTTCATCCAAGCCAAACCAGCAGTTTTTGGTTTTGCTAAAACAGTTTTGGAACGGTTAGTTGGTTTGGATGTAACTGTTTTAGAACTGATTGCCAGTTTTGGCTTAGCAGTCTTAGAACTGTTGATCTGTTTTGACTTAACAGTTTTAGAACTGTTATTCTGTAGTTTGGGACTTTTGTTTTGAGTGCCATTGGTCTGTGGGTTATAGTAACAGTCTTGAACTAAATGATTAGATCTTCCACAAATGTAGCACTTTTTGGTTTTCACAATAGGTAAACCAGTTCTTTGTGACCAGAATTGGTTCCTATTTCTTTGATTTCCTCTAACAGCTGCAGATTGAGGAAACTTTTGGACACCATGTTTTTGACATGTGCATGCAGGCATTTCTGTATGCCTTTTCTTAGGCTTGGGTTTAGCCTGAGATTTTGAAGCTTCCATTTTCTTCTTGGTATACACAACTTCACCAACTTTCTCCTTTCCTTTGGCTTTGGTACTAACAGTTGGGCTTTTTAGCTTAGAACTGTTTGGGTTCTTGTTGGAACTGTTAGTGTAAAGATGGGGACTATTTGTAACAGTTGTGGAACTGCTAATAGAGTTAACAGCTTTTGAGGGTTTTGGCTCATTGGTGAGGGGTTTCAGTGGATGCTTTTACAAACACCACAGGTTGTAAAGATGATTTTGTGGGAATGGGCTCACACAGGATGTGATTTTCATATGGAATACCTTCATCCTTCTTCACAACTTCCTCATTATCTTCAACACTTACTACTGACACAACTTCATCTTCATAACTCTCAAACTTTGGATCAGCTGACTTAAGTTCATCTTCCAAAGGTTCATTAACATATCTGTCAGCTACCTCAGACAGGTGAGTTATGTAGTTTTGGCTGTATGGAGGTGGGGTTTGTTTGTATCCTAGGCCAATTTTCACCTTGTCTCTCACTTGAGATTGTAGCAGAGTCTCAAGCTTAAGGTTTGCTGCCTTGAACATTCCAAGATCAATGTCCACACCCTCCAATTTCTTTGTGAGTTCATCCACCTTGCTTTCTTTTTCAGACTATCAATCTCATCTTGAAACTGCTCTTTCTCCCACTTATGATATTTTCTATCATAGTCCATTTGCAGTTCATTAGCCTGATAGTCTTTAATTTTCTTTTCAAAATCTTCTATCACAGCAGTATACTCATATCTTCTCTCCTCTATTTTACTTAGAGCAGCACATACTTTCTTATTGTGCTCTCTAAATCTCTTAACAATAGCTCTACATTCACCAGGACATAGTTTAGAAGATACCTGTATGTCCTCAGATTCTGGAGAATCCATCTTGATGGAGGAGTCAGTCAATGCCATCAATGCCTTGTTGCTGGTAGCCTCCTCTGCTTGATCACTCCAATCAAATCCATGGCCTTCTTGTGAGACCAATGCTGAGGAGGTATGGTTCTGAGTTGGCCTCTGACCTTGATTCTGAACTTGTCCACCAGATCTGCATTCTCTTGCAAAGTGGCCAAGTTGTTGACATTTGAAGCATCTCACCTTTGACTTGTCAAATCCAGCCTTGCCATCAGCTCTGAAATTCATGTTTTGCCTTCCAGTCCTTTTAATGAATCGCTTGGCTCTAACGGTAAGCATGGCCATCTGCCATTTGAGATCCATTTCCTCAAGATCATCAGGGTGCACTTGTTCAAGATCCTCATTGGTGAGGGTTGAATGTGCATGGCTGGCAAGAAAAGCTTCAAGAACTGCATCTGGAGTATTCATATCTAGTCCAACAACAGAACTAGTACCTGCACCACTATCAAGAGAGTTAGTTAATGAATGGTTTGATTCCATACCTGAGGAAGACAGGAGAGCAGCATTGTGGCTAGGGACTATAGTTTTTCTTTTTCCCTCTATCTCTCCCTCAAACACTATCAAACTATTATAGAGGTCATCTAACTCTATGTCTTCAAGAGAATCCTTGGTTCTCCATTGTGCAGCAAATACAGTCCATTCATCACCTAGAGACCTAAGAAACTTTCTATTTATCTCATCTTGATCAAGCCTAACCTTAGCACTCTCCAGTTGACTCACCAGTTTGTAAAACCTATCAAAGATTTGGGTGATACTCTCATTCTTCCCACTGGTGAAGTTCTCATAGGCTTGTTTAAGAAGATCTCTTTGGTTTCTCTTAGAACTAGCATTCCCAGCAAACCTCTTCTCCAGAGCATTCCAAAGTTCATGAGCATCATCAAATTTCTTGAATTGATGTTGATACTCATTGGGAATTGCAATCTGAAGGATGCTGAGGGCTTTCATCTCAATCATTCTATCCTTCTTTTCAGCATCTGTCTTTGGAGGTGGTTTCTTCTTTGGTTTTCCATTCTCATCCAGTTCAATGGGATTAGTAGGAACAGTTTCAATGATTTGCCAAACAGCATAGTCCATTAGTTGGACATGTTGTTTAATTCTTAGTTTCCACATCTCAAAATCAGATGGTTTGAGCATGGGAACACGAATGTTGGACCCTGATCCACTGTTATCAGAAGAACCTCCCGAATCCATTGAAACAAATTGATTTAAACAAAAAAAAAAAAACAGATTTGAAAAATAAAGCAAGGTAAAGCAAAAACCTTCAACTGGTGATCAAAGGAACTTTAATGATAAGGCTCTGATACCACTTGTCAGGATCGGATATAGATTATATCAAATAACAAGAACTAACTTTTAAATAATAAATCAGAGTAAAATAAAAGTTAATCTTTAACTATGATCACAATCAATTAAGAAGTTGCGAAATCACACTTAATTGATTAAAGAAGGTTTTAAACAAAGATTAATTCAATCAAACAGTAGTTTTATTAACCAACCAGAATGATTACAAAAGAAAACTTCACCCCCAATCTAACTTATTCTGTTAGACGAAGAACACAGACTGTTCTTAGGTTTCAACAAGAAACTTAGAGGCTAAACACTTTCAGAAAATAAATAACAATAAGAACAAATGCTTTTAATAATGAGATCAAATCGTCGTACTAAATTGATCATCTAATGAAGTATATATAGACTCTTGATCCTCCTTGAATTGTTGACAGTTAGGTAATCTTCTATCTTCTGAGATAATCTTGATAATCTTCAAAGTATTTCGAGATATCTTCTAAGATAGGATTTTCCAAATATAGCTCAACAGAAACTGTTTAATGAACACAACAGTTCTTTAGTCTTCTAACAGTCTTCACTTCAAGGTCTTCAAACAGTTGTAGATGTTTATACCAACAGTCTTCAACTGTTTTCATATTTTCAACAAACAGTTTTAAACTGTTTCACCAACCTTTACCAAACAGTTCTCATTTTTATACTCAATAACTTAGATTATTTCCCAACATCCTTCAGCTGTGATATCATCTCAAACGCACTCACTTTTATCGAATTGCCTTTGCAATTCGGGACTCATGGTCATTAGCATCAGGCAAGTCACGTCATTTATGTCCTTGAGACGTTTTTCATATGCCTCTCGGACGGTCCTCGCCGTGTTGGTAGCAGGAGGTCCCGGAAGAGGTGACTCAAGGACCTCTAGCTTCATTTCATGACGTAGGACGATTCGCAAAGTCCTATGCCAATCCATAAAGTTTGGCCCCGTGAGTTTCTCCTTTTCCAATAATGGACGGAGTGACATGTTGGTGGTGTTATTGTTGCTAGTAGATGCCATCTACAAGCAAAGTACGAAATTTGGTTAGTTATGATGTATTAAATCCTTGTTAAAATAATTACCCACTTGTTATAAAAACAAATTATATTAACAATGGCTAAGAACCTCAAAAGGTATTTTGAGCTATTCCATGACGGGTTTTCCGCGGATCACTTCATAGAGCTATTTTATGCAGGTAAACGCCTTACCAATTGCAATCTGTGATTACAACTCTTAACAACTTGCGGGATCCTAGGTACTCATAGCACCCATTTGGCATGTTTGATCCCTCTACACCAATTCCTCATTAACCTACTTTGATAGCTCAATGCCCGGCTCGGCTAGAGCTCGACAACCGACCTTGCTCGTTGCCACACGCTCCTTCCACGCAGTTACGCAGAACCGATCTCGGCTAGAGCTCGACGACCAATCTTGTTTCAGTAGATTCGGACGGTGTCATCTTACGGATGGTGTGAAATTTACTTTTGAAAAACGGGTTTTTGTTTTTCCCGGTTAAAACACTTTTAACCAATTCTTGTGTATGTGGAGCGCGGAGTTTGTAAACCGATTTAAAACTCTTTGATTTTATTATTTTGAAAAAATTTCTAGCATGTGAAGATCCTAAACATCCATTCAACAAAACGTACAAAATAAAAATCAAGCACGCATGTAATAAATATCCGGTAACGAGCCAATCCTATGCGCCTTGCCCGGGAGCCAATGGGCAAGACTAAGTCATCTAAGGACATATTCCGAATGACTTGATGTGTGCTTCTCCCACTTGTTCCATCGCGTCCCCTACAGACCTCCGGATCGAAGTTCGCCAAGACACCCTCCATAGTGCTTGTTGGTTGCTTCGGTTCTCCTTTTACAATTTACAAATTTAAAAGGAAATGGCATGCAAGCCACAGATTACTATTCTAAGCTAATATTGCAAATTACAAAGAATAGAAAATCGGCATGCAAGCTGTTAAATATACACATTTTTCGACCGCTACAGATTGTTTAGCGCCGCTAACATGGAAAAGTTAGCGCCGCTAAACCCTGGACAGAACCAAAAATCACATTTTTCGGGTTTTCCTGGCCACCAAGTGCAAAACTAATGTAGAGGTGGCTCTCATACCACTGTTGAGGTTCTTGGTTGAACACAACGGAAGCAGCAAGTCCAAAAACAAAATTTAAAAGAAAAACAAGAACCACAAAGTGAACCCCATAAGTGTACCATGCTCTACGACTACATTTTGCAACTTAAACAGAAAAGAAAGAGTAGAGTTATACCCTTGATGTCTCTGGATTTGTTGTGTGTAAAGGTCCAAGCTTGTAATCTCCTTCTTGAACTACCAAAGTCCACCCCGAGCTTAACAAGATCTTGGTGTACTAGCACCCGAAAGTATCCTTCTCTTTATGAAGACACTATTCCGGAACAACAACACAAATGACCACCAGGAACTCCCTTGATCTCTTTTTTTTTCTCACACAAGAACAACCCTCAAAAAGTTTGCTTATGTGTGTGTTTCTTTTCTTTCTGAATTAGAGACAAATGAGAGTGAAAAGAGGAGTAATATAGACTCAAAGTCGACCCCAGGTCTCCCCATGGTCGGCCATAATCCAATCATGGCCTTGACATGCATTAGTGGAAAGGGGAGGTGAAAAGAATAAAGTTGCTTCTGTCAGACGGGGTTAGCGCCGCTAACTGCCCATGTTTAGCGCCGCTAACCGCCCATGTTTATCGCCGCTAACCCCTTAAGGTTAACGCCGCTATCGGGGCTGAGATCGCAATTTGGTTAGCGCCGCTAACCTATTCCAGGAAGCCAACAATCATTATTTATTCTTTCTTACCCAAATCTTTAGGTTGTTGTCAAGATCAACCCCCGGCGTGTGACCCGATAGGCCCGTACATCATTGGCAGTGATCATTTGGCGTACGTGCGTCAGTGGGAATTCTTCAACAAAAAATCCAACAAAATTGATTTAAGGCATAAAATGCATTCTGCCAGAAGAGAGTTAGTGCCGCTAACCATAAAGGGTTAGCGCCGCTAATCCTAAGTTAGCGTAGATAAAGCCAGATGGCTTAGCAACCGCTACAGCTGGTTTAGCGCCGCTAACATGGTCAGGTTAGCGCCGCTAAACTCTGGACATAACCAAAAACCACATTTTTCGGATATTTCAAGCTACTAAGTGCAAATCTAGTGTAGAGGTGGCTCCGACACCACTGTTGGGGTTCGTTGTAGAGCACAACGGAAGCAAACAAGTATAAAAATCTTATTTAAAAGCATGAACAAGAACAACATGATGAACCCCAAATGAAGTACCAATCTCTACAACTAAGATTTGCAACTAGGTCAGAAAAGAGAGAAAAGATACACCCTTGATGTCTCTGGATTTGTTGTGTGCTAAGCTCCAAGCCTTTGTAACCTCGTTCTTGAGCTATCGAAGTCCACCCCGAGAAACTTGGTGACCTTGTAGTACTGGCACCCCTTCAACCAAATCAACACTTGATCTTGGCTTATGGAATAACAACAAAACCACCATGAACTCTCACAAGGAACTCTCTATCTTTTGCTTAGATAACTCACAAATGTTTCTAAGTGTTTTTAAACTCAAGTTAGGCAAGAGAATTTTTAATAAGAGATAGTTACATGTCTTTTTATAGAGCTCAACGTGACCCTAGGACTCCCCAAGGTCGGCCAAGGCCGAATGATGAGAAATCCATGCATTGGTGGATTGTGGAGGTGAAAATAATAAAGTTGTAATATGTCAGAGGGGTTAGCGCCGCTAGCCGCCCAGAGATAGCGCCGCTAACCGCCCAAAGTTAGTGCCGCTAACGTGGCTGAGTTAGCGATGGTAGAGATAGCGCCGCTAAATCTGGCAAGATTACCAACTATCATTATTTATTCTTTCTCACCCTCATCTTTTAGGTTGTTGTCAAGATCAACCCCCGGCGTGTGACCCGATAGACCCATACGTCATCAGCAATGATAATTTGGTGTACGTGTGTCAGTGGGCATACTCCAACATATATATACCTTTTTGAGGAGAGAGAAAAGTTACCGTTGGAAATCTCTATTTATTCGTTACTCTAACGAACTTACAGATAGATGTAACAGTAATTGAGATGAAACACATCATATCCCAACAGATAAGTTTGTAAAATAACATTCTTGACTTACAAAAATATTATTTACACTGTTGTATTACACCAATACATAATCGGTATAAAACGTGATTTGAGACAGACTCAAATATAATTACAAATGAATTAATAACACATAGTAACTAAAACATGGTTTGACAGACCAAGCTAAGAAAACGTATCACTCAGCGTGAGTCAAGAACTCAGCTTGATTTAAGCACTCAGCTTGAGATCGACACTCAGCTTGAGTGGAGCACACAGCTCAGAATCAATGACACTTAGTCATTTTTATTTAAGACTAACTCAAATCGATATTTTAACCACACTTAGCAGTTAAAGCATGTTTGGAACAGACAAACCTGTGAACTTATCACTCAGCTTGACCAAGTGAATAGTTTATGAATACATATCTATAAACTGTATGCTCATCTTAAGACACATAGTCTTTGTCAAGCTGAAACTCCGTTTTAGAAACTTATCTAGGGGTTGAGCATACACAATTTAGATAGCAGATAGGAAAACCTTTTCTCATCAAGAGGTTTGGTAAAGATATCTGCTCATTGATCATCTGTGGAGATAAAATTTATTTCAACTTTATAAGTGATGGCTATTGCACTTTGGCTATCACATAAAATAGGAGTTTTCCTAAATTTCATACCGAAAGTCTTGAAGTTGATGTTGCATCCGCACGATTTTAGCACAACAGCTTCCTGCAGCAACATACTCAGCTTCAGCACCATTCACACAGAGATTTATTTGTAGAACCAAAGATAATGTCATCCACATAGTTTTGTACAAGAATTACTTGTCCTTTACTCTTTTTAATGAAGAGTGTCTTATCAATACTACCTCTGGTAAAGTCCATTGATAGTTGATATTTGGACAGGGTATCATACCAATCTCTTGAAGCTTGTTTAAGACCGTACAAAGCCTTGTCTAACTTATAGACATGATATGGATACTTTGAACTGACAAAGCTAGGATGTTGTTTCACATAGACTTCCTCCTGAAGTTTTCCATTGAGGAAAACACTTTTCACACCTATTTGATAGACTTTGAAGTATTTATATGCTGCATAAGCTAAGATCGGCGTAATGGCTTCAATTCTAGCAACAGGGGCAAAGGTCTCATCATAATCGATTCCTTCTTCTTTTCTATACCCTTGTGATGCTAGCCTAGCTTTATTCCTAACAAACACTCCATCCTTGTCCATTTTGTTTTTAGACCCACTTAGTGCCTATAATTGTATGATCTTTGGGGGTTGGGACAAGACTTCATACCTTGTTTCTCTCAAACTCATTTAATTCCTCTTGCATAGCTTCAATCCAGTCCTCATCCTCTAAGGCTTCTTCAGTCTTCTTTGGTTCCATTTGAGATGAAAACCTAAGTAAGGAGCATAGTTTGTTGTTGCCTTAGATATGGTAATTACTCTTTCTTGAACATTACCAATCACTTGATCTTGAGGATGATATTTGAGGAACATAAATGTTGTAGTAGGTGATTGTGGTTCTGGACTTGAGTGATACTGAGGACTTTGAGGTGAACTTACATCCTCAGTCTCAATTACAGCCTTGTCATCAAACTGTTGATCACCAAGATCTTTAGTCTGAATAGTATCCTCTCCAAAGGGATTAATGAACTCATCATCTTTCTCAGCTTGAGAGTCCCTCAGAGCTTGTGATAATTTCTTAGATGTACATACATCTTCATCACTGTCAACATCTATGACATACATAGGATTTGACATTTTGTCTTCCTTCTGCTTTTCAAGCTCACTCAGACTGACTGACTCAGCTTGATCAATACTGTCATCATCAAATGAGAAATGAATTGATTCTTCTATAGCCTTTCTTCTTGAGTTATACACTCTGTAAGACTTGGAGATTGAGGAAAAACCAACAAAAATTCTAGGATTAGCTTTAGGTTTCAACTTATGTAGTTGATCTCTTTGATTAAGCACATAACACTTTGAACCAAAGACATGGAACTAACCTATATTGGGCTTTCTTGATTTGTACATCTCATAAGCAGTTTTGCCATGTCTTCTGACTATGATTGATCTATTTTAGGTATAACATGCTATACTGACAGCTTCATACCAGAAATAGAGTTTCAATCCTGCCTCACACAACATTGTTCTAGCAGCCTCAATTAGGTTATGTTTCTCCTTTCAGCAACTCCATTTTGTTGAGGAGTTCTAACTGAGGAGAAATTTTGTAATATTCCTTTTTGTTCACAAAAGCCTTCTATGGTTGAGTTTCTGAACTCAGTCGCATGACCACTTCTGAGTTGCTTGACAGACTTACCTTTTTGCAACTCTTCCTGTTTGATAAAACTTATTATATCCAGGGCAGCTTCACTTTTGGGTTTAAGGAATATTACCCAGGTGAATCTAGAGAACTCATCTACTATCACAGGGTGTACTTCTTGCCACTTAGGTTTGGAGTAATTATGGGTCCAAACAGATCCATATGCAACATATGGAATGGGCCTGTTATTGAAAAATTTTGCTTTGACTTGAAAGACCCTTTGTGATGTTTCCCTTGTTCATAAGTTGAGCACAATTTGTCTTTCACAAATATGGTCTTTGGCATCCAGAGACTAACTCTTTATTAGATAGCATATTTATATTCTTAAAATTTAAATGTGATAACCTTTTATGCCACAACCAAGTCAGCTTAGGAACAGATTAGGAATATAAGCAGGTTTTAGTATAGGGATCAACAGAATTGATATCAAGTAAATACACATCTTTTTCTCTCTTTTCTATTAGCACTGGCTTACCCTTTGCATTGTATATTGTGTTGGAGTATGCCCACTGATGCACGTACGCCAAATGATCACTGCCGATGACGTATGGGACTATCGGGTCATACGCCGGGGGTTGATCTTGACAACAACCAAAAAGGTGAGGGTGAGAAAGAATAAATAATGATAGTTGGCATTCTGTACTAGGTTAGCGGCGCTAACCATGTCATCGATATCTCGTCCCCGATAGCGGTGCTAACCTTAAGTGGTTAGCGGCGCTACACTTGGGCGGTTAGCGGCGCTAACCTCGTCTGACAGATGCAACTTTATTCTTTTCACCTCCTCTCTCCACCAATGCATGGCTAGGCCATTATTGAACTCTGGCTGATCTTGGGGAGACCTGGTGTTGACTTTGAGCTTATAAAACTCCTTGTTTTGTCTCTCATTTTTATTCTTGGCTAAGACAAAAACACACACATAAACAACCACTTGAGGGTTGTTCTTGTGTGAGAAAAGAGAGAAAGATCAAGAGAGTTCCTGGTGGTCTAAGAGTTGTTGTTCCAGAGGTTATTCTTCAAGTGTTGAGGAGTAATCAAGGGGTGCTAGTACATCAAGGTCACACATAGCTCGGGGTGGACTTGGATAGACAAAGAAGGTATTCTTGCTTGCACATGTGAACAACGACAACAAATCCAGAGACAAGGGTATAACTCTTCTCTCCCCTCTGTTTTAGTTACAAAATTCAGTTGTAAAGCTTGGTACACATTTGGGGTTCTTGCATGTGGTTCTTCTTTATTTTTAAATTCGATTTTGTAGATGTTTGCTTCCGTTGTGCTCAACCACGAACCCCAACAGTGGTATCAGATCCATCTCTACACTATACTTGGTGGCCTGAAAAATCCGAAAAATATGATTTTTGGTTCTGTCCAGGGTTTAGCGGCTCTAACGTTATGATGTTAGCGGCGTTAAACTGGCCGTAGTGGTCGCTAAGCCTTCTGGCTTTAGCGGTGCTAAACTTAAGTTAACGGCGCTAACCCTTTATGGTTAGCGGCGCTAACTCTCAACTGGTAGAATGCTGTTTTTGCCTTAAATCAATTTTGTTGGATTTTTTGCCTTCTTTTACTTTTTGTAATTGTTCTAGAATTTTGGAAATTATTTATTTAAGTTGCCTTATGTCTTGGTTGGTGTATTTATATGTGGATTAACATTTTCGCATGAAAATGGTTAATTGCATATACTTACATTGTGTATATATGAATATGGAATTTTGTCTTGTTTAAGGTTCCTAATGCATATGTACATAGGATTATTAGTGCCTTGAGTGTTTAGATAATCTTAACAAATACATATAAGATTTGCATGGTCTTGTGTGGCAAACCATGCCTTAGAATTTGTATTTGATGTATGTGGTTGTAATATTTGTGTCCGGTAACAATATTGAGCCATTTAGACCTATGTGATGTGTTTGGTTGATTAAAATAATGTATTCATTCATTTGGTGGTTTATACCACATTGGTTTGTAATAATTAATTTATTTTATTCGGTTTGTATATTTAAAGGCTTGCATGCCAATTTCTATTCTTTGTAATTTGTAGTATTAGCTTAGAATAGTAAATTGTGGCTTGCATGCCATTTCCTTTTAAATTTGTAAATTGTAAAAGGAAGACCGAAGCAACCAACAAGGACCATGGAGGGTGTCTTGGCGGACTTGGATCCGGAGGTCAGTGGGAGACGCAATAGATCAAGTGGGAGAGCACACATCAAAGTCTTGGATTTTTTTCCGTAGTAGACATTGTCTTGCCCATTGGCTCATGGGCAAGATGCATAGGGTTTTATGGCTCGTGACCGGACTCATATTGCATACGTGGTTGGTTTTATTTGGTTTATTTCTTGCATGGTTGTTTACGATCCTCGGATGCTAGAAAATTTTTCAAAAAAAAAAACCAAAGAGTTTAAAATTGGTTTACAAACTCCACACGCCACATACATAAGGAATGGTTAAAAACGTTTTAACTGGAAAAACAAAATCCCGTTTTTTCTAAAGTAAATCTCACACCACCCGTAAGATGACACCGCCCGAATTTAGTGAAACAAGATTTGTCGTCGAGCTCTAGCCGAGATCGGTTTTGCGTAACTGTGTGGAAGGCGCGTGTGGCAACTCGCAAGGTAGGTTGTCGAGCTCTAGCCAAGCCGGCCATTGGGCTAGAGTACCACCGTGTATCTTGACGGACGATTTACAATTCCAAGACTTAAAACACCTTGGTAGTTATTGAGCTCTAGCCGAGCTACCAAAGTGGATTAATGAGGAATTGGTGTGGAGGGATCAAACATGCCAAATGGGTACTATGAGTACCAAGGATCCCGCAAGTGTCTAAGAGTTGTAGTCACGGACTACAATCGTTAAAATATTTACCGGGCTAAAATATCTCCATGAAATGATTCGCGGAAAATCCATCATGGATTGGGGTATTCTTGAGGTTTTTAGCCCTTGTTAATATAATTTGTTTTTATAACAAGTGGGTAATTATTTAACAAGGATTTAAATACGTCATAACTAACCAAACTCGTACTTTGCTTGTAGATGGCATCTACTAGCAACACCAACACAAGCAACATGTCACTCCGTCCGTTTTTTTAGAAGGAAAAAATCACCGGACCCAATTTCATGGATTGGAATAGGACCTTGAGAATCGTCCTACGCCACAAAATGAAATTAGAGGTCCTTGAGTCACCTCTTCCGGAGGCTCCAGCAATCAACGTGCCAAGGGCCTTCAAAGACGCGCATGAAAAGCGTGTCAAACACACAAATGATGTCGCTTGCCTTACGCTTACGACCATGAGTCCCTTATTGCATAGGCAATTCGAGAAAGTGAGTGCATACGAGATGATCTCGCAGCTGAAGGACATGTTCCAACAGCAAGCAAGGCAAGAGCTTTATGAATGTGTTAAGGCTTTTGTCGGTTGCAAGATGCCGGAGGGCGACAATGTGAGCTCCCATGTTCTTAAGATAAAAGGGTACGTAGACCAGCTCGAGGAGTTAGGCTTTCCCATGGAGAAAGAGTTGGTGGTTGAAATAATCCTCCAATCTTTACCTCCGTCATATGGACCGTTCATTATGAACTTCCATACGCATAGTATGGATAACCATTATAGAACTGCATGGCATGCTCAAGACTACAGAGTCCGAGCTTCCCAAAGCAAAGCCCTCCACCTCCATTGCCTTCCTAGCCATCAACGAAGGTGGTAGGAAAAGGAAGCAGCCCACTTCCGGGTCGAAGGGAATGGCTTAGGCGAAGTCGTCGAAGCCTAAACCAATCCCTACCCCGGAGCCGAAGGGGAAACAAGTAGCTTCCACCACCACACCGGAAGAGGCAACCTGCTTCTTCTGTGAGGAGAAGGTATACTACCGGCGTAGTTGGCCCAAGTACTTAGAGGAGCTCAAAAAGCTACGAGCAAAAGGTGCCGCTGCCTCCGGTACGTACATGATTGAACTCCATAACACTTCTACTTCTAACACCTGGGTTTTAGACAGTGGGTGTGGTACTCACGTTTGTAATAATGTGCAGGTACTAAGAATAAGTAGGGACTTGGTTGATGGAGAGCTGGATCTCATCATGGGAAACAAGGCGGTTGTCCCGTTTGAGAAGATTAGGAGTGTGGAGCTCGCCTTTCCATCCGGCTTATCTATTGTTTTATATAATGTATCTTATTCGCCACATGTGGCTAGAAACATTATTTCTTTATATGCTTTGTATGACGATGGTTTTGATTTTAAATTTGAGAATGGTAGCATCTTATGTTACAAGAATCATGTCTTTTATTTTAAAGCATTTCCATGTCATAGCATATATGAGACAAGCGTAAGCTTGCAAAATAATAAAGCAATCATGAATGCTGATTCGGGATCCAAAAATGTTTTGGATAAATTATCTCTATGGCATGGTCGGTTAGGCCACATAAACAAGAAACGCATTGCCAAGCTCTAAGTGGATGTGATCTTGGAATCATTTTACCATGGGTATAATGAAGTACCCTTTACCGGTGTATGTGAAAGGGCGCAAGACTTGTTGGGTATCGTACACACGGATGTGTGTGCCCCGTTCAAGCATGCCAAAAGAGATCATTCCCGCTACTTCGTTACCTTAATTTATGATTATAGTCAATATGGGTATGTCTACTTAGTAAGACAAAAGTCGGATACCTTTGAGGTATTTAAGACTTATCAAATTGAAGTGGAGAATCAACTAGGGAAAAGAATTAAGACACTATAATATGATAGAGGCGGTGAGTATCTTAGTTATGTGTTCCGTGAACATCTGAGGAATTGTGGGATTGTCTCGCAATTAACCCCTCCAAGGTCACCACAATTAAATGGTGTCGCAGAGAGGAGGAACCGGATGTTATTAGATATGGTTCGGTCAATGATGGTTCGTACGGACGTTCCCGTTACATTATGGGGATACACAATTGAAACGGCCGGTAGAATCCTTAACCTCGTACCAACAAAGAAGGTTAAGAAAACACCGTATGAGATGTGGCATGGAAAGGTTCCATCCATTTCATATTTAAAGGTCTGGGGTTATCCTGCCTACGTTAGACGTGAGGTTATGGACAAATTGGAGCCCAGGCCGAAAGGTGCTTTTTCATTGGTTATCCTGTTGGGTCTATGGGATATTTGTTTTAAAAACCTTCGGAGAACAAGATATTTGACACTCGTAGGGCAGTGTTCCTTGAGAGGGAACTGCTATCCAAAGACGCTAGTGGCAGGAGGGTTGATCTTGAAGAGATTCAAGAACATGCCAATGTAGAACCTGATGTTGGCACTAGCTCACAACCTACAAGGGTTGATTCTCAGCATGATGCTGGAGATAATGTAAACCCATTGCCTCTTAGAAGATCTGGTAGAAGTCGGCATGAGCCTGAGAGATATGGTTTTCTCATGTCTTAGGGCACCGACATGGTAGTGGTCTCTGATGAGACTACCAAATACAAGGACGCTGTGGTGTGCCCTGATTCCACCAAGTGGAAAGAAGCAATGGAATCCGAGATAAAACCCATGTACGATAACCATGTTTGGGACTTGGTAGATCCTGTGCCTGGGTGCAAACCCGTAGGGTGCAAATGGGTCTACAAGAAAAAGGTCGGTGTAGATGGTGAGGTAGACACCTTCAAAGTCCGACTGGTGGCTAAGGGTTTCACTCAAACTCATGGTGTAGACTATGAGGAAACCTTTTCCCCGGTGGCTATGTTGAAGTCTATCCGGATACTCATGGCCATTGCCGCGTTTCATATTATGAAATCTAGCAGATGGACGTCAAAACCGCGTTCCTGAATGGAACACTTTCAAAGGAGGTGTATATGACACAACCTGAGGGTTTTGTACATCCAGATTTTCCGGATAGGGTCTGCAAGCTTAAGAAGTCCATTTATTGGCTTAAGCAAGATTCTCGGAGCTGGAACATGTGCTTCGACGAGAAGGTTAAAGAGTTTGGCTTCTCTAAGAGCAAGGATGAGCCATGCATTTACATTAGAGCTAGTGGGAGCGTAGTTGTGTTCCTAGTTCTTTATGTAGATGATATTCTACTAATTGGGAACGAGGTCCCAACTTAGCAAGGTGTAAAAACCTCGGTAGGGAGTTGTTTCTCAATGAAAGATCTTGGGGTTGCGGCTTACATCCTTGGGATTAAGATCTATAGAGATAGTTCCCACAGGTTGATTGGATTAAGCCAGAGTACGTACATTGACAAGGTCCTAAATAGATTTAGAATGGAGAACTCCAAGAAGGGGTTCATACCTATGTCACTTGGTTTAGTGTTGAGTAAGGCTCAAAGCCCGAGTTCCCCTGAGGAACGGGAAGTAATGAGGTGAGTCCCTTATGCTTCGGCAATAGGCTCAATCATCTATGCCATGTTATGTACTAGGCCTGATATATCTTGTGTATTGAGTATGACAAGTAGATATCAAGCCAATCCTGGTGAGGAACATTGGACATCAGTGAAGAACATTCTCAAGTATCTTCGGAGGACAAGGGAGATGTTCTTAGTGTATGGAGGTGCGGAAGAGCTTCGGGTAACTGGTTACTCTGACGCCAGCTTCCAAACCGATCTGGATTACTGCCGATCTCAATCGGGGTTTGTGTTCCTGTTAAATGGTGGTGCTATTTCTTTGAGAAGCTCCAAGCAAGACACTGTGGCCGATTCTACTACCGAGTCGGAGAATATAGCAGCCAGTGAAGCTGCGAAGGAAGCTGTGTGGATGAGGAAGTTCATCCAAGTTCATCCGGGACGTGGTCAATAGTGGATACATTGTCATCAGCAGAGTACACACGGATAGCAACGTGGCGGATCCGTTCACCAAACCATTATCGCAGGAAAAGCACGATGCTCACACACATGTTATTGGGATTAGATTTGCTAGTGATTTGGTTTGAAAATGTATTTGGTTAGTAAATTTGATGTATTTACCCTTTCGGGAACATTCAGCAGTATTGTATTTATCGTATTTATCGATTATTAGATAGAGATTTAGTAATACGCAAGTTGCGGATATTTCTTTAAATCATTACTATGTTCCAACTTAGCATGTTTTATTCTTCCCTGAATGTGTTAAACATTCTAAATGTCCACAGTCGGTCATTCTTCTATGGAAGGAAGTCTGAACTAAGACAGAGGGAAGTGATTGGTCATGTGTTCAATAGGGATTGAAACATCAGGACGTAATACTTCACCTGTACTTGAATTATTCAAGTGACTGGGCGACCCATACCTGATTTCACATCATGGTACATGTCATGAGTAAATCAGGATGATAATATCAGTGCAACCTTATACCAGAGATGCATGTGTCTGCATCACTTTAGTTTGCTTTGTTCTAGTTGCTTTCAAACGCAGTCCGAAACTGGCTATTATAAAGGGAGTAATTGGACAAAGTATGATCACTTTGATGGGCAATGTAGTCAAAAGGAATTTGTTCCTCTGTTTATAGAGACATCCCTGGGCCCCTCGATGATTTGTTGCTGACACAAAAATGCATGGCCATGTTCAAAGCTTTCAATGATTTATGATCGATTGTGACTTGTATATTTTCATCACCACCAGTCTAGATCGAGAAACATAATTTTGAACGAACGGAGAATGACTAAGTACCATGTCTCGTGTTCACACGGATATCATGAACAAAAGGATGTTTGATCCCTTATCTATAAGACCATTTCACACGGGCTGCAGTTTGGTTTTTGTGCTGAATACAAAACCCATACTGACTTGGGGCAGAGATGTCTTACTAGAGGCCGATATCTGTTTGTGATGCATTGGGTACAGTGAGTCATGTGCAAGTGGGAGTGTGTTGGAGTATGCCCACTGAAGCACGTACGCCAAATGATCACTGCCGATGACATATGGGCCTATCGGGTCACACGCTCGGGGTTGATCTTGACAACAACCTAAAAGGTGAGGGTGAGAAAGAATAAATAATGATAGTTGGCATTCTTGACTAGGTTAGCGGCGCTAACCATGTTGTCGCTATCTCGTCCCCGATAGCAGCGCTACACTTTGGCGGTTAGTGGCGATAACCCCGTCTGATAGATGCAACTTTATTCTTTTCACCTCCTCTCTCCACCAATACATGGCTAGGCCATGATTGAACTCTGGCCGATCTTGGGGAGACCTGGGGTCGACTTTAAGCTTATAAAATTCCTTGTTTTGTCTCTCATTTTTCATATGGGCTAAAACAAAAACACACACATAAACAAACACTTGAGGGTTGTTCTTGCGTGAGAAAAGAGAGAGAGATCAAGGGAGTTCCTGGTGGTCTAACAGTTGTTGTTCCAGATATTATTATTCGAGTGTTTAGGAGTAATCAAGGGGTGCTAGTACATCAAGGTCACACATAGCTCGGGGTGGACTTGGATTGCCAAAGAAGGTGTGCTTGCTTGCACACGTGAACAACGACAACAAATTCAGAGACATCAAGGGTATAACTCTTCTCTCCCTTCTATTTTAGTTGCAAAATTTAGTTGTTGAGCTTGGTACACATTTGGGGTTCTTGCATGTGGTTCTTGTTTTTTCTTTTAAATTGGATTTTGTACATGTTTGCTTCCGTTGTGCTAAACCACGAACCCCAACATATTGTTCCTGCTTTCTACCTAAAAGTAACAACATTGTCTTCATCACACAGTTGACTGATACTTATCAGATTGTGTTTAAGACCTTTAACATATGCAACTTTCTGGAAAGCCACCTTGCTAGCATGCATCTTCCCATATCCTTTAGTAATTCCATGGGAATTATCATCAAATGTTACTTTCGGGACCTTCATCTTCCTGGAATTCAATTAGAAGTCCTTTCCACCCTGTCATGTGCCTTGAGCATCCACTGTCCAAGTACCATTTACTTGAACCCTGCACATGTAAAGAAAACTAAACATATTAGGTTTGTTTGGGAACCCACTTTGTAGTAGGTTCAGATGATGAGCACTTAGCAGTTTCATCTTGTGGAACTGACTGGTCAGCTTGAGCAAGTGTTGAGTCCTGTGTAGGCTGATTAGCTTGTTCCTTCTGAGCCTTAATATTTCACTATCACATTCCTTGGCCTCATGTCTTCTACCTCCACACTTGTAGCATTTCCTTCTACCAATGACTACAGGGGGTAGGTTATCCGATAATCCTTTTGAGAACTTGCTCTCACTGTTGGGATTATAGGATGTGGATAATTTCTCAACTTTCTTTGCAAGCTGATTCACCTGATGCTCATTGACTTTGGACTTACCTTTGTCAGATCTAGGTTTATTATCCTTTTGATCAGAAGTTTGACTAACAAACTTCTTTTCATTGACTTTGGACATACCATTGTCAATTTTTCTGGACTTACCAGTTTCAATAGCTCTGGACTTACCACTGTTGAGTTCTTTGGACTTACCAATTTCAACAACTTTGGACTTACCATTGTTGTGATATAACCTCTGACTTGCAGTTGTCGTCCTATTCTTGAAATTTCTCTCTGAACCAGATAGAGAGTGTTGTCTTTTGAAAGGATTTGGATTCAACCTTTCACTAACAGATGTTCTTTGAATAGGCTGAGTGCCTAATCTATCATGCACAGACTTACTATGCTATTTAGATGTTGAACACTCATTCCCATGATCCTTTGCCTTTACAAACTTATTGTATTTGAGGCTTGGATCATGTCTCTTTTCTGAGGCTGACTTCTGAGACTCAATCAGTTGTCTATCTTCCTCAGAATCTGTACTTGCTATCTCATCATCATCAGCTGCATAAGCTGCGGATTGATAGTCACCTCCAAGTACAACCTTTACCTGTTAGGGATCTGCTGGTTGATTCACTGTTCAACAAGCCTTGATGACTTACACCAGGATTCAGTACCTTTTGAAGTTGGTAAGCTTTATCCTTAGCTTCCGGAAGTTCTTCACTTAGAAGTTTGTTAATGTGTCTCTGACATTCAAGATCACATTATGCTTTCTTTCCAGTAGTAATGAGAGTTTGATTTTCCTTAATCTCATTTTTGAGCTTAGTGATTTCAGCTTTGAGGTCAGCTTGAGACTCAAGGCTGGTCTTAAAGTCATTTAACAAATAACCAAATGTAAGACCTTTTTCTTCATCGGTGTAAGAGTTGAAATTACTAACCTTGTACATGGAGGAAGGATCCCAATCACTTAGTTTGCTGTTTTCCTCAGTTTCCTTCATGTCAACTTCAAAAGTTGATTCAGCCAGAATATAATCAACTTCATCTAATTCAAACTCTTCATCTTATTGAGCCATCAGACACTTGTCATCATCATCTGAAGTAGATGAATCTGTATCCCAAGTTTCAGCATAAAGTCCTTTTGCATTGTGCTCGTCTTCAGGCGTCCCTTTCTTGAGCTGGGTATATTTCTTCTTGTACTTTTCAGCTGTGTAAGCATTATTGTCAACTATTGAAGCTGTTTCATCCTTCTTCATTCTGCACTCAGCAGCAATGTGTCCCTACTTCTGACAGTTGAAGCACACAACTTTCTTAGGATCAAAATAACTCTTTCCTTTGGCCCTATCAGATCTTCCTTTTCCACTTTGAATTCTTCTCAGTCTCCTGGCAAGCATAGCCATTTGTTCAGTGATAGTCTGCACATCATCAGTATCACTTGAGTCTGAGTCTGAGTGGTCAGCTTGAGAATCTGACTCAGTCTCAGATTCAGCTATGAAGGCTTTTGAACTCTATTTCTTCCTCTCTGCAACTAATGTAGTTTCGTGTTTATCAAGAGAGTCCTTCATTTGTTGTTGAGAAGATTTCTTGTGTTTTGTGATCTGTTCATTACTAAGAAAGAACCCATATAAGGACTGTAGGTTATACATGTGTAATGTACCTCCAGCCCTTAGTGCTACCGGCACTTCATTAAATTTCTCTGGTAACACATCCAGAAATTTCAGCACTAGGTCAGCTTCATCCATTTTAATGCCTACACTTAGCAGGTCAATAATCAAGCAGTGAAACCTTGTGAACAAATCAGGAAAGGTTTCATTCTTCTTGGAAAATAAGTTTTCATAAGATCTGTTACGATAATTGTTCTTTTGCTGCTTTACCAGATCTGTGCCCTCATATGTAATACTCAAAGTATCCCAGATATCTTTTGTAGTTTGACACCCGGTCACATTATGCAAGATCTCATTAGTCAGGGCATTTGCCAGAACACTCTTTGCTTTGTCATCCAGCGAATGCAATTTCCAATCCTCTTCAGTTTAGGATGCAAAAGGCTTCTTGACTTCCTTTTCAGTCTTGTCAGGAGACTTATCACTGATAGCAGCAGGAATCTTGAGGATGATTGGTCCACGAGTTTTGACATCATACATCCTGATGTCAATGGACTTAAGGAAGCAGCATGGTTTTAAATTTCCACATAGGATAATCAGATCCATCAAATATGGGACATCCTTTAGCAACCATCTGAGGAAAGTTTGATGAATTGTTGCTTGACGACGTATTATATACTTTCTCAGAATCTTGAACTTCGACTTATGAATAGTTCAATCTGCTCTGATACCACTTGTTGGTCCCGTGGTGAGAGTATCAACAAGCAAGTAATGTGTAGAAGGGGGTTGAATACACTTTCTACGGAAAATTGAACAAATCAATAAAAAGTGTTACACTAAAAAAATCACATGAAATCGAATGCTTTTATTAATAAGAAGATGATTACACTAACAATCAAGTAAGCAACACTTGATATGTAAATACCTAATGTAAATCAAATCTATCAATCTCTCAAACTTTTCTATCTATAATCAACTTATGATTATAGATAAAAACTGACTCTCTAAACAGGATTTATTCACAGATTGAATACTTACCAACTTTACAACAGACGTGAAGATCGAACACACGAACAATGTTGCCAATCTGCGAATTTCTTGATCACGTTGAACTTACAAACGGTGTATCAAGATTCGTAACACATACGATGATTAGGTTGAGGTGAGATTAGAGTCTGGTTCCTCTAAACTTATTAGGAGATAAGTATTTATAATCCTATTCCTACGGATCCTAACAAACTAGAACTTATCCTAATTTGCTAACAAACTAACCAATAACCCGGAAACTTGAATCATGATTCTTATGTCCTGAGTCTTCAGTCTTCAATCTTCAATCTTGATTCTAGAATATTCTTGTCCATACCGTAGATATAGAGAGTAAAAAGAATTTAAAACATATTTTAATTCTCTTACTCAGCTTGAAACTCATCAAGCTGAGTCCTTCGAGAACAAACTCAAAATCAAACATGTAATAACATGTATAATGACTAACTCATCCTTAGAATTCATAAGAGTTAGCTAGAACTTACTTAGCAACTCCGTTAAGCTGACTTACTCTATAAGCTGAGTCACTCAGCTTGAAACACATCAAGCTGAATACTCAACCTATACCTTAGGTGACACAGCTTATCAAACATATTGATAAACTAACTAAGATATAGTCTAAGCTGATAAACTATATACTCAGCTTATACTCAGCTTATGCTCAGTCTGAAACACTATAAGTGCTCAGTCTGATCAAGCTTCATAATTCTGTTTAAGTTGTATTTAGAACATATCTTACAAACTTCACTTTGTCTCATCAAATCTCAACAGATAAGATCATTTGACCAACAAAAAGTAAACCGTGTGTCTCTTAAATTTAAATAGCTAAAGTTTGTATTCACCCGCCCCTTCTACAAACATTTGTTGTTGTAGAATCCATTCGGGACCAACATAAAAGTATACCCTTTCGAATACGAATGACCAGACACTCTCAAATGCCACTAGATCTCAGCTAACCAGTTCAAATCCCAACTGATCAACTCGAATGTCACACATAAAAAACAAATCATATCGAATATTTACCTTTTTCGAATCAAACACTCAGATTTGATATGTTCTTCATGTTCTTGGTGTTCTCTTCAAAACATATCAGAATCAATTCAGGTCTTCTTCCAATCGATTCGGATATCCCAATTGATCAATCCTTAATGCAAGTCAAATAAAAAACACATAAAATAGAGGCTTCGTATATCAAACAGTGATTCCAAACCAAGAACAGTACCAGCGTCGAAACTAAAAATTACCTCTAATCTTCATCAAATCGAACTGAGAACAATGTTTATTTGTTGATTTCGAACCGTAAACAGTATTCCATCAATCAACACACAATATAAGCAACGAATCAGATCAAAACCATCATTTCAAACCAGGAAAAGTGAATTCGAGTTCGGAACAGTAAAGGAACAGCTTGATCTTAAATTTAATTTCAGCGATAAGAACAGAATCACAAGCCAATCTTTTGCAAATTTGGCTTTGATACCAATTGATTAACACAATCTATTGATGAAGTAATGCTTAACACATGAATTAGTGTATGAATGTAGAGAGAAAACTAGGAAACACACACTATACTTTTTGGGTAATAGAACTTGTATTAGCAAAACTTGTCAAATTACAAGGGACTCATACCTATTTATATGTTTCTTTCCTATTGCATGCTCCTATGTCTTTGTTTCTTTATTTCTTTGGTTTATGTCATTTAGTTTTATTTCCTTAATTTAGTTTTCTCTTCTTGATTTGTTATCTACTAGATAATAGTGAGGGTTGATTATTAGGAGCGTCTGTTCCCTAAGTTCGATACTCGGTCTTACTGAGAGCTATACTATATACAGATAGGTGATACTTTCCTATCACGCGTGTAGTCTACTTTTAAGGTAAACCCACTTTTAAAACACCGTGTGTACTATAAACATATTTGTAACTAAAATATGCACCAGTTCGCACGTGTCAAATGTTTTGGCATGATTGTCGGGGACTGGTGATTCTAAGAATGACAAAGGTTGTTAATTTAGTCATTTTATGCATATTTTAGTGTATGTGTTTATTTCTTGTTTTAGTTGTAGTTTTTGTTTCTCTGTCTGCTGGTTGTTTGTTCTGTGTTTCTTTTGCAGGTTTATGGATTATCCAGCTAATCAGTCATACTATTGGGATCCTTCGTATGGTAATCCCTATGAGGAAGTATGTAGTTACAACAAATATGCAGATGCCCAAGCTGCAATGGTGGGGTTGACTACATTTTGTCGGTATATGCCCGATAATGCACGCAGGCCATTTAAACCGCTACTGATGATGTATGGCCCTATTGGTCACACACTGGGGTCAAACTTGAAAGCAACTAAAGTATAGGGACCAAAACTGGCAAAAGACAGAAGTTGACATCGCAGGCCGCGTTAGCGCCGCTAACCGTAAGGTGTTAGCGCCGCTAAATCTTATGGGTTAGAGTCGCTACAGCTGCATGTACTTTGTGTCATATCACCTGACAGGCCGCGATAGTGCCACTAACATTAAGGGGTTAGTGCCACTAACTCTTAAGGGTTAGCGCTGTTACGGCTGCATGTGCTTTTTGTCAAATTACCTCTTGGCTTAGCCAATTCATGAGGAAGCTATCATAGCATTTTGGCCGGCCTTGGGCAAGTGAAGTGACATTTTTTAGTTTATAAAAGAGCTAGGTTTTCTTTCATGATGGACTCTCGGCCGCATTTACTTACATACTCCCTTAAGTGCAAATTAAAGACTTAAAGTGAGAATACACAAGAAAGGTTCCAGAAACTTTGACACCTAGTTGCTGTTCTTGAGTGGTTTTCTGAGAGAAGATTCATAAGAGCTTGCTAGCACTTGGAGTTTGTCGTATTCCCGGGGTGGATATTCGATAGAGAGAACTTGAGGTTGACACTAGCACTCAACCTGAGACGGTTGAAACTGAGCAAGAAAATGTTGCGGTACCTGACACTCTTCCATTGACACTCTTCCATTAACTACTCCAGGCGTATGAAAGCAACTAGAACAAAGCAGACCAAAGTGATGTAGACACATGCATCTCGAGTATAAGGATGAACTGATATTATCATCCTGATTCACTTATGACAAGTACCACAAAGTGAACTCAGGTGTGGGTCATCCAGTCACTTGAAACCTTTTCAAGTACGGGCGAAGTATTGCATCGCCGTGTCCCAATCCCTATTGGACACATGACCAATCACTTCCCTCAGTCTTAGTTCATACTTCCTTCCCAAGAAGAAGGACCGACTGAGGATATTTAGAATGCAAACGCATTCAGGGAAGAGTAAAACATGCTAAGTTGGAACACAGTAAAGATTTAAATAAATACCCGCAACCTACGTATTACTAGATCTATTGGAGTATGCCCACTGACACACGTATGCCAAGTAACCGCTATAGATGATGTATAGGCCTATTGGGTCACAGACCGGGGTTTGATCTCGACAGCAACCTAAGTGGAGGGACTAAAAGAGGCAAATTGTAAAAGGTTGGTGTGCAGGAAAAGATCGCGGCTTGATCTCCTTAAAAGATTGCGCCTCGATCTAATTGATAGACCGCGCCTCGATTTCCTTAGGAGATCGCGGCGCGATCATCTGTCAGACTGCACGCAACTTTTGCTTTTCCACCTCCTCTCTTAATCAATGCATGTGTAGGCTTTACCCAAATGATGTGGCCGGCCTTGGGGTACTAAGGGGGCATATTTGGGCTATTAAAAGACCATGTATGAGTTCTCTATCCTTCTTGATCATTCTAACAATTAAACACTCTAAAAGGCTTCAAGTAAGTGACAAGAGAGTGTTCTAAGGTGCTCTTAGGGAGGTGATGTTGGAGGGCTTATTAGTTGCTGTTCTAGAGGTGGTTTAAAGGCTTTGAAGACCACTAATGGCATGCTAATACATGGAGGTCACACAAACTCGGTGTGGACAGGCAATAGAGGAAGGCTCATGATTGTGGCTGTCTTATTCATTCATTTTGGTTTTCTCCAACAAGCCCCTGAATGGTATAACCTCTTCATACTATTCTACATGTTGCTTTTCTTAGTTGTAGAGTGTGGTCCATGTTTGGGTTTTTATGCTTTAAGTACTTGTACATTATGCTATTTTTGTTGTACCTTTTGCTTTCGCCGTGCTCATGAAAACCCAACAAAATCTCCATTTAATAATCGATAAATACAATAAATACAATACTGCTCAAAGTTCCCAAAAGGTAAATACATCAAATATACTAACCAAATATACATAATCAAACCAAGTCGCTAGCAAATCTAATCCCAATGGCACGTGTGTCAGCATCGTGCTTTCCCTGCGATAAAGGTTTGGTAAACGGATCCGCCACATTGCTATCCGTGTGTACTCTTCTGATAACAATGTCTCCACTTTCGACCACATCCCGGATAAAATGATATTTCCACGGAATATGCCTCGTGCGTCGGTGAGACCTTGGTTCCTTCGCTAAAGCAACCGCACCCTCGTTGTCACAAAATATCTCAATAGGGTCGGAAATGCTAGGAACCACTCCCAGATCTTGGATGAACTTCCTTATCCAAACAGCCTCCTCCAGGAGATAGCACCACCATTCAACAGGAACACGAACCCCGATTGAGATCGGCAGTCATCCCTGTCGGTTTGGAAGCTAGCAACAGAGTAACCAGCTAATGCTCTTGAGAATGTCCTATTTGAGAATGTTCTTCACTGCCGTCCAGTGTGCTTCACCAGGGTTGGCTTGATATCTATTTGTCATACTTAATGCAAAAGAGACATCAGGCCTGGTACATAACATGGCGTACATGATCGAGCCTATTACCAAAGCATAAGGGACTCGCCTCATTAATTCCCGTTCCTCTGGGGAACTCTGACATTGAGCCTTGCTCAAAACAAAACCATGCGACATAGGTATGAACCCCTTCTTCGAGTCCTCCATCCTAAATCTCTTTCGGACTTTGTCAATGTACGTACTCTGGCTCAAGACAATAAACCTGTGGGATCTATCTCTATAGATTTTGATCCCAAGTTTGTAAGCCGCATCCCCAATATCTTTCATTGAAAAACAACTCCCTAGCCAGGCTTTTATACCTTGCAAAGTTGGGACGTCGTTCCCAATTAGTAGAATATGATCTACATAAAGAACTAGGAATACAACTACACTCCCACTAGCTCTAATGTAAACACATGGCTCATCCTTGCTTTTAAAGAAGCCAAACTCTTTGACCTTCTCATCAAGGCACAGGTTCCAACTCCGAGAGGCTTGCTTAAGCCCATAAATGGACTTCTTGAGCTTGCAACCTTTATCCGGAAACTCTGGACGTATAAAACACTCAGGATGTGTCATATACAACTCCTCTGAAAGTGTTTCATTAAGGAACGCGGTTTTACCATCCATTTGCCAGATCTCATATTCATGAAATATGCCAATGGCCATGAGTATTGGGATAGACTTCAACATAGCCAATGGGGAAAAGGTTTCCTCATAGTCTACCCCATGAGTTTGAGTGAAACCTTTAGCCACCACTCGGGCTTTGAAGGTGTCTACCTCGCCATCAACGCCGATCTTCTTCTTGAAGACCCATTTGCACCCGACGGGTTTGCACCCGGGCACAGGATCAACCAAGTCCCAAACTTGATTATCCGACATGGATTGGATCTCGGATTCCATTGCTTCTCTCCACTTGGCAGACTCAGGGCCCACCACAACGTGCTGGTATTTGGTAGGTTCATCAGAATCTACTACAATGTCGGTGCCCTCAGACATGTGGAAACCATATCTTTCTGGCTCATGCCGACTTCTACCAGATCTTCTAAGAGGCAATGGGTTTACTTTATCTTCAGCATAATCTCGCTGAGAATTAACAGTTGAAGGTTGTGACCTAGTGCCAACATCAGGTTCTACATTGGTAGGTTATTGAATTTCTTCATGATCAACCTTCCTCCCGCTAGAGTCTTTGGACAGCAGTTCCCTCTTTTGGAATACTGCCCTTTGAGCAACAAATACCTTGTTCTCCGAAGGTTTGTAAAACAAATACCCCATAGACCTAGTAGGATAACCAATGAAAAATCACCTTTTGGCCCTGGGCTCCTTTTTGTCCTCGACCTCACGCCTCACGTAGGCAGGACAATCCCAGAGCTTTAAATATGAAATGGATGGAACCTTTCCATGCCACATCTCATACGGTGTTTTCTTAACCTTCTTTGTTGGTAGAAGGTTAGGGATTCTACCAGCCGTTTCAATCGCATATCCCCAAAACGTAACGGGAACGTCTGAACGAACCATCATTGACCGAACCATATCTAACAATGTCCGGTTCCTCCTCTCAGCGACACCATTTAATTGTGGCGTCGTAGGAGCGGTTAATTGTGAGACAATCCCACAATCCCTTAAATGGTTACGGAACTCATAACTAAGATACTCACCGCCTCTATCAGATCGTAGCATCTTAATTCTTTTCCCTATTTGATTTTCTACCTTGTTTTGATAAGTCTTAAATACCTCAAAGGTATCCGACTTTTGTCTCACCGAGTAGACATACCCGTATCGACTATAATCATCAATAAAGATAACGCAGTAGCGGGAATGATCTCTTGTGGCATGCTTAAACGGACCACACATATCAATGTGAACGATATCCAATAAGTCTTGCGCCCTCTCACATACGCCGGTGAAGGGTGCTTTGGTCATCTTGACCAATATAAAAGACTCGCATACTTCATTAGACCAGTGGTCAAATGATTCCTAGTGTTGGGATCTCGAGGGCAACACAGCGGAAGCAAGTACAACAAACAAAGCCCACGGTACAAGCATACAAAGCACAAAAACATGAAATCCCGAACATGGACCAAACTCTATGTAAAAGAAATGCAACTAAAAGAAGGAAGAAAGTTATACCTTTCTCCTAAGCTCCAGATTTCTGAATGTCTCGTGAAGTGGAGCTCCAAGAACAAATGCGGATCGACTAGAGGGTAGTGCCCCGGTAACACGCCAACCTCTTGAGCTAGCAAGCCTCCATGGTACTTCTACTCGAAAACCACTTCTGGAACAGCAATAAAACGAGACCAATGTATTCTGGAGCAATCTCTCTAGATCAAGACTCTCTTGGCCTTAGTAGCACCAAAGAATGTGTGTATGTGTTAGAGAGAAAAAGAAGAGAGAACCAAAACTCAATTCAAACAAATGAGTCTTCACCCCTTCTTTTTGGCTTCAGAATTCGTCCCTTAACCCCACTAACCGGCCATGCCTCGAGAACCCAAAGTTAACATGCATTGCCTGATTTGGGAGGTGGAAATGAGAAATGGCACTGGCAGGGTTTAGCGGCGCTAACCAAGAGTTAGCGGCGCTAACTCAAAAGGGTTAGCGGCGCTAACGCGCCCTGTCAGCGATTTGACACAAAGTACATGCAGCCGTAGCGGCGCTAACCTATAGTAGTTAGCGGCGCAAACTCCTAATAGTTAGCGGCGCTAACGCGGCCTGCGATGTCAACTTTTGTCTTCTGCCATATTTGGTCCCTTAACTTAAATTGCTGTCAGGTTAGACCCCGGCGCATGACCCAATAGGCCCATACATCATCAGCAGCGGTCCATATGGCGTACGTATATTAATGGGCATATTTCTAACAAACTCCCACTTACACATAATGCACCGTACCCATGTAACCACAGACAAAGAGCGGCCCCTAGCAAAAGCATCAATGCCCCCAAGTCAGTATGGGTTCCGCTTTTATGCAGAAAACCATTACCTACAAAAAGAACGTAGAGGTCCTATTTGATAAGTGATCAATACTCCTTTTGTTCACGATATCCTTGTGAACACGAGACATGGATTGATATATCAATCTCCAGATCGTTCACGATTATGTTACTCGATCTTGATTGGTGGTGACCCAAATTTAAGGACATATCTGATTCTAAATCAATATTCCTTTGCGCATGGCCATGCTTATTTTGGTGTCAGCGGCCAATCATCGAGGGGCCCAGGGATATCTCTCATACCAGAGGAACAAATCCCGTTGACTATACAACCCCATAGCGTGAACCTTCTCTTACTTGGCTATTCCCTTTATAGTAGCCAGTTACGAACTACGTTTTGAAATGGCTAAAGTAAGAAAGTTCATGCTATAGCAATTCATACATCTCGGGTCGAAGGACGTAATGATATTATCCTTCCGAGTCACTCTATGACCATGATCCATGAAGTGAACTCGGGTATGGGTCTTCCAGTTACTTGAAACTCCTTTCAAGCACAGGTTACTGTTGCGTTTCATGCATTCAATCCTTGATTAATGCCTAACCAACACCTAACCTCAGCCTTAATTCAAGCTTCCTTCCCTTGAAGAATGACTGGCTGTGGAAATTTAGAATGTATAAACATTCTGGGAAGTGGTTAAACATGCTAAGATGGAACACAGTAAAGACCAATGAAGGTAACCGCATCATGCGTATATATAGTCTCTACTATATATCGATACAATCATTGGTTGGCAGTACTGCTTACCGTTCCCAAAGCTTATAAGTAAATCAAACATTTACTAAAACGATATTCGAGCCTAGTCATAAGCATTGACAATGCTATTATACCTAGTATGAAATTCATCACTAGTATTTGACAACGGCTTAATTATGGGATCATCTACACGATATCCCTTTGTACTCTTTTGTATTCTCTTATTAAACCACTTGCAAAGTGTTTATCAGAGAGATCATATACAAGGTTATCATAGTCGTCATATCCTTAATGTTACCGAAGTCTACAATAGGATTAATGACACTAATGATTATCAAAGTCGTCATACTCTCATTGTAACCGAAGTTCATAATAGAGTTACTGACACTCACGTTAATTAGAGTCGACATACCCTAAATGTTACCAAAGTACACAATAGGGTTAACGTCACTCATTGAATCTTAATGTCGTATCTGCACCACATATTTTAATATTCAAAACTCCGATTAAAATTTGACAGTTTCATAGGTATAGATTTTCTTGCAGTACTAACTTACTCAAGACAATTCTATTTTCGTCGAACATCAAGAACATATATCAGTATTTCTTGAATCTAAAATCCACTTGATTCCATGTTTTCTATTCATACTCATAGTACAATAATTCCATCACTAGGTTGTAAAACAACCCTAAATTAGGACATTAATTTTATTGAGCATATTTTGCTAAGAACACATGAAGCTCCCACTAGCCCTGACAAGGGTATCTGGCTTAATCTATGCTTTCTAGAAAACTCATTCCTTTGACTTTCTTGCAAAGCGGGATTACAGCCACAAGATGCAAAATTTTGCTGACTAAACTCAAGGACACAATTTGGACATAATGGATATATGAGACCTCGGAACATGTTTCAAAACATTTCCTCAAATTAACCCTGCGAAGGATCTTGGTCTTAATATTTCCATGTGAACATACTTGTTTTTCCCAAAGCGACAACAATGTTCCACATAAACCAGACCTAATCTGGATATTATGGATGAATAAGACCCACGGAAAGTGCCTTAAGCATTTCCTCAACATAATCCTGCGAAGGATACAGGTCTCTTACATCCAAGTGTACTAATCTTGTTTTCGTAAGGTGACAACAATATTTCACTTTATCCAAGTTATCTTCAACACAACTACTAGAACATATTTCCATATTATCAATATGAAAAGCTTTGTCTCTAGTCGGTATTTGAAGTTGTCCATAGATGCATATATGTTAGTCCCTTCACCTTCTCGGATTACACCTTAGGTGTGGGATTAACCCAAGTCAAGTACTTGGATGCAGCAAATTGATTACATCTACGTACACCATTCACTTCTTATATTCACTAGCGAACACAGGGTCCCACCATGTTTCCGATGAATGGTAACATCACAATGATTTACCATCAAGCTGTTGCTACTCTGATATGACAACCTCATATCTATAACAACCTTCTTGATTTCCATCAGATATAAAGAAGCAATGGATATTGTCAGGTTTTACCAGCATCTCTATGCTGATTAAGTGCTAGTGTCCACATTAGGTCTTTTATTTAAGTTTAACGTTCTTCCACTGGAATGCTTTCGTAAATTGTTCTTTCCCTTTTGAATAACCAAACATGGTTCCCATAAGTTCAAGAACAATTATCCAAAACTCGGATAAACTACTTAAATATACAAGCATCAACTTATAATTCATACATCTCCCACTTAATGTAGAATGAATAATTTTAAGTTGTGAGATTGATAAGCAAAGTACTCTTTGTAGTCAAAATCTCATTGGATGCTTAAGTTGACCATAATGTTGTGTTTCAGATTGAGAACTTGGTTCATAAAAATTAATGTATACCAATCACATTGAATACATGTTTTAGGCCTGCTTTTTACCAGATCATCAACAAAGATATCCGGTTTTGTTTAAAGTAACATCATGTACAAAATGTGTTTCTTAGAGAAAACGAATTACGGGATAAACCCATGATTCATTTCATGTTTAAACCAATATAGATAGTAAAACTTAGTATCTATTCTAGATCTAAGAATTTACGTCTATATGCCCTTATTGATTCTTAATTTCTTAAGGTTATTTCCGAACACCTCCAGGTTTCAGACACAAACCTTTTATCTAGTTAAACATTCTCTCAACAACCATCATAAAGATGGTGATGGAGAATCTTACTAGTGTCACTCTATATGGTATACTTGTACGGATTATCCACATAAGTGTGATCAAAATCCAACAAGTTAAAATCCTTCCTACCAACATAGGTGAAGGATTTCTTAATCATCCTAGTCCAATAAACAATATTTATATCCTTCATTTAGCCCGAGGCTAAACTTTTACAAAGATCCTAACCACATGGATCCAAGCGATGTAAATGTTGTTTACTTGGTTAAGTTTGATTATGCCATATACTAATGTATCCAAACCACTTTTGGATCTAAGAATCAATTATTTCATGATCGCCTTACTACTTATAATGAGCCTTTATGTATGCAATGATATGGATAAGTTTTGATTGGATAAAACATATCAAAATAATTTTTCAAAATTGTTTCAATTCCAAGTCATCTCCATCGTCATCAAATGTGTATTTAAGCACCATAAATGGTCAAAATAACACATAAGCTTTGACATGGATCGAATTTGAAATGAAACCATCATAATGAAAAATCTTTTAAACAAAATACATAGTACAAAATATCCATCATCTCTAAAGAACATACAATAAAGCAAGTCTTGCCACGCAGGGCATACAAACAAAAGTAATAAATTAATCCGGAAAAAAAAATGGCGAGATCAACACTCCCAATTCTCTTGTAGAAGACAATCAACAAAATTTCTTCTTGAGATATCCGGCTCTTCAAGCTCTTCCTTTTGCATCGAACAGAGCTACACTTTGCAACAAAATAAATTTGTGACAAACGTGAGTCATATAGCTCGGGTAAACAACCCAGCTTAATAAGGAATGGCAATGAAGTATAATCATGAATGTACCTTAAGTAGGAAAATTAACTCTCTCTTGTCTGAGAAGTTTTATATCCTCTCGGCACGGAGGGCAGGCATGACGGTCCCAATCCCCAAATCTACCGCAGAAGTAGCAAACCAACCCTTGTTGAGTCTCTTTAGGCATATCATCAATATCCATAGACTCAAAACTTGAAGTAAGCTTGGATACACCAACTTCTTCATTTGATGGGATCAATTTCTTCTTCTTGGCTAAAAGTTGTTCCTTAGAGCCAAAAACAGGAGTGAATGAGGATGATTCATGCTTGGACATGTTGGATTCAACATCCTTCAACATTCCATGCAGTTCATCTATAGATATTTCCTTTCCATGCATATGATAGTTCTCTACAAACTTTTCATATGATGCGGGCAGAGACCGAAGTATGAAATTCACACCAAGCTCCCTCCCTATAGGAAAACCTAGTCTCTCCATCTGGTCCATGTATGACTTCAACTTCAAAACATGGGCACTAACACTCCCGCCTTCCCGCATCTTACAACCGGTTAGACTTTTAACGCACTCATAATGTTCTTGCCTACCTTGTTGTCAGAAAACATCCTTCAGCTTGTTAATCATGTCATACACAGTCATGTGCTCAAATTGCCTTCGCAGTTCCGAGCTCATACTTGATAACATGAGGCTAGCAACATCGTGCGTATCCCGAACACGCTTTTCATACGCGTATCGGATAGCCCATTCCACATTGGTAGCAGGTGGTTCAGGAAGGGGTTCCTCAAGGATGTGTAACTTGGACTCGGCACGTAGGACAATCCTCAATTGCCTAAGCCAGTCCACAAAGTTCACTCTCGTGAGTTTCTCCCTTTGTAGGAACATACGTAGTGATAAGTTCGACGTGTTGTGGTTTTGATTTGACATCCTATATTAAAGTAGAGTACACGAATTAGTTGTTTGATTTAATCCTCGTTAAAATAATTACCCATATTGCCTCGAAAAATATTTTAACAAGGGCTAAGAACCATATTTCACTCCAATCCATGACGGGGTTGCCGCGGATCACTTCATGGAGCTATTTAGGCCGATAACCATCTTACCGATTGCAATCTCTATTGCAACTCTTAGACACTTGCGGGATCCTACGACAACCATCGGTCGTTTGGCATGTTTGATCCCTACTTGCACCAATTCCAAATTAAAATTCTCGGTTGACTCGTGCTAAGCTCGACAATCACTCAAGGATTTTAATTTGCAATTGTAAATCGTCCGTCAAGACATACGGTAACAAATTCACCAAAATTGGCTCGTGCTAAGCTCGACAACCAAAATTGTGAATTTGCCACACTCACCTTCCACACAGGTTTATGGGAGTTGGCTCGTGCTAAGCTCGACAACCAAAACCCATAAATCTAGATTCGGGTGGTATCGACTTACGGATGGCGCAAGATTTACGTTTTTTGAAAAACGGGCTTTTGTTTTCGGCTTGGTTACAGATTAACTTGTTTAGTGACAAAACCTATTTCCATTAGGTGAGTTAATCTTGTATGTGAGCGCGCGAGAGTTGCAAACCATTTTTACCAATTCTCTTGTGATTTTATTAATTTCGAAAAAATTGTCTAGCATGCGAATCCTAAGCAAACCATGCAAGAATAAAATGAAATCACATCACACGCATATAAACGAAGTAAATTGGTAACCCTTGCCAAAATCTTATGCGTTCTTCCCGTGAGCCAAAACGGGTAGAACGTGGTCAAACTAGGGGACGGAAAGTCTTCAATGCGAGCTCCCACTAGATCCGCCATCTCCAATGGACTTCATCGGCTTCTATGGACACGCTCCATTTCCTTTCCGACTCCTAAATGTGTGTCTTCATCCAATTTGTACAAAACATACAATAGAAAAAGAAATGGCGTACAAGCCACAATAACTTCCTATTTATCTAGTACAAATACACGGATGAATGAAATGTCATGCAAGCCACAATATTATTACAAATATAACAATTTTAATAACTACTACAGCCCATATGTGATATTAAATCACCAAATTGCATCCAAACACACAAATACAACCACAAGGTCAAGGCAAGGTTACCAATTTCACAACAACCACATACAACCAAACATAATGGTAACTAAAATACCAAAACAAACCTGGAACAAATTTCCAGAAACAGAAAATGACCAAAATACCCGAGAACAAAACTGTTTTTAACTTTTAAAACCAAAATCGTAGCTGCGCGTTAGCGCCGCTAAGTTTAAGTAGTTAGCGCCGCTAACAGAAGACAGTTAGCGCCGCTAACCCGGTTCGAACAGAAAACAAACATTTTGATTTCGGGATTTTCAGGCCACCAAGTGCAAATCTAACATAGAGGTGGCTCTGATACCACTGTTGGGATCTCGAGGGCAACACAGCGGAAGCAAGTACAACAAACAAAGCCCACGGTACAAGCATACAAAGCACAAAAACATGAAATCCCGAACATGGACCAAACTCTATGTAAAAGAAATGCAACTAAAAGAAGGAAGAAAGTTATACCTTTCTCCTAAGCTCCAGATTTCTGAATGTCTCGTGAAGTGGAGCTCCAAGAACAAACGCGGATCGACTAGAGGGTAGTGCCCCGGTAACACGCCAACCTCTTGAGCTAGCAAGCCTCCATGGTACTTCTACTCGAAAACCACTTCTGGAACAGCAATAAAACGAGACCAATGTATTCTGGAGCAATCTCTCTAGATCAAGACTCTCTTGGCCTTAGTAGCACCAAAGAATGTGTGTATGTGTTAGAGAGAAAAAGAAGAGAGAACCAAAACTCAATTCAAACAAATGAGTCTTCACCCCTTCTTTTTGGCTTCAGAATTCGTCCCTTAACCCCACTAACCGGCCATGCCTCGAGAACCCAAAGTTAACATGCATTGGCTGATTTGGGAGGTGGAAATGACAAATGGCACTGGCAGGGTTTAGCGGCGCTAACTCAAAAGGGTTAGCGGCGCTAACGCGCCCTGTCAGCGATTTGACACAAAGTACATGCAGCCGTAGCGGCGCTAACCTATAGTAGTTAGCGGCGCTAACTCCTAATAGTTAGCGGCGCTAACGCGGCCTGCGATGTCAACTTTTGTCTTCTGCCATATTTGGTCCCTTAACTTAAATTGCTGTCAGGTTAGACCCCGGCGCATGACCCAATAGGCCCATACATCATCAGCAGCGGTCCATATGGCGTACGTATATTAATGGGCATATTTCTAACACCTAGATCCCATCCGCTTGGAGCTTGGCGATGCGCTTCTTGTTTATGTGGCCTAGCGGACCATGCCATAGAGATAATTTACCCAAAACACTTTTGGATCCCGAATCAACATTCATGATTTCTCTATTGTTTTGCAAGCTTATGCTTGTCTCATATATGTCATGACATGGAAATACTTTAAAATAAAAGACATGATCTTTGTAACCTAAAATGCTACCATTCTCAAATATAAAATCAAATCCAATGTCGTACAAAGCATATAAAGATAAAATGTTTCTTGCCACGCAGGGCGAATAAGATACATTATCTAAAACAATAGATAAGCCGGATGGAAAGGCGAGCTCAACACTCCCAATCTTCTCAACCGGGGCAACTGCCTTGTTTCCCATGATGAAATCCAGCTCTCCATCAACCAGGTCCCTACTTCTTCATAGTACCTTCACATTATTACAAACGTGAGTACCACACCCACTGTTTAAAACCTAGGCGTTAGAAGTAGAAGTGTTATGGAGTTGAATCATGTACGTACCGGAGGCAGCGACACCTTTAGCTCGAAGCTTCTTGAGCTCCTCCGTGTACTTGGAGCAACTACTCCTGTAGTGACACTTCTCCCTGTAGAAGAAGTAGGTTGCCTCTTCCGGTGAGGTGGCAGCGGTAGCCACTTGCTTCCCCTTCGGCTCCGGGGTTGGGTTAGGTTTGGGCTTCGGCCCATTGGCCTTGGCCTTCCCCTTCCCCATACCCTTGGAACCCGAGCTGCTTCCGCTTCTTGTTACCCTCCTTGATGGTAAGGACGGCAGTGGAGGTGGAGGGCTTTGACTTGGCAAGCTCACCCTCGGCGGTCTTGAGCATGCCATGTAACTCCATAATGGACTTGTCCATACTATGCATATGGATGTTCACAATGAACGACCCATATGATGGAGGCAAGGATTGGAGGATGATATCAACCGCCAACTCCTTCCCCATAGGAAAGCCTAACTCCTTGAGCTGGTCCACGTAGCCCTTCATCTTAAGGACGTGGGATCTCACATTACCGCCTTCCTGCATCCGGCAACCGATGAAGGCCTTGACGTACTAGTAGAGTTCTTGCCTAGCCCGCTGTTGGAACATATCCTTTAGCTAAGATATTATCTCGTACGCACTCACTTTCTCGAATTACCTTTGCAATTCGGGACTCATGGTCGTAAGCATAAGGCAAGTCACGTCATTTGTGTTCTTAACAAGGGCTAAGAACCTCAAAATACACTAATCCATGAAGGGTTTACCGCGGATCACTTCATAGAGCTATTTTAGGCCGGTAAACATTTTACCAATTGCAATCCGTAATTACAACTCTTAGACACTTGCGGGATCCTAGGTACTCATAGCACCCATTTGGCATGTTTGATCCATCCACACCATTTCTCATTAATCCACTTTGGTAGCTCGCTATGTGCACGACAACTACCAAGGCGTATTAAATCTTGGAATTGTAAATCGACCGTCAAGATACACGGTGGTACTCTAGCCCAATGGCGGGCTCGGCTAGAGCTCTACATCCAACCTTGCGAGTTGCCACACGCACTTTCCACACAGTTACACAAAACCTATCCTGCTAAAGCTCGACGACTGACCTTGTTTCACTAGATTCGCGTGGTGTCATCTTACGAGTTTGTAAACCAATTTAAAAATCTTTGGTTTTATTATTTTGAAAAATTTTCTAGCATGCGAAGAACCTAAAAAACCATGCAAGAAACATACAAAATAAAACCAACCACGGATGTAAATAAATATCCGATAGCGAGCCAATCATATGCGCCTTGCTTGTTAGCTAACGGGCAAGACTAAGTCATCTAAGGTCAAATCCGAATGACTTGATGTATGCTCCTTCCACTTGATCCATCGCGTCTCCTACCGACCTCCAGATCCAAGTCCGCCAAGACACCCTCCAACGTCCTTGTTGGTTGCTTCGGTTCTCCTTTTACAATTTACAAATTTAAAAGGAAATGGCATGCAAGCCACGATATCTATTCTAAGCTGACACTAACAATTACAAAGAATAGAAAATCCGCATGGAAGACGTTTTAAATATACAAATCGAATAAATAAATTATTTATTACAAACCATTGTGGTACAAACCACCAAATGAATGAATAAATTAATTTTAAACAACCAAACACATCACATAGGTATAATGGCTCATATTGTTACCGGATTTCTTACAACCACATAAACAACCACAAATCTAGACATGGTGTGCCACACAAGAGCCATGTAAATGTTATCTGTCTTGGTTAAGATTATCAAAACACTCAAGGCACAAATAATCCTATGTACATATGCATTAGGAACCTTAAACAAGTCAAAATTTCGTATTCATATATATACAACGTAAGTATATGCAATTAACCATTTTCATGCCAAAATGTTAATTCACATAAAAAGACACCAACCAAGACATAAGGCTACTTAAACATATCAAAACCCAAATTCTGGAAAAATTCTAGAAAGTACAACTGAGCCAAAAATCCGAACAAAATTGATTTTTAAGCAAAACATGTATTCTGCCAAAAGAGGTTAAAGCCACTAACTATAAGGAGTTAGCGCCGCTAACCAAAACAGAATCCCGCCGCTAACTATACCAAAGTTAGCGCCGCTATCCATACTGTCATTAGTGCCGCTAACTTCAAACAGTTAGCACCGCTAACTACTAGACAGAAACAAAAACACATTTTTCTGGATTTTTCAGGCCACCAAGTGCAAAACTAGTGTAGAGGTGGCTCTGATACCACTGTTGGGGTTCGTGGTTAAGCACAACGGAAGCATACAAGGCAAAAAAATATATAATTTTAAAAGCATAAACAAGAACCACAAGGTGAACCCCAAAGGTGTACCAAGCTCTACAACTAAATTTTACAACTTAAAACACAAAGAGAGTGAAGAGATATACCCTTGATGTCTCTGGAGTTGTTAATGAGATTGAAGCAAGAAAGAAATTGCCTACTTTTAACTACCGAAGTCCATCCAGAGAAGTTGTGTAATCTTGGTGTACTAGCACCCCTTTGACCAAATCCAACACTTGAACTTGGCTTCTAGAACAACTCCAAAATTCACCAGGAAACTCACAAGGAACTTTCTCTTCTAACACTAGAACAAGCACTTAAAGCTTCCTATGTGTTTCTTAGCAAATATGGCCAAGAGGTGAAAATTTGAGCCTTCCATGCATTGGTGGAAAGAGGAGGTGAAAATAATAAAGTTACTTTCTGTCAGGTGGGTTAGCGCCGCTAACCGCCCATGTGTAGCGCTGCTAACCACTTAAGGTTAGCGCCGCTATTGGGGCTGAGTTAGCGACAACATGGTTAGCGCCGCTAACCCTGTCCAAAATGCCAACTATCATTATTTATTCTTTCTAACCCTCCATTTTGGGTCGTTGTGAAGATCAGCCCCCGATGTATGACCCGATAGACCCATACGTCATCGGCAATGATCAATTGGCGTACATGCGTCAGTGGGCATACTCCAACAGTTGGAATATGCCCGATAATGCATGCAGGCCATTTAAACCGCTACCGATGATGTATGGGCCTATCAGAAGTTGACATCGCAGGCCGCTAAAGTATAGGGACCAAAAATGGCAAACGACAGAAGTTGACATCGCAGGTCGCGTTAGCGCCGCTAACCGTAAGGTATTAGCGCCGCTAACTCTTATGGGTTAGAGTAACTACGGCTGCATGTACTTTGTGTCATATCACCTTCCAGCCAGCGATAGCGCCGCTAACATTAAGCGGTTAGTGCTGCTAACCCTTAAGGGTTAGCGCCGCTACGACTGCATATGTTTTTTGTCAAATAACCTATTGTCTTGGCCAATGCATGAGGAAGCTATCATAGCATTTTGTCCGGCCTTGGTCAAGTGAAGTGTAGTTTTTTAGTTTATAAAAGAGCTAGGTTTGCTTTCATGATGAACGCTTGGCCACATTTACTTACATACTCCATTAAGTTTAAATAAAAGACTTAGAGTGAGTATAAACAAGAAAGGTTCCAGAAACTTTGACACCTAGTTGCTATTCTTGAGTGGTTTTCTGAGAGAAGAATCACAAGAGCTAGCTAGTACTTGGAGTTTGACGTATTCCCGGGGTGGATTTTTGATAGAGAGAACTCCGCGTTCGGTTCAAAGATCATCACCACTCAACAATACCATTTCTGGAGCTAAGGAGGCTGGTATAAACCTTTCTCCTTACTTCATGTTCCATTTCTTTTACATAGAGCATGATCCACTAGTGGGGTTTCATTTTTATGCTTTGTATTGTTGTACTTTGTGCTTTATATGTTGTACATCGCTTCCGTTACGTTCCCTAGAAATCCCAACACATTTAACCATATCCTTATTTCCAACAAACTGAACCTCAGCATACTCCTTATGAATCATCATATCATGTACTTGAGGAATTGTTAGAAGGTAGAGTTAATGCAGCTGTGGAACAGAAGGAAAGCAGTATAGTTGTCCTCGTGGATTCTCAATATGATTATAACGCATATTACCCACCCAACCCTCCTGACCCAGTTCCATGTTATGAACAAGCCCAATATGATCTTTAAAAATTGGTATTGATATATGTTGGTGAAATAGAATAGAAAATGGTAGCACAAGAGGAAACTCTGAATCAGTAGACATATGCATTACAAACTTTGAAAAATGAAGTAGGTGAAATTCTAAAGATTTTTTTCAGAGGACCCTGGTGAGGCACATCACGGCTTAGACCTAGCAAGTACCGTGCAAACGATACCTCCTGTGCCCGAATATAAACTGACCATTCCTTTCCCACAATAGTTAATGGGTGAAGGACTTATTTCACGACAATACTTCCCAATGGTTGTTAATCCGATTACAAAGAGGTATGTACGCTAATCAAATATAATTATCCAGATGATGATGACTTTTTCTAAGATTTGCAGGAAGGACCTTCATATATGAACGTTTTGGTAGACGGGGAAACAACGCATGTTTATCCGCCCACACAAGTCCAAGCCGTATCTCCAGTATCAAATTATACTACTCCCGTACAAGCGAAGGCCATTTGGGGTCCTAAGCTGCTGGAAAGGGAAGATGTGGAGAACTATGCGGATGACATCCTAAACTACCTTTAATATGTGTTGGACTATCACCCAACCTCATAGCTGAATTATGATTCTGTTGTCCTTCTTGCACGAGAGCCCACGGTCACTGTAACCATGTATTTCTATGATTTCGTACCGCATGTTGTGCCTTGCGTAAGAATTTCATTCAACGCAGGTGGGTATTGTTTGGATTTCTAGGGCAAGCAATGGAAGCAAGGTACAACATGTAAAGCACAAGGTACAAACAAACAATGCACAAAATGAAACTCCACTAATGGATCATGCTCTATGTAAAAGAAATACAACATATAGAAGAGAGTTTGGAGATTATACCAGCCTCCAATGCTCCAGAAAACTTGATGAATGTGGTGATGGTGTTGCTCCAAGAACCGAATCTCACTATTGGTATACCCCGGGAATACATCAAACCTCTTGTGCTAGCAAGCTTTTGTGATTCTTCTCTTTAGAAAATCACTTAAGAACAGCAACAAACACTAGTATTTCTGGAACCTCTCTTCTTTACACTCTCTTCAAGTTTTGGCTACTTAAGAGAACTTGTGTGTATGTGTGAAATCGCAAAAGATACAAATGAATATCAATTGAGTCATTATATAAACTCTCAATGACACTTCAGATGCCCCTTGGCCGGGCAAAGACCATGATTACACGTCCATGCATTGGCTAGACTTGTAGTTGATTTGACAAAAAGGCACGTGCAGTCGTAGTGGCGCTAACTTTTAAAGTTAGCGGCACTAACTCCTTAAGGATAGCAGCGCAATCGCGATCTGTCAGATGAAATGACACAAAGTACATGCAACCGTAGCGGCACTAACCCATAAGTGTTAGTTGCACTAACACCTTATCGTTAGTGGCGCTAACGCGGCCTGTGATGCCAACTTTTGTCTTTTTCCATATTTGGTCCATATACTTTGGTTGCTGTCAGGTTTGACCCCGGTGTATGACCCAAAAGGCCCATACATCATCGGTCTTGATTTAAACGGTGTGTAAGCATTAGTTGGCATATTCTAACAAACTCCCACTTGCACACGATGCACCGTATCCTTAAATCACAGACAATGAGCAGCCTCTAGCAAAGCATAATTGCCCCCAAGTCAATATTAGTTTTGTTATAATGAACAAAACCAATCCATAAGAAATGGTCCTTTAGATAAGTGATCTTAAACATCCCTTTGTTCGCGATATCCTTGTGAACACGAGACATGGATTAAATGTCAATCTCCAGATCGATCAGGATTATGTTTCTCGATCTTGATTGGTAGTTACCAAAAGTCAAGGACATATTGTTGGGGTTCTATGAACACAACGGAAGCAAGGGAACAACATGCAATGCCAAATGTACAAACATGCAAAGCATAAAAACCCCATAATGGACCAAACTCTATAACAAGTATTTGCAACATGTAGAAAATAGAGAAAGAAGATTATACCTTTCTCCTAAGCTCTAGCAATCTGTAGAAGATGTGGATGACTAGGAAACAAAGAAGTTTCCCTCTATTGCAAGTCCACCCCGGGTTTGCTCAATCCTCTTGTACTAGAAACCATCAATGGTCTTCAAAGCCTTGAAACCATTTATGGAACAGCAATCTAGACTCAATTTCCTGGAACAAATCTCAAATACACTCTAAAATGAAACCCATATTAAGCTCTAAGTGTATTTCCTTCAAGAACCCTTCTAGAGAGAGACAGAGAGGAGTGAGAGTTCTCTCGGAGAAAATGAGGCAAAACAGTCCATATCAACTCCCCATGACCGGCCATGTGCCTTTTAAAAAGCCAAGACATGCATTGGTCCAAAGGGGAGGTGGGAGACAAAAGTTACATGCTGTCAGACGAATTTTCGCGCCGCGTACCCGTAAGTTTCCGCGCCGCAGACACTCCGCGTCGCATTGACCAACAGGATTCGCGTCGCGTTGACCAACAGGATCCGCGTCGCGTAAATCTCCTGCATACCAACTTCTCCACTTTGACACTTTTAGTCCCTCATCTTTCATTGCTATCAGGATTGATCCCCGGCGTGTGACCCAATAGGCCCACATTATATTGGCAGTGATCCTAATGGCGTACTTGCGTCCGTGGGCATACTCCAACAAACTCCCACTTGCACATGACACACCGTACCCATAAACCACAGACAAAGAGCGGTCTCTAGCAAGGCATCTCTGCCCCCAATAAGCACGGGTTTTGTCATCAAGAACAAAAACCAAATCCAGAATCAGATACGGAATGGTCCTATAGATAAGTGATCATTCATCCCTTCGTTCGCGTTATCCCTGTGAACATGAGACATGGTTAAATGTCAATCTCCAGATCGTTCACGATTATGTTTCTCGATCTCGATTGATGGTGACCTAAAATCTAGTTGCAATCGATCAAATATCATCGCAACTTAAGCATGGCCATGCATTTTACATCAGCGCTCAATCATCGAGGGGCCCAAGGTTATCTCTCTAAAACTAGAGGAACGAATCCCTTTGACTACATTGCTCCGCCACATACACCATACTTTACCCAAAATCTCCCTTTATAACAGCCAGTTACGAACTGCGTTTGAAAGCAATCAATGCAAAGCAGATCCATGCTTTTGAACACATGTATCTCCAGTCTAAGGACAAAATGATATTATCATCCTGATTTACTCGTGACAGAAACCATGATGTAAATTCAGGTGCGGGTCGTCCAGTCACTTGACCATTGCAAGCACAGGCGAAGTGTTGCGTCTCTTTAACCTAATCCATTATTAGATAGAGACCAACCAATTCCCTCAGCCTTATCTCAAACTTCCTCCCCGTGAAGAATGACCGACTGTGGACATTTAGAATGGAAAAAGCATTCTTGGAAGTGTTAAACATGTTAAGATGGAACACAGTAAGGATTCATAAAATATCCGCCCTCGGCGCATAATTAAATCACATTTAATAATCAATATAGTATGAAGTACAATACTGCTTAATGTTCCCCAAGAAAATATATATACCAAACATATAACTAAAACAAACTTAAGCTTTGTTCACCTAGGCCTAGTATGGTAAACATCACTAGCCCGTGACAACAACTTAGTCAACGGATCTGCCATTAAGCCATCCGTGTAAACTCTGCTAGCGATCATGTCTCTACCTCAACCAATCACTCATAAAGTATGCGTTGGTGAGATCATGACGCTTCTTTCAAGCTATCGTACCTTCATTGTTTCAGAAGAACACAACAAGGTAAATGATACTCGAGACTTTTTGTTCTTATTGTGAAGCCATCCTACCCTCATTGTCTCAGAAGAACCCAATAGAGTCATTGATGCTTCAAGAACTTATTTTGACCAACAACACCACCATATTTTGTAGGATCATGAACTCCGATTAAGATCGGCAGTTATCCCATTCAATTCAAAAGCTAACACTAGAGTAACAATTTACTCTTGCTTCTTTTATAATAAAGTACCAAGAACATATCTAAATATTTCTTGATGCCTTAAACCGGTTTTGTATATTCTATAGTCGTCATGGATGCATAATTCCTTACTTTATCTTTTGAACAATATAAGGTAAGGACATTATCTCCATTACTTCGCAAATATAGAATTATAACAATACTCCCACTAGCCTTGACATTCATACACGTTTCTTCCTCGCTTATTGAAAACTCAAACAGTTGATTTTCATATCAAAGCAAAGATTGCAACCTTGAGATGCTTATTTAAGTCCACCATGGGACTCCTTTTGCTTGTAGAATTAACAAGGATACACATAATGTAAAAGACAATCGGATAGTGTTATGAGCACTTTCTCAGAGAATTCCTATTAAGGATTGTGGTCTTTGCATTAAGTTGTCGCAGCCATGAAAGGCACTAAAATCACAAGTATCCGAGTTTATTTCAACATAACCACCGGTAGAGAGTTTTTAGATGATACCCTCCTCATGGTTAATCATTGTAAAATTATTTCCTACTAGTCGGTATTTGAAGTTGTCTATGAACTCAATATTCGACATAACCACTGAGAGAAAGTCATCATATGATACCTTCCACATGGTTAATCATAGATCTTTCCTATCAGTCGGTATTCGAAATCATAAACATATCCATGTTGGTCTCTTTTAACAAAGAACCATTTTTACCCTTCGATTTTTAACCTAGGGGTTGGAATTACCAAGTCCAATACTTGAATATCCCTTATGGATCGCATCTCATTTTCATCGCCCCTTTCCTTCTAGCAGACTCTAGGCCTACTCTTGTTTTGGTAGTTTGATGTAAACATCATTAAGTCGTCTCCCTCAGATATAAAACTATATATTTCCGGCCTTATGACAACTATTACCAAGGTTAAGAGGTAATGACTTAATGTCAGGTGCTCCATCATAGCCATGCTGAGCTTCAATCACAATTGATTGCTAGTGCCAACATCAGGTTTTTCCATTCAAGGTAAACTTTAATCCTACTGGCACCCGCAGTAATTTGGAACCTTTTGAATAACAAACTTCTTGTTCAAATATCCCATGGCCACAGCAGAATACCTAATGGTGTAGCACCTCTAGATTCTGGTTTCCTCCAACACACCTTAAACACATGTTGAGGAATTAGGACTTTGTGATGGACTAGCAAAGACATACTTTATAGTATCATCATCTAAGGTGCATACTTAACCATCTTTGTTGGTTTGGCTTATGGAACATTTCCCGCCACTCTCAAAGTACTCCCCGAACAATAGGGTACTTTGGTTAAACCCATCATAATTGGACCATAACTAGAATGTCCGGTTCCTCCACTTGGCGACCCATATATAACAATATGTCCTAGGAGGTTTGAATTATGAGACAAAACCATAATTCTTATGATGGCAACAAAACATAGAACTATATCCTCAACATCTCTATTAGATTTGAGTATTATAGTCTATACCCTCTTAGTCATGTACTTTGTCACGGATGTGTCTTGAACACCTTTCAAGGCTTCAGACAAGTGTCTAACAAATTAAACATATTCATCCTTTTACCTTCACTGGTAAGGTAACAAAGTATCCTATGTTACTCCTTAGGTTTTGCTTGAACGGTTTACACACAAAAGTGTGAACGAAATCCAACAGCCTTCATTCCTCTCACATACATAAGTGAAGGATGTTTAAGTCATTCTACCCTAATAAATAAGATTTACAATCATCAATTGATCCTAAATCAAAAGATCCAAGTTCCTAACCTCATGGAGCTTGGTGATGCAAGTCTTATTTATATGGTTAAATTGACTTAAGTGATTAGAGTAACATGTACAAATCATTCACGATCAATCTATTACTTCATAATCAAATGCTTATAATAAATGCCACAACATGGATAAACTTTGAAATAAACCAACAAATAGATCAATCTATTACACTGTTTCTAGCCACGCAGGGCGTAAAACATAGATCTAACAAAGTAATAGACTAGCTAGAAGGAGTGGCAAGATCCCATCTTCTACTTCTCTCTAACACCTGAACTTTGCAACAAACAAATTTGTGACAAACTTGAGTGTTGTGGCTAGTATCCAAAACTTGCCCATAGAAGTAGATAAATAGTAGAGTTTGATCATGAATGTACCTTAAGCTTTGGAGCCAATATTTCTCATCTTGTGCATCCTTAGCTCTTCAAGGCACTTAGGGTAGGCGTGGCAGCGCCAATTTCCATGCTTTCCACAAAAGTAGCAAACTTCCCCATTAGGAGTCTCATCTTGAGGCGCAATCTCTTTGCCCTTCGACTCCATGAACATGGTAAGCTTAGTAGAACCAAACTTCCAATTTGAGGTAGCTCGCTTTCTAGTAGCCTTAGTAAGAGTGGATGAGGTTACCTTACTTTTGGCCATGTTAGACTCAAGAGTCTTCAGCATGCCATGAAGCTCCATTAAGGATTTATCCATACCATGCATGTGATAATTCATAATGAATTGCTTATATGACGGTGGGAGTGATCGGAGAACAATATCCACCACCATTTCCCTTTCAATGGTAAATCCTAGCCTCTCCAAGCGTTCCACAAGTGCTTTCATCTTAAGCACGTGAATGCTTACGCTCTCACCATCTTGCCGCCTACAACCAAGTAGTTCATTTTAACACCCATACCGTTCTTGACTTGCTTGTTGTTGGAACATGTCCTTCAACTCAAGCATCATTTCGTATGCATTTAGATCCTCTAATTTCCTTTGCAAGTTGGGGATCATCATGCTTAACATGAGACAAGAGACCTCGTTGGTGTCCTTGACGCGTTTGTTATACGCATCAAGAATAGTACTACTTGCGTTGGTAGCAGGGACTTCTGGAAGGGGTTCCTCAATGGTGTGTAACTTGCCTTCGTGTCGTAGGACAATGCGCAATTGACTAGACCAATCCATAAAGTTACTCCCATCGAGTTTCTCCTTCTCAAGAAACGTACGTAACGTGAAGTTGGTGTTGTTGATGCTAGTCGACGTCATCTATAAAAGCAGAGTCTTTTAAGTTAGTTTGATTGAAATCCTCGTTAAAATAATTTCCCCATATGTTTAAGAAAACAACTATTTTAACAAGGGCTAAGAACCTTATTTCACCTTGCACCGTGACGGGTTTTCCGCGGATCACATGGCAAAGCTATTTAGGCCGGCAACCATTGACCGATTGCAATCCATTATTGCAACTCTTAGTTCCTTGCGGAATCCTACTTGACAACAATTGGGCCAAGTTTGGCATGTTTGTGTTGGATTATGCCCACTGACACACGTACGCTAAATGATTACTACCGATGATGTATAGGCCTATCGGGTCACACGCCGGGGGTTGACCTTGACACAACCTAAAAGATGAGGGTGAGAAAGGATAAATAATAATAGTTGGTTTCCAGCAAGGGATAGCGGCGCTAACCCTGGCGTCGCTAAAACAGCTGCGTTAGCGGCGCTAACCTTGGGCGGTTAGCGGCTCTAAACCTGCCTGACAGAAACAACTTTATTCTTTTCAACTCTAGACTGCACCAATGCATGTGTTTTGTGATGATTAGTCTTAGGCCGACTTGGGGAGACCTGGAGTCATGGGTTGCTCTATATAACCATGCATAACTCTCTCATTCTCACTCTTGGCCATTTTGTTACAAGAAAAACACTTAGAACTTTTGTGAGAGTTGCTAAATTCAAACAAGAGAGAAAGAGAGTAGGTTCCTGGTGGTTTCTTGGTTGTGTTCCAGAAGTATTTTTGTGATAGTGATGAATACTCGGGGTGCTAGTACACCAAGGTCTCGTTGCACTCGGGGTGGACTTCGATAGTGATAGAATGAGCCGAGCAAGGATGTGTACGATTCAGGGCTAGCCACACACAACCATCAGAGACATCTAGGGTATAATACTCTCACTTTCTCTTTTGTTTAGTTGCTTAACTGAGTTGTAGAGTTAGATCAATAGATGGGGTTCACTTTGTGGTCTTGTTTTTTACTTGAAAATTCAAGTTTGTACCTTGCATGCTTCCGTTGCTGTGTACCACGAACCCCAACAGTGGTATCAGAGCCAGCTCTACACTGGTTTTGCACTAGATGGCCTAGAAAATCCCAAAAATGTGATTTTTTGGTTCTGTCCAGGGTTTAGCGGCGCTAACTTTTCCATGTTAGCGGCGCTAAACCTTGCGTAGCGGATGTTAACGGCGCTAACTTTTATAGTTAGCGGCGCTAACGCTTCTGGCAGAATGCAAGTTTTGTTTTTAAAATCAAATTTGGTGGATATTTAGGCTTGATGTACTTTCTGGAATTATTCCAGAATTTGGGATGTGATTAGATTAAGTTGCCTTATGTCTTGGTTGATGTATTTATATGTGGATTAACATTTAGGCTTGAAAATGGTTAATTACATATACTTACATTGTGTACATATGACTATGGAATGTGGTTGTGATATTAGAATCTGGTAACAATATGAGCCATAAGACCTATGTGATGTGTTTGGTTGTTTAAATTAATGTATTCATTCATTTGGTGGTTTGTACCACAATGGTTTGTAATGATTAATTTATTTATTCGGTTTATTTAACGGCTTGCATGCCAATTTTCTATTCTTTGTAATTAGTAGTATTAGCTTAGAATAGTAAATTGTGGCTTGCATGCCATTCCCTTTTAAATTTGTAAATTGTAAAAGGAGGACCGAAGCAACCAACAAGGACCTTGGAGGGTGTCTTGGCATACTTGGATCCGGAGGTCGGCGTGGAGATGCAATGGATCAAGTGGGAGAAGCACACATCAAGTCATTCGGTCTAGTCCTTAGATAACTTAGTCTTACCATTGGCTCACTGGCAAGACGCATAGGATTGGCTCGTTACCGGATATGTATTACATGCGTGGTTGATTTTATTTTGTGTATTTTCTTGCATGGATGTTTAGGATCTTCGTATGCTAGAAAATTTTTCAAAATAATAAAATCAAAGAGTTTTAAATTGGTTTACAAACTCCGCGCGCCACATAGACAAGAATTGGTTAAAAGAGTTTTACCGGAGAAACAAAAACACGTTTTTCAAAAGTAAATCTCACACCACCCGTAAGATGACACCGCCCAAATCTAGTGAAACAAGATTGGTCATCGAGCTCTAGCCGAGATCGATTTTGCGTAACTGTGTGGAAAGCGCGTGTGGCAACTCGCAAGGACGGTTGTCGAGCTTTAGCCGAACCGGCCATTGGGCTAGAGTACCACCGTGTATCTTGACGGACGATTTACAAATTCCAAGACTTAAACGCAATGGTAGTTGTCGAGCTTTAGCCGAGCTATCAAAGTGTTTTAATGAGGAATTGGTGTGGAGGGATCAAACATGCCAAATGGGTGCTAAGAGTACCTAGGATCCCGCAAGTGTCTAAGAGTTGTGATCACGGATTACAATTGGTAAAGTATTTACCGGCCTAAAATAGCTCTATGAAGTGATCCGCGGAAAACCCGGCATGGATTAGGGTATTTTGAGGTTCTTAGCGCTTGTTTTTATAATTTGTTTTTATAACAAGTGGGTAATTATTTTAACAAGGATTTAATATATCATAACTAACTAATTTCGTACTTTTCTTGTAGATGGAATCTACTGGCAATACCAACACCACCAACATGTCACTCCGTCCATTTCTGGAAAAAACGAAAATCATGGGGCCAAACTTCATTGATTGGCATAGGACTTTCAGAATTGTCCTACGTCAAGAGATGAAGCTAGAGGTCCTTGAGTCACCTCTTCCGGAGGCGCCGGCAATCAATGCGCCAAGAGCCGTGAAGGACGCGCAAGAAAAACGTGTCCGTGACACTAATGATGTCACTTGCCTAATGCTAACGACCATGAGTCCCAAATTGCAAAGGCAATTCGAGAAAGTGAGTGCGTTTGAGATGATTTCTCATCTTAAGGACATGTTCCAATTGCAAGCAAGGCAAGAGCTTTATGAGTGTGTCAAGGCTTTTGTCGGTTGTAAGATGCCGGAGGGTGGCAATGTAAGCTCCCACAGGGAAAGAGTTGGCGGTTAAAATAATCCTCCAATCTTTGCCTCCGTCATATGGACCGTTCATTGTGAACTTCCATATGCATAGTATGGATAAAACCATTATGGAATTGCACGGCATGCTCAAGACTACTGAGTCCGAGCTTGCCAAGGCAAAGCCCTCCACCTCCACTGCCGTCCTCACCATCAATGAAGGTGGGCACAAGTGGAAGCAACCCACTTCGGGCTCCAAGGGGAAGGGAAAGAAGAAGGACAAGGCCCAAGGGCCAAAGCCCAAACCTAACCCAACCCCGGAGCCGAAGGGGAAACAAGTGGCTTCCGCTGCCACCACTCCGGAAGAGGCAACCTGCTACTTTTGCGGGGAGAAGGGTCACTACCGGCATAGTTGCCCCAAGTATACGGAGGAGCTCAAAAAGCTACGAGCTAAAGGTGCCGCTGCCTCTGGTACGTACATGATTGAACTCCATAACACTTCTACTTCTAACGCCTGGGTTTTAGACAGCGGGTGTGGTACTCACGTTTGTAATAATGTGCAGGTACTAAGAAGAAGTAGTGACTTGGTTGATGGAGAGCTGGATCTCATCATTGGAAACAAAGTTGTTGTCCCGGTTAAGAAGATTGGGAGTGTGGAGCTCGCCTTTCCTTCCGGTTTATCTATTGTTTTATTAAATGTATCTTTTGCGCCCTGCGTGGCAAGAACTCTATTTCTTTGTATGCCTTGTATGACGATGGATTTAACTTTAAATTTGAGAATGGCAGCATTGAATGTTACAAAGATCATGTCTTTTATTTTAAAGCATTTCCATGTCATGGCATATATGAGACAAGCATAAGCTTTCAAAACAATAGATCAATCATGAATGTTGATTCGGGATCCAAAAGTATTTTGGATAAATTATCTCTATGGCATGGTCGGTTAGGCCACGTAAACAAGAAACGCATCCCAAAGCTCCAAGCGGATGGGATTTTGGAATCATTTGACCACGGGTCTAATGAAGTATGCGAATCTTGTGTATTGGGCAAGATGACCAAAGCACCCTTCACCGGTGTTTGTGAGAGGGCGCAAGACTTGTTGGATATCGTTCACACGGATGTGTGTGGTCCGTTCAAGCATGCCACAAGAGATCATTCCCGCTACTTCGTTACCTTTATTGATGATTATAGTCGATACGGGTATGTCTATTTTGTGAGACAAAAGTCGGATACCTTTGAGGTGTTCAAGACTTATCAAAATCAACTAGAGAAAAGGATTAAGATGCTACGATCTGATAGAGGTGGTGAGTATCTTAGTTCTGAGTTCCGTGAACATCTAAGGGATTGTGGGATTATCTCGCAATTAACCCCTCCTAGGACGCCACAATTAAATGGTGTCGCCGAGAGGAGGAACCGAACATTTTTAGATATGGTTCGGTCTATGATGGTTCGTGCGGACGTTCCCATTACGTTTTAGGTATATGCGATTGAAACGGCGGGTAGAATCTTTAACCTCGTACCAACAAAGAAGGTTAAGAAAACACCGTATGAGATGTGGCATGGAAAAATTCCATCCATTTCATATTTAAAGGTCTAGGGTTGTCCTGCCTACGTGAGACGTGAGGCTGAGGACAAATTGGAGCCCAGGGCCGAAAGGTGCTTTTTCATTGGTTATCCCGGCGGGTCTATGGGATATTTGTTTTACAAACCTTCGGAGAACAAGGTATTTGTTGCTCGAAAGGCAGTGTTCCTTGAGAGGGAACTGCTATCCAAAGACGCTAGTGGGAGAAAGGTTGATCTTGAAGAAATTCAAGAGCCTGCCAATGTAGAACCTGATGTTGGGACTAGCTCACAACCCGTAAGGGTTGATTCTCAGCATGATGATGCTGGAGATAATGTAAACCCATTGCCTATTAGAAGATCTGGTAGAAGTCGGCATGAGCCAGAGAGATATGGTTTCAACATATCTGAGGGCACTGACATGGTAGTGGTCTCTAATGAGCCCACCAAATACCGGGACGCTGTGGTGGGCCCTGAGTCCGCCAAGTGGCTAGAAGCAATGGAATCCGAGATTCAATCCATGTCGGATAATCAAGTCTGGGACTTGGTTGATCCTGTGCCAGGGTGTAGACCCGTAGGGTGCAAATGGGTCTTAAAGAAGAAGATCGGCATGGACGGCGAAGTAGACACCTTCAAGGCCCGACTGGTGGCTAAGGGTTTCACTCAAACTCATGGTGTAGACTATGAGGAAAACTTTTCCCCGGTGGCTATGACGAAGTCTATCCGGATACTTTTGGCCATTGCCGCATTTCATGATTATGAGATTTGGCAAATGGACGTCAAAACCACGTTCCTGAATTGAACACTTTCGGAGGATGTGTATATGACACAGCCTGAGAGTTTTGTACATCCAGAGTTTCCGGATAAAGTCTGCAAGCTTAAGAAGTCCATTTATAGGCTTAAGCAAGCCTCTCGGAGCTGGAACATGTGCTTCGACGAGAAGATCAAAGAGTTTGGCTTCTCTAAGAGCAAGGATGAGCCATGCGTTTACATTAGAGCTAGTGGGAGCGTAGTTGTATTCCTCGTTCTTTATGTATATGATATTCTACTAATTGGAAAAGATGTCCCAACTTTGCAAGGGGTAAAAGCCTGGCTAGGGAGTTGTTTCTCAATGAAAGAGATGATTCCCGCAGGTTGATCGCATTAAGCCTGAGTACGTATATTGACAAGGTCCTAAAGAGATTTAGGATGGAGGACTCCAAGAAGGGGTTCATACCTATGTCACATGGTTTAGTGTTGAGCAAAGCTCAAAGCCCGAGTTCCCCTGAGGAACGGGAAGTAATGAGGCGAGTCCCATATGCTTCGGCTATAGGCTCGATCATGTACGCCATGTTATGTACTAGGCCTGATGTATCTTGTGCATTGAGTATGACAAGTGGATATCAAGCCAACCCTGGCGAGGCACATTGGACAGCAGTAAAGAACATTCTCAAGTATCTTCGGAGGACAAAGGAGATGTTCTTGGTGTATGGAGGTGCGGAAGAGCTATGGGTGACTGGTTACTCCGATGCTAGCTTCCAAACTGATCGGGACGACTGCCGATCTCAATCGGGGTTTGTGTTCCTGCTCAATGGTGGTGCTATTTCCTAGAGAAGCTCCAAGCAAGACACTATGGCCGATTCTACTACCGAGTCGGAGTATATTGCGGCAAGTGAAGATGTGAAGGAGGCTGTATGGATGAATAAATTCATCCAAGATCTGGGAGTGGTTCCTAGCATTGCCGACCCTGTTGAGGTATTTTGTGACAACGAGGGTGCGGTTGCTCTAGCAAAGGAACCGAGGTCTCACCGACGCACGAGGCATATTCCGCGGAAGTATCATTGCATCCAGGACGAGGTCGATAGTGGAGACATTGTCATTAGCAGAGTACACACGGATAGCAATCTGGCGGATCCGTTCACCAAACCTTTATCGCAAGCAAAGCATGATGCTCATACACGTGCTATTCGGATTAGATTTTCTAGTGATTTGGTTTAATTATGTATTTGGTTAGTATATTTGATGTATTTACCCTTTTGGGAAAATGAAGCAGTATTGTAATTATTGTATTTATCGATTGTTAAATGAGATTTAGTTATACGCAAGTTGCGGGTATCTCTTTAAATCTTTACTGTGTTCCAACTTTGTATGTTTTGCTCTTCCCTGAATGCGTAAGAATTCTAAAACTCCGCAGTCGGTCATTCTTCATGGAAAGGAAGTATGAACTAAGACTGAGGGAAATAATTGGTTATGTGTCCAATCGGGATTGGGGCACGGGGACGCAATTCTTCGCCTGTACTTGAAAGTTTTTCAAGTGACTGGACGACCCACACCTGATTTTACTTTATGGTACATGTAATGAGTAAATCAGGATGATAATATCAGTTCATCCTCAAACTGGAGATGCACGTGGCTGCATCACTTTGGTTTGCTTTGTTCTAATTGCTTTCAAACGTAGTCCGTAACTGGCTGTTATAAAGGGAGTAGTTGGGCAGAGTATGATCACTGTGGTGGGCAGTGTAAGTCAAAGGAATTTGTTCCTCTGTTTAGAGAGATATCCTTGGGCCTCTCGATGATTGGTCGCTGACACCAAAATGCATGGCCATGCTCAAAGCTTGCAATAATTTATGATTGATTGCAACTTGTATATTTTGGTCACCACCAATCTAGATCCAGAAACATAATCGTGAACGAACGGAGAATGACTTTGTACCATGTCTCGTGTTCTCTTGGATATCGCGAGCAAAAGGATGATTGATCACTTATCGATAGGACCTTTTCACGTGGGATGCAGATTGGTTTTTGTGCTGAAGATAAAATCCATACTGACTTGGGGACAGAGATATCTTGCTAGAGGCCGCTCTCTGTTTGTGATCTATTAGGTACGGTGAGTCATGTGCAAGTAGGAGTCTGGTGGAGTATGCCCACTGACACACGTACGCTAAATGATTACTACCGATGATGTATGGGCCTATCTGGTCACACGCCGGGGGTTGACCTTGACACAACCTAAAAGATGAGGGTCAGAAAGGATAAATAATGATAGTTGGTTTCTAGCAGGGGTTAGCGGCGCTAACCCTGGCGTCGCTAAAACAGCCGCGTTAGCGGAGCTAACTGTGGGCGGTTAGCGACACTAAACCTGCCTGACATAAACAACTTTATTCGTTTCACCTCTAGACTCCACCAATGCATGTGTTTTGTGATGATTAGTCTTGGGCCGACTTGGGGAGACCTGGAGTCATGGGTTGTTCTATAAAACCATGCATAACTCTCTCATTCTCATTCTTAGGCATTTTGTTACAAGAAAAACACTTAGAACTTTTGTGAGAGTTGCTAAGTTCAAACAAGAGAGAAAGAGAGCAGGTTCCTGGTGGTTTCTTGGTTGTGTTCCAGAAGTATTTTCGTGATAGTGAAGAATACTCGGGGTGCTAGTACACCAAGGTCTCGTTGCACTCGGGGTGGACTTCGATAGTGAGAGAAGGAACCGAGCAAGGAGGTGTACGATTTGGAGCTAGCCACACACAACCATCAGAGACATCTAGGGTATAATACTCTCACTTTCTCTTCTGTTTAGTTGCTTAACTTAGTTGTAAAGTTATATCCATTGATGGGGTTCATTTTGTGGTCTTGGTTTTTGCTTGAAAATTCGATTTTGTACCTTGCATGCTTCCGTTGCTGTGTACCACGAACCCCAACAGTTTGATCCCTCCACACCTATTCTCAATTAATATTTTGTGTAACTCGGCTAGAGCTCGACAATCATCCAAAATATTACATTGAAACCGTAAATCAACCATCAAGATACACGGTGGTACTTTCGCCCAAAATCGACTCGGCTAGAGCTCGACAATCGACCTTGCGAGTTGCCACACGCACCTTCCACACAGCTCATGCAAAGGCTAACGCGGCTAAAGCTCGACAATCAACCCTTACACGACTAGATTCGGGTGGTGTCATCTTATGGCTGGTGTGCGATTTACATTTTAGAAAACGGGATTTAGTTTTCCGGTTAAAAAACCATTTTGAGTACGATTAACAAAAAGTGACAATAACCAAAATGTTCTCACTAATCGGATACTAAACCATCTTTAAATCCGTTTGTTAATCAAGTGTGCGCGCGAGAGTTGTTAAACCATCTTTAAAACTCTTGGGTTTTATTATTAAAAAAATTGTCTAGCATGCAATAGTCCTGCAACTCATGCATAAACAATATAATAAAACCATCACACGCATACAACAAATTGGTAACCATGCCCCTAAAACAAATGCGTTTTCCCGTGAGCCACTACGGGAAAACAAAGTCATGTAAGGACCAAAAGCCTTAACTTCGGATGTGCTCCCACTAACCCCGCTACCTCCATTGGGCCTCTCGGATTTGTGTTCGCCAAGACGTCACTCAATTGACTCCCGATGGTTGCTCCATATTACAATTACATAGAAAAAGTAATAAGTGGCATGCAAGCCACAATTCCTAACTTCTAGTACAAATACATAATATGGAATATTTAAATGGCATGCAAGCTACATATACAAAATTACATACCAAATAAATAAATTTAATTATTACAAACCATGTGACATAAAGTCACCAAATGAATGAATAATTAAAATACAACCAAACATCCACAAGGTCTAGGGCATATCTATGGTTCCCAACATCACAAGAACAAACAACCAAGTTCACTAATGAACAACAACAACATGGTGGGCCACACAAAACTATGTAAACTTATGTATAATGGTTAAGATTTTTACAAAACACCCAAGGCACTAAAAATCCCATGTACTTATGCATTAGTAACACCAAACCATTTTTGATGAAACATATTCATAAATACATAATGTAAGTATATGCAATTACCATTTTCATGCCAAAATAATAATCCACATATAAATACACCAACCATTATACAAGGCAACTTACAAAATCCAAATTTCAATTTCTAGACAAAAAATCCAGAAACCAAAATTTAGTGCCAAAAACCCAAAAACAATTTTTTTTTCATTAACAAAAAGAAAAACAGATTCTGCATAGACGAATTCCGCGCCGCGGACCCAACAACAGGATCGCGCCGCATAAAAACACTGGCAGAAATGCAAATTTCATCCCGTCATTTTCTGCGCCGCGTAGCCACAAGAGTTCCGTGCCGCGGAAATCCACTGGACAGAAAACCAAAAACTTATTTTCGGGTTTTTCAGGAAACCATGTGCAAATACAGTATAGAGGTGGCTCTGATACCACTGTTGGAGTTCTATGAACACAGCGGAAGCAAGGGAACAACATGCAAAGCATAAAAACCCCAAAATGGACCAAACTCTATAAAAAGTATTTGCAACATGTAAAAAACAGAGAAAGAAGATTATACCTTTCTCCTAAGCTCCAGCAATCTGTAGAAGATGTGGGTGACTAGGAAACAAAGAAGTTTCCCTCTATTGCAAGTCCACCCCGGGTTTGCTCAATCATCTTGTACTAGCAAACCATCAATGATCTTCAAAGCCTTGAAACCATTTATGGAACAGCAATCTAGACTCAATTTCCTGGAACAAATCTCTCAAATACACTCTAAAATGAAACCCATATTGAGCTCTAAGTGTATTTCCTTCAAGAACCCTTCTAGAGAGAGAGAGAGGAGTGAGAGTTCTCTGGGAGAAAGCCAAGACATGCATTGGTCCAAAGGGGAGGTGGGAGACAAAAGTTGCATGGTGTCAGACGAATTTCCGCGCTGCGTATCCGTAATTTTCCGCGCCGCTGACACTCCGCGTCGCGTTGACCATCAGGATCCGCGTGGCGTAAATCTCCTGCATACCAACTTCTCCATTTTGACACTTTTAGTCCCTCATCTTTCATTGCTGTCAGGATTGATCCCCGGCATGTGACCCAATAGGCCCACACTATATTGGCAGTGATCCTAATGGCGTACGTGCGTCCGTGGGCATACTCCAACACATATCTGATTCTTAATCAATATTCCTTATGCATGGCCATGCATAATTTTGGTGTCAGCTCCCAATCATCGAGGGGCCCAGGGATATCTCTCATATCAGAGGAACAAATTCCTTCGACTGCGTAAGCCTATTCCATACTTCTTGTCTTACCTAGCTATTTCCTTTATCACAGCCAATCACAAACTGCTTCTGAAAATGGCTAAAGTAAAGAAGAACTATGACATAGCGGTTCATACATCTCGGGTCTAAGGACGTAAGATATTATAATCCCAAGTTACTTGTGACTATAATCCATGAAGTATACTTGGGTGTAGGTCTTCTAGTCACTTGAAACTCTTTTCAAGCACAGGTAAGCATTGCACCTTAATTCAACCATTTCGAATTCAAGGTCATATGCTTACCTCAGCCTTAATTCAATCTTTCTTCCATAAGATTGACCGACTGTGGAAAGTTTAAAATATAGTAAAATATTTTTGGAAGTAATTAAACATGCTAAGATGGAACACAGTAAAGTCACATGAATATAACCGTATCACACGCATATATAATCTCTATTACTTATCGAAACAAGCACAAGTTACAATACTGTCTTAAAGTTCCCAAAATAAAATTTACATATCAAGCTAACTAAATACATATCTCAAGCCAAATCGCTAACAAATCTTACACCTATATCTCTAGTGTGAGATTCATGAGCTGCTTGCGGTAACGGCATAGTGAACGGATCCGCCAGGTTTTTATCCGATGCTACTCTGCTGGTGAAGATTTCACCACTTTCAATTACATCTCATATAAAGTGGTATTTGCGCAATATGTGTTTTGTCCTCTTGTGAGCTCTCGGTTACTTTTCCAAAGCCACCGCACCCTCATTGTCACAGAGTATCTCAATAGGGTTCGCGATGCTTGCCGCTATGTATTCCGACTCAGTAGTTGAATCAGCCACCGTGTCTTGCTTCGAGCTTCTCCAGCTGACAGCACCACCGTTTAACAAGAATACAAACCCCGATTGTGATTAGCAGTCATCCCTGTCTGTTTGGAACCTAGCATCCGAGTAACCCTTTACTCTCAGCTCTTTTTCCCCACTATATACCAAGAACATCTCTTTCGTATGCCTAAGGTATTTGAGAATGTTCTTTACGGCTCTCCAATGAGGTTCCCCAGGGTTCTTCTGATATCTACTAGTCATGCTTAAAGCACATGACACATCAGGACGTGTGCATAGCATGGCGTACATGATCGATCCCACAGTCGAAGCATATGGTACTCGCTTCATTACTTCTATCTCCTATTGGGAGGTAGGACATTGAGTCTTGCTCAAAGTCAAACCATGCAACATAGGGAGGTTTCCATTCTTGGTCTCCTCCATCTTGAAGCGTCTGATGACCTTGTCTATGTATTCACTTTGAGAAAGCCTGAGTAGCTTTCTAGATCTATCTCTATAGATCTTGATCCCCAGAATGCATCTCGCATCCCCTAGCCAATCTTTAACTCTCCTTAGGCTCAGGATGTGATTTCCAATGAGTAGAATATCATCTACATATAGGATTAAGAAGACAATTGTGCTCCTACTAGCCCTGACATATACACATGGCTCATCTTTGCTTTTCGAAAATCCAAAATCCCTGATTTTTTCATCAAAGCATAGATTCCAGCTTTGAGATGCTTGTTTTAGTCCATAAATGGACTTCTTTAGTTTACAGACCTTGTTCGGATACTCCGGATGTACAAAACCATCAGGTTGTGTCATATACACCTCTTCAGAAAGCTTCCCGTTAAGGAAGGCGGTTTTAACAACCATTTGCCATATTTCAAAATCATGAAATACAGCAATAGCTAAGAGTATCCGGATAGACGTCAACATTGCCACTCGGGAAAATGTTTCATCATAGTCTAATCCAGGTGTTTGAGTGAAACCCTTAGCCACCAGTCGGGCTTTGAAGGTATCCAAGGTTCCATCCATTCTGGTCTTCTTCTTGAAGACCCATTTACACCTTACAGGTTTAACCCTGGGTGTGGGATCAACTAGTTCCCAAACCTGGTTATCCAATATTGAATGCATCTCGCTTTCCATTGCATCTCTCCATTTTGGAGACTCAGGGCCTGCCATGGCTTCCTTGTAGTTGGTGGGCTCATCATGGTCCACCACTAACTCGCTGCCCTCATATATGTAGAATCCATATCTCTCTGGCTCATGAAGAGTTCTACTAAAACGCCGTGGAGTAGGCAATGAAAGAGTGTCAGGTGTTATAGCATTTTCTTGCTCAGTTACAACTGTCTCTGGTTGACTGCTAGTGCCAACCACAAGTTATTTATCGGTTGACCCTTGATCTTCCTCAAGGTCAATTTCCTTACAGCCATTTTGCTTGGATATCATTTCTCTTTCAAGAAAAAATGCCCTTCGAGCAACAATTTCCTTACTGCCACTATTGGAGTTTCAAGGGCAAGCAACGGAAGCAAGGTACAACATGTAAAGCCCAAGGTACAAACAAACAATGCATAAAATGAAACCCCACTAATGGATCATGCTCTATGTAAGAGAAATGCAACATATAGAAGAGAGATTGGAGATTATACCAGCCTCCTATGCTCCAGAAAACTTGATGAATGTGGTGATGGTGTTGCTCCAAGAACCGAATCTTACTATTGGTATACCCCGGGAACACGTCAAACCTCTTGTGCTAGCAAGCTTTTGTGATTCTTCTCTCCAGAAAATCACTGAAGAAGAGCAACAAGGACTAGTATTTCTGGAACCTCTCTTCCTTACATTCTCTTCAAGTTTTGGCAACTTAAGAGAACATGTGTGTATGTGTGAAATGGCAAAAGGTACAAATGAATATCAATTGAGTCATTATATAAACTCTCAATGACACTTCAGATGCCCCTTAGCCGGCCAAAGACCATGATTACACGTCCTTGCATTGGGTAGCCTTGAAGGTGCTTTGACAAAAAGGCACATGCAGCCGTAGCGGCGCTAACTTTTAAAGTTCGCGGCGCTAACCCCTTAAGGATAGCTGCGCGATCGCGATCTGTCAGATGAAATGACACAAAGTACATGCAGCCGTAGCGGCTCTAACCCATAAGTGTTAGCGGCACTAACACCTTATGCTTAGCGGCGCTAACACAGCCTGCGATGCCAACTTTTGTCTTTTGCCATTTTTTGTTCCTATACTTTGGTTGCACTTGATGGGGTTTAGGGAACATAGCGGAAGCAAAAGCTACAACATGTAAAGCCAAAAGTATAAGCATGCAATGCATAAAAACCCCATGAATGGACCAAGGTCTATATCTAATATTTGCAACATGTAAAAGGTATGAAAAGAATGTATACCCTTGGTGATCTTCTGGAACAGTGTAGAGAAAGATTGTGATCACAAGAAGCTCAAGCAAAACTTCTCTCTATTGTTGATCCACCCCGGGTTTCCACAATCCACAAGTACTAGCTTACTTGGATGAACTTCAAAGACTTGAATCCATAACAAGAACATCAACCTCTCTTCAATCTCTGGACTAACTCACAAGAACACTCTCATATGAAGCCAAAGAAGCTGTAAGTGGGTGTAAGTTTCAATTGTGTCAAGAGAGTACCAAGCTTAGCAAAAGGGACCCTTTTTAAAGAGCCAAAATGCCCCTTAGTTCTCCCCATAACCGGCCAAGAGATAGTGGAAATGGAATGCTGCGTAAAAGATTCCGCGTCGCAGAACACCGCGCCGCGAACCTTAATTCCACTCCGCGGAACTTGCCTGCACACCAACCTTTTCCACTTTGACACTTTTAGTCCCTCAACTTTTATTTCTATCAGGATTGATCCCCGGCGTATGACCCAATAGGCCCATACTATATCGGCAGTGGTCCAAATGGCGTACGTGCGTCAGTGGGCATATTCAACCAAACTCCCACTTGCACATGACACACCATACCCATAAACCACAGACAAAGAGCGGCCTCTAGTAAGGCATCTCTGCCTCCAATCAGTATGGGTTTTGTCATCTAGAATAAAAACCAAATCCAGATCAGATACGAAATGGTCATATAGATTAGTAATCATTCATCCCTTCGTTCGCGATATCCCTGTGAACACGAGACATTGTTTAATGTGAATCTCCATACCGTTCACGTTTATGTTTCTCAATCTCGATTGATGGTGACCCAAAATCTAGTTGTAATCGATCAAATATCATTGCAACTCGAGCATGGCCATGCATTTTACGTCAGCGCTCAATCATCGAGGAGCCCATGGATATCTCTTTAAATCTAGAGGAATGAATCCCTTTGACTACATTGCTCTACCACATATACCATACCTTACCTAAAAGCTCCCTTTATAATAGCCAGTTACGAACTGCATTTGAAAGCAATCAAGGCAAAGCATATCCATGCTTTGGAACACATGTATATCCAGTCTAAGGACGAAATGATATTATCATCCAGTCACTTGACCATTGCAAGCACAGGCAAAGTGTTGCGTCTTTTTACCCAATCCATTATTAGATAGCGACCAATCACTTTCCTCAGTCTTATCTCAAACTTCCTCCCCTTGAAGAATGACCGACTATGGACATTTAGAATGAAAAAGCATTATGGGAAGTGATTAAACATGCTAAGATGGAACACAATATAGATTCATAAAATATCCGCCCTGGGCGCATTATTAAATCCCCATTTAATAATCAATATAGTATGAAGTACAATACTGCTTAACGTTCCCAATATAAATATATATATCAAACATATAACCAAAACAAGCCCAAGCCTTGTATATGCAAGCCCTAGTATGATTATCATCACTAGTCTGCAACAACGGCTTAGTTAACGGATCTGCCATAATGCCATCTCGTCTACAACCAATCACTCGTAAAGTATGCGTTGGTGAGATCATGGTCCTTTGTTCAAGCAATCATACCTTCATTGTTTCAAGAGAACCCAATAAGGTCAATAATGCTTCGGATAGAGGTTCTATCTACAAAAGGCCATCATATCCTCTTTGTCTCAAAATAATACCATAGGATCAATGATGCTATAAGAACCAATTTGAGCAACAACACCATACTTGGTAGGATCATTAACTCCGATCGACATTGGATGTTATCCTATTCTTCTTACAATGGAGCAACAAGAACATATCTCAATATTTGTTGGCCTCCTTGCTAGGTTTTGTGTATTCTATAGCTGTAATGGATACATAATTCCCCAGCAAAGGTTTTTAAACCTAGCATGACCAGGACATTATTTTCATTATGGTGTACATTCTGGACATACATATAGAATTAAAACAATGCTCCCACTAGCCCTGACATTCACCCTCTTTAATCCTTGCTTACCGAAAACTCAAACCATTGATTTTCGCGTTAAAGCAAAGACTCCAATCTTGAGATGCACATCTAGGTCCATAAGCGGACCTCTATAAGTATGTAGACTTTATAAGGATACTCTTTGATGTAAATGATCATCGGATAGTGTTTTGAACATATCCTCATAAATTTCCTATTAAGGAACACGGTCTTTGCATCAAATTATCATATCCATGAAAAGGCACCAATAACCACAAGTATCCGAATAAACTTCAACATTACCACTGGTGGATATTTTCTTGATGATACCGTCCACATGGTTAATCATTGCGAAACCATTTCCTACTAGTCGGTATTTGAAGTAGTCTACAAATGTATCCATGTTGGCCTTAACCAGTACATATCCTACTGGTTTGCACCAAAGGTACCAAATCAACCAAGTTCAATTCTTGGATATCCATCATGGGTTACATCTCATGTTCATTACCTTCCACTTCCTAGTGAACTCTTGGCCCACTACGGACTCCGCTATTTGATACATTCATCATGAACTATCATCAAGCCATCTCCCTCAGATATATTATTATATCCTTCCGGACTTATGATGACTCTTACCATGTTTTCGGAGAGGTAATGATTCAAATGTCAGGTACTCCAGCATTGCCACGCTGAGTTTCAATCATTACTGATCGTGTGCTAGCGCCAACATCATGTTCTTCTAATCAAGGTATATTTACTCTCATTGGCACCAATGGATATTAGTTTCCATTTAAGAAATTTTTTCCTTTTGAGCAACACATAATTTGTTCTCATAAGGTTGTAAAACAAATATCCTTTTGCCTTAGTAAAATACCTAATACAGCAGCACCTCTAGATTCCGGGTTCATCTACCTCACGTCTAAACGTAGGCTGGACAATCTAGACTTAGAGATGGACAAGCAAAGACACTCTTTCTAGTTACATCATCTAAGGTGCATACTTAACCATCTTTGTTGGTATTCAATTAGGAACGTTGCCCACCACAAAAAGATTCACCCATGGAATGGGGTACCAAAATTTCAATCCATCATTAATCGGACTATAGCTCAACCTATCATAGATGAATCATAGCTAGAATGTCCAGATCCTCCGCTTGGCGACTCATATAATATTGTGTCCTAGGAGGAGTGAATTATGAGATAATTTCATATCTCTTATGATGGTCATTACAATTAAGAACTAAAATGCTCAACATCTCTATTTAGATTTGAGTATTACAGTCCTTCTACCCTCTTATACTTTGTCATGGGTGTGTCTTGAACACCTCTCAAGGTTTCAAACGCGTGTCTAATAAGTCATACATACCCATCTCTTATACCTCCATTGGTTACAAAGTATCCTTAGTTACCCCTTATGATTTGCTTGAATGGTCTCCACAAAAGTGTGAACAAAATCCAACAAGCCTTTATTCCTCTCACATACATAAATGAAGGATGACTAAGTCCTTTTAACTTAATAAACAAGGTTTGCATCAACAATTGATCCTCGACCAAAAGATTCCATGTTTCTATCCACTTGGAGCTTTGTGATGCAAGCCTCATTTATATGGCTAAATTGACTTATTGTCACAAGGGTAAAACCATTCATGATCATTCCATTACTTCTTAAGAAAATGCCACAACATGGATAAACTTTGAAATAAACCACCACATATATTAGATATATAATTCAAACTAACATCCATCGTTATCAAAGGCATATAAAGATACATAGTTTCTAGCTACGTAGGGCGTATAACATAGATCTAGTGAAGTAATAGACTAGCTGGAAGGAATGGCAAGACTCCAACTTCCAATCCTTTGAATAGGGACAACCATCTTGTTTCCCGTAATGATATCCAGCTCTCCACATACTGTCTTCTTTACTTCCTGCTAACACCTACACTTTGCAACAATCAAATTTGTAACAAACATGAGTGTTATGGCTAGTATTCAAAAACTTGTGTATCGAAGTAGAAAAGAAGTGGAGTTTGATCATGAATGTATGTGAAACCGAGGAGCCAATCTTTCTCATCTTGTGTATCCTCAGCTCATCCAGACACTTAGGGCAGGCGTGGTGGCGCCAATTTCCAATCTTCCCATAGAAGTAGCAAACTTCCCTATTAGGAGTTTCCTCTTGAGGCGCAAACTCAATGCCCTCCAACTCCATGGTTATGGTGGGCTTAGTTAGAACAAGCTTCCCATATGAGGTAGCTTGCTTCTTAGTAGCCATAGCGAGAGTGGATGAGGAGAGCTTATCTTTGGCCATGTTAGACTCAAAAGTCTTCAGCATGCTGTGAAGCTCCATCAAGGATTTGTTCATACCATGCATGTGATAATTCATAATGAATTGTTCATATGATGGTGGAAGGGATCGTAGGATAATATCCACCGTCATCTCCCTTTAAATGGTAAATCCTAACCTCTCCAAGCGCTCCACAAGTGCTTTCATCTTAAACACGTGAGCACTTATGTTCTTGCCGTCCTGCAGCCGGCAACCAAGTAGATCATTCAAACACCCATACCGTTCTTGCCTCGCTTGTTGTTGGAAAAAGTCCTTCAACTCAAGCATTATGTCATAGGCACTAAGATGCTCCATTTGCTTTTGCAAGTTGGAGCTTATAATGCTTAACATATGGCAAGATACCTCGTTGGTACCCTTGCCGCGTTTGCTATATTCATCGAGAATGGTCCTACTTGCATTGGTAGCAGGGGCTTCCAGAAGGGGTTCCTCAATGGTGTGTAACTTGTCTTTGTGTCGTAGGACAATACGTAATTTCCTAGACCTATCCATAAAGTTACTCACATCAAGTTTCTCCTTCTCAAGAAACATGCGTAAAGTAAAGTTGGTGTTGTTGATGTTTGTCGACGTCATCTATAATCGCAGAGTAGTTTTAGTTACTTTGATAGAAATCCTAGCTAAAATAATTACCCCAAATCAATAATCTCAACAAGGGCTAAGAACCCTATTTCACCTTGCACCGTGACGGGTTTTCTGCGGATCACGTTGCAAAGCTATTTAGGCCGGCAACAATTGACCGATTGCAATCCATTATTGCAACTCTTAATTCCTTGCGGGATCCTACTTGACAACCATTATGCCAAGTTTGGCATGTTTAATCCCTCCACACCAATTTCAAACTAAAATTTTGAATAATATCGGCTAGAGCTCGACAACCATCCAAAATATTATTTTGAAATTGTAAATCAACCGTCAAGATACACGGTGGTACTCTTGCCCAACGGTTAACTCGCCTATAGCTCGACAATCAACCATGCGAGATGCTACACGCGCCTTCCACACAACTCATACAAAGGCTAACTCGGCTAAAGCTCGACAATCAACCCTTGCACGGCTAGATTCGGGCGGTGTCATCTTATGGGTGGTGTGCGATTTACATTTAGAAAAAGGGATTTAGTTTTCCGGTTAAAAAATCATTTAAGTTTGTTTAGCAAAAAGTGACAATAACCAAGTGTTCTCACTATGGAATATAAACCAATTTTATATCCTATTTGTTAATCAAGTGTGCACGCGAAAGTTGTTAAACCATTTTTAAAACTCTTGGGTTTAATTATTTATCAAAAATTGTCTAGCATGCAATAGTACTATAACTCATGCATAAACAATATATAATAAAACCATAACACGCATACATATAGTTGGTAACCATGCCCCTAAAACCTATGCGTTTTTCCCGTGAGCCACTACGAGAAGAACAAGTCATCTAAGGACAAAAATCCTTGACTTGGATGTGCTCCCACTAAACCCGCCACCTCCATTGGGCCTTCCGGATTTGTGATTGCCAAGACGTCACTGCATAGACTCTTGATAGATGCTCCATATTAAAATTACATAGAAAAATAAATAAATGACATGCAAGCCACAAATTCCTATTTTCTAGTACAAATACATAATATGGAATATTTAAATGGCATGCAAGCCACAAATACAAATTACATACCAAATAAATAAATTTGATTATTATTACAAACCATGTGACTTAATGTCACCAAATGAATGAATAATAAAATCACACAAGCAAACATCCACAAGGTCTAGGGCATATCTAGTGGTTACCAACATCACAAGAGCAACAAGTCGTCATACATGAACAATAACATGGTGTGCCACATAAAACCATATAAACTTATGCATAATGGTTAAGATTATTTAAATCACTCAAGGCACAAAAATAATCCAATGTACTTATGCATTAGTAACACCAAACCATTTTTGGTGAAACATATTCATAAATACATAATGTAAGTATATGCAATTACCATTTTCATGCCAAAATAATAATATACATATAAATACACCAACCAATATACAAGGCATTTTAAATAAATAAAATTTAATTTCTGGAAATAAAATTCACGAAAATAAATTATATTGCAAGAAACCCAAAATAATTTTTAAATTTTAAAAACAAAAACTGCACAGCAGAGAGCCGCGCCACGACCAACCAACTGGTCCGCGCCGCGGAAACCGCCGGATAGAAAACAAAAAAAATTTATTTTTGGGTTTTTTTTAGGCCACCATGTGCAAAAATAGTATAGAGGTGGCTCTGATACCACTGATGGGGTTTAGGGAACATAGCGGAAGCAAAAGGTACAGCATGCAAAGCCAAAAGTACAAACATGCAATGCATCAAAACCCCATGAATGGACCAAGCTCTATATCTAATATTTGCAACATGTAAAATGTACAAAAATAATGTATACCCTTGGTGATCTTCTGGAATAATGTAGAGAAAGATTGTGATGACAAGAAGCTCAAGCAAAACTTCTCTCTATTGTTGATCCACCCCTGGTTTCCACAATCCACAAGTACTAGCTTGCTTGGATGAACTTCAAAGACTTGAATCCACCACAAGAACAACAACCTCTCTTCAATCTTTGGACTAACTCACAAGAACACTCTCATATGAAGCCAAAGAAGCTCTAAGTGGGTGTGAGTTTCAAATGTGTCAAGAGAGTACCAAGCTTAGCAAAAGGAACCTTTTTCAAGAGCTAAAATGCCTCTTAGTTCTCCCCATAACCGGCCAAGAGATAGTGGAAATGGAAAGCATGCATTGGGCAATTTTGGAGGTGGAAACATAATGATTGCATGCATTCTACCATGCTTCCGCGCTGCGGAACACCGCGCCGCGAACCTTAATTCGGCGCCGCGGAACTTGCGTGCACATCAACCTTTTCCACTTTAACACTTTTAGTCCCTCAACTTATATTGCTATCAGGATTGATCCCCGGCGTGTGACACAATAGGCCCATACTATATCGGCAGTGATCCAAATGGCGTACGTGCGTCAGTGGGCATATTCAAACAGCTGTCAGGTTTCACCCCGGTGTATGACCCAGTAGGCCCGTACATCATCGGTAGTGATTTAAACGGTGTGTAAGCATCAGTGGGCATATTCTAACAGGTATCACTACTTTCAAACTCATTTCAATGTCTCGATATTAATGCTAAAGTTAAACTAGTGATTATGTTTGCACGCGAAAAAGGTGAGTGAACTCATTCTTCTTTAATTCCTGCGTCTGAAGTGTAATTTATAGAGGTTGTTTGAGTTTGTTAACTGCTATATCTGGAGTTTTGACCAAAAATGAAGTGTTGTTTAAGAGATTAGAAAAAAAAATTAATTCTGCAAATGGGTCATACACAGGCCTTGTTACTATACATGGCCGTGTTGACCGGTCAAAAATTAATTCTGCAAATGTGTTCGTCAAGCGGTACATGGGCCGTTTTCCTTACACAGGCTGTGGTTCTAGTACACGACTTCATTTAGAGCTACATACCTCCTTTCATTTCACACCACCACCACTCTCCCTTCTTCTCTCTACGCCATCGTCACTCTCCGCTTTCTTTCACCTATTCTCTCGATTTTCGTCGATCAACAGCACATAGGTATGTTAATTTCTCTCATAATCTCTCCTAGCAACCTAATTTGACTTGAATGCCTTCAATTTTGCATTTAAATCAATCGAAATAGGGTATTTCAAGTTTCTATACGCCAAAAATCCTACATGGGCTGTGTACATGAGGTACACGCCCATGTCAACCGTCGATATTTTTTTGTTCTATGTCTACACACGGTTCGTGTTCTTTGTTACACACCCGTGTATATGCATTTGTACACGGGGCTTCTTTGCTCTACTTGGGCTGTGTTTGAAATGTATACACGGGGCGTGTAACTATACACAGCCATGTTTTCTCCTATTTGACACATGTTTAATAGTTTTCATCATTGTGTTTCTAGACCATAATTTGGTAGGGGCAAGCGTTTATGTGATATCCCACCGTCTCCGCCAACGTCTGGTCCTGATACTTTGGAGAGTGATGAGGGGGTTCCGCTCAATCATGAGTGGTCGAGCTTCGAGGAACAGGACCCCATCGATAGATTAACTATGCTCATGAAGCGTAAGTTTGAGACACCACGCACTATTTCCTAGGACATTACCCTTTAGCTGGAAGGGTGGGCCCAAACCATGATTGGGTCTGCCTAGGAGAGTCTTTTCGCCATTCGCCAGATTGTTTACAAGGAGCTCTGCCACAATTTTCTTTCATCTCTGGTGAGGAGCACCACTACCCACACACATTGACTTTTTGGCTAGGTGGGGTGGACCATGAATTGTATTTAGATGACTTTGGGTTTTGATGGGCCTATACACTAAGGAGGAGATTGCCACTCAGCTTGTCACCGAGGTTATTATTAATTTTCTTGAGGGTATTTCTCTGGCTGATACTGGCCTGGGATTGGAGAGGGTGTTTATTATACGACAAGAAACAAGAGCACATCTCTTTGAGACCGTCTCCTCTGCACATTTTATAGCTGGCAGCAGGGACAACATGAGGGTGGAAGCCATGCCCGAGGTGTTTTATTTATATTGCTTCACCGTCCCCATCACGTGAAACGTGGCCTACATGCTTGCTTCGTATCTCTCTAGAATATCGACCAAGAGGGTCAACAAACTTATCTGCGGTGGTTATTTCATTACACGCCTTGCAGCATCATACGCCATCCTGTCTCATCCGCTAACTGCGGACATGGATGAGCTCTCTCGCGTGAGACTCATTGATTCAACTGTTTTATTGCGTTTGGAGGTTATCAGGGAGCGTCCAGGCGGCGGGTTCCAGTTTTTAGATGGCCGCAGGCTGCCTTGGCCTCTACAGCAAGAGTAGGAGCAGCCTTCTAGAGGAGCTCTGGAGGGTGCGCCAAAGGGAGAGGACGGGGGAGACCGTCCGGGTGGAGGAGCGGGTGAGCACCGGATGGTGCGCCAGAGGGAGAGGCCGAGGGAGACCGTCCGGCTGGAGGAGCGGGTGAGTAGGTCCATCCGCATAAGCATTTTATTTTTCCAAGGGCTGCAGGGAGGGATCTCTACGGGTAGATTTGAGAGGCTGGGGCGCAGCATTTATAAGTTGAGTTCCCAGGTGTACTGGCAGGGGCATTTATTACTTACAATCGTTGGCCATTTGGGTTTAGGGGTTCTAGCACCCCAGGGTAGCAGTAGGATGACGACCCACCACCACCGCCACCCGCATGAGGGGCCTAGTATGATGGCCCCATCTTGGTTGTATTTTTTATTTTGTTTGGACATGTACAATCTAGCTAGAGGTTGTACCGATTTGTAGTAGTTGTATAGTTTAGTTTCTATTTTGATGGTTGTATGTTTTTCGTAATTGTATATGTACGAAACATGTTTATTATTATATTCGGAAATTTGTGTTATTGTGTTTTATTTGTTAGTATTGTTAGTCATTCTTTTGTGCTAATCCTTTCTTATCGTACCTTGCTTGAGGAACAATTGGCGTTGGATTATATTGCTTGGATGTTTTTAGATACCCCGTTTTGTTGAGAAATTTTGGAGGAATTGTAGACCTCCAGTTTAGTTAACTTCATAATGCAGGGGAGTTTCTCGATTTCCTTTCTCCTACACCAGTATGCTTACATTTGTAATATTTTTTTTCTACATTCAGAACAATGTACAGTTTAAGTGTGGGTAGGGATTTATATTAAGCGAGTTGATTTATGTGCTTTTCCTTTTTGTAAATTCTTGTGTGCATAAAAGTCTACAAATTGGATTCTGACTAAATATTTTTGTAAAATTGTATACATTTGGACATTTTTAGATCCTTCGCATGATAGATTGTTAACTAGAGTGACACTAGGGGGACTGCACTACACATAACATTCATAAAGCTGTCTTTTTACAAATCTTTTGGTTATGTTTATTATCCGACTTTTGTTGCACATCCACACCTACAGTAGCATTCCTGAACATTTGAGCCATACCACTTTTTTCATTATTCAGTTAGCTAATGGACTCGTTCATATTTATGCTAATTGTTGCTTTGAAGATAGAACATGCTCATTACATGCATTTCAAGAGCATGAACCGAATGTTTGCATTTACATGATAGAGGCACTAGGAAACCCATTTTAGCCTATATATTTTTTATTGTAGCCACTTTTTATATTGTTTTCCCCTAGTTGCCAATTTGAGCCTTTAGCATTTCGTTTCATTACCCTCGTAATCCATGTTTTCGTTTTCCTTTTAGCTTTATGTTTTCAGAACCAGTTTGACCCATTTACACTGATTAGTTACTTTCAGTTTTATTTTGCCATTTAGTTATACACGCACCAATAAGCGAGACATGGAAAGTTTGTTTGTCCCTCAGTTTTTTTTGTTTATGTTACGTGCAACTAAGTTATCAGAGAAAATCCAAAATAAATAAAAATAAATAAAAATAATGAAAAAAATAATGAGAAAAGAAAAATATTAGAACTTCGGTTGCGTGGCATGCTTTTCCTTGGCTATTTTTGAAGAATATCACACATTGAGTAGCATTTATTTTTCAGTCTTATCTGGGTGTTAGACATCATTTGGATGGGTCTGATGTTTTTAAATTTGAATTCCGGATTCTATTTAGCTACATTTATATTTCCTTTAATCCTACCCATAGATATAGCCACTACCACTGTACAACCCAATCAAAGACCTGTTGGGTGTGACGTGGCTAGCAGAAAGCATTTGAAACTAGAAAGAATCGGAAGCTCGGCGTAAACGACGTGGGGTCTCTTAGATTATGTGCACAGATAGATAACCCGTGTCATCGTGTCCAATACTATAAGACACTAAAGGATCACACTGCTACACACCCAATTAGAACCAATTGGATTTTACCAAGTTATGTGTGGAAATAATTAATTAGTTAATTAATTATTAAGAGAGAAAATAATAAAAGTTATTTATTATTTAAAAGGTGAAATTAATATTTAGTTTAAATTTTAATTAGGCCAGTTAATTAATAGTTATTAATTAATTAGAAAGTCCAAGGGTATGTTTTGCAACACGCTAATAGTTTAATTAAAGGTGGACTTTAATTAAACGGGCTTGGGCTGAATAAGGTATATATATATATATATATATATATATATATATATACACGTTATTAATCCATGGAATCACATAAGAGACAAAAATTGCAACAAGGAAAACACTAAGGCTCTCCTCCGCTCTCTCTCTCTCGTCGACGGCCGAACCCACGCCCCCCTTGGGGTCGATCGGCGCACAAAAGATACACACGAGACACGTGTTTTTTATCGTTTGGTAATGTCCTGAAGCGGTCTAGCAGCTTGCTCGAGGTGGTGCAGTAACGGTGTTCTACCTTTAGCATTCTTGTTTCAAGATTAATCATAAAGGTATAATTGTTTCCTCTAAATTGTTTAAGTTTCTTGTACGAGATCGAATCGATCACTGGAGGGGGTTTTTGGTTTTTATTCCGCTGCGTGATATTATTATCTGTTTTTATACCTTACAAAACCCTTCAGTGGCATCATAGCCACTTCTTATCTCGTAGGGAACTAGTTAGGTTTCTTTTTATCATGATGAATATGTTTGTTTTTATCAAAGTTTTAACCTTTTGTTCATCCAAGTATTTTGAAATCATGTTTTGATTTTAAATGGATAATGATTGGTTTTGATAAAAACGGTTTAATTATATTTAATTATTATTATTGTTTTACGATGAAAACCGGTGGCGGTGATGACCCCATGTTCGACAGCGGCTTCGCAATGGCGACACCATCGCTGGCATAGGTGATCGGTTTAGGCCGGTTGTCGGCATCGGCTGCTTCGTTGCCACCAGTTAGGTCGGCGGCGAGGTGGGGATCGTCGGCCAGGAACTGACGATGGCGGCGGTTCAATCCTGCCGAACGGTAGTTAGCCGGACGGAGGAGGTGGCTGTCTGCGGTCAGGATGTCGGCGATGGTGGCGGGCCGGCTACGGTTTGCTGCTCACGGCCCGGTTTCAACCGGCCCAGTGCGGTTTTCGGTCCACCTTGGTTTTCGGCCCAGTTCATGTTGGCCCAATGTTATTCAGGTTTAGTTTTGGGTAAAGCCAAACAGGATTAAACCCGAATGTTTCTAAAGATTAATTTTAATCTTGTGTTAAAAAAAATTCGAATTTAATCATGATTATTTTATATAATCAAGTATTGATTAGAATTAATTATTTTTAGTATATTTGATCGTCTGACAATAATTCATATAACAACTACTATTAAAACCAGGTGATTTTAATAGTTGGTTGAAATCAAGGTAATTCATCAGGTTGTGATAATTAGAAATCAGGTGTTATTATTTCATGTATTAGTTTAGTACATGTTTTGGATGCCATAGCCGGAGCCCTAGACCATGTGGATTGTTTTATTTTTTTGCTCTTGTGGTTGTGTTGGTTTATTTTATTTTATGGTGTGGGGAGGCCTGCGTGCCATTTACAACCCCTATTCTATTTTGTAAAAGTACTAGATTAGTGGGCATGCGTGCCTTGCATCATGATGTAATTTTTTGAATAGAATAAATAGAATAGTTTTTTAAAGCTGATACAAGGAGCAAGTAGCAATGAGCAGAATTGGATGCTAGAGCCAGTGGAAGCTTCAGAAGTTCATGCCTTGTGTGTTGTTATCCACTTAGGTTTTGGACCGTCGGGTTTTTCGTGTGGCTCACGAAACCGACATTAGTTAAGGGAGAGGCTTAGGCATAGATAGCATATGTTGTTTTATTTCTTTACATATTATTATATGTGTGGTTGTGATTCACGCGATGAAATCAAACAAGGTTTTAATAATAGTTATTATTAAACAGTGGTTTTAAAAAGAAAACTGGCAAAAGTTTTGGTTAAAACTTTAAATTCTTTTTAGGAAAATCATAGATCAGTGTGCTACCCATCTAATGGTACAACTTTCCTGTTACACGGTACTCAGGTGTCGGAAGGGACTAAACCTTGGGCATTCGGGTTCAAACCATTGCAGGATAGGGTGTGATAGGATCTGCATAATCGGGAGTCCCGGCCAGAGTTCACACAGTCTTAGGTGGTGCAATCTATTTTGGTGATAATCCGGAGTCCCAGCCCAAAATGGACTAGAGGGACTAAAGCATGCACGGTTTTTTGTAGTCGACGTCCCGCATATCTAGGAGTCGTGTCCAGATAGGATATGATTTGTATAGGTTTTACCTACAAGAAATAGCATTTTCCGGTGGGAAGAGCCCAAATCTTGCATCGGGAAAAGTGAAATATGGATCCTAGTCTAATAAGTTATTTTTAAAAGGTAATAATTATTAGAACATATAATCATATTACTGAAACAGTTTTATCTTTTCTTTTTCTGTAGATGTCTATATTATCTGTTATTCCGTTTTATTCACCCAAAGAATCCCTAAGCCTTATCATTGACAAGTGGAAGCTTTCAGGTCCAAACTTCGCCATTTGGAATATGCATCTTAAGAATGTATTAGATGCATAGAGAAAGCTATATGTCATAGAAACTTTGCCTCTAGGATGACGAGGAATAGATGCCCAGGATAGTTAGTATGATGCTTACTATCAGTATCTGGCTGATGAATATGATGTTATGTCAATTCTCGATGTCTCAGCTTCATCCGAGTTTACGGATGAACTCCAGGAGAAGTCATCTTTTGAGGTTGTTCAAGCATTAGAGGAAAGGTTCAAGAATAGTGAACGGGTATGTCGTTTCTTGCTAATGAAAGAAATTCTTTCGCAGAAAATGAAAGAAACCAGTCACTTAGTGATCATCTCATAAATATAAGAAGACTTTTAGATTGCTATGTGATTTTGGATCAGAATCAAAGCAACATGAGCTAGTGATGCTCTTGTTCGGTTCTTTGTCTAACCATTATCAGACCAAGGAAATGGACATCATTGGAGGCTTTGATATGACTGTCGCAAGCTTCCATGAAATTCTTATGTGCATCAGCGATGATCTGAATCCAGAGAGGCAAGAGTCAATAATAGTAGACCCTATGCAAGAGGATGACTGGTTAGAAGAGCTTGGACATATTTGTTGCCTAGACTGTGGTAGAAAGGATTCATGCGAGCACTCACTCGACATAGATCAGCTAGACATTGGTTCACGCAATGACTCAGGTATCTTTATGATAGATTGTCTTGTTACTTCTTATGAATCATGGGTATTAGATACCGGATGTGGTCATCACATTTGCAATCACTCTTAGGGATTCAAGAGAAGTAGGAAGCTAAGACAAGGAGATATGGACCTGCGGGTAGACGAAGGCTCCATGGTTGGTGCTGAAGTTGTAGGGACATATTGTCTTAGTTTGCCTTTGGGCATGGTCTTAGAACTAGAACCTTGTATTTATGTTCCTAGACATATAAAAAATGTTATCTCATTTGATTTTCTTAAATACTATGGTTTTAATTATGTTTTTAATAGTAAAACTATTTCTTGTTTCAAAAATGATATTTTTCTATTTTAAAGTTATTCCTCAAAATAGTCTATATACGCTAAATCTGGATAACAATGACAAAGACATATATCATATAAGTACAAGATCCAAGAGTAACTTGAATCAGACTTACCTCTGGCATTGTCGTTTAGGACACATATATCATATACACTTCTTCTGAAAGCTTCCCGTTAAGGAAGGCGGTTTTAACATCCATTTGCCATATTTCATAATCATGAAATGTAGCAATAGCTAAGAGTATCCGGATAGACTTCAACATCGCCACTGGGGAAAAGGTTTCATCATAGTCTATTCCAGGAGTTTGAGTGAAACCCTTAGCCACCAGTCGGGATTTGAAGGAATCCAAGGTTCCATTCATACCGGTCTTCTTCTTGAAGACCCATTTACACCCTACGCGTTTAACCCCGGGTGTGGGATCAACTAGTTCCCAAACCTTGTTATCCGACATTGAATGCATCTCACTTTCCATTGCTTCTCTCCACTTTGGAGATTCAGAGCTGGCCATGGCTTCCTTGTAGTTGGTGGGCTCATCATGGTCCACCATTAACTCGCTTCCCTCAGACGAATTCTACTGGAACGCCTTGGAGTAGATAATGGAAGAGTGTCAGGTACCGCAACATTTGCTTTCTTAGTTTCAACCATCTCAAGTTGAGTGCTAGTGCCAACCTCAAGTTCTTTATCGGTTGACCCTTGATCTTCCTCAAGGTCAATTTCCTTGCTGCTACATTGCTTGGATAGCATTTCTTTTTCGAGGAAAAATGCCCTTCGAGCAACAAATACTTTCTTCTCAGAAGGTTTATAGAATAAATATCCAACACCGGCAGGAGGATATATGATAAAGTAACACCTGTTCGAGCGGGGTTCAAGTTTGTCTTCGGCTTCACGTCTCACATAGGCTTAAAAACCCCAGACTCGTAGATATGAAAATGTCGGCTTCTTATTATATCATATTTCATAGGTAGTTTTTGTAACCTTCTTGGTTGGTACGAGGTTAAGGACTCTTACCACCATTTCTAGAGCATATCCGGATAAACTAATAGGTACCTCCGTTCAACTCATCATAGACCTCACCATATCTAGTAAAATCCGGTTCCTCCTCTCTGCGACCCTGTTTAATTGTGGAGTCCTAGGAGGTGTTAATTGTGAAATAATTCCATAATTCCATAGATGATATGTAAACTCGGTACTTATATACTCTCCTCCTCTATCAGACCGGAGTATCTTAATTGATTTGCCCAATTGATTCTGTACTTTGTTTTGGAATGTCTTAAACACCTCAAAGGTTTCATGCTTGTGTTTAACAAGGTAGACATACCCATACCTACTATAATCATCTATAAAGGTGACGAATTATCTTGAGTTATTCCTTGTGACATGCTTGAAAGGTCTACATATTGATGTATGAATAATATCCAAAAGGTCCTTTCCCCTCTCACTTGTACCCGTGAAGGGTGCTTTTGTCATTTTTCCTAATAAGCATGATTCGCGTACATCACTTGACCCATGGTCAAATGATTCCAATATCCCATCCGCTTGGAGCTTGCTGATGTGAGTCTTGTTTATATGACCAAGACAACTATCTCACAAAGAAAACTTATCCAAACCATTTTTGGAATCATAATCAATATTCCTGATAGTTTTTCTAGATTCAATGTATGCATTTGCCTCATATATGCCATGACACGGTAAAGCTTTAAAATAAACAATATTACTTTTAAAGCAAATAATTGCTCCATTAACAAATTTAAAATCATAACCGTCGTCATACGAAGCATGGAAAGAAATAATGTTTCTAGCCACATGGGGCGAATAGCATACATCTTTTAATAAAATAGAATAGGTGAATGAAAGCTCCAAGTCTCCTTTAGCTTCCACTGGGACAATCTCTTAATTTTTCCATGACAAGATTCAGCTCTCCCCGCTCCAAGCTCCTACTTTTCCTTAGCTCCTACACCATATTACATATGTGAGTGCCACAACAGGTATCTAAAACCCAGCCTTTAGAAGTAAAAGTTTGATGGAGTTCTATCATGAATGTACCTGAAGAGTCGGGTCACGATATGCTCATTGACTTGAGCTTATTGAGTCCCTCAAGGTACTTCGGGCAGCTTCGTCGGTAGTGCCCCTTGCCCCCGCAAAAGAAGCATTGAGCATCCTCTGGGGTCTTGGTTTGGGGAAGTTTCCTCTTACCCTTACCATCAGAGGTAGGGTTAGGCTTGGAATCACCAACCTTTCACTTACCTTTTCTTTTGGAAGGGGTGCTCTTCTTCTTCTTCTTCGTGATTCGGCCCTCCCGGATAGCCAAGACGGGATTAGAAGAAGATGGCTTGTTATTGGTTATGTTCGCTTCGGAAGTCTTGAGCATGCCATGCAACTCCATAAGGGTTTTATCCATGCTGTGCATATGATGACACATAACGAATTTATCATACGCACTAGGCAGGGATTAGAGGATCAAATCGACCGCTATCTCCCTCCCTAGGGTAAAATCCAGCTTCTCCATATGCTCAATGTTTGCCTTCATGCGCAAAACATGAGCGCTTACATTCACGCTTTCTTGGAGCTTGCACGCAAGGATGGACTTGAAGCATTTGTACCTTTCTTGGCTCGCCTGTTGTTGGAACATGTCCTTCAGCTGCACAATCAAGTCGTAAGCACCCAAGTGCTCCACTTTCTTTTGCAAATTGGAGCTCATGGAGCTCGACATAAGGCACGTAACTTCCTCGGTCTCTTTGATGTGTTTATCATGCGCCTCTTTGACTGCCCTTGAGGCATTGCTCGCAGGTGCCTCGGGTAGGGGTTCCTCAATGGTGTGCAATTTTCCTTCATAGCGTAAGACGAGCCTTAGCTGCCTATGCTAATCCATGAAATTGCTACCGTCGAGTTTCTCCTTCTCAAGGAAAACTCGTAGAGAAACATTGGTGTTGGTATTGTTTGCGCTTGTTGATGCCATCTAAAATGTTAAAGTAGATTTTAGTTAGTTTGATATTTTATCTTGTTAAAACAATTTACCCATGAAGAATAATCTTAACAAGGATAAGAACCATATTTAATTGTACCATGTGACGGGGTTATCGTGGATCACATGATACAACTATTTAGGCCGGCAACAATTTTGCCAATTGCAATCTCTATTGCAATCCTTAGAACCTTGCGGGATCCTACGACAACCAAAGGTTGTTTGACATGTTTGATCCCTTCTTGCACCAATTAATCAAGATTTCAAACTTAAAATTGCAAATCGTCCGTAAAGACATACGATGACAAATTCACCAAAAAATTGGCTAGGTGATTTAATATTTTATGTGAACGCGCGAGAGAATTGTAAACCATTTTTAGAAAATCTCTTGTGATTTTATTACTTTTCGAAAAATAATCTAGCATGCGAATCCTAAGCAATCCATGCATATAAAATCACAATCACACCCATAAGATACTATAATTGGTAACCCTTGCCATAAAAACCTATGTGTTCTTCGCGTGAGCCAAACGGGAAGAACATGGTCAATTCTAAGGGACACAAATTTTTCGATGCCAGCTCCCACTAGAACCGTGACCACCTCGGATTTCACCGGCTTCTATGGACATCTTGCTCCACCTTCTTTTGACTCCTCTTGTGTGTCTTCATCCATCAATAATTACAATACATACAATAGAATAAAGAATGGCATGCAAGCCACATTATACCTATTTATCTATTACAATTACATGGATGAATAAAATGGCATGCAAGCCACATTATTATTACAAATTTATCAAATAAATAATAATATAACCACAAATGCATCAAAACACACAATCAACCACAAGGCCAAGGCAAGGTCACCAACTTATATATCCACATACAACCAAACATACACTATAGCTACTGGAATAACATATAATAACAACAAAATAAAAATTCTAGAAGCTCAAAATAAGCAAAAATACCCGAGACCAAAAACTGTTTTTAACAAGGAACAAAAACTATCACAGCGACATTAGCGCCGCTAACACAATTTTAGAGCAGCTAACCCTGTTCGACAGAAAACAAACATTTTTTATTTCGGGTTTTTCAGGCCACCATGTGCTAATCTTACATAGAGGTGTCTCTGATACCACTGTTGGGGTTTCTTGGTCACGCAACGGAAACAAGGGACAACAACAAAAGCCCATGGTACAAGCATACAAATCACAAAATTGAAACCCCACAAATGAACCAAACTCTATGTAATAGAAAAGCAACATGAAAATAAAAGAGAAGAGGTTATACCAGCCTCCTTAGCTCCAGAAAACGTGAGAATGTGGTAAAGGTGATGCTCTAAGAACCAAAACCTGGTTCTTCTATTGAGGTATACCCCGGGAACACGCCAACCACGAGTGTTAGCTCGCCTCTAGTGGTACTTCTCTTGAACACCACTTGTGGAACAGCAACAAAGGACAACTTTTCTAGAACCTCTCTTGTAAAACTATCTTTAAGTCTCTTGAAGCACTTAAGAGTGTTTATATGTATGTATTGACCAAGAGTGCAAATGAAGACCAAGTGAGTCCTTATATAAAGTTCAAGTGATACTTCAGATGCCTCTTGGCCGGCCAAAGACCCCATGATATGTCTCACATGCATTGGCCAAATTTAGAGGTGATTTGACAAAAAGGCACATGCAGCCGTAGCGGCGCTAACCCTTAAGGGTTAGCGACGCTAACCCCTTAAGCTTAGCGTCGCTATCGCGGCCTGTCAGGTGACATGACACAAAGTACATGCAGCCATAGCGGCCCTATCTCATAAAGTTTAGCGATGCTAAACCCTTAATGTTAGCGGCGCTATCGGCCTGCGATGTCAACTTTTGTCTTTTGCCATTTTTGGTCCCTATACTCTGGTTGCTGTCAGGTTTGACCCTGGTGTATGACCCAATAGGCCCATACATCATCGGCAGTGATTCATACGGCGTGTATGCAACAGTAGGAAGGGGAGATGTGAGACTATGAAAGATACCGAATAATGACAACATAGCTGGTCCGTTGAGTAAGTTGCTGGCTAGAGATAAGCTTGAGAGGCATGCTTGTTCTATAGGGATGTAGTATAGGAACTAGCATCTAATATCAGTAATTGATTATGCCCATGGAATAAACATAAAACATATAATTACGTATTTACATTTCATAGTGATTCAAATAGAATGTTTTTATGTATATATTTTAATGTTTTCCATTTTTAGCATAATTAACCCATCCATGATACATAGTTTTGTGATATCTAAATTTCTTTGTAGCTAATTAATATAGTGGGAGCTACATCGAGGAGATAACGCTATTAAAATTACATAATGATTTATTCATGTAGAGAATAAAAGCAGAATTTTATGACCAATTGTTTATAGATATTTGTCAGGGAAATTGGAGGTGACATGCATCAAGCCTACTCTGTGGAGCCTTGTCATGAGTAAGCTTGATTGGCTATCCTTAACCCTGATATGTTTGGCTTAGGGCATGGGTACTTCTGTACTTTGGAAAGTCTTAACGTCATGCCATAACTAGGTTACAATACGGGGCGAGTCTGCGTGCAGCAGAAGCCTTGTGCTCCAATGCAAGCAGTAAAGATGTATTTTCACCTTCTCTTTCTTTATGATAGGAAATATTTCAGCGCCACTTGACGGTTGAGTCTAAGGGAAATCAGTGACCGCGCTGGGATAGAATGATAGCCATTATTCGATAGATCCGTTACTGCAGTTAGTCGAGATCACAGTCAAGAAATATCATATGGATTTTAGAATTGATCATGTGCTACAGGTAAATATCGTTATGCAAAAGAATAATCCGGGTAATTCATGTATGGATTACAGTCTCTACACGTAAGATATTTTATAGTCGTGGTTAACCTAAGTGTCTGGCTAGGGACCTCCTTAGGCCAATGACGTACAAGGAAGTGTAACTATCTTGCAAAAGTAGGAGTCCAATAGATTATGTGCATAGATAGTGTACACGTGTCATCATATCCGAGCACTATAAGGCACTAAAGGGTCACATGGTTGCACATCCAACTAGAACCAAGATAATAGAATAATACCTTATGTACTGATAACTAATAGTTAATTAATTATCAAGGAAACTAAATAATAAATAGTTATTTATTATTTGGGAAATTAAATATTAATTTTAATATTTAATTGAAGGTTTGGTTAAAGGATAAATAATTAATTAATAATAATTAAACAATGAGGGTTGGTTTTTTTACTAAGTTTAATGTTATAATCTTTGGACCAGGCTTAAGGGCTTATAAGCCTTAATCCACATAAGTTTATATAAAAAGGGATTAATCTTAGTAATTAAGCAATAAGATAACTTAACCACAAGTTTCACAAAACTCTCTCCCCTCTCCCTTGCTACCTTTGGTCGAGATAATACCTATCGCCGGTGGAGGTGGTCTTTGCTACGTAACAGCGGCGGTGGCCGACACATTACGGTAGCGACAACACTTCTCGGTGGTCCTCGCCCTCGGCGGAACCCCCTTAAGGTGATTCTCAGCCTCGGCAGCCCTTGACGGGATGTTGGCGGGGGAGGTTCATAACAACAGACACACACATACACGTTCATTTTTTCGCGGCTATTGTTCTAGGTGCTCTAGTAGCCGAGTTCACGGGTCTAGTAGATGTGTATCCCCTCTATCAGTCTGAGGGTATACTTTCTAGTCCTTTAACTTTTTAGTTTCCGATATAAAATATGCATAAATATATATATATATATATATATATATATATATATATATATATATATAAATATATGTGTGTGTGTGTGTTGGGTTTTATATAAGATTACGCATATACTCAATGTTGGATTATGGCCACTGACACACGTACGCCAATTGAACACTACCGATGACATATGGGCCTATCGGGTCACACGAAGGGGGTTGATTTTGGCAACAACCTAAAAGAAAGGGGTGAGAAAGAATATTTAATGATAGTTGGTAATCTGGACTGAGTTAGCGGCGCTATCTCTTATGTCGCTAACTCAGATGCGATAGCAGCACCACATTTGGGCGGTTAGCGGCGCTACCACTAGGCGGGTACGGTGCTAACCCTGCTGACAAATTACAACTTTATTCTTTTTACCTCCTCTTTCCACCAATGCCTGGCTAGGCCATGATTGAACTTTGGCCGATCTTGGGGAGACCTGGGGTCGGTTTTGAGCTTATAAAACTCCTTGTTTTGTCTATCATTTGGCTCTCTTGGCTAAGACAAAAACACAAACATAAATAAACACTTGAGGATTGTTCTTGTGTGAGAAAAGAGATACAGATCAAGAGAGTTCCTGGTGGGTCTAAGGTAGTTGTTCCAGAAGCAAGTTCAAGTATTGGATTTGGCTCAAAGGGGTGCTAGTACACCAAGGTCACCAAGTTCTCATGGTAGACTATGATAGCTCAAAAGGAAAGGTTCAAGACTTGGAGCCTTGCACTCAACAACTCCAGAGACATCAAGGGTATATCTCTTCACTTCTCTTTCTGTTTTAAGTTGCAAAATGTTGTTGTAGAGCTTGGTACACATTTGGGGTTCACCATGTAGTTCTTTCATGTTTCAAAAATCCGTTTTTTGTTCATGTATGCTTCCGTTGTGTGATCAACCACGAACCCCAACAGTGGTATCAGAACAACCTCTACACTAGTTTTGCACTTGGTTGCCTGAAAAATCCGGAAAGATGTGTTTTTGGTTCTATCCGGTAGTTAGCGGCGCTAACTTTTTGAAGTTAGCGGCGCTATTGACAGTTTGGATAGCGCCGCTAAGTCTATCATAGTTAGCGGCGGGATTCTGTTATGGTTAGCGGTGCTAACTCCTTATAGTTAGCGGAGCTAACCTCTTTCTGGCAGAATGCACGTTTTGTTTAAAAATAAATTTTGTTCGGATTTTTGGCTCAATTGTACTTTCTGTATTTTTCCAGAATTTGGGTATTAAGATATTTAAGTTGCCTTATGTCTTGGTTGGTGTATTTATATGTGAATTAACATGTTGGCATGAAAATGGTTAATTGCATATACTTACATTGTGTATATATAAACATGAAATTTTGACTTGTTTAAGGTTCCTATTGCATATGTACATAGGATTATAAGATTTGCATGGTTCTTGTGTGGCACACCATACTAGTTTTGTCTTGTGATGTTGTATGTGGTGGTATATGAAATCAGGTAACAATTTAAGCTTTTAGACCTATGTGATGTGTTTGGTTGTTTAAATTAATTTATTCATTCATTTGGTGGTTTGTACTACTATGGTTTGTAATAATTAATTTTATTTATTCAGTTTGTAATTATTAACTACTATGGTTTAGGGCTTAGAATAGATATTGTGGCTTGCATGCCATTTCCTTTTAAATTTGTAAATTGTAAAAGGAGAACCGAGACAACCAACAAAAACCATGGAGGGTGTCTTGGCGGAGTTGGATCTGGAGGTCGGTGGGAGACGCGATGGGTCAAGTAGGAGGAGCACACATTAAGTAATTCGAAATTGTTCTTTGATGACTTAGTCTTGCCCGTTGGCTTACGGGCAAGGCGCATAGGATTGGCTCGTTACCGGATATTTATATTACATGCGTGGTTGGTTTTGTTTTGTGTATTTTCTTGCGTGGTTGTTTAGGATCTTCGCATGCTAGAGATTTTTTAAAAAATGATAAAACCAAAGAGTTTTAAATTGGTTTACAAACTCCGCGCGCCACATAGACAAGAAATGGTTAAAAAAGTTTTATCCGGAAAAACTAAATCACGTTTTTCAAATGTAAATCTCACACCACCCGTAAGATGCACCACCCGAATCTAGTGAACAAGATATGTCGTCGAGCTTTAGCCGAGATCAGTTTTGTGTAACTGTGTGGAAGGTGCGTGTGGAAACTCGCAAGGTAGGATGTTGAGTTCTAGCTGAGCCGACCATTGGGCTAGAGTAGCACCGTGTATCTTGACAGTTGATTTACAATTCCAAGATTTAACACACCTTGGTAGTTGTCGTGCCCATACCGAGCTACCAAAGTGGATTAATGAGGAGTTGGTGTGGAGGGATCAAACATGCCAAATGGGTGCTATGAGTACCTAGAATCCCGCAAGTGTCTAAGAGTTGTAATCATGGATTGCAATTGGTAAAGTGTTTACCGGCCTAATTTAGCTCCATGAAGTCATCCGTGGTAAACCTGTCATGGATTGGGGTATTTTGAGGTTCTTAGCCCTTGTTAATATAATTTGTTTTATAACAAGTGGGTAATTATTTAACAAGGATTTAATACATCATAACTAACCTATTCGTACTTTGCTTGTAGATGGCATCTACTACCAACACCAACACTACCAACATGTCACTCCGTCCTTTCTTGTCAAAGGAAAAACTCATGGGACTGAACTTTATGGACTGAACTTTATGGACTGAACTTTGAGAATTGTTCTACGCCATGAGATGAAGCTTGAGGTCCTTGAGTCAACTCTTCCAGAAGCGCCTGCTACCAACGCGGCGAGGGCTGTCCGAGAGGCGTATGAGAAATGCCTCGAGGACACAAATGACGTGACTTGCCTTATGCTTACGACCATGAGTCTGGAATTGCAAAGGAAATTCGAGAAAGTGAGTGCGTATGAGATGATATCTCAGCTGAAGGACATGTTCCAACAACGAGCAAGGCAAGAACTCTATGAGTTCGTCAAGGCCTTCATCGGTTACCGGATGCAGGAAGGCGGCAATGTGAGTTAAGGCCAATGGGTGGAAGCCCAAACCTAACCTAACCCCTGAGCCGAAGGGGAAGCAAGTGGCTGCCGCTGCCACCTCACCGGAAGAGGCAACCTGCTTCGTCTGCGGGGAGAAGGGTCACTAACGGCGTAGTTTCCCCAAGTATAAGGAGGAGCTCAAAAAGCTTTGAGCTAAAGGTGTCGCTGCCTCCGGACGTACATGATTGAACTCCATAACACTTCTACTTCTGATGCATGGGTTTTAGACAGTGGGTGTGGTACTCACGTATGTAATAATGTGCATGTACTAAGAAGAAGTAGGGACTTGGTTGATGGAGAGCTGGATCTGGTCGTGGGAAAGAAGGCGGTTGTCCCGGTTGAGAAGATTGGGAGTGTGGAGCTCGCCGTTCCATCCGGCTTATCTATCGTATGCCTTGTATGATTATGGATTTGATTTTAAATTTGATAAGGGTACTATTTTGTGTTAGAAAGGTAGTACATTTTATTTTATAGCATTTCCATGTCGTGGCATATATGAGACAAGCATTAGCTTGCGAAACAATAGATCAATCATGAATGTTGATTCGGGATCCAAAAGTGTTTTGGATAAATTATCTCTTTGGCATGGTCGGTTAGGCCACATAAACAAGAAATGCATCGCCAAGCTCCAAGCGGATGGGATCTTGGAATCATTTGACCACGAGTCTAATGAAGTATGCGAATTTTATTTTTTGGGCAGATGACCAAAGCACCCTTCACCGGTGTATGTGAGAGGGCACAAGACTTGTTGGATATTGTTCACACTGATGTGTGTGGTGCGTTCAAGCATGCTACAAGAGATCATTCCCGCTACTTCGTTACCTTTATTGATGATTATAGTCGATACGGGTATGTCGACTTGGTGAGACAAAATTTGGATAACTTTGAGGTATTTAAGACATATCAAAAACGAGGTAGAAAATCACTAGGGAAAAAAATAAAGATGCTAAGATCTGATAGAGGCGGTGAGTATCTTAGTTCTGAGTTCTGTAACCATCTGAGGGATTGTGGGATTGTCTCACAATTAACCCCTCCTAGGAGGCCACAGTTAAATGGTGTCGCCGAGAGTAGGAACCGAACATTGTTAGATATGGTTCGGTCAATGATGTTTCGTACGGAAGTTCCCGTTACGTTTTGGTGATACGCGATTGAAACGTCCGGTAGAATCCTTAACCTTGTATCAACAAAAAAGGTTAAGAAAACACCGTATGATATGTGGCATGGAAAGGTTCAATCCATTTCATATTTAAAGGTCTGGGGTTGTCCTGCCTATGTGAGGCATGAGGTTGAGGATAAATTGGAGCCCAGGGCCGAAAGGTGCTTTTTCATTGGGTATCCTGCGAGGTCTACGGGATATTTGTTTTACAAACCTTCGGAAAACAAGGTGTTTGTTGCTCGAAGGGCAGTGTTCCTGGAGAGTGAACTGCTATCCAAAGCCGCTAGTAGGAGGAAGGTTGATCTTGAAGAAATTCAAGAACCTACCAATGTAGAACCTGATGTTGGCACTAGCTCACAACCTGCAACGGTTGAATCTCAGCAAGATGATGCTGGAGATAATATAAACCCATTGCCTATTAGAAGATCTGGTAGAAATCGGCATGAGCCACAGAGATATGGTTTTAACATATGTGAGGGCACCGACATGGTAGTAGATTCTGATGAACCTACCAAATACCGGGACGCTGTGGTGGGCCTTGAGTCCACCAAGTGGAAAGAAGCAATGGAATCCGAGATTCAATCCATGTCGGATAATCAAGTCTGGGACATGGTTGATCCTGTGCCTGGGTGCAAACACGTCAGGTGCAAATGGGTCTTCAAGAAGAAGATCAATGTGGATGGCGAGGTAGACAACTTCAAAACCCGAGTGGTGGCTAAGGGTTTCACTCAAACTCATGGTGTAGACTATGAGGAAACCTTTTCCCCGGTGGCTATGTGGAAGTCTATCCAGATACTCATGGCCATTGTCGCATTTCATGTTTATGAGATTTGGCAAATGGACGTCAAAACTGCGTTCCTTAATGGAACACTTTCAGAGGAGGTGTATATGACACAGCCTAAGGGTTTTGTACATCCAGAGTTTCCGGATAAAGTCTGCATACTCAAGAAATCCATTTATAGGCTTAAGCAAGCCTTTCGGAGTTGGAACCTGTGCTTTGATGAGAAGGTCAAAGAGTTTTGCTTCTCTAAAAGCAAGGATGAGCCATGTGTTTACATTAGAGCTAGTGGGAGCATAGTTGTGTTCCTAGTTCTTTATGTAAATTATATTCTACTAATTGGGAACGACGTCCAAACTTTGCAAGGTGTGAAATCCTTGCTAGGGAGTTGTTTCTCAATAAAAGATCCTCGGGATGCGACTTACATTTTTGGGATTAAGATCTATAGTGATAGATCCCGCAGGTTGATATGCCTGAGCCAGAGTACGTACATTGACAAGGTCCTAAAGATGTTTAGGATGGAGGATTCCAAGAAGGGGTTCAAACTTATGTCACAAGGTTTGGTTTTGAGCAAGTCCCTTATGCTTCGGCTATAGGCTCTATCATGTACACCATGCTATGTACTAGGCCTGATGTTTCTAGTGCATTAAGTATGACAAGTAGATATCAAGCCAACCCTAGTGAAGCACATTGGACTACAGTGAAGAAAATTCTCATGTATCTTCGGAGAACTAAGGAGATGTTCTTAGTATATGGAGGTGCGGAAGAGCTGAGGGTAACTGGTTACTCTGATGCTAGCTTACAAACGAACATGGATAACTGCCGATCCCAATCGGGTTCGTGTTCCTGTAAAATGGTGGTGCTATCGCCTGGAGGAGCTCCAAGCAAGACACTGTGGCAAATTCGATGACTGAGTCTGAGTACATTGTGGCCAGTGAAGCTACGAAGGAGGCTGTTTGAATGAGGAAATTCATCAAAGATCTGGGAGTTATTCCTAGTATATCTGACGTGTTGAGGTATTTTGTGACAACGAGGGTGCGGTTGCTTTAGTAAAGGAACCAACGTCTCACGGACGCACGAGGCATATTCTGCAGAAATATCATTATATCCGGGACGTAGTCGATTGTAGAGACATTGTTATCAGTAGAGTACATACGGATAGCAATGTGGCGGATCCGTTCACCAAACCTTTATCGCAAGCGAAGCACGATGCTTACACATGTGCTATTGGGATTACATTTGCTAGCAATTTGGTTTGATCATGTATTTGTATTTTGGTTAGTATATTTGATGTATTTATCTTTTTGGGAAACATTGAGCAGTATTGTATTTATCGATTATTAAATGGAGATTTTGTAATACGCAAGTTGCGGGTATTTCTTTAAATCTTTACTGTGTTCCAACTTAGCATGTTTTCTTCTTCCCTGAATGTGTAAACATTCTAAATGTCCGTAGTCGGTCATTCTTCTTGGGAAGGAAGTATGAATTAAGACTGAGGGAAGTGATTGGTCATATGTCCAATGGGGATTGGGACACGGGGACGCAACACTTTGCCTGTACTTGAAAGAGTTTCAAGTGACTAGATGACCCACACCTGAGTTCACTTTGTGGTACTTGTCATAAGTGAATCAGGATGATAATATCAGTTTATCCTTATACTCGAGATGCATGTGTCCGTAACTGGTTGTTATAAAGGGAGTAATTGGGCAGAGTATGGTCAGTGTGATGGGCAATGTAGTTAAAGGAATTTGTTCCTCTATTTAGTGAGATATCCTTGGGCCCCTCGATGATTGGTCATTGAGACCAAAATGCATGGTCGTGCTCAACTGTGCAACGATAAATGTATCTGATTGCAACTTGTATATTTTGGTCATCACCAGTCTAGATCGAGAAACATAACCATGAACGAACGGAGAATGACTTAGTACAATGTCTCGTGTTCACTTGGATATCACGAACAAAAGGATGTCTAATCCATTATCTATAGGACCATTTCACACGGGCGACATTTTGGTTTTTGTGCTGAAAACAAATCCCATACTGATTTGGGGGCAGAGATGTCTTACTAGAGGCCGCTCTCTGTCTGTGATGCATTGGGTACGGTGAGTCATGTGCAAGTGGGAGTCTGTTGGAGTATGCCCACTGACACACGTACGCCAATTGATCACTACCGATGACGTATGGGCCTATAGGGTAACACTCTGGGGATTGATCTTTACAACAACCTAAAAGAAAGGGGTGAGAAAGAATAATTAATGATAGTTGGTAATCTGGACAGAGTTAGCGATGCTATCTCTTCTGTCACTAACTCAGACGCGATAGCGGTGCTACATTTGCGCGGTTAGCGGTGCTACCCTGGGCGGGTAGCGGCGCTAACCCTGCTGACAGATTACAACTTTATTCTTTTCACCTCCTCTTTCCACCAATGCATGGCTAGGCCATGATTGATCTCTGGCTGATCTTGGGGAGACCTGGGGTCGGTTTTGAGCTTATAAAACTCCTTGTTTTGTCTTTCACTTGGCTCTCTTCGCCAAGACAAAAACACACACATAAACAAACACTTGAGGATTGTTCTTGTGTGAGAAAAGAGAGAGAGATCAAGAGAGTTCCTGGTGGGTCTAAGGTAGTTGTTCTAGAATCAAGTTCAAGTGTTGGACTTGGCTTAAAGGGGTGCTAGTACACCAAGGTCACCAAGTTCTCGGGGTGGACTTTGATAGCTCAAAAGGAAAGGTTCAAGACTTGGAGCCTTGCACTCAACAACTCCAGAGTGTCAAGGGTATATCTCTTCACTTCTCTTTCTGTTTTAAGTTGCAAAATGATGTTGTCGAGTTTGGTACACATTTGGGGTTCGCCATGTGGTTTTTTCATGTTTCAAAAATCCATTTTTTGTTCATGTATGATTTTGTTGTGCTCAACCACGAACCCCAACACTCAAGTTATCCTTATCTAAAACCACACTGGTTAGACCAACTTAAGAATGCTAACTAAAACGGTAATTATTCATAAAAGTAGAAAAAAAATAATTAACAACCCTCAAAAACCTAAAGGGTTATGATCTTTTGTTTATAACTAATGTGTATATTATATATATTTCGATATATGCATGTGTATACAAACATGAGATAATCAGGATAAATAACAAACATGTTACAATATATATCAATCAAGATCGTCATACAAAACACACATGTATGTATGTATATATATATATATATATATATCCGATCGACATGTATCAACAAGAACATGAAGATGATGATTATTATACCTTTTAATTTTCTTAGGGTTGCTCAAGATGTAGTCCACCCGTAATGAGGCAAGATAAGAGCCCGCTAGAATTGTAAACCACAATCACCAAACCGGCACTCGATGTTGATCAAGAAAAGCCGACCCTCGGTTTTGCCTTCGAGGGTTCGGCCGAATGGGAGGAGAGGGAGAGAGAAGAGAGCTTCTCCTTTTCTTTGTATTTTTGTTATATGTTAACCTTAATCAAAGATATCCTAATCCTTTATTTATAGGGTTAATTAGAAAAGGATTAGATTAGGAAACCTTTATCCATATCTTTGATTTTTACCAAGTTACTAGTTATTATTAATATATAAAATATTATATATATATATATATATATATATATATATATATATATATATATATAATCCTTATTAATTAATAATTACTTAGTGAAAACCTTATTGAAGATAATAATTTAAACCAAAAAGTATTAATCTTTAATATTATGAATTAACAATATAATTTATTGACTAATAAACATATATTTTCCAATTAATTAAATATCTTGCTAATGGAGCCTCTCCATAATCAAAATTATTGGTTTATAACTAACTGTTATGAAATCATCCTCCCAATTGTGGTTATATTACCTCTTGGATTACATGCCCTCGCAAGTGTGATCCATGAGTGTTTCATAGCATGTGATGTGGCATCAAGGTTTGACGGTTATGCAGACAAATCCTATCAGACTCCCAAGTGTAGTCGTGATTAATTTAAGTGTCTAGCTGGGTACCTCCTTAGGCCCATGATGAACAAGGGAGTGTAACTATCATGCACAAGTGGGAGTCTGATAGAATGTATGTAGGGAAATTGTACACGTGTAATCATATCCATGAATACTATGAGTCACTAAAGGGTCATACAGCTGCACACCCAACTGATGAACCAGGAAACAATACTATGTGTGTACAAGCAATAATTAATAGTTAATTAATTATGGATAGAAATAATAAACAGACATATAATATTAAAAGGAGAGGTTATATATTAATTAATATTAAAATCAAACGATAGGGTTTGTTTTGTTAATTGATCAAAGTTAGTGATCAATGGATCGGGTTTCAAGTCCAAGGGCCGTGGTCCATTTAAATTATTATATAAATAGATTAACCCGTTGTTTTAACCTAATCACATTACAGTCAACAAGAGGCAAAACAAAGACACACTATCTCCTCTCTCTCTCTCTCCTTCTCGACTGACAATTCCACCACCACCCTACGCAGTGGTCGACGGTGATTCCTACGGCGGTGTATGGCAACCGGCGGACAGCGGCCCCCCTCTCTCGGCGATCGGACCCTAGGCTGAAATCATGCACTTTGCGGCGGCTTTTTGGTGGGAAACACGCACACGGGAATTGTTTGTATTGGCAGTCTAGCAGCCATTTCACAAGGTGCAGTAGCTGTGTATCCCCCTATAGTAGTTCAGGGTATATTTTCTCTTATCCTTTTCACACTGTTATAAACCTGGACATAGGTTATACCTGTTATAATTATGATTTATTGTTCTGTTTCCCCTCTTGATCCAATTGTGATCTTGGGATGGGATTTATCTTAATTTTATTCCGTTGTGCTTTATTGTACGCTGTAAATCCCAACAGTGGTATCAGACCCTTCTTCTATGCTCGGTGGGGAACAAGTTTAATCATGATTATATATTGTTTATATTTGTGCGAAACTTATACTGTGGTTCATGTTTCTGATCTGTTACCTGATAAAGTTTTCAGCTTTACTCCTTTAATAATATATATATATATATATGTTGGTCCCGAAATGATTCTACAACAACAAATGTTTGTAGAAGGGGGGTTGAATACAAACTCTAGTTTTTTAAATTTAAGAGACACACGGTTAATTTTATATAATTCTTATTAATATGAATCAAGAATTACATGAACTAGATGCGGAAAATTTGGGTTCAACAAAAGGTGGCAACTAAACTGTCTAACACATAAACAAAGCTAATCTTAAACAACTTATGTCTAAGATGTTCAACACATGAACAAGTTTGTTTACACTGAAAAAAAAAATGTTCAACACAGTGTTCAATAGATCTATTCGATACTTTGCATGTTTCCATGCATGTGTATATATAAGCAAGGTGGTGTCCGGTTGATGGAGTGGAGAAGGAGACAAAGGTACTTGATTTAATAATATTATAATAGATAAAGTTAGTGGGTGAAAAGCAAATTCACTTTTCACATGAAGTGTGTAAAGTGAATGTACTATTCAGTAAAGTCAAATCTCACTATCGATTATTATATTATTTAAGTACTACATTTGTGTCTTGGGAGAGTAAACTTCTATTTCCATGCTTGTACTTTAATCAACACCATGCTTCTTGAAGACTTGACTTAACCAAGTATAGAGTTGCCAGCCATACTTAGTTGTTAAAGATAGATTTAAAGGCATAATATAATAACACATGTTCTGCCTTAGACCTAAGAAAATAATACAATGAAAAACTATTAACTGAGGTACTGTATATGACTTAGCTAATAGACACTGAACTGCAAACATATTTTTGCTCAGCCAAGGATAAATGTAAAAGACTCACCTACTGAAATCTGCTCAGCTGATCATAATTGATCAGCTAATAATACATGCTAAAGTAAAGCTACATAAGCAAATCAACCTTTATGATCAGTAGATCCTGAGGGCTCAGCTGATCATTGAGAGTGATAAGCTTACAATGAAAAGATTAGATAAATTAAAGGATAGCTTATCTGATAGATGGGAGGCATCAGCTGATCAGAGTAATTGACTCAGCTGATCCGTTGACTGCTCAGCTGATCTTGAAAGAACCCTCAGCTGATGGTATCGGACCATCAGCTGATGCTTTGTAGATGCTCAGCTGATACTTCTTGAATTGTCTTTTCTTCTTAGCTGATCTTCATGAAACTGGTCCTTTTGCTGATACTCAGTGTTCAGCTGATACTTTTGTTCTTCGGCAGACATTTATTTATTAGGAATTTCTTTAAGTTAAACATGAAAAACAACACATGGTTTGGTAAGTCTTTATAATATGTTCCGTTGAAATTCTGTTTTTGAGAATCTTTTGATTTATGAAGTACCATTTTTCTGTTTTTGTGGTATCTTTTCTATCCTTTTTCTTTTTTTAGGATTTTTGGATTTTCTATATTTACACAATGTGAGCTATCTACTTAAAACCATTTATACTAGCAGTTTATCTAAGTAGTCCATGATCAACAGTTCAAGCTTGAATACAAGAACAAGGAAATTACAAGGGAGTTTGTACAAAATTATAAGTTACACTAAGTTACAGAATTTTAACTAGTCTAGGAATTTGAACTTACAACTAGTCTGGTTATGATGTTTCAATTGCTTTCCAACCAAGGTTCATATTTTATTTCAACATTTTTGATTTGAGGATTTGCAGCCACAATTTGTTCAGCTCTTGATCTCAGCAGCTGTTCAAAGTAATCACTTCCTGTCAGATCCCTTGTTGATTGCACAACATGAAAAATGAGTTCTCTTTGAGTTTTTCCTAACTCAGATTCTCTTAGGAACATCCACTCACCAATTTTGTTCTTGAAGAACTTCCCTCTTTCTGGTTCAGTTTTGTATTTCAACATTTCAGGAGTGGTATTGGGAGGAAGAGTTGTGTTTTAGTTCTTATAAGCAGCAATGAAGGGATTATCAGGATTGAGTATGATTTATTCAGTAGACACAAAGTCTTTTAATGTTTTATTAAAAGCATCCTCGATCACTTGAATGTGTTTAACAAATTGATCATAGGTGAATACTCTGTGGAAATAGTCTGTCTGATCCAGTAGTAAAAGTGTCTTATGAATGTGGGAGCAACTTCACTTTTGGACTTGAGGAGATGGTACATGATCTCAATCATTTCAAAGAAGGAGAATAACTTGCAGTATTCTTGATGAATATCTTCATGTGTTCTGTATTTATTCCTTCTGACTACTCTTATGTAGGGATCGTTGTCTGTACCTTTGTATGAACTAACCCTTGAGAAGATGTTTGCATTATCTCTCTCCATCAGTTTTTCATTGTTGTTCCAGAACTCCTTAGACTTCTTTCCAGTTAGCTTTTTGGTCTTGGAAAATTCAGTATTGAGCAGTGCTTGGATAGCTTCTTTGTGAGTTCTACCTCTTTTGGAGGTTTTCTTGGAAGGAGGGTCTTCTTGCTGCTGTGATGCTTGAACTTGAGGTTCTAGAGTGGACAGCATAAACAGTTTCTCTTCTTGTATCTCCCTAAGTTCCTCATCAGTGGAACCTATAATTGCAGCAAGGTCTTCTGGAGTAGTGAAGTCCTAATGTCTGTCCCTGGCTTTAAATGTTGGGGTTCGTGGTGCATAGCAACGGAAGCATGCATGTAATAAAATCGAAATTTAAAGATAAAACAAAACCACATGGTGAACCCCTTAAGTGTACCAAGCTCTACAACATAGATTTGCATCTTAAACAGAAAGAAAGAGTATAAATATACCCCTGATGTCTCTGTTCGGTTGTGTGTACAAATGTTTCAAGCTTAAACTCCTTTTTGATCTATCAAGGTCCACCCCGAGAAACTAGGCAACCTTGGTGTACTATCACCCCTTTAGCTCAATCCAATACTTGAATAAGCTTCTGGAACAACAATCCTTTAAGACCACTAGGAACTTCTTGCTCTCTCTCTCTCTCTTTTACTTAGACAACTCACCAAAAGTTCTAAGTGTATATTGTCACAAGTGTGCAGGTGTATCAAATGAGAGAGTTGCATGTTCTTTTATAATCTCCATGGTGCCTCCAGGACTCCCCAACTCGGCCCATAGATAATCATAAGGTGTGCATGCATTGGTGGAGAGAAGAGGTGAAAAGAATAAAGTTGCTTCTGTCAGGCAGGGTTAGCGCCGCTAACCGCCCACACATAGCGATGCTAACCACTTAAGGTTAGCGCCGCTATCGCGGCTGAGATAGCGACGTCTTGGTTAGCGTCGCTAACCTAGTCCAGGAAACAAACTATCATTATTTATCCTTTCTCACCCTCATCTTTTAGGTTTTTGTCAAGATCAGCCCCCGGCGTGTGACCCGATAGGCCCACACGTCATTGGTAGTGATCATTTGGCTTACGTTTGCCAGTAGGCATACTCTAACAAAATCCCACTTGCGCATGACTCACCGTACCCAATGCATCACAGACAGAGAGCGGCCTCCAGTAAGACATCTCTGCCCCCCAAGTCGGTATGGGTTTTGTTTTCAGCACAAAAACCAACTGCAACCCGTGTCAAATGGTCCTATTGATAAGGGATCAAACATCCTTTCGTTCGCGATATCCAAGTGAACACGAGACATGGTACTTAGTCATTCTCCGTTCGTTCACAATTTTGTTTCTCGATCTAGATTGGTGGTAACCAAAATATACAAGTTGCAATCGAACATAACTCATTGCAAGCTTTGAGCATGGCCATGCATTTTGGTGTTAGCGACCAATCATCGAGGGGCCCAAGGATATCTCTCTAAACAGAGGAACAAATTCTGTTTACTACACTGCCCACCACAGTGATCATACTTTGCCCAATTACTCCCTTTATAACAGCCAGTTACGGACTGCTTTTGAAAGCAACTAGAACAAAGCAAACCAAAGTGATGCAGACACATGCATCTCCAGTTTCAGGATGAACTGATATTATCATCCTGATTTACCCATGCCATGTACCATAAAGTAAAATCAGGTCTGGGTCATCCAGTCACTTGAAACACTTTCAAGTACACGTGAAGAATTGCGTCCCCGTGTCCCAGTCCCCATTGGACACATGACCAATTACTTCCCTCATTTCATACTTCCTTCCCGAGAAGAATGACCGACTGCAGACATTTAGAATCCAAACACATTCAGGGAAGAGCAAAACATGCTAAGTTGGAACACAGTAAAGATTTAAAGAAATACCCGCAACTTGCGTATTACTAAATCTCATTTAATAATCGATAAATACAATAAATACAATACATCTTAATGTTCCCAAAAGGGTAAATACATCAAATATGCTAACCAAAATACAAACACATGATCAAACCAAATAACTAGCAAATCTAATCCCAATAGCATGTGTATGAGCATCGTGCTTTGCTTGCGATAATGGTTTGGTGAACGGATCCGCCACGTTGCTATCCGTGTGTACTCTCCTGATGACAATGTCTTCACTATCGACCATGTCCCGGATGTAATGATACTTTCGCGAAATATGCCTCGTGCGTCGGTGAGACCTTGGTTCGTTCGCTAGTGCAACCGCACCCTCGTTGTCACAAAACACCTCAACAGGGTCGGCAATACTAGGAACCACTCCCAGATCTTGGATGAATTTTCTCATCCAAGATCCTTCATTTAGAAACAACTCCCTAGCCAGGCTTTTACCCCTTGCAAAGTTGGGACGTCGTTCCCAATTAGTAGAATATCATCTACATAAAGAACTAGGAATACAACTATGCTCCAACTAGCTCTAATGTAAACGCATGGCTCATCCTTGCTCTTAGAGAAGCCAAACTCTTTGACCTTCTCATCGAAGCACAGGTTCCAGCTCCGAGAGGCTTGCTTGAGCCCAAAAATGGACTTCTTAAGCTTGCAGACTCTATCCGGAAACTCTGGATGTACAAAACCCTCAGGATGTGTCATATACACCTCCTCTGAAAGTGTTCCAAGAAGGAACGCGGTTTTGACGTCCATTTGCCAAATCTCATAATCATCAAATGCGGCAATGGCCAAGAGTTTCCGGATAGACTTCAACATGGCCACCGGGGAAAAGGTTTCCTCATAGTCTACACCATGAGTTTTAGTAAAACCCTTAGCCACTAGTCGGGCTTTGAAGGTGTCTACCTCGCCATCCATGCCGATCTTCTTCTTGAAGACCCATTTGCACCCTACGGGCTTACACCCCGGTACGGGATCAACCAAGTCCCAGACTTGATTATCCGACATGGATTGAATTTCGGATTCCATTGCTTCTTTCCACTTGGCGGACTCAGGGCCCACCACAGCGTCCTGGTATTTGGTAGGCTCATCAGATACCACTACCATGTCGGTGCCCTCAGATATGTTAAAACCATATTTCTCTGGCTCATGTTGAGAATCAACCTTTTCAAGCTGTGAGCTAGTCCCAACATCAGGTTCTACATTGGCAGGTTCTTGAATTTCTTCAATATCAACCTTTCTCCCACTAGTGTATTTGGATAGCAGTTCCCCTTCAAGGAACATTGCCCTTCGAGCAACAAACACCTTGTTCTCCTAAGGTTTGTAAAACAAATATCCCATAGACCCAGTAGGATAACCAATGAAAAAGCACCTTTCGGCCTTGGCCTCTAGTTTGTCCTCAACCTCACTCCTCACATAGGCAGGACAACCCCAGACCTTTAAGTATGAAATGGATGGAACCTTTCCATACCACATCTCATATGGTGTTTTCTTAACCTTCTTTGTTGGTACAAGGTTAAAGATTCTACCGTCCGTTTCAATCGCGTATCCCCAAAACGTAATGGGAACGTCCGTACGAACCATCATGGACCGAACCATAAATAACAATGTCCGGTTCCTCCTCTCTGCGACACCATTTAACTGTGGCGTCCTAGGAGGGGTTAATTACGAGACAATTCCATAATCCCTTAGATACTCACCGCCTCTATCAGAACGTAGCATCTTAATCCTTTTCCCTAGTTGATTTTCTACCTCGTTTTGATAAGTCTTGAATACCTCAAAGGTATCTGACTTTTGTCTCACCAAGTAGACATACCCGTGTCGACTATAATCATCAATAAAGGTAACGAAGTAGCGTGAATGATCTCTTGTGGCATGCTTGAACGGACAACACACATCAGTGTGAACGATATCCAACAAGTCTTGCGCCCTTTCACATACACCGGTGAAGGGTACTTTGGTCATCTTGCCCAATATACAAGATTCGCATACTTCATTAGACCCATGGTCAAATGATTCCAAGATCCCATCCGCTTGGATCTTGGCGATGCATTTCTTGTTTATGTGGCCTAACCGACCATGCCATAGAGATAACTTATCCTAAACACTTTTGGATCCCGAATCAACATTAATGATTGATCTATTGTTTTCCAAGCTTACGCTTGTCTCATATATGCCATGACATGGAAAAGTTTTCAAATAAAAGACATGATATTTGTAACATAAAATGAAACAATTCTCAAATTTAAAGATAAAACCATCGTCATACAAGGCATACAATGAAATAATGTTTCTAGCCACACAGGGCGAAAAAGATACATTTAACAAAACAATAGATAAGCAGGAAGGAAAGGCGAGCTCCACATTCCCAATCTTCTGAACCGAGACAACCGACTTGTTTCCCATGATGAGATCCAGCTCTCCATCAACCAGGTCCGTACTTCTTCTTAGTACATGCACATTATTACAAACGAGAGTACCACACCCGCTGTCTAAAACCCAGGCGTTAGAAGTAGAAGTGTTATGGAGTTCAATCATGTACGTACCGGAGGCAGCAGCACCTTTAGCTCGAAGCTTCTTGAGCTCCTCCGTATACTTGGTGCAACTACGCCGGTAGTGTCCTTTCTCCCCGCAGAAGTAGCAGGTTGCCTCTTCCGGAGAGGTGGCAGCGGGAGCCACTTGGTTCCCCTTCGGCTCCGGGGTCGGGTTAGGTTTGGGCTTCGGCCCTTAGGCCTTGGCCTTCCCCTTTCCCTTGCCCTTGGAGCACGAAACGGGCTGCTTCCGCTTCTTGCCACCCTCGTTGATGGTAAGGACGGCAGTGGAGGTGGAGGGCTTTAACTTGGCAAGCACGCCTTCGGCAGTCTTGAGCATTCCATGTAGCTCCATAATGGACTTATCCATACTATGCATATGGAAGTTCACAATGAACGGACCATATGCGGGAGGCAAGGATTAGAGGATGATATCAACCGCCAACTCCTTCCCCATGGGAAAGCCCAACTCCTCTAGGTGATCCATGTACCCTTTCATCTTTAGCACGTGGGAGCTAACATTGCCGCCCTCCTGCATCCGGCAACCGATGAAGGCCTTGACGCACTCGTAGAGTTCTTGCCTAGCCCGCTGTTGGAACATGTCCTTCAGCTGAGAGATCATCTCAAACGCACTCACTTTCTCGAATTTCGTTAGCAATTCTGGACTCATGCCGTTAGCATGAGGCAAGTCACGTCATTTGTTTCCTTGAGGCGTTTTTCATACGCCTCTAGGACGGCCCTTGCCGCGTTGGTACTAGGAGGTTCCGGAAGAGGTGACTCAAGGACCTCTAGCTTCATTTCATGGCGTAGGACAATTTGCAAAGTGCTATGCCAATCCATAAACACTTTACCAATTGCAATCTGGCATCACAACTCTTAGACACTTGCGGGATCCTAGGTACTCATAGCATCCATTTGGCATGTTTGATCCCTCCACACCAATTCCTCATCAACCCACTTTGATAGCTCGGCTAGAGCTCGACAACTACCAATGCGTTTTAAGTCTTGGAATTTGTAAATCGTCCGTCAAGATACACGGTGGTACTCTAGGCCAATGGCCGGCTCGGCTAGAGCTCGACAACCGTCCTTTTGAGTTGCCACACACGCCTTCCACACAGTTACACAAAACCGATCTCGGCTAGAGCTCGACGACCAATATTGTTTCACTAGATTCGGGCGGTGTCATCTTACGGGTGGTGTGAGATTTACTTTTGAAAAACGGGTTTTTGTTTTTCCGGTTAAAAACACTTTTAACCAATTCTTGTCTATGTGGAGCGTGGAGTTTGTAAACCAATTTAAAACTTTTTGATTTTATTATTTTGAAAATTTTTCTAGCATGAGAAGATCCTAAACATCCATGCAAGAAAAGGTACAAAATAAAATCAACCACGCATGCAATACATATCTGGTAACGAGCCAATCCTATGCGTCTTGCCCGTGAGCCAACGGGCAAGACTAAGTCATCTAAGGACAAATCCGAATGACCCGATATGTGCTCCACCCACTTGATCCATCGCATCTCCTACCAACCTCCGGATCCAAGTTCGCCATGACAACCTCCATGGTCCTTGTTGGTTGCTTCGGTTCTCCAAGCCAGAATTTACTATTCTAAGCTAATACTATAAATTACAAAGAATAGAAAATCGGCATGCAAGTCGTAAAATATACAAACCGAACAAATAAATTAATTATTACAAACCATTGTGGTACAAACCACCAAATGAATGAATATATTAATTTAACCAACCAAACACATCACATAGGTCTTATGGCTTAAAATGTTACCGGATTCAAATATTACAACCACATACAAGAAAACAAATCTACACAAGGTATGCCACACAAAACCATGTAAATCTTATATGTATTGGTTAAGATTATCTAAACACTCAAGGCACTAACAATCCTATGTACATATGCATTAGGAACCTTAAACAAGTCAAAATTCCATATTCATATATACACAATGTAATTATATGCAATTAACCATCCTCATGCCAAAATGTTAATCCACATATAAATACACCAACCAAGACATAAGGCAACTTAATCTTATAACAACTCAAAATCTGGAACAATTCCAGAAAGTACAAAATGCCCAAAAATCCTACAAAATAGATTTAAGGCAAAAACTTGCATTCTAACAATAACGGGTTAGCGCCGCTAACTATAACGAGTTAGCGCCGCTAACTACGACTTAGCGCCGCTAAAGTCAGAAACCAAAAATCACATTTTTCGGATTTTAGGGTTATCAAGAGCAAAACCAGTGTAGAGATGGCTCTGATACCACCTTTGGGGTTCATGGTCCATAGCAACGGAAGCATGCATGTAATAAAATCGAAATTTAAAGATAAAACAAAACCACATGGTGAACCCCTTAAGTGTACCAAGCTCTACAACATAGATTTGCATCTTAAACAGAAAGAAAGAGTAGAAATATACCTCTGATATCTCTGTTCGGTTGTGTGTACAAATGCTTCAAGCTTAAACTCCTTCTTGATCTATGAAGGTCTACCCCGAGAAACTAGGCAACCTTTGGTGTACTAGCACCCCTTTAGCTTAATCCAATACTTGAATAAGCTTCTTGAACAACAACCCTTAAAGACCACTAGGAACTTCTTGCTCTCTCTCTCTCTCTCTCTTTTACTTAGACAACTCACCAAAACTTCTAAGTGTATATTGTCACAAGTGTGCAAGAGTATCAAATGAGAGAGTTGAATGTCCTTTTATAATCTCCATGGTGCCTCCAGGACTCCCCAAGTCGGCCTAGAGATAATCATAGGGTGTGCATGCATTGGTGGAGAGAAGGGTGAAAAGAATAAAGTTGCTTCTATCAGGCAGGGTTAGCGCCGCTAACCGTCCACGCATAGCGACGCTAACCACTTAAGGTTAGCGCCTCTATCGCGGCTGAGATAGCGACGTCTTGGTTAGCGTCGCTAACCTAGTCCAGGAAACCAACTATAATTATTTATCCTTTCTCACCCTCATATTTTAGGTTGTTGTCAAGATCAGCCCCCAGAGTGTGACCCGATAGGCCCATAAGTCATTGGTAGTGATCATTTGGCGTGTGTGTGTCAGTGGGCATACTCTACCATTAAGAATGTTCTCTACTGAGTCACCAAGTGCAGCAGCCAGTTGTCTTATCTCCAGAAGATCATCTTCTTCTTTTAGAAGTTCTTCCTCTCTTCTTTCTTCTTCTTCAATCTCCTCAGCAAACATAATTTTCTTTCCTGTTCTCCTTGAGATACTGCTAGGACTTAAAGGACTTTGTTTCTGAGGAGATGAAGCTTGGACTGAAGGAGCTTTTGAAGAGGAGCTCTGCTTTTTCATTTTGACCAGAGAGGACAGAGGCATATCATCATCATCATCATCATCATCTGAATCCTTTGATGGAACTTTGGTAGGGGCACAGGATTCACCTTGATTAGATTTCTTTGCACTCTTCCTTCTTGCCTTTTGTTTAAGCCTTCTTTTAGGCCTTTCATCATCTTGAGTAGGTAGCTCCCCCTTAGTTTGATTCTCCCCCTCAGCAGATGATTGTCTTTGAATTGCTGCTTCATTGAGGGTTGCTGCTTCTGTTGACTTATAACTTCTACTTTAACAGTGTATGCATCAACAGATGCTTGAATGGTAGCTGGAGATAGTTCTTTTGAGCTTGAGGAGTCTGACTTCTCCCCCTTTTTGTCATCATCAAAGGTAGAAAAGCATACTGAAGGCTTAGTAGGAGCAGTAGGAGTAGTAGTGGAGGATGGAAATAGATAGGGAGTGGATGAAAAAGGTGGAATGGTAGAAGTGGAAGGAGAGGCAGTAGGAAAAGGAGGTTGAGTGAAAGGTGGAGGAGAGGTTCCTTAAGTAGATGGCATCGGTGAGAAGGAAGGATGAAAGGTAGAGGTTAGGGTTCTCAGCCTAGTTATAGCATCAGTAAGATTAGTGAATTCTTTTAGAGTTTAATTGTGCTTTTGGCGTGAGTAGTGGCTAAGCTTGGTTAACTCATCATCAATATTTATGAGAAAGGTAGGGGCTTTGAGGATAGGATCAGGGATAGTAACAGAAATGTTGGGTGGTGTAGGTTTAATGGTGTGGAGGTTGTTAAGAGGATTGGATATGGTTTAGTTTAGAGAGGAAATGGGCAGGGGTGGGTTGAGGTTGGGATTGGGTCTGGGTAGCTTTAAGTGACTCAACCTCTTTCAATAGAAAGGAAAGTTGAGTTTATGTTTTGGTTTGGAAGGAGGTGAAGGAGGTTTGAAGACTATCCATCTTTTGAGAGATGGACAGTAGAGTTTGAAGTGTTAGGGAAGATGGTTCTGTTGAGGTAGAGATAGTAGGTGTAACTGGGGTTGATTGAGTTGGAATGCCAATATCAGGAATGGTTTGTGGTTCCTCACTTAGACTCTGATGTAGGAGCCTAAGATCACTGGAAACAGATTGTGTGCCCTGTACTAATGTTTTGTTTATACCACTAGTATTGACAGGCAGTGCATTAGTGTGTGTCAGAATAGAATCAAGTGTAGGTACAAACATGTGAGGTTGAGTTTTAAGGGTTTTGATCTAACCAAACCACCCCCAAGACACAAACTGGTCTAACCCTGGGTTTGATTCTACTGGTTCAATTCTAAAGCGGAACTAAATTGAACACAACCCGCTAAACCCTAAAAGGGTTAGGATCTTACTAATGATCTAATCAGTTTCTTATGAACAATCAAGAACAAATGTATAAGGAAGTACCTCTTTGATATTGGGATTGTTAAAGTTAGTCCACAACTACTGCACCACCAACGAACTGCTGCTAGACCGAGATAGGAATAACAAGAACAACACGCGAAACCGTGCGTGTGTGTGCGTATAACACCAAAAATCCGAGAGGCTTTTTGCCTCTTGTTGTCGTCGACACAGAAGCAAGAACCAAAACACCTTCGGGTGTTAGGTTTAGTTCGACGCAGGGAGAGAGAGGGAGAAGACTAGGGTTCTTTTCTTTTGCAGAATTAATTCTCTTATGGATAATGAGTTTTTTCTAGGTTTAAAGATCTTAAAACTTATCTAATCCCAAGCCCGTTCAATTAAAGCCCATGTCTTTAATTGAACTTTCATTCTCTGCACTTTGACCCCCTGAACCTTCCTAGTTAATTAATTAACTATTAATTAACTGGTCCGTTGAATTTTAAAACTTAATATTTAATTTCCCTTTAAATAATAAATAACTATTTATTATTTATTTCTCAAAAATAATTAATTCAACTTTTTAATTATTTTCACACAAATACTGGTAAATTCCAAACTGTTCTAATTGGCTGTGTAGCCGTGTGACCCGTTAGTATCTTATAACATTGGACACAATGTACCCATTAATTATCTGTGTACATAATCTAACAGACTCCCACTTGTGCAAGATAAGTAATAGTTACTATACATTGCTAGCCTAAGGAGGTCCCTAGCCAGACACTTAGGGTAACCAGATCATAAGAACTCTTATACCCCAAAGTTACGAGTGATAAAGTAAACTCTCATAAGTCAACTGTTTATGAGTAAACTATCATAAACTAAATGTTCATGAATTAACTATCATAAACAACCTGTTTATGAACTGGTATGAATTTTAGGCTTTTCCCTTTGCAACGCGATACCTACTTGAAGATTTGCATTTTCCAACACGGCTCCCACTGAATCTAGACACGCCCCTTATGACCACCCTGTTACGGTGTGGCGTTAGAACGCACTAAGAAGACAATGGTTACCGCATCCCAAACCAAATACCTCAGGTTTAAGGATAACCTATGTGATATCTACTTTTAGATTTGGTCCCGATACTCTGCTCTACAGTCTTAAGCATAGAATGCAGTTTTGCCACGGATTTCTCCATGTTGTTCATGTTGTAGTTGACTATAAAAGGCTTATAGTCATCTGACAACAAGTTGAGTATCGTATCCGTTGCTAGCTGCAGCGGTACTCAGTGCCCAAGTCTCTCTAGGTGGTCCATATACCCTTTCATCTGACAACAAGTTGAGTATCGTATCCGCCCTAGCATTGTTGGCCGGGGGATTTCATAGAGGTTGTTCTAGGACGTACCACTTTCTCTCGAGCCTTAGCACGATCCGGAGATTTTGCTCCCATGTGAGAAAGTTTGGTCCGGTGAGCTTATCCTTCTCTAGGATAGAGCAAAATGAGAAGTTGTTAGTGTTGGTATCGTTGGTTGCCAACTAAAAATTAAAACTCGGTTTAATTAGTAATTGCAAATAAAATTTTCTAACATATATTAATAAACCCTTACATAATATATATCAGACCTAGGACCCATATTTCACATACTTGACGTAAGGTTTGGGCACTTCTCGCCAAGTCATGCTATTCCTGGTAGGTAACATCCTTTACCAATCGTACCATTCTGATACGACTCCTAGAACCTTGTAGAGTACTTAAATAAAATCTAGTATGTTTAACTCTACTGTAGTGCATTTTGGGACGGGACTCCCGATTATCACCAAAATAGGTCAAACACCTAAGACAATATGAATTCTGGCCGGGACTCACAGTTATCGCAGAACCTTTCATACCCTTTGCCGCAATGGTTTGAACCCGGATGCCCAAGGTTTGGGCACTTCCGACACCCGAATACCATTTAACAGCAGAGGTGTACCATTAGATGTGTAGCACACTAATCTAAGATTTTTCATGGGTTTTATAATTATGTTTAAAAACTTAATTTTCCAGTTTTTGAAAAACCATTTTAAAAATGTCTGTTTTTAAAAAATATGATTTATATGTGTACCTATACTAGGTGCACAAAACGGCTTTATAAGTTTACAACTTATAATCGTGAAAAAACTTTAAATATATAAAAATTTAACAATACGACTAACAAACTGAAGTCGTACTCTAGATTGCCATAAATCGTGGTTTTTCTCTAGTTAATAACTGCCTATTATTAAACTTATTTATTTAGCATCACACAAATATATGAGTAAGCATCACCGTCGACCATCCTCACCGTCGACCATCACTCACGACCGCCGCCACCGTCGACCACCGCTGGCCGCCACCGTCGACCACCGCTGGCCGCCAATGGCTACCGCGAGAATTAATGCCGCAGGCAAGGAACAAAAAAATTTCGATTTTAATTATTAATCAAAATACAAACCTTTTATCGAACTACTTGTTTTAAACCATTAAACCTTAACTGTCTAATTTTCTGATTAAAAACATGAAACTTAAGTTTTATAACTTAAAACATAAAAAACTTAATCAACAAACTGTTTAATATTTTATTAACCACACCTGCTGATTTCACTAAAATTTCAAACTTTTAAACCTGTAAACAAACTGTCTAACATATCTGAACAAATTGAGAATTTTTGATATATAAAAGTGAACATAACTTGTTCTCCTTTTTCTGGTGTATTTCGATCAAAGCAAGAGAAGAAAAAGAGACAGAACTAAAACTAATTAAACAAATCAACTAACTTGTTTAACTAGGTTTTTTGAAAAAAAAACCAACTGTTTAATTTTCTTGATTAAAACTTGTTTCACTAAAAGTTGTAATCCTTTAACCGTTCAAACTGACTGTTTAAACTTTCTGATCAATAGAATTAAAGCTTTTAATAACTGGATAACCAAAAACAAACTGTTTTATCATCCCTCTTGATTTTCGATTTTGACAAGAAACAAGTAGGAGATCAAGAACAAATCTTAAAACTAAAAAACAGATAAACTAGAAACTAAAGATCATAGAGCCGAGGCTCTCATAGCACTGAAGGGTTTTTATCTAACCAAACCACCCCAAGATACAAACTGGTCTAACCCTGTGTTTGATTCTACTAGTTCAATCCTAAAGCGGAACTGAATTAAACAAAACCCCCTAAACCCAAAAAGGGTTAGGATCTTACTAATGATCTAATTAGTTTCTTATGAACAATCAAGAACAAATCTATAAGGAATTACCTCTTTGATCTTGGGATCGCTAAAGTTATTCCTCAGCTACTACACTACCAACGAACTACTGCTAGACCACGATACGAATAACCCGAACAACACGCGAAACCGTGCTTGTGTGTTTGCGTATAACACCAAAAAGACGAGAGGCTTTATGCCTCTTGTTTTCGTCGACACACAAGCAACAACCGAAATACCTTCGGGTGCTTGGTTGAGTTTTACGTAGGGAGAGAAAGGGAGGAGGCTAGGGTTCTATTCTTTTGCAGAATTAATTCTCTTATGGATAATGTGTTAGAGATATGCCCACTAATGTACGTACGCCATATAGACCGCTGCTGATGATGTATGGGCCTATTGGGTCATACACCGGGGTCAAACCTGACAGCAACTTAAGTTAAGGGACCAAATATGGCAAAAGACAAAAGTTGACATCGCAGGCCGCGTTAGCGCCGCTAACTCTTAAGGGTTAGCACCGCTAAGTCCTTGAGGTTAGCGCCGCTACGGCTGCATGTACTTTGTACCAAATCACTGACAGTGCGCGTTAGCGCCGCTAACTATTGGGAGTTAGCGCCGCTAACTTATGGTTAGCGCCGCTAAACCCTGCCAGTGCCTTTTGTCAAAACCACCTCCAAAACTGACCAATGCATGGGAGCTTTTGTTTCTCGAGGTTGGGCCGGTTGAGAGGGGTGATAACCCGTATTCTGGAGCCAAGAGAACAAGTGAACTCATTTTCTTTACATTGGGTTTTTCTCTCTCACTTTTCTCTCTAACTTCTTCATGCTTTTGTTTCTTCTTTGGTGCTACTAAGACCAAGAGAAGATTGAAGAGGTTGCTCCAGTAATTTGGTCTCCATTGTTGCTGTTCCTAAGTGATATTCAAGTCGAAGTATCACAAGGCTTGCTAGCACTCGTGGTTTGGCTTGTTCCCGGGGTATATCCCAATAGAAGATCCGGTTTTCGTTCTTGGAGGATCATCACCACGATTGAAGATTACTGGAGCTAAGGAGAAAGGTATAACCTCTTTCTTTTCAAGTTGCATTTCTTGAACATAGAGTTTGGTCCATTTGAGGGATTTCGGTTTTTATGCTTTGATTGCTTGTACATTGGGCTATTTTGTTTGTACCTTGCTTCCGCTGTGAGCCCACGAAATCCCAACAGTGGTATCAGAGCCACCTCTATGTTAGATCTGCACTTGGTGGCTTGAAAAATCCCGAAATCAAAATGGTTGTTTTCTGTTCGAACAGGGTTAGCGGCGCTAACCTCGGGTTAGCGGCGCTAACTCATAAATGTTAGCGGCGCTAACGCGCTGTAACAGTTTTATTTTTCAAAGTTAAAATCAGTTTTGGTCTCTGGAAATTTTAGCCTTTTTGTGATTCTGGAAATTTGTTCCAGTTTTGTGTTTGGTAATTTTGTTACCACCTTGTTTGTTTGGTTGTATGTGATAGATTTGAAATTGGTAACCTTGTCTTTGACCTTGTGGTTGACTTTGTGTGTTTGGATGAATTTGGTGATTTTTAATCACATGGGCTGTAATATTTATTAAAATTGTTATATTTGTAATAATATTGTGGCTTGCATGCCATTTCATTCATCCGTGTATTTGTACTAGATAAATAGGAAATTAGTGTGGCTTGTACGCCATTTCAATTTCTATTGTATTTGTTGTACAATTTGGATGAAAACACACAAGATGGAGTCGGAAGGAGATGGAGCGTGTCCATAAAAGCCGGTGAAGTCCATTGGTGATAGCGGTTCTAGTGGGAGCTCGCATTAAAGACCTTCCGTCCCTTAGTTGACCACGTTCTACCCGTTTTGGCTCACGGGAAGAACGCATAGAATTTTGGCAAGGGTTACCAATTTATTTCGTATATATGCGTGTGATGTGATTTTATTTTATTCTTGCATGGTTTGCTTAGGATTCGCATGCTAGAAAATTTTTCGAAATTAATAAAATCACAAGAGATTTGGTAAAAATGGTTTACAACTCTCTCGCGCGCTCACATACAAGATTAACTCACCTAGTGAAAATAGGTTTTGTCACTAAACAAGTTAATCAGTAACCAAGCCGAAAACAAAAGCCCGTTTTCATAAAAACGTAAATCTTGCACCATCCAAAAGATGACACCACCCAAATCTAGTGAAGCATGGAGTGATTGTCGAGCTTAGCACGAGTTATTCCATGTGGATCTGTGTGGAAGGTGAGTGTGGGATCTTGAAATTATCGGTTGTCGAGCTTAGCACGAGCCGGTAGTTGTCGGGGTATCACCGTGTATCTTGTTGGACGATTTGCAATTACAAATTAGAATCCTTGAGTGATTGTCGAGCTTAGCACGAGTCAACCAAGAATTTTAATTTGGAATTGGTGCTAGTAGGGATCAAACATGCCAAACAACCGATGGTTGTCGTAGGATCCCGCAAGTGTCTAAGAGTTGCAATAGAGATTGCAATCGGTAAAATGGTTATCGGCCTAAATAGCTCAATGAAGTGATCCGCGGCAACCCCGTCATGAATTGGAGTGAAATATGGTTCTTAGCCCTTGTTAAAATATTTTTCGAGACGATAAGGGTAATTATTTTAACGAGGATTCAAATCAAACTAACTAATTCGTGTACTCTACTTTAATATAGGATGTCGAATCAAAACCACAACACGTCGAATTTTTCACTTCGTATGATTCTACAAAGGGTGAAACTCACGGAAGTGAACTTTGTTGACTGGCTTAGGCAATTGAGAATTGTCCTACGTGCTGAGTCTAAGTTGCACATTCTTGAGGAACCCCTTCCTGAACCACCTGCTATCAATGCGGAATGGGCTATCCGATATGCGTATGAAAAGCGTGTTCGGGATACACACGATGTTGCTAGTCTCATGTTATCAAGTATGAGCTCGGAACTGCGAAAGCAATTTGAGCACATGACTGTGTATGACATGATTAACAAGCTGAAGGATGTTTTCCGACAGCAAGTTAGACAAGAACATTTTGAGTGTGTTAAAAGTCTAACCGGTTGTAAGATGCGGGAAGGCAGGAGTGTAAGTGCCCATGTTTTGAAGATGAAATCATACATGGACCAGATGGAGAGATTAGGTTTTCCTATAGGGAGGGAGCTTGGTATGAATTTCATACTTCAGTCTCTGCCTGCCACATATGAAAAGTTTATAAAGGACTATCATATGCATGGAAAGGAAATGTCTATAGATGAATTGCATGGAATGTTGAAGGTTGTAGAATCTAACATGTCCAAGCATGCATCATCTTCATCCACTCTTGTTTTTGGTTCTAAGGAACAACATAACATGAAGAAGAAGAAATCGATCCCATTAAAAGAAGAAGTTGGAGTTTCCAAGCTTGCTTCAAGTTTTGAGTCTATGGACATTGATGATGTGCCTAAAGAAACTCAACAAGGGGTGGTTTGCTACTTCTGCGGTAGATTTGGGGATTGGGGCCGTCATGCCTGCCCTTCGTGCCGAAAGGATATAAAACTTCTCAGACAAGAGAGAGTTAATTTTCCTACTTGAGGTACATTCATGATTATACTTCATTGCTATTCCTTATAAGCTGGGATGTTTACCCGAGCTATAAGACTCACGTTTGTCACAAATTTATTTTTGTTGCAAAGTATAGGTCTATTCGTTGTAAGAAGGAAAAAGCTTGAAGAACCGGATCTCTGAAGAAGAAATTTTGTTAATTGTCTTCTACAAGAGAATTGGGAGTGTTGGTCTCGCCATTAAATCCGGATTTATTATTACTTTTGTTTGTATGCCCTGCGTGGCAAGAACTACTTTAGTGTATGCTCCTTTGGAGATGATGGATGTTTGTGAATCTTGTATTTTATAAAGATTTTTCATTTTAATAGTTTCATTTCAATTTTATTCCATGTCAATGCTTATGTGTTATTTTCGACCTTTTTGGTGCTTAAATAGACATTTGATGACGATGGAGATAACTTGGAATTGAAACATTTTGAAAAATTATTTTGAGATGATTTTATCAAAACTTATCCATATCAATGCATACATAAAGGCTCATTATAAGTAATAAGGCAATCATGAATAATTGATTCTTAAATCCAAAAGTGATTTGGATAAATAAGCTCTATGGCATAATCAAACTTGACCAAGTAAACAACATTTACATCGCTTAGATCCATGTGGTTAGGATCTTTGTACAAATTTAGCCTCGGGCTAAATGAAAGATATAAATATTGTTTATTGGACTAGGGTGATTAAGAAATCCTTCACCTGTGTTGGTAGGAAGGATTGTGACTTGTTGGATATAGTCATATTTGTGTGGATAATCCGTTCAAGTATGCCACAAAGAGTGACACTAGTGAAATTCTTCATCACTATCTTTATGGTAGTAGTTGAGATAATGTTTACTAGAGAAAAGGCTTATGTCTGAAACCTAGTGGTGTTCGGAACTAACCTAAAGAGAATTAAGAATCAATAAGGGCATATAGATATAAATTCTTAGATCTAGAATAGATACTAAGTTTTCTTATCTATATTGGTTTAAACATAAAATGAATCATGGGTTTAACCCATAATTCGTTTTTCCGAAGAAACACATTTGCACATGGTGTTACTTTAAATAAGACCGGATATCTGTGTTGATGATCTGGTAAAAGGCAGGCCTAAAACATGTATTCAATGTGGTTGGTATACATTAATTTTATGAACCAAGTCCTGGATCTAAAACACAGCATTGTGGTCACTTAAGCATCGAATGAGATATTGACTAGAAAGAGTTCTTTGCTTGTCAATCTCATAACTTAAATTATCCAGTCTACATTCAGTGGGAGATGGATGAATTATAAGTTGATGCCTACATATTTAAGTAGTTCATCTGAGTTTTGGATAATTGTTTCTTGAACTTTTGGGAACCATGTTTGGTTGCGCAAAAAGGGAAAGTACAATTTACAAAAGCATTCCAGTGGAAGAACGTAAAACTTAAATAAAAGACCTAATGTTGACACTAGCATTTAATCAGCATAGAGATGCTGGTAAAACCTGACAATATCCATTGCTTCTTTATATCTGATGGAAATCAAGAAGGTTGTTTAGATATGAGGTTGTCATATTTTACTAACAACAGCTTGATGGTAAATCATTGTGATGTTACCATTCATCGGAAACATAGTGGGACCCTGTGTTCACTAGTGAATAGAAGAAGATAATGGTGTAACCTATTTGCTGCATCCAAGTACTTGACTTGGGTTAATCCCACACCTAAGGTGTAATTCAAGAAAGGTGAAGGGACTAACATATATGCCATAATGGACAACTTCAAATACCGACTAGAGACAAAGTGTTTCATATTGATTTTATGGAAACAAGTTCTAGTGGTTATGTTGAAGATAATTTGGATAAAGTGTAATTTTGTTGTCACCTTGTGGAAACAAGTTTGCTCACATGGACAAAAGAGATCTAAATCCTTCATAGGATCAAGATGAGGAAATACTTAAGGCATTTTCCGAGGGTCTCATTCATCCATAAAAACCAGATTAAGTCTGGATTAAGCGAAACTTTGTTGTCACTATGGGGAAACAAGTAATCTCGCATGGAAATAAAAGGCCAAGATCCTTTGCAGGATTAAATTGAGGAAATGTTTGAATCATGTTCCGAGGCCTTATATATCCATTATGTCCAAATTGTGTTCATGACTAAGGTCAGCAAAACTTGCATCTTGTGGCTGTAATCCTGCTTTATGAGAAAGTCAAAGGAATGAGTTTTCTAGAAAGCGTAGATTAAGCCAAATACCCTTGTCAGGGCTAGTGGGAGCATCATGTGTTCCTAGTCAAATATGCTCTATGAAAATAATGTCCTAATTTAGGGTTGTTCTACAACCTAATGGTGGAATTGTTGTTCTATGAGTATAAATAGAAAATATGGAATCAAGTGAATTTTCTAATTCAAGAAGTACTGATGTATGTTCTTGATGTTCGACGAAAGTAGAATTGTCTTGAGTAAGTTATTACTGCAAGCAGATCTATGCTTATGAGACTGTCGATTTTATCGAAGTTTAGATTAATCAAGTATGTGGTATAGATACGACATTTAGACCTAAATGAGTGTCATCGACCCTATTGTGGACTTCGGTCACATTGAGGGTATGTCGACTCTGATAAACATGAGTGTCAATGACTCTATTGTGAACTTCGGTTACATTGAGAGTATGTCGACTATGATAATCATAAGTGTCATTAATCCTATTGTTGACTTCTGTAACATTGAGGATATGATGACTATGATAACTTTGTAAATGATCTCTTTAATAAACACTTCGCTAGTGGTTTAATAAGAGAATACAAAAGAGTACAAAGGGATATCGGGTAAATGATCCCATAATTAAGCCATTGTCAAATACTAGTGATGACTTTCATAGTAGGTATAAAAGCATTGTTCATGCTTATGACCGTGCTTAAATATCGTTTTAGTATATGTTTGATTTACTTATAAGCTTTGGGAACGATACAGACAGTATTGTAATTTATGCTTGTTTCGATATGCGAGTGATTCGGTTACATTCATAAGACTTTACTGTGTTCCATCTTAGCATGTTTAACCACTTCCCAGAATGTTTATACATTCTAAAATTCCACAGTCAGTCATTCTTCAAGGGAAGGAAGTTTGAAATAAGGCTGAGGTTAGGTGTTGGTTATGCATTAATCAAGGATTGAATGCATGAAACGCAACAGTAACCTGTGCTTGAAAGGGGTTTCAAGTGACTGGAAGACCCACACCTGAGTTCACTTCATGGATCATGGTCACAAGTAACTCGGGATGATAATATCATTACGTCCTTCGACCCGAGATGTATGAATTTCCATAGCATGAAACTTTCTTACTTTGGTTATTTCAAAACGTAGTTCGTAACTGGCTATTATAAAGGGAATAGCTGGGTAAGACAAGGTTCATGTTATGGGATTGTACAGTCAACGGAATTTGTTCCTCCTGTATGAGAGATATCCCTGGGCCCCTCGATGATTGGGCGCTGACACCAAAATAAGCATGGCCATGCGCAAAGGAATATTGATTGAGAATCAGATATGTCCTTAAATTTTGGTCACCACCAATCTTGATCGAGAAACATAATCGTGAACGATCTGGAGATTGACATATTAATCCATGTCTCGTGTTCACAAGGATATCACGAACAAAAGGATGTTTGATCACTTATCTATAGGACCTCTACGTTTTATGTAGGTTATGGTTTTCTGCAAGGAAGCGGAACCCATACTGACTTGGGGGCATCGCTGCTTTGCTAGAGGCCGCTCTTTGTCTGTGGTTACATGGGTACGGTGCATTATGTGCAAGTGGGAGTCTGTTAGAGATATGCCCACTAATGTACGTACGCCATATAGACCACTGCTGATGATGTATGGGCCTATTGGGTCATACACCGGGGTCAAACCTGACAGCAACTTAAGTTAAGGGACCAAATATGGCAAAAGACAAAAGTTGACATCGCAGGCCGCGTTAGCGCCGCTAACTCTTAAGGGTTAGCGCCGCTAAGTCCTTGAGGTTAGCGCCGCTACGGCTGCATGTACTTTGTACCAAATCACTGACAGTGCGCGTTAGCGCCGCTAACTATTGGGAGTTAGCGCCGCTAACTTATGGTTAGTGCCGCTAAACCCTGCCAGTGCCTTTTGTCAAAACCACCTCCAAAACTGACCAATGCATGGGAGCTTTTGTTTCTCGAGGTTGGGCCGGTTGAGAGGGGTGATAACCCGTATTCTGGAGCCAAGAGAACAAGTGAACTCATTTTCTTTACATTGGGTTTTTCTCTCTCACTTTTCTCTCTAACTTCTTCATGCTTTTGTTTCTTCTTTGGTGCTACTAAGACCAAGAGAAGATTGAAGAGGTTGCTCCAGTAATTTGGTCTCCATTGTTGCTGTTCCTAAGTGATATTCAAGTCGAAGTATCACAAGGCTTGCTAGCACTCGTGGTTTGCCTTGTTCCCAGGGTATATCCCAATAGAAGATCCGGTTTTCGTTCTTGGAGGATTATCACCACGATTGAAGATTACTGGAGCTAAGGAGAAAGGTATAACCTCTTTCTTTTCAAGTTGCATTTCTTGAACATAGAGTTTGGTCCATTTGAGGGATTTCGGTTTTTATGCTTTGATTGCTTGTACATTGGGCTATTTTGTTTGTACCTTGCTTCCGCTGTGAGCCCACGAAATCCCAACATAGTGAGCTTTTTCTAGGTTTAAATACCTTAAAGCTTATCTAAGCCCAAGCCCGTTCAATTAAAGCCCATGTCTTTAATTGAACTTTCATTCTACGCACATTGACCCCCTGAACCTTACTAGTTAATTAATTAACTATTAATTAACTGGTCCGTTAAATATTAAAACTTAATATTTAATTTCCCTTTAAATAATAAATAACTATTTATTATTTATTTCTCTCAAATAATTAATTCAACTGATTAATTATTTCCACACAAATACTGGTAAATTCCGAACTGTTCTAATTGGGTGTGTAGCCGTGTGACCCTTTAGTCTCTTATAACATTTGACACAATGTACCTATTAATTATCTGTGCACATAACCCAACAGAGTTGGGGCTAAATTTAATTTGGTTCCCCTGAGTACATCAACAAGCTGTTGTGAGATTGTTGAGCGAATAGGCTGACTCAATGTAAGGTAAGACACAGTGTGACCTTGGGTTAAGGTATGTCTTTCAATGGCATCACCCTGTTGGGAGGGTGACCCAGATTGCAGGAGTCCCATTCGTACAGATACATCTTGTTGGGAAGATGCACCTACTAGTTGAAGGTTAAAATCAACATCCATAAGCTCCCCCTCAAAGTAAGAGGTAACTATTGGTGTTGAGGTTAGAGGTACAATTAACATATCCTCTGAGATAAGTGCAGTATGCACTATCTCTATTGACCTTTGTTCTATTTGGGTGACAGCGGGAGTAGAACTAATGACTATTGAAAGTGCACTAGAGCTTGGTTGTTATAGGGGTGTTACAACTAGAAGGAAGGTTGGGCTCTCACTGGTTGGGTGTACCAAGTGAGTATCCTCCGGGATTGAAGTGACCATACATGAGATGAGTTTGGTTTTGATGATCTCAATGAGTTGAACCAGCTTTTCAGAAATCACATCTTCCTCAGCAGCATCAACAGCAACAACTTCATCCTCACTAACATGTTCATTATGAATAGAGGCACTAGAGCCTCGAGAGTGTGATGGAGAAGGATAAGAAATATGGCCTCCAAGAGTTCTACTGGGAGAGTCATCATCACACTCGTCTTCATCATCAGAGGTACTAATCTGCCCAGATCTCCTTGTAGTATTTAAACTTAAGGGAAACTCAGTCACGGGCATCATAATGGGAGTGGATGAGGTGGTTGTGGCAGTATCAGTAGCTAAATCAATAAACAATCCACCAGCATCAACATCATAAGCATCATCATCACCATTACTATCATGATCACCACCATCATCAGCAAATTCCTCTTGGGTTCCTTGATCCTTGAAGCTGTAAGACTTAGCAACAGATTGTGCAGAGTCCTCTCTTATAGTTCTTTGTAGAGTATCAGCAGGATCAAACAAATGGACACCCTTAGATTGCACAACATCCTTAGCAACAGATTTCATAACCTCGTCCTGTGCTGGTATCTTAAACAAATCTTCATCAAACCCTAAGCTTAAAGCTTGACCACCATCAGTAGAGTGTACCTCATCATCATCATTTGAGTATGGAACCAGAGCCACATCAGTGTAAGTAACAGCAGCAGAGTGCTCAGAGTGCTCAACTAAGATCTCTTGAGGCTCATCAGAATGATCTGAATCCTCAGCAATTTCCTCCTCATTCACAGCCTCTCCCTCTTCCTCATTCTTACTTGCATCAACAACAGCTTCATCAATCAACTCTTGCATCTGTTCAGTGATAGCAGGACCTTGAAATTCTCTAATCAGATGGATGATCTTTTAACCCATCCGAGGAATGGTCATTGTTTGCAGATGCGCAGTCAACCTAGCATAATGTTCCCATTGAATATTTCTCAAAGCAACAAGAGTAAGATACCTTATGTATGGAACATGGGTTCTGGTTGATTTCTTTGAAGTACCCAGAGTAATCTTGTGTACCATCTCTGTGAATATGACTTGAGCAAAGTCAATATTCCTTCCCGTGACCAGAGCATGAAGAACCATCAACTTAGACTGGTTCATTTGATCATGACTTTCTGATTTGTGACCAAAGCATCTAATGACCATGCTTGCAAAATACTTGAATGGATGTCCTTGAACTGACAGTTTATACTGGCCATGGGAGACGGGTTCATTATAGCCAATAAGGGGTAAGACTTCCAGAGTTTGGTCAAGTGAGATGAATGGTTGAAATGGGGCTAGGTTTGGTATTGAGATGGCTTGGCGAAGGGAATCAACAGTAATGGGTATGTTTATGGTTATATTGAGGCAAGAAAAGGTTATGGTTTGCTCGGATGGGTGATATCTAGCCCTGTATCATATCTCCCCAATAATGTTAGGAAAGATAAACAGAGGGTGAGCAGAGAGACAGTTGAACAGAGAATGAGCAGTAAGAAATGCTACCATGGGTTCATAGCCATGGTTTACCTTGCACGAGGGAATGTCAGTATTGATGAGGGAGTTATTTGAACGGATGGTGCAAGGAGAATTGCAAGTAACATTCTCACCGGGAATGGCACTTGGGGTTGAAACAAGGTTGAAAGTCACCATTGTGATTGCATGACGGAGATATAGAGAGCAATGAAAGATTAGGTTTTTGTGAAAGAGAGAAGAAGAGTGTTTGAGAATTTTGAAAGCTTAGGAAATTAGAAACCGCTCAAACATCATTTATATCTTCTTTGGAAACCTAAACTGTCACAAAAATTTCTTTATCAAAAAGTAACTGTCACGTCTGCAAAAGGAGTAAACGGAAAGTTAATAAATACACAGACAACAAACGGACAAATAGACAGAATTAAATACAACCTAGTAACGAATTAAATACAAATGAGAAATTAATAAAATAAATGTGGGGACACAGAATTTTGATTCTGAGAGGTATCAGCTGATGAGGAAAAGTATCAGCTAGACCATTTTGAGAGAAAACAAGTATCAGCTAATGAATATACTTAGCTGAGTTGCTAGTCCTTAATTGATGGTTTATCAACTGAGGTATTTCATCAGCTGATGGTTATCATCTGACACAAATCCTTTAGTTGATTCACCTGCACTAAGGCATGAAGAAGCTTAGATAAGTACTTTAGTTAGAGTTCACACACATGCAAATTTATTTTCTCACACAAAGTTAATTGAAAGTCAATGCTGATGTAGTACATTGAAACTTTCTTTTTCTGCACCATTTTCTCTTAAGAAGTGATGTCTGATTTCAATGTGCTTTGTTTTAGAGTGCAAAACAGGATTGTTAGAAACAGATATGGTACTTGTGTTGTCACACAGGATTGGGGAGTTTTCAAACTGTATATCATAGTCAAGTAGTTGGTTTTGCAACCAAAGCAACTGAGCACAGCAGCTTCCAGCAGCAATGTATTCTGCCTCAGCTGTAGATGTTGAAACAGAGTTCTATTTCTTGCATGACTAGCTGACTAACCTTCCACCTAACAATTGACTACCACCAGATGTACTCTTTCTGTCGAAAGTGCAACCTGCAAAATCAAAATCAGTGTATCCAACTAACTCAAAATCTGAGTCCTTGGGGTACCAAAGACCTAGATTTGGAGTTCCTTTGAGATACCTGAAAATTCTTTTAACTTCAGCTAAGTGAGATTCTTTGGGATCTGCTTGGTAATTAGCACAGAGACATGTTGAGAACATTATATCCGGTCTACTTGAAGTGAGGTATAAGAGTGACCCTATCATGCCTCTATAAGCAGTAATGTTCACTAATTTACAATCAGTATCCTTTCCAAGCCTTAAGCCAATGGACATGGGTGTTTTCATTGAAGAACAATTTTCAAACTCAAATTTCTTAAGTAAGTCATTTACATACTTTGTTTGATGAATGAAAATTCCATCAACCTCTTATTTAATTTGAAGTCCAAGAAAATAGTTTAGTTCACTCATCATACTCATCTGATAGTTATTAGACATGAGTTTAGAAATTTTTTTACATAGATCCAAAGTTGTAGACCCAAATATTATGTCATCTACATATATCTGCACTAGTATTACATCACCCTTGAATTTCCTTTTGAATAAAGTGATATGTATACTTTCTCTAGTAAAGCCTTTAGTGGTTAGAAAAGAAGAGAGGGTATCATACCAGGCTCTTGGAGCTTGCTTGAGACCATATAAGGATTTGTTTAAGAAATAAACATGGTCAGGCTTGCTTGCATCCTCAAAACCAGGAGGTTGTTTGACATACACCTCTTCCTTCAGTTCTCCATTGTAACAACTGTCAACCGAATCTCTCACGTTAGCCAACGAACATATTAGTAAATGTCCTAATAAGTTATATTGACCTAAAATAATACAAATATGATAGAAAAAGTAAGATTGATTATAGAAATTCTGTTAATGTGTTTAGATTCCTTAAAAACCCGTAACAACGTTTAAATGTCTTATAAAATTCCAGAACACTACAATTTGTATTAAATTGTATCAAAAACAATTATAAACAATATAGGTACATATATTTACATGTAAAAAAAATTATATAAAGTAATAAACTAGAACTTAAAGTGACAAGTTAGGAGATTTAAGCATCAAACGAGTAACCTTTTTGCAACAATTAATCATTATATACTAACACATTATTGGAGTATGCCCACTAACACATGTATGCCAATTAATCACTATCGATGATGTATGGGCCTATCGGTCACACTCAGGGGGTTGATCTTGACAACAAACTAAAAGAGGAGGGTGATAAAGAGTAATTAATGATAGTTGGTAATCTGGACGAAGTTAGCGGCGCTATCCCTTCTGTCACTAACTCAACCGCGATAGCGTCACAAACCTTGGGCGGCTAGCGGCGCTATCCCTGGGCGGGTAGCGGCGCGATCCCAGCTGTCAGATTGTAACTTTATTCTTTTCACCTCCACAATCCACCAATGCATGTGGGTTTAATCATTCGGCCTTGGCCGACCTTGGGGAGTACTGGGGTCATGCTTGAGTCTATAAAACACATTCTATTCACTCTCTCTTACACTCTTGATACACTTGAGTTTGAAATCACTTAGAAACTTTGTGAGGTTGTCTAAGCTTTGAGAGAGTGAGTTCCAAGAGGGTTCCCTGGTGGATTAGAGTTGTTGTTCCATAAAGTATCACCAGAAGGTTGTAGGATACTTGGGGTGCTAGTACATCAAGATCACCAAGTTCTCGGGGTGGATTTCGATAGCTCAAGGAAGAAGAATCTTTCTTGCTTCAATCTCATCAACAACTCCAGAGACATCTTGGGTATATCTCTTCACTCTCTTTCTGTTTTAGTAGCAAAAAGATAGTTGTAGAGCTTGGTACACCTTTGGGTTCATTTGTGGTCCTTTTCATGTTTTTAAATTCCTTGTATGCTTCCGTTATGCTAAACCACGAACCACAACACAAATATTAAACATATATAATAATAGACTAAAAAATAAAGTAGATTGATAAAAAAAAGCCCCAAACCGGCCTCCCCTTAACCCACACATATACCCCATCATTTTCACATTTTTACACACATATCACACTCCAATTCTCTCTAACTTCTCTCTACTTCCTCTCTCTCTAAAAACCCATTTCTTCCTCTCAATTCTTGAAGCATCCAACCATATATCTACTATAATCTAGGCGTCTAAGGTACATTTATGTTTATACTATAATCTTGCATTTTCTTGATGTTTTGGCAAATTTTCTTCGAAGTTATCATGTTCTTACTATAAAAATTAGTTCATGATTCTTGTTGTTTGTTGATTCATCATCAAAAGATATTGCATGTCATTAAAAGATGATGAATCTACGATCAAACCAAAAGATAAGAACATTTTATGAACTCTTGAAGTTCAAACTAGCATGCATGTATCAATAATCAACTTTTATCTAAAAATCTTCAAAGTACTTATATAAAAATAATCTTGGTGTCCATAAAAACCAATTTAAAACTTCATGCATGTAGCTAAATTCATTGTTTATGTGTTAAAAACCAAGTTTGATACTTAGATTTCAGAAAATTTTATGTGAATGGATGAAAATTTTACCATATGTGAATGGAAGAAATTTAGATTTCAGAATTTTTTTTGTGTATTGGTAACATGCATGTGATGTTCTTGGTTTGTCTCACATTTGAACAATTAAATATTCAGTATTTTATCATAATATACTCTAATTGTTGGTCCCGAATGGATACTACAACAACAAATATTTATAGAAGGGGGGTTGAATACAAACTTTAGCAAATTAAAATTTAAGAGACACACGGTTTACTTTTATATAATTCTTATTGACGTTAATCAAGGATTACATGAACTAGATGCGGAAAATCTAAGTTCAATAAAAGGTGGCAACTAATTTTGTCTAACACATAGACAATGCTAATCTTAAACAACTAATGTCTAAGACGTTCAAGACATGAACAAGTTTGTTACACTGAAAGTAAAATGCTAACTCTTCTAATTCTCAACTTATGAGATTTCAGTGCTTTTCAACGCATTCGCTTCTTTAGCATGTTTCCATGCATGAGTATATATAAGCAATGTGTGTCCGAGTTGATGAAGAGAGAAGGAGACAAAGGTACTTGGTTTAATAATATTATAATAGATAAAGTTAGTGGGTGAAAAGGTAAGTTAACTTTATACACAAAGTGTGTAAAGTGAACTTACTTTTCAGTAATGAGTATACCCACTATCTATTATTATATTATTAAATTACTACCTTTATGTCTTGAGAAAGTAACCTTATCCTTCCATGCTTGTGCTATAATCGACACCATGCTTTCTGAAGATTTGACTTTACCAAATATGGAGTTGCCAGCCATACTTAACATCATATCTTCGAGATCTTCTTTTCAAGAGTATCTTTCTCCTTTTCCAGGGGATAAAGATCTATCTTTTTTGTATCATTGTAGATCCAAAAAGTGCTAAGTACTTTTACAAAAGAAAGATCTAAGGCATAATAAGAACAACACATGTTCTGCCTTTGACTTTAAGAAAATATTACATAGAAAAGCTATTAACTGAGATATACAATAAAGACTCAGTTAACAGACACTGAACTACAAATATAATTTTGCTCAGCTAAGGATAAGTGTGAAAGACTCAGCTAACTAGACTTGCTCAGCTGATCAAATTGCTCAGCTGATAATAAAAATCGTAGTAGCAGCTAATAAACTGATTAACTCAATTGTCAGTTGTTCCCAAGGGCGCAGCTAATCATTTGAGTATAGTCAGCTTATAAAGAGAAGATTGGAAAAGTAGGAAATACCTTATCTGACAGATGGAAGGCATCAGCTGATAACTTGTGATCCTGTCAGCTGATCCTTGACTGCTTAGCTGACCTTGAAATCTTCATCAGCTGATGGTTCTAGGCCATTAGCTGATCCAGTGTGATTCCTCAGCTGATGCTCTTTGACTGATCTTTTCTTCTCAGCTGATCTTTCTGAAGCTGGTCCTTTGGCTGATACTCAGTGTTCAGCTGACACTATGATTCCTCAGCTGACATTTCTTACTTAGAAATTCTTTAAGTCTCAGATAGAAAAACAACATATGTTTTTCATCAATCTAAGTCCAAAATTGAATATATGGTTTTGTTAACATCAAATCCTATTTTACTTAATAGATAGGTTTGATTAAGGTTTGATATTGCTATCTCACCAACAATCTCCCCCTATTTGATGATGACAAAACCTTATCTTGTTTGAGAAGAATCAGTTTGACTAGGATTTGTAAAGATATAACTTTTAAGTGCAATTTTGGTTACCTTGCTATCTGTTTTTGGTAACTCTTTTAAGTATGTTCCCTGATGTTCTATTTTTGAGAATCTTTTCATTTATGAAGTACCATTGTTCTGTTTTTGGTATCTTTTCTATCATTTTTCTGTTTTTAGGATTTTTGATCTTTTCTATATTTACACTATGTAAGCTATCCGCTCAGAGTCATTTATACTAGCATTTTAGCTAAGTAGTCCATGATCAAAGTTTCAAGCTTGATTACAAAACAAAGTATTTACATAAGAGTTTGTACAGTGAAATCTAACTAAGAGTTAAACTAAGTACAAAAGTTGAACTATTCTAGGAATTGAAATTACATCTACTCTAGTTATGAAGTGTGATCTTCATTCCCACCAAGGTTCTTCTTTTACATCCAGAAGTCTGTTCAGAGGATTGGCAGCCAACAACTCTTCAGCTCTTGCTTGAATCAGATTTTCAAAATGTTCACTTCCTGTCTGTCCCCTTGTTAAATGTGCAGCTTGAAAGATTAATTCTCCAGGGGCTCTTCCTAAGTCAGTTTCTCTTAGGAATCTCCAGACACCAGCTCTGTTTTTGAAGAAAATCCCTCTCTCAGGTTCAGTTATGTACTTAAACATTTCTGGTTCAATGTTGGAGGGCAAAGCAGTGTTGAAATTCTCATATGCAGACAGGTAAGGATGATCAGGATTAAGTATAATCCGTTCAGCAGGTACAAAAGCTTTGGAGGATTTCTTGAAGGCATCCTCAATCACATCAATGTGTTCCACAAATTGATCATGAGTGCATATCCTGTGGTAAACAGCCATTCTGATCCAGAATTCGAATTTTTTATTAACCTTGGGGCAATTTCACTTTTGGATTTAAGGAGGTGGTACAGAGTCTCAATCATCTCAGTGAAGGAAAACAGTTTGCAGTAATGGATATAGGCATTCTCATATGTTTGTCTTTCATCTCTTCTTACTAATCTGAGATATGGCCCTTCATCTGTTCCGTTATATGGAGTGACTCTGGAAATTTGATTTGGATCCTTTCTTTCTATCAAGTTCTTCTTGTTATCCAAGACCTCTTTGATCTCCCTTTCAGATTGCTGAGTTGTAACTCCAAAGTTGAACTCATGCAATGCTTGAATGGCTTCTCTGTGAGTTCATCCTCTTTTAGGAACTTTCTTGACAGAAGGATCATCTTGCTGTGATGCAACCTATGTTGGATGTGATTGAGAGGATAGCATGATGATTTCTTCTTCTTGTAATTCTCTCAATTCATCATCAGTGACACCAACTGCAGCAGCAAGATCCTCAGTGGTAGTGAAATCCTGGTGTCTCTCTTTGGCTTTAAGAATTTCTTCAATGGTTGAACCAAGAGCAGCAGCCAGTTCACTTAACTCTCTGAGATTCTCATCTTCTTCATTTAGCTCTTCCTCTCTTCTTTCTTATTCTTCAATCTCCTCAGCAGTCATTATCTTCTTTCCTTTTCTTCTTGATGAACTGCTAGGAGTTGGTTGACTTGATTGAACTGGAGAGGAAGCTTGGACTGGTGGAGCTGTAGTGGAGGAGCTCTGCTTCCTTATGTTGAATATAGAGGACAAAGGCATTTCATCTTCATCATCATCATCAGAATCCTCAGATGGTAGCTCAATTAGAGCACAGGATTCACCTTGCTTTGATTTCTTTGTCTTTCTAGCCATTTGCTTTAGCCTTCTCTTTGGCCTTCTCTTTGGCCTCTGCTCTTCTTGTGCAGGTTGCTCCCCCTCAGATTTATTCTCCCCCTCAACAGCTGATCCTATTTCATCGGGGGTCGATGCATCCTCTGCTTGTAAAACAGACTTTGTCCTAACTAACTTCTCCCCCTTTTGGTCATCATCAGAGGAGGGAAAAACAGCAGGCTTTGCAGGGGCATCAGGAGTGGTGAAAGAATAAGGAGTTGGGATAGGTGTAGAGGTAAAGGGTGGTATGGTTTAGGATGAAGGTGAGGCAGTGGGTATGGGAGGCTGAGTGAAATGTGATGTTGAGTGTCTAAGGTGAGAGGGAATAGGAGAGAAAGAAGGAATGGAAGTTGAGATAAGAGGATTTAGGCCGTTGATAGCTTCAGTGAGATTGGAGAATTCTCTCAGAGTATCACTGTGCCTTATCTTAGCAGAAAAGCTGGACCTATTTACCTCAATATCAATGTCTTTTAGGAGAGAGGGGATAGTTAGAAGAAATTCAGGAATGGTAATGGAGATATCAGGTGGTGAGGGTCTAAGGGTTTTGAGTTGGGAAAGGAGATTGGAAATGGTATGGTTTAAGTTAGAAATGGTTTGGGCAGGTATAGGAGGGGAGGGTGTAGGAATAGGAGTAGAGGTTTGGTTTAGAAGTTGATCTAGTTTGGTAAGAATAGGGGAAAGATCAATAGGGGCAGGGGTGGATTTGGGTTTGGGTTGGTTGGCTTTAAGTGACTCAATCTCATTGGTTAGGTGAGAGATTTGAGTTTTTGTTTGAGTTTGGAAAGAGGTAAAGGAGGCTTGAAGACTATCCATCTTTTGAGAGATAGATAATAAGGTTTGAAGTAGTTGGGGTGAGGGTTCAGAAGTAGTAGAGGGAATGGGTTGGGTTGGAATTGATTGAGAAATTGTGCTTTGAACTGGAATGGATTGTGGTTCCTCACTTAGACCTTGGTATAGAGGCCTAAGATCACTGGGAGCAGAAGTTGTACCCTGTACTAATAACTGGTTTATGCCACTAGTATTGACAGGTAGTGCACTAGTATGTGTAAGAATTGAATCAAAAACATGTGCAAGTAAGTGAGTGTGAGGGAGGGTTGCACTCAAAGGGTTATCTCTTATTACAGTAGCAAGTTGTTGTGAACTTACTAGGGGATAGGCTTGACACATAGGGGTTGTAGACACAGTATGACCTTGGGAGAAGGTTTGTCTTTCAATGGTATCACCCTGTTGGGAGGGTGACCCAGATTGCAGCAATCCAATATTTACAGATGTGCCCTGTTGTGAGGACACACCCACTGGTTGTAGGGTTATATCAACTTCCATGAGCTCCCCCTCAAAATAAGAGGTAGCTATAGGAGTTGAGGTCAGAGGTGCAGGGTGCATTTCCTCTGAGATAAGTGCAGTATGCACCATCTCTATTGACCTTGTTTCTATTTGGGTTACTAAGGGAGTAGAACTAGCAACTGTTGGGAGTTGACTAGAGCTTGGCTATTGTGGGGGTGTTACAACTAGAGGTGAGGATGGGTTCTCATTGGTGGGGTCAACCAAATGAGTGTCCTCAAGAGTGGTAGATATTATACCTGAGATGTGCTAAGTTTTGCTGATCTCAATTAGTTGAATGAGATTGTCACAAATTGTGTCTTCCTCAGCATCATCACCATCAGCTGCATCACCACTTTGTAGGTTTTGTGGAGTGCTTGAGCTGGATGGAACAGGGAAATGTGAGAGTGGCATCCCAATTTGAGAAGATGAGGAGGTGGTATCTTGAACATTTTCAGCATAAGGAATTCCAGCATCACCACCATGAAAGTCATCATCTCCCTCATCATGATCATTTTGACCACTGTCAGCACCATTGTCATTATCACCCTCAGCATCAGGATTAATAGGCTCATCCTGTGCTGGTTCATCAAACACATCTGCTCTAAACATCAATTCTTCTTCCACTAAGGCTTCATCTGGAGCATGAGTCATAGACTCCTCAGAATGATCAATAATTAAATCAGGAGACTCAGAATCATCAGCCATTTGTCCTTCAACATGTTCAGCATCAACTTCCTCTTCATTTTTAGCATCCTCAACAGCAACATCAATCAACTCTTGCATCTGAGCAGTTATAGCAGGACCTTGAAATTCCCTTATCAAATGGAAAGTTTTCTGACCCATTTGAGGGATGGTCATTGTGTGCAAGTGAGCAGCTAACCCAGCATAGTGTTCCCTCTGAACATCTCTAAGTGCAATTAAACTTAGATACCTGATGTAAGGAACTAGGGTTCTGGTTGATTTCATTGATGTGCCCAGAGTGATCTTATCCACCATTTCAGAGAATATGACTTGTGAGAAGTCAATATTCCTCCCTGTGACCAAAGCATGAAGAATCATCAATTCAGACTGATTCATTTGGTCATGGCTGCCAGACTTGTGACCAAAACATCGAATGATTACACTGGCCAGATACTTCCATGGGTGTCCTAGAGCAGACAGTTTATACTGGCCATGGGAAACATCACCTTGGTAGCCAATCAGGGGCAAAACCTCTAAAACTTGATCCATTGTAGAAAAAGGTTGAAATTGGGCCATATGGGGTATGGAGATCGCTTGTCTAAGAGAATCAGTAGTGATGTTTATGTTGATGGTACCATTGAGGCAGGTGCAAGTGATTAAATCTTGATTAGCATGGTACCTTGCAGTGTACCACATCTCACCAACAATGTTTGGAAAGATGAACAGAGGATGAGCAGATAGACATGTGAACAGGGGATGGGCAGTTATGAAAGCCACCATAGATTCATATCCCTGGTTTGATTTGTTCGCGGGAATGTCAGTGTTTATGAGAAAGTTGTTTGGGCGTATTGTGATTTCAGAGTTGGGTGTGACATTTTCACCAGCAATGGCGTTTGGAGAAGTTGCAGGGTTGAAGATCACCATGATTACAGAGTGAATGAAGTTTGAGCAACGAGAGTTTAGGGTTTGAAAGTTTGAGAGAGAAAGAGTGTTTGGGAATTTTGAAAGCTTAAGAAATGAATAACCGCTCGAAAACACCTTTAAATCTTCCTTGTAAACCTAAACTGTCACAGAAATATCTTGTAAAAAGTAACTGTCACTTCTGCAAAAAGGTAATAGATGAAATAGAAATTAAATACACAGACAATAAACGAACAAATAAACTAAATTAAATAACCTAGTAATACAATAAATACAAATGATAAATTAATAAAATAGGTGTGGGGACACAATATTTTTGACTTTTGAAAATCATCAGCTGACAGACGAGAGTGTCAGCTGATCCATGTTAAGATAAAAATAAGTGTCAGCTAATGAATTCACTTAGCTGAGCTTCTAAGTCTTAGCTGATGGTTTATCAGCTGAGGTATAGTGTCAGCTGATGATCGTCAGCTGACATAATTCTATTAGCTGATCTACCATAAGTAAAATATGTAGAAGCTTAGATAAGTACTTCATTTCACACACAAATAAAATTATTTTCTCACACATAATTAACTACCTAAGAAGAGAATATATTACAAATTTAACATGCCAAGTTTGGATATTAGGAAGTTGAACCGAGACTCATCCAAAGGTTTTGTAAAAATGTCAGCTAATTGAACATCAGTGTTGATATAATGCATTGAAACTTTCTTTTTCTGCACATTATCTCTAAGAAAATGATGTCTGATTTCAATATGCTTAGTTTTTTAATGCAAAACAGGATTATTAGAGATAGATATAGCACTTGTGTTGTCACACAGAATTGGGGAGTTTTCAAACTGTAAGTCATAATCCAATAGTTGATTTTGCAGCCATAGCAATTGAGCACAGCAGCTTCCAGCAGCAATGTATTCTGCCTCAGCTGTAGAGGTTGAACCAGAGTTTTGTTTCTTGCTTGACCAACTGACTAATCTTCCACCTAATAATTGACAACCCCCAGATGTACTCTTTCTGTCTAGTGTGCAACCTGCAAAGTCAGAATCATTGTATCCAACTAACTCAAAATCAGAGTCTTTGGGGTACCAAAGACCTAGATTAGGAGTTCCTTTGAGATACCTGAAAATTCTTTTAGCTGCAGCTAAGTGAGATTCTTTGGGATTTGCTTGGTATCTAGCACAAAGACATGTAGAAAACATAATATCTGGTCTACTTGCAGTAAGGTACAAAAGAGACCCTATCATACCTCTATAAGCTGTAATGTTCATTGATTTACCATCAGTGTCCTTTCCAAGCTTTAAGGCAGTGGACATGGGTGTTTTCATTGAAGAACAATTTTCAAACTCAAATTTATTAAGTAAGTCATTTACATACTTTGTTTGATGAATGAAAATTCCATCAACCTCTTGTTTAATTTGAAGACCTAGAAAATAGTTTAATTCACCCATCATACTCATTTGATAGTTATCAGACATGAGTTTGGAAAACTTTTTGCAAAGATCAACATTTGTAGACCTAAATATTATATCATCTACATAAATCTGTACAAGAATCACATCACCGTTGAATTTTCTTATAAATAAGGTGCTATCTATGCTTCCTCTTATAAATCCTTTATTGGTCAAAAAGGAAGAGAGGGTATAATACCAGGCTCTTGGAGCTTGCTTCAGACAATACAAAGCTTTGTTCAAGAAGTATACATGATCTGGTTTGCTTGTATCCTCAAAACCTGGAGGTTGTTTGACATACACCTCTTCTTTCAATTCACCATTTAGGAAGGCACTCTTAACATCCATTTGGAATACTTTGAAGTCTTTGAAGGCAGCATAAGCAAGAAATAGTCTTATTGCTTCAAGTCTTGCAATAGGGGCAAAGGTTTCATCATAATCAATACCTTCTTCTTGACAATACCCGTGAGCAACTAATCTTGCCTTGTTTCTGATGATCAGCCCTTTTTCATCCATCTTGTTTCTGAACACCCCCTTAGTGCCAATGATGGATTTGTCCTTTGGTCTTTGCACCAAAGTCCATACATTGTTTCTTGTGAATTCAGCCAATTCTTCTTGCATGGCATTTATCCAGTGAGGATCAGTTAGAGCTTCATCTACCTTCTTTGGTTCAATCATAGAAACAAAACCTGTATATAACAGAAGTTACAAGCTTTTGATCTTGTTAGTACAGGTGCTTTTATGTTACCTATGACCTGATCAATTGGATGATTTCTGAGGTCCTTGTAGGCATTTTGGATTCTGGGAGTTGAAAATCTTTGGTTTGGGTCAGCTGATGAGACTTCTGGTTGATCAGCTGACAGAATTTCTTGATTACAATCTGATGAGACTTCTACTGATGAGGGAATATTTGATATGGAATTAGAGTCCATTGATGTTGATCATGATTTCCTTCATTTAGTAAAAGTGTGGGTTGGTTTAGGATAGAGTGTGCAGAGATGTTTTGTAAGTTTGGAACAGGTTCATCTAAGTCATCTATGTAAGCTGATGAGATTGGATCAGCTGATGGGAGTGGATCAGCTGATACTGGAATGTTGTCTTCAGTTATCAGCAGATCATTAAATTCCTCACCTGTAGATGGATTAGTAGAACAGGAAGCAACAAAGTCATTTTCATTAAAACTTACATTGATTGATTCTTCTATGACCTTTGTTTCGATGTTGTAAAATCTGTAAGCTTTGGAGATCACAGAATATCCAACAAACACACATTCATCAACTTTTGGTGCAAATTTTTGCAATTGAACTTTTTGGTTCAGAATGAAACACTGACACCCAAAGATGTGTAGAAAGCTGATGTTGGGCTTCCTTCCCTTGAGCACTTCATAAGGAGTCTTGTTGTGCCTCTTTATTATAAGAGATATGTTCTGAGTAAAACATGCACAGTTGACAGCTTCAGCCCAGAAGTTGAATCCTAACCCACTCTCACACAACATGGTTCTTGCAGCTTCAATCAATGTTCTGTTTTTTCTTTCAGCTACACCATTCTGTTGTAGAGTTCTTGGAGCAGAGAAGTTTTGAGATATTCCTTTCTCATCACAGAAACCTTCAAGATTTTGATTTCTAAATTCAGTTCCATGATCACTTCTAAGCGTCCTTACCAGATTGCCATTAAGCACTTCCATCTTTCTAATAAAGCTGATAATCTCTTCAGCAGCCTCACTCTTTGCTTTTAGGAAGATGACCCAGGTGTATCTTGAAAATTCATCAACCATTACCAATGCATACTTACTTCCACCAATACTAGAAGTAGCAACAGGACCAAATAGATCCATGTGCAACATGTAGAAAGGTTCAGTAATGGAGAAGGCTTGCTTAGATGGAAACAAAGACTTGTGCTGCTTTCCCTTCTCACAGGCAGAGCAAGGTTTAGGCTTAACATACGTCAGTGAAGGTAGTCCTGACACTAGTTCACCCTTGCTCAACTTATTAATGTTTTTGAAGTTTAAATGGGAAAGCCTTTTGTGCCATAACCAGTTTGTGTCAGTTATAAACTTGGTATACAAACATGTTAACTTGGATGGATCACCAGAGGACATATCAAGAGTATATACATCCTTGGTTCTCTTTGCACAAATTATTGTTTTACCTTCTTGATCTAAAATGGAACCACCTGTCTTTGTAAAGAGGACTTTATGATCACCATCACATAACTGACTTATGCTAATGAGATTATACTTAAGTCCTTTAACATATGATACCTTGGATAAAGTTAGGTTCCCATTATGAAGTTCTCCGTAGCCTTTTGTTTGCCCACAATTATTATCACCAAAGGTTACTCTTGGACCTTTTTCCTTCTTGTAGTTACTAAGCAAAGCTTTACAACCTGTCATGGTCCTTGAACATCCACTGTCAAGATACCACGTGTTCAGACCCTGCATAGATGTGATTGAAAGAAGGTTAGTGAGATTTGGGCATCCACATTTAAGTGGACCCCTGTGGATTGCACCTAGCCATCCACTTTATATTAGGTTGTTTATGAATGAGAGAAACAGTTGTGTTATTATAATCAGTCCGCTGTCTTGAGTTACCTCCTAGAGAAAAATTACCTGCCTTATGTTCTTTGCTCCCACATTTATAACATTTTTTATTTTTGGAGCTTTTAACATGTTTTGGTAATTGAGTAAGAGATGTCTTAACTGTTTTCTGATAACTATGGGTCATCAGCTGACATATTTCACCATTCAACTGTTGCAGCTGATTCTGTAAACTAGTAAGGTCTTTGTTTACAGTCACCTTAGGTTAACCCTTAGTTAAAATGAGTTTTTGATCAACCTTAGGTGTGGCAGACTTAGACTCTTTGTAAACAAAATGTCCTTTTCCCTTAGTTTCTCCTATTAAAAGAGTTTGAAGTGAAGTTTGATCAGCTAAACAAACAGAAGAGGATCCATGATCAGCTGACAGGATATCAGCTGAGCAGTTATCATCTACTTTTTGATCAGCTGATGTAATATCATTAGCTAAGGAATTTTCAGTCAGCTGAGTTCCTAAATTTAATGTATCAGCTTTCAAGGTTTGACAACAGAATGTCTCTTTGGTATCAACAAATGATTCCATTCCTTTACTTACTTTGTAACACTGTACTTTTTAAACAAATACTTCACTGCATGCGGAAGCTAATTACATATAATAATCTTGATTACATAATAGGTACAAAAAGATTTCACTTGTTTGATGTACAAAGACCTCTACAGTGTTAATACAAAAACAGGCTCTAATAAAAACTTTGACATCAGAGTTTGGTCTATCCATATTCCCAGCCCGAAGCATCAAGATCACCTCAGAGGATCTGCAAAATAATCTAGTGGGGAATTAGCACAAAGCTAAGTGAGGGAACAAATATCTAAACATACACAAGGCAAATATGCCCAAACCAAATAGCTCATGAATCCCAGGAGAACCGGTGGTGTTGTAAGCACCTACAACCATGGTCGGCCAAAACCAAGGTTTACCGATAGCCCAGCTAACAGTGAAAACCACACCAGTCTTCTTGAGTACAATAAATGCACCCCCCAAGAACTGATAGGTTACACCCCCAAGCAAAGGCCCAGACTACGCTGGTCTCCAAATAACATGTAAATACAATCCAAACAAGAGCATTCCAAATAGGATATTCAATCTTGTATATCCGAAGATATAAATCCACTCACCAAAGTCTTCAAACCTTGGCAAACTCAGATGACTAAATTCACCGAGTCTTCTTAGTTCCTGAGATTGAAGTAACCCAAGTCAGTATTCAATTCATAATACTGATCCGAAATAGATATCATATCTAACCATGTTAATCATGTATGTACAAAATAACATATATACATATTCATCATACAATAATCCCAAAGATATACAAATCATTAAACCCAATTGAACCCAAATCCGATAATATCCAAATCCGATGGAATGGAAATCCGAGTAAATGTCTAAATCCGAGCAAATGCGGATTCCGAGTAAGAGTCCAATTCCGATAAAATCACAATCCGATAAGGGCACAATCCGATTAAATATTTAAATCCGATAATCCAAGATTCCGATAAAAGAGTCAGGGCCAAATCCGATAAACAGGAATTCCGGTAAAAAGTCACGATCCGGTAAAGGTACAATCCGATAAAGAGTTAATGCCAAATCCGAGTAACTTCTATCAGATTCCGATACTTCTATCGGATTCCGAGTCATTCAACCACAAATCCGACAGAATCATAACTTCATGCATAAATCTATTTCTAACTCAAATCTTACTGATTTCATGCATACAAGTTATATATGTTTCCAAAAATCATTCTAAACATATAATGAACATATATAGATCATGAAATCTAACATGCATACGTCCTAAGATCATCAAATCATCATATATGCATCAATCGGATTTCATATATATATATATACACAAATCTATCAAACTACAATCAACATCATAGCATAGAATTTCTAACCTTAAGATGATAACAAATAACCACAATAATGCAAGCAAGATGAAGATTGATTTTCTTTTCTTCTTTCCTTTCTTTCTTCTTCTTCGGCCGAGAGCAACCCAAAGAACACACACAACCACTTTGTCTAGCTTTACACACAATGAAGTATGGTGTGTGTGTGGGTTGTTATACCTCCCCCTAACCGGCCACACCCCTCCCCACTAACTCATAATACATAATATTATTATTATTATTTACCCAAACTAACAAGTCAAAAGAATATCACCAAATACCAATTAACACATAATCAAAAAAAATCCCAAGATTAATTAATTAATTACCTTAATTAATCTAGGCCGTCAAAGAGGGTGTTACAAATCTCCCCCCCTTAAGAAGATTCCGTCCTCGGAATCACATCGCGCTCAAACAAGGAAGGATACCGGCTTCTCATCTCAGTTTCAGTTTCCCAAGTCAAATTTGAACCCAAACTATGCTTCCATTTGACCAAAACCATTGGTATTTGCTTCTTTCTCAATTTGGTGACTTTAAACCTGTATATCCAAAGATATAAATCCACTCACCAAAGTCTTCAAACCTTGGCACACTCAGATGACTAAATTCACCGAGTCTTCTCAGTTCCTGAGATTGAAGTAACCCAAGTCAGTATTCAATTCATAATACTGATCCGAAATAGATATCATATCTAACCATGTTAATCATGTATGTACATAATAACATATATACATATTCATCATACAATAATCCCAAAGATATACAAATCATTAAACCCAATTGAACCCAAATCCGATAATATCCAAATCCAATGGAATGGAAATCCGAGTAAATGTCTAAATCCGAGCAAATGCGGATTCCGAGTAAGAGTCCAATTCCGATAAAATCACAATCCGATAAGGGCACAATCCGATTAAATATTTAAATCCGATAATCCAAGATTCCGATAAAAGAGTCAGGGCCAAATCCGATAAACAGGAATTCCGGTAAAAAGTCACGATCCGGTAAAGGTACAATCCGATAAAGAGTTAATGCCAAATCCGAGTAACTTCTATCAGATTCCGATACTTCTATCGGATTCCGAGTCATTCAACCACAAATCCGACAGAATCATAACTTCATGCATAAATCTATTTCTAACTCAAATCTTACTGATTTCATGCATACAAGTTATATATGTTTCCAGAAATCATTCTAAACATATAATGAACATATATAGATCATGAAATCTAACATGCATACGTCCTAAGATCATCAAATCATCATATATGCATCAATCGGATTTCATATATATATATATACACAAATCTATCAAACTACAATCAACATCATAGCATAGAATTTCTAACCTTAAGATGATAACAAATAACCACAATAATGCAAGCAAGATGAAGATTGATTTTCTTTTCTTCTTTCCTTTCTTTCTTCTTCTTCGGCCGAGAGCAACCCAAAGAACACACACAACCACTTTGTCTAGCTTTACACACAATGAAGTATGGTGTGTGTGTGGGTTGTTATACCTCCCCCTAACCGGCCACACCCCTCCCCACTAACTCATAATACATAATATTATTATTATTATTTACCCAAACTAACAAGTCAAAAGAATATCACCAAATACCAATTAACACATAATCAAAAAAAATCCCAAGATTAATTAATTAATTACCTTAATTAATATAGGCCGTCAAAGAGGGTGTTACAAATCTCCCCCCCTTAAGAAGATTCCGTCCTCGGAATCACATCGCGCTCAAACAAGGAAGGATACCGGCTTCTCATCTCAGTTTCAGTTTCCCAAGTCAAATTTGAACCCAAACTATGCTTCCATTTGACCAAAACCATTGGTATTTGCTTCTTTCTCAATTTGGTGACTTTAAACCTGTATATCCAAAGATATAAATCCACTCACCAAAGTGTTCAAACCTTGGCACACTCAGATGACTAAATTCACCGAGTCTTCTCAGTTCCTGAGATTGAAGTAACCCAAGTCAGTATTCAATTCATAATACTGATCCGAAATAGATATCATATCTAACCATGTTAATCATGTATGTACATAATAACATATATACATATTCATCATACAATAATCCAAAAGATATACAAATCATTAAACCCAATTGAACCCAAATCCGATAATATCCAAATCCGATGGAATGGAAATCCGAGTAAATGTCTAAATCCGAGCAAATGCGGATTCCGAGTAAGAGTCCAATTCCGATAAAATCACAATCCGATAAGGGCATAATCCGATTAAATATTTAAATCCGATAATCCAAGATTCCGATAAAAGAGTTAGGGCCAAATCCGATAAACAGAAATTCCGGTAAAAAGTCACTATCCGGTAAAGGTATAATCCGATAAAGAGTTAAGGCCAAATCCGAGTAACTACTATCGGATTCCGATACTTCTATCGGATTCCGAGTCATTCAACCACAAATCCGACAGAATCATAACTTCATGCATAAATCTATTTCTAACTCAAATCTTACTGATTTCATGCATACAAGTTATATATGTTTCCAGAAATCATTCTAAACATATAATGAACATATATAGATCATGAAATCTAACATGCATACGTCCTAAGATCATCAAATCATCATATATGCATCAATCGGATTTCATATATATATACACAAATCTATCAAACTACAATCAACATCATAGCATAGAATTTCTAACCTTAAGATGATAACAAATAACCACAATAATGCAAGCAAGATGAAGATTGATTTTCTTTTCTTCTTTCCTTTCTTTCTTCTTCTTCGGCCGAGAGCAACCCAAAGAACACACACAACCACTTTGTCTAGCTTTACACACAATGAAGTATGGTGTGTGTGTGGGTTGTTATACCTCCCCCTAACCGGCCACACCCCTCCCCACTAACTCATAATACATAATATTATTATTATTATTTACCCAAACTAACAAGTCAAAAGAATATCACCAAATACCAATTAACACATAATCAAAAAAAATCCCAAGATTAATTAATTAATTACCTTAATTAATCTAGGCCATCAAAGAGGGTGTTACAAATCTCCCCCCCTTAAGAAGATTCCGTCCTCGGAATCACATCGCGCTCAAACAAGGAAGGATACCGGCTTCTCATCTCAGTTTCAGTTTCCCAAGTCAAATTTGAACCCAAACTATGCTCCCATTTGACCAAAACCATTGGTATTTGCTTCTTTCTCAATTTGGTGACTTTAAACCTGTATATCCAAAGATATAAATCCACTCACCAAAGTGTTCAAACCTTGGCACACTCAGATGACTAAATTCACCGAGTCTTCTCAGTTCCTGAGATTGAAGTAACCCAAGTCAGTATTCAATTCATAATACTGATCCGAAATAGATATCATATCTAACCATGTTAATCATGTATGTACATAATAACATATATACATATTCATCATACAATAATCCCAAAGATATACAAATCATTAAACCCAATTGAACCCAAATCCGATAATATCCAAATCCGATGGAATGGAAATCCGAGTAAATGTCTAAATCCGAGCAAATGCGGATTCCGAGTAAGAGTCCAATTCCGATAAAATCACAATCCGATAAGGGCATAATCCGATTAAATATTTAAATCCGATAATCCAAGATTCCGATAAAAGAGTTAGGGCCAAATCCGATAAACAGGAATTCCGGTAAAAAGTCACTATCCGGTAAAGGTATAATCCGATAAAGAGTTAAGGCCAAATCCGAGTAACTACTATCGGATTCCGATACTTCTATCGGATTCCGAGTCATTCAACCACAAATCCGACAGAATCATAACTTCATGCATAAAACTATTTCTAACTCAAATCTTACTGATTTCATGCATACAAGTTATATATGTTTCCAGAAATCATTCTAAACATAAAATGAACATATATAGATCATGAAATCTAACATGCATACGTTCTAAGATCATCAAATCATCATATATGCATCAATCGGATTTCATATATATATATACACAAATCTATCAAACTATAATCAACATCATAGCATAGAATTTCTAACCTTAATATGATAACAAATAACCACAATAATGCAAGCAAGATGAAGATTGATTTTCTTTTCTTCTTTCCTTTCTTTCTTCTTCTTCGGCCGAGAGCAACCCAAAGAACACACACAACCACTTTGTCTAGCTTTACACACAATGAAGTATGGTGTGTGTGTGGGTTGTTATACCTCCCCCTAACCGGCCACACCCCTCCCCACCAACTCATAATACATAATATTATTATTATTATTTACCCAAACTAACAAGTCAAAAGAATATCACCAAATACCAATTAATACATAATAAAAAATATCCCTAAATTATTTAATTAATTACCTTAATTAATCTAGGCCGTCAAAGAGGGTGTTACAAATTTCCTTTACACTTAAATTTTTAGTACTTTTGCTTTCTGTCAAGACAATAGAACTTGAACCAACTTTTGAAGAGGTTGAGTCTTTCAGCTGAGTACTTTTACTTTTGACAAATCTGTTAGTGATAATACTTTTTCCTTTTACAATCTTTTGAAATGTAAGAGGTAAAATATCATCTTTTTCTAAGATATTTATGTTCCTGCTAAAATCAACACAGTTAGCAGCTTCGGAATAATTTCCACCAATAATCGCTTGAACTTGTTTTGGATTCTGCTCATTGACACACTGAGTGGTCTTCTCAGCAGAGACACACCAAGATCTAACTACTCTTTGAAGGTCATTAAACTTTATTGTTGCTTCATTGGTTTCTTTTACCAAGATCTGATTAAGTATCTTTTGATTAGCTAAATCATCTTCCAGTTTTGTCATTTGTTTAGGTTTCTCATCTTTAAGACTTAATCTCTCTTTTAGTGATTCTATTTCTAATTTTAGCTTCTTTTCTCTTTGAATATTTGACTGAAACTCAACACACAGATAATCAAACATAGTGTTCTTTTCATTATCTTCATAGTTAATAAATTTTCCAACCTGATACATAGAAGAAGGATCCCAGTCAGGAGAAGTACAAGCTTTAGCATCTTTCTTCATATCCTCATCAAAGGAACTTGTACTTGCTTTGTTGGCCATCAAACTGAACTGAGCTGTGAGGACCTCATCTTCATCACTTGAGAGATCTTCCTCAGCCCAATCTTCTTCTTCAGCAACCAGCACCCCTGTTCTGAGCTTTCTTCTTCTTCTTGTCAAGGACAGCAGCAAGAAGCTTCTTATATTTGACTTCATAATCAATCTTGTTGTCTGAGCTTGAGGAACCCTTGAAGCCTGTGTTTCCTTTGGACTTACATTCACTGGCAAAGTGACCAGTCTTGCCACAAGCGAAACAACCTTCAGAAGCCTTTGGTTTTGACATGGCTCTTTCTCCTTTGAAGGGTTTCCTTTCAAACCTCTTGACACCCTTTATTTTCAAGAAAGGTTTGAACCTTTTAACCAACATGGCAGCCTGCTCAACAGCAGCTTCAATGCTGTCCATGTTATCCAGAACTTCATCCCCATCAGCCACTTGCTCTTCAGCAGAAGATTCCTCCTCTTTCTCCTCATCACTGGACTCATCCACAAATGCAGCAAAACTCCTAGATCTTGTATCCTTAGATACAAGGGCAGTAGTTGGAGCTTTTGCAGCCTCCTTCATATCCTTGGTAGAGAGTTTCCTTTGTTTCACTGATTGTTCATGATTCAAAAGATTTCCATATAAACCAACCAGCGAAAGACCCTTGATTTTCTCACCATGTTTAAGCATAGTGATAAAATGATCCCAAGATTCTGGGAGAGAGTCTAGAAACTTGTTTACAAGTTCCTTATTGCTTTTGTGAACATCTGCCTTTCTTAAGTCATTAATGAGGCAGTTGAACCTGGTGTAAGTCTGAGTGAGACTTTTACCTTTATGAGCAAAGAAGAACTCATATTCTCTAACCAGAAGGAGTTTCTTGTTCTCCTGCACTTCTTCAGTGCCTTCATATGCAACAGTCAAAGTGTCTAGCATCTCTTTTGCAGATTTACAATTAAGAACTTGATGATAGACATCATTTGGTAGTGCAGACACTAAGGCTGTTATTGCTTTAACATCAAGATTAACAAGCCTTTTGTCTTCATCAGACCACTGATTTATAGGTTTTATAATCAGTCTTTCAACAGCAGGAGCTACATCAGTTGCTTCAGTTACTTGGATAGTTGAGGAAGGAACATAAGGACCTTCAGTAACAGTTTTAAGCATCACATCATCAAGGCTTGACATATAGAGAAGAACTCTACTCTTCCAGAGAGAGAAGTTCTCTCCATCAAATATAGGACACCTTGTGAGTGAACCATTGTTAGAAGAACCATTAGAGGCAGCAACAGAAGTGGCCATTTTGTAGTGTGGGGTAGAAGCAGTGGAAGAGTAAGCAAAACAGATCTTAGATATGGATTATCTAGCCTGCTCTGATCCAGGTGTTGGTCCCAAATGGATACTACAACAACAAATGTTTTTAGAAGGGGGGTTGAATACAAACTTTAGCAAATTAAAATTTAAGAGACACACGGTTTACTCTTATATAATTCTTATTGACGTTAATCAAGAATTACATGAACTAGATGCGGAAAATCTAAGTTCAATAAAAGGTGGCAACTAATTTTGTCTAACACATAGACAATGCTAATCTTAAACAACTAATGTCTAAGACGTTCAGCACATGAACAAGTTTGTTACACTGAAAGTAAAATGCTAACTCTTCTAATTCTCAACTTATGAGATTTTAGTGCTTTTCAACGCATTCGCTTCTTTAGCATGTTTCCATGCATGAGTTTATATAAGCAAAGTGTGTCCGAGTTGATGAAGAGAGAAGGAGACAAAGGTACTTGGTTTAATATTATTATAATAGATAAAGTTAGTGGGTGAAAAGGTAAGTTAACTTTATACACAAAGTGTGTAAAGTGAACTTACTTTTCAATAATGAGTATACCCACTATCTATTATTATATTATTAAATTACTACCTTTATGTCTTGAGAAAGTAACCTTATCCTTCCATGCTTGTGCTTTAATCGACACAATGCTTTCTGAAGATTTGACTTTACCAAATATGGAGTTGCCAGCCATACTTAACATCATATATTCGAGATCTTCTTTTCAATAGTATCTTTCTCCTTTTCCAGGGGATAAAGATCTATCCTTTTTGTATCATTGTAAATCCAAAAAGTGCTAAGTACTTTTACAAAAGAAAGATCTAAGGCATAATAAGAACAACACATGTTCTGCCTTTGACTTTAAGAAAATATTACATAGAAAAGCCATTAACTAAGATATACAATAAAGACTCAGTTAACAGACACTGAACTACAAATATAATTTTGCTCAGCTAAGGATAACTGTGAAAGACTCAGCTGACTAGACTTGCTCAGCTGATCAAATTGCTCAGCTGATAATACAAATCGTAGTAGCAGCTAATAAACTGATTAACTCAACTGTCAGCTGTTCCCAAGGGCTCAGCTAATCATTTGAGTATAGTCAGCTTATAAAGAGAAGATTGGAAAACTAGGAAATACCTTATTTGACAGATGGAAGGCATCAGCTGATAACTTGTGATTGTGTCAGCTGATCCTTGACTGCTTAGCTGACCTTGAAATCTTCATCAGCTGATGGTTCTAGGCCATCAGCTGATCCAGCGTGATTCCTTCGCTGATGCTCTTTGACTGATCTTTTCTTCTCAGCTGATCTTTCTGAAGCTGGTCCTTTGGCTGATACTCAGTGTTCAGCTGACACTATGATTCGTCAGCTGACATTTCTTACTTAGAAAATTTTTAAGTCTCAGATAGAAAAACAACACATGTTTTTCATCAATCTAAGTCCAAAACTGAATATATGGTTATGTTAACATCAAATCCTATTTTACTTAATAGATAGGTTTGATTAAGGTTTGATATTGCTATCTCACCAACACTAATAAAATTGTTGAATCTAAATCAAAGCAGAAATGAGCAATAAAAATGTAAAAGTTTAATAATACACATCAAAGTATGATAGGACATACTTGCATGTAATCTGCCAGAATGCAATAACTAAATTTAAGTGCTTATATCCTCGAAATACAAGACCAAATTTCATGATTTTTGTTCTGGAATTTACTTACAAGTGTTGTTGTTCAAATCTAATTGGTCTCGTTGAAAAATATTAAGATATGATACCTCAAATTATTAACTTAAATTAAGTGTGCAAACTGATTCAAACTGTAAGAAATTAGCATTCACTTCATAAAGCCATAAATTTCTAAATTTTTAACCAAATTGAATGAATCTTTTTCTGGAAGTTAATTTCACGTGTTAAAATTATTATCTGATTGGTTTTCACCGAAATTTTTTATGTTTTGGTCACCTAATTTGGCAAAATAAAACGGGTATGCAAACATATTGGTGTTCTGGATAGTTAGACAATATATAATTATTTGAGAGATCAAACAACCTTTAAAAATTATGCTTTTAATGTTAAAATTCAATAAACTCGAAATAATGACTTGTATAAAAATTTCAGTATAAAAATATAAATGAATGATAAATAAATATCAACCCAAAGATTGCCTTAATTTTTGAGAAAAATAAATTTACTAGGAAGCTAGAGATTAATGGAATCCCTTAAGGTTTGGATATAACAAATAATATTAAGGTATAAAATCATATAAATAAGATAAAATACTTAAAAAATAATTAAATAAATATAATATATAAATATATTAGTATCCATTTAAAAGAAAACTTGAATTAAGTTACATAGTTAGAAATATTTTAAACCTATAATTATATTATTATAATTCATGAGAATTATCAAATATATACAAATAAAAGCGATATATAAATTATACTTAATAAAATTACATTATAACGACTAAAACTAATAATTAAATTATATTGTAATAGGTAAGACCACATTGGGTGACTGAGGAATCCTAGGTTCGGCTCTAGCCTTTATAAATAATACGCTGTGAGTATTCACAACCCCACTTTTACTGTTTTCATATAATTTTGGGGGAAAAGCATGTTACTGTTTTAATTATCAGTTGAACTGTTTATCAAATTGATACTTTGCTATCCTTCTTTGGTATGTATGCTATGTTAAGCGACTCTGAGTTTCTCTCATTATGTAACTCCTAACAAATAACACTACCTATTAACTCATGAATTGAGCCGTTAGCAATTATGGATAGTGCTATTAGGTTAACATCCCACTTACATTGAGTAAGTGCGTAATTATTGTGAACGAACTCTGTTAATTACTCAATGGGCATTCAGTCAATAGGCTTAGGTAGTGGGATCTTTGCGTTAACTTTATGCATACGCTTATACCTTGTGCAATTTAAACTACCGATTTACCTATTCTTTGTTCAATTATGAACGACTTTGCATTAAAATCTAAATTTTTATTGCATATCAAAACCTGTGATCTCACAAACTATCCCTATAGTTGACACTCTCTGTAACATGTTTTTTAGGAAATCAACAGTAAGTGGTTTGTACCTGGTCAGCATAATTGTGTGGCAACTTTACTTAGCTTTCTGTACTTATGTTATTTCCCGAAATTTCGAACAAATATCAAGTTTTTCGTAAACATTTGTACTACTTTTAAATTTCTATGGTTTGAGTGATCTTGTACCTTATGCTATAAAACCGTAAACTGTTACATCTCGTGTTTCCGCTTTAGCGGGGTGTGACAGATATTATATCAGAGCCAAAGGTTATAGAGAATACCGGTTTTCTTTTAGAAAACTTAAACTATAGCCAAAAGCTGGATATAACATTCAAAACTACTAAACAAATTACTAGTATAATTAAGTTAAGTATTACACCATCAAAACATAATTAAACAAAGCTTGATACCGTATGTTTACTTTAGTGAAGATAGTGTAATGCATGAGATGGTTATATTAGAAGTTTAATTAAGTTGACTTTTTAATCCTTAAACTCGAGTAACATGTGTTTTGTGTGTAATCATTGCATAAATACTTGCATGTCATACCACATTGTAGATATCATACATATACCTATAGTTATTTTAGTACACTTGACCCTTATGTTATTACATAGTTAGTGACTAAGAATATTTTTATCTTAGTAGCAATATGTCTTCATCATCTTCCCATACCATATATTCTGCTGATGAGTCTGGATACGTTACCGGTCATTACCCTCAACACAACCCCCTACCACGGAAGAAGAAGTCCCTTCTGAAGATCGTGGGTCAAATCATGAGGTGTCAAGTGTGAGGACTCCTACCGACATTCCCCAGGGACAACCTACATCTGATTTTCCTATACCACCACAGCCTACTACTACACTAGCCCGTGGGTCCCGTATTCGGGTGACACCTCGAAAGAGGGTCCCCATTCCCATGAGGGCGGCAACAGGGCCATCCCTACGAGGTGAGGCAGGACCATCTACAGTGGTTACGGGAGTACCTATCAGACAAGCTCCCGTTATGACTCAAGAGGAGGCTTACCACTTCCGGGGATTGATTTCGGAGGTGAACGATCTTCGCTAAACCCTAACATATCAGCAACATGTCCTTTCAGCATCGACATAACTTAATTAGAACTTGGTAGAGAGCTCGATTCGGACATAAGATACCGCTGAAGAGGCAATGCGAGCTATTAGGAGGCTGGAGTTCCTATGCAGGTTGATTGGAGGACTAATTCTTCTGGCCACTGTGTTGTTTGTGTTTGTTTATTGGTGGTGGTATTGATGGATGGATAGTCATGGTAGTATTTGGTCTAAAAACTTTTATATAGTATATTAGGTTAGTTGATATCATGTATTCAGTATTTCAGAAAATTTCATGTGTGTGTAAAAAAAAACCATCGCATTGTTGTATGTATAACATCAAATTTTGTACTTTTGTTTAAAATGCAAAAATATATATATGAATTATATATTTATGTATTGTCAAAATGGAAGTCCTTATTGGCATATATATAGTTAATTATTGTCCAAAAAAAATTCATATCTTGTTGTGTTATTTACTTATGAATTTGTTACGGTCAAAATTGTACAAAACTTTTAATTAAACAAAGTTTTATGAATGTGTTTCTAGAATCATGCCACCGAAAAGAACCAAACGACAGAACCCAAGGGATACCAACAACCAAGGACCTGGCTTGCACAATTAGTGGCACATCAACTTGTTGCAGTGATTCCGAGCATTGTCAGCCAAGTCACTGCACGCATTAATGCTAACCAAGGGAACAATAACAGAGGAGGAAATGATGAAGGAAACAGAAATAATGAAGATGGAGGAGAGCATGCCAACAACAACAAGAACAATCTCGGGTGTACCTACAAGGCGTTTAGACCTTGCAATCCCAAGGAGTTCTACGGGAAAGAAGGCGTTGTTGGGTTGCTGCAATGGATAAAAGGCATGGAGTTTGTACTCAGTATTAGCAAATGCTCTGAAGAGTGTAAGGTGGAGTATGCAACCTGTCTACTTCAGATTAGGGCACTGACCTGGTGGAACACGCAGGTCCAAACTCATGGATGAGAAGAAGCAATGAAATTAAAGTGGGAAGAATTCAAAAAGTTGCTCATTGAGGAGTTCTGCCCAAGGGACGAAATCCAAAAATTAGAAGCTGAATTCTGGAATCATACCATGGTTGGAAAGGAGATAGGGATATACACTGATCGATTCCATGAGCTTGCGAAGCTAATACCACGTTTGTCTACTCCTGAAGAGAACAAGATTGAGAGATACATATGGGGATTGGCACCAGAGATCCGAGGAATGGTTACATCAGCAAACCCAACAACTATCCAGAGTGCCGTAAGCTTAGCAAACAGGTTGACAAATTATGCGATCCGATTAGGGAAGTTAGCCCAGAACAAGACTTATGGTAAAAGGAAATGGGAAAATCAGTCAGGGAATAAGAACGGTGGTAGATCTAACAAAAACCAAAGGGCGTAAAGAAATTTGGGGTTCAGATTCAAGAAGTAGGACGATATAATGGTCTACATCCAAAGTGTAACAAATGCAACTATCATCATGGAGGTTCTTGCCCTACCTGTGCCAACTGTAAGAAATCTGGTCATTTCACCAAGTATTGCAAGACAGCAAAATAAACCAAAGAGGTGAAAAGGGCGTGTTATGAGTGTGGAAGTCAAGACCACTTTCGAAATGCATGTCCTAAGCTGAACAGGGGACTAAAAAATAACAATGCCGGGAAGCAGGCATGAGGTCGACCTTTTGTCATGAGAGCTAAAGTGGCGAGACAAAACACAAATGTGGTAACTGGTACGTTTCTCCTGAATAATTACTATGCATCTGTATTATTTGACTCTAGAGCGGATAGGAGTTTCATTTCAACAGAGTTTAGAGAAGTAATAAATATGAAACCAAAGAAACTAAAAGATGCCTATATAATTGAGTTTGCCAATGGTCATGAAACTAAGGCTAGTGATGTCTTAATCGATTACACTTCGAATAGATAATAAGTAATTTAATATCGATCTTATACCTATTAAATTGGGAAATTTTGATGTGGTTGTAGGTATGGATTGGTTGTCCAAAAACAGAGCGGAAATTTGTTGCTCCGAAAAGATTATCAGGATACCTGTTTCAGGCGGTCACACCCTTGTTGTACAAGGAGATAAGCCCGGGAAAGGCTTAAAGATTGTATCGTGTATGAAGATCATGTTGGGGTTCTCAGGGCACGCAGCGGAAGCAAAGGTACAACATAAAATGCCCAAAGTACAAGCACATAAAGCATAAAAAGTGAAAACCCCAATAATGGACCAATCTCTATGGAATGAAATGCAACAAAACAGAGGGTAATGGAGATTATACCAGCTCCTTAGCTCCAGCAAAAGGTGATGAAGTGGTTGATTTTGCTCCTTGTGACTTGAACGATCGACTATCGAGTGGATACCCCGGCAACACGCCAAATCTCTTTAGCTAGCAAGCTCCCTTCGATTCTTCACAGTAGAAAATCGGTAGGAGAACAACAACCCACGAGCAAGGATCAATCTCTGGAACCAAAACCCTCTCTTGGACTCACAAAGTCTATATAAGCACTAAAGAGTTCTCTCAAATGTGTGTATTGCCAAGAGCCCCAAAGGAGAGAGTTTATGTCCTCTTTTATAATCCTTTAGTCGACTCATAGTCTCCCACAGCCGGCCAAGTAAGTTCTAGACGCAACCCACATGCATTGGCCAACTTGTGAGGTGATTTGACAAAAAGGTGCCGTTTGGACTTAGCGGCGCTAACCCAAACGTAGCGGCGCTAACTTATGAAAGTTAGCGGCGCTACCGCGGCTTGTCAGTTGACATGACATAAAGCCCATGCAGCCGTAGCGGCGCTAACCTCTAGGACTTAGCGGCGCTAACCCCTAATAGTTAGCAGCGCTAACGCGGCCTGCGAAGTCCACTTTTCTCTTTTGTCATCTTTGATCCCTTTACTTAAGTTGTTGTCAGATTTGACCCCGGTGTATGACCCAATAGGCCCATACATCATCGGTAGTGATTCCAAACGGTGTACGTGCATCGGTGGGCATATTCTAACAAACTCCCACTTGCACACGATGTACCATTTCTAATAAACCACAGACAATGAGCGGCCTCTAGCATAAGCATCATTGCCCCCAAGTCAGTATGGGTTTCGTTATACGAATGAAACCTGTTCACAAAGAAAGGTCCTATTGATAAGTGATCTTAAACATCCTTTTGTTCACGATATCAATGTGAACACGAGACATGGATTGAGTGTCAATCTCCAGATCGTCCACGATTGTGTTTCTCGATCTTGATTGGTGGTGACCAAAAGTTAAGGACATATCTGATTCTAAATCAATATTCCTTGCGCATGGCCATGCAAAATTTTGATGTCAGCTTCCAATCATCGAGGGGCCCAGTGATATCTCTCATATCAGAGGAACAAATCCCTTTTCAACTGTATAACCCTAAACCATACCCCTTATCCTATTTAGCCACTTCCTTTATCACAGCCAGTTACGAACTGCTTTTGAAAATGACTAAAGTAAGAAAGAAATATGATATAGCAGTTCATACATCTCAGGTCTAAGGACGTAAGATATTATCATCCCAAGTTACTCGTGACTATAATCCATGGAGTATACTTGGGTGCGGGTCTTCCAATCACTTGAAACTCTTTTCAAGTATAGATAGACATTGCTCCTTAATTCGACCACATTGAATTCAAGGTCACATGCTTATCTCGGTCTTAATTCAATCTTCCTTCCACAAGATTGACTGACCGTGGAAAGTTTGAAATATAAAATATTTCCGGAAGTGATTAAACATGCTAAGATGGAACACAGTAGAGTCTCATGAATGTAACCGTATCATACGTATATATAATCTCTATTATATATCGAAACAAGCATAAGTTACAATACTGTCTATATCGTTCCCAAAATATGAAATAAAGGTTACATATCAAACAAACTAAATACATAACTCAAACCAAATCGCTAGCAAATCTTACACCTATAGCACTAGTGTGACAATCATGAGCTGCTTGCGATAATGGCTTCGTGAACGGATCTGCAAGGTTCTTATCCGTTGCTACTCTGCTTATGACGATTTCACCACTCTCAACCACTTCTCGTATGAGATGGTATTTGCGCAAAATATGTCTTGTCCTCTTATGAGCTCTTAGTTCCTTTGCCAAAGCCACTGCACCCTCATTGTCACAAAATATCTCAATAGGGTCAGTAATGCTTGGAACCACTTGTAGATCTTGGATGAATTTCTTCATCCACACGGCCTCTTTTGCAGCTTCACTTGCCGCAATGTATTCCGACTCAGTAGTCGAATCAGCCACCGTGTCTTGCTTGGAGCTCCTTCAGCTGACAGCACCACCATTTAAAAGGAATACAAACCCCGATTGAGATCGGCAGTCATCCCTATCCGTTTGGAAGCTAGCGTCCGAGTAACCCTTTACTCTTAGCTCCTCTTCCCCACCATATACCAAGAACATTTCTTTTGTACGCCTAAGGTACTTAAGAATGCTCTTTACAGCTTTCCAATGAGGTTCCCCGGGATTCGCCTGATATCTACTAGTCATGCTCAAAGCACATGACACATCAGGACGAGTGCATAACATGGCGTACATGATCGATCCCACAGCCGAAGCATATGGTTTTCGCCTCATCACTTCTATCTCCTCTTCGGAGGTAGGACATTGAGTCTTGCTCAACATCAAGCCTTATGCCATAGGGAGGTTTCCTTTCTTGGATTCCTCCATATTAAAGCGTTTCACGGCCTTATCTATGTATGCACTTTGAGAAAGCCCAAGTAGCTTTCTAGATCTATCTCTATAGATCTTGATTCCCAGAATATAGCTCGCATCGCCTAAGTCCTTCATTGAGAAACAATTCCCGAGCCAAGCTTTTACACTCTTAAGGCTCGGAACATGGTTTCCAATGAGTAATATGTCATCCACATATAGGACTAAGAAGACAATAGTGCTCCCACTAGCCCTGACATATACACATGGTTCATCTTTGCTTTTCGAAAATCCAAATTCCTTGATTTTCTCATCAAAGCATAGATTCCAACTGCGAGATGCTTGCTTAAGTCCATAAATGGACTTTTTAAGTTTACAGACCTTGTTCGGATATTCTGGATGTTCAAAACCATCAGGTTGTGTCATATACACCTCTTCGGAAAGCTTCCCGTTAAGGAAGGCGGTTTTAACATCCATTTGCCATATTTCATAGTCATAAAATGCGGCAATGGCCAGAAGTATCCGGATTGATTTCAACATAGCCACTGGGGAGAAGGTTTCATCATAATCAACACCGGGTGTTTGAGTGAAACCCTTTGCCACAAGTCGAGCTTTGAAAGTATCCAAGGTTCCGTCCATGCCGGTCTTTTTCCTGAAGACCCATTTACACCCTACGGGTCTAACCCCCGGTGTAGGATCAACCAGTTCCCAAACTTGGTTATCCGACATGGATTGCATCTCACTTTCCATCGCTTCTTTCCAATGTGCAGACTCAGGGCCCGCCATGGCTTCCTTATAGTTAGAGGGCTCATCAGAGTCCACTACTAACTCGCTGCCCTCAGATATGTAGAAACCATATCTCTCTGGCTCGAAACGAGTTCTACTGGAACGCCTTGGAGTAAGAGATGAAGTAGTGTCAGGTATTGCAGCATTTTCTTGCTCAGTTTCAACCGTCCTAGGTTGAGAGCTAGTGCCAACCTCAAGTTCTTTATCGGTTGATCCTTGAACTTCCTCAAGATCAATTTCCTTGTTGCCTCTTTGTTTGGATATCAATTCTCTTTCTAAGAAGAATGCTCTTCGAGCAACAAAAACTTTGTTCTCAGAAGGTTTATAAAAAATATATCCAACACCGGCCGAAGGATATCCGATAAAGTAACACCTTTCCGATCGAGGTTCAAGTTTGTCCTCAGTCTCACGTCTCACGTAAGCTTGACAACCCCAAACTCGTAGATATGAAAGTGTCGGCTTCTTATTATGCCACATTTCATAAGGTGTTTTCGATACTTTCTTGGTTGGTGCAAGGTTAAGGATCCTTACCGCCGTTTCTAGGGCATATCCCCAGAAACTAATAGGTACCTCAGTTCGACTCATCATGGACCTTACCATATCTAGTAAAGTCCGGTTCCTCCTCTCAGCGACTCCATTCAATTGTGGAGTCCTTGGAGGTGTTAATTGCGAAATAATTCCACAATTCTTAAGATGATCGATAAACTCGGTACTTAGATACTCTCCTCCTCTATCAGACCGGAGTATCTTTATTGTTTTGCCCAATTGATTCTCAACCTCGTTTTGGAATGTCTTGAACACTTCAAAAGTTTCATTCTTGTGCTTGACAAGATAGACATATCCATACCTACTATAGTCATCTATAAAGGTTACGAAGTATCTCGAGTTATTCCTTGTAACATGTTTAAAAGGCCCACATACATCCGTATGGATGATGTCCAAGAGGTCTTTACCTCTCTCATTTGTCCCCGTGAAGGGTGCCTTTGTCATCTTGCCTAGTAAACAAGAATCACATACATCATTCGACCCTTGGTCAAATGTCTCCAAGATTCCTTCCACTTGAAGCTTGGTGATGCGAGTCTTGTTTATGTGGCCAAGACGACCATGCCATAATGAATACTTATCCAAACCATCTTTGGAACTAGAATCAATGTTCATGATAGACTTTGTTGAATTAATGTATGCAGTTGCTTCATGTAACGCCACCCCTAACGAGCTTAAAATTAGAGTTAATTTAAACTTTTTAAACATCGATTATCAAAAGTGTTGCAGCGGAATTAAACACCATTTACAAAAACAACCAGTTTGACTCGGCTAATTAATTACAACAAAAAGGTTAGCCAAGTTCAAAGCTACAAGCGTTACCAACTAGTTACCGACCACCGGATCCAAAAACAACAACGTGTTCCCCAAAAGGTATATACAACAAAAGCTACCATCGGTACCCGCCTCACCAGGCCTCTAGCATCAACCTGCGAAAAAGGTAAATCTTGCACCATTAGCTACAACTAGCTAGTGAGCACCAATTACACATAAGCAACAATAAGCAGGCTATCATGTATCAGAACAGCACACAAGGCTATCCTATCATATTGTGACGTGACAAACGTGTCAGCAGTAGTCGTATGTTGCAGGGGAGCTAACCCCGCTCAACAACCCAAAAGCAGTCCACATAGTACGCCAATTATCTATCATGTTGGTTCCCATCTATCAAGGAACCTTACTCCTTAGAGGAACGGCGGCCTGCAGGACCATCACCCAAGCGTATACTACTTGAGTACCGTTAATGCCCGGGTACTAACTCCCGTCTACCCGAGAACCCAGCCAAGTATTGACACTCGTCTACCTGACTGACCTCCGTGTTCTCCAATTCAATGTCCGGACAAAACTTCATAAACAACTAGTTGATCCAATAAGGATCCAGTTCATGCGCGCATATAATCACAACAATATCTTTCATATCAACAATAATAATACTAAGCATGCTTGTACAACTTTATCATAACATACCTCCATTTCCACGTATCAATACACCAATCATGTGTCAACATGTACTACAGATAACTTACCTACTGAGACTCATGGGAAACCAGTACTCACCTCGAAACTACAAGAGGCAGATATGCAATCGGGAATCCCAAGAGCACACAGAATCGTCTGAGTCACCTAACACCAATAAACATGGACAAACACCCCTTAGTACACACTACAACAGACTGCACTAACAACAGTCTCAACAAAAGGTCAACATGGCTTCTGACAGCCTCCTACGGCCGCTGGAACATGTTCCTACGCCCGCAGAACAACATTCCAACACGTACTACGGCCGCAGTACATATGCACTACGCCCGTAGGAGTTCTTGCCAAAGAACCATGGCCTACGGCCGTAGTAACCATTTCCTACGCCCGTAGTCTTGTTTCCATCACCCGTAGGTGGCAATCCTCATAATTTCAATCCTACGGCCATAGCAACCATTTCCTACGACCGCAGTAACATAAACAACGCCCTACGGCCGTAGTAACATCATACTACGCCCGTAGGAACCATATTTACAGTGTGTTCTTGCTCTGTTCGTAAACAGACGCTGTTTTACGAGTTTTTGACTCAAAATCCAACTTGAATCCATATTCAAGTGTTTATACAACATTTCTAACATAATACTAACTTACTAACATGATTTGGACACAAGAACAACATCAAAACACTTCTAAATCTTCACTTTGACACCACACACACAAGGACATGAAGAACTAGGTTTTTAGCTTCAAGAACACTTACTAGGATGAAGAAGATAAGGCTCAAGAGCAGATTTAGCACCCAAGTCCAACTTCTAATCCGAATCTAACTTTGATTCTTTACTTGATTTCCTTCTCAAATTCAAAAACCCCAAGTGTATGTGTGTGTGTAAAGGTTCACGTATGTATGTATGTGTAGAAGTATGTATGTGTTTTAAGCTTATCCAGTAAAGAAGAAAGAGGATATAGACCGACTTAACAAGTTAATACCCCATCTCGGGTATTTCGTTCTCCTATTCAACTTAAAACACAACTTAGGGTTATCCGTTTCAACTAACGGAGATATTTTTGGAACCATTATCCAAAACCGTTCAACTATTTGTCAACATGGTCAACTTATGACACTTTTCATCATACTACATTTTTATCCACATTTAACACCAGTTAACACCATTTAACACCAATTAACACCAATTCATGTTTAAAACACCAATTAACATTTAAGACACCATTTAACAACATTTATACTACAGTTAGCAACAAAACACCAATTAAAGTCAACGTACAACTGTTAAAGCTACATGTACTACAGTTTACAACTAGGCCCCATTTTGGGGTGTTACAAATCTACCCCCCTTAAGAAGATTCCGTCCTCGGAATCTGATCGTCTACAAACAAGTGAGGGTATCTAGCTTTCATGTCGTCTTCCGTCTCCCAGGTCATATTCGAACCCAGGTTATGCTTCCACTTAACTAACACCAGTTTAATCAACTTTCGACGCAACTTCTTGGTTTTAGAATCAAGTATCTCTACAGGCTCTTCAACTAGGCGCTTTGAAGCGTCAACCTTCAATTCTTGTAGAGGCAGAATCTGGTTCTCCTCCACCTTACACTTACGCAGATAACACACGTTGAACGTGTTGTGAATTCCAGATAACTCTGGAGGCAACTCTAGCGTAACTGTCTGATCATTAACCACGCGAATGATCCGAAATGGACCAATGTAACGTGGACTCAACTTACCCTTTCTACCAAAACGAATCACGCCTTTCCAAGGAGAAACTTTCAGGAACACCCGATCGCCCTCCTGGAATACAACTGGTCTACGCTTAGGATCAGCATATACTTTCTGTCTGTCACGGGCCGCTTTGAGCTTTTCCCGCGCAATCTTCACTTTATCTGCCGTAATCTGAACAATCTCAGGTCCGGCAAACTGCTTTTCACCGGGTTCTAACCAACATGTGGGAGTACGACAACGCCTCCCATACAACATTTCATAAGGTGGCATCCCAATACTGGAGTGGTACGAGTTATTATAAGCGAACTCGACCAACGGCAAGTGAGAATCCCACGCACCACCAAATTCGAGAATACATGCGCGAAGCATGTCCTCCAACGTCTGGATAGTTCTTTCTGACTGGCCATCTGTCTGCGGATGATACGCCGTGCTCAGATGAACACGTGTACCAAGTTCATGTTGCAAGCTCTACCAAAAGTGTGAAGTAAATCTCGCATCACGATCCGACACAATCGAACATGGCAAACCATGTCGTGACACCACTTCATCTACATACAGCTTTGCTAACTTTTCTAGCGGAGTAGACTCGCTGATAGCTAGAAAATGAGCGCTCTTGGTCAATCTATCGACAATGACCCAAATAGCATCATGACCCCTAAGGGTCTTCGGCAACTTAGTCACAAAATCCATCGTAATATGATCCCACTTCCACTCAGGGATCTCTAGTTGCTGCAAACTGCCATAAGGCTTCTGATGTTCTGCCTTAACTTGCGCACAGATCTGACATTTTTCCACAAAAGAAGCAATATCTCGCTTCAAAGTAGGCCACCAGTACAATGCCTTTAAGTCATGATACATCTTTGTGCTGCCCGGATGAACCGACAGCCTAGACTTATGAGCTTCCTGCAGTATCAGCTCACGATTATCACCATGAAGAGGCACCCACATGCGAGACTGAAACGTCTTTAGTCCACGAGTATCATCAAAAAGCTGATCTTTCAGCTTTTTCATCGTTTCTGCTTTTAGGTTTTCATCTTGTAACGCTACTTGCTGCGCTTCCTTCAATCGAGCAATGATATCGGGAACCACAGTAAGTTTCATAAATCTAGCATCTACTGTAGAGCTCTTGCGACTCAATGCATCCGCCACCACATTGGCTTTACCAGGATGGTAGCGAATCTCACAATCGTAGTCTTTGATCAACTCGAGCCATCTACGTTGTCTCATGTTGAGCTCTTTCTGCGTGAATACATATTGCAGGCTCTTGTGATCCGTACAGACCACACACTTGGTACCATAGAGATAGTGCCTCCACAATTTCAACGCGAACACTACCGCTGCCAACTCAAGATCATGAGTCGGATAGTTGCCTTCATGAGGTTTCAATTGCCTTGAGGCGTAGGCAATCACTTTATCTCGCTGCATCAACACACACCCCAATCCAGAATACGAGGCATCACAGTAAACAATGAAGTCTTCAGATCCCTCTGGCAAGGAAAGTATTGGAGCCTCGCACAATAGCCGTTTCAAATATTGAAACGCCTGCTCTTGAGCTTACGCCCAAACAAATGCAACATCTTTGCGGGTTAATTTAGTCAGAGGACCCGCAAGCTTAGAAAAATCGCGGATAAACCGCCGATAGTAACCAGCTAGGCCGAGAAAACTTCTAACTTCAGAAGGAGTTCGGGGAACTCCCCAATTCATAACCGCTTCGACTTTCGCCGGATCAACTTTCACGCCATCGCTACAGATCACATGACCGAGAAAATGGACCTCTCGCAACCAGAATTCGCACTTCGAGAATTTAGCGTAAAGCTTCTCCCGTTTAAGAGTTTCAAGAACCTCTCGCAAATGCAACTCGTGTTCAGCTTCAGTCTTTGAGTAGATGAGAATATCGTCAATAAACACAATCACCGATTAATCAAGAAATGGACGACAAACCCGATTCATCAGGTCCATGAAAACCGCAGGAGCATTGGTTAAACCGAAAGGCATCACCAAAAACTCGTAATGACCATAACGAGTACGGAAAGCCGTCTTTGGAACGTCTTCATTAGCAACTAACACTTGGTGATATCCAGACCGCAGATCAATCTTTGAGAAGCACGTCGCTCCCTGCAGTTGATCAAACAAATCATCTATCCGCGGCAAAGGATACTTGTTCTTTACCGTTCGCTTATTCAGCTCCCGATAATCAATGCACATTCTCATCGTCCCGTCTTTCTTTTTCACAAACAGTACCGGAGCACCCCAAGGAGAAGAACTCGGGCGAATAAAGCCTTTGTCTAGTAACTCCTGAATTTGCGTCATCATCTCGCGAACCTCGGAAGGAGCAAGACGATATGGAGCTTTAGCCACAGGGGTAGCCCCCGGAACAAGATCAATTCTATACTCAACATCTCTGACTGGCGGTAACCCAGGCAACTCATCAGGAAATACCTCTGGATAATCGGTCACCACCGGAATATCACGAACAACACGTTTCTCCAGTTTAGCATCAATCACATGTGCTAAATAGCAATCGCAGCCTTTCGAAACCGACTTTCTTGCTTTCAACAGAGAAATGATAGGAATATCTAACTTTCGTCTCTCTCCACGAGCCACAGCATATGACCCGTCAGGTAAAGGAACTTTAATCAACTTCTTGGAACAGAAAATCTCAGCGTTCAACTTACTAAGCCAATCCATCCCAATCACAACATCGAATCCCGCAATCGGCATTAAAAGAAAAGAAACAGGAAAACTACTCCCGTCGATATCAATAACCGCTTGAGGGACACTATCTACAACAGAAACTACTTTACCACTAGCAGTCTCTACTCTTACAGGCTCAGACAACACAGATACAGGCATTTGCAGTTTATCACAGAAAGAGACAGACACAAATGAATATGTAGCTCCAGAATCAAACAATACACATGCTGGGGTAGAGTTAATAAGAAAAGTACCCGTAATCACATCCCCAGCACCCTTGGCCTCTTCCTTTGTCATCTGAAACGCCCGCCCTTTAGCACGGGGAGCGTTGTCTTTCTTCTGCCCTGAGGCAGATCCTCCAGTTCCAGCGTCTGACTTTGACCGACAATCTGTAATCCGGTGCCCTAGCTTATGACATTTATAGCAGACGTTCTCTTTAAACTCGCACTCATTCACCGAGTCCCCTTTCTGACCACATCTAAAACAACGAGTAGTAGCCTTCGAACAATCACCGGCATGGTAGGTGCGACACAGAGAGCACCAAGAACCCTCAAACTTAGCCTTCTTCGAAGAATCAGGCTTTCCCCCAGTCGACGACTGCCCCTTGGAAGTAACAGATTTTGAGAACTGCTGAAACTTCCTTTTCTGACCCTCAACAACATGATCCCCCTTTCCCTGGCGTCTATCCCCATCAATCTGTCGGGCTATCTCAAACGCCCGATCCAAAGTAGCCGCAGCTCTAACATGAGCGCGAAAATCAAGTGGCAACATGTTTACAAACTTCCGCATCTTGGCTTTCTCATCAGTCACCAAATGCGGTATGAATCTAACCTTATCCGTAAAAGCATGAATAAGGTCCTCAACAGGTTTATCCCCCTTACGGAGACCAATAAACTCGTTCTCCAGTCGCTCCAGATCATAATCTGTACAATACTTCGCTTTTAATTTCTCAGAAAACTGCTCCCAAGTCAGAGCATCAATCACCTCTGGCCTCAACGTATCTTTAACTGTATCCCACCAATCCAGTGCTGGCCCTTTCAACCTCTGAACAACATATCTGACGCGAAGCTCACGTTCACATTCACAAGCTTCGAACACCTGATCCGTCTCACGTAACCAACGAATAGTCTCAGAGGGATTATCACTACCCTCATAAACCTTTGGCCCGCAAGACAAGAACTTCTTGTAAGAGCACTTCTTTGGCTTCTTCGCTGCCAAAGCATTTTGCAACAACTCCCTCGTCAATCGGAGCTCCTCCTCTAACAGTCTAACATATGCCGCCTGCTCTTGATCATGTCTTGGCGGTTCCACATTATGCTGAGAAACCTCGTCCTCAGCTTCCCGTCGTTCACTTGAGGCCTCGTCCTCCATTCGTTTGAGAGCCTCTTCTGTCGTAGCTCTACGCTCGGCCATTTCTACTCAACTAAATATTTACACGTAGACCACAGTTAGTACACCATTTATTCACCACGTACAAATACTACAATTAATCTATCACATAAGACAGCCACATATCACTCAACTCAACCCCAATTACCCAGATAGGAACACTTAACGATGGTCGGGCCCGAGCTTGAGATTGAATACTTCTACGAGTACTCAATTCCTCAAACTTAGGCTCTGATACCTACTTGTAACGCCACCCCTAACGAGCTTAAAATTAGAGTTAATTTAAACTTTTTAAACATCGATTATCAAAAGTGTTGCAGCGGAATTAAACACCATTTACAAAAACAACCAGTTTGACTCGGCTAATTAATTACAACAAAAAGGTTAGCCAAGTTCAAAGCTACAAGCGTTACCAACTAGTTACCGACCACCGGATCCAAAAACAACAACGTGTTCCCCAAAAGGTATATACAACAAAAGCTACCATCGGTACCCGCCTCACCAGGCCTCTAGCATCAACCTGCGAAAAAGGTAAATCTTGCACCATTAGCTACAACTAGCTAGTGAGCACCAATTACACATAAGCAACAATAAGCAGGCTATCATGTATCAGAACAGCACACAAGGCTATCCTATCATATTGTGACGTGACAAACGTGTCAGCAGTAGTCGTATGTTGCAGGGGAGCTAACCCCGCTCAACAACCCAAAAGCAGTCCACATAGTACGCCAATTATCTATCATGTTGGTTCCCATCTATCAAGGAACCTTACTCCTTAGAGGAACGGCGGCCTGCAGGACCATCACCCAAGCGTATACTACTTGAGTACCGTTAATGCCCGGGTACTAACTCCCGTCTACCCGAGAACCCAGCCAAGTATTGACACCCGTCTACCTGACTGACCTCCGTGTTCTCCAATTCAATGTCCGGACAAAACTTCATAAACAACTAGTTGATCCAATAAGGATCCAGTTCATGCGCGCATATAATCACAACAATATCTTTCATATCAACAATAATAATACTAAGCATGCTTGTACAACTTTATCATAACATACCTCCATTTCCACGTATCAATACACCAATCATGTGTCAACATGTACTACAGATAACTTACCTACTGAGACTCATGGGAAACCAGTACTCACCTCGAAACTACAAGAGGCAGATATGCAATCGGGAATCCCAAGAGCACACAGAATCGTCTGAGTCACCTAACACCAATAAACATGGACAAACACCCCTTAGTACACACTACAACAGACTGCACTAACAACAGTCTCAACAAAAGGTCAACATGGCTTCTGACAGCCTCCTACGGCCGCTGGAACATGTTCCTACGCCCGCAGAACAACATTCCAACACGTACTACGGCCGCAGTACATATGCACTACGCCCGTAGGAGTTCTTGCCAAAGAACCATGGCCTACGGCCGTAGTAACCATTTCCTACGCCCGTAGTCTTGTTTCCATCACCCGTAGGTGGCAATCCTCATAATTTCAATCCTACGGCCGTAGCAACCATTTCCTACGACCGCAGTAACATAAACAACACCCTACGGCCGTAGTAACATCATACTACGCCCGTAGGAACCATATTTACAGCGTGTTCTTGCTCTGTTCGTAAACAGACGCTGTTTTACGAGTTTTTGACTCAAAATCCAACTTGAATCCATATTCAAGTGTTTATACAACATTTCTAACATATATACTAACTTACTAACATGATTTGGACACAAGAACAACATCAAAACACTTCTAAATCTTCACTTTGACACCACACACACAAGGACATGAAGAACTAGGTTTTTAGCTTCAAGAACACTTACTAGGATGAAGAAGATAAGGCTCAAGAGCAGATTTAGCACCCAAGTCCAACTTCTAATCCGAATCTAACTTTGATTCTTTACTTGATTTCCTTCTCAAATTCAAAAACCCCAAGTGTATGTGTGTGTGTAAAGGTTCACGTATGTATGTATGTGTAGAAGTATGTATGTGTTTTAAGCTTATCCAGTAAAGAAGAAAGAGGATATAGACCGACTTAACAAGTTAATACCCCATCTCGGGTATTTCGTTCTCCTATTCAACTTAAAACACAACTTAGGGTTATCCGTTTCAACTAACGGAGATATTTTTGGAACCATTATCCAAAACCGTTCAACTATTTGTCAACATGGTCAACTTATGACACTTTTCATCATACTACATTTTTATCCACATTTAACACCAGTTAACACCATTTAACACCAATTAACACCAATTCATGTTTAAAACACCAATTAACATTTAAGACACCATTTAACAACATTTATACTACAGTTAGCAACAAAACACCAATTAAAGTCAACGTACAACTGTTAAAGCTACATCTACTACAGTTTACAACTAGGCCCCATTTTGGGGTGTTACACTTCATAAATGCCATGACATGGTAAAGCTTTAAAATAAACAATGTTATCTTTAAAGCATATAATAGTATCATCATCAAAATAAAATTTGTAACCATCGTCATACAATGCATGAAGTGATATAATGTTTCTAGCCACATAGGGCGAATAGCAGACATTTTTCAATAAAATAGAATAACTAGTCTTGAATGAAAGCTCCACACTTCCTTGAGCTTCCACCGGGACAATCTCGGAGTTTCCCATCACAAGATCTAGTTCTCCCTTCTCCAAGCTCCTACTTGCCCTTAGCACCTGCACCATATTACATATGTGAGTGCCACAGCCAGTATCTAAAACCCAGCCTCTAGAAGTAGAAGTATGGTGAAGTTCTATCATGAACGTACCTGAAGTTTCCGGGCCCGATATGCTCATTGCCTTGAGCTTATTGAGTCCCTCCAAGTACTTGGGGCAGCTTCGGCGGTAGTGGCCCTTGCCCCCACAAAAGAAGCACTCCGCATCCTCCGGAGTCTTGGCTTGGGGAGTCTTCCCCTTACCCTTACCCTCGGAGGCCGGGGCAGGCTTGGTTGCACCAACCATTCCCTTACCCTTCCTTTTCTTGGAAGGGGCGGCCTTCCTTTTGGTTATGCGGCCTTCCCGGATGGCAAGAACGGGAGTGGAGGAGGAGGATGGCTTGCTCTTGGTCATGCTCGCTTCGGCAGTCTTGAGCATACCATGCAACTCCATCAAGGATTTATCCATGCTATGCATATGATAACTCATAGTGAATTGGTCATATGCACTGGGCAGGGATTGGAGGATCAAATCGACCGCCATCTCCCTCCCGATGGTAAATCCTAGCTTCTCCATCCGCTCAATGTTTGCTTTCATACGCAAAACATGAGCACTCACGTTCCCTCCATCTTGAAGCTTGCAAGCGACGGCCGACTTGAAGCATTCATACCTCTCTTGCCTCGCTTGCTGCTGGAACATATCCCGCAGCTGCACGATCAAGTCGTGAGCACTTAAGTGGTCCATTTGCTTTTGCAAATCGGTACTCATGGTGCTCAGCATGAGGCATGTAATCTCCTCAGTCTCCTTGAGGCGTTTTTCATATGCCTCTCGGATTGCCCTAGTTGCACCGCTTGGAGGTGCCTCGGGTAAGGGTTCCTCTATGGTGTGCATCTTCCCTTCATAGCGTAGGACAAGTTTGAGTTGCCTATACCAATCCATGAAGTTGCTCCCATCGAGCTTCTCCTTTTCAAGGAAAACTCTAAGAGAAACGTTGGTGGTGGTGGTGTTTGCGCTTGTTGATGCCATCTAAAATTGCAAAGTAGACTTAAATTAGTTTGTTATAGATATGTATTATCTTGTTAAATTAATTTACCCATAAAGAATTAACTTTAACAAGGCTAAGAACCGTATTTCATCCCACCATGTGACGGGGTTACCGCGGATCACACGATAAAATTATTTAGGTCGGCAACCATTTTGCCAATTGCAATCCTTAGCGCCTTGCGGGATCCTACGACATCCAATGGTCGTTTGGCATGTTTGATCCCTTCTTGCACCAATTTTGAATCTTGAAATTTTGGTTAGCTCGTGCTAAGCTCGACAACTAACCAAGATTTCAAATCCAAAATTGCAAATAGTCCGTCAAGACATACGGTGACAAATTCACCAAAGTTGGCTCGTGCTAAGCTCGACAACCAAAATTGTGAATTTCCACACTCACCTTCCACACAGTTTTATGGGAGTTGGCTCGTGCTAAGCTCGACAACCAAAACCCATAAGACTAGATTCGGGTGGTATCATCTTACGGATGGTGCATTATTTACGTTTCGTGGAAAGACGGGCTTTTGTTTCCGGTTTGCTTTTAGATTAACATGCAAGTGACAAAAGCCTATTTTCACTAGGTGGGTTAATCTTGTATGTGAGCGCGCGAGAGAGTTGTAAACCATTTTTATCAAATCTCTTTTGATTTTGTTAATTTTTGAAAAAATTATCTAGCATGCGAATCCTACACAATCCATGCATACAAAATCACATCACACGCATAAAATATTAAAATTGGTAACCCTTGCCATAAAAACCTATGCGTTCTTCCCGTGAGCCGAACGGGAAGAACTTGGTCAATTCTAGGGACAAAATCTTCGATGCGAGCTCCCATTAATCCCATCATCTCCATTGGACTCCATCGTGGGCTTCATGGGCTCCTAGCTCCATCTCCTTTGACCCGTCTTGTGTGTTCTTCATCCATCATAAAAATACATACAATAGAATAAAATGGCATACAAGCCATAAGATACCTATCTATCTATTACAATTACATGGATGAATGAAATGGCATGCAAGCCACATTATTATTACAAATTTATCATAAGAATAATAATACAACAAAATTTGCATCCAAACACACAAAACAACCAAAGGGTCTAGGCAAGGTTACCAACTAACATCTTCACATACAACCAAACATACATACATGCTACTAGAATTTAAACATCAAAATAACAAGATTAAAATTTCCAGAAGCTCAAAACATGGCTAAAAACCCGAGACCAAAAACTGTTTTTAAATTTGAACAAAAACTGACCAGCGACGATAGCGCCGCTATCTAAAATTAGTTAGCGCCGCTAACTCAAAGTTAGCGCCGCTAACCCTGTTCGACAGAAAACAAACAATTTTGATTTCGGGTTTTCGAAGCCACCAAGTGCATAACAATCATAGAGGTGGCTCTGATACCACTGTTGGGGTTCTCAGGGCACGCAGCGGAAGCAAAGGTACAACATAAAATGCCCAAAGTACAAGCACATAAAGCATAAAAAGCGAAAACCCCAATAATGGACCAATCTCTATGGAATGAAATGCAACAAAACAGAGGGTAATGGAGATTATACCAGCTCCTTAGCTCCAGCAAAAGGTGATGAAGTGGTTGATTTTGCTCCTTGTGACTTGAACGATCGACTATCGAGTGGATACCCCGGCAACACGCCAAATCTCTTTAGCTAGCAAGCTCCCTTCGATTCTTCACAGTAGAAAATCGGTAGGAGAACAACAACCCATGAGCAAGGATCAATCTCTGGAACCAAAACCCTCTCTTGGACTCACAAAGTCTATATAAGCACTAAAGAGTTCTCTCAAATGTGTGTATTGCCAAGAGCCCCAAAGGAGAGAGTTTATGTCCTCTTTTATAAGCCTTTAGTCGACTCATAGTCTCCCACAGCCGGCCAAGTAAGTTCTAGACGCAACCCACATGCATTGGCCAACTTGTGAGGTGATTTGACAAAAAGGTGCCGTTTGGACTTAGCGGCGCTAACCCAAACGTAGCGGCGCTAACTTATGAAAGTTAGCGGCGCTAACGCGGCTTGTCAGTTGACATGACATAAAGCCCATGCAGCCGTAGCGGCGCTAACCTCTAGGACTTAGCGGCGCTAACCCCTAATAGTTAGCGGCGCTAACGCGGCCTGCGAAGTCCACTTTTCTCTTTTGTCATCTTTGATCCCTTTACTAAAGTTGTTGTCAGATTTGACCCCGGTGTATGACCAATAGGCCCATACATCATCGGTAGTGATTCCAAACGGTGTACGTGCATCGGTGGGCATATTCTAACAGATCATAAGTGTTTGAGGAAGAAAGGTTTCGCATTTTTGGCCCATGTTGTGGATAAGCAGTCAAAGGAGAAACGGATTGAAGATATTCCTGTGGTTATAGACTATCCTGAAGTATTCCCGGAAGATCTACCTGGTTTACCTCCGTTGAGACAAGTCGAATTTCAAATTGTCTTAGTTCCCGGAGCAGCGCCAGTACCCAAAGCACCATATCACCTAGCACCAGCCGAAATGCAAGAATTGTCAAGTCAACTTCAGAAACTCTTGGATAAGGGATTTATTCGGCCAAGTACCTCACCGTCGGGATCTCTATTGTTATTTATCATGAAGAAAGATGGTTCGTTTAGAATGTGCATTGATTATCGGGAGTTAAATAAGCTAACAATCAAAAATCAATATCCCCTTCCTCGAATCGACGATCTATTCGACCAGTTGCAAGGTGCGTCATACTTTTAAAAAATCGTTCTTCATTCAGGATATCACCAGTTAAGAGTTCGTGAAGAAGACATACCCAAAACGACTTTTAGAACTCGTTATGGACATTACCAGTTTCTTGTTATGCCTTTTGGTTTAACAAACGCCCCAGCTGTATTCATGGACTTATTGAATAGAGTCTGCAGACCTTATTTAGACAAATTTGTTATCGTGTTCATAGATGATAAATTGATCTATTCTTGCAGCAAGGAAGATCACGAGCAACATTTGAGGCTTATGCTAAAATTACTCAAGGATAAAAAATTGTATGCAAAGTTCTCTAAATGTGAATTTTGGATTCGGGAAGTACAATTTCTTGGTCATAATGTTAGGGAAAAAGGGATTCATGTGGATCCTGCAAAAAATTGACGCTATAAAGAGATGGGAAGCTCCAAAGACTCCAACAGAAATTAGTCAATTTTTAGGACTACCAGGATATTATCGACAATTCATTAAGGATTTTTCAAAGATCGCCCAGCCACTAACCATGTTGACTCAAAAAGATAAAAAGTTTAGTTGGGGTGATAGACAAGAAGAAGCGTTCCAGAAGCTAAAGCACAAGTTATGCAATGCACCACTCTTGGCATTGCCAGAAGGATCGGAAAATTCTGTAGTGTATTGTGATGCCTCTCATCAAGGTTTGGGTTGTGTATTGATGCAAAAAGACAAAGATATAGAATATGCTTCTTTAAGGAAACTTAAAGTTCAAGAGAAGAACTACACAACTCATGATTTAGAACTTTGAGAAGTAGTGTTTGCACTTAAAATTTGGAGACATTACTGAAGGGTTTTGATCTGACCAAACCACCCTAAGACACAAACTGGTCAAGGCCCTGGGTTTAATTCTACTGGTTCAATCCTAAAGCGGAAATAGATTGAACACAACCCTCTAAACCCCAAAACGGTTAGGATCTTACAAATGATCATATAAGTTTTTCAACAACAATCCAGATAAAAGGTTTAGAAAAACAATACCTCTTGTGATCTTGGAATTGCTAAAGATAGTCCACCACTACTTCACCACCAAAGAACTGGCTGCTAGACCGCTCCTGGAAATACCCGAGCAACACGCAAACCTTCCGTGTGTGTGTGTGTGATCGACGCAAGCTAAAAGCCAAAACCCCCTTGGGGTTTAATGATGTCGACGCAGAGAGATAGTAGGGAGGTGGCTAGGGTTCTTTTCTTGATTCAAATTAGAATGCATAAGGATTATGAGCTTTTTCTACGTTTAAATACTTAAACCTTATCCAAGCCCTAGCTTATTAAATCAAAGCCCATAACTTTAAATGAAGTTTCATTCCTTGTACTTTGACCCCCTGGACTTTACTAGTTAATTAATTAACTATTAATTAATTGGTCCGTTAAATATTAAACTTAATATTTAATTGCCTTTAAATAATAAATAACTATTTATTATTTATTTCATTCTAATAATTAATCCAAATGATTAATTATTTCCACACAAAAATATGGTAAATTCCAACTGTTCTAATTGGGTGTATAGCAGTGTGACCCTTTAGTCTCTTATAACATTGGATACAATGTACCCATTAATTATCTCTGCACATAATCTAACAGACTCCCACTTGTGCAAGATAAGTAATAGTTACTGTACATTGTTAGCCTAAGGAGGTCCCTAGCCAAACCCTAACCAGGTCATAAGAACTCTTATACCCCAAATCAAAAATATGATAATGTAAACTCTCATAAAACAACTGTTCATGAGCAATCTATCATAAACTAACTGTTCATGAATCAACTATCATAAACTACTTGTTTATGAATGGGTACGGGTATTATAGGTTTGTTCTTTGCAGCGCGATATTTAAATTTTGAGCATGAGCATGGAGAGTGTCAACCTAAAATCTCAAGAATTATATTCATGATATACTTGATTTCAAAACTGCGTGATAAACGACAAATAACAAATCAGTTCGTTTAGGCACGGCCGTGCACTTACCAGTTTCTCTAATCAGTCAAGGGGCCCAGAAAGATCTCTCCTAAAAAAGAGGTACAAATACCTTTATGACCACCCTGTTACGGCTCCCATTGAATCTAGATACCCCCCTTATGACCACCCTGTTACGGCGTGGCGTTAAGACGCACTAATGAGACAACAGTTACCGCATCCCAAACCAAATACCTCAGGTTTAAGGATAACCTATATGATAAATACTTTTGACACAAATCCACAAAGTATTATTCACGGTGGGTCAATCTAATATTCGTAACCCTAACGTATATCCGTCAATTTTGGTCTGCAAAAATCTTTTGCAACTATATTCGATATACCTTCGAATCTACCCCAAAATTATGATGACTTTACAACCCTATTAAGGTTCCCACCAAGATAAGTAGTCACGGATAATATTTTGAATAAACCAAGTTTATTCCTGGATGGTTTAAAACATACAAAATGGTGAAGAACAATAAAACTAATTTCTGCATCCTCCATATTCCACCCTGGAATAAAGATGCATAATTTCTACCAATTCATTGACTCATTCACAGCGTTTATCTGAATTACTTATTATTTTATATTGTAACTTATCACGGATTACAGAGAAAATAATATGCCTATAAACCCAAAACTCTAGACTAGTACTCTGAAATACTCCTTTCTTGGTTTTGCTAGAAATCATTTTCGCAACCTAAAAACAATTCTAGACTTACTTATTTTATAAATTCCTTAAACTTGGAGAACTGGAAATAACTCCAAAGTTTCTGAGTTTATAAAATAATCCCCTTGTAATTGAAGCTCTAATTACACTTGTAGATGTGATAAATCTTACTAGATTCATATCCCCTTTTGAAACGATAAAACCATTTACACATACATGTAAACTTGAGATTAGATCCCCAGTGTACACAAACACTTATTTAATTTCATTACTAAGGATACCGAAAAATATCCTACTTTATCATCTCTAACGTTAACCAACCACGAACATTAATTATTTTGACCTTTTGAACCTTTTATATATAATTTCTTTTTAAGTCATGACTTGACCTTAAAAAAAAATTTGCAATGACATCCTTATTGAGAACCTTTCAATAAGTCATGTGTTCCTCGGATTAGTTCTCTTTCAAGAACTTTTATTTTTAGACCACTTCTAAAAACATCCGACAATTATATACTTTAAAAGTTCATACTTGTATTCATCATACTAGTTAGATCAACCTTGATAACTTGATAAATACACTAGTCAGGTGCTCCCACTATCTTTTATGAAAAAGTACATTACCTTAAAATACCCTTTTAGACTCAGTCAATCCTTGACTAATACGCCTAAAACTTGTGTTGAAAAACACTTGTTCTTAAAACAGTTTTTGTGTGAAATTTAAACATTTCATGAAACCAGAACTTGGATTTCTCATATATCCACCTTTCCAATTTTGGAAAACGGTTTCATTAAAACAAGAACGCGATTACAAGTATTAAACAGTTGTAAAAGTGTTTCAAATTTCTTTGCCTAAAACATTTAGTATAAAAACAACCTTGATCATAATAACTATTATAATCACTTTTATACTTTCTTAAATGTTTTATCCAAAAACTTTTATCTAGAAATAATAACTATTATTTCTTATCTAATCATGTCAATGCCTTGAACATTTATCTTTCATAAAATTCTTAAATACTTGTAAATTATAAAGACTTTTTACTTTCATAAACACAACTTGTTTATCTAAGTATTTATAAAGTGGGACTAGCATTTATGCAACTATAACAATTACTGCATAAGATCCCTGTAAATCAACTATTAAGTCAAAACTTGACTTATTAGTATCCTTTAGTCACAACTACACTAACCTAATTTCATCAAAAGCACACGTGCACGGATATAAACTGAATAATTCAAAATTTTAAATATTAAAACCATAATGTCAACCAAAAAGTTTTAAACAAACCATTCAAAACAAATCAAAAAACTTTAAACAAAAAAAGTCTAATAACTTTGAAAAAGAATTATTAAATATCCGAGCTACACGTGCGATCTCAACTGCTGTGCTACTTCACTTTCAATCACCTCCTACAATAAATGATTCCAAGATATTAGAAAAACTCGTAACAAAATTTACAAGTGGAAGTGACAAAGAAGCTAGTCACACGATACTTGAGGATCCAAACTTGCCTCCTGCTTCGTGAGCCTTCGGACAATCTCTCTTCCGGTGTCCGGCCTCGCCGCACTTGAAGCACCGATTCTCGGTTCTTGCCTTGAAGCACCGATTCTCGGTTATATATATATAACCACACAGTTAAATATAAAAGCGATAAACACAGAACCTGATTCGTTTAACTATTCTCATATACCCTTTTGACTAATAACTATTAATCAAAAATGAGAATTATAATCATCTAAGCTATTTAAATTAACTTGATCAAAATAGTTTTTCAATAAATTCTGAAAAACATAACCTTATTCAAAAACTTGAATAAGTCCTATGTCGAGTTTTTCTTTTACTAATTTTACCAAAAACTTAAACAAGACAAAAATGATCATAATTTAAATAATATCGTCTTGTTTGTTTCTCCTTATATAAACTAACCCTTTTACAGTTTATTTATAACATCTCAGTTGAACATGATAAACAAAACATCCAAAAATATATATATTTTAACTAAAGCTAATTAATATATATATATATATATATATATATATATATATAATACTAGTTTATATAAAACTTTATTAATTTTAATACTCAAAATTAATAACATTTTTGTATTTAACCGAAAAACTATTTGTACCATCTATTCTTGGGCCGAGAACCACCTGGGCGAAGAACCCCTTGGGTCCAGAACCCTTGGGCTGAGACCCCCCTGGGCTAAGAACTCCTTGGGTTAAGAACCCCTGGGCCGAGAACCCCTTGGGCCTTACACTAACCTGGGCCATAGACCGCCTGGGCTGTGGTGCTTGGGCCGAACCCCACATAGGCATTGGTGCCTGGGCCGAAGCCACGCCGCTGATAACTGCCACCAGCTGCGACTACCACCGACTTGGGCCGTCGCCGTACAGCAACCGCCGCTGATTAACTTGATGATGCTGCCGATCACCACCTGCTGAATTCTGGGCTGCCGTCATCTTGCGACTGCCGCACGTGGGCCGTCGCTGCCGTCGCCCGTGGCGGTGGTTATAATATTTTCCGATTAAAACGAAAATAATAATTTTTTAAATCCTAATCCCTTTTAATCTATTAAAACTAGCTACTTTTAAGATCCTGATTAAAAACTGGATTTAATCAAAAACCAAACCTTTTAATTATTAACATGACCAAAAAGGTTCCACTAATAATTAATAAACCTAAAAACTGATTTTAACTTTTTAAACAAAAACAGTTTAAATTTCTAGTCAAGATCATGTCTTTAGATAAAAGACTTATCTTTAAACCGTTTAAACAAAAACAAAATTTTTTGATTAATAGGATAAAATCTTTTACTATCTGGATAACAAAAACTGACTGTTTTGTTGCCCTCTTGATTTTCGAAAAACATAAAGAAGAAGTAGAAGATCAAGAACAAACCTTAAATGTAAAACAAATAAACATTAGAAACTATAGATCATAGAGCCGAGGCTCTGATACCACTGAAGGGTTTTGATCTGACTAAACCAACCTAAGACACAAACTGGTCAAGGCCCTGGGATTGATTCTACTGGTTCAATCCTAAAGCGGAAACAGATTGAACACAACCCTCTAAAACCTAAAAGGGTTAGGATCTTACTAATGATCATATAAGTTTCTCAACAACAATCCAGATAAAAGGTTTAGAAAAACAATTTCTCTGGTGACTTGGGATTGCTAAAGATAGTCCACCACTACTTCACTACCAATGAACTGGCTGCTAGACCGCTTATGGAAATACCCGAGCAACACGCAAACCTTCCGTGTGTGTATCTGTGATCGACGCAAGCTAGAAGCCAAAACCCCCTTGAAGTTTGATGATGCCGGCGTAGAGACAGAGTAGGGAGGTGGCTAGGGTTCTTTTCTTCATTCAAATTAGAATGCATAAGGATTATGAGCTTTTTCTAAGTTTAAATACATAAACCTTATCCAAGCCCAAGTCCATTCAATCAAAGCCCATAACTTTAATTGAAGTTTCATTCCTTGCACTTTGACCGCCTGGACTTTACTAGTTAATTAATTAACTATTAATTAACTGGTCCGTTAAATATTAAACTTAATATTTAATTGCCTTTAATAAATAATTCCACTGATTAATTATTTACTTTTCTCTCTAATAATTAATCCAACTGATTAATTATTTCTATACAAAAATATGGTAAATTCCAACTGTTCTAATTGGGTGTGTAGCAGTATGACTCTTTAGTCTCTTATAACATTGGATACAATGTACCCATTAATGATCTCTGCACATAATCCAACAATTATTTGTACGGCACTAAGTGCGCTATCTACACTGATCGTAAGAGCCTTCAACACATCCTTGATCAGAAGATGCTCAACATGAGGCAAAAAAGATGGGTAGAGTTGCTCAATGACTATGATTGTGAAATAAAATACCATCTAGGCAAGGTTAATGTGGTAGCCAACTCGCTTATTAGAAAAGAAAGAGTTAAACTGTCAAGGGTACGAGCCTTGGGAGTAATAGTTCAAACGAGCCTAAAAGGAAGAATCTTGGAAGCTCAAGAAGTAGCATTAAAGGTGCAAAATTTAAAGGATGATACCCTTCATCATTTGGAGCATAGTTTCGAAACTAAATATGATGGAATCCTTAGTTTGAAGGCAAAGTTTGGATACCTAAAGAAAATAATGTACGATAAACTATACTAGATGAAGCCCATAAATCTAGGTATTCGGTTCATCCCGGTGTAGACAAAATGTACAAAGACCTGAAGTAGTATTATTGATGGCCCGGATTGAAGAAAGACATAGCCTTGTATGTGGGAAAGTGTTTGACATGTTCAAAAGTCAAGGACGAATATCAAAAGCCATATGGCTTGTTGCAATAACCAGAGATTCCTCAATGGAAATGGGATAAAATTTCCATTGAATTTATAACTAAATTACCCAGAACAGTTAGGGGTCATGATACAATTTGGGCCATTGTGGACCGATTGACAAAGTCAGCACATTTCCTCATATACGAGAGGATTACAAGATAGAGAAGCTTGCCCAGATTTACATTAATGAGATCGTTACTCGTCATGGGGTGCATATTTCCATTATTTCGGATAGAGATAGTCGCTTCACATCACGATTTTGGCAATAACTCCAGAAGGCACTCGGTACCCGATTAGATTTGAGCACAGCTTATCATCAACAAACTGACGGCCAGACTGAACATACTATACAAACATTGGAATACATGTGAAGGGCTTGTGGGATAGATTTTGGCGGAAGTTAGGATACTCACTTACCTTTGGTGGAATTTTCATACAACAACAGCTATCATACCAGTATTCAATGTGCGCCATATGAAGCCTTGTATGGACGGAAGTGTCGTTCACCATTGAGTTGGTGCGAAATTGGTGATAAACAATTGATTGGACTTGACATTGTGCAAGAAACAACTGATAAGATTTTGATCATTAGAGATAGAATTAAATCCGCAAGGGATCATCAAAAGAGTTATGCAGATAACCGTAGCAAACCATTACAATTCCAAGTTGGGGATAAAGTACTTCTGAAAGTGTCGCCATGGAAAGGAATAGTGCGTTTTGGAAAGAAAGGAAAGCTAATCCCGAGGTACATCAGACCATTTGAAATCATTGAAAGGATTGGTCAAGTGGCGTATAAACTCATGCTACCTCAATAAATGAATGCCATCCGTAATATATTTCATGTGTCAAACCTGAAGAAGTGTTTAGCTGATGAGTCACTTGTTCTACCTTTAGAAGATATTCAACTTGATGATAAACTCAAGTCCTTTATCAGTTGACCCTTGATCTTCCTCAAGGTCAATTTCCTTATTGCCTCTTTGTTTGGATATCATTTCTCTTTGTAGGAAAAATGCCCTTCGAGCAACAAATACTTTGTTCTCAGAACGTTTATAGAATGAATATCCAACACCGGCAGGAGGATATCCAATAAAGTAACACCTTTCTGAGCGAGGTTCAAGTTTGTCATCGGCCTCACGTCTCACGTAGGCTTGACAACCCCAAACTCGTAGGTATGAAAGTGTCGGCTTCTTATCATGCCACATTTCATAAGGTGTTTTTACAACTTTCTTGCTTGGTACGAGGTTAAGGATTCTTACCGCCGTTTCTAGAGCATATCCCCATAAACTAATAGGTACTTCCATTCGACTCATCATAGACCTTACCATATCTAGTAAAGTCCGGTTCCTCCTCTCAGCGACCCCATTTAATTGTGAAGTCCTTGGAGGCGTTAATTGTTAAATGATTCCACAATTCTTAACATGATCGGTATACTCGGTACTTAGATACTCTCCACCTCTATCAGACCGGAGTATCTTTATCGTTTTGCCTAATTGATTCTGAACTTCGTTTTGGAATGTCTTGAACACCTCAAAGGTTTCATGCTTGTGTTTAACAAGATAGACATATCCATACCTACTATAGTCATCTATAAAGGTTACGAAGTATCTCTAGTTATTCCTTGTGACATGCTTGAAAGGTCCACATACATCCGTATGTATGATATCTAAAAGGTCCTTTCCCCTCTCACTAGATCCCGTGAAGGGTGCTTTTCTCATCTTGCCTAATAAGCAAGATTCACATACATCACTTGACCCATGGTCAAATGATTCCAAGATCCCATCCGCTTGGAGCTTGGTGATGCGAGTCTTGTTTATGTGGCCAAGACGACTATGACATAAAGAAAACTTGTCCAAACCATTTTTGAAACTAGAATCAATGTTTATGATAGATTCTCTTTATTCAAATATTCGTTATCCTCATATATGCCATGACACGGTAATGCTTTAAAATAAATAACATCATTTTTAAAGCAAATGATAACACCATCAATAAATTTGAAGTTAATACCGTCATCATACAAAGCGTGAAAAGAAATAATGTTTTCTAGCAACTTCGGGCGAATAGCATACATTTTTCAATAAAATAGAATAGCCGGTCTTGAATGAAAGCTCCAAGTCACCCTTTGCTTCCACTGGGACAATTTCTGAATTTCCCATTACAAGATCCAGCTCACCCCGTTCCAAGCTCCTACTTGTCCTTAGCACCTACACCATATTACATATGTGAGTGCCACAACCGGTATCTAAAACCCAACCTTTAGAAGTAGAAGTTTAATGGAGTTCTATCATGAATGTACCTCAAGAGTCGTGACGTGATATGCTCATAGCCTTGAGCTTATTGAGCCTCTCAAGGTACTTTGGGCAGCTTCAGCGGTAATGGCCCTTGCCCCCGCAAAAGAAGCATTGGGCATCCTCCGGGGTCTTGACCTGGAGAGCCTTCCCCTTGCCCTTACCATCGGAGGTAGGGTTGGGCTTGGTTTCACCAACCATTCTGTTGGAACCTAGAGCGGGGGGGGGGGGGGGGGTGAATAGGTTATTTTACTTAGTTTACCAATTTTTACACTTATAAAATTTGTAAGTTGGGTATAGAAGATTTTTCTTGAAGTTTATAACACAACAAATATATATATACTTGAAATAAAGAGAGTAGAGATAGAGAGATATCACCAAGTAGTAGACAAGAGATTTATAGTGGTTCATGCAAGTGTTAACAAACTTGCACTACATCCACTCCTTGGCATCACCCACCAAGAGTTTGCTCCACTAAAACTTCTCTCTTTCAAAGTAGAGATAAACCTTTACACTTCTCTCTTTAGTTTACAAGAAATACTCTTCTCTCTTGCAAACAAGACTAAGAAGAGCCTAGCTTCACTCTAATTTGATGGCTAGAGTTAATCCTCACTTCTCTCTAATTCTATAGGCTAGAGATAATCCTCACTTCACTCTAATTAGAAAGGATAGAGTTGATCCTTACACTATTACAAAATATATAGAAAGATGATGTAGTGTTTAAGCTTTAAAAGCTTTGCTCTTGCTTGATTCTTGATCTTGAATGATAGATGAATTATCAAAGAATATGAGCTCACAAGATAAAAATATATGTTCTGTGTTTTTATTGTGCAAGAGGTGCTAAAAAATGAGGTTTGAGTTGGTTTAAATAAGGAAAAAGGTGAAAGTCCAAAAGCTGTCCAGAACTTTCTTGTTCTTTGCAATATAGACGTTGGACTTTATTTAAAACCACACTCAACTCATTTTTACCATAAAAATCAACTGAAAAGTATATGTTCAAATGGTTGGTTGATCCCATACTCTTAAAGTTTGAATTTAAACACATATATGGAAGTTTGGAAACCAATACACAAAGCATGTTGGAATTTTACCTCTTTGGGAGATTCCTTTTCCAAATATGGTTGTGTATTGTTTCAAATTAGGATTGTGTTTGGTATTTGCTAAAATGGAAAGCTCTTAGATTTAATCAACCAACACCAATAAGTTTATAAAAAATTTATCCATTTTTATAAAAGTTTTTATAAAAATAATTTTATAAAAACTTAAACTTATTTAATTATTTTATTTGTAAGCTCATATAATTCGAACTCTTGTTTGTAGATATCTTCGTCATCGGCTTTGAAGATGTCCTCTTCACTTGTTGAGTACGAGTTCGGTTGACTTGAAGAAGAACAACATTTAAGAGTTGTGAGCTGAGCAGCGACGGTTGATTCACCGTCGACCGTGGTATCGACCGTGAATGTTGATTTATCTTGATTTCTTCTTTTCTTGTTGAATTGAAGTCTTCAATTATTTGTTCTTCACTTGATCATTAATTTTAGGTTTGTTGATCTTTAAAGAATGTAGCATATGAACATATGAATACATTTGATAAGCAATAATATTACTTGTTCATATTTTTATCATCATCAAAATAAGGAGTGCATTTCTTAATGTGTGACCATGTATGCACTAACACATTCCCTTACCCTTCCCTTTGGAAGAGTTGCCCTTCTTCTTCTTCTTAGTGATTCGGCCCTCCCGGATAGCCAAGACGGGAGTGAAAGAAGAAGATGGCTTGTTCTTGGTCATGCTCGATTCGGCAGTTTTGAGCATCCCATGCTACTCCATCATGGTTATATCCATGCTATGCATATGATAACTCATGACGAATTGATCATATGCACTGGGCAGGGATTGGAGGATCAAATCGACCGCCATCTCCCTCCACATGGTAAAACCTAACATCTCCATGTGCTCAATTTTTGCTTTCATCCGCAAAACATGAGCGCTCACATTCCCGCCATCTTGCAATTTGCAAGCAAGGGCGGACTTGAAGCATTCGTACGTCTCCTGCCTCACCTGTTATTGGAACATGTCCTTCAGCTGCACGATCAGGTCGTAAGCACTTAGGTGCTCCATTTGCTTTTACAAATCGGAGCTCATAGTGCTCAACATGATGCACGTTATCTCCTCGGTCTCTTTGACGAACTTTTCATACGTGTCCTTGACCGCCCTTGAGGCATTTTGCGCAGGCGCCTCGGGTAGGGGTTCCTCAATGGTATGCAACTTTCCTTCATAGCGTAGCACGAGCCTCAGCTGCCTATGCCAATCAATGAAGTTCCTCCCGTCGAGTTTCTCCTTCTCAAGGAAAACTCGGAGAGAAACGTTGGTGGTGGTGTTGTTTGCGCTTGTTGATGCCATCTAAAATTGCAAAGTAGATTTTAGTTAGTTTGATATTTTATCTTGCTAAAACAATTTACCCGTAAAGAATTATCTTAACAAAGCTAAGAACTGTATTTCATCCTACCATGTGACGGGGTTACAGCAGATCACATGATAAAACTATTTAGGTCGGCAACCATTTTGCCAATTGCAATCTCTATTGCAATCCTTAGCACCTTGTGGGATCCTACGACAACCAAGGGTCGTTTGGCATGTTTGATCCCTTCTGGCACGAATTTTAAATTTTGAAATTTTGGTTAACTCGTTCTAAGCTCGACAATTAACCAAGATTTCAAACCTAAAATTGCAAATTATCCGCCAGGACATACGGTAACAAACTCACCAAAGTTGGCTCGTGCTAAACTCGACAACCAAAATTGTGAATTTGCCACACTCACCTTCCATACAGTTTTATGAGAATCGACTCGTGCTAAGCTCGACAACCAAATCCCAAAAGACTAGATTCGGATGGGATCGACTAACGGATGGTGCATGATTTACTTTTTGTGGAAAAACGGGATTTTGTTGCCGGTTTGGTTTTAGATTAACATATTAGCGACAATTCCTAATTTCACTAGGTGAGCTAATATTGTATGTGAGCATGCGAGTGAATTGTATACCATTTTTAGCAATTCTCTTGTGATTTTGTTAATTTTCAAAAAAATTGTCTAGCATGCGAATCCTAAGCAATCCATGCATACAAAATACATCACACACATAATATACTATAATTGGTAAACCTTGCCATAAAAACCTATGCGTTCTTCCCGTGAGCCCAACGGGAAGAACATGGTCAAATCTAAGAGACAAAGTCTTCGATGCAAGCTCCCACTAAAACTGCCATCTCCATTGGATTTCACCGGCTTCATGGACACCACGCTCCATCTTCTTTGAACCCTTCTTGTATGTCTTCATCCACCAAGGTTATAATACATACAATAGAATAAAATGACATGCAAGCCACAATATACCTATTTATCTATTACAATTAGATAGATGAATGAAATTGCATGCAAGCCACATTAGTATTACAAATTTATCAAAAGAATAATAATACCTATTAACTCATGTATTGAGCCGTTAGTAATTATGGATAGTGCTACTAGGTTGACATCCCACTTACATTGAGTAAGTGCATAATTACTATGAACGAACTTTGTTAATTAGTCAATGGGCATTCAGTCAGTAGGCTTAGGTAGTGGCCTCTTTGCGTTAACTTTATGCATACACTTATACCTTGTGCGATTTAAACAACCGATTTACCTATTCTTTGTTCAATTATGAACGACTTTGCATTAAAATCTAAATTTTTATTGCATATCAAAACCTGTGATCTCACCAACTAGCCCTATAGTTGACACTCTCTTTAACATGTTTTTCAAGAAATCAGCAGTAAGTGGTTTGTACCTGGTCAGCATAATTGTGTGGCAATTTTACTTAGCTTTCTGTACTTATGTTATTTCCCGAAATTTCGAACAAGTATCAAATTTTTTGTAAACATTTGTACTACTTTTAAATTTCTGTGGTTGGTGTGATCTTGTACCTTATGCCTTGAAACCGTAAACTGTTACATCTCGTGTTTCCGCTATAGCGGGGTGTGACATCCATTGAGGAAGGCACTCTTAACATCTATTTGGAATACCTTGAAGTCTGTGAAGGCAGCACATGCTAGGAACAATCTTATTGCTTCAAGGCTTGCAACAGGGGCAAAGGTCTCATCAAAATCAATACCTTCTTCTTGACAGTACCCCTGAGCAACTAGCCTTGCTTTAATTCTGATGATCAGCCCTTGTTCATCCATCTTCTTTTTAAATACCCACTTACTACCAATGATGGATTTGTCCTTTGGCCTTAGCACCAAAGTCCATACATTGTTTCTACTGAATTCTGCCAATTCTTCTTGCACGGAATTATTCCTGCGGGGATCACTTAAGGCTTCATCTACCATCTTTGGTTCAATCGTCGAAACAAAACCTGTGTACAAACAGAAATTACAAGCTTTTGATCTTGTTAGTACAGGTTCTTCTATATTAGCAATGACCTGATCTTGTGGATGATCTCAGAGGTTATTGTAGGCATTTTGGATTGTGGGAGAGTTCGAATTAATTTGGATTTGGGGAGTTGAAATTCCTTGGTTGGGTTCAACTGATGATATTTCTGGTTGATCAGCTGATAGAATTCAAGGTTGAAATCCTTGGTTAGAGTCCATTGATGTTGAGTCATTATTCACATCATTCAGTAAGAGTGTGGGTTGGTTTGAGGTAGGTTGTGCATTGGTTTCATATAGATTAGGAACAGGTTCATTTAAGTCCTCTACATCAGCTGATGGGAGTGGGTCAGCTGACACTGGAGTGTTGTCTTCTGTGTGCAGCAGATCATTAAATTCCTCACTTGTAGAATGATTAGTAGAACGGGAAGCAACAAAGTCGTTTTCATTAAAACGTACATTGATTGATTCTTCTATGACCTTTGTTCTGGTGTTGTAGATTATATAAGCTTCGGAGATAACAGAGTAACCAACAAATACACCTTTATCAGCTTTGGAAGCAAACATCTGCAATTGATCCTTTTGGTTCAGGATGAAATGCTGACAACCAAAGATGTGCAAAAAAATGATGTTTGCCTTCCTTCCCTTAAGAACCTCATAGGGAGTTTTGTTGTGCCTTTTGATTAAAAAGGATCTGTTCTGTGTAAAACAAGCACAACTGACAGCCTCAGCCCATAAACTAAATCCTAACCCACTTACACACAACATGGTTCTTGTAGCTATAATCAATGTTCTGTTTCTTCTTTCAGCTACACCATTCTGTTATGGAGTTCCTGGAGCAGAGATGTTTTGAGATATTCCTTTCTCATCACAGAAACCTTCTAGAGTCTGATTTCTAAACTCAGTTCCATGATCACTTCTAAGCAACCTTACCAAATTGCCATTTAGCACTTCCATCTTTCTGATAAAACTTATTATCTCTTTAGCAGCCTCACTTTTGGCTTTAAGGAAGATAACCCAAGTGTGTCTTGAGAATTCATCAACCATAACCAGTGCATACTTAATTCCACCAATGCTAGCAGTAGCAACAGGACGAAATATATCCATGTGCAACATGTAGGAACGTTAACTAATTTAGAAGGCTTGCTTAGATGGAAAAGATGTCTTGTGCTGCTTTCCGTTTTCACATGCAGAGCAAGGTTTAGGCTTAACAAAAGTCAGTGAAGGCAGTCCTGACACTAGATCACCCTTGCTCAACTTTTTTTTTTTTTAAATTTAGATGGGAAAGCCTTTTGTGCCATAGCCAGTTTGTGTCTGTTACATATTTTGTATACAAATAGGTTAAATTTGATGGATCACCAGAGGACATGTCAAGAGTATAGACGTCCTTGGTTCTCTTAGCACAAATAAACAATAGATAAGTTAAAGGATAGCGTATCTGATAGATGGGAAGCATCAGCTGATCAGAGTAATTGACTCAGCTGATCCGTTGACTGCTCAGCTGATCTTTAAAGAACCCTCAGCTGATGGTATTGGACCATCAGATGATGCTTTGAACACGCTCAACTGATGCATCTTTACTTGTCTTTTCTTTTTAGCTGATCTTCTTGAAGCTGTTCCTTTCGCTGATAATCAGTGTTCAGCTGATACTTTTGTTCTTTTACTGACATTTCATACTTAGGAATTTCTTTAAGTCTAACATGAAAACCAACACATGCTTTTCATTGATCCAAGTACAAAACTAAATATATGGTTTTGTGAGCATCAAACCCTATTTAAAATAATAGACATGTTTGATTATGGTTTGATATTTCTATCTCCCCAACAATATATATATATATATATATATATATATATATAGTGAGAGGTTCAAATGAGAACCTTAAATTAATTGAGAATGGGAGACTCAATCATAGCCGTCCAATTCCCCCTCTTTCAATGTCATTGTTCACCCATTAAATTCCTCACATGCACCCTGCCACACTCTATCCCCCCATGCTCTCCATCAATGAATTCTACTTACAAAATGAACGGCTGAGATTGAGTCTCCCATTCTCAATTAATTTTCCATTCTCATTTGAACCATTCCCTATATATATATATATATATATATATATATATATATATATATATATATATATATATATATATATATATATATATATATTGTTAGAATATTGTTGGAGTATGCCCACTGACACACGTATGCCGTATCACTGCCGATAATGTGCGGGCCTATTGGGTCATACACGTAACTTCTACCCAAATAACCCTAAGTGGAAATAGCTAGTCAAATTGGTCAAATTCCAGTTGACCTAGGCTTCACAACAGTGAAAGATGCTCCACGGGTCGTGAAGCAAGGTGTCCCCACGAGTTCCTACATGGGCCATATGGCTCATGGACCAGAGTGGCTTCACGGTCCTTCACGGGCCGTGAAAGGATCTTGAAGGACAAAATGCGTCACGGATACCTCCACGACATCCATAAATACGGCACGGGCCGTGAAACTTTTAAGCTTCACGGGCCGTGAGAGCCCGTGAGAGGTCGTGAAGCTCGGAAAACTATGTGGCACTTGAATTTCATTGGCTTGATGACAGAGGTCCAATGAGACTTCAGTTGTTGGCCGGCTAGTGCAAAGGAAGAGTCGGTTTTGTGTTCTATATATACATGAAACTTGATCTTCTTTAGGACCTTTTTTCACTTCACTTGCATACACACTTAAAGCTTCAAAGAGAGTTCTTGTGAGGATTTCTTGTGTGTTTCTAGAAGTTAAAGGGCTGGAATCAAGATCTCAACTAAGGGTATGTAAGATTTGATCATTCTTGCTAGCACAAGGTAGAAGTTTTTTGGTGTATCACTTCGGTGGAAGAACTTGAAGGCCGTTTCTTCAAGATTTTTGGTCATCCCATTCATACACGACCTTATTCCAGAAGCTAGGATCTTAGGAGCAAGGTATAACACTTCTTTCCTTAGTGTTGTTGTTTGTTTTGGTTGCATGCATGTATTTTTCAAGTTTATACCATGTATGGAGTTCATGAAATCCTTTTTGTTTTTAAATCCGATTCTTTTGCTTCCGCTGCGCGTTTTGGCTTTGTCTTGAACTCCTACATATATCGATGATGTATGAGCCTATTGGGTCATACACCGGGGTCTAACCTGACATCAAACAAAGTATAGTGACCAAAAATGGCAAAAGACAAAAGTTGAAATCGCAGGCCGCGTTAGCGCCGCTAACCTTAAGGTGTTATCGCCGCTAACACTTAAGAGTTAGCGCCGCTACGGCTGCATGTACTTTATGTCATTTCAACAGGAAGGCTGCGATAGCGTCGCTACCTTTAAGGGGTTAGCGCCACTAACCCTTAATGGTTAGCGCTGATATGGCACCATGTGGCTTTTTGTAAAATCACCTCTAGAGTTGGCCAATGCATGTAGGACTCATCATTGAGTCTTTGGCCGGCCAAAGGGCATCTGAAGTGTCATGTTGGAGTTTATAAAAGATCCGATGTGTTCTTTATTTGTATCTGTTGACATCTTGACCATAAATTACTCTTAAGTGCTTTGTGAGACTTAGTGAGTATTTTTCAAGAGAGATCCAGAGGTGAAGTCCCTTTTGCTTGCTGTTCTTGAGTAGTATTCCAGTAGAAGTACTACAAAAGCGAGCTAACACTCGTGGTAGGAGTGTTCCCGGGGTATATCGCAATAGAGCAATCGTTTTTGGTTCTTGGAGCATAACCTTCATCACCCTCAACGAGTTTCTGGAGCTAAGGAGGCTGGTATAACCTCTTCTCCTCTCTTTTAAGTTACATATATTTTACATAGAGTTTGATCCATTTATGGGGTTTCATGTTTTGTGCTTTATTTGGTTGTACCTTGGGCTTTTGTTGTTGTAACACCACTTTTTCTTAAGACAATATTTACATAATTGATCCCTGAACTTATAAACTTTATGAAATTGACAATTTAGCCCCTCAAACTTATGACCAAGAAAACATAAATCACATAATCACATAATGGCAACTTTTTAAACATGTAAACACATACATATAAATTAACAAACACATAATGGGAGCTTTCAAACCTTGGGCGTTACAACTCTTCCCCACTTGGGACAATTTCGTCCCCGAAATCTACTATGCAAATAACTGAGGGTAGTTCTGTCTCATTTAACTTTCTGGCTCCCAAGTATAATCTGATCCTTTTCTGTGCTGCCACTAAACTTTCACAAGACCCACTTGTTTGTTACATAGGGTTTTCACTTTCCTTTCTCAAATGGCTATTGGCTGTTCCACGTAATTGAGCCTTTCACTAATCGTCACGTCTTGCAAAGGAACAATGGCTGATTCATCTGCTAAACACTTACGAAGATGGGATACATGGAATGTGTTATGAATCAGAGACATTTCTTCTGGAAGTTCCAGTCTATAAGCTACTTTTCCAACCCTCGCAACGATATTGAAGGGGCAAATAAACCGAGGCCCTAGCTTGCCCCTCTTTCTGAATTTGATCACCCCTTTCCATGGTGATACCTTTAATAGAGCATAATCTCCAACCTGGAACTCTAGTAGTGATCGTCGCTTATCTGCGTAGCTTTTCAGTCTATCCTGGGCTGCTTTCAGTCGTTCGCGTATCTGGTGTATGTACTAAGTGGTTTGTTGTACTATGTCTGTACTGCCCAATACCCTTTGACCAACTTCACCCCAACAAATAGGAGTTCTACATTTTCGGCCGTATAGCATTTCATATGGCGGCATGCCAATACTTGAATGAAAACTGTTGTTATACGAGAACTCTGCTAATTGTAAGTTTGTATCCCAACTACCACCAAAATCAATGATACAAGCTCTGAGCATATCCTCTAATGTATGTATAGTTCTCTCACTTTGACCATTTGTTTGTGGATGAAATGCTGTACTCAGATGCAGTTTTGTTCCCACGTCTTCCTGAAATTTGTTCCAGAATCTAGGAGTGAATCTGGTATCTCTGTCTGAAATAATTGTGACAGGAACCCCATGTCTAGCAACTATTTCTCACATATAAACATCTGCCATTCTTTCAAAAGAATAAGCCTCCTTTATCGCGATAAAATGAGCACTCTTCGAGAGTATGTCAACTACTACCCAGTTGGCATCAAACCCTCTAGGAGTCTTAGGTAGCTTAGTAATGAAATCCATAGTCACATGTTCCCATTTCCAAACTGGTATATCAAGTGGTTGTAACTTCCCATGTCGCTTTTGATGCTCGGCTTTGACTTGTAAACAGGTCAAACATCTTTCGACGTATCTTGCTATCTCACGCTTCATCCCTGGCCACTAATAATTCATTCTCATATCCCTGTACATCTTTGTAGCTCCTGGGTGAATAGAAAGCTGATTACACCCCCAAAACTAGGTACCCAAACACGATCATAACGAGTTAGAAGGTCTCCACTATCTTTTACTAACTTTGATACCTGACCCTTGATTCGTTCTTTCTTCTGATTCTCTTCTCTAACCGCTTCGGTCTGTGCTGCTTTAATTTGATCAAGTATCGGAGTGATAACTGACATCCTTGCTTGGTGCTCTGTATCTGTATCGTACCTGACTTTCGGATTAACGCATCCGTGACTACATTCGCATTACCCAGGTGATACAAAATCTCACAATTGTAATTCTTTAGTAGTTCTAGCCACCGTCTTTGACACATGTTCAAGTTCTTTTGTTCTAGAAAATACATGAGGCATTTAAGACCCGATTAAATAGTACACTTCACACCATAGAGATAATGTCTCCAAATTTTTAAAGCAAAGACAACTGCTGCCAGTTCCAAATCATGAGTTGGGTAGTTATTCTCATGTATCTTCAACTGACAGGAAGCATACGCGATAACTTTCCCCTTCTACATAAGCACGCAACCCAACCCTCTATACGAAGCATCGCAGTAAATGACCATATCTTCCATCCCATTTGGTAACGTGAGAACTTGTGCGTTACACAACTTGAGTTTCAAAGTATCGAAGGCTTTTTGCTGTTCCTCCTTCCATTTGAACTATACACTCTTCTTTGTTAACTGAGTTAGGGGTACTGCTACTTTGGAAAAATCCTGTATAAACCGTCTGTAACCCAAGAAAACTTCTGATTTCTATAGGATTCTAAGGTGGTTCACACTTCATCACAGCCTCCACTTTGGTAGGGTCTACTTTGATCCCTTCCTGGTTAATGAGGTGACCCAAAAACATTACCTCTTGTAGCCAAAACTCGCACTTGGAGAACTTAGCATAGATATTTTCTCGGAGTAGGGTCTCTAACACTTCTCTGAGGTGAACACCGTGCTCTTCTGAAGTCTTAAAATAGATGAGGATGTCGTCGATAAATACAATCACTGATTTGTCGAGCACCGGCCAGAAAACTCGATTCATCAAATCCATAAATGTTGTTGGTGCGTTCGTAAGACCGAATGGCATCACTAAAAATTCAAAGTGCCTGTACCATGTTCTGAAAGCTGTCTTGGCTATATCTTCCTCTGGAATCTTTAACTGTTGATACCCAGACCGCAAGTCTATCTTTGAAAACCAAGAGGCGCCCAGTAATTGATCAAACATGTCGTCTATTCTGGGAAGTGGGTAATTATTCTTGACTGTAACTTTGTTCAACTCTCGATAGTCTATCCACATTCTGAACGTGCCATCCTTCTTTTTCACGAACAAGATTGGTGCTCCCCATGGCGAGCTACTTGGTCAGACGAAACCCTTATCTGTCAATTCTTGTAACTGCGTCATCAATTCTTGCATTTCTGGCGGAGCCAGTCTGTATGGGGCTTTTGCTTTCGGTTCTCCTCCTGGAAGTATATCGATTCTGAATTCGACTTGTCGAGCTGGTGAAATCCCTCGCAAATCATCGGGAAATACATCTTGATATTCTCAAACCACCGGTATGTCTTGAATCTGTGGTGGTTTTCTTTCCACGCTGGTGTCTTCTACATATGCTAAGAAAGCCGTACAACCGTGTAATAGGTACTTTCTAACTTTCGTCAACGAACAAACTGGAAGACTTACTCTCTTACTATCACCTCGAATCAACAGCTCTTCCCCACTTGGGGTCTGAATCCGAACGGTCTTTCGATCACAAAATATCTGAGCTTGGTACAGACCTAACTAGTCCATACCAACTACTACTTGAAACTCTTACATTGCAATAGGGATAAGGGAAAACGGGAATTTACAGCTATCTATCTCTATCACATTACTCTTATACATATTACTCACGGTCATGGTTTTATCATCTGCTATTTCTACTTCCAATAGGAATTCTAACTTAACAGGATGAACAATAAACTGAGCACAAAACGAATAGCAGCAAAATATCTACTTGCACCAGAATCAAACAATACGAGAGCAGGCATATTATTAACAACAAAAATACCTGCTACTACATCTGGCTCCACCTTGTCTTCCTCAGCCGTAAGCTTAAAGGCTCTACCCCTCTGACGGGGTGCATCGATTCTCTAGTTTCCACCCTCGTTGATATGAACAGGAGGTGAAGAGTTAACAGGCTTTCTCTCTAAAGCTGGAAGCTTGGGACATTGAGACTTAACATGTCCTGGCTGGTAACAGTTATAACACACCACCAAGGGACTCTTGCAATCTTTAGGTAGATGCCCTGGCCTCCCACGCTTAAAATAATCGGGCTGCCCCTCTTTACACTCTCAAGGATGGTTCTTGCCACACTTTGCACATTTTGGTGGGGGAGCTGTCCCTCCCCGCTGTGGTGTAACCGCCTTCTTCTTACTAGGTAAGCTCACGACTTCATTCTTCCTTTTCCCTCCAATTACTCCCTGTCTAATCTGAACATGTTCTCTATTCCATGCTAACACTTCTCTGATATCATTCCTAAGAATAGAAATGTATCGTTGAATCTTCATCGGCTCTGTAGCCACATATTCCGGACAGAACCGTGACATCTCTAGAAACTTCTTGTTCATCTCATCCACTGACTTTGTTGTCTCTCTCAAAGTCAAGAACTCCTCCGTAATGTTTTCCACACGAGCCCTCGGTGCAAACTGCAATTCAAATATCTCCTTAAACTGAGACCAAGGCATTGCCTCAGCCTGTGCTTCTCCCTTCCTTTGTAATATCACTGTCCACCAATCTTTAGCTGCCACGTGTAGCAAATTCGCGGCATACAATACTTTATTTTCCGGTACACATCCACTCGTACGAAAAGCTCCCTCCGTTGCGGTCAACCATCTATTACTAGTAATGGGATCTGTAACTCCCTCAAACAGCGGTGGTAGACATGTTGAAAATTCTCTATAACTGTAACCCGGAGTGGGCTCAATTCTTATTGGCGTACGAATCATCGTAGCTTGTACTGTTGCATCTACTCGCTGTTGGAGCATCTTTTCCATTCTCGCCGAGACTTGCTCGACTACCTGGTTGATAATATATGGAACGTTCTCTTATAATGCTTTACCCAGTTCCGCTTATACTATTTCCTTGACCTTGTCAACTTCTAAACCATGCAACTCTCCGGTGCCTGCTCCCCCTAAAGGGTTACCCGTAGGTCCTTCCATCGGTATAGGAATCGCATCTGAAACAAACGTACTTCTGTTCTCCTGGGATCCGCTAAGCCAAGACTACTGGATTAGGTCCCCACTGGTCCCTACTATATGCTCCATTCTGAAATGTAGGAAACTTTAACATATCATAAAATAACAACTTTCAATGTCTCTTACAACAAGGTATGTAATATTATCAATACTACATTTATCTCATAATCAATTCTTATTTACTTCACATAACTCATACTATCACGTATTACGCATCACTTGATTCACAAGGCACTACCATAACAATCTCAAGCTCAAGTGCATATCATATGTTCTTTACACACACTGGCCAAGTATTGTAAGGGACATATTATACACAATCGTTCTTGATGCCACCAAGGAATACCCCGATTCACAAGCTTAGGTCACGTATATAAACATAAACATTTTACTCATGCTCAAACTTTAAAACAATTAACAACTCATAACTTCTTACTAAAATATGCTCACCAAGGTTACTGCCCCAGGGATAGCTCCACTTTATCTCAAAACCACGGTTTAAGTTTAAACATCACACTCATGTGTGCCTAAATCCCTCAAACCTTGGCTCTGATACCAAGGTGTAACACCACTTTTTCTTAAGACTATATTTACACAATTGATCCCTGGACTTATAAACTTTCTGAAATTGACAATTTAGCACCTCAAACTTATGGCCAAGTAAACATAAATCACATAATCACATAATGGTAACTTTTTAAACATGTAAACACATACATATAAATTAAGAAACATATAATGGGAGCTTTCAAACCATAGGCGTTACAAAACCCCAACAGTGGTATCAGAGTCACCTCTATGTTAGTTATGCACATGGTGGCCTGAAAAACCCGAAATCAAAAAGGTTTGTTTTCAGTCGAACATGGGTAGCGGCGATAAACTTGGGTTAATTACGCTAAGTCTTAAAAGTGGGTGGCGCTAACGTCGCTGTAACAGTTTTTGTTCTTTGTTAAAAACAGTTTTTGGTCTCGGGTATCTTGGCTTATTTTAAGCTTCTGGAATTTTTTATTGTTGTTATAATATGTTATTCTAGTAGCTATCATGTATGTTTGGTTGTATGTGGATGTATATAAATTGGTAGCCTTGCCTAGACCTTGTGGTTGTATGTGTGTTTGGATGCATTTGTGGTTGTATTATTATTCATTTGGTAAATTTGTAATAATAATGTGGCTTGCATGCCATTTCATTCATCCATGTAATTGTAATAGATAAATAGGTATAATGTGGCTTGCATGCCATTCTTTATTCTATTGTTTGTATTGTAATTATTTATGGATGAAGACACACAAGAGGAGTCAGAAGAAGGTGGAGCAAGATGTCCATAGAAGCCGGTGAAATCCGAGGAGGTCACGGTTCTAGTAGGAGCTCGCATAGAAGATCTTTGTCCTTTAGAATTGACCATGATTTTCCCGTTCGGCTCACGGGAATAACATATAGGTTTTATGGCAAGGGTTACCAATTATAGTATCTTATGCGTGTGATTGTGATTTTATATGCATGGATTGCTTAGGATTCGCGTGCTAGATAATTTTTCGAAATTTAATTAAATCACAAGAGATTTGCTAAAAATGGTTTACCATTCTCCCGCGCGCTCACATACAAGATTAACTCACCTAGTGAAATTAGGATTTGTCACTAATAAATTAATCTAAAACCAAACCAGAAACAAAAGCCCTTATTTCCATAAAACGTAAATCATGCACCATCCGTAAGTCGATACCACCCGAATCTAGTATTATGAGTTTTGGTTGTCGAGCTTAGCACGAGCCAACTCTCATAAAACTTTGTGGAAGGTGAGTGTGGAAAGATTCACAATTTTGGTTGTCGAGCTTAACTCGAGCCAATTTTGGTGAATTTGTCATCATATGTCTTGACGGACGATTTGCAATTTTATGTTTGAAATTTTGATTAATTGTGGAGCTTAGCACGAGTTAATAAAAATTTCAAGGCTTAAGATTGGTGCTAGAAGGGATCAAACATGCCGAACGACCCTTGGTTGTCGTAGGGTCCCGCAAGGTGCTGAGGATTGCAATAGAGATTCCAAGTGGCAAAATGGTTTCCGACCTAAATAGTTTTATCATGTGATATGCGGTAACCTCGTCAAAAGGTAGGATGAAATACAATTCTTAGCCTTGTTAAGATGATTATTTATGCGTAAATTGTTTTAACTAGATAAAATATCAAACTACCTAAAATCTACTTTGCAATTTTAGATGGCATCAACAAGCACAAACAACACCACCACCAAGGTTTCTCTAGAAGTTTTCCTTGAGAAGAAGAAACTCGACGCTAGCAATTTCATGGATTGGCATAGGCAGCTAAGGCTCGTCCTACGCTATGAAGGAAAATTGCACACCATTGAGGAACCCCTACCCAAGGCACGTGCGAGCAATGCCTCAAGGGCGGTCTAAGAGGCGCATGATAAACGCATTAAAGAGACTAAGGAAGTTACGTGCCTTATGTTGAGCACCATGAGCTCCGATTTGCAAAAGTAAATGAAGCACTTGGGTGCATACGACTTGATCGTGTAGCTGAAGGACATGTTCCAACAGCAGGCGAGGCAAGAAAGGTACGAATGCTTCAAGTCCGTCCTTCCGTGCAAGCTCCAAGAAGTCGGGAATGTAAGCGCTCATGTTTTGCGCATGAAGGAAAACATTGAGCGTATGGAGAAACTGGGTTTTACCCTAGGGAGGGAGATGGAGGTCGATTTTATCCTCCAATCCATGCCCAGTGCATATGATCAATTCGTTATGAGTTATCATATGCACAACATGGAAAAAACCCTTATGGAGTTGCATGGCGTGCTCAAGACTTCCGAAGCGAGCATGACCAAGAACAAGCCATCTTCTTCTCACCCCGTCTTGGCTATCCGGGAGGGCTGCATCACGAAGAAGAGGAAAAAGGGAACTCTTCCAAAGCGAAGGGTATGGGGAAGGTTGGTGAGTCCAAGCCCAACCCTACCTCCGACGGTAAGGGCAAGGGGAAAGTTCGCCAAACCAAGACCCCGAAGGATGCCCAATGCTTCTTTTGCGGGGGCAAGGAGTGTTAGAGATATGCCCACTAATGTATGTACGCCATATAGACCGCTGCTGATGATGTATAGGCCTATTGGGTCATACACCGGGGTCAAACCTGACAGCAACTTAAGTAAAGGGACCAAATATGACAAAAGACAAAAGTTGACATCGCAGGCTGTGTTAGCGCCGCTAACTTTATGGGTTAGCGCCGCTATGTCCCAAAGGTTAGCGCCGCTACGGCTGCATGTACTTTGTGTCACATCTCTGACAGGCCGCGTTAGCGCCGCTATATTTAAGGGGTTAGCGCCGCTAAACCCTAATAGTTAGCGCCGCTACGGCTGCATGTGCTTTTTGTCAAATCACCTCCCAAGCTAGCCAATGCATGGATGGCATGTGGATCCCACTATGGCCGGCCAAGGAGAGTGTTTAATAAATCTGGAACGAATTGGCAAAGGTGTGATAGTCTTTTTCTCTCAAGGTGTAAAAAACACACACATAACATTCTCTCTAAAATGCTAATGAGATTTTGAGAGAGTTTGTGAGTTCAAGAGAGAGTTCCAGAGCTTGGTCTCAAAAAGTTGCTGTTCTATTGTGGTTTTCATAGTGAAGTATTGCAATGGATTGTTAGCACTTGTGGTTTGACTTGTTCCCGGGGTATATCCCAATAGTAGATGGGTTTTTGGACCACCACAATCACGAGACAAGAAGATATCTGGAGCTAAGGAGAAAGGTATAATCACCTCTTTCCTTTTCAAGTTGCATTTCTTTTACATAGAGTTTGGTCCATTTTGGGATTTCTAGTTTTCATGCTTAATATGCTTGTACCTTGGGCTATTCATGTTGTACCTTGCTTCCGCTGTGAGCCCACGAAATCCCAACAGTGGTATCAGAGCCACCTCTATGTTAGATTTGCACTTGGTGGCTTGAAAAATCCCGAAATCAAAATGGTTGTTTTCTGTTCGAACAAGGTTGGCGGCGCTAACCTCGGGTTAGCGGCGCTAACTCATAAATGTTAGCGGCGCTAACGCGCTGTAACAATTTTGGTTTCAAAGTTAAAATCAGTTTTGGTCTCGGGAATTTTTAGCTTTTTTGTTATTATGGAATTTTGTTCCAGATTTTTTTGGTAATTTTATTACCATCTTGTTTGGTTTGTTGTATGTGATAGATTTGAAATTGGTAACCTTGCCTTTGACCTTGTGGTTGAGTTTGTGTGTTTGGATGCAATTTGGTTATTTAATATCACATATGGGCTGTAATATTTATTAAAATTGTTATATTTGTAATAATATTGTGGCTTGAATCCCATTTCATTCATCCGTGTATTTGTACTAGATAAATAGGAAATTATTGTGTCTTGTATGCCATTTCAATTTCTATTGTATTTGTTGTACAATTTGGATGAAAACACACAAGATGGAGTCGGAAGGAGATGGAGCGTGTCCATAGAAGCCGGTGAAGTCCATTGGAGATAACGGTTCTAGTGGGAGCTTGCATTGGAGACCTTCCGTCCCTTAGTTGACCACGTTCTACCCGTTTTGGCTCACGGGAAGAACTCATAGGATTTATGGCAAGGGTTACCAATTTATTTCTTATATATGCGTGTGATGTGATTTTATTTAATTCTTGCATGGTTTGCTTAGGATTCGCATGCTAGATAATTTTTCGAAATTAATAAAATCACAAGAGATTTGGTAAAAATGGTTTACAACTCTGTCGCGCGCTCACATACAAGATTAACTCACCTAGTGAAAATAGATTTTGTCACTAAACAAGTTAATCTGTAACCAAGCCGAAAACAAAAGCCCGTTTTCATAAAACGTAAATCTTGCGCCATCCTAAAGATGACACCACCCAAATCTAGTGAAGCATGGAGTGATTGTCGAGCTTAGCACGAGTTATTCCATGTGGATCTGTGTGGAAGGTGAGTGTGGGATCTTGAAATTATTGGTTGTCGAGCTTAGCACGAGCCGGTAGTTGTCGGGGTATCACCGTGTATCTTGTTGGATGATTTACAATTGCAAATTAAAATCCTTGAGTGATTGTCGAGCTTAGCACGAGTCAACCAAGAATTTTAATTTGGAATTGGTGGAGGTAGGGATCAAACATGCCAAACGACCGATGGTTGTCGTAGGATCCCGCAAGTGTCTAAGAGTTGCAATAGAGATTGCAATCGGTAAAATGGTTATCGACCTAAATAGCTCCATGAAGTGATCCGCGGTAACCCCGTCATGAATTGGAGAGAAATATGGTTCTTAGCCCTTGTTAACATATTTTTCGAGACGATATGGGTAATTATTTTAACAAGGATTAAATCAAACTAACTAATTCGCGTACTCTCTTTAATTATAGGATGTCAAATCAAAACCACAACACGTCGAATTTTTCACTTCGTATGATTCTACAAAGGGAGAAACTCACGGGAGTGAACTTTGTTGACTGGCTTAGGCAATTAAGGATTGTCCTACGTGCCGAGTCTAAGTTGCACATCCTTGAGGAACCCCTTCCTGAACCACCTACTATCAATGTGGAATGGACTATCCGATACACGTATGAAAAGCGGGTCCGGGATACGCACAATGTTGCTTGTCTCATGTTATCAAGTATGAGCTTAGAACTGCGAAAGCAATTTGAGCACATGACTGTGTATAACATGATTAACAAGCTGAAGGATGTTTTCCGACAGCAAGTTAGGCAAGAACATTTTGAGTGTGTTAAGAGTCTAACCGGTTGTAAGATGCGGGAAGGCGGGAGTGTAAGTGCCCATGTTTTGAAGATGAAATCATACATGGACCAAATGGAGAGGCTAGGATTTCCTGTAGGGAGGGAGCTTGGTGAGAATTTCATACTTCAGTCTCTGCCCGCCACATATGAAAAGTTTTTAAAGGACTATCATATGCATGGAAAGGAAATGTCTATAGATGAATTGAATGGAATGTTGAAGGTTGTAGAATCTGACATGTCCAAGCATACATCATCCTCATCCACTCCCATTCTTGGTTCTAAGGGACAACTTCTAGCCATGAAGAAGAAATTGATCCCATTAAAAGAAGAAGTTGGAGTTTCCAAGCTTGCTTCAAGTTTTGAGTCTATGGACATTGATGACGTGCCTAAGGACACTCAACATGGGGTGGTTTGCTACTTATGCGGAAGATTTGGGGACTGGGGCCGTCATGCCTGCCCTTCGTGCCGAGAGGATATAAAACTTCTCAGAAAAGAGAGAGCTAATTTTCCTACTTGAGGTACATTCATGAATTTTACGTCATTTCTATTCCTTAATAAGCTGGGTTGTTTACCCGAGCTATAAGTCTCACGTTTGTCACAAATTTATTTTGTTACAAAGTGTAGGTCTGTTCGTTACAAGAAGGAAGAGCTTGAAGAACCGGATCTCTGAAGAAGAAATTTAGTTGATTGTCTTCTACAAGAGAATTGGGAGTGTTAAATCTCGCCATTATTTCCGGATTAATTTATTACTTTTGTATGTTTGCCCTACGTGGCAAGACTTGCTTTATTGTATGTTCTTTTGAAGATGATGGATATTTTTGTATCTTGTATTTTATCAAAAGATTTTTCATATTCAAATTCGATCCATGTCTAGGCTTATGTGTTATTTTTGACTATTTTTAGTACTTAAATACACATTTGATGACGATGGATATGAATTACAATTGAAACAAATTTGAAAAATTATTTTGAGATGATTTTTATCAAAACTTATCCATATCAATGCATACATAAAGGCTCGTTATAAGTAATAAGACAATCATGAACAATTGATTCTTAAATCCAAAAGTGGTTTGGATACATTAGCTCTATGGCATAATCAAACTTGACCAAGTAAACAACATTTACATCGCTTAGATCCATGTGGTTAGGATCTTTGTAAAATTTTAGCCTCGGGCTAAATGAGAGATGCAAATCTTGTTTATTGGAATAGGATGATTAAGAAATCCTTCACCAGTGTTGGTAGGAAGGATTGTGACTTGTTGGATATGATCACATTTGTGTGGATAATCCTTTCAAGTATGCCACAAAGAGTTACACTAGTGAAATTCTTCATCACTATCTTTATGGTATTTGTTGAGAGAATGTTTACTAGAGAAGAGACTTGTGTCTGGAACCTAGTTGTGTTCGGAACTAACCTAAAGAGAATTAAGAATCAATAAGGGCATATAGATATAAATTCTTAGATCTAGAATAGATGCTAAGTTTTCTTATCTATATTGGTTTAAACAAGAAATGAATCATGGGTTTAACCCATAATTCGTTTTCTCGAAGAAACACATTTGTACATGGTGTTACTTTAAAGAAAACCGGATATTTGTGTTGATGATCTGGTAAAAGGCAGGCCTAAAACATGTATTCAATGTGATTGGTATACATTAATATTATGAACCAAGTCCTCAATCTAAAACACAACATTATGGTTACTTAAGCATCCAATGAAATGTTGATTAGAAAGAGTCCTTTGCTTGTCAATCTCATAACTTAAAATTATACAGTCTACATTCAGTGGGAGATGGATGAATTATAAGTTGATGCTTATATGTTTAAGTAGTTCATCTGAGTTTTGGATAATTGTTCTTGAACTTATGGGAATCATCTTTGGTTGCTCAAAAGGGAAAGGACAATTTACAAAAGCATTCCAGTGGAAGAACGTAAAACTTAAATAAAAGACCTAATGTTGACACTAGCATTTAATCAGCACAGAGATGCTGGTAAAACCTGACAATATCCATTGCTTTTTTATATCTGATGGAAATCAAGAAGGCTGTTTAGATATGAGGTTGTCATATTTTAGTAACAGCAGCTTGATGGTAAATCATTGTGATGTTACCATTCATCGGAAACATAGTGGGACTTTGAGTTCACTAGTGAATATAAGAAAGGAATGGTATACATAGACGTAATTTATTTGCTGCATCCAAGTACTTGACTTGGGTTAATCCCACACCTACGGTGTGATCCAAGAAGGGTAATGGGACTAACATATATGCAATTATGGACAACTTCAAATACCGACTAGAGACAAAGTGTTTCATGTTGATTATATGGAAACATGTTCTAGTGGTTATGTTGAAGATAACTTGGATAAAGTGAAATATTGTTGTCACCTGGCGGGAACAAGATTAGTTCACTTGGATGTAAGAGACCTGTACCCTTCATAAGATTAAGTTGAGGAAATGCTTAAGGCACTTTCCGAGGGTCTTATTCATCCATAATATCCAGATTAGGTCTGGATTATGTGAAACATTGTTGTCGCCATGGGGAAACGATTATGTTCACATGGAAATAAAAGACCAAGATCCTTCGCGGGATTAAGTTGAGGAAATGTTTGAAGCATGTTCTGAGGTCTTATATATCCATTATGTCCAAGTTGTGTTCATGACTAAAGTCAGCAAAACTTGCATCTTGTGGCTGTAATCCTGCTTTACGAGAAAGTCAAAGGAATGAGTTTTCTATAAAACATAGATTAAGCCAGATACTCTTGTCAGGGCTAGAGGGAGCTTCATGTGTTCCTAATAAAATATACTCAATGAAAATAATGTCCTAATTTAGGGTTGTTCTCAACCTATTGGTAGAATTTTGGTGTCACGAGTATAAATGTGAACAGGGAATCAAGTGAATTCTAAATTCAAGAAATACAGATGTATGTTCTTGATGTTCGACGTAAATAGAGTTGTCTTGAGTAAGTTTTACTGCAAGCTAATCTATATTAAATAAGACTGTCGATTTTAATCGAAGTTTTGGATATTTAAGCATGTGGTGTAGATACGACATTTAAAATTCAATGAGTGTCATTGACCCTATTATGTACTTCGGTAACATTGAGGGTATGTCGACTCTATTAAAAGTGGGTGTCAGTGACTCTATTGTGAACTCTGGTTACATTGAGAGTATGTCGACTCTGGTATTCATAAGTGTCATTAATCCTATTGTAGACTTCTGTAACATTGAGGATATGACGACTATGATAATATTATGTATGATCTCTTTTTACAAACACTTTGAAAGTTGTTTAACAAGAGAATACACAAGAGTACAAATGGATATCGTGTAGATGATCCCATAATAAAGCCATTGTCAAATTCTAGTGATAATTTTCATACTAGGTATTATAGCATTGTTTATGCTTATGACTGGGCTTTAATATCGTTTTAGTAAATGTTTGATTTACTTGTAAGTTTTGGTAATGATACAGACAGTATTGTAACTTATGCTTGTTTCGATATGCGTGTGATACGGTTACATTCATAATACTTTACTGTGTTCCATCTTAGCATGTTTAACCACTTCCCAGAATGTTTATACATTCTAAATTTCCACAGTCAGTCATTCTTCAAGGGAAGGAAGTTTTAAATAAGGCTGAGGTTCGGTGTTGGTTATGCATTAATCAAGGATTGAATGCATGAAACGCAACAGTAACCTGTGCTTGAAAGGAGTTTCAAGTGACTGGATGACCCGCACCTGAGTTCACTTCATGAATCATGGTCACAAGTAACTCAGGATGATAATATCATTACGTCCATCGACCTGAGATGTATGAATTGCCATAGCAGGAAACTTTCTTACTTTGGTTATTTCAAAACGTAATTCATAACATGCTATTATAAAGGGAATAGCTAGGTAAGACAAGGTTCATGCTATGGGATTGTACAGTCAACGGAATTTGTTCCTCTTGTATGAGAGATATCCCTGGGCCCCTCGATGATTGGGCGCTGACACCAAAATAAGCATGGCCATGCGCAAAGGAATATTGATTGAGAATCAGATATGTCCTTAAATTTTTGGTCACCACCAATCAAGATCGAGAAACATAATCGTGAACGATCTGGAGATTGACATATTAATCCATGTCTCGTGTTCACAAGGATATCGCGAACAAAAGGATGTTTGATCACTTATCTATAGGACCTCTACGTTTTTATGTAGGTTATGGTTTTCTGCAGGGAAGCGGAACCCATACTGACTTGGGGGCATCGATGCTTTGCTAGAGGCCGCTCTTTGTCTGTGGTTACATGGGTACGGTGCATTATGTGCAAGTGGGAGTCTGTTAGAGATATGCCTACTAATGTACGTACGCCATATAGACCGCTGCTGATGATGTATGGGCCTATTGGGTCATACACCGGGGTCAAACCTGACAGCAACTTAAGTTAAGGGACCAAATATGACAAAAGACAAAAGTTGACATCGCAGGCTGCGTTAGCGCCGCTACGGGTGCATGTACTTTGTGTCACATCTCTGACAGGCCGCGTTAGCGCCGCTATCTTTAAGGGGTTAGCGCCGCTAAACCCTAATAGTTAGCGCCGCTACGGCTGCATGTGCTTTTTGTAAAATCACCTCCCAAGCTAGCCAATGCATGGATGGCATGTGGATCCCACTATGGCCGGCCAAGGAGAGTGTTTAATAGATCTGGAACGAATTGACAAAGGTGTGATAGTCTTTTTCTCTCAAGGTGTAAAAAACACACACGTAACATTCTCTCTAAAATGCTAATGAGATTTTGAGAGAGTTTGTGAGTTCAAGAGAGAGTTCCAGAGCTTGGTCTCGAAAAGTTGTTGTTCCATTGTGGTTTTCATAGTGAAGTATTGCAATGGCTTGCTAGCACTTGTGGTTTGACTTGTTCCCGGGGTATATCCCAATAGTAGATCGGTTTTTGGAGCACCACAATCACGAGACAAGAAGATATCTGGAGCTAAGGAGAAAGGTATAACCACCTCTTTCCTTTTCAAGTTGCATTTCTTTTACATAGAGTTTGGTACATTTTGGGATTTCTAGTTTTCATGCTTTATATGCTTGTACCTTGGGCTATTCATGTTGTACCTTGCTTCCGCTGTGAGCCCACGAAATCCCAACAAGGGGCACTACCTCCGAAGCTGCCCAAAGTACCTTGAGGGGCTCAATAAGCTCAAGGCGATGAGCATATCCGGACCCGACTCTTCAAGTGCGTTCATGATAGAATTGCATCAAACTTCTACTTCTAAAGGCTGGGTTTTAGATACCGGCTGTGGCACTCACATATGTAATATGGTGCAGGTGCTAAGGATAAGTAGGAGCTCGGAGCGGGGAGAGATGGATCTTGTGATGGGAAATTCGGATATTGTCCCAGTAGAAGCAAGAGGAGAACTGGAGCTTCAATTCCAAACCGGCAATTCCATTTCATTAAAGAATGTATGTTATTCGCCCCATGTGGCAAGAAACATCATTTCATTTCATGCTTTGTATGACGACGGTTATAATTTTAATTTTGATGATGGAACAATTATTTGCTTTAAAAATGACATTGTTTATTTTAAAGCATTACCGTGTCATGGCATATATGAGGAAAATGCATACATTGAATCTAGAAAATCTATCATGAATATTGATTCTGATTCCAAAAATGATTTGGAAGAGTTCTCGTTGTGGCATAGTCGTCTTAGACATATAAACAAGACTCGCATCACAAAGCTCCAAGCGGATGAGATCTTGGAATCATTTGACCACGGGTCAAGTGATGTATGCAAATCTTGCTTATTAGGCAAGATGACAAAAGCACCCTTCACGGGAACAAGTGAGAGGGGAGAGGACCTCTTGGATATTATACATACTAATGTATGTGGACCTTTTGAAGCATGTCACGAGGAATAACTCAAGATACTTCGTAACCTTTATAGATGATTATAGTAGGTATGGATATGTCTACCTTGTTAGACACAAGAATGAAACCTTTGAGGTGTTTAAGACATTCCAGAATGAAGTACATAATCAATTGGAAAAATAAGTTAAGATACTCCGGTCAGATAGAGGTGGAGAGTATCTAAGTACCGAGTTTACGGATCATCTAAGAAATTATGGAATTATTTCACAATTAACACCTCCTAGGTCTCCACAATTAATCGGGGTCGCTGAGAGGAGGAACCGGACTTTACTAGATATGGTGAGGTGTAGGATGAGTCGAACGGAGGTGCCTATTAGTTTCTGGGGACATTCTCTAGAAACAGCGGTTAGAGTCCTTAACCTCATACCAACCAAGAAAGTTGTAAAACCACCTTATGAAATGTGGCATAATAAGAAGCCGACACTTTCATACCTACGAGTTTGGGGTTATCAAGCTTACGTGAGACATGAGGCTGAAGACAAACTTGAACCTCGCTCAGAAAGGTGTTCCTTTATCGGATATCCTCCTGCCGGTGTTGGATATTTATTCTATAAACCTTCTAAGAACAAAGTATTTGTTGCTCGAAGAGCATTTTTTCTAGAAAGAGAAATTCTATCCAAGCAAAGTGGCAGTAAAGAAATTGACCTTGAAGAAGATCAAGGGTCAACCGATAAAGAACTTGAGGTTGTCACTAGCACTCAGCCTGAGTTGGTTGAAATTGAGCAAGGAAATGCTACAGTACCTGACACTCTTCCATTATCTACTCCAAGGCGTTCTAGTAAAAGTCGTCATGAGCCAGAGAGATATGGATTCCACATATCTGAGGGCAGCGAGTTAGTGGTGGACCATGATGAGCCCACCAACTACAAGGAAGCCATGGCAGGTCCTGAGTCTGCAAAGTGGAGAGAAGCAATGGAAAGCGAGATGCATTCCATGTCAGATAACCAGGTTTGGGAACTAGTTTATCCCACACCAGGGGTTAAACCCATAGGGTGTAAATAGGTCTTCAAGAAGAAGACCGGCATGGATGGAACCATAGATACCTTCAAAGCCCGACTGGTGGCTAAGGGTTTCACTCAGACGCCTGGAATAGACTATCATGAAACCTTTTCCCTAGTGGCGATGTTGAAGTACATCCGGATACTCTTAGCTATTGCTGCATTTCATGATTATAAAATATGGCAAATGGAGGTTAAAACTGCCTTCCTTAACGGGAAGCTCTCCGAAGAGGTGTATATGACACAACCTGATGGTTTTGTACATCCAGAGTATCCAAACAAGGTCTGTAAACTAAGGAAGTCCATTTATGGACTAAAACAAGCATCTCGAAGCTAGAATCTATGCTTTGATGAGAGAATCAAGGAATTTGGGTTTTCGAAAAGCAAAGATGAGCCATGTGTATATGTCAGGGCTAGTGGGAGCACTCTTGTCATCTTAATCCTTTATGTAGATGATATTCTACTCATTGGAAATCACATTGTTATAACACCTAAAAGTGAGGGTGTTTTATGTAAATTCCCCAAAGCTATAAAAGGCCTTGGTTCGATTATCAATCTAAGCTTTTGTATTCATTTCTACACAATTCTCAAGGTGTTTGTGTGTGTTTCTCTCAAGCCAAAACAAAGCTTCATATCAATAGGACCTATCAAGTGGTATCAGAGCCAATTCTCTCTTAGAATTGCTACTACATTGTTGTTCAATTCATCTATCTAGCCATTGCAAATCTAGTTTCAATCAATCAAGTCAAAGATGATGATTCCAGCCTCGAAAATTGTATTTCAAAGTTGTTGTTCATCATCAATTCTTTGCTGAAAGGAAGATCATAGAATTTTGTGCTGTTTGATGTGCTATTTTCGAGAAGTTCTTCACATATTCGATGCTGTTCTTCATGATTTGTTGATGATCGTTAATGTTCTTCATTATGAATCACTGTTCTTCGCTGATCGATGGTGAGTATTTAAATTGATATTTTGAATTCAATTAGCAATCATTATTTTGTATTGGGATTGATGTTAAAAGTCATTTGATAATGATTAGTTGTTGAATGATTTGATATCTACGGTTCAATTTATGAGAAAAGTGGAATTTTAAAACTAAAAGTGTTATTTCAACGGAGATCAACCTTTCTCGATTCATCAAATTATAGTTGATTTTGAATTAAAATTGATTCTATGGCATTCACATTTGACTGAATTGATGTTTGGAAGGTTTGCTGGAAAAGTTTGATTTGATCTTCATTTATTTATGGAAATTTCGAAATTTGAGCTCAAGAACACTAAGAACAGTATAGATCTGAGATTTCGATCCATTAAAGTGAAAAACACCTACTGAAAGGTGTTTGTAGGTGAAAGTTTGTTACTGATTGTAGTAGGTTGGTGAAACAGACAAGTTCGATTACTTTGCATAATAACCTAGTTCAATTGAAATTGAATTCGATTCAATTTAGTTCTAATCTATTTTATTTATTAGATTAAAGTGTTTCTGGTTGTACAAGTGGAAGTTCACTGGGAATCACATTCGATTCAAACTGATATTATCCTATTCGATTGAACGAGAAAAATTCAGTTTGATTGAAAGTTGACACACTGATTCAACCAAGTTCAAAGAGTATTCAATTTACTTGAAAGAAGTTCAGTTCGATTCGAATATTACAAATTGCATTCGATTCATTTGATTTCCATTTGAATTCGATTCAAGTTACAAAAGGTTAAGTGGATTGTATTCGATTGAAGTTATCCTGTTCGATTCAGTTTGACAGAAATTATAAATTCCAAGTTTCCCAGTTCGATTCAAATTGATTGTAGTTGATACTTTCATGTTCTTAATCCAGTTCAATTGAATAATCGCATTCAATTACTTATGTCAGAAGAGTTGTATTAGATTAGACAGAATACAAAATCACATTCGATTAGGACAAATAAAATTCGATTGATCAATGGAATTCAATTCAGATTGCAGTAAGGTTAAAAGTTTGAACACAACATTTTAATTTCAATAGAAAAACCGATCAACAAAATATCAAATTCTAATGAGATGTTAGCAATTGGCACTGATACAAAACCTCCACTTTTGTTTAGGAATGATTATCATGTTTGGAAGGGAAAGTTTATGGACTTCCTAGAACACAATGATACATATTGTCAAGCAATGCGGGATTGCATTGAACATGGTAACAAACAATTTCTTAAAGTCATTCCTGCAAATCAAGACAATAATCCTGAAATTTCTGCTAAACGAAGAGAAAAATCCTTTGATAAGCTCACAGCGCAAGAAAATGAAGTGAAAAAGGCTGAAAGAATGCCTAAGTATTATCTCAAACAAGGTTTATCATCAGAGATATATACAAAGGTGGATAGTCTTGTGACTGCAAAGCAAATCTGGGATGAGCTGAAAAGGCAACTACAAGGTACTGAACAGGGAGAATATATCAAAAAGACTCAACTGGTGAATAGTTTTCATGACTTCTCTGCTAGAGAAAATGAATTACTTCTTGAAACTTATAGCCGGTTTTGGAGATTGTTGAATGAGCTTAGGTCAAACAAGATACCTCGATCAGATCTTGATCAGAATTGTGTCTTTCTGAAGTCTTTAGGAAGTGAATGGAGTGAGCATGTGAAGTTATACAAACATGTTAACAAACACTTGACACAAGTAACCTTTCATTATATCTTTGAAGATCTGAATCAGTATCAATCTAAAGTCTCAAAGTCCTTGTCTAAGGTTTCCACTGTTGATCCTGTAGCTCTAGTAGTTGCTGACAAACACCAAAGATTGCTCAAGATCCACCAAATTCAAACATGTTGTTTTCAGTGACTCAGATCCTGAAGATTCAGATGCAAATTCTGTGGAAGCAGCTATCCAGGCTCTGTCTTTTGTAACACAAACCTTCAAGAATCGTTTTAACAAGACCAACAACAAGCAGAGGTTCACTTCGGGATCCAGATGTCCTGAGAACTACCGGTCTACTGAGAAACCCAGGTTTCAACGAGAAGAGAAGAAGGTGGATAAAAGAGTTGAAATGAAATGTTACAATTGGGGAGGATCGGGTCATCTTATAAGAAATTGTCCTCAAAGGAAAACCAAGGATGATGAATACTACAAATAAAAGTATCGCCTGTCCAAACAGAAGAAGGCTGGGAAAGTTTTGATGGTTAAAGAGGATAAACTCTTATCTGATACAGATACTGACACTGATCTTGAAGCTGATGAGTAACCTCTATTTTGTCTAATGGGAAAGCACGCAGAATCAGATGAGGAGAGTGTTGGGATTTCGTGGGCACACAGCGGAAGCAAAGGTACAACAAAAATAGCCCAAGGTACAAGCAATCAAAGCACAAAACAAGAAATCCCGAACATGGACCAAACTCTATGTAAAGAAATGCAACAAGGAACGGAAAGAGGTGATATACCTTTCTCCTTAGCTCCAGAATGCTTGTTGTCTCGTGGTGGTGATGCTCCACGAATAAACGCGGATCGTCTAATGGGTAGTACCCCGGGAACACGTCCAACCACACGAGCTAGCGAGTCTTCGTGCTTCTTCACCACGAAAAGCACTCCGGGACAACAACAACGAGACCATAATTCTGGAACAAACTCTAAAACTCAAGAACTCTTTCTTGAATAAACCTCTCTTGGCCTTAGTAGCACCAAAGAGTGTAATATGTGTTTTTGAGAGAGAGAGAGCAAAAAAAGAATCACACTCTTGAAACCAAGTGAGTTCATCTTTTAAAGTGATCCAGATTTCGTGTATAACCCCACTCAACCGGCCATACCTTGAGACTCACAAGTCTCCATGCATTGGTTGAATTAGGAGGTGACTTGACAAATGGCACTGGCAGGGTTTAGCGGCGCTAACCATAAGTTAGCGGCGCTAACTCAAAAAGGTTAGCGGCGCTAACGCGCCCTGTCAGTGATTTGACACAAAGTACATTCAGCCGTAGCGGCACAAACCTCTAGGACTTAGCGGCGCTAACCCCTAATAGTTAGCGGCGCTATCGTGGCCTGCGATGTTAACTTTTGTCTTTTGTTATATTTGGTCCCTTAACTTAAGTTGTTGTCAGGTTAGAACCCGGTGTATGACCTAATAGGCCCATACATCATCAGCAGCGGTTCATATGGCGTACGTGCATTAATGGGCATATTTCTAACAAACTCCCACTTGCACATAATGCACCGTACCCATGTAACCACAGACCAAGAGCGGCCCCTAGCAAAAGCATCAATGGGTTCCGCTTCTATGCAAAAAACCATTACCTACAAATAGAACATAGAGGTCCTATTTAATAAGTGATCAATACTCCTTTAGTTCGCGATATCCTTGTGAACACGAGACATGGATTGATACGTCAATCTCCAGATCGTTCACGATTATGTTTCTCGATCTTGATTGTTGGTGACCAAAATTTAAGAACATGTCTGATTCTCAATCAATATTCCTTTGCACATGGCCATGCTTATTTTGGTGTCAGCGCCCAATCATCGAGGGGCCCAGGGATATCTCTCACACCAGAGGAACAAATTCCATTGACTGTACAACCCCATAGCGTGAACCTTATCTTACTTAACTATTCCCTTTATAGTAGCCAGTTACGAACTACGTTTTGAAATGGTTAAAGTAAGAAAGTTTCATGCTATAGCAATTCATACATCTCGGGTCGAAGGACGTAATGATATTATCCTTCCGAGTCACTCTATGACCATGATCCATGAAGTGAACTCAGGTGTGGGTCTTCCAGTTACTTGAAGCTCCTTTCAAGCACAGGTCACTGTTGCGTTTCATGCATTCAATCCTTGATTAATGCATAACCAACACCTAACCTTAGCCTTAATTCAAGCTTCCTTCCCTTGAAGAATGACTGGCTGTGCAAATTTAGAATGTATAAACATTCTGGGAAGTGGTTAAACATGCTAAGATGGAACACAATAATGACCAATGAAGGTAACCGCATCATGCGTATATATAGTCTCCACTATATATCGATACAATCATGGGTTAGTAGTACTGCTTACCGTTCCCAAAGCTTATAAGTAAATCAAACATTTACTAAAACGATATTCGAGCCTAGTCATAAGCATTAACAATGCTATTGTACCTAGTATGAAATTCATCACTAGTATTTGACAACGGCTTAATTGTGGGATCATCTACACGATATCCCTTTGTACTCTTTTGTATTCTCTTATTAAACCACTTGCAAAGTGTTTATCAAGGAGATCATACACAAGGTTATCATAGTCGTCATATCCTCAATGTTACCGAAGTCTACAATAGGATTAATGACACTTATGATTATCAGAGTCGTCATACTCTCAATGTAACCGAAGTTTATAATAGAGTTATTGACACTCACTTTTATTAGAGTCGACATACCCTTAATGTTACCAAAGTACACAATAGGGTCAATGAAACTCATTGAATCTCAATGTCGTGTCTGCACCACATATTTGAATATTCTAAACTTCGATTAAAAAGCGACAGTTTCACAAGTATAGATTTGCTTGCAGTAATAACTTACTCAAGACAACTATATTTACGTCGAACATCAAGAACTTACATCAGTATTTCTTGAATCTAAACTCCACTTGATTCCATATTCTCTATTTATACTCATAGAACAATAATTCCAGCATTAGGTTGTAAAACAACACTAAATTAGGACATTATCTTTATTGAGTACATTTTACTAGGAACACATGAAGCTCCCACTAGCTCTGACAAGGGTATCTGGCTTAATCTATGCTTTCTAGAAAACTCATTCCTTTGACTTTCTCGCAAAGCAGGATTACAGCCACAAGATGCAAGTTTTGCTGACTTTAGTCATGGACACACCTTGGACATAATGGATATATAAGACTTCGGAACATGCTTCAACTATTTCCTCAATTTAATCCCGCGAAGGATCTTGGTCTTTTATTTCCATGTGAACATACTCGTTTCCCCAAAACGACAACAATGTTTCACATAATCCAGACCTAATCTGGATACTATGGATGTATAGGACCCTCGGAATGTGCCTTAAGCATTTCCTCAACTTAATCCTAAGAAGGATACATGTCTCTTACATCCAAGTGAACTAATCTTGTTTCCGCAAGGTGACAACAATATTTAACTTTATCCAAATTATCTTTAACATAACCACTAGAACATGTTTCCATATTTAAACAATATGAAACACTTTGTCTCTAGTCGGTATTTGAAGTTGTCCATAACTGCATATATGTTAGTCCCTTCACCCTTCTCGGATTACACCTTAGGTTTGGGATTAACCCAAGTCAAGTACTTGGACGCAGCAAATAAATTATATCTTTGTGTACCATTCCCTTGTTTTATTCACTAGTGAACACAGGGTCCCACCATGTTTCCGATGAATGGTAACATCACAATGATTTACCATCAAGCGGCTGTTACTAAAATATGACAACCTCATATCTAAACAACCTTCTTGATTTCCATCAGATTTAAAGAAGCAATGGATATTGTCAGGTTTTTCCAGCATCTCTATGCTGATTAAATTCTAGTGTCAACATTAGGTCTCTTATTTAAGTTTTACGTTCTTGTTGGTGCATAATTGTAAATCCCTAGTTCTTATCAATCCAATACATACATGTTTACTTGAAATGTTAATTCAAATGTGTTTTGATTAATGGTTTGCATGTTTATACATTCTAAGTGGTTACTTATGTTTGTCTTAAGCTTACAAGTACTTAGTCATGTGTTGATTTGTGTTTGGAAGTTTAAGTATGAGTGAAGGTCATCACGTGCGTGATGAGTCCACTACGTGCGTAGTGGAACTCACTACGTGCGTGGTGAGATGGTCGGTTAAAGTTAAATTAATTATTATTAAAACAACCAGTACGTGCGTACTGGACGCGCTACGTGCGAAGTGAGATACATTACGTGCGCAGTGAAATTAATTACACTATAAATACTGATTAACTTCATATTAATCGCAAAAAATCGAGAGATCGCGGGTAATCGAGTAATCGACGGGGAATGACCTTAAGCCTTAGTGAGCCTTCGAAATCGCAAGTTTAACCTCGGTAGACGCAAAATTAGTGTTAATATCGGATCCAAGGGCAGTCGTAAGCATTCTGTGTGAGTTCTTAGAGTTTGTTCTTGTTTCTACTCTGTGTGTTTCTTAGTGTTACTGTGTGCCGGACACCTAAGCAGATCTTAGAATCCTTAGGAGGTTTGGGAAATAGATATTCCGCACTATTTCACATCCTAGATCAGTCCTAGCATTAGGGTGTTTAGTTTAGAACCCCCAACGGTCCTACAAAGTGGTATCAGAGCCTTGTGATTTGATTGATCACTTTTCCTTAGGTTTCGTGATCTAGGTGTCGTTTTGGTCATTTAGGTGCTTTTGTTTTGTCGATTTCTAAGTGTTTCTTCGTGCGTATAATCGTAAACAGGTCGTTTTTGGGTCAAAAAGTTCGAGTTTTTGCGTTAAAAAGTCTGATTTGTTGAAGTTTATCCATGCGAAGTACCTCTTACTACGTGCGTATTAGCTTTCAGGTCGTGCATAGTGTGACTTTGTGTCCTAAAAAATTTCCTAATCGTTTGAAGTTTACTCATGCGGAGTGCCTTTCAATACGTGCGTATTGATCTTCAGTGCGTGTGTAGTGCATTGTTAGTCCTCTAGAATCTTCGGTAGTCTATGTGCCTGTCCGTGCGTAGTGAGTCATCAACACGTGCGTAGTGCTCCTTACTTCGCACGTATTGAATCTGTGTGTTAAGTTCTCTTAAAAAAAAAATTTACCACACTTCGTACGTAGTCTTTCCAGTTCGTACGAGGTGAGTCTCCAGTTCGTACGTACTGCGTCTGTGTGATCTCTTGTCAGTCCTTACGTAGATAACTCACTACGTGCGTAGTGCTGTGAGTTCGTGCGTACTTCTATCCATCTCGTGCGTAGTGTGTGTGTGTTTGTTTCTAGTCTTATTCATAATGTCTGACATGAGTGCCATGGCTGCAAAACAAACCATAACTGCCCTTAGCAATTTAATAATGGACAACGAACAAGGTGGAATTAATAAAGTACCTAGACTGCTAACCATGGAAGACTACCCTTTCTGGAAACTACGTTTCGAAATATTTATTGATGGGGTTGATCCACGGTTGCATCGGGCCATTTCCGCCGATTACATCGTACCTAAGGGTGAAGGGAACATCGAAGTTCCCTATGATCACGTGAGTGATGATCAGAGGAAGGCTTATGATGCATAAAAGAAAGCCTATTCTTACCTGATCCAAGCTATTCCGAACGAGATATTCCATCAGTTCCGACGGTACAGAACGTCACGTTCTTTGTGGAACGCATTACAAAAGAGGAACGAGGGGAATGCATCGTTAAAAGAGCTCAAGGCCTCGCAGTTAAGAAAGGAGTTTGACCACTTCACTTCTTATGTCAATGAAAAGCTTCCAGATCTGATCAACAGATACAACCATCTTCTTAGTGAAATGGATAGTTTGGGGGTGCAGATCTCGGAACGACAACAAGTGGAGACTCTGTCCAAGGCTTTACCTAAAAGCTGGAGGCCATTCATAATGATTTTGAAGAATGGAGATGGTTTTGAAGGCATGGATCTGAATGACTTCATTACCAAGCTGAAAGAGCATGAACAGGAGGAGCTTAATCTAGACAGATTAAGCAGCTATGTGCAGAATCCTTCTTTATACTGTACGGGATCAGTTGCTTCTCCGGTTACTTCGTCAAATGCTCCGTTGCAGACAGCTTTTACTTCTAACGTTAGTTTATCAAGCAAGTCTGCTCCTGAAACTCCTTGTGGACCACCTTATTCTGCTCCTTCAAGCAAAACGTCAATGCCTGCCTTAAACACTGAGCATTTCAAACATGGCAGCACTGAAGAAGTTAAGGAGCATATGGGGATGCTTAGTGCATTGGTCACCTCGTATGATGATTTGCTCAAGGGTAAGATCGGCAATGCCTACCTGACTCAAGAAGATTATGACCAGATCGACAACGATGAGATGGAGCGACAGGACATCCTATGGTCTTATGCTAACTTGGTGAGAAGAGCAAAGGCCTTGGTCAAGAAAACAGGGATGCAGATTACAGCAACAAAAGATACAAAGCTGGGTTTTGACAAGTCAGCTGTAACCTGCTACAACTGTGGAGAGAAGGGTCATTTTGCAAGAGAATGTGAAAAGCCAAAGAACTCAGGACCCAAGTATCCCTTCAGAACATCTCCTGAAAGATCAACCAAGGCAATGGCGGTTGTTCAAAAGGATGAGGGGATTGACTGGTCTGTGCATTTAAAAAATAATGATGCTTTTGAGGTTGCAAAGACCAACTTGGCCAGTGTTCAAGATCTGAATGATGATTCACAATCTGAAGCAGATAGTGTGCAGGAAGCTGATGATGAATTTGTTGCAAGTAAGGAAGACTCAGTGATGCCTACTGATGAGCACAACGTTACTTCAGCCTCTGTGCCAGCTGCCGAACCAACGCCAGTGATTGTTCAAACTGAATCAGAAAATCCTAAGGCGTGCATGACTGGACAAGCTGACTCAAAGGTAAGTAACATTTCTGGTCTTCCCTGTGTGTCGTGCAATGACTATGTAAATAATATAGTATCCCTGAAATCTCAAGTTACTGAGCTTACCTCTAAACTGCATGAAAACTCTATCATCAAAGGTAGAGAAAAGACCTTAAAAGATAAAATTGAGAGTCAAAATAAACAGATAAAAGAATTAGAGGTAGCTTTGTTAAATAAACAAGATGCTATAGTCTTTTACATCAATCAAATTGATACTCTAAAACGGGATCTTGCTAGTTCTAAAGTCGATTATGAAACTTTAAACCAGAAACTTAAAAGTTATTCAACTTCATCTTACTTGTTTGAGCACATAATCGACCGGAGACCTCAAGGTTCCGATTTAGAAAAAGACAAAAAGACATACACTAAATGTCCACCACCAGTGTTGAACCAACTGGTGAAAACAGATGTCTTTACTGAAGCTGACCAACTTCCTTCCAAGGTTGATGCACCTTCTGCTTCAACCTCAAAACCTGATTTAAAAATGAAGGGAAAAGTTGGTGAGCCTCAGAGGAAAGAGGCCAAACCAGAAGAAAAGCCTGAATCTGGTTTGAGACAACTTCTAGGCAATTGTTCTGGTCAAGGTACGTTAATGCAAAATGTGCAAGCTGCACTCAGAATCATAGAAAAGGAGGGTGCAAAGTCTCCTGCAACCCGTCCTTATGAGGAAGTTAAAATTTTGCTAAAACAACGTGGTTTAGGAGTTCAGTCAAAAAGTCAAGTAGAGCAAAAAGTGCCACATAACCCTGCAAAACCTCAGTTAAACAGGGTATGCTATGTGTGCAGGAGACCTGGCCACCTCAGTTATGAGTGTGATCAGCAACAACAGAGCTGCAAGGGGAAAGTTGATTCATCTGAAACTTTTCAGAAAAATAAAACGTTTAATCAAATAAATCAAAAATCAACTGACCCCCATCAGCTCAAAAGGACAAGTGGGGAAACATCTAGTAAACCCAAAAGTCCCGAGGTCAGTCTGAAGGGGAAGGAACCACTTCATAAAGCGATTAACACTTCAAGTGTTTATCATAAGACTCCACCCCGTCCAGATTTGAAATGGACCACTAAGTCAGAACCCAAAATTTCCAATAGTCTAGATACCAATGTAGACTCCAAAGCTACTGGTGTGTGGATTAATGTGCAAGTTGTTGGAGAAAATGGGAAACCCATGACCATTCGGGCTTGGGTTCCTAATGCTAAGTAACTTTTTACTCTCTGTGCAGGGTGCCCAGGTTTTTGTTCTTAGTGAATGAAAACGGCATGAAAACCAAGTGTGAGGTTGTCCCTGATGATGCGACTTAGTGTCCTTGTTCGTGTGACTGTGTGTCTAGTTTGTGTGTGGTTATATCTCGTTTCTCTTTATGTTTATTTTCTGTGTGTCTTTGCGTTTCTATTTTCTTAGTTTTTAGTTTCTTTAGTATTTTAGGGGGAGATAGTTCAGAAAACATAGAAAATACAAAAAAAATCAGAAAACATAGAAAATACAAAAAAATCAGAAAACATAAAAAAAAATAAAATTATGAGAAGTTGATCCAACTCAAATGGAAAATGATGGTACACTGGCGTTCTATACAAAGTATGTCTAGTAAAATTAGGACTGAAGGCATGCATACATTCTTGAGAAAACTGTCTGAAAATTTAGTTAAATCAGATAAGAAACAGATGGCGTGTAAGACATATGATGAGAGTCTAGGCTGACAAGTGGTTATGCATGTGGAAATCCATCAAAGATTCAAACTATCGAGACATTCCAAGTCTACAAGTCAATAACAGTTGAGACTAACTTAGTCTGGTGCACACACCTGTTACCATGCCAAATGTGCTTAGATGACAATGAGGAAAATGTAAAAAGAGGGTGAAAAATTGACCCCAATCTGAGATGTCAAAAGAAATAGATACATAGATCTATTAGTGTTGAATTGTCAAAGAGCATAAAATGCAGTGACAAAAGCTCAACAGATAGATCTATTAGTTTTGAATTGTCAAAGAGCATAAAATGCAGTGACAAAAGCTCAACAGAAATTATCAGAAGAGGTGAAAAATTGACCTCCATGTCAAAGAGCATAAAATGCGTTGACAAAATCACAAAGCACATAAGCATGGTGGTTGGGTACTCAAGTTGTGCATCCTACTGAGTGAGTCAAAACACTGTGAGATTTTAATAGAGATAGTCTTAACCATGTACCCAGTCTAGATAATCTGAAAATGTTGAAACAAAATCTGTCTTTATCTGAGGAAAGTTAGATTGACAAAAAAAAAATTTGAGGGAGTATGTTTGTGCCTAAGGTTCTGAAATGAATGATAACTAAGTATAGATGTGCTAGTACTGACTCCATCTTGGAACCTTCTCACAAAAAGATTTATTTTCAGTAATTTTATTCCTGCAATTTTCTTAGTGTTTTCATTTATGTCTCTTAGGATTTAATTTGTTAATTGTCTGCATTTTCATTTCTTTTATAATCAGAAAAATAAAAAAAGATTTTTGGTGTGTTTCTTATTTCTTTTGGTATGTTTATTTTCTATATATATAATTTCTTGTGTTTTCGTGTGCTTAAAAGTTTATGACTTGCATTGAAGTTTCTAACCGCTGTGTGGTGAGTACAGGATCGTCAAAAAGAGTTTTGGTGGTTCTAAGTTCTTTTAAATGTACTCTTTTGCTATTCTTTAGGTTTTCTCGTTTCGCTTGGATGTACTTAGATGTTCTTAGTAACCTTGAAGTTACTGACTGTTTTATTGCTGAGTGCAGTACTAACAGTATCAAGGTTCACAGATGAGGAACTCATCACATGCGAAATGGAGCCACTACGCACGAGCTACAACTCAACACGTGCGTAGTGCAGGTAAGGACATAACGAAAGGTATTCTTATATTTGTTGCTTTGTGCACGTTGCTTTGTGCATGTTGCTTTGTGCATGTTGCTTTGTGTATTTTGCTTTGTGCAATTTTTATTGATAGAACTAGGTCTTAGGGGGAGTTTGTTGGTGCATAATTGTAAATCCCTAGTTCTTATCAATCCAATACATACATGTTTACTTGAAATGTTAATTCAAATGTGTTTTGATTAATGGTTTGCATGTTTATACATTCTAAGTGGTTACTTATGTTTGTCTTAAGCTTACAAGTACTTAGTCATGTGTTGATTTGTGTTTGGAAGTTTAAGTATGAGTGAAGGTCATCACGTGCGTGATGAGTCCACTACGTGCGTAGTGGAACTCACTACTGCGTGGTGAGATGGTCGGTTAAAGTTAAATTAATTATTATTAAAACAACCAGTACGTGCGTACTGGACGCGCTACGTGCGAAGTGAGATACATTACGTGCGCAGTGAAATTAATTACACTATAAATACTGATTAACTTCATATTAATCGCAAAAAATCGTGAGATCGCGGGTAATCGAGTAATCTACGGGGAATGACCTTAAGCCTTAGTGAGCCTTCGAAATCGCAAGTTTAACCTCGGTAGACGCAAACTTAGTGTTAATCTCGGATCCAAGGGCAGTCGTAAGCATTCTGTGTGAGTTCTTAGAGTTTGTTCTTGTTTCTACTCTGTGTGTTTCTTAGTGTTACTGTGTGCTGGACACCTAAGCAGATCTTAGAATCCTTAGGAGGTTTGGGAAATAGATATTCCGCACTATTTCTCATCCTAGATCAGTCCTAGCATTAGGGTGTTTAGTTTAGAACCCCCAACGGTCCTACAGTTCTTCCACTGGAATACTTTTGTAAATTTTCCTCTCCCTTTTGAGGTACCAAACATGTTTCTCATAAGTTGAAGAAACAATTATTCAAAACTCAGATTAACTACTTAAATATACAAGCATCAACTTATAATTCATCCATCTCCTACTAAATGTAGAATGGATAATTTTAAGTTATGAGTTTGACAAGCAACAGACTCTTTCTAGTCAAAATCTCATTGGATGCTTAAGTGACCATAATGTCGTGTTTTAGATTGAGGACTTGGTTCGTAAAATAATGTATACCAATCATATTGAATACATGTTTAAGGCCTGCCTTTTACCAGATCATCAACAAAGATATCCGGTTTTTCTTTAAAGTAACACCATGTACAAAATGTGTTTCTTAGAGAAAACGAAGTATGGGATAAACCCATAATTTATTTCATGTTTAAATCAATATAGATAATAGAAACTTAGCATCTTATCTAGATCTAAGAATCGATATCTATATGCCCTTATTGATTCCCAATTTCTTAAGGTTATTTCCGAACACCTCCAGGTTTCTGACACAAACCTCTTATCTAGTTAAACATTCTCCGAACTACTATCATAAAGATGGTGATGGAGAATTTTACTAGTGTCACTATACATGGCATACTTGAACGGATTATCCACACAAGTGTGATCAAAATCCAACAAGTTATAATCCTTCCTACCAATACTGGTGAAAGATTTCTTAATCATCCTAGTCAAATAAATAAGATTTGCATCTTTCATTTAGCCCGAAGATAAACTTTTACAAAGATCCTAACCACATGGATCCAAGTGATGTAAATGTTGTTTACTTGGTCAAGTTTGATTATGCCATATACTTAATGTATCCTAACCACTTTTGGATCTAAGAATCAATTATTTCATGATTGCCTTATTACTTATAACGTGTCTTTATGTATTCAATGATATGGATAAGCTTTTGATAAAACATCTAAAAAAAAAATTTCAAAATGTTTCAATTCCAAGTAACATCCATCGTCATCAAATGTGTATTTGTGCACCAAAATGGTCAAAATAACACATAAGCTTAGACATGGATAGAAAATGAAATGAAACCATCAGAATGAAAAATCTTTTAAACAAAATACAAGATACAAAACATCCATCATCTACAAAAGAACATACAATAAAGCGAGTCTTGCCACGCAGGGCGTACATACAAAAGTAATAATTAATCCGGAATTAATGGCGAGACCAAAGACTCCCAATTCTCTTGTAGAAGACAATCAACAAAATTTCTTCTTCAGAGATCCGGTTCTTCAAGCTCTTCCTTCTTGCAACGAACATACCTACACTTTGTAACAAAAACAAATTTGTGACAAACGTGAGTCTTATAGCTCGGGTAAACAACCCAACTTATAAAGGAATAGCAATGAAGTATTATCATGAATGTACCTCAAGTAGGAAAATTAACTCTCTCTTTTCTGAGAAGTTTTATATCCTCTCGGCACGAAGGGCAGGCATGACGGCCCCAATCCCCAAATCTACCGCAGAAGTAGCAAACCACCCCATGTTCAGTCTCTTTAGGAACATCATCAATGTCCTTAGACTCAAAGCTTGAAGTAAGCGTGGATACTCCAACTTCTTCATTCGATGTGATCGATTTCTTCTTCTTGGCTAAAAGTTGTTCCTTAGAACAAAAAATAGGAGTGGATGAGGATGATTCATGCTTGGACATGTTAGATTCAACATCCTTCAACATTCCATGCAATTCATCTATGGATATTTCCTTTCCATGCGTATGATAGTTCTCAACAAAATTTTCATATGATGCGGGCAGAGATTGAAGTATGAAATTCACACCAAGCTCCCTCCCTACAGGAAAACCTAATCTCTCCATCTGGACCATGTATGACTTCATCTTCAAAACATGGGCACTAACACTCCTGCCTTCCCGCATCTTACAACCAGCTAGACTTTTAACACACTCATAATGTTCTTGCCTTACTTGCTGTTGGAAAACATCCTTCAGCTTGTTAATCATGTCAAACACAGTCATGTGCTCAAATTGCTTTCGCAGTTCCGAGCTCATACTTGATAACATGAGGCTAGCAACATCGTGCGTATCCCGAACACGCTTTTCATACGCGTATCGGATGGTCCATTCCGCATTGATAGTAGGTGTTTCAGGAAGAGGTTTCTCAAGGATGTGTAACTTAGACTCGGCACGTAAGACAATCCTCAATTGCCTAAGCCAGTCAACAAAGTTCACTCTCGTGAGTTTCTCCCTTTCAAGGAACTTGCGTAGTGAAAAGTTCGACGTGTTGTGGTTTTGATTCGATATCCTATATTAAATAGAGTACACGAATTAGTTAGTTTGATTTAATCCTCGTTAAAATAATTGCCCATATCGTCTAGAAAAATATTTTAACAAGGGCTTAGAACCATATTTCACTCCAATTCATGACGGGGTTGCCGCGGATCACTTCATGGAGCTATTTTGGCCGATAACCATCTTACCGATTGCAATCTCTATTGCAACTCTTAGACACGTGCGCGATCCTACGACAATCATCGGTCGTTTGGCATGTTTGATCCCTACTTGCACCAACTCCAAATTAAAATTCTTGGTTGACTCGTGCTAAGCTCGACAATCACTCAAGGATTTTAATTTGCAATTGTAAATCGTCCGTCAAGACATACGGTAACAAATTCACGAAAGTTGGCTCGTGCTAAGCTCGACAACCAAAATTGTGAATTCGCCACACTCCCCTTCCACACAGTTTTATGAGAGTTGGCTCGTGCTATGCTCGACAACCAAAACCCATAAATCTAGATTCGGGTGGTATCGACTTACGGATGGCGCAAGATTTACGTTTTATGAAAAACGGGCTTTTGTTTTCGGCTTGGTTATAGATTAACTTGTTTAGTGACAAAACCTATTTCCACTAGGTGAGTTAATCTTGTATGTGAGCGCGCGAGAGTTGCAAACCATTTTTACCAAATCTCTTGTGATTTTATTAATTTCGAAAATTTTTCTAGCATTCGAATCATCAGCAAACCATGCAAGAATTAAATAAAATCCTATGTGTTCTTCCCGTGAGCCAAAACGGGATGAACGTGGTCAAACTAAGGGACAAAAGGACTCCGATGTGAGCTCCCACTGGAACCGCTATCTCCATTGGATTCCACCGGCTTCTATGGTCATCCTCCATCTCCTTTTGACTCCTTTTTGTGTGTCTTCATCCAAATTGTACAATACATACAATAGAAATAGAAATGGCGTACAAGCCACAATAATTTCCTATTTATCTAGTACAAATACACGGATGAATGAAATGGCATGCAAGCCACAATATTATTACATACCAAACTGAATTAATACATATCATAGCTCAAATGTGATATAGAATCACCAAATTGCATCCAAACACACAAAGTCAACGACAAGGTCAAAGGCAAGGTTACCAATTTCAAATCAACCACATACAACCAAACATGACAAAATGGTAACAAAATTACCAATACATAATCTGGAACAAATTTCCAGAATCACAAAAGGCTAAAATTTCCCGAGACCAAAACTGATTTTAACTTTAAAAACGAAGTCTGTAGCTGCGCGATAGCGCCGCTAAGTTTTGTGAGTTAGCGCCGCTAACCCGAGGTTAGCGCCGCTAACCCTGTTCGAACAGAAAACAACCATTTCGATTTCGGGATTTTTCAAGCCACCAAGTGCAAATCTAACATAGAGGTGGCTCTGATACCACTGTTGGGATTTAGTGGGCACACAGCGGAAGCAACGGTACAACAAAAACAGCCCAAGGTACAAGCAATCAAAGCATAAAACAAGAAATCCCGAACATGGACCAAACTCTATGTAAAGAAATGCAACAAGGAAAGGAAAGAGGTGATATACCTTTCTCCTTAGCTCCAGAATGCTTGTTGTCTCGTGGTGGTGATGCTCCAAGAATAAACGCGGATCGTCTAATGGGTAGTACCCCGGGAACACATCCAACCACACGAGCTACCGAGCCTTCGTGCTTCTTCACGACGAAAAGCACTCCGGGATAACAACAACGAGACCAGAATTCTGGAACAAACTCTAAAAGTCAAGAACTGTCTCTTGAATAAACCTCTCTTGGCCTTAGTAGCACCAAAGAGTGTAGTATGTGTTTTTGAGAGAGAGAGAGAGCAAAAAAAGAATCACACTCTTGAAACCAAGTGAGTTCATCTTTTAAAATGTTCCAGATTTCGTGTATAACCCCACTCAACTGGCCACACCTTCAGACTCACAAGTCTCCATGTGTTGGTTGATTTAGAAGGTGACTTGACAAATGGCACTGGCGGGGTTTAGCGGCGCTAACCATAAGTTTGCGGCGCTAACTAAAAAAGGATAGCGGCGCTAACGCGCCCTGTCAGTGATTTGACACAAAGTACATGCAGCCGTAGCGGCGCTAACCTCTAGGACTTAGCGGCGCTAACCCCTAATAGTTAGCGACGCTAACGTGGCCTGCGATGTCAACTTTTGTCTTTTGTCATTTTGGTCCCTTAATTTAAGTTGCTGTCAAGTTAGACCCCGGTGTATGACCCAATAGGCCCATACATCATCAGCAGCGGTCCATATGGCGTACGTGCATTAATGGGCATATTTCTAACAGAGAGCAACCCTACCTTTGACAAATGAGACTCAGAATCCAAAAAGGTAGAGACTGCACAGGCATATACTAACATTGATTTGCTTGCAGGTTTTAATAGTGCACATATCCAAACAATTCTTAAAATGATGAAAAACCTAGAGTTAAATGTTAGTAATCTGAAAAATAAAAACAAATCACTAAAACAAGTAATTCAAAGTCAAGATCTAGAGGCACGAGAAATAATTGATCAACTTGAAAAAGATTTGCAATTGTCAAAAGATCAATTAAAAGCAACAAGTTCCAAACTCTCAGACTTGACAACTGAAACACAAATCATCATTCATGATCTCAAGGCTGAACGCATAAGTGTTGAAAAAGTTTCTGAGGTTCTCTAAACCAAAAATTGTGAATTGTCCACTAATATTAAACTGCTTGAAGTTTTATAATCAAAAGAAATCAAAGTGAACAAAAAGTTTTCTTGAACAAACAAAAAGAAAGACCTTATAGTCGATGGACATTTGAAGGCTTAGGATTTGAGAATCCTCATGTGTTAAATAAAGTCACTTGCAATCAATTGTTCAATGTGGAACTGTTCAATATGCGTCTTACATCAAGAACAAAATTTGTTGGATAAGAGGAAGAACAAATTGAGGAGTAGATGAAGAGAAGTCTTCAGCAACATGCATAAATATCTTTTGATTACACTGCCCTAAATGAATCATATAATTCTGAATTTCCAAAGAATTTGATTTCCAAACAAACTTCTTCTGTTTATACAGATGAAGAGTTGTATGCTCCTTCTATCTCTTAACCTCTGTTGGAGTATATTCCTTCTATTGAGTTATTGAAGCGATTCTATACTCTTCAAGAATATTGCTTCACTTCCCAGATCATACATGATCTCACTTCTTTGATTCTTTCTTATGAATCAAGCTCAATTACTCATTGTTCAAAATCTGATGGATCATCTACTTCAGATTCATCTTTTCATGTTGTGCTTTTCATTCTTACACGACAAGTCGAAGAGTTGAAGTTAGCAAATCAAGTTCTTCATTCAGAGTTATCCAATGTTCAGAAACATGATGAAGGCATCTTTAACAGATTGTGTATTGAGAAATTTGAACTCGAAAGTCAAATCAAGAACCTGTTCTCAACTCCACAAGCAAACAATGATTATGATGCCAAATATTTTTTTTATCAGGACTTGTCATCAATAATTCATACAACATCAAATGTTTCGTCACCAAGTTCATCAGTTACTACAACTGTCACTCTAGTGACATCTGTTTCAAAATCAGCTTTTCAAAATAAATTAAACAGATTGTTCATGCAAGTAGTCACTCTTCATCTATTTCAAATGAGAAACCAGAAACTTCAGCAGCAGCTGCACGTCGTCCAAAATTGAATTATAATTTGTTTGATTTGACTGCAGATGTGAAGAAAGAAGAAGAGAAAAAGCAAATAAAAGCTGAATGGAAAAGAGTCATACCTAAATCTAATAGGATATGAACTAAATTTTCTTCTGTTTGTCAAAACATACTTATGTTTGAAAAAACATGCTTAGGTTTTAATGAAAGAGAAAATGTTTCCATGAATATGTTTTGCATGAGTGATGGATGCATGCATGGTCACTGTGAATTTAAGTGTGAGTATGATCAACTTCGAAAATCTTTTGGAATTAAACCATGTGCAAAATGGTCAGATTTTTATGAAAATCAAGTTATGTTTCCATTTCTCAATTCAAAAGGATTTGTCGTAAGCATCTAGATAACCAAACTTCAGGCATATGTGTTTTAGCAGTTAAACAAGTGTCGCAGGTTGCTAACAGTACGTGAACTGCAAGCTTATCAAAATCATGGTTACCAAGCACTTTACAATGCATGGCTTGCACGCGAACAGGAACTCAAGCACAAATCACGTCCCAAACGTTCTTCATCATCAAAATTATTTCGCATTTCATCTGTTACCTCAAAGTCCCAAAAGTGGGTGGTTAAGAACTTTATTCTTGTTGTTTCCGAAAAACAACATCCTCTTGAGGTCAAGAAGTTCAAATCTTCTTCTAAGCACTCTGCTTCTAAGAAGTCAATCACTTCCGCAACACATACAAATAAATCATCTAGTACAACTTGTAAACCTCCATCGCCCTCGTTTCATAGTTCCACTATCAAATTGAATCAAAAGCACAAACAATAACTTCTAAATGGATTCCAAAGATTTCATCAACAGGAGTTAATACTGTTAATTCACATTCAGACCCTGTTATAGAGACACATCCTTCATCAACTGACAAATCAGGACCCATTCATACATGGGGACCTAAATATTTTTTGTTTTCTTTTTGCAGGAACCTGATTTATGGTACGTGGACTCCTGTTGCACAAAGCACATGACGGGGGACAAAAGTCTTCTAAAAAATTATGTTTCTAAGTACTCCGGAAATGTAGGATTTGGGAATGACAATATCGCACCAATTTTGGGGTACGGAGATATTGAAAAGAAGAATATAGAAATAAAGAAGGTTTCATACGTGGAAGGGTTGGGTCACAACCTATTCAGCATCGGGCAATACTGTGACAAAGATTTGGAAGTGGTGTTCAAAAGAAATTCTTGTTCAGTATCTACTGACTATTGAGATACTCTTCTCTCTGGATCACAAAAGTCAAACTTATACTACATAGATCTGAACAACTTTAACACTCCCACTTCTATCTGTTTACTGTACGAAGCATCTTCAAGCTTAACTTGGCAATGGCACATAAAGCTGTCTCATCTGAACTTCAGAAGTATAAACAAATTGATCACAAATGATTTGGTTAGAGGCTTGCCAAGGTTTAGGTTCAAAAAGAATAATCTGTGTGCAGACTGTGCTAAATGCAAATTGCGGAAGTCATCTCATTTAAGGAAACAAGAGGTGAGTACAACTAAGCCGCTTCAACTGCTACACATGGATTTGTGTGGTCCAATGAAAGTTCAGTCTCAAAATGGGAAGTATATCTTAGTCATGGTGGATGACAATTCCAGATATATTTGGGTCAAGTTCTTGCTTTCAAAGGATGAAGCTGCTTCAATCATCATTACTTTTATCAAGCAGCAGCAAAACAAGCACAATCAGAGTGTTGGTGCCATTCGATCTGATAATGGAACAAAATTAAAGAACAATACTCTGAAAAGCTACTTTGACCTTATGGGAATAACACATCAATTTTCTCCAGCATACACACCTCAACAAAATGGTGCGGTGGAACGACGCAACCGAACTCTGGTTGAGGCTACTCGTACCATGCTGTCATATTCTGGACTCCCACCTTCCTTCTGGGCTGAAGCAATCAGCACTGTCTGCTATACGTAGAATCGTTCTTTCATACATAAACGTTTAAATAAAACTCCATATGAACTGGAAAATGGAATTGTGCCTAATATCAAGTATTTTCATATATTTGGGAATAGGTGCTATGTTCTGAATGATAAAGCTAACTTAGGAAAATTTGAAACAAAAGCAGATGAAGTAATTTTCCTTGGTTACTCACAAGAGTCAAAAGCATATAGGGTTTTCAATAAAAGAACACAAATGTACAAGAAAGCATAAATGTTACATTTGATGATATTAAATGTTACTTTCGTTCCACCAGTACATTCTCAAAACGCTTCTGAACATGTTCGTTCAGAACCGGGTCTTCAAATTACCGATACAAACATTGCTTCAAGTTCAAATGATACTAAATTAGATTTTATGTTTGATATCTTCCAGTCTTAATCTAATTATGTTAATCATGTTTCCAGGACTGAACCTGTTCTTGAAGAAAGTGTTACTATTACTCCTCCAACAGGAACATCATCAAATCCGTTTCTTGATTTTCCTATTGAAGAAACAACCTCTGGTTCGGTTACACGTCCTGAAGAGGCTACTCCAGAAGCAGCATTTGAGGGTCCACCTATCTTTGATTCAGATCCAAATCCGCCTACCGAAGCTGAGGAACAATTACCATCTTGGGAAATCTTCTTTCCTTCAGCTTCAACTCCCCATGCAACTAAATGGACGAGACACCATCCTGAAGATCAAATAATTGTCAATCCAAATGTTGGTGTTCGTACCAGATCTGCAACAGTAAACGAATGCTTGTATTCAAAAAATTTTAGTATCATCAAACCCACGAAGGTCTCTGAAACACTAAGTGATCCCGATTGGGTTATAGCCATGCAAGATGAGCTTAATCACTTTGATCGGCTAGCAGTATGGAGATTAGTGCCACTTCCACATGGAAAATTTGTTGTGGGGACCAAGTGGATTTTCAAAAATAAGAGGGATTCGGATGGTGTAGTTGTTCGCAATAAAGTACGGCTTGTGGCAAAAGGCTATAATCAGCAGGATGACATTGATTATGATGAAACTTTTGCTCATGTGACCAGAATTGAAGCTATTCGCCTTTTTCTAGCATATGCTGCAAGTCGGAGTTTTAAGGTCTTTCAGATGGATGTGAAAATGGTATTTCTCAATGGCATTCTCAAGGAAGAAGTTTATGTTTCACAACCTGAAGAATTTGTTAACCTTTAACATCCAAATCATGTTTATATTCTAGATAAGGCATTATATGGTCTAAAATAGGCACCTCGTGCATGGTATGATGTCTTATCTGAATATCTTCTTAATGAGGGTTACACAAAAGGAACATCTGATACTACACTGTTCATCAAGGCCAGAGGCAAGGATAAATTTTTGGTGCAGATCTATGTTGACGATATTATCTTTGGTTCCACAAATCCCAAGTACAGTGATGAATTTGCTAAGACTATGACAAATCGCTTTCAAATGAGTAAGATGGGGGAAATGACATTTTTTCTCGGTCTACAAGTGAAACAACTGAAGAATGTCATCTTTATCAGTCAATCCACGTACATAAAGGATTTACTTAAAAAGTATGACATGCTCACTTGTTCAGCAATATCAACTCATATGGTTGCGAAAACTATGCTTTTAGCTGATTTCGATGGTACATCTACTGATGTGAAGACCTATAGGGGTATGATTGGTTCGTTACTGTACTTGACAGCAAGCAGACCAGATATCATGTTTTCAACCTGTCTGTGTGCTCGCTTCCAGGCCAATCCCAAAGAGTCGCATCTACAAGCAGTCAAGCGTATCTTTCGGTATCTCAAAGGAACTATGGACTTAGGTTTATGGTATCCTCGTGATTCAAATCTTGAATTGTATGCATACTCTGACTCAGACTATGCTGGTTGCATGATAGACAGTAAGTGTACCTCTGGCAGTGTGCATTTCTTGGGAAATAGATTAGTCTGTTGGGCTTCTAAGAAACAAAACTGTCTCTCTACCTCAACTGCTGAAGCTAAATATGTTGCGGCTGCAACGTGTTGCTCACAGAGTTTGTGGATCCGGATACAGTTATCAGACTTTGGTCTACAGTATGACAAGATCCCATTGTTTTGTGACTCGCAATTGGCCATTGCCATCTCATGCAATCCGGTACACCATTCAATAAACAAACATATCGATGTCAGGTATCATTTTATAAAAGATAATGTGAAAAAGGTTTAATTGAACTTAGGTATGTTCATACTAAAAATCAACTGGCTGACTTATTTACTATACCGTTGGACGAATCTCGTTTTAATGATTTAGTCTTTAAGCTTGGCATGCTTAACATCATGTATGACATACTGATTTTCATTTTTCTTTGTTATTCTTTTTGGTTTTGAATAGGTATTATATAGTTTGTTCGTTTTGCATGTCATCATTGTTGAAAACAAGGGGGTGTGTCTATATTGTTACACATATTGCATATATGTAGGGGGAGAAATATAGACGTTTTTTAGAATATATGAATTTTTGTCTTTCACTCAATCTAAATTTTTGAAAATTTGATGCACAGATTGAGTGGGAGTTTTTGTTATATATTTTAAATAAATACAAGTGGGAACTAGAAAACAGAAAAGGAAAAACAAATTTGAAAATTGAAAAAGTTGTAAAAATTTGAAAGATACTGATCGAAGTTGCAAAATCTATTTTGAATTCAATTGCATTCATATATTCGAATTGAAACATAAAAAGGCTTCGATCGAACAGAGTTAATTGTATTCGATTGTTTTCATTTGCACAAGTTTCAGTTCGATCGCTTCAAAGTTTGGTTTCTGATCGGATTTGATTGTTTTGAATATGGATCGCATGCGAATGGGTCAGTTCGACCGTGTTTTGATAGTGAAATCAGTTCGCATTCGATCAAATTTGAACTAAGATCGCTTTTGATTGACCCAGTTCGACCGTGTCTTTTAAGTGTTGGTCCAATCAATGGTAGCCACGTGTCATTGTCACTTCGGTTACCTTTTTGGTATTACCCATACACTTCATCTTCTTTAATTTACACTTACAAACCAACATTGCAGACTTCGATTTTTCTCTCTCACGGTTACAAGCGAAACTCTACCATATTTTCAAATTTTTGTGTCAATCGAATCGCACTAGCAAGGTAACAAATCGGTGTGGTGGAATTTTGTTTCTTTTAAATTTGATATGATTTTGAGGTCAAAACAGTTTCGAACTTAGAGGGTTTCACGGACTGAATTTTTGAATTATATCGTTTGATTCGACCTTATTTGACCAATATGATTGTACGATTTCACTTAGAATTGCATAAGAAACATGGATCTACAAAAAGTTTCCAAAAAATTTGAGTTCTGTTCTTCGTGTTTTTCGTGTGTATGAGTTTGCACTATAAATTCGAATTTTGATCAAGAACATGGTGTTAAAGTTACATTTTGTCTATACCTCAGTGTGACATAGTTGTTCGTATACATCAAATTGTTGTATATTGACGGTCAAAGTTCATTTTTTCTAAGTTTAAACGTCATGTACTCAATGAGGATTTCAGAGTTTACGGATTTTTGGTTGAAAATTTCAAATTTTTCAGAACAGATATTTGATCAATAAATGTCATCTTAGTATCAAAAGGTCGAGTTTGATCTAAGTTTGATATATTTTATGAGTGTGTGGGGTTAATACTTATCTTTGTATTACTGATTTAACATGTTGTGTTCTTTTGTGCAGAAAAATGGCAAACATGGAAAGTGACACCACATCACATGTTTCTTTTGTGGCTCGGAGTCAGCCAGGCCAAAACCCAAAACCAGACGAGCTCTTAATGCCTAGGGCAGAATTTTTGTCTGTTACCTATCATGAAATAATCAGTTCATTGACTTAGCCACTCTGAAAAATCCTAACTACCGTATTCTCACTGAAATCCTTCGTGTTCATCCTTTGAATCATTTGCTTACTTACAACCCTGCTATTGCCAATACTCATGTCCCCGAGGTGTATGGTCAACAGTTTTGGAAAACATGCCATAAACACACCAGTCGTTCTGGAAATCTTTCTATCAGGGCAGAGGTTGATGAGTTTATTGTTGTTATTACTGTGGACAGACCTAGGGAGATCTTTCACCTTCCTACTGCTGATAGTCGTCCTCCGGTAGTTGATTTTGATGAAATTACCGAAGAGGAAGTTTGTGTTGCTGCCATTCAATCCTTTGGTTACTCTGGTCCATTGGAAAATAAGAATCAATTTAAGAGGAACAATCTGCACCCAATGTACAACATGTTCATGACCATACTCCAGAAGTGCTTAACTGCCAAATATACTGGGTATAAGTTCCTTACTGAAAATCAAATGCGGATTTTTGTTGCTGCTGGGAACCACTTACATGTGGATTATGCTCAACTGCTGTACAATGACTTTAAAGCAACAATGGGGCAGAAACATAGCCAGAAAAAGACAGGAGAAAGCATCTTACCTTATCTAACGTTCGTTCGTATGATCATCCAACATGTCATGGATCAAAATCAAGTTATTCCTCGAAGAGCAGGTTCACCTTCTAGTGCCCCTAAAGCTTTTAATGTTATTAAACCTGCTATTCCTGGTCCACTTCCTGTTCCTTAACCGTTTCATGTATCCTTGCTGGATCTTTGTGAGCAAACTGACTTAATTGTTAGTTATAGGATGAGTGTAGGGATACCTCCTATGGTTAGACCAGAAGCTGTCCTACCTACCTAGGGAGGAGTAGTACCAGGTGACATTCTGAGAGGAAAAAGCAGAGAGAAAATTCTGAGAGGGTTGGTGAAGAAGGTGAGGATGAAACACATAGAGAGGGAGCATGTATGTTTGGTCCAGCAATCGTTCTTGATATTGTTGAATGTTTGGCTGTGAATACTGATGTCTAATCTGATGCTTCTACTGAAATAAATCTTTCAAATTCAGATTCTGATAGTACTGCTTCTGTGTCAAATACTGTGACTACTCCACCTGTGCTTATTGTTGTATCTCCTGTGAGTACTCCATATGCTCCAATTGTTCATACTCCTGAAAGCACTCCATCTTATATGAAACTAACTGATCCTCATGATCATTCTCCCGCGGTTAGTACTCCTATAGTGTCAACTGCTGACTTGACTCCTATTGTTCAAACTCCCGTCAGTCAGGTATGTCTTACACTTATTCTAGATCCAACTCAGGAAAAAGTTGTAGTTCCTCAGTCTGTTCCTATTATTAAAGTAGATCCTGATCATGTTCGGGAACCATCTTTTGAGCTTTCCTCTGTATCACATGACACTTTACTATTGTCTCTAAATTAGTATACTGGGTATGGTAATGAAGATGAAGATGATGTGAGTAGTAGTTTTGTGAGAAAAGAATATGACTGTTGAGATTCCTCCAATCCAAGAAATCCGGGCAACCACATCTGCTATTGGACCTAACACTGTTAGGTCTGATATTAAAATAGACACAGCTATCCCACCCGTGCACTTTCAAACCCCACCAAGCTACTTAGGAGGTCGTCAAAGATCTTCTACTTTATTGCATAGCGCTGTTACACATAGTCTACGACCTTCGGAGATTGGATGTATTGAAACTAGAAGACTGCCTCCCTCGTCCTTGCCTATTCTTTCTGCGCACATTGATTATCCGTGGAATTCTGCATTTTTGGACAAACACAAAGACACTATTAATGCACTGGTCACACTAATCAAAAGTGTACCCAGAACATCCATATATAATACTACTGATGGTATTATTCGAGGATTGGATGGAAATCCTACTGGAGTCAACACTACAGCAGCTCCTTTAGGTGGTCCAGCCTCTATGGCAGGAACCTCAACTCGTATTTTTTGTGATACCAAGTTTGTTACATAGGCTGAGCTTCATGATGCAATCCAACAAGATGTTAATCCCTTGCATTCTAAACTTACTCACATTGATTCAAAACTTGATCGTTTTGAGGCCTTACTTCACTCAAGAGCACAAACTACTGTTATTCCTGAATCAAATACTCTTGCACAATCTTCTCATGTTACTAATACTGCAGAGTTACGGGCTAATATTAATGCTAAGTTTGCTGAGATTTCTGAACGGTTGAAAGCTGTGGAAGTTGCCTGTAAGGTTCAAGCTGGTACTCTGACAAGAAGGCGTGACGATCATAATCCTAATGATCGCTCCGAGGGGGAGAAGCGTAGAAGATTGTATATGGGATCAAGTGCTATATTACCGGTTACTCCGCTGAGTCAAATTTTACCTGGTGAAGGCTCAAGTAGAGATCAAGGTGGTGATTCTCAGGCTGATGATGTTCTTAAACAACAAAAGTTAGTTATCTTTAAACAGAGGCCTACTATAAGTGAAGAGGGGGAGATTGAACTGGACAGTGAACAGACTAAGGAAGTAAACATTGAATTAGATACAGAAGTAAATGATATGTATGGTGATGTTGGAGTTGACATGGAATTTGATGAAAGCTTTGATGAGATTAATGATGAAATTGATGAGTATGTAACTGTTGGTCCCCTGGTGAGAATAACAACAAGCAACAGGTGTGTAAAAGGGGGGTTGAATACACTTTCTGCGGAAATTGAACAAATCAAATAAAAGTGCTACACAAAGTAAATGAAACCACAATCGAATGCTTTGCTTTTCATTAATAAGAAGATGATTACAGACTTTATCAAGTAAGCAAATCTTGATATGTAAACACCTAATATAAATCTCTCAATCTTTCAAACTTACCTATCTATAATCAACTTATGATTATAGATACTGACGACTCTCTAAACAGGATTTACACAGATTGATAATTTACCAATATCACAACTAATGTGAGTATTCGAACACAGTAATAGCTTGGCAATCTGTGAATATCTTGATCACGTAGAACTGACAAATAGTGATTCCAGAATCGTAACACATATGGTGGAGGTGAGGTATTTGGCTCTACAACACTTAGTTGTAAGCGTCGTTGTAGTCGTACCTCTAAACTTATCAGGTGATAAGTATTTATAATCCTGTTGGTACGATTCCTAACAAATTGGACTTATCCTAATTTGCTAACCAACTACCGGATAACTCAGAATCGTGAATCTTGAATCTTGAATCTTCATATTTTGAGTCTTCAATCTTCAATCTTGATTCTGAAGTCTTCTTATCCTTCCCGTATATATAGAGAGTTAAAACAGAATTTAAAACATATTAAATTTTTTTTAACTGACTTCTTTAGTCAGGCTGAGTTACTCAGCTTGAAACTCATCAAGCTGAGTTCTTCGAGAACAAACCCAAATTCAAACATGGATTAACACGTATAATTATCTCATCCTTAGAAGTCTAAAGAGTTAACCAAAACATATTTAGCAACACTATTGAGCTGACTCAGTATACACGCTGAGTCGTTCATCTTAAAACTCATCAAGCTGAAACTCAATATATATATCTTAGGTGACACACACAATTAATCAAACATATTGATAATCTTACTAAGCTGATCAAACATATTTACAGTTTACACTCAGCTTATACTCGGTCTGAATCACTATAAGTGTTTAGTCTGACTAAGCTTCATAATTCTGTTTAAGTTGTATGTAGAACACATCTTACAAACTTAACTTTGTCTCATCAAATCTAAACTGATGAGATCATCTTCCCAACAAACTCCCCCTATTTGATGATGACAAAACCATCAAACAGTTAGTAAGTTTGTTTAACAGCATTATGTTTTAAATCTTAAACTTATCAAGATTTTTAAATTTGAACTAATCAAATATCAATTGAACTTATCAATTATACGTGGAATAAACCAACTTTTAGTCGAACACACCAACTAAACACATTAATGAATAAGAACTAATCTTTCATTCATTAACCTGAACTTATCAGACTAATTAATCATGAACACATCACAACACAGTTGAATATATCAAACAAATATTTTGTATTAATTGAACATATCATAATACAAAAATATTGATCACATAGATCAAGCACACTAAGTACATACAAAAATTAGAACTAATCTAATTAACAATAGAACTAATCTATTGAGGATGCAGCTCTTCAAACTCTTTGATTTCCTTGTTGATTTCTTCAAGGATTTCTTGCAGACTAGGTAAGTGTTGAAGCTGATTCTTTTGGGATCTGATTGCTCTGTTAATTATGTATCTGAACCTTGCAGTTTGTTCAGTCTTTTCCATGATTTTTCTCATAGCAAATACTTGAGATACCCCACATGTGTAAATACTTGCATCAGACTGGAAGCATTGTTCACCGATTCTATCCAGGTACATTAATCCTTTCTTAGGATTTTCCACATAAGTGTTTTCTTTAAACTCCAAGCCTTCAGGAAGCTTTATACTGTACTTTCTAGCTCTTGCTAATCCAGCTGGCTTTGTTTTCTTCTACTTTCCAACTTTATGAAAAGAAGTCAGTAGGGTAGCTATCTCGGTCCTGGGTATGATCTGCATCGCATCAGCTCTTGCAAGTAGCCTTAATAGTTGATCTTTAACTTGATTTCTGGCAGAGGACTTTTCCATCTACTTGATAAGTATGACAACTTGCTTCCACTCTTCATAACCCAGTCTGTGCATTTGATTTTGCTCCAGATAGGATGTCTCACCATTTATTAAGACAAACTCTAGAATGATGATCCCTTGAGCTGAGCTCAACTTTAGTGAGGTTATTTGAGAATAGAAGAATGTTCTTGTATAACAATTAATTATATTTTCCGCCTCTTTTAGATCTTGAATATGAGGTTCTTCTTCCTCTTCCTCCTTAGGCACAAATGGTAGATTGAGTTTAACTAAATCCTCATTCTACTTTCTGATTTGCTCAACCCAGTTCTTTTCTCTTGATTCTTTCTCACTGACTAACACAGCTTGAGCATCCCTTTGTCTTCTTCTTAGATCATCGACAGATATCCCAAGTTTGTCAGCATCCTCTTGTTCCATTCTCCTTACTGCCATCAGTGAAACTCTTTATTGTAAAGTCATTTTATCAGCAGAGTCTTCATCTGAGGCTGATATTTCACTAAGAATCATTTTTCTTCTTTTCTGTTAAGGGAGGTCTGAATCTTCTGAGCTGACCACTGTAGGTCTCTTGCCTTTTGCTTTTTCAGTCAACTTTACTTCTTTTTCTAACTCTTTCTCCCCCTCAATCTGATCTGCTCCTTTTGCCAATAGTAGTAGAGCTTCAGCTTTGAAAGACTCAGCTTCAGCTTCTTGATCCTTCTCCCCCTTTTTGTCATCATCAACAGGTGTTGAATTCCTTTGTTTTTGTAAGACAGCAACAACAGATTTTAACTTTAGTACCTCCTCATCCAGATTAACAATAATCATCAGCATATCCTTCTTTGCATTCTTTCTTTCGAGGTGTAAAGCATCAAATTGACCTTTGAAGAATGTGATCAGATCATCCAAGTCAGTTTGAGTAGGTTGGAACTTGGGTTCATCCTCTAAGGGTTGGTGTGGACCCTCAAACTCATTGGCACCAGATTTTGGACCCTGTAAATCACCTTGGTTTAAAGATAAAACATTGACAGGTCTTGCGAGTGGGTGTGAGAAGTGAAGAGAAGTAATGGGGCTCGAAACGTGTAGTGTATGGGTAGGTGGTTGGCTTAATGGTTTGGAAGGGGTGATTGACCCTGGGGATTGGTCATATGTTCAATGTTACCTAAGTGTGTCTACTTAGGCACAGTAATGGGCTCTCCCATGGCACTGGAGAGTGTAGGCTGAGTAGACACCACACCCGGATAAGGCTTTGGGGTTGAAATGAGCCTCGAGGTTGACACCTTAAGAGTAGGCGTCTCCCCCTCAACTCCTGCCTGTGGAGGGATCAAGGTGATCTCAGATCCAGTGATGCCTGTAGGAGTGGCACTACCTATGGCAGTTTTCCTTGTATATGTTCGGATATTCTCCCTAGCAGCAGTGGGCAAACTAGGGGTGGCTTCAGATTGAATTTGAACTTGAACCTCAGTGTCACCGTGAGAAGCTCCCCCTTCAGTGGATCCCTCCGTTTCACTTTCGGATGAAGCTTGCCAGCTATCCATCACATTGGGTCACTTAGACCTTCTTGCTCTGGAAAGATGTCATTGTTGAACATCTTGGAGCTGAGTGCTGGAGCAGGGAACAAATCTTGTCCAGCTTCATATAGTTGATCTCCCAACATAGCTTCAATCACGAAGGATAAGAACCTTATAAAAGGCACATGTGGATCCCTTGGTGTCTTTAACACTTGGACCTTGAGCTCATTAAAGAAGAGCAGTGCATAGTCGAAATTTCTGGCAAAGAACATGTTGTACAACAGCTGCATCTTGAACTCATTTACTTGGTCCAAGCCTCCCACCTTTGTTCCCAGTGAACGAATCACCGTAGAAACCATAAAACCCCAACTCGTTGGGAAGGTGGCCTTTTTTATCACACCCTCTGTTTATGGGTGTCCCATACGGGGTAGGACAGACCATGCCACCTGGCTTGTCACAGCAGGCTCGAACACATCATTAGCAGGGAGTCGAAGAACATCCCTCAGCCTCTGGACAAAAATAACAATTGTTCTATTTCCATTTAGAACAGTCCCACTGATCTCTCCCCTGTTCTGGTTGTATGTACAGGTGTACTAGAACTCTAGCAGATGTTGTGGAACTATATGGAGTGGTGCGCCAGTAAAAGCGAATGCCAATGGGCATTTTCTGATGTAGTTTACCTAGGCTTCATAGCCTCTGTTCCTTTTGCGTTCTGGGATTACCAAACAGTCACGTTGATTATTGATTTTGAGTACCGGCATCCCGTTGTTCTTGAGTGCAACACCTCTGGCAATCCTAACTAAGAATGAGAATGGTTCCGTCCATTATCGTGTAATTCCACAGACTAACTCAAACTTACATTTTAACTACACTGAGTATTTAAAGTATGTTTGGAATGCTCTAAACGTGTGAACCAATCATACAGCTTGATTTAAGCACATAGCTCAGACTCAATGACACTTAGTCATGTATGTTTGAGACTTACTAAAACTTATATTTCAACTATACTGAGTAGTTAAAGTATATTTGGAACGCACCAAACATGTGAACTCATCATTCAGCTTGATAGGTTATTCAGTTTACGAAAACTTTTTTATAAACTGTGCACTCAGCTTAAGACACTTAGTCTTTGTCAAACTGAAAACTCAGATTTTAGACACTAAGTTAGGGGTTGAGCATACCCAATTCACTTAGCAGATACATAACCCTCTTTTCATCAAGTGGTTTATTAAAGATATCTGCTAATTGGTCATTAGTGGAAATAAATTTAATGTCAACTTTACCTTTTTCCACAATGTCCCTGATAAAGTGATGTCTAATTTCAATGTGCTTGGTTCTTGAGTGGAAGACTGGATTTTAAGTTATAGCTATTGCACTTTGGTTATCACAGAAGATAGGAGTTTTCTTGATACTCATGCCAAAGTCTTGAAGCTGATGCTGCATCCGCAGGATTTGAGCACAACAGCTTCCTGCTGCAACATACTCAGCTTCAGCAGTTGAAGTAGCCACTGAGTTCTGTTTCTTACTGGTCCAGCTTACTAGCTTCCCTCCAAGCAATTGACATCCTTCAGTTGTTGATTTTCTATCTAACTTGCACCCAGCATAGTCAGCATCAGAGAAACCAACTAACTCAAACCCAGAGTCCTTTGGATACCAAAGTCCTAGATTTGGTGTACCTTTAAGGTACCTAAAGATCCTTTTCACAGCTTGAAGATATGATTCTTTAGGATCTGCCTGATATCTTGCACAAACACATGTAGCAAACATGATATCAGGTATACTAGCTGTCAAATAGAGCACTGATCCTATCATTCCTATATAGGTTGACGGACACACAGATTTATCATCTGAGACTTTACTCAGCTTGACAGCTGGTGACATGGGTTTTTCATGGTTGAACTTGAATCAAAACCATATTTCTTTATCAAATCAAGAACATACTTGATTTGATTCATGAATATTCCATCAGGCTTTTGTTGAATTTGTAGGCCCAGGAAATAAGTCATCTCACCCATCATACTCATCTTGTACTTTTGTGACAATATTTTGGAGAACCACTCATACAAAGATTCATTGGTAGAACCAAAGATAATGTCATCCACATAGATTTGTACAAGAATCCCCTGCCCTTTACTCTTTTTAATAAAGAGTGTCTTATCTATACTACCTCTTATTAAGTCCATTGATAGTAGATAAGTGGACATAGTATCATCAAGCTCTTGGAGTTTCTTTAAAACCATACAAAGCCTTGACCAACTTATACACATGATGTGGAAACTTTGAACTTACAAAGCAAGAAGGTTGTTTCACATAGACTTCCTCCTGAAGTTTTCCATTCAGGAATGCACTCTTCACATCCATTTGAGAGACTTTGAAGTCATTATATGCTGCATAAGCTAAGAACAGCCGTATGTATTCAATTCTAGCAACAGGGGCAAAGGTCTCATCATAATCGATTCCTTCTTCTTGCTTATACCCTTGTGCTACCAGCCTGGCTTTGTTCCTAACTATCACTCCATCCTTGTCCATTTTATTTCTATAGACCCACTAAGTGCCTATAACTGTATGATCTTCGGGGGCAGGGACAAGGTTCCAGACTTTGTTTCTCTCAAACTCATTTAATTCTTCTTGCATAGCATCAATCCAATCCTCATCCTCTAAGGCTTCTTCAGTCCTCTTTGGCTCCATCTGAGATAGGAAACTAAAGTGAGCAGCATAGTTAGCTGTTGCCATGGATCGTGTCATAACCCTTTCTTGGACATTTCCAATTATATGATCTTGAGGATGGTCTTTGAGGAATTTAAATCTTGTAGTTGGAGAGTCTGGTTCAGAATCTAAGTGATGTTGAGAGCCCTGAGGTGAACTTATCTCTTCAGTCTCAATAGCAGCATTGTCAACAAACTGTTGATCACCAAGATATTCAGTTTGAGGAATGTCAGCTCCAAACGGATTGACGAACTCATCATCTTTCTCAGCTTGAGAATCCATTTGAGCATGTGATGATTTCTTGGATGTACACACATCATCATCACTATCATCTCCCATGATCACCTCTGAGTTGCTTTACAGACTTACCTTTCTGCAACTCTTCCTGTTTGATAAAACTTATTATCTCCAGGGCAGCCTCACTTTTGGCTTTAAGGAATATTACCCTGGTGAGTCATGAGAACTTATCTACTATCACCAGTGTATACTTCTTGCCACTTAGACTTGGAGTACTTATGGGTCCAAATAGATCCATATGCAACATATGCAATAGGTCTGTTATTGAAAAATTATGCTTTGATTTAAAGGACCCTTTGTGGTGTTTCCCTTGTTCACAAGCTGATAACAATTTGTTCTTGACAAATGTGATCTTTGGTAATCCAGAGACTAACTCTTTATTGGATAGCATATTTATATTTTTAAAATTCAAATGTGATAATCGTTTATGCCACAACCAACTCAGCTTAGGAACAGATTGGGAATACAAGCAGGTTTCCATATATAGATCAGCAGAATTAAGATCAAGTAGATACACATCTCTTTCCCTTTTAGCTATTAATACAGGCTTTCCCTTAGCATTATATATTTTTCCTGTTTTCTTCCTAAAAGTAACTATATTGTCTTCATCACACAACTGGCTGATACTGATCAGATTGTGCTTAAGACCTTTAACATATGCAACCTTCTGGAAAGTCACCTTACCAGCATGCATCTTCCCATAGCCTTTAGTTCTTCCATGGGAGTTGTCTCCAAAAGTTACTTTAGGACCTTCATCTTCCTGGAAATCACTAAGAAGTCCTTTCCACCCGGTCATGTGCCTTGAGCATCCACTATCTAAGTACCATTTACTTGAACCTTGCACGTGATATGAAAACTAAACACATTAGTTTTTTGGGAACCCACTTCTTGGTGGGTTCAGATGTGGAGCACTTAGCATCTCCATCTTGTTGAACCGACTGTTCAGCTTGAGCAGGAGCTGAGTCCTGTGTAGACTGATCAGCCTGTTCTTATTCAGGCCTTGAGATTTCAACATCACAATCCTTAGCCTCATGACCTCTACTTCTGCACTTGTAGCATCTACTTCTTCCAATGATTACAGGAGGTAGAGTGTCTAATAATCCTTGTGAGAACTTGCTCTCAGTCTTGGGATTATATGTAGTGGATAACTTTTCAACTTTCTTTGCAAGTTGATTCACATGATGATCACTGATTTTGGACATACCTTTGTCAGGTCTTTGTTTGTTATCCTTTTAATTAGAAGTTTGACTAACAACCTTCTTCTCCATGACATTGGACTTACCTTTTCCATGAATACTGGACTCACCAGTTTCAACAGGCTTGGACTTACCACTGTTGATCTTCTTGGACTTACCAAGATCTACAACTTTGGACTTACCATTGTTGTAGTTTGACCTCTGACTTACAGTGGTCTTCCTATTCTTGTAACTTCACTTGGTGCTCACTGACTTTGGCCTTACCTTTGTCAGATCTTTGTTTGTTATCCTTTTGATTAGAAGCTTGACCAACAAACTTCTTTTCCATGACCTTGGACTTACCTTTGTCATGCTTACTGGTCTCACCAGTTTCAACATGTTTGGACTTACCACTGTTGATCTTCTTGGACTTACCAAGATCTACAACTTTAGACTTACCATTGTTGTGATTTGACCTCTTACTGACAGTGGTCTTCCTATTCTTGTAACTTCTCTCCGAGCTAGATACAATTTTGAAAGGATTTGGTTTAAGCCTTTCTATGACTGAAGTTCTTTGAATAGGCTGAGTGCCTAATCTGTCCAGCACAGACTTACTATGTTGTTTAGATGTTGAGCACTCATTTCCATGATATTTAGCTTTCACAAACATATTGTATTTCAAGTTTGGATCATGTCTTTTCTCTAAGGCTTACTTCTGAGAGTCAATTAGTTGTCTATCCTCTCCAAAATTTGTACTTGCTATCTCATCATCAGCTACATAAGCTGCTGTTTGATAGTCACCTCCAAGTACAGCTTGTACCTGTTTAAGAATTTGTTGGTTTATGCACTTTTTAGCAAGCTTTGATGACTTACACCAAGACTCAGTGACCTTTTGAAGTTGGTCAGCTTTAACTTTAGCTTCCTAAAGTTCTTCACTTAGAAGTTTATTAATGTGTCTTTCACATTCAAGATCACACTGTGCTTTCTTACCAACATCAATGCGAGATTTATTTTCCTTAATCTCATTCTTCAGCTTAGCTATCTCAGCTTTAAGGTCCTTTTGAGACTTTCGGATGGTCTTGAAATCATTTAGCAATTAGTCAAATGCAAGACCCTTTTCTTCATCGGTGTAAGAGTTGAAATTACTAACATTATACATGGAAGCAAGATCCCAATCACTGAGCATGCTGTTTTCCTCAGCTTCCTTCATGTCAGCTTCAAAAGTTGACTCGGACAAACCATAATCAACTTCGTCAATTTCAAACTCTTCATCTTCTGGAGCCATTAGACATACATCATCACCTGAGTTAGATGATTCAGTATCCCAGGTTTCAGCGTAAAGTCCTTTGTCTTGTGGCTTTGCTTTCTTGAGCTGAGTATATTTTTTTTATACTTACCAGCCCTGTAAGCATTCTTATCAGCAACTGATGTTGATTCTTCCTTTTTTAATCTGCACTCAGTAGCAATGTGTCCCTTCTTCTGACAATTAAAGCACACAACCTTCTTCGGATCAAAGGAACTCTTCCCTTTTACCCCTGTTAGATCTTCCTCTTCCCCTTTGAGCTCTTCTCAAATGTCTGGCTAACATTGCCATTTGCTCAGTGATATTTTGAAAATCATCAGTATCACCTGAGCCTGAGTCTGAGTGGTCAGCTTGAGATTCTGACTCAGTCTCAGATTCAACAACCAGTTCCTTCGAACTTTTCTTCTTTCTCTGTGCAACCAATGCAACTTTAGTTTTATCCAGAGACTCCTTGAGTTGGTGTTGAGAAGTTCTTTTGTGTTCAGTGATCTGTTCATGATTTAGCAAGAACCCATAAATGGACTGTAGGTTATACACATGCAGTGTTCCTCCAGCCCTCAGTGCCGTGGTTACTTCATTAAACTTTTCTGGTAACACATCAAGAAATTTCAGCATGAGATCAGCCTCATCTTTCTTTACACCCACAGTTACTAGGTCATTTATCAAGCAGTGAAACCTTGTGAACAAATCTGGCAAGGTTTCATTCTTCTTTGAAAAGAAGTTTTCATAAGATCTATTTAAGTGATTCTTCTTAGGCTTCTTGGGCAGATCTGTGCCCTCATATGTAACACTCAGCGTATCCCAGATATCTTTTGCGGATTGACACCCAGTCACAGTATGCAAGATTTCGTTGGTCAGGGCATTTGCCAGAACACTTTTTGTCTTGTCATCCAGATTGTAGAGTTTCCATCTTCATCAGTCCAGGATGCAGCAGGCTTTTTTGTTTCCTTTTAAGTTTTGCCAGGAGACGTATCATTGACAGTAGCAGGAATCTTGGGGATGATAGGTCCTTTTGTAATGACATGAAACATACGATTGTCAATGCACTTGAGGAATATCATGGCTCTGAACTTCCACATAGGATAGTCAGATCCATCAAATATGGGATATCCTTTGGCAGACATCTGTGGAAAGTTTGAAGTATTGTTGCTTGTAGACATTGTAAACTTTCTCAGTATCTTGAACTTTCAACTTATGAAATCGTTCAGCCTGCTCTTATACCAGTTGTTGGTCCCCTGGTGAAAATAACAACAAGCAATAGGTGTGTAGAAGGGGGGTTGAATACACTTTCGGCAGAAATTGAACAAATTAAATAAAAGTGCTACACAAAGTAAATCAAAGCACAATCGAATGCTTTGCTTTTCATAAATAAGAAGATGATTACCGACTCTATCAAGTAAGCAAATCTTGATATGTAAACACCTAATATAAATCTTTCAATCTTTCAAACTAAGCTATCTATAATCAACTTATGATTATAGATACTGACGACTCTCTAAACAGGATTTACACAGATTGATAACTTACCAATATCACAACTAATGTGAGTATTCGAATACACGAATAGCTTGGCAATATGTGAATATCTTGATCACGTTGAACTGACAAACAGTGATTCAAGAATAGTAACACATACGGTTAAGGCGAGGTATTTGGCTCTACAACACTTAGTTGTAATCGTCCTTGTAGTCGTACCTCTAAACTTATCAGGAGATAAGTATTTATAATCCTGTTCCTACGGTTCCTAACAAATTGGACTTATCCTAATTTGCTAACAAACTACCGGATTGTTGGAGTATGCCCACTGACACAAGTACATTGGTGTTACTGCTGATGAAGTGCGAGCCTATTGGGTCACATGCCAAGGATTGATCCCGACAGCTTATTGATAAAGAGAGAAGGTCCAAAAGTCAAATTGTTTGATTTTGGGGCTTCACGGCCGTGAGGGATGCTCCACGGGTCTTGAAACCCACTGCCCTCACGTTTGACCCAACGACTCTCATACGGCTCGTGGAGTCTTCACGGGTCATGAGAGGTCGTGAAGGGGTCGTAGAGGATGGCGTCCTCACGACTCACTCGACGCGGCACGGGCCGTGAAGAACTATGGCTAGTCGTGGCGCATTTTGTCTTCACGGGCTCTTCACGGGCCGTGAAGACATGTCTGCATGAAAATCTCTTATTTGATTGGACCATATTTTGGTCCAATGGATGAGGGCTTTATACTCCGGCCAAATAGTGGTTTTTGTGTCTTGACATAAGCGAGAACATGCAATAACACATTCTTACACACTCTCTCTCTCTCTCTAGAAGTTCTCTCTTGGCATTTTTTGGTTATACACACACTAATACACTAGGTTGATATCTTGAGTGTTAAGGTGAGTAGTTCTTGGTGCAAGAGGAGATACAAGTAGGCTGTTCTGGAAAGGTGGAGTCGTGGTGGACGTCCGCTTGACGGGGTACTAGCATACAGGGATTTAACAAACTTGGTGTGGATCAACGATAGAGGAGGATTCACTTGAGTTCTCATTCATCCCGACTCGTTATTGCTACAGCCAATTTCGTGGTGATAAAGGAGGTATATTTCTTCTCTCCTTTATTCCTTTTAGTTGCAATTTGGTTTTGTAGAATGATCTCACTTTGGAACATGTTATGGACCCATTTTTGTTCGGGTTTTAGATTTTTGTTTTTGCTTCCGCTGTGCTTGTGCTCCATACCGTGTTGCAACAGTGGTATCAGAGCCAAATCTACAAACAAATTACACTTTTTTGCTTGAAAACCGAAAATGGACATTCTTTCCAGAATGTCTTTACGGGTCGTGAAGACTTGTTCTTCACGGTCGTGAAGGCTCATGACCAGTCTCGTGTGGTGTTGGTCGTGAAGGTTTTTCATTGTGTTAGAGTCGTGGAGCTCATGGGCTTCACGGGCCGTGAGAGGTCGTGAAGGCTTTTGGGCCGTGAAGGAGCTCGTGAACAGTGTTTTTGTCCTTTTTGAAAAAGAAAATAATTTTTCGGTTTTAGCTCCTTTTTGATTCTGTTTTTCCATAATCTGTCCTTGTTGTTTGGATTTGAAAAAGCCCCATAATATCCTAACTCGCATATTTATATGTATCGGGCGGTTTTGGCATGATAACGCACACATGCATATACTTGTGTTGTGTATGTATGAATATGATTTTTTCAAAGTGTTTGGAATTCCTAATGCATACGTACAAGATTTGTTCATTTTGTGCCCTGAGTGTTTTAGGTTGTTTAGAACAAATCTAGTTGGGATATTTATACACGGTTTTGTTGTGGCACACCGTGTTTTTGTTTGTGGTTGTTGTTAGATCCGGTAACGCCTTGCCCATTAGACCTATGTGTTGGTTGTTGGTTGTATTTGATTATTCATTCATTTGGTGGTTTGTACCAAAATAGGTTTGTAATAATTAAATTTATTCGGTCTTGTATTTTGTACTTTATGTTGGCTTGCATGCCGATTGCTTTTGTCTGTAATTGTTAGATTAGCTTAGATTAGCATTTCGCGGCTTGCACGCCGTTTCTTTCAAATATTTTTATTTTTTTGTAAAGAAGACCGAATACAACCATAGAGAGTCGTGGAGGATTCGTCTCGGCTATGGTGGATCCGGAGGTTCATTGGAGATGACGGATTCAGTGGGAGCACTTCCAGCTGGGCCAAGTGGTTGTGTCCTTAGTTTGGCCTTGCTTTCTTCGTTTGGCTCACGGGGAAAGCGCATAGGGTTTAGGGGCATGTTACCGGATGTTGCTTGTGCGTGGTTGTTGTTTTGTTTATTTTCTTGCGCGGTTGTTTAGTTTCTTCGCTCGCTTGAAAATTTTTCAAAATAATAAAACCAAGAGTTTTGAATTGGTTTACAAACCTCGTGCGCCACAAGACCACTTGAAAAACAAAATCCCGTTTTTATCAAATGTAAATCACTCGCCTCCCGTAAGATGACACCACCCGAATCTAGTGAAACAAGATCGGTCATCGAGCTTTAGCCGAGCCGGCCATTGGGCTAGATTACCACCGTGTATCTTGACGGTCGATTTACAATTTCAATATTTAATACGCCTTGGTAGTTGTCGAGTTCTAGCCGAGCTATCAAAGCTGATTAATGAGGAATTGGTAAGGGAAGGGATCAAACATGCCAAACAGATGATGTGAGTATCAGAGGATCCCGCAAGTGTCTAAGAGTTGTAATCTCGGATTGCAATTGGTAAAGAGTTTACTGGCCTAAATAGCTCCGAGAAGTGATCCGCGGCAAACCCGTCATGGATTGGGGTGAAATAAGGTTCTTAGCCCTTGTTAAGATAATTTGGTTTTCTTAATCAGCTGGGTGATTATTTTAAGGAGGATTATATCGAAACTAACTAAAACGTGTACTCTTTTATAGATAGCAAACATTAACGACACCATACCAAACTTTAAACTTCGATTATTCCTAGAAAGGGAGAGACTCATAGGAGTGAACTTCGCTGACTGGTATCGTGTATTGAGGATTGTCCTCCGTCACGAGTCAAAGTTGCACGTCCTTGAGGAGCCCTATCCGGAGCCACCTGCTACCAATGCGAACTGGGCCACTCGATACGCTTTTGAGAAGCGTGTTAGAGATACACAAGACATTTCTTGTCTCATGTTATCGACTATGAGCTTTGAGTTGCGTCAGCAGCTTGAGCAATTGAGTGTGTATGACATTATCAACCGGCTAAAGGATATGTTCCCACAGCAGGTTAGACAATAACGGTTTGAGTGTATAAAGGCTTTGGTCGGTTGTAGGATGCAGGAAGGTGAGGATGTAAATGTCCATTTCCTTATGTTGAAGGGATACATGGACCAACTGGAAAGACTTAGACTTCCAATAGGGAGGGAGATTGCGGTGGATATGATCCTCCAGTCCCTGCCCGCGTCTTATGAGAAGTTTGTCAAGAACTATCACAAAGACAATTTGGATAAATCCTTGATGGAACTTCAAGACATGCTGAAGGTTGTACAGTCTTACATGGTTGAGAAGGATCGTATCTCGTCCACATCCACTTTGGCTACTAGGGAACATACTAGCAAGAAGGAGAAACTGACCTCAAATGGAAAGCCTTGTATGACTGGGCTATCCGTAACTGCGGAGTCGGAGGACAATGAGATTGTGCCTCATGATGTTCCACATGGGGTAGTTTGCTACTTTTGCGAAGAAATTGGAAATTGGCGCCATCACGCCTGCCTTAAATGCCTGGAAGAGCTAAGTATCCTAAAGCGGAAGAACGTTAGCTCATCATCTTCAGCTACGTTCATGATCATACTCCGTTGATCTTCTACTTCTAAACACTGGGTTTTGAATGCCGGTCAAAACGCTCACGTTTGTCACAAACTTGTTTATTGCAAAGTGCAGGTGCTTGTACGAAGTAGGTAAAGGATGCATGGAGAGGTGGACCTTAGAGAGGGAAACATGGTGGTTGTCCCTTACTAAAAGGATTGGAAGAAGACTCTTTCCATTCCTTCCAGCTATACTATTACTTCATTAAGATCTTTGTCTTACGCCCTGCGTGGCAAGAAGCATTGTATCTTTTATGCCTTTGAATACGATGAATATTACTTTGAATTATGTAATTGTGGGTTCCGAGATTTATTTCAAAGTTTATTCATGTCTTGGCATTTATAATAAGCTTTTGCTTAAGGAAGTAATGGAATGATTATGGAATTGTTATCCTTATGAAATAGTTGATTTAACCATATAAACAAGACTTGCATCACCAAGCTCCATGTGCTTAGGAACTTGGAACCTTTTGACTTTGAGTCAATTGTTGATTGCAAATATTCCTTATAAGGCTAAATAACTAACATATCATTCACTTGTGAATGTGAGAGGAATAAGAGCTTGTTGGATTTCATTTGCATGTTTGTGTAAAGACCATTCAGGCAAAAACATAAGGAGTAACTCAATATGATTTGTTACCTTTACCTATGATGGTAGAAGGAATGGGTAAGTCTAATTTATTAGACGAGTGTCTGAAACCTGTGAGGTGTTCTAGACTCACCCTTAACATTAGATAATAAAGAGGGCAAAATGGAATAAAGATACTCAAATCTTGTGAGATGTTGAGCATCTACGTTCTAAAGTTTCTAAACCATCATAAGAATTGTGAGGTTGCCTCATAATTCACTTCTCCTAGGATACATGTTCTACATGGATCGCTGAGTGAAAGAATGGAACATATTGGTTATGGTTCCGTCTTGATGGGTTAAACTTAGGTAACCTGCTGGATAGGTGTACTTAAGTAATGGCGGGCAATGTTCTTGTTTTAAATCAACAATGAAGGTCGGATTAGCATCTGAGGAGATTTGACTAGAAAGAGTTATTTGCTTGTCTATCTCATAGATCAGAGTTATCCAATCTACATTTAGTGGGAGATGGATGAACTTAGAGGAAGCTAATGTATTTAATAGTTCTTCTGAGTTTCAGATATTCATTTCATATTCTTTTGAGAACCGGGTTTGGTTGCTCGAAAAGGGAAAGGAATAACTGAAGCATTCCAGTGGAAGAACGTAAGATTTAAATAAAAGACCAGATGTTGACACTAGCATTTGATTGAAACTCAACATGGCTATGTTGGAGTATATGGCATAAAGTTATTACTTCTTCATTTGTCTGGTAAGATTCTTCATAAGACCAGAAGAATATAATTTATTATATATAAGGACGATGACTTATTGATGATACGTGATGTATGCATCAACTACCGGAAGCTGTAGTGGGCCCTTGAGTCTGCTAAGAAGAGGAGTATAATAATATAAGATATATTCCATGTTGGATTTTCAAGTTTTGAACTTGGTTATTGCAACACCTAGGTTTTGACCTGATGGTGTAAATAGATCTTTCGGGACTGAGATCTGCATGGATTAATTTGTAGATAACTTCAAATACTGACTGGTAGGAAATGGTTTCATGATGATTGACCATTGGGTAGGAATCATATGAAGACATTCTCCAAGTAGTTATGTTGAAGTTTAAGAGGATGCTTATGCCGTTTTATGGCAGTATGATGCAAAGACTGCGTTCCGTTATAGGAATTTTACGAGGAAGTGTTCATTACACTGTCCGAGGGTCTTTTACATCCTGAGTATCCTTGTGAAGTCTACAAATGTGGAGTCCTTTTGGGCTTAGAATAAATCTAAGTTTTGGAATCTTTGTTAAGAAAATCAAGTGTTTGAGTTTTTAGTAAGCAATGATGAAACTTTGATAGATGCCAGAGCTAGTGGGAGCTGTTATAATCCTACTTGGTATGTCTATAACATACTATGTTTTGAAGATAATGTCTTGATTTAGCTTGGATAGAAGCGTAAATTGAGAATTATGCATTCATAATAAATATGGGATATTCAAAGAAGTTTGTGGAATACAAGAAATATGAGTATATGTTATTGTGGTGATGTAATTGAAAGAAGCTTAAAGTGATTTATTACTCTAATGATGTCTTCTATTTAAAGGATAACCGTCGATCTTGATTGGGGTTTGTGATCCTTTTCCAAATATGGTGTTGTTAATTTACGTGTTTCTTAAAGCATCGTTTACTCTATTGGGTTCTTTTGAGGCAATGAGGGTACTATGACTTATACACGTTAAATTTTGTGAACCAAGCATTGTTTGCCTTATTGGGATCTTTTGAAACAATGAAGGTATAACTGCTTGGACAAATGATCAAAATCCCATCAACGCATACTTTGGAAGTGGTTGGTTGTAGCAAGGATATGATCACTGAGAACCAAGCATCGCTGACTCTATTGAGATCTTTTGAGACTATGAGAGTACGATGGCTTATGCACATAAAATCATAAATCAAGCGTTTTTTGCTTTATTGGGTTCATTGAAACAATGAAGGCATAATGGCTTGGATAAATGATCGTAATCTCATCAACGCACACCTGGTGAGTGATTGGTTGAAGTGGGATATGGTCAATGTCAGAGTACACCGGATGACATCGTGGATGGTCCGTTTAGTGAGCTATAGTTGCATTTTAGTGATGAATGTCATACTAAGGTCTGCATGAACATGGCTTGAGTTTGTTTTAGTAAAGTTTTGATATGCTTTATCCTTGGGAACATTAAGCAATATTGTGCTTCTGCTTGTATCGATTATCAAAAGGGTTTGGTAATGCGCGTGTAGCGGGTACTCTCAGTAAGCCTTATTGTGTTCCAACTTTGCATGTTTTACCTCTTCCCTGAATGTGTATACATTCTAAATGTCCACAGCCAGTCATTCTTCAAGGTAAGGAAGTCTGAATGAAGGCTGAGGGAAGTGATTGGTCAAGTGTCCAATGGTGATTGGGACACAGGGACGCAATACTTCGCCAGTACTTGAAAGTGTTTCAAGTGACTGGACGACCCACACCTGAATTCACTTTGTGGTACTTGTCATGAGTGATTCAGGATGATAATATCAGTTCATCCTCATATTGGAGATGCATGTGTCTGCATCACTTTTGTTTGCTTTGCTCTAGTTGTTTTCAAACGCAGTCCGTAACTGGCTGTTATAAAGAGAGTAGCTGGGCAGAGTATGATTACTGTGGTGGGCAATGTAGTAAAAGGAATTAGTTACTCTGTTTAGAGAGATATCCCTGGGCCCCTCAATGATTGGGCGCTGACACCAAAATGCATGGCCGTGCTCGAGTGTGCAATGATTTGGGTAATCGATTGCAACTTGTTTATTTTGGTCACCACCAATCTCGATAGAGAAACATAATCGTGAAGGACTGAGAATGACTTAGTACCATGTCTCTATTGGAGCATGCCCACTGAGGCCATGTACGCCATTAGGATCACTGCCAATATAGTGTGGGCCTATTGGGTCACACGCCGGGGGTTGATCTCGACAGCAACTTGTATTTGGGGACTATTAGTGTCCAAGTGGAGAAGTTGGCATGCAGGCAAATTACGCGGTGCGGTGCACTCTAGGTTACGCGGCGCGGAGCTTCCGCGGCGTGGAACCTTACGGGCACGCGGCGCGGAATTCGTCTGACAGCATGCAGATTTTGTCTCCCGCCTCTCCTTTTGACCAATGCATGTCCAGCTTTCTTTAAAGCTGGTGGCCGGCTTGGGGAGTTAAAATGACACTCTTAGGTCTATAAAATAACTCTCTTTGCCTCTCTTTTCTACCTTTGACACTTTGTAAAACCCACACCCACTTAGAGCTCTTTTGAGTTTCACCTTAGAGTGTATGTGAGTTAAGTCCAGAAGAAGAGGCAAGGCTGAGATCGATAGGTTGATGTTCCAGGAATGGTTTCAAGGCGTTAAAGACCATTTATGGCATGCTAGTACATGGAGATCTAACAAACCCGGTATGGACTATCGATAGAGGGAAGCTACCTTGCTTTCTAGTCATCACCATCCTCTTCTACAGTTTGCTGGAGCTAAGGAGAAAGGTATAATCTTCTTTCTCTCCTTTTCCATGTTGCAAATACTAGTGGTAGAGATTGGTCCATATTGGGGTTTTATGCTTTTTTTGCTTGTACTCTTGCTTTTGCTTGTTGCATGTTGCTTCCGCTGTGCTCATAGAACCCCAACAGTGGTATCAGAGCCACCTCTATATTGTATTTGCTCATGATGGCCTGAAAAACCCGAAAATAAGATTTTAGTTTTCTGTCCAGTGGATTTCCACGGCGCGGAACTCTTGTGGTCACGCGGCGCGAAAAATGACGGGATGAAATTTGGTTTCTGCCACTGTTTTTACGCGGCGCGGTTCTGTTGTTGGGTCCGCAGCGCGGAACTTACCTGCGCATAATCCGTTTTTCTTTTTGTTAAAGAAAATTGTTTTTTGGGGTTTTGGCACTAAATTTTGGTTTCTGGATTTTTTGTCCAGAAATTAAAATTTGTTTTTTTGTAAGTTGCCTTGTATAATGGTTGGTGTATTTATATGTGGATTATTATTTTGGCATGAAAATGGTAATTGCATATACTTACATTATGTATTTATGAATATGTTTCATCAAAAATGGTTTGGTGTTACTAAGGCATAAGTACATTGGATTTTTAGTGCCTTGAGTGTTTTGTAAAAATCTTAACCATTATACATAAGTTTACATGCTTTTGTGTGGCACACCATGTTGTTGTTCATTAGTGAACTTGGTTGTTTGTTCTTGTGATGTTGGTAACCATAGATATGCCCTAGACCTTGTGGATGTTTGGTTGCTTTTTTATTATTCATTCATTTGGTGACTTTAAGTCACATGGTTTGTAATAATTAAATTTATTTATTTGGTATGTAATTTTGTATATGTGGCTTGCATTCCATTTAAATATTCCATATTATGTATTTGTACTAGAAGTTAGGAATTGTGGCTTGCATGCCATTTATTTCTTTTTTGAATGTAATTGTAATATGGAGCAACCATCGGGAGTCAATGGAGTGACGTCTTGGCAAACACGAATCCGAGAGGCCCAATGGAGGTAGCGGGTTTAGTGGGAGAACATCCGAAGTCAAGGCTTTTGGTCCTTAGATGACTTTGTTTTCCCGTAGTGGCTCACGGGAAAACGCATTGGTTTTAGGGGCATGGTTACCAATTTGTTGTATGCGTGTGATGGTTTTATTATATTGTTTATGCATGAGTTGTAGGACTATTGCATGCTAGACAATTTTTGTAAATAATAAAACCCAAGAGTTTTAAAGATGGTTTAACAACTCTCACGCGCACACTCGATTAACAAACGGATTTAATGACGGTTTAGTATCCGATTAGTGAGAACGTTTTTGTTATTGTCACTTTTTGTTAATCATACTCAAAATGGTTTTTTAACTGGAAAACTAAATCCCATTTTCTAAAATGTAAATCGCACACCAGCCATAAGATGACACCACCCGAATCTATTCGTGTAAGGGTTGATTGTCGATCTTTAGCCGAGTTAGCCGTTGCATGAGCTTTGTGGAAGGTGCGTGTGGCAACTCGCAAGGTCGATTGTCGAGCTCTAGCCGAGTCGATTTTGGGCGAGAGTACCACCGTGTATCTTCATGGTTGATTTACGTTTTCAATGTAATATTTTGGATGATTGTCGAGCTCTAGCCGAGTTATGCAAAATATTAATTGAGAATCGGTGTGGAGGGATCAAACATGCCAAACTTGGCACAATGGTTGTCAAGTAGGATCCCGCAAGGAACTAAGAGTTGCAATAATGGATTGCAATCTGTCAATGGTTGCCGGCCTAAATAGCTTTGCCACGTGTTCCGCGGAAAACCCGTCACGGTGCAAGGTGAAATAAGGTTCTTAGCCCTTGTTAAAATAGTTGATTTTATTTAACACATGGGGTAATTATTTTAACGAGGATTTCAATCAAACTAACTAAAACTACTTTGTTTCATAGATGACGTCGACTAGCATCAACAACACCAACTTCACGTTACGTATGTTTCTTGAGAAGGAGAAACTCGATGGGAGTAACTTTATGGATTGGTCTAGGCAATTGCGCATTGTCTTACGACAAGAAGACAAGTTACACACCATTGAGGAACCCCTTCCAGAAGCCCTGCTACCAACGCAAGTAGGACTATTCTTGATGCGTATAATAAACGCGTTAAGGACACCAACGAGGTCTCTTGCCTCATGTTAAGCATCATGATCCCTAACTTGCAAAGACAATTAGTGGATCTAAATGCATACGAGATAATGTTTGAGTTGAAGGACATGTTCCAACAACAAGCAAGGCAAGAACGGTATGGGTGTTTAAATGAACTACTTGGTTGCCGGATGCAGGATTATGAGAGCGTAAGCATTCACGTGCTTAAGATGAAAGCACTTGTTGAACGCTTGGAGAGGCTAGGATTTACCATTGAAAGGGAAATGGTGGTGGATATTGTTCTCCGATCACACCCACCATCATATGAGCAATTCATTATGAATTATCACATGCATGGTATGGATAAATCCTTAATGGAGCTTCATGGCATGTTGAAGACTCTTGAGTCTAACATGGCCAAAGGTAAGCTCACCTCGTCCACTCTCGCTATGGCTACAAAATGGCGAGCTACCTCAAATGGGAAGTTTGGTTCTACTAAGCTCACCATGTTCAAGGAGTTGAATGGCAATGAGATTGTGCCTCAAGATGAGACTCCAAATGGAGAAGTTTGCTACTTTTTTGGAAAGCATGGAAATTGGCGCCGCCACGCCTGCCCTAAGTGCCTTGATGAGCTGAGGATGCACAAGATGAGAAATATTGGCTCCAAAGCTTAAGGTACATTCATGATCAAACTCTACTATTTATCTACTTCTATGGGCAAGTTTTGGATACTAGCCATAACACTCAAGTTTGTCACAATTTTGTTTGGTGCAAAGTGCAGGTGTTAGAAAGAAGTAGAAGTTGTAGAGAGCTGGACTTCATTACGGGAAACAAGATGGTTGTCCCTATTTGAAAAGGATTGGAAGCTGGGATCTTGCCACTCCTTCAAGCTAGTCTATTACTTTATTAGATCTATGTTTTACGCCCTGCGTGGCTAGAAACAATGTATCTTCTATGCCTTTTGATAACGATGGATTAACTTCTTATGAATTATGTATTTGGTGGCTTATATGAAAGTTTATCCATGTTGTGGCATTTATTATAAGCGTTTGCTTATGAAGTAATAGATTGATCGTGAATGATTTGTACATGTTACTCGTATTGTTAAAGTCAATTTAACCATATAAATAAGACTTGCATCACCAAGCTCCATGTGGTTAGGAACTTGGATCTTTTGATCTAGGATCAATTGACGATTGTAAATCTTATTTATTAGGATAAAATGACTCAAACATCCTTCACTTTTGTATGTGAGAGGAATGAAGGCTTGTTTGATTTCGTTCACACTTTTTTGTGTAAACCGTTCAAGCAAAACCTAAAGAGTAACATTAGGTACTTTGTTACCTTACCAGTGAAGGTAAAAGGATGAATATGTTTAATCTGTTAGACACTCGTCTGAAGCCTTGAAAGGTGTTCAAGACACATCCGTGACAAAGTACATGATTAAGAGGGCATAAGACTAAAATACTCAAATCTAATAGAGATGTTGAGGATGAAGTTCTGAGTTTTGTGACCATCATAAGAATTATGGCTTTGTCTCATAATTCAATCCTCCTAGGACATATTGTTATATATGGTCGCTAAGTGGAGGAACCGGACATTCTAGTTATGGTCCGATTATGATGGGTTTAACCAAAGTACCCTATTGTTTAGGAGTACTTTGAGAGTGGCGGGAAATGTTCCATAAGCCAAACCAACAAAGATGGTTATGTATGCACCTTAGATGATGATACTAGAAAGTATGTCTTTGCTAGTCCATCACAAAGTCCTAATTCCTCAACCTGTGTTTAAGGTGTGTTGGAGGAAACCGGAATCTAGAGGTGCTACTCCATTAGGTATTCTACTGTGGTCATGGGATATTTGAATAAAGAGTATTGTTGTTCAAAAGGTTTCAAATATCTGCGGGTGCCAGTAGGATTAAAGTTTACCTTGAATGGAAAAACCTGATGTTGGCACTAGCAATCAATTCTGATTGAAGCTCAGCATGGCTATGCTGGAGCACCTGACATTAAGTCATTACCTCTTCAACTTGGTAATAGTTGTCATAAGGCCGAAAAGATTTAGTTTTATATCTGAGGGAGACGACTTAATGATGTTTACATCAAACTACCAAAACAAGAGTGGGCCTAGAGTCTGCTAGAAGGAAAGAGGCGATGAAAGTGAGATGCAATCCATGTGGGACATCCAAGTATTGGACTTGGTAGACCCAACCTTAAGTTGAAACTCGAAGGGTAAAAATGGTTCTTTGTTGAAAGAGACCATCATGGATAAGTTTATGATTTCAAATACCGACTGATAAGAAAGATCTATGATTGACCATGAGGAAGGTATCATATGATGACTTTCTCTCAGTGGTTATGTCGAATATTGAGTTCGTAGACAACTTCAAATACTGACTAGTAGGAGATAGTTTTACGATGATTGACCATGAGGAGGGTATCATCTAAAAATTCTCTACCGGTGGTTATGTTGAAGTAAACTCGGATACTTGTGATTTTAGTGCCTTTCGTGGCTGTGACAACTTAATGCAAAGACCAAATTCCTTAATAGGAATTCTATGAGGAAGTGCTCATAACACTTTCCGATGGTCTGTTTCATTAAGTGTATCCTTGTGAAATCTACAAGCAAAAGGAGTCCCCTGTGAGGACTTGAATAAGCATCTCAAGGTTACGACCTTTGCTGCAATATGAAAATCAATTGTTTGAGTTTTCAATGAGCAAGGATGAAACACATATGAATGTCAGGGCTAGTGGGAGTATTATTGTAATTCTATATTTACGATGAAGTGGAGATAATGTCCTTACCTTATATAGTTGTTCAAAAGATAAAGTAAGGAATTATGCATCCATGACGATCATAGAATATACAAAAACCGGTTTAGGGCATCAAGAATTCTTTTAGATATGTTCTTGGTACTCTATTGTAAAAGAAACAAGAGTAAGTTGTTACTCTAGTGATAGCTTCTAAATAGAATGGGATAACTACCGATCTCAATCGGAGTTCATGATCCTACAAAAATATGGTGTTGTTGATCGAAATAGTTCTTGAAGCATCATTGACCCTATTGGGTTCTTCTGAGATAATGAGGGTATGATGGATTTACTGTAAGAACCCAAGTCTGAATAATCATTTACCTTATTGGGTTCTTCTGAAACAATGAAGGTACGATGAATTATAAGAAGCATCATGGTCTCACCAATGCATACTTTATGAGTGATTGGTTGAGGTAGAGACATGATCGCTAGCAGAGGTTACACGGATGACTTTAGGGTGGATCCGTCAACTAAGCTGTTGTCACGAGCTAGTGATGTTTATCATACTAGGGCTAAGTGGACAAAGCTTGAGTTTGTTTTAGTTATATGTTTGGTATACATTTTCTTGGGAACATTAAGCAGTATTGTACTTCATACTATATTGATTATTAAATGTGATTTAATAATGCGCCGAGGGCGGATATTTTATGAACCTTTACTGTGTTCCATCTTAGCATGTTTAACACTTCCCAGAATGCTCTTGTCATTCTAAATGTCCACAGTCGGTCATTCTTCACGGGGAGGAAGTTTGAGATAAGACTGAGGGAAGTGGTTGGTCGCTATCTAATAATGGATTAGGTAAAAGAGACGCAACACTTCGCCTGTGCTTGCAATGGTCAAGTGACTGGACGACCCGCACCTGAACTTACTTCATGGTTTCTGTCACGAGTAAGTCAGGATGATAATATCATTTTGTCCTTAGACTGGAGATTCATGTGTTCCAAAGCATGGATCTGCTTTGCTTTGATTGCTTTCAAACGCAGTTCGTAACTGGCTGTTATAAAGGGAGCTTTTAGGTAAAGTATGGTGTATGTGGCGGACCAATGTAGTCAAAGGGATTCGTTCCTCTAGTTTTAGAGAGATATCCATGGGCCCCTCGATGATTGAGCGCTGACGTAAATTGCATGGCCATGCTCAAGTTGCGATGATATTTGATTGATTGCAACTAGCTTTTGGGTCACCATCAATCGTGATCGAGAAACATAATAGTGAACGATCTAGAGATTGACATTTAACCATGTCTCGTGTTCACACGGATATCGCGAACGAAGGGATGAATGATCACTTATCTATAGGACCATTCCGTATATGATTCTGGATTTGGTTTTTGTTCTTGATGACAAAACCCATACTTATTGGGGGCAGAGATGCCTTGCTAGAGGCCGCTCTTTGTTTGTGGTTTTTGGGTACGGTGTGTCATGTGCAAGTGGGAGTTTGTTGGAGCATGCACACTGACGCACGTATGCCCACTGACGCACGTACGCCATTAGGATCACTGCCAATATAGTGTGGGCCTATTGGGTCACACGCCGTGGGTTGATCTCGACAGCAACTTGTATTTGGGGACTATTAGTGTCAAAGTGGAGAAGTTGGCATGCAGGCAAATTAATCGACGCGGTGCACTCTAGGTTACGCGGCGCGGAGCTTCCGCGGCGTAGAACCTTACAGGCACGCGGCGCGGAATTCGTCTGACAGCATGCAGCTTTTGTCTCCCACCTCTCCTTTTGACCAATGCATGTCCAACTTTCTTTAAAGCTGGTGGCCGGTTTAGGGAGTTGAAATGGCACTCTTAGGTCTATAAAATAACTCTCTTTGCCTCTCTTTTCTACCTTTGACACTTTGTAAAACCCACACCCACTTAGAGCTCTTTTGAGTTTCATTTTAGAGTGTATGTGAGTTAAGTCCAGAAGAAGAGGCAAGGCTGAGATCGATAGGTTGCTGTTCCAAGAATGGTTTCAAGGCGTTGAAGACCATTTATGGCATGCTAGTACATGGAGATCTCACAAACCCGGTGTGGACTATCGATAGAGGGAAGCTACCTTGCTTTCTAGTCATCACCATCCTCTTCTACAGTTTGCTGGAGCAAAGGAGAAAGGTATAATCTTCTTTCTCTCCTTTTCCATGTTGCAAATACTAGTGGTAGAGATTGGTCCATTTTGGGGTTTTATGCTTTGTTTGCTTGTACTCTTGCTTTTGCTTGTTGCATGTTGCTTCCGCTGTGCTCATAGAACCCCAACAGTCTCGCCTTCGCAAGGATATCGCGAACAAAATGATGGTTGATCACTTATCTATAGGGCCATTTCAAACCTTTGGGTTGTGAATTTGTACTTGTCTATGGGATGACATACCTCGTACTGACTTGGGGGCAGGGATGCCTTGCTAGAGGCCGCTCCCTGTCTGTGATACCTCTGGGTACGTTATGTCATGTGCAAGTGGGAGTCTGTTGGAGTATGCCCACTGACACAAGTACATTGGTGTTACTGCTGATGAAGTGCGAGCCTATTGGGTCACACGCCAAGGATTGATCCCGACAACTTATTGATAAAGAGAGAAGGTCCAAAAGTCAAATTGTTTGATTCTGGGGCTACACGGCCGTGAGGGATGCTCCACGGGTCGTGAAGCCCACTGCCCTCACGTTTGACTCAATTACTTTCATACGGCTCGTGGAGTCTTCACGGGTCGTGAGAGGTCATGAAGGTGTCGTAGAGGATGGCGCCCTCACGAGTCACTCGACGCGTCACGGGTTGTGAAGAACTATGGCCAGTCGTGGCACATTTTGTCTTCACGGGCTCTTCACGGGACGTGAGAGGCCGTGAAGACATGTCTGCATGAAAATCTCTTATTTGATTGGACCATCTTTTGGTCCAATGGATGAGGGCTTTATACTCCGGCCAAATAGTGGTTTTTGTGTCTGGACAGAAGCGAGAACATGCAATAACACATTCTTACACACACACTCTATCTCTAGAAGTTCTCTCTTGGCATTTTTTGGTTACACACACACTAATACACTAAGTTGATATCTTGAGTGTTAAGGTGAGTGGTTCTTGGTGCAAGAGGAGATACAAGTAGGCTGTTCCGGAAAGGTGGAGTCGTGGTGGATGTCTGCTTGACGGGGTAGTAGCATACGGGGATTGAACAAACTTGGTGTGGATCAATGATAGAGGAGGATTCACTTGAGTTCTCATTCATCCCGACTCGTTATTGCTACAGCCGATTTCGTAATGGTAAAGGAGGTATATTTCTGCTCTCCTTTGTTCCTTTTACTTGCAATTTGGTTTTGTAGAAAGATCTCACTTTGGAACATGTTATGGACCCGTTTTTTTTCGGGTTTTAGATTTTTGTTTTTGCTTCCGCTGTGCTTGTGCTCCATACTGTGTTCCAACATGGATGACTCGGAATCTTGAATCTTGAATCTTCTTTCTTGAGTCTTCAATCTTCAATCTTAATTCTGGAGTCTTCTTATCCTTCCCGTAGATATAGATAGTTAAAACATAATTTCAAACATATTTAAATTGTTTTAAACTCACTTCTTTAGTCAGGCTGAGTTACTCAGCTTGAAACTCATCAAGCTGAGTTATTCGAGAACAAACCCGAATTCAAACATGGATTAACACGTATAATTATTAACTCATCCTTAGAAGTCTAAAGAGTTAACCAAAACATATTTAGCAACTCTATTGAGCTGACTCAGTATACACGCTGAGTCGCTCAGCTTGAAACTCATCAAGCTGAAACTCAATATATATATCTTAGGTGACACACACAGTTTATCAAACATATTGATAATCTTACTAAGATTTATTCTAAGCTGATTAAACATATTTACAACTTACACTTACCTTATACTCAGTATGAATCACTATAAGTGTTCAGTCTGACTAAGCTTCATAATTCTGTTGAAGTTGTATGTAGAACACATCTTACAAAATTAACTTTGTCTCATCAAATCTAAACTGATGAGATCATCTTCCCAACAGTAACTTCAGTAACTAATCCTGAAGCTCTCTATATTCAAGTTGTAAGAAGATTTGAAGATGACTTGAAACAGGCTCAGATAGAAAAGAGAAGAAAAGGAAAATAAAAAGTTGGTAGATTTAAAAGCCAAGCTACAAAGAAAACTTTTGATGTTTCAAGAGTTCTAAGTGGGGTAAACTTTGAAGTTCATTCGGCTTTTCCACCTCCAACAGGTCAGTTTCAGACATCTGCTGTAGATTTACTAAGACAAGAATAACAAAAGGAAGTAGCAAGAGAGTTTGTTAGAAGTACCGAATGACCAGTGCCACCAAATGTAATTGTGCCCCCTGCTACTACAGTGTATACTGGTACTCCATCTCTTGATAGAAGTAACATGTTCACAAGACAAGCAAGGTTGAATCCAATCTGGAAGGACTACTCTGTAAATGGTCCATATCTAGAAGATAGAATTCAAGAGATATACGTGGATGAACTGGAAACTAGAACACCTCCAAAATTGAGACATTTGGATGAAAATCAAGTAAGAAGATATCAGCACCTGTTGGAAAGGTTCAGAACATCCAAAGAAAAGATGATCTCAAAATATCCAATAACCAAACTTCTCAATATTTACAGTGAAACAGGATTTGGTCATACGGTTGTGTGGTTTGAAGTAGAAAGATCAAATGGTCAGAAGTTTGCATTCAATGAAGCAGATCTCAGATACATCCAACTTCACGACATTAACTTAATCTATTTGTACGTGTCAGAAAAACAAGGAAAGAAACCGAATGAGATATTTGGCCGATATGCACTGATGAAATATATGAGAAAGTTGATGGAGTTTATTGAAGAGCATGACATGCAACTGGCAGCTGAGAACAATCATGAGAAAGTTAATATTCAGAAACCGCAACAGAATCATTCTAACTTGGGTCAAATGGATTTATTAACAATAGTTAAAGATGACCACAAGTTCTTCAACGGTGAACCCGGTGTCGTATTCTAGAATTCAAAGAAAGAGAAAACATTTGTACGAATGTGTGATGTTTTGGCTTATTCAGATGGCATGCTGAGGATCTTATACAATAGTGTTGAGTTGAAAAATGCAAACTCTGGAACTTCTATCACAGAGCAGGAGAGACAACGTATTGGGCTTTACATTGAGAAACTAAAGAGAACACTGGAAAGCAGGAGGATTATCTGAAAATGGCAAAGTTATTTTGGATTACGTAATAATGTACCTTAATTGATTTGTCTTTAGTAGTTCAAATGCTTGTAATAGAAACACTCCTTGCTTAGGGGGAGATTGTTAGAACACCTAAAAGTGAGGGTGTTTTAATTAAATTCCCCAAGGCTATAAAAGGCTTGGTTCGATTATCAATCTAAGCTTTTGCATTCATTTCTACACAATTCTCAAGGTGTTAGTGTGTGTTTCTCTCAAGCCAAAGCAAAGCTTCATCTCAATCGGACCAATCATACATCCCGAGCCTATAAAGTGTTAAAGCTTGGCTGGGAAGTTGTTTTTCAATGAAGGATCTAGGGGATGCGAGCTGCATTCAAGGAATCAATATCTATAGAGATAGATCTAGGAAGCTACTAGGGCTTTCTCAAAGTGCATACATAGATAAGGTCATTAGATGCTTTAAGATGGAGGAATCCAAGAAAGGAAACCTCCCTATGTTACATGGTTTGACTTTGAGTAAGACTCAATGTCCTACCTCCCATGATGAGATAGAAGTAATGAAGTGAGTACCATATGCTTCGGCTATGGGATCGATCATGTACGCCATGCTATGCATGATCTGGGAGTGGTTCCTAGTATTTCCGACCCTATTGAGGTATTTTGTGACAACGAGGGTGCGGTCGCTCTAGCGAAGGAACCAAGGTCTCACCGACGCACCAGACATATTCTGCGGAAGTATCATTACATCCGGGATGTGGTCGATAGTGGAGATATTGTCATCAGCAGAGTACACACGGATAGCAATGTGGCAGATCCATTCACCAAACCATTATCGCAAGCAAAGCACGATGCTCACACACGTGCAATTGGGATTAGATTTGCTAGTGACCAGGTTTGATCATGTATTTATATTTTGGTTAGTATATTTGATGTATTTACCCTTTTCGGGAACATTCAGCAGTATTGTATTTATCGATTATTAAATGGAGATTTAATAATGCGCAAGTTGCGGATATTTCCTTAAATCTTTACTGTGTTCCAACTTATCATGTTTTATTATTCCCTGAGTGTGTTAAACGTTCTAAATGTCCATAGTCGATCATTCTTCTAGGGAATGAAGTCTGCACTAAGACTGACGGAAGTGATTGGTCATGTGTTCAATAGGGATTGAAACACCGGGACACAATACTTCGCCTGTACTTGAATTGTTCAAGTGACTAGACGACCCAAACCTGATTTTACTTCGTGGTACACGTCATGAGTAAATCAGGATGATAATATCAGTTCTTCCTTATACCGGAGATGCATGTGTCTGCATCACTTTGGTTTGCTTTGTTCTAGTTGTTTTCAAACGCAGTCCGTAACTGGCTGTTATAAAGGGAGTAATTGGACAAAGTATGATAAGTTTGATGGGCAGTGTAGTCAAAAGGAATTTGTTCCTCTGTTTAGAGAGATATCCCTAGGCCCCTCGATTATTGGTCGCTGACACCAAAATGCTTAGCCATGCTCAAAACTTGCAATGATTTATGATCGATTGCAACTTGTATATTTTGGTCACCACCAATCTAGATCGAGAAACATAATTGTGAACGAATGGAGAATGACTAAGTACCATGTCTCTTGTTCACACGGATATCGCGAACAAAAGGATGTTTGATCCCTTATCTATAGGACCATTTCACAAGGGCTGCAGTTTGGTTTTTGTGCTGAAGACAAAACCCATACTAACTTGGGGGCAGAGATGTCTTACTAGAGGCCGGTCTCTGTCTATGATGCATTGGGTACGGTGAGTCATGTGCAAGTGGGAGTTTGTTGAAGTATGCCACTGATGCACGTACGCCAAATGATCACTGCCGATGACGTACGGGCCTATCAGGTCACACGCCGGGGGTTGATCTCGACAACTACCTACAGTAGGAGGGTTAGAAAGAATAAATAATGATAGTTGGTAATCTGGCCAGAGTTAGCGGCGCTATGTCTACCGTCGCTAACTCAGCCGCGTTACTGGCGCTAACTTTGGGCGGTTAGCGGCACTATCCCTGGGAGGATAGCGGCACTAACCCCTCTGACAGATTACAACTTTATTCTTTTCACCTCCACAATCTACCAATGCATGTGGGTGTAATCATACGGCCTTTGGCCGACCTTGGGGAGTCCTAGGTTCATGCTTGAGTCTATAAAATACACTTATTCACTCTCTCTTATACTCTTGTCACATTTGAGTTCAAATACACTTAGAAACTTTGTAAGGTTGGCTAAGCCTGTGAGAAGAGCTTTGAGAGAGAGAGAGTTCCCTGGTGGTCTAAGGTTGTTGTTCTAGAATCAAGTTCAAGTGTTGGACTTGACTCAAAGTGGTGCTAGTACACCAAGGTCACACATCTTCTCGGGGTGGACTTTGATAGTTCAAAAGGAAGTTTCAAGACTTGGGGCCTTGCACTCAACAATCCAGAGACATCAAGGGTATATCCCTCTTCCCTCTCTTCTGTTTTAAGTTGCAAAATATGTTGTAGAGCTTGGTACTTCATTTGGGGTTCTCATGTGGTCTTGTTCATGTTTTTAAAATTCGTTTTTTGTACTTGTTTGCTTCCGTTGTGCTTAACCACGAACCCCAATAGTGGTATCAGAGCCACCTCTACACTAGTTTTTCATTTGGTGGCCTGAAAAATCCGAAAAATGTGATTTTTGGTTCTGTGCAGGGTTTAGCGGTGCTAACTTTATCATGTTAGTGGCGCTAAACCGTCCATAGCGGTCGCTAAGTCTTCTGGCTTTAGCGGCGCTAACCCTTAATGGTTAGAGGCGCTAACTCTCAACTGGCAGAATGCAAGTTTTTCCTTAAATCATTTTTGTTGGATTTTTGGCCTTCTTCTACTTTCTGGAATTGTTCCAGAATTTTTGGTTTTATTTGATCAAGTTGCCTTATGTCTTGGTTGGTGTATTTATACGTGGATTAACATTTTGGCATGAAAATGGTTAACTGCATATACTTACATTGTGTATATATGAATATGGAGTTTTGAAGTGTTTAAGGTTCGCAATGCATATGTACATAGAATTATTAGTGTCTTGAATGTTTAGATAATCTTAACCAAGACATATAAGATTTGCATGGTCTTGTGTGGCACACCTTGCCTTAGAATTTGTATATGATGTATGTGGTTGTAATATTTGTGTCCGGTAACATATTTGAGCCTTTTAGACCTATATGATGTGTTTGGTTGATTAAATTAATGTATTCATTCATTTGGTGGTTTATACCACATTGGTTTGTAATAATTAATTTATTTTATTCGGTTTGTATATTTAACGGCTTGCATGCCAATTTCTATTCTTTGTAATTTGTAGTATTAGCTTAGAATAGTAAGTTGTGGCTTGCCTGCCATTTCCTTTTAAATTTGTAAATTGTAAAAGGAAGACCGAAGCAACAAACAAAGACCATGGAGGGTGTCTTGGCGGACTTGGATCCGGAGGTCGGTGGGAGACGCAATTGATCAAGTGGGAGAGCACACATCAAAGTCTTGGATTGTGTCCTTAGTAGACTTTGTCTTGCCCATTGGCTCATGGGCAAGATGCATAGGGTTTTATGGCTCGTTACCGGACTCATTTGCATGCGTGGTTTGTTATATTTTGTTTATTTCTTGCATGGTTGTTTATGTTGGGGTTTCGTGGTCAGGCAACAGAAGAAAGGTACAACAAATAATGCATAAAGTACAACCACATAAAGCATAAAATGCAAAGAAACCCCAAGAAAGTGTACCAAACTCCATGACTAAGAAAAGCAACAAGACAAACAGAGGAGAAAGGAGGTTATATCCTTATCAAATATCTTGAAAGATGAAGTTGGTGGTGATGATCCAAGAAGCTGAAATAGCCTCCTCTATTGAAGCCATCGGTGATCTTCAACACGTTAAATCACCTCTGGAACAACAACCTAGCTATCTACTTGCTCTCCTCTTCAAGATCACACCAAGAAAACTCAAACTCACCTCACCAAGAGCGTTTCTATCTGTGTGTTATGCAAGAGAGAGCACTTAGAGAGGAATGCATGTCCATTATCTGCAAATGAACTCCTCTAGATCGTTTTCAAGCTCCAAAGCCGGATAAAAGAGATCTAGGCTTGGATTGGTCGAGATGGGAGGCAACATGCAAAAGTTGCATGCAATCTGACAGGGGTTAGCGCCGCTAACTCTTAGGGGTTAGCGCCGCTAACATTAAAAGTTAGCACCGCTATCGGGCCCCTAGTTAGAGCCGCTAACTCCCATCAGCATGCCAACTCTTTGCAATTTGACAAAATCAGTCCCTCCACGTAGGTTGTTGTCGAGATTGATCCCCGGTGTGTGACCCAATAGGCCCATACATCATCGGTAGTGATTCATATGGCGTACGTGTGTCAGTAGGCATATCCCAACAAACTCCCACTTGCACATGAGGCACCGTAGCCTAGAAATCACAGACAAAGAGCGGCCTCTAGCAAAGCATCATTGCCTCCATGGGCCCACTATGTTATTCCGATGAATGGTGACCTCGCAATGATTCACCATCAAGCTGCTGTTACTATAATATGACAACCTCATATCTAAACAGCCTTCTTGACTTCCATCATATTTAAAGAAGCAATGGATATTGTCAGGTTTTACCAGCTTCTTTATGCTGATTAAATGCTAGTGTCAACATTAGGTCTCTTATTTAAGTTTTACGTTCTTCCACTGGAATGCTTTTGGATATTGTCTTCTCCTTTTGAGCAACCATACACGGTTCCCATAAGTCTAAGAAACAATTATGCAAAACTCAGATGAACTACTTAAATATATAAGCATCAACTAAGTTTATAATTCATCCATCTCTCACTGAATGTAGACTTGATAATTTTAAGTTATGAGAATGACAAGCAAATGACTCTTTCTAGTCAAATCTCATTCGATGTTAGGTGACCATCATGTTGGGTTTTAGATTGAGGACTTGGTTCATAAAATCAATGTATACCAATCACAATGAATACATGTTTTAGGCCTGCCTTTCACCAGATCATCAACAATGATATCCAGTTTTATTTAATGTGACACCATGTACCAATGTGTCTTTTACAGAAAACGAATTATGGGTCAAACCCATGATCCATTTCATGTTTAAACCAGTATAGATAAGAAAACTTAGCATCTTGTCTGGATCTAAGAATTGATATCTATATGCCCTTACTGATTCTTAGGTTTCCTTAGGTTTGTTCCGAACACCACTAGGTTTCAGACACAACCCTTTTGTCTAGTAAACATTCTCCCAACAACTATCATTAAGATGGTGATGGAGAATTTTACTAGTGTCACTCTATGTGGCATACTTGAACGGATTCACCACACAAGTGTGATCAAAATCCAACAAGTCTCAATTTTTCCTACCAACACTGATGAAGGATTTCTTAATCACCCAAGTCCAATAAACAAGATTTGCATCTTTCATTTAACCCAAGGCTAAACTTTTACAAAGATCCTAACCACATGGATCTAAGTGATACAATTCTTGTTTATTTGGTCGAGTTTGATTATGCCAAAGAGTTAACATATCCAAACCACTTTTGGATCTAAGAATCAATTATTCATGATTGCATTATTACTTGTAACAAGTCATTATGTATGCTATGATATGGATAAGTTTTGATTTCAATAATCATCTCAAAAAACAATCTTTCAAAACAAGTGTTTCAATTTCAAGCCATATTCATCATCATCAAATGTATATTTGAGCACCATAAATGGTCAAAATATAACACACGAGCAATGACATGGATATAATCCGAAATGAAACCATCGATATAAAATATCTTTACATCAAAAATTCAAGAGTCAAAATACATCCATCATCTTCAAAATCATACAATAAAGCAAGTCTTGCCACGCAGGGCATAAGTACAAAATTAATAATTAATCCGGAAATAACGGCGAGACTAACACTCCCAATTCTCTTGTAGAGGACAATCAACAGGGTTTCCTCTTCAGAGATCCGATTCTTCAAGCTCTTCCTTCTTGCAACGAACAGACCTAAACTTTGTAACAAAATAGATTTGTGACAAACGTGAGTCTTATAGCTCGGGTATACAACCCAGGTTATTAAGGAATAGCAATGAAGTATAATCATGAATGTACCTCAAGTAGGAAAATTAACTCGCTCTTTTCTGAGAAGTTTTATATCCTCTCGGCACGAAGGGCAGGCATGACGGCCCCAATCCCCAAATCTTCCGCAGAACTAGCAATCCATCCCTTGTTGAGTCTCCATAGGCACATCATAAATGTCCATAGACTCAAAACTTAAAGCAAGCTTGGATACTCCTACTTCTTCTGATGGGATCGATTTCTTCTTCTTCATAATATGTTGTTCCTTAGAACCAAGAACAGAAGTGGATGAGGTTGATTCATGCTTAATCATGTTAGATTCTGCATCCTTCAACATTCCATGCAATTCATCTATAGATATTTCCATTCCATGCATATGATAGTCCATTATAAACTGTTCATCTGAGGCCGGCAGGGACTGAAGTATGAAGTTCACACCGAGCTCCCTCCCTATAGGAAATCCAAGCCTCTCCAATTAGTCCATGTATGACGCATCTTCAAAACATGGGCACTAGCACTCCCGTCTTCCCGCATCTTACAACCGGCTAGACTTTTAACACACTCATAGTGTTCTCGCCTAACTTGCTGTTGGAATATTTCCTGCAGCTTGTTAATCATGTAATACACAGTGCAGTTCCAAGGTCATACTTGATAACATGAGACAAGCAACATCGTGTGTATCCCGAACACGCTTTTCAAATGCGTATCGGATGGCCCATGCCGCATTGGTAGCAGGTGGTTCAGGAAGGGGTTCCTCAAGGATGTGCAACTTAGACTCGGCACGTAGGACAATTCTCAATTGCCTAAGCCAGTCAACAAAGTTCACTCCCATGAGTTTCTCCCTTTCTAGGAACATACGAAGTGAAAAGTTCGACGTGGTGTTATTATGATACGACATCCTAGAGTAAATAGAGTACACGTATTAGTTAGTTTGATTTAATCCTCGTTAAAATATTTACCCAATAAGTCTCGAAAAATATTTTAACAAGGGCTAAGAACCATATTTCACTCCAATTCAAAACGGGGTTGCCGCGGATCTCTTCATAGAGCTATTTAGGCCGATAACCATTTTATCGATTGCAATCTCTATTGCAACTCTTAGACACTTGCGGGATCCTACGACAACCATCGGTCATTTGGCATGTTTGATCTCTACCTGCACCAATTCCAAATAAAAATTCCTGTTTGACTCGTGCTAAGCTCGACAATCACTCAAGGATTTTAAATTGCAATTGTAAATCGTCCAACAAGATACACGGTGACACCTCGACAACTACCGGCTCATGCTAAGCTCGACAACCGATAATTTCAAGATACCACACTCACCTTCCACACAGATCTACATGGAATAACTCATGCTAAGCTCGACAATCACTCCATGCTTCACTTGATTCGGGTGGTGTCATATTTTGGATGGCGCAAGATTAACGCTTTTGAAAACGGGCTTTTGTTTTCGGTTTGGATTTAGATTAACTTGTTAAGTGACAAACCCTAGTTCCACTATGTGAGTTAATCTTTGTACGTGAGCGCGTGCGAGAAATGTAAACCATTTTTAACAAATCTCTTGAGATTTTATTAATTTTTATGGAAAAATTATCTAGCATGAGAATCCTAACAATCCATGCAAGAAAAATAAAATCACATCACACGCATAAACGAAATAAATTGCTAACCCTTGCCAAAAGGTCCTATGTGTTCTTCACATGAGCCAAAACGGGAAGAACGTGGTCCATCTAAGGGATAAAAGGCTTCTGATGCGAGCTCCTACTAGAACCGCCATCTCCAATGGATTTCACTGGCTTCTATGCACATCCTCCATCTCCTTTTGACTCCATTTGTGTGTCTTCATCCAAATTGTACAATACATACAATAGAAATTGAAATGGCGTACAAGCCACAATAATTTCCTATTTATCTATTACAATTACACGGATGAATGAAATGGCAAGCAAGCCACAATATTATTACATTTATTGTTAGAAATATGCCCATTAATGCACGTACGCCATATGAACCGCTGCTGATGATGTATGGGCCTATTGGGTCATACACCGGGGTCTAACCTGACAGCAACTTAAGTTAAGGGACCAAATATGACAAAAGACAAAAGTTGACATCGCAGGCCGCGTTAGCGCCGCTAACGTTAAGGGGTTAGCGCCGCTAAGTCCTAGATGTTAGCGCCGCTACGACTGCATGTACTTTGTGTCAAGTCACTGACATGACGCGTTAGCGCCGCTAATTATTTTGAGTTAGCGCCGCTAACTTGTGGTTAGCGCCGCTAAACCTTGCCAGTGCCATTTGTCGAATCCACCTCCTTAATCAGCAAATGCAAGTTGTTTCTTCAACATACGAGGCTTGGCCGGTGGAGAGGGGTTAAACCCGAATCTGGGGTTAGGAGGGAGAAAAGGAGAACTCATTTGTTTGGTGTATTTACTTCTTTTTCTCTCAAGAAAAATACCTCTCCTTCTTTGGTGCTACAAAGACCAAGTGATGGCTTAAGAGAGATGATTCCAGAGTTGGTCTCGTGATTTGCTGTTCCAGAAGTGGTATTCAAAGGTGAAGTACCATGGAGGCTTGCTAGCTCAAGGGGTTAGACGTGTTCCTGGGGTACTACCCATTAGTCGATCCGGGTTTTGTTCTTTGAGCTTCATCACCACGAGATAACGAGTTTTCTGGAGCTAAGGAGAAAGGTATAACACCTCTTTCCTTTACAAGTTGCATTTTTATACATAGAGTTTGGTCCATGTTTGGGATTTCGGTTTTTATGCTTTGATTGCTTGTACCATGGGCTGTTTTTGTTGTACATTCGCTTCCGCTGCGTGCCCACGAAATCCCAACAGTTGTATCAGAGCCACCTCTATGTTAGATTTGCACTTGGTGGCTTGAAAAATCCCGAAATTGGAATGTTTATTTTCTGTTCGAACAAGGTTAGCGCGCTAACCTCGAGTTAGCGGCACTAACCCATAAAACTTAGCGGCGCTAACGCGCAGCTACAGATTTTGTTTTTCAAGTTAAAAACAGTTTTGGTCTTGGGTATTTTTGGCTATTTTGTAATTGTGGAAATTTGTTCCAGATTTTGTCTTGGTAATTTTGTTACCATTTTGTTTGGTTGTATGTGTTAGATTTGAAATTGGTAACCTTGCCTTTCACCTTGTGGTTGACTTTGTGTGTTTGGATGCATTTGGTGATTTTTATATCACGTTATTGTTAGAATCTGCCCGATAATATATGTACGCCTTAAAGCACTGCCGATGATGTATGAGCCTATAAGGGTCACAAACCGGGGTCTAACATCACAGCAAATAAGGTTGAGGGACCAAAGATGGCAAAAGTGGAAGTTGGCAATGCAGGCCACGTTAGCGCCGCTAACTATAACGAGTTAGCGCCGCTAACTGTTAGAGGTTAGCGCCGCTAAGGCTGCATGTGCTTTATGTCATATCGAAGTCAGGCTGCGTTAGCGTCGCTAGCGGGTTAAGGTTAGCGCCGCTAACTCTTGGTTAGCGCCGCTAACCCTGCATGGGTTTTATGTCATATCGGTCTCCACTAACAGCCAATTGGGGAGAGTATCTAGAATCATCTTGGCCGGCTTTGGGAAGCTTAAGTGACATTCCTAAGGTCTTTATAAAGAGTTGTTCCTGGAACATTACTTCTTCTTGGCCAAACTCTCTCTCTAGCATACAAACTCACATATATCTCTCTCTCACTTGGATACCTTGGATTGGTGATTTCGTGAGCCAGAGATCTCGTGGTCCAGAGACTATTTTGCTGTTCTTGAGTAAGGTTTCCAGTGAAGATCTTGCTCAAGCTTGCTAGCACTCGGTGTTGGACTTTGTTCCCGGTTTGAGATTTCGTGAGAAGGCCAAGGACAAGAAGAAGGAGACCCTTGCTTCAACATCCAAGATCTGCCACCAACAAGGACTTTACTGGAGCTTAGGAGCACGGTATAACCTTCTTACCTTGTGGTTTTGTTGCTATTTTGTACATAGAGTAGATCCATGCTTGGGATTTCATTGTTTTGAACACTTGTATGCATGTTTTATCTTGTTCTCGCTTCCGTTGCGTGTTCATGAAATCCCAACAGTGGTATCAGAGCCACCTCTATGTTAGAATAGCACTTGGTGGCTTGAAAAACCCGAAATCAAAGTGTTTGTATTCTGCGGTTAGGGTTAGCGGCGCTATCCTAGAGTTAGCGGCGCTAAGTCTCTAGGGTTAGCGGCGCTAACGCCACTGGAAAATTGTTTTCGAAAATCTTGAATAAAACAGCTTAGGTCTCGGGATTTTTAGCACTTGTACCTTCTGGAAATTTGTTCCAAAGATGTTTTTCATGTTGTTCCAGTAGTAGCATGATTTGTTTGGTTGTATGTGTTAACATGAGTTGGTAATCTTGCCTTGGCCCATTTGGTTGATGTGTGTTGTGCATGTAATTTGGTGGTTTTGATCCACAATTGGGGCTGTAAAATTATTAAATTCAGTTTGATTGTAATAATTTGTGGCTTGCATGCCATTTCATTCATCCATGTACAAGTATTAGATAAATAGGAAAAATTATGTGGCTTGTATGCCATTTATCTTTTCTATTGTATTGTATATTGTATGATGGAGGGATGAAGACACACGAGGAGGCAAAACGAGATGGAGCATTGTGCCCTTAGAAGCCAAAGAAATCCGATGGCGATGGTGGTTCTAGTGGGAGCTCGCGTCAATATTGTTTTGTCCCTTAGATTGACCGAGTTCTTCCCGTTTTGGCTCACGGGAGGAACGCATAGGTTTTATGGCAAAAATTACCGACTATGTTGTATATTGCGTATGATGTGATTTTATTATTCTATGCATGGATTGTAGGTTTCGCATGCTAGAAATTTTTTTGATAAAAATTAATAAAATCACAAGAGTTTTGTTAAAAATGGTTTCCTCTCGCGCGCGATCACATACATTGATTAACCCACCTAGTGAAAATAGGATTTGTCACTAATAAGTTAATCAAAACCAAACCGGAAACAAAAGACCCGTTTTTCCACAAAACGTAAATCATGCACCATCCGTAAGTCGATACCACCCGAATCTAGTCTTATGAGATTTGGTTGTCGAGCTTAGCACGAGCCAATTCTCATGAAACTGTGTGGAAGGTGAGTGTGGCAAATTCACAACTTTGGTTGTCGAGCTTAGCACGAGCCAATTTTGGTGGATTTGTTACCGTATGTCTTGACAGACGATTTGCAATTTTAGGTTTGAAATCTTGGTTAATTGTCGAGCTTAGCATGAGTTAACCAAAATTTCAAGACATAGAATTGGTGCAAGAAGGGATCAAACATACCAAACGACCATTGGATGTCGCAGGATCCCGCATGTGCTAAGGATTGCGATGGAGATTGCAATTGGCAAAATGGTTGCCGACCTAAATAGTTTTATCATGTGATCCGCGGTAACCCCGTCACATGGTAGGATGAAATACGGTTCTTAGCCTTGTTTAACTAATTCTTATTGGGTAAATTTTTAAACAAGATAAAATATCATAATAACTAATATCTACTTTGCAAATTTTAGATGGCATCAACAAGCGCAACAAACACCACCACCAACGTTTCTCTTAGGGTTTTCCTTGAAAAGGAGAAACTCGATGGTAGAAATTTCATGGATTGGCATAGATAACTGAGGTTGGTCTTACGCTATGAAGGAAAGTTGCATACCATAGAGGAACCCCTCCCCGAGGCACCTCCTGCTGGTGCAACAAGGGCCGTCCGTGAGGCGTATGAAAAGCGCCTCAAGGAGACGGAGGAAGTCACGTGCCTCATGTTGAGCACGATGAACCAAGATTTGCAAAAGCAAATGGATCATCTTAGTGCTTACGACTTGCTCGTGCAGCTAAAGGACATGTTCCAGCAGCAGGCGAGGCAAGAGAGATACGAGTGCCTCAAGACAACCCTTGCTTGCAAGATGCAAGAGGGTGGGAACGTGAGCGCGCATGTGTTGCGTATGAAAGCAAACATCGAGCGCATGGAGAAGTTGGGTTTTACCATAGGGAGGGAGATGGCGGTTGATTTAATCCTCCAATCCCTACCCGGTGCGTATGATCAATTCGTTATGAGTTATCATATGCACAGCATGGATAAAACCTTGATGGAACTTCATGGTATGTTGAATACCGCTGAGTCTAGCATGACCAAGAACAAGCCATCCTCCTCCACCTCTCATGTTCTCGCCATCCGGGAAGGCCGCATCACGAAGAAGAAGGCCGCCTCTTCCTCTAAAAGGAAGGGTAAGGGAAAGGTTGGCGGGGCCAAGCCTAACCCGGCCTCCGATGGCAAGGGCAAGGGGAAACTTCCCCAAGCCAAGGCTCCGGAGGATGCGGAGTGCTTTTTATGCGGGGGCAAGGGCCATTACCGCCGTACCTGCCCAAAGTACCTGGAGGGACTAAACAAGCTCAAGGCAATGAGCATATCGAGTCCGGATGCGTCAGGTACGTTCATGATAGAACTCCACCATACTTCTACTTCTAAAGGCTGGGTATTGGATACTGGCTGTGGCACTCACATATGTAATATGGTGCAGGTGCTAAGGGAAAGTAGGAGCTTGGAGCGGGGAGAACTGGATCTTGTCATGGGAAACTCGGAAGTTGTCCCTGTGGAAGCTAAAGGTGACTTGGAGCTTTCATTCAAGACCGGTTTTTCTATTTTGTTAAAGGATGTATGCTATTCGCCCAATGTGGCTAGAAACATTATTTCTTTTCACAAGTTGTATGACGATGGTTTTGATTTTAAATTTGTAAGTGGTACAATCATTTGCTTTAAAAATGAAATTGTTTATTTTAAAGCTATACCATGTCATGGCATATATGAGGCAAATGCATACATTGAATCAAGAAAATCTATCATGAATATTGATTCTGACTCCAAAAATGGTTTGGATAAATATTCCATGTGGCATAGTCGTCTTGGCAATATAAACAAGACTCGTATCACCAAGCTCCAAGTGGATGGGATCTTGGAATCATTTGATCAAGGATCAAATGAAGTATGCGAATCTTGCTTATTGGGCAAAATGACAAAAGCACCCTTCACGGGAACAAGTGAGAGGGGAAAGGACCTTTTAGACATAATCCATACGGATGTATGTGGACCTTTCAAGCATGTCACAAGGAATAATTCAAGATACTTCGTAACCTTTATAGATGATTATAGTAGGTACGGGTATGTCTATCTTGTTAAACACAAGAATGAAACCTTTGAGGTGTTCAAGACATTCCAAAACGAAGTTCAGAATCAGTTGGGCAAGACTATAAAGATACTCCGGTCTGATAGAGGTGGAGAGTATCTTAGTACCGAATTCGTCGATCATCTTAAAAATTGTGGAATTGTTTCACAATTAACACCTCCGAGGACTCCACAACTAAATGGGGTCGCTGAGAGGAGGAACCGGACTTTGCTTGATATGGTAAGGTCTATGATGTGTCGAGCGGAGGTACCTATTAGTTTCTGGGGATATGCCTTAGAAACTGCGGTAAGAATCCTTAACCTCGCACCAACCAAGAAAGTCGATAAAACACCTTATGAAATGTGGCATGGTAAGAAGCCGACACTTTCATATTTACGAGTTTGGGGTTGTCAAGCCTACGTGAGACGTGAGGCTGAAGACAAACTTGAACCTCGTTCGGAGAGGTGTTATTTTATCGGTTATCCTCCTAACGGTGTTGGATATTTATTTTATAAACCTTCAGAGAACAAGGTATTTGTTGCTCGAAGGGCATTCTTCCTTGAAAGAGAGTTGCTATCCAAACACGGCAGTAAGGAAGTTGACGTTGAGGAAGATCAAGGGTCGGCCGATAAAGGACTTAAGGTTGGCACTAGCCAAAATACCGAGCAAGATAATGTTGCGGTACCTGACACTCTTGCTACTTCTACTCCTAGGCGTTCTAGTAGAACTCGTTTTGAGCCAGAGAGATATGGGTTTCTCATATCTGAGGGCAATGAGTTATTGGTGGATCATGATGATCCCACCAGCTACAAGGAAGCCATGGCAGGCCCTGAGTCTGCTCAATGGAGGAAGGCGATGGAGAGCGAGATGCAATCTATGTCGGATAACCAGGTTTGGGAACTGGTTGATCCTACACCAGGGATTAAACCCGTCGGGTGTAAATGGGTTTTTAAGAAGAAACCCGGTATAGATGGAACCTTGGATATCTTCAAAGCCCGACTGGTGGCAAAGGGTTTCACTCAGACTCAAGGGATTAATTATGATGAAACTTTCTCCCCAGTGGCCATGTTGAAGTCAATCCGGATACTACTTGCCATAGCTGCGTTTCATGATTATGAAATTTGGCAAATGGATGTAAAGACCGCCTTCCTTAACGGGAAGCTTAATGAAGAGGTGTACATGAGACAGCCTGACGGTTTTGAACATCCAAAGTATCCAAACAAGGTTTGTAAGCTTATGAAGTCCATTTATGGACTTAAGCAAGCATCTCGAAGCTGGAATCTTTGCTTTGATGAGAAAATCAAAGAGTTTGGTTTTTCAAAGAGTAAAGATGAACCTTGCGTATATGTCAGGGTTAGTGGGAGCACCATAGTCTTCTTGGTTCTATATGTAGATGATATTCTACTTATTGGAAATCATATCCCAAGCTTAAGAAGTGTCAAAGCTTGGCTAGGGAATTGCTTTTCAATGAAGGACCTAGGCGATGCGAGCTGTATTCTGGGTATAAAGATCTATAGAGATATATCAAGAAGGCTATTAGGGCTTTCTCAAAGTGCATACATAGAAAAGGTCGTGAGACGCTTTAAGATGGAGGAATCCAAGAAAGGAAACCTCCCTATGTTGCATGGTTTGACTTTGAGTAAAACTCAATGTCCTGCCTCCAAGGAGGAGATAGAAGTAATGAAGCGAGTTCCATATGCTTCGGCTGTGGGCTCGATCATGTACGCCATGCTATGCACTCGTCCTGATGTGTCATGTGCTTTAAGCATGACTAGTAGATATCAGGCGAACCCAGGAGAACCTCACTGGAGGGCAGTGAAGAACATTCTTAAGTACTTGAGACGTACGAAAGAGATGTTCTTGGTATATGGTGGGGAAGAAGAGCTGAGAGTAAAGGGTTACTCGGACGCTAGCTTCCAAACTGACAGGGATGACTGCCGATCTCAATCGGGGTTTGTGTTCCTGTTAAATGGTGGTGCTGTCAGCTGGAGGAGCTCAAAACAAGACACGATGGCTGATTCGACTACCGAATCGGAGTACATTGCGGCTAGTGAAGCAGCAAAAGAAGCCGTGTGGATGAAGAAATTCATCCAAGATCTACAAGTGGTTCCAAGCATCGCTGACCCTATTGAGATCTTTTGTGACAATGAGGGTGCGGTGGCTTTGGCAAAGGAACCAAGAGCTCACAAGAGGACAAGACACATTTCGCGCAAATACCACTTTATTCGGGATGTAATTGAAAGTGGTGAAGTCATCATTAGCAGAGTAGCATCGAATGGAAACTTGGCAGATCCATTCACTAAGCCGTTACCGCAAGCAGCTCATGAATCTCACACTAGAGGGATAGGTGTAAGATTTGCTAGCGATTTGGCTTGAGTTGTATATATATATTAGTTTATTTGATATGTATTAATTTATTTTGGGAACGATACAGACAGTATTGTAATTATGCTTGTTTCGATATGCGAGTGATTCGGTTACATTCATAAGACTTTACTGTGTTCCATCTTAGTATGTTTAACCACTTCCCAGAATGTTTATACATTCTAAATTTCCACAGTCAGTCATTCTTCAAGGGAAGGAAGTTTGAAATAAGGCTAAGGTTAGGTGTTGGTTATGCATTAATCAAGGATTGAATGCATGAAACGCAACAGTAACCTGTGCTTGAAAGGAGTTTCAAGTGACTGGAAGACCCATACCCAAGTATACTTCATGGATTATAGTCACGAGTAACTTGGGATGATAAAATCTTACATCCTCAGACCCGAGATGTATGAATCGCTATATCATAGTTTTTACTTGCTTTAGCCATTTTCAAAAGCAGTTCGTAAATGGCTGTGATAAAGGGAATGACTAGGTAAGTCAAGAGGTATGGTATGGGATTATGCAGTCAAAGGGATTTGTTCCTCCTGTATGAGAGATATCCCTGGGCCCCTCGATGATTGGGAGCTGACGCCAAAATATTGCATGGCCATGCACAAGGACTATTGATTGAGAATCAGATATGTCCTTACCTTTTGGTCACCACCAATCAAGATCGAGAAACATAATCGTGAACGATCTGGAGATTGACATTTACTAATCCATGTCTCGTGTTCACAAGGATATCGCGAACAAAAGGATGTCTAAGATCACTTATCTAGGACCACTACTTTAGTATGATGGTTTTCTGCAGGTATTCAGAACTCATACAGACTTGGGGGCATTGATGCTTTGCTAGAGGCCGCTCTTTGTCTGTGCTTGCCTGGGTACAGTATATTATGTGCAAGTGGGAGTTTGTTAGAATCTGCCCGATAATATATGTACGCCTTAAAGCACTGCCGATGATGTATGAGCCTATAAGGGTCACAAACCGGGGTCTAACATGACAGCAAATAAGGTTGAGGGACCAAAGATGGCAAAAGTGGAAGTTGGCAATGCAGGCCACGTTAGCGCCGCTAACTATAACGAGTTAGCGCCGCTAACTGTTAGAGGTTAGCGCCGCTAAGGCTGCATGTGCTTTATGTCATATCGAAGTCAGGCCGCGTTAGCGTCGCTAGCGGGTTAAGGTTAGCGCCGCTAACTCTTGGTTAGCGCCGCTAACCCTGCATGGGTTTTATGTCATATCGGTCTCCACTAACAGCCAATTGGGGAGAGTATCTAGAATCATCTTGGCCGGCTTTGGGAGGCTTAAGTGACATTCCTAAGGTCTTTATAAAGAGTTGTTCCTGGAACATTACTTCTTCTTGGCCAAACTCTCTCTCTAGCATACAAACTCACATATATCTCTCTCTCACTTGGATACCTTGGATTGGTGATTTCGTGAGCCAGAGATCTCGTGGTCCAGAGACTATTTTGCTGTTCTTGAGTAAGGTTTCCAGTGAAGATCTTGCTCAAGCTTGCTAGCACTCGGTGTTGGACTTTGTTCCCGGTTTGAGATTTCGTGAGAAGGCCAAGGACAAGAAGAAGGAGACCTTGCTTCAACATCCAAGATCAGCCACCAACAAGGACTTTACTGGAGCTTAGGAGCACGGTATAACCTTCTTACCTTGTGGTTTTGTTGCTATTTTGTACATAGAGTAGATCCATGCTTGGGATTTCATTGTTTTGAACACTTGTATGCATGTTTTATCTTGTTCTCGCTTCCGTTGCGTGTTCATGAAATCCCAACAGTTATGGGCTGTAATATTTATTAATTCAGTTTGGTATGTAATAATATTGTGGCTTGCATGCCATTTCATTCATCTGTGTATTTGTAATAGATAAATAGGAAATTTTGTGGCTTGTACGCCATTTCAATTTCTATTGTATATTTTGTACATTTGGATGAAGACACACAAAAAGGAGTCAAAAGGAGATGGAGGATGACCATAGAAGCCGGTGGAATCCAATGGAGAAAGCGGTTCTAGTGGGAGCTCGCATCGGAGTCCTTTGTCCCTTAGTTTGATCACGTTCTACCCGTTTTGGTTCACGGGAAGAACGCATAGGATTTATGGCAAGGGTTACCAATTTATTTCGTTTAAAATGCGTGTGATGTGATTTTATATTATTCTTGCATGGTTTGCTTAGGATTCGCATGCTAGGCAATTTTTCGAAAATTAATAAAATCACAAGAGATTTGGTAAAAATGGTTTGCAGCTCTCGCGCGCTCACATACAAGATTAACTCACCTAGTGGAAATAGGTTTTGTCACTAAACAAGTTAATCTGTAACCAAGCCGAAAACAAAATCCCGTTTTTCATAAAACGTAAATCTTGCGCCATCCGTAAGTCGATACCACCCGAATCTAGATTTATGGGTTTTGGTTGTCGAGCTTAGCACGAGCCAACTCTCATAAAACTGTGTGGAAGGTGTGTGTGGAAAATTCACAATTTTGGTTGTCGAGCTTAGCACAAGCCAACTTTGCTGGATTTGTTACCGTATGTCTTGACGGACGATTTACAATTGTAAATTAAAATCCTTGAATGATTGTCGAGCTTAGCACGAGTCAACCAAGAATTTTAATTTGGAATTGGTGCAAGTAGGGATCAAACATGCCAAACGACCGATGGTTGTCGTAGGATCCCGCATGTATCTAAGAGTTGCAATAGAGATTGCAATCGGTAAGATGGTTATCAGCGTAAATAGCTCTATGAAGTGATCCGCGGCAACCCCGTCATGGATTGGAGTGAAATATGGTTCTTAGCCCTTGTTAAAATATTTTTCGAGGCAATATGGGTAATTATTTTAACGAGGATTAAATCAAACTAACTAATTCGCGTACTCTCTTTAATTATAGGATGTCGAATCAAAACCACAACACGTCGAACTTTTCACTTCGTATGTTCCTACAAAGGAAGAAACTTACGGGAGTGAACTTTGTTGACTGGCTTAGGCAATTAAGGATTGTCCTTCGTGCCGAGTATAAGTTGCACATACTTGAGGAACCCCTTCCTGAACCACCTGCTATCAATGCGGAATGGACCATCCGATACGCGTATGAAAAGCGTGTTCGGGATACGCACGATGAGGGTCAGCAAACAGTTTTGTTTTAATTCCCATAGGAGTTGAAATTGGTGAACAATCAGTCATGTCAAATCGTTTTAATAAATCTTTTATATATTTTGACTGATTTATAAAAATCCCATGGTTAAATTGAGAAATTTGCAATCCAAGGAAAAAATTAACTTCCCCCATCATGCTCATTTCAAACCTCTGTTTCATGGTATTGGCAAAATCATCACCGTACTTTGGACTAGTTGAGCGAAAGATAATATCATCTACGTAAATTTGTACAAGAATATAATATGAACCGATCTGTTTTTTGAAGAATGTTGTGTCTGTGGTCCCTTTTCCATAGCCCTTACTCAACAAGTAATCTGACAGCTCATCGTACCAAGCTCTCGGGGCTTGTTTTAAACCATACAAAGCTTTTTCAAGTAGATATACATGCTTTGGGAATTTGGGATACACGAAGCCTTCAGGTTGACCAACATAGACTTCCTCTTTGAGTTTTCCATTAAGGAATGCAGTTTTAACATCCATTTGGAAAACCTTAAAATTCTTGAAGGCGACATAGGCTAGAAATAATCTGACCTCTTCCAAACGGGCTACTGGGCCAAAGGTCTCATCATAGTCGATTCCCTCTTGCTGATTGTACCCCTTAGCCACTAGCCTAGCCTTGTTGCGCACAACTACTCCATCAGAGTCTTTCTTGTTTTTGAAGATCCACTTAGTCCCCACAATCGATTTACCTTCAGGTTTGGGTACTAAGCGCCACACTTTCAAACGGTCGAACTGATTCAGCTCGTCTTGCATAGCAAGAATCCAGTCCGGATCTTCTAAAACTTCTGATACACGTGTTGGCTCTATCATACTCAGAAAAATCATATTCAGACATTCGTTTGCGCTTGCAGCGCGAGTTTGAACACCGGCGTTCAAACTGCCAATGACTTGAGTGTCAGGGTGACTTCTCAACCATACAGGCTCGGGGGTCCTAACCTGTATGAAGTCATCAAGTGGTTGAGCTTCCATTGCAAATGGATTTACCATTTTAGCTTCAGCAAACGGATTAATAGTATCATCAATTACAGCAGGAGAAGGAGTCGGTTGTACAAGAAATGGACTGTTTGTAGCTTCAAACTCAAAATTCTCCTGATCAGTGTCACGTACAACAAATGGAGTACTAAGTGTGACAGATTCTTCTTGTTGTAACGGATCAGCCCTGTTTTCATTGACAGAAGAAGATTCATTAGTCTTGAAAAAGTCAAACATGAAATCCAAATTGATATCTTCATTCTGAATGTATTGATTATCAGATTCATTCGCTTGGTAAACAGGGTTTTTGTTATTTGAAGGTTTGGTTGTCAACGAGTTTAAGTTTACTAAATCATCAAACGTCACATTGATGCTTTCGACAACAACGTTAGTTCTCCGATATAGAATTCGAATAGCCTTTTTGTCATTAGAATACCCCAAAAAGATTCCCTCGTCAGCTTTTGGATCAAACTTGGATAGTTTATCCGATTCATTCAGAACGAAGCACCTATTACCAAATACATGGAAGAATTTGATATTAGGCACAACTCCGTTGCACAGTTCATAAGGAGTTTTATTGAAACGACGATGAATTAGGGATCTGTTTTGGGTGTAGCATGCAGTATTGACAGTCACAGCCCAGTATGATGCTCACAACTTGGAATATTGTAACATCGTTCTCGCAGCTTCAATCGGTATTCTATTCTTTCTCTCAACAACTCCATTTTGTTCCGGAGTATAGGCTGCTGAAAACTGATGTGTTATTCCTTCAAAATCAAGATAAGAATCTAGAGACCTATTCTTGAATTCTGTGCCATTGTCAGTGCGTATCACTTTCACAGGTTGTCCTTGCTGTGTCTTGTGCTTAGTCAGAAATAGAATAATCTGCTGTGGCACTTCAGACTTGTGATCTACGAACCGAACCCATGTGTAGCGCGAATAGTCGTCTACCATCACCAGAAATAACGCTTTGAATTTCGGGACTGAACCTTCATAGGCCCACAAAGATCCATATGAATCAGTTGAAGAGGAGCTGATGTTGTTGAAAGTTGAAAAACTTTATGAGGTACTCGTTTTGATTTCCCCAGCTCACAATCCTTACACAGATGTTCTTTTTCGAACTTCAATTTAGGGATACCTCGGACCAGATTCCCGTTTACCAGCATATCTTCTTCAGGATTCCTCCAGTTTGGAACAGATTTGAAACCACGCAACTGTTGGAGTATGCCCACTGACACACGTACGCTAAATGATTACTACCGAAGATGTATGGGCCTATCGGGTCACACGCCAGGGGTTAACCTTGATACAACCTAAAAGATGAGGGTGAGAAAGGATAAATAATGATAGTTGGTTTCCAGCAGGGGTTAGCGGCGCTAACCCTGGCTTCGCTAAAACAGCCGCGTTAGCGGTGCTAACCTTGGGTGGTTAGCGGCGCTAACTGTGGGCGGTTAGCGGCGCTAAACCTGCCTGACAGAAACAACTTTATTCTTTTCACCTCTAGACTCCACCAATGCATGTGTTTTGTGATGATTAGTCTTGGGCCGACTTGGGGAGATCTGGAGTCATGGGTTGCTCTATAAAACAATGCATAACTCTCTCATTCTCACTCTTGGCCACTTTGTTAAAAGAAAAACACTTAGAACTTTTGTGAGAGTTGCTAAGTTCAAACAAGAGAGAAAGAGAGTAGATTCCTGGTGGTTTCTTGGTTGTGTTCCAGAAGTATTTTCGTGAAAGTGAAGAATACTCGGGGTGCTAGTACACCAAGGTCTCGTTGCACTCGGGGTGGACTTCGATAGTGAGAGAAGGGGCCGAGCAAGGAGGTGTACGATTCGGAGCTAGCCACACACAACCATCAGAGACATCTAGGGTATAATACTCTCACTTTCTCTTCTGTTTAGTTGCTTAACTTAGTTGTAGAGTTAGATCCATTGATGGGGTTCACTTTGTGGTCTTGTTTTTTATTGAAAATTCGATTTTGTACCTTCCATGCTTCCGTTGCGGTGTACCACGAACCCTAACAGCAACATTCGATCTTGATGATATGAACATGCATTTATACAATGACCTTCAACACAACCAACATTAGCACAAAAAATTTCATTTTTCACATCTTGTGATTTTGAAATATCTGTTTGGTTATTTGAAACCAGACTTTCTTTCCAAATCAAACCAGACTTACAGTTTTTCAAACAACGTTTATGAAGAATGACACAAAAAAAGGAAAGAAATCACGTTTTCTAAAACTATATTGTGTCTTGTGTTGCTTGTCCTCAACTGTTGACTGCTTGATTGTTTGGGAAACATCTGGCTTCCTCTCAGCTTGTGGAACTTCTGTCTTCATTACCTTTCTCACTTCTGATTTGAAAACAATTTTGATTTTATCTGATTCAGAAGAAAAAGAAGAAGATTTTTTAGTTTTGTTAATGTATGAAGTTCGATAAGAAGATGATGCAGATGGTGAAGGCTTGGTGCCTGATGTAGATCCCTTTTCTCTAATACTCGTTGAATCACAAAACTGATTGCATTTGTGAGATACATATTCTCTACAAGCTTTTGGGCAAGTAGGAATTGCAACACCCCAGCCACGTTCCACTTCTTCCAAAAGTCGTTTGATTTTTTCATCACGAAGTTTTAGTTTCTAGTTCATAGATAATGAGTTGAGGAATTACAAGATGTGCACAACTGAATAATGGTTTGTTTTTATCCTCACTTAACTGAATAATGGTTTGTTTATGATTCTCAACTTCCTTCTTTGTTCGTTCCAATTTCTCAGAAAATTCTTGAGTTTGATTAGTTAAAACATCATTTTCAAATCTCAGTTGATTCACCACTTCAGAGTTTGATTTATCAAAATGCACAGCGGAAGAATGTAAGTGAGACAACTGTTTTTTCAACATTTGATTTTCAATTCCTAGAATGATGTTGTTAACTATGCAGTTTGTTTCAAGAATCTCCTGTCGCCGCTGCAATTCCATGTGAGGAATGTACAGGCATGGTGCGTATGACGTGACTGTTTGTTCATGATTTTGAAAAATTAGAGTTTCAGCATGGAAAACAGATTTATTTTTGAATGAGAAACCATCAGTAGTTTCATATGAAGCATTTAGTGAATCATAATTAAATGGTTTTTGGCACTTTGTTGTGGTCTTTCTTTTGAAATCTTCTTCTTGTTTAACTTCCTCAGCAGCAACAAAAACCATCTTTTCACTTAGCCCGCGATTCATCCTTTCTGCCTGATAGAGTTGAGTACAGTTGATTTTCTTGAAAAAGTCACTTTCATCATACCCTAAACCCTTGTACTCTTTACGAATATCTGGAGTAAAAGTCTTGAAAATCATATGACGGGTTGTGGGTTTCTTACGAACAACTTCTTCAAGTTTGTTAACTTTTGTTTCCAAAATTTGTTTTTCTTTCAAAATCAAATTAAAATTGATTTCAGCACTCAACTTAGTAGCATTTAGATCATGGACCTTTCTTTCTGTTTGCTCATGTATCTGATTCAATTCATCCTATTTTTGTTTGATTAATTCCTGGAGTTGATTAAGGTGTGTTGTGTGCTCAGAATTGACGGCTTGATTCCTTTTAAGATTAATGTTTTGTGTTTGCAACTTTTGATTCTTGGCAGTTAAGGATTGAACCTAATTAACTAGTGTCATAATGTGATCAGCAGATATATGAGAGTTATCAAGAGATACCTTCTCAGCGGTAGACTCTGACTCAGTTGAGAGAGAACTGGAGCTGGAAGGTGTCGTTTAAGCTCCATCATCACTTTCATACTCACTCTCTTGATCCGACTCATCAAATTTAGCCATAAACCCAGTAACTGCTTCTCCTATCTCTGCATCCTCAACCACAGTGTTCTCCTCATCAAACCCTAAACCATCAAACTCATCTTCACTTTCACCATCAGACTCCAGAAATTCAAATTCTTCCACATTGGCCATGAGTACAAAATTGGGCATGAACTTCAGCATCTTCTTCTGAATCATCAGTGTCAGATAGGAACTGATCTTCTTCTGCCAGAAGCACTGTTCCACTATTTCTATTCTTGATCAGATTCAGCTTAGCTTTATAGTATTCCGAGTCTTTCACCTTAGGCTTTTTGCAATCTTTGATTACATGCCCTGTGCTTCTACAATTATAGCACTTTTTGGGCTGAGAAGCTAGAATCTTTCTCTCATACCTCTTTTCCAGATTTACTCCATCATTTCTTTGAAAATTATTGTCTCTTCTGCGAGATCCAGAAGTGAATCTTTGACGGTTATTGGTTTTAGACTTTGTAAACTGGTTCTCTAACATATTGGCCAGGTAAGCAACAGCCTGCATAACTTTCTCATTATCTGCTGGCTCCTCGGTGTCAGTCTCGGAAGATTCAGATTCTTGTATTTGCTTAAGCTTCAAAGATCTGCTTGAAGATCTGCCTCTTTTATCATTCACAACTAAGGCTAAAGGATCAACATTTTCCTTTTGTGAACTCATACCAACTTCATCTTGATATTGATTCAGTTCTTCAAATATCATGTGATGAGTGACCTTATTGAGAAGCTTTTGGTTCATTTGTCTGTAGATGGTCACTTGAGTTCTCCACTCAGGTCCAAGTGAATTCATGAACCTGGTGTTCTTTGTATGATCAGAATAGCTATCCAGCTTCTGATTTCTAAGATCATTGAGCAGCTTGCAGAATCTGCTGTAGGTATCAAATAATGTTTCACCTTCCTTAGAATGGAAGTGATCAAATGCATTTACTAAAGCAGTTTCCTTGATCCACACCCCGGACTCAGTTCCTTCCATTTGTCTTGCAATCTCATCCCAAATTTCTTTGGCTGTATCAAGCCCATTGATCTTGATATAGAATTCAGATGATAGACCATGCTTCAAATAATATTTAGCCTTTTGGTATGCTGTTGCTCGAAGCTTTTCCTCAGCTGTATATTTTGCAGGTGTTTTAGGACGATTAATCTCTTGAAGTGGGGGATTATTTGTTGAATCAGCTGCCTGATGAAACATGAAGATACCATTTCCATCCTTGATACTTAACTTCATATACTCTCCATATTCTTCAGTATTTTCAATAAAATCCATGAACCTCCCTTTCCACACATTGTATTCTCCATGATAAAGCACGGGAGATTTAGTGTCATAACCAAACGAGAGAGTTTCACTATAAGCACTCATTGTTAGATCGTTGCTCTGAAAGGTTTCTTGAACTTGTGAAAATTTGACTAAGTATGAATTCCGATACAATCTAAAATCCGAGATTGAAAAATCCGATATAATTGAACAATCCTTGAAAACTTGAAATCCGAGAACTTTGAGAAACTTGAAATCCGATAAGCTTGAACAATTCGAGAGAATTGAACAATCCGAGAGAATTTTGAAATCAGAGAAATTCTAAATACGAAAAAGTCCAAATCCGATGAATTCCAAATCTGAGAAATTTCAAATCCGAGATTCTTAATTCCAAATCAGATAAATTTGAAATCCGAGAAATTCCAAAACCGAAAAAGTCCAAATCCGATGAATTCCAAATCCGAGAAATTCCAAATCCGATAAATTCCAAATCCGAGATTATTAATTCTGGGAGATTGAAATCCGATATGAATTAAATCCCGAGAAAATGAATTCCGAGAAGAATATTGCTATTCCGAGAATGATTTCTGTCGGAATTGATGTATTCCGAGAAAAATTCTATCGGAATGTAAGTTATTTCTTCACAATTTGAAAGAATCCGATATAAATTCTATCGGAATTGGTCATATTTTCACAGTTTTCACCCAAATATTCACGGAATTGATAATTCCAAGAGATTCAAACCTAAATTCCGAGAACTTCAACCTGTGAATTCCGACAACTTCAACTTTCATATCTAAAAATCGAAATTTTGAAAAAATCTTTTCCAATTGATCTAAGCTCCTCCAGATCAGTTCGCAGTACTCCAATGAACTATTCTAATCCATAATTTCTCAATTTCTAACACAACAAATCAATCTATCAGTGATTTCTTCTCAAGAACTCGAAAACTTCAATCCTTCATATCTTGAAATTGTTGTTTGTAATACCATCAATTCAATTTTCGAGAGTTAGGATGCTAATAATCTTCCCAATGAGTAATAAAACAACAGTTTTAAGCCATCAAATCTTCAATTTCAGAATTAACCCGAAAGTTTCAAAGTTCTTCAAGAAAGCTTCAATTCCGATAAAATTTTAATCAATCAGCTGTTGTTTTTGCACGAAATCATTCAGAAACCAATTAGAGTTGGCTCTGATACCAATTGAAAGTCAAAGAATGAGTGTATAGTATGTAATCCGTATGTGTGTGTAGAGAGAATATGGCCAATACACCTTAATGTGTGTTTTTTCTATTTAATATGTCAAAAGGTTACAATATGTCAATGCTTACTTAGTATTTATACTAAGTACTAAAACATACATATTACATCACATAAAGACTAGATCTAATCATAAAATTTAGATCTAACAATAGAGTCTTTGGACATTGATGATGTGCCTAAGGAGACTCAACAAGGGGTGGCTTGCTACTTCTGCGGAAGATTTGGGGATTGGGGCCGTCATGTCTGCCCTTCGTGCCGAGAGGATATAAAACTTCTCATAAAAGAGAGAGTTAATTTTCCTACTTGAGGTACATTCATGTTTATACTTCATTGCTATTCCTTAATAAGCTGGGTTGTTAACCCAAGCTACAAGACTCAAGTTTTTCACAAATTTATTTTGTTACAAAGTGTAGGTCTGTTCGTTGCAAGAAGGAAGAGCTTGAGGAACCGGATCTCTAAAGAGGAAATCCTGTTGATTGTCCTCTACAAGAGAATTGGAAGAGTTGATCTCGCTATTACTTCCGGATCACATATCACTTTTGTTTTTATGCCCTGCGTGGTAAGTTTTGCTTTAGTGTATGCTCTTTGATGATGATGGATGTATTTTGACTCTTGTATTTTGATGTAAAGATTTTTCATATTGATGGTTTCATTTCAAATTCTATCCATGTCATTGCTCATGTGTTATTTTTTACCATTTTGGTTAGTTTGATATTTGTAAATGTAACATTGGAGTCAATCAAGACAAGGATCAAGACAAAGGAGACAGAGGATGCCATGGATACTGGAGCCAGTGGGAGCATCAAGATCATTCATGCCATGTGTGCTGTTTATGATCCACTTAGGGTTTGACCACAGGGGTACTTAATTTTAATTAAGTACCAGTGATGGTCAAAAGACGTTATGTGTGCTGGCTTATTATTGCTATTATTAACTGCGTGGTTGTGGTTAATTATTTAGTGCACGCACGTCATTAAACCATATACATATATAAAGGATATTTTTTAAGATGAAAAGTTTTCACTTAAAAAATGTTATAAGTTTTACAAATTTTGTAAAACGGTTAAAACTGGCAATATGTTTTTGAAACAAATTAACCATTTCAAAATCTTTAACTAGTAGTGCTACCCATCTAATGGTACAATTTTCCTGCTACCGGTACCTTGGTGTGTTGTCGTGCCCAAATCGTGCACACCGGGGTTCAAACCGATGTCGGGAGGGGGTCAAAAACTTTGCGATTCCCTGATGTGGCGGGCCAGTATTCACCCCGTCTTAGATGGTGAGGTCTATTATGGTGATTCCCTTATGTGACGGGCCCAAAGTGCACTTAGGAGGACTAGATATGTACGAATTATTTTTCATTGGATGCCCCAAAGATAGAGGAGTCATGTTTTAGATTAAACATGATCGGTATGGTTTATACACACCAAAAATAGCACGGGGTCGGTGTTGTCATGCCCAAACCGTGCACCGGCACGTGTGAAATATGGGTTCTATTCTAAAATATATTTATTTAAAGGGTTATAAATTATTTTAGAGGAATTAAATTATTGAAATGTTTATTTCTTGCTATTTATTGTAGATGTCGATATTATCTGTTATACCGTTTTATACACCCGAGGAGTCTCTTAGCCTCATCATTAGCAAGTGGAAGCTTTCATGGCCAAACTTTATGGTTTGGAAATTGCACTTTAGGAACATCCTAAGGGCACGTGGAAGGCTCTAAACAGTAGACAAACCTCCTCCAGCACAAATTGACTATTCTGCTCACGATGAAGAGTATGATACATATTACAAGTATTTGTCTGATGAATATGACGTCCTGTCAATTCTGATACTCTTCACAGAATCTGAGTTTCCGGGTGAACTTAAGAATAAGTCGGTATTTGAGGTCGTGCAGGACTTAGAGGAGCACTTCAAGGACAGTGAGCGTTGTGGACGCTTTCTGCACATGAAATATATTCTTTCACATGGGATGAAAGAAGGCCAGCTATTGAGTGATCATCTCATTAATACGAGAAGGCTGTTTGATTGCTTGATGATTCTGGGATCACAAGTCAATGAGAATGAACTTGTGATGCGCTTGGTCGGTTCCCTAACTAATCTTTATTAGGAAGAGGTAGTGGACAAGATTGGTTAACCAGATACAACAGTAGTAGGTATGCACGAGTTCTTAATGTGCAAAGATGACCAAGTGCACCCGGACCCCTTTGATGCAACAGTAGTTGAGTCAATGGAGGAAGACAACTGGATTGATGAGCTAGTAGACATTTGGTGCCTAGTCTGCGGTAGCAAGGATATTTGCGAGCACTCACTCGACATTGATCAGCTACACGTCAGTTCTACCGATGAGTCAGGTATCTTTATGATAGATTGCTTAGTTACTTCATTTGAATCATGGGTACTCGATACCAGATGTGGTCATCACATTTTTAATCACTTGCAGGGATTCAAGAGAATTATGAAACTAAGGATGGGGGACATGGACCTATGTGTAGGTGAAGGTGCCATAATTGGTGCTGAAGCTGTAGGAACCTATTGTCTCTGGCTACCTTCAGTATTAATCATAGAACTAGAGACTTGTTACTATGTTTCTAGATTGATTAAAAATGTAATCTCGTACAATTTATTAATAGACAATGGTTTTAACTATCATTCGGCAGGGAAAACAATTTTGTGCTTTAAAGATGATTTATTCTATTTTAAAGCAAGTTCACAAAATGGTCTATATATAATAAATCTAGAAGATGACAATAAAATCTATCATATAAGTAAGAGGTCAAATGATACTTTGAACCAGACTTACCTTTGGTATTGTCAGCTCGGACATATAAATAATAAATGCATAGAGCAACTTCATGGAGATGGAGTTCTAGGGTCATTTGATCTTGAATCAATTGACAATTGTGAATCTTGTTTTTCCGGAAAGATGACAAAGAAACCTTTCGACAGCTTGAATGAAAGGTCAATTGAACTGCTACGAATTATACACACAGATGTGTGTGTTCCTTTCAGTCAAGAAGCCAGGGGAGGATACCCGTACTTCATTACCTTTACTGACGATTTCAGTAGGTATGGTTATGTGTATCGTATAAGACACAAATCTGAAAGTTTCTTTTTCTTCAAACAATTTCAGAGTAAATTACAGAACCAGCTTGACAAGAAGATAAAGCTACTTCGGCCTTACCGGGGTGGTGAATATCTGAGTCAAGAGTTTGATGATCATCTAAAAGAATGTGGGATTGTTTGACAACTCATACCTCCGTATACGCCATAGAGGAATCGTATATCAGAAAGGAGGAATAGAACCTTGCTTGACATGGTTTGTTCTATGATGAGTTGAACTAGTCTACCAATGTCGTTCGTGGGTCATGCACTTGAAACGGATGCTTTCATGCTGAAACGAGTTCTGACTAAATCTGTAGAGAAAGGAAAGACATTGTTCGAGTCATGGACGGGGAAAAAGCCCAAATTGTGTTTCATAAAGATTTGGGGTTGTGTGGCATTTGTTAAACGACCATTCTCGGATAAACTCAAACCCAAATCGGACAAGTGTATCTTTATGGGTTATCCTAAGGAAACCTTAGGGTACTATTTCTATAATCCTAACGAGAACAAAGTTTTTGTCGCTCGGTCATGGACATTTCTAGATGAAAAGTTTCTAAGTTCAGAAACTTCTACAAAGGAAATAGATCTTCAAGAAATTGAAGAGGATGAAGGTATACCTCCTCTAATTGTGGAACCCGTAAGTTAACAAAGAATTGTTGAATCCCAACCCGAGTCTGTAGTTGAGGAAGAAGTGGAAACACAAGACGATCGCAAGTCCACTAGGATTCGGACTAAGCCGAATAGATATCTGGGATTTCTAATTGCTCAGGAAGAAGGGGATCTTTATGAGCCCACATCCTACAGGGATGCTATGTCAGGTAGTGAGTCTGACTAATGGATGAATGCCATGAAGGTAGAGATGCAATCCATGTATGACAACCAATTTTGGGAGTTAGTAGACTTGCCACAACACAGTAGAGTTGTTGGGTGCAAGTAGGTCTTCAAGAAGAAGACCGACATGGAAGGAAACGTCCATACTTTTAAAGCTAGGCTTGTTGCAAAAGGTTATAATAGGATCATGGTATTGATTATGATGAAACTTTATTACCAGTAGCCATGCATTAGTCTATTAGGATTCTTATGGCCATATCTGCATACTTCAATTATGAGATATGGCAAATGGATGTCAAAACCGCTTTCCTTAACGGGAAACTAGCTGAGGATGTGTATATGGCACAACCGGACGGCTTTGAGGATTCCAAGAATCCAGGAAAAGTATGCAAGTTGCTAAAATCCATCTATGGATTAAAGCAAGCATCTAGAAGCTGGAACTTGCACTTTGATGAGCGCATCAAGGAGTTTAGTTTTACCAAAAGCGAGTTCGAGTCCTGTGTTTACACAAAGTTCAGTGGGAGCGTAGCAATCTTCCTGGTCCTCGGAAACGATGTACCAGATTTACAAGGAGTAAAATCCTGGTTAGGTAAACGTTTCCAGATGAAGGACCTAGGAGAAGTTGCATACATACTTGGTATTAAGATCTATAGAGATAGATCTAGGCGGTTGATCGGATTTAGTCTACATTGAAAAAGTATTGAAACGCTTTATGATGGAAGATTCCAAACAAGGTTTCATTCCTATGAGATCTGATATACCATTGAGCAAGGCTCATGCCCTACTTCTCCAAAAGAGCAGAAGAGGATTAAATCGGTTCCTTATGCTTTTGTAGTAGGATCAATTATGTATTCCATGTTATGTACTAGCCCCGATATTTCTTACTTTATAATCCTTACGAATAGATATCAGCAAAATATGGGCTAATCCCATTCGGTGGTTGTCAAGAACATTCTCAAGTATTTGAGAAGGACAAATGATATGTTCTTGGTCTTTGGTGGAAGCATGGATGAAATCAGTGTAACTGGTTACACATACGCGAGCTTCCAGACAGATAGAGATGACTTTAAGTCGTAGTCAGGGTTTCTTCTTACCCTAAACGGTGGAGCTGTATCTTGGGAAAGCCATAAGCAAGATACTATAGTAGATTCAAGTACAGAGGCTGAGTACATTGCGGCAAATGATGCGGCAAAGGAAGCGGTTTGGCTGTGGAATTTTATCTTGGATTTGAGAGTTGTTGCCAGTATCTCTAAAGATTTGCAAGCAAAAGAACCAGGAGATCACCAGCGGACCAAGCACGTACTTAGAAAGTATCACATCATCCGAGAGATCATCAGAATGGGAGATGTGAGGATATGCAAGATACCAACAGAAAACAACGTTGTTGATCCTTTGACTAAGGTGCTAGCAAGAGAAAAGCATGAGAGACATGCTAGTTCCATTGGAATGCAGTACATGAGACCTAGCACCTAGTTTTTCAATATTTAATTAAAATTGTATGGATTGAGATTTAAATTTTATGATTATGTATTAAACATTTCTGCGTGATGGAAATAGGAGGTTTAATATAATCTTTTAAATATCTCTACACTTTTAGCATATATATCTATCCATGATATACATGTCTTGTTATATCAAAATTACTCCGTAGCTACTTGATGTGGTAGGAGTCACATCAGGAAGATACTAACGCTATAATAAATACTTGATGGATTATTCGTGTAGGGAATAACAACATAAGTCATGTGACCAAGTATTTGTAAATATTTGTCAGGGGTACAAATATTGGAGGTGATCCGCATCAGTCTAACTTCATGGAGCCTTTCGACATGAATTAGCTGATTGGTTATCCTTAGACCTGACATGTTTGGTTTTGGGCACGAGGATTTCTGAACTTTGGAACGTTCTAACGTTACGCCGTAACTGTGTAACTATAACGGGCGTATCTGGGTGTAGCGGATGACGCGTGCTCAAATGCAAGTAGTCAAGATGGGATTTGCACCTTCTCTTGTAGAGAGGATATATTCAAGGGCCCCTTGACGGTTGAGACTATATGAATTGTGTGGCCGCGCTCGGATAGAATGATGGACATCATTTGGTAACTCTGTAGCTACAGTTAGTCGAAATCAGAAGTCGAAAAACATAATCTGGATTTTCAGAATAGATCACGTGCTCCATGTCTGAAATCCACATTACAGGATATTGCGATGCAAAAAGAATGTTGGAGTGTGCCCACTGACACACTTACGCCATATGAATCACTGCCGAAGAAGTATGGGCCTATTGTGTCACATGTCGGGGATCAATCCTAACAGCAACCTAAGTGCATGGACTAAAAGTGTCAAAGTGGAAAGGGGTTGGTGTGCAGTCGAAGATCGCGCCTCGAACCATATGTAGGATCGCGGCTCGATCTCGGGCAGAGATCACGGCGTGAATTCTTATAGGTTCGCGCCGCGAACCCGTGTCAGACTGCATGCAATCTTTTTCTTTCCACTTCATTTTCTAGCCAATGCATGGCTTTCTTTTGGGAAACCTTGTGGCCGGTTTTGGGGAGATGAAATGACATTTTTGAGTTTATAAAAGTCCATCACTTGCCTTGCCTTTGAATACTTTTGGCATACTTGAACTTACAAGCACTTAGAGCATTTTTGGCTTCATATTAGAGTGTTCTTGTGAGTTAGTCCAGAGATTAAGAAGGTGTTGTTGTTCTTGTGGTGTGTTCTTGAAGTTGAAGCTCATCCAAGCTTGCTAGTACAAGTGGATTGTGGGGGTGGATCAACAATAGAGAGGAGTTCGGTTTTGAGCTTCTAGTCATCAACCTCATCCTCATCTTTGTTCCAGTAGTTCACCAAGGGTATATTTACGCTTCCCTTCTTTTACATGTTGCAAATACTAGTTATAGAGCTTGGTCCATTTATGGGGTTTTTATGCATTACATGTTTATACATTTGGCTTTGCATGTTGTACCTTTAGCATCCGCTGTGTTCTTGAAACCCCATCAAAGAAAAGCCGGGTAATCCAAGTAGGTGAATACAGAATCTCTGGACATAAGAGAACTTATAGTCGTGGTTAAACTAAGTGTCTGGTTGGGGACCTCCTTAGGCCCATGATGAACAAGGGAGTGTAACTATCGTGCACAAGTGGGAGTCCGATAGATTGTGTGCAGGCATAGTGTACACGTATCATCACATCCATGGAAACTATGAGTCACTAAAGGGTCACATAGCTGCACACCCAACTAATGAACCAGCAAACAATACGATGTGTGTAAAGATTATAATTAACAGTTGATTAATTATAGAAAAATAGATAAATAAAAAATAGATATTTATTATTGGAAAAAGAGAATATTAAATATTAGTTAAATATTTAATAAATAAAGTTTGGTTGGAAAATATTAATTAATAGTTGATTAATTAATATTAACTAAACTAGAGGGATTGTTTCAAGTCCAAGGGCCATAATCCATTTAAATTACTATTTAAATGGATTAACATTTTCTTTTAAACAAATACAATCATAATTAACAAAAGGTAAAAACAAAACTCTCTCCCTCTCTTGCTCTCCCTCGGCCGAACCCCAACACCACCAAATCGGTGGTCGATGGTGGTCACACGGCGGCGACATGCGGCGGTCGGCAGCCACCTCCGTTGGACGACAGCGGCGCCCTGCAGCGGCGCTTTTTCCGGCGATCGAACCTACGACCGAGGCAAGTCCCTTGCGGCGTCTTGGCCTCTCGGCGGCGATAGGGTGCAGCCAAAAGCCAGTGACTATTGGCGGTTTACACACACGCGCGAGACCTTTTCTCTTGGGTATTGTTTGAAAGGAGGTCCAGCAGCCAGTTCTAGGGTGCAGTAGCTATGTATCCCCCTTCAGCAGTTTCATGGTATATTTTCTATCCATAGTCTAGGGTGCGGCGCTTTTATGTTTCAAACTTTCCATAGTCAATCAATCTTCTAGGAAGAAAGATTGAATTAAGACGGAGGTAAATAGTTGACCTTGTATTCACAATGGCATGAATAAGGATGCAATACTTACCTGTGCTTGAAAAGAGTTTCAAGTGACTGGAAGACCCACACCCAAGTATAGTTCATGGATTATAGTCACGATTAACTTGGAATTATAATATTATACTAATATTTGCGTTTTTTTGCATGTTTTACACGCTAGAATACCCCGTACATAGCCCAAATCCAAGGTGATTACTCCTATAATTGATCTAATATGCATAACATTCACCATGGAGGTTTCCAAGAGCTCTAAGTGAGATAAATGGGCAAAATAAGGGAAGAAAAGAAGAAAAATGGTCAGCTGATGAAAAACTCATCCCTACGGCCGCAGAAGGTTTGTCCAACGGCCGCAGGACCTACCTGATCAGTGGTTAGCTAATGTCAGCTGAAAAGAACACCCAATCATGAAGAAACCTACACTACGGCCATAGAAGATTGTTCCTACGGCTGCAGGAGAACCTTATCCACTAATCGCTCACTCTGAAATTTGCAGCTGTCAAATCAAGTCCACCACCATCCTACGGCCGCAGAAGGAAGTTCCTACGGCCGTAGGAAGCTCTGTTACAGCAGTTTATAAGCAAATTTCTGCACATTTGCAAAAGGAGTTCTTCTAGAAATTTTGAAACCACTTCGGACCAACACCTCCAAACACTCTACCCAGACCCCCTAACACTCCAGGAACCTTTCTTGGTGATCCTAAGGTGGAGAGCTTTGATTTGAAGGCTTGGAACAACATCTTGGAGCTTGGAATCACTACTTTTATCATAGCATAGCTTGGGTATACTCTTTCCATTTCTGAATTCAATAATGTACCCATGTGTTCCAGAGGTTGTAGTACTAATATTGATGTATATGGATAACTAAACTCATTTCACTTGGGCAAGATGATTGTTGGCTAGTTATAGCAATATATTTGACTTTTATGTTGACTTGATTCAATTAAGCATGTTTGATCTTGAATACAATTGTGTTTTGTTGGTCCCTTGATGAGAATAACAACAACCAACAGGTGTGTAGAAGGGGGGTTGAATAACAACTAGCCTTGTGTGCAGCATCAGAGACGCTTAAATCCCAACATGCAAGAGGTAGTCAAGAAAGAGGTTATAAAGCTGCTGGTTGCCGGCTTGATCTACCCTATCTCCGATAGTCCGTGGTTCAGTCCAGGTTGTTCCCAAAAAGGGAGGAATGACCGTCATTCTGAACGATAAAAACGAGTTAGTTCCAACTCGTACGGTCATGGGGTGGCGTGTGTCATTGATTATTGCAAACTCAATGATGCCACACGTAAGGATCACTTCCCCTTTCCTTTCATCGACCAAATGTTGGAGTGTTTGGCTGAAAACGCCTTTTATTGCTTCCTTGATGGATTCTCCGGATACTTTCAGATTCCTATCCAACCGGAGGACCAAGAAAAGACAACTTTCACATGCCCCTATGGCACTTTCGCCTACCGGCGTATGCCTTTTGGGTTATATAACGCTCCTGTAACATTTCAGCGATGCATGACGGCTATTTCTCATGACATGATTGAGGATTGTGTCGAGGTGTTCATGGATGACTTTTCATTCTTCGGTAACTCCTTAGATACATGTCTTCAGAACTTAGAGAAAATGCTGTCTCGCTGTGAAGAAACTAACCTCGTGCTTAACTGGGAAAATTGCCATTTTATAGTACGCGAAGATATAGTTTTGGGTCATAAAATCTCCAATGAGGGAATCGAGGTTGACAAAGCTAAAATCGATGTTATTGCAAAGCTACCTCCACCCTCCAATGTCAAAGCCATTAGGAGTTTTCTCGGACACGTAGTGTTTTACCGGCACTTCATAAAGGATTTTTTGAAAATCACTCGGCCGTTAACCCATCTCCTTGAGAAAGACGCTCCTTTCATCTTTTCTCATGAGTGCGATCACGCATTTAAATTCTTGAAGGAGAAATTAACAAATGCTCCCATCCTGACGAGCCCATATTGGTTTCAACCATTTAAGCTTATGTGTGATGCCAGTGATTTTGCTGTTGGTGCTGTCTTGGGCCAACGGATAAATAATCACTTTCAGCCGATTTATTACGCCAGCAAGACAGTGACTGACGCTCAAGAAAACTATACAGTCACTGAGAAGGAGTTGTTAGCAGTGGTCTTTGGGTTCGACAAATTCAGATCTTATTTGGTGTTATCAAAAACCGTGGTCTACACTGACTACTCTGCTCTTCGTTACCTTTTGCAAAGCAAGATGCAAAACCCCGTCTCATTCGGTGGATTTTACTCTTGCAGGAATTTGACATTGAGATCAAAGATAAGAAGGGAGCAGAAAATCTGGCTGATGACCATCTCTCTCGTCTTGAAAATCCAAATCTCGAGGTGCTAACTGAGTCCGGCATAAAAGATAACTTTCTTGAAAATCCAAGTCCCCTGGTACGCTGACATAGCAAACTATCTAGCAGCAGGGGTGATGATCAAAGGTCTCACACACCACCAGAGGAGAAAATTCATCTCCGAGCTTAAATACTACTTCTGGGAGGATCCTTATCTGTTTCGGGTAGGAGCCGACCAAGTCATCCGTAGATGTGTGAGTAATTCTGAATCTGTTGATATCCTTCAGCACTACCATGCAGGCCTCACAGGAGGACATCACGGACCTAGCTACACAGCTAAAAAGGTCCTTGATGCAGGTTTCTTTCGGCCTATCATGTTCAAGGATGTTCATATTTTCGTAAAATCGTGCGACTCATGCCAGAAATCTTGAAAAATCTCATCCCAAAATGAGATGCCTCAAAATCCAATTCAAGTCTGTGAAATATTTGACATTTGGGGAATAGATTTCATGGGTCCTTTTCCTGGTTCACACGGAAACAAATATATCGTTGTACAAGTCGATTATCTGTCAAAATAGGTTGAGGCGCAAGCCTTGCCTATAAATGACACAAGGGTAGTTTGTAAATTTTTCAAAAGATTATTTTCACGATTCGATACCCCCAGAGCACTGATAAGCGATAGGGGTACTCATTTCTTCAACACACAGTTAGAGAATGTTCTTAAACAATATGGTGTTACTCATAGATTCTCTACTGAGTATCATCCGCAAACCAGCGGAAAAGTCGAAGTTACCAACCGTGGTCTTAAATGAATTCTGGAAAGAATCGTTGGTAACAACCCAAAAGATTGGGCAGAGAAACTAGACGACGCACTTTCAGCGTTCCGCACTGCTTTCAAGACACCTGTCGATACTACACCGTATAGGTTGGTTTATGGAAAAGCCTGTCGTCTAGCTGTTGAACTTGAGCACAAAGCTTACTGGGCTTTGAAAGCTACTAATTTTGACTCGAAATGTTCAGCAGACAATTGTTTGTTTCAGCTAAGTGAGCTTGATGAACTACGCTTCCAAGCTTATGATAATTCCATGATGTACAAAGAAAATACAAAAGCTTTCCATGACTCCCTCCTGAAGGGCAAGAAATTCCAGGCTGGAGATCGTGTGCTCTTGTACAATTCTCGTCTACGTCTTTTCCCAGGTAAGTTGAAGTCCAGATGGACGGACCCTTATACTGTACACACTTTTTACCCACACGGTGCTGTTTACATCACAAACTCTGAGGGAGTAACTTTCAAGGTTAACGATCACCGACTTAAGAAGTATATTGGTCTCCCGATTCAAGAGGAGCAGTGCGAAGTTCTGATGCTTCATCCCGCTACACCTTAGCGGGGTGAGTTTGGTCTTTTACTGGCAGACATAAAAGAACTGGATATGCTTTCTTCCGAATCTCGTTCTCTCCTTTCTTGTCTCCTTCTGTGTACTCAGCTACCTTCTGACATTCAGCGCGATATAGTAACTAGACTTGAGAAACATGTGAGGAGGAATCAAAATTTTGCCAAATTTCATAGAGGCACTTCTATCTATGCGGTTAAGAGGCGTGCAAAATATGTATGGAAGTGCTGGAGATGTGGTGCTCTGTTGCATGAGGGCGCTTGTAGGGATTTGCCGACGGTATCTCAGTCAGAGTGTGCTAGTGTTTTTCAAGAAGATCCCGTTAAGCTAAAAGCCGAGGGGGTCTTGCATCCTAAAAGTAACGCTGGTGCCATGATTGATGAGTTGGTGAGTCTCCGACTAAGCAAAATCGAGCCAAAGCCCCGTTAGAATCCCTAGATCATGCCTATGTTCTTACTGTATCGCTCCTCGTGTTTTCTCATTTCAAATCTCATTCGGTCTGGAGAGACAGGAAAACACTCCGCATTTCAACGCGTCAAAGTGTTCGCTTACACACCGTACTAATAGTGTGTTACTTGTACATACAATCTGTTTGTCGGATGCCATTTTCCGGGTTTCCGTTTCCCTTTCCACGTTTTTTCGTTTGTTCGTTTCCTTTCCGTTCGCTAATCTAGTTGCGCATTTTCAATTCCGTGCTACTTAGCTTTCAATTTCGTGCTACTAGTGTGTTCAAAACAGTTGTTTAAAATCAAAAATCTGATCCAAAATGGGTCTGGTCAAAACTAGAACCCTACGGCCGCAGGACATTACCACTGCGCCCGTAAGACGTGTTTCCATCTACTGCGGCCGTAGGCCACGCTTTCCACGGCCGTAGGAAATTCCCTACTTAAGCCCTTCGCTCAGACCTCATACGCACGCAACTCTCTCTCTCTTTTATGCTCTCTCTCTCTTCTCCGGCGATTCACGAGCCCCGAGGGTTTTTCGTCCATATCTACTTCAATCACCAGCCATTTTCAGCGTTTAAGGTACCAAAATGCTCCTTACATTCATAAGTTCATAATGATATGCTTTAATTTCAATTTCATAGCCCATTTATCGATCGATCGAACAAACCCTAGGTCGCGTTTTTCAGATTCAGTTCTCTGACTTCCTGCGGCCGTAGTAGATCAAAATAGGGTTTTGTTCTTATCTGCTTTCTACGGCCGTAGTACACAATTCCTGTGGCCGTAGGACCCCATTTCAAGGTTTTGTTTGGCTTTGCTTCCTGCGACCGTAGTGAGTATACTCTGCGGCCGTAGGACCCCCTTTTTCAACTTTTTTTCAAACATGTTCGTCTTTTGAACATTTTTTACATTCGGGGAACCATAGCATGCCAAAGCAAACCCGTATCGATCGATAGGATGTCTAAATCCATCTTGTGCGCGTCTTACTTAGACTTATGTTCATTTCAGGATGCGTAGACGTCCGCGTAGACAGGGTTCTCCTGAGCCTCGCATCGACCCGCGACACTTTCCACGTATAGTAGATCCTGATAGAGCTCCGGTCGAGCGGCTAGCTGATGTCACGCTTCCTCCTTTTCTCCGCTTTGACCGCGAGGAGGATCATATTGACAGAGACAACCTGAGGGCCCGAGCTGACGGTTATGGCTATGAGACCATCAGATACATCGTGTGGGACGACTTGGCCACTTTGTGTATCCGAAGCCGAGCGCAGGCCGCCTGACGGACTATGAGCGGGAGGATGCCCTGACTTTTCGCCTACTGGGGGAGGAGAGGCAGCTATCTTTCTGGCAATTCACCGTGTACATGGGCTTATACACGCATGAGGAGTTAGACACCTTGGGTTTTACTGAGGGCATTACTGACTGGCCCGAGGGTGTCACTGGTATTTCTTTCTGACAGGAGGTTGGCACTGGCGCGTACAACACCGCCAACGTGCCGAAGAGCACGAAGCTTAGAGATCCTTTGCACCGCATTGTTCACAGAGCTATTGTGCACAGTATGACTGCTCGAAGCGCATCTTCTGGGGCCATCACTTTTTCAAACTTATTTTATCTATACACTATGGTTCACCAGCATCCCTGCCAGCTCGCTCTATGTCTGGCCAGATTCCTTTTTCAGATCCGTACCACCAGTGTCTCACAGGCTATCTATGGAGGTGGGTGCATGACTATTTTAGCAGAGGCTATGGGCCTCCTGACTGCAGAGATTACTGATGATGTCGTTTGCTCTGCCGAGCTATTCCGATAGATTTAGCGGTCCTACAGCGTATGAAAGTCGCTGCTAGGATAGAGAATCATATGAGGTTGATCAACCCGGACGGTACATTATGGGAGCCACCCATAGTGGTTGAGGAGGCAGCAGCAGGAGTAAGAGCAGCAGTAGCAGGAGGAGCTGGTGGAGGTGTCCCAGAGCAGGCCGCCTGAGTTTACTATAGAGGATTTATTTGCGTCCTCGCCACAGCGTGATATCCCCTTGCATCAGCATGAGCTAGCCCATGTTTACACGAGAGATTATAGGGCTAGGCTGGGAAGGCTAGAGAGATCAGTCTCTGAGATCCTCGATATGCAGTGGGAGGCCAGAGAGATACAGCGGATTGAGCTTGCACATGCCGAGGCTCACCGCCAGTATATGATTAGCATGATCCAGCTTATAGCAGCCGACACTTTAACTTATTTACAACAGATTCCACAGCCGCCAGCTTATCTGCAGAGGCTCCGGGACTTCACTGATGAAGCCGGACCTTCACACCAGCACCCGCCTCCGCCGTAGTTATTATTCTAGGATAGTTTAGTAGTTATCTTTTTATGTATTGTTCTTGATTAGCTTGGCTGTACAATATTTTTCTACTATAGTACATGCCACTTTTTGATGTGTTTGATGTTCATGTATTTCATTTTGTCTATCTGTATGACATCAAAACACTTGTACATATCCGGGTTTATATTTTTGCTCGTTGTTACTTACTTGCTTGCCATAGCTTGTGATATTTTTGTCCCTCTCTATATTTCACTTTTGGTTGAGTTGTTGTTTTTCAAAGATTATTCGTGATATCTTAGCATCTCAGCTTAAGTGTGGGGAGGAAGCCAATGCCTTCAAAGTTTATCAATTGCAGACACAATTGCTGTTCAAGGAGTTCTTAAAGCTCTTTTCTCGCACTGTTATGCTTATTATTATTATTACATTGGGGACAATGTACACTTTTAAGTATGGGCAGAGAATTAATATTATTTGCCTGCTATTCTGTGTCCTGTTGCAAACTCTTGTACGCTAACTATGCTTTAAACTTTAGAATTGAATTTAGGCGTAAATTTTTCGCAAAATTATATCATTTTGGACATGTTTAGATCTTCTCGCATGATAGACTTTAAACAAGTAACATTTCAGCTTTTATGAAGTAGATTTTGCACAGATACTTGAGTTTTGACAATTGTTTGACTTCAATTGCACAAGCCACACCTGATATGCATTCCTGAGCATTTGAGCCACTACACTTCATTTATTACATAATTAGCTCATGGAATTGCCCACTTATATGATGATTGTTGCTTTGATTGTAGAACTTGCTTACTAGTATGCATGTCGAGATCATGAACTAAACTGTTGCAGTTAAGTGATAGAAGCACTAGGAAACCCCAATTCAACCTATAAACTTTTGTTTTTAGCCAATTTTTATATATTTACGCCTAGTTAATCAATTTGAGCCTAAGCCTTTCATTTCATTACCCATGTTTATCCCGTTTTAGTCTGTTTTTATTTTTAAGTTTCTAGAGTCAGTTTGACCCGTTTCATGCTGCTTAGTTCTGCTCAGTTGTATTCTGTTCGTCAGTTGTTCATGCACCGATTAGTGGGATATGAAAAATACATATGTCTCTTGGTTTGTTCTGTTCATGCTGCATACATCTGAGTTATCTGAGAAAATTCAAAAAAAATCAGAAAAGAGATAAAAATTTAAAAAAAAATCAGAAAATGAAAAAAAATGAGAGATTCAGTTACTTGGCATGCTTTCCTTGGCTATTTTTGAGTCTGTCATACATTGAGTAGTAGTTCTTTGTAAGTATTACCTGGTTGTTAGCCATCATTCAGAGAATTCTGATTCCATTTCTACTTGATGAGTTGTATTCTCGTCAAAAATATTGTAAAATTTTGTGTACCTTCTATAATAGCAGCTTAGACGGTTTTGAACTTGATTTCTGGATTCTATTTTAGCCACTTTTATATATTCCCATTCCTACCCTTAGCCCTAGCCACGTTACAACCCGAACAAAGTCTTCCTGATAACTGCATATGTTTATGTTAATTGGTGGAGATGTGATCTGTGATCAAGCTTATACTAATTTTTGCATCAATCTAGCACACGTGCACTTATACACTTACCCAAATACACATTGAGTGCTAGAGTGATCTCCGGTGAGGTATGAAGTCATATACTTGTCATAATTCATCTATGCGTGTCGAATCTGCTTTTCATGGAAGTTTGTTTTCGTTGTTGTGTTTACCTGTCTGTTATGCTTTTAGTTCTCTTCTATGTCAGAATGATACATGTTTGCACTGATTTGCTACCTTTAGAAATTCTTTGGTTTTAGCTATTGCATTAGAGTTTGCTTGAGGACAAGCAAAGCTTAAGTGTGGGGAGTTTGATATATGCGTTTTTATGCATGTTTTACATTCTAGAATACCCCGTACTTAGCCCAAATCCAAGGTGATTACTCCTATAATTGATCTAATATGCTTAACATTCATCATGCAGGTTTCCAAGAGCTTTAAGTGAGATAAATGGGCAAAACAAGGGAAGAATAGAAGAAAAATGGTCAGCTGATGAAAAACACATCCCTACGGCCGCAGAAGGTTTGTCCTATGGCCACAGGACCTACCTGATCAGTGGTTAGCTGATGTCAGCTAAAAAGAAAACTCAATCATGAAGAAACCTTCCCTACGACCGCAGAAGATTGTTCCTACGGCCGCAGGAGAACCTTATCAACTTATCGCTCACTCTGACATTTTCATCTGTTAAATCAAGTCCACCGCCCATCCTATGGCCGTAGAAGGAAGTTCCTACGGCCGTAGGAAGCTCTGTTACAGCAGTATATAAGCAAATTTCTGCACATTTGCAAAAGGAGTTCTTCTATAAATTTTGAAACCACTTCGGACCAACACCTCCAAACACTCTCCCCAGACCCCCTAACACTCCAGGAACCTTTATTGGTGATCCTAAGGTGGAGAGCTTGGATTTGAAGGCTTGGAACAACATCTTGGAGCTTAGAATCACTAGTTTTATCATAGCATAGCTTGGGTATACTCTTTCCATTTCTGAATTCAATCATGTACCCATGTGTTCCAGATGTTGTAGTACTAATATTGATGTATATGGATAACTAAACTCATTTCACTTGGGCCAAGATAATTCTTGGCTAGTTATGGCAATATATTTGACTTTTATGTTGACTTGATTCAATTATGCATGTTTGATCTTGAATGCAATTGTGTTTTGTTGGTCCCTTGATGAGAATAACAACAAGCAACAGGTGTGTAGAAGGGGGATTGAATACACTTTCTGCGGAAATTGAAAAAATCAAATAAAAGTGTTACACGAATTAAATCAAACCACAATCGAATGCTTTGCTTTTCATTAATAAGAAGATGATTACAGACTCTATCAAGTAAGCAAATCTTGATATGTAAACACCTAATATAAATCTCTCAATCTCTCAAACTTAGCTATCTATAATCAACTTATGATTATAGATACTGACGACTCTCTAAACAGGATTTACACAGATTGATAACTTACCAATATCACAACTAATGTGAGTACTCGAACACACAAATAGCTTGACAATCTGTGAATATCTTGATCATGTTGAACTGACAACCAGTGATTCAAGAATCGTAACACATACGGTTGAAGTGAGGTATTTGGCTCTGCAACACTAAGTTGTTTTCGTATCTGAGCCGTACCTCTAAACTTATCAAGAGATAAGTATTTATAATCCTTTTCCTACGGTTCCTAACAAACTGGACTAATCCTAATTTGCTAACTAACTATCGGATAACTCGGAATCTTGAATCGTGAATCTTTTTATCTTGAGTCTTCAATCTTCAATTTTGATTCTGAAGCCTTCTTATCCTTCCCGTAGATATAGAGAGTTAAAAAAGAATTTAAAACATATTCAAATTCTTTTAAACTGACTTCTTTAGTCAGGCTGAGTTACTCAGCTTGAAACTCATGAAGTTGAGTTCTTCGAGAACAAACCCGAATTCAAACATGGACTAACATGTATAATTATTAACTCATCCTTAGAAGTCTAAAATGTTAACCAAAACATATTTAACAACTTTATTTAGCTGACTCAGTCTACACGCTGAGTCGCTCAGCTTGAAACTCAACAAGCTGAAACACAATATATATATCTTAGGTGACACACACAGTTTATCAAACATATTGATAATCTTACTAAGATATAGTCTAAGCTGATCAGACATATTTACAGCTTACACTCAGCTTATACTCAGTCTGAATCACTATAAGTGTTCAGTCTGACTAAGCTTCATAATTCTGTTTAAGTTGTATGTAGAACACATCTTACAAACTTAACTTTGTCTCATCAAATTTAAACTGATGAGATCATCTTCCCAACAAACTCCCCCTATTTGATGATGACAAAACCATCAAACAGTTACTAAGTTTGTTTAACAAAATTATGTTTTAAATCTTAAACTTATCAAGATTTTTAAATTTAAACTGATCACTCAGATCATGCACACTAAGTGCTTACAAAAATATTAGAACTAATCTAATATTTACATTAGAACTAATCTATTTTATCTGATGAACTCAGGATGTAGAAGTTCCCACTTGATAATTTCTTTAGTGATATCATAAATTAGCTTCTCAGCTTCTACACTTCCTCTAAGTTCCTTCAAGTGAACTTTGATGATCTTATTCAGCTTGTATTTTAAGAGTTGATTTGAAGCATCATCACCACAACAGCTTCTAATATGCACGGCATCCTTAGTTTTTAGATAGAAAATTTCATCAAATTTTATAAAACTAGGCTTGCCTGTCTGATCCTTATACATGAACCCCTGAACAGGTGCATCAATGAATTGATTTTCTTTAAACTCCACACCTTCAGGTATATCAAATAGTTTCTCCCATTGCTGACCAGGAACTGGAACATATCTCAGCTCTTCAGCCCTCTTTATCAGTTTGGAAACTTCATTATTCTTTGCTTGATTTGGCTTCGTTTGAACCTTTTGAGCATCATCATTATTCTTTGCCATTCTATGTAGCCCATCTTGTGAACATATCTCAGATACATCCCCATTGTAGATTTATCTTCAAATTCAAAGTTGAGGATGATGGCTCCATTAATTCTGCTCAAGGTCATGGCTTTGATCTCTTCACTGACGCTCCTTCTGAAATAGCATTCTTGAATCTCTACATCAGTGTATGGGATAGGATCAGGTCTTGGACCAGTGTATGTAGCTTCAGCTTCAGCCAAAGCTTTTCTCTATTTTTCTTTTTCTTGATCCTTTGCCTCCTTTTCTTTTCTCTTCCTTAGCTCTTCAAGTGAAATGCCTAATTCATTGGCTTCCTCTTGCTCGAGCATTTCAATCATAATCTTTGTGACTTTGTCTTCTTCAGTTTCTTGCTCAGTCTCAGAAACCTCTTCAGTCTCAGATTCAGATTCTGTTAATTTTTGTTTCTTGGCTGCAGGTCCATCTTCTTTCTCTAGCTCCAGCTACCCCTCAAATTGAGATTGCCTCTCTGCTCCTTTTGCTAATTCCAATAAAGATTCAGCTTGTATTAACTCAGCGTCAGCTTGAACCATCTCCCCCTTTTTGTCATCATCAACAGGCAACGGCAGAGGCAATCTCTTGAACATCCTTTGTCAGTTTTTCAAGTCTTTGATAAATTTTGCGTTTGTGCTTCCTGTGCTTGAGATGGAACAGACCAAACTGAGTAGCTACATATTGCTTCAGTTGTTCAATGCCTGAGGAGGCAGATACTTCTGGAGGAGACTGGCTTACATTTTCTGACTCAGTATGAATTTCCAGGGAATGGTGAGAGACAAAAACATGAATATGTGAGTGAGTGGGTGCATCGTCCAAGGGTTGGTGTTTACCCTCAAACTCATTTGCACCAGAGTTTGGACCCTGTGAATCACCTTGGTTTGAAGATGAAAGATTTACAGGTCGTGCTAGTGGGTTTGAGAAGTGAAGAGAAGTAATGGGGCTCAAAACGTGTAGTATATGGGTAGGTGGTTGGCTTAGAGGTTTGGAGGGGGGTGATTGACCCTGGGGATTGGTCATATATTCAATGTTACCTAAGTGTGTATGCTTAGGCACAGTAACAGGCTCTCCCATGGCTCTGGAGAATGTGGGCTGAGTAGACACCACACCCGGATAAGGCTTTGGGGTTAAAATGAGCATCGAGGTTGACACCTTCAGAGTAGGCGTCTCCCCCTCCACTCCTGCCAGTGGAAGGATCAAGGTGATCTCAGCTCCAGTGATGCCTTTAGGAGTGGCACCACCTATGGCAGTTTTTCTTTTATTGGTTCGGATATTCTCCCTAGCAGCAGTGGGCATACTAGGGGTGGCTTCAGAGTGAATTTGAATGGAAGGTGGAGGAGATGGGTTAGACTGGGTTGGGTTTACAACTGCCTTTACCGGAAGCAGCTTCAGTATGTACTGGTTCAGCTTGAACAGAATGCTCAACTTGAACCTCAGTGTCAGCTTGGGAAGCTTCCCCTTGATTGAATCCCTCTACTTCACTTTCTGATGAAGGTTGCTCAGGTATCTATCACATTAGATCACTTAGACCTTCTTGCTAAGGAAAGATGTCATTGTTGAACATCTTGGAGCTGAGTGTTGTAGCAGGGAACAAATCTTGTCCAGCTTCATATAGTTGGTCTCCCAACTCAGCTTCAATCACCAGGGACAAGAAACTTATGAAAGGCACATGAAGATCCCTTGGTGTCTTTAACACTTGGACCTTGAGCTCATTGAAGAAGAGCAGTGCATAGTCGAGATTTCTGGCAAAGAACATGTTGTACAGCAGCTGCATCTCGAACTCATTTACTTGGTCCAAGCCTCTCACCTTTGTTCCTAGTGAACGAATCACCGTAGAAACCATAAAACCCCAACTCATTGGGAAGGTGGCCTTTTTTATCACACCCTCTATTTGTGGGTGTCCCATACGGGGTAGGACAGACCTTGTCACCTGTCTTGTCACAGCAGGCTCGTAAATATCAGTAGCAGGGAGGTGAAGAACATCCCTCAGCCTCTAGACAGTAATAACAACTGTTCTATCGCCATTTAGAACAGTGCCACTTATCTCTCCCCTGTTCTGGTTGTAAGTACATGTGTACCAGAACTCCAGTAGATGTTGTGGAACTATATGGAGTGGTGCGCTAGTGAAAGCGAATGCCAAAGGGCATTTTCTGATGTAGTCCACCCAGGCTTCATAGCCTCTGTTCCTTTTGCGTTTAGGGATTGCCAAACATGCACGTTGATTGTTTACTTTAAGAACCGGCATCCCGTTGTTTTTGAATGTAGCACTTCTAACCATCCTATCACTGACATTTAGAATTATTCCATCCATCGTCGAATTAAGCTTGAGCAACACTGAGTAATTTCTAAAGTCACACTTAGCGATTAGGGTTCAGAAAAGAAATGAACGAAAGATTGCACTGAGCAATTGGAAGTGTTTGTGAAAGATATTTAAGTGAAGAAGAGGTTTAGAATTGTGAATTGTAAGCGTAAACCTCCGAAAATCAGTTTGGGTCGTTATATATACCTTTCCGAGGAGAGAGAAAAGTTACCGTTTGAAATCCCTTTTTGTCCGTTACACGTAACAAATTTACAGCGTAATAGAACAATGAATGAGATGAAACATATCATCTTCCAACAGATAACTTTATAGAAGTATATTACTGATTTACAATAAAATAGTTTTTCACTTGTTATACTACACGATACATAATCAGCGTAACCGCAAAATGTGAGACAGACTCAACATAGTGCACAATGACTTAATCACACAGAGTAATTAAATCTAATATTGGACATACCAAGCTGAGGAAACAAATCACTCAGCATGAATCAAACACTCAGCTAGATATCATCACTCAGCTTGAGATTGAAACTCAGCTTGAGTTTGAGCACTCAGCTCGATTTTGAGCACTCAACTCAGAATCAATGACACTTAGTCATATATGTTTGAGACTGCCTCAAACTTGTTTCTAACTACACTGAGTAGTTTAAAACTTGTTTGGAACCAACCAAACATGTGAACTTATCACTCAGCTTGAGTGAAGAACATAGCTCAGACTCAATGACACTTAGGCATTTATGTTTGAGACTTACTCAAACTTATATTTTAACCACACTAAGCAGTTAAACTATGTTTGGACCTCACCAAACATGGGAACTCATCATTCAGTTTGACAGGTTATACAGTTTATGAAAACTTATTTATAAACTGTGCACTCAACTTAAGACACTTAGTCTCTGTCAAACTGAAAACTCAGATTCTAGACACTTAGCTAGGTGTTGAGCATAACTAATTTACTTAGCAGATACATAAACCTCTTTTCATCAAGTGGTTTAGTGAATATATCAGCTAATTGGTCATTAGTGGAGATAAATTTAATGTCAACTTTACCTTTTTCTACGATGTCCCTGATGAAGTGACGTCTAATTTCAATGTGCTTGGTTCTTGAGTGGAAGACTGGATTGTAAGTTATGACTATAGCACTTTGGTTATCACAGAAGATAGGAGTTTTCTTGAAACTCATACCAAAGTCTTGAAGCTGATGCTGCATCCATAGGATTTGAGCACAACAGCTTCCTGCTGCAACATATTCAGCTTCAGTAGTTGAAGTAGCCACTGAGTTCTGTTTCTTACTAGTCCAGCTTACTAACTTCCCTCCAAGCAATTTGATGATCCCTTGGTGAGAATAACAACAAGCAACAGGTGTGTAAAAGGCGGGTTGAATACACTTTCTGCAGAAATTGAACAAGTCAAATAAAAGTGTTACACGCAGTAAATCAAACCACAACTAGTCGAATGCTTTTATTCATATGAAGATGATTACAATGCTTTGAATAAGAAGATGATTACAGTAACTATCAAGTAAGCAACTCTTGATATATAATCACCTAATATAAATCTCTCAATCTCTCAAACTTAACTATCTATAATCAACTTATGATTATAGATACTGACGACTCTCTAAACAGGATTTTCAGAGATTGAATCAACTAATGATTACTTACCAATATCACAACTGATGTGACAATTCGAACACACGAATGATTTGGCAATCTGTGAGTTTCTTGATCACGTTGAACTTACAAACAGTGATTCAAGAATCGTAACACATATGGTGAGGTGAGGTTTTTGGCTCTGCAAGTCTAAGTTGTTTTCTTTGAGTTGTAGTCGTAGTCGTAGTCGTACCTCTAAACTTATCAAGAGATAAGTATTTATAATCTTGTTGCTACGGTTCCTAACAAACTGGACTAATCCTAATTTGCTAACTAACTATCGGATAATTCGGAATCTTGAATCTTGAATCTTCTTATCTTGAGTCTTCAATCTTCAATCTTGATTCTGAAGTCTTCTTATCCTTTCCGTAGATATAGAGAGTTAAAAGATAAATTTAAAACACATTTAAAATATCTTTAAACTGACTTCTTTAGTCAGGCTGAGTTACTCAGCTTGAAACTCATCAAGCTGAGTTCTTCGAGAACAAACCCGAATTCAAACATGAACTAACATGTATAATTACTAACTCATCCTTAGAAGTCAAAAGAATTAACTAAAACATATTTAGTAACTCTATTGAGCTGACTCAGTCTTCACGCTGAGTCGCTCAGCTTGAAACTCATCAAGCTGAAACTCAATATGTATATCTTAGTTTACGTACACTGCTTATCAAACATATTGATAATCTTTCTAAGATATAGTCTAAGCTGATCGAACATAAGCTCAGCTTATATTCAGCCTATACTCAGTCAGAATCACTATAAGTGTTCAGTCTGTTTAAGTTATATTTAGAACACATCTAACAAACTTAACTTTTTCTCATCAAATCTAAACAGATGAGATCATTTTCCCAACAAACTCCCCCTATTTGATGATGACAAAACCATCAAACAGTTAGTAAGTTTGTTTAGCATAATTATGTTTTAAATCTTAAACTTATCAAGATTTTAAATTTGAACTAATCAAATTTTAATTTGAACATATCAATTTTAATTGAACTTATCAATTATAAGTGGAACAAACCAACTTTTAGTTGAACACACCAACTTTTAGTTGAACACACCAACTTTTTTTTGAACACACCAACCAATTTCATTAATGAATAAGAACTTATCAGTTATTCATTTTGCTGAACTTATCAGACTTATAAATATAAACACATCAAAACATAGTTGAACATATCAAACTTTATATTTGTATTAATTGAACTGATCATAATACAAAATAATTGATCACTTAGATCATGCACGCTAAGTGCTTACAAAAATATTAGAACTAATCTAATATTTACATTAGAACTAAACTATTATACAGTTTATCTTATGAACTCAGGATGTAGAAGCTCCCAGATGTTGATCTCTTTGTTGATCTCATCTAACAGTCTTTCAGCTTCTTCATTCCTACTGAGTTCCTTTTGTTGTTCCCTGATGATCTTGTTTAATTTGTATTTCATTAGTTGATTTGAAACATCATCACCACAACACTTTCTAATTCTCAAGGCATCCTTAGCTTTCAGATAGCATACTTCATTCAGTTTGATGAAGCTAGGATTGCCTGCTTGATCATTAAACATAAAGCCTTAAATAGGTGTGTTGACACTTTGATTTTCCTTGAATTCTACACCCTCAGGCATTCTGAACAGATTTTCCCATTGCAGACCAGGAACTGGAACATACCTCAGTTCTTCAGCTCGAGCAATCAACTTGGAGACCTCAGATAGAATTTCTTGTTTAATTTGACTTCTTTTGAACTTCTTGAGCATCATCATTATTCTTTTCCCATTCAATGTAGCCCATCCTGTGAACGTATCTCTGGTCCATTCCCACTATTGATTTGTCATTAAGCTCAAAAGTGAGAATGACAGCTCTATTTACTCTGCTCAGAGTCATTCCTCTGATCTCTTTGTTGAAGCTCCTTCTGAAGTAACACTTCTGCAGTTCTGCATCTGAGTATGGGATTAGATCAGGTCTTGGATCAGTGTATGTAGCTTCAGCTTGTGCCAAAGCATTTATTTCTTTTTCCTTTTCTTGTTCTTTTACTTCCTTCTCTTTTCTCTTTCTCATCTCTTCAAGAGTAATACCTAACTCATTGGCTTCCTCCTGCTTGAGCATTTCAATCAAAAGCCTTGTGGCTTTATCCTCTTCTATTTCTTCCTTAGTTTCAGAAACACTATCAGCTTCAGGTTTAGCTTCTTCTACCTTTTGTCTCTTAGCTGCAGGTTCCTCTTTATTTATTTCCAACTCCCCCTCAGCCTGAGTCTTACTCTCTGCTCCTTTAGCTAGTACTAGTAGAGCTTCAGCTTCAGCTCGAACTAGCTCAACTTCAGTATCAGCTTGAACCTTCTCCCCCTTTTTGTCATCATCAATAGGGGTTGAAGTCTTTTGTTGTTGGAGTGCAGCAACAGCAGAGGCAATTTCTTTAACATCCATGGTCAGCTTCTCAAGCCTCTGATATATTTGACATTTATTCTTCTTCTGCATGAGATGGAACAAACCAAACTGAGCAGCAACATAATCTTTCAGCTAATGGATGCCTGACGAGGCAGTGTCAGTATGAGGAGAGTCTTTGGGTGCATCATCCAAAGGTTGGTGTTTACCTTCAAATTCATTTGCAACAGAGTCCGGACCCTGTGAATCACCTTGGTTTGAAGATGAAACATTGACATGTCGTGCAATAGGGTGTGAGAAGTAAAGAGAAGTAAGTGGGCTAGAATCGTGAAGTGTTTTCGTTGGTGGTTGGCTAATTGGGTTGGAAGGGGGTGATTGACCCTGGGGATTGGTCATATATTCAATGTCACCTAAGTGTGTCTGCTTAGGCACAGTAACAGGCTCTCCCAAGGCTCGAGTAAGTGTGGGCTGAGTAGACACCACACCCGGTATTGGCTGTTGGGTTGATATGAGCCTTGAGGTTGATACCTTAAGAGAAGGCGTCTCCCCCTTAACTCCTGCCTGTGGAGGGATCAGTGTAATCTCAGCTCCAGTGATGCCTTTAGGAGTGGCACCACCTATGGCAGTTTTTCTTTGGTATGTTAGGATATTCTCCCTAGCAGCAGTGGGCAAACTAGGGGTGGCTTCAGAGTGGGATTGTTGATGGAAAGAAGGTAGAGGAGATGGGTTAGACTGAGTTGGGTTTACTGCATTCTTGTCTCCAAATGTGGATGAAGAATAATGAGATGAGAGAGAAAGTGGAGAGGTCTTACCAGAAGCAGCTTCAGTTTGTGCTGGTTAAGCTTGAGTAGAGTGCTCAGCTTGAACTTCCGTTTCAGCTTGGGAAGCTCCCCCTTGATTTGATCCCTCTTATTCACTTTCTGAAGAAGCTGCCTCAGCAATCAGAAGCATAGGTGCACTCAGATCTGCTTGCTCTGGGAAGATGTCATTGTTGAACATCTTCGAGCTAAGTACTGGAGCAGTGAATAAATCCTGTCCAGCTTCATATAGTTGGTCTCCTAAGTCAGCTTCAATCACTAAGGACAAGTACCTGATGAATGGCACATGTAGATCCCTTGGTGTTTTCAACACTTGGGTCTTGAGCTCGTTGAAGATGAGCTGTGCATAGTCCAGATTTCTGGCATGATACATGTTGTAGAGCAGCTGCATCTCGAACTCATTGACTTGATCCAAGCCTCCAACCTTGGTTCCAAGTGAACGGAGACCTCGCTACTTGCCTTGTTACAGTAGCCTCGAACACATCATTGGTAGGGAGTTGAAGAGCTTCCCTGAGCCGCTGCACAGTGATGACCACTGTTCTATTCCCATACAGAACAGTGCCTATAATCTCTCCTCTGTTCTGGTTGACGGAGCAAGTTTACCAGAACTCCAACAGATGCTGAGGAACTATGTGGAGCGGTGCTCCAGTGAAGAGGAATGCCAGCGGGCATTTTCGTATGTAGTCCACCCAGACTTCATAGCCTCTATTCCTTTCTCGTTCCGGAATGGCTAGACAAGCACGTTGATTGTTGATCTTAATCAACGGCATACCTTTATTTTTGAACGCAGCTCCCCTGACCATTCGATCACCAAGAATAAGAATGTTTCCGTCCATCGTATAATCACACAAAGTAATATGTTGAAGTTACACCGAGCAAAATAAAGTTCGCACTGAGCGGGTTGAAAACTGCACTTAGCAAGTTAGGGTTTAGAAGATGAACGAAAGATTGCACTGAGCAATAGAGGTGTTTCCGAAAGGTATATTAGAAGATGAGAAGTGTTAGAAATATTAAAGTGAAGGGTGTAATATGTAATTACTCAAAGTTGGGGAAATGCAATATAAAGACATTTCCCCCCACATTCTAATACAAGCTTTGCATTATTCATCTCTTGTGTTTGTGAACTCTCTCTAGCTCTCGGCTGTCTCTCTCTCTAACCGAACACATACACAAAGACATACTAAACATCAAGCATTGCTTCATCCGTAATGTTTAAGGGACCAACAATTGGTATCAGATTCAAACTTGTTTTGGCTCGTGATTGTTCGAAAAAGAACTTCAAGATCTCGAAGACTTCAAGCTCACTAGAAGAAAAGATTCTCGGTTTTACAAAAGTTCAAGAACATCAACTTTCCTCAAAGAAACTTTAGCTTAAACGACTTCAAAAGGTAGAACTCGGTAGAGGTATAAACTTCATCTTCTTTAAACTACCTTTGAGTTGTTTTACATAGCTTACAAACCTACGAAAATTGTTCTTGAAGAAAAAGTTTAACCGAAAGCTTATCCATACATTCTTAGTCAAGAAAAGTCATTAAATACCCACTTTTCAAACATTAAATTTTTTGGGTATTTAAGCATTTATTGTGTTCTTGATCTGAATACTGCAACCTGTAGAAGAAGAAATCGTCTTTTTGTAATTTATTTTATTATAAATTATAAATAGCTTAATTGTTGAACAAGGAAAGTCAAGCACTTGCCATACCAATCAAGTACAAAGTGGTTAGACACTATTTATGGTAAGGCAATCTGATTTGACAAGGACATATCAAAGTCTATCAGCCGGATCCCCAATCGTATGCGATTGGGGTGTGCGGCTTATAGAAGTTGTTTGCCTGAAGTATAAGTGTGAATCGCATTTGATAGAATCGCATTTGATTGAATCACATGCGATTAACACTTACATCTAAGCCGTTATTAATGGAATCGCACTTGATTGAATCGCACTTATTCACTGATTTGGTAATCGCATGCTATTGACAGAACTAACAGCTTATTTTCTCAGTTTGATGAGACAGGTTTGATTCGTATTCGATTAACCACCCGTACTAAGTCATTCTGTTTGTTTTCAAGGACACCTAATCGCATTCGATTGACCTGTAATCGCACTCGATAAGACAAATTCCAATCAGTGACATTCCTTTACTTGGACAAGTGATTGACTCGTCTGGACTTGACTTAAAGAACTCTTGAATATTTGAACTTAATCAAAACAATCTAATTCATAATTGAATTTAATTCAAATGTGAATTATATTACCTTACGTCTATCTAGTTCAAAGTTGAATTTAATCCTCTTAAGATCTAATTCAAAATTGAAATTCAAAAGACTTAGTTCTTTGTTCAACTTTCAACTCACTCTATAATCAAGCTTGAACCGTCACACCTTTTAAGTGAATCTTTCGAACAATCAAACCATCTTACAAGTGAACGATCATTTTTTTAATCAGTAATCATGTCAAGTACAAATGAAATGATGTCCATTGGCACCGACACAAAACCTCCTGTTTTGTTTCGGGGGGAATACAATGTCTGGAAGGGTAGGTTCATGGACTTCCATGAACACAACGAAATCTGTGGAGACAAGATGATAGAATGCATCCACAAGGGCAACACCAAGTTTACAAGGTTCGTTGAAGCTGACCCAACTAACAATCCCCCCATTCTCAGACATGAGAGAGAGAAGACCAATGACGAGCTGACTGCTACTGAAAAGGAAACCAAGAAAGCAGAGAGACTAGCAAAGTACTATCTGAAACATGGTCTCTCGTTTGAGATTTATCTAAAGATTGACAGCTTGGGTACTACCAAGGAAATTTGGTATGAGATCGAAAAGCAGTTGCAAGGGACTGAACAAGGAGAATACATCAAACGCACTCAACTGGTCAACAGTTACCATGAGTTCAAAGCTCGTGAGAATGAACTCCTATATGAAACATATGGCAGATTCTGCAAGCTGCAAAATCAAATGAGATCTAATCAAATTGTCAGAACTGATCTTGATTTGAATTGTGTTTTTCTGAATTCAATAGGTTCTGAGTGGAAAGACTATGCCAGACTTTACAAACAGATCAACAAGGATCTTACATCAGTCACTTTCCACAACATCTTCGAAGATCTCAATCAGTATCAAGATGAAATTTTGCAGTCTAACCCAAAACAACCAGTTGTTGATCCTCTTGCCTTGGTGGTATCTGACAGAACCCCTAGAGAAACATCATCAAGATCGTTGAAACTTAAGCATGTGGCTCTCAGTGATTCTGATCACGATGATGATGATGATTCAATAGAAGCTGCCTTTCAAGCTCTCACAGTGGCCAGCAAGAATTTCAAGAACCGCTTCAGCAAGACTAACAATAGACAACGGTTAAAATCTGGCTCAAGGAGACCTGAAAGAGCCGCTCCTGTTGACAAGCCAAGGTACCAGAGAGAAGAGAAGAAGGAGGAAAAGAAAACAGACTCCAAGTGCTACAACTGTGGAAGATCAGGGCATCTAATCCGGAATTGCCCCATGAAAAAGACCAAAGATGCAGAATACTATCGGCAGAAGTACCGTCTGTTCAAACAAAGACAGGCTGGGAACGCGCTGCTAGTAGAAGAAGATCAGTTTCTTTGTGACACAGAATCGGACAGTGATCTGGATGGTGAAGATCATGCTCAGTTCTGTTTGATGGCTCGCAATAATGAAGGAAGTAGGGAGGATGATGATTGTGATAATCTCTTTGAATCAGATGAGGAAAGCTTGGATAGCGGGAAGGTATCTTCTGACTCTAACTATATAATGGGTTTTAAACATGAACACATATAAACCATATTAATTCGAATGAAAGGGTTAGAAAATCAGATAATAGAGTTAACCACTAGAAATCATGTTCGAGAAGATTTTTCACACAACAAGGATATAGAGGCACGAACAATAATTAAGCAGTTAGATAACGACTTAATTAGCCTTAAGATCCAATTAGCTGCTAAAGAATCTGAATTCTTAGAATTAACTAATAGCACGAATGCCACATATTAGATCTTAAAGCAGAATGTGCATGTGCTGAAAAGGATTCTGAAATTCTTAAAAATGAACTTAGGAATGAACTAAGTACTCTTTACACCAGAATCTATGAACTTGAATATCTTCTATCCAAACGCGATCAAAGCGACAAGATCATCTCTCAATACAAAGAAAAGGAACGTCCTTTCTCCAGATGGAAATTCGATGGACTGGGCTTCAAACACCCAAATGCATTGAGCAAAGTTACATCCAAACAATTGTACAATGCTAATCTGTTTGGCGATGGGCTTACCCAACGGATGGTTTTTGTTGGTCAAGAAGAGGAAAGTATTGAAGAAGAAGTCAAACGAACTCTTAATCTTTGAACTGAAGTTCCATTTGACTACTCTAATCTTAATGACTCATATCTTACCTGTCTCACTTCATCGTCTGATACTGATGTTTCATCTTCTGTCTACACTGATGACGAACTCTACTCCCCTGTTTCACAAAAGCCCAATGTTGAATACATTCCCCAAAAGGAATTACAGCAAAGGTTTCAAACCTTACAGGAGTTTTGCTTCACTCATCTAGTTCAAGGTGACCTTACCAAAACCTTCCAATCAGAAACCACATCTGAACCCTCTCCTCTAGTTCAAGAAAATGTTATCCTCCACAAGCGTCTCCAAACAGTATTCAATCTTGGTGGCAAGATCATTGACGACTTGTGCAAAGAAAATTCTAAATTGCTTGAATGAATCAAAAAGGTCAAAACTGCACTGGAACCACCCACTCCATTTACCTTCTCACCACAGGGAACCACATCTGATGAACAAATTGAAGGTTCCAACCATGTGACTACATCTTCTCAAGATGTCAAAACTGAGATAAAATATGTTAATAAGTCATCCATGATAAACTTAAAACTTAAACAGATTTTCAAACCAAAACAAACCTTCACTTTCACTAAGACTCACAGTTCTCATAAAATCATTGACATACCTGAATCGTCAAAAGATGCTGCTAGTCGACCACGACTCAATTCTAACAATTTCCATTCTGCTGCAGATGTGAAGAAGCTCGGGAGTGAAGAGCGTAAAATAAACAGAAACTGGAAGAGAGTCATTCCTAAGTCCAATAGGAAATGTTCAAACATTGGTCAAACATGTGAACAAATTTTGATGTTTAATTCAGTCTGTAATCGTTCAAGTTTGCATGATAATATAGCCTCTTCGCAGTTTTGTATTAGTGATGGTTGCTTACATGGTCATTGTGAATTTAACTGTGAATATGATCAATTGCGAAAACAAATTGGAATTAAACCATGTGAGGCCTGGACAGATTTTTACGCTAACCAAGTCTGTGTTCCATTTATAACCTCAAAAGGAATCGTCATTAATCAATGGATCACAACTCTTCAATCACATGCACTCAAACGTATGCACAAATCAAGGCGACTACTGACGATCAAGGAACTGGAAGTTTACAGATGGCAGGGCTATGAAGCATTTAAAAGGGCTTGGATTGCACTGGAAAAACACTTGCATTCTCAAAAGCGTTCTCGCAATTCCCCTTCCAAAATCTCCAAATCTTCTAAACCCAAGCCATCATCCATTCAACAGGTAGCAAAACCTACTAATCGCAGTGTTCCAGCTCAGCAAAAGCAAGTTGATGCACCGAGGTCACAGAGAATTCTTAAGAATTCCTCGCAAGCATGGATTCGCAAACATAACGCTTCCGCAACTCTACCAAATCCAAAACCTCCGATTCCATCAACTGTCAAACCAACAGTGGTAAAGAAACTTTCTTCTCAACCAATTTTTTCCAAATCTATTCCTTCCCGACAACAGATTAAACCCACATGGGTACTCAAGAATAGATCAGTAGAAGTTTCACCACCACAAGCAGACAACATCACTACTCAATCACTTATGGGGACTAACAATCAAGGACCCATTCAGATAAGGGGACCTAAACGTGATTTATTCTCTTTTTGCAGGTGCCTCACTTGTGGTACCTTGAGTCCGGCTGTACCAAACATATGACCGGAAACAAAGGTCTTCTCAAGAATTATGTTCCTAATGAAGGGTTTTGTGGGGTATAAAAACATATTATCATACATGCACAGCGGATATCAAAACCCCCTCCAGTTATCTCATCTAACTCATACAGGAACTAAAAGAGAAGAGGATTAGAAAGTTATACCTTTAGGGATTAAAACTTTTCTTTGACCTCTAGACAGCTGCAGGCTATCCACCGCTACTGCACCGCCTCGAACTGGCTGCTAGACCGCCTAAGGATTAAACCTCGGATCAATCCGTGACCCGTGTGTGTGCGTGAACCCTTGCGCCGCCAACGACCACAGCCCTTGCGGCCTTGCGCCGCCGTCGACCAACCACCCTGCAGCCTTGCGCCGCCGTCGACCTCGAAGAGAGAGAGAGAGAGAGGGTCGGCCGAGAGTTAGAGAGAGAGAGAGCTAGGGTTTTTCTTTTTAACTTGTAATTGACTTATGTGATTAATTAGGCTTAATTAGGTTTATATATAATAAACCCTTATTAGGCCAAGCCCGTTTAATTAAAGCCCAGCTTTAATTAAACTATTAACAAATTACATAAAATACCCCTTGACCTTTCTAGTTAATTAATAACTATTAATTAACTGGTCCCGTTAATATTTAAACTAAATATTAACATCTCTCTTTTAAATAATAATTAACTATTATTATTTTTCTCTTTCTCGATAATTAATTATACTAATTAATTATTTCTTTTCCACACAAAAGTTTATAATCCAAAAGGTTCTAATTGGGTGTGCAGCGGTGTGATCCTTTAGTGTCACATAGCATTGGATACGATGATACATGTTATCTATCTCTGCACATAATCCGACAGACTCCCACTTGTGCAAGATAAGTAACACTTCTTGTACATCATTGGCCTAAGGAGGTCCCTAGCCAGACACTTAGGTTAACCAGACTATGAGATCTCTTATATCTAGAGATATAATCCACACCTTGGATTATCTAGGCTTTTCCTTTTGCATCGCGATATTTCGTAATGTGAGTATCTGACATGGAGCAGGGATCTTATCTAATATCAGATTTTCTCGACTCTGATTTCGACACTCTGTAGTTACGGTTTTCCCGAATGAATAACTATCATTCTAACCGAGCGCGGCCATGCATTTTCAGTAGTCTTAATCGTCGAGGAGCTCAGAAAATATCTCTCCCAAAAAAGATGTGCAAATCCCATCTTGACTATTTGCAATTTGAGCACACGGCTTCCGCTGCACCTAGACAAGCCCCTTATGATCACCCTGTTACGGCGTGACGTTAGAACATGCTAAAGTACAGAAGTTACCATGCCCCAAACCAAATATCTCAGGTCTAAGGACAACCTATCAAGTTTACTTATGTTTAACGCTCCATGAAGTAAACTCGATGCGGATCACCCCAATATTTATCCCCTGATAAATATCTATGAATATTTTGTCACAACCTTGTGCTTTTATTCATACCCGAATAAATCATCAAATATTCATAATAGCGTTACCTCCCTAATGTAGCTCCCACTACATTAAGTAGCTACGGGCATTTAAACAATTCATAACTTGACTTGTCAAGGATAGGTTAAACATGCTAAAAATGGACAACTACGAAACATTATGTAAATACCTCCTATTTCAATCCCATGAAATGTAAATACATAATAAAAGGTTTCAAGTTACATCCATAGTAATAATCAAAAACACGAACTAGCTGCTATGTTCCAAGTACTGCATTCCTATAGAACTCACATGCCTCTCATGCTTAGCCCTAGCTAGCGGCTTTGTCAACGGGTCAGCAACGTTGTCGTCCGTCGGTATCTTTTGCAATCTAATATCATTACTTCCAATGATCTCTCGGATGAGGTGATATTTCCGGAGTACGTGCCTTGTCCGCTGATGATCTCTAGGCTCTTTAGCTTGCGCTACAGCCCCTGAGTTGTCACAGAATATATCAATCGGTCTAGAGATACATGCAACAACTCTAAGATCCGAGATAAAATTCTTCAGCCAGACAACTTCCTTTGCCGCATCACTTGCCGCAATATACTCTGCCTCTGTAGTAGAATCTGCTATTGTATCTTGCTTCTGACTTTTCCAAGATATGGCTCCTCCGTTTAGGGTAAAGACAAATCCTGACTGCGACCTAAAGTCGTGTCTGTCGGTTTGGAAACTAGCATCAGTGTAACCAGTTACACTGAGCTCATCCATCAAACCTCCATATACTAGGAATATGTCTTTCGTCCTTCTCAGATACTTGAGAATATTCTTGACGGCCACCCAATGAGCATCACCAGGATTTTGCTGATATCTACTCGTGACACTGATAGAATAGGCAACATCGGGTCTAGTACATAGCATGGCATACATAATTGAACCAACTGCCGAGGCATATGGTATCAATTTCATCTTGTCCTGATCTTGACTAGACACAGGACACTGAGCCTTGCTCAAAATCGCGCCAGATTGCATAGGAATAAATCCTTTCTTGGATCCATCCATCTTGAATCTTTTCACGACTTTGTCAATATAAGTACTTTGACTAAGTCCGATAAGCCGCTTAGATCTATTCCTATAGATCTTTATACCCAGTATATAAGTAGCTTCTCCCAAGTCTTTCATCTGGAAACATTTACCTAACCAGGATTTTACTCCTTGTAATAATGGATATTATTTCCTATTAACAGTATGTCGTCTACATATAAGACTAGGAAGGTTACCGCGCTCCACTGAATTTAGTGTAAACACACGACTCGAACTCACTTTTGTTAAAACCAAACTCTTTGATGCGCTCATCAAAGTGTAAGTTCCAGCTCCTAGATGCTTGCTTTAGTCCATAAATGGATTTAAGCAACTTGCATACTTTATTAGGGTTCTTTGGATCCGCAAATCCATCCGGTTGTATCATATATACATCCTCTATAAGTTTCCCGTTAAGGAAAGCGGTTTTGACATCCATCTGCCATATCTCATAGTCAAAATATGCTGATATGGCCATTAGAATCCTAATAGTTTTAAGCATTTCCAATGGGGAAAAAGTTTCATCATAGTCAACGCCATGAGTCTGCGTGAAACCTTTTGCCACTAGCCTTGCTTTAAAAGTATGCACCTTTCCATCCATGTCTGTCTTCTTCTTGAAGACCCATTTGCACCAAACACCTTTACTGTGTTGAGGCAAATACACTAACTCCCAAACTTGGTTGTCATACATGGATTGCATCTCTGCCTTCATGGCTTCTAGCCATTTCTCAGATTCTAAACCTGAGGCAGCGTCTTGGTAGGTAGTGGGTTCTAAGAGATCCCCTTCGTCTTGAGCAACTAGGAATCCCAGATACCTATCTGGCTCACTACGAGGGCTACTAGACTTGTGAAGGTCTTGTGCTTGCGCCTCTTCCTCAACCACAAACTCGGGTTGAGGTTAACAATTCTCTGTTGAACTACAGGTTCAACTATCGGTGGGGGTGTAATCTCCTCCTCTTCAATTTCTTGAAGCTCTATTTCTTTTCTTGGAGTCTCTGAGTTTAGAAACTTCTCCTCCAAGAATACCCCTTTACGAGCAACAAAAAACTTTGTTCTCCTCTGGGTTGTAGAAATAGTATCCCATGGTTTCCTTGGGATAGCCCACGAAGATACACTTATCTGATTTGGGATTGAGTTTATCCGTAAATGTTCTCTTAACATACACCTCACATCCCCAAACCTTTAGAAAAGACATTTTGGGCTTTTTCCCCGTCCATATCTCGAACGGTGTCTTTTCAACCGATTTGGTTGGAACCCGGTTCAGCATGAACGCCGCTGTCTCGAGTGCGTGTCCCCAAAATGACAATGGTAGTGAAGTTCGACTCATCATTGATCGTACCATGTCAAGCAGTGTACGATTCCTCCTTTCTGATACACCATTCATCTGAGGTGTATACGGAGGTGTGGGTTGTGAAACAATCCCACATTCCTTCAAATGATCGTCGAATTCCTGAGTCAGATATTCGCCACCTCGATCCGACCGAAGCGACTTTATCTTCTTGTCCAACTGGTTTTGTACCTCATTCTGAAACTGTTTGAACTTGTCAAAACTTTCAGATTTAAGTCTCATGAGGTACACATAACCGAACCTACTGAAGTCATCAATAAAGGTTATGAAATACCGGTATCCTCCTCTGGCCTCTGGAGTGAATGGTCCACACACATCTGTGTGTATAATCCCTAATAACTCACTAGCCCTTTCATTCTCACTGTTGAAAGGCTGCTTTGTCATTTTACCAGACAAACAAGATTCGCATATATCATATGACTCCAAGTCATATGGTTCTAGAATTCCGTCATCTCGAAGTTTCTCAATGCATTTCTCGTTTATATGTCCTAAACGACAATGCCAGAGATAAGTTTGATTCAAGTTACTCTTGGATCTCTTACTTACATGATAGATGTCATTGTTATCTAGATTTAGCGTATATAGACCATTTTCTGGAGTAGTTTTAAAAAAGAAAATATTGTTTTTGAAACAAGAAATAGACTTTTCATTTAAGATATAAGCAAATCCACAGTCTATAAGCAAATCAAACGAGATAACATTTTTAATAAGTCTTGGAACATAATAACAAGGTTCTAATTCTAAGACCATGCCCGAGGGCAAACTAAGACAATATGTCCCTACAGCTTCAGCACCAACCATGGAGCCTTTGCCTACCCGCAGGTCCATATCTCCTTGTCTCGGCTTCTTACTTCTCTTGAATCCCTGCAAATGATTGCATATGTGATGACCACATCCGGTATCCAATACCCATGATTCATAAGAAGTAATAAGACAATCTATCATAAAGATACCTGACTCATTGGGCGAACCAATGTCCAGCTGATTTATGTCGAGTGAGTGCTCGCATGAATCCTTGCTACCACAGTCTGGGCAACAAATTTCTCCAAGTTCTTCCAGCCAGTCATCCTCCTGCATTGGGTCCACAACTGGTGACCCTAGCTGCTTCGGGTTCAACTCGTCGCTAATGCACATGAGGATTTCGTGCAACCCTGCGACAGTCATCTCAATATCAACGAGGACATACATTACTCTTTTCTGGTAGTAGTACGACAAGGAACCGAACAAGAGCATAACTAGCTCATGTGGTTTTGATTTTGACCCCAAGCTCTCATAGCAATCCAAGAGCCTTGTGATATTAATGAGATGATTGCTAATAAGCTGACTTTCTTTCATCTTGGATGAAAGGACTTCCCTCATCAGTAGCATACGACATATCCGTTCACTAAACTTGAACTTCTGCTCCAATCCTTGAACAACCTCATAAGACGACTTCTCCCGGAGATCATCTGTAAACTCGGATGATGCTGTCAAAATGAGAATTGACATGACGTCAGACTCGTCATCCAGATACTGATAGTATGGGTCATACTCACTATCCTGGGCATCTACTCTTGGTCATTTTGGAGGCAATGTCTCAATGATGTGAAGCTTTCCCTGTGCATCCAATACATTTTTTAGATGCATCTTCCAAACAGCAAAGTTTGGACCTGAAAGCTTCCATTTGCTAGTGATGAGACTTAGAGACTCTCTTGGTGAATAAAACGGACTAACAGATATAATAGACATCTACAGAAAAAGAAAGAGATAAAACCGATTCAGTATTGATTATATCTTCTAATAATTATTACCTTTTAATAAAAATTATTAGACTAGGATCCATATTTCACATTTCCCGATGCAAGGTTTGGGCACTTCCCACGGGGACAATGCTATTTCTGGTAGGTAAGAACTTATACCAATCGTATCCTAACTGGACAAGGCTCCTAGATCCGCGGGACATCGGTTATAGGAACCGTGCATGTTTAGTCCCTCTAGTGCATTTTGGGCCGGGACTCCCGATTATCACCAAAATAGATCGCACCACCTAAGACAGCATGAATTCTGGCCGGGACTCACGATTATAGCAGAATCTTTCATGCCCTCTACCGTAATGGTTTGAACCCGGATGCCCAAGGTTTGGGCACTTCCGACACCCGAGTACCGTTTAACAGTCGAGGTGTACCATTAGGTGGGTAGCACACTGATCTAATATTTTTCTAAAAAGAATTTTCCATGTTTTTAACGAGAAAAACTTTAATGCCAGTTTTCTTTTAAACATCTGTTTCAATAATTAACTATTATTAAAACCCTTGTTTTATTTCATCGTGTTAATCACAACCACGCATATATAATATGTAAAGAAATAAAACAACCACAAACAACTATGCTTTAGCCTTGCCCTTTTCTAATGTCGGTTTCGTGAGACACACGAAAAACACGACGGTCAAAACCTAAGTGGAAAACAACACACATGGCATGGCATTCTGAATCTCCCACTGGCTCCAACATTCAATCCTGCTTCCTGCTCCTTGGTTCTTGAATCAGCTTCAGATTTATTCTAATAACACTATTCTATTCTATTATCTAAAACTAGAAATAATAAAAAATTACAAGATAATCAAAGGCACGCAGGGCCGCTAATTCTAGTACTTTTACAAAATAGAATAGGGGCTGTAAGTGGCACGCAGGCCTCCCCACACCATAGAATAATAAAACCAATCACAACCACAAGTGCAGAAAAGTAAATAATCCACAAGGTCTAAAAAGAGAGCTCGGCTATGGCATCCAAAACATGTATTTAAACTAATACATGAAGGAAAAAAACAGCAACTGATTTCTAATTACTCACCTTGATGAAAAATACTGATTTTAACAACCTGTTAAAAACCCTATATTGTTTTTCATGTTATTTGCAATAAATATATATTTCGAGTTTTATACATTGATAATTAATCAAAAAACTCAAAATAATATTCATACCTTAAATCAAAATAACAACTATATTTTAATTTAATACACGGTCGACCGTCACTCTGCAGCCGTCGCTGCCCTAGTCGCCGCATACCACCACGTCGCCGCCCCGCCTGGGACCGCCGTTGGTCAGACAGACGCCGCGAGCTGGACGCCCCGACCAACCACGGCCACCGCCTGAGACCGCCGATGAGGGTGGTGGTTTCGGTTCTCAGTTATCGCAAATAACAAAAAAAACAGATTTAATTTAAAAAATTAAATCTAATATTCTTTTATCAAAGGTTTATCCAGTAAAAATCAAAACTTGATTTTTACCATTCTGGATAATAAATAAAACCTTTTTCTTGATAAAAGATAAACATTTTTCATCAGAATAAAAGAAACCTACCTAGTTCCCTATGAGGTTAGAAGTGGCTCTGATACCACTGAAGGGTTTTGTGGGGTATAAAAATATATTATCATACATGCACAGCGGAAATCAAAACCCCCTCCAGTGATCTCATCTAACTCATACAGGAACTAAAACAGAAGAGGATTAGAAAGTTATACCTTTAGGGATTAAAACTTTTCTTTGACCTCTAGACAGCGGTAGGCTATCTACCGCTACTGCACCGCCTCGAACTGGCTGCTAGACCGCCTAAGGATTAAACCTCGGATCAATCTGTGACCCGTGTGTGTGCGTGAACCCTTGCGCCGCCGTCGACCACAACCCTTGCAGCCTTGCGACACCGTCGACCAACCACCCTGCGGCCTTGCGCCGCCGTCGACCTCGAAGAGAGAGAGAGAGAGGGTCGGCCGAGAGTTAGAGAGAGAGAGCTAGGGTTTTTCTTTTTAACTTGTAATTGACTTGTGTGATTAATTAGGCTTAATTAGGTTTATATATAATAAACTCTTATTAGGCGAAGCCCGTTTAATTAAAGCCCAGCTTTAATTAAACTATTAACCAATTACACAAAATACCCCTTGACCTTTCTAGTTAATTAATAACTATTAATTAACTGGTCCCGTTAATATTTAAACTAAATATTAACATCACTCTTTTAAATAATAATTAAATATTATTATTTTTCTCTTTCTCGATAATTAATTATACTAATTAATTATTTCTTTTCCACACAAAAGGTTATAATCCAAAAGGTTCTAATTGGGTGTGCAGCGGTGTGATCCTTTAGTGTCACATAGTATTGGACACGATGATACATGTTATCTATCTCTGCACATAATCAAACACCTAAGTACTCCGGGAATGTACGTTTTGGGAACGACAATGTTGCACCAATATTGGGGTACGGAGACATTGAGAAGAAGCACATCAAGATCAAGAAAGTTTCCTATGTTGAAGGATTGGGGCATAATCTATTTAGCATCGGACAGTTTTGTGACAAAGATCTTGTAGTCGTATTCAAGAAAAACAAATGTTCTGTGATCATAGAAACTGGTGATGAATTACTTGCAGGCTCTAGGAAATCTAACATGTATTCCATAGATTTAGAGAAATATGATTCTCCTAATTCTGTGTGTCTTCTGTCCGAAGCTTTAAATGATCTTACTTGGCAATGGCACCATAAACTCTCTCATCTGAACTTTCAGTATATTAACAAACTAGTCACTAGTGACTTGGTGAAAGGCATTCCCAAGCTAAGATTCAACAAGGACCATCTGTGTACAGACTGTGAGAAAGGGAAAATGAAGAAGGATACTCATAAATCAAAGCAAGTGTTTAGCACTACCAATCCTTTAGATCTCCTGCATATGGATCTCTGTGGTCCTATGAGAATTCAGTCCAAGCATCGGAAGAAGTACATACTAGTCATGGTGGATGACTATTCCAGGTATACTTGGGTCAAATTTCTACGTACTAAAGATGAAGCTACTCCAACAATTATCACATTCATCAAACAACAGCAGAACAAGCATGGTCAGAGTGTTGTCTCAATCCGTACAGAAAATGGAACAGAATTCAAGAACAACGCTCTGAAAAGATTTTGTGACCTAGTTGGGATCAACCATCAGTTCTCTGCAGCATACACTCCACAACAGAATGGTGTAGTCGAAAGACGAAACAGAACATTGTTTGAAGCTGCCCATACCATGCTGTCATACTCTACGCTCCCACCTTCCTTTTGGGCTGAAGCCATCAACACTGCTTGCTATACGCAGAATCGCTCTTTCATTAATAAACGTTTTAATAAAACTCCCTATGAACTGGCAAATGGCACAGTACCTAATATCAAATACTTTCACGTCTTTGGTAATAGGTGCTTTGTTCTAAATGACAAGGATAATCTAGGAAAGTTTACTCCAAAAGTTGATGATGTTATTTTCTTAGGTTATTCCACTGAATCGAAAGCCTACAGAGTTTTTAACGAACGTACAAAGAGCTTTGTTGAAAGTCTCAACGTAACATTTGATGATGCATTGAATGTTACATATTTTCCATCAAAATCAACAGTAGTTGCTTCTAAACATACCTGTTCAGGACCAGTTATTCAAAATAAAGAATTAGACATTTCTTCCAATTCAAATTCTAATCTTGACTTTATGTTTGATTTCTTTCGTTCTGAATCTTCCCCAGTTGTGACTGAAAACAGGGACACCACAGCTACACAAACAAGTGTCACTATCACAGCTCCTACGAGACAAACCCATTTGCTGATCTATATGCTGCAGATTCTACATCTGTCTCAGTCACACAGCCCCCTGTGACTGCTTCTATAGCTTACCAAGATAGCTCACCTGTGTTTGATTCAGACCCAAATTTCTCCAGAGAAGATGAAGAAGAAGCACGACACTTACAAGATCTCATTCCTTCATCTTCCACCTCACATGAAATTAAGTGGACCAGACATCACTTTGAAGAGAAAATCATCGGAGATCCTTCAGTTGGCATTCAAACAAGATCCGCAACAGCAAACGAATGCCAATTCTCTGGTTTCTTAAGCATCATTAAACCCACCAAGACTTGTGAAGCTTTCGATAATCCAGATTGGGTAATAGCAATGCAGGAAGAATTACACCAATTTGATCGTCTCAAAGTCTGGCGTTTAGTTCCTCTCCCATACGGCAAATCTGTTGTAGGAACTAAATGGGTTTACAAGAACAAAAGGGATTCGGATGGAGTGGTTATTCGTAACAAAGCTGGTATGATGTCTTATCCGAGTACTTGATAGGTGAGGGTTATTCTAAGGGAAAGACAGATACCACTCTATTCACAAAGACTAAAGGTAGGGACAAAATTCTTGTTCATGGAAGTTTGCACGAACAATGGCAAACAGGCTTCAAATGAGTATGATGGGGGAGATGTCATTCTTTCTCGGACTCCAAATAAAACAGTTGAGTCATGGAAGTTTCATTTGACAGTCTAAGTATATCAAAGATCTTCTTACCAAGTATGATATGCTCAACGGTAATCCTATATCCACACCCATGGCTACGAAAGCACAACTTCCAGCAGATCCAGATGGCTCTCCAGTGGATCTCAAAACTTACAGAGGGATGATTGGATCTTTACTGTACCTAACTGCAAGTCATCCAGATATCATGTTTTCTACCTGTCTCTGTGGCAGATATCAGGCGAATCTAAAGGAGGCTCATCTGTTAGCTGTTAAGCGTATTTTCAGATATCTCAAGGGATCTATGGATCTTGGTCTGTGGTATCCAAAGGACTCAAATCTGGATCTTCATGCTTACTCAGATGCTGACTATTCCGGATGCAAGATTGATAGGAAAAGCACCTCCGGTAGTGCACACTTTCTGGGAGATCGGTTAGTCTGCTGGGCATCAAAGAAGCAAAACTGTGTATCCACTTCTACAGCAGAAGCTGAGTATGTTGCTGCTGCAATGTGCTGTTCACAGAGTCTGTGGATACGTACACAACTATCAGACTTTGGTCTCAGCTATGACAAAATTCCACTTTAATGTGACTCTCAGTCTGCCATCGCCATCTCCTGCAATCCGGTACACCACTCTAAAACTAAACATATTGATATCCGTTATCACTTCATCAAAGATAACGTTGAGAAAGGATTAATTGAGCTACAGTATGTTCCTACTAAAAATCAGCTGGCTAACCTGTTTACCAAACCATTAGACGAAAGTCGATTCACTGAGTTGGTATCCAAGTTAGGCATGCTCAATCTGGAAATCTAGCATACTATTATCTTTTTTTCTTTTCCTTTATTTTCTTTAGTTTAGAATAAGTGTTATACTGTTTGTTCTCTGTGCAGATATCTGTTGCACCGATCAAGGGGGAGTTTGTTCCTAGTTTTACACATGTTACAAATGTGTAGGGGGGAAATTTAATACACATTGTGCACATGTGTAGGGGGAGAAGTTTTTAACTGACACAATTCCCAAAGTGTAAAACAAATGCATCATCCTAGGGGGGAGTGTGTCAAAATAAACAACTTCAAACAAAGTTTCTTGGAATATAAAATTTTTCAACTCAACATTCCAGATACTTTGAACTTTCAGAAATATTCCCAAGTGTTGGGGTGTGTTAACTGCCAATCGCATTCTATGCATCAATCGCATGGAATCACTTACACACAACACTGAAAACTTTTCTATGTCTTCGTTCAATTGCATGGAATTCAATCGCATTGATAGGCTATCGTTGTTGGAGAATGCCCACTGACACAAGTACATTGGTGTTACTGCTGATGAAGTGCGAGCCTATTGGGTCACACACCAAGGATTGATCCCGACAGCTTACTGATAAAGAGAGAAGGTCCAAAAATCAAATTGTTTGATTTTAGGGCTTCACGGCCGTGAGGGATGCTCCACGGGTCGTGAAGCCCACTGCCCTCACGAATGGCTCAATGACCTTTACACGGCTCGTGGAGTCTTCACGGGTCATGAAGAGGTCGTGAGGGGTCGTGAAGGAGACGCCCTCACGAGTCACTCGAACGCGGCACGGGCCGTGAAGGACTATGGCCGGTCGTGGCGCATTTAGTCTTCAAGGGCTCTTCACGGGCCGTGAGAGGCCGTGAAGGTCTGTCTGCATGAAATTCTTATTTCTGATTGGACCATCTTTTGGTCAAATAGAAATTAAGATTGTATCCGGCCAAATCAAAGGGATTGTGGTCTGAATCAGTTGAGGAATATGCTAGAGACCTTGAGAATTACTCTCTTTTCTCTCTTGATGCCATACATGCAACACACACTTTATACACTAAGTTAGTAAGATCTTGAGTGTGGTGAGTGTTCTTGGTGTAAGACGAGATCTTCTATTGGCTGTTCCAGAAAAGGAGAATCATATGGATGTCTTCTTGATGGATTGCTAGCACTTTGGGGTCAAGGAATCTTGGTGTGGATAAAGCAATAGAGGAGGTGCTCTTGGATCTCTTGGTCATCCCGGTTTAATCGCATGCGATTCGGATGCGATTAGAATCTGGCCCATAGGCTTAATCGAATGCGATTCGGATGGGATGATGAAACTGGATCCAACACCTGAGTTGAATCGCATGCGATTGAGGATCTCTATCAGCTACCCGAATTTACCTATCAGCCGTGTTTTTACACGTTCTCGGTCCAATCAACGAGTGACACGTGTATTTTTCACTTTATAACCGTCACATCCCCCATCGGTCACTTCACAATTTCAAACTTTCAAATCTCACAAACACTCTCTCTATTTGGTTACTTGATTTTGAAAAACATCTCGTTACTCTGCCAAAATTTGCAATTTTAGTATCAAAATACTCCTAATCACAAAGGTAACAACTTGTACAGTTTACATTTTGAAAATTTTGAGTTAAAAAGGTGATTTTTGGCCCTAGAACTTCCGAATGCGATAGGGTTTTTCAAGACTTTAGGGGAACTTTTAGGACACGAAACAAACTCCGTTGGTTAAACTTAACTTGCGATGGCATGTTTGAACATATGGGGAACACTTTGATACAAAAATATTTCAAAAATCTCAAAAAGTGTTCTTCGTGTTCTCGAGGTGTATGAGTTTTCACTAAACACTTCAACTATGGCCTAGAAAATGGTGTTAGGATGATTTTTGGAACATGCTTCAGTACTGCAAAGTTGTTTATTATTGTTCAATGAATATAATAAGATACTTAAATCAACTTTTTTATGCTGAAAATCATTCTGTACACAATGAGAATTCAACACTGGGTGTTTGAATATTTTTCAATCTTGGTCAATCAGGGTCAACATTTCTTCAATCACTTAAGTTTGACCAAATTTCACACTTGAATGTTGGTTCTCATGCATATCTCTGTATCTTTGACTTACCTATTTTATCCATTTGTACAGATAAGATGGCTCAAGCTATTCGAGACCCAAAGAGATAATGCCTCAAGCTGAGTTCCTCAACACCAGGACTCATCCTAATAACCACTATATAGACCTAACCAAACTCAAAACCCCGACTTATCCCATAGTCACAGAAATCCTCAAGATCCATCCACTAAATCACCTCTTAACCTACAACCCAGCCACCACAGGCACACATGTTACCGAGCTATATGTCCAACAGTTTTGGAAAACTTGTGATGTCAGACTTAATGAAAGAGGAAAGGAGGTCATACATGCTGAGGTTGACGAATTTCAAGTTAACATTCCACTACATCACCTCAAAACAATCTTTGAACTACCCACTGCAGTCAGCAGACCTCCAGCTACAGAATTTGAGGAAATCCCTGATAAGGAGGCATGTCTTACAGCCATTAGGGAAATGAGTTATGATGGGGAGCTCACCCATAAGAATTAGTTTAAACGCACCAGTCTACATCCCAAGTATATCACTTTCATGACGGTGCTTCAAAGGTGTCTTACTCCCAAACACTCGGGGTATGAGTTTCCAACAGAGAATCAACTCAAGATGTTTGTTGATGCAGCCAACCATTTGCATGTGGATTATGCATTCCTGTTCTTTCAAGATATCAAAACTACTATGCTAAGAAAGAACTCACAGAAGAAAAAGGATGCAAACTTGCTGCCCTACCACCACTTCCTGCCAATGATCATCCAATATGTGATGGATCGGAATGCTGAAATTCCTCGCCGGGCAGGTTTACCTTCTATCAACCCTAAACTTTTCATATCCATTAAACCTACCATTCCGACCAACTTACCTGTCCCCAGATCTTTCCCTGTCACTCTTTTAGACCTATGTGAGCAAAATGACATTATTGTGAGCTATAGGACGAGTGTAGGGATACCTCCCATGGTTGTGCCAGAACCGGCCATACCTGCCCAGGGAGGAGTAGCACCTGGTGAGCATGTAGAACTTAGGCCTCAGACATCTGCGGGAGATGTTGAGCGGGACGTGCAGAGAGAAAATTCTGAGAGGGGTGGAGAAGTAGGTGAAGGTGTTGAGAGTAGAGAGGGAGGGGATGCATTTGATCCCACCACCATTCAAGCCATCGTTCAATGTCTTTCTCAATCCACCCGCACCCAAGCTGTTCTTACTGAACTTGGTCTTGACGTTTCTGAGTCATCCAGTTCTTCTCATGATGAGCCTGCTTCCCATCCAGGAGATGCCCCTGCCTTTGAACCTGTTATATCTCCCATGGGCACTCCTGAGCACCCAATCGAAAAACTAGCAAAAAGCACTCCCTCCTTCATGAAATTAACCGACCCACAACCAACCTCACCAGATGTGACACCCACTGCTCAACCTGATACTTCATTTCCTCAAGCAGGTGGCCTTGTCATCACTTTGAATCTTCCAACTCAAACTGCTAAAGTACTTCCAGCAGGAAGGGCCATAGTTGCCCCCGAACATGACATTCCAATCACTGTGCCAAGTCATTCCTTGTCTGTTGAAACTGGTTCTGTCACCCCTGACTCTCTCATTCAACCTGATCAATATGCGGGGTATGGTGCTGGTAGTGGTGATGATGAAGATAGTTTTGTTGTTAGGAGTTCGAGTGAAAGAGAGGAAGTGAGAAAAGAAAAAGTGAGTGCTGAGGGTTCCCCACACCCAGAAAGCCGGGAAGCCACATCCACTATGGGGCCTGACATTGTTGGGCCTCATATTGAACAAGTCGCGGTGATCCCACCTGTGCAAGTTTCTACCCAACCAAGCTACTACGGTGTCTCTCAACAGGCACCGTCTTTATTGCACAGGGTTATAGCACATACACAGGGTCAACCCCAATTGGGTGTTGGACCTATTGAACAAAGAGGACTGCCTCCCTCGTCCTCGACTCCTTTTGATGCACGATTTGACATACCGTGGATTTCCGCATATCTTGACCAACACAGGGTAACAATCGATGCACTGAGCTTGTTGACTCAACAAGTCTTCTCAACTTCCAGAGGTGGTACTTTTTCAGGTGCCATTCGAGGATTGGAAGGAAATCCTGCTGGAGCCAACATTCCTGCTGCTCCAGTAGGTAGTACTGCCTATGTGGGTGGTACTTCAACCTGAAGTATTCGTGATTCCGGGTTTGTTTCACGTGCAGAACTTCATGATCACATTCAACAAGCCGTGGCACCAATCCACCAACAACTACTAACGACAAATCAAAGGTTGGATCGGATTGAACAAGCTTCCTAGGCCCATGCTCAACAATTGAACAGAATAGAAGCACTCCTTAATGCTAGACCTGCAGTGCCAGAACCACAGCTACAACCTGATCCATCATCTATGTCAGTTGATGCCTTAAAGAGCTTGCTATATGTCAGACTTCTGGAACAACAGCCAGAATCAGCTCATGATCAAGACCTTCTGACTACTCTTCGCAACGAACAGCGTCCATCATGAATCTCCATGGGTGACTTTCAAGAGTTTCATGAAGACGTAAACAACAAGATAGATGGGATCACCAGAGGTTTCTATACTTCTTTATCAAAGGTTACTGATCAGCTGACACTACTTGAACAAACTTTTCAGGCTCAGGCTTAGGGAAGCAAGAGGATGCGGGATGATCAAGATCCTGATGATCAACCCGAGGGGGAGAAAAGAAGAAGATTATATATGACTTCTCCCTCTGCGGCTACAAATGTACCAGTTGTACCTGTTCCTCAATTCAGTTCATATTTATCAGCAAGTACTAGGTCAGCTGGGTCTGGGAGTCATCAACAACAACATATGGCCGATGAAGTTTATGAACGACAACAAAAGGAAAATGCTGACAAACAAATTGTACTTTATGTACCTCAGCAACAATCTGAACCGAGGCCAAGTGATCTTGAAGAAGGTGAAATTCCTTACGAGCAGCCCCATGCCGAGATGTTTGACTGGTCTAGTGACTCAGAGGAACAAATGGAAGGTTTATATGAGTCTATTCACACATCACCTGCAAGGCATGTGGGTGAAGGTAGTTCTGCTCAACCAGAGGAGGAGACTGAAGATTCTGAGATGGAAAGACTATTCAAAGGCATTGATGAATATGTCGAGTTCACTGCTCGTCCAGATTCTCCTAGAATTGTCCACAAATTTGATGATATTCCCAGTGAAAAAGAACTTGCACTTAAAAGAAAAGAAAGGGAAGCAATTTCTAGAAGGGAAGCTAGGAGAAAGCCTAAACAAAAGAAACCAATCTTCGACGTGTCAAGGGTTCTCAGTGGGATTAATGTTGAAGTTCATGAAACTTTCCCTCCTCCTCCTGGTCGGTTTCAAGAATCAGCTGCCGATATACTTGAAAGAAACAAATAGAGAGAGGCAGCTAAGAAAACAAGACAAGAGTCTGAATGGCCCTTGCTAAGGAGCTTCATTGTGTCACCTGCTCCTCCAGTGTATCGTGGGGATCCAGGACTTGATTCAGGAAACATGTTCACAAGAAGTGCTGCCCAACAACCTATATGGAAACCGTATTTTGTCAATGCTGCTAATCTTGAAGAAAGAATTCCAGACATATTCAGCAATGAACTAATACAGGTTATTTCCCCTGAGTTGCGGAACATGGACGACAAATAGAGAAGAAGATATGAACACATCCTCTCTCAGTCCATGACAAAACCCGAAGAGATCAAATCAGAGTATCCTATAGTTGAACTTATCAATATCTATACTCAGACAACCTTCAGAATAAAGTATGCCATCTTTCATGTCAGAAGAGCAAACAACCTGTCGTACTTCCTCAACGAAGCAGACTTAAGGTTTGTAAGTATTGAAGACATCAGCTTTATCTTTGACACCATATCTCAGAAAAGAAGAAAGTGGCCTGAAGAAGAGTTTGGAAGGGGTGCTCTAATGAAATACATGAGAAATTTAATGGAATACTTTGAGGAACATGATCTGCAACTCGGAGCTGAAAACAACTATCTGAAAGTCAATCTCTTAAAGCCTAACCAGAGCCATCCAGATCTAGAAAAGCTTGAAGAATTGACAGTTATCTATGATGGGCATCCAAACTACAAAGGTGATCGAGGGGTCGTCTCAAAGAATACAAAAGGCAAAAAGATCTTCATCAGACTTGATGAACTCATGGCGTATTCGGACGGCACTTTGAAAATTCTCCATCGTAAGATACATCAGAAAGTGTGGGATAACCGGGTAGCCTATACTGATGAAGAACATGCGGAAGCCTATCGTGCTATAGAAAGGATAAGAACGGCACTGGCAAGTTGAAGGATAATACGCAAGTGGCAAGTGGCATTCGGGATTCGCAACAAATCGGCATACGAATAGATTTATGTATTTATTTGTTGTGAATGATTACACACCTCACTTATGGGGAGATTGTTAGAAATATTAAAGTGAGGGGTGTAATATGTAATTACTCAAAGTTGGGGAAATGCTATATAAAGACAGTTCCCCCCACATTCTAATACAAGCTTTGTATTATTCATCTCTTGTGTTTGTGAACTCTCTCTAGCTCTCGGCTCTCTCTCTCTAACCGAACACATACACAAACACATACTAAACATCAAGCATTGCTTCATCCGTAATATTTAAGGGACCAACAAGAAGTCAGAGTTGTAAGCGTAAACTTCTCTAAACCGGTTATGATCAATATATATACCTTTCTTAGGAGAGAGAAAAGTCACCGTTAGAATCCCATTTTTATCCGTTACGCCAGAAAAATTACGGCTTGATGTAGCAGTAAAAAGGTAGAAACACATCTTCTTCCAACGGATACAATTGTAAAATAATATTAGTGACCTACACAAATACTATTAACACTGTTGTATTACCCCAATACCAAATTAGTATAATACGCGATTTGAGACTTACTCAAATACGCAGTAATCATGAAATAATAACACTGAGTAATTAAACATGATGTTGGACACACCAAGCTGAGTAAACTTATTACTCAGTTTAACTCAAGTACTCAGCTTGATTCAAGCACTCAGCTTGAGATGTGCACTCAGCTTGAGTTTGAAACTCAGTTTGAGTAAAGCACACAACTCATGGGCAATGACACTAAGTCAGTTTCGTCTGAGACTTACTCAAACCAACCTTTTAACAACACTGAGTAGTTAAAGAATGTTTGGAACCTACCAAACGTGTGAACCAATCACACAGCCTGAGTTAAGCACATAGCTCAGACTCAGTGACACTTAGTCATTTTGTTTGAGACTAACTCAAACTATATATTTTAAACTACACTTAGTAGACAAAATAAGTTTGGAACTTACCAAACCAAAGAACTCATTGTTCAGCTTGACAAGATTCAGTTTATGAAAACTTATTCATAAACTGTGCACTCAGCTTAAGACACTTAGACTTTGTCAAACTGAAAACTCAGATTCTAGACACTTAGCTAGGGGTTTAGCATACCCAATTCACTTAGCAGATACATAAACCTCTTTTCATCAAGGGGTTTAGTAAAGATATCTGCTAGTTGGTCATCAGTGGAAATAAATTTAATGTCAAGTTTACCTTTTTCCACGATATCCCTGATGAAGTGATGTCGAATTTCAATGTGCTTGGTTCTTGAACGGAATACTGGATTGTAAGTGATGGCTATTGCACTTTGTTTATCATAGAAGATAAGAGTTTTCTTGAAACTCATACCAAAGTCATGAAGCTGATGCTGCATCCACAAAATTTGAGCACAACAGCTCCCTGCTGCAACATACTCAGCTTCAGCAGTTGAAGTAGCCACTGAGTTCTGTTTCTTACTATTCCAGCTTACTATTTTACCTCCAAGCAATTGACATCCTCCGGTTGTTGATTTTCTATCTAACTTGCACCCAGTATAGTCAGCATCAGAAAAACCAACTAATTCAAATCCAGAGTCTTTTGGATACCAAAGACCTAGATTTGGTGTACCTAAAAGGTACCTAAAGATCCTTTTCACAGCTTGAAGATGTGATTCTTTAGGATCTGCCTGATATCTTGCACAGACACATGTAGCAAACATGATATCAGGTCTACTAGCTATCAAATAGAGCAATGAACCTATCATTCCTCTATAGGTAGACTGACACACAGATTTACCATCTGAATCTTTACTCAGCTTGACAGCTGGTGACATGGGTGATTTCATGGTTGAACTAGAATCAAAACCATATTTCTTTATCAAATCAAGAACATAATTGCTTTGATTGATGAATATTCCATCAGGCTATTGTTGAATTTGTAGGCCTAATAAATAAGTTATCTCACCCATCATACTCATCTTGCACTTTTGTGACATTATCTTGGAGAACCACTCACACAGAGATTCATTGGTAGAACCAAAGATAATATCATCCACATAGATTTGTACAAGAATCACCTGTCCTTTACTCTTTTTAATAAAGAGTGTCTTATCTATACTACCTCTGGTGAAGTTCATTGATAGTAGATAAGTGGACAGAGTATCATACCAAGCTCTTGGATCTTGTTTAAGACCATACAAAGCCTTGTCCAACTTGTAGACATGATGTGGAAACTTTGAACTTACAAAGCCAGGAGGTTGTTTCACATAGACTTCCTCCTGAATTTTTCCATTAAGAAAAGCACTTTTCACATCCATTTGATAGACTTTGAAGTCTTTATAGGCTGCATAAGCCAGGAACAGCCTTATGGCTTCAATTCTAGCAATATGGGCAAAGGTCTCATCATAATCGATTCCTTCCTCTTGCTTATACCCTTGTGCTACCAGCCTGGCTTTGTTCCTAACTATCACTCCATCCTTGTCCATTTTATTTCTATAGACCCACTTAGTGCCTATAATTGAATGATCTTTGGGGGCAGGGACAAGGTTCCAGACCTTATTTCTCTCAAACTCATTTAATTCCTCTTGCATAGCTTCAATCCAATCCTCGTCCTTTAAGGATTTTTCAGTCTTCTTTGGTTCCATTTGAGATAGGAAACAAAAGTGAGCAGCATAGTTAGTTGTAGCCTTGGATCTGGTCATGACCTTTTCTTGGACATTTCCAATGATCTGGTCTTGATGATGATCTTTGAGGAATTTGAATATTGTAGTTGGAGAGTCTGGTTCAGAATCTGAGTGATGTTGAGATTCCTGAGGTTAACTTATCTCCTCAGTCTTAGAAGCATTGTCAACAAACTGTCGATCACCAAGATCTTCAGTTTGAGTGACTTCAGCTCCAAAGGGGTTGATGAACTCATCATCTTTCTTAGCTTGAGAATCCTTTGGAGTTTGTGATGATTTCTTTGATGAACACACATCATCATCACTATCATCTCCTATGACATACATAGGATTTGATAAGTTGGTTTCCTTAGTCCTTTCAAGCTCACTCAAACTAACCAAGCAGCTTGACTCTTATCAGCTTGATCAAAACAGTCTTCATCAAAAGAGACATGAATTGATTCTTCTATGGCCTTTCTCCTTGTATTATATATTTTGTAAGACTTGGAGATTAAGGAATAACCAACGAATATTCCAAGATCAGCTTTAGGTTCCAACTTATGGAGCTGATCTCTTTGATTCAGCACATAGCATTTTGAACCAAAGATATGGAAATAACCTATATTGGGCTTTCTAGATTTATACATCTCTTATGATGTCTTTCCATGTCTTTTGACAATGATAGACCTATTCTGAGTATAACGGGCTGTACTAACAGCTTCATCCCAGAAATAGAGTTTCAATCCTGCCTCACACAACATTGTTCTAGCAGCCTCAATTAAGGTTCAATTTCTCCTTTCAGCAACTCCATTTTGTTATGGAGTTCTGACAGATGAGAAATTTTGTAATATTCCTTTATGTTCACAGAAGCTTTCAAGAGTTGAGTTTCTGAACTCAGTTCCATGATCACTTCTAACTTTCTTTAAGGATAAATATTTTTGCAACTCTTCCCTTTTGATGAAACTAATTATCTCCAGGGCAGCCTCACTTTTGGCTTTAAGGAATATTACCCAGGTGAATCGTGACAACTCATCTACTATCACCAGTGTATACTTCTTGCCACTCAGGCTTGGAGTACTTATGGGTCCAAACAGATCCATATGCAACATATGCAGTGGGTCTGTTATTGAAAAAATTTTCTTTGATTGAAAGGACCCTTTATGATGTTTCCCTTGTTCACAGGCTGAACACAATTTGTCTTTGACAAATGTGATTTTTGGCAATCCAGAGACTAACTCTTTATTGGATATCATATTAATAATTTTAAAGTTTAAATGAGACAAACGTTTATGCCATAACCAACTCAGCTCAGGAACAGTCTCGAATTGCCTTTACAACTCGGGACTCATGGTCATAAGAATGAGGCAAGTCACGTCGTTTGTGTCTTTAAGACGCTTTTCATAAGCGTCCTTAACAGCCCACGCTGCGTTAGTAGCAGGTGGTTCCGGAAGAGGTTTCTCAAGGACCTCTAGCTTCATTTCATGACGTAGGACAATTCTCAAAGTCTTATTCCAATCCATAAAGTTTGGTCCCGTGAGTTTCTCTTTCCCAAACAATGGACGGAACATGTTTGCAATTTTGGTTAGTTTGACGTATTTAAATCCGTGTTAAATAATTAACCACTTGTTATGAAAACCAATTATCTTAACAAGGGTTAAGAACATTATTCCACTCCAATCATGACGGGTTTTCCACGGATCAATTCATGAAGTTAATTAGGCCGCTAAACGCTTTACCAATTGCAATCCGAGATTACAACTCTTTTACACTTGCGGGATCATAGGTACTCATAGCACCCGTTTGGCATGTTTGATCCCTCCACTATGATTCCTCGTTAAGACTCTTTGGTAGCTTGATGTAGGCACGACAACTACCAAGGCGTATTAAGTTGGAATTGTAAATCGACCGTCAAGATACACGGTGGTATTCTAGCCCAATGGTCGGCTCGGCTACTGCTCGAAAACCGACCTTGCGAGTTGCCACACTCACCTTCCACACAGTTATGCAAAAGCAGTTTAGCTAGAGCACGACAACCGATCTTGTTTCACTAGATTCAGGTGGTGTCATCTTACGGGAGGTGTGAGATTTACATTTTAAGAAAACCGAGACTTTTGTTTTTCCCGTTTAAAAACCTCTTTTCAATTTGATTAACAAACAAGTGACAAAACCTCGTTTTTCACTATTTGGAAATAAACGCTTTATTAACAATTGGTAATCATGTGGTGCGAGGAGTTTGTTAACTGATTCAAAACTCTTGATTTTATTATTTTGAAAAATTTTCTACCTTGCCAAGAATCATAACAACCATGCAATAAAATACAAAATAAATAAACAACCATGCATGTAAAAAATATCCGGTAACGAGCCAAAAATTCCTATGCGCCTTGCTCGTGAGCCAACGGGCAAGACAAAGTCTACTTGGAACAAATATCCATAGACTTTGACATGTGCTCCTCCTACTTGATCCTTCGCGTCTACCACCAACCTCCGGATCCTCATCAAGCCGGAACATTATCCAAGATTCCCGTTGGTTGCCTTCAGTTATTCTTTTACAAATACATAGAAATATTTTCAAAAAAATGGCATGCAAGCCACAATAAACTATTCTAAGCTAATCTACAAATTACAATGAATAGAAATCGGCATGCAAGCCGTCAAATAAACACCAACCGAATAAATAAACTAATTATTACAAACCATTTTGGTACAAACCACCAAATGAATGAATAAATTAATTTACAAGCAACCAAAAACATCACATAGGTCATAAAGGATCAAATGTTACCGTTTCAACACAACCAGAGACAACTACAAATAAAAAACGGCGTGCCACACCAAACCATGAAAAATTATCACAACTAGATTTCTTCCAAAACTACCTAAAACAAATCTTGTACATATGCATTAGGAACTCCAAAAACTTTTAAATTCCATATTCATACATAAACGACAACAAGTATATGCACGTATGCGTTATCATGCCAAAACCACCCGATACATATAAATGTGTGAGTTAGGATATTATGGTGCTTTTCAAAAAGGCTAAAAGACCTTATTTAAATTCTGGAAAAATCCATAATATTGCCAAAATTTGATTTTTAAGATTTTCTTTTAAACCGGGTGAAAAAATCACTGTTCACGAGCTCTTCACGACCTCTCACAGTCCATGAATGCACTATGTCCCACAACGTGAAAAACAGCAAAAACCCCATAACCTGGGTCATGTAGCCTTCATGACCCTCTTCACAACCTTCCACGGTCTGTGAAGGCTCACTGGATAGAATGTCCATTTTAACAAAATCAAATTTTCAGGCCACCAAGTGTATACATCTTGTTAAGGTGGCTCTGATACTACTGTAGAAGTTCATAAAGAACAACAAACACAACAGAAGCAAAGGAAGCCCCATTTAATAACCGATTTATGAACTCTTTAGAAATGGTATAACAGTAATGTGTAGAAGGGGGGTTGAATACACTTTCTGCGGAAAATTGAACAAATCAATAAAAAGTGTTACACTAATCAAACCACATGAAATCGAATGCTTTCATTAATAAGAAGATGATTACAGGAACAGTCAACTAAGCAACACTTGATATGTAAACACCTACTATAAATCAAATCTCTCAATCTCTCAAACTTTGCTATCTATAATCAACTTATGATTATAGATAAAAACTGAATCTCTAAACAGGGTTTATTCACAGATTGAATACTTGCCAACTTCACAACAGACGTGAAGATCGAACACACGAACAATGTTGGCAATCTGTGAATTTCTTGATCACGTTGAACTTACAAACTGTGAATCAAGATTCGTAACACATACGATTAGGTTGAGGTGAGATTAGAGTCTGACTCTGTACCTCTAAACTTATCAAGAGATAAGAATTTATAATCTTGTTCCTCGGGTCCTAACAAACTAGAACTTATCCTAATCTGCTAACAAACTAACGGATAACTCAGAATCTTAAATCTTGAATCTTCTATCTTGAGTCTTCAATCTTCAATCTTGATTCTAGAGTCTTCTTATCCATGCCGTAGATATAGAGAGTAAAAGGAATTTAAAACAAATTTAAATTCTCTTAATCTGACTTCTTTAGTCGGGCTGAGTTACTCAGCTTGAAACTCATCAAGTTGAGTTCTTCGAGACCAAACTCGAAAACAGACATGTAATAACATGTATAATGACTAACTTATCCTTAGAAGTCATAAGAGTTAGCTAGAACTTACTTAGCAACTCTGGTGATCTGACTCAGTCTATAAGCTGAGTCACTCAGGTCGAAACGCATCAAGCTGAATACTCAACCTATACCTTAGGTGACACACACAGCTTATCAAACATAGTGATAAGCTGACTAAGATATAGTCTAAGCTGATCAACTATATGCTCAGCTTATACTCAGCTTATGCTCAGTCTGAAACACTATAAGTTCTCAGTCTGATCAAGCTTCATAATTCTGTTTAAGTTGTATTTAGAACATATCTTAGAAACTTAACTTTGTCTCATCAAATCTCAACTGATGAGATCATTTGACCAACAAACTCCTCCTATTTGATGATGACAAAACCATCAAACAGTTCTTAAGTTTGTTGAACAGAATTATGTTTCAAATTTTAAACTTACTAAGATTTTATTTTTGAACTAATCAAATATTAATTGAACTTATCAATTTTAGTTGAACTTATCAATTATAAGTTGAACATACCAACCAATCATAACAATGAACACGAACTAATCAAACTGTTCATTCAAGCTGAACTCATCAGACTAATAAATATGAACATATCATAAACAGTTGAACATATCAAACCAATACTTGTATTCATTAAATTGAACTTATCAGAATATAAAATTTTGATCACTTAGATCATGCACACTTAGTGCTTACATATTATTAGAACTAATCTAATAATTACAGATAGAACTAATCTATTACAAAAGATCAAGATGCAACTCTTCAAATTCTTTGATCTCCTTGTTAATATCTTCAAGAAGTTCTTTCAGATTTGGCAAATGTTGAAGCTCATCCTTTTGTGATCTGATCGCTCTGTTTAGTCTATATCTGAACTTGGCATTTTGTTCAATCTTCTCCACTAATAATCTCAGAGCTAACACCTGAGCTACCACACATATATAAATTGATGCATCAGCCTGGAAGCATTGTTCTCCATTACTGACCAAGTACATAAATCCTTTCTGAGGCTTTTCAACATATGTATTTTCTTTAAACTCCATGCCTTCAGGAAGATCAAGATTGTACGTGCTCCTTTTTGCTAATCCAACTGGCTTTGATAAATTTTTCTTTCCAACCTTGTGAAAAGAAGTAAGTAAGGTTCTTATCTCAAACCTGGGTATGATTTCCGTTATATCAGCTCTTGCTAGCAGCCTTAAGATCTCATCCTTTACTTGATTTCTAGTAGAAGACTTTTCCATCTGATTGATGAGTATGGCTACTTGCTTCCATTCAGCATATCCCAGACTGTGTAGTTTATTCAAATCCAGGGAAGGTGTTTAACCATTTTCTAGGACTAACTCTAGAATTAGGATCCCTTGGACTGTTCTCAGCTTAAGTGATTTAATCCGAGAGGAGAAGTGTGTCTTGACATAACACTGAGTAATGTCTTCTTCCTCTGGTTGATTTTCAACAGGAAGCTCTATTTCTTCTTCCTTTGGCTCTATAGGCAGTCTGAGTCTAACTAACTCATCATTCAGCTTTCTTATCTGTTCAGCCCAAGCTTGCTCCCTTGCTTCTTTCTCATTCTGAATATTTGCTAACTCCGCTTGTACACTCACTTGTCTTCTCCTTAGTTCATTCACAGATATCCCAAGTTGGTCAGCGTCTTGTTGTTCTAATCTTCTAATTGCTATCAGAGAAGCTCTTTCCTTCAAATTCATGCCATCTACAGAGTCTTCATCTGAGTCTGATTCACCAAGAATAATTTTTCTTCTCTTCTGCCTTGGGGCTTCTGAATCCTCTGAGCTGACTACTTGAGGTCTTTTTCCTTTAGCTTTTTCAGTAAGCTCAGCTTCAGATTCTTTCTCTTTTTCTAACTCCCCCTCAACCTGATGTGGCTTTTCTACTCCCTTAGCAAGAAGTAACAGGGCCTCAGCTTGAACTGACTCATCTTCAGCCTCTTAAACCTTCTCCCCCTTTTTGTCATCATCAAAACGGTTCAAAGTATGTTGTTGGGTTAGAGCAGCCACTTCAGATTTTAGTCTAAGCACCTCTTCATCCAGGGAGTCCAATGTTAGCAACATATGCTTCTAAGGCAGCTTGAGAGGATTAGGATTTCGGTGCATCATCCAAGGGTTGGTATATACCCTCAAGGTCATGTGCACCAGAAGTTGGACCCTATAATTTACCTTGGTATTGAGATGAATCATTGACAGGTCATGCTGGAGAGTGTGAGAAGTGAAGAGAAGTAATTGGGCTCAAAATGTGATGAGTCTAAGTAGGTAGTTGGCTTATTTTGTGAGAGGTAGGTGATTGACCCTGGGGATTGGTCATATATGCAATGTTACCTGAGTGTGTCTGCTCAGGCACAATAGTAGGCTCTCACATGGCTCGAGAAAGTGTGGGCTGAGTAGTCCCCACACCTAGGTTAGACTGTTGGGTTTGAGTGAGCCGTGAGGTTGGCACCTGAAGAGTTGGTGTCTCCCCCTCAACTCCTGCCGGTGGAGAAATCAATGTAATTTCAGCTCCAGTGGTACCTTTAGTTGTGGCACCACCTTTGGTAGTTTTTCTAATATAGGTTTGGATATTTACCTTGGCAGCAGTAGGCACACCAAGGTTGGCTTCAGAGTGGATTTTATGATGGAAAGAAGGTGGAGGAGATGGGTTAGACTAGGTTGGGCTTACCATAGTCTTATCTCCAAATAAAGATGGAGAAAAGTAAGTAGAAAAGGAAAGTGGAGAAGTCATACCTGGTGCAACTTGAATATTTGCTAGCTCAGCTTTAGCAGAGTGCTCAGCTTGAACCTCTAGGTCAGCTTGAGCTGCTCCCCCTTGAGTAGACCCCTCAGCTTCACTTCCAGATAAAGCCCTCTCAGTTATCCATTGCATAGGCTCACTTAGGCCTTCCTGCTCTGGAAAGATGTCATGGTTAAACATCTTGGAGCTGAGTGCTTATGTGAGGAACAAATCCTGACCAGCTTCATACAGTGCTGTCCCTAGCTCAGCTTCAAATGCCAAGGATAGGTACCTTATAAACGGTACATGAAGATCCCTCGTGGTCTTCATCACTTGGACCTTGAGTTCGTTGAAGATGAGCAGTGCATAATCCAGATTTCGTGCAAAGTAGATGTTGTATAGCAGCTGCATCTCAAACTCATTAACCTGGTCCAGTCCTCCAGCCTTGGTACTAAGTGAACGAATCACTGTTGACACCATAAATCCCCATGCGGTTAGAAAGGTGGCCTTTTTTATTACACCCTCTGTTTGTGGGTGACCCATTCTGGGTAGGACTGACCTTGCCACCTACCTCGTCATAGCAGGCTCGAACACATCATTTTGTGGGAGTTGAAGAACTTCCCTTAGCCGTTGAACTATGAGGACGATGGTTCTCTCTGTTAGATCTAGATTTTATGATTAGATCTAGTCTTTATGTGATGTAATATGTATGTTTTAGTACTTAGTATAATTACTAAGTAAGCATTGACATATTGTAACCTTTTGACATATGATATAGAATAACACACACATTAAGGTGTATTTGTCATATTCTCTCTACACACACATATACGAATCATTTACTATTCACTCTACTTTGACTTTCAATTGGTATCAGAGCCAACTCTGATTGGTTTCTGAAGGATTACGAGCAAGAACAGCAACTGATTGGTGAAAATTTGATCAGAATTTCAAGTTTTTTGAAGAACTTTATTTTCTACGGGTTTAATTCTAATTTTGACGAATTAATGGCCTAAAATTGTAGAATTGTTGTTCATTGGTAAGGAATTAAGCATCATAAGACTTGACGATTGGATTAAGATCATTACAAACAATACATTTGTAGTTATGATGGATTGAAGGTTTTCGAGTTCTTGAGAAAAATTTGTTAAAAAATCGATTTGTTGTATTAGACAGTGAGAAATTATGACTTAGAAGAGTTAATTGGAGTATTGTGAACTGTTCTGGAGAATATCAGATCAATTGGAAAAGATTTGTTCAAAATTTCGATTTTCAGATCTGAAAGTTGAAGTTATCGGAATTCACAGGTTGAAGTTCTCGGAATTTAGGTTTGAATCTCTCGGAATTATCAATTCCGTGAATATTTGGGTGAAAACTGTGAAAATATCACCAATTCCGATAGAATTTATATCGGATTCTTTCAAATTGTGAAGAAATAACTTACATTCCGATAGATTTTTCTCGGAATACCTCAATTCCGACAGAAATCTTTCTCGGAATAGCAATATTCTTCTCGGAATTTATCTCGGAATTCATTTTATCGGGATTTAATTAATATCGAATTTCAATCTCTCAGAATTAAGAATCTCGGATTTGGAATTTATCGGATTTGGAATTTCTCGGATTTTGAATTTCTCGGATTTGGAATTCATCGGATTTTGACTTTTTCGGATTTGGAATTTCTCGGATTTCAAAATTCTCTCGGATTGTTCAATTCTCTCGAATTGTTCAAGCTTATCGGATTTCAAGTTTCTCAAAGTTCTCGGATTTAAAGTTTTCACGGATTGTTCAATTATATCGGATTGTTCAATCTCGTATTTTAGATTGTATCAGAATTCATACATAGTCAAATTTTCACAAGTTCAAGAAACCTTTCAAAGCAACGATCTAACAATGAGTGCTTATAATGAAACTCTCTCGTTTGGTTCTGACACTAAATCTCCCATGCTTTATCGTGGAGAATACAATGTGTGGAAAGGGAGGTTCATGGATTTTATTGAAAATAATGAAAAATATGGAGAGTATATGAAGTTTAGTATCAAGGATGGAAATGGTATCTTCATGTTTCATCATGCAGCTGATTCAACCAATAATCCCCCACTTCAAGAGATTAATCGTCCTAAAACAACTGCAGAATATACAGCTGAGGAAAAGCTTCGAGCAACAGCAAACCAAAAGGCTAAATATTATTTGAAGGATGGTCTTTCATCTGAATTCTATATCAAGATCAATGAGCTTGATACAGCCAAAGAAATTTGGGATGAGATTGCAAGACAAATGGAAGGAACTGAGTCCGGGGTGTGGATCAAGGAAACTGCTTTAGTAAATGCATTTGATCACTTCCGTTCTAAGGAAGGTGAAACATTGTTTGATACCTACAGCAGATTCTGCAAGCTACTCAATGATCTTAGAAATCAAATGCTGGATAGCTATTCTGATCTTACAAAGAACACCAGGTTCATGAATTCACTTGGACCTGAGTGGAGAACTCAAGTGACCATCTACAGACAAATGAACCAAAAGGTTCTCAATAAGGTCACTCATCACATGATATTTGAAGAACTGAATCAATATCAAGATGAAGTTGGTATGAGTTCACAAAAGGAAAATATTGATCTTTTAGCCTTAGTTGTGAATGATAAAAGAGGCAGAGCTTCAAGCAGATCTTTGAAGCTTAAGCAAATACAAGAATCTGAATCTTCCGAGACTGACACCGAGGAGCCAGCAGATAATGAGAAAGTTATGCAGGATGTTGCTTACCTGACCAATATGTTATAGAACCAGTTTACAAAGTCTAAAACCAATAACCGTCAAAGATTTACTTCTGGATCTCGCAGAAGAGACAATAATTTTCAAAGAAATGACGGAGTAAATCTGGAAAAGAGGTATGAGAGAAAGATTCAAGCTTCTCAGCCTAAAAAGTGCTATAATTGTGGAAGCACAGGGCATGTAATCAAAGATTGCAAAAAGCCTAAGGTGAAAGACTCGGAATACTATAAAGCTAAGTTGAATCTGATCAAGAAGAGAAATAGTGGAACAGTGCTTCTGGCAGAAGAAGATCAGTTCCTATCTGACAATGATGATTAAGAAGAAGATGCTGAAGTTCATGCCCAATTTGTACTCATGGCCAATGTGGAAGAATTTGAATTTCTGGAGTCTGATTGTGAAAGTGAAGATGAGTTTGATGGTTTGGGGTTTGCTGAGGAGAACACTGTGGTTGAGGATGTAGAGATAGGAGAAGCAGATACTGGTTTATGGCTAAATTTGATGAGTCAGATCAAGAGAGTGAGTATGAAAGTGATGATGGAGCTGAAACGACACCTTCCAGCACCAGTTCTCTCTCAACTGAGTCAGAGTCTACCGCTGAGAAGGTATCTCTTGATAACTCTCATATATCTGTTGATCACATCATGACACTAGTTAATCAGGTTCAATCCTTAACTGCCAAGAATCAAAAGTTGCAAACACAAAACATTAATCTTAAAATGAATCAAGCCGTCAATTCTGAGCACACGACACACCTTAATCAACTCCAGGAATTAATCAAACAAAAAGAGGATGAATTGAATCAGATACATGAGCAAACAGAAAGAAAGGTCCATGATCTAAATGCTGCTAAGTTGAGTGCTGAAATCAATTTCAATTTGATTTTGAAAGAAAAAAAAATTTTGGAAACAAAAGTTAACAATCTTGAAGAAGTTGTTCGTAAGAAACCCATAACTCGTCATACAATTTTCAAGAGTTTGACTCCAGATATTCGAAATAAGTACAAAGGTTTAGGGTATGATGAGAGTGACTTTTTCAAGAAAATCAACTGTACTCAACTCTATCAGGCAGAAAGGATGAATCGAGGGCTAACTGAAAAGATGGTTTTTGTTGTTGCTGAGGAAGTTAAACAAGAAGAAAATTTTAAAAGAAAGACCACAACAAAGTGCCAAAAACCATTTAATTATGATTCACTGAATGCTTCGTATGAAACTACTGATGGTTTCTCGTTCAAAAATAAATCGGTTTTCAATGCTGAAACTCTAATTTTTCAAAATCATGAACAAACAGTCAAGTCATACGCACCACGCCTGTACATTCCTCACATGGAATTGCAGCGCCGTTAGGAGATTCTTGAAACAAATTGCATAATTAACAACATCATGCTAGAAATAGAAAATCAAATTTTGCAAGTAAAGCTGAGTCACTCAAAGTCTTCCGCTGATAATTTTGATAAATATAACTCTGAATTGGTGAATCAGCTGAGATTTGAAAATGATGTTTTAATTAATCAAACTCAAGAATCTTCTGAAGAATTTGAACGAGCAAAGAAGGAAGTTGAGAATCATAAAAGAACCATCATTCAGTTATGTGAGGATTTAAAAAGGAAAGTAATTGAATCTCAAAAATCAAACGATTCTATTTTAGAGCATTTCGACTGTGCACATCTTGGGGTTCCTCAACTCATTATCTATGAACTTGAAACCCAACTTCGGGATGAAAAAATCAAACGGCTTGTACAAGAAGTGGAACGTAGCTGGGGTGTTGCAATTCCTACTTGCCCAAAGGCTTGTAGAGAATATGTATCTCACAAATGCAATCAGTTTTGTGACCCAACGAGTATTCGTGAAAAAGGGTCTACATCAGGCACCAAGCCTTCAACATCTGCATCATCTTCTTCTAAACCTTCACACATTAACAAAACTAACAAATTTTCTTATTTCTCTTCTGAATCAGATAAAATCAAAACTGTTTTCAAATCAGAAGTGAGAAAGATAGTGAAGACAGTAGTGCCACAAACTGAGAAGAAGACAGATCTTCCCAACAAATTCAAGAAGCCAAAAGTTGAAGACAAGAGACACAAGACATAGCATAGTTTTAGAAGACGTGATTACTTTCCTTTTTTTTGTGTCATTCATCATAAACGTTGTTTGAAAAACTGTAAGTCTGGTCTGAATTGGAAGAAAAAGTCTAATAATGTTTCAAATAACCAAACTGATATTTCAAAATCACAAGTTGTAAAAGATGAATTTTTTTGTGCAAGTGTTGGTTGTGTTGAGGGTCACTGTATAAATGCATGTTCATATCATCAACATCGAATGTTGCGTGGTTTCAAATCTGTTCCAAACTGGAGGAATCCTGAAGAAGATATGATCTTTACTTGGTTTGTTAACCATAAGGGTTATATTATCCATCAATGGATCAAGAAAAGTGGACTGTGATTTTTCCTTCGAAAATATGCACATCGAAGGTTACCAATGTTGTTTGGTGAATGGGAAAAACATCTTGAGGAGATGCGCATGGTAGCTGAATCTGAGAGAAAAGCAAAAATCTAAAAGATTAAAGTGGAGAAACTCAATCGTTCGCTGCGTCAAATATTTTTGAATAAATCTAAACCTCAAGTTGCAAAATCACCAAATAAATCATTTTCTCACAAATTAGTTAACAAACCAGTTTATAATTCTTCCAAACGACAATTATCAGTGCACTTTAAATCAAGCAAACCACAAAAAACTCAACCTTCTCACAAATCAGTTCATCAAACCAACTTTGTCGTTCATAAACATAACAAACAAACCAAAGTCCCTCCAGATACAAAGAAACAAAAATGGCAACCTAGGAAGTGGCAGATAAAACAACAAAAGAAATCTGAATCTTTGATTGTTGATCCTGTTATTTCTTCTGTTTCTCTCTCTAACATACCTCGCCCTATTTCACAATGGGTAAGGTGTTCACCCCTTGTTTCTATGTGCAGAAGAGCAGTCTTTGGTACATGGACTCTGGGTGTACCAAGCATATGACTGGGGATAAGGGTATTCTCCAACAGTTCGTGGGCAAATATTCAGGAAATGTAAAGTTTCGGAATGAGCAGGTAGCACCAATCCTCGGCCACGGAGTGTTGGAAACAGGGAATGTTAGGATTGAAAAGGTATCTTATGTAGAGGGGCTTGGTCACAACCTATTCTCTATAGGTCAGTTCTGTGATAAGGGTATGGAGGTTCTTTTCAAAAAGAAGTCTTGCTCTTTGAGAACTGAGGAAGGAACTGTGCTTTTGGGTGGCAACAGAAAGTCAAATCTGTATACTATTGACTTGTCTGGAAAAGGATCTAGTTCGTCTGTTTGCCTGCTTTCTAAAGCTGCATCAGATTTGAACTGGTCATGGCATAGGAAGTTGTCTCATTTAAACTTCAAAAACATCAATAAGCTGGTAAACGGGAATCTGGTCCGAGGTATCCCTAAATTGAAGTTCTAAAAAGAACATCTGTGTAAGGATTGTGAGCTGGGGAAATCAAAATGAGTACCTCATAAAGTTGTTCAACTTTCAACAACATCAGCTCCTCTTCAACTGATTCATATGGATCTTTGTGGGCCTATGAAGGTTCAGTCCCGAAATTCAAAGTTTTATATTCTTGTGATCAAAAGTCTGAGGTGCCACAGCAGAATATTCTATTTCTGACTAAGCACAAGACACAGCAAGGACAACCTGTGAAAGCGATACGCACTGACAATGGCACAGAATTCAAGAATAGGACTCTGGATTCTTATCTTGATTCTGAAGGAATAACACATCAGTTTTCAGCAGCATATACTCCGGAACAAAATGGAGTTGTTGAGAGAAAGAATAGAACACTGATTGAAGCTGCGAGAACAATGTTACAATATTCCAAGTTGCCAGCATCATACTGGGCTGAGGCTGTCAATACTGCATGCTACACCCAAAACAGATCCCTAATTCATCGTCGTTTCAATAAAACTCCTTATGAACTGTGCAACGGAGTTGTGCCTAATATCAAATACTTCCATGTATTTGGTAATAGGTGCTTCGTTCTGAATGAATCGGATAAACTGTCCAAGTTTGATCCAAAAGCTGACGAGGGAATCTTTTTGGGGTATTCTAATGACAAAAAGGCTTTTCGAATTCTAAATCGGAAAACTAACGTTGTTGTCGAAAGCATCAATGTGACGTTTGATGATTTAGTAAACTTAAACTCGTTGACAGCCAAATCTTCAAATAACAGAAACCCTGTTTACCAAGCGAATGAATCTGATAATCAATACATCCAGAATGAAGATATCAATTTGGATTTCATGTTTGACTTTTTCAAGACTAATGAATCTTCTTCTGTCAATGAAAACAGGGCTGATCCGTTACAACAAGAAGAATCTATCACACTTACTACTCCATCTGTTGTACGTAACACTGATCAGGAGAATTCTGAGTTTGAAGCTACAAACAGTCCATTTCTTGTACAACCGACTCCTTCTCCTGCTGTAACAGATGATACTGTTAATCCGTTTGCTGAAGCTGAAATGGTAAATCCATTTGCAACGGAAGCTCAACCACTTGATGACTTCATACAAGTTAGGACCCCCGAGCCTGTATGGTTGAGAAGTCACCCAGACACTCAAGTCATTGGCAGTTTGAATGTTGGTGTTCGAACTCGCGCTGCAACCGCAAACGAACGTCTGAATATGAATTTTCTGAGTATGATAGAGCCAACACGTGTATCAGAATCTTTAGAAGATCCGGACTGGATTCTTGCTATGCAAGACGAGCTGAATCAGTTCGACCGTTTGAAAGTGTGGCGCTTAGTACCCAAACCTGAAGGTAAATCGATTGTGGGGACTAAGTGGATCTTAAAAGAAAAGAAAGACTCTGATGGAGTAGTTGTGCGCAACAAAGCTAGGCTAGTGTCTAAGGGGTACAATCAGCAAGAGGGAATCGACTATGATGAGACCTTTGGCCCAGTAGCCCGTTTGGAAGCGATCAGATTATTTCTAGCCTATGCTGCCTTCAAGAATTTTAAGGTTTTCCAAATGGACGTTAAAACTGCATTCCTCAATGGTAAACTCAAAGAGGAAGTCTATGTTGCTCAACCTGAAGGCTTCGTGGATCATAAATGCCCACATCATGTATATCTACTTGACAAAGCTTTGTATGGTTTAAAACAAGCCCCGAGAGCTTGGTATGATGAGCTGTCAGATTACTTGTTGAGTAAGGGCTATGCAAAAGGGACCACAGACACAACACTCTTCAAAAAGCAGATCGGTTCAGATTATATTCTTGTACAGATTTACGTAGATGATATTATCTTTGGCTCAACTAGTCCAAAGTACGGTGATGATTTTGCTAATACCATGAAACAGAGGTTTGAAATGAGCATGATGGGGGAAGTTAATTTTTTCCTTGGATTAAAAATTTCTCAATTTAACCATGGGATTTTTATAAATCAGTCAAAATATATAAAAGATTTATTAAAACGATTTGACATGACTGATTGTTCTCCAATTTCAACTCCTATGGGAATTAAAACAAAACTGTTTGATGACCCTGATGGCAAATCAGTAGATTTAAAAACTTTTCGTGATATGATCGGATCCTTATTGTACTTAACTGCTAGTAGACCAGATATAATGTTTGCTACTTGTCTCTGTGCCAGATTTCAGGCAAATCCTAAAGAGTCTCATTTGTTGGCAGTTAAAAGAATATTAAGATATCTTAAGGGTACTCCAAATCTAGGTTTGTGGTATCTTAGAGATTCTGGTTTTGAACTAATCGGATACTCGGATTCTGACTATGCAGGGTGCATGATTGACAGAAAAAGTACATCCGGCAGTGCACATTTTCTGGGAGACAGACTAGTATGTTGGGCATCAAAGAAGCAAAACTGCGTATCAACTTCCACCGCGGAGGCTGAATATGTTGCTGTTGCCAGCTGCTGCTCTCAAAGTTTGTGGATACGCACACAACTGTTAGATTTTGGACTAAACTATTCTCACATACCTCTGATGTGTGACTCTCAGAGTGCCATAGCCATTTCATGCAATCCCGTGCATCATTCTAAGACGAAACATATCGACATTCGGTATCACTTTCTAAAAGATTATGTTGAAAAAGGTTTGATAGAATTAAAGTATGGTAATACAGAAAATCAACTTGCTGACATTTTCACCAAACCGTTGGATGAAAATCGTTTCAACACTTTAATTTCAAAATTGGGCATGTTGAATTTGAGTATTTGACTGTACATTTATTCTATCAATCAAAATTTGCACGGATAGGTGTTTTGAGGTCGGGGGTGTAATATCTAATTTGACAAGTTATGAACTAAGAATGGTTCATACTTGTAGGGGGAGAATTCATTTGCATTACTGTTATCTGTTTTATATAATTCTGAAAAATCCAAAAACATGTGCAAAATATTAAAAAGGCAAAAAGATTTTTTTTCTTCTTTCTCAAATTGATGATTGATTTTTGTCTTGGTTTTTTGTTCAACAATGGTCAAGAGAGAAAAAGTTTAAAATTTTTACAAGGAAAATCAAAAATTGGTCAATTTCGACACTCTTATGTCGGAATCCGAGAATTTGGATATAACATCCAACATTCCGAGACATTTTCTCGGAATCCGACAGTTCTTGTGTGTTTACAAGTCATGAACTCTCGAAATTTTGACCTTTACTCAGTTTTACATCTCTAAATTGACTATTTCTCTCTGTACGATCAAGTTTTCAAAAGGCTTTGAATTTCTTCGAGTTTTTCTGCACTAGATCGGTTTTCAGTTGTCATTCTCATGGTACATTTCAATTTTTCTACACTGTATTTCATGTGTGTATATTTTAGATTTAAGCCGTAGCAAAACCCTAACTGTCGATACTATTCTAGGCTGATTTACTGTTTGTTTGTTGTTAATTGACTTGTTACTCACACTGGTATGCTTAGATAACATGTTACATATGTTGCCATTGTTATTTTACTTCGATTGTATCAGTTTAGAATGGATTTGAATGGGTTTTGATCAGTTTTTACGTATCTGGGTTACGGGTTTGAGTTTTGGGAATTAATCATGGTAAATGACTTCTGATTGGGGTAGATGTTTTGTTAAAGATGCTTAGAATTTCAAAGAGTACAATCGACTGTGTTTTATTTGTTCAAAATCATGTTTTTCAACATCTGTGTTTAATTATGTTCATACACTGCTATGAATATCTCGGAATTCAACATTCCGACAGTTTTTCTTCATTTGAAAACAAGTATTTTCTCGGAATCATTGATTCTCTCAGAATCTCTGATTCTCTCGGAATTTGACATTCCGAGAGTTTATCTTTTGAAACCACCAAGTGTTTTCTCGGAATTCTTGATATCTCGGAATTTCCATCATCAAGGTATTCTATCGGAATTTCCAACCTCTCGGAATTTCCAAGTCTTTTCTCGGAATTCCAGATTGTTTTTTCTCGGAATCACTTCTAAGTTTTTGTCGGAATCCTCAATTCCGACAAAACACTTAGAGAATTTTGAAAAAATTTCAAATTTTTCAAAAGTTCAAAAAAAATTTCAAAAGGAAGGAACAATCTCTTATAGTCTTATCTGCTGAACATCTGATGATTAACCATGGCTATTATTATATATTCTTGCATATGGCTAACCCTAGTAACCTTCCAGCATTTGTTCCCTCTGAACAAGTGTTTCACCTAAACAACTACTTACCCAATCTTATGAATAATCACTGTTTTGACTCCATCACCACCACCACTCAATTCCCTATTCTTTCTGAACTAATAGAAGCACATCCATTAAACCACATATTCTCCTACGACCCTATTGCTGACGGGGAAGAACCTCATGTACCCGAGGTCTATGTGTAACAGTTGTGGCACTCACTGCATAAAATTGTGAATGATGAGGGGGAGGAGCTTCTAGCTGGGCAGATAGAACAATATAAATTCACTTTTGGTGTTGACCAGCTGCGGAAAATGTTTAGACTACCATCTGAGAGGGGAACCTATCCAAACATGAACAAGTTTGATCCTATTCCATCAAGCAAGGCTATATATCCTCATGTGAAGGATCGGGGATTTAATGGGGTGTTGACCAAGAGTGTCCAATTCAAAGTGTAATGCTAGATCATCCAACTGACATCAATCGTAGGGATAATGATCCTCTGCCAACTGTGTACATCATGCAAAAACTTTACAAAATTGAAAAGACGTTTGAGGTCCAGGATTTTGTAATGCCTGTGGAATTAGTTCTTTTGATGGATCTTCATGATCCGGTAGTTCAGACATATGTAAGGGAAAATAACTTAGCTCTTCCGGATCGACAAGAACCTGTTGATCCTACCCAAAGAGCATTAGAACCTGAGGGCTTAGATTATAGTAGTCAGTCGTCTTCGGGTGACACTGACGGGGAAGAGTTGAGGGAAAAGTCTGAGAGGGGTGAAGAAGTGGCTGAGGGAGGTGAAAGTGTAGGTGAGGGAGATGAGGAGTATGATATGCCTATTGGAAAATTCATTGAAAAATCTCAATCTCAGGAAACACCAGATCAGGGTGTAGAATATAATGTTGAAAGTATGATTATTACACCTGAGGGTACAATTAAGGAAACAACTGTGTTTGCTCATGATGATATGTTTGAGATTGATTTTGATGTAGAAGAAGAAGAAAGATTAAAAGAAAAAGAAAATGAAAGTGAGAGAAAAGAATATAAGAGTGCTGAGAGTTCCCCAACCACAAATAGCCGGGAAACCACATCTGCCATCGGGTTTGACAGGGTCAGTCCTGGTGTTGAACAAGACTCTGGCATCCCACCAGAGCGTGCACAAACCCCACCAAGCCACTCTGTTTCTTCTCAACAAGAAATAGTTTCAACTTCTCACGGGGCTTTAACACATGATCTACCGAAGTCTCCTTTTGAGACAGTAGGTATTGAAAAAGGTGCCATTTCTCCCCAGGCTACCGACTTTCATTTTCAAGAGCACATTGCAAGCCCAATCCTTTCTAAACACAAGGACACACCTATAACATCAACTAGGATCCTAACTGAAGGACCTAGCAGAACATCTATAGAAGCTACTCTTCGTAGACTTCAAGGATTAGATGGAAATCCCGCCACATTCAACCTTGATACAGTTGTGCATGTGGGTGGCTAAACTTCTGAAGGATTTGTTCCTCCAGTTGTTTCAGTCTCAACGGGCAATCTAGGTGATCCCGGTTTTGTTACACCTTCAAAAGTTTCTCAGGTTGCCTCAGAATTTGTTTCTAAGGCTGACCTTGAAACTGCTTTGTCTATCGTTCATGCTAAAATTGATGTTGTAAATGAGAAGTTAGACAGGCTACTGGCGAAACAAGGTCCTGATGTGTCGGTGGAGGAGTTGAAATCCCAGTTGTATGCAAAGCTGATGGCTAGACCAGATAACAATGAAGAAGATGCTACTCTGGTTGATTTACTAAGAAATGAATACAAGAAATCAGACTTTGAAAGTTTTAAAAAGGAGATGAGGGATAGCATGGCAGCTTTTGGAGTTGCTTTTCACAAAAGAATGGATGTCATGGATCCCTTTAAGGATGTTGAGGGTGAAACTCCTCCAGCTATTGTTCAGGGGGAGACTTCAGGGAGAATTAATGCTGAAGAGGAAGCTGCAATTGCTGCTGCACTTAAAGCTTCTCTTGAAACCTGTCAGGCACAAGGAAAGAAGCGAAAACATAATGACCAAGATCCTGATCCCGATCATTCTGAGGGGGAGAAACGTGATGCAACTGTGTATGCAACTGTGCCCGTGACATCTTTAATCTCAAAGTTATCTGCCTCGTCATCTCAAAGCAAGCAAACACTAACACCAAAGAAAGGTAGAGGTAAAGGAAAAAGGAAAATGGCTTTAATTGATGAAGAAGAAGAGGATATAGATAGACTGGTGGATGATACATATGACTTTCTTACTGGTGCAAGTTCAGATTTTGATGTTTATGGGTCATTTGTAGCAGAAGCTGGTGAACATGGAAAAGAATTAACTCTTCAAAAACAGATAAGCAAAATTAAACAAACAAGGGTTGTGACAACACCAAGGGTTGAAAAGCCTGAGGTTGATGAAGTTCCTACCCCTGAGTCGTTCAACATTGCAAATGTGCTGAGGATAAACAGAGAAGTGGCTGACTTTTTTCCTCCATCTCCAGGCAAATTTAGAAAAATTGCAAGAGATCTGTTGAGGGAACAAGAAAAACAGAAAAGGTTAAAAAAACTGAAGCAAGGTGTTGAATGGAAAATACCAAAAGGTTACAATCCAGATCCAATCTTAACGTCAAGTATGAGAGATATCAGAAAAAGGGTGGTTCTAACTACAAAGGCCTTAAGCAAGACTAACAGAAATTGGAGTTCTTTTGATATTGCTGTTGCTTTTCTTGAAGAGAAAATACCAGAGATTTATTTTGAACAAATTCAGGAGGAATTACCTATCAATCTACTGGGGGTGACAAATGTCTCTGATGCAGGTAGAAGACTGATAATGAATTGGCATGGTAAATCAAGTAATCAAGTGGCTTCCAAGCATCCAGTTTCTAAAGTGAAGTGCTCATTTGGCAAAGTTCTTAATGTGATTTGGGTTTACTACACTGTGCAAAGAATAGATCAGAAATCTTACTGGTTTAGTCAAGTAGATCTGAAACACCTGAGCTTGGAGGATATTGAATTTATGATGGAAGCTCTCGAGGCAAAGAAACACAGCTCTAAAGCAAACAATGCAGGCGATAAGATCTTGCTAGACTTCATGAAGCAGAGAATCCGGGTTGCTGAGAGAAACGATATCTAGCTTGGTGCAGAGGCAGACAAAGCTAAGATTAATGTTCTGAAGCCAAACACCACACATCCTAGAATTGAAGAGCTTAATATGTTTCAAACTATATGGAGGGATGTTGAGTCTGGAGAAGAGGATGATGGAATTGTTCTCTTTAACAGCAAAAAGGAGAAATTCTTTCTGAGGACCAAGGAACTCAATGCTTATTCTGATAGTTCACTTAGAGTCTGGCTTATCAAGATCAGAGAGCACAGCTTCAGCCTCAAGGATGACTTTGATCAATCTGCAAGGGTAAGTATTACTGATGTTATGGAAAAGATAGAAGCTAAGATGAGTAAAAGAGCTACTCTTCGTAGATGGCAAAGAATCCTGGGTGAACGGAACATAGACTAGATCGAATCAAGGGGGAAATTGTTTGATCTAGATTTTATGATTAGATCTAGTCTTTATGTGATGTAATATGTATATTTTAGTACTTAGTATAAATACTAAGTAAGCATTGACATATTGTAACCTTTTGACATATGATATAGAAAAACACACACATTAAGGTGTATTTGCCATATTCTCTCTACACACACATATACGAATCATTCACTATTCACTCTACTTTGACTTTCACTCTCCCCATTCAGCACCGTGCCTCTGATTTCGCCGCTGTCCTGGTAAAAAACACACGCGTACCAGAACTCCAGTAAGTGTTGGGGAACCACATGGATTGGTGCTCCAGTAAAAACGAATGCCAGTGGGCATTTACGGATATAATCTACCCACGCTTTGTAGCCCCTGTTTCTCTTGCGTTCAGGGATTGCTAGGCAAGCTCATTGATTGTTGATTTTAATCAACGGCAATCCGTTGTTCTTAAAGGCAGCACCCCTTACCATTCGATCACTCAGATTTAGAATGGTTCCATTCACACAGAGTAAATACGTAATTCGCACTGTGCAATTTAGGGTTTCAAAATCGATTGAACAGTGAAATGCACTTAGCAAGTAGGTGGTTTTAGAAGGTATAGTGAGTATATCAAAAGTCTAGTAAGTGTAAACGTCTGAATTTCGGTTACAACCGATATATATACTGTAACACTGTACTTTTAAACATATAATAATATCGCATGCGGAAGCTAAATACATATAATTAACTTAATTACATAATAGATAAAAAAGATTATCTTGTTTTATACATCAAAACTTTTTACAGTGTTAATCCAAAACAGGCTCTAAACAAAAACTTTGACATCAGAGTTTGGTCTGTCCATATTCCCAGTCCAATCCAAAGCTCACCGGAGATAATCTGCAAAACAGTCTAGTGGGAAATTAGCACAAAGCTAAATGAGGGAACCAATATCTAATCATAAACAAGGCAAACATGCCTAAACCCAAATAGCTCATGAATCCCAGGAGAACCGGCGGTGTTGCAAGCACCTACAACCAAGGTCGGCCAAAACCAAGGTTTACCGATAGCCCTGCTAACAGTGATAACAGTACCAGCCTTCTTAGGTACAACAAATGCACCACAAGATCTGATACGGTACACCCCCAAGCAACAGGCCTAGCATCATGCTGATCTCCAAATAACATGTATATACAATCCAAACAAGAGCATTCCAAATAGGATATTAAATCCTGTATATCAAAAGATATAAACACACTCACCAAAGTCTTCAACGAATTGAAGCACACTCGAGTGACTAACTCATTGAGTCTTCTCAGTTCCTGAGATTGAAGTAACCCAAGTCAGTATTCAAATCATAATACTGATACAAAATAGATATCATATCTAACCATGTAAATCATGTATGTACACAATAGCATATATACATATTCGTCATACAATAATCCCAAATATATACAAATCATGTTTATCTTTAAATCATCATTCCGATTATTAAATCCCTATCAAATGGAAATCCGAGCAACCCAAATCCGATTGGAAAGGAATCCGAGCAAAGGTCCAAAATCCGATAAAATCCAATTCCGATAAGTCTAAATCCGATTGTTCCAAATCCGATAAAATCATATCCCAAATCCGAGCATAGACACAATCCGAGCATAGGTCAAATTCCGATTAATATCCAAATCCGATAATCCAAGATTCCGATAAAAGAGTTAAGGCCAAATCCGATAAACATGAAATCCGATAAAAAGTCCAAATCCGGTAAAATGTTCAATACCGAGAAAATGGGAATCCGAGAAAATAGTTTAGGCATAAACATAGAGGTTTAGTCGGATTCCGACTCAATCCCAAATCCGATTAAAAGTGTTAGGGAAATTCACAAGTGTTCAATCGGATTTCATTCAAATCCGATAAAGTCTGTCGGAATGTCACCAAATCCGATTAAAACTATCGGATTTTACTAAATCCGATCAACTCATACTTCAATTCCGATAAATTCATAAATTCATTCCCAAATCAGATTTCTATCTTAAATCACAACTGATTTTAAACATGCATATCATATAGGTTTACAGTAATCATCTACTGCATATAAATTACAAAAATTGTTCATAATTGATAGCATGCATACCACCTAATACATCAAATCATTTATCATACTTTAATCGGAATTCATCATATGATCATAAAACCGAATACAAACACTAATAAACCAAATCAAAACAGTAATCTAACCTTGTTAATATATGATATCTGGATTCTAATTGCATGCAAGGTTGAAGATCAAATTCGATGATTCTTTTGTTGTTTCTTGATTCACGGCCGAGAGAAATTCAAGAACACACACACTACACCTAATGTTAATTTGCATGTAATAGAAATGAGATGGTGAGGTGATGACTAATATAACCAAAACCGGCCACCTCACTATCCACTTAACACAACATAAACTTATTTAACCATATTTTATCCATTTTGATTAATATTAAAACAATTAATCAATTAACCACAATTATATCAATTAATCCACATAATTAATTTAAGTCCAAAACTAAACTTGATTAATTACCTTAATTAATCTAGGCCGGGTAAGAGGATGTTACAAATCTTTCCCCCTTAAGAAGATTCCGTCCTCGGAATCTCATCGCTCTCAAACAAGGAAGGATAACGGCTCTTCATGTCAGCTTTAGTCTCCCAAGTTAAATCCGAACCCAAACTGTGCTTCCATTTAACTAATACTAACGGTATCTGTTTATTTCTCAACTTTGTAACCTTTCGATCTAACAGTTCAACTGGTTCTTCTACAAGTTTCTGATTAATATCAACCCGAAGATATTGAATAGGTAAAACCTGCGTCTGATCCTCCACATTTGACTTGCGAAGATAACAAACATTAAAAGTGTCATGAATTCCCGCCAACTCATCAGGTAGGTCTAAAACAACAGTCTGATCGTTAATCACTCTTCGGATTCCGAAAGGACCAATATAACGGGGAGCTAACTTCCCGCGTTTTCCAAAACGAATAACCCCTTTCCATGGAGATACTTTCAAGTAAACCATTTCTCCTTCAACAAATGATACTGGTCGACGTCGCGGATCAGCATACATTTTCTGTCTATCTCTTGCAGCTTTTAGCTTTTCCCGAGCAATTGCCACTTTATCAGATGTCATCTGTACAATGTCAGGCCCTGCAAATTTCTTTTCCCCGGCTTCTAACCAACAAGTCGGAGTTCTACAAGGACGACCATACATCATTTCATATGGAGGCATACCAATACTACTATGATAGGAATTATTATAAGCAAATTCCACTAAAGGAAGATGTGAATCCCATGATCCTCCGAACTCTAACACGCAAGCCCGAAGCATATCTTCCAAAGTCTGGATAGTTCTCTCTGACTGACCATCTGTTTGCGGGTGATATGCCGTACTCAAATTTACCCTGGATCCCAATTCTTGTTGCAATCTGTTCTAAAAGTTAGATACAAACCTCGAGTCTCTGTCTGAAACAATAGATAGAGGTACTCTATGTCTAGACATTATCTCATCGATATACAATTGAGCCAGTATGCTTAAAGAAGCAGTTTCAGCTGTAGCCAGGAAGTGTGCACACTTGGTCAATCTGTCGACAATAACCCAAATCATATCGTGCCCTTTCTGAGTTCGTGGAAGTTTCGTTACAAAATCCATTGTTATGTGATCCCATTTCCACTCAGGTATTTCTAACTGTTTTAATGATCCATACGGCTTCTGATGCTCGGCTTTAACTTGAGCACAGATGTGACACATCCCAACAAACTTAGCTATATCTGTTTTCATTGTAGGCCACCAATATCGAGTCTTCAAATCATGGTACATCTTCGTGCTACCCGGATGTATTGATAATCTGGACTTGTGAGCTTCATTAAATATTAACTCCCTCAAATTACCAAATTTCGGTACCCAAACACGTGTATGATAAATCCTCAAACCACGCGAATCGGTAGTTAACTCTTGTTGACGTTTAATCATCAGTTCACTCTTTAAGTTCTCATCTTTCAAAGCTTCTAGCTGTACAGCTACCAACTGGTCCACTAAGTCAGACTTAATTTCCAATCGCATGAATTGTACATTCTCCGTAGATCCTTTTCGGCTAAGCGCATCTGCAACTACATTTGCTTTACCCGGATGATACTGAATATCGCAGTCGTAATCTTTGATCAGTTCTAACCAACGGCGTTGTCTCATATTTAACTCCTTTTGTGTAAACACATACTGTAGACTTTTATGGTCGGTGCAAATCGTACATTTAGTTCCATACAAGTAGTGCCTCCACAATTTCAGTGCAAATACCACGGCAGCTAATTCCAAATCATGAGTTGGGTAGTTTCGTTCATTCGGTTTCAACTGTCTAGAAGCATACGCAATCACTTTACCCCTCTGCATCAGAACACAACCCAAACCGGTGTGAGAGGCATCACAATACACAACAAAATCTTCGGAACCCTTAGGCAACGAAAGAACAGGCGCTTGACACAACAATTGTTTCAGAGTTAGAAAAGCATCCTCTTGAGCCGAACCCCATAGAAACGGAACATCCTTTCGAGTTAACTTAGTCAACGGACCAGCCAGCTTAGAGAAGTCTTTGATAAACCTGCGATAATAACCTGCCAATCCAAGAAAACTCTTTATCTCTGTAGGCGTTTTCGGAGCACTCCAGTTCATCACTGCCTCAATTTTTGATGGATCCACTTTGATTCCTTCTTGACAAATCACATGTCCCAAAAACTGAACTTCATGTAACCAAAATTCGCACTTTGATAGCTTAGCATATAGCTTGTGTTGTTTCAGAATCTCCAAAACTTGTCTCAAATGCTGATCATGCTCACCTTCTGTCTTTGAATACACCAAAATATCATCGATAAACACAATGAAAAACTTGTCTAGGAATGGTCTACACACACGATTCATCAAATCCATAAATACTGCAGGTGCATTCGTTAAACCAAATGGCATTACTAGGAACTCGTAATGACCATACCTAGTACGAAAAGCAGTCTTTGGGATATCTTCCTGTTAGAGATATGCCCACTAATGTACGTACGCCATAGACCGCTGCTGATGATGTATGGGCCTATTGGGTCATACACCGGGGTCAAACCTGACAGCAACTTAAGTTTGGGGACCAATTATGACAAAAGACAAAAAGTTGACATCGCAAGCCGCGTTATCGCCGCTAACTTTAAAGGGTTAGCGCCGCTAAGTCCTAAGAGTTAGCGCCGCTACGGCTGCATGTACTTTGTGTCACATCCCTGGCAGGCCGCGTTAGCGCCGCTAACTTTAAGGGGTTAGCGCCGCTAAACCCTAAGAGTTAGCGCCGCTACGGCTGCATGTAATTTGTGTCACATCCCTGGCAGGCCGCGTTAGCGCCGCTAACTTTAAGGGGTTAGCGCCGCTAAACCCTAAGAGTTAGCGCCGCTACGGCTGCATGGGCTTTATGTCAAATTACCTCCCAAGCTGGCCAATGCGAGTGTAACACCTAGGATTGAGACTTGGCCGGTTTGTGGGGATAAGTCACGGATTCTGGAACATTTTTAGATAGAGAGAACTCATTTTCACTAGGTGAAAAAAACACACACACCATATTCTCTCTAAAGTGCACTTAAGACTTTGAGAGAGATCTTGAGTTCTAGAGAGTGCTCCAGTGATTTTGGTCTTCTAGTTGCTGTTCCATTGTGGTTTTCATAGTGAAGTATCGCAATGGCTTGCTAGCACTCGTGGTTGACGTGTTCCCGGGGTATATCCCAATAGAAGATTCGGTTTTCGTTCTTGGAGGATCATCACCACGACCTGAAGAAATCTGGAGCTAAGGAGAAAGGTATAACCTCTTTCCTTTTCAAGTTGCATTTCTTGAACATAGAGTTTGGTCCATTTGAGGGATTTCGTTTTTATGCTTTGATTGCTTGTACTTTGGGCTATTTTGTTTGTACCTTGCTTCCGCTGTGAGCCCACGAAATCCCAACAGTGGTATCAGAGCCACCTCTATGTTAGATCTGCACTTGGTGGCTTGAAAAATCCCGAAATCAAAATGGTTGTTTTCTGTTCGAACAGGGTTAGCGGCGCTAAACTCGGGTTAGCGGCGCTAACTCATAAATGTTAGCGGCGCTAACGCGCTGTAACAGTTTTATTTTTCAAAGTTAAAATCAGTTTTGGTCTCGGGAATTTTTAACCTTTTTGTGATTCTGGAATTTTGTTCCAGTTTTGTGTTTGGTAATTTTGTTACCACCTTGTTTGTTTGGTTGTATGTGATAGATTTGAAATTGGTAACCTTGCCTTTGACCTTGTGGTTGACTTTGTGTGTTTGGATGCATTTGGTGATTTTTAATCACATGGGCTGTAATATTTATTAAAATTGTTATATTTGTAATAATATTGTGGCTTGCATGCCATTTCATTCATCCGTGTATTTGTACTAGATAAATAGGAAATTAGTGTGGCTTGTACGCCATTTCAATTTCTATTGTATTTGTTGTACAATTTGGATGAAAACACACAAGATGGAGTCGGAAGGAGATGGAGCGTGTCCATAGAAGCCGGTGAAGTCCATTGGTGATAGCGGTTCTAGTGGGAGCTCGCATTGAAGACCTTCCGTCCCTTAGATTGACCACGTTCTACCCGTTTTGGCTCACGGGAAGAACGCATAGGATTTTGGCAAGGGTTACCAATTTATTTCGTATATATGCGTGTGATGTGATTTTATTTTATTCTTGCATGGTTTGCTTAGGATTCGCATGCTAGAAAAAAATTTCGAAATTAATAAAATCACAAGAGATTTGGTAAAAATGGTTTACAACTCTCTCGCGCGCTCACATACAAGATTAACTCACCTAGTGAAAATAGGTGTTGTCACTAAACAAGTTAATCAGTAACCAAGCCGAAAACAAAAGCCCGTTTTCATAAAAACGTAAATCTTGCACCATCCAAAAGATTACACCACCCAAATCTAGTGAAGCATGGAGTGATTGTCGAGCTTAGCACGAGTTATTCCATGTGGATCTGTGTGGAAGGTGAGTGTGGGATCTTGAAATTATCGGTTGTCGAGCTTAGCACGAGCCGGTAATTGTCGGGGTATCACCGTGTATCTTGTTGGACGATTTGCAATTACAAATTAAAATCCTTGAGTGATTGTCGAGCTTAGCACGAGTCAACCAAGAATTTTAATTTGGAATTGGTGCTAGTAGGGATCAAACATGCCAAACCACCGATGGTTGTCGTAGGATCCCGCAAGTGTTTAAGAGTTGCAATAGAGATTGCAATCGGTAAAGTGGTTATCGGCCTAAATAGCTCCATGAAGTGATCCGCGGCAACCCCGTCATGAATTGGAGTGAAATATGGTTCTTAGCCCTTGTTAAAATATTTTTCGAGACGATAAGGGTAATTATTTTAACGAGGATTCAAATCAAACTAACTAATTCGTGTACTCTACTTTAATATAGGATGTTGAATCAAAACCACAACACGTCGAATTTTTCACTTCGTATGATTCTACAAAGGGTGAAACTCACGGAAGTGAACTTTGTTGACTGGCTTAGGCAATTGAGAATTGTCCTACGTGCTGAGTCTAAGTTGCACATTCTTGAGGAACCCCTTCCTGAACCACCTGCTATCAATGCGGAATGGGCTATCCGATATGCCTATGAAAAGCGTGTTCGGGATACACACGATGTTGCTAGTCTCATGTTATCAAGTATGAGCTCGGAACTGCGAAAGCAATTTGAGCACATGACTGTGTATGACATGATTAACAAGCTGAAGGATGTTTTCCGACAGCAAGTCAGACAAGAACATTTTGAGTGTGTTAAAAGTCTAACCGGTTGTAAGATGCGGGAAGACGGGAGTGTAAGTGCCCATGTTTTGAATATGAAATCATACATGGATCAGATGGAGAGATTAGGTTTTCCTATAGGGAGGGAGCTTGGTGTGAATTTCATACTTCAGTCTCTGCCCGCCACATATGAAAAGTTTATAAAGGACTATCATATGCATGGAAAGGAAATGTCTATAGATGAATTGCATGGAATGTTGAAGGTTGTAGAATCTAACATGTCCAAGCATGCATCATCTTCATCCACTCTTGTTTTTGGTTCTAAGGAACAACATAACATGAAGAAGAAGAAATCGATCCCATTAAAAGAAGAAGTTGGAGTTTCCAAGCTTGCTTCAAGTTTTGAGTCTATGGACATTGATGATGTGCCTAAAGAGACTCAACAAGGGGTGGTTTGCTACTTCTGCGGTAGATTTGGGGATTGGGGCCGTCATGCCTGCCCTTCGTGCCGAAAGGATATAAAACTTCTCAGACAAGAGAGAGTTAATTTTCCTACTTGAGGTACATTCATGATTATACTTCATTGCTATTCCTTATAAGCTGGGATGTTTACCCGAGCTATAAGACTCACGTTTGTCACAAATTTATTTTGTTACAAAGTGTAGGTCTATTCGTTGTAAAAAGGAGAAAGCTTGAAGAACCGGATCTCTGAAGAAGAAATTTTGTTAATTGTCTTCTACAAGAGAAATGGGAGTGTTGGTCTAGTAATAATAAATCCGGATTTATTATTACTTTTGTTTGTTTGCCCTGCGTGGCAAGAACTACTTTAGTGTATGCTCCTTTGGAGATGATGGATGTTTTTGATTCTTGTATTTTATAAAGTTTTTCATTTTAATAGTTTCATTTCAATTTTGTTCCATGTCAATGCTTATATGTTATTTTCGACCTTTTTGGTGCTTAAATAGACATTTGATGACGATGGAGATAACTTGGAATTGAAACATTTTGAAAAATTATTTTGAGATGTTTTGTCAAAACTTATCCATATCATTGCATACATAAAGGCTCATTATAAGTAATAAGGCAATCATGAACAATTGATTCTTAAATCCAAAAGTGGTTTGGATATGTTAGCTCTATGGCATAATCAAACTTGACCAAGTAAACAACATTTATATCGCTTAGATCCAAGTGGTTAGGATCTTTGTAAAAGTTTAGCCTCGGGCTAAATGAAAGATACAAATCTTGTTTATTGGAATAGGATGATTAATGAAATCCTTCACCAGTATTGGTAAGGAAGGATTGTGACTTGTTGGATGTGATCATATTTGTGTGGATAATCCGTTCAAGTATGCCACAAAGAGTGACACTAATGAAATTCTTCATCACTATCTTTATGGTAGTAGTTGAGAGAATGTTTACTAGAGAAAAGGCTTATGTCTGAAACCTAGTGGTGTTCGGAACTAACCTAAAGAGAATTAAGAATCAATAAGGGCATATAGATATAAATTCTTAGATCTAGAATAGATGCTAAGTTTTCTTATCTATATTGGTTTAAACATAAAATGAATCATGGGTTTAACCCATAATTCGTTTTTCCGAAGAAACACATTTGCACATGGTGTTACTTTAAATAAAACCGGATATCTGTGTTGATGATCTGGTAAAAGGCAGGCCTAAAACATGTATTCAATGTGGTTGGTATACATTAATTTTATGAACCAAGTCCTCGATCTAAAACACAGCATTGTGGTCACTTAAGCATCGAATGAGATATTGACTAGAAAGAGTTCTTTGCTTGTCAATCTCATAACTTAAATTATCCAGTCTACATTCAGTGGGAGATGGATGAATTATAAGTTGATGCCTACATATTTAAGTATTTCATCTGAGTTTTGGATAATTGTTTCTTGAACTTTTGGGAACCATGTTTGGTTGCACAAAAGGGAAAGTACAATTTACAAAAGCATTCCAGTGGAAGAACGTAAAACTTAAATAAAAGACCTAATGTTGACACTAGCATTTAATCAGCATAGAGATGCTGGTAAAACCTGACAATATTCATTGCTTCTTTATATCTGATGGAAATCAAGAAGGTTGTTTAGATATGAGGTTGTCATATTTTACTAACAACAGCTTGATGGTAAATCATTGTGATGTTACCATTCATCGGAAACATAGTGGGACCCTGTGTTCACTAGTGAATAGAAGAAGATAATGGTGTAACCTATTTGCTGCATCCAAGTACTTGACTTGGGTTAATCCCACACCTAAGGTGTAATTCAAGAAAGGTGAAGGGACTAACATATATGCCATAATGGACAACTTCAAATACCGACTAGAGACAAAGTGTTTCATATTGATTTTATGGAAACAAGTTCTAGTGGTTATGTTGAAGATAATTTGGATAAAGTGTAATTTTGTTATCACCTTGTGGAAACAAGTTTGCTCACATGGACAAAAGAGATCTAAATCCTTCATAGGATCAAGTTGAGGAAATACTTAAGGCATTTTCCGAGGGTCTCATTCATCCATAAAAACCAGATTAAGTCTGGATTAAGCGAAACTTTGTTGTCACTATGGGGAAACAAGTAATCTCGCATGGAAATAAAAGGCCAAGATCCTTTGCAGGATTAAATTGAGGAAATGTTTGAATCATGTTCCGAGGCCTTATATATCCATTATGTCCAAATTGTGTTCATGACTAAGGTCAGCAAAACTTGCATCTTGTGGCTGTAATCCTGCTTTATGAGAAAGTCAAAGGAATGAGTTTTCTAGAAAGCGTAGATTAATCCAAATACCCTTGTCAGGGCTAGTGGGAGCATCATGTGTTCCTAGTCAAATATGCTCTATGAAAATAATGTCCTAATTTAGGGTTGTTCTACAACCTAATGGTGGAATTGTTGTTCTATGAGTATAAATAGAAAATATGGAATCAAGTGGATTTTCTAATTCAAGAAGTACTGATGTATGTTCTTGATGTTCGACGAAAGTATAATTGTCTTGAGTAAGTTATTACTGCAAGCAAATCTATGCTTATGAGACTGTCGATTTTATCGAAGTTTAGATTAATCAAGTATGTGGTATAGATACGACATTTAGACCTAAATGAGTGTCATCGACCCTATTGTGGACTTCGGTCACATTGAGGGTATGTCGACTCTAATAAACATGAGTGTCAATGACTCTATTGTGAACTTCGGTTACATTGAGAGTATGTCGACTCTGATAATCATAAGTGTCATTAATCCTATTGTTGACTTCTGTAACATTGAGGATATGATGACTATGATAACTTTGTATATGATCTCTTTAATAAACACTTCGCTAGTGGTTTAATAAGAGAATACAAAAGAGTACAAAGGGATATCGGGTAAATGATCCCATAATTAAGCCATTGTCAAATACTAGTGATGACTTTCATACTAGGTATAAAAGCATTGTTCATGCTTATGACCGGGCTTAAATATCGTTTTAGTATATGTTTGATTTACTTATAAGCTTTGGGAACGATACAGACAGTATTGTAATTTATGCTTGTTTCGATATGCGAGTGATTCGGTTACATTCATAAGACTTTACTGTGTTCCATCTTAGCATGTTTAACCACTTCCCAGAATGTTTATACATTCTAAAATTCCACAGTCAGTCATTCTTCAAGGGAAGGAAGTTTGAAATAAGGCTGAGGTTAGGTGTTGGTTATGCATTAATCAAGGATTGAATGCATGAAACGCAACAGTAACCTGTGCTTGAAAGGGGTTTCAAGTGACTGGAAGACCCACACCTGAGTTCACTTCATGGATCATGGTCACAAGTAACTCGGGATGATAATATCATTACGTCCTTCGACCCGAGATGTATGAATTGCCATAGCATGAAACTTTCTTACTTTGGTTATTTCAAAACGTAGTTCGTAACTGGCTATTATAAAGGGAATAGCTGGGTAAGACAAGGTTCATGTTATGGGATTGTACAGTCAACGGAATTTGTTCCTCCTGTATGAGAGATATCCCTGGGCCCCTCGATGATTGGGCGCTGACACCAAAATAAGCATGGCCATGCGCAAAGGAATATTGATTGAGAATCAGATATGTCCTTAAATTTTGGTCACCACCAATCTTGATCGAGAAACATAATCGTGAACGATCTGGAGATTGACATATTAATCCATGTCTCGTGTTCACAAGGATATCGCGAACAAAAGGATGTTTGATCACTTATCTATAGGACCTCTACGTTTTATGTAGGTTATGGTTTTCTGCAAGGAAGCGGAACCCATACTGACTTGGGGGCATCGATGCTTTGCTAGAGGCCGCTCTTTGTCTGTGGTTACATGGGTACGGTGCATTATGTGCAAGTGGGAGTCTGTTAGAGATATGCCCACTAATGTACGTACACCATAGACCGCTGCTGATGATGTATGGGCCTATTGGGTCATACACCGGGGTCAAACCTGAAAGCAACTTAAGTTTGGGGACCAATTATGACAAAAGACAAAAAGTTGACATCGCAGGCCGCGTTAGCGCCGCTAACTTTAAAGGGTTAGCGCCGCTAAGTCCTAAGAGTTAGCGCCGCTACGGCTGCATGTAATTTGTGTCACATCCCTGGCAGGCCGCGTTAGCGCCGCTAACTTTAAGGGGTTAGCGCCGCTACGGCTGCATGGGCTTTATGTCAAATTACCTCCCAAGCTGGCCAATGCGAGTGTAACACCTAGGATTGAGACTTGGCCGGTTTGTGGGGATAAGTCACGGATTCTGGAACATTTTTAGATAGAGAGAACTCATTTTCACTAGGTGAAAAAAACACACACACCATATTCTCTCTAAAGTGCACTTAAGACTTTGAGAGAGATCTTGAGTTCTAGAGAGTGCTCCAGTGATTTTGGTCTTCTAGTTGCTGTTTCATTGTGGTTTTCATAGTGAAGTATCGCAATGGCTTGCTAGCACTCGTGGTTGACGTGTTCCCGGGGTATATCCCAATAGAAGATTCGGTTTTCGTTCTTGGAGGATCATCACCACGACCTGAAGAAATCTGGAGCTAAGGAGAAAGGTATAACCTCTTTCCTTTTCAAGTTGCATTTCTTGAACATAGAGTTTGGTCCATTTGAGGGATTTCGTTTTTATGCTTTGATTGCTTGTACTTTGGGCTATTTTGTTTGTACCTTGCTTCCGCTGTGAGCCCACGAAATCCCAACACTTCCTCTGCTACCCTGACCTGATGATAACCCGATCTCAGATCAATCTTCGAGAAATAAGAAGCCCCTTGTAACTGATCAAACAAATTATCGATTCTGGGCAACGGATACTTATTCTTGATGGTTCTTTTATTTAGATCTCTGTAGTCAATACACATACGAAAAGTTTTATCCTTCTTCTTAACAAACAAAACTGGTGCACCCCACGGCGAAGAACTCGGTCGGATAAACCCCTTATCAAGTAACTCTTGAATCTGTGTCATCATCTCTCGGATCTCGGAAGGAGCCAAACGATGCGGAGCTTTCGCAATCGGTGAAGTACCAGGAATCAGATCTATCTTGTATTCAACATCCCGAACAGGAGGCAATCCCAGTAAATCATCTGGAAACACTTCCGGGTACTCTGACACAACCCGAACATCGGTAACCACTTTCTTTTCTTTCTTCGCATCAATCGCGTAGGCCAGGAAAGACGCACACCCTTTAGCTAGAGATTTTCTAGCTTTCATGAACGAGATGATTAGAAAAGAAGAAGAAGAAGATCTATCCCCACGAGCCACGACATGCGACCCGTCAGCCAAAGGAATAGTAATCAGTTTCTTGTGACACTGGATACTAGCCCTATGGTGACTTAACCAATCGATGCCTAGTACTAAATCAAACCCCGGAATAGGCATTAGTAAGCAATCTACAGGCAGACTAGTACCATCAATATCTATTGAAACCCCAGTCACAGAAGAAGTTACAGGCACTAACTTACCATCAACTACCTCTACTTCTAAAGGCGAAGCAATAATAGTAACAGGTAGTTTTAGTTTGTCACACAAAGTTACAGACATGAAAGATCTATTGGCACCCAAATCAAATAATACACGAGCAGGCATAGAGTTCACGATAAACATACCCGTGATTACATCACTATTTTCTGTAGCCTCAGTGCCAGTCATCTTAAAAGCTCTACCTTCCGCAGTAGGGGTGATTTTCCGCTTCTGACCTGCAGACGATCCCCCGATAGATGCTACCCCCTGCCCCGTCCCCATTGACCTTTGCCTTGTGCAAGCACCCGCTCTGTGACCTTCCTCGTGACAATTCCAGCATAGATTTGTTTTAAACTGACAGGAAGATGGTTCATGACCAAACCCACCACACCGCAAACATCTTTTTGTCTGAGCTGTACAAGGACCGGTATGGCTGGAGTTACATGGTTTACACCATGGCTTATTCTGATACGAACCCGAACCCTTCGACTTCTGCTCACCTCTATTCTTATTTCCCTGCCCTTTACCTTTGTTTCCACTTTGATTTCCACCAAATTTGTGAGACGACCCTTTCTCACGATTCATCCTCTCCCGGGCTTTCACATCACCCTCCGCCGCCCTAGCGAGAGTAAAAGCTTGTACCAACGAAGTTGCCATCCGAGTGTTACCCCGATACTCAGGCAATAGAGCTTGAACAAAATGGTCTATTTGTGATGGCTCATCCGGAACCCACTGCTTGGCAAACCTCAGCTTTTCATTAAACTTAGCAATTAACTCATCAACTGACATCTTGTCATCTTGTCATCTTGTGCTAAATCCATGAACTCCCGCTTTACCTTTGACAAATCATAGTTGTTACAGAACTGCTCATAAAACTTAGCTTGGAATTGCTCCCAAGTTACAGAGTTGATAACATCCCGAGATAAGTGTGATGTTAGAGAATCCCACCAAGTTGCAGCTTGACCTTTCAACCTTTTGGTTGCAAATTTAACTCTATCCGCCTCTTCACAATTACAAGTATCCAATGCCTTAATTGTTTCCCTTAACCAATTTAGAGTATCGGTGGGGTTGGAGCTTCCAGAGTATTCGGGTGGTTGACAATCCATAAAATCTTTAAATTGAGCCTTTGATCTAAAACCTCCCTGATTAGGGTACCAAGGGATAAAGAAATTCTATTGCGGTTGGTACTGTTGTTGGGGTTGGTAAGGTTGAGACATAGGAGGCATAGACACGAATGGTAAAGTCCCAAATAGTGTTGTCACCGTGTTAAAGGTGCAACTGAGTAAATAGGTGGTGGTATCGATTGGGTAAACACAGCCGATTCCCGAGGCATCTGAATAGTTTGATTCGGTTATGACGACCAAGTCTGTTGTTGTTGCTGTTCCGATTCCTGAACCCTATCCCTTAAAGACTGTAAAGTGTCTTCCAATTGCAGCACGTATTCCTGCTGCTCAGATTCACCGTTATGAGAAGTTCCAGCCCTGTTGTGTTGTTCATTGGCTGCGGTAGAAGACTGATTGTTTCTTCTGGGGGACGTAGGGGTAGTTGTCGGATTCACGTTATCAGCCATTATCTATGCTATACACAGCCTCTCACCAATTGTTAGATATAATCCGTTAGTTTAAACACAATAACTACCCTCAAAGCTACACTACTAATTACCCACCCTGGGAATACTGGACTGACCAGAGCCTAGGTTCGAGCATTGCACAAATCATTCATGCAAATCCTCAAACCAGGGCTCTGATACCAACTTGTAACACTGTACTTTTAAACATATAATAATATCGCATGCGGAAGCTAAATACATATAATTAACTTAATTACATAATAGATACAAAAGATTATCTTGTTTTATACATCAAAACTTTTTTACAGTGTTAATCCAAAACAGGCTCTAAACAAAAACTTTGACATCAGAGTTTGGTCTGTTCATATTCCCAGTCCAATCCAAAGCTCACCGGAGATAATCTGCAAAACAGTCTAGTGGGGAATTAGCACAAAGCTAAGTGAGGGAACCAATATCTAATCATAAACAAGGCAAACATGCCTAAACCCAAATAGCTCATGAATCCCAGGAGAACCGGTGGTGTTGCAAGCGCCTACAACCAAGGTCGGCCAAAACCAAGGTTTACCGATAGCCCTGCTAACAGTGATAACAGTACCAGCCTTCTTAGGTACAACAAATGCACCACAAGATCTTATACGGTACACCCCCAAGCAACAGGCCCAGCATCATGCTGATCTCCAAATAACATGTATATACAATCCAAACAAGAGCATTCCAAATAGGATATTAAATCCTGTATATCAAAAGATATAAACCCACTCACCAAAGTCTTCAACGAATTGAAGCACACTCGAGTGACTAACTCACTGAGTCTTCTCAGTTCCTGAGATTGAAGTAACCCAAGTCAGTATTCAAATCATAATACTGATCCAAAATAGATATCATATCTAACCATATAAATCATGTATGTACACAATAGCATATATACATATTCGTCATACGATAATCCCAAAGATATACAAATCATGTTTATCTTTAAATCATCAATCCGATTATTAAATCCCTATCAACTGGAAATCCGAGCAACCCAAATCCGATTGGAAAGGAATCCGAGCAAAGGTACAAAATCCGATTAAATCCAATTCCGATAAGTCTAAATCTGATTGTTCCAAATCCGATAAAATCATATCCCAAATCCGAGCATAGACATAATCCGAGCATAGGTCAAATTCCGATTAATATCCAAATCCGATAATCCAAGATTCCGATAAAAGAGTTAAGGCCAAATCCGATAAACATGAAATCCGATAAAAAGTCCAAATCCGGTAAAATGTTCAATACCGAGAAAATAAGAATCCGAGAAAATAGTTAAGGCATCAACATAGAGGTTTAGTCGGATTCCGACTCAATCCCAAATCCGATTAAAAGTGTTAGGGAAATTAACAAGTGTTCAATCGGATTTCATTCAAATCCGATAAAGTCTGTCGGAATGTCACCAAATCCGATTAAAACTATCGGATTTTACTAAATCCGATCAACTCATACTTCAATTCCGATAAATCCATAAATTCATTCCCAAATCAGATTTCTATCTTAAATCACAACTGATTTTAAACATGCATATCATATAGGTTTACAGAAATCATCTACTGCATATAAATTACAAGTATTGCTTATAATTGATAGCATGCATACCACCTAATACATCAAATCATTCATCATACTTTAATCGGAATTCATCATATGATCAAAAAACCGAATACAAACACTAATAAACCAAATCAATACAGTAATCTAACCTTGTTAATATATGATATCTGGATTCTAATTGCATGCAAGGTTCAAGATCAAATTCGATGATTCTTTTGTTGTTTCTTGATTCACGGCCGAGAGAAATTCAAGAACACACACACTACACCTAATGTTAATTTGCATGTAATAGAAATGAGATGGTGACGTGATGACTAATATCACCAAAACCGGCCACCTCACTATCCACTTAACACAACATAAACTTATTTAACCATATTTTATCCATTTTGATTAATATTAAAACAATTAATCAATTAACAACAATTAAATCAATTAATCCACATAATTAATTTAAGTCCAAAACTAAACTTGATTAATTACCTTAATTAATCTAGGCCGGGTAAGAGGATGTTACATATACCTTTTTTAGGAGAGAGAAAATTACTGTTGGAAATGTAGGAGTTCAAGTACATCACAGAATCGCAACGGAAGCAAAGATTTACATCAAAAAGATCTTGAACTCCATAGAATGGTATAAACTTGATACAACTTGCATGCAACCAAAACAAACAAGAACAAGGGTAGAAATGGTGTTATAGCTTCCTCCTTAGCTCCTTGCTACTGTAGAGAAGGTTGTTTTCGGATGGGATGATAAAGATCTTGAAGAAAATGCCTCCAAGCTTCTCTACCGAAGTTATACACCAAGAACACTCTACCTTGTGCTAGCAATGCAAGTCACCAACAATCACCTCTTGATTTGATGCACTTGCTTCAGCCCTTGTCTTCTGGAAAACACTCACAAACCTTCACAAGAACTCTTCTTTGAAGCTTGAGTGTGTATGGAAGTAAAGATGGCAAAAGGTTCTCAATTTTCTAAGGCTTAAGCCTTTTATAAAACTGCATGGAGCCTTCTGGAACCCATCTAGCCGGCCATCAACTTGATTTCTATTGGACCAAAAAGAGCAAGCCAATGAGAATCAAGTGCCACTTAGTTTTCCGGGCTTCACGACCTCTCACGGGCTCTTACGGCCCGTGAAGCTTAAAAGCTTCACGGCCCGTGCCGTGTTTTTACAAGTCGTAGAGGTATCTGTGGCGCATTTATCCTTCATGATCCCCTTCACGGTCCGTGAAGGACCGTGAAGCCACTCTGGTCCACGAGCCATAATGCTCGTGTAAGGACTCGTGGGGACACCTTGCTTCACGACCCGTGGAGCATCCTTCATGGTCGTGAAGCCTAGGTCAACTGGAATTTGACCATTTTGACCGGCTGTTTTCACTTAGGGCTATTTGGGTAGAAGTGTTGGTGCATATTTTATGAATCCCTAGTTCGTATCAATAAAGTATATTCATGTGGTGTTAATTAAATGTGTTTTGATTAATGGTTTGCATGTTTATATATTCTTAGTGATTCTATGTGATTATCTTAAGCTTACAAGTACTTGATCATGTGTTGGTGTATGATTGAAAGTGTAAGACTGTGTGAAAATTCACCATGGGTGTGATAAGTTCACCACGTGCGTGATGAGCTCACTACGTGCGTAGTGAAGCCCACTTCGCACGAGGTGACTATGTCGGTTACCGTGAGATAAATAATATTAATATATTCAGGGTCGTACGAATTCGACTAACTTCGTACGAAGTGCTCTGCACTACGTACGAAGTGAATAAATTATTCTATAAATACATCTTGATTCGTGTCATTCGAAAGAGACTACGCATATTAAGCCTATATCGGACGAAACTTGACCCTTTGTGACCTTAAGCCTTCGATAACGTAATCTTGCCCTTGAAACTTGCGAACTAAGTGTTAAAACCGAATTCCAAGGCAGCCTAGGCATCTCTGTGTGAGTACTGTGTGTTTGTCTTCTACCTTTCTGTGTGAGTCACTGTGTGCCGGACACCTAAGTAGATCCTAGTATCCTTAGGAGGTTTGGGAAATATAATTCCGCGATATTTCTCATCCTAGATCAGTCCTAGCATTAGGGTGTTTTAGTTTAGTTTAGAACCCCGTCCCCCAGCCGGTCCTACAAAGTGGTATCAGAGCCTTGTGCTTTGATTGATCACTTTTCCTTAGGATTTGTCGATCTAGGTGTTCCTTTAGGCCTGTGTGTGCCCTCTTGCGTCGATTTTAACCGAAAATAGGTCGGAAATAGGTCTTTTACGTTTAAAAGGTCAAAATTTTTTAGCGATTAGTTTCTTGAATTCCGTCCGTGCGTAGTGGACTTCCACTCCGTGCGTAGTGGAGCCAGTTCGCACGAACTGTTTGTGTGTTCTAGATCCTTCGATTGCTGTCTGTGTGCCTCGTGCGAAGTGGTCCTGCAGTCCGCGCATACTTCCAGACGTGCGTGCGTAGTGTTTGTTCTCCAATCCGTGCGTGGTGTGTCCTCACTGCGTGCGTGGTGGTCGCAGTCCGCACGAAGTGCTTGTGGTGCGTGCGTAGTTGCTGTGTGTGCGTCTAGAACCTTTGTTTTCTTCTCCGTGCGTAGTGGTTCTCCAGTACGTGCGTGGTGAAGCCAGTTCGCACGTACTGGACTATGTGGTCTCTCAAAATCAATTTTTACTCTGTGTGCTTACTGCCTTGGTTCTCAAAGTCAATCTAAATGGCCTCTAAACAAATCACTGCCTTAAACAACCTTTTACTAGAAACAGAAATAGGCAGTATAAACAAAGTGCCAAAATTACTAACCATGGAGGACTATCCTATGTGGAAGCCCAGGTTCAAAATCTTTCTAGATGGGGTTGACTGTAGATTGCGGCGAGCCATGAACGTTGAGTATATGGTTCCGAAAGGGGAGGGAAACATTGAAACCCCTTACGACAAGATGACTGTCGAACAGCAGACCAATTACAATGCCGAAAAGAAGGCATATGCTCAACTAATTCAGGCGATTCCCAACGAGATTTTCCACCAGTTTAGGAGGTATCGAACTTCCTACAGTCTATGGAGAGCTCTTGAGAAGAGGAATGAGGGAAACGCTGCTCTGAAGGAACTTAAAGCAAGTCAATTAAGGAAGGAATTAGACCATTTCACGGCTACAAGAGATGAGAAGATTCCTTCCCTTATTACAAGATACAACCACCTTCTAAGTGAACTGGACAGTCTGGGTGTTACTGTTCCAGAGAAGCAGCAAGTAGAGATCTTGGCGAATGCTTTGCCCAAGAGCTGGCGGCCATTCATCATGATACTCAAGAATGGTAACGGCTTTGACGGGATGGACCTTAATGACTTTATCACCAAGTTGAAGGAGCAGGAGCAGGAGGAACTAAATCTGGATTCTATGTCTAGTTATAAACAGAACCCCTCACTCTACTACTCCGGAACACCTGTCTCGTCATCCACCTCTTCACATGCCCCCCTACAGTCTGCCTATGTGACCAACGTGAATGAATCAGGCAGATCTACCTCTGATGCTTCATCCTCTGGGCCATCTTATACTGCATCTTCCTCCGGACTTAATGTCGAACACTTCAAGTATGGAAGTACAGATGAGGTTAAGACACATATGAGCATGCTAAGTGCACTAGTCTCCTCTTATGATGATCTACTGAAGGGGAAGATTGGTAATGCTCATATGACTCAAGAGGACTATGACCAGATCGACGAGGATGAGATGGAGAGACAAGATATCCTCTGGTCGTATGCCAACTTAGTGAGAAGGGCAAAAGCTTATGAGCGAAGAACGGGAAAGTCAATATCAGCAACCAAGGATACCAAACTCGGCTTTGATAAATCTGCTGTGACCTGCTATAACTGTGGTGAAAAGGGTCACTTCGCGCGTGAATGTGAAAAGCCGAAGAATTCGGGACCGAGGTATCCATTCAAAACTGGTTCTGGCAGCAGATCATCTACCTCCACAACCATAAAATCTGAAGCAACTCCAACACCGACTAAGGCTATGGCGGTTGTTCAAAGAGATGAGGGAGTGGATTGGTCTGTACAGTTCGGGAATGCTGATGCTGACATCAACTTGGCGAACGTTCATGTGTTGAACGAAGATTCTTCATCCGAGACCGAAAGCTATTCAAGTGAAGAAGAATCAAGTGCCAGCAATGATGATGAACCAGCCTCGACACCAGCTGCAGAAGAGACACCAGTGAATGTCCGTGCCAAAGAGTCAAATCAAAAGGTGTGCAGCTGTGGTCAACCGTCTGCGGATCAGGTATGTACCTTTGGATTACCTTGTGGTTCGTGTGATGAATATGTAAAACAGATAGTGTTCTTAAAGTCTACTATTTCAGATCTCACATCTAAGTTAGATAATAACCTGTTGATCAAAGGAAGAGAAAATCAATTAAAAGAAAAGAATGAAAGTCTAGGTAAACAGGTTAATGAACTAGGTGTGGCTCTGTTAAATAAACAAGATGCTATCGTGTTTTACATAAACGAAATCGATAAGCTGAAACGGGACCTTGCTACCTCAAAGGTCGATTATGAGACTCTGAGTCAAAAACTCAAAAGCTATTCCACGTCTTCTTATCTTTTTGAGTACATAATCGATCAGAGAGGTCAAGGTACCGATTCAGAAAAGGACAAAAACGTATATTCAAAATGTCCACCACCAGTGTTAAATCAACTGGTGAACGATGATGTCCATTCTGAAGCTGACCCACTACTCACAAAGGTTGATGAATCTTCTGCATCAACCTCAAATGAGGATTTAACGTTACATGAGGATGTGGGTAAGCCTCAGAAGAATGAGGTTCAGCAAGAGGTTACCAAAAAGGCTGAACCAGGCATTAGAGAACTGTTGGACAGTTCCTATGTGCAAGGTCCGTTGATGCATCGTATCCATGATGCACTTCGGAAATTTGAAAATGAGGGTATTAAGTCTCCTGATACCCGTCCATACCAAGAGGTCAAACAACTACCCAAACATCAAGGGTTAGGGTATCGGCCTCAAAAGGTAACGAAAGGCTCTGTGAAGCAATACCCAGAAAGGGTCTGCTATGTGTGCAGGAGACCTGGTCACCTCAGTTACAAGTGTGATCAGAAGACACTTCAAAGCTGTAACAAGAAAGTTGAGATTTTGCCAGAAAATAAAACGTTTCTTAAAAACCATCAAAACTCAACTCTTCCTGTTCAGCATCAAAGGATTCCTAAGTGGACTAACAAACTGTGTGTTCAAATGTCCAAGGAATCAAGTGACAGGATCATCAAGACTGGAACATGGATGAAACTTCCAGTGGTTGGAGAAGACGGGAAACCCATGACCATTCGGGCTTGGGTTCCTAATGTTGTCTAACTCATTCTTCTAAGTGAAGGGTGTCAACCGAAATAGTCCAGGTTAAGGTTTCTATGACTGTGTGTCTTTATCATTTTATTTTCTTTGTGCTTATTTTCTGTGTCGTTGCATTTCTATTTTCTTAGTTTCTAGTTTGTTTAGTATTTTAGGGGGAGATAGTTAGTTCAGAAAACTTAGAAAATACAAAAAAAATCAGAAAACTTAGAAAATACAAAAAAATCAGAAAACTTAGAAAATACAAAAAATCAGAAAACTTAGAAAATACAAAAAATATATATATATAAAAATGAGAAGTTGATCCAACTCAAATGGAAAATGATGGCACACTGGCTGTCAATACAAAGTATGTCTTAGTAAAATTAGGACTGAAGGCATATACATAATCCTGAGAAAAATGTCTGAAAACATAGCTGAATCAGATAAGAAACAGATAGTGTGTAAGACATATAAGGAAAGTCTAGACAGATAGATGGTTATGCTGTGAAAATCTCATAAGATTTAAGCTATCGAGACATTCCAAGTCTATAGGTCAAAAACAGTTGAGACTAGCTTAGTTTGATGCACACATCTGTTACCATGCCAAATGTGATAAATGACATTGAGCTAAAAGAGGGTGAAAAATTGACCCCAAACCTTGTTTATGTCAAAAGAATTTAGACTTATCGATCTAAATGTTAAATTGTCAAAGAGCATAAAATGCATTGACACAAGCTCAGCAAGAAAAATGTCAAGTGAGGTGAAAAATTGACCTCCATGTCAAAGAGCATAAAATGCGTTGACAAATTAACAAAATCACACAAGCATGGTAGTCTAGGTAACCAAGTTGTGCAAACTACTAAGTAAATCAATATACTGTGAGACTTTGAAAGAGATAGCCTTAACCGTGTATCCAATCTAGATAATCTGAAAATGTTGAAACAAAATCTGTCATTATCTGAGGAAAGTTAGGTTGACAGACAGAGTTTGAGAGAATATGTTTAGGCCCAAAGTTCTGAAATGAATGACTACTAAGTATAGACGAGCTGGTACTGACTCCATATTGGAACCTTCTCACAAAAAGATTTAATTTCAGTAAATTTTAAATTCCTGCAATTTCTTTACTGTTTGTTTTCCAATTTGTTCCTTAGGATTTAGTTAGTAAATAGATTAGATTTAAATTTATATTCTTTTATTAGTTAAAGTTTCCTTCAGTCTATCTTATTTCTTGATATTATTGTTCGTTATTACTCTGAATGTTCACTGGTACTTATATGTTAATAACTTGCCCTGAAGTTACTAATAGCTGTGTGCTAAGTACAGGACAATCGAGAAAAAGAGCCAACTCTATGTGAGGAAGCTGACTCACACGAAGTGAATCAAAACGCACGAAGTTGATAAACAAAACATACGAAGAGGATTGATATGTTTTTATGTCTTTTAGTGTGTTATTTGTTTAGACTTTCTCTTTTCGCTTTGATGTACTTAGATGCTTACTAGTGGTCTTGAAGTTACTGACTGGTTGCTGCTGAGTGTAGTACTAACAGTATCAAGGTTCACAGAGGAGAAGCTCATCACATGCGAAATGGAGTCACTAAATACGGGTTACAGCTCACAATGTGCTTAGTGCAGGTAAGGGTGTAACGAAAGGTATTCCAATAGCATTGTGCTGTGTGCAGCATGCTATGTACTTTTTGCTTTGTGAATGTTTACTTAGTGAAATGGTTATTGATAGAACTAGGTCTTAGGGGGAGTATGTTGGTGCATATTTTATGAATCCCTAGTTCGTATCAATAAAGTATATCCATGTGGTGTTAATTAAATGTGTTTTGATTAATGGTTTGCATGTTTATATATTCTTAGTGATTCTATGTGATTATCTTAAGCTTACAAGTACTTGATCATGTGTTGGTGTATGATTGAAAGTGTAAGACTGTGTGAAAATTCACCATGGGTGTGATAAGTTCACCACGTGCGTGATGAGCTCACTACGTGCGTAGTGAAGCCCACTTCGCACGAGGTGACTATGTCGGTTACCGTGAGATAAATAATATTAATATATTCAGGGTCGTACGAATTCGACTAACTTCGTACGAATTGCTCTGCACTACGTACGAAGTGAATAAATTATTCTATAAATACATCTTGATTCGTGTCATTCGAAAGAGACTACGCATATTAAGCCTATATCGGACGAAACTTGACCCTTTGTGACCTTAAGCCTTCGATAACGTAATCTTGCCCTTGAAACTTGCGAACTTAGTGTTAAAACCGAATTCCAAGGCAGCCTAGGCATCTCTGTGTGAGTACTGTGTGTTTGTCTTCTACCTTTCTGTGTGAGTCACTGTGTGCCGGACACCTAAGTAGATCCTAGTATCCTTAGGAGGTTTGGGAAATATAATTCCGCGATATTTCTCATCCTAGATCAGTCCTAGCATTAGGGTGTTTTAGTTTAGTTTAGAACCCCGTCCCCCAGCCGGTCCTACAAGAAGTTAGGTGTATGACCCAATACGCCCGCACATCATTGGCAGTGACCCGGCATACGTGTGTCAGTGGGCATTCTCCAACAGACTCCCACTTGCACATGACACACCGTATCCTAAAGCATCACAGACAGAGAGCGGCCTCTAGTAAGACATCTCTGCCCCCAAGTCTGTACAAGGTATGTCATCCCTGACAAGTACCAAATCACAACCTAACAGGTTTGAGATGGTCCTATAGATAAGGATCAATCATCCCTTTGTTCACGATATCCATGTGAAGGAGAGACATAGTACTAAGTCATTCTCAGTCCTTCACGATTGTGTTTCTCGATCAAGATTGGTGGTGACCAAAAACATACGAGTTGCAATCGATTACTCAAATCACTGTACACTCTAGCACGGCCATGCATTTTGGTGTCAGCGCCCAATCATCGAGGGGCCCAGGGATATCTCTCTAAACAGAAGAACAAATTACTTTGACTACATTGCCTACCACAGTGATCATACTCTGCCCAGCTACTCCCTTTATAACAGCCAGTTACGGACTGTGTTTGAAAGCAACTAGAGCAAAGCAAACCAAAGTGATGAAGACACATGCATCTCCAGTATGAGGATGAAATGATATTATCATCCTGATCCACTCATGACTAGTACCACAAAGTGGAGTCAGGTGTGGGTCGTCCAGTCACTTGAAACTCCTTTCAAGTACAGGCGAAGTATTGCGTCCCCGGGTCCCAATCACCATTGGACACATGACCAATCACTTCCCTCAGTCTTCTTTCAGACTTCCTTCCCATGAAGACTGACTGACTGTGGACATATAGAATGTAAAACATTCAGGGAAGAATAAAACATGCTAAGTTGGAACACAGTAAAGATTCAAAGTAATATCCGCAACTTGCGTATTATCAAATCTCCATTTAATAATCAATAAATACAATAAATACAATACTGCTCAATATTCCCAAAAGGTGAATACATCAAATACAATAACCAAACAATACAAGATACAAACTCAAACCAAATCGCTAGCAAATCTAATACCAATAGCACGGGTGTGGACATCGTGCTTTGCTTGCGATAACGGTTTAGTAAACGGATCCGCCACGTTGCTATCCGTGTGTACTCTGCTGATGACAATATCTCCACTCTCGACCACGTCCCGGATATAATGATATTTCCGCGGAATATGTCTCGTGCGTCAGTGAGATCTAGGTTCCTTTGCTAACGCAACCGCACCCTCGTTGTCACAGAATACCTCAACAGGGTCGGAAATGCTAGGAACCACTCCCAGATCAAGGATGAATTTCCTCATCCATACAGCCTCCTTTAAAGCTTCACTTGCCGCAATATACTCGGACTCGGTCGTGGAATCCGCCACCGTGTCTTGTTTTGAGCTCCTCCAGGAGATAGCACCACCGTTTAACAGGAACACGAACCCCGATTGAGATCGGCAGTCATCCCTGTCGGTTTGGAAGATGGCATCGGAGTAACCAGTTACCCTCAGCTCTTCTTCCCCACCATATACTAAGAACATATCCTTAGTTCTCCGAAGATACTTAAGAATGTTCTTCACCACTGTCATGCTTAATGCACAAGAGACATCAGGCCTAGTACACAGCATGGCGTACATGATCGAGCCTATTGCTGAAGCATAAGGTACTCGCCTCATTACTTCCCGTTCCTCAGGGGAACTCGGGCATTGAGTCTTACTCAATACTAAACCATGTGACATAGGTATGAACCCCTTCTTGGAGTCCTCCATCCTAAACCTCTTTAGGACCTTGTCAATATATGTACTTTGGCTTAAGCCTATCAACCTGTGGGATCTATCCCTATAGATTTTAATCCCAAGAATATAAGCTGCATCTCCCAGATCCTTCATTGAGAAACAACTCCCTAGCCAGGCTTTTACACCTTGCAAAGTTGGGACGTCGTTCCCAATTAGCAGAATATCATCTACATATAGGACCAGGAATACAACTATGCTCCCACTAGCCCTGATGTATACGAATGGCTTATCCTTGCTTTTAGAGAAGCCAAACTCTTTGACCTTCTCATCAAAGCACAGGTTCCAGCTCCGAGAGGCTTGCTTAAGCCCATAAATGGACTTCTTAAGCTTGCAGACTTTATCCGGGAACTCAGGGTATACAAAACCTTCAGGATGTGTCATATACACCTCCTCTGACAGTGTTCCATTAAGGAACGCTGTTTTGACGTCCATCTGCCATATTTCATAATCATGAAATGCGGCAATGGCCATGAGTATCCGGATAGACTTCAACATAGCCACGGGAGAAAAGGTTTCTTCATAGTCTACACCATGAGTTTGCGTGAAACCCTAAGCTACCAGTCGGGCTTTGAAGGTGTCTACCTTGCCATCTACGCCGATCTTTTTCTTGAAAACCCATTTGCACCCGACGGGCTTACACCCCGGTACAGGATCTACCAAGTCCCAAACCTGGTTATCGGCCATAGTTTTAATCTCGGATTCCATTGCCTCTTTCCACTTGGCAGACTCAGGGCCCACCACAGCGTCCTGGTATTTGGTAGGTTCATCAGAAACAACTACCATGTCGGTGCCCTCAGATATGTTAAAACCATATCTCTCTGGCTCATGCCGACTTCTACCAGATCTTCTCAGAGGTAACGGATCTACATCATTATCTTCAGCATCATCATGCTGAGACTCAACCGTTGCCGGTTGTGAGCTAGTTCCAACATCAGGTTCTACATCGGTAGGCTCTTGAATTTCTTCGAGATCAACCTTACTCCCACTAGCCCTTTTGGATACCAGCTCCCTTTCTAGGAAGACTGCCCTTCGAGCAACAAATACCTTGTTCTCCGAAGGTTTATAAAACAAATATCCAATATAACTAGCAGGATAACCAATGAAGAAACACCTTTCGGCCCTGGGCTCCAACTTGTCCTCCACCTCACGTCTCACGTAGGCAGGACATCCCCAGACCTTTAAATACGAAATGGATAGAACCTTTCCATGCCACATTACATACGGTGTCTTAACCCTCTTTGTTGGTACGAGGTTAAGGATCCTACCAGCCGTTTTGATAGCATAACCCCAAAATGTAATGGGAACTTCCGTGTGACACATCATAGACCGAACCATATCCAACAATGTTCGGTTCCTCCTCTCAGCAGCACCATTTAATTGAGGCGTTCTAGGAGGAGTTAATTGCGAGACAATCCCACAATTTCTAAGATGGTCTTGGAAATCGGAACTAAGATACTCTCCACCTCTATTGGATCTAAGCATCTTAATCCTTTTCCCAAGTTGATTTTCTACTTCGTTTTGATAAGTCCTAAACACCTCAAAGGTTTCGGACTTTTGTATCACCAAATAGACATACCCATATCGACTATAATCATCAATAAAGGTTACGAAGTAGCGGGAGTGATCTCTAGTGGCATGCTTGAACGGACCATACACATCAGTGTGAACGATATCCAACAAGTCTTTCGCCCTCTCACATTCACCGGTGAAGGGTGCTTTGGTCATCTTGCCCAATAAACAAAATTCGCATACTTCATTAGACCCGTGGTCAAATGATTCCAAGATCCCATCCGCTTGGAGCTTGGCGATACGTTTCTTGTTTATGTGGCCTAATCGACCATGCCAAAGAGACATTTTATCCAAAACACTTTTGGATCCCGAATCAACATTCATGATTGATCTATTGTTTCTCAAGCTTACACTTATTTCATATATGCCATGACATGGAGATGCTTTGAAATAAAAGGAACCATTCTTATAACACAAAATAGAACCATTTTTAAATTCAAAATCAAATCCATCGTCGTACAATGCATATAATGAAATAATGTGTCTTGCCACGCCGGGCGAATAACAAACATTAGATAAAAAAATAGATAAGCCGGATTGAAAGGCAAGCTCCACACTTCCTATCTTCTCAACCGGGACAACCGCCTTGTTTCCCATGATGAGATCCAGCTCTCCATTCACCAGGTCCCTACTTCTTGTTAGTACCTGCACATTATTACAAATCTGAGTACCACACCCGCTGTCAAAAACCCAGGCATTAGAAGTAGAAGTGTTATGGAGTTCAATCATATACATACCGGAGGCAGCGGCACCTTTAGATCTCAATCTCTTGAGCTCCTCCGTGTACTTGGGGCAACTACGCCGGTAGTGACCCTTTTCCTCGCAGAAGAAGCAGGTTGCCTCTTCCGGTGAGATGACAGTGGCAGCCACTTGTTTCCCCTTCGCCTCCGGGGTTGGGTTAGGCTTTGGTGTTGCCACCTTGGCCTTCCCCTTCCCCTTACTCTTGGAGGACGAAGCGGGTTGCTTCCGCTCCTTGCCACCCTCATTGATCGTAAGGACGGTGGTGGAGGAAGATGGCTTCGTCTTGGCCATGTTAGACTCGGCGGTCTTCAACATGCCATGAAGCTCCATTATGGTTTTATCCATATTATGCATATGGAAATTCACAATGAAGGGCCCATAGGATGGAGGCAAGGATTGGAGGATTATTTCAACCGCCAACTCCTTCCCCATCAGGAACCCCAACTTCTCCAACTGGTCCACATAGCCCTTCATACGAAGGATATGTGCACTCACGTTGCCGCCCTCCTGCATCCGGCAACCAACGAAGGCTTTGACGCATTCATAAAACTCTTGCCTCGCTTGCATCTGGAACATGTCCTTTAGCTGCGTTATCATGTCATATGCACTCACAGTCTCCAATTGCCTTTGCAACTCGGGACTCATGGTCGTAAGCATGAGTCAAGTTACGTCATTAGTGTCCTTGACGCGCTTTTCATACGCGTCTCGGACAGCCCTCGTTGCATTGGTAGCAGGGGGATCCGGAAGAGGAGACTCCAAGACCTCCATCTTCATTTCGTGGCGTAGGACAATTCTCAATGTCCTAAACCAGTCCATAAAGTTACGTCCTTGAAGTTTCTCCTTCTCAAGGAAAGGTCGTAGCGACATGTTTGCGGTGTTGGTGTTGGTGCTAGTAGATGCCATTCTACAAGCAGAATACGAAGTTTGGTTAGTTTGACGTATTATAATCCTTGTTAAATAATTACCCACTTGTTTATAAAAACAAATTATATTAACAAGGGCCAAGAACCTCAAAGTACCCCAATCCATGACGGGTTTGCCGCGGATCACTTCATGGAGCTACTTAGGCCGGTAAACACTTTACCGATTGCAATCCGCGATCGCAACTCTTAGACACTTGCGGGATCCTAGGTACTCATAGCACCCATTTGGCATGTTTGATCCCTCTACACCATTCCTCATTAATTCACCATGGTAGCTCGGTATGGGCACGACAACTACCAAGGTGTTTTAAGTCTTGGAATTGTAAATCGACCATCAAGATACACGGTGGTACTCTAGACCAATGGCCGGCTCGGCTAAGCTCGACAACCGACCTTGCGAGTTGCCACACGCACCTTCCACACAGTTACACAAAACTGATCTCGGCTAAGCTCGACGACCGATCTTGTTTCACTAGATTTGGGTGGTGTCATCTTATGGTTGGCGTGTGATTTACTTTTGAGAAAAAAAACGGGGTTTTGATTTCTCCGGTTAAAACAAATTTTAACCAATTCTTGTTGTGGCGCGCGAGGTTTATTAACCAATTCAAAAATCTTGGTTTTAATTTATTTTGAAAAGTTTTCAAGCTTGCGAAGAACTAAACAACCAAGCAAGAAAAAAAAATAAACAAACAACCACGCATGTAAATATATCCGGTAACGAGCCAACCCTATGCGTCTTGCCCGTGAGCCAACGGACAAGACTAAGTCATCTAAGGACTAATTCCGAATGACTTGATGCGTGCTCCTCCCATTTGATCCATTGCGTCTCATCCCGACCTCCGGATCCAAGATTGAGCAAAGATACCTCCTCCCGGTTCTTCTTTGGTTGTATTCGGTTCTCCTTTTACAATTTTACAAATTTAAAAGGAAATGGCGTGCAAGCCACGAAATCTATTCTAAGCTAATTCTAACAATTACAAAGAATAAGAAATCGGCATGCAAGCCGGTAAATATTACAAACCGAATAAATTAATTAATTATTACAAACCAAATGTGGTACAAACCACCAAATGAATGAATAAATAATTAGAACCAACCAAAACACATCACAAGGGTCTAAGGGGCTCATTGTTACCGGATTTACTAACAACCACAACAAACATCACAAAACAACACGGTGTGCCACACCAAACCGTTTCAAAAAATATCCTAACTAGATTTATTCCGAGACTACCTAAAACACTCAAGGCACGAATGAATAAATCTTGTACGTATGTATTAGGAATTCCAAACACTTTGAAAATCCGTATTCATACATACACAACACAAGTATATGCACGTGCGCGTTATCATGCCAAAATCGCCCGATACATATAAATGTGTGAGTTAGGATATTATGGGGTTTTCTAGATGGTCAAAAGACCAAGTTTAACTACTGGAAAAACCAGAATATTGGCCAAATCATTTTTATAAAGTTTTTCTTTTAAAATGGGTCAAAAAACAATTTCCAGACGTCCTTCACGACCACTGACCTTCACGGCTTCTCACGGCCCGTGAAGCCAGTGCGTCTCACGACTCGTGAAAATTTTCAAAAAACCCCTGGACAGAATGTCCGGCTTTGCATAAAAATGATTTTCAGGAAAAAAGGTGCATGCAATGCATCAAGATGGCTCTGATACCACTGTAGGAGTTCAAGTACATCACAGAAACGCAACGGAAGCAAAGATTTACATCAAAAAGATCTTCAACTCCATAGAATGGTATAAACTTGATACAACTTGCATGCAACCAAAACAAACAAGAACAAGGGTAGAAATGGTGTTATACCTTCTTCCTTAGCTCCTTGCTACTGTAGAGAAGGTTGTTTTCGGATGAGATGATCAAAATCTTGAAGAAAATGCCTCCAAGCTTCTCTACCGAAGTTATACACCAAGAACACTCTACCTTGTGCTAGAAATGCAAGTCATCAACAATCACCTCTTGATTTGATGCACTTGCTTCAGCCCTTGTCTACTGGAAAACACTCACAAACCTTCACAAGAACTCTTCTTTGAAGCTTGAGTGTGTATGGAAGTAAAGATGGAAAAAGGTTCTCAAGTTTCTAAGGCTTAAGCCTTTTATAAAACTGCATGGAGCCTTCTGGAACCCATCTAGCCGGCCATCAACTTGATTTCTATTGGACCAAAAAAAGCAAGCCAATGAGAATCAAGTGCCACTTAGTTTTCCGGGCTTCACGACCTCTCACGGTCTCTTACGGCCCGTGAAGCTTAAAAGCTTCACGGCCCGTGCCGTGTTTTTACAAGTCGTAGAGGTATCCTTGGCGCATTTATCCTTCATGATCCCCTTCACGGTCCGTGAAGGACCGTGAAGCCACTCTGGTCCACGAGCCATAATGCTCGTGTAAGGACTCGTGGGGACACCTTGCTTCACGACCCGTGGAGCATCCTTCACGGTCGTAAAGCCTAGGTTAACTGGAATTTGACCATTTTGACCGGCTGTTTTCACTTAGGGCTATTTGGGTAGAAGTTAGGTGTATGACCCAATAGGCCCGCACATCATTGGCAGTGACCCGGCATACGTGTGTCAGTGGGCATTCTCCAACAAGAAATCCCTATTTATCCGTTACTCTAACGAACTTACAGATAGATGTAACAGTAATTGAGATGAAACACATCATATCCCAACGGATAAGTTTGTAAAATAACATTCTTGACTTACAAAAATATTATTTAAACTGTTGTATTACACCAATACGTAATCGGTATAAACGTGATTTGAGACTAACTCAAATATAATGACTCATGAATTAATAACACATAGTAACTAAAACATGGTTTGTACATACCAAGCTGAGTAAACATATCACTCAGCGTGAGTCAAGCACTTAGCTTGATTTGAGCACTCAGCTTGAGATTGACACTCAGCTTGAATGGAGCACATAGCTCAGAACCAATGACACTTAGTCATTTTTATTTGAGACTAACTCAAAACGATATTTTAACCACACTTAGCAGTTAAAACATGTTTGGAACAGACCAAACGTGTGAACTTATCACTCAGCTTGATCAAGTAAACAGTTTATGAGTACATATCGATAAACTGTATGCTCAGCTTAAGACACATAGTCTTTGTCAAGCAGAAACTCAGTTTTAGAAACTTATCTAGGGGTTGAGCATACCCAATTTACTTAGCAGATATGGAAACCTTTTCTCATCAAGAGGTTTGGTGAATATATCTGCTAATTGATCATTTGTGGAGATAAAATTTATTTCAACTTTACCTTTTTCCACGATGTCTCTGATGAAGTGATGTCTAATTTCTAAATGTTTGGTTCTTGAGTGAAAGACTGGATTATACGTGATGGCTATTGCACTTTGGTTATCACAGAAGATAGGAGTTTTCCTAAAATTCATACCAAATTCTTGAAGCTTATGTTGCATCCACAGAATTTAAGCACAACAGCTTCCCGCAACAACATACTCAGCTTTAGCAGTTGAAGTAGCCACTGAGTTTTGTTTCTTACTAGTCCAGCTTACTAACTTCCTTCCAACCATTTGACATCCTCCTGTTGTTGATTTTCTGTCTAACTTGCACCCAGCATAGTCAGCATCTGAAAAACCAACTAACTCAAATCCAGAGTCCTTTGGATACCAACGACCTAGATTTGGTGTACCTTTAAGGTACCTAAAGATCCTTTTCACAACTTGAAGATGTGATTCCTTAGGATCTGCCTGATATCTTGCACAAACACATGTAGCAAACATGATATCAGGTCTACTAGCTGTCAAGTAGAGTTATGAACTTATCTTTCCTCTATAGGTAGACTGACAAACAGACTTTCTATCTGAGTCCTTGCTCAGTTTGACAGCTGGTGACATGGGTGTTTTCATGGTTGAACTAGAATCAAAACCATATTTCTTTATCAAATCAAGAACATACTTGCTTTTGATTAATGACTATTCCATCAGGCTTTTGTTGAATCTGCAAGCCTAGGAAATATGTCATTTCACCCATCATACTCATCTTGTACCTTTTTTACATAACTTTGGAGAACCATTCACATAGAGATTCATTTGTAGAACCAAAGATAATGTCATCCAAATACATTTATACAAAAAATCACCTGTCCTTTACTCTTTTTAATGATGAGTATCTTATTAATACTACCTCTGGTAAAGTCCATTGATAGTAGATATTTGGACAAGGTATCATACAAAGCTCTTGGAGCTTGTTTAAGACCATACAAAGCCTTGTCTAACTTATAGACATGATGTGGATACTTTGAACTGACAAAGCCAGGAGGTTGTTTCACATAGACTTCCTCCTGAGGTTTTCAATTTAGGAAAGCACTTTTCACATCTATTTGATAGACTTTGAAGTCTTTATATGCTGCATAAGCTAAGAGCAGCCTACTGGCTTCAATTCTAGCAACACGGGCAAATGTCTCATCATAATCGATTCCTTCTTCTTGTCTATACCCTTGTGCTACTAGCCTGGCTTGTTCCTAACAATCACTCCATCTTTGTCCATTTTGTTTCTATAGACCCACTTAGTGCCTATAATTGTATGATCTTTGGGGGCTGGGACAAGACTCCATACCTTGTTTTCTCAAACTCATTTAATTCCTCTTGCATATCTTCAATCCAGTCCACATCCTCTAAGGCTTCTTCTGTCTTCTTTGGTTCAATTTGAGATAGAAAACCAAAGTAAGAAGCATAGTTTGCTGTTGCCTTAGATCTGGTAATTACTCTTTCTTGAACATTACCAATTACTTGATCTTGAGGATGATCTTTGAGGAATTTAAATGTTGTAGTAGGAGATTGTGGTTCTGGACTTGAGTGATATTGAGGGCTCTGAGGTGAACTTAAATCCTCAATCTCAATTGCAGCATTGTTATCAAACTATCGATCACCAAGATCTTCAGTCTGAGTAGTATCAGCTCCAAATGGATTAATGAACTCATCATCTTTCTTAGCTTGAGAGTACTTTGGAGCTTGTGATGATTTCTTAGATGTACATACATCATCATCACTATCATCATCAATGACATACATAGGATTTGACATTTTGGTTTCCTCCGGCTTTTCAAGCTCACTCAGACTGACTGAGTCAGCTTGACTTTTGTCAGCTTGATCAGCGCTGTCTTCATCAAAGGAGACATGAATTGATTCTTCTATTGTCTTCCTACTTGAGTTATACACTTTGTAAGACTTGTATCAACTTTAGATTCCAAATTATGAAGCTGATCTCTTTGATTCCGCACATAGCATTTTTAACCAAAGACATGGAAGTAACATTGAGCTTTCTTGATTTATACATCTCATAAGCAGTTTTTCCATGTCTTTTGACGATGATTGATCTATTTTGGGTATAACATGTTGTACTGACAGCTTCAACCCAGAAATAAAGTTTCAATCCTGCCTCACATAGCATTGTTCTAGCAGCCTAAATTAAGGTTCTATTTCTCCTTTCAGCAACTTCATTTTGTTGAGGAGTTCTAACTGAGGAGAAATTTTGTAATATTCCTTTTTGTTCACAAAAGCCTTTTAGAGTTGAGTTTCTAAACTCAATCCCATGATCACTTCTGAGTTGCTTGACAGACTTACCTTTTTGCAACTCTTCGTGTTTGATAAAACTTATTATCTCCAGCGCAGCTTCACTTTTGGCTTTAAGGAATATTACCCAGGTGAATCTAGAGAACTCATTTACTATCACCAGGGTGTACTTCTTTCCACTTAGGCTTGGAGTACTTATGGATCCAAACAGATCCATATGCAACATATGCAACATATGCAATGGGTCTGTTATTGAAAAATTTTGCGTTGACTTGAAGGATCCTTTGTGATGTTTCCCTTGCTCACAAGCTAAGCATAATTTTTCTTTGACAAATGTGATCTTTGGCAATTCAGAGACTAACTCTTTATTGGATAGCATATTTATATTCTTGAAATTTAAATGTGATAATCTTTTATGCCACAGCCAACTCAGCTTAGGAACAGCTTGGGAATATAAGCAGGTTTCAGTACTGGGATCAGCAGAATTGAGATCAAGTAGATACACATCTCTTTCTCTCTTTGCTATTAGCACAGGCTTACCCTTTGCATTGTATATTGTTCTTGCTTTCTTTCTAAAAGTAACAACATTTTCTTCATCACACAATTGACTGATACTTATCAGATTATGTTTAAGACCTTTAACATATGCAACTTTCTGAAAAGTCACCTTGCCAGCATGCATATTCCCATATCCTTTAGTTCTTCCATGGGAGTTATCACCAAATGTTACTTTAGGACCTTCATCTTCCTGGAATTCACTTAGAAGTCCTTTCCACCCTGTCATGTGCCTTGAGCATCCACTGTCCAAGTACCATTTACTTGAACCCTGCACATGAAAAGAAAACTAAACATATTAGTTTTGTTTGGGAACCCACTTTGTAGTAGATTCAGATGATGATGATCACTTAGCAGTTTCATCTTGTGGAACTGACTGGTCAGCTAGAGCAGGTGTTGAGTCATGTGTAGGCTGATCAGCTTATTCCTTCTCAGGCCTTAAGAGTTCACTGTCACAGTCCTTGGCCTCATGTCCTCTACCTCCACACTTGTAGCATTTCCTTCTACCAGTGACTACAGGGGGTAGGTTATCCGATAATCCTTTTGAGAACTTGCTCTCAGTTTTGGGATTATAGGATGTGGATAATTTCTCAACTTCTTTGCAAGCTGATTCACCTGATGCTCATTGACTTTGGACTTACCTTTGTCAGATCTAGGTTTATTATCCTTTTGATCAGAAGTTTGACCAACAAACTTCTTTTCATTGACTTTAGACTTACCATTGTCATGTTTTCTGGACTTACCAGTTTCAACAGCTTTGGACTTACCACTGTTGAGTTCTTTGGACTTACCAAGTTCAACAACTTTGGACTTACCATTGTTGTGATATGACCTTTGACTTACAGTTGTCTTCCTATTCTTAAAACTTCTCTCTGAACTAGATAGAGAGTTCTGTCTTTTGAAAAGATTTGGATTCAACCTTTCAATAACAGATGTTCTTTGAATAGGCTGACTGCCTAATCTATCATGAACAGACTTACTATGTTGTTTAGATGTTGAACACTCATTCCTATGATCCTTTGCCTTTACAAACTTATTGTATTTGAGGCTTGGATCATGTCTCTTTTCTGAGGCTGACTTCTGAGACTCAATCAGTTGTCTATCTTCCTCAGAATCTGTACTTGCTATCTCATCATCATCAGCTGCATAAGTTGTGGATTGATAGTCACCTCAAAGTACAACCTTTACCTGTTTAGGGATTTGCTGGTTGATGCACTACTCAGCAAGCCTTGATGACCTACACCAGGATTCAGTGACCTTCTGAAGTTGGTCAGCTTTATCCTTGGCTTCCTGAAGTTCTTCCCTTAGAAGGTTATTAATGTGTCTTTGACACTCAAGATCACATTGTGATTTCTTTCCAGCAGTAATGAGAGTTTGATTTTCCTTAATCTCATTCTTGAGCTTAGTGATTTCAACTTTGAGGTCAGCTTGAGACTTAAGGCTGGTCTTAAAGTTGTTTAACAAATAACCAAATGTAAGACCTTTTTCTTCTTCGGTGTAAGAGTTGAAATTACTAACCTTGTACATGGAGGAAGGATCCCAGTCACTTAGTTTGTTGTTTTCCTCAGCTTCCTTCATCTCAGCTTCAAAAGTTGATACATACCATATAATCAACTTCATCTAATTCAAACTCTTCATCTTCTTGAGCCATCAGACACTTGTCATCATCATCTGAGGTAGATGATTCTGTATCCCAAGTTTCAGCATAGAGTCCTTTAGCATTGGACTTGTCTTCAGGCTTTCCTTTCTTGAGCTGAGTCTATTTCTTCTTATACTTATCAGCTCTATAAGCTTTCTTGTCAGCTAATGAAGCTGTTTCATCCTTCTTTAATCTGCACTCAGCAGCAATGTGTCCCTTCTTCTGACAGTTGTAGCACACAGCTTTCTTGGAATTAAAAGAACTCTTTCCTTTGCCCCTGTCAGATCTTCCTTTTCCCCTTTGAATTCTTCTCAGTCTTCTAGCAAGCATAGCCATTTGTTCAGTGATAGTCTGAACATCATCAGTATCACTTGAGTCTAAGTCTGAGTGGTCAGCTTGAGAGTCTGACTCAGTCTCAGATTCAGCAATGAAGGCTTTTGAATTCTTTTTCTTCCTCACTGAAGCTAATGCAGTTTCATGTTTATCAAGAGAGTCCTTCATTTGTTGTTGAGAAGATTTCTTATGTTCTGTGATCTGTTCATGATTAAGCAAGAACCCATATATGGACTGTAGGTTATACATTTGTAATGTACCTCCAGCCCTTAGTGCTACAGTCACTTCGTTGAATTTCTCTGGTAACACATCCAGAAATTTCAGCACTAGGTCAGCTTCATCCTTTTTAATGCCTACACTTAGCATGTCATTAGTCAAGAAGTGAAACCTTGTGAACAGATCAGGCGAGGTTTCATTCTTCTTGGAAAAGAAATTTTCATAAGATCTGTTAAGATGATTCTTCTTTTGCTGCTTGACCATATTTGTACCCTCATATGTAATACTCAAAGTATCCCAGATCTTTTTTGCAGTTTGACACCCAGTCACAGTGTGCAAGATCTCATTGGTCAGAGCATTTGCCAGAACACTCTTTTCTTTGTCATCCAGAGAATGCAATTTTCAATCCTCTTCAGTCCAGGATGCCAAAGGCTTCTTGACTTCCTTTTCAGTCTTGTCAGGAGACTTATCACTGACAGCAGCAGGAATCTTATGGATGATGGGTCCACAAGTTATAACATCATACATCATGATGTCAATAGACTTAAGAAAGAGCATGGCTCTGAATTTCCACATAGGATAATCAGATCCATCAAATATGGGACATCCTTTAGCAGCCATCTGAGGAAAGTTTGATGAATTGTTGCTTGTTGACATATTATACTTTCTCATAATCTTGAACTTCAACTTATGAATAGTTCAGCCTGCTCTGATACCAGTTGTTGGTCCCTTGGTGAGAGTATCAACAAGCAAGTAATGTGTAGAAGGGGGGTTGAATACACTTTCTGCGGAAAATTGAACAAATCAATAAAAAGTGTTACACTAATCAAACCACATGAAATCGAATGCTTTCATGAATAAGAAGATGATTACAGGAACAATCAAGTAAGCAACACTTGATATGTAAACACCTAATATAAATCAAATCTCTCAATCTCTCAAACTTTGCTATCTATAATCAACTTATGATTATAGATACAAACTGACTCTCTAAACAGGGTTTATTCACAGATTCAATACTTACCAACTTCACAACAGACGTGAAGATCAAACACACGAACAATGTTGGCAATATATGAATTTCTTGATCACGTTGAACTTACAAACTGTGAATCAAGATTCGTAACACATACGACGATTAGGTTGAGGTGAGATTATAGTCTGGCTCCGTACCTCTAAACTTATTAGGAGATAAGTATTTATAATCCTGTTCCTACGAATCCTAACAAACTAGAACTTATCCTAATCTGCTAACAAACTAACGGATAACTCGGAATCTTGAATCTTGAATCTTCTATGTTGAGTCTTCAATCTTCAATCTTGATTCTGGAGTCTTCTTATCCATGCCATAGATATAGAGAGTAAAAGGAATTTAAAACAAATTTAAATTCTCTTAATCTGACTTCTTTAGTCGGGCTGAGTTACTCAGCTTGAAACTCATCAAGCTGAGTTCTTTGAGAACAAACACGAAAACAGACATGTAATAACATGTATAATGACTAACTCATCCTTAGAAGTCATAAGAGTTAGCTAGAACTTACCTAGCAACTCTATTGAGCTGACTCAGTCTATAAGCTGAGTCACTCAGCTCGAAACGCATCAAGCTAAATACTCAACCTATACCTTAGGTGACACACACAACTTATCAAACATAGTGATAAGCTGACTAGGATATAGTCTAAGCTGATCAACTATATGCTCAGTTTATACTCAGCTTATGCTCAGTCTGAAACACTTTAAGTGCTCAGTCTGATCAACCTTCATAATTCTGTTTAAGTTGTATTTAGAATATATCTTACAAACTTAACTTTGTCTCCTCAAATCTCAACTGCTGAGATCATTTGACCAACAGAGTTATACCTTCCTCCTAAGCTCCTAGCTTTTGAAAATGAAGGTTGTAGCGGTGCAGTATGAATGGAACAAAGCAACCGGCCTTGATCACCTCTTGAAGTCTACACCAAGTATGTCCTTAACCCCTATGTGCTAGTAAATGACCAACACTCACACTAACACTAGTTGGATGTTGATCTCGACCCTCAAACTCCAGGAACACTCTAAGTACACTCACAACCACACTTGTTTGAATGTATTAAAGTGTTAGTAAACAAAATGGCTAAAGGTCCTAAGCTAACTCATGAACAATCTGGAATAAGATGTAGTCGGCCACATACTCATTCCCAGTTTCACCACACATAAAGGTCCAATTAAAATCAAATGACACCTAGATTTCCATCCTTCACAGTCCCTCACGGGCTCTCATGGCCCATGAATCATAAAGGCTTCACGGCTCGTACCGCGTAGTCTAAGTCGTGGAGGAACTCGTGGCGCATTCAATCTTCACGACTTGCTTCACGAGCCTACAAGGGTCACAAAGCCATATTGACTCATGAGCCGTGTAGCCCATCTACACATTCGTGGAAGCCACCTGCTTCATAACCCGTGCAGCATGCTTCACGGTCGTAAAGCCTTGGTCAACTGGAATTTGACCATTTTGACCGGTTATTTTAGCTTACAGTTGTCGGGATCGAGTATCGGTGTGTGACCCAATAGGTCCACACTTCATCGGTACTGATACGGCCTACGTGTCAATGAGCATTCTCCAACAGTGCTAACATGAAAGGACCCATTGGTAAATGGGGACCCAAAAAATCTCTTTTCTCTATGTGCAGGAACCTAATCTTCGGTACCTAAACTCAGGTTGCACCAAGCACAGACAGGTGACAAGAGCCTGCCCTAAAATATTCAGGGAATGTTCGTTTTGGAAATGACAGTGTTGCACCTATCCTGGGTTATGGAGACATAGAGAAGAAAAATGTAAATATAAAGAAAGTTTCGTATGTGGAAAGATTAGGCTACAATCTTTTCAACCTTGGTCAATTATGCGATAAAGATTTAGAGGTTACATTCAAAAAGAGCTCATGTTCAGTGACAAGTGAAAATGGAGATGTACTTTTGTCTGGTACTCGGAAGTCTAATATGTACTCCATTGATCTGAACAACTACGACTCTGTGATCTCAGTATGTCTATTGACCAAAACATCATCGGATCTAACTTAGCAGTGGCACAGGAAGCTCTCTCACCTCAAATTTAACAATACCAACAAGCTGGTGTCTAGTGATCTGGTGAGAGGCATGCCTAAGTTAAAATTTAACAAAGAACATATGTGTGTAGATTGTGAGAAAGGAAAAATGAAAAAGGCTTTTCACAAAATAAAAGAAGTTTTCAAGCACGAAGAAGCCAATGGAATTGCTACATAGATCTCTGTGGTCTGATGATAATACAAACACGCAATGGGAAGAAGTATATCCTGGTCATAGTTGAAGATATACTTAAGTCATGTTTCTGCACACAATGGATGAAGCTACTTAAAGGATATTTCTTTTATCAAACAACAGCAGAACAAGCATGAGCATTGCTTGGTCTCATTTGAACTGACAACGGCACTGAATTCAAAAACAAGACTCTTGCTTCGTATCTTGACCTGGTGGGGATCATACATCAATTCTCTGCAGCATACACACCTCAACATAATGGTGTGGTGGAACGATGCAACTGAACTCTAGTTGAGGCTGCTTGTACCATGTTGCCATACTCTACTCTCCCGTCTTCTTATTGGGCTGAAGCAATCAACACATCCTATTATACACAAAATCGTTCTTTCTTACATAAACGTTTCAATAAAACTCCGTATGAGATGGCCAATGGAATTGTTCCTAATACCAAATATTTTCACATATTTAGTAATAGATGATTTGTTCTAAATGAAAAAGATAATCTTGGAAAATTCGAGGCTAAGGCTGATGAAGCAATTTTCCTTGGTTATTCACAAGAGTCAAAAGCTTTTAGAGTTTTGAATAAAAGAACGAATTGTGTAGTCGAAAGTATCAATGTGACATTTGATGATTCATTATATGTTTCATATTTTAAATCAAAGTCACATGTTTTTGCTTCTGGATAAGTCAGTTGAGGACCAGTTTCTAAAAGTCAATAAACAAATACAAAAACCAACAAAATTGAATATAATTTGGATTACTTATTTGATTTCTTTTTATCTGAATCTAATGTTTCTTGATACTGCTAACAGGAATGATGCAATTCTTCAAGAGAATGTCACAGTCACTCCTCCCACTTCTACTGAGATGGTTCACTCTCATACTTATCCTAATTTAGGTAATGCTGACATTAGGGTTGAAAGTTCTCTGTTTACGTCAACTATCAGTCCAGCAAATGTACCTCATGAAACTGAATATGAGAGTACTCCAATCTTTGATTCAGATCCTATTTTAGTGAGGAAGATACGGAAATAGAAAGACATTTAAATGAATTTTTTTTCAACTAATTAACAACCTCCTAGAAGTAAAATGGACTAGATCCCACCCCGAGACACAAATTTTAGAAAACTTAGATGGTGGAGTTAGGACTCATTCTACAACGGCTAATGAGTGCCTTCACTCTAGTTTTTTAAGTATGATTGAACCCACAAAAGGCTCTGACGCTCTTAAGGATGCTGATTCGGTAATAGCTATGCAGAAAGAGCTTAACTAGTTCGATATGTTAAAATTTTGGAGACATGTACCATTACGAGAAGGTAAATCAGTTGTATGTGCAAAGTGGATCTTTAAGAACAAACTAGATTCTGATTGGAAAGTGGTAAGAAATAAAGCTCGGATGGTTTCTAAAGGATACAACCAATAGGAGGGCATTGACTAGATGAAACATTTGTTCCTATAGCTAGAATTGAGGCAATAAAACTTTTCTTAGCCTATGCTACGTATAAAAGCTTTAAAATTTTCAAATGGACGTTAAGACTGCTTTTCTAGAATGGAATATTAAAGGAAGTAGTCTATGTACCCCAACCAAAAGGGTTTGTAGATCCCAAACAACCATATCATGTGTATATTCTTGACAAAGCGTTGTACAGACTAAAACAAGCCCCGAGAGCTTGGTCTGATGTGTTGTGAGAATACTTACTCAGTGAGGGATATATCAAAGGAAATACCAACACCATATTGTTTAAGAAAGTCAAAGGAAAAGATTATATCATTCTCCAGATTTATGTGGATGATATAATCTTTGGCTCTACAAATCCGATGTACAGTGATGAGTTTGCAAATATAATTCAAAATCTTTTTCAAATGAGTATCATGGGAGAGATGTCCTTCTTTCTCGGATTACTAGTCAAACAAATATGTCATATCATTTTTATAAATTAGTTCAAGTATATTAAAGACTTGTTGAAAAAGTATGACATGCTTAGTTGTTCCTCAATATCTACCCCTATAGCTGCAAAAACAAAACTATCTACTGACCTTGATAGGAATGCAGTAGATTTAAAAACATATTAGGGTATGATAGGCTCATTACTGTATTTGATGGCTAGTAGACTAGACATTATGTTTTCTACATGCCTCTGTGCAAGATTCCAGACCAATCCCAAGGAATCACATTTGCTTACGGTTAAAAGAATTCTTAGATATCTTAAGGGTACTCAGGATTTAGGTCTTAGGTATCCTAGAGATTCTAGTCTAAAGCTTTATGCTTATTCTGATGCAGATTATGTTGGATGCATGCTAGATCGCAAGAGTACATCAGACAGTGCACACTTCTTAGGCGAGAGGTTAGTCTACTGGGTCTCAAAGAAACAAAATTGTGTGTCCACTTCAACTACTGAGGTGGAATATGTTGTTCCTGTAATGTGCTGTTCTCAAAGCTTGTATATTCGAACACAACTATTTGACTTTAGCCTAGACTATGACAAGATACCGTTCTTGTGCGATTCTCAATCTGCCATAGCCATTACATGCAATCCAGTACACCACTCAAAAAACAAACATATAGACATAAGATATTATTTTATTGAAGACATCGCTGAAAAAGGTCTAATTGAGTTACAGTATGTTCAGACTGAAAATTAACTGGCTGACATATTCACCAAACCATTAGACGATACTCGTTTTAATGATTTAGTATCTGAGTTGGGCATGTTAAATTTTAAGATCTGACATTCTGTACATCAACTTTTACTTCTTGTCTTTTGTGTTTTGAGGGGGTTTTACACTTAAGTTTGTTCATTGTGCTGAGAAAAGAAGTTGTTCTCAAAGGGGAGGGTAAAATGATGACAAATTTTGTGAACTTGTGAGGGGGGGGAAGTGATTTTCAAAGAAAATTTACAAATTTTTTTGTCTCACGCTCAACTCAAAACTGATTGATAAATGCAAAATTTGAGGGGGAGTTTGTTTTGTTCTGAAAATTCGAAATATTTCAAAACAAATTAGAAAATATGAAAAAGACAAAAATATTTTACTTTGTGGTTTGTTGATATTTTTTTTGACAATAGAAATAAAAAATTCACAAGTCTCGAAGGCTTCGCATTAGGTCACGTCGAATTTGAAATGTGTCATTCATGAACACTTTGAAATCGAAGTTCATACACACAATAAGGCTTCAAACTTGAAACATTTTCATTCACTAAACCTTCACATTCGAAACATCACATTCACGAAGGCTTCGAGTTCGAACCATACTTACACACTAAGGCTTCGAATTCGAAACACACTCATGCACTCAGGCTTTGAGCGTGTCAAGATGGGTTTAGTTCACTTTGAATTCGAAGTTCGTTACTTCATGACCACTCTGAATTTGAAACATTTTATCTTACTTAGGCTTCGAGCGTGTGAATAGGGTTTAAGTTCACTTCGAGTCCGAAGTTGTTAACATCAAGAAGGCTTCACAGTCAAAGAATGTAAGTTTAAGACCACTTCGAGCGGCCAATTCTTATCACAGTAGACTTCAAATTTGAAGTCATTTGAAGAAGGCTTCACGTTCATAGTCATTACGCTTCTAATTTGATGTCGTTTAGTTCAAGTCCACTTTGACTTCGAAGAGCATTTTTCTGATGCCCACTTTGAGCGCGAATGGGGTTTAGTGCGGTCTAATGAGTAAGTGACACCTCATACGCATCAAATTAAAACCCATTCTTCGAACACTTCGTCAATTTTACTTGTTCATTTTAGGAATTCGAAAGATATATCTCTAGTTACTTATTTTGAAAATCGTAACGAAGTGCTGTCCAAATTTCTAATACTTGGGTTAAACTACTTTGTGGTTCAAAACGTATATTAAAATCATGATTTGGACATGTTTAACTTGAATTAAAATCATTTTTTTGGTGTGTTTTCTTTGAAAAACCGAAACCCAGACTCGAACTTCAAATGGTTTATTCCACATTCAAATATGGTTGTTAATGAATACAAACATTGCGTTGGACCTTAGGAACACATGTAAAACACGAATAAAAAAAATTCAAAAATTCACATTTGTGTTCTTCATGTTCTTGAGTTTGTGGTTTTTATTTCAATTTGACTAATAATCTTCATGTTATGGGCTTCTCTGGAAAAATTTGTTAGCAATGTGTTTGTATACCTGAAATCATTGTAAAACATCTTTCAAAACACATTTTTATTAACATCTTATATTATTTTGTCTTTGGCATTTTGAGAGCAAACATTCAAAAGTTTCCTAAAAGTCAAAATGAGTCAATGTAAGATCACAAGGTCGAGTTTGATCCATGTTAAACTATTTGTGGGAATTTCATGTGTCTGGGTTGTTCTTTAATTTATGAATGTATACAGTATATAATCTGTTTACTGTTTCTACAGGAAAATGGAAAATCAGGAAGATGACGCCGTGTTATACCGTTCTTCCACGGCTAGCCAATCCCATAACCCAGATAATCAATGAACATTACCAGAACAATTCCTTTTATTTGTAACTCATGATAACAACCACTTCGTTAACATTATCATTTCAAAAACCCAAACTTTCCAATTATATCTAAAATTCTAAAAATCCATCCTCTGAACCATGCCTTGACTTATGACCCATCAACATCCGGAACTCATGTTCCTGAACTATACGTTCAACAATTTGGGAATTCTGTTTATATTCATACTCATTCTCAAACAGAGAACTTGTCTATACGAGGACACGTGGATCATTTCACAATCATTATCACTGTTCAAAGGATCAGGGAGGTTCTAAGACTTCCTACTACTAATAGTAGGCCTCCGTTACATGATTTTGAAGAAATCCCTGATGAAACCGCTGCTCTAGAAGGGATTCCTGCTATGGGATACCATGTAGAGTTGCCAATTTGATCGAACTTCAAAAGAAGTAACCTCAATCCGCTTTACTATTACTTCATGACAATACTTTAAAGATGTCTCACACCCAAGCACACTGGCTATGAATATCCTAATTCAAATCGGCTTAAACTACTCTTTGATGCGGTAAATCATTTGCATATTGATTATCCTCAACTGTGTTTCTACGATCTGATGAACACAGTGAAATCCAAAGCTAATACCAAGAAAGTAAAAGGGAAGTTCTTAGCCTATCAAAGATTTTTGCCGATGATAATTCAGTATGCTATGGATAGAAATGAGGAGACTCCGAGGAGAGATGGTCACAAGTCAATTAGACCAAAACAATTTAACTATTTGAAAGCATTGACTATTGATCATCCTGTGCAACCTCAACCATTTTGGGTTTCATTACTGAACTTATGTGAGCAAAATCAGCTAGTTATGAGCTATAGGGAAACTGTAAGTTATCCTCCTATGGTTATGCCATAGCTGGCTGTACCTGCCCATGGAGGAGTAACACCTGGTGAGAATATAGAAACTAGGTCTCAGACATCTATGGGATATGTTGAGAGGGTTGTGCAGAGTGCAAATTCAGAGAGGAGAGGTGAAGAGGATGAAGGTGATATACATAGAGAGGGAGGGGATGCTTATGATCCCCGTCAGGTGCAATCAATTGTTCAAAATTTAGCACATGTCAGCGTTCCTAAAAATGAGGAAGCCTCCGACACTAGTCCAAACTTGATGAGACTATTCCTGAAATGCATGAAATGAGAGTGGCACTCCTACTGAGAATGTTGAAACCGAGGCAGAAATGGATATCACTCCTGAGTTTATGAAAATTTCTACTCCTGAATCTGAAAAACAACACCAAGTGCATTTATCTACGGCACATTCTCCTAATCCACAACCAGAATCATTTACCATTGCCACTACTGTGCCTGGAAGTAAACCATTGATTATTGATACTTCAAGGTGGAAAGAGATTCCAGTTAATAGGGAATTACTATTTCAACAACACAGTGAAAGTGAAAATGTTGGTGATTTTGATTTGGATGATATGGCTGATGATGCTGAATTTATCTATGGTTATGAACCAATTCCAACTGAAAGTACACAAGTGTCTGAATCTGAAATGGATCCTAATATGTATGAAGGGTATATCGAGGAGGAAGATGAGATTAACAAAATACAATGAGAGTGAGAGTGAGCAGGTGAGAAAAAGAAAAGATGAGTGTTGAGGGACCCCCAACCATAGAAATCCGGGAAGCCACATTTACTACTGGTCTCGACTTTCTCAATTTAGGTATTGAAATAGACATTGTTGTCCCAGCAGTGCGTATTCAGACCCTCCTAGCCACTCGGGTATTTCTCAACAAATACCTGTTTCATTCCACGGAGCTCAAACACATACTCCACCGGCTTCTCACTAGGAGAACGTTGGTATTCAAACTAGAGAAATGTCACTCCCTTCCTCAGATGATCTTATCGATATGAAGCAGATTTATGCATTTCTTTTTAAACACAAAGACACGATTGCACAATTGACCTTGTTGACACAACAAGTGTCCAGAAATTCTGTAGGTGGCATCTCACAAGGTTTCATTCGAGGATCATAAGGAAATTCCACAGGAGTCACCAGTGATCCAGCTCCGATAGTGGGTAGTTCTACCTATGTGGCAGGTAACTCAACGGGTAATATTCGTGATCCCGGATATGTTACACACGATGAACTTCAAACTGCTTTAAATCCGATTCATGAAAAACATGATGCTATACAAGCAACCCTAGCTGCTTTGAAACCAAAAGTTGATGATGACACTGGGTTATCAATTGACACTTTGAAAAGTCGTCTAGTTCCATTTTCATAGAAGATATATATATATATATATATATATATATATATATATATATATATATATATATATATATATATATATATATATATATATATATATATATATATATATATATATATATATATATATATATATATAACAATTATACGGATAAATGAACAATGGTAATTTTATCATTTTGTGCTAAATATATTATAAGGTTTAGTTCGCGAAAATGTATCCAAGTTGAAATTGAAATTATAATCGGAAATTAGGAAGAAAAAGGTCAAAATTAAAATTTAATTTTGCATCAAAGTATTGTTGATTGAATTAAAGATAATTAAGGGAAAAAAATTCTAATTTGTTGTGTTTCAAACTAATTTATAATGAGAGGTGAGAAAAGTAGTAATTAAAGTGCCGAAAGCACACATTTAAAAAAACAAAGATTAATCAATCAGAGTAGACTAGGTCTCAAACCCGTGTAAACACAAACATGTACTCATAGTATTTTATAAATTTGTTTACGACTTCGTCATTTATAAAAAGAAGGATTGTGCACAATATAACATTGAACACATAGCAACAAAATTATGCAGAACAAACCGTATATACTAAGGTAGTCAAATGTTAGCCTTAATGTTTACACACGCACAAGTTACATTATATATATATATATATATATATATATATATATATATGTGTGTGTGTGTGTGTGTGTGTGTGTGTGTGTGTGTGAATACACACATATATGATTATGACATGCGAGTGACGTCCTTAGCTCCTTGACCAGGAAAAGCAACCACATATCTCAAGGAAGTTTTACATGCCACAGTTGTAGCTTCTAAGTTTTGTTTACCATCAATGATTGCATTCAAACCATCAACATGAACCCATTTAATTGTAGAATTCTCTCCACTGCAAAAGATTTCTGCCCAACACATAGGAGCTCCTGCTTTCCTCGACCAATTTGCCGTAGAAACCCCATGGGAGAACGATGATGACTCTTCACATTCAATTTTCTTCAATTTTTTTAAAGGAGATAAACTCGATGAACTAATATACAAACTTTTTACATCATTGTCAAGAGTGCATTCTGAAGTCAGTGCTGCAGTTGCAAAAAGAGCCATTTCCATCAGCATCTCAAACTCAATATCTCCCTTCCTCTTTGAGCCTGTACATCACGAATTATGTGGCTCACAAGTAATTAGATCCATGTTTTCCTCACTTGACTGGTCAACAACGAGTGAGTCTATATCTCAAGGAACAGTTTGACTTGACTATTTTTTTCCTTAAACTTGAAGCTTTTGACGCATTCTTCCACAAGTGCAGATCGAGTGTTTACCCGAAGACGTCGAATCCTCATTTAATCAAGTCACCATAATCGTTTTAATGAGGCAACATATAATATGGATACAAACCTAAAACCAGGAAGACTTTTTTGACTTTTTATTGAATACACTGAATTCTCAAAAGGGAAAAAAGTTTTCTACCATATGATGAAAACCATACCTTGTTGAAAATTAAATGCCCTGAACAGCGCCACATATAAAGCAACCACCTACTACAAAATTTGATCTTGTGACTTCTGACAAATTTGATCAATGCATTATATTTGAAGATAATCAGAGGAATAATTAATCTAAAATTTATGTTAATCTCCTAAACAAATATCATCAAACCAGCCACATATAGCATATAATCTTATATTGTAGATTTCTCTTTGCACAAAAAGGTCAAATCTTGACCTCCTCTAGAGTCACTTTCTTGGGTTTTAAGAGCCCTGGCTATAACTGAACAAAAGGATTTTTCACTGCTTGAAAAGTTACTATGAAACTACAAGTGATGGCCAACCACCCAAATGAAGATGTAGCGCAAGCACCTAATTTATCAAAAAGAACATAAAACCTGAATTTTATAAATCTTTCTTTAAGAACAACAACAACACTGGATCATAAGTATTGGATAGAAACAAAATTTACTACAATTCACCTACATTATGACAAATTGACCTAATTAAGATTAGAATGTATTAATGCTGCCAGATTGAAATTGGCAAAATCAAATTAATAGATGTCTCCTAAACCAAAAGTGAACACAAGTAACTATGTTGATGTTATATATTCTACACATCCATATTAGTTTCTCACATGCAAACTACAAGTTTTGTACATCAAAATTTAAAAGAAGTGCAACTCATCTTCTTGAACGGATATAATAACCTTTGACAAAGCATTCACATTTTGTTCATAATTAAGGTCGAATGATTCAAGTAAGACAACATACCATCGCATTACAGACATGAATGATCATTTCAATAAAATATATATACAAACTTGTGTCGTCTTGTTCCCTTGCAGAATTTCATCTTCTTATGGAGCATATATAGAATTCAAAATTTCAATTTTACAGGTTGCAAATGTAAGAAATATTCTACACATTACATCTTATGATGTGATAGTGTTTGATTGTTAATAGTTAATATGCATTTGTGAAGTATACAAATTTCCCCCAAAAAAGAGTTATAATCAGTTTGTGAATTCATCTACTTTCTGATACTTAATCGATTCCCTATGTTTTCTCGTACCAATAACTCGTTTCATTGTATTGACCACCACGATTCATTGTACATACTAAAAATTCTGCAAACATAAATTACAAAAATCGTATAATCCAATCAAGGGTTTCAAGATCAATCATCGGGAAAACAAACACGTACAGTGAAACTGTGGAATAGAACTTCCAGCCGAGAGAAGAATTTACCTTATTTTGATCTCTTGTACATTTTTATCTGATATGAAATACAACATCATGTAGCTTTTCAAATCAACACCATGTAAATGCTGAATAAGGTATAAAGAAAAGAAGAAATTAATTTCTCAGCACATTATGCAAGAAGAAAGAAAGCATGAGGTCAAAACTTGCCTATCTTGTGCTGAAAACATTAGCACCTTTCTATTCACATCATCAAATTCCACAATACCAGGCCATTTCAAAGATTCTGACTCAAAGTGCAAAACTAGCATCCGGTATACCTCATCGTATGATTCTGTCATCATTAGTTATATGTATAAAAATATACTTTCAAGAACTATATATAGGAAAAAGTTTATGCGAGGACCATTCTTAGTGCGAGAACCGTGAGAACCAATCTGAGCCGTCCAATTTCCCCTCCTTCAATGTCATTGTCCACCCATGAATTCCTCACATGCACCCTGCCACACTCTATCCCTCCACGCTCACCATCCATGAAACTTCCCATATCCAAGGAACGGCTTAGATTGGTTCTCGCACTAACAACGGTTCTCGAATTAACCTTCCTCTCTCTCTCTCTCTCTCTCTCTCTCTCTCTCTATATATATATATATATATATATATATATATATATATATATGCTACATAATATATTTATATACGTAAGACGTAATAGTAAACACATATGAATAGAGAAAGTTCACATACTCGATTCTTGTTGTTTTGCATTTCAATGAGCTTATGAGCTTATTAGCTTATTAGCTTATGAGCTTATAAGCTTTTGAGGGGGAAAATGTTTGGATTAGCTAAAAAGATGTTTGATTTGGCTTATTAACGAACAAAACGAAAAAAGACATTCTTACATTATTTGTATGTTAAAAAGGGTGTCAAAGAGGGGTAGAATGGTAAATATGTAGAAAATAAGCTAACTCAAGATGGCTTATGAAAATGGGCTTATTTTCACAAAAATAAGCTAATAAGCTTACACAAACACGTAAAATATAATAAGCCCACAAAATAAGCTAAAAAGCTAATAAGCCTAAATAATAACCTAAAACAAACACCCCTTTGCCTATCTTGTGCTGAAAACGTTAGCACCTTTCCATTCACATCATCAAATTCAATAAAACCAGGCCATTTCAAACATTTTGACTCAAAGTGCAAAACCAGCATCCGGTAGACCATATATATATGCTACATAATATATTTTCATACGTAAAACATAAAAGTAAACACATATGAATAGAGAAAGTTCACATACTCGATTCTTGTTGTTCTGCATTTTAATGAACTAAAGATGTCCCAAGCATACACTGACACCGTAATGAGTGACTCATTGTTTTTATTGTAAAACAAGCTTCTTATAACTTCATTAGCACTGACATTTAGAAAGAATATTCTCTTGTTCGTCTCTACATCAAATAAATAACACATGAGAGCCTTTTAAGATAGATGATAATACAAAATTTTATTTAAATACTCCTGATTTTTACCTGTGCTGAATGCAGCACAAACTCCAGAGTGTGCAAGAGCAAAGACTATATCACGTGCAACAACAATCTCTTAGTTATCTTTTCGCTTTTAAAAAAACAAACAACAATCTCAATGATTTTTTACCGCTTTTTCAGAAACAGCTAAACCCTAAAACCGAGCCATAGATCTCATCAATTATTAAAAAGATAGAAATCGTTTGATCTTCACAATAAACGTTCCAAAGAAAGGCAGATGAGAGACCCGGACGATTAATGTCAGTCATTTCTTCCATCCGTTCGTGGAAGATGAGAGACCCGGACGATTAATGACCCCTCAATGGATGGGCTAAGCCTTCACACCAGCCCATTATCAATCTTTTAAAAAGCCCAAATCTTTAATTTTATGTCATGTCAATATACTACCCCTCCTAATTGCTTTCAATTCACAATTTCAATCTCAATTAGACTTGACACATAGGATTCAAGACATTCTAAGTTATATAAGATATAGATAGAATGATTATATGAATTTCATTTTTTTCTGCTTCATATATTACATTTACCGATCAAGTATTTAAGCTCATATTAGATATCTAATCATCAACTTTATATATATATATATATATATATATATATATATATATATATATATATATATATATATATATATATATATATATATATATATATATATATATATATATTTAGTGTGAGAACCGCGAGAACCAATCTTAGCCGTTGATTTGATAAGTGGAATTCATGGATGGAGAGCGTGGGGGGTCAAGTGTGGCAGGGTGTATGTGAGGAATTCATGGGTGGGAAATAACATTAAAAGAGGAAAAATTGGACAGCTCAGATTGGTTCTCACGGTTCTCGCAATAAAAATGGTTCTCAATGGATTTTCTTCATATATATATATATATGAAAAAGTTCATGCGAGAACCATTTGTAGTGCGAAAACCAAAGTGAGCCGTCTAATTCCCCTCATTTAATGTCATTGTCCACCTATGAATTCCTCACATGCACCCTGCCACACTCTATCCCTCTACGCTCTCCCATCCATGAACTTCCCATATCCAAGGAACGGCTTAGATTGGTTCTCGCGGTTCTCGCACTAACAACGGTTCTCGAATGAACACTCCCCCATATATATATATAGGGGCGGGGAAGGCAATCCCATCCCCTAACCCGATAAGGAATACGTGCCCCGTCCCCGCCCCGTTCCCCGTCGGGGAGCTTATCGGGGTACCCCATCGGTGTAACATCCTCCTATCGAGCCTAGTAGTTTACGTGGCGAAGGTAAACTATTTATTTATTATTTATATTTGTTTGTTTATTTAATTGAATATTTAATTGTTATTTTAAATGATGTTTATTTGATAATTTAATTGGACCGCGAGGTAAAAAGGTGAAATATTAGTTTTAATATTTCTTATATGTTAGTTGGATCATATGATTCGTTTTTACATGAGAGTCACAAATAATACCTCGTTGCGTGTTAATGATTTGAGTAGGACCATTTTATTTAGGTTCCTGTATGTTAGATATCTGTATTTGATACTGTGTTCGTGTTTTAAAAACACACCAGCCGACTTATGGTTTTAATTTGACTTTTAAAGTCAATTTATTGAGTTATAACTTCCTGATGAAGCTTGTTTTGCCCATGTATTCTGTTCTTTTCTTCTCTTCTTCATGAACAACAAAACTCCAGCCCTTTAATCTCTGTTAACTAGTGAGAAATTGCCGATTCAAGGTAAATTATTACTTCTTTGATTGTTCTTGATGATCTTCTTGGTTTGTTCTTGCTTAAACTTCAAATTATGAGTTTCTAGGGTACTTGAAGGTTTGGGTTTATGCCAAATTCGAGTTGGGTATATGTTCTAATATGTTCTATGGATAGTATTTACTGATTTAGATTAGAAAATATGTTGATTTTAGTGTTCTTGCTTGATTTGAACTCAAAAACCCATTACTTGAATTTTTAGGGTTCATGATTTAGTTTGGTAGTTGAAGAATTGATGATTCTTATGTATTTGATATGTTTAAATGTTGAGTTCTAAACTGAATTAGTTTCCATATATGGTTCCATAGTTGTGTGTTACTGATTTGAGCTCCAAACTCCATTAATGGAGGTTTGTAGAAGAAAAGCATGAAACTTGAAATTGTGAATTTATGATTTGATGATCCATATTGTGTTTGAATGCTTTCCATGTGTTTAGTATGCATAAATATGAAGTTCTAAACTGATTTGATATCATTTGAATGATGAATTGCTATGGTTATGATGATTGAGCATGAAACTCCATTAAAGGATGTAGGAGATGAACTTGGAATTAGGAATTCATGAATAAATGATTCTAAATGGGTCAAATTCGAAATTGACCATTAAGGGACTGATTTTTATGCTTCACATAGTTCCTACAACACATATAGATTGATTGAAACTCAAATTATGCATTAGAAGTGTTAGTTTTGATGAATTTCAAGAAATTGCTAAATTGGACATTTCTTAGTTAATTAAAGTTGGATTTTTGTTTGAATTAATTGAATGAGTGAAATGTATGTAAGATAGCTTCTTCAAGTGCTAAATGATGTTAGTAAACACTGAAAAATGAGTAGAATTGATTTGGGATTGAATTGCTAAAAATTACCGAAATCTCGCTAAAGTTGACTTTTGTTGACTTTGGTTGTGTTTCCGAGTTAGGACCTCAAAAAGTGCAGATCAACTCTTCATTATAAGGGGAGCAAGCTGTCTTTAGAAAGTTTTTTCAAAAAATGTCGTTTTGGTGTCGATCCGTTAGAGTTAAAGTTGTGGTTATTTGACCCGTTTGCTCAAATATGGGTTTTTGTACATAGTTTTATGTTTTGAGCAGAATTTTGGGAGAAAACTTACATTCTTAAAGATTGAGTTATGATTATATGATATAGAAGAGGTGGCTATGATGTTTGATGCTATATGTGTAGATACTTGTGTTAAACGCCTACTTTAAATTCGAGAAATGGACTTAGATGAGCATTGTGTGTGGTTCGTTGATTGCTACATGTACTCTATGATATATTAAGAGTTCCTAAAGTGTTGAACATGTATTTATGTTAGTTTGGTGCATTAAACCTAACGGGTTGATTTTGACCCGTTTGTGAGGTAAATTGTTATATTTGAACTTTGAGCGTGTTCTATCAATTGCTACACCTTGCTTATAACATATATGATTATCTTAAATGGATTTGAATGTTTTTCATGTTGATTATATGTGTTTTGCGTAACGGGTTAGTTTTGACCCGTTTGCATAGTAACTTGACTTTTGCGGATTAATTGGAGATAAATGAATCTTATGAATGCCTCGTTGATTGCTAAGTGTTTAATATCTTATATAAAGATATTCTAAATGATTTGAATGTATTTTCTTGTTGGTTATACATGATTAAGTATAACGGATAAGCTTTGACGTATTCGTGAATTGATTTGACTTTTGAAGTTAATTATGATTTGAATGACTGATTTGGTTGTGCTGTGTTGTCAGGGGATCTGAAGACTCAGTAATATAAAACCACTGAGCTTTGATTGTCGAGGACGCAGGTGAGTGGACTTTAACTCACTAGTTGTATTAGTTATGATTATGATGATTATCTGGATTTATATATTTAATCATGCGATAGATTGTTTAATCTGATATGATGGTTCGGAGATTGGTATTGTGATTATACAAAGATTGAGATTATGATTGTATGATGGTTGGCACTATGATTGTGCGATGATTGGAAACTTGTATTGATTGTTTAATTGGAATGTTAATTGATTGCAATCGAGTCCAAGATATGTGCGCGGTGAAGATTACTGTACGCATGTTGTCTTTGAGGGAGGTTAGCCGGTTTGTGATGGGCTAGACTGGGTTGCTTCTGGTTGTGCGGTTGTTCAACCCCTGTTACATTTGTTGCAGCAGAGGGGGTCTAACTATGCCAGTTAGCAGACGGTCATCGGTAAACCTATGCTTGGCCGGCATATGGGTTGCAGGCTCTGCAGAGCCGCCGTGCCTCTGATGATACGTGGTGCCCCGCTCTTGGGTAGTCCTTGTGTGTCTTGTTTCCGTGGTGATTGTTGTGATTATGCTATTGCTGTTTGTGGCTTAAATTCCATTCACTTAGCTTTGTGCTAATTCCCCACCCTAACTCTCTGTTGCAGGTTTAGGGAGCTTCGGTAGGTGGTTGTTTGTACAGGGGAAATTTGACCGTCGCTCTGATATTATGTTTTAGATAAGATGAGCCATCTTTGTGAACTCTTTTGTAACACTAAACGATATATTGTGTTGTTGAACAGTATTGGTTTTAAGTTTGTGGGTGTTGTTATCTTTACTGTTTTTCTAGTGCCATACTTCCGCTGTGATTTAAAAAAAATGGCTTGAGTTTTGCAGTGTTACAATCGGGGCTACGGCTTACCCCGTTCCCCGCCCCGTTCCCCATCGGGAAGCTTATCGGGGTGCCCCATTTAGGCTACCGCTTACCCCGTTCCCCATAAGTTCATACTAAAATACTAAATAACTAAAAGTTGTAGCAACCACACAATAAAAAACCATAGATAATTGATAATATTGTAGCACAACACCATCCTAATATATTAAAAGGTACCTTTGTATGACTATGATATATAATACTATATAATATAAATTAAAAATATAATATATAATCGGGGCGTGGCGGGGCGGGTCGGGACGGGGTGGGGCGGGGCAAGATATCCCCAGTCACTGCTCTGATACGTGCCCACGATCTCATTATTGGAAGTACAACACACTATGCATATGGTACAACATGTCTATACATGCATTGTGATACATGTCATTATGCATGTTGCCTCAACACCTATTATTTCCATATTAATAGTAGAATTCCTACTTCATGCATTTGTAGTTTGTATGTGGGTTTATGTTTCTGTCCATGTTCTTGATGGTGGTTAGTAGCTAGCTTATCTCTATAAATAGGTTTGTAATGTTTTGTATAAAGAGGAAGAAGTCAAAATAGTTTTAAACGTCTTGTTCTTTTTCTTATTTTTTTGGAGATTGACAATCTCGAATCGGTATCTATCAAATTCATTTATTGAGAATAGTTTTGTTAAAAATTCCGATTGTGTAATGTAAGTTTTTACCTATTTCTTATCAAATTAGGTTTATTTAGATAAGTAATGAAGATTTGATGATTGATCAAGAAAGAATTTAAAGACTTCAGTTATAGTTTGTGATGAACCACCACTAAGGTGGGCTAGTGGTAAGACGTCCCGCCCTCAAAGAAGTCACGGGTTCAAACCCCTCTAGGTAAACATCTAGTCAAAGACTCGCTCTCCTCGCGTAACCTAAACAGGGAAGACCTCTCCATTTACTCGTTTAGTTATCGTTTGTGATGAACCATTGAGTCATGGGGAGACATATTTGCATTACTATGTCTTTGATTTTTCATATAGTGGACAAGTTTGTGCTTTTTAATCAGGGTCGGAGCTATGTGTAAACGAGAGTTCTGTTGAACCCGCTGAATGATTTTTTTTAAATAAATTTAGTATAATTTAGGTAAAAAATTTGTTTATCAACCCATTAATTTTGTTTACAAACATAATCAAAGAGCATGCTTCTTGTGTATTTCTTTTGTTATAGAACATTGATTATGACATGCAGTAGCAAAAAAGTATACAACTCAGTGAAAACCATACATACAACCACACTTTACCATTACATATACGAAAAACGAGCAAATAATAAATTAGTAAGAATTATCCGGACCCAACCTCAACCTCTGGCTCTGATAGTGAAGCACTCTCTGGCTGTTCAACTGATGTTGGTGTCTTGGTTTCTACAGATTCTTGTGGGCTAGAACTCTCTGGCAGTGCAGTCGGCTCGTTTTCTACTGGTGCTGAAGTTTGGACAATTTCCGAGGGTTTAAATTTGGTAATGTAATAACTAAGAGATGGTCCCGAGTAATCAAATGTTTGTATTTGAGGTGGGCTGTTCTTCCCTACTTGAAGGAGAACCACAGATGCAGCAGCAACAGCTATGATTGCAATAAAACCAACTAATCCTGCGGTATTCTCTGATCCATCAGCAGATGTACCTGGTGTCCCTGAGCTAATTGCACTCTCTGCTATGTAAACCATAGGCTGTGTGCACGTTTATCAACATCAAATTATTATGGTGTGATAATCTAAATTTCAAATAAAATGATTTAGAAGGTTTTATGCGTGTTTTATACATTTTTGGTAACTATTCAAACTGATACAGTCTGCAAGTTGACAAATGGGAGGGTATGGATTTGGGTTAAGAAGGTAACTGTTAACAAGGGTCGGGTTCAACCGACCTATGACTCTTTTTTGCCTTTCCTTTTCTTAAGTTTTTCTATTTATAAGTAAATTGGTTGAATGATTGCCTCTAGAGTCTAGCCATATCCATAGACCGAAAGGCTAAAATATTTCACTTTCATGTGAGGAGGCACTTTGCATCAACCTCGTGAACTAGTTGGGTACTTAGGGTAGGTTTTAGTTGGATACATCGTTCAAGCATTTGCCAATAAAAATGATTTTTTATTATTATTTTTTTTACTTCAACATGTGACATTGAGGATTGAGTGAAAGTTACAGAGATGAAGAATAATTCGAAACTAACCTCAACTGAATATATATTTGTCTGCCCAGCCGTGTCCTTCTCCACATAACCGCTCCAATCACGCCTACGAGGTGGGAACGTTCCAGCCACTTTGGTTTTCTCCCCAGCTAACCATTCCATGCTCACTTTCCCCACCTTTTTTTTTTTGACAACAAAGATTCATTATATTTCAATATGAAGTATCATATTCATCCTACTTTGTGACCCAATTGCATCCGCTTAAACAATGCTTCAAATCGCTATATTATCTATGGAACTTCCAGTTATTTCAATATATCTTACAAAAACGTAGGAAGATTGACATAAAAAACAAGAACCTTTCTGAAATTCACTCTGAAGTTGAGTTATAAGATGAATAAACATGCCAATGAGCAAACAAACAAAAAAAAATCATCATAAACAAACCAAGATGATACCTACACTAACAAGTTATATATAGAAATATAGAACTAACCAATCATCTATTGAAGTCCTTATCAATGAGGAGATAAACAAGACTCAACATATCATGAATGTACTATAATTATGATTTATGAATGCAATAGAGATTCAAAAGATTTTCTGTGGTCAAATGAAATATGAATTTGTGACTAGCAAAAAGAACTAATTAAAGCTGGATCAAATTGGATAACAGACATAAGGCTATGCGTTATGGGTTACCTTAAGGTAACCCTTACCCGATGCTACATCACCGTCACATCATTTTCCCTCCCTTACCTTTCTCCTTACCCAATTATCAAGTTTTACCTTACCTTAAAACTATCCCCATTTTTTTATTAATATATTAAAATAAAATAATATGTATTGAAGTGTGATTGGTTGTGAGGGGGTAGGGGGGGGGGGGGGTGGGGTTTTGTGAAAGTTTCCATCGAGTTCTGCAACCCGATTCTCCTACTCGCTGGCTTCACCCAATATCGCGTTTTGGTGTACCTGCACTTATTCGCCCTTACCCGGCCTTCGGGTCGACCACAACGTGTGGTCTAAGAAGTAAGATATGTTAACGATTTCGGAATTTAAACAATACATGAGGTATGTTCTGCTCTATTTTGATGTCAAAAGTGCATTCCCATTTCCCACAGACCAACAAGAACAAGAACAAGAACAAGAACAAGATGATTAATTTTTAATCAACATGATATGTTGTAATAATCCCAAATACATCTACAAATATCTTAAAATACAGGTAAAAAAACATTTTTCATATTGAAAATTATGTGCTAACTATGAGCTTGAAAAATAGATTAGAACCCCTAATTAAATTTTCACCAATTACTCACTGCAAGCAAGACTATGTGTTAACTTTTAACTTGAAAATTAAAAAACTGTTGAACCAAAATCAGACTTCTTCTTCAAATTTGCATTCAGAAGCAGTAGGTCTCAAGCACAAAAGAGAAGTATATCGTTTAGTATTGAAACTGAATGATACCAATAAGTGTTCAATCCGAAGCTGTTAATCAGTTTGCATTCATCACAAATTCAGAATACCCTTGCAATCTATGACTACAGAGTCGAAAAATCGAAACAGAAAATTGAAACGAGAAAATACCTCTTTGTCTGGGGCGCATTCTTCAACATTACAATCATCTTGTTCATTAGATGAAGCTCGGATTCTGAAGAAACTAAGGTTTTGCTTCTGCTGATTCTTGTAGCGATTGTTTCTGAAGAAATGTATCCTCATGTTCGTGCTACAACAGCTGCTTGCTGATAATGCAGCGGCAGCCATTTGATTGAACTCAGCTTCTTCTTAGAAATCTAAAATCTACGAATTCAGAAACTCTTCGAAATACGAAACAGAAGGATTCTGTTTGCAGATGTTCGTTTTTGTGTACGTAATGATGGTTTGGGATTTGTGTTGAGTTTTTTTGTGGCTGATCTTGAGCGGGTGTTGGCTTCATTTCCAGCGTTGATTTTGATTGCTTTAATTTGTGTCCGCCAATGACCCGATTTCCTCCGATCCAATTTCCTCCGATCCAATTTCCCTGTTTAGATTTTTTTAAGTGTAATATTTACAACGGTTAGTATGTGAACCCAAGCCACTTATCATGAGGGAATAAACCCTCCTCCACTATTGATATGGTCCATAATGGTTGGCGCACACGTGAAGTGAAGTCGGCATTTGGAGTTGGTTACGATGTTCGTTAGAGATAGCTAACTGAATGTAATAAGGACTAGTATAAATAGTTAGTCTATTACCTGAAGAGATGTATGTTGTAAATCTGTAATTCTTTCCCCCATCAATACATGAATCAACCTTTGCTCTCCATCTTCAATCTCTTTTCTTATCAAAAGAATAATACATCCACCATTTTTTTTATAAAAACCACCATCTCCAAAACTTAAACCAAAGACTTTGAGAATGTTATAAAACTCGAAAACCACTAAGACAAGTCCTAGTTGTATTTGCCTGTTTAGATTGTGACAATGTTTTAAACCATGAGTTTTTAGTTAGCCCGACATGGTTAACTAGTTTAACCATGTGGTCAACCGGTTTTCAATTTATAAAAAAGTTTATACTATATATAGATGTATACATATGGGTATATATCAAACTTATGTTCTGAAGTTAGGTTTTTTTATTAGGTGTGACGATCTAATATTTATATTTTAATCCGTTTCATTACCTTATCACTTGATCAATATATAAAAACCTAAAACAGGTAATTAACTGGTTGTGGGGCCGGCTCAACTGGTTTGACAAAACCAAGCCGGTTCAATATCCTTCAAACAAAGACATAAATGCGTCCATTGTTGAATAATTTTCCCATCCAATTCTATAAGCTGTAAAACACTAAATTTTAGATGACGTTTCGACTTTCAAATTGTTTCTAAGTTTAAAAGATAGATTGATATTCTTTCAAGTTTTTACATGATTAGTTTAAACCATGATTTACGTTTTTTATTGTTAGAAAGTATTTAAAAAATATAATTTTAAAAATTTTCGTTTAAAAAAGTGAGTTTCAACATTTCCCTTCAAATTCATATCTAAATAAAAAACGGCAAATTGCCGAGAAAGGTAACTAAAATATCCAAATTTGTCAATAAAGGTAACGTCTATTTTTTCAGGCCAAGAAAGAATTATAAATTTCAATTTTTGACGAAAAAGAGAATGATGACCTCTTTAACCTGCTAACAATCTAGTCATCAGGTTACCGCTGACGTGGCAACCTACGTGGCAGTCTAGTCATGTCATATCATATCTTATGCTGACATGGCAACATATGTGGCAACACAACCTTTTAATTTTTAATAAGAATTTATTTAATAATTTTTACTTTTTCTAATTAATTATTAATAAAAATTAATGTCTGTGTTTTAAATTTTAATTAATCAGAATTTATGTCTCTTTTGTTAATTTATGCTGTTCTTGAAGATATGCACAACCACTGCCCGTAACCACCGCTGCCATAACCTTCGCCGCCGCCATGAACCTCCACCGCCGCCATGAACCACCACTGCCATGAACTACCGCTGTCATCTCTATATTTAATAATTTAATTAATTAAATTTATGTCTGTTAATTTATGCTTGTGTTGAACCACCGTGAATTGAGAAGAACCACCGTGAACCACCAACAACAAACAAAAAAAAAACTTAGATCTTAAACAAAAAAAAAACTCTGAAAGAGAAGAACCACCGTGAATCTATACAAAAGAAGCTCAGATCTTCAGATCCAAACAAATACACAAATCTTAAACCCCCAAAAACCAACAAACACAGATCTAGAACTTCGAAGAACAGAAATAGAGAGAGAGAGATCTGGAAGAGATCTGAAAACCCTAAACTCACAAACCTTAAATCTCGTAGAGGGATGAGTTTGGAACTCGAAGAACATAAATAGAGAGAGAGAAAGAGATCTAAAAACCCTAAACTCACAAACCTTAAATCTCGTGGAGGGATGAGTTTGGAACTCGAAGAACGTAAATAGAGACGGCGGCGATGGAAAACCCTAAATCTGTGAGGTGGAACTTCGAAGAACAGGGGAGAGAGAGAGATCTGAAGTAGCAGAAACGTGATGGTGGCGGTGGTGAGATGCTTGCGGTTGTTCTATGGTGGCGGTGGTAAGATGCTTGTGGTGGTTCTATGGTGGCGGTGGTTCTATGGTGTGGGCAGAAACGTGAAGTAGCAGGGGGAGAGTTAGAGGAGTTGAAGATTAGGATATAATAAAGAGTAATAAATAATCTATTTGCCACATAAGCGTTTTGTTTTATAAAAAAATTTAGATTTTTGACACCTCATCAATTAAAAGACATGTCAGTATCATGTTAACCGGTTACCTAAAGATCCGGTTACTATATACCCTTTTTTGAAAAAAATTAGAATTTAGAGTCCTTTGTTGGCTCGAAAAAATGGACATTACCTTTATTGTCAAATTTGGGTATTATAGTTACCTTTCTCGGCAATTTGCCCAATAAAGAAACACGATATCAAACATTATATATGTAACACCGTGTTTCACGAGCTTAAAATTAGCGCCAATTTAAACTTTTAAAACTTATTTATCAAAAGTTTGCAGCGGATGAAATCACCATTTATAAAATATCAGATTGTTATCTGACTAATTGACATTCCAAATAACAGGTGTTACCACAATTAACAACTGACCATCGGATCACATGCACATAAATAACTATTAGTGTTCCTCAAATATAAATACTACAATTACCCACGAGTAACCCCAGCTCACCAGTTCATCAATCACTAACCTGCGAAAAAGGGAAATCTTGCACCATTAGCTACAACTAGATAGTGAGCACCAATTTACACATAAGCATCAATAAGCATGCTATCACATCACAATAAGGCACACAGAGCTAAGCTATCACATAGCGGTGTGCCGACATGTCAGCGGGATCATATCTTGCGAGGTAGCTAGCCTGGCTCAACGTTCCAAGCTGGGAAATCAGTCACAACCAACCGCATCGGTGGGGGAGCGAAGAGCAGCCCACCATCACGTTTACCAGTTCCGGTATACACCGAGAACCCTATTTCACAACCAGTTCCGGCTTACGCCGGGAACCCCCTTACATAACCAGTTCCGGCTTACGCCAAGAACCCCATCTTCATCAAGGAACGGTGGCCAGCAGAGCCATCACTAAGCGTATACACTCAGTGCCGTTAATCCCCTACTTCCAGACCCTATTGGGCCCCCAGGGACCAGCCTACACGGCTGACCTTAACCAATCCCAGGAACTGTGGTACAGTCCCCCAATTGTCCGGACATATAACAATAACACATAACCGATCCAATAAGGATCCATTTACACGCGCGTATACAATAAACTAGCATGGCTGATCCAATCAGGATCCAATTAATCTAACAAGGCTGATCCAATCAGGATCCAATTACATGCGCATAAGTATATCACATTGGCTTCTGCTCATACTTGATGAGCAGAATACAACTACGCTTTAAACATAGCATACAACTGTCACATAAGTCATAACCCTACGTGGGTCTATCTCGTATCACTTCACTTATCTATCGTCACTACCATAATCATATTACACGTGTTATATCACAACACGTCACCATCACTATAGCACGTTTCAACACACCACAGATAGCCCTACTTATTGAGTCTCATGGGAAAACCGGTACTCACCAGAAGTCCCCACTAGGCAGATACGCCACTCGTGTCTTTCGGTTCCACAGATATCCCTAACACATCATACACACGCTTGGTTATCACTTACACACAGTACACTAGATCAAAACACAAGTTATACGAACTGTCAACACTGGACAAGCCCCCTACGGGCGTGGAGGTCATGTCCTACGGCCGTAGGACTCACTTCCAATGAATCATGCGCTACGGCAGTAGGAACCTATTCCTACACCCGTAGTAGCTATTCCTTGGTGAACTACGACTGTAGGTTATATACCTACGCCTGTAGTACTTGTTCCATCGTCCATAGACGGTAAACCACACAAAAACACATCCTACGGCCGCAGAAACCCTGCCTATGGCCGTAGTACACCCACAAGGCCTCCTACGGCCGTAGGGATTATCCCCTACGCCCGTAGGAAGGTCACGAACTGCAGACCTTCATCCCTATTTTCGCACAGCTCTGTAAATACACGTTTTTGACACTAATTCGATTCAAAGCTTAGTTTTACTTACTTATACAAGTTGTCTAACATCCATTTGAGCTTACAAACACATTTGACTCACAAATCAACACTTATAACTCATTAAACACCATTAAATTGGTGTTTATCTTTCAAAACACAAAAACTAGGGTTCTTAGCAAAATTACTTACAAACAAGATGAAGTACAGCAGCTAAGGCACGAATTCACTACTGAAAACACTTGTTATTGCTGGATTCTTGGTTTCCTCTTCAAAATCACCAAAAGTTCTAGGGTATGTATGTATACGTACGTGTGTATGTATGTTTGTGTGTTTTCAAGAGTGACCCAGGGGATAAGGCAAGGTTTTAGCCGACCTTGGGTCAAATTATTTAAACATGGGGTATTTTGTTCCCCTTACCAACTTACAACTTAACACACGCCATCCCGTTTCAACTAACGGGGATATCTACGGAATCATAACGCGAAACCGTTTAATACTTTGTCACTTTTAAACACGTTTGACACTTTTCACATAATCACTCTGATTAACGCATAACACGCGTTATTAACTTAAAACACACTAACTAAATTACTTAAACTCACTGTACAACTATTTAAGCACGAGGTACAACTAGGTACTACTAGGCCCATTTTCAGGATGTTACAAATCTACCCCTCTTAAAGAGGATTCCGTCCTCGGAATCTATTCACGATCACTCATACAACCACTCATTACCACAATCATCCCGCGTTAGGCCATAACCACAATTTAACACGAAAAACAACTAACACAAGACTTTATTTATTTCAACTAACCGCAACGCTACATTTCGCATGAAAAGTACACACTACATTTACACACACCACACTAAACTACACTTAGACCACTTTACTATTACCTCAAAGTTCACACAACCCTTTCAACTAGTTAGGGCACTCCGAGTAGTCATGCTGGAGAGATTGGATTTGAAGGCTTGGAACAACATCTTGGAGCTTGGATTCCTTAGTTTATCATTGCTTAGCTTGGGTATACTCTTTCATTTATTATTTCAATCATGTACCCATGTGTTCCAGATGTTGTAGTGCTAATATTATTGTATATGGATAACTAAACTTATTTCACTTGGGCCAAGATGATTCTTGGCTAGTTATGGCAATATATTTGACTTTTATGATGACTTGATTCAAATATGCATGTTTTGATCTTGAATACAAGTGTGTTTTATCAATTTAGTATGTTTAATCTTACCATGTTCATGTGTGATAATGTGTATAGGATAACTCCTTCATGTTTAAGCATGTGGATATTCAAGAATGATGGTTGATTTTACTAATTCCATGTTGAGTTTGTTATTAGAAATGATACATCTTGCATGGTTGTCTTTAGATATCATTATTGGAATATGTTTTGAATCCTTGTAGGTTCATCCATTATTGGTCATTTTATTCATATGTTGGTTTTATGCACGCCTTGTGATAGTAGATGAAAATCTTGTCATTTGGTGTATTCATTGGTCTAACATTCTACAAATAATTGAAGGGTTCACAAAGATGTTTGTTGGTATGTTTAGATGGTGAAATGAACTCACATGTATGCCCTTGTTATGCTTGTCTTAGTGTTCAATGTGCATATCACATGATTCATGTTTCAAGAAGTGTTGGCTACACTAGAAATGGTAGTATCTTTGGTAATCATGTGGCTAATCATTAAAACCCCTTAATTGTGTGGTTTGAGTTTAGAGGAGTTTGTGACCCCATTGTACCAGTTTACATGTGTTTATGATCTAAGATTAAAGTCTAGATTGTAATTTGTTGTTAAATGCCTTTATGTGAGATTTGACTGTTCTGTCGTTTTGGTTCCTACGGCTGCAGTGAGAAATCCATACGGCCGTAGGGACTGTACAAACTGCTACGACCGTAGTGATAAATCCGTACAGCCGTAGTAGGTTATTTTCACAACAATTTGCTGTTTTTGCTTGTTTTAACTTATTTAACCACTTTAACACCTTTTTGGGTTATGAGGACTACTGGATATGTCATTTGAAAAGATGTATGTCTTTGTAGTCTGATTTGGACGTGATCTGGTGGATCTGTAGTTAAATTCTTATATGCCGTTGCTTGCCTGATTATGTTTAATTGCTAAGTCTGAGTCTTGATAACTCGAGTGATGATTTATGTATGATAATGTAGTCTTGTGAGTATTAGAATAGCATGATATGAGCTTAATCTATTCAAGTCTTCATATTATGTTTTGTATTGTGTCATTGCCATGACTAGTCTCGATGATTCGAAAGCCCGAGTGAATCTGTTATCCTACCTGTTTGCCTTTAGTGTTACTCTGTTTTAGTTGCTGTATTTCCTGTTTAATTTAGTTCATTCTGTTACTTGCTTTAATATTTTAATCTGATGATCGAACAATAATGAAGCTTAAGTATCGGTAGCTCCCTGTCCTGGTGGAACGATATCCGGTCTTACCGAGTCTATACTACTATTGACTAGGTTATACTAACCTGAGTCGTGTGTAGTATCTGCTTAGTAACATCGTTTTTATAAATTTAAAACGAGGTTGTGTCACAAGATTTTATAAGGAAAAACCAGCAGTCTGGCCGCACACCAAGTTTTTGGCGCCGTTGCCGGGGACAGGCAATACTGAGAAATAGTGTAATTATTGATTCGATCTTGTTACTTGTTACTTGAAATTAGGTGTGCCTGATTAGGTAGTCACTTGCTTTTTCTACATCTTTCTCGCACCCTCTGTCAGTTTGTTCTATTCTGAGCAAATTGAGCCTTTTCAAGAACCGGAGCGTGACTTTCGACGACGCCGATGCCGTCAACGCCAACGCCAAAGAGAACGTATTCAAAACATGGCTATAGAAGGACCACCACCACCTAGGACACTTAACGACTATGTTCGTCCGGATATTAACAATATCCAGAACACCATCATTCAACCTAGGGTGGCAGCGAACAATTTTGAAATCAAACCCAATGTAATTCAGATGGTTCAAAATTCCGTTCAGTTTCATGGCCTTCTTGACGAGGATGCAAATGTTCACATCCGCAGTTTTCTCGAAATCTGCGATACGTTTAAAATCTATGGTGTTACTGATGACGCCATTCGCTTGCGTTTATTCCCGTTTTCTCTCAAAGACAAAGCCAAGCTTTGGCTTAATTCTCTCCAGGTAAATTCCATTGCTACATGGAATGATCTTGTTGCCAAATTTCTAGCTAAATACTACCCGCCAGCCAAAATGGCCAAACTGCGTAATGATATCTCATCGTTTCAGCAGACTGACGGGGAAGGTCTTTATGATGCCTGGGAGAGATACAAGGATCTCATGAGGAGATGTCCTTCACACAGATACGAGCTATGGAATCAAATTTTCATATTTTATAATGGCTTATCCGTTGTCACGCGGCAGATGATAGATGCTGCCGCAGGAGGTGCATTGGGTAGCAAAGACCCACAGCTACCAATGGAACCCCTCCGCGAGACTGAAACCGCCAAAGAACGGTGGAGTTTTCAATGTGGATGCTTTATCTGATCTCTCTGCACAGGTAGAGAAGTTTACAAAGAAAGTGGATCAGATGTGTGCTCCTCCTAAAAAGGTTACTTGTAATTTCTGCTCAGGGCCACATCCTAGTGACAAATGCCAGGAGGAAACTCCTGCTCACGAGGAAGTCGATTTCATTACTAATCAGCCGAGGTCTTAGTATAATCCCAATGAAACCGACTATAATCATGCATGGAGGGATCACGCGAACTTTAGTTATCATAACCAAACCACTAAACCCCCTCCAGGGATTCCATACCCACAGAGACCACGTCAGCCTCAGCATCTCAGCAGTTTAATCGTCAACAACAACCATATGAGCAACCAAGTCAGTATAACACTCAACCACCGCTTCCCAATCAATCTACATCATCATCTTCTTCAGTATCTTCCAATCTGGAGGATCTTGTGAAGCAATATGTGGCACAATCCGAGTTGCGTTTCAACCAAAAAGATGTTAGACTCAATCAAACGGAAGCAACTCTGAGAAATCAACAAGCTTCACTTCAAAATCTCGAAAATCAAGTTGGCTAGATATCTAAGCTCTTGACAGAGCGACCACAAGGAGGTCTCCTGAGCAACACGGATACCAATCCGAGAGCACACGTGAAGGCAATCACTTTGCGTAGTGGGACGACCATTGTACCACCACCGTTTCCCTCTCAATCCAAAGAAACTGAAAAACAGGTCCAATCGGAGGATTCTGACGAGGCGCATAACAGGCTAGACCCAGCAAGTACCGCGCAAGTCAAACCTCCGGTCAAAATATTTCAGCCTACCATTCATTTCCCCCAGAGATTAAGGAAAGAGAAAACGGACGAACAGTATGGTAAGTTCCTAGAGCTATTCAAACAGCTTCATGTGAACATTCCATTTGTTGAGGCACTCGCACAGATGCCTAAATATGCCAAATTTCTTAAGGATTTGCTCAGCAACAAGAAGAAATTGGAGGACCTGTCGTTGGTGACTTTAAACGAGGAGTGCTCAGCCATTCTTCAAAAGAAGTTGCCAGCAAAGAAAACCGATCCTGGGAGCTTTACAATCCCATGTCTGATTGGTAATCTCACTGTAAACAACGCTCTAGCTGATCTAGGTGCCAGCATCAACTTGATGCCATACTCTGTATTTTTAAGACTGGTCCTAGGAGAACCAAAACCGACTCGTATGTCACTTCAGCTAGCTGATCGTTCTGTCAAATATCCATGTGGGATAGTCGAAAACATCTTGGTCAAGGTTGACAAATTTGTGTTTCCTGCAGATTTTGTCATCCTAGATATGGACGAGGACAAAAACGTCCCACTCATTCTTGGTCGTCCATTTTTATCTACTGCTCGAGCATTGATTCACGTTTGCAATGGAAAGCTTACGCTTTGAGTAGATATGGATGAAGTGACTTTTGACATCCAAGAGTCAATGAAACACTCAGCTAGCCAGGATGACACTCTTTATTTCGTTGATATCTTTCATCGTTATCCCGTAAATCACATTGTTCCAACTCTAGAGAAGGATGCTTTTGGCAAGGAAATCCTGGATGAGGATGTCTTGAATGTAGAACAGGTAAAGCTTGTCTCTGATGAGCTAACCAGCACTATTCCACCTGATGAGATACCTATCTCAGATGTTTTCGAGGTCCTTGAAAAATCCGAGAGTTCAGCCTCTCGACCATCTATTGTAGACCCGCCTTCTCTTGAACTCAAAGAACTTCCATCCCATCTCGAATATGCATTCTTGGAGGAAGATTCTAAGTTTCCTGTGATAATTGCTTCTAACCTTACTGTTGATGAGAAAAGTAAGCTATTACAGGTTCTGAAAAATCACAAAACTGCCCTTGCATGGAAAATTTCTGACATCAAGGGGATTAGTCCATCCTTCTGCACGCATAAGATTCTCATGGAAGATAGTTATAAGCCGTGTGTGCAGCATCAGAGACGCTTGAATCCCAACATGCAAGAGGTTGTCAAGAAAGAGGTTATAAAGCTGCTGGATGCCGGCTTGATCTACCCTATCTCTGATAGTCCGTGGGTCAGTCCAGTCCAGGTTTTTCCTAAATAGGGAGGAATGACCGTCATTCTGAACGATAAAAACGAGCTAGTCCCAACTCGTACGGTCACGGGGTGGCGTGTGTGCATTGATTATCGCAAACTCAATGATGCCACACGTAAGGATCACTTCCCCCTTCCTTTCATCGACCAAATGTTGGAGCGTTTGGCTGGAAACTCCTTTTATTGCTTCCTTGATGGATTCTCCGGATACTTTCAGATTCCTATCCAACCAGAGGACCAAGAGAAGACAACTTTCACATGCCCCTACGGTACTTTTGCCTACCGGCGTATGCCTTTTGCGTTATGTAACACTCCTACAACATTTCAGCGATGCATGACGGCTATATTTCATGACATGATTGAGGATTGTGTCGAGGTATTCATGGATGACTTTTCAGTTTTTGGAAACTCCTTTGATACATGCCTCCACAACTTAGAAAAAATGTTGTCTCGCTGTGAAGAAACTAACCTTGTGCTTAATTGGGAAAAATGCCATTTTATGGTACGCGAAGGTATAGTTTTAGGTCATAAAACCTCTAGCGAGGGGATTGAGGTAGAAAAAGCCAAAATCGATGTTATTGCAAAACTACCTCCACCCTCAAATGTCAAAGCCATTAGGAGCTTTCTCGGATACGCATGGTTTTACCGGCGCTTCATAAAGGATTTTTCGAAAATCACCCGGCCGTTAACCCATCTCCTTGAGAAAGACGCTCCTTTCATTGTTTCTCCTGAGTGCGATCATGCATTTAATACTTTAAAGGAGAAATTAACCAATGCTCCTATCCTGACGAGCCCATATTGGTCGCAACCATTTGAGCTTATGTGTGATGCTAGTGATTTTGCGGTTGGTGCTGTTTTGGGCCAACGCATTAATAATCACTTTCAGCTGATCTACTACGCCAGCAAGACGCTGATTGACGCTCAAGAAAATTATACAGTCATTGAAAAGAAATTGTTAGCAGTAGTCTTTGCGTTCGACAAATTTAGATCCTATCTGGTGTTATCAAAAACCGTGGTCTACACTGACCACTGTGCTCTTCGTTACCTTTCTGCAAAGCAAGATGCAAAGCCCCGTCTCATTCGATGGATTCTGCTCTTGCAGGAATTTGACGTAGAAATCAAAGACAAAAAGGGAGCAGAAAATCTGGCTGCTGACCATCTGTCTCGTCTTGAAAATCCAAATCTAGAGGTGCTTCATGAATCAGGCATAAAAGATAACTTTCCTAATGAATTCCTATATGCCTTGACAAGCACCGAAGAAATCCCCAGGTACGCTGATTTCGCAAATATCTTACAGCCGGGGTGATGATCAAAGGCCTCTCACATCAACAAAAGAAGAGATTTTTCTCTGAACTGAAACATTATTTTTGTGAGTAGCGATGAAGCCAAGAGCATTCTTGTAACACCCACTTTCCCGGCCTAGTAGGATTAAGGTAATTAATCACGCTTAGATTTGGATTTAAATTAATTATGTGGATTAATTTATTTAAATGTGATTAGTTGATTAATTGTTTTAATTAAATTAATTGTTAAATTAATATTTAGGTTAGTGGGTTTTGTGAGGTGGCCGGTTTGGTGAGATAGTCACCACCTCACCTCATTTACATGCATTTTAGAACAAACAACATAGTGTGTGTGTGTGGGTGTTAATTGCTCTCGGCTGGAAGAAGAAGAAGAACAAGGATCAAACATTTGATCTTAAAACTTGCATGCAATTAGATTACTGAGTTTATTTCATATCAAGGTTAGCATTCTGAATTCATGTTGTTAATTGATAGGATACTCGGTTTTGAATATAAGTTGAATTCCGATTGATGCTTGATTATGATTTGTTGAATTAAGGTGAAGACATGATAGAAATTATGATCTGTATTTGTTATTTATATGTTTAAGATGATTCTTGGAAACATATATGATACGCATGTTTAAAATCAGTATTGATTTAAGTTAGAAAACTGAAATTGGGGAAGAACACTTGAATTTACCGGAATTGGTTATGAATCTACCGGAATTGGTGAATTCAGGTACATTTTACCGGATTTGTACATTTTACCGGATTTGAACATTTTACCGGATTTGAACTTTTTACCGGATTTCATGTTTATCGGATATGGAAATGAAACTGTCGGAATTAGATGAATTCCGATAGATTTGATCGGTATTGGTGAAAACCGATAAGTTTTATCGGAATTTGATAGGAATCCGACACTTAAAATATGGATTTGGCCCTAACTCTTTTATCGGAATCTTCGATTATCGGATTTGAACATATATAGGGATTTATGACTTTAAGTATGAAATCAGACATGTAAATGCCTTAACTATTTGCTCGGAATTCAGTTATCGGATTGTGACTTTATCGGATTGTGACTCTATCGGATTGTGACTCTATCGGATTCTAACTTTGCTCGGATTGTGCCTGTGCTCGGGATTAGATTCTATCGGAATTGGTTCTATCGGATTTGGACATTATCGGAATTGGATTTGGTTTTATCGGAATTGATGATTATCGGTATTTGGCCTATACTCGGGATTCAATTCAAACAGATTTGGGATTTACTTGGGATTAATGATTTATAGATAAACATGAATTGTATATCTTTGGGATTTATGTATGATGAATATGTATATATATATATATATATATATATATATATATATATATATATATATATATATATATATATATATATATGCAATTGTACACATATATGATTTACATGATTAGATTTGATATCTACTTTGGATCAGTATTATGATTTGAATACTGACTTGGGTTACTTCAATCTCAGGAACTGAGAAGACTCAGTGAGTTAGTCACTCGAGTGTGCTTCATTTCTTGAAGAATTTGGTGAGTGGGTTTATATCTTTTGATATACAGGATTTAATATCCTATTTGGAATGCTCTTGTTTGGATTGTATATACATGTTATTTGGAGATCAGCATGATGCTGGGCCTGTTGCTTGGGGAATTACCGTATCAGATGTTGATGTGCATTTGTTGTACACAAGAAGGCTGGTATTGTAATCCATGTTAGCAGGGCAACCGGTAAACCTTGGTTTTGGCTGACCTTGGTTTTAGGTGGTTGCAACACCGCCGGTTCTCCTGGGATTCATGAGCTATTTGGGTTTAGGCATGTTTGCCTTGTTTATGATTAGATATTGGTTCCCTCACTTAGCTTTGTTCTAATTCCCCACTAGACTGTTTTGCAGGTTATCGGTGGTGATCTAGATGCTTTGGACTGGAAATATGGACAGACCAAACTCTGATGTCAAAGTTTTTGTTTAGAGCCTGTTTTGGATTAACACTGTAAAAGTTTTGTTGTGTAAAACAAGTTAAATCTTTTGTATCTATTATGTAATTAAGATAATTATATGTAATTAGTTTCCGCGTGCAGTAAATATTATGTTTAAAAAGTACAGTGTTACAAGTTGGTATCAGATCCCTGGTTTGAGGATTTGCATGAATGATTTGTGCAGTACTTGAACCTAGGCTCTGGTCAGTCCAGTATTCCCAGGGTGGGTAATTAGTAGAGTAGCTTTGAGGGTAGTTAGTGTGTTTAAACTAACGGATTATATCTAACAATTGGTGAGATGCTGTGTATAGCATAGATAATGGCTGATAACGTGAATCCGACAACTACCCCTACGTCCCCCAGAAGGAACAATCAATCCTCTACTGCAGCAAATGAACAGCATAACAGGGCAGGAACCTCTCACAATGGTGAATCTGAGCAACAGGAATATGTGTTGCAGTTAGAAGATACTTTGCAAGCATTAAGGGATAGAGTTCCGGAATTGGAGCAGCAACAACAACAGACTCAGTCCTCACAGCAAACCCAAACTATCCATATGCCCAGAGAGTCGGCTGTGTTTACCCAATCGATACCACCACCTGTTTACTCAGCTGCACCTTTTAACACGGTGTCAACACCCTTTGGAACTTTACCATTCGTGTCTATGCCTCCTGTGTCCCAACCTTACCAACCTCAACAACAATACCAACCGCAACAAAATTTCTTTATCCCGTGGTACCCTACTTAGGGTGGATTTAAACCTAAAAGTCAGTTCAAGGAATTCATGGATTGCCAGCCGCCTGAATACTCTGGAAGTTCTATCCCTACCGATACTTTGAACTGGTTGTGGGAAACGGTTAAGGCTTTAGATACTTGTAACTGTGAGGAATCTGACAGGGTTAAATTTGCTACAAAGAGATTGAAAGGGCAAGCTGCCACTTGGTGGGATTCTCTAACAGCTCACTTATCTCGGGATGTTATCAACTCTATAACTTGGGAGCAATTCCAAGCTAAGTTTTGTGAACAGTTTTGTAACACCTATGATTTGTCCAAGGTGAAACGGGAGTTCATGGATTTAGCACAAGATGTCAATTGATGAGTTGATTGTAAAATTCAATGAGAAGTTAAGGTTTGCCAAGCAGTGGGTTCCGGATGAGCCATCACAAATAGACCATTTTGTTCAAGCTCTATTGCCTGAGTATCGGGGTAACACCCGGATGGCAACTTCATTGGTACAAGCTTTTACACTTGCTTGAGCGGCTGAGGGCGATGTGAGAGCTCGTGAGAAAATGAACCGGGAGAAAGGATTGGCTCATAGGTCGAGTAGGAACCAGGGAGGAAATCAAATAAAGGGTAAGTGGCAAGGAAATTAGAATAGAGGCGATCAGAAGTCTAAAGGTTCGGGATCTTATCAGAATAAACCATGGTGTAAACCCTGCAATTCAAGTCACACCGGTCCTTGCACGGCCCAGACTAAACGGTGTTTATGATGTGGCGGGTTTGGTCACAAACCATCTGCTTGTATGTTTTAAACAAGTGTTTGCTGGAACTGCCATGAAGAGGGTCATAGAGCTGGGGTTTGCACAAAACCGAGGCCGAAGGGGACGAGGCAGGGGGTAGCCAATGTCGGGGGATCGTCTGTAGGTCAGAAACGGAAAGCCGCACCTTCTGCAGAAGGTAGAGCTTTTAAGATGACGGTTACAGAGGCTACAGAGAATAATGATGTTGTTGGGAAATTTGCTAAGTCATTGGAACTGTTGGACATGCAAAGTAAAACTGTTAGAGTAATCAGTGAAAACAATTGTATCTAACAGTTGTTTCAAGTTTTACAACTGTTAGTACAAAAGATCAGAACTGTTAGTTCAGTTATACACGACTGTTAGAAGATTTTAAAGTGAAGACTGTTGGAAGAAATTCAGAACTGTTTATTCAACAAACAGTTGCTGTTGAGCTATTAATGGAAAATGCTATCTTTGTGGATTTGAAGTATATATCTATCAAGTTTGAAGATTATCAAGATTATCTCGGAAGATAGAAGATTGCCTAACTGTCAACTATTCAAGGAGGATCAAGAGCCTATATATACTAGAACTAGAATATTGTTTTATACGGCAATTTTACGCATTGATATTTTATTGTTAATTTGTTTTTCTAAAAGTGTGTTGACCTCTAAGTTTCATAGAAACCTAAGAACAAGTTGTGTTCTTCGTCTAACAAAAGAGTTAGATTAGAGGTGTTGGTGAATATTGTAATCATCATTGGTTATTAATAAACATCTTGAATTTGGAAGTATTTTCTTGTGTTGATTGTTGAATTCTTCTTGTGATAAAACCTTAAACATCAATTAAGTGTGATTCCGCAACTTCTTAGTTGATTGTGATCAAACTGAAAGATTATCTTTAAACAACTTTGATTTAATTCTAAAGGTAATTCTTGTTATTGATATTTGGTAATATCCGATCCTGACAAGTGGTATCAGAGCCTTTTTCATTAAGGCTCCTTTGATCACTATTTGAAGGTTTCTCACAGATCTGCTGTGTTTTGTTATTTAAAGTGTGTCTAAATCTTGTCATGTGTTTTTCATTCATATTACTGCAATGGAGTCTGTTGGATCTTCTGATAACACTGGATCTGGGTCAAACTTTAGAGTTCCCATGCTCAAACCAACTGAGTTTAAGATGTGGAAGCTAAGAATCAAGCAGCATGTCCAATTAATGGACTATGCTGTTTGGGAAGTCATAGAAAAGGACCCTATTACTGCTGTTGATTTAGATGAAACAGGAAAACCAAAGAAGAAATCACCACCAAGAACAGATGCTGAGAAGAAAGAAAGGATGATTGAGATGAAAGCTCTCAGCATCCTTCAGATTGCTATTCCCAACGAATATCAGCATCAGTTCAAGAAGTTTGAAGATGCACACGAACTTTGGGTTGCCTTAGAAAAAAGATTTGCAGGGAATGCCAGTTCCAAAAGGAACCAAAGGGACCTTCTTAAACAGGCTTATGAAAACTTTTCAAGTAGGAAGAATGAAAGTTTAACCCCACTTTTTGATAGGTTTTATAAGCTAGTTAGTCAACCTGAGAGTGCAAAAGTTAGACTAGAGCAAGACGAGATCAATAGAAAGTTCCTTAGGTCCTTGGGTGAAGAATGGACTGTCTATGCTGCACAATTGAGGACTAAAGACTCATTGGAAGATATAGAATTAGATGATCTATACAACAGTTTGGTTGTGTTTGAGGGAGAGATAGAGGAAAAAAGAAAGTCTATAGTCCCTAGTCACAATGCTGCTCTCCTTTCATCCTCAGGTATAGACTCAAATCATTCTTTATCTAATTCTGTTGATGTATGTGCAGGTACCAGTTCTGCTGTTGGGTTAGATGTGAACACCCCTGATGCAGTGCTAGAAGCATTTCTTGCTAGCCATGCTAATTCAACCCTCACCAATGAGGATCTTGAACAAGTGCATCCTGATGATCTTGAGGAGATGGACCTCAAGTGGCAAATGGCCATGTTAACTGTCAGAGCAAAAAGATTCATTAAAAGAACTGGCAGACAAAATATGAACTTCAGGGCAAATGGTCAGGCTGGATTTGACAAATCCAAAGTTAAATGCTTCAAATGTCAACAGCCTGGTCACTTTGCCAGGGAATGCAGATCTGGTGGACAAGTTCAGAGTCAAGGACAAAGACCCAATCAAACCTCATCAGCATTGGTCTCACAGGATTGCTATGGGTATGATTGGAGTGATCAAGCAGAGGAAGCTACTCACAACAAGGCACTGATGGCCTTGACTGATTCCTCCATCAAGCTAAATTCACCAGAATCAGAAGACACACAGGTATCTTCTAAACTATGCCCTGGTGAATGTAGAGCTATAGTAAAAAGGTTCAGGGAGCACAACAAAAAGGTGTGTGCTGCTCTGAACAGAATGGAGGAGAGAAGATATGAATCTAGTGCTGTCATTGAAAGCTTTGAAAAGAAAATTAAAGATTATCAGGCAAATGAACTGCAAATGGACTATGATAGGAAGTATCATAAGTGGGAGAAGGAGCAGCTTCAGGAAGAAATTGATAATCTTAAGAAAAAGCTGAGTGAGAAAGAGAGTAGGATTGATGAGCTAACAAAGAAGTTAGAAGGTGTGGATATGGATTTGAGTATGTTCAAAGCAACAAATCTTAAGCTTGAAACCTTGTTACACTCACAAATCAGAGATAAGGTTAAAACAGGTTTAGGATACAAACAAACCCCACCTCCATACAATCACAACTACATAACTCCCATGTCTGATATAGCTGATAGGTATGTTAATGACCCATTAGAAGAAGACTTAAAGACAGCTGATCCAAAATTAGAGAGTGAAAAGGAAGGAGTTGTGCATGAAGTGAGTGATGATGAGGAGGAAGTAGTGAAGAAAGAAGAGGATATTCCTATTGAAAACCACATTTGTTGTGAACCTACAGCACCAAAATTATCTTTAAAACCTGTGGTGTTTGTAAAAGCCACCTCTGAACCCTCCACCAGTGAAACAAAACCTTTCAAACCTGTTTATTCTATAAACAGCTACACTACTACTGCAAACAGTCCCGAAAATTACACAAACAGTTCTAAACAGAACCCAAACAGTTCTAACTCAAAAACCTCAGCTGTTAGTGTTAAGACCAAGGAAAAGGAGAAGGTTAGTGAAGTTGGAATTGAGAAGTCAAAGAAAGAAGCTAAAAAAGACAAAGTTTCAGCTCAAACAGTATGGTGTGCAGAAATTTCCTCCTTCAGCACCTGTGAGAGGAAATCAAAGAAATAGGAACCAGTTTTGGGAACAAAGAACTGGTTTGCCTATAGTCAAAACCAAAAGGTGCTATATATGTGGGAGAGCAAATCATTTAGCTCACAACTGTTATTATAACCCACAGATCTATAGCACCCAGAGGCCAAGTAACAGAAAACAGGCTAACAGTTCCACAACTGTTAGGCCAAAACCAAAAACTGTTGGCGTTGCTTGGATGAAATTGCAGAAACACACAGTTTCTGAAAGGGCCAAAACTGTTAATCAAACCGACAATCAAACTGAGTCACAAATTGATTCAACTGTTTTGCCAAAATAAAAAACTGTTTGTTCAAAAGGCTCAACTGTTAATCACAACAGTTGGAAACCACATGTTGTCACTAAATACTCTTCACACAGGATAGAGAAGTCTAACTGGGATGAAATCAAGAAGACTCAAACTTTGTTTAAGTATTATGATTTAAATGGTGTGCCCAAGACCTGCATGGCCTGGGTACTTCCTGGTACTAACTAAGTTTTTATTTGTGCAGAGCATTCATAGGGCCAATCAAGGAGAAATTTGGCATGTGGATAGTGGATGCTCAAGGCACATGACTGGAAATCCACACTGCTTGAAGGATTTTGGAAGTATTAATGGAGCACATGTAGCATTCGGAGGAAATGCTAAGGGAGGAAGAATCACTGGTAAGGGAGCTGTAGAGGCAGGTACACTTACTTTCAATGATGTTTTCTTTGTTGAACAACTCAAATACAATTTGTTAAGTGTGTCTCAAATCTGTGACCATGGAAACAAATTTCTATTCACAGACACAGAGTGCATTATCCTTTCAAAAGATTTTAAAGTGGATGAAAAGAATGTTCTTTTAAGAACACCTAGAAAGGATAATGTATACTGTTTGGACACAAAAAAGGTTTCTAAATAGAATGTATTAAGTTGTTTACTATCTAAGGCATCTCATGATGAGTCTGCCATTTGGCATAGAAGGATGTGTCACATGAATTTTAAAACCATGAATCTGTTAGCTAAAAACAATCTGGTAAGAGGTTTGCCCCAAAAAGAATTCTCATGTGATGATCATTGTGTGGCTTGCCTCAAAGGCAAGCAACACAAAACTTCTTATAAGTCCAAAGAAGTTTCTTCCATTGTTGCACTCTTACAACTGTTGCATATGGATCTTTTTGGTCCTACTTCAGTGGTCAGTATAGGGAAGAAAGCCTACTGTTTAGTCATAGTTGATGACTTCACCAGATTTACATGGGTTCAATTTCTTAGAACTAAGGATGAAACTGCTGCATTAGTTAAGTCTCTTATTCTTAGGATAGAGAATCAGTCTGATTTGAGAGTGAAAGTCATTTGATCTGACAATGGTTCTGAGTTTAAGAACTATGAGTTAAACAATTTTTGTGAGGAAAAAGGGATTGAAAGGCAGTTTAGTGCACCTAGGACTCCACAACAGAATGGAGTGGCTGAGAGAAGGAATAGGACTTTGATAGAGGCTGCTAGATCTATGTTAGTTGATTCTAGGCTCCCAATGACCTTCTGGGCAGAAGTTGTGAACACTGCCTGCTATGTTCAGAATAGAGTACAAGTAGTCAAGTCCAAAGGGAAAACTCCTTATGAGTTGTTCCTCAAAAGAAAACCTTTGATCAACTTCTTCAAACCATTTGGATGTCCCTGCACTATCCTTAATACCAAGTCACAATTATATATACTTCAGTGATCACAAGTTATCGGAAGGCAACTGTATGTTTCTAATTTCAGAATTTGTTTCCTCATTGAATTCAGGAACTTCACTGGCTGCCTTAGTAAATCTTTTATATAGCATATATGAGTTTCCTATGTTTTCACGTGTGAACTCACTGAAAAACATTTCATCAACAGTTTTACACTTTTTGCTGAACGAGGCAGCTTCTTTGATTGTTCCTAACCCAACTCTTTCTCTCTGAATGATCATTTGATGATTGATACTCTCAAAAGCAAGTTTATTAGGACTGAGCCAGAGATCAATGATGGACTGACGATCTTGGAGTTTATCGTTTGTTAAAGAGAGCTCAGCTTTGGTCATTTTTAGTTCATTTGCTAACAACTATAGATGACATTTCAAGGCACAGGACTCTTGAACAAGAATATCATTCTCAGTTTCAGTTTTCTGAATTAGGTTCTGTTGATCAGAAAAGATTTTATTGGTTTTGTTTTGTTCAACATGTGCAGAAATTAAATCAGACACCAAATAAGCAAACATATCATTTTTCTCATTAGACTCATAGTTCTGAAAGTTTGATACCTTATACATCATAGAGGAATTCCATCCTTCAGCTGAACTCAACCGTTCAGCAGTAGCTAGGTCTTTCTTGAACTGGCTCTCAGTAGCCATCAGACACATGTAGGGCTGAGCACACCCTGAGATTTCTTCAGCAAACATAGCTTTTTCAGACTCTTGATCATCATCGGATGTTTCAGAGTCAGTCCAATTCAGTTCTCCAGCTATCATTGCGTTCTCTTTCTTCTTTTCAGTTGAACTTTGATTTTTCAGCTTCAGTGCCTTGTACTTAGGCTTGTACTTGTCAGCCTTAGATAGATAACTCTTAGATGAGGATTTTACAATACAGTTAGCAGCGAAGTGGCCAAGCTTACCACATTTGTAACATTTTAGCTTTGATTTATCAGTGGTGGATTTGAAGCTTCCTGACCCTTGATCATTACTTTTGGCCTTGAATTTTAAGAACTTGCTGAAGTTTTTCATTATGAAAGCTCGTTCAACCTTGAACTCTGGATGACCCTATTCACCTTCAGCTTCCCAGTCATTCTCTGTCTCCGTGTCGGAATCTTCAGTGAATTGTTGAGCTGATACTTCAGTTTCTGCAACTAGAGCTAAACTCTTCTTAGCTGATCTCTTCAGCTCCTGTTTTTGAGCTCTTTTTTGCTCATCATTCAGTTGTATGCCATACAGCTTTCTCATGTACAATTTTTTTAACTTATTATTGGTCCTGAGAACGAGACACATAGTATCCCACTCACTAGGGAGAACATCCAGGAATCTGTTGAGAATTTGGATCTTCTCTCTCTGAACACCAGCCTCTAACATATCATTTAACAGACAAGTAAACCTAGTATAAACTTCAGTGAGAGTCTCAGATTCTTTAGAGCAGAAACTTTCGTACTTCCTGATGACATTCGTCGTTTTGTTCTCCTTCACCTCTTCAGTTCCTTCGTATGCTATACACAAGGTTTCCCACATATCCTTTGCAGTTTTCAGATTACAGATTGTATGATAGACATCATTGGGAAGTGAGATAGCAATGTTGTTTCGAATCTTAGCATCCAAGTTTACCTGTCTTCTGTCTTCATCAGTCAATAGGTTCCTTGGTTTTGAAAGAGATTCCAGTAGTTCACCTTCTTCACTCATAAGTGAAATGGTTTTTGGAATGATAGGACCATTTTCTAGAACAGACAGAGACATGGTATCTAGGTTCTCGAGATAGAGAAGCATTCTTCCTTTCCAGTTGGAAAAGTTTTCGGAAGAGAACTTTGGTGGTTTACCAGAAGACCCATTGTCATTATAATCAACTTTAGACATCTCGGCAGATCTCAAATTATAGAAGAATTTAAACCTGCTCTGATACCAATTGTTGCTCCCAAATTGTGAATAATACTAACTCAAAGAAATATTAACTGCGGAAAAAGTAATTATAAGAACAGAGAGAAATGTCTAAGGTTGTTAATATTGATATAACAATCTTACAGACTGGAATTTAAGAAGAACAAACTTCTTAAATTCAAAGAAAAACTCAAGGACAAACTTGAGAGTAAACAGATGCACAAAGCTCTTACTATTTGAACATACAGAATAAGCAAGCCACTCTTCTCAATAAAGAGAAGAGTATTTATACATTTCCCTTATCAATCCTAGCCATTGAAATAGTGACACACGTCACAATCTTGTAGACTGATAAGGAACAGATTTCCTCATGCAAAACCATCTAGATAGTGACAGTTGATAACGTCACCGAGGGGACCATTTGCTGAAGACAAACTTCAGTAAACCTTGACTGAAAGTTTCAGTGATGAAACTTTCAGCCCTTCAGATGAACATTATTTAAGTTGATGAGGCAAATCTTCAGATAGCTTCTTTTGCTGAAATCTTCTTTGAAAACTTCAGCGCTGATTGAATGTAAACAATTCAAGACTAACAGTAATAGTTTAATCCCTCATTCAAGATAGACTCGAAGAAGGTGATGAAGTAGATGGTGTTCTTCACGCGAAACACGGACACTTCGAGGAGGTGTCAAGGCTAGTGGGAGCAGCATATCAAGAAGGCGAATCCAAGTCACTTTGTCCTTAGGTTTGACCTTAAGATTAGTTGGCAAAACTGTAAGTTTCATATGCTCTTTATTATCTGTGTGGTTGTGATTTTATTTACTGTTTTTCATATTTGCATATGATGTGTGTGATGGTAAATAAAAGGGGATTTAATAACAGGTTGTTATTAAACAGTGAAAAACCACATTTAATGACAAACTATAATACGACTACAGGTTGCTAGTCATGTTAGTTAAATTTTTTTTTAAATTTAAAATTTTGTCAAGGTTATAAGTTTGGAACTTATAAAGGCCGTTTTGTGCACCTATTTAGGTACACATATAAATCGTATTTTTAAAATAGTTAGTTTTAAAATGGTTTTTCAAAAACTGGAAAATTAAGTTTTAACTTAATTATAAAACCCAAGAAAATCTTAGATCAGTGTGCTGCCCACCTAATGGTACACCCTTGCTGTTAAACGGTACTCGGGTGTCGAAAGTGCCCAAACCTTGGACATCCGGGTTCAAACCATTGCGGGAAGGGGCGTGAAAGATTCTACGATAATCGGGAGTCCCGGCCAGAATTCATGCTGTCTTAGGTGGTGCGATCTATTTTGGTGATAATCGAGAGTCCCGGCCCAAAAAGCACTAGAGTAGAGTTAAACATACTAGACTGGGTCTAAGTGCTCTACAAGGTTCTAGGAGTCGTATCAGTTAGGTACGATTGGTATAGGGTGTTACCTACCAGAAATAGCATGACTTGGCGGGAAGTGCCCAAACCTTGGGTCAAGTGTGTGAAATATGGGTCCTAGGTCTAATATATATTATTTATGGGTTTGATGATATATGATTAGAAAGTTTATCTGCAATTACTAATTAAACCAAGGTTTTAATTTGTAGATGGCAACCAACGTTACTAGTACTAACAATCTCTCTCTCCGCTCCATCCTTGAGAAGGACAAGCTTGCCGGGTCTAACTTTCTCACGTGGGAGAGAAATCTCCGGATCGTGCTTAGGAACGAGAGAAAGTGGCATGTCCTAGAACAACCTCTAGGAAATCCTCCTACCAGTAATGCTAGGGCAGACATCAGGGAGGCTTTTCAGAAGCGCTCCAATGACGCCCTTGATGTCAGCTGCCTCATGCTTGCAACTATGAGTCCAGAGTTGCAATCTAGCATGATGGAGACTCCTGCCTATGACATGATCCGCCAGTTGAGAGACATGTTCCAGGAGCAAGCTCGCACAGAACGTTATGATGCCACCAGGGCATTTAACTCGTGCAAGATGGCTAAGGGGACCTCGGTCAGTAACCACGCCATGAAAATGAAAGGTTACATGGACCACCTAGAGAAACTTGGGCACCCAGTACCGTTGCAGTAGCAACGGATACGATACTCAACTCGTTGTCAGATTACTATAAGCCTTTTATAGTCAACTACAACATGAACAACATGGAGAAATCCGTGGATGAGTTGCACTCAATGCTCAAGACAGCTGAGCAGAGTATCGGGACCAAGTCCAAGGACATTCTCATGGTGGGACATGGCGGACATAAGAAGAGGAAGGGGGCGCAACGGAAAGGGAAAGGGCAAGGCACAACCCAGCCAGAATGCACCCAGGGCTAATAATGACAACAAGGGCAAGAAGCCGAAGCCGAACAAAGCAAGAACCGAGAATCGGTGCTTCAAGTGCGGTGAGGTCGGGAACTGGAAAAGAGATTGCCCGAAGGGTCACGAGGCAGGTGGCAAGGCTGTCCCCTCAGGTATCGTGTGAATAGCTTCTTTGTCACTTTCCACTTGTAAAAGATTTTACGAGTATTCTAATGTCTTGCAATCGTTTATTGTAGAAGGAGATGGAAAGTGATGCGGCCCAGCATAAAGAGATCCTACGTGCAGCCTGCGGATATTATAATATTTATATTTCCTAGTTTTTTAAACTCCTTTAAGTTTATATGAACATTTTTATCTTGGTTGTATTTGGAAACTTTTTGGATTGGTTTTATGGAAATTTAATAATTCAGTTCATATCCGTGCACGTAATTTTATGAATCAGGATTAGTCCAGTTGCGACTAAAATAATACCAATAAGTCAAGTCTTGACTTGATTGATGATTCATAATAATCTTATGCTATGATTTGTTGTAGTTACATAAATGCTGGCTCCACTATTCAAATGCTTAAATAAACAAGTGTTGTTTATAAAATTAGATAGTTTTTCTAATTTTAGCAAAGTGTTATTGGAAAGGTAGATGTTCAAAGTCTTGAACAAAATGGAAATAATAGTCATTATTTCTAAGTGAAAAATAGTTTTTGATAAAACATTTAAGAAAATATAAAAATGATTATGGTAGTTACTATAATCAAGTGAGTTTTATACTGAATGTTTTTAATGGGAAGAAATTTAAAATGCCTTCACAAGTGGCAAGTTTAATGAAACTACTTTCTGTAATTAGAAAGATGGATATATGGAGATCCAAGTTTTAGTTTCATAAAACAAATTTCTTACAAAAACTAAGTCTTAAAACATGTGTTTAGAACACAAGTTTTAGGCATGGTAGTCAAGGATTGACTAAAGCCTAAAAGGATGTTTTAAAGTAATGCACTTTTCAATAAAAGATAGTGGGAGCATCTGACTAATGTATTTATCAGAGTTAATAGTTTTTAACCAGTGTGATAAATACAAGTTTGAACTTTTAGAGTACATAATCATTGGATGATTTTAGAAGTTATCTAAAATAGTAAGTTCTTAAGAAAGAATCAATCCGAGGAATGCATGACTTATTGAGAGGTACTCAATAAAGACATCATTGCAAGATTTTGAGTCAAGTTATGACTTAAATAAAAAATTATACTCATTAAAGTTCAGTATGTCAGCTTAATTAAATATTGTTGGCTGTTTAAAGTTGGAAATGGTGAAATAGGATGTTTTTAACATTCTTAGTAGTGATATTAGATTAGTGTTGGCATACACAGGGAATCTAATTTCAAGTTTCTTACAAGTAGGTGTAAGAAGGTTTATCATTTCAAAAGGATAATAAAATCCATTATATCTACAAATGTAATTAAAGTGCCAATTACAAGAAAGTTATTTTGTAAAATCAGAAACTTTGGAGTTATTTCCAGTTTCTCCAAGTTTAAAGAATTTTATATAATAAGTAAGTCTAGAATTGTTCTTAGGTTGCAAGAACGATTTCTGGCAAAACCAAGAAGGAGTACTTCAGGGTACTAGTGTTGAGTTTTAGGTTTATAATCATATTATTTTTCTTTGTAATCTGTGATAAGTTACAATGCAAAATAATAAGTAATTTAGATATACATCGTGAATCGAGTCAATGAAATGGAAGAAATTATGCACCTTTATTCCAGGGTGGAATATGGAAGGGTGTAGAAATTAGTTTCATTATTCTTCAAAAAATTTGTTTGTTTTGGTTCATCCAGGAATAAACTAGGTTTATTCGAAACATCATCCGTGACTACTTATCGTGGTGGGAACTATGATAGGGATATAAAGTCATCGTAATTTTGGGGTAGATTCGAAAGTATGTCGAATATAGCTGCAAAAGGTTTTGCGGGAAAAATTGACGGATATTCGTTAGGGTTACGAATATTGGATTGACCCACTGTGAAAAATACTTCGTGGATTCGTGTCAAAAGTATTTATCGCATATGTTATCCTTAAGCCTGAGGTATTTGGTTTGGGATGCGGTAACTGTTGTCTTCTTAGCTCGTTTTAACGTCACGCCGTAACAGGGTGGTCATAAGGAGCGTGTCTAGATTCAGTGGGAGCCGTATTTCCAAATGCAAATATGCAAGATGGTAATTGCAACTTCTTTTTAAAAGAGATATTTCCGGGCCCCTTAACTGATTAGTGAAACTGGTAAGTGCACGGCCGTGCCCAAACGAACCGATCTGTTCTTTGTCGTTTATCACACAGTTTTGAAATCAAGTATGTCATGAACCAATTTTTGAGTCTCTGAGTTGACTTTCTCCATGCTCATGCTCAAAATTGAAATATCGCGCTGCAAGGGACAAACCTATATATATATATATATATATATATATATGCATGTATGTATATATAAAAACGTACCCATTCATGAACACGGAGTTTATGATAGTTTACTTTATAAACAGTTAGTTTATAACATGTTACTTCGAAGCTGGTTGCTTATGAAATTTTATCACAAGTTACTTTGGGGTATAAGAGTTCTTATAACTTGGTTACCCTAAGTGTCTGGCTAGGGACCTCCTTAGGCCAACAATGTGCAGTAACTGTTACTTAACTTGCACAAGTGGGAGTCTGTTAGATTATGTGCAGAGATAATTAATGGGCACATTGTATCCAATGTTATAAGAGACTAAAGGGTCACACTGCTACACACCCAAATCGGAACAGTTGGATTACACCATAAATCTGTGTGGAAATAATTAATCAGTTAGATTAATTATTAAAGAGAAAAAACAAATAATTAATCAGTAGAATTAATTATTGAAAAGAGAGATATAAATAATTAATCAGTTTGTATTAATTATTAAAAGGAATAAATAATAAATAGTTATTTATTATTTAAAGGGAATTAAATATTAAGTTTTAATATTTAACGGACCAGTTAATTAATAGTTAATTAATTAACTAGTAAAGTCCAAGGGGTCAAAGTGAGAAGAGATGAAAGTTTAATTAAAACCAGTGGGCTTTTAATTAAACGGGCTTAGGTCCATCTAATCTTTATATATATCCTTAAGCCTTAAGGATTAAGATATGAGACAAATAAGGATTAAGTGAGATTAACCCTAGCCACCAAAGACTCTCCTTCTCTCTCTCGATCACGCACACTCTCTCTCGGTTCTCTCTTTCTCTCGTCGAAGTCGAAGAAGATAAACACCCGAGGGTGTTTTTGTGATTAGAAGCCGACGCATACACACACATTCTCGTTTTTTTTCGAGCTTTGTTGGTTGGTGATCTAGGAGCGGTCTAGCAGCCAGTTCCAAAGGAGGTGCAGTAGTGGTAGACTTGTTTTAGCAATCCCATTGTTTCTGATCAGGTATATTTTTATAACCTTGTTTGTGGATTGTTTGTTAGAAACTATGTTTGATCATTAGTATTAAGATCCTAACCCATTTTGGGGTTTAGAGGGTTGTGTTCAATCCAGTTCCGCTTTTAGGATTGAACCAGTAGAATCAAACCCAGGTTTGACCAGTTTGTGTCATTGGGTGGTTTGGTCAGGTTCAAAACCTTTCAAATGGAAGATTGAGAATCACATAACAATGGAATCTTGTCATACTATAGGCCAAAGTCTGATAATTGTGTACAAATCCACAAGCTTTGAGAACAGCACATTGCAGCAGCAACATACTCAGCTTCAGCTGTGGAGGTGGACACAAAGTTTTGTTTCTTTGAGGCCCAACAAACTAAGCGATCTCCTAAGAAATGAGCACTGCCATAGGTACTTTTTCGATCAAGTATGCAACCGGCATAGTCATCATCAGAGTAAGCATAAAGTTCCAAGTTTGAATCTTGAGGATACCATAGACCAAGATCCATAGATCCTTTGGGATATCTGAAAATCCGCTTTACTGCTTGTAGATGTGACTCTTTGGAATTTGCCTGGAATCTGGTACAGAGATAGGTGGAGAACATTATGTCTGGATGACTTGCAGTCAAATACAGTAATGATCCAATTATCCCACGATAGGTCTTTAAATCGATAGATGATCCATCAAGATTAGCTGATAGTTTTGTTTTAGCAACCATGGGATTTGAGATTGGGGTACAGTTGAGCATATCACACTTCATGAGAAGATCTTTGATATACTTAGACTGGCAAAGCAAACTGTCATGATTCAACTATTTAACTTGAAGTCCGAGGAAAAAGGACATTTCCCCTATCATACTCATGTGAAACCTATTTGCCATTGTCTTGGAAAACTCATCACTGTATTTTTTATTGGTAGAACCAAAGATTATGTCATCCACATAGATTTGAACTAAGATTTTTTCTCTCCCCTTTGTCTTTGTGAATAGAGTAGTGTCGGTCTTGCCTTTCGTGTAGCCTTCACCAATCAAATACTCAGAAATGACATCATACCATGCACGTGGAGCTTCTTTCAACCCATACAATGCCTTATCAAGAATATAGACATGGTTTGGAAGTCTAGAGTTGATGAAACCCTCACGTTGTGAGACATAAACTTCTTCTTTGAGTACACCATTAAGAAAAGTTGTATGCACTGATAGGATTTATGTGCATGACAGTCGAACCCTAATGCCACGTCCAATGCCATAAGGCACTCAAGGGTCACACTTGTGAGGGCATGTAATCCGAGAAATAATGCAACCACAAGTGGGAGAACGGTTTAATAACAGTTAGTTATAAACCAGTGTTAGTAAGTTATGGTTTTAGCTTACGGAGAGGATTTATTACCAAGTTAATTAATTAACAAGGAAATATATATTTATTAGCTTATAAATATATATTGTTAATTAATAATATTCAAAATTAATGATTTAAGTTTAAAATTATTAATTATGGATAAGGTTTAATAATAAAGAAAAAGTAATAAAGAAAATATATATTATAATTATATATATATATGGCCGTATGGCATATATATATATATATATATATATATATATATATATATATTAATTATATATATATTGTTTTCTATATTATTATTATTATTATTAAAGGTTTAAACTTGGTGATTAAGTTATCCTAATTCAAGATAAGGAATTATTCAAAAGGTTTCCTAATATGATCCTAATTCCTATTATTATAAATAGGAGATCATATAGTGAATTAAGGGTTAATGATTCTAAGTTTTAGAATAAGAAAATAAAACTCTCTCATCTCTCCCATGTGTTCGGCCGAAGAACACCATACAAAACCGAGGGATCGGTTTTTGGTCGATCATCAAGCTGGCATGATCAAGGTTCGTGGTTTGCTCACCTTTCTAGCGGGATCTCGTTTTTCCTAATCACGGGTGGATTAATACTTGAGCAACCCTAGGTAAGTGAAGGTACGATCTTCATCTTCATGTTCTTGATGTTGTTCATATTTTATTGTTTCGTACATACATTATATCGATATATATATATATATATATATATATATATATATATATATATATATATATACTTTGTGATAAATAAAGATTCTAACCCTTTATGGTTTTTGGGTGATCCTAGCTTTCGCAATAGGCGTACTACCAGGTATCAAATCAATCTTATACTCAACATCACGTACTGGCGGCAACCCTGGCAAATCATCTGGAAATACCTCCGGATACTCCGAAATAACACGAACATCAAGAACAGGCCGTTTTTCCTTCTTCACATCAATAGCATTAGCTAGAAAGGACGCACACCCTTTGGCTAAAGATTTTCTAGCCTTCATATACGAGATAAACGGAAGAGAAGATGGAGATCTATCCCCACGAGCCACGACATGCGACCCGTCAACCAGAGGAATAGTTATCAGTTTCTTATGACATTGGATACTAGCCCTATGGTGATTCAACCAATCCATGCCTAATACTAAATCGAAACCAGGTATTAGCATCACCAAACAGTCTACAGGGAAACTAGTACCATCAATACTAACCTGAACTCCAGTTACATAAGTGGTCACAGGTACTACATTACCATCAGCTACTTCTACTTCTAAAGGCAAATCATTCACAGAAGCAGGTAATTTCAATTTATCACACATAGTCATAGATATAAACGATCTATTTGCACCAGAGTCAAACAAAACACGCGCATGCATAGAGTTAACTATGAACATACCGGTTATCACATCATCACTGCCAGTAGCTTCCTTGGCAGTCATCTTGAAAGCTCTAACCTCAGCAGAAGGTACAGTCTTTCTCTTCTGACCTGCAGAAGACGATCCCCCGGTATTACTTACCCCTGCCCAAGTCCCCGCGGTCTTCAACTTTGTACAACTTCCAGCTCGATGTCCCTCCTCTTTGCAGTTCCAGCAAACAAAGGTGTTGAACTTACATGCACCTAAATCATGACCAAACTCACCGCACCTCAAACATTTGCGAGTTTGGGGCGTGCACTGCCCGGTGTGCCGAGATTTACAATTATGGCACCAAGGTTTGCTCTGAAAAGATCCTGATCCCTTGAACCTCTGATCGGACTTTCCATGATGACTCTGCCCTTTACCTTTGCTTTGATTCCCACTGGCATTTCCACTAAACCTGCTAAACGAACTCTTGTTCATCTTTTCCCGATCCTGGACGTCAGATTCTGCAGATCTTGCTAAAGTGAATTCCTGGACAAGCGATGTTGCCAAACGAGTGTTACCCCGATATTCTGGTAACAAAGCTTTCACAAAGTGTTGAACCTGAGCACGCTCTTCGGGCACCCACTGCTTTGCAAATCGGAGAGTCACTTGAAACTTGTTGATCAACTCGTCCACAGACATATTACATGTCTGTGCCAAATCTAGGAACTCTCGTTGAATCTTTCCCATGTCAAAAGCATTGCAGAACTGTTCACATAATTTATCCTGGAATTGCTCCCAGGTGACGGCATTAACAATCTCCCTCGGCAGGTGTGTGGTCAGTGAATCCCACCACGCCAAAGCTTGATCCTTCAGACGTCTCGTTGCAAACTTGACCCATTCAGCTTTCTCACAGTTGCAGGCTTCCAAAGCCTTCACATTTTCTTTCAACCAGTTTAGAGTAACATTCGGGTTTGAACTTCCCGAATACTCAGGTGCTCCACACGCCACAAAATCTTTGAATTGGCATTTGTTTCTAGTTTCTTGCTGCGGAAAGCACGGAATAAAGAAGTTTTGTTGTGGGGTTTGATGCTGGTTAGACACTCCTTGTGGCATTTGAATAAATGGAAAGGATCCATAAGGTGTTGACACCGTGCTTGCTGGTGTTGTGGTATAAACAGGTGGTGGTATGGGTTGAGTAACAGGGGCTGTTACATGAGGCATTTGAACTGTAGGGGTTGGTTGAGAAGATTGGGTTTGATTCAACTGCTGTTCAAGCTCTTGAATTCTATCTCTCTGAGTCTGCAAAGTATCTTCCAACTGCAGTACATAATCTTGATTATCAGATTCCCCGTTGTGAGAGGTACCTGCTCTGTGTTGTTCATTGGCAGCAGTAGAGGACACGTTGTTGTGCTGTCTTCTTGGGGACTGTGGGGTAAATACCGGGATTTCGTTGTTATCAGCCATAATCTGTTCTACACAACATCGCACCAGTTGTCAGATTATAATTCGTTAGTACCACATCATATTCTATATAGCTACTTTGCTAATTACCCACCCTGGAAATATTGGACTGATCAGAGCCTCGGTTCAAGTATTGCACATCTATAATGCAAATCCTCAAACCAGGGCTCTGATACCAACTTGTAACACCGTATTTTCTAAAACACAAGTTTATAATACGCGCGAAAGCTAATAACATAATTACATATATATATTAGGGGTGTTCAAAAAAACCGAGTAACCGAGAAACCGACCTGCCCCGCGTGAACCGAAACCGAAAAAACCGATACCCGTAAAACCCGCGACCCGAAAAACCCGAAAACTAGGGTACCCGCTAAACGCGGGGCGGGTACGGTTTTTAAATTTTGATATCCGCGGGTACCCGCCCCGCCCCGTATGCTTTAAGATATATATATATATATATATATGTATATATGTATGTATATTGTTTAATATGAAATAACAAAGTCATTAGAAAAAACTTAAATTCCTCAAAACTACCTAACTTACTTCTAGTAGCCCATACCGTCTCCCCCACTTCATTTTTTAGTTTTGATATAGAGAATTTGCAAGCCTACAACTATCAAGAGTTCAAAATGGAGACACTGAAATCGATTAGAAGTGTCAACTTTGATCATATCGTTTTTTTTGTTTTTACGAGGTTCTCATCGAAGAGTTGTTTGATTTCTACTAGTGATTTATTCATTATTGTTGAATTTTTTCTACCGTTGTTTATTGTTATATTATGAATCTAAACTTGTTGAAAACATCAAAAATCAAAAAAGTTCAATTTTAGGGTACCCGTGACCCGAACCGTGGATACCCGCCTCCCTTCGGGTACCCGCACAACGGGTACCCGCTGCTTGCGGTTCGGTTTCGGTTTTTGAAATTAGATACCCGCCCCGCGGTTACGGGTTACAAAAAAGCCACTACCCGCCCCGCCCCGCCCCGTGAACACCCCTAATATATATAATATGGTAAATACAATTTTTCTGGTTAACTTTACAAAACTACAACAGTGTTACTACAAGATCAGGCTCTTTACAATTACAAAATAGATATCAGAGTTAGATCAGTCCATAATTCCAGTTTCACCTCTATCTTCAACCTACCAGGAATATCCTGTAAAAGAGTTCAACAGTGGGGGATTAGCACAAAGCTAAGTGAGAGAACATATATCAAAAACATACAAGGCATCAAGTCCAAACCAACATTGCTCAAACAACAAGAGAACCAGCGGTCTTGCAGGACCTTCAACCAAATGCCGGCCAAAGCATAGGTTTACCGATAGCCTAGTTACAACAGACAACAATACTAGCAACTCTTGATTACAACAAATGCTATAAAGACGAATGCTAGTACTGTATATCCCTAAACCAAGGCCCAGCTGAAAAACAACCGCCAAGCTGATCTCCCAAACAACATGTATATATACAGTTAACAAGAGAATACTTCTCAAGGAGCAACAATAAGGTGATATATCTTATACATCCAAGATATATATCCACTCACCGATATCTTCAAAAGTTCAGGTAACTCAGTCTCTACTTATCTACTGAGTTTTGTCTCCACCTGAACAAACAACTAATAATCAGTATTTGCTTAATCAACACACAATAAGCACAATACTTAACATGTACATAAATCAACAAGTACATACATCCACATATCACATGTACCAATAATCTACAAGTACAGATCAACTAATGTATATTCAAACAATATACTGTAATTCACTATTACTCTTTACTTACTGTAATCTTGTGAATTCATTCAACTCCTTAACTTAGGTAATTCGAACATTCCTTTCGTATGCCAAGGCAAATACTTGAGGTATAAACTCATGCTCATATTCAAATCATCAAATCCGATCAATAGTATATTTCAACACAACCAATTGAATTCCTAGTAACATCAAATCCTAGTGAATAGGCGGAATCCAAGTAATCAGGCGGAATCCGGATAAATGGTCACAATCCGAGTACAAGGCGGAATCCGAGTAAACAGGCGGAATCCGGGTAAACTTCACAATCCGTTTAAAGCATCAAATCCGATCAACATGAAATCCGAGAAAATAATCGGAATCCGAGTAAATGGGAAATCCGATTACAAGCTAAGGCAAACAGTCAGATTCTATCGGATTCCTATCAATTCTGATAACTTTAATCGGATTTCAACAATCCGAGTCATTCAAACTCCAAATCCGACTGATTCATAACTTCATCTCCATTCTTGATTTCTAACTTAAATCACTACTGATTTTAAGCATGCAAGTTATATATGTTTCCAGAAATCATTCTAAACATATAATGAACATCCTAACATCATAATCTAACATTCATGCAACCTAGAATCATCAATTCATCATATAATTGCATTTAATCGGATTCTCACATAAAATTCATATAAATCCGAAATCAAACAACAAACAACATAATGGTATAGAATTTCTAACCTTCTAAGGAAAAAGAACACTTCAAATCAAAGGATGAACAATGAAATAATTTTCTTTCTTCTTCTTCTCTTCTTTTGTTGCTCTCGGCCGTAGCACACAAAACACACACACAACACACACTCACTTCTTTGTATATCTTAACAAGTAACCAAAAGCATGGGGTGGTTTGACCAACCACCACCCCATCGTACCCCCATCATCATCATTACACACACAATATATATTAAATCTAATAATATATAAGATAATAAATATTTACAAATAAATACACAACAACAATTTAAAACAATTAATCCACATAACGATTAAATTTCCAGATTAATTAATTAATTACCTCATAATTCTAGGCCGGTAAAGAGGATGTTACATGTAAGCCCTGCACAAGAGCATTCTCCTGTGCAGAATATCCAAAGGGAACCCATTGTGCTGTCTCCCAGGCACACTGAGGACGTGATCACCCCAGGGGAGAGTGATCATGTGGTGTTTGAGGCTGGCACTACTGTTTCATCCGCAAGGGGTGAGCAGGAAAGTGTCAACATCTTTAAGACCTCAGCCACGGCAACAGAAGTTGTTCCAACATCTTCTGGAAATCCCCAGTACCAAGAACAGAGGGGTACTGGTGTGGAATATTCTAGGAGTGAACCACTAGTTATTTCTGCCAGTGATATGTTCACAGTGGCAACACTCCCTAACATTGAGGCTAGTATGAAACAAAAGGCTTTGACGGATACCAATTTTGTACCATTCTTCGGGGCATACATGCATTTAAAGAAGAGAAATTCTTTGCAAGATAAGCTTTTGGCAAAACATAATGAGCTTATCATTAAGCAAGACAAGCAAATTAGATTTTTGACAGAGAGTTTGAAAAAGGCTAATGCTGTGATTCAGTTTCATGATCAAGTGTTGAAACAGTTAACTGCTGGTGCTAGACCTCCTCCAACTGTTCCAATCAAAAAGGGGGAGAAAACTGTTTTGCCAAATCAACCAACAGTTGAAGAGAGTGTATAGACAGTTGCTGAGATTACAAAGAAAACAGTTGCACCAAGTGAGAAAACAGTTGCACCAAGTGAGAAAACAGTTGCACCAAGTGAGAAACAGTTGCACCAAGTGCTCAAACAGTTGTAGAAAAATTGTCAGCTGTTGATAGAGTTTTGATTAATCAAATGATTATGTCTGGGGACTACCCAACTACTGAAGTATTCGGATCTTGGTCAAAAGTGAAACAAGATCGTTTGATTGATGTGTGTGCTCAAACTCTAAACTGCAGTACATTTCAAATGAAACAAAAGATTGAAGATGGATGGCTGGATGGTAAATCTTCAAAGATGGAACCTATTGCACCAAAGCCAGGATTCAAAGGAATCAAAATTACTGAAAAGGCAGTGGAAAAGAAGATGCCTTCTGTGCAAGGTAAGGGTAAGGAGATTGTTGTGGAACTTCCTAAGCTAAAACTTTCAAAAGAGCAACAAGAGGAGCGTGACCATGAGTTAGCTCAAAGGATGGCTGCTGAGTTTGAACAGCAAGAGAAGAAAGATCTTGAGTTAGCTCAAAAGCTAGCTGCTGATTTCACTAAGGAGATTGAGGAAGAAGAGAGTGCTAAGAAACTTGGTAAGGGAGTAAAAAGAAAGAGAGTTGAAAGGAAGAAAACAGTTCCACCTCCCAAACCAACAGTTGAGAAAATAAAACAAACAACTCAGCCACAACAACCTGAAAAATCCAAATCAGTTCATACATCTGAAGATGCAGCAAAAGCAAGTATGGTACAAACCATTCTTCATGATAGACTCAGGGTAGAGGTTGAAGAAAGAATTGACAAATTAGTGGCAGAGCAACTAGGCCAGAAATCCCACATTACTGAGTGGAGATTTGAACTGTTGAGATGGGAAACTGGAAAGAAAGGAGTTACTATTGTCAGAGAAGTGGAACCAATTAAAAGTTATTCCAACTTCTTACAACTGATGGGTAGCATTACAAGAAAAGATGTTCAAGATATGTATGCTTATGGAGTAAGCAAGTATGAAAATGCAACACAGATTGAGGTGAGAGTGTTGATGAGGCATCTAAAGAGTATTTGCAATCCATTGGAGATAATACCCATTTTGATAAGTGATGAAGCCTTCCCAATAAGTTCTATGAAAGTATATGATAAGGCAAGAGTTTATCATATGGTGATGAGAAAGGGACAAACTCAGTGGTTTGATTTTGAATTTGTTGATCATGGTAAAGCAAAGCTGCTGAATATGTTAAGTGCAAAGTTCTTTGGTCCTGCTGATATGAAGGATGATTTGATAAAAAGGATAAAGAAAAGGATGGAGTTCTTACAGTCAAGTCAAAAGTAAATTTCTTATTATGTTTTGATTGTAACAGTTTGACTTTGCATATTTAATGTAAATATTTTCATTGATTATGTTAATTTTTCTGTGGTTGAACCCTATAAAACAAACAACTTAAATGTATTGTTCAATACTTTAAGTTTGGGGGAGATTGTTGGGAAATTTGCTAAGTCATTGAAACTGTTGGACATGCAAAGTAAAACTGTTAGAGTAATCAGTGAAAACAGTTGTATCTAACAGTTGTTGCAAGTTTTACAACTGTTAGTACAAAAGATCAGAACTGTTAGTTTAGTTATACACGACTGTTAGAAGACTTTAAAGTGAAGACTGTTAGAAGAAATTCAGAACTGTTTATTCAACAAACAGTTGCTGTTGAGCTATTAATGGAAAATGCTATCTTTGTGGATTTGAAGTATATCTCTATCAAGTTTGAAGATTATCAAGATTATCTCGGAAGATAGAAGATTGCCTAACTGTCAACTATTCAAGGAGGATCAAGAGCCTATATATACTAGAACTAGAATATTGTTTTATACGGCAATTTTACGCATTGATATTTTATTGTTAATTTGTTTTTCTAAAAGTGTGTTGACCTCTAAGTTTCATAGAAACCTAAGAACAAGTTGTGTTCTTCGTCTAACAAAAGAGTTAGATTAGAGGTGTTGGTGAATATTGTAATCATCATTGGTTATTAATAAACATCTTGAATTTGGAAGTATTTTCTTGTGTTGATTGTTGAATTGTTCTTGTGATAAAACCTTAAACATCAATTAAGTGTGATTCCGCAACTTCTTAGTTGATTGTGATCAAACTGAAAGATTATCTTTAAACAACACTGATTTAATTCTAAAGGTAATTCTTGTTATTGATATTTGGTAATATCCGATCCTGACAGATGTTATCACGGGTATGTTTATTGTGAACTCTGTGCCTGCTAGTGTGTTATTTGATTCGGGTGCCAATAGATCTTTTATGTCAATAGCTTTATGTGAAAAACTGAAACTACCTGTTACTGTTATTGCTTCTCCTTTAGAAGTAGAGGTAGCTGATGGTAAGTTAGTGCCTGTAACTACTTCTGTAACTGGGGTTTCAATAGATATTGATGGTACTAGTTTGCCTGTAGATTGCTTACTGATGCCTATTCCGGGGTTTGACTTAGTACTAGGCATGGATTGGTTAAGTCACCATAGGGCTAGTATCCAATGCCATAAGAAACTGATTTCTATTCCTTTGGCTGACGGGTCGCATGTCGTGGCTCGTAGGGATAGATCTTCTTCTTCTTTTTCTTCTTTGGGTGTGCATCTTTCCTGGCCTACGCAATTGATGCAAAGAAAGAAAAGAAAGTGGTTACCGTTGTGCGGGTGGTGTCAGAGTATCCGAAAGTGTTTCCAGATGATTTACCGGGATTGCTTCCTGTTAGGGATGTTGAATACAAGATAGATCTGATTCCTGGTACTTCACCGATTGCGAAAGCTCCGTATCGTTTGGCTCCTTCCGAGATCCGAGAGATGATGACACAGATTCAAGAGTTACTTGATAAGGGGTTTATCCGACCGAGTTCTTCGCCGTGGGGTGCACCAGTTTTGTTTGTTAAAAAGAAGGATGGAACTTTTCGTATGTGTATTGACTACAGAGATCTAAACAAAAGAACCATCAAGAATAAATATCCGTTGCCCATAATCGATGATTTGTTTGATCAGTTACAAAGGGCTTCTTATTTCTCGAAGATTGATCTGAGATCGGGCTATCATCAAGTCAGGGTAGCAGAGGAAGATATTCCAAAGACTGCTTTTCGTACTAGGTATGGTCATTACGAGTTTCTAGTAATGCCATTTGGTTTAACGAATGCACCTGCAGTATTTATGGATTTGATGAATCGTGTGTGTAGACCTTTCCTAGACAAGTTTGTCATTGTGTTTATCGATGATATTTTGGTGTATTCAAAGACAGAAGGTGAGCATGATCAGCATTTGAGACAAGTTTTGGAGATTCTTAAACAACATAAGTTATATGCCAAGCTTTCGAAGTGCGAATTTTGGTTACGTGAAGTTCAGTTTTTGGGTCATGTGATTTGTCAAGAAGGTATCAAAGTGGATCCATCCAAGATCGAAGTAGTGATGAACTGGAGTGCTCCGAAAACGCCTACAGAGATAAAGAGTTTTCTTGGATTGGCAGGTTACTATCGCAGATTTATAAAAGACTTTTCTAAGTTGGCTGGTCTGTTAACTAAGTTAACTCGAAAGGATGTTCCGTTTCAATGGGGTTCAGCTCAAGAGAATGCTTTTCAGACTCTGAAACAATTGTTGTGTCAAGCGCCTGTTCTTTCGTTACCTGAGGGTTCAGAGGATTTTGTTGTATATTGCGATGCTTCGCATGCTGGGTTGGGTTGTGTTCTAATGCAGAGGGGTAAGGTAATTGCTTATGCTTCAAGACAGTTGAAACCAAATAAACGAAACTACCCAGCTCACGATTTGGAATTAGCAGCTGTTGTGTTTGCATTGAAACTGTGGAGGCATTATCTGTATGGAACTAAATGTACTATCTGCACCGATCACAAAAGTCTTCAATATGTGTTTACGCAGAAAGAATTAAAAATGAGACAGCGTCGTTGGTTAGAATTGATCAAAGACTACGATTGCGATATTCAGTATCATCCGGGTAAAGCGAATGTAGTTGCAGATGCACTCAGCCGAAAAGGATCTACGGAGACTGTACAATTTATGCGATTGGAGATTAAGTCTGACTTAGTGGATCAATTGGTAGCTGCACAGCTAGAAGCTTTGAAAGATGAGAACTTAAAGAATGAACTGATGATTAAACGTCAGCAAGAGTTAACTACCGATTCGCGTGATTTGAGGATTTATCATACACGTGTTTGGGTACCGAAGTTTGGTAATTTGAGGGAGTTAATATTGAATGAAGCTCACAAATCTAGATTGTCGATACATCCGGGCAGCACGAAGATGTACCATGATTTAAAGACTCGATATTGGTGGCCTACTATGAAAACATATATAGCCAAGTTTGTTGGGACGTGTCACATTTGTGCACAAGTTAAAGTTGAACATTAGAAACCATACGGATCATTGAAACAGTTGGAAATACCTGAGTGGAAGTGGGATAACATTACGATGGATTTTGTAACTAAACTTCCGCGAACTCAGAAAGGTCATGATATGATTTGGGTTATAGTCGATAGATTGACCAAGAGTGCATATTTTCTTGCTACCGCTGAAACTGCTTCTTTAAGCAAACTGGCTCAATTGTATATCGATGAGATAGTGTCTAGACATGGGGTGCCTATATCTATTATTTCAGACAGAGACTCGAGGTTTGTATCTAACTTCTGGAACAGATTGCAACAGGAATTGGGATCCAAGGTAAATTTGAGTACGGCATATCACCCGCAAACAGATGGTCAGTCAGAGAGAACTATCCAGACTTTAGAAGATATGCTCAGGGCTTGTGTATTGGAGTTTGCGGGTTCGTGGGATTCACATCTGCCGTTAGTGAAATTTGCTTATAACAATTCGTATCACTCCAGCATTGGTATGCCTCCGTATGAAATGATGTACGGTCGTCCTTGTAGAACTCCGACTTGTTGGTTAGAAGACGGGGAAAAGCAATTTGCAGGATCTGATATAGTACAAATGACAGCTGATAAAGTTGCAATTGCTCGGGAAAAGCTAAAAGCTGCAAGGGATAGACAAAAAATGTATGCTAATCCGCGTCGTCGACCAGTATCATTTGTTGAAGGAGAAATGGTTTACTTGAAAGTATCACCTTGGAAGGGTGTTATCAGATTTGGTAAACGTGGAAAGTTAGCTCCCCGTTATATTGGTCCTTTCAGAATCCGAAGAGTTGTTAATGATCAGACTGTTGTTTTAGTCCTACCTGATGAATTAGCAGGAATTCATGACACTTTTAATGTTTGTTATCTGCGAAAGTGCAACGTAGAGGATCAGACTCAAGTTCTACCAATACAAGATATTCGCGTGGATATTAATCAGAAACTTGTAGAAGAACCAGTTGAACTGTTAGATCGAAAGGTTACAAAGCTGAGAAAGAAGCAGATACCGTTGGTTTTGGTTAAATGGAAACACAGTTTGGGATCTGATTTAACTTGGGAAACTAAAGCCGACATGAAGAGCCGTTATCCTTCCTTGTTTGAGCGCGTTGAGATTCCGAGGACGGAATCCTCTTAATGGGGGGAGATTTGTAACACCCACTTTCCCGGCCTAGTAGGATTAAGGTAATTAATCACGCTTAGATTTGGATTTAAATTAATTATGTGGATTAATTGATTTAAATGTGATTAGTTGATTAATTGTTTTAATTAAATTAATTGTTAAATTAATATATAGGTTAGTGGGTTTTGTGAGGTGGCCGGTTTGGTGAGATAGTCACCACCTCACCTCATTTACATGCATTTTAGAACAAACAACATAGTGTGTGTGTGTGTTAATTGCTCTCGGCTGGAAGAAGAAGAAGAACAAGGATCAAATATTTGATCTTAAAACTTGCATGCAGTTAGATTACTGAGTTTATTTCATATCAAGGTTAGCATTCTGAATTCAAGTTGTTAATTGATAGGATACTCGGTTTTGAATATAAGTTGAATTCCGATTGATGCTTGATTATGATTTGTTGAATTAAGGTGAAGACATGATAGAAATTATGATCTGTATTTGTTATTTATATGTTTAAGATGATTCTTGGAAACATATATGATACGCATGTTTAAAATCAGTATTGATTTAAGTTAGAAAACTGAAATTGGGGAAGAACACTTGAATTTACCGGAATTGGTTATGAATCTACCGGAATTGGTGAATTCCGGTACATTTTACCGGATTTGTACATTTTACCGGATTTGAACATTTTACCGGATTTGAACATTTTACCGGATTTGAACTTTTTACCGGATTTCATGTTTATCGGATATGGGAATGAAACTGTCGGAATTAGATGAATTCCGATAGATTTGATCGGTATTGGTGAAAACCGATAAGTTTTATCGGAATTTGATAGGAATCCGACACTTAAAATATGGATTTGGCCCTAACTCTTTTATCGGAATCTTCGATTATCGGATTTGAACATATATAGGGATTTATGACTTTAAGTATGAAATCAGACATGTAAATGCCTTAACTATTTGCTCGGAATTCAGTTATCGGATTGTGACTTTATCGGATTGTGACTTTATCGGATTGTGACTCTATCGGATTCTAACTTTGCTCGGATTGTGCCTGTGCTCTGGATTAGATTCTATCGGAATTGGTTCTATCGGATTTGGACATTATCGGAATTGGATTTGGTTTTATCGGAATTGATGATTATCGGTATTTGGCCTATACTCGGGATTCGATTCAAACAGATTTGGGATTTACTTGGGATTAATGATTTAAAGATAAACATGAATTGTATATCTTTGGGATTTATGTATGATGAATATGTATATATATATATATATATATGCAATTGTACACATATATGATTTACATGATTAGATTTGATATCTACTTTGGATCAGTAATATGATTTGAATACTGACTTGGGTTACTTCAATCTCAGGAACTGAGAAGACTCAGTGAGTTAGTCACTCGAGTGTGCTTCATTTCATTGAAGACTTTGGTGAGTGAGTTTATATCTTTTGATATACAGGATTTAATATCCTATTTGAAATGCTCTTGTTTGGATTGTATATACATGTTATTTGGAGATCAGCATGATGCTGGGCCTGTTGCTTGGGGAATTACCGTATCAGATCTTGATGTGCATTTTTTGTACACAAGAAGGCTGGTATTGTAATCCATGTTAGCAGGGCTACTGGTAAACCTTGGTTTTGGCCGACCTTGGTTGTAGGTGGTTGCAACACCGCCGGTTCTCCTGGGATTCATGAGTTATTTGGGTTTAGGCATGTTTGCCTTGTTTATGATTAGATATTGGTTCCCTCACTTAGCTTTGTGCTAATTCCCCACTAGAATGTTTTGCAGGTTATCGGAGGTGATCTAGATGCTTTGGACTGGGAATATGGACAGACCAAACTCTGATGTCAAAGTTTTTGTTTAGAGCCTGTTTTGGATTAACACTGTAAAAGTTTTGTTGTGTAAAACAAGTTAAATATTTTGTATCTATTATGTAATTAAGATAATTATATGTAATTAGTTTCCTCGTGCAGTAAATATTATGTTTAAAAAGTACAGTGTTACAATTCTGAAACACTGTGATATGGGTCCAACTGGAGGCCACAACGGACCTGGCTACACTGCTAAAAAGGTCCTCGATTCAGGTTTCTATTGGCCCACAATATTCAAAGATGCTCATCTATTCGTTAAACTTGTGATTCCTGCCAAAGAGCAGGGAATATATCAGCACGAAACGAGATGTCTCAGAATAGCATTCAAATTTGTGAAATCTTCGATGTTTGGGGCATCGATTTCATGGGTCCTTTTCCACCTTCGCACGGTTGCAAGTACATACTAGTAGCCGTTGATTATTTGTCAAAGTGGGCGGAAGCTCAAGCCTTACCCACTAATGATGCGAGGGTTGTCTGTAAATTCCTTAAGAAGATATTCTCCCGATTTGGTACTCCGAGAGCACTCATAAGCGATCGGGGAACTCACTTCTGCAATGCTCAACTCGAGAAGGTGTTGAAACGATATGGGGTAACTCATAGACTCGCAACTCCTTATCATCCGCAGACGAGTGGCCAAGTCGAGGTCACAAACAGAGGTCTTAAGAGAATATTGGAAAGGACAGTAGGTTAAGCCCGAAGGATTGGGCTGAAAAACTGGATGACGCGCTCTGGGCATTCCGCACTGCATTCAAGACCCCTATAGGTACAACGCCTTATAGGATGGTCTACGGCAAAGCGTGTCATCTTCCCGTTGCGCTAGAGCACAAGGCCTACTGGGCTTTAAAATTGTTAAATCTTGACGTCTCTAGTGCTGGTGATAACCGCTTACTTCATATCAATGAGCTTGATGGGCTACGGCTCCAAGCTTATGAAAATTTGAAGATATAGAAGGAAAGGACGAAGGCCTTCCATGACATCCGCCAGAAGGACAAACAATTCCAGGTTGGTGATAGTGTACTCTTGTACAACTCTAGGTTGCGTCTCTTACCTGGTAAACTGAAATCCAGATGGACAGGCCCCTATGTTGTCCATACTGTTTACCCGCACGGGGCTGTTGACATCACAAACTCCGAGGGAGTAACTTTTAAGGTCAACGGCCACCGACTCAAGAAATACATTGGTATCTCGCATTCTCCAGAGGAACCCAAAGAGGTTCTGAAGCTTCACCCCACCGCACCTTAGCGGGGTGAGTTTGGTCTTTTACCGGTAGACCTAAAAGAACTGGATATGCTTTCCTCCACTTCTTTTTCCCTCCTTTCTTGTCTTTTTCTGCGTACTCAACTTCCCTCTGATATTCTGTGCAATATTGTCATGAGACATGAGAAAAACGTGAGGAGAGACCAAAACTTTGCAAAATTTCATAGAGGCACTTCTATCTATGCGGCAAAGAGGCGTGCCAAATATGTAGGGAAATATTGGAGATGTGGTGCTCTGTTGCATGAGGGCGCTTGTAGGAATTTGCCGACGATATCTCAGTCAGAGTGTGCCAGTGCCCTTCGAGAAGATCCCGTTAAGCTGAAAGCCGAGGGGGTCTTGCGTCCTAAAAGTAACGCTGGTGCCATGATTGAGGAGTTGGTGAGTCTCCGACTAAGCAAGCTCGAGCCGAAGCCCCGTTAGAATCCCTAGGCTATGCCTATGTTCGTGCCGTATAGCTCCTCGTATTTTCTCACTTTAATTCTCATTTGGTCTGGAGAGACAGGAAAACACTCCGCATTTCAACGCATTAAAGTGTTCGCTTACACACCGTACTAATAGTGTTACTTGTACATATTGTGTGTTTGTCGGATGCCCACTTTCCGGGTTTCCGTTTACCTTTCCATTCGCTTTTCCGTTAATCTAGATGTGTGCTTTCAATTCCGCACTACTTGCTCATTCCCCATACATTCTCCAGAGGCCTATAGAGAGTAGTGTGTGCCAAAAAGTGTTTGAATTGAAAATCTGATGCAAAATGGGTCAGCTTTCAAAAAAATAGCCACTACGGCCGTAGGACATTACTACTACGGTCGTAGTAACTTTCTGAGCATCATACGCCCGTACCACCTCCATACTACGGCCGTAGAAACTTTCCTATAAAAATCCCCATTTTAGATTCATTCATATGCTTTCTCTCTCTCATACGCTCTCTCTCTCAAAAACGCACCCGACGACCACCGAGGGTTTTTCATTCACATCTCGTTCAATCTCCGGCCATTTTCAGCAAACAAGCTATGCCTCCTCGACGTGTTCGCAGACAGGCTTCACCAGAGCCGCGGATTGACCCCCGCCACTTTCCTCGTATAGTCGACCCTGACCGAGTTCCGGTCAAGCGGCCAGCTGATGCCGCGCTTCCTTCTTTTCTCCGCTTCGACCGCGAGGAGGATCGTATAGACAGGGTTCACCTGATGGCGCGAGCTGACAATCATGGATACGAGCCCATCAGGTATCTGGTTTGGGATGATTTATCCACTTTACATATCAGAGGCAGAGCAGACGCCGCCTGTGGCCCACATTGGTGGCGGCTCTTCAGTTTATAGGGGGCAGTCTACCATGAGCTTGCATTGGAGTTCTTCTCCACCATCCACTTGGTTACCCCACTACTGGATTATGAGTGGGAGGACGCCTTGACCTTCCGTCTACTAGGGCTGTCTATATGGGCTTGTACATGCACGATGAGTTGGATACTCCGGCGTTTACTGATGGTATCATAGATTGGCCGGAGGGGGTTACTGGTATCTCCTTCTGGCAGGAGGTGGGCATTGGCGCCTACAACACCGCCATCGTGCCGAAGAGCATGAAGCTACGGGATCCTCTGCACCGCATTCTGCATCGGGCGATCGTCCACAACATGACCGCTCGCAGCGCGTCCTCCGGGCCTGCCAACTTGCTCTGTGCCATGATCCATCAGAGGCCCTGCCAGCTTGCTCTGTGCCTGGCCCGTTTTCTATTTCAGATCCGTACCACCCGAGTTTCACAGGCTATCTATGGTGGGGGGTACGTGACCATTTTAGCAGAGGCTATGGGCCTCCTGACTGCCGAGATTACTGATGATCTCGTTCGCTCCGCCCGAGCCGCTCCGATAGATTTGGGGGTCCTGCAGCGTATGAAAGTCGCTGCTAGGATCCAGAACCAGATGAGATTGATCAACCCTGATGGGTCTGTTTGGGAGCCACCGAGGGTGGTCGAGGAGGAGTCAGCAGGATGTGGAGAGGCAGGAGCAGGACCAGAGGAGGGAGTAGGTGGTGGAGGTGCCCCAGTGCAGGGACACCCTGAGTTTACCATCGAGGATCTATTTGGGATGACACCACCTCCCCCACAGCAGCCAGCCCAGGTTTACACGAGAGATTATAGGGCTAGGCTTGGGAGGTTAGAGAGGTCAGTATCTGAGATCCGCGAGATGTAGCGGTAGTCCAGAGAGATACATAGAGCTAAGCTTGCACATGCCGAGGCTCACCGACAGTACATGATCAGCATGATGCAACTTATTGTGGCAGATACTTTATCATCTTCACAGCAGATTCCATAGCTGCCAGCTTATCCGCAGAGGCTCCGGGACTTCACTGATGAAGCCGGGCCTTCGCAGCCTCCTCCGCCGTAGTTATTATCTGGGGATAGTTAGTTAGTAGTATTTTCTTTGTATGTATTTCTAGATTAGCTTGGCTGTACAATTTTGGTTGTTGCGGTACATGCCACATTTTGATGTGTTTGATCTTCTTGTACTTATTTTGTCTATCTGTATGACATCAAAACACTTGTACATATTTCGGATATATATTTATTGTAGTTCATTTCCTTTTGCTTGCCATAACTTGTGATATTTTTTTTCCTCTCTATGTTTCACTTTTGGTTGAGTTGTTGTTTTGCAAGAATATTCGTGATATCTTGGCAGCTCAACTTAAGTGTGGGGAGGAAGCCAACGCCTTCAAAAGTTTAATAATCGCAGACACAATTGCTGTTCAGGGAGTTCTTAAAGCTCTTTTCTCGCACTTTATCGCTTACTATTAGTACATTGGGGACAATGTACACTTTTAAGTGTGGGGAGGGGAATAATATAACATGCCTGCTATTCTGTGTCATGTTGAAAACTCTTGTATGCTAACTATGCTTTAAACCTTAAAATTGAATTTAGGCGTAAATTTTTCGCAAAATTGTATCATTTTGGACATGTTTAGATCTTCTCGCATGATAGACTTAAAACAAGTGACATTTCAGCTTATATGAAGTAGAATTTGCACAAATACTTGAGTTTTAACAAGTGTTTGACTTCAATTGCACAAGCCACACCTGATTTGCATTCCTGAGCATTTGAGCCACTACACTTCATTTCTTACATGATTAGCTCATGGAATTGCTCACTTTTTTTGCTGATTGTTGCTTTGATTGTAGAACTTGCTTACTAGTATGCATGTCGAGATCATGAACTAAACTGTTGCAGTTAAGTGATAAAAGCACTAGGAAACCCTAATTCAGCCTATATACTTTTGTTTTTAGCCAATTTCTATATTGTTGGGAAAATGATTTCATCAGTTTGAATTTAATGAGACAAAGTTAAGTTTGTAAGATGAGTTCTACATATAACTTAAATAGAATTATGAAGCTTAGTCAGCCTGAACACTTAGAGTGATTCAGACTGAGTATAAGTTGAATATAAGCTTAGCATATGTTGATCAGTTTATATTATACCTTAGCTTGTTTATTAAAATGTTTAATAATCTGTGTATGTCACATAAGGTATATATCAAGTAATCAGCTTGATGTGTTTCAAGCTGAGTGTCTCAGCTCAAAAGCAGAGTCAGCTCGACAGAGTTGCTAAATATGTTTTAGTCAACTAAGTTAGACTTCTAAGGATGAGTTTATCAATGTACGTGTTAGTTCATGTATGAATTCAGATTTTTTCTCGAAGAACTCAGCTTGATGAGTTTCAAGCTGAGTAACTCAGTCCGAGTAATGAAGTCAGTTTAAAGATAATTTAAATATGCTTTAAATTCATCTTTATCTCTCTATATCTACGGCGCGGATAAGAAGAACTCCAGAATCAAGATTGAAGATTGAAGACTCAAGATAAGAAGATTCAAGATTCAAGATTCCGGTTTATCCGAAAGTTAGTTAGCGAATTAGGCTAAGTCTAGTTTCTTAGGAACCGTAGCAACAGGATTATAAATACTTATCTCCTGATAAGTTTAGAGGTACGACTCAGTACGACTTAGATTCGATTACAACTAAGTGTTGCAGAGCCAAACCTCACCTCATCGTATGTGTTATGAGTCTTGATTCAGTATCAAGATTTAATCACAGATTGCCAAAGAAGTTCATGTGTTCGAATTAATCACATCAGTTGTGATATTGGTAAGTAATCATGTGTTGATTCAATCTGTGAAAATCCTGTTTAGAGAGTCGTCGGTATCTATAATTATATGTTAATTATAGATATCTAAGTTTGAGAGAATTGAGAGATTTATATTAGGTGATTATGTATCAAGAGTTGCTTACTTGATAGTCATTGTAATCATCTTCTTATTCAAAGCATTGTAATCATCTTCTGATTAATAAAAGTATTTGATTGATTGTGGTTTGATTTACTGTGTGTAACACTTTTCATTGATTTTTTCAATTTCCGCAAAAAGTGTATTCAACCCCCCCTTCTACACACTGTTGCTTGTTGTTACTCTCTCATACAAGGGACCAACAACTGGTATCAGAGCAGGCTGAACGATTTCATCAGTTGAATAGTTCAAGATTCTGAGAAAGATTGAAATGTCAACAAGCAATACTCCATCCAACTTTCCTCAGATGTCTGCAAAAGGATGTCCCGTATTTGATGGATCTGACTATCCTATGTGGAAGTTCAGAGCCATGCTCTTCCTAAAGTCCATTGACAACCGTATGTCGGAAGTCATCACAAAAGGACCAATCATTCCCAAAATTCCTTCTACTGTCAGTGATACGTCTCCTGGCAAAATTGAAAAGGAAACAAGAAATCCTACTGCATCCTGGACTGAAGAATACCGGAAACTCTTCAATCTAGATGACAAGGCAAAGAGTGTCCTAGCGAATTCCCTAACTAATGAAGTCCTGCGTACTGTGACTGGGTGTCAAACCGCAAAGGATATCTGGGATACACTGAGTGTCACTTATGAGGGCACGTATCTGGTCAAGCAGCAAAAGAAGAATCACTTGAATAGATCGTATGAAAACTTCTTTTCAAAGAAGAATGAAACCTTGGCAGATTTGTTCACAAGGTTTCACTGCTTGATAAATAACCTACTTAGTGTGGGTGTAAAGAGAGATGAAGCTGAGCTCGTGCTGAAATTCTGGATGTGTTACCAGAAAGGTTCAATAAAGTAACCATTGCACTAAGGGCTGGAGGAACATTACACATGTATAACCTGCAGTCCATCTATGGGTTCTTGCTGAATCATGAACAGATCATAGAACATAAAAGAGCTTCTCAACAACAAATAAAAGAATCTTTGGACAAAACAGAAGTTGCATTAGTTGCGCAGAAGAAGAAGAAAGGTTCAAAAGCTATGGTTGTTGAATTTGAGACTGAGTGAGAATCTCAAGCTGACCATTCAGACTCAGACTCAAGTGATACTGATGATGTTCAGACCATCACTGAGCAAATGGCCATGTTAGCCAGACGTTTGAGAAAACTCAAAGGGGAAAAGGAAGATCTGACAGGAGCAAAGGGAAGAGTTCCTTTGATCCCAAGAATGATGTGTGCTTCAACTGTCAGAAAAAGGGACATATAGCTGCTGAGTGCAGATCTAAGAAGGTAAAATCAACATCTGTTGTTGATAAGAATGCTTATAGAGCTGATAAGTACAAGAAGAAGTACACTCAGCTCAAGAATCAAAGCCTGAAGACAAACCCAGTGGAAAAGGTTTATATGCTGAACCCTGGGATACAGAATCATCCACCTCATATGATAATGTATGTCTAATGGCTCAAGAAGATGAAGAGCTAGAATTGTATGAGGTTGATTATGGTCAGTCCGAATCAATCTTTGAAGCTGACATGAAGGAAGCTGAGGAAAACAGCAAACTGAGTGATTGGGATCCTGCTTCCATGTACAAGGTCAGTAATTTCTACTCTTATACAGATGAGGAGAAAGGTCTTGCTTTTGATTATTTGTTGAATGATTTCAAGACCAGCCTTAAGTCTCAGACTGACCTCAAAGCTGAAATAGCTAAACTTAAAGACGAGATTAAAGAAAATAAATCTCTCATTGATGTTGGTAAGAAAGCACAGTGTGACCTTGAATGTCAGAGGCACATTAATAAACTTCTTAGTGAAGAGCTTCAGGAAGCAAAAGACAAAGCTGATCAACTTCAAAAGATCACTGAGTCTTGGTGTAAGTCATCAAAGCTTGCTGAACAATGCATAAACCAACAGATACCTAAACAGGTGAAGGCTGTACTTGGAGGTGACTATCAAACAACAGCTTATGTAGTTGATGATGAGATAGCAAGTACAGATTCTGAGGAAGATAGACAACTGATTAAGTCTCAGAAGTCAGCCTCAGAGAAAAGACATGATCCAAACCTAAAATTCAATATGTTTGTGAAGGCCAAAGATCATGGCAATGAGTGCTCAACATCCAAACAACATGGTAAGTCTGTGTTGGACTGATTAGGCACTCAGCCTGTTCAAAGAACTTCAGTCATAGAAAGGCTTAATCCAAATCCTTTCAAAAGACAAAATTCTCTATCTGGCTCGGAGAGAAGTTATAAGAACAGGAAGACCACTGTTAGTCAGAGGTCAAATCACAACAATTGTAAGTCCAAAGTTGTTGATCTTGGTAAGTCCAAGAAGATCAACAGTGGTAAGTCCAAACCTGTTGAAACTGGTGAGTCCAGTAAGCATGACAAAGGTAAGTCCAAAGTCATGCAGAAGAAGGTTGTTAGTCAATCTTCTCAAGATAACAAACAGAGACCTGACAAAGGCAATTCCAAAGTCAGTGATCACCAGGTGAATCAGCTTGCAAAGAAAGTTGAGAAGTTATCCACCACATACAATCCTAAAACTGAAAGTAAATTCTTACAAGGATTGTTAGACACTCTACCTCCTGTCATCATTGGAAGAAGGAGATGCTACAAATGCAGAAGTGGAGGTCATGAGGCTAAGGACTGTGATGCTGAAATCTCAAGGCCTGAGCAAGAACAAACTGATCAGCCTACACAGGATTCAGTTCCTGCTCAAGCTGAGCAGTCAGTTCAACAAGATGAAGTTGCTAAGTGCTCCTCATCTGAACCCACCAAGAAGTGGGTTCCCAAGCAAAACTAATGTGTTTAGTTTTTATATCATGTGTAGGGTTCAAGTAAATGGTACTTGGATGGTGGATGTTCAAGGCACATGACCGGATGGAAAGGACTTCTCAGTGATTTCCAGGAAGATGAAGGTCCTAAAGTAACATTTGGTGACAACTCCCATGGAAGAACCAAAGGCTTGGGAAGATGCAAGCTGGTAAAGTCACTTTCCAGAGAGTTGCATATGTCAAAGGCCTCAAACACAACCTGATTAGTATCAGTCAATTGTGTGATGAGGACAATGTTGTTACATTTAGGAAGAAAGCAGGAACAATTTATAATGCTAAGGGAAAGGTTGTATTAATAGCTAAAAGAGAAAGAGATGTGTATCTACTTAATCTTAATTCTGCTGATCCCAATAATGAAACCTGCTTGTATTCCCATTCTGTTCCTGAGCTGAGTTGGTTATGGCATAAACGTTTGTCTCATTTGAACTTTAAAAATATAAATATGCTGTCCAATAAAGAGTTAGTCTCTGGATTACCAAAAATCACATTTGTCAAAGACAAATTGTGTTCAGCTTGTGAACAAGGGAAACACCATAAAGGGTCCTTTAAATCAAAGCAAAATTTTTCAATAACAGACCCATTGCATATGTTGCATATGGATCTGTTTGGACCCATAAGTACTCCAAGCCTAAGTGGCAAAAAGTACACTCTGGTGATAGTAGATGAGTTCTCATGATTCACCTGGGTAATATTCCTAAAAGCCAAAAGTGAGGCTGCCCTGGAGATAATAAGTTTCATCAAAAGGGAAGAGTTACAGAAAGGTTTGTCTGTAAAGCAACTAAGAAGTGATCATGGGACTGAGTTCAGGAACTCAACCCTTGAAAGCTTCTGTGAACAAAAAGGAATATTACAAAATTTCTCATATGTCAGAACTCCACAACAAAATGGAGTTGCTGAAAGAAGAAATAGAACCTTAATTGAGGCTGCAAGGACAATGCTATGTGAGGCAGGATTGAAACTCTATTTCTGGGATGAAGCTGTTAGTACAGCCTGCTATACTCAGAATAGGTCAATAATTGTCAAAAGACATGGAAAGACTTCATATGAAATGTATAAGTCTAGAAAGCCCAATATAGGTTATTTCCATATCTTTGGTTCAAAATGCTATGTGCTGAATCAAAGAGATAAGCTCTATAAGTTGGAACCCAAAGCTGATCCTGGAATATTTGTTGGTTATTCCTCAATCTCCAAATCATACAGAGTATATAACTCTAGGAGAAAGGCCATTGAAGAATCAATTCATGTTTCATTTGATGAAGACAGTATTGATCAAGCTGAGAAAAGTCAAGCTGACTCCGTTAGTCTGAGTGAGCTTGAAAGGCCAAGGGAAATCAACATGTCAAATCCTATGTATGCCATAGGAGATGATAGTGATGATGATGTGTGTTCATCAATGAAATCATCACAAGCTTCAAAGGATTCTCAAGCTGAGAAAGATGATGAGTTCGTCAATCCTTTTGGAGCTGAAGTCACTCAGACTGAGAATCTTAGTGATAATCAGTTTGTTGACAATGCTGCTGTTGAGACTGAGGAGATAAGTTCACCTCGAGGTTCTCAACATCACTCAGATACAGAACCTGACTCTCCAACTACCACATTTAAATTCCTCAAAGATCATCCTCAAGATCAAATAATTGGAAATGTTCAAGAAAAAGTCATGACCAGATCTAAGGCTACAACTAACTATGCTGCTCACTTTGGTTTTCTGTCTCAGATGGAACCAAAGAAGACTGAGGAAGCCTTAGCAGATGAGGATTGGATTGATGCTATGCAAGAGGAATTAAATGAGTTTGAGAGAAATAAGGTCTGTCCCTGCCCCCAAAGATCATTCAATTATAGGCACTAAGTGGGTCTATAGAAATAAAATGGACAAGGATGGAGTGATAGTTAGGAACAAAGCCAGGCTGGTAGCACAAGGCTATAAGGTTGTTCCTGGCTTATGCAGCATATAAAGACTTCAAAGTCTACCAAATGGATGTGAAGAGTGCTTTCCTAAATGGAAAACTTCAGGAGGAAGTCTATGTGAAACAACCTCCTAGCTTTGTTAGTTCAAAGTTTCCACATCATGTCTATAAGTTGGACAAGGCTTTGTATGGTCTTAAACAAGCTCCAAGAGCTTGGTATGATACACTGTCCACTTATCTACTTTCCATGGATTTCACCAGAGGTAGTATAGATAAGACACTCTTTATTAAAAAGAGCAAGGGACAGGTGATTCTTGTACAAATCTATGTGGATGATATTATTTTTGGTTCAACCAATGAATCTCTGTGTGAGTGGTTCTCCAAAATAATGTCACAAAAGTACAAGATGAGTGTGATGGGTGAGATGACATATTTCCTAGGCCTACAAATTCAACAAAAGCCTGATGGATTTTTCATCAATCAAAGCAAATATGTTTTGGATTTGATAAAGAAATATGGTTTTGATTCAAGTTCAACCATGAAAACACCCATGTCACCAGCTGTCAAGCTGAGTAAAGACTCAGATGGTAAGTCTGTGTGTCAGTCTACCTATAGAGGAATGATAGGTTCATTACTCTATTTGACAGCTAGTAGACTGATATCATGTTTGCTACATGTGTTTGTGCAAGATATCAAGCTGATCCTAAAGAATCACATCTTCAAGCTGTGAAAAGGATCTTTCGGTACCTAAAAGGTACACCAAATCTAGGACTTTGGTATCCAAAGGACTCTGGATTTGAGTTAGTTGGTTTTTCTGATGCTGACTATGCTGGGTGCAAGTTAGATAGAAAATCAACCACTGGAGGATGTCAATTGCTTGGAGGTAAATTAGTAAGTTGGACTAGTAAGAAACAGAACTCAGTGGCTACTTCAACTGCTGAAGCTGAGTATGTTGCAGCAGGGAGCTGTTGTGCTCAAATCTTGTGGATGCAACATCAGCTTCAGGACTTTGGGATGAGTTTCAAGGAAACTCCTATCTTCTGTGATAACCAAAGTGCAATAGCCATCACTTACAATCCAGTATTTCACTCAAGAACCAAGCATATTGAAATTAGACATCACTTCATAAGGGACATCGTGGAAAAAGGTAAAGTTGACATTAAATTTATCTCCACTGATGACCAATTAGCAGCTATCTTTACTAAGCCCCTTGATGAAAAGAGGTTTATGTATCTGCTAAGTAAATTGGGTATGCTCAACCCCTAGCTAAGTGTCTAAAATTTGAGTTCTCAGTTTGACAGAGACTAAGTGTCTTAAGCTGGGTGCACAGTTTATAAATAAGTTTTCATAAACTGATCTATCTGTCAAACTGAATAATGAGTTCACACGTTTTGGTCAGTTCCAAACATAATTCAACTACTCAGTGTGGTTGAAATATTAGTTTGAGTTAGTCTCGAACAATATGACTAAGTGTCATTGAGTCTGAGCCATGTACTTAACTCACACTGTGTGACTGGTTCACACGTTTGGTAAGTTCCAAACATATTTTACCTACTTAGTGTAGCTAAAATTACATGTTTAAGTCAGTCTTAAACATAAATGACTAAGTGTCATTGAGCCTGAGCCGTGTGCTCTACTCAAGCTGAGTATCAATCTCAAGCTGAGTGCTCCACTCAAGCTGAGTGCTTGAATCAAGCTGAGTGCTTGACTTAGACTGAGTAATATGTTTACTCAGCTTGGTGTGTCCAATCTATAAATTAATTACTAAGTGTTATTAATTTTTCTGTCCATACGCATTTGAATTAGTTTCAATTCGTATCGTATATCAATTGTGTATTGATATATTTACAAAGTATTTATAATCTTATTATTTGTTAATATTATTATTTTACACTTGTATCCGTTGGAGAATAATGTGTTTCTACCCTCTAACTGTTACGTCAAACCGTAATTTTTCGGCGTAACGGATTAAAAAGGGATTCCAATGGTAATTTTTCTCTCTCCTCGAAAAGGTATATATAACGACCTTAACCGCATTTTAGAGGTTTACGCTTCAACTTCTCATCTTTAAACCTCTCACCTGCCTATATACCTTTCAACAAATCTGCTCAGTGCAAATTTCTGTTCCATCAAATAAACCCTAAGTCGCTCAGTGCGAAATTGCCAATTGCTCAGTGCGAATTACGAATTGATTGCTCTGTGTAATCTAAATATTCAACGATGGAAAGTACCACTCTTGTTCTAGGTGAGCGGATGGTCAGAGGTGCTACGTTTAAGAACAATGGGCTGCCAGTGATTAAAATCAATAATCAACGGGTCTGTCTTGCAATTCCTCAGAGGAAACAAGGAAGAGGATATGAAATCTGGGTTGATTATATCCGTAAATGCCCCCTGGCATTCGCCTTCTATGGCGCATCACTCAACATTGTTCCCCAACACCTATTGGAGTTCTGGTTTACATGCAACTTTAATCAGAACAGAGGAGAGATAACCGGCACTGTTCTTAATGGCGATAGAACAGTGGCCCTCACGGTTCAGCGGCTAAGGGATGTTCTTCAACTCCCTGTTCAAGATGTGTTCGAGCCAACCGTGAGTAGACAAGTGGCGAGATCAGTTCTACCTCAAATGGGTCACCCTCAAACTGAAGGGGTGATTAAGAAGGCCACTTTCCCAACCAGCTGGGGCATCATGGTTTCCACAATGGTACGTTCACTGGGGACCAAGGTTGGAGGCTTGGACCAAGTTAACGAGTTTGAAATGCAGCTGCTATACAACATGTTCTTTGCTAGACGTATCGATTATGCACAGCTCATATTCAACGAGCTCAAAGTCCAAGTACTGAAGACCACCAGGGACCTCCATGTACCATTCATAAGGTATTTATCCTTGGTGCTTGAAGCTGAGTTACGGGATTTATATGAAGCTGGATGGGATGTGTTCCCTGTTCCAACTCTCAGTCCAAAGATGTTTAACAATGACATCTTCCCAGAGCAAGAGGGTCTAAGTGGTCCAATGCTCTTGGTAGCTGAGGGAGTTTCATCTGCAAGTGGAGATGAGGGATCGAATCAAGGGGGAGCTTCTCACGCTGACACCGAGGTTCAGCCTGAGCTCTCTGCTCAAGCTGAACCAGCACATACAGAAGCTGCTTCAGGTATAACCTCTCCACTTTCTCTTTCTTCTCATTTTTCTCCATCCACTTTTGGAGATAAGACTGCAGTAGAACCAACTCAATCTAACCCATCTCCTCCACCTTCATTCCATTTACAATCCAAATCTGAAGCCACCCCTAGTATACCCACTACTGCTAGGGAAAATATTCACACCTACAAAATAAAAACTGCCAAAGGTGGTGCCACTCCTAAAGGCATCACTGGAGCTGAGATCACATTGATCCCTCCGGCATGAGTTGAGGGGGAGACGCCTACTCTCAAGATGTCAACCTCACGGCTCATTCAAACCCAACAACCTAAACCGGGTGTGGTGTCTACTCAGCCCACACTTATTCGTGCCATGGCAGAGCCTACTTCTGTGCCTGAACAGACACATTCAGGTTACATTGAACATATGACAAATCCCCAGGGTCAATCACCCCCCTCTATACCCAAAAGCCAACCACCAACCCATACACTTCACGTCTCGAGCCCTATTCGTTCTATTCACTTCTCACACTCTCTTGCATGACCTGTCAATGTTTCATCCTCACGCCAAGATGAATCACAGGGTCCAAAATCTGGTGCAAATGAATTTGAGGGTATACACCAACCTTTGGATGATGCACCCAATGACTCTCCTCAAACTAATACTGCCTCCTCAGGCATCCAGCAGTTGAAAGAATATGTTGCTGCTCAGTTTGGTTTGTTCCATCTCAAGCAGAAGAAGCACAAACGCCAAATCTATCAAAGGCTTGAGAAGCTGACAAAGGATGTTCAAGAGATTGCCTCTGCAGTTGCTGCACTCCAACAACAAAGAACTTCTAACCCTATTGATGATGACAAAAAGGGGGAGAAGGTTCAAGCTGATAATGAAGCTGAGCTAGTTCGAGCTGAAGCTGAAGCTCTTCTAGTTCTAGCTAAAGGGGCAGAGAGGAAGACTCAGACTGAGGGGGAGTTAGAAATTAACAGGGGAGATAGGGAAGTTGAACCTGCATCAAAGAAGCAAAAGATTTCAGAATCTGAGTCTGAAGCTGACGAGGATTCTGAAACTGAGCAGGAAACTGAAGAAGAAAAGGCTACGAGAGAATTGATCGAAATGCTAGAACAAAAAGAAGCAAATGAGCTCAATATCTCTGTAGCTGAATTAAAGAAGAGAAAAGAAAAAGAGCAACTGGATCAAGAAAAAGAAAAGTTAAAGAGAGCTTTAGCTGAAGCTGAAGCTGACTATAATGGTCCAAGACCTGATCCTATCCCATATTCAGATGCTGAAATACAAGAATGCTATTTCAGAAGAAACATCAGTGAAGATATCAAAGGCATGACCTTGAGCAGAGTCAATGGAGCTGTCATCCTCAACTTTGAATTTGAAAATGGATCAACCATGGGGATGGACCTGAGATACGTTCACAGGATGGGCTACCTAGAGTGGATCAGAATTCTGATGATGCTTAAGAAATTCAAACGAAGCCAAATAAAGGTAAGAAATCTTTACTTAAGTCTCAAAGTTGATCAAAAGGGCTGAGGAGCTGAGATATGTTCCAGTTCCTGGTCCACAATGGGAAAAACTGTTTGATATACCTGAAGGTGTTGAATTCACAGAAAATACATTCATTGATGCACCTATTCAGGGATTTATGTTCAAGGATCAGGAAGGCAAACCTAGCTTCATCAAATTTAATGAAGTATGCTATCTGAAAGCTAAGGATGCTGCCCATATAAGAACTTGCTGTGGAAACAATGAATCAAATCAGATTTTGAAATACAATCTGAATAAAATAATTAAAGTTCATCACAAAGAATTGAGAGGAAGTGAAGAAGCTGAAAAGTTACTATATGAAGTAACTAAGGAAATTATCAACTGGGAGCTTCTACACCCTGAATTTGTACAATAGATTAGTTCTACTGTTGTAAATATTAGATTAGTTCTAATATTTTTGTAAGCACTATGTGTGTATGATCTAAGTGATCAACAACTTTTGTATTATGATCAGTTCTATTAATACAAATATAAAGTTTGATAAGTTCAACTGTATTATGATGTGTTCATAGCTATAAGCCTGATAAGTTTAGCTTAATGAATAAATGATAAGTTCTTATTCATTAATATAATTAGTTTGTGTGTTCAACTAAAAATTGGTGTGTTCCAATTTAAATTGATAAGTTCAATTAATATTGATATGTTCAATAAATATTTGATCAGTTCAAATAATAAAATCTTAATAAGTTTAAGATTTAAAACATAATTCTGTTAAACAAACTTAAGAACTGTTTGATGGTTTTGTCATCGTCAAATAGGGGGAGTTTGTTGGGAAAATGATCTCATCAGTTTGAATTTGATGAGACAAAGTTAAGTTTGTAAGATGAGTTCTACATATAACTTAAACAGAATTATGAAGCTTAGTCAGACAGAACACTTAGAGTGATTCAGACTGAGTATAAGCTGAATATAAGTTGAGCATATGTTGATCAGTTTATATTATACCTTAGCTTGTTTATTAATATGTTTAATAATCTGTGTATGTCACATAAGGTATATATCGAGTAATCAGCTTGATGTGTTTCAAGCTGAGTGACTCAGCTCAAAAGCAGAGTCAGCTCGACAGAGTTGCTAAATATGTTTTAGTCAACTAAGTTAGACTTCTAAGGATGAGTTTATCAATGTACGTGTTAGTTCATGTATGAATTCAGATTTGTTCTCGAAGAACTCAGCTTGATGAGTTTCAAGCTGAGTAACTCAGTCCGAGTAATGAAGTCAGTTTATAGATAATTTAAATATGCTTTAAATTCATCTTTATCTCTCTATATCTACGGCGCGGATAAGAAGAACTCCAGAATCAAGATTGAAGATTGAAGACTCAAGATAAGAAGATTCAAGATTCAAGATTCCGGTTTATCCGAAAGTAGTTCAATCGATCCAACAAAATTGATTTTAGGCAAAAAAAAGCATTCTGCCAGACGGGTTAGCGCCGCTAACTATAAAAGTTAGCGCCGTTAACACCAGTTTAGCGCCGTTATCGCGAGAAGAGATAGCGACCGCTAACTACGGGCTAGCGCCGCTAAACCCATCACAGAACCAAAAATCACATTTTTCGGATTTTCAAAGCCACAAAGTGCAAATCTAGTGTAGAGGTGGCTCTGATACCACTGTTGGGTTCGTGGTATGGCACAGCGGAAGCAACTAAGGAACAAAAATTGAAATTTCAAAACAAAACCAACACCACAAAAAGAACCCCAAGGAGTGTACCAATCTCTACAACTAAGAAATGCAACAAAAGGAAGAGAGAAGAGAGAGTATACCCCTGATGTCTCTGAAGTTGATGTAGATCATGAACCCGAGCTATAGCACCTTCTTCTCTATCGAAGTCCACCCTGGGAAAAACCGTGATCTACTTGTACTAGCAAGCCATTAAGTGTCCTACACCATATGGAGACACCATCTCTGGAACAACAACCTCAAGAACTCCAGGAACCTCTCTTTTCTCGGCTCTCTCTCACACCCACAAGAACAACCCCAAAATGTTTCCTTATGTGTGTGTATTTTCACCATGAACATAAAAGAACATTAGGGAGAATTCAAAAGAGAATGAATGCATAAAAATGGTCTTCTCTTGCCTATGATATCCCCAAGAACCGGCCTGAGAAGATACCCCACTTTTAACATGCATTGGTGGACCATGGAGGTGGAGGGAATAAAGTTGTAATCTGTCAGATGGGTTAGCGCCGCTAGCCGCCCAGACTTAGCGCCGCTAACCAGTTAAGGTTAGCGCCGCTAACGCGGCTAAGTTAGCGACAGCAGGGTTTAGCGTCGCTAACCCTTCCAGATTACCAACCATCTTTAATTATTCATTTCCAACCCTCCCTTTTAGGTTGTTGTGAAGATCAACCCCCGGCGTGTGACCCGATAGGCCCATACATCATCGGTAGTGATCAATTGGCGCACGTGTGTCAGTGGGCATACTCCAACAGACTCCCACTTGCACATGACACACCGTACCCAAAGCATCACAGACAAGGAGCGGCCTCTAGTAAGACATCCTGCCCCCAAGTCAGTATGGGTTTTGTCTTCAGCACAAAAAACCAATCTGCAACCCATGTGAAAAGGTCCTATCGATAAGTGATCAATCATCCTTTTGTTCGCGATATCCATGTGAACACGAGACATGGTACTAAGTCATTCTCCGTTCGTTCACGATTATGTTTCCCGATTGAGATTAGTGGTGACCAAAACATACAAGTTGCACTCAGATTCTTTAATCATTGCACACTTGAGCACGGCCGTGCATTTTGGTGTCAGCGACCAATCATCGAGGGGCCCAGGGATATCTCTCTAAACAGAGGAACAAATTCCTTTGACTCACACTGCCCACCACAGTGATCATACTCTGCCCAACTACTCCCTTTATAACAGCCAGTTACGGGCTGCGTTTGAAAGTAATTAGAACAAAGCAAACCAAAGTGATGCAGCCACGTGCATCTCCAGTTTGAGGATGAACTGATATTATCATCCTGATTTACTCATGACAGGTACCACAAAGTAAAATCAGGTGTGCGTCGTCCAGTCAGTTGAAACACTTTCAAGTACAGGCGAAGAATTGCGTCCCCGTGCCCCAATCCCCATTGGACACATGACCAATTACTTCCCTCAGTCTTAGTTCAGACTTCCTTCCCATGAAGAATGACCGACTGTGGATATTTAGAATGTTAAAACATTCAGGGAAGAGGTAAAACATGCTAAGTTGGAACACAGTAAGGCTTACTGAGAGTACCCGCTGTTAGAATATGCCCACCGATGCAACTATACCATTTGGAATCACTACCGATGATGTATGGGCCTATTGGGTCATACACCGGGGTCAAATCTGACAGCAACTTAAGTAAAGGGATCAAAAAATGGCAAAAGAGAAAAGTTGACTTCGCAGGCCACGTTAGCGCCGCTAACTATTAGGAGTTAGCGCCGCTAAGTCCTATAGGATAGCGCCGCTACGGCTGCATGGGCTTTATGTCAAGTCAACTGACTAGCCGCGTTAGCGCCGCTAACCCTTTAGAGTTAGCGCCGCTAAGTATGGGTTAGCGCCGCTAAGTCCAAACGGTACCTTTTTGTCATATCACCTCAAAAGATGGCCAATGCATGGGGTTGAGTCTGAGACTCTCTTGACCGGCTGTGGGAGGTGAAATGTCGATTTGGAGTTTATAAAAGACCATTATTCAGCCTCATTTGTCTCTCTTGATAAGTTACACATACATACACACTCACAAAGTGCTACTAAGACTTTTGGTGAGTTCTACAAGAGAGAGAGTTAGGGTCTTTGCTCCAGAATTCGGTTCTAAGTGTTGAGTTGTTGTTCTCCTAGTCGGTTTTCAAGCAAGAAGAACCCAAAGGAGCTTGCTAGCTCAAGGGATTTGACGTGTTACCGGGGTATTATCCTCTAGTTGATTCGTTCAAGCCAAGGAGAAGCAAATCCATTCACTACACCGACTTTTGCTGGAGCTAAGGAGCTGGTATAACCTCCTTTACTCTCTGTCTTTGTTGCATTTCGTTTCATAGAGTATGATCCATGTTAGGGGTTTTTACGTTTTATGCTTTACATGCTTGTACCTTGGGCCTTTTGTGTTGTACCTTGCTTCCGCTGCGCGCCCTGAAAACCCCAACAGTGGTATCAGAGCTACCTCTATGATTGTTATGCACTTGGTGGCTTTGAAAACCCGAAATCAAAATTGTTTGTTTTCTGTCGAACAATTGGGCAAAACAATAAAGATACTCCTGTCTGATAGAGGTGGAGAGTATCTAAGTACCGAGTTTATCGATCATCTTAAGAATTGTGGAATTATTTCGCAATTAACACCTCCAAGGACTCCACAATTGAATGGAGTCGCTGAGAGGAGGAACCGGACTTTACTAGATATGGTAAGGTCCATGATGAGTCGAACTGAGGTACCTATTAGTTTCTGGGGATATGCCCTTGAAACGGCGGTAAGGATCCTTAACCTTGCACCAACCAAGAAAGTATCGAAAACACCTTATGAAATGTGGCATAATAAGAAGCCGACACTTTCATATCTACGAGTTTGGGGTTGTCAAGCTTACGTGAGACGTGAGACTGAGGACAAACTTGAACCTCGATCGGAAAGGTGTTACTTTATCGGATATCCTTCTGCCGGTGTTGGATATATTTTTTATAAACCTTCTGAGAACAAAGTTTTTGTTGCTCGAAGAGCATTCTTCTTAGAAAGAGAATTGCTATCTACGAGCATTCTTTTTGTTGCTCGACTTGTGGCAAAGGGTTTCACTCAAACACCCGGTGTTGATTATGATGAAACCTTCTCCCCAGTGGCTATGTTGAAATCAATCCGGATACTTCTGGCCATTGCCGCATTTTATGACTATGAAATATGGCAAATGGATGTTAAAACCGCCTTCCTTAACGGGAAGCTTTCCGAAGAGGTGTATATGACACAACCTGATGGTTTTGAACATCCAGAATATCCGAACAAGGTTTGTAAGCTAAAGAAGTCCATTTATGGACTTAAGCAAGCATCTCGCAGTTGGAATCTGTGCTTTGATGAGAAAATCAAGGAATTTGGATTTTCGAAAAGCAAAGATGAACCATGTGTATATGTCAGGGCTAGTGGGAGCACTATTGTCTTCTTAGTCCTATATGTGGATGACATATTACTCATTGGAAACCATGTTCCGAGCCTTAAGAGTGTAAAAGCTTGGCTCGGGAATTGTTTCTCAATGAAGGACTTAGGCGATGCGAGCTATATTCTGGGAATCAAGATCTATAGAGATAGATCTAGAAAGCTACTTGGGCTTTCTCAAAGTGCATACATAGATAAGGTCGTGAGACGCTTTATAATGGAGGAATCCAAGAAAGGAAACCTCCCTATGGCGCAAGGCTTGATGTTGAGCAAGACTCAATGTCCTACCTCCCAAGAGGAGATAGAAGTAATGAAGCGAGTACCATATGCTTCGGCTGTGGGATCGATCATGTACGCCATGTTATGCACTCGTCCTGATGTGTCATGTGCTTTGAGCATGACTAGTAGATATCAGGCTAATCCCGGGGAACCTCATTGGAAAGCTGTAAAGAACATTCTTAAGTACCTTAGACGTACAAAAGAAATGTTCTTGGTATATGGTGGGGAAGAAGAGCTAAGAGTAAAGGGTTACTCGGACGCTAGTTTCCAAACGGATAGGGATGACTGCCGATCTCAATCGGGGTTTGTATTCCTTTTAAATGGTGGTGCTGTGAGCTGGAGGAGCTCCAAGCAAGACACGGTGGCTGATTCGACTACTGAGTCGGAATACATTGCGGCAAGTGAAGCTGCAAAAGAGGCCGTGTGGATGAAGAAATTTATCCAAGATCTACAAGTGGTTCCAAGCATCACTGACCCTATTGAGATATTTTGTGACAATGAGGGTGCAGTGGCCTTGGCGAAGGAACCAAGAGCTCACAAGAGAACACGACACATTTTGCGCAAATACCACTTCATACGAGAAGTAGTTGAGAGTGGTGAAATCGTCATAAGCAGAGTAGCAACGGATGAGAACCTTGCGGATCCGTTCACTAAACCATTATCGCAAGCAGCTCATGATTCTCACACTAATGCTATAGGTGTAAGATTTGCTAGCGACTTGGTTTGAGTTTGCATATTTAGTTTGTTTGATATGTAAACTTTATTTTATATTTTTGGGAACGATATAGGCAGTATTGTAACTTATGCTTGTTTCGATATATAATAGAGATTATATATGCGTATGATACGGTTACATTCATAAGACTCTACTGTGTTCCATCTTAGCATGTTTAATCACTTCCGGAAATATTTTATATTTCAAACTTTCCACGGTCGGTCAATCTTGTGGAAGGAAGATTGAAACAAGACCGAGATAAGCATGTGACCTTGAATTCAAGATGGTCGAATTAAGGAGCAATGCCTATCTATACTTGAAAAGAGTTTCAAGTGATTGGAAGACCCGTACCCAAGTATACTCCATGGATTATAGTCACGAGTAACTTGGGATGATAATATCTTACGTCCTTAGACCTGAGATGTATGAACCGCTATATCATATTTCTTTCTTACTTTAGTCTTTTTCAAAAGTAGTTCGTAACTGGCTGTGATAAAGGAAACGGCTAAGTAAGTTAAGGGGTATGGTTTAGGGTTATGCAGTCAAAAAGGGATTTGTTCCTCTGATAAGAGAGATATCATTGGGCCCCTCGATGATTGGGAGCTGACACCAAAATTTTGCATGGCCATGCGCAAGGAATATTGATTTAGAATCAGATATGTCCTTAACTTTTGGTCACCACCAATCAAGATCGAGAAACACAATCGTGGACGATCTGGAGATTGACACTCAATCCATGTCTCGTGTTCACATTGATATCGTGAACAAAAGGATGTTTAAGATCATTTATCAATAGGACCTTTCTTTGTGAACAGGTTTCATTCGTATAACGAAACCCATACTGACTTGGGGGCAATGATGCTTTTGCTAGAGGCCGCTCATTGTCTGTGGTTTATTAGAAATGGTACATCGTGTGCAAGTGGGAGTTTGTTAGAATATGCCCACCGATGCAAGTATACCATTTGGAATCACTACCGATGATGTATGGGCCTATTGGGTCATACACCGGGGTCAAATCTGACAGCAACTTAAGTAAAGGGATCAAAAAATGGCAAAAGAGAAAAGTTGACTTCGCAGGCCACGTTAGCGCCGCTAACTATTAGGAGTTAGCGCCGCTAAGTCCTATAGGATAGCGCCGCTACGGCTGCATGGGCTTTATGTCAAGTCAACTGACTAGCCGCGTTAGCGTCGCTAACCCTTTAGAGTTAGCGCCGCTAAGTATGGGTTAGCACCGCTAAGTCCAAACGGCACCTTTTTGTCATATCACCTCAAAAGATGGCCAATGCATGGGGTTGAGTCTGAGACTCTCTTGACCGGCTGTGGGAGGTGAAATGTCGATTTGGAGTTTATAAAAGACCATTATTCAGCCTCATTTGTCTCTCATGATAAGTTACACATACATACACACTCACAAAGTGCTACTAAGACTTTTGGTGAGTTCTACAAGAGAGAGAGTTAGGGTCTTTGCTCCAGAATTCGGTTCTAAGTGTTGAGTTGTTGTTCTCCTAGTAGGTTTTCAAGCAAGAAGAACCCAAAGGAGCTTGCTAGCTCAAGGGATTTGACGTGTTACCGGGGTATTATCCTCTAGTTGATTCGTTCAAGCCAAGGAGAAGCAAATCCATTCACTACACCGACTTTTGCTGGAGCTAAGGAGCTGGTATAACCTCCTTTACTCTCTGTCTTTGTTGCATTTCGTTTCATAGAGTATGATCCATGTTAGGGGTTTTTACGTTTTATGCTTTACATGCTTGTACCTTGGGCCTTTTGTGTTGTACCTTGCTTCCGCTGCGCGCCCTGAAAACCCCAACACCCGCTACACGCGCATTACCAAATCCTCATTTGATAATCGATACAAGCAGAAGCACAATATTGCTTAACGTTCCCAAAAGAAAAGTATATCAAAATATTACTAAAACGAACTTAAGCCAAGTATATGCAGGCCCTAGTCTGATAAAAAACACTAACCCGCTACTATAGCTTAGTTAACGGATCTGCCACCAATGTTCTCCGTGTGTACTCTGATAATGATCGTATCCCAACTCCAACCAACCACTTCCAAAAGTGTGCGTTGATGGGATTGTGATCATATGTCCAAGCCGTTATACATGATTTGTCTTAAAGGAATCCAATAAGACAAACAACGCTTGGATCTAAAAATTTTAATGTGCATGAGCCATCATACTCTCATAGTTTTCATAAATATCTCTATAGAGTTATTGATGCTCAAAATTAAAATCTTATCTACTTAAGCCATCGTACTCTCATAGTTTTCACAAGGATCTTTATAGAGTCACCAATGCTTTAAGAATAAAATCTTATGTGTTAAAGTCATCGCACTCTCATAGTTTTCATAAAGATCTCTATAGAGTCACCGACACTTTAAGTATCACATTTACTAATGACACAATGTTTGTAGGATCATGAACCCCAATCGAATTGGAGGTTATCCTAAAACATAAACTATCACTCAGAGTAATAAATTACTCTAATAGTTTTCATTATAATCAACAAGAACATATCTTAATCTTTCTTGTTCTTTACAAATTGCTTTGTTAATCCTTAATGGAAGTATAGTTCTTGATTCAAACTTGCAGCCAATCATGATCAAGACATTATCTCCATTATTACATATGTCCAAGACATATTACATAGGATAACAACAGCCCTCCCACTAGCTTTGGCATCTATCCAAGTTTCATCATTGCTCATTGAAAACTTGATTTTCACAACATTAAACTTAGATGTTTGTTGAAGTTCAAGGCAATCCCTTTCTATGTTCTGTAGATTTTACAAGGATACCTTAGATGTAAATCACCTTCGGACAGTATTTTAAGCACTTCCTCATTAAATTCCTTTAACGGAATATGGTCTTTGCATCATTTTGCCATAAAACGGCGTGAGTGTCCATGTAAACTTCAACATAACTACTGGAAGAATGTCTTCATATGATACCTTCCACATGGTCAATCATCATGAAATCAATTCCAACCAGTCAGCATTTGAAGTTGTCTACAAACTAATCCATGCAGATCTTATATCCATAAGATCTATTTACACCTTACTGATCTTATCTAGGTGTTGGATTATCCAAGTTAATCCTTGAAATCCAGCATGGATTATAGCTTATCTCATTACCTTTTTCCTTATCTTAGTAGATCAAGGTCTACTACAGATTCCGGTAATTGATACATACGCAATGTATTATCAACAAGTCATCGTCCTCATGTATGTAATACATTTCCGGTCTTATGATGACTATTGCCAGACTTATGAAGAGGTAATATCATAATGCCAAGTACTTCCACATTGCCATGTTAAGTTCCAATCATTACTGATTGAATGCTAGTGTCAACATCAGGTCATTATATAATTCACACATACTTCCATTGGAATGCTTCAGTTGTTCATTTCCCTTTTCGAGCAATTCACCTCAGTTCTCAAAAGGTTATGAAAAGAACATCCAAAACAAAGAAGAACATATTAAATGTATTAGCATCTTTTAAAGTTCATCAATCTTCCACTAAATGTAGACTAGATGACTTTAATCCATGAGGTAGACAAGCAAAGCTTTCTTTCTAGTCTAACCTCCATGGTTGTTAATTTGACCATCTTTGTTGTTGTTAAACAAGAACATTGCCCGCCACAACTCAAGTACACCCATCTATCAGGTTACTTAAGTCTAAGCCATCAAATGGAATCATAACTAGTATGTTCCGTCTCTCCACTTTGCGATCCATGTAAAACATGTATCCTAGGATAGTTGAATCATGAGACATTCCCATAATTCTTATGATGAACAAGGAATCTATTATATCTCAACATCTTTTAAGACTTGAGTATTTTAGTTCCCTTTTGCCCTCTTTTATTATGAATTTGTTACGGGTGAGTTTTGAATACCTATCAGGTTTCAAACACTTTTCTAATACCCTTTTCTTCTACCATCATTGGTAAAGGTAACAAATTATACTTAGTTAATCCTTATGACTTTGTTTGATTGGCACTTATACAAAAGTGTAAGTGTATCCCAACAAACTTTTATTCCTCCCACATCAACTAGTGAAGGACATCTTAGTTATTTAACTTTATAAGCAAAAATCAACATCAACTAATGACTCGAAGTCAAAAGATTCCAAGTTCCATTCCACATGGACCTTGGTAATGGTAATCTTGTTTATATGGTTAAATCACCAATGTTATAAGGATAACTAATCAATAAACACTGATGATCATATTATTACTTCATAAGCAAAAGCTTATTATTTATGCCACGACATGAATAAACTTTGAAATAAAACTCTAAAACCCACAATTACATAATTCAAAGTAATATGCATCGTCATCAATAGCATAAAAGATACAATGCTTCTTGCCACGCAGGGCGTAAAACATCTATCTAATGAAGTAATAAATTAGCTGGTAGGAATGACAAGATCAACTCTTCCAATCCTTTTAGCAAGAGACAAGCACTTAAGCTTCCCTTAACTTCTTCCAGCTCTCAATGCATCACCGGCCTACTTCGGATAAAGATCTACACTTTGTAACAAACAAGTTTGTAACAATCGTGAGTGCTTTGAGTAGCGTTCAAAACCTAGTCCTTTGAAGTAGAAGATCAATGGAGTATAATCATGAATGTACCTGAAGTTGAGGAGCTAACGTTCTTCCGCTTTAGGATACTTAGCTCATTCAGGCACTTAGGGCAGGCGTGACGGCTCCAATTTCCAATTTCCCCACAAAAGTAGCAAACTACCCCAAGTGGAACGTTATCTTGAGGCACAATCTCATTTGCCTCAACTTCCACGTTTATGGTAGGCTTAGTCAAACCAAGCTTTCCATTTGAGGTCAGTTTCTTCTTCTTATATTTTTGATTCCCAGTAGCCTTAGCAGGTGTGGACAAGATTTGCTTACCTTTGGCCATGTTCAACTCAGCAGCCTTTAACATGCCATGTAGCTCACTTAAGGACCATTCCATATTATCTTTGAGATATTCCATGACGAACTTCTCATAAGACGTGGGCAGGGATGGGAGAATCAAATTCACCATCAGTTCCCTCCCTATGGGAAATCCAAGTCTCTCCATTTGGTCCATGTACGCCTTCATCATAAGGACATGAACACTTACATCTCCGCCTTCCTGCATCCTACAACCGACTAAAGCCTTGACATACTCAAAAAGTTCTTGTCTAACTTGCTGCGGGAAAATGTCCTTTAGCTTGTTAATCATGTCGTACGCACTCATATGCTTGAGTTGCTTTCGCAGCTCACAGCTCATAGTCGACAACATGAGACAAGAAACATCTTGTGTATCTCTGACACGCCTTTCCCATGCGTATCTTGTGGCCCAGTTCGCATTGGTAGCAGGTGGCTCCGGAAGAGGCTCCTCAAGGATGTGCAACTTTGACTCGTGTTGAAGGACAATCCTTAATACACGATACCAGTCCAGGAAGTTCACTCCTATGAGTCTCTCCTTTTGCAGGAACAAACGAAATGATAGTTTTGATGTAGTGTCGTTAAGATTTGCCATCTAAAATAAGAGTACGAGTTTTAGTAAGAATCGATATAATCCTCGTTAAAATAATTACCCACTTGATTTAAGAAAACCAAATTATCTTAACAAGGGCTAAGAACCTCAAAATACCCCAATCCATTACGGGTTTGCCGCGGATCACTTCATGAAGCTATTTTAGGCAGGTAAACAATTTACCAATTGCAATTCGTGATCGCAACTCTTAGGCACTTGCGGGATCCTAGGTACTCATAGCAAGCATTTGGCATGTTTGATCCCTCCACACCAATTCCTCATTAATACACTTTGATAGCTCGGCTAAAGCTCGACAACTACCATTGCGTTTAAGTCTTGGAATTTGTAAATCATCCATCAAGATACACGGTGGTACTCTAGCCCAATGACCTGCTCGGCTAGAGCTCGACAACCGACTTTGCGAGTTGCCACACGCGCCTTCCACACAGTTACGCAAAATCGATCTCGGCTAGAGCTCGACAACCAATCTTGTTTCACTAGATTTGGGCGGTGTCATCTTACGGGTGGTGTGAGATTTACTTTTGAAAAATGGGTTTTTGTTTCTCCGGTTAAAACTCTTTTAACCAATTATTGTCTATGTGGCGCGCAGAGTTTGTAAACCAATTTAAAAACTCTTTGATTTTATTATTTTAGAAAAATTTTCTAGCATGCGAAGATCCTAGACAACCATGCAAGAAAATAAACATAATAAAATCATCCACGCATGTAATATAAATCCGGTAACGAGCCAATCCTATGCGCCTTGCCCATGAGCCAACGGGCAATACTAAGTCATCTAAGGACTAGACCGAATGACCCGATGTGTGCTCCTCCCACTTGATCCATCGCGTCTCCTACCGACCTCCGGATCCAAGTATGCCAAGACACCCTCCAAATGGTTCTTGTTGGTTGCTTCGGTTCTCCTTTTATAATTTACAAAATTTAAAAGGAAATGGCATGCAAGCCACAATTTCTATTCTAAGCTAATACTACAAATTACAAAGAATACGAAATCGGCATGCAAGCCGTTAAATTTACAAACCGAATGAATAGATTAATTATTACAAACCATAGTGGTACAAACCACCAAATGAATTAATACATTAATCTAAAACCAACCAAACACATCACATAGGTCTTATGGCTCATAAATGTTACCGGATGCAAATACTACAACCACATACAAGAAACACAAATATACACATTGTGTGCTACACAAAACCATGTAAATCTTATATGTCTTGGTTAAGATTATCTAATCACTCAAGGCACAAATAATCCTATGTACATATGCATTAGGAACCTTAAACAAGTCAAAATTCCATATTCATATATACACAATGTAAGTATATGCAATTAACCATTTTCATGCCAAAATGTTAATCCACATATAGATACACCAACCAAGACATAAGGCAACTTAATATAATCACACATCAAATTCTGGAACAAAATTCCAGAAAGTACAAGTAGCTCAATCGATCCAACAAAATTGATTTTAGGCAAAAAAAAGCATTCTGCCAGACGGGTTAGCACCGCTAACTATAAAAGTTAGCGCCGTTAACACCAGTTTAGCGCCGCTATCGCGAAAAGAGATAGCGACCGCTAACTACGGGCTAGCGCCACTAACATGGAAAGGTTTAGCGCCGCTATCACATTTTTTGGATTTTCAAAGCCACAAAGTGCAAATCTAGTGTAGAGGTGGCTCTGATACCACTGTTGGGGTTCGTGGTATGGCACAGCAGAAGCAACCAAGGAACAAAAACGGAAATTTCAAAACAAAACCAACACCACAAAAAGAACCCCAAGGAGTGTACCAATCTCTACAACTAAGAAATGCAACAAAAGGAAGAGAGAAGAGAGGGTATACCCCTGATGTCTCTGAAGTTGATGTAGATCATGAACCCGAGCTATAGCACCTTCTTCTCTATCGAAGTCCACCCCGGGAAAAACCGTGATCTACTTGTACTAGCAAGCCATTAAGTGTCCTACACCATATGGAGACACCATCTCTGGAACAACAACCTCAAGAACTCCAGGAACCTCTCTTTTCTCGGCTCTCTCTCACACCCACAAGAACAACCCCAAAATGTTTCCTTATGTGTGTGTATTTTCACCATGAACATAAATGAACATTAGAGAGAATTCAAAAGAGAATGCATGCATAAAAATGGTCTTCTCTTGCCTCTGATATCCCCAAGAACCGGCCTGAGAAGATACCCCACTTTTAACATGCATTGGTGGAGCATGGAGGTGGAGGGAATAAAGTTGTAATCTGTCAGATGGGTTAGCGCCGCTAGCCGCCCAGACTTAGCGCCGCTAACCAGTTAAGGTTAGCGCCGCTAACGCGGCTAAGTTAGCGACATCAGGGTTTAGCGTCGCTAACCCTTCCAAATTACCAACCATCTTTAATTATTCATTTCCAACCCTCCCTTTTAGGTTGTTGTCAAGATCAACCCCCGGCGTGTGACCCGATAGGCCCATACATCATCGGTAGTGATCAATTGGAGCACGTGTGTCAGTGGGCATAGTCCAACAGTCATTATCTATAATTATATGTTAATTATAGATATCTAAGTTTGAGAGAATTGAGAGATTTATATTAGGTGATTATGTATCAAGAGTTGCTTACTTGATAGTCATTGTAATCATCTTCTTATTCAAAGCATTGTAATCATCTTCTGATTAATAAAAGCATTTGATTGATTGTGGTTTGATTTACTGTGTGTAACACTTTCCTTTGATTTGTTCAATTTCCGTAGAAAGTGTATTCAACCCCCCCCTTCTACACACTGTTGCTTGTTGTTACTCTCTCATACAAGGGACCAACATATATATTTACCCCTAGTTAACCAATTTGAGCCTAAACCCTTCATTTCATTACCCATGTTTTTCCTGTTTTAGTCTATTTTATTTTTTTAAGTTTCCAGAGTCAGTTTGACCTGTTTCATGCTGCTTAGTTCCGTTGTATTTTATTCGTCAGTTGTTCATGCGCCGATTAGTGGGATATGAAAAATACATATGTCCCTTGGTTTATTCCGTATTCATGCTGTATACAGCTGAGTTTTCTGAGAAAATCCAAAAAAAATCAGAAAAGAGATAAAAATTCAAAAAAATTAGAAAAAGAGAAAAATGAGAAATTCAGTTACTTGGCATGCTTTCCTTGGCTATTTTTGAGTCTGTCATACATTGAGTAGTAGTTATTTGTCAGTATTACCTGGTTGTTAGCCATCATTCAGAGAATTCTGATTCCATTTCTACTTGATGAATTGTATTCTCGCAAAAATATTGTGATATTCCTGTACTCCTTCAATAATAGCAGCTTTGACGGTTTTGAACTTGATTTCTGGATTCTATTTTAGCCACTTTTATATATTCCCATTCCTACCCTTAGCCCTAGCCACGTTACAACCCGAACAAAGTCTTCTTGATAATTGCATATGTTTATGTTAATTGGTGGAGACATGATCTGTGATCAAGCTTATACTAATCTTTGCTTCAATCTAGCACGTGCACTTATACACTTAACCCAAATACACATTGAGTGCTAGAGTGATCTCCGGTGAGGTATGAAGTCAGATACTTGTCATAATTCATCTATTAGTGGTTAAATTTCCTTTTCATGGAAGTTTGTTTTCGTTGCTGTGTTTGGCTGTCTGTTATGCTTTTAGATCTTTTCTATGTCGGAATGATACATGTTTGCACTGATTTGCTGCCTTTAGAAATACTTTGGTTTCAGCTATTGCATTAGAGTTTGCTTGAGGACAAGCAAAGCTTAAGTGTGGGGAGTTTGATATTTGCGTTTTATGCATGTTTTACATGCTAGAATACCCCGTACTTAGCCAAAATACTAGGTGATTACCCCTATTATTGATCTAATATACTTAACATTCACCATGCAGGTTAAAAAGAGCTTTAAGTAAGATAAATGGGCAAAACAAGGGAAGAATAGAAGAAAATTGAAGAATAGTGAAAAAGTGATCCCTACGGTCGTAGAAGATAGTCCGTACGGCCGTAAGAGTCTGTCTTCTAGAAACCATCATTGCCTGCCAGATCTTTGCGTGTCCCGGTCGATTGGTTTAATATTGCGTGTGGAGAATCTCTGTCCCAGCCACCCTACGGCCGTAGAGGATACTTCCTACGGCCGTAGGAAGTTCTATTACAGCACATTAAATGGCAGAATCTGCCATTTGCACAAGGGTCCGGATTTTGTTACCAATTTCATCTCCACTCCGGAAAAACACATCCATATACCCTCTATAAACACTCTAACACTCCACGGGAATTCTCTTGGTGATTCTAAGGTGGAGAGATTGGATTTGAAGGCTTGAAACAACATCTTGGAGCTTGGATTCCTTAGTTTATCATTGCTTAGCTTGGGTATACTCTTTCCATTTATTATTTCAATCATGTACCCATGTGTTCCAGATGGTGTAGTGCTAATATTATTGTATATGGATAACTAAACTTATTTCACTTGGGGCCAAGATGATTATTGGCTAGTTATGGCAATATATTTGACTTTTATGATGACTTGATTCAAATATGCATGTTTTGATCTTGAATACAAGTGTGTTTTATCAATTTAGTATGTTTAATCTTACCATGTTCATGTGTGATAATGTGTATAGGATAACTCCTTCATGTTTAAGCATGTGGATATTCAAGAATGATGGTTGATTTTACTAATTCCATGTTGAGTTTGTTAGTAGAAATGATACATCTTGCATGGTTGTCTTTAGATATCATTATTGGAATATGTTTTGAATCCTTGTAGGTTCATCCATTATTGGTCATTTTATTCATATGTTGGTTTTATGCATGCCTTATGATAGTAGATGAAAATCTTGTCATTTTGTGTATTCATTGGTCTAACATGCTACAAATAATTAAAGGGTTCACAAAGATGTTTGTTGGTATGTTTAGATGGTGAAATGAACTCACATGTATGCCCTTGTTATGCTTGTCTTAGTGTTCAATGTGCATATCACATGATTCATGTTTCAAGAAGTGTTGGCTATACTAGAAATGGTAGGTTGAACATGTTCATATCTTTAGTAATCATGTGGCTAATCATTAAAACCCCTTAATTGTGTGGTTTGAGTTTAGAGGAGTTTGTGACCCCATTGTACCAGTTTACATGTGTTTATGATCTGAGATTAAAGTCTAGATTGTAATTTGTTGTTGAATGCCTTTATGTGAGATTTGACTGTTCTGTCGTTTTGGTTCCTACGGCCGCAGTGAGAAATCCATACGGCCGTAGGGACTGTACAAACTGCTACGGCCGTAGTGATAAATCTGTACGGCCGTAGTAGGTTATTTTCACAACAGTTTGCTGTTTTTGCTTGTTTTAACTTATTTAACCACTTTAACACCTTTTTGGGTTATGAGGACTACTGGATATGTCATTTGAAAAGATGTATGTCTTTGTAGTCTGATTTGGATGTGATCTGGTGGATCTGTAGTTAAATTCTTATATGTCGTTGCTTGTCTGATTATGTTTAATTCCTAAGTCTGAGTCTTGATAACTCGAGTGATGATTTCTGTATGATAATGTAGTCTTGTGAGTATTAGAACAGCATGCTATGAGCTTAATCTATTCAAGTATTCATATTATGTTTTGTATTGTGTCATTTCCATGACTAGTCTCGATGATTCGAAAGCCTGAGTGAATCTGTTATCCTACCTGTTTGCCTTCAGTGTTACTCTGTTTTAGTTGCTGTATTTCCTGTTTAATTTAGTTCATTCTGTTACTTGCTTTAATATTTTAATCAGATGATCGAACAACAATGAAGCTTAAGTATCGGTAGCTCCCTATCCTGGTGGAACGATATCCGGTCTTACCGATTCTATACTACTATTGACCAGGTTATACTTGCCTGAGTCGTGTGTAGTATCTGCTTAGTAACATCGTTTTTATAAATTTAAAACGAGGTTGTGTCACAAGATTTTATAAGGAAAAACCAGCAGTCTGGCCGCACACCATATGCCCATACTGCCTGCAATTATAGCAGTATTTACCCACACACTCCTTAGCATAATGCCCAGTGAGTCCACAAGAATAACAAACCTTTTCTTTATGACGACACTCCCCAGCATGACTTTTACCACATATATCGCACGCAACTCTATGTCGGGATCCTCCGGTTTCAGTTCGGGTTTTTCATCTTCTTGTCTCCCTCATTTGGTTATTCTCCTAACACATCAAACTCTTCTCGGATAGTGTCTCTTATTTCTTTCTTAATCTCTTCCTTCATTTCATTCTTTATATATTTCTTCATTTCATTCTTCACCTCTTTCTTCATTTCATTCTTTATATCTGTCAAAATTGGCGGCATGTTTTTCTTGAAACATTTGTCAAACTGCTCCGACATCACCTCTCGAAGATGACGTGTAGGCACAACTCCACGTCGATTTCCGTAGATAGAGATATAATCTTGCAGTTCTCCAATAGCAGTTAAATATAAAGCCTCCTCGCATTTCTCTTCGTTTCTAGCTTGTTGGTTTAAGTTTCTATCCATATCTCTGCAATCAAAGAACTCTTAGTTAGTACAAACACAAAACCTCATTTAAAACCTTTCTACTATACACTAATTCAATCTAATCACACTTGGACATTCTTGACTGCCTATATTAACGCACACATCTTTTCTTAACACTCTAATTAAGTCTCATTTCATTACCAATAATACTATTCTTTCACATTATCATTGACATCACTTTATTTCTCTTATCACATTCACGTTTATTTGATACAATTGTCATTAACCCTTAACTAACTCTTTTAAATCAAATTCTTACACTCAAACACAACTATCACACTTTTCCGTTGTTTACATAGAGCTAAAACACTTATCTCGAGAAAACAATGGAATCTCAATCACATCACTGAATTGGATTTCCTCGACAATATCATTGCCGAATTAACCCACTCCAGTTCTAACACTGAAACTTTATAAGAAACACAATTACAATAAAAGTAAGAAACTTTATATATATATAAAGAGGAAATATTACTAAGAGAGGAAAAACTAAACAAAATTTATTGTTATAAAAAACTAAAACAAATAGATTAAAAAAAGAAAAAACCGCTAACATAAGAAAAGAAGACTTTTAGACATTGAAAAGAAAGAGAAATAAGAAAAGAAGGCTTTTAAAAAAAAGAGAAATAATAAATGATTAAAAAGAAAATAAAAACAGAACACGAAGGAAGGAAGAGCCGTAAAAAAAGAGGTATGGAAAAAAACGCAGCTAGTAAGAATCGAACCTGACATGCTTAGGATAGAGGGAAAGCGTTACAGCCCGTTGATCTACAATCAGATTTGGTAAATGATCTTGATATCTTCAATATACAGTACTACACATTTTGTAATAGAGACCCCTATATGGGGACCGGTTCATACGAAAACCAGTTTTTATGTAGTTGTCAAACTTATGGGGACCGGTTTGTGTGTATTAAACAGGTCTTTTTGTTAAAAAGTTATGGGGACCGGTTCCTAAATAGAAAACCGGTCTCTTTGTATATATATAGAGACCGGTTCTTCCTTTTAAAACCGGTATTTTTAAAAACAAATCATGGGGACCTCTTAGCATATGAAAACCGGTCTCTATGGTTATATATATAGACCGTTTCTTTTTTAAAAACCGCTTTCTATTTACTTTGTTTCAAAGAGACCGGTATTATCATAAGAACCGGTCTTCATAAGTTTTTTTAAATATTGATATAAACATATATCTTTATCTCTAATTTTAATCTTTATTTTTTTATCTCTATTAAACTTTAAATATAACTTTAGATTGGAATAAGTCGGTTACGTTTATTAAGATAATTTAGATATATTTAAAAATTTGAATGGATTAGGATAAGTATTATTTTAATGCATTTAGATTAGTTCACATATTAGGCTTAGCTTAGATATAATATAATACACTATTAATAATAGTTAAGAAATATATATATATATATAATAGATATAGATATACACACATGGAAAAGATAAATAAAATAATAATAATAATTCTACAAGTTATCCAAATATATCTACACCAAACTCTCAAAATTTCAAATTCAAAGTATATATATATATATATAGTTGAGTTTTGTATTATAACGTCAAATCGTTTTTCTTAAATTATGAATCTGAGCAAGTAGAGCTTTGAGAGGGAGAAGAAGAAAATATAGTTTCGGTCGAGTTTCAGAACAAATATTGAAGAAAGTCGCGTGTTTGGAGGTAAATTTAGAATTTGTATTTATTGTATGCTTGTTCTTAGTTGATTCAATGGAAAAAAATATGATTTAAGTAACTCATAGACCACCATGAAAACCACCATATATGTTATATTCGTTAGTATTTATAAATATATAGAGATCGGTTTTTGTATAAAAGGAACCGGACCCATTGCTTCAGTTTGTTCTTTGCTTGATGTATCTTGGTGATGAAAATATATAATTTAAAATTGTGTTCTTGATGTCTTTTATGGGTTAATACGATAGGTGCATCAAAAATGTATTCTTCATCTTTTATTCACTTTTTTCTTTTTGATGATTCACGTTTGTGTATTAAAAATATGTCCATTCGTTCTTCCTGGTTTTTTTACCCGTGCATAAAAAATCTGGTAGTTTGGATATGTAGAATGCAAAACGTGGTTTAAGGAGTTATGCAAATAATTAAATTACGATCATACCCATAACTACAAGTTTTTTAATTAATTAACTACTAGATTTGATGATCTAAGGGTTAGGATTTCCCTCTTTTTCATCTCTCCTTAACTCATATCTCTCTTGATCCTAATCCTATATATATATATATATATGTTAATCTTTAATTTTAATCTTTATATTTTATCTCTATTAAAGTTTAGATATAACTTTAGATTTGATTAGGTTGGTTACGTTTATTAAGTTAATTTAGATATATCTAAAAATTTGAATGGATTATATGATAAATATTATTTTAATACATTTAGATTAATTCACATATTACGGTTAGCTTAGATATAATACTATTAATAATAGTATATATATATATATATATATATATATATATATATATATATATATATACACACGCACATGGAAAAGATAAAACTATAGGTTTGAATGGATTATATATTTATCTCTCTTTTATCTTGAATTTAGATTAATTCAGATATGTATAGTTAGTAAGCTTAAATATCTTCTAATATATATAAAAGACTAGCTAGAAAAAATTATTAAACGATCTCAACCTTTCATTTAATAAAAGATTTAATCTTGACCATTAATTTCTTTAAAATCAAAAAATCAATTTTGACTTTATGAAGTCAAAGTAATACAAACTCAAATAGATAGATTTTGATACATATTGCCGTATTGGTTGAAAAGAAGCTTATAGCCCCGTTATATAATTTGTTTTATTTTTATGAATTATTGTTTAATCCTTTTTTCTCCTATCTAATAATAATCTTTAATCTAATCTAATATATATATATATATATATATATAAAAGACTAATTTGATAAAATTTATTAGACGATCTAAACCATTCATTTAAAGAAATATTTAATCTTGACCATTCATTCACTTAAAATCAAAAAATCAATTTTGACTTTCAAGAGTCAAAATTAAAGATAATTTCATATATCCTCTAATTAAATCATACAAAATCGTATTTTTTCACCTTAATTTACAAAATAATATTCAAATTTATTCAATTCTACTATAAGGTAAGATAGGAGGTAATAAGAAAAAAATTTATGCTTATTTAAGAGGCTCGTGATATGGTTTATCTTTATTTAGAAGAATATTTTAAAATTTGCATGTTAAGAATTTCTTTAAAGTTTAAATCAGGTTGATTGTTTTTTTTAATATTAAAATTATTAAATGGTGTTCGTTAAACTTTATTTAAATATTAATTAAAAACTAATCTTTATTATCTTAATTAAAGAATTTAAACAGTTCAAGATTAATTTATGGATATTATTATTGATTATGCTAGTAATTAGGTTTGAAATTTTATTATTAGTCTTAATTTTTTCCTAATAAACTGTAGATGGATCGTAGTAATTGGATGTATGGAAAACGTACTACAAAGGAGTTTATGACAGGGTTATCAGATTTCATAAGAGTTGCCGAGGATCACAGAGTGAAAAGGCAAAAGACCAAAATTTGTTGTCCTTGTACAACTTGTGCAAATTTCAATTGCTTTGTTGATAGTAATGAAATTAGAAACCATCTTATAAAAAACGGATTTGTGAATGGGTACACTTGTTGGGATTGGCATGGTGAAACTTTAGTAGGTAGTACCTCGAATGTGTCTGAATGTAATGATAATTTAGATGACATGTTTATTGATGATAATTTAGCCAATAGTGATACTGATGATGATAATTTAGAGGACATGCTACATGATTTAGAGGATAAACCATCTTATAAAAAACGGATTTGTGAATGGGTACACTTGTTGGGATTGGCATGGTGAAACTTTAGTAGGTAGTACCTCGAATGTGTCTGAATGAAATGATAATTTAGATGACATGTTTATTGACGATAATTTAGCCAATAGTGATACTGATGATGATAATTTAGAGGACATGATACATGATTTAGAGGATAATGTTGCTGAAAAAGATCATGATAAATTTCAACAACTTTTTGTTGACTCGGAAAAACCATTATATGATGGGTGTACTACTTTTACTAAACTTTCTGCGGTGTTGAAATTGTTCAACTTAAAATCAAGCAATGGATGGAGTGACAAAAGTTTTACAAGCTTATTAGAGTTGTTACATGAAATGCTCCCGGATGGTAATGAGCTACCAGTTTCCACATACCATGCAAAAAAGTTGATGTGTCCAATGGGATTAGAAATCAAAAGAATACATGCATGTCCAAATGATTGCATGTTGTATACAAATGATGATGAAAACCTGCATGAATGCAAGATATGTCATACATCAAGGTATAAACAAGTAAAACAAACATTTAGCAATCACGTGATGAAAAATGGTCCTCCTGCTAAGTTGCTATGCTATTTTCCAATCATGCCAAGATTGAAAAGATTATATGCAAGCGCTAAGGATGCAAAATTGTTACGTTGGCATGCCGAAGAGTGTATAAATGATGGAAAACTGACACACGTAGCATATGCACCTCAATGGAGAAATATTGATTATAACTTTGAAGAATTTGAAGAGGAAATAAAAAATATAAGGTTTGGACTGAGCTCAGACGGAATTAACCCATTCAGAAACATGAGCAGTCGGCATAGCACTTGGCCGGTTCTTTTATGCATATATACTCTTCCACCTTGGTTGTGTATGAAAAGAAAATACATCATGTTGTCATTATTAATCCAAGATCCTAAACAGCCTGGGAATGACATTGATGTGTACTTGGCTCCATTAGTTGATGATATGAAAGAATTGTGGGAAACAGGCATACAAGTGTATGATGCGTATATGAAAGAGTACTTCCAGTTACGGGCCATGATTTTTTGCACGATTAGTGATTTCCCAGCATATGGAAATTTGTCAGGATATAGTACAAAAGGGAAAAAAGCATGTCCAGTTTGTGAGGATGATACTCACTCAACTTGGTTGGGAAATTGCAAGAAAACAGTGTATATGGGGCATCGTCGATGGCATAGCGAGGATCACGAGTATCGCAAGAAGAAGAAATTATTTGATGGTAAGATAGAGCATGGTGTAATACGACAACCATTGGATGGAAAAGCTACTCTCTCTCGGGTTGTAAATTTAGAAACCGTATTTGGAAAAAAGACCGCCCCTCCCAAAGGTATTTGGAAAAAAAAGTCTATATTTTGGGATTTACCATACTGGGAGCATTTGGAAGTACGACATTGTCTTGATGTTATGCATATCGAGAAGAATGTCTGTGAAAGCTTGATAGGACTGTTGTTGAACATACCAGGAAAGTCAAAAGACGGCGTTAATGTAAGAAAGGACATGATGGAAATGGGAATTAGAAAAGAGCTTGCTCCTGTTGAAAATAAAGATAGAAGACGTGGTACGTATCTGCCACCAGCTTGCTACACTATGTCGAAAGTTGAGAAAACTAGTTTTTGTCAATGTTTGCATACTATTAAGGTTCTATCCGGTTATTCTGCTAACATTAAGAAACTAGTTTCATTAAAAGACTTGAAGTTGCTTGGTATGAAGTCTCATGATTGTCATGTTTTAATGACCCAAATGATTCCTATTGCAATTCGTAGAATATTACCTTATCGCATTCGACACCCAATCACAAAGTTATGTTTATTTTTTAATGTTATTCATTCAAAAGTGATTGAGCCTGAAGTGTTGAATGAATGGCAACATGATATTATCCTCACTCTTTTCCAGCTGGAGATGTACTTTCCACCTTCCTTTTTCGATGTAATGGTACATTTGATATCTCATATTGTAGGAGAAATCAAAATATGTGGTCGTGTATTCCTTCGATACATGTATCCATTCGAGAGATATATGGGTTTTCTAAAAAGCTATGTAAGGAACCGGTACGACCAGATGGTAGTATAGTTGAAGGGTATGCTTCCGAAGAGGTAATTGATTTCTGTACAGACTATTTGAAAGGTGTTACAAATATCGGCATTCCAAAATCTCGACACGAGGGTAGACTTGGAGGGTTAGGAACACTAGGACGAAAGGATGAGACGCCAAATCAGAAAGATTTACAGTTGGCACATTTTACTGTCCTTGAACACATGAAATGTATTTCCCGATACATAGATGAGCATAAGTCGTTGTAAAAAAAACAAACCGTCAAAAGAGCACAATATGGTTGGCTCAAGAGCACATGAAAACATTTGGAAGTTGGTTGTTGAATAGGGTAAGGAGTACACTTGCACATATTACAGATAAAGATGTGGAACATTTAGGGTACGGACCAACCCGTGTTGTCAAATATCAAGGCTATGAGATCAATGCGTATACATTTTACACAAAACAACAGGTTGAAAAGAGTACACTACAAAACAGTGGGGTGACATTAATAGCATCAACAACAGAATTAACCATGGTGAACCGTGAAGAAAGGTCAAGGGTAGCAAAATTTTCTTACTACGGTATCATTCAAGAAATTTGGGAATTAGATTATACTTCATTTGTTATACCCTTGTTCAAGTGTAAATGGGTTGACAATAATCGGGGTGTTAAGGTTGATGACGATGGATTCACAGTTGTTGACCTTTCCACAAATGGGTATGTATCTGAACCATTCATTCTAGCAAAACAAGCCACCCAAGTGTTTTTTGTCAAAGACCCGAAAGATCCACGATGGCATGTTGTCCAATACGGTAAGCGACGCATAGTTGGTGTTGATGATGTTGTAGATGAGGATGAATATGATCAATTTGATGAGCTACTTTCATTTTCTGTTGGTGTTACATCTACAAATGATATTCCTGATGACACAGCCTACATAAGGTTAGACCATGAAGAAGGAGAAGTTGTCTAAATCACTCCAACGATTCAGAAGGAAATAAAGAATTATATTATAAAACTACATATATTCTATTTAATATACAATCAATGTATTAATACATTATTGTTTCATTTTTGCAGGATGCATATTAAATAATGTTTGAATGAAGACCAACTTTACTATATTTAATTTCATTTGTATTAATTTATTTCAACATGGAATTTGACTTTTGCATTTAATAGTTAATCTTTATCAATTTAATTTAATTATTTTGTTATATTATGAATATAGTACTAATAAGCTAATAACATATAATTAACATGATTATAGATATTATAATATACATAATATAATATAAATAATTAAAAATCATTGAAATCAGTTACATAGAAAACCGGTCTCTATGGATTACCAAAGATCATGGAGGCCAGTTTGTATATGAAAACAGGTCTTTATTAGTTTGGAGTGTGAAATTTAAGAGGAAAAAGAAAATTTTGTTAAAGAGGGAATGGAGGGAACTCAATAAACTTTTAAAACATATAAAGACCGGTTTTATAGAGAAAATTGGTCTCCATAATATAGGATAGGGGGAAAATTGAAAAATTCGAAAGGAAGTATATATTTTAGATTGGGAAAACAATTTTTGTTGTTTAAATTATTATTAATTAGGATTATTGTTATAGTTATATAAGTTATTTAATTAAATAACACGTATAACTATAATAATTATCCTATTTAATTGTCATTTAGATAATATTGAGTAAAATACAAAATTTAAAATAAAATAAATAAGCTAGATAATTTTCTTTTTTATCGACATAAGATTAAATTATATTAAAATAAGATAGATATTTTTCTTAATTTTATTATAACTAACTATGTAATTGTTTAAACGAATTATGTAATATATACATATAAAAAATTTTCATTAGTTTGACCTATAAAAATTGAATAAATGAAACTTATCTTAAAACTACTATTATATATCAACAATTTCAGAAAATGCTACAGAAGGCAGATTGGTAAAGGGGTTCTTAGGGGCTGATTATATTCTATCATTTATTATTAGTATATTATTTTTTGTGGCATCATAAATTTTGATTTCTAACAAAAAAAAAAATGAATAACTAAAATGTAGGCTAAATATGAATATAAAAAAGTTAGTTTATCTAATCCGACGTGTGTTTATTTATGATTTAATTATTCTTGTATGATTATAGTATATCTTATTAACAATAATGTAAATCAATAACTAGAATGTAGGCTATTATGTCGTAATTAACATCTTGAATTTTTGTTCATGTGATAATATTCAATCTTCTAATCTTCATATAACAATTTAAATTATCATATTCAATCATGTTTGCTCTATTCTTTAACAGTGCTTACATCGCTGGTCTTGGAATTGACGCCGTCTGTTGCCATTTTTTAAGCTCTCATTTTTTTTGCGCTTTATAAGTATTTAATATCATTTATTAATTTTTAATATTATTACTATTCTAAACCATCCCGTATGTTACATGGGACATTTAAACTAGTAATTATTAATGTTATTATTATAATTATTAGTATTAGTATTAGAATTATTATATTACTATTATTATTATTATTATTATTATTATTATTATTATTATTATTATTATTATTATTATTAGTTTTATTATTATTTTTATTAGTATTATTATTACATGAGCTAAAATACTTAGTTATAATAATATGTAGTTCATAAAGACCGGTTTTTTAATTGAACCGGTCCCATATCTTTTGCGTTTTTACCGCCCCGCCCTAATATAGAGACCTGTTTTATTATGGTAACTGGTCCCCATATCCCAAAATCTAATATAGAGACCTGTTTTATTGTTGTAACCGGTCCCCATATCCAAAAATTTTATCGCGCGGAAGTTTAAACCTATTCTCACCTTCACTCTTACGCTGCTACGGCTGCTCCCCAAAATTTTACTCGACGAAACTGCCGCCACCTTCTGGAACTGCTGCACCGGAGGCTTCCGCCTTCATGACCTCATCACGGGCTCTCACGGGCCTTGAAGCCCATATAACTCACGAACCGTGCCACCAATTTGGAACTCGTGGTGACAGAATCCTTCACGACCCGAGGAGCATCCTTCATGGTCGTGAAGCTTAGGTCAACTTGAATTTGACCATTTTGACCGGATGTTTTGCCTAGGGCTATTGGCAATGAAGCTTGGTGTGTGATCGAATAGGCTCTTACTTCATCGGCAGTGATACGGGCTACATGTGACAGTGGGCATACACCAACAGACTCTCACTTGCACCTAACATACCATACCCACGAGGATCACAGACAGAGAGCGGCTTCTAGCAAGACATCTCAACCCCCATGTCAGAATGGGGCATGTCATCCCTGACATGTACCAAATCAAAACCACTAAGGTTTGAAATGGTCCTATGGATAAGTGATCAATCATCCATTTGTTCGCGATATCCATGTGACACGAGACATGCTACTAAGTCATTCTCTGATCTTTCATGATTATGTTTCTCGATCAATATTGGTGGTGACCAAAATGTACAAGTTGCATTCGATCATACATCATTGCAATCTTGAGCATGGCCATGTATTTTGATGTCAGCGCTGTTGGGGAGATAGCAATATTAAACCACAATTAAACCTATGTATTATTTATTATAGGATTTGATGTTTATAAGACCTTATTCTTAGTTTTGAGTTCAGAATGTTGAAAAACATGTGTTGTTTTTAAAAATAGACTTAAAGAATTTTCTAAGAATGAAACATCAGGTGATGAGTTAAAACATCAGCTGAACTCTAAGTATCAAAAGATGAATCAGCTTCAAAGGATCAGACGAGGAAAAAAGAGCATCAGCTGATGGTTTACAAAACATCAGCTGAGGATCAAAAGCATCAGCTGACACCTCTAAAGTATCAGCTAAAGACACAAAGCATCAACTAAAGACTTCTCCAGTTCAGATAAGAAGTTTACTATTTACTAAAGTAACTTTTATAAGTTTATCACTATACATGATCAGAAGAACATGTTTGATCTACTGATCATATAGGTTGATTAACTTATACACTTTAGTCCCTAGTTATTTCATCAGCTGAGCAAAAGTATTATTGCAGTTTAGAGTTAGTTTCATCAGCTGAGTCATATTAAATATGTATACTTAGTTGTTTTTATTCTTAAGTCAAGGCAGAACATGTGTTGTTCTATTTTGCCTTTAGAACATGTCAAAGCATTAGCACTTTTTGTATCTACAAAGAAACAAAAAGGATAGAGTTTGATCCCCTGAAAAAGGTGAAAGCTACTTTACAAAAGGAAGATCTCGAATATTTGTTTCAACAACTAAGTATGGCTGGCAACTCCATACTTAGTAAAGTCAAATCTGAAGAAAGCACGGTGTTGTATAAAGTACAAGCATGAAAAGAGAAACTTGCAGTTCCAAGGCAAAAGGTATGGGTTTAATAATATAATAATAGATAGTGGGATTTACCTTTACAGATAGTACATGCACTTTATACCTTTAGGGTATGTTTGATAGAGAGAGTTGAGAATAGAGAAATGGAATTAGAGATCAAATCTCCTGTTTGGTTACAATTGAGAATTAGAAAAGGAGAAATAGTTTAATTCAAATTCTCTAATTTTAATTCTCTATCACAGCTGGAGAAATCAAGGAATTCATATCTCGAGAATTAAAAAAAAAGACACGGAGAATTCATTAGGTTACGTATCCTCAACCTTATTTCGACTCCATTCTTCTTTCGCTGACAGTTCCACCTTCGAGCGTCCCTCCTACGTTCCTCCTCATGTTGGCGACGAGAAGATCCCAGTTCCCCTTAACGCCGTCATCTCCTTCGAGACTACCGGCGACGGCGGCGGCGTCCCTCCTTCGTTCCTCCAGCGGCGGCTACATCCAGCAGCGACTACCGGCGGTGACCTCTTAGCGACGGCGAGTTCACTACAAGGCAAACCTCTGCCAATTCCTCTGTTTCTCTTGACTGCTATAAGAAACTATATATATATATATATATATATATATATATATATATATATATATATATATATATATATATATATATATATATATATGCACTAACAGTTGATATCACAAAGAAATTGTATACAGGAAGAAAATGTATACATGAAGAAAGTGTATATATGTGTATGTCATAATGGCGATTTGCATGTACCACCGGGAAAAGGGTATATATTATTAAATATATACATCGAAGACAGTGTATATATATTAAATACATATATTAAATACATCGAAGTGTATATACACCAGGAAAAGTGTATATGCATCGAAGAAGGTGTATATATTAAATATATATATATAAATTTGGTATAATATTCTGTTAAAATCTTTGTCATACCAAACAATAGAAATGATTCTATGTTATATTTCTCTGCTAAAATCTCTGTGCTACCAAACAGAAGATTTAATTCTTATTCTCTAGACTAATTCCCTTTTTCTGCAATTCCATTTTCTGCAATCATTTCTCTACAATTCCTTTCTCTGTACCAAACGCACCCTTAGCGTATAAAGTGAGTTTACTTTCTACCCACTAACTTTATCTATCATAATATTATTATTCTTATACTTTATTGTTCCCTTCTGTTACCACTATCCGGACTCCAAGCTTTCTATATATATTCAAGCATTCCCCATGCTTGACAACATCGGTTGAACACTGTAAAATCTCATCAGTTGAGATTTAGAAGAGTTAGCATAATATTTCATAGTGTATACAAATTTGTTCATGTGTTGAACATTCTAAGCATTAGTTGGTTAGAATTAGCTAGTCTATGTGTTAGACTAAAACTGTTGCCACCTTTGTTGAACTTAGATTTTCCACATCTGGTTCATGTAATTCTTGATTAACACCAATAAGAATTATATAAAGTACATCCGTGTGTTTTAATTTTTAATTAGCTAAAGTTTGTATTCAACCCCCCCCCCCCTTCTACAAACATTTGTTGTGTTTGTATCTATTCGGGACTAACAACTGGTATCAGAGCAGGCTAGATAATTCATATCTAAGATTTGTTTTGCTTACTCTTCAACTGCTTCTACCCCACACTTTAGAATGGCCACTCCTGTTGCTGCTTCTAATAGTTTCTCAAACACTGGCTCACTCACAAGGTGCCCAATGTTTGATGCAGAAAACTTTTCCCTCTGGAAGAGTAGAGTTCTTCTCTACGTCCAGCCTTGATGATGTGATGCTCAAGACTGTTACTGAAGGCCCCTATATTCCTTCCTCTACTGTCGAAATCACTGCTGCCACTGATACTACTCCTGCTGTAGAAATATATGTTGTCAAAGCCGTGCATCAATGGTCTGATGAGGACAAAAGGTTGGTTAATCTTGATGTCAAAGCCATAACAGCCTTAGTCTCTACTTTACCCAATGAAGTCTGTCATCAAGTTCTTAACTTTAAATCTGCAAAAGAAAGGTCAGACACTTTGACTGTTGCATATGAAGGAACTGAAGAAGTGCAGGAGAACAAGAAGCTCCTTCTTGTTAGAGAGAATGAGTTCTTCTTTGCTCATAAAGGTGAAAGTCTTACCCAGACCTACACCAAGTTCAACTGCCTTATTAATGACTTAAGAGGGGTACATGTTCCTAAAAGCAACAAGGAGCTTGTAAACAAGTTTCTAGACTCTCTCCCAGAATCTTGGGATCATTTCATCACTGTGTTAAAGCATGGTGAGAAAATCAAGGGTCTTTCCACTGGTTGGTTTGTATGGAAATCTCATGAACCATGAACAATCAGTGAAACAGAGGAAGCTCTCTACCAAGGATATGAAGGAGGCTGCAAAAGCTCCATCAACTACCCTTGTGTCTAAGGATACAAGATCTAAGAGTTTTGCTGCAGTAGTGGATGAGTCCAATGATGATGACGAAGAGGTAGAGTCTTCTGAAGATGAAGAGGAGGTGGTTGATGGGGAAGAAAGTTTGGAGGACATGGACAGCATTGGAGATGCTGTTGAGCAGGCTGCCATGTTGGTTAAGAGGTTCAAACCTTTCCTCAAAGGAAAGGGTGTCAAGAAATCGGGAAAAGACCTTTCAAAGGTGACAGGTCCAAAACCAAGTCTTCTGAAGGATGTTTCTCTTGTGACAAACCTGGTCACTATGCTAGTGAATGTAAGTCTAGAGGAAACACAAGCTTCAAGGCTTCTTCTGGATCATACATCAAGATAGACTATGAAGCCAAGTATAAGAAGCTTCTTGCTGTTTTTCTTGACAAAAAGAAGAAGAAGTCCCAAGCCAAGGTGTTGGTGGCTGAGGAAGAGGATTAGGCTGAGGAGGATCTCTCAAGTGATGAAGATGAGGTTCTCACTGCTCAGCTCAGCTTGATGGCAAGCACTGGCAGTTCAAGCTCCTTTGATGAAGACATGAAAAGGGCTGCTAAAGCTTGTACCTCTCCTAACTAGGATCCCTCTTCTATGTATCAGGTTGGCAAATTTATGAATTATGATGATAATGAAAAGAACACCATGTTTGATTATTAGTGTGTTGAGTTTCAGTCTTATATTCAAAGAGAAAAGAAGCTAAAAACAGAAATAGAATCACTTAAGAAGAAATTAATTCTTAAAGATGAGGAACTTAAATCAATGACAGTTCTGAAAGATGATCTAGCCAATCAAAGGATATTAAACTAGATCTTAATAAAAGAAACTAGTGAAGCAACTCAGAAGTTTAATAACCTTCAAAAAGTAGTTAAATCTTGGTGTATTTCTGCTGAAAAGACCACTTAGTGTGTTAATGAGCAGATTCCCTAACAAGTTCAAGCTATTATTGGTGAAAATTACTCCCAATCAGCTAAATGTGTTAATTTTAATGAGAACATTAATATCTTAGAATAGGCTGACATTCTGCCACTTACTTTTCTTAAAGTTGTAAAAGGCAAAAGTGTGATCACTAATAGATTTGTTAAAAGTCAAAACTCTCATCTGAAAGAATCAATTACTCCCAAAAGAGATTCAACTTCTGTTGTTCTATTAGAAAGTAAAAATACTCAAAAGTTAAAATCAAAGGATGTAAGTAAAAGGAAAGAGTCATATGTTAATTCCAATATGACATTATGTTGTCAGACCTTGAAAACAGATGATCTATCTTTAAGTACCCAATAACTAACATTTCCTTAGCAAATGATTCCAGCTCAGCTGATCAAGTAGCTGATGATAAATGCTTAGCTGATGGCCTGTCAGCTGATCATGGATCATCATCTAAATGCTCAGCTAATCTAGAATCTTCTAATTATCCTTTAATAAAAGAAACTATGAGAAAAGAAAATAATGCTTGCATTAAACCCAAACCTGCCACATCTAAAGTTGACCAAAAACTCATTATTACTAAGGGTCAACCCAAGATGCTTGGAAACAAAGACCTTTTAAGTTTACAAGGTTAGCTGCAGTAGCTGAGTGGTAAAGTTAATCAGCTGATGACCAATAGTCATCAAAAGAGTGACAAGGTTACTAATAGGCAGTCATCAAAACATGTATAATGCTCTAAGAATCAAAAATGTTATAAATGTGGTAGCAAAGAACATAAGGCACATGACAGTTCCCAAGAAGGTAACTCAAGACATCGGACTAATGCTGATAAGATGACTGTTTATTTCATTCACAAACAACCTGAAATGAAGTGGATAGCTAGGTGAAATCCACAGGGGTCCACTTAAGTATGGATACCCTAAGTGTTACTAACCCTTCTTTCATTCATAAGTGTGCAGAGTCTTAGAACATGGTATCTAGATAGTGGTTGTTCAAGAACCATGACAGGTTATAAAGCTCTGCTCAGCAATTACAAGAAGGAGAAAGGTCCAAGAGTGACCTTTGGTGACAACAACTTTGGGCAAACAAAAGGCTACGGTGAACTTCATAATGGGAACCTTAAACTGTCTAAAGTTTCATATGTTAAAGGACTTAAGTATAATCTCATTAGCATTAGTCAATTTTGTGATGGTGATAATGTGGTTTATTTCTCTAAGACGGGAGGTTCCATCATAGATATAGAAGGCAAAACAGTTATTTATGCCAAGAGAACCAAGGATGTTCATACTCTAGACATGTCCTCTATTGATTCATCTAAATTAACCTGTTTGTACTCAAAGTCAGTAACTGACACAAACAGGTTATGACACAACAGGCTTTCCCATTTAAACTTCAAAAATATCAACAAGCTAAGTAAGGGTGATCTAGTGTCAGGACTGCCTTCACTGACTTATGTTAAGCCTAAACCTTGTTCAGCTTGTGAGAAGGGAAAGCAGCACAAGACGTATTTTCCATCTAAGCAAGCCTTTTCCATTACTGAACCTTTCTACATGTTGCACATGGATCTATTTGGTCATGTTGCCACTGCAAGTATTGGTGGAAGTAAGTATGCACTGGTTATGGTTGATGAGTTCTCAAGGTATACTTAGGTCATTTTCCTCAAAGCTAAGAGTGAGGTTGCTGAAGAGATAATAAGCTTCATCACAAAGATGGAAGTGCTAAATGGCTATCAGGTAAGGATGCTTAGAAGTGATCATGGAACCGAGTTTAGAAATCAGACTCTAGAAGGTTTCTGTGATGAGAAAGGGATATCCAAAACTTCTCTGCTCCAAGAACTCCACAACAGAATGGTGTAGCTAAAAGGAGAAACAGAACCTTAATTGAAGCTGCAAGAATCATGCTGTGTGAAAGTGGGTTAAACTTCAATTTTTGGGCTGAGGCTGTCAGTTGTGCTTGTTTTACACAGAACAGATCCTTAAGGATCAAGAGGCACAATAAAACTACTTATGAAGTGCTCAAGGGAAGGAAGCCAAACATCAACTTCTTGCACATCTTTGGTTGTCAGTGTTTCATCCTGAACCAGAAGGATCAACTGCAGAAGTTTGCTCCTAAAGCTGATGAAGGTGTGTTTGTAGGATACTCTGTGATCTCCAAAGCATACAAAGTTTACAACATCATAACAAAGGTCATAGAAGAATCAATCAATGTAAGTTTTAATGAAAATGAATTTGTTGCTTCTTGTTCTACTAATAATTCTACAGGTGAGGAATTTAATGATCTGTTGCACACTGAAGACAATATTCCAGTGTTAGCTGATCCACTCCCATCAGCTGATGTAGAGAACATAGATGAACCTGTTCCTTTAGTATATGAATCCAATGCACAGCTTACCTCAAATCAACCCACACTTTTACTGAATGATGTGAATAATGACTCAACATCAATGGACTCTAATTCCATATCAAACATTCCTTCATCAGTAGAAATACCAACAGATTGCAACCTTGAAATTCTATCATCTGATCAACTAGAAATATCATCATCTGATCCCAACCAAGGAATTTCAACTCCCCAAACCCAAATTAACCTCAATTCTCCTTCAATCCAAAATGCTTAGAAGGACCACAGAGATCATCCAAAAGATCAGGTCATAGGTAATATAGAAGCACCTGTACTAACAAGATCAAAAGCTTGTAATTTCTGTTTGTACACATGTTTTGTTTCTATGATTGAACCAAAGAAGGTAGATGAAGCTCTTAATGATCCCCACTGGATTAATGCCATGCAAGAAGAGCTGGCATAATTCACAAGAAACAATGTATAGACCTTGGTGCCAAGACCAAAGGACAAATCCATCATTGGTACTAAGTAGGTGTTCAGAAACAAAATGGATGAACAAGGGCAAATCATCAGAAACAAAGAAAGGCTAGTTGCACATGGGTGTTATCAAGAAGAAGGAATTGACTTTGATGAAACCTTTGCTCCTGTCGCTAGACTTGAGGGAATCAGACTGTTTCTAGCATATGCTGCCTTCAAAGACTTTAAGGTTTTTCAGATGGATGTTAAAAGTGCTTTCCTCAATGGTGAATTGAAGGAAGAGGTGTATGTTAAACAACCTCCTGGTTTTGAGGAGGCAAGCTGTCCAGACCATGTTTACTTATTAAACAAAGCCTTATATGGTCTAAAGCAAGCTCCAAGAGCCTGGTATGATACCCTCTCTTCTTTTCTAATCAATAAAGGTTTTACAAGAGGATGCATTGATAGCACTTTGTTCATTAGGAAATTTAAGGGTGATGTAATACTTGTGCAGATATATGTAGATGACATAATATTTGGGTCTACAAATTTGGATCTTTGTAAACAGTTTTTTAAACTCATGTCTGATAATTATCAGAGCATGATGGGTGGTGAACTAAACTATTTTCTTGGACTTCAAATTAAATAAGAGGTTGATGGAATTTTCATTCATCAAACAAAGTATGTAAATGACTTACTTAAGAAATTTAAGTTTGAAAATTGTTCTTCAATGAAAACACCTATGTCAACTGCCCTTAAGCTAGGAAAGGACACTGATGGTAAATCAGTAAACATTACTGCTTATAGAGGCATGATAGGTTCTCTTTTATACCTCACTGCAAGTAGACAGGATATAATCTTTTCAACATGTCTCTGTGCAAGATATCAAGCTGATCCCAAAGAATCACATCTTGCTGCTTTTAAAAGATTATTCAGGTATCTCAAAGGAACTCCTAATCTAGGTCTTTGGTACCCCAAAGACTCAGACTTTGAGTTAGTTGGATACACTGATTCTCATTTTGTAGGATGCACATTGGATAGAAAGAGTACTTCTGGTGGTTGTCAACTTCTAGGTGGAAGGTTGATAAGTTGGTCAAGTAAGAAACAAAACTCAGTGTCAACTTCTACTGCTGAGGCATAATACATTGCTGCTGGTAGCTATTGTGCACAATTACTTTGGCTACAAAATCAACTCCTGGACTATGATGTGAAGTTTGAAGACATTCCTATACTCTTGACAACACTAGTGCTATCTCTATTTCTAATAATCCAGTTTTGCAATAAAAAACAAACCACATTGAAATCAGACATCATTTCTTAAAAGATAATGTGCAGAAAAAGAAAGTTTCCATGCATTACATTAGCACTGATATTCAGTTAGCTGATTTGTTTACAAAACCACTTGATAAGTCTAGGTTCAACTTCCTAATATCCAAACTTGGCATGCTTAATATGTAAAATATTCCTTTGTTGTACGTGAAATTAATTTTATTTAGTGTGTGAACTTGATAAATTACTTATTAAAACATTTCCATGTCTTAACTTAAGTGAAAAGCCTTGATTAACTGATCAGCTGATGCTCATCAGCTGATGGTTCTCCTCAGTTGATCACTGTCGGCTAAGGAAGAAATGCTTCAGTAAGTGACTTTATCAGCTGATGCCTGTTTACTTGAAAAGATCAGTTGATACCTTTAATTCGTCAGCTGATGTCTCTTTCCTAGTCAACACTGTGTCCCTACACTTATTTAATTAATTTCTACACTAGTATTTAATACGTTTCCTAGGTTTTATTTAATGTCATTTAATTTCGACTGTTTACTCTCCGTCTATTACTGCTTTTAGTTTATTTTTGCTTTTTTAGATGTGACAGTTGCTTTTCTACAAAGATATTACAGTGTCAGAGCAGTTTCCCAAGAGGATATCAATGATGTTTTGATGGTTATTAAATAAAAAATTTCAAAACCTAATTTTTGAACCTTTCCATCTTTCCCTCCTCCGAAGAAAACTCTCTCAAAAGAAACCTCTCTCAAACTGTTCATTTTTCTTCTCCATCTGAAAATCAAACATGGCGCATACATTCAATCCCAACGTAATGCTGTTGCAGGAGATAATGTTAACAATGGTGAAATTATGAACATCTTTTTCAACAATCACATAGTTTGTACTGATCTTCCTTAAAGATACATCAATCAAGGGTATGAGCCCTTCATAAATTTCATAACCGCTCATCCCCTGTTTCCTTGTCTCACAGCAGACCCAGTCTTAGTTTACCCTCGCATTATTGGGGAAACGTGGTATACTACAAGATACCATCCCAATGAGAATGTCATTACATGTTATATGTTGAATGGTACTGTAAAACCTTGCCCTTAATACTCAATCCATTCGAAGAGCCATCTCCATTCCTGACAGAGCACCCTACGCCCCTTTCCCTGCTCATAACCAAACCCTCGAAGTTCTACCCAGAATTGGTTATAATGAAGCGGTTGCTCATGGAAAGTACAAGGTGTCTGTTTTAGGCCATCCATGGAAGTACCTTGCAAATATGATCACTAGGTGCTTTGGACCTAAATCTGGAAGCCATGATCAAATGAATTAATCAGAATTAATGGTGATGCATTCCTTGGTCACTGGTAGAAATATTGATTATGCACAAGTGGTGTTTGCTGAAATGGTTTACATAATCACCTTGGGATCACAAAAGAAGGTGTCCAGATCTAAAGTTCTTTACATCAAATTTCTGAGCCCAATTGCTATGGAGCACCTCACATATGAAACTTATGCTGGTTTCTCGGATCAGTTCTCCTTATTTCCAACTCCAAAGATGGCTTCTAAGGTTTTCTCTACAATCAAAGCTGACAGAGCCCCTGAAATCTCACCTGCTATGCAGGCTACAATCAATGAAGCTGCACAAATCCAGCAACAATAGCAACAAGAACCCATTGTTGAAGCTGAGGAAGGTGAAGGTGAAAATGAGTCAGAGGACTCTGGTGATGATGATGATCAAGGAGATGATAATGATGATGAGGATGATGATGTTGATGATGGTGATCAAGGTGATCAAGGGGGACAGAATGTGATTTTAATTAACAGTGATGAATCTGGTGATGAGTTTGTGTTCAAATTTCCAAGTGGTGGAAGAGCACCTAACATTCAAGTTGTTGGTGCTAGTTTGACTGATATAGCTAGTGATACTGGTGGTGCTGTTGGTGAAACACCTCAGGTTGAAGCTGAACAGCCTAAGGAAGTAGCCACTGAATCTGTGCATGGTGGCCCATTTGGTAGATTTGAAGAGGGAGCAGGCTCTTCTCATTTTGACACAACTAATGTTGCTCCTACTTCACCCATTGAGGTCACATTGGTGGTCTCAACTCAAGCTGGTGGAACTCCATGTGCCATAGAAAGTGTCTATCTCAGTGAAGGTGATGGTGATGATGATGCATACCACAACACCGATGCTGTTAGTAAGAAGGATGCTGCTGCTACTGATGAAATCTCAGATGAGCTTGAACAGATGATTGAAAGCAGCAGGCATACACAATCATCAGGTATGGTACAAATGGCCAAAGAGGAGATTGAAACAAATGGCTAGAAGGAGGAGTGCTAAAAAGCAGAAGAGAGATGATCCTTGTAATCCATCTGAAAGTCCATCACCAAAGGACTCAGATGATAATGATATCAATGACAACATGCCACTCTCTACACTGCTCAACTTAAAGAAGAAAACTCCTACTTCTCAAGCAACTCCTGCCCAGTCAACTCCTAAAGTTTAAGAGAAGCCTCTCTCCAAGATCTTCCTCTAAAAGAAAGGGCAAAAAGATCATGTCAGCTAAAGAAATAGAGGAAGAGGAAAGAAGAGAGCTAGAGACTGAAAGAATGGAAAGAGAAGCCAAGCATCAGGAAGAAACTGCACAGGACCTTGCATACTTTGCTTCAATCCTTGGGGAATCACCAGTGGAACATGAAAAAGCTCAGCAAACACAGAGTGAATTCTTAACTACCCAAGGGATAGCAGATATTCTAGGGATGACAGAAGAAGAACTTGATCAACTAAATCAACAAAAAGAGATGATGCTCTCTAAATAAAAACAAGTTCAATCTTAGCTCCTGCTCCTGCTCTTGCTGCTGGCAAGAAAGACAAAGGTGGATTATCTCACAGACAAGCAATTGACACCCTCCTGAATCTGGATTTCTCTTCCATTCCTTCTTTATCAAGGGAAAGACAGAGAGTTTGATAACAGAAGAGCTGATCTTGTAAACAGATTCTATCCTGAGACTATCACTAATGCTAACTTGTACAGAAGTGATGGTGAAGACTACATGAAGATCTCAAGAAGGGATAAGCCAAACTGGGCTGAAGAACTGTTTACAAAAACCATCCAAACTTATGGTTTTACAGACATCATTGAAATGCTATATCTACTGTTGAAGTCAAGAAGCAAGCTAGCTGACAGTTTCAGAGGAGAATGCAGACACTAGATCAGACACTTAGTGGGATGTAGACTCTTCTCTCATGATCAGTTTATTCAACATGTGAATCAGCTAGCACAACAGTTCAACATGACTTCCAAACCCTTTGTCCCCTTTGAAAAAATAGAACAACAACCTGATCATACTTACTTCACTGACTTTGCAGACCTCAACACCACTCTGTGACCCAATTCCAATCCTGAAGACCTCAGATACATAGATCATCCTGAAAGGGGAATGTTCTTTAAAGATAGAGCTGCAATTTGGAGATTTTTCAGGTTAGCTTAGTTAAGACTAGCAACTCTCAGCTTTCTCAGACAATTAGGTCTAGACATTAAAGGAAAGACTGGAAGTGAATACTTTGAGAAGCTAGTAGATTCAAGGTTCAAGGAACTTGCCCCTCCGGATCCTGTTTGGGAATCCTTTCAAGTGAAGCAAGAAGAACCTGACTGGGATGCACCTTCATAATTGTTAACTTAGTTGTAATTTCAATTTCCTAGGTTAATGTAAGTTAGTTGTTCCTGTTTCTTATGATAACTTTGTACAAACTCTGATGTAATTCCTTGTTCTTGTAATCAAGCTTAAACTTTTGATCATGGACTACTTAGATAAACTGCTAGTATAAATGGTTTTAAGTAGATAGCTCACATAGTGTAAATATAAAAAATCAAAAATTCTAAAAACAGAAAAAGGATAGAAAAGATACCACAAAAACAGAACAATGGTACTTCATAACTAAAAGATTCCCAAAAACAGAATATTAAGGGAACATACTTAAAGAGTTACCAAAAACAGATAGCTAGGTAACCAAAAATGTACTTACAATTTATATCTTTACCTATTCTGAATCAAACAGTTTCTTTCATATAAGATAAGGTTTTGTCATCATCAAATAGGGGGAGATTGTTAGGGAGATAGCAATATTAAACCACAATTAAACCTATCTATTATTTAAAATAGGATTTGATGTTTATAAAACCTTATTGTTAGTTTTGAGTTCAGAATGTTGAAAAATATGTGTTGTTTTTCAAAACAGACTTAAAGAATTTTCTAAGTATAACATCAGCTGATGAGTTAAAACATCAGCTGAACTCTAAGTATCAAAAGATGAATCGGTTTCAAAGGATCAGACGAGGAGAAAAGAGCATCAGCTGATGGTTTACAAAACATCAGCTGAGGATCAAAAGCATCATATGACACCTCTAAAGCATCAGCTAAAGACTCAAAGCATTAGCTGAAGACTAATTAACATTTATAAGCTTATCACTCTACATGATCACCAGAACATGTTTGATCTAGTGATCATATAGATTGATTAACTTATACAATTTAGTCCCTATTTATTTCATCAGCTAAGCAAAAGTATTATTGCAGTTTAGAGTTAGTTTCATCAGCTGAGTCATATTAAATATGTATACTTAGTTGTTTTTATTCTTAAGTCAAGGCAGAACATGTGTTGTTCTATTTTGCCTTTAGGATTTCTTTTGTAAAAGCATTAGCACTTTTTGGATCTGCAAAGAAACAAAAAGGTATGGGTGGCAACTCCATACTTAGTAAAGTCAAATCTGAAGAAAGCATGGTGTTGTATAAAATACAAGCATGGAAAGAGAAACTTGCACTTCGAAGGCAAAAGGTATGGGGTTAATAATATAATAATAGATAGTGGGATTTACCTTTACAGATAGTACATGCACTTTATACCTTTAGCATATAAAGTGAGTTTACTTTCTACCCACTAACTTTATCTATTATTATATTATTATTCTTATACTTTATTGTTCCCTTCTCTTACCACCATCCGGACTCCAAGCTTTCTATATATATTCAAGCATTCCCCATGCTTAAGAACATCGGTTGAACACTGTAAAATCTCATCAGTTGAGATTTAGAAGAGTTAGCAAAACATTTCACAGTGTATACAAACTAGTTAATGTGTTGACCATTCTAAGCATTAGTTGGTTAGAATTAGCTAGTCTTTGTGTTAGACTAAAACTGTTGCCACCTTCGTTGAACTTAGATTTTCCGCATCTACTTCATGTAATTCTTGATTAACATCAATAAGAATTATATAAATTACATCCGTGTGTTTTAATTTTTAATTAGCTAAAGTTTGTATTCAACCCCCCTTTTTACAAACATTTGTTGTTGTAGTATCTATTCGGGACCAATAAGCGCCCAATCATCGAGGGGCCAGGGATATCTCTCTAAATAGAGGAACAAATTTCTTTGACTACATTGCCCCATTACATTGCCAATACCTTGGCCAACTACTCACTTACTAACATCCAGTGACGGTCTGTGTTTGAAAGCTATCCAGAACAAGGTAGACCAATGTCGTGGAAACACATGTATCTCTGGTCGTAGGATGAAATGATATTATCATCCTTATCCACTCATGACAAGTACTACAAAGTGGAGTCACGTGTGGGATGTCCAGTCACTTGAACCCCTTTAAAGTACAGGCGAAGTATTATGTCCCCTTGTTGTAAATTCATAAATTGTACAGAAATAGGAGTTTCTATGTAATATACTCATGGAGTATATATAGGGATATGACTATTGTAATAGCTAAGGTTTTGCACACAATGAAATAAAGAACTATGTGTTTTCATGGTGTTTTTACTTGAATCACTTGTTATAATGGACTAACACTTGTCCCAATCACCATTGGATACATGACCAATCACTTCTCTCAGTCTTCATTCAGTCTTCCTTCCCAAGAAGAATGACTGACTATCGACATTTAGAATGTAAACACATTCAAGAAAGAAGTAAAACAATCAAAGTTGGAACACAGTAAAGATTTAAAGAAATACATGCAACAAGCGTATTACTAAATCTCCATTTAATTATCGATAAATACAATACTGTTTAATGTTCCCGATACATAGCAAATACGTCAAATACAATAACCAAATAAATACAAGTACTCAAAATAAGTCGCTAGCAAATCTGACTCCAATAGCACGGGAGTAGGCATCTGCGATAATGGTTTAGTGAACGGATCCACCACATTGCAATCCGTGTGTACTCTACTGATGACAATGTCTCCACTCTCTACCATGTCCCGGATATAATGATATTTCCATGGAATGTGCCTCATGCGTCGGTGAGATCTCAGTTCCTTTGCTAGAGCTACAGCACCCTCGTTGTCACAGAATATCTTAACAGGGTCGGCTATGCTAAGAACCACTCCAGCCATAGTGTCTTGCTTGGAGCTTCTCCATAAGATATCACTGCAATTTAACAGGTACACAAACCCCGATTGAGATCGACAGTCATCCTTGTCGGTTTGGAAGCTTGCATCAAAGTATCCAGTTACCCTGAGCACCTGCTCACCTCCATACACTAAGAACATTTCCTTAGTCCTCCGAAGATACTTGAAAACATTCTTTACTGGTGTCCAATAGGCCTCACCAGGGTTGTCTTGATATCTACTCTTCATGCTTAAAGGAGACGAGACAACTGGCCGGGTATACATAACTTGACGTTCATGTAAGGTAATAACTTGGCCTGAAGGAAAGGAAAGATCCACGCTTTCTATCCGCTCCATTGGGACCACCTCCTTGTTTGCCATGATCGGGTCCAACTCTCCAGCACCAAGAACCCTACTTCTTTTTAGCACCTGCACAATTTTACAAAAGTGAAGGCTATAACCGGTGTCTAAGACTTAGCCATTAGAAGTAGCAGTGTTGTGAAGTTCAATCATAAACATACCTGAGGTACCAGTTCCCTTAGCCTTTACGTGCTTGAGCTCCTCGAGGTACTTTGGGCAAGAACGCCGCCAATGCCCCTTTTCCTTAAAGTAGAAGCACTCGGCTTCCGAAGGGTCCTCGGCTTGCGTAACTGGGTTCTTCCACTTTCCCATTGGGTTCGGTTTAGGGTTAGGCTTGGGGTCACCAAACATTCCCTTTCCCTTGCCCTTAGAGGGGGTCGCACTTTTCATTTCTTGGTCCCGCCCTCCCGGATAGTTAGAACGGAAGTGGACAAGGTGGACGGATTCTTCGCCATGTTAGACTCGACCGTCTTCAGCATGCCATGAACTGTTGGATTATGTGCAGAGATAATTAATGGGCACATTGTATCCAATGTTATAAGAGACTAAAGGGTCACACTGCTACACACCCAATTCAGAACAGTTGGAATACACCATAAATCTGTGTGGAAATAATTAATCAGTTAGATTAATTATTAAAGAAAAAAACGAAATAATTAATCAGTAGTATTAATTATTGAAAAGAGAGAAATAACTAATTAATCAGTTTGTATTAATTATTAGAAAGGAAATAAATAATAAATAGTTATTTATTATTTAAGGAGAATTAAATATTAAGTTTTAATATTTAACGGACTAAGTTAATTAATAGTTAATTAATTAACTAGTAAAGTCCAGGGGGTCAATATGAGAAGAGATGAAAGTTTAATTAAAACCGGTTGGGCTTTTAATTAAACGGGCTTAGGTCCAAGTAAATCCCTATATAATATCCTTAAGCCTTAAGGATTAGATATGAGACAAAAAGGATTAAACCTAGCCGTCACTCTCCCTCACTCTCATTGCTCTCGGCTCTCTCCCTCTCGATCTCGCATCACTCTCTCTCGGTTTTCTTCTCTCTCTCGTTCGATCGAGACAATTGCGACTTCATGGTCTACGTACACACACACATACTCAAGTTTTCGAGTTTGTGGAAGGCTTGGTGATACAGGAGCGGTCTAGCAGCCAGTTCAATCGGAGGTGCAGTAGTGGTGGACTATCTTTAGCAATCCTAAAGGTTTTGTTCAGGTATAATCTTGTAACCTTTTCTATGGACTGTTTGTAAGAAACTAAGTTGATCATGTATTAGTTTAAAGATCCTAACCCTTTTGGGGTTTAGAGGGTTGTGTTCAATCCAGTTCCGCTTTTAGGATTGAACCAGTGGAATCAAACCCAAGATTGACCAGTTTGAGTCATATGGTGGTTTGGTCAGGTTATCAAAACCCTTCAGTGGTATCAGAGCCTCGGCTCTATGATCCATAGTTTCTAGTTTTTTATCTGTTTTTATATTAAGGTTTTATTCTTGATTCGCTATTTGTTCTTGGAAATTTCGAAAATCAAGAAGGTAGCAAAACAGTTTGTTTTGTTATCAGGTTTATCCTATTAATCAGAAAATTCAAACAACTAGTTTGAATGGTTAAAAGGATCATGTTTTTTGGATAAAGAATAAGTTTGAATTAAGATTAAATTAAACAGTTTGTTTAATTAGTTAAACCCAGTTAATCTAATTTGTTGGTTTGTTTAATAGTTATATGATCTTCTCCGTCTGATTCTCTTCTCCTTATAGATTTCGAAAACCATAAGGGGATAAAAACAATTTTTCTGTTTTTATCCAGTTTATAAAAGGTTTAATTTTAATCAGTTAGGTTTAAACTAGGTTTATGTTTAAACGGTTAAAAGGGATAAACTAGATTTTAACAAGTTTTGAACTTTTTGTTTAAAAAGGTTGAAATCAAGTTTTAGGATAATTAGTTATTAATAAAACAAGTTTTGTTGATATTAATAATTAATAGTTTTTGGTTTTAGAAATTAAATCCAGTTTTAATCAATATATTACAACAGTTAGTTTTAATAGGTTAAAAGGATTTAATATATATACTAATCGGAAAACACGAACCGAGAACATCACCGTGTCGCGGTGCTGGTTAGCGGCGCTAAGGCCAGTTGGGCCTTCGCGACAGTCGTTAGCGGCGCTAAGGGTCATGATGGGCTTCGGCCCAAGCCTTTTTGGCCCAAGATAGCGGCGCTAAAGAAGGCTTAGCGGCGCTAAGTAGGACTTAGCGGCGCTAAGGCCTAATGGGCTCCGGCCCAAGGGGTTTTGGCCCAAGGAAGTTCTCGGTCCAGTGGGTCTTCGACCTAAGAGGGTCTCGGCCCAAATAGGTTTCTCGGGTTGACGGGAGATGTTGGCACAGATTGTTTTTCCGGATTAATACAAAAAGGATTATTAATTTTTAAGTTATAAAATTAATAAGGTGTTATATAAACTAGTACTATATATATATTTTAATTAGTTTAGTTAGAATATATATTTTAGATTTTTATTTATTATGAATAGTTTAGTCATTTTTAAATAAATTCTAAAAAAAGGGGATAAAGTTTATATAATTGAGAAACAAATAAGATAATATTATTTGACCAAAGTTGTCGGTTTTAAGTTTTTGGAAAAACTAGTCAAAGAACTCGACGTAGAGGCTTTCATTCAAGTTTTGAATAAGGCCAAGTTTTTCAAAGGATTATTGAAAAATTATATTGGTCAAATAAATTAGAAGATCATAACTCTCTTTTTGGTTAATAGGTATTAATCAAAAGGATAAATGAGAGCGTTTTAGATACATCAGGTTGTGTGCTTAACAGTACAATTTATTGTTTACTTTTATTATAACTGCGTGGTTGACTTTTATATATATAGTGCTTATATATAATTGCGTGGTTGTGATAGCTATAGTTTTGCCGACTTAGGACTCGTTTTTCTTATTCTTCTTTTATTTTGGATTTTGGGAAGGCCTGCGTGCCAATTACAATCCCTTTCTTATTTGTAATATTGTGCTGGTTCGGGGAGGCCTGCGTGCCACTTACAACCCCATTCAATATTGTATTTGTAATAGACTAGTGTTCGTTTAATCCCTCAACCAAGATGGACTCGAAGAAGATGACGACGTAAATGGTGTTCTATACGCGAAGCACGGACACTTCGGGGAGGTGCGAAGGCTAGTGGGAGCAGCATGTCAAGAAAGGCGAATCCAAGTCACTTTGTCCTTAGGTTTGACCTTAGGATTAGTTGGCAAAACTATAGGGTTTTATATGCTTACTCTTATATGTGCGTGGTTGTGTTTCTTTTATTTACTGTTTATCATATATTCTTGCGACACTTATATGATGCTAAATAAAAAGGGATTTAATAACAGGCTGTTATTAAACAGTGAAAAACCACGCGCTTTATGACAAACTAGAATACCACTACAGGCTGTTAGTCGTGTTAATTAAATTTTTTTTTATATAAATTTAAAGTTTTGTCAATGTTATAAGTTTGGAACTTATAAAGGCCGTTTTGTGCACCTAGTTTAGGTACACATATAAATCGTATTTTTAAAACAGTTAGTTTTAAAATGGTTTTTCAAAAACTGGAAAATTAAGTTTTTAACTTAATTATAAAACCCAAGAAAAATCTTAGATCAGTGTGCTACCCACCTAATGGTACACCCTAACTGTTAAACGGTACTCGGGTGTCGGAAGTGCACAAACCTTGGGCATCCGGGTTCAAACCATTGCGGGAAGGGGCATGAAAGGTTCTGCGATAATCAGGAGTCCCGGCCAGAATTCATGCTGTCTTAGGTGGTGCGGTCTATTTTGGTGATAATCGGGAGTCCCGGCCCAAAAAACACTAGAGTAGAGTTAAACATACTAGACTTGGTCTAAGTGCTCTACGAGGTTCTAGTAGTCGTATTAGTTAGGTACGATTGGTACAGGGTGTTACCTACCAGAAATAGCATGACTTGGCGGGAAGTGCCCAAACCTTGCGTCAAGTATGTGAAATATGGATCCTAGGTCTAATATATATTATTTATGGGTTTGATGATATATGATTAGAAAGTTTATTTGCAATTACTAATTAAACCGGGTTTTAATTTGTAGATGGCAACCAACGTTACTAGTACCAATAACCTTTCTCTCCGCTCCATTCTTAAGGACAAGCTTGTCGGTCCTAACTTTCTCACATGGGAGAGAAATCTCCGGATCGTGCTTAGGCATGAGAGAAAGTGGTATGTCCTAGAACAACCTCTAGGAAATCCTCCTGCCAACAACGCTAGGGCAGAAGTCAGGGAGGCTTTTCAGAAGCGCTCCAATGACGCCCTGGACGTTAGCTGCCTCATGCTCGCAACTATGAGTCCAGAGTTGCAGTCGAGCATGATGGAGACTCCTGCTTATGACATGATCCACTATCTAAGGGATATGTTCCAGGAGCAAGCTCGCACTGAGCGTTATGATGCCACCAGGGCATTTAACTCGTGCAAGATGGCTAAAGGGACCTCCGTCAGTAACCACGTCATGAAAATGAAGGGTTACATGGACCACCTAGAGAGACTTGGGCACCCAGTTCCGTTGCAGCTAGCAACGGATATGATACTCAACTCGTTGTCGAATGACTACAAGCCTTTTATAGTCAACTACAACATGAACAACATGGAGAAATCCGTGGCTGAGTTGCACTCAATGCTCAAGACTGCTGAGCAGAGTATCGGGACAAAGTCTAAGGACGTTCTCATGGTAGGTCATGGCGGGCATAAGAAGAGGAAAGGGCGTCACGGAAAGGGAAAGGGCAAGGCCCAGCCCAGCCAGAGTGCACCCAGGGCTAATAACGACAACAAGGGCAAGAAGCCGAAGCCGAACAAAGCTAAAGCCGCGAATCGATGCTTTAAGTGCGGCGAGGTCAGGCTCTGGAAAAGAGACTGCCCGAAGGGTCACGAGGCAGGTGGCAAGCCTGGCACCTCAGGTATCGTGTAGCTTCTTTGTCACTTTCCACTTGTAAAGGTTTTACGAGTATTCTAATATCTTGCAATCGTTTATTGCAGGAGGAGATGGAAAGTGATGCGGCCCAGCATGAGGAGATCACATGTGCAGCATGCGGATATTATTAATATTTATATTTCCTAGTTTATTAAACTCTTAAAGTTTATTTGAACAATTTTTATATTGTTGGTTTATGGATACTTTTTGAGTGTATGGAAATTTAATTATTTGGTTATATATCCATGCACGTGTTCTTATCTTATGAATCAGGATTAGTCCAGTTGTGACTAAAAAAGTGCCAATAAGTCAAGTGTTGACTTGATTGGTGATTCATAATAATCTTATGCTGTGATTTGTTATATTTATTATAAATGCCGGCTCCACTATTCAAAATACTTAAATAAACTAGTGTTGTTTATAAAATTAGATAGTTTTTCTAATTTAACAAGTATTCAAGTTTTTAGTAAAAAAGTGAATGTTCAAGTCTTGAACAAGTGGAAATAATAGTCATTATTTCCAAGTATCAATAGTTTTTGATAAAACATTTAAGATATTATAAAAGTGATTATGGTAGTTACTATAATCAAGGAAGTTTTATACTAAATGTTTTTAGAAAGAAATTGAAAATGCCTTCACAAAGTTTTTGTGCTCATGGCAAGTTTTGTTGGGATTTCGTGGGCTCACAGCGGAAGCAAGGTACAAACAAAATAGCCCAAAGTACAAGCAATCAAAGCATAAAAACGAAATCCCTCAAATGGACCAAACTCTATGTTCAAGAAATGCAACTTGAAAAGGAAAGAGGTTATACCTTTCTCCTTAGCTCCAGATTTCTTCAGGTCGTGGTGATGATCCTCCAAGAACGAAAACCGAATCTTCTATTGGGATATACCCCGGGAACACGTCAACCACGAGTGCTAGCAAGCCATTGCGATACTTCACTATGAAAACCACAATGGAACAGCAACTTTTCTAGACCAAGCTACTGGAAAATCTCTCTTTTAGACCTTCACTTGATCTCTTGTAGCATCAAAGAAGGTAATATGTGTTTTTGAGAGAGAAAGGCAAAGGAACTTCAAAACAAATGAAGTCTTCACCTCACTTCTGCTTCCAGTTCGTATTTTAACCCCTATGACCGGCCAAAGTGCGTTCCTAGGTGTACACCACGCATTGGCCAGCTTGGGAGGTAATTTGACATAAAGCCCATGCAGCCGTAGCGGCGCTAACTCTTAGGGTTTAGCGGCGCTAACCCCTTAAAGTTAGCGGCGCTAACGCGGCCTGCCAGGGATGTGACACAAAGTACATGCAGCCTTAGCGGCGCTAACTCTTAGGACTTAGCGGCGCTAACCCTTTAAAGTTAGCGGCGCTAACGCGGCTTGCGATGTCAACTTTTGTCTTTTGTCATAATTGGTCCCCAAACTTAAGTTGCTGTCAGGTTTGACCCCGGTGTATGACCCAATAGGCCCATACATCATCAGCAGCGGTCTATGGCGTACGTACATTAGTGGGCATATCTCTAACAGACTCCCACTTGCACATAATGCACCGTACCCATGTAACCACAGACAAAGAGCGGCCTCTAGCAAAGCATCGATGCCCCCAAGTCAGTATGGGTTCCGCTTCCTTGCAGAAAACCATAACCTACATAAAACGTAGAGGTCCTATAGATAAGTGATCAAACATCCTTTTGTTCGCGATATCCTTGTGAACACGAGACATGGATTAATATGTCAATCTCCAGATCGTTCACGATTATGTTTCTCGATCAAGATTGGTGGTGACCAAAATTTAAGGACATATCTGATTCTCAATCAATATTCCTTTGCGCATGGCCATGCTTATTTTGGTGTCAGCGCCCAATCATCGAGGGGCCCAGGGATATCTCTCATACAGGAGGAACAAATTCCGTTGACTGTACAATCCCATAACATGAACCTTGTCTTACCCAGCTATTCCCTTTATAATAGCCAGTTACGAACTACGTTTTGAAATAACCAAAGTAAGAAAGTTTCATGCTATGGCAATTCATACATCTCGGGTCGAAGGACGTAATGATATTATCATCCCGAGTTACTTGTGACCATGATCCATGAAGTGAACTCAGGTGTGGGTCTTCCAGTCACTTGAAACCCCTTTCAAGCACAGGTTACTGTTGCGTTTCATGCATTCAATCCTTGATTAATGCATAACCAACACCTAACCTCAGCCTTATTTCAAACTCCCTTCCCTTGAAGAATGACTGACTGTGGAATTTTTAGAATGTATAAACATTCTGGGAAGTGGTTAAACATGCTAAGATGGAACACAGTAAAGTCTTATGAATGTAACCGAATCACTCGCATATCGAAACAAGCATAAATTACAATACTGTCTGTATCGTTCCCAAAGCTTATAAGTAAATCAAACATATACTAAAACGATATTTAAGCCCGGTCATAAGCATGAACAATGCTTTTATACCTAGTATGAAAGTCATCACTAGTATTTGACAATGGCTTAATTATGGGATCATTTACCCGATATCCCTTTGTACTCTTTTGTATTCTCTTATTAAACCACTAGCGAAGTGTTTATTAAAGAGATCATTTACAAAGTTATCATAGTCATCATATCCTCAATGTTACAGAAGTCAACAATAGGATTAATGACACTTATGATTATCAGAGTCGACATACTCTCAATGTAACCGAAGTTCACAATAGAGTCATTGACACTCATTTAGGTCTAAATGTCGTATCTATACCACATACTTGATTAATCTAAACTTCGATAAAATCGACAGTCTCATAAGCATAGATTTGCTTGCAGTAATAACTTACTCAAGACAATTCTACTTTCGTCGAACATCAAGAACATACATCAGTACTTCTTGAATTAGAAAATCCACTTGATTCCATATTTTCTATTTATACTCATAGAACAACAATTCCACCATTAGGTTGTAGAACAACCCTAAATTAAGACATTATTTTCATAGAGCATATTTGACTAGGAACACATGATGCTCCCACTAGCCCTGACAAGGGTATTTGGCTTAATCTACGCTTTCTAGAAAACTCATTCCTTTGACTTTCTCATAAAGCAGGATTACAGCCACAAGATGCAAGTTTTGCTGACCTTAGTCATGAACACAATTTGGACATAATGGATATATAAGGCCTCGGAACATGATTCAAACATTTCCTCAATTTAATCCTGCAAAGGATCTTGGCCTTTTATTTCCATGCGAGATTACTTGTTTCCCCATAGTGACAACAATGTTTCGCTTAATCCAGACTTAATCTGGTTTTTATGGATGAATGAGACCCTCGGAAAATGCCTTAAGTATTTCCTCAACTTGATCCTATGAAGGATTCAGGTCTCTTTTGTCCATGTGAGCAAACTTGTTTCCACAAGGTGACAACAAAATTACACTTTATCCAAATTATCTTCAACATAACCACTAGAACTTGTTTCCATAAAATCAATATGAAATACTTTGTCTCTAGTCGGTATTTGAAGTTGTCCATTATGGCATATATGTTAGTCCCTTCACCCTTCTTGGATTACACCTTAGGTGTGGGATTAACCCAAGTCAAGTACTTGGATGCAGCAAATAGGTTATACCATTATCTTCTTCTATTCACTAGTGAACACGGGGTCCCACTATGTTTCCAATGAATGGTAACATCACAATGATTTACCATCAAGCTGCTGTTAGTAAAATATGACAACCTCATATCTAAACAACCTTCTTGATTTCCATCAGATATAAAGAAGCAATGGATATTGTCAGGTTTTACCAGCATCTCTATGCTGATTAAATGCTAGTGTCAACATTAGGTCTTTTATTTAAGTTTTACGTTCTTCCACTGGAATGCTTTTGTAAATTGTACTTTCCCTTTTGCGCAACCAAACATGGTGCCCAAAAGTTCAAGAAACAATTATCCAAAACTCAGATGAACTACTTAAATATATAGGCATCAACTTATAATTCATCCATCTCCCACTGAATGTAGACTGGATAATTTAAGTTATGAGATTGACAAGCAATGAACTCTTTCTAGTCAATATCTCATTCGATGCTTATGTGACCACAATGCTGTGTTTTAGATCGAGGACTTGGTTCATTAAATTAATGTATACCAACCACATTGAATACATGATTTAGGCCTGCCTTTTACCAGATCATCAACACAGATATCCGGTTTTATTTAAAGTAACACCATGTGCAAATGTGTTTCTTCAGAAAAACGAATTATGGGTTAAACCCATGATTCATTTTATGTTTAAACCAATATAGATAAGAAAACTTAGCATCTATTCTAGATCTAAGAATTTATATCTATATGCCCTTATTGATTCTTAATTCTCTTTAGGTTAGTTCCGAACACCACTAGGTTTCAGACATAAGCCTTTTCTCTAGTAAACATTCTCTCAACTACTACCATAAAGATAGTGATGAAGAATTTCACTAGTGTCACTCTTTGTGGCATACTTGAACGGATTATCCACACAAATATGATCACATCCAACAAGTCACAATCCTTCCTTACCAATACTGGTGAAGGATTTCATTAATCATCCTATTCCAATAAACAAGATTTGTATCTTTCATTTAGCCCGAGGCTAAACTTTTACAAAGATCCTAACCACTTGGATCTAAGCGATATAAATGTTGTTTACTTGGTCAAGTTTGATTATGCCATAGAGCTAACATATCCAAACCACTTTTGGATTTAAGAATCAATTGTTCATGATTGCCTTATTATTTATAACGAGCCTTTATGTATGCAATGATATGGATAAGTTTTGACAAAACATCTCAAAATAATTTTTCAAAATGTTTCAATTCTAAGTTATCTCCATCGTCATCAAATGTCTATTTAAGCACCAAAAAGGTCGAAAACAACATATAAGCATTGACATGGAACAAAATTGAAATGAAACTATTAAAATGAAAAATCTTTATAAAATACAAGATTCAAAAACATCCATCATCTCCAAAGGAGCATACACTAAAGTAGTTCTTGCCACGCAGGGCAAACAAACAAAAGTAATAATAAATCCGGATTTAATGGCGAGACCAACACTCTCATTTCTCTTGTAGAAGACAATTAACAAAATTTCTTCTTCAGAGATCCGGTTCTTCAAGCTTTCTCCTTTTTACAACGAATAGACCTACACTTTGCAACAAAAATAAATTTGTGACAAACGTGAGTCTTATAGCTCGGGTAAACAACCCAGCTTATAAGGAATAGCAATGAAGTATAATCATGAATGTACCTCAAGTAGGAAAATTAACTCTCTCTTGTCTGAGAAGTTTTATGTCCTCTCGGCACGAAGGGCAGGCATGACGGCCCCAATCCCCAAATCTACCGCAGAAGTAGCAAACCACCCCTTGTTGAGTCTCTTTAGGCACATCATCAATGTCCATAGACTCAAAACTTGAAGCAAGCTTGGAAACTCCAACTTCTTCTTTTAATGGGATCGATTTCTTCTTCTTCATGTTATGTTGTTCCTTAGAACCAAAAACAAGAGTGGATGAAGATGATGCATGCCTGGACATGTTAGATTCTACAACCTTCAACATTCCATGCAATTCATCTATAGACATTTCCTTTCCATGCATATGATAGTCCTTTATAAACTTTTCATATGTGGCGGGCAGAGACTGAAGTATGAAATTCACACCAAGCTCCCTCCCTATAGGAAAACCTAATCTCTCCATCTGATCCATGTATGATTTCATCTTCAAAACATGGGCACTTACACTCCCGTCTTCCCGCATCTTACAACCGGTTAGACTTTTAACATACTCAAAATGTTCTTGTCTAACTTGCTGTCGGAAAACATCCTTCAGCTTGTTAATCATGTCATACACAGTCATGTGCTCAAATTGCTTTCGCAGTTCCGAGCTCATACTTGATAACATGAGACTAGCAACATCGTGTGTATCCCGAACACGCTTTTCATACGTATATCGGATAGCCCATTCCGCATTGATAGCAGGTGGTTCAGGAAGGGGTTCCTCAAGAATGTGCAACTTAGACTCAGCACGTAGGACAATTCTCAATTGCCTAAGCCAGTCAACAAAGTTCACTTCCGTGAGTTTCACCCTTTGTAGAATCATACGAAGTGACAAATTCGACGTGTTGTGGTTTTGATTCGACATCCTATATTAAAGTAGAGTACACGAATTAGTTAGTTTGATTTGAATCCTCGTTAAAATAATTACCCTTATCGTCTCGAAAAATATTTTAACAAGGGCTAAGAACCATATTTCACTCCAATTCATGACGGGGTTGCCGCGGATCACTTCATGGAGCTATTTAGGCCGATAACCATTTTACCGATTGCAATCTCTATTGCAACTCTTAGACACTTGCGGGATCCTACGACAACCATCGGTCGTTTGGCATGTTTGATCCCTACTAGCACCAATTCCAAATTAAAATTCTTGGTTGACTCGTGCTAAGCTCGACAATCACTCAAGGATTTTAATTTGTAATTGCAAATCGTCCAACAAGATACACGGTGATACCCCGACAACTACCGGCTCGTGCTAAGCTCGACAACCGATAATTTCAAGATCCCACACTCACCTTCCACACAGATCCACATGGAATAACTCGGGCTAAGCTCGACAATCACTCCATGCTTCACTAGATTTGGGTGGTGTCATCTTTTGGATGGTGCAAGATTTACGTTTTTATGAAAACGGGCTTTTGTTTTCAGCTTGGTTACTGATTAACTTGTTTAGTGACAAAACCTATTTTCACTAGGTGAGTTAATCTTGTATGTGAGCGCGCGAGAGAGTTGTAAACCATTTTTACCAAATCTCTTGTGATTTTATTAATTTCGAAAAATTTTCTAGCATGCGAATCCTAAGCAAACCATGCAAGAATAAAATAAAATCACATCACACGCATATATACGAAATAAATTGGTAACCCTTGCCAAAATCCTATGCGTTCTTCCCGTGAGCCAAAACGGGTAGAACGTGGTCAACTAAGGGACGGAAGGTCTTCAATGCGAGCTCCCACTAGAACCGCTATCACCAATGGACTTCACCGGCTTCTATGGACACGCTCCATCTCCTTCCGACTCCATCTTGTGTGTTTTCATCCAAATTGTACAACAAATACAATAGAAATTGAAATGGCGTATAAGCCACACTAATTTCCTATTTATCTAGTACAAATACACGGATGAATGAAATGGCATGCAAGCCACAATATTATTACAAATATAACAATTTTAATAAATATTACAGCCCATGTGATTAAAAATCACCAAATGCATCCAAACACACAAAGTCAACCACAAGGTCAAAGACAAGGTTACCAATTTCAAATCTATCACATACAACCAAACAAACAAGGTGGTAACAAAATTACCAAACACAAAACTGGAACAAATTTCCAGAATCACAAAAAGGCTAAAAATTCCCGAGACCAAAACTGATTTTAACTTTGAAAATTAAAACTGTTACAGCGCGTTAGCGCCGTAACATTTATGAGTTAGCGCCGCTAACCCGAGGTTAGCGCCGCTAACCCTGTTCGAACAGAAAACAACCATTTTGATTTCGGGATTTTTCAAGCCACCAAGTGCAGATCTAACATAGAGGTGGCTCTGATACCACTGTTGGGATTTCGTGGGCTCACAGCGGAAGCAAGGTACAAACAAAATAGCCTAAAGTACAAGCAATCAAAGCATAAAAACGAAATCCCTCAAATGGACCAAACTCTATGTTCAAGAAATGCAACTTGAAAAGGAAAGAGGTTATACCTTTCTCCTTAGCTCCAGATTTCTTCAGGTCGTGGTGATGATCCTCCAAGAACGAAAACCGAATCTTCTATTGGGATATACCCCGGGAACACGTCAACCACGAGTGCTAGCAAGCCATTGAGATACTTCACTATGAAAACCACAATGGAACAGCAACTTTTCTAGACCAAGCTACTGGAAAATCTCTCTTTTAGACCTTCACTTGATCTCTTGTAGCATCAAAGAAGGTAATATGTGTTTTTGAGAGAGAAAGGCAAAGGAACTTCAAAACAAATGAAGTCTTCACCTCACTTCTCCTTCCAGTTCGTATTTTAACCCCTATGACCGGCCAAAGTGCGTTCCTAGGTGTACACCACGCATTGGCCAGCTTGGGAGGTAATTTGACATAAAGCCCATGCAGCCGTAGCGGCGCTAACTCTTAGGGTTTAGCGGCGCTAACCCCTTAAAGTTAGCGGCGCTAACGCGGCCTGCCAGGGATGTGACACAAAGTACATGCAGCCTTAGCGGCGCTAACTCTTAGGACTTAGCGGCGCTAACCCTTTAAAGTTAGCGGCGCTAACGCGGCCTGCGATGTCAACTTTTGTCTTTTGTCATAATTGGTCCCCAAACTTAAGTTGCTGTCAGGTTTGACCCCGGTGTATGACCCAATAGGCCCATACATCATCAGCAGCGGTCTATGGCGTACGTACATTAGTGGGCATATCTCTAACAAGTTTAATGAAACCACTTTCTGTAATTAGAAAGATGGATATATGAAGATCCAAGTTCTTGGTTTCATAGAATAAATTTCTTACAAAAACTAAGCTTTAAAACATGTGTTTGGAACACAAGGTTTAAGCATAGAAGTCAAAGTTTTGACTGAGGCCTAAAAGGATGTTTTAAAGTAATGCACTTTTTCCATAAAAGACAGTGGGAGCATCTGACAAATGTATCTATCAGAGTTAATAAAAGGTTGTTGTTAACCAGTATGATAAATACAAAATCGAACGTTTAGAGTATATAATTATTGGATGCTTTTAGAAACTATCTAAAACAGTAAGTTCTTGAGAAAGAACTAATCCATGGAATGCATGATTTATTGGGAGGTACTCAATAAAGATATCATTGCAAGATTTCGAGTCAAATTATGACCTGAAATTATATACGTTCTAAAATGTTCAGTTTGTCAGCTTAATTAAATATTGTTGGTTGGTTAACGTTAGAAATGATAAAATAGGATGTTCTTTAACGTTCTTAGTAATGATGTTAGATTAGTGTTTGCATACACAGGGAATCTAATTTCAAGGTTCTTACAAGTAGGTGTAAGAAAGTCTTATCGTTTCAAATGGATAAATCTAGTAAGATTTAATCTATCTACAAATGTAATTAAAGTTTTAATTACAGGAAGGTTATTTTATAAAATCAGAAACTAAGGAGTTATTTTCCAGTTTTCTCCAAGTTTAAGGAATTTTATGAAATAAGTAAATCTAGGATTGTTCTTAGCTTGCAAGAACGATTTCTAGTAAAACCAAGAAAGAGTACTTCAGGGTACTAGTCTTGTGTTTTAGGTTTATAATCATATTACTTTTCTTTGTAATCTGTGATAAGTTACAATGCAAAATAATAAGTAATTCAAATAGACACCGTGAATCGAGTTAATGAAATGGTAGAAATCATGCACCTTTATTCCAGGGAGGAATATGGGAGGGTGTATAGATTAGTTTCATTGTTCTTCAAAATTTTGTATGTTTTGGTTTATCCAGGAATAAACTAGGTTTATTCAAAATATCATCCGTGACTACTTATCGTGGTGGGAACTATGATAGGGCTATAAAGTCATCGTAATTTTGGGGTAGATTCGAAAGTTTGTCGAATATAGCTGCAAAAGGTTTTTGCGGACCAAAATTGACGGATATTCGTTAGGTTTACGAATATTGGATTGACCCACTGTGAATAATACTTCGTGGTTTCATGTCAAAAGTATTAATCACATAGGTTATCCTTAAGCCTGAGGTATTTGGTTTGGGATGCGGTAACTACTGTCTTCTTAGCTAGCTCTAACGCCACGCCGTAACAGGGTGGTCATAAGGGGTGTGTCTAGATTTAGTGGGAGCCGTATTTACAAATGCAAATATGCAAGATGGTAATTGCACCTTCTTTTTAAAAGAGATATTTCCGGGCCCCTTGACTGATAAGAGAAACTAGTAAGTGCACGGCCGTGCCCAAACGAACTGATCTGTTCTTTGTCGTTTATCACGCAGTTTCGAAATCAAGTATGTCATGAACAAATTCTTGAGTCTCTGAGTTGACTTCCTCCATGCTCATGCTCAAAATTGAAATATAGCGCTGCAAGGGACAAACCTATATATATGCAAGATATGTATATATAAAAACGTACCTATTCATAAACAGGGAGTTTATGATAGTTCAATTTATAAACAGTTAGTTTATAACATGCCACTTCTAAGCAGGTTGCTTATGAAGTTTTATCACAAGTTACTTTGGGGTATAAGAGTTCTTATGACCTGGTTATCCTAAGTGTCTGGCTAGGGACCTCTTTAGGCTAACAATGTGCAGTAACTATTACTTATCTTGCACAAATGGGAGTCTGTTGGATTATGTGCAGAGATAATTAATGGACACATTATATCCAATGTTATAAGAGACTAAAGGGTCACACTGCTACACACCCAATTCAGAACAGTTGGATTACACCATAAATCTATGTGGAAATAATTAATCAGTTAGATTAATTATTAAAGAAAAAGACGAAATAATTAATCAGTAGTATTAATTATTGAAAAGAGAGAAATAAATAATTAATCAGTTTGTATTAATTATTAGAAAGGAAATAAATAATAAATAGTTATTTATTATTTAAGGAGAATTAAATATTAAGTTTTAATATTTAACGGACTAAGTTAATTAATAGTTAATTAATTAACTAGTAAAGTCCAGGGGGTCAATATGAGAAGAGATGAAAGTTTAATTAAAACTCGTTGGGCTTTTAATTAAACGGGCTTAGGTCCAAGTTAATCCTTATATAATATCCTTAAGCCTTAAGGATTAGATATGAGACAAAAAGGATTAAACCTAGCCGTTACTCTCCCTCACTCTCATTGCTCTCGGCTCTCTCCCTCTCTATCTCGCATCACTCTCTCTCGGTTTTCTTCTCTCTCTCGTCCGATCGAGACAAGCAAAACACCTAGGGTGTTTTGCGACTTCATGGTCGACGTACACACACATATACTCAAGTTTTCGAGTTTGTTGAAGGCTTGGTGATCCAGGAGCGGTCTAGCAGCCAGTTCAATCGGAGGTGCAGTAGTGGTGGACTATCTTTAGCAATCCTAAAGGTTTTTTTCAGGTATAATCTTGTAACCTTTTCTATGGACTGTTTGTAAGAAACTATGTTGATCATGTATTAGTTTAAAGATTCTAACCCTTTTGGTGTTTAGAGGGTTGTGTTCAATCCAGTTCCACTTTTAGGATTGAACCAGTGGAATCAAACCCAGGATTGACCAGTTTGAGTCATATGGTGGTTTGGTCAGGTTATCAAAACCCTTCATGAACCTCCATGAGGGTTTTATCCATACTATGCATATGGTAGTTCCATATGAATTGCGAGTATGAACCGGGAAGAGATTAGAGGATTATGTCTGTAGCCAACTCCCTCCAGTGGGGAAAATCCATCCTCTCTAAGCGATCCACATATGCTTTCATTTTAAGCACATGCACACTTACATTTCTGCCATCCTGTATGTGGCAATCAACAAGGGATTTTACACACTCGAAGCGCTCTTGCGTGGCCCGCTGCTGGAACATTTTCTTAAGCTGACCAATCATATCATACGCCCCCAAATGCTCTATTTGATTTTAAAGCCCAGGAGTCATGGAGGAAAGCATGATGCAAGCCACCTCGTTCGTCTCCTTGACGTGTTTATCATGTGCGTCACCGACGGCCTTAGTCGCAATCCAAAGGGGCTTCAGGAAGAGGCTGCTTGATGGCCCACATATTTTGCTCATACCTAAGGGCAATCCTTAGTTGCATGAACCAATCCATGAAGTTTTGGCCATCGATCTTAGCCTTTTCTAGGAACAATTTCAGGGAAATTGAGTTTGATGAAGAAGACGAAGCGGTGTTGTTGTTGTTGAATGCCATATACAAAATAGAGTACCATATTTGGTTGTAGAATCCTTGTAAAAATAATTACCCATATAGTTAAGAAAACAAATTATTTAAACAAGGCTAAGAACCTTATTTCACTCTACCTTGTGATGGGTTTACCGTGGATCACGAAACAAGCTATTTAGGCCGGTAGCCATTTTACCGATTGCAACCATTTTGCAACTCTTAGGTCCTTGATGTTGGAGTATGCCCACTGACATACGTAGACGATATCACTGCCGATGAAGTGCGGGCCTATTCGGTCATACACCAAACTTCAATCCCGACAACCGTAAGCGAAAACAGCGGGTCAAAATGGTCAAATTCTAGTTGACCAAGGCTTCACGACCGTGAAGGATGCTCCACGGTTCGTGAAGTAGGTCGTCTCCTCGAATGCCTTGATGGGCTACACGGCTCGTGATTCTATGTGGCTTCACGACCTGTGTAAGCTCGTGTAGCAGATCGATAAGGCCAAATGCACCACTAGTACCTCTACGACTTGGACAACATGGCACGGGCTGTGAAGATTTTCTGCTTCACGGGCCGTGAGATCCCGTGAGGGGTTGTAAAGAACAGAAATATAAGTATCACTTGATTTTAATTGGTTCTTCAAGGTTGTTCCAATGGGGGAAGACTTCTTGGCTGGCCAAGGCTCATTCTACAGACATCTTGTGGTCCTCTAAGTGTACCATGGTTGTTTTCAGTGAGAAACTTTTGTTACCTTGTTCATACATACACATAGAACATTGAAACACAAGGGTTGTGAGTGTTAGTGTTTGTACACATCTTTGGAGTTATAAGTGTTGGATCAAAACCATCAAAACATCTAGTGTTGTTGGTAGTTCACTTGCTAGCACAAGGGGTATAAGACATATTGGTGTACATGTCCAATAGTGCTTGAAGACAGATTCTTTAAGTCTTGTTCATCTCCACATCAACTCAACCTTTTCTTCTAGAAGCTTGGAGCTTAGGAGAAAGGTATATATCTCATTCCCTTGTTGTATCAAGTTGCATGCATGTGTTTTTAAGTAATTTACCATTTATGGAGTTCATAGGTTTTTAGGATGTAAAAGGAGCTTTTGCTTGGCTTCCGTTGCGTATTTTTGGTTTCTATGAACTCCTAAAGTGGTATCAGAGCCACCTTAGCAAGATGCATGTACTTCGTTGCCTGAAAAGTTAGATTTTTGTGAAAATGGACAATCTGTCCAGTGACTCTTCACGGGCCGTGGAGGGTCGTGAAGTGGGTCGTGAAGGGCCGTGAACAGAGTTTTTCACACGTTTTTATAAGAAAATTTATAAAATCGAACTTTTGTAACTTTCTGGATTTTTCCAGAAATTAAAATTAGTCTTTTGGCCATTTTTTAAAAGCCCCATAATATTCTAACCCACACATGTTGGGATTTACAGGGTACAAAAAGCACAGCAGAATAATAATATCATAAATCCCATACCAGTATCACAACTGGATCAGGTGGAGAAACAAAACAAATAATCACAATTATAACAGATAAATATACATGCAAGTTCATAACAGTATTAAAATTGGATAAGAAAATATACACTGAACTGCTATAGGGTGATACACAGCTACTGTACCTCGTGAACAGGCTGCTAGACCGGCAACACAATCAATACCCGAGAAAACAGATCCCGTGTGTGTACCACCAAAAGCCGACGGCTTTTGGTGTGTTTCTCGGCTGCCGCAGAGAACCCTCGCCACAAAGGGAGGGGCGGTGGAAGGGTAAAGATCGCCGAGGATAGGGGGCGCCACCGTCCACGGTCACCGCCGCCTATCGCCGCAGCCTAGGGCCGCCGTCGACCACCGTAGGAGGTGGTGGTGATGTTCGGCATAGAGAGAGCAACAGGAGAGAGAGAGAGAGAGTTGTCTTTTGGTTTGTGTAATTGCTAATGATTAGGATTAGTTTAAAACATAAGGTTTAGTCCCTTTAAATAGTTATTTAATTTCTTTAAAGCCCTTTGACCCGAAGCCCGGTGTGCGACCAAACACTTTGATCGATTGACAAAACAAACCCTCTACTTTGGTTTTAATATTTATTAATTAACTATTAATTAATATTTCCCAACCAAACTTTGTAATTAAATATTAACTAATACTTAATCTCTCCTTTTGATAAACGTACATATATTATTTCTGTAACACCGTACTTTTTAATTAAACATATTATTGCAAGCGGAAGCTAATTACATATAATTACATTTAAAACCCAAAAATAAATACAAACTTTATCCGATTTATAATTACAAAATGCCACTACGGTGTTAATTACAAAATAGGCTCTTTACAAAATACTATTGACATCAGAGTTGTGGTCTGTCCATATTCCCAGTCTTCATTATCCACAAACTCACAAAGGAGTATCTGCAAAACAAACTAGTGGGGAGTTAGCACAAAGCTAAGTGAGGGAACCAACATCTAAGCACATACAAGGCATACAGCCCAAACACAGCTCAAACAACCAAGGAGAACCGGCGGTGTTGCAACACCTACAACCAAGGTCGGCCAAAACCAAGGTTTACCGATAGCCCTGCTACTTGGATAACAGTACAGGCTCCCTTGAGTGCAACAAATGCCCCTCAAGATCAAATACTGTAAATCCCTAAGCATAAGCCCACCCGCCCAGCTAAAGCTGATCTCCTGCCCAAACATGTATACAGTTTATCAAGAGCGCAACAACTATCAGGATGTCATATCCTGCATATCCGAAGATATAAGTCCACTCACCAAAGTATTCAGACTCAGGCCACTCAGCAATCTATTCTACTGAGTCTTGTCACCCCCCGAGCAAACAACTATAGTCAGTATTTGCTTAATAAATACACAATAAGCATAATACTAAAGTTATCATACATGTACAAAAAATCAGCAAGTACACATATCTACAAATTGAAGGGTTTTGAAACCTGACCAAACCACTTATGACACAAACTGGTCAATCCTGGGTTTGATTCAACTGGTTCAATCCTAAAAGCGGAACTGGATTGAACACAACCCTCTAAACCCCAAAAGGGTTAGGATCTTTAAAACTTTAAATGATCAACATAGTTTCTTACAAACAACCCATAGATAAGGTTATAGAATTATACCTGAACAAAAACTTTAGGATTGCTAAAGATAGTCCACCACTACTGCACCTCACTGGAACTGGCTGCTAGACCGCTCCTGGATCACCCGAGCCTACAATTCTCGAAACCGAGAATGTGTGTGTGTGTCCTTTGCGTCGACCACCAAATCGCAAACACCCTTTGGTGTTTTCTCTTGTGATCGTCGAAGAGAGAGATCCGAGAGAGAGAGAGGGAAGCAATCGGCGAGAGTGAGAGAGAGAGAGAGCCGAGATCGAGAGATGAGGGTGTGTTGGTGGCTAGGGTTAATCCCTTATGTCTCATATCTTAATCCTTAAGCCTTAAGGATATATTTATAAGGATTAAGTTGGACCTAAGCCCGTTTAATTAAAAGCCCGCTGGTTTTAATTAAACTTTCAACTCTTCTCGTATTCACCCCTTGGATTTTACTAGTTAATTAATTAACTATTAATTAACTGGTCCGTTAAATATTAAATATTAAAACTTAATATTTAATTTTTTTTAAATAATAAATAACTATTTATAATTTATTTCTTTCTTATAATTAATACAAACTGATTAATTATCTTTAATAATTAATCTAACTGATTAATTATTTCCTCTTACTCTTTAATAATTAATCTAACTGATTAATTATTTCCACACAGAATAAAGGTGAAATCCAACTGTTCCGAATTGGGTGTGCAGCGGAGTGACCCTTTAGTCTCTTATAACATTGGATACAATGTGCCCATTAATTATCTCTGCACATAATCTAACAGACTCCCACTTGTGCAAGATAAGTAATAGTTACTGCACATTGTTAGCCTAAGGAGGTCCCTAGCCAGACACTTAGGATAACCAGGTTATAAGAACTCTTATACCCCAAAGTAACTTGTGATAAAACTTCATAAGCAACCTGCTTAGAAGTAATCTGTTATAAACTAACTGTTTATAAACTAAACTATCATAAACTTCCTGTTCATGAATGGGTACGTTCTATATAGGTTTGTCCCTTGCAGCGCGATATTTCAATTTTGAGCATAAGCATGGAGTGTCAACTCAGGGACTCAAGAATTATGTTCATGACATACTTGATTTCAAAACTGCGTGATAAACGACAAAGAACAGATCAGTTCGTTTGGGCACGGCCATGCACTTACCAGTTTCTCTAATCAGTCAAGGGGCCCGGAAATATCTCTCCTAAAAAGGAGGTGCAATTACCATCTTGCATATTTGCATTTGGCAATACGGCTCCCACTGAATCTAGACACGCCCCTTATGACCACCCTATTACGGCGTGGCGTTAGAACGCGCTAAGAAGACAACAGTTACCGTATCCCAAACCAAATACCTCAGGCTTGAGGATAACCTATGTGATAAATACTTTTGACACGAATCCACGAAGTATTTTTCACGGTGGGTCAATCCAATATTCGTAACCCTAACGAATATCTGTAAATTTTGGTCCGCAAAAAACCGTTCGCAGCTATATTCGATATACTTTCGAATCTACCCCAAAATTACGATGACTTTATATCCCTATCATAGTTCCCACCACGATAAGTAGTCACGGATAATGTTTTTGAATAAACCTAGTTTATTCCTGGTTGAACCAAAACATACAAAATTGTGAAGAACAATGAAACTAATTTCTACACCCTTCCATATTCCTCCCTGGAATAAAGATGTATAATTTCTACCATTTCACTGACTCGATTCACGGTGTTTATCTGAATTACTTATTATTTTACATTGTAACTTATCACGGATTATAAAGAAAATAATATGGTTATAAACCTTAAAACACAAGACTAGTACTTTGGAGTACTCTTTCTTGGTTTTGCTAGAAATCATTCTTGCAACCTAAGAACACTTCTAGGCTTACTTATTTTATAAATTCCTTAAACTTGGAGAACTGGAAATAACTCCTTGTTTCTGATTTACAAAACAACCTCCCTGTAATTAAAACTTTAATTACATTTGTAGATGTATTAAATCTTATTAGATTTTTGTCCCTTTTGAAATGATAAAACCTCTTACACCTACTTGTAAGAAACTTGAAACTAGATTCCCGGTGTATACCAACACTTATCTAATTACTAAGAATGTTAAAGAACATCCTATTTTATCATTTCTAACGTTAACCAACAAATAACATTATTAAGCTGACTCACTGAACATTTTAGAATGTATATAATAATAAGTCATAGCTTGACTCAAAAATCTTGCAATGATATCTTTATCGAGTACCTCTCAATAAATCATGCATCCCTCGGATTAGTTCTTTCTCAAGAACTTACTGTTTTAGATAGCTTCTAAAAACATCCGATAATTATATATTCTAAAAGTTCGATCTTGTATTTATCATACTGGTTAAAAATAACCTATTATTAACTCTGATAAATACACTAGTCAGGTGCTCCCACTATCTTCTATGAAAAAGTGCATTCTTTAAAACATCCTTTTTAGGTCTTAGTCAAAAACATGACTACCATGCCTAAAACTTGTGTTCCAAACACATGTTTTAAATAACTTAGTTTCTGAAAGAAATATGTTTTATGAAACCATGAACTTGGATCTCTCATATATCCATCTTTCCCATTACGGAAAGTGGTTTCATTAAACTTACCATGATCACAAGTATGAAATACTCATAATGGTATTTTAAATTTCTTTTCTTAAAAACATTTAGTATAAAATTCTCTTGACTATAATAACTATTATAATCACTTTTATACTTTCTTAAATGTTATATCAAAAACTACTTTACCCAGAAATAATGACTATTATTTCCATATGTTCAAGACTTTGAACATTCACTTTTCATAAAATCTTAAATACTTGTTGAATTAGAAAAACTATCTAATCTTATAAACAAAACTTGTTTATTCAAGTATTTGAAAAAGTGGAGCTAGCATTTATATAACTACAACAAATCATAGCATAAGATTATTATGAATCACTAATCAAGTCAAAACTTTGACTTATTAGCACTCTTTTAGTCACAACTGGACTAATCATGATTCATATAATAAGAACACGTGCACGGATATATAACCAAATAATTAAATTTCCATAAACTTTAAAAAATATCCATAAGCAGTATAAAAATGCTCAAAAACTTAAAGAGTTTAATTAACTAGGAAATAGGAATTATTATAATATCCGTAAGCTGCACGTAGGATCTTCTCATGCTGGGCCGTATCACTTTCCATCTACTCCTGCAATAAACGATTGCAAGATGTTAGAGTACTCGTAAAACTTTACAAGTAGGAAAGTGACAAAGAAGCTAATCACGCAATACCTGAGGAGCCAGACTTGCCTCCTGCCTCGTGACCTTTCGGACAATCTCGTTTCCAATGTCTGGCCTCGCCGCACCTGAAGCACCGATTCTCGGTCCTTGCCTTCTTTGGCTTTGGCTTCTTGCCCTTGTTGTCGTTACTAGCTCTGGGTGCATTCTGGCTGGGCTGGGCCTTACCCTTTCCCTTTCCGTTGCGCCCCTTCCTCTTCTTACGTCCACCATGCCCCACCATAGGAATGTCCTTAGACTTGGTCCCGATACTCTGCTCAACAGTATTGAGCATTGAGTGCAACTCAGCCACGGATTTCTCCATGTTGTTCATGTTGTAGTTGACTATAAAAGGCTTATAGTCATCTGACAACGAGTTGAGTATCGTATCCGTTGCTAGCTGCAACGGTACTGGGTGCCCAAGTCTCTCTTGGTGGTCCATGTAACCTTTCCTTTTCATGACATGGTCACTGACCGAGGTCCCCTTAGCCATCTTGCACGAGTTAAATGCCCTAGTGGCATCATAACGCTCTGTGCGGGCTTGCTCCTGGAACATGTCCCTCAGCTGGAGAATCATGTCATATGCATGAGTCTCCATCATGCTCGACTGCAACTCTGGACTCATAGTTGCGAGCATGAGGCAGCTAACATCTAGGGCGTCATTGGAGCGCTTCTGAAAAGCCTACCTGACCTCTGCCCTGGCATTGCTGGCAGGGGGATTTCCTAGAGGTTGTTCTAGGACATACCACTTTCTCTCGTGCCTCAGCACGATCCGGAGATTTATCTCCCAAGTGAGAAAGTTGGACCCAGTGAGCTTATCCTTCTCAAGGATAGAGCGGAGAGAGAGGTTATTAATATTGGTAACGTTAGTTGCCATCTACAAATTAAAACCCGGTTTAATTAGTAATTGCAACTAAACTTTCTAATCATATATCATCAAACCCATAAATAATATATATTAGACCTAGGACCCATATTTCACATACTTGACGCAAGGTTTGGGCACTTCCCGCTAGGTCATGCTATTTCTGGTAGGTAACACCCTGTACCAATCGTACCTAACTGATACGACTCCTAGAACCTCGTAGAGCACTTAGACCCAGTCTAGTATGTTTAACTCTACTCTAGTGCTTTTTGGGCCGGGACTCCCGATTATCACCAAAATAGATCGCACCACCTAAGACAGCATGAATTCTGGCCGGGACTCCCGATTATCGCAGAATCTTTCATGCCGCTTCCCGCAATGGTTTGAACCCGGATGCCCAAGGTTTAGGCATTTCCGACACCCGAGTACCGTTTAACAGTTAGGGTGTACCATTAGGTGGGTAGCACACTGATCGAAGATTTTTCTTGGGTTTTATAATTTAGTTAAAAATTTAATTTTCCAGTTTTTGAAAAAACATTTTAAAACTAACTGTTTTAAAAATACGATTTATATGTGTACCTAAACTAGGTGCACAAAACGGCCTTTATAAGTTCCAAACTTATAATTTTGACAAACTTTTAAATTTATAAAAATTTAATTAATACGACTACCAGACTGAAGTCATATTCTAGTTTGTCATAAAGCGTGGTTTTTCACTTGTTTAATAACAATCTGTCATTAAACCCCTTTTTATTTACCATCACACGCATGTATATATATATATATATATATATATATATATATATATATATATATATATATATATATACCATACATATATATGAAAAGCAGTAAATAAATCACAACCACGCAGATAATAATAAGCAGATAAAACCTATAGTTGCTCCCACTGGACTTGGATTCGCCTTTCTTGATGTGTTGCTCCCACTGGCCTTGACACCTCCCCGAAGTATCCATGCTTCGCGTGAGAACACCATTTTCTTCATCACCTTCTTCGAGTCCAACTTGGTTGAGGGATTAAACTATTACTAATCTATTACAAATACAATATTGAATGGGGTTGTAAGTGGCACGCAGGCCTCCCCGAACCAGTACAATATTACAATTAAAAAAGGGATTGTAATTGGCACGCAGGCCTTCCCAAAACCAAAAATAAAGAGGAAAAGAAAAATGAGTCCTAAGTCGCCAAAACTATAGCTATATGTATCACAACCACGCAGTTATATATAAGCATTATATATATAAAAGTCAACCACACAGTTATAATAAATAAGCAATAAACTGTGCTGTTAAGCACGCAACCTGATTTGTTTAAACTTTCTCATTTAGCCTTTGATTAATACCTATTAACCAAAAAAAAATGAGAATTATGATCTTCTAGTTTAATTTGACCAAAATAGTTTTTCAACAAAAAACTTAAAACTTGATCTAATTCAAAACTTGAATGAAAATCCTCACGTCGAGTTTTATTACTAGTTTTCCAAAAACTTAAAACCGACAACCTTGGTCAATTAAATACTATCTTATTTGTTTCTCCATTATATAAACTTTATCCCTTTTAGAAATTATTCAAAACGACTAAACTAGTCATAATAAATAAAAATCTAAATATATATATTTTAACTAAAACTAATTAAAATATATATAACACTAGTTTATATAATACCTTATTAATTTTATAACTTAAAATTAATAATCCTTTTTGTATTAATTCGGAAAAACTATCTTGGGCCAACATCTCTTGTTAAGCCGCACAACCCACTGGGCCGAGACCCTCTTGGGTCTAGAGCCCATTGGACCGAAGTCACCTGGGCCGTAGCCCTATTGGGCCGAGAACCACCTTGGGCCGAAAACTTCCTTGGGCCGAAGCCCATTTGGCCCTTAGCGCCGCTAACCTGGGCCGATATCGCTGGGCCGCAGTTAACTGGGCTTAGCGCCGCTAACCAGCCCTTAGCGTCGCTAATCTCCTGTTAGCGTCGCTATCAGTTCTGGTGATGCTTTCGGTTCGCGTTTCCGATTTAACAAAAAATATCTTAAATCCTTTTTAACCTATTAAAACTAACTGTTTTAATTTTCTGATTAAAACTGGATTTAATTCAAAAACCAAAAAATATTAATTATTAATTTCAACAATACTTGTTTTATTAACAATTAATTGTCCTAAAACTTGATTTCAACATTTTTAAACAAAAGTTCAAAACTTGTTAAAATCTAGTTTTAGATAAAAAGTTTATCCTTTTTAACCGTTTAAACACAGACCTGGTTTAAACCTAACTGGTCAAAAACAAACCTTTTATGATCTGGATAAAAACAGAAAACTTTTTTTTATCCTTATGGTTTTCGAAAACTTGTGGATAAAGAAACAAGATGAAGCAGATCATACATCTATCAAACAAACCAACTAACTAGATTATCTAGGTTTAATACATTTGATCAAAACTATCCTTATCAAAAATCATAAACCTTTTAACCATTCAAACTAACTGTTTGAACATTCTGATTAATAGGATTTAACCTGGTAACAAAAACAAAACTGTTTTGTTACCTACTTGATTATCGAAATTACTAAGAACACGTAGAAGATCAAGAACAAACCTTAAACCTAGAACAGATAAAACTAGAAACTATGGATCATAGAGCCGAGGCTCTGATACCACTGAAGGGTTTTGAAACCTGACCAAACCACTTATGACACAAACTGGTCAATCCTGGGTTTGATTCAACTGGTTCAATCCTAAAAGCGGAACTGGATTGAACACAACCCTCTAAACCCCAAAAGGGTTAGGATCTTTAAAACTTTAAATGATCAACATAGTTTCTTACAAACAACCTATAGATAAGGATATAGAATTATACCTGAACAAAAACTTTAGGATTGCTAAAGATAGTCCACCACTACTGCACATCACTGGAACTGGCTGCTAGCCGCTCCTGGATCACCCGAGCCTACAATTCTCAAAACCGAGAATGTGTGTGTGTGTGTCCTTTGCGTCGACCACCAAATCGCAAACACCCTTTGGTGTTTTCTCTTGTGATCGTCGAAGAGAGAGATCCGAGAGAGAGAGGGATGCGATCGGCGAGAGTGAGAGAGAGCCGAGATCGAGAGATGAGGGTGTGTTGGTGGCTAGGGTTAATCCCTTATGTCTCAAATCTTAATCCTTAAGCCTTAAGGATATATTTATAAGGATTAACTTGGACCTAAGCCCGTTTAATTAAAAGCCCGCTGGTTTTAATTAAACTTTCAACTCTTCTCATATTCACCCCTTGGATTTTACTAGTTAATTAATTAACTATTAATTAACTGGTCCGTTAAATATTAAAACTTAATATTTAATTTTCTTTAAATAATAAATAACTATTTATTATTTCTTTCTTTCTAATAATTAATACAAACTGATTAATTATTTATTTCTCTCTTCTCGATAATTAATCCAACTGTTTAATTATCTTTAATAATTAATCTAACTGATTAATTATTTCCTCTTACTCTTTAATAATTAATCTAACTGATTAATTATTTCCACACAGAATAAAGGTGAAATCCAACTGTTCCGAATTGGGTGTGCAGCGGTGTGACCCTTTAGTCTCTTATAACATTGGATACAATGTGCCCATTAATTATCTCTGCACATAATCTAACACATATCACATGTACTAAGAATCTTTAAGTACATAATCATCAAACCCCAGTATACCCGAATTCACAATTACTCTGTACATCTTGTAAATCTTGTGAATTACTTTAACTCCTTAGCTTAGGCAATTCATAATCTTCTATCCACACACTTGATACAATGTTCATTTCAGTTCATCAATATCATCAAGGAGTTATCGATTAAATCTTCATTCAGATTCATCATTAAATTCCTAAATTCCGAGCATAGGCTTGAATGTAATCCCAATCAAGTTCAAATCCGATAATGTCCAATTCCGATTAAGGGCACAATCCGAGTAAAAGACTAAATCCGATCGAATCCCAATTCCGAGAAAATGCATAATCCGAGAATAGGCATATATATATATATTAAATCCGAGTAAAACAGGATTCCGAGCAAAGCTATAATCCGAGTAAAGGGTCCAATTCCGATTAAAGTCTTAATCCGAGAAAAGGCAAGTAATAGTGTTTAGTAGGATTCCGATTAAACTCAATTCCGAGAAAAGTGTTAGGAAATTCTATGTCTTTCTGTCGGGTTTCTGTTGGGATTTCATTAACACGCAACGGAAGCGAGAACAAAGAGAAACATGCATATAAGTGTTCAAAACAATGAAATCCCAAGTGTAGATCTACTCTATGTACAAAATAGCAACTAAACAAGAGAGATAAAGAGTTATACCAGCTCCTAAGCTCCAGTTATCTTCTTGTTGGTGGTTGATCGTTGTTGGTGAAGCAAGGAACTCCTTCTTCTCCTTCTTAGCCTAATCTTGAAATCTCAAACCGGGAACAAAGTCCAACACCAAGTGCTAGCAAGCTTGAGGAAATCTTCTCCACGAAATTTGCCTCAAGAACAGCAAAACAAGAATTCTGGACCAGGCTCTTTTGTTCACTAGACCACAAACTAAGTATCAAGTGAGAAAAGAGAGATATGTGCTTTTTAAGAGAGAATTTACCAAGAGCATCATATGTCCAGACTTAAGGCCTTTTTAAAGACCCATAACCGACCCCTGATTGCCCTCTAACCGGCCAAGACGGATCTAGAAGCTCTCTCTCATTTGCCACAAGTGGAGGTGATTTTGACATAAAGCCCATGCAGGTTTAGCGGCGCTAAACCTTAACCCGTAGCGGCGCTAACGCGGCCTGACTTCGATATGACATAAAGCACATGCAACCGTAGCAGCGCTAAACCTTAACAGTTAGCGGCTCTAACTCGTTAAGTTAGCGGCGCTATCGTGGCCTGCATTGCTAACTTCCACTTTTGCCATCTGTGGTCCCTCAACCTTATTTGTTGTCATGTTAGACCCCGGTTTGTGACCCTTATAGGCCCATACATCATCGGTAGTGCTCTAAGGCGTACATATATTATCGGGGCAGATTCTAACAAACACCCATTTGCACATAATATACTGTACCCTGGCAAGCACAGACAAAGAGCGGCCTCTAGCAAAGCATCAATGCCCCCAAGTCTGTATGGGTTCTGAATACCTACAGAAAACCATCATACTAAAAGTAGTGGTCCTAGATAAGTGATCTTAGACATCCTTTTGTTCGCGATATACTTGTGAACATGAGACATGGATTAGAAAATGTCAATCTCCAGATCGTTCACGATTATGTTTCTCGATCTTGATTGGTGGTGACCAAAAGGTAAGGACATATCTGATTCTCAATCAATATTCCTTTGTGCATGGCCATGCAATATTTTGGCGTCAGCTCCCAATCATCGAGGGGCCCAAGGATATCTCTCATACAGGAGGAACAAATCCCTTCGACTGCATAATCCCATACCATACCTCTTGACTTACCTAGTCATTCCCTTTATCACAGCCAGTTACGAACTGCTTTTGAAAATGGCTAAAGCAAGTAAGAACTATGATATAGCAATTCATACATCTCGGGTCTAAGGATGTAAGATTTTATCATCCCAAGTTACTCGTGACTATAATCCATGAAGTATACTTGGGTGTGGGTCTTCCAGTCACTTGAAACTCCTTTCAAGCACAGGTTGCTGTTGCGTTTCATGCACTCAATCCTTGATTAATGCATAACCAACACCTAACCTCAGCCTTATTTCAATCTTCCTTCCCATGAAGAATGACTGACTGTGGAAATTTAGAATGTATAAACATTTTGGGAAATGGTTAAACATGCTAAGATGGAACACAGTAAAGTCTTATGAATGTAACCGAATCACTCGCATATCGAAACAAGCATAAATTACAATACTGTCTATATCGTTCCCAAAATAAATTAATACATATCAAATAAACTAAACTAATATATACAACTCAAGCCAAATCGCTAGCAAATCTTACACCTATCCCTCTAGTGTGAGATTCGTGAGCTGCTTGCGGTAACGGCTTAGTGAATGGATCTGCCAAGTTTCTATTCAATGCTACTCTGCTTATGATGACTTCACCACTTTCAATAACGTCCCGTATAAAGTGGTATTTGCGCGAAATATGCCTTGTCCTCTTGTGAGCTCTTGGTTCCTTTGCCAAAGCCACCGCACCCTCATTGTCACAAAAGATCTCAATAGGGTCAGCGATGCTTGGAACCACTTGTAGATCTAGGATGAATTTCTTCATCCACACGGCTTCCTTTGCTTCTTCACTAGCCGCAATGTACTCCGATTCGGTAGTCGAATCAGCCACCGTGTTTTGCTTTGAGCTCCTCCAGCTAACAACACCACCATTTAACAGGAACAGAAACCCCGATTGAGATCGGCAGTCATCCCTGTCAGTTTGGAAGCTAGCATCCGAGTAACCCTTTACTCTTAGCTCTTCTTCCCCACCATATACCAAGAACATCTATTTAGTATGTCTCAAGTACTTAAGAATGTTCTTCACTGCCCTCCAGTGAGGCTCTCCTGGGTTCGCCTGATATCTACTAGTCATGCTTAAAGCACATGACACATCAGGACGAGTGCATAGCATGGCGTACATGATCGAGCCCACAGCCGAAGCATATGGTACTCGCTTCATTACTTCTATCTCCTCCTTGGAGGTAGGACATTGAGTTTTACTCAAAGTCAAACCATGCAACATAGGGAGGTTTCCTTTCTTGGATTCCTCCATTTTAAAGCGTCTCACGACCTTTTCTATGTATGCACTTTGAGAAAGCCCTAACAGCCTTCTTGATCTATCTCTATAGATCTTTATTCCCAGAATACAGCTCGCATCGCCTAGGTCCTTCACTGAAAAGCAATTCCCTAGCCAAGCTTTGACACTCCTTAGGCTTGGGATATGATTTCCAATGAGTAGAATATCATCTACATATAGAACCAAGAAGACTATTGTGCTCCCACTAGCCCTGACATATACCCAAGGTTCATCTTTACTCTTTGAAAATCCAAACTCTTTGATTTTCTCATCAAAGCAAAGATTCCAGCTTCGAGATGCTTGCTTAAGTCCATAAATGGACTTCATGAGCTTACAAACCTTGTTCGGATACTTTGGATGTTCAAAACCGTCAGGCTGTTTCATATACACCTCTTCATGAAGCTTCCCGTTAAGGAAGGCGGTCTTTACATCCATTTGCCAAATTTCATAATCATGAAATGCTGCTATGGCAAGTAGTATCTGGATTGACTTCAACATGGCCACTGGGGAGAAAGTTTCATCATAATCAATACCTTAAGTCTGAGTGAAACCCTTTGCCACCAGTCGGGCTTTGAAGATATCCAAGGTTCCATCTATGCCGGGTTTCTTCTTAAAACACCATTTACACCCTACTGGTTTTATCCCTGGTGTAGGATCAACCAGTTCCCAAACCTGGTTATCCGACATAGATTGCATCTCGCTCTCCATCGCCTTTCTCCACTGAGCAGACTCAGGGCCTGCCATGGCTTCCTTGTAGTTGGTAGGTTCATCATGATCCACCAATAACTCGTTGCCCTCAGATATGAGAAACCCATATCTCTCTGGCTCAAAACGAGTCCTACTGGAACGCCTAGGAGTAGACGTTGCTAGAGTGTCAGGTACCGCAGCATTATTTTGCTCGGTATTTTGGCTAGTGCCAACCTCAAGTCCTTTATCGGCCGACCCTTGATCTTCCTCAAGGTCAACTTCCTTACTGCCATGTTTGGATAGCAACTCCCTTTCAAGGAAGAATGCCCTCCGAGCAACAAATACCTTGTTCTCTGAAGGTTTATAAAATAAATATCCAACACCGTTAGGAGGATATCCGATAAAATAACACCTCTCTGAACGAGGTTAAAGTTTGTCTTCGGCCTCACGTCTCACGTAGGCTTGACAACCCCAAACTCGTAGGTATGAAAGTGTCGGCTTCTTACCATGCCACATTTCATAAGGTGTTTTAGTAACTTTCTTGGTTGGTGCGAGGTTAAGGATTCTTACCGCAGTTCTAAGGCATATCCCCAGAAACTTATAGGTACCTCCGCTCGACTAATCATAGACCTTACCATATCAAGCAATGTCCGGTTCCTCCTCTCAGCGACCCCATTTAATTGTGGAGTCCTCGGAGGTGTTAATTGTGAAATAATTCCACAATTCTTAAGATGATCGACGAAATCGGTACTAAGATACTCTCCACCTCTATCAGACCGGAGTATCTTTATAGTCTTGCCCAACTGATTCTGAACTTCGTTTTGGAATGTCTTGAACACCTCAAAGGTTTCATTCTTGTGTTTAACAAGATAGACATACCCGTACCTACTATAATCATCTATAAAGGTTACGAAGTATCTTGAATTATTCCTCGTGACATGCTTGAAAGGTCCACATACATCCGTATGGATTATGTCTAAAAGGTCCTTTCCCCTCTCACTTGTTCCCGTGAAGGGTGCCTTTGTCATTTTGCCCAATAAGCAAGATTCGCATACTTCATTTGATCCTTGATCAAATGATTCCAAGATCCCATCCGCTTGGAGCTTGGTGATACGAGTCTTGTTTATATGGCCAAGATGACTATGCCACATAGAATATTTATCCAAACCATTTTTGGATTCAGAATAAATATTCATGATAGATTGTCTTGATTCAATGTATGTATTTGCCTCATATATGCCATGACATGGTAAAGCTTTAAAATACACAATTTCATTTTTAAAGCAAATGATTGTACCCCTTATAAATTTAAAATCAAAACCATCGTCATACAATTTGTGAAAAGAAATAATGTTTCTAGCCACATTGGGCGAATAGCATACATCCTTTAACAAAATAGAAAAACCAGTCTTGAATGAAAGCTTCAAGTCTCCTTTAGCTTCCACTGGGACAACCTCCGAGTTTCCCATCACAAGATCCAGTTCTCCCAGCTCCAAGCTCCTACTTTCCCTTAGCACCTGCACCATATTACATATGTGAGTGCCACAGCCAGTATCCAAAACCCAGCCTTTAGAAGTAGAAGTATGGTGGAGTTCTATCATGAACGTACCTGACGTGTCCGGACCCGAAATGCTCATTGCCTTGAGCTTGTTGAGTCCCTCCAGGTACTTCGGGCAAGTACGGCGGTAATGGCCTTTGCCCCCGCAGAAAAAGCACTCCGCATCCTCCGGAGCCTTGGCTTGGGGAAGTTTCCCCTTGCCCTTGCCCTTGGAGGCCGGGTTAGGCTTGGCCACTCCAACCTTTCCCTTACCCTTCCTCTTGTTGGAAGGGGCGGCCTTCTTCTTCGTGATGCGGCCTTCCCGGATGGCGAGAACTTGAGAGGTGGAGGAGGATGGCTTGTTCTTGGTCATGCTAGACTCAGCGGTCTTCAACATACCATGAAGTTCCATCAAGGTCTTATCCATGCTGTGCATATGATAACTCATGACGAATTGATCGTATGCACCGGGCAGGGATTGAAGGATTAAATCAACCGCCATCTCCCTCCTGATGGTAAAACCTAGCTTCTCCATGCTCTTGATGTTTGCTTTCATTCGCAACACATGCGCGCTCACGTTCCCACCCTCTTGCATCTTGCAAGAAAGGGTTGTCTTGAGGCACTCGTACCTTTCCTGCCTCGCCTGCTGCTGGAACATGTCCTTTAGCTGCACGAGCAGGTCGTAAGCACTAAGATGATCCATTTGCTTTTGCAAATCTTGGTTCATCGTGCTCAACATAAGGCACGTGATTTCCTCAGTCTCCTTGAGGCGTTTTTCATACGCCTCACGGACGGCCCTTGTTGCACCAGCAGGGGGTGCCTCGGGGAGTGGTTCCGCTATGGTATGCAACTTACCTTCATACCGCAAGATCAACCTCAGTTGTCTATGCCAGTCCATGAAGTTGCTTCCATCGAGTTTCTCCTTTTCTAGGAAAACTCGTAGAGAAACACTGGTGGTGGTGTTTGTTGCGCTTGTTGATGCCATCTAAAATATTGCAAAGTAGATATTAGTTAGTTTGATATTTTATCTTGTTAAATAATTTACCCATATAGAATTAAGTTAACAAGGCTAAGAACCGTATTTTATCCTACCATATGACGGGGTTACCGCGGATCACATGATAAAACTATTTAGGTCGGCAACCATTTTGCCAATTGCAATCTCCATTGCAATCCTTAGCACATGCGGGATCCTACGACATCCAATGGTCGTTTGGCATGTTTGATCCCTTCTTGCACCAATTTTAAGTCTTGAAATTTTGGTTAACTCGTGCTAAGCTCGACAATTAACTAAGATTTCAAACCTAAAATTGCAAATCATCCGTCAAGACATACGGTAACAAAGTCACCAAAGTTGGCTCGTGCTAAGCTCGACAACCAAAATTGTGAATTTTGCCACACTCACCTTCCACACAGTTTCATGAGAATTCGCTCGTGCTAAGCTCGACAACCAAATCTCATAAGACTAGATTTGGGTGGTATCGACTTACGGATGGTGCATGATTTACGTTTTTGTGGAAAAACGGGCTTTTGTTTCCGGTTTGGTTTTGATTAACTTGTTATTGACAAATCCTATTTTCACTAGGTGGGTTAATCAATGTATGTGATCGCGCGCGAGAGGAAACCAATTTTAACAAAACTCTTGGGATTTTATTAATTTTACCAAAAATTTTCTAGCATGCGAAACCTACACATCCATGCATAGAATAATAAAATCACATCACACGCAATATACAACATAGTCGGTAATTCTTGCCATTAAACCTATGCGTTCCTCCCGTGAGCCAAAACGGGAAGAACTTGGTCAAACTAAGGGACAAAACAATCTTGATGCAAGCTCCCACTAGAACCACCATCTCTATGGACTTCATTGGCTTCTAAGGGCATCAAACTCCATCTTGTTTTGCCTCCTTCTTGTGTCTTCATTCCTCCATCATACAAATTACAATACAATAGAAAATAAATGGCATACAAGCCACATAATTTTCCTTTTTATCTAATACTTGTACATGGATGAATGAAATGGCATGCAAGCCACAAATTATTACAATCAAACTGAATTTAATAAATTTACAACCTCATAAGTGGATTAAAACCACCAAATTACATGCACAACACAAATCAACCAAATGGGCCAAGGCAAGATTACCAACTCATGTTAGCACATACAACCAAACAAATCATGCCACTACTGGAACAACATGAAAAACACTTCTTGAACAAAATTCCAGAAGGTGTAAGTGCCAAAAATCCCGAGACCAACACTGTTTTATTCAAAATTTTCGAAAAACTATTTCCAGTAACGTTAGCGCCGCTAACGTGTGAGACTTAGCGCCGCTAACCTCAGCGTAGCGACGCTAACCCTAACGGTAGAATACAAACATTTTGATTTCGGGTTTTTCAAGCCACCAAGTGCTATTCTAACATAGAGGTGGCTCTGATACCACTGTTGGGATTTCATGAACACGCAACGGAAGCGAGAACAAAGAGAAACATGCATATAAGTGTTCAAAACAATGAAATCCCAAGTGTGGATCTACTCTATGTACAAAATAGCAACTAACCAAGAGAGATAAAGAGTTATACCAGCTCCTAAGCTCCAGTTATCTTCTTGTTGGTGGCTGATCGTTGTTGGTGAAGCAAGGGACTCCTTCTTCACCTTCTTAGCCTAATCTTGAAATCTCAAACCGGGAAAAAAGTCCAACACCAAGTGCTAGCAAGCTTGAGGAAATCTTCTCCACGAAATTTGCCTCAAGAACAGCAAAACAAGAATTCTGGACCAGGCTCTTTTGTTCACTAGACCACAAACTAAGTATCAAGTGAGAAAAGAGAGATATGTGCTTTTTAAGAGAGAATTGACCAAGAGCATCATATGTCCAGACTTAAGGCCTTTTTAAAGACCCATAACCGACCCCTGATTGCCCTCTAACCGGCCCATGCAGGTTTAGCGGCGCTAACCAAGAGTTAGCGGCGCTAAACCTTAACCCGTAGCGGCGCTAACGCAGCCTGACTTCGATATGACATAAAGCACATGCAACCGTAGCGGCGCTAAACCTTTATAGTTAGCGGCGCTAACTCGTTAAGTTAGCGGCGCTATCGTGCCCTGCATTGCTAACTTCCACTTTTGCCATCTTTGGTCCCTCAACCTTATTTGCTGTCATGTTAGACCCCGGTTTGTGACCCTTATAGGCCCATACATCATCGGCAGTGCTCTAAGGCGTACATATATTATCGGGGCAGATTCTAACAGTTTCATTCAATTCCGATCAATTCGCTCGGATTTCACTAAATCCGATTAAATCCATCGGATTTCACTCATTCCGATAGAATCAGTCGGATTCCGAGTCCTCCAAGTTCTTCAATTCCGATCGATTCATATATTCATCCCCAATTCTGATTGTAACACTAATTCTCACTTATTTAAAGCATGCAATATATATATATATTCCAGAAATCATTATAAGTATGTATTGTACATAATTTAACATTAATTACTAACATGCAAACATCCTAATCAAAGATCATCAATTTATCATTTAAGTCTATCAATCGGAATTCATCTATATATTCCTAAAACCGAAATTAAACAACAATTAACATACTGATCCAGTATTCTAACCTTCTTATGATGTTGTGAATTCAGTTACTAAATTGCAAACAATATCAATTGCCAAATATGGAATTCCTTTTCTTCTTCTCTCCTTCTTTTGGTTCGGCCGAGAGCTCTCAACACACACACACTCTTGGATCAATTTGCATGTAATGGGGAATGTGCTAGTGGCAAGGGTTATGTGTCATCAACTTGACACCTCTAAGTCCACTCATCAATTAATTAACATATAATTTAACAAATGTCACATATTAATTAATAAAAACAATTAAATCACATAATAACAATTTATAAATCAAATTATAATAAGATAAACCAATAAATTACCTTAATTATACTAGGCCATATTAGGGGGTTTTACAAATCTCTCCCCCTTAAAGGATTCCGTCCTCGGAATCTCATCAGATAAATACGTATTCAGTCACTATCTATAACAACGAATACTAATCTGACATATGATATTTCTATCTCTAAGAAAGGAATCAATCATACTGACATTCATTTTCATTTTATCACATATTTACAGATAAACAAGTTCTATCCATACTAAACTCATATAACAATTAAACAATTATAAAGTTCATCAGAAACATAGCTGTAATCAGATTCTCTTTTTCAGCAACTTCATTTGCTACCATCTGAAATGCTCTTGCTTAAGCAGAAGGCGGATTCTTTCTCTTCTGTCCTGCAGTTGACGATCCCCCGACATCGACTACCCCTTGCCCTGTCCCTGCTGTCCTCTGATTTGTACAAACTCCAGCTCGATGTCCCTCTTCATGACAGTTCCAACAGACGTTCGTTCTAAACTTACATTCATAAAGTTCATGACCTATCCCACCAAACATCGATGAGTCTGTGGTGTGCATGGACCTGTATGACGAGATCTGCAGTTCATACACCATGGATTCCTTTGTACATATCCTGAATCCACAAATTTCTGATCCATCTGATTCTGACTATTCTGTCATTTTCCTTTATTACCATTCCCACTCTGACTCCCGCTAGATCTGTGAGACGACCCTTTCTCACGATTCATTTTCTCCCGAGCTCTCACATCACCCTCTGCAGCTCTAGCAAGGGTAAAAGCTTGTACCAACGATGTTGCCATTCGGGTATTACCCCGATACTCAGGTAGCAAAGCTTGAACAAAATGATCGATCTGAGAAGGCTCATCAGGTACCCACTGCTTTGCAAATCTCAACTTCTCATTGAACTTTGAAATTAACTCATCAACTGACATTTTATCATCTTGTGCTAGATCCATGAACTCCCGCTTCACTCTAGCCAAATCATAAGTATTACAGAACTGCTCACAAAACTTGGTTTGGAACTGATCCCAAGTTATCGAGTTGAGCACCTCTCTAGATAAATGGGCTGTCAGAGAATCCCACCAAGTTGCAGCTTGACCTTTAAGTCTCTTAGTAGCAAACTTGACCCTGTCAGACTCCTCGCAGTTGCAGGCATCTAAAGCTTTCACAGTTTCCCTTAACCAATTCAAAGTATCCGTAGGGTTTGAGCTTCCAGACTATTCAGGTGGCTGGAAATCCATAAAATCTTTAAATTGACACTTCGATCTAAAACCTCCTTGATCTGGATACCACGGTATGAAGAAATTTTGCTGTGGTTGATACTGTTGATGTGGTTGTGATACTGGTGGAATGGGCATATATGGCAAAGTACCAAAAGGTATAGACACTGTGTTGAACGGAGCAACTGAATACACAGGTGGTGGTATTGACTGAGTAAATACTGCCAATTCTCTTGGCATATGAATTGTCTGAGTTGGCTGTGAAGATTGAGTCTAATGCTGCTGTTGTTCTAACTCCTGTATTCTATCCCTCAAAGTTTGTAAAGTATCCTCCAACTGTAACACATAATCCTGTTGATCTGACTCCCCATTATGAGAAGTACCGGCTCTGTTATGTTGTTCATTTGCCGCGGTGGAAGACTGGTTGTTTCTTCTAGGGAAAGCAGGGGTAGTTGCCCGGTTCACGTTATCAGCCATAATTCTGTTCTATACACAACATCTCACCAGTTGTCAGATATAATCCGTTAGTACTAAAACACTAACCACCTCAAAGCTACACTACTAATTACCCACCCCGGGAATTCTGGACTGACCAGAGCCTTGGTTCGAGTATTGCACGGCCACCAAATGCAAATCCTCAAACCGGGGCTCTGATACCAAATTGTAACACCGTACTTTTTAATTAAACATATTACTGCAAGCAGAAGCTAATTACATATAATTACATTTAAAACCCAAAAATAAATGCAAACTTTATCCGATTTATAATTACAAAATGCCACTACGGTGTTAATTACAAAATAGGCTCTTTACAAAATACTATTGACATCAGAGTTGTGGTCTGTCCATATTCCCAGTTTTCATTATCCACAAACTCACAAAGGAGTATCTGCAAAACAAACTAGTGGGGAGTTAGCACAAAGCTAAGTGAGGGAACCAACATCAAAGCACATACAAGGCATACAGCCCAAACACAGCTCAAACAACCAAGGAGAACCGGCGGCGTTGCAACACCTACAACCAAGGTCGGCCAAAACCAAGGTTTACCGATAGCCCTGCTACTTGGATAACAGTACATGCTCCCTTGAGTTCAAAAAATGCCCCTCAAGATCAAATACTGTAAATCCCTAAGCATAAGCCCAGCCGCCCAACTAAAGCTGATCTCCCGCCCAAACATGTATACAGTTTATCAAGAGCGCAACAATTATCAGGATGTCATATCCTGCATATCCGAAGATATAAGTCCACTCACCAAAGTCTTCAGACTCAGGCCACTCACTAATCTATTCTACTGAGTCTTGTCACCACCTGAGCAAACAACTATAGTCAGTATTTGCTTAATAAATACACAATAAGCATAATGCTAAAGTTATCATACATGTACATAAAATCAGCAAGTACACATATCTACATATCACATGTACTAAGAATCTTTAAGTACATAATCATCAAACCCAAGTATACCCGAATTCACAATTACTCTGTACATCTTGTAAATCTTGTGAATTACTTCAACTCCTTAGCTTAGGCAATTCATAATCTTCTATCCACACACTTGATACAATGTTCATTTCAGTTCATCAATATCATCAAGGAGTTATCGATTAAATCTTCATTCAGATTCATCATTAAATTCCTAAATTCCGAGCATAGGCTTGAATGTAATCCCAATCAAGTTCAAATCCGATAATGTCCAATTCTGATTAAGGGCACAATCCGAGTAAAAGACTAAATCCGATCGAATCCCAATTCCGAGAAAATGCATAATCCGAGAATAGGCATATATATATATTAAATCCGAGTAAAACAGGATTCCGATCAAAGCTATAATCCGAGTAAAGGGTCCAATTTTGATTAAAGTCTTAATCCGAGAAAAGGCAAGTAATAGTGTTTAGTCGGATTCCGATTAAACTCAATTCCGAGAAAAGTGTTAGGAAATTCTATGTCTTTCTGTCGGGTTTCATCCAATTCCGATCAATTCGCTCGGATTTCACTAAATCCGATTAAATCCATCGGATTTCACTCATTCCGATAGAATCATTCGGATTCCGAGTCCTCCAAGTTCTTCAATTCCGATCGATTCATATATTCATCCCCAATTCTGATTGTAACACTAATTCTCACTTATTTAAAGCATGCAATATATATATATATATATATATATATATATATATATATATATATATATATATATATATATATATATATATATATTCCAGAAATCATTATAAGTATGTATTGTACATAATTTAACATTAATTACTAACATGCAAACATCCTAATCAAAGATCATCAATTTATCATTTAAGTCTATCAATCGGAATTCATCTATATATTCCTAAAACCGAAATTAAACAACAATTAACATACTGATCTAGTATTCTAACCTTCTTATGATGTTATGAATTCAGTTACTAAATTGCAAACAATATCAATTGCCAAATATGGAATTCCTTTTCTTCTTCTCTCCTTCTTTTGGTTCGGCAAGGGTTATGTGTCATCAACTTGACACCTCTAAGTCCACTCATCAATTAATTAACATATAATTTAACAAATGTCACATATTAATTATTAAAAACAATTAAATCACATAATAACAATTTATAAATCAAATTATAATAAGATAAACCAATTAATAACCTTAATTATACTAGGCAATATTAGGGGGTGTTACAATTTCTCTCGATAATTAATTAACTATTACACTCCACTTGTGCACGATAGTTATACTCCCTTGTTCATCAAGGGCCTTAGGAGGTCCCCAGCCAGACACTTAGGTTAACCACGACTATAAGCTCTCATATGTACAAAGATTCTGTAATTGTGTTCTTCGATTACCCGGCTTTTCCTTTTGCATCGCGATATCCCGTAATGTGGATTTCAGACATAGAAACCTGATCTATTGTGAAAAATCCAAATTATATTTCTTGACTTCTGATCTCGATTAACTGCAGTTACGGAGTTACCGAATGATGTCCATCATTCTATCCGAGCGCGGCCACACATTTCATTTAGTCTTATTCGTCAAGGGGCCTTGGAATATCTCCTCTCTTTAAGAGAAGGTGCAAATCCCATCTTGATCGCTTGCATTTGAGCACACGTCTTCCGTTCCAAAGTACAAAAGTCCTCATGCCCCAAACCAAACATCTCAGGTCTAAGGACAACCAATCAGCCAACTCATGTCGAAAGGCTTCATGAAGTTAGTCTGATGCAGATCACCTCCAATATTTGTACCTCTGACAAATATCTATAAACACTTGGTCACAAAACTTGTGCTATTATTATCTACACGAATAATCCATCAAGTACTTATAATAGCGTTAGTATCTCCCTGATGTGGCTCCCACCGCATCAAGTAGCTACAGAGTAATTTTGATATAACATGACTTGAATATCATGGATACATAAATATGGTAAAAATGGAGAAATTTAAAACGATTATACTAAACCTCCTATTTCCATCACGTGGAAATGTTTAATACATAATCATAAGTCTTAAAATTCAATCGATACAATTTAATAAATTACTGAAAACTAGCTGCTAGGTCCTATGTACTGCATTCCAATAGAACTAGCATGTCTCTCATGCTTATCTCTAGCAAGCGCTTTAGTCAACGGATCAGCCACGTTACATATCCTCATACCCCCTTCCGATGATCTCTCGGATGATGTGATACTTTCTAAGACCGTGCCTGGTCCGCTGGTGATCTCTTGGTTCTTTTGCTTGCGCTAAATCTCCCATGTTATCATAGAATATATCAATCAGTCTAGAGATACTGGCAACAACTCTTATATCTTGCTTCTGGCTTTTCCAAGATACAAATCCTCCATTTAGAGTAAAGACAAACCCTGACTGTGACTTAAAGTCGTCTCTGTCCGTCTGGAATCTCACATCTGTATAACCAGTTACACTGATTTCATCTGTACTTCCTCGAAAGACCAAGAACATTTCTTTTGTCCTTCCCAAATACTTGAGAATGTTCTTGACAGCCACCCAATGGGCTTCACCTGGATTTTGCTGATGTCTACTCGTAAGGCTTATGGAGTAAGCAACATCGGGCCTAGTACATAACATGGCATACATAATCGATCCTACTGCTGAAGCATAAGGAACTTATTTCATCCTCTTCTTCTCTTGTGGAGAAAAAGGACACTGACCCATACTCATTGGTATACCAGATCTCATTGGAATGAATCCTTTCTTGGATTCTTCTATCTTAAAGTTTTTTAACACTTTATCGACGTATGTACTTTGACTAAGTCTAATCAGCCGCCTAGATCTATCTCTATAGATCTTTATACCAAGTATATATGCGGCTTCTCCTAGGTCCTTTATCTGGAAACATTTACCTAACCAGGATTTTACTCCTTTTAATGTTCATATATCATTTCGTATGATCAGTATGTCATCCACATACAGGACCAGGAAGATTTCTAAGCTCCCACTGAAATTCGTATAAACACGGGACTCGAACTCGCTTTTGGTAAAACCAAAATCTTTGTTGCGCTCATCAAAGTGCAAGTTCCATCTTCTAGATGCTTACTTTAATCCATAAATGGATTTTAGCAACTTGCATACTTTGCTTGGATTCTTGGAATCCTCAAAACCGTCTGGTTGTTCCATATACACGTCCTCTGTTAGTTTCCCATTAAGGAAAGCGGTTTTTACATCCATTTGCCATAACTCATAATTGAAGTATGCAGATATTGCCATAAGAATCCTGATAGACTTAAGCATAGCTACTTGCAAAAAGGTTTCATCATAATCAATACCATGAGTCTTAGTGTAACCTTTTGCAACAAGCCTAGCTTTAAAAGTATGCACATTTGAAGACCTACTTGCATCCAACAGCAATAATGTCTTGTGGCAACTATACTAACTCCCAAACTTGGTTGTCATACACGGATTGCATCTCTACCTTCATGGCGTCTAGCCATTTGTCAGACTCACTGCCTGACACAACATCCCCGTAGGATGTGGGTTCATAAAGATACGCTTCTTCCTGAGCAATTAGAAATCCAAGATATTTATTTGGCTCAGTCCGAATCCTACTGGACCTGTGAAGGTCTTGTGTTTCCACTTCCTCCTCAACTACAGACTCGGGTTGAGATTCAACAATTATTTGTTGAATCACTGGCTCCACAAATGGTGGAGGCATACCATCATTTTCTTCAATCTCTTGAAGATCTATTTCATTTTTGGCAGTTTCTGAACATAGAAACTTGTCTTCTAGAAAAGTCCCTGACCGAGCAACAAATACTTTCTTCTTATCGGGATTATAGAAATAGTACCCCTAAGGTTTCCATAGGATAACCCACGAAGATACACTTGTCTAATTTGGGTTTAAGTTTATCTGAGAACGGTCGTTTAACGAATGCCTCACAACCCAAAATCTTCATGAAAGACAATTTGTGCTTTTTTCCCTGTCCATAACTCGAATGGTGTTTTTTTTTTCTCCACACATTTTGTTGAAACTCGGTTAAGCATAAAAGCAGCCGTTTCGAGTGCATGTCCCCAGAACGACATTGGTAAACTAGTTCGACTCATCATAGAACGAACCTTGTCAAACAAGATCTTATTCCTCCTATCTGACACACCATTCCACTGTGGCGTATACGGAGGCATGAGTTGTGAAACAATCCCACATTCCTTTAGATGATCGTCAAACTCCTGACTCAGATATTCACCACCTCGGTCAGACCGAAGTAGCTTTATCTTCTTGTCAAGCTGGTTTTGTACTTCATTCTAAAACTGTTTGAAGAAATCAAAACTTTCAGACTTGTGTCTCATTAGATACACATATCCATACATACTAAAATCGTCAATAAAGGTAATAAAGTACCAGTATCCTCCTCTAGCTTCTTGACTAAAAGGACCACACACATCTGTGTGTATTATTCCTAGTAGTTCTTTTGACCATTTGTTGGTCAAATGATCTTATTAGTTAAGGTTTGATGAGACAAAGTTAATTTTGTAAGATATGTTCTGAACATAACTTAAACAGAATTATAAAGCTTGACTAGACTTAGCACTTATAGTGTTTCAGACTGAGCATAAGCTGAGTATAAGCTGAGCATTATAGTTGATCAGCTTAGACTATATCTTAGTCAGTTTATCTATATGTTTGATAAATTGTTTATTACCTAAGGTATAGGTCGAGTATTCAGCTTGATGTGTTTCAAGCTAAGTGACTCAGCTTCTAGGCTGAGTCAGCTCAACGGAGTTGCTAAGTCAGTACTAGCTAACTCTTATGACTTCTAAGGGTGAGTTAGTACTTATACATGTTAGTACATGTTTTATATCGAGTTAGTTCTCGATGAACTCAGCTTGATGAGTTTCAAGGTGAGTAACTCAGCCTGATGAAAGAAGTCAGCCTAATAGAATTTAAATTTGTTTTTAACTCAGCCTAAGAAGATTGCAGAATCAAGATTGAACATTGAAGACTGAAGATTGAAGATTATGTTAGATTATGTGCAGAGATAATTAATGGGTACATTGTATCCAATGTTATAAGAGACTAAAGGGTCACACTACTACACACCCAATTAGAACAGTTTGGAACTTACCAATATCTGTGTGGAAATAATTAATCAGTGGAATTAATTATTTGAGAGAGAAATAAATAATAAATAGTTATTTATTATTTAAAGGGAAATTAAATATTAAGTTTAATATTTAACGGACCAGTTAATTAATTAACTAGTAAAGTCTAGGGGGTCAAAGTGCAAGGAATTAAACTTTAATTAAAGTCATGGGCTTTAATTGAACGGGCTTGGGCTTGGATAAGGTTTAAAGTATTTAAACCTAGAAAAGGCTCATTTATCCTTATGTAATTAATTTGCAACAAAGAAAAAACCCTAGCCTCCCTCCCTTCTCTCCTCTGTGTCGACGGCAAGAAGCCCCAAGGGGGTTCTCGATTTTACGATCCACACACACATATACACGAGGTTCGTGTGTTACTCGGGTAATTCCTGCAGCGGTCTAGCAGCTAGTTCGTTGGTGGTGCAGTAGTGGCGGACTATCTTTAGCAATCCCAAGACTCAAGAGGTATTGTTTTCTAACCTTTTATCTGGATTGTAGATATGAAACTGGTATGATCGTTAGAAAGATCCTAACCCTTTTAGGGTTTAGAGGGTTGTGTTCAATCTAGTTCCGCTTTAGGATTGAACCAGTAGTATCAAACCCAGGTTTGACCAGTTTGTGTCTTTGGGTGGTTTGGTCAGATCAAAACCCTTCAGTGGTATAAGAGCATTGGCTCTATGATCTATAGTTTCTAGTTTATCCTGTTTTTAGATTTAAGGTTTGTTCTTGATCTCCTGCTTGCTTCTGGTGTAAATCGAAAATCACTAAGGGCAACAAAACAGTTTGTTTTTGTTATCTAGTTGCTAAAAGATTTAATCCTACTAATCAAAAAGTTTAAACAGTTAGTTTGAATGGTTAATAGGATTGTAACTTTTGGTGAAACAAGCTTCTGATCAAGAAAATTGAACAGTTTGTTTAATTGATAAAAAAATCTAGTTAATCTAGTTAGTTGATTCGTTTAAGTTATATCATCTTCTGCTTCATCTAGTTTCTCCTTGTAAAAATTGAAAACTAAAGAGATGATTAAGACAAGTTTTTTGTTCTTCATCTAGAATATAAAAGGTTTTATTTTAATCAGATAAGTTTAAAAAAGTTTTTCTGTTTAAACGGTTAAAAAATATAATCTTTTTATTAAAACCTGACCTTAACCAAGGAATTAAACAAGTTTTTGTTTAATGGTTAAAATCTGATTTTAGGATTATTAATTATTAGTGGAACAAAGTCTTGGTCACATTAATAATTAAAATTTTGTTTTTGATTAAAATCCAGTTTTTAATCAGAATATTAAAAACTAATTAGTTTTAAATAGATTAAAAGGATTAGATTTTTTAAAAGGATTTATTTTGTGTTAATCGGAAAGATACAAAAACCACCACCGTAGCCGGCGGCATTTGCTGGTTGGCGGCGGTCGCAGGCCGGCAGCGGCAATACAGGCGGCAGCGGTGATTGTTGACGACGGCGGCGGCATGACCAGTCGGTCGGCGGCTGTCGGTCGACGGCGGACCTTCGGTGGCGTGGCTTCGGCCCAGGCACCACGGCCCAACCGGCCTGACTGCAGGTTTCGGCCCAAGTAGGATTCGTTCTAGGTGGGATTCGGTCCAAGTGGGATACGGCCCAGGTGGGTCTCGGCCCAAGTGGGATCCGGCTCAGGTGGTTTTCAGCCCAGGTAGTGTTCGGCCTAGAAGGGCAATCGGACCAAGAGGTATTCGGCCCAGGAGGGTACTCGGCTCAAAAACAGTTTTTCCGATTAAGTACAAAGTTGTTAATTTTAAGCGTTAAAATTAATAAGTGTTTTATAGAAACTAGTAATTTTATATATTTTAATTAGTTTAGTTAAAATATATAATTTTGTGATGTTTGTTTATTATGGTCAGTTGAGACATTATAAATAAACTCTAAAAAGGTAAGTTTATATAAAAGGATTGAAACAAGATGTTGTTATTTAAATAGTGATCAAATTTTGTCGTGTTTAAGTTTTGGTAAAACTAGTACGAACTTGACATAAGGTTTATTCAAGTTTTGAATAAAGTTATGTTTTTCCAAAGTTTGTTTAAAAACTATTTTGGTCAAGTTAATTTAACTAACTTAGATGATTATAATTCTCATTTTTGATTAATAGTTATTAGTCAAAAAGGGTAGATGAGAATAGTTAAACGAATCAGGTTTTTGTGTTTATCGCATTATTTATCGTTTATATAACTGTGTAGTTGTTGCATAAATATGTAATTGCGTGGTTGTGATACGTAGCTATAGTTTTTCCGACTTAGGACTCGTTTTTCCTTTCTTCTTTTATTTTTGGTTTTGGGAAGGCCTGCGTGTCAATTACGATCCCATTTTTCCAATTGTAATATTGTACTGGTTTGGGGAGGCCTGCGTTACACTTACAACCCCTTTTATTATTGTAATTGTAATAGTAATAGTTGTAGTTTTGTCCCATACTCAAGAGAGAGATAGAGTACGAGAAGATATTTGTTGGTCCCTTGGTGAGAATAACAACAAGCAACAAATGTGTAGAAGGGGGGTTGAATACACTTTCTGTAGAAATTGAACAAATTAAAATAAAGTGTTACACAAAGTAAATCAAACGACAATCGAATGCTTTGCTTTTCATTAATAAGAAGATGATTACAGACTCTATCAAGTAAGCAACTCTTGATATGTAAACACCTAATATAAATCTCTCAATCTTTCAAACTTAGCTATCTATAATCAACTTATGATTATAGATACTGACGACTCTCTAGACAGGATTTAATCATAGATTGAATACTTACCAATCTCACAACTAATGTGAGTATTCGAACACACGAACAAATTGGCAATCTGTGAATATCTTGATCACGTTGAACTGACAAACAGTGATTCAAGAATCGTAACACATACGGTTGAGGTGAGGTATTTGGCTCTGCAACACTTAGTTGTAATCGTTCGTACCTCTAAACTTATTAGGGAGATAAGTATTTATAATCATGTTCCTACGGTTCCTAACAAACTGGACTAATCCTAATTTGCTAACTAACTACCGGATAATTCGGAATCTTGAATCTTGAATCTTCTTATCTTGAGTCTTCAATCTTCAATCTTGATTCTGGAGTCTTCTTATCCTTCCCGTAGATATAGAGAGTTAAAAAGATAAATTTATGAGGCTTGATCAGACTGAACACTTACAGTGCTTCAGACTGAGCATAAGCTGAATATAAGCTGAGCATATGTTCGATCAGCTTATACTATATCTCAGTAAGGTTATCAATGTGTTTGATAAGCTGTGTATGTCACCTAAGATATAGGTTGAGTATTCAGCCTGATTTGTGTCAAGCTGAGTGACTCAGCGTATATACTGAGTCAGATCAACAGAGTTGTTAAATAAGTTCTAGCTAACTCTTAGACCATCCACATCGGAGTGGAGAAGCCAATGGGTTGGGATGATGTGGAGGGTTGAAGCCAATGGGAACACCAAAACACCATATTGGGTTGGCTTGGGTTGAGAATCCATTGGTTTAGGTAACCCGATGGGGTTACTCTCTAGGTGCCTTTTTTCTTTTTCTTTTAAATGAAAATATAGGAAGGGTTATATTGGGTTGGATGTGGGGGTTGTAGAGTAAGAAAGGGTTGGAGGTAGAGAATGATGTGGATGCTGATGTGGCAATGCTTTTGGTTGGGTAAGTTGGGTTGGATGCGGATGGTCTTAGGACTTCTAAGGATAAGTTAATTATTAAACATGCTAGTTCATGTTTGTTTTCGGGTTTGTTCTCGAAGAACTCAGCTTGATGAGTTTCAAGCTGAGTAACTCAGTCTGACTAAATAAGTCAGTTTAAGAGAATTTAAATATATTTTAAATTCACTTTTATCTCTCTATATCTACGGGAAGGATAAGAAGATTCCATAATAAAGATTGAAGATTGAAGACCCAAGATAAGAAGATTCAAGATTCAAGATTCCGGGTTATCTGATAGTTAGTTAACAAAATTAGGATTAGTTCTAGTTTGTTAGGATCCGTAGGAACAGGATTATAAATACTTATCATCCTGATAAGTTTTGAGGTACGACTACGACTACGAGTTACAGAGCCATAACTCAGTTTCACCTCAACATTGATCGTTTGTGTTACGAATCTTGATTCATTGTTGGTCAGTTCAACGTGATCAAGAAACTCACAGATTGCCAATTTGTTCGTGTGTTCGAATATTCACATCTGTTGTGAAGTTGGTAAGTATTCAATCTGTGATTAAATCATGTTTAGAGAGTCGTCCTGTATCTATAATCATAAGTTGATTATAGATAGCAAAGTTTGAGAGATTTGATTTACATTAGGTGTTTACATATCAAGTGTTGCTTACTGATAGAGTATGTAATCATCTTCTTATTAATGGAAAGCAAAGCATTCGATTGTGTGGTTTGATGTGAGTTAACACTTTTTATTGATTTGATCAATTTTCCGCAGAAAGTGTATTCAACCCCCCTTCTACACATTACTTGCTTGTTGACCTTCTCACTAAGGGACCAACACAAATTTAATCCCAATAGCACGTGTATGAGCATCGTGCTCCGCATGCGATTGTGGTTTGGTGATAACAATGTCTCCACTATTGACCACGTCCCGGATATAATGATATTTCCGCGGAATATGCCTCGTGCGTAGGTGAGACCTTGGTTCCTTTGCCAAAACAACCGCACCCTCGTTGTCACAAAATACCTCAACAGGGTCGGATATGCTAGGAACCACTCCCAGATCTTGGATGAACTTTCTCGTCCATACAACCTCCTTCGCAGCTTCACTGGCCGCAATATACTCAGACTCAGTTGTTGAATCGGGCACAGTGTCTTTCTTGGAGCTTCTCCAGGAGATAGCACCACCATTTAACAGGAACACAAACCCCGATTGAGATCGGCAGTCATCCTTGTCGCTTTTGAAGCTCGCATCAGAGTAACCAGTTACCCTAAGCTCTTCCTCACCTCCATATACTAAGAACATCTCCTTAGTCCTCCGAAGATACTTGAGAATGTTCTTCACTGCCGTCCAGTGTGCTTCACCAGGGTTGTCTTGATATCTACTTGTTATACTCAATGCACAAGAGACATCAGGCCTCGTACATAACATGGCGTACATGATCGAGCCTATTGCTGAAGCATAAGGGACCCGCCTCATTACTTCCCGTTCCTCAGGGGAACTCAGGCATTGAGTCTTACTCAATACCAAACCATGTGACATAGTTCTTGGAGTCCTCCATCCTAAACCTCTTTAGGATCTTGTCAATGTACGAACTCTGGCTCAAGCCAATCAACCTGCGAGATCTATCTCTATAGATCTTAATCCCAGGGATATAAGTTTCATCCCCTAGATCTTTCATTGAGAAACAACTCCCTAGCCAGGCTTTTACACCTTGCAAAGTTGGGACGTCGTTCCCAATTAGCAGTATATCATCTACGTAAAGAACTAGGAATACAACTATGCTCCCACTAGCTTTAATGTAAACGCATGGCTCATCCTTGCTCCTAGAGAATCCAAACTCTTTGACTTTCTCATCAAAGCACATGTTCCAGCTCCGAGATGCTTGTTTAAGCCCATAAATAGACTTCTTAAGCTTGCAGACTTTATCCGGAAACTCTGGATGTACATAACCCTCAGGCTGTGTCATATACACCTCCTCCGATAGTGTTCCATTAAGGAATGCGGTTTTGACGTCCATTTTTTAAATCTCATAATCATGAAATGCGACAATGGCAATAAGTATCTGGATAGACTTCAACATGGTCACCGGGGAAAAGGTTTCCTCATAGTTTACACCATGAGTTTAAGTGAAACCCTTAGCCACCAGTTGGGCTTTGAAGGTGTCTACCTCGCCATCCACGCCGATCTTCTTTTTGAAGACCCATTTGCACCCTACGGGTTTGCACCCAGGCACGGGATCATCCAACACCCAGACTTGATTATCCGACATGAATTTCATATCAGATTCCATTGCTTCTTTCCACTTGGTAGACTCAGGGCCCACCACAACGTCCTGGTATTTGGTAAGTTCATCAGAATACACTACCATGTCGGTGCCCTCATACATGTGAAAACCATATCTCGCTGGCTCATACTGACTTCTACCAGATCTTCTAAGAGGAAATGGGTTTACATCATTATTTCCAGCATCATCTTGCTGAGACTCAACCGTTGCAGGTTGTGGGCTAGTGCCAACATCAGGTTCTACATTGGTAGGTTCTTGAACTTCTCCAAGATCAATCCTCCTCCCACTAGCGTCTTTGGATAGCAGTTCCCTTTCTAGGAAGACCGCCCTTCGAGCAACAAATACCTTGTTATCTCAAGGTTTGTAAAACAAATATCCCATAGACCTAGCAAAATAACCAATGAAATAACACCTTTCAGCCCTGGACTCTAACTTATCCTTAACCTCACGCCTTACGTAGGCAGGAAAACCCAGACCTTAAGATATGAGATGAATGGAACCTTTCCATGCCACATCTCATACGGTGTTTTCTTAACCTTCTTTGTTGGTACGAGGTTAAGGATTAGACCATCCGTTTCAATCGCGTATCCCCAAAAGGTAACGGGAACGTTCATGTAACACATCATTGACCGAACCATATCTAACAATGTTCGGTTCCTCCTCTCGGAGACACCATTTAATTGAGGCGTCCTAGGAGGGGTCAATTGCGAGACAATCCCACAATCTCTTATATGGTTACGGAACTCAGAACTAAGATACTCACCGCCTCTATCTGATCGTAGCATCTTAATCCTTTTCCCTAGTTGATTCTATACTTCATTTTTATAAGTCTTAAATACCTGAAAGGTATCCGACTTTTGTCTCACCAAGTAGATATACCCGTATCGACTATAATCATCAATAAAGGTAACGAAGTAGTCGGAGTGATCTCTTGTGGCATGCTTGAACGGACCACACACGTAACTATGAACGATATCTAACAAGTCTTGCGCCCTCTCACATACACCGGTGAAGGGTGCTTTGGTCATTTGCCCAATAAACATGATTTGCATACTTCATTTTACCTGTGGTCAAATGATTCCAAGATCCCATCCGCTTGGAGCTTGGCGATGCGTTTCTTGTTTATGTGGCCTAACCTACCATGTCATAAAGATAACTTATCCAAAACACTTTTAGATCCCGAATCAACATTAATGATTGATCTATTGTTTTGCAAGCTTACGCTGGTTTCATATATGCCATGACATGGAAATGCTTTAAAATAAAAGACATGATCTTTGTAACATAAAATGCTACCATTCTCAAATTTAAAAGTAAAACCATTGTCATACAAGGCATATAAAGAAATAATGTTTCTTGCCACACAGGGCGAATAAGATACATTTAACAAAACAATAGATAAGCCGGATGGAAAGGCGAACTCCACACTCCCTATCTTCTCAACTGGGACAACCGACAGTAGTTAGCGCCACTAACTATAAAGAGTTAGCGCCGCTAAACCCTGGTCAGAAACAAAATCACATTTTTCCGGATTTTTCAGGCCACCAAGTGCAAAACTAGTGTAGAGGTGGCTCTGATACCACTGTTGGGGTTCGTGGCAGTGCACAACGGAAGCAAATACGAATTTTAAAAGCATGAAAACTAGCTACTTTGAACCCCCATGGTGCTACCATACTCTACAATTATTTTTGCAACTTAAAAGAGAGAAGAAGAGAGTGATTATACCCCCGATGTCTCTGGTTGATGTAAAATGCAAGACCACCAAGTAAGAACTCTTCTTTTCGGCTACCGAAATCTACTTGGTGTACTAGCACCCCGAGTATCCTACACCTTTGTGGAGATACTTTATAGAACAACCAACACTAGACCACCAGGAACTCTTTGAACTCTCTCACAAACTCACACAAGAATAACACTCTTTAGTTTTCTTGGTGTGTATTTTGAACTTGCCAAAAGGAACAAGTAAAGAGAGTAACATGGCCCTTTTATTAACTCTCTAGTGCCCCTGGAGTTACCCAAGGCCGGCCAAGAGAAATAATGAGGAGCCCATGTATTGGTGTAAAGAGGAGGTGAAAAGAATAAAGTTGCATGCTGTCAGACGGGTTCGCGCCACTAACCTTTACAAGTTAGCGCCGCGATCACGACTAAGATAACGACCACATGGTTAGCGCCGCTAACCCTGTCCAGCCTGTCAACCATCATTTAATTATTCTTTCTGGCCCTCCATTTTAGGTTGTTGTCAAGATCATGTTAGAAATATGCCCATTAATACACGTACGCCATATGGACCGCTGCTGATGATGTATGGGCCTATTGGGTCATACACCGGGGTCTAACCTGACAGCAACTTAAGTTAAGGGACCAAATATGTCAAAAGACAAAAGTTGACATCGCAGGCCGCGTTAGCGCCGCTAACTGTTAGGGGTTAGCGCCGCTAAGTCCTATAGGTTAGCGCCGCTACGGCTGCATGTACTTTGTGTCAAATCGCTGACAGGGCGCGTTAGCGCCGCTAACACTTTTGAGTTAGCGCCGCTAACTCTTGGTTAGCGCCGCTAAACCCTGCCAGTGTCATTTTGTCATTTCCACCTCCAAAATGACCAATGCATGTTGTTTTTACAACTCTCGATGTTGGGGCCGGTGGAGAGGGAATATTAGACGAAATCTGGAACACAAGAGGAGTAACTCATTTTTGAATTGGGTTTTCTCTCTTGAAGCTCTCTCTCTCAAAATATACATTATCTTCTTTGGTGCTACAAGAGGCCAAGAGAAGTTCAAGGGAGAGGGTTGTTCTCCAGAGTTTGGTCTCGTTTTATTGCTGTTCCAGAAGTGGTTTTCGAGTAGAAGTACCATGGAGGCTTGCTAGCTCAAGAGGTTGGCGTGTTACCGGGGTATATCCCATTAGTCGATCCGCAATTTGTTCTTGGAGCTCAACACCACGAGACAATCACTTTTCTGGAGCTTAGGAGAAAGGTATAACACCTCTTTCCTTCTTAGTTGCATTTCTTTACATAGAGTTTGGTCCATGTTCGGGATTTCTCGTTTTGTGCTTTATTTGCTTGTACTGTGGGCTTTGTTTGTTGTACCTTGCTTCCGCTGTGTTGCCCACGAGATCCCAACAGTGGTATCAGAGCCACCTCTATGTTAGATTTGCACTTGGTGGCCTGAAAATCCCGAAATCAAAATGTTTGTTTTCTGTTCGAACCGGGTTAGCAGCGCTAACTGTCTTCAGTTAGCGGCGCTAACTACTTAAACTTAGCGGCGCTAACGCGCAGCTACGATTTTGGTTTTAAAAGTTAAAAACAGTTTTGTTCTCGGGTATTTTGGTCATTTTCTGTTTCTGGAAATTTGTTCCAGATTTGTTTTGGTATTATAGTTACCATTATGTTTGGTTGTATGTGGTTGTTGTGAAATTGGTAACCTTGCTTTGACCTTGTGGTTGTATTTGTGTGTTTGGATGCAATTTGGTGATTTTAATCACATATGGGCTGTAATAGTTATTAATTCAGTTTTGTTTGTAATAATATTGTGGCTTGCATGCCATTTCATTCATCCGTGTATTTGTACTAGATAAATAGGAAGTTATTGTGGCTTGTACGCCATTTCTTTTTCTATTGTATGTTTTGTACAAATTGGATGAAGACACACATTTAGGAGTCGGAAAGGAAATGGAGCGTGTCCATAGAAGCCGGTGAAGTCCATTGGAGATGGCGGATCTAGTGGGAGCTCGCATTGAAGACTTTCCGTCCCCTAGTTTGACCACGTTCTACCCGTTTTGGCTCACGGGAAGAACGCATAGGATTTTGGCAAGGGTTACCAATTTACTTCGTTTATATGCGTGTGATTGTTAGAATATGCCCACCGATGCACGTACACCGTTTGGAATCACTACCGATGATGTATGGGCCTATTGGGTCATACACCGGGGTCAAATCTGACAACAACTTAAGTAAAGGGATCAAAGATGACAAAAGAGAAAAGTGGACTTCGCAGGCCGCGTTAGCGCCGCTAACTATTAGGGGTTAGCGCCGCAAAGTCCTAGAGGTTAGCGCCGCTACGGCTGCATGGGCTTTATGTCATGTCAACTGACAAGCCGCGTTAGCGCCGCTAACTTTCATAAGTTAGCGCCGCTACGTTTGGGTTAGCGCCGCTAAGTCCAAACGGCACCTTTTTGTCAAATCACCTCACAAGTTGGCCAATGCATGTGGGTTGCGTCTAGAACTTACTTGGCCGGCTGTGGGAGGCTATGAGTCGACTAAAGGCTTATAAAAGAGGACATAAACTCTCTCCTTTGTGGCTTTTGGCAATACACACATTTGAGAGAACTCTTTAGTGCTTATATAGACTTTGTGAGTTCAAGAGAGGGTTTTGGTTCCAGAGATTGATCCTTGCTCGTGGGTTGTTGTTCTCCTACCGATTTTCTACTGTGAAGAATCGAAGGGAGCTTGCTAGCTAAAGAGATTTGGCGTGTTGCCGGGGTATCCACTCGATAGTCGATCGTTCAAGTCACAAGGAGCAAAATCAACCACTTCATCACCTTTTGCTGGAGCTAAGGAGCTGGTATAATCTTCATTACCCTCTGTTTTGTTGCATTTCATTCCATAGAGATTGGTCCATTATTGGGGTTTTCGCTTTTTATGCTTTATGTGCTTGTACTTTGGGCATTTTATGTTGTACCTTTGCTTCCGCTGCGTGCCCTGAGAACCCCAACAGTGGTATCAGAACCACCTCTATGATTGTTATGCACTTGGTGGCTTTGAAAACCCAAAATCAAAATTGTTTGTTTTCTGTCGAACAGGGTTAGCGGCGCTAACTTTGAGTTAGCGGCGCTAACTAATTTTAGATAGCGGCGCTATCGTCGCTGGTCAGTTTTTGTTCAAATTTAAAAACAGTTTTTGGTCTCGGGTTTTTAGCCATGTTTTGAGCTTCTGGAAATTTTAATCTTGTTATTTTGATGTTTAAATTCCAGTAGCATGTATGTATGTTTGGTTGTATGTGAAGATGTTAGTTGGTAACCTTGCCTAGACCCTTTGGTTGTTTTGTGTGTTTGGATGCAAATTTGGTTGTATTATTATTCTTATGATAAATTTGTAATAATAATGTGGCTTGCATGCCATTTCATTCATCCATGTAATTGTAATAGATAGATAGGTATCTTATGGCTTGTATGCCATTTTATTCTATTGTATGTATTTTTATGATGGATGAAGAACACACAAGACGGGTCAAAGGAGATGGAGCTAGGAGCCCATGAAGCCCACGATGGAGTCCAATGGAGATGATGGGATTAATGGGAGCTCGCATCGAAGATTTTGTCCCTAGAATTGACCAAGTTCTTCACGTTCGGCTCACGGGAAGAACGCATAGGTTTTTATGGAAAGGGTTACCAATTTTAATATTTTATGCGTGTGATGTGATTTTGTATGCATGGATTGTGTAGGATTCGCATGCTAGATAATTTTTTCAAAAATTAACAAAATCAAAAGAGATTTGATAAAAATGGTTTACAACTCTCTCGCGCGCTCACAAACAAGATTAACCCACCAAGTGAAAATAGGCTTTTGTCACTTGCATGTTAATCTAAAAGCAAACCGGAAACAAAAGCCCGTCTTTCCACGAAACGTAAATAATGCACCATCCGTAAGATGATACCACGCGAATCTAGTCTTATGGGTTTTGGTTGTCGAGCTTAGCACGAGCCAACTCCCATAAAACTGTGTGGAAGGTGAGTGTGGAAATTCACAATTTTGGTTGTCGAGCTTAGCACGAGCCAACTTTGGTGAATTTGTCACCGTATGTCTTGACGGACTATTTGCAATTTTGGATTTGAAATCTTGGTTAGTTGTCGAGCTTAGCACGAGCTAACCAAAATTTCAAGATTCAAAATTGGTGCAAGAAGGGATCAAACATGCCAAACGACCATTGGATGTCGTAGGATCCCGCAAGGCGCTAAGGATTGCAATAGAGATTGCAATTGGCAAAATGGTTGCCGACCTAAATAATTTTATCGTGTGATCCACGGTAACCCCGTCACATGGTGGGATGAAATACGGTTCTTAGCCTTGTTAAAGTTAATTATTTATGGGTAAATTAATTTAACAAGATAATACATATCTATAACAAACTAATTTAAGTCTACTTTGCAATTTTAGATGGCATCAACAAGCGCAAACACCACCACCACCAACGTTTCTCTTAGAGTTTTCCTTGAAAAGGAGAAGCTCGATGGGAGCAACTTCATGGATTGGTATAGGCAACTCAAACTTGTCCTACGCTATGAAGGGAAGATGCACACCATAGAGGAACCCTTACCCGAGGCACCTCCAAGCGGTGCAACTAGGGCAATCCGAGAGGCATATGAAAAACGCCTCAAGGAGACTGAGGAGATTACATGCCTCATGCTGAGCACCATGAGTACCGATTTGCAAAAGCAAATGGACCACTTAAGTGCTCACGACTTGATCGTGCAGCTGCGGGATATGTTCCAGTAGCAAGCGAGGCAAGAGAGGTATGAATGCTTCAAGTCGGCCCTCGCTTGCAAGCTTCAAGATGGAGGGAACGTGAGTGCTCATGTTTTGCGTATGAAAGCAAACATTGAGCGGATGGAGAAGCTAGGATTTACCATCGGGAGGGAGATGGCGGTCGATTTGATCCTCCAATCCCTGCCCAGTGCATATGACCAATTCACTATGAGTTATCATATGCATAGCATGGATAAATCCTTGATGGAGTTGCATGGTATGCTCAAGACTGCCGAAGCGAGCATGACCAAGAGCAAGCCATCCTCCTCCTCCACTCCCGTTCTTGCCATCCGGGAAGGCCGCATAACCAAAAGGAAGGCCGCCCCTTCCAAGAAAAGGAAGGGTAAGGGAAAGGTTGTTGCAACCAAGCCTGCCCTGGCCTCCGAGGGTAAGGGTAAGGGGAAGACTCCCCAAGCCAAGACTCCGGAGGATGCGGAGTGCTTCTTTTGTGGGGGCAAGGGCCACTACCGCCGAAGCTGCCCCAAGTACTTGGAGGGACTCAATAAGCTCAAGGCAATGAGCATATCGGGCCCGGAAACTTCAGGTACGTTCATGATAGAACTTCACCATACTTCTACTTCTAGAGGCTGGGTTTTAGATACTGGCTGTGGCACTCACATATGTAATATGGTGCAGGTGCTAAGGGCAAGTAGGAGCTTGGAGAAGGGAGAACTAGATCTTGTGATGGGAAACTCCGAGATTGTCCCGGTGGAAGCTCAAGGAAGTGTGGAGCTTTCATTCAAGACTAGTTATTCTATTTTATTGAAAAATGTCTGCTATTCGCCCTATGTGGCTAGAAACATTATATCACTTCATGCATTGTATGACGATGGTTACAAATTTTATTTTGATGATGATACTATTATATGCTTTAAAGATAACATTGTTTATTTTAAAGCTTTACCATGTCATGGCATTTATGAAGCAACTGCATACATTAATTCAACAAAGTCTATCATGAACATTGATTCTAGTTCCAAAGATGGTTTGGATAAGTATTCCTTATGGCATGGTCGTCTTGGCCACATAAACAAGACTCGCATCACCAAGCTTCAAGTGGAAGGAATCTTGGAGACATTTGACCAAGGGTCGAATGATGTATGTGATTCTTGTTTACTAGGCAAGATGACAAAGGCACCCTTCACGGGGACAAATGAGAGAGGTAAAGACCTCTTGGACATCATCCATACGGATGTATGTGGGCCTTTTAAACATGTTACAAGGAATAACTCGAGATACTTCGTAACCTTTATAGATGACTATAGTAGGTATGGATATGTCTATCTTGTCAAGCACAAGAATGAAACTTTTGAAGTGTTCAAGACATTCCAAAACGAGGTTGAGAATCAATTTGGCAAAACAATAAAGATACTCCGGTCTGATAGAGGAGGAGAGTATCTAAGTACCGAGTTTATCGATCATCTTAAGAATTGTGGAATTATTTCGCAATTAACACCTCCAAGGACTCCACAATTGAATGGAGTCGCTGAGAGGAGGAACCGGACTTTACTAGATATGGTAAGGTCCATGATGAGTCGAACTGAGGTACCTATTAGTTTCTGGGGATATGCCCTAGAAACGGCGGTAAGGATCCTTAACCTTGCACCAACCAAGAAAGTATCGAAAACACCTTATGAAATGTGGCATAATAAGAAGCCGACACTTTCATATCTACGAGTTTGGGGTTGTCAAGCTTACGTGAGACGTGAGACTGAGGACAAACTTGAACCTCGATCGGAAAGGTGTTACTTTATCGGATATCCTTCTGCCGGTGTTGGATATATTTTTTATAAACCTTCTGAGAACAAAGTTTTTGTTGCTCGAAGAGCATTCTTCTTAGAAAGAGAATTGCTATCCAAACAAAGAGGCAACAAGGAAATTGATCTTGAGGAAGTTCAAGGATCAACCGATAAAGAACTTGAGGTTGGCACTAGCTCTCAACCTAGGACGGTTGAAACTGAGCAAGAAAATGTTGCAATACCTGACACTACTTCATCTCTTACTCCAAGGCGTTCCAGTAGAACTCGTTTCGAGCCAGAGAGATATGGTTTCTACATATCTGAGGGCAGCGAGTTAGTAGTGGACTCTGATGAGCCCTCTAACTATAAGGAAGCCATGGCGGGCCCTGAGTCTGCACATTGGAAAGAAGCGATGGAAAGTGAGATGCAATCCATGTCGGATAACCAAGTTTGGGAACTGGTTGATCCTACACCCGGGGTTAGACCCGTAGGGTGTAAATGGGTCTTCAAGAAGAAGACCGGCATGGACGGAACCTTGGATACTTTCAAAGCTCGACTTGTGGCAAAGGGTTTCACTCAAACACCCGGTGTTGATTATGATGAAACCTTCTCCCCAGTGGCTATGTTGAAATCAATCCGGATACTTCTGGCCATTGCCGCATTTTATGACTATGAAATATGGCAAATGGATGTTAAAACCGCCTTCCTTAACGGGAAGCTTTCCGAAGAGGTGTATATGACACAACCTGATGGTTTTGAACATCCAGAATATCCGAACAAGGTCTGTAAACTTAAAAAGTCCATTTATGGACTTAAGCAAGCATCTCGCAGTTGGAATCTATGCTTTGATGAGAAAATCAAGGAATTTGGATTTTCGAAAAGCAAAGATGAACCATGTGTATATGTCAGGGCTAGTGGGAGCACTATTGTCTTCTTAGTCCTATATGTGGATGACATATTACTCATTGGAAACCATGTTCCGAGCCTTAAGAGTGTAAAAGCTTGGCTCGGGAATTGTTTCTCAATGAAGGACTTAGGCGATGCGAGCTATATTCTGGGAATCAAGATCTATAGAGATAGATCTAGAAAGCTACTTGGGCTTTCTCAAAGTGCATACATAGATAAGGTCGTGAAACGCTTTAATATGGAGGAATCCAAGAAAGGAAACCTCCCTATGGCACAAGGCTTGATGTTGAGCAAGACTCAATGTCCTACCTCCGAAGAGGAGATAGAAGTGATGAGGCGAAAACCATATGCTTCGGCTGTGGGATCGATCATGTACGCCATGTTATGCACTCGTCCTGATGTGTCATGTGCTTTGAGCATGACTAGTAGATATCAGGCGAATCCCGGGGAACCTCATTGGAAAGCTGTAAAGAGCATTCTTAAGTACCTTAGGCGTACAAAAGAAATGTTCTTGGTATATGGTGGGGAAGAGGAGCTAAGAGTAAAGGGTTACTCGGACGCTAGCTTCCAAACGGATAGGGATGACTGCCGATCTCAATCGGGGTTTGTATTCCTTTTAAATGGTGGTGCTGTCAGCTGGAGGAGCTCCAAGCAAGACACGGTGGCTGATTCGACTACTGAGTCGGAATACATTGCGGCAAGTGTAGCTGCAAAAGAGGCCGTGTGGATGAAGAAATTCATCCAAGATCTACAAGTGGTTCCAAGCATTACTGACCCTATTGAGATATTTTGTGACAATGAGGGTGCAGTGGCTTTGGCAAAGCAACCAAGAGCTCATAAGAGGACAAGACATATTTTGCGCAAATACCATCTCATACGAGAAGTGGTTGAGAGTGGTGAAATCGTCATAAGCAGAGTAGCAACGGATAAGAACCTTGCAGATCCGTTCACGAAGCCATTATCGCAAGCAGCTCATGATTGTCACACTAGTGCTATAGGTGTAAGATTTGCTAGCGATTTGGTTTGAGTTATGTATTTAGTTTGTTTGATATGTAACCTTTATTTCATATTTTGGGAACGATATAGACAGTATTGTAACTTATGCTTGTTTCGATATATAATAGAGATTATATATACGTATGATACGGTTACATTCATGAGACTCTACTGTGTTCCATCTTAGCATGTTTAATCACTTCCGGAAATATTTTATATTTCAAACTTTCCACGGTCAGTCAATCTTGTGGAAGGAAGATTGAATTAAGACCGAGATAAGCATGTGACCTTGAATTCAATGTGGTCGAATTAAGGAGCAATGTCTATCTATACTTGAAAAGAGTTTCAAGTGATTGGAAGACCCGCACCCAAGTATACTCCATGGATTATAGTCACGACTAACTTGGGATGATAATAACTTACGTCCTTAGACCTGAGATGTATGAACTGCTATATCATATTTCTTTCTTACTTTAGTCATTTTCAAAAGCAGTTCGTAACTGGCTGTGATAAAGGAAGTGGCTAAATAGGATAAGGGGTATGGTTTAGGGTTATACAGTTGAAAAGGGATTTGTTCCTCTGATATGAGAGATATCACTGGGCCCCTCGATGATTGGAAGCTGACATCAAAATTTTGCATGGCCATGCGCAAGGAATATTGATTTAGAATCAGATATGTCCTTAACTTTTGGTCACCACCAATCAAGATCGAGAAACACAATCGTGGACGATCTGGAGATTGACACTCAATCCATGTCTCGTGTTCACATTGATATCGTGAACAAAAGGATGTTTAAGATCACTTATCAATAGGACCTTTCTTTGTGAACAGGTTTCATTCGTATAACGAAACCCATACTGACTTGGGGGCAATGATGCTTATGCTAGAGGCCGCTCATTGTCTGTGGTTTATTAGAAATGGTACATCGTGTGCAAGTGGGAGTTTGTTAGAATATGCCCACCGATGCACGTACACCGTTTGGAATCACTACCGATGATGTATGGGCCTATTGGGTCATACACCGGGGTCAAATCTGACAACAACTTAAGTAAAGGGATCAAAGATGACAAAAGAGAAAAGTGGACTTCGCAGGCCGCGTTAGCGCCGCTAACTATTAGGGGTTAGCGCCGCTAAGTCCTAGAGGTTAGCGCCGCTACGGCTGCATGGGCTTTATGTCATGTCAACTGACAAGCCGCGTTAGCGCCGCTAACTTTCATAAGTTAGCGCCGCTACGTTTGGGTTAGCGCTGCTAAGTCCAAACGGCACCTTTTTGTCAAATCACCTCACAAGTTGGCCAATGCATGTGGGTTGCGTCTAGAACTTACTTGGCCGGCTGTGGGAGACTATGAGTCGACTAAAGGCTTATAAAAGAGGACATAAACTCTCTCCTTTGTGGCTTTTGGCAATACACACATTTGAGAGAACTCTTTAGTGCTTATATAGACTTTGTGAGTTCAAGAGAGGGTTTTGGTTCCAGAGATTGATCCTTGCTCGTGGGTTGTTGTTCTCCTACCGATTTTCTACTGTGAAGAATCGAAGAGAGCTTGCTAGCTAAAGAGATTTGGCGTGTTGCCGGGGTATCCACTCGATAGTCGATCGTTCAAGTCACAAGGAGCAAAATCAACCACTTCATCACCTTTTGCTGGAGCTAAGGAGCTGGTATAATCTCCATTACCCTCTGTTTTGTTGCATTTCATTCCATAGAGATTGGTCCATTATTGGGGTTTTCGCTTTTTATGCTTTATGTGCTTGTACTTTGGGCATTTTATGTTGTACCTTTGCTTCCGCTGCGTGCCCTGAGAACCCCAACAGTGATGTGATTTCATTTTATTCTTGCATGGTTTGCTTAGGATTCGCATGCTAGACAATTTTTCGAAATTAATAAAATCACAAGAGATTTGGTAAAAATGGTTTGCAACTCTCCCGCGCTCACATACATGATTAACTCACCTAGTGGAAATAGGTTTTGTCACTAAACAAGTTAATCTGTAACCAAGCCGAAAACAAAAGCCCGTTTTTCATAAAACGTAAATCTTGCGCCATCCGTAAGTCGATACCACCCGAATCTAGATTTATGGGTTTTGGTTGTCGAGCTTAGCACGAGCCAACTCCCATAAAGCTGTGTGGAAGGTGAGTGTGGCAAATTCACAATTTTGGTTGTCGAGCTTAGCACGAGTCAATTTTGGTGAATTTGTTACCGTATGTCTTGACGGACGATTTACAATTGCAAATTAAAATCCTTGAGTGATTGTCGAGCTTAGCACGAGTCAACCGAGAATTTTAATTTGGAATTGGTGCAAGTAGGGATCAAACATGCCAAACGACCGATGGTTGTCGTAGGATCCCGCAAGTGCCTAAGAGTTGTAATAGAGATTGCAATCGGTAAGATGGTTATCGGCCTAAATAGCTTCATGAAGTGATCCGCGGCAAACCCGTCATGGATTGGAGTGAAATATGGTTCTTAGCCCTTGTTAAAATATTTTTCGAGACGATATTGGGTAATTATTTTAACAAGGATTAAATCAAACAACTAATTTGTGTACTCTACTTTAATATAGGATGTCAAATCAAAACCACAACACGTCGAACTTATCACTACGTGTGTTCCTACAAAGGGAGAAACTCACGAGAGTGAACTTTGTGGACTGGCTTAGGCAATTGAGGATTGTCCTACGTGCCGAGTCCAAGTTGCACATCCTTGAGGAACCCCTTCCTGAACCACCTGCTACCAATGCGGAATGGGCTATCCGATACGCGTATGAAAAGCGTGTTCGGGATACGCACGATGTTTCTAGCCTCATGTTATCAAGTATGAGCTCGGAACTGCGAAGGCAATTTGAGCACATGACTGTGTATGACATGATTAACAAGCTGAAGGATGTTTTCCGACAGCAAGTTAGGCAAGAACATTATGAGTGCGTTAAAAGTCTAACCGGTTGTAAGATGCGGGAAGGCGGGAGTGTTAGTGCCCATGTTTTGAAGATAAAGTCATACATGGACCAGATGGAGAGACTAGGTTTTCCTATAGGGAGGGAGCTTGGTGTGAATTTCATACTTCGGTCTCTGCCCGCATCATATGAAAAGTTTGTAGAGAACTATCATATGCATGGAAAGGAAATATCTATAGATGAACTGCATGGAATGTTGAAGGATGTAGAATCTAACATGTCCAAGCATGCATCATCTTCATCCACTCTTGTTTTTGGTTCTAAGGAACTACATAACATGAAGAAGAAGAAATCGATCCCATTAAAAGAAGAAGTTGGAGTTTCCAAGCTTGCTTCAAGTTTTGAGTCGATGGACATTGATGATGTGCCTAAAAAGACTCAACAAGGGGTGGTTTGCTACTTCTGCGGTAGATTTGGGGATTGGGGCCGTCATGCCTGCCCTTCGTGCCGAAAGGATATAAAACTTCTCAGACAAGAGAGAGTTAATTTTCCTACTTGAGGTACATTCATGATTATACTTCATTGCTATTCCTTATAAGCTGGGATGTTTACCCGAGCTATAAGACTCACATTTGTCACAAATTTATTTTGTTGCAAAGTGTAGGTCTATTCGTTGTAAGAAGGAAAAAGCTTGAAGAACCAGATCTCTGAAGAAGAAATTTTGTTAATTGTCTTCTACAAGAGAATTGGGAGTGTTGGTCTCGCCATTGTTTCCGGATTAATTTATTACTTTTGTTTGTACGCCCTGCGTGGCAAGAACTGCTTTAGTGTATGCTCCTTTGGAGATGATGGATGTTTTTGAATCTTGTATTTTATAAAGATTTTTCATTTTAATAGTTTCATTTCAATTTTATTCCATGTCAATGCTTATGTGTTATTTTCGACCTTTTTGGTGCTTAAATAGACATTTGATGACGATGGAGATAACTTGGAATTGAAACATTTTGAAAAATTATTTTGAGATGTTTTATCAAAACTTATCCATATCAATGCATACATAAAGGCTCATTATAAGTAATAAGGCAATCATGAATAATTGATTCTTAAATCCAAAAGTGATTTGGATAAATAAGCTCTATGGCATAATCAAACTTGACCAAGTAAACAACATTTACATCGCTTAGATCCATGTGGTTAGGATCTTCGTACAAATTTAGCCTCGGGCTAAATGAAAGATATAAATATTGTTTATTGGACTAGGGTGATTAAGAAATCCTTCACCTGTGTTGGTAGGAAGGATTATGACTTGTTGGATATTGATCACACGTGTGTGGATAATCCGTTCAAGTATGCCATATAGAATGACACTAGTAAAATTCTCCATCACCATCTTTATGATAGTAGTTGGGAGAATGTTTAACTAGTTAAAAGGTTTGTGTCTGAAACCTGGAGATGTTCGGAAATAACCTTAAGAGAATTAAAAATCATGAAGGGCATATAGATATGGATGAATTAGATCTAGAGTAGATGCTAAGTTTCCATTATCTATAACATCAAATGAATCATGGGTTTATCCCATAATTCATATTCTTGAAGAAACACATGTGTATATGGTGTTGCTTTGAATAAAAACCGGATATCTTTGTAGATGATCTGGTAGTTGGCAGGCCTAAAACATGTATTCAATGTGATTGGTATACATTAATTTTTATGAACCAAGTTCTCAATCTGAAACACAACATTATGGTCAACTTAAGCATCCAATGAGATTTTGACTAGAAAGAGTACTTTGCTTATCAATCTCACAACTTAAAATTATTCATTAAGTGGGAGATGTATGAATTATAAGTTGATGCTTGTATATTTAAGTAGTTCATCCGAGTTTTGGATAATTGTTCATGAACTTATGGGAACCATGTTTGGTTATTCAAAAGGGAAAGAACAATTTACAAAAGCATCCCAGTGGAAGAACGTTAAACTTAAATAAAAGACCTAATGTGGACACTAGCACTTAATCAGCATAGAGATGCTGGTAAAACCTGACAATATCCATTGCTTCTTTATATCTGATGGAAATCAAGAAGGTTGTTATAGATATGAGGTTGTCATATCAGAGTAGCAACAGCTTGATGGTAAATCATTGTGATATTACCATTCATCGGAAACATGGTGGGACCCTGTGTTCGCTAGTGAATATAAGAAGTGAATGGTGTACATAGATGTAATCAATTTGCTGCATCCAAGTACTTGACTTGGGTTAATCCCACACCTAAGGTGTAATACGAGAAGGATGAGGGACTAACATATATGCATTTATGGACAACTTCAAATACCGACTAGAGACATAGTGTTTCATATTGTTTAAATATGGAAACATGTTCTAGTGGTTATGTTAAAGATAATTTGGATCAAGTGAGATATTGTTATCACCTAGCGGAAACAAGATTAGTTCACTTGGATGTAAGAGACCTATATCCTTTATGGGATTAAGTTGAGGAAATGCTTAAGGCACAATTCCGAGGGTCATATACATCCGTAATATCCAGATTAGGTCTGGATTATGTGAAACATTGCTGTCGTCTTGGGGAAACTAATATGTTCACATGAAAATAAAAGACCAAGATCCTTCGCGGGATTAATTTGAGGAAATGTTTTAAACATGTTTCGAGGTCTTATATATCCATTATGTCCAAGTTATGTCCATGACTAAAGTCAGCAAAACTTGCATCTTGTGGCTGTAATCCTGCTTTGCGAGAAAGTCAAAGGAATGAGTTTTCTAGCAAACATAGATTAAGCTGGATACCCTTGTCAGGGCTAGTGGGAGCTTCATGTGTTCCTAGGAAAATATGCTCAATAAGAATAATGTCCTAATTTAGGGTTGTTCTACAACCTAATGGTGAAATTGTTGTTCTATGAGTATAAATAGAAAATATGGAATCAAGTGGATTTTTAATTCAAGAAGTACTGATGTATGTTCTTGATATTCGACGAAAGTAGAATTGTCTTGAGTAAGTTATTACTGCAAGCAAATCTATACTTGTGAGACTGTCGATTTTATCGAAGTTTTGATTAATCAAGTATGTGGTATAGATACGACATTTAAACTTAAATGAGTGTCATTAACCCTATTGTGTACTTCGGTCACATTGAGGGTATGTCGACTCTAATAAACATGAGTGTCTATGACTCTATTGTGAACTTCGGTTACATTGAGAGTATGTCGACTCTGATAATCATAAGTGTCATTAATCCTATTGTTGACTTCGGTAACATTGAGGATATGATGACTATGATAACTTTGTATATGATCTCTTTGATAAACACTTCGCTAGTGGTTTAATAAGAAAATACAAAAGAGTACAAAAGGGATATTGTGTGAATGATCCCATAATTAAGCCGTTGTCAAATACTAGTGATGAATTTCATACTAGGTATAATAGCATTGTTAATGCTTATGACTAGGCTCGAATATCGTTTTAGTAAATGTTTGATTTACTTATAAGCTTTGGGAACGGTAAGCAGTACTGCTAACCGATGATTGTATCGATGTATAGTGGGGACTATATATACGCATGATGCGGTTACCTTCATTGGTCTTTACTGTGTTCCATCTTAGCATGTTTAACCACTTCCCAGAATGTTTATACATTCTAAATTTCCACAGCCAGTCATTCTTCAAGGGAAGGAAGCTTGAATTAAGGCTGAGGTTAGGTGTTGGTTGTGCATTGATCAAGGATTGAATGCATGAAACGCAACAGTAACCTGTGCTTGAAAGGAGTTTCAAGTAACTGGAAGACCCGCACCCGAGTTCACTTCATGGATCATGGTCATAGAGTGACTCGGAAGGATAATATCATTACGTCCTTCGACCCGAGATGTATGAATTGCTATAGCATGAAACTTTCTTACTTTAGCCATTTCAAAACGTAGTTCGTAACTGGCTACTATAAAGGTAATAGCCAAGTAAGAGAAGGTTCACGCTATGGGGTTGTATAGTCAACGGGATTTGTTCCTCTGGTATGAGAGATATCCCTGGGCCCCTCGATGATTGGGCGCTGACACCAAAATAAGCATGGCCATGCGCAAAGGAATATTGATTTAGAATCAGATATTTCCTTAAATTTTGGTCACCACCAATCAAGATCGAGTAACATAATCGTGAACGATCTGGAGATTGACATATCAATCCATGTCTCGTGTTCACAAGGATATCGCGAACAAAAGGAGTATTGATCACTTATCAAATAGGACCTCTACGTTCTTTTTGTAGGTAATGGTTTTCTGCATAAAAGCGGAACCCATACTGACTTGGGGGCATTGATGCTTTTGCTAGAGGCCGCTCTTTGTCTGTGGTTACATGGGTACGGTGCATTATGTGCAAGTGGGAGTTTGTTAGAAATATGCCCATTAATGCACGTACGCCATATGGACCGCTGCTGATGATGTATGGGCCTATTGGGTCATACACCGGGGTCTAACCTGACAGCAACTTAAGTTAAGGGACCAAATATGGCAAAAGACAAAAGTTGACATCGCAGGCCGCGTTAGCGCCGCTAACTGTTAGGGGTTAGCGCCGCTAAGTCCTATAGGTTAGCGCCGCTACGGCTGCATGTACTTTGTGTCAAATCGCTGACAGGGCGCGTTAGCGCCGCTAACACTTTTGAGTTAGCGCCGCTAACTCTTGGTTAGCGCCGCTAAACCCTGCCAGTGTCATTTTGTCATTTCCACCTCCAAAATGACCAATGCATGTTGTTTTTACAACTCTCGATGTTGGGGCCGGTGGAGAGGGAATATTAGACGAAATCTGGAACACAAGAGGAGTAACTCATTTTTTATTTGAGTTTTCTCTCTTGAAGCTCTCTCTCTCAAAATATACATTATCTTCTTTGGTGCTACAAGAGGCCAAGAGAAGTTCAAGGGAGAGGGTTGTTCTCCAGAGTTTGGTCTCGTTTTATTGCTGTTCCAGAAGTGGTTTTCGAGTAGAAGTACCATGGAGGCTTGCTAGCTCAAGAGGTTGGCGTGTTACCGGGGTATATCCCATTAGTCGATCCGCAATTTGTTCTTGGAGCTCAACACCACGAGACAATCACTTTTCTGGAGCTTAGGAGAAAGGTATAACACCTCTTTCCTTCTTAGTTGCATTTCTTTACATAAAGTTTGGTCCATGTTCGGGATTTCTCGTTTTGTGCTTTATTTGCTTGTACTGTGGGCTTTGTTTGTTGTACCTTGCTTCCGCTGTGTTGCCCACGAGATCCCAACAGATCAACCCCCGGCGTGTGACCCGATAGGCCCATACATCATCGGTAGTGATCGAATGGCGTACGTGTGTCAGTGGGCATACTCTAATAGCAACACCAACCGCCGGCCACCCTCCATTATAAATAGGGTGATTTGTAACTTTTTAATGCATCTGAAATTTTAGTGATTTCTCTCTATTACTCCCAATTATTTACTGCATATTGTTCATCAATTGTTTGTAATTCAACATGTCAATTTCATATACCAACAGCCCCTACCGACCCCCTCGAAGTCGAACATATATTATAACAACAAATTTCTCTTCAACAAAAAAAGGCAAACCGGGTTCAATTCTTTCTCATGTAAGCATAATGTAAACACGAGTTGCTTGGAAATACATCCAGTATGACATATTTCTGGTGTTTTTTCCCTGATAAATGTTCATTCTTAGATGTCATACTGATAGTGGGAACAAAAACAGACAGTTGAATTGTATTGGATGGTTTTGAATGTCAATCAGTTGAGGAGGAGTTTAGAAGGAGAGAGAGAACTCCGACTTTGATTTCAGAAATTTTACATCCATCAAGTCTAGGTTATGCCCAAGGAAAGAGAGGACTATACCGAGAGTACTTTACGAGGAATCGGTCACAACAACAAAAGAATAGAAGTTAACATTGTGAGTGAGTATTGTATAGGAATAGAAGTTAACATTGTGAGTGAGTTTTGTATTAATTATAAACTCAAGGGATCAAAGTTGTAATATTGGTCATGAGTATATATACCTCATGACCAAATTGAATTGTAAAAATATTTGCCAAAAAAAATATTTGCCATATTCGCTTTTACGTTTCAAGAGTTCTCTACATTCTCTCTCTACATTTCTTAGAACTTGTTTTCTACAAATCTAATCTTCATGCTTGATACTTGATTGAAGGACCATACACATCTTATCACGTAGTACACATACCAACACACATACAGACACTTAGTTATTTACCTACACTTATATTTCGTAGGAAATTCGTGCAACTCACCTCAGTATCGAGTATGGTTTATCAGCAACCCAAAAGTTGGTTATAAAGTCATTGTATACGTCAAAAAATATACATAAAAGGAATATTCAAATAATATATATATTTACTATTAAATTTCTGAGCATTTGCAGGATAGGTACACCCTAAGCATGACTATGCCTTCCTCACGCGCCCATGCCTTTTTTAGTCAAAAATCACGGGGTGTACTTTATGAACTATAGTTTGCCACCAGGCACGCTCGTACCTTTCTTAGGCACGTCTGTTCCCTTCCCAATTCAACATCGGTTCGTTGACAACATTGGGTTTTCGACCAAAAATCATCCTAAAATGATTTTTAAGTAATTCCAACACCTTATATAACTCTAAACCTCAAATAACACTCAAATATAACAAAATATCATCATTTGATCCTTAATTGATCAAATCACATTAAAAACTTAATTATTTGACCCATTAACTTCCAATTTAATCAATTTACCAACTTCAACTACTATAATTCAGTCCACGACATCATAATATTGCATAGTCACTAGCATACCCATTTTATTCTCCCTTAAAACAAATCCCATCATTCAAGTATGCCAAAATTCACTAAAGACCCTAATTTACACATACTAGAGGTTGAAATCACATACCTTTTTACCCATTGACCATTTAAGTCCTTATAGTCTCTTAAATGGGATATTGGCAATTTAAGTCCTTATAGTCTCTTTTATAATATTTACACCACAAAAACCAAATACACCAAGTAAATATTTAGGAATTTGAAACTTTAAACCCCTAAATTTTAATTTAAATAAAATCACATATCATTTATAACTCTTAAGCTCTTTACAACAATTTAAAAGACAACACTAAAATTTAGTGTCCCAATCAATTCCTATAATATTCTTCTCTAAATTTTGGGTGTTACATGGTTAACCTAGATTATTTTGTTGAGATGCTTATTCGGCCGCGGAGTGTTAGATGAATTGTGGAAGATGAGGTGCCCTTTTTAGCTTTGCTTTTGTCAATCAGAGTGAAATTGCGAATTGTCTTTAATCTTATTCAGAGATGTTAAGAATGAGTAAAAATTGTTGATTCAACAGTAGAGTACTGTACAGTAGTAGTGGAACCGAAAAAAGGTTAATTCATGGCGTGTTTCAAGAGCAGTTGCACCTCAATTATAGGTGAATTGATTAGTTGAGGAGCTTCTTCCTACGGACTAAATGATTGAGATGATTAGTACGAGCAATTTTGTTAAATTTTTTATCGCAATAAATCACCGAGAGGAGATAGGTTTGGAGAATCTTGAAACTATTAAAGGAGAATATGATGGTAGAGTGTAATTTCTTGAAATCGGTACGGGGTAATAATCTTGTTGGTTAAGCCCTTGCCTTTGTGTTATGAACTTTGGGAGTCGGAGGTTTATTAGGTCTCTATTTGTTGTGAGACTTGATTTTAGCGCCGTGAATGATAAGAGTCCATGAAGTAAAGTTTCCACGAAAATAATATATTTGTAATTGATGTTATTCAAACTATTACGATAAAGATGAGTAATAAAGGAAGTTATGTTGGATATGAATTGGTTGAGATGATAATCTATGCGTACTCAAATTTAGAAACGGTCCAAGCCCTAAGTGGGGGAGATCGAATTAGCACAAGAGAATAGTTGAGAAGTAATAATATAAAGTACTATTTTTGATCGTTAAACAATGTAAATGATCTTTGAGTAACAATATATAGTGTGACTTTAAATGATTGCTTATTAGAGTGCGAATTTTAACAAATAGATGTGTGGAATATGCTAGCCAATTTTAAAGTAGAGTTTTATGGAGAGCAATACCAATCATGAGGCATGATGGGATGAACGGAAGTAATGATTGCATAAAATTCGTTAGAAAATAGTTAGTTTAATAGAGTAGATTCACAAAAGGGAATCTTGATGATCTGAGTTACACAATTTATGACAATATGAATTATTAGACACTAGACTAAATTCCGTATCAAACATTACTTTACTTTGAGAATCATATACAAGCTTTGAGTAGAGATATATCTCATAGTAAGTTGAGTTTGGTTATGAGTCTTGATGAGGCAATGATTTTATAATGATATGAACATTGGTTAAGAGTCTTGCTGAGACAAAAATGTTATAATGATATGAACATAGTAGAAAGTTATCGTGCCTAGAAAGCGTGATTAGGCAACTGTATTTATGTTGCACCTTTTGAGTATTTAAATTCATGTGATTTAAGACGAGGGCAAACTAAAATATTTATTACCAGGTAGTGTTACTTGACTGAGATACGTTATTTCATGTGGATGGCTAGGCATAACATAATGGCAAGTTGTCACACATGAATCCCATGACGAGACTAAAGATCCGCCAGATGGTTAGGCATGATTAGTGTAAGTAATAGATGTTGGGCATGATTAGTGTAAGTTATATATTCTAATATATACAAATATGTGTATATGTGGTATAATGAGTTAGATTGATCTCTCTCTCTCTCTCTATATATATATATATATATATATAGAGAGAGAGAGAGAGAGAGAGAGAGAAAGAGGACGGATCCGGTGAGAACACATTTTAAGTTGAGAACGGTGAGAACACTTGTAGGTCAATCATTTAATTACATAAATAAAATCTCTAAACTCAACATGCCTTAATTAAACCAAACAATTAAAATTCAACATACCTTAACTAAACCAAGTTAAATATTTACCATAAATAAAGATAATCCAATGGTGATAAACTATTCTCAGTGTTCTCACCTTAAAGGGTGTTCTCATTTGATCATGCCTCTATATACACACACACACACACACACACACACACACACACACACATATATATATATATATATATATGGGAGGGTTCATGCGAGAACCGTTGTTAGTGCGAGAACCGCGAGAACCGATCTAAGCCATTCCTTGGATATGGGAAGTATCATGGATGGAGAGCGTCGAGGGATAGAGTGTGGCAGGGTGCATGTGAGGAATTCATAGGTGGGCAATGTAACACCGGTTTCACGAGCTTATAATTAGAGTAAATTAAAACTTTATTTACACCAAAAGTTTGCAGCAGAATAAACCACTGATTACATATTAAGTATTGCTTATCAACTTTGCGATCACAAACAACGAATCAAGCCAAGTACCAAAATTAAGCCAGTGTTACCACTACTCACCGACCATCATTATACAGTATCAGAGTTAATAAACTACTAGTGTTCCAAAAGATATATACAATAACACTACCCACAGCAACCCGCCTCGCCAGGCCATCTGATCACTAACCTGCGAAAAGGGAAAATATCACGAAACATTAGCTACACTAGCTAGAGAGTACAAGTATCACATAAGCACCAATAAGCATGCTATCACGTCACAATAAGGCACACAATGCTAAGCTATCACATAGCGGTGTGCCGACATGTCAGCAGGATCATATCTCGCGGGGTTGCAAATCCCGCTCAACGAATCCAACTGTGAAATCAGCAACACCAATCCATGCTGGAGGGGAAGCGAAGAGCAACCCCCTGAGCACATTGCGGAGCCACCTGGGCTCATATTAGGCCTTAGTTACAAACCAAGACCCCACTGTTTGTCAAGGAACGGCGGCCTGCAGAACCTTTACCCCAGAAAATCACTCGTGGGAACCGCTAATCCCTGAATAACACTCAAGGGACCCATCCGCATCGGCGACTGACCTCAACCACTGCGTCTGTCCGAACAAGAATCATAAACACGTTTGACCCATAGGGTCCACAGTACGCATGCGTATCACATATCACAATTTATATCACATGGTATCACTTATAACACTGTATCACTATATCACGTAGCACACAACACAGGCACACAATAGCCCTACTTACTGAGTCTTATGGGAAACTGGTACTCCCCTCGATATCACAAGAGGCAGATATGGATCCGGGAATCCCAAGAACACACTGAATCGTCCGAATCACCTAACACATAAGGTTCATGCTTGGTTATCACTTACACGTAGCACACACAGGTTAAAACACAAGTTACAAAAGTTGTCAGCATTGAACAGCTTACTACGGCCGCAGTGTACATGTCCTACGGCCGTAGGACACCTAACAAAACCCTACTACGGCCGTAGGGTCAAACCACTACGCCACAGAGTTTCTTTCCAAGGAATCATGCACTACGGCCGTAGGAATCTATTCCTACACCCGTAGTAGCTATTCTTTGGTGAACTACGACCGTAGGTTACGTACCTACACCCGTAGTCCTTGTTTCATCGTCCATAGACGGTAATCCACACAAAAACACATCCTACGCCCGTAGTAACCCTACCTACGGCCGTAGTGTACATACAAGGCTTACTACGGCCGTAGGGAGTACCCCCTACGCCCGTAGGAAGTCTACGAACAGCAGACCTTCGTCCCTGTTCCGACACAGCTCTGCAAATACTCGTTTTTGACACTAAAACTCGATTGCAACCAGATTCAATCGTTTGTATATGTTGTTTAACATCCTTAGGCACTTACAAACACATTTGCCACAATTAAAACCAAAAGAACACATTTGTACATCATCAAATGATGTACTTTTATCAAGAACACAAAACTATGTGTCAAACAAGAATTACTTACAAAGATGATGAAGACAAGCTTCAAGAATTGATTTAAATCATTGAGACCACTTGTACAAATCTGATTCTTCATTTCCTTTTCACAAGTTGAGAGCAAGTGTGTGTATTGTCGTATGTTTGTGTGTGTATTGTGTGTGTTTGTTTGACTCAAGAGAGTCAAATATGACTTCCACCGCCTCTGGTGGTGAAATTACACAAATGGGGTATTTTGTTCCCCTTCTTAACTTACAACTTAACACACGCCATCTCGTTTTAATCAACAAGGATATTTACGGAATCATTACGCGAAACCGTATAACACGACATCACTTTTAGACACAACCAACACTTTTCACATAATCACATTAATTAACACGAGACACATTAGTCACACCAAAACACTTAATTTAATTCACTTAACGTCACTGTACAAATACTAAAGCACAAAGTACAACCCTACACTGCTAGGCCCATTTACAGGGTGTTACAAATCTACCCCCCTTAAGAAGATTCCGTCCTCGGAATCTGATCACTCACGAACAGGTGGGGATATCGAGCTCGCATCTCATCTTCAGTTTCCCAGGTCATATTCGAACCTAGGTTATATTTTCACTTCACGAGAACGAGCTTGATCACTTTCTTACGTAGCTTTTTAGTCTTTAAGCCGAGAATCTCAACAGGTTCCTCAACGAGGCGCTTTGAAGCATCAACTCTCAGCTCCTGCAATGGCAGAATCTGACTCTCGTCCACTTTACACTTGCGCAAGTAACACACGTTGAAGTTATTGTGAATACCCTCAAGTTCTCGAGGTAACTCCAGAGACACTGTTTGATCATTGACTCTGCGCAGGATCTTGAACGGTCCTATGAAACGCGGACTCAATTTGCCTTTACGGCCAAAGCGGATAACACCCTTCCACGGAGAGACTTTCAGGAACACCCGATCGCCCTCGTTAAAGTCAACTGGCCGACGTCTCGGGTCAGCGTACACTTTCTGTCGATCACGAGCGACTTTCAGCTTTTCACGTGCCACTCTCACTTTATCAGCTGTAATTTGCACTATCTCAGGTCCGGCGAACTGCTTCTCGCCAGGCTCTAGCCAACACGTAGGAGTGCGACAACGTCTCCCATATAACATCTCGAATGGAGGCATCCTAATACTGGAATGGTATGAGTTGTTGTAAGCAAACTCAATCAACGGCAGATGTGAATCCCACGCTCCACCGAACTCAAGTACAAATGCGCGAAGCATGTCCTCCAGGGTTTGGATAGTTCTCTCTGACTGGCCGTCTATCTGAGGATGGTACGCCGTGCTCAAGTGAACACGAGTGCCAAGCACACGCTGTAAACTCTGCCAAAAATTCGAAGTAAACCGCGGATCGCGATCTGACACAATAGAACACGGCACTCCATGGCGCGACACCACTTCAGCAATATACAATTTTGCTAATTTATCCAACGAGGTAGACTCGCTGATAGCCAGAAAATGAGCACTTTTAGTCAAACGGTCAACTATGACCTAAACAGCATCGTGCCCTCTGAGCGTTTTCGGCAACTTTGTTACGAAATCCATCGTAATATTATCCCACTTCCACTCAGAAATTTCGAGTTGCTGAAGATTACCGTATGGTTTCTGATGCTCAGTTTTCACTTGCGCACATATTTGACACTTTTCCACGTAGGAAGCAATGTCTCGCTTTAAAGTAGGCCACCAGTACAAAGCTTTCAGATCATGGTACATCCTGGTACTGCCCGGATGTACAGACAGTCGAGACTGATGAGCCTCTTGCAGAATCAACTCACGATTTCCACCGTACAAATGCACCCAAACACGAGACTGAAAAGTCTTTAGCCCACGGCTATCATCTGTAAGCATATCTTTTTGTTTTGGCATCACTTCAGCTGCAAGATTCTCGTCACGCAAGGCCACAGATTGTGCTTCCTTCAATCTCGCAAGAATATCAGGAATCACCACAAGCTTCATGAACTTCGCCTCAGCTGACAAGCTTTTGCGACTAAGAGCATCCGCCACCACATTGCCTTTACCAGGATGATAACGGATCTCACAGTCGTAATCTTTGATCAATTCGAGCCAACGTCGCTGTCTCATATTGAGCTCTTTCTGTGTAAACACGTATTGCAGACTCTTATGATCCGTACAAACCACACACTTGGTACCGTACAGATAATGCCGCCACAGCTTCAGAGCAAACACAACAGCAGCCAGCTCAAGATCATGGGTTGGATAGTTACTTTCATGTGGCTTTAATTGTCGAGACGCATATGCTATCACTTTATCACGCTGCATTAACACGCAGCCAAGCCCCGAATAAGAAGCATCACAATATACGACGAAGTCATCAGACCCGTCGGGCAAGGAAAGAATCGGAGCTTCACACAATAGCCGTTTCAGAGATTGAAACGCTTGTTCTTGCGCCTCAGACCACACAAAAGCAACGCCTTTCCGAGTAAGCTTAGTCAAGGGACCTGCAAGTTTAGAAAAATCACGGATAAACAGCCTATAATATCCAGCTAGGCCGAGAAAACTACGAACTTCAGAAGGAGTTCGGGGAACTCCCCAGTTCATTACTGCATCGACTTTCGCCGGATCCACTTTAACACCATCCCTGCAGATCACATGACCAAGGAAATGCACTTCACGAAGCCAGAACTCGCACTTTGAAAACTTTGCATAAAGCTTCTCTCGCTTGAGAGTTTCAAGAACTTGCCGTAAATGCAACTCGTGCTCGGCTTCACTCGGGAATACACAAGAATATCATCGATAAACACAATTACGGATTTATCCAAGAAAGGACGACAAATCCGATTCATCATATCCATAAACACAGCAGGCGCGTTGGTTAAGCCGAACGGCATAACCAAAAACTCATAGTAACCATATCGAGTGCGGAAAGCAGTTTTAGGAATATCATTTTCACTAACCCGCACCTGGTGGTAACCAGAACGAAGATCAATCTTATACTCTACATCTCTTACCGGCGGCAAACCCTGCAATTCGTCTCGAAACACCTCCGAATAATCTGACACTACCGGAATATATTTAACCACTTGCTTTTCCAGCTTTGCATCAATCACGTGAGCTAGATAAAACTCGCAACCTTTAGAAATTGATTTCTTAGCTTTCAACACACAAATAAGAGGAATGTCAGACTCTCGACGTTCCCCTCGAGCTACTGCACAAGACCCATCGGGTAAAGGAATCTTCACCATCTTTTTCGAACATAGAATCTCCGCGTTCAGACCACTGAGCCAATCCATGCCAACCACCGCATCAAAACCCGTAATTGGCATGAGAAGAAAAGAGATAGGGAAACTATTCCCGTCCACGTCAAGGTTAACACAAGGAACACTATCCGTAACCGAAACTACCTTACCACTAGCAATTTCAACTTTAATCGGCTCAGGTAACACAGATATAGGCAATTGCAGTTTATCACGAAAAGCCACAGATATAAAAGAATGGGTAGCCCCAGAATCAAATAACACACATGCTGGAACATAATTTACAAGAAAAGTACCAGTGATCACGTCTCCAGCAGCTTTAGCTTCTTCAGTTGTCATCTTAAAAGCCCGGCCCTTGGCGCGAGGAGCGCCATCTTTCTTTGGTTGAGCAGAAGATCCACCAGCTCCAGCTCCCATATCACCCCTCTGTCTCTTCGGGCACTCTGTAATCCTGTGCCCCGGATTTTGACACTTAAAACAAACATTCTCTTTGAACGAGCACTCTGTAGCTGCGTGCCCCTTCTCACCACATCTCATACATCTGGTAGTAGCCTTCGAGCAGTCACCCGAATGGTAAGTACGGCATAAAGAACACCAAGGATTTTCAAACCTCGGTTTCTTACTCGAATCCACTTTCCCACCAGCAGCAGATTTCCCTTTTGAAGTACCAGCCTTTGAATACTGCTGAAACTTCCTCTTCTGACCCTCCACAGTCTGATCACCCTTACACTGGTGACGATCACCATCAATCTGTCGGGCTATCTCAAACGCCTGATCCAAAGAAATTGCAGCTCTCACATGAGCTCGATCCTCTAGCGGCAGTATATTCACAAACTTCCGCATTTTCGCCCTCTCATCAGTCACAAGGTGTGGTATAAACCTTACCTTATCAGTAAAGGCATGGATAAGGTCCTCCACCGGTTTGTCTCCCTTACGGAGAGCATTGAACTCGTTCTCCATCCTCTCCAAATCATAATCGGTACAGTACTTACTCTTCACTTTTTCAGCAAACTGCTCCCAAGTCAGAGCAGCGATCACCTCTTTGCTCACTGTATCTTTCACGGTGTCCCACCAATCTAAAGCTTTACCTTTCAACATACGAACCGCATACTTGACACGGTTCTCATATTCACAATCACAGGACTCGAACACTTGATCGGTCTCACGCAGCCAGCGGATAGTCTCTGAGGGATTATCACTACCCTCATACACCTTAGGCCCGCAAGACTTGAATTTCTTGAAAGAGCGCTACTCACGTTGCTTGCCCTTAATAGCTTCCCTCAGTAGCTCCCTAGTCGAGCGAAGCTCCTCCTCAAGTAACAAAATATAAGCCTCAGAATCTCTTCCCTGCCTTGAGCCCTGAGTGTCTCGCCAAGAAGACTCCTCCTGGGTTTCAGCATGATGATGTGAGGCTTCACCCTCCATCTCTTTTAGAGCTTCCTCAGTGTTAGCACGTCGTTCAGACATTCTACTCACTCACTTTCTATACGCAAGGGGCGAACACGTTTAGCACACTTAATCATAACTTGCTAACACACAAGTTAGTTCACATTGAGCAACAAACACATAACACTCACACTCAGCCTCAATTACCCCTCTAGGAACACTTAACGATGGTCAAACCCGAGTTTGAGATCGAATACTTTCGCAAGTACCCGATTCCCTCAAACTAAGGCTCTGATACCTAATTGTAACACCGGTTTCACGAACTTATAATTAGAGTAAATTAAAACTTTATTTGCACCAAAAGTTTGCAGCGGAATAAACCACTGATTACATATTAAGTATTGCTTATCAACTTGGCGATCATAAACAACGAATCAAGCCAAGTACCAAAATTAAGCCAGTGTTACCACTACGCACCGACCATCGTTATACAGTATCAGGGTTAATAAACTACTAGTGTTCCAAAAGATATATACAATAACACTACCCACAGCAACCCGCCTCGCCAGGCCATCTGATCACTAACCTGCGAAAAGGGAAAATATCACGAAACATTAGCTACACTAGCTAGTGAGTACAAGTATCACATAAGCACCAATAAGCATGCTATCACGTCACAATAAAGCACACAATGCTAAGCTATCACATAGCGGTGTGCCGACATGTCAGCAGGATCATATCTCGCGGGGTTGCAAATCCCGCTCAACGAATCCAACTGAGAAATCAGCAACACCAATCCATGCTGGAGGGGAAGCGAAGAGCAACCCCCTGAGCACGTTGCGGAGCCACCTGGGCTCATATTAGGCCTTAGTTACAAACCAAGACCCCACTGTTTGTCAAGGAACGGCGGCCTGCAGAACCTTTACCCCAGAAAATCACTCGTGGGAACCGCTAATCCCTGAATAACACTCAAGGGACCCATCCGCATCGGCGACTGACCTCAACCACTGCGTCTGTCCGAACAAGAATCATAAACACGTTTGACCCATAGGGTCCACAGTACGCATGCGTATCACATATCACAATTTATATCACATGGTATCACTTATAACACTGTATCACTATATCACGTAGCACACAACACAGGCACACAATAGCCCTACTTACTGAGTCTTATGGGAAACCGGTACTCACCTCGATATCACAGGAGGCAGATATGGATCCGGGAATCCCAAGAACACACTGAATCGTCCGAATCACCTAACACATAAGGTTCAGGCTTGGTTATCACTTACACGTAGCACACACAGGTTAAAACACAAGTTACAAAAGCTGTCAGCATTGAACAGCTTACTACAGCCGCAGTGTACATGTCCTACGGCCGTAGGACACCTAACAAAACCCTACTACGGCCGTAGGGTCAAACAACTACGCCCCAGAGTTTCTTTCCAAGGAATCATGCACTACGGCCGTAGGAATCTATTCCTACACCCGTAGTAGCTATTCTTTGGTGAACTACGACCGTAGGTTACGTACCTACACCCGTAGTCCTTGTTTCATCGTCCGTAGACGGTAATCCACACAAAAACACATCCTACGCCCGCAGTAACCCTGCCTACGGCCGTAGTGTACATACAAGGCTTACTACGGCCGTTGGGAGTACCCCCTACGCCCGTAGGAAGTCTCCGAACAGCAGACCTTCGTCCCTGTTCCGACACAGCTCTGCAAATACTTGTTTTTGACACCAAAACTCGATTGCAACCAGATTCAATCGTTTGTATATGTTGTTTAACATCCTTAGGCACTTACAAACACATTTGCCACAATTAAAACCAAAAGAACACATTTGTACATCATCAAATGATGTACTTTTATCAAGAACACAAAACTATGTGTCAAACAAGAATTACTTACAAAGATGATGAAGACAAGCTTCAAGAACTGATTTAAATCACTGAGACCACTTGTACAAATCTGATTCTTGATTTCCTTTTCACAAGTTGAGAGCAAGTGTGTGTATTGTCGTATGTTTGTGTGTGTATTGTGTGTGTTTGTTTGACTCAAGAGAGTCAAATATGACTTCCACCGCCTCTGGTGGTGAAATAACACAAATGGGGTATTTTGTTCCTCTTCTTAACTTACAACTTAACACACGCCATCTCGTTTTAATCAACGAGGATATTTACGGAATCATTACACGAAACCGTATAACACGACATCACTTTTAGACACAACCGACACTTTTCACATAATCACATTAATTAACACGAGACACCTTAGTCACACCAAAACACTTAATTTAATTCACTTAACGTCACTGTACAAACACTAAAGCACAAAGTACAACCCTACACTGCTAGGCCCATTTACAGGGTGTTACAGGCAATGACATTGAAGGAGGGGGAATTGGACGGCTTGGATTGGTTCTCGCGGTTCTCGCACTAAAAATGGTTCTCAATGGAACTTCATCCTATATATATATATATATATATATATATATATATATATATATATATATATGGGACGGTTCAAACGAGTATTGATTTTAATAGTCTGAATTGTTTGATTAGGAGTTAGTAGTTCCTAATGTTGTTTTAATATTTACCAATGATTATTTTGTATGTAGTATATGATTTGCTACGGCGTGTTAATGTGAATATGTGCATGAAGTGTGTTATGTAATTGAGAGAGAATATTAATGATTTGCTTATGGCTTGAGTGGCAATTTACTAGCCTGAGTGGCAAAAGTGCAAAACTGTAAAATACTAGACTGGGTAGTATTATGATGGACCGAGTGGTGAATTATCAAGCTAAGTGACAATGAAATAGCCTAAGTGATAGATTTTACGAGACTTGGTGACATTTCATGATTATAATTGCATGTAGAAGAGGTGTGTTCTAATATTTGTTACTTTGTGATTTTGTGCTCAATAAGCTTCGTTCTTATTAGTTTTATTTTCTTTTCTGGATCGGTCAGAGACAAGGCTCTAATCCGAGATTCACAGCTCACGGCTTCCTTTTGCAATATTTTTTGGACGTTAAAGTATTATTGAGAAGTAATTATAATTGTGTAAACACCAAAGGGCTTGTAGCCAAGCTGTGTCCGATGTCTTGAAGTGATGTCCTCTTCCAATAAGTGATAGGTTCTAGTTATATTGTAAACAATGGAGTAGTTTATAGATAGGTTCAGTGGGTGGATATGTTTAGCGTTCCATATATATTGTGTAGACTTTCCATAAAAAAGTGTAATTCTTGTTGATTATATAAAAATAAAATTGAGTCCTTACATAGCTATGATGCGAGTACCTATATAATATTTTTATATTTATGTATAAAACTAATAAAAACCAAAGCATTTTATGCGGAGCGTTTTGGTAAATATTGGGTCTTTTTCGGTCGTTAAGTATAAACAAACCGTCATTACCAATTATTCAAAAACAAGGCTTTGAGCTCGGTTACTGGGTTCTTTTGCTCATAACTGAACCTTGTGTCATGTTATGATGCTGGTGGTTGTTTGTACGTTATGATAGTGGTCAGTGGTGTTAAGATGTAGGTGGTGGTTGCACGTGGTGGAAATGGAGGTGGTAGCTCGTTTGGGAAGATGATCACAAGTGGGCGGCCGGTGTTGTGCCATAATATGATAATAGCAACAACAACAATAATAATAATAATATCAATGTTTTTTATTTGATTCTTAAGTATAAGTTCATATATAGCTGTTAAAAATTTGTTGCATGCTTACAAACTCTAATGATAACATCGCTACAACAAAAAAGAAACTAAGGAATACAAATACATAAACAAGGAAACCGAAGATAATTGTAGAAACAAGCTGATATATGCATGCAGTTTTGATAGGATGTCTTAATTTGTTACCTTTTTCAGCAAGTTGTAGTACAAAACTACAAATTAGCACCTAAATGAGAAGCCATTTTTGGTGGCTATTCCTCATCATAGTCTTCATCTTCCTCATCCAACTTTGAGTTGACTTGTACAAGATGAGGGTCAATGGCAATCCTGTCAATTTCTGAAACTGACCAGCCCGGGTACTCACTGATTGCAGCTTCACTAGCTTCTGCTGCTGCGGTTGCTGCTCCTGATGGTGGTGGCGGTGGTGATGGTTGTGATGGTGGTGCAGCAGACGTTTTATCTGTATTTTCATCATTATCAGCAGCATTAAGATCAAAGTCCCGGCCACCGGTAGTTGGACTAACATTGACTGAAGTTTCAGTTTTGATCGATTCTGAATGGTTGTCGGTTGGGTTAGGGTTTTGCTGGACAGATAACGATGAAGGGACTGGTTCTGGTTCTGGTTCTGGTTCAGTTGAGAGAGGCTCCCGGTCTGCAGATACTCTGCCTCGGCCCCGCCCTCTTCCTCTACCACGGCCTCTGCCCCTGCCACCGCCTGTGTGCCCTGCTTCGTTCTGTATCAAGCATTCTGGATTTTCAGTGACCCGTTTACTTATGCTTGTTATGTTTTTATCTATAACGGGTAAATAGAAAAACTGCTAAAAAAACAGGTCAAACGGGTCTATTCATTTTCAAACAACCCTTGTTTGGGCTCCTTTAAGATGGAGAAATGATATATCCTTCCTAAACGTGTTCCTACAGATGATACACAGTTACACACATTCACCCCCACCCCTCTGACTCATATCGATACAATTTATATGCACACAGATGGATTCCTTTAACCACAATAACAAGAACAATAACAAATTCCGCCTAAGCAGGGTATGGGGAGGTAAAATGTAGACCGTCATACCTCTACCCATGGGTAGAAAGACTTATTCCCGAAAGACTTGCAGCTTAAATGGTTTTCTTTCTCGCTGCACACTCATATGAAAGCATATCTAGCAAAGGAAAGCAAACAACTATTTCTCGGATGTTTAATATGGGATTAAAGGCAAACAACTATTTCTCCAAGTTATTTTGGCATAGAGGGATCATGTTGTCTTTTCATCTTTTGTGGTTCATAACGGTTCCTCTACAACCATATTAAATTCTACAAATTTTTTATTTAAAGGCAGCTTATTGATACTGAATTCTCAAATACGTTCTTTATCATAGTTACTAGGATCGCTAGTCCCCCTACTATTTACGTTCTAGTTCATGCGTTCCCTTTTTGGGTACAATAGGGTTCCAAATGCTATGGAAATTGCGAGCGCAGCACAAGGGATGATCCCGAATTCAATCCTAACTCACACTGGAAGGCGATTTCGATTGTTAACATTCTGCGTACCAGATACTGAAATCGGTTTCTGAATTATTGGAATTTCAATCGATTGTTCCAAATCCAATTAAACAAACTCGGCCACCCAAATCGATGTTAGAGACTGAATCAAGAATTAATTTCTTCTACGATTGTTACTTCCACTTCTTCAAATTTTCAATTTTTCTATTTTTCTCGATTAAGAGGTTCTATATCCTCTTACTTATTCTCCTACTCACAAGATCAAGACAAGTCTTAAAATCAAATGGAGGTGATAAAGAAAGAAAGATAGTGGATTAAAAATGTCATTTTAAGTTTAGTAGGAGGATGAAGTAAAAGAAAATAGGAGTAAATATAGTTACTCAATGGTATTTAATATGGTATTTGGTAAAAGGAACTTTTGAAGAATGAAGTAATGATCTTTTGCTATTTACTATTTACTATTTAGTTTACTTTTTGCACGTATGGTGCGCGGGAGCATACCATGGTGTATGCTCTTTGCTGATGACATCGTGCTAGTTGTGGAGAAGCCAACAGAGTTAAATTTTAGGCTTGAACAATGGAGAGAACCGTTAGAGGCTAAAGGACTTAAAGACTATTTACCTTACGTGCGACTTTTGTCAAGATAGAAGTGACGAGACAAAAGGAAGTTCGCATCGGGGATCAAGTTCGGCACCATAAGGAGTTTTTTAACTATTTAGGTTCCTTTCTACATAAGAGGGTGAGGATTGATAAGGATGTGACACACCGTATTAGTGCTCAAGTGGAGAGTATCCACTAGAGTGTTATGTGACACGAAAGTCCCTTTGAAGTTGAAGGGAAAGTTCTATAGAGTAGCGGTGACCAGGTTTGCTTTATGGGACGGAGTGTGGGCCAAAGAAGAAAGATCGGGAGATGAGGATGGATGTTGTAGAAATAAGGATGTTTAGGTGGGCTTGCGGCAAGACCTTGCTAGACATGATCACAAACGACGCTTTTAGGAATGAGTTAGGAGTTGTGCCAATCACTGAAAAGTTAAGAGAAAGAAGATTGTGTTGGTTTGGTCACGTCAAGAGAACACACTGCATAGAGCCTGTTAGGATAGCAGAGTCGGATATAGTTAGAGGAACAAGAAGAAGAGGACGCCCTTGCAGACGGTGGGAATACACGTTGAGGATTGACATAAAGGATTTACACCTTTGAGAGGACATGACCTCATATAGGAAGACTTGGAGAACTAGGATTAGGGTTGAAGGTTAGAGTTAGGGAGGCCATGTGTCTTTCTTTTGCCTAGGGATAGGACTATAGCATGGGTGAGTTGCTTATTTGCTCCATACACACACACTCTATCTCTCACACACACTTACACACTCACTCGCTCTTCTTTCTATTGGTAGATAGATATAAGTTCTTTTAATCTTAATCAAGTACGTTGGCCTAAGATTATGTAAGTTCCAATACTTTACTTAATCTAGAAGAATTATTAAATATAGTTATATTTATGCATTTATATACTTGTATGTGTGTGTGTGTGTGTATATATATATATATATATATATATAGGGGAGGGTTCAAACGAGAACTGTTTTTTGTACGAGAATTGCGAGAACCAATCTCGGCCGTTCCTTGGCTATGGGAACTTCATGGAAGGAGAGCATGGAGGGGATCAAGTGTGGCATGGTGCATGTGAGGAATTCATGGGTGGGCAATGACATTAAAGGAGGGGGAATTGGACGGCTCAGATTGGTTCTCGCAGTTCTCGTACGAAAAACAGTTCTCGTTTGAACTTTTGCCTATATATATATATATATATATAGAAAAAAGTTCATGCGAGAACCATTCTTAGTGCGAGAACCAATCTGAGCCGTCCAATTCCTCCTCTTTCAATGTCATTGCCCACCCATGAATTCCTCACATGCACCCTGCCACACTCTATCCCTCCACGCTCACCATCCATGAAACTTCACATATCCAAGGAACGGTCGAGATTGGTTCTCGCACTAACAACGGTTCTCGCATGAACCCTCCCCTATATATATATATATATATATGGGAGGGTTCCATTGAGAACCGATTTTAGTGCGAGAACCAATCTTAGCCGTTGATTTGATAAGTGGAATTCATGGATGGAGAGCGTGGGGGGATCAAGTGTGGGAGGGTGTATGTGAGGAATTCATGGGTGGGCAATGAAATTGAAAGAGGGGGAATTGGACGGCTCAGATTGGTTCTCGCACTAAAAATAGTTCTCAATGGAACTTCTCCTATGTGTGTGTGTGTGTGTGTATATATATATATATATATATATATATAATGGGAGGTTCAAATGAGAACCTTAAATAAATTGAGAATGGGAGACTCAATCCTAGCCGTCCAATTCCCCCTCTTTCAATGTCATTGCCCACCCATGAATTCCTCACATGCACCCTGCCACACTCGGAGACTAAATCTCGGTCGTTCATTTTGTAAGTGGAATTCATGGATGGAGAGCGTGAGGGCATGTGAGGAATTCATGGGTGGGCAATGACATAAGGAGGGGGAATTGGACGGCTATGATTGAGTCTCTCATTCTCAATTTATTTAAGATTCTCATTTGAACCTCCCTATATATATATATATATATATATATATATATATATATATATATATATATATATATATCAATTGTTTATACTAATTTATTTTTCTTTAGTTAAAATTTTATAAAAAAAACTACTTTTATATACATATTGTTATCTCTTTTGCAGGAGGTCTTTCGGGGAGCAGTCTCTCTACTCCGGTAGCGGTAAAACTATCTACATCTTACTTTTAGAATATGCCCACTGATGCATACACGCCGTTTGAATCACTGCTGATGATGTATTTTGGGTCATACACCGGGGTCAAACCTGACAGCAACTAAAGTAAAGGGAACAAAATTGGCAAAAGACAAAAGTTGACTATGCAGGCCGCGTTAACGCCGCTAACTATTAGGTGGTAGCGCCGCTAACACTTAATGGTTTGAGTCGCTATGGCTGCATGGACTTTGTTTCATTTCATCTGACAGATCGCGATAGCGCCGCTACCCTTAAGAAATTAGCGCCGCTAACTTTTAAAGTTAGCGGCGCTACGCCTGCATGTGCTTTTTGTCAAATCACCTCTAGAGCTAACCAATGCATGTAAGACTTGTAGGCAAGTCTTTGGCCGGCCAGAGGGTAACTCAAGTGTCACTTGGAGTTTTATAAAAGCATATGGAAAGTGGTCATTTGCACCTTTTGCCAATTCCATCAATATACATTCTCTTTAGTGTTACAAGAGACTAAGAGAGAGTTTGAAAGGAGTTGTTCCAAAAACTTGGTGCCTTAGTTGTTGTTCCATAGTGGTATTCAAGGTGAAGTACCACAAAGGCAAGCTAGCACTTGTGGTTGGCCTGTTTCCGGGGTATATCCCATTAGAAGATTCGTTCATCTCGTTCTTGGAACATCATCACCACCACTCTCACGTTTTTGGAGCTAAGGAGGCTGGTATAATCTCTAACCTCCCTTTTTGATGTTGCATTTCTGTTCATAGAGCTTGGTACACTTATGTGGGGTTTCAATTTGTACCATGGGATTTTTCACTTGTACCTTGCTTCCGTTGCTTGCCCTAGAAACCCCAACAGTGGTATCAAAGCCACCTCTATGTTAGATATGCACATAGTGGCCTGAGAAACCCGAAATCAAATATGTTTGTTTTCTGTCGAACAGGGTTAGCGGCGCTAACTCTTAAAGTTAGCGGCGCTATCTTCGCTGTAACAGTTTTGGTTTCAAGTTAAAAAACAGTTTTTGGTCTCGGGTTTTTGGTCCTTTTGAGGCTTATGGAAATTTTATTTTGTTAGTTTTATCATGTTTTTCCAGTATTGATGCTAAGTTTGGTTGTATGTGAATATATTGTAGCAAAATCAGAATTATTCTACCAGATCAGTACACAGATTTTATGGATGATTAGATCATTGTAGATCTTTGTATTTTTGGTGATAATTTTTATTCTTGGTAGTTTAGGAAAGTATATATTTCTGGTTCTTATTTCCTTTCTTTAGGCTCCTGTGTATCTGTATATATAGAGCTCCTTTGCTAATGAAGTATTAAGCCTTTTATTCTTCTTTCAAGGTCTGTCCTCTTTATGGTATCAGAGCCATAAGCTTGCGATAAGATTTTAAGGCTGTAAACACTTTGTTTCTTTTGTTAATATCACTGGAAACCATGACCAGCAAGAATGATGCTTCATCATCTCAAAATGTCAATTTGGCGGCTTCAAGCAATGGAGAGTCACCTTCACTGCAGATCACAAATCACAAATTGGATGGAAAAAACTTCCTCCAATGGTCTCAATCTGTCCTCATGGTCATTCGAGGAAAGGGCAAGATGGGCTACATCACAGGGGAAACCAAGAAGCCAAATCTGGATGATCCCAAGTATCAAACTTGGGAAGCAAACAACTCAATTAATTCTATGGAGGTTCATATTAGCCGCACATATCTGTTCTTTAAAACTGCAGAGGCGATGTGGAAGGCGATTACGGAAAATTACTCTGGAGAATGCCTCACAGATCTTTGAAATTAAAATTAAACTGAAAAATCATCAACAAGGTAATTTGGATGTAACCGGATATTTTACTGCTCTAAAGCTTTTATGGCAGGAACTTGACATGTACTATGAAGTTGACTGGGGAGACGACATCGAGAGTCATACAAAATTCAAACATCTTGATAAAGAACGATTGTATGATTTCCTCGTTGGCCTGAATAGAGATCTTGATGAAGTCCGTGGGAGAATTCTTGGTAGAAATCCACTTCCATCTATCGGAGAGGCATTCGCAGAAGTACGACGTGAAGAAAATAGAAGGAAAGTGATGCTCGGTGAAAAAGGTAATCATACTTCAGTTGCTACTGATGGAGAACGACCTCCCGAAAACACGGCATTTTTCATCCATGGCAGGCAAGATATCCCATCCAGCAGACCCGATAGAAAAGGAGACAGACCATGGTGTACTAAATGCAACAAGGCTGGTCATACTCGAGAAACCTGTTGGGAAATTCATGGGAAGCCAGCTAACTGGAAACCTCGAACTTCTGGAAGACCAAGGGGACTGATGGCAACGCCCGAAAGATCTAGCACCGATGAAACACACAAGGAGGAAAATCTCAATGTTCAATTTACTAAGGCTCAACTTGATCAGCTGTTCCAACTCTTGAATTCAGGCAATAACTCTAAACCAGACCCAGCAAAATGCACGGTAGCCTTCAAAGGTACTGCCTTCCACACTAAAGTCTTTGAATCTGAATTTCATACTCCTTGGATCATCGATTCAGGAGCATCTGATCATATGACAAGTAATGCTTCCCTGTTTCATACATATACACCTGTTAATGATCAATAGCTGATGGAACTTTCTCTTGTGTGGCTGGAAAAGGCTCAGTTCGTCTGAGCCAGAACCTTACACTTCACTCTGTGCTTCATGTTCCTAAGTTGTCATGCAATTTATTATCTGTTCGTAAGCTCACACATGATAACCAAGTTTATGCTATTATTTCCCCTGATGTATGTATAATACAGGAGCAGACCTCGGGGAACATGATTGGCAATGCTAGAGAGAAGGATGGACTCTACCTTTTTGTGGATGAATGTCTTAAGAAAAATCAAGGAACCCCTAACAGTGAAAAAGCAGCCTTCACAGCTTCCAATAAGAATGATATAATGTTATGGCATCGTAGATTAGGGCATCCAAATTTTCAGTATCTCAAATGTCTATTTCCCCAATTATTTATTAATCAAAATATAAATTTTTCGTGTGAAACATGTCAACTTGCAAAACATACCAGAGTCTCATATGTACCAAAAACTCACCGTGAGTCACGCCCATTTTCATTAATCCATAGTGATATTTGGGGTGGTATTTCTGGTGTGCGTTGGTTCATATCATTTATCGATGATCACACAAGAGTATGTTGGGTATATCTTCTAAAAGAAAAGTCTCAAGCTTCAAACACTTTTCAAAATTTTCATAAGATGGTGAAAACCCAATTCCAAACTGACATTCAAATTCTTCGAACAGATAACAGACGTGAATATTTTAACTCCATTCTTAGTCATTATTTGTCTCAACATGGGATCATCCATCAAAGTTCTTGTGTCAATACACCACAACAAAATGGTGTATCAGAACGGAAAAATCGTCATTTGTTAGAGGTGGCTCGTTCCATTATGTTCACAATGAATGTTCCTAAGTATCTTTGGGGGGAAGCGGTTCTAACAGCATCATTTCTCATAAATAGAATGCCTTCTCGAGTCTTGAAAAATGCTAACTTGGACTGGTCTCTTCAACAATTTGATCTGAAAAATGCATTTCTAAATGGAGATTTACACGAAGAAATCTATATGGATCTTCCTCCAGGTTTTGATACAAATAAAGAGAAGGTATGCAAGTTGAAGAAGTCACTTTATGGTCTAAAGCAATCTCCAAGATCATGGTTCGATAAATTCACAAAAGTCATGAAGTCTAGAGGATATCTACAAGCTCAATCTGACCACACTCTCTTCACGAAACACTCAAAAGAAGGAAAGAAATCATTTCTTATCGTTTATGTTGACGATATAATAGTTAGAGGTGATGATCAACTTGAAATAGTGCAGCTTAAGTCCTTCCTAAGTAAGATGTTTGAACTAAAAGATCTTGGAAATCTCAAGTACTTTTTGGGAATGGAAATTGCTAGGAGCAAATCTGGTATATCAGTTTCACAAAGAAAGTATGTATTGGATCTTTTGAAGGAGACAGGCATGCTGGGATGTAAACCAGCAGATACCCCAATGGAGTCAAACTTGAAATTGGGATTAGAAGAAGAAGATCAAAGTGTAGATAAAGAATCTTATCAAAGATTGGTTGGTAGATTAATATCTCTCTCTCATACCAGACCTGATATTGCATTTGCTGTCAGTATTGTTAGTCAATTCATGCATTCTCCAAAGAAGAAGCTGTTGGGAAATAATCTAAGTTATTGAACATAAAGATGAGAACTGTTTGGTGAAGGTTGGTGAAACAGTTTAAAACTGTTTGTTGAAAATATGAAAACAGTTGAGAACTGTTAGTATAAACATCTACAACTGTTTGAAGACCTTGAAGCTGAAAACTGTTAGAAGAATAAAGAACTGTTGTATTCATTAAACAGTTTCTGTTGAGCTATATTTGGAAAATCCTATCTTTGAAGATATCTCGAAATACTTTGAAGATCATCAAGATTATCTCAGAAGATAGAAGATTACCTAACTGTCAGCAAATCAAGGAAGATCAAGGAGTATATATATGCTAGATTAGAATTCATAATAAGAACTTACTCATTGATTATATTTTTGCATTCGTTCTTAAAATTGTAATTTTGCTTTCTGAATAGTGCTAAGCCTCTAAGTTTCTCGTTGAAACCTAAGAACAGTCTGTGTTCTTCGTCTAACATAATAAGTTAGATTGGGGGTGAAGTTTGCTTTTGTAATCATTCTGGTTGGTTAATAAAACTACTGTTTGATTGAATTGATCTGTGTTTAAAACCTTCTTTAATCAATTAAGTGTGATTCCGCAACTTCTTAGTTGATTGTGATCATAGTTAAAGATTAACTTTTATTTTACTCTGATTTATTATTTAAAAGTTAGTTCTTGTTATTTGATATAATCTATATCCGATCCTGACAAGTGGTATCAGAGCCTTATCATTAAGGTTCCTTTGATCACCGGTTGAAGGTTTTTGCTTTACCTTGCTTTAATATTTTTTTTTAAACTGTCTTTAAATCAATTTGTTTCAATGGATTCGGGAGGTTCTTCTGATAACAGTGGGTCAGGGTCCAGCATTCGTGTTCCCATGCTCAAACCATCTGATTTTGAGATGTGGAAACTAAGAATTAAACAGCATGTCCAACTAATGGACTATGCTGTTTGGCAAATCATTGAAACTGTTCCCACTAATCCCATTGAACTGGATGAGAATGGAAAACCAAAGAAGAAACCACCACCAAAGACAGATGTTGAAAAGAAGGATAGAATGATTGAGATGAAAGCCCTCGGCATCCTTCAGATTGCAATTCCCAATGAGTATCAACATCAATTCAAGAAATTTGATGATGCTCATGAACTTTGGAATGCTCTGGAAAAGAGGTTTGCTGGGAATGCTAGTTCTAAGAGAAACCAAAGAGATCTTCTTAAACAAGCCTATGAGAACTTCACCAGTGGGAAGAATGAGAGTATCACCCAAATCTTTGATAGGTTTTACAAACTGGTGAGTCAACTGGAGAGTGCTAATGTTAGGCTTGATCAAGATGAGATAAATAGAAAGTTTCTTAGGTCTCTAGGTGATGAATGGACTGTGTTTGCTGCACAATGGAGAACCAAGGATTCTCTTGAAGACATAGAGTTAGATGACCTCTATAATAGTTTGATAGTGTTTGAGGGAGAGATAGAGGGAAAAAGAAAAACTGTTATCCCTAGCCACAATGCTGCTCTCCTGTCTTCCTCAGGTATGGAATCAAACCATTCATTAATTAACTCTATTGATAGTTGTGCAGGTACTAGTTCTGTTGTTGGACTAGATATGAATACTCCAGATGCAGTTCTTGAAGCTTTTCTTGCCAGCCATGCACATTCAACCCTCACCAATGAAGATCTTAAACAAGTGCACCCTGATGATCTTGAGGAGATGGATCTCAAATGGCAGATGGCCATGCTTACTGTTAGAGCCAAGAGGTTCATTAAAAGGACTCGAAGGCAAAACATGAATTTCAGAGCTGATGGCAAGGCTGGATTTGACAAGTCAAAGGTGAGATGCTTCAAATGTCAACAACTTGGCCACTTTGCAAGAGAATGCAGATCTGGTGGACAAGTTCAAAATCAAGGTCAGAGGCCAACTCAGAATCATACCTCCTCAGCATTGGTCTCACAAGAAGGCCATGGATTTGATTGGAGTGATCAAGCAGAGGAGGCTACCAGCAACAAAGCTTTGATGGCATTGACTGACTCCTCCATCAAGATGGATTCTCCAGAATCTGAGGACATACAGGTATCTTCTAAACTATGTCCTGGTGAATGTAGAGCTATTGTTAAGAGGTTTAGAGAGCACAATAAGAAAGTATGTGCTGCTCTAAGTAAAATGGAGGAGAGAAGGTATGAGTATACTGCTGTGATAGAAGATCTTGAAAAGAAAATTAAAGACTATCAGGCTAATGAACTGCAAATGGACTATGATAGAAAATATCATAAGTGGGAGAAAGAGCAGTTTCAAGATGAGATTGATAGTCTGAAAAAGAAATTGGTTGAAAAAGAAAGCAAGGTGGATGAACTCACAAAGAAATTGGAGGGTGTGGACATTGATCTTGGAATGTTCAAGGCTGCAAACCTTAAGCTTGAGACTCTGCTACAATCTCAAGTGAGAGACAAGGTGAAAACTGGACTTGAATATAAGGAAACCCCACCTCCATACAATCACACATATATAACACCCTTGTCTGAGGCAGCTGATAGATATGTCAATGAACCTTTGGCAGATGAATTAAAGTCAGCTGATCCAAAGTTTGAGAGTTATGAAGATGAAGTTCTGTCTGTAGTAAGTGTTGAAGATATTGAAATAGTTGTGAAGAAAGATGAAGTGATTCCATATGAAAATCACATCTGTTGTGAACCCATTTCCACAAAACCATCTTTCAATCCTGTGGTGTTTGTAAAAGCATCCACAGAATCCCTCATCACTGAGCCAACACCTTCAAAAGCAATCCATTCCATAGAAAGCTCCACAACTGTTGCCAATAATCCCCATCTTTACACTAACAGTTCTCTCAAGAACCCAAACAGTTCTAAGCTAAAAAGCCCAACTGTTAGTACAAAAGCCAAAGGAAAGGAGAAAGTTGGTGAGGTTGTGTATGAAAAGAAGAAGATGGAAGCTCCAAAATCTCAGGCTAAACCCAAGCCTAAGAAAAGACATACTGAAATGCCTGCATGCACATGCCAAAAACATGGTGTCCAAAAGTTTCCTCAATCTGCAGCTGTTAGAGGAAATCAAAGAAATCGAAACCAATTCTGGTCACAAAGAACTGGTTTACCTATTGTGAAAACCAAAAAGTGCTATATTTGTAGGAGATCTAATCATTTAGTTCAAGACTGTTACTATAACCCACAGACCAATGGCACTCAAAACAAAAGTCCCAAAAGACAAAATAACAGTTCTAAAACTGTTAAGTCAAAGCAGATCAACAGTTCTAAGACTGCTAAGCCAAAACTAGCAAACAGTTCTACAACTGTTACATCCAAACCAACTAACAGTTCCAAAACTGTTTTAACAAAACCAAAAACTGCTGGTTTGGCTTGGATGAAAATTCAAAAACAAACTGATTCTGGAGAAGGTAAAATTGTTCTTCAAACTGAAAATCAAAAGGAATCACAAGTTGATTCATCTGTTTTACCAACTCCACCAGCTGTTTGTTCAAAGGTGTCCACTGTTAATCACAACAGTTGGAAACCACATGTTCTTACAAAATATTCTTCACACAAATTAGAGAAATCTAATTTGGATGAAATCAAAAAGAACAAAACTCTGTTTAAGTACTATGACTTGAATGGTGTACCCAAGACCTGCATGGCCTGGGTACTTCCTGCTACTAACTGATTTTATTTGTGCAGAGCATTCATAGGGCCAATCATGGATCTATCTGGCATGTGGATAGTGGATGCTCAAGGCACATGACTGGAAATCCACACTGTTTGAAGGATTTCAGAAACATCAATGGTGGATTTGTAGCATTTGGAGGAAATGCTAAGGGAGGAAAAATCACAGGTAAAGGAGCTGTTGAGGCAGGTACACTTACATTTAATGATGTTTTCTTTGTTGAACAGCTTAAGTACAATTTGTTAAGTGTATCTCAAATCTGTGACAATGGAAACAAAGTTTTGTTTACAGATTCAGAATGCATTATTCTTTCAAAAGATTTTAAACTAAATGAGAAGGATGTTCTTTTAAGAACACCAAGAAAAGATAATGTATACTGTCTTGATACACAAAAGATTGCTAAACGGAATGTGTTAAGCTGTTTACTCTCCAAGGCATCTCATGATGAGTCTGCCATTTGGCATAGGAGGATGTGTCACATGAATTTTAAAACCATGAATTTGTTAGCTAAAAACAATTTGGTAAGAGGTTTGCCCCAAAAAGAGTTCTCATGTGATGATCATTGTGTGGCATGTCTTAAAGGCAAGCAACACAAAACTTCTTATAAGTCCAAAGAGATTTCTTCCATTACTGCACCTTTACAACTATTGCATATGGATCTTTTTGGTCCTACTTCTGTATTGAGTATAGGGAAGAAAGCCTACTGTTTAGTCATAGTTGATGATTTCACCAGGTTTACTTGGGTTCAATTTCTTAGAACTAAGGATGAAACTGCTGAGTTAGTTAAGTCTCTTATTCTTAAAATTGAAAATCAATCTGATTTGAAGGTGAAAGTCATTAGATCTGACAATGGTTCTGAATTTAAGAACTATGAACTAAACAGTTTTTGTGAAAGTAAAGGTATTGAAAGACAGTTTAGTGCCCCTAGGACTCCCCAACAGAATGGAGTTGCTGAGAGAAGGAATAGGACTTTGATAGAGGCTGCTAGATCCATGTTAGCTGATTCTAGGCTTCCAATGACATTCTGGGCAGAAGCAGTGAACACTGCCTGCTATGTTCAGAATAGAGTACAAGTAGTCAAGTCCAAAGGGAAAACTCCTTATGAGTTGTTCCTCAAGAGAAAACCTTTAATCAACTTCTTCAAACCATTTGGGTGTCCTTGTACTATCCTTAATACCAAATCACAATTAGGCAAGTTTGAGAGTAAGGCTGAAGAAGGTTTCTTTGTAGGATACTCCACTCAAAGTAAAGCTTATAGAGTTTTTAACAATGTCACTAGAATCATAGAAGAGAGTATGAATGTCTCTTTCAATGAGAATAGGATCAATATTGCAAGTCATGGACCTGATTGGTTATTTGATATTGATGCATTGTCTAAATCTCTTTTTTTTTAGTACTCTACTGAAACAGCTACGAGTACCCCAACAACTGCTGATGAAAATCATCAGACAGCTTCCACCAACCCGAACAGTTTTGACATTGTTAGCTCGAAACCAACAACTGTTGGTTCAAACAAAGTTACTGAAGACTTTGTTGTGATTCCTATGCTTCAACAAGAGTTCTCCAATGCTGTTGATCCATTGATTGATGCTGAATCTTCAAAGGACATGGAATCTCATGATCCTCAACAACACACCGACTCTGCATCCCAAACAGTTGCTGCTCAAGTGTGTGATAATGCTGAAAATTCAAGTGAATGTGGGTTTGATCTGTCTAATCTTGGGAATGAACTGACTGAAGAAAACATTCCTACATCAAGAGTTCACAAGATTCATCCAATATCACAAATAATTGGTGATCCAACCACTCCTATCAGAACAAGGAATATGCTGCAAAATGAAAACAGTGGTGTGGATCTTGCCCAATTTGATGTGAATGCCTGCTTTTATATCTCAAATAGAACCAAAGAAAGCAATTGAGGCATTGAAAGACCCTTCATGGGTGGAAGCAATGCAAGAAGAACTCTTACAATTTCAAATTCAGCAAGTTTGGAAGTTGGTTGAACTTCCAAGAGGCAAAAGAGTAATTGGCACCAAGTGGGTGTTCAGAAACAAGAGAGATGAAAGAGGGATTGTAATCAAGAATAAGGCAAGACTGGTTGCACAAGGCTACACACAAGAGGAAGGAATAGACTATGATGATGTTTTTGCACCTGTTGCAAGGATTGAAGCCATTAGGCTATTTCTTGCTTTTGCAAGCTTCAAAGGATTTAAGGTGTATCAAATGGATGTCAAGTCTGCTTTTCTCTATGGAACTATTGATGAGGAGGTATATGTGTGTCAACCCCCTGGCTTTGAAGACTCAAAGTACCCTGACAAGGTATATAGGTTGGATAAAGCGCTATATGGTCTACATCAAGCTCATCGAGCTTGGTATGAGACATTATCATCCTATCTCCTTGAGAATGGTTTTAAGAGAGGCACAATTGACAAAACATTGTTTACAAAGATTGTTAAAACAGAGATTTTGCTTGTTCAAATCTATGTTGATGATATAATCTTTGGATCCACTAATGACAGCTTGTGCAAAGAATTTGAAGTCATTATGCACAAAAGGTTTCAGATGAGTTCAATGGGTGAACTCACATTTTTCTTGGGATTACAAGTCAAACAGAAGCCCACTGGTATTTTTCTAAGCCAATCTAAGTATATCAAGGACATATTGGACAAGTTTGGCTATCAAGATGTGAAGCTGGCAAGTACTCCAATGGAGACACACAAACAGTTGGGAGCAGATTCTGAGGGGGAGGATGTTGATATACACCTCTATAGATCAATGATTGGTTCATTAATGTACTTAACTGCTTCTAGACCTGATATAATGTTTGCTGTTTGTGTTTGTGCCAGGTTTCAATGCAGTCCAAAGATGTCACACCTGTTTGCTGTAAAGAGGATCTTTAGATACCTCAAAGGCCAACCAAAATTAGGACTTTGGTATCCTAAAGATTCACCTTTTGATTTGGTGGCATATTCTGATAGCGACTATGGTGGAGCCAATGTGGACAGAAAATCAACCTCTGGAGGATGTCAATTCTTTGGATCAAGGCTGGTTTCATGGCAATGCAAGAAACAAACAACAGTTTCAACTTCAACAGCTGAGGCTGAATATATTGCTGCATCAAGCTGCTGTTCACAAGTGTTATGGATCCAAAATCAGCTTCTGGATTATGGTTTGTCTTTCTTAAATACCCCTATTTATGTTGATAACACCAGTGCTATTAGCATAGTTAATAATCCAGTGAAGCATTCTAAAACCAAGCACATTGAAATCAGATTTCACTTCATAAGAGACTGCAATGAAAAGAGATTAATCCAAGTTATGAAAATTCATACTGATGATCAATTAGCTGATTTGTTCACTAAAGCTTTTGATGTGAGCAGATTCAACTTTTTGATTTCCAACATTGGAATGATTAACTTGGACTAACAGTTGTTCATTATTCCATGTTTTTCACACTAACAGTTTGCAACTGTTAGTTACGTTTTCTAACAACTGTTGTCATTTAAGTATTCAGAGAAGGAAATGCAATTTCACATCAGTTTTGGACATATCTGATGACCTGTCTCACAAACAGTTTTCACACCCGTGACTGTCTCTGTTAAGAGGTAAAGGTAAACTCACTTTCTTGAATCAACAGTTCCAGACTGATAAAGGTGAGTCATGTTGCTTGTAATATAGTGAATTTGATATGACAAGTCACTGCATGCTATTAATGGAAATTACTGGACATTAATGGTCATTAATGGCTATTAATGGACATTAATGCCTCCCAGTTTCTCTATAAATAGCCTTGCACCCATACTTCACAAATCACACCTACATTTGCACACACTTCTCTCTGCAAATGGCTACTAACTTCTTTCTCATAAACTTCAAAGATATTAATGTTAGACAAAGTTATGTAACCATCCCTGCCCCATTTGTAAGAATGCATGAGCTTTGGCAATACTCATCATGTGTTCTTGAGATGCATAATGATCGAGATAGGTTCACCTTGACACAGCATCCAGATCCACGTAGGCCAAATAAACCAATTGATCATATTCGTATAAGAGGTGATTTTGAAATTTTCACTCTCTTCCATGAATTGCCTACACCATGTTGTCTAAGATTCGTCTTGAACCTGGCAGGCACTACAAACTCCGTAGTGTGGTTCAATGTTCGAAGATATAATACTCATAACCACCAGAGGGCCTCGGATGATGATGCAGTAAAAGTCATTGTAATAGATGACTAGTTCCACTGATGTCAAATTAGTATCATTCACCATCTTCCCAAGAGGCAAATTATGACAATCGTCTCTGGTGGTACATATGATGAGAAGGTCTACTACACACCCATTGTTGGGTTGTATGTTTTGAAAATTGTTTAAGGCATGTCAACTGTTCACGGAGAAAGTTGTCTACACTTACGGTGTAGATCATTGTTCTCCCACACCTACGAGACGGCCTTGCACAATTAGATAAGCAGTACCAACAATGGCTTGTGCATTACATGACCATTCTTTGAAGACAGGCTTCTCAGTAAGACTATGGCGGGTACTGTAGAGGCTATTCTGAACTCGATTCTTAAATAATGAAGACATTCTCGAACAAGAATGTGATGATGATTGTCTTCCCTTAAAGTTCAGATTTGATGATACAAAATGTTAACGATAATTTGTCACATGTAGATCTCGGAGTTAAGACAGTTCTTATAAGCTGTGTTTAGATCTATAGCAAAAGACAGTATTGTTTTCTCAAATTTATTGTAGCTCAATTGTGATTATCTTGAATAAAATATATCTTTTGTTGATGACTGTGTTCACTAATGATTTGTTATTATTGCTTCAGCATTTGACATATATGAGCTAAAAGTTTGTTTGACAGTTGCACATTTCTGTTTCAATCAATACTAACAGTTTTCAACTGTTAGCATATGGCTTCAGCAACTGTTAGGCAAAGTCCATGTGCAACTGAGGGGGAGAAATTCGTCAACTAAGAGGGAGAAATGAGAACAGTTGTAAACACTAAACAACTGTTAATCCAAATAAATAATCAAACAAAAGGGAGTTAACTTTTGAATAACAGTTGTTACATCTTATGAAAACAGTTCCTAAACTATTAGTTCATTTTGTCCGTCAACTGTTAAGCTATTAAAGGGTGTTTTGGTCTTTGCAGAATTTTGGAAGCCTTTGGATTGCATTCAACAGTCGAAACATATATAAGGCAATTCCCTCCTTATTAAGCAACTCACACGTCCAAAACGAACTTCGATCATTAACAAACCCTAACTCTCAACAACTCTCAGAAATCGAAATCAAAATGTCTCCTCTTCCATTTGTCAAAGAGCACAATGTGATCGCTTATCTTGAAAAACCAGACAATCTTGACGCTTTCCACGTCATGATTGATTATCTTACTGTATCAAACATTCATTATGCTCTAATTGTCAACCCCACAATCTATACCTCACATATTGAGAACTTCTGGAAGAATGCCAAAGTCCAAGAAGTTGATGGAGTGCAACAGATTTCTACAACTGTTGTTGATGATATGGAGGTTTCTATAACCGAAGACACTATTCGCCATGCACTACAACTGAATGATCTTAATGGTGAGTATTCTGATTCGGTTGCATTAGAATATCTACACACTGAGTTACTAAAACTTGGGTATGAGGGCCCCGGGGGTAAGGGTACCTTCTACAAAGGGCAGTTTTGCGCACACTGGAAATTCATTATCCATACTCTCCAGCAGTGCATAAGCCCTAAGAGAACGGGCTGGAATGAGTTTGGGAGCAACATTGCTCTCGCACTCATCTGTCTAGCCAACAACAGATGTTTTAATTTTTCAAAATTGATATTTAATGGTATGGTAAAACATCTGGGGACCAAGTATGGTCTATTTTTGATGTATCCACGGTTTGTGCAAACTTGTTTAAACTTTTTGATGCCAAACCTTAAAATACACAAGAGGGTCATTATTCCCTCTGCTCATGTGGCTTCCACTTTGAGCAAACTGTTGGTTAATGGCAAGAGTTTCTCGGGTGCCATAACTCCTCCACTCTCTGCAATGGTGGAGTTCTTGTCAAGAAACAGAGTTGCCAGGGGTGAGCATGAAGCCCACACTATTGCTACACCACCACCTTTGGAACCCACAACTCAAGATACACAAACATCCCCTTCTGCTACCATTCGAATAGCTACAACACAAGCCCCTACATTGAAAACATTTAGAAAGAAGAGGAAAACTGTTGGTGCTCCTTCCACCACAGTTAGAGAACCCCAAACTGTTAGCCCTGCACAGGTGCATTCACCTGTGTAGAATATCGAAAGGGAACCTTTGGTGCTGTCTCCCAGGCACAATGAGGAGGTGATCATTCCTCAAGAGGGTGATCATATGGTTTTTGAGGCTGACACTACTGTTTTATCCGCAAGGGATAACCAGGACAGTGTTAACATAGCTAAGACCTCAACCATGGCAACAGAGACTGGTAAAACAGTTTCTGGTAATCCCAGAACCAAGAACAGAGGGGTACTGATGGTGAGATTCAGGGGAGTTAACCACCAGTGGAAACTGTCAATGATATGGTCACAGTGGAAACACTAACTGACATTGAGACTAGACTGAAACAACATGCATTGACGGATCCTAACTTTGCACCTTATCTTGCTGCTCATCTACACCTAAAGAAAAGGATTGCCCTTCAAAACAAAAGGATAGTTACTCAAGATGAGAAGATAAAAGAACTGACTGAAAAGTTGGAGAAGGCAACTGAAGTACTCAAGGTAGTAGCAATTCACAATGAGGTGCTAATAAGGCAAGATAAGCAGCTGAACTTTCTTGATGAGAATCTGAAGAAGGCAACCAATGTTCTTCATACTCATGAGATGCTGCTTAAACCCAAATCTTTGGTGAGAACCTCTTCAACTGCTCAAGCTAAAGGAAGAAGAAAATCCAAGCAGGAAGGAGTTAAACAAACTGTTCCACAGGATCAACAAACAGTTGTTACTACAACTGAACAAACAGTTGCAACCATTGACCCAACAGCTGTTACTGAAGATGAAGAAACTTTGTCAGCTGAGGATAGGATGATGATAAACAAGATGGCTGTTACTGCTAGCTATCCAACTACTGAAGTCTTCAATTCATGGTCCAAGGTTAAACAAACTTACTTGATTGACCTATGTGCTCAAACTACTGGATTTAACACCAAGAGGATGGCACAAAGTATTGAGGATGGTTGGTTGGAAGGTAAATTCAAAGATATGAAGGAGCTGAAACCATTACCACCAAAGAAAGGATTCAAAGGCATTGCAATTCAGGAAGAAAGAATTGCTGATCAAATGCCTTCGGGTTCAGGAAAAGGAAAGGAAGTTGCTGTTCTTCCTACTAAAGTTCTTAAAAAGCCTCAACAACTTGAAGATGATTATCAGTTGGCTAGGAGGCTGGCAGCTGAGGAAAGGGATCAAGAACTGCTTGCTGTCAAGAAGAAAGAACAAGAAGAAAAAGATTTTGCTATGGCTCTTCAGCTAGGTGAGAAAATCACAGCTGAAATTGATGAGGAGGAAAGATCTCATAAAGGTGTGAAAAGAAAAAGGGTAATAAAAGGTAAAGCATCTACAGTTAAGCCAACCAAGAAACTTCCCACTTCAAACAAAGCTGATGTGGTTCACAAAATTCTGAAAGATAAACTGACACTAGACGTTCAGCAAGGGATTGACCAATTGGAAAAAGAATTAGGTGAAAAGGCTCATGTTGTTGAATGGAAGTTTGAAGAAAAAGCAAGTGACAAACATTGCATTACTATTGCAAGGGAAGATGGATCTGTTGAGGTGTATGACAATTTTGTACAAATGATGACAAGAATATCACCAAAAGATGTACAAGAATTGTATACATATGGAATTAAGCACTTTAGTGACTCAAATGAAGGAATCAAGATTCTGATGGAATATCTTACCAACATTTGCAACCCATTGAAGATTATGCCTAAACTGACAGCAGAGGAAACTTTTCCCATAAAGGCAGTGAAGGTATATGCAAAATCAAGGACATACTACATGGTGATGGGAAATACAATGCATGAGTGGTTTGATTTGAACTTTATTGAGCATCACAAGACTAAGCTGGAGTTTTTGATTAAAGCTAAATTCCATGGGGACTCAAAACAGAAGGAAGACTTACTAAACAGATTCAAAAAGAGATTAGAAGAAATGTGACTCATTACTTATATTAATTTGTCTATGATCAAACCAACAACTTAAATGTATTGTTCAATACTTTAAGTTAGGGGGAGATTGTTGGGAAATAATCTAAGTTATTGAACATAAAGATGAGAACTGTTTGGTGAAGGTTGGTGAAACAGTTTAAAACTGTTTGTTGAAAATATGAAAACAGTTGAGAACTGTTAGTATAAACATCTACAACTGTTTGAAGACCTTGAAGCTGAAGACTGTTAGAAGAATAAAGAACTGTTGTATTCATTAAACAGTTTCTGTTGAGCTATATTTGGAAAATCCTATCTTTGAAGATATCTCGAAATACTTTGAAGATCATCAAGATTATCTCAGAAGATAGAAGATTACCTAACTGTCAGCAAATCAAGGAAGATCAAGGAGTATATATATGCTAGATTAGAATTCATAATAAGAACTTACTCATTGATTATATTTTTGCATTCGTTCTTAAAATTGTAATTTTGCTTTCTGAATAGTGCTAAGCCTCTAAGTTTCTCGTTGAAACCTAAGAACAGTCTGTGTTCTTCGTCTAACATAATAAGTTAGATTGGGGGTGAAGTTTGCTTTTGTAATCATCTGGTTGGTTAATAAAACTACTGTTTGATTGAATTGATCTGTGTTTAAAACCTTCTTTAATCAATTAAGTGTGATTCCGCAACTTCTTAGTTGATTGTGATCATAGTTAAAGATTAACTTTTATTTTACTCTGATTTATTATTTAAAAGTTAGTTCTTGTTATTTGATATAATCTATATCCGATCCTGACAGAAGCACTTAAATGCAGTCCACAGAGTACTTAGATACTTGAAAGGGACAGCAGGAAAAGGATTGTTTTTCAGAAAAGGAGAAAGCAGAAACATAGAAGTCTTTACTGATGCAGATTGGGCTGGAAGCACTATGAATGGAAGATCCATGTCAGGGTATTGCTCTTATGTGTGGGAAAATTTGGTTACGTGGAGAAGCAAGAAGCAATCTGTTGTAGCACGTTGTAGTGGAGAGGCGGAATTTCGTGCCATGTCCCATGGGATATGTGAAGGCATATGGCTACAGAGAATTTTGGATGATTTGAAAATTCCAATAAATGGTCCTATAAAACAGTATTGTGATAATAAGTTGGCAGTTAATCTTGAGCATAATCCGGTTCACCATGATAGGACAAAGCATGTGGAATTAGATAGACATTTTATCAAAGAGAAAATTGATAATGGCAATATATGCCTTGTCTACTTACCAACAGCGCAGCAGGTGGCAGATGTATTGACAAAAAGTCTACCAAAGCCTGCATTTGTTGATTTATCAAGCAAAATCATAATTATTCTACCAGATCAGTACACAGATTTTATGGATGATTAGATCATTGTAGATCTTTGTATTTTTGGTGATAATTTTTATTCTTGGTAGTTTAGGAAACTATATATTTCTGGTTCTTATTTCCTTTCTTTAGGCTCCTGTGTATCTGTATATATAGAGCTCCTTTGCTAATGAAGTATTAAGCCTTTTATTCTTCTTTCAAGGTCTGTCCTCCTTATATATAAATGGGTAGCCTTGTCTAGACCTTGTGGTTGTATGTGTGTTTGGATGCATTTGTGGTTATATTATTACTCATTTGGTAAATTTGTAATAATAATGTGGCTTGCATGCCACATTTCATTCATCCATGTAATTGTAATAGATAAATAGGTATAATGTGGCTTGCGTGCCATTCTTTATTCTATTGTATGTATTGTAATTATTGATGGATGAAGAGACACAAGAGGAGTCGAAAGAAGGTGGAGCAAGATGTCCATAGAAGCCGGTGAAATCCGAGGAGGTCACAGTTCTAGTGGGAGCTCGCATCGAAGATTTTTTGTCCCTTAGCTCACGGGAAGAACGCATACGTTTTATGGCAAGGGTTACCAATTATTATATGTAATGCGTGTGATGTGATTTTGCTATGCATGGATTGCTTTGGATTCGCATGCTAGATAATTTTTTGAAAATTAATAAAATCACAAGAGATTTGCTAAAAATGGTTTACAATTCTCTCGCGCGCTCACATACAAGATTAACTCACCTAGTGAATTTAGGATTTGTCACTAATAAGTTAATCTAAAACCAAATCGGAAACAAAAGCCCGTCTTTCCATAAAATGTAAATCATGCACCATCCGTAAGTCGATACCACCCGAATCTAGTATTATGAGTTTTGGTTGTCGAGCTTAGCACGAGCCAACTCTCATAAAACTGTGTGGAAGGTGAGTGTGGCAAGATTCACAATTTTGGTTGTCGAGCTTAGCACGAGCCAATTTTGGTGAATTTGTCATCGTATGTCTTGACAGACAATTTACAATTTAAGTTTGAAATCTTGATTAATTGTCGAGCTTAGCACGAGTTAATCAAAATTTCAAAGCTTAAGATTGGTGCAAGAAGGGATCAAACATGCCAAACGACCCTTGGTTGTCGTAGGATCCCGCAAGGTGCTAAGGATTGCAATAGAGATTGCAATTGGCAAAATGGTTGCCGACCTAAATAGTTTTATCATGGTAGGATGAAATACGGTTCTTAGCCTTGTTAAGATGATTCTTTATGGGTAAATTGTTTTAACAAGATAAAGTATCAAACTAACTAAAAACTACTTTGCATTTATAGATGGCATCTAAGTTGCACGGAAACGGATACGGCACCGGGAAACGGATACGGAACGGATACGGGAAACGGCATAACTCTAAAATTCAAGATACGGATACCGCAGAGATACGACAAATATAAAATATAAAAAAAGATATATATATATATATATATATATAATAAAGATTAAAGAATGATATTAAACAGATTATGCTAAACTTCAAAACATCATATAAGCATTTCTTAAACTTCAAAACAACATATAAGCACATACTTAATAAATCAACAATTTGATTAAAGAATCAAATTAAACATATTATGCTAATCAAAAGATAATGCTAATCAAATTATGAAATTATGAAATTAAAGAATCAAATTAAACATATTGGCATTTACTGATTTACACCATTAACTAAATCATCATACACACACAAAAGAATCATGATCATAAACCAGAATCATAAATCATGATCATACACCAGAATCATAAATCATGATCATTCATAAATCATGATCATAGCAGTATAATAGCATACATACAGGCTGGACAGATGTAAGAATCATCATTCATAAATCGATTAGAATATGATACCATACAGCATCCAAAGAATCTTTGCTGAACGTGTATGAATGATGATGTACGATAGTCGATTAGGTTTAGCGACTGAGGGATAGGTTTACGAATTTTAGTCTACGTACATGGCATGTATAGTATTCGTCGATCATAAAAAGCCCATAAAAAGCCTAAAAAAAACGAAACACGGCCCGATACCTTACCGAAACCTGATCGGAAACTTCAGCGATACTTAATTAGAAACGTTTCCGTACGAATGAAACGTTTCCAGGCGTATCATACGCGTATCCGTATCATAAACGTTTCAGAAACGGGAACGGCACCATGCCAGGCGTTTCCGTGCATTATAGGATGGCATCAACAAGCGCACCACCACCACCACCAACGTTTCTCTACGAGTTTTCCTTGAGAAGGAGAAACTCTATGGTAGCAATTTCATGGATTGGCATAGGCAGCTAAGGCTTGTCCTACGCTATGAAGGAAAATTGCACACCATTGAGGAACCCCTACCTGAGGCACCTGTGAGCAATGCCTCAAGGGCGGTCAAAGAGACCGAGGAAGTTACGTGCCTTATGTTAAGCACCATGAGCTCCGATTTGCAAAAGCAAATGGAACACTTGGGTGCTTACGACTTGATCGTGCAGCTGAAGGACATGTTCCAACAGCAGGCGAGGCAAGAAAGGTACGAATGCTTCAAGTCCGTCCTTGCGTGCAAGCTCCAAGAAGGCGGGAATGTAAGCGCTCATGTTTTGCGCATGAAGGCAAACATTGAGCGTATGGAGAAGCTGGGTTTTACCCTAGGGAGGGAGATGGCGGTCGATTTGATCCTCCAATCCCTGCCCAGTGCGTATGATCAATTCGTTATGAGTTATCATATGCACAGCATGGATAAAACCCTTATGGAGTTGCATGGCATGCTCAACACTGCCGAAGCGAGCATGACCAAGAACAAGCCATCTTCTTCTAACCCCGTCTTGGCTATACGGGAGGGCCGCATCACGAAGAAGAAGAAGAAGAAGAAGGGCAACTCTTCCAAAGGGAAGGGTAAGGGAAAGGTTGGTGAGTCCAAGCCCAACCCTACCTCCGACGGTAAGGGCAAGGGGAAACTTCCCCAAACCAAGACCCCGGAGGATGCTCAGTGCTTCTTCTGTGGGGGCAAGGGGCACTACCGCCGAAGCTGCCCAAAGTACCTTAAGGGACTCAATAAGCTCAAGGCTATGAGCATATCGGGACCCGACTCTTCAGGTACATTCATGATAGAACTCCATCAAACTTCTACTTCTAAAGGCTGGGTTTTAGATACCGGCTGTGGCACTCACATATGTAATATGGTGCAAGTGCTAAGGACAAGTGGGAGCTTGGAACGGGGAGAGCTGGATCTAGTAATGGGAAATTCAGAAATTGTCCCAGTAGAAGCAAGAGGAGACTTGGAGCTTCAATTGAAGACCGGAAATTCCATTTTGTTAAATAATGTATGTTATTCGCCCAATGTATCAAGAAACATCATTTCATTTCATGCTTTGTATGACGACGGTTATTATTTTAATTTTGTTGATGAAGCAATTATTTGCTTTAAAAGTGATATTGTTTATTTTAAAGCATTACCGTGTCATGGCATATATGAGGCAATTGCATATATTGAGTCTAGAAAAACTATCATGAATATCAATTCTGATTCCAAAAATGGTTTGGATAAGTTTTCTTTGTGGCATAGTCGTCTTGGTCATATAAACAAGACTCGCATCACTAAGCTCCAAGTGGATGGGATCTTGGAATCATTTGACCACGGATCAAGTGATGTATGCGAATCTTGCTTATTAGGCAAGATGACAAAAGCACCCTTCACGGGTACAAGTGAGAGGGGAAAGGACCTTTTGGATATTATTCATACTCATGTATGTGGACCTTTCAAGCATGTCACAAGGAATAACTCCAGATACTTCGTAACCTTTATAGATGAATATAGTAGGTATGGGTATGTCTACCTTGTTAAACACAAGCATAAAACCTTTGAGGTATTCAAGACATTCCAGAACGAAGTACACAATCAATTGGGCAAATCGATTAAGATACTCCGGTCTGATAGAGGTGGAAAGTATCTAAGTACCGAGTTTACGGATCATCTAAGAGATTGTGGAATTATTTCACAATTAACACCTCCAAGGACTCCACAACTGAATGGTGTCGCCGAGAGGAGGAACTAGACTTTGCTAGACATGGTAAGGTATATGATGAGTCGAACTGAGGTACCTATTAGTTTATGGGGATATGCTCTAGAAACGGCGGTGAGAGTCCTTCACCTCGTTCCAACCAAGAAAGTTGTAAAAACACCTTATAAAATGTGGCATAATAAGAAGCCGACACTTTCATACCTACAAGTCTGGGGTTGTCAAGCCTACGTGAGACGTGAGGCCGAAGACAAACTTGAACCCCGCTCGGAGAGGTCTTACTTTATCGGATATCCTCCTGCCGGTGTTGGATATTTATTCTATAAACCTTCTGAGAACAAAGTATTTGTTGCTCGAAGGGCATTTTTCCTCGAAAGAGAAATGCTATCCAAGCAAAGGGGCAATAAGGAAATTGAACTTGAGGAAGATCAAAGGTCAACCGATAAAGAACTTGAGGTTGGCACTAGCACTTAACCTGAGACGGTTGAAACTGAGCAAGAAAATGCTGCAGTACCCGACACTCTTTCATTGTCTACTCCAAGGCGTTCCAGTAGAACTCGTCATAAGCCAGAGAGATATAGATTCCACATATCTGAGGGCATCGAGTTAATGGTGGACCATGATGAGCCCACCAACTACAAGGAAGCCATGGCAGGTCCTGAATCTGCAAAGTGGAGAGAAGCAATGGAAAGTGAGATGCATTCCATGTTGGATAACCAGGTTTGGGAACTGGTTGATCCCACACCCGGGGTTAAACCCGTAGTGTGTAAATGGGTCTTCAAGAAGAAGACTGGCATGGATGGAACCTTGGATACCTTCAAAGCCCGACTGGTGGCTAAGGGTTTCACTTAAACGCCTGGAATAGACTATGATGAAACCTTTTCCCCAGTGGCAATGTTGAAGTCTATCCGGATACTTTTAGCTATTGCTGCATTTCATGATTATGAAATTTGGCAAATGGATGTTAAAACCGCCTTCCTTAACAAGAAGCTTTCTGAAGAGGTGTATATGACACAACCTGATGGTTTTGTACATCCAGAGTATCCGAACAAGGTCTGTAAACTAAAGAAGTCCATTTATGGATCTCGAAGCTGGAATCTATGCTTTGATGAGAAAATCAAGGAATTTGGATTTTCGAAAAGCAAAGATGAGCAATGCGTATATGTCAAGGCTAGTGGGAGCACAATTGTCTTCTTAATCCTGTATGTAGATGATATTCTACTCATTGGTAATCACATCCCGAGCCTAAGGAGTGTTAAAGCTCGGCTAGGGAGTTGTTTTTCAATGAAGCATCTAGGGGATGCGAGCTGCATTCTGGGGATCAAGATCTATAGAGATAGATCTAGAAGACTACTCGGGCTTTCTCAAAGTGCATACATAGACAAGGTCATTAGACGCTTTAAGATGGAGGGATCCAAGAAATGAAAACCTCCCTATGTTGCATGGTTTGACTTTGAGCAAGACTCAATGTCCTACCTCCCAAGAGGAGATAGAAGTAATGAAGCGAGTACCATATGCTTCGGCTGTAGGATCGATCATGTACGCCATGCTATGCACACGTCCTGATGTGTCATGTGCTTTAAGCATGACTAGTAGATATCAGGCGAACCCCGGGGAACCTCATTGGAGAGCTGTAAAGAACATTCTCAAATACCTAAGGCGTACGAAAGAGATGTTCTTAGTATATGGTGGGGAAGAAGAGCCGAGAGTTAAGGGTTACTCGGATGCTAGCTTCCAAACCGATAGGGATGACTGCCGATCACAATCGGGGTTTGTATTCCTATTAAACGGTGGTGCTGTCAGCTGGAGGAGATCGAAGCAAGACACGGTGGCTGATTCGACTATTGAGTCGGAATACATAGCGGCAAGTGAAGCTGCTAAGGGAGCCGTGTGGATGAAGAAATTCGTCCAAGACCTAGGAGTGGTTCCAAGCATTGCGGACCCTATTGAGATATTCTGTGACAATGAGGTGTGGTGGCTTTGGCAAAGGAACCGAGAGCTCACAAGAGGACAAGACACATATTGCGCAAATACCACTTTACACGAGATGTAATTGAAAGTGGTGAAATCGTCATCAGCAGAGTAGCATCTGATGGAAACCTGGCGGATCCGTTCACTAAGCCGTTACCGCAAGCAACTCATGAATCTCACACTAGAGCAATAGGTGTAAGATTTGCTAGCGATTTGGCTTGAGATGTGTATTTAGTTTGTTTGATATGTAAATTTTATTTTGGGAACTTAAGACAGTATTGTAACTTATGCTTGTTTCGATATATAATAGAGATTATATATGCGTGTGATACGGTTACATTCATGAGACTTTACTGTGTTCCATCTTAACATGTTTAATTACTTCCAGAAATATTTTACTATATTTCAAACTTTCCACAGTCGGTCAATCTTATTGAAGAGATTGAAATAAGACTGAGGTAAGCATGTGGCTTTGTATTCAATATGATTGAATTAAGGTGCAATGCTTACATGTACTTGAAAGGAGTTTCAAGTGACTGGAAGACCCACACCCAAGTATACTTCATGGATTATAGTCACGAGTAACATGGGATGATAATATCTTACATCCTTAGACCTGAGATGTATGAACCGCTATATCATAATTCTTCCTTGCTTTAGCCATTTTCAAAAGCTGTTCGTGACTGGCTGTGATAAAGGAAATAGCTAGGTAAGAAAAGAAGTATGGTATACGGTTATACAGTCAAATGAATTTGTTCCTTTGATATGAGAGATATCCCTGGGCCCCTCGATGATTGGGAGCTGACACCAAAATTATGCATGGCCATGCGCAAGGAATATTGATTGAGAATCAGATATGTCCTTAACTTTTGGTCACCACCAATCAAGATCGAGAAACACAATTGTGAACGATCTAGAGAGATTGACATTTAATCCATGTCTCGTGTTCACAAGGATATCGCGAACAAAAGGATGTCTAAGATCACTTATCTATAGTACCATTTCCTATAAATTGGTTTTGTTCTTGATAACGAAAGTACGAAACTCATACTGACTTTGGGGCAGAGATGCTTTGCTAGAGGCCGCTCTCTGTCTGTGATTTAAGGATACGGTGCATCGTGTGCAAGTGGGAGTTTGTTAGAATATGCCCACTGATGCATACACGCCGTTTGAATCACTGCCGATGATGTATGAGCCTATTAGGTCATACACCGGGGTCAAACCTGACAGCAACTAAAGTAAAGGGACCAAAATTGGCTAAAGACAAAAGTTGACCATACAGGCCGCGTTAGCGCCGCTAACTATTAGGTGGTAGCGCCGCTAACACTTAATGGTTTGAGCCGCTACGGCTGCATGGATTTTGTGTAATTTCATCTGACAGGTCGCGATAGCGCCGCTACCCTTAAGGAGTTAGCGCCGCTAACTTTTAAAGTTAGCAGTGCTACGCCTGCATGTGCTTTTTGTCAAATCACCTCTAGAGCTAACCAATGCATGTAAGACTTGTAGGTAAGTCTTTGGCCGGACAGAGGGTAACTCAAGTGTCACTTGGAGTTTTATAAAAGCATATGGGAAGTGGTCATTTGCACCTTTTGCCAATTCCATCAATATACATTCTCTTTAGTGCTACAAGAGACTAAGAGAGAGTTTCAAAGGAGTTGTTCCAGAAACTTGGTGCCTTAGTTGTTGTTCCATAGTGGTATTCAAGGTGAAGTACCACAAAGGCAAGCTAGCAGTTGTGGTTGGCGTGTTCCCGGGGTATATCTGATAGGAAATTACATAGTGGTATTTTAGAGGGACTAAAAGAGAAAAATTGGTATTAATAATAAATAGGGTAAAGGAGTCGTAGGGAGGGAGGAGAAATATTACGTAAGGTTTAGCCGTTTAGGGTTGGCTCGTAAGCCTTTGGCTGTCGAGAGAGGGGAGTCCCCTGGAACAATCAACCGACTTGTGGTTGATTGTGATTTACCTTTGTTTAATTTCAGATTATTGTTCCTATTTCAATCGATAGTTGCATATCCAGTTTCACAATTCGTATCAATGGTCCGACCTGCCCCTTGACCTGCCGTGTTTTTTTTGGTGCGATTGTCGATTTGTTCACGTTCTAGGGCATCATCGATCTGTACAACAATCAGGATTTCTATCATCTATTGCTATTTTAACATGCTGAGTGTTGTTTGATTTCGTTTTGGGTGGGTTCTACCAGGTCGTGATTTTCTGCTACAGCGTTCTTCTACCTCTGCTGTCATTTTTTTTGGATCAAATTGCAATCTCGATTAGTAAGTTTCGCTGCTACTCCACTTCTGTGATTGATCTGTTCGTTTGTGAGCTGTTGATTTGGGAATTATTGCTATTGGATTTATCGATATTGATTCTGGGTTGTCTTCATTGACTGTGTTCTTATTGATTGGGTTGTGTTTTAGCTGGTTGGGATATTCGATATTGGTTTGCTCACTTGCTGTTCGATTGTGGATTTGTTTGGGAATCTCACTGTTTGATTCTTCTTACTGATTTCTATGGAAACTCATTCTGTTCAATCTCGTTTGGATTTTCACGAGGGACAAATCCAACAGCTCCAGGCTGATGTTACCGAGATCAAAACAGCCTTGAAAACTTTGAAGGCGGATCGAATTGAGGCGGCTGAATTTCGTAAAGTGATGATGGGCTGGATGAAACAACAGGAAAAACGTTCAGATTCTGATTTACATGGTGATTTAGATTCTGGAATTTTTTCCAATGCTGAGGGTGGAGGGAGTGGTTCTGGTGGTGGCAGTGGGGCTGGTAGGGGTGGTGCAACTGGTTTGGGTGGTGGTGGAGTGATTCATCAAGGTGGTGCAGGGGTTGTTCCTTGGACAGTGAAGAAGGTACAACTGCCAAAATTTTATGGGTTTGATCCTCAAGGATGGATTGGCCTTCTGTTCTTTGACATTAATGTTACTCCCGTTGATCTGAGGATTCGCTTGGCTCAATTGAGCATGGTTGGGGTCGCTCAGCATTGGTTCACAATCGTCAAACAGGTTCATGATTCACTTACTTGGGATCAATTTCAAGTAGAACTGTTGCAACGATTCAGTGGTCTCGAAATTCAGAACCCGTTTGAACAATTGGCTTCGATTAAGCAAATGGATTCTAATCATGATTACATTGATGATTTTGAGTATTTGTTGTCATTGGTTCCGAAGTTGCCTGAACCACAAGCTATGGGGTATTTTGTGGCGGGTTTGCGAGATGAGGTTAAGCGGTGGGTTTGTCTTCATCGTCCTCAATCACGTTTGGATGCCATGTATTTGGCTAAAGATGTCGAAGAGATGCTCTGTCCCTCTTCTGTTACGGTTTCTCAATCTCGATTTCGGTATCATCAGCCGGGTGGACTTGGGGACAATTCCAAATGGGACAGGGGACCATTGTTGGGTCAATCTATGCTTCGTGGGACATCCTTGGTGGATGTGGGAGTTAAGAGGACTGATTCACCTCCTCTCTCTAGTCCTCGTCCCGTTGTGTCGATGCTTTCGGAGGGTTCACAAGTATTACATCGGGATCGTGGAGTACGTTCCTTGTCTCGAACTGAATGGGAGGAACGACGCAAGAAGGGATTATGTTTTCGTTGTGGACAACAGTTTGGTCCAACTCACAAGTGTCCGGAAGGGAAATTACGGGTTCTGCTTTTGGGAGATGATGAATATGAGGCTAACGGAGGAAACCTTTACCAATATGAGGAGCTGGGGTCACCGGAGCCGACGGGACTTGACAGGTCCCGGTTCTTGTGCATCATAGAATCTTTTTGGAAGCAAGTCTTGAGGTCAAGTCTTTTTTGAAGGAGAGAGTAGTGATAGGAAATTACATAGTGGTATTTTAGAGGGACTAAAAGAGAAAAATTGGTATTAATAATAAATAGGGTAAAGGAGTCGTAGGGAGGGAGGAGAAATATTACGTAAGGTTTAGCCGTTTAGGGTTGGCTCGTAAGCCTTTGGCTGTCGAGAAAGGGGAGTCCCCTGGAACAATCAACCGACTTGTGGTTGATTGTGATTTACCTTTGTTTAATTTCAGATTATTGTTCCTATTTCAATCGATAGTTGCATATCCAGTTTCACAATTCGTATCAATATCCCATTAGAAGATTCGTTCATCTCGTTCTTGGATCATCATCACCACCACTCTCACGTTTTTGGAGCTAAGGAAGCTGGTATAATCTCTAACCTCCCTTTTTCATGTTGCATTTCTGTTCATAGAGTTTGGTACACTTATGTGGGGTTTCAATTTTATGCTTTGTTTGGTTGTACCATGGGCTTTTTCACTTGTACCTTGCTTCCGTTGCTTGCCCTAGAAACCCCAACACTTACCTCCCCCATACCCCGCTCTAGCGGGATCAGGTAGTGTTGTTGTGTATTTAGTTTACGTTTATTAATTATATTGTTATATATTTTAGTAATATATGGTACATCCTACCACGTTACATAGTACAACGTTCCACGTACTGAAGTAGTGTACCGCTAGAGACTACCCCCTCGTATTGAAATCTAAAGATAACCCATCCTTGATCCCATTTTAGTTCCACGTACTGTAACGAACCCACTTTCGTGCAACTATGTTCTTTATCCTTTTCTACCATATGATACCCCAACTATCATCTTTCTTTTGTTATCCTTTTCTACCAAATTATTTCTTTCATTTTCTTTTATATGTAGTTCTTTATTGTAATTCTTTTACCTTCCTTTTTACTTACTGGAACAATAATTATTTTTTAAATACTCTCGTTTCGAAAACTTAACTTACTTAACTCAAAGCAAACAAATTTTTACGTATGTTTCATGTCATTAGAAAATGTAACTCTTCATTTTGAAGTTTTAGCTTTTAATATGCTAAGGAAATATATTCTAGATTCAAGGTTGTAAGCTTTATGACTGTTATATTTAATATACGTGCCATAACTCCGCAACTATGATTCTAACCCGAAACCCCTAAAAAGAAAAAGAAAAAAAAAACTGCTTTCTTTAAACAAGTTAATACCTAGAAGTTACAGATTAACCTTAATTAATTTAAGTAATAGGAATGCCATGTCAGACAAAATATGATTACCATCCGATTTCTCTTTGATTCTTCATCACTTTCATTCATTTCCTCAGCAGCAGCTTTCCTGGAAAAAAATGAAGTGCGATTTTTTGCATTTGTTAAGAAAGGCATTTCGCATATTAACAGCCGAACAAAATTATATAAAACTACTCATATAATGAAGATGAGAGGAAATATTACTTTCTTTTTGTCATGGTTCGATCCTCACCACCAGCTTCCGAGTGGCCATAGTCTGGGACCTTGCTAACAACTTCCCTCAGAAAATCAAACACATTGTAGCTTTGAACACAGTGCTTTCTGAAAAGATGTAAAGAGATTAATATAGCTACTTTGAACACAGTGCTTTCCTAAGCACCCTATACTATCACCCACTTATGAGAAATAAAAATTTTAAACTTAAATCTTTACTTACAAATGCAGTGAATTGACAGTCTTTGCTCCTCTACGGAGAGTGATATCATATGTACGGTCACAAAGATCTTGCAAGAATAATTCCAATGCTTTCGCTGCACAAATATTTTAGAAGGGCAAGAAACACAAAAAGTCTCGTATTGAGGGCCAATACCTAAAATTACAAACGACAATATAGGCAGTTTGAGTAAGTGGTCAAGAATGGTTTGAAGTCTAGTAGGTATAGGGTTGTCAACAAATAAATTTTTGTCCATTCTTTTAAAGAAAAATAAATAACTAAGGATTTATTTTTCATTACTAAAACAATATTATTACAATAAGAATTTAAATCTTTGAATAAAATAATATAGGAGGTTGTATACATTATCAAATAGACTTTTGGCAAACTCTCAATCCCTTTGACCCGTTCATCCCATTTGATCCATTCCCCTTTATGGTTAACAATATTTGAACTGTTTGAGATAAAAAAAAACACCTATTAAATCTACCTAAAAGGCTAACAACTCACAAACTAAGACCGGTACGGCCATGGCAATCTTTCCAACATCCTCGTCAGTTTGCATTATCTTTTTAATCCGAGCCTGTAGATAATATTCCATGAGATATGAAGTAGACATAGGTTCACTAACACCATTTCTTTCATTGCTTCAAGTTATCATATTTTTGCTGCTTATTGAAAATAATTTTATACATAGTAAAATCGATATTCAGATCTTTAAATATAAAAAGAAACTCAAACTCACTAATACAAAGGCTCGAATAATCAAAAAGCACACTCCAACAAATTGCCTTAAAAAATATCAAAATGCATACTCCTCCAACAAAAATTGGATGTTATCAAGCACATGAAAACATAGCAAACTTGATTTTCCTTTTTTAATACAAATGTATTCAGATCTTTACCACATAAACAGAAAATAATATTCCTTTTCAATACAAACATGCGATAAGCCGATAATAAAATTTTATTTCTCTTATTAAATTTGGATGCTTGATAAAGCAAAGGACAACAAAGTTAAAATGATATTCCCTTTTAATACAAATGTTCGATACTCAAGGCACGAGCATAAGGATGGCAGCATTGCAGGATCCCACAAACAATTCAGATCCCGTAACATAAAAAGAAACTGAACTCACAGAAACAGTCTGATGATTCAAGTTTGTATGTCTTACATTTAAAATTATTTTAAGTATCCTTTAATTGTTGATGAACACCCTACATAAATTAAAGAGTAATAACCAAGATCTCCTCTAGTAACTAGTCTTTTCCATCATACTCACTAGATCATTTTCGGTAACTTATGAGTATTTCAATAGGGAATTTATTCATTTAAAGATACTTTTAACTCTAAACTATTAGGAATATGGCTGAACTATTACGGATAAAACATAAAAGATTTTAGCTTTTGAGCATGTGAAAAATGCGTTTCTTACAAACAAATTATAAAAAGTCGTTCTAAGTTCATTTATAACTGTATGGTATTTCTGATTTTAAGTGCTGTTTTCATTCACCTCGCATTTTGACTATATCGAATATACTGATGTCACTCATTACATTATCCTATTTATCCGCTCTCCTGTTCTTTCTTCATGTCTCAGATTGCATAATCTTTCACATGTTTCAAAAGCTACATAGCAGATAAGATATGTACAACAAATCCCTCTTGTGTAGATGCTCTACAAATACAAAAAAGGGTATGAACATGAAGGACTTTATGCACCCTCGCTTCAACATCCTAATGATTTAGATCAGAATCAAAATTACAGAAACTATAGTTTTGTTGATCCACACTACATATATATGAGTTCAAATAAACACAGAATTAAGAGTAAAAAGAAGGGGAAAAAACAAAACATGATCAACACATCAAACGAAACCAGCCCAGTTCTCTATTTGAAGTCAAACCCAGTAATTTTAGAATACAGAATCGAAATGAAATTTGTTGGATATTTTACACCAACAATATTCTCCTGGTAGCATTATACTTCTGTCACTAGACTACACTGATACTGATTCTAACTTGAAATAAATAGTGAATTTGCAGTGCGACAAAAGTCAAAATTACGATTAGGGTACGAATAGTTGTCACAATTGAGCAACCTCAAGTATCGATCACATGAATTTACAACCAAATCAAATTCACACCACTAGATAGGATACGAAAAATTAGGTTAATTACATGAAAATTGGAAAGAATAAAATAATTAAAAGAGAAACTTACAGCAGGAAAACGGGTATCGAGCTTTTTCTTCATGGCTGAATGCCTGAATTAGCGTAAAAGAAAGGAGAGGGCCAAATATGAGTTACACTTCTCCCCGTTTCGGATCTGATGACCAAAATTCCATCGATTCCGTATCAGTTGACTACGATACAAGGCGTGCTTATTCTTTAATGAGTAAATTACATTCTTTAATGATTAAATTATAGTTCATACCGGTCAAATTAGCTCGACCTATTTGGTATGGCAACACAACACAAAAAGCAACTATGGACTATTTATACCCTTAAATTTATGAATGGAAATAAAAAATAGTGGGTTGGTAACGGCATAAAAGTCATGATTGTTGTGTATGATTAATTTGTGTTGTGTACAAATCATCTCCAATGTTGTAAAATTTTTTATTTTAAATGATTATAATGAATTATGATTTTAACAATTCCTTTCTTTATTTTAATATTTGAACAGGGGGGTGTGGGATAGAGATTATGAAAACTATAATTTTAAGTTTTATAAGCCCTTTACTAAATAGTGAATAAACATTAATACTTTATTTTAGTTTTCTTGTTATTAATTTATTTCGTCCAACTTAAAATACTTTTACTTTTTTCAGATGAAATGACTATCTCTTGATTTTTTGAATAAATTACACCAATCGTCCATATGGAATGTCAAGTTTTGTACCAATTGTCCTTGTGGTTCATCAATTAAACCAGTGGTCCTTACTATTTTGATTTTGTGACCCTGATAGTCCTTGTCACCTAAAAAGACCATAACACCCTTTTTTATTAATTTTTACTAGGCCTGGCAATTCGGGTCGTGAACTGCGAGAACCAATCTGAGCCGTCCAATGCCCCCTCTTTTAATGTCATTTCCCACCCATGAATTCCTCACATGCACCCTGCCACACTTGATCCCCTCCACGCTCTTCATCCATGAACTTCCCATATCCAAGGAACGGCTGAGATTGGTCTCGCAGTTCTCGTACAAAAAACAGTTCTCGTTTGAACCATCTCATATATATATATATATATATATATATATATATATATATATATATATATATATATATATATATATATATATATATACACACACACACTACTAAATGAATAACGGTTGAATCTAATGTGGCATACTTAATCTTACTCCAAATCTTCAATTCAGCCCTATTATTGATTTATAAAATCTACGTGGCGATGCATGGGAGGTTTGGGCTTTTAAACGAATGGTAAGCGGGCTATATAGGTATGTGTAAAGTCGTGTGGGATTGAGTTATTATAGCCGGTGGTATACTGAACGACGTCGGCTGCTTCAATTCGTAAACAGATATTTTGATTCGTACCAGAGATTAACGCGTCGGCTGCTTCGATCGTTGGAGGTATACTGAACGACCAACTGTCATTGTTTGGCTCCGGAGCAGGGAAGCCCAAACACTCGTGATCAAGAGATCCAGCGAAGCCCACTGGCAGAAAGTTGTTGTCGTTTCACTCGACGATGGCGATATTGGCCGGAGAAATGTCCAATCAAGGTGCCGTTTTCGCATCTATTGTTGGATGTATATTGATATACGCATTCTTCGATTTGAAAAATGCTCAGAAAGTTCTTTCGGCCGCAAAATCGTCATCAGTAACGACGAAAACAATCAGTATTAACGGAGAATGCAGATATGGAGACGATGCCTATGTCATAATCGTCGGAGCAGGAGTTGCCGGTGTTGCTCTCGCTCATACTCTCGGCAAGGTATTGTTTATTCTTTTATAAGTTCATCTTCATTTGTCTCGATTATTTCATTTTTATCCTTGTAACTGTTATTGTGAACATATTCTTCTGGAGGCAAAGCTTATCACCATATTTCTTGATTATTTCTAATTTCGAATCTCTGTAATGTCACATTCTGTAGTTGTGAAGGAATTCATTCATAGTACTTACAATAATGCCGTCCTATTGACTTGGTATCTAAAATAGGAATAATAGCTTCTTATTCTGCTTAAATCTGAGCTACTTTTTATTCACATAAACATACACAATCAAATTCCAATTTACGATGTATTGTGGTTAAGGTAATGGCCACTTCTATAGACACTTGGATAGAATTTCTGCTGGAATTAATGGAAGTCCAGGAGCTTTTTAGAGTTATTAGTACCTTTATTGTAGAAGTAATATAATTGTTACTATAATATTGATCAATTTATAGTTTTGTGTGTTGTGGAATCAATTGTTTATTGTATGAACAGTGAATTAAATAGCTCTTTGAATAGGCCAATTAGATACGATGAAATAGTGGTCAAATTACGCAACAACTATCATTTGCATCTCGCATAATGTTCCTCCTAATTTTAATAGCTTCTGGACCCTGCCATTTAATATCTTCAATCTGATTATGGTTAATCACTTTTCACCAAGTATCAGTGAACATGTAGTGTGGACCGACAGAACAATAACCTTGAAATTGTTGAGGAAAGGCATTTTAACTCGCATATATGCTCCATCGGTAAGAATTTTAGACACTAAACTCTTTATCTAAAAATTGACGCATGAGAATCTCCATTCCAATCGCTTTTGAGATTATTTTTGGCAGGTTTTATGGTTTATCTATATGAGTATTTGGGCATTTTTAGCTCTAATTGGACATTCGATTCGGAAGCACTCTCTTGATTGAATTTGGGGTTCATTTTCATTATATTCGGATTCAATGAGGTAATTAGTGTTTTTGTTTTTAGGGGAAAACAGGAATCTTGGAAGCTTATAATGTTTAAGATTCATTAGCAAGCTGTTGTATGATTATGTCATATGCAAAATTTTGGGATTAGGTCACTTCTAGGTAGCTTAAACTATCATTATAATAGCGACTTGTCAGTGAATATGCAATAACTGAAATAGATCTTATTACATATAGATACAATTTACAACATAGTGGATTTCTTGAAAGTCTGATGATTGTTAAATTTTGGAATGGTTGTTATGAGGTGGTGATGCCATTCGGATGTATTTATCAGATTATTTCTTAGTGATTCATTTTTTAAGGATATTTTGAAAGTGATTTGAAGTGAATATTTTGTGGCTAATTTGAAGGTTGGTGATGCAAACAAAGATCATGCCTGTTGGGAAAGACCAGAAGACATGGATACACAAAGAACAGTTTTAAAGATTGATAGAAACAATCCAGGAAGCGAAGTTGCTGCTGAAACAGCTGTTGCTCTTGCTTCTGCAAGTTTGGTTTTCAGAAAATCTAATCCTATTTACTCCAAAATTTTACTTAAAAGGGCCATTAGAGTAAGTAAATTTATTAAAAATTTTAATTATAGCTTAAAAAGATTACATCTGAAGAAGGTGAATTTGATTATTTGTTTTAATTATTTGTTCAGTTACAAACAGGTGTTTGCGTTTTCTGACAAGTACAGAGGTTCTTACGGCGACGGGCTCAAGAGTTACGTCGCTCAAGAGTTATATTTGCCCATTTTATTGTTCTTATTCATCAGGTAGTTTTAGCGGATTTATTTTCTTACCTTTTTTTTTATCATAAACCTATTTTTTTCGGTTTACTTTTTATAAGTTTCACTTATTTTCTTAATTAAGTTTAGAAAAATAAGCCGGAGAAAAAAGCTTGTAATAAGTTTAGCCAAACACATACTCATTGTTCTTATTCTGGATAGCCGAACACCCCTAAAAAAGACATTAAGCATATATTCTTTTAAATGACAAGCCCCAAATTCTCAAATTGTCATTTCAATTATGGCTTTCAGACCCCGCTAGATTATCTCTATCAAGAATTTCGAGGAAAAGGCTAATGGATTATATTCTTCCGCAATTCGTATTGACAGGAATGTTCACATGTAGATATGAAGTTCTTATTTGGTTTTTATTTTCAACAACTTAATTGCTTACAATAGCTAAAATTAAATTAGTGTTTAATTACATTCAAGCTTCTTGGCAAGCTGTATATATAAAGGGAATCGCACCTCTTTGTATTGTGGTGTTGGATATTTCGGATGATCTTTGTCTATGAAAACTCACAGGTTGGTGCCTGGTGTGAAGAAATATATTGATGCTGGGAAACAAAAGGTATGATGTATGTTATGTCCTAAAAAAGTTGACTAATATTGAAGTTTTAGTATATGATTTTGGAGAGATTTGAAGTACATTTTGTAAAGCCATGCATATGACATTTGATTTAGAGTTCATATTGTTTGAATGATTCCTTACTCATACCATAGTATAGTTGATACAAATGAAAATGGGCAAAATGCGCGAAAATACAACAAACTATACCAATATTGCCATTGTATGCATCCAACTTTATTTTCTACGTAAATATACAAGCAACTTACAAATTTGGTTCATTGTATACAATGGGTAACCTAATTACCAGGTTACCGGTCATTTGATTGTATACAATGAATAAAATTTAAAAGTTGATTGTATACAATGAACAAAATTTGAAAGTTGATTGTATACAATGAACAAAATGTGAAAGTTGTTTTTATTTTAGGTACCAACTTTCTTTGTTTTTGGAGAGGTAACCGGTAAGTTACCTATTGTTATAGGTAACTTGCATACAATGAACCAAATTTGTAAGTTGTTTGTATTTTTAGGTAGAAAATAAAGTTGGTTGCATATATACAATGGTAATATTGGCATAGTTTGTTGTATTTTCGCGCAATTTGCCCAATGAAAATCAAAAAGTATAATCCAATTAGAGCAATTAAGTTAATGGGGTTAAAGATACATTGAGTTGCTTTTTGTTTATCTTACGTTACGGTACAATTAACCATTAAATGTCATAGAGATTTAGGTTTATCAAAAAGTATAATCCATTAAAGATACATTGGTTATGATGTAGAGATTTATGGTGTACGTTATGGAGTATTACCAAATTAATGAATTAATTAGGGGGTTTAAGCACCTTGTGTGATGAAGGTGCTTACCAAGCTCAACCTTACACAATTTTAGAAACATACTTAATGATTGATCATATTAATATAAATTGAGTACAAGATAATCACGAGATCAATTATCCTATGTTCAATATCCAGATAATATTCTTGTTGCGGGTACAACTACACATTCGCTTTCATCGTCTTTCCTACGTAAGCTAGGGTTTTTTTTTCCTTTCGCTCTGTGATATGCTGCTTAGCTATCATCGTGTAAGTTCGCGTATTACCATTTTGAATTCGTTAATTTCTAAGTTTGCTCTATTTTAGAATTAATCTCATTCATCATCTTTAGAGTTTTAATCGTTCATTTACAAGGGAATCATCCTGCTCGATTTTGGTTAAAAACTAAAATCTTTTATTCTTAATTTTCAATTAGGGATAGAATTTCAGTACGATGATGACTGATGCTCAAACTAGGACACAACTATTGATGTGAAGATTGTGAATTTATAATGTAATTTGTTGTGAATTTTCTACAGATCATACGTAACTCAACAAACCATGCCTTTGTGAGTTTTACGAGACCTGAAACTTGAAATCGAGATCGATAGAGTTGCTAGAAGGGACGATTGACAACAGACTATTATTATTTATCATTTTCACATAGCGCATAATTTAAGGTTTATTTATGATCCATTCTCCATAAAATTAGGGAAATTATACTGAGGTTCTGATAATAAAAAGCAGGCTAATAGTAGTAGAGGCATGAACCATGGTAGCTCAAATTTAGAGATGGATAGATAGAGCAGGTATAATCCTTCCGTAAATAACTTTTAGCTTGCTTAGTATCATATCCTATATTGTATTGGAGGTTTTTGGTAAACTATCCAAACACCTTTAACCCGTAATAATCACAAAATACTTTGTTGCTTCACCATGAATGTGATTGTTATGAACCTATACTTAATTCATTTGTAGCCATTCTTTACTTTGGTTTTAGTTTTAGACTTGCACTAACCTGCAGATGTATTTCATAACATTTATATCTTTCTGATTTGAAATTTTTTAACATACAATTCTTTGCAGGAGAATACATGTGTACCTGAAGCGAGGAAATCCAGCGATTTGAACTTTCAAGAAAGGATTTGAAAGAACTTGTAAGCCGATCAAAAGAAGAGACAAAAAGCTCCAAAAATGAAGAGGTAAGCACCGTTTTCAGTTTCGAACACATGTTATGTAGAATTTTTCATGCGTATTGATGTCTTTTTGGCTTCTAGCCATAGATGATATTCAAAAGATTCAGAACATGATAAATTTACACTTGAGGATGAAATGGGATAGATCCGGGAATTAAAGAGCAAATCTACAGGTACGCGTTTTGCATCATGGATTCTATATATTTTTTTTACTTTTCAGCAAGCTTTGATGACTTACACCAAGACTCAGTGACCTTTTGAAGTTGGTCAGCTTTGAATTTAGCTTCCTGAAGTTCTTCACTTAGAAGTTTATTAATGTGTCTTTGGCATTCAAGATCACACTGTGCTTTCTTACCAACATCAATGAGAGATTGATTTTCCTTAATCTCATCTTTGAGTTTAGTTATTTTAGCTTTGAGGTCATTTTGAGACTTAAGGCTGGTCTTGAAATCATTCAGAAAATAATCAAACGCAAGACCCTTTTCTTCATCGGTGTAAGAGTAGAAATTACTGACCTTGTACATGGAAGCAGGATCCCAATTACTAAGCTTGCTGTTTTCCTCAGCTTCCTTCATGTAAGCTTCAAAGATTAATTCGGACTGACCATAATCAACCTCATCTAATTCTAACTCTTCATCTTCTTGAGCCATAAGACATACATCATCATCTGAGGTAGATGATTATGTATCCCAGGTTTCAGCGTATAGTCCTTTTGCATTGGGTTTGTCTTTTGGCTTTCCTTTCTTGAGCTGAGTGTATTTCTTCTTGTATTTGTCAGCTCTATAAGCATTCTTATCAGCAACTGATGCTGATTTTCCCTTCTTTAATCTGCACTCAGCAGCAATATGTCCCTTCTTCTGACAGTTGAAGCACACAACATTCTTGGGATCAAATGAACTCTTCCCTTTGCCCATGTCAGATCTTCCTCTTCCCCGTTGAGCTCTTCTCAAATGTCTGTAAAACATTGCCATTTGCTCAGTGATAATCTAAACATCATCAGTATCACCTGAGTCTGAGTCTGAGTGGTCAGCTTGGGATTCTGACTCAGTCTCAGATTCAACAACTAGTGCCTTGGAACTTTTCTTCTTTTTCTGTGCAACCAATGCAACTTCAGCTTTATCCAAGGCTCCTTAAGTTGTTGTTGAGAAGTTCTCTTGTGCTCTGTGATCTGTTCATGATTGAGCAAGAACCCATAAATGGACTGTAGGTTATACAAATGCAATGTTCCTCCAGCCCTCAGTGATGTGGTTACTTCATTGAACCTTTCTGGTAACACATCCAGAAACTTCAGCATGAGTTCAGCCTCTTCCTTCTTAATGCCTACACTTAGCAGGTCATTAATCAAGCAATGAAACCTAGTAAACACATCAGCCAGGGTTTCATTCTTCTTTGAGAAGAAGTTTTCATATGATCTGTTTAAATGATTCTTCTTCTGCTGTTTGACCAGATCTGTGCCCTCATATGAAACACTTAGAGTATCCCAGATCTCTTTTGCAGACTGACACCCAGTCACAGTATGCAAGATCTCGTTGGTTAGGGCATTTGCCAGAACACTTTTTGCCTTGTCATCCAGATTGTAGAGTTTCCAATCTTCATCAGTCCAGGATGCAGCAGGCTTTCTTATATCCTTTTCAGTTCTGCCAGGAGACGTATCACTGACAGTAGCAGGTATCTTGGGGATGATAGGTCCTTTTGTAATGACATCGTACATACGATTGTCAATAAATCTGTGGAAAGTTTGAAGAATTGTTGCTTGTAGACATTGTAAACTTTCTCAGAATCTTGAACTTTCAACTTATAAAATCGTTCAGCCTACTCTGCTACCAGTTGTTGGTCCCTTGGTGAGAATAACAACAAGCAACAGACGTGTAGAAGGGGGGTTGAATACAATTTCTGCGGAAATTGAACAAATACAAATAAAGTGTTACACAAAGTAAATCAAACCACAATCGAATGCTTTGCTTTTAAATAATAAGAAGATGATTACAAACTCTATCAAGTAAGCAACTCTTGATATGTAAACACCTAATATAAATCTCTCAATCTTTCAAACTTAGCTATCTATAATCAACTTATGATTATAGATACTGACGACTCTCTAAACATGATTTAATCACAGATTGAAAACTTACCAATCTCACAACTAATGTGAGTATCCGAACACACGAATAGCTTGGAAATATGTGAATATCTTGATCACATTGAACTGACAAACAGTGATTCAAGAATCGTAACACATACGGTTGAGGTGAGGTATTTGGCTCTACAACACTTAGTTGTAATCGTCGTTGTAGTTATTTCTGAGTTGTACCTCTAAACTTATTAGGAGATAAGTATTTATAATCATGTACCTACGGAATCTAACAAACTAAGACTCGGCCTAATTTGCTAACTAACTATCGGATAACTCGGAACCTTGAATCTTGAATCTTCTTATCTTGAGTCTTCAATCTTCAATCTTGATTCTGAAGTCTTCTTATCATTTCCGTAGATATAGAGAGTTAAAAAGATAAGTTTAAAACATATTTAAACTTTCTTTAGGCTGACTTCTTACTCGGACTGAGTTACTCAGCTTGAAACTCATCAAGCTGAGTTCTTCGAGAACAAACTCGAAAACCAACATGAACTAACATGTATATTAATAAACTCATCCTTAGAAGTCCTAAGAGTTAGCTAGAACTAATTTAGCAACTCTGTTGAGCTGACTCAGTATATACGCTGAGTCACTCAGCTTGAAACACATCAAACTTAAAGCTCAATATATCTTAGGTGACATACACAGCTTATCACACATAGTGATAATCTTACTAAGATATAGTATAAGCTGATCTAACATATGCTCAGCTGCTCAGTTTGAAACACTGTACGTATTAAGTCTGATCAAGCCTCATAATTCTGTTTAAGTTATATCTAGAACATATCCAACAAACTTAACTTTGTCTCATCAAATCTAAACTGATGAGATCATTTTCCCAACAAGAGCCCCGACTCAGTTTATCACAGTCTGTTGGTATATCTGTTATTATTATGGTTTTTGATGTTAATGTATGTATAGTGATTTTCGAAAATCACAAGGGATGGACAAGTTCATGTCAATCCTAGTTTATCTAAAAATAGTTGGTTTATGGATAAGGTTTGTAGATTTAAACCTTTGATCAGAAAGGTAAACCAGTTAGGTATAACCGGTTAAAGTATAAAAACTATAAACAGTTTATTGAAAAATATATGATTATCTTTTTAATATATATATTTCAAAATTGGAGATTGGTTCAATATCAATCTCAGTTTGTGGTTTAAATTGTATGATTTTATAGTTTTTTAATTTTTAATCAGAAAGGTTAAACCAGTTAGGTTTAACTGGTTAAAAGGGATTAAAACTATAAAAGGTTTAATTTTATGTAATTGAATATATATATATATATATATATATATATATATATATATATATATATATATATATATATATATATATTAAACAGTTGTGTTAATATGTATAGTTTAAGGTCCTTAATTAAAACTAGTTCAATTTTAAAGATTAAAGGATAAACCTCAAAACTAAGAAATTCCATCTTTTTATCAACGAGTTTTAAGTTGATAAATTTAACTTCAAAATTTGATTGATGAAAGAAGTTCATGTTTTAAGATTTGAATTTTGAATTAAATAGGAATTTCTGGAATTAGGGTTGATAAAAAGATGGAATTAAAGTTCCGAATTAAAGTTAACCGGAAAAAAGGTCACTAGTTAAGGTTGACCAGCCCAAGGGGATCACGACCCATAGGGGGTCTCAACCCAAGGATGGATCTCGACCCAAGGAGGGTCTCGGCCCAAGGGGATCTCGACCCAAGGAGGGTCTCGGCCCAAGGGGATCTTGACCCAAGGATGGGTTCACGGCCCATGTCTCGCAGCCCAGTTCGCGGCGGGAACTACTAGCCGCGATCATAAATTGGGCCTCAGCCCAATGGTCTTCTCGGCCCAAGCCCAGGCCCCATTGCGGCGGTCTGGCAGCCCAAGTAAGTTTATGACCTAGTTGGGATTAGAACGGGTAGTTCATTAATTTATTTTCATAAAAGCCCAAGTTTTTATTTTTAATTTATAAATATTTTTATTTAAATTAAAATGGGCCTATATGGACTTTAAAGTGTTTAATGAACGTAATGAGCTTAATGGCCCAAGTAGGAAAATCCAAGAATGGATTTAGGCCCATGGGTCTTGGATGGTTAATTTTTGAAATTAAAAGGATAATTCGGATAAAGTAATAATACAAGAAAATATATAAGATTTAAGTATCGAAAATTAATATACTTATATATATTATGGTTAAGGTTTTATTTTAACTAGTTAAGTTAAAATATAAGTTCTTATTATATTTTTGGATTAAAATATATTAAATAACCATGACGGTGTATTATTATCATACAATATAAACAAGTATAAATCTTTGATCAATTAAGTGTTTTAGGTTGAAAAACACATTTTGGTATAATAGTTATTATATCATAAGTACATAAAATTGATTAAAGTAAGTTTGACAAGTTTTGTCAAGTTATCTCATCTCAATTAATGGTTTAATTAATTTGAGAAGGAATGAGAAAAGGCTTATATATCTGCATTATTATTTAATGCGTAGTTGCTTATATATATTGTTCATATGTATATATGTTGAATTAGTTGACTTGTATACTAAAGTCGCATTATTATCTTTAAATCACATTTGTAGTTTTTCATGTCAACTGCAACTGTTTGATTTAAACAAGTTAACAGTATATTCTTGTTGTGGTTGGACATGTAGATGATAGTTTTTGCCAACTTAAACTTGTGTTTGTGTTTTTCTTTTTCAGTATTTCTTTTTGGTTTTGGGGAGGCATGCGTGCCACTTACAACCCCTTTTACAATGTAAAACTATCTTGGGGAGGCCTGCGTGCCATTTACAACCCCTTTCTATAATGTAATTGTAATAGAATAGGTTTGTGTATTCTAAATTAGTTAGTTGTAACCAAAACCAAAAGACGAAGGTCTTTACAAGACGGAGAAATCAAACGAAGATTGCTCGGGTTAAGACCGGAGGTGTCAAGGCCAGTGGGAGCAAGGAAAACACTCTTTAGATCCAGCCACGGGATCTATGTAGCTTAGTTGTCCTTAGATTGACCCCTAAGGACATACTTGGCAAAACTATAACATATTATTAACTGCGTGGGTGTGCTTTAATTTTAAGTTTTTATGCGACTGTGAAATTGAAGTAGGTGATTAATGATGTTAATCAAGAGGTAAAACCACGAATGTGATAAAACTGGTATACAACAACAGTTTTATAAAATTTAATATTTTATGATTGTCGTATCAGCATTTTAAAAAGAGTTTGTTTTTCAAAATGGTTTTGTCATAAGACGTGTTGTGTACCTAGTTTGAGGTATACTAAGATACACGGGTTTTAAAACAAGATAGCTTTAAAATGGTTTTACAAAACTGGAAATCAAGTTTTTCAAAGTTGGATAAAACCCACAAAAATCTTAGACCAGTAGTGCTACCCATCTAGTGGTACACCTTTCCTGCTACCGGTACCTTGGTGTGTTGTCATGCCCAAACCGTGCACACCGGGGTTCAAACAGATGTGGGGAAGGGGTGAAAGACTTTACGATTCCCTAATGTGATGGGCCAGAGATCACCCCGTCCTAGTTGGTGCGGTCTATTTTGGTGATTCCCTGATGTGACGAGCCCAAAATGCACTTAGTGTAGAGATAAACATAGTTAGATAGTTTCATCTAAAAATCTCTACAAGGTCTAGGAGTCGTATCAAGTTAGATGCGATTGGTAAAGGAACCTACCTACCTGATATAGCACGGGGTTGGTGTTGTCGTGCCCAAACCGTGCACCAACACGTGTGAAATAAGGATCCTAGGGCTAATACTTAATCATGTAAGGGTTTTTATGAATTGTATTTAGCAAAGTCTTTCTTGTGTTGCTAATTGGTCTACATGATTAAAATTGTAGATGGAAAACATTACCAACACAAACAACCTCTCACTCCGTTACATCATAGAAAAGGATAAGCTCACTGGACCTAATTTCCTCAACTAGGAGCGTAATCTGTGGATTGTGCTCAGGCACGAGAGGAAATGGTACGTCCTTGATGCTCCCTTAGAATAAGGATGAAGCAATGCTAAAGATGAACTTGTTTGTGTTTGTGTATGTGAGACGGTTTCTACAGAGAGAGAGAGAGCCGAGAGCTAGAGAGTAAAACACAAGACAAGAGATGTAAGTTATGCAAAGCTTAATTAGAATAGTGGGGGCAAATGCCTTTTATAGCATTTGCCCAAGTTTACAATATTGACATATTGCACCCTCACTTTTCATAATCTAACATTCTCCCCCTAAGTAAGGTGTGCAACGATTCACAACAAGAAATAAATAAATTACACATCATGCCTAGACTAGTGGCGAATCCCGAGGGCCACCTGCCAGTATCTCATTTGTTTCCTATTCTCCAGTGTATTCTTCATTTGCTCGATTGATCTGAAGGCTTGTCTATGATATTCTTCAGTCAATTCATTACGAGCAGCCCACACCTTTTCATGCAAAATATAGTGCAGAAGCTTCAAAGTACCATCAGAGTAGGCCATGCATTCTTCCATTCTTACAAATATTTTCTGTTTCTTTTCGTTATGGAAGACTACACCCCTATCTCCTTTGTAGTTCGGATGGCCTTCATATATAGTAGTCAACTCTTTCAACTGATCAAGATTAGGATGATTCTGGTTTGGCTTTAGAAGATTGACTTTGAGATAGTTGTTCTTTGCACCAAGCTGCATATCATGATCTTCAACAAAGCTTATGAAATTTCTCATGTATCGCATAAGTTGAGATCTCCCATATTGTTCGTCCGAAGTTTTCCCTTGCTTCCTAGATAGCATGTCATAGATAAATGTTATGTCGTGAATCTTCACATGTCTCAGGTCAGCTTCGTTCAGTTGAACCTTTTCGCCTTGAGCCCTCTTCACAACGAAGACGACATACTTATATTTGAAGGAAACCCCTATAAGGACGTTCAGTATTTCAACAATTGGGTATTCAGAGGTGACAATCTGCATCGTGGACTTTGTAGCATGTAAGATATTTTCATATCTTCTTTTCTGATGTTCTTCTAGACCCCTCAGCTCTGGAGGTGTGAGCTCGATAACTTTGTCGCTGTAGATGTCTGGAATTCTGTCTTCAAGATGAGCAACATTAACAAAGTATATTTTCCAGATCGGCTGTTGCATAGCTGTTCTTGTAAACATGTTGTTGCTATCTAAGCCTTTGTCACCGGTATACACTGGAGGTGTTGTAGGAATTACATAATTCGGTGGCAGCGGCCACTCTGAGTCTTCTCTGGCTTTCTCTGCAGCTTCTTCTTGTATGTTTCTTTGAAGGATGTCAGCTGTAGAGACTTGAAATTGACCAGGCGGAGGAGGAAAGTGTTCATGAACTTCAATATTAATACCACTGAGAACCCTAGATACATCAAAGGTAGATTTCTTCGTTTTAGGTTTTCGTTAAGCTTGTCTTCTTGAGATTGCAGCCCATTCTTTCTTTTTAATTACAAGTTCTATTTCACTGATATCATCATCAAACTTGTGAACCATTCTGGGTGTATCTGGGCGTGTTGCAACCTCAACATAATCATCAATGTTCTTGAAGAGTCTTTCTAGAGCTGGATCCTTAGTCTCCTCAACCGGTTGAGCTTCCTCAGTCTGTCCCCAATCAACAAACGTATCAGGCTGTAGCTCCTTTTCTTGAGCAGTTTCAGCTTCCTCCTCATGCCTGGTGGGTGATGTGTGCTAGTTTTCATATAAATCAGCCATTTCATCATCAGAATCTGTATCAAGATCCACCCACTCAGCTTCATCATGGGACTGCTCCTGAGGTATTTCACCCTCTTCCAGATCAATCGGCCTCGGTTTAGATTCTTGCTGAGGTACATAAAGTACAATCTGCTTGTCAGCATTTTCTTGTTGTTGTTGTTCATAAACTTCATCGGCCAATTGTCTTTGTTTCTGCTGTTTCTGCTGCTGACTACCAGAACTAGTACCTGCAGATAATAAAGAACTCAATGTTGTAACGGGTACTGTTGCAGCCACAGAGGGAGAGGACATGTACAGTCTCCTTCTTTTCTCCCCCTCGGGTTGATCATCAGGGTCTTGATCATCCCGTCTCCTTTTCTACCCTGAGCCTGAGCCTGACAAGTCTGTTCAAGGATGGTAAGTCTGTCAGTAACCTTTTCCATTGAACACCCACTTAGTTCCAACAACAGATTTGCCATAAGGAAGAGGAACTAATCTCCAGACTTTGAGAAGATTGAATTGGTGTAGTTCTTCCTGCGTTACAATTACCTAATCCGGATCATCTAATGCTTTAGAAGCCTTGGTGGGTTCAATGATGCTCAGAAACCCGAAAATTGGCATTCGTTAGCGGTTGCTGCACGAGTTTGAACACCAACAGAAGGGTCTCCTATTATAATTGCTTCAGAGTGATGTCTGGTCCACTTTGTCTCATGAGAAGTAGAAGATGAAGGAATAAGATTTTGTAAGTGTCGTGCTTCCTCTTCATCTTCTAGGGAGAAATTTGGGTCTGAATCAAACACAGGGGGCTCTCTGGGTCAGGAATCTGAGAAGTCACAGGGGGACGAGTGACAAACACAGATGTAGAATCCTCAGCTTAGAGATCTGCAAATGGATTATATGCTGAAACTTGGGATACTGAATCATCTACTTCAGGTGATGATGCATGTCTAATGGCTCAAGAAGATGAAGAGTTTGAAATTGACGAAGTTGATTATGGTTTGTCCGAGTCAACTTTTGAAGCTGACATGAAGGAAGCTGAGGAAAACAGCAAGCTCAGTGATTGGGATCCTTCTTCCATGTATAAGGTTAGTAATTTCAACTCTTACACCGATGAAGAAAAGGGTCTTGCCTTCGACTATTTGTTAAATGATTTCAAGACCATCCTTAAGTCTCAAAAGGACCTTAAAGCTGAGATAGCTAAACTGAAGAATGAGATTAAGGAAAATCAATCTCTCATTGATGTTGGTAAGAAAGCACAGTGTGATCTTGAATGTCAAAGACACATTAATAAACTTCTAAGTGAAGAACTTCAGGAAGCTAAAGTCAAAGCTGACCAACTTCAAAAGGTCATTGAGTCTTGGTGTAAGTCATCAAAGCTTGCTGAAAAGTGCATAAACCAACAAATACCTAAACAGGTACAAGCTGTACTTGGAGGTGACTATCAAACAGCAACTTATATAGCCGATGATGAGATAGCAAGTACATACTCTAAGGAGGATAGACAACTGATTGAGTCTCAGAAGTCAGCCTCAGAGAAAAGACATGATCCAAACTTGAAATACAATATGTTTATGAAAGCTAAAGATCATGGAAATGAGTGCTCAACATCTAAACAGCATAGTAAGTCTGTGCTAGATAGATTAGGCACTCAACTTATTCAAAGAACTTCAGTCATAGAAAGGCTTAATCCAAATCCTTTCAAAAGACAACATTCTCTATCTGGCTCGGAGAGAAGTTACAAGAATAGGAAGACCACTGTAAGTCAGAGGTCAAATCACAACAATGGTAAGTCCAAAGTTGTAGATCTTGGTAAGTCCAAGAAGATCAACGGTGGTAAGTCTAAACCAGTTGAAACTGGTGAGTCTAGTAAGCATGACAAGGGTAAGTCTAAGGTCATGGAAATGAAGTTTGTTGGTCAAGCTTCAAATCAAAAGGATAACATACAAAGATCTGACAAAGGTAAGTCCAAAGTCAGTGAGCACCAAGTGAATCAACTTGCAAAGAAAGTTGAAAAGTTATCCACTACATATAATCCCAAGATTGAGAGCAAGTTCTCACAAGGATTATTAGACACTCTACCTCCTATAATCATTGTAAGAAGGAGATTCTACAAGTGCAGAAGTAGAGGTCATGAGGCTAAGGATTATGACATTGAAATCTCAAGGCCTGAACAAGAACAGGCTGATCAGCCAACACAGGACTCAGCTCCTGCTCAAGCTGAACAGTCAGTTCAACAAGATGGAGATGCTAGGTGCTCCTCATCTGAACCCACCAAGAAGTGGGTTCCCAAACAAAACTAATGTGTTTAGTTTTTATATCATGTGCAGGGTTCAAGTAAATGGTACTTGGATAGTGGATGCTTAAGGCACATGACTGGGTGGAAAGGACTTCTTAGTGATTTCCAGGAAGATGAAGGTCCTAAAGTAACTTTTGGTGACAACTCCCATGGAAGAACTAAAGGCTTTGGGAAGATGCTTGCTGGCAAGGGGACTTTTCAGAAGGTTGCATATGTTAAAGGTCTTAAACACAATCTGATCAGTATCAGCCAGTTGTGTGATAAAGACAATATAGTTACTTTTAGGAAGAAAGCAGGAACTATTTATAATATTGGTGTGCAGCCCGCGTACGGGTATTTTTAAGATGATTAAAAGCTTTCACACTGGTGTTTTAAATTTATAAAACGGAATTACGAAATAAGTACTACACACGACTCAGGCAAGTATGACCTGGTCAGTAGTAGTATAGATAGAGTAAGACCGAGTATCGTTCCACTAGGACAGAAACTACCAATATTCTACCATCATCGTTGTTTGATCAGCAAAACACTTTGGAAAGACGGAAAAGACAAAGAAACTAAAATACAAAAAGATAAATATATTACAGGGATAGAACGGATTAATACCGGGTAAATATTCACTTGGACTTCTGATTCATCCGAACCAGTCACAACAATAAATACAACAATGAAGACTTGACATAGATATAATTTAGGCACAGAGCATGCTGTTCTCTCTAATACTCAGAAGTCATATTATCATGTAAATCATCACTCGTGTTATCAAGACTCAGATTTACAATCAAGTATAGCATGTAAACATAGAACCATAAGACAATCACAGATCCACTTAACCATGTTTAAATCTAGCTACGAGTCATACACTCTCGGTCAAATGAAATGTCTCATAGCCTTTAAAACATAGGAAAGGTGTTAAAGTGATTTAAGAATGATTTAAATATGAGAAACAATAAACTGAAATTGAATAAAAGTGCATATGGCCGCATGTCAATGACATGTGGTCGCAAGGGTACATGCGATCGCATGGCTTTACCCTTGCGGTCGCATGAACCCTATTTCCAGCAGAAATCATTTATGCACCAAGGATCAAGCACGTATAACCTGGACTTTCATCCAAGGTCATAAGTAGATAGTAAATGAACACTATGATGTTATGAACCCAACAAGACTCAAACCACGTGCATTGGATTTAAGATCGAGCCTTACGTTATTTCCTTCAGATATCATCGTGTTAAGTACTATTTCTAGTACTTAACACATGTAAAGCATGAACACGTAAGCATGCACATAGAATCATAGATCTCTATTCTTAATGACATTAGGAGTTCATTTCAACCTTAACATGCTCAAGAACACCTTTTCAATCCTTTTTATTCTTTTGTAGTTGTTATGATCAAATAATATACTTAAATACTTGGAACTTTCATTAAGATGTTAAGCATGTGTAAAACCACAATATGATGAATATGACCAACTTGTTATGACCTGGAAAGAATCAAAGACAAGTCCCAAAAATGCTTTTCTGATGACAACCTTGCTTGTTACACCATTTCTAGTGATAACTACACAAGATCTTGAGATTAAACCATCATCTTTGAATATGCATGGAATTTAACCTTTATGTTTTCACATAAAAGATTACCAAAACATGAACATGAACATATTTAACATAACAATATGATTAAACACATTTATATCAATGATCAAAACATACTTTTTATATTAATTAATCAAGAAAAGATTATATTGCCATAACTTGGCCAAGAATCATCTTGGCCTAAGTGAAATAATATAAACTTCATCAAGTACAACAACATCTGGAATACATGATACATAATTAAGAACAGAAGATAGAATGATTATACCAAGTAACCCCAAGATTATGTGTACTTTGAAGCTTCCAAGTGTTGTTCCAAGCTCCTACCAAGCTCTCCTCCTTAGGTATCACCATGGAATGGTGTTTGAAGTGTTTAGAGGTTTAGGAGAGTGTTTGGAGGGTGAGAGATCCGGAGCCAAGGCTGGGGAAAACTCAGCCAAGCCTGGAGAAACTTCGGCAGAGCCTAGGAGTCTCGCAGAGCCCCATCTGGACATCTCTGGGTGAGAAAACACCGAGGAAAGCCCGAAGGCACCCTCTGATATATTCTATCGAAGTGAGAGGCTTGGCCTGCTATTTATAGGCGAAAAGTGAGATTTCCGCGCCGCGTAATGATCGGTTTCCGCGGCGCGTAAAATGCTAGCTGGCAAGATTCCTCGCAACTTGTTCTGACAAAACAGTTAGCCGATTTTTGGTGGGCGGCGTCCCTTGCGGTCGCAAGAGATTCCTTGCGGCCGTAAGGACCTGTTTTTAGCAAAATTTCGCATTTTGCTTGATAATCTCGGGATTTGTCCATGTTTCTTATGTAAAGCTCTTTTAGACCTGTATGGTGAACTTTTATCATATTAGAGCATTAAATGGACATATTACCATGGAAATGGGTTAAGAATGGGGGCGTTTGGGTATATAAAACATGTATAAAAACGCATATATCAATCTCCCCACACTTAAGCTTTTGCTTGTCCTCAAGCAAACTCTAATGTAGCAATTAAATCCGAAAAGTTCAATTGGAATTAATTAGTGCAAAAATGTATCCTTATGACAAAGAGGAGATCTAAAAGTATAATAGATATTTAAACGAAGCAACGAGGACAAACTTTCATGTGAAAGATATGGCAAAATCAGAGCAAACTTTAGGACGTATACATGAATTAAACCAAATATCTGACTTCATACCTTACCAGGTGGTCACTCAAGCACTCAATAAGTGTATCGGGGTTTGTGTATAAGTGCAAAAATGCAGGATTTGAGACTAAGATTAGCATAAGCTTGATCACATATTAAATCTCCACCAATTAACATAAATATATGCAATTATCGAGAAGTCTTTATTCGGGTTGTAACGTGGCTAAGGTTTTTAGGGAAGGAATGGGAAGATATAAAAGTGGCTAAAATAAGAATCCAGAAATCAAGTCTAATACCGGCTTAGCTGCTTTTATTGAACTAAGAAAGTACTATATTTATGTTGAGAATATGGTTCATCAAGCTGTAATGGAATCAGAATCTTTTGAATGACGGCTATTCACCCAGGTAATACTGAAGAAAAAACTACTACTCAATGTATGACAACCTCAAAAATAGCCGAAGAAAGGCATGTCAAGTAACTGAAATTCTCATTTTCTGGGCTCAGCTGTACGCAACGGATAAACCAAAGACATTATATTTTCATGTCCTGCTGATTGGTGCATGTACAACTGAAAATTATGAACTAAGCAGCAATCAATTTATTCAACTGATTCTGGAAACTAAAAATAAAATGAACACGAAAATATGGATTACATGGGTGATGAAATGAAAGGCTAAGGCTCAAAGTGGATAACTAAGGGATAACATATAAAAAGTGGCTAAAAATAAAAATGTTTAGGCTAAAATGGGTTTCCTAATGCTTCTTTCATTTAATTGCAACAATTTAGTTCATGGTCTCGAAATGCATAGTTGTGAGCAAGTTCTACAATCAAAGCACAATCTGCATATATATGTGGTAATTCCATGAGCTAATCGGATAAGAATTAAAATGTTGTGGCTAAAATGCTCAGGAATGCTAATGTCAAGGTGTGGTTTGTGCAATTGAAGTCAAACATTAGGCAGAACTCAAGTACTTGTGTTAAGCTAACTTCATGAAAGTTATACAAGATAAGGTCCTCCTAATGTTGCTTGCTTATAATCTATCATGCGAGAGGATCTAAACATGTCCAAAAGGATATAAATTTGCGAAAAATTAATGACAAAATTCAATTCTAAGATTTTAAAGCGTTGAGAGTTTTCAAAAGAACAAGACTATAGCAGGCATGTATATCCCATCCCCACACTTAAATTGTACATTGTCCTCAATGTACAGACAATGCATTTAAACAGTGTTATAAGTGTAATAAGTGTAAGAGAAGAGATTTGAAAACTCCCTGAATCGGTGTTAGTAACCGATTTCTGTAGATGAACGCTCAAGATTCTCCCCACACTTGGATTGAGCTGCACTCCTTTGATATATAACTGTATAATCCGAGTGTAACTTGCAAAACAAGAGAACTCAACCACAAGTGAAAAGCGAGAGTTGGAACAAAATAATATGGCATTCAACAGAAAAATAAAAAAACAAAAAAAAAACTAAAACAAATATAACTAAAAATGTTTTGGTGTCATAGATGGATATAACAATAAAGTTCATGACATTCAAACATTCAAAAGAAAGGCTAAACGCCTTAAAATACAAAGCTAAATCTAGGAATACATAGAAATACTGCTAATCTATCAATAGGTAACGGTGGCAACTGATACTATGAATGTGAAGGCCCAGTCCCGTTTAGATAATCTCGGAGCTGTTGAGGAACAGCTGGTAGCTCTAGAACGGTTCCTGATGGTAAAGTGTCCGCCACTAACCTCTGCAACATGCTAGAAGTGTACTCTCTGTGAGCAAGTGCATGTGCAAGGTCGACCCGCTGTATCTCAATCACTGTATCTACTTTCTTCTCTAACGCTGCCAGCCTCTGCCTGTAGTCTCGGCTGTATGAAATGGCGACTGGCTGTGTCTGATTCTGCTGCGTCGGTGGAGTAGGAGGAGTATCCTCCATCTGAATCTCCGGGCCCTCATGCTCCTCATTTCCACCACCCTGTGCTCCTCCAGCACCTGTTGCACCAGCTGGCTGCCAAGGACGACCCTCATGGTCTAATAGCTGCAGCCGCCGTCCCTGTCGTTGAACGACATTCATACGTAACAATAAGTTGAGATCTATGGGGAGCGGCTGGGCGCAAACGGTGAAGTCCTCTCTGTCCTCTCCCTGGAGTAAGTCCATGGCCTCGGCTAATAGTGTCACGTACCCCCCTCCATAAATGCCCTGAGAAACACGGGAGGTACGGATGGAAAATAAAAATCTAGCCAGACAGAGTGCCAGCTGACAGGGTACCTGACGTATGATGCAGTAAAGATAGAATAGGTCAGAATGTGTCACGGCCCCAGATGATGCGCTGCGTGCAGACATGCTATGTACGACCGCTCGGTGTAGAACGCGATGTAGAGGATCCAGTAGCTTTGAACTCTTGGGCACCGTAGGAGTAGTGTATGGCCCATGACCTATCTCAGCCCAGAAACTAACGGCATTGACCCCTTCAGGCCAATCCGTGATCCCATCAGTGAATACCGGCGTGTCGAGCTCAGCATCGGTATACAAACCCATAAGTACGGCAAACTGCCGCAAAGATAATCTCCTCTCGGCTCCAGCTAGCCTAAAGGTCAGTGCGTCGTCCCGCTCGTAGTCAGTTAGCGGAGTAACCAAGTGGAATGTAGAGAAAAACTCCAGAGCCAGCTCCTGTATGACTGAGCTCTGGATGCTGAAAAGGCGCCTCCACTGTGGTCCACAAACAGCCCTAGATCTCCCTCGGAGATTAACTGAAATGAGGGAATCCCAAGCTATATAGCGTAGCGGCTGAAAGCCAAGCTCTGCCTTGTCTCGCAAGGCGTCACGTGGTGTGCAGTCCTCCTTCCTATCAAATCGAAGAAAAGGGTGAAGATCAGCATCACCGTCATGCTCTACCTGCGGCTGGCCTGGTGCTACGTCGTAATCAACCAGCCGAGGAAATATGTGCGGATCAATGACAATCTCCGGTGAGTGTTGCCTGCGTCGACGTGGAGGCATAGCTGCCATAGGAACGTGTGAAAGTCAGATGTGTGTACAGATCAGAACAACGAATCGATCGATGATGGTTGGAGTTGCTTGGCCGTTATTCCCCAACGTGTTTAACTGTATCAGAGTGAGGAAGAAATGGGAAACAGACTGTAAAAACATACTTACGGCCGCAAGTAACTATACTTGCGGTCGCAAGAATGTAACCAAGCAAAACCATTAAAAAGGTTGCTTTCGGCCGCATGTTATATCATTTGCGGTCGCAAGTGCCTTTATATTTGTTAAGAACCCTAAATGCTTGCGGCTGCAAGTAGTATTGCTTACGGTCGCAAGTCGCGTTGATACAGAACAGTTCGATAGAATCTAGGGTTTCGATCGATTCGGATAAAGATACACAATTAAATCATGATTAAAGTACAAAAACGAGTTCCTATGAGTGAGGGGATCATAATGTATATCTTTTTGTTGAAAAATGAGCGGAGATCGGTCGGAAAAGTGAGAATCACCTTGGAGGGTTGCGTAAATCGCCGGAGAAGAGAGAGAAAGTAGAGAGAGAGTGAGTTTGTGTAAGTGTGTGTGTCTATGTTGAAGGTCATTTATATATACGACTTGCGGCCATAAGTATATGCTTGCGGTCGCAAGTTGCAACTTTACTTGCGGCCGCAAGAAATATCTCTTTTGGGCGCAAGGAACTCTTTTGACCAGAATCACACACTTGATGTTTCGTTTTAGCTTTCATTCTCTAATGCACTCCGGGAATAATCAGAACGGATGATAGCAGTATGGAATGGAAAGCATGAAGCTAGATTAGCTAGTTTATTAACGGAAAGGAAAATAAAACAAAAGGAAAAATGCTAGGAAGGAAAACGGAATACAAGGAAGGGAAATGGAGATCCGGATATGGGTTTCGATAAGTAACACACTATTAGTACGGTGTGTAAGCGAACACTATAACGCGTTGAAATGCGATTTATTCTCTTGAGGACGAAAAACAACAAAAAAACAAATAAAGAGAAAAAAGATCAAATCAAAAACTAAATATTTCTTAGTATTGCCTGTCCCCGGCAACGGCGCCAAAAACTTGGTGTGCAGCCCGCGTACGGGTATTTTTAAGATGATTAAAAGCTTTCACACTGGTGTTTTAAATTTATAAAACGGAATTACGAAATAAGTACTACACACGACTCAGACAAGTATGACCTGGTCAGTAGTAGTATAGATAGAGTAAGACCGAGTATCGTTCCACTAGGACAGAAACTACCAATATTATACCATCATCGTTGTTTGATCAGCAAAACACTTTGGAGAGATGGAAAAGACAAAGAAACTAAAATACAAAAAGATAAATATATTACAGGGATAGAACGGATTAATACCGGGTAAATATTCACTTGGACTTCTGATTCATCCGAACCAGTCACAGCAATAAATACAACAATGAAGACTTGACATAGATATAATTTAGGCACAGAGCATGCTGTTCTCTCTAATACTCAGAAGTCATATTATCATGTAAATCATCACTCGAGTTATCAAGACTCAGATTTACAATCAAGTATAGCATGGAAACATAGAACCATAAGACAATCATAGATCCACTTAACCATGTTTAAATCCAGCTACGAGTCATACACTCTCGGTCAAATGATATGTCTCATAGCCTTCAAAACATAGGAAAGGTGTTAAAGTGATTTAAGAATGATTTAAATATGAGAAACAATAAACTGAAATTGAATAAAAGTGCATATGGCCGCATGTCAATGACATGTGGTCGCAAGGGTACATGCGATCGCATGGCTTTACCCTTGCGGTCGCATGAACCCTATTTCCAGCAGAAATCATTTATGCACCAAGGATCAAGCACGTATAACCTGGACTTTCATCCAAGGTCATAAGTAGATAGTAAATGAACACTATGATGTTATGAACCCAACAAGACTCAAACCACGTGCATTGGATTTAAGATCGAGCCTTACGTTATTTCCTTCAGATATCATCGTGTTAAGTACTATTTCTAGTACTTAACACATGTAAAGCATGAACACGTAAGCATGCACATAGAATCATAGATCTCTATTCTTAATGACATTAGGAGTTCATTTCAACCTTAACATGCTCAAGAACACCTTTTCAATCCTTTTTATTCTTTTGTAGTTGTTATGATCAAATAATATACTTAAATACTTGGAACTTTCATTAAGATGTTAAGCATGTGTAAAACCACAATATGATGAATATGACCAACTTGTTATGACCTGGAAAGAATCAAAGACAAGTCCCAAAAATGCTTTTCTGATGACAACCTTGCTTGTTACACCATTTCTAGTGATAACTACACAAGATCTTGAGATTAAACCATCATCTTTGAATATGCATGGAATTTAACCTTTATGTTTTCACATAAAAGATTACCAAAACATGAACATGAACATATTTAACATAACAATATGATTAAACACATTTATATCAATGATCAAAACATACTTTTTATATTAATTAATCAAGAAAAGATTATATTGCCATAACTTGGCCAAGAATCATCTTGGCCTAAGTGAAATAATATAAACTTCATCAAGTACAACAACATCTGGAATACATGATACATAATTAAGAACAGAAGATAGAATGATTATACCAAGTAACCCCAAGATTATGTGTACTTTGAAGCTTCCAAGTGTTGTTCCAAGCTCCTACCAAGCTCTCCTCCTTAGGTATCACCATGGAATGGTGTTTGAAGTGTTTAGAGGTTTAGGAGAGTGTTTGGAGGGTGAGAGATCCGGAGCCAAGGCTGGGGAAAACTCAGCCAAGCCTGGAGAAACTTCGGCAGAGCCTAGGAGTCTCGCAGAGCCCCATCTGGACATCTCTGGGTGAGAAAACACCGAGGAAAGCCCGAAGGCACCCTCTGATATATTCTATCGAAGTGAGAGGCTTGGCCTGCTATTTATAGGCGAAAAGTGAGATTTCCGCGCCGCGTAATGATCGGTTTCCGCGGCGCGTAAAATGCTAGCTGGCAAGATTCCTCGCAACTTGTTCTGACAAAACAGTTAGCCGATTTTTGGTGGGCGGCGTCCCTTGCGGTCGCAAGAGATTCCTTGCGGCCGTAAGGACCTGTTTTTAGCAAAATTTCGCATTTTGCTTGATAATCTCGGGATTTGTCCATGTTTCTTATGTAAAGCTCTTTTAGACCTGTATGGTGAACTTTTATCATATTAGAGCATTAAATGGACATATTACCATGGAAATGGGTTAAAAATGGGGGCGTTTGGGTATATAAAACATGTATAAAAACGCATATATCAAATACTAAGGGAAAGCCTGTATTAATAGCTAAAAGAGAAAGAGATGTATATCTACTCGATCTTAACTCTGCTGATCCCTATAATGCAACCTGCTTGTATTCCCAATCTGTTCCTAAGTTGAGTTGGTTGTGGCATAAACGATTATCACATTTGAACTTTAAAAATATAAATATGCTAACCAATAAAGAGTTAGTCTCTGGATTACCAAAGATCACATTTGTCAAGGACAAATTGTGTTCAGCTTGTGAACAAGGGAAACACCACAAAGGGTCCTTTAAATCAAAGCAAAATTTTTCAATAACAGTCCCATTGCATATGTTGCATATGGATCTATTTGGACCATAAGTACTCCAAGCCTAAGTGGCAAGAAGTACACACTGGTGATAGTAGATGAGTTCTCAAGATTCACTTGGGTAATATTCCTTAAAGCCATAAGTGAGGCTGCCCTGGAGATAATAAGTTTTATCAAACAGGAAGAGTTGCAGAAAGGTAAGTCTGTAAAGCAACTCAGAAGTGATCATGGGACTGAGTTCAGAAACTCTACCCTTGAAAGCTTCTGTGAACAAAAGGGAATATTACAAAATTTCTCATCTGTCAGAACTCCCCAACAAAATGGAGTTATTGAGAGGAGAAATAGAACCCTAATTGAGGATGCTAGAACAATGCTGTGTGAGGCATGATTGAAACTCTATTTTTGGGATGAAGCTGTCAGTACAGCCTGTTACACTCAAAATAGATCAATCATGGTAAAATAACATGGTAAAACATCATATGAAATGTATAAGTCTAGAAAGCCCAATATAGGTTATTTCCATGTCTTTGGTTCAAAATGCTTTGTGCTGAATCAAAGAGATCAGCTCCATAAGTTGGAACCCAAAGTTGATCCTGGAATATTCGTTGGTTATTCCTCAATCTCCAAATCATACAGAGTGTATAACACTAGGAGAAAGGCCATAGAAGAATCAATTCATGTCTCATTTGATGAGGACAGTCTTGATCAAGCTGAGAAAAGACAAGCTGACTTGGTCAGTCTGAGTAAGCTTGAAAGGACCGAGGAAACCAATCTGTCAAATCCTATGTATGTCATGGGAGATGATCGTGCTTAATGATGTTTGTCTTATCAGTTAATTCTAGAAATTCAGATTCTTTCACAGCTAATTGAACCTTTGATTCATTTATATTCTTTTCTAATTGTTCAATTGCAGTTTCTGCTTCTTTATCTTGCGTATGAATGACCTCTTTTAACACTTGATTTTTACTTGTTAGTTTGGTCACCTTATGTTCTAACTTTTTCATACGATTTAATATGGTTTGGATATGTTCAAAATTAAATCCCACATTAGAGTTAGAGATAGAAGGTACCTTTCCGCTTTCCAAGATCTCCTCCTCAGCATCGGAGAGATCATTACCATCATTTTCATCCCTATCACCTGCTTCAACATTCGCCATCAGACAGAACTGTGCATGGACTTCATCTTCTAGATCACTTTCGGAGTCTGTGTCCTCCAAGAACTGATCTTCTTCCACCATAAGTGCATTCCCAGCCTATTTTTGTTTTGACAGGCGGTACTTTTGCCTATAGTATTCAACATCTTTGATCTTCTTTTGTGGACAGTTCCTGATCATGTGTCCTGACCTCCCACAGTTGTAGCACTTTAGGTCTGTCTTCTTTTCCTCCTTCCTCTCTTCTCTTGGAAATCTGGCTTGTCAACAGGAGCAAGCCTTTCTGGTCTTCTGGGTCCAGAGGTAAATCTTTGTTTGTTGTTGGTTTTGTTAAAGCGATTTCAGAAAGTCTTGCCAACAACCAAGAGAGCATGAATGGAAGCTTCAACTGAGTCTTCATCGTTATCATCCGGTTCTGATTCACTGAGAATCACTTGCCTGTACTTCATTGATCTTGATGAAGATTCTCCTGGAATTCTTTCTGTTGCAACTAAGGCAAGAGGGTCTACAGCTGGCTGTCTTGGGAGAGATTTCAGAACTTCATCCTGGTACTGGTTGAGGTCTTCGAATATGTTGTGGAAGGTGACTGTGGTAAGATCCTTGTTGATTTGCTTGTACAGTCTGGCATATTCCTTCCATTCCGGACCCAATGACTTAAGAAAGACGCAGTTCAGATCTAATTCAGTCCTGATGATTTGATTGGACCTCGTCTCATTTTGCAGTTTGCAAAATCTACCATACGTTTCAGAAAGAAGCTCATTTTCTCGAACAATGAAGTCATGGTAACTGTTGACTAATTGAGTACGCTTGATGTACTCTCCTTGTTTAGTGCCCTGTAATTGCTTCTTGATCTCATCCCAAATTTCCTTCGCAGAGGCTAAGCTATCTATTTTGGTAAAGATCTCTGAAGAGAGTCCCTGCTTTAGATAGTACTTAGCAAGCCGTTCAGCCTTTCTAATTTCTTTTTCTTGTGCTGTGAGCTCTTCTTTAGTCTTTTCCTTCTCATGACGGAGAATAGCGGGATTGTTGTTCGGGCCTGCTTCCACAACTTTTATGAACATTTTGTTTTCATTTAGGATGCAGTCGATCATCATCTCTCCGTATATCTCATTGTGCTCCATGAAGTCCATAAACCTTCCTTTCCATACATTATATTCTCCTCGAAACAACACAGGAGGTTTCGTGTCGGTACCAATAGACATCATTTCATTTGAGCTTGACATAGTGAATATTTTGTTATAAATGATCGTTTACTTGTTTTATGATTTGATTGTTCGTAAACTTTTGTTGCTTTTAAGAATAAGATTCTTTTCAAGCTTGTATTAAACTTTGATGGTGATGATTGAGGAATTAAGTCAAATTTAATTCAACTTTGAATTAGATCATGCAAAGATTAAATTCAACTTTGAATTAATTAGAAATAAGTTAATTTAATTCAACTTTGAATTAGATCTGGTTTAGATTAAATTCAATTTTGAATTAGATTGTTTAAGTTAAAGTCTGATTGTCCTGTTGTTCAATAAGTAAAGTCTCAAAAGTTCAACACTTGTCCAATAGATTCAGGGAGTGCGATTGGTTCTATGCGATTGATAATACCCCTTGATGAAAAATGGGCAGAGTAACGACTTGGTCTTGAGTAAATGAGTAACCAATAGAATGCGATTGATTCCTGTAGCACCAAACACTTAGGAATAAATCAGTTAGTATTGCCAATCGAATACTGATCTAGTCAGGGATTCGAATGCCATTGCCTGTTGGTGTGATAAAACCAAGTAACCAAGAACACTTGAAGCACACGGATTGGAACTGCGTTTGATAGAACACTTAGAACTCTTAAATCGCGTGTGATAGGGCTAATGCGGCTGATAGCTTAATAGACTAACACTTGAGATCTTAGCTTGGGATTTCTATAAGCCGCATACCCCCAATCGCATACCTTGTGGATCCGGCTTATAGGATCTGAAATGTCACTATCAGATCTGTTGGCCTTACTCCTTATGGTGTCTACCCACTTGTACCTTGATTGGTATGAGTTGTACTTGATTTTCCTTGTGCAAAAATTAACCTTTGAAGAATTTATAATTATTTAAATTAAAAAACCGATTTCTTCTTCTTCAAGACTGCACTTTCAGCTCCAAGTACACCATAAATGCTTAAATAACCAGAAAATTAAATGCCAAAAGGTTGAGTATTTAATGAACCATTGAATTTTTTGCTTTTAAAACACCACTCGGTTTTATATGTTCTTCAAGAAAACCTTATAAAACAGTAGCTACCTTTGAAATAACCCAACGAAATGGTAGAAAGAGATGTTGTTTATACCTTGAATGTATTCTACACTTGGGAATCAATGGTTGTTACTTGGTAAATCACTTGAAATCGAACTTTTCTTGAAGAAACCGTGAGTTTTTGTACTTTGAAGAAACCGAATGTTTGTTCTTCACCTTGAGCTTGAAATCTTCGAGATATACCTTGTAGTCTTCGAACAATCATGAGCCAAAAACAAGTTTGGCTCTGATACCAATTGATGGTCCCTTAGAATAAGGATGAAGCAATGCTAAAGATTAACTTCTTTGTGTTTGTGTATGTGAGTCGGTTTCTAGAGAGAGAGAGAGCCGAGAGCTAGAGAGTAAAACACATGATAAGAGATGTAGGTTATGCAAAGCTTAATTAGAATAGTGGGGGTAAATTCCTTTTATAGCATTTGCCCAAGTTTACAATATTGACATAGTGCACCCTCACTTTTCATAATCTAACAGTCCTAGAGGAGCCAGTGGGAAATGCCCCAGCCAATAATGCAAGGAGATGTTAGGGAGGCTTAGTAGAAGCGCGTCAATGATGCGCTAGATGTAAGCTACCTCATGCTTGAAACTATGAGTCCAGAGTTGCAAACGAGCATGATGGATACATCAGCCTATGACATGATTTGTCAGCTGAGAGATATGTTTCAAGAGCAGGCTCGTCCAGAACGTTACGATGTTACGAAAGCTCTTAGTACTTGAAAGATGGCCAAGGGCACTTCGGTTAGCACCCATGTCATGAAAATGAAAGGGTATATGGACCACCTAGAAAGGATCGGACACCCTGTTCCATTGCAGCTGGCAACGGACCTGATTCTTAACTCGCTGTCTTATGACTATAAGCCGTTCATAGTCAACTATAACATGAACAACATGGAGAAATCCATTGCTGAGTTGCATTCTATGCTTAAGACAGCGGAGTCGAATCGGGGTAACAAGTCCAACGATGTCCTAGTGGTGGAGAATGGAGCTGCTAAAAAGAGGAAGGGGCGCAATGGCAGGGGCAAGGGTAAAACCGAGCTAGGACCATCTGCAACCAAGGCCAAGGCAAATGGCAAAGGCAAAGGCAAGGGCAAGGGCAAAAAGATTAAACTTAACAAAGCAAGAGCCGATAACCGGTGCTTCAAGTGCGGTGAAATTGGCCACTATAAGGCCAACTGCCCGAAGCATGAAGAGGGTGGTGGAAACGCCACAGGTACTTTCGTTGACTAACTTCAGTATTTTTTTTTCAACTTATTGTATATAAGTGGTGTATTTGACTTTTGCGTTCGTTTATTACAAATAGGTCAATAAGAAGCAAAAGGATGCCTTGGAATGCTGGTGAACACTACGTACAAGATGAAGGACATTTTTTAATTCATAATTTTATTACTTATTCTAATTTTTTCAAATTTCCTATATGTATGGTTTTAAAGACTTCTTTATTAAAACCTTAATAAATTATTGGTTGATATGTCCTTGTGCGTAGATTAGAAATATATCTAGTCAAGTATGACTAGAGAGTGACTAACATGTCAAAGTTTTTGACTTATTAGTAATTTAGTCCTTATGTATTTGTTGTCATTTGAGTAATATAATTTATATTTAAATTGTCTGACTGTAACTTATGGAATTACTTGAAATAACACAGTTGTTGTTATCCATTAGAAAGATTATCTAATCAAGTAATTATAAGCATTTATGAAAACAAGTTCAAGTATTGAACTAGGGTTAAACACCTGAAATAATAGTCATTATTTCCAAAGTTGTGTTTAAAGGTAAAACATTTATGAGTTTGATTAAATAGACATTATAACCAAGAAGAACTCACATGCTTTAATTAAGAATCTATACAAGTATATCATGCTTGTGGTGATATAAAGCTTTTAAGAAACCAATTTCCGTAATAGGAAATAGTGGATATTAGAAAATCCAAGTCTAAGGTTTCGTTAACTTTAAGATTCTTATTCGAAATCGAAGTTTTAGATTCATACTTAAAATCAGTGATTTGACTTTTGGTCAAGTTTGACCAAATCAATAAGGAATTTTAAGTAATGCTATGTTTTCGTAATAGTCAGTGGGAGCAATTGAATCGCATGCGATTAACACTTACATCAATCAGCCGTTACTATTGGAATCGCACTTGATTGAATCACACTTATTCACTGATTTGGCAATCGCATGCTATTGACAGAACTAACAGCTTATTTTCTAAGTGTTTGATGAGACAGGTTTGATTCACATTCGATTAACCACCCATACTAAGTCATTCTTTGTTTTCAAGGACACCTAATCGCATTCGATTGACCTATAATCGCACTCGATAAGACAAATTCCAATCAGTGACATTCCTTTACTTGGACAAGTGATTGACTCGTCTGGACTTGACTTAAAGAACTCTAGAATATTTGAACTTAATCAAAACAATCTAATTCATAATTGAATTTAATCTAAACTAGATCTAATTCAAAGGTGAATTAAAATACCTTACGTCTATCTAGTTCAAAGTTGAATTTAATCCTCTTAAGATCTAATTCAAAATTGAAATTCAAAAGACTTAGTTCTTTAATCAACTTTCAAGTCACTCTATAATCAAGCTTGAACCGTCACACCTTTTAAGTGAATCTTTCGAACAATCAAACCATCTTACAAGTGAACGTTCATTTTTTTTAAATCAGTAATCATGTCAAGTACAAATGAAATGATGTCCATTGGCACCGACCCAAAACCTCCTGTTTTGTTTCGGGGGGAATACAATGTCTGGAAGGGTAGGTTCATGGACTTCCTTGAACACAACGAAATCTGTGGAGACAAGATGATAGAATGCATCCACAAAGGCAACACCAAGTTTACAAGGATCGTTGAAGCTGACCCAACTAACAATCCCCCCATTCTCAGACATGAGAGAGAGAAGACCAATGACGAGCTGACTGCTACTGAAAAGGAAACCAAGAAAGCAGAGAGACTAGCAAAGTACTATCTAAAACAGGGTCTCTCGTATGAGATTTATCTAAAGATTGACAGCTTGAGTACTGCCAAGGAAATTTGGGATGAGATCAAAAAGCAGTTGCAATGGACTGAACAAGGAGAGTACATCAAACGCACTCAACTGGTCAACAGTTACCATGAGTTCAAAGCTCGTGAGAATGAACTCCTGTCTGAAACATATGGCAGATTCTGCAAGCTGCAAAATGAAATAAGATCTAATCAAATTGTCAAAACTGATCTTGATTTGAATTGTGTTATTCTGAATTCATTAGGTTCTGAGTGGAAAGGCTCTGCCAGACTTCACAAACAGATCAACAAGGATCTTACATCAGTCACCTTCCACAACATCTTCGAAGATCTTAATCAGTATCAAGATGAAATCTTGCAGTCTAACCCAAAACAACCAGTTGCTGATCCTCTTGCCTTGATGGTATCTGACAAAACCCCTAGGGAAACATCATCAAGATCGTTGAAACTTAAGCATGTGGCTCTCAGTGATTCTGATCACGATGATGATGATGATGATTCAATAGAAGCTGTCTTTCAAGCTCTCACAGTGGCCAGCAAGAATTTCAAGAACCGCTTCAGCAAGACTAACAATAGACAACGGTTCACATCTGGCTCAAGGAAACCCGAAAGAGCTGCTCCTGTTGACAAGCCAAGGTACCAGAGAGAAGAGAAGAAGGAGGAAAAGAAAACTAACTCCAAGTGCTACAACTGTGGAAGATCAGGGCATCTAATCCGGAATTGCCCCATGAAAAAGACCAAAGATGCAGAATACTATCGGCAGAAGTATCGTCTGTTCAAACAAAGACAGGCTGGGAACGCGCTACTAGTAGAAGAAGATCAGTTCTTGGAAGATACAGAATCGGACAGTGATCTGGATGGTGAAGATCATGCTCAGTTCTGTTTAATGGCTCACAATGGTGGAGGAAGTAGAGAGGATGATGATGGTGATGATCTCTCTGATTCAGATGAGGAAAGCTTGGAAAGCGGGAAGGTATCTTCTGACTCTAACTATAATATGAGTTTTAAACATGAACACATACAAACCATATTAATCCGAATGAAAGAGTTAGAAAATCAGATAATAGAATTAACCACTAGAAATCAAGTTCTAGAAGATTTTTCACACAACAAGGATATAGAGGCACAAACAATAATTAAGCAGTTAGATAACGACTTAATTAGCCTTAAGATCCAATTAGCTGCTAAAGAATCTGAATTCTTAGAGTTAACTAATAGCACGAATACCACCATCTTAGATCTTAAAGCAGAATGTGCATGTGCTGAAAAGGATTCTGAAATTCTTAAAAATGAACTTAGGAATGAACTAAGTACTCTTTACACCATAATCTATGAACTTGAATATCTTCTATCCAAACACGATCAAAGCGACAAGATCATCTCTCAATACAAAGAAAAGGAATGTCCTTTCTCCAGATGGAAATTCGATGGACTGGGCTTCAAACACCCAAATGCATTGAGCAAGGTTACGTCCAAACAATTGTACAATGCTGATCTGTTTGGCGAAGGGCTTACCCAACGGATGGTTTTTGTTGGTCAAGAAGAGGAAAGTATTGAAGAAGAAGTCAAACGAACTCTTAATCTCCGAGCTGAAGTTCCATTTGACTACTCTGATCTTAATGACTCATACCTTACCTGTCTCACTTCAACGTCTGATACTGATGTTTCATCTTCTGTCTACACTGATGACGAACTCTACGCCCCTGTTTCACCAAAGCCCACTGTTGAATACATTCCCCAAAAGGAATTACAGCAAAGGTTTCAAACCTTACAGGAGTTTTGCTTCACTCATCTAGTTCAAGGTACCAAAGCCTTCCAATCAGAAACCACATCTGAACCCTCTCCTCTAGTTCAAGAAAATGTTATCCTCTACAAGCGTCTCCAAACAGTATTCAATCTTGATGGCAAGATCATTGACGACTTGTGCAAAGAAAATTTTGAATTTCTTGAACGAATCAAAAAGGTCGAAACTGCACTGGAACCACCCACTCCATTTACCTTCTCACAACAGGGAACCACATCTGATGAACGAATTGAAGGTTCTAAACATGTGTCTACATCTTCTCAAGATGTCAAAACTGAGATAAAATCTGTTAATAAGTCATCCATGATAAACTTAAAACTTAAACAGATTTTCAAATCAAAACAAACCTTCACTTTCACTTCGACTCACAGTTCTCGTAAAATCATTGACATACCTGAATCGTCAAAAGATGCTGCTAGTCGACCACAACTCATTTCTAACAATTTCCATTCTGCTGCAGATGTGAAGAAGCTCGGGAGTGAAGAGCGTAAAATAGACACAAACTGGAAGAGAGTCATTCCTAAGTCCAATAGGAAATGTTCAAACACTAGTCAAACATGTGAACAAATTTTGATGTTTAATTCAGTCTGTAATCGTTCAAGTTTGCATGATAATATAGCCTCTTCGTAGTTTTGTACTAGTGATGGTTGCTTACATGGTCATTGTGAATTTAACTGTAAATATGATCAATTGCGAAAACAAATTGGAATTAAACCATGTGAGGACTGGACAGACTTTTACGCTAACCAAGTCTGTGTTCCATTTATAACCTCAAAAGGAATCGTCATTAATCAATGGATCACAACTCGTCAGTCACATGCACTCAAACGTTTGCACAAATCAAGGCGACTACTGACGATCAAGGAACTGGAAGTCTACAGATGGTAGGGGTATGAAGCATTTAAAAGGGCTTGGATTGCACAGGAAAAACACTTGCATTCTCAAAAGCATTCTTGCAATTCCCCTTCCAAAAACTTCAAATCTTCTAAACCCAAGCCATCATCCATTCAACGAGTAGCAAAACCTACTAATCGCAGTGCTCCAGTTCAGCAAAAGCAAGTTGATGCACCAAGGCCACAGAGAATTCTTAAGAATTCCTCGCAACCATGGATTCACAAACATAACGCTTCCGCAACTCTACCGAATCCAAACCCTCCGATTCCATCAACTGTAAAACCAACAGTTGTAAAGAAACTTTCTTCTCAGCCAATTTCTTCCAAATCTATTCCTTCACGACAACAGATTAAACCCACATGGGTACTCAAGAATAGATCTGCAGAAGTTTCACCACCACAAGTAGACAATATCACTACTCAATCACTTCTAGGGACTAATAATCAAGGACCCATTCAGATATGGGGACCTAAACGTGATTTATTCTCTTTTTGCAGGTGCCTCACTTGTGGTACCTTGACTCCGGCCGTACCAAACATATGACCGGCAACAAAAGTCTTCTCAAGAATTATGTTCCTAAGTACTCCGGGAATGTACGTTTTGGGAACGACAATGTTGCACCAATAATGGGGTACGGAGACATTGAGAAGAAGCACATCAAGATCAAGAAAGTCTCCTATGTTGAAGGATTAGGTCATAATCTATTTAGCATCGGACAGTTTTGTGACAAAGATCTGGTAGTCGTATTCAAGAAAAACAAATGTTATGTGATCACAGAAACTGGTGATGAGCTACTTGCAGGCTCTAGGAAATCTAACCTGTATTCCATAGATTTGGAGAAATATGATTCTCCTACTTCTGTGTGTCTTCTGTCCGAAGCTTCAACTGATCTTACTTGGCAATGGCACCGTAAACTCTCTCATCTGAACTTTCAGAATATTAACAAACTAGTCACTGGTGACTTGGTGAGAGGCATTCCCAAGCTAAGATTCAACAAGGACCATCTGTGTGCAGACTGTGAGAAGGGTAAAATGAAGAAGGCTACTCATAAATCAAAGCAAGTGCTTAGCACTACCAAGCCTTTAGATCTTTTGCATATGGATCTCTGTGGTTCTATGAGAATTCAGTCCAAGCATGGGAAGAAGTATATACTAGTCATGGTGGATGACTATTCCAGGTATACTTGGGTCAAATTCATGCGTGCTAAACATGAAGCTACTCCAACAATTATCACATTCATCAAACAGCAGCAGAACAAGTATGGTCAGAGTGTTGTCTCAATCCGTACAGACAATGGGACAGAATTCAAGAACAACGCTCTGAAAAGCTTTTGGGATCTAGTTGGGATCAACCATCAATTCTCTGCAGCATACACTCCACAACAGAATGGTGTGGTCGAAAGACGAAACAAAACATTGGTTGAAGCTGCCCGTACCATGCTGTCATACTCTGGGCTCCCACCTTCCTTTTGGGCTGAAGCCATCAACACTGCCAGCTATACGCAGAATCGCTCTTTCATTAATAAATGTTTTAATAAAACTCCCTATGAACTGGAAAATGGCATAGTACCTAATATCAAATACTTTCATGTCTTTGGTAATAGGTGCTTTGTTCTAAATGACAAGGATAATCTAGGAAAGTTTGCTCATAAAGCTGATGAAGCTATTTTCCTAGGTTATTCCACTGAATCGAAAGCCTACAGAGTTTTTAACAAACGTACAAAGAGCATTGTTGAAAGTATCAACGTAACATTTGATGATGCATTGAATGTTACAGATTTTCCACCTAAATCAACAGTAGTTGCTTCTGAACATACCTGTTTAGGACCAGTTATTCAAAATAAAGAATCATACATTTCTTCCAGTTCAAATTCTAATCTTGACTTTATGTTTGATTTCTTTCGTTCTGAATCTTCCCCAGTTGTTACTGAAAACAGGGACAACACAGCTGCATAAACAAGTGTCACTATCACAGCTCCTATGGTCACTGAGACAAACCCATTTGCTGATCTATATGCTGAAGATTCTACATCTGTCTCATTCACACAGCCCCCTGTGACTGCTCCTATAGCTGACCAAGATAGCTCACCTGTGTTTGATTTAGACCCAAATTTCTCCACAGAGGATGAAGAAGAGGCAAGACACATTCAAGATCTTATTCCTTCTTCCTCTACCCCCCATGAAATAAAGTAGACCATACATAACTCAGAAGAGAACATAATCGGAGATCCCTCTGTTGGCATACAAACACGATCAGCAATAGCCAATGAATGTCAATTCGCGGGTTTCTTGAGTATGATTGAACCCACCAAGACTTGTGAGGCATTAGATGATCCTGATTGGGTGATTGCAATGCAAAAAGAACTTCACCAATTTGATTGTCTCAAAGTCTGGAGATTAGTTCCTCTGCTTTATGGGAAATCTTTTGTTGGAACTAAATGGGTATTCAAGAACAAAAGAGATTCGGATGGAGTGGTTGTCCGAAACAAAGCACGGTTGGTTGCTAAGGGTTACAATCAGCAAAAGGGCATTGACTATGATGAAACTTTTGCCCCCGTTGCTCGCATTGAGGCTATACGACTCTTTCTTGCCTATGCAGCCTCCCGCAGCTTTCGAGTCTTTCAGATGGATGTGCAGACAGCTTTTCTCAATGGTGTACTTAAAGAAGAAGTGTATGTATCACAACCAGAAGGTTTTATCAACTCTAAATACCCTAACCATGTATATATTCTAGATAAGGCCTTGTACGGTTTAAAACAAGCCCCACGTGCATGGTATGATGTCTTATCTGAGTACTTGATAGGTGAGGGTTATTCAAAGGGAAAGACAGATACCACTCTTCTCACAAAGACTAAAGGTAGGGACAAAATTCTTGTTCAGATATATGTGGATGACATCATCTTTGGATCTACGAATCCAAAGTATAGTGAAGAGTTTGCACAAACAATGGCAAACAGGTTTCAAATGAGTATGATGGGAGAGATGTCATTCTTTCTCGGACTCCAAGTAAAACAGTTGAGTCATGGCAGTTTCATTTGCCAGTATAAGTATATCAAAGATCTTCTCACAAAGTATGATATGCTCAACTGTAATCCTATCTCCACACCCATGGCTACGAAAGCAAAACTATCAGCAGATCCGGATGGCTCTCCAGTGGATATCAAAACTTACCGTGGGATGATTGGATCTTTATTGTACCTAACTGCAAGTCATCTATATATCATGTTCTCTATCTGTCTCTGTGCCAGATATCAGGCGAATCCAAAGGAGTCTCATCTGTTAGCTGTTAAGCGTATTTTCAGATATCTCAAAGGGTCTATGGATCTTGGTCTGTGGTATCCCAAGGACTCAAATCTAGATCTTCATGCTTACTGAGATGCTGACTATGCCGGATGCAAGATTGATAGGAAAAGCAACTCTGGTAGTGCACACTTTCTGGGAGATCGGTTAGTCTGCTGGGCATCAAAGAAGCAGAACTGTGTATCCACTTCTACCGTAGAAGCTGAGTATGTTGCTGCTGCAATGTGCTGTTCACAGAGTCTATGGATACGTACACAACTATCAGACTTTGGTCTCAGGTATGACAAAATTCCACTTTTATGTGACTCTCAGTCAGCCATCGCCATCTCCTGCAATCCGGTACACCACTCTAAAACTAAACATATTGATATCCGTTATCACTTCATAAAAGATAACGTTGAGAAAGGATTAATTGAGCTACTGTATGTTCCTACTGAAAATCAGCTGGCTGACCTGTTTACCAAACCATTAGACGAAAGTCGATTCACTGAGTTGGTATCCAAGTTAGACATGCTCAATATGGAAACTAGCATACTGTTATCTCTTTTTCTTTTCCTTTCTTTTCTTTAGTTTAGAATAGGTGTTATACTGTTTGTTTTCTGTGCAGATATCTGCTGCACCAATCAAGGGGGAGTTTGCTCCTGGTTTTACACATGTTACAAATGTGTAGGGGGAGAAATTTAATATTCCTGGTTTTACACATGTTACAAATGTGTAAGGGAGAAATTTAATACACATTGTGCACATGTGTAGGGGGAGAAGTTTACAACTGACACAATTCCCAAAGTGTAAAACAAATGCATCATCCTAGGGGGAGTGTGTCAAAATAAATAGCTCAAATTAAAGTATCTTGAAATATAAAACTTTTTCAACTCAAAATTTCAGATACTCTGACTTTTTCAGAAAATCTCTAAGTGTTGGGGTGTGTTAACTGCCAATTGCATTCTATGCATCAATCACATGGAATCACTTACAATCTCAACACATTAATTTCGAAGTCTTAGTTCAATCGCATGGAACTCTATCGCATGGGATAATTTGTCAATTATCCTTTAATCGCATGCGATAGCATACTAGAAATGAACATCTCAATCACATGTCAAACAAACCTTGAATTGCATGTGATTGAGTTAAGATAGTGTGAATCACATGCGATTGGGTTAAGATAGTGTGAATCGCATGCGATTTGGATGAATTGATAGAAATGAGCCCCTCCTGAGCTGAATCGCATGCGATTAACACACCAAAGTGTGAATCGCATGCGATTGAACATTCCTATCAGCCCCGATTTTTTAACCGTTTAACCACCCACTCACCACTCGACACGTGTCCTTTTACCTTTATAACTGTCCCATCCTCACCATTAGTCACTTCATCCGATCAAAATTCAAAATCCTTCAAACTCTCTCGATTCGGCTACTTTGATTTTACAAAACCTCTCGTTACGCTACCAAAATTTTCAATCTTAGTGTCAAAATACTCCTAATCATATAGGTAACAACTTGTACGGATTACATTTTTGAAATTTTGACTCTAGACTGTAATTTTGAAGCCTCAAACTTCCGAATGCGATGAGATTTGCGAGACTTTGTATGAACTTTTAGGACACGAAACAAACTCCGTTGGTGAAACTTAACTTGCGATGGCATGTTTGAACATATGAGGAACACTTTGATACAAAAATATTTCAAAAATCTCAAAAAGCGTTCTTCGTGTTCTTGAGGTGTATGAGTTTTCACTAAACACTTCAAATATGGCCTAGAAAATGGTGTTAGGATGATTTTTGGAACATGCTTCAGTACTGCATAGTTGTTTATTATTGTTCAATAAATATAACAAGATTCTCAAAACAACTTTTTTATACTTAAAACCATCCTGTACACAATGGGGTCTTTTCTCAGAGTTAAGGTTTTCACAAAATTTCAAACTCTAAAGTTTTGGTCAATCATGGTCAATATTTCTTCAATCACTTAAGTTTGACCAAATTTCACAATTGAATGTTGGTTCTCATGCATATCTCTGTATCTTTGACTTACCTATTTTATCCATTTGTACAGATAAGATGGCTCAAGCTATCCGTGACCCAGAGGAGATAATGCCTCAAGCTGAGTTCCTCAACACCAGGACTCATCCTAATAACCACTATATAGACCTAACCAAACTCAAAACCCCGACTTATCCCATAGTCACAGAAATCCTCAAGATCTATCCACTAAATCACCTCTTAACCTACAACCCAGCCACCACAGGCACACATGTTCCCGAGCTATATGTCCAACAGTTTTGGAAAACTTGTGATGTCAGACTTAATGAAAGAGGAAAGGAGGTCATACATGCTGAGGTTGACGAATTTCAAGTTAACATTCCACTAAATCACCTCAGAACAATCTTTGAACTGCCCACAGTAGTCAGCAGACCTCCAGCTACAGAATTTGAGGAAATCCCTGATGAGGAGGCATGTCTTACAGCCATTAGGGAAATGGGTTATGATGGGGAGCTCACCCATAAGAATCAGTTTAAACGCACCAGTCTACATCCCAAGTATAACACTTTCATGACGGTGCTTCAAAGGTGTCTTACTCCCAAACACTCGGGGTATGAGTTTCCAACAGAGAATTAACTCAAGATCTTTGTTGCTGTAGCCAACCACTTGCATGTGGATTATGCATTCCTGTTCTTTCAAGATATCAAGGCTACTATGCTAAGAAAGAACTCACAGAAGAAAAAGGATGCAAACTTGCTGCCCTACCACCGCTTCCTGCCAATGATCATCCAATATGTGATGGATCAGAATGCTGAAATTCCTTGCCGGGCAGGTTTACCTTCTATCAACCCTAAACTTTTCATATCCATTAAACATGCCATTCCGGCCAACTTGCCTGTCCCCAGATCTTTCCCTGTCACTCTATTAGACCTATGTGAGCAAAATGACATTACTGTGAGCTATAGGACGAGTGTAGGGATACTTCCCATGCTTGTGCCAGAACCGGCCATACCTGCCCAGGGAGGAGTAGCACCTGGTGAGCATGTAGAACTTAGGCCTCAGACATCTGCGGGAGATGCTGAGCGGGACGTGCAGAGAGAAAATTCTGAGAGGGGTGGAGAAGTAGGTGAAGGTGTGAGAATAGAGAGGGAGGGGATGCATATGACCCCGCCACCATTCAAGCCATCGTTCAATCTCTTTCTCAATCCACCCGCACCCAAGCTGTTCTTACTGAACTTGGTCTTGACGTTTCTGAGTCATCCAGGAGATGCCCCTGCCTTTGAACCTGTTATATCTCCCATGGGCACTCCTGAGCACCCAATCTAACAACCAACAGAAAGCACACCCTCCTTCATGAAATTAACCGACCCACAACCAACCTCACCAGATGTGACACCCACTGCTCAACCTGATACTACATTTCCTCAAGCAGGTGGCCTTATCATCACTTTGAATCCTCCAACTCAAACTACTGAAGTACTTCCAGCAGGAAGGGCATAGTTGCCCCCGAACATGACATTCCAATCACTGTGCCAAGTCATTACTTATCTGTTGAAACTGGTTCCGTCACCCCTGACTCTCTCATTCAACCTCATCAATATGCGGGGTATGGTGCTGGTAGCGGTGATGATGAAGATAGTTTTGTTGTTAGGAGTTCGAGTGAAAGAGAGGAGGTGAGAAAAGAAAAAGTGAGTGCTGAGGGTTCCCCACACCCAGAAAGCCGGGAAGCCACATCCACTATGGGGCCTAGCACTGCTGGGCCTCATATTGAAAAAGTCGCGGTGATCCCATCAGTGCAAGTTTCTGCCCCACAAAGCTACTACGGTGTCTCTCAACAGGCACCGTCTTTATTGCACAGGGTTATAGCACATACACTGGGTCAACCCCAATTGGGTGTTGGACCTATTGAACAAAGAGAACTGCCTCCCTCTTCCTCGACTCCTTTTGATGCACGATTAGACATACCACGGATTTCCGCATATTTTGACCAACACAGGGTAATAATCGATGCACTGAGCTTGTTGGCTCAACAAGTCTCCTCAACTTCCAGAGGTGGTACCTTTTCAGGTGCCATTCGAGGATTGGAAGAAAATTCTGCTGGAGCCAACATTCCTGCTGCTCCAGTAGGTAGTACTGCCTATGTGGCTGGTACTTCAACCGGAAGTCTTCGTGATTCCGGGTTTGTTTCACGTGCATAACTTCATGATCACATTCAACAAGCCATGGCAGCAATCCACCAACAACTACTAACGACAAATCAAAGGTTGGATCGGATTGAACAAGTTTCCCAGGCCCAAGCTCAACAATTGAACAGAATAGAAGCACTCCTTCATGCTAGACCTGCAGTGCCAGAACCACAGCCACAACCTGATCCATCATCTATGTCAGTTGATGCCTTAAAGAGCTTGCTATTTGTCAGACTTCTGGAACAACAGCCAGAATCAGCTCATGATCATGACCTTCTGACTACTCTTCGCAACGTACAGTGTCCATCGGGAATCTCCATGGATGACTTTCAAGAGTTTCATGAATACGTAAACAACAAGATAGATGGGATCACCAGAGGTTTCTATACTTCTCTATCAAAGGTTACTGATCGGCTGACACTACTTGAACAAACTTGTCAGGCTCAGGCTCAGGGAAGCAAGAGGAGGCGGGATGATCAAGATCCTGATGATCAACCCGAGGGGGAGAAAAGAAGAAGATTATATATGACTTCTCCCTCTGTGGCTGCAAATGTACCAGTTGTACCTGTTCCTCAACTCAGTTCATACTTATCTGCAGGTACAAGTTCAGCTGGGTCTGGGATTCAACAACAACAACATATGGCCGATGAAGTTTATGAACGACAACAAAAGGAAAATGTTGAAAAACAAATTGTACTTTATGTACCTCAGCAACAATCTGAACCGAGGCCAAGTGATCTTGAAGAAGGTGAAATACCTTACGAGCAGCCCCATGCTGAGATGTTTGACTGGTCTAGTGACTCAGAGGAACAAGTGGAAGATTTATTTGAGTCTATTCACACATCACCTGCAAGGCATGTGGGGGAAGGTAGTTCTGCTCAACCGGAGGAGGAGACTGAGGATTCTGAGATGGAAAGACTATTCAAAGGCATTGATGAATATGTTGAGCTTGCTGCACGTCCAGATTCTCCTAGAATTGTCCACAAATTTGATGATATTCCCAGTGAAAAAGAACTTGCACTTAAAAGAAAAGAAAGGGAAGCAATTTCTAGAAGGGAAGCTAGGAGAAAGCCTAAACAAAAGAAACCAATCTTCGACGTGTCCAGGGTTCTCAGTGGGATTAATGTTGAAGTTCATGAAACTTTCCCTCCTCCTCTTGGTCGGTTTCAAGAATCAGCTGCCGATGTACTTGAAAGAAACAAACAGAGAGAGGCAGCTGAGAAAACAAGACAAGAATATGAATGGCCCTTGCCAAGGAGCTTCATTGTGCCACCTGCTCCTCTAGTGTGTCGTGGGGATCCAGGACTTGATGCAGGCAACATGTTCACAACAAGTGTTGCCCAACAACCTATATGGAAACCATATTATGTCAATGCTGCTAATCTTGAAGAAAGAATTCCAGACATATTCAGCAATGAGCTAATACAGGTTATTTCCCCTGAGTTGCGGAACATGGACGACAAATAGAGAAGAAGATATGAACACATCCTCTCTCAGTCTATGACAAAACCCAAAGAGATCAAATCAGAGTAACCTATAGTTGAACTTATCAATATCTATACTCAGACAACCTTCAGAATAAAGTATGCCATCTTTCATGTCAGAAGAGCAAACAACCTGTCATACTTCCTCAACGAAGTAGACTTAAGGTTTGTAAGTATTGAAGACATCAGCTTTATCTTTAACATCCTCTCTCAGAAAAGAGGAAAGTGGCTTGAAGAAGAGTTTGGAAGAGGTGCTCTGATGAAATACATGAGAAATTTAATGGAATACTTTGAGGAACATGATCTGCAACTCGGAGCTGAAAACAACTATCTGAAAGTCAATCTCTTAAAGCCTAACCAGAGTTATCCAGATCTAGAAAAGCTTGAAGAATTGACATTTATCTATGATGGGCATCCAAACTTCAAAGGTGATCGAGGGGTCGTCTCAAAGAATACAAAAGGCGAAAAGATCTTCATCAGACTTGATGAACTCATGGCGTATTTAGACGGCACTTTGAAAATTCTTCATCATAAGATACATCAGAAAGTTTGGGATAACCGGATAGCCTATACTGATGAAGAACATGCCGAAGCCTATCGTGCTATAGAAAGGATGAGAACGACACTGGCAAGCAGAAGACAAATATGCAAGTGGCAAGTGGCATTCGGGATTCGCAACAAATCGACATACGAATAGATTAATGTATTTATTTGTTGTGAATGATTACACACCTCACTTAGGGGGAGATTGTTAGAAATATTAAAGCGAGGGGTGTAATATGTAATTACTCAAAGTTGGGGAAATGCTATATAAAGGCATTTCCCCCACATTCTAACTAAGCTTTGCATATTACTCACTTGTGTTTGTGTTCTTACCATTCTCTCTCGGCTCTCTCTCTTCAACCGAATACACACACAAATACTCACTAGTAGATTATCATCAAGCATTGCTTCATCCGTATACAATACGGGACCAACAGAAACTAGCATTAGTGTAACCAGTTATACTAAGCTCATCCATTGAACCTCCATAAACTAGGAACATGTCTTTTGTCCTTCTCAGATACTTGAGAATATTCTTGACACCTACCCAATGAGCTTCACCCGGATTTTGTTGATATCTACTCGTGACACTTATGGAATAGGCAACATCGGGCCTAGTACATAACATGGCATACATATATGATCCAATTGCCGAGGCATATGGAATCAATTTCATCTTATCCTGATCTTGACTAGATACATGACACTGATCCTTGCTCAAAACCGTGCCAGACTGCATTGAAATAAATCCTTTCTTGGATCCATCCATCTTGAATCTTTTCACGACTTTGTCGATGTATGTACCTTGACAAAGTCCAATAAACCGCTTAGATCTATTTCTATAGATCTTAATACCAAGTATATAAGCAGCTTCTCCCAAGTCTTTCATTTGGAAACATTTACCTAACCAGGATTTTACTCCTTGTAATACTGGTACAGTGTTTCCTATTAGCAGTATGTCATCTACATACAAGACTAGGAAGGTTACCGCGATTCAACTGAGTTTAGTGTAAACACACGACTCGAACTCACTTTTGGTAAAACCAAACTCTTTGATGCGCTCATCAAAGTGTAAGTTCCAGCTTCTGGATGCTTGCTTTAATCCATAGATGGATTTTAGCAACTTGCATACTTTATTAGGATTCTTTGGATCTGCAAAACCATCCGGTTGTATCATATATACGTCCTCTGTCAATTTCCCATTAAGGAAATCGGTTTTGACATCCATTTGCCATATCTCATAGTCAAAATATGCTGATATGGCCATAAGAATTCTAATTGTCTTAAGGATTGCAGCCTAGCCTTAAAGGTATGCACCTTTCCATCCATGTCGGTCTTCTTCTTGAAAACCCATTTGCACCCAACAACTTTGCTGTATTGAGGCAAATCCACAAACTCCCAAACTTGGTTATCATACATGGATTGCATCTCTGCCTTCATGGCTTCTAGACATTCTTCAGATTCTAAACCTGAAAAAACATCTTGGTAGGTAGTGGCTTCTGAAAGATCCCCTTCGTCTTGTGCAACTAGGAATCCTAGATACCTATCTGGCTCATGACGAGGCCTACTAGACCTGCGAAGGTCTTGTGTTTGCACTTCTTTCTCAACGACATACTCGGGTTGAGATTCAACAATTCTTTGTTGATTTACAGGTTCAATTATCGGTGGTGGTGTTACCTCTTCTTCTTCAATTTCTTGAAGCTCTATTTCCTTTCTTTGAATTTCTGAATTTTGAAAATTTTCTTCCAAGAATACCCCTTTACGAGCAACAAAGACTTTGTTTTCGTTTGGGTTGTAGAAATAGTATCCTATGGTTTCCTTGGGATAGCCCACAAAGATACACTTATCTGATTTCGGATTGAGTTTGTGTGTGAATGTTCGCTTAACATATACCTCACATCCCCAAATCTTAAGAAAAGACATTTTGGGCTTTTTCCCCGTCCATATCTCGAACGGTGTCTTTTCTACAAATTTTTTCGGAATTCGGTTCAGCATGAACGTCGCTGTCTCGAGTGCGTGCCCCCAAAACGACAATGGTAATGAACTTTGACTCATCATTGATTGTACCATGTCAAGCAGTGTACGATTTCTTCTTTCTAATACACCATTCATCTGAGGTGTATACAGAGGCGTGAGTTGTGAAACAATCCCACAATCCTTCAAATGATCGTCGAATTCTTGACTCAGATATTCTCCACCTCGGTCAGACCGAAGCAACTTTATCTTCTTGTCCAGCTGGTTTTGTACTTCATTCTGAAACTGTTTGAACTTGTCAAAACTTTCAGACTTTAGTCTCATAAGATAGACATAACCAAATCTACTAAAATTGTCAGTAAAAGTGATGACTCTAAGTCAAATGGTTCTAGAATTTCGTCATCTCGGAGTTCCTCTATGCGTTTCTCATTAATGTGTCCTAAACGACAATGCCAGAGGTAAGTCTGATTCAAGTTTGTCTTGGATCTTTTACTTATATTATATATGTATTTTTCATTGTTATCTAGATTTAGCGTATATAGACCATTTTGAGAAATAGATTTAAAATAGAAAACATCATTTTTGAAATAAGAGAAAATTTTACTATTCAAAACATAGTTAAAACCATAGTCTATAAGAAAATCAAACAAGATAACATTCTTGATAAGTCTAGGAACATAATAACAAGGTTCTAGTTCTAAGACCATGCCCGAAGGCAAACTAAGACAATATGTCCCTACGGCTTCAGCACCAACCATGGAGCCTTCGCCTACCCGCAGGTCCATATCTCCTTGTCTTAGCTTCCTACTTCTCTTGAATCCCTGCAAGTGATTGCAAATGTGATGACCACATCAGGTATCCATACCCATGATTCATAAGAAGTAATAAGACAATCTATCATAAAGATACCTGAGTCATTGGGCGAACAAATGTCCAGCTGATCTATGTCGAGTGAGTGCTCGCATGAATCCTTGCTGCCACAGTCGGGGCAACAAATATCTCCATACTCTTCCAACCAGTCATCCTCTTGCATAGAGTCCACTACTATTGACTCTAGCTTCTTTGGATCTAGATCATCGCTAATGCACATGAGAATCTCGTGCAAGCTTGTGACGGTCATCTCAAAATCTCCAAGGATGTACATTACCCTAGTTTGATAATAGTCCGACAAGGAACTGAACAAAAGCATAACTAGCTCATGTGGCTTTGATTTTGGTCCAAAGGTCTCATAGCAATCTAAAAGCCTTCTCACATTAATAAGATGATTGCTAATTGGCTGATTTTCTTTCATTTTCAGTGAAAGAATTTCTTTCATTAGCAAGACATGACATACTCGTTCACTATACTTGAACCTCTCCTCCAATGCTTGAACAACCTCAAAAGATGACTTCTCCCGGAGATCATCCGTAAACTCGGATGAAGCTAAGAGAACGAGAATCGACATAACATCAGATTCATCAGCCAGATACTGATAGTAAGCATCATACTCACTATCCTGGGCATCTACTCCTGGTCGTCCTAGAGGCAAAGTCTCTATGACATACAACTTTCCCTGTGCATCTAATACATTCTTAAGATGCATCTTCCAAACGGCGAAGTTTGGACCTGAAAGCTTCCACTTGCCAATGATATGGCTTAAGGATTCTTCGGGTGAGTAAGATGGAATAACAGATAAAATAGACATCTACAAAAAAAGAAAAGATAAAACCGATTCAGTAATATGATTATATCTTCTAATAATTATTACCTTTTTAAATAATTTATTAGTCTAGGATCCATATTTCACATTTCCCGATGCAAGGTTTGGGCACTTCCCACCGAACAATGCTATTTCTGGTAGGTAAACCTATACCAATCGTATCCTACGTGGACACGACTCCTAGATCTGCGGGACATCGGTTACAAGAACCGTGCATGCTTTAGTCCCTCTAGTGCATTTTGAGCCAGGACTCCAGATTATCACCAAAATAGATCACACCACCTAAGACAGTGTGAACTCTGACCGGGACTCCCGATTATCGTAGAGCATTTCACACCCTTTCCGGCAATGGTTTGAACCCGAATGCCCAAGGTTTGGTTACTTCCGGCACCCGAGTACCGTTTAACAGGAAAGTTGTACCATTAGACGGGTAGCAAACTGATCTAAGATTTTTCTAAAAAGGATTTCAAAGTTTTTAATCAGAAACTTTTTCCAGTTTTCTTTGTAAAAACACTATTTAATAATAACTATTATTAAAACCCTGTTTTATTTCATCGTGTGAATCACATCCACGCATATAATAATATGTAAAGAAATAAAACAACACATAACATCTATGCCTTAGCCTTGCCCTTAACTAATGTCGGTTTCGTGAGCCACACGAAAAAACCAACGGTCCAAAACCTAAGTGGATAACAACACACATGGCATGAACTTCTGAAGCTCCCACTGGCTCCCGCATCCAATCCTACTTCTTGCTCCTTGTATCAGCTTCAAAAACTATTCTATATATATCTATGTTAGAATCTGCCCGATAATATATGTACGCCTTAGAGCACTGCCGATGATGTATGGGCCTATATGGGTCACACACCGGGGTCTAACATGACATCAAATAAAGTTGAGGGACCAAAGATGGCAAAAGTGTAAGTTAGCAATGCAGGCTGCGTTAGAGCCGCTAACTTAATGAGTTAGCGCCGCTAACTGTTAAGGTTAGCGCTGCTAAAGCCGCATGTGCTTTATGTCGTTTCAAAGACAGGCCGCGTTAGCGCCGCTAAGTTCTAAGGTTTAGCGCCGCTAACTTATAGTTAGTGGCGCTAAGGCTGCATGAACTTTATGTCAAGATCACCTACACTCTTGGCCAATGCATGGAGATGTGATGATTGGTTTTGGCCGGTTAGAGGAAGCTCCAGGGACCCTTAAGTGTTTATAAAAGAACTCTATTCCTGGAGATAACTTCTTGGGGTCCAACTCTCTCTCTAGCATCTTTTTCCCCATTCACTTTATACCTTGCATTTTGGTGATTTGGTGAACACACAATTTGGTTCCAGAAGACTCATTTGCGGATCTTGCATAATATTTCTGTGAGAAGATATTATACAAGTTAGCTAGCACTAGTTGTTGGACTTGTACCCGGGGTGCGATTTCAAGAGAAGAAGAAGAAAAGGTTCTTGTTTCCAAACCAACATCAGCCACCATCAAGCATTTTTCTGGAGCTTAGGAGCAAGGTATAACCTTCTAATCTCCTTGCATGTTGCTATTTTGTTACATAGAGTTGATCCACCTTTGGGATTTCATGTTTGAACACTTTTCATTCTTGCTTGTATGTTGTTGTTTCATGCTTCCGTTGCGTGTTCTGGAAATGGCAACAGTGGTATCAGAGACACCTCTATGTTAGAATAGCACTTGGTGGCCTGAAAAACCCGAAATCAAAATGTTTTTATCCTGCCGTTAGGGTTAGCGCCGCTAAATGTTAGTTAGCGACGCTAAGTTTTTGAGTTAGCGGCGCTAACGATACTGGAAAATTGTTTTTCGAAAATTTGAATAAAACAGTTTTGGTCTCGGGATTTTTGGCTTTTAGACCTTCTGGAAATTTGTTCCAAAGATTCCTAGCATGTTGTTGCAGTAGTGATATGCCTTGTTTGGTTGTATGTGTTAACATGAGTTGGTAACCTTGCCTTGGCCTTTTGGTTAATTTGTGTTGTGCATTTGGTGGTTTTAATCCACATTAAAGGCTGTAAATTTATTAAATTCAGTATGTTTGTAATAATTTTTGTGGCTTGCATGCCATTTCATTCATCCATGTACATGTAATTAGATAAATAGGAAGATTTGTGGCTTGTATGCCATTTATTTTCTATTGTATGTAATTTGTATGATGGAGGAATGAAGACACAAGAGGAGGCAAAACAAGATGGAGTTTTGATGCCCTTAGAAGCCAATGAAGTCCAAAGGAGATGGTGGTTCTAGTGGTAGCTTGCATCAAGAAGTTTTGTCCCGTAGTTTGACCAAGTTCTTTCCGTTATGGCTCACGGGAGGAACGCACAGGTTTATTGGCAAGGGTTACCAACTATTTTGTATATTGCGTGTGATGTGATTTTATTATTCTATGCATGGATGTGTAGGTTTCGCATGCTAGATAATTTTTATTAAAATTAATAAAATTACAAGAGTTTTGATAAAATGGTTTACTTTCGCGCGCGATCACATACATAGATTAACCCGCCTAGTGAAAATAGGATTTGTCACTAATAAGTTAATCTAAAACCAAACCAGAAACAAAAGCCCATTTTTTCAACAAGACGTAAATCATGCACCATCCGTAAGTCGATACCACCCGAATCTAGTCTTATGGGATTTGGTTGTCGAGCTTAGCACGAGCCAACTCTCATAAAACTGTGTGGAAGGTGAGCGTGGAAAATTCACAATTTTGGTTGTCGAGGTTAGCACGAGCCAACTTTGATGAGTTTGTTACCGTATGTCTTGACGGACGATTTGCAATTTTAGGTTTGAAATCTTTGTTAATTTTCGAGCTTAGCACGAGTTAACCAAAATTTGAAGACTTAAAATTGGTGCAAGAAGGGGATCAAACATGCCAAACGACCATTGGATGTCGTAGGATCCCGCAAGGCGCTAAGGATTGCAATTGGCAAAATGGTTGCCGACCTAAATAGTTTTATCATGTGATCGGCGGTAACCCCGTCACATGGTAGGATGAAATACGGTTCTTAGCCTTGTTAAATTAATTCTTTATGGGTAAATTATTTAACAAGATAAAATATCAAACTAACTAAAATCTACTTTGCAATTTTAGATGGCATCAACAAGCGCAACAAACACCACCACCAACGTTTCTCTTTGAGTTTTCCTTGAAAAGGAGAAACTCGATGGTAGCAACTTCATGGACTGGCATAGAAAACTGAGGTTGGTCTTGCGGTATGAAGGCAAGTTGCATACCATAGAGGAACCCCTACCCGAGGCACCTCCTGCTGGTGCAACAAGGGCTGTCCGAGAGGCGTATGATAAACGCCTCAAGGAAACTGAGGAAGTCACGTGCCTTATGTTGAGCACAATGAACTAAGACTTGCAAAAGCAAATGGATAATTTAAGTGCTTACGACCTGGTCGTGCAGCTGAAGGATATGTTCCAACAGCAGGCGAGGCAGGAAAGGTACGAGTGCCTCAAGACAACCCTTGCTTGCAAGATGCAAGAAGGAGGGAACGTGAGCGCGCATGTGTTGCGAATGAAAGCAAACATTGAGCGCATGGAGAAGTTAGGTTTCACCATTGGGAGGGAGATGGCGGTTGATTTAATCCTCCAATCCCTGCCCAGTACATATGATCAATTCGTAATGAGTTATCATATGCACAGTATGGATAAGACCTTGATGGAACTTCATGGTATGCTAAAGACTGCTGAGTCTAGCATGACCAAGAACAAGCCATCCTCCTCCAATCACGTTCTCTCCATCCGGGAAGGCCGCATCACAAAGAGGAAGGCTGCCCCTTCCCATAAAAGGAAGGGTAAGGGAAAGGTTGGCATTGCCAAGCCTATCCCGGCCTCCGAGGTTAAGGGCAAAGGGAAACTTCCACAAGCCAAGACTCCGGAGGATGCGGAGTGCTTCTTCTGCGGGGGCAAGGGCCATTTCCGCCGTAGCTGCCCGAAGTACCTGGAGGGACTCAACAAGCTCAAGGCAATGAGCATTTCGGGTCCGGACACATCAGGTACGTTGATGATAGAACTCCACCATACTTCTACTTCTAAAGGCTGGGTATTGGATACGGGCTGTGGCACTCACATATGTAATATGGTGCAGGTGCTTAAGGCAAGTAGGAGCTTGGAGCGGGGAGAGCTGGATCTTTTCATGGGAAACACGGAGGTTGTCCCAGTAGAAGCAAAGGGTGACTTGGAGCTTTCCTTCAAGACTGGCAATTCGATTTTATTAAAGGATGTATGCTATTCGCCCTATGTGGCTAAAAACATTATTTCTTTTTACAAAATGTATAACGATGGTTATGACTTTAGATTTGTAAATGGTATAATTATTTGCTTTAAAAATGATGTTTATTTTAAAGCTCTACCATGTCATGGCATATATGAGGCAAATGCATACGTTGAATCAAGAAAATCTATCATGAATATTGATTCTGATTCCAAAAATGGTTTGGATAAGTATTCCATATGGCATAGTCGTCTTGGCCACATAAACAAGGCTCACATCGCCAAGCTCCAAGCGGATGAGATCTTGGAATCATTTGATCAAGGATCAAATGATGTATGTGAATCTTGCTTATTGGGTAAAATGACAAAAGCACCCTTCACGGGAACAAGTGAGAGGGGAAATGACCTTTTAGACATAATCCATACGAATGTATGTGGACCTTTCAAGCATGTCACAAGGAATAACTCAAGATACTTCGTAACCTTTATAGATGATTATAGTAGGTACGGGTATGTCTATCTTGTTAAACACAAGTATGAAACCTTTGAGGTGTTCAAGACATTCCAAAACGAAGTTCAGAATCAGCTGGGCAAAACAATAAAGATACTTCGGTCTGATAGAGGTGGAGAGTATCTTAGTACCGAGTTTATCGATCATCTTAAAAATTGTGGAATCATTTCACAATTAACACCTCCAAGGACTCCACAATTAAATGGGGTCGCTGAGAGGAGGAACCGGTCTTTGCTTGATATGGTAAGGTCTATGATGAGTCGGGCGGAGGTACCTATTAGTTTCTGGGGATATGCCCTAGAAACAGCGGTAAGAATCCTTAACCTCGCACCAACCAAGAAAGTTGCTAAAACACCTTATGAAATGTGGTATAATAAGAAGCCGACACTTTCATACTTACGAGTTTAGGGTTGTCAAGCCTACGTGAGACGTGAGGTCGAAGACAAACTTGAACCTCACTCAGAAAGGTGTTACTTTATCGGATATCCTCCTGCCGATGTTGGATATTTCTTTTATAAACCTTCAGAGAACAAGGTATTTGTTGCTCGTAGAGCATTCTTCCTAGAAAAGGAGTTGCTATCCAGACATGGCAATAGGAAATTGACCTTGAAGAAGATCAAGGGTCGACTGATAAAGAACTTGAGGTTGGCACTAGCCAAAATACTGAGCAACATGATACTGCGGTACCTGACACTCTAGCAACATTTACTCATAGCCGTTCCAGTATAACTCGTTCTGAGCCAGAGAGATATGGGTTTCTCATATCCGTGGGCAGCGAGTTATTGGTGGATCATGATGAACCCACCAACTACAAGGAAGCCATGGCAGGCCCTGAGTCTGCTCAGTGGAGGAAGGCGATGGAGAGCGAGATGCAATCTATGTCGGATAACCAGGTTTGGGAACTTGTTGATCCTACACCAGGGATTAAACCCGTTGGGTGTAAATGGGTTTTCAAGAAGAAACCCGGCATAGATTGAACCTTGGATATCTTCAAAGCCCGACTGGTGGCAAAGGGTTTCACTCAGACTCAAGGATTTGATTATGATGAAACCTTCTCCCCAGTGTCCATGTTGAAGTCAATCCGAATACTACTTGCCATAGCTGCATTTCATGATTATGAAATTTGGCAAATGGATGTAAAGACCGCCTTCCTTAACGGGAAGCTTAATGAAGAGGTGTATATGAGACAACCTGACGGTTTTGAGCATTCAAAGTATCCAAACAAGGTTTGTAAGCTTATGAAGTCCATTTATGGACTTAAACAAGCATCTCGAAGCTGGAATCTTTGCTTTGATTAGAAAATCAAAGAGTTTGGATTTTCAAAAAGTAAAGATGAACCTTGCGTATATGTCAGGGCTAGTGGGAGCACTATAGTCTTCTTGGTTCTATATGTAGATGATATTCTACTCATTGGAAATCATATCCCAAGCCTAAGGAGTGTCAAAGCTTGGCTAGGGAGTTGCTTTTCAATGAAGGACCTACGGGATGCGAGCTGTATTCTGGGAATAAAGATCTACCGAGATAGATCTAGAAGGCTGCTAGGGCTTTCTCAAAGTGGATACATAGAAAAGGTCGTGAGACGCTTTAAGATGGAGGAATTCAAGAAAGGAAACCTCCATATGATGCATGGCTTGACCTTGAGTAAAACTCAATGTCCTACCTCCAAAGAGGAGATAGAAGTAATGAAGCGAGTACCATATGCTTCGGCTGTGGGCTCGATCATGTACGCCATGCTATGCACTCGTCCTGATGTGTCATGTGCTTTAAGCATGACTAGTAGATATCAGGCGAACCCAGGAGAGCCTCATTAGAGGGCAGTAAAGAACATTCTCAAATATCTGAGACGTACAAAAGAGATGTTCTTGGTATATGGTGGGGAAGAAGAGCTGAGAGTAAAGGGTTACTCGGATGCTAGCTTCCAAACTGACAGGGACGACTGCCGATCACAATCGGGGTTTGTGTTCCTGTTAAATCGTGGTGCTGTCAGCTGGAGGAGCTCGAAGCAAGACACGGTGGCTAATTCGACTACCGAATCGGAGTACATTGCGGCAAGTGAAGCCACAAAGGAGGCCGTGTGGATGAAGAAATTCATCCAAGATCTACAAGTGGTTCCGAGCATCGCTGACCCTATTGAGATAATCTGTGACAATGAGGGTGCGGTGGCCTTGGCAAAAGAACCAAGAGCTCACAAGAGGACAAGACACATTTCGCGCAAGTACCACTTTATACAAGATGTAATTGAAAGTGGTGAAGTCATCATTAGCAGAGTAGCATCGAATGGAAACCTGGCAGATCAATTCACTAAGCCGTTACCGCAGACAGCTCATGAATCTCACACTAGAGCAATAGGTGTAAGATTTGCTAGCGATTTGGCTTGAGTTGTATATATTTTAGTTCATTTGATATGTATATTTTATTTTGGGAACGATACAGATAGTATTGTAACTTATGCTTGTTTCGATATATAATGGAGATTATATATGCGTGTGATATGGTTACATTCATAAGACTTTACTGTGTTCCATCTTAGCATGTTTAATTACTTCCAGAAATATTTTTCTATATTTTAAACTTTCCACAGTCAGTCAATCTTATGGAAGAAGGATTGAAACAAGACTGAGAAAAGCATGTGATCTTGAATTCAAAATGGTTGAATTAAGGTGCAATGCTTATATGTGCTTGAAAATAGTTTCAAGTGACTGGAAGACCCACACCCAAGTATACTTCATGGATTATAGTCATGAGTAACTTGGGATGATAAAATCTTACATCCTTAGACCGGAGATGTATGAACTGCTATATCATAGTTCTTACTTGCTTTAGCCATTTTTAAAAGAAGTTCGTGACTGGCTGTGATAAAGGAAATGACTAGGTAAGTCAGGGAGTATGGTATGGGGTTATGCAGTAAAAGGGATTTGTTCCTTTGGTATGAGAGATATCCCTAGGCCCCTCGATGATTGGGAGATGACACCAAAACTTTGCATGGCCGTGCACAAGGAATATTGATTGAGAATCAGATATGCCCTTAACTTTTGGTCACCACCAATCAAGATCGAGAAACATAATCGTGAACGATCTGGAGATTGACATTTTCTATCCATGTCTCGTGTTCACAAGGATATCGCGAACAAAAGGATGACTAAGATCACTTATCTAGGACCACTACTTCTAGTATGATGGTTTTCTGCAGGAATTCAGAACCCATACAGACTTGGGGGAATTGAAGCTTTGCTAGAGGCCGCTCTTTGTCTGTGCTTACTAGGGTTCAGTATATTATGTGCAAGTGGGAGTTTGTTAGAATATGCCCGATAATATATGTACGACTTAGAGCACTGCCGATGATGTATGGGCCTATATGGGTCACACACCGGGGTCTAACATGACATCAAATAAAGTTGAGGGACCAAAGATGGCAAAAGTGTAAGTTAGCAATGCAGGCTGCGTTAGCGCCGCTAACTTAATGAGTTAGCGCCGCTAACTGTTAAGGTTAGCGCTGCTAAAGCCGCATGTGCTTTATGTCGTTTCAAAGACAGGCCGCGTTAGCGCTGCTAAGTTCTAAGGTTTAGCGCCGCTAACTTATAGTTAGTGGCGCTAAGGCTGCATGAACTTTATGTCAAGATCACCTACACTCTTGGACAATGCATGGAGAGGTGATGATTGGTTTTGGCCGGTTAGAGGAAGCTCCAGGGACCCTTAAGTGTTTATAAAAGAACTCTATTCCTGGAGATAACTTCTTGGGGTCCAACTCTCTCTCTCTAGCAACTTTTTCCCCATTCACTTTATACCTTGCATTTTGGTGCTTTGGTGAACATACAATTTGGTTCCAGAAGACTCATTTGCTGTTCTTGCATAATATTTATGTAAGAAGATATTATACAAGTTAGCTAGCACTAGTTGTTGGACTTGTACCCGGGGTGCGATTTCAAGAGAAGAAGAAGAAAAGGTTCTTGCTTCCAAACCAACATCAGCCACCATCAAGCATTTTTCTAGAGCTTAGGAGCAAGGTATAACCTTCTAATCTCCTTGCATGTTGCTATTTTGTTACATAGAGTTGATCCACCTTTGGGATTTCATGTTTGAACACTTTTCATTCTTGCTTGTATGTTGTTGTTTCATGCTTCCGTTGCGTGTTCTGATTTCTAATTATCACATCCTGATGAATTACCTTGATTTTTACCAACTGTTAATATCACCTTGTTTAACAAATAGCTGTAACATCCTGAAAATGGGCTTAGTTGTACTTCGTGCTCAAATGGTTGTACCTTGACTTTAAATAAGTATTTTAATGGTTGTTTAACGTTTTAGTTAGTTAAAGTGGATATATGAGTTGTTATGAGAAAGTTAGGGTTAACGAGTAAAAGTGATAAAGTGTTAAACGGTTTCGAGTTATGATTCCGTAGATATCCCCGTTAGTTGAAACGGGATAGCGTGTGTTAAGTTGTAAGTTGAAAAGGGGAACAAAATACCCCGTTGTCTAAATTAAACAACCAAAGTCGGTTGTTTGGCTTCCCTTATCCCCTGATTCAACCAATGCACACACAAAACACACATACAAGCTTACGTACACATACACACACTTAACCCTTGGAGCTTTTGGAGAAAAAATCAAGAATCAAGTGATTTCAGTAGCTATTAAGTGTCAATATGTTGTGTATCAACTGATTTGTAAGTGATTTCATTAAGAACCCTAGTTTTGAGTTCATGAGTAAAGAAACACCATTTGGATGGTGTTTGATGTGTTTTTGTGGTTTGTTTTTGTGCCAAAAGTGTTCTTAAGGTTCAATTGATGTCAAACAAAGTGTACAAACATTTGGAACTGAGTTTTGATCGATTAAGGTGTTAAAAATGTGGTTTTTGGGTGCTGTACGCGAACAGAGTCGAAGAACACTGTAACTGGGGTCCATGCGGTTGCATGGCATGTGCATGCGGTCGCATGGGGGTCCATGCGGTCGCATGACATGTGCATGCGGTCGCATAGGTTGTTTGTAATTCTTGCGATCGCAGGGTAAGGGCCCTGCGACCGTAAGGATATGTTTTTAGGTGATGTTACCGCCTACGGGCGAAGGAAATAAGGTTTTCGATCGTAGGTATATAACTTGCGATCGTAACCAACTTTAGAACCATGCTTGCGGGCAAAAGTGGTTGCCCTTGCGATCGTAAGCATGTGTTTGGGGGAGAAGGCCTCATACGATCGCAAGGAGTACTCGTGCGATCGTAAGGGATGTTGTTACAGGGCCTTTGCGACCGCAAGGATAGTGCTTGCGATCGCAAGTTATGGTCCTGCCCTGAAAGCTTGTGTAGCTTGCATTTTGACTTGAGTGTGCTATGTGTAAGTGATAACCAAGCGAGTATGCGATGTGTTAGGTATACCTGAGGAACCAGAAGACACGAGTGGCGTATTTGCGTAGTGAGGACTCCTGGTGAGTACCGGTTTTCCCATGAGCCTCAGTAAGTAGGGCTAACTGTTGTGTAATGAAACGTGCTATTGTGATATTGACATATGCACATGCGAGGTAAGTGGTGAAGTGACAAGTTGTGTTATAGCATGTGTTATGTGTTTATAGTAGTGACGATAGATAAGTGAAGTGATACAAGATTGACCCATGTAGGGTTATGACTAATGTGACAATTGTATGCTATGTTTAATGTGTAATTTAGTATTCTGCTCATCAAGTATGAGCAGAAGCTAATGTGATAAAGTATATGCGCATGTAATTGGATCCTGATTGGATCAGCTGTGTTAGAATGTTAAATTGTGCATACAATTGGATCCTTATTGGATCGGTTATGTGTTATTATGTTATGTCCGGACAATTGGGGGACCGTACGAAAGTTCCTGGGATTGGTTAAGGTCTGCCACGTAGGCTGGTCCCTGGGGGCCCAATAGGGTCTGGAAGTGGGGGATTAACGGCACCCGAGTGTATATGCTTGGTGACGGCTCTGCAGGCCACCGTTCCTTGACGAAGATGGGGTTCTCAGCGTAAGCCGGAACTGGTTATGTTATGGGGTTCTCGGCGAAAGCCGGAACCTGGTTGTGAAACGGGGTTCTCGGTGCAAACCGGAACTGGTAAAAGTGATGGTGGGCTGCTCTTCGCTCCCCCACCGATGCAAATGGTTGTGATTGATTCCTCAGCTTGGATCGTTGAGCCAGGATAACTACCTTGCAAGATATGATCCCGCCGACCTGTCGGCACACCGCTATGTGATAGCTTAGCTCTGTGTGCCTTATTGTGTTGTGATAGCATGCTTATTGGTGCTTATGTGTAAATTGGTGCTCACTAGCTAGTTGTAGCTAACGGTGCAAGATTTCCCTTTTTCGCAGGTTAGTGACTGATGGTCTGGCGAGCTGGGGTTACTCGTGGGTAATTGTAGTATTTATATTTGTGGAACACTAAATGTTATTTTTATGCATGTGATCCGATGGTCGGTTGTTAGTTACGGTAAAACCTGTTATATGAAATGTTGGCAAGTCAGATAACAATCTGATATGTTTGTAAATGGTGATTATATCCGCTGCAAGCTTTTGTTAATTAAGTTTTAAAAGTTTAAATTGGCGCTAATTTTAAGCTCATGAAACACGGTGTTACAATTAGGTATTAGAGCCTAAGTTTGAGGGAATTGGATACTCGGAAGAGTATTCGATCTCATACTCGGGCCGACCATCGTTAAGTGTTCCTATTGGGGTAATTGGAACTGAGTGTGAGTGTTACGTGATTGTGATATGTTATAGACTAACGCCCCATGAGAGAAGATGTCTGATAAGTGATGTGCTAAGTGTGGTTCTCGTGTGTATAGTGAGTAAGTGAGAATGTCAGAGCAGCGAGTTGATAGTGAAAATGCTCGTAAGCAAGTGGAGGACGAGGCATCTCGTACTCATGTTGACAATGAGAAGGAATCTTCTCTGCGTGATACTCAAGGCCCGAGGCCGATTCCAGAGTTGCAGTCGTATGTTCTGCACCTTGAAGAAGAACTCCGAGTGACGAGGGAGATATTGTTAGAATCCATCAAGAGTTAGAGTCCGGAGCACTGTTCCTACAAGAAGTGCCTTTCTTGTGGACCCAAAGAGTTCAAGGGTAGTGATAATCCTTCGAATACTATACGATGGCTTCAATAGATGGATCAAGTTTTCGAGTCTTGTGATTGTGAACTAGAGTACCGTGTCAAGTATGCGGTACGCCTGCTGAAGGGTGATGCCATGTTTTGGTGGGACTCCGTGAAAGATTTAGTGAACAGAGAAGTGATTGTTGCAATGATGTGGGAGCAGTGTTCTGAGTGTGTGACAAAGAAATACTACACCGACTACGATTTAGAAAAGATGGAACGGGAGTTCAATGATCTCCAGAAAGGAGATAAGCCAGTGGAAGATTTGATCCACGCTTTTACTGATAAGGTGAGGTTTATTCCTCACCTAGTAGCAGATGAAAGTGCGAAGATTCGCAAATTTGTGGGAATGCTACCAGTGGATTATAGAGCGCATGTTAGAGATGTGTCTAGTTTGGATCATGCTTTTGAAATAGCTCGACAAATTAAGGGAGATCGCCTTCAGTGCAAGGGAGATGAGACAGTTAAGGGTTAGAATAGGAAATTGCGGAAATCCTCTAAATCTGGTCCTGTGAAAGAGCAGCCTTGTGTAGGCAGAAAGTCGAGATCGTGTAAGAAGTCCAAATTTGATGGTTGTTGGTGTTCTCAATTCCATGCGTATCACACTGGTTCTTGCTCCAAAGCTACTACCAGGTGTTTGAGGTGCGGACAGATTGGTCACACAACTGCGAATGTGAGTTCAAAGGAAATGTGTGTTTTAGGTGCCACAAGTTGGGGCACCGAATTAGTGATTGTCCGATGAGATAGGATACAGGAACCGGAGGATCAGTGTCAGGGCAAAAGATAGAGGGCTATTCCCGTGTAAAAAGGGTGAGCGTTGTAGATGATGTCAAGTGGAACTAAAGACACCAGATGTATAGTTTTGGTTATTTTGTGTTTGGTAGATTTTGGTGAACTGTAAGTGTTTGTTTTGTGTTGACTAACTCGTTTGAGAGTGTAAATTGTTGATATTCGAGTAGTTGTAATTGTGATTAGTGTTTATGAGTTGTTGTTGGCTATAGTGAGATTGTTTTTTACTTTTATTGTAGTTGTGTTTCTTATGAGGTTTCAATGTTGGAACTGGAGTGGGTTAATTCAGAAATGATGTTGTCGAGGAAATCCAATTCAGTAGAAGTGATAGAAGTTTTATTGTTTCTTGAGACAAGTGTTTTAGCTCGATGCAAATGGCGGAAATGCATTGTTTATGTTGATTTACTGTAAGAATTTGACTTAAGAAAGTTAGTTAAGGATAAATGCCAATTGTGTTAAATAAACGCGAATGTGATAAGAGAAATAAAGTGATATTATTAATAGTGTGAAAGAATAGTTTTAGTGGTAATAAAACGAAGCTTAATTAGTGTATTAAGAAAAGATGTGTATCAATGCGGACAGTCGAGAATGTCCAAGTGTGGTTAGATTGAATTGATGAATAGTAGAAAGGTTTTAATGATGTTTTGTGTTTATACTAACTAAAAGTTCTTTGATTGCAGTAAGATGGATAGAGACACGGATAGACAAGCTGGAAATGAGAATCGTGAAGAGACCTTGGATTTAACTACTATAGGAGAAGTCCAGGACTATATCTCAGTTTATGGAAGTAAACGCGGGGCTGTGCCTACGCGTCATCTTCGAGAAGTAATGTCAGATCAATTCGATAAATGTTTTAAGAAAAATATGCCTCCAATTGTAGCAGGCATAAGAAATGAGGTGAAAGAGGAAATGAAAGACGAGATGAGAAGTGCTGTACAAGAAGAGTTTCGTGCAATGAAAGAGGAACAAAGTGAGGAAGTCCAGAAAGCGAATACTCAGGCTGAGGCCGGAGGATCTAGACGTCGAGTTACGTGTGAGATTTGCGGAAAGAGCCATGCCGGGGAGTTCAAGTACAAGGATAGAGTGTGTTATTCGTGTGGACTCCCAGGGCATTATTCTAGAGAATGTTTGGGTAAGTTTTGTGATGAGTGTAGTCAGTATGGGCATGACTCTTTGGAGTGCCCTAACTATTTGAAAGTGTTTTGTAAACTTTGAGATAATAGAAGAGTGATCTAATGTAGTTAAGTGAAGTGTGTTTAAATGTAGTGTGTACTTTTCATGCGAAGTGTAACGTTGTAGTTAGTCAAAATAATAGAGTTTTGTGTTAGTTGTTTTTCGTGTTAAATTATGGTTGTGACCTAACGCAGGATGATTGTGGAAGTGTGTGATCGTGTAAGTGATCGTGATTAGATTCCGAGGACGGAATCCTCTTTAAGAGGGGTAGATTTGTAACATCCTGATAATGGGTCTAGTAGTACCTAGTTTTACTTCGTGCTCAAATGGTTGTACCTTGAATTTAAATAAGTATTTTAATGGTTGTTTAACGTTTTAGTTAGTTAAAGTGGATATATGAGGTGTTATGTGAAAGTTAGGGTTAACGAGTAAAAGTGATAAAGTGTTAAACGGTTTCGAGTTATGATTCCGTAGATATCTCCGTTATTTGAAACGGGATAGCGTGTGTTAATTTGTAAGTTGAAAAGGGGAACAAAATACCCCGTTGTCTAAATTAAACAACCAAAGTCGGTTGTTTGTCTTCCCTTATCCCCTGACTCAACCAATACACACACAAAACACACATACAAGCTTACGTACACATACACACACTTAACCCTTGGAGCTTTTGGAGAACAAATCAAGAATCAAGTGATTTCAGTAGCTATTAAGTGTCAATCTGCTGTGTATCAACTGATTTGTAAGTGATTTAATTAAGAACCCTAGTTTTGAGTTTATGAGTAAAGAAACGCCATTTGGATGGTGTTTGATGTGTTTTTGTGTTTGTTTTTGTGCCAAAAGTGTTCTTAAGCTTCAATTGATGTCAAACAAAGAGTACAAACATTTGGAACTGAGTTTTGATCGATTAAGGTGTTAAAAACGTGATTTTGGGTGCTGTATGCGAACAGAGTCGAAGAACACAGTAACTGGGGTCCAAGCGGTCGCATGACATGTGCATGCGGTCGCATGGGGGTACATGCGGTCGCATGGCATGTGCATGCGGTCGAATGGGGGTACCTGCGGTCGCATGGCATGTGCATACGGTCGCATGGGGGTCCATGTGGTTGCATGGCATGTGCATGCGGTCGCATTGGTTATCTGTAATTCTTGCGATCGCAGGGTAAGGCCCTTGCGACCGTAAGGATATGTTTTTAGGTGATGTTACCGCCTACGGGCGAAGGAAATAAGGTTTGCAATCGTAGGTATACAACTTGCGATTGTAACCAACTTTAGAACCATGCTTGCGGGCAAAAGGGGTTGCCCCTGCGATCGTAAGCATGTGTTTAGGGTAGAAGGCCTCTATCGATCGCAAGGAGTACTCTTGCGATCGTAAGGGATGTTGTTACAGGGCCTTTGCGACCGCAAGGATAGTGCTTGCGATCACAAGTTGTGGTCCAGCCCTGAAAGCTTGTGTAGCTTGCATTTGGACCTGAGTGTGCTATGTGTAAGTGATAACCAGACGTGTATGCGATGTGTTAGGTATACCTGAGGAACCGGAAGACACGAGTGGCGTATCTGCTTAGCGAGGATTCCAGGTGAGTACCGGTTTTCCCATGAGCCTCAGTAAGTAAGGCTAACTGTTGTGTAATAAACATGCTATTGTGATATTGACATATGCACGTGCGAGGTAAGTGGTGAAGTGACGTGTTGTGTTATAGCATATGTTATGTGTTTATAGTAGTGATGATAGATAAGTGAAGTGATACGAGATAGACCCATGTAGGGTTATGACTAATGTGACAACTGTATGCTATGTTTAATGTGTAATTTAGTATTCTGCTCATAAAGTATGAGCAGAAGCTAATGTGATAAAGTATATATGTGCATTTAATTGGATCCTAATTGGATCAGCTGTGTTAGAATGTTAAATTGTGCATACAATTGGATCCTTATTGGATCGGTTATGTGTTATTATGTTATGTCCGGACAATTGGGGGACCGTACCACAGTTCCTGGGATTGGTTAAGGTGAGCCACGTAGGCTGGTCCCTAGGGGCCCAATAGGGTCTGGAAGTGGGGGATTAATGGCACCCGAGTGTATACGCTTGGTGACGGCTCTGCAGGCCACCGTTCCTTGACGAAGATGGGGTTCTTGGCATAAGCCGGAACTTGTTATGTAATGGGGTTCTCGGTGAAAGCCGGAAACTGGTTGTGAAACGGGGTTCACGGTGCAAACAGGAACTGGTAAACGTGATGGTGGGCTGCTCTTCGCTCCTCCACCGATGCGGATGGTTGTGACTGATTCCCCAGCTTGGATCGTTTAGCCAGGCTAGCTACCTCGCAAGATATGATCCCGCTGACATGTTGGCACACCGCTATGTGATAGCTTAGCTCTGTGTGCCTTATTGTGATGTGATAGCATGCTTATTGGTGCTTATGTGTAAATTGGTGCTCACTAGCTAGTTGTAGCTAATGGTGCAAGATTTCCCTTTTTCGCAGGTTAGTGACTGATGGCCTGACGAGTTGGGGTTACTCGTGGGTAATTGTAGTATTTATATTTGTGGAATACTAATTGTAATTTTTATGCATGTGATCTGATGGTCGGTTGTTAGTTATGGTAACACCTGTTATATGAAATGTTGACTAGTCAGATAACTGTGTGAAATGTTTGTAAATGGTGATTATATCCACTGCAAGCTTTTGATAATTAAGTTTTAAAAGTTTAAATTGACACTAATTTTAAGCTCGTGAAACACGGTGTTACAATAGCTGTCATATTATTGTTATGCGATCAAAGATACTAAAAATAATTAATTTCAATAAGTACTTGATTATATAAAATAATCATGACTAAAAAAAAAAATTTTAAACAAAAGATTAAAATATTCTTTAGAAGCATTCAGGTTTAATCCTGTTTGGTTTTACCCAAAACTAAACCTAAAAAACATTGGGCCAACACCAACTGGGCCGAAAAACACGGTGGACCGACCACCTAATTGGGCCGGTTGAAAACGGGCCGTGGGCAGCAAGCCGCAGCTGGGCCACCACCATCGCCTACAACCTGGCCGTAGACAGCAGCCGCCGCCGCCGGTTCCTGGCCGACAACTGCCACCACGCCGGCTTATGAAATCGCAAAAACAATAACATTAACTAAAAATTAAACCTTTTTATATCAAAACCAATTATTATCCATTTAAAATCAAAACTTGATTTCAAAATACTTGGATAAACAAAAAAAAGGTTAAAACTTTGATAAAAAAACAAACCTATTCATCATGATAAAAAGAAACCTTACTAGTTTCCTACGAGACTAGAAGTGGCTCTGATACCATTGAAGGGTTTTGTAGGGTATAAAATCATATAATGATAATACGCAGCGGAATAAAAACTCAAAACCCCCTCCAGTGATCTCATCTAGTTCGTACAAGAAACTATACAATAGTAGAGGATAAAAGTTATACCTTTTCACAACAATCTTGAAACTTGATTCTAGAAAGCTAAAGGTAGAACACCGCTACTGCACCACCACGAACATGCTGCTAGACCGCCACAGGATTTCACCCAAAATGATCACACGAGACCGAATGTGTGTGTGTGTAGTCGACGCAGGCCGAAACCCCCTAGGGGTGGTCTTTGAAGTCGACGCAGGTCTAGGGGGAGGGAGGCTAGGGTTTCCTTGTTACAATTAATTGTTCTAATGTGATTCCTTAAGGCATAAAAGGTTATTTATATGTCAACCTTATTAAAGCCCAAGCCCATTTAATTAAAGTCATGCTTTAATTAAAGTATTAGTTAATTACAGAAAATACCCTTTGACCTTTCTAATTAATTAATAACTATTAATTAATTGGTCAAATTAATATTTAAACTAAATATTAATTCCTCCTTTAAAATAATAAATAACTATTATTAGTTTTCCTCTCAATAATTAAGTAACTAATTAATTATTCCACACACATAACTAGGTAAAATCCAATTGGTTCTAATTGGGTGTGTAGTAGTGTGATGATTTAGTATCTCATAGCAGTGGACACGATTACACGTGTTATCTATCTCTGCACATAATATTTCAGGTATAATGGTTCTTATCACTTGGTTAACCTAAGGATTTGTCTAGAAGCACCCTTAGGCCAGTATCATCAAGATCACGGATTGATGCTAAGCACGAGTGGGAGTTAAATAGGATTTGTGCATAGTCATCAAACATTGATGATACGCCCAACACCATAAGACACTCAAGGGTCACACCTGTGAGGGTACGTAATTCAAGAACAATTATCACACTGTGGGAGATAGGTATTATGACAGTTAGTCATAAACCAGTATGTAGAGAGTTGTAAAATAACCAGGTTTAATTAATTAACAAGAATATATATATATATATATATATATATATATATATATATATATATATATATTTATTTATTAGTTAATAAATATATATTGTTAATCATTGGATTAATATCTTGAATATTATCCAAAAGGTTATTATTACTAATTGTTATTATTAATGAAATAAAGTATATTAAGGTATATATATATATATATATATATATATATATTATATTTTATATTAATAATAAATAGTTTTAATAAAGTTGCTTAATTAAGATAACTAGAAAGTTATCTATAAATAGGGATTTAAACCTTGGCAATTAGGGTTAACCATAGTTTGATAAACAAAACAAACTCTCTCTCCCCTCTCCTTTGGTGATCGACGGCTGAACACCCCAAGGCCCCAAGGGGTTTTCGACTTTGTTGATTCAAGGCAATAAGGAAGATCAAGAACATTGGTGTGTGAATCAAGCCTTTCTAGCAGGCTCTTGGTGTACCTCATTACGGGCGGACTATCTTTGAGCAGTTCAGGTATAACCTTCATCTAAACATGTTCTTGATGGCTATGGTGAAATCGATGGGTATATGTATGTATATACATATTTCGATTTCCAGTATTGTGTATTGGATTGATTGCATGTTTTTGCTATAAGTTTAATTCAATCCTGTTTATTGTGGTTACATGTTTTTTCGAAAATTATATATATACAAATACATACATGTATCGAAATCTTTATACATGGCATACACAGTTGTGATAAGCCAAGATCATTAATCCTTTAGGGTTTTGGGATTAAGTTTGTTATTCTCTTTCCGCTTTAGTGAATAATAACTGTATTATTTTTGTCAAATTCTGAGTTGATTAAAACAATTTTGGTTACGAATAAGGACAACTCAAGTATGAATTGTGACCTGTAAAACCCAACAGTTTGTAACTTGGAGCTTAAGTTATATTATTATTTAAAAAACAAGACTAATCCCCTTTAAATCGGTTTTAAGATGGATTGGGCTTTTAAGCCTATCCCGAGTTTAATACTTTAAACTCTTTACAAAAATTACCCTCAAGGTTTAATATTAATTACTTAACTTACTAATTAATTAATAACTTTAATCAAACCTTTTAATTAAATATTGAACTTAATATTTAATCTCCTAAATAGTAAATAAACTATTTATTGTTTATTTCCTTGATAATGTTGGGGTTCCATGAACACAGCAGAAGCTAAGGTACAAACATGCATAACATAATGTACAAGTAAACAAAGCATAAAACCTCAAAATTGACCAAAACTCTATGACTAACAGATGCAACAAGAAAAGAAGAAGGGAAAGAAAATATACCCTCGCCTAAGCTCGTGGCGTTGTTGAGGTGAATGAGAGATTGACAAGAAAGCCGATGGAACCTCCTCTCTATCGAAGTCCACACTGGGTGCACGTTCAACTCCTTGTACTAGCAAGCTATAGTATACTTCAACCTTGAAAACACTATTAGAATAGCAACTAAACTTTAGGAACACTCTCTCTTGCACTCTAATATGAAACCCTTTTGAGAGATCTAAGTGGAATTAAGAGAGAAAATGGCAAAAAGTTGGAATCATAGGCAAAGAGGTGGTTTTTATAAACCTCAAAGTGCCCCCAGATCTCCCTTGGCCGGCCAAGAGCCAAGGATGGTCTAACATGCATTGGCTAAAGAGAGAGGTGAGCAAAAAGCACATGCAAACCCAGTCGGACGTTAGCGCCGCTAACCAAAACGGTGTAGCGGCGCTAACCCCTAAGAGTTAGCGGCGCTAAGTGCCTGCCAGACTCATCTTTTGTATTTTGCCAATTTTAGTCCCTGAACATTTCTTGCTGTCGAGATTGAACCCTGGTGTGTGACCCAATAGGCCCATACATCATCGGTAGTGATCTATATGGCGTACGTGCGTCAGTGGGCATACTCCAACAAACTCCCACTTGCACATGACACAACGTACCCATAAGCTACAGACAAAGAGCAGCCTCCAGTAAGGCATCTCTGCCCCCAAGTTTGTATGGGTTTTGTCATCTAGAACAAAAATTAAATCCAGAATCAGTTACAAAATTGTTCTATAGATAAGTGATCATTCATCCCTTCGTTCGCGATATCCGTGTGAACACGAGACATGGTTAAATGTCAATCTCCAGATAGTTCACAATTACGTTACTCGATCTCGATTGATGGTGACCCAAAATCTAGTTGCAATCGATCAAATATCATTGCAACTTGAGCATGGCTATGCAATTTACGTCAGCGCTCAATCATCGAGGGGCCCATGGATATATCTCTAATTCTAGAGGAACGAATCCCTTTGACTACATTGCTCCGCCACACATAGCATATTTTACCTAAAAGCTCCCTTTATAACAGCCAGTTATGAACTGCGTTTGAAAGCAATTAAGGCAAAGCAGATCCATGCTTTGGAACACATGTATCTCCAGTCTAAGGACAAAATTGTTGGAGTATGCCCGCTGACACACGAACGCCATGTGGATCACTACAGATGATGTATGGGCCTATTGGGTCACACACCGGGGTTCAATCTCGATAGCTAGATAAGTTCAGGGACTAAAATTGGCAAAATACAAAAGATTGGTCTGGCAGGGACTTAGCGTCGCTAAATCTTGCGCAGTCATGGCGCTAGCTCCTTAAGGTTAGAGGGGCGACCATCCGACAGGGTTTGCATGTGCTTTTTGCTCACCTTTCTCTTTTGCCAATGGATGTTAAGGCCATCATTGGCTCATGGCCGGCCAAGGGGAGATCTGGAGTCATGTGGGGCTTATAAAAGAACCACTTAAGTCTTGCATTCTATCTTTTCTCCAAACTTGCATCCTTTCATTTAGAACTTCTTGTGAGTTTTAGAGTGATTGTGTGCACAAGTCCAGGAGATTGTAGCTATTCTAGTGTTGCTATCAAAGTTGAGGAGTACCCTAGTTTGCTAGTACAAAGAGGTTGACGAGTTCCCGGGGTGGACATCGATAGAGGAAGGCTCGGTTCGTGGTCTTCTAGTCATCACTCCGTTCTCGCTTTCGTTCCAGGAGCTCCATAAGGGTATAACTCTTCTCTTTGTTATTTTTCATGTTACAAATGTTAGACATAGATCTTGGTCCATCTTTTGGGGTTTTATGCTTTACTTGTTTGTACATTGTGTTGTGATTGTTGTACCTTGTTGCTTTCGCTGTGTCCATTGAACCCCAACAGTGGTATCAGAGCCAGCTCTATGCTACTTTTGCACATGGTGGCCTGAAAAACCCAAAAACGAAATTTTGTTTTCTGACCAGAAGGGTTAGCGGCGCTAACTCTTAGTAGTTAGCGGCGCTAACTCCTTAAATGTAGCGGCGCTACCATGTCTGGCAGTGCTGTTTTTTTTGGTTTTTTTAAACTTTAAAAATTATTTTTGGGTTTTTGGCATTATGTTTTAGTTTCTGGATTTTTTGGTCCAGAAATTAAAATTTTGTATTTAAGTTTCCTTGTATAATGGTTGGTGTATTTATATGTATATTATTATATTGGCATGAAAATGATAATTTTATAACATTATGTATTTATGAATATGTTTCATCAAAAATGGTTTGGTGTTACTAATGCATAAGTACATGGGATTTTTGGTGCCCTGAGTGTTTTGAAAAATCTTAACCATTATACATAAGTTCACATGGTTTTGTGTGGCATACCATGTTGTTGTTCATTAGTTAATAGTATTTGTTCATGTGTTGTTGGTAACCATTTGTATGCCCTAGACCTTGTGGATGTTTAGTTGTGTGATTTTATTATTATTCATTCATTTGGTGACTTTATGTCACATGGTTTGTAATAATAATTAAATTTATTTATTTGGTATGTAATTTGTATTTGTGGCTTGCATGCCGTTTAAATATTCCATATTATGTATTTGTACTAGAAAATAGGAATTTGTGGCTTGCATGCCATTTATTTAATTTTCTATGTAATTGTAATATTGAGCAGCCATCGGGAGTCTATGGAGTGTCGGCTTGGCGAACACGAATCCGGAAGGCCCAATGGAGCTGGCAGGTTTAGTGGGAGCACATCCAAGGCAAGGAATTTGTCCTTAGATGACTTGTTTTTCCCGTAGTGGTTCACGGGAAAACGCATAGGTCTTAGGGGCATGGTTACCAACTAGAATAGTGTATGCGTGTGACGGTTTTATTATATATTGTTTATGCATGAGTTGTAAGACTATTGCATGGTAGACAATTTTTGACAAATAATAAAACCCAAGAGTTTTAAAAATGGTTTAACAACTCTCGCGCGCACACTTGATTAACAAAGAGGATATAAATTGGTTTAGTATCCGCATAGTGAAAACGCTTGGTTTTTGTGACTTTTGTTAATCAAAACTCAAAACTGTTTTTTAACCTGAAAACTAAATCTCGTTTTCTAAATGTAAATCTCACGCCGTCCATAAGATGACACCACCCAAATCTAACCGCACAAGGGATGATTGTCGAGCTTAGCCGAGTCAATTTTTGTGTTAGTTGTGTGGAAGGTGCGTGTGGCAACTCGCAAGGTTGATTGTTGAGCTTTAGCCGAGTCGATTATTAGGCTAGAGTACCACCATGTATCCTGATGGTTGATTTACGGTTTCAAATTAATATTTCATATAATCGTGAAGCTCTAGCTGAGGTTATGTAAAATATTACTTTGAGATTGGTGTGGAGGGATCAAACCTGCCAAACTTGGCACAATGGTTGTCAAGTAGGATCCCGCAAGGAACTAAGAGTTGCAATAATGGATTGCAATCGGTCAATGGTTGCCGGCCTAAATAGCTTTGCCACGCGATCCGCGGAAAACCAGTCACGGTGCAAGGTGAAATAGGGTTTTTAGCCCTTGTTAAAATAGTTGTTTTTCATTAAACATTTGGGGTAATTAATTTAACAAGGATTTCAATCGAACTAATCAAAACTACATTGCGTTTTATAGATGGCATCAACTAGCACCAACAAAAACACCACTTTTTCTCTAAGTATTTTCCTTGAGAAAGATAAACTTGATGGGACTAATCTCATGGATTGGTCAAACAAACTTAGGATAGTCCTCCGACATGAGGACAAGTTGGCCACCATCGAGGAACCCATCCCTAAGGCCCTTGCATCCAACGCGAGTAGGGCAATCAAAGAGGCATATGAAAAGCTCCTCAAAGACATCACCGAGGTTACTTGCCTCATGCTAAGCACTATGAGATCCGACTTGCAAAATTCGATGGAGCACTTGAGTGCTTATGACATGATGCGCGAGTTGTCGGACATATTCCAACAACAAGCGAAGCAAGAGCGGTATGGTTGTCTAAATGACCTACTCGGTTGCCCGTTGCAAGAAGGCGGGAACGTGTCCCACCACGTTCTTAAGATGAAAGCGTTGGTGGAACGCCTCGAGAGGTTGGGATTTGCCATAGCGAGATAGATGGTGGTAGACTTGATTCTACAATCTCTTCCACCATCATATGATCAATTCGTTGTGAATTATCATATGCATGGGATGGATAAATCCCTTATGGAATTGTATGGTATGCTGCGGACCGCTGGGTCAAATGAAGCATGCGAATCTTGTTTATTAGGCAAGATGACTAAGTCACCCTTTACCGGTGTGGGTGAAAGGGCTAAATGCTTGTTGGAAATAGTGCATACCGATGTATGCGGTCCGTTCAAGCATGTTACAAGGAACAACTCTAGATACTTCATTACATTCACTGACGATTTCAGTAGATATGGATATGTCTACTTGATTAGGCATTAGTCTGAGACCTTTGTGGTCTTTAAGACATTCCAAAATGAAGTCCAGAATCAATTGGACAAGACTATCAAGATACTTCGCTCCGATAGGGGAGGCGAGTACTTGAGCTCAGAGTTCCGTGATCATCTAGTTAGTTGTGGTATTATTTCACAACTAACCCCTCCTAGGACGCCACAATTGAATGGTGTCACCGAGCGAAGGAATCGGACATTCCTGGACATGGTCCGATCAATGATGAGTCGCACGGAAGTACCCATTAGTTTTTGGGGGTACACTCTCAAGTCGGCGGCTAGGATCCTTAACCTCGTACCGACTAAGAAAGTACAAAAGACACCTTATGAGATGTGGCATGGAGTTGCTCCAAAGGTCGCATATCTCAAGGTTTGGGGATGTCCTGCTTTCGTTAGACGAGAGGCAGAGGACACACTTGAACCTTGATCCGAGAGGTGTTACTTCATTGGGTATCTAACTGGAGCCATGGGTTATTTGTTTTACAAACCTTCCGAAAACAAGGTGTTTATCATGCGAAGGGCTGTCTTCCTTGAAAGGGAGATAATATCCATGCAATCCGGTAGAAAGAGGATTGATCTTGAGGAAATTCAAGAACCCGATGGAGAAGGGACTAGTGTCGGCACTAGCACTCAACTCGAAGTGGTTGAAACCGAGCAAGAGGATGCATCGGTACCTGACAACGCTCCATTGATTCCTCGTAGGTCCGGTAGACCACGTCATGAGCCGGAGAGATATGGATTTCTCATATCTGAGGGCGATGACTTATTGATGGATCATGATGAACCGACCAACTACCGGAAAGCCGTAGCGGGAAGTGAGTCTGCTAGGTGGAAGGAAGCAATGGAGAGTGAGATGCAATCCATGTCGGACAACCAAGTATGGGAATTGGTTGATCCTACACCCGGGTGTAAGACAGTGGGCTGTAAATGGGTCTTCAAGAAGAAAACCGGCGTGGATGGATATGTAGACACCTTTAAAGCCCGACTGGTGGCTAAAGGGTTCACGCAAACTTATGGGATTGACTATTAGGAAACCTTTTCACCGGTGGCCATGTTGAAGTCTATAAGAATACTTATGGCTATAGCTGTGTTTTATGATTACGAGATATGGAAAATGGATGTAAAAACCGCCTTCCTTAACGGGAAGCTGAATGAAGAGGTGTTTATGTCACAACCCGAGGGTTTTGTACATCCTGAGTATCCTGATAGAGTCTGGAAATTAAAGAAGTCCATTTATGGAATTAAGCAAGCATCTCGAAGCTGAAACCTGTGCTTTGATGTGAAAATCAAAGAGTTTGGATTTTCAAAAAGCAAGGATGAACCATGCGTATATGTCAGGGCTAGTGGGAGCGCTGTTGTATTCCTTGTCCTGTATGTAGATGATATTCTACTTATTGGGAACGACGTCCCAACTTTGAAAGAGGTTAAATCTTTTCTTGGGAGTTGCTTCTCAATGAAGGATTTGGGAGAAGTAGCATATATCTTGGGCATTAAGATCTATAGAGATAGATCATAGAGGCTGATACGGCTTAGCCAAAGTGAATATGTCGACAAGGGCTTGAAGCGATTCAAGATGGAGGACTCAAAAAGGGGTAACATCTTATGTTGCATGGAGTGACGTTGAGTAAGGCTCAATGTCCTAGTTCCAAGGAGGAACTAAATGTAATGAAGAGGGTCCTTTATGCTTCGGCAATAGGATCAATCATGTACGCCATGCTATGCACTAGACCTGATGTATCCTGTGCCTTGAGCATGACGAGTAGATATCAGGCTAACCCCGGGCAAGCCCATTGGACTGCGGTTAAGAAAATTCTCAAGTATCTTCGGAGGACAAAGGAGATGTTCTTAGTTTATGGTGGTAGGGAAGAGCAAAGAGTACATGGTTACTCTGATGTGAGCTTCCAAACGGATAAGGACGACTGCCAATCACAATCGGGGTTCGTGTTCCTTCTAAATGGTGGTTCTATAAGTTGGAGGAGCTCCAAGCAAGACACCGTAGCTGATTCAACTACCGAGTCGGAATACATTGCGGCTAGTGAAGCAGCTAAAGAGGCGGTATGGATGAGGAACTTCATCTAAGACCTTGGAGTGGTTCCTAGCATATCCTACCCTATTGAGATCTTCTGTGACAATGAGGGTGATGTTGCTCTAGCTAAGGAACCAAGGGCTCATAAGAGGATGAGGCACATTCCTCTAAAATACCACTTCATCAGAGATGTTATAGAGAATGGTGACATTGCCATCAGTAGAGTAGCATAGGAAGGCAATTTGGCCGATCCTTTCACTAAACCATTGTCACAAGCTGTACATGATTCTCACACTAGATAGATAGGTGTTAGATTTGCTACTGACTTGGTTTGAGTGTAATATTTGGTTTGTGTTTGATTTGTACTTGTATTTTGCGAACATTAAGCAGTATTGTATTTCATACTATATTGATTATTAAATGTGATTTAACGATACGCCAATGGCGAATATTTTATGAATCCTTATTGTGTTCCATCTTAGCATGTTTAATACTTCCCTTAATGCCTTTTACATTCTAAATGTCCACAGTCGGTCATTCTTCATGGGGAGGAAGTTTGAGATAAGACTGAGGGAAGTGGTTGGTCGCTATCTAATAATGGATTAGATAAAAGAGACGCAATACTTCACCTGTGCTTGCAATGGTCAAGTGACTGGACGACCCACACCTGAACATACTTCATGGTTTATGTCACAAGTAATTCAGGATGATAATATCATTTTGTCCTTAGACTTGAGATACATGTGTTCCAAAGCGTGGATCTGCTTTGCCTTGATTGGTTTCAAACGTAGTTCGTAACTGGCTGTTACAAAGGGAGCCTTTAGGTAAAGTATGGTGTATGTGGCGGGGCAATGTAGTCAAAGGGATTCGTTCCTCTAGTTTTTGAGAGATATCCATGGGCCCCTTGATGATTGAGCGCTGATGTAAAATGCATGGCCATGCTCGAGTTGCAATGATATTTGATCGATTGCAACTGGATTTTGGGTCACCATCAATCGAGATCGAGAAACATAATCGTAAACGATCTGGAGATTGCATTTAACCATGTCTCGTGTTCACAAGGATATCACGAACGAAGGGATAAATGATCACTTATCTATAGAACCATTTCATAACTGATTTTGTATTTGTTTTTGTTCTAGATGACAAAACCCATACTGACTTGAGGGCAGAGATGCCTTACTAGAGGCTGCTCTTTGTCTGTGGTTTATGGGTACGGTGTGTCATGTGCAAGTGGGAGTTTGTTGGAGTATGCCCGCTAACACACGTACGCCATGTGGATCACTACTGATGATGTGTGGGCCTATTGGGTCAGACACCGGGGTTCAATCTCGACAGCTAGATAAGTTCAGGGACTAAAATTGGAAAAATGCAAAAGATTGGTCTGGCAGGGACTTAGCGGCGCTAACTCTTGGGCGGTCACGGTGCTAACTCCTTAAGGTTAGCGGCGCGACCGTCCGGCAGGGTTTGCATGTGCTTTTTGCTCACCTCTCTCTTTGGCCAATGGATGTTAAGGCCATCATTGGCTCATGGCCGGCCAAGGGGAGATCTGGAGTCATGTGGGGGCCTATAAAAGAACCACTTAAGTCCTGCATTCTATCTTTTTGCTAAACTTGCATCCTTTCACTTAGAACTTCTTGTGAAGTTTAGAGTGATTGTGTGCACAAGTCCAGGAGATTGTAGCTGTTCTAGTGGTGCTATCAAAGTTGAGGAGTACCCTAGTTTGCTAGTACAAAGAGGTTGACGAATTCCCGGGGTGGACATCGATCGAGGAAGGCTCGGTCATGGTCTTCTAGTCATCATTCCCTTCTCTCTTTTGTTCCAGGAGCTTCATAAGGGTATAACTCTTCTCTTTGTTCTTTTTCATGTTGCAAATGTTAGACATATAGCTTGGTCCATCTTTTGGGGTTTTATGCTTTACTTGTTTTTACATTGTGTTGTGATTGTTGTACCTTGTTGCTTCCCCTGTGTCCATAGAACCCCAAAAAAATTGATATTATCATCCTGACTTACTTGTGACATAAACCATGAAGTAAGTTCAGGTGTGGGTCGTCCAGTCTTGACCATTGCAGGCACAGGCGAAGTGTTGCGTCTTTTTTTATCTAATCCATTATTAGATAGCGACCAACCACTTCCCTCAGCCTTATGTCAAACTTCCTCCCCATGAATAATGACCGACTGTGGACATTTAGAATGTAAAAGGCATTCAGGGAAGTATTAAACATGCTAAGATGGAACACAGTAAGGATTCATAAAATATTCGCCCGTGGCGTATCATTAAATCACATTTAATAATCAATATAGTATGAAATACAATACTGCTTAACGTTTCCAAAAGACAAGTACATATCAAACATAAACCAAATAATACACTCAAACCAAGTCACTAGCGAATCTAACACTAATCGATCTAGTGTGAGAATCATGTACAACTTGTAACAACAGTTTAGTGAAAGGATCGGCCAAGTTGCCCTCCTATGCTACTCTGTTGATGGCAATATCACCACTCTTAATAACATCTCTGATGAAGTGGTATTTTCGAGGAATGTGCCTCATCCACTTATGAGCCCTTGGTTCCTTGGCTAGAGCAACCACACCCTCATTGTCACAGAAGATCTCAATAGTGTCGGATATGCTAGGAACCACTCCAAGGTCTTGGATGAACTTCGTCATTCATACCACCTCTTTAGCTGCTTCACTAGCCGCAATGTACTCCGACTCGGTAGTTGAATCAGCTACTGTGTCTTGCGTGGAGCTCATCCAACTAATAGTACCACCATTGAGAAGGAACACTAACCCCGATTGGGATCGGCAGTCGTCCTTGTCAGTTTGGAAACTTGCATCAGAGTAACCATGTACTCTAAGCTCTTCCTTACCACCATAAACTAAGAAAATATCCTTTATCCTCCGTAGATACTTGAGAATGTTCTTAACTGCAGTCAAATGGGCTTGCCCGGGATTGGCCTGATATCTACTCGTCATGCTCAAGGCACACGATACATCAGGACGAGTGCATAGCATGGCGTACATGATTGATCCTATTGCCGTAGCATAAGGGACCCTCTTCATTATGTCTAGTTCCTCCTTGGAACTAGGACATTGAGCCTTGCTCAACGTCACTCCATGCAACATAGGGGTGTTACTCCTTTTAGAGTCCTCCATCTTGAATCGCTTTAAGACCTTGTCGACATATGCACTTTGGCTAAGCCCTATTAGCCTCTTAGATCTGTCTCTATAGATCTTAATGCCCAAGATATACACCACTTCTCCCAAGTCCTTCATTGAGAAACAACTCCCAAGAAAAGATTTGACTTCTTGCAAAGTTGGGACGTCGTTCCCAATGAGTAGAATATCATCTATGTACAGGACAAGGAATACTACAACGCTCCCACTAGCCCTGACATATACACATGGCTCATCTTTGCTTTTCGAAAAACCAAACTCTTTGATTTTCTCATCAAAACAAAGGTTCCAGCTGCGAGATGCTTGCTTAAGCCCATAAATGGACTTCTTTAACCTGCAGACTCTATCAGGATACTCAGGATGTACAAAACCCTCGGGTTGTGACATAAACACCTCTTCATTGAGCTTCCTTTTAAGGAAGACAATTTTTACATCCATTTGCCATATCTCATAAACATAAAACGCAGCTATGGCCATAAGTATTTTGATAGACTTCAAGATGGCCACTCTTGAAAAAGTTTCCTCATAGTCAATCCCATGAGTTTGCCTGAAACCTTTAGCCACCAGTCTGGCTTTGAAGGTATCTACAGATCCATCCACGTTGGTCTTCTTCTTGAAGACCCATTTACACCCCACTGTCTTACATCCGGGTGTAGGATCAACCAATTCCCAGACTTGGTTGTCCGACGTGGATTGCATATCACTCTCCATTGCTTCCTTCCACCTAGCAGACTCACTGCCCGCTACGGCTTCCCGGTGGTTGGTTGGTTCATCATGATCCATCAATAAGTCATTGTCCTCATATATGAGAAACCCATATCTCTCTGGCTCATGACATGGTATACCGGATCTACGAGGAATCAATGGAGCGTCGTCAGGTACCGACGCATCCTCTTGCTCGGTTTCAACCACTTCGGGTTGAGTGCTAGCGCCAACATTAGTCCCTTCTTTATTAGGTTCTTGAATTTCTTCAAGATCAATCCTCTTACCACCGGATTGCATGGATATCATATCCCTTTCAAGGAAGACGACCCTTCGCGCGATAAACACCTTGTTTTAGGAAGGTTTGTAAAATAAGTAACCCATGTCTCCGGTTGGATACCCAATGAAGTAACACCTTTCGGATCTAGGTTCAAGTTTGTCCTCTACCTCCCGTCTAACGAAGGCAGGACATACCCAAACCTTGAGATAAGCGATCTTTGGAGCAACTCCATGCCATATCTCATAAGGTGTCTTTTGGACTTTCTTAGTCGGTACGAGGTTAAGGATCCTAGCCGCCGACTCGAGAGCGTACCCCCAGAAACTAATGGGTAGTTCCATGCGGCTCATCATTGATCGGACCATATCCAACAATGTCCGATTCCTCCGCTCGGCGACACCATTCAATTGTAGCGTCCTAGGAGGAGTTAGTTGTGAAATAATCCTACAACTAGCAAGATGATCACGGAACTCCGAGCTCAAGTATTCGTCTCCCTATCGGAGCGAAGTATCTTGATAGTCTTGCCCAATTGATTCTGGACTTCGTTTTGGAATGTCTTAAAGACCTCAAAGGTCTCGGACTTATGCCTAATCAAGTAGACATATCCATATCTACTGAAATCATCAGTAAATGTAACGAAGTATCTAGTGTTGTTCCTTGTAATGTGCTTGAACGGACCGCATACATCGGTATGCACCATATCCAACAAGTCTTTACCCCTTTCAACTACACCGGTAAAGGGTGACTTAGTCATCTTTCCTAATAAACAAGACTCGTATTCTTCATTTGACCCGAGGTTAAATGATTCCAACATCCCATCCGCTTGGAGCTTGGTGATGCGTTTCTTGTTTATATGGCCAAGACGGCTATGCCATAAGGAAAACTTACCCAAACCATTTTTGGATCCAAAATCAATGTTCATGATTGCTCTATTATTTTTGATGTATGTATCAGCTTCGTATAAACCACGACATGGATAAGCTTTAAAGTAACAAACATTATTTTTGAAACAAAGAAACACAACCATTTTCAAATTTAAAACAATATCCATCATCGTACAAAGCATGAAATGATAAAATGTTTCGCGCCACAAGTGGCAAACAACATACATTGTTTAAATTAATAGAATAGCCGTATTTAAAAGTAAGCTCCATGCTTCCTTTCTCTAATACGGGGACGACCTCCTTATTCCCCATGATTAGCTCCAGCTCCCCATCTCTCAACCTTCTACTTTCCTTTATCACCTGCACAATGTTACAAACGTGAGTGCCACAACCAGTATCTAAAACTCACCTGTTAGATGTAGAAGTATGATGTAGTTCAATCATGAAGTACCAGAAGTAGAAGTGCCCACTCCTAGAGCTCGCAGCTTCTTCAGGCCCTCAAGGTACTTTGGGCAGCTCCGGCGCATGTGTCCCTTGACCCCGCAGAAGAAGCAAACCGCCTCCTCCGGAGTCTTAGCTTGTGGGATTGGACCCTTTTGCTTTTGCTCCGGGGTACGGTTCGGCTTGGGGGCCCCAACCTTACCCTTACCTTTACCCTTCGGGGTAGAGTCCGCTTTCTTCCTCTTTTTGGAATCACCCTCCTTGATGACCAAGACGGGAACGGAAGCGGAGGGTTTTTGCTTGGTCATGTTGGATTCGGCGATCCGCAGCATACCATGCAACTCCATAAGGGATTTGTCCATCCCATGCATATGATAATTCACAACGAATTGATCATATGATGGTGGGAGAGACCGTAGGATTAAATCTACCGCCATTTCTCTCGCTATGGTAAACCCCAACTGCTCAAGGCGTTCCACCAACACTTTCATTTTAAGAACGTGGTGGGACACGTTCCCTCCCTCTTGCAACAGGCAACCGAGTAGGTCATTTAGACAACCATACCGTTCTTGCTTGGCTTGTTATTGGAACATGTCCAACAACTTGCGCATCATGTCATAAGCACTAAGATGCTCTATCGACTTTTGCAAGTTGGAGCTCATAGTGCTAAGCATGAGGAAAGTAACCTCGGTGATGTCATTGAGACGATTTTCATACGCCTCTTTAGTAGCCCTACTCGCGTTGGTAGCAGGGACCTCAGAGATGGGTTCCTCAATGGTGGCCAACTTGTCTTCGTGACGGAGGACTATCCGTAGTTGCCTTGACCAATCCATGAAATTGGTCCCATCGAGTTTTTCTTTCTCAAGGAAAATCCTTAGAGAAAAGGTGGTGTTGGTGTTGGTGCTAGTTGATGCCATCTATAAAATGAAAAGTTGATTTGGTTAGTTTGATTGAAATCCATGTTAAAATAATTACCCCAAGTGTTTAATGAAAAACAACTATTTTAACAAGGGCTAAGAACCTTATTTCACCTTGCACCTTGACGGGTTTTCCGCGAATCACGTGGCAAGGCTATTAAGGCCGACAACCATTGACCGATTGCAATCCATTATTGCAACTCTTAGTTCCTTGCGGGATCCTACTTGACAACCATTGTGCCAAGTTGGCCATGTTTGATCCCTCTACACCAATCTCAAAGTAATATTTTAGATAACCTCGGCTAGAGCTCGACAATTATATGAAATATTAATTTGAAACCGTAAATCAACCACCAAGATACACGGTGGTACTCTTGCCTAATGGTCGACTCGGGTAGAGCTCGACAATCGACCTTGCGAGTTGCCACACGCACCTTCCACACAACTGACACAAAAATTGATTCGGCTAAAGCTCGACAATCAACCCTTGTGTGGTTAGATTCGGGTGGTGTCATCTTATGGACGGCGTGAGATTTACATTTAGAAAACGGGATTTAGTTTTCCGGTTAAAAAACCATTTTGAGTTGATTAACAAAAAGTGACAAAAACCAAATGTTCTCACTAACAGATAATAAACCAATTTTATATCCTATTCTTAATCAAGTGTGTGCGCAAGAGTTGTTAAACCATTTTTAAAACTCTTAGGTTTTATTATTTGTCAAAATTTGTCTAGCATGCAATAGTCCTACAACTCATGCATAAACAACATATAATAAAACCATCACACGAATACAAAGTAGTTGGTAACCATGCCCATTAAAACCTATGCGTTTTCCCGTGAGCTACTACGGGAAAACAAAGTCATCTAAGGACAAAATATCCTTGACTTCGAATGTGCTTCCACTAAACCCGCCACCTCCATTGGGCCTTCCGATTTATGTTCGCCAAGCCGTCACTCCATAGACTCCCGATGGTTGCTCCATATTACAATTACATAGAAAATTAAATAAATGGCATGCAAGCCACAAATTCCTATTTGCTAGTACAAATACATAATATGGATATTTAAATGGCATGCAAGCCACAAATACAAATTACATACCAAATAAATTAATTTAATTATTACAAACCATGTGACTTAAAGTCACCAAATGAATGAATAATTAAAATTCACTACTAAACATCAACAAGGTGTAGGGAAATTCAATGGTTACCAACATCACAAGAATATACATGAACATCTAGTGAACAACATGAACAACATGGTGTGCCACACTAAAACCATGTAAACTTATGCATAATGGTTAAGATTATTAAATCACTCAAGGCATAAAATAATCCCATGTACTTATGCATTAGTAACACCAAACCATTTTTGGTGAAACATATTCATAAATACATAATGTAAGTATATGCAATTATCATTGTTATGCCAAAATGATAATATACATATAAATACACCAACCATTATACAAGGTAACTTAAATAATAAAATTTTAATTTCTGGACAAAAATTCCACAAACAAAAAAAAAATAATGCCAAAAACCCGAAATATTTTTAAAGTTTTAAAAACCAAAAAACAGCACTGATTGAGGGTTAGGGCAGCTAAAATTAAGAATTAGCGCCGCTAACCCCTCTAGGCAGAAAAAAAAAATTTATTTTCGGGTTTTTCAGGCCACCATGTGCAAATGTAGCATAGAGGTGGCTCTAATACCACTGTTGGGGTTCCATGAACATAGCGGAAGCTAAGGTAAAAACATGCATAACATAATGTACAAGTAAACAAAGCATAAAACCCCAAAATGGACCAAAACTCTATGACTAACAGATACAACATGAAAAGAAGAAGGGAAAGAAAATATACCCTCTCCTACGCTCTTGGATTTGTTAAGGTGAATGAGAGATTCACAAGAAAGCCGATGAAACCTCCTCTCTATCGAAGTCCACCACGGGTGCACGTTCAACTCCTAGTACTAGTAAGCTATAGTGTACTTCAACCTTGAAAACACTATTATAACAGCAACTAAACTCCAGGAACAAACTCTCTCTTGCACTCTAATATGAAACCCTTTTGAGAGCTCTAAGTGGAAGTAAGAGAGAAAATGGCAAAAGGTTGGAATCTTAGGCAAAGAGGTGGTTTTTATAAACCTCAAAGTGCCCCCAGATCTCCCTTGGCCGGCCAAGAGCCAATGATGACCTAAACATGCATTGGCCAAAGAGACAGGTGAGCAAAAAGCACATGCAAACCCTGTCGCACGTTAGCGCCGCTAACCAAAACGGTGTAGCTGCGCTAACCCCTAGGAGTTAGCGGTGCTAAGTGCCTGCTAGACTCATCTTTTGTATTTTGCCAATTTTAGTCCCTAAACATTTCTTGCTGTCGAGATTGAACCCCGGTGTGTGACCCAATAGGCCCATACATCATCGGTAGTGATCTATATGGCGTACGTGCGTCAGCGGGCATACTCCAACAGATTATTAAGTAACTATTAATTATCAACAAACACAATGCATTTCCTATAAACTTGCTTCGAGTTGGGTGTGCAGTTGTGTGACTCTTTAGTGCCTTATAGTGCTAGGATATGATGACATGTGTACACTATCTATGCACACAATCTAACAAGATTGATACTCACGCAAACACACACACACACACATAGCCTAAGTCAGACCAATACCGAGCGACGGTGGTCGGCGGCGATGGTACACACAGACACGGGTCACTGTTATTTGATCCGAGGTTTAATCCTTAGGCGGTCTAGCAGCCAGTTCGAGGTGGTGCAGTAGCGGTGGATAACCTGCAGCTGTCTAGAGGCATTAAGAAAGTTTTGGTTTACAATAAAGGTATAACTTTCTAACCCTCTTCCTCTTTTAGTTTCTGTACGAGTTAGATGAGATCACTGGAGGGGGTTTTATTCCGCTGTGCATGTTATTATATGTTTTTGCGCCCCAGATTGGGTTTAGCGGCTAGGGTTAGCGGCGCTAAAGGTTTTTTGGGCCTCGGCCCAGTTTTTTTTGTGTGTTTCGCGGTCCATTTCCGATCAATGATCCAGTTTAAATATTTGGCCCAGCTCGCGGTTCAGATACTTTGTGGTCAATATTAAATTGAAATACAGTTGTTATTTTAATTTAAGATTTAAATATTATTTTGAGTTTTTGATTAATTATCAAAGTATAAAACTTGAAATATATATTTATTGCAAATAAAGAAAAACAATATAGGGATTTTAATAGGTTGTTAAAATCAGTAATTTTCATCCAATTGAATAATTAGAAATCAGTTGCTGTTGTACTTTCATGTATTAGTTTAGTACATGTTTGGGATGTCATAGCCGAGCCCTAGACCTTGTGGATTGTTTTAATTTCCTGCACTTGTGGTTGTTTAGTACATGTGGTTGTTTTAATTTCCCGCCACTTACAACCCCTATTCTATTTTGTAAAAGTTTTAGATTAGCGGGCCTACGTGCCTTTGATATCTTGTACTTTTATATTTCTAGTTTTTTAGATAATAGAATAGAATAGTTTTATATAATATATTTACATATCTGGACCAAGATGCAAGGAGCAAGGAGCAGGAAGAGAAGGATTGGATGCTGGAGCCAGTGGGAGCTTTAGAATATCATGCCATGTGAGTTGTGTTTTTCCACTTATGTTTTGACCGTCGGGTTTTTCGTGTGGCTCACGAAACTGACAATAGTTAAGGGCAAGGCTAAGGCATAGATGTTTGTGGTTGTTTTATTTCTTTACATATTTTATATATGTGTGGTTGTGATTAACACGATGAAATAAAACAAGGGTTTTAATAATAGTTAATTATTGAAACAAATGTTTTTAAAAGAAAACTGGCATTAAAGTTTTTCTCGTTAAAAACTTGGAAATCCTTTTTAGAAAAATCTTAGATCAGTGTGCTACCCACCTAATGGTACACCCTTGCTGTTAAACGGTACTCGGGTGTGAAATATGGATCCTTATCTAATAATTTATTGTTTAAAAGGTAATAATTATTAGAAGATGTAATCAATACTGAATCGGTTTTATCTTTTTTTTTTTTTTTTTTTGTAGATGTCTTATATATCTGTTATTCCGTTTTATTCACCAAGAGAGTTTCTAAGTCTCATCACTGGCAAGTGGAAGCTTTCAGGTCCAAACTTTGCTGTTTGGAAGCTGCATCTGAAAAACATTTTGGATGCACAGGGAAAGCTTCACATTATTGAGACATGTCGATTCTCATCCGAGTCTGACGTCATGTCGATTCTCATTCTCACAGCATCATCCGAGTTTACGGATGATCTCCGTGAGAAGTCGTCTTATGAGGTTGTTCAAGGATTGGAGCAGAAGTTCAAGTTTAGTGAACGGATATGTCGTATGCTACTGATGAGGAAAATCCTTTCAGCCAAGATGAAAGAAAGTCAACCTATTAGCGATCATTCCATTAATATGAAAAGGCTCTTGGATTGCTATGAGAGCTTGGGGTCAAAATCAAAACCACATGAGCTAGTTATGCTCTTGTTCGGTTCCTTGTCGGACTATTACCAGACTAGAGTAATGTATGTCCTCGGTGACTTTGAGATGACTGTCGCAGGGTTGCACGAAATCCTCATGTGCATTAGTGACGAGTTGAACCCGAAGCAACTAGAGTCACCAGTTGTGGACCCTATGCAGGAGGATGACTGGCTGGAAGAACTTGGAGAAATTTGTAGCCCAGACTGTGGTAGCAAGGATTCATGCGAGTACTCACTCGACATAGATCAGCTGGACATTGGTTCGCCCAATGATACAGGTATCTTTATGATAGATTGTCTTATTACTTCTTATGAATCATGGGTATTGGATACCGGATGTGGTCATCACATATGCAATCATTTGCAAGGATTCAAGAGAAGTAAGAAGCTGAGACAAGGAGATATGGACCTGCGGGTAGGTGAAAGCTCCATGGTTGGTGCTGAAGCTGTAGGGACATATTGTCTTAGTTTGCCCTCGGGCATGGTCTTAGAACTAGAACCTTGTTATTATGTTCCAAGACTAATTAAAAATGTTATCTCGTTCAATTTGCTAATAGACTGTGGATTTGCTTATGTTTTTAATGAAAAGGCTATTTCATGTTTTAAAAATGATGTTTTCTTTTTCAAAGCTACTCCAGAAAACGGTCTATATACACTAAATTTAGATAACAATGACATCTATCATATAAGTAAAAGGTCAAAGGGTAACTTGAATCAAACTTACCTCTGGCATTGTCGTTTAGGACATATAAACGAGAAACGCATAGAGAAGCTCCGAGATGACGGAATTCTAGAACCATTTGACATAGAGTCATATGATGTCTGCGAATCTTGTTTGTCTGGTAAAATGATAAAGCAGCCTTTCAACAGTAAGAATGAAAGGGCTAGCGAGTTGTTAGGGATTATACACACAGATGTGTGCGGACCCTTTACTCCGGAGGCTAGAGGAGGTTACCGGTATTTCATAACCTTTACTGACGACTTCAGTAGGTTCGGTTATGTCTACCTCATGAGACTTAAATCTGAAAGTTTTGACAAGTTCAAACAGTTTTAGAATGAGGTACAAAATCAGCTGAACAAGAAGATAAAGTCGCTTGGATCGGATCGAGGTGGCGAGTATCCGAGTCAAGAATTCGACGATCATTTGAAGGAATGTGGGATTGTTTCACAACTCACACCGGCGTATACACCTCAGATGAATGGTGTATCAGAAAGGAGGAATCGTACACTGCTTCACATGGTACGATCAATGATGAGTCGAAGTTCATTACCATTGTCGTTCTGGGGACACGCACTCGAGACAGCAGTGTTCATGCTAAACCGGGTTCCAACCAAATCGGTTGAAAAGACACCGTTCGAGGTATGGACGGGAAAAAGCCCAAAATGTATTTTCTAAAAGTTTGGTGATGTGAGGTGTATGTTAAGAGAACATTCACGGATAAACTCAATCCCAAATCAGATAAGTGTATCTTCGTGGGCTATCCCAAGGAAGCCATGTGATACTATTTCTACAACCCAGATGAGAACAAAGTTTTTGTTGCTCGTAAAGGGGTATTCTTGGAGGAGAAGTTTCTAAACTCAGAGACTCCAAGAAAAGAAATAGAGCTTCAAGAAATTGAAGAGGAGGAGATTACACCACCACCGATAGTTGAACCTGTAGTTCAACAGAGAATTGTTGAACCTCAACCCGAGTCTGTGGTTGAGGAAGAGGTGCAAACACAAGACCTTCGCAGGTCTAGTAGGCCTCGTATTGAGCCAGATAGGTATCTCGGATTCCTAGTTGCTCAAGACGAAGGGGATCTTTTAGAACCCACTACCTACCAAGACGCTGCCTCAGGTTTAGAATATGAGAAATGGCTAGAAGCCATGAAGGCAAAGATGCAATCCATGTATGACAACCAAGTTTGGGAGTTTGTAGATTTGCCTCAACACAGTAAAGTTGTTGGGTGCATACTTTTAAAGCAAGGCTAGTGGCAAAAGGTTTCACGCAAACTCATGGTGTCGACTATGATGAAACTTTTTCTCCAGTGGCAATGCTTAAGACTATTAGGATCCTTATGGCCATATCAGCATATTTTGATTATAAGATATGGCAAATGGATGTCAAAACCGCTTTCCTTAACGGGAAATTGACAGAGGATGTATATATGATACAACCGGATGGTTTTACGGATCCAAAGAATCCTAATAAAGTATGCAAGTTGCTTAAATCCATCTATTGACTAAAGCAAGCATCTAGAAGCTGGAACTTACACTTTGATGAGCGCATCAAAGAATTTGGTTTTACCAAAGGTGAGTTCGAGTCGTGTGTTTACACTAAATTCAGTAGGAGCGTAGTAACCTTCCTAGTCTTGTATGTAGATGACATACTGTTAATAGGAAACAATATACCAGTATTACAAGGAGTAAAATCCTAGTTAGGTAAATGTTTCCAAATGAAGGACTTGGGAGAAGCTGCTTATATACTGGGTATAAAGATCTATAGGAATAGATCTAAGCAGCTTATCGGACTTAGTCAAAGTACATATATTGACAAAGTCATGAAAAGATTCAAGATGGATGAATCCAAGAAAGGATTTATTCCTATGCAATCTAGCGCGGTTTTGAGCAAGGCTCAGTGTCCTGTGTCTAGTCAAGATCAGGACAAGATGAAATTGATACCACATGCCTCGGCAGTTGGTTCAATCATGTATGCCATGCTATGTACTAGACCCGATAATGCCTATTCTATCAGTGTCATGAGTAGATATCAGCAAAATCCTGGTGAAGCCCATTGGGTAGCCGTCAAGAATATTCTCAAGTATCTGAGAAGGACGAAAGACATTTTCCTAGTATATGGAGGTTCGATGGATGAGCTCAGTGTAACTGGTTACACTGATGCTAGTTTCCAGACCGACAGAGACGACTTCAGGTCGCAGTCAGGATTTGTCTTTACCCTAAACGGAGGAGCCATATCTTGGAAAAGTCAGAAGCAAGATACAATAGCAGATTCTACTACAGAGGCAGAGTATATTGCGGCAAGTGATGCAGCAAAGGAAGCTGTCTGACTGAAGAATTTTATCTCGGATCTTAGAGTTGTTGCCAGTATCTCTAGACCAATTGATATATTCTGTGATAACTCAGGGGCTGTGGCGCAAGCTAAAGAGCCTAGAGATCATCAGCGGACTAGGCACGTACTCAGGAAATATCATCTCATCCGAGAAATTATTGGAAGAGACGATATTAGGTTGCAAAAGATACCGACGGACGACAACGTTGCTGACCCGTTGACGAAGCCGCTAGCTAGAGCTAAGCATGAGAGGCATGCGAGTTCTATAGGAATGCAGTGCTTAGAACATAGCAGCTAGTTCATGTTTTTGATTACTACTATAGATGTAACTTGAAACTCTTATATTATATAATTACATTTCATGGGATTGAAATAGGAGGTTTTTACATAATTGTTTCTAGTTGTCTATTTTTAGCATGTTTAACCTATCCATGACAAGTCAAGTAATGAATTGTCTAAATGCCCTTAGCTACTTAATGTAGTGGGAGCTACATTAGGGAGGTAACGCTATTATGGATATTTGATGATTTATTCGGGTATGAATAAAAGCACAAGGTTGTGACCAAATATTCATAGATATTTATCAAGGGATAAATATTAGGGTGATCCGCATCGAGTTTACTTCATGGAGCGTTAACATAAGTAAACTTGATAGGTTGTCCTTAGACCTGAGATATTTGGTTTGGGGCATCGTGACTTCTGTACTTTAGCATGTTCTAACGTCACGCCATAACAGGGTGATCATAAGGGGCTTGTCTAGGTGTAGTGGAAGCCATGTGCTCAAATTGCAAATAGTCAAGATGGGATTTGGACCTCCTTTTTAGGAGAGATTTTTTCTGAGCTCCTCGACGATTAAGACTACTGAAAATGCGTGGCCGCGCTTGGTTAGAATGAAAGTTCTTCATTTGGTAAACCGTAACTACAGAGTGTCGAAATCAGAGTCGAGAAAATCTGAGTATTTAATAAGATCCCTGCTCCATGTCAAATACTCACATTACGAAATATCGCGATGCAAAAGGAAAAGCCTAGATAATCCAAGGCGTGGATTATGTCTCTAGATGTAAGATATTTCATAGTCTGGTTAACCTAAGTGTCTGGCTAGGGACCTCCTTAGGCCAACGATGTACAAGGAGTGTTACTTATCTTGCACAAGTGGGAGTCTGTTAGATTATGTGCAGAGATAGATAACATGTACTATCGTGTCCAATACTATGTGACACTAAAGGATCACACCGCTGCACACCCAAATAGAACCTGTTAGATTTTACATATTTGTGTATCACAATAATTAATAGTTTAATTAATTATTGAGAAAGAGAAAAATAATAAAAGTTATTTATTATTTAAAGGAGAAGTTAATATTTAGTTTAAATATTAACGGGACCAATTAATTAATAGTTATTAATTAATTAGAAAGGTCGAGGGTATATTCTATAATTGATTGATAGTTTAATTAAAGTTGGGCTTTAATTAAACGGGCTTGGCCTAATAAGGATTATTATATATAAACCTTATTAAGTCTCATTAATCACATAAGTCAATTACATGTTAATCAAAAAGGAAAAAGATAACCCTAAACTCTCCTTCCCTCTCTCTCTAATCGGCGGCCCTCTCTCTCCCTCTATTGGGTTTCGACGGCGGCGCTAAGGCCGAGAACCCACCACCGAGGGACGGTGGTCGGCGGCGACGGTACACACACACGGGTCACGGTTATTTGATCCGAGGTTTTATCCTTAGGCGGTCTAGCAGCCAGTTCGAGGTGGTGCAGTAGCGGTGGATAACCTGCAGCTATCTAGAGGCATTAAGAAAGTTTTGGTGTACAATAAAGGTATAACTTTCTAACCCTCTTCCTCTTTTAGTTTCTGTACGAGTTAGATGAGATGACTGGAGGGGCTTTTATTCCGCTGTGCATGTTATTATATGTTTTTATACCCTACAAAACCCTTCACTTTATACCCTTGATGTCTCTGGTTGTTGTAGTGTGCAAGACAACCAAGCTAGAACTCCTCCTTTCGACTATCCAAGTCCACCCCGAGCTTTGTGTGACCTTGGTGTACTAGCACCCCTCAAGCACTCTTCAACTCCAGAAAGCACTTCTGGAACAACACCTAAAAACCACCACGAAACTTTCTCTCTCTTGGACTCTCTCAAAACTCACAAGAACATGCACTTAAAGCCTTCTTTGTGTGTTTTTCTTTCAACTTGACTAAGAGAGAGTTCGAGAAGCAAATGAATGACTTTTATAAACTCTTAGAAGTCCCTAGAACTACCCAAGACCAGGCAAAATTCAGATGATTACAAGTCCATGCATTGGTGGAAAGAGGAGGTGAAAAGAATAAAGTTGCATGCTGTCAGACGGGTTTGCACCGCTAAATTTAAGGCGTTAGCACCGCTAACTTTTAACAGTTATCGCCGCTATCGCGATCGACTTAGCAACCACTTGGTCAGCGCCGCTAACCCTATGCAGCCTGCCAACCTTCATTTAATTATTCTCTCTCACCCTCCCTTTTAGGTTGTTGCAAAATCAACCCCCGGCGTGTGACCCGCCCATACATCATCGGCAGTGACCGATTGGCGTACGTGTGTCAGTGGGCATACTCCGACAGAACTTAGGTTCCTAGGTCCATTTTATTTCTCGGTTAAGACGATGCACACACACAAGATCTCGGTCACTCACTATGAGGTTTAATTCATTCTAGACCATTGGATTCCGCTCAACACACAGGCTTCGTATTCACAAAAATATGTATTTTCTAAGTTTATACAATAGTGAAGAAATGATGTGTAATACCTGATTTCCGGAATTAGCAAAATATATTTATATATTTTTATTCTGAGGATTTAATTCGATGCGTCTCGTAGAAGTTATTAATAATTGTAAGGAAAATGATAGGAAATTAATCAGGGTTTCGACTCGGAGTTCATAAGAGAGGGTTTTTGATGATTTATTATTACTATTATTTATGATTTATGTAGGAGTGGTGTATGTAAATGACTTTGGGCTTAGCATTCAAAGTGGGCTTAAGTGGAAGATTATTATTAGTTAAAGATTTGGGCTTAAAAGCCTTATAGGGTGTAGTATATATGTAGGATTAGGTTAGTAACATCTTTTTGACTGTTTCATTGAGATCAAAGAAAAGAAAGAAAAGCAGAGAACCTAGTGTTAGTGTGTGTGCTTGGTGTCAAGACTCACGAACAAGAACAAGAACAAGAGTAAATCCTCATCTTTTTGCATCAAGCCTTTAGGGAATTGGCATATAAAATATAAGGTAATGTTCCTTGAACCATTGTGATCATTTTGATGTAATTTATTTAGGGTTTTAGGATGGTCATTGAGGGTAGAATAGAGCTTTTTTGGTGTTTTAATGGGTTTTGTATGTTTTAAAACCAAGATCAAGAAGTGGGATTTTAGGGGATTAAACCTTCTTAGATTTTCGTGGATATTGTAGGTAATGGTTTTTATAGGTGGGGAAACATTTTGATTAAAAAATAATTGGATTTTATTAAGTTTTAGGAGGTTGTAATATTCACAAATGGCATATGGTGGTACTATTCTTCGAGCCCAGGACGAAAGATGATACTGACCTGGAATTCGACTTAAAATATTTTGGTACATTCGACTTTAGTTATACTTTTAGAATTTGACTTAGGCCCAAACCCTCAAATCCGACTTATAACACCTTGAGGCAATTCGACTTTATATATATATATATATATATATATATATATATATATATATATATATATATATATATATATATAGGGTAAGTTAAACAAAGAACCTCCCTTAAACAAAAAACCTAAACAACCTCTCTGGTGATGACATTTGGCACATAGTCTAGGGGCAAAAAAGGAAATTATAAAAAAAAAAAAAAAATCGACGCCTACAGCACCAAGCAAATCTTCTCCCAACAAACTTAAAAAAAAAACCCCCAATTACTTTAAATAATCATAACTCGTTCGTTTTTAACAATTTTAACAAAAAAATTATACCATTAGATTCAGTTTTTCGTCCTTTTTTCGAACAAGACCGGACTTGATATATTTCTGAAACTTTTTTTTTTTGAAATGCAAAGTTTGCATTTTGAGCTGTGTTCATTCAAACTCAAAATGCAAAATCCGTAGTTTCCATTTTGAGCTGGGTTCATTCAAGCCCAAAATGCAAAATCCGTAGTTTGCATTTTGAGCTGGGTAATTCAAGCCTAAATGCAAATTCCGTAGTTTGCATTTTGAGCTGGGTAATTCAAGCCTAAATGCAAAATCCGTAGTTTGCATTTTGAGCTGGGTTCATTCAAGCCTAAATGCAAAATCCGTAGTTTGCATTTTGAGTTGGGTAATTCAAGCCTAAATGCAAAATCCGTAGTTTGCATTTTGAGCTGGGTAATCCAAAATGCCAAAAAAAAAACCATTTTCAAATTTTTTTTAGAAAAGTATAAGAAGAGTGATCTTGTTTGAAAGATGATTAAAAAACTAAAAGAATTGTATAATTTTTTTGATTAAATTCACAAAACTTAAAAAGTTATGGCAATTTCAAGTTTTTGGAGGTTTTTTTTTTAAAATCATGGGTGTGGGAGAGGGATAATTACATTTTTGCCCTATTTATCCTAAATTAATATATAATAATTACAGTTTTGCTATCGATCAATCCTATCCATTGATATTGATGATCCGAAGGTCCAGATTGGTTCTTTAGATTCTTTGTTTAACACATGGTTCTTTATTGATTCAATTTATATATATATATATATATACACACACGCACCGATGATATTCGACTTTTATCGCCTTATGGGACTTGACTTGGTGCAAAAAATGTAATTAAATTTATATTCCTTCTCCATGATATTCGACTTTCTTTTTTTGAGACCTACAATTCGACTTGTTTTTTATGAGAGGTGATCCGACTGTAACAAATCCGTACACCAATCCAACTTGCGTTTTAATTGTGTAGCCAGGCTATAAGTTTTGTTGGAATTGTAAATTGGGCCTAGAGACCCATTTAACTTCTCGATGGCTGATTTAATTACTTCCGACATGTAGCTATCTGCTAACCGACCATGCCTATATTAAACCTTAGATCCGGCTATTGGTACACGTCCCACATATCATGGAAATTCATGCATGCGTAGAATATATATATATATATATATATATATATATATATATATATATATATATATATATATATATATATATATATATATATATATATATATAAACTTATTATCCAACATGATTTATGGTTTGCCAATAATGCTACGTGGTCCAAAGGCCCAAAGAACAACAAGGAGCTTTCATGCAAATTCATAGATATATATATTTATGTTTCTTACAAATGTAATTTGACTTGGGTTCTATTTTCGAATTCGAATTACCATTTAAGTTTGATACAATCCGACTTATTAAGCTACAAACTGACCGGACTTTTAATTATATATTTTGAAATTGACTTAGGCCTGAAGCCCATTAGTCTTGGGCGTTTCGGTAGAAAATGAATCCGATATATTGTGGATGCGAAGCTTGTTAATGAGGGTCTAACTTTTAGTTTTGAGCAAAACTCGACTTGTGTTTTCTAAGTAGTTCGAGATATATCATCCTAAGGATGCGACTTAGGCCTAGGTCTGGCCCAAGTAACGATAAGATATAGATAGGCCTCGTGAGGGTAGGCCGGGTTGAATAATAGGGGCTATGATCCAATCTAAGTTAGTGAGACACATTTTAACTGTAGGTCCTCGCATTTGGACGTGTTAACTATGAGAACTGTGAAATCTGCTACCCACGACCACGCTGCGAATCAGGTGAGTTCACTAACTTATACATGATATTAGTGTGAAATGTATATGTTGTATATCTGTGAATGTGATATGTATGTATGTATGTGAAGTGAAGGGTTATGTTATGTGAGTAAAAACGTAACTCGGGCACAGTCAGACATAGTGTGAAACCCTTGGTATGGCTTCGGTAGTCGGCTGTGACCCAAAGTGTGAAATCATCTTCGGTGCACTGAGTCTGTAGTATATGAAATGATATGTGTGTTGGAGTATGCCCACTGACACACGTATGCCATATAGATCACTACCGATAATGTATGGGCCTATTGGGTCACACACCGGAGACCTATCGCGACAGCCTAAAAGGTGGAGGGACTGAAAATGTCAAAATGGAAAAGTTGGTGTGCAGGCGGGTTTAGCGGCGCTAACTCTTTGGAGTTAGCGGCGCTAAATCCTTAAGGTTAGCGGCGCTTGAAGTGGCATTTTGGGAGCATCATGGCTGGTCATGGGGCATTTGAAGTGGCATTTTGAGTTTATAAAAATGCCTCATTTGCCTCTTGTTCCTACTCTTTGCCCAACACACACTTGATACACTTAGTGAGAGACTTTGAGAGTGTTCTTGTGTGCTTAGCAAGGGAGTTCAGGAACTTGGAGCATATTGTTTGTACTTGTGGTGGTTTCTAATAGAGAAGATCATCCAAGCTTGCCAGTACAAGGAGATTAGACCAACCCAGGGTGGACTTTCTATAAAGGAAGGCTTCATTTGGTCTTCTAGTCATCACCATTATCACACCACTTTGTTCCAGGAGCTTAGGAGAGGATAAATTTTCTTCCCTTCTCCCTTTTTCATGTTGCATGTATTAGCATAGAGTTATGGTAAATTTATGGGGTTTTATGCATTTTTTACTTGTACATTTTGTTATGCATGTTTGTTTCTTTGCTTCCGATGTGTTCATAGAATCCTAACAGTGGTATCAGAGCCACCTCTATGCTACATTTACACATGGTGGCCTGAAAAACCCGAAAATGTTTTTTTTGTTTTTTGTCCAGAAGGGTTAGTGGCGCTAATTCATAAACTTAGCGGCGCTATCTTCCAAACAATGCAGTTTTGGTTTTTAAAACTTTATAAATATTTTTCTGATTGTTGGCACTATATTTTAGTTTCTGGATTTTTTGTCCAGAAATTAAAATTTTATTATTTAAGTTGCCTTGTATAATGGTTGGTGTATTCATATGTATATTATAATTTTGGCATGAAAATGATAATTGCATATACTTACATTATGTATATATGAATATGTTTCACCAAAATTGGTTTGGTGTTACTAATGCATAAGTACAAGGGATTATTTTGTACCTTGAGTGATTTAATAATCTTAACCATTATGCATAAGTTTACATGGTTTTTGTGCGGTACATCATGTTGTTCATGTCGTTCACTGTATGTTCATGTGATGTTGGTAACCATGGAAATGCCCTAGACCTTGTGGATGTTTGGTTGTGTTTTTTTTAATTATCCATTCATTTGGTGACTTTAAGTCACATGATTTGTAATAATTAAATTTATTTATTTGGTATGTAATTTGTATTTATGGCTTGCATGCCATTTAAATATCCATATTATGTATTTGTACTAGAAAATAGGAATTTGTGTGGAGGGATCAAACATGCCGAACTTGGCACAATGGTTGTCAAGTAGGATCCTGCAAGGAACTAAGAGTTGCAATAATGGATTGCAATCGGTCAATGGTTGCCGGTCTTAATAGCTTTGCCACGTGATCCGCGGAAAACGTCACGGTGCAAGGTGAAATAAGGTTCTTAGCCCTTGTTAAAATAGTTGTTTTTCATTAAACACTTGGGGTAATTATTTTAACAAGGATTTCAATCAAACTAACCAAATCTACTTTGCATTTTATAGATGGCATCAACTAGCACCAACACCAACACCACCTTTTCTCTAAGGATTTTCCTTGAGAAAGAAAAACTCAATGGGACCAATTTCATGGATTGGTCAAGGCAACTACGGATAGTCATCCGACACGATGACAAGTTGGCCACCATTGAGGAACCCATCCCCGAGGTCCCTGCTATCAACGTGAGTAGGGCTACTAAATAGGCGTATGAAAAGCGTCTTAAAGACATCACCGAGGTTACTTGCCTCATACTTAGCACTATGAGTTCTGACTTGCAAAAGTCAATGGAGCATCTTAGTGCTTATGACATGGTGCGCGAGTTGTCGGACATGTTCCAACAACAAGCTAAGCAAGAACGGTATGGTTGTCTAAATGACCTACTCGGTTGCCGGTTGCAAGAGGGCGGGAACGTGTCCCACCACGTTCTTAGGATGAAAGCGTTGGTGGAACGCCTTGAGCGGTTGGGGTTTGCCATAGTGACAGAGATGGCGGTGGATTTAATCCTACGGTCTCTCCCACCATCATATAATAAATTTGTTGTGAATTATCATATGCATGGGATGGACTGTTAGATTATGTCCACAGATAGATAACACGTGCCATCGTGTCCAATGCTATAAGACACTAAAGGATCACACTGCTACACACCCAATTCGAACCAATTGGATTTTACCAAGTTATGTTGGAAATAATTAATTACTTAATTAATTATTAAGAGAGAAAATAATAAAAGTTATTTATTATTTAAAAGGAGAAATTATTATTTAGTTTAAATATTAAATGGACCAGTTAATTAATAGTTATTATTTAATTAGATAGTCCAAGGGTATGTTTTGCAATAGGCTAATAGTTTAATTAAAGTTGGACTTTAATTAAACGGGTTTGGGCTTAATAAGGTTTATATATATATATATATGTATATATATATATATATATATATATATATATATATATATATATATATATATATATATATATATATATAATATATTCCATATTAATCCATGGAATCACATAAGAGACAAAAATTTGCAACAAGGAAAACCCTAAGGCTCTCCTCCTCTCTCTCTCGTCAACGGCCGAACCCACGCCCCCTTGGGATCGATCAGCGCATAACACACACACACACACACACACGAGACATGCGTTTTTGATCGTTTGGTAAAGTCCTGAAGCGGTCTAGCAGCTTGTTCAGGTGGTGCAGTAGCGGTGTTCTACCTTTAGCATTCTTGTTTCAAGATTGATCATAAAGGTATAATTTTATCCTCTACTTTGTTTAAGTTTCTTGTACGAGATAGATTAGATCACTGGAGGTTTTTTTTTGTTTTTTTATTCCGCTGCATGATATTATTATCTATTTTTATACCCTACAAAACCCTTCAGTGGTATCAGAGCCACTTCTGATCTCGTAGGGAACTAGTTAGTTTTTTTTTTTTTTTATGATGAATAGGTTTGTTTTTATCAATGTGTTAACCTTTTGTTCATCCAAGTATTTTGAAATCATATTTTGATTTTAAATAGATAATGATTGGTTTTGATAAAAATAGTTTAATGTTTACTTAATTATTATTGTTTTACGATGAAAACCGGCGGCGGTGATGCCACCGTGTTTGACGGCGGCTTCACGATGGCGACACCATCGCTGGCGCCGGTGATCGGTTTTGGCCAGTTGTCGGCGTCGGCTGCTTCGTTGCCACCAGTTAGGTCGGCGGCGAGGTGGTGATCGTCGGGCAGGAACCGACGGCGGCGGCGGCGCTTCACACCTGCCGAACGGTAGTTAGCCGGACGGAGGAGGTGGCTGTCTGCGGTCAGGATGTCGGCGATGGTGGACGTGGTGTGGTGGCGGGCCGGCTACGGTTTGCTGTTCACGGCCCAGTTTCTACCTGCCCAATGTGGTTTTCGGTCCACCATGGTTTTCGGCCCAGTTGATGTTGGCCTAATGTTATTCACGTTTAGTTTTGGGTCAAGCGAAACAAGATTAAACCCAAATGTTTCTAAAGATTAATTTTAATCTTGTGTTTAAAATTTTTCGATTATAATCATGATTATTTTATATAATCAAGTATTGATTAGAATTAATTATTTTTAGTATCTTTGATCGTATGACAATAATTAATATAACAGCTATTGTTAAACCAGGTGATTTTAACAGTTGGTTCAAATCAAGGTAATTAATTAGGTTGTGATAATTAGAAATCAGTTGTTATTATTTCATGTATTAGTTTAGTACATGTTTGGGATGCCATAGCCGAGCCCTAGACCTTGTGGATTGTTTTATTTTTTTTGCTATTGTGGCTGTGTTGGTTTATTCTATTTTATGGTGTGGGGAGGCCTGTGTGCAACTTACAACCCCTATTCTATTTTCTAAAAGTACTAGATTAGCGGGCCTGCGTGCCTTGGATCATGATGTAATTTTTATTTTTAGTTTTTAGTTATAGAATAGAATAAATAGAATAGTTTTTTAAAGCTGATACAAGGAGCAAGGAGCAAGGAGCAGGATTGGATGCTAGAGCCAGTGGGAGCTTTAGAAGTTCATGCCTTGTGTGTTGTTATCCACTTAAGTTTTGGACCGTTGGGTTTTTCGTGTGGCTCACGAAACTGACATTCGTTAAGGGCAAGGCTAAGGCATAGATAGCATATGTTGTTTTATTTCTTTACATATTATTGTTAGAATATGCCCACTGATGCGTGTATACCATTTGAATCACTACCGATGATGTATGGGCCTATTGGGTCATACACCGGGGTCAAATCTGACATTAACTTAAGTAAAGGGATCAAAAATGACAAAAAGAGAAAAGTTGACTTCGCAGGCTAAGTTAGCGCCGCTAGCCATAAGGTGTTAGCGCCGCTAACACTTATGGGTTAGAGCCGCTAGAGCTGCATGGGCTTTATGTCAAATCATCTGACAAGCCGCGTTAGCGCCGCTAACTATTATAAGTTAGCGCCGCTAAATTTGGCTAGCGCCGCTAAGTCCAAACGGCACCTTTTTGTCAAATCACCTCTCAACTAGACCAATGCATTCATGTTGCTTTCTGCGACATGGGCCAGCTTGGGGCTAACCAGGAGGCGTTTTGGGGTCTATATAAGGCCATACTCCAACCTCATTTCCTCCTCGTGGCTCTACATGCATTTGTGATACTCTAAAAGGCTTCTTGACTTAGAGAGAGTTCTAGAGAGAGTTTGTTCCAGAAAATTGATCCAAGCTTCGTGGGTTGTTGTTCCATAAGTGATTTTCGAGTAAGAAGAATCACCAAGGCTTGCTAGCTCAAGGGATTTGACGTGTTGCCGGGGTACCACTCAATAGCCGAATCGTTCAAGCCAAAGGGGAAGCAAGCTCATCATCTTCATCACATTTCTGGAGCTAAGGAGCTGGTATAACCTTCTCTCCTTTCTGTTTTGTTGCATTTCTTATCATAGAGATTGATCCATGTTTGGGGTTTTCGATTTTATACTTTATGTGCTTGTACTATGGGCTTTTTGTGTTGTACCTTGCTTCCGTTGCGTGCCCAAGAAACCCTAACAGTGGTATCAGAGCCACCTCTATGAGAGTTATGCACATGGTGGCTTTGAAAACCTGAAATCGGAATTGTTTGTTTTCTGTCGAACAGAGGTTAGCGGCGCTAGCGTCGCTGAGTCAGTTTTTTTGTTCTTGGTCAAAAACAGATTTTGGTCTCGGGTTTTAGCCTTGTTTTTTAGCTTCTGGAAATTTTAATCTTGCTAATATGATGTTTAATTCCAGTAGCATATGTATGTTTGGTTGTATGTGTATATTTAAGTTGGTAACCTTGCCTAGACCATTTGGTTGTTTTGTGTGTTTGGATGCTTGGTTGGTTGTATTATTATTCTTATTATAAATTTGTAATAAATATGTGGCTTGCATGCCATTTCATTCATCCATGTAATTGTAATAGATAAATAGGTATTTTATGGCTTTTATGCCATTTTATTCTATTGTATGTATTAATATTTTGTGGATGATGAACACACAAGATGGGTCAAAGGAGATGGAGTTTGGAGCCCATGAAGCCGATGAAGTCCAATGGAGATGGCGGGATTAGTGGGAGCTCGCATCGAAGACTTTGTCCCTAGAATTGACCAAGTTCTTTCCGTTCGGATCACGGGAAGAACGAATAGGTTTTTATGGCAAGGGTTACCAATTATAGTATTTTATGTGTGTGATGTGATTTTTGTATGCATGGATTGTGTATGATTCGCATGCTAGATAATTTTTTCGAAAATTAACAAAATCACAAGAGATTTGATAAAAATGGTTTACAACTCTCTCGCGCGCTCACATGCAAGATTAACTCACCTAGTGAAAATAGGTTTTTGTCGCTAATAAGTTAATCTAAAACCAAACCGGAAACAAAAGCCCGTCTTTCCTCAAAACGTAAATCATGCACCATCCGTAAAACGATACCACCCGAATCTAGTCTTATGGGATTTGGTTGTCGAGCTTAGCACGAGCCAATTCCCATAAAACTGTGTGGAAGGTGAGTGTGGCAAAATTCACAATTTTGGTTGTCGAGCTTAGCACGAGCCAACTTTGGTGAGTTTGTTACCATATGTCTTGATGGACGATTTGCAATTTTAGATTTGAAATTTTGGTTAGTTGTCGAGCTTAGCACGAGGTAACCAAAATTTCAAGGTTTAAGATTGGTGCAAGAAGAGATCAAACATGCCAAACGACCATTGGATGTCGTAGGATCCCGCAAGGCACTAAGGATTGCAATAGAGATTGCAATTGGCAAGATGGTTGCCGACCTAAATAGTTTTGTCATGTGATCCGCGGTAACCCCGTCACATGATGGGATGCAATATGGTTCTTAGCCTTGTTAAAGTTAATTCTTTATGGGTAAATTAATTTAACAAGATAATACATATGCATCAAACTAACTTAAGTCTACTTTGCAATTTTAGATGGCATCAACAAGCGCAAACACCACCACCACCAACGTTTCTCTACGAGTTTTCCTTGAGAAGGAGAAACTCGACGGGAGCAACTTCATGGATTGTTTTAGGCAGCTTAAGCTTGTCCTACGCTATGAAGGGAAGATGCACACCATAGAGGAACCCTTACCCGAGGCACCTCCAAGCGGTGCAACGAGGGCAATCCGTGAGGCGTACGAGAAACGCCTCAAGGAGACTGAGGAGATTACATGCCTCATGTTAAGCACCATGAGTACCAATTTGCAAAAGCAAATGGACCACTTGGGTGCTTACGACTTGATCGTACAGCAAGCGAGGCAGGAGAGGTATGAATGCTTCAAGTCCACTCTCACTTGCAAGCTTCAAGATGGAGGGAACGTGAGTGCTCATGTTTTGCATATGAAAGCAAACATTGAGCATATGGAGAAGCTAGGATTTACCATCGGGAGGGAGATGACAGTCGACTTGATCCTCCAATCCCTGCCCAGTGCATATGATCAATTCACTATGAGTTATCATATGCATAGCATGGATAAATCCTTGATGGAGCTACATGGTATGCTCAAGACTGCCGAAGCGAGCATGACCAAGAGCAAACCATCCTCCTCCTCCACTCCCGTTCTAGCCATCCTGGAAGGCCGCATAACCAAAAAGAAGGCCGCCCCTTCCAAGAAAAGGAAGGGTAAGGGAAAGGTTGGCGCTGCCAAGTCTGCCCGGCCTCCAAAGGCAAGGGTAAGGGGAAGATTCCCCAAGCCAAGACTCCGGAGGATGCGGAGTGCTTCTTTTGTGGGGGCAAGGGCCACTACCGCCGAAGCTGCCCTAAGTACTTGGAGGAACTCAATAAGTTCAAGGCGATGAGCATATCGGGCCCGGAAGCTTCAGGTACGTTCATGATAGAACTTCACCATACTTCTACTTCTAGAGGCTGGGTTTTGGATACTGGCTGTGGCACTCACATATGTAATATGGTGCAGGTGCTAAAGGCAAGTAGGAGCTTGGAGAAGGGTGAGCTAGATCTTGTGATGGGGAACTCGGAGATCGTCCCGGTGGAAGCTCAAGGAAGTTTGGAGCTTTCATTTAAGACTGGCTATTCTATTACTTTATTTGATGTATGCTATTCGCCCTGCGTGGCTAGAAACATTATTTCACTTTATAAATTGTATGACGATGGTTACAATTTTCATTTTGATCATGGTGCTATTATATGCTTTAAAGATAACATTGTTTATTTTAAGGCTTTACCATGTCATGGCATTTATGAGGCAACTGCATACATTAATTCAACAAATTCTATCATGAATATTGATTCTAGTTCCAAAGATGGTTTGGATAAGTATTCCTTGTGGCATGGTCTTCTTGGCCACATAAACAAGACTCGCATCACCAAGCTTCAAGCGGATGGAATCTTGGAGTCATTTGACCAAGGGTCGAATGATGTATGTGACTCTTGTTTATTAGGCAAGATGACAAAGGCACCCTTCACGGGGACAAGTGAGAGGGGTAAAGACCTCTTGGACATCATCCATACGGATGTATGTGGGCCTTTCAAACATGTTACAAGGAATAACTCGAGATACTTCGTAACCTTTATAGATTATTATAGTAGGTATGGATATGTCTATCTTGTTAAACACAAGAGTGAAACCTTTGAGGTGTTCAAGACATTCCAAAACGAAGTTGAGAATCAATTGGGCAAAACGATAAAGATACTCTGGCCTGATAGAGGTTGAGAGTATCTAAGTACCGATTTTATCGATCATCTTAAGAATTGTGGAATTATTTTGCAATTATCACCTCCAAGGAGTCCACAATTAAATGGGGTCACTGAAAGGAGGAACCGGACTTTACTAGATATGGTAAGGTCCATGATGAGTCAAACGGAGGTACCTATTAGTTTCTGGGGATATGCTCTAGAGACGGTGGTAAGGATCCTTAACCTTGCACCAACCAAGAAAGTATCGAAAAAACCTTATGAAATGTGGCACAAGAAGAAGCCGACACTTTCATACCTAAGAGTTTGGGGTTGTCAAGCCTACGTAAGACGTGAGACTGAGGACAAACTTGAACCTCGCTCGGAAAGGTGTTACTTTATCGGATATCCTCCTGCCGGTGTTGGATATATATTTTATAAACCTTCTGAGAACAAAGTTTTTGTTGCTCGAAAGGCATTTTTCTTAGAAAGAGAATTGCTATCCAATCAAAGAGGCAACAAGGAAATAGATCTTGAGGAAGTTCAAGGATCAACCGATAAAGAGCTTGAGGTTGGAACTAGCACTCAACCTAGGACGGTTGAAACTGAGCAAGAGAATGTTGTAGTACCTGACACTAGTTAATTGCTTACTCCAAGGCGTTCCAGTAGAATCAAACCCAGGTTTGCGCAAATACCACTACATACGGGAAGTAGTTGAGAGTGGTGAAATCGTCATAAGCAGAGTAGCATCGGATGGAAACCTTGCGGATCCATTCACAAAGCCATTATCGCAAGCAGCTCATGATTCTCACACTAATGCTATAGGTGTAAGATTCGCCAGAGATTTGGCTTGAGTTTTGTATTTAGTTTGTTGGATATGTAAATTTATATTTTGGGAACGATATAGACAGCATTGTAACTTGTGCTTGTTTCGATATATAATAGAGATTATATATGCGTATGATACGGTTACATTCATGATACTCTACTGTGTTCCATCTTAGCATGTTTAAATCACTTCCGGAAATATTTTATATTTCAAAAACCTTTCCACGGTCAGTCAATCTTGTGGAAGGAAGATTGAATTAAGACCGAGATAAGCATGTGACCTTGAATTCAATTTGGTCGAATTAAGGAGCAATGCCTATCTGTACTTGAAAAGAGTTTCAAGTGACTGGAAGACCCACACCCAAGTATACTCCATGGATTATAGTCACGAGTAACTTGGGGGCAACGAAACCCATACTGACTTAGGACCTTTCTTTGTGAACAGGTTTCATTCGGATAACGAAACCCATACTGACTTGGGGGCAATGATGTTTTTGCTAGAGACCGCTCATTGTCTGTGATTTGTTAGAAATGGTGCATCATGTGCAAGTGGGAGTTTGTTAGAATATGCCCACTGATGCGTGTATACCATTTTGAATCACTATCGATGATGTATGGGCCTATTGGGTCATACACCGGGGTCAAATCTGACAGCAACTTAAGTAAAGGGATCAAAAATGACAAAAAGAGAAAAGTTGACTTCGCAGGCTAAGTTAGCGCCGCTAGCCATAAGGTGTTAGCGCCGCTAACACTTATGGGTTAGAACCGCTAGAGTTGCATGGGCTTTATGTCAAGTCATCTGACAAGCCGCGTTAGCGCCGCTAACTATTATAAGTTAGCGCCGCTAAATTTGGCTAGCGTCGCTAAGTCCAAACGGCACCACCTCTCAACTAAACCAATGCATGCATGTTGCTTTCTGCGACATGGGCAGGCTTGGGGCTAACCAGGAGGCGTTTTGGGGTCTATATAAGGCCATACTCCAGCCTCATTTCCTCCTCTTGGCTCTACATGCATTTGTGATACTCTAAAAGGCTTCTTGTCTTAGAGAGAGTTCTACAGAGAGTTTGTGCCAGAAAATTGATCCAAGCTTCGTGGGTTGCTGTTCCATAAGTGATTTTCGAGTAAGAAGAATCACCAAGGCTTGCTAGCTCAAGGGATTTGACGTGTTGTCGGGGTACCACTCAATAGCCGAATCGTTCAAGCCAAAGGGGAAGCAAGCTCATCATCTTCATTACATTTCTGGAGCTAAGGAGCTGGTATAACCTTCTCTCCTTTCTGTTTTGTTGCATTTCTTTTCATAGAGATTGATCCATGTTTGGGGTTTTCAATTTTATGCTTTATGTGCTTGTACTATGGGCTTTTTGTGTTGTACCTTGCTTCCGTTGCGTGCCCAAGAAACCCCAACAATTATTATATGCGTTGTTGTGATTCATACGATTAAATAAAACTAGGTTTTAATAATAGTTATTATTAAATAATGGTTTAGAAAGAAAATTGGCAAAAGTTTTGTTTAAAACTTTAAATCCTTTTTAGAAAAAATCTTAGATCAGTGTGCTACCCATCTAATGGTACAGCTTTCCTGTTAAACGGTACTCGGGTGTCGGAAGTGACCAAATCTTGGGTATTCGGGTTCAAACCATTGCGGGAAAGGGTGTGAAAGGCTCTAAGATAATCGGGAGTCCCGGCCAGAGTTCACACTGTCTTTGGTGGTGCGATCTATTTTGGTGATAATTGGGAGTCCCGGCCCAAAATGCACTAGAGGGACTAAAGCATACGGTTTTTGTAAAAGATGTCCCGCAGATCTAGGAGTCGTGTCCAGGTAGGATACTATTGGTATAGGTTTTACCTTCCAGAAATCGCATTGTCCCGGTGGGAGGTGCCCAAACCTTGCATCGGAAAATGTGAAATATGGATCCTAGTCTAATAAATTATTTTTAAAAGGTAATAATTATTAGAACAAATAATCATATTACTAAATCCGTTTTATCTTTTCTTTTTCTGTAGATGTCTATATTATCTGTTATTCCATTTTATTCACCCGTAGAATCCCTAAGCCTTATCATTGGCAAGTGGAAGCTTTCAGGTCCAAACTTCGCCGTTTGAAGATGCATCTTAAGAATGTATTAGATGCACAGAGAAAACTATACGCCATAGAAACTTTGCCTCTAGTAAGAACAGGAATAGATGCCCAGGATAGTGAGTATGATGCTTACTATCAGTATCTGGCTGATGAAACTGATGTTATGTCAATTCTCGTTCTCTCAGCTTCATCCGAGTTTACGGATGATCTCCGGGAGAAGTCATCCTTTGAGGTTGTTCAAGCATTAGAGGAAAGGTTCAAGAATAGCGAATGGATATGTCGTTTCTTGCTAATGAAAGAAATTCTTTCGCAGAAAATGAAAGAAAACCAGTCACTTAGTGATCATCTCATAAATATGAGAAGACTTTTAGATTGCTAAGTGATCTTTGGATCAGAATCAAAGCAACATGAGCTAGTTATGCTCTTGTTCGGTTCTTTATCTGACCATTATCAGACCAAGGTAATGGACATCATTGGAGGCTTTGATATGACTGTCGCAAGCTAGCACGAGATTCTTATGTGCATCAGCAATGATCTGAATCGAGAGAGGCAAGAGTCAACAGTAGTAGACCCTATGCAAGAGGATGACTGGTTAGAAGAGCTTGGAGATATTTGTTGCCTAGGCTGTGGTAGCAAGGATTCATGCGAGCACTCACTCGATATAGATCAGCAAGACATTGGTTCCCCCAATGACTCGGGTATCTTTATGATAGATTGTCTTGTTACTTCTTATGAATCATGGGTATTAGATACTGGATGTGGTCATCACATTTGCAGAAACTTGCAGGGATTCAAGAGAAGTAGGAAGCTAAGACAAGGAGATATGGACCTGCGGGTAGGCGAAGGCTCCATGGTTGGTGCTGAAGCTGTAGGGACATATTGTCTTAGTTTGCCTTCGGGCATGGTCTTAGAACTAGATCCTTGTTATTATGTTCCTAGACTTATCAAAAATGTTATCTCATTTTATTTGCTTATAAACTATGGTTTTAATTATGTTTTTAATAGTAAAACTATTTCTTGTTTTGAAAAATGATGTTTTCTATTTTAAAGCTATTCCTCAAAATGATGTCTATATACACTAAATCTGGACAACAATGACAAAAACATATATCATATTAGTAAAAGATCCAAGAGTAACTTGAATCAGACTTACCTCTGGCATTGTCGTTTAGGACACATAAATGAGAAACGCATAGAGAAACTCGGAGACGACGGAATTCTAGAACCATTTGACTTAGAGTCATATGACATCTGTGAATCTTGTTTGTATGGTAAAATGACAAAGCAACCTTTTAACAGTGAGAATGAAAGGGTGAGTGAGCTACTAGGGATAATACACACAGATGTGTGTGGACCCTTTACTCCAGAGGCTAGAGGAGGATACCGGTACTTCATCACCTTTACTGACGATTTCAGTAGATTCGGTTATGTCTATCTTATGAGACTAAAATCTGAAAGTTTTGACAAGTTCAAACAGTTTCAGAGTGAAGTACAAAATCAGCTGGACAAGAAGATATAGTTGCTTCGGTCTGACCGAGGTGGCGATTATCTGAGTCAAGAATTTGACGATCATTTGAAAGAATGTGGGATTCTTTCACAACTCACACCTCCGTATACACCTCAGATGAATGGTGTATCAGAAAGGAGAAATCGTACACTACTTGATATGGTACGATCAATGATGAGTCGAACTTCATTACTATTGTCATTTTGGGGGCACGCACTCGAGACAGCGGCATTCATGCTGAACCAGGTTCTGACAAAATCGGTAGAAAAGACACCGTTCGAGATATGGACGGGGAAAAAGCCCAAAATGTCTTTTCTCAAGATTTGGGGATGTGAGGTGTATGTTCAACGAACATTCACAGATAAACTCAATACCAAATCAGATAAGTGTATCTTCGTGGGTTATCCCAAAGAAACCATGGGATACTATTTTTATAACCCAGACGAAAACAAAGTCTTTGTTGCTCGTAAATGGGTATTCATGGAAGAAAAGTTTCTAAATTCGGAAACTCCAAGAAAAGAAAATAGAGCTTCAAGAAATTGAAGAAGAAGAAGTAACACCACCACCGATAGTCGAACCTGTAAGTCAACAAAGATTTGTTGAAACTCAACCCGAGTCTGTGGTTGAAGAAGAAGTGCAAACGCAAGACCTTCGCAGGTGTAGTAGGTCTCGTCATGAGCTAGATAGGTATCTTGGATTCCTAGTTTCTCAAGGTGAAGGGGATCTTTCAGAACCCACTACCTACCAAGATGCTGTTTCAGGTTTAGAATCTGAAAAATGGCTAGAAGCCATTAAGGTAGAGATGCAATCCATGTATGACAACAAAGTTTGGGAGTTAGTAGATATGCCTCTACACAGCAAAGCTGTTGGGTGCAAATGGGTCTTCAAGAAGAAGACCGACATGGATGGAAAGGTTCATACCTCTAAAGCTAGGCTAGTGGCAAAAGGTTTCAAGCAAACTCATGGTATTGACTATGATGAAACTTTTTCACCAGTGGCAATGCTTAAGACAATTAGAATTCTTATGGCCATATCAGTATATTATTGTTGGTGTCTGCCCACTGACACAAGTACGTTGGTGTTACTGCTGATGAAGTGCAAGCCTATTGGGTCACACGCCAAGGATTGATCCCGACAGCTTACTGATAAAGAGAGAAGGTCCAAAAATCAAATTGTTTGATTTTGGGGCTTCACGACTGTGAGGGGTGCTCCACGGGTCGTGAAGCTCACTGCCCTCACGTTTGACTCAACGACTCTCATACGGGTCGTGATACCTTTGGTCTTCATGGCTCATGAGAGGTCGTGAAGGGGTCGTAGAGGATGACGCCCTCACGAGTCACTAGACGTGGCACGGGCCGTGAAGGATTATGGCAAGTCGTGGCGCATTTTTCCTTCATGACCGCTTCACGGGCTGTGAGAGGCCGTGAAGACCTGTCTGCATTAATTCCTTGTATTCGATTGGGCCATTTCGTGGTCCAATGGGGAATTACTTCTAATCCGGCCAAATATGGATTATTGTGGTCTGGAACATATGAGATACATGCAAGCAACATATTCTCTCTCTCTCTAACATTTCTCTTGGTGCCTTCATGCAAAACACACCCAATATACACTAAGTAGGTGATTCTTGAGTGTAGTGAGTGTTTTTCTTGGTGCAAGAGGAGATCATCAAGGGCTGTTCCGGAAGGTGGAATTGTGGTGGATGTCCACTTGACGGGGTACTAGCTTAAGGGGATTGAACTAACTTGGTGTGGATCAACGAGAGAGGAGAATTCACTTGAGTTCTAATTCATCCCGACTTGTCATTTGCTACAGCCGATTTTGTGTATGGTAAGAAGGTATTTTCTGCCCTCTTCCCTTCTTGTGTTTCTTTTTAAGTTGCAATTTGGTTTTGTAGAAAGATCATCACTTTGGAACATGTATGGACCTGATTTTCTTAGGTTTTAAACTCGTGTTTTTGCTTCCGCTGTGCTTGTGCTCCATACCATGTTCCAACAGTGGTATCAGAGCCAAATCTACAAACTAATTGCACTTTGTGGCTTGAAAACCGAAAATGGACATTCTGTCCAGAATGTCTTCACGGGTCGTGAAGACTTGTTCTTCACGGTCGTGAAGCCTCACAACTAGTCTCATGGGGTGTTGTTCGTGAAGGGTTTTTCATTGTGTCAGAGTAATGGAGCTCATGGGCTTCACGAGCCGTGAGGGGTCGTGAAAGCTTCTGGGCCGTGAATGATGATGTGAACAGTGTTTTTAGTCCTTTTTGAAAAAGAAAATAATTTTTCAGTTTTAGCTCCTTTCGATTCTGTTTTTCCAGAATCTGTCCTTTGTTGTTTGGATTTGAAAAGCCCCATATGTGTCTTGATTTGTACATTTATATGTATTGGGTGGTTTTTGGCATGAAATGCATACATGCATATACTTGTATTGTGTATATATGAATATGTATGCTGAAAGTGTTTGGGGTACTAATGCATATGTACAAGGATTGTTCACTTTGTGCCTTGAGTGTTTAGCTAGGTTTGAACAATCTTAATCGAGATACATTTTGCATGGTTTTGTGTGGCACACCATGCTTTTGTTTGTGGTTGTTGTTTGATCTGGTAACGCTTTGCCCGTTAGACCTATGTGTTGGTTGTTTGGTTGTATTTGATTATTCATTCATTTAGTGGTTTGTACCACAATTGGTTTGTAATAATTAAATTTATTCGGTCTTCTATTTTGTATTTTATTTTGGCTTGCATGCCGATTGCTTTTCTCTGTAATTGTTATATTAGCTTATATTAGCATTTCGCGGCTTGCATGTCGTTTCTTACAAATATTTGTATGTATTTGTAAAAGAAGACCAAAGACAACCATCGAGAGTCGTGGAGGAGACGTCTCGGCTATGGTGAATCCGGAGGTTCATTGGAGATGACGGATTCAGTGGGAGCACTTCCAGCTGGGCCAAGTGGTTGTGTCCTTAGTTTGGCTTTGCTTTCCTCGTTTGGCTCACGTGGAAGGCGCATAGGGTTTAGGGGCATGTTACCGATTGTTGCTTGTACGTGGTTGTTGTTTTGTTTATTTTCTTGCGTGGTTGTTTAGTTTCTTAGCTCGCTTGAAAAATTTTCAAAATAATAAAACCAAGACTTTTGAATTGGTTAACAAACCTAGCGCGCCACAAGACCACTTGAAAAACTAAATCCCGTTTTTCTTAAATGTAAATCACTCGCCTCCCGTAAGATGACACCACCCGAATCTAGTGAAACAAGATCGGTCGTCGAGCTCTAGTCGAGATCAGTTTTGCGTAACTGTGTGGAAGGTGCGTGTGGCAACACGAAAGGGTCGGTTGTAGAGCTTTAGCCGAGCCGGTCATTGGGCTAGAGTACCACCGTGTATCTTGACGGTCGATTTACAATTCCAAGATTTAATACGCCTTGGTAGTTGTCGAGCTCTAGCTGAGCTATCAAAGCGGATTAATGAGGAATCGGTGAGGGAAGGGATCAAACATGCCAAACAGATGCTGTGAGTATCGGTTGATCCCACAAGTGTCTAAGAGTTGTAATCTCGGATTGCAATTGGTTAAACGTTTACCGGCCTAAATAGCTCCATGAAGTGATCCGCGGCAAACCCGTCATGGATTGGGGTACTTTGAGGTTCTTAGCCCTTGTTAAGATAATTTGGTTTTCTTAATCAGCTGGGTAATTATTTTAACGAGGATTGTATCGAAACTAACTAAAACGTGTACTCTTTTATAGATGGCAAACATTAACGACACCAAACCAAACTTTAAACTTTGATTATTCCTAGAAAGGGAGAGACTCATAGGAGTGAACTTCGCTGACTTGTATCGTGTATTGAGGATTGTCCTCCGTCACGAGTCAAAGTTACACGTTCTTGAGGAGCCCTTTCCGGAGCCACCTGCTACCAACGCGAACTGGACCACTCAATACGCTTTTGAGAAGCGTGTTAGAGATACACAAGATATTTCTTGTCTCATGTTATCGACTATGAGCTTTCAATTGCGTCAGCAGCTTGAGCAACTGAGTGCGTATGACATGATCAACCGGCTAAAGGATATGTTTCCACAGCGGTTAGACAATAACGGTTTGAGTGTATAAAGGCTTTGGTCGGTTGTAGGATGCAGGAAGGTGAGGATGTAAATGTCCATTTCCTTATGATGAAGGGATACATGGACCAATTGGAGACTTGGACTTCCAATAGGGAGGGAGATTGCGGTGGATATGATCCTCCAGTCCATGCCCGCGTCTTATGAGAAGTTTGTCATGAACTATCACAAAGACAATTTGGAAAAATCCTTGATCGAACTTCAAGACATGCTGAAGGCTGTACACTCTTACATGGTTGAGAAGGATCGTACCTCGTCCACATCCACTTTGGCTACTAGGGAACATACTAGCAAGAAGGAGAAACTGACCTCAAAAGGAAAGCCTTGTATGACTGGGCCATCCGTAACTGTGGAATCGGAGGAAAATGAGATTGTGCCTCAAGACGATGTTCCACATGGGGTAGTTTGTTACTTTTGTGGAGAAATTGGAAATTGGCGCCGTCACGCCTGCCCTAATTGCCTGGAAGAGCTAAGTATCCTAAAGCGGAAGAACGTTAGCTCATCATCTTCACGTACATTCATGATCAAACTCCATTGATCTTCTACTTCTAAAGACTGGGTTTTGAACGCTAGTCAAAACGCTCACGTTTGTCACATACTTGTTTGTTGCAAAGTGCAGGTGTTTATAAGGAGTAGGTAATGGATGCATGGAGAGCTGGATCTTAGAGAGGGAAACATGGTGGTTGTTCCTAACTAAAAGGATTGGAAGAAGAGTCTTTCCATTCCATCCAGCTATACTATTACTTCATTTAGATCTTTGTCTTACGCCCTGCGTGGCAAGAAGCATTGTATCTTTTATGCCTGTGATGGCGATGAATTCTACTTTGAATTATGTATTTGATATTGGTGGAAATTTATTTCAAAGTTTATTCATATCTTGGCATTTATAATAAGCTTTTGCTTAAGGAAGTGATGGAATGATTATGAATGATTATGAATGATTATGGAATTGTTATCCTTATGAAATAGTTGATTTAACCATATAACCAAGACTTGTATCACCAAGCTCCATGTGGTTAGGAACTTGGAATCCTTTGACCATGGGCCAATTTTTGATTGCAAATCTTGCTTATAAGGATAAATAACTAATACATCCTTCACTGGTTGATGTGAGAGGAATGAAAGCTTGTTGGACTTCGTTCGCACTTTTGTATGAGGAACGATCAAGCAAATCATAAGGATTAATTATATGTGATTTGTTACCTTTACCTGATGGTAGAAGGGAAGGGTATATCTAATTTATTAGATAAATGTCTGAAACCTGAGAGGTGTTCAAGACTCACCCGTAACAAATTTAAGATAAAGAGGGCAAGAGGAACTCAGTTACTCAAATCTGGCAAGATGTTGAGTGTGTAGACTCTGGATTCCTCAACCATCATAAGAATTATGGGAATGTCTCGTAATTCACTTCTCCTAGGATACATGTTTTACATGTATCGTCGAGTGGAGAAACGGAACATACTGGTTATGGTTCTACTTTGATGGCTTAAACTTAAGTATCCTGTTGGATAGGTATACTTGAGAAGTGACGGGCAATGTTCTTGTTTTATATCAACAAAAATGGTCAAAATTAGCATCTGAAAAGAGATTAGAGTAGAAAGGGTTCCTTGCTTGTCTATCTCATAGATTAGAGTTATCCAGTCTACATTTAGTGGGAGATGGATGAACTTGGAGGATGCTAATGCATTTAATAGTTCTTCTGAGTTTCTGATATTCATTTCATATCCTTTTGAGAACCGGGTTTGGTTGCTCGAAAAGGGAAAGGAATAACTGAAGCATTCCAGTGGAAGAACGTGAGATTTAAATAAAAGACCTGATGTTGACACTAGCATTCGATCAAAAATGATTGAAACTCAACATGGCTATGTTGGAGTATCTGGCATAAAGTTATTACTTCTTCATATGTCTGGTAAGAGTCGTCATAAGACCAGAAGAGTATAATTTATTATATCTGAGGATGATGACTTATTGATGATACGTGATGTATGCATCAACTACCGGAAGCTGTAGTGGGCCCTTGAGTCTGCTAAGAAGAGGAGTGTAATAACATAAGATACATTCCATGCTGGATTTCCAAGTTTTGAACTTGGTTAATCCAACACCTAGGTTTTCACCTTATGGTGTAAATAGATCTTTCAGATATAAGATCTGCATGGATTAGTTTGTAGATAACTTCAAATATTGACTGGTAGGAATGGTGTCATGATGATTGACTATTGGGTAGGAATCATATGAAGACATTCTCTCAGTAGTTATGTTGAAGTTTAAGCGGATGTTTATGCCATTTTATGGCAGTATGATGCAAAGACCGCATTCCATTATAGGAATTTTATGAGGAAGTGCTCACAACACTGTCCGAGGGTCTTTTACATCTTGAGTATCCTTATGAAGTCTACAAATATGGAGTCCTTTTTGGGTTTAGAATAAATCTAAGTTTTGGAATCTTTGCTAAGAAAATCAAGTGTTTGAGTTCTCAGTAAGCAATGATGAAACTTGGATAGATGTCAGAGCTAGTGGGAGCGCTGTTATAATCCTATTTGGTATGTCTAGAACATACTATTTTTGGAGATAATGTCTTGATTTAGCTTGGGTAGAAACGTAAATTGAGAATTATGCGTCCATAACAAATATGGGATATTCAAAGAAGTTTATGGAATACAAGAAATATGAGTATATGTTCTTGTGGTGATATAATTAGAAGAAGCTTAAAGTGAGTTGTTACTCTTGGGATGGCTTCTATTCAAAGGATAACCGCCGATCTTGATTGGGGTTTGTGGTCCTTTTTAATATGGTGTTGTTAGTTTACGTGTCTCTTAAAGCATCGTTGACTCTATTGGGTTCTTTTGAAACAATGAGGGTACGATGGCTTATACACATTAAATTTTGTGAACCAAGCATTGTTTGCCTTATTGGGTTCTTTTGAAACAATGAAGGTATAACTGCTTGGACAAATGATCAAAATCCCATCAACGCACACTCTGGAAGTGGTTGGTTGTAGCAGGGATATGATCACTGAGAACCAACCATCGCTGACTCTATTGGGATCTTTTGAGACAATGAGGGTACGATGGCTTATGCACATTAAATTTGAAGACCTGAGCGTTGCTTGCCTTATTGGGTTCTTTTGAAACAATGAAGGTATAACGGCTTGGACAAATGATCAAAATCCCATTAACGCACACATTGGAAGTGGTTGGTTGCAGTAGGGATATGGTCAATGTCAGAGTACACACGGATGACATCGTGGATGGTCCGTTTACGGAGCTGTAGTGGCAGTCTAGTGATGAATCTCATACTAAGGTCTGCATGAACTTGGCTTGAGTATGTTTTAGTCATATTTTGATATGTTTTACTCTTGGGAACATTAAGCAATATTGTGCTTCTACTTGTATCGATTATCAAAAGGGTTTGATAATGCGCGTGTAGCGGGTACTCTCAGTAAGCCTTATTGTGTTCCAACTTTGCATGTTTTACCTCTTCCCTGAATGTGTATACATTTTAAATGTCCACAGCCAGTCATTCTTCAAGGGAAGGAAGTCTGAAAGAAGGCTGAGGGAAGTGATTGGTCAAGTGTCCAATGGTGATTGGGACACAGGGACACAATACTTACTTGAAAGTGTTTCAAGTGACTGGACGACCCACACCTGACTCTACTTTGTGGTACTTTGTTGGGAAAATGATCTCATCAGTTTAGATTTGATGAGACAAAGTTAAGTTTGTTAGATGTGTTCTAAATATAACTTAAACAGAATTATGAAGCTTAGTCAGACTGAACACTTATAGCGATTCAGACTGAGTATAGGCTGAATATAAGCTGAGCATATGTTCGATCAGCTTAGACTATATCTTAGTAAGATTATCAATATGTTTGATAAGTTGTGTGCGTAAACTAAGATATACATATTGAGTTTCAGCTTGATGAGTTTCAAGCTGAGCGACTCAGCGTGAAGACCGAGTCAGCTCAATAGAGTTACTAAATATGTTTTAGTTAATTCTTTAGACTTCTAAGGATGAGTTAGTAATTATACATGTTAGTTCATGTCTGAATTCGGGTTTGTTCTCGAAGAACTCAGCTTGATGAGTTTCAAGCTGAGTAACTCAGCCTGACTAAAGAAGTCAGTTTAAAGATAATTTAAATGTCTTTTAAATTTATCTTTTATCTCTCTATATCTACGGAAAGGATAAGAAGACTTCCGAATCAAGATTGAAGATTGAAGACTCAAGATAAGAAGATTCAAGATTCAAGATTCCGAATTATCCGATAGTTAGTTAGCAAATTATGATTAGTCCAGTTTGTTAGGAACCGTAGCAACAGGATTATAAATACTTTTCTCCTGATAAGTTTAGAGGTACGACTACGACTACAACTCAAAGAAGCCAACTTAGAGTTGCAGAGCCAAAACCTCACCTCACCGTATGTGTTACGATTCTTGAATCACTGTTTGTAAGTTCAACGTGATCAAGAAACTTACAGATTGCCAAATCATTCGTGTGTTCGAATTGTCACATCTGTTGTGATATTGGTAAGTAATCATTAGTTGATTCAATCTGTGAAAATCCTGTTTAGAGAGCCGTCAGTATCTATAATCATAAGTTTATTATAGATAGCTAAGTTTGAGAAATTGAGAGATTTATATTAGGTGATTATATATCAAGAGTTGCTTACTTGATAGTTACTGTAATCATCTTCTTATTCAAAGCATTTTAATCATCTTCATATGAATAAAAGCATTCGACTAGTTGTGGTTTGATTTACTGTGTGTAACACTTTTATTTGATTTGTTCAATTTCCGCAGAAAGTGTATTCAACCCCCCTTCTACACACCTGTTGCTTGTTGTTATTCTCACCAAGGGACCAACAACTGGTATCAGAGCAGGTTGAACGATTTCATAAGTTGAAAGTTCAAGATTCTGAGAAAGTTCACGATGTCTACAAGCAACAATCCTTCAAACTTTCCACAGATGTCTGCCAAAGGTTGTCCCATATTTGATGGATCTGACTATCCTATGTGGAAGTTCAAAGCCATGCTATTCCCAAGTCCATTGACATTCGTATGTTCGATGTCATTACAAAAGGACCTATCATCCCCAAGATTCCTGCTACTGTCAGTGATACGTCTCCTGGCAAAACTGAAAAGGAAACAAGAAAGCCTATTGCATCCTGGACTGATGAAGATTGGAAACTTTTCAATCTGGATGACAAGGCAAAAAGTGTTCTGGCAAATGCCCTGACCAACAAAATCTTGCGTACTATGACTGGGTGTCAATCAGCAAAAGATATTTGGGACACACTAAGTGTTACATATGAGGGCACGGATCTGGTCAAGCAGCATAAGAGAAGTCATTTGAATAGATCTTATGAAAACTTCTTTTCAAAGAAGAATGAAACTTTGTCAGATTTGTTCACAAGGTTTCAATGCTTGATAAATGACCTACTAAGTGTGGGTGTAAAGAAAGATGAAGCTGAACTTGCGCTGAAATTTCTGGAAGTGTTACCAGAGAAGTTTAACGATGTAACTACAGCACTGAGGGCTGGAGGAACACTGCATGTGTACAACCTACAGTCCATTTATGGGTTCTTGCTAAATCATGAACAGATCACTGAACACACGAGAACTTCTCAACAATAACTCAAGGAGTCTTTGGATAAAACTGAAGTTGCATTGGTTCCACAGAAAAAGAAGAAAAGTTCCAAGACACTGGTTGTTGAGTCTGAGACTGAGTCAGAATCTCAAGCTGACCACCCAAACTCAAACTCAAGTGATACTGATGATGTTCAGAATATCACTGAGCAAATGGCAATGTTAGCCAGACGTTTGAGAAGAGCTCAAAGGGGAAGAGGAAGAAGTGACAGGGGCAAAGGGAAGAGTTCCTTTGATCCCAAGAATGTTGTGTGCTTCAACTGTCAGAAGAAGGGACATATTGCTGCTGAGTGCAGATCAATGAAGGTGGAATCAACATCAGTTGTTGATTAGAATGCTTACAGAGCTGATAAATACAAGAAGAAATATACTCAGCTCAAGAAAGGAAAGCCATAAGACAAACCCAGTGCAAAAGGATTATATGGTGAAACCTGGGATACTGAATCATCTACCTCAGATGATGATGTATGTCTGATGGCTCAAGAAGATGAAGAGTTGGAGATAGATGAGGTTGATTATGGTTTGTCCGAGTCAACTTTTGAAGCTGACATGAAGGAAGCTGAGGAAAACAGCAAGCTTAGTGACTGGGATCCTGCTTCCATGTATAAGTTCAGTAATTTCAACTCTTATACTGATGAGGAAAAGGGTCTTGCTTTTGATTATCTGCTGAATGATTTCAAGACCATCCTTAAGTCTCAAAATGACCTTAAAGCTGAGATAGCTAAACTGAAGAATGAGATTAAGGAAAATAAATCTCTCATTGATGTTGGTAAGAAAACACAATGTGATCAGGAATGTCAAAGACACATTAACAAACTTCTAAGTGAAGAACTTCAGGAAGCTAAAGACAAAGCTGACCAACTTCAAAAGGTCACTGAGTCTTGGTGTAAGTCATCAAAGCTTGCTGAAAAATACATAAACCAACAAATTCCTAAACAGGTAAAGGTTGTACTTGTAGGTGACTATCAAACATCATTTTATGTAGCTGATGTTGATATAGCAAGTACAGACTCTGAGGAGGATAGACTACTGATTGAGTCTCACAAGTCAGCCTCAGAGAAGAAACATGGTCAAAACCTTAAATACAATATGTTTGTAAAGGCTAAAGATCATGGAGAAGAGTGCTCAACATCCAAACAGCATGGTAAGTCTATGCTGGACAGATTAAGCACTCAACCTATTCAAAGAATTTCATTCATAGAAAGGCTTAATCCAAATCCTTTCAAACGACAACATTCTCTATCTGGCTCGGAGAGAAGTTACAAGAATAGGAAGACCACTGTAAGTCAGAGGTCAAAGTACAACAATGGTAAGTCCAAAGTTGTAGATCTTGGTAAGTCCAAGAATATCAACAGTGGTAAGTCCAAACCTGTTGAAAGTGGTGAGTCCAGCAGACATGACAAAGGTAAGTCCAAAGTCATGGAAAAGAAAGTTGTTAGTCAATCTTCTCATCAAAAGGATAACAAACAGAGATCTGACAAAGGTAAGTCCAAAGTCAGTAATCACCAGGTGAATCAACTTGCTAAGAAAGTTGAAAAGTTATCCACAACATATAATCCTAAAACTGAGAGTAAGTTCTCACAAGGATTATTGGACACTCTACCTTCTGTAATCATTGGAAGAAGGAGATGCTACAAGTGCGGAAGTAGAGGTCATGAGGCTAAGGACTATGATGCAGAAATATCAAGGCCTGAACAAGAACAAGCTGATCAGCCTACACAGGTCTCAGCTCCTGCTCAAGATGAACAGTCAGTTCAACAAGATGGAGATGCTAAGTGCTCCTCCTCTGAACCCACCAAGAAGTGGGTTCCCAAACAAAACTAATGTTTTTAGTATTCATCTCATGTGCAGGGTTCAAGTAAATGGTACTTGGATAGTGGATGTTCAAGGCACATGACAGAGTGTTGTAACAACACTTTTCTAAAATAGCTTTTAAAATTCTATTACTACATAATTAGCACTTTAAAACCTCAAAGTTTGCGGAAGACTGGTTTAAATCACTTTAGTGCTAATAGTCTCACAAAAGTAGTGTTAAAGGTACTCTTCTTCAAAGACATGGAGCTATCCGACCCTGCAGAGCACTGGGGCCTTACCCTCGCTAGGAACTGGTTCACCTGAGACGTATGCTTTTGCTTAGTGAGCATACTAACTGAACAGATAAACACATTAAGGTATAAGTAACTCTTCTGGGGATGTTTCACATCCAAGCTGAACACCTGCAACATTATTCAAACTATTAACTTGTCCCGGGTATGATCACACCTCGCGCGTAATCAAATCCCTGACACTCTGTTTGGGTATAAGGATCTCAATATACCCCTATCTCTATACTGAATAATATATCTGAGTGCTATTAAACCTTGAAACAATAGTCTTAACTCATTACATAAATATAAAATAACACAGATATCATACTGTTCACCTTGAGCATATATCCTTACTGATCATACTAAATACTACAGCAGAGCACTACTGAATCTCACATAATTAACCACATATCAAGCATACAATTGATATACTAGTCACTTTATGCATATACATATGCTAATATGATTAAAGGTAAGTACACTCACCTTAGCAGCAGTTAAGAAATATACTCCTCTCACAGAAACGTTAATCTCTTATTGCCTACAAGCAATAAACATGTGCTACATTAACTTCTATACGCTCTATGGCAACTTAAACTGAGCATTAAGCAACAAACAAACTTGACCTAGTTCTGGCCCTCCCTACGGCCGTAGGGGTTCAGTCCTACGCCCGTAGTAGTGTTTCTAGGCTTCCTACGGTCGTAGGCTATATGCACTACGCCCGTAGGCTAGGTCCCTTCGTCCTTAGACGGTAAATCATAAAACATTGTCCTACGCCCGCAGGAACCTTTACCTACGACCGTAGGAGACAAAACAACCAAAAATCACTTAAAACCTTCCTACGCCCGTAGGGAATAATCCCTGCGGCCGTAGGAACAGTCGGTACAGCAGATCAGCTTGCTCTGTTCGACGACAGCAGCTGTAACTCAAGGTTTTCACCAAGAATACGACTAAACTAAGATTCAAACTTCCATACTACTGTTCTAACATGTACTACTAAGTAATACAACAAAACAACATCAAGAACACACAAAAACAATCTCAAAAGATGGATTCAACCTATGAATCCCTTTCTTCACCTAACAACCCAAGAAACTCAAAAAGAATCTATACCTTTTGCTTCTGAATCACTGAAAGACTGAAATTTGCTAACAACTTCTTGTTCTTCTTTATCAAAATTCGAAACTTCACTTGTTATTATGTGTGTGAACGTGAGTGTGTGTTTGCATCTGATTCATGAAGATCTTTGACTACTAGCAAGTCAAAACACAGCCATCTATATCAATAAGTTTAGGTTATTTACCAATAACCCCCTACACTATAAAACTTTCAAAAATGCCAACTTCAACCCTTCTACTTAGAAACAGACAATACATAAAAAGGCAATTGGCTAAACACACACAACACTTAACACGTCACTTGGTAAAAAATTCATATCTAGGAACCTTGGGGCGTTACAACTCTTCCCCACTTGGAACGATTTCGTCCGCGAAATCAACTGTACATATAATAACTTTAACATCAGAACGTACTGAATGCTACCGTAGCGCACTAGCGGCAGTCTTACATCTCCTCTACACTGAATGCTATCGCAGCGCACTGACGATAGTTTTTCATCTCATATCTACCCGCTACTAACGTAGAAGGTCCATCACATACCGAATATAAAATAAGTTAACATATACATAACACATATACACCTTGGTGTATCTGATCTCTTTTAGTATCTCCACTGTAACTTTACCAATCTTATCTGTTTGTTACACCAACTCGTAACTTTTCTTTTCATTAAAACTATTAACTGTGCTTCAATTTATACTGAGCATAAATCAGGTATTACATACATAACATAGTATAATTACACCTAAGTGTAATCTTACTCTTCCTCGTATTTCTACTGTATCTTTACTATCTCATCTGTCTACTACACAATTCTCAGCTTCCTCTAAAATACAACCACTGGCTGTTCTATACAACAGGATTTCTCATCTCTTGTCTCGTCCGGACAACTACTGGTGCCTCTGATACATACTTACAATGGTAGCTATACATGTTATACTATCTAAGACATCTTTACTACAAATTCTGGCATAAACATTACTCTCTCTATCCTTGAAATAATCCTCAAAGAACCAATAAACTACTATCCTAGCTTATCTTTCTTTCGGAATCTGTTCACCCATATCCACGATGATACTTTTAACAATACATAATATTCAATCTGAAATTCTAATAATAATCCCTTCTTATTCACAAAACTGTTGTACTATCTTTACATTCGACCGTCTGCTCTGTCTTCACATTCTAATCAACCTCGTCCCAACAATTAGTAGTTTTATACTTCCCATCATACATCATCTGGTATTAGATATGCTACTACTCAAACGTAACTGTGATCATACTGGAACTCTATTAACGTATATACGTATCTCAACTGCCACTAAAATCAATAATACATGCTCTGAGCATACCTCTCTGTGTTGATATATTTCTCTTACTCTGCCCAACCTCACAAGGGTGGAATATTGTACTAAGATATAACTTAGTTCGTATATCTTTCTGAAATTTACTCCAGAACTTAAAGATAACCAAGTATCTCTATCTAAATCTTTACACTATCATTTTATATCTAACTGCAACTTTTCATAAAATTTTTGTTACTCTGCTCTAACCTGTGGACAATTCAAAAACCTTCTTTGCTAAAACACATTCTATTCCTAGCTACTAGTAATTCCCGCTCATATCTCTTGACAAACTTGGACCTCAATCTTTAAATAGACTCTTTCTTCTGATCACTCTCTCTAACTACTTCACTCTGTACTACTTTAACTTGATCAAGTATCGAAGTGATGTCTAGCAATCTTACTTGAGGTATCTGTATCTTTAGGGTAGCTGACTTGATGCTAAAAGCAGTTTACTAAATTAACTTTCCAACTACTACTAGTTTCAAAACTTGAGTCGAATAATCGCTTCATACTTGTGGGGAGTCATATTCTGAGAACTTCCTTGATTTTATCCTGCTCTCTGACTTTCATCTGATGGTACTCTGACCACAACTCTATATCTCTATCCCTGAAAACCATTCTACACTCTGAAACTAATCCAACAGATTATCTACTTCTTAAACTGGGTATTGATTCTTGTTTGTAACCTTATAGTGTCCTCTGTAATCTATACACATTCTGACTAGATATTTTTTCTTTATGACTACCTGTATTAATGCACCACACGAAGGACTAATGGATTGGGCTAAACCCTTATCTACTGACTATTACAGTTCAATCACCAACTCTTATATCTCTGGGGGACAATCTGTACAATACCTGAAGTCCTTGGTTCTATTCCTGACATTATACTAGTACTAAGTTCTACTTATCAAAACTCTAGAATTACTAGTAATTCTTTTGGGAAAATACATCTGAGTAGTCACCACTGGGGGTATCTATTAAATCTACTATAACTGTCTTTTCATACTACACTCTTCCACATAAACAAGACATACTATACAATTAAGTACCAAGTACTTTCTCATTTTGCTGACAAGCAACTGGAACACTGACTCTCTTACTATTACCTCTGTTCAATAGTCCTTCCCCACTTGGGGTCTAAGCCCGCACTGCTCTCTAATTTCTGAGTACCTGAACTTGCTATAACTCAATTTATCAATACTAATAACTGTTCAAAATTCTTTCATTGCGGACATAAGTTCAATTGAAACTGACGATTTATATCTCTATCACTTTTTACTTACACTTACTATTCAGAATAGTAGTCTCATCTATTGCGTCTATCTGCTATCACCACAGGATTAATCTTAATTTCTTTAACTATAAACTGAAACATTCTAGCTTTTGACCAGGTCACATATGCTTTTCTAGTATTAATCCTAGTTATAACAAAACTAGGCTAAAATTTTAACTGACTTACTCTCTGTCACTAAAAACTTAGGACAATAATGTCCAAACTAGTAACATGATAACACACTTAGGGTAAACGATTTCAAACTTTTGGCCACATGCCTATACTTTTCACACTTCGTATAACTGAGTGGGGGACCTAACACTCCATGCTGTAGTACAAACGTCGGCTTACTACTTAACACTGTTACCGGCTTAACCTTTCTCTTTGCGTTCACTATTCTCTGCTCTCTCAACTACTTTTCTTTCTTCCATGTAAGACTTATCATTTCATCCACTTTATTGCAAATAACTGCCGTTAAACTTCACCCGTATCATTTCTAACATCAGACTATACCATTGTATTTACAAAACTTCTATACCAACTTACTCTGAACCAAACTACACATTCTTAACAATTTCTAAGTGTTGTCATTCACCAACTCTATCGTCTATCATCAGATTCTAAATTCTTTTGTGATCTGTTCTATACAAGCTTCTAGTACGGCTATACTCTAAACAATTCCTTGAACTAAGGCCACGTCACAGCCTCAATATGTACTTCTAACTTTCTCTACATTAACATGGTCCACCAGTCTTTCACTGCCTCAACTATAAGTTTAATGCGTACATAACTTCTTCCCTGGCAGACACCCACTGATACGAAAATCTAATTTTGTCTCTACTAGTCATCACTATTCATAATCCCTTCTATAATCTTCCCTCCCACGAGGTAATTCGCATGCTGAACAATCTTTACACATCTACCCCTGCATCAGGTTCTTTCTTAGCTTTAACTCTTACTAATGCTTTAACCATAACCTATACGGCTGTATCCACATACTGTGATAACATAACTTTCTTTCCTTCTAAAACTTACTCAACTACTTGGTTACTAAAATCTGAAATGTTTACATATAGGACTTCACTCTACTCTATCATTGCTGTCTATTTTACTAAGCTGATTTCAAAATCTTGCAATCCTTCTATAACATCTCCCTCTAAAGGGATACCCGTAGGTCTACTGGTTTAAATAAGAATTGCATCTGTAAAATAGGTATTTCTGGTCTTCTGAAGTATACTAGCCTTAGGCTGCTTTATCAAACTCGTATCAACTTACCACATGCTATAAACTCATGATCAAATATCATTAACATATACTACCAAACAACTTTCTTCTGTTTCTAATAATAAGGTATGTAATATTATTAATACTACATTTATCTCATATCCTATTCTTGTCTCATTCACACATACTGTACTATCACGTATCACCCCTCACTTGATTCACAAGGTACTGACATGGCAATCTTAAGCTCAATTACATATCACATGTTCTTAACATATACTGGCCAGACGTTGTGAGGAACATATTATACACAATTGTTCTTAATACCGTCACGGAATACCCTGATTCACAAGCTTAGGTCAAGTATATGGCATAACTAATTACATCTGTTAAACATTCTTCTTTTCTCTGATATCATAAAAACATATTGTCAATTAGTACTTGGTCACATAACTATTACATATGTGAAACATTGATACTCATGTTCGATCTGTAAAACTGATAACAAATCATAAACTTCTACTAACCGTATGCTCACCAAGGCTACTGCCCCAGGGACAGCTCCTCTTAATCTCAAAACCACGGTTTAAGTTCAGACATCACACTCGTTTGTGCCCAAATCTCTTAAACCTTGGCTCTGATACCAAGTTGTAACACCACTTTTCTAAAATAGCTTTTAAAATTCTATTACTACATAATTAGCACTTTAAAACCTCAAAGTTTGCGGAAAACTGGTTTAAATCACTTTAGTGCTAATAGTCTCACAAAAGTAGTGTTAAAGGTACTCTTCTCTAAAGACTTGGAGCTATCCGACCCTGCAGAGCACTGGGGCCTTACCCTCGCTAGGAACTGGTTCACCTGCAAGCATAAAACACCGAGACGTAAGCTTTTGCTTAGTGAGCATACTAACTGAACAGATAAACACATAAAGGTATAAGTAACTCTTCTGGGGATGTTTCACATCCAAGCTGAACACCTGCAACACTATTCAAACTATTAACTGGTCCAGGGTATGATCACACCTCACGCGTAATCAAATCCCTGACACTCTGTTTGGGTATAAGGATCTCAATATACCCCTATCTATGTACTGAATAATATATATGAGTGCTATTAAACCTTGAAACAATAGTCTTAACTCATTACATAAATATAACATAATACATATGTTTGTCCCAAGTGATTCAGGTATCAAGATCTATGGAGGGAACAATGGCTAATAATCTATAAGATGTAGAGAGAATATGATTTCACCATACAAAACACACACATAAGATTGAGATTATGCCAAAGTCCACCAAATGACAACTAGTCATTTGGCTTATATACCCCTTAGGGTATTTACATATTTAGTCCTTTTAGTTTGTACGTAGTACAAACATCACCTAGAATTCAATCTTCTATTCTATACAATATTTAATTCTAACAATCTCCCCCTTTGTATAGAAAATAGAAGATGTTGGTCTTTTCAGCATCATACGAACTCTAACAATCTCCTCTTACTAACATGCAGATTTCTTGTGCATTCTTTAAAAGCTTTAGGAGACAAGACTTGAAATATTTCTTTTTGAATCATCAGTCTTTGATTGGATGTCTTTAGGGTGTCTTCTCATCTTGAAAATTAGACTCTTCAATTTTCAGAATAGTCTTCACCTTAAGATCTTGATGAGAACTTGAATCTTTAAAGTTCACAATAACATCCTTATTCTTGTGATTTTCGGACTTGCACCAGTAACCTAAGGTTTTTCAACCTTTGGTTGTATTGACGGTTTAGCTTGAAGTGGTTTTCAGCATTCGCGATCTTGAGCCTTTAAACAAAACGATTTAGGAAGAATTTTTGTTCTATCCCCCTTGAATGTAGCTCTAGATCTGGTTTATTTCTTCAGAACTTGTTTAAAATGGCGATTAAGCACTTTTTCTGTTCTGAACTTGAATTCTTTTCTTCTATTTTTCTCTTCTTTGCTCCCCCTTGACTTGACATATGAATTTTCAAATTTAGCTCTCTTTGTCTCCCCCTCAAGAAATGATTTTTTTCTTGATCGATAGGCTCCAAATCAACTGATTTAGTATTAGAATTTCTCCCCCTCATGATGATCAGGATTCTTCATGAACATCATGTATTTGATTTTAGAACCCGCATCATGAGACTCAGTTGAAGTAGCGGTGTCACCACAATGATATGAACATGAAAGTATCAAAGACAGTCTTGAGGGCACCTTCTCAAAGATACCGTGGTATAACACCGAGATCACATAGATTCTCGTTAACACAACAGTTTAAATAAACCGTGTGACCTACTGTCAGCGTTGGTGTGATGTTAGCACTGGTATGATTTCCATTTAATCATCGTGAATATCACATAAGATATCACTCCAAGATGTTCCGGTAGTCACGAAAGACTAGAAATGAAAATTTTATATTCGAATAAGCTCTAGACTCTATCAGTGCATGAAAGAAGTCGGGGACCGGAGTAGCTATCCTCCTCGTTTCAATATCAACAATCTCCAAGTAAGATGTCGATAGTATTGTGCTAATTCTCCGTGTGAAGTTGAAACAATTATCTTTTAAGAGATAATTGAGTAGCTGGGTGGGGTTAGTGCATTGCATCACTGGGTCCATGATGTCTAGTTCAATACCAAATCTCAACTAATGAGATCTAGTAGCAGATGTGGCTACCCAGATGTATACTATTTGGTAAGGATCTTGTTTTTCTTTTGATCTTGTCTCTCCCACAGCTCTCTAACTACTTTTCAACTTCTCCCTAAAACTCACTTTCTAAATTGACATATGTATCTCTGTTTTTAGGATACGTAAGGACATGTTTTAGCATAGGAGAAATCATTGTGATCTTCAACAATAAATGATTTTCAAGAAATTCATTGTTGAGAAGGATTGTCACGGATGATTTGAACAATCAGAGAATATGAACAATGAAGGTATTTTGACAAACGATGTCACAAAATGATTTTACAGTGAAAGCTCAAGATGATTTGTTGATCATATGCACCCCCATCTCCTGTTCCACCCCTCTCTATTTAACTTTACCTCTGCACACCAATCAGTATACCGTGATAACTGATTCTGCTCACCTAGATGACCTAGTAAGTAACCCTTACTATCTCTTTCTAGAATATGGTGAGCTCCTGAGGCAGGTCCTTCCGGTTCTGGATAGACCATAGGAGTATAAATGCCTACACTCCCTCACTCATGGTGCCTTTTTAATCATTTGAATAATATCTATCATGAATGAGCGGTTTTTAGAAAGAATGAAACATTTAAGAACGAAGGAAGGAATGATATGAGATGGAAACGCGGAAATGAAGGATGATCATGCGAAGATCAATCACTTGAATCAAGAAAGGTATCAGAATAAGTCAATGAATGAATACCTTCTTGAACAGATTACAGCAAATGAAAATCAAAAATCTTTTTGGATTTTAATCATTTGAAATGTTTTTGGATTTTCATTTTTCAATTTTTTTGGAGTTTTAAAAATATATAGCATTAAAAACAAAAACTCCCCCTAAATTGATGCATGAAAATTGTTCGTCATCAATTAGGTGAAGAAAATAAAATCTTGCTCCCCTTGCAAATAACAACCCATTAGAAAACAAGTTATATCATGAAATGATAAAACTGCACAAAATAAGCGTCTCAGGTCATTAGACTTGGGCTAATGCTGAACAAAATGAAGTTCAATGGAAATTGCAGGGAAACTCCATTATCTGTGAAAGATATGAGATTTAAAACCAAATCAGCACATTGAACACAATGATCTTCACTGCAGACTGAATGATCTTCATTGTGCTCCAACAATGTCTCATTTTGCGTTTACCTGCAAAACGGATTAACAAAAATTGGTACCCATTCTTGTTTGTGAAGGGTTTTGAACCTGACCAAACCACCATATGACTCAAACTGGTCAAACCTGGGTTTGATTCCACTGGTTCAATCCTAAAAGCGGAACTGGATTGAACACAACCCTCTAAACCCCAAAAGGGTTAGGATCTTTAAACTTTTATATATGATCAACATAGTTTCTTACAAAACAATCCATATAGAAGGGTTACAAGATTATACCTGAACAAAAACTTTTAGGATTGCTAAAGATAGTCCACCACTACTGCACCTCACTGGAACTGGCTGCTAGATCGCTCCTGGATCACCAACCAACAATACTCGAGATCGAGAATGTATGTGTGTATGCGAGATCCACCTAAAACCAAAAACACACTCCTTGTGTTTCTCACTTTTGTGTTCGACGCTAAGAGAGAAAGCGAGAGAGAGTTGCGAGAGTGAGAGATGGAGATCGACGAGATCAAGAGAGGGAGGGGAGTGGTGGCTAGGGTTAATCCTTGTTATCACTTATATTTAATCCTTAAGGCTTAAGGATCTTATATAAGGATTAAGTTGGACCTAAGCCCGTTTAATTAAAAGCCCACTGGTTTTAATTAAACTTTCAACTCTTCTCATATTCACCCCTTGGACTTTACTAGTTAATTAATTAACTATTAATTAACTGTCCGTTAAATATTAAAACTTAATATTAAATTCTCTTTAAATAATAAATAACTATTTATTATTTATTCCTTTCTAATAATTAATACAAACTGATTAATTATTTATTTCTCTCTTCTTGATAATTAATCCAACTGATTAATTATCCTTAATAATTAATCTAACTGATTAATTATTTCCTCTTACTCTTTAATAATTAATTTAGGATAATTAATTATTTCCACACAGATTAAAAGTGAAATCCAACTGTTCCGAATTGGGTGTGCAGCGGTGTGACCCTTTAGTCTCTTATAACATTGGATACAATGTGCCCATTAATTATATCTGCACATAATCTAACAGACTCCCACTTGTGCAAGATAAGTAATAGTTACTGCACATTGTTAGCCTAAGGAGGTCCCTAGCCAGACACTTAGGATAACCAGGTTATAAGAACTCTTATACCCCAATGTAACTTGTGATAAAACTTCATAAGCAAACTGCTTAGAAGTAACCTGTTATAAACTAACTGTTTATAAACTAAACTATCATAAACTCCCTGTTCATGAATGGGTACGTTCTATATAGGTTTGTCCCTTGTAGCGCGATATTTCAATTTTGAGCATGAGCATGGAGTGTCAACTCAGAGACTCAAGAATTATGTTCATGACATACTTGATTTCAAAAACTGCGTGATAAACGACAAAGAACAGATCAGTTCGTTTGGGCACGGCCGTGCACTTACCAGTTTCTCTTATCAGTCAAGGGGCCCGGAAATATCTCTCCTAAAAAGGAGGTGCAATTACCATCTTTCATATTTGCATTTGGCAACACGGCTCCCACTGAATCTAGACACGCCCCTTATGACCACCCTGTTACGGCGTGGCGTTAGAACGCGCTAAGAAGACAACAGTTACCGCATCCCAAACCAAATACCTCGGGCTTGAGGATAACCTATGTGATAAATACTTTTGACACGAATCCACGAAGTATTTTTCACGGTGGGTCAATCCAATATTCGTAACCCTAACGAATATACGTAAATCTTGGTCCGCAAAAACCGTTCGCAGCTATATTCGATATACTTTCGAATCTACCCCAAAATTACGATGACTTTATAACCCTATCATAGTTCCCACCACGATAAGTAGTCACGGATAATGTTTTGAATAAACCTAGTTTATTCCTGGATGAACCAAAACATACAAAATTGTGAAGAACAATGAAACTAATTTCTACACCCTTCCATATTCCTCCCTGGAATAAAGATGTATAATTTCTACCATTTCACTGACTCGATTCACGGTGTTTATCTGAATTACTTATTATTTTACATTGTAACTTATCACGGATTACAAAGAAAATAATATGGTTATAAACCTGAAAACACAAGACTAGTACTTTGAAGTACTCCTTCTTGGTTTTGCTAGAAATCATTCTTGCAACCTAAGAACACTTCTAGGCTTACTTATTTTATAAATTCTTTAAACTTGGAGAACTGGAAATAACTCCTTGTTTCTGATTTATAAAACAACCTCCCTGTAATTAAAACTTTAATTACATTTGTAGACGTATTAAATCTTACTAGATTTATATCCTTTTGAAATGATAAAACCTCTTACACCTACTTGTAAGAATCTTGAAACTAGATTCCCAGTGTATACCAACACTTATCTAATTTCATTACTAAGAATGTTAAAGAACATCCTATTTTATCATTTCTAACGTTAACCAACCAATAACATTGTTAAGCTGACTCACTGAACATTTTAGAATGTATATAATTTTAAGTCATAGCTTGACTCAAAAATCTTGCAATGATATCTTTATCGAGTACCTCTCAATAAATCATGTATCCCTCAGATTAGTTCTTTCTCAAGAACTTACTGTTTTTTGATAGCTTCTAAAAACATCCGATAATTATATATTCTAAAAGTTCGATCTTGTATTTATCATACTGGTTAAAAATAACCTTTTATTAACTCTGATAAATACACTAGTCAGGTGCTCCCACTATCTTCTATGAAAAAATGTTTTCTTTAAAACATCCTTTTTAGGTCTTAGTCAAAACTTGACTACCATGCCTAAAACTTGTGTTCCAAACACATGTTTTAAATAACTTAGTTTTTGTAAGAAATTTGTTTTATGAAACCATGAACTTGGATCTCCCATATATCCATCTTTCCGATTACGGAAGGTGGTTTCATTAAACTTACCATGATCACAAGTATGAAATACTCATGATGGTATTTTAAATTTCTCTTAAAAACATTTAGTATAAAATTCCCTTGACTATAATAACTATTATAATCACTTTTATACCTACTTAAATGTTTTATCAAAAACTACTTTATCCAGAAATAATGATTATTATTTCCATATGTTCAAGACTTTGAACATTCACTTTTCATAAAACTTTAAATACTTGTTGAATTAGAAAAACTATCTAATCTTATAAACAAAACTTGTTTATACAAGTATTTATATAGTAGAGCCGGCATTTATGTAACTACAACAAACCATAGCATAAGATTATTATGAATCACTAATTAAGTCAAAGCTTTGACTTATTAGCACTCTTTTAGTCACAACTGGTCTAATCATGATTCATATAAGAACACGTGCACGGATATATAACTAAAATAATTAAATTTCCATAAACTCAAAAAGTATCCATAAACCAATAATGTAAAAATTGTTCAAATCTTAAAGAGTTTAATAAACTAGGAAATATAAAAATTAATAATATCCGCATGCTGCACGTGGGATCTTCTCATGCTGGGCCACATCACTTTCCATCTCCTCCTGAGGAGCCAGACTTGCCTCCTGCCTCGTAAACTTTCGGACAATCTCGTTTCCAATGTCCGGCCTCGCCGCACCTGAAGCACCGATTCTCGGTCATTGCCTTGTTTGGCTTTGGCTTCTTGCCCTTGTTGTCGTTACTAGCTCTGGGTGCATTCTGGCTGGGCTGGGCCTTGCCCTTTTTCTTTCTGTTGCGCCCCTTCCTCTTCTTACGTCCACCATGTCCCACCATAAGAATGTCCTTAGACTTGGTCCCGATACTCTGCTCAGCAGTCTTGAGCATTGAGTGCAACTCAGCCACGGATTTCTCCATGTTGTTCATGTTGTAGTTGACTATGAAAGGCTTATAGTCATCTGACAACGAGTTGAGTATCGTGTCCGTTGCTAGCTGCAGCGGTACTGGGTGCCCAAGTCTCTCTAGGTGGCCCATGTAACCTTTCATTTTCATGACATGGTCACTGACCGAGGTCCCCTTGGCCATCTTGCACGAGTTAAATGCCCTGATGGCATCATAACGCTCAGTGCGAGCTTACTCCTGGAACATGTCCCTCAGCTGGCGGATCATGTCATAGGCAGGAGTTTCCATCATGCTCGACTGCAACTCTGAACTCATAGTTGCAAGCATGAGACAGCTAACATCCAAGGCATCATTGGAGCGCTTCTGAAAAGCCTCCCTGACCTCTGCCCTGGCATTGCTGGCAGGGGGATTTCCTAGAGGTTGTTCTAGGACATACCACTTTCTCTCGTGCCTCAGCACGATCCGGAGATTTCTCTCCCAAGTGAGAAAGTTGGACCCGGTGAGCTTATCCTTCTCAAGGATAGAGCGGAGTGAGAGGTTATTAGTACTGGTAACGTTGGTTGCCATCTACAAATTAAAACCCGGTTTAATTAGTAATTGCAAATAAACTTTCTAATCATATATCATCAAACCCATAAATAATATATATTAGACCTAGGACCCATATTTCACATACTTGACGCAAGGTTTGGGCACTTCCCGCCAAGTCATGCTATTTCTGGTAGGTAACACCCTGTACCAATCGTACCTAACTGATACGACTCCTAGAACCTCACAGAGCAGTTAGACCCAGTGTAGTATGTTTAACTCTACTCTAGTGCCTTTTGGGCCGGGACTCCCGATTATCACCAAAATAGATCGCACCACCTAAGACAGCATGAATTCTGGCCGGGACTCCCGATTATAGCAGAATCTTTCATGCCCCTTCCCGCAATGGTTTGAACACGGATGCCCAAGGTTTGGGCACTTCCGACACCCGAGTACCGTTTAACAGTTAGGGTGTACCATTAGGTGGGTAGCACACTGATCTAAGATTTTTCTTGGGTTTTATAATTAAGTTAAAAAAAACTTAATTTTCCAGTTTTTGAAAAACCATTTTAAAACTAACTGTTTTAAAAAAAATACGATTTATATGTGTACCTAAACTAGGTTCACAAAACGGCCTTTATAAGTTCCAAACTTATAACCTTGACAAAACTTTTAAATTTATAAAAATTTAATTAATACGACTACCAGACTGAAGTCATATTCTAGTTTGTCATAAAGCATGGTTTTTCACTTGTTTAATAACAATCTGTCATTAAACGCCTTTTTATTTACCATCACACGCATGTATATATATATATACCATACATATATATGAAAAGCAGTAAATAAATCACAACCACGCAGATAATAATAAGCAGATAAAACCTATAGTTTTGCCAACTATTCCTAAGGTCAAACCTAAGGACAAAATGACTTGGATTCGCCTTTCTTGACATGCTGCTCCCACTAGCCTTGACACCTCCCCGAAGTATATGTGCTTCGTGTGAGAACACCATTTTCTTCATCACCCTCTTCGAGTCCAATCTTGGTTAAGGGATTAAACTACTACTAATCTATTACAAATACAATATTGAATGGGGTTGTAAATGGCACGCATGCCTCCCCGAACCAGTACAAAATTACAATTAAGAAAGGGATTGTAATTGGCACGCAGGCCTTCCCAAAACCAAAATAAAGAAGAAAAGAAAAAAACGAGTCCTAAGTCGGCAAAACTATAGCTATCACAACCACGCAATTATATATAAGCACTATATATATCAAAGTCAACCACGCAGTTATAATATATAAACAATAAACTGTGCTGTTAAGCACGCAGCCTGATTTGTTTAAATATTCTCATTTACCCTTTTGATTAATACCTATTAACCAAAAAAATGAGAATTATGATCTTCTAGTTTAATTTGACCAATATTATTTTTCAATAATCCTTTGAAAAAACTTGGCCCTATTCAAAACTTGAATGAACGCCTCTACGTCGTGTTCTTTTACCAGTTTTTCCAAAAAACTTAAAACCGACAACTTTGGTCAAATAAATACTATCTTATTTGTTTCTCCATTATATAAACTTTATCCTTTTTAGAATTTATTCAAAACGACTAAACTAGTCATAATAAATAAAAATCTAAATATATATATTTTAACTAAAACTAATTAAAATATATATAACACTAGTTTATATAATACCTTATTAATTTTATAACTTAAAATTAATAATCCTTTTGTATTAATTTGAAAAAAAAAACAATCTTGGGCCAACATCTCTTATTAACCCAAGAAAACCATTGGGCCAAGGCCCTATTAGGCCGAGAACCCATTGGACCGTGATCCTCCTTGGGCCGAGACCCACCTTGGGCCGAAGCCCTTTGGGCCGTGAACCATCTGGGCCGAAAACTACCTTGGGTCGGGAACCGCCTTGGGCTGAAAAACACTTGGGCCGAAGCCCACCTTGCCCTTAGCGCCGCTAACCGGTGTTAGTAATAAACAAGCGGTAGAATGAAGGATTGCTAAGATAACTATGAAGAGATAGAGAGAGAATCTCGTTTCACCTTCAAAACACACATAGTTTATTTCTTGTAAGTGTGGCATTCCTTACATTTCCTTGTGTAGCACAAGGCTTATATACCTATTAGGTATATTTACAATAAGCACCCTCAACTATTGTTATAACTCCTATTCTATTACAATAATACAGTTCTAACAATCTCCCCCTTTGGAATGGAATAGGAGTTGCAGAATAAAATGAATAGAAGTCTTGATCTTTTCAGCATCTTGAGGGTCTTGTGCTTATTGTCTTGTAGCGCTCTAGTAACCTAAGGCATTGATCGCCTTTGGTTATATAATCAATTTAGCATATAGAGATTTTCAGCATGTGGATCATTGAGCATTGATAGCATCAGCGGAAGCATAAAAGGATTCATCAACATGAGAGAATATGTTTCTTACTCCCCCTAGAATCACAACCGGGGAAACCCTCCCCCTACAATGTAGCTCTCGAGCATTTAGGCAATTAGCAGAAGCGTATAAGGATTCATCATCAGAGGAGAATATTTTGCTTACTCCTCCTAGAATCACAAACGGGGAAACCCTCCCCTACAATGTTGCTCTTGATCCTTGACAAAATTTGGGGGGCGAGAATACTTGCTCTTTCTTCTAAGTAGTTCTCCCCCTAGACTGAATACCTGCTAAAGTATGTCTCAAGCAATAACCAACTGAATAAATCTTTATATCTCCCCCTCATGATGTCCAAAGTCTACTGGTCATCATGAAAAATGTTCAGTTGTGAAGCATCAGTCTAATAACTTCTACCACTTGTGAGCCAAAATGGATCGTTAAGGAGTGATTGTAGATCCAAAGTGAGTACATAAACCAAATCGAAAATCTGAGAAGTCTCGTACAAGAGTATCAACCTAGTCCGGATCACAACAAGTGACAAAAAGAATGAAAGACAAGTGGATGCAAACGAACTTGGGACGGATAAGGATTCTATAGTAAGAAATAAGCGTTAAGGAACACAGGGAGCTGAAATCATATTCAAGCCTTTTCAACCTGTACGCCTATAGAAAAGGTGACTTTGAACACATAACGTGAACAGGGAGTCGGATACATCCTTATTCGAAAGCACACAAATATCTATCAAACTCTTCGAAAACATGAAGAAAACGGATGTTGGTTAAGACAATCAAGTGACGATACATGAATTCTGAAAGATTAGAATGACAAACGAGAATTCGGAACTGACTGATAAAAGACTACCAAGATTCTAAAGAAACAAGGAATGGATGGCCAAATTATGGTTTTAAGACCAAAAATTGGTGACACTAAGAAAGAAGAACCAAAAATCAGTTAGGAAAGGGCAGGATGACTAGACATAGGGTATTAGGAATTAAGTACATGGTAGTAATGACCCAAAGCTAACCCAAATCTAGAAACATCAGAATGATAACTGAAACTTTGAGAACTCCTGACTCAGTCAAAAAATCCAAACACTTGACTTAGAAATCGAGGTGGCAACATAAATCAGTCAGAATGACGACGGGGGTTCGGGGGCAGCGCCCCTGATAGCGGGGTCCAAGGGGTGGCAACCCCTGGCGGGGTCCAAGGGGCAGATTTGATATGAATCTAATCGCATGCGATTGGGTATGAATCGAATCGCATGTGATTGGGTCTATGCGATTGGATATGATTGAATCGCGTGCGAATGGTTCAGGTTGAATCGCGTGCGAATGGATATGCGATTGGCCTTGAGCGGCTGATAGCGATTCAAATCGCATGCGATTGGATCCATTGCGGCTGATAGAGAACTTGTACTTAGCCAAATTCAACTTGATCGCATGCGATAGCCATGGATGCGGCTGATAGATCTGAGATGTCACTTTCAGATCTGTTGACTTTACTCTGAATAGTGTCTACCCACTTGTACCTGATGTGATCTTTACTTGTGCAGGTTCCACACTCCAGCACCCATACCAGCACTTGATTTCACACACAAACACCAGTTTTTTGGTGTTTTTATCCTTTTTGAAATCAAAATCTCAGATCTACTTTCTTCTTTATTTTTCCAACTGTTCTTGATAAAATTTCAGAATCTTCATACTCGATCGGATTAAAATCGATTTTCTTGTGGTTGATTCAAATAATATTTTCGACCATTTCTCTTTTAAAATTTGAACCAAAACCACGTAAAAATGATGCCTTCGTAGATGAAGCATTAAATTCAAGGCATGAACAATAAACCCGAGAAATCTTTGATTTTTCTGCCTTTTTCGTGTATAGAACAGTTGAGTTTACCTTTTTCGATCAAAGAATAGTAGATGTTGCTCGATTCTCCAACGATAACCTCTATTTTCAGATCATAGACGAGATTTTTTAGATGAAAACCGTATGATCAGCCCCTTTTTCTTCGATGAACAACCCCTTTGATCTTCAAACTTTGATATGTTGATGTTATCACCGATAGATCTTCACTCCTTTGGCTCTGATACCACTTGTTAGTAATAAACAAGCGGTAGAATGAAGGATTGCTAAGATAACTTTGAAGAGATAGAGAGAGAATCTCGTTTCACCTTCAAAACACACATAGTTTATTTCTTGTAAGTGTGGCATTCCTTACATTTCCTTGTGTAGCACAAGACTTATATACCTATTAGGTATATTTACAATAAGCACCCTCAACTATTGTTATAACTCCTATTCTATTACAATAATACAGTTCTAACAACCGGCACCGCTAGGCCCATTTGGCCTTCGCGCCGCTAACGGTCACCCCCGACATGATGATGTTCTCGGTCCCCATTTTCCGATTAATACATTTTTAAATCCTTTTAACCTATTAAAACTAACTATTTTAATATACTGATTAAAAACTGGATTTAATTCAAAAAACCAAAAAATATTAATTATTAATTTCAACAAAACTTGTTTTATTAATAATTAATTATCCTAAAACTTGATTATAACCTTTTTAAACAAAAGTTCAAAACTTGTTAAAATCTAGTTTTAGATAAAAGGTTTATCCTTTTTAACCGTTTAAACGCAATCCTGGTTTAAACCTAACTGGGTAAAATCAAACCTTTTACTATCTGGATAAAAACAGAAAACTTGTTTTTATCCCTTATGGTTTTCGAAAACTTGTGGAGAAAGAAACAAGATGAAGTAGATCATTTAACCATTAAACAAAAACAACAATGGATTAACTAGGTTTAATTAATTAAAAACAAACTGTTTAATTTATCTTAATCCTAAACTTGTTCTTATCCAAAAACCACAATCCTTTTTAACCATTTAAACTAGCTGTTTAAACTTTCTGATTAATAGGATTAAACTGGATAACAAAAACCAACTGTTTTGTTGCCCTTGGTGATTTTCGAAAAAGACTAGAGCAAGTAGAAGATCAAGAATCAAACCTTAACCCAAAAACGGATAAAACTAGAAACTATGGATCATAGAGCCGAGGCTCTGATACCACTGAAGGGTTTTGAACCTGACCAAACCACCATATGCCTCAAAATGGTCAAACCTGGGTTTGATTCCACTGGTTCAATCCTAAAAGCGGAACTGGATTGAACACAACCCTTTAAACATCAAAAGGGTTAGGATCTTTAAACTTTTATATATTATCAACATAGTTTCTTACAAAACAATCCATATAGAAGGGTTACAAGATTATACCTGAACAAAAACTTTTAGGATTGCTAAAGATAGTCCACCACTACTGCACCTCACTGGAACTGGCCGCTAGACCGCTCCTGGATCACAAACCAATAATACTCGAGATCGAGAATGTATGTGTGTATGCGAGATCCACCTAAAACCGAAAACACACTCCTTGTGTTTCTCGGTTTTGTGTTCGACGCCAATAGATAAAGCGAGAGAGAGTTGCGAGAGTGAGAGATGGAGATCGACGAGATCAAGAGAGGGAGGGGAGTGGTGGCTAGGGTTAATCCTTGTTGTCACTTATCTTTAATCCTTAAGGCTTAAGGATCTTATATAAGGATTAAGTTGGACCTAAGCCCGTTTAATTAAAAGCCCACTGGTTTTAATTAAACTTTCAACTCTTCTCATATTCACCCCTTGGACTTTACTAGTTAAGTAATTAACTATTAATTAACTGTCCATTAAATATTAAAACTTAATATTTAATTCTCTTTAAATAATAAATAACTATTTATTATTTATTCTTTTCTAATAATTAATACAAACTGATTAATTATTTATTTCTCTCTTCTTGATAATTAATCTAACTGATTAATTATCCTTAATAATTAATCTAACTGATTAATTATTTCCTCTTACTCTTTAATAATTAATTTAGGATAATTAATTATTTCCACACAGATTAAAAGTGAAATCCAAATGTTCCGAATTGGGTGTGCAGCGGTGTGACCCTTTAGTCTCTTATAAAATTGGATACAATGTGCCCATTAATTATCTCTGCACATAATCTAACATTTAGGGTCCAGATTTGTTAGTCGCAGGTTTAGGCATCCATTTTTGTGTATTTGCATTAAGAACAGGTTTATGGACCTTTTTGTTCAATGGTCCTGAATGCCATTGAGGAATTCCATTCTTCACAACAAATTCTTGTTTAATGCGTGACGTCTTACAAATCTTCTCTTTTGACAGGCGGATTAAATGTTTGGCTGAGTAAACCACAAATGGATACATGACATCTGTCTTGAGCACAAACTCCCCTGTTGAACTTGGTTTTGAGAAAGATTGGCTTATTTTGTTGTTGTTGTGTTTATGGGGTATTAGAGATCGCTTTGCAGCTCGAACCTCTTTCTGTGGAATCCTCGTTGTTGTTGTGGTTGACGATAAATCATCATTTGGAACCTCTGATGTATTTGATGCAGATTCAGAAGGTTTCTTCTTTTCGATCCAGGATGATTTCGTAGGCTTTGAAGAGAATAATGATGAAACCTTCACAATCGCGACATCTAGATTTTTCTTCAAAATCCATGCTTGTTTAGACGCAGTTTCATCTGTAATTACAGAACAAGCAGAATTAGAATTACTTGAAGAACAAGTATTCTGTGTAGAATTAAAAGCAGCTTGTTTGTATTTAGGGTTTTGTTTCGGAGAGTAAGTCGTTGCAGCTGAAGATGATTTCACTCGATAGGAAGATCCGACAGATTCTGTGATCTTAGGATGCTTCGTAGTAGTTGATGCGTTTGTGAAATCTTTATCTGAAAGCTCAGTACCTGCAACAGAGAAATAAGAATTAGATTGGCTACTACAATGTGAAACTGAATCAAAATTAATATTGTCAGCGGATGTCTTGGTTGATTCAGCAAGTTTTTCAGCGCTAAGATCAGCATTCATAATTTTAGCCATTAAATCTTTCTTCTCTTTCTCAAACTGTACTCTCTCGGTGTCCAGTGTTGTTTGCAGGTCAGATATTTTCCTTTCTAAGATTGAACGAGGAACAGAAGTTTGATTTGACACATGCGGCTGTTGTTCAAGTCCTTTGACTTTTTCCTTCAACTCAGCTTTCTCAAAACACAATTTGTCTATGATCTTTGAATCACTTAGCAACATAGAAGACAATTTGTTGTTCAGCTCGGCATTGGCTTGTGTCAATTCTTTAGCCTTGTTCAGCGTAGTCTCAATATCTGCTTGCTTTTGCTCCAATTCAATTGCATAAGATTTACATTTCTGTTCGGCAAATTAAAATTGCTCGGACACTTTAGACACCTGCTCTGTGAATTTCATTGGCTGTGGTCAGATCATTGGCTTTCTGCCTCTCAGAATTTAACTTTTCAGAATTTTGATCAAACTCTTTGAGTTTTGCAGTTAAATCAGAATTTTCTCGTGTAAGCTCTTCGAGTTTTGCAGTCTGTTTATTCCATCCAATACAAGCTTTAGTATGCAAGGAAAACATACGATCATACAATGCTTGTGTAAAGGTCTCCTCTTGTGTAAAACTAAATCTTGACTCTCGCCATTTCTTAATTTCTTCCTCAATGATTATTTGTGCAAAAGATCTCATTGGATGATTCATTGTGATACCTGAAAAAAATGACCGTTAAGGAATGATTTGATTTGATCAAAAATTTTAATCAGCTAAAACAATATTAAAATCAATTTATTTCGAGTTGATTAAACGCAACAAAAATTGTTGGCAATAATGATTTAGCTATAAGCGCGAAAACGTGTGACAACAAAATAAGATTGATGACCAATTAATAAAAAAAATTAAATTGTTGACTTATGAGAAATTGAGTAAAGTGATTAATATGAAGTCCACGTAGCCTTCACAAAATTGATCTTGCAATTCAAAATGATTATATGTGATACTTAATTAAAAGGCAAACTATAATTCCATCGAATGAATCTAGAACAATTAAATTGTTTCTCGAGTTATGTGTCTGACAACAATTAAAGTTGTCTCCCTGTGCAGTCCACGATAAAAACAATTAATTGTGAAATGACAGAATTAGATTTGAAATGGCTGCACATTATAACATGTAGACCTCGATTAAAAAAATGATATTTAATCTCAATACCACAATTCTCGATGTGCATAAACAGTACTTAAAGTGATGTCAGATAGATGATGAAAGCATGTAGTTCTCGATGCAGCAAGTTTGAATTAATTTTGGTGGGTCTCGATGATATTAAATCAGATAAAGTGCAATTCTCGAAGTGATTTAATTCAAAAAAAATGCAAATCTCGGTTGTCTCGATGCAAAATGGTGACACAAGGCTCAGTTCTTGATGGCTGACTTGACAACTTCAGTCTACGATGTGTACTTGGCAGCTCAATTCCGTATACTCCGATCACAATTCTCATTAAACTCGGATTTCGACCACAATTTCGATTAAACTCGGATTCCGAGTATTTTCAATTCCGAGCATTTTCAATTCCGAGCATTTTCAATTCCGACTCTTTTCAATTCCAAGTATTTTTAATCAGAATCTTTATCCAAAACACACACAAACACCAAAAACACCTTTTTACTCAAACTTTTTGGATCAAACTCTCAAGAACTTCATCTTCTTCCTCAAGAACTCACAAGAACACAAAGAACACAATTTTAAAAAGTAATTAAAATCGATTTTTCTCTTCAGATCTACACTTCTCCACTTCCACAAACACTTTTTATCTACTCAAAACTTAAAAACAAACATTAAAACCAACGATTTTGAGCAAAATTCTTCAAGAACACCAAGAAAAACCCAAAAAGTAAATTTCAGAACTCTCTCAAACGGCTTGGAGTTTGAAAATGAAACTTTTACACAATGTTTCTTTCATCATTATAAACAACATATCCGAAAATCAGATAAATCCATGCTCGTATGATTTTTCTATGAATTTTTTAAAGTTACAGCGCACTTTTTCACGAATTTTTTTGAAAAATGCTTCAAATTTTGATCCAAACACACTCAAATCAATCCTAAACAGGCTCTGATACCACTTGTTTGTCCCAAGTGAATCAGGTATCAAGATCTATGGAGGGAACAATGGCTAATAATCTATAAGATGTAGAGAGAATATGATTTCACCATACAAAACACACACATAAGATTGAGATTATACCAAAGTCCACCAAATGACAACTAGTCATTTGGCTTATATACCCCTTAGGGTATTTACATATTTAGTCCTTTTAGTTTGTACGTAGTACAAACATCACCTAGAATTCAATCTTCTATTCTATACAATATTTAATTCTAACAACATATATCATACTGTTCACTTTGAGCATATATGCTTACTGATCATACTAAATACTACAACAGAGCACCACTGAATCTCACATAATTAACCACATATCAAGCATACAATTGATATACTAGTCACTTAATGCATATACATATGCTAATCTGATTGAAGGTAAGTACACCCACCTTAGCAGCAGTTAAGAAATATACTCCTCTCACAGAAACGTCAATCTCTTATTGCCTACAAGCAATAAAGATGTGCTACATTAACTTCTATACGCTCTATGGAAACTTAAACTGAGCATCAAGCAACAAACAAACTTGACCTGGTTCTGGCCCTCCCTACGGTCGTAGGGGTTCAGTCCTACGCCCGTAGTAGTGTTTCTAGGCTTCCTACGGTCGTAGGCTATATGTAATACGCCCGTAGGCTAGTTCCCTTTGTCCTTAGATGGTAAATCATAAAACATTGTCCTACGCCCGCATGAACCTTTACCTACGGCCGTAGGAGACAAAACAACCAAAAATCACTTAACACCTTCCTACGCCCGTAGGGAATAATCCCTGCGGCCGTAGGAACAGTCGGTACAGCAGATCAGCTTGCTCTGTTCTACGACAGCAGCTGTAACTCGAGGTTTTCACCAAGAATACGACTAAACTCATATTCAAACTTCCATACTACTGTTCTAACATGTACTACTGAGTAATACAACAAAACAACACCAAGAACACACAAAAACAATCTCAAAACATGGATTCAACCTAGGAATCCCTTTCTTGACCTAACAACCCAAGAAACTCAAAAAGAATCTATACCTTTTGAATCTGAATCACTGAAAGACTGAAATTTGCTAACAACTTCTTGTTCTTCTTGATCAAAATTTGAAACTTCACTTGTTATTATGTGTGTGAACGTGAGTGTGTGTTTGCATCTGATTCATGAAGATCTTTGACTACTAGCAAGTCAAAACACAGCCATCTATATCAATAAGTTTAGGTTATTTACCAATAACCCCCTACACTATAAAACTTTCAAAAATGCCAACTTCAACCCCTCTACTTAGAAACACACAATACATAAAAAGGCAATTGGCTAAACACACACAACACTTAACACGTCACTTGGTAAAAATTCATATCTAGGAACCTTGGGGCGTTACAGGTGGAAATGACTTCTTAGTGATTTCCATGAAGATGAAGGTCCTAAAGTAACATTTGGTGACAACTCCCATGGAAGAACAAAAGGCTATGGGAAGATGCAAGCTGGCAAAGTTACATTCCAAAGAGTTGCATATGTCAAAGGTCTCAAACACAACCTGATTAGTATCAGTCAATTGTGTGATGAAAATAATGTTGTTACTTTTAGTAAGAAAGCAGGAACAATCTATAATGTTAAGGGAAAGCCTGTGTTAATGGCTAAAAGAAAAAGAGATGTGTATCTACTTGATCTAAATTCTGCTGATCCCTATAATGAAACCTGCTTGTATTCTCATTCTGTTCCTGAGCTGAGTTGGTTATGGCATAAAAGTTTGTCTCATTTAAACTTTAAAAATATTAATATGCTATCCAATAAAGAGTTAGTCTCTGGATTGCCAAAAATCACATTTGTCAAAGACAAATTGTGTTCAGCCTGTGAACAAGGGAAACATCATAAAGGGTCCTTTAAACCAAAGCAAAATTTTTCAATAATAGACCCACTGCATATGTTGCATATGGATCTGTTTGGACCCATAAGTACTCCAAGCCTGAGTGGCAAGAAATACACACTGGTGATAGTAGATGAGTTCTCACGATTCACCTGGGTAATATTCCTTAAAGCCAAAAGTGAGGCTGCCCTGGAGATAATTAGTTTCATCAAAAGGGAAGATTTGCAAAAAGGTTTGTCCGTAAAGAAACTTAGAAGTGATCATGGAACTGAGTTCAGAAACTCAACTCTTGAGAGCTTCTGTGAACATAAAGGAATATTACAAAATTTCTCATTTGTCAGAACTCCACAACAAAATCGAGTTGCTGAAAGGAGAAATAGGACCTTAATTGAGGCTGCTAGAACAATGCTGTGTGAGGCAGGATTGAAACTCTATTTCTGGGATGAAGCTGTTAGTACAGCCTGTTATACTCAGAATAGGTCAATCATTGTCAAAAGACATGGAAAGACATCATATGAGATGTACAAATCTAGAAAGCCCAATATAGGTTATTTCCATATCTTTGGTTCAAAATGCTATGTGCTGAATCAAAGAGATCAGCTCCATAAGTTGGAACCTAAAGCTGATCTTGGAATATTCGTTGGTTATTCCTCAATCTCCAAGTCTTATAGAATATATAATACAAGGAGAAAGGCCATAGAAGAATCAATTCATGTCTCTTTTGATGAAGACTGTTTTGATCAAGCTGATAAGAGTCAAGCTGACTTGGTTAGTCTGAGTGAGCTTGAAAGGCCTAAGAAAACCAACTTATCAAATCCTATGTATGTCATAGGAGATGATAGTGATGATGATGTGTGTTCATCAAAGAAATCATCACAAACTCCAAAGGATTCTCAAGCTGATAAAGATGATGAGTTCATCAACCCCTTTGTAGCTGAAATCACTCAAACTGAAGATCTTGGTGATCGACAGTTTGTTGACAATGCTGCTGAGACTGAGGAGATAAGTTCACCTCAGGAATCTCAACATCACTCAGATTCTGAACCAGACTCTCCAATTACAACATTCAAATTCCTCAAAGATCATCCTCAAGACTAGATCATTGGAAATGTCCAAGAAAAGGTCATGACCAAATCCAAGGCTACAGCTAACTATGCTGCTCACTTTGGTTTCCTATCTCAAATGTGTTAGATTATGTGCAGAGATAGATAACATGTACTATCGTGTCCAATACTATGTGACACTAAAGGATCACACCGCTGCACACCCAAATAGAACCTGTTGGATTTTACCTATTTGTGTATCACAATAATTAATAGTTTAATTAATTATTGAGAAAAAGAAAAATAATAAAAGTCATTTATTATTTAAAGGAGAAGTTAATATTTAGTTTAAATATTAACGGGACCAATTAATTAATAGTTATTAATTAATTAGAAAGGTCGAAGGTATATTCTGAAATTGATTGATAGTTTAATTAAAGATGGGCTTTAATTAAATGGGCTTGGCCTAATAAGGATTATTATACATAAACCTTATTAAGTCTCATTAATCACATAAGTCAATTACATGTTAATCAAAAAGGAAAAAGATAACCCTAAACTCTCCTTCCCTCTCTCTCTAATCGGTGGCCCTCTCTCTCCCTCTATTGGGTTTCGACGGCGGCGCTAAGGCCAAGAACCCACCACCGAGCGACGGTGGTCGGCGGCGACGGTACACACACACACACGGGTCACGGTTATTTGATCCAAGGTTTAATCCTTAGGCGGTCTAGCAGCCAGTTCGAGGTGGTGCAGTAGCGGTGGATAACCTGTAGCTGTCTAGAGGCATTAAGAAAGTTTTGGTTTACAATAAAGGTATAACTTTCTAACCCTCTTCCTGTTTTAGTTTCTGTACGAGTTAGATGAGATCACATGACGGGGTTTTATTCCGCTGTGCATGTTATTATATGTTTTTATACCCTACAAAACCCTTCAGTGGTATCAGAGCCACTTCTAACCTCGTAGGAGACTAGGTAGGTTTCTTTTTATTCCGATGAAATATGTTTTTGTTTTATCCAGAAAAAAACTTTTTGATCATCCAAGTAAATAGAATTCAAGTTTATGTTTTCTATTGGATTAGATTAATTAGTTTTGGATAAATAGATTGTTAGATTTAAATATTAAGTTAAATCTGTTTTTTATTGTTGTTATTTGCGAAAACCGAAACCACCATCATCAGCGGTGGCCTCAGGCGGCGGCTGTGGTCAAGTCGGCGGTGTCCCAGTCGTGGGCATCGGCTGGTCGACGGCAGTCCCGAGGAGAGGCGGCAAGCCGGCTACGATCGGCGGAGGTTTTTACGGCGGTCGACCGTGGAACAGGTTTAGCGGCGCGATCACAACGCAGTTAGTGGCGCGAAAGTACTGCAGTTAGCGGCGCTGTTTTTGTGGTAGGCCTCGGCCCAGAGAACCACGGCCCAGGAAGCCTACGGCCCAGATTGGGTTTAGCGGCGCTAAAGGTTTTTTGGCCCAGTTTTTTTTTTTTTGTGTTTCCCGGTCCATTTCCGATCAATGATCCAGTTTAAATCTTTGCCCCAGCTCGCGGTTCAGATACTTTGTGGTCAATATTAAATTGAAATACAATTGTTATTTTAATTTAAGATTTAAATATTATTTTGAGTTTTTGATTAATTATCAAAGTATAAAACTTGAAATATATATTTATTGCAAATAAAGAAAAACAATATAGGGATTTTAACAGGTTGTTAAAATCAGTAATTTTCATCAAGTTGAATAATTAGAAATCAGTTGCTGTTGTACTTTCATGTATTAGTTTAGTACATGTTTGGGATGTCATAGCCGAGCCCTAGACCTTGTGGATTGTTTTAATTTCCTGCACTTGTGGTTGTTTATAGATTTATTATTCTATGGTGTGGGGAGGCCTGCGTGCCACTTACAACCCCTATTCTATTTTGTAAAAGTTTTAGATTAGCGGGCCTGCGTGCCTTTGATATCTTGTACTTTTATATTTCTAGTTTTTTAGATAATAGAATAGAATAGTTTTTTAGAATATATTTACATATATGGACCAAGATGCAAAGAGCAAGGAGCAGGAAGAGAAGGATTGGAAGCTGGAGCCAGTAGGAGCTTCAAAATGTCATGCCATATGTGTTGTGTTTTTCCACTTAGGTTTTGACCGTCGGGTTTTTCGTGTGGCTCACGAAACCGACAATAGTTAAGGGTAAGGCTAAGGCATAGATGTTTGTGATTGTTTTATTTCTTTACATATTTTATATATGCGTGGTTGTGATTAACACGATGAAATAAAACAAGGGTTTTAATAATAGTTAATTATTGAAACAGATGTTTTTAAAAGAAAACTGGCATTAAAGTTTTTCTCGATAAAAACTTGGAAATCCTTTTTAGAAAAATCTTAGATCAGTGTGCTACCCACCTAATGGTACACCCTTGCTGTTAAACGGTACTCGGGTGTCGGAAGTGACCAAACCTTGGGCATCCGGGTTCAAACCATTGCGGGAAGGGGCATGAAAGATTCTGCGATAATCGGGAGTCCCGGCCAGAATTCATGCTGTCTTAGGTGGTGCGATCTATTTTGGTGATAATCGGGAGTCCCGGCCCAAAATGCACTAGAGGGACTAAATATGCACGGTTCTTGTAACCGATGTCCCGCGGATCTAGGAGTCGTGTCCAGTTAGGATACGATTGGTATAGTTTTTACCTACCAGAAATAGCATTGTCCCAGTGGGAAGTGCCCAAACCTTGCATCGGGAAATGTGAAATATGGATCCTAGTCTAATAATTTATTGTTTAAAAGGTAATAATTATTAGAAGATGTAATCAATACTGAATTGGTTTTATCTTTTTTTTTCTGTAGATGTCTGATATATCTGTTATTCCATTTTATTCACCAAGAGAGTCTCTAAGTCTCATCACTAGCAAGTGGAAGCTTTCAGGTCCAAACTTTGCTATTTGGAAGCTGCATCTGAAAAATGTTTTTGATGCACAGGGAAAGCTTCACATTTTTGAGACATTGCCTCCAGAACGACCAGGAGTAGATGCCCAGGATAGTGAGTATGACACTTACTATCAGTATCTGGATGACGAGTCTGATGTCATGTCGATTCTCATTCTCACAGCATCATCCGAGTTTACGGATGATCTCCGTGAGAAGTCGTCTTATGAGGTTGTTCACGGATTGGAGTAGAAGTTCAAGTTTAGTGAACGGATGTGTCGTATGCTACTGATGAGGGAAATCCTTTCAGCCAAGATGAAAGAAAGTCAACCTATTAGCGATCATCTCATTAATATGAGAAGGCTCTTGGATTGCTATGAGAGCTTGGGGTCAAAATCAAAACCACATGAGCTAGTTATGCTCTTGTTCGGTTCCTTGTTGGACTATTACCAGAAAAGAGTAATGTATGTCCTCGGTGATTTTGAGATGACTGTCGCAGGGTTGCACGAAATCCTCATGTGCATTAGCGACGAGTTGAACCCGAAGCAGCTAGAGTCACCAGTTATGGACCCTATGCAGCAGGATGACTGGCTGGAAGAACTTGGAGAAATTTGTTGCCCAGACTGTGGTAGCAAGGATTCATGCGAGCACTCACTCGACATAGATCAGCTGGACATTGGTTCGCCCAATGATACAGGTATCTTTATGATAGATTGTCTTATTACTTCTTATGAATTATGGGTATTGGATACCGGATGTGGTCATCACATATGCAATCATTTGCAGGGATTCAAGAGAAGTAAGAAACTGAGACAAGGAGATATGGACCTGCGGGTAGGCGAAGGCTCCATGGTTGGTGCTGAAGCTGTAGGGACATATTGTCTTAGTTTGCCCTCGGGCATGGTCTTAGAACTAGAACCTTGTTATTATGTTCCAAGACTAATTAAAAATGTTATCTCATTCAATTTGCTAATAGACTGTAGATTTGCTTATGTTTTCTTTTTCAAAGCTACTCCTGAAAATGGTCTATATACGCTAAATTTAGATAACAATGACATCTATCATATAAGTAAAAGGTCCAAGGGTAACTTGAATCAAACTTACCTCTGGCATTGTCGTTTAGGACATATAAACGAGAAACGCATATAGAAGCTCCGAGATGACGGAATTCTAGAACCATTTGACTTAGAGTCATATGATGTCTGAGAATCTTGTTTGTCTGGTAAAATGACAAAGCAGCCTTTCAACAGTGAGAATGAAAGGGCTAGCGAGTTGTTAGGGATTATACACACAGATGTGTGCGGACCCTTTACTCCGGAGTCTAGAGGAGGATACCGGTATTTCATAACCTTTACTGACGACTTCAGTAGGTTCGGTTATGTCTACCTCATGAGACTTACATCTGAAAGTTTTGAGAAGTTCAAACAGTTTCAGAATGAGGTACAAAATCAGGTGGACAAGAAGATAAAGTCGCTTCGATCGAATCGAGGTGGCGAGTATCTGAGTCAGGAATTCGACGATCATTTGAAGGAATGTGGGATTGTTTCACAACTCACACCTCCGTATACACCTCAGATAAATGGTGTATCAGAAAGGAGGAATCATATACTTCTTGACATGGTACGATCAATGATGAGTCAAAGTTCATTACCATTGTCGTTCTGGGGATACGCACTCGAGACAGCAGCGTTCATGCTGAACCGGGTTCCAACCAAATCGGTTGAAAAGACACTGTTCGAGGTATGGACGGGGAAAAAGCCCAAAATGTCTTTTCTAAAGGTTTGGGGATGTGAGGTGTATGTTAAGAGAACATTCACGGATAAACTCAATCCCAAATCAGATAAGTGTATGTTCGTGGGCTATCCCAAGAAAACCATGGGATACTATTTCTACTCCCCAGAAGAGAACAAAGTTTTTGTTGCTCGTAAAGGGGTATTCTTGGAGGAGAAGTTTCTAAACTCAGAGTCTCCAAGAAAAGAAATAGAGCTTCAAGAAATTGAAGAGGAGGAGATTACACCACCACCGATAGTTGAACCTGTAGTTCAACAGAGAAATTGTTGAACCTCAACCCGAGTCTGTGGTTGAGGAAGAGGTGCAAACACAAGACCTTCGCAGGTCTAGTAGGCCTCGTATTAAGCCAGATAGGTATCTGGGATTCCTAGTTGCTCAAGACGAAGGGGATCTTTTAGAACCCACTACCTACCAAGACGCTGCCTCAGGTTTAGAATCTGAGAAATGGCTAGAAGCCATGAAGGGAAAGATGCAATCCATGTATGACAACCAAGTTTGGGAGTTAATAGATTTGCCTCAACACAGTAAAGTTGTTGCGTGCAAGTGGGTCTTCAAGAAGAAGAAATACATGGATGGAAAGGTGCATACTTTTAAAGCAAGGCTAGTGGCAAAAGGTTTCACGCAAACTCATGGTGTCGACTATGATGAAACTTTTTCCCCAGTGGCAATGCTTAAGACTATTAGGATCCTTATGGCCATATCAGCATATTTTGATTATGAGATATGGCAAATGGATGTCAAAACCGCTTTCCTTAATGAGAAATTGACAGAGGATGTATATATGATACAACCGGATGGTTTTGCGGATCCAAAGAATCCTAATAAAGTATGCAAGTTGCTTAAATCCATCTATGGACTAAAGCAAGCATCTAGAAGCGGGAACTTACACTTTGATGAGCGCATCAAAGAATTTTGTTTTACCAAAAGTGAGTTCGAGTCGTGTGTTTACACTAAATTCAGTGGGAGCGCAGTAACCTTCCTAGTCTTGTATGTAGATGACATACTGTTAATAGGAAACAATATACCAGTATTACAAGGAGTAAAATCCTGGTTAGGTAAATGTTTCCAGATGAAGGTCTTGGGAGAAGCTGCTTATATACAGGGTATAAAGATCTATAGGAATAGATCTAAGCAGCTTATCGGACATAGTCAAAGTACAAATATAGACAAAGTCGTGAAAAGATTCAAGATGGATGAATCCAAGAAAGGATTTATTCCTATGCATTCTAGCGCGATTTTTAGCAAGGCTCAGTGTCCTGTGTCTAGTCAAGATCAGGACAAGATGAAATTGATACCATATGCCTCGGCAGTTGGTTCAATCATGTATGCCATGCTATGTACTAGACCCGATGTTGCCTATTCTATCAGTGTCACGAGTAGATATCAGCAAAATCCTGGTGAAGCCTATTGGGTAGCCGTCAAGAATATTCTCAAGTATCTGAGAAGAACGAAAGACATATTCCAAGTATATGGAGGTTCGATGGATGAGCTCAGTGTAACTGGTTACACTGATGCTAGTTTCCAGACCGACAGAGACGACTTCATGTCGCAGTCAGGATTTATCTTTACCCTAAACGGAGGAGCCATATCTTGGAAAAGTCAGAAGCAAGATACAATAGCAGATTCTACTACAGAGGCAGAGTATATTGCGGCAAGTGATGCAGCAAAGGAAGCTGTCTGGCTGAAGAATTTTATCTCGGATCTTAGAGTTGTTGCCAGTATCTCTAGACCGATTGATATATTCTGTGATAACTCAGGGGCTGTGGCGCAAGCTAAAGAGCCTAGAGATCATCAGCGGACTAGGCACTTACTCAGGAAATATCATCTCATCCGAGAAATTATAGGAAGAGACGATATTAGGTTGCAAAAGATACCGACGGACGACAACGTTGCTGACCCGTTACGAAACCGCTAGCTAGAGCTAAGCATGAGAGGCATGCGAGTTCTATAGGAATGCAGTACTTAGAACATAGCAGCTAGTTCGTGTTTTTGATTACTACTATAGATGTAACTTGAAACTCCTATATTATGTAATTACATTTCATGGGATTGAAATAGGAGGTTTTTACATAATTGTTTCTAGTTGTCTATTTTTAGCATGTTTAACCTATCCATGACAAGTCAAGTAATGAATTGTCTAAATGACCGTAGCTACTTAATGTAGTGGGAGCTACATTAGGGAGGTAACGCTATTATGGATATTTGATGATTTATTCGGGTATGAATAAAAGCACAAGGTTGTGACCAAATATTCATAGATATTTATCAGGGGATAAATATTGGGGTGATCCGCATCGAGTTTACTTCATGGAGAGTTAACATAAGTAAACTTGAAAGGTTGTCCTTAGACCTGAGATATTTGGTTTGGGGCATGGTGACTTCTGTACTTTAGCATGTTCTAACGTCAGGCCGTAACAGGGTGATCATAAGGGGCTTGTCTAGGTGCAGCGGAAGCCATGTGCTCAAATTGCAAATAGTCAAGATGGGATTTGCACCTCCTTTTTAGGAGAGATATTTTCTGAGCTCCTCAACGATTAAGACTACTGAAAATGTGTGGCCGCGCTCGGTTAGAATGAAAGTTCTTCATTTGGTAAACCGTAACTGCAGAGTGTCGAAATCAGAGTCGAGAAAATCTGAGTATTTAATAAGATCCCTGCTCCATGTCAAATACTCACATTATGAAATATCGCGATGCAAAAGGAAAAGCCTAGATAATCCAAGGCATGGATTATGTCTCTAGATGTAAGAGATTTCATAGTCTGGTTAACCTAAGTGTCTGGCTAGGGACCTCCTTAGGCCAACGATGTACAAGGAGTGTTACTTATCTTGCACAAGTGGGAGTCTGTTAGATTATGTGCAGAGATAGATAACATGTACTATCATGTCCAATACTATGTGACACTAAAGGATCACACCGCTGCACACCCAAATAGAACCTGTTCGATTTTACCTATTTGTGTATCACAATAATTAATAGTTTAATTAATTATTGAGAAAGAGAAAAATAATAAAAGTTATTTATTATTTAAAGTAGAAGTTAATATTTAGTTTAAATATTAACGGGACCAATTAATTAATAGTTATTAATTAATTAGAAAGGTCGAGGGTATATTCTGTAATTGATTGATAGTTTAATTAAAGCTGGGCTTTAATTAAACGGGCTTGGCCTAATAAGGATTATTATATATAAACCTTATTAAGTCTCATTAATCACATAAGTCAATTACATGTTAATCAAAAAGGAAAAAGATAACCCTAAACTCTCCTTCCCTCTCTCTCTAATCGGCGGCCCTCACTCTCCCTCTATTGGGTTTCGACGTCGGCGCTAAGGCCGAGAACCCACCACCGAGCGATGGTGGTCGGCGGCGACGGTACACACACACACGAGTCACAGTTATTTGATCCGAGGTTTAATCCTTAGGCGGTCTAGCAGCCAGTTCGAGGTGGTGTAGTAGCGGTAGATAACCTGCAGCTGTCTAGAGGCATTAAGAAAGTTTTGGTTTACAATAAAGGTATAACTTTCTAACCCTCTTCCTCTTTTAGTTTCTGTACGAGTTAGATGAGATCACTGGAGGGGGTTTTATTCCACTGTGCATGTTATTATATGTTTTTATACCCTACAAAACCCTTCAAAATGGAACCAAAGAAGACCGAAGAAGCCTTAAAAGATGAGGATTGGATTGAAGCTATGCAAGAAGAATTAAACGAGTTTGAGAGAAATAAGGTCTGGAACCTTGTCCCTGCCCCCAAAGATCATTCAATTATAGGCACTAAGTGGGTCTATAGAAATAAAATGGACAAGGATGGAGTGATAGTTAGGAACAAAACCAGGCTGGTAGCACATGGGTATAAGCAAGAGGAAGGAATCGATTATGATGAGACCTTTGCCCCTGTTGCTAGAATTGAAGCCATAAGGCTGTTCCTAGCTTATGCAGCCTATAAAGACTTCAAAGTCTATCAAATGGATGTGAAAAGTGCTTTTTTAATGGAAAACTTCAGGAGGAAGTCTATGTGAAACAACCTCCTGGCTTTGTAAGTTCAAAGTTTCCACATCATGTCTATAAGTTGGATAAGGCTTTGTATGGTCTTAAACAAGCTCCAAGAGCTTGGTATGATACTCTGTCCACTTATCTACTATCAATGAACTTCACCAGAGGTAGTATAGATAAGACACTTTTTATTAAAAAGAGTAAAGGACACGTGATTCTTGTACAAATCTATGTGGATGATATTATCTTTGGTTCTACCAATGAATCTCTGTGTGAGTGGTTCTCCAAGATAATGTCACAAAAGTACAAGATGAGTATGATGGGTGAGATGACTTATTTCCTAGGCCTACAAATTCAACAAAAGCCTGATGGAATATTCATCAATCAAAGCAAGTATGTTCTTGATTTGATAAATAAATATGGTTTTGATTCTAGTTCAACCATGAAAACACCCATGTCACCAGCTGTTAAGCTGAGTAAAGACTCATATGGTAAATCTGTGTGTCAGTCTACCTATAGAGGAATGATAGGTTCATTACTCTATTTGATAGCTAGTAGACCTGATATCATGTTTGCTACATGTGTCTGTGCAAGATATCAGGCAGATCCTAAAGAATCACATCTTCAAGCTGTGAAAAGGATCTTTAGGTACCTTAAAGGTACACCAAATCTAGGTCTTTGGTATCCAAAAGACTCTGGATTTGAATTAGTTGGTTTTTCTGATGCTGACTATGCTGGGTGCAAGTTAGATAGAAAATCAACAACCGGAGGATGTCAATTGCTTGGAGGTAAATTAGTAAGCTGGACTAGTAAGAAACAGAACTCAGTGGCTACTTCAACTGCTGAAGCTGAGTATGTTGCAACATGGAGCTGTTATGGATGCAACATCATCTTCAGGACTTTGGTATGAGTTTTAAGAAAACTCCTATCTTCTGTGATAACCAAAGTGCAATAGCCATCACTTACAATCCAGTATTCCATTCAAGAACCAAGCACATTGAAATTCGACATCACTTCATCAGGGATATCGTGGAAAAAGGTAAAGTTGACATTAAATTTATTTCCACTGATGACGAACTAGCAGATATCTTCACTAAACCCCTTGATGAAAATAGGTTTATGTATCTGCTAAGTGAATTGGGTATGCTCAACCCCTAGCTAAGTGTCTAGAATCTGAGTTTTCAGTTTGACAAAGTCTAAGTGTCTTAAGCTGAGTGCACAGTTTATGAATAAGTTTTCATAAACTGAATCTTGTCAAGCTGAACAATGAGTTCTTTTGTTTGGTGAGTCCCAAACTTATTTTGTCTACTAAGTGTAGTTTAAAATATATAGTTTGAGTTAGTCTCAAACAAAATGACTAAGTGTCACTGAGTCTGAGCTATGTGCTTAACTCAGGCTGTGTGATTGGTTCACACGTTTGGTAGGTTCCAAACATTCTTTAACTACTCAGTGTGGTTAAAAGGTTGGTTTGAGTCAGTCTCAGACGAAACTGACTTAGTGTCATTGCCCATGAGCTGTGTGCTTTACTCAAACTGAATTTCAAACTCAAGCTGAGTGCACATCTCAAGCTGAGTGCTTGAGTTAAACTGAGTAATAAGTTTACTCAGCTTGGTGTGTCCAACATCATGTTTAATTACAAAGTGTGATTATTTCATGATTACTGCGTATTTGAGTAAGTCTCAAATCGCATATTATACTAATTTTGTATTGGTTTAATACAACAGTGTTAATAGTATTTGTGTAGGTCACTAATATTATTTTACAATTGTATCCGTTGGAAGAAGATGTGTTTCTACCTTCTTACTGTTACATCAAACCGTAATTTTTCCGGCGTAACGGATAAAAAGGGGATTCTAATGGTAACTTTTCTCTCTCCTAAGAAAGGTATATATATCGATCATAACCGGTTTAGAGAAGTTTACGCTTACAACTCTGACTTCTCATCTTCTAATATACCTTTCGCAAACACCTCTATTGCTCAGTGCAATCTTTCGTTCATCTTCTAAACCCTAACTTGCTAAGTGCAGTTTTCAACCCGCTCAGTGCGAACTTTATTTTGCTCGGTGCAACTTCAACATATTAATTTGTGTGATTATACGATGGACGGAACCATTCTTATTCTTGGTGATCGAATGGTCAGGGGAGCTGCATTAAAAAATAATGGTATGCCGTTGATTAAGATCAACAATCAACGTGCTTGTCTAGCAAATCCGGAACGAAAAAGGAACAGAGGCTATGAAGTCTCGGTGGACTACATACGAAAATGCCCGCTAGAATTCCTCTTCACTTGAGCACCGCTCCACATAGTTCCTCAGCATCTGTTGGAGTTCTGGTACACTTGCTCCGTCAACCAGAATAGAGGAGAGATTATAGGCACTGTTCTATATGGGAATAGAACAGTGGTCATCACTGTGTAGCGGCTCGAGGAGGCTCTTCAACTCCCTGCGAATGATGTGTTCGAGGCTGCTGTAACAAGACAAGTAGCGAGGTCAGTCCTACACCAAATGGGTCACCCACAGACTGAGGGTGTAATAAAGAAAGCTACTTTTCCAACCGGATGGGGCTTCGTGGTGTCCACAGTGATCCGTTCACTTGGAACCAAGGTTGGAGGCTTGGATCAAGTCAATGAGTTTGAGATGCAGCTGCTCTACAACATGTATCATGCCAGAAATCTGGAGTATGCATAGCTCATCTTCAACGAGCTCAAGACCCAAATGTTGAAAACACCAAGGGATCTACATGTGACATTCATCAGGTACTTGTCCTTGGTGATTGAAGCTGAGTTGGGAGACCAACTATATGAAGCTGGACAGGATTTGTTCACTACTCCAGTACTCAGCTCAAAGATGTTCAATAATGACATCTTCCCAGAGCAAGCAGGTCTGAGTGCACCTATGCTTCTGATTGCTGAGGCAGCTTCTTCAGAAAGTGAAGAAGAGGGATCAAATCAAGGGGGAGCTTCCCAAGCTGACACGGAAGTTCAAGCTGAGCACTCTGCTCAAGCTGAACTAGCACAAACTGAAGCTGCTTCTGGTAAGACCTCTCCACTTTCTCTCTCATCTCATTATTCTCCATCCACTTTTGGAGACAAGACTGCAGTAAACCAAACTCAGTCTAACCCATCTCCTCCACCTTCTTTCCATCAACAACCCCACTCTGAAGCCACCCCTAGTTTGCCCACTGCTGCTAGGGAGAATATCCTAACATACCAAAGAAAAACTGCCATAGGTGGTGCCACTCCTAAAGGCATCACTAGAGCTGAGATCACACTGATCCCTCCACAGGCAGGAGTTGAGGGGGAGACGCCTTCTCATAAGGTGTCAACCTCAAGGCTCATATCAACCCAACAGCCAATACCAGGTGTGGCGTCTACTCAGCCCACACTTACTCGAGCCATGGGAGAGCCTGTTACTGTGCCTGAGCAGACATACTCAGGTAACATTGAAAATTTGACCAATCCCCAGGGTCAATCACCCCCCTCTAAACCATTTAGTTAACCACCAACCCATACATTTCACATCTCGAGCCCAATAACTTCTCTTCACTTCTCACACCCTCTTGCACGACCTGTCAATGATTCATCTTCAAACCAGGATGAATTATAAGGTCCAAACTCTGGTACAAATGAGTTTGAAGGTAGACAACAACCTTCGGATGATGCACCCAAATTCCAACCATATCAAGCTGACTTGGATGAATTGATGTCATTTTTTAAGAGTCAGTTTGACAAGCTGCACCTCAAAAGGAAACAAGATAAGAAGAATATGTTGATGATCTTGGATTCTATAGAGGTTGATGTTCAGTAGCTGAAATCTGCAGCAGCTGCCCTCCAACAACAAAGGACTTCCACCCCTATTGATGATAACAAAAATGGGGAGAAGATTCCAGAAGATGAGGATGAGTCTGTGCAAGCAGAAGCTCTACTTATGTTGGCAAAGGGAGTAGATCAAGTTGAGGGGGAGAAAGAGAAAGAAATAGAACCTGAGCTGACTGAAAAGGCTAAAGGAAAAATACCTTTAGTACTCAGCTCAGATGAATCAGAAACCCCCCTGCAGAAGAGAAGAAGGGTGATTCTTAGTGAATCTTCAGCTTCAGATGAAGACTCTGCTGATAAAATGACACTTCAAGAATGAGCTTCATTGATTGCAGCAAAAAGGATAGAAAGAGAGGATGCTGACCAGTTTGGGATCTCGGTCGAAGAACTGAGAAGAAGACAAACAGATGCTCAAGCTGTGTTAGCAGAGGAAAAAGCAAGAAGAGAACAAAACTGGGCTGTGCAGATCAGAAAGCAGAATGAGGAATTGACAAAACTCAGACTGCCTATCGTGCCCAAGGAAGAAGAAGAAGAACTTCCTATTCAAGGTCAAACTGAGTAAGAGGATATATCTCAATGTTATGAAAAGCTGCATTTCTCCTCTCAGATTGACTCTCTCAAGTTGAGTTCAGACCAAGGGATCATCATAATCGAATTTTCTTTAAAGAATGGTGAAACACCTTCTCTGAAGCTGAATCAACTGCATAGACTGGGTTATGAAGAATGGAAGCAAGTAGCCATCCTCATTTAACAGATGGAAAGGTCCACAGCTCGGAATCAAGTTAAAGATGAGCTGCTGAGACTACTTGCTAGGGCTGATGCGATGCAATTAATACCCAGATCTGAGATAGCTACCCTACTAACCTCCTTTCACAAAATAGGAAAGGATAAACTGAAAAATCCAGCTGGTTTAGCAAAAGCAAACATGGACAGTCTTGCTCTTCCTGAAGGCATGGAGTTTCAAGAGAATACATATGTTGAAAAGCCTCAGAAAGGGTTCATGTACTTGGACATAAATGGTGAAAAATGATTCCAGGCTGATGCATCAATTTATACATGTGGGGTATGTCAAGTATCTGCTCTGAGACAAATTGTTGAAAAGACTGAACAAAATGCAAGGTTCAGATACAGACTAAATAGAGCAATACGATCACAAAAGGATCAGCTTCAACACATTCCTAATCTGCAAGAAATTCTCGAAGAAATATACAAGGAGATAAAGGAATATGAAGATCTGCAATAGATTAGTTCTTTTGTAAATATTAGATTAGTTCTAATATTTTTGTAAGCACTTAGTGTGCATGATCTAAGTGATCAATTATTTTGTATTATGATTAGTTCAATTAATACAAATATAAAGTTTGATATGTTCAACTGTGTTGTGATGTGTTCATATTTATAAGTCTGATAAGTTCAGGAAAATGAATAATTGATAAGTTCTTATTCATTAATGAAATTGGTTGGTGTGTTCAACTAAAAGTTGGTGTAGTCCACTGAAAGTTGGTTTGTTCTACTTATAATTGATAAGTTCAATTAAAATTGATATGTTCAAATTAAAATTTGATTAGTTCAAATTTAAAATCTTGATAAGTTTAAGATTTAAAACATAATTCTGCTAAACAAATTTACTAACTATTTGATGGTTTTGTCATCATCAAATAGGGGGAGTTTGTTGGGAAAATAATCTCATCAGTTTAGATTTGATGAGACAAAGTTAAGTTTGTTAGATGTGTTCTAAATATAACTTAAACAGAATTATGAAGCTTAGTCAGACTGAACACTTATAGTGATTCAGACTTAGTATAGGCTGAATATAAGCTGAGCATATGTTCGATCAGCTTAGACTATATCTTAGTAAGATTATCAATATGTTTGATAAGCTGTGTGCGTTAACTAAGATATACATATTGAGTTTCAGCTTGATGAGTTTCAAGCTGAGTGACTTAGCGTGAAGACTGAGTCAGCTCAATAGAGTTACTAAATATGTTTTAGTTAATTATTTAGACTTCTAAGGATGAGTTAATAATTAAACATGTTAGTTCATGTTTGAATTCGTGTTTGTTCTCGAAGAACTCAGCGTGATGAGTTCCAAACTGAGTAACTCAACCTAACTAAAGAAGTCAGTTTAAAGATAATTTAAATGTATTTTAAATTTATCTTTTATCTCTCTATATCTACAGAAAGGATAAGAAGACTTCAGAACCAAGATTAAATATTGAAGACTCAAGATAAGAAGATTCAAGATTCCAGATTCCGAATTATCCGATAGTTAGTTAGCAAATTAGAATTAGTCCAGTTTGTTAGGAACCGTAGCAACTGGATTATAAATACTTATCTCCTGATAAGTTTAGAGGTACAACTACGACTACAACTCAAAGAAAACAACTTAGAGTTGCAGAGCAAAAACCTCACCTCACCGTATGTGTTACGATTCTTGAATCACTGTTTGTAAGTTCAACGTGATCAAGAAACTCACAGATTGCCAAATCATTCGTGTGTTCGAATTGTCACATCAGTTGTGATATTGGTAAGTAATCATTAGTTGATTCAATCTGTGAAAATCCTGTTTAGAGAGTCGTCAGTATCTATAATCATAAGTTGATTATAGATAGCTAAGTTTGAGAGATTGAGAGATTTATATTAGGTGACTATATATCAAGAGTTGCTTACTTGATAGTTATAGTAATCATCTTCTTATTCAAAGCATTGTAATCATCTTCATATGAATAAAAGCATTCGACTAGTTATGGTTTGATTTACTGTGTGTAACACTTTTATTTGATTTGTTCAATTTCCGCAGAAAGTGTATTTAACCCCCTTCTACACACCTGTTGCTTGTTGTTATTCTCACCAACGGACCAACATACTTTTCATGAGTGGATCAGGATGATAATATCATTTCATCCTTTGACCAGAGATACATGTGTTTCACGACATTGGTCTGCCTTGTTCTGATTACTTTCAAACGCAGTCCGTAACTGGCTGCTATAAAGGGAGTAGTCGGGCAAAGTATTGCCAATGTAATGGGGCAATGTAGTTGAAGGAATTTGTTCCTCTGTTTAGAGAGATGTCCCTGGGCCCCTCGATGATTTGGCGCTGACACCAAAATGCATGGCCGTGCTCGAGTGTGCAATGATTTGGGTAATCGATTGCAACTTGTTTATTTTGGTCACCACCAATCTCGATCGAGAAACATAATCGTGAAGGACTGAGAATGACTTAGTACCATGTCTCACCTTCACATGGATATCGAGAACAAAGGGATGATTGATCACTTATCTATAGGGCCATTTCAAACCTTTGGGTTGTGAATTGGTACTTGTGTATGGGATGACATGCCTCGTACTGACTTGGGGGCAGGGATGTCTTGCTAGAGGCCGCTCCCTGTCTGTGATACCTCTGGGTACATTGTGTCATGTGCAAGTGGGAGTCTGTTGTTGTCTGCCCACTGACACAAGTACGTTGGTGTTACTGCTGATGAAGTGCGAGCCTATTGGGTCACACGCCAAGGATTGATCCCGACAGCTTACTGATAAAGAGAGAAGGTCCAAAAATCAAATTGTTTGATTTTGGGGCTTCACGACCGTGAGGGGTGCTCCACGGGTCGTGAAGCTCACTTCCCTTACGTTTGACTCAACGACTCTCATACGGGTCGTGATACCTTTGGTATTCATGGCTCGTGAGAGGTCGTGAAGGGGTCGTAGAGGATGACGCCCTCACGAGTCACTCGACGCGGCACGGGCCGTGAAGGACTATGGCCAGTCGTGGCGCATTTTGCCTTCACGACCGCTTCACGGGCTGTGAGAGGCCGTGAAGACCTGTCTGCATTAATTCCTTGTATTTGATTGGGCCATTCCGTGGTCCAATGGGGAATTACTTCTAATCCAGCCAAATATGGATTATTGTGGTCTGGAATAGACGAGATACATGCAAGCAACATATCTCTCTCTCTAACATTTCCCTTGGTGCCTTCATGCAAAACACACCCAATATACACTAAGTAGGTGATTCTTGGGTGTAGTGAGTGTTTTTCTTGGTGCAAGAGGAGATCATCAAGGGCTGTTCCGGAAGGTGGAATCGTGGTGGATGTCCACTTGGCGGGGTACTAGCATACGGGGATTGAACTAACTTGGTGTGGATCAACGATAGAGGAGGATTCACTTGAGTTCTCATTCATCCCGACTTGTCATTTGCTACAACCGATTTTGTGTATGGTAAGAAGGTATTTTCTGCCCTCTTCCCTTCTTGTTTCCTTTTTAAGTTGCAATTTGGTTTTGTAGAAAGATCATAACTTTGGAACATGTATGGACTCGATTTTGTTCGGTTTTAAACTCGTGTTTTTGCTTCCGCTGTGCTTGTTCTCCATACCGTGTTCCAACAATTATGACTATGAGATGTGGCAAATGGATGTCAAAACCGCCTTCCTTAATGGGAAGTTGACAGAGGACGTATATATGATACAACCGGATGGTTTTGTAGATCCAAAGAACCCTAAAAAAGTATGCAAACTGCTAAAATCCATTTATGGGTTAAAGCAAGCATCTAGGAGCTGGAACTTACACTTTGATGAGCATATCAAAGAGTTTGGTTTTACCAAAAGTAAGTTCGAGGCGTGTGTTTACACTAAGTTTAGTGCGAGCGCGGTAACCTTCCTAGTCTTGTATGTAGATGACATACTGCTAATAGGAAACAATTTACCAGTGTTACAAGGAGTAAAGTCCTGGTTAGGTAAATGTTTCCAGATGAAAGACGTGGGAGAAGCTGCTTATATACTTGGTATTAAGATCTATAGAAATAAATCTAAGCGGCTTATTGGACTTAGTCAAAATACATACATCGACAAAGTCGTGAAAAGATTCAAGATGGATGAATCCAAGAAAGGATTTATTCCAATGCAATCTGGCACGGTTTTGAGCAAGGCTCAGTGTCCTGTATCTAGTCAAGATCAGGATAAGATGAAATTGATTCCATATGCCCCGGCAAGTGGATCAATTATGTATGCCATGTAATGTACTAGGCCCGATGTTTTCTTTTCCATAAGTGTCACGAGTAGATATCAACAAAATCCTGGTGAAGCTCATTGGGTAGCTGTCAAGAACATTCTCAAGTATTTGAGAAGGACAAAAGACATGTTCCTAGTTTATGCAGGTTCGATGGATGAGCTTAGTGTAATTGGTTACACTGATGCTAGTTTCCAAACCGACAGAGACGTCTTTAGGTCGCAATCAGGACTTGTCTTTACCCTAAACGGAGGAGCTATATCTTGGAAAAGTTAGAAGCAAGATACAATAGCATATTCGACTACAGACGCAGAGTATATTGTGGCAAATGATAGCAAAGGAAACTGTCTGGATGAAGAATTTTATCTCGGATCTTAGAGTAGTTGCCAGTATCTCTAGGCCGATTGATATATTCTGTGATAACTCAGGGGCTGTGGCGCAAGCTAAAGAGCCAAGAGATCATCAGCGGAGTAGGCATGTACTCAGAAAATATGACCTAATTCGAGAGATTATTCGAAGAGGAGATATTAGACTGCAAAAGATACCGACGGACGACAACATAGCTGACCCGTTGACGAAGCCGCTAGCTAGAGCTAAGCATGGGAAACATGCGAATTCTATAGGAAAGCAGTACTTAGAATATAGCAGCTAGTTCAAGTTTTTGATTATTACTATAGATGTAACTTGAGACCTTTTATATTATGTAATTAAATTTCATGAGATTAAAATAGGAGGTATTTACATAAATGTTTTTTGTTGTCTATTTTTAGCATGTTTTAACTTATCCATGACAAATCAAGTTATGAATTGTCTAAATGCCCATAGCTACTTAATGGCGTGGGAGCTACATTAGGGAGATGACACTATTATAAATATCTGAAGATTTATTCGGTTTGAATAAAAGAACAAGGATGTGACCAAATATTTATACATATTTATCAGATAGGATAAATATTAGGAGTGATCCGCATTGAGTTTACTTCATGGAGCACTATCATAAGTAAACTTGATAGGTTGTCCTTAGACCTGAGATATTTGGTTTGGGGCATGGTAACTTCTGTACTTTAGCGCGTTCTAACGTCACACCGTAACAGGGTGATCATAAGGGGCATGTCTAGGTGCAGCGGAAGCTGTGTGCTCAAATTGCAAATAGTTAAGATGGAATTTGCACCTACTTTTTAGGAGAGATGTTTCGGGGCCCCTCGATAGTTGAGACTACTAAAAATGCGTGGCCGGACTCGGGTAGAATGATAGGTTTCATTCGGTAAACCGTAACTGCAGAGTGTCGAAATCAGAGTCTAGAAAATATGATTATTGAGAATAAGATCCCTGCTCCATGTCTAATACTCAAATTACGGAATATAGCGATGTAAAAGGAAAAGCCTATGTAATCCAAGTACGGATTATATCTCTAGATGTAAGAGATCCGATAGCCTGGTTAACCTAAGTGTCTGGCTAGAGACCTCCTTAGTCTAAAAGTGTAAAAGGAGTGTTACTTATCTTGCACAAGTATGAGTCTGTTAGATTATGTGCACAGATAGATAACAAGTGTCATCGTGTCCAATGCTATAAGACACTAAAGGATCACACTGCTACACACCCAATTAGAACCAATTGGATTTTACCAAGTTATGTGTGGAAATAATTAATTAGTTAATTAATTATTAAGAGAGAAAATAATAAAAGTTATTTATTATTTAAAGGAAAAATTAATATTTAGTTTAAATATTAATTGAACCAGTTAATTAATAGTTATTAATTAATTAGAAAGTCTAAGGGTATGTTTTGCAATAGGCTAATAGTTTAATTAAAGTTGGACTTTAATTAAACGGGCTTGGGCTTAATACGGTTTATATATATATATATATATACCTTATTAATCCATGGAATCACACAAGAGACAAAAAATTTCAACAAGGAAAACCCTAAGGCTCTCCTCCTCTCTCTCTCTCTCGTCGACAGCCGAACCCACGCCCCCCTTGGGATCGATCGGCGTACAACACACACACGAGACACACGTTTTTGATCATTTGGAAAATCCTAAAGCGGTCTAGCGGTGTTCTACCTTTAACATTCTTGTTTCAAGATTGATCATAAAGGTATAATTTTATCCTCTACTTTGTTTAAGTTTTTTGTACGAGATAGATGCGATCACTGGAGGAGATTTTTTTGTTTTGTTATTCCGCTGCATGATATTATTATCTGTTATTATACCCTACAAAGCCATTCATGGACAAATCCCTTATGGAGTTGTATGGTATGCTGCGGACCGCCGAGTCCAACATGACCAAGCAAAAACCCTCCGCTTCCATTCTCGTCTTGGCCATCAAGGAGGGTGAGTCCAAGAAGAGGAAGAAACCGGCCTCTACGCCGAAGGGTAAAGGTAAGGGAAAGGTTGGGGAACCCAAGCCGAACTGGAGGGTAAAGGAGGAGGTTTGCTCCTTCTGCGGGGTCAAAGGGCACATGTGCCGGAGCTGCCCCAAAGTACCTAGAGGGCCTGAAGAAGCTGCGAGCTTTAGGAGCGGCCACTTCTACTTCTGGTACGTTCATGATTGAAGTCCATCATACTTCTACATCTAACGGCTGGGTTTTAGATACCGGCTGTGGCACTCATGTTTGTATCATTGTGCAGGTGCTAAAGGGAAGTAGAAGGCTGTGAGATGGGGAGCTGGAACTAATCATGGGGAACAAGGAGGTCGTCCCAGTATTAGAGAAAGGAAGCGTAGAGCTTACTTTTAAATCTGGCTATTCTATTACTTTAAAGGATGTATGTTATTCGCCACTTGTGGCGCGAATTTTTTTATCATTTTATGCTTTGTACGATGATGGATATTGTTTTCATTTTGAAAATGGTTGTATTTCTTGTTTCAAAAATGATGTTTGTTATTTTAAAGCTTATTAATGTCGTGGTATATATGAAGCTGATGCATACTGTTTGGATCTTATATTGTATAGAAATAGAAGATCATATTGTTTGTGAAGTTTGTATAAAATACAAACTAAGAGGGCTTAATTGTAAATATACTCAAATAGTATATAAGCCTATGATTAGTGTTAATCATGTAACATTAGGAAGGTCTTTGGCATAATCCAAGTCTTAAGTGTATGCTTATCATGGTGTTATTGATTCTCTCTACATTTTATGATTATGTTGCATTGATCTTCATGAGATTAGTTGATACCTGAATCACTTGGGACAAAAAAGTGGTATCAGAGCTGGATTAGGATTGATTGAATGTGATTTGATCAAATTTTTGAAGAAATTTTGAAAATTTTCGTATTCAAAAGGGCTGGAAATTTCAGAAATTCGTAAAAAATTCATACGAGCTCTAATTGATCTTATTTTTGGATATACTGTTCTCCATGATGAAAGGAACAATGTGTAAAAATTTCATGTCAAAACTCCATACGGTTTGAGAGATATTCAAATTTTTGTTTTCTGGGTTTTTCTTAAAGTTCTTGATGATTTTTTTCTCAAAAACGACTTTTTGATACTTGATTTCGAGTTTGGAGTACATAAAAAGTGTTTGTGTTAGTGGAGAAACATAGATCTGAAGAGAAAAATCGATTTTGATGTGTTTTTAAAATTCGTGTTCTTCATGTTCTTGAGAAGTTCTTGATGAAGAAGATGAAATGGTTGATGTTTGATCTGATTTAGATGTGTTAATGTGTGAAAAAGGTGTTTGTAGGTGCTTTTGAGAAGGTGTCCGGATTTGTTGGTTATCCGGATTTGAAGGTATTCCGAATTTGAGCCTCGGTTGTGAATCATCCGGAATTTGAGCCTCGGTTGTGTATTATCCGGAATTTAAGACTTGGTTTTGTATCATCCAGATTTGAGCCATACGGAATCTATCATCCGGCTTTTGAGTTTATCCGGATTCTGACTTTACCCGGATTTTGAAGTTCATCCGGTTTTTGACCAACGGATTTTGAGATTATCCGGATTTTTGTCCATTGTTTTTTTGAGAACATCTGGAATTTTGGGAATACCCATCCGGATTTTGAGTTTATCCGGAATTTGGTTTTTGTCCAACGGATTTTGAGCATCCGGGATTTGTATCATCCGGATTTTAAGGTTATCCGGATTTTGAGAATACCCAACAGATATTGAGTTTATCCGGATTTGATAATACCCGGATTTTGTTGGTATCCGGATTCCGAGATATCTAAACCCGTAGGTGCTTCATCAATTGTTTGGCGGTTTAAATAATTCATCGAGACGCGTGGGATAAAGTTGTTTGTGAGCTGTCCATCAAACAGTAGTGCAGTCATTGAGTGTGAACATTTAATAAAACAGCTGTTCATCGAGAACAGCCAATCTCACATGATTTTTTTTGTCTTTACGTAAGGCAGAGTTTGGTTTTTTTGGGGTGATAGTGGAAAAGTTGACAAATAAGTCACGCTTACTGCCACTCTACAGAACGGTACATGAGATTTTCACCTCATACGGCTCCTCATTCAATTCTTTCGAAGTTATTGGATCGTTTTTCGCGTTCGAGAATCCCCTCCCTTCTTCACTTTGTCCCGAAGGCTGACACAATCCTCAAGATGTCAAAGAATAGTGTGTTGAATTTAAATTCACATTAAGTGCAGTAGTTGTCATCGGATTTGAGTATGACAAGAGTTTAATTCTGTTTTTTTCAGCTGTACATCAAGTCAAGCATGGGAGAAATTAATACGTGGACTTTCTTTTGAATATTCATTTTTTTGCTGATCACCACATTTAATCCCAGCGATTTGCACATCAATTTAATTCAAGAGAATATTTTCATATTTCATCCATATTATAAATTATTTTACATCCATTGATTTTTTTTATTAATCTCGCTTATTGCTAATCATTGTTGCCAACAATCATTTTTGTTGCGTTTAATCAACTCGAAATAAAATGATTTTAAAATCATTTTAGTTGATTAAACGATCATTTTTTTCACGTATGACAATGGATCATCCAATGAGATCTTTTGCACAAGTAATCATTGAGGAAGAAATTAAGAAAAGGCGAGAGTCAAGATTTAGTTTTACACAAGAGGAGACCTTTACCCAAGCATTGTATGATCATATGTTTTCCTTGCATAGTAAAGCTTGTGTTGGATGGAACAGACAGACTACAAAACTCAAGGAGGATACACTAGAAAATTTTGATTTAACTGCGCAACTCAAAACGCTTAAACAGAATTCTGAACAATTACATTCTGAGAAGAAGAAAGCAGAGATTTTGATAGAAGGGAATGAAAAACTCAAAGAGCAAGTTTCTAAAATGTCTGAGAAATTTCAACTTCTCAATAAAAAATGTCAAGATTTCAAGGTTGAAATTGGGAAGAAAGAAGCAGATCTTGAAACAGAGAAGAAAAGAGCAAATGATTTGCACAAAGACAATGCTAAGCTTAAAGAGCATTTGTCTGACATCTCTGTAAGACTTCAAGATTCAGAGAAAATGTTAAAAAATGACAGTAAGATGATGAATGATTATTGCACAGAAAAGGCTGTATTGCTAAAAAAATCACAAATCTTGAGCAACAGCTACTTGTTGAAAAAGTTGAGTTGTATGACAAGATCGAGAGACTTGAACAACAGCTACGTGTGTCTTCTCAGTCATGCATTCCCGATTCAGTTTATGAATCGAAAATCATAGAACTTGAAATGAATCTGGAAAATGAAAGAAGAAGGTTTGAAGAAGAAACAAATAAGTTTGTGAAGGAATTCTCACAACTTGAACACATTATTGAAGAAGAGCGAAACAGGGTGGAGAAAGAGAAAATTCAGTTTTTGGCTAAACTCAAGATGGCTATGCTGCTTGCTGAAAAAGCTTCTGAATCTACAAACACTTCCGCTGTCAATATTAATTTTGATTCAGGAACACTTTTTAGTAGCGATATTGATTCTTATTTCTCTGTTGCAGATGCTGAAAATAGAACATATGATGATGTTTTCATTGATACTTCTACTCCCAAAGCAACTTCCTCTTCTCAACTACAACAACCAACTGGATTCAGAAATCAACAGAATGCATCTCATTCAAGTTATACTGATTCTGGATTTTCAGTAAGTACAGATGATAGTTTGCCAAAAACTAAACAAGATTGGATTCCAAAGAAAAATCTAGCTGACAAGTTTGCAAAGATAAGATCATTCTGGACTAAAAAGAGGACATCTTCAGAAACTAAACCGAAAACATCCGATTTTCCAATGAAGAATGTCATAAATGATGGTTTTTCGTCTAATGTCGTATCACAAAGAAGAATGCATAGACACCATCATTTCGGAAAGGTTAAACATAGTGATAATCAGTATCATTCGTTTAAACATCAAAATACCAACCTCTTGAACAACAACAAATTCTTTTCAAAAGCAAAGAAAAATAGTAACTTTGTGCTAAAAACTGACGTGAAATATCCATTTGTGGTGTACTCAGTCAAACATTTAGTTAGAATTTCAAAAGAAAAGATTTGTTAAAATTCAAGGACTAAACATGAATTTGTACTTTAAAATGGTATTCCACAATAGCACACAGGCCCAATGTACACAAAGGTTCATAAACCTAACATAGCTGGACCCAACTTCAACTAGGTACCAAAGTGTGCTTAATCTGTTTTGTAGATGAGTAAGAGACATTGTTAGCGCACAATGAAGATCATTCACACTGTGGTGAAGATTATTGTGTTCAGTGTGCTGATTTGTTTTTAAATCTCATAATTTTTCAAACATGACGGAGTCTCCCTGCATTTCAATTTAATTTCATTTTGTTCAGCATTAGCCCGAGTATAATGACCTGAGATGCTTATTTTGTGCAGTTTTATCATTTCATGATATAACTTGCTTTCTAATGGATTGTTATTTGAAGGGGGAGCAAAATTTTATCTTCGCCTAATTGATGAAAAACAATTTTCATACATCAATTTAGGGGGAGTTTGTTTTTACTGCTTTATATCTTTTTAGAAAACTCCAAAAACATTCAAATATTGAAAAGCCAAAAACATTATAAAATTTTCAAAATTCAAAAAGATTTTTTTCTTTTCATTTCCTGTAATATGTTCAAGAAGGTATTCATTCTTTGATATATTCTGATACCTTTCTTGATTCAATTTGTTGTTGATCTTCGCATGATCATCTTTCATTTCCGTGCTTCCATCTCATTATCTCATTGATATCCTTCATCTTGTGCTAAATGTTTCATTCTTTCTGGAAACCGCTCATTCATGATAAATATTATTCAAGTGATCGAAATGGCACCATGAGTGAGGGAGTGTAGGCATTTATACTCCTATGGTCAATCCAGAACAGGAAGGACCTACCCCAGGAGCTCACCATATCCTAGAGCGAGATAGTAAGGGTTACTTACTAGGTCAACTAGGTGAGCAGAATTAGTTATCACGGGATACTGATTGGTGTGCAGAGGTAAAATGAAACTGAGAGGGGTAGAACATGAGATGTGGTGCATCTGATCAACAAAATATTTTGTGCTTACTGTTATATCATTTTGTGACATCATTTGTTCAAATATTCTGATTGTTCATATTTCACGATTGTTCAAATCATCGTTGATAATCCTTCTCGACAGTAAATTTCTTGAAAATCATTCTTGTTGTAAATCACATGATTTCTCATCCGGTTGCGAATAATAACAAGTGTCCAAGTGTATCAAACCAGCGATAGACTCATCAATTTGGAAAGAGAGTTTGAGGGAGAAGTTGAAAAATATTTAGTGAGCTGTGGGTGAGACAGGATTAAAAGAAAAGAAAGATCCTTACCAAATAGTATATATATGGGTAGCCACATCTGCTACTGAATCTCATTCGATGAGATTTGGTGTTGAACTAGACATCATGGACCTAGTGATGCAATGCACTTACCCCACCCAGCTACTCAATTATCTCTTAAAAGATAATTGTTTCAACTTCACACGGAGAATTAACACATTTTTATTGACATCTCATTTGGAGATTGTTGATATTGAAACAAGGAGGACAGCTACTCCGGTCCCCGACTTCTTTCATGCACATATCGAGTCTAGAGCTTATTTGAATATATATTTCATTTCTTAGGACACATGTTGGATTTATAATGCATATCTAGTTTTCGTAACTACCGGAACATCTTGGAGTGATATCTATTGTGATATTCACGATGATTAGATGGAAATCCTAGCAGTGCTAACATCACGCCAACGCTAAAAGTAGGTCACACAGTTTATTTAAATTGTTGTGTTAACGAGAATCTATGTGATCTCGGTGTTACCCCACGGGAACTTTGAGACGATGCCCTAAAGACTGTCTCTGATACTTTCATTGCAATATCATTGTTGTGGCATTTCAAGAAGCGCAAGTCTATCATTATGTGGATTTTATTACACAAAGTGCTTACTTTCATGTCAAAATCCAGTTGTATGCAAATTTTTTGAACATGATGTTCATGATAAATCCTGAGTATCATGAGAGGGAGAATAAAATTTGAAGAGTGAAGATTGTATAGTTGAGTTTGAGATATAAAAACAAAACGTTATTAAAGATATTGAGGGGGAGAAGAAAATCATTTTGAGTTGTTCATAGAAAACATTATTCTGATGTTTTGAAGACGAAAAGATGAAGTCCCATGCATGTGAAGGGTTTTGTAGGGTATAAAAACATACGCATCGGAGATAAACAAAAACCCCCTCCAGTGATCTCATCCAACTCGTACAGGAAACTAAACAGAGAATAAGGATTTAAAAGTTATACCTTTTAGCAACAATCTAGAAACTTTTAATCCAGATAGCTAAAGGTAGAACAACGCTACTGCACCACCTCGAATAGGCTGCTAGACCGCCACGAGATATCACCAAAACAATCACGCAACAACTATGCGTGTATATGTGTGTTTTCGACGAGGCCGAGAACCCCCTTGGGGTGGCTTCGAGTTCGACGCAGAGAGAGAGAGAGAGAGAGAGAGAGAGAGAGAGAGAGAGAGGGGGGGAGAGAGGCTAGGGTTATCTTTTTGCAACTGCTAATAATCCTTATGATTCCTTAAGCCTTAAAAGGTTATTTATATTATAAACCTTATTAAAGCCCAAGCCCGTTTAATTAAAGCCCAGCTTTAATTAAACTATCATCTAATTGCATAAAATACCATTGACCTTTCTAATTAATTAATAACTATTAACTAATCAGTCCAATTAATATTTAAACTTAAATATTAATTTCCCTTTTTAAAATAATAAATAACTATTATTATTTTCCTTCTTAATAATTAATTAACTAATTAATTAGTCCACACGCACATATAACTTGGTAAAAATCTAAATGGTTCTAAACGGGTGTGTAGCAGTGTGATCCTTTAGTGTCACATAGTATTGGATACGATGACATGTGTTATCTATCTGTGCACATAATGTAACAGACTCGCACGTGTGCAAGATAAGTAACACTCCTTGTACACCGTTGGCCTAAGGAGGTCCCTAGCCAGACACTTAAGTTAACCAAACTATGAGATCTCTTACATCTAGAGATATAATCCATCCCTTGGATTATCTAGGATTTTCTTTTTGTATCGCGATATTCCGTAATGTGAGTATTAGACATGGAGCAGGGATCTTATTCTAAATACTCAGATTTTCTCGATTCTGATTTCGAGACTCTGCCGTTACGGTTTACCGAATGAAACCTATCATTCTAACCCAGCGCGGCCACGCATTTTCAGTAGTCTTAATCGTCGAGGGGCCCAGAAATATCTCTCCTAAAAGTAGGAGGTACAAATCCCATCTTGACTATTTGCAATTTGGGCACACAGCTTCCGCTGCACCAAGACATGCCCCTTATAATCACCTTGTTACGCCGTGACGTTAGAACGTGCTAAAGTACAGTAGTTACTGGGCCCCAAACCAAATATCTCAGGTCTAAGGACAACCTATCAAGTTTACTTATGTTGTTGCTCCATGAAGTAAACTCGATGCGGATCACTCCCAATATTTATCCCTCCTGATAAATATCTACGAATATTTGGTCACAACCTTGTGCTTTTATTCAACGCCGAATAAATCATCAAATATTCAAAATAGCGTTATCTCCCAAATGTAGCTCCCACTACATTAAGTAGCTACGGGCATTTAGACAATTTATAACTTGAATTTGTCATGGATAGGTTAAAACATGCTAAAAAATAGATAACGATAAACAATTATGTAAATACCTCCTATTTCAATCCCATGAAATGTAAATACATAATAAAAGAGTTTCAAGTTACATCTATGGTAATAATCAAAAACTTGAACTAGCTTCTATATTCTAGGTACTGCATCCCTATAGAATTCGCATGTCTCTCATGCTTAACTCTAGCTAGCGTCTTCGTCAACGGGTCAGCAACGTTGTCGTCCGTCGGTATCTTATGCAGTCTAATATCTCCTCTTCCAATGATCTCTCGGATTAGGTGATATTTTCTGAGTACATGCCTAGTCCGCTGATGATCTCTTGGCTCTTTAGCTTGCGCCACAGCCCCTGAGTTATCACAGAATATATCAATCAGCCTAGAGATACTGGCAACAACTATAAGATCCGAGATAAAATTCTTCAGCCAGACAGCTTCTTTTTCCGCATCACTTGCTGCAATATACTCTGCCTCTATAGTCGAATCTTCTATTGTATCTTGCTTCTGACTTTTCCAACAAATAGCTCCTCCGTTCAGGGTAAAGACAAATCCTGACTGCGACCTAATGTCGTCTCTGTCGGTTTGGAAACTAGCATCAGTGTAACTAGTTACACTAAGCTCATCCATCAAACCTCCATAAACTAGGAACATGTCTTTTGTCCTTCTCAGATACTTGAGAATATTCTTGACAGTTACCCAATGAGCTTCACCCGGATTTTGCTGGTATCTACTCGTGACACTTATAGCATAGGCAACATCGGGCCTAGTAAACAGTATGACATACATAATTGATCCAATTGCCATGATATATGGAATCAATTTCATCTTGTTCTGATCTTGACTAGATACAGAACACTGAGCCTTGCTCAAAATTATGCTAGATTGCATTGGAATAAATCCTTTCTTGGATTCATCCATCTTGAATCTTTTCACGACTTTGTTAATATATGTACTTTGACTAAGTCCGATAAGCCGCTTAGATCTATTCCTATAGATCATAATACCAAGTATATAGGCAGCTTCTCCAAAGTCCTTCATTTTGAAACATTTACCTACCCAGGATTTTACTCCTTGTAATACTGGTATATTGTTTCCTATTAACCGTATGTCATCTACATACAAGACTAGGAATGTTACCGCTCTCCCACTGAATTTAGTGTAAACACATGACTCGAACTCACTTTTGGTAAAACCAAACCCTTTGATGCACTCATCAAAGTGTAAGTTCCAGCTCCTAGATGCTTACTTCAATCCATGAATGGATTTTAGCCTCTTGCATACCTTATTAGGATTCTTTGGATCCGCAAAACCATCCGGTTATATCATATGTACGTCCTCTGTCAACTTCTCGTTAAGGAAGGTGGTTTTAACATCCATCTGCCATATCTCATAGTCAAATTATGCTGATATGGCCATAAGAATTCTAATGGTCTTAAGCATTGCCACTAGTGAAAAGTTTCATCATAGTCAACACCATGAATTTGCGTGAAACCTTTTGCCACTAGCCTAGCTTTATAGGTATGCACTTTTCAATCTTTGTTGGTCTTCTTCTTGAAGACCCATTTGCACCTAACAGCTTTGCTGCATTGAGGCAAATCTACTAACTTCCAAACTTGGTTGTGTTACATGGATTGCATCTCTCCCTTCATAGCTTCTAGCCATTTCTCAGATTCTAAACCAGAAGCAGCATCTTGGTAGGTGGTGGGTTCTGAAAGATCCCCTTCGTCTTGAGCAACAAGGAATCCTAGATACCTATCTGGCTCATGACGAGGCCTACTAGATCTGCGAAGGTCTTGTGTTTGCACTTCCTCCTCAACCACATACTCGGGTTGAGATTCAACAATTCTTTGTTGAATCACGGGTTCGATTATCGGTGGTGGTGTTATCTCTTCCTCTTAAATTTCTTGAAGCTCTATTTCTTTTCTTGGAATCTCTGAGTTTAGAAACTTCTCTTCCAAGAGCACCCCCTTTCGAGCAACAAAAACTTTGTTCTCATCTGGGTGATAGAAATAGTATCCCATGGTTTCCTTGGGATAACCCACAAAGATACACTTATCTGATTTAGAGATTGAGTTTTTCCGCGAATGTTCGCTTTGTTAGGATATGCCCACTGACACACGTACGCCATATGAATCACTACCAATAATGCATGAGCCTATTGGGTCACACACCGGGGATCAATCTCGACAAAAACCTAAGTAGAGGTACCAATTTGGTCAAATTGCAAAAAATTGGCATGCTGATGGAGTTAGCGGCTCTAACTTTAAAAGTTAGCGGCTCTATCTCCTAAAGGTTAGCGACGCTAATTGGAGCCCGATAGCGGCGCTAACTTTAATAGGAAGTGGCGCTAACTCTAAAAGTTAGCGGCGCTAACTCTAAAAGTTAGCGGCGCTAACCCCTGTCAGATTACATGCAACTTTTGCATGTTGCCTCCATTCTCCACCAATGCATGTTGGTTGCTTAAACCACTTCTTGGCCGGCCTTTGGGAGTCCATAAGAGTTCTGGGGAGCTCATTTGAGAGGCATACATGCATTTGAAAACTCTCTCTTGTAAACTAATACACATACACACAAAAGTCTCTCTACTTTGTGAAGTGAGAGAGAGGATTCTTGGTGTGATCTTGAAGAGGAAAGTGAGGAGAATTCGTGGGTTGCTGTTCCAGAGGTAGTTTCGTGGTTTGAAGACTACTTAGGGCATGCTAGTACATGGAGGTTGAATAAACTCGGGGTGTACTTCGATAGAGGAGAGCTTGGTTGCTTTCTAGTCATCACCAACTTTACTCCTTTGTTCCAGAAGTTCATAGAGGGTATAATCTTCCTCATTCTCCTGTTTACATGTTGCTTTTATTTGTTATGAAGTTTGGTACTTTCTCTTGGGGTTTCTTTGTTTTTATGCTTTATAGACTTGTACATTATTTCGTTGTGTGTTCCTGAAACCCCAATAGTGGTATCAGAGCCACCTCCATACTAGAAATGCACATGGTGGCCTGAAAAACCCGAAACAAAATTATTTTATTTTCTGTCGCTGGGTTAGCGGCGCTAACTTCGGTATAGTGGAGCTAACTCTATAAAGTTAGCGGTGCTACGCGTGCTGGAACTATTTTATTTTAAAATAAAATTTATTTGGTCTCGAGTTTATTGGCATGTTTCATACTTTCTGGAAATTAGTTCTAGATTTTTTTATGGTAATTTTGTTACCATTTTTTTGTTTGGTTGTATGTGGATGTATGAGTTGCTAACCTTGCCTTAGACCGTGTGGTTGATTTTGTGTGTTTGGTTGCAATTTGGTGATTTTGTATCACATATGAGCTGTAATATTTATTAATTTGGTTTTACTTGTAATAATATTGTGGCTTGCATGTCATTTCATTCATCCTTGTAATTGTATTAGATAAATAGGAAATTATTGTCGCTTGCATGTCATTTCTATTTCTATTGTATGTAATGTAATACATGGAGGATGAAGCACACAAAAGGAGTCAAAAGAAGATGAAGCGTGATGTTCATAGAAGCCGGTGAAATCCGAGGAGATCGTGGTTCCAGTGGGAGCTCGCATCGGAGTTCTTTTGTCCCATAGTTTGACCACGTTCTTCCCGTTTTGGCTCACGGGAAGAACGCATAGGACTTTTGGCAAGGGTTACCAATTTTACATATTTATGCGTGTGATGTGATTTTATTTTTATGCATGGATTGCTTAGGATTCGCATGCTAGACAATTTTTCGAAATTAATAAAATCACAAGAGATTTGATAAAAATGGTTTACAACTATCGCGCGCGCTCACATACAAGATTAATTCACGTAGTGAAAATTGATTTGGTCACTAATAAGTTAATCTAAAACCAAACCGGAAACAAAAGCCCGTTTTTCCATAAAACGCAAATCATGCACCATCCAAGAGATGACACCACCTGAATCTAGTGAAGCATGGGATGATTGTCGAGCTTAGCATGAGTTATTCCATGTGAATCTGTGTGGAAGGTGAGTGTGGCAACTTGAAATTATTGGTTGTCTAGCTTAGCACGAGCCAGTAGTTGTCAAGTTGTTACCGTGTATCTTGTTGGACGATTTACAATTGCAGATTAAAATCCTTGAGTGATTGTCGTGCTTAGCACGAGTCAACCAAGAATTTTAATTTGGAATTGGTGTAGGTAGGGATCAAACATGCCAAACGACCGATGGTTGTCATAGGATCCCGCAAGTGTCTAAGAGTTGCAATAGAGATTGCAATCGGTAAAATGGTTACCGGCCTAAATAGCCCCATGAAGTGATCGCCAGCAAACCCGTCATGGATTGCGGTGAAATATGGTCCTTAGCCCTTGTTGAAATAACTTGTTTTTCGGAACGCTTCGGGTAATTATTTTAAGGAGGATTAAATCAAACTAACTAATTTGTGTACTCTATTTACTCTAGGATGTCGAATCATAATACACCACGTCGAACTTTTCACTTAGTATGTTCCTTGAAAGGGAGAAACTCACGGGAGTGAATTTTGTTGGCTGGCTTAGGCAACTGAAAATTGTCCTACGTGCCGAGTCTAAGTTGCACATCCTTGAGGAACCCCTTCCTAAACCACCTGCTACCAACGCGGCATGGGCCATCCGATACGCATATGAGAAACGTGTTCGGGATACACACGATGTTGCATGTCTCATGTTATCAACTATGAGTTCAGAGCTGCAAAAGCAGTTCGAGCACATGAGTGTGTATGACATGATTAACAAGCTGAAGGATATGTTCCAACAACAAGTTAGTGCCTATGTTCTCAAGATGAAGTCATACATGGACCAATTGGAGAGACTTGGATTTCCTATCGAGAGGGAGCTTGGTATAAATTTCATACTTCAGTCCCTACCCGCATCATATGATCAGTTTGTTATGGACTATCATATGCATGAGATGGTGGAATCCATAGATGAACTGCATGGAATGGTGAAAACTGTAGTGTCTAACATGTCCAAGTATGGTTCAACCTCATCCATTCCCGGTTTTGGTTCAAAAGAACGACAAGTTGAGAAGAAGAAGAAATCGATCCTGCAAGAAGAGGTTGGAGTTTCCAAGCTTTCTTTAAGCATGGAGTCTTTGGACATTTACGATGTGCCTAAAGATACTCATCAAAGGGTGGTTTGCTACTTCTGCGGAAGATTTGGGGATTGGGGCCGTCATGTGTGCCCCTCGTGCCGAGAGGATATAAAACTTCTCAGAAAAGAGAGAGTTAATATTCCTACATGAGGTACATTCATTATTATACTTCATTGCTATTCCTTAATAAGCTGGGTTGTTTACCCGAGCTATAAAACTCACGTTTGTCACAAATTTATTTTGTTACAAAGTGTAGGTCTGTTCGTTGCAAGAAGGAAGAGCTTGAAGAACCGGATCTTTGAAGAGGAAACCCTGTTGATTGTCCTCTACAAGAGAATTGAGAGTGTTGATCTCGCCACTACTTCTGGATCACTTATTACTTTTGTCTTTATGCCCAGCATGACAAGTTTTGCTTTAGTGTATGCTTTTTGAAGATGATGGATGTATTTAAACTCTTGTATTTTTGATAAAAATATTTTTCATATTGATGGTTTAATTTCGAATTCTATCCATGACATTGCTTATGTGTTAGTTCTGACCATTTATGGTGCTCAAATACGCATTTGATGACGATAGATATGGCTCTGAATTGAAACATTTGTTTTAAAAGAATTGTTTTGAGATGTTTATTGAAATCAAAACTTATCCATATCATCGCATACATAAATACTTGATACAAGTAATAAGGCAATCATGAACAATTGATTCTTAGATCCAAAAGTGGTTTGGATACATTAACTCTATGGCATAATCAAACTTGACCAAATAGACAAGAATTGCATCACTTAGATCCATGTGGTTAGGATCTTCGTAAGAGTTTAGCCTTGGGTTAAATGATAGATAAAAATCTTGTTTATTGGACTTGGATGATTAAGAAATCTTTCACCTGTGTTTGTTGAGAGGGATTAAGACTTGTTGGATATTGATCACACTTGTGTGGATAATCCATTCAAGTATGCCACAAAGAGTGACAATAGTAAAAATTCTCTATCACTATCTTAAAGATAGTTGTTGGGAGAATGTTTACTAGACAAAAAGGTTTGTGTCTAAAACCTTAGAGGTGTTCGGAACTAAACTAAGGAATACTAAGAATCAGTAAGGGAATATAGATATCAATTCATAGTTCCAGTCAAGATTCTAAGTTTTCTTATCTATACTGGTTTAAACATGAAATGGATCATGGGTTTGATCCATAATTCATTTTCTATGAAAGACACATTGGTACATGGTGTCACATTAATGGAAACTGGATATCATTGTTGATGATCTGGTGAAAGGCATGCCTAAAACATGTATTTTATGTAATTGGTATACATTAATTTCATGAACCAAGTCCTCAATCTAAAACTCAACATGATGGTCACCTGAGCATCTGATGTGATTTGACGAGAAATAGTCCTTTGCTTGTCAATCTCATAATTTAAAATTATCCAGTCTACATTCAGTGGGAGATGGATGAATCCTGAACTAAATTGATGCTCATATTTAAGTAGTTCATCTGAGTTTTTGTTAATTGTTTCTTAGACTTACGGGAACCATGTTAGGTTGCTCAAAAGGAGAAGACAATATCCAAAATCATTACAGTGGAAGAACGTAAAACTTAAATAAGAGACCTAATGTTGGCACTAGCATTTAATCAGCATAAAGATGCTGGTAAAACCTGACAGTATCCATCACTTCTTTGAATCCGATGGAAGTCAAGAAGGCTGTTTAGATATGAGGTTGTCATATTATAGTAACAGCGGTTAGATGGTGAATCATTGTGAGGTCACCATTCATCGGAATGACATAGTGGGCCCAGAGTTCACTAGTGAATATAAGAAAGAAATGCAATATATAGATATAACCCATTTTGTTAGGACATAAATATTGTATAGAATTGAAGATTACATTTTAGTTGAAGTTTGTATTAAATATACAAACTAGAGGGTAATATTGTAAATACCTTTAGGGGTATATATACTAATGACTAATTGTCATTAGTAAGGTCTTTGGCATAATCACAACTCTTAAGTGTGTGCTTTAATGGTGTTAATCATTTTCTCTCTAGATTTCTTGATTATGTTACATTCATCTTCATGTTATGATTGATACCTAAATCACTTGGGACAAACAAGTGGTATCAGAGCATATTAGGATTGATTTGGAGTGATTTTTGATCAAATTTTTGAGGAAATTTTGAAAATTTTCGTATTCAAGAGGGCTGGAAATTTCAGAAATTTTTGAAAAATTCTTACGAGCTCCGTTTGATTTTATTTTTGTATATGTTGTTCTCTATGATGAAAGGAATGTTGTGTAAAAATTTCATGTCGAAACTCCAAACCGTTTGAGAGAAATCCGAGTTTCTATTTTCTGGGGTTTTGAGGTGTTCTGGACGAATTTTGGTCAAAATCGTGGTTTTTGATGCTTGTTTTCAAGATTTGAGTACATAAAAAGTGTTTCTTCAAGTGGAGATACATAGATCTGAAGTTAAAAAACGATTCTGATGCGTTTTAAAAGTTTGTGTTATTCGTGTTCTTGAGAGTTCTTGATGAAGAAGATGAAATTAATGATGTTAGATCCAAAAATTTGAGTTATTGTGTGAAAAAAGGTGTTTGTATGTGCGGAATTTGTGTTCGGAATTGATAGTGTTCTGTTGTGTTCGGAATTGATAGTGTTCAGAATTGATAGTGTTCGGAATTGATTTTGTTTGGATCTGTTGTATTCGGATTCATTGTATTCGGATTTAGTGTGTTCGGATCTGTTGTATTCGGTTTTGTTGGTATTCGGATTTCAAGTCAACATCAAGATTAAGCTGTCCATTGTGTGTCTCGAGGTCATACGACGGGTGGAACCAAGACATCAACTTTATTACTATTTGTGTGCATCGAGAACACAGTTGTCATCCATCCATCGAGATTTGAACTGAGATTTTTTTTTTTTAATTTTCCATGAGTTGTCATCAATTTTTTCTTGGGCATCGAGCTTAATTGAACGGAGATTTTTTTTTTCAATTTGACATCGGGAAATACATTTAATAATCAACAACAAATATAACAAATCTAATCAAGCATTTAATAATCATTTTTCCAAATCATCGAGGCTGCTTAATTCATTTTCAAGGAATAATAGTTTAATATTCAAGAGCTATCATCCACTTGTTAAGCATTCAATTCAATTTGACTGTTATTAAATTCATTTTGTAATTGTGTCATTTTGTAAAAAGTGTGGGCCGATTTAATTGTCAAGGGAAAAGCTGTCATCACTTTTGTTGGTCAAAACAAAACTTAATATTCAACAGAGAATTGCATTTACTTTTTTTTAATCATCGAACCATTTACTTGTTATTAACTCAATTTTTTTAAATCAAAATCATTGTTGTCATTGAACAAACATTTCACGCTTATTGCTAAATCATTGTTGCCAATATTTTTGTTGCTATTAATCAACTCGCACTAAATTGATTTTTTATAAATCATTTAAGTTGATTAATTTTCTATCAGATCAAATCAAATCATTCCTAAACGATCATTATTTTTTCAGGTATCGAGATGAATCTTACAAGGATAAAAATTCAAGAAGATTTATCAGATTAGAGTTTTAGGCATTGGAACACGACAGAAGATGAAGAAATGTTACGAATAAAGTTGAACGAGATGTTTCTTTTATATGATGATTTGGTAGAAGAAAATGCTGAACTTGAAACAAAATCATCTCAGAGTGCTAGCAAACTTCTAGCATATAAAGCTGAAAATGAAAAGCTTTTGACACAATTGTCTGAATTGACTAGAAAAATGCAAAAGCTTGATATGAACTGTCAGCTTAACGAAGTTCTGACAAAAGAGAATGTCAAACTCAAAAAGTAGGTGTCTAAAGTGTCTGGGCAATTTCAACTTGCCGAACATAAATGTAAATCTTATGCAGTTGAATTAGAGCAGAAACGAACAGATATTGATACTGCAATGAATAGGGTCAACGAATTGACACAAGCCAATGCCGAGCTAAATGACAAATTATCTTCTATGTTGCTAAATGATTCAAAGATCATAGACAAATTGTGCTTTGAGAAAGCTGAGTTGAAGGAAAAAGTCAAAGGACTTGAACAAAAGCTGCAAGTGTCAATTCAATCATATGTTCCTCGTTCAATCTTGGAGAGGAAAATATCTGAACTACAAACGATACTTTACACTGAGAGAGTGCAGTTTGAGAAAGAGAAGAAAGAGTTAATGGCTAAAATTCTGAATGCTGAGCTTAGCGCTGCAAAACTTGCTGAATCAATCATGACTTCCGCTCACAATATTAATTTTGATTCAGTTTCACATTGTAGTAGCCAATCTGATTCTTATTTCTCTGTTACAGGTTCTGAACTTTCAGATAAAGATTTCACCAACACATCAACTGCTGCGAAGAATCCTAAGATCACAGCATCTGTTGGATCTTCTTATCAAGTGAAATCACCTTCAGCTGCAACTACTCACTCTCCGAAACAAAACCCTAAACAGCAACAAGCAGCTTTCAGTTATAAACATAATACTTGTGGTTCAAGTAATTCTAATTCTGCTTATTATGTGATTACAGATGATACTTTGCCAAAACCAAAACACACATGGATTTCAAAGACAAATCTAGCGGCAACATTTGCAAAGTTGTTGTCATCAATCTATAATTCATCAGTTTCAAAGCCGACGAAATCATCCTGGATTGAAAAGAATAAACCTTCTGAATCTACACCAAGTGTATTAGAATCCAAAGTAAAGAAGGTTATATACGATGATTTCTCGTCAAATACAACAACGAGGATTCCAAAGAAAGAGAATAGAGCTTCTAAGCCAAATCCTATCTCTCATAACAACAACAGACGCCGATCTTTTTCAAAACCAAGTTCAAGAGGGTAGTTTGTGCATAAAACAGACATCATGTATCCATTCGTGGTTTACTCAGCCAAACATCTAATTCGCCTGTCAAAAGAGAAGATTTGTAAGACGTCCCGCATTAAACAAGAGTTTGTTGTTAGAAATTGAATTCCTCAGTGGCATTCAGGACCATTGAACTGAAAGGTCCATAAACATGTTATTGCAACAAATACACAAAAATGGATGCCCAAACCTGCGACTAACAAATCTGGACCCAAAAGAGAATGGGTACCAATTTTTGTTAATCCGTTTTGCAGTTAAACAAAATAGAGACATTGTTGGAACACAATGAAGATCATTCAGACTGTAGTGAAGATCATTGTGTTCAGTGTGCTGATTTGGATTTAAATCTCAAATTTTTCAAAGACAACGTAGTTTCCCTGCATTTCAATTCAAGTTCATTTTGTTCAGCATTAGCTCGAGTCTAATGTCTGAGAAGCTTATTTGGTACAGTTTTATCATTTCATGATATAACTTGCTTTCTAATGGATTGTTATTTGCAGGGGGGAGAAAAATTTTATCTTCGTCTAATTGATGAAAAAGGATTTTCATGCATCAGTTGAGGGAGAGTTTGTTTTTATTGCTTATATTTTTTCATAAAACTCCAAAAACATTCAAATATTGAAAAGCCAAAAACATTATAAAATTTCAAAATACAAAAAGATTTGCTGCTTTTCATTTGTTGTTATCTTTTTAAGAAGGTATTCATTATTTGATATATTCTGATACCTTTCTTGATTCAATTGGTTGTTGATCTTCGCATGATCATCTTTCATTTCCGTGCTTCCATCTCATTATCTCATTGATATCCTTCATCTTGTGCTAAATGTATCAATCTTTCTGGAAACCGCTCATTCATGATAAATAATATTCAAGTGTTCGAAATGGCACCATGAGTGAGGGACTGTAGGCATTTATACTCCTATGGTCAATCCAGAACCGGAAGGACCTGCCCCAGGAGCTCACCATATTCTAGAACGAGATAGTAAGGGTTACTTACTAGGTAAACTAAGTGAGCAGAATCCGTTATCACGGGATACTGATTGGTATGCAGAGGTAAAATGAAACTGAGAGGGGTGGAACAGGAGATGGGGTGCATATGATCAACATAGAGCTTACTGTTAAATCATTTTGTGACATTCTTAGTCCCTATTCCCTAATTGTTCATATTCTCTGATTTTTCAAATCATCCTTGACAATCCTTCTCAACATACTGAATTTCTTGAAAAATCATTCTTGTTGTAAATCACATGATTTCTCATCCGGTTGCAAATAATAACAAGTGTCCTTATGTATCCAACAAGAGATACATACATCAATTATGAAAGTGAGTTCGAGGGAGAAGTTGAAAAATAGTTAGTGAGCTGTGGGTGAGACATGATCAAAAGAAAAGAAAGATCCTTACCAAATAGTATAAATCTGGGTAGCCACATCTGCTACTGGATCTCATTCGTTGAGATTTGATATTGAAATAGACATCATGGACCCAATGATTTATGGCACTAACCCGACCCAGCTACTCAATTATCTCTTAAAAGATAATTGTTTCAACTTCACACGGAGAATTAGCACATTTCTATTTACATCTCACTTGGAGATTGTTGATATTGAAACAAGGAGGACAGCTACACCCGTCCCCGACTTCTTTCAAGCACTTATCGAGTCTAGAGCTAATTTCAATATAAATTTTATTTCTTAGGACACATGGTAGAAATATTAAGTGTATATAGTTTTCGTAATTACCGGAACATCTTGGAGTGATATCTTTTGTGATATTCACAATGATTAGATGGAAATCCTACCAGAATCAATGTTATGCCAGTTCTGAACGTAGGTCACACAGTTTATTTAAACTGTTGTGTTGACGAGAATCTATGTGATCTCGGTGTTTTACCATGGGAACTTTCAGACGGTGCCCTAAAGACTGTCTCGGGTACTTCATTTCCTTATCATTGTAGTGACACCATTATTCAACTGAATCTCATGACGAGGGTTCAAAGCTTCAAGTGTTCAACATATTCAGGTCAAAATCAAGCCGAATTCAGATTGTAAGTACATGATGCTCATGAAGAATCCTGATCATCATGAGGGGGAGAAAATGTTAATACCAAATTCAGTTGATTTTGAACCTATCAATCAAGAAATGATTCATTTGTTGAGGGGGAGAAAAAGAGAACTAAATAGAAAATTCATATGTCAAGTCAAGTGGGAGTGACAAAAAAAAAAGAACAAGGAAAATGTTTAAAGAAAAGAGAAAGAGTTCAAATTCAGAACAATGATAGTGCTTAATGAAAATTCAAGAAGTTCTGAAGAAATAAACAAGATATAGAGCTACATTCAAGGGGGAGAGAACAAATATTCTTCCTAAATCATACTGTTTAAATGCTCAAGATCGTGTTTGCTGAAAACCACTTCAAGCTAAACTGTTCATACAACCAAAGGTTGATAAACCTTAGGTTACTGGTGCGAATCCGAAAATCAGATGAAAAAGGATGTTACTGTGTGATTTCAAGATTCAAGTTCTCATCAAGTTTTTAAAGTGAAGGCTATTCTTAAAAATTGAAGAGTCTATCTTTCAAGATGAGAAGACATTTTGAAGACATCCAATCAAAGACTGAAGATTCAAAAAGAAATCGTTCAAGTCTTGTCTCCTAAAGCGTTAAAGAATGCAACAAGAAATATGCATATTTGTAAGAGGAGATTGTTAGAGTTCGTATGAAGCTAAAAAGACAAAAATCTTCTATTTCTATACAAAGGGTGAAATTGTTAGGACATAAATATTGTATAGAATAGAAGATTACATTTTAGTTGAAGTTTGTATTATATACAAACTAGAGGGTTAATATTGTAAATACCCTTAGGGGCATATATACTAATGACTAATTGTCATTAGTAAGGTCTTTGGCATAATCACAACTCTTAAGTGTGTGCTTTAATAGTGTTAATCATTTTCTCTCTAGATTTCTTGATTATGTTACATTGATCTTCATGTTATCATGATACCTGAATCACTTGGGACAAACACATTTGCTGCATCCAAGTACTTGACTTGGGTTAATCCCATACCAAAGTGTAATCCAAGAAGGTTGAAGGGACTAACATATATGCAATAGTAGACAACTTCAAATACCGACTAGTGGCAAAATGTTTCATATTGATAATATGGAAACTTGTCCTAGTGGCTATGTTGAAGATAGTTTGGATTAAGTGAAATATTGTTGTCGCTTTTCGGAAACAAGTAAGTTCACATGGACGTGAGAAACCAAGATCCTTCAAAGGACTAAGTTGAGGAAATGCTTGAAGCACTTTCCGAGGGTCTTACACATCCATAATATCCAAATTAGGTCTGCAACTACGGGTGAATGCTTTGTGATAAGACTTGCATCTTATGGCTATAATTTTGCTTTTGAGAAAGTCATTGAGATGAGTTTTCTGGAAAGCATAAATTAAGCTGATAAACTTGTCAGGGCTAGTGGGAGCTTTATGTGTTCCTTGTGAAATGTACTTAATGAAAATAATGTCCTAATTTAGGGTTGTTTTCACCCTGTTGTTGGAATTATTGTTTCACGAGTACAAATAGGAAATATGGAATTAAGTGAATTCTAAAATTCAATAAATACTGAAGTATGTTCTTGATGTTCGACGAAAATAGATTGTCTTGAGTAAGTATTTGATGTAAGCCAATCTATAGTAATAAGACTGTCGATTTTTATCGAAGTCTTTGAGTATAAAAATACGTGGTGTAGATACGACATTTAAATCCCAATGAGTGTCATTGACCCTATTGTAAACTTCGGTGGCATTGAGGGTGTGTCGACTCTAATAAACATGAGTGTCATTGATCCTATTGTGGACTTCGGTAACATTGAGGATGTGATGACTCTGATAATCTTATGTATAATCTCTTTGATAAACACTACGAAAGTGGTTTAATAAAAGAATACAAAAGAGTACAAAGGGATATTGCGTTGATGATCTCATTGTTAAGCCGTTGTCAAATACTAGTGATGAATGTCATACTAGGTATAATAGCATCGTTCATGCTACTGACTAGGCTTGAGCATCATTTTAGTAAATGTTTGATTTACTAATTAGTTAGCTTTGGGAACTGTAAGCAGTACTGCTACCGGTGATTGTATCGATATATAGTAGGGATTATATATACGCATGATGCGGTTACCTTCATTGGTGTTTACTGTGTTCCAACTTAGCATGTTTAACAATTCCCAGAATGTTTATACATTCTAAATTTCCATAGTCAGTCGTTCTTCAAGGGAAGGAAGTTTGAATTAAGGCTGAGGTTAGGTGTTAGTTGTGCATTAATCAAGGATTGAATGTATGAAACGTAACAGTAACCTATGCTTGAAAGGAGTTTCAAGTGATTGGAAGACCCGCACATGAGTTCACTTCATGGATCATGGTCACAAGTGACTCGGGATGATAATATCATTTCATCCTTAGACCAGAGATACATGAGATCGAAAGCACGTATCCGCTTTATTTTGATTGCTTTCAAACGTAGTTCGTAACTGGCTGATATAAAGGATGTTTTCAAATAAAGTATGATACGTGTGGCGGAACTATGTAGTCGAAGGGATTTGTTCCTCTGTGTAGAGAGATATCCATAGGCCCCTCGATGATTAGGAGCTGACACAAAAAATAAGCATGGCCATGCACAAGGAATATTGATTGAGAATCAGATATATCCTTAACTTTTGATCACCACCAATCGAGATCGAGAAACATAATCGTGAACGATCTGGAGATTGACATTTTAATCCATGTCTCGTGTTCACAAGGATATCGCGAAAAAAAGGATGTTTGATCACTTATCTATTTGGCCATCCCATTATTGTTTTCGATTTGGTTTTGCTCAGGATGACAAAACCCATACTGACTTGGGGGGAATGATGCTTTACTAGAGGCCGCTCTTTGTCTGTGATTTCTTGAGTACGGTGTGTCAAGTGCAAGTGGGAGTTTGTTGGGATATACTCACTAACGCACGTACGCCATATGAATCACTACCAATAATGTATGGGCCTATTGGGTCACACACCGGGGATCAAACTCGACAACAACCTAAGTGGAGGGACTAATTTGGTCAAATTGCAAAAAAGTGGCATGCTGATGGAGTTAGCGGCTCTAACTTTAAAAGTTAACGGCTCTATCTCCTAAAGGTTAGCGGCGCTAACTGGAGCCCGATAGCGGCGCTAACTTTAATAGTTAGCGGTGCTAACTCTAAAAGTTAGTGACAGTAACCCCTGTCAGATTACATGCCACTTTTGCATGTGGCCTCCATTCTCCACAAATGCATGTTGGTTGCTTAAACCACTTCTTGGCCGGCCTTTGGGAGTCCATAAGAGTTCTGGGGAGCTTATTTGAGAGAGATACATGCATTTGAAAACTCTCTCTTGTAAACTAATACACATACACACAAAACTCTCTCTACTTTGTGAAGTGAGAGAGAGGATTCTTGGTGTGATCTTGAAGAGGAGAGTGAGGAGAATTTGTGGGTTGCTGTTCCAGAGGTAGTTTCATGGTTTGAAGACTACTAAGAGCATGCTAGTACATGGAGGTTGAATAAATTGGGGGTGGACTTCGATATAGGAGAGCTTGGTTGCTTTCTAGTTATCACCAACTTTACTCCTTTGTTCCAGAAGTTCATAGACGGTATAATCTTCCTCCTTCTCCTATTTTACATGTTGCTTTTCTTTGTTATGGAGTTTGGTATTTTCTCTTGTGGTTTCTTTGTTTTTATGCTTTATAGATTTGTACATTATGCTTTTGATCCTGTACCTTGCTTCCGTTGTGTGTTCCTGGAACCCCAATACTGGTATCAGAGCCACCTCCATACTAGAAATGCACATGGTGGCCTGAAAAACCCGAAACAAAATTATTTTGTTTTCTGTCGCTGGGGTTAGCTACACGCACTGGAACTGTTTTATTTTAAAATAAAATTTATTTTGGTCTCGGGTTTATTGGCATGTTTCATACTTTCTGGAAATTAGTTCCAGATTTTTTTATGGTAATTTTGTTACCATTTTTATGTTTGGTTGTATGTGGATGTATGAGTTGGTAACCTTGCCTTAGACCTTGTGGTTGAGTTTGTGTGTTTGGTTGCAATTTGGTGATTTTGTATCACATATGGGCGGTAATATTTATTAATTTGGTTATACTTGTAATAATATCGGGGCTTGCATGTAATTTCATTAAATCCTTCTAATTGTATTAGATAAATAGGAAATTGTTATGGCTTGCATGCCATTTCTATTTCTATTTTATGTAATGTAATACATGGAGGATGAAGCACACAAAATGAGTCAAAAGAAGATGGAGCGTGATGTCCATAGAAGCCGGTGAAATCCGAGTAGATCGCGGTTCTAGTGGGAGCTCGCATCAGAGTTCTTTTGTCCCATAGTCTGACCACGTTCTCCTCGTTTTGGCTCACGGGAAGAACGCGTAGGACTTTTGGCAAGGGTTACCAATTTTACATATTTATGCGTGTGATGTGATTTTATTTTTACGCATGGATTTCTTAGGATTTGCTTGCTAGACTAAATTAGACATTGGGAAGATGATGGCTAATTAATTAGCTTTGGTCGAGATGATGGTATTGATATCTATATTCCCTTATTGATTCTTAGTATTCCTTATGTTAGTTCCGAACACCTCTAAGGTTTCAGAAACAAACCTTTTTGTCTAGTAAACATTCTCCCAACAACTATCTTTAAGATAGTGATGGAGAATTTTTATTATTGTCACTCTTTGTGGCATACTTGAATGGATTATCCACACAAGTGTGATCAATATCCAACAAGTCTTAATCCCTCTCAACAAACACAGGTGAAGGATTTCTTAATCATCTAAGTCTAATAAATAAGATTTGTATCTATCATTTAACCCAAGGCTAAACTCTTACGAAGATCCTAACCACATGGATCTAAGTGATGCAATTCATGTCTATTTGGTCAAGTTTGATTATGCCATAGAGTTATCGTATCCAAACCACTTTTGGATCTAAGAATCAATTGTTCATGATTGTCTTATTACTTGTATCAAGTCTTTATGTATGCTATGATATGGATAAGTTTTGATTTCAATAAACATCTCAAAACAAATTTTTTTTAAAAAAAAAATTCTATTCAGAACCATATCTATCGTCATCAAATGCGTATTTGAGCACCATAAATGGTCAGAAATAACACATAAGCAATGACATGGAAAGAATTTGAAATGAAACCTTAAATATGAAAAATCATTTTATCAAAAATACAAGAGTCAAAATACATCCATCATCTTCAAAAAGCATACACTAAAGCAAAACTTGCCATGCAGGGCACAAAGACAAAAGTAATAAGTGATCCGGAAGTAATGGCGAGATCAACACACCTAATTCTCTTCCAGAGGACAATCAACAGGGTTTCCTCTTCAGAGATCCGGTTCTTCAAGCTCTTCCTTCTTGCAACCAACAGACCTACACTTTGTAACAAAATAAATTTGTGACAAACGTGAGTCTTATAGCTCGGGTAAACAACCCAGCTTATTAAGGAATAGCAATGAAGTATAATCATGAATGTACCTCAAGTAGGAAAATTAACTCTCTCTTTTCTGAGAAGTTTTATATCCTCTCGGCACGAAGGGCAGGCATGACGGCCCCAATCCCCAAATCTTTCGCAGAAGTAGCAAACCACCCTTTGATGAGTCTCCTTAGGCACATCCTCATTGTCCAAAGACTCCATGCTTAAAGAAAGCTTGGAAACTATTTATTCAGTTGGTTACTGCTTGAGACATACTTTAGCAGGTATTCAGTCTAGGGGGAGAACTACTCAGAAGAAAGAGCAAGTATTCTCGCCCCAAATTTTGTCAAGGATCAAGAGAAACATTGTAGGGGGAGGGTTCCCCGTTTGTGATTCTAGGAGGAGTTAGCAAAATATTCTCCTCTGATGATGAATCCTTATACGCTTCTGCTAATTGCCTAAATGCTCGAGAGCTACATTGTAGGGGGAGGGTTTCCCCGGTTGTGATTCTAAGGGGAGTAAGAAACATATTCTCTCCTGTTGATGAATCCTTTTATGCTTCCGCTGATGCTATCAATGCTCAATGATCCACATGCTGAAAACCTCTATATGCTAAATTGATTATATAACCAAAGGCGATCAATGCCTTAGGTTACTGGAGCGCTACAAGACAATAAGCACAAGACCCTCAAGATGCTGAAAAGATCAAGACTTCTATTCATTTTATTCTGCAACTCCTATTCCATTCCAAAGGGGGAGATTGTTAGAACTGTATTATTGTAATAGAATAGGAGTTCAACAAAAGTTGAGAGAGAATCTCATTTTCACCTTCATAAACACATAGTATATTTCTTTCATTGTGGCAATCCCTACATTTCCTTGTCTAGCACAAGGCTTATATACCTATAAGGTATATTTACAATAAGCACCCTCAACTATTGTTATAACTCCTATTCTATTACAATAATACAGTTCTAACAAAACTCCAACCTCTTCTTGCAGTATTTCTTCTTCTTCTCAACTTGTCGTTCTTTTGAACCAAAACCGGGAATGGATTAGGTTGAACCATACTTGGACATTTTAGACTCTACAGTCTTCAAAATTCCATGCACTTCATCTATGGATTCCACCATCTCATGCATATGATAGTCCATAACAAACTGATCATATGATGCGGGCAGGGACTGAAGTTTGAAATTTATACCAAGCTCCCTCTCGATAGGAAATCCAAGTCTCTCCAATTGGTCCATGTATGACTTCATCTTGAGAACATGGGCACTAACACTCCCGCCTTCCCGCATCTTGCAAACGGCTAGACTTTTAACACACTCATAGTATTCCTGCCTAACTTGCTGTTGGAACATATCCTTCAGCTTGTTAATCATGTCATACATACTCATGTGCTCGAATTTCTTTTGCAGCTCCGAGCTCATAGTTGATAACATGAGACAGGCAACATCGTGTGTATCCCGAACACGCTTCTCATATGCATATCGGATGGCCCATGCCGCGCTGGTAGCAGGTGGTTCAGGAAAGGGTTCCTCAAGGATGTGCAACTTAGACTCGGCACGTAGGACAATTCTCAGTTGCCTAACCCAATGTACAAAGTTCACTCCCGTGAGTTTCTCCCTTTCTAGGAACATACGAAGTGAAAAGTTCGACGTGGTGTTATTATGATTCGACATCTTAGAATAAATAGAGTACACGAATTAGTTAGTTTGATTTAATCCTCGTCAAAATAATTACCCGAACAGTTCCGAAAAACAACTTATTTCAACAAGGTCTAAGAACCATGCTACTATACCTAGTATGACACACATCATTAGTATTTGACAACGGCTCAACGATGGGATCATCAACGCAATATCCCTTTGTACTCTTTTGTATTCTCTTATTAAACCACTTTCACAGTGTTTATCAAAGAGATCACTCATAAGATTTTCAGAGTCGTCACATCCTCAATGTTACCGAAGCTTACAATAGGATCAATGACACTCATGTTTATTAGAGTCGACACACCCTCAATGTCATCGAAGTTCACAATAGGGTCAATGACATTCATTGGGATATTAATGTCGTATCTACACCACATATTTGTATACTAAAAAACTTCGATTAAAATCGACAGTCTTATAGATTGGCTTACAGTAAATACTTACTCAGGACAAATCTATTTTCGTCAAACATCAAGAACATACTTCAGTATTTCTTGAATTTTAGAATCTACTTAACTCCATATTTCCTATTTGTACTCATGGAACAATAATTCCAACAATAGGTTGAAAATAACCGTAAATTAGGACATTATTTTCATTGAGTACATTTCACTAAGAACACATAAAGCTCCCACTAGCCCTGACAAACTTATCGGCTCAATCTATGCTTTCCAGAAAACTCATCTCAATGACTTTCTCACAAAGCAAAATTATAGCCATAAGATGCAAGTCTTATCACAAAAGCACTTACCCATAGTTGCAGACCTAATTTGTATATTATGGATGTGTAAGACCCTTGGAAAGCGCCTCAAGCATTTCCTCGACTTGATATCTATATGCCCTTACTGATTCTTAGTTTTCCTTAGATTAGTTCCGAACACCTCTAAGGTTTCAGACACAAACCTTTTGTCTTGTAAACATTCTCCCAACAACTATCATAAAGATGGTGATGGAGAATATTTTTTTACTATTGTCACTCTTTGTGGCATACTTGAATGGATTATCCACACAAGTGTGATCAATATCCAACAAGTCTTAATCCCTCTCAACAAACACAGGTGAAGGATTTCTTAATCATCCAAGTCCAATAAACAAGATTTGTATCTATCATTTAACTCAAGGCTAAACTTTTACTAAGATCCTAATCACATGGATCTAAGCGATGCAAATGTTGTTTACTTGGTCAAGTTTGATTATGCCATAGAGGTAATGTATCCAAAACACTTTTGGATCTAAGAATCAATTATTCATGATTACCTTATTACTTGTAACAAGTATTTATGTATGGTATGATATGGATAAGTTTTGATTTCAATAAATATCTCAACAGAATTTTTGAAAACAAATGTTTCAATTCCAAGCCATATCCATCGTCATCAAATGTGTATTTGAGCACCACAAATGGTCAAAAATAACACAAAAGCAATGACATGGATAGATTTCGAAATGAAACCATTAATATGAAAAATCTTTACATCAAAATACAAAAGTCAAAATACATCTATTATCTTGAAAAAGCATACACTAAAGTAAAATTTTGCCACGCAGGGCATAAGTACAAAAGTAATAATTAATCCGGAAGTAATGGCGAGACTAACGCTCCCAATTCTCTTGTACAGGATAATCAAAAGAGTTTCCTCTTCAGAGATCCACTTTTTCAAGCTCTTCCTTCTTGCAACGAACAGACCTACACTTTGTAACAAAATAAATTTGCGACAAACGTGTGTCTTATAGCTCGGGTTAACAACCCAACTTATAAATGAATAGCAATGAAGTATAATCATGAATGTACCTCAAGTAGAAAAATTAAATCTCTCTTTTCTGAGAAGTTTTATATTCTCTCGGCATGAAGGGCGGGCATGACGGCACCAATCCCCAAATATTCCACAGAAGTAGCAAATCACCCTTTGTTGAGTCTATTTAGACCCATCATCAATGTCTTTAGACTCAAGGCTTGAAGCAAGCTTGGTTACTCCAATTTCTTCTGGTGGGGTCGATTTCTTCTTCTTCATAATATGTCGTTCCTTAGAACCAAGAACGGGAGTAGATGAGGTGGATTCATGCTTGGACATGTTAGGCTCTGCATCCTTCAACATTCCATGCAGTTCGTCTTTGGATTTCACCATCTCATGCATATGATAGTTCATAACAAACTGATCATAAGATGCGGCCAGGGACTGAAGTATGAAGTTCACACCAAGCTCCCTCCCTATAGGAAATCCTAGCATCTCCAATTGGTCCATGTTGACTTCATCTTAAGAACATGGACACTAACACTCCCGCTTTCCCTCATCTTACAACCGGCTAGACTTTAAACATACTCATAGTGTTCCTGCCTAACTTGCTGTTGGAACATATCCTTCAGCTTGTTAATCATGTCGTACACACTCATGTGCTCGAACTGCTTTTGCAGCTCTGAACTCATAGTTGACAACATGAGACAGGCAACATCGTGTCTGTCCTTAACACACTTTTCATACGCATATCGGACAACCCAAGCCGCATTGGTAGCAGGTGGTTCAGGAAGGGGTTCCTCAAGGATGTGCAACTTAGACTCGGCAAGTAGGACAATCCTCAGTTGCCTAAGCCAGTCAACAAAGTTCACTCCCGTGAGTTTCTCCTTCTCTAGGAACATACGAAGTGAAAAATTCGACGTGCTGTTATTTAGATTCGACATCCTAGAGTTAATAGAGTACACGAATTAGTTAGTTTGATTTAATCCTCGTTAAAATAATTACCCATATCGTCTCGAAAAATATTTTAACAAGGGCTAAGAACCATATTTCACTCCAATTCATGACGGGGTTGGCGCGGATCACTTCATGGAGCTATTTAGGCCGATAACCATTTTACCGATTGCAATCTCTATTGCAACTCTTAGACACTTGTGGGATCCTACGACAACCATCGGCCGTTTTGGCATGTTTGATCCCTACCTGCACCAATTCGAAATTAAAATTTTTGGTTGACTCGTGCTAAGCTCGTCAATCACTCAAGGATTTTAATTTGCAATTGTAAATCGTCCAACAAGATACACGGTGACACCTCGACAAACTACCGGCTCATGCTAAGCTCGACAACCGATAATTTCAAGATACCACACTCACCTTCCACACAGATCCACATGGAATAACTCGCTCTAATCTCGACAATCACTCCATGCTTCACTAGATTTGGGTGGTGTCATCTTTTGGATGGCGCAAGTTTTACATTTTTGAAAACGGGCTTTTGTTTCCGGTTTAGATTTAGATTAACTTGTTTAGTGACAAACCCTAATTCCACTATGTGAGTTAATCTTTGTACGTGAGCGCGCGCGAGAATTGTAAACCATTTTTAACAATCTCTTGTGATTTTATTAATTTTATGGAAAAATTATCTAGCATGCGAATCCTAACAATCCATGCAAGAAACATAAAATCACATCACACGTATAAACGAAATAAATTGGTAACCCTTGCCAAAAATCCTATGCGTTCTTCCCGTGAACCAAAACAAGAAGAACGTGGTTAATCTACGGGACAAAAGGATCTTCGATGCGAGCTCCCACTAGAACCTCCATCTCCAATTGATTTCACCGGCTTCTATGGACATCCTCCATCTCCTTTTGACTCCATTTGTGTGTCTTCATGCAAATTGTACAATACATACAATAGAAATTGAAATGGCATACAAGCCACAATAATTTCCTATTTATCTATTACAATTACATGGATGAATGAAATGACATGAAATCCACAATATTATTACATTTATAATAAAATTAATAAAATTACAGCCCATAGTGATAATAAAATCACCAAAATGCATCCATACACAAAAAGTTAACCACAAGGTCAAAGGCAAGGTTTACCAATTTAAAATCTTCACACATACATCCAAACATAACATATGGTATTTCATAAATACCAAAACATACATACATATTCTGAAACAAATTTCCAGAATCTACAAAAAAAATGCCAAAAACCCGAGAACCAAAACTGTTTTATTTTAAAAGAAAAATCCAGTCCAGCGCGCGTAGCGCTGCTAACCTTTGTGAGTTAGCGCCGCTAACCCAAAGTTAGTGCCGCTAACCCTTGTTCCAGAAAACAAAAAGTTTTTTATTCGGGTTTTTCAGGCCACCATGTGCATATCATGTATGGAGGTGGCTCTGATACCACTGTTGGGGTTTCGGGAACGACCAGCGGAAGCAAGGTACAACAAAAGTAACATAATGTAGAACAAAATAAAGCATAAAAACAAAGGAAACCGCAAGAAAAGTGGACCAAACTCCATATCTAAGAAATGCAACATGAAAACAGAGGAGAAAAGAGAAATATACCCTTGTCAATCTTTTGGAAATGGTGAAGATCCAAGAAGCCGAAAAATGGCTCCCTCTATTGAAGTCCACCCCGGGTATACGCCAATCTCCAAGTACTAGCAAGCCTTCGGTGATCTTCTACTCATGAAATCACCTCAGGAACAACAACCAAAGTCTTCCTCACTATTCTCCTTTTCAAGAACACATCAATACCCCCTCTTTAAGTCTTAGAGTATTATGTATATATATATATATATATATTTGCAAGAGAGAATTCCACAAGAGAAAAAGAAGTCCTAGCCTTCAAATGAGCTCTCTACTGACCATATTAAGCTCAAAGGCCGCCCAAAAAGCTCTCTCACTTTATTAGTGGAAAAAGGAGGTGCATGCAAAAGTTGCATGCATTCTGACAGGGGTTAGCGCCGCTAACTCTTAGGGGATAGCGCCGCTAACTCAAAGTTAGCGCCGCTAACCTTAAGAAGATAGAGCCACTAACTTTTAAAGTTAGAGCCGCTAACTCCATCAGTATGCCAACTCTTTGTAATTTGACCAAATTGGTCCCTCCACTTAGGTTGTTGTCGAGATTGATCCCCGGTGTGTGACCCAATAGGCCCATACATCATTAGTAGTGATTCATATGGCGTACGTGCGTCAGTGGGCATATCCCAACACTAACCCCTTACAGTTGGCGGCGCTATCGCGGCCTGGCAGGTGATTTGACACAAAGTACATGCAGCCGTAGCGGCTCTAAGCCATAAGTGTTAGCGGCGCTAACACCTTATGGTTAGCAGCGCAAACGCGGCCTGCGATGTCAACTTTTGTCTTTTTTGTCATTTTGGTCCCTTTTCTTTAGTTGCTGTCAGTTTTACCCCGGTGTATGACCCAATAGGCCCATACATCATCGGTAGTGATTTAAACGGTGTATATGCATCAGTGGGCATATTCTAACAATCTCCTACTTGCACACGATGCACCGTGTCGTTAAATCACATACAATGAGCGGCCTCTACCAAAACATCATTGCCCGAAAGTCAGTATGAGTTTCGTTATCAAGAACAAAACCAATTTATAAATAATGGTCCTATAGATAAGGGATCTTAGATATCCTTTTGTTCGCGATATCCGTGTGAACACGAGACATGGATTAAATGTCAATCTCCAGATTGTTCACTAACACACAACGGAAGCAAGGTACAAGATCAAAAGCATAATGCACAAGTCTATAAAGCATAAAAACAAAGAAACCCCAAGAGAAAGTACCAAACTCCATAACAAAGAAAAGAAACATGTAAAACATGAGAATGAGGAAGATTATACCCTCAATGAACTTCTGGAACAAAGGAGTAAAGTTGGTGATGACTAGAAAGCAACCAAGCTCTCCTCTATCGAATTCCACCCCGAGTTTATTCAACCTCCATGTACTAGCATGCCCTTAGTAGTCTTAAAACCATGCCCTTAGTAGTCTTAAATATGTAAATTGGTAACCCTTGCCAAAAGTCCTATGTGTTCTTCCCGTGAGCCAAAACGGGAAGAACGTTGTCAAACTATGGGACAAAAGAACTCCGATGCGAGCTCCCACTAGAACTGCGATCTCCTCGGATTTCACCGGCTTCTATGGACATCATGCTCCATCTTATTTTGACTCCTTTTGTGTGCTTCATCCTCCATGTATTACATTACATACAATAGAAATAGAAATGGCATGCAAGCCATAACAATTTCTTATTTATCTAATACAATTACAAAGATGAATGAAATGGCATGCAAGCCACAATATTATTACAAGTATAACCAAATTAATAAATATTACAGCCCATATGTGATAGAAAATCACCAAATTGCAACCAAACACATAAAATCAACCACAAGGTCTAAGGCAAGGTTACCGACTCAAACATCCACATACAACCAAACATAAAAATGGTAACAAAATTACCATAAAAAATCTGGAACTAATTTCCAGAAAGTATGAAACATACCAATAAACCCGAGACCAAAATAAATTTTATTTTAAAATAAAATAGTTCCAGCGCGCGTAGCACCACTAACTTTATAGAGTTAGCGCCGCTATACCGAAGTTAGCACCGCTAACCCCAGTGACAGAAAACAAAATAATTTTGTTTCGGGTTTGTCAGGCCACCATGTGCATTTCTAGTATGGAGGTGGCTCTGATACCACTATTGGGGTTTCAGGAACACACAAAGGAAGCACGGTACAAGATCAAAAGCATAATGTACAAGTCTATAAATTATAAAAGCAAAGAAACCCCAAGCGAAAGTACCAAACTCCATAATAAAGAAAAGAAACATGTAAAATAGGAGAAGGAGGAAGATTATACCCTCTATGAACTTCTGGCACAAAGGAGTAAAGTTGGTGATGACTAGAAAGCAACCAAGATCTCCTCTATCGAAGTCCACTCCGAGTTTATTCAACCTCCATGTACTAGCATGCCCTTAGTAGTCTTCAAACCATGAAAGTACATCTGGAACAGCAACCTACGAATTCTCCTCACTCTCCTCTTCAAGATCACACCAAGAATCCTCTCTCTCACTTCACAAAGTTGAGAGAGTTTTGTGTGTATGTGTATTAGTTTACAAGAGAGAGTTTTCAAATGCATGTATGTCTCTCAAATGAGCTCTGGAAAACTCTTATGGACTCCTAAAGGCCGGCCAAGAAGTGGTTTAAGCAACCAATATGCATTGGTGGAGAATGGAGGCAACTTGCAAAAGTTGCATGTAATCTGACAGGGGTTAGCGCCGCTAACTATTAAAGTTAGCACCGGTATCGAGCTCCAGTTAGTGCTGCTAACCTTTAGGAAATAGAGCCGCTAACATTTAAAGTTAGAGCCGCTAACTCAATCAGCATGCCATTTTTTTGCAATTTGACCAAATTGGTCCCTCCACTTTGGTTTTTGTCGAGATTGATCCCCGGTGTGTGACCCAATAAGCCCTTACATTATTGGTAGTGATTCATATGGCGTATGCGCGTCAGTGGGCATATCCCATCACAAGAGCTTGCTAGCACTTGAGATTTGCGTGTTACCGGGGTATAACTCACTAGAAGATTCGTTGATTTGCTTTTTGGAGTAACAACAAGACCACATAACTTTTCTGGAGCTAAGGAGGCTGGTATAACATCTTCTCCGTCCTCTTTTTGTTGCATTTCTTTACATAGAGTTTGATCCATGTTTGGGGTTTCATGTTTTGTTTTTAGTATGCTTGTACTTTGGGCTTTACTTGTTGTACTTTGCTTCCGTTGCGTGCCCAAGAAACCCCAACAGTGGCATCAGAGCCACCTCTATGTTAGTTATGCACATGGTGGCCTGAAAAACCTGAAATCAAAAATGTTTGTTTTATGTCGAACAGGGTTAGCTGCGCTAAACTTGTGTTAGCGGCGCTAACTCTTAAAAGTTAGCGGGGCTAACCCCGCTGTAATAGTTTTTTGTTCTTAGTTAAAAACAGTTTATGGTCTCGGGTTTTTGGCATTATTTTGAGCTTCTGGAATTTTAATTTCTTGTTATAGTATGTTATTCCAGTAGCTATCTTGTATGTTTGGTTGTATGTGGATTTATAAGTTGGTAACCTTTCCAAGACCTTGTGGTTGTTTGTGTGTTTGGATGCTTGTTTGGTTATATTATTATTCATTTGATAAATTTGTAATAATAATTTGGCTTGCAATCCATTTCATTCATCCATGTAATTGTAATAGATAAATAGGTATATTGTGGCTTGCATGCCATTTTACTCTATTTTATGTATTATAATCTTGGTGGATGAAGACACACAAGAAGGGGTCAAAGAAGATGGAGCATGGTGTCCATAAAACAGGTGAAATCCAATGGAGATGGCGGTTTTAGTGGGAGCTCGCATCGAAGACTTTGTCCCTTAGATTTGACCATGTTCTTCCCGTTCGGCTCACGGGATGAACGCATAGGTTTTTATGGCAAGGGTTACCAATTATAGTATATTATGCGTGTAATGTGATTTTGTATGCATGGATTGCTTAGGATTTCGAAAATTAACAAAATCACAATAGATTTACTAAAAATGGTTTACAATTCTCTCGCGCGCTCACATACAAGATTAACTCACCTAGTGAAATTAGGAATTGTCACTAATAAGTTACTTTAAAACCAAACGAGAAACAAAAGCCCGTTTTTCCACAAAACATAAATCATGCACCATCCGTAAGTCGATACCACCCGAATCTAGTCTTATGGGATTTGGTTGTCGAGCTTAGCACGAGCCGATTCTCATAAAATTGTGTGGAAGGTGAGTGTAGGAAATTCACAATTTTGGTTGTCGAGCTTAGCACGAGCAAACTTTGGTGAGTTTGTTACCGTATGTCTTGACCGACGATTTGCAATTTTTGGTTTGAAATCTTGGTTAATTGTCAAGCTTAGCACGAGTTAACCAAAATTTCAAGACTTAAAATTGGTGCAAGAAGAGACCAAACTGTTGGAGTATGCCCACTTACACACGTATGCCAAATGATCACTGCCGATGACGTATGGGCCTATCAGGTCACACGTCGGGGGTTGATCTTGACAACAACCTAAAAGATGAGGGTGAGAAAAAATAAATAATGATAGTTGGTAATCTGGCCAGAGTTAGCGGTGATATCTCTACCGTCGCTAACTCAGTCACGTTAGCGGCGCTAACTTTGGGCGGTTAGCGGCGCTAACCCCTCTGACAGATTATAACTTTATTCTTTTCACCTCCACAATCCACCAATGCATGGCTTTCTCATCATTCGGCCTTGGCCGACCTTGGGGAGTCCTGGGGTCATGTTGAGCTCTATAAAAAGACATGTAAATCTCTCTTATTAAAAAAATGCTCTTGCCTAACTTGAGTTTAAAAACACTTAGAAACATTTGCGAGTTGTCTAAGAAAAAGAGAGAGAGAGTTCCTTGTGAGAGATCCTGGTGGTTTTGTTGGTGTTCCAGAAGCCAAGATCAAGTGTAGATTTGGTTAAAGGGGTGCTAGTACACCAAGGTCACCAAGTCTCTCGGGGTGGACTTCAATAGCTCAAGAAGGAGGTTACAAAGGCTTGGAGCTTAGCACACAACAAATCCAGAGACATCAAGGGTATATCTCGTCTCTCTTTTCTGATCTAGTCGCAAATCTTAGTTGTAGAGATTGGTACTTCATTTGGGGTTCATCATGTGGTTCTTGTTCATGCTTTTAAATTAGATTTTTTATACTTGTTTGCTTCCGTTGTGATCTACCACGAACCCCAATAGTGGTATCAGAGCCACCTCTACACTAGATTTGCACTTGGTGGCTTGAAAATCCGAAAAATGTGGTTTTGGTTTAGCGGCGCTAACCTGACCATTTTAGCGGCGTTAAACCAGATGTAGCGGTCGTTAACCGTCTGACTTTAGTGGCGCTAACTTAGGATTAGTGGCGCTAACCCTTTATGGTTAGTAGCGCTAACTCTCTCAGGCAGAATGCATTTGATGACTTAAATCAATTTTGTTGGATTTTTAGCTCAACTTGTACTTTCTAGAATTGTTCCAGAATTTTAGATATTATTAGCTTAAGTTGCCTTATGTCTTGGTTAGTGTATTTATATGTGGATTAACATTTTGGCATGAAAATGGTTAATTGCATATACTTACATTATGTATATATGAATATGGAATTTTAAAATGTTTAAGGTTCCTAATGCATATGTACATATGATTATTAGTGCCTTGAGTGTTTAGATAATCTTATCCAAGACATATATGTAAGAGATATGCCCACTAATGTACGTACGCCATAGACCGCTGCTGATGATGTATGGGCCTATTGGGTCATACACCGGGGTCAAACCTGACAGCAACTTAAGTTTAGGGACCAAATATGACAAAAGACAAAAGTTGACATCGCAGGCCGGGTTAGCGCCGCTAACCATTTTGAGTTAGCGCCGCTAAGTTCTAAAGGTTAGCGCCGCTACGGCTGCATGTACTTTGTGTCACATCCCTGACAGGCCGCGTTAGTGCCGCTAACTTTAAGGGGTTAGCGCCGTTAAACCCTAAGAGTTAGCGCCGCTACGGCTGCATGGGCTTTATGTCAAATTACCTCACAAGATGGCCAATGCGTGGGGAAAACCTAGGAACGCACTTTGGCCGGTCATAGTGGTTAAATATGAATCTGGACGCAGGAGAAAGGGGAGACTTCATTTGTTTTGAAGTTCTTTTTGCTCTCTCTCTCTCTAAAAACACACACATTTCCTTCTTTGATGCTACAAAAGATCAAGAGAAGGTGTAAGAGAGGGCTGCTCCAGATTTTGGTCCTCAAGCTGCTGTTCCAAGGTGGTGTTCGCGGTGAAGTACCACTAGAGGCGAGCTAGCACTCATGGTTGACGTGTTCCCGGGGTATATCCCAATAGAAGATTCGGTTAATCGTTCTTGGAGGATCATCACCACGATTATTGACATTTTCTGGAGCTTAGGAGAAAGGTATAACACCTCTTTCCTTCTCAAGTTGCATTTCTTGAACATAGAGTTTGGTCCATTTGTGGGATTTCGGTTTTTATGCTTTATGTGCTTGTGTCTTGGGCTATTCATGTTGTACCTTGCTTCCGCTGCGAGCCCACGAAATCCCAACAGTGGTATCAGAGCCACCTCTATGTTAGATTTGCACTTGGTGACTTGAAAAATCCCGAAATCAAAATGGTTGTTTTCTGTTCGAACAGGGTTAGCGGCGCTAACTCATAAATGTTAGCGGCGCTAACGCGCTGTAACAATTTTGGTTTCAAAGTTAAAATCAGTTTTGGTGTCGGGAATTTTTAGCCTTTTTGTGATTCTGGAATTTTGTTCCAAATTTGTTTTGGTAATTTTATTACCATCTTGTTTGGTTTGTTGTATGTGATAGATTTGAAATTGGTAACCTTGCCTTTGACCTTGAGGTTGACTTTGTGTGTTTGGATGAAATTTGGTGATTTAATATCACATATGGGATGTAATATTTATTAAAATTGTTATATTTGTAATAATATTGTGGCTTGCATGCCATTTCATTCATCCGTGTATTTGTACTAGATAAATAGGAAATTATTATGGCTTGTATACCATTTCAATTTCTATTGTATTTGTTGTACAATTTGGATGAAAACACACAAGATGGAGTCGGAAGGAGATGGAGCGTGTCCATAGAAGCCGGTGAAGTCCATTGGAGATAGCGGTTCTAGTGGGAGCTCGCATTGAAGACCTTCCGTCCCTTAGTTGACCACGTTCTACCCGTTTTGGCTCACGGGAAGAACGCATCGGATTTATGGCAAGGGTTACCAATTTATTTCGTATATATGCGTGTGATGTGATTTTATTTAATTCTTGCATGGTTTGCTTAGGATTCGCATGCTAGAAAATTTTTCGAAATTAATAAAATCACAAAAGATTTGGTAAAAATGGTTTACAACTCTCTCGCGCGCTCACATACAATATTAACTCACCTAGTGAAAATAGGTTTTGTCACTAAACAAGTTAATCTGTAACCAAGCCGAAAACAAAAGCCCGTTTTCATAAAAACGTAAATCTTGCGCCATCCAAAAGATGACACCACCCAAATCTAGTGATGCATGGAGTGATTGTCGAGCTTAGCACGAGTTATTCCATGTGGATCTGTGTGGAAGGTGAGTGTGGGATCTTGAAATTATTGGTTGTCGAGCTTAGCACGAGCCGGTAGTTGTCGAGGTATCACCGTGTATCTTGTTGGACGATTTACAATTGCAAATTAAAATCCTTGAGTGATTGTCGAGCTTAGCACGAGTCAACCAATAATTTTAATTTGGAATTGGTGCAGGTAGGGATCAAACATGCCAAACGACCGATGGTTGTCGTAGGATCCCGCAAGTGTCTAAGAGTTGCAATAGAGATTGCAATCGGTAAAATGGTTATCGGCCTAAATAGCTCCATGAAGTGATCCGCGGCAACCCCGTCATGAATTGGAGTGAAATATGGTTCTTAGCCCTTGTTAAAATATTTTTCGAGACGATATGGGTAATTATTTTAACGAGGATACAAATCAAACTAACTAATTCGCGTACTGTATATAATATAGGATGTCAAATCAAAACCACAACACGTCGAATTTTTCACTTCGTATGATTCTACAAAGGGAGAAACTCACGGGAGTGAACTTTGTTGACTGGCTTAGGCAATTGAGGATTGTTCTACGTGCCGAGTCTAAGTTGCACATCCTTGAGGAACCCCTTCCTGAACCACCTGCTATCAATGCGGAATGGGCTGTCCGATATGCGTATGAAAAGTGTGTTCGGGATACACACGATGTTGCTTGTCTCATGTTATCAAGTATGGGCTCGGAACTGCGAAAGCAATTTGAGCACATGACTGTGTATGACATGATTAACAAGCTGAAGGATGTTTTCCGACAGCAAGTTAGGCATGAACATTTTGAGTGTGTTAAAAGTCTAACCGGTTGTAAGATGCGGGAAGGCGGGAGTGTAAGTGCCCATGTTTTGAAGATGAAATCATACATGGACCATATGGAGAGATTAGGTTTTCCTATAGGGAGGGAGGTTGGTGTGAATTTCATACTTCAATCTCTGCCCGCCACATATGAAAAGTTTGTAAAGGACTATCATATGCATGGAAAGGAAATATCTATAGATGAATTGCATGGAATGTTGAAGGTTGTAGAATCTAACATGTCCAAGCATACATCATCCTCATCCGCTCCCATTCTTGGTTCTAAGGGACAACTTCTAGCCAAGAAGAAGAAATCGATCCCATTAAAAGAAGAAGTTGGAGTTTCCAAGCTTGCTTCAAGTTTTGAGTCTATGGACATTGATGACGTGCCTAAGGAGACTCAACATGGCGTGGTTTGCTACTTCTGCGGTAGATTTGGGGATTGGGGCCGTCATGCCTGCCCTTCGTGCCGAGAGGATATAATACTTCTCAGAAAAGAGAGAGTTAATTTTCCTACTTGAGGTACATTCATGATTTTACTTCATTGCTATTCCTTAATAAGCTGGGTTGTTTACCCGAGCTATAAGACTCACGTTTTTCACAAATTTATTTTGTTACAAAGTGTAGGTCTGTTCGTTACAAGAAGGAAGAGCTTGAAGAACCGGATCTCTTAAGAAGAAATTTAGTTGATTGTCTTCTACAAGAGAATTGGGAGTGTTAAGTCTCGCCATTATTTCCGGATTAATTTATTACTTTTGTATGTTTGCCCTGCGTGGCAAGACTTGCTTTATACATTAATTTTATGAACCAAGTCCTCAATCTAAAACACAACATTATGGTTACTTAAGCATCCAATGAAATGTTGACTAGAAAGAGTCCTTTGCTTGTCAATCTCATAACTTAAAATTATCCAGTCTACATTTAGTGGGAGATGGATGAATTATAAGTTGATGCTTATATATTTAAGTAGTTCATATGAGTTTTGGATAATTGTTTCTTGAACTTATGGGAACCATGTTTGGTTGCTCAAGAGGGAAAGGACAATTTACAAAAGCATTCCAGTGGAAGAGCGTAAAACTTAAATAAGAGACATAATGTTGACACTAGCATTTAATCAGCATAGAGATGCTGGTAAAACCTGACAATATCGATTGCTTCTTTAAATCTGATGGAAATCAAGAAGGCTGTTTAGATATGATGTTGTCATATTTTAGCAGCAGCAGCTTGATGGTAAATCATTGTGATGTTACCAATCATCGGAAACATAGTGGGACCCTGTGTTCACTAGTGAATAAAAGAAGGGAATGGTATACATAGATGTAATTTATTTGCTGCATCCAAGTACTTGACTTGGGTTAATCCCACACCTACGGCGTGATCCAAGAAAGGTAAAGGGACTAACACATATATGCAATTATTGACAACTTCAAATAATTTGGATAAAAGTGAAACATTGTTGTCACCTTGCGGAAACAAGTTAGTGCACATGGACGTAAGAGACCTGTATCCTTCATAGGATTAAGTTGAGGAAATGCTTAAGGCACTTTCCGAGGCTCTTACACAAGATCCGGATTAAGTCTGGGTTATGTGAAGCATTGTTGTCGCTTTTGGGGAAACAAGTAAGTTTACATGGAAATAAAAGGCCAAGATCCTTCACAGGGGTAAGTTGAGGAAATGATTGAAGCATGTTCCGAGGTCTTATATATCCATTATGTCCAAGTTATGTCCATGACTAAAGTCAGCAAAACTTGCATCTTGTGGCTGTAATCCTGCTTTACGAGAAAGTCTAAGGAATGAGTTTTCTAAAAAGCATAGATTAAGCCAGATACCCTTGTCAGGGCTAGTGGGAGCTTCATGTGTTCCTAGTAAAATATACTCCATGAAAATAATGTCCTAATTTAGGGTTGTTATCAACCTATTGGTAGAATTATTGTGTCAAGAGTATAATTAGAGAATATGGAATCAAGTGGATTCTAAATTCAAGAAATACAGATGTATGTTCTTGATGTTCGACGTAAATAGAGTTGTCTTGAGTAAGTTTTGCTGCAAGCCAATCTATATTAAATAAGACTGTCGATTTTAATCGAAGTTTTGGATATTTAAGTATGTGGTGTAGATACGACATATAAAATTCAATGAGTGTCATTGACCCTATTGTGTACTCAGGTAACATTGAGGGTATGTCGACTCTATTAAAAGTGAGTGTCAGTGACTCTATTGTGAACTTTGGTTACATTCAGAGTATGTCGACTCTAATAATCATAAGTGTCATTAATCCTATTGTAGACTTCGGTAACATTGAGGATATGACGACTATGATAATATTATGTATGATCTCTTTTGATAAACACTTTGAAAGTGGTTTAACAAGAGAATACACAAGAGTACAAAGGGATATCGTGTAGATGATCCCATAATTAAGCCATTGTCAAATTCTAGTGATGAATTTCATACTAGGTATTATTGTTAGAAATATGCCCATTAATGTACGTACGCCATATGGACCGCTGCTGATGATGTATGGGCCTATTGGGTCATACACCGGGGTCTAACCTGACAGCAACTTAAGTTAAGGGATCAAATATGGCAAAAGACAAAAGTTGACATCGCAGGCAGCGTTAGCGCCGCTAACTATTAGGGGTTAGCGCCGCTAAGTCCTATAGGTTAGCGCCGCTACGGCTGCGTGTACTTTGTGTCAAATCGCTGACAGGGCGCGTTAGCGCCGCTAACCCTTTTGAGTTAGCGCCGCTAACTCTTGGTTAGCGCCGCTAAACCCTGCCAGTGCCATTTGTCATATCCACCTCTAAAATCAACCAATGCATGTGTATTTGTTTGTTTCGATGCTTGGCCGGTTGGAGGGGATATTACCCGAATCTGGACATAAGAGAAAATGAAGATAACTCATTTTTGACTTGGGGGTTTTTCTCTCTAATGCTCTCTCTCTGAAAATTACATATAACTTCTTTGGTGCTACAAGAGACCAAGTAAAGAGACAAGAAAGCTCATGTTCCAGAAGATTGGTCTCGACATATTGCTGTTCCAGAAGTGGTTTTCGAGTAGAAGTACCATGGAGGCTTGCTAGCTCAAGAGGTTGGCGTGTTACCGGGGTATATCCCTCTAGTCGATCCGCACTTTCGTTCTTGGAGCTCAACACTACGAGACAATCCGAATTCTGGAGCTAAGGAGGCTGGTATAACCATTTCTTCCTTTTCAAGTTGCATTTTATACATAGAGTTTGGTCCATTTTGGGATTTCTTGTTTTCATGCTTTATTTGCTTGTACCGTGGGCTTTGTTTGTTGTACTTGCTTCCACTGTGTTGCCCACGAGATCCCAACAGTGGTATCAGAGCCACCTCTATGTTAGATTTGCACTTGGTGGCCTGAAAATCCCGAAATCAAAATGTTTGTTTTCTGTTCGAACCGGGTTAGCGGCGCTAACTGTCTTCAGTTAGCGGCGCTAACTACTTAAACTTAGCGGCGCTAACGCGCAGCTACGATTTTGGTTTTAAAAGTTAAAAACAGTTTTGTTCTCGGGTATTTTGGTCATTTTCTGTTTCTGGAAATTTGTTCCAGGTTTGTTTTGGTATTTTAGTTATGTTTGGTTGTATGTGGTTGTTGTGAAATTGGTAACCTTGTCTTGACCTTGTGGTTGTATTTGTGTGTTTGGATGCAATTTGGTGATTTAATATCACATATGGGCTGTAGTAGTTATTAAAATTGTTATATTTGTAATAATATTGTGGCTTGCATGCCATTTCATTCATCCGTGTAATTGTACTAGATAAATAGGAAGTTATTGTGGCTTGTACGCCATTTCTTTTTCTATTGTATGTTTTGTACAAATTGGATGAAGACACACATTTAGGAGTCGGAAAGGAAATGGAGCGTGTCCATAGAAGCCGATGAAGTCCATTGGAGATGGCGGATCTAGTGGGAGCTCGCATTGAAGACTTTCCGTCCCCTAGTTTGACCACGTTCTACCCGTTTTGGCTCACGGGAAGAACGCATAGGATTTTGGCAAGGGTTACCAATTTACTTCGTTTATATGCGTGTGATGTGATTTTATTTTATTCTTGCATGGTTTGCTTAGGATTTGCATGCTAGATAATTTTTCGAAATTAATAAAATCACAAGAGATTTGGTAAAAATGGTTTGCAACTCTCGCGCGCTCACATACACGATTAACTCACCTAGTGGAAATAGGTTTTGTCACGAAACAAGTTAATCTGTAACCAAGCCGAAAACAAAAGCCCGTTTTTCATAAAACGTAAATCTTGCGCCATCCGTAAGTCGATACCACCCGAATCTAGATTTATGGGTTTTGGTTGTCGAGCTTAGCACGAGCCAACTCCCATAAACCTGTGTGGAAGGTGAGTGTGGCAAATTCACAATTTTGGTTGTCGAGCTTACCACGAGCCAATTTTGGTGAATTTGTTACCGTATGTCTTGACGGACGATTTACAATTGCAAATTAAAATCCTTGAGTGATTGTCGAGCTTAGCACGAGTCAACCGAGAATTTTAATTTGGAATTGGTGCAAGTAGGGATCTAACATGCCAAACGACCGATGGTTGTCGTAGGATCCCGCAAGTGTCTAAGAGTTGCAATAGAGATTGCAATCGGTAAGATGGTTATCGGCCTAAATAGCTCCATGAAGTGATCCGCGGCAACCCCGTCATGGATTGGAGTGAAATATGGTTCTTAGCCCTTGTTAAAATATTTTTCGAGGCAATATGGGTAATTATTTTAACGAGGATTAAATCAAACAACTAATTCGTGTACTCCACTTTAATATAGGATGTCAAATCAAAACCACAACACGTCGAACTTATCACTACGTATGTTCCTACAAAGGGAGAAACTCACGAGAGTGAACTTTGTGGACTGACTTAGGCAATTGAGGATTGTCCTACGTGCCGAGTCCAAGTTACACATCCTTGAGGAACCCCTTCCTGAACCACCTGCTACCAATGCGGAATGGGCTATCCGATACGCGTATGAAAAGCGTGTTCGGGATACGCACGATGTTGCTAGCCTCATGTTATCAAGTATGAGCTCGGAACTGCGAAGACAATTTGAGCACATGACTGTGTATGACATGATTAACAAGCTGAAGGATGTTTTCCGATAGCAAGGTAGGCAAGAACATTATGAGTGCGTTAAAAGTCTAACCGGTTGTAAGATGCGGGAAGGCGGGAGTGTTAGTGCCCATGTTTTGAAGATGAAGTCATACATGGACCAGATGGAGAGACTAGGTTTTCCTATAGGGAGGGAGCTTGGTGTGAATTTCATACTTCGGTCTCTGCCCGCATCATATGAAAAGTTTGTAGAGAACTATCATATGCATGGAAAGGAAATATCTATAGATGAACTGCATGGAATGTTGAAGGATGTTGAATCCAACATGTCCAAGCATGAATCATCCTCATTCACTCCTGTTTTTGGCTCTAAGGAACAACTTTTAGCCAAGAAGAAGAAATTGATCCCATCAAATGAAGAAGTTGGTGTATCCAAGCTTACTTCAAGTTTTGAGTCTATGGATATTGATGATATGCCTAAAGAGACTCAACAAGGGTTGGTTTGCTACTTCTGCGGTAGATTTGGGGATTGGGGCCGTCATGCCTGCCCTCCGTGCCGAGAGGATATAAAACTTCTCAGACAAGAGAGAGTTAATTTTCCTACTTAAGGTACATTCATGATTATACTTCATTGTCATTCCTTATTAAGCTGGGTTGTTTACCCGAGCTATATGACTCACGTTTGTTACAAATTTATTTTGTTGCAAAGTGTAGGTCTGTTCGATGCAAAAGGAAGAGCTTGAAGAGCCGGATCTCTCAAGAAGAAATTTTGTTGATTGTCTTCTACAAGAGAATTGGGAGTGTTGATCTCGCCATTGTTTCCGGATTAATTTATTACTTTTGTTTGTACGCCCTACGTGGCAAGACTTGCTTTATTGTATGTTCTTTAGAGATGATGGATATTTTGTACTATGTATTTTGTTTAAAAGATTTTTCATTATGATGGTTTCATTTCAAATTCGATCCATGTCAAAGCTTATGTGTTATTTTGACCATTTATGGTGCTTAAATACACATTTGATGACGATGGAGATGACTTGGAATTGAAACAATTTTGAAAAATTATTTTGATATGTTTTATCCAATCAAAACTTATCCATACCATTGCATACATAAAGGCTCATTATAAGTAGTAAGGCGATCATGAAATAATTGATTCTTAGATCCAAAAGTGGTTTGGATACATTAGTATATGGCATAATCAAACTTAACCAAGTAAACAACATTTACATCGCTTGGATCCATGTGGTTAGGATCTTTGTAAAAGTTTAGCCTCGGGCTAAATGAAGGATATAAATATTGTTTATTGGACTAGGATGATTAAGAAATCCTTCACCTATGTTGGTAGGAAGGATTATAACTTGTTGGATTTTGATCACACTTATGTGGATAATCCGTACAAGTATACCATATAGAGTGGCACTAGTAAGATTCTCCATCACCATCTTTATGATGGTTGTTGAGAGAATGTTTAACTAGATAAAAGGTTTGTGTCTGAAACCTGGAGGTGTTCGGAAATAACCTTAAGAAATTAAGAATCAATAAGGGCATATAGACGTAAATTCTTAGATCTAGAATAGATACTAAGTTTTACTATCTATATTGGTTTAAACATGAAATGAATCATGGGTTTATCCCGTAATTCGTTTTCTCTAAGAAACACATTTTGTACATGATGTTACTTTAAACAAAACCGGATATCTTTGTTGATGATTTGGTAAAAAGCAGGCCTAAAACATGTATTCAATGTGATTGGTATACATTAATTTTTATGAACCAAGTTCTCAATCTGAAACACAACATTATGGTCAACTTAAGCATCCAATGAGATTTTGACTAGAAAGAGTACTTTGCTTATCAATCTCACAACTTAAAATTATTCATTCTACATTAAGTGCGAGATGTATGAATTATAAGTTGATGCTTGTATATTTAAGTAGTTCATCCGAGTTTTGGATAATTGTTCTTGAACTTATGGGAACCATGTTTGGTTATTCAAAAGGGAAAGAACAATTTACAAAAGCATTCCAGTGGAAGAACGTTAAACTTAAATAAAAGACCTAATGTGGACACTAGCACTTAATCAGCATAGAGATGCTGGTAAAACCTGACAATATCCATTGCTTCTTTATATCTGATGGAAATCAAGAAGGTTGTTATAGATATGAGGTTGTCATATCAGAGTAGCAACAGCTTGATGGTAAATCATTGTGATGTTACCATTCATCGGAAACATGGTGGGACCCTGTGTTCGCTAGTGAATATAAGAAGTGAATGGTGTACATAGATGTAATCAATTTGCTGCATCCAAGTACTTGACTTGGGTTAATCCCACACCTAAGGTGTAATCCGAGAAGGTGAAGGGACTAACATATATGCATCTATGGACAACTTCAAATACCGACTAGAGACAAAGCTTTTCATATTGATAATATGGAAATATGTTCTAGTAGTTATGTTGAAGATAACTTGGATAAAGTGAAATATTGTTGTCACCTTACGAAAACAAGATTAGTACACTTGGATGTAAGAGACCTGTATCCTTCGCAGGATTATGTTGAGGAAATGCTTAAGGCACTTTCCGTGGGTCTTATTCATCCATAATATCCAGATTAGGTCTGGTTTATGTGGAACATTGTTGTCGCTTTGGGAAAAACAAGTATGTTCACATGGAAATATGAAGACCAAGATCCTTCGCAGGGTTAATTTGAGGAAATGTTTTGAAACATGTTCCGAGGTCTCATATATCCATTATGTCCAAATTGTGTCCATGAGTTTAGTCAGCAAAATTTTGCATCTTGTGGCTGTAATCCCGCTTTGCAAGAAAGTCAAAGGAATGAGTTTACTAGAAAGCATAGATTAAGCCAGATACCCTTGTCAGGGCTAGTGGGAGCTTCATGTGTTCTTAGCAAAATATGCTCAATAAAATTAATGTCCTAATTTAGGGTTGTTTTACAACCTAGTGATGGAATTATTGTACTATGAGTATGAATAGAAAACATGGAATCAAGTGGATTTTAGATTCAAGAAATACTGATATATGTTCTTGATGTTCGACGAAAATAGAATTGTCTTGAGTAAGTTAGTACTGCAAGAAAATCTATACCTATGAAACTGTCAAATTTTAATCGGAGTTTTGAATATTAAAATATGTGGTGCAGATACGACATTAAGATTCAATGAGTGACGTTAACCCTATTGTGTACTTTGGTAACATTTAGGGTATGTCGACTCTAATTAACGTGAGTGTCAGTAACTCTATTATGAACTTCGGTTACAATGAGAGTATGAAGACTTTGATAATCATTAGTGTCATTAATCCTATTGTAGACTTCGGTAACATTAAGGATATGACGACTATGATAACCTTGTATATGATCTCTCTGATAAACACTTTGCAAGTGGTTTAATAAGAGAATACAAAAGAGTACAAAGGGATATCGTGTAGATGATCCCATAATTAAGCCGTTGTCAAATACTAGTGATGAATTTCATACTAGGTATAATAGCATTGTCAATGCTTATGACCAGGCTCGAATATCGTTTTAGTAAATGTTTGATTTACTTATAAGCTTTGGGAACGGTAAGCAGTACTGCTAACCGATGATTGTATCGATATATAGTAGAGACTATATATACGCATGATGCGGTTACCTTCATTGGTCTTTACTGTGTTCCATCTTAGCATGTTTAACCACTTCCCAGAATGTTTATACATTCTAAATTTCCACAGCCAGTCATTCTTCAAGGGAAGGAAGCTTGAATTAAGGCTGAGGTTAGGTGTTGGTTAGGCATTAATCAAGGATTGAATGCATGAAACGCAACAGTAATCTGTGCTTGAAAGGAGTTTCAAGTAACTGGAAGACCCACACCCGAGTTCACTTCATGGATCATGGTCATAGAGTGACTCGGAAGGATAATATCATTACGTCCTTCGACCCGAGATGTATGAATTGCTATAGCATGAAACTTTCTTACTTTAGCCATTTCAAAACGTAGTTCGTAACTGGCTACTATAAAGGGAATAGCCAAGTAAGAGAAGGTTCACGCTATGGGGTTGTATAGTCAACGGGATTTGTTCCTCTTGTATGAGAGATATCCCTGGGCCCCTCGATGATTGGGCGCTGACACCAAAATAAGCATGGCCATGCGCAAAGGAATATTGATTTAGAATCAGATATTTCCTTAAATTTTGGTCACCACCAATCAAGATCGAGTAACATAATCGTGAACGATCTGGAGATTGACATATCAATCCATGTCTCGTGTTCACAAGGATATCGCGAACAAAAGGAGTATTGATCACTTATCAAATAGGACCTCTACGTTCTTTTTGTAGGTAATGGTTTTCTGCATAAAAGCGGAACCCATACTGACTTGGGGGCATTGATGCTTTTGCTAGAGGCCGCTCTTTGTCTGTGGTTACATGGGTACGGTGCATTATGTGCAAGTGGGAGTTTGTTAGAAATATGCCCATTAATGTACGTACGCCATATGGACCGCTGCTGATGATGTATGGGCCTATTGGGTCATACACCGGGGTCTAACCTGACAGCAACTTAAGTTAAGGGACCAAATATGGCAAAAGACAAAAGTTGACATCGCAGGCAGCGTTAGCGCCGCTAACTATTAGGGGTTAGCGCCGCTAAGTCCTATAGGTTAGCGCCGCTACGGCTGCGTGTACTTTGTGTCAAATCGCTGACAGGGCGCGTTAGCGCCGCTAACCCTTTTGAGTTAGCGCCGCTAACTCTTGGTTAGCGCCGCTAAACCCTGCCAGTGCCATTTGTCATATCCACCTCTAAAATCAACCAATGCATGTGTATTTGTTTGTTTCGATGCTTGGCCGGTTGGAGGGGATATTACCCGAATCTGGACATAAGAGAAAATGAAGATAACTCATTTTTGACTTGGGGGTTTTCTCTCTAATGCTCTCTCTCTCTCTCAAAATTACATATAACTTCTTTGGTGCTACAAGAGACCAAGTGAAGAGACAAGAAAGCTCATGTTCCAGAAGATTGGTCTCGACATATTGCTGTTCCAGAAGTGGTTTTCGAGTAGAAGTACCATGGAGGCTTGCTAGCTCAAGAGGTTGGCGTGTTACCGGGGTATATCCCTCTAGTCGATCCGCACTTTCGTTCTTGGAGCTCAACACTACGAGACAATCCGAATTCTGGAGCTAAGGAGGCTGGTATAACCATTTCTTCCTTTTCAAGTTGCATTTTATACATAGAGTTTGGTCCATTTTGGGATTTCTTGTTTTCATGCTTTATTTGCTTGTACCGTGGGCTTTGTTTGTTGTACTTGCTTCCGCTGTGTTGCCCACGAGATCCCAACAATTATAGCATTGTTTATGCTTATGACAAAGCTTGAATGTCATTTTAGTAAATGTTTGATTTACTTATAAGCTTTGGGAACGATACAGACGGTATTGTAACTTATGCTTGTTTCGTTATGCGTGTGATACGGTTACATTCATAATACTTTACTATGTTCCATCTTAGCATGTTTAACCACTTCCCAGGATGTTTATACATTCTAAATTTCCACAGTCAGTCATTCTTCAAGGGAAGGAAGTTTGAAATAAGGCTGAGGTTAGGTGTTGGTTATGCATTAATCAAGGATTGAATGCATGAAACGCAACAGTAACCTGTGCTTGAAAGGAGTTTCAAGTGACTGGAAGACCCACACCTGAGTTCACTTCATGGATCATGGTCACAAGTAACTCGGGATAATAATATCATTACGTCCTTCGACCTGAGATGTATGAATTGCTATAGCATGAAACTTTCTTACTTTGGCTATTTCAAAACGTAGTTCGTAACTGGCTATTATAAAGGGAATAGCTGGGTAGGACAAGGTTCATGCTATAGGTTTGTACAGTCAATGGAATTTGTTCCTCTTGTATGAGAGATATCCCTGGGCCCCTCGATGATTGGGTGCTGACACCAAAATAAGCATGGCCATGCGCAAAGGAATATTGATTGAGAATCAGATATGTCCTTAAATTTTGGTCACCACCAATCTAGATCGAGAAACATAATCATGAACGATCTGGAGATTGACATATTAATCCATGTCTCGTGTTCACAAGGATATCGCGAACAAAGGGATGTTTGATCACTTATCTATAGGACCTCTACGTTTTATGTAGGTTATGGTTTTCTGCAAGGAGGCGGACCCATACTGACTTGGGGGCATCGATGCTTTGCTAGATGTCGCTCTTTGTCTGTGGTTACATGGGTACGGTGCATTATGTGCAAGTGGGAATCTGTTAGAGATATGCCCACTAATGTACGTACGCCATAGACCGCTGCTGATGATGTATGGGCCTATTGGGTCATACACCGGGGTCAAACCTGACAGCAACTTAAGTTTAGGGACCAAATATGACAAAAGACAAAAGTTGACATCGCAGGCCGGGTTAGCGCCGCTAATGTAACACCGCAAATTTTTTTTTTATTTTTATAAATCACTGCGGAAGCAAATACAGACAATTACAAACCTATTCACATAGGTAGTATAAAAATAAGTAATTAAACCGACACAAAAGACAAACAACCCAAAACCGGCGTTACATAGTTTACAACAAGCTCGACCGACACAAAATATCAGAGTGCAGTTCAAACATTCCCAAAAGCAAACACAAACATCCGGCCAACAGCCAAACTTACTGCAACCTGCGAAAGGGAGGGTTTATGTGGGGGATTAGCACAAAGCTAAGTGATGGAGATTTAACAAACGAACAGCATCAGTTACAACAAGTAATGACATACAATCAATTCACATAATTGTCATCAAACAATTATCACCCAGGTCATGCAATCAGGGATATCCAGAGGACCGGCGGTTCTGCAGAACCTGCAACCAAATGCCGGCCTAGCATAGGTTTACCGATAGCATATTGCTACTCAGCTCAGTTAACCATTTCTGTTGTATCAAAACACATCAGAAATCCTTAACTGAAAACCAAAAGCAAATAGTGCCCAGCCTACAAAACTGTCGCGGCTGACCTCCTTCAAAACAACTCAAAGTGTCCAACATCAAAGTTGCTCCCGATTACAAAGCACGTATACAGATCAGATCATGTTCTCAAACACAATTCAACGGTTACTATCATATAGCAAGAATAATCAAATTATCATACTAATCAATCTGCTTATACATCAAGCATAAAGTAATTGCAACCGTAACCGTTACAACTAGCAGAATTCGTGAGTTAAAAGTCCACTCATCTGCATCCTTGACCAATCCAAAATCCACACTCAGTTGTCTTATATCACTGAGTCTTTGAGTCTTTGAGTCCCCTGAGAATACAATATAAACAAGTCAATAACTCAAATCATAATTAACTCCAAAAGTCAACCCAATTCACTAACAAGTCAAAGCTTAACCATTAAACTTAATCATGTATAACCAACAAGAATTATACTCAAAATCATTTAGAATATCTTTATATAAGATATTAAACATGTAGTAATCAACAAACCATTCATAAGCGTCATCTATTTCCAATTAATCCGCAAATGGGTCAAAACCCAACCTGTTAAGCTTAAAACATTAAATCTACTTGAAACATATCAAAAACCATTTAGGATCTCCATATATATCATAAATAACATGGAGTAACCAACGGAACATGTACAATCTAACTAAACATGCTTATAGTTCATCCAAGTCAATTTCATACTTTAAAGTATGCAATTAACACAAATATATACACATATAGCATCAAACATCATAGCCATCTCTTCTATATCATATAATCATTAATTAATCTTTAAGAATGTAAGTGTTCTCCCAAAAATTCTGCTCAAAACAAAAACTATGTACAAAAACCCATTTTTGCCCAAACGGGTCCAAAACCACAACTTTGGCTATAACGGATCGACACCAAAACGACATTTTTTGAAAAAACTTTATAAAGACAGCTTGTTCCCCTTATAATGAAGAGTTGATCTGCACTTTTTGAGGTCCTAACTCGGAAAGACGACCAAAGTCAACAAAAGTCAACTTTAGCGAGATTTCGGTAATTTTTAGCAATTCAATTCCAAATCAATTCTAATCATTTTTTAGTGTTTACTAACATCATTTAGAACTTGTAGAAGCTATCTTACATACATTTCACTTATCCAATTAATTCAAACAAAAATCCAACTTAAATTAACTAAGAAATGTCTAATTTGGCAAATTCTTGAAATTCATCAAAACTAGCACTTCTAATGCATAATTTGAGTTTCAATCAATCTATATGTGTTGTAGGAAGTATGTGAAGCATAAAATTCAATCACTTAATGGTCAATTTCGAATTTGACCCATTTAGAATCATTTATTCATAAATTCCTAATTTCAAGTTCACCTCGTACATCCTTTAATGGAGTTTCATGCTCAATCATCATAATCATACCAATTTATCATTCAAATGATATCAAATCAGTTTAGAACTTCATATTTATGCATACTAAACACATGGAAAGCATTAAAACACAATATGGATCATCAAATCATGAACTCACAAATTCAAGTTTACTCCTTGACCTCCATTAATGGGTTCTTGAGATCAACTCTTTAAGTCACATAATTCAACCACGAATTTCATATCAAATCAGTAAGTAACATCCATTGAACATATAAGAACATGAATACAACATGAATTTGACATAAACCCACTTAATCTCCAACCCTAGAAAGTCAAAATTTGGGTTTCTATGCAAGGATTCTTCAAGAACACAACATGAGATTGACAAGAACATATCAAAATCGCATCTACATACCTTAGTTACAGCAAATCAGTAGCAAAAGAGTAGATTAAAGGCTGAAGCAAAGTTTTGTTCTTGGTTTCTTTCTTTTCTCACGTAGCCAAGCACAAACAGGAACAAAAGAGCTAACTTTGACTTCCAAGGAGTCAATTAAAAGGCTAAGTCGGCTGGGAAATTTTTAAAACACACAAGCAGTACAAAATACAGTTATCTGACATACAGGAACCTAAATAAAAAGGTCCTATTTAAATCATTAACAAGAAACGAGGTATTATTTGGGACCCTCGTGTAAAACCGAATCATATGGCATCAATAATACATAGAAATATTAAAACTAATATTTCACCTCATACCTCGCGGTCCAATTAAAATCATCATATAAATATCAAACAATTAATCAGTTAACACAAACAATCAAATATAAATTATTATAAATAATAAACAAATAGTTTACCATTAGCGCGTAAACTACCAGGCATGATAGGAGGATGTTACAAATCTCCCCCCCTTAAAAGGATTCCGTCCCCGGAATCTCACCACGTTACTAACTCAACGTTTCTTCCACTGATCACTTTTCAAATCAACCTTCCGTTCAAATACCAAGATAATCTGACTTCCATATTCTACTGTACTCTTATGTAAATAACAGACATGAATATGTATCATAAACACCTGCCGACTCAGCATGAAGATCAAAAGTAACCATCTGGTCATTTACTACTTATCGTATGCAAAACTGATCAAATATATAAGGAATAGGTAACATTCAGCGTTCCCCAATACAACTGATCCCCTTTTAGTGTAATGGATCTGTGTACAGTTTCTGTCTCTCACACAATAGCAATAACAATGTCGGGACCTGCAAACTGTTTCTCATCTGTCTCTAATCAACACGTAGAAGTATGACTGTGATGATCACATAACATGTCATAAAGTGTCATAACAATACCCGAGTAATAAGAATTTCAAACGCAAATTCAATCAATGGTATGTACAAATCCCAAAGCCTATACCACTCTACACACATGCATGTAACATATCCTCAAGTTTATGAATGGTTCATCAAGTCTGACAATCTGCCTGAAACTGATAAGCTGCACTCAAATTAACCCACATTCACAATTCTCGCTGTAGACTCTTCTAGAAGTTGAAAATAAATTTAGAATCTCTATCAGAAACAGTCAATATTGGAATACTGTGTCGAGAAGCAATCACATCAATATACAGTTGAGCAAATCTGATGCGAGAAGTTGTCTCACTAGTAGCAAAAAATACACATTATTCGTCAAACAGTCACAATCACCCAAATCAAATCATAACTTTGCTGAGTACGTGGGAGTTTGGTTACAAAATCCATCATAATTTGCTCCCAATACTATTCTGATATCTCCAGCAGTTTCAAAATTCATAAAATTCCTGGAGTTCTACTATAACATTTGCATAAATAGATCAAAATTCCATGAATTAGGCAACTTCTGTCTTCATCTTGGACCCCCAATTCAGCAATTTAAGGTCATTATTCATTTTAATGCTACCTGGCTGAACAACCAATCTAGACTGGTAAGTCCTTCTCAAAGTCAAAATACAAAACTCTCCGAGCAAAGGCACCCAATACTAGACTCGTTAGTCTTTAATCCTCGAAATTTATCAAATAACTCCTCTTTTGTTAATCATAATTTCTGACTACAAATTTTCATCAGTCAAAACTTTCACTTGAACAATTTCAGTCTATCCACTAAGTCAAAACAATCCCAATTTGTACAAAACAAATATTATCATTGACTCCATCGCATTATCAAGCATAGGCTACTGCATTAGCTTTCCCGGGTCGATAACGAAATTTCGCAATCATAGTATCAAATCAATTCTGAATACTGTTTTAGTCACATATTCAACTCTTTCTATAGAAAGCACATATTGCAAGCCCAACTGATCAATACAGTTACACATTTCATATCATATCAATAATATCTCCATAGTGTTTAAGGCAATCAACAGTTGTAAACTCCAAGTCATGCAAAGGAAATATTACAACGCACTAAAAATCATCAAATCCATCGAGTAGTCCAAAAATATGTATATGACAAGATAGTCATTTCAAAATCTGAAGTACTACTTCTATTCATCATCCCGTCCAATCAAATCTCTTTACAGATTAACCGGTCAACTGACTCACAATCCATAATCCATTTTCATTAAATCATTTCTGGGTAATCCAAAATCCCTCAAAATCAAACATTATCAGCTATCACATTTCAGCCCAATTCCAAATACATTCATACTCAAAGTGAGAAAATAAATATCCATAACAAAGTTAGATTAAAATCGGTTGAGTTTTAACAATTGTCTAAACACAATACATCATATAGCATGCAATTCAACTAATCCGATAGCAACTTCTTATGGCATTTAACAGTTGCTCTATATTGTCTCAAACAATACATACTTATCAGTATATCAAACCCAAATATAGGCATCAACAAAATGAACTAGAAATCATTTATCATCAAATACCTTTACTTCTAGTAGAACAGTAGCATCAGAAGCAGTCATATTCAATTATCACATAAGACCATATAGATAACTGAGCATTCAACTCTAAAAGCAAATATCATACATAAAGGTATAGAGTTCATCAAAACATACCTGAAATATCATCTTCAGCAATGGTAGCATCATCTTCCAAACTCTGAATTGCTCTACCCTTTGGCGAAGAAGGTTTCTTTCTCTTTTGTCTCACCACTGACGAAGATCCCCCGACAACTCCCGCTACCCCTGACCCTAAATTCTTGGCAGAAGGACATTCACCATATTTGTGACCCTCTTTCTGACAATTCAAACACATTTCACTAGGAAACAAACAACAATTTACCCCATGACCAATTATTCCACATCGGATGCAACGTAAAGTCTGGAGTGAGCATGACCCAAAATGAGAAGATCTACAATCTTTACACCACTGGAACATTTTATTAGACCCACTCGTCATAGGTTTAATAGGTTGACTTCCTTGTTCCTGACTAACATGTCTTTTCCGCTTTTGTGAAGTATTACTTTGTTCAAATCTAGACTTCGGTTGAGGAATCATATCCTGGTTCATCATGTCTCTAGCCATTGCATCCCTTCCCAGCATAATAGGATTCATACTACCACTGTATACAGGCGGTTGATAATCCAAAAATGGCTTACAGTCACAAGGTTGGATAAATCTCATATATGGATATGGATATACTCCCTGAGGTACAAATGGATAATGAAACTGTGGTTGTGTCCACTATGATGCAGAAGCAAACGAAAAAGTAACCGGAGGAATAACTGTCGAAGAAGTCTTAACTTGTTCATTCAGTATAAGAATCCGTTGTTCTAATCCTCTAACAATATCTTTTAATCTCTGTGTCTCACTTTCCAATTTATGGATATACTCAAGCAGATCAAGTTCAGATTTAGTACCGGAAATCACAATGTAAGTAGATGTTTCCACATTAGGAGTTGATGAAGTTCCTGCTGGTGCCAGGGTTACAGGAATCTTTGTCGGGATTTCTTTGTCAGCCATCTGTTACAATCACAACATCTCGCCATTTATTAGGTAAACCGTTAGAACCTACATACTAATCACAACACGTAACAAACTCCAATCACTCTAATCCCCACACAAACAAGGAATGTTTGACCAGACTCGAGCCAAGATTTGGGAATTGAACACTCCAACTGTGCACGCATCCCAAACCAGGGCTCTGATACCAAATTGTAACACCGCTATTTTTTTTATTTTTTTTTTATAAATCACTGCGGAAGCGAATACAGACAATTACAAACCTATTCACATAGGTAGTATAAAAATAAGTAATTAAACCGACACAAAAGACAAACAACCCAAAACCGGCGTTACATAGTTTACAACAAGCTCGACCGACACAAAATATCAGAGTGCAGTTCAAACATTCCCAAAAGCAAACACAACATCCGGCCAACAGCCAAACTTACTGCAACCTGCGAAAGGGAGGGTTTATGTGGGGGATTAGCACAAAGCTAAGTGATGGAGATTTAACAAACGAACAGCATCAGTTACAACAAGTAACGACATACAATCAATTCACATAATTGTCATCAAACAATTATCACCCAGGTCATGCAATCAGGGATATCCAGAGGACCGGCGGTTCTGCAGAACCTGCAACCAAATGCCGGCCTAGCATAGGTTTACCGATAGCATATTGCTACTCAGCTCAGTTAACCATTTCTGTTGTATCAAAACACATCAGAAACCCTTAACTGAAAACCAAAAGCAAATAGTGCCCAGCCTACAAAACTGTCGCGGCTGACCTCCTTCAAAACAACTCAAAGTGTCCAACATCAAAGTTGCTCCCGATTACAAAGCACGTATACAGATCAGATCGTGTTCTCAAACACAATTCAATGGTTACTATCATATAGCAAGAATAATCAAATTATCATACTAATCAATCTGCTTATACATCAAGCATAAAGTAATTGCAACCGTAACCGTTACAACTAGCAGAATTCGTGAGTTAAAAGTCCACTCACCTGCATCCTTGACCAATCCAAAATCCACACTCAGTTGTCTTATATCACTGAGTCTTTGAGTCTTTGAGTCCCCTGAGAATACAATATAAACAAGTCAATAACTCAAATCATAATTAACTCCAAAAGTCAACCCAATTCACTAACAAGTCAAAGCTTAACCATTAAACTTAATCATGTATAACCAACAAGAATTATACTCAAAATCATTTAGAATATCTTTATATAAGATATTAAACATGTAGTAATCAACAAACCATTCATAAGCGTCATCTATTTCCAATTAATCCGCAAATGGGTCAAAACCCAACCCGTTAAGCTTAAAACATTAAATCTACTTGAAACATATCAAAAACCATTTAGGATCTCCATATATATCATAAGTAACATGGAGTAACCAACGGAACATGTACAATCTAACTAAACATGCTTATAGTTCATCCAAGTCAATTTCATACTTTAAAGTATGCAATTAACACAAATATATACACATATAGCATCAAACATCATAGCCATCTCTTCTATATCATATAATCATTAATTAATCTTTAAGAATGTAAGTGTTCTCCCAAAAATTCTGCTCAAAACAAAAACTATGTACAAAAACCCATTTTTGCCCAAACGGGTCCAAAACCACAACTTTGGCTCTAACGGATCGACACCAAAACGACATTTTTTGAAAAAACTTTATAAAGACAGCTTGTTCCCCTTATAATGAAGAGTTGATCTGCACTTTTTGAGGTCCTAACTCGGAAAGACGACCAAAGTCAACAAAAGTCAACTTTAGCGAGATTTCGGTAACTTTTAGCAATTCAATTCCAAATCAATTCTAATCATTTTTCAGTGTTTACTAACATCATTTAGAACTTGTAGAAGCTATCTTACATACATTTCACTTATCCAATTAATTCAAACAAAAATCCAACTTAAATTAACTAAGAAATGTCTAATTTGGCAAATTCTTGAAATTCATCAAAACTAGCACTTCTAATGCATAATTTGAGTTTCAAACAATCTATATGTGTTGTAGGAAGTATGTGAAGCATAAAATTCAATCACTTAATGGTCAATTTCGAATTTGACCCATTTAGAATCATTTATTCATAAATTCCTAATTTCAAGTTCACCTCCTACATCCTTTAATGGAGTTTCATGCTTAATCATCGTAATCATAACAATTTATCATTCAAATGATATCAAATCAGTTTAGAACTTCATATTTATGCATACTAAACACATGGAAAGCATTAAAATACAATATGGATCATCAAATCATGAACTCACAAATTCAAGTTTACTCCTTGACCTCCATTAATGGGTTCTTGAGATCAACTCTTTAAGTCACATAATTCAACCACGAATTTCATATCAAATCAGTAAGTAACATCCATTGAACATATAAGAACATGAATACAACATGAATTTGACATAAACCCACTTAATCTCCAACCCTAGAAAGTCAAAATTTGGGTTTCTATGCAAGGATTCTTCAAGAACACAACATGAGATTGACAAGAACATATCAAAATCGCATCTACATACCTTAGTTACAGCAAATCAGTAGCAAAAGAGTAGATTAAAGGCTGAAGCAAAGGTTTGTTCTTGGTTTCTTTCTTTTCTCACGTAGCCAAGCACAAACAGGAACAAAAGAGCTAACTTTGACTTCCAAGGAGTCAATTAAAAGGCTAAGTCGGCTGGGAAATTTTTAAAACATACAAGCAGTACAAAATACAGTTATCTGACATACAGGAACCTAAATAAAAAGGTCATATTTAAATCATTAACAAGCAACGAGGTATTATTTGGGACCCTCGTGTAAAACCGAATCATATGGCATCAATAATACATAGAAATATTAAAACTAATATTTCACCTCATACCTCGCGGTCCAATTAAAATCATCATATAAATATCAAACAATTAATCAGTTAACACAAACAATCAAATATAAATTATTATAAATAATAAACAAATAGTTTACCATTAGTGCGTAAACTACCAGGCCCGATAGGAGGATGTTACAGCTAACCATTTTGAGTTAGCGCCGCTAAGTTCTAAAGGTTAGCGCCGCTACGGCTGCATGTACTTTGTGTCACATCCCTGACAGACCGCGTTAGCGCCGCTAACTTTAAGGGGTTAGCGCCGCTAAACCCTAAGAGTTAGCGCCGCTATGGCTGCATGGGCTTTATGTCAAATTACCTCCCAAGCTGGCCAATGCGTGGGGAACACCTAGGAACGCACTTTAGCGGTCATAGTGGTTAAATATGAATCTGGAAGCAGGAGAAATGGGAGACTTCATTTGTTTTGAAGTTCTTTTTGCTCTCTCTCTCTAAAAACACACACATTTCCTTCTTTGATGCTACAAAAGATCAAGAGAAGGTGTAAGAGAGAGCTGCTCCAAATTTTGGTCCTCAAGCTGCTGTTCCAAGGTGGTGTTCGCGGTGAAGTACCACTAGAGGTGAGCTAGCACTCGTGATTGACGTGTTCCCGGGGTATATCCCAATAGATGATTCGGTTAATCGTTCTTGGAGGATCATCACCACGATTATTGACATTTTCTGGAGCTTAGGAGAAAGGTATAACACCTCTTTCCTTCTCAAGTTGCATTTCTTGAACATAGAGTTTGGTCCATTTGTGGGATTTCGGTTTTTATGCTTTATGTGCTTGTGTCTTGGGCTATTCATGTTGTACCTTGCTTCCGCTGCGAGCCCACGAAATCCCTACAATATAAGATTTGCATGGTCTTGTGTGGCACACCATGCCTTAGAATTTATATATGATGTATGTGGTTGTATTATTTGTGTCCGGTAACATTTTTGAGCCTTTTAGACCTATGTGATGTGCTTGGTTGATTTAATTAATATATTCATTCATTTGGTGGTTTATACCACATTGGTTTGTAATAATTAATTTATTCGGTTTGTATATTTAAAGGCTTGCATGCCAATTTCTATTCTTTGTAATTTGTAGTATTAGCTTGGAATAGTAAATTGTGGCTTGCATGCCATTTCCTTTTAAATTTGTAAATTGTAAAAGGAAGACCGAAGCAACTAACAAGGACCATGAAGGGTGTCTTGGCGAACGTGGATCTGGAGGTCGGTGGGAGACGCAATGGATCAAGTGGGAGAGCACACATCAAAGTCTTGGATTTTTGTCCTTAGTAGACTTTGTCTTGCCCATTGGCTCATAGGCAAGATGCATAGGGTTATATGGCTCGTTACCGGACTTATATTGCATGCGTGGTTGGTTTTATTTTGTTCTTTTCTTGCATGGTTTTTAGGATCTTCGCATGCTAGAAAATTTTTCAAAACAATCAAACCAAAGAGTTTTAAATTGGTTTACTAACTCCTCGCGCCACATACATAAGAAATGGTTAAAAACATTTTAACCGGAAAAACAAAAACCCGATTTTCAAAAGTAAATCTCACACCACCCGTAAGATGACACCGCCCGAATCTAGTGAAACAAGATTGGTCGTCGAGCTCTAGCCGAGATCAGTTTTGCGTAACTGTGTGGAAGGCGCGTGTGGCAACTCGCATGGTCGGTTGTCGAGCTCTAGCCGAGCCGGCCATTGGGCTGGAGTACCACCGTGTATCTTGACGGACGATTTACATTTCAAGACTTAAAACGCCTTGGTAGTTGTCGAGCTCTAGCCGAGCTATCAAAGTGGATTAATGAGGAATTGGTGTGAAGGGATCAAACATGCCATATAGGTGCTATGAGTACCTTGGATCCCGCAAGTGTCTAAGAGTTGTAGTCATGGACTACAATCGGTAAAATGATTACCGGCCTAAAATAGCTCCATGAAGTGATCCGCGGCAAACCCGTCATGGATTGGGGTATTTTGAGGTTCTTAGCCCTTGTTAATATAATTTGTTTTTATAACAAGTGGGTAATTATTTAACAACGATTTAAATACGTCATAACTAACCAAATTCGTACTTTGCATGTAGATGGCATCTACTAGCAACACCAACACAACAAACATATCACTCCGTCCATTTTTGGAGAAGGAGAATCTCACCGAACCAAACTTCATAGATTGGCATAGGACTTTGAGAATTGTCCTCCGCCAAGAGATGAAGCTTGAAGTCCTTGAGTCACCTCTTCCGGACGCTCCGGCAGCCAATGCATCAAGGGCCTTGAAAGACGCGCACGAAAAGCATGTCAAAGACACAAATGATGTTACTTGCCTACTGCTTACGACCATGAGTCCCGAATTGCAAAGGCAATTCGAGAAAGTGAGTGCGTACGATATGATTTCTCAGCTGAAGGACATGTTCCAACAGCAAGCAAGGCAAGAGATTTATGAATGTGTCAAGGCTTTTGTCGGTTGTAAGATGCCGGAGGGCAGCAATGTGAGTTCCCACGTCCTTAAGATGAAAGGGTACGTGGACCAGCTCGAGGAGTTGGGCTTTCCCATGGGGAAAGAGTTGGCGGTTGAAATAATCCTCCAATCTTTGCCTCCATCATATGGACCGTTCATTGTGAACTTCCATATGCATAGTATGGATGAAACCGTTATGGAATTTCATGGCATGCTTAAGACTACCGAGTCCGAGCTTGCCAAGGCAAAGCACTCCACCTCTACTGCCGTCCTAGCCATCAACCAAGGTGGTAAGAAGCGGAAGCAGCCCGTGTCGGGCTTGAAGGGCAAAGGGAAGGGGAAGGGGAAGGCCAAGGCCAATGTGCCGAAGCCCAAACTTAACCCGATCCCGGAGCCAAAAGGGAAACAAGTGGCTACCGCTGCCACCTCACCGGAAGAGACAACCTGCTTCTTCTGCGAGGAGAAGGGACACTACTGGCGTAGTTGCTCCAAGTACTTGGAGGAGCTCAAGAAGCTACGAGCAAAAGGTGCCGCTGCCTCCGGTACGTACATGATTGAATTTCATAACCCGCTACTTCTAACACCTGGGTTTTAGACAACGGGTGTGGTACTCACGTTTGTAATAATGTGCATGTACTAAGAAGAAGTAGGGACTTAGTTAATGGAGAGCTGGATCTCATCATGGGAAACAAGGCAGTTGTCCCGGTTGAAAAGATTGGGAGTGTGGAGCTCGCCTTTCCATCCGGCTTATCTATTGTTTTTTTATGATGTATCTTATTAGCCACATGTGGCTAGAAACATTATTTCCTTGTATGCTTTGTATGACAATGGCTTTGATTTTAAATTTGAGAATGATAGCATCTTGTGTTACAAGCATCATGTCTTTTATTTTAAAGCATTTCCATGTCATGGCATATGTGAGACAAGCGTAAGCTTGCAAAACAATAGAGCAATCATGAATGTTGATTCGGGATCCAAAAATGTTTTGGATAAATTTGTTGGGATTTCGTTGGCAAGCAGCGGAAGCAAAGGAACAATAAATAAAGCCCAATGTACAACTCATTAAAGCACAAAAACAAGAAATCCCAAAAGAGGACCAAACTCTATGTAAAGAAATGCAACATGCAAAAGGAAAGAGGTGGTAATACCTTTCTCCTAAGCTCCAGAAAATGTCAAGTGTTGTGGTGGTGATCCTCCATTAACGAAAACGAACCTTTTATTGGGTTGTACCCCGGGAACACGCCAAACCACAAGTGCTAGCTCACCTTTGTGGTACTAACTTGAATACCACTCTGGAACAGCAACAATGAAACCAAGTTTCTGGAACAATCCCTCTTGAACTATCTCTTAGTCTTTTGTAGCACCAAAGAATGTTTTTGGTGAAGAATTGGCAAAAGTCACCAAATTAGACTCAAGAGAGAGGTTATATAGAGCTCACCTTGTCCCTAGATCTTCTCATGGCCGGCCAAAAACTCATAGATATATCACACATGCATTGGTCAGCCTTGGAGGTGATTTGACAAAAACACATGCAGCCGTAGTGGTGCTAACCCATAAGAGTTAGCGGCGCTAACCCCTTAAGGGTAGCGGCGCTATCGCGATCTGTCAGGTGATATGACAAAAAGTACATGCAGCCTTAGCGGTGCTAACCATTAAGGTTTAGCGGTGCTAAACACTTAACGTTAGCGGCGCTATCGCGGCCTGCGATGTCAACTTTTGTGTTTTTCCTTATTTGGTCCCTTTACTTTAGTTGCTGTCAGGTTTGACCCCGGTGTATGACCCAATAGGCCCATACATCATCGGTAGCGGTCTAGATGACGTACGTGCAATCTCTTATTGATGTTGGTAAGAAAGCACAATGTGATCTTGAATGTAAAAGACACATCAATAAACTTCTAAGTGAAGAACTTCAGGAAGCCAAAGATAAAGCTGACTAACTTCAAAAGATCACTGAATCTTGGTGTAAGTCATCAAGGCTTGCTGAAAAGTGCATCAACTAACAAATTCCTAAATAGGTACAAGCTGTACTTGGAGGTGACTATCAATCCGCAACCTATGCAGCTGATGAGGATGAGATAACAAGTACAGACTCTGAGGAAGATAACCAACTGATAGAGTCTCAGAAGGCAGCCTTAGAGAAGAAACATGGTCAAAAGCTTAAATACAATATGTTTGTAAAGGCAAAAGATCATGGGAATGAGTGCTCAACATCTAAACAACATGGTAAGTCTGTGCTAGACAGATTAGGCACTCAGCCTATTCAAAGAACTTCAGTCATAGAAAGGCTTAATCCAAATCCTTTTAAAAGATTGCATTCTCTATCTGGCTCAGAGAGAAGTTACAAGAATAGGAAAACCACTGTAAGTCAGAGGTTACTTCACAACCATGGTAAGTCCATAGTTGTCGACCTTGGTAAGTCCAAGGAGATCAACAGTGGTAAGTCCAAACCTGTTGAAACTGGTGAGTCCAGAACGCATGACAAAGGTAAGTCCAAAGTCATGGAAAAAAAGTTTGTTGGTAAAGCTTCTAATCAAAAGGATAACAAACCAAGATCTGACAAAGGTAAGTCCAAAGTCAGTGAGCATCAAGTGAATCAACTTGCAAAGAAAGTTGAAAAGTTATCCACAACATATAATCCTAAGACTGAGAGTAAATTCTCACAAGTATTATTGAATACTCTACCTCCTGTAATCATTGAAAGAAGGAGATGCTACAAGTACAGAAGTAGAGGTCATGAGGCCAAGGACTGTGACATTGAAATCTCAAGGCCTGAACAAGAACAGGCTGATCAGCCTACACAGGACTCAGCTCCTGCTCAAGCTGAACATTCGGTTCAACAAGATGAAGATGCTAAGTGCTCAACATCTAAACCTAATATGAAGTGGGTTCCCAAACAAAACTAATGTGTTTAGTTTACTTATCATGTGCAGGGTTCAGGTAAATGGTACTTGGATAGTGGATGCTCAAGGCACATGACTGGTTGGAAAGGACTTCTTAGTGATTTTCAGGAAGATGAATGTCCTAAAGTAACATTTGATGACAACTCCCATGGAAGTACTAAAGGCTATGGGAAAATGCATGCTGGCAAGGTTACTTTCCAGAAGGTTGCATATGTCAAGGTTCTTAAACACAATCTGATAAGTATCAGCCAGTTGTGTGATGAAGTCAATATTGTTACTTTTAGGAAGAAAGCAGGAACTATATATAATGCTAAGGGTAAGCCTGTATTAATAGCTAAAAGAGGAAGAGATGTGTATCTACTTGATCTTAATTTTGCTGATCCCTATACTGAAACCTGATTGCATTCCCAATCTGTTCCTAAACTGAGGTGGTTGTGGCATAAAAGATTATCACATTTAAATTTCAAAAATATAAATATGCTGTCCAATAAAGAGTTAGTCTCTGGATTACCAAAGATCACATTTGTCAAGGACAAACTGTGTTTAGCTTTTGAACAAGGGAAACACCATAAAGGGTCCTTCAAATCAAAGTAAAATTTTTCTATAACAGACCCATTGCATATGTTGCATATGGATCTATTTTGACCCATTAGTACACCAAGCCTAAGTGGCAAGAAGTACACACTGATGATAGTAGATGAGTTCTCACGATTCACCTGGGTAATATTCCTAAAAGCCAAAAGTGAAGCTGCCCTGGAGATAATAAGTTTTATCAAACAGGAAGAGTTGCAGAAAGGTAAGTCTGTAAAGAAACTCATAAGTGATCATGGGACTGAGTTCAGAAACTTAACCCTATAAGGCTTTTGTGAACAAAAAGGAATATTACAAAATTTCTCATCAGTCAGAACTCCTCAACAAAATGGAGTGGCTGAAAGGAGAAATACAACCTTAATTGAGGCTGCTAGAACAATGCTATGTAAGGCAGGATTGAAACTCTATTTTTTGGATGAAGCTGTCAGTACAGCCTGTTATACCCAAAATAGGTCAATCATTGTCAAAAGATATGGCAAAACAGCATATGAAATGTATAAATCTAGAAAGCCCAATATAGGTTATTTCCATGTCTTTGGTTCAAAATGCTATGTGCTGAATCAAAGAGATCAGCTCCATAAGTTGGAACCTAAAGCTAATCCTGGAATATTTGTTGGTTATTCCTCAATCTCCAAGTCTTACAGAGTGTATAATACACGGAGAAAGGCCATAGAAGAATCAATTCATGTCTCATTTGATGAAGACAGTTATGATCAAGTTGAGAAAAGACAACTGACTTGGTTAGTCTGAGTGAGCTTGAAAAGCCCGAGGAAACCAATATGTCAAATCCTATGTATGTCATGAGAGATGATAGTGATGATGATGTGTGTCTATCAAAGAAATCATCACAAGCTCCAAGGGACTCTCAACATGAGAAGGATAACGAGTTCATCAATCCCTTTCGAGCTGAAATCACTCAGACTGAAGATCTTAGTGATCATCAGTTTGTTGACAATGCTGCTAGTGATACTGAGGAAGTTAGTTCACCTCAGAGTTCTCAATATCACTTAGATCCAGAACCAGATTCTCCAACTACAACATTTAAATTCCTCAAAGATCATCCTCAAGATCAAATCAATGGAAATGTCCAAGAAAGAGTAATGACAAGATCAAAGGCTACATCAAACTATGCTACTTACTTTGGGTTCCTTTCTCAAATGGAACCAAAGAAGATTGAAGAAGCCTTAGAGGATGAGGATTGGATTGAAGCTATGCAAGAGGAATTAAATGAATTTGAGAGAAACAAAGTCTTGAGTCTTGTCCCAGCCCCCAAAGATCACACAATTATAGGCACTAAGTTGGTCTATAGAAACAAAATGGACAAGGATGGAGTGATAGTTAGGAACAAAGCAAGGCTGGTAGCACAAGGGTATAAGCAAGAAGAAGGAATCGACTATGATGAGACCTTTACCCCTGTTGCTAGAATTGAAGCCATAATCCTGTTCTTAGCTTATGCAGCATATAAAGACTTCAAAGTCTATCAAATGGATGTAAAGAGTGCTTTCCTAAATGGAAAACTTCAGGAGGAAGTATATGTGAAACAAACTCCTGGCTTTGTTAGTTCAAAGTTTTCACACCATGTCTATAAGTTAGACAAGGCTTTGTATGGTTAAACAAGCTCCACGAGCTTTGTATGATACACTGTCCAACTATCTGCTATCAATGGATTTAACCAGAGGTAGTATAGATAAGACACTCTTTTTCAAAAAGGATAAAGACAAGTGATTCTTGTACAAATCTATGTGGATGACATTATTTTTGGTTCTACAAATGAATCTCTGTGTGAATGGTTCTCCAAAATTATGTCACAAAAGTACAAGATGAGTATGATGGGTGAGAAAACATACCTCCTAGGCTTACAAATTCAACAAAAGCCTGATGGGATATTCATTAATCAAAACAAATATGTTCTTGAGTTGATAAAGAAATATGGTTTTGATTCTAGTTCAACCATGAAAACACTCATGTCACCAGCTGTCAAGCTGAGTAAAGACTCAGATGGTAAGTCTGTATGTCAGTCTACCTATAAAGGAATGATTGGTTCACTACTCTATGTGACAGCTAGTAGACCTTATATCATGTTCGCTACATGAGTTTGTGCAAGATATCAGACAGATCCTAAGGAATCACATCTTCAAGCTGTGAAAAGGATCTTTAGGTACCTTAAAGGTACACCAAATCTAGTCCTTTGGTATCCAAAGGACTCTGGATTTGAGTTAGTTGGTTTTTCAGATGCTGACTATGCTAGGTGCAAGGTAGATAGAAATTCATCAACAGGAGGATGTCAAATGCTTGGAGGGAAGTTAGTAAGCTAGACTAGTAAGAAGCAGAACTCAGTGGCTACTTCAACTGCTGAAGCTGAGTATGTTGCAGCAGGAAGCTATTGTGCTCAAATCCTGTAGATGCAACATCAGCTTCAAGACTTTGGTATGAGTTTCAAGGAAACTCTTATCCTCTGTTATAACCAAAGTGCTATAGCCATCACTTACAATCCAGTCTTCCACTCAAGAACCAAGCACATTCAGATTAGACATCACTTCATCAGGGACATAGTGGAAAAAGGTAAAGTTGACATCAAATTTATTTCCACTAATGACCAGTTGGCAGATATCTTCACAAAACCAGAGGTTTATGTATCTCCTAAGTGAATTGGGTATGCTCGACCCCTAGCCGTTTGTCTAGAATTTGAGTTTCAGGTTGACAAAGACTAAGTGTCTAAAGCCGAGTGCACAGTTTATAAATAAGTTTTCATAAACTGAATAACTTGTCAAGCTGAATGATGAGTTCACACGTTTGGTGCGTTCCAAACATCAGTTTAACTGCTCAGTGTAGTTAACATATATATTTGAGTATGTCTCAAATATAAATGACTAGTGTCATAGAGTCTGAGCTTTGTGCTTAACTCAAGCTATTTGCTTGATTCACACGTTTGGTGAGTTCAAAACATGTTTTAACTACTCAATATAGTTAGAATATTAGTTTGAGTTAGTCTCAAACGAAAATGACTAAGTGTCATTGATTCCGAGCTGTGTTCTCCACTCAAACTGAGTTTCAATCTCAAGCTGAGTGATCATCTCAAGCTTAGTGCTTGCTGAAGCTGAGTTATTAGTTTACTCCGTTTGGTGTGTCCAACCTATGATTTAATTACTATGTGTTATTAATTCATAAGTCGTTATGTATTTGAGTCAGTCTCAAATCACATTTTATACCGATTATGTATTGGTGTATTACAATAGTGTATGTAATAATGTTGTAGGTCAATAATATTCTTTTACATATTTAACCGTTGAGAGATGATAAGTTTCATCTCGATTACTGTCACCTTGCGCCGTAAATTTCTTATGAATAACGGATAAAAAGGGATTCCAACGGTAACTTTTCTCTATCTTCAGAAAGGTGTATATAACGACCATAACCGGTTTAGAAAAGTTTACGTTTACAATTCTACCTTCTCAACTTCTCATACACTCACATACCTTTCGCGAACACCTCTTTTGCTTCGTGCAAACGTTCATATTCAAACCCTAAATTGCTCAGTGCAAATTCAACAGTTACTCAGTGTAATTTAACAATGGACGGAACCATTCTTATTCTCGGTGATAGGATGGTTAGAGGTGCTCAAATGAAGAATAATGGTGTGCCGTTGATTCGAATCAACAATCAACGAGCCTGTCTCACGATTCCAGAGAGGAAACGAGGCAGAGGATATGAATTGTGGGTGGACTATATTCGAAAATGCCCCTTGGCATTTGCTTTCTCAGGAGCACCACTCCACATAGTTCCACAACACTTGTTGGATTTCTGGTACACTTGCACTTATGACCAGAACATGGGAGAGATCACAGGCACTGTTCTAAATGGGGATAGAACAGTTTTCCTTTCTGTGCAGCGGCTAAGGGAAGTTCTTCAACTTCCTATCAATGATGTGTTCGAAGCTGCAGTCACAAGACACGTGGCAAGGTCAGTCCTACCAAACATGGGTCACCCACAGACTGAGGGTGTTATAAAGAAGGACACTTTTACCACTGGATGGGGCTTCATGGTGTCCACTGTGATTCGTTCACTTGGCACTATGATTGGAGGCCAGGATAAGTTGAACGAGTCTGAGATGCAACTACTCTACAACATGTACCATGCCAGAAATCTGGACTATGCACTGCTCATCTTCAACGAGCTCAAAGCCCAAGTGATGAAGACACCAAGGGATCTCCATGTACCATTCATAAGGTACTTATCCTTGGTGGTAGAAGCTGAGTTGGGAGAACAACTTTATGAAGTTGGACCGGATGTGTAACCTGCCCCAGCACTCCACTCAAAGATGTTCAACAATGACATCTTCCCAGAGTAGGAAGGTCTGAGTGATCCAATGTGATGGATAGCTGAGGGAGCTTCTTCTGACAGTGAAGCTGAGGAGTCGGATCAAGGGGGAGCATCTTGAGCTGAATCAGATCATCGAGCTGAGCAACCTGCTCAAGCTGAACCTTCTTCTCCCTCTGGTTCTAAGTCATATTCAGAGTCTGTATTCGTTGCAAGACCAAGACAAGGTATAAGTCCTCCTCTCTCAACTTCTTCTCTCTTTTCTCCATCATCATTTGGAGATAAGACTGTGGTAAACCCAACCCAGTCTAACCCATCTCCACCACCTTCCATTCAACTCCACTCTGAAACCACCCCTAGTGTGCCTACTGCTACTAGGGAGAAAATCCAAACCTATTCCCGTAAAACTGGCAAAGGTGGTGCACTCCTATAGGCATCACTGGAGCTGAGATCACATTTATCCCTCGCCAGGCAGGAGTTGAGGGGGAGACGCCTACTCTTAAGGTGTCAACCTTGAGGCTCATATTAACCCAACATCCTAAGCTGGGTGTGGTGTCTACTCGGCCCACACTCTCCAGAGCCATGGGAGAGCCTATTACTGTGCCTGAGCAGGCACACTCAGGTAACATTGAAACAATGACCAATCCCAGGGTCAATCACCCCCCTCCAAACCAATAAGCCAACCACATACCCATACACTTCACGTTTCGAGCCCTATTACTTCTCTTCAATTCTCATACCTACCTACATGACATGTCAATGTTTCATTTCAGTACCAAGGTGATTCACAGGGTCCAAACTCTTGTGCACATGAGTTTGAGGATATACACCAACCTTTGGATGATGCACCTACATACTCACCTACTGTTGTTCTTGACTCTTTTTCTTCACAGGATAAACATGTTGAGTCTAAGGATAAGGGTCAGTATCCTCCAGATGAATCTGCCTCCTCAGGCATTCAACAATTAAAGCAATATTTAGCAGCTCAGTTTGGTCTGTTCCATCTCAAGCAGAAGAAGAACAAATGCAAGATTTATCAAAGACTTGAGAAGCTGACTAATGAAGTTAAAGAGATTGCCTCTGTGATTGTTGCCCTATCTGAAAGACAGATTTCAACCCCTATTGATGATGTCAAAAAGGGGGAGAAGGTTCAAGCTGACGTTGAGTTAGTTCAAGCTAAAGCTTTATTCGCACTAGCAAAAGGAGCAGAGAGGCAAGCTCAGTTTGAGGGGGAGCTGGAGTTAGAGAAAGAGGAACCTGCAGCTAAGAAACAAAAGGTGATGGAAACTGAATCTGAAGATGAAGCTGACAGTGTCTCTGAGACTGAGGAAGAAACTGAAGAAGAAAAATCCACAAGGCTTATGATTGAAATGCTCGAACAAGAGGAAGCCAATGAGTTAGGCATTTCACTTGAAGAGCCGAGGAAAAGAAAAGAGAAGGAGGCAAAGGACCAAGAAAAGGAAAAAGAGAGAAAAGCTTTGGCTCAAGCTGAAGCTGACTACACTGGTCCAAGACCTGATCATATCCCATATACAGACGCAGAGATTCAAGAGTGCCATTTCAGAAGGAGCGTAACTGAAGAGATCAAAGGCATGACTTTGAGTAGAGTAAATGGAGCCATCATTCTCAACATAGAATTTGATGATAAAACTACAATGGGAATAGACCTGAGATTTGTTCACAGGATGGGCTACATAGAATGGAAAAGAATTATAATGATGCTCAAGAAGTTCAAACGAAGTCAAATCAAGCAAGATATCTTTGCTGAAGTTTCTAAGCTGATTAACAGATCTGAGGAACTGAGATATGTTCCAGTTCCTGGTCTGCAATGGGAGAAATTGTTTGAAGTTCCTGAAGGTGTGGAGTTTAAAGAGAATCAGAGTATTGATGCACCTGTTCAGGGGTTTATGTTTAAGGATCAGGCAGGCAAACCTAGTTTTATCAAGCTGAATGAAATTCGCTATTTAAAAGCTAGGGATGCCTTACACATTCCAAGTTGCTGTGGTGGTGATAGTTCAAATCATTTTGTGAGATACAAGTTGAACAAAATCATCAAACTACAATAGAAGAAACTCAAAGGGAATGTAGAAGCTGAGAAGTTGCTATACGAAATTACAAAAGAAATCATTAACTGGGAACTTCTACATCCTGAGTTCATAAGATAATAGATTAGTTCTATTGTAAATATTAGATTAGTTCTAATTTGTGTAAGCACTAAGTGTGCATGATCTGAGTGATCAAAATTTTGTATTTTGATATGTTCAATAAATACAAGTATTAGTTTGATATGTTCAACTGTGTTATGATATGTTCATAATTCTTAATCTGATTAGTTCAGCTTGAATGAATAATTGATGAGTTCTTATTCATGATTGGTTGGTATGTTCAACTTAAAATTGATAAGTTCAATTAAAATTGATAAGTTCAATTAATATTTGATACGTTCAAAAATAAAATCTTGATAAGTTTAAAATTTAAAACATAATTCTGTTAAACAAACTTAAGAACTGTTTGATGGTTTTGTCATCATCAAATAGGGGGAGTTTGTTGGGAATATGATCACATCAGTTGAAATTTGATGAGACAAAGTTAAGTTTGTAAGATGTCTTCTAAATATAACTTAAACAGAATTATAAGGTTTGATCAGACTGAACACTTACATTATTTGATGAGACAAAGTTAAGTTTGTAAGATGTCTTCTAAATATAACTTAAACAGAATTATAAGGTTTGATCAGACTGAACACTTACATTATCTTAGTAAGGTTATCAATGTGTTTGATAAGCTGTGTATGTCACCTAAGATATAGGTTGAGTATTCAGCCTGATATGTGTCAAGATGAGTGACTCAACGTATATACTGAGTCAGCTTAAAAGAGTTGCTAAATAAGTTCTAGCTAACTCTTAGGACTTCTAAGGATGAGTTAGTTATTATACATCTTAGTTGATGTTTGTTTTCGGGTTTGTTCTCGAAGAACTCAGCTTGATGAGTTTCAAGCTGAGTAACTCAGTCCGACTAAAGAAGTAAGTTTAAGAGAATTTAAATATGTTTTAAATTCACTTTTATCTCTCTATATCTACGGGAAGGATAAGAAGATTTCAGAATCAAGATTGAAGATTGAAGACTCAAGATAAGAAGATTCAAGATTCAAGATTCCGGGTTATCCGTTAGTTAGTCAGCAAATTAGGATTAGTTCTAGTTTGTTAGGATCCGTAGGAACATGATTATAAATACTTATCATCCTCATAAGTTTCGAGGTACGACTACGACTACAAGTTACAGAGCCATAACTCAGTTTCACCTCAACATTGATCGTATGTGTTACGAATCTTGATTCACTGTTGGTCAGTTCAACGTGATCAAGAAAATCACAAATTGCCAATTTGTTCGTGTGTTCGAATCTTCACATCTGTTGTGAAATTGGTAAGCATTCAATCTGTGATTAAATCCTGTTTAGAGAGTCGTCCTATATCTATAATCATAAATTGATTATAGATAGCAAAGTTTGAGAGATTGAGAGATTTGATTTACATTAGGTGTTTACATATCAAGTGTTGCTTACTTGATAGAGTCTATAATCATCTTCTTATTAATGAAAAGCAAAACATTCGATTGTGTAGTTTGATGTGTGTTAACACTTTTTATTGATTTGTTAAATTTTCCACAGAAAGTGTATTCAACCCCCCTTCTACATATTACTTGCTTGTTGACCTTCTCACTAAGAGACCAACAAAAGGTTTCATTCTTGTGTTTGACAAGATAGACATATCCGTACCTACTATAATCATCTATAAAGGTAATGAAGTATCTTGTGTTATTCCTTGTGACATGCTTGAAAAGACCACATACATCAGTATGCACTATATCTAACAAGTCCTTTCCCCACTCACTTGTTCCCGTGAAGGGTGCTTTAGTCATTTTGCCCAATAACCAAGATTCACATACATCAGTGGATCCTTCATCAAAAAATTCCAAGATCCCATCCGCTTGGAGCTTGACGATACGAGTCCTGTTTAGGTGGCCAAGACGACTATGCCATAAGGAATACTTATCCATGTTAGAATATGCCCACCGATGCAAGTATACCATTTGGAATCACTACCGATGATGTATGGGCCTATTGGGTCATACACCAGGGTCAAATCTGACAGCAACTTAAGTAAAGGGATCAAAAAAATGGCAAAAGAGAAAAGTTGACTTCGCAGGCCATGTTAGCGCCGCTAACTATTAGGAGTTAGCGCCGCTAAGTCTTATAGGATAGCGCCGCTACGGCTGCATGGGCTTTATGTCAAGTCAACTGACTAGCCGCGTTAGCGCCGCTAACCCTTTAGAGTTAGCGCCGTTAAGTATGGGTTAGCGCCGCTAAGTCCAAACGGCACCTTTTTGTCATATCACCTCAAAAGATGGCCAATGCATGGGGTTGAGTCTGAGACTCTCTTGACCGGCTGTGGGAGGTGAAATGTCGATTTGGAGTTTATAAAAGACCATTATTCAGCCTCATTTGTCTCTCTTGATAAGTTACACATACATACACACTCACAAAGTGCTACTAAGACTTTTGGTGAGTTCTACAAGAGAGAGAGTTAGGGTCTTTGCTCCAGAATTCGGTTCTAAGTGTTGAGTTGTTGTTCTCCTAGTCGGTTTTCAAGCAAGAAGAACCCAAAGGAGCTTGCTAGCTCAAGGGATTTGACGTGTTGCCGGGGTATTATCCTCTAGTTGATTCGTTCAAGCCAAGGAGAAGCAAATCCATTCACTACACCGACTTTTGCTGGAGCTAAGGAGCCGGTATAACCTCCTTTACTCTCTGTCTTTGTTGCATTTCGTTTCATAGAGAATGATCCATGTTAGGGGTTTTTACGTTTTATGCTTTACATGCTTGTACCTTGGGCCTTTTGTGTTGTACCTTTGCTTCCGCTGCGTGCCCTGAGAACCCCAACAGTGGTATCAGAGCCACCTCTATGATTGTTATGCACTTGGTGGCTTTGAAAACCCGAAATCAAAATTGTTTGTTTTCTGTCGAACAGGGTTAGCGGCGCTAACTTTGAGTTAGCGGCGCTAACTAGTTTTAGATAGCGGCGCTATCGTCGCTGGTCAGTTTTTGTTCAAATTTAAAAACAGTTTTTGGTCTCGGGTTTTTAGCCATGTTTTGAGCTTCTGGAAATTTTAATCTTGTTATTTTGATGTTTAAATTCCAGTAGCATGTATGTTTGTTTGGTTGTATGTGAAGATGTTAGTTGGTAACCTTGCCTAGACCCTTTGGTTGTTTTGTGTGTTTGGATGCAAGTTTGGTTGTATTATTATTCTTATGATAAATTTGTAATAATAATGTGGCTTGCATGCCATTTCATTCATCCATGTAATTGTAATAGATAAATAGGTATTTTATGGCTTGTATGCCATTTTATTCTATTGTATGTATTTTATGATGGATGATGAACACACAAGATGGGTCAAAGGAGATGGAGCTAGGAGCCCATGAAGCCCACGATGGAGTCCAATGGAGATGGCGGGATTAGTGGGAGCTCGCATCGAAGATTTTGTCCCTAGAATTGACCAAGTTCTTCCCGTTCGGCTCATGGGAAGAACGCATAGGTTTTTATGGCAAGGGTTACCAATTTTAATATTTTATGCGTGTGATGTGATTTTGTATGCATGGATTGTGTAGGATTCGCATGCTAGATAATTTTTTCAAAAATTAACAAAATCAAAAGAGATTTGATAAAAATGGGTTACAACTCTCTCGCGCGCTCACATACAAGATTAACCCACCTAGTGAAAATAGGCTTTTGTCACTTGCATGTTAATCTAAAACCAAACCGGAAACAAAAGCCCGTCTTTCCACGAAACGTAAATAATGCACCATCCGTAAGATGATACCACCCGAATATAGTCATATGGGTTTTGGTTGTCGAGCTTAGCACGAGCCAACTCCCATAAAACTGTGTGGAAGGTGAGTGTGGAAATTCACAATTTTGGTTGTCGAGCTTAGCACGAGCCAACTTTGGTGAATTTGTCACCGTATGTCTTGACGGACTATTTGCAATTTTGGATTTGAAATCTTGGTTAGTTGTCGAGCTTAGCATGAGCTAACCAAAATTTCAAGATTCAAAATTGGTGCAAGAAGGGATCAAACATGCCAAACGACCATTGGATGTCGTAGGATCCCGCAAGGCGCTAAGGATTGCAATAGAGATTGCAATTGGCAAAATGGTTGCCGACCTAAATAATTTTATCGTGTGATCCGCGGTAACCCCGTCACATTGTGGGATGAAAGACGGTTCTTAGCCTTGTTAAAGTTAATTCTTTATGGGTAAATTAATTTAACAAGATAATACATATCTATAACAAACTAATTTAAGTCTACTTTGCAATTTTAGATGGCATCAACAAGCGCAAACACCACCACCACCAACATTTCTCTTAGAGTTTTCCTTGAAAAGGAGAAGCTCGATGGGAGCAACTTCATGGATTAGTATAGGCAACTCAAACTTGTCCTACGCTATGAAGGGAAGATGCACACCATAGAGGAACCCTTACCCGAGGCACCTCCAAGCGGTGCAACTAGGGCAATCCGAGAGGCATATGAAAAACGCCTCAAGGAGACTGAGGAGATTACATGCCTCATGCTGAGCACCATGAGTACCGATTTGCAAAAGCAAATGGACCACTTAAGTGCTCACGACTTGATCGTGCAGCTGCGGGATATGTTCCAGCAGCAAGCGAGGCAAGAGAGGTATGAATGCTTCAAGTCGGCCCTCGCTTGCAAGCTTCAAGATGGAGGGAACGTGAGTGCTCATGTTTTGCGTATGAAAGCAAACATTGAGCGGATGGAGAAGCTAGGATTTACCATCGGGAGGGAGATGGCGGTCGATTTGATCCTCCAATCCCTGCCCAGTGCATATGACCAATTCACTATGAGTTATCATATGCATAGCATGGATAAATCCTTGATGGAGTTGCATGGTATGCTCAAGACTGCCGAAGCGAGCATGACCAAGAGCAAGCCATCCTCCTCCTCCACTCCCGTTCTTGCCATCCGGGAAGGCCGCATAACCAAAAGGAAGGCCGCCCCTTCCAAGAAAAGGAAGGGTAAGGGAAAGGTTGGTGCAACCAAGCCTGCCCCGGCCTCCGAGGGTAAGGGTAAGGGGAAGACTCCCCAAGCCAAGACTACGGAGGATGCGGAGTGCTTCTTTTGTGGGGGCAAGGGCCACTACCGCCGAAGCTGCCCCAAGTACTTGGAGGGACTCAATAAGCTCAAGGCAATGAGCATATTGGGCCCGGAAACTTCAGGTACGTTCATGATAGAACTTCACCATACTTCTACTTCTAAAGGCTGGGTTTTAGATACTGGCTGTGGCACTCACATATGTAATATGGTGCAGGTGCTAAGGGCAAGTAGGAGCTTGGAGAAGGGAGAACTAGATCTTGTGATGGGAAACTCCGAGATTGTCCCGGTGGAAGCTCAAGGAAGTGTGGAGCTTTCATTCAAGACTAGTTATTCTATTTTATTGAAAAATGTCTGCTATTCGCCCTATGTGGCTAGAAACATTATATCACTTCATGCATTGTATGACGATGGTTACAAATTTTATTTTGATGATGATACTATTATATGCTTTAAAGATAACATTGTTTATTTTAAAGCTTTACCATGTCATGGCATTTATGAAGCAACTGCATACATTAATTCAACAAAGTCTATCATGAACATTGATTCTAGTTCCAAAGATGGTTTGGATAAGTATTCCTTATGGCATGGTCGTCTTGGCCACATAAACAAGACTCGCATCACCAAGCTTCAAGTGGATGGAATCTTGGAGACATTTGACCAAGGGTCGAATGATGTATGTGATTCTTGTTTACTAGGCAAGATGACAAAGGCACCCTTCACGGGGACAAATGAGAGAGGTAAAGACCTCTTGGACATCATCCATACGGATGTATGTGGGCCTTTTAAACATGTTACAAAGAATAACTCGAGATACTTCGTAACCTTTATAGATGACTATAGTAGGTATGGATATGTCTATCTTGTCAAGCACAAGAATGAAACTTTTGAAGTGTTCAAGACATTCCAAAACGAGGTTGAGAATCAATTGGGCAAAACAATAAAGATACTCCGGTCTGATAGAGGTGGAGAGTATCTAAGTACCGAGTTTATCGATCATCTTAAGAATTGTGGAATTATTTCGCAATTAACACCTCCAAGGACTCCACAATTAAATGGAGTCGCTGAGAGGAGGAACCGGACTTTACTAGATATGGTAAGGTCCATGATGAGTCGAACTGAGGTACCTATTTGTTTCTGGGGATATGCCCTAGAAACGGCGGTAAGGATCCTTAACCTTGCACCAACCAAGAAAGTATCGAAAACACCTTATGAAATGTGGCATAATAAGAAGCCGACACTTTCATATCTACGAGTTTGGGGTTGTCAAGCTTACGTGAGACGTGAGACTGAGGACAAACTTGAACCTCGATCGGAAAGGTGTTACTTTATCGGATATCCTTCTGCCGGTGTTGGATATATTTTTTATAAACCTTCTGAGAACAAAGTTTTTGTTGCTCGAAGAGCATTCTTCTTAGAAAGAGAATTGCTATCCAAACAAAGAGGCAACAAGGAAATTGATCTTGAGGAAGTTCAAGGATCAACCGATAAAGAACTTGAGGTTGGCGCTAGCTCTCAACCTAGGACGGTTGAAACTGAGCAAGAAAATGCTGCAATACCTGACACTACTTCATCTCTTACTCCAAGGCGTTCCAGTAGAACTCGTTTCGAGCCAGAGAGATATGGTTTCTACATATCTGAGGGCAGCGAGTTAGTAGTGGACTCTGATGAGCCCTCTAACTATAAGGAAGCCATGGCAGGCCCTGAGTCTGCACATTGGAAAGAAGCGATGGAAAGTGAGATGCAATCCATGTCGGATAACCAAGTTTGGGAACTGGTTGATCCTACACCCGGGGTTAGACCCGTAGGGTGTAAATGGGTCTTCAAGAAGAAGACCGGCATGGACGGAACCTTGGATATTTTCAAAGCTCGACTTGTGGCAAAGGGTTTCACTCAAACACCCGGTGTAGATTATGATGAAACCTTCTCCCCAGTGGCTATGTTGAAATCAATCCGGATACTTCTGGCCATTGCCGCATTTTATGACTATGAAATATGGCAAATGGATGTTAAAACCGCCTTCCTTAACGGGAAGCTTTCCGAAGAGGTGTATATGACACAACCTGATGGTTTTGAACATCCAGAATATCCGGACAAGGTTTGTAAGCTAAAGAAGTCCATTTATGGACTTAAGCAAGCATCTCGCAGTTGGAATCTGTGCTTTGATGAGATGAACCATGTGTATATGTCAGGGCTAGTGGGAGCACTATTGTCTTCTTAGTCCTATATGTGGATGACATATTACTCATTGGAAACCATGTTCCGAGCCTTAAGAGTGTAAAAGCTTGGCTCGGGAATTGTTTCTCAATGAAGGACTTAGGCGATGCGAGCTATATTCTGGGAATCAAGATCTATAGAGATAGATCTAGAAAGCTACTTGGGCTTTCTCAAAGTGCATACATAGATAAGATCGTGAGACGCTTTAAAATGGAGGAATCCAAGAAAGGAAACCTCCCTATGGCGCAAGGCTTGATGTTGAGCAAGACTCAATGTCCTACCTCCCAAGAGGAGATAGAAGTAATGAAGCGAGTACCATATGCTTCAGCTGTGGGATCGATCATGTACGCCGTGTTATGCACTCGTCCTGATGTGTCATGTGCTTTGAGCATGACTAGTAGATATCAGGCTAATCCCGGGGAACCTCATTGGAAAGCTGTAAAGAACATTCTTAAGTACCTTAGACGTACAAAAGAAATGTTCTTGGTATATGGTGGGGAAGAAGAGCTAAGAGTAAAGGGTTACTCGGACGCTAGTTTCCAAACAGATAGGGATGACTGCCGATCTCAATCGGGGTTTGTATTCCTTTTAAATGGTGGTGCTGTGAGCTGGAGGAGCTCCAAGCAAGACACGGTGGCTGATTCGACTACTGATTCGGAATACATTGCGGCAAGTGAAGCTGCAAAAGAGGCCGTGTGGATGAAGAAATTCATCCAAGATCTACAAGTGGTTCCAAGCATCACTGACCCTATTGAGATATTTTGTGACAATGAGGGTGCAGTGGCCTTGGCGAAGGAACCAAGAGCTCACAAGAGAACAAGACACATTTTGCGCAAATACCACTTCATACGAGAAGTAGTTGAGAATGGTGAAATCGTCATAAGCAGAGTAGCAACGGATGAGAACCTTGCGGATCCGTTCACGAAACCATTATCGCAAGCAGCTCATGATTCTCACACTAATGCTATAGGTGTAAGATTTGCTAGCGACTTGGTTTGAGTTTGCATATTTAGTTTGTTTGATATGTAAACTTTATTTTATATTTTTGGGAACGATATAGGCAGTATTGTAACTTATGCTTGTTTCGATATATAATAGAGATTATATATGCGTATGATACGGTTACATTCATAAGACTCTACTGTGTTCCATCTTAGCATGTTTAATCACTTCCGGAAATATTTTATATTTCAAACTTTCCACGGTCGGTCAATCTTGTGGAAGGAAGATTGAAACAAGACCGAGATAAGCATGTGACCTTGAATTCAAGATGGTCGAATTAAGGAGCAATGCCTATCTATACTTGAAAAGAGTTTCAAGTGATTGGAAGACCCGTACCCAAGTATACTCCATGGATTATAGTCACGAGTAACTTGGGATGATAATATCATACGTCCTTAGACCTGAGATGTATGAACCGCTATATCATATTTCTTTCTTACTTTAGTCTTTTTCAAAAGCAGTTCGTAACTGGCTGTGATAAAGGAAACGGCTAAGTAAGTTAAGGGGTATGGTTTAGGGTTATGCAGTCAAAAAGGGATTTGTTCCTCTGATAAGAGAGATATCATTGGGCCCCTCGATGATTGGGAGCTGACACCAAAATTTTGCATGGCCATGCGCAAGGAATATTGATTTAGAATCAGATATGTCCTTAACTTTTGGTCACCACCAATCAAGATCGAGAAACACAATCGTGGACGATCTGGAGATTGACCGCTATATCATATTTCTTTCTTACTTTAGTCTTTTTCAAAAGCAGTTCGTAACTGGCTGTGATAAAGGAAACGGCTAAGTAAGTTAAGGGGTATGGTTTAGGGTTATGCAGTCAAAAAGGGATTTGTTCCTCTGATAAGAGAGATATCATTGGGCCCCTCGATGATTGGGAGCTGACACCAAAATTTTGCATGGCCATGCGCAAGGAATATTGATTTAGAATCAGATATGTCCTTAACTTTTGGTCACCACCAATCAAGATCGAGAAACACAATCGTGGACGATCTGGAGATTGACACTCAATCCATGTCTCGTGTTCACATTGATATCGTGAACAAAAGGATATTTAAGATCACTTATCAATAGGACCTTTCTTTGTGAACAGGTTTCATTCGTATAACGAAACCCATACTGACTTGGGGGCAGTGATGCTTTTGCTAGAGGCCGCTCATTGTCTGTGGTTTATTAGAAATGGTACATCGTGTGCAAGTGGGAGTTTGTTAGAATATGCCCACCGATGCAAGTATACCATTTGGAATCACTACCGATGATGTATGGGCCTATTGGGTCATACACCGGGGTCAAATCTGACAGCAACTTAAGTAAAGGGATCAAAAAAATGGCAAAAGAGAAAAGTTGACTTCGCAGGCCACGTTAGCGCCGCTAACTATTAGGAGTTAGCGCCGCTAAGTCCTATAGGATAGCGCCGCTACGGCTGCATGGGCTTTATGTCAAGTCAACTGACTAGCCGCGTTAGCGCCGCTAACCCTTTAGAGTTAGCGCCGCTAAGTATGGGTTAGCGCCGCTAAGTCCAAACGGCACCTTTTTGTCATATCACCTCAAAAGATGGCCAATGCATGGGGTTGAGTCTGAGACTCTCTTGACCGGCTGTGGGAGGTGAAATGTCGATTTGGAGTTTATAAAAGACCATTATTCAGCCTCATTTGTCTCTCTTGATAAGTTACACATACATACACACTCACAAAGTGCTACTAAGACTTTTGGTGAGTTCTACAAGAGAGAGAGTTAGGATCTTTGCTCCAGAATTCGGTTCTAAGTGTTGAGTTGTTGTTCTCCTAGTCGGTTTTCAAGCAAGAAGAACCCAAAGGAGCTTGCTAGCTCAAGGGATTTGACGTGTTGCCGGGGTATTATCCTCTAGTTGATTCGTTCAAGCCAAGGAGAAGCAAATCCATTCACTACACCGACTTTTGCTGGAGCTAAGGAGCCGGTATAACCTCCTTTACTCTCTGTCTTTGTTGCATTTCGTTTCATAGAGAATGATCCATGTTAGGGGTTTTTACGTTTTATGCTTTACATGCTTGTACCTTGGGCCTTTTGTGTTGTACCTTTGCTTCCGCTGCGTGCCCTGAGAACCCCAACAATCCAAACCATTTTTGGAATCAGAATCAATATTCATGATAGATTTTCTTGATTCAACATATGCATTTGCCTCATATATGCCATGACATGGTAAATCTTTAAAATAAACAATATCATTTTTAAAGCAAATAATTGACCATTTACAAAGTTAAAATCATAACCATCGTCATACAATTTGTTAAAAGAAATAATGTTTCTTGCCACATTGGGCGAATAGCATACATCTTTAAGGAGAATAACATGGCATGTCTTAAATGAAAGCTGTAAGTCTCCTTTTACTTCCACTGGGACAACTTCCGAGTTTCCCATGACAAGATTCAGCTCTCCTCGCTCCAAGCTCCTACTTGCCTTTAGCACCATCACCATATAACATATGTGAGTGCCACAGCCAGTATCCAATACCCAACATTTAGAAGTAGAAGTATGGTGGAGTTCTATCATGAACGTACCTGATGACTCGTGGCCCGATATGCTAATTGCCTTGAGCTTGTTAAGTCCCTCCAGGTACTTCGGGCAGCTTCGGCGGTAATGGCCCTTTCCCCCGCAAAAGAAGCACTCCACATCCTCCGGAGTCTTGGCTTGGGGAAGTTTCCCCTTGCCCTTACCAATGGTAAAACCCAACTTCTCCATGCGCTTGATCTTTGCTTTCATCCGCAACACATGCGCGCTCACGTTCCCTCCTTCTTGCATCATGCAAGCAAGGGTTGTCTTGAGGCACTCGTACCTCTCCTGCCTCGCCTGCTGCTGGAACATGTCCTTTAGCTGCACGAGCAGGTCGTAAGCACTAAGATGATCCATTTGCTTTTGAAAATCTTGGTTCATCATGCTCAACATAAGGCACGTGATTTCCTCAGTTTCCTTGAGGCGTTTTTCATACGCCTCACGGGTAGCCCTTGTTGCACCGGCAGGAGGTGCCTCGGGGAGGGGTTCCTCTATGGTATGCAACTTTCCTTCATACCGCAAGACCAACCTCAGTTGTCTATGCCAGTCCATGAAGTTGCTTCTATCGAGTTTCTCCTTTTCTAGGAAAACTCGTAGAGAAACGTTGGTGGTGGTGTTTGTTGCGCTTGTTGATGCCATCTAAAATATTGCAAAGTAGATATTAGTTAGTTTGATATTTTATCTTGTTAAATAATTTACCCATAAAGAATTAACTTAACAAGGCTAAGAACAGTATTTCATCTTACCATGTGACGGGGTTACCGCGGATCACATGATAAAACTATTTGAGTCGGCAACCATTTTGCCAATTGCAATCTCCATTGCAATCCTTAGCACATGCGGGATCCTACGACATCCAATGGTCGTTTGGCATGTTTGATCCCTTCTTGCACCAATTTTAAGTCTTGAAATTTTGGTTAACTCGTGCTAAGCTCGACAATTAACCAAGATTTCAAACCTAAAATTGCAAATCGTCCGTCAAGACATACGGTAACAAATTCACCAAAGTTGGCTCATGCTAAGCTCGACAACCAAAATTGTGAATTTTTCCACACTCACCTTCCACACAGTTTCATGAGAATTGGCTCCTGCTAAGCTCGATAACCAAATCTCATAAGACTAGATTTGGGTGGTATCGACTTACGGATGGTGCATGATTTACTTTTTGTGGAAAAACGGTCTTTTGTTTCCGGTTTGGTTTAGATTAATTTATTAGTGACAAAACCTATTTTCACTAGGTGGGTTAATCAATGTATGTGATCGCGCGCGAGAGGAAACCAATTTTATCAAAACTCTTGTGATTTTATTAATTTTGTCTAAAATTATCTAGCATGCGAAACCTACAATCCATGCATAGAAAAATAAAATCACATCACATGCAATATACAACATAGTCGGTAATCTTTGCCATTAAACCTATGCGTTCCTCCCATGAGCCAAAACGGGAAGAACTCAGTCAAACTAAGGGACAAAACAATCTTGATGCAAGCTCCCACTAGAACCACCATTGCCATTGGACTTCTTTGGATTCTAAGGGCATCAAACTCCATCTTGTTTTGCCTCCTCTTGTGTCTTCATCCCTCCATCATACAAATTACAATACAATAGAAAATAAATGGCATACAAGCCACATAGTTTTCCTATTTATCTAATACTTGAACATTGATGAATGAAATGGCATGCAAGCCACAAATTATTACAATCAAACTGAATTTAATAAATTTACAGCCATCATATGTGGATCAAAACCGCCAAATAACATGCACAACACAAATCAACCAAATGGGCCAAGGCAAGATTACCAACTCATGTTAACACATACAACCAAACTTATCATGCCACTACTGGAACAACAAGAAAATACCTTTGGAACAAATTTCCAGAAGGTAAAAGTGCCAAAAATGCCGACTCCAAAGCTGTTTTATTCAAATTTTTCGAAAAACAATTTCCAGTAACGTTAGCGCCGCTAACGCATGAGACTTAGCGCCGCTAACCTCAACGTATCGCCGCTAACTCTAACGGCAGAATACAAACACTTTGATTTCGGGTTTTTCAAGCCACCAAGTGCTATTCTAATATAGAGGTGGCTCTGATACCACTGTTGGGATTTCATGAACACGCAACGGAAGCGAGAACAAAAAGAAACAAGCATACAAGTGTTCAAAACAATGAAATTCCAAGTATGGATCTACTCTATGTACAAAATAGCAACAAAAACAAGAAGGATAAAAAGTTATACCAGCTCCTAAGCTCCAGTTATCTTCTTGTTGGTGGCTGAACTTGGCTTGGAAGCAAGATCCTTCTTCTTCTTTGTTTGTCCTCGAAATCGCACCCCGGGAAGTAGTCCAACAACGTGTGCTAGCAAGCTTGATGATATCTTCTTCTTGAAATATCACTCAAGGACAGTAAAAGGCTTCTGGAACTCGAGATCTCTTGTTCACCAAATCACCAAAGCTAGGTATCAAGTGAGAGAGAGAGAAGTATGAGTGCTTATGAGGGAAAATTGACCAAGAGTATAAAGAATTCAATTCTTCAGTCTTTTAAAGACTCAAAGATGACCCTATATCTCCCCTCTAACCAGCCAAGTCGGTTCTAGAAGATAACCCACATTGGCTCCAAGTGGAGGTGATTTTGACACAAAGCCCATGCAGGGTTAGCGGCGCTAACCAAGAGTTAGCGGCGCTAAACCTTAACCCGTAGCGGCGCTAATGCGGCCTGACTTCGATTTGACGTAAAGCACATGCAGCCGTAGCGGCGCTAACATTTAACACTTAGCGGCGCTAACTCGTTAAGTTAGCAGCGCTATCGTGGCCTGCATTGCTAACTTCCACTTTTGCCATCTTTGGTCCCTCAACCTTATTTGCTGTCATGTTAGACCCCGGTGTGTGACCCATATAGGTCCACACATCATCGGCAGTGCTCTAAGGCGTACATATATTATCGGGCAGATTCTAACAGGAAAAACTTGAATAACCGGATCTCTGAAGAAAAAATTTTGTTGATTGTCTTCTACAAGAGAATTGGGAGTGTTGATCTCGCCATTATTTCCGGATTAATTTATTACTTTTGTATGTTTACCCTGCGTGGCAAGACTTACTTTATTTTATGTTCTTTCGAAGATGATGGATATTTTTGTATCTTGTATTTTTTTTTATGAAAAGATTTTTCATATTGATAGTTTCATTTCAAATTCGATCCATGTCTATGCTTATGTGTTATTTTTGACTATTTTAGTGCCTAAATACACATTTGATGACGATGGATATCACTTGGAATTGAAACATTTTGGAGAAATTGTTTTTGAGATGATTTTATCAAAACTTATCCATATCATTGCATACATAAAGGCTCGTTATAAGTAATAAGGCAATCATGAATAATTGATTCTTAGATCCAAAAGTGGTTTGGATACATAAGCTCTATGGCGTAATCAAACTTTACCAAGTAAACAACATTTACACCGCTTAGATCCATGTGGCTAGGATCTTTGTAAAAGTTTAGCCTCGGACTAAATGAAAGGTATAAATATTGTTTATTGGACTAGGGTGATTAAGAAATCCTTCACCAGTGATGGTAGGAAGGATTATGACTTGTTGGATATTGATCACACTAGTGTGGATAATCCGTTCAAGTATGCCACAAAGAGTGACACTAGTGAAATTCTCCATCACCATCTTTATGATAGTTGTTGAGAGAATGATTACTAGAGAAAAGGCTTGTGTCTGAAACCTAGTGGTGTTCGGAACTAACCTAAAGTAAACTAAGAATCAGTAAGGGCATATAGATATAAATTCTTAGATCTAGTCAAGATGCTAAGTTTTCTTATCTATATTGGTTTAAATATGAAATGGATCATGGGTTTAACCTATGATTCGTTTTCTCTAAGAGACACTTTCGAAAAACCGGATATCTTTGTTGATGATCTGGTGAAAGGCAGTCCTAAAACATGTATTCAATGTGATTGGTATACATTAAGTTTATGAACCAAGTCCTCAATCTAAAAACACAACATTATGGTCACTTAAGCATCCAATGGGATTTTGACTAGAAAGAGTTATTTGCTTGTGAATCTCATAACTCATAATTATCCAGTCTACATTCAGTGGGAGATGGATGAATTATAAGTTGATGGCTATATATTTACGTAGTTCATCTGAGTTTTGGATAATTGTTTCTTAGACTTATGGGAACCATATTTGGTTGCTCAAAAGGAAGAAGACAATTTACAAAAGCATTCCAGTGGAAGAACATAAAACTTAAATAAAAGACATAATGTTGACACTAGCATTTAATCAGCATAGAGATGCTGGTAATACTTGACAATATCCATTGCTTCTTTAAATCTGGTGGAAGTCAAGAAGGCTGTTTAGATATGAGGTTGTCATATTTTAGCAACAGCAGCTTGATGGTGAATCATTGTGATGTCACCATTCATCGGAAACATAGTGGGACCCTGTGTTCACTAGTGAATAAAAGAAGATAATGCTATACATGGATGTAACCCATTTGATGCATCCAAGTAATTGACTTGGGTTAATCCCACACCTAAAGTGTTATCCAAGAAGGGTGAAGGGACTAACATATATGCAATCATAGACAACTTCAAATACCGACTAGAGACAAAGTGTTTCATATTGATTATATGGAAACATGTTCTAGGGGTTATGTTGAAGATAACTTGGATAAAGTGAAATTTTGTTGTCACCTAGTGGAAAAAAGTTAGCTCACATGGACGTAAGAGACCTGAATCCTTCATAGGAATAAGTTGAGGAAATGCTTAAGGCACTTTCCGAGACTCTTACACATCCATAATATCCAGATTAGGTCTGGATTACATGAAGCTTTGTTGTCACTTTGGGGAAGCAAGTAAGTTCACGTGGAAATAAAACACCTATATCCGTCACAGGATTAAGTTGAGGAAATGTTTTGAAGCATGTTCCGAGGTCTTACATATCCATTATATCCAAGTTGTGTCCATGAATGAAGTCGATAAAATTTGCATCTTATGGCTGTCATCTTGCTTTACGAGAAAATCAAAGGAATGAGTTTTCTAGAAAGCGTAGATTAAGCCAGATACTCTTGTCAGAGCTAGTGGGAGCTTTAAATGTTCCTAGTAAAATATACTCAAATGAAAATAATGTCCTAATTTAGGGTTGTTCTCAACCTATTGATGGAATTATTGTTCTACGAGTACAAATATGAACATAAAGTAAAGTGGATTCTAAATTCAAGAACTACTGATGTATGTTCTTGATGTTCGACGAAAATAAAGTTGTCTTGAGTAAGTTATTACTGCAAGCAAATCTATACTTATGAGACTGTCGATTTTATCGAAGTTTTGAATATTCAAATATGTGGTGTAGATACGACATTTAGATTTAAATGAGTGTCATTTATCCTATTGTGCACTTCGGTTACATTGAGGGTATGTCGACTATAATAAACATGAGTGTCAGTGACTCTATTGTGAAGATCGGTTACATTGAGAGTATGTCGACTCTGATAATCATTAGTGTCATTAATCCTAGTGTAGACTTCGGTAACATTGAGGATATGACGACTATGATAATATTATGTATGATCTCTTTGATAAACACTTTGCAAGTGGTTTAATAAGAGAATACAAAATAGTACAAAGGGATATCGTGTAGATGATCCCATAATCAAGCCGTTGTCAAATACTAGTGATGGATCTCATTCTAGGTATAATAGCATTGTTCATGCTTATGACTAGGCTTGAATATCGTTTTAGTAAATGTTTGATTTACTTATAAGCTTTGGGAACGGTAAGCAGTACTGCTCACCGATGATTGTATCGATATATAGTGGAGACTATATATACGCATGACGCGGTTACCTTCACTGGTCTTTACTGTGTTCCATCTTATCATGTTTAACTACTTTCTAGAATGTTTATACATTCTAAATTTCCACAGTTAGTCTTTCTTCAGGGGAAGGAAGTTTGAAATAAGACTGAGGTTAGGTGTTGGTTATGCATTAATCAAGGATTGAATGCATGAAACACAACAGTAACCCGTGCTTGAAAGGAGTTTCAAGTGACTGGAAAACCCGCACGTGAGTTCACTTCATGGATCATGGTCACAAGTAACTCGGGATGATAATATCATTACATCCTTCGACCTGAGATGTATGAATTGCTATAGCATGAAACTTTCTTACTTTAGCTATTTCAAAACGTACTTCGTAACTGGCTATTATAAAGGGAATAGTTAAGTAAGACAAGGTTCACGCTATGGGATTGTACAGTCAACGGAATTTGTTCCTCTAGTATGAGAGATATCCCTGGGCCACTGGATGATTGGGCGCTGACACCAAAATAAGCATGGCCATGCGCAAAGGAATATTGATTGAGAATCAGATATGTCCTTAAATTTTGGTCACCACCAATCAAGATCGAGAAACATAATCGTGAACGATCTGGAGATTGACATATTAATCTATGTCTAGTGTTCACAAGGATATCGCGAACAAAAGGATGTTTGATCACTTATCTATAGGACCTCTACGTTCTTGTAGGTTATGGTTTTCTGCAAGGAAGCGGAACCCGTACTCACACACGTACGCCATATGAATCACTACCGATGATGTATGGGCCTATTGGGTCATACACCGGGGATCAATCTCGACAGCAACCTAAGTGGAGGGACTGATTTTGTCCAATTTCAAAGAGTTGGCATGCTGATGGGAGTTAGTGGCGCTAACTCTTTAGAGTTAGCGGCTCTAACTCCTTAAGGTTAGCGGCTCTAACTAAGGGCCCGATAGCGGCGCTAACTTTTAAAGTTAGCGGCAATAAACCCTAAGAGTTAGTGGCGCTAACCCCTGTCAGATTGCATGCAACTTTTGCATGTTGCCTCCCATCTCCACCAATGAGTGCATAGGTCCTATTGGCCGGCTTTGAAGCTTTGAAAAAGGTCTCGAGAGATCATTTTGGACATGCAACTCTAGTCTTGAATACTCTCTGTTGCAAACACACATACATATACCAAAATACACTTCCTTTTGTGAAAAGTTTTGAGAGGTTTTGTGTGAATCTTGGAGAGGAGAGCAAGGAGAACTCATGGTTGCTATTCCAGATATGATTTCATGCTTGAAGATCATCGATGGCTTGCTAGTACTTGGAGATTGGCGTATACCCGGGGTGAACTTCAATAGAGGGAGCTATTTTCGGCTTCTTGGATCTTCACCTCCAACTTCATCAACTCTAGAAGTTTAAGTTGGGTATAATCTCCTTTATTCTCCTGTTTTTCATGTTGCTTTTCTTAGATATGGAGTTTGGTGCTTTCTCTTGGGGTTTTGTTGTTTTTGTGCATTATAGACTTGTACTTTATGTAACTTTTGTTGTACCATGCTTCCGCTGGTCGTTCTCGAAACCCCAACAATATATGTATAATAGGCTTTATTAGTTTAATGGGACTATGATAAACTAAAAATAATAATAAACTTTTGGGCTTAATTAGTTGGGTTTTATTTAAACTAATCAAAGCCCATAATGTGATTAGTATAAATAAAAGGGTTAGCTTAAGGATTAAAGAGTGGATGAAAACATATAACCCTAGCTACCTTGCCCTCTTTCCCTCCCTCTCCTTTGCCGTCGGCCACGGAAGAAAAGAGAAAGAAGTCGTCGGCTTCTTTCCGGCGACCGTACATACACACGCACACATACACGAGTTCGTGTTTTTCGTGTGGCGATTGATTGCAAGACCTTTGCTACAGGGGTTCTCGATTTGCATCATCTCAGGTGGACTATACTTGAGCATCTCGGTATTATTTTTCTTACCCTTCTCCTTCTTATACATGTACGTGTATATCGATATGTATGTATGTGTGTATATCGCGTGATTTGCTTGATTAGCACCCAAAAGATTCTTACCCTCTCGGATTTTGTTCCGCTTTAAGGGTTTAGACTAGTTTATCGGTTCGGGTATGATCAACCAGTTGAGTTGAGTCAATATTCTAATTAGTTATATGATAAAAACCCTTCAGTGGTATCAGAGCTTCGGCTCAGGGTATCTAATAAGTTAATCTAGGATGTTTGTTTAATTGATTAAAGTTTTCTCGTTCCTTCTTGTTCTTGTGAAAATCGATGACCATATGGTGAACAACAAGTTTGTTTGTTTAACTAAGTTTTTCCAATCTTTTGATCAATGATATTAAACTAGTTAGTTTAATTGATTAAAAATGTTATTTAAAACTTAAGGATTAAATCGAGTATTTAAAACAAGTTTTATGTTTATATGATTTAAATAAGTTTTAATACTGTTCAATAATCGATTTTATGAATATGAATAAAAACAAGTTTTTTGTTTTGTATTCATAGTTATAAAAGAATATTGATTTTGAATGAAAAACTGATTTTAGTCAAGAAAGTTAAAACTTTAGGTTTTAATTGATTAAAATTAGTTTTTAGGGTTATTGCTTATGTTTATTTAATTGAAATCGAAAAATAAAAAAAATAAAAAATTGTGTGTTTGCCGGCGGCACCGGTCACCCGCGGCGACGGAGGCGGGAGTGGAAGCAACCACATTCGGCGGCCCGGTTGTGGTGGCCCGGTTGCTCGTTCTCGGCCCACTTGGTGCGGCCCGGTTGGTTGTTTTTGATGTTTTTGGATTTTGGCCCAAATGCAATACAAAGACTATTTATATCAGGACCCAAGTTTTGGTGTTCGGATATCGACCCGGTGTGTCATGAATGTGTATCGGTTTTAAGTTTTAAAATCGAAAAGTTTATTTTTCCATTTATAAGATAAAAGAACTAGTATGTTAATTTATAGTTATAAATTAACAATATTATTAATTATTTATGTTGGTGTCTGCCCATTGTCACTCGCACGCGCGTATCACTACCGATGAAGCACGGGCCTATTGGATCACACGCCAAGGATTGATCCCAATAACACGCTTGAAAAAAAAAAAAAAGCAAAAAATGAGGTTTTTTGCATGAAATGGTGCTTCATGGGCTGTGAAGGCTGGTTGCTTCATGACCATGAAGCTTCTCCATGGGCTATGAAGGCATTGGGCTTCACGACCATTAAGCTTCTTCACTGGCCATGAAGGCCTAGTGCTTAACGGCCTCTCACGGCTAGTATGGGCCCGTGAAGGGGAGCTGAAGTGTCCTTTTGCTTCTAATTGGACCATTTGATGGTCCAATAAAAAAGCATGCATTGTTGGCCGGTTTTAGGACTCTTTTGAGTCAATTTTGGGCAGAGAATGCATGAGACACTCTTGGCAACATTCTCTCCTCTCTCTCTCTCTCTAGCTTCTCTCTCTAAAAGATACACCATTCCACACATAGTATGGAGCTTCTAGTGTGTGAGGTATGTGTGTAGCATAGAGGTAGTGCATGTGTTGTTCCAGAAATCTCGAGGTCACGTATGAGGCTCGGGTTCTGTGTCATAGTTGTTGGGGTTCTATATACACAGTGGAAGCACCAAGGTACAACAAACAAAGCATAGAGTACAAGATAACAAAGCATAAAACCCCAAACAATGGACCAAACTCTATAGCTTGCTTAAGCAACATGAAAAAGAGAAGGAATAGAGATTATACCCTGCTCCTAAGCTCCAAAAAATGATTGATGAAGAGATGAACACTTGATGACCAAGATAGGTTTCCTCTATTGAAATCCACCCCGGGTTTGTACCACCTCCTTGTACTAGCAAGCTCAAAGGATCTTCAAAGCCTTGAAACCCTTCAAGAACAGCCAAGAATTCGCAGAAATTCGGATTTATTTTCTGGAGCACACACACACTCTAAAAGTCTCTCACTTAGTGTATGTTTATGATTTTGGCAAAAGGATGAAAAGCAAGGACAAAAGGATTCTTTTTAAAGACTCCAGACGCCTTTTTAGTTCCCTTGGCCGGCCTCAGTCTCCAAAAAAAGTCGGACATGCATTGGGCATGTGTGGAGGTTGAAATGACTAAAAGTTGCATGCAGTCTGTCAGAATTACGCGTCGTGTATTCGTTAACTTCCGCGCCACGGAAATTCCGCGTCGCGTAAGCAAGACCACGCCGTGTAACTTGCTTGCTCACCAACTTTTCCATTTTGACACCACTGGTCCCTCCACTTATTAGGCTGTCGAGATAGTTCCCCGGTGAGTGACCCAATACGCCCACACAATCGTCGGTAGTGATACTTATGGCGTACGTGCGTCAGTGGGAAAACTCCAACAAACTCCCACTTGCACGTGACACACCGTACGCTAAGACCACAGAAAAAGAGCGGCCTCTATTAAGGCATCTCTTCCCCCAAGTCAGTATGGGTTTTTGTCAAAAACCAAATCCAGAATTAGTTATGCAATGGTCCTATAGATAAGTGATCATTTATCCCTTCGTTCGCGATATCCGTGTGAACACGAGACATGGTTAAATGTCAATCTCCAGATCATTCACGATTATGTTTCTCGATCTCGATTGATGGTGACCCAAAATCTAGTTGCAATCGATCAAATATCATTGAAACTTGAGCATGGCCATGCATTTTATGTCAGCGCTCAATCATCGAGGGGCCCAAGGATATTTCTCTAAAACTAGAGGAACGAATCCCTTTGACTACATTGCTCTGCCACATACACTATACTTTACCTAAAAGCTCCCTTTATAACAGCCAGTTACGAACTACGTTTGAAAGCAACTAAAGCAAAGCAGATCCATGCTTTGGAACACATGTATCTCAAGTCTAAGGACAAAATGATATTATCATCCTGACTTACTCGTGACAGAAACCATGAAATAAGTTCAGGTGTGGGTCGTCCAGTCACTTGACCATTGCAAGCACAGGCGAAGTGTTGCGTCTCGTTTACTTAGTCCATTATTAGATAGCGACCAACCACTTCCCTCAGTCTTATCTCAAACTTCCTCCCCTGGAAGAATGACCGACTGTGGACATTTAGAATGAAAAAGCATTATGGGAAGTATTAAACATGCTAAGATGGAACACAGTAAGTATTCATAAAATATTCGCCCTCGGCGTATCATTAAATCACATTTAATAATCAATATAGAATAAAATACAATACTGCTTAGCGTTCCCAAAATACAAGTACAAATCAAACATAAACCAAATATTACACTCAAACCAAGTCACTAGCGAATCTAACACCTATATCTCTAGTGTGAGAATCAAGTACAACTTGTGACAACGGTTTAGAGAACGGATCAACCAAATTGCCCTCCGATGCTACTCTGCTGATGGCAATATCACCACTCTCAATAACATCTCTCATGAAGTGGTGTTCGCGAGGAGTGTGTCTCGTCCGCTTATGAGCCGTTGGTTCCTTAGCTAAATCCACCACACCCTCATTGTCATAGAAGATCTCAATAGGGTCGGATATGCTAGGAACCACTCCAAAGTCTTGGATAAACTTCCACATCCATACCGCCTCTTTAGCTGCTTCACTTGCCGCAATGTACTCCGACTCGGTAGTTGAATTAACTACGGTATCTTGCTTGGAGCTCCTCTAACTTATAGCACCACCATCGAGAATGAACACGAACCCCGATTGTGATTGGCAGTCGTCCTTATCAGTTTGGAAGCTAGCGTCAGAGTAACCATGTACTCTAAGCTCTTCCTTACCACCATATACAAAGAACATTTCCTTTGTCCTCCGAAGATACTTGAGAATGTTCATGACCGCAGTCCAATGGGCTTGCCCAGGATTAGCCTGATATCTACTCGTCATGCTCAAGGCACACGATACATCAGGACGAGTGCATAGCATGGCATACATGATTGATCCCACTGCCGAAGCATACGGGACCCTCTTCATTACGTCAAGTTCCTTTTTGGAACAAGGACGTTGAGACTTGCTCAAAGTCACTCCATGCAACATAGGGGTATTACCCCTCTTAGAGTCCTCCATCTTAAATCGCTTCAAGACCTTGTCGACATATGCACTTTGGCTAAGCCCTATTAGCCTTTTAGATCTATCTCTATAGATCTTTATGCCCAAGATATATGCCGCGTCTCCTAAGTCCTTCATGGAGAAACAACTCCCAAGAAAAGTCTTAACCTCTTTCAAGGTTGGTACATTGTTTCCAATAAGTAGAATATCATCTACATATAGGACAAGGAATACTACAACGCTCCTACTAGCCCTGACATATACGCATGGTTCATCCTTGCTTTTCGAAAATCCAAACTCTTTGATTTTCTCATCAAAGCACAGGTTCCAGCTACGAGATGCTTGTTTAACTCAATAAATAGATTTTTTTAACCTGTAGACTCTATCAGGATACTCAGGATGTACAAAACCCTCGGGTTGTGTCATAAACACCTCTTCACTTAGCTTCCCGTTAAGGAATGCGGTTTTAACATCCATTTGCCATATCTCGTAATCATAAAACGTAGCTGTGGCCATGAGTATTTGGATAGACTTCAACATGGCCACTGGTTAAAAGGTTTCCTCATAGTCAATCCCATGAGTTTGCGTGAAACCCTTAGCTACCAGTCGGGCTTTGATGGTATCTACAGATCCATCCATGCCGGTCTTCTTCTTGAAGACCCATTTACATCCCACTGTCTTACACCCGGGTGTAGGATCAACCAATTCCCATACATGGTTATCCGACATGGATTGCATCTCACTCTCCATTGCTTCCTTCCACCTAGCAGCCTCACTGCCTGATACGGGTTCCCAGTAGTTGGTCGGTTCATCATGATCCACCAATAAGTCATTGCCCTCAGATATGAGAAACCCATATCTCTTTGGCCCTTGACGTGGTCTACCGGACCTTCAAGGAATTAATGAAGTGTTGTCAGGTACCGACGCATCCTCTTGCTCGGTTTCAACCACTTCGGGTTGATTGCTAGTGCCGACATTTGTCCCTTCCCCATTGGGTTCTTGAATTTCTTCAAGATAAATCCTCTTACCCGATTACATGGATATGAGTTCCCTTTCAAGGAACACATCCCTTCTCGCGACAAACACTTTGTTTTCCGAAGGTTTGTAGAATAAATATCCCATGCCTCCGGTTGGATACCCAATGAAGTAACACTTTTCAGATCTTGGTTCGAGTTTGTCCTCTACCTCTCGTCTCACGAAGGCAGGACATCCCCAAACCTTGAGATATACGATCTTAGGAGCAACTCCATGCCACATCTCATTAGGTGTCTTTTGGACCTTCTTTGTCGGTACGAGGTTAAGGATCCTAACCGCCGACTCGATAGAGTACCCCCAAAAGCTTATGGGTACTTCTTTGTAACATGCTTGAACGGACCGCATTCATCCGTATGCACTAATTCCAACAAGCATTTAGCCCTTCACCCACACCGGTAAAAGGTGACTTAGTCATCTTGCCTAATAAACAAGACTCGCATACTTCATTTGACCCTAGGTCAAAGGATTCCAAGATCCCATCCAATTGGAGCTTGGTAATGCGTTTCTTGTTTATATGGCCAAGACGGCTATGCCATATTGAAAACTTATCCAAACCATTTTTTGATCCAGAATCAATGTTCATGATTGCTCTATTATTTTCTATGTATGCATCGGATTCATATATACCACGACATGGATAAGCTTTAAAATAACAAACATCATTTTTAAAGCACAAAATAAAGCTATTTTCAAATTTAAACAAATATCCATCGTCATACAAAGCATAAAGTGATAAAATGTTTCTAGCCACAAGCGGCGAATAGCATACATCTTTTAAAATAATAGTAAAGCCGGTCTTGAAAGTAAGCTCCACGCTCTGTTTCTCCAACACTGGGACAACCTCCTTGTTTCCCATGGTCAGCTCCAGCTCCCCATCTCTCAGCCTTCTACTTCCCTTTAGCACCTGCACCATATTACAAATTTGAGTGCCACAGCTGGTGTCTAAAACCCAGCCGTTAGATGTAGAAGTATGATGGAGTTCAATCACAAACGTACCTGAAGTAGAAGCGCCAGCTCCCGAAGCTCGTAGCTTCTTCAGGCCCTCTAGGTACATAGGGCAGCTCCGGCGCATGTGTCCCTTTGCCCCGCAGAAGAAGCAAATCGCCTCCTCCGGAGTCTTAGCTTGAGGGATAGGTCCCTTCGGCTTCTGCTCCGGGGCAGAGTTCGGCTTGGGAGCCCCAACCTTACCCTTGACTTTCCCTTTTGGGGTAGAGGCCGGTTTCTTCCTCTTCATGGACTCACCCTCCTTGATGGCCAAGATGGGAACGGAGGTAGATGGCTTTTGCTTGGTCATGTTGGACTCAGCGGTCCGCAGCATACGATGCAATTCCATGAGGGAATTATCTATCCCGTGCATATGATAACTCACAACAAATTGAGCATATGACAGTGGGAGAGACCGTAGAATCAAGTCTACCGCCATCTCTCTCGCGATGGCAAATCCCAACCTCTCGAGACATTCCACCAATGCTTTCATCTTGAGAACATGGTGGGACACGTTCCCGCCCTCTTGCAACCGGCAACCGAGGAGGTCGTTGAGATAACCATACCGTTCTTAGTTAGCTTGTTGTTGGAACATGTCCGACAACTCGCACATCATGTCATAAGCACTCAAGTGCTCCATCGACTTTTGCAAGTCGGAGCTCATAGTGCTAAGCATGAGGCAAGTAACCTCGGTGATGTCTTTGAGGCGTTTCTCATACGCCTCTTTCACCACCCTACTCGCGTTGGATGCAGGGACCTCGGGGATGGGTTCCTCAATGGTGGCCAACTTGTCCTCATGACGGAGGACTATCCTAAGTTGCCGTGACCAATCCATAAAATTGGTCCCATCGAGTTTATCCTTCTCGAGAAACACTCTTAAGGATATGTTTGATGTGGTGTGGTTGGTGATAGTTGATGCCATCCATAAAAAGCAAAGTAGATTGGTTGGTTTGATTGAAATCCTTGTTAAAATAATTACCCCAAATGTTTAATGAAAAACAACTATTTTAACAAGGGCTAAGAACCTTATTTCACCTTGCACCGTGACGGGTTTTCCGCGGATCACGTGGAAAATCTATTTAGGCCGGCAACCATTGACCGATTGCAATCCATTATTGCAACTCTTAGTTCCTTGCGGGATCCTACTTGACAACCATTGTGCCAAGTTCGCCATGTTTGATCCCTCCACATCGATCTCAAAGTAATATTTTACATGACCTCGGCTTGAGCTCGACGACCATATGAAATATTAATTCGAAATCGTAAATCAACCATCAAGAGCTCAAAGGAGAAGAGCTATAGCCATGCTAGCCAGACGTTTGAGAAGAGCTCAAAGGAGAAGAGGAAGATCTGACAGGGGCAAAGGAAAGAGTACTTTTGATCCCAAGAAAGATGTGTGCTTTAATTGTCAGAGGAAGGGACACATTGCTGCTTAGTGCAGATCAAAGAAGGATGAATCAGCTTCAGTACCTGATAAGAATGATTACAGAGCTGATAAGTACAAGAAGAAATATACTCAGGTTAAGAAAGGAAAGCCTGAAAACAAGTCCAATGCAAAAGGACTCTATGCTGAAACTTGGGATACAGAATCATCTACCTCAGATGATAATAAGAAGTGTCTGATGGCTCAAGAAGATGAAGAGTTTGAAATAGATGAAGTTTATTACGGTTTTTCTGAATCAACTTTTGAAGCTGACATGAAGGAACTGAGGAAAACAACAAACTTGGTTATTGGGATCCTTCCTCCATGTACAAGGTTAGTAATTTCAACTCTTACACCAATGAAGAAAAAGGTCTTGCTTTCGATTATTAGTTAAATGATTTCCAGACCAGCCTTAAGTCTCAAAGAGACCTGAAAATTGAGATAGCTAAATTGAAAGATGAGATTAAGGAAAATAAATCTCTCATTGATGTCGGTAAGAAGGCACAATGTGATCTTGAATGTCAAAGACACATAAATAAACTTATAAGTAAAGAACTTCAGGAAACCAAAGATAAAGCTGACCAACTTCAAAAGGTCACTGAATCATGGTGTAAGTCATCAAGGCTTGCTGAAAAGTGCATCAACCAACAAAATCCTAAACACACTATCAATCCGTAGCCTATGCAGCTGATGATGATGAGATAGCAAGTACATATTCTGAGGAAGATAGACAACTGATTGAGTCTCAGAAATCAACCTCGGAAAAGAAACATGATCCAAGCCTTAAATACAATATGTTTGTGAAGGAAAGAGATCATGGAAATGAGTGTTCAACATCTAAACATCAGAGTAAGTGTGTGGTGGACAGATTAGGCACTCAGCCTATTCAAAGAACTTCGGTCATAGAAAGGCTTAACCCAAATCCTTTCAAAAGACAACACTCTCTATCTGGCTCAGAGAGAAGTTACAAGAATAGGAAGACCACTGTAAGTCAGAGATCATATCACAACAATGGTAAGTCCAATGTTCTTGACATTGGTAAGTCCAAGGAGATCAATAGTGGTATGTCCAAATCCCTTGAAACTGGCAAGTCCAGAACACATGACAATGGTAAGTCCAAAGTCAATGACAAGAAGTTTGTTGGTCAAACCTCTGAAAAAAAGGATAACAAACCAAGATCTGACAAAGGTAAGGCCAAAGTCAGTTAATATCAAGTGAATCAACTTGCAAAGAAAGTTGAAAAGTTATCCACAACATATAATCCTAAAACTGACAGCAAATTCTCACAAGGATTATTAAACACTCTACCTTCTGTAATCATTGGAAGAAGGATATGCTACAAGTGCAGAAGTAGAGGACATGAGGCCAAGGACTGTGAAATTGAAATCTTAAGGCCTGAAAAGGAACAAGCTAATCAGCCTACATAGGACTCAGCACCTGCTCAAGCTGACCAGTCAGTTCCACAAGATGAAGCTGCTAAGTGCTCGTTATCTGAACCCACTATGAAGTGGGTTCCAAAACAAAACTAATGTGTTCAGTTTTCTTATCATGTGCAGGGTTCAAGTAAATGGTACTTGGATAGTGGATGTTCAAGGCACATGACTGGGTGGAAAGGACTTCTCAGTGATTTCCAGGAATATGAAGGTCCAAAAGTAACATTTGGTGACAACTCCCATGGAAGAACTAAAGGTTATGGGAAGATGCATGCTGGCAATGTGACTTTCCAGAAGGTTGCATATGTCAACGGTCTTAAACACAATCTGATAAGTATCAGCCAGTTGTGTGATGAAGACAATATTGTTACTTTTAGGATGAAAGCAGGAGCTATATATAATGCTAAGGGTAAGCCTGTATTAATAGCAAAAAGAGAAAGAGATGTGTATCTACTTGATCTTAATTCTGCTGACCCCTATACTGAAACCTGTTTATATTCCCAATCTATTCCTAAGCTGAGTTGGTTGTGGCATAAAAGATTATCACGTTTAAATTTAAAGAATATAAATATGCTATCCAATAAAGAGTTGGTCTCTGGATTACCAAATATCACATTTGTCAAGGACAGATTGTGTTCAGCTTGTGAACAAGGGAAACATCATAAAGGGTCCTTCAAATCAAAGCAAAATTTTTCAATAATAGACCCACTGCATATGTTGCATATGGATCTGTTTGGACCCATAAGTACTCCAATACTAAGTGGCAAGAAGTACACTCTGGTGATAGTAGATGAGTTGTCATGATTTATCTGGGTAATATTCCTTGAAGCCAAAAGTGATGCTGCCCTGGAGTTGCATAAAGGTAAGTCTGTAAAGCAACTCAGAAGTGATCATGGGACTGAGTTCAAAAACTTAACCCTAGAAAGATTTTGTGAACAAAAAGGAATATTACAAAATTTCTCCTCAGTCAGAACTCCTCAACAAAATGGAGTTGCTGAAAGGAGAAATAGAACCTTAATTGAGGCTGCTAGAACAATGCTATACTCAGAATAGATCAATCATTGTCAAAAGACATGGAAAAACAGTATATGAGATGTACAAATATAGAAAGCCCAATATAGGCTACTTCCATGTCTTTGGTTCAAAATGCTATGTGTTGAATCAAAGAGATCAGCTCCATAAGTAGGAACCTAAAGGTGATCTTGGAATTTTTGTTGGTTATTCCTCAATCTCCAAGTCTTACAGAGTGTATAACACCAGAAGAAAGGCTATAGAAGAATCAATTCATGTCTCATTTGATGAAGACAGTTTTGATAAAGCTGACTTGGTCAGTCTGTGTGAGCTTGAAAAGCCTGAGGAAACCAGAATGTCAAATCCAATGTATGTCATGGATGATTACAGTGATGATGATGTTTGTCCATCAAAGAAATAATCACAAGCTTTTCTAGAGAACTCAAGCTGAGAAAGATGATGAGTTCGTCAATCCCTTTGGAGCTGACGTTACTCAGACTGGAGATCTTAGTGATCAACAGATTGATAACAATTCTGCAGTTGAGACTGAGGATGTAAGTGTTGGGTTTTCAAGAACACAGCGGAAGTAACAGAACAAAAGAGCAAACCCATGGTACAAGCATGCAACGCATAAAACCCAAAAGAGGACCAAACTCTATATCTCATATTTGCAACATGAAAAAGAAGAGAAAGAAAGTTATACCTTTTTCCTTAGCTCCAGAAACATGTAGAAAAAGATGGTGATGACAAGAAGCTCAAATGAAGCTTCTCTCTATCGTTGATCCACCCCGGGTTTCCTCAATCCACTTGTACTAGCAAGCTTGTGTGGACTTCAAAGCCTTGAATCCACACAAGAACAACAATCTATCCCCTTCTTCCTGGACTAAATCCTCACAAGCACTCTAAAATGAAGCTTTTTCTCTAAGTGTATGTGAGAAAACCATGTAGCCAAGAGAGAAAAGAATCAATGAGAGAGAGTGAAAAGGGATACTGGAAATAATCTCTAAAAGGCCTTTTCAAATGCCTAAGGACGGCCAGCCAAAAAGCAAGACCACCTATTGGCTAGAAAAGGAGGTGGAGAAAAAAGTTGCATGCAGTCTGACACATTTACGCGTCGCGTGCCCGTAAATCTCCTGCATACCAACTTCTCCACTTTGACACTTTTAGTCCCTCATCTTTCATTGTTGTCAAGATTGATCCCCGGCGTGTGACCCAATAGGCCCATACTATATTGGCAGTGATCCTGATGGCGTACGTGCGTCAGTGGGCATACTCCAACAGACTCCCACTTGCACATGACACACCGAACTCAAAACCACATATAAAGAGCGGCCTCTAGCAAGGCATCTCTGCCCCCAACAAGCATGGGTTTTGTCATCAAGAACAAAAACCAAATCCATAATCAGATACGGAATGGTCCTATAGATAAGTGATCATTCATCCCTTCAGTCGCGATATCCGTATGAACACGAGACATGGTTAAATGTCAATCTCCAGATCGTTCACGATTATGTTTCTCGATCTTGATTGATGGTGACCCAAAATCTAGTTGCTATCGATCAAATATCATCGCAACTTGAGCTTGGCCATGTATTTTACGTCAGCGCTAAATCATCGAGGGGCCCATGGATATCTCTCTAGAACTAGAGGAACGAATCCCTTTGACTAAATTGCTCCACCACATACACCATACTTTACCTAAAAGCTCCCTTTATAAGAGCCAGTTACGAACTGCGTTTGAAAGCAATCAAAGAAAAGCTGATCCATGCTTTGGAACACATGTATCTCCAGTCTAAGGACAAAATGACATTATCATCCTGACTTACTCTTGACAGAAACCATGAAGTAAGTTTAGGTGCGGGTCGTCCACTCACTTTACCATTGCAAGCACAGCGAAGTGTTGCGTCTCTTTTATCTAATCCATTATTAGATAGCGACCAACCACTTCCCTCAGCCTTATCTCAAACTTCCTCCCCGTGAAGAATGACCGACTGTGGACATTCAGAATGAAAAGAGCATTATGGGAAGTGTTAAACATGCTAAGATGGAACACAGTAAGGATTAATAAAATATCCGCCCTCGGCGTATTATTAAATCACATTTAATAATCAATGTAGTATGAAGTACAATACTGCTTAATGTTCCCCAAGATAATATAAACCAAATATATAACTAAAACAAACTCAAGCTTTGTTCACCTAGGCCTAGTATGGTGAACATCACTAGCCCGTGACAACAACTTAATTAACGGATCTTCCATAAAGCCATCCGTATAAACTCTGCTAGCGATCATATATCTTCCTCAACCAATCACTCATAAAGTATGCCTTGGTGAGACCATGATGCTTCTTTCAATCCATCGTACCTTCATTGTTTCAGAAGAACCCAATAAGGTAAATGATTACTCAGACTTTGGTTATTATAGTAAAGCAATCATACCCTGATTGTCTCAGAAGAACCCAATAGGGTAAGTGATGCTTCAAGAACTATTTTGATCAACAACAACATATTTTATACGATCATGAACTCCGATTGAGATCGGCAGTTATTGTTGGGATTTCAAGAAGACGCAACGGAAGCGAGAACGACATAAAACATGCATGCAAGTGTTCAAAACTATGAAATCCCAAGCATGGATCTACTCTATGTACAAAATAGCAACTAGAGAAGAAGGAAAGAGAGTTATACCAGCTCCTAAGCTCCAATGATCTCGTGATGGTGGCTGAAAGGTTGAAGAAGCAAGGAACTCCTTCTTCTTGTTCTTGTCTTCTCTCGAAATCACAAACCGGGCACAAGTCCAACAAGATGTGCTAGCACCCTTTGATGATATCTTCTTGAACTTGAAATATCACCTTAGAACAACAAATAATCTTCAGGACCAAAAGCCTCAAGCTCACAAGATCACTAGTTCAAAGTATCAAGTGAAAGAGAGAATATGTGCTTGAGTGAGAGAATGACCAAGAGTCACAAATGGCTGGAGTAGAGGGCTTATATAGACATCTGAAATGCCCTTTGAAATCCCTCTAGCCGGCCAAGATTGTTCCAGAACTCTCCTCTATTGGCTACAAGTGGAGGTGACTTGTATATAAAGTCCATGCAGGTTTAGCGGCGCTAACCAAGAGTTAGCGGCGCTAAACATTAACCCGTAGCGGCGCTAACGCGGCCTGACTTCGATTAGACGTAAAGCACATGCAGCCTTAGCGGCGCTAACCTCTAACAGTTAGCGGCGCTAACTCGTTATAGTTAGCGTCGCTAACGTGGCCTGCATTGCCAACTTCCACTTTTGCCATCTTTGATCCCTCAACTTTATTTGCTGTCATGTTAGAACCCGGTGTGTGACCCTTATAGGCTCATACATCATCAGCAGTGCTTTAAGGCGTACATATATTATCGGGCAGATTCTAACAAACTCCCACTTGCACATAATATACTGTACCCAGGCAAGCACAGACAAAGAGCGGCCTCTAGCAAAGCATCAATGCCCCCAAGTCTGTATGAGTTCTGAATGCCTGCAGAAAACCATCATACTCAAAGTAGTGGTCCTAGATAAGTGATCTTAGACATCCTTTTGTTCGCGATATCCTTGTGAACACGAGACATGGATTAATAAATGTCAATCTCCAGATCGTTCACGATTATGTTTCTCGATCTTGATTGGTGGTGACCAAAAGGTAAGGACATATCTGATTCTCAATCAATAGTCCTTGTGCATGGCCATGCAATATTTTGGCGTCAGCTCCCAATCATCGAGGGGCCCAGGGATATCTCTCATACAGGAGGAACAAATCCCTTTGACTGCATAATCCCATACCATACCTCTTGACTTACCTAGTCATTCCCTTTATCACAGCCATTTACGAACTGCTTTTGAAAATGGCTAAAGCAAGTAAGAACTATGATATAGCGATTAATACATCTCGGGTCTGAGGATGTAAGATTTTATCATCCCAAGTTACTCGTGACTATAATCCATGAAGTATACTTGGGTGTGGGTCTTCCAGTCACTTGAAACTCCTTTCAAGCACAGGTTATTGTTGCGTTTCATGCATTCAATCCTTGATTAATGCATAACCAACACCTAACCTCAGCCTTATTTCAAACTTCCTTCCTTTGAAGAATGACTGACTGTGGAAATTTAGAATGTATAAACATTCTGGGAAGTGGTTAAACATGCTAAGATGGAACACAGTAAAGTCTTATGAATGTAACCGAATCACTCGCATATCGAAACAAGCATAATTACAATACTGTCTGTATCGTTCCCAAAATAAATTAATACATATCAAATAAACTAATATATATATAACTCAAGCCAAATCGCTAGCAAATCTTACACCTATCCCTCTAGTGTGAGATTCATGAGCTGCTTGCGGTAACGGCTTAGTGAATGGATCTACCAAGTTTCCATTCGATGCTACTCTGCTAATGATGACTTCACCACTTTCAATTACATCCCGAATAAAGTGGTATTTGCGCGAAATGTGTCTTGTCCTCTTGTGAGCTCTTGGTTCCTTTGCCAAAGCCACCGCACCCTCATTGTCACAAAAGATCTCAATAGGGTCAGCGATGCTTGGAACCACTTGTAGATCTTGGATGAATTTCTTCATCCACACGGCTTCTTTTGCAGCTTCACTTGCCGCAATGTATTCCGACTCAGTAGTCGAATCAGCCACCGTGTCTTGTTTTGAGCTCCTCCAGCTGACAGCACCACCATTTAACAGGAACACAAACCCCGATTGAGATCGGCAGTCATCCCTGTCAGTTTGGAAGCTAGCGTCCGAGTAACCCTTTACTCTCAGCTCTTCTTCCCCACCATATACCAAGAACATTTCTTTCGTACGTCTCAAGTACTTAAGAATGTTCTTCACTGCCCTCCAGTGAGGTTCTCCTGGGTTCGCCTGATATCTACTAGTCATGCTTAAAGCACATGACACATCAGGACGAGTGCATAGCATGGCGTACATGATCGAACCCACAGCCGAACCATATGGAACTCGCTTCATTACTTCTATTTCCTCCTTGGAGGTAGGACATTGAGTTTTACTCAAAGTCAAACCATGCAACATAGGGAGGTTTCCTTTCTTGGATTCCTCCATCTTAAAGCGTCTCACGACCTTTTCTATGTATGCACTTTGAGAAAGCCCTAATAGCCTTCTTGATCTATCTCTATAGATCTTTATACCCAGAATACAGCTCGCATCGCCTAGGTCCTTCATTGAAAAGCAATTCCCTAGCCAAGCTTTGACACTTCTTAAGCTTGGGATATGATTTCCAATAAGTAGAATATCATCTACATATAGAACCAGGAAGACTATGGTGCTCCCACTAGCCCTGACATATACGCAAGGTTCATCTTTACTCTTCGAAAAACCAAACTCTTTGATTTTCTCATCAAAGCAAAGATTCCAGCTTCGAGATGCTTGCTTAAGTCCATAAATAGACTTCATAAGCTTACAAACCTTGTTCGGATACTTTGGATGTTCAAAACCGTCAGGCTGTCTCATATACACCTCTTCATTAAGCTTCCCGTTAAGGAAGGCGGTCTTTACATCCATTTGCCAAATTTCATAATCATGAAACGCAGCTATGGCAAGTAGTATCCGGATTGACTTCAACATGGCCACTGGGGAGAAAGTTTCATCATAATCAATCCCTTGAGTCTGAGTGAAACCCTTTGCCACCAGTCGGGCTTTGAAGATATCCAAGGTTCCATCTATGTCGGGTTTCTTCTTAAAAACCCATTTACACCCGACGGGTTTTATCCCTGGTGTAGGATCAACCAGTTCCCAAACCTGGTTATCCGACATAGATTGCATCTCGCTCTCCATCGCCTTCCTCCATTGAGCAGACTCAGGGCCTGCCATGGCTTCCTTGTAGCTGGTGGGATCATCATGATCCACCAATAACTCATTGCCCTCAGATATGAGAAACCCATATCTCTCTGGCTCAAAACGAGTTCTACTAGAACGCCTAGGAGTAGAAGTAGCAAGAGTGTCAGGTACCGCAGCATTATCTTGCTCGGCATTTTGGCTAGTGCCAACCTCAAGCCCTTTATCGGCCGACCCTTGATCTTCCTCAAGGTCAACTTCCTTACTGCCGTGTTTGGATAGCAACTCCTTTTCAAGGAAGAATGCCCTTCGAGCAACAAATACCTTGTTCTCTGAAGGTTTATAAAATAAATATCCATCACCGTCAGGAGGATAACCGATAAAATAACACCTCTCCGAACGAGGTTCAAGTTTGTCTTCAGCCTCACGTCTCACGTAGGCTTGACAACCCCAAACTCGTAAATATGAAAGTGTCGGCTTCTTACCATGCCACATTTCATAAGGTGTTTTATCGACTTTCTTGGTTGGTGCGAGGTTAAGGATTCTTACCGCAGTTTCTAAGGCATATCCCCAGAAACTAATAGGTACCTCCGCTCGACACATCATAGACCTTACCATATCAAGCAAAGTCCGGTTCCTCCTCTCAGCGACCCCATTTAATTGTGGAGTCCTCGGAGGTGTTAATTGTGAAACAATTCCACAATTTTTAAGATGATCGACGAATTCGGTACTAAGATACTCTCCACCTCTATCAGACCGGAGTATCTTTATAGTCTTGCCCAACTGATTCTGAACTTCGTTTTGGAATGTCTTGAACACCTCAAAGGTTTCATTCTTGTGTTTAACAAGATAGACATACCCGTACCTACTATAATCATCTATAAAGGTTACGAAGTACCTTGAATTATTCCTTGTGACATGCTTGAAAGGTCCACATACATCCGTATGGATTATGTCTAAAAGGTCCTTTCCCTCTCACTTGTTCCCGTGAAGGGTGCTTTTGTCATTTTGCCCAATAAGCAAGATTCGCATACTTCATTTGATCCTTGATCAAATGATTCCAAGATCCCATCCGATTGGAGCTTGGTGATACGAGTCTTGTTTATATGGCCAAGACGACTATGCCACATGGAATATTTATCCAAACCATTTTTGGAGTCAGAATCAATGTTCATGATAGATTGTCTTGATTCAATGTATGCATTTGCCTCATATATGCCATGACATGGTAAAGCTTTAAAATACTCAACTTCATTTTTAAAACAAATGATTGTACCACTTACAAATTTAAAATCAAAACCATCGTCATACAATTTGTGAAAAGAAATAATGTTTCTAGCCACATAGGGCGAATAGCATACATCCTTTAACAAAAAAGATAAACCGGTCTTGAATGAAAGCTTCAAATCTCCTTTAGCTTCCACTGGGACAACCTCCGAGTTTCCCATGACAAGATCCAGTTCTCCCCGCTCCAAGCTCCTACTTTCCCTTAGCACCTGCACCATATTACATATGTGAGTGCCACAGCCAGTATCCAATACCCAGCCTTTAGAAGTAGAAGTATGGTGGAGTTCTATCATGAACGTACCTGACGTATCTGGACCCGATATGCTTATTGCCTTGAGCTTGTTGAGTCCCTCCAGGTACTTTGGGCAGCTTCGGCGGTAATGGCCCTTGCCCCCGCAGAAAAAGCACTCCGCATCCTCCGGAGCCTTGGCTTGGAGAAGTTTCCCCTTGCCCTTGCCCTCGGAGGCCGGGTTAGGCTTGGCCCCGCCAACCTTTCCCTTACCCTTCCTTTTAGAGGAAGAGGCGGCCTTCTTCTTCGTGATGCGGCCTTCCCGGATGGCGAGAACTTGAGAGGTGGAGGAGGATGGCTTGTTCTTGGTCATGCTAGACTCAGCAGTCTTCAACATACCATGAAGTTCCATCAAGGTTTTATCCATGCTGTGCATATGATAACTCATAACGAATTGATCGTATGCACCGGGCAGGGATTGGAGGATTAAATCAACCGCCATCTCCCTCCCTATGGTAAATCCCAACTTCTCCATGCGCTCGATGTTTGCTTTCATACGCAACACATGCGCGCTCACGTTCCCACCCTCTTGCATCTTGCAAGAAAGGGTTGTCTTGAGGCACTCGTACCTCTCTTGCCTCGCCTGCTGCTGGAACATGTCCTTTAGCTGCACGAGCAAGTCGTAAGCACTAAGATGATCCATTTGCTTTTGCAAATCTTGGTTCATCGTGCTCAACATAAGGCACGTGACTTCCTCAGTCTCCTTGAGGCGTTTTTCATACGTCTCACGGATAGCCCTTGTTGCACCGGCAGGAGGTGCCTCGGGGAGGGGTTCCTCTACGGTATGCAACTTTCCTTCATAGCGTAAGACCAACCTCAGTTGTCTATGCCAATCCATGAAATTGCTACCATCGAGTTTCTCCTTTTCAAGGAAAACCCTAAGAGAAACGTTGGTGGTGGTGTTTGTTGCGCTTGTTGATGCCATCTAAAATTTGCAAAGTAGATATTAGTTATTATGATATTTTATCTTGTTTAATAATTTACCCAATAAGAATTAGTTAAACAAGGCTAAGAACCGTATTTCATCCTACCATGTGACGGGGTTACCGCGGATCACATGATAAAACTATTTAGGTCGGCAACCATTTTGCCAATTGCAATCTCCATCGCAATCCTTAGCACATGCGGGATCCTACGACATCCAATGGTCGTTTGGCATGTTTGATCCCTTCTTGCACCAATTTTAAGTCTTGAAATTTTGGTTAACTCGTGCTAAGCTCGACAATTAACCAAGATTTCAAACCTAAAATTGCAAATCGTCCGTCAAGACATACGGTAACAAATCCACCAAAATTGGCTCGTGCTAAGCTCGACAACCAAAGTTGTGAATTTGCCACACTCACCTTCCACACAGTTTCATGAGAATTGGCTCGTGCTAAGCTCGACAACCAAATCTCATAAGACTAGATTCGGGTGGTATCGACTTACGGATGGTGCATGATTTACGTTTTGTGGAAAAACGGGCCTTTTATTTCCGGTTTGGTTTTGATTAACTTATTAGTGACAAATCCTATTTTCACTAGGTGGGTTAATCAATGTATGTGATCACGCGCGAGAGGAAACCAATTTTATCAAAAACTGTTGTGATTTTATTAATTTTATCAAAAAAAATTTCTAGCATGCGAAACCTACAACCCATGCATAGAATAATAAAATCACATCACACGCAATATACAACATAGTCGGTAATTCTTGCCAAAAAACCTATGCGTTCCTCCCGTGAGCCAAAACGGGAAGAACTCGGTCAATCTAAGGGACAAAACAATATTGACGCGAGCTCCCACTAGAACCACCATCGCCATGGGATTTCTTTGGCTTCTAAAGGGCTTCATGTTCCATCTTGTTTTGCCTCCTCTTGTGTCTTCATCCCTCCATCATACAATACATAATACAATAGAAAATAAATGGCATACAAGCCACATAATTTTCCTATTTATCTAATACTTGTACATGGATGAATGAAATGGCATGCAAGCCACAAATTATTACAATCAATCTGAATTTAATAAATTTACAGCCTCAAATGTGGATTAAAACCACCAAATTGCATGCACAACACAAATCAACCAAATGGGCCAAGGCAAGATTACCAACTCATGTTAACACATACAACCAAACAAATCATGCTACTACTGGAACAACATGAAAAACATCTTTGGAACAAATTTCCAGATGGTACAAGTGCTAAAAATCCCGAGACCTAAGCTGTTTTATTCAAAATTTTGAAAAAACAATTTCCAGTAGCGTTAGCGCCGCTAACCCTAGAGACTTAGCGCCGCTAACTCTAGGATAGCGCCGCTAACCCTAACGGCAGAATACAAACACTTTGATTTCGGGTTTTTCAAGCCACCAAGTGCTATTCTAACATAGAGGTGGCTCTGATACCACTGTTGGGATTTCAAGAACACGCAACGGAAGCGAGAACGACATAAAACATGCATGCAAGTGTTCAAAACTATGAAATCCCAAGCATGGATCTACTCTATGTACAAAATAGCAACTAGAGAAGAAGGAAAGAGAGTTATACCAGCTCCTAAGCTCCAATGATCTCGTGATGGTGGCTGAAAGGTTGAAGAAGCAAGGAACTCCTTCTTCTTGTTCTTGTCTTCTCTCGAAATCACAAACCGGGCACAAGTCCAACAAGATGTGCTAGCACCCTTTGATGATATCATCTTGAACTCGAAATATCACCTTAGAACAACAAATAATCTTCAGGACCAAAAGCCTCAAGCTCACAAGATCACTAGTTCAAAGTATCAAGTGAAAGAGAGAATATGTGCTTGAGTGAGAGAATGACCAAGAGTCACAAATGGCTAGAGTAGAGGGCTTATATAGACATCTGAAATGCCCTTTGAAATCCCTCTAGCCGGCCAATATTGTTCCAGAACTCTCCTCTATTGGCTACAAGTGGAGGTGACTTGTATATAAAGTCCATGCAGGTTTAGCGGCGCTAACCAAGAGTTAGCGGCGCTAAACATTAACCCGTAGCGGCGCTAACGCGGCCTGACTTCGATTAGACGTAAAGCACATGCAGCCTTAGCGGCGCTAACCTCTAACAGTTAGCGGCGCTAACTCGTTATAGTTAGCGTCGCTAACGTGGCCTGCATTGCCAACTTCCACTTTTACCATCTTTGATCCCTCAACTTTATTTGCTGTCATGTTAGACCCCGGTGTGTGACCCTTATAGGCTCATACATCATCAGCAGTGCTTTAAGGCGTACATATATTATCGGGCAGATTCTAACAGTTATCCCTTTCTATTTAGAAGCTAACACTAGAGTAACAATTTACTCTTGCTTCTTTTATAATAAAGTACCAAGAACATATCTAAATATTTCTTGATGCTCTAAACAGATTTTGTATATTCGATAGTTGTTATGGATGCATAATTCCTTACTTTATCTTTTGAACAATATAAGGTAAGGACATTATCTCCATTACGTTGCAAATATAGAAATACAACAATGCTCCCACTAGTCCTGACAATTATTCATGTTTCTTCCTCGCTTATTGAAAATACAAACAATTGATTTTCATATCAAATCAAAGATTGTAACCTTGAGATGTTTATTTAAGTCCACCATGGGACTCCTTTTGCTTGTAGACTTCACAAGGATACACTTAATGTAACAGACCATCGGATAGTGTTATGGGCACTTCCTCAGAGAATTCCTATTAAGGAATGTGGTCTTTGCATTAAGTTGTCGCAGCCATGAAAAGGTGCTAAAAATTACAAGTATCCGAGTTTACTTCAACATAACCACCGGGACAGAATTTTTAGATGATACCCTTCTCATGGTCAATCATCATAAAACTATCTCCTACTAGTCGGTATTCGAAGTTGTCTACGAACTCAATATTCGACATAACCACTGAGAGAAAGTCATCATATGATACCTTCCACATGATCAATCATAGATCTTTCCTATCAGTCGGTATTCGAAGTCGTAAACTTATCCATGTTGGTCTCTTTCAACAAAGAACCATTTTTACCCTTCGAGTTTCAACCCAAGGGTTGGAATTACCAAGTCCAATACTTGGATATTCCTCATGGATCGCATCTCATTTTCATCACCCCTTTCTTTCTAGCGGACTCTAGGCCCACTCTTGTTTTGGTAGTTTGATGTAAACATCATTAACTCGTCTCCCTCATATATAAAACTATATCTTTCCGGCCTTATGATAACTATTACCAAATTTAAAGAGGTTATGATTTAATGTCAGGTTCTCCAACAGAGCCATGCTGAGTTTCAATCACAATTGATTGCTAGTGCCAACATCAGGTTTTTCCATTCAAGGTAAACTTTACTCCCACTGGCACTCGCGGATATCTGAAACCTTTTTTCTTTTGAACAACAATACTTCTTGTTCAAATATCCCATGGCCACAGCAGAATACCTAATGGAGTAGCACCTCTAGATTCCGGGTTCCTCCAACTCACCTTAAACGCAGGTTAAGGAATTTGGACTTTGTGATGGACTAGCAAAGACATACTTTCTAGTATCATCATCTAAGGTGCGTACTTAACCATCTTTGTTGGTATGACTTTTGGAACATTTCCCGCCACTCTCAAAGTACTTCCCAAACAATAGGGTACTTTGGTTAAACCTATCATAATCGGACCATAACTAGAATATATGAATCCTCTGCTTGGCGACCTATATAACAATATGTCGTAGGAGGATTGAATTATGACACAAAACCATAATTCTTATGACGGTCACTGAACTCAGAACTACATCCTCAACATCTCTATTAGTGTTACTCCTTAAGATTTGCTTGAACGGTCTACACAAAAAAGTGTGAACGAAATCCAACAAGCCTTCATTCCTCTCACATACGTAAGTGATGGACGTTTGAGTCATTCTAACCTAATAAATAAGATTTACAATCAACAAATGATCATAGATCAAAAGATCCAAGTTCCTTACCACATGGAGCATGGTGATGCAAGTCTTATTTATATGGTTAAATTGACTTAAGCAATAAGAGTAACATGTACAAAACATTCACGATCAATCTATTACTTCATAAGCAAACGCTTATAATAAATGCCACAACATGGATAAACTTTGAAATAAACCAACAAAACATAATTCAAAAGAAGTTTATCTATCGTTATCTAAGGCACAGAAGATACATCGTTTCTAGCCACGCTGGGCGTAAAACATAGATCTAACAAAGTAATAGAATAGCTGGAAGGAGTGGCAAGATCCCGACTTCCAATCCTTTTCAAATAGGGACAACCATCTTGTTTCCTATTATGAGGTCCAGCTCTCTACAGCTTCTACTTCTCTCTTACACCTGCACTTTGCAACAAACAAATTTGTGACAAACGTGAGTGTTGTGGCTAGTATCCAAAACTTGTCCATAGAAGTAGATAAGTAGTAGAGTTTGATCATGAATGTACCTGAAGCTTTGGAGCCAATATTTCTTATGTTGTGCATCCTTAGCTCATCAAGGCACTTAGGGCAGGCGTGGCGGTGCCAATTTCCATTCTTTCCACAAAAGTAGCAAACTTCCCCATTTGGAGTCTCATCTTGAGGTGCAATCTCATTGCCCTTCGACTCCATGAACATGGTGAGCTTAGTACACTACTACAAAATGAACCTAAGGAAACACCGATAAAGTGTTACATTAGGCATGAAAAATGTTGCCTTACGGATAATGCGACACTTTATCAAGTGCTGCTTTAGGTCGCGATGCCTTAGCTCTAATTCAACATTTTTATTAGAATAAGCAACACTTTTTGAAAGCGTTGCATGTTGTTAGAAAATGCAACACTTTTAAAAGGCAACACTTTTTGCACTCAAATGCAACACTTTTTATTTACTTTGGGTAGGCTATAACAACACTTTTATGTGTCAAATGCAACCCTTTAATGTGTTTATTATCATGTAAGTGCAACACTTCTAATCATCTAATACAACACTTTATATAATTTTAGTTTCATAAATGCGACATTTTTTCTAGTAAAAGCAACACTTTTATAAAAAAAAATAAGAGCAAATGAACACTTTTTCATTGATTTGTATCACCTTCTTTTGATACAACACAAATACAGTATTTGTTGATTTTATATAATACACAGCCATTATATTCTATTCTACAGCAATAATAAATTAACTATTAACAATGAAATGTATATGAAATAATATTATATTCTAGTGTAACATTATATAATCTTAGAATACCTACCACAAAGAGTATTCAATACAAAGAAATATTTATTGGTCAATCAAAATCCTTGTCTAATACATTTTATAAAAGTAGGAAATTTCCACATTCCTGTATCATAACCCTGGAACGTTCCTCCTACATAAGAAAAATAATACAGAATATTGTTAGTATATTTTTTTCATGAATGTACATGTAGATGAATTCAAGCTATTAATTTTCAACAAATTTTAAAAGGTATTTTTCTAATACGTAGTAGTATTCGCACAATATATTCAACTATTTTGTACAACACTATTATCAAGTTGCTTACCAAAATTATCTCGACAACCACTTAATAACTCAACAAAGCAATAGAATGTGTCTGCCTCAGCATTTAACTGCATAAGTTTTATATGTAGTAACAAAAGTAGCACAAAAGGCTATCAAGACAATGATATTGATTTACCATATGGAAATCAATAAGAGATTAATATAGGAAAAGACATATGGCAACCAAGCAACAAAATAAGTAAAACAAATGTAACTACATTACTGAAAAAGTAAACTTGCTTATGCCGATTTGTTGTTTAAAATTGAAAATGGGAAAATAACAGATTCACTTACCACAAAGTCCTCATTGGTGTCACTCTTGAACACATAGAACAAGGGAGCCAAAATTTCATTCATCCCTTGCACATATCAGTATTTTTTTAGTGCTTACTGAAAGTAGAAGACTAATTGACTCAGGTCTATAACTTAGGATTGCATGATTTTACATTCATAAGATCAAAACTTGAGGAACATGATGTTGAAGATTGATTGCACAATCAGATCAGGGATTATAATGGTGTTGATCAGTTACCTGATTAGCTTTTGTAGATGCAGAATCACCAGAGAAAAGATGCATGTCTGAATGAGTGTGTTTTACATCATGATATATGTGTTCAATGATCTCGGTGTCCTACAATTAACAAAAGTAACAAACACTAATTGGATCGAGGTGGCAACTACAACCCGTATATTAAACGAGTCAAGCTGGAACACAACATTCTCAAATAGAAAACACTTTTTAAGTACTTTTAAATATGTTAGGTAATTAAATAACAACAAAACTATTAATGATTGATTAGACTAAATAATAAGGGAAAACATACCTTGTCCCAACTTTTAAGAGATATCAACATGTCTTTAGTGAATGTATCCCTCACTTATTTGGTCTGCAAAGCAGCATAAAGAAAGCAATCTTGGTTTTAAACGGCTAGCAGCATATAAGATTAAACTTTAATACTGTCGCTTAAGTCAAGTTGTGATCTTGATATCAACATGTAAGGTCAATGAACCATTATAGGTGCCCGTTAGACCATATCAGCATCAGAAAGCATGAAAGCTTGCTTTTTTAAACCAGAAAGCAATAATATTAATTCTTTTAAGAATGAAGTTCTATATGATTCTTTTTAATTTTATAAAATGCACTATTTATAGTTCGGTTAAAAAAATTAGTATTTTTTTACTTTCTTTTGACTTCATAGAACAAAAAGATGTACATATTAAAGAAGAGGAAATGTTATAATATCCTAGCAGATATTAAAAGTTAGGACAATGTTCAAAAGGATCTGCTTGATCAACAACGTCAGATGGGTTTGACCATAGAACTTCTCTGACTTTTTGATATCGTGTTCCTGGCTGATTATAAGTTTAATTAAGAACATGAATGCTTAAAGTAAAGTCAAACTATCAAAGAATTCCTTGTTTAACTTCAAATTAAAAAGAATTGATCCTAAATCAAATAACAGATCTTATTAAGACAACGAAACAATCCTTCCTGATGAGTTTTGAACCGTAGTTTAGAATTTTACCTGTTGTGACCCAAACCCGTTAGGAATGAATTGTGGTTTGGTGAATCCCATGGCAGCATGACCTATTAGACAAGATAACATTTTATAAACAGAGATCAAGATGATTAATCACATATGACCAAATCTAATATATTTCAACGCCAAAATCAAATGCTTAATTACAAACATTGGTTCATGATTTCATCAAACCAATGAATTCAAGATACTTCCATTTTTCTAATTTAGATACTTTATCAAACCAGTAATTAGTATTATCTAATAGGAGGGAAAACAAACAATAGAAACCGAATGAATCGAATTAGTATAATCCTGAAAATCAAAGAATCAACCGAAAAAGAGTTCCCAAGCCTTCCAGAACACCAGCAAGTCGTTGGTTTTTATAACAGGAACAAATGGAACAAACAGGATGTCTACGAAACCTTTAAAAGAAAAGAAAATAGACCTTGAGATGCCACATCTTCTAATGGAGGTGAAACTATGAACTTTTGAGACTTTACTGTCAAAAGTAATCTCTTGTTAATTCTCACTGCTACAACCTCAAAGTTTCACAGGTTACACATACACTAGTTTAAGAAAAAAATTATCAACTAGATTGCAGAAATGCCGAGACGTAGAACTTACCCACTGAGAATCCCCAATCGCTGCCTACTGCCTAGTACCAGTTCGCTGGTCATTGGATTTGCCGAGTGCCCATTGCCGAGACCCTGAGAACCCTACTCGCTCAGACCAAGTGCCCACAGCCCAATTGCACGGTCAAGAAACCTAATTTCTGGACAAAGTTTGACGGAAGCCTAGATCTGTTGTCACGGGGCTCCTACAGTCCTATTGGATCTACCAAATGCCCTAATTTGGGTCAATGGGAGTACGGCGAGGGGATAAGAGGACACCAGGAAGATAATTAAAATTTAGAGTCCAGATTATTCCTATTTGATATTTTGATTACCCCCCATTTTTGTTGTACCAATTTTAAACATTCTAAGTATTCCTGCCTTTGTGATAAAACCATATAGTTTATGTAATTTTTTAATAATTATTATTTTTATTTAAAAATCAGGCTAATAATTACTTAGGTGTTGGTAAAATTTAATTTTTTAACATACAAGGAATAAAGATGAAGATATTTATTAACTAGAAGTTTATAAATCCATGCGTAGTTGTCTTCACGAAAGCCTCGGGTTCTCACGTGTTGCCTCAGGTTGCCCGCTCCCCCCCCCTTGGCTTAGGAGATCGGTTTCCGCAACCGACCTCACCCATCGATTTTCTTTCTTTTTTTTTTGTTGTGTAAGAGAGAGTAAGGGGAAACATTATTGGGTTGTTTAGGTTATGCTAAATTCGGGTTCGTGTAGAGAAAGAAAAATGAGTAAAAATAATGAGACGCTGATATAATATTTAGGTAAGAGAGAGAAGAAAGATGGGTACTACTAATGGTCTAAGATATATAATGTCTTAGGAACTTGCACAACTAAAGGTGCATAAACTAAGCGATAGAAAACTCTCTACTCTGTAAAAATTCATTATTAGCAATCCTTTGTTATATATTATATATGTCGCCATAGATTTTTAATAAATGCAAACGCTTTTTAAAAGGTTGCAGTTTTTATTAAAGTCCGTATCACTTTAAAGTAAGTGTTGCTTTTTAGTTGTAGCAAATGCAACACCTATTAAAAGTGTTGCAAACTGGCATGAATTTTGCAACACTTTAGAAAAAATGTTGCATTAGATGTTCAAATGCAACACTTATTGTTGAAGTGTTGCTTTATAACCAATGTTATATCTAATGCAACAATATTTTTAAATGTTGCCTTTAAAGTGCATTAGTCTCATTTTGTTGTAGTGATATCAAATCACATACCATATTGTATCAGAATTCATATCAAATCACATATCATATCATATCAGAATTCATATTAAATCACATATCATATCATAACACATCGAGCCCCCTACCAGAAACGTATACACTTGCACACCGTCAACAGGAAGATATGACAAATGCTAGACAGTTTGTACAATGGACCTACAGATTCAAATGTACCCTACAATGTAAGATGGGTGTCGGGCACTACACTACATCCACCATAACATAACATAACATAAAGTCTATGGTTAACCCATTCGCCTCCCCACCAAATAGCTCTCGGAGCCAAACCCTTAGGAGACGCCGTGGACTAATCACACCGCCACAGAAAGTGTCACACCATCGGTGCCACCAATGATATGCCTATGGTATCCCCATAGATGGATAAATAGTGCGATGCATCAAAACAGAAAATAGGCAAAACAACTTGTATATCAAAATATAGTTTTGGGTTCCACAAGTTTTATAAAAAAACATTTGTAGTATAATTTAATAAGTCAAAATAATTTTAGGAAACATCATGTGGAACGTTTTCAATGAAAGGAAACATATCTTTTCCAACTCGTTTATCATATACTAATATCTTCATAAATCCAACAAAAGAAGTACGTCACAAGAAACAAGATCTCAAATATCAAATAACAAAGATCAACGCTGAAGGAATCTTAGGAATATAAAAACGATAGTTCATAGTTGGGAGAAAAGACCTAGAATCTGTATGACAAGAAGGAGATTTAGTATCCGTACCTTAACCAACTCCAAGCCTAGCCGAAAATCGTACTATTTTCCTTTTTCTCGATCTATATAAGATAATACCAACCTAAATAATTACTACTTATCCGTTAATTTATTACTTGCTCTTGTTAGTCTTAAGTGATACTTTATTTACTTTCCTTATGTAATTAGAACTCTTGAATTTAACTTCCAGTACATACATGTGTAAGCCTCATAGAGGTACCATCATTTATTTGTATTTTACATGCTAACCAACAGATTGTTTTGCCAGGGTATAATTGTTAACACTAACCTTTAGTTTCACCAATCTACTAGTTTACCACTTACAAAAGAAAGTGATTAGAAATCTTAAAACCCATCAGTACGCTAATCAAATCCTATTTTCAACAGTTTATTATTCCATAGGGTACACTATAATTAACTAAACTGTAATGAACTAAAACTGATTTAACATTCAAATTCATAAGTTTACTGGTTTCCTTGGTGAAGTCAAACTAATATAATTGTTTACGAACATATTACTGCTTGATAATGTGAGATTAGTTTACCATTTGCTTGAGTGAAATCATGAGATTGAAGTTATGAATTTACAGTGTGTGTCCTCTCAAGTGTACTGATGACAACAACATATGAAATTAACAATCTGTAGGTTCGTGGAACATGGTTTAAAAATCATAAAAGAGCAGATGCTATGGTAACAGAGTAATCGATTGGTTCCTGTGCTTCATTCATGTGACCAGTAAACAAGAACAGAAAGAAGGATCAACTTACCTTTATCGTTGTTGAACTAGGAAGACAAGAAGTGAATTCGGTTTCTCAATTGAACTTAATCGCAGTCTGGTTGTGATTTGTTACGCTTTCAGGCTTTGATTCCCTTTCTCGCCGTCGTACTGCTGCACCTTCACAATCGATGCCCTAACTCTCTCTTACTCTCGATTTGGAATGTGGTTCTTGAATGCAGATACGAGATGAGTTGATATGTACTTATAGGTGAGTTCGTTGGGGTTCTACTGTTGGAGTATGCCCACTGACACAAGTACATTGGTGTTACTGTTGATGAAGTGCGAGCCTATTGGGTCACACACCAAGGAATGATCCCGACAGCTTATTGATAAAAAGAGAAGGTCCAAAAATCAAATTGTTTGATTTTGGGGGATTCACGGCCGTGAGGGATGCTCCACGGGTCGTGAGAGGTCGTAGAGGATGACGCCCTCACGAGTCACTCGAATGCGGCACGGGCCATGAAGGACTATGGCCGGTCGTGGCGCATTTAGTCTTCACGGGCTCTTCACGGGCCGTGAGAGGCCGTTAAGCTCTGTCTGCATGAAATCGTTATTTCTGATTGGGCCATCTTGTGGTCCAATGGGAATACACTTCTAATCCGGCCAAAAATGAGATTTGTGGTCTGGATCAGTATGGTTAATGCAAGAGAACTTCATTCTATCTATCTCTCTCTCAATATTCTCTCTTCGCATCTTGAAGGTAAACACACATTTTACACTAAGTGGTGATTCGTGAGTGTTTTGTGAGCTCCGGTGGTGCAAGAGGAGAAGCTTCAAGGGCTGTTCCGGAACGTGAAGTCATTGTGGACGTTCATGTGATGGGGTACTAGCATACGGGGATCAAGTTAACCTTGGTGTAGACTAGCAATATAGAAGATACACTTGGATCTCTCATATATCCCGTTTGATACTTGCTACAGCCGGTTTCTTAAATGGTAAGGAGGTACTTTCTTCCTTCCTTGTTTCTTTTAGTTGCAATTTGTGTTTTGTAGAACGATCATCACTTTGGAACATGTTATGGACCCGAATTGTTCGGTTTTTAAACTTTTGTTTTTGTGCTTCCGCTGCCTTATGCTCCATACCGTGTTCCAACAGTGGTATGAGAGCCAAATCTACAAACAAATTGCACTTTTTGGCTTGAAAACCAAAAATGGACATTCTGTCCAGAGTGTCTTCACGGGTCGTAAAGACTTGTTCTTCACGGTCGTGAAGGCTCACGACCAGTCTCGTGGGGTGTTGGTCGTGAAGGGTTTTTCACTGGTCAGAGTCGTGGAGCTCATAGGCTTCACAGTCCGTGAGGGGTCGTGAATGCTTCTGGTCCGTGAAGGAGCTCGTGAACAGTGTTTTTGGTCCTTTTAGTAAAAGAAAATAATTTTTCGGTTTTAGCTCCTTTTGATTTTGTTTTTCCAGAATCCATCCAAAGTTATTTGGACTTAAAAAAGCCCCATATGTGTCTTGATTCGTACATTTATATGTATTGGGTTGTTTTGGGCATGAAATGCACACATGCATATACTTGTATTGTGTATATATGAATATGTATGCTCAAAGTGTTTGGGGTACTAATGCATATGTACAAGGATTGTTCACTTTGTGCCTTGAGTGTTTAGCTAGGTTTGAACAATCTTAATCGAGATACATTTTAAACGGTTTTGTTGTGGCACACCGTGTTGTTGTTTGTGGTTGTTGTTTGATCCGGTAACACCTTGCCCGTTAGACCTATGTGTTAGTTTTTTGGTTGTATTTGATTATTCATTCATTTGGTGGTTTGTACCACAATTGGTTTGTAATAATTAAATTTATTCGGTCTTGTATTTTGTACTCTATTTTGGCTTGCATGCCGATTGCTTTTCTTTGTAATTGTTAGAATAGCTTAGATTAGCATTTTGCGGCTTGCACGCCGTTTCTTTTCAAATATTTGTATGTATTTTTAAAAGAAGACCCAAGACAACCATCGAGAGTCGTGGAGGAGACGTCTCGGCTATGGTGGATCCGGAGGTTCTTTGGAGATGACGGATGCAGTAGGAGCACTTCCAGCTGGGCCAAGTGGTTGTGTCCTTCGTTTGGCCTTGCTTTCCTCGTTTGGCTCACGGGGAAGGCGCATAGGGTTTAGGGGCATGTTACCGGATGTTGCTTGTGCGTGGTTGTTGTTTTGTTTAGTTTCTTGCGTGGTTGTTTAGTTTCTTCGCTCGTTTGAAAAGTTTTCAAAATAATAAAACAAGAGTTTTGAATTGGTTTACAAACCTCGCGCGCCACAAGACTACTTGAAAAACAAAATCCCGTTTTTTATCAAATGTAAATCACTCGCCTCCCGTAAGATGACACCACCCGAATTTAGTGAAACAAGATCGGTCGTCGAGCTTTAGCCGAGGTCGGTTTTGCGTAACTGTGTGGATGGTGCGTGTGGCAACTCGCAAGGGTCGGTTGTCGAGCTCTAGCCGAGCCGGCCATTGGGCTAGAGTACCACCGTGTATCTTGACGGTCGATTTGCAATTCCAATATTTAATACGCCTTGGTAGTTGTCGAGCTCTAGCCGAGCTATCAAAGCGGATTAATGAGGAATCGGTGAGGGAAGGGATCAAACATGCCAAACAGATGCTTTGAGTATCGGTGGATCCCGTAAGTGTCTAAGAGTTGTAATCTCATATTGCAATTGGTAAAGCGTTTACCGGCCTAAATAGCTCAATGAAGTGATCCGCGGTAAACCCGTCATGGATTGGAGTGAAATAAGGTTCTTACCCCTTATTAAGATAATTTGGTTTTCTTAATCAGCTGGGTAATTATTTTAATGAGGATTATATCGAAACTTTCTAAAACGTGTACTCTTTTATAGATGGCAAACATTAACGACACCACACCAAACTTTAAACTTCGATTATTTCTAGAAAGGGAGAGACTCATAGGAGTTAACTTCGCTGACTGGTATCGTGTATTGAGGATTGTCCTCCGTCACTAGTCAAAGTTGCACGTGCTTGAGGAGCCTCTTCCAGAGCCACCTGCTATCAACGCAAACTGGGCCACTAGATACGCTTTTGAGAAGCGTGTTAGAGATACACAAGATATTTCTTGTCTCATGTTATCGACTATGAGCTTTGAGTTGCGTCAGCAGCTTGAGCAATTGAGTGCGTATGACATGATAAACCGGCTAAAGGATATGTTCCCACAGCAAGATAGACAAGAACAGTTTGAGTGTATAAAGGCTTTGATTGGTTGTAGGATGTAGGAAGGTGAGGATGTAAATGTCCATTTCCTTATGATGAAGGGATACATGGACCAATTGGAGAGACTTGGACTTCCAATGGGGAGGGAGATTGCGGTGGATATGATCCTCCAGTCCCTGCACGCATCTTATGAGAAGTTTATCAAGAACTAACACAAAGACAATTTGGAAACATCCTTTATCGAACTTCAAGACATGCTGAAGGCTGTACAGTCTTACAAGGTTAAGAAGGATCGTACCTCGTCCACATCCACTTTGGCTACTAGGGAACATAGTAGCAAGAAGGAGAAACTGACCTCAAAAGGAAAGCCTTGTATGACTAGGCTATCCATAACTGTGGAGTCGGAGGACAATGAGATTGTGCCTCAAGATGATGTTCCACATGGGGTAGTTTGCTACTTTTGCGGAGAAATTGGAAATTGGCGACGTCAAGCCTGCCCTAAGTGCCTGAAAGAGCTAAGTATCCTAAAGTGGAAGAACGTTAGCTCATCATCTTCAGGTACATTCATGATCAAAGTTCATTGATCTTCTACTTCTAAAGACTGGGTTTTGAACGCAAGTCAAAACACTCATGTTTGTCACAAACTTGTTTGTTGCAAAGTGCAAGTGTTTATCAGAAGTAGATAATGGGTGCATGGAGAGCTGGACCTTAGAGAAAGAAACATGGTGATTGTCCCTAACTAAAAGGATTGGAAGAAGAATCTTACCGTTCCATCCAGCTATACTAATACTTCATTTAGATCTTTGTCTTACGCCCTGCGAGGCAAGAAGCATTGTATCTTTTATGCCTTTGATGACGATGAATATTACCTTGAATTATGTAATTGTGGGTTTGGAGATTTATTGCAAAGTTTATTCATGTCGTGGCATGTGTAATAAGCCTATGCTTAAGAAGTAATAAGATGATCATGAATGTTTATTAATTAGTTATCCTTATGATATAGTTGATTTAACCATATAAACAAGACTTGCATCACCAAGCTCCATGAGGTTAGAAACTTGGATGCTTTTGACTTTGAGTCAATTGTTGATTGCAAATCTTGCTTATAAGGCTAAATAACTAACACATCCTTCACTGGTTGATGTGAGAGGAATAAAGGCTTGTTGGACTTCGTTTACACTTTTGTGTGAAGAACGATCAAGCAAAATTATAAGGATTAACTATATATGATTTGTTACCTTTACCGATGATGGTAGAACGTATGGGTAAGTCTAATTTATTAGATGAATGTCTGAAAGCTGTGAGGTGTTCAAGACTCACCCTTAACATTTAGATGATAAAGAGGGCAAAAAGGAGAATAAAGATACTCAAATCTTGTGAGATGTTGAGCATCTACATTCTAAATTTCGAAACCATCATAAGAATTGTGAGGTTGCCTCATAATTCACTTCTTCTAAGATACATGTTTTTACGTGGATCGCTTAGTGGAGGAATGGAACATATTGGTTATGGTTCCGTCTTGATGGCTTAAACTTAAGTAACATGTTGAATAGGTGTACTTGATAAATGACGGGCAATGTTCTTATTTTATATCAACAAAGATGGTCAAATTTGCATCTAAGGAGATTCGACTAGAAAGAAGTTCTTTGCTTGTCAATCTCATAGATTAAAGCTATCCAGTCTACTTTTAGTGGGAGATGGATGAACTTTAATTATGCTAATACATTTAAATAGTTCTTCTGAGTCCTGGATGCTTATTTCCTTTAGGGTACCGGTTTGGTTGATCGAAAAGGGAAAGGAATAACCGAAGCATTCCAGTGGAAGTACGTGAGATTTAAATAAATGACCTGATGTTGACACTAGCATTCTATCAGAAATGATTGAAACTCAACATGGCTATGTTGGAGTATCTGGCATAAAGTTATTACTTCTTCATATGTCTGGTAAGAGTCGTTATAAGACCAGAAGAATATAATTTATTATATCTGAGGACGATGACTTATTGATGGTACATGATTTATGCATCAACTACCGGAAGCTGTAGTGGGCCCTTGAGTGTATACTAAGAAGAGGAGTGTAATAACATAAGATATATTCCATGCTGGATTTTCAAGTTTTGAACTTGGTTAATCCAACACCTAGGTTTTGACCTGATGGTGTAAATAGATCTTTTGGGAATGAGATCTGCGTGGATAAGTTTGTAGATAACTTTAAATATTGACTGGTAGCAAATGGTTTCATGATGATTGACCATGGGGTAGAAATCATATGAAGACATTCTCCCAGTAGTTATGTTGAAGTTTAAGCAGATGCTTATGCTGTTTTATAGCAATATGATGCAAAGACCGCATTCCGTTATAGGAATTTTATGAGGAAGTGCTCACAACACTGTCCGAGGGTCTTTTACATCCTGAGTATCCTTATGAATTGTTAGAAATATTAAAGTGAGGGGTGTAATATGTAATTACTCAAAGTTAGGGAAATGCTATATAAAGGCATTTCCCCCACATTTCAATTCTAAGCTTTGCATTATTCATCCTTTGTGTTTTTGAACTCTCTCAAGCTCTCGGCTCTCTCTCATTACCGAATACACACACAAACACACACTAAAGATCCAGCATTGCTTCATCCATATCATAAGACGGGACCATCAGTTGGTATCAGAACCAAACTTGTTTTTGGCTCGTGATTGTTCGAAGGAAGACAACAAAATCTCGAAGTGTTCAAGCTTCCAAGAAGAAAAAGCTCTCGGTTTTGCAAAGGCCCAAGAACGTTAGTTTTCTTCAAGATAAACTCAAGCTCAAACGACTTTTAAAGGTAGAACTCATTAAAGGTATAAACTACATCTTCTTTAACCTTCCTTTGAGCTGTTTCGATAGTCTTACAAAGGTTACAAAACATTCTTTGAAGAAAAACACAAACCGTGGGTGTTTTTTATAAGCATTAAGTCAAGAAGGTCATTAAATATCCACTTTTTCAACATTAAATTTTCTGGGTATTTAAGCATTTATGGTGTTCTTGGTCTGAAAGTACAACTTGAAGAAGAAGAAATCGTATTTTGTAATTTATTTAATTATAAATTCATAATAGATTAAGTGTTGTACAAGGAAAATCAAGTACTTGCCATACCAATCAAGTACAAGTGGTTAGACACTATTCAGGGTATGGCAATCTGATTTGAAAAGGACATATACTATATCAGCCGGATCCCCTATCACACGCGATTGGGTTGTGCGGCTTATAGAGTCACAAGGAACTGTTAAGTGTTGATATTCTATCAGCCTGATCTTCAAAGGCATTCGCACGCGATTCACACTTGGTATTCTATCAGCTGGCTCAAACCTTAGGAATCGCACGCGATTGAAATTTTTTCTAAGTCTCAACACTTTAATCGCACGCGATTGAAAGTTTTCTAAGAACACATTGATTCGCATGCGATGAACTCTTGACTTATTTCTGTGCTATTCACTCACTCTATTGGCAATCGCATTTGATTGTCAGGACTAAATGTTTTATTTCCTAAGTTTTGATGCAACAGGATTGAATCGCATTCGATTGGTTACTTTATTAATCGATACTAAGTCCTTACTCTGCCCATTTGTTTTCAAGGAATTTACTCAATCGCACTCTATTGGATCTAGTCGCATTCGATATGACAAAACTCAAACAGTGACATTCCTAAGACTTGGACAAGTGACTGACTCTTTGGACTTGACTTAAAGAAATTTAAGACAGCTGGACTTAATCAAACAATCTAATTCATAATTGAATTTAATTTAAATCAAATTTAATTCAAAGGTGAATTACATTACCATAAGTCTAGTTAGTTCAAAGTTGAATTTAATCCTTTCAAGATCTAATTCAAAATTGAAATTCCAAAGACTTAGTTCTTTAATCAAACTCTCAAGTCATTTCTAAAATCAAGCTTTCGAACAATCAAACCATCTTACAAGTGATCGATCATTTCTTTCAAAAATCACTAATCATGTCAAGCACAAATGAGATGATGTCCATTGGTTCCGACACAAAACCACCTGTTTTGTTTCGGGGGGAATACAATGTTTGGAAAGGAAGGTTCATGGACTTCCTTGAGAACAACAAACTATATGGAGATAAGATGATGGAATGCATCGACAAAGGAAACTCCAAGTTCCCAAGGATCGTTGAAGCTGACTCAACCAACAATCCCCCCATTCTCAGACATGAAAGAGAAAAGACCAATGACGAGAGACTGGCCAAGTACTATTTGAAGCAAGGTTTCTCATCTGAAATATATCTGAAGATAGACAGCTTGGGTACTGCCAAAGAAATCTGGGATGAAATCAAGAAGCAGCTCCATGGCACTGAGGAGGGAGCGTACATTAAACGTACTCAACTGGTCAACAGTTACCATGATTTCAAGGCCCGTGAAAATGAGCTTCTATCTGAAAAATATGGTAGATACTACAAATTGCAGAATGAGATGAGGTATAATCAAATTGTCAGAACTGACCTTGATTTGAACTGTGTTTTTCTGAATTCATTAGGTTCTGAGTGGAAGGGCTATGCTAGGCTGTAAAAACAGATCAACAAAGATCTTACTTCTGTCACATTCCACAACATCTTTGAAGACCTAAATCAGTATCAAGATGAAATATTACAGTCTCACCCTAAACAACCACTTGCTGATCCTCTTGCTTTGGTTATAGCTGACAGGACCCCCAGGGAATCTTCATCAAGGTCTGCCAAACTCAAACATGTGGTGCTCAGTGAATCTGATCATGATGATGATGATGATGACTCTGTAGAGGCTGCATTTCAAGCACTAACAGTTGCCAACAAGAACTTCAAGAACCGATTCAACAAGACTAACAACAGACAATGGTTCACTTTCGGATCCAGAAGACCTGAAAGGTTTACTCCTGTTGACAAGCCTAGGTTTCAAAGAGAGGAGAGGAAGGAGGAAAAGATGAATGATCTCAAATGCTACAACTGTGGGAGATCGGGACACATGATCAGGAACTGTCCACAGAAGAAAGTCAAAGATGCTGAATACTATCGACAAAAGTACCGCCTGTCAAAGCAAAAACAGGCTGGGAATGCACTCATGGTGGAAGAGGACCAGTTCCTGGAAGATACAGACTCAGAGAGCGATCCAGATGGTGAGGATCATGCTCAGTTTTGTTTCATGGCCAATGGTGAAACGAGTGGTAGAGAGGAAGGTGATGGTAATCTCTCAGATACTGCGGAGGAGATCGTTGACAGTGGAAAGGTACCCTCTATTTCTAATTCTAACATGGGTTTTAATTTTGAACACATACAAACCTTATTAATCCGAATGAAAGAGTTAGAAAATCAGGTAATATTAACCACTAGAAATCAAGTTCAAGAATATTTTTCACACAACAAGGGTATAGAGGCACAAACAATAACTAAGCAGTTAGATAACGACTTAATTAGCCTTAAGATCCAATTAGCTGCTAAAGAATCTGAATTCTTAGAGTTAACTAATTGCACGAATACCACCATATTAGATCTTAAAGCAGAATGTGCATGTGCTGAATAGGATTATGAAATTATTAAAAATGAACTTAGGGAGGACCTAAGTACTCTTTACTCCAGAATCTATGAACTTGAATATCTTTTATCCAAACGCGATCAAAGTGACAAGATCATCTCTCAATACAAAGAAAAGGAACGTCCTTTCTCCAGATGGAAATTCGATGGGCTGAGCTTCAAATTGAGCAAGATTACGTCCAAACAATTATATAATGCTGATTTTTTTGGCGAAGACCTTACCCAACGGATGGTTTTTATTGGTCAAGAAGAGGACCGTATTGAAGAAGATGTCAAACGAACCTTTAATCTCAGAACTGCAATTCCATTTGACTACTTTGATCTCAATGACTCATACCTCACCTGTCTCACGTCTTCATCTGATACTGATGTTTCATCTTCTGTCTATTCTGATGAAGAACTCTACTCTCCTTTTCACCAAAGCCTACTGTTGAATACATTCCTCACAAAGAATTACAAGACAGATTCAACACCGTGCAGGAATTTTGTTTTACCCACCTTGTTTAACAGGACCTTGCCAAAGCCATTCAAGATGAGTTCAAACCTCCTACCCTTGATACATCTTCTCTGGTGCAAGAAACCAATACTCTCCAACAGTACATCCAGACCTCCTTTACTCATGATGAAATAATCATAGATGAACTATGCAAGAAACAGTTTGTCCTAAAAGAAAGAATCAAGAAGATCCAAGAAGAGATGCAACCTCCTACTCCTTTCACATTTTCACTTTATGGTTCACAACTTGATGATTGCACTCATGCATCCACTAAGTCTCCAGCTTCCAACACTCATATAAAATCTGTTAATAATACTGTTGTAACAAATCTTAAGCTTAAACAGATTTACAAACCAAAGCATCTGTCCACTTCCAATCTCCTTTCTCGTGTACATTTAGACTTACCTGAATCATCACGAGCTGCAGCCAGTCGACCACGACTTCATTCTAATCTTTTACCCTCTGCTGCAGATGTGAAGAAGGCTGGAAACAAGAAGTGTGAAATAAATACTGTTGGGGTTTTGAGAACGACCAGCGGAAGCAAGGTACAACAAAAGTAACATAATGTACAAGCAAATGAAGCATAAAACCAAGGAAACCCCAAGAAAGTGAACCAAACTCCATAACTAAGAAAAGCAACATGTAAAATAGGAGAATAAAGAGATTATACCCTTGTCACAACTTCTGGAATGTGAAGAAATAATCCAAGAAGCCGAAATAGCTTCCTCTATTGAAGTCCACCCCGGGTATGTGTCAATCTCCATGTACTAACTAGCCATTGATGATCTTCAAGCATGAAATCATCTTTGGAACAACAACCACGAAATCTCCTAGCTCTCCTCTACCAAGAACTCACCAAGATCCCTCTTCTTGTGCTTCACAAAAGATCAAGATTTGGTGTATGTGTGTTTATGGCTAGAGAGAATTTTTCTTGAGAGAAAAATGCATGTCATTCATCAAATGAGACCTCCAGATCTGCTTTAACCCCAAAATGCCGGCCAAGAATGATCTGGAAGCAATCCCACTCGATTGGTGGAGAATGGAGGCAACATGCAAAAGTTGCATGCATACTGACAGGGTTTAGCGCCGCTAACTCTGGGTTAGCGCCGCTAACTTTAAAAGTTAGCGCCGCTATCGCGCCCAAGTTAGAGCCCCTAACCTTAAGGAGTTAGAGCCGCTAACTCTAAATAGTTAGAGCCGCTAACTCCCATCAGCATGCCAACTCTTTGCACTTTGACAAAATCAGTCCCTCCACTTAGGTTGTTGTCGAGATTGATCCCCGGTGTGTGACCCAATAGGCCCATACATCATCGATAGTGATTCATATGGCGTACGTGCGTCAGTGGGCATATTCTAACAAACTCCCACTTGCACATGACACACCGTACCCAAGAAACCACAGACAAAGAGCGGCCTCTAGTAAAGCATCTCTGCCCCCAAGTCAGTATGGGTTTTGTCATCCTGAACAAAACTAAAAACCCCAAGAAATATGGGATGCCTATAGATAAGTGATCAAACATCCTTTTGTTCGCGATATCCTTGTGAACACGAGACATGGATTAATATGTCAATCTCCAGATCGTTCACGATTATGTTTCTCGATCAAGATTGGTGGTGACCAAAATTTAAGGACATATCTGATTCTCAATCAATATTCCTTTGCGCATGGCCATGCTTATTTTGGTGTCAGCGCCCAATCATCGAGGGGCCCAGGGATATCTCTCATACAGGAGGAACAAATTCCGTTGACTGTACAATCCCATAACATGAACCTTGTCTTACCCAGCTATTCCCTTTATAATAGCCAGTTACGAACTACGTTTTGAAATAACCAAAGTAAGAAAGTTTCATGCTATGGCAATTCATACATCTCGGGTCGAAGGACGTAATGATATTATCATCCCGAGTTACTTGTGACCATGATCCATGAAGTGAACTCAGGTGTGGGTCTTCCAGTCACTTGAAACCCCTTTCAAGCACAGGTTACTATTGCGTTTCATGCATTCAATCCTTGATTAATGCATAACCAACACCTAACCTCAGCCTTATTTCAAACTTCCTTCCCTTGAAGAATGACTGACTGTGGAATTTTAGAATGTATAAACATTCTGGGAAGTGGTTAAACATGCTAAGATGGAACACAGTAAAGTCTTATGAATGTAACCGAATCACTCGCATATCGAAACAAGCATAAATTACAATACTGTCTGTATCGTTCCCAAAGCTTATAAGTAAATCAAACATATACTAAAACGATATTTAAGCCCGGTCATAAGCATGAACAATGCTTTTATACCTAGTATGAAAGTCATCACTAGTATTTGACAATGGCTTAATTATGGGATCATTTACCCGATATCCCTTTGTACTCTTTTGTATTCTCTTATTAAACCACTAGCGAAGTGTTTATTAAAGAGATCATTTACAAAGTTATCATAGTCATCATATCCTCAATGTTACAGAAGTCAACAATAGGATTAATGACACTTATGATTATCAGAGTCGACATACTCTCAATGTAACCGAAGTTCACAATAGATTCATTGACACTCATGTTTATCAGAGTCGACATACCCTCAATGTGACCGAAGTCCACAATAGGGTCGATGACACTCATTTAGGTCTAAATGTCGTATCTATACCACATACTTGATTAATCTAAACTTCGATAAAAAACGACAGTCTCATAAGCATAGATTTGCTTGCAGTAATAACTTACTCAAGACAATTCTACTTTCGTCGAACATCAAGAACATACATCAGTACTTCTTGAATTAGAAAATCCACTTGATTCCATATTTTCTATTTATACTCATAGAACAACAATTCCACCATTAGGTTATAGAACAACCCTAAATTAGGACATTATTTTCATAGAGCATATTTGACTAGGAACACATGATGCTCCCACTAGCCCTGACAAGGGAATTTGGCTTAATCTACGCTTTCTAGAAAACTCATTCCTTTGACTTTCTCATAAAGCAGGATTACAGCCACAAGATGCAAGTTTTGCTGACCTTAGTCATGAACACAATTTGGACATAATGGATATATAAGGCCTCGGAACATGATTCAAACATTTCCTCAATTTAATCCTGCAAAGGATCTTGGCCTTTTATTTCCATGCGAGATTACTTGTTTCCCCATAGTGACAACAATGTTTCGCTTAATCCAGACTTAATCTGGTTTTTATGGATGAATGAGACCCTCGGAAAATGCCTTAAGTATTTCCTCAACTTGATCCTATGAAGGATTCAGATCTCTTTTGTCCATGTGAGCAAACTTGTTTCCACAAGGTAACAACAAAATTACACTTTATCCAAATTATCTTCAACATAACCACTAGAACTTGTTTCCATAAAATCAATATGAAACACTTTGTCTCTAGTCGGTATTTGAAGTTGTCCATTATGGCATATATGTTAGTCCCTTCACCCTTCTTGAATTACACCTTAGGTGTGGGATTAACCCAAGTCAAGTACTTGGATGCAGCAAATAGGTTACACCATTATCTTCTTCTATTCACTAGTGAACACAGGGTCCCACTATGTTTCCGATGAATGGTAACATCACAATGATTTACCATCAAGCTGCTGTTAGTAAAATATGACAACCTCATATCTAAACAACCTTCTTGATTTCCATCAGATATAAAGAAGCAATGGATATTGTCAGGTTTTACCAGCATCTCTATGCTGATTAAATGCTAGTGTCAACATTAGGTCTTTTATTTAAGTTTTACGTTCTTCCACTGGAATGCTTTTGTAAATTGTACTTTCCCTTTTGCGCAACCAAACATGGTTCCCAAAAGTTCAAGAAACAATTATCCAAAACTCAGATGAACTACTTAAATATGTAGGCATCAACTTATAATTCATCCATCTCCCACTGAATGTAGACTGGATAATTTAAGTTATGAGATTGACAAGCAACTAACTCTTTCTAGTCAATATCTCATTCGATGCTTAAGTGACCACAATGCTGTGTTTTAGATCGAGGACTTGGTTCATAAAATTAATGTATACCAACCACATTGAATACATGTTTTAGGCCTGCCTTTTACCAGATCATCAACACAGATATCCGGTTTTATTTAAAGTAACACCATGTGCAAATGTGTTTCTTCGGAAAAACGAATTATGGGTTAAACCCATGATTCATTTTATGTTTAAACCAATATAGATAAGAAAACTTAGCATCTATTCTAGATCTAAGAATTTATATCTATATGCCCTTATTGATTCTTAATTCTCTTTAGGTTAGTTCCGAACACCACTAGGTTTCAGACATAAGCCTTTTCTCTAGTAAACATTCTCTCAACTACTACCATAAAGATAGTGATGAAGAATTTCACTAGTGTCACTCTTTGTGGCATACTTGAACGGATTATCCACACAAATATGATCATATCCAACAAGTCACAATCCTTCCTTACCAATACTGGTGAAGGATTTCATTAATCATCCTATTCCAATAAACAAGATTTGTATCTTTCATTTAGCCCGAGGCTAAACTTTTACAAAGATCCTAACCACATGGATCTAAGCGATGCAAATGTTGTTTACTTGGTCAAGTTTGATTATGCCATAGAGCTAATATATCCAAATCACTTTTGGATTTAAGAATCAATTGTTCATGATTGTCTTATTACTTATAACGAGCCTTTATGTATGCAATGATATGGATAAGTTTTGATAAAATCATCTCAAAATAATTTTTCAAAATTGTTTCAATTCTAAGTCATATCCATCGTCATCAAATGTGTATTTAAGCACTAAAATAGTCAAAATAACACAAAAGCATAGACATGGATCGAATTTGAAATGAAACTATTAAAATGAAAAATCTTTATAAAATACAAGATTCAAAAACATCCATCATCTCCAAAGGAGCATACACTAAAGTAGTTCTTGCCACGCAGGGCATACAAACAAATGTAATAAATCCGGATTTAATGGCGAGACCAACACTCCCATTTCTCTTGTAGAATACAATTAACAAAATTTCTTCTTCAGAGATCCGGTTCTTCAAGATTTTCCTTTTTACAACGAATAGACCTACACTTTGCAACAAAAATAAATTTGTGACAAACGTAAGTCTTATAGCTCGGGTAAACATCCCAGCTTATAAGGAATAGCAATGAAGTATAATCATGAATGTACCTCAAGTAGGAAAATTAACTCTCTCTTGTCTGAGAAGTTTTATATCCTTTCGGCACGAAGGGCAGGCATGACGGCCCCAATCCCCAAATCTACCACAGAAGTAGCAAACCACCCCATGTTGAGTCTCCTTAGGCACATCATCAATGTCCATAGACTCAAAACTTGAAGCAAGCTTGGATACTCCAACTTCTTCATTCGATGGGATCGATTTCTTTTCCTTGGCAAAAAGTTGTTCCTTAGAACCATGAATAGGAGTGGATGAGGATGATTCATGCTTGGACATGTTAGATTCTACAACCTTCAACATTCCATGCAATTTATCTATAGATATTTCCTTTCCATGCATATGATAGTCCTTTACAAACTTTTCATATGTGGCGGGCAGAGACTGAAGTATGAAATTCACACCAAGCTCCCTCCCTATAGGAAAACCTAATCTCTCCATCTGGTCCATGTATGATTTCATCTTCAAAACATGGGCACTTACACTCCCGCCTTCCCGCATCTTACAACCGGTTAGACTTTTAACACACTCAAAATGTTCTTGTCTAACTTGCTGTCGGAAAACATCCTTCAGCTTGTTAATCATGTCATACACAGTCATGTGCTCAAATTGCTTTCGCAGTTCCGAGCTCATACTTGATAACATGAGACTAGCAACATCGTGTGTATCCCGAACACGCTTTTCATACGCATATCGGATAGCCCATTCCGCATTGATAGCAGGTGGTTCAGGAAGGGGTTCCTCAAGAATGTGCAACTTAGACTCGGCACGTAGGACAATTCTCAAATGCCTAAGCCAGTCAACAAAGTTCACTTCCGTGAGTTTCACCCTTTGTAGAATCATACGAAGTGAAAAATTCGACGTGTTGTGGTTTTGATTCGACATCCTATATTAAAGTAGAGTACACGAATTAGTTAGTTTGATTTGAATCCTCGTTAAAATAATTACCCTTATCGTCTCGAAAAATATTTTAACAAGGGCTAAGAACCATATGTCATCCTACCATGTGATGGGGTTACCGCGGATCACATGATAAAACTATTTAAGTCGGCAACCATTTTGCCAATTGCAATCTCCATTGCAATCCTTAGCACATGCGGGATCCTACGACATCTAATGGTCGTTTGGCATGTTTGATCCCTTCTTGCACCAATTTTAAGTCTTGAAATTTTGGTTAACTCGTGCTAAGCTCGACAATTAACCAAGATTTCAAACCTAAAATTGCAAATCGTCCGTCAAGACATACGGTAACAAATTCACCAAAGTTGGCTCGTGCTAAGCTCGACAACCAAAATTGTAAATTCGCCACACTCACCTTCCACACAGTTTCATGAGAATTGGCTCGTGCTAAGCTCGACAACCAAAACCCATAAGACTAGATTCGGGTGGTATCGACTTACGGATGGTGCATGATTTACGTTTTTTTTTATGAAAACGGGCTTTTGTTTCCGGCTTGGTTACAGATTAACTTGTTTAGTGACAAAACCTATTTTCACTAGGTGAGTTAATCTTGTATGTGTGCGCGCGTGAGAGTTGTAAACCATTTTTACCAAATCTCTTGTGATTTTATTAATTTAAAAAAAAATTTCTAGCATGCGAATCCTAAGCAAACCATGGAAGAATTAAATAAAATCACATCACACGCATATATACGAAATAAATTGGTAACCCTTGCCAAAATTCCTATGCGTTCTTCCCGTGAGCCAAAACGGGTAGAACGTGGTCAATCTAAGGGACGGAAGGTCTTTAATGCGAGCTCCCACTTGAACCGCCATCTCCAATAGACTTCACCGGCTTCTATGGTCATTATACTCCATCTCCTTCCGACTCCAAATTTTGTGTGTTCACCCATCCAAAATTTACAATACATACAAATAGAAAATAAATGGCATGCAAGCCACAATTTTCCTATTTTATCTATTACAAATTACACGGATGAATGAAATGGCATGCAAGCCACAATATTATTACAAACAAATCTGAATTAATAAATATTACAGCCCATATGTGATATTAAATCACCAAAATGCATCCAAACACACAAAGTCAACCACAAGGTCAAAGGCAAGGTTTACCAATTTCAAATCTATCACATACAACCAAACATAATAAATGGTATTTAAAATACCAAAACATGCAAACATATTCTGAAACAAATTTCCAGAATCTACAAGAATGCCAAAAACCCGAGAACCAAAACTGTTTTATTTTAAAAGAAAAATCCGGTCCAGCGCGCGTAGCGCCGCTAACCCTTATGAGTTAGCGCCGCTAAACCAAAGTTAGCGCCGCTAACCCTTAGTTCCAGAAAACCAAAAGCTTTTGATTCGGGTTTTTCAGGCCACCATGTGCAATTCTAGTATGGAGGTGGCTCTGATACCACTGTTGGGGTTTCGAGAACGACCAGCGGAAGCAAGGTACAACAAAAGTAACATAATGTACAAGCAAATGAAGCATAAAACCAAGGAAACCCCAAGAAAGTGTACCAAACTCCATAACTAAGAAAAGCAACATGTAAAACAGGAGAATAAAGAGATTATACCCTTGTCACAACTTCTGGAATGTGAAGAAATAATCCAAGAAGCCGAAATAGCTTCCTCTATTGAAGTCCACCCCGGGTATGTGTGAATCTCCAAGTACTAGCTAGCCATTGATGATCTTCAAGCATGAAATCATCTTTGGAACCGCAACCACGAAATCTCCTAGCTCTCCTCTACCAAGAACTCACCAAGATCCCTCTTCTTGTGCTTCACAAAAGATCAAGATTTGGTGTATGTGTGTTTATGGCTAGAGAGAATTTTTCTTGAGAGAAAAATGCATGTCATTCATCAAATGAGACCTCCAGATCTGCTTTAACCCCAAAATGCCGGCCAAGAATGATCTGGAAGCAATCCCACTCGATTGGTGGAGAATGGAGGCAACATGCAAAAGTTGCATGCATACTGACAGGGTTTAGCGCCGCTAACTCTGGGTTAGCGCCGCTAACTTTAAAAGTTAGCGCCGCTATCGCGCCCAAGTTAGAGCCGCTAACCTTAAGGAGTTAGAGCCGCTAACTCTAAATAGTTAGAGCCGCTAACTCCCATCAGCATGCCAACTCTTTGCACTTTGACAAAATCAGTCCCTCCACTTAGGTTGTTGTCGAGATTGATCCCCGGTGTGTGACCCAATAGGCCCATACATCATCGGTAGTGATTAATATGGCGTACGTGCGTCAGTGGGCATATTCTAACAAATACATCATGGAAAAGAGCTATTCCTAGATCCACTAGGAGGTATTCAAATTTAAAACCTGTCTGTGAAAACATTTTGATGTTTGATTCTGTTTGTAATCATTCCGGTTCACAAGACAAAACTGCTTCTACCATGTTTTGTATGAGTGATGGTTGCACTCATGGACACTGTGAATTTAATTGTTCTTATGATCAATTGAGAAAGTCTTTAGGTGTAAAACCATGTGCTGATTGGAGTGATTTTTATGCTAATAAAGTCTGTGTTCCATTTTTAAATTCAAAAGGCTACATTATTAATCAATGAATCACCACTCGTCAATCACTAGCACTTAAACGATTAAACAAATCTCACCGATTGCTCACGATCAAGGAACTGGAAGTCTACAGACGGCTGGGCTATGAAGCATTTAAAAGGGCTTGGATTGCACTGGAAAAACACCTGCACTCTCAAAAGCATTCTCGCAATTCCCCTTCCAAAATCTCAAAATCTTCTAAACCCAAGCCATCATCCATTCAACAAGTAGCAAATCCTACTAATCTAAGTGCTCCAGTTCAATGAAAGCAAGTTGAGGCATCGAGGCCACAGAGAATTCTTATGAATTCCTCGCAAACATGGATTCGCAAACATAACGCTTTCGCAACTCTACCGAATCCAAAACCTCCGATTCCATCAACTGTCAAACCAACAGTGGTAAAGAAACTTTCTTCTCAACCTATTTCTTCCAAATCTAATAATTCACGTCAATAGATTAAACCCACGTGCGTACTCAAGAATAGATCACTAGAAGGTTCACCACCACAAACAGACAACATCACTGCTCAATCACTTCTAGGGACTAACAATCAAGGACCCATTCCTATATGGGGACCTAAACGTGATTTATTTTCTTTTTGCAGGTGCCTCACTTGTGATACCTTGACTCCGGCTGTACCAAACATATGACGGGCAACAAAAGTCTTCTCAAGAACTATGTTCCTATGTACTCCGGGAATGTACGTTTTGGGAACGACAATGTTGCACCAATAATGGGGTACGGAGACATTGAGAAAAAGCACATCAAGATCGAGAAAGTCTCATATGGTGAAGGGTTGGGTCATAACTTGTTCAGCATTGGACAGTTATGTGATAAAGACCTAGAGGTCGTGTTCAAAAAGAACGAATGTTCAGTTTTAACTGAAAATGGAGAAGAGTTGCTCGCAGGTTTCAGAAATTCTAACCTGTATTCCATTGACTTGGAAAAATATGACTCTCCTACCTCTGCGTGTCTACTGTCCGAAGCATCTACGGATCTGACTTGGCAATGGCATAGAAAACTCTCTCACCTGAACTTTCAAAATATTAACAAATTAGTCACTGGTGACTTGGTGAGAGGCATTCCCAAGTTAAGGTTCAAGAAGGATCATCTGTGTGCAGAGTGTGAAAAAGGAAAAATGAAGAAGGCTTCTCATAAATCTAAACAAGTATTTATCACTACGAAGCCTTTGGAACTCCTGCACATGGATCTGTGTGGTCCTATGAGAATCCAGTCCAAGAATGGGAAGAAGTATATTTTAGTCATGGTGGATGACTACTCTAAATATACTTGGGTCAAATTTCTGCTTTCAAAAGATGAAGCCACTCCAACAATCATTTCCTTCATCAAACAACAGAAGAACAAGCATAGTCAGAGTGTTGTCTCTATGAGGACAGAAAATGGAACGGAATTCAAAAACAGTACTCTGAAGAGCTTCTATGACCTTGTGGGAATCAGCCACCAGTTCTCTGCTGCGTACACACCACAACAAAATGGTGTAGTGGAACGAAGAAATAGAATGTTGGTTGAAGCTGCCTGAACAATGCTTTCATATTCCGGGCTCCCACCTTCCTTCTGGGCTGAAGCAATCAACACTGCCTGCTACACGCAGAACTGCTCTTTCATTAACAAACGCTTTAATAAAACTCCATATGAATTACCCAATGGCATAATGCCTAATATCAAATACTTCCATGTATTTGGTAATAGGTGCTTTGTACTAAATGACAAGGATAATCTAGGAAAATTTGCTCCCAAAGCGGATGATGCTGTTTTCCTAGGTTATTCTACTGAGTCCAAAGCTTACAGAGTTTTTAACAAACGTACAAAGAGCATTGTTGAAAGTCTCAACGTAACATTTGATAATACATTGAATGTTACAGATTTTCTACCTAAATCAACAGTAAATGCTTCTGAACATACCTGTTCAGGACCTGCACTTCAAAATAAAGAATCAGACAATCCATCCAGTTCAAATATACATCTTGATTTTTTGTTTGATTTCTTTCGACCTGAATCTTCTCCTGTTTTAACTAATAGCAGGAACGACACAGTTGTTCAAACAAGTGTTACTATGATGGCTCCTACGGTCACTGTGACGAATCCATTTGCAGATCTATACGCTGATGATTCAACTTCTGTTTCTGTCGCTTGTCCCTCGGTGACTTCTCAGATTCCTGACCCAGAGAGCCCTCCTGTGTTTGATTCAGACCCACATTTCTCTCCAGAAGATGTAGAAGAAGCACGCCACTTACAAGATCTCATTCCTTCCTCTTCCACTTCACATGAAATTAAGTGGACCAGACATCACTCTGAAGAGAACATCATCGGAGATCCTTCAGTTGGATTTCAAACAAGATCCGCAACAGCAAACGAATGCTAATTCTTTGGTTTCTTAAGCATCAGTGAACCCACCAAGACTTGTGACGCATTAGATGATACAGATTGGGTAATTGCCATGCTGGAAGAATTACACCAATTTGATCGCCTTAAAGTCTGGAGATTAGTTCCTCTTCCATATGGCAAATCTATTGTCGGAAGTAAATGGGTATTCAAGAACAAACGGGATTCGGATGGAGTGGTCATCCGTAACAAAGCTAGGTTGGTTGCTAAGGGATACAATCAACAGGATGGCATTGACTATGATGAAACTTTTTCCCCTGTTGCTCGAATTGAAGCCATACGGCTATTTCTTGCTTATGCAGCCTCTAGAAGCTTTCGTGTCTTCCAAATGGATGTGCAGACAACTTTTCTTAATGGTGTACTTAAAGAATAAGTTTATGTCTCACAGCCTGAGGGTTTCATCAATTCAAAACATCCAAATCATGTTTATATCTTAGATAAGCCTTGTACGGGTTAAAGCAAGCTCCGCGTGCATGGTACGACGTCTTATCTGAATATTTGATTGGTGAAGGCTACTCCAAAGGAAAGACTGACACCACTCTCTTCACAAAGACAAAGGGTCGGGATAAGATTTTGGTTCAGATATATGTGGACGATATTATTTTTGGATCTACTAATCCAAAATACAGTGACGAGTTTGCTAAAATCATGGCAAACAGATTCCAAATGAGTATGATGGGGGAGATGTCATTCTTTCTCGGACTCCAGGTGAAGCAGTTAAGTCATGGCAGCTTTATTTGCCAATCAAAGTACATCAAAGATCTTCTCACAAAGTATGATATGATTAACTGCACACCCATATCCACACCCATGGCTGCTAAGGCACAACTCTCAGCAGATCTTGATGGTTCTCCTGTAGATCTGAAAAACTATTGTGGGATGATTGGATCGTTAGTGTATCTCACTGCTAGTCGTCCGGATATCATGTTCTCTACCTTTCTCTGTGCCAGATTTCAGGCAAACCCTAAATAGTCATATCTTCTGGCAGTTAAGCCGATATTCAGATATCTAAAAGGGTCTATGGATCTAGGTCTGTGGTACCCCAAAGATTCAAATCTGGATCTTCATGCTTACTCAGATGCTGACTATGCCGGTTGCAAGTTAGATCGGAAAAGCACCTCTGGTAGTGCACACTTCCTGGGTGATCGTTTAGTCTGTTGGGCCTCAAAGAAGCAAAATTGCGTATCCACTTCTACAGCTGAAGCGGAGTATGTTGCTGCTGCAATGTGTTGTTCACAAAGTCTCTGGATACGCACACAGTTATCAGACTTTGGCCTTAAGTATGACAACATTCCATTACTATGCGATTCCCAGTCTGCCATAGCTATCTCTTGCAATCCGGTACACTACTCTAAAACCAAACACATTGAAATACGTTATCACTTCATAAAAGATAATGTAGAGAAAGGTCTTATTGAGCTCCAATATGTTCCTAATGAAAATCAGCTTGCTGACTTGTTTACCAAACCATTAGACGAAAGTCGCCTCACTGAGTTGGTATCCAAGTTAGGCATGCTCAATTTGAAAATATAACATACTGTTGCTCCTTTTTTCCTTTCTTTCCTTTTTGTTTAGAGTAGGTGTTACACTGTTTGTTCTTGGTGCAGCTTCATGATGCAACACTCAAGGGGGAGTGAATTTCTGATGACACACATGTATCATATGTTTAGGGGAGAAAAATTATACACATACTGCACATGTGTAGGGGGAGGAGTATAGAACTGACACATTTCCTAAATCTTGAGTATTTTTCATAAACAGATGCAAAAGTCTAGGGGGAGTGTGTCAAACAAACATTCAAATCAACCATATCTGAAAAACTAAATTTTCAAATCTCAAAATTCAGATATCTTGATTATTTATAAATTTCTCAAGTATTGGTTCAATCGCATGCAATTCAACCAAAAATTATACACATACTGCACATGTGTAGGGGGAGGAGTATACAACTGATACATTTCCTAAATCTTGAGTATTTTTCAAAAACAGATGCAAAAGTCTAGGGGGAGTGTGTCAAACAAACATTCAAATCAACCATATCTGAAAAACTAAATTTTCAAATCTCAAAATTCAGATATCTTGATTATTCATAAATTTCTCAAGTATTGGTTCAATCGCATGCGATTCAAACAATTTGATAGAAAATATGACTTAATCGCATGCGATTGATAAACAAAGGTTGATTCGCATGCAAGGGGTAATTCGCATGCGATTGATACACAAAGGTTGATTCGCATGCGATTGATAAACAAAGGTTGATTCGCATGCAAGGGGTGATTTGCATGCGATTGATAAAGGTTGATTCGCATGCGATTGATACACAAAGGTTGATTCGCATGCGATTGATAAACACGGGTTGATTCGCATGCGATTGATAAACAGAGATTCGCATGCTATTAACCAAAGAGTAATTCGCATGCGATAATCCCACCAAAGAGTTAATCGCATGCGATTCAACAGTTCTATCAGCCGCCCAAATTTACCGTATCAGCCGTGTTTTTGGTCCAATCAGAGCATGACACGTGTCCCTTTAACTGACATAAAATCCCATCAGTTACCAAAGCTTCTTCCACACGATTCCAATTCTCGAAATTTTCTTAAGTGTGCTCTCGATTTTCTTGGTTACTTTAGCATACGAATCCTCTCGTTACTCTGCCAAAATTTACAATTTTAGTATCGAAATACTCCTAATCACAAAGGTAACAACTTGTGCGGTTTACATTTTGAAAATTTTGACTTAAAAGGGTAATTTTTGGCCTTAGAACATTCATATGCGATAATGAGTTTCGAGACTTTCAAGGGATTTTTGGGACACGAAACGAACTTGTTAGATCAAACCAAGTCTGCGATGGGTATTTTTAACACTTGGGGAACACTTTTCTATAAAAATATTTCATAAATCTCAAAAAGTGTTCTTCGTGTTCTTGGGGGTATGAAGATACACCAATAATTTGGTTTTTGGCTCGAAAAGAGGTGTTAGGATGATTTTTTTGACTATGCTTCAATACTACAAATTTGTTTATTACTATCTAATTGCTATATTGAAAGTGTCAAAACAACTTTTTTATGCTGAAAATCATTCTGTACACAATGAGGGTCCAACACTTAGGATGTTTGAACATTTTTTCAACCTTGGTCAACAATTGGTCAACATTGGTCAACTTGGTTAACTTTTGCTCACTTATCAAAGTTTGACCAAATATTCAAAGATGCATGTTGTTTTCTTGCATATCTCTTTAATTTTAAATTTAACTGTTTTATCTCTTTGACAGATAAGATGGCACAAGTTGTACGTGACCCAGAGGAGATCAAGCCCCGAGCCGAGTTTCTTAACAATGGCTCTCATGAAAACAATCACTATGCTGACCTGAAGAAACTTAAAAACCCATCCTACCCCATTGTTACTGAGATTTTCAAAATCCACCCCCTGAATCACCTCCTGACATATAACCCAACTACAACAGGCACATATGTTCCCGAGTTATATGTTCAACAATTTTGGAAGACTTGTGATGTCCGTATCAATGAAAGAGGAAGGGAGGTCATTCATGCTGAGGTTGATGAATTTCAAGTTGACATTCCACTAAATCGCCTCAGAACAATCTTTGAACTGCCCACCGCAGTCAGCAGACCTCCAGCTACAGAATTTGAGGAAATCCCTGATGAGGATGCATGTCTTGCAGCTATAATGGAGATGGGATATGCTGGTGAGCTCACCAAGAAAGGTCAATTCAAACGCACCGGCTTGCATCCAAAGTATAATACATTCATGACGGTTCTTCAACGATGTCTCCCTCCAAAGCATTCAGGCTACGAATTCCCAACGGAGTATCAACTCAAAATCTTTGTAGCAGCTGCAACTCATATGCATGTGGACTATGCATTTCTTCTTTTCCAGGACATCAAAGCTACTATGCTCAGGAAGAACTCACAAAAGCAGAAGGATGCAAACATGCTGCCTTACCACCGATTTCTTCCAATGATCATCCAGCATGTGATGGATCGAAATGCTAAAATTCCTCGACGGACAGCACCTTCTATTATCCCAAAACTTTTCTTGCATATAAAACCTGCTATTCCTGTCAACCTACCAATTCCAAGACCTTTCCCTGTATCTCTCCTTGACCTTTGTAAACAGAATTATATTGTTATGAGCTATAGGGAGAGTGTAGGACTACCTCCTATGGTCAGGCTAGAGCCGGCCAGACCTGCCCAGGGAGGAGTAGCACATGGTGAGGAAATAGAGGATAGGCCTCAGCTATCTATGGGAGATGCTGAGAGGGAAGAGGAGATGGAAAATTCAGAGAGGGGTGGAGAAGCGGGTGAAGGTGATGAGACTAGAGAGGGAGGGGATGCGTATGATCCCACCACCGTACACCGACTTGTCCAAACTATTCCCCATATCACCCCAACCCAAGCTGTTATTACTGAACTTGGTCTTGACACCTCTGAGTCATCCAGTTCTGAATCCTCCCATGCTGAATCAGCTTCTCACCAAAGTGGTGCCCATGTTTTTGAACCTATCTTATCCCCTTTGGGCACCCCAGAACACCAAATTGCCACACCTTCTTACACCACCCGCACCCAAGCTGTACCTTCCATACTGGGTCTTGACATTTATGTCTCATCCAGTTCAGAATCTTCTCACGATGAATCAGCTTCCAGACCAGGTGGTGCCCCTGCCTTTGAACCTATCCAATCACCCATGAGCACCCCTGAAAGACCCATAGACAAACCCACTGAAAGCACCCCCTCCTACATGAAACTAATCGAACCACCATCAACCTCACCTGAAGTGACACCCACTGCTCAACCTGACACTACAATTCCTCAAGCAGGTGGGCTTGTCATCCCTTTGAATCCTCCTACCCACACTGCTGAAGTACTTCCAGCAAGAAGGGCCATAGTTGCCCCTGAACATGACATTCCAGTCACTTCGCCAAGTCATTCCTTATCTGTTGAACCTGGTTCTCTCACCCTTGACTCTCTCATTCAACCTGATCTATATGCGGGGTATGGTACTGGTAGCAGTGATGATGAAGATAGTTTTGTAGTTAGGAGTGCGACTGATAGAGAGGAGGTGAGCAAAGAAAAAATTAGTGCTGAGGGTTCCCCAAACCCAGAAAGCCGGGAAGCCACATCTACTATGGGGCCTAGCACTGCTGGGCCTCATATTGAAGAAGTCGCGGTGATACCACCCGTGCAAGTTTCTGCCCCACAAAGCCACTACGGTGTCTCTCAACATGCACCGTCTTTATTGCACAGGGTTATAGCACATACACTGGGTCAACCCCAATTGGGTGTTGGACCTATTGAACAAAGAGGACCATCTCCCTCGTCCTCGACTCCTTTTGATGCACGATTTGACATACCGTGGATTTCCGCATATCTTGACCAACACAGGGTAACAATCGATGCACTGAGCTTGTTGGCTCAACAAGTCTCCTCAACTTCCAGAGGTGGTACCTTTCAAGGTTCCATTCGAGGATTGGAAGGAAATCCTGCTGGAGCCAACATCCCTGCTGCTCCAGCAGGTAGTACTGCCTATGTGGCTGGTACTTCAACCGGAAGTCTTCGTGATTCCGGGTTTGTTACACGTGCAGAACTTCAACAACATATTCAACAAGCCGTGTCACCAATCCACCAGCAACTGCAGATGACAAATCAAAAGTTGGATCGGATAGAGCAAGCTTCCAAGGCCCAAGCTGAGCAGCTAAACCAAATTGAAACACTTCTTGCTGCCCGTCCTCCAGTTCCAGAGCCTCAATCACAACCTGATCCTGCCACAATGTCTATAGATGCTTTAAAGAGCATGCTGTACGTTAGACTTCTGGAGCAAAGGCCAGAATATGCACATGATCAAGACCTTCTCACTACTCTTCGCAACGAACAACGTCCATCGGGAATCTCCATGGATGACTTTCAAGAGTTTCATGAAAATATAAACAGAAAGATTGATGGGAACACCAAAGGTTTCTACACCTCCCTATCAAAAGTCACAGACTGGCTGACTAGCCTAGAAACAACCTGTCAGGCTCAGGCTCAGGGGAGTAAGAGGAGACGGGATGATCAGGATCCGGATGATCAACCCGAGGGGGAGAAAAGGAGAAAATACATGTCTGCTCCCTCAGTTGTTGCTACTGTACCTGTCCCACTCGTTACTTCATACTTATCTGCAGGTACAAGTTCAACTGGGTTCGGAAGTCAACACCAACAACCACAACAAATGGCCGATGAAGTTTATGAACGACAACGAAAGGAAAATGCTGAAAAACAAATTGTACTTTATGTACCTCAGCAACAATCAAACCGAGGCCAAGTGATCTTGAATAAGGTGAAATACCTTACGAGCAGCCCCATGCCGAGATGTTTGACTGGTCTAGTGACTCAGAGGAACAAGTGAAAGATTTATATGAGTCTATTCACACATCACCTGCAAGGCATGTGGGGGAAGGTAGTTCTGCTCAACCGGAGGAGGAGACTGAGGATTCTGAGATGGAAAGACTATTCAAAGGCATTGATGAATATGTCGAGTTTGCTGCACGTCCAGATTCTCCTAGAATTGTCCACAAATTTGATGATATTCCCAGTGAAAAAGAACTTGCACTTAAAAGAAAAGAAAGGGAAGCAATTTCTAGAAGGGAAGCTAGGAGAAAGTCTAAACAAAATAAACCAATCTTCGACGTGTCCAAGGTTCGCAGTGGGATTAATGTTGAAGTTCATGAAACTTTCCCTCCTTCTCCTGGTCAGTTTCAAGAATCAGCTGCCGATGTACTTGAAAGTAACAAACAGAGAGAGGCAGCTGAGAAAACAAGACAAGAGTCTGAATGGCCCTTGCCATGGAGCTTCAGTGTGCCACCTGCTCCTCCAGTGTATCGTGGGGATCCAGGACTTGATGCAGGCAACATGTTCACAAGAAGTGCTACACAACAACCTATATGGAAACCGTATTTTGTCAATGCTGCTAATCTTGAAGAAAGAATTCCAGACATATTCAACAATGAGCTAATACAGGTTATTTCCCCTGAGTTACGGAACATGGACGACAAACAGAGAAGAAGATATGAACACATCCTCTCTCAGTCCATGACTAACCCTGAAGAGATCAAATCAGAGTATCCTATAGTTGAACTTCTCAATATCTATACTCAGACAACCTTCAGAATAAAGTATGCCATCTTTCATGTCAGAAGAGCAAACAACATGTCATACTTCCTCAATGAAGCAGACTTAAGGTTTGTAAGTATTGAAGACATCAGCTTTATCTTTGACACCCTCTCTCAGAAAAGAGGAAAGTGGCCAGAAGAAGAGTTTGGAAGAGGAGCTCTGATGAAATACATGAGAAATTTAATGGAATACTTTGAGGAACATGATATACAACTCGGAGATGAAAACAACTATCTGAAAGTCAATCTCTTAAAGCCTAATCAAAGCCATCCAGATCTAGAAAAGCTTGAAGAATTGACAGTTATCTATGATGGGCATTCAAACTTCAAAGGTGATCGAGGGGTCGTCTCAAAGAATAGAAAAGGCGAAAATATCTTCATCAGACTTGATGACCTCATGACATATTCAGACGGCACTTTGAAAATTCTCCATCAGAAGATACATCAGAAAGTGTGGGAAAACCGGGCATCCTATACTGATGAAGAACATGTGGAAGCCTATCGTGCTATAGAAAGGATGAGAATGACACTAGCAAGCAGAAGGCAAATACGCAAGTGGCAAGTGGCATTCGGGATTCGCAAAAAATCAGCCTATGAATAGATTAATGTATTTATTTGTTGTGACTGATTACACACCTCACTTAGGGGGAGATTGTTAGAAATATTAAAGTGAGGGGTGTAATATGTAATTACTCAAAGTTGGGGAAATGCTATATAAAGGCATTTCCCCCACATTTCAATACTAAGCTTTGCATTATTCATCCTTTGTGTTTGTGAACTCTCTCAAGCTCTCGGCTCTCTCTCATTACCGAATACACACACAAACACACACTAAAGATCTAGCATTGCTTCATCCGTATCCTGAGTATGCTTATGAAGTCTACAAAGGTGGAGTCCTTTTGGGCTTAGAGTAAATCTAAGTTTTGGAATCTTTGCTAAGAAAATCAAGTGTTTGAGTTTTCAGTAAACAATGATAAAACTTGGATAGATGCCAGAGCTAGTGGGAGCGCTGTCGTAATACTATTTGGTATGTCTAGAACATACTATATTTTGTAGATAATGTCTTGATTTAGCTTGGATAGAAGCGTAAATCAAGAATTATGCGTCCATAACAAATATGAGATATTCAAAGAAGTTTGTGGAATACAAGAAATATGAGTATATGTTCTTGTGGTGATGTAATTAGAAGAAGCTTAAAGTACTCTTGTGATGGCTTCTACTTTAAAGTATAACCGCCGATCTTGATTGGGGTTTGTGATTCCTTTTAAATATGGTGTTGTTAATTTACGTGTTTCTTAAAGCATCGTTGACTCTATTGGGTTCTTTTGAGACAATATGGGTACGTGTTGGTCCCTTGTATGAGAGAGTAACAACAAGCAACAGTGTGTAGAAAGGGGGTTGAATACACTTTCTGCTGAAATTGAACAAATCAAAGAAAAGTGTTACACATAGTAAATCAAACCACAAACAATCAAATGCTTTTATTAATCAGAAGATTATTACAATGCTTTGAATAAGAAGATGATTACAATGACTATCAAGTAAGCAACTCTTGATATATAATCACCTAATATAAATCTCTCAATTCTCTCAAACTTAGATATCTATAATTAACATATAATTATAGATACCGACGACTCTCTAAACAGGATTTTCACAGATTGAATCAACACATGATTACTTACCAATATCACAACTAATGTGATCAGTTCGAACACACGAACTTCTTTGGAAATCTGTGATTAAATCTTGATATTGAATCAAGACTCGTAACACATACGATGAGGCGAGGTTTGGCTCTGCAACACTTAGTTGTATTCGTCTCTGAGGCGTACCTCTAAACTTATCAGGAGATAAGTATTTATAATCCTGTTGCTACGGTTCCTAACAAACTAGACTTAGCCTAATTCGCTAACTAACTTTCGGATAAACCGGAATATTGAATCTTGAATCTTCTTATCTTGAGTCTTCAATCTTCAATCTTGATTCTGGAGTCTTCTTATCCGCGCCGTAGATATAGAGAGAGATAAAGATGAATTTAAAACATATTTAAATTATCTTTAAACTGACTTCATTACTCGGACTGAGTTACTCCGCTTGAAACTCATCAAGCTGAGTTCTTCGAGAACAAATCTGAATTCATACGTGAACTAACACGTACATTGATAAACTCATCCTTAGAAGTCTAACTTAGTTGACTAAAACATATTTAGCAACTTTGTCGAGCTGACTCTGCTTTTGAGCTGACTCACTCAGCTTCAAACACATCGAGCTGACTACTCGATAAATACCTTATGTGACATACACATATTATTAAACATATTAATAAACAAACTACGGTATAATATAAACTGATCAACATATGCTCAGCTTATACTCAGTCTGAATCACTCTAAGTGTTCAGTCTGACTAAGCTTCATAATTCTGTTTAAGTTATATGTCGAACTCATCTTACAAACTTAACTTTGTCTCATCAAATTCAAACTGATGAGATCATTTTCCCAAGAAACTCCCCCTATTTGATGATGAAAAAACCATAAAACAGTTCTTAAGTTTGTTTAACAGAATTATGTTTTAAATCTTAAACTTATTAAGATTTTATCATTTGAACTGATCAAATATTTATTGAACATATCAATATTAATTGAACTTATCAATTTAAATTGGAACACACCAATTTTTAGTTGAACACACCAACTAATTATATTAATGAATAAGAACTTATCATTTATTCATTTAGCTGAACTTATCAGACTTATAGCTATGAACACATCATAATACAGTTGAACATATCAAACTTTATATTTGTATTAATAGAACTGATCATAATACAAGAGTTGTTGATCTCTTAGATCATGCACACATAGTGCTTACAAAAATATTAGAACTAATCTAATATTTACAATAGAGCTAATCTAGTCTGGATGTAGCTCTTTAAACTCCTTAATCTCTTTATTTATTTCTTCAAGGATTTCTTGCAGAGTAGGTATATGTTGAAGCTGATCCTTTTGTGATCTGATTCCTCTGTTGATTCTGTATCTGAACCTTGCAGTCTGTTCAGTTTTTTCAACAATTTGTCTCAGAGCAAACACCTGAGATACCCCACAAGTATAAATGTTAGCATAAGCCTGGAAGCATTTTTCACCATTTCTGTCCAAGTACATGAACCCTTTCTGAGGCTTTTCAACATATGTATTCTCTTGAAACTCCATGCCTTCAGGAAGAGCAAGACTGTACATATCTAGATTTGCTAGTCCAGCTGGCTTTGATTGCTTCTTCTTTCCAATTTTATGAAAAGAAGTTAGTAGGGTAGCTATCTCAGACCTGGGTTTTAATTGCATCGCATCAGCCCTAGAAAGTAGTCTCAGCAGCTAATCTTTAACTTGATTCCGACCTGTGGACATTTCCATCTGTTTAATGAGCACTGCTACTTGCTTCCGTTCCTCATAAACCAGCTTGTGTAGTTGATTCAGCTCCAGAGAAGGTGTCTCACTATTCTTTAAAGAAAATTCCATTATTATTATCCCTTGAGCTGAGCTCAACTTTAGAGAATCAATCTGAGAAGAGAAGTGCAGCTTTTCATAACAGTGAGATATATCCTCTTCCTCAGCTTGACCTTGCATAGGCAGTTCTTCTTCTTCTTCCTTGGGCACGATAGGCAGTTTGAGCTTTGTCAATTCCTCATTCTGCTTTCTGATCAGCTCGGCCCAGTTTTGTTCTCGTATCTCTTTTTCGCTAGCTAACACAGCTTGAGCATCTGATTGTCTTCTTCTCAGTTCTTCGACCGAGATCCCAAGCTGGTCAGCATCCTCCCTTTCCATTCTTCTGGCAGCCATCAGTGAAGCTCTTTCTTGAAGTGTCATTTTCTCTGCCGAGTCTTCATCTGAGGCTGATGATTCACTTAGAATCATCCTTCTTCTTTTCTGTTGAGGCGCTGCTGATTCATCTGAGCTGACCACTACTGGTCTTTTGTCTTTTGCTTTCTCAGTCAGCTCAGGTTCTTTCTCCCATGGCACGAGTAAGTGTGGGCTGAGTAGACACCACACCTGGTTTAGGTTGTAGGGTTTTAAAGAGCCTTGAGGTTGACACCATTAGAGTAGGCGTCTCCCCCTCAACTCCTGCCGGAGGGATCAAAGTGATCTCAGCTCCAGTGATGCCTTTAGGAGTGGCACCACCTATGGCAGTTTTACGTTTGTAGGTTCGGATATTCTCCCTAGCAGCAGTGGGCATACTAGGGGTGGCTTCAGATTTGGATTGTAAATGGAATGAAGGTGGAGGAGATGGGTTAGACTGAGTTGGTTCCACTACAGTCTTATCTCCAAATGTAGATGGAGAAAAGTGAGAAGAAATATAAAGTGGAGAGGTCTTACCAGAGGTGGCTGCAGTGTAAACTGTTTCAGCCTGAGCAGAGTGCTCAGCTTGAACTTCTGTGTCAGCTTGAGAAGCTCCCCCTTGATTTGATTCCTCTGCTTCACTTTCTGATGAAGCTGCCTCAGCAATTTGGAGCATGGGCTCACTCAGACCCTCTTGCTCTGGAAAGATGTCGTTGTTGAACATCTTAGAGCTGAGTGTAGGAAACAGGAACAGATCCTGATCAGCTTCAAAGAGCGCTGTCCCCAGCTCGGCTTCAAATGTCAATAAAACGTACCTTATGAAAGGTACATGAAGATCCCTTGTGGTCTTCATCACCTGGACTCGGAACTCGTTGAAGATGAGCTGTGCATAGTCTATGTTTCTCGCAAAGTACATGTTGTACAGCAACTACATCTCGAACTCATTGATCTGGTCTAATCCTCCAACCTTGGTACTAGGTGAACGAACCACTGTGGACACCATGAAGCCCCATCCGGTTGGAAAAGTGGCCTTCTTGATCACCCCTTCAGTATGTGGGTGACCCATTCTAGGTACGACAGACCTAGCCACTTGCCTTGTGATAGCCAGCTCGAACTCATCAGATTGAGGAAGTTGAAGAACATCCCTTAGCCGCTGCACTGACAGGACGACTGTTCTAGTACCATTAAGAACAGTTCCTGTTATCTCTCCCCTGTTATGGTCGTAAGTACAGGTGTACCAGAACTCTAGCAGATGTAGAGGAACGATGTGGAGGGGTGCGCCACAGAAGGCGAATGCCAGAGGGCATTTACGAATATAAGCCACCCAAGCTTCATAACCTCTGCCCTGTTTTCTCGGAGGAATTGCAAGGCAGGCCCGTTGATTGTTGACTTTCAGCAACGGCACTCCATTGTTCCTGAACTGAGCACCTTGAATCATTTGATCACTGAGAACTAACGTGATTCTGTCCATGTTGGTTAATTACACTGAGTAATTGGAAATACGCACTGAGCGGTTCAAAAATTGCACGTAGCAATTTAGGGTATTGAAACGACGTATGCACTAAGCAATGGAGGTGTATGCGAAAGGTAGTTTAAAAGGTGAGAAGTCTGAATTGTAAGCGTAAACTTCTCTAATCCGAATAAGATCGGTATATATACCTTTCTGAGGAGAGAGAAAATTTACCGTTAGAAATCCCCCTTTTTATCCGTTACGCCGTAAAATTGTGATGTCACAGTAAGTGGGTAGAACTAATCATCTTTCAACGGTTACTAAGGTAATATAATAATATTGACTGACAATAAGATTATATACACTGATGTATTATACCTATACACAAGTTAGTATAATATTCGATTTGAGACTGACTCAAATACGCAGTAGTCATGAGTCACTCACAGTTAGTAAATAACACATAAGATTGGACACACCAAGCTGAGTAAACATATTACTCAGTCTAAGTCAAGCACTCAGCTTGATTCAAGCACTCAGCTTGATTCAAGCACTCAGCTTGAGTGGAGCACTCAGCTTGAGATTGATACTCAGCTTGAGTAGAGCGCACAGCTCAGGCTCGATGACACTTAGTCATTTATGTTTAAGACTGAGTTAAACATGTAATTTTAGCTACACTAAGTAGGTAAATATATGTTTGGAACTTACCAAACGTGTGAACCAATCACACAGTGTGAGTTAAGCACATAGCTGAGACTCAATGACACTTAGTCATTTTGTTCGAGACTAACTCAAACTAACAACCACACTAAGTAGTTGAATTATGTTTGGAACTGACCAAACGTGTGAACCAATCACACAGTGTGAGTTAAGCACATAGCTCAGACTCAATAACACTTAGTCATTTTGTTCGAGACTAACTCAAACTAACATTTCAACCACACTGAGTAGTTGAATTATGTTTGGAACTGACCAAATGTGTGAACTCATTATTCAGTTTGACATATAGATCAGTTTATGAAAACTTATTTATAAACTATGCACCCAACTTAAGACACTTAGTCTCTGTCAAACTGAGAACTCAAATTTTAGACACTTAGCTAGGGATTGAGCATACCCAATTTACTTAGCAGATACATAAACCTCTTTTTATCAAGGGGCTTAGTAAAGATATCTGCTAATTGGTCATCAGTGGAGATAAATTTAATGTCAACTTTACCTTTTTCCACGATGTCCCTTATGAAGTGATTTCTAATTTCAATATGTTTGGTTCTTGAGTGAAATACTGTAAGTGATGGCTATTGCACTTTGGTTATCACAGAAGATAGGAGTTTTCTTGAAACTCATCCCAAAGTCCTGAAGCTGATGCTGCATCCACAAGATTTGAGCACAACAGCTCCCTGCTGCAACATACTCAGCTTCAGCAGTTGAAGTAGACACTGAGTTCTGTTTCTTAGTAGTCCAGCTTACTAATTTACCTCCAAGAAATTGACATCCTCCAGTGGTTGATTTTCTATCTAACTTGCACCCAACATAGTCAGCATCAGAAAAACCAACTAACTCGAATCCAGAGTCCTTTGGATACCAAAGTCCTAGATTTGGTGTACCTTTAAGGTACCGAAAGATCTTTTTCACAGCTTGAAGATTTGATTCTTTAGGATCAGCCTGATATCTTGCACAAACACATGTAGCAAACATGATATCAGGTCTACTAGCTGTCAAATAGAGTAATGAACCTATCATTCCTCTATAGGTAGACTGACACACAGACTTACCATCAGAGTCTTTACTTAGCTTGACAGCTGGTGACATGGGTGTTTTCATGGTTGAACTTGAATCAAAACCATATTTCTTTATCAAATCAAGAACATACTTGCTTTGATTGATGAATATTCCATCAGGCTTCTGTTGAATCTGTAAGCCTAAGAAAAAAGTCATCTCACCCATCATACTCATCTTGTACTTTTGTGACATTATTTTGGAAAACCACTCACACAGAGATTCATTGGTAAAACCAAAGATAATATCATCCACATAGATTTGTACAAGAATCACCTGTGCCTTGCTCTTTTTAATAAAGAGTGTCTTATCTTTACTACCTCTGGTGAAGTCCATGGATAGTAGATAAGTGGACAGTGTATCATACCAAGCTCTTGGAGCTTGTTTAAGACCATTCAAAGCCTTGTCCAACTTATAGACATGATGTGGAAACTTTGAACTTACAAAGCCAGGAGGTTGTTTCACATAGACTTCCTCCTGAAGTTTTCCATTTTAAAAGCACTCTTCACATCCATTTGATAGACTTTGAAGTCTTTATATGCTGCATAAGCCAAGAACAGTCTTATAGCTTCAATTCTAGCAACAAGGGTAAAGGTCTCATCATAATCGATTCCTTCCTCTTACTTATACCCTTGTGCTACCAGCCTGGCTTTGTTCCTAACTATCACTCCATCCTTGTCCATTTTATTTCTATAGACCCACTTCGTGCCTATAATTGAATGATCTTTGGGGGCAGGGACAAGGTTCCAGACCTTATTTCTCTGAAACTCATTTAATTCCTCTTGCATAACATCAATCCAATCCTCATATGTTAAGGCTTCCTCAGTCTTCTTTGGTTCCATCTGAGACAGAAAACCAAAGTGAGCAGCATAGTTACCCGTGGCCTTATATCTGGTCATGACTTTCTCTTGGACATTTCCAATGATTTTATCTTGAGGATGATCTTTAAGGAATTTAAATGTGGTAGTTGGAGAGTCAGGTTCTGAATCTGAGTGATGTTGAGAACCTCGAGGTGAACTTATCTCCTCAGTCTGCACAGCAGCATTGTCAACAAACTGATTATCACTAAGATTCTCAGTCTGAGTGACTTCAACTCCAAAAGGATTGACGAACTCATCATCTTTCTCAGCTTGAGAATCCTTTGAAGCTTGTGATGATTTTTTTGATGAACACACATCATCATCACTATTATTTCCTATGACATACATAGGATTTGACATGTTGATTTCCCTTGGCCTTTCAAGCTCACTCAGACTAACAGATTCAGCTTGACTTTTGTCAGCTTGATCAATACTGTCTTCATCAAATGAAATATGAATTGATTCTTCAATAGCCTTTCTCCTAGAGTTATATACTCTGTAAGATTTGGAGATTGAGGAATAACCAACAAATATTCCATGATCTACTTTGGGTTCCAACTTATGGAGTTGATCTCTTTGATTCAGCACATAGCATTTTGAACCAAAGATATGGAAATAACCTATATTGGGCTTTCTAGACTTATACATTTCATATGACGTCTTTCCATGTCTTTTGACAATGATTGACCTATTCTGAGTATAGAAGGCTATACTAACAGCTTCATCCTAGAAATAGAGTTTCAATCCTGCCTCACATAGCATTGTCCTTGCAGCCTCAATTAAGGTTCTATTTCTCCTTTCAGCAACTCCATTTTGTTGTGGAGTTCTGACAGATGAGAAATTTTGTAATATTCCTTTTTGTTCACAGAAGCTTTCAAGGGTTGAGTTCCTGAACTCAGTCCCATGATCACTTCTTAGTTGCTTTACAGACAAACCTTTCTGCAACTCTTCCCTTTTGATGAAACTTATTATCTCCAGGGCAGCCTCACTTTTGGCTTTTAGTAATATTACCCAGGTGAATCGTGAGAACTCATCTAGTATCACCAGAGTGTACTTCTTGCTACTTAGGCTTGGAGTACTTATGGGTCCAAACAGATCCATATGCAACATATGCAATGGGTCTGTTATTGAAAAATTTTGCTTTGATTTAAAGGACCCTTTATGGTGTTTCCCTTGTTCACAAGCTGAACACAATTTGTCTTTGACAAATGTGATTTTTGGTAATCCAGAGACTAACTCTTTATTGGACAGCATATTTATATTTTTAAAGTTCAAATGAGACAAACGTTTATGCAATAAACAACTCAGCTCAGGAACATAATGAGAATACAAGCAGGTTTCCTTATTGGGATCAGCAGAATTAACATCAAGTAGATACACATCTCTTTCTATTTTAGCTATTAATACAGGGTTTCCCTTAGCATTATAAATTGTTCCTGCTTTCTTCCTAAAAGTAACAACATTGTCCTCATCACACAATTGACTGATACTAATCAGGTTGTGTTTGAGGCCTTTGACATATGCAACTCTCTGGAAAGTGACTTTACCAGCTTGCGTCTTCCCATAGCCTTTGTTTCTTCCATGGGAGTTGTCACCAAATGTTACTTTAGGACCTTTCGGGTTTTCAAAGCCACCATGTGCATAACAATCATAGAGGTAGCTCTGATACCACTGTTGGGATTTTCAGGGCACGCAGCGGAAGCAAAGGTACAACAAAAAGGCCCAAAGTACAAGCACATAAAGCATGAAATCGAAAACCCCAATAATGGACCAATCTCTATGATATGAAATGCAACAAAAGAGAGGGTTGAAAGATATTATACCAGCTCCTAAGCTCCAGCAAGAGTTGGTGTAGATGATGAACTTTCTTCTCCTTAGCTTGAACGAATCAACTAGAGGATAATACCCCGGCAACACGTCAAATCTCTTGAGCTAGCAAGTCTTGATGATTCTTCTTATCCGAAAATCACCAGGAAACAGCAACCCACGAAAATGAGATCAAAGTATCTGGAACTTAACCTCTTAGAACTCTCCAAGTCTCTTGTAGCACTTGAGAGAAAATGAACCAAAGTGTGTGTGTATGGATATCTAGCCAAAAAAAAAGTAAGAGAGGATTATCAGCCTCTTTTATAAAGCCTTAGATGTCACTTGACCTTCCCAAGCCGGCCAAGAGAGATCTCCACACAATCCTCATGCATTGGTTCACTTTAGAGGTGATTTGACAAAAAGATGCCGTCTGGACTTAGCGGCGCTAACCCAGACTTAGCGGCGCTAACTACTAAGAGTTAGCGGCGCTAACGCGGCCAGCGGGTTGACATGACATAAAGCCCATGCAGTCGTAGCGGCGCTAACCTCTAGGAATTAGCGGCGCTAACCCCTAATAGTTAGCGGCGCTAACGCGGCCAGCGAAGTCAACTTTTCTCTTTTGTCATTTTTGATCCCTTTACTTAAGTTGTTGTCAGATTTGACCCCGGTGTATGACCCAATAGGCCCATACAGCATCGGTAGTGATTCCAAATGGTGTACGTGCATCGGTGGGCATATTCTAACAGGATGGTCCGTTTACTGAGCTATAGTTGCAGTCTAGTGATGAATGTCATACTAAGGTCTGTATGAACTTGGCTTGAGTTTGTTATAGTAAAGTTTTGATATGCTTTATCTTTGGGAATATTAAGCAATATTGTGCTTTGGCTTGTATCGATTATCAAAGGCGTTTGGTAATGCGCGTGTAGCGGGTACTCTCAGTAAGCCTTATTGTGTTCCAACTTTGCATGTTTTACCTCTTCCCTGAATGTGTTTACATTCTAAATGTCCATAGCCAGTCATTCTTCAAGGGAAGGAATTCTGAATGAAGGCTGAGGGAAGTGATTGGTCAAGTGTCTAATCGTGATTGTGACACAGGGATGCAATACCTCGCCTGTACTTGAAAGGGGTTTCAAGTGACTGGACGACCCACACCTGAATTCAGTTTGTGGTACTTGTCATGAGTGATTCAGGATGATAATATCAGTTCATCCTCATACTGGAGATGCATGTGTCTTCATCCCTTTGGTTTGCTTTGCCCTAGTTGCTTTCAAACGCAGTCCGTAACTGGCTGTTAAAAAGGGAGTAGCTGGGCAGAGTATGATCACTGTGGTGGGCAATGTAGTCAAAGGAATTTGTTCCTCTGTTTAGAGAGATATCCCTGGGCCCCTCAATGATTGGGCGCTGACACCAATATGCATGGCTGTGCTCAAGTGTGTAATGATTTGTGTAATCGATTGCAACTTGTTTATTTTGGTCACTACCAATCTCGATCGAGAAACATAATCGTGAAGAACTGAGAATGACTTAGAACCATGTCTTGCCTTCGCAAGGACATCGCGAACAAAAGGATGGTTGATCATTTATCTATATGGCCATTTCAAACCTTTGGGTTATGAATTGGTACTTGTCTATGGGAATACATACCTCGTACTGACTTGGGGGCAGGGATGCCTTGCTAGAGGCCGCTCCCTGTCTGTGATACCTCTGGGTACGTTGTGTCATGTGCAAGTGGGAGTCTGTTGGAGTATACCCACTGACACAAGTATATTGGTGTTACTGCTGATGAAGTGCGAGCCTATTGGGTCACACATCAAGGATTGATCCTGACAGCTTATTGATAAAGAGAGAAGGTCCAAAAATCAAATTGTTTGATTTTGGGGCTTCACGGCCGTGCGGGATGCTCCACGGGTCGTGAAGCCTATTGCCCTCACGTTTGACTCAACGACCCTCATACGGCTCGTGGAGTCTTCACGGGTCGTGAGAGGTTGTGGAGGGGTCATAGAGGATGATGCCCTCACGAGTCACTCGATCGCGGAACGGGCCATGAAGGACTATGGCCGGTCGTGGCGCATTTAGTCTTCACGGGCTCTTCACGGGCCGTGAGAAGCCGTGAAGCTCTGTCTGCATGAAATCGTTATTTCTGATTGGGTCATCTTGTGGTCCAATGGGAATACACTTCTAAACCTCCCAAAGCCTAGATTTGTGGTCTGGATCAGTATGGTTAATGCAAGAGAACTTCATTCTATCTCTCTCTCAATATTCTCTCTTGGCATCTTGAAGGTAAACACACATTTTACACTAAGTGGTGATTCTTGAGTGTTGTGTGAGCTCTGGTGGTGCAAGAGGAGAAGCTTCAAGGGCTGTTCCGGAACGTGAAGTCATTGTGGACGTTCATGTGACGGGGTACTAGCATACGGGGATCAAGTTAACCTTGGTATGGATTAGCAATAGAGGAGATACACTTGGATCTCTCGTATATCCCGTTTGATACTTGCTACAGCCGATTTCTTACATGGTAAGGAGGTACTTTCTTGCTTCCTTGTTTCTTTTAGTTGAAATTTGGGTTTTGTAGAACGATCATCACTTTGGAACATGTTATGGACCCGATTTGTTCGGTTTTTAAACTTTTGTTTTTGTGCTTCCGCTGTGCCTTGCTCCATACCGTGTTCCAACATCTACGAGTGATCTTCGCCGATTCATAGGGGAGGTCGTTTCTCTTCTTCTCGGTTGGATAAAGAACAGTCAAAATCATACGTGGCTAAGGTTAAGTTTAGTTTTAAGTCTTATCTTAGCTTGATTGGTGGGCTTTAGGATATTAATTAGAACTTCAAATTTTTAGGGATATTACAATCTACCCTCCGTAAAAGAAATTTCGTCCACAAAATTTAAGTCAAACCGAATACCCAACTTAAATATAATGAAAGAGTTCGATAAAGTTATCACTAGCAACAAAACTAAACGAAATGTCAAGAACACAAACGGAAACCTAAATACTATGACAAAAGAAAATCCATAAGATATCCAATCCGAGTAATAAATAAAACAATTAAGTCATGTTCAATCTTGTTTCTCATTTCCCATTAAAGAAAATACTCTACCATCTTTCTTTTGATCATCGACTATCTTATCGGTCTTACGAGGATCCTTTCAATCTTTAGCCAGATGTCCAAATGTTCCACATATAAAACAAGCTCCAGTAGCCCTATAGCAAGAACTTCCAGGGTGATTCTTCCCGCAAGTGTTACATGGCCCTTGTGATGGTTGTTCTACTTGCTGAATGCTTTTCCCATCCCTGCTCCTCTTTTTACCAGTGTCTTGCTTTGAAGCTAAATACAAATTGCGCTCCATTTCAACGTTCTTGGCCGCATCCGCAGCTTCCGCCACATCAACATAATTTGAGTTTACTATCCTTGATCGAATCCTCTCATTTACCGCCCACTAGAATTTCTTTGCTTGATCCGCAGAGGATCCTGCTGCAGCACCCACAAAACCTGCTAATCTGAGAAACCTGGCCATGAATTCAGTGATGTTTTCATCCTCCCGTTGACTGATATACACATTTCATATCATATCAGAAATCATATCAAATCACATATCATATCATATCAGAATTCATATTAAATCACATATCATTATCATAAAACATCGAGCCCCCTACCAGAAACGCATACACTTGCACACCGTCAACAGACAGATATGACCAATGCTAGACAGTTTGTACAATGGACCTGCAGATCCAAATGTACCCTACAATGTGAGATGGGTGTCGGGCATACACTACTATCCACCATAACATAACATAACATAAAGTCTAGGGTTAACCCATACGCCTCCCCACTAAATAGCTCTCGGAGCCAAACCCTTAGGAGACGTCGTGGACTAATCACACCGTCACAGAAAGTGTGACACCATCGGTGCCCCAATGATATGCCTATGGTATCCCCATAGATGGACAAATAGCTTTATGCATCAAAACAGAAAATAAAAAAAATAACTTGTATATCAAAATATAGTTTTGGGTTCCACAAGTTTTATAAACAAACATTTGTTTAATAAGTCAAAATAATTTTAGGAAACATCATGTGAAACGTTTTTAATGAAAGGAAACATAACTTTTCCAACTGGTTTATCATATAATAATATCTTCATAAATCTAACAAAAGAAGTACGTCACAAGAAACAAGATCTCAAATATCAATAAACAAAGATCAACGCTGAAGGAATCTTAGGAATATAAAAAATAATAGTTCATATTTGGGAGAAAAGATCCAGAATCCGTATGACAAGAAGGAGATTTAGAATCCGCACCTTAACCAACTCCAAGCCTAGCCGAAAATCGTACTATTTTCCTTTTGCTCGATCTATACAAGATAATACCAAGCAAAATAATTACCTCTTATCCGTTAATTTATTACTTGCTCTTGTTAGTCTTAGGTGATACTTTATTTACTTTTCTAATGTAAATAGAACTCTTGAATTTAACTTCCAGTACATACATGTGTAAGTGTCATAGAGGTACCATAATTTATTTGTATTTTACATGCTAACCAACAGATTGTTTTTCCTGGGTATAATTGTTAACACTAACCTTTAGTTTCACTAATCTACTAGCTTACCACTTACAAAAGAAAGTGATTAGAATTCTTAAAACCCATCAGTACGCTAATCAAATCCTGATTTTCAACAGTTTATTATTCCATAGGGTACAATATAATTAATTAAACTGTAATGAACTAAAACTGATTTAACATTCAAATTCATAAGTTTACTGTTTTCCTTGGTGAAGTCAAACTAATATAATTGTTTATGAACAGATTACTGCTTGATAATGTGAGATTAGTTTACCATTTTCTTGACTGAAATCATGAGATTGAAGTTATGAATTTACAGTGTGTGTCCTCTCAAGTGTACTGATGACAACAACTTAGTAAATTAACAATCTGTGGGTTCGTGGAACATGGTTTAAAAATCACAAAAGAGCAGATGCTATGGTAACAGAGTAATCGATTGGTTCATGTGCTTCGTTCGTGTGACCAGTAAACAAGAACAGAAAGAAGGATCAAGCTTACCTTAATCATTGTTGAACTAGGAAGACAAGAAGTGAATTCGGTTTCTCAATTGAACTTAATCGCAGTCTTGTTGTGTTGTATTACGCTTCCAGGCTTCGATTCCCTTTCTCGCCGTCGTACTTCCGCACCTTCACAATTGATGCCCTAACTCCCTCTCTTACTCTCGATTTCGAATGTGGTTCTCGAATGAAGATACAGGATGAGTTGATATGTACTTATAGGTAAGTTCGTTGGGGTTCTACGAGTGATCTTCGCCGATTCGTAGGGGAGGTCGTTTCTCTACTTCTCGGTTGGATAAAGAGCCGTCAAAATCATACGTGGCTAAGGTTAAGTTTAGTTTTAGGGCTTATCTTAGCTTAATTGGTGGGCTTTATGTTATTAATTAGAACTTCAAATTCTTACAGGTCCAAATCCTGTGTTTATTTCTTTGCTTATTTATAATCTTTATCCATTATTATTATTATTATTTTATTAAATTTTTAGGGATATTACATTCAGACTGATCATAAGCTGAGTATAGGCTGAGCATATAGTTGATCAGCTTAGACTATATCTTAGTTAGATTATCAATATGTTTGATAAGATGTGTGTGTCATCTAAGGTATAGGTTGAGTATTCAGCTTGATGCGTTTCGAGCTGAGTGACTCAACCGCTAGACTGAGTCAGCTCAACAGACTTGCTAAGTAAGTTCTAGCTAACTCTTATGACTTCTAAGGATGAGTTAGTCATTATACATGTTAGTACATGTTTGATTTCGAGTTTGTTCTCGAAGGACTCAGCTTGATGAGTTTCAATCTGAGTAACTGTTGGTCCCTTGGTGAGAGTATCAAGAAGAAAGTAATGTGTAAAGGGGGTTGAATACACTTTCTACGGAAAATTGAACAAATCAATAAAAAGTGTTACACTAATCAAACCACATGAAATCGAATGCTTTCATTAATAAGAAGATGATTACAGGAACAATCAAGTAAGCAACACTTGATATGTAAACACCTAATATAAATCAAATCTCTCAATCTCTCAAACTTTGCTATCTATGTTGGGGTTCTATGTACACAACGGAAGCAACCAAGTACAACAAACCAAGCATAATGTACAAGATTTAAAGCATAAAACCCCAAGTCATGGACCAAACTCTATAGCTAACATTTGCAACATGTAAAAGAGAAAGAAAGAAGATTATACCTTGCTCCTTAGCTTCAGAAAACTCGTGGATATTGTGGTGATGACTAGAAGACCAAAGAAGCCTTCCTCTAATGAAGTCCACCCAGGGTATAAGCCTTCTCCTTGTACTAGCAAGCTTGTAAAAGCTTCAAAGCCTTGAACTCTTCACAAGAACAGCCCCAATACTCCAGAAATTCGGACCTCCTGAAAGCACACACAAAGAACACTCTCAAAGTTTCTAACTAAGTGTTTTAGTGTGTGTATTGGAAAAAGGATATCAAGTGAAAATAATAAGGAGCTTAAATAAAATCTTAGATGTCACTTGGATGCCCCAAGACCGGCCAAGAAAGTTTCTAGAAGGTTACAAGCATTGGACAAATGTGGAGGTGGAATTTAATGTTGCATGCAGTCTGTCAGGCGTTAGCGCCGCTAACTTTTAGGGTGTAGCGCCGCTAACCCTAAAAGGTTAGCGCCGCTAACGTGGCCTGCATCACAACTTTCTCATTTTGACACCATTGGTCCCTCCATTTTGACACCATTGGCCCCGGTGTGTGACCCAATAGGCCCATACATCATCGGTAGTGATCCATATGGCGTACGTGTGTCAGCGGGCATACTCCAACAAACTCGCACTTGCAGATGACACACCGTACCCATAAACCATAGACAAAGAGCAGCCTCTAGTAAGGCATCTCTACCCCCAAGTTAGCATGGATTTTGCCATCTAGCACAAAAACCAAATCCAGAATCAGTTACGAAATGGTCCTATAGATAAGTGATCATCTATCCCTTCATTCACGATATCCTTGTGAACACGAGACACGGTAAAAGTCAATCTCTAGATCGTTCAAGAAGATGTTTCTCGATCTTGATTGATGGTGACCTAAAATCCAGTTGCAATCGATCAAATATCATTACAACTCGAGCATGGCCATGCATTTTACGTCAGCGCTCAATCATCGAGGGGCCCATGGATATCTCTCTAAAACTAGAGGAACGAATTCCTTTGACTACATTGCTCTGCCACATACACCATACTTTATCTAAAGGCTCCCTTTATAACAGCCAGTTAAGAACTACGTTTGAAAGCAATCAAGGCAAAGCAGATCCATGCTTTGGAACACATGTATCTCCAGTCTAAGGACAAAATGATATTATCATCCTGAATTACTTTTGACATAAACCATGAAGTAAGTTCAGGTGTGGGTCGTCCAGTTACTTCACCATTGCAAGCACAGGCGAAATGTTACGTCTCTTTTATCTAATCCATTATTAGATAGCGACCAATCACTTCCCTCAGTCTTATCTCAAACTTCATCCCCATTAAGAATGACTGACTGTGGACATTTAGAATGAAAAAGGCATTCAGGGAAGTATTAAACATGCTAAGATGGAACACAGTATGGATTCATAACATATTCGCCCTCGGCGTATCATTAAATCACATTTAATAATCAATATAATATGAGATACAATACTGCTTAATGTTCCCAAAGTACAAATATAAATCAAACACAAACCAAATATTACACTCAAACCAAGTCACTAGCGAATCTAACACCTATCGACCTAGTGTGAGAATCATGTACAGCTTGTGACAACGGTTTAGTGAAGGATCGGCCAAATTTCCTTCCGATGCTACCCTTCTGATGGCAATTTCACCACTCTCTATCACATCTCTGATGAAGTGGTATTTTCTAGGAATGTGCCTCGTCCGCTTATGAGCCCTTGGTTCCATTGCTAGAGCAACCGTACCCTCATTGTCATAGAAGATCTCAATAGGGTCGGATATGCTATGAACCACTCCAAGGTCTTGGATGAACTTCCTCATCCATACCGCCTCTTTAGTTGTTTCACTAGCCGTAATGTATTCCGATTCGGTAGTTGAATCAGCTACGGTGTCGTGCTTGGAACTCCTCCAACTTATAGCACCACCATTTAGAAGGAACAAGAACCCCGATTGTGATTGGCAGTCGGCCTTATCTGTTTGGAAGCTCGCGTCAGAGTAACCATATACTGTTAGCTCTTCCCCACCACCATAAACTAAGAACATCTCCTTTGTCCTCCGAAGATACTTGAGAATGTTCTTAACCGCAGTCCAATGGGCTTGCCCGGGGTTGGCCTTGTTGGAGTATGCCCACCGACACACGTACGCCAATTGATCACTACCGATGATGTATGGGCGTATCGGGTCACACGCCGGGGGTTGATCTTGACAACAACCTAAAAGGAGGGTTAGAAATGAATAATTAAAGATGGTTGGTGATCCTGTCAGGGTTAGTGACGCTAACCATGCTGTCGGTAACCGTGCCGCATTAGCGGCGCTAACCTTGGGCGGTAAGCGGCGCTAACCCGTCTGACAGATTACAACTTTATTCTTTTCACCTCCACTCTCCACCTATGCATGTTGATGTCTTTAAGACTTTGTTGGCCGGTCTTGGGAGTTCCAGGAGGCACTTGAGGCTTTTAAAATGACATGCAACTCTCTCTTTTTTCTCTCTTGATGAAATTGGTCTAAGAAAACACACATAGAAGACATTTTGGGTTGTTCTTGTTTGAGTAAAAAGTGAGAGCCAAGAGAGGACAGTTCTGGAGTTGGGTTGCTGTTCCAGAGAAGTATCTCCATATGGTGTAGGACACTTAGATGGCTCGCTGGTACGAGAAGGTCACGGCTTTTCCCGGGGTGGACTTCAATAGTCAAGAAGAAGGTTGCCACTAGCTTGGATCCGTGATCTATTCCAGCTCCAGGGGACTTCAAGGGTACATTTCTACTCCACTCTTTCTGTTTTAAGTTGCATTTCTTGTTGTAGAGATTGGTACACATTTGGGGTTCCTTTTGTGGTTTGTTTTTCTTTGAAAATTTCGTTTATATGACTTGCATGCTTCCGGTGTGATGAACCACGAACCCCAACAGTGGTATCAGATCCACCTCTACACTAGATTTGCACTTGGTGGCTTGAAAAATCAGAAAAATGTGATTTTTGGTTCTGTCCAGGGTTTAGCGGCGCTAATCTGTCTATGTTAGCGGCGCTAAACCATCCGTAGCGGCCGCTAAGCCGTCTCGCGATTGCGGCGCTAAACTGGAGTTAGCGGCGCTAACTCTGTATAGGTAGCGGCGCTAACCCCGTACTGGCAGATTGCATGTTTTGCCTTAAATCAATTTTGTTGGATTTTTGAGCTATTTGTACTTTCTGGAATTGTTCCAGAATTTGAGATGTGTTTAGATTAAGTTGCCTTATGTCTTGGTTGGTGTCTTTATATGTGGATTAACATTATGGCATGAAAATGGTCAATTGCATATACTTACATTGTGTATATATGACTATGGAATTTTGACTTGTTTAAGGTTCCTAATGCATATGTACATAGGATTATTAGTGCCTTTAGTGATTAGATAATCTTAACCAAGACATATAAGATTTGCATGGTTTTTGTGTGGCAAACCATGTATTAGATTTGTTGTATGTGGTAGTAATATTTGTGTCCGGTAACATTTGAGCCTTTAAGACTTATGTGATGTGTTTGGTTGGTTTTAGATTAATGTATTTGTTCATTTGGTGGTTTGTACCAGAATGGTTTGTAATAATTAATCTATTCATTCGGTTTGTAAATTTAACGGCTTACATGCCGATTTCTATTCTTTGTAATTTGTGATATTAGCTTAGAATAGAGAATTGTGGCTTGCATGCCATTTCCTTTTAAATTTGTAAATTGTAAAAGGAGGACCGAAACAACCAACAAGAACCATTGGAGGGTGTCTTGGCGTACTTGGATCCGAAGGTCGGTAGGAGACGCGATGGATCAAGTGGGAGAAGCACACATCGAGTCATTCGGTCTAGTCCTTAGATGACTTAGTCTTGCCCGTTGGCTCACGGGCAAGCCGCATAGGATTGGCTCGTTACCGGATTATATTACATGCGTGGTTGATTTTATTTTGTATATTTTCTTGCATTGATGTTTAGGTTCTTCGCATGCTAGAAAATTTTTCAAAAATAATAAAATCAAAGAGTTTTTAAATTAGTTTACTAACTCCGCGCGGCACATACACAAGAATTGGTTAAAATAGTTTTAACCGGCAAAAACAAAATCCCGTTTTTCAAAATTGTAAATCTCACGCCATTCGTAAGATGACACCACCCGAATCTAGTGAAGCAAGATCGGTTGTCGAGCTCTAGCCGAGTCGGTTTTGTGTAACTGTGTGGAAGGTGCGTGTGGCAACTCGCAAGGGTCTGTTGTCGAGCTCTAGCCGAGCCGCCCATTGGGCTAGAGTACCACCGTGTATCTTGATGGTTGATTTGCAATTCCAAGACTTAAAACGCCTTGGTGGTTGTCGAGCTCTAGCCGAGCTACCAAAGTGGATTAATGAGGAGTGGTGTGAAAGGGTTCAAACATGCCAAATGGGTGCTATGAGTACCTAGGATCCCGCAAGTGCCTAAGAGTTGCGATCAAGGATTGAAATTGGTAAATTGTTTACTTGCCTAAAATAGCTTCTGTTGGGGTTCTATGAGCCCAGCGGAAGCAACATGCAACAAGCAAAAGCAAGAGTACAAGCAAACAAAGCATAAAACCCCAAAATGGACCAATCTCTACCACTAGTATTTGCAACATGGAAAAGGAAGAGAAAGAAGGATATACCTTTCTCCTCAGCTCCAGCAACCTGTAGAAACCGGTGGTGATGATGAAGAAGCAACCGAGCTCCTCTCTATTGATGATCCACCCCGGGTTTGCTCAATCCACAAGTACTAGCTTGCTTGGATGAACTTCAACGACTTAAATCCACCTCAAGGACAGCAAAACTCTCTCAAATCTGGAATAAAACCTCACATGCACCAACTAGAAGATGCAAGATCTCTCAAAGTGCCATGTAGCTTCAAGGGTTTTCTAGAGAGAGAGAGTGAGAGAGAAATCCGAATTCCTTGCATGTCAAATGAGCCAAAAGACCCTTTATTCTCCCCCAAGGACGGCCAATAGAAAGCAAGCTCTCTTATTGGCCCAAAAAGGAGGTGGAGCCAAAAGTTGCATGCTGTCAGACGAATTTACGCGCCGCGTGCCCGTATGTTTCCGCGCCGCGGAACATCCGCGTTGCGTACCATAACAAGGACCGCGTAGCGTAATCTTCCTGCACACCAACTTCTCCACTTTGACACTTTCAGTCCCTCATCTTTCATTGCTGTCAGGATTGATCCCCGGCGTGTGACCCAATAGGCCCACACTTTATTGGCAGTGATCCTAATGGCGTACATGCGTCAGTGGGCATACTCCAACAAACTCCCACTTGCACATGACACACCGTACCCATAAACCACAGACAAAGAGCGGCCTCTAGCAAGGCATCTCTGCCCCCAACAAGCATGGGTTTTGTCATCAAGAACAAAAACCAAATCCAGAATCAGATATGGAATGGTCCTATAGATAAGTGATCATTCATCCCTTCGTTCGCGATATCCGTGTGAACACGAGACATGGTTAAATGTCAATCTCCAGATCGTTCACGATTATGTTTCTCGATCTCGATTGATGGTGACCCAAAATCTAGTTGCAATCGATCAAATATCATCGCAACTTGAGCATGGCCATGCATTTTACGTCAGCGCTCAATCATCGAGGGGCCCATGGATATCCCTCTAAAACTAGAGGAACGAATCCGTTTGACTACATTGCTCCGCCATATACACCATACTTTACCTAAAAGCTCCCTTTATAACAGCCAGTTACGAACTGCGTTTGAAAGCAATCAAAGCAAAGCAGATCCATGCTTTGGAACACATGTATCTCCAGTCTAAGGACAAAGTGATATTATCATCCTGATTTACTCGTGACAGGAACCATGGAGTAAATTCAGGTGCGGGTCGTCCAGTCACTTGACCATTGCAAGCACAGGCGAAGTGTTGCGTCTCTTTTATCTAATCCATTATTAGATAGCGACCAACCACTTCCCTTAGCCTTATCTCAAACTTCCTCCCCGTGAAGAATGAACGACTGTGGACATTTAGAATGTCAAGAGCATTCTGGGAAGTGTTAAACATGCTAAGATGGAACACAGTAAGGGTTCATAAAATATCAGCCCTCGGCGCATTATTAGATCACATTTAATAATCAATATAGTATGAAGTACAATACTGCCAAATGTTCCCCAAGATAATATATACCAAACATATAACTAAAACAAACTCAAGCCTTGTTCACCTAGGCCTAGTATGGTAAACATCACTAGCCCGTGACAACAACTTAGTTAACGGACCTGCCATAAAGCTATCAGTGTTAACTCTACTGGCGACCACGTCTCTACCTCAACCATCACTCACATAGTATGCGTTGGTGAGACCCTGGTGCTTTCTTCAATTCATAGTACCTTCATTGTTTCAGAAGAACCCAATAAGGTAAATGACTATTCGAGACTTCGGTTCTTATAGTAAAGCCATCCTACCCTTATTGTCTCAGAAGAACCCAATAGAGTCATCGATGCTTCAAGAACTACTTTGATCAACAACACCACATATTATAGGATCATAAACTCAGAATAAGATAGGCAGTTATCCCATTCTATTCGGAAGCTAACACTAGAGTAACAACTTACTCTTGCTTCTTTTATAACAGAGTACCAAGAACATATCTTAATATTTCTTGATGCCCTAAACAGGTTTTGTATATTCTATTGTCGACATGGATGCATAATTCCTTACTTTATCTTTTGAACAATACAAGGTATGGACATTATCTCCATTTCATCGCAAATATAGAATTACAACAATACTCCCACTAGCCCTGACATTCATATGTGTTTCATCCTTGCTATTTGAAAACTCAAACAATTGATTTTCATATCAAAGCAAAGGTTGTAACCTAGAGATGCTTATTAAAGTCGACCATGGGACTTCTTTTGCTTGTAGACTTCACAAGGATACACTTAATGAAACAGACCATCGGATAGTGTTATGAGCACTTCCTCATAGATTCCTATTAAGGAATGTGGTCTTTGCATTAAGTTGTCGCAGCCATGAAATGGCACTAAAATCACAAGTATCCGAGTTTACTTCAACATAACCACCGGTAGAGAATTTCTAGATGATACCATCCTCATGGTCAATCATCGTAAAACTATCTCCTACTAGTTGGTATTTGAAGTTGTCTACGAACTCAAAATTCGATATAACCACTGAGAGAAAGTCATCATATGATACCTTCCACATGGTCAATCATAGATTTTCCTATCAGTCGGTATTCGAAATCATAAACATATCCATGTTGGTCTCTTCCAATCCTTTTCAAATAGGGACAACCATATTGTTTCCCGTTATGAAGTCTAGCTCTCTACAGCTTCTACTTCTTTCTAACACCTGCACTTTGCACCAAACAAAAATGTGATAAACGTGAGTGTTATGGCTAGTATCCAAAAGTTGCCCATAGAAGTAGATAAATAGTAGAGTTTGATCATGAATGTACCTTAAGCTTTTGGAGCCAACATTTCTCATCTTGTGCATCCTCAGCTCATCAAGGCACTTAGGGCAGGCGTGGCGGCGCCAATTTCCATGCTTTCCACAAAAGTAGCAAACTTCCCCATTTGGAGTCTCATCTTGAGGCGCAATCTCATTGCCCTTCAACTCCTTGAACATGGGGAGCTTAGTAGAACCAAGCTTCCCATTTGAGGTAGCTCACCATTTTGTAGCCATAGCGAGAGTGGACGAGGTGAGCTTACCTTTGGCCATGTTAGACTCAAGAGTCTTCAGCATGCCATGAAGCTCCATTAAGGATTTATCCATACCATGCATGTGATAATTCATAATGAATTGCTCATATGATGGTGGGAGTGATTGGAGAACAATATCCACCACCATTTCCCTTTCAATGGTAAATCCTAGCCTCTCCAAGCGTTCCACAAGTGCTTTCATCTTAAGCACGTGAATGCTTACGCTCTCATAATCCTGCATCCGGCAACCAAGTAGTTCATTTAAACACCCATACCGTTCTTGCCTTGCTTGTTGTTGGAACATGTCCTTCAACTCAAGCATTATCTCGTATGCATTTAGATCCACTAATTGCCTTTGCAAGTTAGGGATCATCATGCTTAACATGAGACAAGAGACCTCGTTGGTGTCCTTAACGCGTTTATTATACGCATCAAGAATAGTCCTACTTGCGTTGGTAGCAGGGGCTTCTGGAAGGGGTTCCTCAATAGTGTGTAACTTGTCTTCGTGTCATAGGACAATGCGCAATTTCCTAGACCAATCCATAAAGTTACTCCCATCGAGTTTCTCCTTCTCAAGAAACATACGTAACGTGAAGTTGGTGTTGTTGATGCTAGTCGATGTCATCTATGAAACAGAGTAGTTTTAGTTAGTTTGATTGAAATCCTCGTTAAAATAATTACCCCATGTGTTAAATAAAAACAACTATTTTAACAAGGGCTAAGAACCTTATTTCACCTTGCACCGTGACGGGTTTTCCGCGGATCACGTGGCAAAGCTATTTAGGCCGGCAACCATTGACCGATTGCAATCCATTATTGCAACTCTTAGTTCCTTGCGGGATCCTACTTGACAACCATTGTGCCAAGTTTGGCATGTTTGATCCCTCCACACCGATTCTCAATTAATATTTTGCATAACTCGGCTAGAGCTCGACAATCATCCAAAATATTACATTGAAACCGTAAATCAACCATCAAGATACACGGTGGTACTCTCGCCCAAAATCGACTCGGCTAGAGCTCGACAATCGACCTTGCGAGTTGCCACACGCACCTTCCACACAGCTCATGCAAAGGCTAACTTGGCTAAAGCTCGACAATCAACCCTTACACGACTAGATTCGGGTGGTGTCATCTTATGGCTGGTGTGCGATTTACATTTTAGAAAACGGGATTTAGTTTTCCGGTTAAAAAACCCTTTTGAGTATGATTAACAAAAAGTGACAATAACCAAAACTTTCTTACTAATCGGATACTAAACCGTCGTAAAATCCGTTTATTAATCGAGTGTGCGCGCGAGAGTTGTTAAACCATCTTTAAAACTCTTGGGCTTTATTATTTACAAAAATTGTCTAGCATGCAATAGTCCTACAACTCATGCATAAACAATATAATAAAACCATCACACGCATACAACAAATTGGTAACCATGCCCCTACAACCTATGCGTTTTCCCGTGAGCCACTACAGGAAAACAAAGTCATCTAAGGACAAAAAGCCTTGACTTCGGATGTGCTCCCACTAAACCCGCTACCTCCATTGGGCCTCTCGGATTCGTGTTCGCCAAGACGTCACTCCATTGACTCCCGATGGTTGCTCCATATTACAATTACATAGAAAAAGAAATAAATGGCATGCAATTTACAATTCCTAACTTCTAGTACTAATACATAATATGGAATATTTAAATGGCATGCAAGCCACATATACAAAATTACATACCAAATAAATAAATTTAAATATTACAAACAATGTGACATAAAGTCACCAAATGAATGAATAATAAAAATGCAACCAAACATCCACAAGGTCTAGGGCATATCTATGGTTACCAACATCACAAGAACAAACAACCAAGTTCACTAATGAACAACAACATGGTGTGCCACACAAAACCATGTAAACTTATGTATAATGGTTAAGATTTTTACAAAATACTCAAGGCACTAAAAATCCAATCTACTTATGCCTTAGTAACACCAAACCATTTTTGATGAAATATATTCATAAATACATAATGTAAGTATATGCAATTACCATTTTCATGCCAAAATAATAATCCACATATAAATACACCAACCATTATACAAGGCAACTTACAAAAAAAACAAATTTTAATTTCTGGACAAAAAATCCAGAAACCAAAATTTAGTCCCAAAAAACAATTTTCTTTAACAAAAAGAAAAACGGATTCTGCCCAGGTAAGTTCCGCGTCGCGGACCCAACAACAACACCGCGCCGCGTAAAAACAGTGGCAGAAACCAAATTTCATCCCGTTATTTTCCGCGCCGCGTGACCACAAGATTTCCGCGCCGCGGAAATCCACTGGACAGAAAACTTAAATCTTATTTTCGGGTTTTTCAGGCCACCATGTGCAAATACAGTATAGAGGTGGCTCTGATACCACTGTTGAGGTTCTATGAGCACAGCGGAAGCAACATGCAACAAGCAAAAGCAAGAGTACAAGCAAACAAAGCATAAAACCCCAAAATGGACCAATCTCTACCACTAGTATTTGCAACATGGAAAAGGAAGAGAAAGAAGGATATACCTTTCTCCTCAGCTCCAGCAACCTGTAGAAACCGGTGGTGATGATGAAGAAGCAACCGAGCTTCTCTCTATTGATGATCCACCCCGGGTTTGCTCAATCCACAAGTACTAGCTTTCTTGGATGAACTTCAACGAATTAAATCCACCACAAGGATAGCAAAACTCTCTCAAATCTGGAATAAAACCTCACATGCACCAACTAGATGATGCAAGATCTCTCAAAGTGCCTTGTAGCTTCAAGGGTTTTCTAGAGAGAGAGTGAGAGAGAAATCCGAATTCCTTGCATGTCAAATGAGCCAAAAGACCCTTTATTCTCCCCCAAGGCCGGCCAACAGAAAGCAAGCTCTCTTATTGTCCCAAAAAGGAGGTGGAGCCAAAAGTTGCATGCTGTCAGACGAATTTACGCGCCGCGTGCCCGTATGTTTCCGCGCCGCGGAACATCCGCGTCGCGTACCATAACAAGGACCGCGTCGCGTAATCTTCCTGCACACCAACTTCTCCACTTTGACACTTTCAGTCCCTCATCTTTCATTGTTGTCAGGATTGATCCCCGGCGTGTGACCAAATAGGCCCACACTTTATTGGCAGTGATCCTAATGGCGTACGTGCGTCAGTGGGCATACTCCAATAGCTTCATGAAGTGATCCGCGGCAAACCCGTCATGGATTGGGGTATTTTAAGGTTCTTAGCCCTTGTTAAGATAATTTGGTTTTCTTAAATCAATTGGGTAATTATTTTAACGAGGATTATATCGAAACTTACTAAAACTTGTACTCTTATTTTAGATGGAAAATCTTAACGACACTACATCAAAACTATCATTTCGTTTGTTCCTGCAAAAGGAGAGACTCATAGGAGTGAACTTCGTTGACTGGTATCGTGTGCTAAGGATTGTCCTTCAACACGATTCAAAGTTGCACGTCCTTGAGGAGCCTCTTCCGGAGCCACCTGCTACCAATGGGAGCTGGGCCATTAGATATGCATGGGAAAAGCGTGTCAGAGATACACAAGATGTTTCTTGTCTCATGTTGTCGACTATGAGCTGTGAGCTGCGAAAGCAACTCAAGCATTTGAGTGCGTACGGCATGATTAACCAGCTAAAGGACATGTTCCCACAGCAGGTTAGACAAGAACTTTTTGAGTATGTCAAGGCTTTAGTCGGTTGTAGGATGCAGGAAGGCGGGTATGTAAGTGTTCATGTCCTTAAGATGAAGGCTTACATGGACCAAATGGAGAGACTTGGATTTCCCATAGGGAGGGAACTGATGGTGAATTTGATTCTCCAATCCATGCCCACGTCTTATGAGAAGTTTGTCATGGAATATCTCGAAGACAATATGGATTGGTCCTTAAGTGAGCTACATGGCATGTTAAAGGCTACTGAGTTGAACATGGCCAAGTGTAAGCTAATCTCTTCCACACCCGCTAAGGCTACTGGGAAACAAAAACACAAGAAGAAGAAACTGACCTCAAATGGAAAGCTTGGTTTGACAAAGCCTACCATAACCGTGGAAGTTGAGGGAAATGAGATTGTGCCTCAAGATAACGTTCCACTCGGGGTAGTTTGCTACTTTTGTGGGGAAATTGGAAATTGGCGCCGTCACACCTGCCCTAAGTGCCTGAATGAGCTAAGTATCCTAAAGCGGAAGAACGTTAGCTCCTCGACTTCAGGTACATTCATGATTATACTCCATTGATCTTCTACTTCTATAGACTGGGTTTTTTGAACGCTAGTTAAAGCACTCACGTTTGTTACAAACTTGTTTGTTGCAAAGTGTAGGTGTTTATCTGAAGTGGGCCGATGATGCATGGAAAGCTGGAAGGAGTGAAGGGAAGCAGAAGTGCTTGTCTCTTACTAGAAGGAATGGAAGAGTTGATCTTGCCATTCCTACCGGCTAAATTATTACTTCATTAGATAGATGTTTTACGCCCTGCGTGGCAAGAAGCATTGTATCTTTTATGCTATTGATGACGATGAATATTACTTGAATTATGTTATTGTGGGTTTTAGAATTTTATTTCAAAGTTTGTTCATGTCGTGGCATATGTAATAAGCTTTTGCTTAAGAAGTAATAATATAATCATGAGTGTTTATTGATTAGTTATCCTTATAACATTGGTGATTTGACCATATAAACAAAACTAACATCACCAAGGTCCATGTGGAAAGGAACTTGGAATCTTTTGACTTTGAGTCATTAGTTGATGTTGAATTTTGCTTATAAAGTTAAATAACTAAGACGTCCTGCACTAGTTGATGTGGGAGGAATAAAAGTTTGTTGGACTAAACATGCACTTTTGTGTAAGGGGAAATCAAACAAAGTCATAAGGATTAACTAAGTATAATTTGTTACCTTTACCAATGATGGTAGAAGAAAAGGGTATTAGAAAAGTGTTTGAAACCTGAGAGGTATTCAAAACTTACCCGTAACGAATTCATAACAAAAGAGGGCAAAAAGGAACTAAAATACTCAAATCTTATGAGATGTTGAGATATGATAGATTCCTTGTTTATCATAAGAATTATGGGAATGTCTCATAATTCACTTCTCCTAGGATACGTGTATTACATGGATCGCCAAGTGGAGAAACGAAACATACTAGTTATGGTTCCATTTGATGGCTTAAACTTAAGTAACCTGTCAGATGGGTGTACTTGAGTTGTGACGGGCAATGTTCCTATATTACAACAAAGATGGTCAAATTAGCAACCATGGAGCTTAGACTAGAAAGAAAGCTTTGCTTGTCTACCTCATGGACTAAAGTCATCTAGTCTACATCAAGTGGGAGATTAATGAACTTTAAAAGATGCTAATACATTTAATAGGTTCTTCTTTGTTTTAGTTGTTCTTTCCATAACCTTTTGAGAACTGAGGTAAGTTGCTCGAAAAGGGAAATGAACAACTGAAGCATTCCAGTGGAAGAACATGTGTTTTAAATAATGACTTGATGTTGACACTAGCATTCAATCAGTAATGATTGGAACTTAACATGGCAATGTTGAAGTACTTGGCATTATGACATTACCTCTTGCTAATTATGGTAAAAGTCATCATAACGCCGGAAATGTATTATATACCTGAGGATGATGACTTGTTGATAATACATAATGTATGTATCAATTACCGGAATCTGTAGTGGGCCACGGGTCTACTAAGATAAAGAAAAGGTAATGAAATAAGATATAATCCATGCTGGATCTCAAGAATGAGCTTGTGTAATCCAACACCTAGATGTAATCTGTAAGGTGTATCAAGATCTTCTAGAGATAAGATCTGCATGGATTAGTTTGTAGATAACTTCAAATACTGACTGGTAGGAATTGGTTTCATGATGATAGACCATGTGGAAGGTATCATAAGAAGACATTCTTCAAGTAGTTATGTTGAAGTTTACACGGACACTTACGCCATTTCATGGCAAAATGATGCAAAGACCAGATTCCATCAAAGGAATTCAATGAGGAAGTGCTTATAACACTGTCCGAATGTGCTTTACATCTAAAGTATCATTGTAAAATCTATAAAACATGGAAAAGGTTGTCTTGGACTTCAACAAACATCTAAGTTTCGTGTTTTGCTATGAAAATCATGTGGTTGAGTTTTCGATGAGCAATGATGAAACTTGGATGGATGCCAGAGCTAGTGGGAGGGCTGTTGTTATCGTATGTAATATGTCTTGGACATATTTAATAATGGAGATAATGTCTTGATCATGTTTGGCTGTAAGTTTGAATCAAGAATTATACGTCCGTTAAGGATAAGCAAAGCAATTTGTAAAGTACAAGAAATATCAACATATGTTCTTGTTGATCAAAAGAAATGAGAGTAAATTATTACTCTTCATGATAGTTTATGTTTTTGAGGATAACCGCCAATTCGATTGGGGTTCGTGATCCTACAAACATTGTGTTGTTATTAAATGTGATTCTTAAACCATTGGTGACTCTATAGAGATCTTCATGAAAACTATGAGAGTACGATATCTTGATCACATAATATTTTATTCTTAGAGCATCAATAACTCTATAGAGATCTTTATGAAAACTATGAGAGTATGATGGCACATGCACATTACAATTTTACATCCAAGCGTTGTTTGTCTTATTGGATTCCTTAAGACAATAAAAGTATAACGGCTTGAACAAATGATCATAATCCTATCAACGCACACTTTGGAAGTGATTGGTTGGAGTGGGATAAGATCATTATCAGAGTACACACGGAGAGCAATGGTGGCGGATCCGTTGACTAAGCTAAAGTAGCGGGTTAGTGATTATCATCAGACTAGGGCCTGCATATACTTGGTTAAAGTTCGTTTTAGTAATGTTTTGATATACCTTTCTTTTGGGAACATTAAGCAATATTGTGCTTCCAACTTAGCATGTTTTACCTCTTCCCTGAATGTTTTAACATTCTAAATGTCCACAGTCGGTCATTCTTCGTGGGAAGGAAGTCTGAACTAAGACTGAGGGAAGTGATTGGTCAAGTGTCCAATGATTTATAATCGATTGGGACACAGGGACGCAATACTTCACCTGTACTTGAAGTGTTCAAGTGACTGGATGACCCACACCTGATTCTACTTTATGGTACTCGTCATGAGTAAATCAGGAAGATAATATAAGTTCATCCTCATACTGGAGATACATGTGTCTGCATCACTTTGGTTTGCTTTGCTGTAGTTGTTTTCAAACGCAGTCCGTAACTAGTTGTTATAAAGGGAGCAGCTGGGCAAAGTATGATCACTGTGGAGGGAAATGTAGTTAAAGGAATTTGTTCCTCTGTTTAGAGTGATATCCCTGGGCCCCTCGATGATTGGTCGTTGACACCAAAATGCACGACCGTGCTCAAGTGTTCAATGATTATAGTATCTGATTGCAACTTGTATGTTTTGGTCACCACTAATCTCAATCGGGAAACATAATCGTGAACGAACGGAGAATGACTAAGTACCATGTCTCGTGTTCACATGGATATCGAGAACAAAAGGATGTTTGATCCCTTATCAATAGGACTATTTCACACAGTCTGCAGTTTGGTTTTTGTGAAGGCAAAACCCATACTGACTTGGGGGCAGGATGTCTTACTAGAGGCCTTTCCTTGTCTGTGATGCTTTGGGCACGGTGTGTCATGTGCAAGTGGGAGTTTGTTGGAGTATGCCCACTGACACACGTAGGCCAATTGACCACTACCGATGATGTATGGGCCTATCGGGTCACACGCCGGGGGTTGATCTTGACAACAACCTAAAAGGAGGGTTAGAAATGAATAATTAAAGATGGTTGGTGATCCTGTCAGGGTTAGGGACGCTAACCATGCTGTCGCTAACCGTGCCGCGTTAGCGGCGCTAACCTTAAGTGGTTAGCGGCGCTAACCTTAAGTCGTTAGCGGCGCTAACCCGTCTGACAGATTACAACTATATTATTTTCACCTCCACTCTCCACCTATGCATGTTGATGTCTTTAAGACTTTGTTGGCCAGTCTTGGGAGTTCCAGGAGGCACATGAGGCTTTTAAAAGGACATGCAACTCTCTCTTTTTTCTCTCTTGATGAAATTGGTCTAAGAAAACACACACACGTAGAAGACATTTTGGGTTGTTCTTGTGTGAGTAAAAAGTGAGAGCTAAGAGAGGAGAGTTCTGGAGTTGGGTTGTTGTTCCAGAGAAGTTTCTCCATATGGTGTAGGACACTTTGATGGCTCGCTAGTACGAGAAGGTCACGGCTTTTCCCAGGGTGGACTTCGATAGTCAAGAAGAAGGTTGCCACTAGCTTGGATCCGTGATCTATTCCAGCTCCAGGGGACTTCAAGGGTTCATTTCTTATCCACTCTTTCTGTTTTAAGTTGCATTTCTTGTTGTAGAGATTGGTACACATTTGGGGTTCCTTTTTTGGTTTGTTTTTCTTTGAAAATTTCGTTTTTATGACTTGCATACTTCCGCTGTGATGAACCACGAACCCAAACAGGCCTGATATCTACTCGTCATGCTCAAGCCACACGATACATCAGGACGAGTGCATAACATGGCGTACATGATTGATCCTATTGCCGAAGCATAAGGGACCCTCTTCATTACGTCTAGTTCCTCCTTGGAACTAGGACATTGAGCTTTGCTCAACATCACTCCATGCAATATAGGAGTGTTACCCCTTTTTGAGTCCTCCATTTTGAATCGCTTCAGGACCTTGTCGACATATGCACTTTGGCTAAGCCAAATTAGCCTCTTAGATCTATCTCTATAGATCTTAATGCCCAAGATATATGCCGCCTCTCCCAAGCCCTTCATGGAGAAACAACTCCCAAGAAAAGATTTAACCTCTTCCAAAGTTGGGACGTCGTTCCCAATAAGTAGAATATCATCTACATATAGGACAAGGAGTACTACAGCGCTCCCACTAGCCCTGACATATACGCATGTTTCATCCTTGCTTTTTGAAAATCCAAACTCTTTGATTTTCTCATCAAAGCACAGTTTCCAGCTGCGAGATGCTTGCTTAAGTCCATAAATGGACTTCTTTAGTCTACAGACTCTATCAGGATACTCAGGATGTACAAAACCCTTGGGTTGTGACATAAACACCTATTCATTAAGCTTGTCATTAAGGAAGGTGGTTTTTACATCAATTTGCCATATCTCGTAATCATAAAATGCAGCTATGGCCATAAGTATTCTAATAGACTTCAACATGGCCACCGGTGAAATGGTTTTCTCAAAGTCAATCCCATGAGTTTGCGTGAAACCTTTAGCCACCAGTCGGGCTTTGAAGGTATCCACAGATCCATCCACGCCGGTCTTCTTCTTGAAGACACATCTACACCCCACTGCGTTACACCCGGGTGTAGGATCAACCAATTCCCATACTTGGTTGTCCGACATAGATTGCATCTCACTCTTCATTGCTTCCTTCCACCTAGCAGACTCACTGCCTGCTACGGCTTCCCGGTAGTTGGTGGGTTTATCAGGATCCACCAATAAGTCATCGCCCTCAGATATGAGATACCCATATCTCTCAGGCTCATGACGTGGTCTACCAGACCTACGAGGAATCAATGGAGTGTTGTCAGGTACTGACGCATCCTCTTGCTCGGTTTCAACCACTTCGGGTTGAGTGCTAGTGCCGACATTAGTCCCTTCTCCATCGGGTTCTTGAACTTCCTCAAGATAAATTTCTTTCTACCGGATTGCATGGATATCATCTCCCTTTCAAGGAAGACGGCCCATCGCGCGATAAACACCTTGTTTTCGGAAGGTTTGTAACACAAATAACCCATGGCTCCGGTTGGATACCGAATGAAGTAACACCTCTCTGATCTAGGTTCAAGTTTGTCTTCTACCTCTCGTCTAACGAAGGCAGGACATCCCCAAACCTTGATATATGCGACCTTTGGAGCAACTCCATGCCACATTTCATAAGGTGTCTTTTGGACTTTCTTAGTCGGTACGAGGTTAAGGATCCTAGCCGCCGACTCGAGAGCGTACCCCCAAAAACTAATCGGTACTTCCGTTCGACTCATCATCGATCGGACCATATTTAACAATGTCCGATTCCTCCGCTCAGCGACACCATTCAATTCATCTGACAACTAGGAGGAGTTAGTTGTGAAATAATTCCACAACTAGCTGTTAGAATATGCCCACTGATGTGAGTACACCATTTGAATTACTACCGATGATGTATGGGCCTATTGGGTCATACACCGGGGACAAATCTGACTGCGACTTAAGTAAAGGGACCGAAAATGACAAAAGACAAAAGTTGACTTCGCAGGCTGGATTAGCGTCGCTAACTATAAGGTGTTAGCGCCGCTAACACTTATGGGTTAGAGCCGCTACAGCTGCATGGGCTTTACGTCAAGTCATCTGACAGGCCGCGTTAGCGCCGCTAACTCCTATAGGTTAGCGCCGGTAACTTGGGTTAGCGCCGCTACGGCCAAACGTCAACTTTTTGTCACATCACCTCTCTACTAGACCAATGCATGTGAGCTTCTTGCTGCGACTTGGGCCGACTTGGGGAATACCAGGAGACGGTTAGGGGTTTATAAAAGACCCTAACTCAGCCTCATTTGCTCTTCTTGGCTAGAAAGAGATCATATACACTCATAAGTGCTTGTGAGACTTAGTGAGTTCTTAAGAGAGTTTTAGTTCCAGAATTCGGTTCCTTAGTGCTTAGTTGCTGTTCTCCTACTGGGTTTTCGAGGAAGAAGAACCTCAAGGGGCTTGCTAGCTCAAGTGATTTGCGTGTTACCGGGGTATCACCTACTAGTCGATTCGTTCAAGCTACAAGGATCAACTTCATCATCTTCATCAAATCTCTAGAGCTTAGGAGCTGGTATAACCTCCTTAACTCTCTTCTTTTGTTGCATTTCGTTTCATAGAGATTGATCCATACTTGGGGTTTTACGATTTGTGCTTTATATGCTTGTACTATGGGCTTTTTGTGTTGTACATTGCTTCCGTTGCATGCCCAAGAAACCCCAACAGTTGTATCAGAGCCACCTCTATGAGAGTTATGCACATGGTGGCATTGAAAACCCAAAATCAAAATTGTTTGTTTTCTGTCGAACTGAGTTAGCGGCGCTAACTATTTTTTGTTAGCGGCGCTAGCGTCGCTGAAGCAGTTTTGGTTCATGTTTAAAAACAGATTTTGGTCTCGGGTTTTGGCCCTGTTTTAGCTTCTGGAAATTTTAATCTTGTTATTATGATGGTTAAATTCTAGTAGCTTATATATATGTTTGGTTGTATGTGTATATAAGTTGGTAACCTTGCCTAGACCATTTGGTTGTTTTGTGTGTTTGGATTCAAATTGGTTGTATTATTATTCTTATGATAAATTTGTAATAATAATGTGGCTTGCATTCCATTTCATTCATCCATGTAATTGTAATAGATAAATAGGTATTTTATGGCTTGTATGCCATTTTATTATATTGTATGTATTTTTATGATGGATGATGACACACATGATGGGTCAAAAGAGATGGAGTTTGGAGCCCATGAAGCCGATGAAGTCCAATGGAGATGGCGGGATTAGTGGGAGCTCGCATCGAAGACTTTGTCCCTAGAATTGACCAAGTTCTTCCCGTTCGGCTCACGGGAAAAACGCATAGGTTTTTATCGCAAGGGTTACCAATTATAGTATTTTATGCGTGTGATGTGATTTTTGTATGCATGGATTGTGTAGGATTCGCATGCTAGATAATTTTTCGAAAATTAACAAAATCACAAGAGATTTGATAAAAATGGTTTACAACTCTCTCGCGCGCTCACATACAAGATTAACCCACCTAGTGAAAATAGGTTTTTGTCACTTATATGTTAATCTAAAACCAAACCAGAAACAAAAGCCCGTCTTTCCACGAAACGTAAATGATGCACCATCCGTACGATGATACCACCCGAATCTAGTCTTATGGGTTTTGGTTGTCGAGCTTAGCACGAGCAACTCCCATAAAACTGTGTGGAAGGTGAGTGTGGAAATTCACAATTTTGGTTGTCGAGCTTAGCACGTGCCAACTTTGGTGAATTTGTCACCGTATGTCTTGACGGACTATTTGCAATTTTAGATTTGAAATCTTGGTTAATTGTCGAGCTTAGCACGAGTTAACCAAAATTTCAAGATTTAAAATTGGTGCAAGAAAGGATCAAACATGCCAAACGACCATTGGATGTCGTAGGATCCCGCAAGGCGCTAAGGATTGCGATAGAGATTGCAATTGGGAAGATGGTTGCCGACCTAAATAATTTTATCATGTGATCCGCGGTAACCCCGTCACATGGTGGGATGAAATATGGTTCTTAGCCTTGTTAAAGTTAATTCTTTATGGGTAAATTAATTTAACAAGATAATACATATGCAACAAACTAACTTAAGTCTACTTTGCAATTTTAGATGGCATCAACAAGCGCAAACACCACCCCTACCAACGTTTCTCTACGAGTTTTCCTTGAGAGGGAGAAACTCGACGGGAGCAACTTCATGGATTGGTATAGGCAGCTTAAGCTTGTCCTACGATATGAAGGGAAGATGCACACCATAGAGGAACCCTTACCTGAGGCACCTCCAAGCGGTGCAACGAGGGCAATCTGTGAGGCGTACGAGAAACGCCTCAAGGAGACTGAGGAGATTACATGCCTCATGTTGAGAACTATGAGTACCGATTTGCAAAAGCAAATGGACCACTTGGGTGCTCACGACCTGATCGTGCAGCTGAGGGATATGTTCCAGCAGCAAGCGAGGCAGGAGAGGTATGAATAGTTCAAGTCGGTTCTCGCTTGCAAGCTTCAAGATGGAGGGAACGTGAGCGCTCATGTTTTGCGTATGAAAGCGAACATTGAGCACATGGAGAAGATAGGGTTTACCATCGGGAGGGAGATGGCGGTCGACATGAACCTCCAATCCCTGCCCAGTGCATAAGATCAATTCACTACGAGTTATCATATGCATAGAATGGATAAATCCTTGATGGAGCTACATGGTATGCTCAAGACTGCCGAAGCGAGCATGACCAAGAGCAAACCATCCTCCTCCTCCACTCCCGTTCTAGCCATCCGGGAAGGCCGCATAACCAAAAAGATGGCCGCCCCTTCCAAGAAAAGGAAGGGTAAGGGAAAGGTTGGCGCTGCCAAGTCTGCCCCGACCTCCAAAGGCAAGGGTAAGGGGAAGATTCCCCAAGCCAAGACTCCGGAGGATGCGGAGTGCTTCTTTTGTTGAGGCAAGGGCCACTACCGCCGAAGCTGCCCTAAGTACTTGGAGGGACTCAATAAGCTCAAGGCGATGATCATATCGGGCACGGAAGCTTCAGGTACGTTCATGATAGAACTTCACCATACTTCTACTTCTAGAGGCTGAGTTTTGGATACTGGCTGTGGCACTCACATATGTAATATGGTGCAGGTGCTAAAGGCAAGTAGGAGCTTGGAGAAGGGTGAGCTAGATCTTGTGATGGGGAACTCGGAGATCGTCCCGGTGGAAGCTCAAGGAAGTTTGGAGCTTTCATTCAAGACTGGCTATTCTATTACTTTAGTTGATGTATGCTATTCGCCCTGCGTGGCTAGAAACATTATTTCACTTCATAAATTGTATGACGATGGTTACAATTTTCATTTTGATCATGGTGCTATTATATGCTTTAAAGATAACATTGTTTATTTTAAGGCTTTACCATGTCATGGCATTTATGAGGCAACTGCATACATTAATTCAACAAAGTCTATCATGAATATTGATTCTAGTTCCAAAGATGGTTTGGATAAGTATTCCTTGTGGCATGGTCGTCTTGGCCACATAAACAAGACTCGCATGACCAAGCTTCAAGCGGATGGAATCTTGGAGTCATTTGACCAAGGGTCGAATGATGTATGTGATTCTTGTTTATTAGGCAAGATGACAAAGGCACCCTTCACGGGGACATGTGAGAGGGGTAAAGACCTCTTGGACATCATCCATACAGATGTATGTAGGCCTTTCAAACATGTTACAAGGAATAACTCGAGATACTTCGTAACCTTTATAAATGATTATAGTAGGTATGGATATGTCTATCTTGTTAAACACAAGAATGAAACCTTTGAGGTGTTCAAGACATTCCAAAACGAAGTTGAGAATCAATTGGGCAAAACGATAAAGATACTCCGGTCTGATAGAGGTGGAGAATATCTAAGTACCGACTTTCCCGATCATCTCTAGAATTGTGTAATTATTTAACAATTAACACCTCCAAGGAGTCCACAATTAAATGGGCTTGCTGAAAGGAGGAACCGGACTTTACTAGATATGGTAAGGTCCATGATGAGTCGAACGGAGGTACCTATTAGTTTATGGGGATATGCCCTAGAGACTGCGGTAAGGATCCTTAACCTTGCACCAACCAAGAAAGTATTGAAAACACCTTATGAAATGTGGCACAAGAAGAAGCCGACACTTTCATACCTACGAGTTTGGGGTTGTCAAGCCTACGTAAGACGTGAGACTGAGGACAAACTTGAACCTCGATCGGAAAGGTGTTACTTTATCGGATATCCTCCTGCCGGTGTTGGATATATATTTTATAAACCTTCTGAGAACAAAGTTTTTGTTGCTCGAAGGGCATTTTTCTAAGAAAGAGAATTGCTATCCAAACAAAGACGCAACAAGGAAATTGATCTTGAGGAAGTTCAAGGATCAACCGATAAAGAGCTTGAGGTTGGCACTATCACTTAACCTAGGACGGTTGAAACTGAGCAAGAGAACGCTGCAGTACCTGACACTAGTTCATTCCTTACTCCAAGGCGTTCCAGTAGAACTCGTTTCGAGCCAGAGAGATATGGATTCTACATATCTGAGGGCAGCGAGTTAGTAGTGGACTCTGATGAGCCCACTAACTACAAGGAAGCTATGGCGTGCCCTGAGTCTGCACATTGGAAGGAAGCAATGGAAAGTGAGATGCAATCCATGTCGGATAACCAGGTTTGGGAACTGGTTGATCCTACACCCGGGGTTAGACCCGTAGGGTGTAAATGGGTCTTCAAGAAGAAGACCGGCATGGATGGAACCTTGGATACTTTCAAAGCCCGACTGGTGGCAAAGGGTTTCACTCAAACACCTGGTGTTGATTATGATGAAACCTTTTCCCTAGTGGCTATGTTGAAATAAACACTAATACTCCTGGCCATTGCTGCATTTTATGATTATGAAATATGGCAAATGGACGTTAAAACCGCCTTCCTTAACGGGAAGCTTTCCGAAGAGGTGTATATGACACAACCTGATGGTTTTAAACATCCAGAGTATCCGAACAAGGCTTGTAAGCTAAAGAAGTCCATTTATGGACTCAAGCAAGTATCTCGCAGTTGGAATCTATGCTTTGATGAGAAAATCAAGGAATTTGGAATCTATGTGTATAAGTCAGGACTAGTGGGAGCACTATTGTCTTCTTAGTCCTATATGTGGATGACATATTGCTCATTGGAAACCATATTCCGAGCCTTAAGAGTGTAAAAGCTTGGCTAGGGAATTGTTTCTCAATAAAGGACTTAGGAGATGCCAGCTACATTCTGGGAATTAAGATCTATAGAGATAGATCTAGAAAGCTACTCGGGCTTTCTCAAAGTGCATACATAGATAAGGTCGTGAGACGCTTTAAAATGGAGGAATCCAAGAAAGGAAACCTCCATATGTCACATGGCTTGATGTTGAGCAAGACTCAATGTCCTACCTCCCAAGAGGAGATAGAAATGATGAAGCGAGTACCATATGCTTCTGCTGTGGGATCGATCATGTACGCCATGTTATGCACTCGTCCTGATGTGTCATGTGCTTTGAGCATGACTAGTAGATATCAGGCGAATCCCGGGGAGCCTCATTGGAAAGCTGTAAAGAACATTCTTAAGTACCTTAGGCGCACAAAAGAAATGTTCTTGGTATATGGTGGGGAAGAGGAGCTAAGAGTAAAGGGTTACTGGGACGCTAGCTTCCAAACGGATAGGGATGACTGTCGATCTCTATCGGGGTTTGTATTCCTGTTAAATGGTGGTGCTGTCAGCTGGAGGAGCTCGAAACAAGACACGGTGGCTGATTCGACTACCGAGTCGGAATACATTGCGGCAAGTGAAGCTGCAAAAGAAGCCGTGTGGATGAAGAAATTCATCCAAGACCTACAAGTGGTTCCAAGCATTACTGACCCTATTGAGATATTTTGTGACAATGAGGGTGCAGTGGCTTTGGCAAAGGAACCAAGAGCCCACAAGAGAACAAGACATATTTTGCGCAAATACCACTTCATACGGGAAGTAGTTGAGAGTGGTGAAATCGTCATAAGCAGAGTAGCATCGGATGGAAACCTTGCGAATCCATACACGAAGCCATTATCGCAGGCAGCTCATGATTATCGCAGGCAGCTCATGATTATCGCAGGCAGCGATTTGGCCTGAGTTATGTATTTAGTTTGTTTGATATGTAATTTTCTATATTTTGGGAACGATATAGACAGTATTGTAACTTATGCTTGTTTCGATATATAATAGAGATTATATATGCGTATGATACGGTTACATTCATGAGACTCTACTGTGTTCCATCTTATCATGTTTAATCACTTCCGGAAATATTTTATATTTCAAACTTTCCACGGTCAGTCAATCTTATGGAAGGAAGATTGAATTAAGACCGAGATAAGCATGTGACCTTGAATTCAATATGGTAGAATTAAGGGGCAATGCCTATCTGTACTTGAAAAGAGTTTCAAGTGATTGGATAACCCACACCGGAGTATACTCCATGGATTATAATCACGAGTAACTTGGGATGATAATATCTTACGTCCCTAGACCTGAGATGTATGAACCGCTATATCATATTTCTTTCTTACTTTAGCCATTTTCAAAAGCAGTTCGTAACTGGCTGTGATAAAGGAAATGGCTAGATAAGTTAAGGGGTATGGTTTAGGGTTATACAGTCAAAAAGGGGATTTGTTCCTCTGATATGAGAGATATCACTGGGCCCCTAGATGATTGGGAGCTGACACCAAAATTATGCATGGCCATGCGCAAGGAGTATTGATTTAGAATCAGATATGTCCTTAACTTTTGGTCACCACCAATCAACATCGAGAAACACAATCGTGAACGATCTGGAGATTGACACTCAATCCATGTCTCGTGTTCACATTGATATCGTGAACAGAAGGATGTTTAAGATCACTTATCTATAGGACCATTCTTTGTGAACAGGTTTTATTCGGATAACGAAACCCATACTGACTTGGGGGCAATGATGCTTTTGCTAGAGGTGACTCATTGTCTATGGTTTATTAGAAATGGTGCATCGTGTGCAAGTGGGAGTTTGTTAGAATATGCCCACTGATGTGAGTACACCATTTGAATCACTACCGATGATGTATGGGCCTATTGGGTCATACACCGGGGTCAAATTTGACAGCGGCTTAAGTAAAGGGACTGAAAATGACAAAAGACAAAAGTTGACTTCGCAGGCTGGGTTAGCGTCGCTAACTATAAGGTGTTAGCGCCGCTAACACTTATGGGTTAGAGCCGCTACAGCTGCATGGGCTTTACGTCAAGTCATCTGACAGGCCGCGTCAGCGCCGCTAACTCCTATAGGTTACCGCCGCTAACTCGGGCTAGCGCCGCTACGGCCAAACGTCAACTTTTTGTCACATCACCTCTCTACTAGACCAATGCATGTGAGCTTCTTGCTGCGACTTGGGCCGACTTGGGGCATACCAGGAGACGGTTTAGGGTTTATAAAAGACCCTAACTCAGCCTCATTTGCTCTTCTTGGCTTGAAAGAGATCATATACACTCATAAGTGCTTGTGAGACTTAGTGAGTTCTTGAGAGAGTTTTAGTTCCAGAATTCGGTTCCTTGGTGCTTAGTTGCTGTTCTCCTACTGGGTTTTCGAGGAAGAAGAACCTCAAGGGGCTTGCTAGCTCAAGTGATTTTCGTGTTACCGGGGTATCACCTACTAGTCGATTCGTTCAAGCTAATAGGAGCAACTTCATCATCTTCATCAAATCTCTGGAGCTTAGGAGCTGGTATAACCTCCTTAACTCTCTTCTTTTGTTGCATTTCGTTTCATAGAGATTGATCCGTACTTGGGGTTTTCCGATTTGTGCTTTATATGCTTGTATTATGGGCTTTTTGTGTTGTACATTGTTTCCGTTGCGTGCCCAAGAAACCTCAACACTAGCTAGATGATCATGGAACTCCGAACTCAAGTACTCGCCTCCTCTATCGGAGCGAAGTATCTTGATAGTCTTGCCCAATTGATTCTGGGCTTCGTTCTGGAAAGTCTTAAAGACCTCAAAGGTCTCAGACTTATACCTAATCAAGTAGACATATCCATATCAACTCAAATCATTAGTGAATGTAACGAAGTATCTAGAGTTGTTCCTTGTAACATGCTTAAATGGACCGCATACATCGGTATGCACTATTTCCAATAAGCATTTAGCCCTTTCACCCACACTTGTAAAGGGTGACTTAGTCATCTTTCCTAATAGACAAGACTCGCATGCTTCATTTGACCCGAGGTCAAATGATTCCAAGATCCCATCCGCTTGGAGCTTGGTGATGCGTTTCTTGTTTATATGGCCAAGACGACTAGCCATAAGGAAAACTTATCCAAACCATTTTTGGATCCAGAATCAATGTTCATCATTGCTCTACTATTTTCTATGTATGTATCAGCTTCGTATATACCATGACATGGATAAGCTTTAAAATAACAAACATCATTTTTGAAACGTGAAATCCAACCATTTTCAAATTTAAAAGAGTATCCATCATCGTACAAAGCATAAAAAGATAAAATGTTTCTTGCCACAAGTGGCAAATAACATACATCTCTTAAAATAATAGAATAGCCGGATTTAAAAGTAAGCTCTACGCTTCCTTTCTCTAATACGGGGACGACCTCCTTGTTCCCCATTATTAGCTCCATCTCTCAACCTTCTACTTTCCCTTAGCAACTGCACAATGTTACAAATGTGAGTGCCACAGCCGGTATCTAAAACCCAGCCGTCAGATGTAGAAGTATGATGGAGTTCAATCATAAACGTACCAGAGGTAGAAGCGCCCGCTCCCGAAGCTCGCATCTTCTTCTGGACTTCTAGGTACTTAGGGAAGCTCCGGCGCAAATGCCCCTTTACCCCGCAGAAAAAGCAAACCGCCTCTTCCGGAGATTTGGCTTGAGGGATTGGACCCTTCGGATTTTGCTCCGGGGTAGGGTTTGGCTTGGGAGCCCCAACCTTGCCCTTACCTTTACCCTTCGGGGTAGAGGCCAGTTTCTTCCAGTTCTTGGACTCACCCTCCTTGATGGCCAAGACGGGAACGGAGGTAGATGGCTTTTGCTTGGTCATGTTGGACTCGGCGGTCCGCAGCATACCATGCAATTCCATTAGGGATTTATCCATCCCGTGCATACGATAATTCATAACGAATTGATCATATGACGGTGGGAGAGACCGTAGAGTCAAGTCTACTGCTATCTCTCTCGCCATGGCAAACCCCAACCTCTCAAGGCGTTCCACCAACGCTTTCATCTTTAGAACATGGTGGGACACGTTCCCGCCTTCTTGCAACAGGCAACCGAGTAGGTCATTTAGACAACCATACCGCTCTTGCTTCACTTGTTGTTGGAACATGTCCGACAACTCGCGCATCATGTCATAGGTACTAAGATGCTCCATTGACTTTTGCAAGTCGGATCTCATTGTGCTAAGCATGAGGCAAGTAACCTCGGTGTTGTCTTTGAGGCGCTTTTCATACGCCTCCTTGATAGCCCTACTCGCGATGGATGAAGGGGCCTCGGGGATGGTTTCCTCGATGGTGAACTTGTTCTCATGACGGAGGACTATTCTAAGTTGCCGTGACCAATCCATGAAATAGGTCCCATCAAGTGTGTCTTTCTCAAGGAAAATCCTTAGAGAAAATGTGGTGTTGTTGTTGGTGCTAGTTGATGCCATCTATAAAACGCAAAGTAGATTTGGTTAGTTTGATTGAAATCCTTGTTAAAATAAATACCCCAAATGTTTAATGAAAAACAACTATTCTAACAAGGGCTAAGAACCATATTTCACCTTGCACCGTGACAGGTTTTCCGCGGATCACGTGGCAAAGCTATTTAGGCCGACAACCATTGACCGATTGCAATCCATTATTGCAACTCTTAGTTCCTTGCGGGATCCTACTTGAGAACCATTGTGCCAAGTTTAGCATGTTTGATCCCTCCACACCAATCTCAAAGTAATATTTTACATAACCTCAGCTAGTGCTCGACGATTATATGAAATATTAATTTGAAACCGTAAATCAACCATCAAGATACACGGTGGTACTTTAGCCCAATGATCGACTCGGCTAAAGCTCGATAATCGACCTTGCGAGTTGCCACACGCACCTTCTGTTGGAGTCTGCCCACTGACATAAGTACATTGGTGTTACTGCTGATGAAGTGCGAGACTGTTGGGTCACACGCCATGGATTGATCCCGACAGCTTATTGATAAAGAGAGAAGGTACAAAAATGAAATTGTTTGATTTTAGGGCATCATGGCCGTGAGAGGTGCTTCGCGGGTCGTGAAGCTCACTGCCCTCACGTTTTACTCGTGACGTGGCACGTGCCGTGAAGGACTATGGCCGGTCGTGGCGCTTTTGTCTTCACGGGATCTTCACGGGCCGTGAGAGGCCGTGAAGGTCTGTCAGCATGAAATTCTTATTTCTGATTGGGCCATCTTGTGGTCCAATGGGACATCACTTCTAATCCGACCAAATATGTGTCTTTGGGGTCTGGATTAGGAGGATATCATGCAAGAGACTCTTTTACTCTCTCTCTAACATCTCTCTTGAAGCCTATATGCAATACACACTAAGTTCTTGAGTTCTTGAGCGTGGTGAGTGTTCTTGGGTGCAAGAGGAGACTATCATTAGCTGTTCCAGAAGAGAAGAATCATATGGATGTCTTCTTGATGGGGTACTAGGATACGGGGGTCAAGGAAACCTTGGTGTGGATCAATGATAGAGGAGATACACTTGGATCTCTTGGTTATCCCGACTTGATTTTGCTACAGCCGATTTGAGCTTAGTAAAGGAGGTATATTTCTGTCCTTCTTGTTTTTCTTTAGTTGCAATTTGTTTTGTAGAAAGATCATCACTTTGGAACATGTATGGACCCGATTGTGTTTGGTTTTTAAACTCTTTTATGCTTCCGCTGTGCCTTGTGCTCCATACCGTGCTCCAACAGTGGTATCAGAGCCATATCTACAAACAAATTGCACTTTTTGGCTTGAAAACCGAAAATGGACATTCTGTCCAGAATGTCTTCACAGGTCGTGAAGACTTGTTCTTCACGGTCGTGAGGGCTCACGACCAGTCTTGTGGGGTGTTGGTCGTGAAGGGTTTTTCACTTGTCAGAGTCGTGGAGCTCGTGGGCTTCACGGGCCATGAGAGGCCGTGAAGGCTCTAGGGTCGTGAAGGAGCTCGTGAACAGTGTTTTTGGTCCTTCTGAAAAATAGAATAATTTTCGGTTTTTAGCTCCTTCTGATTCTGTTTTTCCAGAATCTGTCCTTTGTTGTTAGGACTTTGAAAAGCCCCATATGTGTCTTGATTCATACATTTATATGCATTGGTTGGTTTTTGGCATGAAATGCACACATGCATATACTTGTATTGTGTATATATGAATATGTATTCTCAAACTGTTTGGGGTACTAATGCATATGTACAAGGATTGTTCACTTTGTGCCTTGAGTGTTTAGCTAGGTTTGAACAATTATAATCGAGATACAATTTGCATGGTTTTGTGTGGCACACCATTCTTTTGTTTGTGGTTGTTGTTTTATCCGGTAACACCTTGCCCGTTAGACCCATGTGTTGGTTGTTTGGTTGTGTTTGATTATTCATTCATTTGGTGATTTGTACCACAATTGGTTTGTAATAATTAAATTTATTCGGTCTTGTATTTTGTACTTTATTTTGGCTTGCATGCCGGTTGCTTTTCTCTGTAATTGTTAGATTAACTTAGATTAGCATTTCGCGGCTTGCACGTCGTTTCTTTCAAATATTTTTGTATTTGTAAAGAAGACCGAAGACAACCATCGAGAGTCGTGGAGGAGACGTCTCGGCTATGGTGGATCCGGAGGTTCATTGGAGATGAGAGATTCAGTGGGAGGACTTCCAGCTGGGCCAAGTGGTGGTGTCCTTAGTTTGGCCTTGCTTTCCTCGTTTGGCTCACGGGGACAGCGCATAGGGTTTAGGGGCATGTTACCGGATGTTGCTTGTGCGTGGTTGTTGTTTTGTTTAGTTTCTTGCGTGGTTGTTTAGTTTCTTCGCTCGCTTGAAAACTTTTCAAAATAATAAAACCAAGAGTTTTGAATTGGTTTACAAACCTCGCGCGCCACAAGACCAATTGAAAAACTAAAACCCATTTTTCTCAAATGTAAATAACTCGCCATCCCGTAAGATGAAACCACCCGAATCTAGTGAAACAAGATCGGTCGTCGAGCTTAGCCGAGGTCAGTTTTGCATAACTGTGTGGAAGGTGTGTGTGGCAACTCGCAAGGGTCGGTTGTCGAGCTTAGCCGAACCGGCCATTGGGCTAGAGTACCACCGTGTATCTTGACGGTCGATTTACAATTCCAAGACTTAAAATGCCTTGGTAGTTGTCGTGCCCATACCGAGCTATCAAAGTGGATTAATGAGGAATTGGTTAGAGATGGGATCAAACATGCCAAATGGGTGCTTTGAGTACCTAGGATCCCGCAAGTGTCTAAGAGTTGTAATCTCGGATTGCAATTGGTAAAGCGTTTATCGGCCTAAATAGCTCCATGGAGTGATCCGCGGCAAACCCGTCATGGATTGGGGTACAATAAGGTTCTTAGCCCTTGTTAAGATAATTTGGTTTTCTTAATCAGCTGGGTAATTATTTTAACGAGGATTATATCGAAACTTTCTAAAACGTGTACTCTTTTATAGATGGCAAACATTAACGACACCACACCAAACTTTAAACTTTGATTGTTCCTAGAAAGGGAGAGACTCATAGGAGTGAACTTCGCTGACTGGTATCGTGTATTGAGGATTTCTTAGAATATGCCCACTGATGCGAGTACACCATTTGAATCACTACCGATGATGTATGGGCCTATTGGGTCATACACTGGGGTCAAATCTGACAACAACTTAAGTAAAGGGATAAAAAATGACAACAGATAAAAGTTGACATGGCAGGCATGGTTAGCGTCGCTAACCATAAGGTGTTAGCGCCGCTAACCATAAGGTGTTAGCGCCGCTAACACTTATGGGTTAGAGCCGCTACAGCTGCATGTACTTTACGTCAAGTCATCTGACAGGCCGCGTTAGCGCCACAAACTCCAAACGTCACCTTTTGTCATATCACCTCTCCACTTAGCCAATGCATGGAGGAGCCTTGCTGCGACTAAGGCCGGCTTGGGGCATACCAGGGGACGTTTCCGGAGCCACCTGCTACCAACGCGAACTGGGCCACTCGATACGCTTTTGAGAAGCGTGTTAGAGATACACAAGATATTTCTTGTCTCATGTTATCGACTATGAGCTTTGAGTTGCGTCAGCAGCTTGAGCAATTGAGTGCGTATGACATTATCAACCGGCAAAAGGATATGTTCCCCCAGCAGGTTAGACAAGAACGGTTTGAGTGTATAAAGGCTTTGGTCGGTTGTAGGATGCAGGAAGGTGAGGATGTAAATGTCCATTTCCTTATGATGAAGGGATACTTGGACCAATTGGAGAGACTTGGACTTCCAATAGGGAGGGAGATTGTGATAGATATGATCCTCCAGTCCCTGCCCGCGTCTTATGAGAAGTTTGTCAAGAACTATCACAAAGACAATTTGGAAAAATCCTTGACCGAACTTCAAGACATGCTGAAGGCTGTACAGTCTTACATGGTTGAGAAGGATCGTGTCTCGTCCACATCCAATATGGCTACTAAGGAACAAGTAAGCAAGAAGGAGAAACTGACCTCAAAAGGAAAGCCTTGTATGACTGTGCCATCCATAACTGTGGAGTCAGAGGACAATGAGATTGTGCCTCATGATGATGTTCCACATGGGGTAGTTTGCTACTTTTGTGGAGAAATTTGAAATTGGCGCCGTCACGCCTGCCCTAAATGCCTGAAAGAGCTAAGTATCCTAAAGCGGAAGAACATTAGCTCATCATCTTCAGGTACATTCATGATCAAACTCCATTGATCGTCTACTTCTAAAGACTGGGTTTTGAATGCTAGTCAAAACGCTCACGTTTGTCCCAAACTTGTTTGTTGCAAAGTGCAGGAGTTTATCAGGAGTAGGTAATGGATGCATGGAGAGCTGGACCTTAGAGAGGGAAACATGGTGGTTGTCCCTAACTAAAAGGATTGGAAGAAGAGTCTTGCCATTCCTTCCAGCTATACTATTACTTCATTTAGATCTTTGTCTTACGCCCTGCGTGGCAAGAAGCATTGTATCTTTTATGCCTTTGAAGACGATGAATATTACTTTGAATTATGTTTTGTGGGTTTTAGAGATTTATTTCAAAGATTATTCATGTCTTGGCATTTCTAATAAGCTTATGCTTAAGAAAGTAATGGAATGATTATGAATGATTATGGAATTGTTATCCTTATGAAATAGGTGATTTAACCATATAAACAAGACTTGCATCACCAAGCTCCATGTGGTTAGGAACTTGGAATCTTTTGACCATTGGTCAATTGTTGATTGCAAATTTTTGCTTATAAGGCTAAATAACTAACATATCCTTCACTTGTTAATGTGAGAGGAATAAAGGCTTGTTGGATTTCGTTTTCACGTTTGTGTAAAGACCGATCAAGAAAAGTCATAAGGAATAACTAAGTATGATTTGTTACCTTTACCGATGATGGTAGAAGGGAAGGGTATATCTAATTTATTAGATAAATGTCAGAAACCTGAGAGGTGTTCTAGACTCACCCGCAAAAAATTTAAGATAAAGAGGGCAAGAGGAACTGAGTTACTCAAATCTGGCATGATGTTGAGCATGTAGACTCTAGATTCCTCTACCATCATGAGAATTATGGGAATGTCTCATAATTCACTTCTCCTAGGATACATGTCTTACATGCATCGTCGAGTGGAGAAACGGAACATACGAGTTATGATTCCGTCTTGATGGCTTAAACATAAGTAACTTGTTAAGTGGGTGTACTTGAGTAATGACGGGCAATGTTCCTATATTAAATCAACAAAGATGGTCGAATTAGCATCTGAGGAGATTTGACTAGAAAGTGTTCTTTGCTTGTCTATCTCATAAATCAGAGTTATCCAGTCTACATTTAGTGGGAGATGGATGAACTTAGAGGATGCTAATATATTTAATAGTTCTTCTGAGTTTCGGATATTCATTTCATATCCTTTTGGGAACCGGGTTTGGTTGCTCGAAAAGGGAAAGGAATAACTGAAGCATTCCAGTGGAAGAACGTGAGATTTAAATAAAAGACCTGATGTTGACACTAGCATTCGATCAGAAAGATTGAAACTCAACATGGCTATGTTGGAGTATCTGGCATAAAGTTATTACTTCTTCATATGTCTGGTAAGAGTCGTCATAAGACCAGAAGAGTATAATTTATTATATCTGAGGACGATGACTTATTGATGATACGTGATGTATGCATCAACTACCGGAAGCTGTAGTGGGCCCTTGAGTCTGCTAAGATGAGGAAGGTGATAATAAAAGATACATTCCATGCTGGATTTTCAAGTTTTGAACTTGGTTAATCCAACACCTACGTTTTGACCTTATGGTGTAAATAAATCTTTTGGATATGAGATCTGCATGGATTAATTTGTAGATAACTTCAAATACTGACTGGTAGAAATGGTTTCATGATGATTGACCATTAGGTAGAAATCATGTGAAGACATTCTCCCAGTAGTTATGTTGAAGTTTAAGCGGGTGCTTATGCCGTTTTATGGCAGTATGATGCAAAAACCGCGTTCCGTTATAGGAATTTTATGAGGAAGTGTTCATCACACTGCCCGAGGGTCTTTTACATTCTGAGTATCCTTATGAAGTCAACAAATATGGAGTCCTTTTGGGTTTAGAATAAATCTATGTTTTGGAATCTTTACTAAGAAAATCAAGTGTTTGAGTTTTCAGTAAGCAATGATGAAACTTGGATAGATGCCAGAGCTAGTGGGAATGCTGTTATAATCCTATTTGGTATGTCTATAACATACTATGTTTTGAAGATAATGTCTTGATTTAGCTTGGATAGAAGCGTAAATTGAGAATTATGCGTCCATAATAAATATGGAATATTCAAAGAAGTTTGTGGAATACAAGAAATATGAGTATATGTTCTTGTGGTGATGCAATTAAAAGAAGCTTAAAGTGAGTTATTACTCTAATGATGACTTCTATTTAAAGGATAACCACCGATCTTGATTGGGGTTTGTGATCCTTTTCTAAATATGGTGTTGTTAATTTACGTGTTTTTTAAAGCATCGTTAACTCTATTGGGTTCTTTTGAGACAATGACAGTACGATGGCTTATACACATCAACGCACACTCTGGAAGTGGTTGGTTGTAGTAGGGATATGATCAATGAGAACCAAGCATCGCTAACTCTATTGGGATCTTTTGAGACAACGAGGGTACGATGGCTTATGCACATAAAATCATAAGACTAAGTGTTGTTTGCCTTATTTGATTCGTTGAAACATATAAGGTATAATGGCTTGGATTAATGATCGTAATCCCATCAACGCACGGATGACATCGTGGATGGTCCGTTTACTGAGCTATAGTTGCAGTCTAGTGATGAATGTCATACTAAGGTCTGCATGAACTTGGCTTGAGTTTGTTTTAGTAAAGTTTTGATATGTTTTATCTTTGGGAACATTAAGCAATATTGTGCTTCTGCTTATATCGATTATCAAAGGGGTTTGGTAATGCGCGTGTAGCGGGTACTCTTAGTAAGCCTTATTGTGTTCCAACTTGGCATGTTTTAATTCTTCTCTGAATGTGTATACATTCAAAATGTCCACAGCCAGTCATTCTTCAAGGGAAGGAAGTCTGAATGAAGGCTGAGGGAAGTGATTGGTCAACTGTCCAATGGTGATTGGGACACAGGGACGCAATACTTCGCTTGTACTTGAAAGGGGTTTCAAGTGACTGGACGAACCACACATGAATTCACTTTGTGGTACTTGTCATGAGTGATTCAGGATGATAATATCAGTTCATCCTCATACTGGAGATGCATGTGTCTGCATCACTTTGGTTTGCTTTGCTCTAGTTGCTTTCAAACGCAGTCTGTAACTGGCTGTTATAAAGGGAGTAGCTGGGCAGAGTATGATCACTGTGGTGGGCAACGTAGTCAAAGGAATTTGTTCCTCTGTTTAGAGAGATATCCCTGGGCCCCTCGATGATTGGGCGCTGACACCAAAATGCATGGCCGTGCTCGAGTGTGCAATGATTTGGGTAATCGATTGCAACTCGTTTATTTTGGTCACCACCAATCTCCATGGAGAAACATAATCGTGAAGGACTGAGAATGACTTAGTACCATGTCTCGCCTTCGCAAGGATATCGCGAACAAAAGGATGGTTGATCACTTATCTATAGGACCATTTCAAACCTTTGGGTTGTGAATTGGTACTTATCTATGGGATGACATACCTCGTACTGACTTTGGGGTAGGGATGCCTTGCTAAAGGCCGCTCCTTGTCTGTGATACCTCTGGGTATGTTGTGTCATGTGCAAGTGGGAGTTGTTTGATTTTAGGGCTTCACGCCAGTGAGAGGTCCTTCACGGGTCGTGAAGCCCACTGCCCTCATGTTTGACTCGTGACGCGGCACGGGCCGTGAAGGACTATGGCTGGTCGTGGCGCATTTGTCTTCACGGGATCTTCCCGGGCCATGAGAGGCCGTGAAGGTCTGTCTGCATGAAATTCTTATTTCTGATTGGGCCATCTTGTGGTCCAATGGGACACCACTTCTAATACAACCAAATATGTGTCTTTGGGGTCTGGATCAGGAGGGGATCATGCAAGAGGCCCTTTTACTCTCTCTCTAACATCTCTCTTGAAGCCTACATGCAATACACACTAAGTTCTTGAGTTCATGAGTGTGGTGAGTGTTCTTGGGTGCAAGAGGAGACTATCATTGGTTGTTCCAGAAGAAAAGAATAATATGGATGTATTCTTGATGGGGTACTAGCATATGGGGGTCAAGGCAATATTGGTGTGGATCAACGATAGAGGAGATACACTTGGATCTCTTGGTTATCCCGACTTGATTTTGCTACAGCCGATTTGAGCTTGGTAAAGGAGGTATATTTATGTCCTTCTTGTTTTTCTTTAGTTGCAATTTGTTTATAGAAAGATCATCACTTTGGAACATGTATGGACCCAAAAATCCAGAAACTAAAAAAAAATGCCAAAAACCCAAAAAATGCTTTTAAAGTTTTAAAACCAAAAAACAGCACTGCCAGACACTGTAGCGCCGCTAACTTTAAGGAGTTAGCACCGCTAACTGTTACTAGTTAGCGCCGCTAACCCTCTTGGTCAGAAAACAAAAATTCGTTTTTGGGTTTTTCAGGCCACCATGTGCAAAAGTAGTATAGAGGTGGCTCTGATACCACTGTTGGGGTTCTATGTACACAGCGGAAGCAACTAAGTACAACAAACCAAGCATAATGTACAAGATTTAAAGCATAAAACCCCAAGTCATGGACCAAACTCTATAGCTAACATTTGCAACATGTAAAAGAGAAAAAAAGAAGATTATACCCTAGTCCTTAGCTCCAGAAAACTCGTGGATGTTGTGTCGATGACTAGAAGACAAAATAAGCCTTCCTCTAATGAAGTCCACCCCGGGTATAAGCCTTCTCCTTGTACTAGCAAGCTTGTAAGAGCTTCAAAGCCTTGAACTCTTCACAAGAACAGCCCCAATACTCCAGATATTCGGACCTCTTGGAAGCACACACAAAGAACACTCTCAAAGTTTCAAAGTAAGTGTTTTAGTGTGTGTATTGGAAAAAGGATGTCAAGTGACAATAATAAGGAGCTTAAATAAACTCTTAGATGTCACTTGGATGCCCCAAGACCGGCCAAGAAAGTTTCTAGAAGGTTACAAGCATTGGGCAAGTGAGGAGGTGGAATTTAATGTTGCATGCAGTCTGTCAGGCGTTAGCGCCGCTAACTTTTAGGGTGTAGTGCCGCTAACCCTAAAAGATTAGTGCCGCTAACGTGGCCTACATCACAATTTTCCCATTTTGACACCATTGGTCCCTACATCTTTAAGGCTGTCGAGATAGGTCCCCGGTGTGTAACCCAATAGGCCCATACATCATCGGTAGTGATCCATATGGCGTACGTGTGTCATCGGGCATACTCCAACAATCTATAATCAACTTATGATTATAGATACAAACTGACTCTCTAAACAGGGTTTATTCACAGATTGAATACTTACCAACTTCACAAGAAACGTGAAGATCGAACACACGAACAATGTTGGCAATATGTGAATTTCTTGATCACATTGAACTTACAAACTGTTAATCAAGATTCGTAACACATATGACGATTAGGTTGAGGTGAGATTAGAGTCTGGCTCCATACCTCTAAACTTATCATGAGATAAGTATTTATAATCCTGTTCCTACGGATCCTAAAAAAACTAGAACTTATCATAATCTGCTAACAAACTAACGGATAACTCGGAATCTTTAATCTTGAATCTTCTATCTTGAGTCTTCAATCATCAATCTTGATTATGGGGTCTTCTTATCCATACCGTAGATATAGAGAGTAAAAGGAATTTAAAACATATTTAAATTCTCTTAATCTGAGTTCTTTAGTCGGGCTGAGTTCTTCAAGAACAAACTCGAAAACAGACATGTAATAACATGTATAATGACTAACTAATCCTTAGAAGTCATAAGAGTTAGCTAGAACTTACTTAGGAAGTCTGTTGAGCTGACTCAGTCTATAAGCTGAGTCACTGAGCTCGAAACGCATCAAGCTGAATACTCAACCTATACCTTAGGTGACACACACAGCTTATCAAACATAGTGATAAGCTGACTAAGATATTGTCTAAGCTGATCAACTATATGCTCAGCTTATACTCAGCTTATGCTCAGTCTGAAACACTTTAAGTGATCAGACTGATCAAGCTTCATAATTTTGTGTAAGTTGTATTTAGAACATATCTTACAAACTTAACTTTGTCTCATCAAATCTCAGCTGATGAGATCATAATTTAAATATGTTTTAAATTCTGTAATTCTCTATATCTACGGTATGGATAAGAAGACCCCAGAATCAAGATTGAAAATTGAAGACTCAAGATAGAAGATTCAAGATTCAATATTCCTGGAAGCATTGTTCTCCATTACTGTCCAAGTACATAAATCCTTTCTGAGGCTTTTCAACATAAGTATTTTCTTTAAACTCTATGCCTTCAGGAAGATCCAGATCGTACTTGCTCCTTTTTGCTAATCCAGCTGGCTTTGATAGTTTTTTTCTTTCCAACCTTGTGAAAAGAAGTAAGTAGGGTTCTGATCTCAGACCTGGGTATGATTTACATTGTATCAGCTCTTGCTAGCAGCCTTAAGATCTCATCCTTTAATTGATTTCTAGCAGAAGACTTTTCTATCTGCTTGATGGGTATGGCTACTTGCTTCCATTCAGCATATCCCAGTTTGTGTAGTTTATTCAAATACAGGGAAGGTGTTTCACCATTTTCTAGGACTAACTTTAGAATTACGATCCCTTGGACTGTGCTCAGCTTAAGTGATTTAATCTGAGAGGAGAAGTGTGTCTTGACATAACACTGAGTAATGTCTTCTTCCTCTGTTTGATTTTCAACAGTAAGCTCTACTTCTTCTTCCTTTGGCTCTATAGGTAGTCGGAGTCTGACTTAGGGATGACAACGGGGCGGATTCGGGGCGGGGATTGGTCCCCCCTTCCCCGCTTAAAAAAACCACACAGATTTAAACGGGGATCTCCATCGGTAACCGGGGAAAACCGCGGGTAACGGGTATACCCGTTTAATATAAAACATGTAATTAAATTTGTAATTTTAATCGCAAAGATACTGGTTAATGTCGAATTGTGATTTTTCACTACGTGGATCGTTAGGGTTATGATTTTACCACGAGTTTTAGAAAACAATTATACTAAATTATACAACAGTATCGGATACAAACATATATGGACCTAAATTAAAGTCTTAAAGAATCTAAATGCATCAAAAATATCAAAACCAAACAATTCAAATAAAAACAACGATTAAAATTAGTTTGTATGAAAATGTAATAAAATTTGTACATTTTCTATTTAAAATATTTTTATGCATATTAATATATAAATAACTAGTATTAACTTATAATTGGGGCCGTTATCGGGTAATCGGGGCGGGGATCATCAAACCCGTCCCCGTCCCCATCCCCGTTTAAATAATCGGTTTTCAGTTTTCCCCGCCCCATTTATGTCGTTTTCGGTTTTCCCTGTCGGTTTTGGTTTTTTTTGCCATCCTTACTCTGACTAACTCATCATTCTGCTTTCTTATCTGTTCAGCCCAATCCTGCTCCCTTGCTTCTTTCTCATTCTGAATATTTGCTAACTCAGCTTGTATGCTCACTTGTCTTCTCCTTAGTTCATTCACAGACATCCCAAGCTGGTCAGCGTCTTGTTGTTCTAATCTTCTAATTGCTATCAGAGAAGCTCTTTCCTTCAAAGTCATACCATCTGCAAAGTCTTCATCTGATTCTGATTCACGAAGAATCATTTTTTTTCTCTTCTGCCTTGGGGCTTCTGAATCCTCTAAGCTGACTACTTGAGGTCTTTTTCCTTTAGCTTTTTCAGTAAGCTCAGTTTCAGATTCTTTCTCTTTATCTATCTCCCCCTTAACCTGATGTGGCTTTCCTGCTCCCTTAGTAAGAAGTAATATGGGCCTCAGCTTGAACTAACTCAACTTCAGCCTCATGAACCTTCTACCCTTTTTTGTCATCATCAATAGGGTTCGAAGTCTATTGTTGTGTTAGAACATCCACTTCAGATTTCTGTCTAAGCACCTCTTCATCCAGGGAGTCCAATGTCAACAACATATGCTTCTTGGCCTTTCTCCTCTTGAGATATAGTGTTTCAAACTGACCTTTAAAGAATAGCAATAAATCATCCAAGGGTTGATGTATACCCTCAAGGCCATGTTCACCAAAAGTTGGACCCTGTAATTCCCCTTAGTATTGAGATGAATCATTGACAGTTCATGCTGGAGAGTGTGAGAAGTGAAGAGAAGTAATTGGGATCAAAACGTGATGAGTCTAAGTAGGTGGTTGGCTTATTTGGTGAGAGAGGGGTGATTGACCCTGGGGATTGGTCATATATTCAATGTTACCTGAGTGTGTCTGCTCAGGCACAGTAGTAGGCTCTCCCATGGCTCGAGTAAGTGTGATTTCATGAGGTTGGCACCTGAAGAGTAGGTGTCTCCCCCTCAACTCCTGCCGGTGGAGGAATCAATGTGATTTCAGCTCCAGTGGTACTTTTAGTTGTGGTACCACCTTTGGCAGTTTTTCTAATATAGGTTTGGATATTTACCTTGTAGCAGTGGGCACACCAAGGTTGGTTTCAGAGTGGATTTTATGATGGAAAGAAGGTGGAGGAGATGGGTTAGACTGGGTTCGGCTTACCACAGTCTTATCTCCGAATGAAGATGGAGAAAAGTAAGAAGAAGAGGAAAGTAGAGAAGTCATACCTGGTGCACTTTGAATATATTCGCTGGCTCAGTTTGAGCAGAGTGCTCAGCTTGAACCTCTGGGTCAGCTTGAGTTGCTCCCCCTTGAGTAGACCCCTCATCTTCACTTCCAGATAAAGCCCTCTCAGCTATCCATTGCATATGCTAACTTAGACCTTGCTGCTCTGGAAAGCTGTCATTGGTGAACATCTTGGAGCTGAGTGCTGGTGTGAGGAACAAATCCTGACGAGCTTCATATAGTGTTTATTGGATTATGCCCACTGACACACGTATATTAGTAATTCTACTGATGATACACGAGCCTATTGGGTCACACGCCAAGGATTGATCCCGACAACCCGCAACAGAAAGAGAGAATCAAATATTATGGAAACGGTGTTTACGCGCCGTGTAAACTTTAGGTTTCTGCGACGCGTAAACCATCTGACAGTAACTTGAGTTTTTGGTTATTGCTTGGCTCAAGTTATTAACTTTGGTGACATTGGGGAATGGCATGCACGACCTTATTGCCTTGTATATCTGCTGAAGTGGGTGATAAAGTCTTGTAGGTCTTTCATATGTCAAGGGGGTTAATTATTTGGTCAAGGATTTGCAAAAGGAAATTCTCTCTCTATTCAAGAACACTTGCATACACTTTTATAAGTGTTCTTGAGTGTTCTTGTGTGTCTCCAGAAATCATAAGTGTTCTTAGTGATTTTATGGAAGATGTAAGTTGTTCCAAAAATTGATTTCAAGTCTTCAAGATCACAACTTGGCATACTAGCATTTGCGGATCAAACAAACTTGGGGTGGACTTCGGTAGAGAGGAAGCTTGTTTACTTTCTTGTCAAGAGTTCTAGAAGTCAGAAGAGGGTACATTTCTTATCCTTCCCTTTTACATGTTGCATTTTGTAGTTATAGAGTTCTTGGTCTATTTTGGGTTTCAAGCCTTTTATGTTTCATATTCTTGGGCTATGCTTCCGCTGCTGTGTTCATGGAAACCCAACAGTGGTATTAGAGCCACCTCTATACTAAAAATGCACATGGTGGCCTGGAAAACCCGAAATTGAAAAACTGGTTTTGTTGTCAGGTAGATTACGCGGTGCGGACAACTTGGGTTACGCGGCGCGTTATTTGGTCTGACAGATTGTTTTAAAATTTTTAAAAACAGTTTTGCAGTCGGGTTTTTTGCATCCAAAAATGGTTTCTGGAATTTTTGTTCCAGAAATTATTTTTTGGTTTATTAAGATGCCTTGTATCTTGGTTGGTGTATTTATATGTATATTATTATTTTTTCGCATAAAAATAATAATTGCATATACTTACATTATGTATATATGAATATGTTTCATCAAAAATGGTTTGTTGTTACTAATGCATATATACATGGGATTATTTAGTGCCTTGAGTTTTGAGAAATAATCTTAATCAAGATATATAAGTTTACATGGTTATGTGTGGCACACCATTTTGTTCATGTTGTTCCTGTTGTTCATGTGATGTTGGTAACCAATAAATGCCCTAGACCTTGTGGATGTGTGGTTGTGTTAAATTAGTTATTCATTCATTTGGTGACTATATGTCACATGGTATGTAATAATTAATTTATTTAATTTATTTGGTATGTAAATTATTTTATGGCTTGCATGCCATTTAAAATCCATGTTATGTATTTTGTACTAGAAAATAGAATTTGTGGCTTGTATGCCATTTATTTCATTTTCTGTGTAAAATTAATATGGAGGCAACCATCGGGAGTCAAGGATTGACGTCTTGGCAAACACTAAACCGAGAGGCCCAATGGAGGTAGCGGGTTTAGTGGGAGCATATCCAAGTCAAGGAAATGTCCTTAGATGACTTCGTTTTTCCATAGTGGCTCACGGGAAAACGCATAGGTTTTAGGGGCATGGTTACCAATCTTAATGTATGCGTGTGGTTGTTTTATTATTTATTGTTTATGCATGGATTATAGGATTGATTGCATGCTAGACAATTTTTACAATAATAAAACTCAAGAGTTTTTTTTAACAATGGTTTAACAAACTCTCGCACGTATATATGATTAACAAGACATATATAAAAATGTTTTAGTATCCGATTAGTGAAAACTTTAGGTTATTGTCACTTTTGTTAATCAAACTCAAAATGGTTTTATAACCGGAAAACTAAATCCCGTTTTCTAAATGTAAATTGCACACCACCCATAAGATGACACCGTCCGAATCTAGCCGTGCAAAGGTTGATTGTCGAGCTCCAGCCGAGTTGACCCTTGTATGTTCTGTGTGTGGAAGGCGCGTATGGCAACTCCCAAGGTCGATTGTCGAGCTCTAACTGAGTCGATCATTTTGGCAAGAGTACCACCATGTATCTTGATGGTTGATTTACTGTAACATCCTAATTTAGGGCCTAGTTGTAAATAGTTGTACCTTAAGTTTGTTCAGTTATATGTTGACTTTAACCAAGTTGTTTAAGTTGTTTTGTTGACTAATTGTTGTTATTTGTTGGTACATGTGGTTGTGTGGCTAAGGTTAGAAATGTTTCGTAAATAAATAATGATTCCGAAAATATCTCCGTTAGTTGAAACGGATAAACCTAAGTTGAGTTTTAAGTTGTATAGGAGAACAAAATACCCGCGAGGGGTATTTGACCACTTAAGGTCGGTTTGTAAGGGATCCTTATCCTCTGCCTTGACCAAAACACACACATCAACATACATACATACGTATATGCTAAAGTACACACACACACATTTTGCTCTCAAGCTTTTTAAAGGGAATCAAGAAGGAGAATTGGTAGCAACTGTTTTCGTGATTGATTCAAGTCTTACTGCTGATCTTGTGTTGTCTTCTTCCCTCTTTGTAAGTGTTCTTGACCTAGAAACCCACTTTGAAGGTTTTAGGTATGAATTGGTAGTTTGAGGGTTGAATTGATCAACCAAGAATGTTTTTGGAGTTAAAATGCATGTAGTAATGTTGTATAAGTGATAATAACATGTTGGAGTTGTTATAAGCATGATTTCAGTTGATTAAAAGTGCTAAAACTCGTAAAACAGTGGCTGTGTTCGAACAGAGCAAGAACCCACTGTCTCGGGGGTCCTTGCGATCGCATGGCTTCTCTTTGCGATCGCATGGGTGCTTGCGATCGCATGGGTTTCCTTTGCGGTCGCATGGCATGTCTGGTGTCTCTTGCGGTCGCATGCATGGGTCTTGCGATCGTAAGGGTGTCGTTGTCGTGGTTTACCGTCCAAGGACGAAGGAAACATAACTTCCGATCGTAGGTACATAACTTGCGATCGTAAGCCCCCAAGATACCACACTTGCGGTCGTATGGCTATGTCCTTGCGGTCGCAAGCTGGTGTGGTCTGGGTAGGACCCTTGCGGTCGCAAGTGGGGTGTTTAAGAGGACCCTTGTGGTCGCATGTATGTGTCTTGCGATCGTAAGTGATATTGTTTTGTTGGCAGCTTTGTTGTATTGTGGTTTAAGTCTCGTTGGTTGTCGTTGTTTGGTGTCTAAGCCTGAACCTTATGTGTTAGGTGATTCGGACAACTCCGTGTGCTCCTGGGATTCCCGAATTCATATATGCCTCTTATAATCTCGAGGTGAGTACCGGTTTTCTCATGAGTCTCGGTAAGTAGCGTTGTTTGTTGTTGGTTAACATATGTTATTGATGTCGCACACGTGCATATATGAGGTATGTTACACATGTTGTTGTATATTGTTACCATGCTAAGTTACTTTACACGTTGGTTATGAATCGCATGTGTATAGTTGAACCCACTACGGGTTATAGTTGTATATATGGTACTGGTCCGGACTGATGTTGGCATGGTTAAGTTCAGCTTTCTTCCCGAAGGCTAGATCCCTTTGATGGAATAACGGGGATCAACGGTACCCGGTGTGCAGCACGCCGGAGTGGTCTTGCAAACCGCCGCTCCTTAACGTGAGTTGGGATCTTAACTTTCGTTGAGATCTGAGATGTTGAGCTTCGAGCTTCGTAACGCGTTTGGTGGACTGCTCTTCACTCCCCCACCATTACGGATAGTTGTTGCTGATGGTCCCCAGTTAGAATCGTTGAACGGGGTTCCCTTCCCTGCGAGATATGATTCCTACTGACTCGTTGGCGTGACGTTGTATGTTAGGATAGCCTTATGTGCTGTCCCGTAGTTGGGATAACCTGCTTATTGATGCTTATGTGTTAATCTGTACTCACTAGCTAGTTGTAGCTAACGGTGCCTAAATTACCTTTTTGCAGATGCGAAGTAGTTGGTCTAGAGAGGCGGGACTATTGGTCGTTTATTGTATATATATATCTTTTGCGGAACACTGATCGTTGTATATATTTGTGATCCGATGGTTGGTATTGTCGGTTAGTTGGTAACACCAAACAGTGGAACTTGGCATATTTTTGTTGTAATTAACTACCGAGTCAGTTGACACATATCAAGCTTTGTTCATGACGTTTACTTCCGCTGCTGGCTTTTATTATATTTTCCCTAATTTTAAGCGCGTGAAAACCGGTGTTACAAGTAGGTATCAGATCCTATGTTTGAGGAATTGGGTACTTGTAGGAGTATTCAATCTCAAGCTCGGGCCCGACCATCGTTAAGTGTTCCTAGTTGGGTATTTGGGGTTGAGTTTGAGCGTTATGTGGTAGTTGCATGTGTAAACTAACTGGTAGCGTTAGTAGTTGTTGAATAAGTAGAGTACTAAACGTTGTTCCCATGTGTAGTAAGTTGACATAGAATGGCTGAGCAACGAGTTAATACGGAAGAAGCTCTTAAGAGAATGGAGGATGAAGCTTCGAGCGTTCATCCTGAAGCCGAGGAGGGATCTGCTCCGCATAATTACGAGCCGCTAAGGCAAGATCCAGATCAAGCAGCACGTATTGCACGTCTGGAGGAAGAGCTCCGACTTACACGGGAGCAGTTAGTAGCGGCTGTGCAAGGGCGTAAACCAGAGAAGTGTTCGTTTAAGAAATTCCGTTCTTGCGGTCCGAACGAATTTGAGGGCGGTGATGTTCCTTCAGATACCGTGAGGTGGTTTAGAGAAACCGAGGAGGTGTTCGATTCTTGTGATTGTGAAGCGGAGCTTCGTGTCAAATACGCGGCACGGATGTTGAAGGGTAGCGCGTTGTTCTGGCTGCCATGACATGGGAGCAGTTTACTGAGAAAGTAACCAGACGGTATTGTACAGATTATGATATGGGGAAGATGGAAAGAGAGTTTAATGCTCTTAGTAAGGGAGACAAGTCGGTGGATGTTCTGATTCAAACCTTTATCGATAAAGTGAGGTTTATTCCTATCTTGGTGAATGATGAAGCTGCAAATATGAGAAAGTTCGTTGGAAAGTTGCCTGCTGATTATTGCGCTCTCGTTAGAATGGCTGGGAGTTTAGATCGAGCGTTTGAAATGGCTCGACAGATTGAAGATGATCGTACTCAGGGCAAGGATGCCCGAGCTGGTGAAGGTCATAAAAGGAAGTTTCAACAATCCTCGAAGCCGGGACCTTCTAAAGGAAAATCTGTTGCTAGTGGGAAGTTTGATTCCCAGAAGAAGCCGTGGGTGGATCGTCCGTGGTGTACAACTTTCCGTACGTATCATAGTGGTGACTGTTCTAAAGCCACTACCCAATGCTTATGGTGTGGGCCAAAGGGGCACGTGGTTGCCGAGTGTGAGTTCAAGGAGGATGTTTGTTACAAGTGCCACAAGCCATGGCACATAATATCTGATTGCCGGTCAAAGCCAAGTACCGGTGTTGGTGGATCTGCCTCTGGGTAGAAGAAAGACGGTGCTCCTCGAGCCAAAGGACGAGCCTTTAAGATGACGGCCGAAGAGGCTAAAGGTGCTGGGGACGTGATAACTGGTACATTTCTTGTTAATTATGCCCCAGCATGTGTATTGTTTGATTCTGGAGCTACGTATTCTTTTGTATCTATCTCTTTTTGTGATAAACTACACATGCTTGTATCTGTACTATCTGAGCCAATAAGAGTAGAGACTGCTAGTGGTAGAGTAGTTCCAATTGTTGATAATGTCCCTCAAGCGGTTATTGATATCGATGGGAGTAGAATTCCTGTTTCCTTTCTTCTTATGCCGATTGCGGGATTCGATGTTGCAATTAGGATGGATTGGCTTAGCAAGTTGAACGCTGAGATTTTCTGTTCCAAGAAGTTGATTAAAGTCCCTCTACCTGACGGGTCATATGCTGTGGCTCGCGGTGAAAGACGCAAATCGGATATTCCTGTCATCTCTCTGATAAAAGCGAGAAAGGTAGTTTCAAAAGGTTGCGAGTGTTATCTGGCACATGTGATTGATGCTAAATTGGAGAAACGTGTTGTTCGTGATATTCCGGTGGTAACCGATTATCCAGAAGTGTTTCCTGATGAGTTGCCTGGGTTGCCGCCAGTTAGAGATGTTGAATATCGTATTGATCTTGTTCCGGGGGCTACCCCTGTGGCCAAAGCTCCATATCGTCTTGCTCCTTCCGAGGTTCACGAGATGATGACGCAGATTCAGGAGTTGCTAGACAAAGGCTTTATTCTCCCGAGTTCTTCTCCTTGGGGTGCTCGTGTACTATTCGTAAAGAAGAAAGATGGGACAATGAGAATGTGCATAGACTACCGGGAGCTGAATAAGCTAACGGTAAAGAACAAGTATCCTTTGCCGCGGATAGATGATTTGTTTGATCAACTACAGGGAGCAACTTGCTTCTCAAAGATCGATCTGCGGTCGGCATACCATCAAGTGTTAGTCGCTGACGAAGATGTTCCAAAGACGGCTTTCCGTACTCGTTATGGTCATTATGAGTTTTTGGTGATGCCTTTTGGCTTAACCAACGCTCTTGCTGTTTTCATGGACCTGATGAACCGGGTTTGTCGTCCTTTTCTTGATAAGTTGGTGATCGTGTTTATTGACGATATTCTTATTTATTCTAAGACTGAAGCTGAGCACGAGTTGCATTTGCGAGAGGTTCTCAAAACTCTTAAACGAGAGGTCCATTTTCTTGGTCACGTGATTTGCAGTGATGGTGTGAAGGTTGATCCAGCGAAGGTTGAGGCGGTGATGAATTGGGGAGTTCCCCGAACTCCTTCTGAAGTTAGAAGCTTTCTTGACCTAGCTGGTTATTATCGGCGGTTTATCCTCGACTTTTCTAAGCTTGCGGGTCCTTTGACCAAACTAACTCGCAAGGATGTTGCATTTGTTTGGGCGGAAGCTCAAGAACAAGCGTTTCAATCTCTGAAACGGCTATTGTGAGAAGCTCCAATTCTTTCGTTGTCAGACAGATCTGAAGATTTCATTGTTTATTGTGATGCCTCGTACTCCGGATTGGGGTGTGTGTTGATGCAACGTGATAAAGTGATTGCCTACGCTTCAAGGCAATTGAAACCCCATGAAGGCAACTATCCGACTCATGATCTTGAGTTAGCAGCTGTGGTGTTCGCGTAGAAATTGTGAAGACACTATCTTTACGGCACTAGATGTGTGGCTTGCACAGATCACGAGAGCCTACAATACGTCTTCACGCAGAAAGAGCTCAATATGAGGTAACGCAGATGGCTAGAGTTGATAAAATACTGTGATTGTGAAATTCGCTACCATCCTGGTAAAGCCAATGTGGTGGCGGATGCCTTAAGTCGCAAAAGCTCTACTGTAGATGCAAAGTTTATGAAACTTACTGTGGTTCCCGATATCATTGCTCGATTAAAGGAAGCACAGCAAATGGCATTGCAAGATGACAATCTGAAAGCCGAGTTGATGAGAAAGCTGAAAGACCGACTTGTTGATGATACTTGCGGATTAAAGACTTTTCAGTCTCGCGTATAGGTGCCACTTCATGGTGGTAATCGTGATCTGATACTGCAGGAAGCTCACAAGTCTAGGCTGTCGGTTCATCCGGGCAGCACAAAGATGTATCACGACTTGAAAGCGTTGTATTGGTGGCCTACTTTGAAACGAGACATTGCTTCCTTCGTAGAGAAATGTCAAATTTGCGCGCAAGTTAAGACAGATCATCAGAAGCCTTATGGCAATCGGCAACAACTTGATATTCCAGAGTGGAAGTGGGATCACATTACAATGAATTTCGTGACAAAGTTTCCCAAAACTCTTAGAGGTCACGATGCCATTTGGGTCATTGTCGACCGATTGACCAACAGTGCCCACTTTCTAGCTATCAGCGAGTCTGCTTCGTTGGAAAAGCTAGCTAAGTTGTATGTGAATGAGGTGGTGTCACGACATGGTTTTCCGTGTTCGATTGTATCTGATCGTGATGCGCGATTTGCTTCCCATTTTTGGTATAGTTTGCAGAGTGAACTTGGTACTCGTGTTCACTTGAGCACGGCGTATCATCCACAGACCGATGGCCAGTCAGAGAGAACGATTCAAATGTTGGACGACATACTTTGCGCATGTGTCCTCGAGTTCGGTGGGGCGTGGGATTCTCACTTACCTTTGATCGAGTTTTCTTACAACAACTCGTATCACTTCAGTATTGGGATGCCTCCATACGAGATGTTATATGGGAGGCGTTGTCGCACACCAACCTGTTGGCTCGAGCCCGATGAGAAGCAGGTTGCCGGACCCGAGATCGTTCAAATCACAGCTGATAAGGTGAAAGTTGCTCGTGAGAAGTTGAAAGCCGCACGAGATAGACAGAAGGTATATGCAGATCCAAAGCGTAGACCGGTTGAATTCAAGGAGGGCGATCGAGTATTCCTAAAAGTCTCTCCTTGGAAGGGTGTTATTCGATTTGACTTTTACTTCCGCTGCTAGCTTGAACACTTATCAAGCTTTCCTTGGAAGTCTCTCCTAAAAGTCACTTGAACACTTATCAAGCTTTGTTAATGACGTTTACTTCCGCTGCTGGCTTTTATTATATAAGTTTAAAAAAGCTTAAATTTTCCCTAATTTTAAGCGCGTGAAAACCGGTGTTACATTTACGATTTCAAAATAACATTTTGGATAATTGTCGAGCTTTAGCCGAGTTATTCAAAATCTTAGTTTGAAGTTGGTGTGGAGGGATCAAACATGCCGAACTAGAAACAATAGTTTTCTAGTAGGATCCCGCAAGGAACTAAGAGTTGAAATAATAGATTGCAATCGGTCAATGGTTGCCGACCTAAATAGCTTTGCCACGTGATCCGCGGAAAACCCGTCAAGGTGCAAGGTGAAATAGGGTTCTTAAGCCTTGTAAAAAATAGTTGTTTTTAAACACATGGGGTAATTATTCTAACAAGGTTTATCAAACTAACTAAAACTTCTCTGCGTTTTAAGATGATATCGACAAACATCAACAACACCGACTTTACTCTACGTATGTTTGTTGAGAAGGAGAAACTCGATGGAAGTAACTTTATGGATTGGTCTAGGCAATTGAATATTGTCGTACGACGCGAAGACATGTTACACACCATTGAGAATCCCCTTCCGGCAGCCCCTGCTACCAATGCAAGTAAGACCGTTCATGATGCCTATAATAAACGCGTCAAGGACACCAACGAGGTCTCTTGCCTCATGTTAAGCATGATGAGCCCCAAATTGCAAATGCAATTGGAGCATCTGAGTACTTACGAGATAATGCTTGTGTTGAAGGACATGTTCCAACAACAAGCGAGGCAAGAACGGTTTGGGTGTTTGAACGACCTACTTGGTTGTCGGCTGTAGGATGGTGTGAACATAAGCATTCATGTGCTTGAAATGAAAGCACTTATGGAGCGCTTGGAAAGGTTAGGATTTACCATTGAAAGGGAGATGACGGTAGATATTATCCTACGAACCCTTCCACCATCATATGAACAATTCATTGTGAATTATCACATGCATGGTATGGTCAAATCCTTAATGGAGCTTCACGGCATGTTGAAGATTTTTGAGTCTAACATGACCAAAGGTAAGCTCACCTTATCCACTCTCACTAAGGCTACCAACCAGCAAACTACCTCAATGAGATTGCGCCTCTTGATGAGACTCCTAATGGGGAAGTTTTCTACTCTTGTGGAAAGATTGGAAATTGGCGCCACCACGCCTGCCCTAATTGCCTGCAAGAGCTAAGGACACACAAAATGAGAAATGGTGGTTCCTCGACTTCAGGTACATTCATGGCCAAACTTCACTGATCTTATACTTCTATAGGCAAGTTTTGTATACTGGCCATAATACTCACGTTTGTTACAATCTTGATTGTTGCAAAGTGCACGTAAGAAGTTGAAATATAAGATGTGGAAAGCTGGACTTCATAATGGGAAACAAGATGGTTGTCCCCTATTGAAAAGGATTGGAAGACAGGATCTTGCCACTCCTTCCAGCTAGACTATTACTTTACAAGATCTATGTTTTTTACTCTGCGTGGCAAGAAACCATAAATCTATTATGCCGTTGATAACGATGGATATTACTTTGAATTATGTATTTTTTGTGGTTTATTTCAAAGTTCATCCATGTTGTGGCATTTGTTTAAGAAGTAATAGAATGATCATGAATGGTTTATATAAGTTACTCTTATGGCAATAGTCAATTTAACCATAAAAAACAAAACTTGCATAACCAAGCTCCATGTGGTTAGGAACTTGGGATCTTTTGATCTTGTATCAATTGTTGAATGCAAATCCTGTTTATTAGGCTAAGATGACTTTAACATCCTTCACTTGTGTTTGTGACAGGAATGAAGGCTTGTTGAGTTTCATTCACAATTTTGTGAAGACTATTCAAGCAAATCATAAGGGGTAATTTTGGATAGTTTGTTACCTTTACCAATGAAGGTAGAAGGGATGGGAATGTCTAACTTTTTAGACACGTGTCTGAAACCTTGAGAGGTGTTCAAGACACACCTGTGACAAAGTATATGAATAAGAGGGCAAAAGGACTACAATACTCAAATCTAATAGAGATGTTGAGTGTTTAAATTCTGGATTTTAAATGACCATCATAAGAGTTATGATGTTATCTCATAATTCATTCCTCCTAGGACACATTGTGATATGAGTCGCCAAGTGGAGGAATCGGACATTTTAGATATGGTCCGTCTTTGATGGAGTATATTATGAAGTGGTGGGCAATGTTCTTAATCTCATACCAACAATGATGGTTAAATACGCACCTTAGATGATGAAACTAGAAAGAATGTCTTTGCTATTTCATCACGAAGTCTGGATTATCCAGCCTGCGTTTAGACGTGAGGTGGAGGAACTCGGAATCTAGAGGTGCTGTTGTGTTAGGTATTTTACTAAGGCAAATGAGAGTAAAAATACCTTAAACAGAAGAACCTGATGTTGACACTAGCACACAATCAGAAATAATTGTAACTCAGCATGGCAATGCTAGAGTACCTGACATTAAATTCATTACCTCTCTATAGAATTAGTAGAAGTTGTCATAAGGACAGAAAGATATAGTTTTATATCTGAGGGAGACAACTTAATGATGGATACATCAACTACTGATAAACCAGAGTGGGCCCAAAGTCCACTAACAGAATACAGGTAGTGATAGTGAGATGCAATCCATGTGGATACCCAAGTATTGGACTTGGTTAATCCTACACCAAGGTGGCAACCCAAAGGGTGAAAATGGTTCTTTGTAGAAAGATACCAACATGGATAAATTTGCAAGTTCGAATACCGACTGACAAGAAAAGTTTTAGTGAAGATTGACCATTTGGAAGGTATCATCTGGAAACTTTATCTCAGTGGTTATGTTGAATAATAAGTTTGTAGACAACTTCAAAAACCGACTAGTAGGATATGGTTTTACGATAATTGACCATGAGGAAGGTATTATCTAAAACTCTCTACTGGTGGTTATGTCGAAGTTTAGTCGGATACTAATTGTGCCTTTTTATGGTTGTGACAATTTGATGTAAAAACCACATTCCTTAATAGGAATTCTCTGAGGAAGTGCTGACAACACTTTCCGAGGGTCTATTACATCAAGCGTATCCTTCTAATGTTTACAAACGAAAAGGAGTTCACTGATGGACTTATATATATATGCATCTCAAAGTTCAATATTTGCTTCAATATGAAAATCAATAAGTTTGAGTTTTCAATAAGCAAAAATTATACATGGATTAATGTCAGGGCTAGTGGGAGCGTTGTTGTAATTCTATATTTGTATGCACATACAACATAATGGAGATAATGTTCTGACCTTACTTTAAAAGATAAGCTAAGGAATTATGCATCCATAAAGACTATAGAATATACAAAACCAAGTTAGGGGATCAAGAAATATTGAGATATGTTCTTGGTGCTCTATACAAGAAGAAGCTAGGAGTAAATTATTACTCAAGTGCTGTCTTCTAAATAGAGAGAGATAACTGCCGATTTTAATCGGAGATAACGATCCTACAAAATTTGGTGTCGTTGATCAAAAATTGTTCTTAAAGCATCGCTAACCCTATTGGGATTTTTTGAAACAATGAGGATATGATGGCTTTCATATAAGAACTAAAATCCCAAGCATCATTAACCTTATTGGGCTTTTGAGACAATGAAGGTATGATGGCTTGGAGTTCGAGCTTCATTTACCTTATTGGGATCTTCTAAAACAATGAAGGTAAAATGGCTTGAACGAGTGACCATAATCTCTCCAACGCATACTTTATAAGTGATCGGTTGAGGAAGAGATATGGTCACTGGTAGAGAATACACATATAGTTTTATAGCGGATCCGTTAACTAAGCTGTTGTTACAGGCTAGTGATGATATTCATACTAGGCCTAGGTGAACAAGGCTTGAGTTTGTTTTAGTTATAAGTTTGATACATATATTTCTTTAGGGAACGTAAAGCAGTATTGTACTTCATACTATATCGATTATTAAATGGGGATTTAATAATGAGCTTAGGGCGGATATTTTCATGAATCCTTACTGTGTTCCATCTTAGCATGTTTATGCAGGAGTTCATGGACAGCACCAAAACGCAACGGAAGCAAAGATTAAAGCATTTTAAATCAAAGGTTTTCATGAACTCCATTAATGGTAAAAGCTTGAAACTAACTTGCATGCAACCAAAACAAGACAAACAAGAGTTGAAATGGTGTTATACCTTCCTCCTAAGCTCCTTGCTAGTGTGAGAAGGTTGTTTTGCGGATGTGATGAACCAAAACTTGAAGAAAAGGCCTCCAAGTACTTCTACCAAAGTGATACACCAAGTACTTCTACCTTTGTGCTAGCAAGATGATCAAAACCCACACTCTCCTTGGTTGGATTCTTGATCTACAGACCTTAAGTTTTCTGGAACACGGACTAGTAACCTCACAACTCTCTTTGTGTTTGAAGCTTGTAGTATGTAAGTATCAAAGTGGCAAAAGTTCTAAAGGCATATAAGGCTAAAGCCTTATATAAACCCTTATAGAGACTTCTGGAAACATATCAGCCGGCCAAGAGATGAAATCTCATTGGACCAACAACACAAAGCCAATGAAATTCAAGTGCCACTTGGTTTTCCTGGCTTCACGACCCCTCACGGGCTGTCACGGCCCGTGAAACTTAAAAGATCTACGGCCCATGCCGTGTTTTTACAAGTCGTAGAGGTATCCGTGGCGCATTTATCCTTCACGATCCCTTTACGGTCCGTGAAGGACCGTGAAGCCACTCTGGTCCACGAGCCATAATGCTCGTGTAAGGACTCGTGGGGACGCCTTGATTCACGACCCATGGAGCATCCTTCACGGTCGTGAAGCGTAGGTCAACTGGAAATTGACCATTTTGACCGGCTATTTCCACTTAGGGCTACTAGGGTAGAAGTTAGGTGTATGACCCAATAGGCCTGCACATTATCGGTAGTGATATGGCATACGTGTGTCAGTGGGCATACTCCAACAGACTCCCACTTGCACATGACACACCGTATCCAAAAGTATCACAGACAGAGAGCGGCCTCTAGCAAGACATCTCTGCCCCCAAGTCTGTACGGGGTATGTCATCCCTGACAAGTACCAATTCACAACCTTAAAGGTTTGAAATGGTCCTATAGATAAGTGATCAATCATCCCTTTGTTCACGATATCCATGTGAAGGCGAGACATGGTACTAAGTCATTCTCAGTCCATCACGATTATGTTTCTCGATCAAGATTGGTGGTGACCAAAATAAACAAGTTGCAATCGATTACACTAATCATTGCACACTTGAGCACGGCCATGCATTTTGGTGTCAGCGCCCAATCATCGAGGGTCCCAGGGATATCTCTATAAATAGAGGAACAAATTCCTTTGACTACACTGCCCACCACATTGACAATACTTTGCCCAACTGCTCCCTTTATAACAGCCAGTTATGGACTACGTTTGAAAATAATTAGAACAAAGCAAACCAAAATGATGCAGACACATGCATCTCCAGACTAAGGATAAAATGATATTATCATCCTAATCCACTCATGACTAGTACCACAAAGTGGAGTCAGGTGTGGGTCGTCCAGTCACTTGAAACCCCTTTCAAGTACAGGCGAAGTATTGTGTCCCCGTGTCCTAATCACTATTGGACACACGACCGATCACTTCCCTCAGTCTTCGTTCAGACTTCCTTCCCGTGAAGAATGACTGACTGTGGACATTTAGAATGTAAAACATTCAGGGAAGTATAAAACATGCTAAGTTGGAACACAGTAAAGATTTAAAGTATTACCCGTGTTGGAGAATGCCCACTGATTCACGTGCATCAAATGATTGCTACCGATGACGTATGGGCCTATCGGGTCACACACCGGGGGTTGACCTTGACAACTACCTAAAAGGTGAGGGTGTGAAAGGATAAATAATGATAGTTGGTTTCCTGGCAGGAGTTAGCGGCGCTAACTCTGGCGTCGCTAAATCAGCCGCGTTAGCGGCGCTAACTTTGGGCGGTTAGCGGCGCTAACGTTGGGCAGTTAGCGGCGCTAACCCCGCCTGACAGAAACAACTTTAACTTTTCCACCTCTTCTCTCCACCAATGCATGCTATCCCTCATCATTACCTCTGGGCCGACTAAGGGAGATCAGGAGACGACTTCAGGTCTATATAAGCATGCATTTCTCTCCTTTCTCTACTCTTGGCCATATTGTTTAACACATACACTTAGAACATTTGAGTTGCTAAGAAAACAAGAGAGAAAAGTGAGAGAGTTTCCTGGTGGTTTTCGTGGGTGGTTGTTCCAGAAGTATTATCTTGTGAAGATTAGCTTCAAGGGGTGCTAGTACACCAAGGTTGCCTTGTGTCTCGGTGTGGACTTCGATTGGAGAAAGAAGCTCGTTAAAGAGAACAAGTTTGGAGCTACATCTACACACAACCATCAGAGATATCCAGGGTATAATACTCTTCTTTTTGTGCTTTAGTTGCTTAATCATGTTGTAGAGTTTGGTACACTAATGGGGTTCCTAGTTTGGTTGTTTTTTATGCTTAAATATTTCGTTTTTCTTATTGCATGCTTCCGTTGCGCGTGACCCTGAACCCCAACAGTGGTATCAGAGCCAGCTCTACACTGGTTTTGCACTAGATGGCCAAGAAAATCCGAAAAATGTGATTTTTGGTTCTGTCCAGTGTTTAGCGGCGCTAACTTTTCTATGTTAGCGGCGCTAAACCGTAGTTAACGGCGCTAAAGTCGGAGTCAACAGTTCTCTTTGTTAAACTGACTTGTTTTTAATGTCGTCTCGCGATAGCGGCGCTAAACTGAGTTAGCGGCGCTAACTCGTTATAGTTAGCGGCGCTAACCCCTTACTGGCAGAATGCATGGTTTTGCCTTAAATCAATTTTGTTGGATTTTTGGGCTATTTGTACTTGCTGGAATTGTTCCAGATTTGAGTTGTGATTAGATTAAGTTGCCTTATGTCTTGGTTGATGTATTTATATGTGGATTAACATTTAGGCATGAAAATGATTAATTGCATATACTTACATTGTGTATATATGACTATGGAATTTTGACTTGTTTGAGGTTCCTAATGCATATGTACATAGGATTATGAGTGCCTTGAGTGATTAGATAATCTTAACCAAGACATATAAGATTTACATGGTTTTGTGTGGCACACCATGTGTTGTTGTGTGATTTCTTGTATGTGGTTGTAGTATGCGTATCCGGTAACAATTTTGAGCCATATGACCTATGAGATGTGTTTGGTTGATTTAGATTAATGTATTAATTCATTTGGTGGTTTGTACCACATTGGTTTGTAATAATTAATCTATTTATTCGGTTTGTAACTTTAACGGCTTGCATGCCGATTTCGTATTCTTTGTAATTTGTAGAATTAGCTTAGAATGGAAATTGTGGCTTGCATGCCATTTCCTTTTAAATTTGTAAAATTGTAAGAGGAGAACCGAAGGCAACCAAAGGAGAACCGGTAGGAGGTGTCTTTGCTCATTCAAATCCGGAGGTCGGTAGGAGACGCGATGGATCAAGTGGGAGGAGCACGCATCGAGTCATTCGGATTTGTCCTTAGATGACTTAGTCTTGTCTGTTGGCTCACGGACAAGACGCATAGGATTGGCTCGTTACCGGATTTACTTACCTTGCGTGGTTGTTGTATTTATTTTGTATTTCTTGCTTGGTTGTTTAGTTTCTTCGCAAGCTTGAAAACTTTTCAAAATAAATTAAAACCAAGATTTTTGAATTGGTTTACAAACCTCGCGCGCCACAACAAGAATAGGTTAAAATTTGTTTTAACCGGAGAATTCAAAATCCCGTTTTTCTCAAAAGTAAATCACACGCCAACCATAAGATGACACCACCCGAATCTAGTGAAACTTGATCGGTCGTCGAGCTTAGCCGAGATCGGTTTTGTGTAACTGTGTGGAAGGTGCGTGTGGCAACTCGCAAGGTCGGTTGTCGAGCTTAGCCGAGCCGGCCATTGGGCTAGAGTACCACCGTGTATCTTGATGGTCGATTTACAATTCCAAGACTTAAAAACGCCTTGGTAGTTGTCGTGCCCATACCGAGCTACCATGGTGGATTAATGAGGAATGGTGTGGAGGGATCAAACATGCCAAATGGGTGCTATGAGTACCTAGGATCTCGCAAGTGACTAAGGATTGTAATCACGGATTGCAATTGGTAAAGAGTTTACCGGCCTAAGTAGCTCCATGAAGTGATCCGCGGCATACCCGTCATGGATTGGGTACTTTGAGGCTCTTGGCCCTTGTTAACATAATTTGTTTTCTTTAATAAGTGGGTAATTATTTAACAAGGATATTAATACATCAAATAACCAAATTTCGTATTTTGCTTGTAGATGTCATCTACTAGCACCAACACCAACACCGTTAACATGTCACTTCGTCCTTTCCTAGAAAAGGAGAAACTCCAAGGACCAAACTTCATGGATTGCTTTAGGACTTTGAGAATTGTCCTACGCCACGAAATGAAGCTTGAGGTCTTGGAGTCTCCTCTTCCGGATCCTCCTGCTACCAACGCAACGAGGGCTGTAAGAGACGCGTATGACAAACGCGTCAAAGATACTAATGACGTGACTTGCCTCATGCTTACGACCATGAGTCCCGAGTTGCAACGGCAATTCGAGACTGTGAGTGCGTATGAGATGATTACTCAACTGAAGGACATGTTCCAAATGCAAGCAAGGCAAGAGTTATACGAATGCGTCAAAGCCTTTGTTGGTTGCCGGATGCAGGAGGGCGGCAACGTGAGTTCACATGTCCTTAGTATGAAGGGCTATGTGGATCAATTGGAGAAGTTGGGGTTCCCGATGGGGAAAGAGTTGGCGGTTGAGATAATCCTCCAATCTTTGCCTCCATCTTACGGGTCCTTCATTGTCAACTTCCATATGCACAATATGGATAAGACCATAATGGAGCTTCACGGCATGTTGAAGACTGCTGAATCTAACATGGCCAAATCGAAGCCAACTTCCTCCACCGCCGTCCTTACGATCAAAGAGGGTGGCAAGAAGCGGAAGCAACCCGCTTCGGCCTCGAAGGGGAAGGGGAAGGCCAAGGTGGGAACACCGAAGCCCAAACCTAAAACCACCCCGGAGGCGAAGGGGAAGCAAGTAGCTACCGCCGTCACCTCTCCGGAAGAGGCAACCTGCTACTTCTGCAAGGAAAAGGGTCACTACCGGCGTAGTTGCCCCAAATACACGGAGGAGCTCAGGAAATTGAGATCCAAAGGTGCCGCTGCCTCCGGTATGTACATGATTGAACTCCATAACACTTCTACTTCAAACGCCTGGGTTTTAGACAGCGGGTGTGGTACTCACGTTTGTAATAATGTGCAGGTACTGACAAGAAGTAGAGACTTGGTTGATGGAGAGCTGGACCTCATCATGGGAAACAAGGCGGTTGTCCCGGTTGAGACGATAGGAAGTGTGGAGCTTGCCTTTCAATCCGGCTTATCTATTGTTCTATTGAATGTATGTTATTCGCCCGGTGTGGCAAGAAACATTATTTCCTTGTATGCTTTGTACGATGATGGATTTGATTTTGAATTTATGAATGGTTCTATTTTATGTTATAAAAATGGTTCCTTATGTTTCAAAGCATTTCCATGTCATGGCATATATGAAACAAGCGTAAGCTTGAGAAACAATAGATCAATCATGAATGTTGATTCGGGATCCAAAAGTGTTTTGGATAAAATGTCTCTTTGGCATGGTCGGTTAGGCCACATTAACAAGAAACGCATCGTCAAGCTCCAATCGGATGGGATCTTGGAATCATTTGACCACGGGTCTAATGAAGTATGCGAATCTTGTGTATTGGGCAAGATAACCAAAGCACCCTTCACCGGTGTATGTGAGAGGGCTAAAGACTTGTTGGATATCGTTCACACGGATGTGTGTGGTCCGTTCAAGCATGCCACTAGAGATCATTCCCGCTACTTCGTTACCTTCATTGATGATTATAGTCGATACGGGTATGTCTACTTGATGAGACAAAAGTCAGAAACCTTTGAGGTGTTCAAGACTTATCAAAACGAAGTAGAAAATCAACTTGGGAAAAGGATTAAGATGCTTAGATCCGATAGGGGTGGAGAGTATCTTAGTTCCGAATTCCGAGACCATCTTAGAAATTGTGGGATTGTCTCGCAATTAACACCTCCTAGGACACCTCAATTAAATGGTGTCGCCGAGAGGAGAAACCGAACATTGTTGGATATGGTTCGGTCTATGATGTGTCACTCGGAAGTTCCCATTACATTTTGGGGTTACGCTATTGAGACGGCTGGTAAGATCCTTAACCTCGTACCAACAAAGAAGGTTAAGAGAACACCGTATGAGATGTGGCATGGAAAGGTTCCATCCATCTCATATCTAAAGGTCTGGGGTTGTCCTGCCTACGTGAGACGTGAGGTAGAGGACAAATTGGAGCCCAGGGCCGAAAGGTGTTTCTTCATTGGTTATCCTGCTAATTCTATTGGATATTTGTTTTACAAACCTTTGGAGAACAAGGTATTTGTTGCTCGAAGGGCGGTCTTCCTAGAGAGGGAGCTGGTATCCAAGAGAGCTAGTGGGAGTAATGTTGATCTTGAAGAAATTCGAGAGCCTACCAATGTAGAACCTGATGTTGGAACTAGCTCACAACCGGCAACGGTTGAATCTCAGCAAGATGATGCTGGAGATAATGATGTAGATCCGTTACCTCTAAGAAGATCCGGTAGAAGTCAGCACGAGCCAAATAGATATGGTTTTCACATATCTGAGGGCACCGACATGGTAGTAGTTTCAGATGAACCTACCAAATACCAAGACGCTGTGGTGGGCGCTGAGTCTGCCAAGTGGAAAGAGGCAATGGATTCCGAGATTAAATCTATGGCCGATAACCAAGTTTGGGACTTGGTAGATCCTGTACCGGGGTGTAGACCCGTCGGGTGCAAGTGGGTCTACAAGAAGAAGATTGGCGTAGATGGCAAAGTAGACACCTTCAAAGCCCGACTGGTAGCTAAAGGTTTCACGCAAACTCATGGTGTAGACTATGAGGAAACCTTTTCTCCAGTGGCTATGTTGAAGTCGATTCGGATACTCATGGCCATTGCCGCATTTCATGATTATGAAATATGGCAGATGGACGTCAAAACCTCGTTCCTTAATGGAACACTATCAGAGGAGGTGTATATGACACAGCCTGAGGGTTTTGTACATCCCGAGTATCCGGATAAGGTCTGCAAGCTTAAGAAGTCCATTTATGGACTTAAGCAAGCCTCTCGGAGCTGGAACCTGTGCTTTGATGAGATGGTCAAAGAGTTTGGATTCTCTAAAAGCAAGGATGAGCCATGCGTATACATCCGAGCTAGTGGGAGCATAGTTGTATTCCTGGTTCTTTATGTGGATGATATTCTGCTAATTGGGAATGACGTCCCAACTTTGCAAGGTGTAAAAACCTGGCTAGGGAGTTGTTTCTCAATGAAGGATCTGGGAGATGCAGCTTATATTCTTGGGATTAAAATCTATAGAGATAGATCCCGCAGGTTGATTGGTCTGAGCCAAAGTGCATACATTAACAAGGTCCTAATGAGATTTAGGATGGAGGACTCCAAGAAGGGGTTCATACCTATGTCACATGGTTTGGTATTGAGTAAGACTCAATGCCCGAGTTCCCCTGAGGAACGGGAAGTAATGAGGCGAGTACCTTATGCTTCGGCAATAGGCTCGATCATGTACGCCATGCTATGTACTAGGCCTGATGTCTCTTGTGCATTAAGTATGACAAGTAGATATCAAGCCAACCCTGGTGAGGCACATTGGACAGCGGTGAAGAACATTCTCAAGTATCTTCGGAGGACTAAGGAGATGTTCTTAGTATATGGTGGGGAAGAGGAGCTGAGGGTAACTGGTTACTCCGATGCCAGCTTCCAAACCGACAGGGATGACTGCCGATCTCAATCGGGGTTTGTGTTCCTACTAAACGGTGGTGCTATCTCCTGGAGGAGCTCCAAACAAGACACGGTGGCTGATTCCACGACCGAGTCTGAGTATATTGCAGCAAGTGAAGCTGCAAAGGAGGCTGTATGGATGAGGAAGTTCATCCTTGATCTGGGAGTGGTTCCTAGCATTTCTGACCCTGTTGAGGTTTTCTGTGACAACGAGGGTGCAGTTGCATTGGCAAAGGAACCGAGATCTCACCGACGCACGAGACATATTCCGCGGAAATATCATTTTATCCGTGATGTGGTCGAAAATGGAGATATTGTCATCAGCAAAGTACACACGGATAACAACGTGGCGGATCCGTTTACTAAACCATTATCGCAAGCAAAGCACGGTGCTCACACACGTGCTATTGGTATTAGATTTGCTAGCGATTTGGTTTGAGTTTGTATCTTGTATTATTTGGTTATTGTATTTGATGTATTTACTTTCTTGGGAACATTAAGCAGTATTGTATTTATTGTACTTATCGATTATTAAATGGAGATTTGATAATGCGCAAGTTGCGGGTATTACTTTAAATCTTTACTGTGTTTCAACTTTGCATGTTTTACACTTCCCTGAATGTTTTACATTCTAAATGTCCACAGTCGGTCATTCTTCATGGGAAGGAAGTCTGAACAAAGACTGAGGGAAGTGATTGGTCATGTGCCCAATGGTGATTGGGACACTGGGACGCAATACTTCGCCTGTACTTGAAAAGGGTTTCAAGTGACTGGATGACCCACACCTGACTCCACTTTGTGGTACTTGTCATGAGTGGATCAGGATGATAATATCATTTCATCCTTAGACTGGAGATGCATGTGTCTGCATCACCTTGGTTTCCTTTGTTCTAATTGTTTTCAAACGCAGTCCGTAACTGGCTGTTATAAAGGGAGCAGTTGGGCAGAGTATGATCATTGTGGTGGGCAGTGTAGTCAAAAAGGATTTGTTCCTCTGTTTAGAGAGATATCCCTGGGCCCCTCGATGATTGGTCGCTGACACCAAAAATGCATGGCCGTGCTCGAGTGTGCAATGATTTGGGTAATCGATTGCAACTTGCTTATTTTGGTCACCACCAATCTTGATCGAGAAACATAATCGTGAAGGACCGAGAATGACTTAGTACCATGTCTCACCTTCACAAGGATATCGTGAACAAAGGGATGATTGATCACTTATCAATAGGACCATTTCACCTGAGTTGCAGTTTGGTTTCTTGCAGAAGACAAACACATACTGACTTGGGGGCAGAGATGTCTTACTAGAGGCCGCTCTCTGTCTGCGATGCATTGAGTACGGTGAATCATGTGTAAGTGGGAGTTTGTTGGAGAATGCCCACTGATTCACGTGCGTCAAATGATTGCTACCGATGACGTATGGGCCTATCGGGTCACACACCGGGGGCTGACCTTGACAACTACCTAAAAGGTGAGGGTGTGAAAGGATAAATAATGATAGTTGGTTTCCTGGCAGGAGTTAGCGGCGCTAACTCTGGCGTCGCTAAATCAGCCGCGTTAGCGGCGCTAACTTTGGGCGGTTAGCGGCGCTAACGTTGGGCAGTTAGCGGCGCTAACCCCGCCTGACTGAAACAACTTTAACTTTTCCACCTCTTCTCTCCACCAATGCATGCTATCCCTCATCATTACCTCTGGGCCGACTAAGGGAGATCAGGAGACGACTTCAGGTCTATATAAGCATGCATTTCTCTCCTTTCTCTACTCTTGGCCATATTGTTTAACACATACACTTAGAACATTTGAGTTGCTAAGAAAACAAGAGAGAAAAGTGAGAGAGTTTCCTGGTGGTTTTCGTGGGTGGTTGTTCCAGAAGTATTATCTTGTGAAGATTAGCTTCAAGGGGTGCTAGTACACCAAGGTTGCCTTGTGTCTCGGTGTGGACTTCGATTGGAGAAAGAAGCTCGTTAAAGAGAACAAGTTTGGAGCTACATCTACACACAACCATCAGAGATATCCAGGGTATAATACTCTTCTTTTTGTGCTTTAGTTGCTTAATCATGTTGTAGAGTTTGGTACACTAATGGGGTTCCTAGTTTGGTTGTTTTTTATGCTTAAATATTTCGTTTTTGTTATTGCATGCTTCCGTTGCGCATGACCCTGAACCCCAACAACCCGCAACTTGCACATTATCAAATCTCCATTTAATAATCGATAAGTACAATAAATACAATACTGCTTTATGTTCCAAAGAAGGTAAATACATCAAATATAATAACCAAACAATACAAGATACAAACTCAAACCAAATCGCTAGCGAATCTAATACCAATAGCACGGGTGTGGGCATCGTGCTTAGCTTGCGATAACGGTTTAGTGAACGGATCCGCCACATTGCTATCCGTGTGTACTCTGCTGATGACAATATCTCCACTCTCAACCACGTCCCGGATATAATGATATTTCCGCGGAATGTGCCTCGTGCATCGGTGAGATCTCGGTTCCTTTGCCAATGCAACCGTACTTTCGTTATCACAGAAAATCTCAACAGGGTCGGAAATGCTAGGAACCACTCCCAGATCAAGGATGAATTTCCTCATCCATACAGCCTCCTTTGCAGCTTCACTTGCCGCAATGTACTCAGACTTGGTCGTGGAATCAGCCACCGTGTCTTGTTTGGAGCTCCTCCAGGAGACAGCACCACCGTTTAACAGGAACACGAACTCCGATTGAGATCGGCAGTCATCCCTGTCGGTTCGGAAGCTGGCATCGGAGTAACCAGTTACCCTCAGCTCTTCTTCCCCACCATATACTAAGAACATATCCTTAGTTCTCCGAAGATACTTAAGAATGTTCTTCACCACTGTCCAATGTGCCTCACCAGGGTTGGCTTGATATCTACTTGTCATACTCATTGCACAAGAGACATCAGGCCTACTACACAACATGGCGTACATGATCGAGCCTATTGCCGAAGCATAAGGAACTCCCCTCATTACTTCTCGTTCCTCAGGGGAACTCGGGCATTGAATCTTACTCAATACCAAACCCTGTGACATATGTATGAACCCTTCTTGGAATCCTCTATCCTAAATCTCTTTAGGACCTTGTCAATGAACGTGCTTTGGCTAAAACCAATCACCCTGCGGGATCTATCTCTATAGACTTTAATCCCAAGAATATAAGCTACATCTCCCAAATCCTTCATTGAAAAACAACTCCCTAGCCAGGTTTTTACACCTTGCAAAGTTGGGACGTCGTTCTCAATTAGCAGAATATCATCCACATAGAGAACCAGGAATACAACTATGCTCCCACTAGCCCTGATGTATACGCATGGCACATCCTTGCTTTTAGAGAAGCCAAACTCTTTGACCTTCTCATCAAAGCACAGGTTCCAGCTCCAAGAGGCTTGCTTAAGCCCATAAATGGACTTCTTAAGCTTGTAGACCTTATCTGGAAACTCAGGATGTACAAAACCCTCAGGCTGTGTCATATACACCTCCTCATATAGTGTTCCATTAAGGAACGCGGTTTTGACGTCCATCTGCCATATTTCATAATCATGAAATGCGGCAATGGCCATGAGTATCCGGATAGACTTCAACATAGCCACCGGGGAAAAAGTTTCCTCATAGTCTACACCATGAGTTTGCGTGAAACCCTTAGCCACGAGTCGTGCTTTGAAGGTGTCTACGTTGTCATCTACGCCGATCTTCTTCTTGAAGACCCACTTGCACCCGACGGGTTTACACCCCTGTACAGGATCTACCAAGTCCCAAACTTGGTTATCGGCCATAGATTTAATCTCGGATTCCATCGCCTCTCTCCACTAGGCAGACTCAGGGCCCACCACAGCGTCCTGGTATTTGGTAGGTTAATCAGAAACTACTACCATGTCGGTGCCCTCAGATATGTGAAAACCATATCTCTCTGGCTCATGCCGACTTCTACCAGATCTTCTTAGAGGTAATGGATCTACATCATTATCTCCAGCATCATCTTGCTGAGATTCAACCATTGCCGGTTGTGAGCTAGTTCCAACATCAGGTTCTACATTGGTAGGCTCTCGACTTTCTTCAAGATCAACCTTGCTCCCACTAGCCCTTTTGGATATCAGCTCCCTCTCTAGGAAGACCGCCTTTCGAGCAACAAATTCCTTGTTCTCCGAAGGTTTGTAAAACAAATATCCCATAGACCTAGCAGGATAACCAATGAAGAAACACCTATCGGCCCTGGGCTCCAACTTGTCCTCCACCTCTCGTCTCACGTAGGCAGGACATCCCCAGACCTTTAGATATGAGATGGATGGAACCTTTCCATGCCACATCTCATACGGTGTTCTCTTAACCTTCTTTGTTGGTACGAGGTTAAGGATTCTACCAGCCGTCTCAATAGCGTAACCCCAAAATGTAATGGGAACTTCCATGTGACACATCATAGACCGAACCATATCCAACAATGTTTGGTTCCTACTCTCGGCGACACAATTTAATTTAGGCATCCTAGGAGGGGTTAATTGTGAGACAATCCCACAATCTCTAAGATGGTCTCGGAATTCGGAACTAAGATACTCTCCACCTCTATCAGATCTTAGCATCTTAATCCTTTTCCCAAGTTGATTCTCTACTTCATTTTGATAAGTCCTAAACACTTCAAAGGTCTCGGACTTTTGTCTCACCAAGTAGACATACCCGTATCGACTATAATCATCAATAAAGGTTACGAAGTAGTGGGAGTGGGCTCTAGTGGCATGCTTGGACGGACCACACACATCAGTGTGAGCGATGTCCAACAAGTCTTTTGCCCTTTTACATTCACCGGTGAAGGGGTGCTTTGGTCATATTGCCCAATACACAAGATTCGCATACTTCATTAGACCCGTGGTCAAATGATTCCAAGATCCCGTCCGCTTGGAGCTTGGCGATGCACTTCTTGTTTATGTGGCCTAAGCGACCATGCCAAAGAGACATTTTATCAAAAACAATTTTGGATCCCGAATCAACATTCATGATTGATCTATTGTTTCTCAAGCTTACGCTTGTTTCATATATGCCATGACATGGAAATGCTTTGAAACATAAGGAACCATTCTTATAACATAAAATAGAACCATAAATAAATTCAAAATCATATCCATCGTCATACAAGGCATACAAAGAAATAATGTTTCTTGCCACGCAGGGCGAATAACATACAATCAACAAAACAATAGATAAGCCGGATTGAAAGGCAAGCTCCACACTTCCTATCTTCTCAACCGGGACAACCGCCTTGTTTCCCATGATGAGGTCCAGCTCTCAATCAACCAAGTCCCTACTTCTTGTTAGTACCTGCACATTATTACAAACGTGAGTACCTCACCCGCTGTCTAATACCCAGGCGTTAGAAGTAGAAGTGTTACGGAGTTCAATCATGTACATATCGGAGGCAGCAACACCTTTGGATCTCAACTTCTTGTACTTGGGGCAACTACGCCGGTAGTGACCCTTTTCCCCGCAGAAGAAGCAGGTTGCCTCTTCCAGTGAGGTGGCAGCGGCGGCCACTTGTTTCCCCTTCTCCTCCAGGGTGGTTTTAGGTTTAGGCATCGGTGTTGCCACCTGGGCCTTCCCCTTCCCCTTTGAGGCCGAAGCGGGTTGCTTCCGCTTCTTGCCACCCTCTTTGATCGTAAGGACGGCGGTGGAGGAAGATGGCTTCATTTTGGCCATGTTAGACTCGACAGTCTTCAACATGCCATGAAGCTCCATTATGGTCTTATCCATATTGTGCATATGGAAGTTTACAATGAAGGGCCCGTAAGAAGGAGGCAAAGATTGGAGGATTATTTCAACCGCCAACTCTTTCCCCATAGGGAACCCCAACTTCTCCAATTGATCTACATAGCCCTTCATACGAAGGACATGTGAACTCACGTTGCCGCCTTCCTGCATCCGGCAACCAACAAAGGCTTTGACACATTCATACAATTCTTGCCTAGCTTGCATCTGGAACATGTCCTTCAGCTACGTTATCATGTCATACGGACTCACAGTCTCGAATTTCCTTTGAAACTCGGGACTCATGGTCGTAAGCATGAGGCAAGTGACATCGTTTATGTCACGGACACGCTTTTCATACGCATCCTTTGTAGCCCTTGGTGCGTTAATAGCCTGAGCTTCCGAAAGAGGAGACTCCAAGACCTCAAGCTTCATTTCGTGGCGTAGGACAATTCTCAATGTCCTAAACCAATCCATAAAGTTAGGTCCTTGAAGTTTCTCCTTCTCAAGGAAAAGACGTAGCGACATGTTTGCGGTGTTGGTGTTGGTGCTAGTAGATGCCATCTACAAGCAAAATACGAAGTTTGGTTAGTTTGACGTTTTAAATCCTTGTTAAATAATTACCCACTTGTTTATAAAACAAATTATATTAACAAGGGCCAAGAACCTCAAAGTACCCCAATCCATGACGGGTTTGCGGCGGATCACTTCATGGAGCTACTTAGGCCGGTAAACACTTTACCGATTGCAATCCGCGATCGCAACTCTTAGACACTTGCGGGATCCTAGGTACTCATAGCACCCGTTTGGCATGTTTGATCCCTTCACACCATTCCTCATTAATCCACCATTGTAGCTCGGTATGGGCATGACAACTACCAAGGCGTTTTAAATCTTGGAATTGTAAATCGACCATCAAGATACACGGTGGTACTGTAGCCCAATGGTCGGCTCGGCTAAAGCTCGACATTCCGACCTTGCGAGTTGCCACACGCACCTTCCACACAGTTACACAAAACCGATCTCGGCTAAAGCTCGACAACCGATCTTGTTTCAGTAGATTCGGGTGGTACCATCTTATGGTTGGTGTGTGATTTACTTTTGAGAAAAACGGGGTTTTGATTTCTCCGGTTAAAACAAATTTTAACCAATTCTTGTTATGCCGCGCGAGGGTTTGTTAACCAATTCAAAACTCTTGGTTTTAATTTATTTTGAAAAATTTTCAAGCTTGCGAAGAAACTAAACAACCAAGCAAGAAAAACAAAATAAACTAAACAACCACGCATGTAAACACATCCGGTAACGAGCCAACCCTATGCGTCTTGCCCGTGAGCCAACGGACAAGACTAAGTCATCTAAGGACAAACTCCGAATGACTTGATGCGTGCTCCTCCCACTTGATCCATTGAGTCTCCCACCGACCTCCGGATCCAAGATTGAGCAAAGACACCTTCTCCCGGTTCATCTTTGGTTGTCTTCGGTTCTCCTTTTACAAAAATTAAAAGGAAATGGCATGCAAGCCACAATATCTATTCTAAGCTAATATTAACAATTACAAAGAATAGGAAATCGGCATGCAAGCCATTAAATATTACAAACCGAATGAATTAATTAATTATTACAAACCAAGTGTGGTACATACCACCAAATGAATGAATAAATAATTACAACCAACCAAAACACATCACATAGGTCACAAGGCTCATTGTTACCGGATTTACAAACAACTACAACAAACAACACATAACAACATGGTGTGCCACACCAAACCGTGTAAAATATCCCAACTAGATTTATTCCAAAACTACCTAAAACACTCAAGGCACGAGTGAATAAATCTTGTACGTATGTATTAGCAATTCCAAACAAATTGAAAATCCATACTCATACATACACAAAATAAGTATATGCACGTGCGCGTTATCATGCCAAGAACCACCCGATACATATAAATATGCGAATTAGGATATTATGGGGTTTTCTAAATGGTCAAAAGACCAATCTAAACTACTCGAAAAATCCAGAAAATGGCCAAATCATTTTTATAAAGTTTTTCTTTTAAAACGGGTCAAAAAACAATTTCCAAACGTCCTTCACGACCACTGACCTTCACGACCTCTCACGGCCCGTGAAGTCAGTAAGTCCCACGACTCGTGAAAATTTTCAAAAAACCCTTTCACGACCACAACCCCACACTGTGGTCGTGTAGGCTTCACGACCGTGAAGCTGTAACTTCACGCCCGTGAAGACCTTCTAGACAGAATGTCCAGATTTACATAAAAATGATTTTCAGGCCAAAATGGTGCAAGCAAGGCATCAAGATGGCTCTGATACCACTGCAGGAGTTTATGGACAGTACCAAAATGCAACGGAAGCAAAGATTAAAGCATTTTAAATCAAAGGTTTTCATGAACTCCATTAATGGTAAAAGCTTGAAACTAACTTGCATGCAACCAAAACAAGACAAACAAAGTAGAAATGGTGTTATACCTTCCTCCTAAGCTCCTTGCTACTGTGAGAAGGTTGTTTTGCGGATGGGATGAACCAAAACTTGAAGAAAAGGCCTCCAAGTACTTCTACCGAAGTAATACACCAAGTACTTCTACCTTTGTGCTAGCAAGATGATCAAAACCACACTCTCCTTGGTTGGATTCTTGATGTACAACCCTTAAGTTTTCTGCAACTCACACTAGTAACCTCACAACTCTCTTTGTGTTTGAAGCTTGTAGTGTGTAAGTATCAAAGTGGCAAAAGTTCTAAAGGCATCTAAGGCTAAAGCCTTATATAAACCCTTATAGAGACTTGTGGAAACATATCAGCCGGCCAAGAGATGAAATCTCATTGGACCAACAACACAAAGCCAATGAAATTCAAGTGCCACTTGGTTTTCCTGGCTTCAAGACCCCTCACGGGCTATCACGGCCTGTGAAGCTTACAAGCTCCACTGCCCGTGCCGTGTTTTCACAAGTCGTAGAGGTATCCGTGGCACATTTATCCTTCACGATCCCTTCACGGTCCATGAAGGACCTTGAAGCCACTCTAGTCCACGAGCCATAATGCTCCTGTAAGGACTCGTGGGGACACCTTGCTTCACGACCCGTGGAGCATCCTTCACGGTCGTGAAGCCTAGGTCAACTGGAATTTGACCATTTTGACCGGCTATTTTCACTTAGGGCTACTAGGGTAGAAGTTAGGTATATGACCCAATAGGCCCGCACATTATCGGCAGTGATATGGCATACGTGTGTCAGTGGGCATACTCCAACAGACTCCCACTTCCCAGAAATTTTTTTCATTCTAAATGTCCACAGTCGGTCATTCTTCATGGGGAGGAAGTTTGAGATAACGCTGAGGGAAGTGGTTGGTCGCTATCTAATAATGGATTAGATAAAATAGACGCAACACTTCGCCTGTGCTTGCAATGGTCAAGTTACTGGATGACCCGCACCTCAGATTACTTCATGGTTTCTGTCATGAGTAACTTAGGATAATAATATCATTCCGTCCTTAGACCGGAGATACATGTGTTCCAAAGCATGGTTCAACTTTGCTTTGATTGCTTTCTAACGCAGTTCATAACTGGCTGTTATAAGGGGAACTTTTGGGTAAAGTTTGGGGTATGTGGCGGAGCAATATAGTCAAAGGGATTCGTTCCTCTAGTCTTAGAGAGATATCCATGGGCCCCTCGATGATTGAGAGCTGACGTAAAATGCATGGCCATGCTCAAGCTGCAATGATTTATGATCGATTGCAACTAGATTTTGGGTCACCATCAATAAAGATCGAGAAACATAATCGTGAACGATCTGTAGATTGACATCTAACCATGTCTCGTGTTCACTCGGATATCGCGAAAGAAAGGATGATTGATCACTTATCAATAGGGTCATATCAAACCTATAGGGTTGTGATTTAGTACTTGTCTTAGGATGACATAACTCGCGTTGACTTGGGTGGCAGAGATGCTTTGCTAGAGGCCGCTCTCTGTCTGTGTTACTTATCGATATGTTGTGTCATGTGCAAGTGGGAGTTTGTTGGAGTATGCCCACTGACACACATATATTAGTAATGCTACTGATGATACACGAGCCTATTGGGTCACACGCAAAGGATTGATCCCGACAACCCGCAACCGAAAGAGAGAATCAAATATTCTGGAAACGGTGTTTACGCGCCACGTAAACTTTAGGTTTCCGCAACGCGTAAACCATCTGACAGTAACTTGACTTTTTGGTTATTGCTTGACTCAAGTTATTGACTTTGGTGACATTGGAGAACGGCATGCACGACTTTATTGCCTTGTATATCTGCTGAAGTGGGTGATTAAGTCTTGTAGGTCTTTCATATGTCAAGGGGGTTAATTATTTGATCAAGGATTTGCAAAAGGAAATTCTCTCTCTATTCAAGAACACTTGCATACACTTTTATAAGTTTTCTTGAGTGTTCTTGTGTGTCTCCAGAAATCATAAGTGTTCTTAGTGATTTTATGGAAGATGTGAGTTGTTCCAAAAAGTGATTTCAAGTCTTGAAGATCACAACTTGGCATACTAGCATTTGCGGATCAAACAAACTTGGGGTAGACTTCGGTAGAGAGGAAGCTTGTTTGCTTTCTTGTCAAGAGTTCCAGAAGTCAGAAGAGGGTACATTTCTTATCCTTCCCTTTTACATGTTGCATTTTGTAGTTATAGAGTTCTTGGTCCATTTTGGGTTTCAAGCCTTTTATGCTTCATATTCTTGGTTTATCCTTCCGCTGCTGTGTTCATTGAAACCCAACAGTGTCGTCCCCAGCTCAGCTTCAAATGGCAAGGACAGGTACCTTATAAACTGTACATGAAGATATTGGAACACGGTATGGACCACAAGGCACAGCGGAATCAAAAACAAAAGTTTAAAAAACAAAATCGGGTCCATAACATGTTCCAAAGTGATGATCTTCTACAAAACACAAATTGCAACTTAAAGGAACAAGAGGGAGAAGAAATATACCTCTTATACCTTTCTGAAATCGGCTGTAGCAAACTAAAACGCGACAACCAAGAGATCCAAGTGTATCTCCTCTATTGCATGATCCACACCAAGATTTCTTGATCCCAAAGTGCTAGCAATCCATCAAATGAACATCCACATCGATTCCATCTTCTGGAACAGCCCACAAGCTTCTCCTCTTGCACCCAAAAACCTCACACTACAATCAAGAATCACCTACTTAGTGTATAATGTGTGTCAATTTCATTTAGCACCAAGAGAGAACTTAGAGAGAGAGAGATCAAAGTCTCATGCATGTACAACTACAGAACCAGACCAAAAACTCTCGGTTTGGCCAGATTCAAAGGCTCTACCTCATTGGACCACAAGATGGCCCAATCAAATAAGAGATTTTCATGCAGAAAGACCTTCACGGTCTCTCACGGCCCGTGAAGATCCCGTGAAGACTAAATGCGCCACGACTAGCCATAGTCCTTCACAGCCCATGCCGCGTCGAGTGACTCGTGAGGGCGTCATCCTCTACAACCGCTACACGACCTCTCAAGACCAGTGAAGACTCCACGAGCCGTATGAGAGTCGTTTAGTCAAACGTGAGGGAAGTGGGCTTCACGACCCGTGGATCATTCCTCACGGCCGTGAAGCCCTAAAATCAAACAATTTGATTTTTGGACCTTCTCTCTTTATCAGTAAGCTGTCGGGATCAATCCTTGGCGTGTAACCCAATAGGCTCGTACTTCATCAGCAGTAACACCATTGTACTTGTGTCAGTGGGCAAATACCAACAGACTCCCACTTGCACATGACACAACATACCCAGAGGTATCACAGACAGGGAGCGGCCTCTAGCAAGGCATCCCTGCCCCCAAGTCAGTACGAGGTATGTCATCCCATAGACAAATACCAATTCACAACCCAAAGGTTTGAAATGGCCCTATAGATAAGTGATCAACCATCCTTTTGTTCGCGATATCCATGTGAAGACCAGACATGGTACTAAGTCATTCTTAGTCATTCACGATTATGTTTCTCGATCGAGATTGGTGGTGACCAAAATATACAAGTTGCAATCGATCACACATCATTGCAAGCTTGAGCACGGCCATGTATTTTGGTGTCAGTGCCCAATCATCGAGGGGCTCAGGGATATCTCTCTAAATAGAGGAACAAATTTCTTTGACTACATTGCCCACCACAGTGATCATACTCTGCCCAGCCACTCCCTTTATAACAGCCAGTTACAGACTGCGTTTGAAAACAACTAGAGCAAAGCAAACCAAAGTGATGCAGACACATGCATCTCCAGTATAAGGATGAAATGATATTATCATCCTGAATCACTCATGACAAGTACCACAAAGTGAATTCAGGTGTCGGTCGTCCAGTCACTTGAAACCCCTTTCAAGTACAGGTGAGGTATTGCGTCCCTGTGTCCCCATCACCATTGGACACTTGACCAATCACTTCCCTCAGCCTTCATTCAGACTTCCTTCCCTTGAAGAATGACTGGTTGTGGACGTTTAGAATGTAAACACATTCAGGGAAGAGGTAAAACATGCAAAGTTGGAACACAATAAGGCTTACTGTTCCCAAAGATAAAGCATATCAAAACATTACTAAAACAAACTCAAGCCAAGTTCATGCAGACCTTAGTATGACATTCATCACTAGACTGCAACTATAGCTCTGTAAACGGACCATCCACGATGTCATCCGTGTGTACTCTGACATTGACCATATCCCACTTCAACCAATCACTTACCAGGTGTGTGTTGATGGGATTACGATCGTTAATCCAACACATAATGCCTTCATTGTTTCAATGAACCTAATAAGGAAAACAATGCTTAGTTTTATGATTTTATGTGCATAGCCATCATACTCTCATAGTTTTCATAAATATCTCTATAGAGTCAGTGATGCTTGGTTCTCAATGATCATATCACTGCTACAACCAACCACTTTCAAAGTGTGCGTTGATGGGATTTTGATCATTTGTCCAAGCAGTTATACCTTCATTGTTTCAAAAGAACCCAATAAGGCAAACAATGCTTGGTTCACAAAATTTAATGTGTATAAGCATCGTACCCTCATTCACTCAAAAGAATCCAATAGAGTCAGTGATGCTTTACGTAAATTAACAATACCATATTTAAAAAGGATCACAAACCCCAATCAAGATCGGCGGTTTTTCCTTTAAATAGAAGCCATCCCAAGAGTAACAACTCACTTTAAGCTTCTTCTAATTACATCACCACAAGAACATATACTCATATTTTTTGTATTCAACAAACTTCTTTGAAAATCCCATTTTTATTATGAACGCATAATTTGTTAGAATCTACCCAATAATATATGTACGCCTTAGAGCACTGCCGATGATGTATGGGCCTATATGGGTCACACACCGGGGTCTAACATGACAACAAATATGGTTGAGGGACCAAAGATGGCAAAAGTGCTAGTTAGCAATGCAGGCCACGATAGCGCCGTTAACTTAACGAATTAGCGCCGCTAACTGTTAAAGGTTAGCGCCGCTACGGCTGCATGTGCTTTATGTCAATTCGAAGTCAGGCCGCGTTAGTGCCGCTACGGGTTAAGGTTTAGCGCTGCTAACTCTTGGTTAGCGCCGCTAACCCTGCATGGGCTTTATGTCAAATTCATCTCCATTTGTAGCCAATGGGTGTGAGCTTCTAGAACCGACTTGGCCGGTTAGTGGGGAGATACAGGGTCGGTTTTTGAGTATTTAAAAGACTTAAGATCTGGACTCTTTTGCTCTCTTGGTCAATTTTCCTCATAAGCACTCATATTTCTCTCTCACACTTGATACCATGTCTTGGTGATTTTTGGTGAACAAGAGAAACTCAGGAGTTCCAGAAGACTCTTTTGCTGTCCTTGATTGATATTTCAAGTAGAAGATATCATCAAGCTTGCTAGCACACGTTGTTTGACTAGTTCCCGGGGTGCGATTTCGAGGACCAAGGAAGAAGAAGAAGGATCTTGCTTCTACCACCACGATCAGCCACCAATAAGAAGTTTACTGGAGCATAGGAGCTGGTATAACTCTATTACCTTCTTGTTTTTGTTGTTATTTGTTACATAGAGTAGATCCACCTTTGGGATTTCTTTGTTTTGAACACCCATTTGTATGTTTGATGTTTTTCTCGCTTCCGTTGCGTGTTCTTGAAATCCCAACAGTGGTATCAGAGCCACCTCTATGTTAGAATAGCACTTGGTGGCTTGAAAACCCCGAAATCAAAGTGTTTGTATACTGCCGTTAGGGTTAGCGGCGCTACTCTAGGGTTAGCGGAGCTAAGTCTCTGGAGTTAGCGGCGCTAACGCTACTGGAAATTGTTTTTCAAAATTTTTGAATAAAACAGCCTTGGTGTCGGGATTTTTGGCCTTTTACCTTCTGGAAATTTGTTCCAAAGGTAGTTTTCTTGTTGTTCCAGTAGAGACATGATATGTTTGGTTGTATGTCTTAACATGAGTTGGTAATCTTGCCTTGGCCCATTTGGTTGATTTGTGTTGTTCATGTTATTTGGTGGTTTTGATCCACATTTGATGGCTGTAAATTTATTAAAATATGTTTTTTTGTAATAAATTTGTGGCTTGCATGCTATTTCATTCATCCATGTACATGTAATTAGATAAATAGGAAAATTATGTGGCTTGTATTCCAGTTATTTTCTATTGTATGTAATTTGTATGATGGAGGGATGAAGACACAAGAGGAGGCAAAACTAGATGGAGTTTGATACCCTTAGAAGCCAATGAAGTCCAATGGAGATGGTGGTTCTAGTGGGAGCTTGCATCAAGACCGTTTTATCCCTTAGTTTGACCGAGTTCTTCCCGTTTTGGCTCACGGGAGGAACGCATAGGTTTAATGGCAAAGATTACCGACTATGTTGTATATTGCGTGTGATGTGATTTTATTATTCTATGCATGGATTGTAGGTTTCACATGCTAGATAATTTTTGATAAAATTAATAAAATCACAAGAGTTTTGATAAAATTTGTTTCCTCTCGCGCGCGATCACATACATTGATTAACCCACCTAGTGAAAATAGGTTTTGTCACTAACAAGTTAATCAAAACCAAACCGGAAACAAAAGCCCGTTTTTACACAAAACGTAAATCATGCACCATCCGTAAGTCGATACCACCCGAATCTAGTCTTATGGGATTTGGTTGTCGAGCTTAGTACGAGCCAATTCCCATGAAACTGTGTGGAAGGTGAGTGTGGCGAATTCACAACTTTGGTTGTCGGCTTAGCACGAGTTAACCAAAATTTCAAGACTTAAAATTGGTGCAAGAAGGGATCAAACATGCCAAACGACCATTAGATGTCGTAGGATCCCGCATGTGCTAAGGATTGCAATGGAGATTGCAATTGGCAAAATGGTTGCCGACCTAAATAGTTTTATCATGTGATCCGCGGTAACCCCATCAGATGGTAGGATGAAATACGATTCTTAGCTTTGTTAGGTTAATTATTTATGGGTAAATTATTTAACAAGATAAAATATCAAACTAACTAATATCTACTTTGCAATATTTTAGATAGCATCAACAAGCGCAACAAACACCACCACCAACGTTTCTCTACGAGTTTTCCTAAAAAAGGAGAAACTCGATGGAAGCAACTTCATGGAATGACATAGACAACTGAGGTTGGTCTTGCGGTATGAAGGAAAGTTGCATACCATAGAGGAACCCCTCCCCAAGGCACCTCCTGCCGGTGCAAGAAGGGCTACTCGTGAGGCGTATGAAAAACGCCTAAAGGAAACTGAGGAAATCACGTACCTTATGTTGAGCACGATGAACCAAGATTTGCAAAAGCAAATGGATCATCTGAGTGCTTACGACCTGCTCGTGCAGCTGAAGGACATGTTCCAACAGCAGGCGAGGCAGGAAAGGTACGAGTGCCTCAAGTCGACCCTTGCTTGCAAGATGCAAGAGGGTGGGAACGTGAACACGCATGTGTTGCGGATGAAAGCAAACATCGAGCGCATGGAGAAGTTAGGTTTTACCATCAGGAGGGAGATGGCGGTTGATTTAATCCTCCAATCCCTGCCCGGTACATATGATCAAATCGTTATGAGTTACCATATGCACAACATGGATAAAACCTTGATGGAACTTCATGGTATGTTGAAGACCGCTGAGTCTAGCATGACCAAGAACAAGCCATCCTCCTCCACTTCTCAAGTTCTCGCCATCCGGGAAGGCCGCATCACGAAGAAGAAGGCCGCCCCTTCCAACAAGAGGAAGGGTAAGGGAAAGGTTGGCGTGGCCAAGCCTAACCCGGCCTCCGAGGGCAAGGGCAAGGGGAAACTTCCCCAAGCCAAGGCTCCGGAGGATGCGGAGTGCTTTTCTGCCGGGGCAAGGGCCATTACCGCCGTACTTGCCCGAAGTACCTGGAGGGAGTCAACAAGCTCAAGGCAATGAGCATTTCTGGTCCAGATACGTCAAGTACGTTCATGATAGAACTCCACCATACTTATACTTCTAAAGGCTGGGTATTAGATACTGGCTGTGTTACTCACATATGTAATATGGTGCAGGTGCTAAGGGCAAGTAGGAGCTTGGAGCGGGGAGAACTGGATCTTGTAACGGGAAACTCGGAGGTTGTCCCAGTGGAAGCTAAAGGAGACTTGGAGCTTTCATTCAAGACCGGTTTTTCTATTTTGTTAAAGGATGTATGCTATTCGCCCAATGTGGCTAGAAACATTATTTCTTTTCACAAATTGTATGACGATGGTTTTGATTTTAAATTTGTAAGTGGTACAATCTTTTGCTTTAAAAATGAAGTTGTTTATTTTAAAACTTTACCATGTCATGGCATATATGAGGCAAATGCATACATTGAATCAAGACAATCTATCATGAATATTCTTTCTGACTCAAAAAATGGTTTGGATAAATATTCTATGTGGCATAGTCGTCTTGGTCATATAAACAAGACTCGTATCACCAAGCTCCAAGCGGATGGGATCTTGGAATCATTTGATCAAGGATCGAATGAAGTATGCGAATCTTGCTTATTGGGCAAAATGACAAAGGCACCCTTCACGGGAACAAGTGAGAGGGGAAAGGACCTTTTGGACATAATCCATACGGATGTATGTGGACCTTTCAAGCATGTCACAAGGAATAATTCAAGAGACTTTGTAACCTTTATAGATGATTATAGTAGGTACGGGTATGTCTATCTTGTTAAACACAAGAATGAAACCTTTGAGGTGTTCAAGACATTCCAAACCCAAGTTCAGAATCAGTTGGGCAAAACTATAAAGATACTCCGGTCTGATATAGGTGGAGAGTATCTTAGTACCGAATTCGTCGATCATCTTAAAAATTGTGGAATTGTTTCACGATTGACACCTCCAAGGACTCCACAATTAAATGGGGTCGCTGAGAGGAGGAACCGGACTTTGCTTGATATGGTAAGGTCTATGATGAGTCGGACGGAGGTACCTATTAGTTTCTGGGGATATGCCTTAGAAACGGCGGTAAGAATCCTTAACCTCGCATCAACCAAGAAAGTTGATAAAACACCTTATGAAATGTGGCATGGTAAGAAGCCGACACTTTCATATCTAAGAGTTTTGGGTTGTCAAGCCTACGTGAGACGTGAGGCCGAAGACAAGCTTGAACCTCCTTCAGAGAGGTGTTATTTTATCAGATATCCTCCTAACGGTGTTGGATATTTATTTTATAAACCTTCAGAGAACAAGGTATTTGTTGCTCGAAGGGCATTCTTCCTTGAAAGGGAGTTGCTATCCAAACACGGCAGTAAGGAAGTAGACCTTGAGGAAGATCAAGGGTCGGCCGATAAAGGACTTGAGCTTGGCACTAGCCAAAATACCGAGCAAGATGATGATGCGGTACCTGACACTCTAGCAACGTCTACTCCTAGGCGTTCCAGTAGGACTCATGATGAACCTACCAAGTACAAGGAAGCTATGGCAGGCCCTGAGTCTGCTCAGTGGAGAAAGGCGATGGATAGAGAGATGCAATCTATGTCGGATAACCAGGTTTGGGAACTGGTTGATCCTACACCCGGGATAAAACCCGTTGGGTGTAAATGGGTTTTTAAGAAGAAACCTGGCATAGATGGAACCTTGGATATCTTCAAAGCCCGACTGGTGGCAAAGGGTTTCACTCAGACCCAAGGAATTGATTATGATGAAACATTCTCCCCAGTGGCCATGTTGAAGTCAATCCGGATACTACTTGCCATAATTGCATTTCATGATTATGAAATTTGGCAAATGGATGTAGAGACCGCCTTCCTTAACGGGAAGCTTCATGAAGAGGTGTATATGAGACAGCCTGACGGTTTTGAACATCCAAAGTATCCAAACAAGGCTTGTAAGCTTGTAAAGTCCATTTATGGACTTAAGCAAGCATCTCGAAGCTAGAATCTTTGCTTTGATGAGAAAATCAGAGAGTTTGGATTTTCAAAGAGCAAAGATGAACCTTGTGTGTATGTCAGGGCTAGTGGGAGCACTATAGTCTTCTTGGTTCTGTATGTAGATGATATTCTACTTATTGGAAATCATATCCCAAGCCTAAGGAGTGTCAAAGCTTGGCTAGGGAATTGTTTTTCAATGAAGGACCTAGGCGATGTGAGTTGTATTCTGGGAATAAAGATCTATAGAGATAGATCTAGAAGGCTGTTAGGGCTCTCTCAAAGTGCATACATAGAAAAGGTCGTGAAACGCTTTAAAATGGAGGAATCCAAGAAAGGAAACCTCCCTATGTTGCATGGTTTGACTTTGAGTAAAACTCAATGTCCTACCGCCATGGAGGAGATAGAAGTAATGAAACGAGTACCATATGCTTCGGATGTGGGCTCGATCATGTACGCCATGTTATGCACTCGTCCTGATGTGTCATGTGCTTTAAGCATGACAAGTAGATATCAGGCAAACCCAGGAGAGCCTTACTGGAGGGCAGTAAAGAACATTCTTAAATATCTGAGACGTACAAAAGAGATGTTCTTAGTATATGGTGGGGAAGAAGAGCTGAGAGTAAAGGGTTACTCGGATGCTAGCTTCCAAACTGACTGGGATGACTGCCGATCTCAATCGGGGTTTGTGTTCCTGTTAAATGGTGGTGCTGTCAGCTGGAGGAGCTCAAAGCAAGACACGGTGGCTGATTCGACTACCGAATCGGAGTACTTTACGGCAAGTGAAGCTGCAAAGGAAGCCGTGTGGATGAAGAAATTCATCCAAGATCTACAAGTTCTTCCAAGCATCGCTGACCCTATTGAGATCTTTTGTGACAATGAGGGTGCGGTGGCTTTGGCAAATGAACCAAGAGCTCACAAGAGGACAAGACACATTTCGCGCAAATACCACTTTATATGGGATGTTATTGAAAGTGGTGAAGCCATCATTAGCAGAGTAGCATCGAATGGAAACTTGGCAGATCCATTCACTAAGCCGTTACCGCAAGCAGGTCATGAATCTCACCCTAGAGGGATAGGTGTAAGATTTGCTAGCGATTTGGCTTGAGTTGTATATATTAGTTTATTTGATATGTATTATTTTATTTTGGGGACGATACAGACAGTATTGTAACTTATGCTTGTTTCGATATATAATGGGGATTATATATGCGTGTGATACGGTTACATTCATAAGACTTTACTGTGTTCCATCTAAGCATGTTTAACCACTTCCAGAAATATTATTTTATATTTCAAACTTTCCACAGTCGGTAAATCTTATGGAAGAAAGATTGAATCAAGACTGAGATAAGTATGTGATCTTGAATTCAAAATGGTTGAATTAAGATGCAATGCTTATCTGTGCTTGAAAAGTGTTTCAAGTGATTGGAAGACCCACACCCAAGTTTACTTCATGGATTATAGTCACGAGTAACTTGGGATGATAAAATCTTACATCCTCAGACCCGAGATGTATGAACTGCTATATCATAGTTCTTATTTGCTTTAGCCATTTTCAAAAGCAGTTCGTAACTGGCTGTGATAAAGGAAATGACTAGGTAAATCTAGAGGTATGGTATGGGGTTATACAGTCGAAGGGATTTGTTCCTCCTGTATGAGTGATATCCCTGGGCCCCTCGATGATTGGGAGCTGACGTCTAAATAATGCATGGCCATGCACAAGGAATATTGATTGAGAATCAGATATGTCCTTACCTTTTGGTCACCACCAATCAAGATCGAGAAACATAATCGTGAACGATCTGGAGATTGACATTTTCTAATGCATGTCTCGTGTTCACAAGGATATCGCGAACAAAAGGATGTCTAAGATCACTTATCTAGGACCACTACTTTCAGTATGATGGTTTTCTGCAGGTATTCGGAACCCATACATACTTGGGTGCATTGATGCTTTGCTAGAGGCCGCTCTTTGTCTGTGCTTGCTAGGGTACAGTATATTATGTGCAAGTGGGAGTTTGTTAGGATCTTCCCAATAATATATGTACGCCTTAGAGCACTGCCGATGATGTATGGGCCTATATGGGTCACACACCGGGGTCTAACATGACAGCAAATAAGGTTGAGGGACCAAAGATGGCAAAAGTAGAAGTTAGCAATGCAGGCCACGATAGCGCCGCTAACTGTTAAAGGTTAGCGCCACTACGGCTGCATGTGATTTATGTCAATTCAAAGTCAGGCCGCGTTAGTGCCGCTACGGGTTAAGGTTTAGCGCTGCTAACTCTTGGTTAGCGCCGCTAACCCTGCATGGGCTTTATGTCAAATTCACCTCCATTTGTAGCCAATGGGTGTGAGCTTCTAGAACCGACTTGGCCGGTTAGTGGGGAGATACAGGGTCGGTTTTTGAGTATTTAAAAGACTTAAGATCTGGACTCTTTTGCTCTCTTGGTCAATTTTCCTCATAAGCACTCATATTTCTCTCTCACACTTGATACCATGTCTTGGTGATTTTTGGTGAACAAGAGAAACTCAGGAGTTCCAGAAGACTCTTTTGCTGTCCTTGAGTGATATTTCAAGTAGAAGATATCATCAAGCTTGCTAGCACACGTTGTTTGACTAGTTCCCGGGGTGCGATTTCGAGGACCAAGGAAGAAGAAGAAGGATCTTGCTTCTACCACCACGATCAGCCACCAATAAGAAGTTTACTGGAGCATAGGAGCTGGTATAACTCTATTACCTTCTTGTTTTTGTTGTTATTTGTTACATAGAGTAGATCCACCTTTGGGATTTCTTTGTTTTGAACACCCATTTGTATGTTTGATGTTTTTCTCGCTTCCGTTGCGTGTTCTTGAAATCCCAACAGTGGTATCAGAGCCACCTCTATGTTAGAATAGCACTTGGTGGCTTGAAAACTCCGAAATCAAAGTGTTTGTATACTGCCGTTAGGGTTAGCGGCGCTACTCTAGGGTTAGCGGAGCTAAGTCTCTGGAGTTAGCGGCGCTAACGCTACTGGAAATTGTTTTTCAAAATTTTTGAATAAAACAGCCTTGGTGTCGGTATTTTTGGCCTTTTCCCTTCTGGAAATTTGTTCCAAAGGTAGTTTTCTTGTTGTTCCAGTAGAGACATGATATGTTTGGTTGTATGTCTTAACATGAGTTGGTAATCTTGCCTTGGCCCATTTGGTTGATTTGTGTTGTTCATGTTATTTGGTGGTTTTGATCCACATTTGATGGCTGTAAATTTATTAAAATAAGTTTTTTTGTAATAAATTTGTGGCTTGCATGCCATTTCATTCATCCATGTACATGTAATTAGATAAATAGGAAAATTATGTGGCTTGTATGCCAGTTATTTTCTATTGTATGTAATTTGTATGATGGAGGGATGAAGACACAAGAGGAGGCAAAACTAGATGGAGTTTGATACCCTTAGAAGCCAATGAAGTCCAATGGAGATGGTGGTTCTAGTGGGAGCTTGCAACAAGACCGTTTTATCCCTTAGTTTGACCGAGTTCTTCCTGTTTTGGCTCACGGGAGGAACGCATAGGTTTAATGGCAAAAATTACCGACTATGTTGTATATTGCGTGTGATGTGATTTTATTATTCTATGCATGGATTGTAGGTTTCACATGCTAGATAATTTTTGATAAAATTAATAAAATCACAAGAGTTTTGATAAAATTTGTTTCCTCTCGCGCGCGATCACATACATTGATTAACCCACCTAGTGAAAATAGGTTTTGTCACTAACAAGTTAATCAAAACCAAACCGGAAACAAAAGCCCGTTTTTACACAAAACGTAAATCATGCACCATCCGTAAGTCGATACCACCCGAATCTAGTCTTATGGGATTTGGTTGTCGAGCTTAGTACGAGCCAATTCCCATGAAACTGTGTGGAAGGTGAGTGTGGCGAATTCACAACTTTGGTTGTCGAGCTTAGCACGAGTTAACCAAAATTTCAAGACTTAAAATTGGTGCAAGAAGGGATCAAACATGCCAAACGACCATTAGATGTCGTAGGATCCCGCATGTGCTAAGGATTGCAATGGAGATTGCAATTGGCAAAATGGTTGCCGACCTAAATAGTTTTATCATGTGATCCGCGGTAACCCCGTCAGATGGTAGGATGAAATACGATTCTTAGCTTTGTTAAGTTAATTATTTATGGGTAAATTATTTAACAAGATAAAATATCAAACTAACTAATATCTACTTTGCAATATTTTAGATAGCATCAACAAGGGCAACAAACACCACCACCAACGTTTCTCTACGAGTTTTCCTAGAAAAGGAGAAACTCGATGGAAGCAACTTCATAGAATGACATAGACAACTGAGGTTGGTCTTGCGGTATGAAGGAAAGTTGCATACCATAGAGGAACCCCTCCCCAAGGCACCTCCTGCCGGTGCAACAAGGGCTACTCGTGAGGCGTATGAAAAACGCCTCAAGGAAACTGAGGAAATCACGTACCTTATGTTGAGCACGATGAACCAAGATTTGCAAAAGCAAATGGATCATCTGAGTGCTTACGACCTGCTCGTGCAGCTGAAGGACATGTTCCAACAGCAGGCGAGGCAGGAAAGGTACGAGTGCCTCAAGTCGACCCTTGCTTGCAAGATGCAAGAGGGTGGGAACGTGAACACGCATGTGTTGCGGATGAAAGCAAACATCGAGCGCATGGAGAAGTTAGGTTTTACCATCAGGAGGGAGATGGCGGTTGATTTAATCCTCCAATCCCTGCCCGGTACATATGATCAAATCGTTATGAGTTACCATATGCACAACATGGATAAAACCTTGATGGAACTTCATGGTATGTTGAAGACCGCTGAGTCTAGCATGACCAAGAACAAGCCATCCTCCTCCACTTCTCAAGTTCTCGCCATCCGGGAAGGCCGCATAACGAAGAAGAAGGCCGCCCCTTCCAACAAGAGGAAGGGTAAGGGAAAGGTTGGCGTGGCCAAGCCTAACCCGGCCTCCGAGGGCAAGGGCAAGGGGAAACTTCCCCAAGCCAAGGCTCCGGAGGATGCGGAGTGCTTTTCTGCCGGGGCAAGGGCCATTACCGCCGTACTTGCCCGAAGTACCTGGAGGGAGTCAACAAGCTCAAGGCAATGAGCATTTCTGGTCCAGATACGTCAAGTACGTTCATGATAGAACTCCACCATACTTATACTTCTAAAGGCTGGGTATTAGATACTGGCTGTGGTACTCACATATGTAATATGGTGCAGGTGCTAAGGGCAAGTAGGAGCTTGGAGCGGGGAGAACTGGATCTTGTAACGGGAAACTCGGAGGTTGTCCCAGTGGAAGCTAAAGGAGACTTGGAGCTTTCATTCAAGACCGGTTTTTCTATTTTGTTAAAGGATGTATGCTATTCGCCCAATGTGGCTAGAAACATTATTTCTTTTCACAAATTGTATGACGATGGTTTTGATTTTAAATTTGTAAGTGGTACAATCTTTTGCTTTAAAAATGAAGTTGTTTATTTTAAAACTTTACCATGTCATGGCATATATGAGGCAAATGCATACATTGAATCAAGACAATCTATCATGAATATTCTTTCTGACTCAAAAAATGGTTTGGATAAATATTCTATGTGGCATAGTCGTCTTGGCCATATAAACAAGACTCGTATCACCAAGCTCCAAGCGGATGGGATCTTGGAATCATTTGATCAAGGATCGAATGAAGTATGCGAATCTTGCTTATTGGGCAAAATGACAAAGGCACCCTTCACGGGAACAAGTGAGAGGGGAAAGGACCTTTTGGACATAATCCATACGGATGTATGTGGACCTTTCAAGCATGTCACAAGGAATAATTCAAGAGACTTTGTAACCTTTATAGATGATTATAGTAGGTACGGGTATGTCTATCTTGTTAAACACAAGAATGAAACCTTTGAGGTGTTCAAGACATTCCAAACCCAAGTTCAGAATCAGTTGGGCAAAACTATAAAGATACTCCGGTCTGATAGAGGTGGAGAGTATCTTAGTACCGAATTCGTCGATCATCTTAAAAATTGTGGAATTGTTTCACAATTGACACCTCCAAGGACTCCACAATTAAATGGGGTCGCTGAGAGGAGGAACCGGACTTTGCTTGATATGGTAAGGTCTATGATGAGTCGGACGGAGGTACCTATTAGTTTCTGGGGATATGCCTTAGAAACGGCGGTAAGAATCCTTAACCTCGCATCAACCAAGAAAGTTGATAAAACACCTTATGAAATGTGGCATGGTAAGAAGCCGACACTTTCATATCTAAGAGTTTTGGGTTGTCAAGCCTACGTGAGACGTGAGGCCGAAGACAAGCTTGAACCTCGTTCAGAGAGGTGTTATTTTATCAGATATCCTCCTAACGGTGTTGGATATTTATTTTATAAACCTTCAGAGAACAAGGTATTTGTTGCTCGAAGGGCATTCTTCCTTGCAAGGGAGTTGCTATCCAAACACGGCAGTAAGGAAGTAGACCTTGAGGAAGATCAAGGGTCGGCCGATAAAGGACTTGAGCTTGGCACTAGCCAAAATACCGAGCAAGATGATGATGCGGTACCTGACACTCTAGCAACGTCTACTCCTAGGCGTTCCAGTAGGACTCATGATGAACCTACCAAGTACAAGGAAGCTATGGCAGGCCCTGAGTCTGCTCAGTGGAGAAAGGCGATGGATAGAGAGATGCAATCTATGTCGGATAACCAGGTTTGGGAACTGGTTGATCCTACACCCGGGATAAAACCCGTTGGGTGTAAATGGGTTTTTAAGAAGAAACCTGGCATAGATGGAACCTTGGATATCTTCAAAGCCCGACTGGTGGCAAAGGGTTTCACTCAGACCCAAGGAATTGATTATGATGAAACATTCTCCCCAGTGGCTATGTTGAAGTCAATCCGGATACTACTTGCCATAATTGCATTTCATGATTATGAAATTTGGCAAATGGATGTAGAGACCGCCTTCCTTAACGGGAAGCTTCATGAAGAGGTGTATATGAGACATCCTGACGGTTTTGAACATCCAAAGTATCCAAACAAGGCTTGTAAGCTTGTAAAGTCCATTTATGGACTTAAGCAAGCATCTCGAAGCTGGAATCTTTGCTTTGATGAGAAAATCAGAGAGTTTGGATTTTCAAAGAGCAAAGATGAACCTTGTGTGTATGTCAGGGCTAGTGGGAGCACTATAGTCTTCTTGGTTCTGTATGTAGATGATATTCTACTTATTGGAAATCATATCCCAAGCCTAAGGAGTGTCAAAACTTGGCTAGGGAATTGTTTTTCAATGAAGGACCTAGGCGATGTGAGTTGTATTCTGGGAATAAAGATCTATAGAGATAGATCTAGAAGGCTGTTAGAGCTTTCTCAAAGTGCATACATAGAAAAGGTCGTGAGACACTTTAAAATGGAGGAATCCAAGAAAGGAAACCTCCCTATGTTGCATGGTTTGACTTTGAGTAAAACTCAATGTCCTACCGCCATGGAGGAGATAGAAGTAATGAAACGAGTACCATATGCTTCGGATGTGGGCTCGATCATGTACGCCATGTTATGCACTCGTCCTGATGTGTCATGTGCTTTAAGCATGACAAGTAGATATCAGGCAAACCCAGGAGAGCCTTACTGGAGGGCAGTAAAGAACATTCTTAAATATCTGAGACGTACAAAAGAGATGTTCTTAGTATATGGTGGGGAAGAAGAGCTGAGAGTAAAGGGTTACTCGGATGCTAGCTTCCAAACTGACTGGGATGACTGCCGATCTCAATCGGGGTTTGTGTTCCTGTTAAATGGTGGTGCTGTCAGCTGGAGGAGCTCAAAGCAAGACACGGTGGCTGATTCGACTACCGAATCGGAGTACTTTACGGCAAGTGAAGCTGCAAAGGAAGCCGTGTGGATGAAGAAATTCATCCAAGATCTACAAGTTCTTCCAAGCATCGCTGACCCTATTGAGATCTTTTGTGACAATGAGGGTGCGGTGGCTTTGGCAAATGAACCAAGAGCTCACAAGAGGACAAGACACATTTCGCGCAAATACCACTTTATATGGGATGTTATTGAAAGTGGTGAAGCCATCATTAGCAGAGTAGCATCGAATGGAAACTTGGCAGATCCATTCACTAAGCCGTTACCGCAAGCAGGTCATGAATCTCACCCTAGAGGGATAGGTGTAAGATTTGCTAGCGATTTGGCTTGAGTTGTATATATTAGTTTATTTGATATGTATTATTTTATTTTGGGGACGATACAGACAGTATTGTAACTTATGCTTGTTTCGATATATAATGGGGATTATATATGCGTGTGATACGGTTACATTCATAAGACTTTACTGTGTTCCATCTAAGCATGTTTAACCACTTCCAGAAATATTATTTTATATTTCAAACTTTCCACAGTCGGTAAATCTTATGGAAGAAAGATTGAATCAAGACTGAGATAAGTATGTGATCTTGAATTCAAAATGGTTGAATTAAGATGCAATGCTTATCTGTGCTTGAAAAGTGTTTCAAGTTATTGGAAGACCCACACCCAAGTTTACTTCATGGATTATAGTCACGAGTAACTTGGGATGATAAAATCTTACATCCTCAGACCCGAGATGTATGAACTGCTATATCATAGTTCTTATTTGCTTTAGCCATTTTCAAAAGCAGTTCGTAACTGGCTGTGATAAAGGAAATGACTAGGTAAATCTAGAGGTATGGTATGGGGTTATACAGTCAAAGGGATTTGTTCCTCCTGTATGAGTGATATCCCTGGGCCCCTCGATGATTGGGAGCTGACGCCTAAATAATGCATGGCCATGCACAAGGAATATTGATTGAGAATCAGATATGTCCTTACCTTTTGGTCACCACCAATCAAGATCGAGAAACATAATCGTGAACGATTTGGAGATTGACATTTTCTAATCCATGTCTCGTGTTCACAAGGATATTGCGAACAAAAGGATGTCTAAGATCACTTATCTAGGACCACTACTTTCAGTATGATGGTTTTCTGCAGGTATTCGGAACCCATACATACTTGGGTGCATTGATGCTTTGCTAGAGGCCGCTCTTTGTCTGTGCTTGCTAGGGTACAGTATATTATGTGCAAGTGGGAGTTTGTTAGGATCTTCCCAATAATATATGTACGCCTTAGAGCACTGCCGATGATGTATGGGCCTATATGGGTCACACACCGGGGTCTAACATGACAGCAAATAATGTTGAGGGACCAAAGATGGCAAAAGTAGAAGTTAGCAATGCAGGCCACGATAGCGCCGCTAACTTAACGAGTTAGCGCCGCTAACTGTTAAAGGTTAGCGCCACTACGGCTGCATGTGATTTATGTCAAATCGAAGTCAGGCCGCGTTAGCGCCGCTACGTGTTAAGGTTTAGCGCCGCTAACTCTTGGTTAGCGCCGCTAACCCTGCATGGGCTTTATGTCAAATTCACCTCCACTTGTAGCCAATGGGTGTGAGCTTCTAGAACCGACTTGGCCAGTTAGTGGGGAGATACAGGGTCGGTTTTCAAGTCATTAAAAGACTTTAGATCTGGACTCTTTTGCTCTCTTGGTCAATTTTCCTCATAAGCACTCATATTTCTCTCTCACACTTGATACCTTGTCTTGGTGATATTTGGTGAACAAGAGAAACTCACGAGTTCCAGAAGACTCTTTTGCTGTCCTTGAGTGATATTTCAAGTAGAAGATATCATCAAGCTTGCTAGCACACGTTTTTGGACTAGTTCCCGGGGTGCGATTTCGAGGACCAAGGAAGAAGAAGAAGGATCTTGCTTTTACCACCATGTTCAGCTACCAATAAGAAGTTTACTAGAGCATAGGAGCTGGTATAACTCTCTTACCTTCTTGTTTTTGTTGCTATTTGTTACATAGAGTAGATCCACCTTTGGGATTTCTTTGTTTTGAACACCCATTTGTATGTTTGATGTTTTTCTCGCTTCCGTTGCGTGTTCTTGAAATCCCAACATAATTCTCAATTTACGCTTCTATCCAAGCTAAATCAAGACATTATCTTCAAAACATAGTATGTTCTAGACATACCAAATAGGATTACAAAGCGCTCCCACTAGCTCTGGCATCTATCCAAGTTTCATCATTGCTTACTGAAAACTCAAACACTTGATTTTCTTAGCAAAGATTCCAAAACATAGATTTATTCTAAGCCCAAAAGGACTCCATGTTTTTAGACTTCATAAGGATACTCAGGATGTAAAAGACCCTCGGACAGTGTTGTAAGCACTTCCTCATAAAAATCCTATAACGGAATGCGGTCTTTGTATCATACTGCCATAAAACGGCATAAGCATCCGCTTAAACTTCAACATAACTACTGGGAGAATGTCTTCATACGATTCCTACCCAATGGTCAATCATCATGAAACTATTTCCTATCAGTCAGTATTTGAAGTTGTCTACAAACTTATCCATGCAGTTCTCATTCCCGAAATTTTACACCATCAAGTCAAAACCTAGGTGTTGCTTTAACCAAGTTCAAAACTTGAAAATCCAACATGGAATATATCTTATGTTATTACACTCCTCTTCTTAGCAGACTCAAGGGCCCACTACAGCTTCCGGTAGTTGATGCATACATCACGTATCATCAATAAGTCATCGTCCTCAGATATAAAAAATTATACTCTTCTGGTCTTATGGCAACTCTTGCCAGACATACGAAGAAGTAATAACTTTATATCAGATACTCCAACATAGCCATGTTGAGTTTCAATCATTTCTGATTGAATGCTAGTGTCAACATCAGGTCTTTTATTTAAATCTCACGTTCTTCCACTGGAATGCTTCAGTTATTCCTTTCCCTTTTCGAGCAACCAAACCCGGTTCCCAAAAGGATATGAAATGAATATCTGAAACCTAGAAGAACTATTTAAATGCATTAGCATCCTCCAAGTTCATCCATCTCCCACTAAATGCAGACTGGATAACTCTAATCTATGAGATAGACAAGCAAAGAACACTTTCTAGTCGAATCTCCTTAGATGCTAATTTGACCATCTTTGTTGATTTAATATAGGAACATTGCCCGTCATTACTCAAGTACACCCACTTAACAGGTTACTTATGTTTAAGCCATCAAGACGGAATCATAACTCGTATGTTCCGTTTCTCCACTCGACGATGCATGTAAGACATGTATACTAGGAGAAGTGAATTATGAGACATTCCCATAATTCTCATGATGGTAGAGGAATCTAGAGTCTACATGCTCAACATCATGCCAGATTTGAGTAACTCAGTTCCTCTTGCCCTCTTTATCTTAAATTTATTATGGGTGAGTCTAGAACACCTCTCAGGTTTCAGACATATATCTAATAAATTAGATATACCCTTCCCTTCTAGCATCATCGGTAAAGGTAACAAATTATACTTAGTTATTCCTTATGACTTTGCTTGATCGGTCTTTACACAAACGTGCAAACGAAATCCAACAAACCTTTATTCCTCTCACATTAACAAGTGAAGGATATGTTAGTTATTTTAGCCTTATAAGCAGGATTTACAATCAACAATTGACTCAAAGTCAAAAGTTTCCAAATTCCTAACCACATTGAGCTTGGTGATACAAGTCTTGTTTATATGGTTATATCAACTATTTCATAAGGATAACAATTCAATAATCATTCATAATCATTCCATTACTTCCTTAAGCAAAAGCTTATTATAAATGCCAAGACATGAATAAACTTTGAAATAAATTAACACCAATATCAAATATATGATTCAAAGTAGAATTCATCGTCATCACAGGCATAAAAGATACAATGCTTCTTGCCACGCAGGGCGTAAGACAAAGATCTAAATGAAGTAATAGTATAGTTGGATGGAATGGCAAGACTCTTCTTCCAATCCTTTTAGTTAGGGACAACCACTATGTTTCCCTCTGTAAGGTCCAGTTCTCCATGCATCCATTACCTGCTCCTGACAAACACCTGCACTTTGCAACAAACAAGTTTGTGACAAACGTGAGCGTTTTGACTAGCGTTCAAAAACCCAGTCTTTAGAAGTAGAAGATCAATGGAGTTTGATCATGAATGTACCTAAAGATGATGAGCCAATTTCCAGTCTTTAGCGTTCAAAAACCCAGTCTTTAGGATACTTAGCTCTTCCAGGCACTTAGGGCAGGCGTGACGGCGCCAATTTCCAATTCCTCCGCAAAAGTAGCAAACTACCCCATGTGGAACATCATCATGAGGCATAATCTCATTGTCCTCCGACTCCACAGTTACGGATGGCCTAGTCATACAAGGCTTTCCATTTGAGGTCAGTTTCTCCTTCTTGCTAGTATATTCCCTAGTAATCAAAGTGGATGTATACGAGGTACGATCCTTCTAAACCATGTAGGACTGTATAACCTTCAGCATGTCTTGAAGTTCGATCATGGATTTATCCAAATTGTCTTTGTAATAGTTCTTGACAAACTTCTCATAAGACGCAAGCAAGGACTTGAGGATCATATCCACCGCAATCTCCCTCCCTATTGGAAGTCCAAGTATGGATATTTACAACCTCACCTTCCTGCATCCTACAACCGATTAAAGCCTTTATACACTCAAACCGTTCTTGTCTAACCTGCTGTGGGAACATATCCTTTAGCCGGTTGATCATGTCATACGCACTCAATTGCTTAAGCTGCTGACGCAACTCAAAGCTCATTGTCGATAACATGAGACAAGATGTATCTTGTGCATCACTGACGCGCTTCTCAAAAGCGTATCTAGTGGCCCAGTTCGCGTTGGTAGCAGGTGGCTCCGGAAAGGGATCCTCGAGGACGTGCAACTTTGACTCGTGATGGAGGACAATCCTCAATACACGATACCAGTCATAGAAGTTCACTCCTATAAGTCTCTCCCTTTCTAGGAATAATCGAAGTTTAAAGTTTGGTGTGGCGTCGTTAATTTTTGCCATCTATAAAAGAGTACACGTTTTAGTTAGTTTCGATATAATCCTCGTTAAAATAACTACCCAGCTGATTAAGAAAACCAAATTATCTTAACAAGGGCTAAGAACCTTATTTAACCCCAATCCATGACGGGTTTGCCGCGGATCACTCCATGGAGCTATTTAGGCCAGTAAACGCTTAACCAATTGCAATCCAAGATTACAACTCTTAGACACTTGAGGGATCCACAGATACTCATAACATCTGTTTGGCATGTTTGATCCCTTCCCTCACCGATTCCTCATTAATCCGCTTTAATAGCTCGGCTAGAGCTCGACAACTACCAAGGCGTATTATGTCTTGGAATTGTAAATCGACCGTCAAGATACATGGTGGTACTCTAGCCCAATGACCGGCTCGGCTAAAGCTCGACAACCGACCCTTGCGAGCTGCCACACGCACCTTCCACACAGTTACGCAAAACCGACCTCGGCTAGATCTCGACGACCGATCTTGTTTCACTAGATTTGGGTGGTGTCATCTTACGGGAGGCGAGTAATTTACATTTGAGAAAAACAGGTTTTAGTTTTTCAAGTGGTCTTGTGTTGCGCGAGGTTGGTAAACCAATTTAAAACTCTTGGTTTTATTATTTTGAAAAATTTTCAAACGAGCGAAGAAACTAAACAACCACGCAAGAAAATAAACAAAACAACAACCACGCACAAGCAACATCCGGTAACATGCCCCTAAACCCTATGCGCCTTCCCCGTGAGCCAAACGAGAAAAGCAAGGCCAAACTAAGGACACAACCACTTGTCCCCGCTGGAAGTGGTCCCGCTGAATCCGTCATCTCCAATGAACTTCCGGATCCACCATAGCCGAGACGTCTCCTCCACGACTCTCGATGGTTGTCTTCGGTCTTCTTTTACAAATACAAACAAATATTTGAAAGAAGCGGCGTGCAAGCCGCGAAATGCTAATCTAACCTAATCTAACAATTACAGAGAAAAGCAATCGGCATGCAAGCCAAAATAAAGTACAAAATAGAAGACCGAATAATTTTATTTATTACAAACTAATTGTGGTACAAACCACCAAATGAATGAATAATCAAATACAACCAAACAACCAACACATAGGTTTAACGGGCAAGGTGTTACCGGATCAAACAACAACCACAAACAAAAACACGGTGTGTCACAACAAAACCGTGTAGAAATATCCCAACTAGATTTGTTCCTAAACAACCTAAAACACTCAAGGCACAAGTGAACAAATCTTGTACGTATGCATTAGGAATTTCAAACACTTTGAAAAACCATATTCATACATACACAACATAAGTATATGCACATGCGCGTTATCATGCCAAAACCGCCCGATACATATAAATATGCGAGTTAGGATATTATGGGGCTTTTTCAAGTCCAACCAACAAGGACAGATTCTGGAAAAACAGAATCGAAAAGGAGCTAAAACCGAAAATTATTTTCTTTTTCAAAAAGGACAAAAACACTGTTCACGGCATCCTTCACGGCCCAGAAGCCTTCACGACCTCTCACGGCCCGTGAAGCCCATGAGCTCCACGACTTTGACACAGTGAAAAAACCTTCACAACCAACACCCCATGAAACTGGTCGTGAGCCTTCACGACCGTGAAGAACAAGTCTTCACGACCCGTGAAGACATTCTGGACAGAATATCCATTTTCGGTTTTCAAGCCAAAAAGTGCAATTTGTTTGTAGATATGGCTCTGATACCACTGTTGGAACACGGTATGGAGCACAAGGCACAGCGGACGCAAAAACAAAAGTTTAAAACCGAACAAAATCGGGTCCATAACATGTTCCAAAGTGATGATCTTCTACAAAACAAAAATTGCAACTTAAAGGAACAAGAGGGAGAAGAAATATACCACTCATACCCTTCTGAAATCGGCTGTAGCAAACTAAAACGGGACAACCAAGAGATCCAAGTGTATCTCCTCTATTGCATGATCCACATCAATATTTCTTGATCCCAAATTGCTAGCAATCCATCAAATGAACATCCACATCGATTCCATCTTCTAGAACAGCCCACGAGCTTCTCCTCTTGCACCCAAAAACCTCACACTACACTAAAGAATCACCTACTTAGTGTATAATGTGTGTCTATTTCATTTACCACCAAGAGAGAACTTAGAGAGAGAGAAAGATCAAAGTCTCATGCATGTACAACTACAGAACCAGACCACAAACTCTCGGTTTTGGCCGGATTCAAAGGCTCTAACTCATTGGACAACAAGATGGCCCAATCAAATAAGAGATTTTCATGCAGACAGACCTTCACGGTCTCTCACGGCCCGTGAAGACTAAATGCGCCACGACTGGCCATAGTCCTTCACGGCCCGTGCCGCGTCGAGCGACTCGTGAGGGCGTCATCCTCTACGACCGCTTCACGACCTCTCATGACCCGTGAAGACTCTACGAGCCGTATGAGATTCGTTGAGTCAAACGTGAGGGCAGTGGGCTTCACGACCCGTGGAGCATCCCTCACGGCCGTGAAGCCCCAAAATCAAACAATTTGATTTTTTGACCTTCTCTCTTTATCAGTAAGCTGTCGGGATCAATCCTTGGCGTGTGACCCAATAGGCTCGCACTTCATTAGCAGTAACACCATTGCACTTATGTCAGTGGGCAGATACCAACAGAAGATCCCTGGTGGTCTTCATCACTTGGACCTTGAGTTCGTTGAAGATGAGCAGTGCATAATCCAGATTTCGTGCAAAGTAGATGTTGTATAGCAGTTGCATCTCAAACTCATTAACCTAGTTCAGTCCTCCAACCTTGGTACCAAGTGAACGAATCACTGTTAACACCATAAATTCCCATCCGGTTGGAAAGGTGGCCTTTTTTATTACACCCTCTGTTTGTGGGTGACCCATTCTGGGTAGGACTGACCTTGCCACCTGCCTCATCACAGCAGGCTCAAACACATCGTTTTGAGGGAGTTGAAGAACTTCCCTTAGTCGTTGAACTGTGACGATGATGGTTCTCTCCCCATTCAGCACCGTGCCTCTGATTTTGCTGCTATCTTAGTCAAAAACACACGTGTACCAGAACTCCAGTAAGTGCTGGGGAACCACATGGATTGGTGCTCCAGTAAAAACGAATGCTAGTTGGCATTTACGGATATAATCTACCCACGTTTCGTACCCCCTATTTCTCTTGCGTTATGGGATTGCTAGGCAAGCTCGTTGATTGTTAATTTTAATCAACGGCAATCCGTTGTTCTTGAAGGCAGCACCCCTTACCATTCGATCACTCAGATTTAGAATGGTTCCATCCACCGTAGAATATTTTTGATTCACACTGAGTAAATACGCAATTCGCACTGAGCGATTTAGGGTTTCAAAATTGATTGAACGGTGAAATGCACTTAGCAAGTAGGTGGTTTTAGAAGGTATAGTGAGTATATCAGAAGTCTAGTAAGCGTAAACGTCTGAATTTCGGTTACAACCAATATATATACCTTTTTTAAGAAAGAGAAAAGTTACCGTTAGAAATCCCTATTTATCCGTTACTGTACCGAACTTACAGATAGATGTAACAGTAATTGAGATGAAACACATCATATCCCAACGGATAAGTTTGTAAAATAATATTCTTGACTTACAAAAATATTATTTACACTGTTGTATTACACCAATACGTAATCGGTATAAACGTGATTTGAGACTGACTCAAATATAATGACTCATGAATTAATAACATATAGTAACTAAAACATGGTTTGGACATACCAAGCTAAGTAAACGTATCACTCAGCGTGAGTCAAGCACTCAGCTTGATTTGAGCACTCAGCTTGAGATTGACACTCAGCTTGAGTGGTGCAAACAGCTTAGAATCAATGACACTTAGTCTTTTATTTGAGACTAAATCAAAATGAAATTTTAACCACACTTAGCAGTTAAAACATGTTTGGAACAGACCAAACGTGTGAACTTATCACTCAGCTTGACCAAGTAAACAGTTTATGAGTACATATCGATAAACTGTATGCTCAGCTTAAGACACATAGTCTTTGTCAAGCTGAAACTCAATTTTTGAAACTTATCTAGGGGTTGAGCATACCTAATTTACTTAGCAGATATGAAAACATTTTCTCATCAAGAGGTTTGGTGAAGATATCTGCTAATTGATCATCTGCGGAGATCAAATTTATTTCAACTTTACCTTTTTCCACGATGTCTCTAATGAAGTGATGTATAATTTCTATACGCTTGGTTCTTGCGTGGAAGACTGGATTATACGTGATGGCTATTGTACTTTGGTTATCACATAAGATAGGAGTTTTCCTAAAAGTCATAACAAAGTCTTGAAGCTGATGTTGCATACAAAGAATTTGAGCACAACAGCTTCCCGCAGCAACATACTCAGCTTCAGCAGTTGAAATAGCCACTGAGTTCTGTTTCTTACTAGTCCAGCTTACTAACTTCCCTCCAAGCATTTGACATCATCCTGTTGTTGATTTTCTGTCTAACTTGCTTGCACCCAGCATAGTCAGCATCTGAAAAACCAACTAACTCAAATCCAGAGTCCTTTGGATACCAAAGACATAGATTTTGTGTACCTTTAAGGTACCTAAAGATCCTTTTCACAACTTGAAGATGTGCTTCCTTAGGAACTGCCTGAAATCTGTTAGAATATGCCCACCGATGGACGTACACCGTTTGGAATCACTACCGATGATGTATGGGCCTATTGGGTCATACACCGGGGTCAAATCTGACAACAACTTAAGTAAAGGGATCAAAGATGACAAAAGAGAAAAGTGGACTTCGCAGGCCGCGTTAGCGCCGCTAACTATTAGGGGTTAGCGCCGCTAAGTCCTAGAGGTTAGCGCCGCTATGGCTGCATGGGCTTTATGTCATGTCAACTGACAAGCCGCGTTAGCGCCGCTAACTTTCATAAGTTAGCGCCGCTACGTTTGGGTTAGCGCCGCTAAGTCCAAACGGCACCTTTTTGTCAAATCACCTCACAAGTTGGCCAATGCATGTGGGTTGCGTCTAGAACTTACTTGGCCGGCTGTGGGAGACTATGAGTCGACTAAAGGCTTATAAAAGAGGACATAAACTCTCTCCTTTGGGGCTCTTGGCAATACACACATTTGAGAGAACTCTTTAGTGCTTATATAGACTTTGTGAGTTCAAGAGATGATGGGATTAATGGGAGCTCGCATCGAAGATTTTGTCCCTAGAATTGACCAAGTTCTTCCCGTTCGGCTCACGGGAAGAACGCATAGGTTTTTATGGCAAGGGTTACCAATTTTAATATTTTATGCGTGTGATGTGATTTTGTATGCATGGATTGTGTAGGATTCGCATGCTAGATAATTTTTTCAAAAATTAACAAAATCAAAAGAGATTTGATAAAAATGGTTTACAACTCTCTCGCGCGCTCACATACAAGATTAACCCACCTAGTGAAAATAGGCTTTTGTCACTTGCATGTTAATCTAAAAGCAAACCGGAAACAAAAGCCCGTCTTTCCACGAAACGTAAATAATGCACCATCCGTAAGATGATACCACCCGAATCTAGTCTTATGGGTTTTGGTTGTCGAGCTTAGCACGAGCCAACTCCCATAAAACTGTGTGGAAGGTGAGTGTGGAAATTCACAATTTTGGTTGTCGAGCTTAGCACGAGCCAACTTTGGTGAATTTGTCACCGTATGTCTTGACGGACTATTTGCAATTTTGGATTTGAAATCTTGGTTAGTTGTCGAGCTTAGCACGAGCTAACCAAAATTTCAAGATTCAAAATTGGTGCAAGAAGGGATCAAACATGCCAAACGACCATTGGATGTCGTAGGATCCCGCAAGGCGCTAAGGATTGCAATAGAGATTGCAATTGGCAAAATGGTTGCCGACCTAAATAATTTTATCGTGTGATCCGCGGTAACCCCGTCACATGGTGGGATGAAATACGGTTCTTAGCCTTGTTAAAGTTAATTCTTTATGGGTAAATTAATTTAACAAGATAATACATATCTATAGCAAACTAATTTAAGTCTACTTTGCAATTTTAGATGGCATCAACAAGCGCAAACACCACCACCACCAACGTTTCTCTTAGAGTTTTCCTTGAAAAGGAGAAGCTCGATGGGAGCAACTTCATGGATTGGTATAGGCAACTCAAACTTTTCCTACGCTATGAAGGGAAGATGCACACCATAGAGGAACCCTTACCCGAGGCACCTCCAAGCGGTGCAACTAGGGCAATCCGAGAGGCATATGAAAAACGCCTCAAGGAGACTGAGGAGATTACATGCCTCATGCTGAGCACCATGAGTACCGATTTGCAAAAGCAAATGGACCACTTAAGTGCTCACGACTTGATCGTGCAGCTGCGGGATATGTTCCAGCAGCAAGCGAGGCAAGAGAGGTATGAATGCTTCAAGTCGGCCCTCGCTTGCAAGCTTCAAGATGGAGGGAACGTGAGTGCTCATGTTTTGCGTATGAAAGCAAACATTGAGCGGATGGAGAAGCTAGGATTTACCATCGGGAGGGAGATGGCGGTCGATTTGATCCTCCAATCCCTGCCCAGTGCATATGACCAATTCACTATGAGTTATCATATGCATAGCATGGATAAATCCTTGATGGAGTTGCATGGTATGCTCAAGACTGCCGAAGCGAGCATGACCAAGAGCAAGCCATCCTCCTCCTCCACTCCCGTTCTTGCCATCCGGGAAGGCCGCATAACCAAAAGGAAGGCCGCCCCTTCCAAGAAAAGGAAGGGTAAGGGAAAGGTTGGTGCAACCAAGCCTGCCCCGGCCTCCGAGGGTAAGGGTAAGGGGAAGACTCCCCAAGCCAAGACTCCGGAGGATGCGGAGTGCTTCTTTTGTGGGGGCAAGGGCCACTACCGCCGAAGCTGCCCCAAGTACTTGGAGGGACTCAATAAGCTCAAGGCAATGAGCATATCGGGCCCGGAAACTTCAGGTACGTTCATGATAGAACTTCACCATACTTCTACTTCTAGAGGCTGGGTTTTAGATACTGGCTGTGGCACCCACATATGTAATATGGTGCAGGTGCTAAGGGCAAGTAGGAGCTTGGAGAAGGGAGAACTAGATCTTGTGATGGGAAACTCCGAGATTGTCCCGGTGGAAGCTCAAGGAAGTGTGGAGCTTTCATTCAAGACTAGTTATTCTATTTTATTGAAAAATGTCTGCTATTCGCCCTATGTGGCTAGAAACATTATATCACTTCATGCATTGTATGACGATGGTTACAAATTTTATTTTGATGATGATACTATTATATGCTTTAAAGATAACATTGTTTATTTTAAAGCTTTACCATGTCATGGCATTTATGAAGCAACTGCATACATTAATTCAACAAAGTCTATCATGAACATTGATTCTAGTTCCAAAGATGGTTTGGATAAGTATTCCTTATGGCATGGTCGTCTTGGCCACATAAACAAGACTCGCATCACCAAGCTTCAAGTGGAAGGAATCTTGGAGACATTTGACCAAGGGTCGAATGATGTATGTGATTCTTGTTTACTAGGGAAGATGACAAAGGCACCCTTCACGGGGACAAATGAGAGAGGTAAAGACCTCTTGGACATCATCCATACGGATGTATGTGGGCCTTTTAAACATGTTACAAGGAATAACTCGAGATACTTCGTAACCTTTATAGATGACTACAGTAGGTATGGATATGTCTATCTTGTCAAGCACAAGAATGAAACTTTTGAAGTGTTCAAGACATTCCAAAACGAGGTTGAGAATCAATTGGGCAAAACAATAAAGATACTCCGGTCTGATAGAGGAGGAGAGTATCTAAGTACCGAGTTTATCGATCATCTTAAGAATTGTGGAATTATTTCGCAATTAACACCTCCAAGGACTCCACAATTGAATGGAGTCGCTGAGAGGAGGAACCGGACTTTACTAGATATCGTAAGGTCCATGATGAGTCGAACTGAGGTACCTATTAGTTTCTGGGGATATGCCCTAGAAACGGCGGTAAGGATCCTTAACCTTGCACCAACCAAGAAAGTATCGAAAACACCTTATGAAATGTGGCATAATAAGAAGCCGACACTTTCATATCTACGAGTTTGGGGTTATCAAGCTTACGTGAGACGTGAGACTGAGGACAAACTTGAACCTCGATCGGAAAGGTGTTACTTTATCGGATATCCTTCTGCCGGTGTTGGATATATTTTTTATAAACCTTATGAGAACAAAGTTTTTGTTGCTCGAAGAGCATTCTTCTTAGAAAGAGAATTGCTATCCAAACAAAGAGGCAACAAGGAAATTGATCTTGAGGAAGTTCAAGGATCAACCGATAAAGAACTTGAGGTTGGCACTAGCTCTCAACCTAGGACGGTTGAAACTGAGCAAGAAAATGCTGCAATACCTGACACTACTTCATCTCTTACTCTAAGGCGTTCCAGTAGAACTCGTTTCGAGCCAGAGAGATATGGTTTCTACATATCTGAGGGCAGCGAGTTAGTAGTGGACTCTGATGAGCCCTCTAACTATAAGGAAGCCATGGCGGGCCCTGAGTCTGCACATTGGAAAGAAGCGATGGAAAGTGAGATGCAATCCATGTCGGATAACCAAGTTTGGGAACTGGTTGATCCTACACCCGGGGTTAGACCCGTAGGGTGTAAATGGGTCTTCAAGAAGAAGACCGGTATGGACGGAACCTTGGATACTTTCAAAGCTCGACTTGTGGCAAAGGGTTTCACTCAAACACCCGGTGTTGATTATGATGAAACCTTCTCCCCAGTGGCTATGTTGAAATCAATCCGGATACTTCTGGCCATTGCCGCATTTTATGACTATGAAATATGGCAAATGGATGTTAAAACCGCCTTCCTTAACGGGAAGCTTTCCGAAGAGGTGTATATGACACAACCTGATGGTTTTGAACATCCAGAATATCCGAACAAGGTCTGTAAACTTAAAAAGTCCATTTATGGACTTAAGCAAGCATCTCGCAGTTGGAATCTATGCTTTGATGAGAAAATCAAGGAATTTGGATTTTCGAAAAGCAAAGATGAACCATGTGTATATGTCAGGGCTAGTGGGAGCACTATTGTCTTCTTAGTCCTATATGTGGATGACATATTACTCATTGGAAACCATGTTCCGAGCCTTAAGAGTGTAAAAGCTTGGCTCGGGAATTGTTTCTCAATGAAGGACTTAGGCGATGCGAGCTATATTCTGGGAATCAAGATCTATAGAGATAGATCTAGAAAGCTACTTGGGCTTTCTCAAAGTGCATCCAAGAAAGGAAACCTCCCTATGGCACAAGGCTTGATGTTGAGCAAGACTCAATGTCCTACCTCCGAAGAGGAGATAGAAGTGATGAGGCGAAAACCATATGCTTCGGCTGTGGGATCGATCATGTACGCCATGTTATGCACTCGTCCTGATGTGTCATGTGCTTTGAGCATGACTAGTAGATATCAGGCGAATCCCGGGGAACCTCATTGGAAAGCTGTAAAGAGCATTCTTAAGTACCTTAGGCGTACAAAAGAAATGTTCTTGGTATATGGTGGGGAAGAGGAGCTAAGAGTAAAGGGTTACTCGGACGCTAGCTTCCAAACGGATAGGGATGACTGCCTATCTCAATCGGGGTTTGTATTCCTTTTAAATGGTGGTGCTGTCAGCTGGAGGAGCTCCAAGCAAGACACGGTGGCTGATTCGACTACTGAGTTAGAATACATTGCGGCAAGTGAAGCTGCAAAAGAGGCCGTGTGGATGAAGAAATTCATCCAAGATCTACAAGTGGTTCCAAGCATTACTGACCCTATTGAGATATTTTGTGACAATGAGGGTGCAGTGGCTTTGGCAAAGGAACCAAGAGCTCATAAGAGGACAAGACATATTTTACGCAAATACCATCTCATACGAGAAGTGGTTGAGAGTGGTGAAATCGTCATAAGCAGAGTAGCAACGGATAAGAACCTTGCAGATCCGTTCACGAAGCCATTATCGCAAGCAGCTCATGATTGTCACACTAGTGCTATAGGTGTAAGATTTGCTAGCGATTTGGTTTGAGTTATGTATTTAGTTTGTTTGATATGTAACCTTTATTTCATATTTTGGGAACGATATAGACAGTATTGTAACTTATGCTTGTTTCGATATATAATAGAGATTATATATACGTATGATACGGTTACATTCATGAGACTCTACTGTGTTCCATCTTAGCATGTTTAATCACTTCCGGAAATATTTTATATTTCAAACTTTCCACGGTCAGTCAATCTTGTGGAAGGAAGATTGAATTAAGACCGAGATAAGCATGTGACCTTGAATTCAATGTGGTCGAATTAAGGAGCAATGTCTATCTATACTTGAAAAGAGTTTCAAGTGATTGGAAGACCTGCACCCAAGTATACTCCATGGATTATAGTCACGAGTAACTTGGGATGATAATATCTTACGTCCTTAGACCTGAGATGTATGAACTGCTATATCATATTTCTTTCTTACTTTAGTCATTTTCAAAAGCAGTTCGTAACTGGCTGTGATAAAGGAAGTGGCTAAATAGGATAAGGGGTATGGTTTAGGGTTATACAGTTGAAAAGGGATTTGTTCCTCTGATATGAGAGATATCACTGGGCCCCTCGATGATTGGAAGCTGACATCAAAATTTTGCATGGCCATGCGCAAGGAATATTGATTTAGAATCAGATATGTCCTTAACTTTTGGTCACCACCAATCAAGATCGAGAAACACAATCGTGGACGATCTGGAGATTGACACTCAATCCATGTCTCGTGTTCACATTGATATCGTGAACAAAAGGATGTTTAAGATCACTTATCAATAGGACCTTTCTTTGTGAACAGGTTTCATTCGTATAACGAAACCCACACTGACTTGGGGGCAATGATGCTTATGCTAGAGGCCGCTCATTGTCTGTGGTTTATTAGAAATGGTACATCGTGTGCAAGTGGGAGTTTGTTAGAATATGCCCACCGATGCACGTACACCGTTTGGAATCACTACCGATGATGTATGGGCCTATTGGGTCATACACCGGGGTCAAATCTGACAACAACTTAAGTAAAGGGATCAAAGATGACAAAAGAGAAAAGTGGACTTCGCAGGCCGCGTTAGCGCCGCTAACTATTAGGGGTTAGCGCCGCTAAGTCCTAGAGGTTAGCGCCGCTACGGCTGCATGGGCTTTATGTCATGTCAACTGACAAGCCGCGTTAGCGCCGCTAACTTTCATAAGTTAGCGCCGCTACGTTTGGGTTAGCGCCGCTAAGTCCAAACGGCACCTTTTTGTCAAATCACCTCACAAGTTGGCCAATGCATGTGGGTTGCGTCTAGAACTTACTTGGCCGGCTGTGGGAGACTATGAGTCGACTAAAGGCTTATAAAAGAGGACATAAACTCTCTCCTTTGGGGCTCTTGGCAATACACACATTTGAGAGAACTCTTTAGTGCTTATATAGACTTTGTGAGTTCAAGAGAGGGTTTTGGTTCCAGAGATTGATCCTTGCTCGTGGGTTGTTGTTCTCCTACCGATTTTCTACTGTGAAGAATTGAAGGGAGCTTGCTAGCTAAAGAGATTTGGCGTGTTGCCGGGGTATCCACTCGATAGTCGATCGTTCAAGTCACAAGGAGCAAAATCAACCACTTCATCACCTTTTGCTGGAGCTAAGGAGCTGGTATAATCTCCATTACCCTCTGTTTTGTTGCATTTCATTCCATAGAGATTGGTCCATTATTGGGGTTTTCGCTTTTTATGCTTTATGTGCTTGTACTTTGGGCATTTTATGTTGTACCTTTGCTTCCGCTGCGTGCCCTGAGAACCCCAACAAAATCTTGCACAAACACATGTAGCAAACATGATATTAGGTCTACTAGCTGTCAAGTAGAGTAATGAACCTATCATTCCTCTATAGGTAGACTGACATACAGACTTTCCATCTGAGTCCTTGCTCAGTTTGACAATCGGTGACATGGGTGTTTTCATAGTTGAACTAGAATCAAAACTATATTTCTTTATCAAATCAAGAACATACTTGCTTTGATTAATGAATATTCCATCAGGCTTTTGTTGAATCTGCAAGCCTAGGAAATATGTCATTTCACCCATCATACTCATCTTGTACCTTTTTGACATAACTTTGGAGAACCATTCACACACAGATTCATTTGTAGAACCAAAGATAATGTCATCCACATAGATTTGTACAAGAATCACCTGTCCTTTACTCTTTTTAATGAAGAGTGTCTTATCAATACTACCTCTGGTAAAGTCCATTGATAGTAGATATTTGGACAAGGTATCAACCAAGCTCTTGGAGCTTGTTTAATACCATCAAAGCCTTGTCTAACTTATAGAAATGATGTGAATACTTTAAGCTTACAAAGCCAGGAGGTTGTTTCACATAGACTTCCTCTTGAAGTTTTCCATTTAGGAAAGCACTTTCCACATCCATTTGATAGACTTTGAAGTCTTTATATGCTGCATAAGCTAAGAACAGCCTAATAGCTTCAATTCTAGCAACAGGGGCAAATGTCTCATCATAATCGATTCCTTCTTCTTGTCTATACCCTTGTGCTACTAGCCTGGCTTTGTTCCTAACAATAACTCCATCTTTGTCCATTTTGGTTCTATAGACCCACTTAGTGCCTATAATTGTATGATCTTTGTGTTGGGATTTCAAGAACACGCAACGGAAGCGAGAACAAGAAGAATCATGCAAACAAGTGTTCAAAACAATGAAATCCCAAGTATGGATCTACTCTATGTACAAAATAGCAACTAAACAAGAAGGATAAAGAGTTATACCAGCTCCTAAGCTCCAGAAAAACTCTTGTTGGTGGCTGAACGTGGTGGTAGAAGCAAGATCCTTCTTCTTCTTCCTTAGCCTTCGAAATCTTACCCCGGGAACTACTCCAACAACGTGTGCTAGCAAGCTTGGTGATATCTTCTTTTTGAAATATCACTCAAGGACAGCAAAAGGAACTCTGGAACCCGAGATTACCCTCACTTGATCACCAAACTTAGTATCAATGTGTGTGAGAGGGAAATGTATGCTTGAGAGAGAAATTGGCCAAGAATGGCTCAAGTCCAGGCATCAAGTCTTTTAAAGACTATGGAGTGTCACTTGAACTACCTCAAACCGGCCAAGAAATCTCGAGAAGCTTACCCTCATTGGCTACAAGTGGAGGTGAATTTGACATAAAGCCCATGCAGGGTTAGCGGCGCTAACCAAGAGTTAGCGGTGCTAAACCTTAACCCGTAGCGGCGCTAACGCGGCCTGACTTCGATTTGACGTAAAGCATATGCAGCCGTAGCGACGCTAACCTTTAACATTTAGCGGCACTAACTCGTTAAGTTAGCGGCGCTATCGTGGCCTGTATTGCTAACTTCCACTTTTGCCATCTTTAGTCCCTCAACCTTATTTGCTGTCATGTTAGACCCCGGTATGTGACCCATGTAGGCCCATACATAATCGGCAGTGCTTTAAGGCGTACATATATTATCGGGCAGATTCTAACAAACTCCCACTTGCACATAATATACTGTACCCTAGCAAGCACAGACAAAGAGCGGCCTCTAGCAAAGCATCAATGCCCCGAAGTCTGTATGGGTTCTGAATACCTGCAGAAAACCATCATACTGAAAGTAGTGGTCCTAGATAAGTGATCTTAGACATCCTTTTGTTCGCGATATCCTTGTGAACACGAGACATGGATTAGAAAATGTCAATCTCCAGATCGTTCACGATTATGTTTCTAGATCTTGATTGGTGGTTACCAAAAGGTAAGGACATATCTGATTCTCAATCAATATTCCTTGTGCATGGCCATGCAATATTTTGGCGTCAGCTCCCAATCATCGAGGGGCCCAGGGATATCTCTCATACAGGAGAAACAAATCCCTTCGACTGCATAATCCCATACCATACCTCTTGACTTACCTAGTCATTCCCTTTATCACAGCCAGTTACGAACTGCTTTTGAAAATGGCTAAAGCAAGTAAGAACTATGATATAGCAATTCATACATCTCGGGTCTGAGGATGTAAGATTTTATCATCCTAAGTTACTCGTGACTATAATCCATGAAGTATACTTGGGTGTGGGTCTTCCAGTCACTTGAAACTCCTTTCAAGCACAGGTTACCGTTGCGTTTCATGCATTCAATCCTTGATTAATACATAACCAACACCTAACCTCAGCCTTATTTCAAACTTCCTTCCCTTGAAGAATAACTGACTGTGGAAATTTAGAATGTATAAACATTCTGGGAAGTGGTTAAACATACTAAGATGGAACACAGTAAAGTCTTATGAATGTAACCGAATCACTCGCATATCAAAACAAGCATAAATTACAATATTGTCTGTATCGTTCCCAAAATAAATTAATACATATCAAATAAACTAATATATACAACTCAAGCCAAATCGCTAGCAAATCTTACACCTATCCCTCTAGTGTGAGATTCATGAGCTGCTTGCGGTAACGGCTTAGTGAATGGATCTGCCAAGTTTCCATTCGATGCTACTCTGCTAATGATGACTTCACCACTTTCAATTATATCCCGTATAAAGTGGTATTTGCGCGAAATATGCCTTGTCCTCTTGTGGGCTCTTGGTTCCTTTGCCAAAGCCACTGTACCCTCATTGTCACAAAAGATCTCAATAGGATCAGCGATGATTGGAACCACTTGTAGATCTTGGATGAATTTCTTCATCCACACGGATTCCTTTGATGCTTCACTAGCCGCAATGTACTCCGATTCGGTAGTCGAATCAGCCACCGTGTTTTGCTTTGAGCTCCTCCAGCTTACAGCACCACCATTTAACAGGAACACAAACCACGATTGAGATCGGCAGTCATCCATGTCAGTTTGGAAGCTAGCATCCGAGTAACCCTTTACTCTCAGCTCTTCTTCCCCACCATATACTAAGAACATCTCTTTTGTACGTCTCAAGTACTTAAGAATGTTCTTCACTGCCCTCCAGTGAGGCTCTCCTGGGTTCGCCTGATATCTACTAGTCATGCTTAAAGCACATGACACATCAGGACGAGTGCATAGCATGGCGTACATGATCGAACCCACATCCGAAGCATATGGTACTCGCTTCATTACTTCTATCTCCTCCTTGAAGGTAGGACATTGAGTTTTACTCAACGTCAAACCATGCAACATAGGGAGGTTTCCTTTCTTAGATTCCTCCATTTTAAAGCGTCTCACGACCTTTTCTATGTATACACTTTGAGAAAGCCCTAACAGCCATCTAGATCCTAGGTCCTTCATTGAAAAACAATTCTCTAGCCAAGCTTTGACACTCCTTAGGCTTGGGATATGATTTCCAATAAGTAGAATATCATCTACATACAGAACCAAGAAGACTATAGTGCTCCCACTAGCCCTGACATACACGCAAGGTTCATCTTTGCTCTTTGAAAATCCAAACTCTTTAATTTTCTCATCAAAGGAAAGATTCCAGCTTCGAGATGCTTTATTAAGTCCATAAATGGACTTCTTAAGCTTACAAACCTTGTTTGGATACTTTGGATGTTCAAAACCGTCAGGCTGTCTCATATACACCTCTTCATTAAACTTCCCGTTAAGGAAGGCGATCTTTACATCCATTTGCCAAATTTCATAATCATGAAATGCAGCTATGGCAAGTAGTATCCGGATTGACTTCAACATGGCCACTGGGGAGAAGGTTTCATCATAATCAATCCCTTGAGTCTGAGTGAAACCCTTTGCCACCAGTCGGGCTCTGAAGATATCCAAGGTTCCATCTATGTCGGGTTTCTTCTTAAAAACCCATTTACACCCAACGAGTTTTACCCTGGTGTAGGATCAACCAGTTCCCAAACCTGGTTATCCGACATAGATATCCAACACCGTTAGGAGGATATCCGATAAAATAACACCTCTCTGAACGAGGTTCAAGTTTGTCTTCGGCCTCACGTCTCACGTAGGCTTGACAACCCCAAACTCGTAGGTATGAAAGTGTCGGCTTCTTACCATGCCACATTTCATAAGGTGTTTTAGCAACTTTCTTGGTTGATGCAAAGTTAAGGATTCTTACCGCAGTTTCTAAGGCATATCCCCAAAAACTAATAGGTACCTCCGCTCGACTCATCATAGACCTTACCATATCAAGAAAAGTCCGGTTCCTTCTCTCAGCGACCCCATTTAATTGTGGAGTCCTCGGAGGTGTTAATTGTGAAATAATTCCATAATTCTTAAGATGATCGACAAAATCGGTACTAAGATACTCTCCACCTCTATCAGACCGGAGTATCTTTATAGTCTTGCCCAACTGATTCTGAACTTCGTTTTGGAATGTCTTGAACACCTCAAAGGTTTCATTCTTGTGTTTAACAAGATAGACATACCCGTACCTACTATAATCATCTATAAAGGTTACGAAGTATCTTGAATTATTCCTCGTGACATGCTTAAAAGGTCCACATACATGCGTATAGATTATGTCTAGAAGGTCCTTTCCCCTCTCACTTGTTCCCGTGAAGGGTGCCTTTGTCATTTTGCCCAATAAGCAAGATTCACATACGTCATTCGATCCTTGATCAAATGATTCCAAGATCCCATCCGCTTGGAGCTTGGTGGTACGAGTTTTGTTTATATGGCCAAGACGACTATGCCACATGGAATATTTATCCAAACCATTTTTGGAGTCAGAATCAATATTCATGATAGATTGTTTTGATTCAATGTATACATTTGCCTCATATATGCCATGACATGGTAAAGCTTTAAAATACACAACTTCATTTTTAAAGAAAATGATTGTACCACTTATAAATTTAAAATCAAAACCATCGTCATATAATTTGTGAAAAGAAATAATGTTTCTAGCCACATTGGGCGAATAGCATACATCCTTTAACAAAATAGAAAAACAGGTCTTGAATGAAAGCTTCAAGTCTTCTTTAGCTTCCACTAGGACAACCTCCGAGTTTCCCATGACAAGATCCAGTTCTCCCCGCTCCAAGCTCCTACTTTCCCTTAGCACCTGCACCATATTACATATGTGAGTGCCACAGCTGTTGGGGTTCTATGTGTTGGGATTTCAAGAACACGCAACGGAAGCGATAACAACATAAAACATGCATGCAAGTGTTAAAAACTATGAAATCCCAAGCATGGAGCTACTCTATGTACAAAATAGCAACAAAACAAGGGAGTTAGAGTATAATACCAGCTCCTAAGCTCCAGAAATCTCGTGATGGTGGCTGAAAGATAGTGATTGAAGCAAGGATCTCCTTCTTCTTCCTCTTGTTCTTGACCTTCTCGAAATCACACCCCGGGTACAAGTCTAACACCAAGTGCTAGCAAGCTTGAGGTAATCTTTTACTGGAAATTAACCTCAAGAACAGCAAACTTCTGCTTCTGGAACCCAAGATAACACCCACTTGATCAACTAACTAAGTATCAAAGAGTGTGTGTGAGAGAGAGATGTTGCTCGAGAGAGATTATGGCCAAGAGTAGATAAAGTCCAGCTATTGAGTCTTTTATAGACTCAAAACCGACCCTCTATATCCCCTTTAACCGGCCAAGTCGGTTCTAGAACTCTCACCCATTGGCTTCAAGTGGAGGTGACTTGTACATAAAGTCCATGCAGGTTTAGCGGCGCTAACCAAGAGTTAGCGGCGCTAAACCTTAACCCGTAGCGGCGCTAACGCGGCCTGACTTCGATTAGACGTAAAGCACATGCAGCATTAGCGGCGCTAACCTCTAACAGTTAGCGGCGCTAACTCATTATAGTTAGCGGCGCTAACGTGGCCTGCATTGCCAACTTCCACTTTTGCCATCTTTGATCCCTCAACTTTATTTGCTGTCATGTTAGACCCCGGTGTGTGACCCTTATAGGCTCATACATCATCAGCAGTGCTTTAAGGCGTACATATATTATCGGGTAGATTCTAACAAACTCCCACTTGCACATAATATACTATACCCAGGCAAGCACAGACAAAGAGCGGCCTCTAGCAAAGCATCAATGCCCCCAAGTCTGTATGAGTTCTGAATGCCTGCAGAAAACCATCATACTCAAAGTAGTGGTCCTAGATAAGTGATCTTAGACATCCTTTTGTTCGCGATATCCTTGTGAACACGAGACATGGATTAATAAATGTCAATCTCCAGATCGTTCACGATTATGTTTCTCGATCTTGATTGGTGGTGACCAAAAGGTAAGGACATATCTGATTCTCAATCAATAGTCCTTGTGCATGGCCATGCAATATTTTGGCGTCAGCTCCCAATCATCGAGGGGCCCAGGGATATCTCTCATACAGGAGGAACAAATCCCTTTGACTGTATAATCCCATACCATACCTCGTGACTTACCTAGTCATTCCCTTTATCATAGCCATTTACGAACTGCTTTTGAAAATGGCTAAAGCAAGTAAGAACTATGATATAGCGATTCATACATCTCGGGTCTGAGGATGTAAGATTTTATCATCCCAAGTTACTCGTGACTATAATCCATGAAGTATACTTGGGTGTGGGTCTTCCAGTCACTTGAAACTCCTTTCAAGCACAGGTTACTGTTGCGTTTCATGCATTCAATCCTTGATTAATTCATAACCAACACCTAACCTCAGCCTTATTTCAAACTTCCTTCCCTTGAAGAATGACTGACTGTGGAAAATTAGAATGTATAAACATTCTGGGAAGTGGTTAAACATGCTAAGATGGAACACAGTAAAGTCTTATTAATGTAACCGAATCACTCGCATATCGAAACAAGCATAATTACAATACTGTCTGTATCGTTCCCAAAATAAATTAATACATATCAAATAAACTAATATATATATATAACTCAAGCCAAATCGCTAGCAAATCTTACACCTATCCCTCTAGTGTGAGATTCATGAGCTGCTTGCGGTAACGGCTTAGTGAATGGATCTGCCAAGTTTCCATTCGATGCTACTCTACTAATGATGACTTCGCCACTTTCAATTACATCCCGAATAAAGTGGTATTTGCGCGAAATGTGTCTTGTCCTCTTGTGAGCTCTTGGTTCCTTTGCCAAAGCCACCGCACCCTCATTGTCACAAAAGATCTCAAAAGGGTCAGCGATGCTTGGAACCACTTGTAGATCTTGGATGAATTTCTTCATCCAAACGGCTTCTTTTGCTGCTTCACTAGCCGCAATGTACTCCGATTCGGTAGTCGAATCAGCCACCGTGCCTTGTTTTGAGCTCCTCCAGCTGACAGCACCACCATTTAACAGGAACACAAACCCCGATTGAGATCGGCAGTCATCCCTGTCAGTTTGGAAGCTAGCGTCCGAGTAACCCTTTACTCTCAGCTCTTCTTCCCCACCATATACCAAGAACATCTCTTTTGTACGTCTCAAGTACTTAAGAATGTTCTTCACTGCCCTCCAGTGAGGTTCTCCTGGGTTCGCCTGATATCTACTAGTCATGCTTAAAGCACATGACACATCAGGACGAGTGCATAGCATGGCGTACATGATCGAGCCCACAGCCGAAGCATATGGTACTCGCTTCATTACTTCTATCTCCTCCTTGGAGGTAGGACATTGAGTTTTACTCAAAGTCAAACCATGCAACATAGGGAGGTTTCCTTTCTTGGATTCCTCCATCTTAAAGCGTCTCACGACCTTTTCTATGTATGCACTTTGAGAAAGCCCTAATAGCCTTCTTGATCTATCTCTATAGATCTTTATACGCAGAATACAGCTCGCATCGCCTAGGTCCTTCATTGAAAAGCAATTCCCTAGCCAAGCTTTGACACTTCTTAAGCTTGGGATATGATTTCCAATAAGTAGAATATCATCTACATATAGAACCAAGAAGACTATGGTGCTCCCACTAGCCCTGACATATACGCAAGGTTCATCTTTACTCTTCGAAAAACCAAACTCTTTGATTTTCTCATCAAAGCAAAGATTCCAGCTTCGAGATGCTTGCTTAAGTCCATAAATGGACTTCATAAGCTTACAAACCTTGTTCGGATACTTTGGATGTTCAAAACCGTCAGGCTGTCTCATGTACACCTCTTCATTAAGCTTCCCGTTAAGGAAGGCGGTCTTTACATCCATTTGCCAAATTTCATAATCATGAAACGCAGCAATGGCAAGTAGTATCCTGATTGACTTCAACATGGCCACTGGGGAGAAGGTTTCATCATAATCAACTCCTTGAGTCTGAGTGAAACCCTTCGCCACCAGTCGGGCTTTGAAGATATCCAAGGTTCCATCTATGCCAGGTTTCTTCTTAAAAACCCATTTACACCCGACGGGTTTAATCCCTGGTGTAGGATCAACCAGTTCCCAAACCTGGTTATCCGATATAGATTGCATCTCGCTCTCCATTGCCTTCCTCCATTGAGCAGACTCAGGGCCTGCCATGGCTTCCTTGTAGCTGGTGGAATCATCATGATCCACCAATAACTCATTGCCCTCAGATATGAGAAACCCATATCTCTCTGGCTCAAAACGAGTCCTACTGGAACGCCTAGGAGTAGACGTTGCAAGAGTGTCAGGTACCGCAGCATTATCTTGCTCGGCATTTTGGCTAGTGCCAACCTCAAGCCCTTTATCGGCCGACCCTTGATCTTCCTCAAGGTCAACTTCCTTACTGTCGTGTTTGGATAGCAACTCCCTTTCAAGGAAGAATGCCCTTCGAGCAACAAATACCTTGTTCTCTGAAGGTTTATAAAATAAATATCCAACACCGTTAGGAGGATAACCGATAAAATAACACCTCTCCGAACGAGGTTCAAGTTTGTCTTCATCCTCACGTCTCACGTAGGCTTGACAACCCCAAACTCGTAAATATGAAAGTGTCGGCTTCTTACCATGCCACATTTCATAAGGTGTTTTATCGACTTTCTTGGTTGGTGCGAGGTTAAGGATTCTTACCGCAGTTTCTAAGGCATATCCCCATAAACTAATAGGTACCTCCGCTCGACACATCATAGACCTTACCATATCAAGCAAAGTCCGGTTCCTCCTCTCAGCGACCCCATTTAATTGTGGAGTCCTCTGAGGTGTTAATTGTGAAACAATTCCACAATTTTTAAGATGATCGACGAATTCGGTACTAAGATACTCTCCACCTCTATCAGACCGGAGTATCTTTATAGTCTTGCCCAACTGATTCTGAACTTCGTTTTGGAATGTCTTGAACACCTCAAAGGTTTCATTCTTGTGTTTAATAAGATAGACATACCCGTACCTACTATAATCATCTATAAAGGTTACGAAGTATCTTGAATTATTCCTTGTGACATGCTTGAAAGGTCCACATACATCCGTATGGATTATGTCTAAAAGGTCCTTTCCCCTCTCACTTGTTCCCGTGAAGGGTGCTTTTGTCATTTTGCCCAATAAGCAAGATTCGCATACTTCATTTGATCCTTGATCAAATGATTCCAAGATCCCATCCACTTGGAGCTTGGTGATACGAGTCTTGTTTATATGGCCAAGACGACTATGCCACATGGAATATTTATCCAAACCACTTTTGGAGTCAGAATCAATGTTCATGATAGATTGTCTTGATTCAATGTATGCATTTGCCTCATATATGCCATGACATGGTAAAGCTTTAAAATACTCAACATCATTTTTAAAACAAATGATTGTACCACTTACAAATTTAAAATCAAAACCATCATCATACAACTTGTGAAAAGAAATAATGTTTCTAGCCACATTGGGTGAATAGCATACATCCTTTAACAAAATAGAAAAACCGGTCTTGAATGAAAGCTTCAAATCTCCTTTAGCTTCCACTGGGACAACCTCCGAGTTTCCCATGACAAGATCCAGTTCTCCCCGCTCCAAGCTCCTACTTTCCCTTAGCACCTGCACCATATTACATATGTGAGTGCCACAGCCAGTATCCAATACCCAGCCTTTAGAAGTAGAAGTATGGTGGAGTTCTATCATGAACGTACCTGACGTATCCGGACCCGATATGCTCATTGCCTTGAGCTTGTTGAGTCCCTCCAGGTACTTTGGGCAGGTACGGCGGTAATGGCCCTTGCCCCCACAGAAAAAGCACTCCGCATCCTCCGGAGCCTTGGCTTGGGGAAGTTTCCCTTTGCCTTTGCCCATGGAGGTCGGGTTAGGCTTGGCTCCGCCAACCTTTCCCTTACCCTTCCTTTTAGAGGAAGAGGCGGCCTTCTTCTTCGTGATGCGGCCTTCCCGGATGGCGAGAACTTGAGAGGTGGAGGAGGATGGCTTGTTCTTGGTCATGCTAGACTCAGAAGTCTTCAACATACCATGAAGTTCCATCAAGGTCTTATCCATGCTGTGCATATGATAACTCATAACGAATTGATCGTATGCACCGGGCAGGGATTGGAGGATTAAATCAACCGCCATCTCCCTCCCTATGGTAAAACCTAACTTCTCCATGCGCTCGATGTTTGCTTTCATACGCAACACATGCGCGCTCACATTCCCACCCTCTTGCATCTTGCAAGCAAGGGTTGTCTTGAGGCACTCGTACCTCTCTTGCCTCGCCTGCTGCTGGAACATGTCCTTTAGCTGCACGAGCAAGTCGTAAGCACTAAGATGATCCATTTGCTTTTGCAAATCTTGGTTCATCGTGCTCAACATAAGGCACGTGACTTCCTCAGTCTCCTTGAGACGTTTTTCATACGCCTCACGGATAGCCCTTGTTGCACCGGCAGGAGGTGCCTCGGGGAGGGGTTCCTCTACGGTATGCAACTTTCCTTCATAGCGTAAGACCAACCTCAGTTGTCTATGCCAATCCATGAAATTGCTACCATCGAGTTTCTCCTTTTCAAGGAAAACCCTAAGAGAAACGTTGGTGGTGGTGTTTGTTGCGCTTGTTGATGCCATCTAAAATTTGCAAAGTAGATATTAGTTATTATGATATTTTATCTTGTTTAATAATTTACCCAATAAGAATTAGTTAAACAAGGCTAAGAACCGTATTTCATCCTACCATGTGACGGGGTTACCGCGGATCACATGATAAAACTATTTAGGTCGGCAACCAATTTGCCAATTGCAATCTCCATCGCAATCCTTAGCACATGCGGGATCCTACGACATCCAATGGTCGTTTGGCATGTTTGATCCCTTCTTGCACCAATTTTAAGTCTTGAAATTTTGGTTGACTCGTGCTAAGCTCGACAATTAACCAAGATTTCAAACCTAAAATTGCAAATCGTCCGTCAAGACATACGGTAACAAATCCACCAAAATTGGCTCGTGCTAAGCTCGACAACCAAAGTTGTGAATTTGCCACACTCACCTTCCACACAGTTTCATGAGAATTGGCTCGTGCTAAGCTCGACAACCAAATCTCATAAGACTAGATTCGGGTGGTATCGACTTACGGATGGTGCATGATTTACGTTTTGTGGAAAAACGGGCCTTTTGTTTCCCGTTTGGTTTTGATTAACTTATTAGTGACAAATCCTATTTTCACTAGGTGGGTTAATCAATGTATGTGATCGCGCGCGAGAGGAAACCATTTTTAACAAAACTCTTGTGATTTTATTAATTTTTATCAAAATATTTTCTAGCATGCGAAACCTACAATCCATGCATAGAATAATAAAATCACATCACACGCAATTTACAACATAGTCGGTAATTCTTGCCATAAAACCTATACGTTCCTCCCGTGAGCCAAAACGGGAAGAACTCGGTCAATTCTAAGGGACAAAACAAACTTGACGTGAGCTCCCACTAGAACCACCATCGCCATCGGATTTCTTTGGCTTCTAAGGGCACCATGCTCCATCTTGTTTTGCCTCCTATTGTGTCTTCATCCCACCATCATACAATATACAATACAATAGATAATATAAATGGCACACAAGCCACATAATTTTCCTATTTATCTAATACTTGTACATGGATGAATGAAATGGCATGCAAGCCACAAATTATTACAATCAAACTGAATTTAATAAATTTACAGCCCCAAATGTGGATCAAAACCACCAAATTACATGCACAACACAAATCAACCAAATGGGCCAAGGCAAGATTACCAACTCATGTTAACACATACAACCAAACAAATCATGCTACTACTGGAACAACATGAAAAACAACTTTGGAATAAAATTCCAGAAGGTACAAGTGCTAAAAATCCCGAGACCTAAGCTGTTTTATTCAAGATTTTCGAAAACAATTTTCCAGTGGCGTTAGCGCCGCTAACCCTAGAGACTTAGCGTCGCTAACTCTAGGATAGCGCCGCTAACCCTAACGGCAGAATACAAACACTTTGATTTCGGGTTTTTCAAGCCACCAAGTGCTATTCTAACATAGAGGTGGCTCTGATACCACTGTTGGGATTTCAAGAACACGCAACGGAAGCAATAACAACATAAAACATGCATGCAAGTGTTAAAAACTATGAAATCCCAAGCATGGATCTACTCTATGTACAAAATAGCAACAAAACAAGGGAGTTAGAGTATTATACCAGCTCCTAAGCTCCAGAAATCTCGTGATGGTGGCTGAAAGATAGTGATTGAAGCAAGGATCTCCTTCTTCTTCCTCTTGTTCTTGACCTTCTCGAAATCACACCCCGGGTACAAGTCTAACACCAAGTGCTAGCAAGCTTGAGGTGATCTTTTACTGGAAATTAACCTCAAGAACAGCAAACTTCTGCTTCTGGAACCCAAGATAACACCCACTTGATCAACTAACTAAGTATCAAAGAGTGTGTGTGAGAGAGAGATGTTGCTCGAGAGAGATTATGGCCAAGAGTAGATAAAGTCCAGCTATTGAGTCTTTTATAGACTCAAAACCGACCCTCTATATCCCCTTCAACCGGCCAAGTCGGTTCTAGAACTCTCACCCATTGGCTTCAAGTGGAGGTGACTTGTACATAAAGTCCATGCAGGTTTAGCGGCGCTAACTAAGAGTTAGCGGCGCTAAACCTTAACCCGTAGCGGCGCTAACGCGGCCTGACTTCGATTAGACGTAAAGCACATGCAGCATTAGCGGCGCTAACCTCTAACAGTTAGCGGCGCTAACTCATTATAGTTAGCGGCGCTAACGTGGCCTGCATTGCCAACTTCCACTTTTGCCATCTTTGATCCCTCAACTTTATTTGCTGTCATGTTAGACCCCGGTGTGTGACCCTTATAGGCTCATACATCATCAGCTGTGCTTTAAGGCGTACATATATTATCGGGCAGATTCTAACACTATGTACACAGCGGAAGCAACAAGGTACAACATACAAAGCATAAAGTACAAGTAATCAAAGCATAAAACCCCAAACCATGGACCAAAGTCTATGGCTAGCTTAAGCAACATGAAAAAACAGAAAGAGAAGAGGTTATACCCTGCTCCTTAGCTCCAGAAACGACTTGATGAAGAGATGAAGACAAGAACACCAGAGAAGGCTTCCTCTATTGAAGTCCACCCTGGGTTTGTACCACCTCCTTGTACTAGCAAGCTCAAAAGATCTTCAAAGCCTTGAAATCCCTTGAGAACAGCCTACAACTTGCCAAAAACCGGACTTGTTTTCTGGAGCAAAAACTCACTCTCTACGTTTCAAGAACTAAGTGGGTTTTCTTGTTAATTTGGCAAAAGGATCCAAAACAAGGACAAAAGGTTCTCTTTCAAAGACCCCACATGCCACTTGATCTCCCCTGGCCGGCCTGACTCTCCAGAAAAGGTCGCACATGCATTGGGCATGTGTGGAGGTTGAAATGACTAAAAGTTGCATGCAGACTGTCAGAATTACGCGCCGCGGACTCGTAAGGTTTCGCGCCGCGCAAGATCCGCGTCGTGTGTCCTTAAGTATTCCGCGTCGCGGTATTTGCCAGCTCACCAACTTTTCCATTTTGACACCATTGGTCCCTCCACTTAATAGGCTGTCGAGATAGTTCCCCGGTGTGTGACCCAATAGGCCCATAAATTATCGGTAGTGATCTAAATGGCATACGTGTGTCAGCGGGCATACTCCAACAAACTCCCACTTGCACATGACACACCGTACCCATAAACCACAGACAAAGAGCAGCCTCTAGTAAGGCATCTTCGCCCCCAAGTTAGTATGGGTTTTTGTCAAAAACCAAATCCAGAATCAGTTACGAAATGGTCCTATAGATAAGTGATCATTTATCCCTTCGTTCGCGATATCCGCGTGAACACGAGACATGGTTAAATGTCAATCTCCAGATCGTTCACGATTATGTTTCTCGATCTCAATTGATGGTGACCCAAAAACTAGTTGCAATCGATCTAACATCATTGCAACTTGAGCATGGCCATGCATTTTACGTCAGCTATCAATCATCGAGGAGCCCAAGGATATCTCTCTAAAACTAGAGGAACGAATCCCTTCGACTACATTGCTCCGCTACATACACCATACTTTACCTAAAAGCTCCCTTTATAACAGCCAGTTACGAACTGCGTTTGAAAGCAATTAAGGCAAAGCAGATCCATGCTTTGGAACACATGTATTTCCAGTCTAAGGACAAAATGATATTATCATCCTGACTTACTCGTGACAGAAACCATGAAGTAAGTTCAGGTGCAGGTCATCCAGTCACTTGGCCATTGCAAGCACAGGCGAAGTGTTGCGTCTCTTTTATCTAATCCATTGTTAGATAGCGACCAACCACTTCCCTCAGTCTTATCTCAAACTTCCTCCCCGTGAAGTTTGACCGACTGTGGACATTTAGAATGAAAAAGCATTATGGGAAGTATTAAACATGCTAAGATGGAACACAGTAAGGATTCATAAAATATTCGCCCTCGGCGTATCATTAAATCACATTTAATAATCAATATAGAATGAAATACAATACTGCTTAGCGTCCCCAAAGTACAAATACAAATCAAACATAAACCAAACATTACATTCAAACAAAGTCACTTGCGAATCTAACACCTATATCTCTAGTGTGAGAATCATGTACAGCTTGTGACAACGGTTTAGTGAACGGATCAGCCAAATTGCCCTCCGATGCTACTCTGCTGATGGCAATATCACCATTCTCAATAACATCTCTGATGAAGTGGTATTTGCGAGGAATGTGCCTCGTCCGCTTATGAGCCCTTGGTTCCTTAGCTAAAGCCACCGCACCCTCATTGTCACAGAAGATCTCAATAGGGTCGGATATGCTAGGAACCACTCCAAGATCCTGGATGAACTTCCTCATCCATACCGCCTCTTTAGTTGCTTCACTATCCGCAATGTATTCCGACTCGGTAGTTGAATCAGCTACGGTGTCTTGCTTGGAGCTCCTCCAACTTATAGCACCACCATTGAGAAGGAACACGAACCCCGATTGTGATCGGCAGTCGTCCTTATTAGTTTGGAAGCTAGCGTCAGAGTAACCATGTACTCTAAGCTCTTCCTTACCACCATATACCAAGAACATCTCCTTTGTCCTCCGAAGATACTTGAGAATGTTCTTGACCGCAGTCCAATGGGCTTGCCCGGGATTAGCCTAATATATACTCGTCATGCTTAAGGCACACGATACATCAGGACGAGTGCATAGCATGGCGTACATGATTGATCCCACTGCCGAAGCATATGGAACCCTCTTCATTACGTCAAGTTCCTCTTTGGAACTAGGACATTGAGACTTGCTCAAAGTCACTCCATGCAACATAGGGGTGTTTCCCCTCTTAGAATCCTCCATCTTGAATCGCTTTAAGAGCTTGTCGACATATGCACTTTGGCTAAGCCCTATTAGCCTTTTAGATCTATCTATATAGATCTTTATGCCCAAGATATACGCCGCATCTCCCAAGTCTTTCATAGAAAAACAACTCCCAAGAAAAGTCTTAACCTCTTTCAAGGTTGGGACGTCGTTTCCAATAAGTAGAATATCATCTACATATAGGACAAGGAATACTACAGCGCTCCTACTAGCCCTGACATATACGCATGGTTCATCCTTGCTTTTCGAAAATCCAAACTCTTTGATTTTCTCATCAAAGCACAGGTTCCAGCTACGAGATGCTTGTTTAAGTCCATAAATAGACTTCTTTAACTTGCAGACTCTATCAGGATACTCAGGATGTACAAAACCCTCGGGTTGTGTCATAAACACCTCTTCATTTAGCTTCCCGTTAAGGAAGGCGGTTTTTACATCCATTTGCCATATCTCGTAATCATAAAACGCAGCTATGGCCATGAGTATTCGGATAGACTTCAACATGGCCACTGGTGAAAAGGTTTCCTCATAGTCAATCACATGAGTTTGCGTGAAACCCTTAGCCACCAGTCGGGCTTTGAAGGTATCTACAGTTCCATCCATGCCTGTCTTTTTCTTGAAGACCCATTTACATCCCACTGTCTTATACCCGGGTATAGGATCAACCAATTCCCATACTTGGTTATCCGACATGGATTGCATCTCACTCTCCATTGCTTCCCTCCACCTAGCAGACTCACTGCCCGCTACGGCTTCCCGGTAGTTGGTTGGTTCATCATGATCCACCAATAGGTCATTGCCCTCAGATATGAGAAACCCATATCTCTCTGGCTCTTGACGTGGTCTACCGGACCTACGAGGAATTAATGAAGTGTTGTCAGGTACCGACGCATTCTCTTGCTTGGTTTCAACCACTTTAGGTTGATTGCTAGTGCCGACACTTGTCCCTTCCTCATTGGGTTCTTGAATTTCATCAAGATCAATCCTCTTACCCGATTGCATGGATATGAGTTCCCTTTCAAGGAACACGGCCCTTCTCGCGATAAACACTTTGTTTTCGGAAGGTTTGTAGAATAAATATCCCATGCCTCCGGTTGGTTACCCAATGAAGTAACACCTTTCAGACCTTGGTTCAAGTTTGTCCTCTACTTCTCGTCTCACGAAGGCAGGACATCCCCAAACCTTGAGATATGCTATCTTTGGAGCAACTCCATGCCACATCTCATAAGGTGTCTTTTGGACCTTCTTTGTCGGTACGAGGTTAAGGATCCTTACCGCCGACTCGAGAGCGTACCCCCAAAAGCTAATGGGTACTTCCGTGCGACTCATCATCGACCGGACCCTATCTAACAATGTTCGATTCCTCCGCTCGGCGACACCATTCAATTGTGGCGTCCTAGGAGGAGTTAGTTGCGAAATAATTCCACAACTAATAAGATGATCACGGAACTCCGAGCTCAAGTACTCGCCTCCCCTATCGGAGCGGAGTACTTTGATAGTCTTGCCCAATTGATTCTGGACTTCGTTTTGGAATGTCTTAAAGACCTCAAAGGCCTCAGACTTTTGTCTAATCAAGTAGACATATCCATATCTACTGAAATCATCAGTAAACGTAACGAAGTATCTTGAGTTGTTCCTTGTAACATGCTTGAATGGACCGCATACATCCGTATGCACTATTTCCAACAAGCATTTAGCCCTTTCACCCACACCGGTAAAGGGTGACTTAGTCATCTTGCCTAATAAACAGGATTCGCATACTTCATTTGACCCGAGGTCAAAGGATTCCAAGATCCCATCCGATTGGAGCTTGGTGATGCGTTTCTCGTTTATATGGCCAGGACGACTATGCCATAAGGAAAACTTATCCAAACCATTTTTGGATCCAGAATCAATGTTCATGATTGCTCTATTATTTTCTATGTATGCATCGGCTTCGTATATACCACGACATGGATAAGCTTTAAAATAACAAACATCATTTTTAAAGCATAAGATAAAACCATTTTCAAATTTAAACAAATATCCATCGTCATACAAAGCATAAAATGATAAAATGTTTCTTGCCACAAGCGGCGAATAGCATACATCTTTCAAAATAATAGATAAGCCGGTCTTGAAAGTAAGCTCCACACTTCCTTTCTCTAACACCGGGACAACCTCTTTGTTTCCCATTGTTAGCTCCAGCTCCCCATCTCTCAGCCTTCTACTTCCCTTTAGCACCTGCACCATATTACAAATGTGAGTGCCACAGCCGGTATCTAAAACCCAGCCATTAGATGTAGAAGTATGATGGAGTTCAATCACAAACGTACCTGAAGTAGAAGTGCCCGCTCCCGAAACTCGTAGCTTCTTCAGGCCCTCTAGGTACTTAGGGCAGCTCCGGCGCATGTGTCCTTTAGCCCCGCAGAAGAAGCAAATCGCCTCCTCCGGAGTCTTAGCTTGAGGGATAAGTCCCTTCGGCTTCGGCTCCGGGGTAGGGTTCGGCTTGGGAGCCCCAACCTTACCCTTGCCTTTCCCTTTCGGGGTAGAGGCCGGTTTCTTCCTCTTCTTGGACTCACCCTCCTTGATGGCCAAGACGGGAACGGAGGTTGATGGCTTTTGCTTGGTCATGTTGGACTCGGCGGTCCGCAGCATACCATGCAATTCCATAAAGGATTTGTCCATCCCGTGCATATGATAACTTACAACAAATTGATCATATGACGGTGGGAGAGACCGTAGAATCAAGTCTACCGCCATCTCTCTCGATATGGCAAATCCCAACCTCTCGAGGCGTTCCACCAACGCTTTCATCTTTAGAACCTGGTGGGACACGTTCCCGCCCTCATGCAACCGGCAACCGAGAAGGTCGTTGAGACAACCATACCGTTCTTGCTTGGCTTGTTGTTGGAACATGTCCGACAACTCGCGCATCATGTCATAAGCACTCAAGTGCTCCATCGAATTTTGCAAGTCGGAGCTCATAGTGCTAAGCATGAGGCAAGTAACCTCGGTGATGTCTTTGAGGCGTTTTTCATAAGCCTCTCTAACAACCCTACTCGCGTTGGATGCCGGGACCTCGGGGATGGGTTCCTCAATTGTGGCCAACTTGTCCTCATGACGGAGGACAATCCGTAGTTGCCGTGACCAATCCATAAAATTGGTCCCATCGAGCTTATCCTTCTCGAGAAACACTCTTAACGATATGTTTGACGTGGTGTGGTGGGTGCTAGTTGATGCCATCTATAATAACCAAAGTAGATTTGGTTAGTTTGAATGAAATCCTCGTTAAAATAATTACCCCAAATGTTTAATGAAAAACAACTATTTTAACAAGGGCTAAGAACCTTATTTCACCTTGCACCGTGACGGGTTTTCCGCGGATCACGTGGCAAAGTTATTTAGGCCGGAAACCATTGACCGATTGCAATCCATTATTGCAACTCTTAGTTCCTTGCGGGATCCTACTTGACAACCATTGTGCCAAGTTTGGCATGTTTGATCCCTCCACACCAATCCCAAATTAATATTTTACATGACCTCGGCTAGAGCTCGACGACCATATGAAAGATTAATTTGAAATTGTAAATCAACCATCAAGATACACGGTGGTACTCTAGCCCAATGGTCGACTCGGCTAGAGCTCGACAATCGACCTTGCGAGTTGCCACACGCGCCTTCCACATAGCTCATGCAAAGGCAATCTCGGCTAGAGCTCGACGATCAACCCTTACACGACTAGATTTGGGCGGTGTCATCTTATGGGTGGTGTGCGATTTACATTTAGAAAACGGGATTTTAGTTTTCCGGTTAAAAAACCATTTTGAGTTTGATTAACAAAAGTGACAATAACCAAAAGTTTTCACTAGTCGGATACTAAACCAATTTAAATCCGTTTGTTAATCAAGTGTGCGCGCGAGAGTTGTTAAACCATTTTTAAAACTCTTTGGTTTTATTATTTGTCAAAAATTGTCTAGCATGCAATAGTCCTACAACTCATGCATAAACAATATTTAATAAAACCATCACACGCATACATAAGGTTGGTAACCATGCCCCTAAAACCTATGTATTTTTCCCGTGAGCCACTACGGGAAAAACAAGTCATCTAAGGACAAAAACTCCTTGACTTGGATGTGCTCCCACTAAACCCGCCACCTTCATTGGGCCTTCCGGATTTCATGTTCGCCAAGACGTCACTCCATGGACTCCCGATGGTTGCTCCATATTACAATTACATAGAAAATTAAATAAATGGCATGCAAGCCACAAATCCTATTTTCTAGTACATATACATAATATGAAATATTTAAATGGCATGCAAGCCACAAAACAATTACATACCAAATAAATAAATAAATAATTTATTATTACAAATCATTGTGACCCAAAGTCACCAAATGAATGAATAATAAAACATACAACCAAACATCCACAAGGTCTAGGGCATTTTTCTAGGGTTACCAACAAAACAGGTTCACTAGTGAACAATTACAACAACAACATCAACAACATGGTGTGCCACACAAAGACCATGTAAACTTATGTATAATGGTTAAGATTATTTAAAGCACTCAAGGCACAAAATAATCCCATGTATTTATGCATTAGTAACACCAAACCATTTTTAGTGAAACATATTCATAAATACATAATGTAAGTATATGCAATTATTTATTTTCATGCCAAAATAATAATCCACATATAAATACACCAACCATTACACAAGACAACTTCAAAAACAAATATTTTTAATTTCTGGACAAAATCCAGAAACCAAAAATCAGTGCCAAAAACCCAAAAATAAATTATTTTTTTTTTTATTTAAAACAAAGTTTAAAAAAAAAATAGTCTGTACAGCGACATTCCGCGCCGCGGTTCCACAAGGGCTCCGCGCCGCGGAAACTGACGAACAGAAAACAAGACTTATTGTTTTCGGGTTTTTCAGGCCACCATGTGCTAAAGTAGTATAGAGGTGGCTCTGATAGCACTGTTGGGGTTCTATGTACACAGCGGAAGCAACAAGGTACAACATACAAAGCATAAAGTACAAGTAATCAAAGCATAAAACCCCAAACCATGGACCAAAGTCTATGGCTAGCTTAAGCAACATGAAAAAACAGAAAGAGAAGAGGTTATACCCTGCTCCTTAGCTCCAGAAACGACTTGATGAAGAGATGAAGACAAGAACACCAAAGAAGGCTTCCTCTATTGATGTCCACCCCGGGTTTGTACCACCTCCTTGTACTAGCAAGCTCAAAAGATCTTCAAAGCCTTGAAATCCCTTGAGAACAGCCTATAACTTGCCAAAAACCGGACTTGTTTTCTGGAGCAAAAACTTACTCTCTAAGTTTCAAGAACTAAGTGGGTTTTCTTGTTAATTTGGCAAAAGGATCCAAAACAAGGACAAAAGGTTCTCTTTTAAAGACCCCACATGCCACTTGATCTCCCCTGGCCGGCCTGACTCTCCAGAAAAGGTCGCACATGCATTGGGCATGTGTGGAGGTTGAAATGACTAAAAGTTGCATGCAGACTGTCAGAAATATGCGCCGCGGACTCGTAAGGTTTCGCGCCGCGGAAGATCCGCGTCGCGTGTCCTTAAGTATTCCGCGTCGCGGTATTTGCCAGCTCACCAACTTTTCCATTTTGACACCATTGGTCCCTCCACTTAATAGGCTGTCGAGATAGTTCCCTGGTGTGTGACCCAATAGGCCCATACATTATCGGTAGTGATCTAAATGGCATACGTGTGTCAGCGGGCATATTCCAACAACAGCCATTATGGTGGAGTTCTATCATGAACGTACCTGACGTATCCGGACCCGAAATGCTCATTGCCTTGAGCTTGTTGAGTACCTCCAGGTACTTCGGGCAAGTACGGCGGTAATGGCCCTTGCCCCCGCAGAAAAAGCACTCAGCATCCTCCGGAGCCTTGGCTTGGGGAAGTTTCCCCTTGCCCTTGCCCTCGGAGGCCGGGTTAGGCTTGGCCACGCCAACCTTTCCCTTACCCTTCCTCTTGTTGGAAGGGGCGGCCTTCTTCTCCGTGATGCGGCATTCCCGGATGGTGAGAACTTGAGAAGTGGAGGAAGATGGCTTGTTCTTGGTCATGCTAGACTCAGCGGTCTTCAACATACCATGAAGTTCCATCAAGGTTTTATCCATGTTGTGCATATGATAATTCATAACGAATTGATCATATGTACTGGGTAGGGATTGGAGGATTAAATCAACCGCCATCTCCCTCCCGATGGTAAAACCTAACTTCTCCATGCGCTCGATGTTTGCTTTTATCCACAACACATGCGCGCTCACGTTCCCACCCTCTTGCATCTTGCAAGCAAGGGTCATCTTGAGGCACTCGTACCTCTCCTGCCTCGCCTGCTGCTGGAACATGTCCTTTAGCTGCACGAGCAGGTCGTAAGCACTCAGATGATCCATTTTATTTTGCAAATCTTGGTTCATCGTGCTCAACATAAGGCATGTGATTTCCTCAATTTCCTTGAGGCGTTTTTCATACGCCTCACAGACGGCGCTTGTTGCACCAGCAGGAGGTGCCTCAGGGAGGGGTTCCTCTATGGATGCAATTTTCCTTCATACCGCAAGACCAACCTCAGTTGTCTATGCCAGTCCATGAAATTGCTACCGTCGAGTTTCTCCTTCTCAAGGAAAACCCGAAGAGAAACGTTGGTGGTGGTGTTTGTTGCGCTTGTTGATGCCATCTAAAATATTGCAAAGTAGATATTAGTTAGTTTGATATTTTATCTTGTTTAATAATTTACCTAATAAGAATTAGTTAAACAAGGCTAAGAACTGTATTCATCCTACCATGTGACGGGGTTACCGCGGATCACATGATAAAACTATTTAGGTCGGCAACCATTTTGCCAATTGCAATCTCCATTGCAATCCTTAGCACATGCGGGATCCTACGACATCCAATGGTCGTTTGGCATGTTTGATCCCTTCTTGCACCAATTTTAAGTCTTGAAATTTTGGTTAACTCGTGCTAAGCTCGACAATTAACCAAGATTTCAAACCTAAAATTGCAAATCGTCCGTCAAGACATACGGTAACAAATTCACCAAAGTTGGCTCGTGCTAAGCTCGACAACCAAAATTGTGAATTTTGCCACACTCACCTTCCACACAGTTTCATGAGAATTGGCTCGTGCTAAGCTTGACAACCAAATCTCATAATACTAGATTTGGGTGGTATCGACTTACGGATGGTGCAAGATTTACGTTTTGTGGAAAAACAGGCTTTTGTTTCCTGTTTGGTTTTGATTAACTTGTTAGTGACAAATCCTATTTTCACTAGGTGGGTTAATCAATGTATGTGATCGCGCGGGAGAGGAAACCAATTTTATCAAAACTCTTGTGATTTTATTAATTTTATCAAAAAAAATTTCTAGCATGCGAAACCTACACATCCATGCATAGAATAATAAAATCACATAACACGCAATATACAACATAGTCGGTAATCTTTGCCATTAAACCTATGCGTTCCTCCCGTGAGCCAAAACGGGAAGAACTCGATCAAACTATGGGACAAAACAATCTTGATGCAAGCTCCCACTAGAACCATCATCACCATTGGACTTCTTTGGCTTCTAAGGGCATCAAACTCCATCTTGTTTTGCCTCATCTTGTGTCTTCATCCCTCCATCATACAAATTACAAATAATAGAAAATAAATGGCATACAAGCCACATAATTTTCCTATTCATCTAATACTTGTACATAGATGAATGAAATGGCATGCAAGCCACAAATTATTACAATCATAACAGGATTTAAAAAATTTACAGCCATCATTTGTGGATCAAAACCACCAAATAACATGCTTAACACAAATCAACCAAATGGGCCAAGGCAAGATTACCAACTCATGTTAACACATACAACCAAACATATCATGCCACTACTGGAACAACATGAAAAACACCTTTGGAACAAATTTCCAGAAGGTAAAAGTGTCAAAAATCCCGAGACCAACACTGTTTTATTCAAAAATTTCGAAAAACAATTTCCAGTAACGTTAGCGCCACTAACGCGTGAGACTTAGCGCCGCTAACCTCAGCGTAGCGTCGCTAACCCTAACGGCATAATACAAACATTTTGTTTTCGGGTTTTTCAAGCCACCAAGTGTTATTCTAACATAGAGGTGGCTCTGATACCACTGTTGGGATTTCAAGAACACGCATCGGAAGCGAGAACGACAAGAATCATGCAAACGAGTGTTCAAAACAATAAAATCCCAAGTATGGATCTACTCTATGTACAAACGAGTGTTCAAAACAATAAAGAGTTATACCAGCTCCTAAGCTCCAGAAAAACTCTTGTTGGTGGCTGAACGTGGTGGTAGAAGCAAGATCCTTCTTTTTCTTCCTTAGCCTTCGAAATCGCACCCCGGGAACTAGTCCAACAACGTGTGCTAGCAAGCTTGGTGATATCTTCTTCTTGAAATATCACTCAAGGACAGCAATAGGAACTCTGGAACCCGAGATTACCCTCACTTGATCACCAAACTTTCTATCAATGTGTGTGAGAGGGAAATGTATGCTTGAGAGAGAAATTGGCCAAGAATGGCTCAAGTCCAGGCATCAAGTCTTTTAAAGACTCTGGAGTGTCACTTGAACTACCTCAAACCGGCCAAGAAATCTCGAGAAGCTTACCCTCATTGGCTACAAGTGGAGGTAAACTTGACATAAAGCCCATGCAGGGTTAGCGGCGCTAACCAAGAGTTAGCGGCGCTAAACCTTAACCCGTAGCGGCGCTAACGCGGCCTGACTTCGATTTGACATAAAACACATGCAGCCGTAGCGACACTAACCTTTAACAGTTAGCGGCGCTAACTCGTTAAGTTTAAAAGTGCAATTTGTTTGAAGATATGGCTCTGATACCACTGTTGGAACACGGTATGGAGCACAAGGCACAGCGGAAGCAAAAACAAAAGTTTAAAACCGAACAAAATCGGGTCCATAACATGTTCTAAAGTGATGATCTTCTACAAAACACAAATTGCAACTTAAAGGAACAAGAGGGAGAAGAAATATACCTCTCATACCTTTCTGAAATCGGCTGTAGCAAACTAAAACGGGACAACCAAGAGATCCAAGTGTATCTCCTCTATTGCATGATCCACACCAAGATTTCTTGATCCCAAAGTGCTAGCAATCCATTAAATGAACATCCACATCGATTCCATCTTCTGGAACAGCCCACAAGCTTCTCCTCTTGCACCCAAAAACCTCACACTACACTCAAGAATCACCTACTTAGTGTATAATGTGTGTCTATTTCATTTACCACCAATCAAATGGCCCAATCAAATAAGTGATTTTCATGCAGACAGACCTTCACGGTCTCTCACGGCCCGTAAAGAGCCCGTGAAGACTAAATGCGCCACGACTGGCCATCGTCCTTCACGGCCCGTGCCGCGTTGAGCGACTCGTGAGGGCGTCATCCTCTACGACCGCTTCACGACCTCTCATGACCCGTGAAGACTCTACGAGCCGTATGAGAGTCGTTGAGTCAAACGTGAGGGCAGTGGGCTTCACGACCGGTGGAGCATCCCTCACGGCCGTGAAGCCCCAAAATCAAACAATTTGATTTTTTGACCTTCTCTCTTTATCAGTAAGCTGTCGGGATCAATCCTTGGCGTGTGACCCAATAGGCTCACACTTCATTAGCAGTAACACCATTGCACTTGTGTCAGTGGGCAGATACCAACAGAAGATCCCTCGTGGTCTTCATCACTTGGACCTTGAGTTCGTTGAAGATGAGCAGTGCATAATACAGATTTCGTGCAAAGTAGATGTTGTATAGCAGTTGCATCTCAAACTCATTAACCTAGTTAAGTCCTCCAACCTTGGTACCAAGTGAACGAATCACTGTTGACACCATAAATCCCCATCCGGTTGGAAAGGTGGCCTTTTTTATTACACCCTCTGTTTGTGGGTGACCCATTCTGGGTAGGACTGACCTTGCCACCTGCCTTATCACAGCGGGCTCAAACACATCGTTTTGAGGGAGTTGAAGAACTTCCCTTAGTCGTTGAACTGTGACGATGATGGTTCTCTCCCCATTCAGCACCGTGCCTCTGATTTTGCTGCTGTCTTAGTCAAAAACACACGTGTACCAGAACTCCAGTAAGTGTTGGGGAACCACATGGATTGGGGCTCCAGTAAAAACGAATGCCAGTTGGTATTTACGGATATAATCTACCCACGTTTCGTACCCCCTGTTTCTCTTGCGTTATGGGATTGCTAGGCAAGCTCGTTGATTGTTAATTTTAATCAACGGCAATCCGTTGTTCTTGAAGGCAGCACCCCTTACCATTCGATCACTCAAATTTAGAATGGTTCCATCCACCGTAGAATATTTTTGATTCACACTAAGAAAATACGCAATTCGTACTGAGCGATTTAGGGTTTCAAAATCGATTGAATGGTGAAATGCACTTAGCAAGTAGGTGGTTTTAGAAGGTATAGTGAGTATATCAGAAGTCTAGTAAGCGTAAACGTCTGAATTTCGGTTACAACCGATATATATACCTTTTTTAAGAAAGAGAAAAGTTACCGTTAGAAATCCCTATTTATCCGTTACTGTAACGAACTTACAGATAGATGTAACAGTAATTGAGATGAAACACATCATATCCCAACGGATAAGTTTGTAAAATAACATTCTTGACTTACAAAAATATTATTTACACTGTTGTATTACACCAATACGTAATCGGTATAAACGTGATTTGAGACTGACTCAAATATAATGACTCATGAATTAATAACATATAGTAACTAAAACATGGTTTGGACATACCAAGCTGAGTAAACGTATCACTCAGCGTGAGTCAAGCACTCAGCTTGATTTGAGCACTCAGCTTGAGATTGACACTCAGCTTGAGTGGAGCAAACAGCTTAGAATCAATGACACTTAGTCTTTTATTTGAGACTAACTCAAAATGATATTTTAACCACATATAGCAGTTAAAACATGTTTGGAACAGACCAAATGTGTGAACTTATCACTCAGCTTGACCAAGTAAACAGTTTATGAGTACATATCGATAAACTGTATGCTCAGCTTAAGACACATAGTCTTTGTCAAGCTGAAACACAATTTTTGAAACTTATCTAGGGGTTGAGCATACCTAATTTACTTAGCAGATATGAAAACCTTTTCTCATCAAGAGGTTTGGTGAAGATATCTGCTAATTGATCATCTGCGGAGATAAAATTTATTTCAACTTTACCTTTTTCCACGATGTCTCTGATGAAGTGATGTCTAATTTCTATATGCTTGGTTCTTGCGTGGAAGACTGGATTATACGTGATGGCTATTGTACTTTGGTTATCACAGAAGATAGGAGTTTTCCTAAAATTCATAACAAAGTCTTGAAGCTGATGTTGCATACACAGAATTTGAGCACAACAGCTTCCCGCAGCAACATACTCAGCTTCAGCAGTTGAAGTAGCCACTGAGTTCTGTTTCTTACTAGTCCAGCTTACTAACTTCCCTCCAACCATTTGACATCCTCCTGTTGTTGATTTTTTGTCTAACTTGCTTGCACCCAGCATAGTCAGCATCTGAAAAACCAACTAACTCAAATCCAGAGTCCTTTGGATACCAAAGACATAGATTTTGTGTACCTTTAAGGTACCTAAAGATCCTTTTCACAGCTTGAAGATGTGATTCCTTAGGATCTGTCTGATATCTTGCACAAACACATGTAGCAAACATGATATCAGGTCTACTAGCTGTCAAGTAGAGTAATGAACCTATCATTCCTCTATAGGTAGACTGACATACAGACTTTCCATCTGAGTCCTTGCTCAGTTTGACAACCGGTGACATGGGTGTTTTCATAGTTGAACTAGAATCAAAACTATATTTCTTTATCAAATCAAGAACATACTTGCTTTGATTAATGAATATTCCATCAGGCTTTTGTTGAATCTGCAAGCCTAGGAAATATGTCATTTCACCCATCATACTCATCTTGTACCTTTTTGACATAACTTTGGAGAACCATTCACACATAGATTCATTTGTAGAACCAAAGATAATGTCATCCACATAGATTTGTACAAGAATCACCTGTCCTTTACTCTTTTTAATGAAGAGTGTCTTATCAATACTACCTCTGGTAAAGTCCATTGATAGTAGATATTTGGACAAGGTATCAACCAAGCTCTTGGAGCTTGTTTAAGACCATCAAAGCCTTGTCTAACTTATAGACATGATGTGGATACTTTAAGCTTACAAAGCCAGGAGGTTGTTTCACATAGACTTCCTCTTGAAGTTTTCCATTTAGGAAAGCACTTTCCACATCCATTTGATAGACTTTGAAGTCTTTATATGCTGCATAAGCTAAGAACAGCCTAATGGCTTCAATTCTAGCAACAGGGGCAAATGTCTCATCATAATTGATTCCTTCTCCTTGTCTATACCCTTGTGCAACTAGCCTGGCTTTGTTCCTACAATAACTCCATCTTTGTCCATTTTGGTTCTATAGACCCACTTAGTGCCTATAATTGTATGATCTTTGTGTTGGGATTTCAAGAACACGCAACGGAAGCGAGAACGACAAGAATCATGCAAACAAGTGTTCAAAACAATGAAATCCCAAGTATGGATCTACTCTATGAACAAAATAGCAACTAAACAAGAAGGATAAAGAGTTATACCAGCTCCTAAGCTCCAGAAAAACTCTTGTTGGTGGCTGAACGTGGTGGTAGAAGCAAGATCCTTCTTCTTCTTCCTTAGCCTTCGAAATCGCACCCCGGGAACTAGTCCAACAACGTGTGCTAGCAAGCTTGGTGATATCTTCTTCTTGAAATATCACTCAAGGACAGCAAAAGGAACTCTGGAACCCGAGATTACCCTCACTTGATCACCATACTTAGTATCAATGTGTGTGAGAGGGAAATGTATGCTTGAGAGAGAAATTGGCCAAGAATGGCTCAAGTCCAGGCATTAAGTCTTTTAAAGACTATGGAGTGTCACTTGAACTACCTCAAACCGGCCAAGAAATCTCGAGAAGCTTACCCTCATTGGCTACAAGTGGAGGTGAATTTGACATAAAGCCCATGCAGGGTTAGCGGCGCTAACCAAGAGTTAGCGTTGCTAAACCTTAACCCGTAGCGGCGCTAACGCGGCCTGACTTCGATTTGACGTAAAGCACATGCAGCCGTAGCGACGCTAACCTTTAACAGTTAGCGGCGCTAACTCGTTAAGTTTGCGGCGCTATCGTGGCCTACATTGCTAACTTCCACTTTTGCCATCTTTGGTCACTCAACCTTATTTGCTGTCATGTTAGACCCCGGTGTGTGACCCATATAGGCCCATAAATCATCGGCAGTGCTTTAAGGCGTACTTCTATTATCGGGCAGATTCTAACAAACTCCCACTTGCACATAATATATTGTACCCTAGCAAGCACAGACAAAGAGCGGCCTCTAGCAAAGCATCAATGCCCCCATGTCTGTATGGGTTCTGAATACCTGCAGAAAACCATCATACTGAAAGTAGTGGTCCTAGATAAGTGATCTTAGACATCCTTTTGTTCGCGATATCCTTGTGAACACGAGACATGGATTAGAAAATGTCAATCTCCAGATCGTTCACGATTATGTTTCTCGATCTTGATTGGTGGTGACCAAAAGGTAAGGACATATCTGATTCTCAATCAATATTCCTTGTGCATGGCCATGCAATATTTTGGCGTCAGCTCCCAATCATCGAGGGGCCCAGGGATATCTCTCATACATGAGGAACAAATCCCTTCGACTGCATAATCCCATACCATACCTCTTGACTTACCTAGTCATTCCCTTTATCACAGCCAGTTACGAACGGCTTTTGAAAATGGCTAAAGCCAGTAAGAACTATGATATAGCAATTCATACATCTCGGGTCTGAGGATGTAAGATTTTATCATCCCAAGTTACTCGTGACTATAATCCATGAAGTATACTTGGGTGTGGGTCTTCCAGTCACTTGAAACTCCTTTCAAGCACAGGTTACCGTTGCGTTTCATGCATTCAATCCTTGATTAATGCATAACCAACACCTAACCTCAGCCTTATTTCAAACTTCCTTCCCTTGAAGAATAACTGACTGTGGAAATTTAGAATGTATAAACATTCTGGGAAGTGGTTAAACATGCTAAGATGGAACACAGTAAAGTCTTATGAATGTAACCGAATCACTTGCATATCAAAACAAGCATAAATTACAATATTGTCTGTATCGTTCCCAAAATAAATTAATACATATCAAATAAACTAATATATACAACTCAAGCTAAATCGCTAGCAAATCTTACACCTATCCCTCTAGTGTGAGATTCATTAGCTGCTTGCGGTAACGGCTTAGTGAATGGATCTGCCAAGTTTCCATTCGATGCTACTCTGCTAATGATGACTTCACCACTTTCAATTACATCCCGTATAAAGTGGTATTTGCGCGAAATATGCCTTGTCCTCTTGTGAGCTCTTGGTTCCTTTGCCAAAGCCACCGCACCCTCATTGTCACAAAAGATCTCAATAGGATCAACGATGCTTGGAACCACTTGTAGATCTTGGATGAATTTCTTCATCCACACGGCTTCCTTTGCTGCTTCACTAGCCGCAATGTACTCCGATTCGATAGTCGAATCAGCCACCGTGTTTTGCTTTGAGCTCCTCCAGCTGACAGCACCACCATTTAACAGGAACACAAACCACGATTGAGATCTGCAGTCATCCCTGTCAGTTTGGAAGCTAGCATCCGAGTAACCCTTTACTCTCAGTTCTTCTTCCCCACCATATACTAAGAACATCTCTTTTGTACGTCTCAAGTACTTAAGAATGTTCTTCACTGCCCTCCAGTGAGGCTCTCCTGGGTTCGCCTGATATCTACTAGTCATGCTTAAAGCACATGACACATCAGGACGAGTGCATAGCATGGCGTACATGATTGAGCCCACATCCGAAGCATTTGGTACTCGCTTCATTACTTCTATCTCCTCCTTTAAGGTAGGACATTGAGTTTAACTCAAAGTCAAACCATGCAACATAGGGAGGTTTCCTTTCTTGGATTCCTCCATTTTAAAGCGTCTCACGACCTTTTCTATGTATACACTTTGAGAAAGCCCTAACAGCCTTCTAGATCTATCTCTATAGATATTTATTCCCAGAATACAACTCGCATCGCCTAGGTCCTTCATTGAAAAACAATTCCCTAGCCAAGCTTTGACACTCCTTAGGCTTGGGATATGATTTCCAATAAGTAGAATATCATCTACATACAGAACCAAGAAGACTATAGTGTTCCCACTAGCCCTGACTTACACGCAAGGTTCATCTTTGCTCTTTGAAAATCCAAACTCTTTGATTTTCTCATCAAAGCAAAGATTCCAGCTTCGAGATGCTAGCTTAATTCCATAAATGGACTTCTTAAGCTTACAAACCTTGTTTGGATACTTTGGATGTTCAAAACCGTCAGGCTGTCTCATATACACCTCTTCATTAAGCTTCCCGTTAAGGAAGGCGATCTTTACATCCATTTGCCAAATTTCATAATCATGAAATGCAGCTATGGCAAGTAGTATCCGGATTGACTTCAACATGGCCACTGGGGAGAAGGTTTCATCATAATCAATCCTTTGAGTCTGAGTGAAACCCTTTGCCACCAGTAGGGCTTTGAAGATATCAAAGGTTCCATCTATGCCGGGTTTCTTCTTTAAAACCCATTTACACCCAACGGGTTTTATCCCTGGTGTAGGATCAACCAGTTCCCAAACCTGGTTATCCGACATAGATTGCATCTCGTTTTCCATCGCCTTTCTCCACTGAGTAGACTCAGGGCCTGCCATGGCTTCCTTGTAGCTGGTGGGATCATGATGATCCACCAATAACTCATTGCCCTCGGATATGAGAAACCCATATCTCTCTGGCTCAAAACGAGTCCTACTGGAACGCCTAGGAGTAGACGTTGCAAGAGTGTCAGGTACCGCAGCATTATCTTGCTCGGTATTTTGGCTAGTGCCAACCTCAAGTCCTTTATCGGCCGACCCTTGATCTTCCTCAAGGTCAACTTCCTTACTACCATGTTTGCATAGCATCTCCCTTTCAAGGAAGAATGCCCTTCGAGCAACAAATACCTTGTTCTCTGAAGGTTTATAAAATAAATATCCAACACCGTTAGGAGGATATCCGATAAAATAACACCTCTCTGAACGAGGTTCAAGTTTGTCTTCGGCCTCACGTCTCACGTAGGCTTGACAACCCCAAACTCATAGGTATGAAAGTATCGGCTTCTTACCATGCCACATTTCATAAGGTGTTTTAGCAACTTTCTTGGTTGGTGCAAGGTTAAGGATTCTTACCGCAGTTTCTAAGGCATATCCCCAGAAACTAATAGGTACCTCCGCTCGACTCATCATAGACCATACCATATCAAGCAAAGTCCGGTTCCTCCTCTCAGCGACCCCATTTAATTGTGGGGTCCTGGGAGGTGTTAATTGTGAAATAATTCCACAATTCTTAAGATGATCGACAAAATCGGTATTAAGATACTCTCCACCTCTATCAGACCGGAGTATCTTTATAGTCTTGCCCAACTGATTCTGAACTTCGTTTTGGAATGTCTTGAACACCTCAAAGGTTTCATTCTTGTGTTTAACAAGATAGACATACCCGTACCTACTATAATCATCTATAAAGGTTACGAAGTATCTTGAATTATTCCTCGTGACATGCTTGAAAGGTCCACATACATCCGTATAGATTATGTCTAGAACGTCCTTTCCCCTCTCACTTGTTCCCGTGAAGGTTGCCTTTGTCATTTTGCCCAATAAGCAAGATTCACATACTTCATTCGATCCTTGATCAAATGATTCCAAGATCCCATCCGCTTGGAGCTTGGTGATACGAGTTTTGTTTATATGGCCAAGACGACTATGCCACATGGAATATTTATCCAAACCATTTTTGGAGTCAAAATCAATATTCATGATAGATTGTCTTGATTCAATGTATGCATTTGCCTCATATATGCCATGACATGGTAAAGCTTTAAAATACACAACTTCATTTTTAAAGAAAATGATTGTACCACTTATAAATTTAAAATCAAAACCATCGTCATACAATTTGTGAAAAGAAATAATGTTTCTAGCCACATTGGGCGAATAGCATACATCCTTTAACAAAATAGAAAAACCGGTCTTGAATGAAAGCTTCAAGTCTCCTTTAGCTTCCACTGGGACAACCTCCGAGTTTCCCATGACAAGATCCAGTTCTCCCCGCTCCAAGCTCCTACTTTCCCTTAGCACCTGCACCATATTACATATGTGAGTGCCACAGCCAGTATCCAAAACCCAGCCTTTAGAAGTAGAAGTATGGTGGAGTTCTATCATGAACGTACCTGACGTATCCGGACCCGAAATGCTCATTTCCTTGAGCTTGTTGAGTCCCTCCAGGTACTTCGGGCAAGTACGGCGGTAATGGCCCTTGCCCCCGCAGAAAAATCACTCCGCATCCTACGGAGCCTTGGCTTGGGGAAGTTTCCCCTTGCCCTTGCCCTTGCCCTCGGAGGCCGGGTTAGGCTTGGCCACGCCAACCTTTCTCTTACCCTTCCTCTTGTTGGAAGGGGCGGCCTTCTTCTTCGTGATGCGGCATTTCCGGATGGCGAGAACTTGAGAAGTGGAGGAGGATGGCTTGTTCTTGGTCATGCTAGACTCAGCGGTCTTCAACATACCATGAAGTTCCATCAAGGTTTTATCCATGTTGTGCATATGATAACTCATAACGAATTGATCATATGTACCGGGTAGGGATTGGAGGATTAAATCAACCGCCATCTCCCTCCCTATGGTAAAACCTAACTTCTCCATGTGCTCGATGTTTGCTTTCATCCGCAACACATGCGCGCTCACGTTCCCACCCTCTTGCATCTTGCAAGCAAGGGTCATCTTGAGGCACTCGTACCTCTCCTGCCTCGCCTGCTGCTGGAACATGTCCTTTAGCTGCACGAGCAGGTCGTAAGCACTCAGATGATCCATTTTATTTTGCAAATCTTGGTTCATCGTGCTCAACATAAGGCACGTGATTTCCTCAGTTTCCTTGAGGCGTTTTTCATACGCCTCACGGACGGCCCTTGTTGCACCAGCAGGAGGTGCCTCGGGGAGGGGTTCCTCTATGGTATGCAATTTTCCTTCATACCGCAAGACCAACCTCAGTTGTCTATGCCAGTCCATGAAATTGCTACCGTCGAGTTTCTCCTTCTCAAGGAAAACCCGAAGAGAAACGTTGGTGGTGGTGTTTGTTGCGCTTGTTGATGCCATCTAAAATATTGCAAAGTAGATATTAGTTAGTTTGATATTTTATCTTGTTTAATAATTTACCTAATAAGAATTAGTTAAACAAGGCTAAGAACTGTATTTCATCCTACCATGTGACGGGGTTACCGCGGATCACATGATAAAACTATTTAGGTCGGCAACCATTTTGCCAATTGCAATCTCCATTGCAATCCTTAGCACATGCGGGATCCTACGACATCCAATGGTCGTTTGGCATGTTTGATCCGTTCTTGCACCAATTTTAAATCTTGAAATTTTGGTTAACTCGTGCTAAGCTCGACAATTAACCAAGATTTCAAACCTAAAATTGCAAATCGTCCGTCAAGACATACGATAACAAATTCACCAAAGTTGGCTTGTGCTAAGCTCGACAACCAAAATTGTGAATTTTGCCACACTCACCTTCCACACAGTTTCATGAGAATTGGCTCGTGCTAAGCTTGACAACCAAATCTCATAAGACTAGATTTGGGTGGTATCGACTTACGGATGGTGCAAGATTTACGTTTTGTGGAAAAACGGGCTTTTGTTTCCTGTTTGGTTTTGATTAACTTGTTAGTGACAAATCCTATTTTCACTAGGTGGGTTAATCAATGTATGTGATCGCGCGCGAGAGGAAACCAATTTTATCAAACCTCTTGTGATTTTATTAATTTTATCAAAAAAAAATTTCTAGCATGCGAAACCTACACATCCATGCATAGAATAATAAAATCACATCACACGCAATATACAACATAGTCGGTAATCTTTGCCATTAAACCTATGCGTTCCTCCCGTGAGCCAAAACGGGAAGAACTCGGTCAAACTAAGGGACAAAACAATCTTGATGCAAGCTCCCACTAGAACCATCATCACCATTGGACTTCTTTGGCTTCTAAGGGCATCAAACTCCATCTTGTTTTGCCTCCTCTTGTGTCTTCATCCCTCCATCATACAAATTACAAATAATAGAAAATAAATGGCATACAAGCCACATAATTTTCCTATTCATCTAATACTTGTACATGGATGAATGAAATGGCATGCAAGCCACAAATTATTACAATCATAACAGGATTTAAAAATTTTACAGCCATCATTTGTGGATCAAAACCACCAAATAACATGCTTAACACAAATCAACCAAATGGGCCAAGGCAAGATTACCAACTCATGTTAACACATATAACCAAACATATCATGCCACTACTGGAACAACATGAAAAACACCTTTGGAACAAATTTCCAGAAGGTAAAAGTGTCAAAAATACCGAGACCAACACTGTTTTATTCAAAAATTTCGAAAAACAATTTCCAGTAACGTTAGTGCCGCTAACGCGTGAGACTTAGCGCCGCTAACCTCAGCGTAGCGCCGCTAACCCTAACGGCATAATACAAACATTTTGATTTCGGGTTTTTCAATGTGTGTGAGAGGGAAATGTATGCTTGAGAGAGAAATTGGCCAAGAATGGCTCAAGTCCAGGCATCAAGTCTTTTAAAGACTCTGGAGTGTCACTTGAACTACCTCAAACCGGCCAAGAAATCTCGAGAAGCTTACCCTCATTGGCTACAAGTGGAGGTAAATTTGACATAAAGCCCATGCAGGGTTAGCGGCGCTAACCAAGAGTTAGCAGCGCTAAACCTTAACCCGTAGCGGCGCTAACGCGGCCTGACTTCGATTTGACATAAAGCACATGCAGCCGTAGCGACGCTAACATTTAACAGTTAGCGGCGCTAACTCGTTAAGTTAGCGGCGCTATCGTGGCCTGCATTGCTAACTTCCACTTTTGCCATCTTTGGTTCCTCAACCTTATTTGCTGTCATGTTAGACCCCGGTGTGTGACCCATATAGGCCCATACATCATCGGCAGTGCTTTAAGGCGTACATATTTTATCAGGCAGATTCTAACACTTTGGGGGCTGGGACAAGACACCATACCTTGTTTCTCTCAAACTCATTTAATTCCTCTTGCATAGCTTTAATCCAGTCCTCATACTCTAAGGCTTCTTCTGTCTTCTTTGGTTCCATTTTAGATAGAAAACCAAAGTAAGCAACATAGTTTGCTGTTGCCTTAGATCTGGTAATTACTCTTTCTTGAACATTACCAATTACTTAATCTTAAAGATGATCTTTGAGGAATTTAAATGTTGTAGTAGGAGATTGTGGTTCTGGACTTGAGTGATATTGAGGGCTCTGAGGTGAACTTACATCCTCAGTCTCAATTGCAGCAGTGTCATCAAACTGTTGATCACCAAGATCTTCAGTCTTAGTAGTATCATCTCTAAATGGATTAATGAACTCATCATCTTTCTCAGCTTGAGAGTCCTTTGGAGCTTGTGATGATTTCTTAGATGTACATACATCATCATCACTGTCATCATCTATGATATACATAGGATTTGACATTTTGGTTTCCTCCGGCTTTTCAAGTTCACTCGGACTGACTGAGTTATACACTCTGTATGACTTGGAGATTGAGGAATAACCAACAAAAATTCCAGGATCAGTTTTAGGTTCCAACTTATGGAGCTGATATCTTTGATTCAGCACATAGCATTTTGAACCAAAGACATGGAAGTAACCTATATTGGGCTTTCTTGATTTATACATCTCATAAGAAGTTTGGCCATATGTTTTGACGATGATTGATCTATTTTGGGTATAACATGCTGTACTGACAGCTTCATCCCAGAAATAAAGTTTCAATCCTGCCTCACATAGCATTGTTCTAGCAGCCTCAATTAAGGTTTTATTTCTCCTTTCAGCAACTCCATTTTGTTTAGGAGTTCTAACTGAGGAGAAATTTTGTAATATTCCTTTTTGTTCACAAAAGCCTTCTAGGGTTGAGTTTCTGAACTCAGTCCCATGATCACTTCTGAGTTGCTTGACAGACTTACCTTTTTGCAACTCTCCTGTTTGATAAAACTTATTATCTCCAGGGCAGCTTCACTTTTGGCTTTAAGGAATATTACCCAGGTGAATCTAGAGAACTCATCTACTATCACCAGGGTGTACTTCTTGCCACTTAGGCTTGGAGTACTTATGGGTCCAAACAGATCCATATGCAACATATGTAATGGGTCTGTTATTGAAAAATTTTGCTTTGACTTGAAGAACCCTTTGTGATATTTCCCTTGCTCACAAGCTGATCACAATTTGTCTTTGACAAATGTGATCTTTGGCAATCCAGAGACTAACTCTTTATTGGATAGCATATTTATATTCTTGAAATTTAAATGTGATAATCTTTTATGCCACAACCAACTTAGCTTAGGAACAGATTGGGAATATAAGCAGGTTTCAGTACTAGTATCAGCAGAATTGAGATCAAGTAGATACACATCTCTTTCTCTCTTTGCTATTAGCACAGGTTTACCCTTTGCATTGTATATTGTTCCTGCTTTCTTCCTAAAAGTAACAACATTGTCTTCATCACACAATTAACTGATACTTATCAGATTGTGTTTAAGACCTTTAACATATGCAACTTTCTAGAAAGTCACCTTGCCAGCATGCATCTTCACATATCCTTTAGTTCTTCCATGGGAGTTATCACCAAATGTTACTTTAGGACCTTCATCTTCCTGGAATTCACTTAGAAGTCCTTTCCACCCTGTCATGTGCCTTGAGCATCCACTGTCCAAGTACCATTTACTTGAACCCTGCACATGAAAAGAAAACTAAACATATTAGTTTTGTTTGGGAACCTACTTTGTAGTAGGTTTAGATGATGAGCACTTTGTAGTAGGTGCTGAGTCCTGTGTAGGCTGATTAGCTTGTTCCTTCTCAGGCATTAAGATTTTACTGTCACAGTCCTTGGCCTCATGTCCTCTACCTCCACACTTGTATCATTTCCTTCTACCAGTGACTACAGGGGGTAGGTTATCTGATAATCCTTTTGAGAACTTTCTCTCAGTTTTGGGATTATAGGATGTGGATAATTTCTCAACTTTCTTTGCAAGCTGATTCACCTGATGCTCATTGACTTTGGACTTACCTTTGTCAGATCTAGGTTTATTATCCTTTTGATCAGAAGTTTGACCAACAAACTTCTTTTCATTGACTTTGGACTTACCATTGTCATGTTTCCTGGACTTGCCAGTTTCAACAGCTTTGGACTTACCACTGTTGAGTTCTTTGGACTTACAAAGTTCAACAACTTTGGACTTTCCATTGTTGTGATATGACCTCTGACTTACAGTTGTCTTCATATTCTTGACACTTCACTCTGAACCAGATAGAGAGTGTTGTCTTTTGAAAGGATTTGGATTCAACCTTTCAATAACAATTGTTCTTTGAATAGGCTGAGTGTCTAATCTATCATGCACAGACGTACTATGTTGTTTAGATGTTGAACACTCATTCCCATGATCCTTTGCCTTTACAAACTTATTGTATTTGAGGCTTGGATCATGTCTCTTTTCCGAGGCTGACTTTTGAGACTCAATCAGTTGTCTATCTTCCTCAGAATATGTACTTGCTATCTCATCATCATCAGCTGCATAAGCTGCGGATTGATAGTCACCTCCAAGTACAGCCTTTACCTTTTTAGGGATCTGCTGGTTGATGCACTGTTCAGCAAGCCCTGATGACTTACACCAGGATTCAGTAACCTTCTGAAGTAGGTTAGCTTTATCCTTGGCTTCCTGAAGTTCTTCACTTAGAAGTTTATTAATGTTTCTTTGACATTAAAGATCACATTGTGCTTATTTTCCAGCGGTAATGAGAGTTTGATTTTCCTTAATCTCATTCTTGAGCTTAGTGATTTCAGCTTTGAGGTCAGCTTGAGACTTAAGGCTGGTCTTAAAGTCGTTTAACAAATAACCAAATGTAAGACATTTTTCTTCATCGGTGTAAGAGTTGAAATTACTAACCTTGTACATGGAGGAAGGATCCCAGTCACTTAGTATGTTGTTTTCCTCAGCTTCCTTCATGTCAGCTACAAAAGTTAATTCAGAAAAACCATAATCAACTTTATCTAACTCAAACTCTTCATCTTCTTGAGCCATCAGACACTTGTCATCATCATCTGAGGTAGATGATTCTGTATCCCATGTTTTAGCATAGAGTCCTTTAGCATTGGACTTGTCTTTAGGCTTTCCTTTCTTGAGCTGAGTATATTTCTTCTTATACTTATCAGCTCTATAAGCATTCTTGTCAGCTACTGAAGTTGTTTCATCCTTCTTTAATTTGCACTCAGCAGCAATGTGTCCCTTCTTCTGACAGTTGTAGCACACAACTTTCTTGGGATCAAAAGAACTCTTTCCTTTGCCCCTGCCAGATGTTCCTTTTCCCCTTTGAATTCTTCTCAGTCTTCTGGCAAGCATAGCCATTTGTTCAGTGGTAGTCTGAACATCATCAGATCACTTGAGTCTAAGTCTGAGTGGTCAGCTTGAGATTCTGACTCAGTCTTAGATTCAGCAATGAAGGCTTTTGAACTCTTTTTCTTCCTCTCTGCAACTAATGCAGTTTCATGTTTATCAAGAGAGTCCTTCATTTGTTGTTGAGAAGATTTTCTTGTGTTCTGTAATCTGTTCATGATTAAGTAAGAACCCATTTATGGACTGTAGTTATACATGTGTAATGTACCTCCAGCCCTTAGTGCTACAATCACTTCGTTGAATTTCTCTGGTAACACATCAAGAAATTTCAGCACTAGGTCAGCTTCATCCTTTTTAATGCCTACACTTACCAGGTCATTAATCAAGCAGCGAAACCTTGTGAACAGATCGGGCAAGGTTTCATTCTTCTTGGAAAAGAAATTTTCATAAGATCTGTTAAGATGATTCTTCTTTTACTGCTTGACCAGATCTTTACCCTCATATGTAATACTCAAAGTATCCCAGATCTCTTTTGCAGTTTGACACCCAGTCACAGCGTGCAAGATCTCATTGGTCAGGGCATTTACCAGAACATTCTTTGATTTGTCATCCAGAGAATGCAATTTCCAATCCTCTTCAGTCCACGATGCCAAAGGCTTCTTGACTTTCTTTTCAGTCTTGTCAGGAGACTTATCACTAACAGCAGCAGGAATCTTGGGGATGATCGGTCCACGAGTTATGACATGTTGATATGTAAACACCTAATATAAATCAAATCTCTCAATCTCTCAAACTTTGCTATCTATAATCAACTTATGATTATAGATACAAACTGACTCTCTAAACTGGGTTAATTCACAGATTGAATACTTACCAACTTCACAACAGACGTGAAGATCGAACACACAAAACATGTTGGCAATCTGTTAATTTCCTGATCATGTTGAACTTACAAACTGTGAATCAGGATTCGTAACACATACGACGATTAGGTTGAGGTGAGATTAGAGTCTCGCTCCGTACCTCTAAACTTATCAGGAGATAAGTATTTATAATCATGTTCCTACATATCCTAACAAAGTAGAACTTATCCTAATCTGCTAACAAACTAAAGGATAACTCGGAATCTTGAATCTTGAATCTTCTATCTTGAGTCTTCAATCTTCAATCTTGATTCTGGAGTCTTCTTATCCATGCCGTAGATATAGAGAGTAAAAGGAATTTAAAACATATTTAAATTCTCTTAATTTGACTTCTTTAGTCGGGCTGAGTTACTCAGCTTGAAACTCATCAAGCTGACTTCTTTGAGAACAAACTCGAAAACAGACATGTAATAACATGTATAATGACTAACTCATCCTTATAAGTCATAAGAGTTAGCTAGAACTTACTTAGCAACTTTGTTGAGCTGACTCAGTCTATAAGTTGAGTCACTCAGCTCGAAATGCATCAATCAGAATACTCAACCTATACCTTAGGTGACACACACACCTTTTCAAACATAGTGATAAGCTGACTAAGATATAGTCTAAACTGATCAACTATATGCTCAGCTTATACTCAACTTATGCTCAGTCTGAAACACTTTAAGTGCTCAGTCTGATCAAGCTTAATAATTATGTTTAAGTTGTATTTAGAACATATCTTCCAAACGTAACTTTGTCTCATCAAATCTCAACTGATAAGATCATTTGACTAACAGTAACTCAGCCTGACAAAAGAAGTCAGTTTAAGAGAATTTAAATATGTTTTAAATTCTGTAATTCTCTATATCTACAGTATGGATAAGAAGACTCTAGAATCAAGATTGAAGATTAAAGACTCAAGATAGAAGTTCAAGATTCAAGATTCAAGATTCCGGGTTATCCGATAGTTTGTTAGCAGATTAGGATAAGTTCTAGTTTGTTAGGATCCGTAGGAACAGGATTATAAATACTTATCTCCTGATAAGTTTAGAGAGATCTCACCTCAACCTAACATCACCATCGTATGTGTTACAAGTCTTGATACACTGTTTGTAAGTTCAACGTGATCAAGAAATTCACATATTGCCTACATAGTTCGTGTGTTCGATCTTCACGTCTGTTGTGAAGTTGGTAAGTATTCAATCTGTGAATAAAATCTGTTTAGAGAGTTAGTTTGTATCTATATCATAAGTTGATTATAGATAGCAAGTTTGAGCGATTGAGATATTTGATTTACATTAGGTGTTTACATATCAAGTGTTGCTTACTTGATAGTCACTGTAATCATCTTCTTATTAGTGAAAGCATTCGATTTCATGTGGTTTGATTTGTGTAACACTTTTTATTGATTTGTTCAATTTTCCGCAGAAAGTGTATTCAACCCCCCTTCTACACATTACTTGCTTGTTGATACTCTCACCAAGGGACCAACAGGATTTTAGACAACGGGTGTGGTACTCACGTATGTAATAATATGCAGGTACTAAGAAGAAGTAGGGACTTGGTTGATAGAGAGCTGGATCTCATCGTGGGAAACAAGGCAGTTGTCCCGGTCACTACAACAAAACGAACCTAATGCAACCCCGGTAAAATGTTGCATTATTCTTTGAAAAGGTTGCATTATGCCTAAAGCAACCTTTTAACAATGGCTGCGTTAGGTGGAGTTGCATTAGATCTAATGCAACCTTTTTGTTAGAAAATGCAACCTTTAACTAAAGAGTTACACCTATTAGTTAAATGCAACTTTTTTAAGTTGCAACCTTTTTATATGCAAATACAACCTTTTTTTAATCTTAAATGCAACCTTTTTTAGACATAAATGCAACCTTTGTTATAATTTAATTTACAAGAATGCAACCTTTTATATACTCAAATGCAACCTTTATAATATTTTTTTGTAAAAAAGATGCAACCTTTTTAATGGTAAATGGAACTATTTTTACGAATTCTTAATGCAACATTTTTCAATAATAAATGAATCGTTTTTTAATCTAAATCAACACTTTGTCATTTTACTAATTAAATCACACCATACACCATAAATCTTTGATCAACACGGTTGTCAATTACACACACAAAAGTATTGAAAAACTAGTACACATCTCCATTATTTCATAAAACTATACAAGATTATTCGTAAATCATACACACACAAAAAAAGTACCCACCCAAAACAGATAAACATATTTAATGTAATAAAATGAGATGCTTCAACGTTGTTCCATAAGCTTTCGCATCATAACTTTCAAATTCTCTTCCTGGTTCAAGATATCTTTTTGCATAGTCTTGAAAGTCTCTCGTTCTTTGTCAATATCTTTCCGCATAGCTTCTAACTCGGTCTTTTTTCTTTCATGGTCCTCTTGTCTTGGTTTAAAATTTGCTAAAGTCCAATATACGTTATATATATATATATATATATATATATATATATGTTGGTCCCTTGTATGAGAGAATAATAACAAGCAACAGGTGTGTAGAAGGGGGGTTGAATACACTTTCTGCGGAAATTGAACAAATCAAAGAAAAGTGTTACACACAGTAAATCAAACCACAATCAATCAAATGCTTTTATTAATCAGAAGATGATTACAATGCTTTGAATAAGAAGATGATTACAATGACTATCAAGTAAGCAACTCTTGATATATAATCACCTAATATAAATCTCTCAATTCTCTGAAACTTAGATATCTATAATTAACATATAATTATAGATACCGACGACTCTCTAAACAGGATTTTCACAGATTGAATCAACACATGATTACTTACCAATATCACAACTAATGTGATTAATTCGAACACACGAACTTCTTTGGCCATCTGTGATTAAATCTTGATACTGAATCAAGACTCGTAACACATACGATGAGGTGAGGTTTGGCTCTGCAACACTTAGTTGTAATCATCTCTGAGTCGTACCTCTAAACTTATCAGGAGATAAGTATTTATAATCCTGTTGCTACGGTTCCTAACAAACTAGACTTAGCCTAATTCGCTAACTAACTTTCGGATAAACCGGAATCTTGAATCTTGAATCTTCTTATCTTGAGTCTTCAATCTTCAATCTTGATTCTGGAGTCTTCTTATCCGCGCCGTAGATATAGAGAGAGATAAAGATGAATTTAAAACATATTTAAATTATCTTTAAACTGACTTCATTACTCGGACTGAGTTACTCAGCTTGAAACTCATCAAGCTGAGTTCTTCGAGAACAAATCTGAATTCATACATGAACTAACACGTACATTGATAAACTCATCCTTAGAAGTCTAACTTAGTTGACTAAAACATATTTAGCAACTCTGTCGAGCTGACTCTACTTTTGAGCTGAGTCACTCAGCTTGAAACACATCAAGCTGACTACTCGATATATACCTTATGTGACATACACAGATTATTAAACATATTATTAAACAAACTAAGGTATAATATAAACTGATCAACATATGCTCAGCTTATATTCAGCTTATACTCAGTCTGAATCACTCTAAGTGTTCAGTCTGACTAAGCTTCATAATTCTGTTTAAGTTATATGTAGAACTCATCTTACAAACTTAACTTTGTCTCATCAAATTCAAACTGATGAGATCATTTTCCTAACAATATATATATATATATATATATATATATATATATATATATATATATATATATATATATATATATATATATGTGTGTGTGTGTGTGTGTGTGTGTGTGTGTGTGTGTGCGCCAAAAATATAGTTAAACAGTTAGACAAAACCTGTTGCTTTTTCTATTCTGAGCCTTCTAATCGTTCTCGAACTACTGCATCATCCTCATTTCCCAAATTGTCATCATTGTTGTCCTCTTGAATATCATTTTCGAAATTTTCATCACTAACATATCCCATGTCTCCATATTCATCATCTTGTTATTGGTAAATGTTAGGATCATCAATAAATAGCAATTAAAAAAAATAGCAAAAAGGAACAAGTAACTAGTAAAATGACTAAACATGAGTAACTTGAGATCTCATATCCCCCATTCATTCTCATCAATTTTAAAACCATCTTGTTCACTATTTTCTCCATTAACATCTAAAAGCACATAAATGTAAATTAATTAATATAACATGTAGTTTTATAAGTGATTTTGTAACTAGTCATTAAGTACATAAACTTTAAGATGCACAAAAAATACCTTGAGATGTTTCATCATCCTCAACAATATCATCATCCTCGTCAACAAGAGTCAATTGTCTCTTTGCTCCGCGTCTAATACAAGTAGACTTGCCGCATTTTGTTTGAATACCTCCATTTCCTTTTGTGACCCTTTATTGTAAATTAATATGACATGTAGTTTTTAAGTGATTTTGTAATTAGTCATTAAGTAAATAAACTTTGAGATACACAAAAAATACCTGGAGATGTCTCATCATCCTCGAAAATATCATCATCTCAATTGTCTCTTTGCTCCGAAACACATAAATCTTAGTTGATTAATCCCCTAGCATCCTAAACATAAACCCTCAACAGTTAATTGAAGTTTCAACAAGATTTTGGTGGGTTTAAGACCCTTTTTTCATGCCAGGAAATAACACCCACAAGAACAGCCAACAATAATTCGATTTTTTATTATTACTTATCTAACATCAGTGGCATTAATCATAGTTATCATGTGAACATGAGATTCCTACTGATTAATTGAAATTCTATTGAGGTTTTGTGACAAAGAACTCAACTCTACCCCTCGGTTTTTGCTTGCAACGATCAGCTCATTAGAGCTCCAAAATCCCAAATAAAATAAAATTAAAACTGCATAATAATAGTTCTACTAGTTTACTAACAGCCCAAACCAGAACCGTAATCTTTAATTCGAGATTTAAACACTCAAATACCTCCCCTGTTCTCGGTTTGTATCTAACGCATCACACACACACAAAGCAGTTTGAAGAATAATTATAATTCAAGCACTAATCCATGCTATACTTATTCCATGAAGTTACCAGTAGCATATTATGTACTCTAATCGATTAACTGATGTTGAAGATATATACATAATGTTACATGTGTTATTTAGAACACTCAAATCCTTTTTTTTCTTGTTATCGGTGGTCTTCAACAAACAACAAGGAAGACCCCAAAAATCGACCATACAATCTAAGATGATTGTTAACGGCAGACACTAACCATTTATAAGAAATTTGTTATCATTACCTCTTGAGCCTCGGCAGCAGCAGTGTCCATAACCATGGGACGGTCGACGACAGCTACATCTATAGTACCCACGGTTGATAGACACCTCACAAAAGGTGAAGAAGCCGAATCAACAACACTAACCTGATGCTCCCGGTAAAGATTGAGTCGGCCTCCCTCGGTTTGGTGAAGATATGCACGGTCTCCTATTTCTCTTTCTCTCGGTGGAGCAGACGACGGAAAAAGGAGGTTTCAAGCTCCATAACCACTGATTAATCGGCAGATAGAGATGTATGCGAGATTCGGAGTGCACCGGAAAGAAACTATCCGGATTCCTCGCTGAAACCTTCCAAGCCGGCGTTAAGAGTTCCATCGCTCTCTCCCTCCATCGAACACACATAAACTTCACACACACACCCAAGCACCGATTGCACTTTATGACTGCTGTAGAAGCACTCATCGGGACTTGAGCCCTAATGTTTGTAAAGGTGTTTAAATGTGCAAATGAGGTTCTTGGGCCCAAACTATTGACATCTAACAAATACCAGGCCCATAATAAGTTCATCAAATTCTCTTGACTCAAATAATCATCCAACTATTACTCTTTGATACTTGGTCTCTAGTAAAAATTTATAGAAATTTATAACACTAATAATGATAATATATGGAAGGGAAGCCCAACTATCATCCAACTATAACCCTTCGTGTGTGTAGAAATGAGCCTTCAAACCTTTATGTGCAGAAATCAAACATTCAAACCTTCGTGAGCTTTGATGAGATTGAACATTCGTGATGATATATGGAAGGGAAGCCCGTACAGAGAATCGACAGGGAGGGGAAACCGGTTGAGAATCGATGAAAGAAAGAAAGAGGGGGCTAGCCGGAAAAATGAGAAATGAGAAGGAATTAGGGGTGGCGGGTGTTTAATTTTGGAATTGAAACCTAAATTTTTGTTTGCCTCCAAAACCAAACTAAATTAATTTAATTACTTTAAGTATTTTTATAGCCAATCTAAATTTACTTTAAGTATTTTTAATTGCCTCTAAAATTTAGATTCATTAATATAGTAATATATGAATATTTAGTTACCATTTCAATATATATATACCATTTCAATATATATATATATATATATATATATATATATATATATATATATATATATATATATATATATATATATATAATTATTTTTTTTATAATATATAAAATATTATATATTAGTATATTATTCTATAATTTGTTTAATTATTTTAATTTACAACATAAAAAAACTAATATTTTTATTATGTAACATTTTAATTTAAAGTTGCAGTTAAGTTATATTAATGCAACCTTTTAAATAAAAGTTGCCTTTAAGTTATAGTAATGCAACCTTTTAAAAAAAAGTTGCAATTTTTAATAAAATTTGGCAACTTTTAATAAAAAGGTTGCATATGGTATACTAATGCAACCTTTTTATAAAATAAACTCATTTTATAATAAAACGCAACTTTTCTAAAAAGGTTGCTTCTAAAAAGTTGCATTAGGCTCGTTTTGTAGTAGTGGGTTGAGAAGATTGGGAGTGTGGAGATCGCCTTTCCATCCGGCTTATCTATTGTTTTATTAAATGTATCTTATTCGCCCTTCGTAGCTAGAAACATTATATCATTGTATGCCTTGTATGACGATGGATTTGATTTTAAATTTGATAATGGTACTATTTTGTGTTACAAAGGTAGTACATTTTATTTTAAAGCATTTCCATGTCGTGGCATATATGAGACAAGCATTAGCTTGCAAAACAATAGATCAATCATGAATGTTGATTTGGGATCCAAAAGTGTTTTGGATAAATTGTCTCTTTGGCATGGTCGGTTAGGCCACATAAACAAGAAACGCATCGCCAAGCTCCAAGTGGATGGGATCTTGGAATCATTTGACCACGGGTCTAATAAAGTATGTGTTGGATTATGGGCAGAGATAATTAATAGGTACATTATATCCAATGTTATAAGAGACTAAAGGGTCACACTGCTACACACCTAAATTAGAACAGTTGGAATTTACCACAATTCTGTGTGGAAATAATTAATCAGATGGATTAATTATTAGAGAGATAAATAAATAATTAATCAGTTGAATTATTTATTAGAAAGAAAAGAAATAATAAATAGTCATTTATTATTAAAAGGAAATTAAATATTAAGTTTAATATTTAACGGACCAGTTAATTATTAGTTAATTAATTAACTAGTAAAGTCCAGGGGGTCAAAGTGAGAGGAATGAAACTTCAATTAAAGTCATGGGCTTTAATTGAATGGGCTTGGGCTTAAAGGAGGTTTAAGTATTTAAACCTAGATAAGGCTCTTTTTATCATTAAGGCATTCAAATTTGCAACAAGAAAGAACCCTAGCCTCTCTCCTTCTCTCCCTCTTCCTTGCGTCGAAACCAAGAAGGCCCCAAGGGGGTTTCGGTTTTTGATTCACGCATACACACACACACTCACGCAAGTTTGGTGTGATACTTGGGTAAATCCAGGAGCGGTCTAGCAGCTAGTTCGTTGGTGGTGCAGTAGTAGTGGACTAACTTTAGCAATCCCAAGATCAAGTAGGTATTGTTATTCTAAACCTTTTATCTGGATTGTTGTTTAGAAACTGAATAGATCATTAGGTAGATCCTAACCCCTTTGGGGTTTAGAGGGTTGTGTTCAATCTGTTTCCGCTTTAGGATTGAACCAGTAGAATCAAGCCCAGGGCTTGACTAGTTTGTGTCATAAGGTGGTTTGGTCAGAGCAAAACCCTTCAGTGGTATCAGAGCCTCGGCTCTATGATCTATAGTTTCTAGTTTTATCTGTTTTTAGTTTTAAGGTTTTGTTCTTGATCTTCCACTTGTTTTTTGATTTTTTCGAAAATCAAGAGGACAACAAAAACAGTTTGTTTTTGTTATCCAGTTACAAAAGGGTTTAATCCTATTGATCAGAAAGTTTAAACAGTTAGTTTAAATGGTTAAAAGGATTATGTTTTTGATAAAAACAAGTTTAATCAAGAAAATTAAACAGCTTGTTTAATTAATAAAACCTAGTTGAAACAAGTTAATTGATTCGTTTTATGGTATATGATCTTCTACTTCATCTTTTTCCTCCTCATGAAAAGCGAAAACCTAAGGGTGATAAAAACAAGTTTCTGTTTTTATCCAGATAATAAAAGGATTAACTTTAAATCAGATAAGTTTAAACAAGTTTTATGTTTAAACGGTTAAAAGATAAACCTTTTATCTAAAACTTGATCTTGACCAGAATTTTAAACTGTTTTTTTGTTTAAAAGGTTAAAATCTAGTTAAGGATTATTAATTATTAATAGAACGGTTTTTCTCATATTAATAATTAAAACTTTGGTTTTTTATTTAATCTAGTTTTTTTAATTCATATATTAGAACTGGTTAGTTTTAATGGATTAAAAGGATTAAATTTGTATTTTTGTATTAATCGGAAAAAGGAGATCGAAACCACCACCGTAGCCGGCGGCTATCGTCGGCAGTGGCTGTGTTCGGCTGCAGCTGCAGCAGTGCGGCAGTCGACGGCGGACCAGGCGGTTAGCGGCGGTCGCAGGGTGGAGCCGATCGGCGGTAGCTGCAGCGTGCAGCGATCGTCGACAGCAAGGCTCAGGGCGGCGGTCGGGAGTGGCGTGGCTTCGGCCCAGGCACCACTGCCCAGGTGAGGTCTCGGGCTAGGAAGGGTTCCGGCCCAAGTGGTTTTCGATCTAGATAGGTTCTCAGTCCAAGAGAATTTCTGACCCAAGGGGCTCTCGGCCCAGATGGTGCTCGGCCCAGGTAACTCTCGGCCCAATGAGGTTTACGACCAAGGATTGTTGGCCCAAGAATAACTAACCCAATTTTATTTTTCCGGTTAAATACAAGGTTATTAATTTTAAGGGTAAAATTAATAAGTGTTTTATATAAACTAGAGTTCTATATATATTTTTTAATTAGTCTAGTTGAAATATATATATATATATATATATATATATATATATATATATATATATATATATATTGGATACTTATTTATTACGACTAGTTTAGACGTTATAAATAAATTCCAGAAATAAGTTTATATAAAAGGATTGAAACAAGATGATGATTTTTAAATAATGACCAAAATTTTGTCGTGTTTAAGTATTTATAAAACTAGTAAAAACCCGACATAGGATTTCATTCAAGTTTTCGGATAAAGTCCAGTTTTTCAAAGTTTGTTGAAAAACTTTTTGGGTCAAGTAAATTTAAATGCTTTAGAAAATCATAATTCTCATTTTTGGTTGATAGTTATTAATCAAAATGGTAGATGAGAATGGTTAAACGAATCAGGTTATGTGTTTATCGCATAGTTTTTTGGTTTTATATATGTATAACTGCGTGGTTGATCATATTTTATATAATTGCGTGGTTGTGATATATATAGCTATAGTTTTTCCGACTTAGGACTCGCTTTTGTTCTTCTTTTATTTTTTGGTTTTGGGAAGGCCTGCGTGCTAATTACAATCCCTTATTTCAATTGTATTCTTGTACTGGTTCGGGGAGGCCTGCGTGCCACTTACAACCCCTTTATTATTGTATTTGTAATAGAGTAGATGTAGTTTTGTCCCATAATCAAGGCGGAGTTCAAGAAGATTTCCAAGATAATGGCTTGCACAATGCTCGGAAACTTCGAAGGAGGTGTCAAGGAAAGTGGGAGCAATGCATCACGAAGGCGAATCCAAGTCCTTTATCCTTAGGATTGACCTTAGGATTAGTTGGCAAAACTATAGGTTTTATATGCTTATTATCTGTGTGGTTGTGATCCTTTTATACTTGTCCATTTTTGTATGTGATGCTATGAAAAGGGGTTTAATAATAAGTAATTATTAAACATAGAAAAACCACGATTTATGACAAACTAAAATACGACTTCAGCTTGTTAGTCGTATTAGTTAAATTTTTACAAATTTAAAGTTTGGTCAAGATTATAAGTTTGGAACTTATAAAGCCGTTTTGTGCACCTTGTATAGGAACACATGTAAATCGTATTTTTAAAACAGATGGTTTTAAAATGGTTTTTCAAAAACTGGAAAATTAAGTTTTTCTTTTAAACTTAATAAAACCCAAGAAAATCTTAGATCAGTGTGCTACCCATCTAATGGTACACCTTTGCTGTTAAACGGTACTCGGGTGTCGGAAGTGCCCAAACCTTGGGTATCTGGGTTCAAACCATTGCGGCAAAGGGTATGAAAGATTATGCGATAATCGGGAGTCCCGGCCAGAATTCATACTGTCTTAGGTGGTGCGATCTATTTTTGAATAATCGGGAGTCCCGGCCCAAAAAGCACTAGAGTAGAGTTAAACATACTAGACTGGGTCTAAGTGCTCTACGAGGTTCTAGGAGTCGTATCAGCTAGGTACGATTGGTACAGGGTGTAACCTACCAGAAATAGCATGACTTGGCGGGAAGTGACCAAACCTTGCGTCAAGTATGTGAAATATGGGTCCTAGGTCTGATATATATTATTTATGGGTTTTGATGATATATGTTAGAAAAGTTTATTTCCAATTACTAATTTAACCAGGTTTTAATTTGTAGATGGCAACCAACGTTACTAACACTAACAACCTCTCTATTCGCTCTATCCTTGAGAAGGATAAGCTCACCAGGCCAAACTTTCTCACTTGGGAGAGAAATCTCCTGATCGTGCTAAGGTAAGAGAGAATGTGGTACGTCCTAGAACAACCTCTGGGAAACCCTCCTGCCAACAATGCCAGGGTAGAAGTCAGGGAGGCTTTTCAGAAGCGCTCCAACGACGTCATGGACGTGAGTTGCCTCATGCTTCCAACGATGAGTCCTGCGTTGCAATCAAGCATGATGGAAACTCCTGCTTACGACATGATCCGCCAGCTGAGGGACATGTTCCAGGAGCAAGCCCGCACAGAGCGTTATGATGCCACTAGGGCATTTAACTCGTGCAAGATGGTGAAGGGGACATCGGTCAGTAACCACGTCATGAGAATGAAAGGTTACATGGACCACCTGGAGAGGTTTGGGCACCCACTACCGTTGCAGCTAGCAACGGATACGATACTCAACTCGTTATCAGACGACTATAAGCCTTTTATAGTCAACTACAACATGAACAACATGGAGAAATCCGTGGCAGAGTTGCACTCCATGCTTAAGACAGCGGAGCAGAGTATCGGGACCAAGTCTAAGGACATCCTTATGATGGGCAACGGCGGTTATAAGAAGAGGAAGGGGCACAACAGAAAGGGAAAGGGTAAAACCCAGCCCAGCCACAATGCACCTAGGGCTACTGATAACAACAAGGGCAAGAAGCCAAAGCCAAACAAGTCAAGAACCGAGAATCGGTGCTTCAAGTGCGGCGAGGCCAGACACTGGAAGAGAGATTGTCCGAAGGATCACGAAGAAGGATGCAAGGCTGACTCCTCAGGTATCGTGTGACTAGCTTCTTTGTCACTTTCCACTTGTAAAGTTTCTTACGAGTTCTCTACTACCTTGCAATCGTTTATTGCAGGAGGTGATGGAAAGTGAAGCAGCCCAGCATTAGAGATCCCATGTGCAGCATGGATTTTAAAAATTCTTTTTCATAGTTATTAAACTTTTGTTTAAAGTTTTGGAATTTTTTTTTTGGCATGGTTTAGTTAAAACTCTTGGGTTGACACTATGTTTTTTAATATTTGAAAATTTGAATTACTTAGTTTATATCCGTGCACGTGTGTTTTTTGATGAATCAGGTTAGTCCAGTTGTGACTAAAGGATACTAATAAGTCAAGTTTTAACTTAATAGGTGATTCACAGTGATCTTATGCAGTAATTGTTATAGTTGCATAAATGCTAGTCCCACTATATAAATACTTAGATAAACAAGTTGTGTTTTTGAAATTAGAAAGTTTTTCTAATCTACAAGTATTTAAGAATTTTATGAAAGACAAATGTTCAAGACTTTGAACATAATCAAATAAGAAATAATAGTTATTATTTCTAGATAAAAGTTTTTGGACAAAACATTTAAGAAAGTATAAAGGTGATTATAATAGTTATTATAATCAAGGTTGTTTTATACTAATGAGGCGAGTCCCTTATGCTTCGGCTATAGGCTCGATCATGTACGCCATGCTATTTACTAGGCCTGATGTATCTTGTGCATTGAGTATGACAAGTAGATATCAAGTCAACCCTGGTGAAGCACATTGGACGGCAGTGAAGAACATTCTTAAGTATCTTCGGAGGACTAAGGAAATGTTCTTAGTATATGGAGGTGCGAAAGAGCTTAGGGTAACTGGTTACTCTGATGCTAGCTTCCAAACGGACAGGGATGACTGCCGATCTCAATCGGGGTTCGTGTTCCTGTTAAATGGTGGTGCTATCTCCTAGAGGAGCTCCAAGAAAGACACTGTGGCCGATTCGACGACTGAGTCTGAGTACATTGCGGCCAGTGAAGCGGCGAAGGAGGCTGTTTGGATAAGGAAATTCATCCAAGATCTGAGAGTGGTTCCTAGTATATCCGACCCTGTTGAGGTGTTTTGTGACAACGACGGTGCGGTTGCTTTAGCAAAGGAACCAAGGTCTCACCGACGCACGAGGCATATTCCGCGGAAATATCATTATATCCGGGACGTGGTCGATAGTAGAGACATTGTTATCAGCAGAGTACACATGGATAGCAATGTGGCGGATCCGTTCACCAAACCTTTTTCGCAAGCGAAGCATGATGCTCACACACGTGCTATTGGGATTAGATTTCCTAGCGATTTAGTTTGATCATGTATTTGTATTTTTGTTAGTATATTTGATGTATTTATCTTTTTGGGGAACATTGAGCAGTATTGTATTTATTGTATTTATCGATTATTAAATGGAGATTTAGTAATACGCAAGGTACGGGCATTTCATTAAATCTTTACTGTGTTCCAACTTAGAATGTTTTATTCCTCCCTGAATGTGTAAACATTCTAAATGTCCGCAGTCGGTTTCTTCTTGGGAAGGAAGTATGAATTAAGACTGAGGGAAGTGATTGGTCATGTGTCCAATGGGGATTGGGACACGGGGATGCAACACTTCGCCTGTACTTGAAAGAGTTTCAAGTGACTGGACGACCCACACCTGAGTTCACTTTGTGGTACTTGTCATAAGTGAATCGGGATGATAATATCAGTTCATCCTTATACTGGAGATGCATGTGTCTGCATCACTTTGGTCTACTTTGTTCTAGTTGCTTTCAAACGCAGTCCGTAACTGGTTGTTATAAAGAGATTAATTGGGCAGAGTATGGTCAATGTGATGGGCAATGTAGTCAAAGGAATTTGTTCCTCTATTTAGAGAGATATCCTTGGGCCCCTCGATGATTGGTCTCTAACACCAAAATGCATGGCCGTGCTCAAGTGTGCAATGATAAATGTATCTGATTGCAAATTGTATATTTTGGTCATCACCAGTATAGATCGAGAAACATAATGGTGAACGAACGGAAAATGACTTAGTACCATGTATCGTGTTAACTTGGATATCGCGAACAAAAGGATGTCTGATCCCTTATCTGTAGGACCATTTCACACGGGCTGCAGTTTGGTTTTTGTGCTGAAAACAAAACCTATACTGACTTGGGGGCAGAGATGTCTTACTAGAGGCCGCTCTCTGTCTGTGATGCATTGGGTACGGTGAGTCATGTGCAAGTGGGAGTCTGTTGCAGTATGCCCACTGACACACGTACGCCAATTGATCACTACCGATGAAGTATGGGCCTATCAGGTCACACGTCGGGGGTTGATCTTGACAACAACCTAAAAGAAAGGGGTGAGAAAGAATAATTAATGATAGTTGGTAATCTAGACAGAGTTAGCGGCGCTATCTCTTCTGTCGCTAACTCAGCCGCGATAGCGGCGCTACATTTGGGCCGTTAGCGGCGCTAACCCTGCTGACAGATTACAACTTTGTTATTTTCACATCCTCTTTCCACCAATGCATGGCTAGGCCATGATTAAACTCTGGCCAATCTTAGGGAGACCTGGGGTCGGTTCTGAGCTTATAAAACTCCTTGTTTTGTCTCTTATTTGTTTCTCTTGGCTAAGACAAAAACACACACATAAACAAACACTTGAAGATTGTTCTTGTGTGAGAAAAGAGAGAGAGATCAAGAGAGTTCCTGGTGGGTCTAAGGTAGTTGTTCCAGAAGCAAGTTCAATTGTTGGACTTGGCGCAAAGGGGTACTAGTACACCAAGGTCACCAAGTTCTCGGGGTGGACTTTGATAGCTCAAAAGGAAAGGTTCAAGACTTGGAGCCTTGCACTCAATAACTCCAGACACATCAAGGGTATATCTCTTCACTTCTCTTTCTGTTTTAAGTAGTAAATGTTAGAATATGCCCACTGATGCGTATACACCGTTTAAATCACTACCTATGATGTATGGGCCTATTGGGTCATAGACCGGGGTCAAACTCTACAGCAACTAAACAAAAGGGACCAAAAATGACAAAACACAAAAGTTGGCATCGCAGGCCGCGTTAGTGCCGCTAACCATAAGATGTTAGCGTCGCTAACACTTATGGGTTAGAGCCGCTACGGCTGCATGTACTTTGTGTCAAATCACCTGACAGGCCATGATAGCACCGCTAACTATAAGGGGTTAGCGTCGCTAACCCTTAAGTGTTAGCGCCGCTACGGCTGCATGTGCTTTTTGTCAAATCACCTCTAGAATTGGCCAATGCATGTGGGTCTCATGATGTGGTCTTGGCCGGCCTTAGGCATACCAAGTGACTCCTGTAGGTTTATAAAAGTCCACATTGGAACCTCATTTGTACTCTTGGCCACTTATACCAATACCATATACTCTTAAGTGCTTTCACAAGACTTAGAGAGAATTCATAAGAGGGTTCCAGGAAATTAGACATTGGTTGTTGTTCTCTGGTGATTTTCTTGAGAGAAGGATCACAAGAGCTTGCTAGCACTTGAGGTTTGTGTGTTCCCGGGGTATAACCCACTAGAAGATTTGTTGATTTGCTTCTTGGAGTAACAACAAGACCTCGTCACTTTTTCTGGAGCTAAGGAGGCTGGTATAACCTCTTCTCCTTCCTCTTTATTTTGCATTTCTTTTACATAGATTTTGATCCATGTATAGGGTTTCATATTTTTTGTTTTGCATGCTTGTACCTTCGGCTTTATATGTTGTACTTTGCTTCCGTTGCGTGCCTAAGAAACCCCAACAGTGGTATCAGAGCCACCTCTATGTTAGTTATGCACATGGTGGCCTGAAAAACCCGAAATAAAAAATGTTTGTTTTCTGTCGAAAAGGGTTAGCGGCGCTAAACTTGTGTTAACAGTTTTTTGTTCTTAGTTAAAAACAATTTATGGTCTCGGGTTTTTGGCAATTTTTTGAGCTTCTGGAATTTTGAATTTCTTGTTTTGGTATGTTATTCCAGTTGCTATCATGTATGTTTAGTTGTATGTGGATTTATAAGTTGGTAACCTTGCCTAGACCTTGTGGTTGTTTGTGTGTTTGGATGCTTGTTTGGTTGTATTATTATTCATTTGATAAATTTGTATTAATAATGTGGCTTGCATGCCATTTCATTCATCCATGTAGTTGTAATATATAAATAGGTATATTGTGGCTTGCATACCATTTTATTCTATTGTATGTATTATAATCTTGGTGGATGAAGACACACAACAAGGGGTCAAAGAAGATGGAGCATGGTGTCCATGAAGCCGGTGGAATCCAATGGAGATGGCGGTTTTAGTGGGAGCTCGCATCAAAGACTTTGTCCTTTAGATTTGACCATGTTCTTCCCATTCGGCTCACGGGAAGAACACATAGGTTTTTATGGCAAGGGTTACCAATTATAGTATATTATGCGTGAGATGTGGTTTTGTAAGCATGGATTGCTTAGGATTCGCATGCTAGATAATTTTTCGAAAACTAACAAAATCACAAGAGATTTTCTAAAAATGGTTTACAATTCTCTCGCGCGCTCACATACAAGATTAACTCACCTAGTGAAATTAGGAATCGTCACTAATAAGTTAATCTAAAACCAAACCAGAAACAAAAGCCCGTCTTTCCACAAAATGTAAATCATGCACCATCCGTGAGTCAATACTACCCGAATCTAGTCTTATGGGATTTGGTTGTCGAGCTTAGCACGAGCCAATTCTCATAAAAGTGTGTGGACGGTGAGTGTGAGAAATTCACAATTTTGGTTGTAGAGCTTAGCACGAGCCAACTTTGGTGAGTTTGTTACCGTATGTCTTGACGGACGATTTGAAATTTTAGGTTTGAAATCTTGGTTAATTGTCGAGCTTAGCACGAGTTAACCAAAAATTCAGGACTTAAAATTGGTGCAAGAAGGGATCAAACATGCCAAACGACCCTTGGATGTCGTAGGATCCCGCAAGGTGCTAAGGATTGCAATAGAGATTGCAATTGGCAAAATGGTTGCCGGCCCAAATACTTTTATCATGTGATCCGCGGTAACCCCGTCACATGGTAGGATGAAATACGGTTCTTAGCCTTGTTAAGATGATTCTTTATGGGTAAATTGTTTTAACAAGATAAAATATCAAACTAACTAAAATCTACTTTGCAATTTTATATGGCATCAACAAGCGCAAACAACACCACCAACGTTTCTCTCCGAGTTTTCCTTGAGAAGGAGAAACTCGACAGTAGCAACTTTATGGATTGGCATAGGCAGCTAAGGCTAGTACTACGCTATGAAGGAAAGTTACATACCATTGTGGAACCCCTACCCGAGGTGCCTACGCAAAATGCCTCAAGGGCGGTCAAGGACGCGTATGAAAAGCGCGTCAAAGAGACCGAGGAGATATTGTGCCTCATGTTGAGCACTATGAGCTCCGATTTAAAAAAGCAAATGGAGCACCTAAGTGCTTACAACCTGATCTTGCAGCAGAAGGACATGTACCAATAGCAGGCGAGGCAGGAGAGGTACAAATGCGTCAAGTCCGCCCTTGCTTGCAAATTGCAAGATGGCGGGAATGTGAGCGCTCATGTTTTGCGGATGAAAGCAAACATTGAGCGCGTGAAGAAGTTAGGTTTTACCATGGGGAGGGAGATTGCGGTCGATTTGATCCTCTAATCCCTGCCCAAACCTAATCACATGGTAGGATGAAATACGGTTCTTAGCCTTGTTAAGATGATTCTTTATGGGTAAATTGTTTTAACATGATAAAATATCAAACTAACTAAAATCTACTTTGCAATTTTATATGGCATCAACAAGCGCAAACAACACCACCAACATTTCTCTCTGAGTTCCCCTTAAGAAGGAGAAACTCGACAGTAGCAACTTTATGGAATGCACAGGCAGCTAAGGCTAGTCCTACGCTATGAAGGAAAGTTACATACCATTGAGGAACCCCTACCCGAGGTGCCTGCGCAAAATGCCTCAAGGGCGGTCAAGGACGCGTATGAAAAGCGCGTCAAAGAGACCGAGGATATACCGTGCCTCATGTTGAGCACTATGAGCTCCAATTTGCAAAAGCAAATGGAGCACCTAAGTGCTTACATCCTTATCTAGCAGCTGAAGGACATGTAGCAACAGCAGGCGAGGCAGGAGAGGTACGAATGCTTCAAGTCCACCCTTGCTTGCAAATTGCAAGATGGCGGGAATGTGAGCGCTCATGTTTTGCGGATTAAAGCAAACATTGAGCGCGTGGAGAAGTTAGGTTTTACCATGGGGAGGGAGATGGCGGTCGATTTGATCCTCCAATCCCTGCCCAAACCCCGTCACATGGTAGGATGAAATACGGTTCTTAGCCTTGTTAAGATGATTCTTTATGGGTAAATTGTTTTAACAAGATAAAATATCAAACTAACTAAAATCTACTTTGCAATTTTATATGGCATCAACAAGCGCAAACAACACCACCAACGTTTCTCTCCGAGTTTTCCTTGAGAAGGAGAAACTCGACAGTAGCAACTTTATGGATTGGCATAGGCAGCTAAGGCTAGTACTACGCTATGAAGGAAAGTTACATACCATTGTGGAACCCCTACCCGAGGTGCCTGCGCAAAATGCCTCAAGGGCGGTCAAGGACGCGTATGAAAAGCGCGTCAAAGAGACCGAGGAGATATCATGCCTCATGTTGAGCACTATGAGCTCCGATTTAAAAAAGCAAATGGAGCACCTAAGTGCTTACAACCTGATCTTGCAGCAGAAGGACATGTAACAAAAGCAGGCGAGGCAGGAGAGGTACGAATGCGTCAAGTCCGCCCTTGCTTGCAAATTGCAAGATGGCGGGAATGTGAGCGCTCATGTTTTCACCAACATTTCTCTCCGAGTTTTCCTTGAGAAGGAGAAACTCGACAGTAGCAACTTTATGGATTGGCATAGGCAGCTAAGGCTAGTCCTACGCTATGAAGGAAAGTTACATACCATTGTGGAACCCCTACCCGAGGTGCCTGCGCAAAATGCCTCAAGGGCGGTCAAGGACGCGTATGAAAAGCGCGTCAAAGAGACCGAGGAGATATCGTGCCTCATGTTTAGCACTATGAGCTCCGATTTAAAAAAGCATATGGAGCACCTAAGTGCTTACAACCTGATCTTGCAGCAGAAGGACATGTACCAATAGCAGGCGAGGCAGGAGAGGTACGAATGCGTCAAGTCCGCCCTTGCTTGCAAATTGCAAGATGGCGGGAATGTGGGCGCTCATGTTTTGCGGATGAAAGCAAACATTGAGCGCGTGGAGAAGTTAGGTTTTACCATGGGGAGGGAGATGTGTAACACTGTACTATTTAAAACATATATTTTACTGCACGCGGAAGCTAATTACATATAAATATCTTAATTACATAATAGATACAAAAGGATTTCACTTGTTTGATGTACAAAGACCCTATACAGTGTTAATACAAAAACAGGCTCTTTCAAAAACTTGACATCAGAGTTTGGTCTGTCCATATTCCTAGCCCGAAGCATCAAGATCACCTCAGAGGATCTGCAAAACAATCTAGTGGGGAATTAGCACAAAGCTAAGTGAGGGAACAAATATCTAAACATACACAAGGCAAATATGCCCAAACCAAATAGCTCATGAATCCCAGGAGAACCGGCGGTGTTGCAAGCACCTACAACCAAGGTCGGCCAAAACCAAGGTTTACCGATAGCCCAGCTAACAGTGATAACAACACCAGTCTTCTTAGGTACAATAAATGCACCACAAGATCTGGTAAGTTACACCCCCAAGCAAAGGCCCAGACTAAACTGGTCTCCAAATAACATGTATATACAATCCAAACAAGAGCATTCCAAATAGGATATTAAATCCTGTATATCCGAAGATATAAATCCACTCACCAAAGTCTTCAAAACTTTGGCACACTCAGATGACTAAATTCACTGAGTCTTCTCAGTTCCTGAGATTGAAATAACCCAAGTCAGTATTCAATTCATAATACTGATCCAATAATAAATATCATATTTATTCATGTAAATCATGTATGATCACGATTAAATATATAGATCCATTGAACCTAATACCCAAAGATATACAATTCATGTTTATCTTTAAATCATCAAATCCGATAATGCCCCAAATCCGATTACACCAAATCCGATCATCATTACCCAAATCCGAGCATAGGCGGATTCCGAGTAAAAGTTCAATTCCGATAGAATAGGGAATTCCGATTAACTCCAAATCCGATAAAACCACAATCTGGTAAAGTCACAATCCGATAAAGTCATAATCCGGTAAACTCATAATCCGATAAGGTCACAATCCGATAAGTCACAATCCGGTAAGGTCACAATCCGATAAGTCACAATCCGATAAGTCACAATCCGATAAAGTCACAATGCGATAAAGAGTTAGGGCCAAATCCGAGTAACTTCTATCGGATTCCGATACTTCTATCGGATTCCGAGTCATTCAACCACAATTCCGACAGAATCATAACTTCATGCATAAATATATTTCTAACTTAAATACTACTGATTTCATGCATACAAGTTATATATGTTTCCAGAATTCATTCTAAACATATAATGAACATAATCTAACATCAAAATCTAACATACATTCATCCTAAGATCATCAAATCATCAAAACAATCGATATTCATATATATATCAAAACCGAACATAAAAACAAATAACCAACTATAAATCAATAATCTAACCTCTAGATGATTTCAAACAACCACAATAATGCAAGCAAGATGGAGGTTGATTTTCTTTTCTTCTTTCCTTTCTTTCTTCTCGGCCGAGAGTACCCCAAAGAAACACACACAAACACACAAAGTTCACTTCACAAGTAAAGAGGTATGGCTTGGGGTTGCTTACTCAAATACTCCACCATCCCTCATCATTTTATTTTAATTTATCAATTTCTAACTAAAATAATAAAACAAATAATACAACCAATACTTGCCAATAACATATATTCACAAATAATTCACATCAAGCAAATAAATCTCAAGATTAATTAATTAATTACCTTAATTAATCTAGGCCGGCAAAGAGGGTGTTACAAATCTTCCCTCCTTAAGAAGATTCCGTCCTCGGAATCACATCGCTCTCAAACAAGGAAGGATAACGGTTCCTCATGTCAGATTCAGTTTCCCAAGTCAAATCAGATCCCAAACTATGTTTCCATTTAACCAGAACCATAGGTATCTGTTTCTTTCTCAATTTCGTGACTTTTCGATCCAACAGTTCAACTGGCTTCTCAATAAGTTTCTGATTCAAATCCACGCGAAGATCCTGAATCGGAAGAACCTGCGTCTGATCTTCTACATTACACTTGCGCAAATAACATACATTGAAAGTGTCATGAATACCAGCTAATTCATCTGGAAGATCCAATGCAACAGCTTGATCATTAACCACTCTTCTGATTCTGAAAGGACCAATGTAACGGGGAGCCAACTTCCCGCGTTTTCCAAAACGAATCACACCCTTCCAAGGAGATACTTTTAAGTAAACCATTTCCCCTTCAACAAATGATACTGGTCGACGTCGCGGATCAACATACATTTTCTGTCTATCCCTTGCAGCTTTCAATTTCTCTCGAGCAATTTCAACCTTATCAGCTGTCATCTGTACAATATCAGGTCCTGCAAATTGCTTTTCCCCAGCTTCTAACCAACAAGTCGGAGTTCTACAAGGACGACCATACAACATTTCATACGGTGGCATACCGATACTACTGTGATAGGAATTGTTATAAGAAAACTCAACCAAAGGCAAATGGAAATCCCAAGAACCCCCAAACTCTAACACACATGCTCGCAGCATATCTTCTAAAGTCTGAATAGTTCTTTCTGATTGACCATCTGTCTGCGGATGATAAGCTGTACTCAAATTCACCCGGGACCCCAATTCTTGTTGCAATCTATTCCAGAAATTAGATACAAACCTCGAATCTCTATCCGAAACAATGGACAATGGAACTCCATGTCTAGATACTATCTCATCAATGTACAATTGAGCCAATTTACTTAAAGGTGCAGTTTCAGCAGTAGCAAGAAAATGTGCACTCTTGGTTAATCTGTCAACTATAACCCAAATCATATCATGACCTCGTTGAGTTCGTGGAAGTTTAGTTACAAAATCCATCGTAATGCGATCCCACTTCCACTCAGGTATATCCAATTGTTTCAATGATCCGTACGGCTTCTAATGTTCAGCTTTAACTTGAGCACAAATGTGACACGTTCCAACAAATTTTGCAATATCTGTTTTCATTGTCGGCCACCAATACCGAGTCTTTAAATCAAGGTACATCTTTGTACTACCCGGATGTATCGACAATATGGACTTATGAGCCTCATTTAAAATTAATTCCCTCAAGCTACCAAATTTCGGTACCCACACGCGTGTATGATAAACCTTCAAACCACGCGAATCAGAAGTTAACGCATGTTGTCGTTTGATCATTAGTTCATCCTTCAAGTTCTCATCTTTCAAAGCTTCAAGCTGAGCAGCCAAGAGTTGATCCACTAAATCACACTTGATTTCCAATCGCATAAATTTGACAGTATCCGAAGATCCCTTTCTGCTGAGTGCATCTGCAACTACATTAGCCTTTCCAGGATGATACTGAATGTCGCAATCATAATCCTTAATCAATTCTAACCAACGACGTTGTCTCATATTCAATTCCTTCTGAGTAAACACATACTGCAGACTCTTGTGATCAGTGTAGATAATACATTTGGTTCCATACAGGTAGTGTCTCCACAGTTTCAACGCAAATACCACTGCTGCTAACTCCAAGTCATGAGTCGGGTAATTTCTTTCATTCGGTTTCAACTGCCTCGAAGCATACGCAATAACCTTACCCCTCTGCATTAGAACACAACCCAACCCAGCATGCGAAGCATCACAATAGACAACAAAATCTTCTGAACCTTCTGCCAGCGAAAGAACAGGAGCTTGACACAACAACTGTTTCAGATTCTGAAAAGCATCTTCCTGAGATAAACCCCACTGAAAAGGAACATCTTTCCGAGTCAACTTAGTCAATGGACCGGCAAGCTTAGAAAAATCTTTAATAAATCTGCGATAATAACCCGCCAATCCCAGAAAACTCTTTATATCAGTTGGTGTTTTCGGAGCACTCCAATTCATCACTGCCTCAATCTTGAACGGATCTACCTTGATACCTCCTTGACAAATCACATGCCCTAGAAATTGAACTTCTCGCAACCAAAATTCACATTTTGAAAACTTGGCATATAATTTGTGTTGTTTCAAAATCTCCAAAACCTGTCTCAAGTGCTGATCATGCTCATCCTCTGTCTTAGAATACACCAAAATATCATCGATAAACACAATAACAAACTTATCTAAGAAAGGTCGGCACACACGATTCATCAAATCCATAAATATGGCAGGAGCATTCGTCAAACCAAATGGCATCACTAAGAACTCGTAATGACCATATCTACTACGAAAAGCAGTCTTAGGTATATCCTCCTCTGCTACCCTGACCTGATGATAACCGGATCGTAGATCAATCTTTGAAAAGTAGGAAGCCCCTTGTAACTGATAAAACAAATCATCGATTATGGGCAACGGGTACTTGTTCTTGATGGTTCTCTTGTTCAGATCCCTGTAATCAATACACATACGAAGAGTTCCATCTTTCTTTTTCACAAACAGTACTGGTGCACCCCATGGCGAAGAACTTGGGCGAATAAAACCCTTATCAAGCAAGTCTTGTATCTGAGTCATCATCTCCCGGATCTCAGATAGAGCAAAACGATACGGAGCTTTGGCAATCGGTGTGGTACCCGATACCAATTCTATCTTATACTCAACATCCCATACAGGTGGTAACCCTGGCAGATCATCTGGAAATACCTCTGGATAATCGGAGGCAACACGAACATCGGTAACAGCTCGCTTCTCTTTCTTCACATCAACGGCGTATGCCAGAAAAGACGCACACCCTTTAGCTAGAGATTTTCTAGCCTTCATATACGAGATGATAGGAAAAGAAGATCGAGATCTATCCCCACGAGCCACGACATGCGACCCGTCAGCCAAAGGAATAGTAATCAGTTTCTTATGGCACTGGATACTAGCTCTATGGCGACTTAACCAATCCATGCCTAGTACTAAGTCAAACCCTGGTATAGGCATCAATAAGCAATCTACAGGCAGACTAGTACCATCAATATCTATAAACACCCCAGTCACAGAGGAAGTTACAGGCACTAACTTACCATCAGCTACTTCTACTTCTAAAGGAGAAGCAATAACAGTAACAGGTAGTTTCAGTTTGCCACATAAAGATACATACATGAAAGATCTATTGGCACCAGAATCAAATAACACACGAGCAGGCACAGAGTTTACAATAAACATACCCGTTATCACATCACTGTCATCAGCAGCCTCTGTAACAGTCATCTTGAAGGCTCTCCCTTCCGCAGAAGGTGCAACCTTTCTCTTCTGACCTGCAGAAGACGATCCCCCGACATTGGCTACCCCCTGCCTCAACCCCTTAGACTTCGGTTTAGTGCAAGCTCTAGCTCTATGACCCTCTTCATGACAATTCCAGCATACATTTGTATTAAACCGACAAACTGATGGTTAGTGACCAAATCCACCACAACGCAAACATCGTTTCGTCTGTGATGTGCACGGACCAGTATGACTAGCATTGCAGGGTTTACACCACGGATTGTTCTGATATGACCCCGAACTTTTCGATTTCTGATCACCCCGATGTTGGTTATTCTGCCACCTTCCCTTGTTCCCACTCTGGTTTCCACCGGACCTATGCGACGACCCTTTCTCCCGATTAATTCTCTCCCGAGCTTTCACGTCACCTTCAGCAGCTCGTGCAACAGTAAACGCCTGAACCAATGATGTTGCCATCCGGGGGTTACCCCTATATTCCGGCAACAGTGCTTGCACAAAATGATCTATCTGCGATGGTTCATCAGGTACCCACTGTTTAGCGAACCTCAGCTTTTCATTAAACTTTACAATCAATTGATCCACTGACATCTTGTCATCCTGGGCTAGATCCATAAACTCCCGCTTCACCTTAGCTAAATCATAGGTATTACAGAATTGCTCACAGAACTTGGTTTGAAATTGATCCCAAGTAACAGAATTCATAACTTCCCTGGATAAATGAGCAGTTAGAGAATCCCACCAGGTTGCAGCTTGACCCTTCAGCCTCCGAGTTGCAAAACTAACCCTATCAGATTCCTCACAGTTGCAGGCATCTAAAGCCTTCACCATCTCTCTTAACCAGCTCAAAGTATCAGTTGGGTTTGAGCTTCCAGAATACTCAGGTGGCTGGCAAGCCATGAAATCCTTGTATTCCCCTTTCTGTTTAAAGCCTCCTTGAGTTGGGTACCATGGAATGAAGAAGTTCTGCTGTTGTGGTTGGTGCTGCTGTTGGGGTTGTGATACAGGTGGTATAGTAACGAATGGTAAAGAACCAAATTGTGTCGACACGGTATTGAAAGGTGCAGTAGAGAAAACAGGAGGTGGTATTGACTGAGTAAATACAGCTGACTCTCGGGGCAAATGAGTGGTCTGAGTTTGATAAGAAAACTGAGTCTGATGTTGCTGCTGTTCCAACTCCTGAACCCGATCTCTCAAACTTTGAAGAGTATCTTCCAGTTGCAACACATAGTCTTGCTGATCAGATTCATCGTTGTGAGAAGTACCGGCTCTATGGTGCTGCTCATTGACTGCCATAGAGGACTGGTGATTTCTTCAGGGGGACGCAGGGGTAGTTGTCTGGTTCATGTTATCAGCCATTTGCTATGCTATACACAGCATCTCACCAATTGTTAGATATAATCCGTTAGTATAAACACTAACCACCCTCAAAGCTACACTACTAATTACCCACCCTGGGAATACTGGACTGACCAGAGCCTCGGTTCAAGTATTGCACAAATCATTCATGCAAATCCTCAAACCAAAGCTCTGATACCAACTTGTAACACTGTAATGTTTAAAACATATTTTTTACTGCACGCGGAAGCTAATTACATATAAATATCTTAATTACATAATAGATACAAAAGGATTTCACGTGTTTGATGTACAAAGACCCTATACAGTGTTAATACAAAAACAGGCTCTTTAAAAAACTTGACATCAGAGTTTGGTCTGTCCATATTCCCAGCCCGAAGCAACAAGATCACCTCAGAGGATCTGCAAAACAATCTAGTGGAGAATTAGCACAAAGCTAAGTGAGGGAACAAATATCTAAACATACACAAGACAAATATGCCCAAACCAAATAGCTCATGAATCCCAGGAGAACCGGCGGTGTTAAGATGATTCTTTATGGGTAAATTTTTTTAACAAGATAAAATATCAAACTAACTAAAATCTACTTTGCAAATTTATATGGCATCAACAAGCGCAAACAACACCACCAACGTTTCTCTCCGAGTTTTCCTTGAGAAGGAGAAACTCGACAGTAGCAACTTTATGGAATGCATAGGCAGCTAAGGCTAGTCCTACGCTATAAAGGAAAGTTACATACCATTGAGGAACCCCTACCCGAGGTGCCTGCGCAAAATGCCTCAAGGGCGGTCAAGGACGCGTATGAAAAGCGCGTCAAAGAGACCGAGGAGATATCGTGCCTCATGTTGAGCACTATGAGCTCTGATTTAAAAAAGCAAATGGAGCACCTAAGTGCTTACAACCTGATCTTGCAGCAGAAGGACATGTACCAATAGCAGGCGAGGAAGGAGAGGTACGAATGCGTCAAGTCCGCCCTTGCTTGCAAATTGCAAGATGGCGGGAATGTGAGCGCTCATGTTTTACGGATGAAAGCAAACATTGAGCGCGTGGAGAAGTTAGGTTTTACCATGGGGAGGGAGATGGCGGTCGATTTGATCCTCTAATCCCTGCCCAAACCTAATCACATGGTAGGATGAAATACGGTTCTTAGCCTTGTTAAGATGATTCTTTATGGGTAAATTGTTTTACTAAGATAAAATATCAAACTAACTAAAATCTACTTTGCAATTTTATATGGCATCAAAAAGCGCAAACAACTCCACCAACATTTCTCTCAGAGTTTCCCTTAAGAAGGAGAAACTCGACAGTAGAAACTTTATGGAATGCATAGGCAGCTAAGGCTAGTCCTACGCTATAAAGGAAAGTTACATACCATTGAGGAACCCCTACCCGAGGTGCCTGCGCAAAATGCCTCAAGGGCGGTCAAGGACGCGTATGAAAAGCGCGTCAAAGAGACCGAGGAGATATCGTGCCTCATGTTGAGCACTATGAGCTCCGATTTAAAAAAGCAAATGGAGCACCTAAGTGCTTACAACCTGATCTTGCAGCAGAAGGACATGTACCAATAGCAGGCGAGGAAGGAGAGGTACGAATGCGTCAAGTCCGCCCTTGCTTGCAAATTTCAAGATGGGGGAAATGTGAGCGCTCATGTTTTCACCAACATTTCTCTCCGAGTATTCCTTGAGAAGGAGAAACTCGACAGTAGCAACTTTATGGATTGGCATAGGCAGCTAAGGCTAGTCCTACGCTATGAAGGAAAGTTACATACCATTGTGGAACCCCCTACCCGAGGTGCCTGCGCAAAATGCCTCAAGGGCGGTCAAGGACGCGTATGAAAAGCGCGTCAAAGAGAACGAGGAAATATCGTGCCTCATGTTGAGCACTATGAGCTCCGATTTAAAAAAGCATATGGAGCACCTAAGTGCTTACAACCTGATCTTGCAGCAGAAGGACATGTACCAATAGCAAGCGAGGCAGGAGAGGTACGAATGCGTCAAACCACATCCGAGCATAGGCGGATTCCGAGTAAAAGTTCAATTCCGATAGAATAGGGAATTCCGATTAACTCCAAATCCGATAAAACCACAATCCGGTAAAGTCACAATCCGATAAAGTCATAATCCGGTAAAGTCATAATCCGATAAGGTCACAATCCGATAAGTCACAATCGGGTAAGGTCACAATCCGATAAGTCACAATCCGGTAAGGTCACAATCCGATAAGTCACAATCCGATAAAGTCACAATCCGATAAAGAGTTAGGCCAAATCCGAGTAACTTCTAACGGATTCCGATACTTCTATCGGATTCCGAGTCATTCAACCACAATTCCGACAGAATCATAACTTCATGCATAAATCTATTTCTAACTTAAATACTACTGATTTCATGCATACAAGTTATATATGTTTCCAGAATTCATTCTAAACATATAATGAACATAATCTAACATCAAAATCTAACATACATTCATCCTAAGATCATCAAATCATCAAAACAATCGATATTCATATATATATATATATATATATATATATATATATATATATATATATATATATATATATATATATATATATATATCAAAACCGAACATAAAAACAAATAACCAACTATAAATCAATAATCTAACCTCTAGATGATTTCAAACAACCACAATAATGCAAGCAAGATGGAGGTTGATTTTCTTTTCTTCTTTCCTTTCTTTCTTCTCGGCCGAGAGCACCCCAAAGAAACACACACAAACACACAAAGTTCACTTCACAAGTAAAGAGGTATGGCTTGGGTTGCTTACTCAAATACTCCACCATCCCTCATCATTTTATTTTAATTTATCACTTTCTAACTAAAATAATAAAACAAATAATACAACCAATACTTGCCAATAACATATATTCACAAATAATTCACATCAACCAAATAAATCTCAAGATTAATTAATTAATTACCTTAATTAATCTAGGCCGGCAAAGAGGGTGTTACAAGATGGCAATCGATTTGATCCTCCAATCCCTGCCCAAACCCCATCACATGGTAGGATGAAATATGGTTCTTAGCCTTGTTAAGATGATTCTTTATGGGTAAATTGGTTTAAAAAGATAAAATATCAAACTAACTAAAATATACTTTGCAATTTTATATGGCATCAACAAGCGCAAACAACACCACCAACGTTTCTCTCCGAGTTTTCCTTGAGAAGGAGAAACTCGACAGTAGCAACTTTATGGATTGGCATAGGCAGCTAAGGCTAGTCCTACGCTGTGAAGGAAAGTTACATACCATTGAGGAACCCCTACCCGAGGTGCCTGCGCAAAATGCCTCAAGGGCGGTCAAGGACGCGTAAGAAAAGCGCGTCAAAGAGACCGAGGAGATACCGTGCCTCATGTTGAGCACTATGAGCTCCGATTTGCAAAAGCAAATGGAGCACCTAAGTGCTTACAACCTGATCTTGTAGCTGAAGGACATATACCAACACCAGGCGAGGCAGGAAAGTTACGAATGCTTCAAGTCCGCCCTTGCTTGCAAATTGCAAGATGGCGGGAATGTTAGCGCTCATGTTTTGCGGATGAAAGCAAACATTGAGCGTATGGAGAAGTTAGGTTTTACCATGGGGAGGGATATGGCGGTCGATTTGATCCTCCAATCCCTGCCCAAACCCCATCACATAGTAGGATGAAATACGGTTCTTAGCCTTGTTAAGATGATTCTTTATGGGTAAATTGTTTTAACAAGATAAAATATCAAACTAACTAAAATCTACTTTGCAATTTTATATGGCGTCAACAAGTGCAAACAACACCACCAACATTTCTCTCCGAGTTTTCCTTGAAAAGGAGAAACTCGACAGTATCAACTTTATGGATTGGCATAGGCAGCTAAGGCTAGTCTTACGCTATGAAGGAAAGTTACATACCATTGTGGCCCCTACCCGAGGTGCCTGCGCAAAATGCCTCAAGGGCGGTCAAGGACGCGTATGAAAAGCGCGTCAAAGAGACCGAGGAGATATTGTGCCTCATGTTGAGCACTATGAGCTCCGATTTGCAAAAGCAAATGGAGCACCTAAGTGCTTACAACCTGATCTTGTAGCTGAAGGGCATATACCAACAGCACGCGAGGCAGGAGAGGTACGAATGCTTCAAGTCCGCCCTTGCTTGCAAATTGTAAGATGGCGGGAATATGAGCGCTCATGTTTTCCGGATGAAAGCAGACATTGAGCGCGTGGAGAAGTTAGGTTTTACCATGGGGAGGGAGATGGCGGTCGATTTGATCCTCCAATCCCTGCCCAAACCCCGTCACATGGTAGGATGAAATACGGTTCTTAGCCTTGTTAAGATGTTTCTTTATGGGTAAATTGTTTTAACAAGATAAAATATCAAACTAACTAAAATCTACTTTGCAATTTTATATGGCATCAACAAGCGCAAACAACACCACCAACGTTTCTCTCCGGGTTTTTCTTGAGAAGGAGAAACTCGATAGTAGCAACTTTATGGATTCGCATATGCAGCTAAGGCTAGTCCTACTCTATGAAGGAAAGTTACATTCCATTGAGGAACCCCTACCCGAGGTGCCTGCGCAAAATGCCTCAAGGGCGGTCAAGGACGCGTATGAAAAGCGCGTCAAAGAGACTGAGGAGATAACGTGCCTCATGTTGAGCACTATGAGCTCCGATTTGCAAAAGCAAATGGAGCACCTAAGTGCTTACAACCTGATCTTGCAGCTAAAGGATATGTACCAACAGCAGGCGAGGCAGGAGAGGTACGAATGCTTAAATCTGCCCTTGCTTGCAAATTGCAAGATGGCGGGAATGTGAGTGCTCATATTTTACGGATGAAAGAAACATTGAGCGCATGGAGAAGTTAGGTTTTACCATGGGGAGGGAGATGGCGGTCGATTTGATCCTCCAATCCTTGCCCAAACCCCGTCACATAGTAGGATGAAATACGGTTCTTAGCATTGTTAAGATGATTCTTTATGGGTAAATTGTTTTAACAAGATAAAATATCAAACTAACTAAAATCTACTTTGCAATTTTATATGGCGTCAACAAGCGCAAACAACACCACCAACGTTTCTCTCCGAGTTTTCCTTGAGAAGGAGAAACTCGATAGTAGCAACTTTATGGATTCGCATATGCAGCTAAGGCTAGTCCTACTCTATGAAGGAAAGTTACATTCCATTGAGGAACCCCTACCCGAGGTGCCTGCGCAAAATGCCTCAAGGGCGGTCAAGGACTTGTATGAAAAGCGCGTCAAAGAGACTGAGGAGATAACGTGCCTCATGTTGAGCACTATGAGCTCCGATTTGCAAAAGCAAATGGAGCACCTAAGTGCTTACAACCTGATCTTGCAGCTAAAGGACATGTACCAAAAGCAGGCGAGGCAGGAGAGGTACGAATCCTTAAATCCGCCCTTGCTTGCAAATTGCAAGATGGCGGGAATGTGAGCGCTCATGTTTTACGGATGAAAGAAACATTGAGCGCGTGGAGAAGTTAGGTTTTACCATGGGGAGGGAGATGGCGGTCGATTTGATCCTCCAATCCCTGCTCAAACCCCGTCACATGGTAGGATGAAATACGGTTCATAACCTTGTTAAGATGATTCTTTATGGGTAAATTGTTTTAAATAGAAAAAATATCAAACTAACTAAAATCTACTTTGCAATTTTATATGGCATCAACAAGCGCAAACAACGCCACCAACGTTTCTCTCCGAGTTTTCCTTGAGAAGGAGAAACTCGACAGTAGCAACTTTATGGATTGGCATAGGCAGCTAAGGCTAGTCCTAAGCTATGAAGGAAAGGTACATATCATTGAGGAACCCCTACCCGAGGTGCCTGCGCAAAATGCCTCAAGGGCGGTCAAGGACGCGTATGAAAAGCGCGTCAAAGAGACCGAGGAGATACCGTGCCTCATGTTTAGCACTATTAGCTCCGATTTGCAAAAGCAAATGGAGCACCTAAGTGCTTACAACCTGATCTTGCAGCTGAAGGGCATATACCAACAGCAGGCGAGGCAGGAGAGGTACGAATGCTTCAAGTCCGCCCTTGCTTGCAAATTGCAATATGGCGGGAATGTGAGCGCTCATGTTTTGCGGATGAAAGCAAACATTGAGCGCATTGAGAAGTTAGGTTTTACCATGGGGAGGGAGATGGCGGTCGATTTGATCCTCCAATCCCTGCCCAAAACCCGTCACATGGTAGGATGAAATACGGTTCTTAGCCTTGTTAAGATGATTCTTTAAGGGTAAATTGTTTTAACAAGATAAAATATCAAACTAACTAAAATCTACTTTGCAATTTTATATGGCATCAACAAGCGCAAACAACACCACCAACGTTTCTCTCCGAGTTTTCCTTGAGAATGAGAAACTCGACAGTAGCAACTTTATGGATTCGCATAAGCAGCTAAGGCTAGTCCTACTCTATGAAGGAAAGTTACATTCCATTGAGGAACCCCTACCAGAGGTGCCTGCGCAAAATGCCTCAAGGGCGGTCAAGGACGCGTATGAAAAGCGCGTCAAAGAGACCGAGGAGGTAACGTGCCTCATGGTGTGCACTATGAGCTCCGATTTGCAAAAGCAAATGAAGCACCTAAGTGCTTACAACCTGATCTTGCAGCTAAAGGACATGTACCAACAGCAGGCGAGGCAAGAGAGGTACGAATGCTTAAAGTCCGCCCTTGCTTGCAAATTGCAAGATGGCGGGAATGTGAGCGCTAATGTTTTGCGGATGAAAGTAAACATTGAGCGCGTGGAGAAGTTAGGTTTTACCATGGGGAGGGAGATGGCGGTCGACTTGATCCTCTAATCCCTGCCCAAACCCCGTCACATGGTAGGATGAAATACGGTGCTTAGCCTTGTTAAGATGATTCTTTATGGGTAAATTGTTTTAACAAGATAAAATATCAAACTAACTAAAATCTACTTTGCAATTTTATATGGCATCAACAAGCGCAAACAACACCACAAACGTTTCTCTCCGAGTTTTCCTTGAGAAGGAGAAACTCGACAGTAGCAACTTTGTGGATTGGCATAGGCAGCTAAGGCTAGTCCTACGCTATGAAGGAAAGTTACATACCATTATGGAACCCCTACCCGAGGTGCCTGCGCAAAATGCCTCAAGGGCGGTCAAGGACGCGTATGAAAAGCGTGTCAAAGAGACCGAGGAGATACAGTGCCTCATGTTTAGCACTATGAGCTCCGATTTGCAAAAGCAAATGGAGCACCTAAGTGCTTACAACCTGATCTTGCAGCTAAAGGACATGTACCAACAGCAGGCGAGGCACGAGAGGTACGAATGCTTCAAGTCCGCCCTTGCTTGCAAATTGCAAGATGGCGGGAATGTGAGCGCCCATGTTTTATGGATGAAAGCAAACATTGAGCGCATGGAATAGTTAGGTTTTACCATGGGGAGGGAGATGGCGGTCGATTTGATCCTCTAATCCCTGCCCAAACCCCGTCACATGGTAGTATAAAATATGGTTCTTAGCCTTGTTAAGATGATTCTTTATGGGTAAATTGTTTTAACAAGATAAAATATCAAACTAACTAAAATCTACTTTGAAATTTTATATGGCATCAACAAGCGCAAACAACACCACCAATGTTTCTCTCCGAGTTTTCCTTAAGAAGGAGAAACTCGACAGTAGCAACTTTATGGATTGGCATACGAAGCTAAGGCTAGTCCTACGCTATGAATGAAAGTTACATACCATTGAGGAACCCCTACCCGAGGTGCATGCGCAAAATGCGTCAAGGGCGATTAAGGACGCGTATGAAAAGCGCGTCAAAGAAACCGAGGAGATACCGTCCCTCATGTTGAGCACTATGAGCTCCGATTTGCAAAAGCAAATGGAGCACCTAAGTGCTTACAACCTGATCTTGCAGCTAAAGGACATGTACCAACAGCAGGCGAGGCACGAGAGGTACGAATGCTTCAAGTCCGCCCTTGCTTGCAAATTGCAAGATGGCGGGAATGTGAGCGCCCATGTTTTGTGGATGAAAGCAAACATTGAGCGCATGGAGAAGTTATGTTTTCCCATGGGGAGGGAGATGGCGGTCGATTTGATCCTCTAATCCCTGCCCAAACCCCGTCACATGGTAGTATGAAATATGGTTCTTAGCCTTGTTAAGATGATTCTTTATGGGTAAATTGTTTTAACAAGATAAAATATCAAACTAACTAAAATGTACTTTGAAATTTTATATGGCATCAACAAGCGCAAACAACACCACCAACGTTTCTCTCCGAATTTTCCTTAAGAAGGAGAAACTCGACAGTAGCAACTTTATGGATTGGCATAGGAAGCTAAGGCTAGTCCTACGCTATGAATGAAAGTTACATACCATTGAGGAACCCCTACCCGAGGTGCATGCGCAAAATGCCTCAAGGGCGGTTAAGGACGCGTATGAGAAGCGCGTCAAAGAAACCGAGGAGATACCGTCCCTCATGTTGAGCACTATCAGCTCCGGTTTGCAAAAGCAAATGGAGCACCTAAGTGCTTACAACCTGATCTTGCAGCTGAAGGACATGTACCAACAGCAGGAGAGGCAGGAGAGGTACGAATGCATCAAGTCCGCCCTTACTCGCAAATTGCAAGATGGCGGGAATGTGAGCGTTCATGATTTGCGGATGAAAGCAAACATTGAGCGCGTAGAGAAGTTAGGTTTTACCATGGGGAGGGAGATGGCGGTCGATTTGATCTTCCAATCACTGCCCAAACCCCGTCACATGGTAGGATGAAATACGGTTCTTATCCTTGTTAAGATGATTCTTTATGGGTAAATTTTTTTAACAAGATAAAATATCAAGCTAACTAAAATCTACTTTGCAATTTTATATGGCATCAACAAGCGCAAACAACACCACCAATGTTTTTCTCCGAGTTTTCCTTAAGAAGGAGAAACTCGACAGTAGCAACTTTATGGATTGGCATAGGCAGCTAAGGCTAGTCCTACGCTATGAAGGAAAGTTAGATACCATTGAGGAACCCCTACCCGAGGTGCCTGCGCAAGATGCCTCAAGGGCGGTCAAGGACGCGTATGAAAAGCGCGTCAAAGAGACCGAGGAGATACGGTGCCTCATGTTGAGCGCTATGAGTTCCGATTTGCAAAAGCAAATGGAGCACCTTAGTGCTTACAACCTGATCTTGCTGCTGAAGGACATATACCAACAGCAGGCGAGGCAGGAGAGGTACGAATGCTTCAAGTCCGCCCTTGCTTGCAAATTGCAAGATGGCGGGAATGTGAGCGCTCATGTTTTGCGGATGAAAGCAAACATTGAGCGCGTGGAGAAGTTAGGTTTTACCATGGGGAGGGAGATGGCGGTTGATTTGATCCTCTAATCCCTGCCCAAACCCCGTCACATGGTAGGATGAAATACGGTTCTTAGCCTTGTTAAGATGATTCTTTATAGGTAAATTGTTTTAACAAGATAAAATATCAAACTAACTAAAATCTACATTGCAATTTTATATGGCATCAACAAGCGCAAACAATACCACCAACGTTTCTCTCCGAGTTTTCCTTAAGAAGGAGAAACTCGACAGTAGCAACTTTATGGATTGGCATAGGCAGCTAAGGCTAGTCCTACGCTATGAAGGAAAGTTACATACCATTGAGGAACCCCTACCCGAGGTGCCTGCACAAAATGCCTCAAGGGCGGTCTAGGACGCGTATGAAAAGCGCGTCAAAGAGACCGAGGAGATACCGTGCCTCATGTTGAGTACTATGAGCTCCGATTTTCAAAAGCAAATGGAGCACCTAAGTGCTTACAACCTGATCTTGCAGCTCAAGGACATTGACCAACAGCAGGCGAGGCAGGAGAGGTACGAATGCTTCAAGTCCTTCCTTGCTTGCAAATTGCAAGATGGCGGGAATGTGAGCGCTAATGTTTTGCGGATGAAAGCAAATATTGAGCGCGTGGAGAAGTTAGGTTTTACCATGGGGAAGGAGATGGCGGTCGATTTAATCCTCCAATCCCTGCCCAAACCCCGTCACATGGTAGGATGAAATACGGTTCTTAGCCTTGTTAAGATGATTCTTTATGGGTAAATTGTTTTAACAAGATTAAATATCAAACTAACTAAAATCTACTTTGTAATTTTATATGGCATCAACAAGCGCAAACAACACCACCAACGTTTCTCTCCGAGTTTTCCTTAAGAAGGAGAAACTCGACAGTAGCAACTTTGTGGATTGGCATAGGCAGCTAAGGCTAGTCCTACGCTATGAAGGAAAGTTACATACCATTGAGGAACCCCTACCCGAGGTGCCTGCGCAAAATGCCTCAAGGTTGGTCAAGGACGCGTATGAAAACTGCGTCAAAGAGACCGAGGAGATACCGTGCCTCATGTTGAGCACTATGAGCTCCGATTTGCAAAAGCAAATGGAGCACCTAAGTGCTTACAACCTGATCTTGCAGCTCAAGGACATGTACCAACAGCAGGCGAGGCAGGAGTGGTACAAATGCTTCAAGTCCGCCCTTGCTCGCAAATTGCAAGATGGCGGGAATGTGAGCACTCCTGTTTTGCGGATGAAAGCAAACATTGAGCGCGTGGAGAAGTTAGGTTTTACCATGGGGAAGGAGATGGCGGTCGATTTAATCCTCCAATCCCTGCCCAAACCCCGTCACATGGTTGGATGAAACTCGGTTCTTAGCCTTGTTAAGATGATTCTTTATGGGTAAATTATTTTAACAAGGTAAAATATCAAGCTAACTAAAATCTACTTTGCAAATTTATATGGCATCAACAAGCGCAAACAACACCACCAACGTTTCTCTCCAAGTTTTCCTAAAGAAGGAGAAACTCGACAGTAGCAACTTTATGGATTGGCATAGGCAGCTAAGGCTAGTCCTACGCTATGAAGGAAAGTTACATACCATTGAGGAACCCCTACCCGAGGTGCCTGCGCAAGATGCCTCAAGGGCGGTCAAGGACGCGTATGAAAAGCGCGTCAAAGAGACCGAGGAGATACGGTGCCTCATGTTGAGCGCTATGAGTTCCGATTTGCAAAAGCAAATGGAGCACCTAAGTGCTTACAACCTGATCTTGCTGCTGAAGGACGTATACCAACAGCAGGCGTGGCAGGAGAGGTACGAATGCTTCAAGTCCGCCCTTGCTTGCAAATTGCAAGATGGCGGGAAGGTGAGCGCTCATGTTTTGCGGATGAAAGCAAACATTGAGCGCGTGGAGAAGTTAGGTTTTACCATGGGGAGGGAGATGGCGGTTGATTTGATCCTCTAATCCCTGCCCAAACCCCGTCACATGGTAGGATGAAATACGGTTCTTAGCCTTGTTAAGATGATTCTTTATAGGTAAATTGTTTTAACAAGATAAAATATCAAACTAACTAAAATCTACTTTGCAATTTTATATGGCATCAACAAGCGCAAACAATACCACCAACGTTTCTCTCTGAGTTTTCCTTAAGAAGGAGAAACTCGACAGTAGCAACTTTATGGAATGGCATAGGCAGCTAAGCCTAGTCCTACGCTATGAAGGAAAGTTACATACCATTGAGGAACCCCTACCGGAGGTGCCTGCGCAAAATGCCTCAAGGGCGGTCAAGGACGAGTATGAAAAGCGCGTCAAAGAGACCGAGGAGATACCGTGCCTCATGTTGAGCACTATGAGCTCCGATTTGCAAAAGCAAATGGCGCACCTAAGTGCTTACAACCTGATCTTGCAGCTCAAGGACATGTACCAACAGCAGGCGAGGCAGAAGAGGTACGAATGCTTCAAGTCCGCCCTTGCTTGCAAATTGCAAGATGACGGGAATGTGAGCGGTAATGTTTTGCGGATGAAAAGAAACATTGAGCGCGTGGAGAAGTTAGGTTTTAACATGGGGAGGGAGATGGCGGTCGATTTGATTCTCTAATCCCTGCCCAAACCCCGTCACATGGTAGGATGAAATACGGTTCTTACCCTTGTTAAGATGATTCTTTATGGGTAAATTGTTTTAACAATATAAAACATCAAACTAACTAAAATCTACTTTGCAATTTTATATGGCATCAACAAGCGCAAACAACACCACCAACGTTTTTCTCCGAGTTTTCCTTAAGAAGGAGAAACTGGACAGTAGCAACTTTATGGATTGGCATAGGCAGCTAAGCCTAGTCCTACGCTATGAAGGAAAGTTGCATACCATTGAGGAACCCCTACCCGAGGTGCCTGCGCAAAATGCCTCAAGGGCGGTCAAGGACGCGTATGAAAAGCGCGTCAAAGAGACCGAGGAGATTCCGTGCCTCATGTTGAGCACTATGAGCTCCGATTTCCAAAAACAAATGGAGCACCTAAGTGCTTACAACCTGATCTTGCAGCTCAAGGACATCTACCAACAGCAGGCGAGGCAGAAGAGGTACAAATGCTTCAAGTCCGCCATTGCTTGCAAATTTCAAGATGGCGGGAATGTGAGCGCTAATGTTTTGCGGATGAAAGCAAACATTGAGCGCGTGGAGAAGTTAGGTTTTTCCATGGGGAGGGAGATGGCGGTCGATTTGATTCTCTAATCCCTGCCTAAACCCCGTCACATGGTAGGATGAAATACGGTTCTTATCCTTGTTAAGATGATTCTTTATGGGTAAATTGTTTTAACAATATAAAATATCAAACTAACTAAAATCTACTTTGCAATTTTATATGGCATCAACAAGCGCAAACAACACCACCAACGTTTCTCTCCGAGTTTTCCTTAAGAAGGAGAAACTCGACAGTAGCAACTTTGTGGATTGGCATAGGCAGCTAAGGCTAGTCCTACGCTATGAAGGAAAGTTACATACCATTGAGGAACCCCTACCCAAGGTGCCTGTTCAAAATGCCTCAAGGTTGGTCAAGGACGCGTATGAAAAGCGCGTCAAAGAGACCGAGGAGATAACGTGCCTCATGTTGAGCACTATGAGCTCCGATTTGCAAAAGCAAATGGAGCACCTAAGTGCTTACAACCTAATCTTGCAGCTGAAGGACATATACCAACAGCAGGCGAGGCAGGAAATGTACGAATGCTTCAAGTCCGCCCTTGCATGCAAATTGCAAGATGGCGGGAATGTGAGCGCTCATGTTTTGCGGATGAAAGCAAACATTGAGCGCGTGGAGAAGTTAGGTTTTACCATGGGGAGGGAGATGGCGGTTGATTTGATCCTCTAATCCCTGCCCAAACCCCGTCACATGGTAGGATGAAATACAGTTCTTAGCCTTGTGAAGATGATTCTTTATGGGTAAATTGTTTTAACAAGATTAAATATCAAACTAACTAAAATCTACTTTGCAATTTTATATGGCATCAACAAGCGCAAACAACACCTCCAACGTTTCACTCCGAGTTTTCCTTAAGAAGGAGAAACTCGACAGTAGCAACTTTGTGGATTGGCATAGGCAGCTATGGCTAGTCCTACGCTATGAAGGAAAGTTACATACCATTGAGGAACCCCTACCCGAGGTACCTGCGCAAAATGCCTCAAGGTTGGTCATGGACGCGTATGAAAATTGCGTCAAAGAGACCGAGGAGATACCGTGCCTCATGTTGAGCACTATGAGCTCCGATTTGCAAAAGCAAATGGAGCACCTAAGTGCTTACAACCTGATCTTGCAGCTCAAGGACATGTACCAACAGCAGGCGAGACAGGAGTGGTACAAATGCTTCAAGTCCGCCCTTGCTCGCAAATTGCAAGATGGCGGGAATGTGAGCACTCATGTTTTGCGGATAAAAGCAAACATTGAGCGCGTGGAGGAGTTAGGTTTTACCATGGTGAAGGAGATGGCGGTCGATTTGATCCTCCAATCCCTGCCCAAACCCCGTCACATGGTTGGATGAAACTCGGTTCTTAGCCTTGTTAAGATGATTCTTTATGGGTAAATTATTTTAACAAGATAAAATATCAAGCTAACTAAAATCTACTTTGCAAATTTATATGGCATCAACAAGCGCAAACAACACCACCAACGTTTCTCTCCAAGTTTTCCTAAAGAAGGAGAAACTCGACAGTAGCAACTTTATGGATTGGCATAGGCAGCTAAGGCTAGTCCTACGCTATGAAGGAAAGTTACATACCATAAAGGAACCCCTACCCGAGGTGCCTACGCAAGATGCCTCAAGGGCGGTCAAGGACGCGTATGAAAAGCGCGTCAAAGAGACCGAGGAGATACGGTGCCTCATGTTGAGCGCTATGAGTTCCGATTTGCAAAAGCAAATGGAGCACCTAAGTGCTTACAACCTGATCTTGCTGCTGAAGGACATATACCAACAGCAGGCGTGGCAGGAGAGGTACGAATGCTTCAAGTCCGCCCTTGCTTACAAATTGCAAGATGGCGGGAATGTGAGCGGTCATGTTTTGCGGATGAAAGCAAACATTGAGCGCATGGAGAAGTTAGGTTTTACCATGGGGAGGGAGATGGCGGTTGATTTGATCCTCTAATCCCTGCCCAAACCCCGTCACATGGTAGGATGAAATACGGTTCTTAGCCTTGTTAAGATGATTCTTTATAGGTAAATTGTTTTAACAAGATAAAATATCAAACTAACTAAAATCTACATTGCAATTTTATATGGCATCAACAAGCGCAAACAATACCACCAACGTTTCTCTCCGAGTTTTCCTTAAGAAGGAGAAACTCGACAGTAGCAACTTTATGGAATGGCATAGGCAGCTAAGCCTAGTCCGACGCTATGAAGGAAAGTTACATACCATTGAGGAACCCCTACCCGAGGTGCCTGCGCAAAATGCCTCAAGGGCGGTCAAGGACGCGTATGAAAAGCGCGTCAAAGAGACCGAGGAGATACCGTGCCTCATGTTGAGCACTATGAGCTCCGATTTGCAAAAGCAAATGGAGCACCTAAGTGCTTACAACCTGATCTTGCAGCTCAAGGACATATACCAACAGCAGGCGAGGCAGAAGAGGTACGAATGCTTCAAGTCCGCCCTTGCTTGCAAATTGCAAGATGGCGGGAATGTGAGCGCTAATGTTTTGCGGATGAAAACAAACATTGAGCGCGTGGAGAAGTTAGGTTTTACCATGGGGAGGGAGATGGCGGTCGATTTGATTCTCTAATCCCTGCCCAAACCCCGTCACATGGTAGGATGAAATACGGTTCTTACCCTTGTTAAGATGATTCTTTATGGGTAAATTGTTTTAACAATATAAAATATCAAACTAACTAAAATCTACTTTGCAATTTTATATGGCATCAACAAGCGCAAACAACACCACCAACGTTTTTCTCCGAGTTTTCCTTAAGAAGGAGAAACTGGACAGTAGCAACTTTATGGATTGGCATAGGCAGCTAAGCCTAGTCCTACGCTATGAAGGAAAGTTACATACCATTGAGGAACCCCTACCCGAGGTGTCTGCGCAAAATGCCTCAAGGGCGGTCAAGGACGCGTATGAAAAGCGCGTCAAAGAGACCGAGGAGATACCGTGCCTCATGTTGAGCACTATGAGCTCCGATTTGCAAAAGCAAATGGAGCACCTAAGTGCTTACAACCTGATCTTGCTGCTGAAGGACATATACCAACAGCAGGCGAGGCAGGAGAGGTACGAATGCTTCAAGTCCGCCCTTGCTTGCAAATTGCAAGATGGCGGGAATGTGAGCGCTCATGTTTTGCGGATGAAAGCAAACATTGAGCGCATGGAGAAGTTAGGTTTTACCATGGGGAGGGAGATGGCGGTTGATTTGATCCTCTAATCCCTGCCCAAACCCCGTCACATGGTAGGATGAAATACGGTTCTTAGCCTTGTTAAGATGATTCTTTATAGGTAAATTGTTTTAACAAGATAAAATATCAAACTAACTAAAATCTACATTGCAATTTTATATGGCATCAACAAGCGCAAACAATACCACCAACGTTTCTCTCCGAGTTTTCCTTAAGAAGGAGAAACTCGACAGTAGCAACTTTATGGAATGGCATAGGCAGCTAAGCCTAGTCCGACGCTATGAAGGAAAGTTACATACCATTGAGGAACCCCTACCCGAGGTGCCTGCGCAAAATGCCTCAAGGGCGGTCAAGGACGCGTATGAAAAGCGCGTCAAAGAGACCGAGGAGATACCGTGCCTCATGTTGAGCACTATGAGCTCCGATTTGCAAAAGCAAATGGAGCACCTAAGTGCTTACAACCTGATCTTGCAGCTCAAGGACATATACCAACAGCAGGGGAGGCAGAAGAGGTACGAATGCTTCAAGTCCGCCCTTGCTTGCAAATTGCAAGATGGCGGGAATGTGAGCGCTAATGTTTTGCGGATGAAAACAAACATTGAGCGCGTGGAGAAGTTAGGTTTTACCATGGGGAGGGAGATGGCGGTCGATTTGATTCTCTAATCCCTGCCCAAACCCCGTCACATGGTAGGATGAAATACGGTTCTTACCCTTGTTAAGATGATTCTTTATGGGTAAATTGTTTTAACAATATAAAATATCAAACTAACTAAAATCTACTTTGCAATTTTATATGGCATCAACAAGCGCAAACAACACCACCAACGTTTTTCTCCGAGTTTTCCTTAAGAAGGAGAAACTGGACAGTAGCAACTTTATGGATTGGCATAGGCAGCTAAGCCTAGTCCTACGCTATGAAGGAAAGTTACATACCATTGAGGAACCCCTACCCGAGGTGTCTGCGCAAAATGCCTCAAGGGCGGTCAAGGACGCGTATGAAAAGCGCGTCAAAGAGACCGAGGAGATACCGTGCCTCATGTTGAGCACTATGAGCTCCGATTTGAAAAAGCAAATGGAGCACCTAAGTGCTTACAACCTGATCTTGCAGCTCAAGGACATGTACCAACAGCAGGCGAGGCAGAAGAGGTACGAATGCTTCAAGTCCGCCATTGCTTGCAAATTGCAAGATGGCGGGAATGTGAGCGCTAATGTTTTGCGGATGAAAGCAAACATTGAGCGCGTGGAGAAGTTAGGTTTTACCATGGGGAGGGAGATGGCGGTCGATTTGATTCTCTAATCCCTGCCCAAACCCCGTCACATGGTAGGATGAAATACGGTTCTTATCCTTGTTAAGATGATTCTTTATGGGTAAATTGTTTTAACAATATAAAATATCAAACTAACTAAAATTTACTTTGCAATTTTATATGGCATCAACAAGCGCAAACAACACCACCAACGTTTTTCTCCGAGTTTTCCTTAAGAAGGAGAAACTCGACAGTAGCAACTTTATGGATTCGCATAGGAAGCTAAGGCTAGTCCTACTCTATGAAGGAAAGTTACATACCATTGAGGAACCCCTACCCGAGGTGCCTGCGCAAGATGCATCAAGGGCGGTCAAGGACGCGTATGAAATGCGCGTCAAAGAGACCGAGGAAATACGGTGCCTTATGTTGAGCGCTATGAGTTCCGATTTGCAAAAGCAAATGGAGCACCTAAGTGCTTACAACCTGATCTTGCTGCTGAAGGACATATACCAACAGCAGGCGAGGCAGGAGAGGTACGGATGATTCAAGTCCGCCCTTGCTTGCAAATTGCAAGATGGCGGGAATGTGAGCGCTCATGTTTTGCGGTTGAAAGCAAACATTGAGCGTGTGGAGAAGTTAGGTTTTACCATGGGTAGGGAGATGGCGGTCGATTTGATCCTCCAATCCCTGCCCAAACCTCGTCACATGGTAGGATGAAGTACGGTTCTTAACCTTGTTAAGATGATTCTTTATGGGTAAATTGTTTTAACAAGATTAAATATCAAACTAACTAAAATCTACATTGCAATTTTATATGGCATCAACAAGCGCAAACAACACCACCACCGTTTCCCACCGAGTTTTCCTTGAGAAGGAGAAACTCGACAGTAGCAACATTATGGATTGACATAGGCAGCTAAGGCTAGTCCTACGCTATGAAGGAAAGTTACATACCATTGAGGAACCCCTACCCGAGTTGCCTGCGCAGAATGCCTCAAGGGCGGTCAAGGACGCGTATGAAAAGCGCGTCAAAGAGACCGAGGAGATACCGTGCCTCATGTTGAGCACTATGAGCTCCGATTTGCAAAAGCAAATGGAGCACCTAAGTGCTTACAACCTGATCTTGCTGCTGAAGGACATATACCAACAGCAGGCGAGGCAGGAGAGGTACGAATGCTTCAAGTCCGCCCTTGCTTGCAAATTGCAAGATGGCGGGAATGTGAGCGCTCATGTTTTGCGGATGAAAGCAAACATTGAGCGCATAGAGAAGTTAGGTTTTACCATGGGGAGGGAGATGGCGGTTGATTTGATCCTCTAATCCCTGCCCAAACCCCGTCACATGGTAGGATGAAATACGGTTCTTAGCCTTGTTAAGATGATTCTTTATAGGTAAATTGTTTTAACAAGATAAAATATCAAACTAACTAAAATCTACATTGCAATTTTATATGGCATCAACAAGCGCAAACAATACCACCAACGTTTCTCTCCGAGTTTTCCTTAAGAAGGAGAAACTCGACAGTAGCAACTTTATGGAATGGCATAGGCAGCTAAGCCTAGTCCGACGCTATGAAGGAAAGTTACATACCATTGAGGAACCCCTACCCGAGTTGCCTGCGCAGAATGCCTCAAGGGCGGTCAAGGACGCGTATGAAAAGCGCGTCAAAGAGACCGAGGAGATACCGTGCCTCATGTTGAGCACTATGAGCTCCGATTTGCAAAAGCAAATGGAGCACCTAAGTGCTTACAACCTGATCTTGCTGCTGAAGGACATATACCAACAGCAGGCGAGGCAGGAGAGGTACGAATGCTTCAAGTCCGCCCTTGCTTGCAAATTGCAAGATGGCGGGAATGTGAGCGCTCATGTTTTGCGGATGAAAGCAAACATTGAGCGCATGGAGAAGTTAGGTTTTACCATGGGGAGGGAGATGGCGGTTGATTTGATCCTCTAATCCCTGCCCAAACCCCGTCACATGGTAGGATGAAACACGGTTCTTAGCCTTGTTAAGATGATTCTTTATAGGTAAATTGTTTTAACAAGATAAAATATCAAACTAACTAAAATCTACATTGCAATTTTATATGGCATCAACAAGCGCAAACAATACCACCAACGTTTCTCTCCGAGTTTTCCTTAAGAAGGAGAAACTCGACAGTAGCAACTTTATGGAATGGCATAGGCAGCTAAGCCTAGTCCGACGCTATGAAGGAAAGTTACATACCATTGAGGAACCCCTACCCGAGGTGCCTGCGCAAAATGCCTCAAGGGCGGTCAAGGACGCGTATGAAAAGCGCGTCAAAGAGACCGAGGAGATACCGTGCCTCATGTTGAGCACTATGAGCTCCGATTTGCAAAAGCAAATGGAGCACCTAAGTGCTTACAACCTGATCTTGCAGCTCAAGGACATATACCAACAGCAGGCGAGGCAGAAGAGGTACGAATGCTTCAAGTCCGCCCTTGCTTGCAAATTGCAAGATGGCGGGAATGTGAGCGCTAATGTTTTGCGGATGAAAACAAACATTGAGCGCGTGGAGAAGTTAGGTTTTACCATGGGGAGGGAGATGGCGGTCGATTTGATTCTCTAATCCCTGCCCAAACCCCGTCACATGGTAGGATGAAATACGGTTCTTACCCTTGTTAAGATGATTCTTTATGGGTAAATTGTTTTAACAATATAAAATATCAAACTAACTAAAATCTACTTTGCAATTTTATATGGCATCAACAAGCGCAAACAACACCACCAACGTTTTTCTCCGAGTTTTCCTTAAGAAGGAGAAACTGGACAGTAGCAACTTTATGGATTGGCATAGGCAGCTAAGCCTAGTCCTAAGCTATGAAGGAAAGTTACATACCATTGAGGAACCCCTACCCGAGGTGTCTGCGCAAAATGCCTCAAGGGCGGTCAAGGACGCGTATGAAAAGCGCGTCAAAGAGACCGAGGAGATACCGTGCCTCATGTTGAGCACTATGAGCTCCGATTTGCAAAAGCAAATGGAGCACCTAAGTGCTTACAACCTGATCTTGCTGCTGAAGGACATATACCAACAGCAGGCGAGGCAGGAGAGGTACGAATGCTTCAAGTCCGCCCTTGCTTGCAAATTGCAAGATGGCGGGAATGTGAGCGCTCATGTTTTGCGGATGAAAGCAAACATTGAGCGCATGGAGAAGTTAGGTTTTACCATGGGGAGGGAGATGGCGGTTGATTTGATCCTCTAATCCCTGCCCAAACCCCGTCACATGGTAGGATGAAATACGGTTCTTAGCCTTGTTAAGATGATTCTTTATAGGTAAATTGTTTTAACAAGATAAAATATCAAACTAACTAAAATCTACATTGCAATTTTATATGGCATCAACAAGCGCAAACAATACCACCAACGTTTCTCTCCGAGTTTTCCTTAAGAAGGAGAAACTCGACAGTAGCAACTTTATGGAATGGCATAGGCAGCTAAGCCTAGTCCGACGCTATGAAGGAAAGTTACATACCATTGAGGAACCCCTACCCGAGGTGCCTGCGCAAAATGCCTCAAGGGCGGTCAAGGACGCGTATGAAAAGCGCGTCAAAGAGACCGAGGAGATACCGTGCCTCATGTTGAGCACTATGAGCTCCGATTTGCAAAAGCAAATGGAGCACCTAAGTGCTTACAACCTGATCTTGCAGCTCAAGGACATATACCAACAGCAGGGGAGGCAGAAGAGGTACGAATGCTTCAAGTCCGCCCTTGCTTGCAAATTGCAAGATGGCGGGAATGTGAGCGCTAATGTTTTGCGGATGAAAACAAACATTGAGCGCGTGGAGAAGTTAGGTTTTACCATGGGGAGGGAGATGGCGGTCGATTTGATTCTCTAATCCCTGCCCAAAACCCGTCACATGGTAGGATGAAATACGGTTCTTACCCTTGTTAAGATGATTCTTTATGGGTAAATTGTTTTAACAATATAAAATATCAAACTAACTAAAATCTACTTTGCAATTTTATATGGCATCAACAAGCGCAAACAACACCACCAACGTTTTTCTCCGAGTTTTCCTTAAGAAGGAGAAACTGGACAGTAGCAACTTTATGGATTGGCATAGGCAGCTAAGCCAAGTCCTACGCTATGAAGGAAAGTTACATACCATTGAGGAACCCCTACCCGAGGTGTCTGCGCAAAATGCCTCAAGGGCGGTCAAGGACGCGTATGAAAAGCGCGTCAAAGAGACCGAGGAGATACCGTGCCTCATGTTGAGCACTATGAGCTCCGATTTGCAAAAGCAAATGGAGCACCTAAGTGCTTACAACCTGATCTTGCAGCTCAAGAACATGTACCAACAGCAGGCGAGGCAGAAGAGGTACGAATGCTTCAAGTCCGCCATTGCTTGCAAATTGCAAGATGGCGGGAATGTGAGCGCTAATGTTTTGCGGATGAAAGCAAACATTGAGCGTGTGGAGAAGTTAGGTTTTACCATGGGGAGGGAGATGGCGGTCGATTTGATTCTCTAATCCCTGCCCAAACCCCGTCACATGGTAGGATGAAATACGGTTCTTATCCTTGTTAAGATGATTCTTTATGGGTAAATTGTTTTAACAATATAAAATATCAAACTAACTAAAATCTACTTTGCAATTTTATATGGAATCAACAAGCGCAAACAACACCACCAACGTTTTTCTCCGAGTTTTCCTTAAGAAGGAGAAACTCGACAGTAGCAACTTTATGGATTCGCATAGGCAGCTAAGGCTAGTCCTACTCTATGAAGGAAAGTTACATACCATTGAGGAACCCCTACCCGAGGTGCCTGCGCAAGATGCATCAAGGGCGGTCAAGGACGCGTATGAGATGCGCGTCAAAGAGACCGAGGAAATACGGTGCCTTATGTTGAGCGCTATGAGTTCCGATTTGCAAAAGCAAATGGAGCACCTAAGTGCTTACAACCTGATCTTGCTGCTGAAGGACATATACCAACAGCAGGCGAGGCAGGAGAGGTACGGATGATTCAAGTCCGCCCTTGCTTGCAAATTGCAAGATGGCGGGAATGTGAGCGCTCATGTTTTGCGGTTGAAAGCAAACATTGAGCGTGTGGAGAAGTTAGGTTTTACCATGGGTAGGGAGATGGCGGTCGATTTGATCCTCCAATCCCTGCCCAAACCTCGTCACATGGTAGGATGAAATACGGTTCTTAACCTTGTTAAGATGATTCTTTATGGGTAAATTGTTTTAACAAGATTAAATATCAAACTAACTAAAATCTACATTGCAATTTTATATGGCATCAACAAGCACAAACAACCCCACCACCGTTTCCCACCGAGTTTTCCTTGAGAAGGAGAAACTCGACAGTAGCAACATTATGGATTGACATAGGCAGCTAAGGCTAGTCCTACGCTATGAAGGAAAGTTACATACCATTGAGGAACCCCTACCCGAGTTGCCCGCGCAGAATGCCTCAAGAGCGGTCAAGGACGCGTATGAAAAGCGCGTCAAAGAGACGAGGAGATAACGTGCCTCATGTTGAGCACTATGAGCTCCGATTTGCAAAAGCAAATGGAGTACCTAAGTGCTTACAACCTGATCTTGCAACTAAAGGACATGTTCCAACATCAGGCGAGGTAGGAGAGGTACGAATGCTTCAAGTCCGCCCTTGCTTGCAAATTGCAAGATGGCGGGAATGTGAGAGCTCATGTTTTGCGGATGAAAGCAAACATTGAGCGCGTGGAGAAGTTAGGTTTTACCATGGGGAGGGAGATGGCGGTCGATTTGATCCTCTAATCCCTGCCCAAACCCCGTCACATGGTAGGATGAAATACGGTTCTTAGCCTGGTTAAGATGATTCTTTATGGGTAAATTGTTTTAACAAGATTAAATATCAAACTAACTAAAATCTACTTTGCAATTTTATATGGCATCAACAAGCGCAAACAACACCACCAACGTTTCTCTCCGAGTTTTCCTTAAGAAGGAGAAACTCGACAGTAGCAACTTTGTGGATTGGCATAGGCAGCTAAGGCTAGTCCTACGCTATGAAGGAAAGTTACATACCATTGAGGAACCCCTACACGAGGTGCCTGTGCAAAATGCCTCAAGGTTGGTCAAGGACGCGTATGAAAAGCGCGTCAAAGAGACCGAGGAGATAACGTGCCTCATGTTTAGCACTATGAACTCCGATTTGCAAAAGCAAATGGAGCACCTAAGTGATTACAACCTGATCTTGCAGCTGAAGGACATATACCAACAGCAGGCGAGGCAGGAAAGGTACGAATGCTTCAAGTCCGCCCTTGCATGCAAATTGCAAGATGGCGGGAATGTGAGCGCTCATGTTTTGCGGATGAAAGCAAACATTGAGCGCGTGGAGAAGTTAGGTTTTACCATGGGGAGGGAGATGGCGGTCGATTTGATCCTCTTATCCCTGCCCAAACCCCGTCACATGGTAGGATGAAATACGGTTCTTAGCCTTGTTAAGATGATTCTTTATGGGTAAATTGTTTTAACAAGATTAAATATCAAACTAACTAAAATCTACTTTTCAATTTTATATGGCATCAACAAGCGCAAACAACACCACCAACGTTTCTCTCCGAGTTTTCCTTAAGAAGGAGAAACTCGACAGTAGCAACTTTGTGGATTGGCATAGGCAGCTAAGGCTAGTCCTACGCTATGAAGGAAAGTTACATACCATTGAGGAACCCCTACCCGAGGTGCCTGCGCAAAATGCCTCAAGGTTGGTCAAGGACGCGTATGAAAAGCGCGTCAAAGAGACCGATGAGATACCGTGATTCATGTTGAGCACTATGGGCTCCGATTTGCAAAAGTAAATGGAGCACCTAAGTGCTTACAACCTGATCTTGCAGCTGAAGGACATGTACCAATAGCAGGCGAGGCAGGAGAGGTACGAATGCTTCAAGTTCGCCCTTACTTGCAAATTGCAAGATGGCGGGAATGTGAGCGCTAATGTTTTGCGGATGAAAGCAAACATGAGCGCGTAGAGAAGTTAGGTTTTACCATGGGGAGGGAGATGGCGGTCGATTTGATCCTCTAAATCCCTGCCCAAACCCCGTCACATGGTAGGATGAAATACGGTTCTTAGCCTTGTTAAGATGATTCTTTATGGGTAAATTGTTTTAACAAGATAAAATATCAAACTAACTAAAATCTACTTTTAAATTTTATATGGCATCAACAAGCGCAAACAACACCACCAAGGTTTCTCTCCGAGTTTTCCTTAAGAAGGAGAAACTCGACAGTAGCAACTTTATGGATTGGCATAGGCAGCTAAGGCTAGTCCTACGCTATGATGGAAAGTTACATACCATTGAGGAACCCTCACCAGAGGTACCTGCGCAAAATACCTCAAGGGCGGTCAAGGACGCGTATGAAAAGCGCGTCAAAGAGACCGAGGAGATACCGTGCCTCATGTTGAGCACTATGAGCTCCGATTTGCAAAAGCAAATGGAGCACCTAAGTGATTACAACCTGATCTGGCAGCTCAAGGACATGTACCAACAGCAGGCGAGGCAGGAGTGGTACGAATGCTTCAAGTCCGCCTTTGCTCGCAAATTGCAAGATGGCGGGAATGTGAGCACTAATGTTTTGCGGATGAAAGCAAACATTGAGCGCGTGGAGAAGTTAGGTTTTACCATGGGGAGGGAGATGGCGGTCGATTTGATCCTCCAATCCCTGCCCAAACCCCGTCACATGGTAGGATAAAATACGGTTCTTAGCCTTGTTAAGATGATTCTTTATGGGTAAATTGTTTTAACAAGATAAAATATCAAACTAATTAAAACCTACTTTGCAATTTTATATGGCATCAACAAACGCAAACAACACTAACAACGTTTCTCTCCGAGTTTTCCTTGAGAAGGAGAAACTCGACAGTAGCAACTTTATGGATTGGCATAGGCAGCTAAGCCTAGTCTTACGCTATGAAGGAAAGTTACATAACATTGAGGAACCCCTAACCGAGGTGCCTGCGCAAAATGCCTCAAGGACGGTCAAGGACGCGTATGAAAAGCGCGTCAAAGAGACCGAGGAGATACCGTGCCTCATGTTGAGCACTATGAGCTCCGATTTGCAAAAGCAAATGGAGCACCTAAGTGCTTACAACCTGATCTTGCAGCTGAAGGACATGTACCAACAGCAGGCGAGGGAGGAGAGGTACGAATGCTTCAAGTCCGCCCTTGCTTGCAAATTACAAGATGGCGGGAATGTGAGCACTCATGTTTTGCGGATGAAAGCAAACATTGAGCGCGTGGAGAAGTTAGGTTTTACCATGGGGAGGGAGATGGCAGTCGATTTGATCCTCCAATCCCAGCCCAAACCCCGTAACATGGTAGGATGAAACACGGTTCTTAGCCTTGTTAAGATGATTCTTTATGGGTAAATTGTTTTAACAAGATAAAATATCAAACTAACTAAATTGTACTTTACAATTTTATATGGCATCAACAAACGCAAACAACACCACCAACATTTCTCTCCGAGTTTTCCTTGAGAAGGAGAAACTCGACAGTAGCAACTTTATGGATTGGCATAGGCAGCTAAGGCTAGTCATACGCTATAAAGGAAAGTTACACACCATTGAGGAACCCCTAACCGAGTTGCCTGCGCAAAATGCCTCAAGGGCGGTCAAGGACGCGTATGAAAAGCGCGTCAAAGAGACCGAGGAGATAACGTACCTCATGTTGAGCACTATGAGCTCCGATCTGCAAAAGGCAATGGAGCACCTAAGTGCTTACAACCTGATCTTGTAGCTAAAGGACATGTACCAACAGCAAGCGAGGCAGGAGAGGTACGAATGCTTCAAGTCCGCCCTTACTTGCAAATTGCAAGATGGCGGGAATGTGAGCGCTCATGTTTTACGGATGAAAGCAAACATTGAGCGTGTGGAGAAGTTAGGTTTTACCATGGGGAGGGAGATGCGGTCGATTTGATCCGCTAATCCCTGCCCAAACCCCGTCACATGGTTGGATGAAATACGGTTCTTAGCCTTGTTAAGATGACTCTTTATGGGTAAATTGTTTTAACAAGATAAAATATCAACCTAACTAAAATCTACTTTGCAATTTTATATGGCATCCACAAGCGCAAACAACACCACCAACGTTTCTCTCCGAGTTTTCCTTAAGAAGGAGAAACTCGGCAGTACCAACTTTATGGATTGGCATAGGGAGCTAAGGCTAGTCCTAGGCTATGAAGGAAAGTTACATACCATTGAGGAACCCCTAACCGAGGTGCCTGCGCAAAATGCCTCAAGGGCGGTCAAGGACGCGTATGAAAAGCACGTCAAAGAGACTGAGGAGATACCGTGCCTCATGTTGAGCACTATGAGCTCCGATTTGCAAAAGCAAATGGAGAACCTAAGTGCTTACAACCTGATCTTGCAGCTGAAGGACATGTACCAACAGCAGGCGAGGCAGGAGAGGTACGAATGCTTTAAGTCCGCCCTTGCTCGCAAATTGCAAGATGGCGGGAATGTGAGCGCTCATGTTTTGCGGATGAAAGCAAACATTGAGCGCGTCGAGAAGTTAGGTTTTACCATGGGGAGGGTGATGGCGGTCTATTTGATCCTCCAATCCCTGCCCAAACCCCGTCACATGGTAGGATTAAATACGGTTCTTAGCCTTGTTAAGATGATTCTTTATGGGTAAATTATTTTAACAAGATAAAATATCAAGCTAACTAAAATCTACTTTGCAATTTTATATGGCATCAACAAGCGCAAACAACACCACCAACGTTTCTCTCCGAGTTTTCCTTAAGAAGGAGAAACTCGACAGTAGCAACTTTATGGATTGGCACAGGCAGCTAAGCCTAGTCCTACGCTATTATGGAAAGTTACATACCATTAAGGAACCCCTACCCGAGGTGTCTGCGCAAAATGCCTCAAGGGCGGTCAAAGACGCGTATGAAAAGGGCGTCAAAGAGACCGAGGAGAAACCGTGCCTCATGTTGAGCACTATGAGCTCCGATTTGCAAAAGAAAATGGAGCACCTAAGTGCTTACAACCTGATCTTGCAGCTAAAGGAAATGTACCAACAACAGGCGAGGCAGGAGAGGTACGAATGCTTCAAGTCCGCCCTTGCTTGCAAATTGCAAGATGGCGGGAATGTGAGCGCTCATGTTTTATGGATGAAAACAAACATTGAGCGCGTGGAGAAGTTAGGTTTTACCATGGGGAGGGAGATGGCGGTCGATTTGATCCTCCAATCCCTGCCCAAACCCCGTCACATGGTAGGATAAAATACGGTTCTTAGCCTTGTTAAGATGATTCTTTATGGGTAAATTGTTTTAACAAGATAAAATATCAAACTAATTAAATCCTACTTTGCAATTTTATATGGCATCAACAAACGCAAACAACACTACCAACGTTTCTCTCCGAGTTTTCCTTGAGAAGGAGAAACTCGACAGTAGCAACTTTATGGATTGGCATAGGCAGCTAAGGCTAGTCCTACGCTATGAAGGAAAGTTACACACCATTGAGGAACCCCTACCCGAGTTGCCTGCGCAAAATGCCTCAAGGGCGGTCAAGGACGCGTATGAAAAGCTTGTCAAAGAGACCGAGGAGATACCGTGCCTCATGTTGAGCACTATGAGCTCCGATTTGCAAAAGCAAATGGAGCACCTAAGTGCTTACAACCTGATCTTGCAGCTGAAGGAAATGTACCAACAACAGGCAAGGCAGGAGAGGTACGAATGCTTCAAGTCCGCCCTTGCTTGCAAATTGCAAGATGGCGGGAATGTAAGCGCTCATGTTTTATGGATGAAAACAAACATTGAGCGCGTGGGGAAGTTAGGTTTTACCATGGGCAGGGAGATGGCGGTCGATTTGATCCTCCAATCCCTGCCCAAACCCCGTCACATGGTAGGATAAAATACGGTTCTTAGCCTTCTTAAGATGATTCTTTATGGGTAAATTGTTTTAACAAGATAAAATATCAAACTAATTAAAACCTACTTTGCAATTTTATATGGCATCAACAAGCGCAAACAATACTACCAACGTTTCTCTCCGAGTTTTCCTTGAGAAGGAGAAACTCGACAGTAGCAACTTTATGGATTGGCATAGGCAGCTAAGGCTAGTCCTACGCTATGAAGGAAAGTTACACACCATTGAGAAACCCCTACCCGAGTTGCCTGCGCAAAATGCCTCAAGGGCGGTCAAGGACGCGTATGAAAAGCTCGTCAAAGAGACCGAGGAGATACCGTGCCTCATGTTGAGCACTATGAGCTCCGATTTGCAAAAGGAAATGGAGCACCTAAGTGCTTACAACCTGATCTTGCAGCTGAAGGAAATGTACCAACAACAGGCAAGGCAGGAGAGGTACGAATGCTTCAAGTCCGCCCTTTCTTGCAAATTGCAAGATGGCGGGAATGTGAGCGCTCATGTTTTGTGGATGAAAACAAACATTGAGCGCGTGGGGAAGTTAGGTTTTACCATGGGGAGGGAGATGGCGGTCGATTTGATCCTCCAATCCCTGCCCAAACCCCGTCACATGGTAGGATAAAATACGGTTCTTAGCCTTGTTAAGATGATTCTTTATGGGTAAATTGTTTTAACAAGATAAAATATCAAACTAACTAAAATCTACTTTGCAATTTTATATGGCATCAACAAGCGCAAACAACACCACGAACGTTTCTCTCCAAGTTTTCCTTGAGAAGGAGAAACTCGACAGTAGAAACTTTATGGATTGGCATAGGCAGCTAAGGCTAGTCCTACGCTATGAAGGAAAGTTACATACCATTGAGGAACCCCTACCCGAGGTGCCTGCGCAAAATGCCTCAAGGGCGGTCAAGGACGCGTATGAAAAGCACGTCAAAGAGACCGAGGAGATAACGTGCCTCATGTTGAGCACTATGAGCTCCGATTTGCAAAAGCAAATGGAGAACCTAAGTGCTTACAACCTGATCTTGCAGCTAAAGGACATGTACCAACAGCAGGCGAGGCAGGAGAGGTACGAATGCTTCAAGTCCGCCCTTGCTTGCAAATTACAAAATGGCGGGAATGTGAGCGCTCATGTTTTGTGGATGAAAGCAAACATTGAGCGCGTGGAGAAGTTAGGTTTTACCATGGGGAGGGAGATGGCGGTTGATTTGTGTTGGAACATGGTATGGAGATTAGAGCAGCGGAAGCATAAAAACAACAAGTTCAAAAACCGAAAAAATCGGGTCCGTATCGTGTTCCAAAGTGATAGATTCTCTACAAAACAAATTGCAACTAAAAGGAACAAAGAAGGACAGAAAGTATACCTCCTTTATCTTAACGAAATCGGCTGTAGCAATGCAAAACCGGGACAACCGAGAGATCCAAGTGTATCTCCTCTATTGCTAGTCCACACCAAGGTTGTTTTGATCCCCGTATGCTAGTACACCATCACATGAACGTCCACAATGACTTCACGTTCCGGAACAGCCCTTGAAGCTTCTCCTCTTACATCACCGGAGCTCACACAACACTCAAGAATCACCACTTAGTGTATAATGTGTGGTTTTTTTTCAAGATGCCAAGAGAGAATTAAAAAGAGAGTGTAAGAGAGTTCTCTCATGCATGAAGCAAACTGTTCCAGACCCTCTAAACACCTTTTGGCCAGAGTAAGAGTGGCAATCCTATTGGACCACAAGATGGCCCAATCAAATATAAGATTGTCATTCAGATAGGTCTTCACGGCCTCTCACGGCCCGTGAAGATCCCGTGAAGACATAATGCGCCACGACTGGCCATCGTTCTTCACGGCCCGTGCCGTGTTCGAGTGACTCGTGAGGGCGTCTCCTTCACGACCCCTTCACGACCTCTTCACGACCCTTGAAGACTCCACGAGCCGTGTAAAAGTCATTAAGCCATTCGTAAGGGCAGCAGGCTTCACGACCCGTGGAGCATCCCTCACGGTCGTGAAGCCCTAAAATCAAACAATTTGATTTTTGGACCTCCTCTCTTTATCAGTAAGCTGTCGGGATCAATCCTTGGCGTGTGACCCAATAGGCTCGAACTTCATCAACAGTAACACCAATGTACTTGTGTCAGTGGGCAGACTCCAACAGACTCCCACTTGCACATAACACAACGTACCCAGAGGTATCACAGACAGGGAGCGGCCTCTGGCAAGGCATCCCTGTCCCCAAGTCAGTACGAGGTATGTCATCCCATAGACAAGTACCAATTCACAACCCAAAGGTTTGAAATGGCCCTATAGATAAGTGATCAACCATCCTTTTGTTCACGATATCCATGTGAAGACGAGACATGGTACTAAGTCATTCTCTGTCCTTCACGATTATGTTTCTCGCTCGAGATTGGTGGTGACCAAAATATACAAGTTGCAATGGATTACCCAAATCATTGCACACTCGAGCACGACCATGCATTTTGGTGTCAGCGCCCAATCATCGAGGGGCCCAGGGATATCTCTCTAAACAGAGGAACAAATTCCTTTGACTACATTGCCTACCACAGTGATCATACTCTGATCAGCTACTCCCTTTATAACAGCCAGTTATGGACTGCGTTTGAAAGCAACTAGAGCAAAGCAAACCAAAGTGATTCAGACACATGCATCTCTAGTATGAGGATGAACTGATATTATCATCCTGAATCACTCATGACAAGTATCACAAAGTGAGTTCAGGTGTGGGTCGTCCAGTCACTTGAAACCCCTTTCAAGTACAGGCGAAGTATTGCGTCCCTGTGTCCCAACACCATTGGATACTTGACCAATCACTTCCCTCAGCCTTCATTCAGACTTCCTTCCCTTGAAGAATGACTGGCTGTGGACATTTAGAATGTATACACATTCAGGAAAGAGGTAAAACATGCAAAGCTGGAACACGATAAGGCTTACTGAGAGTACCCGCTACACGTGCATTACCAAACCCCTTTGATAATCGATACAAGCAGAAGCACAATATTGCTTAATGTTCTTAAAGATAAAGCATATCAAAACTTTACTAAAATAAACTCAAGCCAAGTTCATGCAGACCTATGTATGACATTCATCACTAGACTGCAACTATAGCTTAGTAAACCGACCATCCACGATGTTATCCGTGTGTACTCTGACATTGATCATATCCCTACTGCAACCAACCACTTCCAAAGTGTGCGTTGATGAGATTTCGATCATTTGTTCAAGCCGTTATACCTTCATTGTTTCAATGAACCCAATAAGGCAAACAACGCTTGGTTTTATGATTTTATGTGCATAAGCCATCGTACTCTCATAGTATTCATAAAGATCTCTATAGAGTCACCGATGCTTGGTTCTCAGTGATCATATCCCTGCTACAACCAACCACTTCCAAAGTGTACGTTGATGGGATTTTGATCATTTTGTCCAAGCAGTTATACCTTCATTGTTTCAAAAGAACCCAATAAGGAAAACAATGCTTGGTTCGCAAAATTTAGTGTGTATAAGCCATCGTACTCTCATTGCCTCAAAAGAACCCAATAGAGTCAACGATGCTTTAAGAAACACGTAAATTAACAACACCATATTTAGAAAAGGATCACAAACCCCAATCAAGATCGGCGGTTATCCTTTAAATAGAAGCCGTCATTAGAGTAACAACTCACTTTAAGCTTCTTCTAATTATATCACCACAAGAACATATACTCATATTTCTTGTATTCCATAAACTTCTTTGAATATCCCATATTTATTATGGACGCATAATTCTCAATTTACGCTTGTTGCCAAGCCAAATCAAGACATTATCTCCAAAACATAGCATGTTCAAGACCTACCAAACAGGATAATAACAGCGCTCCTACTAGCTCTGGCATCTATCCAAGTTTCATCATTGCTTACTGAAAACTCAAACACTTGATTTTCTTAGCAAAGATTCCAAAACATAGATTTATTCTAAGCCCAAGAGGACTCCATATTTGTAGACTTCATAAGGATACTCAGGATGTAAAAGACCCTCGGACAGTGTTGTGAGCACTTCCTCATAAAATTCCTATAACGGAATGCGGTCTTTGCATCATACTGCCATAAAACGGCATAAGCATCCACTTAAACTTCAACATAACTACTGGGAGAATGTCTTCATATGATTTCTACCCAATGGTCAATCATCATGAAACCATTTCCTCTCAGTCAGTATTTGAAGTTATCTACAAACTTATCCATGCAGATCTTATATCTAAAAGATTTATATACACCATCAGGTCAAAACCTAGGTGTTGGATTAACCAAGTTCAAAACTTGAAAATCCAGCATGGAATATATCTTATGTTATTACACTCCTCTTCTTAGCAGACTCAAGGGCCCACTACAGCTTCCGGTAGTTAATGCATACATCACGTACCATCAATAAGTCATCATCCTCAGATATAATACATTATACCCTTCTGGTCTTATGACGACTCTTACCAGACATATGAAGAAGTAATAACTTTATGCCAGATACTCCAACATATATAGCCATGTTGAGTTTCAATCATTTCTGATCAAATGCTAGTGTCAACATCAGGTCTTTTATTTAAATCTTATGTTCTTCCACTTGAATGCTTCATTTATTCCTTTCCCTTTTCGAGCAACCAAAACCGGTTCTCAAAAGGATATGAAATGAATATCTAAAACTTAGAAGAACTATTAAATACATTAGCATCCTTTAAGTTCATCGATCTCCCACTAAATGTAGACTGGATAACTCTGATCTATGAGATTGACAAGCAAAGAACACTTTCTAATCAAATCTCTTCAGATGCTAATTCAACCATCTTTGTTGATTTAAAATAAGAACATTTCCCGTCACTTCTCAAGTACACCTATCCAGCAGGTTACTTAAGTTTAAGCCATCAAGTCGGAACCATAATCAATATGTTCCATTCCTCCAGTTAGCGATCCATGTAAAAACATGTATCCTAGGAGAAGTGAATTATGAGGCAACCTCACAATTCTTATGATGGTTTAGAAATTTAGAATGTAGATGCTCAACATCTCACAAGATTTGAGTATCTTTATTCCTTTTTGCCCTCTTTATTATTTAAATGTTAAGGGTGAGTCTTGAACACCTCTCAGGTTTCAGACATTTGTCTAATAAATTAGACTTACCCATTCCTTCTACCATCATCGGTAAAGGTAACAAACAACATATAGTTAATCCTTATGATTATGCTTGAACGGTCTTTACACCAACGTGCAAACGAAATCTAACAAGCCTTTATTCCTCTCACATTCACATGTGAAGGATATGTTATTTATTTAGCCTTATAAGCAAGATTTGCAATCAGCAATTGACCCATGGTCAAAAGATTCCAAGTTCCCAAACACATGGAGCTTGGTGATTCAAGTCTTGTTTATATGGTTAAATCAACTATTTTATAAGGATAACTATTCAATAATCATTCATAATCATTCCATTACTTCTTTAAGCAAAAGCTTATAACAAATGCCAAGACATGAATAAACTTTGAAATAAATCTTTAAAACCCACAATTTCAAAATTCAAAGTAATATTCATCATCATCAAAAGCATAAAAGATACAATGCGTCTTGCCACGCAGGGCGTAAGACAAAGATCTAAATGAAGTAATAGTTTAGTTGGATGAAATGGCAAGACTCTTCTTCCAATCCTTCTAGTTAGGGACAACCACCATGTTTCCATCTTTAAGTTCCAGCTCTCCATGCATCCATTACCTACTTCTGATTAACACCTGCACTTTGCAACAAACAAGTTTGTGACAAACGTGAGCGTTTTTTACTAGCGTTCAAAACACAGTCGTTAGAAGTAGAAGATCAATGGAGTTTGATCATGAATGTACCTGAAGATGAGCTAACGTTCTTCCGCTTTAGGATACTTAGCTCTTCTAGGCACTTAGGGCAGGCGTGTGTTAGAGATATGCCCACTAATGCACGTACGCCATAGACCACTGCTGATGATGTATGGGCCTATTGGGTCATACACCGGGGTCAAACCTGACAGCAACTTAAGTTAAGGGACCAAATATGGCAAAAGACAAAAGTTGACATCGCAGGCCGCGTTAGCGCCGCTAAGTCCTTAAGGTTAGCGCCGCTACGGCTGCATGTACTTTGTGTCACATCTCTGGCAGGCCGCGTTAGCGCCGCTAACTTTAGTGAGTTAGCGCCGCTAACTCTAGGTTAGCGCCGCTAACCCTGCAGACTGCCATTTGTCATTTCCACCTCCAAACTAGCCAATGCATGTGGCTTTTCGAAGCATGGCCGGTGGGGAGAGGGGTTATTTGGATCTGGAGGCAGATGAGAAGTAAAGGTGAATTCATTTTTGGGCTAAGGGGTTCTCTCTCTTCTCTCTCTCTAAGTTTATCACATATTCTTTCTTCTTTGGTGCTACTATGGCCAAGTGAAGATCCGAGAGGCTGCTCCAGATCCTTGGTCTCGTATAGCTGCTGTTCCAAAGGTGGTATTCAAGGTGAAGTACCACTAGAGGCAAGCTAGCACTCGTGGTTGACGTATTCCCGGGGTATATCCCAATAGAAGATCCGGTTTTCGTTCTTGGAGGATCATCACCACGATTGAAGATTACTGGAGCTAAGGAGAAAGGTATAACCTCTTTCTTTTCAAGTTGCATTTCTTGAACATAGAGTTTGGTCCATTTGAGGGATTTCGGTTTTTATGCTTTGTTTGCTTGTACATTGGGCTATTTTGTTTGTACTTTGCTTCCGCTGTGAGCCCACGAAAACCCAACAGTGGTATCAGAGCCACCTCTATGTTAGATTTGCACTTGGTGGCCTGAAAATCCCGAAATCAAAATGTTTGTTTTCTGTTCGACCAGGGTTAGCGGCGCTAACTCTTTCGGGTTAGCGGCGCTAACTAGTATATGTTAGCGGCGCTACGGCACTGTAACAGTTTTGGTTTTAAGTTAAAAACAATTTTGGTCTCGGGAATTTTGGCTATTTTATGATTCTGGAAATTTGTTCCAGTTTTGTGTTTGGTAATTTTGTTACCACCTTGTTTGTTTGGTTGTATGTGATAGATTTGAAATTGGTAACCTTGTCTTTGACCTTGTGGTTGACTTTGTGTGTTTGGATGCATTTGGTGATTTTTAATCACATGGGCTGTAATATTTATTAAAATTGTTATATTTGTAATAATATTGTGGCTTGCATGCCATTTCATTCATCCGTGTATTTGTACTAGATAAATAGGAAATTAGTGTGGCTTGTACGCCATTTCAATTTCTATTGTATTTGTTGTACAATTTGGATGAAAACACACAAGATGGAGTCGGAAAGAGATGGAGCGTGTCCATAGAAGCCGGTGAAGTCCATTGGTGATAGCGGTTCTAGTGGGAGCTCGCATTGAAGACCTTCCGTCCCTTAGTTGACCACGTTCTACCCGTTTTGGCTCACGGGAAGAACGCATAGGATTTTGGCAAGGGTTACCAATTTATTTCGTATTTATGCGTGTGATGTGATTTTATTTTATTCTTGCATGGTTTGCTTAGGATTCGCATGCTAGAAATTTTTTTCGAAATTAATAAAATCACAAGAGATTTGGTAAAAATGGTTTACAACTCTCTCGCGCGCTCACATACAAGATTAACTCACCTAGTGAAAATAGGTTTTGTCACTAAACAAGTTAATCAGTAACCAAGCCGAAAACAAAAGCCCGTTTTCATAAAAACGTAAATCTTGCACCATCCAAAAGATGACACCACCCAAATCTAGTGAAGCATGGAGTGATTGTCGAGCTTAGCACGAGTTATTCCATGTGGATCTGTGTGGAAGGTGAGTGTGGGATCTTGAAATTATCGGTTGTCGAGCTTAGCACGAGCCGGTAGTTGTCGGGGTATCACCGTGTATCTTGTTGGACGATTTGCAATTACAAATTAAAATCCTTGAGTGATTGTCGAGCTTAGCACGAGTCAACCAAGAATTTTAATTTGGAATTGGTGCTAGTAGGGATCAAACATGCCAAACGACCGATGGTTGTCGTAGGATCCCGCAAGTGTCTAAGAGTTGCAATAGAGATTGCAATCGGTAAAGTGGTTATCGGCCTAAATAGCTCCATGAAGTGATCCGCGGCAACCCCGTCATGAATTGGAGTGAAATATGGTTCTTAGCCCTTGTTAAAATATTTTTCGAGACGATAAGGGTAATTATTTTAACGAGGATTCAAATCAAACTAACTAATTCGTGTACTCTACTTTAATATAGGATGTCAAATCAAAACCACAACACGTCGATATTTTCACTTCGTATGATTCTACAAAGGGAAAAACTCAAGGGAGTGAACTTTGTTGACTGGCTTAGGCAATTGAGAATTGTCCTACGTGCTGAGTCTAAGTTGCACATTCTTGAGGAACCCCTTCCTGAACCACCTGCTATCAATGCGGAATGGGCTATCCGATATGCGTATGAAAAGCGTGTTCGGGATACACACGATGTTGCTAGTCTCATGTTATCAAGTATGAGCTCGGAAATGCGAAAGCAATTTGAGCACATGACTGTGTATGACATGATTAACAAGCTGAAGGATGTTTTCCGACAGCAAGTTAGACAAGAACATTTTGAGTGTGTTAAAAGTCTAACCGGTTGTAAGATGCGGGAAGGCGGGAGTGTAAGTGCCCATGTTTTGAAGATGAAATCATACATGGACCAGATGGAGAGATTAGGTTTTCCTATAGGGAGGGAGCTTGGTGTGAATTTCATACTTCAGTCTCTACCCGCCACATATGAAAAGTTTGTAAAGGACTATCATATGCATGGAAAGGAAATGTCTATAGATGAATTGCATGGAATGTTGAAGGTTGTAGAATCTAACATGTCCAAGCATGCATCATCTTCATCCACTCTTGTCTTTGGTTCTAAGGAACAACATAACATGAAGAAGAAGAAATCGATCCCATTAAAAGAAGAAGTTGGAGTTTCCAAGCTTGCTTCAAATTTTGAGTCTATGGACATTGATGATGTGCCTAAAGAGACTCAACAAAGGGTGGTTTGCTACTTCTGCGGTAGATTTGGGGATTGGGGCCGTCATGCCTGCCCTTCGTGCCGAGAGGACATAAAACTTCTCAGACAAGAGAGAGTTAATTTTCCTACTTGAGGTACATTCATGATTATACTTCATTGCTATTCCTTATAAGCTGGGTTGTTTACCCGAGCTATAAGACTCACGTTTGTCACAAATTTATTTTGTTGCAAAGTGTAGGTTTGTTCGATGCAAAAGGAAGAGCTTGAAGAGCCGGATCTCTCAAGAAGAAATTTTGTTGATTGTCTTCTACAAGAGAATTGGGAGTGTTGATCTCGCCATTGTTTCCGGATTAATTTATTACTTTTGTTTGTACGCCCTGCGTGGCAAGACTTGCTTTATTGTATGTTCTTTAGAAATGATGGATATTTTGTACTATGTTTTTTGTTTAAAAGATTTTTCATTATGATGGTTTCATTTCAAATTCGATCCATGTCAAAGCTTATGTGTTATTTTGACCATTTATGGTGCTTAAATACACATTTGATGACGATGGAGATAACTTGGAATTGAAACATTTTGAAAAATTATTTTGAGATGTTTTATCAAAACTTATCCATATCATTGCATACATAATGGCTCGTTATAAGTAATTAGGCAATCATGAACAATTGATTCTTAAATCCAAAAGTGGTTTGGATATGTTAGCTCTATGGCATAATCAAACTTGACCAAGTAAACAACATTTATATCGCTTAGATCCAAGTGGTTAGGATCTTTGTAAAAGTTTAGCCTCGGGCTAAATGAAAGATACAAATCTTGTTTATTGGAATAGGATGATTAATGAAATCCTTCACCAGTATTGGTAAGGAAGGATTGTGACTTGTTGGATATGATCATATTTGTGTGGATAATCCGTTCAAGTATGCCACAAAGAGTGACACTAGTGAAATTCTTCATCACTATCTTTACGGTAGTAGTTGAGAGAATGTTTACTAGAGAAAAGGCTTATGTCTGAAACCTAGTGGTGTTCGGAACTAACCTAAAGAGAATTAAGAATCAATAAGGGCATATAGATATAAATTCTTAGATCTAGAATAGATGCTAAGTTTTCTTATCTATATTGGTTTAAACATAAAATAAATCATGGGTTTAACCCATAATTCGTTTTTCCAAAGAAACACATTTGCACATGGTGTTACTTTAAATAAAACCGGATATCTGTGTTGATGATCTGGTAAAAGGCAGGCCTAAAACATGTATTCAATGTGGTTGGTATACATTAATTTTATGAACCAAGTCCTCAATCTAAAACACAGCATTGTGGTCACTTAAGCATCGAATGAGATATTGACTAGAAAGAGTTCTTTGCTTGTCAATCTCATAACTTAAATTATCCAATCTACATTCAGTGGGAGATGGATGAATTATAAGTTGATGCCTACATATTTAAGTAGTTCATCTGAGTTTTGGATAATTGTTTCTTGAACTTTTGGGAACCATGTTTGGTTGCGCAAAAGGGAAAGTACAATTTACAAAAGCATTCCAGTGGAAGAACGTAAAACTTAAATAAAAGACCTAATGTTGACACTAGCATTTAATCAGCATAGAGATGCTGGTAAAACCTGACAATATCCATTGCTTCTTTATATCTGATGGAAATCAAGAAGGTTGTTTAGATATGAGGTTGTCATATTTTACTAACAGCAGCTTGATGGTAAATCATTGTGATGTTACCATTCATCGGAAACATAGTGGGACCCTATGTTCACTAGTGAATAGAAGAAGATAATGGTGTAACCTATTTGCTGCATCCAAGTACTTGACTTGGGTTAATCCCACACCTAAGGTGTAATTCAAGAAGGGTAAAGGGACTAACATATATGCCATAATGGACAACTTCAAATACCGACTAGAGACAAAGTGTTTCATATTGATTTTATGGAAACAAGTTCTAGTGGTTATGTTGAAGATAATTTGGATAAAGTGTAATTTTGTTGTCACCTTGTGGAAACAAGTTTGCTCACATGGACAAAAGAGATCTGAATCCTTCATAGGATCAAGTTGAGGAAATACTTAAGGTATTTTCCGAGGGTCTCATTCATCCATAAAAACCAGATTAAGTCTGGATTAAGCGAAACATTGTTGTCACTATGGGGAAACAAGTAATCTCACATGGAAATAAAAGGCCAAGATCCTTTGCAGGATTAAATTGAGGAAATGTTTGAATCATGTTCCGAGGCCTTATATATCCATTATATCCAAATTGTGTTCATGACTAAGGTCAGCAAAACTTGCATCTTGTGGCTGTAATCCTGCTTTATGAGAAAGTCAAAGAAATGAGTTTTCTAGAAAGCGTAGATTAAGCCAAATACCCTTGTCAGGGCTAGTGGGAGCATCATGTGTTCCTAGTCAAATATGCTCTATGAAAATAATGTCCTAATTTAGGGTTGTTCTACAACCTAATGGTGGAATTGTTGTTCTATGAGTATAAATAGAAAATATGGAATCAAGTGAATTTTCTAATTCAAGAAGTACTGATGTATGTTCTTGATGTTCGACGAAAGTAGAATTGTCTTGAGTAAGTTATTACTGCAAGCAAATCTATGCTTATGAGACTGTCAATTTTATCAAAGTTTAGATTAATCAAGTATGTGGTATAGATACGACATTTAGACCTAAATGAGTGTCATCGACCCTATTGTGGACTTCAGTCACATTGAGGGTATGTCGACTCTGATAAACATGAGTGTCAATGACTCTATTGTGAATTTCGGTTACATTGAGAGTATGTCGACTCTGATAATCATAAGTGTCATTAATCCTATTGTTGACTTCTGTAACATTGAGGATATGATGACTATGATAACTTTGTAAATGATCTCTTTAATAAACACTTCGCTAGTGGTTTAATAAGAGAATACAAAAGAGCACAAAGGGATATCGGGTAAATGATCCCATAATTAAGCCATTGTCAAATACTAGTGATGACTTTCATACTAGGTATAAAAGCATTGTTCATGCTTATGACCGGGCTTAAATATTGTTTTAGTATATGTTTGATTTACTTATAAGCTTTGGGAACGATACAGACAGTATTGTAATTTATGCTTGTTTCGATATGCGAGTGATTCGGTTACATTCATAAGACTTTACTGTGTTCCATCTTAGCATGTTTAACCACTTCCCAGAATGTTTATACATTCTAAAATTCCACAGTCAGTCATTCTTCAAGGGAAGGAAGTTTGAAATAAGGCTGAGGTTAGGTGTTGGTTATGCATTAAACAAGGATTGAATGCATGAAACGCAACAGTAACCTGTGCTTGAAAGGGGTTTCAAGTGACTGGAAGACCCACACCTGAGTTCACTTCATGGATCATGGTCACAAGTAACTCGGGATGATAATATCATTACGTCCTTCGACCCGAGATGTATGAATTGCCATAGCATGAAACTTTCTTACTTTGGTTATTTCAAAACGTAGTTCGTAACTGGCTATTATAAAGGGAATAGCTGGGTAAGACAAGGTTCATGTTATGGGATTGTACAGTCAACGGAATTTGTTCCTCCTGTATGAGAGATATCCCTGGGCCCCTCGATGATTGGGCGCTGACACCAAAATAAGCATGGCCATGCGCAAAGGAATATTGATTGAGAATCAGATATGTCCTTAAATTTTGGTCACCACCAATCTTGATCGAGAAACATAATCATGAACGATCTGGAGATTGACATATTAATCCATGTCTCGTGTTCACAAGGATATCGCGAACAAAAGGATGTTTGATCACTTATCTATAGGACCTCTACATTTTATGTAGGTTATGGTTTTCTGCAAGGAAGCGGAACCCATACTGACTTGGGGGCATCGATGCTTTGCTAGAGGCCGCTCTTTGTCTGTGGTTGCATGGGTACGGTGCATTATGTGCAAGTGGGAGTCTGTTAGAGATATGCCCACTAATGCACGTACGCCATAGACCACTGCTGATGATGTATGGGCCTATTGGGTCATACACCGGGGTCAAACCTGACAGCAACTTAAGTTAAGGGACCAAATATGGCAAAAGACAAAAGTTGACATCGCAGGCCGCGTTAGCGCCGCTAACTATTAGGGGTTAGCGCCGCTAAGTCCTTAAGGTTAGCGCCGCTACGGCTGCATGTACTTTGTGTCACATCTCTGGCAGGCCGCGTTAGCGCCGCTAACTTTAGTGAGTTAGCGCCGCTAACTCTAGGTTAGCGCCGCTAACCCTGCAGACTGCCATTTGTCATTTCCACCTCCAAACTAGCCAATGCATGTGGCTTTTCGAAGCATGGCCGGTGGGGAGAGGGGTTATTTGGATCTGGAGGCAGATGAGAAGTAAAGGTGAATTCATTTTTGGGCTAAGGGGTTCTCTCTCTTCTCTCTCTCTAAGTTTATCACATATTCTTTCTTCTTTGGTGCTACTATGGCCAAGTGAAGATCCGAGAGGCTGCTCCAGATCCTTGGTCTCGTATAGCTGCTGTTCCAAAGGTGGTATTCAAGGTGAAGTACCACTAGAGGCAAGCTAGCACTCGTGGTTGACGTAATTCCCGGGGTATATCCCAATAGAAGATCCGGTTTTCGTTCTTGGAGGATCATCACCACGATTGAAGATTACTGGAGCTAAGGAGAAAGGTATAACCTCTTTCTTTTCAAGTTGCATTTCTTGAACATAGAGTTTGGTCCATTTGAGGGATTTCGGTTTTTATGCTTTGTTTGCTTGTACATTGGGCTATTTTGTTTGTACCTTGCTTCCGCTGTGAGCCCACGAAAACCCAACAGTGTGACGGCGCCAATTTCCAATTTCTCCGCAAAAGTAGCAAACTACCCCATGTGGAACATCATCTTGAGGCATAATCTCATTGTCCTCCGACTCCACAATTACGGATGGCCTAGTCATACAAGGCTTCCCTTTTGAGGTCAGTTTCTCCTTCTTGCTTACTTGTTTCCTAGTAGCCATAGTGGATGTGGACGAGACACGGTCCTTCTCAATCATGTAAGACTGTACAGCCTTCAGCATGTCTTGAAGTTCGATCAAGGATTTATCCAAATTGTCTTTGTGATAGTTCTTGACAAACTTCTCATAAGACGCAGGCAGGGACTGGAGGATCATATCCACCGCAATCTCCCTCCCTATTGGAAGTCCAAGTCTCTCCAATTGATCCATATATCCCTTCATCATAAGGAAATGGACATTTACATCCTCACCTTCCTGCATCCTACAACCGACCAAAGCCTTTATACACTCAAACCGTTCTTGTATAACCTGCTATGGGAACATGTCCTTTAGCCGGTTTATCATGTCATACACACTCAATTACTCAAGCTGCTGATGCAACTCAAAGCTCATAGTCGATAACATGAGACAAGAAATATATTGTGTATCTCTAATACGCTTCTCAAAAGCGTATCGAGTGGCCCAGTTCGCGTTGGTAGCAGGTGGCTCCGGAAAGGGTTCCTCAAGGATGTACAACTTTGACTCGTGACGGAGGACAATCCTCAATACACGATACCAGTCAGCGAAGTTCACTCCTGTGAGTCTCTCCCTTTCTAGGAATAATCGAAGTTTAAAGTTTGGTGTGGTGTCGTTAATATTTGCCATCTATAAAAGAGTACACGTTTTAGTTAGTTTCGATATTATCCTCGTTAAAATAATTACCCAGCTGATTAAGAAAACCAAATTATCTTAACAGGGGCTAAGAACCTCAAAGTACCCCAATCCATGACGGGTTTGCCGCGGATCACTTCATGGAGCTACTTAGGCCGGTAAACGCTTTACCAATTGCAATCCGAGATTACAACTCTTAGACACTTGCGGGATCCTAGGTACTCATAGCACCCAATTGGCATGTTTGATCCCTTCTCTCACCGATTCCTCATTAATCCACTTTGATAGCTCGGTATGGGCACGACAACTACCAAGGCGTTTTAAGTCTTGGAATTGTAAATCGACCGTCAAGATACATGGTGGTACTCTAGCCCAATGGCCGGCTTGGCTAAGCTCGACAACCGACCCTTGCGAGTTGTCACACGCACCTTCCACACAGTTACACAAAACCGATCTCGGCTAAGCTCGACGACCGATCTTGTTTCACTAGATTCGGGTGGTGTCATCTTACGGGAGGCGAGTGATTTACATTTGATAAAAACAGGATTTTGTTTTTAAAGTAGTCTTGTGGCGCGCGAGGTTTGTAAACCAATTCAAAACTCTTGGTTTTATTATTTTGAAAAAAATTTCAAGCGAGCGAAGAAACTAAACAACCACGCAAGAAAATAAACAGAATAACAACCAGGCACAAGAAATATCTGGTAACATGCCCCTAAACCCTATGCGCCTTCCTCGTGAGCCAAACGAGGAAAGCAACCCCAAACTAAGGACACAGCCACTTGGCCCAGCTGGAAGTGATCCCACTGAATCCGTCATCTTCAATGAACCTCCGGATCCACCATAGCCGAGACGCTCCTCCATGACTCTCGATGGTTGTCTTCGGTCTTCTTTTACAAATACATACAAATATTTGAAAAGAAACGGCGTGCAAGCCGCGAAATGCTAATCTAAGCTAATCTAACAATTACAAAGAAAAGCAATCGGCATGCAAGCCTAAAATAAAGTACCAAATACAAGACCGAATAAATTTAATTATTACAAACCAATTGTGGTACAAACCACCAAATGAATGAATAATTAAACACAACCAAACAACCAACACATAGGTCTAATGGGCAAGGTGTTACCGGATCAAACAACAACCACAAACAACAACACGGTGTGCCACAACAAAAACCATGCAAAATGTATCTTGATTAAGATTGTTCAAACCTAGCTAAACACACAAGGCACAAAGTGAACAATCCTTGTACATATGCATTAGTACCCCAAACACTTTGAGAATACATATTCATATATACACAATACAAGTATATGCATGTGTGCATTTCATGCCAAAAATCACCCAATACATATAAATGTACGAATCAAGATACATATGGGGCTTTTCAAAAATCCAAACACTTTGGACAGATTCTGGAAAAACAGAATCGCAAGGAGGCTAAAACCGAAAACAATTTTATTTTTCAAAAGGGACAAAAATACTGTTCACGAGCTCCTTCACGGCCCATAAGCCTTCACGGCCTGTCATGGCCCGTGAAGCCCATGAGTTCCACGACTCTGACCGGTGAAAAACCCTTCACGACCAAGCACCCCACGAGACTGGTCGTGAGCCTTCACGACCGTGAAGAACAAGACTTCACGACCCGTGAAGACATTCTGGACAGAATGTCCATTTTCGGTTTTCAAGCCAAAAAAGTGCAATTTGTTTGTAGATTTGGCTCTGATACCACTGTTGGAACACGGTATGGAGCTCAGAGCAGCGGAAGCATAAAAACAACAAGTTCAAAAACCGAACAAATCGGGTCCGTATCGTGTTCCAAAGTGATAGATTCTCTACAAAACAAACTGCAACTAAAAGGAACAAAGAAGGACAGAAAGTATACCTCCTTTATCTTAACGAAATCGGCTGTAGCAATGCAAAACTGGGACAACCGAGAGATCCAAGTGTATCTCCTCTATTGATAGTCCACACCAAGGTTGTTTTGATCCCCGTATGCTAGTACACCGTCACATGAACGTCCACAATGACTTCATGTTCCGGAACAGCCCTTGAAACTTCTCCTCTTGCATCACCGGAGCTCACATAACACTCAAGAATCACCACTTAGTGTAAAATGTGTGTTTTTTTTTCAAGATGCCAAGAGAGAATTAAAAAGAGAGTGTAAGAGAGTTCTCTCATGCATGAAGCCAACTGTTCCAGACCCTCTAAACACCTTTTGGCCGGAGTAAGAGTGGTAATCCTATTGGCCCACAAGATGGCCCAATCAAATATAAGATTTTCATGCAGATAGGTCTTCACGGCCTCTCACGGCCCGTGAAGATCCCGTGAAGACATAATGCGCCACGACTAGCCATTGTTCTTCACGGCCCGTGCCGTGTTCGAGTGACTCGTAAGGGCGTCTCCTTCACGACCCCTTCACGACCCGTGAAGACTCCACGAGCCGTGTAAAAGTCATTGAGCCATTCGTGAGGGCAGTAGGTTTCATGACCCGTGGAGCATCCCTCACGGCCGTGAAGCTCTAAAATCAAACAATTTGATTTTTGGACCTTCTTTCTTTATCAGTAAGCTGTCAGGATCAATCCTTGGCGTGTGACCCAATAGGCTCGCACTTCATCAGCAGTAACACCAATGTACTTGTGTCAGTGGGCAGACTCCAACAATTTGATCCTCCAATCCCTGCCAGTGCATATGATCAATTCGTCATGAGTTATCATATGCATAGCATGGATAAAACCGTGATGGAGTAGCATGGCATGCTCAAAACTACCGAGGCGAGCATGACCAAGAACAAGCCATTCACTTCTTCCACTCCCGTCTTGGCTATCCGGGAGGGCCGCATCACGAAGAAGAAGAAAAAGGGCAACTCTTCCAAAGGGAAGGGTAAGGGAAAGGTTGGTGACTCCAAGCCCAACCCTACCTCCGACGGTAAGGGCAAGGGGAAAGCTCCCCAAACCAAGACCCCGGAGGATGCCCAATGCTTCTTTTGCGGGGGCAAGGGCCATTACCACCGAAGCTGCCTAAAGTACCTTGAGGGGCTCAATAAGCTCAAGGCTATGAGCATATCGGGGCACGACTCTTCAGGTACATTCATGATAGAACTCCATCAAACTTCTACTTCTAAAAGTTAGGTTTTAGATACCGGCTGTGGCACTCACATATGTAATATGGTGCAGGTGTTAAGGACAAGTAGGAGCTTGGAGCGGGGGCTGGATCTTGTAATGGGAAATTTGGAAATTGTCCCAGTAGAAGCAAAGGGTGACTTGGAGCTTTCATTCAAGACCGGCTGTTCTATTTTATTGAAATATGTATGCTATTCGCCAAAAGTGGCTAGAAACATTATTTCTTTTCACGCTTTGTATGACGACGGTTTTAACTTCAAATTTATTAATGGTGTTATCATTTGCTTTAAAAATGATGTTGTTTATTTTAAAGCATTACCGTGTCATGGCATATACGAGGCAAACGCATACATTCAATCTAGAGAATCTATCATGAACATTGATTCTAGTTCCAAAAATGGTTTGGACAAGTTCTCTTTGTGGCATAGTCGTCTTGGTCACATAAACAAGACTCGCTTCACCAAGCTCCAAGCGGATGGGATCTTGGAATCATTTGACCATGGGTCAAATGATGTATGTGAATCTTGCTTATTAGGCAAGATGACAAAAGCACCCTTCACGGGAATTAGTGAGAGGGGAAAGGACCTTTTAGATATCATCCATACGGATGTATGTGGACATTTCAAGCATGTCACAAGGAATAACTCAAGATACTTCATAACCTTTATAGATGATTATAGTAGCTATGGATATGTCTACCTTGTTAAACACAAGCATGAAACCTTTGAGGTGTTCAAGACATTCCAAAACGAAGTTCAGAATCAATTGGGCAAAACAATAAAGATATTCCGGTCTGATAGAGGTGGAAAGTATCTTAGTACCGAGTTTACCGATCATCTTAAGAATTGTGGAATCATTTCACAATTAACACCTCCAAGGACTCCACAATTAAATGGGGTCGCTGAGAGGACGAACCGGACTTTACTAGACATGGTAAGGTCTATGATGAGTCGAACGGAGGTACCTATTAGTTTCTGGGGATATGCTCTCGAAACGGCGGTAAGAATCCTTAACCTCACACCAACCAAGAAAGTTGTAAAAACACCTTATGAATTGTGGCATGATAAGAAGCCGACACTTTCATACCTACGAGTTTGGGGTTGTCAAGCCTACATAAGACGTGAGGCCGAGGACAAACTTGAACCTCGCTCGGAAAGGTGTTACTTTATTGGATATCCTCCTGCCGGTGTTGGATATTTATTCTATAAACCTTCTGAGAACTCGAAGGGCATTTTTCCTAGAAAGAGAAATTCTATCCAAACCAAGAGGCAATAAGGAAATTGACCTTGAGGAAGATCAAGGGTAAACTGATAAAGGACTTGAGGTTGGCACTAGCACTCAACCAAGCATGGTTGAGACTGAGCAAGAAAATGCTGCAGTATCTGACACTCATTCATTGCCTACTCCGAGGCGTTCCAGTAGAACTCGTCATAAGCCAGAGAGATATGGACTCCACATATCTGAGGGCGGCGACTTCGTGGTGGACTATGATGAGCCCACCAACTACAAGGAAGCTATGGCAGGCCCTGAGTCTGCTAAGTGGAGAGTCTGCTAACTTTAAGGGTTAGCGACGCTAAGTCATAGAGGTTATCGCCGCTACGGCTGCATGTACTTTGTGTTAAATCACTGACAGGGCGCGTTAGCGCCGCTAACTATTTTGAGTTAGCGCCGCTAACTTGTGGTTAGCGCCGCTAAACTCTGCCAGTGCCATTTGTCAAATCCACCTCCTAAATCAGCCAATGCATGTTGTTCTTCAACTCTCGAGGCTTGGCCGGTGGAGAGGGGTTATAACACTAATCTAGAGAAGTGAGAGGGGGTAGAGAACTCAATTTTTGGTTTTGGTTTTCTCTCCTTTTTCTCTCTAACATTCATAGACTTCTCTTTGGTGCTACTATGACCAAGTGAGAGATTTAGAGAGTGCTCCAGAAGTTGGTCTTGATGAGTTGCTGTTCCAGAGTATTTTTCAGAGTGAAGAAACACAATGGCTTGCTAGCTCTTGTGGTTAGACGTGTTCCCGGGGTACTACCCAGTAGCCGATCCGCGTTTCATTCTTGAAGCATCACCACCACGAGACAATGAGTTTTCTGGAGCTAAGGAGAAATGTATAACCACCTCTTTCCTTTCCTTGTTGCATTTCTTTACATAGATTATGGTCCATTTGTGGGATTTCGGTTTTTATGCGTTATGTGCTTGTACCTTGGGCTTAAAAACTTGTACCTTGCTTCCGCTGGTAGCCCACGAGATCCCAACAATGGTATCAGAGCTACCTCTATGTTAGATTTGCACTTGGTGGCCTGAAAAATCCCGAAATCAAAATGTTTGTTTTCTGTTCGAACTGGGTTAGCGGCGCTAACCTCGAGTTAGCGGCGCTAACTCTTAATAGTTAGCGGCGCTAACGCGCTGTGACAGTTTTGGTTTCAAGTTAAAAACAGTTTTGGTCTCGGGAATTTTGGCTATTTTTTTTATTCTGGAATTTTGTTCCAGATTTTGTTTTGGTAATTTTGTTACCATTTTAGTATGTTTGGTTGTATGTGGTTGATTTGAAATTGGTAAACCTTGCCTTTGACCTTGTGGTTGACTTTGTGTGTATGGATGCAATTTGGTGATTTTAATCACATAGGCTGTAATATTTATTAAAATTATTAAGTTTGTAATAATATTGTGGCTTTCATGCCATTTCATTCATCCGTGTATTTGTACTAGATAAATAGGAAATTATTGTGGCTTGTACGCCATTTCAATTTCTATTATATGTTTTGTACAATTTGGATGAAGACACACAATTTGGAGTCGGAAGGAGATGGAGCGTGTCCATAGAAGCCGGTGAAGTCCATTGGAGATGGCGGTTCTAGTGGGAGCTCGCATTGAAGACCTTCCGTCCCTTAGATTGACCACGTTCTACCCGTTTTGGCTCACGGGAAGACGCATAGGATTTTTGGCAAGGATTACCAATTTATTTCGTATATATGCGTGTGATGTGATTTTATATTATTCTTGCATGGTTTGCTTAGGATTCGCATGCTAGATAATTTTTCGAAAATTAATAAAATCAACAAGAGATTTGGTAAAAATGGTTTACAACTCTCTCGAGCGCTCACATACAAGATTAACTCACCTAGTGGAAATAGGTTTGTCACTAAATAAGTTAATCTGTAACCAAGCCGGAAACAAAAGCCCGTTTTCATAAAACGTAAATCTTGCACCATCCGTAAGTCGATACCACCCGAATCTAGATTTATGAGTTTTGGTTGTCGAGCTTAGCACGATCCAACTCTCATAAAACTGTGTGGAAGGTGCGTGTGACAAATTCACAATTTTGGTTGTCAAGCTTAGCACGAGCCAATTTTAGTGGGTTTGACATCGTATGTCTTGACGGACGATTTGCAATTACAAATTAAAATCCTTGAGTGATTGTCGAGCTTAGCACGAGTCAACCAAGAATATTAATTTAGAATTGGTGCTAGTAGGGATCAAACATGCCAAACGACCGATGGTTGTCGTAGGATCCCGCAAGTGTCTAAGAGTTGCAATAGAGATTACAATCAGTAAAATGGTTATCGGCCTAAATAGCTCCATGAAGTGATCCGCGGCAACCCCGTCATAAATTGGAGTGAAATATGGTTCTTAGCCCTTGTTAAAATATTTTTCGAGACGATATGGGTAATTATTTTAACGAGGATTAAATCAAACTAACTAATTCGCGTACTCTTTCTTAAATATAGGATGTCGAATCAAAACCACACCACGTTGAACTTTTCACTTCGTATGTTCCTACAAAGGGAGAAACTCACGGGAGTGAACTTTGTTAACTGGCTTAGGCAATTGAGAATTGTCCTACGTGCCGAGTCAAAGTTGCACATCCTTGAGGAACCCCTTCCTGAACCACCTGCTATCAATGTGGAATGGACTATCCGATACGCGTATGAAAAGCGTGTTCGGGATACGCACGATGTTGCTTGTCTCATGTTATCAAGTATGAGCGTAGAACTGCGAAAGCAATTTGAGCACATGACTGTGTATGACATGATTAACAAGCTGAAGGATGTATTCCAACAGCAAGTTAGGCAAGAACATTATGAGTGTGTTAAAAGTCTAACCGGTTGTAAGATGCGGGAAGGCGGTAGTGTTAGTGCCCATGTTTTGAAGATGAAATCATACATGGACCAAATGGAGAGACTAGAATTTCCTGTAGGGAGGGAGCTTGGTGTGAATTTCATACTTCAGTCTCTGCCCGTATCATATGAGAAGTTTGTAATGGACTATCATATGCATGGAAAGGAAATATCTATAAATGACTTGCATGGAATGTTGAAGGATGTAGAATCTAACATGTCCGAGCATACATCACCCTCATCCACTCCCGTTCTTGGTTCTAAGGGACAACTTCTAGCCAAGAAGAAGAAATTGATCCCATTAAAAGAAGAAGTTGGAGTTTCCAAGCTTGCTTCAAGTTTTGAGTCTATGGACACTGATGACGTGCCTAAGGAGACTCAACAAGGGGTGGTTTGCTACTTCTGTGGAAGATTTGGGGATTGGGGCCATCATGCCTGCCCTTCGTGCCGAGAGGATATAAAACTTCTCAGAAAAGAGAGAGTTAATTTTCCTACTTGAGGTACATTGATGATTTACTTCATTGCTATTCCTTAATAAGTTGGGTTGTTTACCCGAGCTATAAGACTCACATTTGTCACAAATTTATTTTTGTTACAAAGTGTAGGTCTGTTCGTTGCAAGAAGGAAGAGCTTGAAGAACCGGATCTCTGAAGAAGAAATTTAGTTGATTGTCTTCTACAAGAGAATTGGGAGTGTTAGTCTCGCCATTATTTCCGGATTAATTATTACTTTTGTTTTATGCCCTGTGTGGCAAGACTTGCTTTATTGTATGTTCTTTTGAAGATGATGGATATTTTGTATCTTGTATTTTATGAAAAGATTTTTCGTATTGATTGTTTCATTTCAAATTCGATCCATGTCTATGCTTATGTATTATTTTTGACTAATTTTAGTGCTTAAATACACATTTGATGACGATGGATATGACTTAAAATTGAAACATTTTGAAAAATTGTTTTTGAGATGTTTTTTAACAAAACTTATCCATATCGTTGCATACATAAAAGCTCATTATAAGTAATAAAGAAATCATGAATAATTGATTATTAGATCCAAAAGTGGTTTGGATACATTAGCTCTATGGCATAATCAAACTTGACCAAGTAAACAACATTTACATCGTTTAGATCCATGTGGATAGGATCTTTGTAAAAGTTTAGCCTCGGGCTAAATGAAAGATATAAATATTGTTTATTGGACTAGAGTGATTAGGAAATCTTTCACCAGTATTGGAAGGAAAGGATTATGACTTGTTGGATTTTGATCACACTTGTGTGGATAATCCGTTCAAGTATGCCATATAGAGTGATACTAGTAAAATTCTCCATCACCATCTTTATGATAGTTGTTGAAAGAATACCGTACTAAATCAAAGGTTTGTGTCTTGAAACCTAGAGGTGTTCGGAACTAACCTAAAGAAAATTAAGAATCAATAAGGGCGTATAGATATAAATCTTTAGATCTAGAATGGATGCTAAGTTTTATTATCTATATTGATTTAAACATGAAATGAATCATGGGTTTAACTCATAATTCGTTTTCTCTAAGAAACACATTTTGTACATGGTGTTACTTTGAAGATAACCGGATATCTTTGCTGATGATATGGTAAAAAGGCAGGCCTAAAATATGTATTCAATGTGATTGGTATACATTAATATTATGAACCAAGTCCTCAATCTAAATCCCAACATGATGGTAATCTAAGCATCTAATGAGATTTTTACTAGAAATAGTCATTTGCTTGTCAATCTCATAACTTAAAATTATCCAGTCTACATTCAGTGGGAGATGGATGAATTGTAAATTAAGTTGATGCTCATATATATTTAAGTAGTTCATCTGAGTTTTGGAAATTGTTTCCTGAACTTATGGGAACCATGTTTGGTTGCTCAAAAGGGAAAGGACAATTTACAAAAACATTCCAGTGGAAGAACATAAAACTTAAATAAGAGACCTAATGTTGAAACTAGCATTTAATCAGCATAGAGATGCTGGTAAAACCTGACAATATCCATTGCTTCTATAAATCTGATGAAAATCAAGAAGGTTGTTTAGATATGACGTTGTCATATTTTAGTAACAACAGCTTGATGGTAAATCATTGTGATGTTACCATTCATCGGAAACATAGTGGGACCCTGTGTTCACTAGTGAATAAAAGGAAGGGAATGGTATTCATAGATGTAACCTTTTGTTGCATCCAAGTACTTGACTTGGGTTAATCCCATACCTGGGGTGTAATCCAAGAAGTATGAAGGGACTAACATATATGCAATAATAGACAACTTCAAATACCGACTAGAGACAAAGTGTTTCATATTGATTATATGGAAACATGTTCTAGTGGCTATGTTGAAGATGACTTGGACAAAGTGAAATTTTGTTGTCACCTTGAGGAAACAAGTTAGTTCACTTGGACGTAAGAAGCCTGAATCCTTCATAGGATTAAGTTGAGGAAATGCTTATGGCACTTTCCGAAGGTCTTACACATCCGTAATATCCAGATTAGGTCTGGATTATGTGAAGCATTGTTGTCGCTTTAGGGAAACAAGTATGTTCACATGGAAATAAGAAGACCTTGATCCTTCGCAGGATTAAGTTAAGGAAATGTTTTAAAGCATGTTCCGAGGTCTTACATATCTATGATATCCAAGTTGTGTCCATGAATAAAGTCAGCAAAACTTACATCTTGTAGTTGTAGTCTTGCTTTACGAGAAAGTCAATGGAAGGAGTTTTCTAGAAAGCATAGACTAAACCAGATACTCTTGTCAGGGCTAGTGGGAGCTTTATTTGTTCTTAGTAAAATATACTCAAATGAAAATAATGTCCTAATTTAGGGTTGTTTTCAACCTATTGATGGAATTATTGTTCTACGAGTATAAGTTTGAACATGAAGTTAAGAGGATTCTAAATTCAAGAAATATTGAAGTATGTTCTTGATGTTCGACGAAAATAGAGTTGTCTTGAGTAAGTTATTACTGCAAGCAAATCTAGACTTGTGAGACTGTTGATTTTAATCGAAGTTTTGAATATTCAAATATATGGTGTAGATACGACATTTAGATTCAAATGAGTGTCATAGACCCTATTATGTACTTCGGTAACATTAAGGGTATGTCGACTCTAATAAAAATGAGTGTCAATGACTCTATTGTGAACTTCGGTTGCATTGAGAGTATATCGACTCCGATAATCATAAGTGTCATTAATCCTAATGTAGACTTTGGTAACATTGAGGATATGACGACTATGATAATCTTGTGTATGATCTCTTTAATGAACACTTTGCAAGTGGTTTAACAAGAGAATACAAAAGAGTACAAAGGGATATCGTGTAGATGATCCCATAGTTAAGCCGTTGTCAAATACTAGTGATGGTTTTCATACCAAGTATAATAGCATTGTTAATGCTTATGACTAGGCTTGAATATCGTTTTAGTAAATGTTTGATTTACTTATAAGCTTTGGGAACGGTAAGCAGTACTGCTAACCGATGATTGTATCGATATATAGTGGGGACTATATATACGCATGATGCGGTTACCTTCATTGGTCTTTACTGTGTTCCATCTTAGCATGTTTAACCACTTCCCAGAATGTTTATACATTCTAAATTTTCACAGCCAGTCATTCTTTAAGGGAAAGAAGCTTGAATTAAGGTTAAGGTTAGGTGTTGGTTATGCATTAATCAAGGATTGAATGCATGAAACGCAACAGTAACCTGTGCTTGAAAGGAGTTTCAAGTGACTGGAAGACCCGCACCTGAGTTCACTTCATGGATCCTAATCACAAGTGACTCGGAAGGATAACATCATTACGTCCTTCGACCTGAGATGTATGAATTTCCATAGCATGAAACTTTCTTACTTTAACTATTTCAAAACGTAGTTCGTAACTGGCTATAATTAAGGGAATAGTTAAGTAAGATAAGGTTCACGCTATGGGATTGTACAGTCAACGGAACTTGTTCCTCTTATATGAGAGATATCCCTGGGCCCCTCGATGATTGGGCGCTGACACCAAAATAAGCATGGCCATGTGCAAAGGAATATTGATTGAGAATCAGATATGTCCTTAAATTTTGGTCACCACCAATCAAGATCGAGAAACATAATCGTGAACGATCTGGAGACTGACGCTTCAATCCATGTCTCGTGTTCACAAGGATATCGCGAACAAAAGGATGTTTGATCACTTATCAAATAGGACCTCTACGTTCTTTTGTAGGTTATGGTTTTCTGCATAGAAGCGGAACCCATATTGACTTGGGGGCATTGATGCTTTTGCTAGAGGCCGCTCTTTGTCTGTGGTCACATGGGTACGGTGCATTATGTGCAAGTGGGAGTTTGTTAGAAATATGCCCACTAATGTATGTACGCCATATAGACCACTGCTAATGATGTATGGGCCTATTGGGTCATACACCGGGGTCTAAACTGACAGCAACTTAAGTTAAGGGACCAAATATGACAAAAGACAAAAGTTGACATCGAAGGTCGCGTTAGCGCCGCTAACTTTAAGGGTTAGCGCCGCTAAGTCATAGAGGTTAGCGCCGCTACGGCTGCATGTACTTTGTGTTAAATCACTGACAGGGCGTGTTAGCGCCGCTAACTATTTTGAGTTAGCGCCGCTAACTTGTGGTTAGCGCTGCTAAACTCTGCCAGTGCCATTTGTCAAATCCACCTCCTAAATCAGCCAATGCATGTTGTTCTTCAACTCTCGAGGCTTGGCCGGTGGAGAGGGGTTATAACACTAATTTGGAGAAGTGAGAGGGGGTAGAGAACTCAATTTTTAGTTTTGGTTTTCTCTCCTTTTTCTCTCTAACATTCATAGACTTCTCTTTGGTGCTACTATGACCAAGTGAGAGATTTAGAGAGTGCTCCAGAAGTTGGTCTTGATGAGTTGCTGTTCCAGAGTGTTTTTCAAAGTGAAGAAACACGATGGCTTGCTAGCTCTTGTGGTTAGACGTGTTCCCGGGGTACTACCCACTAGCCGATCCGCGTTTCATTCTTGGAGCATCACCACCTCGAGACAACGAGTTTTCTGGAGCTAAGGAGAAAGGTATAACCACCTCTTTCCTTTCCTTGTTGCATTTCTTTACATAGAGTTTGGTCCATTTGTGGGATTTCGGTTTTTATGCTTTATGTGCTTGTACCTTGGGCTTAAAAACTTGTACCTTGCTTCCGCTGCTAGCCCACGAGATCCCAATAGTTTTGTACATCCAGAGTATCCAAACAAGGTCTGTAAACTGAAGAAGTCCATTTATGGACTCAAACAAGCATCTCGAAGCTGGAATCTATGCTTTGATGAGAAAATCAAGGAATTTGGATTTTCGAAAAGCAAAGATGAGCCATGTGTATATGTCAGGGCTATTGGGAGCACTATAGTCTTCTTAGTCCTATATGTAGATGATATTCTACTCATTGGAAATCACATTCCAAGCCTAAGGAGTGTTAAAGCTTGGCTAGGGAGTTGCTTTTCAATGAAGGCATAGGGGATCTGAGCTGTATTCTGGGGATCAAGATCTATAGAGATAGATCTAGAAGGCTACTCGGGCTTTCTCAAAGTGCATACATTGATAAGGTCGTGAGACGCTTTAACATGGAGGAATCCAAGAAAGGAAACCTCCCTATGTTGCATGGCTTAACATTGAGCAAGACTCAATGTCCTACCTCCCAAGAGGAGATAGGAGTAATGAAGCGAGTACCATATGCTTCGGCTGTGGGGTCGATCATGTACGCCATGTTATGCACTCGCCCTGATGTGTCATGTGCTTTAAGCATGACTAGTAGATATCAGGCGAATCCCGGGGAACCTCATTGGAGAGCCGTAAAGAACATTATCAAATACCTTAGGCGTACGAAAGAGATGTTCTTAGTATATGGTGGGGAAGAAGAGCTGAGAGTAAAGGGTTACTCGGATGCTAGCTTCCAAACAGACAGGGATGACTGCGATCACAATCGGGGTTTGTATTCCTGTTGAATGGTGGTGCTGTCAGCTGGAGGAGCTCGAAACAAGACACGGTGACTGATTCGACTACCGAATCGGAGTACATTGTGGCAAGTGAAGCCGAAAATGAGGCCATATGGTTGAAGAAATTCATCCATGATCTAGGAGTGGTTCCAAGCATCGCTGACCCTATTGATATATTTTGTTACAATGAGGGTGCGGTGGCTTTGGCGAATGAACCAAGAGCTTACAAGAGGACAAGACACATATTACGCAAATACCACTTTATACGAGATGTAATTGAAAGTGGTGAAGTCATCATCAGCAGAGTAGCATCGGATGGAAACCTGGCGGATCCATTCACTAAGCCGTTACCGCAAGCAGCTCATGAATCTCACACTAGAGCAATAGGTGTAAGATTTGCTAGCGATTTGGCTTGAGTTTTGTATTTAGTTCATTTGATATGTAATTTTATTTTGGGAACGATAAAGATAGTATTGTAACTTATGATTGTTTCGATATATAATAGAGATTATATATGCGTGTGGTACGGTTATATTCATAAGACTTTACTGTGTTCCATCTTAGCATGTTTAATCACTTCCGGAAATATTATACTATATTTGAAACTTTCCACAGTCGGTCAATCTTATGGAAGAATGATTGAATTAAGACTGAGATAAGCATATGACCTTGAATTCACAATGGATGAATTAAGGTGCAATGCCTATATGTGCTTAAAAAGAGTTTCAAGTGACTAGAAGACCCACACCCAAGTATACTTCATGGATTATAGTCACGAGTAACTTGGGATGATAATATCTTACATCCTTAGTCCTGAGATGTATAAACCACTATATCATAGTTTTCCTTGCTTTAGCCTTTTTCAAAAGCAGTTCGTGACTGGCTGTGATAAAGGAAATGACTAGGTAAGCCAAGAAGTATGGTATAGGGTTATACAGTCAAAGGAATTTGTTCCTCTAATATGAGAGATATCCCTGGCCCCTCTATGATTGGGAGCTGACACCAAAACTATGCATGGCCATGCACAAGGAATATTGATTGAGAATCAGATATGTCCTTAAATTTGGTCACCGCCAATCAAGATCGAGAAACATAATCTTGAACGATCTGGAGATTGACATTTAATCCATGTCTCGTGTTCACACGGATATCGCGAACAAAAGGATGTCTAAGATCACTTATCTATAGGACCATTCTTTATGAATTGGTTTTGTTCTTGATAACGAAACTCATACTAACTTGGGGGCAATGATGCTTTGCTAGAGGCCGCTCATTGTCTGTAATTTAAAAACACGGTGCATCGTGTGCAAGTAGGAGTTTGTTAGAATATGCCCACTGATGCGTATACACCGTTTAAATTACTACCAATGATGTATGGGCCTATTGAGTCATACACCGGGAACCTAACAGCAACTAAAGAAAAGGGAAAAAAAATGACAAAAGACAAAAGTTGACATCGCTGCCGCGTTAGTGCCGCTAACCATAAGGTGTTAGCGCCGCTAACACTTATGGGTTAGAGCCGCTACACTTGCATGTACTTTTTGTCAAATCACCTGACAGGCTGCGATATCGCCGCTAACTATAAGGGGTTAGCGCCGCTAACCCTTAAGTGTTAGCGTCGCTACGGCTGCATGTGCTTTTTGTCAAATCACCTCTAGACTTAGCCAATGCATGTGGGTCTCATGATGTGGTCTTAGCCGGCCTTGGGCATACCAAGTGACTCCTGGAGATTTATAAAAGTCCACATTGGAACCTCGTTTGTACTCTTGGCCACTTATACTAATACCATATACACTTAAGTGCTTTCACAAGACTTAGAGAAAATTCAAAAGAGGGTTCCAGGAAATTAGACATTGGTTGTTGTTCTATGGTGATTTTCTTGAGAGAAGGATTACAAGAGCTTGCTAGAACTTGAGGTTTGCGTGTTCCCGGGGTATAACCCACTAGAAGATTCGTTGATTTGCTTCTTAGAGTAACAACAAGACCTCATCACTTTTTCTGGAGCTAAGGAGGCTGATATAACCTCTTCTCCTTCCTCTTTATGTTGCATTTCTTTTACATAGAGTTTGATCCATGTATGGGGTTTCATATTTTGTATTTTGTATGCTTGTACCTTGGGCTTTATATATTGTACTTTGCTTCCGTTGCGTGCCCAAGAAACCCCAACAGCAAAATTTTGTTGTAGAGCTTGGTACACATTTGGGGTTCACCATGTGGTTCTTTCATGTTTCAAAAATCTATTTTTTGTTCATGTATGCTTCCGTTGTGCTCAACCACGAACCCCAACATCACGTAAGCTTGACAACCCCAGACCCGTAGATATGAAAGTGTCGGCTACTTATTATGCCACATTTCATAAGGTGTTTTCTCAACTTTCTTGGTTAGTACGAGGTTAAGGACTCTTACCGCCGTTTCAAGAGCGTATCCCCATAAACTAATAGGTACCTCTGTCCGACTCATCATATACCTTACCATATCTAGCAAGGTGCGGTTCCTCCTCTCGGAGACCCCATTTAATTGTGGAGTCCTTGGAGATGTTAATTGTGAAATAATTCCACAATTTCTTAGATGATCTGTAAACTCGGTACTTAGATACTCACCACCTCTATCAGACCGGAGTATCTTAATTGATTTGCCCAATTGATTCTGTACTTCATTTTGGAATGTCTTGAACACCTCAAAGGTTTCATACTTGTTTTAACAAGGAAGACATATCCATACCTACTATAGTCATCTATAAAGGTAACGAAGTATCTTGAGTTGTTTCTTGTGACGTGCTTGAAAGCTCCTACTTGTCCTTAGCACCTGCACCATATTACATATGTGAGTGCCACAGCCGCTATCTAAAACCCAGCCTTTAGAAGTAGAAGTTTGATGGAGTTCTATCATGAAAGTACCTAAAGAGTCAGGTCCCAAAATGCTCATCGCCTTAACCTTATTGAGTCCCTCAAGGTACTTCAAGAGCTTCGGCGGTAGTGCCCCTTGCCCCCGCAGAAGAAGCATTGAGCATCCTCCGGGGTTTTGGTTTGGGGAAGTTTCCCCTTACCCTTACCATCGGAGGGTGGGGTTAGGCTTGCATTCACCAACCTTCCCCTTACCCTTCCTTATGGAAGAGTTGCTCTCCTTCTTCTTTTTGGAGATGCGGCCCTCCCGGATGGCTAGAATGGGATTGGAAGAAGAAGATGGCTTGCTCTTGGTCATGCTCGCTTCGGCAGTTTCTGTAACACCCTGTAAATGGGCCTAGCAGTGTAGGGTTGTACTTTGTGCTTTAGAGCTTGTACAGTGACTTTAAGTGAAATTAATTAAGTGTTTTGTGTGACTAACGTGTCTCGTGTTAATTAATGTGATTATGTGAAAAGTGTCGGTTGTGTCTGAAAGTGATGTCGTGTTATACGGTTTCGCATAATGATTCCATAGATATCCCCGTTAGGCAAAACGGCATGGCGTGTGTTAAGTTACAAGTTGGAAAGGGCAACAAAATACCCCTTGTTTAATTGTGCGACCCCAATGTCGGCATATGTATGCCTTATCCCCTGGGTCAAGTTCAAACACACACATAAACACTTTCATGTACGTACAAACTCAAACACACACATATACTTAGAGATTTTGGAGGAGATCATGTTCAGTCTGTTTGAAAGGAGTTTCTTAAAGCCGATTCGAGTATCAATCTACTGTTCTTGTTGCTGATTTGTAAGTAATTCCATGTCAAAACCTATTTTGAGTTCATAAAGAGGAAACATCATTTGATGGTGTTTAATTGTGTTCTTGTGTTTGTTGATATGTCAAAATGTGTTTCTAGACTTCCCTTGATGTCAAGTAGTGTATACAAACGATTGAATCTGGTTTCAGTCTGGTTTTGGAGTGAAAAACGAGTATTTGCAGAGCTGTGTCGAAACAGGGACGAAGGTCTGCTGTTCGTCGACTTCCTACGGGCATAGGTACTGTTCCCTACGGCCGTAGTAAGCCTTGTGTATACACTACGGCCGTAGGCAAGGTCACTGCGGCCGTAGGATGTGTTTTTGTGTGGGTTACCGTCTACGGACGATGAAACAAGGACTACGGGTGTAGGTACGTAACCTACGGTCGTAGTTCACCAAAGAATAGCTACTACGGGTGTAGGAATAGGTTCCTACGGCCGTAGTACATGATTCATTGGAAAGAAATTCTGCGGGCGTAGTGGGTTGACCCTACGGCCGTAGTAAGTTGTTTTTATGTGTCCTACGGCCGTAGGACATGTACACTACGGCCGTAGTAAGCTGTTCAGTGGTGACAGCTTATGTAACTTGTGTTCTAACCTATGTGTGTTACGTGTAAGTGATAACCAAGCCTGAACCTTATGTGTTAGGTGATTCGGACGACTCAGTGTGTTCTTGGGATTCACGGATTCATATCTGCCTCTTGTGATATCGAGGTGAGTACCGGTTTCCCATAAGACTCAGTAAGTAGAGCTATTGTGTGCCTGTGTAGTGTGTTATGTGATATAGTGATACAGTGTTATAAGTGATACCATGTGATATAAAATGTGATATGTGATACGCATGCGTATTGTGGACCCTATGGGTCAAACGTGTTTATGATCTCCTGTCCGGACAGACGAAGGGGTTTAGGTCAGTCGCCGATGCGCCTGGGTCCCTTGAGTGTTATTCAGGGATTAACGGTTCCCACGAGTGATTTTCTGGGGTAAAGGTTCTGCAGGCAGCCGTTCCTTGACAAAACAGTAGGGTCTTGGTTTGTAACTAAGGCCCAATTGAGCCCAGGTGGCTCCGCAACATGCTCAGGGGGTTGCTCTTCGCTTCCCCTCCAGCATGGATTGGTGTTGCTGATTTTCTCAGTTGGATTAGTTGAGCGGGATTTGCAACCCCGCGAGATATGATCCTGCTGACCTGTCGGCACACCGCTATGTGATAGCTTAGTATTGTGTGCCTTATTGTGACATGATAGCATGCTTATTGGTGCTTATGTGATACTTGTACTCACTAGCTAGTGTAGCTAATGGTTCGTGATATTTCCCTTTTCGCAGGTTAGTGATCAGATGGCCTGGCGAGGCGGGTTGCTGTGGGTAGTGTTATTGTATATGTCTTTTGGAACACTAGTAGTTTATTAACTCTGATACTATATAACGATGGTCGGTACGTAGTGGTAACACTGGCTAAATTTTGGTACTTGGCTTGATTCGTTGTTTGTGATCGCCAAGTTGGTAAGCAATACTTAATATGTAATCAGTGGTTTATTCCGCTGCAACTTTTGGTGTAAATAAAGTTTTAATTTACTCTAATTTTAAGCTCGTGAAACCGGTGTTACAATTAGGTATCAGAGCCTTAGTTTGAGGGAATCGGGTACTTGTGAAAGTATTCGATCTCAAACTCGGGCTTGATCATCGTTAAGTGTTCCTAGAGGGGTAATCGGGGCTGAGTGTGAGCGTTATGTGTTTATTGCTCAATGTGAACTAACTTGTGTGTTAGTAAATTGTGATTAAGTGTAATAAACGTGTTCGCCCCTTGTGTATAGAAAGTGAGTGAGTAGAATGTCTGAACGACGTGCTAACACTGAGGAAGCTCTGAAAGAGATGGAGGATGAAGCCTCACATCACCGTGCTGAAACCCAGGAGGAGTCTTCTTGGCGAGACACTCAGGGCTCGAGGCAGGGAAGAGATTCTGAGGCGTATATTTTGTTGCTTGAGGAGGAGCTTCGCTCGACTAGGGAGCTACTGAGGGAAGCTATTAAGGGCAAGCAACGTGAGCAGTGTTCTTACAAAAAGTTTAAGTCTTGCGGGCCGAAGGTGTATGAGGGTAGTGATAATCCCTCAGAGACTATCCGTTGGTTGCGCGAGACAGATCAAGTGTTTGAGTCCTGTGATTGTGAAGCTGAGAACCGTGTCAAGTATGCGGGTCGTATGTTAAAAGGCAAAGCTCTGGATTGGTGGGATACTGTGAAAGATACGCTGAGTAAAAAGGTAATAGCTGCTCTGACATGGGAGCAGTTTGCCGAAAAAGTGAAGAGCAAGTACTGTACTGATTACGTTCTTGAGAGGATGGAGAACGAGTTCAATGCTCTCCGTAAGGGAGACAAACCGGTGGAAGACCTTATCCATGCCTTTACTGATAAGGTAAGGTTTATACCACATCTTGTGACTGATGAGAGGGCGAAAATGCGAAAGTTTGTGAATATGCTACCGCTAGAGGATCGAGCTCGTGTGAGAGCTGCAGTTTCTTTGGATCGGGCGTTTGAGATAGCCCAACAGATTGATGGTGATCGTCGCCAGTGCAAGGGTGACCAGACTGTGGAGGGCCAGAAGAGGAAGTTTCAGCAGTATTCAAAGGCTGGTACTTCAAAAGGGAAATTTGTTGCTGGTGGAAAAGTGGATTCGAGTAAGAAACCGAGGTTTGATAAACCTTGGTGTTCTTTGTGTCGTACTTACCGTTCTGGTGACTGCTCGAAGGCTACTACCTGATGTATGAGATGTGATGAGAAGGGGCACGTAGCTACAGAGTGTTCGTTCAAAGAGAATGTTGGCGCTCCTCGCGCCAAGGGTCGGGCTTTTCAGATGACAACTGAAGAAGTCAAAGCTGCTGGAGACGTGATCACTGGTACTTTTCGTGTAAATTATGTTCCAGCTTGTGTGTTATTTGATTCTGGAGCTACCCATTCTTTTATATCTGTGGCTTTTCGTGATAAACTGCAATTGCCTATATCTTTGTTACCTGAGCCGATTAAAGTTGAAATTGCTAGTGGTAAGATAGTTTCGGTTACGGATAGTGTTCCCTATGTTAACATTGACGTGGACGGGAATGGTTTCCCAATCTCTTTTCTTCTTATGCCAATTGCGGGCTTTGATGCGGTCGTTGGCATGGATTGGCTCAGTGATCTGAACGCGGAGATTCTTTGTTCGAAAAAGATGGTAAAGATTCCTTTAACCGATGGGTCTTGTGCTGTAGCTCGAGGGGAACGTCGAGAGTCTGATATTCCTCTTATTTCGGTGATGAAAGCTCGTAAATCGATTTCTAAAGGCTGCGAGTTTTATCTAGCTTACGTGATTGATGCAAAGCTAGAAAAGAAAGTGGTCAAAGATATTCCGGTAGTGTCAGATTATCCAGAGGTGTTTCCAGACGAATTGTCGGGTTTGCCGCCGGTAAGAGACGTAGAGTATAAGATTGATCTTGTTCCAGGGGCTACGCCTGTAGCTAAAGCTCCGTACCGTCTTGCTCCTTCAGAGGTGCGAGAGATGATGACTCAGTTACAGGAGTTACTTGACAAAGGCTTCATTCGCCCAAGTTCATCTCTGTGGGGAGCTCCTGTACTATTTGTGAAGAAGAAGGATGGAACTATGCGTATGTGTATCGATTACCGGGAGCTGAATAAGCGAACGGTAAAGAATAAATACCCTCTTCCGCGTATTGACGATTTGTTCGATCAATTGCAGGGAGCAACTTGCTTCTCTAAGATTGATCTTCGTTCTGGCTACCACCAGGTGCGGGTCAGTGAAGATGATATTTCTAAAACTGCTTTCCGCACTCGATATGGTCACTATGAGTTTTTGGTTATGCCATTCGGCTTAACCAACGCGCCTGCTGTGTTTATGGATATGATGAATCGGATTTCTCGCCCTTTCTTGGATAAATCCGTAATTGTGTTTATCGATGATATTCTTGTGTATTCCCGAAGTGAAGCCGAGCACGAGTTGCATTTACGGCAAGTTCTTGAAACTCTCAAGCGAGAGAGGCTTTATGCAAAGTTTTCAAAGTGCGAGTTCTGGCTTCGTGAAGTGCATTTCCTTGGTCATGTGATCTGCAGGGATGGTGTTAAAGTGGATCCGGTGAAAGTCGATGCAGTGATGAACTGGGGGGTTCCCCGAACTCCTTCTGAAGTTCGTAGTTTTCTCGGCCTAGCTGGATATTATAGGCGGTTTATTCGTGATTTTTCTAAACTTGCAGGTCCCTTGACTAAGCTTACTCGGAAAGATGTTGCTTTTGTGTGGTCAGAGGCGCAAGAACAAGCGTTTCAATCTCTGAAACGGCTATTGTGTGAGGCTCCGATTCTTTCTTTCCCCGACGGGTCTGATGACTTCGTCGTTTACTGTGATGCTTCTTATTCGGGGCTTGGCTGCGTGTTAATGCAGCGTGATAAAGTGATAGCATATGCGTCTCGACAGTTAAAGCCACATGAAGGTAACTATCCGACCCATGATCTTGAGTTAGCTGCTGTTGTGTTTGCTCTGAAGCTGTGGCGGCATTATCTGTACGGTACCAAGTGTGTGGTCTGTACGGATCACAAGAGTCTGCAATACGTGTTTACACAGAAAGAGCTCAATATGAGACAGCGGCGTTGGCTCGAATTAATCAAAGATTACGACTGTGAGATCCGTTATCATCCTGGTAAAGCCAATGTGGTGGCGGATGCTCTTAGTCACAAAAGCTCGTCTGCGGAGACGAAGTTCATGAAGCTTGTGGTGATTCCTGATATTCTTGCGAGATTGAAGGAAGCACAATCTGTGGCCTTGCGTGACGAGAATCTTGCAGCGGAAGTGATGCGAAAACAAAAAGATATGCTTACAGATGATAGCCGTGGCCTAAAGACTTTTCAGTCCCGTGTTTAGGTGCCTTTGTACGGTGGAAATCGTGAGTTGATTCTGCAAGAGGCTCACCAGTCTCGACTGTCTGTTCATCCGGGCAGCACCAAAATGTACCATGATCTGAAATCTTTGTACTGGTGGCCTACTTTAAAGCGAGACGTTGCTTCCTACGTGGAAAAGTGTCAAATATGTGCGCAAGTGAAGACTGAGCACCAGAAACCATACGGTAATCTTCAGCAACTCGAAATTCCTGAGTAGAAGTGGGATAATATTACGATGGATTTCGTGACAAAGTTGCCAAAAACGCTCAGAGGACACGATGCGGTTTGGGTCATAGTTGACCGTTTGACTAAAAGTGCTCATTTTCTGGCTATCAGCGAGTCTACCTCGTTGGATAAATTAGCAAAGTTGTATATTGCTGAAGTGGTGTCGCGCCATGGAGTGCCGTGTTCTATTGTGTCAGATCGCGATCCACGGTTTACTTCGAATTTTTGGCGGAGTTTACAGCTTGAGCTTGGCACTCGTGTTCACTTGAGCACGGCGTACCATCCTCAGACAGACGGCCAGTCAGAAAGGACTATTCAAACCCTGGAGGACATGCTTCGCGCATGTGTACTTGAGTTCGGTGGAGCGTGGGATTCACATCTGCCGTTGATTGAGTTTGCTTATAACAACTCATACCATTCCAGTATTGGGATGCCTCCATTCGAGATGCTGTACGGGAGACGTTGTCGCACTCCTACGTGTTGGCTAGAGCCTGGCGAGAAGCAGTTCGCCGGACCTGAGATAGTGCAAATTACTGCCGATAAAGTGAAAGTGGCACGCGAAAAGCTGAAAGCCGCTCGTGATCGACAGAAAGTGTACGCTGACCCGAGACGTCGGCCAGTTGTGTTTAACGAGGGCGATCGGGTGTTCCTGAAAGTCTCTCCGTGGAAGGGTGTTATCCGTTTTGGCCGTAAAGGCAAATTGAGTCCGCGTTTCATAGGAACGTTCAAGATCCTACGCAAAGTCAATGATCAAACAGTGTCTCTGGAGTTACCTCCAGAACTTGAGGGTATTCACAATACCTTCAACGTGTGTTACTTGCGAAAGTGTAAAGTGGATGAGAGTCAAATTCTGCCACTGCAAGAGCTGAGAGTTGATGCTTCAAAGCGCCTCGTTGAGGAACCTGTTGAGATTCTCGGCTCAAAGACTAAAAAGCTGCGTAAGAAAGTGATCAAGCTCGTTCTTGTGAAGTGGAAATATAACCTAGGTTCGAATATGACCTGGGAAACTGAAGATGATATGTGAGCTCGATATCCCCGCCTGTTCGTGAGTGATCAGATTCCGAGGACGGAATCTTCTTAAGGGGGGTAGATTTGTAACACCCAGTAAATGGGCCAAGCAGTGTAGGGTTGTACTTTGTGCTTTAGAGCTTGTACAATGACTTTAAGTGAAATTAATTAAGTGTTTTGTGTGACTAACGTGTCTCGTGTTAATTAATGTGATTATGTGAAAAGTGTCGGTTGTGTCTGAAAGTGATGTCGTGTTATACGGTTTCGCGTAATGATTCCGTAGATATCCCCGTTAGGCAAAACGGGATGGCGTGTGTTAAGTTGCAAGTTAGAAAGGGGAACAAAATACCCCTTGTTTAATTGTGTGACCCCAAGGTCGGCATATGTATGCCTTATCCCCTGGGTCAAGTTCAAACACACACACAAACACTTTCATGTACGTACAAACTCAAACACACACATATACTTAGAGATTTTGGAGGAGATCAAGTTCAGTCTGTTTGAAAGGAGTTTCTTAAAGCCGATTCGAGTATCAATCTACTGTTCTTGTTGCTGATTTGTAAGTAATTCCATGTCAAAACCTATTTTGAGTTCATAAAGAGGAAACATCATTTGATGGTGTTTAATTGTGTTCTTGTGTTTGTTGATATGTCAAAATGTGTTTCTAGACTTCCCTTGATGTCAAGTAGTGTATACAAACGATTGAATCTGGTTTCAATCGGGTTTTGGAGTGAAAAACGAGTATTTGCAGAGCTGTGTCGAAACAGGGACGAAGGTCTGCTGTTCGTCGACTTCCTACGGGCGTAGGTACTGTTCCCTACGGCCGTAGTAAGCCTTGTGTATACACTACGGCCGTAGGCAAGGTCACTGCGGCCGTAGGATGTGTTTTTGTGTGGGTTACCGTCTACGGACGATGAAACAAGGACTAGGGGTGTAGGTACGTAACCTACGGTCGTAGTTCACCAAAGAATAGCTACTACGGGTGTAGGAATAGGTTCCTACGGCCGTAGTACATGATTCATTGGAAAGAAATTCTGCGGGCGTAGTGGGTTGACCCTACGGCCGTAGTAAGTTGTTTTTATGTGTCCTACGGCCGTAGGACATGTACACTACGGCCGTAGTAAGCTGTTCAGTGGTGACAGCTTATGTAACTTGTGTTCTAACCTATGTGTGTTACGTGTAAGTGATAACCAAGCCTGAACCTTATGTGTTAGGTGATTCGGACTACTCAGTGTGTTCTTGGGATTCACGGATTCATATCTGCCTCTTGTGATATCGAGGTGAGTACCGGTTTCCCATAAGACTCAGTAAGTAGAGCTATTGTGTGCCTGTGTTGTGTGCTATGTGATATAGTGATACAGTGTTATAAGTGATACCATGTGATATAAAATGTGATATGTGATACGCATGCGTATTGTGGACCCTATGGGTCAAACGTGTTTATGATCTCCTGTCCGGACAAACGCAGGGGTTGAGGTCAGTCGCCGATGCGGCTGGGTCCCTTGAGTGTTATTCAGGGATTAACGGTTCCCACGAGTGATTTTCTGGGGTAAAGGTTCTGCAGGCCGCCTTTCCTTGACAAAACAGTAGGGTCTTGGTTTGTAACTAAGGCCCAATTGAGCCCAGGTGGCTCCGCAACGTGCTCAGGGGGTTGCTCTTCGCTTCCCCTCCAGCATGGATTGGTGTTGCTGATTTTCTCAGTTGGATTAGTTGAGCGGGATTTGCAACCCCGCGAGATATGATCCTGCTGACCTGTCGGCACACCGCTATGTGATAGCTTAGTATTGTGTGCCTTATTGTGACATGATAGCATGCTTATTGGTGCTTATGTGATACTTGTACTCACTAGCTAGTGTAGCTAATGGTTCGTGATATTTCCCTTTTCGCAGGTTAGTGATCAGATGGCCTGGCGAGGTGGGTTGCTGTGGGTAGTGTTATTGTATATGTCTTTTGGAACACTAGTAGTTTATTAACTCTGATACTATATAACGATGGTCGGTGCGTAGTGGTAACACTGGCTAAATTTTGGTACTTGGCTTGATTCGTTGTTTGTGATCGCCAAGTTGGTAAGCAATACTTAATATGTAATCAGTTGTTTATTCCGCTGCAACTTTTGGTGTAAATAAAGTTTTAATTTACTCTAATTTTAAGCTCGTGAAACCGGTGTTCCAGTTTGGAGCATACCATGCACCTTCATCAAGGATTTATCCATGTTGTGCATATGATAACTCATAGTGAATTGATCATATGCACTAGGCAGAGATTGGAGGATCAAATAGACTGCCATCTCCCTCCCGATAGTGAAACCCAACTTCTCCATGCGCTCAATGTTTACTTTCATACACAAAACATGAGCGCTCACGTTCCCTCCATCTTGAAGCTTACAAGCGAGAATGGACTTGAAGCATTCATACCTCTCCTGCCTCGCATGCTGTTGGAACATGTCCTTCAGCTACACGATCAGTTCGTAGGCACTCAAGTGCTCCATTTGCTTTTGCAAATCGGAGCTCATTGTGCTCGACATGAGGCATGTGATCTCCTCAGTTTCCTTGAGGCGTTTTTCATACGCCTCTCGGACCGCCCTTGTTGCACCGCTTGGAAGTGCCTCGGGTAAGGGTTCCTCAATGGTATGCAACTTTCCTTCATAGCGTAGGACAAGCCTTAGCTGCCTATGCCAATCCATAAAGTTGCTACCGTCGAGTTTCTCCTTTTCAAGGAAAACTCGTAGAGAAACGTTTGTGGTGATGTTGTTTGCGCTTGTTGATGCCATCTAAAAATTGCAAAGTAGATTTTAGTTAGTTTGATATTTTATCTTGTTAAAACAATTTACCCATAAAGAATCATCTTAACAAGGCTAAGAACCTTATTTCATCCTACCATGTGACGGGGTTACCGCGGATCACATGATAAAACTATTTAGGTCGGCAACCATTTTGCCAATTGCAATCTCTATTGCAATCCTTAGCACCTTGAGGGATCCTATGACAACCAAGGGTCGTTTGGCATGTTTGATCCCTTCTTGCACCAATCTTAAATTTTGAAATTTTTATTAACTTGTGCTAAGCACGACAATCAAAAGATTTCAAAACATAAAATTGCAAATCGTCCGTCAAGACAAACGATGACAAATCCACCAAAATTGGCTCGTGCTAAGCTCGACAACCAAAATTGTGAATCTTGTCACACTCACCTTCCACACAGTTTTATGAGAATTGGCTCGTGATAAGCTCGACAACCAAAACTCATAATACTAGATTCGGGTGGTATCGAATTACGGATGGTGCATGATTTACGTTTTATGGAAAGATAGGCTTTTGTTTCCGGTTTGCTTTTTAGATTAACTTATTAGTGACAAAACCTAATTTCACTAGGTGAGTTAATCTGTATGTAAGCGCGCGAGAGAATTGTAAACCATTTTTAGCAAATCTCTTGTGATTTTATTAATTTTCAAAAAATTGTCTAGCATGCGAATCCTAAGCAAACCATGCATAGCAAAATCACAACACACGCATAAAATATTATAATTGGTAACCCTTGCCATAAAAACCTATGCGTTCTTCCCGTGATCCAAACGGGAAGAACATGGTCAATTCGAAGGGGTAAAAGTCCTTGATGCGAGCTCCTACTAAAACCGCCACCTCCATCGGATTTCATCGGCTTCATGGACACCTAGCTCCATCTCCTTTTGACTCCTTTTAGTGTGTCTTCATCCTCCATGAAGTACAATACATACAATAGAATAAAAATGACATGCAAGCCACATTATACCTATCTATTTATTACAATTACATGGATGAATGAAATGGCATGCAAGCCACAATATTATTACAAATTTATCAAATGAATAATAATAATACAACCACATATGCATCCAAACATACAATCAACCACAAGGCCAAGGCAAGGTTACCAATCTATAAATCCACATACAACCAAACATACACTATAGCTACTTGAATAACAAGTAAAAACACCAAAAATGAAATTCCAAAAGCTCCAAAATAAGCCAAAAACCCGAGACCAGAAACTGTTTTTAACTTGAAACAAAAAACTGTTACAGCGCCTTTAGCGCCGCTAACCCAGTTCGACAAAAAACAAACATTTTGATGTCGGGTTTTTGAGGCCACCATGTGCAAATCTAACATAGAGGTTGCTTGTTGTTATTCTCACCAAGAGACCAACAACTGGTATCAGAGCAGGATGAACGATTTCATAAGTTGAAAGTTCAAGATTCTGAGAAAGTTTACAATGTCTACAAGCAACAATTCTTCAAACTTTCCACAGATTTCTGCCAAAGGCTGTCCCGCATTTGATGGATCTGACTATCCTATGTGGAAGTTCAGAGCCATGCTATTACTCAAGTCCATTGACAATCGTATGTACGATGTCATTACAAAAGGACCTATCATCCCCAAGATACCTGCTACTGTCAGTGATACGTCTCCTGGTAGAACTGAAAAGGATATGAGAAAGCCTGCTGCATCCTGGACTGATGAAGATTGGAAACTATACAATCTGGATGACAAGGCAAAAAGTGTTCTGGCAAATGCCCTGACCAACGAGATCTTGCATACTGCGACTGGGTGTCAGTCTGCAAAAGAGATCTGGGATACTCTGAGTGTTACATATGAGGGCACAGATCTGGTCAAATAGTAGAAGAAGAATCATTTAAACAGATCATATGAAAACTTCTTCTCAAAGAAGAATGAAACCCTGGCTGATGTGTTTACTAGGTTTCATTGCTTGATTAATGACCTGCTAAGAGTAGGCATTAAGAAGGAAGAGGCTGAACTCGTGCTAAAGTTTCTGGATGTGTTACCAGAAAGGTTCAATGAAGTAACCACAGTACTGAGGGCTGGAGGAACATTGCATTTGTATAACCTACAGTCCATTTATGGGTTCTTGCTCAATCTTGAACAGATCACAGAGCACAAGAGAACTTCTCAACAACAACTTAAGGAGTCCTTAGATAAAGCTGAAGTTGCATTGGTTGCACAGAAAAAGAAGAAAAGTTCCAAGGCACTAGTTGTTGAATCTGAGACTGAGTCAGAATCCCAAGCTGACTACTCAGACTCAGACTCAGGTGATACTGATGATGTTCATAGTATCACTAAGCAAATGGCAATGTTAGCCAGACGTTTGAGAAGAGCTCAACGGGGAAGAGGAAGATCTGACAGGGGCAAAGGGAAGAGTTCCTTTGATCCCAAGAATGTTGTGTGCTTCAACTGTCAGAAGAAGGGACATATTGCTGCTGAGTGCAGATTAAAGAAGGGAGAATCATCATCAGTTGCTGATAAGAATGCTTATAGAGCTGACAAATACAAGAAGAAATACACTCAGCTCAAGAAAGGAAAGCCAGAAGACAAACCCAATGCAAAAGGACTATACGCTGAAACCTGGGATACAAAATCATCTACCTCAGATGATGATGTATGTCTTATGGCTCAAGAAGATGAAGAGTTAGAATTAGATGAGGTTGATTATGGTTAGTCTGAATCAATCTTTGAAGCTGACATGAAGGAAGCTGAGAAAAACAGCAAGCTTAGTAATTGGGATCATGCTTCCATGTACAAGGTCAGTAATTTCTACTCTTACACTGATGAAGAAAAGGGTCTTGCGTTTGATTATTTGCTGAATGATTTCAAGACCAGCCTTAAGTCTCAAAATGACCTCAAAGCTGAAATAGCTAAACTCAAAGATGAGATTAAGGAAAATCAATCTCTCATTGATGTTGGTAAGAAAGCACAGTGTGATCTTGAATGCCAAAGACACATTAATAAACTTCTAAGTGAAGAACTTCACGAAGCTAAAGTCAAAGCTGACCAACTTCAAAAGGTTACTGAGTCTTGGTGTAAGTCATCAAAGCTTGCTGAAAAGTGCATAAACCAACAAATTCCTAAACATGTACAAGATGTACTTGGAGGTGACTATCAAACAGTAGCTTACGTGGCTGATGATGAGATAGCAATTACAGACTCTGAGGAGGATAGACAACTGATTGAGTCTCATAAGTCAGCCTCAGAGAAAAGACATGATCCAAACTTCAAATACAATATGTTTGTAAAAGCTAAAGATCATGGAAATAAGTGCTCAACATCCAAACAGCATAGTAAGTCGGTGCTGGACAGATTAGGCACTCAGCCTATTCAAAGAACTTCAGTCATAGAAAGGCTTAATCCAAATCATTTCAAAAGACAACATTCTCTATCTGGCTCGGAGAGAAGTTACAAGAATAGGAAGACCACTGTAAGTCAGAGGTCAAATCACAACAATGGTAAGTCCAAAGTTGTAGATCTTGGTAAGTCCAAGAAGATCAACAGTGGTAAGTTCAAACCTGTTGAAACCGGTGAGTCTAGTAAGCATGACAAAGGTAAGTCCAAGGTCATGGAAAAGAAGTTTGTTGGTCAAGCTTCTAATCAAAAGGATAACAAACAAATATCTAACAAAGGTAAGTCCAAAGTCAGTGGGCATCAAGTGAATCAACTTGCAAAGAAAGTTGAAAAGTTATCCACTTCATATAATCCTAAAACTGAGAGCAAGTTCTCACAAGGATTATTGGACACTCTACCTCCTATAATCATTAGAAGAAGGAGATGCTACAAGTGCAGAAGTAGAGGTCATGAGGCTAAGGATTGTGATGTTGAAATCTCAAGGCCTGAACAAGAACAAGATGATCAGTCTACACAGGACTCAGCTCCTACTCAAGCTGAACAACCAGTTCAACAAGATGGAGATGCTAAGTTCTCCTCATCTGAACCCACCAAGAAGTGGGTTCCCAAACAAAACTAATGTGTTTAGTTTTTATATCATGTGTAGGGTTCAATTAAATGGTACTTGGATAGTGGATGCTCAAGGCACATGACCGGGTGGAAAGGACCTCTTAGTGATTTCCAGGAAGATGAAGGTCCTAAAGTAACTTTTGGAGACAATTCCCATGGAAGAACTAAAGGCTATGGGAAGATGCATGCTGGCAAAGTTACTTTCCATAAGGTTGCATATGTCAAGGGTCTTAAGCACAATCTGATTAGTATCAGCCAATTGTGTGATGAAGACAACATTGTTACTTTTAGGAAGAAAGCAGGAACAATATATAATGCTAAGGGAAAGCCTGTATTAATAGCTAAAAGAGAAAGAGATGTGTATCTACTTGATCTTAACTCTGCTGATCCCTATACTGAAACCTGCTTGTATTCCCAATCTGTTCCTAAGCTGAGTTGGTTATGGCATAAACGATTATCACATTTGAATTTTAAAAATATAAATATGCTATCCAATAATGAGTTAGTCTCTAGATTACCAAAGATCACATTTGTCAAGGATAAATTGTGTTCAGCTTGTGAACAAGGGAAACACCACAAAGGGTCCTTTAAATCAAAGCAAGATTTTTCAATAACAGACCCATTGCATATGTTGCATATGGATCTGTTTGGACCCATAAGTACTCCAAGCCTAAGTGGCAAGAAGTACACACTGGTGATAGTAGATGAGTTCTCACGATTCACCTGGGTAATATTCCTTAAAGCCAAAAGTGAGGCTGCCCTGGAGATAATAAGTTTTATCAAACAGGAAGAGTTGCAGAAAGGTAAGTCTGTAAAGCAACTCAGAAGTGATCATGGGACTGAGTTCAGAAACTCTACCCTTGTAAGCTTCTGTGAACAAAAGAGAATATTACAAAAATTCTCATCTGTCAGAACTCCCCAACAAAATGGAGTTACTGAGAGGAGAAATAGAACTCTAATTAAGGCTGCTAGAACAATGTTGTGTGAGGCAGGATTGAAACTCTATTTTTGGGATGAAGCTGTAAGTACAGCCTGTTATACTCAAAATAGATCAATCATTGTCAAAAGACATGGTAAAACATCATATGAAATGTATAAGTCTAGAAAGCCCAATATAGGTTATTTCCATGTCTTTGGTTCAAAATGCTACGTGCTGAATCAAAGAGATCAGCTCCATAAGTTGGAACCCAAAGCTGATCCTGGAATATTCGTTGGTTATTCCTCGATCTCCAAATCATACAGAGTATATAACACGAGGAGAAAGACCATAGAAGAATCAATTCATGTCTCATTTGATGAAGACAGTCTTGATCAAGCGGAGAAAAGACAAGCTGACTTGGTTAGTCTGAGTGAGCTTGAAAAGCCAGAGAAAACCAATATGTCAAATCCTATGTATGTCATGGGAGATGATAGTGATGATGATGTGTGTTCATCAAAGAAATCATCAGAGGCTCCAAGGAATTCCCAAGCTGAGAAGGATGATGAGTTCATCAACCCCTTTGGAGCTGAAGTCACTCAGACTGAGGATCTCAGTGATCATCAGTCTGTTGACAATGCTGCTATTGAGACTGAGGAGATAAGTTCACCTCAAGACTCTCCACATCACTCAGATCCAACCAGATTCTCCAACTACAACATTCAAATTCCTCAAAGACCATCCTCAAGATCAAATCATTGGAAATGTCCAAGAAAGGGTTATGACTATATCAAAGGCTACAGCTAATTATGCTGCCCACTTTGGTTTTCTATCTCAAATGGAACCAAAGAAGACTGAAGAAGCCTTAGAGGATGAGGATTGGATTGAAGCTATGCAAGAGGAATTGAATGAATTTGAGAGAAATAAGGTCTGGAGCCTTTTCCCTGCCCCCAAAGATCATTCAATTATAGGCACTAAGTGGGTCTATAGAAATAAAATGGACAAGGATGGAGTGATAGTTAGGAACAAAGCCAGACTGGTAGCACAAGGGTATAAGCAAGAAGAAGGAATTGATTATGATGAGACATTTGCCCCTGTTGCTAGAATTGAAGCCATAAGGCTGTTCCTGGCTTATGCAGCATATAAAGACTTTAAAGTCTATCAAATAGATGTGAAGAGTGCTTTCCTAAATGGAAAACTTCAGGAGGAAGTCTATGTGAAACAACCTCCTGGCTTTGTCAGTTCAAAGTTTCCACATCATGTCTATAAGTTAGACAAGGCTTTGTATGGTCTTAAACAAGCTCCAAGAGCTTGGTATGATACACTTTCCACTTATCTACTATTAATGGATTTCACTAGAGGTAGTATAGATAAGACACTCTTTATCAAAAAGAGTAAAGGATAGGTGATTCTTGTACAAATCTATGTGTATGACATTATCTTTGGTTCTACTAATGAATCTATGTGTGAATGGTTCTCCAAAATAATGTCACAAAAGTACAAGATAAGCATGATGGGTGAGATGACATATTTCTTAGGCCTACAAATTCAACAAAATCCTGATGGAATATTCATCAATCAAAGCAAGTATGTACTTGATTTGATAAAGAAATATGGTTTTGATTCTAGTTCAACCATGAGAACACCCATGTCACCAGCAATCAAGTTGAGTAAAGAATCAGATGGTAAGTCTGTGTGTCAGTCTACCTATAGAGGAATGATAGGTTCATTACTCTATTTGACAGCTAGTAGACCTGATATCATGTTTGCTACATGTGTTTGTGCAAGATATCGGGCAGATCCTAAAGAATCACATCCTCAAGCTGTGAAAAGGATCTTTCGGTACCTTAAAGGTACTCCAAATCTAGGTCTTTGGTATCCAAAGGACTCTGGATTTGAGTTAGTTGGTTTTTCAGATGCTGACTATGCTGGGTGCAAGTTAGATAGAAAATCAACAACGTGAGGATGTCAACTGCTTGGAGGGAAGTTAGTCAGTTGGACTAGTAAGAAACAGAACTAAGTGGCTACTTCAAATGCTGAAGCTGAATATGTTGCAGCAGGAAGCTGTTGTGCTCAAATCCTATGGATGCAGCATCAGCTTCAAGATTTTGGTATGAGTTTCAAGAAAACTCCTATCTTCTGTGATAACCAAAGTGCTATAGCCATAACTTACAATCCAGTCTTCCACTCAAGAACCAAGCTCATTGAAATTAGACATCACTTCATCAGGGACATCGTGGAAAAAGGTAAAGTTGACATTAAATTTATCTTCACTGATGACCAATTAGCAGATATCTTTACTAAACCACTTGATGAGAAAAGGTTTATGTATCTGCTAAGTAATGCTCAACCCCTACCTAAGTGTCTAGAATCTGAGTTTTTCAGTTTGACAGAGACTAAGTGTCTTAAGCTAAGTGCACAGTTTATAAATAAGTTTTCATAAACTGTATAACCTGTCAAGATGAATGATGAGTTCACTCGTTTGGTAAGTTCCAAACAAATTTTTAACTGCTTAGTGTAGTTAAGATATAGTTTGAGTCAGTCTCAAACATAAATGACTAAGTGTCATTGAGTCTTGCTGTGTGCCTAACTCAAACTGTGTGATTGGTTCACATGTTTGGTAAGTTCCAAACATATTTTACATACTTAGTGTAGCTAAATTTCATGTTTAAGTCAGTCTTAAACATAAATGACTAAGTGTCATTAAGCCTGAGCTGTGTGCTCTACACAAGCTGAGTACCAATCTCAAGCTGAGTGCTCAACTCAAGCTGAGTGCTTGAATCAAGCTGAGTGCTTGACATAAACTGAGTAATAAGTCTACTCAGACTTGGTATGTCCAAAACCATGTTTTAATTACTAAGTGTTATTGATTCATGTGTCTCTGCGTCTTTGGGTCAGTCTCAAATCGCATATTATACTAATTCGGTATTAGTGTAATACAACAGTGTTAATCATATTTGTGTAGGTCACTAATATTATTTTACACTTGTATCCGTAGGAAGATGATGTGTTTCTACCATCTTATTGTTACATCAAGCCGTAATTTTTCCGGTGTAACGAATAAAAATGGGATTCTAACGGTAACTTTTCTCTATCTCCTCGGAAAGGTATATATACCGCTCATAACCGGTTTAGAGAAGTTTACGCCTACAATTCTGACTTCTCACCTTCTACAATACCTTCTGCAACCACCTCAATTGCTTAGTGCATTCGTCCGTTCCAAACCCTAAATTGCTAAGTGCAGTTTCTGAACCGCTCAGTGCAAATTACAAAATACTCAGTGTAATCAATCCAAAATGGACGGAATCACATTAGTTCTCGGTGATCAAATGGTTCGAGGTGCTCAGTTTAAGATCAATGGAGTGTCGTTGCTTAAAGTCAACAATCAATGGGCCTGTCTTGCAATTCCTCCAAGGAAACAAGGCAGAGGATATGAAGTCTGGGTGGCTTACATCCGTAAATGCCCCCTGGCATTCGTCACCTGTGGCACACCCCTCCATATTGTTCCTCAACATCTACTGGAGTTCTGGTACACATGTACGTATGACCAGAACAAGGGAGAGATTACAGGGACTGTTCTTAATGGCAATAGAACTGTGGTCCTATCCGTGCAGCGGCTAAGGGATGTTCTTCAACTCCCTCAATCTGATGAGTTCGAGCCTGCTGTCACGAGGCAGGTGGCAAGGTCAGTCCTACCCAGAATGGGTCACCCGCAGACAGAGGGTGTTATAAAAAACGCCACCTTTCCAACCAGTTAGGGTTTCATGGTGTCCACAGTGATTCGTTCACTTGGTACCAAGGTTGGAGGACTGGACCAGGTCAACGAGTTCGAGATGCAGCTGTTGTACAACATGTACTTCGCCAGAAACTTAGATTATGCTCAACTCATCTTCAATGAACTCAGGGTCCAAGTGATGAAGACCACAAGGGATCTTCATGTACCCTTCATAAGGTACCTGTCCTTGGCATTTGAAGCCGAGCTGGGGACAGCACTATATGAAGCTGATCAGGATATGTTCCTGTTTCCTACACTCAGCTCCAAGATGTTCAATAGCGATATCTTCCCAGAGCAAGAGGGTCTGAGTGAGCCCATGCTACTGATAGCTGAGGCAGCTTCATCAGAGAGTGAAGAAGAGGGGGATCCAATCAAGGGGGAGCTTTCCAAGCTGACACCGAGGTTCAAGCTGAGCACTCTGCTCAGGCTGAACCAGCAAATATTGAAGCTGCTTCTGGTAAGACCTCTCCACTTTCTCTCTCTTCTCAATATTCTCCATCTACTTTTGGAGATAAGTTTGTGGTAAACCCAACCCAGTCTAACCCATCTCCTCCACCTTCTTTCCATCTAAAATCCCACTCTGAAGCCACCCCTAGTATGCCCACTGCTGCTAGGGAGAATATCCAAACCTACACCAGGAAAACTGCCAAAGGTGGTGCCACCTCTAAAGGCATCACTGGAGCTGAGATCACATTGATCCCTCCACCGGCAGGAGTTGAGGGGGAGATGCCTACTCTTAAGGTGTCAACCTCGAGGCTCATTACAACCCAATAGCCTAAACCGGGTGTGGTATCTACTCAGCCCACACTCTCCAGTGCCATGTGAGAGCCCATTACTGTGCCTAAGCAGACACACTTAGGTAACATTGAAGAAATGACCAATCCCCAGGGTCATTCACCCCTCTCCAAACCAATTAGCCAACCACCTACCCATACACTTCACGTATCGAGCCCCATTACTTCTCTTCACTTCTCACACCTACACGCACGACCTGTCAATGTTTCATCTTCATACCAAGGTGATTCACAGGGTCCAAACTCTGGTGCAAATGAGTTTGAGGGTATACACCAACCCTTGAATGATGCACCCAAATTCCAACCCTCTCAGGCTGACTTGATGAATTTCTTTAAAAGTCAGTTTGACAAGCTGCACCTCAAGAGAAAGCAGACCACGAAGGAAATGATCATGATTTTGGATTCTCTAGACGAGGAGGTGTTAAACTTGAAATCTGCCGTTGCTGCCCTACAAAAACAAAAGACTTCATCCCCTATTGATGATGAAAAAAAGGGGGAGAAGGTTCAAGATGCTGAAGCTGAGCCAGTCAAAGCTGAAGCTCTACTACTATTGGCAAAGGGAGCAGAACAGATTGAGGGGGAGACAAAAATAGAAAAAGAAGCTGAGCTGACTGAAAAAGAAAAAGGCAAGAGAACAGCAGTGGTCAGCTCAGAAGAATCAGAACCCCCTCAGCAAAAAAGAAGAAAAACGATTCTCAGTGAATCATCAGCCTCAGATGAAGACTCTGCTGACATAATGACTTTACAAGAAAGAGCTTCTATGCTGGCAGTAAGGAGATTGGAACAAGAAGATGCTGACCAGCTTGGGATATCTATCGAAGAATTAAGAAGAAGACAATTGAATGCTCAAGCTGTGTTAGTTGATGAGAAAGTAACAAGAGAACAGGCCTGGGCTGGCAAATCAAAAGGCAGAATGAGGAATTAGCTAAACTCAAGCTGCCTATTGTGCCCAAGGAGGAAGAAGAAAAAGAACTTCCTGTTCAAGATCAACAAGAAGAGGAGAACATAACTCAATGTTATACAAGAAACTACTTCTCTTCTCAGTTTGATTCACTCAAGTTGAGTTCAATTCAAGGAATCATCATTATGGAATTTGTCTTAAAGAATGGTGAATCAATTTCTCTGGAGCTGAATCAACTTCATAAACTGGGGTATGAAGAGTGGAAGGAAGTGGCCATCCTCATCAAGCAGATGGAGAAGTCCTCTGCCAGGAATCAAGTTAAAGACGAGATCTTAAGGCTACTTGCAAGAGCTGATGCAATACAAATCATACCCAGGACTGAGATAGCTACCCTACTGACTTCTTTTCATAAAGTTGGAAAGAAGAAGCAAACAAAACCAGCTGGATTAGCAAAAGCAGATAAGTACACTCTGAATCTTCATGAAGGCTTGGAGTTTAAAGAAAACACTTATGTGGAAAAACCTGAGAAAGGATTCATGTACCTAGACAGAAATGGAGAACAGCTTCCAATCTGATGCAAACATATACACATGTGGGGTATCTCAAGTGTTTGCTCTGAGACAAATTATGGAAAAGACTGAACAAACTGCAAGGTTTAGATACAGAAGAAACAGAGCAATCAGATCTCAAAAGGATCAGCTTCAACACTTGCCTAATTTGCAAGAAATCCTTGAAGAAATCAACAAGGAGATCAGGGAGTTTGAAGAGATGCATCCTGAATTAGATTAGTTCTAATGTAAATACTAGATTAGTTCTAATATTTTTGTAAGCACTTAGTGTGCATGATCTATGTGATCAATACTTTTGTATTAAGATTTGTTCAATTAATACAAGTATAAGTTTGATATGTTCAACTTGTGTTATGATATGTTCATAATTATTAGTCTGATAAGTTCAACTTGAATGGATAGTTGATTGGTTCTTATTCATTAATGTATTTAGTTGGCGTGTTCAACTTAAAGTTGGTATGTTCCACTTAAAATTGATATGTTCAAATTTAAAATCTTCATAAGTTTGAGATTTAAAAAATAATTCTGTTAAACAAACTTAATAACTGTTTGATGGTTTTGTCATCATCAAATAGGGGGAGTTTGTTGGGAAAATGATCTCATCAGTTTAGATTTGATGAGACAAAGTTAAGTTTGTTGGATATGTTCTAGATATAATTTAAACAGAACTATGAGGCTTGATCAGACTGAACACGTATAGTGTTTCAGACTGAGCATAAGTTGAATATAAGCTGAGCATATGTTCGATCAGCTTATACTATATCTTAGTAAGATTATCACTATGTGTGATAAGTTGTGTATGTCACCTAAGATATATTGTTCAACTTGATGTGTTTCAAGCTGAGTGACTCAGCGTATATACTGAGTCAGCTCAACAGAGTTGCTAAATAAGTTCTAGCTAACTCTTAGGACTTCTAAGGATGAGTTTATTAATATACGTGTTAGTTCATGTTGGTTTTCGAGTTTGTTCTCGAAGAACTCAGCTTGATGAGTTTCAAGCTGAGTAACTCAGTCCGAGTAAGAAGTCAGCCTAAAGAAAGTTTAAATATGTTTTAAACTTATCTTTTTAACTCTCTATATCTACGGGAAGGATAAGAAGACTTCAGAATCAAGATTGAAGATTGAAGACTGAAGACTCAAGATAAGAAGATTCAAGATTCAAGGTTCCGAGTTATCCGATAGTTAGTTATCAAATTAGGCTGAGTCTTAGTTTGTTAGATTCCGTAGCCACAGATACTTATCTCCTGAAAAGTTTAGAGATACGACTCACAAATAACTACAACGACGATTACAACTAAGTGTTGTAGAGCCAAATACCTCACCTCAACCGTATGTGTTACGATTCTTAAATCACTGTTTGTCAGTTCAACGTGATCAAGATATTCACAGATTTCCAAGCTATTTGTGTGTTCGAATACTCACATTGGTTGTGAGATTGGTAAGTTTTCAATCTGTGATTAAATCCTGTTTAGAGAGTCGTAAGTATCTATAATCATAAGTTGATTATAGATAGCTAAGTTTGAAAGATTGAGAGATTTATATTAGGTGTTTACATATCAAGAGTTGCTTACTTGAAAGAGTCTGTAATCATCTTCTTATTAATGAAAAGCAAAACATTCGATTGTGGTTTGATTTACTTTGTGTAACACTTTATTTTGATTTGTTCAATTTTCGCAGAAAGTGTATTCAACCCCTCTTCTACACATCTGTTGCTTGTTGTTATTCTCACCAAGAGACCAACAACTGGTATCAGAGCAGACTGAACGATTTCATAAGTTGAAAGTTCAAGATTCTGAGAAAGTTTACAATGTCTACAAGCAACAATTCTTCAAACTTTCCACAGATTTCTGCCAAAGGCTGTCCCGTATTTGATGGATCTGACTATCCTATGTGGAAGTTCAGAGCCATGCTGTTCCTCAAGTCTATTAACAATCGTATGTACGATGTCATTACAAAAGGACCTATCATCCCCAAGATACCTGCTACTGTTAGTGATACGTCTCCTGGGAGAACTGAAAAGGATATGAGAAAGCCTGCTACATCCTGGACTGATGAAGATTGGAAACTATACAATCTGGATGACAAGGCGAAAAGTGTTCTGGCAAATGCCCTGACCAACGAGATCTTGCATACTGCGACTGGGTTAGAAAAGCCAAGGAGAAATACTAGAGTTAGAAAAGAAAGAAATCTTGGAGATGATTTTTTGTCTTATTTGGTTGAAGGGATACAAAAGAAAGTGACGAGACAGGTCATTTTCTCCATTAATTTGGATGATGACCCTAAGACCTTTGCTGAGGCTATGTCATCTAGAGATGCTCCTTTGTGGAAGGAAGCTGTAAATAATGAGATGGACTCAATCTTGGGTAATGGAACTTGGGAGTTAGCTGATCTTCCCAAGGAAAAGAAACCCATTGGATCTAAGTGGATATTTAAGAAGAAATACCACCCAAATGGATCCATATCTGCCTATAAAGCAAGATTAGTTGCTAAGGGGTATAGGCAGAGAGAAGGCATTGATTATTTTGACACCTATGCTCCAGTTGCTAGGATTAGTTCTATTAGAACTCTCATAGCAATATTCGCTTTGAAAGGACTGTACATTCATCAAATGGATGTGAAGACAGCTTTTCTTAACGGATACTTAAATGAGGAGATTTATTTGGAGCAACCCGAAGGGTTTGTGATACCCGGACAGGAAAATAAAGTGTGTAGACTTATTAAATCCTTGTATGGAAGCAAGCACCTAAACAGTGGCATGAGAGATTTGATACCACTGTAACTGCCTTCAGTTTTCGGCACAACGGTGCTGATAGGTGTATTTATACTAAATGCACTTCTTATTACACAGTAATCATTTGCCTAAATTTTGACGATATGTTGATTGTTAGCAATCACCTAGAAGGTATTTCTGAGTGTTAGAAATGTATTATTGTAATAGAATAGGAGTTCAAACAATAGTTGAGGGTGCTTATTGTAAATATACCTTATAAGTATATAACCCTTGTGCTACACAAGGAAATGTAAGGGTTGCCACACTTACAAAAAATAAACTATGTGTGTTCTAAGGTGAAAACGAGATTCTATCTCAACCTTATCATAGTTATCTTAGCAATCCTTCAATCTACCGCTTGTTTATCTCTAAAAAGTGGTATCAGAGCCAAAGGAGTCAAGATCTATCGGGTGATATCATCAACAAATCAAAGTTTGAAGATCAAATGGGCTGTTCATCGAAGAAAAAGGGGCTGATCATACGGGTTTTTCAACTCAAGATGCTACTTATGATATGAAAATAGGGGTTATCGATCGAGAATCAAACAACATCTACTGTTCTTTGATCGAAAAAGGTATATTCAACTGTTCCATACACGAAAAATCAGAAAAATCGAAGTTTTCTCAGGTTTATTGTTCATGCCTTGAATTTATTGTTTCATCTACGAAGGCATCATTATACGTGGGTTTGGTTCGATTTTAAAAAGAGAAATGGTTGAAATTGTTACTTGAATCAACCACAAGAAAATCGATTTTAATATGATCGATTTTGAAGCTTTCAAAAATTTATCAAGAACAGTTGGAAAATTGAAGAACGCTTCAGATCTGGGATTTTGATTTCAAAAAGGATAAAAACACCAAAAATTTGGTGTTTGTGTGTGAAATCAAGTGCTGGTATGGATGTTTGTGTTTGAGTGTGGAACTTGCACAAGTCAAGGTCAAATCAGGTACAAGTAGGCAGATTTGACATATTTTGTGTCAGGTGCGATAGCTATCAGCCGCACTTTTTAAGTTCCTATTCGATAAGTAAGAAATTCACCAAGTGTTGGCCAATCGCATGGATCCAATCGCATGGACCCAATCGCATGCGATTCAATTTCAGATCCAATCGCGTGGACCCAATCGAATGCGATTCAATTGCACAGATCCAATCGCACAGATCCAACCGCACAGATTCAATCGCAATAATCCAATCACATGCGATCCGAATCACACTCTATCGATCGTGTTCTAATATTGTTCTATCTATTGTGGTCTATCGAACAGGTTTCTCAGAGTTGCAATTTCCACTCCAAATTTCAAAATTTTCAACCGAAATGCATTTTCAAGCTGACCTGGCAGCTCGACCCCAGCCAAGGGCTCTGCCCCTTGGACCCCGCTATCAGGGGCGCTGCCCCCGAAACCCCGTCGTCGTTCTGACCGATTTATCTTGCCACCTTGATTCCTAAGTCAAGTGTTTGGATATTTTGACTGAGTCAGGAGTTCTCAAAGTTTCAGTTATCATTCTGATGTTTCTAGATTTGGGTTAGCTTTGGGTCATTACTACCATGTACTTAATTCTTAGCACCCTATGTCTAGTCATCCTGCCTTTCCTAACCAGATTTTGGCCATTCATTCCTTGTTTCTTTCGAGTCTTGGTTATCTTTTATCAGTCCTTTCTGAATTCTCATAATTCACTATTATCTTTCAGAATTCTTGTATCGATACTTGATTGTCCTGACCAACATCCGTTTACATCATGTTTTCAAAGAGTTTGATAAATTTTTGTGTGCTTTCGAATAAGGATGTATCCGACTCCCTGTTCACGATATGTTTTTAAAGTCACCTTTTCTATAGTCGTACAGGTTGAAAAGGCTTGAATATGATTTCAGCTCCCTGTGTTCCTTAACGCTTATTTCTTACTATAGAATCCTTATCCGTCCCAAGTTCGTTTGCATCCACTTGTCTTTCGTTCTCTTTGTCACTTGTTGTGATCCGGACTAGGTTGATACTCTTGTACGAGACTTCTCAGATTTTTTATTTGCGTTTGAGGCTGCAGCAAATACAGCAACGTAATCACCTTTAAGGACATGAGCAATTCCGTGCGGTTCTTCGTATTACTTGTTAAAGATTGAAGCTTTCAGGTTGGTAAATTCCCGTATTGTCTTTAAATAGTCCGAGAACGGGACACTCTTCTTCTACCTTTCTTTCTAATTGACCGAAGAGGATCATCTGGGTTGGCAACAACTTGGTAATAATTAATAAAAATCTGATTTTTATTGCTTGTTAATGTGAGTTTCATTCTTGATATACTTTGGTTGGAAAGTGGAAACGGGTAAAGAGAAGTCCTCAGTCAGAGACGGGTGGAGAGAAGCCTTAGCAGCGGCGGCCGGCATACACATGGCGGTATACGCGGCGGCGAATCACATAAACAAACAACACCTTAGACAAGGAAGCTAATGGCACCTTAGACAAGGAAGCTAATGGCGAACCTGTCAAGCTTAGTTCATGAACTCCGTGAGCGAATCGCAGCTTCATCTTCAACACCTCCCAACAAATCAGATGATGCCTCTCTAGAGCTCCGATTTCGTGCCGTTATCCCCAATCTCCTTCATGCCTACGTCGTTCCATCTTCTTCTGGTATTGACCTTATTTTTACTTTCTAAGATTCATCAGCATTTTCCAATAACAATTTGACGGTAATCAGCAAACACATCGTTTTCGTTGTTTTTTTGTCCAATTGCATGTTTTTTCCGTTGTTGTTTTGCAAATTCCGGTGTTTTTTTGGGTAGTTCTTCCTTATTACTTGTTAGATCTTCTGCCAACTAAAGCGCGTTTTTGTTTTTCTTTGCTAACATTTTGATTGTTGTTGGTTGTTGATGAGTACACTTCAAATTCAAACTAAACGATGACGGAAGTTCTCTATGAATATTTTAATTTCTTGCTGGTCATAAAATTAAAACACTCTAAAAGTGTCAGATTGCTACATGCTAGAGGTTTCGTTTATATCGAGAAGCTTAGTTGTTATTCTCACAGATCAACATAAATCTTTTCTGTTTGCAGCATTGTTATAAAGTGGCAGTTTTGGATTTGAAGACTAGTGCAGTAGTGTGCTTAAACTTAACAGGCAAATCATACTTTTTGTTTTCTTAAATGACGGAGGGATGTCAACTATTACTTTTTATGTGAATTATCTTGTATATCAAGGATGCCAATCGGTTACTGTTGCATAACTATCATCTTATAATGTTGATTTTTGCTTTTTCATTCTCTGATTTTGCAGCAAATGAGAGGGAAGTGATTGCTGTACTAAAATTATTGACTCATACAGTGAATAATTTTCCTGGAGTTTTCTTTCATGGAAAGGCCAATGTAGTTTTACCAATAATTTGTCGTATAATACCTTTCTTCGCTGAACCTTCATTCTGGTGAGTGATTGATACAATGATACTTCATGTTAAAATCTAGTATGTATTCATAAAATTCTTATGTTTAACGGGAATTAATTATTGTATTATGGAGTCCTTTTGTTAATTCATCTAATATAATTCTCTCACTTGTGCTTGTATGCTAATTAAAATACAAATGATTTAAAAGCACTATGCTTCACTGACTAGGATACTAGGATCACTTTCTCTTTGGGCTTTTTAGCTTGTTTCGATGCTTCAACTTTCAAGTAAGCTTCTTTTTGATGTAAACTATCTTTATTGCTGTATGTTATGTGAAAAAAACATAATTATTGCTAACAATTAATGAGTAATTGCCTTGATCAACAGGATAAACAAGGCTAAGTGCTAATATACATCGAAACTGGCCATCATATTCATACCCTCAAATCTTTGAATAAGCAAGTTGTCTAATATTACAGCTGATTGTCATTTCATATTGATTTAAACGAATCCACTGAGTAATAGCTTTCTAACATAATTAATAATTTTTTTACCAAATATCCATAAATTTAAAATGGAGCTGTAATAGTTATTGTCACTTTCTAGCTTGGGCGGTTATTTTCTTAATAATAGATCATTAGAATTTGATAATGTTTGCAAGTGAGAAATTTTGTGTAATGAGAAAGATTTCATTGCTGAATGTTAAGTACAAACTGTACAAGGAGAGCAAATATATACAGTGAGAGTAAAGGACTAAGCTAACAGATTTGTAACAAAACTTAACTAACTAGTAACTACTTAAATACACTGTTGCATTGAATTAAGCTTTTGTTGTGAAGGATTCTGAATCTGTGAATCCCATTCCTTTTGATAGTGCAGTTGACTGTGGCTTTGACTTTGCTTTTAGTTCCATTATAGATAGAATGAGCTCTTTGCCTTTGAGAACATTTATAAATGTAATGTTTCGTGAAATTACCATCTCTTAGTCATATGTTCTGCCGAGTTGTGAATTCCCTTTTTCATTCCTTTGGTAGAATTATCATGATCCCTTTTTTATATTTGCATATTTTACAACTACTATGTTACTTCTCAGCTCTCGCCATGGAATAATTTACGAAACACTAGGATCCCTTTTATCGTTGCTACGTACAGGAGATCGTGATGCATATCGTCAGTTTTTTGAAGATGTCATGAGGGTTGTTGAAGGTACGAAACACAAAAGTATTGATTACTGAACTATTATTATTTCCTTCGATTATTGTTCTATTTGAAATTAATAAGGTTTATTATGTGTGCAGATCTCTTAACAATAGCGCCGATATCCGAAAACACAAGCACACCAGAGCTTGAAGTGTCTTTGAAATGTTTCAATGATTCAATGTCTTCAATTTCCAACGATTCTGCTCTCTTCAGTGAACTCCCATCATGCAATAAAGCGGTTGATGGTTTTGGTATTATAATCGATGTTACAGGGCTTGCCAGGTGGCAGCCTTTCGCTACTTGGATGATTAAAGTTTCTTGTAAATGTTTAACCGAAGGTGCTCTAAATGTTGAAGGGCTGATAAATGTGCCGTTTATTTTAGCTGCTTGCAAACTACTATGTTATGGGGATGCTGCTTTGCAAATGGTTAGTTTGACTCTGTTTGATGTTCAAACTACATTAATTTTGGTCAACTTTAATATCAAGAATTTTCTTTCTGTCCTATTATAATTTGTGCTGGTTTTTAATAATAAAGTATCATGAAGGCTTGCTTTGATTTGGTGCGTATCTTGGGAGCAGTAGTAAGTGATGACATCATTCCTAGCGAAAACATGATTCTGTCAATATCGATTATACTGAGTGAAGAAGAGATTGGATTCCCTGTTTTCAGGTATTGCTAATGCTTTTGGTTCTGTTTTCGGTTATTATTAAGAAAAGGTGAAATAAAAGGATAACATAATGGCTTATATATCATATAAAAATTCAATTTACTTAATATATCAAAGAAACACAAAACTTATTGATCGGGTGAGTTGTGAGATTAGAATTACTTTTGCAGAGATATAACTTATGATTCTTCTTTGGGTGGATGCCTTCAAACACTATACTCTACTTGCTCTGATGATGTCATCAAGTTGACTGCCGTTGATATAGTCAAAGTTTTTTCTAAATCAATGCAGAAGACTGGAAGTCCTGAGCTTAAGGTATGCTCGTAAAAGTTTTTTTTATATGGTTATCTTGAGGTCATTAATATTTTTTTTTTGGTGCTCCAAAACCTTGGTTAGGCCGCATTATGTCGTGCATATGTTCGAATTGCTAAAGTATGCCCGCCTCATATATGGAAGCCTGAATCATTGATTAGTATTCTTTGTAATCCTAAACCCTATTACGGGTTGGCTGAGTGTTTTGAAGTGGCTCTATCAATTCTTGATCCTGATCTTGTTGGAGAGACAAGTAATCAGGAAGATTGTTCAGATGCATTACTGTCAATATCCACTGGATCGATACCAATAAAAGTTGGAGAAAAAAGACAAATATATCTTCCAAAACTTTCAAGTGTTAAGAGACAAAAGTTAGACGGATCTGAAAATTCCAAGCCAGATTTGCAATATAGAGGAAAAAGGGAATATGCTGACAATTTTGGTTCATTGCTTTTTTCGTTCATCGAATGCTTGAAACCTCCTGATGGCACGTGCAACGATTTAGGACCAGAAATTTCTTTCGCTGCTGTCAGTATGCTCTGCATTGTTTTGTGCAAATACCCCCAGGAAAAATTTTCATGTCAAATTTCTCGTCAGACACTTGATTGGATTCCTTGGATTTGTGAGCAGGTATTAGTTTTTTCTTGCATTGTACGTCTGAAATCTTTTTTCTTTCTTTGTTTTTTTTTGCATGATCTAATGAGGGCTTCTTCTTGCAGGCAAACCAAGAAAACTTAGGTGGAGTGGATTTATCTATCTATCTTGAAGCACTTCACAGTTTACTGCTTAAGCAGAGTAAGTGGTTGTTTGTTTATTAATTGCTTAAGGTCTGAAATCCGAAGCCAATTCTGTCACAGTACGATGTAGCATTCTAGTTTTGTAGAACCATTGGACTGTTTGACAATTGTTGTATTTAATTTCCTAATATTTCCTTACTTATACTATTTTAAAAAATGTTGGACTTTAGTTTCCAAATATCGTCTTATTTTCTAGATAATGATCAGTCAAGTATCTAACTTTTTCTAGATATTCATCAATCAAGCACCTAATTTCTACTTTACATAGAATAGTTTTAGATTATCATAGTACAGGAATTAGATATCAATTAAGATTGATTGCTGCTGTCCATGCGTGTGTAAAACGGCGTTCTAAAAAAGGTTCTTAACTTCTATTCTGCTTGTCAAAAGTTGCATTTATTGTAGGAACGCAGATATATTACTTTTTCAACCTCAAAATATTTGTTTGCTCTTACTCTTTGATTTTCTGCTCATATATATAGCATCTGAAAGTATGGTTTATGTCATTTTAGGATTTCTTCCTGTGAAGGACGAGCATCTCAGACACAATGGTATTGCTGCAAACCTAATTCAATCGGTGATAAAGATTTCATGGAGTCATTCTGTTATGGCAGCAGAACCCTGTTTGCAGTGGAAAACAAAGTGTTTTTGTCTTCAGATTCTTCCCATAATTGGAAGTTTATCTCAAATTGGGAGTGATTTAGGTATTTTGGACTTGGGTCTTCACGATGAAGCAGAAGAAGTTAGAAGTGAAGCCATCATTGCTATGCCATTGATCGTTTTATGCAGATTGGATACGATGCCACTGATTATTAAGAGATTGGAGTAAGAAATGTTTATGCATTCGTATTAACTATGCATATGCGTTTTCCCATCTATATGATTAGAGGTGGCAGTTTTGACCCATTTACTTATGAAGGGTCAATTCGGGTTACTTTTTTCTAAAAAACTCTTAACAGTCAAACGGGTAAATAAAGAGTTTAAAAAGTAAACGGATCGAATGGGTTGAAAGCTACTTAAAGTGTATCTTTAAATCATACAACTTCTCGAACAATTTTGTCCAAAAAATAGAATTTTTATTGGTATAATTTAGTTTTTCCTATCACTTTTGAGACTATATATTCAAGAGAAGTTCATATAATTGAGGACAAAAAAGTGTTCTGGTCAACCAGAAAATTATCCGTTTTAACCCATTATCCAAAACATCTAACCCACCATTTTGTCACTACTATTGGAAACAAACAGAAAACACTAGTCATGTTCATAGAACTGAATAGTAGAATTCTTCTTATAACTTTTTTTACTTTAATATGCTCACAAAGTTAAAGGTTGTAATATATTACCATTAGAATCGTTATGCAATAGATCCTTTTCTCATATGGAACGAAACACAGATGTAAATCTGCTTCTTCATGTCCTCTTTTTCTTTGCCTTGATATTTTTTCAAATGAATTGGCAGGTCTTTATCAAAAGAGACGAATGAAAAAGTTAAGAAATCCATCACCATCTCTCTTGGTTATTTGGCATGCCTCCATGGATCCTTTGATGACTCAGCAAAATTATTAAAAAACAAGTGCAGATTGTTCATCAAAGAGAGTAACAAACACAGTTTTACAGGAGAACAGTTATTGCAAGGATTTTGGTGCTCCATATGTGACAAAAATGTGATTCACAAGATTGAATCATTTTCAATAATACCCAATCTTCATAATATCAGAACTGTAGTGCCTAATTTGGGTTATGATGACACATGTCTTCTCTCCCTCTTTTTCACTCTCCTTTATGACGAATCTGAAGATGTTCAGCTTTCATGTGTGACAATAATTGGACGAATTCTTGTTCACACGAATTCTGATATTTTACGTGAAACAAAAATAGAGTGGATAAAATGTATCGATTACTTGCTGCTTCATAAAAAAAAGCCTGTGAGAGAAGCATTTAGCAGACAAATTAGTTGTTTTGTCCAGCATCATAATATATTCAGTGATTTGTTTTCAAACGAGCAAATACTTTTGGATAAAATTAGAAACGGATATGAATCAGCTAATGATCCAGAAGTATTTGAAACTCTTCTAGAAGCAACAGCAGCTATCATGATTGCAGCAGATATACATGGTTCACTGTTTTTATCATCATTAGTTTTATTACTTAATCAACTTGATAATCCATATGTTACCGTGAGATTGTCTGCATCTAAATTGGTACACAGATCTTGTTTCTTTCATTTTAAAGGCGGTTTGGAGCAAATTCTTGCTAAATTTGTTCATATACGCGACGAAGTATACGATTATCTATCGTTGCGGCTTGCTAAAAGCCCAAAAATGGTTGAAGAATTTGCAGCAACTCTTCTTGATGTTAAAACTGAACAACTTGTGCAAAAAATGGTTCCAGTGGTTCTTCCAAAGCTTGTTATTGCTCAACAAAATAATGATCAAGCAGTGGTTACCTTATTTGAGTTAGCCAAATGTTTAAACACAGATATGGTGCAGCTCATTGTAAATTGGCTACCAAAAGTTCTTGCTTATGCTCTTTATCAACCAGATGGGAACAAATTAGACTGTGCTTTGCAGTTTTACCGTGATCAAACTGGTTCTGATAAAAAAGAAATTTTTGCAGCTGCATTACCTGCGCTTTTGGATGAACTTGTCTGTTCTGTGGATGTTGATGATTCAATTGATAGCAGCATTAGGTAAATGTTTCTTGTTGTTTTTATTTCTTAAATTAAATTTTATGGCAATCTTTTATTTTGTTGGAATTTTTGATTAAACAAGCATCTATATATTTTCAAATTATGTGTCATTTGCATTATTGAGAGGTGAAAATTTTGACCATTTACTTATGCATAGCCGCATAGGTTGAATGTCGTCCAAAGTCTATGCATATAGCTTTCTGAATAGTTTTAGACAATTATTTAGAATCCTATATTATTGCTGTTGTTTTTGTAAGCATAGTTAACATATTAATTATTTTTAAAGATGTTCAAAAATTGTTTGTGGGTAAACCTAACCTCGCTTGGACCATTTTGATCCATGCCATCTATACATACACACATGCATTCCCACACGCACATTTCATAATTTAATGACAACAAATCTGTTTTAATAAACCTTTTTCAAACGCAATCTTAAGATGTCTTCTTGTAAAAATGAGAAATTATTAACTTAATTTTATTGATTAATACTTGAAGACCAGTCATAGGTCCATTTTTTTATTACAGTTTGAGCAAAAAAATCAGTTATTTGGTACAAAGCGTATGAATTCTCTTTGTGTTTAATTTACCAGAATTTGCTATATGAGAAACTTTTCATTCTTGAAGACTCCACTTGGTTTATTTTCCTCTATTGCTATTGTGTAAAACAAAATCTTATTCACTTCAACTTTTCTTTTGTGTTTATAGGTTATCAAGGGTGCCTCAGATGATAAAAGAAATTGCTAAAATTTTAACAGGGGACGAGGATCTTCCAGGCTTTTTAAGGAACCATTTTGTTGGTCTTCTTAACAGCATTGACCGGAAAATGCTTCATGCAAGTGACATTTCACTTCAAATACAAGCAACAAAACGTATCGAAATGTTAATCAACATGATGGGTTCTCACCTTTGCACTTACGTACCAAAGCTCATGGTTCTTCTCATGCATGCAATTGATAAAGAACCATTGCAGAATGATGGGCTTGCTGTTTTACATTTTTTTATTAAACAATTGGCAAAGGTATCCCCTTCAAGCTCTAAACATGTAATCTCTCAGATTTTTGCTGCACTTATCCCCTTACTCGAGAAACAGAAAGAAAATTCTTCTTTGCATATGATCAAGATCGTGAAAATTTTGGAAGAACTTGTTTTTGAGAATAAATCTGTCTTAAAACAACACATCTTTGAATTTCCTCCTCTATCCAATGTTCCCGCACTTTTGGAAGTCAACAAAGTCATAGATGAAGCACGTGGATCAATGAGCTTAAAAGATCAATTACGAGATATTGTTGACGGTTTAAACCATGAAAATTTGAACGTTCGATATATGGTTGCTTGTGAGTTAAGTAAAATGCTAAAATTGAAAAGAGAAGATGTTACAATTATGGTTAACGGAGAAGGGGACTCAGATATCGATGTTTTGAGCTCGTTGATTACATCTTTACTTAGAGGTTGTGCAGAAGAATCTAGAACGATAGTTGGACAACGATTGAAGTTGGTATGTGCTGATTGTCTTGGATTACTTGGAGCTGTTGATCCTGCCAAGGTTAAAGGGTTTTCAAATCAACGGTTCAAAATCGCATGTTCAGATGATGATTTAATTTTCGAGTTAATCCACAAGCATCTAGCTAGGGCTTTTAGAGCCGCACCCGACACCATAATCCAAGACTCAGCTGCTTTAGCTATACAGGAGTTGTTAAAAATAGCTGGTTGTGAAGCATCTTTAGATGAAAATGTTTCAGCTTCTCGAGTTTTGAAAGTCAACGAGTCAACCAAGATGAATGGGCGGGGTCAAAGATTATGGGATCGGTTTTCGAATTACGTTAAAGAGATAATCGCTCCATGTTTAACTTCAAGGTTTCAGCTTCCAAATGTGGCTGATTCTGCGTCTTCTGGTCCTATTTATCGGCCTTCTTTATCGTTTCGCAGATGGATTTTTAATTGGGTAAAGAAACTAACGGTGCACGCAAGAGGTTCACGAGCAGGTATCTTTAATGCATGTCGAGGTATCGTACGCCATGATATGCAAACTGCAACATATTTGTTACCATACTTGGTATTAAATGCTGTTTTACATGGTACTGAGGAGGCACGTTGTGGTATAACAGAAGAAATTCTTTCGGTTTTGAATGCAGCAGCTTCTGAAAATAGTTCTGGTCAAAGTGAAGTTTGCGTTCAAGCTGTTTTTACTCTTCTTGATAATCTGGGACAATGGGTCGATGATATTGAACAAGAGCTTGCTTTATCTCGGTCCAATTCGAAACAAAAGTACAAGGATAATAATGTGAGTTACTCACTGGATTCAGATCAGTTATCTATGCAGTGCAAACATGTTTCAGAGCTTTTATCTGCAATTCCAAAAGTAACCCTTGCCAAGGCCTCGTTTCGATGTCAGGCTTATGCTCGATCTTTGTTGTATTTTGAATGTCATGTGCGTGAAAAATCTGGAGCGTTCAACCCGTCAGCTGAAAAAAGCGGGATATTCGAGGACGAAGATGTCTCGTTTTTAATGGAAATCTACAGTGGTTTGGATGAACCCGATGGTTTGTCGGGTATAGCATCTTTACGTAAATCAAAAAGCTTACAAGATCAACTCTTGATAAACAAAAAAGCAGGAAACTGGGCTGAAGTTTTAACTTCTTGTGAACAAGCTTTGCAGATGGAGCCCACTTCTGTGCAGAGACATTCAGATGTTCTTAACTGTTTAATAAATATGTGTCATTTGCAGGCTGTAGTTACTCATGTTGATGGATTAATATCTCGAATTCCTCAATACAAAAAAACATGGTGTATGCAAGGAGTTCAAGCGGCTTGGAGGCTTGGGAGATGGGATTTGACAGATGAATATCTTGATGGAGCTGATGAAGAAGGTTTGCTTTTTAGTATTTCGGAAAGTAACGCTTCGTTTGATATGGATGTCGCGAAAATTCTTCGAGCAATGAGAATGAAAGATCAGTTTTCTGTCGGTGAAAGAATTGCGCTATCGAAACAATCTTTGATAGCTCCTCTAGCTGCTGCAGGTATGGATTCTTATACACGAGCATACCCATTTGTTGTCAAGCTACACGTATTACAAGAACTCGAGGATTTTCATTCGATTCTAAACGGTGAATCTTTCTTGGAAAAGTCATGTGTCGGTCAACCAGATTTCTTCAAAGTAGCCGAAAACTGGGAAAACAGGCTGAGGTTTACACAACCGTCTCTATGGACACGTGAACCGCTCTTGGCTTTTCGGCGATTGGTTTTTGGTGCGAGTGGTCTCGGTGGTCAAGTTGGGAACTGTTGGATACAATACGCAAAACTATGTCGTTCAGCTGGTCACTATGAAACCGCTAATCGAGCCATTTTGGAAGCCATAGCATCGGGTGCAGCTAATGTGCATATGGAAAAAGCTAAGCTTTTATGGAGCACAAGGCGGTCTGATGGTGCGATTGCTGAGTTACAACGATCGCTTATGAACATGCCTGTTGAAGTCATTGGTTCTGCTGCAATGTCCTCAATCACTAGCCTCTCATTGGTTCCTCTAAACCAACCAAATTTACCTTGCAACACTCAAACATCGAATGAATATCGAGATGTTGCAAAAACACTTTTGTTATATTCGAGGTGGATTCATTATACAGGATTGAAGCAAAAGGAGGATGTGATCAGTCTTTTCTCTAGGGTGAGAGATTTGCAACCCAAATGGGAAAAAGGCTACTTTTACGCAGCCAAATATTGTGATGATTTGCTTGTTGATACAAGAAAACGACAAGAAGATAATCCCAATGTGGGTCCAAGGATAGTTTCTTCAAATTATAGCAACTCTTCATCTACTAATTCTAATACCGAAAAACCTTGGTGGGTACTTCTTCCTGATGTCGTGTTATTCTATGCTAAAGGGCTTCATCGAGGCCACAAGAATCTCTTTCAAGCCCTTCCGAGGTTGTTGACATTATGGTTCGAGTTCGGTAGCATTTATGAAAAGAAAGGCTCTTCGTCTAGTAAAGATATGAAACGTGTTCATGACAAGGTTTTCTTTTTACTTATTTTAATCATGTCAATATGGAAAAGTTGCATAAAAAGTTATCTAGAAGTCAAATTTAGTAGTTCCTGTTAAAAAGTAAAAAAAAAAATAGAAAGTTTAATGATTTTTATGGTTGAAAGTTTCATAAAAGAGAAATCTTCCTTAATTATGTGATATTTTTTGGCAGCTTATCAGCATTATGCGTGGTTGTTTGAAAGATTTGCCCACCTACCAATGGCTAACAGTTCTACCGCAATTGGTTTCACGAATCTGTCATCAAAATGACGAAATTGTGAAACTTGTCAAAAACATCATCACATCTGTTCTCCGACAATATACACAACAAGCCCTTTGGACTATGGCGGCAGTTTCAAAATCTACAGTTTCTTCAAGGCGGGAAGCAGCTGCAGAGATCATAAACAATGCACGAAAAGGATATAATCAGGGAGGACCAAATTCTTTGTTTAGTCAATTCGCCAGCCTAATTGATCATTTAATTAGGCTATGTTTTCATGCAAGTCAGTCCAGGTCAGCAACAATAAACATTTCTACTGAATTTAGTGCTCTAAAGAGGATGATGCCACTGGAGATTATTATGCCTACTCAAGGATCAATTAATGTTAATCTCCTGACTAATGATACAAGTAGTACAGGATTTTTTTCAGCTACAACAGATCTTCCTACAATAACAGGAATAGCAGATGAAGCTGAGGTCCTTTCATCACTTCAGAGACCCAAAAAGGTAAAAATATATGGGTGAACAGAAACCAAATATATAACTGAATGAACTGATTATTTAACCTATGGTTTGTTTTTTATTTTTATTTTTCATAATTGGAATTTTTGGTTCAGTGTTGAAAACTAAACTGCCCTATTTTTAATTTTACGTAATATATTTTAAAAAATTTGTATATAATACAAATCAAATTGATAATAATAGGATAGACACTCGTAATCGGATGCTTGTAGATATAATAGGGGTTTGATCTTCAAACGAGGAAATAACAGAATAACTCTAAACTCTCTCCTCCGCATATGATACCAAAGATTGACTTAAGTTGCCAAATACGGCTACTATACACCCAAGATTCCATGTTTGGCAACTTAAACAAGCTGTGGGGAATCAGCCAGTAGAACCGACTCTACCGCCGGAATTTCCTGACTAGAATGATTAAGTGTGTGTACCCGAAGAAGTATTGAAGGTGTGAATGCTCAATGACCAGAAAGAAGTGTTGATTGCTTGGAAGACACTGCCTGAAAGTGAAGCAACTTGGGAACTGTTTGAGACGATGCTGCAACAGTTCCTCTGTTTTCACCTTGAGGACAAGGGGCGGGGGTAATGATGAGTAAGGAGAAAGTGCAGGGGCCTGCTTGGACCTTTTTTTTTTTGATTCTTTAGTATCTTTTAAAGAATAAGTCAACCACCTTATTGGGCAAAAAACAAGAAGTTTGCTTATATTGGACCCAAGCCCAAAATATTAGTCATAACAGATTAACAGACCCATAACTGAATTGATTGACCTGACATAAAGTGAAACCAATCCGTTTTCATTTTTAAATAACTGAAGTTTTGGTTTTAAGTTATAACGACTGAAGCCAACCCATTCTCACCCTGAATGTCTGAATCCAAATCATCATATTGAGCGGTTACCAGATCAGATTACCTTAAGTTGAATAGTTTGAAAGCTATATTTTAAATTTGATGGGTTTTCTTGGCCTAATGTACTTGCACAATATTCATGTACCGTGTTGATTTCTCTACAGATCATTCTACTGGGAAGTGATGGTGTAAAACGCCCATTTCTATGCAAACCAAAGGACGACCTTAGGAAAGATGCACGAATGATGGAGTTCAATGCAATGATAAATCGTTTACTTTCTAAGTGTCCAGAAAGCCGAAGAAGAAAGCTTTATGTGCGTACATTTGCTGTGATTCCATTAACAGAGGATTGTGGGATGGTAGAATGGGTACCCCATACTCGTGGGCTTCGACATATACTCCAAGATATATATATAAGTTCCGGGAAGTTTGATAGACAAAAAACAAACCCTCAAATTAAGCGTATTTACGATCAATGCCAGGGTAAAATACCTGAAGATGAGGTGTTGAAAAATAAAATACTTCCCATGTTTCCTCCTGCTTTCCACAAGTGGTTTTTGAACACATTTTCTGAGCCCGCAGCTTGGTTTAGGGCTCGTGTTGCTTATGCACACACAACTGCTGTTTGGTCAATGGTTGGTCATATTGTTGGTCTTGGAGACCGTCATGGTGAAAATATTCTTTTTGATTCAACCACAGGTGACTGTGTTCATGTTGATTTCAGTTGCTTATTTGACAAAGGATTACAACTCGAAAAACCAGAACTCGTACCCTTTAGGTTGACACAGGTGAGAAGAATCTGATACCACATATGACATCTATTTTTCTTAATGCATGCATTAATATTATATTTATAATTATAAAATGTGATGAAATAATGTTGCATATGCATTCACTGCCTATGTCACATATTGATTTTAGCCTTTTTGGTTCCTCAGTGGTTTAATTATTTGTTTATAATGTATACACGGGGTGAGCTTATTTGTGAACAATTAAAAAATTTCTTTACATGTGTTAATTCGCATGTGAATGCTTTTTATTCATATTTAATTCACATGTGAACAGTTCAATCTCAGCCCTTCATTATTTATCTAAAGGCTAATAGTCTCTTGTTCTCAAGTGTACTTTCATCATCTATACACACATACAGATTTAAACTATATGTATAGATCAAATGTGGAATTATAACAGAGTATATATTCATGATGATACCCTGCTAGACTTTTATAAACTTTCTGATGATTTCTTGCAGAATATGATTGATGGATTGGGGATTACGGGCTATGAAGGCACCTTTTTAAAGGTTTGTGAGATTACACTTTCGATATTAAGGGAACACAGAGAAATGTTAATGAGTATTCTGGAGACTTTCGTCCACGATCCTCTTGTCGAGTGGACTAAAACTCACAAATCTAGTGGAGTTGAAGTTCAAAACCCTCATGCTCAGGTTTCAATCTTCTTCTTTCTGTCATATATTCAAGAATATATATATATATATATATATATATATATATATATATATATATATATGTATATATATATATATATATATATATATATATATATATATGAAAAAGTTCATACGAGAACCATTCTTAGTGCGAGAACCGCGAGAACCAATCTGAGCCGTCCAATTCCCCCTTTTTCAATGTCATTGCCCACCCATGAATTCCTCACATGCACCCTGCCACACTCTATCCCTCCATGCTCTCCCATCCATGAACTTCCCATATCCAAGGAACGGCTAAGATTGGTTCTCGCACTAACAACGGTTCTCGCATGAATCCTCTCATATATATATATAGGAAAAAGTTCATGCGAGAACCATTCTTAATGCGAGAACCGCGAGACCAATCTGAGTCGTTCAATTCCCCCTCTTTCAATGTCATTGCCCGCCCATGAATTCCTCACATGCACCCTGCCACACTCTATCCCTCCACGCTCTCCCATCCATGAACTTCCCATATCCAAGGAACGGCTAAGATTGGTTCTCGCGGTTCTCGCACTAACAATGGTTCTCGCATGAATCCTCTCATATATATATATATATATAGACAAAAGTTCATGCGAGAACCGTTGTTAGCGCGAGAACCAATCTAAGCCGTCCAATTCCCCCTCCTTCAATGTCATTGCACACCCATGAATTCCTCACATACACCCTGCCACACTATATCCCTCCATGCTCACCATCCATGAAACTTCCCATATCCAAGGAACGGCTGAGATTGGTTCTCGCACTAACAATGGTTCTCGCATGAACCTTCCCATATATATATATATATATATATATATATATATATATATATATATATATGAAAAAGTTCATGCGAGAACCATTCTTAATGCGAGAACCGCGAGAACCAATTTGAGCCGTTCAATTCCCCCTCTTTCAATGCCATTGCCCACCCATGAATTCCTTACATGCACCCTGCCACACTTTATCCCTCCACGCTCTCCCATCCATGAACTTCCCATATCCAAGGAACGGCTAAGATTGGTTCTCGCGGTTCTTGCACTAACGGCGGTTCTCACATGAATCCTCTCCTATATATATATATATATATATATATATATATAGGAAAAAGTTCATGCGAGAACCATTCTTAGTGCGAGAACCGTGAGAACCAATCTGAGCCGTCCAATTCCCCCTCCTTCAATGTCATTGCCCACACATGAATTCCTCACATGCACCCTGCCACACACTATCCCTCCACGCTCTCCATCCGTTTAACTTCTCATATCCAAGGAAAGGCTGAGATTGGTTCTCGCGGTTCTCGCACTAACAATGGTTCTCGCATGAACCCTCATATATATATATATACATATATATATATACATATATACATATACATATATATATATATATACATATATATATATATACATATATACATATGTATATATGTATATATGTATATATGTATATATATATATGTATATGTACATATATACATATATATATGTATATATATATATATATAAGGGAGGGTTCAAACGAGAACTGTTTTTCGTACGAGAACTGCGAGAACCAATCTCTCAGCCGTTCCTTGGATATGGGAAGTTCATGGATGGAGAGTGTGGAGGGGATCAAGTGTGGCAGGGTGCATGTGAGGAATTCATGGGTGGGCAATGACATTAAAAGAGGGGGCATTGGACGGCTCAGATTGGTTCTCGCAGTTCACGACTCGAATTGCCAGGCCTAGTAAAAATTTCCAGACGCCTTTCATGACCACTGCCGTTCACGACCTCTCACGGCCCGTGAAGGCAGTGAGTCCCACGACTCGTGAAAAATTTCAAAAACCCTTTCACGACCTCAACCCCACACTGAGGTCGTGGAGGCTTCACAACTGTGAAGAAAAACCTTCACGCCCGTGAAGACCATCTGGACAGAACGTCCAGTTTCGCATAAAAAATGATTTTCAGGCCAAAATGGTGCATGCAAGGCATCAAGATGGCTCTGATACCACTGTAGGAGTTCATTATCAAAACGCAAACGCAACGGAAGCAAAAAAATCGGATTTAAAACAAAAGAAATCAATGAACTCCATAATGGTATAAGCTTGAAGACAATGCATGCAACCAAAACAAACAACACCACAAAGAGAAGAAGTGTTATACCTTTCTCCTAAGCTCCTAGCTTCTGGAAAGGGTTGTGTATTGATGGGATGAACTAAATCTTGAAGAAATGTCCCTCAAGTTCCTCCACCGAAGTGATACACCAAGAACTTCACCCTTGTGCTAGCAAAGAAAGATTAAATCTCACACTACTATAGTTGAGATCTTAATCCAGCCCTTTATCTTCTGGAAACCACAAGAACCCTCACAAGAACTCTCTCTTTGAAGCTTCAAGTGTATTTTTAGTGAATTTGACAAAAGGTCCTTAAGCTACAAAGGCATAAGCCTTATATAGACCTTACAAACGACCTCATCTCAGTCTTAGCCGGCCAAGAGCTTGATTATTATTGGACCACCATGAACAAGCCAATGAGAATCAAGTGCCACTTAGTTTTCCGAGCATCACGACCTTTCACGGGCTATCACGGCCCGTGAAGTTTAAAAGCTTCACGGCCCGTGCCGTGTTTTTGGAAGTCGTGGAGGTATCCGTGGCGCATTTTGTCCTTCACGACCCGTGAGGAACCGTGAAGCCACTCTGGTCCACGAGCCGTATGACCCATGTAGGAACTCGTGGGGACACCTTGCTTCACGACCCGTGGAGCATCCTTCACGGTCGTGAAGTTTAGGTCAACTGGAATTTGACCATTTTGACCAGCTATTTCTACTTAGGGCTATTAGGGTAGAAGTTAGGTGTATGACCCAATAGGCCCGCACATTATCGGCAGTGATACGACATACGTGTGTCAGTGGGCATACTCCAACAGACTTCCACTTGCACATGACACACCGTATCCATATGTATCACAGACAGAGAGTGGCCTCTAGCAAGACATCTCTGCCCCCAAGTCAGTACGGGGTATATCATCCCTGACAAGTACCAAATCATAACCTAACAGGTTTGAGATGATCCTATAGATAAGTGATCAATCATCCATTTATTTGCGATATCCATGTGAAGGCGAGACATGGTACTAAGTCATTCTCAGTCCTTCACGATTGTGTTTCTCAATCGAGATTGGTGGTGACCAAAATAAATAAGTTGCAATCGATTATCAAATCATTGCACACTCTAGCACGGCCATGCATTTTTGTGTCTACGCCCAATCATCGAGGGGCCCAGGGATATCTCTCTAAACAGAGGAACAAATTCCTTTGACTACATTGCCCACCACATTGACCATACCTTGCCCAACTGCTCCCTTTATAACAGCCAGTTACGGACTGCGTTTGAAAACAATTAGAACAAAGCAAACCAAAGTGATGCAGACACATGCATCTCCAGTCTAAGGATGAAATGATATTATCATCCTGATCCACTTATGACTAGTACCACAAAGTGGAGTCAGGTGTGGGTCGTCCAGTCACTTGAAACCCCTTTCAAGTACAGGCGAAGTATTGCGTCCCCGTGTCCCAATCACTATTTGGACACATGACCAATCACTTCCCTCAGTCTTCGTTCAGACTTCCTTCCCATGAAGAATGACTGACTGTGGACATTTAGAATGTAAAACATTCAGGGAAGTGTAAAACATGCTAAGTTGAAACACAGTAAAGATTTAAAGTAATACCCGCAACTTGCGCATTATCAAATCTCCATTTAATAATCGATAAGTACAATAAATACAATACTGCTTAATGTTCACAAGAAGGTAAATACATCAAATACAATAACCAAACAAAACAAGATACAAACTCAAACCAAATCGCTAGCAAAACTAATACCAATAGCACGGGTGTGGGCATCGTGCTTCGCTTGCGATAACGGTTTAGTGAACGGATCCGCAACGTTGCTATCCGTGTGTAGTCTGCTGATAACGATATCTCCACTCTCGACCACGTCCCGGATATAATGATATTTCCGCGGAATGTGCCTCGTGTGTCGGTGAGATCTCGGTTCCTTCGCCAATGCAACCGCACCGTCGTTGTCACAGAAAACCTCAACAGGGTCGGAAATGCTAGGAACCACTCCCAGATCAAGGATGAACTTCCTCATCCATACAGCCTCCTTTGCAGCTTCACTTGCTGCAATGTACTCAGACTCGGTCGTGGAATCAGCCACCGTGTCTTGTTTGGAGCTCCTCCAGGAGATAGCACCACCGTTTAGCAGGAATACGAACCCCGGTTGAGATCGGTAGTCATCCCTGTCGGTTTGGAAGCTGGCATCGGAGTAACCAGTTACCCTCAACCCTTCTTCCCCACCATATACTAAGAACATCTCTTTAGTCCTCCGAAGATACTTGAGAATGTTCTTCACCACTGTCCAATGTGCCTCACCAGGGTTGGCTTGATATCTACTTGTCATACTTAATGCACAAGAAACATCAGGCCTAGTACACAACATGGCGTACATGATCGAGCATATTGCCGAGGCATAAGGTACTCGCCTCATTACTTCCCGTTCCTCAGGGGAACTTGGGCATTGAGTCTTACTCAATACCAAACCATGTGACATAGGTATGAACCCCTTCTTGGAGTCCTTCATCCTAAATCTCTTTAGGACATTGTCAATGTACGCACTTTGGCTCAAACCAATCAACCTGCGGGATCTATCTCTATAGATTTTAATCCCAAGAATATAAGCTGCATCTCCCAGATCCTTCATTGAGAAACAACTCCTTAGCCAGGTTTTTACACCCTGCAAAGTTGGGATGTCATTCCCAATTAGCAGAATATCATCCACATAAAGAACCAGGAATACAACTATGCTCCCACTAGCCCTGATGTATACGCATGGCTCATCCTTGCTTTTAGAGAAGCCAAACTCTTTGACCTTCTCATCAAAGCACATGTTCCAGCTCCGAGAGGCTTGCTTAAGCCCATAAATGGACTTCTTAAGCTTGCAGACCTTATCCGGAAACTCAGGATGTACAAAACCCTCAGGCTGTGTCATATACACCTCCTCTGATAGAGTTCCATTAAGGAACGCGGTTTTGACGTCCATCTGCCATATTTCATAATCATAAAATGCGGCAATGGCCATGAGTATCCGGATAGACTTCAACATAGCCACCGGGGAAAAGGTTTCCTCATAGTCTACACCATGAGTTTGCGTGAAACCCTTAGCCACCAGTCGGGCTTTGAAGGTGTCTACGTTGCCATCTACGCCGATCTTCTTCTTGAAGACCCACTTGCACCTGACGGGCTTACACCCCGGTACAGGATCTACCAAGTCCCAAACCTGGTTATCGGCCATAGATTTAATCTCGGATTCCATCGCCTCTTTCCACTTGGCAGACCCAGGGCCCACCACAGCGTCTTGGTATTTGGTAGGTTCATCAGAAACTACTACCATGTCGGTGCCCTCAGATATGTGAAAGCCATATCTCTCTGGCTCATGCCGACTCCTACCAGATCTTCTTAGAGGTAATGGATCTACATCATTATCTCCAACATCATCTTGCTGAGATTCAACCGTTGCCGGTTGTGAGCTTGTTCCAACATCAGGTTCTACATCGGTAGGCTCTCGAATTTCTTCAAGATCAACCTTGCTCCCACTAGCCCTCTTGGATACCAGCTCCCTCTCTAGGAAGACCGCCCTTCGAGCAACAAATACCTTGTTCTCCGAAGGTTTGTAAAACAAATATCCAATAGACCTAGCAGGATAACCGATGAAGAAACACCTTTCGGCCCTGGGCTCCAACTTGTTCTCCACCTCACGTCTCACGTAGGCAGGACATCCCCAGACCTTTAGATATGAAATAGACGGAACCTTTCCATGCCACATCTAATACGGTGTTCTTTTAACCTTCTTTGTTGGTACGAGGTTAAAGATTCTACCAGCCGTCTCAATAGCGTAACCCCAAAATGTAATGGGAACTTCCGTATGACATATCATAGACCGAACCATATCCAACAATGTTCGGTTCCTCCTCTCGGCGACACCATTTAATTGTGGCGTCCTAGGAGGGATTAATTGCGAGATAATGTTACACAAAACCGATCTCGGCTAAGCTCGACGACCGATCTTGTTTCACTATATTCGGGTGGTGTCATCTTATGGTTGGTGTGTGATTTACTTTTGAGAAAAACGGGATTTTGATTTCTCCGGTTTGTGGCGCGCGAGGGTTTGTTAACCAATTCAAAACTCTTGGTATTATTTATTTTGAAAAGTTTTCAAGCTTGCGAAGAAACTAAACAACCAAGCAAGAAATACAAAATAAATATAACAACCACGCAAAGTAAACTCATCCGGTAACGAGCCAACCCTATGCGTCTTGCCCGTGAGCCAACGGGCAAGACTAAGTCATGTAAGGACAAACTCGGAATGACTTGATGTGTGCTCCTCCCACTTGATCCATTGCGTCTCCAACCGACCTCCGGATCCAAGATTGAGCAAAGACACCACCTCTCGGTTCTTCTTTGGTTGTCTTCGGTTCTCCTTTTACAATTTTACAAATTTAAAAGGAAATGGCATGCAAGCCAAGATATCTATTCTATGCTAATTCTAATAATTACAAAGAATAGGAAACTGGCATGCAAGCCGTTAAATATTACAAACCGAATGAACTAATTAATTATTACAAACCAAGTGTGGTCCAAACCACCAAATGAATGAATAAATAATTACAACCAACCAAAGCACATCACATAGGTCAAAAGGCTCAACGTTACCGGATTTACAAACAACCACAACAAAAAACACAAAACAACACGGTGTGCCACACCAAACCGTGTAAAATATCCCAACTAGATTTATTCCAAAACTACCTAAAACACTAAAGGCACGAGTGAATAAATCTTGTACGTATGCATTAGGAATTCCAAACACTTTGAAAAACCATATTCATACATACACAACACAAGTATATGCATGTGCGCGTTATAATGCCAAAAACCGCCCGATACATATAAATATGCGAGTTAGGATATTATGGGGTTTTCTAAATGGTCAAAAGACCAATCAAAACAACTGGAAAAATCCAGAAAATGGCCAAATCATTTTTAAAAGTTTTTTCTTTCAAAACGGGTCAAAAAACAATTTCTAGACGCCTTTCATGACCACTGCCCTTCACGACCTCTCACGGCCCGTGAAGGCAGTGAGTCCCACGACTCGTGAAAAATTTCAAAAACCCTTTCACGACCTCAACCCCACACTGAGGTCATGGAGGCTTCACAGCCGTGAAGAAAAACCTTCACGCCCGTGAAGACCATCTGGACAGAACGTCCAGTTTCGCATAAAAAATTATTTTCAGGCCACAATGGTGCATGCAAGGCATCAAGATGGCTCTGATACCACTGTAGGAGTTCATTATCAAAACGCAAACGCAACGGAAGCAAAAAATCGGATTTAAAACAAAAGAAATCAATGAACTCCATAATGGTATAAGCTTGAAGACAATGCATGCAACCAAAACAAACAACAACACAAAGAGAAGAAGTGTTATAACTTTCTCCTAAGCTCCTAGCTTCTGGAAAGGGTTGTGTATTGATGGGATGAACTAAATCTTGAAGAAATGGCCCTCAAGTTCCTCCACCGAAGTGATACACCAAGAACTTCACCCTTGTGCTAGCAAAGAAAGATTAAATCTCACACTACTATAGTTGAGATCTTAATCCAGCCCTTTATCTTCTGGAAACCCACAAGAACCCTCACAAGAACTCTCTCTTTGAAGCTTCAAGTGTATTTTTAGTGAATTTGACAAAAGGTCCTTAAGCTACAAAGGCATAAGCCTTATATAGATCTTACAAACGACCTCATCTCAGTCTTAGCCGGCCAAGAGCTTGATTATTATTGGACCACCATGAACAAGCCAATGAGAATCAAGTGCCACTTAGTTTTCCGAGCATCACGACCTTTCACGGTCTATCACGGCCCGTGAAGTTTAAAAGCTTCACGGCCCGTGCCGTGTTTCTGGAAGTCGTGGAGGTATCCGTGGCGCATTTTGTCCTTCACGATCCCTTCACGACCCATGAGGAACCGTGAAGCCACTTTGGTCCACGAGCCGTATGGCCCATGTAGGAACTCGTGGGGACACCTTGCTTCACAACCCGTGGAGCATCCTTCACAGTCGTGAAGTCTAGGTCAACTGGAATTTGACCATTTTGACCAGCTATTTCTACTTAGGGCTATTAGGGTAAAAGTTAGGTGTATGACCCAATAGGCCCGCACATTATCGGCAGTGATACGACATACGTGTGTCAGTGGGCATACTCCAACAGAGGGTTCATGCGAAAAGTGGCTTATTTGCGAAAAGTGCGAGAAGCAATCCTGACCACTTATTTATGTTTAATCTAATGGCCTAGATTAATCTTATTTTTTATTTTTTTTAATTGAAAAGGGTAAAATAGTAAACAAATAATTTTTCTCTCTCCAATATATATCTCTCCTTCAATTTGTATACAAAAATAAATTAACAAATGTTTAATATTAAATTAATAAATTTTCGGTGTTCAATGATGAACACAACAATAAATTTACAATTTTTTAATTATTAAATGTTATGTTTATTACATCGTTCAATAGTAGACTCTTTTGTATTTTTTTCAGTAATCTTTTTTTTACAAATTAATTTTGTTTCTGTTTTGATTTTTTCTACTTATATTTGAGATCCTTTTTATTTTTTGTAAGAAATAGAATGTATTTATTAGTAGACTGTAATAAACCATAATTAAAATTATAATTAATGAATGTGCAATAATAAACAATGCCCTGTACAAAGCTAATAAAACAATTAACTCAAGAATGTTCAATAAACAACTAATTAACCAATCCAACTCAATGTTCAATATTTAGCAAAACCCTAAGCATAATAAAAACGGTTGAACACAACTGATAAAATCTATATTCAGTATTGAACATGTCTAATAACCAGATCCAACTATATTCAGTACTGAACACGTCTAATAACCAGATCCAACTCATGAATGCTAATTGATAAATAACCCAGATCCACAATAGAAAAATCAAAGATGAAAATACAACAAAACAAAATGAACAAATCTTATTTTTTTTAAACATCAAACTAGAAACAGTAGTTGCTAGAGAAAAAACAAATATCTTATTAGAACTCTAGCAATAAGACAAAACTTCAGAACTTCAGAACTTAAACCAATTAAACCAAAAAGCTTTTTTGAACTCCAATTAAACAAAACTTCAGAACTTAAACTGATCGAGCAAAAAGAAACGTGAATTCAAAAATTAAACCAATCGAGCAAAAAGGATATTAATCTGTTGAAGAAGGGGATGATGGCAGCGACTACTTGTGGTACTCGTCGAAGTTACCACACAACACCAACGGGGAGAACGTGAATCGTCGGTGATCTGTTGAAGAATGTATGCGTCGGCGTCTGTGGTGGTCAACTTTGGTGAGCGACGGCGGAACCCTAGATCTGATCGGTGGGTGACACAGTGAAGGTGGCGGTGCTGTAGAGGTGATGGTGCTGGAAGCTGTTGTGGCGGAGAACGCCATCGATTACACCAATCTGGTAGCAGCTGCGGCGGCCGTACGCCGGAGGTAAGGGTTCTGCGCATTCTTGATTCTCATGGCTTGAGGTTAGGGTTCCGCCGCTGCAGTAGTGTTGATCGATGTTTAGAGCCATGGTCGTGCTGGTGGTTGCTGTAGGGTCGCCGGCAAAATTTAAAGAATAGATGGAGGAGAAGTTTTGAAGAGGTTTTAAAAGGAAAATGAGGAGGGTTAGAGAGGAATGTATATTTACTAGGATGCCCCTTCTTCATTTTAATTAATATACTTCAATTTTGATTTATTCACAAAAATGTCATTGTTAATCTTAACCGTTCATTAATCAATTGTAGGGTCTAGATTGCTTCTCGCACTTTTCGTAAATAAAGCCCTTTTCGCATGAACTCTTGTCTCTATATATATATACATATATATATATATATATATATATATATATATATATATATATATATATATATATATATATAATTTTAAGAAAAGACAGTGTGCATCCCAATGCAACAACAACAATACCCAATGCCGGTACAACTGGGTATGGGGCAGGTGAGATGTAGACAATCATACCTCTACCCATAGGTAGAGAGGTTGCTTCTTGAAAAAGACCTCCGGCAGCGAAGAAACATAATTCAATAAGTACGTAGACAATAAAAAAGAAAAAAAAAACCCGAAAGTATAGTAAGACTGTAAATCCGAAATCTTTATAACGTTAGGTTTAATTTCTTAGTTAGAAAATAGACTACAAAGTCGATCCCAATGCAATGAACTTTCACTTAATTCATTGGATATAATGATTTATCATCTTTTATGATCTTTTGATAAAACCAAACTGGTTACTAATCTGAATCTTGTATAAATTATGGGCATGCCACATAAAGCAGTTACATTTAAAACTTAATTCCCACCCACTAAAACACCAAGAGAACACATATAAGGACACAAAGAATACATACAAACACCAATATGAAAACACTCACATGATCAAACATGTCATCGTTTGTTGTAAATATGGCGGGTTATCTATAGAACAATTACTTGAAACTGATGTCACGTAATCCTCTAACAGGTTATAAGTGAATTTACATCAAATGTCAACAGTTTGGTGAAAGCTAATTAATTACATCTTTAATAATTTAGTACAAAGTTCATTAGATTTCCGTATAATTTACCAAATATAAAATACTAGCTGATTTTTACTTTTTTAATTTCAGCGAGCCATAAGTAATATCGAGGCACGTTTACAAGGCATTGTGGTTGGTGTCAACGCAGCACCATCTTTGCCTCTTGCTGTAGAAGGACAAGCCCGTCGCTTAATAGCTGAAGCAGTTTCACATAAAAACCTTGGAAAAATGTACATCTGGTGGATGCCTTGGTTTTAAATTTTATTATCTGAGACAACCGGTTAACAGGTAAATTGGTTTTATGGTTAAGTTACATTGTTAACTAATTAATTGTTTCTTTGTTGATGTATACAAGTCTAAATTACATCTACACAAAGTAAATAACAAATAACAAAAGAAAGACATAAACGGGTAAACGGAGAGTGTTCGGCTTTATTTGTTTTTTCAAATATGGTCTTATTTTAAAGAAACGTCTGCGGACGCACAGACCTTTCCAATAAGCTTGTTTGTATTTTCAAAGAAACGTCTGGGTGCTCGTAAACGTTTCTAATAAGGTTGTGTGGTGAAACGTGTGTGACCGTCGTGTGGTACTTGTTGCTTTATTGTTACAATGAGAGGCTTGTACTCTGTAGCTGTTTAACTAACCCCATATGTTTCTATCCCAGCAGATACTAATTTGGAGGCCTTGTGAGCGGGGACGCGGTTGGGTTGAAAGTTGTTGGAACAGTTTTGTTGTAAATATTTTGTTAATATGGTCCATCGTTGCTAGTTAGTAACAACGTATGATGTTTTGTTTAGCTGATGAAATATTAGTGTATAGTTTATATCATTCACTTACTACTTCACAACTATGTTTACACTTAATTCCTTACTAAATGAGTTCACTGAGTTACCATAACTATATTTTGATCTAAATTACACTAAAGTAGCACTAGTATGATATGAAATCTTTTTTAGCGGGTTCAATTGAACCCTCTTGTACATATGTGGCTCCCCCTCTCGCTTTCCTACCATAGTCACCTCAAGAATACCTTGTGTTTTACTAGTGACTGGACCATATTTCAAATCTTACAGTAGTGTTGAAAGATCTTTTTAGAAAAAAAAAAGATCACCATGATCAGTGTTGCAATGCCGAGAGATCCACCCCGAACCATGCTGACCATGTCGATGTATTGGCATCATGATGACGCTGGAAACACTAGTCATCAATGCCGAACTTACCCTAGATGCATTACGTTTGCTCTAAGGGGCATAGTGGGATAGAGGAACCCGGTGTGATGCACCCAATAAAGGCTAGACATGATGTCTCTGTCACGATATATCATTATTTTTGTATTGTATTTAGTGAATGTGGTGATGATGATGTGATAAAATAACATCTAGAACACATATAGTAATAATGATTACTATGATTGTCCGTCACATCATCGTTTCTAACAACCCTGGCAATGACTGTCATAGCTAGCCTTCATAATACTATCACTACTGTTACTAGACTCACATAATATTAATTTTGAACAAATTGTAAGATCACTGTTTTCAAAGAACAAAATAAGTGTTTTAAGGTTCTTTTTCATTAAAGTCCCTATTGTAGTATTATTAAAGCATGCTTTCCCAAATCGATCAGATCATTTTATATACTTGATTACACCTCCTTTTTTCATTCTTTTTGTTGGAAAATACATATCATTGTCGTTTGTCAGACATATTATTATTATTATTATTATATGTATTTAGTAGTATTATGTATGTAGTAAATTATACATTAGCAAGTAGCAATTAAACAAACGCTGGTAACTGCCTCCAACCGACCGCCACCGATTCATAGTCTGTATATAGGCATGAATGTAAACAGATCTCTGTAGTGGAATTCTAATATATATTTCCAGATTTTAAAGGGTTCAAACAAGTTTCTTGTTCTTTCCTCTATCCTTATTATATGATGATCAACGGGATAGCCATATTGCATGATCCTAGAAAGATCTAAACCTGGGCAAATTCTCAACACTTTTACCATTTCAGGAAGGGAAGAAAACAGTTGAGTTCATTTTGTTTATAATTCCTTGCAACTTTGAAGGTCAGTTTTACTCTCCTTAATTCTCTTGGTGATTGAGATATACATTTAAGCATCTAAAGCAAAAACTTTTTGTCATTTTGATCCATTTTTGGACAATTAGATCAGATATAATATTTAGTTTAGATTTGAGTTTGATTTTGTTTTTACTAGGTTATTATAGTAATGTTTGGAAAACAGAGTTTTGATATTTAAATTATGAAGCATGTAGAACAGCAGGCTTGAATTGACTTATGATCATCCCTTCATGTTTAGAAGTTACAAAGTGGTGGTATAAAAATGTATGTGTTGTTCTTGAAGTACTTCCAAGTTTATGGCTAAATTATGGATGTATTTGCTTGCACATGTGATACCTCTTTGCAAATGAACATGTATATAAAGAGGTTCTAAATTTAGCAATAATTTTATGTATTAATTTCTGATTTTTAATAAATTCACATTTTTTATTATATTTATACAACTATGTATTGTTTACAATGTTTATTTTATTATAGTTATTTATATTCTTTTACATTGTACATGTTTAAAACTTAAGTTAAACACTGTTTATACACTTATTATATAATGGCTTAATCCCAACTTTTTTCTTCTAAACGTTAATAGGAAAAACCACATCTTTTTTATAAGAGAAAAAATATATATACATTGTTTTTTGTTTGAACAAACAATCTTTTGCTCTTTTATATATCATGGTTTCTCAAGTAAAAAGTAATGGTGGTTTAAAGGTTCTCATGTGTGACGAAGAAAGCAAATGATGTGTTTTGAAACAGTCATGTTTTATATTTATAGACATTGAATCACCAAACTACAACACAAATAGGCAAGTGTACCTAACGTATATAGTTATGGTAAGACCGAGTATCGATCACTTTGGGAACGACTATGATTTCAGATTTAAAAGATATGGTTATTAAATAGAGTAAAGAAAGCTAGTGAATAGGAATTTTGAAAATAAATGATAAACAATTACAACTTAGACAAAAGAGAAAACAATTCTAAAGTAAATAAAGCTAAAAGTTTAAAATAAGAACAAACAAGAAAAAAACGTTATCACTTAGACTCTATAACCCTTTATTTATGATTGATTTCAAGATAGTGCAACTATTAATATTCATTATATACAGATTTCAAGATTGGTTAGGTCTCTTGGACATAAACTCTAACCCTATAATCATGAAAACAATGGTCTAATGGTCATGAATTTAGATCTCACAATTAGTTACTTAATTTCGAATTATGCAAGACTTGGTCATCACATGGATTATTTAATAACATAGAGTGGTCATCACATGCTATCTGTTCACACACATAAAAGCTAACAACTTTGTCACTTAACCCTATGATTTTGTCAATCACCAGTCACAATCACCTATGGTCTTAGATAATCATGATAATAGCATATATTGAAAGATTGGTCCTCGAATATATGCAAACCCCGTCAAAGATATAAGCGAATCTTTCGATCAAGCAAGACGTGGATTAATATTAACTACGATCATCCAATTATTGCAATTAAACCATTAAATAAAGGTTACCCCATCTAGTAAAAACCATGGTATGAACAAATATTATAAAGCAAACCAGATGAAACCCAACGATTCTTCCGGCTTTCAATCTTGAGTTTTCAATCCTCTCTCAAGCTTCGAAATCACTTTTAGACGCTATCTACTGTCATTATGGAACCCTAGAATCGCATATACGTCCCTAGGTCAATATAGGGTTGAATTTATAGGTTTAACATTTTGGCACAGTCGTGTGGTGTGAGGTTTTTGTCGTGTTGCAACCCTTGAGTTTCACTCGACTTATTCAACTAGGATTCCTTTCGTGTTGCGATCATTTCTTCATCGCCTGGCGACCTGGCTTATCATGATTTTGATGGATTATGCTCATGTCATAATATAATTATATGACTACATACACGTGAGCCTAAAGGGTCACACACTTATACACTGAGATACCATTTAATAATAATAATATAATTAAATGTAGTTATATTAGTAATGTAATGTAAAATATTAATCGGGCCTAATTAAGTATGGACTTAATAAATAAATTGTTATTGGGCTTAATTAATATATGGGCTTTATTTTTTATTAGGAGATAAACTTTAATTTTAAAAAAGTATAAACTTTAATATGGATTAAAGGATAACCTTTAATTTGAATTAAGGATAAACATGAGACTTAATAGGGATTAAGGATAAACATTAGGAAGATATAAACATGAAAGAGTTCATATTTATCTCAAACTCTTTCGCAACTATATATATAAATAATGTCGTGAAACCCCCTCTTATATATGAAGATTTTCGATTTTGATCTACAATCAAGGAGGGTTTTTGTAACGCCGCGTCTAACGAGCTTAAAATTAGAGTTAATTTAAACTTTTTAACAACTATTATCAAAAACGTGCTGCGGAATTAAAGGTCATTTACAAAAGCAAGTATCGTTACAGACTTGGCTGCTAATTACATCAAAAGAATAGGCCAAGTTTCAAACTACAAGCGTTACCAACTAAACCGACCACTGGATCCATAAATACAACAAGTGTGTTCCCCCAAAAGATATGTACAATAAAACTACCATCAGTGCCCGCCTCACTAGGCCAACTAGCATCAACCTGCGAAAAAGGGAAATCATGCACCGTTAGCTACAACTAGCTAGTGAGCACCAAATACACATAAGCAACAATAAGCAGACTATCACATATAGGAACAATACACAGGGCTATCCTATCATATTGCGGCGTGCCAATCATGTCAGCCAGAGCCGTATCTTGCAGGGTAACGAGCCCCGCTCAACAACCCTAGCCGGGGAATCAGCCACAACCATTTGCACCAGTTGGGGAACGAAGAGCAGTCCACATAATGCAACTCCAGTCATAATTGGTTTCGGCTAAAAGCAAGGAACCCCATCTCATCAAGGAACGGAAGCCTGCAGAGCCACACCCAAGCGTATACACCTGAGTACTTCGTGGCCCTAGGGACCCTCGGAACCCAGCTAGATCACCAGTCTACCTGACTGACCTCAATCGTTCACCAGTCAGTGTCCGGATAATCTCAAGTTAACAAATACGACCCAAACGGGTCCAGTTGTATGCATGCATCATATACGAGAATTAATACAACATGTCAAAACATACCTCGTGTGCGCACGTATCAAAACACCAATCGCATATTAACAAGTACAACAGATAACTTACCTACTGAGACTCATGGGAAACCGGTACCTCGAAATCACTAGAGATAAATATAATGTCGAGAATCCCCAGAGTCCTCCGAATCACCTAACACAATAGGTTTAGGCTTAATCACCAATTAATAACAACTAACACAGCTTAAAGCACAAGTCTACAATCTGTCATCAAAAGAACCTTGCTTGCGATCGCAAGGGTTATCCTTACAGTCGCAAGAGTCATACCGTAAGCGGGGGTGTAAGATGACTCTTGCGACGTAAGGATAACCCTTGCGATCGCAAGCAAGGGACTTTTGCTGACAGATTGTAGACTTGTGCTTTAAGCTGTGTTAGTTGTTGTTAATTGGTGATTAAGCCTAAACCTATTGTGTTAGGTGATTCGGAGGACTCTGGGTATTCCCGACATTATATCTGCCTCTTGTGATTTCGAGGTGAGTACCGGTTTCCCATGAGTCTCAGTAGGTAAGTTATCTGTTGTACTTGGTAATATGCGATTGGTGTTTTGATACGTGTGCACACGAGGTATGTTTTGACATGTTGTATTAATTTTCGTATATGATGAATGCATACAACTGGACCCGTTTGGGTCGTATTTGTTAACTGGAGATTGTCCGGACACTGACTGGTGAACGATTTAGGTCAGTCAGGTAGATTGGTGATCTGGCTGGGTTCCCAGGGTCCCTAGGGCCACGAAATGGGGGACTAACTGTACTCAGATGTATACGCTTGGGTGTGGCTCTGCAGGCCGCCATTCCTTGATGAGATGGGGTTCCTTGCTTTTAGCCGGAACCAGTTATGACTGGAGTTGCATTATGTTGACTTCTCTTCGCTCCCCCACTGGTGCAAATGGTTGCGGGTGATTCCCTGGCTAGGGTTGTTGAGCGGGGCTCGTTACCCTGCAAGACGCGGCTCCGACTGACATCGTTGGCGTGCTGCAATATGATAGGATAGCCCTGTGTGCTGTTCCTATATGTGATAGCCTGCTTATTGTTGCTTATGTGTAATTGGTGCTCACTAGCTAGTTGTAGCTAACGGTGCATAATTTCCCTTTTCCGCAGATTGATGCTAGTTGGCCTAGTGAGGCGGGCACTGATGGTAGTTTTATTGTACATATCTTTTGGGGGAACACACTTGTTGTAATTATGGATCCGGTGGTCGGTTTTGTTGGTAACGCTTGTAGTTTGAAACTTGGCCTATTCTTTTGATGTAAATAGCAGCCAAGTCTGTAACGATACTTACTTTTGTAAATGACGTTTAATTCCGCTGCACGATTTTGATAATAGTTGTTAAAAAGTTTAAATTAACTCTAATTTTAAGCTCGTTAGACGCGGTGTTACAAGTAGGTATCAGAGCCTAAGTTTGAGGAATTGGGTACTCGTAGAAGTATTCAATCTCAAGCTCGGGCCCGACCATCGTTAAGTGTTCCTATTGGAGTAATTGGGGTTGAGTGGAGCGTTATGTGATTGTCATATGTGGTAGACTAAATGTAGTGTTAGTAGTTGTCGAATAAATGGTGTACTAATTGTGGTTTACGTGTGAATAGTAAGTTTAGTAGAAATGGCCGAATGTCGAGCTATGACAGAGGAGGACCTCAAGCAAATGGAGGATGAGGCCTCTAGTAGGCGTCCGAAAGCTGAGGACGAGTCTTCTCAGCATAACACGGAGCCGACGAGACATAATTTGGATCAGTCGGAGTACGTTAAACTTTTAGAGGAAGAGCTCCGATTGACAAGGGAGCTGTTGCAGAGTGCAATTGCGGGCAATAAGCAAAAGAAGTGTTCCTACAAGAAGTTTATTTCGTGTCGACCTAAAGAATTCGAGGGTAGTGATACTCCCTCGGATGCGATTCGCTGGCTTCGTGAGACGGATCAGGTGTTCGAGTCTTGCGAATGTGAATTGGAATACAGTGTCAAGTACGTGGTAAGGATGTTGAAGGGGAACGCTTTATTCTGGTGGGATACCGTGAAAGATACTGTGAACAAAGAAGTGATTGCTGCCTTAATTTTGGGAGCAATTTTCTGAAAAAGTGACGAGGAAGTATTGTACGGATTATGACCTTGAGAAGATTGAGAAGGAGTTTAATGGTCTTCGCATGGGAGACAAGCCTGTAGATGATTTGCTTAATGTCTTTACCGATAAGGTGAGACTCATTCCTCACCTTGTTGCTGATGAAAGTGCCAAGATACGCAAGTTGGTTGGGATGTTACCGGCGGACTATCGTCCACATGTTAGAGCAGCTGCTACATTGGATCAAGCGTTTGAAATCGCTCGACAGATAGAGGGGGATCGTTTGCACGCGAGAGGTGACCAGACGGGTGAGGGTCACAAGAGAAAGTTTCAACCGTCTTCTAAACTGGCCCTTCCAAAGGGCAGTCTTCAACTGGTGGAAAGCCTGATTCCTCGAAGAAGGCTAAGTTCAATGGTCCGTGGTGCTCTCAGTGCTGCACATATCATATTGGTGAATGTTCAAAGGCCACTACCCGATGTTTTCGATGTGGTCAAAAAGGGCACTCGGTAATAGAGTGCGAGTTCAAAGAGAATGTCTACTACAAGTGCCATAAGCCAGGGCACAGGATTTCGGAGTGTAGATCAAAGTCAGATTCTGGAACTGGAGGATCTACCTTAGGGCAGAAGAAAGATAATGCTCCCCGTGCTAAAGGGCGGGAATTTCAGATGACTCAGGAGGAGGTGAAGGGTGCTGGGGATGTAATTACGGGTACTTTTCTTATTAACTCTACCCCAGCATGCGTATTATTTGATTTTGGAGCTACATATTCTTTTGTGTCTGTATCTTTCTGTGATAAACTGCAAATGCCTGGTCTGTATTATTTGAGCCACTAAGAGTAGAGACTGCTAGTGGTAAAGTAGTTCCAGTTGTTGATAATGTCCCTCAAGCGGTTATTGATATCGACGGGAGTAGTTTTCCTGTTTCTATTCTTCTTATGCCGATTGTGGGATTCGATGTTGTAATTGGGATGGATTGGCTCAGCAAGTTGAATGCTGAGATTTTCTGTTCCAAGAAGTTGATTAAAGTTCCTCTACCTGACGGGTCATATGCTGTGGCTCGTGGTGAAAGATGAAAGTTAGATATTCCTATTATTTCCCTAATGAAACTCGGAAATCGGTTTTGAAAGGCTGTGATGCTTATCTAGCCCATGTGATTGACGCTAAATTGGAGAAACGTGTCATTCGTGATATTCCGGTGGTGACCGATTATCCAGAGGTATTTCCTGACGAATTGCCTGGGTTAGCGCCAGTTCGAGATGTAGAATATCGTATCGATCTTGTTCCGGGGGCTACCCCTGTGGCTAAAGCTCCGTATCTTCTTGCTCCTTCTGAGGTTCGCGAGATGATGACGCAGATTCAGGAGTTACTTGACAAAGGCTTTATTCGCCCGAGCTCTTCTCCTTGGGGTGCTCCGGTGCTATTCGTGAAGAAGAAAGACGGGACGATGAGAATGTGCATTGATTACCGGGAGCTGAACAAGTGAACGGTAAAGAATAAATATCCTCTACCGCGGATAGACGATTTGTTTGATCAACTGCAGGAAGCGACTTGCTTTTCAAAGATTGATCTGCGGTCTGGATACCATCAAGTGCTGGTTGCTGACGAAGATGTTCCGAAGACGGCTTTCTGCACTCGTTATGGTCCTTATGAGTTTTTGGTGATGTCATTCGGCTTAACCAATGCTCCTGCTGTTTTGATGGACCTGATGAATCGGGTTTGTCGTCCTTTTCTTGATAAGTTTGTGATTGTGTTTATTGACGATATTCTCATTTATTCTAAGACTGAAGCTGAACATGAGTCGCATCTAAGACAAGTTCTCGAAACTCTTAAACGGGAGAAGCTTTACGCTAAATTCTCGAAGTGTGAACTCTGGCTGCGAGAGGTGCATTTTCTTGGTCACGTGATCTGCAGGGATTGCGTGAAAGTTGATCCGGCCAAAGTCAAAGCGGTTATGAATTGGGGAGTTCCACGAACTCCTTCTGAAGTTTGAAGTTTTCTTGGCTTAGCTGGATACTATCGGCGGTTTATCCGTGACTTTTCTAAACTTGCAGGTCCTTTTACTAAACTTACTCGCAAAGATGTTGCATTTGTTTGGGCGGAAGCTCAAGAACAAGCATTTCAGTCTCTGAAACGGGTACTGTGCGAAGCTCCAATATTTTCCTTGCTAGAGGGATCTGAAGACTTCGTTGTTTACTGTGATGCTTCGTATTCTGGATTGGGGTGTGTATTGATTCAGCGCGATAAAGTACTTGCCTACGCTTCAAGGCAATTGAAACCCCATGAAAGAAAATATCCGACTCATGATCTTGAGTTGGCAGCTGTGGTATTCGCGTTGAAATTGTGGCGGCATTATCTTTACGACACTAAATGTGTGGTCTGCACGGATCACAAGAGCCTACAATATATTTTCACGCAGAAAGAGCTCAATATGAGACAACGCAGATGGCTCGAGTTGATAAAATACTATGATTGCGAAATTCGCTACCATCCTGGTAAGGACAACGTGGTGGCGGATGCTTTGAGTCGTAAAAGCTCTTCTATAGACGCAAAGTTTATGAAACTCGCTATGGTTCCCGATATTATTGCCCGATTGAAGGAAACACAGCAAGTGGCGTTGCAAGATGATAATCTAAAAGCCGAATTGATGAGAAAGCTGAAAGATCAACTTGTTGATGACACTCGCGGGTTAAATACTTTTTAGTCTCGCATATGCGTGCCGCTTCATGGTGGTAATCGTGAGCTGATATTGCAAGAAGCTCACAAGTCTAGGCTTCGGTTCATCCGGGCAGCACAAAGATGTATCATGACCTGAAGGCATTATATTGGTGGCCTACTTTGAAACGAGACATTGCTTCTTTTGTGGAGAAATATCAAATCTGTGCGCAAGTGAAGACTAAACACCATAAACCATATGGTAGTCTGCAGCAACTTGAGATCCCTGAGTGGAAGTGGGATCACATTACGATGGATTTCGTGACAAAGTTGACAAAGACCCTCAGAGGTCATGACACAATTTGGTTCATTGTCGACCGGTTGACCAAGAGCGCTCATTTCCTAGCTACCAACGAGTCTGCTTCATTGGATAAGCTAGTGCAGTTGTATATCGCTTAAGTAGTGTCGCGCCATGGTTTGCCTGTTGGGGTTCGTGGTATAAGGCAACGGAAGCATGCATGTACAAAATCGAATTTTAAAACATGAACAAGACCAGAAGAAGAACCCCAAATGAAGTACCAAGCTCTACAACTTCATTTTGCAACTAAAACATAAAGAGAAGTGAAGAGATATACCCTAGATGGCTCTGGATTCGTTGTGTGCTAAGCTCCAAGCCTTGAAACCTTCTTCTTGAGCTATCAAAGTCCACCCCGAGATACTTGGTGACCTTGGTGTACTAGCACCCCTTGAACCAAATCAACAGTTGAACTTGGTTTCTGGAACAAGAACAAAAATCCACCAGGAACTCTTTGAATCTCTCTCTCTTTTCTTACACAAGAACAACCCTTAAGTGTTTGTTTATGTGTGTGGTTTTTGTCTTAGCCAAGAAGAAAAATGAGAGACAAAACAAGGAGTTTTATAAGCTTAAAGTCGACCCCAGGTCTCCCCAAGATCGGCCAGAGTTCAATCATTGCCTAGCCATGCATTGGTGGAGAGAGGGAGGTGAAAAGAATAAAGTTGCTTCTGTCAGACGGGGTTAGCGCCGCTAACCGCCCAAGTGTAGCGCCGATAACCACTTAAGGTTAGCGCTGCTGTCGGGGTCGAGATAGCGACGACATGGTTAGCGCCGCTAACCCAGTCCAGAATGCCAACTATCATTATTTATTATTTCTCACCCTCATCTTTTAGGTTGTTGTCAAGATCAACCCCCGGCGTGTGACCCGATAGGCCCATACGTCATCGGTAGTGATCATTTGGCGTACGTGTGTCAGTAGGCATACTCCAACAAACTCCCACTTGCACATGACTCACCATACCCAATGCATCACAGACAGAGAGCGGCCTCTAGTAAGACATCTCTGCCCCCAAGTCAGTATGGGTTTTTTTTTCCAGCACAAAAACCAAACTGCAGCCCGTCTGAAATGGTCCTATAGATAAGGGATCAAACATCCTTTTGTTCGCGATATCCGTGTGAACACGAGACATGGTACTTAGTCATTCTCCGTTCGTTCACGATTATGTTTCTCGATCTACACTGGTGGTGACCAAAATATACAAGTTGCAATCGATCATAAATCATTGCAAGCTTTGAGCATGGCCATGCATTTTGGTGTCATTGACCAATCATCGAGGGGCTCAGGGATATCTCTCTAAAAAAAGGAACAAATTCTTTTTGACTACACTGCCCATCAAAGTGATCATACTTTGTCCAATTACTCCCTTTATAACAGCCAGTTACGGACTGCGTTTGAAAGCAACTAGAACAAAGCAAACCAAAGTGATGCAGACACATGCATCTCCGGTATAAGGATGAACTGATATTATCATCCTGATTTACTCATGACGTGTACCATGAAGTGAAATCAGGTGTGGGTCATCCAGTCACTTGAACAATTCAAGTACAGGCGAAGTATTGCGTCCCGGTGTTTCAATCCCTATTGAACACATTTCTGGTCCCTTGGTGAGAATAACAACAAGCAACAAATGTTGAGAAGGGGGGTTGAATACACTTTCTGCGGAAATTGAACAAATCAAAATAAAGTGTTACACAAAGTAAATCAAACCACAATCGAATGCTTTGCTTTTCATTAATAAGAAGATGATTACAGACTCTATCAAGTAAGCAACTCTTGATATGTAAACACCTAATATAAATCTCTCATTCTTTCAAACTTAGCTATCTATAATTAACTTATGATTATATATACTGACGACACTCTATACAGGATTTAATCACAGATTGAATACTTACCAATCTCACAACTAATGTGAGTATTCGAACACACGAACAAATTGGCAATCTGTGAATATCTTGATCACGTTGAACTGACAAACAGTGATTCAAGAATCGTAACACATACGGTTGAGGTGAGGTATTTGGTGTTGGGGTTCTATGTACATAGCGGAAGCAACAAGGTACAACATACAAAGCAAAGAGTACATGTAATCAAAGCATAAAACCCCAAGCCATGGACCAAACTCTATAGCTAACTTAAGCAACATGAAAAAGAGAAGGAATAGAGATTATACCCTGCTCCTTAGCTCCAGAAACAACTTGAAGAAGAGATGAAGACAAGAACACCAAAAAAGGCTTCTTCTATTGAAGTCCACCCCGGGTTTATACCACCTCCTAGTACTAGCAAGCTCTATGGATCTTCAAAGCCTTGAAATCCTTAGAGAACAGCCCACAATTTGCAGAAAGTCGGATCTCTTGGTAGCACCCACAAGAACACTCTTAAAGTCTCTTTAAACTAAGTGTATTGTGAGATTTGGCAAAAGGATAGAATGAATGGCAAGTGGGGTTCTTTTATAAAGCCAGAGATGCCATTTCATCTCCCCATGGCCAGCCAACAGATCTGCTAAAGCAAGCCCATGCATTGGGCAAGAGTGGAGGTGGAAAAAGCAAAAGTTGCATGCTGTCAAACGAGTTTCCGCGCCGCGGGCTCATAAGTTTCCGCGCCGTGGACTCTCCGCGTCTCGTGTCATAAGAGCCGCGTCGCGTAATCTGCTAGCACACAAATATTTCCATTTTGACACCATTGGTCCCTCCATCTAATAGGCTGTCGAGATAGTTCCCCGGTGTATGACTCAATATACATCATCGGCAGTGGTACTTGTGGCGTACGTGTGTCAGTGGGCATACTCCAACAAACTCCCACTTGCACATGACACATCGTACCTTAATACCACAGACAAAGAGCGGCCTCTAGTAAGGCATCTCTGCCCCTAAGTCAGTATGGGTTTTTGTCAAAAACCAAATCCAGAATCAGTTACAAAATGGTCCTATAGATAAGTGATCATTTATACCTTCGTTCGCGATATCCGTGTGAACACGAGACATGGTTAAATGTCAATCTCCAGATCGTTCACGATTATGTTTCTAGATCTCGATTGATGGTGACCCAAAATCTAGTTGCAATCGATCAAACATCATAGCAACTTGAGCCTGGCCATGCATTTTACGTCAGCGCTCAATCATCGAGGGGCCCAAGGATATCTCTCTAAAACTAGAGGAACGAATCCCTTCGACTACATTGCTCCGCTACATACACCATACTTTACCTAAAAACTTCCTTTATAACAGCCAGTTATGAACTGCGTTTGAAAGCAATCAAGGCAAAGCATATCCATGCTTTGGAACACATGTATCTCCAGTATAAGGACAAAATGATATTATCATCCCGATTTACTCGTGACAGAAACCATGAAGTAAGTTCAGGTGCGGGTCGTACAGTCACTTGGCCATTGCAAGCACAGGCGAAGTGTTGCGTCTCTTTTATCTAATCCATTATTAGATAGCGACCAACCACTTCCCTCAGTCTTATCTCAAACTTCCTCCCCTTGAAGAATGACCGATTGTGGAAATTTAGAATTAAAAGGCATTCTGGGAAGTATTAAACATGCTAAGATGGAACACAGTAAGGATTCATAAAATATTCGCCCTCGGCGTATCATTAAATCACATTTAATAATCAATATAGTATGAAATACAATACTGCTTAGCGTTCCCAAAAAGAAGTACAAATCAAACATAAGCCAAAATATTACACTCAAACCAAGTCAATAGCGAATCTAACACCTATATCTCTAGTGTGAGAATCATGTACAGCTTGTGACAACGGTTTAGTGAACGGATCAGCCAAATTGCCCTCCGAAGCTACTCTGCTAATGGCAATATCACCACTCTCAATAACATCTCTGATGAATTGATATTTGCGAGGAATGTGCCTCGTCCGCTTATGAGCCCTTGGTTCCTTAGCTAAAGCCACCGCACCCTCATTGTCATAGAAGATCTCAATATGGTCGGATATGCTAGGAACCACTCCAAGATCTTGGATGAACTTCCTCATCCATACCGCCTCTTTAGCTGCTTCACTTGACACAATGTACTTCGACTCGGTAGTTAAATCAGCTACGGTGTCTTGCTTGGAGCTCCTCCAACTTATAGCACCACTATTGAGAAGGAACACGAACCCCGATTGTGATCGGCAGTCGTCCTTATCAGTTTGGAAGCTAGCATCAGAGTAACCATGTACTCTAAGCTCTTCCTTACCACCATACACTAAGAACATCTCCTTTGTCCTCCGAAGATACTTGAGAATGTTCTGGACCGCAGTCCATTGGGCTTGCCCGAGATTAGCCTGATATCTACTCGTCATGCTCAATGCACACGATACATCAGGACGAGTGCATAGCATGGCGTACATGATTGATCCCACTGCCGAAGCATACGGGACCCTCTTCATTACGTCAAGTTCCTCTTTGGAACTAGGACATTGAGACTTGCTCAAAGTCACTCCATGCAACATAGGGGTGTTAACCCTCTTAGAGTCCTCCATCTTGAATCGCTTCAAGACCTTGTCGACATATGCACTTTGGCTAAGCCCTATTAACCTTTTAGATCTATCTCTATAGATCTTTATGCCCAATGTAGGAGTTCATCATGAAACAGGGAACGCAACGGAAGCAAATAAAATGGATTTTAAAACAAAAGTTTCCATGAACTCCATAAATGGTAAAGCTTGAAGACAATGCATGCAACCAAAAGAAACAACACAAAGGTAAGAGATTTATATCTTCCTCCTTAGCTCCTTGCTACTGGAAAGGTTGTGTATGCTTGGGATGATCAAACTCTTGAAGAAGAAGCCCTCAAGATCTTCCACCGAAGTGATACACCAAAACTTTACCCTTGTGCTAGCAAAGCAAGTCACCAACAATCACCAAGATCTTGATGCACTTGTAATACCCTCTTGATTTTCTGGAAACACACAAAAAATACCTCACAAGAACAACCTTTGAAGCTTAAGTGTGTATGAGAGGAGAATTTTACAAAAGGCTCCAAAGCTTATAAGGCTAATGCCTTATATAGACCTCAAAAACCGACCTCATTCTCACTTAGCCGGCCAAACTCTTAATTCCTATTGGACCAACATCAACAAGCCAATGAGAATCAAGTGCCACTTAGTATTCCGTGCTTCATGACCTCTCACGGGCTGTTACGGCCCGTGAAGCTTAAAAGCTCCACGGCCCGTGCCGTGTTTTTACAAGTCGTAGAGGTATCCGTGGCGCATTTATCCTTCACGATCCCCTTCACGGTCCGTGAAGGACCGTGAAGCCACTCTGGTCCACGAGCCATAATGCTCGTGTAAGGACTCGTGGGGATACCTTGCTTCACGACCCGTGGAGCATCCTTCACGGTCGTGAAGCCTAGGTCAATTGGAATTTGACCATCTTGACCGGCTGTTTCCATTTAGGGCTATTTGGGTAGAAGTTAGGTGTATGACCCAATAGGCCCGCACATCATTGGCAGTGACCCGACATACGTGTGTCAGTGGGCATTCTCCAACAGACTCCCACTTGCACATGGCACACCGTATCCTAAAGCATCATCGACAGAGAGCGGCCTCTAGCAAGACATCTCTGCCCCCAAGTCTGTACGAGGTATGTCATCCCTGACAAGTACCAAATCACAACCTAACAGGTTTGAGATGGTCCTATAGATAAGTGATCAATTATCCCTTTGTTCACGATATCCATGTGAAGGCGAGACATGGTACTAAGTCATTCTCAGTCGTTCACGATTATGTTTCTCGATCAAGATTGGTGGTGACCAAAACATACGAGTTGCAATCGATTACTCAAATCACTGCACACTCGAGCACGGCCATGCATTTTGGTGTCAGCGCCCAATCATCGAGGGGCCCAGGGATATCTCTCTCAACGGAGGAACAAATTACTTTGACTACATTGCCCACCACATTGATCATACTCTGATCTCCCTTTATAACAGCCAGTTACGGACTGCGTTTGAAAGCAACTAGAGCAAGGCAAACCAAAGTGATGCAGACGCATGCATCTCCAGTATGAGGATGAAATGATATTATCATCCTGATCCACTCATGACTAGTACCACAAAGTGGAGTCAGGTGTGGGTTGTCCAGTCACTTGAAACCCCTTTCAAGTACAGGTGAAGTATTGCGTCCCCGTGTCCCAATCACCATTGGACACATGACCAATCACTTCCCTCAGTCTTCTTTCAGACTTCCTTCCCATGAAGAATGACTGACTGTGGACATTTAGAATGTAAAACATTCAGGGAAGAATAAAACATGCTAAGTTGGAACACAGTAAAGGTTTAAAGTAATATCCGCAACTTGCGCATTATCAAATCTCCATTTAATAATCGATAAGTACAATAAATACAATACTGTTCAATGTTCCCAAAAAGGTAAATACATTAAATACAATAACCAAACAATACAAGATACAAACTCAAACCAAATCGCTAGCAAATCTAATACCAATAGCACGGGTGTGGGCGTCGTGCTTTGCTTGCGATAACGGTTTAGTGAACGGATCCGCTACGTTGCTATCCGTGTGTACTCTGTTGATGAAAATATCTCCACTTTCGACCACGTCCCGGATATAATGATATTTCCGCGGAATATGTCTTGTGCGTCGGTGAGATCTAGGTTCCTTTGCCAATGCAACCGCACCCTCGTTGTCACAGAAAACCTCAACAGGGTCGGAAATGCTAGGAACCACTCCCAGATCAAGGATGAACTTCCTCATCCATACAGCCTCCTTTGCAGCTTCACTTTCCGCAATGTACTCAGACTCGGTCGTGGAATCAGCCACCGTGTCTTGTTTGGAGCTTCTCCAAGAGATAGCACCACCGTTTAACAGAAACACGAACCCCGATTGAGATCGGCAGTCATCCCTGTCGGTTTGGAAGCTGGCGTCAGAGTAACCAGTTACCCTCAGCTCTTCTTCCCCACCATATACTAAGAACATATCCTTAGTTCTCCGAAGATACTTAAGAATGTTCTTCACCGCTGCCCAATGTGCCTCACCAGGGTTGGCTTGATATCTACTTGTCATACTCAATGCACAAGAGACATCAGGCCTAGTACATAGCATGACGTACATGATCGAGCCTATTGCTGAAGCATAAGGTACTCGCCTCATTACCTCCTATTCCTCAGGGGAACTCTGGCATTGAGTCTTACTCAATACCAAACCATGTGACATAGGTATGAACCCCTTCTTGGAGTCTTCCATCCTAAACCTCTTTAGGACCTTGTCAATATATGTGCTTTGGCTCAAGCCTATCAACCTGCGGGATCTATCTCTATAGATTTTAATCCCAAGAATATAAGCTGCATCTCCCAGATCCTTCATTGAGAAACAACTCCCTAACCAGGCTTTTACACCTTGCAAAGTTGGGACGTCATTCCCAATTAGCAGATTATCATCTACATATAGGACCAGGAATACAACTATGCTCCCACTAGCCCTGATGTATACGCATGACTCATCCTTGCTTTTAGAGAAGCCAAACTCTTTGACCTTCTCATCAAAGCACAGGTTCCAGCTCCGAGAGGCTTGCTTAAGCCCATAAATGGACTTCTTAAGCTTGCAGACTTTATCCGGGAACTCAGGATGTACAAAACCTTCAGGCTGTGTCATGTACACCTCCTCTGACAGTGTTCCATTAAAGAACCCGGTTTTGACGTCCATCTGCCATATTTCATAATCATAAAATGCGGCAATGGCCTTGAGTATCCGGATAGACTTCAACATAGCCACCGGAGAAAAGGTTTCCTCATAGTCTACACCATGAGTTTGCGTGAAACCCTTAGCTACCAGTCGGGCTTTGAAGGTGTCTACCTCGCCATCTACACCGATCTTCTTCTTGAAGACCCATTTGCACCCGACGGCCTTACACCCCGGCACAGGATTTACCAAGTCCCAAACCTGGTTATCGGCCATAGATTTAATCTCGGATTCCATTGCCTCTTTCCACTTGGCAGACTCAGGGCCCACCACAGCGTCCTGGTATTTGGTAGGTTCATCAGAAACAACTACCATGTCGGTGCCCTCAGATATGTTAAATCCATATCTCTCTGGCTCGTGCCGACTTCTACCAGATCTTCTTAGAGGTAACGGATCTACATCATTATCTCCAGCGTCATCTTGCTGAGACTCAACTTGTCCTCCACCTCACGTCTCACGTAGGCAGGACATCCCCAGACCTTTAAATATGAAATGGATGGAACCTTTCCATGCCACATTTCATACAGTGTTCTCTTAACTTTCTTTGTTGGTACGAGGTTAAGGATCCTACCAGCCGTTTCGATAGCGTAACCCCAAAATGTAATGGGAACTTCCGTGTGACATATCATAGACCGAACCATATCTAACAATGTTCAGTTCCTCCTCTCAGCAACACCATTTAATTGAGGCGTTCTAGGAGGTGTTAATTGCGAGACAATCACACAATTTCTAAGATGGTCTCGGAACTCGGAACTAAGATACTCTCCACCTCTATCGGATCTAAGCATCTTAATCCTTTTCCCAAGTTGATTTTCTACTTCGTTTTGATAAGTCCTAAACACCTCAATGGTTTCGGACTTTTGTCTCACCAAATAGACATACCCATATCGACTATAATCATCAATAAAGGTTACGAAGTAGCGGGAGTGATCTCTAGTGGCATGCTTGAACAGACCACACACATCAGTGTGAACGATATCCAACAAGTCTTTTGCCCTCTCACATTCACCGGTGAAGGGTGCTTTGGTCATCTTGCCCAATAAACAAGATTCACATACTTCATTAGACCCGTGGTCAAATGATTCCAAGATCCCATCCGATTGGAGCTTAGCGATGCGTTTCTTGTTTATGTGGCCTAACCGACCATGCCAAAGAGACATTTTATCCAAAACACTTTTGGATCCCGAATCAACATTCATGATTGATCTATTGTTTCTCAAGCTTACGCTTGTTTCATATATGCCATGACATGGAGATGCTTAGAAATAAAAAGAACCATTCTTATAACACAAAATAGAACCATTTTTAAATTCAAAATCAAATCCATCGTCGTACAATGCATATGGAGAAATAATGTTTCTTGCCACGCAGGGTGAATAACAAACATTAGATAAAACAATAGATAAGCCGGATTGAAAGGCAAGCTCCACACTTCCTATCTTCTCAACCGGGACACCCGCCTTGTTTCCCATGATGAGATCCAGCTCTCCACTTACCAGGTCCCTACTTCTTGTTAGTACCTGCACATTATTACAAATGTGAGTACCACACCCGCTGTCAAAAACCCAGGCGTTAGAAGTAAAAGTGTTATGGAGTTCAATCATATATATACCGGAGGCAGCGACACCTTTAGATCTCAATCTCTTGAGCTCCTCCGTGTACTTGGGGCAACTACGCCGGTAGTGACACTTTTCCCCGCAGAAGAAGCATGTTGCCTCTTCCGGTGAGATGGCAGCGGCAGCCACTTGTTTCCCCTTCGCCTCCGGGGTTGGGTTAGGCTTTGGTGTTGCCACCTTGGCCTTCCCCTTCCCCTTACCCTTGGAGGACGAAGCGGGTTGCTTCCGCTTCTTGCCACCCTCATTGATCATAAGGACGGCGGTGGAGGAAGATGGCTTTGTCTTGGCCATGTTAGACTCGGCGGTCTTCAACATGCCATAAAGCTCCATTATGGTCTTATCCATATTATGCATATGGAAATTCACAATGAAGGGCCCAAAGGATGGAGGCAAGGATTGGAGGATTATTTCAACCGCCAACTCCTTCCCCATCGGGAACCCCAACTTCTCCAACTGATCCACATAGCCCTTCATACGAAGGACATGTGCACTCACGTTGCCGCCCTCCTGCATCCGGCAACCAACGAAGGATTTGACGCATTCATACAGCTCTTGCCTCGCTTGCATCTGGAACATGTCCTTTAGCTGCGTTATCATGTCATACGCACTCACAGTCTCGAATTGCCGTTGCAACTCGGGACTCATGGTCGTAAGCATGAGGCAAGTTACGTCATTAGTGTCCTTGACGCGCTTTTCATACGCGTCTCGGACAACCCTCGCTGCATTGGTAGCAGGGGGATCCGGAAGAGGAGACTCCAAGACCTCCATCTTCATTTCGTGGCGTAGGACAATTCTCAATGTCCTAAACCAGTCCATAAAGTTCGGTCTTTGAAGTTTCTTCTTCTCAAGGAAAGGTCGTAGCGACATGTTTGCGGTGTTGGTGTTGGTGCTAGTAGATGCCATTCTACAAGCAGAATACGAAGTTTGGTTAGTTTGACGTATTATAATCCTTGTTAAATAATTACCCACTTGTTTATAAAAACAAATTATATTAACAAGGGCCAAGAACCTCAAAGTACCCCAATTCATGACGGGTTTGCCGCGGATCACTTCATGGAGCTACTTAGGCCGGTAAACACTTTACCGATTGCAATCCGTGATCGCAACTCTTAGATACTTGCGGGATCCTAGGTACTCATAACACACATTTGGTATTTTTGATCCCTCCACACCATTCCTCATTAATCCACCATGGTAGCTCGGTATGGGCACGGCAACTACCAAGGCGTTTTAAGTCTTGGAATTGTAAATCGACCATCAAGATACACGGTGGTACTCTACACCAATGGCCTGCTCGGCTAAGCTCGACAACCGACCTTGCGAGTTGCCACACGCACCTTCCACACAGTTACACAAAACCGATCTCGGCTAAGCTCGACGACCGATCTTGTTTCACTAGATTTGGGTGGTGTCATCTTATGGTTGGCATGTGATTTACTTTTGAGAAAAACGGGGTTTTGATTTCTCCGGTTAAAACAAATTTTAACCAATTCTTGTTGTGGCGCGCGAGGTTTGTTAACCAATTCAAAACTCTTGGTTTTAATTTATTTTGAAAAGTTTTCAAGCTTGCGAAGAACTAAACAACCAAGCAAGAAAGACAAAATAAATAAACAACCACGCATGTAAACATATCCGGTAACGAGCCAACCCTATGCGTCTTGCCCGTGAGCCTACGGACAAGACTAAGTCATCTAAGGACTAATTCCGAATGACTTGATGCGTGCTCCTCCTACTTGATCCTTTGCGTCTCCTTCCGACCTTCGGATCCAAGATTGAGCAAAGACACCTCCTCCCAGTTCTTCTTTGGTTGTATTCGGTTCTCCTTTTACAATTTTACAAATTTAAAAGGAAATTGCGTGCAAGCCACGAAATCTATTCTAAGCTAATTCTAACAATTACAAAGAATAAGAAATCGGCATGCAAGCCGTTAAATATTACAAACCGAATAAATTAATTAATTATTACAAACCAAATGTGGTACAAACCACCAAATGAATGAATAAATAATTACAACCAACCAAAACACATCACAAGGGTCTAATGGGCTCATTGTTACCGGATTTACTAACAACCACAACAAACATCACAAAACAACACGGTGTGCCACACCAAACCGTGTCAAAAATATCCCAACTAGATTTATTCCGAGACTACCTAAAACACTCAAGGCACGAATGAATAAATCTTGTACGTATGTATTAGGAATTTCAAACACTTTGAAAAACCATATTCATACATACAAAACACAAGTATATGCACGTGCGTGTTATCATGCCAAAACCGCCCGATACATATAAATATGTGAGTTAGGATATTATGGGGTTTTCTAAATGGTCAAAAGACCAAGTTAATCTACTGGAAAAACCAGAATATAGGCCAAATCATTTTTATAAAGTTTTTCTTTTAAAATGGGTCAAAAACCAATTTCCAGACGTCCTTCACGACCACTGACCTTCACGGCTTCTCACTGCCCGTGAAGCCAGTGCGTCTCACGACTCGTGAAAATTTTCAAAAAACCCTTTCACGACCCCAACCCCAAACTGAAGTCGTGTAGGCTTCACGACCCGTGAAGATAAAACCTCCACGGCCCGTGAAGACCTCCTGGACAGAATGTCCAGCTTTGCATAAAAATGATTTTCAGGCCAAAATGGTGCATGCAATGCATCAAGATGGCTCTGATACCACTGTAGGAGTTCATCATGAAACAGGGAACGCAACGGAAGCAAATAAATTGGATTTTAAAACAAAAGTTTCCTTGAACTCCATAAATGGTAAAACTTGAAGACAATGCATGCAACCAAAAGAAACAACACAAAGGTAAGAGATTTATACCTTCCTACTTAGCTCCTTGCTACTGGAAAGGTTGTGTATGCTTGGGATGATCAAACTCTTGAAGAAGAAGCCCTCAAGATCTTCCACCAAAGTGATACACCAAAACTTTACCCTTGTGCTAGCAAAGCAAGTCACCAACAATCACCAAGATCTTGATGCACTTGTAATACCCTCTTGATTTTCTGGAAACACACACAAAATAGCTCACAAGAACAACCTTTGAAGCTTAAGTGTGTATGAAAGGAGAATTTTACAAAAGGCTCCAAGGCTTATAAGGCTAATGCCTTATATAGACCTCAAAAACCGACCTCATTCTCACTTAGCCGGCCAAGCTCTTAATTCCTATTGGACCAACATCAACAAGCCAATGAGAATCAAGTGCCACTTAGTATTCCGTGCTTCATGACCTCTCACGGGCTGTTACGGCCCGTGAAGCTTAAAAGCTCCACGGCCCGTGCCGTGTTTTTACAAGTTGTAGAGGTATCCGTGGCGCATTTATCCTTCACGATCCCCTTCACGGTCCGTGAAGGACCGTGAAGCCACTTTGGTCCACGAGCCATAATGCTTGTGTAAGGACTCATGGGGACACCTTGCTTCACGACCCGTGGAGCATCCTTCATGGTCGTGAAGCCTAGGTCAACTGGAATTTGACCATCTTGACCGGCTGTTTCCATTTAGGGCTATTTGGGTAGAAGTTAGGTGTATGACCCAATAAGCCCGCACATCATTGGCAGTGACCCGGCATACGTGTGTCAGTGGGCATTCTCCAACACCCAAGATATACGCCGCATCTCCTAAGTCCTTCATTGAAAAACAACTCCCAAGAAAAGTCTTAACTGTTGGGATTTTGTGGGCAAGCAGCGGAAGCAAGGTACAAGTTTTAAAGCCCAAGGTACAAGCACATAAAGCATAAAAATAAGAAATCCCAAAAGAGGACCAAACTCTATGTAAAGAAATGCAACTTGAAAGAAGGAAAGAAGGTTATACCTTTCTCCTTAGCTCCAGAAATGGTCGGTGTTTTGATGGTGATCCTCCAAGAATGAAAACCACAGATCAACTAATGGGTGGTACCCCGGTAACACGCCAACCTCGAGAGCTAGCTTGCCTATAGTAGTACTTCACCTTGAATATTTCCTCTGAACAGCAACAACGAGACCATAAAATCTGGAACACTCTCTAAAGTTCTCACTTGGTCATAGTTGCACCAAAGAGAAGTGGGTGTTTGTTAGAGAGAGAATTAAGAGAAGCAAAATGAAAAAGAGTTCCACACTTTTACTCTACCTCTAGATACCCACATGCATTGGCTGATTTAGGAGGTGTTATGACAAATGTCACATGCAGGGTTTAGCGGCGCTAACTCAAAATAGTTAGTGGCGCTAATGCGGCCTGTCAGTGAGTTGACAAAAAGTACATGCAACCGTAGCGGCGCTAACCTTTAGGACTTAGCGGCTCTAACCCCTTAAAGTTAGCGGTGCTAACGTGGCCTGCGATGTCAACTTTTGTCTTTTGTAATAGTTGGTCCCTTAACTTTAGTTGCTGTCAGGTTAGACCCCGGTGTATGACCCAATAGGCCCATACATCATCAACAGTGGTCTATATGGCATACATGCATTAATGGGCATATTCCAACAAACTCCCACTTGCACATAATGCACCGTACCCATGTAACCACAGACAAAGAGCGGCCTCTAGAAAAAGCATCAATGCCCCCAAGTCAGTATGGGTTCCGCTTCTTTGCAGAAAACCAGAACCTACGAAAGAACGTAGAGGTCCTATTTGATAAGTTGTCAAACATCCTTTTGTTCGCGATATCCTTGTGAACACGAGACATGGATTGATACGTCAATCTCCAGATCGTTCACGATTATGTTTCTCGATCTTGATTGGTGGTGACCAAAATTTAAGGACATATCTGATTCTTAATCAATATTCCTTTGCGCATGGCCATGCTTATTTTGGTGTCAGCGCCCAATCATCGAGGGCCCCAGGGATATCTCTCATACCGGAGGAACAAATTCCATTGACTGTACAACCCCATAGCGTGAACTTTATCTTACTTAACTATTCCCTTTATAATAGCCAGTTACGAACTACGTTTTGAAATAGTTAAAGTAAGAAATTTTCATGCTATGGCAATTCATACATCTCAGGTCGAATGACATAATGATGTTATCCTTCTGAGTCACTTGTGACTATGATCCATGAAGTGAACTCAGGTGCGGGTCTTCCAGTCACTTAAAACTCCTTTCAAGCACAGGTTACTGTTGCGTTTCATGCATTCAATCCTTGATCAATGCATAACCAACACCTAACCTCAACCTTAATTCAAGCTTCCTTCCCTTAAAGAATGACTGGCTGTGGAAATTTAGAATGTATAAACATTCTAGGAAGTGGTTAAACATGCTAAGATGGAACACAGTAAAGACCAATGAAGGTAACCGCATCATGCGTATATATAGTGCCCACTATATATCGATACAATCATCGGTTAGCAGTATTGCTTACAGTTCCCAAAGCTTATAAGTAAATCAAACATTTACTAAAACGATATTCAAGCCTAGTCATAAGCATTAACAATGCTATTATACTTGGTATGAAAAACCATCACTAGTATTTGACAACGGCTTAACTATGGGATCATCTACACGATATCCCTTTGTACTCTTTCGTATTCTCTTGTTAAACCACTTGCAAGGTGTTCATCAAAGAGATCATACACAAGATTATCATAGTCGTCATATCCTCAATGTTACCAAAGTCTACATTAGGGTTAATGACACTTATGATTATCAGAGTCGACATACTCTCAATGCAACCGAAGTTCACAATAGAGTCATTGACACTCATTTTTATTAGAGTCGACATACCCTTAATGTTACCGAAGTACATAATAGGGTCTATGACACTCATTTGAATCTAAATGTTGTATCTACACCATATATTTGAATATTCAAAACTTTGATTAAAATCGACAGTCTCACAAGTCTAGATTTGCTTGCAGTAATAACTTACTCAAGACAACTCTATTTTCGTCAAACATCAAGAACATACTTCAATCTTTCTTGAATTTAGAATCCTCTTAACTTCATGTTCAAACTTATACTCGTAGAACAATAATTCCATCAATAGGTTGAAAACAACCCTAAATTAGGACATTATTTTCTCTTGAGTATATTTTACTAAGAACAAATAAAGCTCCCACTAGCCCTGACAAGAGTATCTGGTTTAGTCTATGCTTTCTAGAAAACTCATTCCATTGACTTTCTCGTAAAGCAAGACTACAACTACAAGATGTAAGTTTTGCTGACTTTATTCACCTCGGAACATGCTTTAAAACATTTCCTTAACTTAATCCTGCGAAGGATCAAGGTCTTCTTATTTCCATGTGAACATACTTGTTTCCCTAAAGCGACAACAATGCTTCACATAATCCAGACCTAATCTGGATATTACGGATGTGTAAGATCTTCGGAAAGTGCCATAAGCATTTCCTCAACTTAATCCTATGAAGGATTCAGGCTTCTTACGTCAAAGTGAACTAACTTGTTTCCTCAAGGTGACAACAAAATTTCACTTTGTCCAAGTCATCTTCAACATTACCACTAGAACATGTTTCCATATAATCGATATGAAACACTTTGTCTCTAGCCGGTATTTGAAATTGTCTATGACTGCATATATGTTAGTCCCTTCACACTTCTTGGATTACACCTTAGGTGTGGGATTAACTTAAGTCAAGTACTTGGTTGCAGCAAATGGGTTACATCTATTTATGCCATTCCCTTCTTATATTCACTAGTGAACACAGCATCCCACTATGTTTCCGGTGAATGGTGACATCACAATGATTCACCATCAAGCTGCTGTTGCTAAAATATGACAACCTCATATCTAAACAGCCTTCTTGATTTCTGTCAGATTTAAAGGAGCAACGGATATAGTCAGGTTTTACCAACATCTCTATGCTGATTAAATGCTAGTGACAACATTATGTCTCTTATTTAAGTTTTACGTTCTTCCACTGGAATGCTTTTGTAAATTGTCTTCTTGCTTTTTGAGCAACCAAATATGGTTCCCATAAGTCTAAGAAACAATTATCCAAAACTCAGATGAACTACTTAAATATATAGGCATCAACTTATAATTCATCCATCTCCCACTGAATGTAGACTGGATAATTTTAAGTTATGAGATTGACAAGCAAATGACTCTTTCTAGTCAAAATCTCATTCGATGCTTAAGTGACCATAATGTTGTGTTTTTAGATTGAGGACTTGGTTCATAAAATTAATGTATACCAATCACATTGAATATATATTTTAGGCCTGCCTTTTACCAGATCATCAACACAGATATCCGGTTTTCTTTAAAGTAACACCATGTACAAATGTGTTTCTTCGAGAAAACGAATTATGGGTTAAACCCATGATTCATTTCATGTTTAAACCAATATAGATAAGAAAACTTAGCATCTATTCTAGATCTAAGTATTTATATCTATATGCCCTTATTGATTCTTAATTCTCTTTAGGTTAGTTCCGAATACCACTAGGTTCCAGACACAAGCCTTTTCTCTAGTAAACATTCTCTCAACAACTACCATAAAGATGGTGATGAAGAATTTCACTAGTGTCACTTTTTGTGGCATACTTGAATGGATTATCCACACAAATGTGATCAAATTCAACAAGTCACAATCCTTCCTACCAATACTGGTGAAGGATTCCTTAATCATCCTATTCCAATAAACAAGATTTGCATCACTCATTTAGCCCGAGGCTAAACTTTTACAAAGATCTTAACCACATGGATCTAAGCGATGTAAATGTTGTTTACTTGGTCAAGTTTGATTATGCCATAGAGCTAATGTATCCAAACCACTTTTGGATTTAAGAATCAATTGTTCATGATTGCCTTATTACTTATAACGAGCCTTTATGTATGCAATGATATGGATAAGTTTTGATAAAATCATCTCAAAATAATTTTTCAAAATTGTTTCAATTCTAACTCATATCCATCGTCATCAAATGTGCATTTAAGCACTAAAAATAGTCAAAATAACACATAAGCATAGACATGGATCGAATTTGAAATGAAACCATCAATATGAAAAATCTATTCATAAAAATACAAAATATCCATCATCTTCGAAAGAACATACACTAAAGAAAGTCTAGCCACGCAGGGCATACAAAAAAAGGTAATAAATAATTCCGGAATTAATGGCGATACCAACACTCCCAATTCGCTTGTAGAAGACAATCAACAAAATTTCTTCTTCAGAGATCCGGTTCTTCAAGCTTTTCCTTCTTATCACGAGCAGACCTACACTTTGCAACAAAATAAATTTGTGACAAACGTGAGTCTCATAGCTCGGGTAAACAACCAGCTTATAAAGGAATAACAATGAAGTATAATCATGAATGTACCTCAAGTAGGAAAATTAACTCTCTCTTTTCTGAGAAGTTTTATATCCTCTCGGCACGAAGGGCAGGCATGACGGCCCCAATCCCCAAATCTACCGTAGAAGTAGCAAACCACCCCATGTTGAGTCTCCTTAGGCACATCATCAATGTCCATAGACTCAAAACTTGAAGCAAGCTTGGATACTCCAACTTCTTCTGATGGGATCGATTTCTTCTTCCTCATACTATGTTGTTCCTTAGAACCATGAATGAGAGTGGATGAGGATGATGTATGCTTGGACATGTTAGATCCTTCAACATTCCATGCAATTCATCTATAGATATTTCCTTGTCATGCATATGATAGTTCTTGACAAACTGTTCATATGATGCGGGCAAAGACTGAAGTATGAAATTCACACCAAGCTCCCTCCCTACAGGAAATCCTAGTCTCTCCATTTGGTCCATGTAAGATTTCATCTTCAAAACATGGTCACTAACACTCCCGCCTTTCCGCATCTTACAACCGGTTAGACTTTTAACACACTCATAATGTTCTTGCCTAACTTGTTGTTGGAATACATCCTTCAGCTTGTTAATCATGTCATACACAGTCATGTGCTCAAATTGCTTTCGCAGTTCTAAGCTCATACTTGATAACATGAGACAAGCAACATCGTGCGTATCCCGAACACGCTTTTCATACGCGTATTGGATAGTCCATTCCGCATTGATAGCAGGTGGTTCAGGAAGGGGTTCCTCAAGAATGTGCAACTTAGACTCGGCACGTAGGACAATGCTCAATTGCCTAAGCCAGTCAACAAAGTTCACTCCAGTGAGTTTTTCCCTTTCAAGGATCATGCGTAGTGAAAAGTTCGACGTGGTGTGGTTTTGATTCGACATCCTATATTTAAGAAAGAGTACGCGAATTAGTTGGTTTGATTTAATCCTCGTTAAAATAATTACCCATATCGTCTCGAAAAATATTTTAACAAGGGCTAAGAACCATATTTCACTCCAATTCATGACGGGGTTGCCGCGGATCACTTCATGGAGCTATTTAGGCCGATAACCATCTTACCGATTGCAATCTATATTGCAACTCTTAGACACTTGCGGAATCCTACGACAACCATCGGTCGTTTGGCATATTTGATCCCTACTAGCACCAATTCCAAATTAAAATTCTTGGTTGACTCGTGCTAAGCTCGACAATCACTCAAAGATTTTAATTTGTAATTGCAAATCGTCCGTCAAGACATACGATGTCAAACCCACCAAAATTGGCTCGTGCTAAGCTCGACAACCAAAATTGTGAATTTGTCACACGCACCTTCCACACAGTTTTATGAGAGTTGGGTCATGCTAAGCTCGACAACCAAAACTCATAAATCTAGATTCGGGTGGTATCGACTTACGGATGGTGCAAGATTTACGTTTTATGAAAACGGGCTTTTGTTTCCGGCTTGGTTACAGATTAACTTATTTAGTGACAAACCTATTTCCACTAGGTGAGTTAATCTTGTATGTGAGCGCGCGAGGGAGTTGTAAACCATTTTTATTAAATCTCTTGTGATTTTATTAATTTTCGAAAAATTATCTAGCATGTGAATCCTAAGCAAACCATGCAAGAAATAATATAAAATCACATCACACGCATATATACGAAATAAATTGGTAACCCTTGCCAAAATTCCTATGAGTTCTTCCCGTGAGCCAAAACGGGTAGAACGTGGTCAAACTAAGGGACGGAAGATCCTCAATGCGAGCTCCCACTAGAACCGCCATCTCCAATGGACTTCACCGGCTTCTGTGGACACGCTCCATCTCCTTCCGACTCCAAATTGTGTGTCTTCATCCAAATTGTACAAAACATACAATAGAAATTGAAATGGCGTACAAGCCATAATAATTTCCTATTTATCTAGTACAAATACACGGATGAATGAAATGACATGCAAGCCACAATATTATTACAAATTTAACAATTTTAATAAATATTAAAGCCCATGTGATTAAAATCACCAAATTGCATCCATACACACAAAGTCAACCACAAGGTCAAAGGCAAGGTTTACCAATTTCAAATCAACCACATACAACCAAACATAAGAAAATGGTAACAAAATTACAAAGGACAAATCTGGAACAAATTTCCAGAATCACAAAATAGCCAAAATTTCCGAGACCAAAACTGTTTTTAACTTGAAACCAAAACTGTCACAGCGCGTTAGCGCCGCTAACTCGAGGTTAGCGCCGCTAACCCAGTTCGAACAGAAAACAAACATTTTGATTTCGGGATTTTTCAGGCCACCAAGTGCAAATCTAACATAGTGGTGGCTCTGATACCACTGTTGGGATTTCATGGGCAAGTAGCGGAAGCAAGGTACAAGTTTTAAAGCCCAAGGTACAAGCACATAAAGCATAAAAATAAGAAATCCCAAAAGAGGACCAAACTCTATGTAAAGAAATGCAACTTGAAAGAAGGAAAGAAGGTTATACCTTTCTCCTTAGCTCCAGAAATGGTCGGTGTTTTGATGGTGATCCTCCAAGAATGAAAACCGCGGATCAACTAATGGGTGGTACCCCGGTAACACGCCAACCTCGAGAGCTAGCTCGCCTATAGTAGTACTTCACCTTGAATACTACCTCGGAACAGGAACAACGAGACCATAAAATCTGGAACACTCTCTAAAGTTCTCGGTTGGTCATAGTTGCACCAAAGAGAAGTGGGTGTTTGTTAGAGAGAGAATTAAGAGAAGCAAAATGAAAAAGAGTTCCACACTTTTACTCTGCCTCTAGAACTCTCTCTTAACCCCACAAACCGGCGAAGCTTCGAGACTAGATACCCACATGCATTGGATGATTTAGGAGGTGTTATGATAAATGTCACATGCAGGGTTTAGCGACGCTAACTCAAAATAGTTAGTGGCGCTAACGCGGCCTGTCAGTGAGTTGACACAAAGTACATGCAAACGTAGCGGCGCTAACCTTTAGGACTTAGCGGCGCTAACCCCTTAAAGTTAGCGGCACTAACGTGGCCTGCGATGTCAACTTTTGTCTTTTGTCATATTTGGTCCCTTAACTTTAGTTGCTGTCAGGTTAGACCCCGGTGTATGACCCAATAGGCCCATACATAATCAGCAGCGGTCTATGTGGCGTACGTGCATTAATGGGCATATTCCAACATTAACCTCTTCCAAGGTTGGGACGTCGTTTCCAATAAGTAGAATATCATCTACGTAAAAGACAAGGAATACAACAACGCTCCCACTAGCCCTGACATATACGCATGGCTCATCCTTGCATTTCGAAAAACCAAACTCTTTGATTTTCTCATCAAAGCACAGGTTCCAGCTACGAGATGCTTGTTTAAGTCCATAAATGGACTTCTTTAACTTGCAGACTCTATCAGCATGCTCAGGATGTACAAAACCCTCGGGTTGTGTCATAAACACCTCTTCACTTAGCTTCCCGTTAAGGAAGGCGGTTTTTACATCCATTTTCCATATCTCGTAATCATAAAACGCAACAATGACCATGAGTATTCTGATAGACTTCAACATGGCCACTGGTGAAAAGGTTTCCTCATAGTCAATCCCATGAGTTTGCGTGAAACCCTTAGTCACCAGTCGGGCTTTGAAGGTATCTACAGTTCCATCCATGCCGGTCTTCTTCTTGAAGACCCATTTACATCCCACTGTCTTACACCCGGGTGTAGGATCAACCAATTCCCATACTTGGTTATCCGACATGGATTGCATCTCCTTCTCCATTGCCTCCCTCCACCTAGCAGACTCATTGTCCGCTACGGCTTCCCGGTAGTTGGTCGGTTCATCATGATCCACCAATAGGTCATTGCCCTCGGATATGAGAAACCCATATCTCTCTGGCTCTTGACGTGATCTACCGGACCTATGAGGAATTAATGAAGTGTTGTCAGGTACCGACGCATTCTCTTGCTCGGTTTCAACAACTTCGGGTTGATTGCTAGTGCCGACACTTGCCCTTCCCCATTGGGTTCTTGAATTTCTTCAAGATCAATCCTCTTACCCGATTGCATGGATATGAGTTCCCTTTCAAGGAACACGGCCCTTCTCGCGATAAACACTTTGTTTTCGGAAGGTTTGTAGAATAAATATCCAATGCCTCCGGTTGGATACCCAAAGAAGTAACACCTTTCAGACCTTGGTTCGAGTTTGTCCTCTACCTCTCGTCTTACAAAGGCAGGACATCCCCAAACCTTGAGATATGCGATCTTAGGAGCAACTCCATGCCACATCTCATAAGGTGTCTTTTGGACCTTCTTTGTCGGTACGAGGTTAAGGATCCTAACCGCCGACTCGAGAGCGTACCCCCAAAAGCTTATGGGTACTTCCGTGCGACTCATCATCGACCGGACCATATCCAACAATGTCCGATTTCTCCGCTCGGCGACACCATTCAATTGTGGCGTCCTAGGAGGAGTTAGTTGCGAAATAATCCCACAACTAACAAGATGATCACGGAACTCCGAGCTCAAGTACTCGCCTCCCCTATCGGAGCTAAGTACTTTGATAGTCTTGCCCAATTGATTCTGGACTTCGTTTTGGAATGTCTTAAAGACCTCAAAGACCTCAGACTTCTGCCTAATCACGTAGACATATTTATATCTACTAAAATCATCAGTAAACGTAACGAAGTATCTTGAGTTGTTCCTTGTAACATGCTTGAACGAACCGCATACATCCGTATGCACTATTTCCAACAAGCATTTAGCCCTTTCACCCACACCGGTAAAGGGTGACTTAGTCATCTTGCCTAATAAACAAGATTCGCATGCTTCATTTGACCCAAGGTCAAAGGATTCCAAGATCCCATCCGCTTAGAGCTTGGTGATGCGTTTCTTGTTTATATGGCCAAGACGGCTATGCCATAAGGAAAACTTATCCAAACCGTTTTTGGATCCAGAATCAATGTTCATGATTGCTCTATTATTTTCTATGTATGCATCAGCTTCATATATACCACGACATGGATAAGCTTTAAAATAACAAACATCATTTTAAAGCATAAGATAAAACCATTTTCAAATTTAAACAAATATCCATCGTCATACAAAGCATAAAATGATAAAATGTTTCTTGCCATAAGCGGCGAATAACATACATCTTTCAAAATAATAGATAAGCCGGTCTTGAAAGTAAGCTCAACACTTCCTTTCTCTAACACCGGGACAACCTCTTTGTTTCCCATTGTTAGCTCCAGCTCCTCATCTATCAGCCTTCTACTTCCCTTTAGCACCTGCACCATATTACAAATGTGAGTGCCACAGCCGGTATCTAAAACCCAGCCATTAGATGTAGAAGTATGATGGAGTTCAATCACAAACGTACCTGAAGTAGTAGCGCCCGCTCCCGAAGCTCGTAGATTCTTCAGGCCCCCTAGGTACTTAGGGCAGCTCCGGCGCATGTGTCCCTTAGCCCCGCAGAAGAAGCAAATCGCATCCTCCAGAGTCTTAGCTTGAGGGATAGGTCCCTTCGGCTTCGGCTCCGGGGCAGGGTTCGGCTTAGGAGCCCCAACCTTACCCTTTCCTTTCCCTTTCGCGGTAGAGGCCTGTTTCTTCCTTTTCTTGGACTCACCCTCCTTGATGGCCAAGACGGGAACGGAGGTAGATGGCTTTTGCTTGGTCATGTTGGACTCGGCAGTCCCCAGCATACCATGTAATTCCATGAGGGATTTGTCCATCCCGTGCATATGATAACTCACAAAAAATTGATCATATGACGGTGGGAGAGACCGTAGAATCAAGTCTACCGCCATCTCTCTCGATATGGCAAATCCCAACCTCTAGAGGCGTTCCACCAACGCTTTCATCTTCAAAACGTGGGGGGGCCCTCATGCAACTGGCAACCAAGAAGATCGTTAAGACAACCATACCGCTCTTGCTTCGCTTGTTGTTGGAACATGTCCGACAACTCGCGCATCATGTCATAAGCACTCAAGTGCTCCATCGACTTTTGCAAGTCGGAGCTCATAGTGCTAAGCATGAGGCAAGTAACTTCGGTGATGTCTTTGAGGCGTTTTTCATACGCCTCTTTCACGACCCTACTCGAGTTGGATGCAGGGACCTCGGGGATGGGTTCCTCAATGGTAGCCAACTTGTCCTCATGACGGAGGACAATTCGTAGTTTCCGTGACCAATCCATAAAATTGGTCCCATCGAGTTTATCCTTCTCGAGAAACACTCTTAAGGATATGTTTGACGTGGTGTGGTTGGTGCTAGTTGATGCCATCTATAATAAGCAAAGTAGATTTGGTTAGTTTGATTGAAATCCTCGTTAAAATAATTACCCCAAATGTTTAATGAAAAACAACTATTTTAACAAGGGCTAAGAACCTTATTTCACCTTGCACCGTGACGGGTTTTCCGCGGATCACGTGGCAAAGTTATTTAGGCCGGCAACCATTGACCGATTGCAATCCATTATTGCAACTCTTAGTTCCTTGCGGGATCCTACTTGACAACCATTGTGCCAAATTTGGCATGTTTGATCCCTCCACACCAATCCCAAATTAATATTTTACATGACCTCGGCTAGAGCTCGACGACAATATGAAAGATTAATTGTAAATCAACCATCAAGATACACGGTGGTACTCTAGCCCAATGGTCGACTCGGCTAGAGCTCGACAACGACCTTGCGAGTTTCCAAACGCGCCTTCCACACAGCTCATGCAAAGGCAATCTCGGCTAGAGCTCGACGATCAACCCTTACACGACTAGATTTGGGCGGTGTCATCTTATGGGTGGTGTGCGATTTACATTTAGAAAACGGGATTTAGTTTTCCGGTTAAAAAACCATTTTTGAGTTTGATTAACAAAAAGTGACAAAACCAAACGTTTTTACTAATTGGATACTAAACCAATTTTAAATCCGTTTGTTAATCAAGTGTGCGCGCGAGAGTTGTTAAACCATTTTTTAAACTCTTGGGTTTTATTATTTATCAAAAATTGTCTAGCATGCAATAGTCCTATAACTCATGCATAAATAATATATATAATAAAACCATCACACGCATACATAAGGTTGGTAACCATGCCCCTAAAACCTATGTGTTTTTCCCATGAGCCACTACGGGAAAAACAAGTCATCTAAGGACAAAAACTCCTTGACTTGGATGTGCTCCCACTAAACCCGCCACCTCCATTGGGCCTTCCGGATTTCGTGTTCGCCAAGACGTCACTCCATGGACTCCCGATGGTTGCTCCATGTTACAATTACATAGAAAATTAAATAAATGACATGCAAGCCACAAATCCTATTTTCTAGTACAAATACATAATATGGAATATTTAAATGGCCTGCAAGCCACAAAACAATTACATACCAAATAAATAAATAAATTATTATTACAAACCATTGTGACATAAAGTCACCAAATGAATGAATAATAAAACATACAACCAAACATCCACAAGGTCTAGGGCATTTTTCTAGGGTTACCAACAAAACAGGTTCACTAGTGAACAACAACAAGATCAACATCAACAACATGGTGTGCCACACAAAACCATGTAAACTTATGTATAATGGTTAAGATTTTTACAAAAACACTCAAGGCACTAAGAATCCCATGTACTTATGCATTAGTAACACCAAACCATTTTTGATGAAACATATTCATAAATACATTATGTAAGTATATGCAATTATTTATTTTCATGCCAAAATAATAATCCACATATAAATACACTAACCATTATACAAGGCAACTTCAAAAACTAAATTTTAATATCTGGACAAAAATTCCAGAAACCAAAATCCAGTGCCAAAAACCCAAAAATAATTTTTATTTAAAAACAAAGTTTAAAAACAGAATCTGTACAGCGATATTCCGCGCCGCATAACCTAATGAGTTCCGCGCCGCGGAAATTGACGAACAGAAAACACTAAACTTTATTTTCGGGTTTTTCAGGCCACCATGTGCAAAAGTAGTACAGAGGTGGCTCTGATACCACTGTTGGGGTTCTATGTACAAAGCGGAAGCAACAAGGTAGAATATACAAAGCAAAGAGTACATGTAATCAAAGCCATAAAACCCCAAGCCATGGACCAAACTCTATAGCTAACTTAAGCAACATGAAAAAGAGAAGGAATAGAGATTATACCCTGTTCCTTAGCTCCAGAAACAACTTGAAGAAGAGATAAAGACAAGAACACCAAAGAAGGCTTCCTCTATTGAAGTCCACCCCGGGTTTGTACCACCTCCTTATACTAGCAAGCTCTATGGATCTTCAAAGCCTTGAAATCCTTAGAGAACAGCCCACAATTTGCAGAAAGTCGGATCTCTTGGTAGCACCCACAAGAACACTCTTAAAGTCTCTTTAAACTATGTGTATTGTGAGATTTGGCAAAAGGATAGAATGAATGGCAAGTGGGGTTCTTTTATAAAGCCAGAGATGCCATTTCATCTCCCCATGGCCGGCCAACAGATCTGCTAAAGCAAGCCCATGCATTGTGCATGAGTGGAGGTGGAAAAAGCAAAAGTTGCATGCTGTCAGACGAGTTTCCGCGCCGCGGGCTCGTAAGTTTCCGCGCCGCGGACTCTCCGCATCACGTGTCATAAGAGCCGTGTCGCGTATTCTGCTAGCACGCAAATCTTTCCATTTTGACACCATTTGTCCCTCCATTTTGACACCATTTGTCCCTCCGCATCAGTGGGCATACTCCAACATTTGGCTCTGCAACACTTAGTTGTAATCGTTTCAGAATCGTACCTCTAAACTTATCTGGGAGATAAGTATTTATAATCCTGTTCCTACGGTTCCTAACAAACTTGACTAATCCTAATTTGCTAACTAACTACCGGATAACTTGGAATCTTGAATCTTGAATCTTCTTATCTTGAGTCTTCAATCTTCAATCTTGATTTTGAAGTCTTCTTATCCTTCCCGTAGATATAGAGACTTAAAAAGATAAGTTTAAAACATATTTAAACTTTTTTTAGGCTGACTTCTTACTCGGACTGAGTTACTCAGCTTGAAACTCATCAAGATGAGTTCTTCGAGAACAAACTCGAAAACCAACATGAACTAACACGTATTTTAATAAACTCATCCTTAGAAGTCCTAAGAGTTAGCTAGAACTTATTTAGCAATTCTATTGAGCTGAATCAGTATATACGCTGAGTCACTCAGTTTGAAACACATCAAGCTGAAAGCTCAATATATCTTAGGTGACACACACATCTTATCAAAACACATTGATAATCTTACTAAGATATAATCTAAGCTGATCAAACATATTTATAGCTTATACTCAGCTTATACTCAGTCTGAATCACTGTGAGTGTTCAGTCTGATTAAGCTTTATAATTCTGTTTAAGTTATATGTAGAACACATCTTACAAACTTAAGTTTGTCTCCTCAAATCTAAACTGATGAGATCATTTTCCCAACAAACTCCCCCTATTTGATGATGACAAAACCATCAAACAGTTCTTAAGTTTGTTTAACAGAATTATGGTTTAAATCTCAAACTTATTAAGATTTTACATTTGAACTAATCAAATATTAATTGAACACATCAATTTTAATTGAACTTATCAATTATTAGTGGAACATACCAACTTTAAGTTGAATATACCAACTAAACACATTAATGAATAAGAACTAATCAATTATTCATTCAAGCTGAACTTATCAGACTAATAATTATGAACATATCATAACACAGTTGAACATATCAAACAAATATTTGTATTAATTGAACATATAATAATACAAAGTTATTTATCACATAGATCATGCACACTTAGTGCTTACAAAATTAGAACTAATCTAATTTATACAATAGAACTAATCTATTCAGGATTTCATCTCTTGAACTCAGGATGTAGAACCTCCCAAAGAATTATTTCTCGGTTAATATCTTCTAGTAGGCTCTCTGCTTCTACATCTCCTTTAAGTTCCTTTTGTTGCACTCTGATGATTTTATTCAGCTTGTATTTCACGAAATGATTTGAGCTATCACCACATCAAATTCTTATATGGATGGCATCCCTAGCTTTTAGATAACATATTTCATTCAGCTTGATAAAACTAGGTTTGCCTGCCTGATCCTTAAACATAAACCCCTGAACATGTGCATCAATACCTTGATTCTTTTTAAACTCCACACCTTCAGGTATCTCGAATAGTCTCTCCCATTGCAGACCAGGAACTGGAACATATCTCAATTCCTCAGCTCTGTTAATCAGCTTAGAAACTTCAGTAAAGATCTCCTGCTTGATTTGGCTTCGTTTGAACTTCTTGAGCACATTATTATTCTTTGCCATTCTATGTAGCCCATCCTGTGAACATATCTCAGGTACATCCCCATTGTAGATATATCTTCAAATTCAAAGTTGAGGATGATGGCTCCATCAATTCTGCTCAAGGTCATGCCTTTGATATCTTTACTAGAGCTCCTTCTGAAATAGCATTCTTGAATTTCTGCATCTGTATATGGGACAGGATCAGATCTTGGACCAGTGTAGTCAGCTTCAGCTTTAGCTAAAGCTTTTCTCAGTTTTTCCTTTTCTTGATCCAGCTTCCTTCTCTTTCCTCTTTCTTAACTCAGCTACAGAGATTTTAAGCTCATCTGCTTCTTCTTGCTTGAGCATCTCTATCAGTTCTCTTGTAGCTTTCTCTTCTTCTGTTTCTAGCTCAGTCTCAGAAACCTCTTCAGCCTCAGATTCAGATTCTGTTAATTTTTGTTTCTTGGCTGCAGGTTCATCTTCTTTTAATCCCAGCTCCCCCTCAAGCTGAGCTTGCCTCTCCGCTCCTTTTGATAGTGCTAGTAGAGCTTCAGCTTGAACTAACTCAGCATCAGCTTCAGCTTGAGCCTTCTCCCCCTTTTTGTCATCATCAATAGGAGATGAAGTCTTTTGTTGTTGGAGTGCAGCAACTGCAGAGGCAACCTATTGAACATCTTTCGTTAGCTTCTCAAGGCGTTGATAAATTGTACATTTGTTCTTCTTCTGCTTGAGATGGAAAAAACCAAACTGAGCCGCAACATATTGCTTTAGTTGTTCAATACCTGAGGAGGCAGATGCTTCGGGAAGAGACTGGATTTTGTTATTGGACTCAGTATGAATATCTAGTGAATTGTGAGAGTAAAAAACATGAAGAGGTGAGTGAATGGGTGCATCATCCAAGGGTTGGTGTGTACCCTCAAACTCATTTGCACCAGAATTTGGACCCTGTGAATCACCTTGGTGTGTAGATGAAACATTGACAGGTCGTGCTAGTGGGTGTGAGAAGTGAAGAGAATTAATGGGGCTCGAAACGTAAAGTGTATGGGTAGGTGGTTGACTAATTGGTTTGGAGGGGGGTGATTGACCCTGGGGATTGGTCATTTCTTCAATGTGACCTAAGTGTGTCTGCTTAGGCACAGTAGTGGGCTCTCCTATGACACTGGAGAGTGTGGGCGGAGTAGACACCACACCCAGTTTAGGCTTTAGGGTTGATATGAGCCTCGAGGTTGATACCTGAAGAGTAGGCATCTCCCTCACAACTCCTGCCGGTGGAGGGATAAAAGTGATCGCAGCTCCAGTGATGCCTTTAGGAATGGCACCACCTATGGCAGTTTTTATAGTATAGGTTCGGATATTCTCCCTAGCAGCAGTGGGAATACTAGGGGTGTCTTCAGAGTGGGATTATAGATGGAATGAAGGTGGAGGAGATAGGTTAGACTGGGTTGGGATTACTACAGCCTTATCTCCAAAAGTGGATGGAGAAAAATGAGAAGAAAGAGAAAGTGGAGAGGTCTTACAAGAAGCAGCTTCAGTGTTTGCTGGTTCAGCTTGTGCAGAGTGCTCAGCTTGAACCTCGGTGTCAGCTTGGGAATCTCCCCCTTGATTGGATCCCTCTTATTCACTTTCTAATGAAGCTGCCTCAGCTATCAGTAGCATGGGCTCACTCAGACCCTCTTGCTCTGGGAAGATGTCGTTGTTGAACATATTGGGGATGAGTGTAGGAAACAGGAACACATCCTGATCAGCTTCATATAGTGCTGTCCCCAGCTCGGCTTCAAATGCCAAGGACAGGTACCTTATGAAAGGTACATGAAGATCCCTTGTGGTCTTCATCACTTGGACCCTAAGTTCGTTGAAGATAAGCAGAGCATAGTCCAGATTTCGGGCAAAGTATATGTTGTATAGCAGCTGCATCTCGAACTCATTTACCTGGTCCAATCCTCCAACCTTGGTACAAAGTGAACGAATCACTGTGGAAACCATGAAACCCCAACTGGTTGGAAAGGTGGCCTTTTTGATTACACCCTCTGTCTGCGGGTGTCCCATTCTAGGTAGAACAGACCTAGCCACCTGTCTCGTCACAGCAGGCTCGAACTCATCAAATTGAGGGATTTGAAGAACCTCCCTTAGCCTATGTACTGTGAGAGTAAAGGTCCTCTCTCCGTTCAGCACTGTGCCCCGGATTTCGTCGTTATTTTGGTCGTAGACATGTATACCAAAACTCGAGCAGATGCTGAGGAACCACATGTAAAGGTACTCCAGTGAAAGCAAAAGCCAATGGGCATTTACAAATATAGTTTACCCATGGTTCGTATCCTCTGTTAATTTTGCGTTGAGGGATTGCAAGGCAGGCACGCTGATTGTTGATTTTGATCAGCGGCAATCCGTTGTTCTTGAATGCAGCACCCCTTACCATTCTGTCACTGAGATTCAGAACGGTTCCATCCATCATTGAATTTAGAAGATTACACTAAGTAACTGTTCTATTCGCATTGAGCAATTTATGTCGCACTGAGCGATATTTGATTTACACTGAGCGATTTAGGGTTTCGTGATCGATGAAACGAGGAATTGCACTGAGAAATTTGTGGTTATTTGCGAAAGGTATTTTAGAAGGTGAGAAGTCAGAGTTGTAAGCGTAAACTTCTCTAAACCGGTTATGATTGGTATATATACCTTTCCGAGGAGAGAGAAAAGTTACCGTTAGAATCCCTTTTTATCCGTTACGCCGGAAAAATTACGGCTTGATTTAACAGAGAGAGGGTAAAAACATATCATCTCCCAACAGATACAAGTGTAAATTAATATTATTAACGCATAATAAGATTATAAACACTGTTAAATTATACCAATACACAATTGATATTCGATGAGATTTGAGACTGACTCAAATACACATTGACATATGAATTAATGACACGTAGTAATCAAATCATAGTTTGGACACACCAAGCTGAGTAAACTTATTACTAAGCCTAAGTCAAGCACTCAGCTTGAATTGAGCACTCATCTTGAGATTGAAACTCAGCTTGAGTAGAGCACTCAGCTCGGCTCAATGACACTTAGTCATTATTGTTTGAGACTTACGCAAACTAACACTTATAACTACACTGAGTAGTTAATGTAGGTTTGGAACTTACCAAACGTGTGAACCAATCACACAACATGAGTTAAGCACATAGCTCAGACTCTATGACACTCAGTCATTTATGTTTGAGACTGACTCAAACTATATATCTTAACTACACTGAGCAGTTAATGTATGTTTGGAACTTACCAAACGTGTGAAATCATCATTCAGCTTGACAGGTTATTCAGTTTATGAAACCTTATTTATAAACTGTGCACTCAACTTAAGACACTTAGTCTTGTTCAAACTGAAAAACTCAGATTCTAGACACTTAGCTAGGGGTTGATCATACCCAATTTACATAGCAGATACATAAACCTCTTTTCATCAAGGGGTTTAGTAAATATATCTGCTAATTGGTCATCAGTGGAGATAAATTTTATGTCAACTTTACCTTTTTCCACGATCTCCCTGATGAAGTGATGTCTAATTTCAATGTGCTTGGTTCTTGAGTGGAAGACTGGATTGTAAGTTATGGCTATAGCACTTTGGTTATCACAGAATATAGGAGTTTTCATGAAACTCATACCAAAGTCTTGAAGCTGATGCTGCATCTATAGGATTTGAGCACAACAGCTTCCTGCTGTAACATATTCAGCTTCAGCAGTTGAAGTAGCCACTAAGTTCTATTTCTTACTAGTCCAGCTGACTAACTTCCCTCCAATCATTTGACATCCTCCAGTAGTTGATTTTCTATCTAACTTGCACCCAACATAGTCAGCATCTGAAAAAACCAACTAACTCAAATCCAGAGTCCTTTGGATACCAAAGGCCTAGATTTGGTGTACCTTTAAGGTACCTAAAGATCCTTTTCACAGCTTGAAGATGTGATTCTTTAGGATCTGACTGATATCTTGCACAAACACATGTAGCAAACATGATACCAGGTCTACTAGCTGTCAGATAGAGCAATGAACCTATCATTCTTCTATAGGTAGACTGACACACAGATTTACCATCTGAGTCCTTGCTCAGCTTGGCAGCCGGTGACATGGGTGTTTTCATGGTTGAACTTGAATCAAAACCATATTTCTTTATCAATTCAAGAACATACTTGCTTTGATTGATGAATATTCCATCAGGCTATTGTTGAATTTGTAGGCCTAGGAAATAAGTCATCTCACCCATCATACTCATCTTGTACTTTTGTGACATTATTTTGGAGAACCATTCACACAGAGATTCATTAGTAGAACCAAAGATAATGTCATCCACATAGATTTGTACAAGAATCACCTGTCCTTTACTCATTTTAATAAAGAGTGTCTTATCTATACTACCTCTGGTGAAATCCATTGATAATAGATAAGTAGACAGTGTATCATACCAAGCTCTTGGAGCTTGTTTAAGACCATTCAAAGCCTTGTCTAACTTATAGACATGATGTGGAAACTTTGAACTGACAAAGCCAGAAGGTTGTTTCACATAGACTTCCTCCTGAAGTTTTCCATTTAGGAAAGCACTTTTCACATCCATTTGATAGAATTCAAAGTCTTTATATACTGCATAAGCTAAGAACAGCCTTATGGCTTCAATTATAGCAACAGGGGCAAAGGTCTCACCATAATCGATTCCTTCTTCTTGCTTATACCCTTGTGCTACCAGCCTGGCTTTGTTCCTAACTATCACTTCATCCTTGTCCATTTTATTTCTATAGACCCACTTAGTGCCTATAATTGAATGATCTTTGGGGGTAGGGACAAGGCTCGAGACCTTATTTCTCTCAAATTCATTCAATTCCTCTTGCATAGCTTCAATCCAATCCTCATCCTCTAAGGCTTCTTCAGTCTTCTTTGGTTCCATTTGAGATAGAAAACCAAAGTACCCAACATAGTTAGCTGTAGCCTTAGATCTGGTCATTACCCTTTCTTGGACATTTCCAATGATCTGATCTTGAGGATGATCTTTGAGGAATTTAAATGTTTTAGTTAGAGAATCTGGTTCTGGATCTGAGAGATGTTGAGAGCCCTGAGGTAAACTTATCTTCTCAGTCTCAATACCAGCATTGTCAACAAACTGATGATCACTTAGATCCTCAGTATGAGTGACTTCAGCTCCAAAGGGGTTGATGAACTCATCATCCTTCTCAGCTTGAGAATTCCTTGGAGCTTGTGAAGATATATTTGATGAACACACATCATCATCACTATCATTTCCCATGACATACATAGGATTTGACATATTGGTTTCCTCTGGCTTTTCAAGCTCACTCAGACTAACCAAGTCAGCTTGTCTTTTCTCAGCTTGATCAAGACTGTCTTCATCAAATGAGACATGAATTGATTCTTCTATGGCCTTTCTCCTAATGTTATACACTGTGTATGATTTGGAGATTGAGGAATAACCAACGAATATTCCTAGATCAGCTTTGGGTTCCAACTTATGGAGCTGATCTCTTTGATTCAACACATAGCATTTTGAACCAAAGACATGGAAATAACCTATATTGGGCTTTCTACACTTATACATCTCATATGTTGTTTTACCATGTCTTTTGACAATGATTGATCTATTTTGAGTATAACAGGCTGTATAACAGGCTGTACTGCCTCACACAACATTGTTCTAGCAACCTCAATTAGGGTTCTATTTCTCCTCTCAGCAACTCCATGTTGTTGGGGAGTTCTGACAGATGAGAAATTTTGTAATATTCCCTTTTGTTCACAGAAGCTTTCAAGGGTAGAGTTTATGAACTCAGTCCCATGATCACTTCTGAGTTGCTTTACAGACTTACCTTTCTGCAACTCTTCCTGTTTGATAAAACTTATTATCTCCAGGGCAGCCTTACTTTTGGCTTTATGGAATATTACCCAGGTGAATCGAGAGAACGCATCTACTATCACCAGTGAGTACTTCTTGCCACTTAGGCTTGGAGTACTTATGGGTCCAAACAGATCCATATGCAACATATGCAGTGGGTCTGTTATTGACATTTTTTGCTTTGATTTAAAGGACCCTTTGTGGTGTTTCCCTTGTTCACAAGCTGAACACAATTTGTCCTTGACAAATGTGATCTTTGGTAATCTAGAGACTAACTCTTTATTGGATAGCATATTTATATTTTTAAAATTCAAATGTGATAATCGTTTATGCCACAACCAACTCAGCTTAGGAACAGATTGGGAATACAAGCAGGTTTTAGTATAGGGATCAGCAGATTTAAGATCAAGTAGATACACATCTCTTTCTCTTTTAGCTATTAATACAGGCTTTCCCTTGGCATTATATATTGTTCCTACTTTCTTCCTAAAAGTAACTATGTTGTCTTCATCACACAATTGGCTGATACTAATCAGATTGCGCTTAAGACCCTTGACATATGCAACCTTCTGGAAAGTAACTTTGCCAGCATGCATCTTCCCAAAGCCTTTAGTTCTTCCATAGGAATTGTCTCCAAATGTTACTTTAGGACCTTCGTCTTCCTGGAAATCACTAAGAAGTCCTTTCCACCCGGTCATGTGCCTTGAGCATCCACTATCCTAGTATCATTTACTTGAACCCTGCACATGATATAAAAACTAAACATATTAGTTTTGTTTGGGAACCCACTTCTTGGTGGGTTCAGATGAGGAGCACTTAGCATCTCCATCTTGTTGAACTGACTGTTCAGCTTGAGCTGGAGCTGAGTCCTGTGTAGGCTTATCAGCCTGTTCTTGTTCAGGCCTTGAGATTTCAACATCATAATCCTTAGCCTCATGACCTCTACTTCTGAACTTTAGCATCTCCTTCTTCCCATGATTACAGGAGGTAGAGTGTCTAATAATCCTTGTGAGAACTTACTCTCAGTCATAGGATTATATGTGGTGGATAACTTTTCAACTTTCTTTGCAAGTTGATTCACTTGATGATCACTGACCTTGGACTTACCTTTGTCAGATCTTTGTTTGTTATCCCTTTGATTAGAAGTTTGACCAAAAAACCTCTTTTCCATGACCTTGGACTTACCTCTGTCATGCTTAATGGACTTACCAGTTTCAACAGATTTGGACTTACCACTGTTGATCTCCTTGGACTTACCAAGGTCTACAACTTTGGACTTACCATTGTTGTGATTTGACCTCTGACTTACAGTGGTCTTCCTATTCTTGTAACTTCTCTCCGAGCCAGATAGAGAATGTTGTCTTTATAAGGATTTGGAATAAGCCTTTCCACAACTGAAGTTCTTTGAATAGGCTGAGTGCCTAATCTGTCCAGCACAGACTTACTATGCTGTTTGGATGTTGAACACTCATTTCCATGATCTTTAGCTTTTACAAACATATTGTATTTCAAGTTTGGATCATGTCTTTTCTCTAAGGCTGACTTCTGAGACTCAATCATTTGTCTATCCTCCTCAGAGTCTGTACTTGCTATCTCATCATCAGCCACATAAGCTGCTGTTTGATAGTCACCTCCAAGTATAACTTGTATCTGTTTAGGAATTTGTTGGTTTATGCACTTTTCAGCAAGCTTTGATGACTTACACCAAGACTCAGTGACCTTTTGAAGTTGGTAAGCTTTGACTTTAGCTTCCTAAAGTTCTTCACTTAGAAGTTTATTAACGTGTCTTTGACTTTCAAGATCACACAGTGCTTTCTTACCAACATCAATGAGAGATTGATTTTCCTTGATCTCATCTTTGAGTTTAGCTATTTCAGCTTTGAGATCATTTTGAGACTTAAGGCTGGTCTTGAAATCATTAAGCAAATAATCAAACGCAAGACCCTTTTCTTCATCGGTGTAAGAGTAGTAATTACTGACCTTGTACATGGAAGCAGGATCCCAATCACTAAGCTTGTTGTTTTCCTCAGCTTCCTTCATGCAACTTCAAAGATTGATTCGGACTGACCATAATCAACCTCATCTAATTCTAACTCTTCATCTTCTTGAGCCATTAGACATACATCATCATCTGAGGTAGATGATTCAGTATCCCAGGTTTTAGCATATAATCCTTTTGCACTGGGTTTGTCTTCTTGCTTTCCTTTCTTGAGCTAAGTATATTTCTTCTTGTATTTATCAGCTCTGTAAGCATTCTTATCAGCAACTGATGCTGATTCTCCCTTCTTTAATCTGCACTCAGCAGCAATACGTCCCTTCTTCTGACAGTTGAAGCACACAACATTCTTGGGATCAAAGGAACTCTTCCCTTTGCCCCTGTCAGATCTTCCTCTTCGCCGTTGAGCTCTTCTCAAACGTCTGGATAACATTGCCATTTGTTCAGCGATTATCTGAACATCATCAGTATCACCTGAGTCTGAGTCTGAGTGGTCAGCTTGGGATTCTGACTCAGTCTCAGATTCAACAACTAGTGCCTTCGAACTTTTCTTCTCTTTCTATGCAACCAATGCAACTTCAGCTTTATCCAAATACCCCTTGAGTTGTTGTTGAGAAGTTCTTTTGTGTTCAGTGATCTGTTCATGATTTAGCAAGAATCTATAAATGGACTGTAGGTTATACAAATGCAATGTTCCTCCAGCCCTCAGTGTTGTGGTCACTTCATTGAACCTTTCTGGTAACACATCCATAAACTTCAGCACGAGTTCAGCCTCTTCTTTCTTAATGCCTATACTTAGCAGATCATTAATCAAGCAATGAAACCTCGTAAACACATCAGCCAGGGTTTCATTCTTCTTTGAGAAGAAGTTCTCATATGATCTGTTTAAATGATTTTTCTTCTGCTGTTTCACCAGATCTGTGCCCTCATATGTAACACTCAGAGTATCCCAGATCTCTTTTGCAGACTGACACCTAGTCGCAGTATGCAAGATCTTATTGGCCAGGGCATTTGCCAGAATACTCTTTGCCATGTCATCCAGATTGTATAGTTTCTAATCTTCATCAGTCCAGGATGTAGCAGGCTTTCTCATATCCTTTTCAGTTCTGCCAGGAGACGTTTCACTGACAGTAGCAGGTATCTTGGGGATTATAGGTCCTTTTGTAATGACATCGTACATACGATTGTCAATGGACCCGTGGAACAACATGGCTCTGAACTTCCACATAGGATAGTCAGATCCATCAAATATGGGACAGCCTTTGGCAGACATCTGTGGAAAGTTTGAAGAATTATTGCTTGTAGACATAGTAAACTTTCTCAGAATCTTGAACTTTCAACTTATGAAATCGTTCAGCCTGCTCTGATACCAGTTGTTGGTCCCTTGGTGAGAATAACAACAAGCAACAAATGTGTAGAAGAGGGGTTGAATACACTTTCTGTGGAAATTGAAAAAATCAAAATAAAATGTTAGACAAAGTAAATCAAACCACAATCGAATGCTTTGCTTTTCATTAATAAGATGATGATTACAAACTCAATCAAGTAAGCAACTCTTGATATGTAAACATCTAATATAAATCTCTCAATCTTTCAAACTTAGCTATCTATAATCAACTTATGATTATAGATACTGACGACTCTCTAAACAGGATTTAATCACAAATTGAATACTTACCAATCTCACAACTAATGTGAGTATTCGAACACACGAACAAATTGGAAATCTGTGAATATCTTGATCACGTTGAACTGACAAACAGTGATTCAAAAATCGTAACACATACCGTTGAGGTGAGGTATTTGGCTCTGCAACACTTAGTTGTAATCGTTTTAGAATCGTACCTCTAAACTTATTAGGGAGATAAGTATTTATAATCCCGTTCCTACGGTTCCTAACAAACTGGACTAATCCTAATTTGCTAACTAACTACCTGATCACTCGGAATCTTGAATCTTGAATCTTCTTATCTTGAGTCTTCAATCTTCAATCTTGATTCTGAAGTCTTCTTATCCTTCACGTAGATATAGAGAGTTAAAAAGATAAGTTTAAAACATATTTAAACTTTCTTTAGGCTGACTTCTTACTCGGACTGAGTTACTCAGCTTGAAACTCATCAAGATGAGTTCTTCGAGAAAAAAAATCGAAAACCAACATGAACTAACACGTATATTAATAAACACATCCTTAGAAGTCCCAAGAGTTAGCTAGAACTTATTTAGCAACTCTGTTGAGCTGACTCAGCATATACGCTGAGTCACTCAGCCTGAAACACATCAAGCTGAAAGCTTAATATATCTTAGGTGACACACACAGCTTATCAAAACACATTGATAATCTTACTAAGATATAAACTAAGCTGATCAAACATATTTACAGCTTATACTCAGCTTATACTCAGTCTGAATCACTGTGAGTGTTCAGTCTGATTAAGCTTCATAATTCTGTTTAAGTTATATGTAGAACACATCTTACAAACTTAACTTTGTCTCATCAAATCTAAACTGATGAGATCATTTTCCCAACACACATAACCAATCACTTCCCTCAGTCTTAGTTCAGATTTCCTTACCTAGAAGAATGACCGACTGTGGACATTTAGAATGTTTAACACATTCAGGGAATAATAAAACATGCTAAGTTGGAACACAGTAAAGATTTAAAGAAATATCTGCAACTTGCGTATTACTAAATCTCCATTTAATAATCGATAAATACAATACTGCGGAATGTTCCCGAAAGGGTAAATACATCAAATATAATAACCAAATACAAATATAAGATCAAACCAAATGGGTAGCAAATCTAATCCCAATTGCATGTGTGTGAGCATCGTGCTTTGCTTGCAATAATGGTTTGGTGAACGGGTCCGCCACATTGCTACCCATGTGTACTCTGCTAATGACAATGTCTCCACTATCGACCACGTCCCGGATGTAATGATACTTCCGCAGAATATGTCTCGTGCATCGGTGAGACCTTGGTTCCTTCGCTAGAGCAACCGCACCCTCGTTGTCACAAAATACCTCAACAGGGTTGGCAATACTAGGAACCACTCCCAGATCATGGATGAACTTCCTCATCCATACAACCTCCTTCGCAGCTTCACTGGCCGCAATATACTCCTACTCGGTAGTAGAATCGGCCACAGTGTCTTGCTTGGAGCTTCTCCAGGATATAGCACCACCATTTAATAGGAACACAAACCCCCATTGAGATCGGCAGTCGTCACTATCTGTTTGGAAGCTAGCGTCGGAGTAACCAGTTACCCGAAGCTCTTCCACACCTCCATACACTAAGAACATCTCCTTTGTCGTCCGAAGATACTTGAGAATGTTCTTCACTGCCGTCCAATGTGCCTCACCAGGATTGGCTTGATATCTACTTGTCATACTCAATGCACAAGATATATCAGGCCTAGTACATAACATGGCATACATGATCGAGCCTATTTCCGAAGCATAAGGGACTCACCTCATTACTTCCCGTTCTACTGGGGAACTCGGGCTTTGAGCCTTGCTCAACACTAAACCATGTGACATAGGTATAAACCCCTTCTTAGAGTCTTTCATCCTAAATCTCTTTAGGACCTTGTCAATGTACGTACTCTGGCTTAATCCAATCAACCTGCGAGATCTATGTCTATAGATCTTTATGATGGGTTTTGTCCTGACCAAACCACTATATGACACAAACTAGTCAAGCCCTGGGTTTGATTCTACTGGTTCAATCCTAAAGTGGAACTGAATTGAACACAACCCTCTAAACCCCAAAAAGGGTTAGGATCTTTAAACTAATGATCTATGTAGCTTCTTAACAACCAACAACAAAGGTTTAGAATTTTACCTGCTTTGATCCTGGATTGCTAAAGATAATCTACCACTACTGCACCTCCAATGAACTGGATGCTAGACCGCTCCTGGATTTACCTGAACCTCAACACTCGAAAGCCTTGAGTGTGTGTATGTGTGCGTCGATCACAACAAGCAATACCGAGAACACCCTTGTGTTCTTGTTGTTTACGATCGACGAGAGAGAGAGAGCCGAGAGAGAGAGAGTGAGTCATGAGAGAGAGATGGTGGCTAGGGTTATCTTATGCTTAATCTCTTATAATCCTTAAGGCTTAAAGGTTATTTATAAATCTCATTAAAAGGACCCAAGCTCGTTTAATTAAAGCTCATGTCTTTAATTAAACTTACATTCCTCTCACTTTGACCCCCTGGATTTTACTAGTTAATTAATTAACTATTAATTAACTGGTCCATTAAATATTAAAGTTAATATTTAATATCTCCTTAAATAATAAATAACTATTTATTATTTATTTCCTTTCTGATAATTAATTCGACTGATTAATTATTCAATTTCTCTCTCCAATAATTAATCCAACTGATTAATTATTTCCACACAGATTTATGGTAAAATCCAACTGTTCTAATTTAGGTGTGTAGCAGTGTGACCCTTTAGTCTCTTATAACATTGCATAGAAATGTACCTATTATCTACCTCTGCACATAATCCAACACTTTATCCTAAGGATATAAGCTGCATCCCCTAGATCTTTCATTGAGAAACAACTCCCTAGCCAGGCTTTTACACCTTGCAAAGTTGGGACATCGTTCCCAATTAGTAGAATATCATCTACGTAAAGAACTAGGTATACAACTACGCTCCCACTAGCTCTAATGTAAACGCATGGCTCATCCTTGCTCTTAGAGAAGCCAAACTCTTTGACCTTCTCATCGAAGCACAGGTTCCAGCTCCGAGAAGCTTGCTTAAGCACATAAATGGACTTCTTAAGCTTGCAGACCTTATCCGGGAACTCTGGATGTACAAAACCCTCAGGCTGTGTCATATACACCCCCTCTGAAAGTGTTCCATTAAAGAACGTGGTTTTGATGTCCATTTGCCAAATCTCATAATCATGAAATGCGGCAATGGCCAAGAGTATCCGGATAGACTTCAACAAGTCCACCGGGGAAAAAGTTTCCTCATAGTCTATACCGTGAGTTTGAGTGAAACCCTAAGCCACCAGTCGGGCTTTGAAGGTGTCTACCTCACCATCTATGCCGGTCTTCTTCTTGAAGACCCATTTACACCCGATGTGCTTACACCCCGGCACAGGATCAACCAAGTCCCAGACTTGATTATCCGACATGGATTGAATCTCGGATTCCATAGCTTCTTTACACTTGGCGGACTCAGGGCCCACCACAGCGTCCCGATATTTGGTAGGCTCATCAGAGACCATTACCATGTCGGTGCCCTCAGATATGTTAAAACCATATCTCTCTGGCTCATGCCGACATCTACCAGATCTTCTAAGAGGCAATGGGTTTACATCATCTTCAGCATCATCATGCTGAGAATCAACCCTTGCAGGTTGTGAGCTAGTCCCAACATCAGGTCCTAGATTGGCAGGTTCTCGAATTTCTTCAAGATCAACCCTCCTCCCACTAGTGTCTTTCGATAGCAGTTCCCTCTCAAGGAACACTGCTCTTCTAGCAACAAATACCTTGTTCTCCCAAGGTTTGTGAAACAATTATCCCATAGACCCAGTAGGATAACCAATAAAAAAGCACCTTTCGGCCCTGGGCTCCAATTTGTCCTTAACCTCACGTCTTACGTAGGCAGGACAACCCCAGACCTTTAAATATGAAATGGATGGAACCTTTCCATGCCACATTTCATACGGTGTTTTCTTAACCTTCTTTGTTGGTACGAGGTTAAGGATTCTACCAGCGGTTTTCAATCGCGTATCCCCAAAATGTAACGGGAACGTCCGAATGACACATCATTGACCGAACCATATCCAATAATGTTCGGTTCCTACTCTCAGTGACACCATTTAATTGTGGTGTCCTAGGAGGGGTTAATTGCGAGACAATCCCACAATTCCTCAGATGGTCACGGAACACAGAACTAAGATACTCACCGCCTCTATCATATCGTAGTGTCTTAATTATTTTACCTTGTTGAATCTCCACTTCATTTTGATAAGTATTAAATACGTCAAAGTTATACGACTTTTGTCTTACTAAGTAGACATACCCGTATAGAGTATAATAATAAATAAATGTTACGAAGTAGCGGGAATGATCTCTTGTGGCATGCTTGAACGGGCCACACACATCCGTGTGTACGATACCCAACAAGTCTTGCGCCCTTTCACACACACCGGTAAAGGGTGCTTTGGTCATCTTGCCTAATACACAAGATTCGCATACTTCATTAGACCGTGGTCAAATGATTCCAAGATCCTATCATCTTGGAGCTTGGCGATGTGTTTCTTGTTTATGTGGCCTAACCGACCATGCCATAGAGATAATTTATCCAAAACATTTTTGGATCCCGAATCAACTTTCATGATTGCTCTATTGTTTTGCAAGCTTACGCTTGTCTCATATATGCCATGACATGGAAAAGCTTTGAAATAAAATGCACCATCTTTGTAACACAAAATAGAGCCATTATAAAATTCAAATTTATATCCATCATCAAACAAGGCATACAAAGAGATAATGTTTCTTGCCACACAGGGCGAATAAGATACATTTAACAAAACAATAGATAAGCCGGATGGAAAGGCGAGCTCTACACTCCTAATCTTCTCAACCGGGACAACCGCCTTGTTTCCCATGATGAGATCCAGCTATCCATCAACCAAGTCCCTAAATCTTCTTAGTACCTACACATTATTACAAATGTGAGTACCACACCCGCTGTCTAAAACCCAGGTGTTAGAAGTAGAAGTGTTATGGAGTTCAATCATGTACGTACCGGAGGCAGTGACACCTTTTTCTCGTAGCTTCTTGAGCTCCAACAAGTACTTGGGGCAACTACGCCGGTACTGTCACTTCTTCTCGCAGAAGAAGCAGGTTGCCTCTTCCGGTGTGGTGGTGGAAGCCACTTGTTTCCCCTTCGGCTCCAGGGTAGGGTTTGGTTTAGGCTTCGACGACTTCTCCTTAGCCTTTCCCTTGCCCTTTCCCTTCGAGCTGGAAGCGTACTGCTTCCTTTTCCTACCTCCTTCGTTGATGGTTAGGACGACAGTGGAGGTGTAGGGCTTTGCTTTGGCAAGATCGGACTCGGTAGTCTTGAGCATGCCATGTAGTTCCATAATGGTTTTATCCATACTACGCATATGGAAGTTCATAATGAATGGTCCATATGATGGAGGGGAAGATTGGAGGATTATTTCAACCGCCAACTCTTTCCCCATTGGAAAGCCCAACTCCTCGAGCTGGTCCACGTACCCTTTCATCTTAAGGACGTGGGAGCTCACATTGCCGCCCTCCGGCATCTTGCAACCGACAAAATCCTTGACACATTCATAAAGCTCTTGCCTTGCTTGCTGTTGGAACATGTCCTTCAGCTACGAGATCATCTCGTATGCACTCACTTTCTCGAATTGCCTTTGCAATTTGGGACTCATGGTCGTAAGCATAAGGCAAGTAACATCATTTGTGTCTTTGACACGCTTTTCATGCGCGTCATTTAAGGCCCTTGGCGCATTGATTGCCGGGGCCTCCAGAAGAGGTGACTCAAGGACCTCTAATTTCATTTCGTGGCGTAGGACAATTCTCAAAGTCCTATGCCAATCCATGAAATTGGGTCCGGTGAGTTTTTCCTTCTCCATAAAACGGACGGAGTGACATGTTGCTTGTGTTGGTGTTGCTAGTAGATGCCATCTACAAGCAAAGTACGAGTTTGGTCAGTTATGACGTATTTAAATCCTTGTTAAATAGTTACCCACTGGTTATAAAAACAAATTATATTAACAAGGGGTAAGAACCTCAAGAATACCCCAATCCATGACGGGTTTGCCGCGGATCACTTCATGGAGCTATTTTAGGCCGGTAAACATTTTACCGATTGTAGTCTGTGACTACAACTCTTAGACACTTGCGGGATTCTAGGTACTCATAGCACCTATTTGGCATGTTTGATCCCTTCACACCAATTTCTCATTAATAAACTTTGGTAGCTCGGCTAGAGCTCGATAACGACCAAGGTGTTTTAAGTCTTGGAATTGTAAATTGTCCGTCAAGATACACGATGGTACTCTAGCCCAATGTCCGGTTCGGCTAGAGCTTGACAACCGACCTTGCGAGTTTCCACACGCACCTTCCACACTGTTACGCAAAACCGACCTCGGCTAGAGCTTGACGACCGATCTTGTTTCACAAGATTCGGGTGGTGTCATCTTACGGGTGGTGTGAGATTTACTTTTGAAAAACGGGTTTTGTTTTTCCGGTTAAAACGTTTTTAACCAATTCTTATGTATGTGGTGCGAGGAGTTTGTAAACCAATTTAAAACTCTTTGGTTTTATTATTTTGAAAAATTATCTAGCATGCGAAGATCCTAAACAACCATGCAAGAAATAAATAAAATAAAACCAACCACACATGCAATATGAGTCCGGTAACGAGCCATAAAACCCTATGCATCTTGCCCATGAGCCAATGGGCAAGACAAAGTCTACTAAGGACAAAAATCCAAACTTTAATGTGTGCTCTCCCACTTGATTCATTGCGTCTCCCACCGACCTCCGGATCCAAGTTCGCCAAGACACCCTCCATGGTCCTTGTTGGTTGCTTCGGTCTTCCTTTTGCAATTTACAAATTTAAAAGGAAATCGCATGCAAGCCACAATTTACTATTCTAAGCTAATACTACAAATTACAAAGAATAGAAATTGGCATGCAAGCCTTTAAATATACAAACCGAATAAAATAAATTAATTATTACAAACCAATGTGGTATAAACCACCAAATGAATGAATACATTAATTTAATCAACCAAACACATCACATAGGCCTAAAAGGCTCAAAAATGTTACCGGACATAAATATTACAACCACATACATCAAACGCAAATTCTAAGGCATGGTGTGCCACACAAGACCATGCAAATCTTATATGTCTTGGTTAAGATTATCTAAACACTCAAGGCACTAATAATCATATGTACATATGCATTAGGAACTTTAAACAAGTCAAATTTCCATATTCATATATACACAATGTAAGTATATGCAATTAACCATTTTCATGCCAAAATGTTAATCCACATATAAATACACCAACCAAGACATAAGACAACTTAAAAAAATAATTCCCAAAATTCTGGAACAATTCCAGAAAGTACAAGAAGGCCAAAAATCCAATAAAATTGATTTAAAGCAAAAAACTGAATTCTGCGAGTTGAGAGTTAGCGCCGCTAACCATAAAGGGTTAACGTCGTTAACTTAAGGTTAGCGCCACTAAATCCAGAAGGCTTAGCGACCGTTACGGCCGGTTTAACGCCGCTAACATCATAAAGTTAGCGCCGCTAAACCCTGGACAGAACCAAAAATCACATTTTTCGGATTTTTCAGGCTACCAAGTGCAAAACTAGTGTAAAGGTGGCACTGATACCACTGTTTGGATTGGTGGTTTAAGGAAACGGAAGGATGCATGTACAAAATCGAATTTTAAAACATGAACAAGACCACAAGAAGAACCCCAAATGAAGTACCAAGCTCTACAACTACATTTTGCAACTAAAACAGAAAGAGAAGTGAAAAGATATACCCTAGATGCCTCTGGATTTGTTGTGTGCTAAGCTCCAAGACTTGAAACCTTCTGAACGAGACTGATCCATGCCAGCAACCGATTCTGAACGAGACTGTGTATGGGAATGGAAATCTGAGGATTGTGACATCGGAGAATGCGGTACTCGGTACTGATGAGGAGGAAGAGCCTGATAGGAAAGCTCTTCTGGCAGCTAAGGTGACGGTTGATGTTATGAAAGAACTACGGGAAATGTTATCCAAGATCGTTACTGAGATCAAGGAGGATATGGAAAAGATGATGGATCAGAAACTCGGTGCTTTACGGGCTGTGAGAGAAGCTGCTGCTGCACCGGTGGTTACACCGGCAGTGAATCAGACACAACAGGGTGGATACAGAGACTTTTCGGCATGTGGGCCGCCGATCTTCGAGGGGGATATGGACCCTGTTAAAAGTTCTCAATGAATCTCTGTTGTAGAAGGAGCCTTCTATAAGAGCCGTTATGCAGAGGAGAGTAAAGTGTGGTTCTCGTCGAACCTTCTATGAGGGGCAGCAAAGACTTGGTGGAATCTGCTGAGACAGATGAAGGAGAGTCAATTTCAGTTATGACCTGGGGTGAATTCAAGGAGTTGTTTACTGATCAGTTTTCTCCGAAAGTGGAAAGAGAAAGATTGGTGAACGAGTTTCTAAAGCTCGAGCAAACTACTGAAACGGTGAATGAGATCACCGCTATCTTCAAAGAGAAGGTCTTGTTCTGCCCTGCCTACGTGGCAGATGAGAGTCTACAGATGCACCGTTACTCCCAGATGCTAAGGGAAGATATTCGTGAGGTTATAGCAACGGTTAGGTGCACGACGCTAGCACAAATGGCCGAGGTCACGAGAAAGAGAGAGATGTATCTGAATATGAGAGCTAAGAAGAGAAATGTAGTGGAATTAGGTGCCCCTCACGGTAAGGTACCGGAGAAGAAACCCAAAACTGGAGGTTCTAAACCAGTGGGTAAAATTGAGCATGTGAAATGCCCAAGGTGCGGGAAAGGGCATAATGGAGAGTGTCGTCTAGGACATATGAACTGTTACAAGTGTGGGAGACAGGGACATGTGAGCAGAGACTGTCGGTCCGGTACGAGTGTATGTTTCAGATGCAACCATCCAGGACACCGCATGGTGGAGTGTCCTATAGGAGGAGTAGGACCAGTTCAACAACAACAACCACCGCTCATGATCACGAACGGAGAAAGAGGAAAGATACCGAGGGCTCGTGGCCGAGCTTTTCAGATGGTGACAGAGGAGGCCATGACAGAACCAGGTACTTTTATTATGACTCTATGTTTGCCTTGACATTGTTGACTAGTTTGCAAGAAAATCCTCTAATATTACTTCGTTTATTGAATTATTGAATTGTGCTGAAAGTATAGAAATACTAATAGAGGTAGAAATCGCACATGAGGAAACTATAAATATGATTGTCGTGTATAAGGGTCTGTGATAGGGGTATGTGAGACTAGTTTACCATAAATTTCATATCAATTCAAATTAGACTGTACAAGAAATTACGGGGTCAAACCCTAAGTGGGGGAGAAATTCAGAGAGGTACGATGTTTTTAGCACTCGAAATTGACAGCAAGTTAGGAGAGAATAAGAGAAACATGTCAGATAGGTGTAGAATTTAAAGGGAAAACTGAAATGAAGAGTATATATATTATTATAGGGCATTTGTATTTTGGCAACATTGTAGGAGCGATGGATTGAAGGATGGAGTATGGCCTTTAGGGCTTGGATTGTTGTAAGCGGCCTTAAAAATGATCCTTGATATTGGTGATCATTATTAATTTAGATGTACATTGTCAATGTCATAATTTTAATGTTATGTTGAACGTATACGTTGTAAAAGAATAATTAGGCTTAAATACCTATTAGACGATATGGATTATCTGAATTATTAATCGGCTAAGTTATTATAAATAGATTTAGAGTAGTTAGGGTTCGGGATGAATACGGGAACTAGAGACGATGATGAGTAAGTAATGACAGATTATTCAAATAATGACTTCGAAGACGAAGTCGTGTTTAAGCGGGGGAGAGTTGTAATGCCCGTTTTCTAAACAGCTTCGAGAAATTATTTTATTTAGATTACTACTTTAGTAAAATATCTAAATTTGGGCGTGAGTAATTCCTAATTAGGTTTAGTTAAATTTGAATTTAATTTGTATTATAAATTTTAGACCTAATGGATTTTTGTAGGACCGTGGGGGTTCTAAACTAACACCCTAATGCTAGGACTGATCTAGGATGAGAAATAGTGCGGAATATCTATTTCCCAAACCTCCTAAGGATTCTAAGATCTGCTTAGGTGTCCGGCACACAGTTAACACGAAGAACACACAGAGTAGGATCAAGAACAACTCTAAGAACTCACATAGAATGCTTAAGGCTGCCCTTGGATTCGAGATTAACACTAAGTTCGCGATTATCGAGGTTATACGTACGATCACGAAGGCTCACTAAAGCTTAAGGTCGATTTCCGGTAGTTATATGCGATTACGGACGATTACCGGTGATTCTCGATCATTCCCCGCAATTCCCCTCGCTAATACGCGGTTAAAACCTATTTATATGAACAGAAAACGCGGTATTTATGTTAAACACGTTTCTGCCTTAATTAACTTCCACTACGCACGTAATGCAGTGCACTGCGCACGTAGTTAATCCAGTACGCACGTACCGGGTGTTTTAATAATAATAATTAAACATTAATCGTCTAACTCACAACGCACGTAGTGAGCTCCACTACGCACGTAGTGAGCTTCATCACGCACGTGGTAACCTTCACTTATACTTAAACTTCCAAACACAAATCAACACATGACTAAGTACTTGTAAGCTTAAGATACAAAATAACCTTACCTGCACTACGCACGTGGTAAGTATTGGATTGATAAGAACTAGGGATTTACAATTATGCACCAACAAACTCCCCCTAAGACCTAGTTCTATCAACAAAAATTGCACTGAGCAAACAAAATAACCTTACCTGCACTACGCACGTGGTAAGTTGTAACTCGTGCGCAGTGGCTCCATTACGCATGATCTGAAATCTTCACATGTGAATCTTGATACTGTTAGAACTGCACTCAGCAATAAACGATCAGTAACTTCAAGACCACTAATAAACATTTAATCACATCAAAGCGAAACGAGAAAACCTAAAGAATAACATAAAAACACACTACAAGAAACTAGAATACACCAAAAATCTTTTTGTATTTTTCGGAATAAAAGAAAAAGAAAATGCAGACTGTTAACAAATTAAATCCTAAACACTAAAAAGACAGAAATGAAAACACTAAAGAGATTTGCAAAAAATTAAATTACTGAAATTAAATCTTTTTGTGAGAAGGTTCCAAGATGGAGTCAGTACCAGCACATCTATACTTAGTTATCATTCATTTCAGAACCTTAGGCACAAACATACTCCCTCAATTTCTGTCTGTCAATCTAACTTTCCTCAGATAATGACAGATTTGATTTCAACATTTTCTAATTATCTAGACTGGGTACATGGTTAAGACTATCTCTTTCAAAATCTCACAGTGTTTTGATTCACTCAGTCGGTTGCACAACTTGAGTACCCAACCACCATGCTTATGTGCTTTGTGATTTTGTCAACGCATTTTATGCTCTTTGACATGGAGGTCAATTTTTCACCTCTTTTGATAATTTCTGTTGAGCTTTTGTCACTGCATTTTATGCTCTTTGACATTGAGGTCAATTTTTCACCTCTTTTGATAATTTCTGTTGAGCTTTTGTCACTGCATTTTATGCTCTTTGACAATTCAACACTAATAGATCAATATATCTATTTCTTTTGACATCTCAGATTGGGTCAAATTTTCACCCTCTTTTTACATTTTGCTCATTGTCACCTAACACATTTGGCATGGTAACAGGTGTGTGCACCAGACTAAGTTAGTCTCAACTGTTATTGACTTGTAGACTTGGAATGTCTCGATAGTTTGAATCTTTGATGGATTTCCACATGCATAACTACTTATCAGCCTAGACTCTCATCATATGCCTTACACGCCATCTGTTTCTTATCTGATTTAACTAAATTTTTCAGACAGTTTTCTCAAAAATATGTGCATGCCTTCAGTCCTAATCTTACTAGACATACTTTGTATTGAAAGCCAGTGTACCATCATTTTCCATTTGAGTTGGATCAACTTCTCATTATTGTTTTTCTGATTTTTTTGTATTTTCTATGTTTTTCTGATTTTTTTGTATTTTCTATGTTTTTCTGATTTTTTTTTGTATTTTCTATGTTTTTCTGATTTTTTTTGTATTTTCTATGTTGCACCTATCTCCCCCTAAAATACTAAAAGAAATAAATACCAAGAACAGAGACACACAGACACAGAAAATAAACACACAGAAAATAGCCACACAGGCACATATACGAGAAAGACATTAAGTTGCATCATCAGAGACGACCTCACACTTGGTTTTCATCCCGTTTTCATTCACTTAGAACAAAAACCTGGGTACCCTGCACAAAGAGTAAAAAGTTACTTAGCATTAGGAACCCAAGCCCGAATGGTCATGGGTTTCCCATCTTCTCCAACAATTGGCATGTTAATCCAAATACCAGTAGCTTTGATGTTTGCATTGGTATCTGAACTATTGGACGTTTTGACTTCACGTTTGTTGGTCCATTTTAAGTCTTGACGAGGAGAAGCCTTGTGATAAACACTAGAAGTATTAATCACCTTATGAAGTGGTTCCTTCCCCATCTGACTAACCTCGGAACTTTTGGGTTTACTAGATGTTTCCCCAACAGTCCTTTTGAGCTGATGAGGGTCAGTTGATTTTTGATTATTTTGATTAAACGTTTTATTTTTCTGAAAATTTTCAGAAGAATCAACTTTCCCCCTGCAGCTCTGTTGTTGCTGATCACACTCATAACTGAGGTAACCAGGTCTCCTACACACATAACAAATCCTGTTTGACTGATGTTTTGCAGGATTATGTGGCACTTTTTGCTCAACTTGACATTTTGACTCTACTCCTAAACCACATTGTTTTGGCAAAATTTTAACATCCTCATAAGGACGGGTTGCAGGAGACTTTGCACCCTCCTTTTCTATGGTTCGGAGTGCTGCTTGCACATTTTTCATTAACGTGCCTTGTCCAGAAGAATTGCCTAGAAGTTTTCTCATACCAGATTCAGGCTTTTCTTCTTGTTTGACCTCTTTCATCTGAGGCTCACCAACTACTCCCTTCATTTTTAAATCAGGTTTTGAGGTTGAAGCAGACGGTGCATCAACCTTGGAAGGAAGTTGGTCAGCTTCAGTAAAGACATCTGTTTGTACCTGTTGGTTTAACACTGGTGGTGGACATTTAGTATATGCCTGTTTGTCTTTTTTTGAATAGGAACCTTGAGGTCTTCGGTCGATTATGTGCTCAAATAGATAAGATGAAGTTGAATAACTTTTCAGTTTCTGATTGAGAGTCTCATAATCTACCTTAGAACTAGCAAGGTCTCGCTTCAGTGTATCTATCTGATTGATGTAGAAAACTATGGCATCCTGTTTGTTTAGCAATGCTACCTCTAGTTCTCTAATCTGTTTGTTCTGGCTTTCAATTTTATCTTTTAGTGTCTTTTCCCTACCTTTAATGATTGAATTTTCATGCAATTTAGAGGTAAGATCACTGACTTGAGATTTCAAAGATAAAATATTTTGCACATAGTCATTGCACGAAGCACAAGGAATGCCAGAATTGTTCTGATTTAGTTTGAACAATCACTGGCGTTGGTTCGGCAGCTGGCACTGAAACTGGTTTGACATTGTACTCATCAGTAGGCATCACTGAGTCTTCCTTACTGGCAACAAATTCATCATCAGTTTCCTGCACACTATCTGCTTCAGATTGTGAATCATCATTCAGGTCTTGAACACTGGCCAGGTTGGTCTCAGCAATCTCGAAAGCATCATTATCTTGAAAGTGCACTGACCAGTCTATCCCCTCATCTTTCTGAACAACCACCATTGCCTTAGATGATCCCTCATGGGATGTTTCAGCTTTCTTTGGGGTAGTGGAAGTTGATGATTTTCCAGGAGATGTCCTGAATGGATACTTGGGTCCTGAGTTCTTTGGCTTTTCACATTCTCTTGCAAAATGACCCTTTTCACCACAGTTGTAGCAGGTTACAGCTGATTTGTCGAAGCCCAGCTTTGTATCCTTAGTTGCTGTAATCTGCATCCCAGTTCTCTTGACCAAGGCCATTTCATCGTTGTCTATCTGGTCATAATCTTCCTGAGTCAGGTAGGCATTTCCGATTTTACCCTTTAGCAGATCATCATATGAGGTGACCAAAGCACTAAGCATCCCCATATGCTCCTTTACTTCTTCAGTGCTTAAAATGCTCAGTGTTTAAGGTAGGCATAGACGTTTTTCTTGAAGGAGCAGTATATGGTGGTCCACTTGGAGTTTCAGGAGCAGACTTGCTTGAAGAATAGACGTTTGAGGTAAAGGCTATCTGCAACGGAGCATTTGATGAAGTGACTGGAGAAGCAATGGGTCCAGTACAGTATAATGAGGGATTCTGCACATAGCTGCTCAATCTGTCTAGGTTTTGCTCCTCCTGTTCATGCTCGTTTAGCTTAGTTATAAAATCATTTAGATCCATGCCCTCAAAACCTTCACCATTTTTCAAGATCATTATAAACGGCCTCCAGCTCTTTGGTAATGTCTTAGATAAGGTCTCTACCTGCTGTCTCTCAGATACTTGCACACCTAGGCTATCCAACTCACTCAGAAGATGGTTATATCTGTTAATCAAATCAGAAATCTTTTCATCTCTGTAAGATGTGAAGTGATCAAACTCTTTACGTAACTGTGAGGCCTTAAGCTCCTTTAATGACGCATTCCCTTCGTTCCGTTTCTGTAAAGCATTCCACAAAGAATGTGACGTCGTATACCGTCGGAACTGGTGGAAGATCTCATTAGGAATAGCTTGGATCAGATAAGAGTAGGCTTTCTTCTCAGCATCATAAGCCTTCCTGTGATCGTCACTCATCTGATCATAGGGAACTTCGATATTCCCTTCACCTTTAGGCACTATATAATCAGCAGAGATGGTCCTGTGCAACCGTGGATCAACCCCATCGATAAATATCTCAAAACGTGGTTTCCAGAATGGGTAGTCTTCCATGGTTAACAGTCGAGGTACTTTGTTAATACCTCCTTCTTCATTGTCCATTATAAGGTTACTTAAAGTAGTGATAGTTTGTTTGACAGCCATAGCACTCATGTCAGACATTTTGATTAAGACCTAAAACAAACATAAACAATACGCACGTGGTGGAGATGGTTCGCACGAATTGAAGACACTACGCACGCAGTGGAGTATACTACGTACGAACTGACAAATTGTCACACAGACTCAGGTATGTACGGAATGGGGACCTAGTATGCACGAAATGGATTCACTGCGTACGAAACACGTAAATTGTTTTTTTAAGAAAAAGATTTAACATACAGACTCAATACGTGCGAAGTGAGAAGCACTACACACGTGTTGATGACCCACTACGCACGCGCAGACACACAGGCTACCGAAGATTCTAGAGGACCAACCACCCACTACGCAACCACTGAAGATCAATACGCACGTAATGAAAAGCACTTCGCACGATTAAACTGCAACGATTAAGATTAATTTACGTAAAAACAAACCTTTTTAACGCAAAAATGACCTGTTTTCGACTATACGTATGAAGAAACACTTAGAAAACGACAAAACAAAAACACCTAAATGACCAAAACGTCACCTAGATCACGAAACCTAAGGAAAAATGATCAATCAAAGCACAAGGCTCTGATACCACTTTGTAGGACCGTGGGGGTTCTAAACTAACACCCTAATGCTAGGACTGATCTAGGATGAGAAATAGTGCGGAATATATATTTCCCAAACCTCCTAAGGATTCTAAGATCTGCTTAGGTGTCCGGCACACAGTTAACACGAAGAACACACAGAGTAGGATCAAGAACAACTCTAAGAACTCACACAGAATGCTTAAGGCTGCCCTTGGATTCGAGATTAACACTAAGTTCGCGATTATCGAGGTTATACGTACGATCACGAAGGCTCACAAAGGCTTAAGGTCGATTTCCGGTAGTTATATGCGATTACGGACGATTACCGGTGATTCTCGATCATTCCCCGCAATTCCCTCGCTAATACACGGTTAAAACCTATTTATATGAACATAAAACGCGGTATTTTTGTTAAACACGTTTCTGCCTTAATTAACTTCCACTACGCACGTAATGCAGTGCACTGCGCACGTAGTTAATCCAGTACGCACGTACCGGGTGTTTTAATAATAATTAATTAAACATTAATCGTCTAACTCACCACGCACGTAGTGAGCTCCACTACGCACATAGTAAGCTTCATCACGCACGTGGTAACCTTCACTTATACTTAAACTTCCAAACACAAATCAACACATGACTAAGTACTTGTAAGCTTAAGATACACGTAAGGAAACACTTAGAATATATAAACATGTAAACCATTAATCAAAACACATTTGAATTAACATTTCAAGTAAACATGTATGTATTGGATTGATAAGAACTAGGGATTTACAATTATGCACGAACAATTTTTATTATGTTAGATGAAAAGAAATGGTTGGGCTTGCATTATTAAATATTGTTGTTGGGGTTTCTAGGGCACGCAACGGAAGCAAAGTATAACTCAAAAAGCCTATGGTACAAGCATTTAAAGCACAAAATCGTAAAACCCCAAACATGGATCAATCTCTATGAAAAGAAATGCAACAAAACAGAAAGTTAGGGAGGTTATACCAGCTCCTTAGCTCCAGCAAATGTTGGTGTAATGGATGAATTTGCTTCTCCTTTGCTTGAACGAATCAACTAGAGGATGATACCCCGGTAACACGTCAATCACTTGAGCTAGAAAGCTCCTTATGATTCTTCACTATAGAAAATCAGTAGGAGAACAGCAACCCACGAGATGGAACCAATTTCTGGAGAACAAACCCTAACCCTCTCTTTATGAACTCAACTAAGTCTTTGTAGCACTAGTGAGTGTGTATAATGTGTATCTTGCCAAGAGGAGGAAATGAGGCTGGAATAGAGTCTTTTATAAACTCCAGGATGAAATTTCACCTCCTAAAGGCCGGCCAAAGTCGCTTAAGACACCTACATTCATTGGCTTGGTGGAGAGGTGATATGACAACAAGTCACGTCTGGCCGTAATGGCGCTAACATTTAAGAGTTAGCGGCGCTAACATTTAAGAGTTAGCGGCGCTAACGCGGCCTGTCAGAAGACTTGACATAAAGCGCATGCAGCTGTAGCGGCTCTAACCCATAAGTGTTAGCGGCGCTAACACCTTATGGTTAGCGGCGCTAACCCAGCCTACGAAGTCAACTTTTGACTTTTGTCATTTTTGATCCCTTTACTTAAGTTGCTGTCAGATTTGACCCCGGTGTATGACCCAATAGGCCCATACATTATCGGTAGTGATTCAAATGGTGTACACGCATCAGTGGGCATATTCTAACAAACTCCCACTTGCACATGATGCACCATTTCTAACAAACCACAGACAATGAGCGGTCTCTAGCAAAAACATCATTGCCCCCAAGTCAGTATGAGTTTCTTTATCCGAATAAAACCTGTTCACAAAGAAAGGTCCTATAGATAAGTGATCTTAAACATCCTTTTGTTCACGTTATCATTGTGAACACGAGACATGGAGTAAATGTCAATCTCCAGATCGTTCACGATTGTGTTTCTCGATCTTGATTGGTGGTAACCAAAAGTTAAGGACATATCTGATTCTCAATGAATATTCCTTGCGCATGGCCATGCATAATTTTGGTGTCAGCTCCCAATCATCGAGGGGCCCAGTGATATCTCTCATATCAGAGGAACAAATCCCTTTTTGACTGTATAACCCTAAATCATACCTCTTGACTTATCTAGTCATTTCCTTTATCACAGTCAGTTACGAACTGCTTTTGAAAATGGCTAAAGTAAGAAAGAAGTATGATATAGCGGTCCATACATCTCAGGTCTAAGGACGTAATATATTATCATCCCAAGTTACTCGTGACTATAATCCATGAAGTATACTTGGGTGTGGGTCTTCCAGTCACTTGAAACTCTTTTCAAATACAGATAGGCATTGCTCCTTAATTCGACCAAATTGAATTCAAGGTCACATGCTTATCTCAGTCTTAATTCAATCTTCCTTCAACAAGATTGACCGACCGCGGAAAGTTTGAAATAAAAGATATTTCCGGAAGTGTTTAAACATGCTAAGATGGAACACAGTAGAGTCTCATGAATGTAACTGTATCATACGCATATATAATCTCAATTATATATCGAAACAAGCACAGGTTACAATACTGTCTTAATCTTTCCTAAAATATAAAGTTATATATCAAACAAACTAAATACATAACTCAAGCCAAATCCCTGGCAAATCTTACACCTTTAGCATTAGTGTGATAATCATGAGCTGCCTGCGATAACAGCTTCGTGAATGGATCCGCAAGGTTTCCATCCGATGCTACCCTGCTTATGATGATTTCACACTTTCAACTACTTCTCGTATAAAGTGGTATTTGCGCAATATGTGTCTCGTTCTCTTGTGAGCTCTTGGTTCCTTCGCCAAAGCCACTGCACCCTCAGTGTCACAAAATATCTCAATAGGGTCAGTGATGCTTGGAACCATTTGTAGATCTTGGATGACTTTCTTCATCCACACGGCCTCCTTTGCGGCTTCGCTTGCCGCAATGTATTCCGACTCTGTAGTCGAGTCAGCCACCGTGTCTTGCTTCGAGCTCCTCCAGCTGAAAGCACCACCATTTAATAAAAATACAAACCCCGATTGAGATCGGAAGTCATCCCTATCTGTTTGGAAGCTAGCGTCCGAGTAACCCTTTACTCTCAGCTCTTCTTCCCCACCATATACTAAGAACATCTCTTTCGTACGCCTAAGGTACTTAAGAATGTTCTTTACAGCCTTTCAATGAGGTTCCCCGGGATTTTCCTGATGTCTACTAGTCATGCTTAAAGCACATGACACATCAGGACTAGTGCATAACATGGCGTACATGATCGATCCCACAGCCGAAGCATATGGTACTCGCTTCATTACTTCTATCTCCTTTTGGGAGATAGGACATTGAGTCTTGCTCAACATCAAGCCATGTGACATAGGGAGGTTTCCTTTCTTGGAATTCTCCATTCTAAAGCGTCTCACGACCTTATCTATGTATGCACTTTGAGAAAGCCCGAGCATCCTTCTTGATCTATCTATATAGATCTTGATCCCCAAAATATAGCTCGCATCCCCTAGGTCCTTCATGGAAAAACAATTTCCTAGCCAAGCTTTAACACTCCTTAGGCTCGGAATGTGATTTCCAATGGGTAGTATATCATCTACATATAAAACTAAGAAGACAATAGTGCTCCCACTAGCCCTGACATATACACCTGGTTCATCTTTGCTTTTCGAAAATCCAAATTCCTTGATTTTCTCATCAAAGCATAGATTCCAACTGCGAGATGCTTGCTTAAATCCATAAATGGACTTCTTGAGCTTACAGACCTTGTTCAGATATTCTAGATGTACAAAACCATCAGGCTGTGCCATATACACCTCTTCGGAAAGCTTCCCGTTAAGGAAGGCGGTTTTAACATCCATTTGCCATATTTCATAATCATGAAATGCAGCAATGGCTAGAAGTATCCGGATAGATTTCAACATTGCCACTGGGGAAAAGGTTTCTTCATAATCTACACCAGGTGTTTGAGTGAAACCCTTTGCCACCAGTCGGGCTTTGAAGGTATCCAAGGTTCCGTCCATGCCGGTCTTCTTCTTGAAGACCCATTTACACCCTACGGGTCTAACCCCGGGCGTAGGACAACCAGTTCCCAAACTTGGTTATCCGACATGGATTGCATCTCACTTTCCATTGCTTCTTTCCAATTTGCAGACTCAGGGCCCGCCATAGCTTCCTTGTAGTTAGTGGGCTCATCAGAGTCCACTGCTAACTCGCTGCCCTCAGATATGTAGAATCCATATCTCTCTGGCTCATAACGAGTTCTACTGGAACGCCTTGGAGTAAGCAATGAATGAGTGTCAGGGGTTTCTAGGGCACGCAACGGAAGCAAAGTATAACTCAAAAAGCCCATGGTACAAGCATTTAAAGCACAAAATCGTAAAACCCCAAACATGGATCAATCTCTATGAAAAGAAATGCAACAAAACAGAAAGTTAGGGAGGTTATACCAGCTCCTTAGCTCCAGCAAATGTTGGTGTAATGGATCAATTTGCTTCTCCTTTGCTTGAACGAATCAACTAGAGGATGATACACCGGTAACACGTCAATCACTTCAGCTAGCAAGCTTCTTATGATTCTTCACTATAGAAAATCAGTAGGAGAACAGCAACCCATGGGATGGAACCATTTTCTGGAGCACAAACCCTAACCCTCTCTTTATGAACTCACCTAAGTCTTTGTAGCACTAGTGAGTGTGTATAATGTGTATCTTGCCAAGAGGAGGAAATGAGGCTGGAATAGGGTCTTTTATAAACTCCAGGATGAAATTTCACCTTCCAAAGGCCGGCCAAAGTCGCTTAAGACACTTACATGCATTGGCTTGGTGGAGAGGTGATATGACAACAAGTCACGTCTGGCCGTAGCGGCGCTAACCCAGACTTAGCGGCGTTAACATTTAAGAGTTAGCGGCGCTAACGCAGCCTGTCAGAAGACTTGACATAAAGCGCATGCAACTGTAGCGGCTCTAACCCATAAGTGTTAGCGGCGCTAACACCTTAAGGTTAGCGGCGCTAACCCAGCATGCGTAGTCAACTTTTGACTTTCATCATTTTTGATCCCTTTACTTAAGTTGCTGTCAGATTTGACCCTGGTGTATGACCCAATAGGCCCATACATCATCGGTAGTGATTCAAATGGTGTACACGCATCAGTGGGCATATTCTAACAATTGTAATCGACTTAAATTAGAAATTGTATGGGGTTTAGTTATTAGATTGGGTTAGAAAGAGTTAGATTAAGTAGTGAAATCTAATTGGGCTTAATTAGGGTTTGAATGTTATTAGTTAGGATGCAGGAAATAAAAGAAAAATTAAATAGAAAATAAGAGATAAGATATATATATATATTATAAATTTAGGCACAGCCCTCGAGGATCACTGTAGCCGTCAAAGAAGGAGGTCCCGCTGCTGTCCACCGTCCGCTATTTCCACCGCTGTAGCGCCGCCGTCGTTGCCGCCGTGCGCCACCGCCGCCATAGCCGGATTTCGAAGAAAAACTCAGGTAATGTTTCTCTTGTTCCCGTATAAACTTATAGGTACTTTTTATGTCTTTTAGATCGAGATTTTGGCGACTTTCGTCAGATGCCCCGTGGAGATTTAGAAGTAGAAACCGAGAGTTCAATTGATTTTGTTGAAGCCGTAGCATAAAAAGCCCCTGGAAGTTAGAAGAGAGATCCATGGTAGTATTTGTGTGTGAGTCGCCGGAGGCGACAGTGTGTGTGAGTGTGCGCATGTCGTCAGTGCAAGCAGAGTTTGGGTGTGTGTACGTCGACGGTGTGAGTGTGTTGTGTGTGTGAGTGCCACCGCCTGCCGCTGAGGGCTGGCCGCCGCCGAAGCCAGACGGAGAAGACGACCTGAGAAAGGGACTCAGGGTACGATCGATGTATCTCTGTGTGGGGGTGCGTAGACGTAGTTAGTGGAGTGAGTGAGTATGTATGCGTGGTGCAAGAGCAGCGGCCGCCTCCGCCTGATGGCTTGTCGTCGGCGAAGTCGAGAGGGGGCAGGGAGGGAGACCGAAGTGAAGGTCTATTGACCTAGGGCTTATTGTTATTTGTCACTATGGGAGTTAGGCCGATGGTTGGGTTTATTGTCAAAGTTGGGCTTTTATTTTTGTAGTACATATATTATATATCAGTTGGGCCAAGAGTCAAGTATACATAATTACATATATATGTTTAAGGATTCTCTAGTGGTTTTGGACTTGGGCTGAACTTTAATTTAACTATGGGATTTGGACTCTTATCAATTCTTGGGCCTCATGACTAGTATGCTAAGAAAACTTATAAACCAAACACAAATTATAAAGTTGATTGTTGGGCTTTAGTAGATCATGGAAGTGATATATGTATATATAAAAGTATATATATATATATATGTAATTATAAATATACATATGTATGTATGCATGTATTTATATATGTATCTATAAATCCTTGATAGAGGGGTTATATTTATTAAGTAAGTCGGATCTGCCAAACCTAGACAAGTAGTACGACTCATTATGGGCGACTGGGCAAGTTATGAGATGACTTAGTTAGGCCTCGCGAGTGTGGGCTAGGTTGAGGAAAGATTTATGATCTGTTCTAATTAAGTGAGAAAAATATTTAAATTGTAGGTCCTCGCGTTTGGACGTATTAATTATTCAGAGTTGTGAAATCTGTGCTTATTGCTTGTACTGCGGATCAGGTGAGTCCACTAACTCATACATGATATTAGTGATGTATATGTTGTATATATGTGTAAATGTGATGTGTGTGATTGATGTGATGTGAAGGGTTACGTTGTGTAAGTGAAAACGTAACTCGGGCATAGTCAGACATAGTGGTGAAACCCTTTGTACGGATTGGGTAGTCGGCTGTGACCCAAAGGTGAAATCGTCCAGTGCACTGAGTCGGTATTTTGTGAAATGAATATGATGAAAATGTGAACATGGATTATCTGTGAAATATGATATATGCATACCTAGTGTGGTGTGTAAGTTAGTGTGCTCGCTAAGCTTTATGCTTACTGTTGTGGATTTACTATTTTCAGGAACTAACGGTGGAGAAGCTCCGGCATTGTGAAGATGGCTCATCACTTTTAAATGTTTCCGCTGTTTTATCTTTTAAATGTTTTAATTAGACTATATATGTACTTTTACTCGAAAATACTTTCCAACGTGTAGTTCCGGGTGCGGGACCTCGTTGTGTTTTTGTGAACCGCTCGATGCAGATATATTGTTTATTATGAAATGCGTTTCATCTCCGTTTTACTTGTTCATTATTTATAAAATAATTTTTGGGACATTACATTAACCCTAAACCAAACCCGAAGGGCAAGGGGAAGAGTCTGGTCCTGCAAGCTGAGGACCCTACGGAAGCCGAGTGCTTCTACTGTAAGGAAAAGAGGCATTGGTGGCGTTCTTTCCCAAAGTACCTCGAGGAGCTCAAGCGTGTTAAGGTTAAGGGAGCTAGATCCTCAGGTATGTTTATGATTAAACTCCACAACACCGCTACTTCTAACGGCTGGGTCTTAGACACCGGTTGTGGCACTCACGTTTGTAACATTGTGCAATTGCTAAAAAGTAGTAGGGTTCTGGGTGCTGGAGAGTTGGACCTGATCATGGGTAACAAGGAGGTGGTCCCTATGGAACAGATTGGAAGTGTGGATCTTGTCTTTCCTTAAATAATGTTTGTTTTTTGCTATGCGTGGCACGAAACATTTTATATTTTCATGCATTATATGATGATGGATTTGGTTTTAATTTTTATAATGGTATTATTTCTTGCTTTAAAGGTGAAGTTCATTATTTTAAAGCTTATCCACATCGTGGTATTTATGAAACAAGTGTATACTTGAATGGTAATAACTCAATGATGAATATTGATTCTAAGTCCAAAAATGGTTTGGACAAGTTGTCATTGTTGTTGGGTTTACGGGAACGCAGCGGAAGCAACAGAACAACAAGCAAAGCCATGGTACAAGCATGCAATGCATAAAACCCAAAAGAGGACCAAACTCTATATCTAGTATTTGCAACATGTAAAAGGAAGAGAAATAAGATTATACCTTTCTCCTTAGCTCCAGAAATCTGTAGAAGTAAATGGTATTGACTAGAAAGCAAAATAGCTTCCCTCTATTGCAAGTCCACCCCGGGTTTTGACAATCCTCAAGTACTAGCTAGCTTGTGTGGACTTCACAGCCTTGAATCCACACAAGAACAACAATCTCCTTTGATTTCCTGGACAATCCTCTCACATGCACTCTAATATGAAACCCTCATAGAGAGCTCTAAGTGTATGTTTGTGAAGAACTCTTCTAGAGAGAAAAAGAGTCTAGAGAGAGAGAGAGGAGTTAGTTAGATCTATCAAGAATCACTGGAAACCAAGTCTAAAATGCCCTTTAAACTCCCCATGACCGGCCAAAGAGAGCAAGCCCATCCATTGGTCAAGAGGGGAGGTGGAGACAAAAGTTGCATGCTGTCAGACGGATTCCGCGCCGCGTGCCAGTAAGGTTCCGCGCCGCGGAGTCTCCTCGTTGCGTACCCCAACAAACACCGCGTCGCATAAATTTCCTGCACACCAACTTCTCCATTTTGACACTTTTAGTCCCTCATATTTAATTGCTATCATGATTGATCCCCGGCGTGTGACCCAATAGGCCCATACTATATTGGCAGTGATCCTAATGGCGTACGTGCGTAAGTGGGCATACTCCAACACACTGCCACTTCCACATGACTCACCGTACCCATAAACCACAGACAAAGAGCGGCCTCTAGTAAGGCATCTCTGCCCCCAACAAGCATGGGTTTCGTCATCAAGAACAAAAACCAAATCCATAATCAGATACGGAATGGTCCTATAGATAAGTGATCATTCATCCCTTCGTTCACGATATCCGTGTGAAACGTAAACTAGTACTAATACATCTCTTTTCTTTTCTCTATGTTATTTCAGTCAGGAACAATTGTTTAGAAGCTTTAACTTTGTACTGACAGTATTAACATCAGGGTCACTTTTTTCTAGCAGTGTTAAGATATTACAGCGATAAAACACTGAGGAAAACAATAATCATAAACAACAAATTTCAGAAATGAATAGAAAAATTATCATTTTATTAAATAAAGAACACAATGAGGAAAACTACAATCAGTCAAAAGTAGTTTCATGAATGAAAATACATGAATTGTCTATTCGTTATCTAACAATGTATTTTTCTGCAAATTTGTAACATCTTCTGTTTGTTTTTTTAACAAATCTGTAGTGTGTTCTTGAGTCATGTCCTTTTTCTCTTGCACCATAGATTTTACATTTTCTTAGTTTCTTTTTTTATTACTGTTTAGCAATCTCTGCTTGACCCTTAAGTCGTTTTCCTCCTGTTCCACTTCCTTTGTTTCTGATTCCAGAAGGATTGTTAATTTCAATATTCTATGGCTTCGAGACACCCAACATTTTCTGTATTACTTCTTGTTTCTTCTGTAAATTCATAAATTGTAGAGAAGGAGTTTCTATGTAATATACTCATGGAGTATATATAGGGATATGGCTATTGTAATTGTTAAGGTTTTGCTCATAATGTGAAATAAATAACTAGGTGTTTTCAAGGTGTAAATACACTTTCTCTCTAGTTCTACATATGTAATCCTTCATTATCCTACATTATACTTGAAACACTTGTTATTTAGGCCTAACAAGTGGTATCAGAGCCAAAGGAGTGTGATTTGATTCTGAATTCATTATCAACAAATCAAAATTTGAAGATTCGTGCAAAATTGATCAAACTTTCAAGTTCATAATCAAAGTCAAGATTAAATGGAGTTTTTGAGTGTTATTTGGTTGGATTAGGGTTGCAGTGATCATACAAACACTCGTTGATCCAAAAGAAGTCAATTCATTCACAGATGAGTGGCCAATTTTGAAGATTTTTGAGTTTTTGAGTTCTTGAAGAAATTTGTTCGATTTGGCTTGATTGATTGATATTAATGATAATCGATGATTAAGAAGTATAAATCGGGGGTAGGCGAAGTGATCTGGGCAAGAAATTATCAGATTTGGGCAAAATTTCGAGATTTTTGAATCTGAGTGGGTTGAGATGTTGAAGCTTGCGGAATTTCAGTCTTGAATCATTCGGATTTGTGTTTGATTCATCCGGAATTCATAATTCCGCATAAGTGTTCATTCGGAATTCACTAAATCCGCATGTGTTCATCCAAAATTGAGAATTTTGCACATGTGTTCATCCGGAATTCATAATTCCGCATAAGTGTTCATTCGGAATTCACTAAATCCTCATGTGTTCATCCGGAATTCATAATTCCGCATAAGTGTTCATCCGGATTTACACTCATTTGGATCATCCGGAATTACACTCAGCTCGACCCCAGCCAGGGGCTCTGCCCCTTGGACCCCGCCAGGGGTTGCCACCCCTTGGACCCCTCTATCAGGGGAGCTGCCCCCGAACCCCCGTCGTTGTTCTGACTGAATTATCTTGTCACCTTGATTCCTAAGATATGTGTTTGGATTTTTTGGCTGAGTCAGGAGTTCTCAAAGTTTCGGTTTCATTCTGATGTTTCTAGATTTTGGTCATATTCTGTTTTCCCATGAACCATGTGCTTAATTCCTAGTACCCTTATATCTAGTCATCCTGCCCTTTCGTAACTGATTTTTGGTTCTTCTTTTTTAGTGTCACCATTTTTTTGTCTCAAAACCAGATTTTGGGCATCCATTCCTTGTTTCTTTTTTTATCTTGGTTATCTTTTATTAGTCATTTCTGAAGACCCAGATCACATTGTTGGTAAAATTGTGTGAAGGATTGACCTACATCAAATTGCCTCAGGTTTTTGAGAAGATTTTGTATTACATGCGTATGCTCACTGCATATCAATCTTTTGGTGCTCTTGAATAAGGATGAATCCGACTCACTGATTATTATCTCAAAGTCACCTACCCACTTATGTGTACCCAAGTTCATTTGCACTCGTATGTCCTCCAAAATCTTTTTGGGACTTGCGGTGATCTGGTCAAGGTTGATTACACGGTATTGGGAGACTTACTTGACAACATTAATCTCCAATATCAGATTACATCCAACACAGAGTTATAAATCTCCAATATCAAGTCATTACCACTCCTCAACGATCAAGAGTGGTTCAAGTATCTATTCAAGTCATTGTAGGATTTTCCCCACCCCTCGTCCATATTTTTGCAACTGAATCTCATGTTGATGACCTTTGTGCATGATGCTCATGAAGAATCATAATCATCATGAGGGGGAGATAAAAAGTGAAGAAGTTTTACATTGTTGAAGATATTCAGTTGTTGAGGGGGAGTTTGAATGTTTTTATCGATAAAATCATTGTGTTTACTCATGGGGAAGAGATCATCAATCTATGTCATGTCTAGGGGAGTAAAGATCTATCATATGAAGACATGGGAACAATCTGAGCTACATTCTAGGGGGAGACAAAAAGAAGATTCTTCCCAACACATCAAAAGTGTTTATGCTCCCGCTGTCAGATGCTCAAGATTAAACATTGTTCCAGACTGATGTATTTGGTGGGACGCTACATCCAAAACTGCTTATATAATCTAAGGAAGACTTAGGTTACTAGCGTGTACACTCCTATTTCAATACAAAGGGGGAGAATGTAAATTCATAAATTGTATATAAATATAGGAGTTTCTATGTAATATACTCACGGAGTATATATAGAGATATGGCTATTGTAATTGTTAAGGTTTTGCTCATAATGTGAAATAAAGAACTAGGTGTTTTCAAGGTGTAAATACACTTTCTCTCTAGTTCTACATATGTAATCCTTCATTATCCTACATTATACTTGAACCACTTGTTAATTAGGCCTAACATCTTCCTTGATGGTTCTTTGGGTAATGTTTGTTCCATTTCATTTCTGAATTTTTGAATTTTTTCATTGAACTCCATGAGCTTTTCTTTATTATTTCCCAATAAAGTAATACAGAAATCTACTGAAGAGAATGCATCCATTGCAATCCTTTGGCAATCTTCATCCATGTCATTGAATTTGTGTCTTTTTGACCTTATGTCAGCTGGTATTATATTTCGAGTCCACCTTCTGAGAATATGTTCTATACTATGATTCTTTAAGACACAAAAAATGTGTCTACACAAAATTCCTTCATGAATGAATTTCATACAACTGCAGGCAATGCTACTTTGTTGTTTGTCATAAATCACCTAAAATCACCATTAATTTTAGTTTGTAATATATATTAATTTTGCTATACAACTATTTAAATATTCATGATAAAGAATTTTTTTTTTTTCAGATTTAGAAAATACCTTGTATTCTTGAACTTTTGTCAAAGTTTGATTTTCTGATGTTCCTTGTTGATCATCTGTATCTTGCTGTTTCCTTTTCCATGTATCAGCAATTAAACAAATATCTACAGAGTCTTCAGATGTTATTGATTTTTGAGAGCAACTCCAAACAGATTCATATATTTCAATCTGAACGCTGTTGAAATCATTCTTGTGTAGACTTTATTTGCATGCCTTTCAATTTTTAATGGAGTCTTGAATTTTGGATTTGTATTGAAGGTTGCATGATCCAGAACTTCTTGACTGTGTCGTTGCTTCTCCATTGCAGCCTCGAAACAGTTCATGAAATATACCAATGTTTAACCGTTTTTTGAGAAATTTGAAAAAAAGAGTTCTCACTTTCCGATCTTGAAGTTGTTCTCATCAGAGAACATAGATTCAAGTCTCTAAAGAATGCAGGAATCCAATTATTTCTGATTTCAAACATCTCATTTAACCATTTATTATTTTTCAAGTTGAATTCTTCTAATAAAGTCTTCCAACCTTTTTCAAATTTATCAGCAGTTATATACATACTCCACACAAGCCTGTGAAATTTTCTTCTGAAATCTGTGTTTTCAAGAATATTCTGAGAGATCTGTAATTAAAAATATCAAAAAATGTTAAATTAGGTTATTCAATAACATATATTTTGTTTAATATGAAAATTAAAACTTATAGTTTAAACAATTTTACCTTAGCTGGAAGTTTGTTGGCTGTATGCCACATACAAAGACGATGTCTAGAATTAGTAAAAACTACAGCTACCGCTTTTTTCATTGCAGGGTCTTGATCTGTAACAACAATTGTTGGTTGCTTTCCAAAAGCTTTCAAGAAAGACTTCAACAGCCATGTGTAGGAGTCGATATCTTATTTATTCAACAATTCAACTTCAAAGGTTACACATTTCTTGTGATTGTCTATTCCAGTGAAAGGAACAAACACCATGTTGTATCTGTAATTAGAAATTATATGTGTTCATAATATATTATTTAAATAATGAAAAGAACATTAATCTTTTTTGTACTTACTTGTTAGTGTTGTATGTTGCATCAAATGATATTATGTCTCCAAACTCTTTGTAATTTATCTTTGCAACTTCACCATCCCAAAAATACTAGTCAATTCACCTTTATCAACTTTGTAATCAAAGCTAAAATCATTGACATTTTCTTTTATGTTGTTTAGCTTTGTTACAAGAATTTGGGAATCACTTTCTCCAATGAAACAGTTGATGTGTCTTTTAAAGTTTTTGAAGTCCACTTTTGATCCATGAACTAGCTCATATGAACCCTTGATTTGACTATAAATATGATGAGCTTTTGTTGCTCCAATGTTGGATGTCGAAACATTTTTTATGAAATTTTGTTCTGTGTACCGAAGTTGTCTTCTTTTTCTTATATGTTTCTTAAATGGTTCTGCTATAAGCTAATGGTTATGAACAAGATCACAATAAGAGATTCTGAATTTTTCTGTCCCATAAATCATTTTAAATATGATATTTGCCTTGCAGCCAGTTCTTTTTACATTTCCATTTCTTAACTGTTGATCTGTTTGATTTTCCAACGTGTTCACATTACTTTCAGGTTGGACTCCCAGCTTTATTGCACAAAATATGCTTTTCTATCACCAAGTCTGAAACTAATCTCTTTGAAGTAGATAGTCTTGTGTCAAAACCTGCTTTATCTGCATAATCTTCATAAAAAGTATTCGCATTTCTCAAGGTCATCAAACTCTAAACCAACTTTTGTTGTATATTGATCTTTAATGTTTGGAATCCATAATGATGTACCATCAGGACCTTCAAATTTTGTGTTGTTTGCATTTACAAATCTCGACGTTGATGAGGATTCTGTAGAATAATATGATAGCAGCAGTAAGTAATTTATTTTAATAGATTGAACATAAAAAACTTGAAATATAAAAGCATACATTAATCAATGAAATTTTAAATAAAGAAATAACGTATTACATAATGTTTCATGACTGAAATCACATACAAAAAATATATATGGTTTAATAGTAGTTGAAGGTATTAATACTGCTCGATAAAGTTAATACTGAGAGGTCACAAATCATGATTGAAATAACACAAAATACAGTAATAACGTATTTCATAAAGTTTCATGACTGAAAAAACATACAAGAACCAGATATGGTTTAATACTAGTTGAATGTATTAACACTGCTCGCCAAGCTAAATACTGCAAGGCCAAAAAATAATGGCTGAAATAACATTAAATAAATTAATAACGTATTTTATAATGTTTCATGACTGAAATAACATACAAAATTCAGATTTGTGTTAAAACTAGTTGAAGGTATTAATATTGCTCGGCAAGTTTAATACTGCGAGGCCAAAAATAATGACTGAAATAACATAAAGTAAAGTAATAAGGTATTACACAATGATTCATTACTGAAATCACATACAAAATACAGATATGTGTTCATACTAGTTAAAGGTTTTAACACTGCTTCGCCAAAGTTAATACATTTATGTCAAATCATTTAAATTTCACATACAACTAAATATATGTGACAAGATTATAATTTGGTAGAATATATACTTGAAAATAAATGAAGCAAAATTCAAAAAATTTCCACTATCTAATTAATAGATGATTTAATGAAATACATGTGCTTGAAGTACTATTTCAGAAACAAATCATTCAAATATCAGTTATTAATCAAAGATTGAATGAAAACAATGAAGTACATTTGATCGAAGAATGTATGATACGTTTACCTGGTTCATATAAGACATTCGTTGATAATGAATCTACTTCAATTTCGAGTTGATTAACTGATGAATTCGATTCTTGCATATCTGAAATAATCAGCAACGAAGATATTTGAAAGCAGTGAGTTTGATTATCCACGGCTTCGAGAAGATTCAGAGGAGAGATTTTGAATTTTCAATCGAAAACGACGATAAGCTAATTAGTCGAAAATGAAGTTCGTTTTTACGCCTTTAATTAGACGGAAATTTTTTATACCCAAAATACCCTTCCGCGCCTAATTAAGTGAATGATCAGATCTAATTAAATTAATAGCTGAGATTTAGTCTCTTATTCTCAATTAAATTAAGGTTCTCAATATAACCTTCCCCTATATATGTATTTATATTCTTATAAATATATATAGATAAAATATATGGATAAACATATTTTTAACACAAGCTACATATGTCAATATTACCATCAACTCTTTGTCTCCTAATTAATAAAGTATAGTAAATAAATAGTGTATTTTGTAGTATAATTACCCTATTTTGTAATTAAGAAAATACACATATTGTTTAAACTTTTATAAGTTATACAATTCTTCTATTTCTAACTCTCTCAAAATTCTAAGATTATTTTGTTAATCTTGAACTAATAGTTATTAAATTATAACAACGAGTTTTCTTTTGCTCGAGCGTTGCATCGGGAAGAAAATAAAATAATACGTTTGCTTTATATATGTATCTTATGTGTTTTTTTAAATAAAATCTTCTAATATAAATAAAAGATTAACATATATCAAATTTATTATATGATCCTACCCATTTAATTAATAAAATATAAGTTATTGTTTTATCTTGAACATCTATTTAATCAAAATTTGAAATTTCCAATTTTGACTTTTTTGGTTCAAAATTGAATCAAAATTATTAGAAGAGTTTCGTATATGTCCCTCTTAAACTTAAAATATCATATTTGTCCACCCTAACTTACAAATATCATCTTAAACCTTTATAACATTATAGAATATCATATTTAACTATTTTTTATTATTTTATCATATTAAGATAAAAACTTCACCTTATTGTACAAATTGTGAGAATAATGATCGATGATTTTGATAAAAATACAATTATGTTCTTCGTATCATAACATCACATATCCGTCGTTACGTCTGCCTTCGACATGGCTTCAACACTTCCACAGTGTTGCGCTCTCTATCATAATTTTTTTAAACTTTCATTTATTTCTCATTTTATATTCATTTAATATCTTTTTATTAATTTTTAATATTTATAACTTTTTTAAAGTTAACCTATGAATTACTCAAACATCTAATCTAGTCTAGTATAATTATATAATAGTATGGAAATTTTGTTTGTTGTTGCACAAAATCATTTTTTTTTCAATTATTAAGCAGCTTAAGTTATATTTTTTCATCATGTATTTTTCGTAAATAATTACATTAATTATCTAAGAGATTAGATGTATACTTTAGAAATTATGTACCCTCAAATATATATTCTTTGTTATACAAAAACATAATAAATATAATTACATAGATAATTAGAAAATAAAAGACATACATCCCACACCTTCCAATGACATCAATATGATTAGAAACAAAATATCATGATATTTAGATAAATTACCAAAAAGCCCTTAAGTTATTTTTAAATTCTCATGATATTTAGGTAAATTACTAAAAAGTCCTTTAACTTTTCATGATAATTTGCCTAAAGTTTTTGTCAAGTGATATATAAGAGAATAAAATAATAATCGGCTGTCTTACATTTTTGAAATGTCACTTTCCAAAAAAACTACATAGAAAGAATTAGCTACAAATCTACAATCATGAAAGTTAAATAAACGGCATCATTCCAATTAAAAACCCCTCTTCCAACACTCCCCCGCCTTCCTCCTTGACTTTGTCCTTGTCACCAAGAAAACAAACAATCCCCAATAACCACTCCACTTCAGATTCCTTCTTCTTCTCTATGTATTTCTGCTAAACATTGTTACACGTTTTCTCAAATCACATGTACGATCTGTTCTTCATTAGGGCTGATTCATTATAAAAGCTTTCCAATAACGATTGATGTCTTCTTAAAGGGCTCGATCTTTTTGTTCCCAATTCCAATTTTGGTAAAGTTAATGGACGTTGTGTGTTTATATTGTTAATTATTCGTCAATCAAACAGGATTTTGGGAGATAGTTGATTAGTATGGATGTAGATGCTGGGAGTATGTCAGCTGTTGGCATAGATAATCGCCATACGCCAGTTCTTCGCGGCCGTTCCAAAGGTTGTTTATTTGTTTATATTAATTTAATTTGATCCTTTTTGGTTAAAACGCATTTGATTCTGATCCCAAAATGGGGGCTTTTGGACTACTTGAATTTGTTTTAGTGTTTTATTTTGTTTCCTTTTTATATGTTTTAAAACAAGCCTAATACATATAATTTGTGATTAATATGAGTTCAAGTTTCATGTGAGGTTGCTTACAATTTAACATATTATTTGGCTTGATTCACAAGATATTGCATGCTAAAGTAATTATGTAATGGAACCCTAAGCGTAGATTGTGAAATAATATACTTTCATCAATCGAGTGATATCATTTCCTTATATGTTGTTAATTCTATATTTTTGATTCCTTGATTGTTTACATTAGTAAGTCAATTAGTCCCATGAGGTAAATCACGTAAACCGTAGACAAGGGAGTAGGGACATGGGGTTAGGATCTGCATGTTTTTGACCGCTAAGCACCATTGATGATCTGATAGTGTTTGAGGAAGCCCTTGCCCCTTGATTTTGCAACTACCATGTTCCATTTGATTAAAAATTAAATGACAAATTTCTTGTAGCAATTTAAAGATATTAATTATTTTCTTCTCTTGTAAGCTAGTTTTATCTATATTCTGAAACTTGAGTGGATAAAATTTTGCTGAATGACTGACTAGAATCCCTATCGATGTTCTAGCATTGCTTATGATATTTGTATGACTTAAGTCCCTTATATTTGTTCATCTGCCCATCGCTTTTTATAAGTTTTATGGACTTCACAAATTTCACTAATCACATTAGCGATGTTTGCATGTGCTTCTGCAGCGATACATCAGTTCACCCAACAAACTCTCCCTGCTTGTAAACCTGTACTAACGCCAGCGTGGGTGAGTGCATGAAACTGTGATACACTCATAAACACACATGTATGTTTGTGCACGCTGCAAAACTCGTGATCATAGACGATTACTTATGTACAGGCCTTTGTCTGTGGTTGATCTTTTCAGGTCATTGGAACATTCTTTATGATGGGTGTCATTTTCATCCCTGTTGGGTTAATTTCTCTTCATGCTTCACGCAGTGTAAATTCCACTTCTTGTTTTTCTCATGAATGATCGAGCTGTTCATCTTGTTTTGTTTTCTTTTCATTTTTCCTTTGTGTGCAATCATTTGTCCTGCTTAGAGGTGACAAAATGAGGGGATCAGACGGGTTGGGTAACCAGAGAGTTTTGAGTTAATGTGGTAAGATTTTGAAATGGTTTGAAATGGGCTCAGTGTGGTTGACCAGGAATCACTTTTTTTTTATCTAGTTTAAACAAACTATATAAATAAGTGAAAAACTTCATGCGAGAACCGCTGTTAGTGCGAGAACCGCGAGAACCAATCTGAGCCATCCAATTCTCCCTCCTTTAATGTCATTGCCCACCCATGAATTCTTTACATGCACCCTGCTACACTCTCTCCCCTCCACGCTCTCCATCAATGAACTTTCCATATCCAAGGAACGGTCGAGACTTGAGATTGGTTCTCGCGGTTCTCGCACTAACAACGGTTCTCGAATGAACCCTCCCCATATAAATAATTACCGTGTTAGATATGTTTTTAATAAACCATTTGAACCCCTTTGATATATACGGCGTAACCAAAATCGAACATTCATTACTAATTGGTGATTTGCACGCAAAAGAAAAATATAAATAAGAAAATAAAATTTCTGTTAAACTGAACTTACTTCACATCGCATTGGTAGGTTAATGAAATCGTGGATAGATATGATATTGATTGTATACCAGACATATTCAAAAGCAACAAGGTAGCTTATATCAAGAATGCATCAACTCCAAAAAGTTGTTACCGCCATCTAAAGGTGTTACTTTATTTCCTGTAGTTGGTTTCTTATGACTATTAATAGTCTTTAGTGTATACCTCATCAAATGTTGTGAATTTTGACTTCCAATCTAGGTGCCCAAGCCTATGAAAGCTCCAATTTACATCTATTATCAGCTCGACAACTTTTACCAAAACCACAGGCGGTTAGTTACAATATCAATTTGTTACAAACGTACTCTAATTTTTTCTGCTTGTAGTAAAACTTGATTCATTCTATTAGTGAATCTAAAATCTATAATGATTTTGGATTTGAATCTGTTTATGCCTTAAGATCTAACGTACTTTCTCCATTATTGCAAAACTGGTCCCTTAACATTTTAATTTATACGTCTTCATTTAAACATGCATTTAATTTAGGTATGTAAAGAGTAGAAGTGATGAACAACTCTTACATGGAGTAGCATATACCAAAACGAGTTCATGTGAACCTCTAGCACAAGAAAACGGTCTCCCTGTAGTCCCTTGTGGATTAGTTGCATGGAGTTTATTTAACGACACATATTCCTTTTCACGTGGGACAAAAAAATTGGACATTGAAAGAAAAAACATTGCATGGAAGAGTGATCAGGATCACAAATACGGCAAACAGGTTTATCCCTTCAATTTCCAAAATGGCTCCTTAATTGGTGGTGGAAAGCTTGATACAACTATCCCAGTGAGTGTTCATTCTCTTAATTACATTATTTGTTAGAAAATTCAGGATTACATCAATATCCTTCTAAACTTCAAAATCACATCTATATCTTTTAAAAACTTATAATACTCATATTATCCAAATAAAAAAACATAATCATAATTAAACAATTTCAAAAATGATTTTAATATTTAAAAGCATAATTTATTTTTCAACTAGCTGTGTTACTCACTTATATACCCTTCTTACATAATTACACAAACTCAAGTTAGCTATGTTCATCAAGAGCTTCCAGTTTTTGGAGTTTGAATTTTTAAAATTCTTCAATTATGGTTAAATTTTTTATTTGGGAAATATGAGTATTTTAATGTTTTAAGACGTCTATTTGTAATTTTAAGATAATGCTAAAATTTCCTTATTACTTTTTAATTAAATTTTAGGTAAGAGGTTTAGTTTTCAAATCATACTTGTTAACTTATATATGTCAATTAATTTGAGTATTTTGAAGTCTTAGAATGATAGTGACGTAATATTAGAGTTTAGAAGGATATTAATGTAATTTCATAGTTTTGCTAGGATATAGATGAAGTTCTTACTTATTTATTCCTTGTTTAATGGAATCATTATACTTATTTTTCTTTTAAAAACCAGCTAAGTGATCAAGAGGATCTTATTGTGTGGATGCGGACCGCTGCTTTTCCTAGTTTTCGCAAATTATATGGGAAGATTGAAGAGGATTTAGAAAAAGATGACATCATCATAGTACACCTCATGAACAACTATAATACTTACAGTTTTGGTGGAACTAAAATGCTTGTACTTTCAACCTCGAGTTGGTTGGGAGGAAAGAATAGTTTTCTCGGCGTCGCTTATATTTTTGTTGGTTCTTCATCCGTACTCATTGCCCTCATATTTTTGTTGCTTCATGTAAAAAATCCAAGGTACCCAACTCTTTTACTATATGCTATAATATCTTTTCTATTATCATGGCTTTGTTTTTAATATTCATATAATTGTATTGGGCAGCATAAGCATTGTCACAACATGTAGTGCAACAGCTATGTTTTTGTGTGACGCAGGAAATTGCAGCCAAGAAATGTAATTTCGAGTAAAATATATTTTTAACACCGATTCATAATATTCATCTTAGCTATTGAATCAAGGGGGTTGATAATAAAGTATGGTTGCTGAATAAAGCACGAACAATATGTTGCTATAATTTTCATTTTGAGAATATGAAATTGCCACTATGATGTTGGATGGAGGTAGCTGGCCAGGTTGACATTGAATTACTTAGATGTGGAAAAATGAGGGGTTAAGTGAGTTGGATACCTGGTCCAAAGTCCAAACTAGCAGTTTGTGATATTTTGTCAAAATGGGTTTGGGTAAGATTGGGTTGACCCGAAACACCTTTTGCCCATAACTATAGTTTTTATAAATAAATTATTAGCGTAGCAAATGAAGGTAAAATTTTATAATTTAAACTAATTGTTTTGTTATTCATTTTATAATTGTTTTGACATTGAATTACTAGAGTTGTACTTGTCTACATGTATATCTATTTACTTTAGGACCATTTGAATGTTGTATACTACTCTACATTCAACTTGATCACTTTAGTGACTATTATTCTATCCTGTAAATTTTATATTCGAGTTGTTTGTTTTTCTTGGTTGATATGAAATACATATATAGGGAAAACAATCTCTGACTCGTATTCCTTCAGGGTTTAAATTTTTATTATTTGAACGGCTAATGTAACGTAAACCATCATACATATCTTAAAGACTGCATAAGTATCTCGTTGAATATTTGAATGTTCCTACGTTTGAGATATTTTCAATTGATTTTTTTTTTTTTTGGTTCTCTTTTTCTTTCTTGGCAGACCGTACAGGGACACGATGTATTTATCAGGAAACAGGAAGGACATTTCAAGTTAAGAATTGGCCTGCGTTGCGTAAAAAGGTATTAGAGAGACACCCAACAGAAAAAAACAAAGAGTATTTGCAGATTTTACTAACATTTTCAGTGCGTACAAATAGACATGAGAAAATAAACTTTGAAGTTAATTGACATTTATTTGAGACTGGATTTATCAACTGTCGCTTTGCATCTTAATTCATGTGACATCATATTTCTGCAGAAGATCCTAATGTTCCAATTGCTGAACTGGATGATACAGCTGAAAGCTTGCTGTGTGCTGTGTGTAATTACCCAAAGTTGTTTCTGACTAGACTTTGCTTATAATGTAAAAATATTTGCAATGATGATAGCAGTCTTCTCTTTGAACCTTGATTTCTGGATTATTGATAAATATGATGCTATTGGACTTTTGATATATAGATCCATTAGGCCATCTGTATGGCTTAGACTTCGGGTTCCCAACCCAAATGCTATATTTAGGGCGTCAATTGCTTTCCGCTTCTTTTCACTTTCCAACTCAGATCTCTACCCAACATAAACAAACTAAAACTTTCTCACTTTTTTATTTAAATTATGAATTCAATTATTTAACAGATGAAAAAAATTAATAAATTGTTTAAAGATAAAAAATAGCAAAAAATTAAAACAAAATTTTGTACATTAATAAAACATTATCATTAGAAAATAAATCAAAAGTAATAGATAATAAAAACATCTAGAAATCCTTTTTTTTTTTAACAACCAAGAAGAAACCTTTCATTCAACATAGATACTAGTTTAGTTACATAACTGAACTCATCATGATAAATCAGAACATCGCCAATAAATATCAACACACTCGTAATAAGTCACATTTCTTCAAACTTATTGAACTTAATGTCACTGAACCGGTAATGGCACATAGCCCCTACGCTTGAGTCCTCACACATGTATTCATAGGCAGATTACGCATCTTTAACCAGTCGACGAAGGCAAAACAGCCCAAGTAACAGCAACCAGCCCGAACAGCAGCAAATCAGCAAACGAAACAGCCTTAACAACAGCAAAACAGCACAGGAACTTACGAAAAACGTAACCCAGACGCTGAAACATCGCTAGAACCTCAATAAACATCGTTCAAAAAGAACACAACAGCTTAAGCAGCATTACAACAGCCACCGATGTTGTTTAGGATCAGTGCCAACACCACACATTAACAGTCTATGGTCAAAACTTGACCATACACCAAACACCACATGTATGCATCGGACAACAGCATTGCAAGGCACAGCAGCCAGCACTATAACCTCGAACAACAGCAATACGATCATCACAAACAGCATCAATACAACAACACTGAGGCAATACTGCCTATTCCACATAACAGAAGCCTCCTAGACGCAGAAACCTGTTCCCCTACAAAACTGCATTGCCCAACCCTTCACCCCACCCAATAATATATAACGAGAACAACCAGTAGTCACTTATTATACACACATAATATAGGGATAATTCACCACTGGCCGAATAACTCTGAGGCTCAAGATGGTTTTAATATAACCTCACTCAGGAAAGAACTTACACCCCTCATACCCTCTCTACATTTCACCCTCCCCTCACCCACACAAGAAGAAAGGACTCCGAGGCTCGATAGGTGTGATTAGGTAGGGTTAACTCCTTGGAACCTCCTCCCTCCTGACCTCCGTCACCATATAGATCACGCACACCACCCTAACACCCTCGTCACCGGCCTTCTACACCCTCTCTCTCACAGTCAGACCCACAAAGCTTAGTTTTCTCCACCGGACATCAAAGTATAACAGTGACCACCCACACCTCATTTATAACAGAGACCACACACACAGTATCCTGATAGTCCTCCTCCAAGACAGCATGAACAGACTCGACCTTCATATCAAAGTCATAAACCCCACCATTGACAAGATCCATATGAAGTACAGTGACCACCCACCCGCACCGGGCAACATCCCATATCGTAAGCACATCCACACCCCAAATATAGACAGTGACCACTCACCCCCAACAAGCTCATGTAAAACACCACACACTCTATGACAGTGACCTTTTAACGCAAAACTAGGAGACCTACCTCAATCCCGGGGCATTTATCACAGCTGTTCACTAGAGAATAGAGGATCCATACATGATACCCTGCTCACATGGTTAAACACAGAACTTACCATTACGTTACAAATTAAGTATTGCATCTCCAGAAGAACACTTGGGAATCGGATTATATGCTAGCCAGATCATCAGTCCATCTGTTTCAACAATAATTTCTTCCAAAATATAGAAAACCCGATTAGAGTACCTTCATTAGGAACATGGTAAACATAATGCAGTATAAAACACAATTGTATTAAAAAACACTATAAATCCCAAACACCATCAAGCACCCTCTCATATATAAGATCCCATACAACATGCACAAAACTCAAAATAAGAACATACGCTCCTAACGAATCCCAGAGCCTACCATAACACAACCCTCCCACAAAGCCCTCCACAGATATAACACTAACCTTGACGACGTTTAAGCACGCTAAAAGCTCGATCAATATATTTTTGTGCCGATTCTTGCGTAGATTTGCACTTTTTTCCGTTAATCGTCTTGTGGGCACGTAAAAGAGTTTAAGAAAGTAACTCATTATGGATATCTCATCTGGTAGATAATATTCGTGCTTGTAGGTGACTACGTTCACCTCAATGGACACTTTGGTGCTTTTCTTTCTTAGACACCGTTGAAGATGGGTGATTGATTAAAAATGTTGATGTAGATCACCGAAATATGCGTACTAGACTCGCAAATTATGCGAGACCAAAACCTCTAGCATGATTCTCGGGTGCTTATGATCACCTCTCCTGAACTGACCCTGCCATGCAACCGGACAATTTGCACACACCCAGTAAGTATAGTTAATGCTACCAAGCATACTCGAAAGTCCGTTTTTGTATTCATGCGCGGTGTATAGTTGCTGAATATTAACATAGAGGTCACTAATACCTTTCAAGAATTTAGGTAGGCAATCTCGTGACGTTTTTTCTCCTGTCATCAAGTACTCGTCAAGTGAGTCGGAGGCTCGCGCGACGTTTTCTTTCCCATCCTCAGGTACTTGTCAACAGAGTTGGAGGGTATTCCGTACGCCAAACGCCAAACATGTATCAGAGATAAACCTTTTTTTTCCTCTGGTCCCACTTTAGTTCAAGGTACGTACACTCTCCTTCTAAATCATCAAGTATTCGTTAAAATCGATGTCTGCTTAAACAGAACCGCTGTCTAAACATATCCCTCGTATAAACGGGTTATCGCCAAAGTAGTCCCGTCCCGCATAAGCCGCTCGTTTGCAGCTACCTGAATTCTTTCTATGTACCCACTCCTCAGTCTTACTGACGACTTCGTGGTGCTACCATAAATTAAGATTGTCGTTTCTCGAACAGATCACATAAAAATTTAGTTATCAATTCTAATCGCATCAAATTTTTAGACTCGTATATTACTTACTAATAAAAATATTATACACAAAAATAAAAGTGAGAGAGTAGTGCTAGGCCCACCAATCCCCTCCTCCATTCACCTATGTAGTTCTCAATTCCACTACAATAAATTTTGTGACTCATCTAGAACTTACTAACAAAATACGTTATATACAAAAAAAAAAAAAAAAAAAAAACAAAAGGACCGGTAGGCCCACCAATTCCTTTCTTCCCTTAAACTCACCTTTAACCCTTTCAATCTCCCAACTTTCACCCTTTCTATTCTTGCGTGACACCTTCTCCACTCAAATCATTCTTGTCAAATAAAAAAACATCACATCTCACATTCATATTTTAAGATAACAGACACATGAGGTTATTATTTATAATTAATGTATGAATTATTAATATATACATTTGTGATTTATGCTATGTCGTTTTAGGGGCTTAAAGCGCTGTATTCTACTATTCAAGTCTAAAAGTTTTTGGTGCCGACTTTTTCACATGGTATCACACCTCCCTTCATTTGCTAATTATCTTTATCTCCCTTTAGTTACAATCTTCTTCAACGTCTTCTAAAAGAACTCAGACATACTTCCCTTTATAATTTTTGATTTTAAGCCTTCTTCCAATGTTACACCCCAAGGTTTGAAATATATATTCCAAGTTATATTATTTTATTTAGAAAATTTATGGAAATGTTAATTACGTTATAATACTTAGAAAGAACTTTAGGTACTTAAATAGCCAAATTTTATAGTTAGAATAAATTTAGGAACTGATTATGTCAATGTCTCATAGTCTTAACCATATATACACTTAACCTTTAAAAAATTTAATATAAAATAGTAAAAACAAGCTTAATGGAGTTAGAGAACAATTAACAAGAAAAGAAGAGTATAACAAATGAAATTCAAGAGGAATTAACTTGCTTCTATCAAATTGAATTCAAGGTACGCATAGTGTTATTGTTATTTTATAGAATTCAAGAATTAGACTAATATTACGGTTTTGATTGATAAATTGATGTGTTTAGATGTAATTAGTGAGTTTAAACAATTACATAAGTTGTTTGAAGTGTAGGAAAACACTTCCATGTGAGAAGATTGGTTTTTGGAAGCCCAAATAGGTCAAACAAGTGTTCGGGTGAACAGACTGCCTGGGTTTGAAGTCTACACGTACAATGTAAGTTTATGCAACATGTGTAGCAAGGCTGTGTAGAACGACACAACCCGTATTGATTTGGCAGGAATTGTGTAGAAACCTAGTGTAACGACGATTGTGTTGCTGTGTAGATTGCCATACGGCTATGTAACTTATGTTTTAAATGTAGAATTCATCTTTTATTAATTACTTACAAATATTTAACTGAGAACACTAGTTGTAACACCGTGATTCCTAAAATTGTATTTTAATATTTTTTTAATAATTATTAATCATTTGCAACGAAAGCCTAAAACCAAATGTACAATAAACTGTTACCACTCTAACCATAATTAAAAATGTAAAATATACATTGGTATCGAATGTATAAAAGCTGTCTACCCAAAGTACACCCACCTCACCAAGCCAAGCTTTAAACCACCTGCACGAGTACAAGACACATTCCAAAAGAACAAGTGTTAGCTTACGCCTTATGAGTCGGTAGGTTATTTTATAGAATTCAAGAATTAGACTAATATTACGGTTTTGATTGATAAATTGATGTGTTTAGATGTAATTAGTGAGTTTAAACAATTACATAAGTTGTTTGAAGTGTAGGAAAACACTTCCATGTGAGAAGATTGGTTTTTGGAAGCCCAAATAGGTCAAACAAGTGTTCGGGTGAACAAACTGCCTGGGTTTGAAGTCTACACGTACAATGTAAGTTTATGCAACATGTGTAGCAAGGTTGTGTAGAACGACACAACCCGTATTGATTTGGCAGGAATTGTGTAGAAACCTAGTGTAACGACGATTGTGTTGCTGTGTAGATTGCCATACGGCTATGTAACTTATGTTTTAAATGTAGAATTCATCTTTTATTAATTACTTACAAATATTTAACTGAGAACACTAGTTGTAACACCGTGATTCCTAAAATTGTATTTTAATATTTTTTTAATAATTATTAATCATTTGCAACGAAAGCCTAAAACCAAATGTACAATAAACTGTTACCACTCTAACCATAATTAAAAATGTAAAATATACATTGGTATCGAATGTATAAAAGCTGTCTACCCAAAGTACACCCACCTCACCAAGCCAAGCTTTAAACCACCTGCACGAGTACAAGACACATTCCAAAAGAACAAGTGTTAGCTTACGCCTTATGAGTCGGTAGGTTATTTTATAGAATTCAAGAATTAGACTAATATTACGGTTTTGATTGATAAATTGATGTGTTTAGATGTAATTAGTGAGTTTAAACAATTACATAAGTTGTTTGAAGTGTAGGAAAACACTTCCATGTGAGAAGATTGGTTTTTGGAAGCCCAAATAGGTCAAACAAGTGTTCGGGTGAACAAACTGCCTGGGTTTGAAGTCTACACGTACAATGTAAGTTTATGCAACATGTGTAGCAAGGTTGTGTAGAACGACACAACCCGTATTGATTTGGCAGGAATTGTGTAGAAACCTAGTGTAACGACGATTGTGTTGCTGTGTAGATTGCCATACGGCTATGTAACTTATGTTTTAAATGTAGAATTCATCTTTTATTAATTACTTACAAATATTTAACTGAGAACACTAGTTGTAACACCGTGATTCCTAAAATTGTATTTTAATATTTTTTTAATAATTATTAATCATTTGCAACGAAAGCCTAAAACCAAATGTACAATAAACTGTTACCACTCTAACCATAATTAAAAATGTAAAATATACATTGGTATCGAATGTATAAAAGCTGTCTACCCAAAGTACACCCACCTCACCAAGCCAAGCTTTAAACCACCTGCACGAGTACAAGACACATTTCAAAAGAACAAGTGTTAGCTTACGCCTTATGAGTCAATAGGTTAAAGTAGTAAAATCTGTAAAAATATTAAAGATGAGCAAATAAAGTTATCATATAACCATACCGGCCTGTATGTATATTTGACCCATCTCATGAATACCGCATAACATATATCATATAAATGGATCAAATAAGTGTTTCAATTAACATAGCATGTCAAAACCGTTCACAAACCATATATCAAGCACATACCGGATATCTACCACATACCACATATTAAACACATACCGTATACCGTAGTCCGTATATATACCCTCTAGGTTTTCCTAGCAATTGGGCCTCGGCCAGTTTGGTAACCCGTTTACTACTTACATACTAATCAATCCGTGCATCGATTGGGTAGCTACTCCGAATCCATGCATGAGTGTACATTAGATGATGCTTGCGCTACTCCGACGGTCCAAGTACAAGTACTGCGTTGTCGTTCAAGTGTAAGTACAAATGGAGGCAACCACTATCAACCCCTACTGACACTCATGTGGTACCATGCATATGACTACACTTGCTGGCATACATCACTCCAGTACTCGAGCATGCATTCGTACTCTCATACCATGTGTTACAAAGGTTATCTACAAACCCCACAACTATGTTGTGGCTAGCACTTATGCATAGAAAGTCATTAAAACCTAATAGATCCCTATACTGTAGGTGAGCATGCAAGGTTACTACCCCCACCCAACAAGCCATGTAATATATACAAATACAAGCATATCACAACCTTGTAAGCACACATGAATCATGTAGATGAAAGTAATACACTTAGCACATATAACCATAAAATTCATTTTCGTTTGAACTGTTAGAAAATATAGATTTTGTTTATGTACTCGGTTTTTGTAAAACCATTGAACTCACCTAAAGTCCGAGAGTCGTAATGTAACGCCCCAAGGTTTGAAAACTCCCATTATGTGTTTCCTTAATTTAATGATAAGTGTTAATATGTTTAGTAAAATGCCATTATGTGATTATGTGAATTATGTTAGCTTGACCATAAGTTTGAGGGGCTGAATTGTCAAATTCAGAAAGTTACAAGACCAGGGACCATTTGTGTCATTTATTGAATATGGTAGATATATATGAATTTGTATTTGACCATTGTGGTCAAAGAAATCGGTTTATACACACACATATACGACACACACATACACCACTCTTTCCTGCCTAATTTTGATTCCAAAGTGAAGATTAAGCATCTACAACTGATCTTTTGGTGATTTAGAAGCAAGAGGCATGTGTTCTTGAAGAGTTTTCTTAGTTTTGTATTGTTTTAGGTCAATAAAGGGATTCATGGGTTGAATCCTTGGTTTTGTGTGTGTTCCTTTGTTTTGATAGATTCTTGAGGTTGTAGTACATGTTGGTATATGTTATTTGGTGAGAAATCAAGTTTTGAATCGATTTTAGAGGTAAAAACCTCAAAATCCGGATGCTGTTCGAACAGAGCAAATCCTTCTGCAGAACCGACTGTTCCTACGGCTGTTGGGATTATTCCATGCAGGCGTAGGAAGGTGTTATGTGTTTCTGGTCGTTATATCTCCTGCGGCCGTGGGTAGGTATTCCTGCGGGCCCAGGATAGTGTTTTTGTGAATTACCGTCTAAGTACGAAGGAATATAACCTACGGGTGTAGTGCACATAGCCTACAACCGTAGGAGGTACGACCAGTCCTACGGGTGCAGGGTGAATCCCTATGGCCGTAGTAAACAAAATCCCTGCGGGTGTAGGGTATACTCCATGCGGGCGTAGGGAGGACCAGAACCAAGTTTTGTTGATTGTTGTTTCATGTTCAGTCTAGGGTGCCACCAAGTGTTTAGAAGTTAATATGGCACTCGTTTATGATCTGTAGGGCGATAAGAGTTTGACGTCACCGTAATAGGAGTATATTTGCTTAGCTGCTGTTAAGTTGAGTATACTTAACTGTGTTTAGTTTGTACGTTTGCATAATATACGTGAAAGAATATGGTAAAATGATATTTGTATATAATATGTGTACAAGGTGTTGAGCTATGTTCTTGATATGATATTGTTCAAGAGAAGATGGTAACTAGCAATAAGTAGCTTTATACCAAGGTTAGCGAATATCTACTTACGAGTAATGGTAGCTGGGTATTCAGAGAGAGAGAGACAGAGAGAGAGAGAGAGAGAGAGAAGGAGGGTATATTGAGATCCTTATACCCAAGAAGAGTGTCAGGGATCTGACTACACGCAAGGTGTGGTTATTTCTCGGGACCAGTTAACCATTTTATGGTTTTGCAGATTACAGCTGGGTGTGAAAACATCCTGAGAAGAGTTTACTCTTGCTTTATGTTTAGCTATGTTCTGTAGTATGCTCACTAAGCGTTAGCTTACGTTGTGTGTTTTGTACATGCAGGTGCAACATGTAGTAGCAAGGGGAAGGCCCTAGCAGTGTAGCTGGTCGGATAGCTCCGTGTCTTTTGATTAAAACACTAACACTACTTTTGTTAAACCATTAGTTGGTCGGATAGCTCCGTGTATTTTGATTAAAACACTAACACTACTTTTGTTAAACCATTAGCGTGGATGTAAATAGTTACTCATTTTGCTAAACTTTGGTCTCTTTTGAACGCTAATTGGTAGTTTATGTAAATATAGCTCTTTTGAAAAAGTGGTGTTACAACTTGGTATTAGAGCCAGGTTTGAGGGCTTTAGGCACGCATGAGTGTGATGTCTAAACTGAAACCGTGGTTTTGAGATAAAGTGAAGCAATCTGGGGCAGTAACTTTGGTGAGCATACAGTAGTAAGAAGTTATGAATTGTTATTTGTTTTACAGTTTGAGCATGAGTAAGATGTTTATGTTTATATATGTAACCTAAGCTTGTGAATCGGGGTATTCCATGACGGCACCAAGAACGGTTGTGTATAACATGTCCCTTACAGCACCTGGCTAGTGTGTGTAAAGAACATATGGTATGCAGTCGAGCTTGTAATTGTTATGGTAGTGTCTTGTGAATCAAGTGATGGGTAATACGTGACAGTATGAGTTATGTGAAGGAATTAAGAACTGATTATGAGATAAATGTAGTATTAATAATATTACATACCTTGTTGTGAGAGATAGAGAAAGTTGTTATTCTCTGATATGTTAAAGCTTTCTAAATTTCAGAATGGAGCATGTAGTAGGGACCAGTGCGGATCCAATTCAGCAGTCTGGGGCTAGCAGACCCCAGGAGAGTGAAGGTACGTATGTTTCGGATGCGATTCCTATACTCACGGGTAAAGCTACGGGTAACTCTTCCGGGCAGATGGCTCTGAAGAGTTGCACGATCGAGAAGGTGACAAGATGAAGGAGACTGTAGCTGCAGAACTAGGTAAAGCCTTACAAGAGAATGTTCCGTACATCATCAATCAAGTGATTGAGCATGTTTCGAAAAGAATGGAAACGTGAAGGGTTTTACTAGTTAGATTATGTGTACACATAGATAATATGTGTCATCGTGTCCAATGCTATAAGACACTATAGGATCACACTGCTACACATCAAATTAGAACCAATTGGATTTTACCAAGTTATGTGTGGAAATAATTAATTAGTTAATTAATTATTGAGAGGAAAAATAATAAAAGTTATTTATTATTTAAAAGGAGTAATTACTATTTAGTTTAAATATTAATTGGACTAGTTAATTAATAGTTATTAATTAATTAGAAGGTCCAAGGGTATGTTTTGCAACAAGTTAATAGTTTAATTAAAGTTGGACTTTAATTAAACGGGCTTAGGCTTAATGATGTTATTATCTCTATATATATCTCATTAATCCTACAAGGGATCACATTAGACAACTATTTGCAAAAAGGACAAAACCCTAATCCCTCCCTCTCCCTCTCTCTTCGTACGGCCGAACCCAACAGCCCAAGGGGGTGCGATCGGCGCAGACACCACATGCATACACGGATCGTTTTTAGTCGTTGGTGAAATCCTTCAAGCGTTCTAGCAGCTTGTTCGAGGTGGTGCAGTAGCGGTGTTGTACCTTTAGCTTTCTAGAATCAAGTTTTGATCATCATAAAGGTATAACCCTGAATCTACTTCTTTGAGTTTTATGTTTCCCTTATGAATTAGATGAGATCACTACAAGGGGGTTTTATTATTTATTCCACTGTGCATGTTAAATCTGTTTTTCTCCCCCTAAAAATCCCTTCAGTGGTATCAGAGCCACTTCTAATCTCATAGGGAACAAGTTAGGTTTCTGATTATCATGATTAGTTAGGTTTATTTTTTATCAAAGTTTTAAACATTTTGGTTATTCAAGTTTTTAGAAATCAAAGTTTTGATTTTTAATGAATAACAATTAGTTTAAATTGATAAAAAGTTTTTTAATTATTATTTTTATTATTTTTATTTGCGACAAAAGGGGCAAAAACGGGAACCACCACCATCGCCCGTGACGACGACGATGGCGGCCCAGGCGGCGGTGGTCACTTGTCGGCGGCGGCTGAAGGGCGGTGGTGGGTGGTGGCTTGGTGAGGGTAAAGGTGTGGTCTCGGCCCAGATAACCTAAGCCCAATCCAAACCAAGTCCCCGGCCCAGTTTGTGGTTGGTGGGTAACTTGGGTTTAGGTCCAAAATAGTTTTGGCCCAGTTGTTGTTTTGGTATTATTTTGGGTCAAGCCCAATATAAATCATAAAGCCCAAAGTTTAAAATTAAAGTTATTAATTTTAAAAGTTTATAATTTTTAGTCAAGTTATGACTAAAATTTATTATGACAATAATAAAATTATTAATTAATTAAACCTAGTATTTTTTAACTAGTTAGTTAAAACTAGATAATTAATCAAGTAATGATAATAGAAATCAGTCGTTGTTATATTTCTTGTATTTGTATATACTAGTTTGGGATGTCATAGCCAGAAACCCTAAAGACCTTGTGGATTGTTTTATTATTATTGCTTTTCGTGTATGTTTGGTTTTATTATTATTTGGTTTGGGGAGGCCTGCGTGCCACTTGCAACTCCTATTCTATTTTGTAAAAGTACTAGATTAGCTGGCCTGCGTGCCTTGGATCATGATGTAATTTTTTAGTTTTTAGTTATAGAATACAATTATAGACTAGTTTTGAAGCCGGAGCACGAAGCAAGGAGCTTAGAGATGGATTGGATGCTAGAGCCAGTGGGAGCATTTCAAGATCATGCCATGTGTGTTGTTTATCCACTTAGTTTTTGGACCGTCGTGTTTTTCGCGTGACTCGCGAAACCGACATTAGGTTTTGGGCAAGGCTATGGCATGTGTTGTTTTATTTCTTTATATATTATTATTATTATATGCGTGGTTGTGATTCACACGATGAAATAAAACAAGGTCTTAATAATAGTTATTATTAAACAGTGATTCACATAAAAAACTGGCAAAAGTTTTATTTAAAACTTTAAAATCCTTTTTAGCAAAATCTTAGATCAGTGTGCTACCCATCTAATGGTACACCTTTCCTGTTAAACGGTCCTCAGGTGTCGGAAGTGACCAAACCTTGGGCATTCGGGTTTAAACCATTGCGGGAAAAGGTGTGAAAGGCTCTGCGATAATCGGGAGTCCCGGCCAGAGTTCACACTGTCTTAGGTGGTGCGATCTATTTTGGTGATAATCGGGAATCCCGGCCCATAATGCACTAGAGGGACTAAAGCATGCACGGTTCTTGTAGCCGATGTCTCGCAGATCTAGGAGTCGTGTCCAGTTAGGATACGATTGGTATAGGTTTTACCTACCAGAAATAGCATTGTCCCTGTGGGAAGTGCCCAAACCTTGCATCGAGAAATGTGAAATATGGATCCTAGTCTAATAAGTTATTTTTAAAAGGTAATAACTAAGCCTTATCATTGGCAAGTGGAAGCTTTCAGGTCCGAACTTCGCCGTTTGGAAGATGCATCTTAAGAATATATTAGATGCACAGAGAAAGTTATATGTCATAGAAACTTTGCCTCTAGGATGACGAGGAATAGATGCCCAGGATAGTGAGTATGATGCATAATATCAATATATATGGCTGATGAATACGATGTTATGTCAATTCTCGTTCTCTCAGCTCCATCCGAGTTCACGGATGATCTCCGGGAGAAGTCATCTTTTGAGGTTGTTCAAGCATTAGAGGAAAGGTTCAAGAATAGTGAACGGGTATGTCATTTCTGGCTAATGAAAGAAATTCTTTCGCAGAAAATGAAAGAAAACCAGCTAATTAGTGATCATCTCATTAATATGAGAAGACTTTTAGATTGCTATGTGATCCTTGGATCAAAATCAAAGAAACATGAGCTAGTTATGCTTTTGTTCGGTTCTCTATCTGACCATTATCAGACCAAGGTAATGGACATCATTGGAGATTTTGATATGACCGTCGCAAGCTTGCACGAGACTCTTATGTGCATTAGCGATGATCTAAATCCATAGGTGCTAGAGTCAACAGAAGTAGACCCTATGCAAGAGGATGACTGGTTAGAAGGGCTTGGAGATATTTGTTGCCCAGACTGTGGCAGCAAGGATTCACCCGAGTTAACAATGCAATATATACAAAATATATCAACGACCATGTAATTATATATAAACGATAACAAAAGCGATAAACACAATATCTGATTCGTTTAACTATTCTCATCTATCCTTTTTGACTAATAACTATTTATCAAAATATGAGAAATATAATTGTCTAAGTTATTTAAATTAACTTGACCAAAATAGTTTTTCAATAGACTTTGAAAAACATAACTTTATTAAAAAACTGGTATAATTCCTATGTCGAGTTTTTGCTAGTTTTACAAAAACTAAAACACGGCAAAATTTGATCATTATTTATATAACAATATCTTGTTTCGTTTAACGTTTTTGTTTATTATATATAAACTTTACTTTTCGGGTTTACATTTAACGTCTTAACTAGGCGTTATTAGTATACACCCAAGATATATACATATTAACTAAACTAGTTAGATACATATAAATTACTAGTTTATATAAATTACTCATTAATTTTAAAACTTTAAAATTAATAACTTTGTATTTAATAAAAAAAACTCATTGGGCCAAAATCTTCATGGACCACGAACCCGTTGGGCCGAACCGATTGTGGGCCGAGAACTCACCTAGGCCACACCCCTTGGGCCGAGAACCCAATTGGGCCGTGAACCATCTTTGGGCCTATCTTGGGCCGCAAACCAATGTGGGCCGAAAAGCCCTTTGGTCGCACACCCCTTGCAACCGCCACCGTCCATCAAGCCGTGGACCACCGTCGAACGCCGCCGGCTTAGCCACCGACCACCATCGGACGCCGTCCTCTTGGCCGGCGATATGCTCTCGTTTTTTCAATCAAAAACAAAAAATAAAAAACTTTTAAATCCTAATCTTTTTAACCTATTAAAAACAAACTAGTCTTTAATAATCTGATTAAAACTGGATTTAATCAAAAACCAAAAATATTAATTATTAATGTGACCAAAAACTTTGTTCCACTAATAATTAATAGCCCAAAAACTAGATTTTAACCATTTGAACAAAAACTTGTTTAAATTATTGGTCATAATCAAGTTTTAAAAAAAAGATTATATTTTTAATCGTTTAAACATAAACTTGTTTAAACATCATCCTAGATGAAAAACAAAAACTTTGTTTGTTCATCATCATAGTTTTCGATTTTTAAAGAAAACAAGATGAAGTAGAAGATAATATAATTAAACGAATCACCTAATCAAAGTTCTATTAGATCACTGATACCACTGAATGGTTTTACATGACCCGAACCGTTACACGAACACAAACTGGTTCGTGACCCGATCAGAATCCCACTTGTTTATTCCTAAAGCGGAACTAGAATAAATACACCCTCAAAACATGAGAGGGTAGGATCTTTCGGTGATCTAATCAAACATATATATATATATATATATATATATATATATATATATATATATATATAAACAAGAACAACAATAATTCAAGGTGACAAGATAATTCAGTCACAACAACGACGACGGGGGTTTGGGGGCAGCGCCCCTGATAGCGGGGTCCAAGGGGTGGCAAATTTGAAAAATGAGTGTAAATACGGGTGATCTTGAATTCCGATAAAATTGACAATTCCGAGCACTGAGAGAGCAAGCGTCTCGGCACAGTGGTTGGATGTGAAATTTATCAATTAAAAATCCAGTTTCATCTGTAATGCTTTCCCTAACTAGCGTTTATATGATACAATACGATAACTGACACCACTATTTATGTCTTAAATGTCAACAATTATATGTGTAATTTTCTGTTTTAAGATTTTATAATGTCGCCGACGTCGATAAGTGGTTAGAAAAGGCGTAAGATTAAAACCGGGGTTGAATTTCAACGAGCATAAATCGGGTTTTGTTTTAAGTTACGAGAACAACAATGAGTTAGCAAAGGATAGCCTAGTCAAGTCAAATCATGTCCCGATGAAATAGAGAATTCCGAGAATATAGAGAATTCCGAGAAAATAGAGAATTCCGAGAAAATATGAATTCTTCTTGAACAATCCGAGAAAAATTTAACACTCTGTGAAATCCGAGAAACTTTAACAATCCGAGAAAATTGAAATCCGAGAAATCTGAGAAACTTGGACAATCTGAGAAAATAGAAATCCGAGAAATCCGAGAAACTTGGACAATCCGATAAAGTTGAATTCCGGTAAAGTTTGAAATCCGATACAATTTTCTCGGATTATAGCAATTCCAACCAATTCTACTCGGAATTCAGCAAATCCGACATATTTCTTCTCGGAATTCGACAATTCCGACCAAATTATTCTCGGAATTCAGCAATTCCGACATATTTCTTCTCGGAATTCTACATTTCCGACCAAATTATTCTCGGAATTCAGCAATTCCGACATATTTCTTCTCGGAATTCTACATTTCCGACCAAATTATTCTCGGAATTCAGCAATTCCGACTGATTCAAAGGGCAATTCCGACACCTTCAAACCTGGAATTCCGACAGCTTCAAGATCTTACCCGCTCAGATTCAGAAATCTCGAATTTTGCCCAAGTCTGATAATTTCTTGTCCAAATCACTTTGCCTACCCCCGATTTACACTTCTCAATCAATAATAATCATAAATAACGATCAAATGAGCAGATTCGATCGATTTTGGTCAAGAACTTCACAAACCCGAAAAGACAAAAATCTTCAAATTAGGCGACTGATTTGTGAATGAATTGACTCCTTTTTGATCAACGAGTGTTACTATGATAAATGCGACCCTTATCCAAGCAATTAACACTAAAAAACTCCATTAAATCTTCACTTTGATTTCAAACCCGAAAATGCACTTTTTCTTCAAAAATCTTCAAAAATTCGACTTTTGTTGCTTAATTCAGAATCAAATCTTCACTCATTTGTCTCTGATACCACTTGTTAGTCCCATATAACAAGTGTTCAAGTAATATGTAGGATAGATGAAGGATTGCATATGTAGAACTAGAGAGAATATGTAAAAACACCATGAAAACACATAGTTATTTATTTCATTGTGTGCAAAACTTTAGCTATTACAATAGTCATATCCCTATATATACTCCATGAGTATATTACATAGAAACTCCTATTTCTATACAATTTATGAATTTACAATTCTGGACTTCGTTTTGGAAAGTCTTAAGGACCTCAAAGGTCTCAGACTTATGCCTAATTAAATAGACATATCCATGTCTACTGAAATCATCAGTAAATGTAACGAAGTATCTAGAGTTATTCCTTGTAACATGCTTGAACGGACCGCATACATCGGTATGCACTATGTCCAAAAGTCTTTACCCCTTTCACCCACACCGGTAAAGGGTGACTTAGTCACCATGCCTAATAAACAAGACTCGGATACTTCATTAAACCCGAAGTAAAATGATTCCAAGATCCCATCCGTTTGGAGCTTGGTGATGCGTTTCTTGTTTATATGGCCAAGACGACTATGCCATAAGGAAAACTTATCCAAACTACTTTTGGATCCAGAATCAATGTTCATAATTGTTCTATTATTCTCTATGTATGCATCAGCTTCGTATAAACCACGACATGGATAAGCTTTAAAATAACAAATATCATTATTAAAACAAGAAATGATTCCATTTTCAAAAGTAAAGTAATATCCATCGTCATACAAAGCATGAAATTGATAAAATGTTTCGTGCCACAAGCGGCGAATAGAATACATCTTTTAAAATAATAGAGTAGCCGGCTCTTGAAAGTAAGCTTAACACTTCCTTTCTCTAATACAGGGATGACCTTGTTGCCCATTATTAGCTCCAGCTTTCTATCTCTCAACCTTCTACTTCCCCTTAGCACCTGTTCAATATTACAAAGGTGAGTGCCACAACCGGTATCTAAAACCTAGCCATTAGATGTAGAAGTATGATGGAGTTCAATCACGAACGTACCTGAAGTAGAAGCGCCCGCTCCCGAAGCTCGTAGCTTCTTCAGGCCCTCTAGGTACTTTGGGCAGCTCCGGCGCATGTGCCTCTGACCCCGCAGAAGAAGCAAACCGCCTCCTACGGAGTCTTAGCTTGAGGGATTGGACCCTTTTGCTTCGGCTCCGGGGTAGGGTTATGCTTCGGAGCGCCAACCTTACCCTTAACTTTACCCTTCGGAGTAGAGGCCGGTTTCTTCATCTTCTTGGACTCACCCTCATTGATGGCCAAGATGGGTTCGGAAGCAGAGGACTTTTGCTTGGTCATGTTGGACTCGGCAGTCCGCAACATACTATGCAATTTCATGATGGATTTATCCATCCCATGCATATGATAATTCAATACAAAATGATCATATGATGGTGGGAGAGACCGTAGGATTAAATCCACTGCCATCTCTCTCGCGATGGCAAATCCCAACCGCTCTAGGCGTTTCACCAGTGCCTTCATCTTGAGCACATGGTGGGACACATTCCCGCCTTCCTGCAGCCGACAACCGAGTAGGTCGTTAAGACAACCATACCGTTCTTGCTTCGCTTGTTGTTGGAACATGTCCGACAACTCACGCATCATGTCATAGGCACTAAGATGCTCCATAAACTTTTGCAAGTCGGAGTTCGTCGTGCTCAACATGAGGCAAGTAACCTCGGTGATGTCTTTTAGACGCTTTTCATAAGCGTCCTTAACGTCCCTACTCGCGTTGGTAGCAGGGACCTCGGGGATGAGTTCCTCAATGGTGGTCAACTTGTCCTCGTGTCGGAGGACAATACGAAGTTGCCTCGACCAATATATAAAGTTGGTCCCATCGAGTTTTTCTTTCTCTAGGAAAATCCTAAGAGAAAAGGTGGTGTTGTTGGTGCTTGTTGATGCCATCTATAAAATGCAATGTAGATTTGGTTAGTTTGATTGAAATCCTTGTTAAAATAACTACCCGAAGTGTTTAACGAAAAACAACTATTTTAACAAGGGCTAAGAACCTTATTTCACCTTGCACCGTGACGGGTTTTCCGCGGATCACGTGGCAAAGCAATTTAGGCCGGAAACTATTGACCGTTTGCAATCCATTATTGCAACTCTTAGTTCCTTGCGGGATCCTACTTGACAACCATTGTGCCAAGTTTGGCATGTTTGATCCCTCCACACCAATCTCAAATTAATATTTTGAATAATCTCGGCTAGAGCTCGACCATTATTTAAAATATTATTTTGAAATCGTAAATAACCATCAAGATACACGGTGGCACTCTTGCCTAATGGTCGATTCAGCTAGAGCTCGACATTCGACCTTGCGAATTGCCAGACGCACCTTCCACACAACTCATACAAAAACTGATTCGGCTAAAGCTCGACAATCAACTCTTGTGTGGTTAGATTCGGGTGGTGTCATCTTATGGGTGGCGTGAGATTTACATTTAGAAAACATGATTTAGTTTTCGGGTTTTAAAAAACCATTTTGAGATTGATTAACAAAAAGTGACAATAACCAAAAGTTCCCACTACGGAATATAAACCAATTTTATATCCTATTGTTAATCATGTGTGCGCGCGAGAGTTGTTAAACCATTTTTAAAACTCTTGAGTTTTATTATTTGTCAAAAATTGTCTAGCATGCAATAGTCCTACAACTCATGCATAAACAAAAAATAATAAAACAATCACACGCATAAATCAAGTTGGTAACCATGCCCCTAAAACTTATGCGTTTTCCCGTGAGCCACTATGGGAAACAAAGTCATCTAAGGACAAAAACTCCTTGACTTGGATGTGCTCCTACTAAACCCGCCACATCAATTCGGCCTTCTGGATTTGTGTTCGCCAAGACGTCACTCCATGGACTCCGATGGTTGCTCTATATTACAATTACATAGAAATAGAAATAAATGGCATGCAAGCCACAAATCCTATTTTCTAGTACAAATACATAATATGGAATTTACATGGCATGCAAGACACAAATACAAATTAGATACCAAATAAATAAATAAATTATTATTACAAACCATGTGACTTAAAGTCACCAAATGAATGAAAATAAAATAAATACAACCACACATCCACAAGATCTAGGGAATTTCTAATGGTTACCCACAACATGAACATACATGAACAACATGGTGTGCCACACAAAAACCATGTAATCTTATTTATAATGGTTAAGATTATTAAATTATTCAAGGCACAAAATAATCCCATGTACTTATGCATTAGTAACTCCAAACCATTTTTGCTGAAACATATTTATAAATACATAATGTAAGTATATGCAATTACCATTTTCATGCCAAAATGATAATATACATATAAATACATCAACCATTATACAAGGCACTTAAACAAAATAAATTTAATTTCTGGGCAAAAAATTCCAGAAACTAAATCAAGTTTCCAAAAACCTGGAAAATATTTTTTTTAAACTTCAAAAACCAAAAACTACGCTGTGTGACAGATCGAGCCGCGAACTATAAAAAAGTTCGAGCAGCCAACTTCCAACTAATCGCGCCTCTAAAGACAGACGGATTCGCGCAGCGATCTTTACTGGAGTTAGCGCCGCTAACTCGTAAAGAGTTAGCGCCGTTAACCCCACTTGACAGAAAACAAAAATTATTTTTCGGGTTTTTTTAGGCCACCATGTGTAAATGTAGCATAGAGGTGGCTCTAATACCACTGTTGGGGTTTCATGAGCACAGCGGAAGCATGAGGTACAATAAAGCATGCATAATGTACAAGTATCTAAAGCATAAAAACCCCAAACATGGACCAAAACTCTATGGCTAGCATAAGCAACATGTAAAAGAAGTAGGGAGTGGAGATTATACCCTTGTAGAACCGCTAAAGAATGTAACATAAGTAGTGGATGACTAAGAACCAAGAAAGCTCCTCTCTATCGTGGTCTACACCGGGTACACGCCAACCTCCAAGTACTAGCTAGCTTAGGAGATCTTCTAGGACTAGAAACCTCCTCAAGAACAGCAATGGACTCTTGGACTTAACACTCTTGTACTCTAATATGAAACTCAAAGAAGAGCTCTAAGTAGCAAGTAAAGACCCTCCATGACCGGCCAATAGGCATTGATATCCTCTACATGCATTGGCCAAAGAGAGAGGTGCAATAAAGATACATGCAGACTGTCGGAAGTTCGCGCCGCAACTCACAAGAAGTTTGCGCTTTGACCGCCCAATGAGTTTGCGGCGCTAACTGCCAGTCCGTGCCAATCTTTGCAGTTTGCCACGTTCAGTCCCTGAACTTAGTTTGCTGTTGAGATTGAACCCCGGTGTGTGACCCAATAGGCCTATACATCATTGGCAGTGATCTATATGACGAACGTGTGTCAGTGGGCATACTCCAACAGGTATCTCAAGTTCCGGAACCTGAGAGTCCACTTGTATTTTGATTCAGAGCCAAACTTTATCCACTAAAGATGAGGAGGCTTCACGACAAGTAGACAATCTCATTCCTCATTCTTCTGCTCCCATGAGACAAGATGGATCAGACATCACCCCGAGTCTGACATCATAGGGAACCTCACTGATGGTGTTCGCACTCGCTCAACTACCGCCAACAAGTGTCAGTTTTCAAGTTTTCTAAGCATCCTAGAACCCACCAAAGTCTCCGAGGCACTTGATGATCCAGACTGGGTGATTGCCATGCAAGAAGAACTACATCATTTTGATCGCCTAAATGTTTGGAGATTGGTACCTCTTCCATATGGGAAATATGTAGTGGGGACTAAGTGGATCTTCAAAAACAAACAAGATTCTGATTGAGTGGTAGTGTGGAACAAGGCCAGATTGGTTGTAAAGGGCTACAATCAACAAAGGGCATTGACTATGATGAAACTTTTGTGCCGGTTGCTCGTATCGAAGCTATAGGACTATTTCTAGCTTATGCAGCCACTCGAAGCATTCGTGTCTTCCAAATGGATGTACAGACGGCCTTTCTCAATGGTGTTCTAAAAGAAGATGTGTATGTATCACAACCGGAGGGCTTCGTCAATTCTAGACATCCTAATCATGTCTACATACTAGATAAGGCATTGTACGGGTTGAAAGAAGCTCCACGTGCATGGTATGATGTTCTTTCTGAGTATTTGATTAATGAGGGTTACATGAAAGGTAAGACCGACACCACTTTATTCACTAAGACCAAGGGCAGAGACAAGATCTTATTACAAATCTATGTTGACGACATCATCTTTGGTTCTACCAATCAGATTTACAGTGACGAGTTTTCCAAAACTATGGCAAATCGGTTTCAAATGAGTATGATGGGGGAAATGTCGTTTTTCCTCGGACTCCAAGTTAAACAGTTGAGTCATGGCAGTTTCATATTCCAGTCCAAGTTTCTCACCTCTATCCACTCCCGTGGCTGCTAAGACAAAACTATCTGCTGATCTTGAAGGATCACCTGTAGATTTAAAAACATATCATGGGATGATTCGATCATTATTGTATTTGACCGCAAGTCGTCCTGACATCATGTTCCCCACCTGTCTTTGTGCACAGTTCGAGGCAAATCCCAAGGAGTCACATCTTCAAGCAGTCAAGCAGATCTTTAGATATCTCAAAGGATCTATAGATCTTGGTCTATGGTATCCTAGAGATTCGAATTTGGAGCTCTATGCTTACTCAGATGCTAACTAAGCCGGTTGCATGCTCTATCGATAAAGTACCTTTGGCAGTGCACACTTTCTAGGTGATCGCTTAGTATGCTGGGCCTCAAAGAAACAGAACTGCGTGTCCACCTCCACTATTGAAGCAGAGTATGTTGCTTCCGTAATGTGCTATTCCCGAAGCTTATTGGATACGTACACAACTATCAGATTTTGGCCTGCAGTACGACAAGATTCCGTTACTATGCGACTCCCAATCTGCCATAGCAATTTCCTGCAATCTGGTATACCACTCTAAAACAAAGCATATTGATATATGTTATCACTTCATAAAATATAATGTAGAGAAAGGTCTAATTGAACTTCAGTATGTTCACACTGATAATCAGTTGGCTGACTTGTTTACCAAACCGTTGGACGAAAGTCGCTTTACTAAGTTGGTCTCCAAGTTAGGCATGCTCAACTTGAGAATATGACATACTAATGTTTTATTTTCTTTCCTATCTTTCTGTTTAGAGTAGCTTTTACATAGTTTGTTACTTGTGCAGATAACAGATGCATTATTCGACGGGGAGTGTTTATCTGGTTATACACATATTGCATATGTGTAGGGGGAGAAAACAATAGACACAATGATGTTTTAACAATAGACACAATGATGTTTCTGTCCCTCTCAATCTCAACACTGTGAAAATTATGCACAAGTTGAGGGGAGTGTGTTTGAAAAGTGGTCCAATTCACAGATCAGAAACAACTCAACAAATAAATTCAAAAACATCTACAAACATGGTTTCTAAACTCTCTAAATTTTGATGTTTTTGAAATTTAACTAACACACAGTGTAATTTATAGCCTATTGATCCTGTTCATCGAATGTACTTGGGCTTGAATTCACTAAGGGTTCTTGACCTATCGATCTTGATAGGTCAAGGGACTGCATAGATTATGATCTATCGATCCTACCATTTGATCCAATTTTATTTAAAAACACCCAAGGGGTCAAAGGAAACAAAGTCTATCATTTGTGTCCTCTCGATCGTGAATCCTTCAAAAAATTTCTAAGGGATAGTGTGTGCACTAAGGGTCAAAGACCTATCGACCGTGTCCTATCGAACCTAAGTTATAGAAAACTTTCTAAGGGTTAGTGTACAAAAATGGGATCTATCGACCGGGTCCTATCAAATGGAGGTATCTTTGGAAAAAATACCAAGGGACAGTGTACACATAGGGCCTATCGAACATACCTATCAACCGTGTTTTTTTACCACGGTTGGTTAATTGAACAAATTATACGTGTCCTAGGCTATATAATTATCAAGTCACCCATCCGATCAGATTTACCTTTTTCAAACGTCAAACTCACTATATTTCTCTCGATCGGTTGGTTACGTGAATCTTCAAATCCTCTCGTTACTCTGCCAAAATTTATAATTTTAGACTCAAAACACTTGTAATCACTAAGGTAAACAACATTCCCGGATTACATTGTTCAGAAATGACTTTATTTGGTGTTTTTAGGGCCATAAAAGTATCGAACTCGATAAGGGTTTTCAGCACTTTGGTCAATCTTTTAACCATCAAACCGATCTTTTTTGGTGAAAGTATTTTTTCGATAGGGCTTAAGGACACAGGGGGCACACTGATATGAAAATATATTTCAAAAATCTCAAAAAGTGTTCTTCGGGTTCTTGGGGTGTATGAACTCACACTTGTAATTCAATCTTTGGCTCAAAAAGTGGTGTTAAGATGAGTTTTTGGTTATACTTCAGTGTTGCAAAGTTGTTTATCTACATCTAATTGATGTGTTTAAAGTGTCAAAACAACTTTTGTATATCTTTTATCATCATATACACAATGAGGATGTTTCAGTGTTGGGGATTTTCTGACCAAACTTCAAAATTTTCAAAATTTTCAAAGTTTCAACTCTGGTCAACTTAGTATCAATCCTTTTGGTTGATCTAAGTTTGATCACAACTCAAAGGTTTCCATGCAGATATGGGTCTTGCTGTTTACCTTGTTTACCTTCACTACAGATATAATGGCTCAAGTAGAACAAAACCCAGAAAATCTGGTGTCTAAGGCTGAGTTTTTGCCTGTCAACACTCATGAAAACAACCAGTATATTAACCTTGAAACCTTCAAAAATCCCACCTATCCGATCATAACTGAAATACTTAAAGTCTACCCACTAAACTATGTACTCACTTACAACCCTCCTACCTCCGGCACTCATGTCCCTGAAGTCTATGCTCAACAATTCTGGAAGACATGTGCAATACATTCCAGCAGAAGGGGAACTCTCTTACTCAGAGCTGAAATAGATGAATATGAAATTTTCATTACAATCACTCCTCAAGGAGATTCTCAGAGTACCTACAGGAGATAGCCGACCTCCTGCCACATCCTTTGATGAAATACCAGATGAGGATGTTTGCTTGGCAGCCATCAAGGTAATGGGATACACAGGGGCACTATAGAAGAAAGCCCAGTTCAAGCGCACCAACCTGCATCCCATGTACAATATCCTGATGACTGTGCTCCAAAAATGTCTAACTTCGAAGCATATTGGATACAAGTTTATGACGGAGCCTTAGATGCAAATTTTTGTAGTAGTTGCCAACCATCTGCGTGTGGACTATGCTTCCCTGATATTCCATGACATGAAGGTCACAATGCTAAAGAAAAACAACCAGCAGAAAGCTGAGGCTCATTTCCTGCCCTACCAGAGGTTCATTCCTATGATCATCCAACATGTGATGGATCAAAATGCAGACATTCCTCGTCGGGCAGGACTTCCATCTATCTCTCCGAAACTTTATAATATTGTCAAACCTGCCATTTCTGCTAACCTACCAGAACCTCAAAACATTCCTTTGTCACTCTTAGAGCTCTGTGAGCAGAATGAAATAGTTTTGAGTTATAGGACGAACGTAGGTTTACCTTCAATGGTAGAGCCAGAGCCGGCCATACCTACCCAAGAAGGTGTAGTACCAGGTGAGGATATAGACTCTAGGCCTCGCCATCTGCGGGAGATGATGAGAGGGGAGAGCAGAGAGAAAATCTTGAGAGGTGTGGTGAAGAAGGTGAGGAAAATGTGAATAGAGAGGGAGGGGATGCGTATGATCCCGCCACCGTTCAAACCGTCATTGATTTCCTAGCCCATACCACCACTTCACTTGAAACCAACCTTGCAAACCCACCTGAAACACCTACAGAACAAGTTGGGTTAGCTAGTTCAGACACTAACAGTGCTGAATCTATATCCCATGAGGAAAGTAACCCATTCCTTGAACCTATCCAATCACCTTTGGGTACTCCCGAACAACACATTGAACAACCAACTAAAACACTCCTTCATACATGAAAATTACTAAACCGGTTACTTCGTCCTAGACTTGGCCCATACAACTCAAACTGCTACTAAAACTACTCAACCCAATGGCTTTGTCCTTGTTCTCGAACCGTCTCAGCAATCAACAACCACTCCCAGGCCTATCCCACCAGTTCTTGAACTTGAATTTGAAATATCTGTTCAAGTGGACTTTGTAACCCCTGAGGACTCCCCCATGTCACAAAATCGGTATGATGGGTATGGAGCAGGTAGCGGAGACGAAGATAGTGTAGTACTGAAAAGTGTTAGTGACGAGGGAGTGAGAAAAGAAATGAGAGTGCTGAGGGACCCCAGCCTTAAAAAGTCGGGAAGCTACATCTACTATTAGATCTGACATTGTTGGGTCAGATATTGAAACATCAACAGACATCATCCTTATTGCACAGGGCTATAACACATCTACTACCGACCTCTTCTTCGGAGACGGCTGGTATTGAAACTAGATGACTGACTCCCTCGTCCTCCACTGTTCCTTCAATGAACTTTGATTTACCGCAGATTTATGCATATCTTTTGGAACGATCTGACACTATCACACAACTGGCTCAGGCTTGTGGCCTGAAGCCTAGAACTTACATAGGTGGTACCTCTTCTGGTGCCATGCGAGGATCGGAAGGAAATCCTGCTGGAGTCAAAATGCCTACAACTCCAGTAGGTGGTTCTGCCTTTGTGGCTGGAACCTTAACCGGTAATCTAAGTTTTACCGGGTTTGTTACACGTGCTGAACTCGATGAATCCATTCAACAAGCCATGGCTCCTCTTCATACCAAGCTTGATGCCACTAATCAAAAACTGGATAGACTTGAAGTACTATTAACATCCAGACCTCCAGCTGCTCCTCGACCGTATGCATCTGATCCCTCAACCCTGTCAGTTGATGCGCTAAAAAGCCTTTTATATGTCAAACTCCTTCCAGACTTTCCCAAAGCTGAATATAATCAAGAGTTGCTCACCATTCTATGTAATGAGCAAACTTTCAAGGGTAGTAATTTGGAAGAGTTTTAAGAAGATATCATTACTAAGATGGACGGGGTCACCCGAGGTTTCAACATAACAATGGAGAAAGTTACTGACTGGTTGAAGGCTGTGGAAGTGGCCTATAAGGTTCAAGCAGTGGGTAGTAAAAGAAGACGTGACGATCAAGATCCTAATGATCGTCCCGAGGGGAAGAAAGGCAGGAGATACCTAACTACTCCCGCTGTAGCTGCAACTGTACATATTAAACCGCTGAGCTCAATCTTACCATCATATGCAGGTACAAGTTCCCCAGGTTATGCAGGTCCAAGTGAAACTTAGAGCTCGGCCGATGATGTTCAGGAAATTCAAAATGAAATTGTTGACAAACAAATAGTTGTTTATCAACCACCACAGCATCAAAGTGAACAGAGGACATCAGGTAGTGAAGAAGGGGAAATTCTTGAAGAAAGCACTCATGCAGACGCTGATTCAAATGAAAGAGATGCAGACTTTGATACAAATCTTGATGATGATATGGAACTCTACAGGGATCTGCACATCTTACCTCAAAGGCACGAGGAAAAACAACCAGAGGAGGAACAGGATGACAGAGAATTCGCAGACCTCTTTCAAAGCATAGATGATTATGTTACGTCTGTTACAACTCCAAAATCCCCCCGCATGGCTTATAGCTTTGGACCAAAATATAGTCCTGCAGCTATTGCAGCAAGGAATAGAGGATATGCTGTTGCAGAAGAAGGGGTAGGGGTCGAGCAACAGAGAAAAGATTTGACGTATCCCGGGTTTTATCTGGAGTTTCTCATGAAGTTCATGAAATGTTCACTCCTCAAGCTGGTCAAATCCAAATCTCTGCTGCTGACATTCTTAGACGGAATCACCAACAAGAAGCAGCGGAGAAGGCAAGACAAGAATCTGAATGGCCGCTGCCACCAAATATTATAATTCCTCCATCTCCTCCAGTGTACACTAACGATAAGGGCCTAGAAAAAAACAGCATGTTTACTAAAAAGACCAGCCTGCAGCCCATCTGGAAGAACTACTTTGTGAATGCTGCCGGTCTTGAAGACAGAATACCTAGCATCTTTAGTAGCGAAGTAGATGAGCTAACACCACCAGAGTTGCGGGGTCTGGATGACAAACAAAGAAGATGATATGACCATATTCTAAGAACATCCAAGTCCCCTAAGGAAGTCATTATGTCAGATTATCCAATCATCAAACTATTAAATGTGTATACATGGACTACCTTCCAATATAAGTATGCAATGTATGAAGTGTTGGTAGTAACAAACAAGTATGTATATAAAATACATATGGATTTATTTTATACATTGTGTGGGGTATCTAGAATACTTGTTTTAATTTATTTAAAACAAATATAGAATGACCAACTTCTTCACTCAAAGGGGGCCCTTTTGGAGGTTGCTTCAAAATTGACAACCAAGACATGCACCAACATTGAACAAGTGAAAAAGCAAAGCAAATGGGCCTCCCCTCCTTCCAATTTTGGCCAAGACAACTTGGGAGGGGCCTCCCCTCTTTGCTATAGCTTCTTGGTTGATTTAAGGTGTGCATGGTCCCTCCCTTTGATGCCAAGATAAAGCTCTACCTTGGCTTGCATGTTCTATGTGTTCTTGAACTTTGAAAACATCTCTACAATCTTGTATTGGTGTTCTTCAAGTAAGCCAAGTGTGTTACCACATAAAACATACTCATATATACATAGTTGGAGAGACTAGCATCTTGAAGGTGTTGGACTCAATGGCTTTGTGGATACCTTGGAGAAAGTCTCTACTTGGCTTCTCTTGATCAACAACTTCATCAACGGTTTATCACGCTACAAAGGTTTTAGTTCTAAATATCATATGGTTGATTTATTTTCTTAAATCTTGTATATGGATCATTGGTGGAGAATTATAAAAGGTTTTAAATTATTGTTCATGCTTCCGTTGCTAGAATATATTTTGAAAAACCGAACAAACCCTAATAGAGGTATCAGAGCCACTTATACATGTTTTAAGAAGCTTTATTCTATGAGTATGTAAAATAAAGAAAATGGACAACTTTTCTTTTGTTACAAAGATTTTGGATTTTCTTTTGGCAACTTATATATATTTATATATATTTATTGTAGTTACAACCAACCACATGCATGCTTGGTTGTAAAGTTGCCTAAAATATCAAAGTGTTGATATATATGTTTGTGGTGTGATGTAAGACTGCGGTTTTTTTTCTGGTTATAAAATCTCGTGACACAACCTCGTTTTAAATTTATAAAAACGATGTTACTAAGCAGATACTACACACGACTCAGGAAAGTGTAACCTGGTCAATAGTAGTACAGACTCGGTAAGACCGGATATCGTTCGATATCGTTCAACCAGGAAAGGAACCTACCAATACTTAAGCCTCATTGTTGTTTGATCAGCAGAGTTAAAATAAAAGCAAGTAACAGAATAAACTAATCCACAAAGCAACTAAAACAGACTAAGACCGAAGGTAGATAGCAGGATAACAGATTCACTCAGGCTTTCGAATCATGCTAACTAGTCATGGCAATACTGCAATACAAATCCTAATATGAAGACTTGAATAGATTGAGCGCATACCATGCTGTTCTAATACTCAACAAAACCACATTATGATGCAAGAATCATCACTCGAGTTATCAAGACTCAGACTCAACAATCAAACATGATCAGGCAAGCAACGACATATCAAAATTCAACTACATATCCACCAGATCGCGTCCAAATCAGACTACAAAGACAAACATCTTTTCAAATAAAGTGTCCAGTAGTCCTAAGAACCTAAAAAGTTGTCAAAGCAGTTAAAATGGTTAAAACAAGCAAAAACAGCAAACTGTGGTAAAAATAGCCCTTGAGATCGCAAGGATATTGTCTTGCGGTCGCAAGGGTGGTACCCCCTTGCTATCGCAAGGACAGGTACGACAGAACAGTCAAATCTTTCATAAAGGAATTCAACAAAAAATTACAATCTAGACTTTAATATCAGATCATAAACACATGCAAACTGGTACAATGGGGTAACAAAATCCTCTAAATTCAAACCTCACAATTAAAGGATTTTAGGATTTAGCCACATGATTACTAAAGATATGAACATGTTAAACCTACCATTTCTAGTATAGCCAACACTTCTTGAAACAAGAATCATGTGATATGCATATTGAACACGAAGACCAGCATAAGAAAGGCATACATGTGAGTTCATTTCATCATCTAAACATACCAACAAGCATCTTTGTGAATCCTTTAATCATTAGTAGCATGTTTGACCCATGAATACACCAAATAACAAGATTTTCATCTAAAATCATAAGGCATGCATAAAATCACCATATGAATAACAAGACCAATCATGGATAGACCTGAAAATGATCTAAAACATGTTCTAACAATGATATCTAATAACAACCATGCAAGATGTATCATTTCTAATAACAAGCTTAACATGGAATTAATAAAGTCAAACATCATCCTTGAATATCCACATGCTTAAACATGAAGGAGTTATCCTAACATACTCTCACACATGAACATGGTCAGATTATGCATACTAAGTTGATAAAACACAATTGTATTCAAGATCAAACATGCATAATTGAATCAAGTCAACATAAAAGTAAAATATATTGCCATAACTAGCCAAGAATCATCTTGGCCCAAGTGAAATGAGTTTAGTTATCCATATACATCATGATTCGTACTACAACATCTGGAACACATGGGTACATGATTGAAATCAGAAATGGAAAGAGTATACCCAAGCAAGCAATGATAAAACTAATGAATCCAAGCTCCAAGATGTTGTTCCAAGCCTTCAAATCCAATCTCTCCTCCTTAGAATCACCAAGAAAGGCTCCTGGAGTGTTAGGGTGCTTGGGGAGAGTGTTTGGAGGTGTTGGTCCAAATTATGGTGAAAAGTGGAACTCCTTGTGCAATTAGCAGATTCTGTCATTTAAAGTGATGTAACAGGGGTCCTTACGGTCGCAAGCAACGCCCTTGCGGTCGCAAGATGGGCGGTTACTCTGACATGCCAGATGCAACTTGCAAATTGGGCGGTTGTGGATAAGATGGCCTTGCGGTCGCAAGGACATTCCCTTGCCATCACAAGGGAGGTTTCTTCACAATAGGGTTTGCTCGATCACCTAACTGATGTCAGCTGATGCAGAAGGTCCTTGCGATAGCAAGGACTTTCCCTTGCGGTCGCAAGGGGCTGTTTTTCATCATTCTTCATTTTTCTTTACTTATTGCCTTGTTTTGCCTATAAACCTCACTTAAAGCTCTTTTTTAACCTGCATGGTGAATGTTAAACATATTAGATCAATTATTGGACAAATCACCTAGGATTTGGGCCAAGTAAGAGGTATTCTAGCATCTAAAACATGCATAAAAAAGAAGATATCAGTTTGTATGTGTGAATGTTGTGCATAACAAGCCATAGACCTTTTGTGATGTATTGGAAATTTAATTTGGTTGTAAAATTATTCTTTCATTAGGCATGTAATAATAATTATAGCTTATTTCATCTTGTTTTATTTTGTAAGTAGTATAATAGTTTAGACTAGTTTATTTTTATAAATTTGTATTAAGATGGAGATATGGCCAAGTTGGATTTTTCAAGTGTGCTGGAGTCAACCAAGAAAACTTGGAGTCCTTTGCACTACAAAGAGTTGTTTTGGCAAGTGGGAGCTACAAGTTCATCACAAGAGGAATTTTATGTCCTTAGTTAAGACTTGGTATTTTTGTATGGCTCACAAAAATACCACTTAGGAAAAATGGCTTTGTTATGCATTTATGTATGTTTTATGTTTATTTATGCATGGTTGAAAATAGGATTTTTGCATGATAGATAATATTTTGACATAAAATAAATCACATATGAGGAGTTTGGTATTTTAAAGTTTGACATAACATAAGATGTAAATATAAATCTTTATATATATAAAAGGTTTCTTTTAGATTAAAATTCATTACGTCAAAATTTTAAAATATATATATGAGTTTTGTAAAATAGAGATTTTAGAACTCAACCAAACTCCATTCAAGCTTATTAATAAAATGAGTTTATTACAAAGCTAAAATTGGTCGTATTCGCGCGCTCAAAACTACACACATTAATATAAGATATTAATACTAGTTTAAAAATGATCGCGTCGAGAGTTCGTAAAATATGAATTTCAAGATTACTCAAGACAAATACATATAAAATATGATTTTATAAAAATGTGGAGTTATTATTGCATGCATGCAATATTTGTCGCACGACTAGTTTTGTTTTATTTAATTAATATACAAAACGGATAAAACCCTTTTTTGAAATGTAAGTCAATGCCATCCCATTTTGAGACACTCGCTTGTTACAAGGATACCTACGTGGAGAGATCACTAGCCAAACGTGTGGCTTATTTTTGTAGTAACCGAGGTGTTTTCCCGCGAATTCCGTGAACGTCTTGAGCCGGAAATTCACCGTCTTAAAATAGGACGACTTAATCGGTTACTTATTACGGAGAGAGCATAAGCTAAACGTAAGGAAGCCCGAGGTATAGATGGGATCAAACATGCCAGTTGACAACCGTTGTCTTTTAGGATCCCATAATGATCTAGGAATTACATACGAGATGTAATTGGTAAACGTTACGTACCTAGTTGTTTTAACTTAATGGAGAGAGCATTAGCCAAACATTAATGTTAAGTGTAAGTTGGATCCTAGCCTTTAATAATTAAAGAATTTTCATATAATTCAAAAGAGGGTATTAATTATAAAAGGATTAAATATCGAAAATACTAAAATGAACTTTGTTAATTTTTTTAGATGGCCCCTAATGCTACTACGTCCGTACACAACCTATCTCTTCGATCCGTCCTAGAGAAAGAAAAACTCAATGGTACAAATTTCTTAGACTGGTATCATAACTTGAGAATCGTTCTCAAGCATGAAAAGAAATTGTACGTTCTTGAGAATCCCGTTCCTTGGGAACCTCCATCGTCTGCAACCAAAGCCGTTTGGGATGCTTGGGTGAAGCATTCCGAAGACTCGGTCAAAACAGCATGCCTCATGCTTACCACCATGTCTCCGGATCTTCAAAAGAACCTTGAGGAACATGGGGCACATGAGATGCTTCGTCAGCTTAAGGAAATGTTCCAAAAGCAAGCGAAGCAAGAACGCTTCGAGGTCACTTGAGCCTTCCACGCATGCAAGATGGAGGAACGTCAATCCGTTAGCGAATATGTGCTAAAAATGAAGAGATACATTGACCAGCTTTCTAGGATTGGCTCTCCCATAACCAACGAGTTAGCACAGGATATGATCCTTAACTCGTTGGCCAAAGCATATGACCAGTTCGTTATGAACTATAATATGAACAATTGGGAGAAATCTATCTCAAAGTTGCATGGGGTGCTTAATACTGCTGTGAGCAAGATAGCTAGCAAGGCACCTCAAGTCTTGATGATTCAAGAGGGTCGAATCAAGAAAAAGAAGAAGTAACCCAAGGGGAAGGGAAAGGGGAAAGCCAAGGGTACAGATAAAGGCAAACAGGTTGCCAAAGCTCCGACACCTAAGGCATCGGGAAAGGTTCCCAAAGATGACCCCTGCTTTGAATGTGGGGTAGTTGGACATTGGCGACGCAATAGTCCAAAGTACCTCACCGAGTTGAAAAAGAAGAAGGCTGGCGAGGCCAGTACTTCTGATATATATATATATATATATATATATATATATATATATATATATATATATATATATATATATATAATTGAACTATATACGTTTTCCATTATTTCCTGGGTATTCGATACCGGTTGTGAAACTCACATTTGTAATAACGTGTAGGGGTTGATAAAAAGTAAGCTGCTGAAGCCAGGCGATTTGGATCTCCATGTAGGCAACGGAGCAAGTGTTGCTGTTGAAGCCCTTGGAACTTTTGAATTATTATTACCAAATGGCCTGTATTTAATATTAAACAATTGTTGTTATGTACCTAGTTTAACTAGGTATATCATTTTAGTGGCTCGATTGAGAGAATCGGGTTTTACTTTTGATTTTGTTCGTGCTCTCAAAAACGATATTATGTACTTTGAGTCTTGCCCTCTTAATGGTATTTATGAAGTTAACCTTAAAAGATCTCTTGATAATAGTTCTATATATACCACTTGCACCAAACGAGCTAAGCATGACTTAAGTCAAACATATATGTGGCATTGTCGACTTGGTCATATAAACAAGAAACGCCATTGCAAAACTTCAAAAAGATGGAATTTTGAAATCAAATGACTCTAGTTCATTTGAAGTTTGCGAATAATGTTTATATGGGAAGATGACTAAGTCTCCTTTTTGTGGTTCAAGTGAAAGAGCCAAAGATCTATTAGGAATCATACATACGGATGTATGTGGTCCTTTTAGATCAATGTCTAGAGATGGTGATAGATACTTATTACATTTACCGATGATTATAGTAGATTTAGTTATGTTTATTTAATGAGACATAAACATGAAACATTTGAGATGTTCATCAAGTTGTTTCAAAACGAAGTACAAAATCAACTCAACAAAACAATCAAGGCCCTTCGTTCCGATCGAGGTGGCAAGTACTTAAGTCAAGAATTTATGGATCATCTTAGTAATTGTGGGATTATCTCACAACTTACTCCTCCTAAAACACCATAGCATAATGGTGTGTCAGAAAGGAGGAACCGAACCCAACTAGATATGGTTCGGTCTATGAGGAGCCGAAGTACTATACCCTCGTCCTTTTGGAGTTATGCTTTATTAACTGCTGCGCGCATATTGAATATGGTTCCAACCAAAAAGGTAGATAAGACACCATATGAAATGTGGTATGGAAAGGTTCCAAACTTATCTTACTTGAAAGTCTGGGGTTGTGAAGCTCATGTACGACAAGAGGCTTCAAGCAAACTCGATCCCAGATCCATCAAATGTAACTTTGTGGGATATCCTAAAGATTCATTAGGATTTTATTTCTACAACCCAGCTGAGAACAAGGTGTTTGTTTCTAGGCATGCCATTTTCTTAGAAAATGAGTTTCTTTCGAAAGAGGCAAGTGAGAGCAATGTAGAGTTTGAAGAAATTCAACAACCACAAAATACAAGTCAGGTTTGCCCTTGCACTCAACAAACAATTGTTGAACCTATACAATTGGTTGTTCAAGTTCCTGCTGAAACAAAAGGTGTTCTTGTAGATCTAGTAGACCTCGTCAAGAACCCGAGAGATATGTATTTCTCGTGTCAAAGGATGAGATTTTCTTGGTAGACTCTTCTGAGCCTACTAACTACCAAGATGTTACATCGGATCCAGAATATGATAAATGGCTTGAAGCCATGATCACTGAGTTTGAGTGAAACCCTTAGCCACCATGAGTTTGAGTGAAAGCCACCGGGGAAAAGTTTTCCTCATAGTCTACACCATGAGTTTGAGTGAAACCCTTAGCCACCAGTCGTGCTTTGAAGGTGTCTACCTCACCATCCACGCCGATCTTCTTCTTGAAGACCCATTTGCACCCGACGGGTTTGCACCTAGGCACGGGATCAACCAAGTCCCAGACTTGATTATTTGGCATGGATTGTATCTCGGATTTCATTGCTTCTCTCCACTTGGTAGACTCGGGGCCCACCACAACGTCCTGGTATTTGGTAGGTTCATCAGAATCTACTACCATGTCGGTGCCCTCAGATATATGAAAACCATATCTCTCTGGCTCATGCCGACTTCTACCAGATCTTCTAAGAGGAAATGGGTTTAAATCATCTCCAGCATCATCTTGCTGAGATTCAACCGTTGCAGGTTGTGAGCTAGTGCCAAAATCAGGTTCTACATTGGTAGGTTCTTGAATCTCTTCAAGATCAATCTTCCTCCCACTAGCGTCTTTGGATAGCAATTCCCTCTCTAGGAACACTGCCCTTCGAGCAACAAATACCTTGTTCTCCGAAGGTTTGTAAAACATATATTCCATATACCTAGCAAGATAACCAATGAAAAAGCACCTTTCGGCCCTGGGCTCCAATTTGTCCTCAACCTCAAACCTCACATAGGCAGGACAACCCCAGACCTTAAGATATGAAATGGATGGAACCTTTCCATGCCACATCTCATATGGTGTTTTCTTAACCTTCTTTGTTGGTATGAGGTTAAGGAATCTACCAGCCGTTTCAATTGCATATCCCCAAAACGTAACGGGAACGTCCGTACGAACCATCATTGACCGAACCATATCTAACAATGTCCGGTTCCTCCTCTCGGCGACACCATTTAATTGTGGCGTCCTAGGAGGGGTTAATTGTGAGACAATCCCACAATCCCTCAGATGGTTACGGAACTCAGAGCTAAGATACTCACCGCCTCTATCAGATCGTAGCATCTTAATTCTTTTTCCTAGTTGATTTTCTACCTCGTTTTGATAAGTCTAAAATACCTCAAAGGTATCCGACTTTTGTCTCACCAAGTAGACATACCCGTGTCCACTATAATCAGCAATAAAGGTAACAAAGTAGCGGGAATGATCTCTTGTGGCATGCTTGAACGGACCACACACATCACTGTGAACGATATCCAACAAGTCTTACGCCCTCTCACATACACCGGTGAAGGGTGCTTTGGTCATCTTGCCCAATACACAAGATTTGCATACATCATTAGACCCGTGGTCAAATGATTCCAAGATCCCATCCGATTGGAGCTTGGCGATGCGCTTCTTGTTTATGTGGCCTAGCCGACCATGCCATAGAGATAATTTATCCAAAATATTTTTGGATCCCGAATCAAAATTCATGATTGCTCTACTGTTTTGCAAGCTTACGCTTGTCTCATATATGCCATGACATTGAAAAGCTTTAAAATAAAAGACATGATCTTTGTAACATAAAATGCTACCATTCTCAAATTTAAAATCAAATCCATCGTCGTACAAAGCATATAAAGATAAAATGTTTCTTGCCATGCAGGGCGAATAAGATACATTATCTAAACAATAGATAAGCCGGACGGAAAGGAGAGCTTCATACTCCTAATCTTCTCAACCGGGACAACCGCCTTGTTTCCCATGATGAGATCCAGCTCTCCATCAACCAGGTCCCTACTTCTTCTTAGTACCTACACATTATTACAAACGTGAGTACCACACCCGCTGTATAAAACCCAGGCGTTAGAAGTAGAAGTGTTGTGGAGTACAATCATGTACGTAGCGGAGGGAGTGGCACCTTTTGCTCGTAGCTTCTTGAGCTCCTCCGTGTACTTGACGCTACTATGCCGGTAGTGTCCCTTCTCCCCGCAGAAGAAGCAGGTTGCCTCTTCCGGTGAGGTGGCAGTGGTAGCCACTTGCTTCCCCTTCCACTCCGGGGTTCGGTTAGGTTTGATCTTTGGCGCATTGGCCTTGGCCTTTCCCTTCCCCTTCCCCTTGGAGTTTGAAGCGGGCTGCTTCCACTTCTTGCCACCCTCGTTGATAGTAAGGACGATAGTGGAGGTTGAGGGCTTTGACTTGGCAAACTCGGACTCAACGGTCTTGAGCATGCCATGTAGCTCCATAATGGACTTGTCCATACTATGCATATGGAAGTTCACAATGGACGGTCCATATGACGGAGGCTAGGATTGGAGGATGATATCAACCGCCAACTCTTTCCGCATGGGAAAGCCCAACTCCTGGAGCTGGTCCAAGTAACCATTTATCTTAAGGACGTGGGAGCTCACGTTGCCGCCTTCCTGCATCCGGCAACCGATGAAGGCTTTAATGCACTCATAGAGTTGTTGCCTTGCCCGCTGTTGGAACATGTCCTTCAGCTGAGATATCATCTCGTACGCACTCACTTTCTCGAATTTCCTTTGCAATTCGGGACTCATGGTCATTAGCATCAGGCAAGTCACGTCATTAGTGTCTTTGAGGCGTTTCTCATACGCCTCTCGGACAGCCCTCGCCACGTTTGTGGCAGGCGCTTCCGGAAGAGGTGACTCTAGGACCTCCAACTTCATCTCATGACGTAGGGCAATCCTCAAAGTCCTATGCCAATCCATAAAGTTAGGCCCCGTGAGTTTTTCATTTTCCAAGAAAGGACGGAGTGACATGTTGGTGGTGTTGGTATTGCTAGTAGATGCCATCTACAAGCAAAGTATAAATTTGGTTACTTATGATGTATTTGAATCCTTGTTAAATAATTACCCACTTGTTATAAAAACAAATTATATTAACAAGGGCTAACAACCTCAAAATACCCCGATCCATGACGGTTTACCGCGGATCGCTTCATGGAGCTATTTTAGGCCAGTAAACAATTTACCAATGCAATCCGTGATTACAACTCTAAGGCACTTGTGGGATCCTAGGTACTCATAGCACCCATTTGGCATGTTTGATCCCTCCACACCAATTCCTCATTAATCCACTTTGGTAGCTCGGTATGGGCACGACAACTACCAAGGCGTATTAAATCTTGGAATTGTAAATCGTCCGTCAAGATACACGGTGGTACTCTAGCCCAATGACCGGCTCGGCTAGAGCTCGACATCCGACCTTGCGAGTTGCCACACACACCTTCCACACAGTTACACAAAACCGATCTCGGCTAAAGCTCGATGACCGATCTTGTTTCACTAGATTCGGGGTGGTGTGAGATTTACTTTTGAAAAACGGGATTTAGTTTTTCCGGTTAAAACGTTTTTAACCAATCTTGTCTATGTGCGCGCGGAGTTTGTCAACCGATTTAAAACTCTGTGGTTTTATTATTTTGAAATTTTTTCTAGCATGCGAAGAACCTAAACATCCATGCAATAAATAAAATAAAACCAACCACGCAAGCAATATAAGTCCGGTAACGAGCCATAAAACCCTATGCATCTTGCCCGTGAGCCAACGGACAAGACAAAGTCTACTAAGGACAAAAATCCAAGACTTTGACGTGTGCTCTCCCACTTGATCCATCGCGTCTCCTACCGACCTCCGGATCCAAGTCCGCCAACACACCCTCGATGGTCCTTGTTGGTTGCTTCGGTTCTCCTTTTACAATTTACAAATTTAAAAGGAAATGTCATGCAAGCCACAATTCTCTATTCTAAGCTAATTCTAACATTACAAAGAATAGAAATCGGCATGCAAGCCGTTAAATATACAAACCGAGTAAATTAAATTAATTATTACAAACGATTGTGGTACAAACCACCAAATGAATGAATAAATAAATTTAAACAACCAAACACATCACATACGTCTAAGGCTCAAAGTGTTACCGGACACAAATATTACAACCACATACAACAAATACAAATCTAAGACATGGTGTGCCACACAAGAACCATGCAAATCTTATATGTCTTGGTTAAGAATATCAAAACACTCAAGGCACTTATAATCCTATGTACATATGCATTAGGAACCTTAAACAAGTCAAAATTCCATATTCATATATACACAATGTAAGTATATGTAATTAACCATTTTCATGCCAAAATGTTAATCCACATATTAATACACCCACCAAGACATAAGGCAACTTAATAAATAAATTTCCAAAATTCTAGAAAAATTCCAGAAAGTACAAGTTGAGCTAAAAATCCAACAAAATTGATTTATGGCATAAAAATGCATTCTGCCAGAAGACAGTTAGCGCCGCTACCATTAAGGGTTAGTGCCGCTAAAAAATTACGGCTAGCGCCGCTACGGTCAGAGGCTTAACGACCGCTACCGGAGATGGTTTAGCACCGCTAACATGGAATGGTTAGCGCCGGTAAACCCTGGACAGAAGCAAAATCACATTTTTTGGATTTTTCAAGCCACCAAGTGCAAATATTGTGTAGAGATGGCTCTGATACCATTGTTGGGGTTCGTGGTTTTGCACAACGGAAGCAAATACGAAATTAAAACATGAAATGAACCACATCTTGAACCCAAAAGGTAGTACCATGATCTACAACAAATATTTGCAACTTAAAACAGAGAAAGAGATAGTAGAAATATACCCTTGATGTCTCTGGAGGTTGAGTAGATCACAAACAAGCAAGAAAACGGTTTCCCTTTTACACTACCGAAGTCCACCGCGGGCTTAATGTTATCCAAGTGTACTAGCACTCCAAGCACTCCTCCTTCTTTGATAGTGCTTTCTGGAACTAGACCCAAACCACCAGAACACTCCTTGATTTCTCTCTCACAACCTTATACAAGAAGAACCCTCAAGTGTTTGCTTTAGAGTGTAAGTGTATCTCTTAGCCAAGAGCTCAAAAGAGAGTGAAACTAGAGTATTTTATAAACTCAAAACCGACCCAGATCTCCGAAGGTCGGCCAGAGAAGCAATCATGGCCTAGCTATGCATTGGTGGAAAGAGGAGGTGAAAAGAATAAAGTTGCATGCTGTCAGCTGGGTTAGCACCGCTAACCGCCCAAGGTTAGCGCTGCTATCGGGGCCGAGTTAGCGACAGCATGGTTAGCGCCGCTAAGCCTCTTTAGCCTGCCAACTATCATTATTTACTCTTTCTTACCCTCCATTTTGTGTTATTGTCAAGATCAGCCCCCGGTGTGTGACCTGATAGGCCCATACATCATCGGCAATAATTAATTGGCGTACGTGTGTCAGTGGGCATACTCCAACATTGCATTCCTTGTCTTGTATGTTAACTGTTAGAATATGCCCACTGATGCGTACACACTGTTTAAATCACTGCCGATGATGTATGAGCCTATTGGGTCATACACCAGGGTCAAACCCTGACAGCAACTAAAGCATAGGGACCCAAAATGGCAAAAGACAAAAGTTAACATCGCAGGCCGCGTTAGCGCCGCTAACCATAAGGTGTTAGCGCTGCTAACCCTTATGGGTTAGAGCCGCTACGGCTGCATGTACTTTGTGTCATATCACCTGACAGGCCGCGATAGCGCCGCTAACTTTAAAGGGTTAGCACCACTAACACTTAAGAGTTAGCGCCGCTACGGCTGCTTGTGCTTTTTGTCAAATCACCTACATGGCTAGCCAATGCATGGATGAGATATGATTGTCTTTAGCCGGTCATGGGGAGATTAAGGGGCAATCTGTGGTTTATAAAAAACCTCTCCTTTGTCTCATTTGACACTTTTGCCAAACTCACCACCAAAGTGTTCTCTTAAGTGCTACCAAGACTTAGAGAGAATTAGAGAGGAGGGGTTCCAGAAAATTGGTCATTTTGTTGTTGTTCCTAAGTGGTTTTTCAAGAGGAAGTACCACTAGGCTTGCTAGCTCTCGTGGTGGACGTGTTCCCGGGGTATACACTAATAGAAGTCACGACTTCGTTCTTGGAGGATCACCACCACCACACTTGATGTTTTCTGGAGCTAAGGAAGCTGGTATAACCCTCTTTCCTTTTCTACATGTTGCATTTCTTTTAACATAGAGTTTGGTCCATTAGTGGGGTTTCATTTTGTGCAATATTTGCTTGTACCATGGGCTTGTTATGTTGTACTTTGCTTCCGTTGCGTGCCCTAGAAATCGCAATAGTGGTATAAGAGCCACCTCTAGGTTAGTTATGCACATGGTGGCCTGAAAAACCCGAAATCGAAATGTTTGTTTTTTGTCAAACCATGTTAGTGGCGTTAAACCTTTTGTAGCGGCACTAACTTTTAAAGTTAGCGGCGCTACAGGTGCTCGACAGTTTTGGTTTTAAGTTTAAAACAGTTTTGAGTCTCAGGTTTTTGGAAAATTTTTGAGCTTCTGGAATTTTAATTTTGTTGTTATTATATGTTATTCCAGTAGCTATAGTGTATGTTTGGTTGTATGTGGATTTATAGATTGGTAACCTTGCCTTGGCCTTGTGGTTGATTGTGTGTTTGGATGCTTGATTAGTTGTATTATTATTCATTTGATAAATTTGTAATAATAATGTGGCTTGCATGCCATTTCATTCATCCATGTAATTGTAATAGATAAATAGGTAAAATGTGGCTTGCATGCCATTTTTTTCTATTGTATGTATTGTAATTTATGGTGGGTGATGACCCACAAAAGGGAGTCAGAGGAGGTGGAGCATGGTGACCATAAAGCCGGTGAAATCCAATGGAGATGGCGATTTTAGTGGGAGCTCGCATCAAAGACTTTGTCCCTTAGAAGTGACCATGTTCTTCCCGTTCGGCTCACGGGAGGAACGCGTGGGTTTTTATGGAAACGGTTACCAATTATAGTATCTTATGCGTGTGATTGTGATTTTATATGCATGTATTGCTTAGAATTCACATGCTAGATAATTTTTCAAAAATTAATAAAATCACAAGAGATTTGCTAAAAATGGTTTACTATTCTCTCGCGCGCTCACATACAAGATTAACTCACCTAGTGAAATTAGGATTTTTCACTAATAAGTTAATCTAAAACCAAACCGGAAACAGAAGCCTGTCTTTCCATAAAACGTAAATTATAAACCATCCGTAAGTCGATACCACCCGAATCTAGTCTTATGGGATTTGGTTGTCGAGCTTAGCACGAGCCAATTCTCATAAAACTGTGTGGAAGGTGAGTGTGGAAATTTCACAATTTTGGTTGTCGAGCTTAGCATGAGCCAACTTTGGTGAGTTTGTTACCGTATGTCTTTATTGACGATTTGCAATTTTAAGTTTAAATCTTGGTTGATTGTCGAGCTTAGCATGAGTTAACCAAAATTTCAAGACTTAAAATTGGTGCAAGAAGGGATTAAACATGCCAAAGGAACCTTGGTTGTCATAGGATCCCGCAAGGTGCTAAGGATTGCAATAGAGATTGCAATTGGAGTAAATGGTTGCCGACCTAAATAGTTTTATCATGTGATCCGCGGTAACCCAGTCACATGATAGGATGAAATACGGTTCTTAGCCTTGTTAAGATGATTCTTTATGGGTAAATTGTTTTAACAGGATATAATATCAAACTAACTAAAATCTACTTTGCAATTTTAGATGGCATCAACAAGCGCAAACAACACCAACACCAACGTTTCTCTACGAGTTTTCCTTGAGAATGGGAAACTCGACGGTAGCAACATCATGGATTGGCATAGGCAGCTGGGGCTTGTCCTACACTATGAAGGGAAGTTGCACACCATTGAGGAACCCTTACCCGAGGCACCTCCGAGCGGTTCAACGAGGGCGGTCCGAGAGGCGTATGAAAAATGCATCAAGGAAACTGAGGAGATTACATGCTTCATGTTGAGCACGATGAGCTCCGATTTGCAAAAGCAAATGGAGCACTTGAGTGCCTATGACCTGATCGTGCAGCTGAAGGATATGTTCCAACAGCAGGTGAGGTATGAATGCTTCAAGTCCGTTTTTGCTTGCAAGCTTCAAGATGGAGGGAACGTGAGTGCTTATGTCTTGCGCATGAAAGAAAACATCAAGCGCATAGAGAAGTTGGGATTCACCATCGGGAGGGAGATGGCGGTCGATTTGATCCTCCAGTCCCTGCCCAGTGCATATGATCAATTCATCATGAGTTATCATATGCACAACATGGATAAATCCTTGATGAAACTGCATGGTATGCTCAAGACTGCCAAAGCGAGCATGACCAAAAGCAAGCCATCTACTTCTTCCAATCCCGTTCTTGCCATACAGGAAGGCCGCATCACGAAGAAGAAGAAGAAGAAGAAGAAGGGCAACTCTTCCAAAGGGAAGAGTAAGGGAAAGGTTGGTGAATCCAAGCCTAACCCTACCTCCGATGGTAAGGGTAAGGGGAAACTTCCCCAAACCAAGACTGCGGAGGATGCTCAATGCTTCTTTTGCGGGGGCAAGGGGCACTACCGCCGAAGCTGCCCAAAGTTCCTTGATGGGCTTAATAAGCTCAAGGCGATGAGCATATCGGGATCCGACTCTTCAGGTACGTTCATGATAGAATTGCATCAAACTTCTACTTATAAAGGCTGGGTTTTAGATACCGGCTGCGGCACTCACATATGTAATATGGTGCAGGTGCTCAGGACAAGTAGGAGCTTGGAGCGGGGAGAGCTGGATCTTGTAATGGGAAATTCGGAAATTGTCCCAGTAGAAGCAAGAGGAGACTTGGAGCTTAAATTCAAGACCGACAATTCCATTTTATTAAAGAATGTATGATATTCGCCTCATGTGGCAAGAAACATCATTTCATTTCATGCTTTGTATGACGACGGTTATAATTTTAATTTTGTTGATGGAACAATTATTTGCTTTAAAAATAATATTGTTTATTTTAAAGCATTACCGTGTCATGGCATATATGAGGCGAATGCATACATTGAATCTAGAAAATCTATCATGAATATTGATTCTGATTCCAAAAATGGTTTGGACAAGTTCTCTTTGTGGCATAGTCGTCTTGGCCACATAAACAAGACTCGCATCACCAAGCTCCAAGCGGATTGGATCTTGGAAACATTTGATCATGGTCAAGTGATGTATGCGAATATTGCTTATTAGGCAAGAAGACAAAAGCACCCTTCACGGGAACAAGTGAGAGGGGAAAGGACATTTTGGATATTATTCATACTGATGTATGAATAATAGTAGGTATGGGTATGTCCTTTGAGGTGTTCAAGACATTCCAAAACGAAGTACATAATCAATTGGGCAAATCAATTAAGATACTCCGGTTTGATAGAGGTGGAGAGCTAAGTACCGAGTTTACGGATCATCTAAGGAATTGTGGAATTATTTCATAATCAACACCTCCAAGGACTCCACAATTAAACGGGGTCGCCAAGAGGAGGAACTGGACCTTGCTAGACATGGTAAAGTCTATGATGAGTCGAACGGAGGTACCTATTAGTTTCTAGGGTTATGCTCTAGAAACGGCAGTAAGAGTCCTTAACCTCGTACCAACCAAGAAAGTAGTAAAAACACCTTATGAAATGTGGCATATTAAGAAGCCGACACTTTCATACCTACGAGTTTGCGGTTATCAAGCCTATGTGAGACGTGAGGCCGATGACAAACTTGAACCCCGCTCGGAAAGGTGTTACTTTATCGGATATCCTCCTGCTGGTGTTGGCCATTTATTCTATAAACCTTCTGAGAACAAAGTATTTGTTGCTCGAAGGGCATTTTTCCTAGAAAGAGAAATGCTATCCAAGCAAATAGGGAGTAAAGAAATTGACCTTGAGGAAGATCAAGGGTCAACCGATAAAAAACTTGAGGTTGGCAGTAGCACTCAACATGAGTTGGTTGAAACTGAGCAAGCAAATGCTGTAGTACCTGACACTCTTCCATTATCTAATCCAAGGCGTTCTAGTAGAACTCGTCATGAGCCAGAGAGATATGGATTCCACATATCTGAGGGCAGCGAGTTAGTGGTGGACCATGATCAGCCCACCAACTACAAGGAAGTCATGGCAGGCCCTGAGTCTGTAAAGTGGATAAAAGCAATGGAAAGCGAGATGCATTCCATGTCGGATAACCAAGTTTTGAAACTGGTTGATCCCACACCAGGGGTTAAACCCGTAGGGTGTAAATGGATCTTCAAGAACAAGACCGGCATGGATGGAACCTTGGATACCTTCAAAGCCTGACTGGTGGCTAAGGGTTTCACTTAAACGCCTAGAAATGACTAATGTCCTACCTTCCTATGTTACATCGTTTGGCTTTGAGTAAGACTCAATGTGCTACCTCCCAGGAGGATATAGAAGTAATGAAGCGGGTACCATATGCTTCGGCTGTGGGATCGATCATGTACGCCATGCTATGCACACGTCCTGATGTATCATGTGCTTTAAGCATGACTAGTAGATATCAGACGAACCCCGGGGAACCTCATTGGAGAGCTGTAAAGAACATTCTCAAATACCTAAGGCGTACGAAAGAGATGTTATTGGTATATGGTGGGGAAGAAGAGCTGAGAGTAAAGGGTTACTCGGATGCTAGCTTCCAAACAAACAGGGATGACTACCAATCACAATCGGGGTTTGTATTTCTATTGAACGGTGGTGCTGTCAGCTGGAGGAGCTCAAGACACGGTGACTGATTCGACTACTGAGTCGGAATACATAGCGGCAAGTGAAGCTGCTAAGGAAGCCGTGTGGATGAAGAAATTCATCCAAGATCTAGGAGTGGTTCCAAGCATCGCGGACCCTATTGAGATATTTTGTACAATGAGGGTGCGGTTCCAAGCATCACAAGAGGGCAAGACACATATTGCGCAAATACAACTTTATACGAGATGTAATTGGAAGTGGTGAAATCGTCATCAGCAGAGTAGCATTGGATGGAAATCTGGCGGATCCGTTTACTAAGCCGTTACCGCAAGCAGCTCATGAATCTCACACTACAGAAATAGGTGTTAGATTTGCTAGCGATTTGGCTTGAGATATGTATTTAGTTTGTTTGATATGTAAATTTTATTTTGGGGACTTTAAGACAGTATTGTAATTTATGCTTGTTTTGATATATAATAGAGATTATATATGCGTGTGATACAGTTACATTCATAAGACTTTACTGTGTTCCATCTTAGCATGTTTAATTACTTCCAGAAATATTTTACTATATTTCAAACTTTCCACAATCGGTCAATCTTATGGAAGAATGATTGAATTAAGGCTGAGGTAAGCATGTGACCTTGAATTCAAAATGGTTGAATTAAGGTGCAACACTTACCTATGTTTGAAAAGAGTTTCAAGTGACTGGAAGACCCACACCGAAGTATACTTCATGGATTATAGTCACGAGTAACTTGGGATGATAATATCTTACGTCCTTAGGCCTGAGATGTATGAACCGCTATATCATAGTTCTTCCTTGCTGTAGCCATTTTCAAAAGCAGTTCGTGACTGGCTGTGATAAAGGAAATGACTAGGTAAGACAAGAAGTATGGTATAGGGTTATGCAGTCAACGGAATTTGTTCCTCTGATATGAGAGATATCCCTGGGCCCCTCGATGATTGGGAGCTGACACCAAAATTATGCATGGCCATGCACAAGGTATATTGATTGAGAATCAGATATGTCCTTAACTTTTAGTCACCACCAATCAAGATCGAGAAACATAATCGTGAACGATTTGGAGATTGACATTTAATCCATATCTCGTGTTCACAAGGATATCGCGAACAAAGGGATGTTTAAGATCACTTATCTAAAGGACCATTTCCTATGAATTGGTTTTGTTCTTGATAACGAAACTCATACTGACTTGGGAGCAATGATGATTTGCTAGAGGCCGCTCATTAGGATACGGTGCATCGTGTGCAAGTGAGAGTTTGTTAGAATATGCCCACTGATGCATACACACCGTTTAAATCACTTCCGATGATGTATGAGCCTATTGGGTCATACACCGGGGTCAAACCTCACAGCAACTAAAGCATAGGGAGCCAAAATTGCAAAAGACAAAAGTTGGCATCGCAGGCCGCGTTAGCGCCGTTAACCATAAGGTGTTAGCGCCGCTAACCCTTATGGGTTAGAGCCGCTACGGCTGCATGTACTTTGTGTCATATCACCTGACAGGCTGCGATAGCGCAACTAACTTTAAGGGGTTAGCGCTAGTAACACTTAAGAGTTAGCGCCGCTACGGCGGCATGTACTTTTTGACAAATCACCTACATGGCTAGCCAATGCATGGATGAGATATGATTGTCTTTGGCCGGTCATGGGGAGATTAAGGGGCAATATGAGGTTTATATAACACCTCTCCTTAGTCTCATTTGACACTTTTGCCAAAATCACCACCAAAGTGTTCTCTTAAGTGCTACCAAGACTTAGAGTGAATTAGAGAGGAGGGGTTCCAGAAAATTGGTCATTTTGTTGCTGTTCCTAAGTGGTTTTTTGAGAGGAAGTACCAATAGAAGTCACGGTTGCGTTCTTGGAGGATCACCACCACTATACTTGAATTTTTCTGGAGCTAAGGAAGTTGGTATAATTCTTTTTCCTTTTCTACATGTTGCATTTCTTTTAACATAGAGTTTGGTCCATTAGTGGGGTTTCATTTTGTGCATTTTTTTCTTATACCATGGGCTTGTTATGTTGTACTTTGCTTCCGTTGCGTGCCCTAGAAATCTCAACATTGACGACAAGCTACTCATTGGAAACGACATCCCGACCTTGCAAGACATTAAGTCCTGGATTGGGAAGTGTTTCTTAATGAAAGACTTGGGAGAAGCCGCCAATATTCTTGGAATAAAGATCTATAGAGATAGATGTAGGCGTCTTATTGGCTTAAGTCAAAGTGCATATATTGACAAGATCTTGAAACGATTCAAGATGGAGAATTATAAGAGAGGATTCATGCCAATGGCACAAGGCACGGTTTTGAGCAAGACTCAAAGCCCTAGCACAAATGATGAGCTAAATATAATGAGTGAGATCCCGTATGCTTCTTTAATTGGATCCATCATGTATGTCATGCTATGCACTAGGCCAGATGTCTCGTATGCTTTGAGTATGAGGAGAAGATACCAGAAAAACCCGGGCAATAGCCATTGGATGGCGGTCAAGAACATTTTGAAATACATGAGAAGAACCAAGACATGTTCTTGATTTATGGGGGTTTTGAAGAAGATCTTTGTGTAAAATGTTACAGGGATGTTAGTTTCCAAACAGACCAAGATGATTCTCGATCACAATCAGGCTCTTTCTTCGTTATGAATGGAGGATCAGTTGCTTGGAAGAGTTCTAAGCAAAGTGTAGTTGCACAATCCACTACAGAATCCGAATACATTGCTGCTTCTGAGGCTGGACAAGAAACTGCATGGATGAAGAAGTTCATTGCTGACCTTGGGGTAATGGCAAGCGTTCAAGACCCCATAGAGATATTTTGTGATAATGAAGGTGCTATTGTGCAGGAAAAAGAACATAGATCAAATCACAACACCAAACACATCCTCCGGCGTTTTGACTACATACGGGATATAGTGGATATAGGATATGTGTGTATTCGCAAAGTTCACACAGATCAGAATCTCGCAGATCCTTTTACGAAACCTCTTGCCTTGACCAAGCATAAGTCTCATTCTAGGGCAATAGGTCTTAGCTTTGCAAGGGATTGGATTTGAATTGTAATTTAGTATTTGGATATTTTGGAACATTGTGACAATATTATTCTATATGAATGATATATCGAGTATGATCATTTCATTAATATTTATTGTGTTCTTTATTAGCATGTTTAATCCATGAATAATACTTATATTCTAAAACGTCTATAGTCAATTATAACTATGGGAATAGTTATGAATTAAGACTAGTGTGAATTGGTTGGTTGATTTCACTCATGATGAAAGTAGGCAAAAGGGTTTGCAGCCAAATTCACTAATGTTTTGTTAGAGAACAAACATTGGACATGACCCGCTTTCAAGGTCACTTCATGGATCCATTTCATAAGTAAGTCTTGAGAAAAGGTGGTATCTTTGTATCATTATACCTAAGATACATATTGGGGCTCGAATACAAGGAGTATCATGCTTTAATGTGGTTAAACACTATCTTTAACCGGGTTGTTATAAAGGCCATTATTAGGTATGATATGAGTCTTATAAGATACGTATGTAGTCAAGACGGGATTTGTTTCTCTCATTTGGTTGGGAGTAAATATCTCTGGGCCCTAAAACAAGTTGAACATTATATGAGAATTGATGACGATCCATGTCTCATGCTCAACGAGATATTAAAACAAAGGGATAACGGATAACTTACCTTGTAACAATGATTAGTAGTTAGTGAGTTATTTCGTTGGGAAAGTGTTGATCAACACACTTTGTTTATTATTAGGGGCAATGGGATGTTGATAGACGTTCTTACCACATTGTCTATATCGTTTTAAGTTGTATCTTATGCAAGTGGGAGATTGTTGATTCTATGTGCACAAGACACAATTTATAAACAATATTACTGATAATAAATAAATCCATAGGGTCACACATATACAGTCAATGGACACCAAGTACATATTTGAATGTGATTTAAATATGTTTCCAACTCATAATATATATAATATATAAAGATACTATTCTTTAGCGTAAATAATAATATTACTTTGATATATTGATATAAAATAATGCATATGAAATATATAAATATAAATATATGATTGTATATACATAAATATATGTATCTGTTACAAGTAAATTGTTACTAGTAACAATTATATATTTATGTATATCTTTGTTCAAGTAAATTGTTACTAGTAACAAACAAGTATGTATATAAAATACATATGGATTTATTTTATACATTGTGTGGGGTATCTAGAATACTTGTTTTAATTTATTTAAAACAAATATAGAATGACCAACTTCTTCACTCAAAGGGGGGCCCTTTTGGAGGTTGCTTCAAAATTGATCAACCAAGACATGCACCAACATTGAACAAGTGAAGAAGCAAAGCAAAGGGGGCCTCCCCTCCCTCCACTTTCGGCCAAGACAACTTGGGAGGGGCCTCTCCTCTTTGCTATAGCTTCTTGGTTGATTTAAGGTGTGCATGGTCCCTCCCTTTGATGCGAAGGAAAAGATCTACCTTGGCTTGCATGTTCTAAGTGTTCTTGAACTTTGAACACATCTCTACAATCTTGTATTGGTGTTCTTCAAGTACCCCAAGTGTGTCACCACATAAAACATACTCATATATACATAGTTGGAGAGACTGGCATCTTGACGGTGTTGGACTCATTGGCTTTGTGGATACCTTGGAGGAAGTCTCTACTTGGCTTCTCTTGATCAACCACTTCATCAATGGTTTATCACGCTACAAAGGTTGTAGTTCTAAACATCTTATGGTTGATTTATTTTCTTAAATCTTGTATATTGATCATTGGTGGGGAATTTTAAATGGTTTAAAATTGTTGTTCATGCTTCTGTTGCTAAAATATATTTTGAAAAACCGAACAAACCCCAACATGAAGTCCAAAGAGCTCACGGTCAAACGATACAACTTAATGAAGCTGATCTGAGATTTGTCAAAGTTCATGATATTTTATTCCTGTATGAAACACTGTCTACTAAACAAGGTAAGTTACCGCACGAACATTTTGGCAGGTCTCAACTTACGAAATACATGAGAAACCTAATAGAATATGTTGAGGACGGACTTACAACTTGGAGTTGAAAACAACCATCTCAAAGTCAATCTCCTCAAACCGAACCAGAGTCATCCTTACCTTGAACAACTTGAAGAGCTGACTGTGATCTATGATGGGTACCCCAATTACAAGGTGATCAAGGTGTCATCTATAGAAACTCAAAGAAGAAAAATATCTTCATCAGATTGGATGATCTCATGGCTTATTCACATGACACTTTGAAAATTCTGCATTACAAGCTCCACGAAAAGGTGTGGGAAGCTCGCAACATCATTCTAGATGCTGAACAACAGCAAGTATAAATGGCAATATAAAAGATGAAAAATACACTGGAGAGCATAAGGTACATCAGAAAATGGCAAGTACCATTTGATATTCGCAACAAGTCTATGCACGACACTTAATATATCTTTCTTGTTGCAAATGTAAATTCTTGTTTGTAAAAGTTATGGTGGAAATAGTAATATCTTGTAACTTAAGCAAAGCCTATTTAATGATTTGCATTCCTTATTGAACATAAGCTTTGCTCCATTTGTGTTTTACACCTTTATGTGTATGTTTTCCATGCTCTCGGCTCTCTCTCTCTAAACCGAATACAAACACACACAATCACTCTACTTGCATTGCTTCATCCGTGTTTAACGAGATCATCACAAATGGAGCATCTGAGTGCCTATGACATGATGCTTGAGTGTAAGGACATGTTCCAACAACAAGCAAGGCAAGAAAGGTATGATTGTTTTAATGACCTGCTTGGTTGCCGGATGCAAGAGGGCGGGAACGTTAGCCTCCACGTGCTAAAGATGAAGGCACTTTTGTAGCGCTTAGAGCAGGTTAGATTCACCAGTGGGAAGGAGATGGCGATGGATTTAATCCTCCGGTCTCTTCCACCATCCATGATCAATTCGTTGAGAGTTATCATATGCATGGGATGGATAAATCCATCATCGAATTGCATGGTATGCTGAGGACCGCCGAGTCAAACATGACCAAGCAAAAATCTACCGCTTTCATTGCCGGTCTTGGCCAAGGGTACATGCGCCGGATCTGCCCAAAGTACCTCGAAGGCATAAAGAAGGTTAGAGCTTCCGAAGCGGGCGCTTCTACATCAGGTACGTTCATGATTAAACTCCATCATACTTCTATATCTAACAACTGGGTTTTGGATACCGGCTGTGGCACTCACATTTGTAACATTGTGAAGGTGCTAAAGAGAAGTAGAAGGCTGACCGATGGGGAGTTAGATTCATGGGGAACAAGGAGGTTGTACCCGTATTAGAGAAAGGAAGCGTGGAGCTTACTTTAAAATTCCGGCTATTCTATTGTTTTGAAAAATGTATATTCATCGGGTGTGGTGCGAAACATTATTTCTTTCTTTTCTTTGTATGATGATGGATATTATTTTTGTTTTTAAGATTGAATCATTTCTTGTTTCAAAAATGATATTTGTTATTTTAAAGCATATCCATGTCGTGGTATATACGAAGCAGATGCATACTTTCCACGTAATAGAACAATCATGAACACTAATTCTGGATCCAAAGATGGTTTGGATAAGCTTTCCTTATGGCATAGTCGTCTTGGCCACATAAACAAGAAACGCATCACCAAGCTCCAAGCGGATGGGATCTTGGAATCGTTTGACCTCGGGTCAAATGAAGTATGCGAGTTTTGCTTAATGGGTAAGATGACTAAGTCATCCTTTATCAGTATGGGTGAAAGGGGTAAAGACTTGTTGGACATAGTGCATATGATGTATGTGGTCCATTCAAGCAAGTTACAAGGAATAACTCAAGATACTTCGTTACATTTACTTATGACTTTATAGATACGGATATCTCTACTTGATTAGGCATAAGTTTGAGACCTTTGAGGTCTTTAAGACACTCTAAAACAAAGTCCAAAATCAATTGAGCAAGACTATCAAAGTACTTCGCTCCGATAGGGGAGGCGAGTACTTGAGCTCGGAGTAACGTGATCATCTAGTAGGTTGTGGGATTGTCCCTAGGATGCCAAAATTGAATGGTGTCGCCGAGCGGAGGAATCGGACATTGTTGGATATGGTCAGATCTATGATGAGTCGTACGGATGTACCCATTAGTTTTTGGAGGTATGCTCTTAAGACGACGGCAAGGATCCTTAACCTCATACCGATTAAGAAAGTCCAAAAGACACCTTATGAGATGTGGCATGGAGTATCTCCTAAGGTCGCATATCTCAAGGTTTGGGGATGTCCTGCCTACGTGAGATGTGACATAGAGGACAAACTTGAATCAAGGTCAGAGAGGTGTTATTTCAACGGGTATCCATCCGGAGCCATTGGATATTTATTTTATTAACCTTCTGAGAACAAAGTGTTTGTTGCAAGAAGGGCAGTTTTCCTTGAAAGGGAACTGATATTCATGTAGTCTGGAGGTAAGAGTATTGATCTTGAAGAGATTCAAGAACCCATGGAAGAAGGGACTAATGTCGGCCCTAGCACTCATACCGAAGTGGTTGAAACCGAGCAAGATGATGCGTTGGTACCTGACAACACTCCATTAATTCCACATAGTTCTCGTAGACCACGTCATGAGCCAGAGAGATATAGGTTTCTCATATCTGAGGCAATGACTTATTACTGGATCATGATGAGCCCACCAACTACGAGGAAGCTGTAATGGGCAATGAGTCCGCTAGCTAGAAGGAAGAAATGGAGATTGAGATTCAATCCATGTCGGACAACCAAGTATGGGAATTGGTTGATCCTATACCCGGGTGTAAGACAGTAGGGTGTAAATGGGTCTTCAAGAATAAGACCGGCAAGGATGGCTCTATAGATACCTTCAAAACCCGACTGGTGGCTAAAGGTTTCACACAAACTCATGGTATTGACTATAATGAAACCTTCTCACCAGTGGCCATGTTGAAGTCTATCAGAATACTTATGGCCATAGCGGCATTTTATGATTACAAGATATGGCAAATGGATGTAAAAACCGCCTTCCTTAACGGGAAGCTAAATGAATAGGTGTTTATGTCAGAACCCGAGGGTTTTTTACATCTAGAATATTCTGATAGAGTCTGCAGACTAAAGAAGTCCATTTATGGGCTTATTCAAGCATCTCGCAGCTGGAACCTATGCTTTGATGAGAAAATCAAAGACTTTGGATTTTCGAAAATCAAGGATGAACCATGCGTATATGTCAGGACTAGTGGGAGCGCTATAGTATTCCTTGTCCTATATGTAGATGATATTCTACTTATGGGGAACGACGTCCCAACCTTAAAAGAGGTTAAATATTTTCTTGGGAGTTATTTCTCTATGAAGGATTTGGGAGAAGCGGCGTATATCTTGGAGATAAAGATCTATAGAGATAGATCTAAGAGGCTCATTGGGCTTAGCCAGAGTGCATATGTCGAAAAGGTCTTGAAGCGATTCAATATGGAGGACTCTAAAAAGGGTAACACCCCTATGTTGCATGGAATGATGTTGAGCAAGTCTCAATGTCCTAGTTCCAAAGAGGAACTAGACGTAATGAAGAGGATACCTTATGCTTCGGTAATAGGATCAATCAAAATACATTACGGCTAGTGAAGCAGCAAAGAATGTTGTGTGGATGAGGATGTTCATCCAAGATCCTGGAGTGGTTCCTAGCATTACCGACTCCATTGAGATCTTTTGTGACAAGGAGGGTGCGGTTGCATTGGTTAAGGAACCAAGAGCTCATCAGAGGACAAGGCATATTCCTCGAAAATACCCCTTCATCAGAGATGTCATAAAGAGTGGTGTATTTCCATAAGCAGAGTAGCATCGGAGGGCAATTTGGCTGATCCATTCACTATGCCGTTGTCACAAGATGTGCCTGATTCTAACACTAGATCGATAGGTTTTAGATTCGCTAGTGACTTGGCTTGAGTGTCTTTTTGGTTTATGTTTGATATGTATTTGTATTTTGGGAACATTAAGCAGTATTGTATTTCATACTATATCGATTATTAAATGTGATTTAATAATACGCCGTGGGCGGGTATTTTCATGAATCCTTATTGTGTTCCATCTTAGCATGTTTAATTACTTCCCATAATGTTTTTTATTCTAAATGTCCAAAGTCGGTCATTCTTCTAGGGGAGGAAGTTTGAATTAAGACGGAGGGAAGTGGTTGGTCACAATCCAACAATGGTTTCTGTCACACACCGCTGAACTTACTTCATTGTTTCTGTCACGAATAAGCGAGGATGATAATATCATTATATCCTTAGACCCTCGATGATTGAGCACTGACGTAAAATGCATGGCCATGCTCATGATTGAAATGATGTTTGATCGATTGCAATATGATTTTAGGTCACCATCAATCAAGATCGAGAAACATAATCGTGAACGATCTGGAGATTGACATTTAACCATGTCTCGTGTTCACAAGGATATTGCGAACAAAGGGATGTTTGATCACTTATCTATAGGTCCATATGGTACTTGTTTTGAATTTGGCTTTTCTTGAGGATGAAAAAACTCATACTGACTTGGGGGCAGAGATGCCTTATTAGAGGCCGCTCTTTGTCTGTGGTTTATGGGTACGGTGTGTCATGTGCAAGTGGGAGTTTGCTGGAGTATGCCCACTGACACACGTACGCCATCAGAATCACTACCGATGATGTATGGGCCTATTGAGTCACATCGGGGATCAATCTCGACAGCAAATAAAGTTCAAGAACTAAAAGTGTCAAAATGCAAGAATTGGCACACATGGGAAGATCGCGGCGCGAGTGGATCGCGGCTCGATTTCCTTGGGCGGTCACGACGTGAACTCCTTTAGAGATCCTACTGCGATCGTCCGATAGACTGCATGTGCTTTTTAGTCACCTCTCTATGTTGCCGATGCATGTTAAGGCCATCATTGGCGGTGCTGGGGTTTCACGAACAAAGCGGAAGCGAAACGTACAACAAAAAAAACATAATATTTGCATAAAGCATAAACCAAGGAAACCCAAAATATGGACCATACTCTATAGCTACTCAAATGCAACATGTAAGGGAACAAGGAGAAGAGTTATACCCTCGTAGACCTCCTTGAGACAGTTGAGGTAGGTAGTGTTGACAAGAAAGCCGAATGAGAGCTCCTCTCTATTGTGGTCCACCCTGGTAACACGTTAAACTCCTTGTACTAGCTAGCCAAGACAGAATTCACCTTTGAAAGTATCTTGGAACAGGAATAAGCTCCTGGACTTAGCACACTTGCACTCTAAACGAAACTCTCTCTTGAGCTCTAAGTGTAAGTTTGTGTAATTGGCAAAAAGGATGTAATGAAAGGCAAAGAGAGCCTTTTTATAAACTATCTAAACACTCCAGAACTTCCCAAGGCCAGCCAAGAACCAATGATGGCCTCAACATGCATTGGCAGAAGAGAGAGGTGAGCCAAAAAGCACATGCAGCCTGTCGGACGATCACGGCGCGATCTCTTAAGGAGTTCGCATCTTGACCGCTCAAGGAAATCTAGTCGCGATCTCATTCACGCTACCATCTTCCTCCGTGTGCCTTTTCTTGCATTTTGCCACTTTTAGTCCCTAAACTTTATTTACTGTCGAGATTGATGCCCGGTGTGTGACCTGTAGGGTTTTTAGTGGTAGAAAACAGGTTTGAACATGCACAGCGGAATAAACAATAAAAACACCCTTACAGTGATCTCATCTAATTCATTAGGGAAACAAAAAAGCTAAAAGTAGTGGATTTAACCTTTATAATGATCAAAACTTGATCCTAAAATGCTAAAGGTAGAACACTGCTACTGCACCACCTCGAACAAGCTGCTAGACCGCTTGAAGGATTTCACCAACGATCAAAAACGCGCGTATGCGTGTGTGTGTGTTAACGCCGATCGCACCCCAAAGGGGTGTTTGGGTTCGGCCGACGACGAGAGAGAGAGAGAGGGAGAGGCTAGGTATTTTTATTTTAGCAATTTTTGTCTCTTAAGTGATTCCTTAGGATTAATAAGATATATATATATATATATATATATATATATATATATATATATATATATATATATCTTATTAGGGTTATATGATCTCATCTAATTCATTAGGGAAACAAAAAAGCTAAAAGTAGTGGATTTAACCTTTATAATGATCAAAACTTGATCCTAAAATGCTAAAGGTAGAACACTGCTACTGCACCACCTCGAACAAGCTGCTAGACCGCTTCAAGGATTTCACCAACGATCAAAAACGCGCGTATGCGTGTGTGTGTGTTAACGCCGATCGCACCCCAAAGGGGTGTTTGGGTTCGGCCGACGACGAGAGAGAGAGAGAGGGACAGGCTAGGTATTTTTATTTTAGCAATTTTTGTCTCTTAAGTGATTCCTTAGGATTAATAAGATATATATATATATATATATATATATATATATATATATATATATATATATATATATATATATATATATATATATATAAACCTTATTAAGCCCAAGCCCGTTTAATTAAAGTCCAACTTTAATTAAACTATTAATTAATTGCAAAACATACGCTTGGACCTTCTAATTAATTAATAACTATTAATTAACTAGTCCAATTAATATTTAAACTAAATATTAATTACTCCTTTAAAATAACAAATAACTATTATTATTTTTTCCTCTCAATAATTAATTAACTAATTAATTATTTCCACACATAACTTATTAAAATCTAATTAGTTCTAATTGGGTGTGTAGCAGTGTGATCCTTTAGTGTCTTATAGCATTTGACACGATAACACGTGTTATCTATCTGTGCACATAATCTAACAGACTCCCACTTGTGCAAGATAAGTAACACTCCTTGTACACCGTTAGCCTAAGGAGGTCCCCAGCCAGACACTTAGGTTAACCAGGCTATAAGATCTCTTACATCTAGAGATATAATCCATACTTGGATTACACAGGCTTTTCCTTTCGCATCCCGATATTCCGTAATTTGAGTATTAAACATGGAGCAGGGATCTTATTGTAAATACTCATATTTTCTTGACTCAGATTTCGACACTCTGCAGTTACGGTTTACCGAATGATAGCTTTCATTCTACCCGAGCACGGCCACGCATTTTCAGTAGTCTTAACCGTCAAGGGGCCATGAAACATCTCTCCTAAAAAGGAGGTGCAAATTCCATCTTGACTATTTGCAATTTGATCACACAGCTTCCGCTGCACCTAGACACGCCCCTTATGATCACCCTATTACGGTGTGACGTTAGAATGCGCTAAAGTACAAAAGTTACCATGCCCCAAACCAAATATCTTAGGTCTAAGGACAACCTATCAAGTTTACTTATGATAGTTCTCCATGAAGTAAACTCGATGCGGATCACTCCCAATATTTATCCTATCTGATAAATATCTACAAATATTTGGTCACATCCTTGTGCTTTTATTCAAACCGAATAAATCATCAAATATTTATAATAGCATTATCTCCCTAATGTAGCTCCTACAACATTAAGTAGCTACAGGCATTTAGACAATTCATAACTTGATTTGTCATGGATAAGTTAAAACATGCTAAAAATAGACAACAAGAAACAACTATGTAAATATCTCTTATTTCAATCCCATGAAATGTAATTACATAATATAAAAAGTCTCAAGTTACATCTAAAGTAATAATAAAAAACTTGAACTAGTTGCTATATTCTAAGTACTACATTCCTATAGAATTCACATGTTTCTCATGCTTACCTCTAGCTAGCGGCTTCGTCAACGGGTCAGCTACGTTATCGTCCGACGGTATCTTTTGCAGTCTAATATCTCCTCTTCAAATAATCTCTCGGATTAGGTGATATTTTCTGAGTACATGATTGGTTCGCTGATGATCTCTTTGCTCTTTAGCTTGCGCCACAGTCCCTGAGTTATCACAAAATATATCAATCGGCCTAAAGATACTGGCAACTACTCTAAGATCCGAGATAAAATTCTTCAGCCAGACACCTTCCTTTGTTGCATCATTTTCCGCAATATAATTTGCCTCTGTAGTCGAATCTGCTATTGTATCTTGCTTCTGACTTTTCCAAGATATAGCTCCTCAGTTTAGGGTAAAGACAAATCCTGATTGCGACCTAAAGTCGTCTCTGTCGGTTTGGAAACTAGCATCAGTGTAACCAGTTACACTAATCTCATCTATCGAACCTCCATAAACCAGGAACATAGCTTTTGCCCTTCTCAAATACTTGAGAATGTTCTTGACAGCCACCGAATGAGCTTCACCCGGATTTTGTTGATATCTGCTCGTGACACTTATAGAATAGGCAACATCGGGCCTAGGACATAACATGGCATTCATGATTGATCCAATTGCCGAGGCATATGGAATAAATTTCATTTTATCCTGATCTTGACTAGATACAAGACATTGAGCCTTGCTCAAAACCGTGCCAGATTGCATTGGAATAAATCCTTTCTTGGATTCATCCATCTTGAATCTTTTCACGACTTTGTCGATGTATGTACTTTGACTAAGTCCAATAAGCCGCTTAGATCTATTTCTATAGATCTTAATACAAAGTATATAAGCAGCTTCTCCCAAGTCTTCCATTTGGAACGATTTACCTAATATGCTGATATGGCCATAAGAATTCTAATTGTCTTAAGCATTGCCACTGGTGAAAAAGTTTCATCATAGTAAACACCATGAGTTTGCGTGCAACCTTTTGCCACTAGCGTAGCTTTAAAGGTATGCACCATTCCATCCATGTCGGTCTTCTTCTTGAAGACCCATTTGCACCCAACAACTTTGTTGTGTTGACGCAAATCTACTAACTCCCAAACTTGGTTGTCATACATGGATTGCATCTCTGCCTTCATGACTTCTAGCCATTTTTCAGATTCTAAACCTGAAGCAACATCTTGGTAGGTAGTGGGTTCTGAAAAATCCCCTTCGCCTTTAGCAATTAGGAATCCAAGATACCTATCTAGCCCATGAAGAGACCTACGAGACCTGCGAAGTTTTTTTGTTTGCACTTCTTCCTCAACCATAGACTCCGGTTGAGTTTCAAAAATTATTTGTTGACTTGCAGGTTCGACTATCGGTGGTGGTGTTACTTCTTCTTCTTCAATTTCTTGAAGCTCTATTTCCTTTCTTGGAGTTTCCAAATTTAGAAACTTTTCTTCCAAGAATACCCCTCTACGAGCAACAAAGACTTTGTTTTTTTCTGGGTTACAGAAATAGTATCCCATGATTTCTTTGGGATAACCCACGAAGATACACTTGTCTTATTTGGTATTGAGCTTATCCATGAATGTTCGCTTAACATACACCTCACATCCCCAAATCTTGAGAAAAGACATTTTGGGCTTTTTCCCCGTCCATATCTCGAACGGTGTCTTTTCTACCAATTTTGTCGGAACCCGGTTCAGAATGAACGCTGCTATCTCGAGTGCGTGCCCCCAAAACGACAATGGTAATGAAGTTCGACTCATCATTGATCGTACCATGTCAAGTAGTGTATGATTTCTCCTTTCTGATACACCATTCATTTGAGGTGTATACGGAGGTGTGAGTTGTGAAACAATCCAACATTCTTTCAAATGATCGTCGAATTCTTGACTCAGATATTCGCCACCTCGGTCAGACCGAAGCAACTTTATCTTCTTGTCCAGCTAATTTTGTACTTCACCCTGAAACTGTTTGAACTTGTCAAACCTTTCAGATTTTAGTCTCATAAGATAGACATAACCGAATCTACTGAAATCGTCAGTAAAGGTGATGAAGTATGGGTATCCTCCTCTAGCCTCTAGAGTAAACGCTGTGTTCCCGAACACTATTAAAGGAGAGAAAGGGAGTGATTTAGAAGGAAGAAAAAAAAAATCATGTTCCCAAACATTTTTATGGAAAGAAGGGGAAAGAAGGGGAAAGAAGGGGATGGGAAATAACCTCAAATTTTCTCTCCTAACTTTCTCTTCAAATATGGACGGATTTGGAGAGAAAGCTTATAAAAATACCTTACTACCCTTCATCAAATAAATAGAAAATCACGTCATCTTCATCTTCTCCATTATCACCATTCTTCTTCTTCCCTACCACGTCTTGAATTTCGTTCTTCAGAAGAGAGAAAAGTAGACAATTGATGCTATATATTTATATATATGAGACGTACAACTTCAAGTCCTCGATATATATATATATATATATATATAAAAGGTGCAGAAGACGTACTGATATATTAATATATATATATATGAGGCGTACAACTGTACAAGTGTACACACACACACACACACACATATATATATATATATATATATATATATATATATAAAGTGTGTGTAGATAGGATGTACTATATAGATATGTGAATGACTAGATAGGATTTAACGTGTCCTTTCTTTTCTTTCTTGTGATATATATATATGGAGAAAACCTGATAATATCGATATATTTGTAAAGGCTATATTTGTAAATTTATAAACTCTGTTTTTTTTTTCTTTCCTCCACTTTCTTTCCTATTCAGGAACATAAAACTTAAAATAATTTCTTTTCTCTTCTTTTCTTTCTTAACACTTTCTTTTCTTTTCTTTTTATTAAAAATTCTGGAACACAGTGAAAGGGTCCACACACATCTGTGTGTATTATCCCTAGTAGCTTACTTGCCCTTTCATTCTCACTGTTGAAAGGTTGCTTTGTCATTTTACCAGACAAACAATATTCGCAGACATCATATGACTCTAAGTCAAATGGTTCTAGAATTCCGTCATCTGGGAGTTTTTCTATGCGTTTCTTATTTAAGTGTCCTAAACGAAAATTCCATAGATAAGTCTGATTCAAGTTACTCTTGGATATTTTACTTATATGATATATGTCTTTGTCATTGTTATCCAGATTTAGCGTATATGAATAGCTTTAAAATAGAAAACATAATTTTTGAAACAAGAAATATTTTTACTATCCAAAACATAATTAAAACCATAGTTTATAAGAAAATCAAATGAAATAACATTTTTGATAAGTGTAGGAACATAATAACAAGGTTCTAGTTCTAAGACCATGCCCGAAGGAAAACTAAGACAATATGTCCCTATAGCTTCAGCACCAACCATGGAGCCTTCGCCTACCCGCAGGTCCATATCTCCTTGTCTTAGCTTCCTAGTTCTCTTGAATCCCTGCAAGTGATTGCAAATGTGATGACCACATCCGGTATCTAATACCCATGATTCATAAGAAGTAACAAGACAATCTATCATAAAGATACCTGAGTCATTGGCGAACCAATGTCTAGCTGATATATGTCGAGTGAGTGCTCGCATGAATCCTTGCTGCCACAGTCTGGGCAACAAATATCTCCAAGCTCTTCCAACCAGTCATCCTCTTGCATAGGGTCTACTTCTGTTGACTCTAGCCTCTCTGGAATTAGATCATCGCTAATGCACATAAGAATCTCGTGCACGCTCGCGACAGTCATATCAAAGTCTCCAATGATGCCCATTACATTGGTCTGATAATGGTCAGATAAAGAACCGAACAAAAGCATAACTAGGTCATGTTGCTTTGATTCTGATCCAAGGATCACATAGCAATCTAAAAGTCTTCTCATATTAATGAGATGATCACTAATTGGCTGGTTTTCTTTCATTTTCTGTGAAAGAATTTCTTTCATTAGCAAGAAACGACAGGCCCGTTCACTATTCTTGAACCTTTCCTCCAATGCTTAAATAACCTCAAAAGATGACTTCTCCCGGAGATCATCCGTGAACTCGGATGAAGCTGAGAGAACGAGAATTGACATAATATCAGATTCATCAGCCAGATACTGATAGTAAGCATCATACTCACTATCCTGGGCATCTATTCCTCGTCATATAGAGGCAAATTTTTTATGACGTATAGCTTTCTCTATGCATCTAATATATTCTTAAGATGCATCTTCCAAACGGCGAAGTTCGGACCTGAAAGCTTCCACTTGCCAACGATAAGGCTTAGGGATTCTTCGGGTGAGTAAAACGAAATAACAGATAATATAGACATCTACAAGAAAAGAAAAGATAAAACCAATTCAGTAATATGATTATGTGTTCTAATAAATATTACCTTTTAAAAATAACTTATTAGACTAGGATCCATATTTCACATTTCCCGATGCAAGGTTTGGGCACTTCCCACCGGGACAATGTTATTTCTGGTAGGTTAAACCTGTAACAATAGTTTCTTAATTGGACACGACTCCTAGATCTGCGGGACATCGGCTACAAGAACCGTGCATGCTTTAGCCCCTCTAGTGCATTTTGGGTCGGGACTCCCGATTATCACCAAAATAGATCGCACCACCTAAGACAGTGTGAACTCTGGGCGGGACTCCCCATTATCGCAGAGCCTTACACACCCTTACGCACGAAGTGATTTTACTACGTACGAAACAAGTAAATTGTTTTTTAAGAAAAAGATTTAACACACAGACTCAATACGTGCGAAGTGCGAAGCACTACGCACGTGTTGATTACCCACTACGCACGCGCAGACACACAGGTTACCGAAGATTCTAGAGGACCAACCATCCACTACGCACGCACTGAAGATCAGTACGCACGTAATGAAAGGAACTTGGCACGATTAAACTGCAACGATTAAGATTAATTTACGTAAAAACAAACCTTTTTAACGCAAAAATGACCTGTTTTCGACTAAAACGACCGATAAAACACGGAAAAAAGGACAAAGCTAACAAGCCTAAACGACACCTAGATCACGAAACCTAAGGAAAAGTGATCAATCAAAGCACAAGGCTCTGATACCACTTTGTAGGACCGTGGGGGTTCTAAACTAAAACACCCTAATGCTAGGACTGATCTAGGATGAGAAATAGTGCGGAATATCTATTTCCCAAACCTCCTAAGGATTCTAAGATCTGCTTAGGTGTCCGGCACACAGTTAACATGAAGAACACACAGAGTAAGATGAAGAACAACTCTAAGAACTCACACAGAATGCTTAAGGCTGCCCTTGGATTCGAGATTAACACTAAGTTCGCGATTACCGAGGTTAAACGTACGATTTCGAAGGCTCACTAAGGCTTATGGTCGATTACGTACGATTACCGGTCAAACTCTGCGATTCCCCGTTGATTACTCGATTCCTCGATCACTAATTTGAAGTTAATCAGTATTTATAGTGTAATTAATTTCACTACGCACGTAATGTATCGCACTTCGCACGAAGCGAGTCCAGTACGCACGTACCAGTGGTTTTAATAATAATTAATTTAACTTTAACCGATCACCTCACCACGCACGTAGTGATCTTCACTACGTACGTAGTGGACTCATCACGCACGTGATGACATTCACACATATTTAAACTTCCAAACACAAATCAACACATGACTAAGTACTTGTAAGCTTAAGACAAACATAAGTAACCACTTAGAATGTATAAACATGCAAACCATTAATCAAAACACATTTGAATTAACATTTCAAGTAAACATGTATGTATTGGATTGATAAGAACTAGGGATTTACAATTATGCACCAACAAACTCCCCCTAAGACCTAGTTCTATCCACAAAAATTGCACAAAGCAAAATGCACAAAGCAAAAAAATATAAGAATACCTTTCGTTATGCCCTTACCTGCACTACGCACGTGTTGAGTTGTAGCTTATGCGTAGTGGCTCCATTTTGCATGTGATGAGTTCCTCATCTGTGAACCTTGATACTGTTAGTACTGCACTCAGCAATAAACAGTTAGTAACTTCAAGACCATAACTTTAGATCCAACCGTTGGATTGAAGCAAAAAGCATACCAAATTGATCACGACACAAAGGCGAATCACACAGATGAAATGAATAACTCTTTCAACACAAAAGTCAGAATCAAAATCGAGAGAGAATGGAGTGTACTGTAGAAAGTATGAGCGCGTAATGAAGTATACGCACGGAATAGGCTTATATACTCCCCTACACTTCGTGCGAAGTGCTTTCACTTCGCGTGTTGTTACCCGAAGTGTACATCCGAAGTGACTCTTCATTTCGCACGTGATGACCTTCACATCGTGCGAAATGAGATTCACTTCGCCTCTTGATCCTTGACCGCGGAGTATGCATACACAACGCACGATTTATCACACAGTTCGTGCGAGGTGTTCTTACTTCGTGCGAATTGAATTTCTCACATAAAGTTAGAATTTTTCTTGATGATCCTGTACTCAGCACACACCAGTTAGTAACTTCAATGCAAAACAAAAGCTTTTAAGCACACGAAAACACAAGAAACTATGTATAAAAGAAATAAACACACCAAAAGAGATAAGAACATACCAAAAATCTTTTTGTATTTTTCTGAAAACAAAGAAAATGAAAACGCAGACTGTAAACAAATTAAATCCTAAACACTAAGAGACAGAAATGAAAACACTAAAGATTTGCAAAAAGTAAATTACTGAAATTAAATCTTTTTGTGAGAAGGTTCCAAGATGGAATCAGTACCAGCACATCTATACTTAGTTATCATTCATTTCAGAACCTTAGACACAAACATACTCTCTCAATTTCTGTCTGTCAATCTAACTTTCCTCAGATAATGACAGATTTGATTTCAACATTTTCTGATTATCTAGAACTGAGTACATGGTTAAGACTATCTCTTTCAAAATCTCACAGTGTTTCGATTCACTCAGTCGGTTGCACAACTTGAGTACCCAACCACCATGCTTATGTGCTTTGTGATTTTGTCAACGCATTTTATGCTCTTTGACATGGAGGTCAATTTTTCACCTATTCTGATAATTTCTGTTGAGCTTTTGTCACTGCATTTTATGCTCTTTGACAATTCAACACTAATAGATCTTTCTGTTGAGCTTTTGTCACTACATTTTATGCTCTTTGACAATTCAACACTAATAGATCAAAGTATCTATTTCTTTTGACATCTCAGATTGGGGTCAATTTTTCACCCTCTTTTTACATTTTGCTCATTGTCATCTATCACATTTGGCATGGTAACAGGTGTGTGCACCAGACTAAGTTAGTCTCAACTGTTATTGAGTTGTAGACTTGGAATGTCTCAATAGTTTGAATCTTTGATGGATTTCCACATGCATAACCACTTATCAGCCTAGACTCTCATCATATGCCTTACACGCCATCTGTTTCTTATCTGATTTAACTAAATTTTTCAGACAGTTTTCTCAAGAATGTGTGCATGCCTTCAGTCCTAATTTTATTAGACATACTTTGTATAGAACGCCAGTGTACCATCATTTTCCATTTGAGTTGGATCAACTTCTCATTTTTATATTTTCTGATTTTTTTTGTACTTTCTATGTTTTCTGATTTTTTTTGAATTTTCTATGTTTTCTGATTTTTTTTTTATTTTCTATGTTTTCTGATTTTTTTGTATTTTCTATGTTTTCTGATTTTTTTTTTGTATTTTCTATGTTTTCTGATTTTTTTGAATTTTCTATGTTTTCTGAACTATCTCCCCCTAAAATACTAAAGAAACTAAAAACTAAGAAAATAGAAACGCAAAGAAACACAGAAAATAAACACAAAGACAAACGAGATATAACCACACAGAAAATAGACACACAGTCACACGAACAAGGACACTAAGTCGCATCATCAGGGACAACCTCACACTTGGTTTTCATGCCGTTTTCATTCACTAAGAACAAAAATCGGGGTTTATCAAATGCCATTGTATACAGGTCTGCCTTGGAATCTGATAGCACCTTGCACAAAGAGCAGATAATTAATTAGCATTAGGAACCCATGCCAGAATGGTCATGGGTTTCCCATCTTCTCCAACAACTTGCACATTAATCCACATACCAGTAGCTTTGGAGTCTACATTGGTATCTGGACTATTGGATGTTTTGGATTCTGATTTAGTGGTCCATTTCAAATCCTGACGGGGAGGAGTCTTGTGATAAACACTAGAAGTGTTAATCACTTTATGAAACGGTTCCTTCCCCTTCAGACTGACCTTGGGACTTATGGGTTTACTAGATGTTTCCCCAGCCGTCCTTTTGAGCTGATGAGGGGCAGTTGATTTTTGATTATTTTGATTAAACGTTTTATTTTTCTGAAAATTTTCAGAAAAATCAACTTTCCCCCTGCAGCTCTGTTGTTGCTGATCACACTCATAACTGAGGTGACCAGGTCTCCTGCACACATAACAAATCCTGTTTGACTGATGTTTTGCAGGATTATGTGGCACTTTTTGCTCAACTTGACATTTTCACTCTACTCCTAAACCACATTGTTTTGGCAAAATTTTAACTTCCTCATAAGGACGGGTTGCAGGAGACTTTGCACCCTCCTTTTCTATGGTTCGGAGTGCTGCTTGCACATTTTTCATTAATGTGCCTTGTCCAGAAGAATTACCTAGAAGTTTTCTCATACCAGATTCAGGCTTTTCTTCTTGTTTGACTTCTTTCTTCTGAGGCTCACCAACTTTCCCTTTTAACTTTAACTCAGATGTTGAGGTTGATGCAACACATTGATCAACCTTAGGAGGAAGTTGGTCAGCTTCAGAAAAGACATCTGTTTTCACCAATTGGTTCAAAACTGGTGGTGGACATTTAGTGTATGCCTTTTTGTCTTTCTCTGAATCGGAACCTTGAGGTCTCCGGTCGATTATGTGCTCAAATAGATAAGATGAAGTTGAATAACTTTTTAGTTTCTGATTGAGAGTCTCATAATCTACCTTAGAACTAGCAAGGTCTCGCTTCAGTGTATCTATCTGATTGATGTAGAAAACTATGTCCTCCTGTTTGTTTAGCAATGCTACCTCTAGTTCTCTAATCTGTTTGTTCTGGCTTTCAATTTTATCTTTTAGTGTCTTTTCCCTACCTTTAATGATTGAATTTTCATGCAATTTAGAGGTAAGATCACTGACTTGAGATTTCAAAGATAAAATATTTTGCACATAGTCATTGCACGAAGTACAAGGAATGCCAGAATTGTTACTTACCTTTGAATCAGCAGGTTTGCCAGTCATGCACGCCTTAAGATCTTCTGATTTAGTTTGAACAATCACTGGCGTTGGTTCGGCAGCTGGCACTGAAGCTGATTTGACATTATGCTCATCAGTGGGCAGTACAGACTCGTTATCACAAACGTCGTGGACACTGTCTGCCTCAGACTGTGAATCGTCATTCAGATCTTGAAAACTGGCAAGGTTGGTCTCAGCAACTTCGAAAGCATCATTATCTTGAAAATGTACTGACCAGTCTATCCCCTCGTCTTTCTGAACAACCACCATTGCCTTAGATGATCCCTCATGGGATGTTTCAGCTTTCTTTGGGGTAGTGGAGGATGATGATTTTCCAGGAGATGTCCTGAATGGATACTTGGGTCCTGAATTCTTTGGCTTTTCACATTCTCTTGCAAAATGACCCTTTTCTCCACAGTTGTAGCAGGTTACAGCTGATTTGTCGAAGCCCAGCTTTGTATCCTTAGTTGCTGTAATCTGCATCCCAGTTCTCTTGACCAAGGCCTTTGCTCTCCTTACCAGATTAGCATAGGACCATAAAATGTCTTGTCTTTCCATTTCATCGTTGTCTATCTGGTCATAATCTTCCTGAGTCAGGTAGGCATTTCCGATTTTACCCTTTAGCAGATCATCATATGATGTGACCAAAGCACTAAGCATCCCCATATGCTCCTTTACTTCTTCAGTGCTGCCATGCTTGAAATGCTCAGTGTTTAAGGCAGGCATAGACATTTTGCTTGAAGGAGCAGAATATGGTGGTCCACTTGTAGTTTCAGGAGCAGAATTGCTTCAAGAACAAACGTTAGATGTAAAGGCTGTCTGCAATGGAGCATTTGATGAAGTGACTGGAGAAGCAATGGGTCCAGTACAGTATAATGAGGGATTTTGCACATAGCTGCTCAATCTGTCCAGATTTTGCTCCTCCTGTTCATGCTCTTTCAGCTTAGTAATAAAGTCATTCAGATCCATGCCCTCAAAACCTTCACCATTTTTAAGAATCATAATGAACGGCCTCCAGCTTTTGGGTAGTGCCTTGGACAAAGTCTCTACTTGTTGTCTTTCTGAGATCTGCACCCCCAAACTATCCATTTCACTGAGAAAATGGTTGTATCTGTTGATCAGATCTGGAAGCTTTTCATTCACGTATGAAGTGAAATGGTCAAACTCCTTTCTCAACTATGAGGCCTTAAGCTCTTTCAGAGATGCATTCCCCTCGTTCCTCTTTTGTAGCGCATTCCACAAGGAACGTGACGTTCTATACCGTCGGAACTGGTGGAAGATCTCATTAGGAATGGCTTGGATCACATAAGAATAGGCTTTCTTCTCAGCATCATAAGCCTTCCTCTGATCGTCACTCATCTGATCATAGGGAACTTCGATATTCCCTTCACCTTTAGGCACGACATAATCAGCAGAAATGGCCTGGTGCAACCGTGGATCAACCCCATCGATAAATATTTCAAAACGTGGTTTCCAGAATGGGTAGTCTTCCATGGTTAACAATCTAGGTACTTTGTTAATACCTCCTTGTTCATTATCCATAATTAAGTTACTTAGGGCAGTTATGGTTTGTTTGGCAGCCATAGCACTCATGTCAGACATTATGATTAAAGCCTAAAACAAACGTAAACACTACGCACGAAGTGAGATTGGTTCGCAAGAAGTGAACACACTACGCACGTAGTAAACTGTACTACGTACGGACTGACAAAAGATCACACAGTCTTAGGTACGTACGGAATGGGGACCTAGTACGCACAAAGTGATTTTACTACGTACGAAACAAGTAAATTGTTTTTTAAGAAAAAGATTTAACACACAGACTCAATACGTGCGAAGTGCGAAGCACTACGCACGTGTTGATTACCCACTACGCACGCGCAGACACACAGGCTACCGAAGATTCTAGAGGACCAACCATCCACTACGCACGCACTAAAGATCAGTACGCACGTAATGAAAGGAACTTCACACGATTAAACTGCAACGATTAAGATTAATTTACGTAAAAACAAACCTTTTTAACGCAAAAATGACCTGTTTTCGACTAAAACGACCGATCAAACACGGAAAAAAGGACAAAGCTAACAAGCCTAAACGACACCTAGATCACGAAACCTAAGGAAAAGTGATCAATCAAAGCACAAGGCTCTGATACCACTTTGTAGGACCGTAGGGGTTCTAAACTAAAACACCCTAATGCTAGGACTGATCTAGGATGAGAAATAGTGCGGAATATCTATTTCCCAAACCTCCTAAGGATTCTAAGATCTGCTTAGGTGTCCGGCACACAGTTAACACGAAGAACACACAGAGTAAGACGAAGAACAACTCTAAGAACTCACACAGAATGCTTAAGGCTGCCCTTGGATTCGAGATTAACACTAAGTTCGCGATTACCGAGGTTAAACGTACGATTTCGAAGGGTCACTAAGGCTTATGGTCGATTACGTATGATTACCGGTCAAACTCTGCGATTCCCCGTTGATTACTCGATTCCTCGATCACTAATATGAAGTTAATCAGTATTTATAGTGTAATTAATTTCACTACGCACGTAATGTATCGCACTTCGCACGAAGCGAGTCCAGTACGCACGTACCAGTGGTTTTAATAATAATTAATTTAACTTTAACCGATCACCTCACCACGCACGTAGTGATCTTCACTACGTACGTAGTGGACTCATCACGCACGTGATGACATTCACACATATTTAAACTTCCAAACACAAATCAACACATGACTAAGTACTTGTAAGCTTAAGACAAACATAAGTAACCACTTAGAATGTATAAACATGCAAACCATTAATCAAAACACATTTGAATTAACATTTCAAGTAAACATGTATGTATTGGATTGATAAGAACTAGGGATTTACAATTATGCACCAACAAAACCTTAAAAAAATTACATCATGATCCAAGGCACGCAGGCCCGCTGATCTAGTACTTTTACAAAATAGAATAGGGGTTGTAAGTGGCACGCAGGCCTCCCCACACCAAATAATAATAAAACCAATCATACATGACAAGCAATAATAATAAAATAATCCACAAGGTCTTTAGGGCTTCTGACTATGACATCCCAAACATGTATATACAAATACAAGAAATATAACAACGACTGATTTCTATTATCATTACTTGATTAATTATCTTAGTTTTAACTAACTAGTGAAAAACTACAAGGTTTAATTAATTAATGATTTTTTTATTATTGTCATATTAAACTTTAGTCATAACTTGACTAAAAATTATAAACCTTTAAAATTAATAACTTTAATTTTAAACTTTAGGTTTTATGATTTCTATTGGGCTTGACCCAAAATAATACCAATACAACAACTGGGCCAAAACTACTTTGGACCTAAACCCAAGTTACCCACCAACCACAAATTGGGCCGGGGACTCGGTTTGGATTGGGCTTAGGTTATCTGGGCCGAGACCACACCTTTACACTCACCAAACCGCCACCCACCACCGCCCTTCAGCCGCCGCCGAACAGCGACCACCGTCGTCGCCACCATGGTGGTTCCGGTTTTTGCCCCTTTTTTTGCAAATGACAATGATAACTAATCATGATAATCAGAAACCTAACTTGTTCCCTATGAGATTAGAAGTGGCTCTGATACCACTGAAGGGTTTTTAAGGGTAGATAACAGTTTTTACATGCACAGCGGAATAAACAATAAAAACCCCCTTGCAGTGATCTCATCTAATTCATGAGGGAAACAAAAAAGCTAAAAGTAGTGGATTTAGGGTTATAACTTTATAATGATCAAAAGTTGATCCCAGAATGCTAAAGGTAGAACACCGCTAGTGCACCACCTCGAACAAGCTGCTAGACCGCTTGAAGGATTGCACCAACGATCAAAAATGCGCGTATGCGTGTGTATGTGTGTGTTAGCGCCGATCACACCCCAAAGGGGTGTTTGGGTTTGGTCGACGATGAGAGAGAGAGAGAGGGAGAGGCTAGGTATTTTTCTTTTTGCAATTTTTGTCTCTTAAGTGATTCCTTAGGATTAATAAGATACATATATATATATATATATATATATATATATATATATATATATATATAAACCTTATTAAGCCCAAGCCCGTTTAATTAGAGTCCAACTTTAATTAAACTATTAACTAATTGCAAAACATACCCTTGGACCTTCTAATTAATTAGTAACTATTAATTAACTAGTCCAATTAATATTTAAACTAAATATTAATTACTCCTTTAAAATAATAAATAACTTTTATTATTTTTCCTCGAAATAATTAATTAACTAATTAATTATTTCCACACGTAACTTGGTAAAATCCAATTGGTTCTAATTGGGTGTGTAGCAGTGTGATCCTTTAGTGTCTTATAGCATTGGACACGATGACACGTGTTATCTATCTGTGCACATAATCTAACATGACCCAATAGGCCCATATATCATTGGCAGTGATATATATAGCGTACGTGCATCAGTGGGCATACTCCAATAAACTCCCACTTGCACATGACACACCGTACCCATAAAAGCACAGAAAAAGAGCGGCCTCTAGTAAGGCATCTCTGCCCTCAAGTCAGTATGAGTTTTGTCATCCTGAACAAAAACCAAATCCAAACACGTACGAAATGGCCCTATAAATAAGTGATCAAACATCCTTTCGTTCGCGATTTCCATGTGAACACGAGACATGGTGAAATGTCAATCTCCAGATCATTCATGATTATGTTTCTTAATCTCGATTGATGGAGACCAAATATTTAGTTGCAATCGATCAAATATCATTACAACTTGAGCACGGCCATGCATTTTGCGTCAGCGCTCAATCATCGAGGGGCCCATGGATTTCTCTCTAAGACTAGAGCAACGAATTCCTTTAACTACATTGGTCCGCTACATACACCATACTTTACCTAAAAGCTCCCTTTATAACAGCCAGGTATGAACTGCGTTTGAAAGCAATCAAAGCAAAGCAGGCCCATGCTTTGGAACACATGTATCTCCGGTCTAAGGACGAAATGATATTATCATCGTGACTTACTTATGACAGAAACCATGAAGTAAGTTCAGGTGTGGGTCGTCCAGTCACTTGACCTAGTCAAGCACAGGCGAAGTGTTATGTCTCTTTTATCCAATCTGTTGGAACATAACAAGTGGTAGATTGAAGGATTGCATAAGAAACTATGATAAAGGTTGAGAGAGACTCTCATTTACACCATAGAAAACACATAGTTTATTCATTGAATAATGGCAATCCTTACACTATTACTCTTAGCATAAGGTATATATACCCCTTGGGTATATTTACAATAAGCCCCCTCACACTATATTGGAACTCCTATTCTATTACAGTATTTTGGGTGTTCTAACAATCTCCCCCTTTGGAATGGAATAGGAGTTGTAGAAAAATCTAAACAGGAGTCTTGATCTCTTCAGCTTTTTGAGGGTCTTGTGCTTATTGTTTTGTATCGCTCCGGTAACCTAAGGCATTGATCGCCTTCGGTTATATTGGCAGTTTAGTATATAGAGGTTTTCAGCATTTGGATCTCTTGAGCATTTGAGCAATCAGTGGAAGCACATAAGAATTCATCAACAGGAGAGAATATATTGTTCACTCCCCCTAGAATCACGAACGGGGAAACTCTCCTCCTTCAATGTTGCTCTCGATCCTTGTTAACAAATTCGGGGCGAGAATAAATTGTTCTTGCATCTGAGTACTTCTCCCCCTAGACTGAATACCTCATAAAATGTATCTCATTAGAATAAACATCAACTGAATAAACCTTATCTCCCCCTCATGATGTCCATAATCATCAATGACCATCATGCAAAATAATTCAGTTGAAAGATACCAGTCAATTGTTTTCTACCAGTTGTGAGCCAAGACGGATCGTTAAGGAGTGTTGTAGATCAGACTAAATCAATTTGAGAGACTTGCAGTCTGGCGATTAGTGCCACTTCCGTATGGGAAATCTGTTGTCGGAACAAAGTGGATATTCAAAAATAAACGGGATTCTGATGGTGTAGTAGTCCGAAACAAAGCTCGACTTGTAGCCAAAGGCTATAATCAACAAGAAGGCATCGACTTTGATGAAACGTTTGCTCCAGTCGCAAGAATTGAAGCCATACGTCTTTTTCTAGCATATGCTGCAAGTCGGCGTTTCAAAGTTTATCAGATGGATGTGAAGACTGCTTTTCTAAATGGTATACTTAAGGAAGAAGTGTATGTCTCACAACCTGAAGGCTTTGTTAACCCTCGACACCCCAATCATGTATATATTTTGGATAAGGCATTGTATGGTTTAAAACAAGCACCTCGAGCTTGGTATGATGTCCTGTCCGAATATCTTCTTCAGGAGGGTTACACCAAAGGCACATCTGACACTACGCTATTCATAAAGGCCAGAGGCAAAGATAAGATTTTAGTGCAAATCTATGTTGACGACATTATCTTTGGCTCAACCAATCCCAAGATGAATTCGCAAAGACAATGGTGAATAGATTTCAGATGAGCATGATGGGGGAAATGCCCTTTTTCCTTGGTCTTCAAGTAAAACAACTGATCAATGGTATTTTTATCAGTCAATCAAAATACATCAAAGACTTGCTCAAAAAGTATGACATGCTCACCTGCTCATCACTGTCAACTCCTATGGCTGCCAAAACAAAGTTATCTGCTGATCTAGCTGGTCTAACTGCAGATCAGAAGACATATAGGGGAATGATAGGTTCATTACTGTACTTGATGGCGAGCAGACCTGACATTATGTTTTCAACTTGCTTATGTGCTCGATTCCAGGCCAATCCCAAAGAGTCACATCTACTAGCAGTCAAACGGATTTTTCGATATCTCAAAGGAAGTATGGACCTATGTTTGTGGTATCCTCGAGACTCAAATCTTGATTTGCATGCGTACTCTGATTCCGACTATGCCGGGTGCATGATAGATCGAAAGAGTACATCTGGCAGTGCGCATTTCTTGGGGGATCGTTTAGTCTGCTGGGCTTCGAAGAAACAGAACTGTGTATCTACATCCACTGCTGAATCTGAACATGTTGCAGCTGCAATGTGTTGTTCGCAAAGTTTGTGGATCCGGACAAAATTATCAGATTATGGCCTACAGTATGACAAGATTCCTCTGTTCTGTGACTCGCAATCTGCCATTGCCATTTCATGTAATCCGGTACACCATTCTAAAACCAAACACATTGACATCAGATATCACTTTATTAAGGATAATGTGGAAAAAGGAATCATTGAACTTCAGTATGTTCATACTGATAATCAGTTGGCTGACTTATTTACTAAACCATTGGACGAATCTCGTTTCAATGATCTAGTCTCTAAGCTTGGCATGCTTAATATGCATGTATGACATACTCCTTATACTTTTTCCTTATCCTTATTTTTGGTTTTTGAATTGGTATTACACAGTTTGTTCGTTTTGCAGGTCTTCATACCGGAAAATAAGGGGGAGTATCTATATCTTTACACATATTGGCTATGTGTAGGGGGAGAAATAAGGGGAAAACCTTAAAATTTTAAATGCACAAATTGAGGGGGGGTTTTGCATTAAAAAAAACAAAAAAAATAAAAACAAAAAAAAAACAAGGAAAATTCGCATGCGAATTCAAAACTTAAGTGAACTTCGCATGCGAATCACTCACTGATTCGCACACCTTTCTAGTGGATGATGGGTAGAAAATTGCATGCGATTCCCAAATTCGCATGCGAACTTAATATACATGTAACTTTTCATGCCTTGGTCACATTGTCACGTTGCCCACATTCGCATGCGAACTCATAACTGAGTCACATTTGCATGCGAACCATTCACTACACTACCTTTGCATGCAAATCACTTCCCTTAAAAAATTCTCATGCGAATCTTTCTCAAAGCAACATTTACATGCGAATTCAAAATTCGCATGCGAATCCTCACGGTTACCAAGACTGTCACCGCCTCAAAAGGATCCATATCTACCTGACACGTGTCTCATTCGTACACATTTTTTCACAAAACCCCATAACCGATCATCTTCTTCGGTTTTTCATCTCTGCAACTTCGAATTTCTCTCTCACCGCTATTGTTACTCAAACATTCAAAATACCTTGAACCTCTGTCAAAATTTAAAATTTTTACATCATTCGCTTCGTATTCACAAGGTAAACAATCCGTGCGGTGGAAATTTCTTACTTTTGAGTTTTGAGTGGTGTTTTTGGGTAAGAACAGTTCGAATCTACGAGGGTTTTCACGAACTGAAATTTCAACTTTTAACTATCCTTTTGACCTCGATTGGTACAGTTGCTTTGGTCAATGTCACTTAGATTTTCACGAGGATTTTGGATCTGTAAATAGAATTTTAAAATTCTAACTTCTGTTCTTCGTGTTCTTCGCAGCTATGAGTATACACTTCAAATTCGAATTTTGGTCTTTTACTAGGTGTTAGGGACACTTTTTGCCTATACCTTAGTATAATAAAATTGTTCGTATACATGAAATCATTGTATTTTGAAGTCCAAATTTCATTTTTCACTCATTGAAACAGGGTTTACAAAATGAACATCTGAGAGTTAGGGTTTTTCTTCAAAATTTCAAAAGTTATTTTTTAAGGTGTCTTTGGTCAAAATGTGTCAACTTAGTATCAAACGGACGAGTTTGATCTAAGTTTGATCATTTTTCATGAGTACTTAAGCTTGTTACTGTTAACTTGTATTTCAGATTTAACCTGATTGAGTGTTTTGTGCAGATAAATGGCTAACATGGAAGGTGACTCCACATCACATGTTCATTCTGTGGCTCATAACCAGCCTACCCAAAACCCAAAACCCGATGAGCTTTTAATGCATAGGGCATAATTCCTATCTATCACATCTCATGAAAACAACCAGTTTATAGACCTAGCCACCCTTAAAAACCCTAACCACCCAATTCTTACTGAAATCCTTCGTGTCCATCCTCTAAATCATGCCCTTATATATAATCTTGTTACCACTGATACTCATGTTCCAGAAGTATATGCACAACAATTTTGGAAAACCTGCTATATCCATACCAATCGTTCTGAAAAATTTTCCATTAGGGCTGAGGTTGATGATTTTCGCCTTGTTATCACAGTAGATAGACTCAGGGAGATTTTTCACCTTCCTACGACTGATAGCCGACCACGGGCAACTGAGTTTAATCCACTTCCTGATGATGAACTGTGCCTAGCTGCTATTCAATCCTTTGGTTACTCTGGTCCATTGGAAAAGAAAAGTCAATTCAGGAGAAATAATTTGCACCCAATGTATAACATGTTCATGACAATCTTGCAGAAATGCTTAACTGCCAAACACACGGGATATGAGCATCTAACAGAAAATCAAATGAGGACTTTTGTTGCTGCTGACAATCACCTCCATGTGGATTATGCTCAATTACTCTTCAATGATCTCAAAATCACAATTACACAGAAAAACAGTTTGAAGAAGGTAGCGGCCAAATTCTTACCTTATCTGAGATTCATTCCGATGATCATTCAGCACGTCATGGATGAAAACCTTGAAATTCCTCAACGAGTAGGTTCGCCTTCTATTGCCCCCAAAGCTTTTAATGTTATAAAACCTGATATTCCTGTTCCATTTCCAGATCCTCAACCATTTCATGTTTCCTTGCTGGATCTTTGTGCGCAAAATGACATAGTAGTCACATATAGGACGAGTGTAGGAATTCATCCCCTGGTTAGACCAGAGCCGGTCCTACCTACCCAGGGAGAAGTAGCACCTCGTGAGGAAATAGAGGATAGGACTCAGTTATCTACGGGAGATGCTGAGAGGGCTGTGCAGAGAGAAAATCTTGAGAGGGGTGGTGAAGTTGGTGAGGTAGATACACATAGAGAGGGAGCAGCTACATTTGATCCAGCTAATATTCTTGACTATGTTGAGTTTCTAACTGTTCCAGCCAATGATCAATCTGATGCATCCACTGAACAAGTCAATCTTTCTAGCTCAGATTCTGATAGTATAGCTTCAGTCTCAAACACTGTCACTACACCTCCTGTTCATATTTTGTCATCTCCTGTCCGAACCCCTGAAATTCCTATCACTCATACATCAGACAGTACTCCTTCCTATGTGAGATTAACTGATCCTACTGAACAATCACCCTTTGTGAATGCTCCAAGTCTGAATATCATTTTAAATCCAACTCCCTCACAAGTGATAGTACAACAATTCACTCCGATAGTTCAACTTGCTCCTGAGCATGATCATGTACCATCCTTTAGGTGGGCCAGCCTCTGTGGCAGGACCCTCAACGGGTATCTCACGTGATACCCGGTATGTTACACAGTCCGAGCTTAACGATGCTATTAATCAAGCTGTGGCTCCTTTGCAGGCAAAACTGGATTCTATTGACTCCAAACTTGACAGGTGGTTCTCAGATGTTAATGCAAAATTCTCTGAGATCTCTGAAAGGTTGCGAGCAGTGGATGTTGCTTGCAAAACTCAAGCGGGTACACAAAAGCGGAGACGTGACGATCCTGATCCAGATGATCGCCCCGAGGGGGAGACACGGAGAAGGCTGTACATGAGTTCGAAAGATATTGTATCATTCACTCCGTCGAGTCAAAATTTTACAGGAGAAGGGGGAAGTGGAGGTCAAGATAGGGATACTCAAGCCGATGATGTTCTTAAACAACAGATGGGTTATCTTTGAACAGAGGTCTAATGTACATGAACAGGGGGAGATAGAACTAAACAGTGAACAAACTGAAGAGGTAACTCTTGAATCGGATACAGAGAATGTACAGGATTGGTATGGTGATGCTGGGATTGGAATGGAAGCTAATGAAAGTTCAGATGAAATTGATAAAGAAATTGATGAGTATGTTACATCTGTAACAAATCCTGAAACTCAATATACACAAGTTGTTAGAAGGTTTGAGGATTATCTAGAACCAGCTGAGATTGAGAAACGAAGAAAAGGGAAGCAAAAGATGACTAGAGCTGAAAAGAAAACTTTTGATATTTCAAAAGTTCTAAGTGGGGTAAACTTTGAAGTCCATTCTGTTTTTCCACCCCCAACAGGACAGTTTCAAACATCTGCTACAGATCTACTTAGACAAAAACAACAAGAAGAAGCAGCCAGAGAGTTTGTCAGAAATACTGAATGGACAGTGCCTCCAAATGTATTTGTGCCTCCTTCTCCTTCAGTGTATACAGGTACTCCATCTCTTGACAGAAGCAACATGTTTACGAGACTTGCAAGATTAAATCCAATCTGGAGGGATTATTCAGTGAATGGTCCATATCTCGAAGACAGAATTCAAGAAATTTATGTGAATGAAATTGAAACGAGGACACCTCCAGAGTTGAGACATTTAAATGAAAGTCAAGTAATATGATATCAACACATGTTGGAAAGATTCAGAACTCCAAAAGAGCAGATCATCTCAGAATATCCGATAACAAAACTTCTCAATATCTACAGTAATGATGGATTTGGTCATACAATTGTTTGGTTCGAAGTAGAAAGGGCAAATGGTCAGAAGTTTACATTCAATGAGGCAGATCTAAGATATATTCAACTTCACGACATCAACTTCATCTATTTGTATCTGTCGGAAAAATAAGGAAAGAAACCAAATGAGGTGTTTGGCCGTTCTGCACTGATGAAGTATATGAGAAAGTTAATGGAGTTTATTGAAGAGCATGATATGCAACTGGCAGATGAAAATAATCTTGAATAAGTTAATGTGCTGAAACCTCAACAGAATCATCCTAACTTGGATCAGATGGATTTATTAACTTTAGTTGATGCTGACCACAAGTTCTTCAACGGTGAACCAGGTGTCGTCTTCAGAAATTCAAGAAAAGAGAAAACATTTGTTCGTATGTGTGATCTCTTGGGTTATTCAGACGGCACGCTGAGAATCTTATATAATAGTCTTGAAATGAAGAACGCAAATGCTGGAGCTTCCATCACTGATAAAGAGAGACAACTTGTTTGGCTTCATATTGAAAAACTTAAGAAAACACTGGAGAGCAGGAGGATCATCCGCAAATGGCAAAGTTATTTTGGATTACGCAATGCTGTTCCATAATTGTTTTTATCTTATGTAATTCAAAATATTTGTAATAGGCACACTCCTCACTTAGGGGGAGATTGTTAGAACTCGAAAAGTTAGGGTGTGTTATGTAACTTTCCCAAGGCTATATATGGTCTTGGTGCGATTTTCAATACAAGCTTTGCATTCATATTCTCACAAATATCAAGGTGTTTGTGTGTGTTCTTATTGATATTCGCATTGCTTCATCCGTAAAGGGAAAAACACAATCCATTATTGGATAGCGACCAACCACTTCCCTCAGTCCTAATTCAAACTTCCTCCCCTAGAAGAATGACCGACTGTGGACTTTTAGAATTAAAAAGCATTCTGGGAAGTAACTAAACATGCTAAGATGGAACACAGTAAGGATTTATGAAAATACCCGCCCTCGGTGTATTATTAAATCACATTTAATAATCGATATAGTATGAAATACAATACTGCTTAATGTTCTCAAAATACCAATATATATATATATATATATATATATATATATATATATATATATATATATATATCAAACTTAAACCAAAATTGCCCTCCGATCTAGTGTGATAATCATGCACAGCTTGTGACAACGACTTAGTGAACGGATCAGCCAAATTGCCCTCCGATGCTACTCTGCTTATGGCGATATCACCACTCTCTATCACATCTATGATGAAGTGGTATTTCCGAGGAATTTGCCTTGTTTGCTTATGAACTATTGGTTCCTTATCTAATGCAACCGCACCTTATTGTCACAAAAGATATCAATGGGGTCGGTAATGCTAGGAACCACTCCATGATCTTGGATGAATTCCTCATCCACACAGCCTAATTTACTGCTTCACTAGCCGCAATGTACTCTGATTCGGTAGTTTAATCAGCAACCGTTTCTTGCTTGGAGCTCCTCCTACAGATAGCACCACAATTAAGAAGGAACATAAAACCCGGATTGCGATCGGCAGTCGTCGTTATCAGTTTGGATGCTAGCGTTAGAGTAACCATGTACTCTAAGCTCTTCCTCACACCCATAGACCAAGAACATCTCCTTTGTCCTCCGTAGATACTTGAGAATGTTCTTTACGGCTGTGCAATTAGCATGCCCCGGAATAGCCTGATATCTACGCGTCATGCTCAAGGCACATGATACATCAGGACGAGTGCATAGCATGGCGTACATGATTAATACTATTGCCGAAGCATAGGGGACCCTGTTCATTACGTCTAGTTTCTCTTTGGAACTAGGATATTGAGACTTGCTCAACGTCACTCCATGCAACATAGGGGTGTTACCCATTTTAGAGTCCTCCATCTTGAATCGCTTCAAGACCTTGTCGACATATGCACTTTGGCTAAGCCCAATGAGCCTCTTAGATCTATCCCTATAGATCTTTATCCCGAATATATACGCCGCTTCTCCCAATTCCATCATAGAGAAACAACTCCCAAGAAAAGATTTAACTTCTTTCAAGGTTGGGACGTCGTTCCCTGTAAGTAGAATATCATAGACATTTAGAACAAGGAATACAACAGTGCTCCCACTAGCCCTGACATATACGCATGGTTCATCCTTGCATTCCGAAAATCCAAACTCTTTGATTTTCTCATCAAAGCATAGTTTCCAGCTGCGAGATGCTTGTTTAAGCCCATAAATGGACTTATTTAGTCTGCAGTCTCTATCAGGATACTCTGGATGTAAAAAACCCTCGGGTTGTGACATAAACACCTCATCATTCAGCTTCCCATTAAGGAAGGTGGTTTTTACATCCATTTGTCATATCTCGTAATCATAAAATGCAGCTATGGCCATAAGTATTCTGATCGACTTCAACATGGCAACTGGTGAGAAGGTTTCCTCATAGTCAATGTCATGAGTTTGTGTGAAACCTTTAGCCACCAGCTTTGAAGGTATCTATAGAATCATCCATGCCGGTCTTCTACTTGAAGACCCATTTACACCCTACTGTCTTACACCCGGGTAGGTGTTGGGTTATAATACACATTGCAGTTCATAAAAACTTGCATTATACTGATTCACAACCTAACTGGTTTGAACCTACTCAGTATTGCAAACAAAAACTGTTATTATTTATAGAGTGGAACTAAAATAATAACTAACCCTTAAAACCCCAAAGGGTTATGATCTTTCGTTTACCACTAGTGTGTATGGATATACAATATATATATATATATATATATATATAAATCGATACATACATGTATAAACACATAATCATGTGATAATCATGTTTAAGTAGAAACATGTTATAACATAACTTTCAAGATTACCGTTTAAACCATACATGCATACATACTTTCGATCGATCATATATATATATATATATATATATATGTATATATATATATATAGGAAGAAGTTCCATTGAGAACCATTTTTAATGCGAGAACTGCGAGAACCAATCTGAGCCGTCCAATTCCCCCTCTTTTAATGTCATTGCCCACCCATGAATTCCTCACATACACCCTGCCACACTTGATCCACCCACGTTCTCCATCCATGAATTCCAATTATCAAATCAACGGCTAAGATTGGTTCTCGCGGTTCTCGCATAAAAATCGGTTCTCAATGGAACCCTCCCCTATATATATATATATATATTCGATCGATGATGAGATGAACACGAACAAGTGGATAAAGTTTATACCTTTTTACCTTTTCTTAGGGTTGCTCAAGTTGTAGTCCACCCGTTAAGAGCCACCATAAGAATCCGCTAAAAGGATTAATCATGAAGCTTGTACTTGTTTCGTTGATGTTACAAACACCAAAATCGAAACCACCCTTTGCTTAGGGTGTTCGACGGCCGAACAAGAGAGGAAATGGGCGAGATAGTTGTTTTCTTTGTATTTTTTGTGTTAACCTAGTCAAGGCTCTTTACTCCCTATTTATAGATAACATCTTTATAGAGTTTAAATAGGAAACCTTGATTAATTACCATTTACTAATTATTATTAAAATACAAAATATATATTATCTAATATATATTACTCGGTCGAATATATATATATATTTGTTTTTCCCTTTTAATACTTAATTAGCAATAGCCTTTATTTAAGATAATATCCAAAGTATTAATCTTAAATATTAATAATTAACAATATATGATTATTAACTAATAAATATATATCTTCTTGTTAATTAATATACTTGGTAATTATAACTCTTTGTACTGGTTTATGACTGATTGTCGTAAATCCTTCCTCTCAAATTGTGATTGTACAACTTCTTGAATTACGTGACCTCACAGGTGTGACCCTTGAGTGTCTTATGGCATTGGGCGTGTCATCAGGGTTCGACAGTTATGCACACAAATCCTATCAGCTCCCAATGCTTACCGTCAACACGAGTATCTTGATAATACTGGCCTAAGGGTACCTGTAAACAAGTCCTTAGGTTAACCAAGCAATAAGAACTCTTATAACCAGGTGTGATAACTAAATCTTATAAAACAACCTGTTTTATTAATTATAAAACCAACTATTTTATAGTAGGAACTTCATAAGAACCCTCTGTCTTATGGTTAGGTATCTTTAGGCTTTTCCCTCTGCATCCCGATGTTTCGATTGTGAATGTGAGCATGGTTTGAGTCAACTCTGTACACTCAGAACCATTTTTTGACTATCCGATCACTTGGACTTATTTTGAAAGCTCAAAAATCCCAAAAATCCCGTCATTAGAATTATATATGTATTTAAAATTCAACAAGTTAATAAGTACTGTTTTTATCTACAACACTTACTAGCTTCTATGTGAGTATATTTTATCAAAAAGTTAGATAAATATCTTGGCGTAGGTCAATTGCTCCCACTAACTATTATGAAAACATAGCATCACTTAAATTTCTTTTGACTTGGTCAAACTTGACACATGAGTCAAAAAACTGATTTTATGTATAAATCTAAGACTTAGATTTAATAAGAATCTTAAAGTCGACGAAACCTTTATCTTTGATTTTTTACACATCCATTATTTCCTATTACGAAAATTGATTTCTCGAGACTTTACATTATTACAAGTATAATACACTTGTATTACTTACCATTTTAAAACATGTGAGTTTCCTTGATTACAATATCCATTATAATCATACTCATAAATGTTTTTATCCTTAAACACCTTCCCATAAATAATAACTATTATTTCAAGTGTTAAATGCTAGTTCAAGCCTTGAACCTTTTTTTCATATATGCTTATAACTACTTAGATAAACCTTATAACGCCAACTTTGTTACTTTAAGTAACTATAGAAGTTTAGTCGAGAAATTACAATATTAATATGCAACTCAAATGGCAATCAATGCATAAGGATACTAACAAGTCAAAAATTTGACTTGTTAGTTATTCTCTAGTCATACTTGACCAGATATAATCACAAAAACACGTGCAAGGATATATCAACTAATAATTCATTAATATTTTAATAAATGAGAGTCCCAAAAACCAATACATTTTGAAATAAAATAAAAATAGGTGATAAGCTATGAAATATAAATATCCTTGTCTTTTGCACGTAGTATCCTCTTGCGTTCCTTGGCATCATTTGCTTCTACTGACCTATTTGTAATAAACGATCGCAAAATGTCAAACACACTTATATAATAAGTTGAAAGCAAAAATACTGAAGTTAGTCATCGAAGTTACCTGTGGTGTTTCCACCACCTTCGTGACGCTTCCACCACCTTCGTGACGCTTCGGGTAGTTGACCTTATAGTGGCCAATCCCACCGCACTTGAAGCACCGGTTCTCGGCTCTTGCTTTATTCAGTTTAAATTTCTTGCCCTTGCCCTTGCCTTTACCATTTGCCTTGGCCTTGGGTGCAGATGGTCCTGGCTCGGTTTTACCCTTGCCTCTTCCGTTGCGCCCCTTCCTCTTTTTAACACCGCCGTTATCCATCATAAGGATGTCCTTGGACTTATTACCCATATTCGACTCTGCTGTCTTGAGCATTGAATGAAGCTCAACTATGGATTTCTCCATGTTTTTCATGTTATAAATGACTATAAAAGGCTTATAGTCATCAGACAACGATTTGAGTATTATATCCATTGCCCAGCTGCAACGGTACTGGGTGTCCAAGCCTTTCCAGGTGGTCCATGTACCCTTTCATTTTCATGACGTGGGTACTTACCCAAGTGCGCTTAGCCATCTTGCAAGTGTTAAGAGCCTTCGTGACGTCGTAACATTCTGAAAAAGTCTGCTCTTGAAACATGTCCCTCAGCTGACGGATCATGTCATAAGCCGATCTTTCCATCATACTCGTTTGTAACTCTGGACTCATTGTTTTGAGCATGAGGCAGCTCACATCTAGCGCATCATTGACACACTTATGATAAGTTTCCCTAACATCAGCCCTTGCATTGTTGGCTGGGGCATTTCCCACCGGCTCCTCCAGGACATTCCACTTTCTCTCATGCCTGAGCACGATCCGAAGATTGCGCTCCCAGTTGAGAAAGTTAGGTCGAGTAAGCTTATCCTTTTATAGGATGGAACGGAGTGAGAGGTTATTAGTGTTGGATACGTTTGCCATCTACAATTTTCAATTATATAGTTCGATTAGTAACACATAATAGATTTTGTCTAAATACAATCGATAAAAACCCTTAAATCATAAGTATTTGCCCTAGGATTTTTATTTCACAAGTGTTGGTGCACGGTTTGGGCACGACAACACCAACCCCGTGCTATTTCAGGTAGGTAGGTTCTTTACTATTTAAACTCTAAGTGAAAGGACCAAATATAGCAAAAATGAATAAGAGGTATTAACACTTCTTTTTGAGAACCCCTATAGCAAAAATGAATAAGAGGTATTAACACTTCTTTTTGAGAACCCCTTTATAAAAGGGAGATGAGGACATAACACACAATTAAATGTGTGGGCTGAAGTGTGTGTTTGGTGTGTGTATGTGTGTGTGTGTGTGTGTGTGTGTCTTCTTGAAGGTAGAAAGAGAGGTTAGAGAGTAAAACAATTAAAGTGAAGATCAATGAGAGATTAAGCCATGCATGTGTAAGTTTTAGCATGAATCAAGTGGTGTTCTTCATCTAGAACAAGATGTGGAAGCTATTTTTCATCAAAGTCAGATTTGAAAAACACACACTTAGTGTGTGTTCTTGGTGTGAGAGAAAGTTAGAGAGAGAAAGTGCTTAAGTCCAAGGATTCTTGCATGCATGTGAAGATCAAGTGTTATTAATACAAGAAATTAAGGTAAGAAATCTTTAACTCTTGTGTTCTTATGTAACTAGAGAGGGAAAGTTTGATTTAAGCTTAGATTTGAGTTGCATGCTATGTTTTTATGAGGATTTGGTGTTTATACACCTAATAGAACATGTATTAAGTGTTGCATGTCAAGATTTGAAGTTAGAAGTGGTTATTTTTGAAATTGGTATAAATGGTACAAGTCTTTAAAGCATGAGATTGAGCTAACTAATTAGAATGAGTTAAATTGGTATTGTTTGTATAACCTTTGGAATTTAATGTATTGGTATCAAATTGAGGATTAACACATGTTAGAAGAGCATTTTGAAAGCCAATAAATCTGTATTTGAAGTATTTCAAGCATTGGGTTTGAACTGGGTCAAAATTACACATTTTTTATACAAACCCGTACCTACATTTTGTACAAGACAACATGTTTTACTAGTTTTCGAAAAATCATTAAAAGTCAAAGAAAAATCGATAGAGGTCGTACTATATATCGTTGGAAAGTTCTAGATGTATAGTTTCTTTCTTATGTTGGACAAAGAAGCTAATTCAGAGCATATGATGATTAAAAATATGAAATACTATAGAAGGGTCAAGTTGAAAGTATACATTTTTGTTTACAAGTTGAAATTTTAGATGATTTGGACTATGAGACTCTTTGAGCAGACTTGGAAAGCTTTAGTGTCAAGTTTTAGTTAATGTTGAGGATATTTTATGCCACTTGTTGCCTTGATCAAGTGTGTTGCCCGGTTAATTTGTATGAGCTGAGTTGACTAAATAATATAAATGTTCTTATACTTGTTTAGGCGTATATATTTACTTTTGCTTGGATTTGGTTGTGAATATTCGGGTGTTGATTCTCATCACACCAATAGGAGAGTATACTTGACCTTCTCTTACAATGACCATGTTGTATGAATGGTATGCATATGTGATTGTGCTCTTTGAGCATTTGAGAAAATGTGCTCCTTAGAGCATTTAAGTATTTGCCTTGGTACAAAGTATAGAGATGGGGTTCCAGTATTTATTATTGGATCCTTTGAGATTATTAATTACGTGAATAATTATACTTATGTGTTATTGTATCTGTTTGTAGGTATGCTCACTAAGCAATCTGTTTATCAGAGTTGTTACCATATTTTCAGGTGGTATAAAAAACAAAGGCAAGGCCCCGGCTCCGATGGTTTGAAGATTTAGAGATGGCTCCTAAATGATGTTTGACTTCCGCGTTCTTTGAACAATTATATTTTTGATGAACCAAAGCTTGATAATATTTTGAAAATTTTGGTAACTAAATTTGACCGTACTTTTGTATATCTTTGTTGATCAAACTTTTATTAAAAATTATTTAATTAATTTCTTAGTTTTAAAAAAATTTGGGTCTTTACAACTTGCTATTAGAGCCGAGGTTTAAGGGATTCGGATGATGCATGAGGTATTATCTGATCTTAAAGCGAGGATTTGATAGGATAACCCAGGTAATGCGCGAGGTGTTGTCTGATTTTCTAATCAATATTTTTTGAAACTATAGGAGCCATCAACCAGAGCCGGAAGAATAGTGAGCATACTGGGTATGTTTGAATAGTTGAGCTTGAATGATATGATAATGTGTAGCAGATAATGTAAAGTACTATTTACACTATCACGAGGATAGCTGTAATTATAAATTTGAAGCATATGAGCTATTTGATTCTCAAGTTAGCATGGTAGAACTGAATGTGTTGTGCAAATATTGTTGCTATGTGTTAGTAAGTTATCTGTTATCTGTAGAAAGAGTATGCTATACCTAAATTTGTGAATCGGGGTGTTATTTGGTTGAGTCAAGAATGGGTATGTATAGTGTGTTTAAAATAGTAGAGGGGGCATACTATAATAAACACATGGTACATATTTAGTCTTTACAAGATCATAAGACATATTGTGGATCAAATAAAGGGTATTATGTGAGTAGGAAGACAGTATGTTAATTTTTTGAAGCTTTGCTAGTAATAAGAAAAGTAGGAACCCTATATCTATCCTGCTTTATACTAGACAGTAATTGTTTTAGAATGGTTAACACACGAAGGAGTGGGAATGAATCAGCACCAGTAGCTGACACCAGTAGGCCCCCAAACGGATATACGGCAAGTAATACTAGTATTTCTATGCCTCCTATTACTAGAACAATGCCCACTCCTACCGAGAGACCTCAGATTGTGGTAGAAGAAGTTCACGAGGAACATGCAGATGCCATAGTTAAGGAGGTAGTGCCTGCCGAGTTAGGGAAAGCATTAGGAAAAGGTATACCCTATATCATTAATCAAACTTTTGAGAAAATAGTAGAAAGATTTGATGGAATGATACAAAACAAGGTTGATAATATTGTTCAAATAGCAGTAACCACTCTTCAGGAAAATATACGAAATAAAGTTAGAGGTGAACATCCACAGGGATGTAGCTACAAGGAATTTTCTGCATGCAACCCGCCATCCTTTGAGGGGGTTATGGATCCGATTGTCAGTAATAAATGGTTAGCAGAAGTAGAAGGAGCATTTAAAACTTCTGGATGCCATTTGAATATGAAAGTAAGGTATAACTCAAATTTACTTAAAGGTGTAGCTAAATTTGGTTGACTCGATCGAACAAAGGAAGGGTGAGGCTCAGATTGATTCGATGACTTGGTCAGAATTCAAATAATTGTTTAAACATCAGTTCACACCGCGACAGAATAGTAGAAGAGTTTATCTCCATGGAGCAGACTACTGAATCAGTAGATGTTATAAACAATAAGTTTCTTGAAATGTCATGTTGTCCCCGAATACGTAGCTACCGAGCAGATGAAGATGCATAGGTACATTTCCATATTCATAGATGATATTAGAGAGGTACTGGTGACATCAAAATGTCAAAATTTGGATGACATGATTAATATGGCTGGGAAGAGGGAACAAGAGCTGTTAAGGCAAGCTGCTTAAGGAAAGAAGAGAAAAGTAGAAAATATCAATGTTCATTAGAAAAAAAACTAAGCAAGCTGAAAAGAAGGGAGAAACTCAGGATACTTTGTGTAGCAAATGTGGAAAGAAGCATGCTGGAATTTGTAAAAAGGGATTAATTAGATGTTTTCATTGTGGAAAGCAAGGACACAACATCAAGGATTGTCCTGCAGTAATATGAGTGTGCTATTCTTGTTATTAGTCAGAGCATACCAGGAATCAATGCACAAATCTTTTCACAACCAAAGGTAAACCAACGGTTCCCTTACCACCACTACGAATCACTGAAGAAAAGGAGAAGATATATGAGGTACCAAAGGCTAATGGGTAGAGCCTTCCAACTGACAGTTGAAGAAGCTACAACAGAGCCAGAAGTTACCTTTACTGTTAATAACGTACCTTCATTTGTAATTATTGATTCTTGAGCTATCAAAATTGAGCGTGTCTGTTTCATTTTGTAAAAGTTCCTGCATGCTCCGGTTAGCCTAGAATTTCCCCTAGAAGTATAAATAACGGATGATAAGTCTGCTATCATAAATAATGTTTATAAAAGAAATGTAGTAGAGACAGATAGCATTAATATTCCTTATTGATCTTATTCCGATGATGATGAAATAATTTCAAAAGATAGTTGGCATGGATTAACTGGCCTTCACCAGGCAACAATCTATGGTGAGCTGTAGATGATACGGGTTCAAACCTAAGTGGGGAAGAGCTTACTATCCAATAAGAAATAAAAAAAAAAAGAAAAGAGAAAGTTAGCTATTATTTTTAGTACCGATTGACAACTTCAGATATGCATGAGATGAGAAGTAGTTATAAGAAGATTTTTCAAAAAAATGCTTTTAGAACACGGTATTGCCCTTATGAATTTGGTCATGCCTTTTGGGTTAAGTAATTCATAGCCGCATTCATGGACTTGATGAACAGAGTATATAGACCTAAGTTGGATAAGTCTATGATTTTATCCATCGATGATATATCGAATTATCTAAAAAAAATCAAGCAAGAGCATAATATTCATCTAAAGGAAATGTTGGAAGTTTTGAGAAAGGAGAAACTATATGTCATCATTTTCAAATATGAATTTTGGTTGCAAGAAGTTTAATTTCTCGGTCATGTAGCTAACAAAGAAAAAGTTAAGGTGGATCTGAACAAAGTAGAGTCATTGATGAAGTATGAACCACATAAGGACTCTGCTAAAATTAGAAGTTTCCCTAGTATGGTAGGTGACTATTGCAGATCCATCCAAGCCTTTTTAGAGATTGTAGTTCTATCAATAAAAAGTTAACTAAGAAGAATGCATAGTTGTCACACCCCGCCAAGGCGGAATCCCGAAGTGTGACGGAGAGGATCGCCATAACACATTAATGACAACATAGAGAAAACACTAAATGCAATTATTCAACATGTCACGACGTTTCCTCGACAGAAGAGGGGACTTGTGCTGCGATAAGTCGATATTCATGACATCATAGTCAAAAGTAATGAAAGAGAAAACGAAAAATGTAAATCCCAAAACCCGGGACAGGTATACGGGGCAACAAGCCCAAAACCAACAATCAAAGTAAAAGAAATAGTTCAAAAGTTATGTCTGAAGTCTAAAAGTAGTCTTGCACTAGCTGAATCTTTTTAAAAGTCCAATTAGCCTTCTAAGCATCCTTAGTTATCGTTGTTAGAATTACCTGAAAATAAACACTATAAAAATGTCAACACAAAGGTTGGTGAGCTCGCAGGTTTAAATAGAAATCAAGTTACCGTGTATAGCATGTAGATTTGACAATTGCCGCATAATAGTAAAGTACTTGCAAATTGAGCATAGCAGTAACTGAAACAAGTTACCGTGTATTACATTTTTATTGAAGTTTGTATTAAATATACAAACTTAGGGACAATATTGTAAATACCCTTAGGGGTATATATACTAATGACTAATTAGTCATTAGTAAGGTCTTTGGCATAATCACAAAGCTTAAGTGTGTGCTTTAATGGTGTTCTTGATTTTCTCTCTATATTCTTGATTATGATTCATTGATCTTCATATTACTCATTGATACCTAAATCACTTGGGAAAAACAAGTAGAAATATAGTCATCACATAGGCATAATCAAGTATAAGTTCACATAAGTACATATCATGCAACATACAATTGTCATTAAAAGTTTAAAACACGGTATAGTAAAACATGTTGAGTGTCATTTCCCCCCAAAAGATATGCACGAAAAAGGGGCTACGAGTACTCACCTTAGCTGCTCAATGAATCCTAATCTTGCGGAGGAATAGGTGCGGGATCTACAATAAGTAATAATGTACATGAGTCACTTATGTAGGTGTTTGAACTCCTAGTATGGCCCATAGGCATGTGGAGTTGTTTGGTATTAACCAAATGCCACAATTTCAAGTTTTCTAGTTTTATAGGTTGATTTTAAGTAATTTTAGAAAATACTAAACGTCCGAGTTTGATCATCAAATTTATTTTACAGTAGGATCAATGTATCTACTACGTCGTATAATATTTCCAGAATAAACCAACTTAGATAGCTATTTATAAAAATTAATGAAAGCTACTACTGACAGAGAAACATCTGCACATGCGCAACAAAATGTTTGAATTTTGTAAAAATAGTAAATGACATCTAAAATTCACGAACTTTTTACAGAATACTCTAGACTCTATGAAATTCTAAAGTAAAAATATTTTTTGAAAATACTAAGTTTTGAATGGGTTTCTAACCAAAACTTTAACCTCAAATCTGTCTGACACACACTGGCAGATTTGCGCACTTCTACGGTAAAATATTTTTGACCGACCAAAGGACCTTAAAAAATTACAAACCTTAGTTGTGGTGAAAAGAGACTCAAATCACTACATTCTAGACCCAAGAATCGATTAAAAACTCCACGAATAGACCCTGTTATGCCTTCCCAAATACGACCAAACTTTCTGTCCAGAAACCAGTTTTATGTATATAGAACTTTGAGGAATGAAAACCTAGTTTTTGATTATAAAAGCTCTTAGACACATCATGAAAACGTTTTTGAACATATTATTGATGATCTTAGTCATATTTCCATGGATTCAAGAAGGAGATGAATGAGAGATGAGAAGATGACATAGAGAGACCATAAGATGATAAGGATTAGAGGCTTACCTTTTATCCAATGATCACAAACCCTAGATTGAAGCTTTGATCTTGTGTTCTTGATTTAAGAAATCGACAATGGAGGTGGGGGAGGGAGTGAGGTCGACGATTGAGGGATAGGGGGGAGAGAGGAGCCGTGAATTGCAAATAAGGGGGGCTAGGGTTTAGGTTTAGGTTTAAATAGGGTAAGGATTGGGTTAGTTTTTAAATTAGGGATAAGTATGAGGTTTAAATCTTAATTTTTTTAAAACAAATCTATCCTAATACTATAAAAATCGAAATTATATATATAAATTAACAAACTTTATTTATTTATTTTTTTAAAAAACATAATAAATTGGTAAAATTATGGCATTCTGTTGGGAAATTTGCTAAGTCATTGAAACCATTGAACATGCAAAGGTAAAACTGTTAAGAGTATTTTGGGGATAACAGTTGAAAACTGTTAGATGGATACGAAAACAGTTGTAACTAACAGTTGCTGCAAGGTTTACAACTGTTGGTACAAAAGTTCAGAACTGTTAGTTGGCAAAGTCAAAAACTGTTAGAAGGCCTTGAAGTGAAGACTATTAGAAGACATGCAGAACTGTTGTGTTCATTAAACAGTTTCTGTTGAGCTATATTTGGAAAATCCTATCTTTGAAGATATCTCGAAATACTTTGAAGATTATCAAGATTATCTCAGAAGATAGAAGATTACCTAACTGTCAACAATTCAAGGAGGATCAAGAGTCTATATATACTTCATTAGATGATCAATTTAGCACGACGACTTGATCTCTTTATTAAAAGCATTTGTTCTCATTGTTATTTATTTTCTGAAAGTGTTTAGCCTCTAAGTTTCTTGTTGAAACCTAAGAACAGTCTGTGTTCTTCGTCTAACAGAATAAGTTAGATTAGGGGTGAAGTTTGCTTTTGTAATCATTCTGGTTGGTTAATAAAACTACTTTTTGATTGAATTAATCTTTGTTTAAAACCTTCTTTAATCAATTAAGTGTGATTCCGCAACTTCTTAATTGATTGTGATCATAGTTAAAGATTAACTTTTATTTTACTCTGATTGATTATTTAAAGTTAGTTCTTGTTATTTGATATAATCTATATCCGATCCTGACAAGTGGTATCAGAGCCTTATCATTAAGGTTCCTTTGATCACCGGTTGAAGGTTTTTGCTTTATCTTGCTTTAATATTTTTTTTTAACTGTCTTTAAATCAATTTGTTTCAATGGATTCGGGAGGTTCTTCTGATAATAGTGGGTCAGGGTCCAACATTCGTGTTCCCATGCTCAAACCATCTGATTGTGAGATGTGGAAACTAAGAATTAAACAGCATGTCCAACTAATGGACTATGCTGTTTGGCAAATCATTGAAACTGTTCCTACTAATCCCATTGAACTGGATGAGAATGGAAAACCAAAGAAGAAACCACCTCCAAAGACAGATGCTGAAAAGAAGGATAGAATGATTGAGATGAAAGCCCTCAGCATCCTTCAGATTGCAATTCCCAATGAGTATCAACATCAATTCAAGAAATTTGATGATGCTCATGAACTTTGGAATGCTCTGGAGAAGAGGTTTGCTGGGAATGCTAGTTCTAAGAGAAACCAAAGAGATCTTCTTAAACAAGCATATGAGAACTTCACCAGTGGGAAGAATGAGAGTATCACCCAAATCTTTGATAGGTTTTACAAACTGGTGAGTCAACTGGAGAGTGCTAAGGTTAGGCTTGATCAAGATGAGATAAATAGAAAGTTTCTTAGGTCTCTAGGTGATGAATGGACTGTATTTGCTGCACAATGGAGAACCAAGGATTCTCTTGAAGACATAGAGTTAGATGACCTCTATAATAGTTTGATAGTGTTTGAGGGAGAGATAGAGGGAAAAAGAAAAACTGTAGTCCCTAGTCAAAGTGCTGCTCTCCTGTCTTCCTCAGGTATGGAATCAAACCATTCATTAACTAACTCTCTTGATAGTGGTGCAGGTACTAGTTTTGTTGTTGGACTAGATATGAATACTCCAGATGCAGTTCTTGAAGCTTTTCTTGCCAGCCATGCACATTCAACCCTCACCAATGAGGATCTTGAACAAGTGCACCCTGATGATCTTGAGGAAATGGATCTCAAATGGCAGATGGCCATGCTTACTGTTAGAGCCAAGCGATTCATTAAAAGGACTGGAAGGCAAAACATGAATTTCAGAGCTGATGGCAAGGCTGGATTTGACAAGTCAAAGGTGAGATGCTTCAAATGTCAACAACTTGGCCACTTTGCAAGAGAATGCAGATCTGGTGGACAAGTTCAGAATCAAGGTCAGAGGCCAACTCAGAACCATACCTCCTCAGCATTGGTGTCACAAGAAGGCCATGGATTTGATTGGAGTGATCAAGCAGAGGAGGCTACCAGCAACAAAGCTTTGATGGCATTGACTAACTCCTCCATCAAAATGGATTCTCCAGAATCTGAGGACATACAGGTATCTTCTAAACTATGTCCTGGTGAATGTAGAGCTATTGTTAAGAGATTTAGAGAGCACAATAAGAAAGTATGTGCTGCTCTAAGTAAAATGGAGGAGAGAAGGTATGAGTATACTGCTATGATAGAAGATTTTGAAAAGAAAATTAAAGACTATCAGGCTAATGAACTGCAAATGGACTATGATAGAAAATATCATAAGTGGGAGAAAGAGCAGTTTCAAGATGAGATTGATAGTCTGAAAAAGAAATTGGTTGAAAAAGAAAGCAAGGTGGATGAACTCACAAAGAAATTGGAGGGTGTGGACATTGATCTTGGAATGTTCAAGGCTGCAAACCTTAAGCTTGAGACTCTGCTACAATCTCAAGTGAGAGATAAGGTGAAAACTGGACTTGGATATAAGGAAACCCCACCTCCATACAATCACACATACATAACACCCTTGTCTGAGGCAGCTGAAAGATATGTCAATGAACCTTTAGCAGATGAATTAAAGTCAGCTGATCCAAAGTTTGAGAGCTATGAAGATGAAGTTCTGTCTGTAGTTAGTGTTGAAGATATTGAGATAGTTGTGAAGAAAGATGAAGTGATTCCATATGAAAATCACATCTGTTGTGAACCCATTTCCACAAAACCATCTTTCAATCCTGTGGTGTTTATAAAAGCATCCACAGAATCCCTCATCACTGAGCCAACACCTTCAAAAGCAATCCATTCCATTGAAAGTTCCACAACTTTTGCAAATAGTCCCCATTTTTACACTAACAGTTCACACAAGAACCCAAACAGTTCTAATCTAAAAAGCCCAACTGTTAGTACAAAAGCCAAAGGAAAGGAGAAAGTTGGTGAGATTGTGTATGCAAAGAAGAAAATGGAAGCTTCAAAATCTCAGGCTAAACCCAAGCCTAAAAAAAGGCATACTGAAATGCCTGCATGCACATGTCAAAAACATGGTGTCCAAAAGTTTCCTCCATCTGCAGCTGTTAGAGGAAATCAAAGAAATAGGAACCAATTCTGGTCACAAAGAACTGGTTTACCTATTGTGAAAACCAAAAAGTGCTACATTTGTGGAAGATCTAATCATTTAGTTCAAGACTGTTACTATAACCCACAGACCAATGGCACTCAAAACAAAAGTCCCAAACTACAGAATAACAGTTCTAAAACTGTTAAGTCAAAACAGATCAACAGTTCTAAGACTGCTAAGCCAAAACTGGCAAACAGTTCTAAAACAGTTACATCCAAACCAACTAACAGTTCCAAAACTGTTTTAGCAAAACCAAAAACTGCTGGTTTGGCTTGGATGAAAATTCAAAAACAAACTGATTCTGGAGAAGGTAAAACTGTTCTTCAAACTGAAAATCAAAAGGAATCACAAGTTGATTCATCTGTTTTACCAACTCCACCAGCTGTTTGTTCAAAGGTGTCCACTGTTAATCACAACAGTTGGAAACCACATGTTCTTACAAAGTACTCTTCACACAAGTTAGAGAAATCTAATTTGGATGAAATCAAAAAGAACAAAACTCTGTTTAAGTATTATGACTTGAATGGTGTACCCAAGACCTGCATGGCCTGGGTACTTCCTGCTACTAACTGATTGTATTTGTACAGAGCATTCATAGGGCGAATCAAGGAGGAATTTGGCATGTGGATAGTGGATGCTCAAGGCACATGACTGGAAATCCACAATGTTTAAAGGATTTCAAAAGAATCACTGGAGGATTTGTAGCATTTGGAGGCAATCCAAAGGGAGGAAAAATCACAGGTAAAGGAGCTGTTGAGGCAGGTACACTTACATTTAATGGTGTTTTCTTTGTTGAACAGCTTAAGTACAATTTGTTAAGTGTATCTCAAATCTGTGACAATGGAAACAAAGTTTTGTTTACAGATTCAGAATGCATTATTCTTTTAAAAGATTTTAAATTAAATGAGAAGGATGTTCTTTTAAGAACACCTAGAAAAGATAATGTATATTGTCTTGATCCACAAAAGATTGCTAAACAGAATGTGTTAAGCTGTTTACTCTCCAAAGCATCTCATGATGAGTCTGCCATTTGGCATAGGAGGATGTGTCACATGAATTTTAAAACCATGAATTTGTTAGCTAAAAACAATTTGGTAAGAGGTTTGCCCCAAAAAGAGTTCTCATGTGATGATCATTGTGTGGCATGTCTTAAAGGCAAGCAACACAAAACTTCTTATAAGTCCAAAGAGACTTCTTCCATTTCTGCACCTTTACAACTATTGCATATGGATCTTTTTGGTCCTACTTCTGTAGTGAGTATAGGGAAGAAAGCCTACTGTTTAGTCATAGTTGATGATTTCACCAGGTTTACTTGGGTTCAATTTCTTAGAACTAAGGATGAAACTGCTGAGTTAGTTAAGTCTCTTATTCTTAAAATTGAAAATCAATCTGATTTAAAGGTGAAAGTCATTAGATCTGACAATGGTTCTGAATTCAAGAACTATGAACTAAACAGTTTTTGTGAAAGTAAAGGTATTGAAAGACAGTTCAGTGCCCCTAGGACTCCCCAACAGAATGGAGTTGCTGAGAGAAGGAATAGGACTTTAATAGAGGCTGCTAGATCCATGTTAGCTGATTCTAGGTTTCCAATGACATTCTGGGCAGAAGCAGTGAACACTGCCTGCTATGTTCAGAATAGAGTACAAGTAGTCAAGTCAAAAGGGAAAACTCCTTATGAGTTGTTTCTCAAGAGAAAACCTTTAATCAACTTCTTCAAACCATTTGGTTGTCCTTGCACTATCCTCAATACCAAATCACAGTTAGGCAAGTTTGAGAGTAAGGCTGAAGAAGGTTTCTTTGTAGGATACTCCACTCAAAGTAAAGCTTATAGAGTTTTTAACAATGTCACTAGGATCATAGAAGAGAGTATGAATGTCTCTTTCAATGAGCATAGGATCAATATTGAAGGTAATGGACCTGATTGGTTATTTGATATTGATGCATTGTCTAAATCTCTTTCTTTTGAGTATTCTACTGAAACAGCTACAGGTACTTCAACAACTGTTGGTGAAAATCATCAAACAGCTTCAACAAGCCCGAACAGTTTTGACACTGTTAGCTCAAAACCAACAACTGTTGGTTCAAACAAAGTTACTGAAGACTTTGTCGTAATTTCTCTGCTTCAACAAGAGTTACCAACTATTGATCCATTGATTGATGCTGAATCTTCAAAGGACATGGAATCCCATGATCCTCAACACCACACTGACTCTGCTGATCAAGTGTGTGATAACGCTGAAAATTCAAGTGAATGTGAGTTTGATCTGTCTAATCTAGGGGATGAACTGACTGAAGAAAACATTCCTACATCAAGAGTTCACAAGATTCATCCAATATCACAAATAATTGGAAATCCAACCACTCCTATCAGAACAAGGAATATGCTGCAAAATGAAAACAGTGGTGTGGATCTTGCCTAATTTGACGTGAATGCTTGCTTTTTGTCTCAAATAGAACCAAAGAAAGCAATTGAGGCATTGAAAGATCCTTCATGGGTAGAGGCAATGCAAGAGGAGCTCTTACAATTTCAAATTCAGCAAGTTTGGAAGTTGGTTGAGCTTCCAAGAGGCAAAAGAGTAATTGGTACCAAGTGGGTGTTCAGAAACAAGAAAGATGAAAGAGGGATTGTTATCAAGAATAAAGCAAGACTGGTTGCACAAGGCTACACACAAGAGGAAGGAATAGACTATGATGATGTTTTTGCACCTGTTGCAAGGATTGAAGCCATTAGGCTATTTCTTGCTTTTGCAAGCTTCAAAGGATTTAAGGTGTATCAAATGGATGTCAAGTCTGCTTTTCTCTATGGAACTATTGATGAGGAGGTATATGTGTGTCAACCCCCTGGCTTTGAAGACTCAAAGTACCCTGACAAGGTATATAGGTTGGATAAAGCCCTATATGGTCTACATCAAGCTCCTCGAGCTTGGTATGAGACATTATCATCCTATCTCCTTGAAAATGGTTTTAAGAGAGGCACAATTGACAAAACATTGTTTACAAAGATTGTTAAAACAGAGATTTTGCTTGTTCAAATCTATGTTGATGATATAATCTTTGGATCCACTAATGACAGCTTGTGCAAAGAATTTGAAGTCATTATGCACAAAAGATTTCAGATGAGTTCAATGGGTGAACTCACATTTTTTCTGGGATTGCAAGTCAAACAGAAGCCAACTGGTATTTTTCTAAGCCAATCTAAGTATGTCAAGGACATATTGGACAAGTTTGGCTATCAAGATGTGAAGCTGGCAAGTACTCCAATGGAAACACACAAACAGTTGGGAGCAGATTCTGAGGGGGAGGATGTTGATATACACCTCTATAGATCAATGATTGGTTCATTAATGTACTTAACTGCTTCTAGACCTGATATAATGTTTGCTGTTTGTGTTTGTGCCAGGTTCCAATGCAGTCCGAAGATGTCACACCTGTTTGTTGTAAAGAGAATCTTTAGATACCTCAAAGGCCAACCAAAATTGGGACTTTGGTATCCTAAAGATTCACCTTTTGATTTGGTGGCATATTTTGATAGTGACTATGGTGGAGCCAATGTGGACAGAAAATCAACCTCCGGAGGATGTCAATTCTTTGGATCAAGGCTGGTTTCATGGCAATGCAAGAAACAAACAACAGTTTCAACTTCAACAGCTGAGGCAGAATACATTGCTGCATCAAGCTGCTGTTCACAAGTGTTATGGATCCAAAATCAGCTTCTGGATTATGGTTTGTCTTTCTTAAATACTCCTATTTATGTTGATAACACCAGTGCTATTAGCATAGTTAATAATCCAGTGAAGCATTCTAAAACCAAGCACATTGAAATCAGATTTCACTTCATAAGAGACTGCAATGAAAAGAGATTAATCCAAGTTATGAAAATTCATACTGATGATCAATTAGCTGATTTGTTCACTAAAGCTTTTGATGTGAGCAGATTCAATTTTTTGATTTCCAACATTGGAATGATTAACTTGGACTAACAGTTGTTCATTATTCCGTGTTTTTCACACTAACAGTTTGCAACTGTTAGTTACGTTTTCTAACAACTGTTATCCTTTAAGTATTCAGAGAGGGAAATGCAATTTCACACATCAGTTTTGGACATATCTACTGACCTGTCTCACAAACAGTTTTCACACCCGTGACTGTCCTTGTTATGAGGTAAAGGTAAATTCACTTTCTTGAATCAACAGTTCCAAACTGATAAAGGTGAGTCATTTTGCTTGTTATATAGTGCATTTGATATGACAAGTCACTGCATGCTATTAATGGAAATTACTGGACATTAATGGTCATTAATGACTATTAATGGACATTAATGCCTCCCAGTTTCTCTATAAATAGCCTTGCACCCATCCTTCACAAATCACTCCTACATTTGCACACTCTTCTCTCTGCAAATGGCTACTAACTTTTTTCTCATAACCCTCAAAGATATTAATGTTAGACAAAGTTATGTAACCATCCCTGCCCCATTTGTAAGAATGCATGAGCTTTGGCAATACTCATCATGTGTTCTTGAGATGCATGATGATCGAGATAGGTTCACCTTGACACAACATCCAGATCCACGTAGGCCAAATAAACCATTTGATCATATTCGTATAAGAGGCACTACAAACTCCGCAGTGTGGTTCAATGTTCGAAGATATAATACTCATAACCACCAGAGGGCCTCAGATGATGAGGCAGTGGAAGTCATTGTAATAGATGACTAGTTCCACTGCACACCCACGAGGCAAATTATGACAATCGTCTCTGGTGATGCATATGATGAGAAGGTCTACTGCACACCCATTGGTAGGTAGTATGTTTTGACAATTGTCTAAGGCTTGTCAACAGTTAACGGAGAAAGTTGTCTACACTTACGGTGTAGATCATTGTTCTCCCACACCTACGAGACGGCCTTGCACAATTAGATAAGCAGTACCAACAATGGCTTGTGCATTACATGACCATTCTTTGAAGACAGGCTTCTCAGTAAGGCGATGGCGGCACTGTAGAGGCTATTCTGAACTTGATTCTTAAATAACGAAGACATTCTTGAGCAAGAATGTGATGATGATTGTCTTCCCTTAAAGTTCAGATTTGATGATACAAACTGTTAACGATAATTTGTCATATGTAGATCTCGGAGTTAAGACAGTTCTTATAAGCTGTGTTTAGATCTATAGCACAAGACAGTATTGTTTTCTCAAAATTATTGTAGCTCAATTGTGATTATCTTGAATAAAATATATCTTATGTTGATGACTGTGTTCTCTAATGATTTATTATTATTGCTTCAGCATTTGATATATGTGAGCTGAAAGGTTGTTTGACAGTTGCACATTTCTGTTTCAATCAATACTAACAGTTTTCAACTGTTAGCATATGGCTTCGGCAACTGTTAGACAAAGTCCATGTGCAACTGAGGGGGAGAAATTTGTCAACTAAGGGCGAGAAATGAAGAACAGTTGTAAACTCTAAACAACTGTCAATTCATATAAATGATCAAACAAAAGGGAGTTAACTTTTGAATAACAGTTGTTACATCTTATGAAAACAGTTTCTCAACTGTTAGTTTATTTTGCCCGTCAACTGTTAAGCTATTAAAGGGTGTTTTGGTCTTTGCAGAATTTTGGAAACTTTGAATTGCATTCAACATTCGAAACATATATAAGGCAATTCCCTCCTTACCAAGCAACTCACACGTCCAAAACGAACTTCGATCAGAAACAAACCCTAACCCTCAACAACTCTCAGAGATCGAAATCAAAATGTCTCCTCTTCCATTTGTCAAAGAGCACAATGTGATCGCTTATCTTGAAAAACCAGACAATCTTGACGCTTTCCACGTCATGATTGATTATCTCACGGTATCAAACATTCATTATGCTCTAACTGCCAACCCCACAATCTATACCTCACATATTGAGAACTTCTGGAAGAATGCCAAAGTCCAAGAAGTTGATGAAGTGCAACAGATTTCTACAACTGTTGATGATATAGAGGTTTCTATAACCGAAGACACTATTCGCCATGCACTACAACTGAATGATCTTAATGGTGAGTATTCTGATTCGGTTGCATTAGAATATCTACACACCGAGTTACTGAAACTTGGGTATGAGGGCCCTGGGGGTAAGGGTACCTTCTACAAAGGGCAGTTTTGCGCACACTGGAAGTTCATTATCCATACTCTCCAGCAGTGCATAAGCCCTAAGAGAACGGGCTGGAATGAGTTTGGAAGCAACATTGCTCTCGCACTCATCTGTCTAGCCAACAACAGATGTTTTAATTTTTCAAAATTGATATTTAATGGTATGGTAAAACATCTAGGGACCAAGTATGGTCTCTTTTTGATGTATCCTCGATTTGTGCAAGTATTGTTAAACTTTTTGATGCCAAATCTAAAAACACACAAGAGGGTCATTATTCCCTCTGCTCATGTGGATTCCACTTTGAGCAAACTGTTGATTAATGGCAAGAGTTTCTCTGGTGCCATAACTCCTCCACTCTCTGAAATGGTGGAGTTTCTGTCAAGAAACAGGACTGCCAGTGTTGAGCATGAAACCCATCGTATTGCTACACCACCAACACTGGAACCCACAGTCCAAGATACTCAAAATTCCCAACCTGCTTCCTTTGAAAAAGCTACAACACAAGCCCCTGCACTAAAAATATTTAGAAAGAAGAGGAAAACTGTTGGTGCTCCTTCCACCACAGTTAGAGAACCCCAAACTGTTAGCCCTGCACAGGTGCATTCACCTGTGCAGAATATCGAAAGGGAACCTTTGGTGCTGTCTCCCAGGCACAATGAGGAGGTGATCATTCCTCAAGAGAGTGATCATATGATCTTTGAGGCTGACACTACTGTTTTATTCGCAAGGGATAAACAGGACAGTGTCAACATAGCTAAGACCTCAACCATGGCAACAGAGACTAGTAAAACAGTTTCTGGTAATCCCCAGAACCAAGAAAAGAGGGGTACTGATGGTGATACTCAGGGGAGTCAACCACCAGTGAAAAATGTCAATGATATGGTCACAGTGGAAACACTAACTGACATTGAGACTAGACTGAAACAACATGCATTGACGGATCCTAACTTTGCACCTTACCTTGCTGCTCATTTACACCTAAAGAAAAGGATTGCTCTTCAAAACAAAAGGATAGTTTCTCAAGATGAGAAGATAAAAGAACTGACTGAACAGTTGGAGAAGGCAACTGAAGTACTGAAGGTAGTAGCAATTCACAATGAGGTGCTAATAAGGCAAGATAAGCAGCTGAACTTTCTTGATGAGAATCTGAAGAAGGCAACTAATGTTCTTCATACTCATGAGATGCTGCTTAAACCCAAATCCTTGGTGAAAATCTCTTCAACTGCTCAAGCTAAAGGAAGAAGAAAATCCAAGCAGGAAGAAGTTAAACAGACAGTTCCACAGGATAAACAAACAGTTGTGGCTCCAAATGAGCAAACAGTTGCAACACAACAACCAACAGTTGTAACTTCAAATCAACTAACAGTTGCAAGTGTCCAAGCGGTTAATGAAGAAGAAGAAGAACAGCTTTCAAGTGTTGATAGGATGCTAATCAACAGGATGGTATCAACTGCAGATGTTCCAAGCACTGAGATTTTCAAATCTTGGTCAACAGTTAAGCAGAACTACTTGGTTTATATTAGTGCTCAATATCTGGGAATAAGTTCTTCTAGAATGGCACAGAAAATCGATGATGGATGGCTTGATGGAAAGGTTGCTACGTTAGAATCTTTACCACCAAAGAAAGGGTATAAAGGGATAGTCATTCAGGAAGGAAAGAAAGAATCAAAGTTGCCTCCTGTTTCAGGCAAAGGTAAAGAAATTGTTGTTGTTTGTCCTAAGCTCAAGCTTTCAAGACAGCAACAAGAAGAGCGTGATCATGAATTTGCATTAAGGCTAGCAGCTGAGCTAAGAGAACAAGAACAGTCTTATTTTGAGATAGCAAAGAAGCTGGCTGATGAGATTACTACTCAGATTGATGAGGAAGAGAAAGTAAAGGAAGCTGCTGGTAAGGGAGTAAAAAGAAAAAGAGTTGTAAAGAAGAAAACAGTTCCACCTCCCAAGCCAGTAGTGGAAAAGAAGAAACCCCAATCAGTCCAAAAACCCCAACAGTCTGAAGAAAAAGCCAAAACAGGCTTGGTCAAAACTATTTTGCAAGATAGACTCTCAATAGAGATAAAAGAAAGAATTGATAAATTTGAAGCTCAAAAGTCACATATCAAAGAATGGAGGTTTGAAATGCTGAGAGTGGAAACTGGAAAGCAGGGAGTCACCATTGTTAGAGAGGTGGAACCAATTGAAAGCTATGTCAGTTTCACTGCACTAATGGATAGTGTGACCAGGAGAGATGTACAAGAAATGTATGAATATGGGGTAAGTCATTTTGGAAAGGATGCTGAAATTGAGATAAAAGTATTTTTGGTGCATTTATCGAGTATATGCAATCCACAGAGAGTGATGTCAATACTGACAAATGATGAAAGATTTCCAATATTGACTGTGAAAGTTTTTGAAAGATCAAGGGTGTATAATCTTGTGACAAACAATGCTAAAACCCAATGGTTTGATCTTAATTTTGTTGATCATAGTAGGACCAAGTTGATGTACATGGTGAAGGCAAAGTATTATGGTCCTGTAAGGTTAAGGGAAGATCTGGGAAGAAGACTGAAAGAAAGGTTGGAGCTGATAGAGAAAAAGAAAATGTAATTTTTCCTTCATATTTTGATTATAACAATTTTACTTTGCATAATTAATGTTAATATGTTCTTTGCTTATGTGAATGTTTCTATGGTTGAACCCTATACAACAACTTAAGTGTATTGTTCAATACTTTAGGTTAGGGGGAGATTGTTGGGAAATTTGCTAAGTCATTGAAACCATTGAACATGCAAAGGTAAGACTGTTAAGAGTATTTTGGGGATAACAGTTGAAAACTGTTAGATGGATACGAAAACAGTTGTAACTAACAGTTGCTGCAAGGTTTACAACTGTTGGTACAAAAGTTCAGAACTGTTAGTTGGCAAAGTCAAAAACTGTTAGAAGGCCTTGAAGTGAAGACTATTAGAAGACATGCAGAACTGTTGTGTTCATTAAACAGTTTCTGTTGAGCTATATTTGGAAAATCCTATCTTTGAAGATATCTCGAAATACTTTGAAGATTATCAAGATTATCTCAGAAGATAGAAGATTACCTAACTGTCAACAATTCAAGGAGGATCAAGAGTCTATATATACTTCATTAGATGATCAATTTAGCACGACGACTTGATCTCTTTATTAAAAGCATTTGTTCTTATTGTTATTTATTTTCTGAAAGTGTTTAGCCTCTAAGTTTCTTGTTGAAACCTAAGATTATTCTGTGTTCTTCGTCTAACAGAATAAGTTAGATTGGGGGTGAAGTTTGCTTTTGTAATCATTCTGGTTGGTTAATAAAACTACTGTTTGATTGAATTAATCTTTGTTTAAAACCTTCTTTAATCAATTAAGTGTGATTCCGCAACTTCTTAATTGATTGTGATCATAGTTAAAGATTAACTTTTATTTTACTATGATTGATTATTTAAAGTTAGTTCTTGTTATTTGATATAATCTATATCCGATCCTGACACATTCTAAGGCAAATTTCTAAAAAGTCTACCTAACTAAGCATAAAATGCAATCTAAGTTAAACTTAGGTTTTCTTAATGTTCTAAGGCTAGTACAATAATCTAGAAATATTAGAAATATATCTAAAGTATATACGAGCATAAAACCGAACCACAATGGTTCATGAGCAATTAGTTCCCAACATGGCATAAATTAGGGTTTCAATAGATGCGGTTTAAATGACTAACCGGATTTGGTGACGGATGTCACAGCATCCCCCACTTGAAAGAATTTCATCCCGAAATTCAGCTTATACTGCTACCAGGATTTTAGTGGTTAAACAAGTGTGGATATTTGGACTTCATGTGATCTTCCCGTTCCCACGTAAACTCGGGTCCCCGCTTAGAATTCCATCGTACCTTGAATTTTAGGATTTTACTCCTCTTTACGCTTTTAACTTCTCGATCCAAGATTTCCACAGGTTCCTCTACAAAGTGTAGGGTGTTGTCTATCTTGATTTCGTTAAGCAGCACTTGCAGGTTCTCGTCTGCTAGGCACTTCCTTAGATTCAATACGTGAATCGTATCGTGTACACCACTGAGTTTTTGCGGTAGCTTTAACCGGTAGGCTACTAGGCCAATCCGCTCGGTAATCTCAAAGGGTCTTACGTATCTTGGTGATAGTTTTCCTTTCACACCAAAGCGCACCACACCCTTCCAGGGCGACACTTTCAGCAAAACACGATCTCCAACACTGAATTCTAAGGGTTTCCGCCCATTATCGGCGTAACTCTTTTGGCAGTCCCTTGAAGTTTTGAGTCTTTCCCTGATCTGAAAGATCTTTTCAGTAGTCTCTTGTATAATTTTTGGCCCGATCAGTTGGCTTTCTCCCACTTCGGTCCAAGCAACAAGTGATCGACATTTCCGTCTTCATAGGGCTTCAAACGGTGCACACTTAATACTCGTATGGTAACTATTGTTATAGGAAAACTCAATCAGAGGTAGATGCGTATTCCAGCTTCCCCCGAAATCAATAACACATGCCCTAAGCATGTCTTCCAGGGTTTGAATCATTCGTTCACTCTGACCATCGGTCTGAGGATGATAAGCTGTACTCATGTCTAGTCTTGTACCCAAAGCTTTCTGTAGTGTCTGCCAGAACCTCGATGTAAACCGACTATCTCGATCAGATATAATAAACACAGGTACCCCATGTCTTGCAACGATCTCGCTGATATACACCATTGCTAGCTTTCCCATCATGTAGTCCTCACAAATTGCTAAGAAGTGTGTTGTCTTTGTCACCAACCTATCCACAATTATCCAGATTGAATCATGACCACTGCTAGTTCTTGGTAGTTTTGTGATGAAATCCATGGTTATGTTCTCCCATTTCCATTAAAGGATCTCTAGCTGCTGTAGTAGTCCCGAAGGTCTTTGGTGTTCGGCTTTTACCTTCGAGCAAGTTAGACACTTCCCTACATAGGTAGCTATATCCTTCTTCATCCTTGGCCACCAATACACATCTCTAAGATCGTGATACATTTTATCCGTACCCGGATGCACAGAGTATTTTGTCTTATGAGCCTCATCCAGAATTAGTGTCCTTAGATTGCCTGTTTGTGGAACCCAAATTTGTTCCACAAAATACAATCCACCGTCTTCCTTCTTCTCTATTTGTTTATCCAAACCCCGCAACATCTCGTTCGGAGCATTCATGTCACTAGATGCCTCTAACCAGTTGTGCTTCGAGTATCCTTCCTTTGATACCCGATTGGATTGTCATGCTCATGGCTCGCACACGTCTATGCTTAATTCTTTCCTTCCTAATGAGCGCATCAACTACCACATTCGCCTTCCCAGGGTGATAATGAATTTCACAATCATAGTCATTGAAAAGTTCAACCCAGCGCCTCTGACTCATGTTTAACTCCTTCTGATCAAAGATATGCTGTAGACTTTTATGATCTGTATAGATTACACTCTTCGTACCATATAGGTACGAAGAGTGTAAAAACCACAGCACCCAGTTCCAGATCGTGAGTGCTATAGTTCTTTTCGTGTATCTTTAGTTGTCGGGATGCGTATGCAATCACTTTACCTCTATGCATGAGCATACAACCTAGACCTTGATGAGAAGCATCACAGTACACCACAAAGTCATCCGGACCATCAGGAAGAGTCAGAATTGGGGCATTACACAGTCTATCCTTTAGATTCTGGATCACTTCTTCTTGTTCCTCATTCCAGTCGAATTTCTTTTCTTTCTGTGTCAACAGAGTGAGTGGCTTGGCGATCTTGGAGAAATTCTCGATGAATCTTCGGTAATATCCTAACAAGCCCAGAAACGAGCGGATCTCCGATGGCATTGTAGGGGTTTTCCATTTGCTAATGGCCTCCATCTTGTTGGGCTCCACATGAATTTCCTTGTCGTTAACCACATGGCCGAGAAACTGTACCTCATTTAACCAAAATTCACACTTCGAGAATTTGGCGTAAAGTTTTTTTTCCTTACTAAGCAATTCTAGGATCAACACCGGATGTTATTCATGTTCCTCCTTGGACTTGGAATAGATTAGTATGTCATCGATGAAAACGATTACAAACTTATCTAGACACGGTTTACACACCCGGTTCATAAGATCCATGAACACCGCAGGTGCGTTGGTCAGCCTAAAAGGCATAACCGTGAATTCGAAGTGCCCGTAACGGGTCCTGAACGTGGTTTTCGGTATATCCTCCTCACGCACCCTCGATTGATGGTAACCAGATTGAAGATCTATCTTGAAAAAATGTCGCGAGCCTTGTAGTTGATCGAACAAATCGTCTATCCGAGGGAGACGATAGCGATTCTTGATGGTTAACTTGTTTAGCGTGCGGTAGTCGATACGCATGTGGAACGATCCGTCTTTCTTCTTGCATCTCCGATGGTGCAAGAACGGGTGCTCCCCAGGGTGACTGACTAGGTCGAATGAAATCATTGTCTTGAAATTCCTATAGTTGGCTGGCCAATTCTTGCATCTCCGATGGTGCCAACCTGTACGGTGACCTCGCCATAGGTGTAGCTCCCAGTATCAAGTCAATGGCAAATTCCACTTGACGAACAGGAGATATCCCAGACAAATCGTTGGGAAACACCTCCGGGAAATTCCGAATGATAGGGAAATCTTCGAGTTTCTTTTCTTTAGATTTAGTGCTCATGAGTCATTTCGTGTCTCCTTCTCGTCGATCTCCATGAACTAGAAGTATCTTGCTAGACAGTAAAGGGATTCGCACTACTTTCTCGTGACAAACAATTCCAGCTTTGAGATTCGACAGCCAATCCATCCCCACAATCACACAAAACTCCCGCTCCCAAAAGGTATCAGATCTATATAAAAAGAAATGCCTTCTAACTCTAGAGTACACCCCCGGACAACCTTACTAATTTCTACTTTTCCCCATCAGCTATCTCTATCAAGTAAACGGTGTCTAGATTGCTAGACTTCATACCCGTTAAGGTTACGAAGTCGGTTGAAGCAAAACTACAACCGGCGCCAGAATCAAACAATATAGTAGCATAGAAGTTATTTAAAGAGAATGTGTCGGTAACGATGTTGGAATCTTGGTGGGCTTCGTTTGCTCCCATGACAAACTGTTGGTGCATAATTGTGAATCCCTAGTTCTTATCAATCAAATACATACATGTTTACTTGAAATGTTAATTCAAATGTGTTTTGATTAATTGTTTGCATGTGTATATATTTTTAGTGATTCTTTGTGATGATCTTAAGCTTACAAGTACTTAATCATGTGTTGATGTGTGTTTGGAAGTTTAAGTTTAGGTGACAGATCACCACGTGCGTGAGGTGTTCACTGCGTGCATGGTGAGTCCACTACGTGCGTAGTGTATCTCAGTGCGCACGTGGTGATTAGGTCGGTTAAAATGAAATTAATTACCATTAAAATATCCAGTACGTGCGTACTGGACTCACTACGTGCGAAGTGCGTTGCATCACGTACGTAGTGAAATTAATTACACTATAAATACTGATTAACTTCATTTTAGCGAGAGAGTTCGCGGGTAATCGACTAATTGACAGGTAATCAACCGGGAGCCTTACGTAATCGACCTTATCTGACCTTAAGCCTACTAAATCGCAATCTTAGTGATAAATACAAAAACCAAGGACAGCCTTAAGCATCTCTGTGTGAGTTCTTAGAGTTTGTTCTTGTTTCTACTCTGTGTGTTTCTCTGTGTGTTACTGTGTGCTGGACACCTAAGCAGATCTTAGAATCCTTAGGAGGTTTGGGAAATAGATATTCCGCACTATTTCTCATCCTAGATCAGTCCTAGCGTAAGGGTGTTTTAGTTTAGTTTAGAACCCCGTCCCCCCAACGGTCCTACAAAGTGGTATCAGAGCCTTGTGCTTTGATTGATCACTTTTCCTTTAGGATTTCGTGATCTAGGTGTCGATTAGGCCTGTGTGTTTGTCCTTTTAGTCGTTTTTAACCGGTTAGTAGGTCAAAAATAGGTCGTTTTGCGTTAAAAAGGCCGTGTTTTTACGTTAATCTGTTTGCATTTTACTCGTGCGAAGTGAGTCCTTAGTGCGTGCGTAGTAAGCTTTGTGCGTGCGAAGTGTGTCGTTAATCCTCTAGAATCTTCGATAGGCTGTGTGCTAGTTCGTACGTAGTGACTCCTCAACTCGTGCGTGGTAAATCCATTACTTGCGTGTTGAGTCTGTGTGATAAATTTTTCCATTAAAAATATCTTAACTACTCCGTGCGTAGTCAGGTCAGTCCGTGCGTACCACTGTCTCAGTTCGTGTGTAGTAAGGTCTGTGTATCTTTGTGTCAGTCCGTACGTAGGTCTTATACCACGTGCGTAGTGCTTTGTGTTCGTGCGTAGTAGGTCCCACTCCGTGCGTGTTGAATCTGTGTGGTCCATCAAATCCTAATTTCAGTCCGTGTGTTCTCAGCTCTTGTTCATAACGTCACATTACGATTACTGAAATGGCATCAAAACAGACAATAGTTTTAAACAACTTATTATTAGACAGTGAAATGGGGAGTGCTAATAAAGTACCTAAACTGTTGACCATGGAAGACTATCCTATGTGGAAGCCCAGGTTTGAAATATTCCTCGATGGCCTTGACTGTAGACTTCGGAGAGCAATAAGCACCGATTATATGGTTCCCAAGGGGGAGGGAAATATTGAAACCCCCTATGATGGAATGACTGTTGAACAGAAGAGCAGTCATGATGCAGAGAAGAAGGCCTATGCTCAACTAATCCAGGCCATTCCAAATGAGATCTTCCATCAATTCAGAAGATATAAAACTTCTCACAGCCTGTGGAGAGCACTAGAGAAAAGAAATGAGGGAAATGCCGCCCTCAAGGAATTGAAAGCAAGTCAATTGAGAAAGGAATTAGATCATTTCATGGCTACTAGAGATGAAAAAATTCCTTCTCTCATTACAAGATATAATCATCTTCTTAGTGAACTGGACAGTCTGGGTGTTACTGTTTCAGAGAAGCAGCAGGTGGAAATTTTGGCAAAAGCCTTGCCCAAGAGCTGCCGGCCATATATTATGATACTGAAGAACAGTGGTGGTTTTGACGGGATGGATCTAAATGATTTCATCACAAAGTTGAAAGAGCAAGAGCAGGAGGAACAAATTTGGATTCCATGTCCGGTTATCAACAAAATCCTTCTCTCTACTACTCTGGAACACCTGTATCGTCATCCACTTCTTCAAATGCCCCCTTACAATCTGCCTATGTGAGTAATGTAAATGATTCTGGCAGATCTACACCTGAAGCCTCATCTTCTGGGTCATCCTATACTGTGTCTACTTCTGGATTCAATGTCGAGCATTTCAAGTATGGGAGTGCAGATGAAGTAAAAGCACATATGAGCATGCTAAGTGCGCTAGTATCCTCTTATGATGATCTACTGAAGGGGAAGATTGGTAATGCTCATCTTACTCAAGAGGACTATGACCAGATCGATGATGATGAGATGGAAAGACAAGATATCCTCTGGTCATATGCTAACTTAGTCAGGAGGGCAAGAGCATATGAGAAAAGAACAGGAAAGCAAATATCAGCTACAAAGGATACCAACCTTGGTTTTGATAAGTCTGCGGTAACATGCTATAATTGCGGTGAAAAAGGTCATTTCGCGAGAGAATATGATAAGCCGAAGAGTGTGGGACCGAAGTATCCTTTCAAAACCAGTCCTGGCAGTAGATCATTTTCCTCTTCAACCATAAAGTCTGAATCAACTCCAAAACCGGCTAAGGCAATGGCAGTTGTTCAAAAGGACGAGGGAATTGACTGGTCAGTACAATTTGGGAATGATGGTGCTGATATTAATGTGGCAAATGTTCATGTGTTGAACGAAGATTCTCAATCCGAGACAGAAAGTTACTCAAGTGAGGAAGAATCAATTGCCAGCATTGATGATAAACCAGCCTCGGTTCCAGCTGCAGAAAAGACACCAGTGAAAGTTCGTGCCAATGAGTCAAACCTAAAGGTGTGCAGTTGTGGTCAATCATCCGAGGAAAAGGTATGTACTTTTGGCTTACCTTGTGGTTCTTGTAATGACTATGTAAAACAGATAGTGTTCTTAAAGTCTACAATTTCAGAGCTCACATCTAAGTTAGATAAAAACCTGTTAATCAAAGAAAGAGAAAAACAGTTGAAAGAAAAGAATGAAAGTTTAGGCAAACAGGTGCATGAACTAGGTGTGGCTCTGTTAAATAAACAGGATGCTATAGTGTTTTACATAAATAAGATTGATCAGTTGAAACGAGACCTTGCTACTTCAAAGGTCGATTATGAGACTCTGAGTCAAAAACTCAAAAGTTATTCCACGTCTTCTTACTTATTTGAGTACATAATCGATCAGAGAGGTCAAGGTACTGATTCAGAAAAGAACAAGAAGTTATACTCTAAATGTCCACCACCAGTGTTAAATCAACTGGTGAATGATGATGTTCACTCTGAATCTGACCCACTACTCACAAAGGTTGATGAATCTTCTGCATCAACCCCAAAAGAGGATTTAAAGTTACACGAGAATGTGGGTGAGCCTCAGAAGAATGAGGTTCAGCAAGAAGAAATTAAAAAGGCTGAACCAGGCATAAGAGAACTGTTGGCAAGTTCTAATGTGAAAGATCCGTTGATGCATCGTATCCACGATGCCCTTCGGAAATTTGAAAAGGAGGGTGTAAAGTCTCCTGATACCCGTCCGTACCAAGAGGTCAAATTCTTACCCAAACATCAAGGGTTAGGGTATCGATCTCAAAGGATGTCGAAAGGTTCTGTAAAGCAATATCCAGACAGGATTTGCTATGTGTGCAGGAGACCTGGTCACCTCAGTTACGAGTGTGATCAGCAGCCACATCAGCGCTGTAACAGGAAAGTTGAGACTTATCAAAAGAATAAAACGTTTACTAAAAACAATCAAAACTCAACTCTTCCAGTTCAGCATCAAAGGACAAACGGGGATACCATAAGAAAATCTAAAAATCCCGAAGTTGTTACCAAAAGAAAATCTTCGCTCAATCAGACTTCTAAGTGGACTAACAAACTGTGTGTTCAAATGCCTAAGGATTCGTGTGACAGGTTCAGCAATGCTGCTGAGAAGACTGGAACTTGGATGAAACTTCCAGTGACTGGAGCAGACGGGAAATCCATGACTATTCGGGCTTGGGTTCCTAATGCTTTCTAATTCTTTCTTCTATGTGAATGGTGTCAACCGCTATAATCAAGTGTGAGGTATTTGTGACTGTGTGTCTATTTTCTGTGTGACTAAATTGTTCGTTTGTCTTTGTGTTTATTTTCTGTGTGTTTTTCCGTTTCTAATTTCTAGGTTTTTAGTTTCTTTAGTATTTTAGGGGGAGATAGTTAATAGTTCAGAAAACTTAGAAAATACAAAAAAATCAGAAAACATAGAAAATACAAAAAAAATCAGAAAACATAGAAAATACAAAAAAAATCAGAAAACATAAAAAAAAAAAAAAAAAAAAGGGGGAAAAGTTGATCCAACCTAGATGGAGAGTGATGGCACACTGGTTCTCAATACAAAGTATGTCTAGTAAATTAGGACTGACGGCATGTACATATTCTTGAGACAACTGTCTGAAATTTTGAGTCAAATCAGATAAGAAACAGATGGCGTGTAAGACATATGATGAGAGTCTAGGCTGATAAGTGGTTATGCATGTGGAAATCCATCAAAGATTCAAACTATCGAGACATTCCAAGTCTACAAATCAATAACAGTTGAGACTAACTAAGTCTGGTGCACACACCTACTACCATGCCAAATGTGTTAGATGACAATGAGCAAAATGTAAAAAGAGGGTGAAAATTTGACCCCAATCTGAGATGTCAAAAGAAATAGATACATTGATCTATCAATGTTGAATTGTCAAAGAGCATAAAATGCAGTGACAAAAGCTATATTGATCTATTAGTGTTGAATTGTCAAAGAGCATAAAATGCAGTGACAAAAGCTCAACAAAATTATCAGAAGAGGTGAAAAATTGACCTCCATGTCAAAGAGCATAAAATGCGTTGACAAAATCACAAAGCTCATAAGCATGGTGGTTGGGTACTCAAGTTGTGCATCCTACTGAGTAAGTCAAAATACTGTGAGATTTTAAAAGAGATAGTCTTAACCATGTACTCAGTCCTAGATAATAAGAAAATGTTGAAATCAAATATGTCCTTATCTGAGGAAAGTTAGATTGATAGACAGAAATTGAGAGAGTATGTTTGTGCCTAAGGTTCTGAAATGAATGATAACTAAGTATAGATGTGCTGGTACTGATTCCATCTTGGAACCTTCTCACAAAAAGATTTAAATTTCAGTAATTTTATTCCTGCAATTTTCTTAGTATTTTTAATACTCTTAGTTTTAGGATTTAATTTGTTTATAGTTTGCATTTTTTATCTCGTTTCTGTTTAGAAAAATACAAAAAGAGTTCTAGTATGTTCTATTTTCTCTTAGTGTGATTTGTTCTGTTTACATTTCTTTCATCTCACTTTGATGTGTTTTGCTTAAATGTTTATAAGTGATCTTGAAGTTACTGACAGTTTATTGCTGAGTGCAGTACTAACAGTAATTAAGGTTCACATATGAGAAACTCATTACATGCGAAATGGAACCCCACTAAGCACGAGTTACAGCTCACATCGTGCGTAGTGCAGGTAAGGGCATGACGAAAGGTATTCGTTTAGCATTTTGCTGTATGAATTTTGCTTTGTGCAAATTTTTGCTTAGTGCATTCTGCTGTGTGCATTTTGCTTTGTGCATTTTACTTTGTGGAATTTTTGCTTAGTGCAATGGTTATTGATAGAACTAGGTCTTAGGGGGAGTTTGTTGGTGCATAATTGTGAATCCCTAGTTCTTATCAATCAAATACATACATGTTTACTTGAAATGTTAATTCAAATGTGTTTTGATTAATTGTTTGCATGTGTATATATTCTTAGTGATTCTTTGTGATGATCTTAAGCTTACAAGTACTTAATCATGTGTTGATGTGTGTTTGGATGTTTAAGTTTAGGTGACAGATCACCACGTGCGTGAGGTGTTCACTGCGTGTGTGGTGAGTCCACTACGTGCGTAGTGTATCTCAGTGCGCACGTGGTGATTAGGTCGGTTAAAATGAAATTAATTAACATTAAAATATCCAGTACGTGCGTACTGGACTCACTACGTGCGAAGTGCGTTGCATCACGTACGTAGTGAAATTAATTACACTATAAATACTGATTAACTTCATTTTAGCGAGAGAGTTCGCGGGTAATCGACTAATTGACAGGTAATCAACCGGGAGCCTTACGTAATCGACCTTATCTGACCTTAAGCCTACTAAATCGCAATCTTAGTGATAAATACGAAAACCAAGGGCAGCCTTAAGCATCTCTGTGTGAGTTCTTAGAGTTTGTTCTTGTTTCTACTCTGTGTGTTTCTCTGTGTGTTACTGTGTGCCGGACACCTAAGCAGATCTTAGAATCCTTAGGAGGTTTGGGAAATAGATATTCCGCACTATTTCTCATCCTAGATCAGTCCTAGCGTAAGGGTGTTTTAGTTTAGTTTAGAACCCCGTCCCCCTAACGGTCCTACACAAACGCTCTTCCATGGGCTTGGTTGTCGTGATTCCCTGGGTTCCGGTTTTCCCTCCAGAGCTAAAGGTAGGTTTGGTCTATTTCCTCCCGCTGTAGGTGATCGATTAAGCCTTGGACAAGCGTTTCGGTAATGCTTAGTACTACCACATTCATAACATGCACCCCGATTACCCGTTGGGTTCACAGTGTTTATCGGGGCCACCATCCTACCCCCAGTCCTACAGTTCTTTGCATAGTGCCCTAATCGCTTGCAGGTTGTGCAGTGTCGCTACGGTATGTTTTGGTAGTGATGATAGTTACAAGTAATGCATTTTGGTGCCGTACCCGAATACTCTTTCCTTACCGGATTAGCTGCCACGTAGCCGGTTGCTACTTTCGGCTTCTTGTTATTGTTTCTAGTGTTCCCCTGTTTACCCGATTCTCCTTCCTCCTTCCTCTTCTCCACACTTTTGGTCAAGGTACCATTCTTAACCATTTTCTCAGTTAACACCCCCACTTTTAGTATGGCACTTTGTATCGTCGGCGGTTCGGTTGCCTTAACCATCACTCGAATCTTGGGTACAAGCCCCGCGATGTACCTCTCAATTCGCTTGGGTTCAGGAGTAACCAATCTAGGAACAAACTTTGCCAGTTTGTGAAACCTGTCAGTGTAAGCGGCATGATTTGCCCCTACCATCTTGTGGTTCCATAACTCATCATCCAACTTTTGAATTTCAGTGCTCGAGCAGAATTCCTCCTCCATCAACGCCTTAAGTTCTTCCCAAGTCATTCCTATAGCAGCAGGCCTCTCTCTGGCCTGGATCCGAGTATTCCACCCTGTCAGTACCTTATTAACCAAGGAACATGTTGCATACTTCTCCTTCTGGTGTTTAGCACTGTTACTGATATCCATAACCGACTACATTGTTGGTATTGTTGTTTTGGTGGTTGAGGGTGTTACTGATTTAGGTCACAAAATTAGAAATAAGTGCTTGAAGTTGTCGCGCTATCATGTCAGTGATGTTGGGGTTTGTTGCCTCATCTCCCCCAGCGCCGATACCACGGCCACGCCCGCGGCCATTCCAACGGTTTGATCCTTTCGGAGGAATATTCTATACAAAAGGTAGATTTGATGGGTTGGACAAATAGTTTGTGTTGGTTAGCTTTACCCGCAGTACGGGCATCTCAAGCTTCGTGGGGTCATAGCAGTATTGTTATCCCATGTGATTCCCGTATCCTAGTCCGTAGCTTGTTTCACAGAATGCCTCGTACTACCTTACAGGTCCTTGTGGTAGGCGTGTGTGAATGGCGTTGGCCAGACGCTATGCATCCATGCTTATCACAGTTTCTCATAAGGTATTACTAAACATGTTGCTCCACTTGCATGGGACCCTATAGTAACCTTAGGGTCCAGGCTTTCATGAATACTCTATTGTGCAAGATACCAAAATATATAGTCCTTCGAATAATTAAAACTACTCTAAGGCAACAATCAAACAAGAACAATCAATAAAGCTAGATCAAGAATTCTGAGTCTATATATTTGTTTCTCTTGCATAGCTATTGGAGCATTCAATCAGCCCTTTCCTATTCCTAATATAACTTTTATAACAAGAATCAATAAAATCAAGTAATCACATAAAGGTCTCACGTATAGTAGTATGTCGTTGCGGTTAATCCACAAAGGAGTATAAGTGGTGCATACAAAGTTTCATGGAATTTAGTCATCTCATTAAGCATACGAGTTTTCAACTTGAATATAGCACTAAAATAGAGAGAAATACTCAAATAAAACACTACTTTATTTATAGATTTTTGCTTTCGTAGTAACAATAGGAATGCGACATCATAATTGAAATAACTTGGAAAATCCTAATAGTGGTGCTAGGATAGGTAATCAGCGCATCTAGAGTCTAAATCAGCTCCGTGCGTCGGATTCGAGATCCGAGTCGATCTCGTCTTCGCTTGAGTCGTCACTCGATATTTCTATCAGTTCTTCCTCAGATGGCTCTTCGGAGGGTTCCTCCTCGAATGATTCCTCAGAGGGATCCTCTTACGGTGGTTCATTGGAAAACCCTTGCTTAGTCGGTTCTTTCGGGGCTTCCTTAGGGACCGTGAAGGTAATCTTTGAATTGGCGCAACTCTCTTGCGAGCCGTTTCCCTAGTACATAGTACCTTGCTGTTTACACGGTGAGGTTTCTTTATAGCTCCGGCACGTGAAGTAATGATGTGTGGTGAGTATTCCTTGTTTGACATGCTTGAGCTGTTGGTCATATCGTAGTCAAAACCCCGAAAAGTTATACAAGTGTAAATGCACACATAGTTCCTATTATGCAACTACATGTGGAGCTTAGGTTATAGTCTAGGCCAATCCACCTAATTCTCTATAACCAATTGCTCTTATACCAATCTGTCATACCCCGCCAAGGCGGAATTGCAAAGTGTGACGGAGAGGATCGTCATAACACATTGATGTCATCAAGAGAAAACACTAAAGGAAATGTTGGAAGTTTTGAGAAAGGAGAAACTATATGTCATAATTTTCAAATATGAATTTTGGTTGCAAGAAGTTTAATTTCTCGGTCATGTAGCTAACAAAGAAAAATTTAAGGTGGATCTGAACAAAGTAGAGGCATTGATGAAGTAAGAACCACATAAGGACTCTGCTAAAGTTAGAAGTTTCCCTAGTATGGTAGGTGACTATTACAGATCCATCCAAGCTTTTAGAGATTGTGGTTCTATCAATAAAAAGTTAACTAAGAAGAATGCATAGTTGTCACACCCCGCCAAGGCAGAATCGCGAAGTGTGACGGAGAGGATTGTCATAACACATTGACGACAACATAGAGAAAACACTAAATGCAATTATTCAACATGTCACGACGTTTCCTCGACACAAGAGGGGACTTGTACCGCGATAAGTCGATATTCACGACATCATAGTCAAAAGTAATGAAAGAGGATAAGAAAAATGTAAATCCCAAAACCTGGGACAGGTATACGGGGCAACAAGCACAAAACCAACAATTAAAGTAAAAGAAATAGTTCAAAAGTTATGTTTGAAGTCTAAAAGTAGTCTTGCACTAGCTGAGTCTTTCTAAAAGTCCAATTAGCCTTCTAAGCATCCTTAGTTATCGTTGTTAGGATTACCTGAAAATAAACACTCTAAAAATGTCAACACAAAGGTTGGTGAGCTCGCAGGTTTAAATAGAAATCAAGTTACCGTGTATAGCATGTAGTTTTGACAATTGTCGCATAATAGTAAAGTACTTGCAAATTGAGCATAGCAGTAACTGAAACACCTAAACCCTAAACCCTAAACCACCCTAAACACCTCAGTTCAATAGTATTTAGTCTTCCAACATACTATAGCCATCCGGGAACATAAGTTGGCTCAAGTAATATAGTCATCCCATAGTCATAATGTTGGTCCCTTGGTAAGAATAACAACAAGCAACAAATGTGTAGAAGGGGGGTTGAATACACTTTCTGCGGAAATTGAACAAATCAAAATAATATGTTACACAAAGTAAATCAAACCACAATCAAATGCTATGCTTTTCATTAATAAGAAGATGATTACAGACTCTATCAAGTAAGAAACTCTTGATATGTAAACACCAAATATAAACCTCTCAATCTTTCAAACATAGCTATCTATAATCAACTTATGATTATAGATACTGACGACTCTCTAAACAGGATTTAATCACAGATTGAATACTTACCAATCTCACAACTAATGTGAGTATTCGAACACACGAACAAATTGGCAATCTGTGAATATCTTGATCACGTTGAACTGACTAACAGTGATTCAAGAATGGTAACACATACGGTTGAGGTGAGGTATTTGGCTCTGCAACACTTAGTTGTAATCGTTTCAGAATATTACCTCTAAACTTATCAGGGAGATATGTATTTATAATCATGTTCCTACTGTTCCTAACAAACTGGACTAATCCTAATTTGCTAACTACAGGAAAACCCGGAATCTTGAATCTTGAATCTTTTTATCTTGAGTCTTCAATCTTCAATCTTGATTTTGGAGTCTTCTTATCCTTCCCGTAGATATAGAGAGTTAAAAAGATAAATTTAAAACATATTTAAATTTTCTTTGGGCTGTCTTCTTACTCGGACTGAGTTACTCAGCTTGAAACTCATCACGCTGAATTCGCCAAGAACAAACTCGAAAACCAACATGAACTAACACGTATATTAATAAACTCATCCTTAGAAGTCCTAAGAGTTAGCTAGAACTTATTTAGCAACTCTGTTAAGCTGACTCAATATATACGCTGAGTCACTCAGCTTGAAACATATCAAGCTGAAAGCTCAATATATCTTAGGTGACACACACAGCTTATCAAAACACAATGATAATCTTACTAAGGTATAATCTAAGCTGATCAAACATATTTACAGCTTATACTAAGCTTATACTCAGTCTGAATCACTGTGAGTGTTCAGTCTGATTAAGCTTCATAATTCTGTTTAAGATATATGTAGAACACATCTTACAAACTTAATTTTGTCTCATCAAATGTAAACTAATGAGATCATTTTCCCAACAAACTCCCCCTATTTGATGATGACAAAACCATCAAACAGTTCTTAAGTTTGTTGAACAGAATTATGTTTTAAATCTCAAGCTTATTAAGATTTTACATTTGAACTAATCAAATATTAATTGAACACATCAATTTTACTTGAACTTATCAATTATTAGTGGAACAAACCAACTTTTAGTTGAACACATCAACCAAATATATTAATGAATAAGAACTAATCAATTATTCATTCAAGCTGAACTTATCAGACTAATAATTATGAACATATCATAACACAGTTGAACATATCAAACAAATATTTGTATTAACTGAACATATCATAATACAAAGGTTTTGATCACTAAGATCATGCACACTTAGTGCTTACAAAATTAGAACTAATCTAATTTATATAATAGAACTAATCTATTCAGGATTTCATCTCTTGAACTCAGGATGTAGAACCTCCCAATGAGTTATTTCTCGGTTAATCTCTTCTAGTAGGATCTCTGCTTCTACATCTCCTTTAAGTTCCTTTTGTTGAATTCTGATGATTTTATTCAGCTTGTATTTCAAGAAATGATTTGAGCTATCACCACAACAACTTCTTATATAGATGGCATCCCTAGCTTTTAGATAGCATATTTCATTCAGCTCGATAAAGCGAGGTTTGCCTGCCTAATCCTTAAACATAAACCCCTGAATAGGTGCATCAATACCTTGATTCTCTTTGAACTCCACACCTTCAGGTATCTCGAATAGTCTCTCCCATTGCAGACCAGGAACTGGAACATATCTCAATTCCTCAGCTCTGTTAATCAGCTTAGAAACTTCAGTAAAGATCTCCTGCTTGATTTGGCTTCGTTTGAACTTCTTGAGCATCATTACCATTCTATGTAGCCCATCCTGTGAACATATCTCAGGTTCATCCCCATTTTAGATTTATCTTCAAATTCAAAGTTGAGGATGATGGCTCCACCAATTCTGCTCAAGGTCATGCCTTTGATATATTTACTAGAGCTCCTTCTGAAATAGCATTATTGAATTTCTGCATATGTATATGGGACAGGATCATGTCTTGGACCAGTGTAGTCAGCTTCAGCTTGAGCTAAAGCTTTTCTCAGTTTTTCCTTTTCTTGATCCAGTGCTTCCTTTGCTTTCCTCTTTCTTAACTCACATACAGAGATTTTAAGCTCATCTGCTTCTTCTTGCTCGAGCATCTCTATCAGTTCTCTTGTAGCTTTCTCTTCTTCTGTTTCCTGCTCAGTCTCAAAAACCTCTTCAGCCTCAGATTCAGACTATGTTAATTTTTGTTTCTTGGCTGCAGGTTCATCTTCTTTTAAACCCAGATCCCTTTGCCAATAGTAGTAGAGCTTCAGCTTTGACTGACTCAGCTTCAGCATCTTAAACCTTCTCCCCCTTTTTGTCATCATCAATAGGGTTTGAATTCTTTTGTTTTTGTTGAAGGCGGGAACGGCAGATTTGAAGTGTAACACTTCCTTATCTAGAAAATCCAAAATCATGATCATTTCCTTCTTGGTCTGCTTTCTCTTGAGGTGTAGCTTGTCAAACTGACTTTTAAAGAAATTCATCAAGTCATCTAAGTTAGCCTGAGAGGGTTGGAATTTGGGTGCATCATCTAAGGGTTGGTGTGTACCCTCAAACTCATTTGCACTAGACTTTGGACCCTGTGAATCACCTTGGTATGTAGATGAAACATTGACAGGTGGTGCCTGTGGGTGTGAGAAGTGAAGAGAAGTAATGGGGCTCGAAACGTGAAGTATATGGGTAGGTGGTTGGCTAATTGGTTTGGAGGGGGGAGATTGACCCTTGTGATTGGTCATTTCTTCAATGTAACCTAAGTGTATCTGCTTAGGCACAGTAGTAGGCTCTCCCATGGCACTGGAGAGTGTAGGCTGAGTAGACACCACACTCGGTTTAGGCTTTAGGGTTGATATGATCCTCGAGGTTGGCACCTGAAGAGTAGGCATCTCCCCCTCAACTCCTGCCGGTGTAGGGATCAAAGTGATCGCAGCTCCAGTGATGCCTTTAGGAGTGGCACCACCTATGACAGTTTTTCTAGTATAGGTTCGGATATTCTCCCTAGCAGCAGTGGGCATACTAGGGGTGGCTTCAGAGTGGGATTGTAGATGGAATGAAGGTGGAGGAGATGGGTTAGACTGGGTTGGGATTACCACAGCCTTATCTCCAAAAGTGGATGGAGAAAAATGAGAAGAAAGAGAAAGTGGAGAGGTCTTACCAGAAGCAGCTTCAGTGTTTGCTGGTTCAGCTTGTGCAGAGTGCTCAGCTTGAACCTCGGTGTCAGCTTGGGAAGCTCCCCCTTGATTGGATCCCTATTCTTCACATTCTGATGAAGCTGCCTCAGCTATCAGCAGCATGGGCTTACTCACACCCTCTAGCTCTGGGAAGATGTCATTGTTGAACATCTTGGGGCTGAGTGTAGGAAACAGGAACACATCCTGATCAGCTTCATATAGTGATGTCCCTAGCTCGGCTTCAAATGCCAAGGACAGGTACCTTATGAAAGGTACATGAAGATCCCTTGTGGTCTTCATCACTTGGACCCTGAGTTCGTTGAAGATAAGCAGAGCATAGTCCAGATTTCGGGCAAAGTATATGTTGTATAGCAGCTGCATCTCGAACTCATTTACCTGGTCCAATCCTCCAACCTTGGTACCAAGTGAATTGGAAAGGTGGCCTTTTTTATTACACCCTCTGTCTGCGGGTGTCCCATTCTAGGTAGGACAGACCTAGCCACCTGTCTCGTCACAACAGGCTCGAACTCATCAGATTGAGGGAGTTGAAGAACCTCCCTTAGCTTGTGTACTGTGAGAGTAATGGTCCTCTCTCCGTTCAGCACTGTGCCTTGGATTTCGTCGTTATTTTGGTCGTAGACACACGAATACCAAAATTCGAGCTGATGCTGAGGAACCACATGTAAAGGTGCTCTAGTGAAAGCAAAAGCCAATGGACATTTACGAATATAGTTTACCCATGGTTCGTATCCTCTGTTAATTTTGCGTTGAGGGATTGCAAGGCAGGCATGCTGATTGTTGATTTTGATCAGCGGCAATCCGTTGTTCTTGAACGCAGCACCCCTTACCATTCTGTCATTGAGATTCAGAACGGTTCCGTCCATGGTTGAATTTAAAAGATTACACTAAGTAACTGTTCTATTTGCACTGAGCAATTTATGTCGCACTAAGCGATATTTGATTCGCACTGAGTGATTTAGGGTTTCGTGATCGATGAAACGAGGAATTGCACTGAGCAATTTGTAGTTGTTTGCGAAAGGTATTTTAGAAGGTGAGAAGTCAGAGTTGTAAGCGTAAACTTCTCTAAACTGGCTATGATCGGTATATATACCTTTCTGAGGAGAGTGAAAAGTTACCGTTAGAATCCCTTTTTATCCGTTACGCCGGAAAAATTAAGGCTTGATTTAATAGAGAGAGGGTAGAAACATATCATCTTCCAACGGATACAAGTGTAAAATAATATTATTAACACATAATAAGATTATAAACACTGTTAAATTATACCAATAAACGATTGATATTCGATAAGATTTGAGACTGACTCAAATACACATTGACATATGAATTAATGACAAGTAGTAATCAAATCATAGTTTGGACACACCAAGCTGAGTAAACTTATTACTCAGCCTAAGTTAAGCACTCAGCTTGAAGTGAGCACTCAGCTTGAGATTGAAACTCAGCTTGAGTAGAGCACTCAGCTCAGGCGCAATGACACTTAGTCATTATTGTTTGAGACTTACGCAAACTAACACTTATAACTACACTGAGTAGTTAATGTAGGTTTGGAACTTACCAAACGTGTGAACCAATGACACAGCATGAGTTAAGCACATAGCTTAGACTCTATGACACTCAGTCATTTATGTTTGAGACTGACTCAAACTATATATCTTAACTACACTGAGCAGTTAATGTATGTTTGGAACTTACCAAACGTGTGAACTCATCATTCGGCTTGACAGGTTATTCAGTTTATGAAAACTTATTTATAAACTGTGCACTCAGATTCTAAACACTTAGCTAGGGGTTGAGCATACCCAATTTACTTAGCAGATACATAAACCTCTTTTTATCAAGGGGTTTAGTAAAGATATCTGCTAATTGGTCATCAGTGGAGATAAATTTTATGTCAACTTTACTTTTTTCCATGATGTCCCTGATGAAGTGATGTCTAATTTCAATGTGCTTGGTTCTTGAGTGGAAGACTGGATTGTAAGTTATGGCTATAGCACTTTGGTTATCACAGAAGATAGGAGTTTTTGTGAAACTCATACCAAAGTCTTGAATCTGATGCTGCATCCATAGGATTTGAGCACAACAACTTCCTGCTGCAACATACTCAGCTTCAGTAGTTGAAGTAGCCACTGAGTTCTGTTTCTTACTAGTCCAGCTGACTAACTTCCCTCCAAGCATTTGACATCCTCCAGTAGTTGATTTTCTATCTAACTTGCACCCAGCATAGTCAGCATCTGAAAAACCAACTAACTCAAATTCAGAATCCTTTGGATACCAAAAGCCTAGATTTGGTGTACCTTTAAGGTACCTAAAGATCCTTTTCACAGCTTGAAGATGTGATTCTTTAGGATCTGACTGATATCTTGCACAAACACATGTAGCAAACATGATATGAGGTCTACTAGCTGTTAGATAGAGCAATGAACCTATCATTCCTCTATAGGTAGACTGACACACAGATTTACCATCTGAGTCCTTGCTCAGCTTGACAGCTAGTGACATGGGTGTTTTCATGGTTGAACTTGAATCAAAACCATATTTATTTATCAAATCAAGAACATACTTGCTTTTATTGATGAATATCCCATCAGGCTTTTGTTGAATTTGTAGGCCTAGAAAATAAGTCATCTCACCCATCATACTCATCTTGTACTTTTGTGATATTATTTTGGAGAACCATTCACACAGAGATTCATTAGTAGAACCAAAGATAATGTCATCCACATAGATTTGTACAAGAATCACCTGTCCTTTACTCTTTTTAATAAAGAGTGTCTTATCTAACTACCTCTGGTGAAATCCATTGATAATATATGAGTGGACAGTGTATCATACCAAGCTCTTGGAGTTTGTTTAAGACCATACAAAGCCTTGTCTAACTTATAGACATGATGTGGAAACTTTGAATTGATAAATCCAGGAGGTTGTTTCACATAGACTTCCTCCTGAAGTTTTCCATTTAGGAAAGCACTTTTCACATCCATTTGATAGACTTTGAAGTCTTTATATGCTGCATAAGCTAAGAACAACCTTATGTCTTCAATTCTAGCAACAGGGGAAAAGGTCTCATCATAGTCGATTCCTTCTTCTTGCTTATACCCTTGTGCTACCAGCCTGGCTTTGTTCCTAACTATCACTCCATCCTTGTCCATTTTATTTCTATAGACCCACTTAGTGACTATAATTGAATGATCTTTGGAGGTATGGACAAGGCTCCAGACCTTATTTCTCTCAAATTCATTCAATTCCTCTTGCATAGCTTCAATCCAATCCTCATCCTCTAAGGCTTCTTCAGTCTTCTTTGGTTCCATTTGAGATAGAAAACCAAAGTGGGCAGCATAGTTAGCTGTAGCCTTAGATCTGGTCATTACCCTTTCTTGGACATTTCCAATTATCTGATCATGAGGATGATCTTTGAGGAATTTAAATGTTGTAGTTGGAGAACCTGCTTCTGGATCTGAGTGATGTTGAGAGCCCTGACGTGAACTTATCTCCTGAGTCTCATTAGCAGCATTGTCAACAAACTGATGATCACTTAGATCATCAGTCTGAGTGACTTCAGCTCCAAAGGGGGTGATGAACTCATCATCCTTCTCAGCTTGAGAATTCCTTGGAGCTTGTGATGATTTATTTGATGAACACACATCATCATCACTATCATTTCCCATGACATACATAGAATTTGACATATTGGTTTCCTCTGGCTTTTCAAGCTCACTCAGACTAACCAAGTCAGCTTGTCTTTTCTCAGCTTGATCAAGACTGTATTCATCAAATGAGACATGAATTGATTCTTCTATGACCTTTCTCCTAGTGTTATACACTCTGTATGATTTGGAGATTGAGGAATAACCAACAAATATTCCTGGATCAGCTTTGGGTTCCAACTTATGGAGCTGATCTCTTTGATTCAGTTAAACCAAAGACATGGAAATAACCTATATTGGGCTTTCTAGACTTATACATCTTTTATGATGTTTTTGATGGTCCCGTATTATACGGATGAAGCAATGCTTGAGAGTTAATGTGTGTGTTTGTATGTGTAATCAGTAGAGAGAAAGAGAGCCGAGGGCTAAGAGAGAAAACACACACAAGAGTTGTGAAATATGCAAAGCTTAACATTGAAATGTGGGGGAAATGCATTTATATAGCATTTCCCCAACTTTGAGTAATTACATATTACACCCCTCACTTTAATATTTCTAACAATCTCCCCCTAAGTGAGATGTGTAATCATTCACAATAAATAAATACATTAATCTATTCGTATGCCGATTTGTTGCGAATGCCGAATGCCACTTGCCACTTGCGTATTTGCCTTCTGCTCGACAGAGTAGTTCTCATCCTTTCTATAGCACGATAGGCTTCAGCATGTTCTTCATCAGTATAGGCTGCCCGGTTTTCCCAAACTTTCTGATGTATCTTATGATGGAGAATTTTCAAGGTGCCGTCTGAATACGTCATGAGTTCATCAAGTCTGATGAAGAACTTTTCGCCTTTTGTATTCTTTGAGACGACTCCTCGATAACCTTTGAAGTTTGGATGCCCATCATAGATAACTGTCAATTCTTCAAGCTTTTCTAGATCTGGATGGCTCTGGTTAGGCTTTAAGAGGTTGACTTTCAGATAGTTGTTTTCAGCTCCGAGTTGCAGATCGTGTTCCTCAAAGTATTCCATTAGATTTCTCATGTATTTCATTAGAGCAACCTTTCCAAACTCTTCTTCTGGCCACTTTCCTCTTTTCTGAGAGAGGGTGTCAAAGATGAAGCTGATGTCTTCAATACTTACAAACCTTAGGTCTGCTTCGTTGAGGAAGAATGACAGGTTGTTTGCTCTTCTGACATGAAAGATGGCATATTTTATTCTGAAGGTTGTCTGAGTGTAAATATTGATAAGTTCAACTATTGGATACTCTGATTTGATCTCTTCGGGTTTAGTCATGGACTGAGAGAGGATGTGTTCATATCTTCTTCTCTGTTTATCGTCCATGTTCCGCAACTCAGGGGAAATAACCTGTATTAGCTCATTGCTGAATATGTCTGGAATTCTTTCTTCAAGATTAGCAGCATTGACAAAATAAGGTTTCCATATAGGTTGTTGGGCAGCACTTCTTCTGAACATGTTGCCTGCATCAAGTCCTGGATCTCCACGATACACTGGAGGAGCAGGTGGCACAATGAAGCTCCTTGGCAAGGGCCATTCAGATACTTGTCTTGTTTTCTCAGCTGCCTCTCTCTGTTTGTTTCTTTCAAGTACATCGGCAGCTGATTCTTGAAACCGACCAGGAGGAGGAGGGAAAGTTTCATGAACTTCAACATTAATCCCACTGAGAACCCTGGACACGTCGAAGATTGGTTTCTTTTGTTTAGGTTTTCTCCTAGCTTCCCTTCTAGAAATTGCTTCCCTTTCTTTTCTTTTAAGTGCAAGCTCCCTTTCACTGGGGATATTATAGAATTTGTTAACAACTCTAGGTGAAGCTGGACGTGTAGCAACCTCGACATATTCATCAATACCCTTGAATAGTCCTTCCAACTCAGGATCCTCAGCTTCCTCCTCTGGCAGAGCAGAACTACCTTCCCCCACATGCCTTGCAGGTGATGTGTGAATAAACTCATATAAATCTTCCACTTGTTCCTCTGAGTCACTAGACCAGTCAGACATCTCGGCATGGGGCTACTCATAAGGTATTTCACCTTCTTCAAGATCACTTGGCCTCGGTTCAGATTGTTGCTGAGGTACGTAAAGTACAATTTGTTTGTCAGCATTTTCCTTTTGCTGTCGTTCATAAACTTCATCGGCCATTTGTTGTTGTTTGTGTTGACTTCTGGACCCAGTTGAACTTGTACCTGCAGATAAGTATGAAGTAACGAGTGGGACAGGCACAGTAGTAACAACTAGAGGGAGCAGACATGTATTTTCTTCTTTTCTCCCCCTCGGGTTGATCATCCGGATCCTGATCATCCCGTCTCCGCTTACTCCCCTGAGCCTGAGCCTGACAGGTTGTTTCTAGGCTAGTCAGCCGGTCTGTGACTTTTGATAGGGAGGTGTAGAAACCTTTGGTGATCCCATCAATCTTTCTGTTTACATCTTCATGAAACTCTTGAAAGTCATCCATGGAGATTCCTGATGGACGCTGTTCGTTGCGAAGAGTAGTCAGAAGGTCTTGATCATGTGCAGATTCTGGCCTTTGCTCCAGAAGTCTAACATACAGCATGCTTTTTAAAGCATCTACAGACATTGTGGCAGGATCATGTTGTGATTGAGGCTCTGGAACTGGAGGATGGGCAGCAAGAAGTGTTTCAATTCGGTTTAGCTGCTCAGCTTGGGCCTTGGAAGCTTGCTCTATCCGATCCAACTTTTGATTTGTCATCTGCAGTTGTTGGTGGATTGGTGACACGGCTTGTTGAATATGATGTTGAAGTTCTGCACATCTAACAAACCCGGAATCACTCAAATTACCGGTTGAGGTACCTGCCACAGAGGCAGAACCACCTACTGGAGCAGCATGGATGTTGGCTCCAGCAGGATTTCCTTCTAATCCTCGAATGGCACCTTGAGAGGTACCACCTATGGAAGTTGAGGAGACTTGTTGAGTCAACAAGCTCAGTGCATCAATGGTGACTTTGTGTTGTTCAAGATAAGCGGAGATCCGCGGCATATCAAATTGTGCACGAAAAGGAGTCGAGGACGAGGGAGACGGTCCTCTTTGTTCAATAGGTCCAACACCCAATTGGGGTTGACCCAGTGTATGTGCTATAACCTTGTGCAATAAAGACGGAGTCTGTTGAGAGACACCGTAGTGGCTTGGTGGGGCAGAAACTTGCACGGGTGAGATCACCGCGACTTGTTCAATATGAGGCCCAGCAGTGCTAGGCCCCATAGCAAATGTGGCTTCCCGGCTTTCTGGGTTTGGTGAACCCTCAGCACTCACTTTTTCTTTTCTCACCTCCTCTCTATCACTCACACTCCTAACAACAAAACCACCTTCATCATCACTACTACCAGCACCATACCCCGCATATTGATCAGGTTGAATGAGAGAGTTAGGGGTGACAGAACTAGTTTTAACAGATAGGCTAAGAGATGGAGAAGTGACTGGAATGTCATGCTCTGGGGCTATAATGGCCCTGCAAATGATAGGAATGGTGGTTGTTGGAGCAGTTGAAGTCAAAGGAATGACCAGACCACCAGGTTGTGAAATGACCTGAGTAGGTTGAACGGGGTGAGTCTGGTCGGAAGAGGTAGTATGTGGATCAGTAAGTTTCATGAAAGAGGGGGTACTTTCTGCTGGTTGGTCAATGGGGTGCTCAGGGGTGCCCATGTGAGATATAACAGTTTCAAAGGCAGGGGCACCTTCTGGATGAGATGCAGACTCATCGGATGAAGGTTCAGAACTGGAAGACTCGGTGAAAATGAGTCCAAGCTCTTCCAGAATGGTTTGGTTACGGGTTGGTTGAGAAAGAGTTTGTATAATGGCTTGAATGGTGGCGGGATCATATGCATCCCCTCCCTCTCTACTCTCAACACCTTCACCTTCTTCACCACCCCTCTCAACATTTTCTCTCTCCACTCCCCTCTCAGCATCTGCCATAGATAGCTGAGTCCTAACCTCTATATTCTCACCTGGTGCTACTCCTCCCTGGGCAGGTATGGCCGGTTCTGGCACAACCATGGGAGGTATTCCTACACTCTCCCTATAACTCTTAACAATATCATTCTGCTCACAAAGATCTAAGAGAGATACAGGGAAGGGTATTGGAACTGGTAGAGTAGCAGGAGTGGCAGGTTTAATGTATTGAAAGAGTTTAGGAGTTATAGAGGGTAGACCTGCTCGGCAGGGAATGTCAGCATTCCTGTCCATCACATATTGTATTATCATCGGAAGGAAGCGATGGTATGGCAGCAGGTTAGCATCCTTCTTCTTTTGGGAATTCTTCCTTTGCATAGATGCTTTGATGTCTTGGAAGAGAAGGAATGCATAATCCACATGCATGTGAGTTGCAGCTGCTACAAAGATTTTGAGTTGATATTCCGTTGGGAATTCGTAGCCAGAATGCTTTGGAGTGAGACACCTCTGAAGCACCGTCATGAAAGTGTTATACTTTGGATGCAAGCTGGTGCGTTTGAGAGAACACTTGTGAAATTTGAATCGCGTGAATGAAGAATGGTAACGGTTGGGGTAACTTGTAGTAGTGTAAAAAGACACGTGTCAAGCCCTGATTGGTTGTTAAAGCGGTTAAAATTGCGGCTGATAGAAGTGTGGATGCGACTGATAAGTGTTTTCAATCGCATGCGATTCACACTGTGGTGTGTTAATCGCATGCGATTCAGCTTGGGTGTTGGAATTATGTGCATCCGAATCGCGTGTGATTAACACTAGCTGATTCAATCGCGTGCGATTCAACCTAACTTAATCGCGTGCGATTCACACTAACTTAATCCGAATCGCATGCTATTCAACCTTAGTCAAACTAGCATGCGAATCACCCTATTTTCCTGAATCGCATTTGTTTGAGTATGCTATTCACCTTGTATGCGATTGAAGGGTATTTCATCATCATTTTTTTTTTTTGGGGAATCGCATGCGATTGAGGAATAGACTTTGTTTTCCCATGCGATTGACTCTTGACTTAGAAAATTATTAGTGATTTGACAAAAATTAATCCCATGCGATTGATAGAATCTGATTGGCTTTAATAGTCCTTAACACTTGAAAATTTTCTTATCAACTTCAAAGTATCTGGAATGTTGAGTTTAAAAAAAATTTATATTCCAAGATCATATGTTTGAAATTGTTTATGTTGATACACTCCCCCTCGATTGTTGCCTTTGATTTTGGAAAGCGTGTCATATGTGAATTTCTCCCCCTACACATGTGCACGATGTGTATTCACTTTCTCCCCCTACACATTTGCACATGTGTACAACTCCTTAGCTCCCCCTTTGTATGTGTATCAGACATCTGCGCAGAGATCCATGTGTAGAAGATCCAAAGGCTTGGCTGTGCTGAATGCTTGCTTTGATTTATGCGAAGCCTTCTTCATTTTTCCTTTCTCGCAGTCAGCACACAGATGAACCTTGTTAAATCTTAGTTTGGGTATTCCTCTCACCAAGGCACCGGTGTCCAGTTTGTTTATATTTTGAAAATTCAGGTGAGAGAGTTTTCTGTGCCAAAGTCAAGTAAGATCATTGGAGGCTTCCGACAGAAGACACACAGATGTAGGAGAGTCATACTTCTCCTGATCTATGGAATACAGGTTGGAGTTCCTGGAACCTGCAAGCAGCTCGTCACCGGTTTCTGTGATCACAGAGCATTTGTTCTTCTTGAACACAACTACCAAGTCCTTGTCACATAATTGACCGATGCTGAATAGATTATGACCCAAACCTTCTACATAGGAGACTCTCTTGTTTTTTATATGTTTCCTTTCAATGTCTCCGTACCCCATTATTGGTGCAACATTGTCGTTCCCAAAACGTACATTCCCGGAGTACTTAGGAACATAATTCCTGAGAAGACTTTTGTTGCCGGTCATATGTTTGGTACAGCCGGAGTCAAGGTACCACAAGTGAGGCACCTGCAAAAAGAGAATAAATCACGTTTAGGTCCCCATATAGGAATGGGTCCTTGATTGTTAGTCCCAAGAATTGATTGAACAATGATGTTGTCTGCTTGTGGTGGTAAAACTTCTACTGATCTATTCTTGAGTACCCACGTGGGTTTAATCTGTTGACGTGAAGGAATAGATTTGGAAGAAATTGGTTGAGAAGAAAGTTTATTTACCACTGTTGGTTTGACAGTTGATGGAATCGGAGGTTTTGGATTCGGTATAGTTGCGGAAGCGTTATGTTTGCGAATCCATGGTTGCGAGGAATTCTTAAGAATTCTCTGTGGCCTCGGTGCATCAACTTGCTTTTGCTGAACTGGAGCACTGCGATTAGTAGGTTTTGCGATTCGTTGGATGGATGATGGCTTGGGTTTTGAAGGTTTGGAGATTTTGGAGGGGGAATTGCGAGAACGCTTTTGAGAATGCAAGTGTTTTCCCTGTGCAATCCAAGCCCTTTTAAATGCTTCATAGCCCTGCCGTCGGTAGACTTCTAGTTCCTTGATCGTGAGCAATCGTTTGGATTTGTTTAGACGTTTAAGTGCATGTGATTGACGAGTGGTGATCCACTGATGAATGATGTGTCCTTTTGAGTTTAAAAACGGGACACAGACTTGATTAGCATAAAAATCAGTCCAATCAGCACATGGCTTAATGCCTAAAGATTTTCGCAATTGATCATAACAACAATTAAATTCACAGTGTCCATGAGTACAACCATCACTCATACAAAACATGGTAGAAGCAGTTTTGTCTTGTGAACCGGAATTATTACAAACAGACTCAAACATCAAAACGTTTTCACATACATGTTTCAAATTTGAACACCTCCTAGTGGATATAGGAATTGCTCTTTTCCATGATGTATTTATTTCACACTTCTTGTTTCCAGCCTTCTTCACATCTGCAGCAGAGGGTAAAAGATTAGAATGAAGTCGTGGTCGACAGGCTGCAACTCGTGATGATTCAGGTACGTCTAAGTGTACATGAGAAAGGGGATTGGAAGTGGACATTTGCTTTGGTTTGTAAATCTGTTTAAGCTTAAGATTTATCATGGATGACTTATTAACAGATTTTATCTCAGTTTTGACATTTTGAGAAGATGTAGACACATGTTTGGAACCTTCAATTCGTTCATCGAATATGGTTCCCTGTGGTGAGAAGGTAAATGGAGTGGGTGGTTCCAGTGCAGTTTCGACCTCTTTGATTCGTTCAAGCAATTCAAAAATTTCTTTGCACAAGTCGTCAATGATCTTGCCATCAAGATTGAATACTGTTTGGAGACGCTTGTGGAGGATGGCGTTTTCTTGAACTAGTGGAGAGGGTTCAGATTTGGTTTCTGATTGGAAGGCTGTGGTAAGGTCATCTTGAACTAGATGAGTGAAGCAAAACTCCTGTAAGGTTTGAAATCTTTGCTGTAATTCCTTGTGGGGAATGTATTCAACAGTAGGCTTTGGTGAAACAGGATAGTAGAGTTCTTCATCAGAATAGACAGAAGATGAAACATCAGTATCAGATGATGACGTGAGACAGGTGAGGTATGAGTCATTGAGATCAGAGTAGTCAAATGGAATTGCAGTTCTGAGATTAAGGGTTCGTTTGACATTTTCTTCAATACGTTCCTCTTTTTTACCAATAAAAACCATCCGTTGGGTAAGGCCTAAGCCAAATAGATCAGCATTATATAATTGTTTGGACGTAATATTGCTCAATTTGAAGCCCAGCCCATCGAACTTCCATTTGGAGAAAGGACGTTCCTTTTCTTTGTATTGAGAGATGGTCCTTTCACTTTGATCACGTTTGGACAGAAGATACTCAAGTTCATTGATTCTGGAGTAAAGAGTACTTAGGTCATCCCTAAGTTCATTTTTAAGAATTTCAGAATCCTTTTCAGCACATGCACATTCTGCTTTAAGATCTAATATGGTGGTATTTGTGCTATTAGTTAACTCTAAGAATTCAGATTCTTTAGCAGCTAATTGGATCTTAATGCTAATTAAGTCGTTATCTAACTGCTTAATTATTGTTTGTGCCTCTATACCCTTGTTGTGTGAAAAATCTTCTAGAACTTGATTTCTAGTGGTTAACTCTATTACCTGATTTTCTAACTCTTTCATTCAGATTAATATGGTTTGTATGTTTTCATGTTTAAAACCCATATTATAGTTAGAGTTAGAATATACCTTCTCGCTTTTTGTACCAATGGACATCATCTCATTTGGACTTGACATGATTAGTGATGTTTGTGAGAAATGATCGTTCACTTGCACGATGGTTTGATTGTTCGAAAACTTGACCTGATTTTAAAGTGATTTGAATGATTTATTAACGAACTAAGTCTTTTGAATTTCAATTTTGAATTAGATCTTAAAATAATGATCGTTTAGGAATGATTTGATTTGATAAAAAATTTAATCAACTAAAATGATTTTTAAATCAATTTAGTGCGAGTTGATTAACGGCAACAATGATATGCGTCAACAAAAATTTACTCAATTAAGAACAGATTGACGAATAACAGCAAAGTTGTGACAACAATGATATAGCAATAAGCGCGACTGATGATGAACAACAATTAAAAATATTTTAAGCAAGATTAAAATTGATGTTCTATTAAAATGGATGATTAAATCGATGACCACTTAAATCCACCACAATCTCAGTGTAAACAAAATCTAGTGAATTAAAAATCACGAAAATTAATCCACAATTAATTCTACCACCAACTCACAATTAATGAATTAAAATATGAATTTGACTTGAAAATATTGAAGTGAAAATAGCATGTGAGTTGGCAGAAACAATATCCATGAGCACAGTAAATTTCTCGATGAGCTGGAAATTTAAAAAATGAATATTAAAATTGTAGGTTTGCAAATCTCGATGACAGCACATTAATATCTCGATGAATATTAAATGCTGATATTAAATTGATGTGTTAACTGCTGGTGATTATGATTCAGTTCTCTATGGCAGTAGGTCTCGACTGATGGGAGAAAGCTGTACCACGCGCCTGACACAATTTCAGAAAACAATTAATGTTTTTGAAACCTCACACGCTACAGACCTAGAAAATGCTGCATTGATTGGACAAGGCCTATTATCAAAATATCAGATTTGAAAACCTCCAAGAAATACGCGGCTGATAGGTGGTTTGATAGGGTGCGATTGGACTTTCACAAGTTGAAACTGAAACAATCGCATGCGATAGGTATATGAAGCGTGCGATTGGGCTTTCTTCACAAGTTAACACCGAGACAATCGCATGCGAATGGGTCCCGGCTGATAGCTATCAATCGCGTGCGATTGGGTCTTTTTAAAAAAAACCCGGCTGATAGGACCAAAAACACCTACAAACACCTTTTTCCACACACTAACAAACCCAATCTGACACTCAAAACTTCATCTTCTTCCTTATCACCAACTCAAGAACATTTCAAGAACACAAAGAAGACGATTTTTAAAACTCAACCAAAATGATTTTTCTCTTCAGATCTATCAATCTCCACCTCCACAAACACTTTTTATGAACGCCTAACTCAAAAACAAGTATTAAAATCCACGATTTTGAAGAAAATTCGTCAAGAACACCTCAAAAACGCAGAAATAAAAACTCAGATTTCTCTTAAACCGTAAGGAGTTTATGCATGAAATTTTAAACGAAGGTTTCTTTTATCATGAAGAACAACATATCCGAAAATCAGCTCAAACGGAGCTCGTATGAATTTTCTGCGTTTTTCTGAAATTACCAGCTCAAAAAGTTCCGAAAATTCCGAAAATTTCAGCAAAATGCTTCAAAATTTTTGATCAAAACTACTCAAATCAATCCTAATCAGGCTCTGATACCAATTGATGGTTCCGTATTATACGGATGAAGCAATGCTTGAGAGTTAATGTGTGTGTTTGTATGTGTAATCAGTAGAGAGAAAGAGAGCCGAGAGCTAAGAGAGAAAACACACACAAGAGTTGAGAAATATGCAAAGCTTAACATTGAAATATGGGGGAAATGCCTTTATATAGCATTTCCCCAACTTTGAGTAATTACATATTACACCCTCACTTTAATATTTCTAACAGTTTTACCATGTCTTTTGACAATGATTGATCTATTTTGAGTATAACAGGCTGTACTGACAACTTCATCCCAAAAATAGAGTTTCAATCCTGCCTCACACAACATTGTTCTAGCAGACTCAATTAGGGTTCTATTTCTCCTCTCAGCAACTCCATTTTGTTGGGGAGTTCTGACAGATGAAAATTTTTGTAATATTCCCTTTTGTCCACAGAAACTTTCAAGGGTAGAGTTTCTGAACTCAGTCCAATGATCACTTCTGAGTTGCTTTACAGACTTACCTTTCTGCAACTCTTCATGTTTGATAAAACTTATTATCTCAAGGGCAGCCTCACTTTTGGCTTTAAGGAATATTACCCAGGTGAATCGTGAGAACTCATCTACTATCACCAGTGTGTACTTCTTGCCACTTAGGCTTGGAGTACTTATGGGTCCAAACAAATCCATATGCAACATATGCAGTGGGTCTGTTATTGAAAAATTTTTCTTTGATTTAAATGACCCTTTCTGGTGTTTCTCTTGTTCACAAGCTGAACACAATTTGTCCTTGACAAATGTGATATTTGGTAATCCAGAGACTAACTCTTTATTGGATAGCATATTTATATTTTTAAAATTCAAATGTGATAATCATTTATGCCACAACCAACTCAGCTTAGGAACAGATTGGGAATACAAGCAGGTTTCAGTATAGGGATCAGCAGAATTAAGATCAAGTATATACACATCTCTTTCTCTTTTAGCTATTAATAAAGGCTTTCCCTTAGCATTATATATTGTTCCTGCTTTCATCCTAAAAGTAACAATGTTGTCTTCATCACACAATTGGCTGATACTAATCAGATTGTGCTTAAGACCCTTGACATATGCAACCTTCTATAAAGTAACTTTGCCAGCATGCATCTTCCCATAGCCTTTAGTTCTTCCATAGGATTTGTCTCCAAATGTTACTTTAGGACCTTTGTCTTCCTGGAAATCACTAAGAAGTCCTTTCCACCCGGTCATATGACTTGAGCATCCACTATCCAAGTCCCATTTACTTGAACCATGAACATGATATAAAAACTAAACATATTAGTTTTGTTTGGGAACCTACTTCTTGGTGGGTTCAGATAAGGAGCACTTAGCATCTCCATCTTATTGAACTGACTGTTCAGCTTGAGCAGGAGCTGAGTCATGTGTAGACTGATCAGCCTGTTCTTGTTCAGGCCTTGAGATTTCAACATCACAGTCCTTAGCCTCATGACCTCTACTTCTGCACTTTTAGCATCTTCTTCTTCCAAATATTACAGGAGGTAGAGTGTCTAATAATCCTTGTGAGAACTTGCTCTCAGTCTTAGGATTATATGTGGTGGATAACTTTTCAACTTTCTTTGCAAGTTGATTCACTTGATGATCACTGACCTTGGACTTACCTTTGTCAGATCTTTGTTTGTTATCCCATTGATTTGAAATTTGACCAACAAACTTCTTTTCCATGACCTTGGACTTGCCTCTGTCATGCTTACTGGACTTACCAGTTTCAACAGATTTGGACTTACCACTGTTGATCTCCTTGGACTTACCAAGGTCTACAACTTTAGACTTACCATTGTTGTGATTTGACCTCTGACTTACAGTGGTCTTCCTATACTTGTAACTTCTCTCCGAGCCAGATAGAGAATGTTGTCTTTTGAAAGGATTTGGGTTAAGCCTTTACACAACTGAAGTTCTTTGAATAGGCTGAGTGCCTAATATGTCCAGCACAGACTTACTATGATGTTTGGATGTTGAACACTCATTTCCATGATCTTTAGCTTTTACAAACATATTGTATTTCAAGTTTGGAACATGTCTTTTCTCTGAGGCTGACTTCTGAGACTCAATCAGTTGTCTATCCTCCTCAGAGTCTGTACTTGCTATCTCATCATCAGCTACATAAGCTGCTGTTTGATAGTCACCTCCAAGTACAGCTTGTACCTGTTTAGGAATTTGTTGGTTTATGCACTTTTCAGCAAGCTTTGATGACTTACACCAACACACAGTGACCTTTTGAAGTTGGTTAGCTTTGACTTTAGCTTTTAGAAGTTCTTCACTTAGAAGTGTATTAATGTGTCTTTGACATTCAAGATCACACTGTGCTTTCTTACAAACATCAATGAGAGATTGATTTTCCTTGATCTCATCTTTGAGTTTAGCTATTTCAGTTTTGAGGTCATTTTGAGACTTAAGACTGGTCTTGAAATCATTCAGCAAATAATCAAACGCTAGACCCTTTTCTTCATCGGTGTAAGAGTAGAAATTACTGACATTGTACATGGAAGCAGGATCCCAATCGCTAAGCTTGTTGTTTTCCTCAGCTTCCTTCATGTCAGCTTCAAAGATTGATTCGGGATGACCATAATCAGCCTCATCTAATTCTAACTCTTTATCTTCTTAAGCCATTAGACATACATCATCATCTAAGGTAGATGATTCATTATCCCAGGTTTCAGCATATAATCCTTTTGCACTGGGTTTGTCTTCTAGCTTTCCTTTCTTGAGCTGAGTATATTTCTTCTTGTATTTATCAGCTCTGTAAGCATTCTTATCAGCAACTGATGCTGATTCTCCCTTCTTTAATATGCACTCAGCAGCAATATGTCCCTTCTTCTGACAGTTGAAGCACACAACATTCTTGGGATCAAAGGAACTCTTCCCTTTGCCCCTGTCAGATCTTCCTCCTCCCCGTTGAGCTCTTCTCAAACGTCTGGCTAACATTACCATTTGCTCAGTGATTATATGAACATCATCAGTATCACCTGAGTCTGAGTCTGAGTCTGAGTGGTCAGCTTGGGATTCTGACTCAGTCTCAGATTCAACAACTAGTGTCTTGGAACTTTTCTTCTTTTTCTGTGCAACCAATGCAACTTCAGCTTTATCCAAAGACTCCTTGAGTTGTTGTTGAGAAGTTCTTTTGTGTTCACTGATATGTTCATGATTTAGCAAGAACCCATAAATGGACTGTAGGTTATACAAATGCAATGTTCCTCCAGCCCTCAGTGATGTGGTCACTTCATCGAACCTTTCTGGTAACACATCCAGAAACTTCAGCACGAGTTCAGCCTCTTCTTTCTTAATGCCGACACTTAGCAGGTCATTAATCAAGCAATGAAACCTGGTAAACACATCAGCCAGGGTTTCATTCTTCTTTGAGAAGAAGTTCTCATATGATCTGTTTAAATGATTTTTCTTCTGCTGTTTGACCAGATCTGTGCCCTTATATGTAACATACAGAGTATCCCATATCTCTTTTGCAGACTGACACCCACATGTAAGATCTCGCTAGTCAGGGCATTTGCCAGCTTGTCATCCAGATTGTATAGTTTCCAATCTTCATCAGTCCAGGATGCAGCAGGCTTTCTCATATCCTTTTCAGTTCTGCCAGGAGACGTATCACTGACAGAAGCAGGTATCTTGTGGATGATAGGTCCTTTTGTAATGACATTGTATATACGATTTTCAATGGACTTGAGGAACAGCATGGCTCTGAACATCCACATAGGATAATCACATCCATCAAATATGGGACAGCCTTTGGCAGACATCTGTGGAAAGTTTGAAGAATTATTGCTTGTAGACATTGTAAACATTCCCAGAATCTTGAACTTTCAACTTATGAAATCGTTTAGCCTGCTCTGATACCAGTTGTTGGTCCCTTGGTGAGAATAACAACAAGCAACAAATGTGTAGAAGGGGGGTTGAATACACTTTCTGCGGAAATTGAACAAATCAAAATAAACTGCTACACAAAGTAAATCAAACCACAATCAAATGCTTTGCTTTTCATTAATAAGAAGATCATTACAGACTCTATCAAGTAAGCAACTCTTGATATGTAAACACCTAATATAAATCTCTCAATCTTTCAAACTTAGCTGTCTATAATCAACTTATGATTATAGATACTGACGACTCTCTAAACAGGATTTAATCACAGATTGAATACTTACCATCTCACAACTAATGTGAGTATTCGAACACACGAAGAAATTGGCAATCTGTGAATATCATAATCACGTTGAACTGACTAACAGTGATTCAAGAATCGTAACACATACGGTTGAGGTGAGGTATTTGGCTCTGCAACACTTAGTTGTAATCGTTTCAGAATCGTACCTCTAAACTTATCAGGGAGATAAGTAATTATAATCATGTTCCTACTGTTCCTAACAAACTGGACTAATCCTAATTTGCTAACTAACTACCGGAAAACTCGGAATCTTGAATCTTGAATCTTTTTATCTTGAGTCTTCAATCTTCAATCATGATTCTGGAGTCTTCTTATCCTTCCCGTAGATATAGAGAGTTAAAAAGATAAATTTAAAACATATTTAAATTTTCTTTGGGCTGACTTCTTACTCGGACTGAGTTACTCAGCTTGAAACTCATCAAGCTGAATTCTGCGAGAACAAACTCGAAAACCAACATGAAGTAACACGTATATTAATAAACTCATCCTTAGAAGTCCTAAGAGTTAGCTAGAACTTATTTAGCAACTCTGTTGAGCTGACTCAATATATACGCTGAGTCACTCAGCTTGAAACACATCAAGCTGAAAGCTCAATATATCTTAGGTGACACACACAGCTTATCAAAACACATTGATAATCTTACTAAGATATAATCTAAGCTGATCAAACATATTTACAGCTTATACTCAGCTTATACTCAGTCTGAATCACTATGAGTGTTCAGTCTGATTAAGCTTCATAATTATGTTTAAGTTATATGTATAAGACATCTTACAAACTTAAGTTTGTCTCATCAAATCTAAACTGATGAGATCATTTTCCCAACACATAACCCAACACGGGTTGTAGAAATATATTCATCACATAGGCATAATCAAGTATAACTTCACATAAGTACATATCATGCAACATACAATTGTCATTAAAAGTTTAAAACACGGTGTAGTAAAACATGTTGAGTATCATTTTCCCCCAAAAGATATGCATGAAAAAGGGACTACGAGTACTCACCTTAGCTTCTCAATGAATCCTAATCTTGCGGAGGAATAGGTGTGGGATCTACAACAAGTAATAATATACATGAGTCACTTATGTAGGTTTTTGAACACCTAGTATGGCCCATAGGCATGTGGAGTTGTTTGGTATTAACCTAATGCCACAGTTTCAAGTTTTCTGGTTCTATAGGCTGACTTTAAGTAATTTTAGAAAATACTAAACGTCCGAGTTCGATCATCAAGTTTATGTTACAGTAGGTTCAAAGTCTCTACTACATCGTGTAATTTTTCCAGAATAAACCAACTTAGATAGCTATTTATAAAAATTAACGAAAGCTACTACTGACAGAGAAACATATGCACATGCGCAACAGGATGTTTGAATTTTGTAAAAATAGTAATTGACATCTATAATTCACTAACATTTGACAGAATACTCTAGACTCTATGAACATACTACAGTAAAAATATTGTTTGAAAATACTAAGTTTTGAATGGGTTAATTGGCAAAAACTTTAACCTCAAATCTGTCGGACACACTGGCAGATTTGCGTACTTCTACCGTAACATCCTTTTGACCGACCAAAAGACCTTAAAAAATTACAAAACTTAGTTGTGGTGAAACTAGACTCAAAACAATACATTATAGACCCAAGAATTGATTAAATACTCCACGAATAGACCCTATTATGCCTTCCCAAACATGACCAAACTTTCTGTCCAGAAACCAGTTTCATGTATATAGAACTTTGAGGAATGAAAACCTAGTTTTTGATTATAAAAGCTCTTAGACACATCATGAAAACATTTTTGAACATATTTTTGATGATCTTAGTCATATTTCCATGGATTCAAGAAGGATATGAATGAGAGATGAGAAGATGACATAGAGAGACTATAAGATGATAAGGATTAGAGGCTTACCTTGTATCCAATGATCACAAACCCTAGATTGAAGCTTTGATCTTGTGTTCTTGATTTGAGAAATCGACAATGGAGGTGAGGGAGGCAGTGAGGTCGACGATTGAGGGAGAGGGGGGAGAGAGGAGCCGTGAATTGCAATTAAGGGAGGCTAGGGGTTAGGTTTAGGTTTAAATAGGGTAAGGATTAGGTTAGTTTTTAAATTAGAGATAAGTATGAGGTTTAAATCTTAATTTTTTAAAAACAAATATATCCTAATACTATAAAAATCGAAATTATATATATTCATTAACAAACTTTATTTATTTATTTTTTTTAAAAACATAATAAATTGGTAAAAATATGGCATTCTAAGGCAAATTTCTAAAAAGTCTACCTAACTAAGCATAAAATGCAATCTAAGTAAAACTTAGGTTTTCTTAATGTTCTAAGGCTAGTAAAATAATCTAGAAATATTAGAAATATATCTAAAGTATATACGAGCATAAAGCCGAACCACAATGGTTCATGAGCAATTAGTTCCCAACATGGCATAAATTAGGGTTTCAATAGATGTGGTTTAAATGACTAACCAGATTTGGTGACGGATGTCACAATAGTTCAGATAGGGTGAGGAGCAATAAAGAGCTTTTGAGATGTTAAGTAAGAAATTATACGAAGATATGGTGATCTATTGTGATGCGTCATGCTACGGTTTGGGACGGGTTTTGATGTAAAGGAAATGAGTAACCACATATGCCATGAGCATAACTACCCGGAGTTAGCAACTGTAATTTTGGCACTCAAGATTTTGAGGCATTATCTGTATGGAGTTAAAGGTTCAGTATATACTGATCATAAGAGTTTCAAGTACTTTGCCAACCAGAAGAATCTCAACATGCGACAGAGAAGATGGTTAGAGATACTTAGATATTATGATTGATAAATACTCTACCATCTTGGTAAAGAAAATATAGTAGCGGATAATTTTGAGCAGAAAAGCATGTGATGCTGAGTTAAGTAATCAATCTTTAAGAATATCTATAAAACGCATGTACAATTAACCAAAACGAAGAATGGATAAAAGGTACAATGAAGATGTACAAAGATCTGAAGCGATATTATTGGAGGACAGGGAAGAAATGATCTATAACCAAAACTGCTCAGTGTATACCGATTAAGGAAGCTATTACTTCAGAAAGAATGACATATGTGCAGAAAAAAAATAAACTGAAGCCAGGCATGGTGCGCCAGTATTAATAGTGTCTGATAGAGATACTCAGTTCTCATCTTTATTTGGAGCAAGATTCACGCAAATATGAAAATGAAATTATATCTGAGTATTGCTTATTATCCCAAAGTTATGAATAAGAGTAAGAGAATTCTTAAAAACTTAAAAGATAAGCTTCGAGCCTGTATAATTAATTTTGGTAGCATTTGAAAGGCATGCCTATCCATAGCAAAATGTTTTTCCAATAACAACGATTATTACAGCATAGGTATGCCACCGTATGAAATTTTTGATGGTAGAAAGTGCAAAACTCCCGTTTGTTGGAGGAAGATTAATGGAAAGGAACTGGGTAGCATCGAAATAGTGCAAAAGACAAACCAAACATATTCAACAAATTCGTGAAAGTTAAGCACAGAGTAGATAAAGAGCTAAGTTGATAAGAGAAGATCGCCATTATATTTTCTCGTTGTGGATAGTATAATGTTGATGGTTTCACTATGGAAGTGAGTTAAAAGTTGAGTCCACGGTTCATTGGCTCTTTCAAAATAGTTCAGTGTTGGGAAGATAGCATAGAGACTAGAGCTACTAGAAGAAGTATCGGGAATTCTAATACCTTCCATGAGTTTCCATTAAGGAAGTGTTTAACAGATGAGTCAGCTTAAGAACAAATAGAAGATATTGTTATGATTGAAAAGCTGAGTAATATGGAGTAGCTTGTAGCAATATTTAAAAGGAAAGTTAAGAAGTGTGACATCCGTCACCAAAACAGGTTAGTTAATTAGACCTGCAACTTCTGAAATCCTACTTCTTGCTCATACACATGTTGGAAATTCTCTAATTAGACCTGCAACTTCTGAAACCCTACTTCTTGCTCATAAGGTGAATTATACTTGCCAAGTTGTGTATATCTTTAGATAAGTTACCTAAAATGTCACAATTTACCAACTTATAATAAGTTAAAAAAATTAAAATTACACACACACACACACACACACACACACACACATATATATATATATATATATATATATATCAGCCCGTGTAGGATAGGAATTTAAGTAAGATAAAAATCAACATAATTTTCCTTTATACACCTTTCCAAGTTTAAAATTTGATATTTTCCTTATCTTTTAGCAATTTAAAATCAAACCCTAGCCTCCCCTCTCCTTAAATTCGACAATAGAACCCCTCCCCCTTCACTTTGTAGACATCCACAAGCCCCGAGAAATCAAGAAGGAGCTCTTCAATCCTAGGGTTTTCGTATTCTTCGGCTTAACGGTAAAATCTTCGATCTTTAGTGCTTCTAGTTTTCTTCTTCTACTTCTATGGTCATCTTGTTCAAGAATCTTTAGAAACACATTCAAAACATCAAATAAACTTTCTAAGATGATTTATAGAAATCATAGAAGTCTTTACAATCGAAAAACTAGTTTTCTTCCTTAAAAGGACATGAACCATGATTCTGTTTTTTTTTTGGGCAGTAAGTTGTGTCGTGTTGAGGAGGGAATATCAGGGTCCATTCGTGGTCTTTTATTTCGATTCTTGGGTCTAGGATGTATTGATTCGAGTCTAGTTTCACCTCCACTAGGGTTTGCAATTTTTGGAGGCCGTTTGGTCATTCAAAAGAGTTTTATCGTAAGGTGCGTAAGACTGCCTGTTGATCCGGCAGAATTGCGGGTTAAGTTTTGGTTTTGAAATACGTCCAAACCATGGTATTTGTGATCAATATTTTTACTGTAGAATGTTTGTAGTGTCTATGATGTGCTGTAAAGATTTCGTAAATTTTAGAAGTAGTTTACTATTTATATAAAATTCGAACTTTTTGTTGCGCGCGTGCACCTAGTTTTCTGACAGTAGTAACTTACATAAATTATTAAAAATAGTTAGCTAGGATGATTAATTCTGAAAAAAATTATATATTGTAATTGAGACTTCGAACTTACTGTTATAAAAAGGTTGAGGATTAGATTCTTATGTATAGTATATTTTAAAAATACGTAAAGTCAACCTATGTAATCATTATACATATATTGTGGCACTAGGTTTAATCATTAAAAAATTATATACTGTAGTTGAGACTTCGAACTTACTGTTATAAAAAGGTTGAGGATTAGATTCTTATTATGTATAGTATATTTTAAAAATACGTAAAGTCAGCATATGTAATCATTAAACATATATTGTGGCACTAGGTTTAACATAAACAACTCCTCATACCTTTGGGCTATACTAGGGAGTTCCATACACTTATATATGGGACTTATGTGCATTCATACTTGTTGTAGATCTCGAGCTTATTCCTTTGAAAGACTAGAATCGTTTGAAACGCTAAGGTGAGTACTCGTAGGCCCTTTTTCTTGCAATATTTTGGGGGGAAATGACACTCAAACATGTTCTTATGCTGTGTTCTAAACTTTAAATCTTTTATGACAATTGTGTTGTGTATGACCATGAGCTTGTGTGAACCCGTGTTGGGTTATTCCTATGAGATGACTATATTTTTGCAACCCGTGTTGGGTTAAGCCTATGAGGTGACTATATTGCTATGAGCCAACTTACGTTACCGGCCGGCTAAAGTTTGTTGGAAGACTAATTACTCATGAACCGTTGAGGTTCGGTTATATGCTATGTTAAAGACTAATTGCTCATGAACCATTGTGGTTCGGTTATATGCTATGCTGATGACTAATTACTCATGAACCGTTGTGGTTCGGTTATTGCTATATTCTATTTTCAAGTACATTACTACCATGTGCCAATTGTCATGTCAAACTGCTTAACATGGTAAACTTATTTCTTGTTAAACCTACGAGCTCATCAACCTTTGTGTTGATACTTTTAGAGTGTTCATTTTCAGGTAATGCTAATAACAATACCTAAGGAGCCTAAAAGACTCTAGTTGGACTTTAGCGAGACTCATCTAGTGCAAGACTATCTATAAACTATGGACGCATCTTCTCTTTCGTTTGACTATGATGCCGTGGAATCGACTTATCGCGGCACAAGTCCCCTCTTGTGTCGTTGAAACGTCGTGACACGTTGATTTATTGCATTTAGTGGTTCTTTATTATTATGTAAATGTGTTATGATGATCCTCTCTATCACACTTCGTGTTTCCGCCTTGGCGGGGTGTGACAGATTGGTATCAGAGCCATTGGTTATAGAGAATTAGGTGGATTGGCCTAGACTATAACCTAAGCACCACATACAGTTGCATAATAGGAACTATGTGTGCATTTATACTTATATAACTTTTCGGGATTTTGACTACAATATGACCAAAAGCTAAAGCATGTCGAACAAAGGACATCCATTACACATCATTCGTCCACACCCTGGAGCTATAACGAAGCATCACCGTGTAAACGGCAAAGTACCCCTTATTAGGGCAAAGGCTCGCAAGAGTGTCGCAATAGGTAGAAAGATCACTTTCACGATTCCTAAGGAAGGCCCGAAGGTACCGTCTGAGCAAGGGTCTTCCAATGAACCACTGGAAGAGGATCCCTCCGAGGAACCATTCGAGGAGGAACCCTCCGAAGAGCTGTCTGAATAAGAGCCGATAGAAATATCAAGTGACGACTCAACTGAAGATGAGATCGACTCGGATCTCATATCCGACGCACGGAGCTGTTTTAAAATCTAGATGCGCCAGACCACATATCCTAACACCACTATTAGGAATTTCTATTTTCTCTTTTATGATATCTTATTTCTATTGTCACTATAAAGTATAAGATTATGAATAAAGTGGTGTTCTATTTTAGTATCTCTTTCTATTTTAGTAATATATCCAAGTTGAAATCTCGTATGCTTAATGAATGACTAGATTCCATGAAATGTAGTGTACGCCAATTGTACATCTTTGCGGGAGAACCGTAGAAACTATCGCTCAAACACTTTATTACAACACGCTATCGTACGTGAAACGATTATATGCCTGCTTGATTTTATTGATCCATGTTATAGGGGTTATATTAGGTAGAGGAAACGGCTGAATGAATGCTTCAATAACTATGCATGAATGAAATATATAGACTTAGAATTCTTGATCTAGCTTTATTGCATGTTCTTGTTTGATTGTTGCCTTAGAGTAGGATTAATTATTCGAAGGACTATATATTTTAGCATCATGCACAGTAGAGTATTCATGAAAGCCTGGACCAATAGGGTATTGTAGTGTGTCGTGCAAGTGGAACAGCATGGTTAGTAATAACTTGTGAGAAGCTGTGATAATCATGGATGCATAGTGTCTGGCCAATGCCATACACACATACCTATAACAAGGACCCCTCAAGGTAGTATGAGACATTCTGTGAAACGAGCTACGGAGTAGGGTAGGGGAACGCGTGAGATACCAATATTGATATAATACTATGAACTAGCCAAACTTGTTCCACGATTGGTTACTCCAGAGTCTAAGCGAATTGAGAGATACAATGTGGGACTTGTACCCCAAATCCGAGCGATGGTTAAAGCAACCGAACCATCAACAATTCAGTGTGCTATACTGAAGGCAGGGATGTTGACGGAGGAGATGGTTAAGAATGGCACATAGACTAAGAGTATTGAGAAGAGGAAGGATGAAGGAGAGTCGAGTAAGCAAAGGAACTTTAAGAACAACAACAAGAGGACGAATGTAGCAACTAGTTTCGTGGCAGCTAACCCTGTAAGGAAAGAATATACGGGTCCTGCACGTAAGTGGGTCACTTGCAACTATCACCACTATCAGAATGCACCGTGTCGGCACTGCACGACGTGTAATCGCTTAGGGCACTATGCTAAAGACTGTAGAACCGGATGAAGGATGGTAGCAACGATGAATGTTGTGAATCCAACGGGTAATCGAGGAAGGTGTTATGAGTGTGGTAGTGCTGACCACTACCGAAATGTATGCCCAAGGCTAAACCGAACTCCTATAGTGAGAGGAAATCGACCAAACCCACCCTTAGTCCTGTCATGGGAGCAAATGAAGCCGCCAAAGCCCCAACATTGTTACTGGTACATTCTCTTTAAATAACTTATATGCTTCTATACTATTTAATTCTGGCGCCGATTATAGTTTTGTTTCTACCAATTGTTTACTTGATTGAGGTAGCTGTTGGGAAAATGATCTCATCAGTTTAGATTTGATGAGACAAAGTTAAGTTTGTTAGATGTGTTCTAAATATAACTTAAACAGAATTATGAAGCTTAGTCAGACTGAATACTTATAGTGATTCAGACTGAGTATTGGCTGAATATAAGCTGAGCATATGTTCGATCAGCTTAGACTATATCTTAGTAAGATTATCAATATGTTTGATAAGTTGTATGCTTAAACTAAGATATACATATTGAGGTTCAGCTTGATGCGTTTCAAGCTGAGCGACTCAGCGTGAAGAGTGAGTCAGTTCAATAGAGTTACTAAATATGTTTTAGTTAATTATTTAGACTTCTAAGGATGAGTTAATAATTATACATGTTAGTTCATGTTTGAATTCGGGTTTGTTCTCGAAGAACTTAGCTTGATAGTTTCAAGCTGAGTAACTCAGCCTGACTAAAGAAGTCAGGTTGAAAGAATTTAAATGTGTTTTAAATTCTGTTTTAACTCTCTATATCTACGGCAAGGATAAGAAGATTCCAGAATCAAGATTGAAGATTGAAGACTCAAGATAAGAAGATTCAAGATTCCGAATTATCCGATAGTTAGTTAGCAAATTAGGATTAGTCCAGTTTGTTAGGAACTATAGTAACATGATAATAAATACTTATTTCCTGATAAGTTTAGAGGTACGACTACGATTCTGCAACAAGTTACAGAGCCAAAATCTCACCTCACCGTATGTGTTACGATTCTTGAATCACTGTTTGTCAGTTCAACGTGATTAAGAAATTCACAGATTGCCAAACTATTCGTGTGTTCGAATTGTCACATCAGTTGTGATATTGGTAAGTAATAATTTGTTTATTCAATCTGTGTAAATCCTGTTTAGAGAGTTGTCAGTATCTATAATCATAAGTTGATTATAGATAGCTAAGTTTGAGAGATTGAGAGATTTATATTAGGTGATTATATATCAAGAGTTGCTTACTTGATAGTTATTGTAATTATCTTCTTATTCAAAGCATTGTAATCATCTTCTTAATAAAAGCATTCACTTGATTGTGGTTTGATTTACTGTGTGTAACACTTTTATTTGATTTGTTCAATTTCCACAGAAAGTGTATTCAACCCCCCTTCTACACACTTGTTGCTTGTTGTTATTCTCACCAAGGGACCAACAACTAGTATCAGAGCAGGCTGAACGATTTCATAAGTTGAAAGTTCAAGATTCTGAGAAATTTCACAATGTCTACAAGCAACAATCCTTCAAACTTTCCACAGATGTCTGCCAAAGGTTGTCCCATATTTGATGGATCTGACTATCCTATGTGGAAGTTCAGAGCCATGCTATTCCTCAAGTCCATTGACATTCGTATGTTCGATGTCATTACAAAAGGACCTATCATCCCCAAGATTGCTGCTACTATCAGTGATACGTCTCCTGGAAAAACTGAAAGGGAAACAAGAAAGCCTATTGCATCCTGGACTGATGAAGATTGAAAACTCTTCAATCTGGATGACAAGGCAAAAAGTGTTTTGGCAAATGCCTTGACCAATGAAATCTTGCGTACTGTGACTGGGTGTCAAACTGCAGAAGATATTTGGGACACACTCAGTGTTACATATGAGGGCACATATCTGGTCAAGCAGCATAAGAGAAGTCATTTGAATAGATCTTATGAAAACTTCTTTTCAAAGAAGAATGAAACCTTGTCAGATTTGTTCACAAGGTTTCACTGCTTGATAAATGACCTACTAAGTGTGGGTGTAAAGAAATATGAAGCTGAACTTGTGCTGAAATTTCTGGATGTGTTACCAGAGAGGTTTAACGATGTAACTACAGCACTGAGGGCTGGAGGAACACTGCATGTGTACAACCTACAGTCCATTTATGGGTTCTTGCTAAATCATGAACAGATCACTGAACACAAGAGAACTTCGCAACAACAACTCAAGGAGTCTTTTGATAAAACTGAAGTTGCATTGGTTGCACATAAAAAGAAGAAAAGTTCCAAGACACTTGTTATTGAGTCTGAGACTGAGTCAGAATCTCAAGCTGACCACTCAAACTCAGACTCAAGTGATACTGATGATGTTCAGAATATCACTGAGCAAATGGCAATGTTAGCCAGCCGTTTGAGAAGAGCTCAAAGGGGAAGAGGAAGATCTGACAGGGGCAAAGGGAAGAGTTCCTTTGATCCCAAGAATGTTGTGTGCTTTAACTGTCAGAAGAAGGGACATATTGCTGCTGAGTGCAGATCAAAGAAGGTGGAATCAACATTTGTTGTTGATAAGAATGCTTACAGAGCTGATAAATACAAGAAGAAATATACTCAGCTCAAGAAAGGAAAGCCAGAAGACAAACCCAATGCAAAAGGATTATATGCTGAAACCTGGGATACTGAATCATCTACCTCAGATGATGATGTATGTCTGATGGCTCAAGAAGATGAAGAGTTGTAGATAGATAAGGTTGATTATGGTTTGTCCGAGTCAACTTTTGAAGCTAACATGAAGGAAGCAGAGGAAAACAACAAACTCAGTGACTAGGATCCTGCTTCCATGTATAAGGTCAGTAATTTCAACTCTTATACTGATGAGGAAAAGGGGCCTTGCTTTTGATTATCTCCTGAATAATTTCAAGACCGTCTTTAAGTCTCAAAATGACCTCAAAGATGAGATAACTAAACTCAAGAATGAGATTAAGGAAAATAAGTCTCTCATTGATGTTGGTAAGAAAGCACAATGTGATCTTGAATGTCAAAGACACATTAATACACTTCTAAGTGAAGAACTTCAGGAAGCTAAAGACAAAGCTGACCAACTTCAAAAGGTCACTGAGTCTTGGTGTAAGTCATCAAAGCTTGCTAAAAAGTGCATAAACCAACAAATACCTAAACAGGTAAAGGCTGTACTTGGAGGTGACTATCAAACAACAGCTTATGTAGCTGATGATGAGATAGCTAGTACAGACTCTGAGGAGGATAGACAACTGATTGAGTCTCAGAAGTCTGCCTCAGAGAACAAACATGGTTGGAACCTGAAATACAATATGTTTGTAATGGCAAAAGGTTATGACAACGAGTGCTCAACATCAAAACAGCATGGTAAGTCTGTACTGGACAGACTAGGCACTCAGTCTATTCAAAGAACTTCGGTCATAGAAAGGCTTAATCCAAATCCTTTCAAAAGACAAAATTCTCTTTCTGGCTCGGAGAGAAGTTAGAGGAACAGAAAGACCACTACAAGTCAGAGGTCAAAACACGACAATGGTAAGTCCAAAGTTGTGGATCTTGGTAAGTCCAAGAATATTAACAGTGGTAAGTCCAAACCTGTTGAAACTGGTGAGTCCAGCAGACATGACAAAGGTAAGTCCAAAGTCATGGAAAAGAAGGTTGTTAGTCAATCTTCTCATCAAAAGGATAACAAACAGAGACCTGACAAAGGTAAGTCCAAAGTCAGTAATCACCAGGTGAATCAACTTGCTAAGAAAGTTGAAAAGTTATCCACAACATATAATCCTAAAACTGAGAGTAAGTTCTCACAAGGATTATTGGACACTCTACCTCCTGTAATCATTGGAAGAAAAAGATGCTACAAGTGCAGAAGTAGAGGTCATGAGGCTAAGGACTGTGATGCAGAAATCTCAAGACCTGAACAAGAACAAGCTGATCAGCCTACACAGGACTCAGCTCCTGCTCAAGCTGAACAGTCAGTTCAACAAGATGGAGATGCTAAGTGCTCCTCATCTGAACCCACCAAGAAGTAGGTTCCCAAACAAAACTAATGTGTTTAGTTTTCATCTCATGTGCAGGGTTCAAGTAAATGGTACTTAGATAGTGGATGCTCAAGGCACATGACTGGGTGGAAAGGAAAGGACTTCTTAGTAATTTCCAAGAAGATGAAGGTCCTAAAGTAACATTTGGTGACAACTCCCATAGAAGAACAAAAGGCTATGGGAAGATGCAAGCTGGCAAATTTACATTCCAAAGAGTTGCATATGTCAAAGGTCTCAAACACAACATGATTAATATCAGTCAATTGTGTGATGAAGATAATGTTGTTACTTTTAGGAAGAAAGCAGGAACAATCTATAATGCTAAGGGAAAGCCTGTGTTAATGGCTAAAAGAGAAAGATATGTGTATCTACTTAATCTAAATTCTGCTGATCCCTATAATGAAACCTGCTTGTATTTCCATTCTGTTCCTGAGCTGAGTTGGATATGGCATAAACGCTTGTCTCATTTAAACTTTCAAAATATTAATATGCTATCCAATAAAGAGTTAGTCTCTGGATTGCCAAAAATCACATTTGTCAAAGACAAATTGTGTTCAGCCTATGAACAAGGGAAACATCATAAAGGGTCCTTTAAATCAAAGCAAAATTTTTCAATAACAGACCCATTGCATATGTTGCATATGGATCTGTTTGGACCCATAAGTACTCCAAGCCTGAGTGGCAATAAGTACACACTGGTGATAATATTCCTTAAAGCCAAAAGTGAGGCTGCCCTGGAGATAATTAGTTTCATCAAAAGGGAAGAGTTGCAAAAAGGTTTGTCTGTAAAGCAACTTAGAAGTGATCATGGAACTGAATTCAGAAACTCAACTCTTGAAAGCTTTGTTGGGAAATTAGCTAAGGCATTAAGACTGTTTAACATGCAAAGTTGAAACTGTTAGAAGAGTTTATGGAAAACAGTTGTGAACTGTTAGATGAAAATATGAAAACAGTTGTGAATAACAGTTGCTGTGGGCATTACAACTGTTAGTACAAAGTTCAAAACTGTTAGTTCAAAATTGTCACAACTGTTTGAAGACCTTGAAGCCGAAGACTGTTAGAAGAACCAGAACTGTTGCATCCAATGAACAGTTTCGGTTGAGCTAAATATGGAAAACCCTATCTTTGTGGATATCTCGAAATATTTGGAAGATCATCAAGATTATCTCAGAAGATAGAAGATTACCTAACTGTCAACAAATCAAGGAAGATCAAGGAGTATATAAATACTAGATTAGAATTTATAATATGTACATACTCATTGTTTAAGTTTTGCATTCATACGAAGTAGTAATTTGCTTTCAGAATAGTGCTAAGCCTCTAAGTTTCTCTTTGAAACCCAAGAACAATCTGTGTTCTTCGTCTAACATAATAAGTTAGATTGGGGGTGAAGTTTGCTATTGTAACCATTCTGGTTAATCAATAAACTACTGTTTGATTGAATTGCTTTGTGTTCAAAACCTTCTTTAATCAATTAAGTGTGATTCCGCAACTTCTTAGTTGATTGTGATCATAGTTAAAGATTAACTTTTATTCAACTCTGATTTGTTATTCAAAAGTTAGTTCTTGTTATTTGATATAATCTATATCCGATCCTGACAAGTGGTATCAGAGCCTTATCATTAAGGTTCCTTTGATCACCAGTTGAAGGTTTTGCTTCAATCTTGCTTTGTTCTTTAAAACTGTTTTCAAATTAGTTTGTTTCAATGGATTCTGGTGGATCTTCTGATAACAATGGCTCTGGGTCAAACATTCGTGTTCCCATGCTCAAACCAATTGATTTTGAGATGTGGAAACTGAGGATCAAGCAGCATGTCCAATTAATGGACTATGCTGTTTGGGAAATCATTGAAACTGTTCCCATTGCCACTGTTGATCTGGATGAGACTGGAAAGCCAAAGAAGAAGCCACCACCAAAGACAGATGCTGTAAAGAAGGAGAGAATGATTGAGATGAAAGCTCTCAGCATCCTCCAGATTGCAATTCCCAATGAGTGTCAACATCAATTCAAGAAATTTGATGATGCTCATGAACTTTGGAATGCTCTGGAAAAGAGGTTTGCTGGGAATGCTAGCTCTAAGAGAAACCAAAGAGATCTCCTTAAACAAGCCTATGAGAACTTCACCAGTGGAAAGAATGAGAGCATCACCCAAATCTTTGATAGGCTTTACAAGCTGGTAAGCCAACTATAGAGTGCTAAGGTTAGGCTTGATCAAGATGAGATAAATAGAAAGTTTCTTAGGTCTCTAGGTGATGAATGGACTGTGTTTGCTGCACAATGGAGGACTAAGGATTCCCTTGAAGACATAGAGTTAGATGACCTCTATAATAGTTTGATAGTGTTTGAGGGAGAGATAGAGGGAAAAAGAAAAACTGTTGTCCCTAGCCACAATGCTGCTCTCCTGTCATCCTCAGGTATGGAATCAAACCATTCATTAACTAACTCTTTTGATAGCTGTGCAGGTACTAGTTCTGCTGTTGGACTAGATGTGAACACTCCAGATGCTGTGCTTGAAGCTTTTCTTGCCAGCCATGCACATTCAACCCTCACCAATGAGGATCTTGAACAAGTGCACCCTGATGATCTTGAGGAGATGGATCTCAAATGGCAGATGGCCATGCTTACTGTTAGAGCCAAGAGGTTCATCAAAAGGACTGGAAGGCAAAACATGAATTTCAGAGCTGATGGCAAGGCTGGATTTGACAAATCAAAGGTGAGATGCTTCAAATGTCAACAGCTTGGCCACTTTGCAAGAGAGTGCAGATCTGGTGGACAAGTCCAGAATCAAGGTCAAAGGCTAACTCAGAATCAAACCTCATCAGCATTGGTCTCACAAGAAGGCCATGGGTTTGATTGGAGTGATCAAGCAGAAGAGGCTAGAAACAACAAAGCTTTGATGGCATTGACTGACTCCTTCATCAAGTTGGATTCACCAGAATCTGAGGACATTCAGGTATCTTCTAAACTATGTCCTGGTGAATGTAGAGCTATTGTTAAAAGGTTTAGAGAGCACAATAAGAAAATTTGTGCTACTCTAAGCAAAATGGAGGAGAGGAGATATGAATCAAGTGCAGTCATTGAAAGCTTTGAAAAGAAAATAAAGATTATCAAGCCAATGAACTGCAAATGGATTATGATAGAAAATATCATAAGTGGGAAAAAGAGCAGCTTCAAGAGGAGATTGATAGTCTGAAAAAGAAGCTAAGTGAGAAGGAAAGCAAGGTTGATGAATTAACCAAGAAGTTGGAAGGGGTGGACATTGATCTGAGTATGTTCAAGGCAGCCAACCTTAAACTTGAAACCTTGTTACAATCTCAAGTTAGAGACAAGGTGAAAACTGGCCTAGGATACAAACAAACCCCACCTCCATACAACCAAAACTACATAACTCCAATGTCAGAGGTAGCTGACAGATATGTTAATGACCCTTTGGAAGAAGAACTTAAATCAGCTGATCCAAAGTTTGAGAGTTATGAAGATGGAGTTCTGTTAGAAGTAAGTGATGAAGATAATGAGGGAGTTGTGAAGAAGGATGAAGTTATTCCATACGAAAATCACATCTGTTGTGAGCCCATTCCCACAAAATCATCTTTACAACCTGTGGTGTTTGTAAAAGCATCCACTGAACCCCTCACCAATGAGCCAAAACCCTCAAAAGCTGTTAACTCCATAAAAAGTTTCACAACTATTGCCAACAGTTCCCATCTCTACACTAACAGTTCCAAAAAGAACCCAAACAGCTCAATTGTTAGTACCAAGACCAAAGGAAAGGAGAAAGTTGGTGAAGTTGTAGTTGGAAAGCCCAAGAAGGAGGCTGCAAAAGCACAGACTAAACCCAGATCTGTAAAAAGGCATACTGAAATGCCTGCATGCATATGCCAAAAGCATGGTGTACAAAAGTTTCCTCAGTCAGCACCTGTTAGAGAAAATCAAAGAAATAGGAACCAGTTCTGGTCACAAAGAACTGGTTTGCCTATTGTGAAAGCTAAAAAGTGCTATATATGTGGGAGATCCAATCACTTGGCTCAAGACTGTTATTATAACCCACAGCTGTGTAGCACCAAAAAACCAAGTTTCAAAAGGCAAAATAACAGTTCTAAAATTGTTAAGTCAAAGCAGATTAACAGTTCTAAAACTGCTAAGCCAAAACAGGCTAACATTTCTACAACTGTTACATCTAAACCAACTAACAGTTCCACAACTGTTTTATCAAAACCAAAAACTGTTGGTATGGCTTGGGTGAAACTGCAGAAACAAACAGTTTCTGAAGAGGGTAAAACTGGTACTCCAATTGCAAAACAGAATAAGTCACATGATGACTCAACTGTTTTACCATCTACAACAACTGTTTATTCAAAGGTCTCAACTGTTAATCACAACAGTCGGGAACCACATGTTCTTACAAAGTATTCATCACACAAATTAGATAAATCTAATTTGGATGAAATTAAAAAGAACCAAACTCTGTTTAAGTATTATGACTTGAATGGTGTACCCAAGACCTGCATGGCCTGGGTACTTCCTGCTACTAACTGATTTTATTTGTGCAGAGCATTCATAGGGTCAATCATGGATCTATCTGGCATGTGGATAGTGGATGCTCAAGGAACATGACTGGAAATCCACATTGTTTAAAGGATTTCAGAAGCATCAATGGTGGATTTGTAGCATTTGGAGGAAATGCTAAGGGAGGAAAAATCACAGGTAAAGGAGCTGTTGAGGCAGGTACACTTACATTTAATGATGTTTTCTTTGTTGAACAACTTAAGTACAATCTGTTAAGTGTATCTCAAATATGTGATAATGGAAACAAAGTTTTGTTTACAGATTCAGAATGCATTATCGTATCAAAAGATTTTGAACTAAATGAGAAGGATGTTCTTTTGAGAACACCTAGAAAGGATAATGTATACTGTCTATATACACAAAAGATTGCTAAACAGAATGTGTTAAGTTGTTTATTCTCAAAGGCATCTCATGATGAGTCTGCCACTTGGCATAGAAGGATGTGTCACATGAACTTTAAAACCATGAACTTGTTAGCTAAAAACAGTTTGGTAAGAGGTTTGCCCCAAAAAGAATTCTCATGTGATGATCATTGTGTGGCTTGTCTCAAAGGCAAGCAACACAAAACTTCTTATAAGACCAAAGAAGTTTCTTCCATTGCTGCACCTTTACAACTTTTGCATATGGATCTTTTTGGTCCAACATCTGTGATCAGCATAGGTAAGAAAGCCTACTGTTTAGTTGTAGTTGATGATTTCACCAGATTTACATGGGTTCAATTTCTTAGAACTAAAGATGAAACTGCTGAGTTAGTTAAGTCTCTTATTCTTAGGATTGAGAATCAATCTGATTTGAAGGTGAAAGTCATTAGATCTGACAATGGTTCTGAATTAAAGGAACTATGAGCTAAACAGTTTTTGTGAAAGTAAAGGTATTTAAAGACAGTTTAGTACCCCTAGGACTCCCCAACAGAATGGAGTTGCTGAGAGAAGGAATAGGACTTTGATAGAGGCTGCTAGATCCATGTTAGCTGATTCTAGGCTTCCAATGACATTCTGGGCAGAAGCAGTGAACACTGCCTGCTATGTTCAGAATAGAGTACAAGTAGTCAAGTCCAAAGGGAAAACTCCTTATGAGTTGTTCCTCAAGAGAAAACCTTTAATCAACTTCTTCAAACCATTTGGCTGTCCTTGCACTATCCTTAATACCAAATCACAATTAGGCAAGTTTGAGAGTAAGTCTGAAGAAGGTTTCTTTGTAGGATACTTCACTCAAAGTAAAGCTTATAGAGTTTTTAACAATGTCACTAGAATCATAGAAGAGAGTATGAATGTCTCTTTCAATGAGAATAAGATCAATATTGCAGGTAATGGGCCTGATTGGTTATTTGATATTGATGCATTGTCTAAATCTCTTTCTTTTGAGTATTCTACTGAAACAGCTGCAGGTACCTCAACAACTATTGGTGAAAATCAACAAACAGTCTCCAACAGCCCAAACAGTTTTGAAACTGTTAGTTCAAACAATTTTGAAACTGTTAGCTCAAAACCAACAACTGTTGGTTCAAACAAAGTTACTGAAGACTTTGTTGTGATTCCTATGCTTCAACAAGAGTTCTCCAATGCTGTTGATCCATTGATTGATGCTGAATCTTCAAAGGACATGGAATCTCATGATCCTCAACAACACACTGAAGTTACACCCCAAACAGTTGCTGATCAAGTGTGTGATACTGCTGAAAATTCAAGTGAATGTGAGATTGATCTATCTAATCTAGGGAATGAACTGACTGAAGAAAACATTCCTACATCAAGAATTCACAAGAATCATCCAATATCACAAATAATTGGTGATCCAACCACTCCTATCAGAACAAGGAACATGCTGCAAAGTGAAACCAGTGGTGTGGATCTTGCCCAATTTGATGTGAATGCCTGCTTTCTATCTCAAATAGAACCAAAGAAAGCAGTTGAAGCATTGAAAGACCCTTCATGGGTGGAAGCAATGCAAGAGGAGCTCTTACAATTTCAAATTCAGCAAGTTTGGAAGTTGGTTGAGCTTCCAAGAGGCAAAAGAGTAATTGGCACCAAGTGGGTGTTCAGAAACAAGAAAGATGAAAGAGGGATTATAATCAAGAATAAGGCAATACTGCTTGCACAGGGCTATACACAAGAGGAAGGAATAGACTATGATGATGTCTTTGCACCTGTTGCAAGGATTGAAGCCATTAGACTATTTCTTGCCTTTGCAAGCTTCAAAGGATTTAAGGTGTATCAAATGGATGTCAAGTCTGCATTTCTCTATGGAACTATTGATGAGGAGGTATATGTGTATCAACCCCCTGGCTTTGAAGACTCAAAGTACCCTGACAGGGTATATAGGTTGTATAAAGCTCTATATGGACTACATCAAGCTCCTAGAGCTTGGTATGAGACATTATCATCCTACCTTCTTGAGAATGGTTTTAAGAGAGGCACAATTGACAAAACATTGTTTACAAAGATTGTTAAAATAGAGATTTTGCTTGTGCAAATCTATGTTGATGTTATAATCTTTGGATCCACTGATGACAGCCTGTGCAAAGAATTTGAAGTCATTATGCACAAAAGATTTCAGATGAGTTCCATGGGTGAACTCGCATTTTTCTTGGGATTACAAGTGAAACAGAAGCCCTCTGGTATCTTTCTAAGCCAATCTAAGTATGTCAAAGACATAATGGACAAGTTTGGCTATCAAGATGTGAAACTGGCAAGCACTCCTATGGAAACACACAAACAGTTGGGCGAAGACTCTGAGGGGGAGGATGTAGACATACATCTATATAGGTCAATGATAGGTTCATTAATGTATTTAACTGCTTCTAGACCTGATATAATGTTTGCTGTGTGTGTTTGTGCCAGATTTCAATGCAGTCCGAAGATGTCACACTTGTTTGCTGTGAAAAGGATCTTTAGATACCTCAAAGGCCAACCAAAATTGGGACTTTGGTATCCTAAAGATTCACCTTTTGATTTGGTGGCATATTCTGATAGTGACTATGGTGGAGCCAATGTGGACAGAAAATCAACCTCTGGAGGATGTCAATTCTTTGGATCAAGGCTGGTTTCATGGCAATGCAAGAAACAAACAACTGTTTCAACTTCAACAGCTGAGGCTGAATATATTGCTGCATCAAGCTGCTGTTCACAAGTGTTGTGGATTCAGAATCAGCTTCTGGATTATGGTTTGTCTTTCTTACATACACCTATTTATGTTGATAACACAAGTGCTATTAGCATTGTCAATAATCCAGTGAAGCATTCTAAAACCAAACACATTGAAATCAGATTTCACTTCATAAGAGACTGCAATGAAAAGAAATTAATCCAAGTTATGAAAGTCCATACTGATGATCAATTAGCTGATCTATTCACTAAAGCATTTGATGTGAGCAGATTCCACTTTTTGATCTCAAACATTGGAATGATTAACTTGGACTAACAGTTATTCATTACTCAATGTTTTTCACACTAACAGTTTGCAACTGTTAGTATTGTTATCTAACAACTGTTGCCTTTAAGTGTTCAGGGAAGAGTAAAAGTGCAAATCCCAAACCAGTTTTGGGCATATCTGGTTGCCTGTCCCACAAACAGTTTTCAAACCCGTGATTGTCCTTGATATGTGGTAAAGGTAAAATACTTTATTGAGAACAGTTCCAGACTGATAAAGGTAAGTCACTTTATTTTGTAGTATTGTGAATGGACATGACAAGTCACTGCATGCTAAATTATTGACCAATTCACAACCACAAGTTTGTCTATAAATTAGCTTGCATGCATTCTTCACAAATCACACCTACATTTGCATTCCAAAGAGAAAAAGTTTCTTTGCAAATGGCTACGAACTTCTTTCTCATAAACTTTAAAGAAATTAATGTTAAACTAAGTTATGTAACCATCCCTGCCCTATTTGTTAGAATGCATGAGCTTTGGCAATACTCATCGTGTGTTCTTGAGATGCATGATGATCGAGATGTGTTCACCTTGACACAGCACCCAGATCCAAGTAGGCCAAATAAAATGACTGATCATATTCGTATAAGAGGTGATTTTGAAAACTTCACTCTCTTCCACGAGTTGCCTACCAACTGTTGTTTAAGGTTCGACTTGAACCTGGAAGGCACTACAGGCTCAGTAGTGTGGTTCAATGTTCGAAGAGATGATGCTGATGATGACCTTCTAGCCTCTGATGATGATGCAGTGGAGGTCATTGTAATCGATGACTAGTTCCAATGCACGTCATGCTCTTAGCTGATGATGAATTAGCAGTCATCATCATTATCATCCTAGTCTAATGGAAGCCATAACCATTATAGACAAACAACCGTTAGAGAAAGAGATGGGTGTAGAAATCGAAGTCATAAAAGACTGAATTTCGTTGACCCTTGCACAATTAGATAAACAGTACCAACAATGGCTTGTGAAAATGCATGTACTTTATAGTTCATCTGTGTTCAACATGAATAAAATGCATATTTTGTTGATATATGTGTTGGCTAATGGTTTGTTTATGATGAATCAGCTTATGATGGGTGTATGAGCTAAGTTTTGTTGACAGTTGCACATTTTTTTTAACAGTTGTTTGAAATACTACTAACAGTTTTCAACTGTTAGCATATGGCCTGCACAACTGTTAGGCAAAATCCATGTGCATCTGAGGGGGAGAACTCGTCTAATAACAGTTGTACTTTCTAACAAAAACAGTCTTCAACTGTTAGTGTGTAGAATGCACAACTGTTAGTCCAAAATCATGATCTTCGAAAAGGGAGTTATTTCTAAATAACAGTTGTTACATCTTATGAAAACAGTTCTCCAACTGTTAGTTTTATTTTTGTCCGTCAACTGTTAAGTTACTAAAGGGTGTTTTGGTCTTTGCAGAATTTTGAGGATGTTTGAATTGCATTGAATATTAGAAACATATATAAGGAAATTCCCTCCTCACCAGTTCATTCACTTGTTCTAAACGTAAATCACACGCAAACCCTAAATCCTAACTCTCGAACTCGAAATGGCTCCCCTTCCATTCGTCAAAGAGCACAACATGATCCCCTTCCTTGCCAAACCCGATAATCTGCATGTCTTTCATGACGTGATCGATTATCTCTCAATGTCCAACATTCACAATGCTCTTACCGTTAATCCCACCATATATACCTCGCATGTCGACCAGTTGTGGAAAAATGCAACTGTGCGAGAAGAAAATGGAGTTCAATGGATTGACTCCAAGATAGACGACACTGATGTCGCTATCTCTGAAAACATCATTCGTCAATCTCTGCAACTGAATGATGTCAATGGTGAGTATTCTGACTCGGTTTCACTTGAATATTTATACACTGAGTTAGTAAAACTGGGATATGAGGGCCCTAGGGGAAAGGGCACCTTCTACAAAGGGTAGTTTTGCGCACACTCGAAGTTCATGATCCATACTCTCCAGCAGTGCATTAGCCCTAAGAGAACAGGCTGGAATGAGTTTGGGAGCAACATTGCTCTCGCACTCATCTGTCTAGCAAACAATAGATGCTTCAATTTTTCAAAACTAATCTTTAATGGAATGGTAAAGCATCTCGGGACCAAATATGGTCTCTTTTTGATGTACCCCAGGTTTGTGCAAATTTTCTTAAACTTTTTGATGCCAAACCTTAAAATACACAAGAGGGTCATTATTCCCTCCGCTCATGTGGCCTCCACATTGAGCAAATTGTTGATTAATGGCAAGAATTTTTCTGGTGCCATAACTCCACCACTCTCTGCAATGGTGGAGTTCTTGTCAAGAAACAGGGCTGCTAGTGTTGAGCATGAAGTCCAACATATTGCTACACCACCAACACTAGAATCAACAGCCCATGATACTCAAAATCCCCTATCTGCTACTTTTGAAATAGCTACAACAAAAGCCCCCACTCTTAAAACATTTCAAAAGAAGAGGAAAAGAACTGTTGGTGCTCCTTCCACCACAGTTCATGAACCTGAAACTGTAAGCCCTGCACAGGTGCATTCACCTGTGCAGAATATCCAAAGGGAACCCCTTGTGCTGTCTCCCAGGCACAATGAGGAGGTGATCACTCCATTAGAGGGTGATCATATGGTTTTGGAGGCTGACACTACTGTTTTATCCGCAAGGGATGAACAGGACAATATTAACATAACTAAGACCTCAGCCATGGCAACAGAAACTGATCAAATAGCTTCTGGAAATCCCCAGTACCAAGAAAAGAGGGGTACTGGTGTGGAATCTCAATTGAGTGAACCACCAGTTTTATCTGTCAATGATATGTTAACAGTGGCAACACTGGCTGACATTGAGGCTAGAATGCAACACCAAGCATTGACGAATTCCAACTTTGCACCTTTCTTTGCTGCATATATGCATGTCAAGAAGAAGATTGCCTTACAAAACAAAAGGATTCTTCAACAAGACCAGCAAATCAAGACTTTAACCAACAGCCTGAAACAAGCCAATGAAATCATCAAGATGCACGATCAAGTACTACAACAGTTGACTGTTGCTGCAATAATCCCTTCAACTGTTACTGAGATACAAGATGTGGAGACTCAAACAGTTTTGTCAGCAGTTGATAGAGTTTTAGTAAACAGCATGATAATGTCGGGAGATTACCCAACAACTGAGGTTTACAAGACATGGCCCAAGGTGAAACAAGAGTATTTGGTGAAAGTGGGTGCTCAGATGCTGAACTGCAATGAATTCCAAATGAGACAAAAGATTGATGATGGATGGCTTGAGGGCAAATGTGCAAAGTTAAAACCTATTAAGCCAAAGCCTGGATTCAAAGGGATTCATATTGTAGAAAAGGTTGTTGAAAAGCCAGTGCAAGAGGTAGAAGGAAAGGGCAAAGAGATTGTTGTTGAGCTACCAAAGCTAAAATTAACAAAAGAACAACAAGAAGAAAGGGATTTTGAATGTGCTCAGAGGTTGGCTGCTGATCTTCAACAACAAGAACAGACTGATTTTGAAATAGGAAAGAAGCTAGCTGATGAGTTCACAAAAGAGATTGATGAGGAAGAGAAAGCAAAGAAAGCTGATAAGGGAGTGAAAAGAAAAAGAATTGTAAAGAAGAAAACAGTTTTACCTCCTCCCAAGTCACAAGTGGAAAAAGCAAAAGCTGAAATGGTTCAAACAATCATTCAAGACCGACTGAGAACTGAACTAGAAACAGGGATTGATAAATTGGTAAAAGAACAGTTGGGTCAAAAATCCCATATCACAGAATGGAGATTTGAGGAGTTAAGAGGGGACACTGGAAGGAAAGGTGTAACTGTGGTCAGAGAAGGGTTGATGGAAAGTTACTCTAATTTCTTTCAATTGGTAAATAATTGTACAAGGAGAGATCTTGAAGAAATGTATGTATATGGGGTTAATCATTTTGCAAATTCTGAGGAGATTGAGTTAAAAGTTTTGATGAGGCATCTAACAAGCATATGTCGTCCAAAGGAGATTATGCAAGTTTTGATTGCTGATGAGGCTTTTCCTATCAAGTCAGTAAAAGTGTATGCTAAAGCTGGAGTGTAGCATATGGTGATGGCTAACTCTAAACAACAATGGTTTGATTTGGAGTTCATAGAGCACAATAAAGTCAAGCTTCAGTATATGCTAAAAGCAAAATTCTTTGGATCAGATAGAATAAAAGATGATTTGTTCAAGAGATTAAAAGAAAGACTGGCATGAGTCAAGTCTATGTAAGTTTCTCTCAATTTTGATTGTAACAGTTTACTTTGCATAAATATATGGAATTCATTCTTTGCTTATGCTTAATTTGTCTGTGATTGAACCCTATGATCGAAAGAACTTAAAGACTTTGATCAATTCTTTAAGTTAGGGGGAGATTGTTGGGAAGTTAGCTAAGGCATTAAGACTGTTTAACATGCAAAGTTGAAAATGTTAGAAGAGTTTATGGAAAACAGTTGTGAACTGTTAGATGAAAATATGAAAACAGTTGTGAATAACAGTTGCTGTGAGCATTACAACTGTTAGTACAAAGTTCAGAACTGTTAGTTCAAAATTGCCACAACTGTTTGAAGACCTTGAAGCCGAAGACTGTTAGAAGAACCAGAATTGTTGCATCCAATGAACAGTTTCGGTTGAGCTAAATATGGAAAACCCTATCTTTGTGGATATCTCGAAATATTTGGAAGATCATCAAGATTATCTCAGAAGATAGAAGATTACCTAACTGTCAACAAATCAAGGAAGATCAAGGAGTATATAAATATTATATTAGAATTTATAATATGTACGTACTCATTGTTTAAGTTTTGCATTCATACGAAGATGTAATTTGCTTTCAGAATAGTGCTAAGCCTCTAAGTTTCTCTTTGAAACCCAAGAACAATCTGTGTTCTTCGTATAACATAATAAGTTAGATTGGGGGTGAAGTTTGCTATTGTAATCATTCTGGTTAATCAATAAACTACTATTTGATTGAATTGCTTTGTGTTCAAAACCTTCTTTAATCAATTAAGTGTGATTCCGCAACTTCTTAGTTGATTGTGATCATAGTTAAAGATTAACTTTTATTCAACTCTGATTTGTTATTCAAAAGTTAGTTCTTGTTATTTGATATAATCTATATCCGATCCTGACAAGCTTCTGTGAACATAATGAAATATTACAAAATTTCTCATCTGTCAGAACTCCACAACAAAATGGAGTTGCTTAAAAGAGAAATAGAACCTTAATTGAGGCTGCTAGAACAATGTTGTGTGAGGCAGGATTGAAACTCTATTTATGGGATGAAGCTGTTAGTACAGCCTGTTATACTCAGAATAGGTCAATCATTGTCAAAATACATGGAAATACATCATATGAGATGTACAAATCTAGAAAGCCCAATATAGGTTATTTCCATATCTTTGGTTCAAAATGCTATGTGCTGAATCAAAGAGATCAGCTCCATAAGTTGGAACCTAAAGCTGATCGTGGAATATTCGTTGGTTATTTCTCAATCTCCAAGTCTTATAGAAAATATAATACAAGGAGAAAGGCCATAGAAGAATCAATTCATGTCTCTTTTGATGAAGACTGTTTTGATCAAGCTGATAAGAGTCAAGCTGACTTGGTTAGTCCGAGTGAGCTTGAAAGGCCTAAGGAAACCAACTTATCAAATCCTATGTATGTCATAGGAGATGATAGTGATGATGATGTGTGTTCATCAAAGAAATCATCACAAATTCCAAAGGATTCTAAAGCTGAGAAAGATGATGAGTTCATCAACCCCTTTGGAGCTGAACTCACTCAAGCTGAAGATCTTGGTGATCGACAGTTTGTTGACAATGCTGCTGAGACTGAGGAGATAAGTTCACCTCAGGAATCTCAACATCACTCAGATTCTGAACCAGACTCTCCAACTACAACATTCAAATTCCTCAAAGATCATCCTCAAGACCAGATCATTGGAAATGTCCAAGAAAAGATCATGACCAGATCCAAGGCTACAGCTAACTATGCTGCTCACTTTGGTTTCCTATCTCAAATGGAACCAAAGAATACTGAAGAAGCCTTAGAGGATGAGGATTGTATTAAAGTTATGCAAGAGAAATTAAATGTGTTTGAGAGAAATAAGGTCTGGAACCTTGTCCCTGCCCCCAAAGATCAATTATAGGCACTAAGTGGGTCTATAGAAATAAAATGGACAAGGATGGAGTAATAGTTAGGAACAAAGCCAGGCTGGTAGCACAAGGGTATAAGCAAGAGGAAGGAATCGATTATGATGAGACATTTCCCCCTGTTGCTTGAATTGAATCCATAAGGCTGTTCCTGGCTTATGCAACCTATAAAGACTTCAAATTCTATCAAATGGATGTGAAAAGTTCTTTTCTTAATGGAAAAATTCAGGAGGAAGTCTATGTGAAACAACCTCCTGGCTTTGTAAGTTCAAAGTTACCACATCATATCTATAAGTTAGACAAGGATTTGTATGGTCTTAAACAAGCTCCAAGAGCTTGGTATGATACTCTGTCCACTTATCTACTATCAATGGACTTCACCAAAGGTAGTATAGATAAGACACTCTTTATTAAAAAGAGTAAAGGACAGGTGATTCTTGTACAAATCTATGTGGATGATATTATCTTTGGTTCTACCAATGAATCTCTGTGTGAGTGGTTCTCCAAGATAATGTCACAAAAGTACAAGATGAGTATGATGGGTGAGATGACTTATTTCCTAGGCCTACAAATTCAACAAAAGCCTGATGGAATATTCATAAATCAAAGCAAGTATGTTCTTTATTTGATAAAGAAATGAGGTTTTAATTCTAGTTCAACCATGAAAATACCCATGTCACCAGCTGTCAAGCTGAGTAAAGACTCAGATGGTAAATCTGTGTGTCAGTCTACCTATAGAGGAATGATAGATTCATTACTCTATTTAATAGCTAGTAGACCTGATATCATGTTTGCTACATGTGTCTATGCAAGATATCAGGCAGATCCTAAAGAATCACATCTTCAAGCTATGAAAAGGATCTTTAGGTACCTAAAGGTACACCAAATCTAGGTCTTTGGTATCCAAAAGACTCTGGATTTGAATTAGTTGGTTTTTCTGATGCTGACTATGCTGGGTGCAAGTTAGATAGAAAATCAACAACCGGAGGATGTCAATTGCTTGGAGGTAAACTAGTAAGCTGGACTTGTAAGAAACAGAACTCAGTGGCTACTTCAACTGCTGAAGCTGAGTATGTTGCAGCAGGGAGCTGTTGTGCTCAAATCGTGTGAATGCAGCATCAGCTTCAGGACTTTGGTATGAGTTTCAAGAAAACTCCTATCTTCTGTGATAACCAAAGTGCAATAGCCATCACTTACAATCCAGTATTCCATTCAAGAACCAAGCACATTGAAATTCGACATCACTTCATCAGGGACATCGTAGAAAAAGGTAAAGTTAACATTAAATTTATTTCCACTGATGAACAACTAGTATATATCTTTACTAAACCCCTTGATGAAAAGAGGTTTATGTATCTGCTAAGTGAAATGGGTATGCTCAACCCCTAGCTAAGTGTCAAGAATCTGAGTTTTCAGTTTGACAAAGTCTAAGTGTCTTAAGCTGAGTGCACAGTTTATGAATAAGTTTTCATAAACTGAATCTTGTCAAGCTGAACAATGAGTTCTTTTGTTTGGTGAGTTCCAAACTTATTTTGTCTACTAAGTATAGTTTAAAATATATAGTTTGAGTTAGTCTTGTTGGAGTATGCCCACTGACGCACGTACGCCATTAGGATCACTACCAATATAGTATGGGCCTATTGGGTCACACGCCGGGGGTTGATCTCGACAGCAACCTAAATTGGGGTACTATAAGTGTCAAAGTGGAGAAGTTGGTATGCAGGAAAATTACGCGATGCGGTGCACTTTAGGTTACACGGAGCGAAGACTCCGCGGCGCGGAATCTTACGGGCACGCGGAGCGGAATACGTCAGACAGCATGCAGCTTTTGTCTCCCACCTCCCTTTTGACCAATGCATGGCTTTTCTTTTGGTAAAGTCTGGTGGCCGACTTTGGGAGGCGAAATGGCACTTTTAGGTCTTTATATACACCTCACTTGCCTCTTCTTTGGGACTCATGACACTTTGTAAAAACCCATAAACACTTAGAGCTCTTTGAGAGTTTCATTTGAGAGTGTAAGTGAGTTGAGTCCAGAGGAAGAGGCAAGGCTGAGATCGAAGGTTACTGTTCCAGGAATGGTTTCAAGGCTTTGAAGACCATTAATGGTGTGCTAGTACATGGAGATCTCACAAACCCGGTGTGGACTTGCAATAGAGGGAATCTATTTTGCTTCCTAGTCAACACCATCCTCTTCTACAGATTACTGGAGCTAAGGAGAAAGGTATATCCTTCTTTCTTAGTTTTTCCATGTTGCAAATATCAAGTTATAGAGTTTGGTCCATTAATGGGGTTTTATACTTTGTTTGCTTGTTCTCTTGATTTATATGTTGCATGCTGCTTCCGCTGTGCTCATAGAACCCCAACAGTGGTATCAGAGCCACCTCTATACTGTATTTGCACATGGTGGCCTCAAAAACCCGAAAATAAGTTTTTGGTTTTCTGTCCAGTGGATTTCCGCGGCGCGGAACTCGTGTGGTCACGCGGCGCGGAAAGTTACGGGACGAAATTTGGATTTCTGCCATATTTTACGCAGTGCGGAACTTTTGCTGGGTCCGCAGCGTGGAATATGCCTGAGCAGTATCTGTTTTTCTTTTTGTTAAAGAAAAATTGTTTTTGGGTTTTTGGCACTATATTTTGGTTTCTGGATTTTTTGTCCAGAAATTAAAATTTGGTTTTTGTAAGTTGCCTTGTATAATGGTTGGTGTATTTATATGTGGATTATTGTTTTGGCATGAAAATGGTAATTGCATATACTTACATTATGTATTTATGAATATGTTTCATCAAAAATGGTTTGGTGTTATTAATGCATAAATACATGGGATTTTTAGTACCTTGAGTGTTTTGTAAAAATCTTAACCATTATACATAAGTTTACATGGTTTTGTGTGGCACACCATGTTGTTGTTCATTAGTGAACTTGTTTGTTCTTCTTGTGATGTTGGTAACCATAGATATGCACTAGACCTTGTGGATGCTTGGTTGCATTTTAATTATTCATTCATTTCGTGACTTTAAGTCACATGGTTTGTAATAATTAAATTTATTTATTTGGTATGTAATTTTGTATATGTGGCTTGCATGCCATTTAAATATTCCATATTATGTATTTGTACTAGAAGTTAGGAATTGTGGCTTGCATGCCATTTATTTCTTTTTCTATGTAATTGTAATATGGAGTAACCATCGAGAGTCAATGGAGTGACGTCTTGACGAACACGAATCCGAGAGGCCCAATGGAGGTAGCGGGTTTAGTGGGAGCACATCCGAAGTCAAGGCTTTTGGTCCTTAGATGACTTTGTTTTCCCGTAGTGGCTCACGGGAAAACGCATAGGTATTAGGGGCATGGTTACCAATTTGTTGTATGCGTGTGATGGTTTTATTATATTGTTTATGCATGAGTTGTAGGACTATTGCATGCTAGACAATTTTTGTAAATAATAAAACCCAAGAGTTTTTAAAGATGGTTTAACAAACTCTCGCGCGCACACTCGATTAACAAACGGATTTAACGATGGTTTAGTATCCGATTAGTGAGAACGTTTGGTTTTTGTCACTTTTTGTTAATCATACTCAAATGGTTTTTTAACCGGAAAACTAAATCCCGTTTTCTAAAATGTAAATCGCACACCAGTCATAAGATGACACCACCCGAATTTAGTCGTGTAAGGGTTGATTGTCGAGCTTTAGCCGAGTTAGCCTTTGCATGAGCTGTGTGGAAGGTGCGTGTGGCAACTCGCAAGGTCGATTTTCGAGCTCTAGCCGAGTCGATTATGGGCGAGAGTACCACCGTGTATCTTGATGGTTGATTTACGGTTTCAATGTAATATTTTGGATGATTGTCGACCTCTAGCCGAGTTATGCAAAATATTAATTGAGGATTGGTGTGGAGGGATCAAACATGCCAAACTTGGCACAATGGTTGTCAAGTAGGACCCCGCAAGGAACTAAGAGTTGCAATAATGGTTTGCAATCGGTCAATGGTTGCCGGCCTAAATAGCTTTGCCACGTGATCCGAGGAAAACCCGTCACGGTGCATGGTGAAACAGGGTTCTTAGCTCTTGTTAAAATAGTTGTTTTTCCCTTAACACATGGGGTAATTATTTTAACGAGGATTTCAATCAAACTAACTAAAACTACTCTGCTTTCATCGATGACGTCGACTAGCATCAACAACACCAACTTCACGTTATGTACGTTTCTTGAGAAGGAAAAACTCGATGGGAGTAACTTTATGGATTGGTCTAGGCAATTGCGCATTGTCCTACGACACGAAGACAAGTTACACACCATTGAGGAACCCCTTCTGGAAGCCCCTGCTACCAACGCAAGTAGGACTATTCTTGATATGTATTATAAACATGTTAAGGACACCAACGAGGTCTCTTGTCTCATGTTAAGCATGATGATCCCTAACTTGCAAAGGCAATTAGAGGATCTAAATGCATACGAGATGATGCTTGAGTTGAAGGACATGTTTCAACAACAAGAAAGGCAAGAACGGTATGGGTGTTTAAATGAACTACTTGGTTGCCGGATGCAGGATGGTGAGAGCGTAAGCATTCACGTGCTTAAGATGAAAGCACTTGTGGAACGCTTGGAGAGGCTAGGATTTACCATTGAGAGGGAAATGGTGATGGATATTGTTCTCCGATCACTTCCACCATCATATGAGCAATTCGTTATGAATTATCACATGCATGGTATGGATAAATCCTTAATGGAGCTTCATGGCATGCTGAAGACTCTTGAGTCTAACATGGCCAAAGGTAAGCTCACCTCGTCCACTCTCGCTATGGCTACAAAAAGGCGAGCTACCTCAAATGGGAAGCTTGGTTCTACTAAGCTCACCATGTTCAAGGAGTCAAAGGGCAATGAGATTGCGCCTCAAGATGAGACTTCAAATGGGGAAGTTTGCTACTTTTATGGAAAGCATGGAAATTGGCGCCGCCACGCCTGCCCTAAGTGCCTTGATGAGCTGAGGATGCACAAGATGAGAAATAATGGCTCCAAAGCTTAAGGTACATTCATGATCAAACTCTACTATTTATCTACTTCTATGGGCAAGTTTTGGATACTAGCCATAACACTCACGTTTGTCACAATTTTCCTTGGTGCAAAGTGCAGGTGTTAGAAAGAAGTAGAATTCCTCAACCTGTGTTTATGGTATCTTGGAGGAACCCCGGAATCTAGAGGTGCTACTCCATTAGGTATTCTGCTGTGGCCATGGGATATTTGAATAAAGAGTATTGTTGTTCAAAAGGTTTCAAATATCTGCGGGTGCCAGTAGGAGTAAAGTTTACCTTGAATGGAAAAACCTGATGTTGGCACTAGCAATCAATTGTGATTGAGGTTCAGCATGGCTATGCTGGAGCACCTGACATTAAGTCATTACCTCTTAAACTTGGTAATAGTTGTCATAAGGCCGGAAAGATATAGTTTTATATCTGAGGGAGATGACTTAATGATGTTTACATCAAACTACCAAAACAAGAGTGTGCCTAGAGTCCGCTAGAAGGAAAGGGGTGATGAAAATGAGATGCAATCCATGTGGAATATCCAAGTATTGGACTTGGTAATTCCAACCCTTGAGTGGAAACTCGAAAGGTAAAAATGGTTCTTTGTTGAAAGAGACCAACATGGATATGTTCATGATTTAGAATACCGACTGATAGGAAAGATCTATGATTGACCATGTGGAAGGTATCATATGATGGCTTTCTCTCAATGGTTATGTCGAATATTGAGTTCGTAGACAACTTCAAATACCGAATAGTAGGAGATAGTTTTAAGATGATTGACCATGAGGAGGGTATCATCTAAAAATTCTCTACCGGTGGTTATGTTGAAGTAAACTCGGATACTTGTGGATTTGGTGCCTTTTTCATGGCTGTGACAACTTAATGCAAAGACCGCATTCCTTAATAGGAATTCTCTGAGGAAGTGTTGATAACACTATCCGATGGTCTGTTACATTAAGTGTATCCTTGTGAAGTCTACAAGCAAAAGAAGTCCCATGGTGGACTTAAATAAGCATCTCAAGGTTACAACCTTTGCTTTAATATGAAAATCAATCGTTTGAGTTTTCAATGAGCAAGGATGAAACACAAATGAATGTCAGGGCTAGTGGGAGCATTGTTGTAATTCTATATTTGCAACGTAATGGAGATAATGTCCTTACCTTATATTGTTCAAAAAGATAAAGTAAGGAATTATGCATCCATGACGACTATAGAATACACAAAAACTGGTTTAGGGCATCAAGAAATATTTAGATATGTTCTTGGTACTCTATTATAAAAGAAGCAAGAGTAAATTGTTACTCTAGTGTTAGCTTTTGAATAGAATGGGTTAACTACCGATTTTAATCGGAGTTCATGATCCTACAAAATATGGTGTTGTTGATCAAAGTAGTTCTTGAAGCATCACCGACTCTATTGGGTTCTTCTGAGACAATGAGGGTAGGATGGCTTTACTATAAGAACCAAAGTCTCGAGTAGTCATTTACCTTATTGGGTTCTTCTGAAACAATGAAGGTACTATGAATTGAAGAAAGCAGCAGGGTCTCACCAACGCATACTATGTAAGTGATGGTTGAGGTAGAGACGTAGTCGCTAGTAGAGTTAAAACGGATAGCTTTATGGCAGATCCGTTAACTAAGCTGTTGTCACGAGCTAGTGATGTTTACCATACTAGGCCTAGGTGAACAAGGCTTGAGTTTATTTTAGTTATATGTTTGGTATATATTATCTTGGGGAACATTAAGCAGTATTGTACTTCATACTATATTGATTATTAAATGTGATTTAATAATGCGCCGAGGGCGGATATTTTATGAATCCTTACTGTGTTCCATCTTAGAATGTTTAACACTTCCCAGAATGCTCTTGTCATTCTAAATGTCCACAGTCGGTCATTCTTCACGGGGAGGAAGTTTGAGATAAGGCTGAGGGAAGTGGTTGGTCGCTATCTAATAATGGATTAGATAAAAGAGACGCAACACTTCGCCTGTGCTTGCAATGGTCAAGTGACTGGACGACCCGCACCTGAATTTACTTCATGGTTTCTGTCACGAGTAAATCAGGATGATAATATCATTTTGTCCGTAGACTGGAGATACATGTGTTCCAAAGCATGGATCTACTTTGCTTTGATTGCTTTCAAACGCAGTTCGTAACTGGCTGTTATAAAGGGAGCTTTTAGGTAAAGTATGGTGTATGTGGCGGAGCAATGTAGTCAAAGGGATTCGTTCCTCTAGTTTTAGAGAGATATCCATGGGCCCCTCGATGATTGAGCGCTGGCGTAAAATGCATGGCCATGCTCAAGTTGCGATGATATTTGATCGATTGCAACTAGATTTTGGGTCACCAACAATCGAGATCAAGAAACATAATCGTGAACGATCTAGAGATTGACATTTAACCATGTCTCGTGTTCACACGGATATCGCGAACGAAGGGATGAATGATCACTTATCTATAGGACCATTCCGTATCTGATTCTGGATTTGGTTTTTTGTTCTTGATGACAAAACCCATGCTTGTTGGGGGCAGAAATGCCTTGCTAGAGGCCGCTCTTTGTCTGTGGTTTATGGGTACGGTGTGTCATGTGCAATTGGGAGTTTGTTGGAGTATGCCCACTGACGCACGTACGCCATTAGGATCACTGCCAATATAGTATGGGCCTATTGGGTCACACGCCGGGGGTTGATCTCGACAGCAACCTAAATTGGGGTACTATAAGTGTCAAAGTGGAGAAGTTGGTATGCAGGCAAATTACGCGATGCGGTGCACTTTAGGTTACGCGGAGCGAAGACTCCGCGGCGTGGAATCTTACGGGCACGCGGAGCGGAATACGTCTGACAGCATGCAACTTTTGTCTCCCACCTCCCTTTTGGCCAATGCATGGCTTTTCTTTTGGTAAAGTCTGGTGGCCGACTTTGGGAGATGAAATGGAACTTTTAGGTCTTTATATACACTTCACTTGCCTCTTCTTTGGGACTCTTGACACTTTGTAAAAACCCACAAACACTTTGAGCTCTTTGAGAGTTTCATTTGAGAGTGTAAGTGAGTTGAGTCCAGAGGAAGAGGCAAGGCTGAGATCGAAGGTTGCTGTTCCAGGAATGGTTTCAAGGCTTTAAAGACCATTAATGGTCTGCTAGTACATGGAGATCTCACAAACCCGGTGTGGACTTGCATTAGAGGGAATCTATTTTGCTTCCTAGTCAACACCATCCTCTTCTACAGATTAATGGAGCTAAGGAGAAAGGTATATCCTTCTTTCTTTGTTTTTCCATGTTCCAAATATCAAGTTATAGAGTTTGGTCCATTAATGGGGTTTTATACTTTGTTTGCTTGTTCTCTTGATTTGTATGTTGCATGTTGCTTCCGCTGTGCTCATAGAACCCCAATAAGTCTCAAACAAAATGACTAAGTGTCACTGAGTCTGAGCTATGTGCTTAACTCAAGCTGTGTGATTGGTTCACACGTTTGGTAGGTTCCAAACATTCTTTAACTACTCAGTGTGGTTAAAAGGTTGGTTTTAGTTAGTCTCAGACGAAACTGACTTAGTGTCATTGCCCATGAGCTGTGTGCTTTACTCAAACTGAGTTTCAAACTCAAGCTGAGTGCACATCTCAAGCTGAGTGCTTGAATCAAGCTGAGTGCTTGAGTTAAACTGAGTAATAAGTTTACTCAGCTTGGTGTGTCCAACATCATGTTTAATTACTCAGTGTTATTATTTTCATGATTACTGCGTATTTGAGTTAGTCTGAAATCGCGTATTATACGAACTTGTGTATAAGTATAATACATCAGTGTATATAATATTATTGTAAGTCAATATTATTATATTACATTAGTATCCGTTGGAAGATGATAAGTTCTACCCGTTTACTGTTACATCAAAATTTTACGGCGTAACGGTTAAAAAAGGGGGGGGGGGTATTTCTAACGTTAACTTCTCTCTCTCCTCGGAAAGGTATATATACCTATCACATTCGGATTAGAGGGTTTACGCTTACAATCCAGACTTCTCAACTTCTCAAATACCTTTCACCTTCTTTGCTAAGTGCAAATCTCTGTTCCATCGATTTCAAAAACCTAAGTTGGACGCCTGGACCAGGTCAATGAGTTCGAGATGCAGCTGCTGTACAACATGTACTTTGGAAGAGATTTAGACTATGCACAACTCATTTTCAATGAGCTTAAAATCCAAGTACTGAAGACCACCAGTGACCTTCATGTGCCATTCATAAGGTACTTGTCCTTGGTGCTTGAAGCTGAGTTGGGGGATTTATATGAAGCTGGATGGGATGTGTACCCTGTTCCAACACTCAGCCCCAAGATGTTTAACAATGACATCTTCCCTGAGCAAGAGGGTCTGAGTGGTCCAATGCTCTTGGTGGCTGAGGGAGTTTCATCTGCAAGTGGTGATGAGGGATCACCTCAAGGGGAGCTTCCTACGCTGACATGGAGGTTCAAGCTGAGCACTCTGCTCAAGCTGAACCAGCAACCATTGAAGCTGCTTCTGGTAAGACCTCTCCACTTTCTCTTTCTTCTCACTATTCTCCATCCACTTTTGGAGATAAGGTTGTGGTAAACCCAACCCAGTCTAGCCCATCTCCTCCACCTTCTTTCCATCAACAATCCTACTCTGAAGCCACCCCTAGTTTGCCCACTGCTGCTAGGGAGAATATCCTAACATACCAAAGAAAAACTGCCATAGGTGGTGCCACTCCTAAAGGAATCACTGGAGCTGAGATCACACTGATCCCTCCACAGGCAGGAGTTGAGGGGGAGACGCCTTCTCTTATGGTGTCAACCTCAAGGCTCATATCCACCCAACAGCCAATACCGGGTGTGGTGTCTACTCAGCACACACTTACTCGAGCCATGGGAGAGCCTGTTACTGTGCCTGAGCAGACACACTCAGGTAAGATTGAAAATTTGACCAATCCCTAGGGTTAATCACCCCCCTCTAAACCATTTAGCCAACCACCAACCCATACACTTCACATCTCGAGCCCAATAACTTCTCTTCACTTCTCACACCCTCTTACACGACCTGTCAATGATTCATCTTCAAACCAGGATGAATTACAGGGTCCAAACTCTGGTGCAAATGAGTTTGAAGGTAGACAACAACCTTCGGATGATGCACCCAAATTCCAACCATCTCAAGCTGACTTGGATGAATTGATGTCAATTTTTAAGAGTCAGTTTGACAAGTTGCACCTCAAAAGGAAACAAGATAAGAAGAATATGTTGATGATCTTGGATTCTATAGAGGAAGATGTTCAGTAGCTGAAATCTGTAGTTGCTGCCCTCCAACAACAAAGGACTTCCACCCCTATTGATGATGACAAAAAGGGGGAGAAGATTCCAGAAGCTGAGGATGAGTCTGTGCAAGCAGAAACTCTACTTATGTTGGAAAAGGGAGCAGATCAAGTTGAGGGGGAGAAAGAGAAAGAAATAGAACCTGAGCTGACTGAAAAGGCTAAAGGAAAAAGGCCTTTAGTACTCAGCTCAGATGAATCAGAAACCCCCCTGCAGAAGAGAAGAATGGTGATTCTTAGTGAATCGTCAGCTTCAGATAAAGACTCTGCTGATAAAATGACACTTCAAGAACGAGCTTCACTGATTGCAGCAAGAAGGATAGAAAGAGAGGATGCTGACCAGTTTGGGATCTCGGTTGAAGAACTGAGAAGAAGACAAACAGATGCTTAAGCTGTGTTAGCAGAGGAAAAAGCAAGAAGAGAACAAAATTGGGCTGAGCAGATCAGAAAGCAGAATGAGAAATTGACAAAACTCAGACTGCCTATCGTGCCCAAGGAAGAAGAAGAAGAACTTCCTATTCAAGGTCAAACTGAGGAAGAGGATATATCTCAATGTTATGAAAAGCTGCATTTCTCCTCTCAGATTGACTCTCTTAAGTTGAGTTCAGCCCAAGGGATCATCATAATGGAATTTTCTTTAAAGAATGGTGAGACACCTTCTCTGGAGCTGAATAAACTGCATAGACTGGGTTACGAAGAATGGAAGCAAGTAGCCATCCTCGTTAAACAGATGGAAAGGTCCACAACTCGAAATCAAGTTAAAGATGAGCTGCTGAGACTACTTGCTAGGGCTGATCCGATGCAATTAATACCCAAATCTGAGATAGCAACCTACTGACCTCCTTCAATAAAATGGGAAAGGATAAATTGAAAAAGCCAACTGGTCTAGCAAAAGCAGATACTGACTTTCTCACTCTTCCTAAAGGCTTGGAATTTCAGGAAAATACCTATGTGGAAAAGCCTGAGAAAGGTTTCATGTACTTGGATAGAAATGGAGAAAAATGCTTCCAGCCTGATGCTAACATTTATACTTGTGGGGTATCTCAAGTATTTGCTCTGAGACAAATTGTAGAAAAGACTGAACAGACTGCAAGATTCAGATACAGAATCAAAAGTGCAATACGATTACAGAAGGATCAGCTTCAACACATTCCTAATCTGCAAGAAATTCTCGAAGAAATATACAAGGAGATAAAGGAATTTGAAGATCTGCGTCCTCAATAGATTAGTTCTTATGTGAATTAGATTAGTTCTAATTTCTGTAAGCCCTATGTGTGCATGATCTAAGTTATCATATCTTTGTATTATGATTAGTTCAAATAATACAAGTATAAAGTTTTATATGTTCAACTGTGTTATGATGTGTTTATATGTATAAGTCTGATAAGTTCAGCAAAATGAATAACTGATAAGTTCTTATTCATTAATGTAATTAGTTGGTGTGTTCCAATTTAAATTGATAAGTTCAATTAAAATTGATATGTTCAATTAATATTTGATCAGTTCAAATGTAAAAATCTTAATAAGTTTAAGACTTAAGACATAATTTTGTTAAACAAACTTACTAACTGTTTGATGGTTTTGTCATCATCAAATAGGGGGAGTTTGTTGGGAAAATGATCTCATCAGTTTAGATTTGATGAGACAAAGTTAAGTTTGTTAGATGTGTTCTAAATATAACTTAAATAGAATTATGAAACTTAGTCAGACTGAACACTTATCATGATTCAGACTGAGTATAGGCTGAATATAAGCTAAGCATATGTTCGATCAGCTTAGACTATATCTTAGTAAGATTATCAATATGTTTGATAAGCTGTGTGCGTAAACTAAGATATACATATTGAGGTTCAGCTTGATGAGTTTCAAGCTGAGCGACTCAGCGTGAAGACTGAGTCAGCTCAATAGAGTTACTAAATATGTTTTAGTTAATTCTTTAGACTTCTAAGGATGAGTTAATAATTATACATGTTAGTTCATGTTTGAATTCGGGTTTGTTCTCGAAGAACTCAGCTTGATGAGTTTCAAGCTGAGTAACTCAGCCTGACTAAAGAAGTCAGTTTGAAAGAATTTAAATGTGTTTTAAATTCTGTTTTAACTCTCTATATCTACGGCAACGATAAGAAGATTCCAAAATCAATATTGAAGATTGAAGACTCAAGATAAGAAGATTCAAGATTCAAGATTCCGAATTATCCGATAGTTAGTTAGCAAATTAGGATTAGTCCAGTTTGTTAGGAACCGTAGCAACAGGATTATAAATACTTATCTCCTGATAAGTTTAGAGGTACGACTACAATTCTGAAACAAGTTACAGAGACAAAACCTCACCTCACCGCATGTGTTACGATTCTTGAATCACTGTTTGTCAGTTCAACGTGATCAAGAAATTCACAGATTGCCAAACTATTCTTGTGTTCGAATTGTCACATCAGTTGTGATATTGGTAAGTAATCATTAGTTGATTCAATCTGTGTAAATCCTGTTTAGAGAGTCGTCAGTATCTATAATCATAAGTTGATTATAGATAGCTAAGTTTGAGAGATTGAGAGATTTATATTAGGTGATTATATATCAAGAGTTGCTTACTTGATAGTTATTGTAATCATCTTCTTATTCAAAGCATTGTAATCATCTTCTTAATAAAAGCATTCAATTGATTGTGGTTTGATTTACTGTGTGTAACACTTTTATTTAATTTGTTCAATTTTCGCAGAAAGTGTATTCAACCCCCCTTCTACACACCTGTTGCTTGTTGTTATTCTCACCAAGGGACCAACAGTAGCTGATGGTAAGAAAGTGGTGATTTGTAAGGTTGTCCGTGGGTGTGCTCTAGAATTAGAGGGCGTTACTTTTAGCATAGACTTGATACCTTTTGGGTATGGGAGTTTTGGCGTGATCATGGGGATGGATTGGTTGTCGAAACTCAAAGCCAAGATTATATGTCACGAAAAGGTAGTGCGACTTCTTTTACTGTGTGGCAAAGTACTTCTACTTCATGGAGATCGACCAGAAGGAGACACGAGACGACTCATGAGCGCTAAATCCGAGGAGAAGAAACTCGAAGATATCCCTATAGTTCGGAATTTTCCGGAAGTGTTTCCCGAGAACTTATCTCGATTACCTCCTGTTCGACAAGTGGAATTTCCCATCGACCTAATACCGGGAGCTACTCCGGTAGCGAGGTCACCATACCGGTTGACACCATCAGAGATGCAAGAATTGGTCAGCCAACTGCAGGAATTACAAGATAAGAATTTATACGACCTAGCCAGTCACCTTGGGGAGCACTCGTTCTATTCGTCAAGAAGGACGGATCGTTTCACATATGTATCGACTATGAATAAGTTAACCATCAATAACCGCTATCCTCTCCCTAGAATGGATGATTTTTTCGATTAACTGCATGGCTCGCGATATTTTTTCCAACATAGATCTCCGATCTGGTTACCATCAATTAAGAGTAAGTGAGGAGGATATACCGAAAACCGCATTCATGACCCGTTACGGGCATTTTGGAATTCACAGTTATGACTTTTGGGTTGACCAATGCACCTGCAGTGTTCATAGACCTTATGAACTGTTAGAAAATGCCCACTAATGCACGTACGCCATATACACCGCTGCTGATGATGTATGGGCCTATTGGGTTATACACTGGGCTCTAACCTGATAGCAACTAAAGTAAAGGGACCAAATATGGCAAAAGACAAAATTTGACATCGCAGGCCGCGATAGCGCCGCTAACGTTAAGGGTTTAACGCCGCTAAACCTTCACGGTTAGCGTCGCTAAGGCTGCATGTACTTTGTGTCATCTCACTGACAGGCCGCACTAGCGCCGCTAATTTTAAGGGGTTAGCGCCGCTAAACCCTAAGGGTTAGCGCCGCTACGGCTGGATGTGATTTTTGTCAAATCACCTCTAGGCTTGACCAATGCATGTGCAATGTGTGGGCCGGCTTTGGGAGTTGATTTGTGATCTGGAAGTTTAAATAGAAGCAGAAATGCTCTCTAAAGAGAACTCTTGGCCATATTACACAAATATTCAATTTCTCTTAAGTGGTGAGAGCTTGAAGAGAGAGTTTAGTGTGTTGGTTCCAGATTTGATCTCAATTTGTTGCTGTTCCAGAGTGGTATTCGAGTTGAAGTACCACAAAGGCTTGCTAGCACTTGCGGTTTAACGTGTTCCCGGGGTACATCCCAATAGAAGATTCGTTTTTCGTTCTTGTAGGAGCATGAATACAACCACAAGACCATTTCTGGAGCTTAGGAGAAAGGTATAACCACCTATTTCCTTTTGCATGTTGCATTTCTTGAACATAGAGTTTGGTCCTCTTTTGGGATTTCTTGTTTTGTGCTTTAATGAGTTGTACATTGGGCTATTTTTATTGTACCTTGCTTCTGCTGCTAGCCCACGAAATCCTAACAGTGGTATCAGAGCCACCTCTATGTTAGATTTTCACACGGTGGCCTGAAAATCCCGAAATCGAAATGTTTGTTTTCTGTCGAACTGATGTTAGCGGCCCTAACCTTGAGTTAGCGGCGCTAACCGCGCTGTAACAGTTTTTGGTTTCTTGTTAAAAACAGTTTTGGTCTCGGGAATTTTTGGCATTTTTGAGATTCTGGAAATTTGTTCCAGATTTTAATATGGTAATTTTGTTACCATTTTGTATGTTTGGTTGTATGTGGTTGATATTTGATTGGTAACCTTGCCTTAGACCTTGTGGTTGATTTTGTTTGTTTGGTTGCAATTGGTGATTTTAAATCACAAATGGGCTGTAATATTTATTAATTCAGATTTGTTTGTAATAATATTGTGGCTTGCATGCCATTTCATTCATCCATGTAATTTATAATAGATAAAATAGGAAAATTGTGGCTTGTTTGCCATTTATTTTCTATTTGTATGTATTGTAAATTTTGGATGAAGACACACATATGTAGTCAAAAGGAGATAGAGGATGCCCATAGAAGCCGGCGAAATCCAATGGAGATGGCGGTTCTAGTGGGAGCTCGCATTGAAGATCTTTTTGTCCCTTAGATTGACCACGTTCTTCCTGTTTTGGCTCACGGGAAGAACACATAGGACTTTTTGGCAAGGGTTACCAATTTGATATATTTATATGCATGTGATGTGATTTTATATCTTGCATGGTTTGCTTAGGATTCACATGCTAGATAATTTTTTTGAAATTAATAAAATCACAAGAGATTTGATAAAAATGGTTTACAACTCTCGCGCGCGCTCACATACAAGATTAACTCACGTAGTGGAAATAGGTTTTGTCACTAAACAAGTTAATCTGTAACCAAACCGGAAACAAAAGCCCGTTTTCATAAAAGGTAAATCTTGCACCATCCGTAAGTCGATACCACCCGAATCTAGATTTATGAGTTTTGGTTGTTGAGCTTAGCACGATCCAACTCTCATAAAACTGTGTGCAAGGTGAGTATGGAAAATTCACAATTTTGGTTGTCGAGCTTAGCACGAGCCAATTTTGGTGGGTTTGACATCGTATGTCTTGACGGACGATTTACAATTGCAAATTAAAATCCTTGTGTGATTGTCGAGCTTAGCACGAGTCAACCAAGAATTTTAATTTGGAATTGGTGCAGGTAGGGATCAAACATACCATACGACCGTTGGTTGTTGTAGGATCCCGTAAGTGTCTAAGAGTTGCAATAGAGATTGCAATCTGTAAAATTGTTATCGGCCTAAATAGCTCCGTGAAGTGATCTGCGGCAAACCCGTCATGAATTGGAGTAAATTATGGTTCTTAGCCCTTGTTAAAATATTTTTTGAGACAATATGGGTAATGATTTTAACGAGGATTAAATCAAACTAACTAATTCGTGTACTCTATTTAAATATAGAATGTCGAATCATAACCACACCACGTCGAACTTTTCACTTCGTATGTTCCTACAAAGGGAGAAACTCACGGGAGTGAACTTTGTTGACTGTCTTAGGCAATTAAGAATTGTCCTACGTGCCGAGTCTAAGTTGCACATCCTTGAGGAACCCCTTCCTGGACCACCTGCTATCGATGCGGCATGGACCATCCGATACGCATATGAAAAGCGTGTTCGGGATTCGCACGATGTTGCTTGTCTCATGTTATCAAGTATGAGCTCGGAACTGCGAAAGCAATTTGAGCACATGACTGTGTATGACATGATTAACAAGCTGAAGAATAAATTCCAACAGCAAGTTAGGCAAGAACATTATGAGTGTGTTAAAAGTCTAGCCGGTTGTAAGATGCGGAAAGGAGGGAGTGTTAGTGCCCATGTTTTGAAGATGAAATCATACATGGACCAAATGGAGAGGCTAGGATTTCCTATAGGGAGGGAGCTCAGTATGAATTTCATACTTCAGTCTCTGCCCGCATCATATGAACAGTTTGTCAAGAACTATCATATGCATGCAAAAGAAATATCTATAGATGAATTGCATGGAATGTTGAAGGATGTAGAATCTAACATGTCCAAGCATGAATAAACCTCATCCACTCCCGTTCTTGGTTCTAAGGAACAACATATTATGAAGAAGAAGAAATCGATCCCATCAGAAGAAGTTGGAATATCCAAGCTTACTTCAAGTTTTGAGTCTATGGACATTGATGATGTGCCTAAAGAGACTCAACAAGGGGTGGTTTGCTACTTCTGCGGAAGATTTGGGATTGGGGCCGTCATGCCTGCCCTTCGTGCCGAGAGGATATAAAACTTCTCAGAAAAGAGAGAGTTAATTTTCCTACTTAAGGTAAATTCATGATTATACTTCATTGATATTCCTTAATAAGCTGGGTTGTTTACCCGAGCTATAAGACTCACGTTTGTCACAAATTTATTTTTGTTACAAAGTGTAGGTCTGTTCATTGGAAGAAGGAAGAGCTTGAAGAACCGGATCTCTGAAGAGGAAACCCTGTTGATTGTCCTCTGCAAGAGAATTGGGAGTGTTGGTCTCGCCATTATTTCCGGATTAATTATTACGTTTATATTTATGCCCTGTGTGGCAAAACTTGCTTTATTGTATGTTCTTTTGAATATGATGGATGTATTTTGACTCTTGTAATTTTGTTGAAAAGATTTTTCATATTGGTGGTTTCATTTCAAATTCTATCCATGTCAATGCTTATGTGTTATTTTTGACCATTTATGGTGCTCAAATACACATTTGATGACGATGAACATGGCTTGGAATTGAAACATTTTGAAAAATTGTTTTTGAGATGTTTTTATCAAAACTTATCCATATCATAGCATACATAAAGACTCGTTATGAGTAATAAGGCAATCATGAATAATTGATTCTTAGATCCAAAAGTGGTTTGGATACGTTAACTCTATGGCATAATCAAGCTCGACCAAGTAAACAACATTTATATCGCTTAGATCCATGTGGTTAGGATCTTTGTAAAAGTTTAACCTCGGGTTAAATGAAAGATGCAAATCTTGTTTATTGGACTTGTATGATTAAAGAAATTCTTCACCAGTGATGGTAGGAAGAATTGAGACTTGTTGGATTTTGATCACACTTGTGTGGATAATCCGTTCAAGTATGCCACATAGAAGTAACACTAGTAAAATTCTCTATCACGATCTTAATGATAGTTGTTGGGAGAATGTTTAATTAGACAAAAGGTTTGTGTCTGAAACCTGGAGGTGTTTAGAAATAACCTAAGTAAAACTAAGAATCAGTAAGGGCATATAGATATCAATTCTTAGATCCAGACAAGATACTAAGTTTTCTTATCTATATTGGTTAAAACATGAAATGGATCATGGTTGTAACCCATAATTCGTTTTTCTCTGAAAGACACATTTGTACATGGTGTCACATTGAAGAAAACCGGATATCTTTGTTGATGATCTGGTGAAAGGCAGACCTAAAACATGTATTCAATGTGATTGGTATACATTAGTCTTATGAACCAAGTCCTCAATCTAAAACCCAACATGAAGGTCACCTAAGCATCTAATGAGATTTTTGACTAGAAAGAGTCCTTTGCTTGTCAATCTCATAAGTTAAAATTATCAAGTCTACATTCAGTAGGAGATGGATGAATTATAAACTAAGTTGATGCTTATATATATATATATATATATATATATATATATATATATATATATATATATATATATATATATATATATATATATATATTTAAGTAGTTCATCTGAGCTTTGGATAGTTGTTTCTTAAACTTATGGGAACCATGTTTGGTTGCTCAAAAGGGAGATGACAATATCCAAAATCACTCCAGTGGAAGAACGTAAAACTTAAATAAGAGACCTAATGTTGACACTAGCATTTAATCAGCATATAGATGCTCGTAAAACCTGACAATATCCATTGCTTCTTTAAAATCTGATGAAAATCAAGAAGGCTGTTTAGATATGAGGTTGTCATATTATAGTAACAGCAGCTTGATGGTGAATCATTATGAGGTCACCATTTATCGGAAACATAGCGGGCCCAGAGTTCACTAGTGAATATAAGAAGGGAATGGTATACATTGATGTAACCCATTTGCTGCATCCAAGTACTTGACTTGGGTTAATCCCACACCAAAGGTGTTATCCAAGAAGGGTGAAGGGACTAACATATATGCAATAATAGACAACTTCAAATACCGACTAGAGACAAAGAGTTTCATATTGATTATATTGAAACATGTTCTAGTGGCTATGTTGAAGATGACTTGGATAAAGTGAAATAGTGTTGTCACCTTCCAGAAACAAGTTAGTTCACTTGGACGTTAGAGACCTATATCCTTCACAGGATTAAGCTGAGGAAATGCTTGAGGCATTTTCCGAGGGTCTCACACATCCATAATATCCAGATTAGGTCTGGATTATGTGAAGCATTGTTGTCGCTTTGGGGAAACAAGTAATTTTACATGGAAATAAGAAAACCTAGATCCTTCACAGGATTAAGTTGAGGAAATGCTCAAAGCATGTTCCGAGGTCTTAAACATCCATTATATCCAAGTTATGTCCATGACTGAAGTCAACAAAACTTGCATCTTGTGGCTGTAGTCTTGCTTTACGACAAAGTCAAAGGAATGAGTTTTCTAGAAAGCATAGATTAAGCCAGATAAACTTGTCAGGGCTAGTGGGAGCTTTATGTGTTCCTGGTAAAATATACTCAAGTGAAAATAATGTCCTAATTTAGGGTTGTTTTGAACCTATTGATGGAATTATTGTTTCATGAGTACAAAAATGAATATGGAGTAAAATGTATTCTAAAATTCAAGAAATACTGAAGTATGTTCTTGATGTTCGACAAGAATAGAATTGTCTTGAGTAAGTTATTACTGCAAACAAATCTATACTTATAAGACTGTCGATTTTAATCGAAGTTTTGGATATACAAATATGTGGTGTAGATACGACATTTAAATTACTATGACTGTCATTGACCCTATTGTGTACTTCGGTAACATTAAGGGTATGTCGACTCTAATAAAAGTGAGTGTCAGTGACCCTATTGTGAACTTCGGTTACATTGAGGGTATGTCGACTCTAATAAACATAAGTGTCATTAATCCTATTGTAGACTTCGGTGACATTGAGGATGTGACGACTATGATAACCTTATGTGTGATCTCTTTGATAAAAACTATGCAAGTGGTTTAATAAGAGAATACAAAAGAGTATAATGGGATATTGCGTTGATGATCCCATCGTTAAGCCATTGTCAAATACTAGTGATGAAGCTCATACTAGATATAATAGCATCGTTCATGCTGATGACTAGGCTTTAACATCGTTTTAGTAAGTGTTTGATTTACAAATAAGCTTTGGGAACTGTAAGCAGTACTGCTAACCGATGATTGTATCAATATATAGTGGAGACTATATATACGCATGATGCGGTTACCTTCATTGGTCTTTACTGTGTTCCATCTTAGCATGTTTAGCCACTTCCCAGAATGTTTATACATTCTAAATTTCCACAGTCAGTCATTCTTTAAGGGAAGGAAGTTTGAATTAAGGCTGAGGTTAGGTGTTGGTTATGCATTGATCAAGGATTGAATGCATGAAACGCAACAGTAACCTGTGCTTGAAAGGAGTTTCAAGTGACTGGAAGACCCACACCTGAGTTCACTTCATGGATCATGGTCACAAGTAACTCGGGATGGTAATATCATTACGTCCTTCGACCTAAGATGTATGAATTACTATAGCATGAATCTTTCTTACTTTGGCTATTTCAAAACGTAGTTCGTAACTGGCTTTTATAAAGGGAATAGTTAAGTAAGATAAGATTCACGCTATGGGATTGTACAGTCAACGGAATTTATTCCTCTGATATGAGAGATATCCATGGGCCCCTCGATGATTGGGCGCTGACACCAAAACTGGCATGGCCATGCGCAAAGGAATATTGATTGAGAATCAGATATGTCCTTAAATTTTGGTCACCACCAATAAAGATTGAGAAACATAATCGTGAACGATCTGGAGATTGACAAATTAATCTATGTCTCGTGTTCACAAGGATATCGCGAACAAAAGGATGTTTGATCACTTATCTATAGGACCACTACGTATTTGTAGGTTATGGTTTTCTCCAAGGAGACGGAACCCATACTGACTTGGGGGCATCGATGCTTTGCTAGAGGCCAATCTTTGTATGTGGTTACATGGGTACGGTGCATTATGTGCAAGTGGGAGTTTGTTAGAAAATGCCCACTAATGCACGTACGCCATATACACCGCTGCTGATGATGTATGGGCCTATTGGGTCATACACCGGGGTCTAACCTTACAGCAACTAAAGTAAAGGGACCAAATATGGCAAAACACAAAAGTTGACATCGCAGGCCGCGATAACGCCGCTAACGTTAAGGGTTTAGCGCCGCTAAACCTTAACGGTTAGCGTCGCTAAGGCTGCATGTACTTTGTGTCATATCACTGATAGGCCACGTTAGCGCCGCTAACTTTAAAGGGTTAGCGCCGCTAAACCCCAAGGGTTAGCGCCACTACAGCTGCATGTGATTTTTGTCAAATCACCTCTAGGATTGACCAATGCATGTGCAATGTGTGGGCCGGCTTTGGGACTTGATTTGTGATATGGAAGTTTAAATAGAGGCAGAAATGCTCTCTAAAGAGAACTCTTGGCCATATTACACAAATATTCAATTTCTCTTAAGTGGTGAGAGCTTGAAGAGAGAGTTTAGTGTGTTGGTTCCAGATTTGATCTCAATTTGTTGTTTTTCCAGAGTGGTATTCGAGTTAAAGTACCACAAAGGCTTGCTAGAACTTGTGGTTTGACGTGTTCCCGGGGTACATCCCAATAGAAGATCCGTTTTTTGTTCTTGGAGGAGTATCAATACAACCACAAGACCATTTCTGGAGCTTAGGAGAAAGGTATAACCACCTATTTCCTTTTGCATGTTGCATTTCTTGAACATAGAGTTTTGTCCTCTTTTGGGATTTCTTGTTTTGTGCTTTGATGAGTTGTACATTGGGCTATTTTTGTTGTACCTTGCTTCCGCTGCTAGCCCACGAAATCCCAACATGAACCGGGTGTGCAAACAATTTTTGGATAAGTTTGTAATCGTCTTCATAGATGACATACTAATCTATTCCAAGTCCGAGGAACATGAAGAACACCTGAGATTGATTCTAGAATTGCTGAGAAGGGAAAAACTTTACGCCAAATTCTCGAAATGTGAGTTCTGGTTGAAGGAGGTGCATTTTCTCGGCCATGAGGTTATTGACAAGGGAATTCAAGTCGACCCCAACAAGATTGAGGCCATTTGTAAATGGAAAACCCCTACGACGCCATTGGAAATCCGCTCATTTCTGGGCTTGGCTGGATATAACCGAAGGTTCATTCAGAACTTCTCAAAGATCGCCAAGCCACTCACTTTGTTAACACAAAAAGAGAAGAAATTCGACTGGATGAGGAACAAGAAGAATCATTTTAGACTTTTATGGATACATTATGTAATGCCCCGATTCTGATTCTGCCTGATGGTCCGAATGACTTTGTGGTGTACTGTGATGCTTCTCATCAAGGTCTAGGCTGTGTGCTCATGCAGAGGGGTAAAGTGATTGCATATGCGTCCCGATAACTAAAGATACATGAAAAGAACTACACCACTCACGATATGAAATTGGGTGTTGTGTTCTTTGCACTCAAAAGCCGGAGAGACTACTTATATGCTACGAAGAGTATAATCTATGCCGACCATAAGAGTCTACAACATATCTTTGACCAGAAGGAGTTAAACATGAGATAGAGAAGATGGGTTACTCTTCAGCAATTATGATTGTGAAATTCGTTATCATCCTAGGAACGCGAATGTGGTAGCGGATGCGCTTAGTAGGAAGGAAAGGATTAAACCCAAACGTGTACGAGCCATGAGCATGACAATTCAATCGAGTGTCAAAGGACGGATACTCGAAGCACAACTAGAGGCATTCAAAGACATGAATGCTCAAACGAGATGTTGCGGGGTTTGGACAAACAATTGGAGAAAAAGGGATATGGTGGATTGTATTTTGTGGAACGGATTTGGGTTCCACAAGCAGGAAATTTAAGAGCACTAATTATGGATGAGGCCCATAAGACAAAATACTCTGTTCATCCCGGTGCGGATAAAATGTATCATGACCTTAGAGATGTGTATTGGTGGCCAGGGATGAAGGAGGATATAGCTACCTATGTAAGCAAGTGTTTGACCTGCTCGAAGATAAAAGCTTACCAAAGGCCTTTGGGACTACTACAACAGCCAGAAATTCCTAAATGGAAATGGGAAAGCATAACCATGGATTTCATCACAAAACTACCAAGGACTAGTAGTGGTCACGATTCTATCTGGGTCATTATGGATAGGATGACAAAGAAAGCCCACTTTCTAGCAGTTTGTGAGGACTACAAAATGGAAAAGCTAGCAAGGGTTTATATCAGCGAGATAGTGGCAAGACACGGGTACCAGTGTCTATTATATCCGATCGAGATAGTCGGTTTACATCGCAGTTCTGGCAAACACTACAGAAAGCCTTGGGTACAAGATTAGATATGAGCACAGCTTACCATCCTCAGACTGATGGTCAGAGTGATCGTATGATTCAAACCCTGGAAGACATGCTTAGGGCGTGTGTTATTGATTTTGGATGAAGTTGGGATACGCATCTACCATTAATTGTGTTTTCTTACAATAATAAATATCATACGAGTACTAAGTGTGCTCCGTTTGAGGCCCTATACGGACGAAAATGTCGGTCACCTGTTGCTTGGACCGAAGTGGGGGACAGCCAACTGATTGGGCCATAAATTATACAAGAGACTACCGATAAGATTTTTTAAATCAAAGAAAGACTCAAGACGGCAAGGGATCGCCCAAAGAGTTATGCCAACTGATTGGGCCATAAATTCTCTCAAGTGGGGGATGCTGTGGCATCCGTCACCAAAACAGGTTAGTTAATTAGACCTACAACTTCTGAAACCCTACTTCTTGCTCATACACATGTTGGAAATTCTCTAATATCTGTAGAATGTCAGTATTAGGTTTAGAAATATTTAAATACTAGGGTTTAGTATAAAGTGCATTATACTTGCCAAGTTGTGTATATCTTTAGATAAGTTACCTAAAATGCCACAATTTACCAACTTATAATAAGTTTAAAAAAATTAAAATTACACACACACACACACACACATACATATATATATATATATATATATATATATATATATATATATATATATATATATATATTGGCCATAGTGTAAGATAGGAATTTAAATAAGATAAAAATCAACATAACTATCCTTTATACACCTTTCCAAGTTTAAATTTAGATATTTTTCTTATATTTTCCTATATGATAAATATTTACAAATATTTGGTTACATCCTTGTGCTTTTATTCAAACCGAATAAATCATCAAATATTTATAATAGTGTTATCTCCCTAATGTAGCTCCCACTATATTAAGTAGCTATGGGCATTTAGACAATTCATAACTTGATTTGTCATGGATAAGTTAAAACATGCTAAAAATAGACAACAAGAAACAATTATGTAAATACCTCCTATTTCAATCCCATGAAATGTAATTACATAATATAAAAGGTCTCAAGTTACATCTATAGTAATAATCAAAAACTTGAACTAGATGCTATATTCTAAGTACTGCATTCCTATAGAATTCGAATGTTTCTCATGCTTAGCTCTAGCTAGCGGCTTTATCAACGGGTCAGATACGTTGTCGTCCTTCGGTATCTTTTGCTGTCTAATATCTTCTTTTCCTATAATCTCTCGGATTAGGTGATATTTTCTGAGTACATGCCTAGTCCGTTGATGATCTCTTGGCTCTTTAGCTTGCGCCACAGCCCCTGAGTTATCACAGAATATATCAATCGGCCTAGAGATACTGGCAACAACTCTAAGATCCGATATAAAATTCTTCAGCCAGACAGCTTCCTTTGCTGCATCATTTGCCGCAATATACTTTGCCTCTGCAGTCAAATCTGCTATTGTATCTTGCTTCTGACTTTTCCAAGATATAGCTCCTCCATTTAGAGTAAAGACAAATCCTGATTGCGACCTAAAGTCGTCTCTGTCGGTTTGGAAACTAGCATTAGTGTAACCAATTACACTAAGCTTATCCATCGAACCTCCATAAACTATGAACATGTCTTTTGTCCTTCTCAAATACTTGAGAATGTTTTTGACAGCTACCTAATTAGCTTCACCTGGATTTTTTTGATATCTACTCGTGACACTTATGGAATAGGCAACATCGGGCCTAGTACATAACATGGCATACATAATTGATACAATTGCCGAGGCTTATGGAATCAATTTCATCTCATCCTGATCTTGACTAGATACAGGACAATGAGCCTTGCTCAAAACTGTGCCAGATTGCATTGGAATAAATCCTTTCTTGGATTCATCCATCTTGAATCTTTTCATGACTTTGTCGATGTATGTACTTTGACTAAGTCCAATAAGCCGCTTAGATCTATTTTTATAGATCTTAATACCAAGTATATAAGAAGCTTCTCCCAAGTCTTTCATTTGGAAACATTTACCTAACGAGGATTTTACTCCTTGTAACACTCGTACATTGTTTCCTATTAGTAGTATGTCAATTACATACAAGACTAGGAAGGTTACCGCGCTCCCACTGAACTTAGTGTAAACACACGCATCGAACTCACTTTTGGTAAAACCAAACTCTTTGATACGCTCATCAAAGTGTAAGTTCCAGCTCCTAGATACTTGCTTTTACCCATAAATGGATTTTAGCAGTTTGCATACTTTATTAGGATTCTTTGGATCTACAAAACCATCCGGTTGTATCATATATACGTCCTCTGTCAACTTCCAGTTAAGGAAGGCGATTTTGACATCCATTTGACATATCTCATAGTCATAATATGCTGCTATGGCCATAAGAATTCTAATTGTCTTAAGCATTGCCACTGGTGAAAAAGTTTCATCATAGTCAATACCATGAGTTTGCGTGAAACCTTTTGCCACTAGCCTAGCTTTAAAAGTATGTACCTTTCCATCCATGTCGGTCTTCTTCTTGAAGACCCATTTGCACCAAACAGCTTTGCTGTGTTGAGGCAAATCTACTAACTCCCAAACTTGGTTGTCATACATGGACTACATGTATGCCTTCATGGCTTCTAGCCATTTTTCAGATTCTAAACCTGAAGCCGCATCTTGGTAGGTAGTAGGTTCTGAAAGATCCCCTTCGCCTTGAGCAACTAGGAATCCAAGATACATATCTAGCTCATGACGAGACCTACTAGACCTGCGAAGGTCTTGTGTTTGTACTTCATCCTTAACCACAGACTCGGGTTGAGTTTCAACAATTCTTTGTTGACTTACAGGTTCGACTATCGGTGGTGGTGTTACTTCTTCTTCTTCTTCTTCAATTTCTTGAAGCTCTATTTCCTTTCTTGGAGTTTCCGAATTTAGAAACTTTTCTTCCAAGAATACCCCTTTATGAGCAACAAAGACTTTGTTTTCGTTTGGGTTATAGAAATAGTATCCCATGGTTTCTTTGGGATAAACCACGAAGATACACTTATCTGATTTGGGATTGAGTTTATCCGTGAATGTTCGCTTAACATACACCTCACATCCCCAAATATTGAGAAAGACATTTTGGGCTTTTTCCCCGTCCATATCTCGAACGGTGTCTTTTCTACCGATTTTGTCGGAACCCGGTTCAGCATGAACGCCGCTGTCTTGAGTGCGTGCCCTCAAAACGACAATGGTAATGAAGTTCGACTCATCATTGATCGTACCATGTCAAGTAGTGTACGATTTCTCCTTTCTGATACACCATTCATCTGAGGTGTATACGGAGGTGTGAGTTCTGAAACAATCTCACATTCTTTCAAATGATCGTCGAATTCTTGACTCTCCACCTCGGTCAGACTGAAGCAACTTTATCTTATTGTCCATCTGATTTTGTACTTCACTCTGAAACTGTTTGAACTTGTCAAAACTTTCAGACTTTAGTCTCATAAGATAAACATAACCGAATCTACTGAAATCGTCAGTAAAGGTGATAAAGTACCGGCATCCTCCTCTAGCCTCTGGAGTAAAGGGTCCACACACATCTGTGTGTATTATCCCTAGTAGCTCACTCGCCCTTTCATTCTCACTGTTGAAAGGTTGCTTTGTCATTTTACTAGACAAACAAGATTCGCAGATATCATATGACTCTAAGTCAAATGGTTCTAGAATTCCGTCATCTTGGAGTTTCTCTATGCGTTTCTCATTTATGTGTCCTAAACGACAATGTTAGAGGTAAGTCTGATTCAACTTACTCTTAGATCTTTTACTTATATGATATATGTCTTTGTCATTTTTATTAAGATTTAGCGTATAAAGACCATTTTGAGGAATAGCTTTAAAATAGAAAACATCATTTTTGAAACAAGAAATAGTTTTACTATTAAAAACATATATAAAACCATAGTCTATAAGAAAATCAAACGACATAACATTTTTGATAAGTCTAGGAACATAATAACAAGGTTATAGTTCTAAGACCATGCCCGAAGGCAAACTAAGACAATTTGTCCCTACAGCTTCAGCACCAACCATGGAGCCTTCGCCTACACGCAGGTTCATATCTCCGGTATCTAATACACATGATTCATAAGAAGTAACAAGACAATCTATCATAAAGATACCTGAGTCATTGGGCGAACCAATGTTTAGCTGATCTATGTCGAGTGAGTTCTCGCATGAATCCTTGCTACCACAGTCTGGGCAACAAATATCTCCAAGCTCTTCTAACCAGTCATCCTCTTGCATAGGGTCTACTATTGTTAACTCTTGCCTCTCTGGATTCAGATCATCGCTGATGAACATAAGAATCTCGTGCAAGCTTGCTACAGTCATATCAAAGCCTCCAATGATGTCCATTACCATGGTCTGATAATGGTTCGATAAAGAACCGAACAAGAGCATAACTAGCTCATGTTGCTTTGATTCTGATCCAAAGATCACATAGCAATCTAAAAGTCTGTTCATATTTATGAGATGATCACTGAGTGACTGGTTTTCTTTCATTTTCTGCGAAAGAATTTCTTTCATTAGCAAGAAACGACATGCCCGTTCACTATTCTTGAACCTTTCCTCTAATGCTTGAACAACCTCAAAAGATGACTTCTCCCGGAGATCATCCATGAACTCGGATGAAACTGAGAGAACGAGAATTGACATAACATCATATTCATTAGCCAGATACTGATAGTAAGCATCATACTCACTATCCTGGGCATCTATTCCTGGTCGTCCTAGAGGCAAAGTTTCTATGACGTATAGCTTTCTCTGTGCATCTAATACATTCTTCAGATGCATCTTCTAAATGGCGAAATTTGGACCTGAAAACTTCCACTTGCCAATGATAAGGCTTAGGGATTCTTCGGGTGAATAAAACGGAATAACAGATAATATAGACATCTATAGAAAAAGAAAAGATAAAACCGATTCAGTAATATGATTATATGTTCTAATAATTATTACCTTTTAAAAATAACTTATTAGACTAGGATCCATATTTCACATTTCCAAGTGCAAGGTTTGGGCACTTCCCACCGGGACAATGCTATTTCTGGTAGGTAAAACATATACCAATCGTATCCTACCTGGACACGACTCCTAGATATGCGGGACATCGGCTACAAAAACAGTGCATGCTTTAGTCCCTCTAGTGCATTTTGAGCCGGGACTCCTGATTATCACCAAAATAGATCGCACCACCTAAGATAGTGTGAACTCTGGTCGGGACTCCCGATTATCGCAGAGCCTTTCATACCCTTTCCCGCAATTGTTTGAACCCGAATGCCCAAGGTTTAGTCACTTCCGACACCCGAGTACCGTTTAACAGGAAAGGTGTACCATTAGATGGGTAGCACACTGATCTAAGATTTTTCTAAAAAGGATTTAAAGTTTTAAAAAAAACTTTTGCCAGTTTTCTTTGTAAAACCAATGTTTAATAATAACTATTATTAAAACCTTGTTTTATTTCATGTTGTGAATCACAACCACGCATATAATAATATGTAAAGAAATAACACAACATATGCTATCTATGTCTTAGCCTTGCCCTTAACTAATGTCAGTTTCGTGAACCACACGAAAAACCCGACGGTCCAAAACCTAAGTGGATAACAACACACAAGGCATGAACTTCTGAAGCTCCCACCGGCTCTAGCATCCAATCCTGCTCCTTGCTCCTTGCTCCTTGTATCAGCTTCAAAAACTATTCTATTTATTCTATTCTATAACTAAAAACTAAAAGTAAAAATTACATCATGATCCAAGGCACGCAGGCCCGCTAATCTAGTACTTTTACAAAATAGAATAGGGGTTGTAAGGGGCACGCAGACCTCCCTACACCATAAAATTGAATAAACCAACACAACCACAAGAGCAAAAAAATAAAAACAATCCACAAGGTCTAGAGCTCGGCTATGCCATCCCAAACATGTACTAAACTAATACATGAAATAATAATAACTGATTTCTAATTATCACAACCTGAATTACCTTGATTTCAACCAACTGTTAAAATCACCTAGTTTAACAATAGCTGTTATATAAATTATTGTCATATGATCAAACATACTAAAAATAATTAATTCTAATCATATAAAATAATCATGATTAAAATCAAAAAAAATTTAAACACAAGATTAAAATTAATCTTTAGAAACATTCGGGTTTAATCCTGTTTGGCTTTACCAAAAATTAAACCTGAATAACATTGGGCCAACATCAACTGGGCCGAAAACCATGATGGACTGAAAACCACACTGGGCCGGTTGAAACTGGGCCATGAGCAGCAAACCGTAGCCGGCCCGTCACCACGCCACCTCCACTATCGCCGACATCCTGACCGCAGACTGCCACCTCCTCCGTCCGGCTAACTACCGTTTGGCAAGTGTGAACCGCCGCCGCCGTCGTCGGTTCCTGGCCGACGATCACCACCTCGCCGACGACCTAACTGGTGGCAACAAAGCAGCCGACGCCGACAACCGGGCAAAACCGATCACCGACGCCAGCGATGGTGTCACCATCGTGAAGCCGCCATCGAACACTGTGGCTTCACCGCCGCCGGTTTTCATCGTAAAACAATAATAATAATTAAATAAACATTAGACCGTTTTTATCAAAACCAATCATTATCCATTTAAAATCAAAACATGATTTCAAAATACTTGGATGAACAAAAGGTTAACACTTTGATAAAAAAAACATATTCATCATGATAAAAAGAAACCTAACTAGTTTCGTACGAGATTAGAAGTGGCTCTGATACCACTGAAGGGTCTTATAGGGTATAAAAACAGATAATAATATCACACAGCGGAATAAAAACCAAAACCCCCTTAAGTGATCTCATCTATCTCGTACAATAAACCTAAACAAAGTAGAGGATAAAATTATACCTTTATGTTCAATTTTGAAACAAGAATGCTAAAGGTAGAACACCGCCACTGCACCACCTCGAACAAGCTACTAGACCGCTTCAGGACTTTACCAAATGATCAAAAACGCGTGTCTCGTGTGTGTGTGTTGTGCGCCGATCGACCCCAAGGGGGGGGGGGGGGGCGTGGGTTCGGCCGTCGATGGGAGAGAGAGAGGAGGAGAGCCTTAGGGTTTTCCTTGCTGAAATTTTTTGTCACTTATGTGATTCCATGGATTAATAGGGTATATATATATACATATATATATATATATATATATATATATATATATATATATATATAAACTTTATTAAGCCCAAACCCATTTAATTAAAGTCCAACTTTAATTAAACTATTAGCCTATTGCAAAACATACCCTTGGACTTTGTAATTAATTAATAACTATTAATTAACTGGTCCAATTAATATTTAAACTAAATATTATTTTCTCCTTTTAAATAATAAATAACTTTTATTATTTTCTCTGTTAATAATTAATTAACTAATTAATTATTTCCACACATAACTTGGTAAAATCCAATTGGTTCTAATTGGGTGTGTAGCAGTGTGATCCTTTAGTGTCTCATAGCATTGGATACGATGACACGTGTTATCTATCTGTGCCCACAATCTAACATTAGGTATGTTGACCGATTAGGCCTGTAGCCATGACCGAGACAGTGGGTAGCTTTGTATATACATTTTTTTTTATCTTGGGCCGTAATCACATCTGATGGGTCTCAACAAAAATTAAGAAGGTGGCCCAATTACTAATCTTTCTAGTGGTCCAACTGAAGTGATGTGACAAAATTACATGTTAACTAGAACTTGGACCTTATTAATAACTATGGGCTGGATGATTTAATTATTAAGTATGGTGTCATGGTATTAATTTAGTGTTTGGCCTTGAAATGATAATTAAAAGAATGGTAATATTTTATATCTTTTTCATCGGAATGTAAATGGTATGTTTATACATATGAGGATATATGTATATTCAAGCGGGACAACATAAATATATTTATATATATTTTTGAAAAGATGAATGATGTACTTTGGTTAATTCTAAATGTCGAGTTTATGGGATCGATCTGAGATAGTGAGATTAATCCTAATCGTGATATATATATATATATATATATATATATATATATATATATATAATTTGTGTGTGTATGTATATATATACACACTCGTGCGACTTAATAGAGATGTCCGACATCAATTTTATTCGACTTGTGGTATTTATAATATTCGACTTATAAACATAGGGTTTTGTATATATGTGGGTTTCGAATGGATTAGATTCGACTTGTGTGGGCTTTGAACGAAACCAAATCCGACTTACGAAGGTTTTGAGCGGATTCGACTTGGATGAGTGCATGGATTTCTAACTGACCTGTTGGAAGGCTTCGAATTGACCAGTTTGTCTCGCCGCGGCGCGACGGGTGCAGGGACACATCGCGTCCATCGATATTAGGGTTTCTTAAATTAGGGCTTGTTAGATACGAACAAAAATCCAATACCCAGTTCAATCATGCAAGTTGAATATATAAGTCAAATTCCATCGAATTCTATATCCATTCGAGGTTAAAGTCAAATTCCATCCGCTCGAAGTCTTAAGTCAGATTCTAAATCCATTCGAAGTCTAAATATATATATTTATAAGTCGAATTTGAGACAACCATGCAAGTCGGAAAGGCCATGAGGCTGGGTCGGAACTTTATATAGTGTCATAAGTCGAATTAGTTACTTTGCATGGGAGTTAAATTTCATTCCTTAGCATAAATCGAATTGTATTAGAAGGGATAAGTCAAATCCTTAAAGTTTAAACCATATAAAATTTGAATTCATATATATATATATATATATATATATATATATATATATATATATATATATATATATATATATATATATATATATATAGGGTGAGGTTCAATAGAAACCACCCCTTAAACAAAGACCCCAAAGTCTCAATCTCAGCCACTCATTTAAAAGGGCAAGATGGAAAATTAGAATTTTGATAAGGAAACTCACGCCATGTTCCAGCCATCTCAACAACCCCCATTTTTTTATTTTTATTTTACCTCTCAAATCTTTAAATGACTATAACTATTTCAATTTTTTGAATTTGAGCAAAAAAATTATACCAATCTTCTCATTTTTTAATCTTCTTTCAAACGAGACCACTCTTCCTATATTTTTGGAAAAAATTATTTTTGACGAAAATGATAAAAATTGGCTGACTGTTATAACAGTTGCGAAAATGATAAAACTGATGAAACCCATTAAACAGGTCCCGAAAATGATAAAACTGATTGTTATAACAGGTCCCGAAAATGATAAAACTGATTGTTATAACAGGTTCCGAAAATGATAAAAACTGGTAGGTGTTACAGATATGAAAGTGATGGCGAAAATGATAAAACTGACTGTTATAAAGGTCCCGAAAATGATAAAACTGACTGTTATAACAGGTCATGAAAATGATAAAACTGACTGTTATAACATGTCCTGAAAATGATAAAACTGATTGTTATAATAGGTTACGAAAATGATGAAAACTGATTGTTATAACAAGTTCCGAAAATGATAAAAACTGATTGTTATAACAGGTTCCAAAAATGATAAAAACTAGTAGGTGTTTTAGATATGAAAGTGATGACGAAAATGATAAAACTGACTGTTATAAAGGTCCTGAAAATGATAAAACTGACTCTTATAACATGTCCTGAAAATGATAAAACTGATTGTTATAATAGGTTACGAAAATGATGAAAACTGGTAGGTGTTATATATTTGAAAGTGATGACGAAAATGACAAAATTTATCATTTTCGTCACCTGTTGTGAGGTGACATACAAGGGGCACGAAAATGATGAAATTTATCATTTTCGGGACATACTATCACGTGATATATACATTGAAAATTATCATTTTCGGCTGTTATAACAATCAGTTTTTATCATTTTCAGAACATGTTATAACAATCAGTTTTTATCATTTTCGTAACCTATTATAACAATCAGTTTGACATGTTATAAGAGTCAGTTTTATCATTTTCATGACCTGTTATAACAGTCAGTTTTATCATTTTCGGGACCTAATACAGTCAGTTTTATCATTTTCGTCATCACTTTCATATCTATAACACCTACCAGTTTTTATCATTTTCGAAACCTGTTATAACAATCAGTTTTTATCATTTTCGGGACCTGTTATAACAATCAGTTTTATCATTTTCGGAACCTGTTATAACAATCAGTTTTCATCATTTTCGTAACCTATTATAACAATCAGTTTTATCATTTTCAGGACATTTATAACAGTCAGTTTTATCATTTTCGTCATGAGTTTCATATCTATAACACCTACCAGTTTTTATCATTTTCGGAACCTGTTATAACAATCAGTTTTTATCATTTTCGGGACCTGTTATAACAATCACTTTTATCATTTTCGGGACCTGTTTAATGGGTTTCATCAGTTTTATCATTTTCGCAACAGTTATAACAGTAATCCAAATTTTATCATTTTCGTCAAAAAAAAATTTCCAGAAATATAGGAAGAGTGGTCTCGTTTGAAAGAGGATTAAAAAATGAGTAGATTGGTATAATTTTTTGCTCAAATTCTAAAAATTGAAATAGTTATGGTCATTTAAAGATCTAAGGGGTAAAAAAAAAGGGGGGGGTTTTGAGATGGCTGGAAGAAATCGTGAGTTATAACCAATTTTTAATGATTCCCATAATACCATTTCTTCTAAAATTAAGTGTTATAATTGTTTACTTAATTACAAAAATGCCATTATTAGATCTTGACCATTGATTTGATTAATCTAATGGTCTAGATTTGGACTTTGAGGACTTTGTTTAAGAGGGGGTCTTTATTGATCCGATTTCTATATATATATATATATATATATATATATATATAAAAGTCGAATGCATGCTTTGGTCAAATTCTATACCTCGAACTCATGTGTAGACATACAAGTCGGATTTCCAAGGCTTGAAAGTATTAATCTAAGTCGAATAGGGCAGAGGGGGCTCACTCGAATGGTTTTAGTAAGGACATGCAAGTTGAATTCGCAAACCCCCCACACACGCACAGGTCCATAATATTCTTTTTAATCTCCCCCAAAAGTACTCAAATAACTAAGAAATGGATTCTACGCAACCCTAACAACGATTAACCAACTCCTTTTTGTTCAAAAATGAAACTTATTACAGACTTTAAAAGATTAATCCTCTTTTATTCTTGACATGGGTTTCTTCAAAAATATCAAAGAATTAATTTCAATGATTGGCTGAAACTCAAGATTGATGTATTTAGAGTTAAAAAGTTTATGTTGCTCAACCAACACAAGGTCTAATTTAATGTCTCAAAACAACTCCAAAATCAACTGTATATGAACTCCTTGTTCTTGACCTCAAGAACACCAAGAACATGGAATGGTTCATTTGTTTAACTTAATCTCTTATGGAATAGAATTTCAGTAAGGAAGAGACCATAGAGATGTAGCATCTTACCTTAGTCTTCTTCAATTAAAACTCTTCACAAGATCTCCTTGCTGCTCTTCCCTCTCCTTCACGTCACCAACAAGCACAAACACACACACACTCTATATGCTTTTGAAAAGTTCTCAGTGCAACAGTAAAGTTTGCAAGAGCTCCTCATACCCTAGAATCCTTACTTATAAATACACATACTTTTTAATTTGGGCCAAGCCCTTTTTAAATCCTTAAGCCCATTCTAATGAATGAAATTAGTTAAAGAAGCCCAAAGTTACAAGAATTCAAGTGAAGGGCTCAAAAGCCCAAACCAAGCTCATCCCTGTTAGATTTACAAAAAGTGAGGCTGTATTTTTTTATATGGCCGAAGCCAATAAGTAGGCTAAGGCTCCTTGTAACCATTAAGCATTGCAATCATAATTCAAATATTTAAAAGGTGTAAGTGTGTGTTTCTCTCTTATATCTTGGGTTTCTCTATACATTATCATCTTTGTGCATTGCTTCATCCATTAATATGGGACCATCAATTGGTATTAGAGCCAAACTCGAATTTGGCTTGTGATTGTTCAAATTCTATGCTCAAAATCGAAGATCAACATCAACGTGACTGTTTTCAACATCGGAACTGCTGTTCGTCACTGAAATGGTGTAATTTCGATTGGTTTTCATGCTATTAATGTTCGATTATTGAAGATGAAGCTACAAAGGTATAACTCGATCATATTAGTACTTGTTTCAATCGAGAAAATGAAAATCTGATTGGTTTTACTCAAGTTTGACGGTAATATGATTTTTACGACTTCACTGTTCAAAGGTCGAATCAATACTGATTCGATTTGATTTGGATCGGATTTTGGTTATTTGCTGTTATTGAACTTATTGCAATCATTTTTAATCATATTCAAGGTGTTTTGAAGTATTTAAGATTTTGTTCAAGAACACCAAGAACATTACACATCTGAGATTTCAATTCTAAAAAGGTAACACCATTTAATTGGTGTTTGTGTGTGAAATCTATTGCAAATCAGATTTGGTAGGTGAGGTTGTTACAATCGACCGTGTTACTGTTTTAACATCAAATGGAAGTAATTTAAGTTACGGTCGAAAGAAAGTAGTGTGACCATTAACAAAGTTTTACAAGTAAGGTTCATTCGACCGTGTTTTCCTGTTGGTCCCTTGGTGAGATAAACAACAAGCAAGTATAGTGTAGTAGGGGGGTTGAATACACTTTATGCGGAAAATTGAACAAATCAATAAAAAGTGTTACACACATTAGCTTTGAATAAAACTGAATACTTTCATTAATAGGAAGATGATTACAATAACTAATAAAGTATGAAACACTTGATGTATGAACACCGAATACAATTCAAATCTCTCAATCTCTCAAACTAATTGATCAAACTTGTTGTCTATAATCAACTAATGATTATAAACACAACCTAATTCTCTAAACAGGATTTATCATAGTTTGAATACTTACCAACTTCACAACAAACGTGAAGATCGAACACACGAACTATTGTTGGCAATCTGTGGATACTTGATCAGTTGATCATAAAACAATCAATGTATCAAGCTACATAACACATACGGTTTGAGGTTGTTCCTCTAAACTAATTAAGATGTTAGTATTTATAATCCTGTTTTATGTATCCTAACAAACTATAACTTATCCTAATCTGTTAACTAACTAACGGATAATCCGGACATCTTTAATCTTCAATCTTCAATCTTCAATCTTCAATCTTCAATGACTAAGATATAGCTGAATATTCGACCTATACCTTAGATGACACACAGCTTATCAAACATATAGATACATTGACTAAGATATAGTCTAAGATGATCAACTATAATGCTCAGCTTATACTCAGCTTATGCTTAGTCTGAAACACTATAAGTGTTCAGCCATACCAAGCTTCATAATTCTGTTTAAGTTATATTTAGAACATATCTTACAAACTTAACTTTGTCTCAACAAATCTTAACTAATAAGATCATTTAACCAACCAACTCCCCCTATTTGATGATGACAAAACCATCAAATAGTTTTTAAGTTTGTTGAACAGAATTATGTTTCTAATCTTAAACTTACTAAGATTTTATTTTTTAACTAATCAAATTTTAATTAAACTTATCAATTATAAGTTGAACATACCAACCAATCATATTAATAAACATGAACTAATCATATTGTTCATTCAGGCTGAACATATCAGACTAACAAATATGAACATATCATAAATATTTGAACATATCAAAATAATACTTGTATTAATTTAACTTGAACATATCAGAATACAAAAATGTGATCACTTAGATCATGCACACTTAGTGCTTACATAATATTAGAACTAATCTAATTATTACAATGGAACTAATGTATTTCAAAATTTTAATATTAGAATTAATCTAATATTTATGTTTAGGATGCAATTCTTCAAACTCTTTAATTTCCTTGTCAATGTCTTCAAGAAGTTCTTTCAAATTTGGCAAGTGTTGAAGTTCATCCTTTTGTGATCTGATTGCTCTGTTTATTCTATATCTGAACCTACCACTTTGTTCAGTTTTGTCCACCATTAGTCTCAGAGCTAACACTTGAGCTACCCCACAAATATATAAACCCGCATCACACTGTAAGCATTGATTACCATCATTGTCTAAGTACATATACCCTTTCTCAGGCTGTTCAACATAGGTGTTCTCTTGAAACTCCATGCCTTCAGGAAGACCGTAATCATATTTGCTCATTTTGGCTAATCCAGCTGGTTTTGACAACTTCTTCTTTCCAACTTTGTGAAAAGAAGTGTGTAGGGTTCTTATTTCAGATCTGGGTATGACTTCCATCATATCTGCTTTTGCTAGAAGCCTTAAAATCTCATCTTTTACTTGATTTATAGCAGAGGACTTTTCCATCTGCTTGATGAGTATGGCTATTTGTTTCCATTCAGAATATCCCAGTCTATGAATCTGATTTAGATCCAAGGAAGCTGTTTCACCATTTTCTAAGACACACTCTAGAATAACAATCCCTTGGACTGTGCTCAGCATGAGTGACTGAATCCGAGAAGAAAAATATGTCTTGACATAACACTGAGTAATGTCCTCTGGTTGAGTTTCGATAGGAAGCTCTACTTCTTCTACTTCTTCTTCCTTTGGCTCTATAGGCAGTATGAGTTTGACTAACTCCTCATTCTGCTTTCTAATCTGTCCATCCCACGCCTGCTCCCTTATTAATTTCTCATTCTGAATGTTAGCTAACTCAACTTGTATATTCTGTTATCGTCTCCTCAATTCTTCAACAGACATTCCAAGCTGATCAACATGTTGTTATTCTATTCTTTCAATAGCCATCTGAGTAGCTCTTTCTTTCAAAGTCATGTTGCTAGTGGAATCTTCATCTAAGTCTGACTCACCAAGAATCATTCTTCTCTTTTTACTTTGTCTTAGGGCTTCTGTATCTTCTGAGCTGACTACTTGAGGTCTTTTAACTTTAGCTTTTTCAGTAAGCTCAGCTTCAAAATCTATTACTTTCTCTTTCTCCCCCTCAATCTGAGATGGCCCCTTTTTGGTTTCAGCAAACTAACTCAGCTTCTTCTTGAATCTTCTACTCCTTTTTGTCATCATCAATAGGGATTGAAGTCTGTTTTTGGTTAAGGATAGCCACTGCAGATTTCAGTCTGGATGCCTCTTCATCCAAAGAATCTAATTTCAACAATAGATTCTGCTTGGTCTTTTTCCTCTATAGGTGCAGTATATCAAACTGACCTTTAATGAAAGACATTAGTTCTTTCAATGCAGCTTGAGAAGGTTGGAATTTAGGTGCATCTTCTAAGAGTTGTTGTCTACCCTCAAATTCATTTGCACCAGAGGTTGAACCTTGTAACTCACCTTGGTATCTAGGTAAATCATTGGCAGGTCGTGTAGGAGAGTGTGAGAAGTAAAGGGAATGGGTGTGGCTCAAAGTGTGATGAGAATGGATTGGTGGTTGGCAAATTTGGTGAGTGGGGGGTAGTTGACCCTGGGGATTGGTCAATTCTTTAATGTAACCTGAGTGTGTCTTCTCAGGCATAGTAATAGGCTCTCCCATGGCTTTGGAGAGTGTGGCCTGAGTAGACACCATATCCTGGTTTGGCTGTAGGGTTAGATTGATCCTTGAAGTTGGCACCTTAAGAATAGGTGTCTCCCCCTCAACTCCTGCCTGTGGAGGTATCAATGTGATATCAGCTCCAGTAGTATCTTTAGGTGTGACACCACTTTTGGCAGTTTTTCTTATGTAGGTTTGGAAAATATCCTTGGTAGCAGTGGGCACACCAAGGTTGGCTTCAGATTAGAGTTTTAGATGGATAGAAGGTGGAGGAGATGGGTTAGACTGTGTTGGGCTGACCACAGTCTTATCTCCAAATGATGATGGAGAATAATGAGAACAAGAAGAAAGTGGAGAAGTTATACCTGAGTGGGGTCTACCAACCAATGGAGACCCTGAAGAATGTAGAGAGATGGATGGAGATGTAGTGGACTCATCCTCAGCTTCAACAGTTTCAAGCTCAGCTTGAGCAGGTTGCTCAGCTTGAGCTTCTTGGTCAACTTGAGCTGCTCCCCCTTGATCAGACTCTTCATCTTCACTCTCTGAAGATGTTCCTTCAGCAATCCATTGCATGGGCTCACTTAGTCCCTCTTGCTCTGGAAAGATGTCATTGTTGAACATCTTCGAGCTGAGTGCTGGTGTTAAGAACAGATCCTGTCCAGCCTCGTAAATTTCACTCCCCAGCTCAGCTTCAATCACCAAGGACAAGTATCTTACGAATGGCACATGTAGATCCCTTGGTGTCTTCATCACTTGGACCTTGAGCTTGATGAAGATTAGTAGTGCAAAATCTAGATTCCTTGCATACAACATGTTGTACAGCAACTGCATCTCGAATTCATTGACTTGGTCCAGTCCTTCAACCTTGGTCCCTAGTGAACGGATCACTATAGAAACCATAAAAAACCCCATCCGGTTGGAAAGGTAGCTTTCTTAATGACACCCTCGACTTGTGGGTGACCCATTCTTGGCAGAACTAATCTTGCTACCTGTCTTGTCACGGTAGGCTCGAACACATCATTTATAGGGAGGTGTAGAATCTCCCTTAGCCTTTGAACCATAATTATTATTGTTCTCTCCCCATTCAGAACGGTTCCTCTAATTTCTCCTCTATCCTGGTCACAGACACATGTATACCAGAATTCCAGTAGGTGTTGAGAAACGACATGAGTTAGTGCCCCGGTGAAAGTGAATGATAAAGGGCATTTGCGAAGGTAGTTAACCCAGGCTTCATAATCTCTACCCCGTTTTCGCTCAAGAATAGCGAGGCAGGCACGTTGAATGTTGATTTTAATCAACGGCACTCCATTGTTCTTAAAGGTAGCACCTCGTACCATTCGATCACTAAGATTGAGAATGATCCCGTCCATCGTAAAGTTTAGGCTTGAAATTGATTCACACTGAGTAATATCGTATTTCGCACTGAGCGATTAGAGTTTCAAGTTCGGATGAACGTTTGATTGCACGGAGCAATTGATGTGTTTAGAGAAGGTATATTGAGTATTGCAGAAGTAGAAAGATGAGAGACAGTAAGCGTAAACTCCTGAATTTCAGTTACAATCGATATATATACCTTATTGAGAAGAGAGAAAAGTTACCGTTGGAAATCCCTTTTTATCCGTTACACTAGCTAACTAATATATAGAGATAAGCGGGATACAGATGAAACTTATCATATCCAACGGGTAATTTGGTAAACTAATATCCACTCAGCGTGAGTCAAGCACTCAGCTTGACTTTAGCACTAAGCTTGAGATTAACCTTCAGCTTGAGTTGAGCACACAGCTCAGATTCAATGACACTTAGTCATATTTAGTTGGGACTAACTCAAACTTATAGTTTAACCACACTAAGTAGTTAAACCATATTTGGAACATACCTGTTGGTCCATTGGTGAGAGTATCAACAAGCAAGTAACGTGTAGAAAGGGGGTTGAATACACTTTCTGCGGAAAATTGAACAAATCAATAAAAAGTGTTAACACACATCAAACCACATGAAATCGAATGCTTTCATTAATAAGAAGATGATTACAGGAACAATCAAGTAAGCAACACTTGATATGTAAACACCTAATGTAAATCAAATCTCTCAATCTCTAAAACTTTGCTATCTATAATCAACTTATGATTATAGATACGAACTGACTCTCTAAACAGGATTTATTCACAGATTGAATACTTACCAACTTCACAACAGACGTGAAGATCGACCACACGAACAATGTTGGCAATCTGTGAATTTCTTGATCATGTTGAACTTACAAATGGTGTATCAAGATTCGTAACACATACGATCAATAGGTTGAAGTGAGATTAGAGTCTAGCACTCGTACCACTAAACTTATCAGGAGATAAGTATTTATAATCCTGTTCCTACGAATCCTAACAAACTAGAACTTATACTAATCTGCTAACAAACTAACGGATAACCCGGAATCTTGAATCTTCTATCTTGAGTCTTCAATCTTCAATCTTGATTCTGGAATCTTCTTATCCATGCCATAGATATAGAGAGTAAAAGGAATTTAAAATTAAATTTAAATTCTCTTAAACTGACTTCTTTAGTCGGGCTGAGTTACTCAGCTTGAAACTCATCAAGCTGAGTTCTTCGAGAGCAAACCCGAAATCAAACATGTACTAACATGTATAATGACTAACTCATCCTTAGAAGTCATAAGAGTTAGCTAGAAGTTACTTAGCAACTCTGTTGAGCTGACTCGGTCTATAAGTTGAGTCACTTAGCTCAAAACGCATCAAGCTGAATACTCAACCTATATCTTAGGTGACACACACAGCTTATCAAACATAGTGATAATCTTACTAAGATATAGTCTAAGTTGATCAACTATATGCTCAGCTTATACTCAACTTATGCTCAGTTTGAAACACTATAAGTGCTCAGTCTGACCAAGCATCATAATTCTGTTTAAGTTATATTCAGAACATATCTTACAAACTTAACTTTGTCTCATCAAATTTCAACTGATGAGATCATTTGACCAATAAACTCTCCCTATTTGATGATGACAAAACCATCAAACAGTTCTTAAGTTTGTTTAATAGAATTATGTTTCAAATCTTAAACTTACTAAGATTTTATTTTTGAACTAATCAAACATTAATTGAATTGATAAGTTCAATTTTAATTGAACTTATCAATTATAATTGAACTTATCAATTATAAGTTGAACATACCAACCAATCATATTAATGAAAATGAACTAATCAAATTATTCAATCAAGCTGAACTCATCAGACTAAGAAATATGAACATATCATAAACAATTGAACATATCAAACTAATACTTGTATTCATTGAACATATCAGAATACAAAATTTTGATCACTTAGATCATGCACACTTAGTGCTTACATATTATTATAACAAATTAAAAATAGAACTGATCTATTACAAAGATTATCTCTTGAACTCAGGATGTAGAACCTTCCAAAGAATGATTTCTCTGTTGATCTATTCCAGTAGGCTTTCTACTTCTACATCTCCTTTGAGTTCCTTTTGTTGCACTCTCATGATTTTATACAGCTTATATCTCACAAAATGATTTGGGCTATCACCACAGCAACTTCTTATGTGTATGGCATCCTTAGCTTTTAGATAACAGATTTCATTCAGTTTGATGAAGCTAGGATTGTCTGCCTGATCCTTAAACATGAACCCCTGAACAGGTGTATCAATACCTTGATTCTCTTTGAATATTACACCTTCAGGTATCTCAAATAAGTTCTCCCATTGCAGACCAGGAACTGGAACATACCTCAGCTCCTCATCTAGAGAAATCAGCTTAAAGACATTAGTTGTAATCTCTTGCTTGATCTGACTCTTCTTGAATTTCTTGATCATCATACTTATTCATTTCCATTCAATGTAGCCCATCCTGTGAACATACCTCAGGTCCATTCCCATTGTTGATTTGTCATCAAATAGGAAGGTGAGAATGATGGCTCCATTTACTCTGCTCAAAGTCATGCTCTTGATTTCCTTGCTTGTGCTGCATCTGAAGTAGCACTCCTGAATATATGCATCTATATATGGGATCGGATCAGGCCTTGGACCAGAATAATCAGCTTCAGCTTGAGCTAAAGCCTTTCTCTCCTTTTCCCTTTCTTGGTCCCTCACTTCCTTTTCCTTTCTCTTTTTCAGCTCAGCTACAGAGATCCCAAGCTCATCAGCTTCTTCTTGCTCGAGCATCTCAATCATTAGCCTTGTAGCTTTCTCTTCCTCAGTTTCGGAAACATTGTCAGCTTTAGATTCAAATTCTATCACTCTTTGTCTTTTAGCTGCAGGTTCCTCTTTTTCTAACTCTAACTCCCCCTCAAATTGAACTTGCCTCTCTGCTCCTCTTGCTAGCACTAGTAGAGCCTCAGCTTCATCTTTAACGAACTCAGCGTCAGCTTCAGCTTGAACCTTCTCCCCTTTTTTTTCATCATCAACAGGGTTCGAAGTCTGCTTCTGTTGTAGAGCAGGAACAACAGAGGCTATTTCTTTAATATCATTAGTCAGCTTTGCAAGCCTCTGATAGATTTGGCGTTTGTGCTTCTTTTAATTGAGGTGGAACAGACCAAACTGAGCTGCAATGTAGGTTTTCAGCTCTTGAATGCCTGAGGAGGCAGCTTCATCCTGAGGAGACTGACTCCTGCCTTTGAACTCAAATTGGTGTTCCTCAGGGTTGAATGAGTCAATGTTCTTTGGAGAGTGTTTGGGTGCATCATCCAAGGATTGGTGTATACCCTCAAAATCATGTGCACCAGAAGTTGGACCCTATAATTCACCTTGGTATTGAGATGAATCATTGACTGGTTGTGCTGGAGAGTGTGAGAAGTGAATAGAAGTAATTGGGCTCAAAACGTGATGTGTATGGATAGGTAGTTGGCTTATTTGGTGAGAGGGGGTGATTGACCCTGGGTATTGGTCATAATTTCAATGTTACCTGAGTGCGTCTGCTCAGACACGGTAGTAGGTTCTCCCATGGCTCGAGTAAGTGTGGGCTGAGTAGACACCACACCCGGTTTAGGCTTTTGGGTTTGAATGAGTCTTGAGGTTGGCACCTGAAAAGTAGGTGTCTCCCCCTCAACTCCTGCCGGTGGAGAAGTCAATGTGATTTTAGCTCCAGTGGTACCTTTAGTGGTGGCACCACGTTTGGCAGATTTTCGTATATAGGTTTGGATGTTTTCCTTGGTAGCAGTGGGCAAACCAAGGTTGGCTTGAGAGTGGAGTTTATGGTGGACAGAAGGTGAAGGAGATGGGTTAGACTGAGTTGGGCTTACTGCAGTCTTGTCTCTAAAGGAGGATGGAGAAAAGTGAGAAGAAGAAGAAAGTGGAGAAATCTTACCAGGTGTAGCTTGAATGTTTACTGGCTCAGCTTGAGTAGAGTGCTCAACTTGAACCTCTTGATCAGCTTAAGCTGCTTCCCCTTGATTTGACCCCTCAGATTCACTTTCAGAGGAAGCCCTCTCAGCTATCAATTACATAGGCTCACTTAGGCCTTCCTGCTCTGAAAAGATGTCATTGTTGAATATCTTTCAGCTGAGTGCTGGTGTGAGGAACACATCCTGCCCAGTTTCATAAAGTGTTGTCCCTATCTCAGCTTCAAATGCCAAGGACAGGTACCTTATAAATGGTACATGAAGATCCCTCGTGGTCTTCATCACTTTGACCTTGAGTTCATTGAAGATGAGCTGTGCATAATCCAGATTTCTTGCTAAGTAAATATTGTAGAGCAGCTGCATCTCAAACTCAATAACCTGGTCCAGTCCTCTAACCTTGGTACCAAGTGAACGAATCACTGTTGACACCATGAAATTTCATCCGGTTGGAAAGGTGGCCTTTTTGATAACACCCTCTGTTTGTTGGTGACCCATTCAGGATAGGACAGATCTTGCCACCTGCCTCGTCACAGCAGGCTCGAACACATCGTTTTAAGGGAGTTGAAGAACCTCCCTTAGCCTTTGCACTGTGAGAGCAATGGTTCTCTCTCCATTCAGCACCGTGCCGCGGATTTCACCGCTGTCCTGGTCATAGACACACGTATACCAGAACTCCAGTAAGTGCTGAGGAACAACGTGAATAGGTGCTCCAGTAAAAACGAATGCCAAAGAGAATTTTCTAATGTAATCCACCCATGCTTCGTATCCCCTGTTTCTTTTGCGTTCAGGGATTGCAAGACAAGCACGTTGATTGTTGATTTTAAACAACGAAATCTGTTGTTCCTGAAGGCAGCACCCCTTACCATTCGATCACTTAGATTGAGAATGGTTCCGTCCATCGTAGATTATTTTGATTCACACTAAATAAATATGTAGTTCGCACTAAGCGATTTAGGGTTTCACGAACGATTGAACGGTGAAATGCACTTAGAAAATAGGTGGTTGTAGAATGTATAGAGAGAATATCAGAAGTTTAGTAAGCGTAAACGTCTGAACTTCGGTTACAACCGATATATAGACCTTTTTGAGGAGAGAGAAAAGTTACCGTTGGAAATTCCTATTTATCCGTTACTCTAACGAACTTACGGCTTGATGTAACAGTAATAGAGTATAAACACATCATCTCCCAACAGATAAGTATGTAAAATAACATCCTTGACTTACAAAAATATTATTTACACTGTTGTATTACACTAATACGTAATCGGTATAAAACGTGATTTGACACTGACTCAAATACAATGACTCATGGATTAATAACACATAGTATTTAAAACATGATTTGGACACACCAAGCTGAGTAAACTTATCACTCAGTGTGAGTCAAGCACTCAGCTTGATTTGAGCACTCAGCTTGAGATTGATAGTCAGCTCGAGTACAGCACACAGCTCAGGCTCAATGACACTTAGTCATTTTTTTGGAGACTAACTCAAATTCATATTTTAACCACACTTAGCAATTAAACTATGTTTGGAACAAACCAAACGTGTGAACTTATCACTCAGCTTGACAATATAGGCAGTTTATGAAGACTTATCTATAAACTGTGCACTCAGCTTAAGATACTTAGTCTTTGTCAAGCTGAAGCTCAGATTCTAGACACTTATATAAGGGTTGAGCATACCCAATTCACTTAGCAGATACAAGAACCTCTTTTCATCAAGTGGTTTCGTAAAGATGTCTGCTAATTGGTCACCAGTGGAGATAAATTTGATTACAACTTTACCTTTTTTCCACGATGTCTCTGATGAAGTGATGTCTAATTTCTACATGCTTTGTTCTGGAGTGGAAGACTGGATTATATGTAATGGCTATTGCACTTTGGTTATCACAAAATATGGGTGTTTTCTTGAAATTCATACCAAAGTCTTGAAGCTGATGTTGAATCCACAGGAATTGAGCACAACAGCTACCTGCAGCAACATACTCAGCTTTAGCAGTTGTAGTAGCCACTGAGTTCTGTTTCTTACTTGTCCAGCTTACCAACTTCCCTCCAAGCATTTGACATCCTCATGTTGTTGATTTTATGTCTAACTTGCACCCAGCATAATCAGCTACTGAAACTAACTCAAATCCAGAGTCCTTTGGATACCAAAGACCTAGATTTGGTGTACCTTTAAGGTATCTAAAGATCCTTTTCACAGCTTGAAGTTGTGATTCCTTAGGATCTGCCTGATATCTTGCACAAACAAATGTAGCAAACATGATATCAGGTCTACTAGCTGTCAAATAAAGTAATTAACCTATCATTCCTCTATAGGTAGACTGACATACAGACTTTCCATCTGAGTCCTTGCTTAGCTTGACAGCTGGTGACATGGGTGTTTTCATGGTTGAACTAGAATCAAACCCATATTTCTTTATCAAATCAATAACATACTTGCTTTGATTAATGAATATTCCATCAGGCTTTTGTTGAATCTGCAAGCCTAGGGAATATGTCATTTCACCCATCATACTCATCTTGTACCTTTTTGACATAACTTTGGAGAACCATTCACACAGAGATTCATTTGTAGAACCAAAGATATTGTCATCCACATAGATTTGTACAAGAATCACCTGTCCTTTACTCTTTTTAATAAAGAGTATCTTATCAATACTACCTCTGGTAAAGTGCATTGATAGTAGATAGTTGAACAGGGTATCATACCAAGCTCTTGGAGCTTGTTTAAGACCATACAAAGTCTTGTCTAACTTACAGACATGATGTGGATACTTTGAACTAACAAAGCTAGGAGGTTGTTTCACATAGACTACCTCCTGAAGTTTTCAATTTAGGAAAGCACTTTTCACATCCATTTGATAGACTTTGAAGTCTTTATATGCTGCATAAGCTAAGAACAACCTTATGGCTTCAATCCTAGCAACAGGGGCAAATGTTTTATCATAATCAATTCCTTCTTCTTGTTTATACCCTTGTGCTACCAGCCTGGCTTTGTTCCTAACAATCACTTCATCTTTGTCCATTTTGTTTCTATAGACCCACTTAGTGCCTATGATTGTATGATCTTTGGGGGCTAGGACAAGACTCCATACCCTGTTTCTCTCAAACTCATTTAATTCCTCTTGCATAGCTTCAATCCAATCTTCATCCTCTAAGGCTTCTTCAGTCTTCTTTGGTTCCATTTGAGATAGAAAACCAAAGTAAGCAGAATAGTTTGCTGTTTCCTTCGATCTGGTAATCACTCTTTCTTGAACATTACCAATCACTTGATCTTGAGGATGATCTTTGAGGAATTTAAATGTTGTAGTAGGAGATTGTGGTTCTGGACTTGAGTGATATTGAGGACTCTAAGGTGAACTTACATCATCAGTCTCAATTGCAGCATTGTCATCAAACTGTTGATCACTAAGATCTTTAGTCTGAGTAATATCAGCTCCAAAGGGATTGACGAACTCATCATCTTTCTCAGCTTGAGAGTCCCTTGGAGCTTGTGATGATTTCTTAGATGGACACACATCATCATCACTGTCATCATCCATGACATACATAGGATTTGACATTTTGGTTTCCTCAGGCTTTTCAAGCTCACTCATACTAACCAAGTCAGCTTGTCTTTTATAAGCTTGATCAAAATTGTTTTCATCAAATGAGACATGAATTGATTCTTCTATTGCCTTTCTCCTTGAGTTTTATACTCTGTAAGACTTGGAGATTGAGGTATAACCAACAAAAATTCCAGGATCAGCTTTAGGTTCCAACTTATGGAGCTGATCTCTTTGATTCAGCACATAGCATTTTGAACCAAAGACATGGAAGTAACCTATATTGGGCTTTCTTGATTTATACATCTCATAAGCAGTTTTGCCATGTCTTTTGAATATGATTGATCTATGTTGGGTATAGCATGTTGTACTTACAGCTTCATCCCAGAAATAGAGTTTCAATCCTGCCTCACATAGCATTGTTCTTGCAGCCTCAATTAAGGTTCTATTTCTCCTTTTAGCAACTCCATTTTGTTGAGGAGTTCTTACTGAGGAGAAATTTTGTAATATTCCTTTTTGTTCACAAAATCCTTCTAGGGTTGAGTTTCTGAACTTAGTCCCATGATCACTTCTGAGTTGCTTAACAGACTTACCTTTTTGGAACTCTTCCTGTTTGATAAAACTTATTATCTCCAGGGCAGCTTCACTTATGGATTTAAGGAATATTACCCAGGTGAGTCTTGAGAACTCATCTATTATCACCAGGGTGTATTTCTTGCCACTTTGGCTTGGAGTACTTATGGGTCCAAACAGATCCATATGCAACATATGCAGTCGGTCTATTATTGAAATAAATTTCTTTGACTTGAAGGACCCTTTATGATGTTTCCCTTGTTCACAAGCTGAGCACAATTTGTCCTTGACAAATGTGATCTTTGGCAGTCCAAAGACTAACTCTTTATTGGATAGCATATTTGTATTCTTGAAATTTAAATGTGATAACCGTTTATGCCACTACCAACTCAGCTTAGGAACAGATTGGGAATATAAGCAGGTTTTAGTGTAAGGATCAGTAGAATTTAGTTCAATTAGATACACATCTCTTTCTCTCTTTGCTATTTGCACTAGCTTACCCTTAGCATTGTATATTGTTCCTTCTTTCTTCCTAAAAGTAACAACATTGTCTTCATCACACAATTGGCTGATACTTATCAGATTGTGTTTAAGACCCTTAACATATGCAACTTTCGGGAAAGTCACCTTGCCAGCATTCATCTTCCCATATCCTTTAGTTCTTCCATGGGAGTTATCACTAAATGTTACTTTAGGACCTTCATCTTCCTGGAATTCACTTAGAAATCCTTTCCACCCATTCATGTGCCTTGAACATCTATTATCCAAGTACCATTTACTTAAACCCTGCACGTGAGAAGAAAACTAAACAAATTAGTTTTGTTTGGGAACCTACTTTGTAGTAGGTTCAGATGATGAGCACTTAGCAGCTTCATCTTGTAGAACTGACAGGTCAGCTTGAGCAGGTATTGAGTCTTGTGTAGGCGGATCATCTTGTTCCTTTTCAGGCCCTAAGATTTCACTGTCACAGTCCTTGGCCTCATGTCCTCTACCTCTACACTTATAGCATTTCCTTCGACCAATGACTACAGGAGGTAGATCATCCGATAATCCTTTAGGAAACTTACTCTCAGTTTTAGGATTATTGGTTGTGGATAATTTCTCAACTTTCTTTGCAAGCTGATTCACCTGATGCTCATTGACTTTGGACTTACCTTTGTTAGATCTAGGTTTAACATCCTTTTGATTAGAAGCTTGTCCAACAAACTCATTTCACTGACTTTGGACTTACCATTGTCATGTTTCCTGGACATACCAGTTTCAACAGCTTTGGACTTACCACTGTTGAGTTCTTTGGACTTACCAATTTCAACATCTTTGTACTTACCATTGTTTTGATATGACACCTTACTTACAGTAGTCTTCCTATTCTTGAAACTTCTATCTGAGCCAAATAGATAGTGTTGTATTTTGAAAGGGTTTGGATTCAGCCTTTCAATAATAGAAGTTCTTTGAATAGGCTGAGTGCCTAATCTATCAAGCACAGACTTACTATGCTGTTTAGATGTTGAATACTCATTTCCATGATCCTTTGCCTTTACAAACTTATTGTATTTTAGACTTGGATCATGTATCTTTTCTGAGGCTGACTTCTGAGACTCAATCAGTTGTCTATCTTCCTCAGAATCTGTACTTGTTATATCATCATCAGTAGCTGCATAAGCTGTGGATTGATAGTCACCTCCAAGTACAGCCTTTACCTGTTTAGGGATCTGCTGGTTGATGCACTGCTCATCAAGCCTTGATGACTTACACCAGGATTCAGTGACCTTCTGAAGTTGGTCAGCTTTATCCTTGGCATCCTGAAGCTCTTCACTTAGAAGTTTATTAATGTGTCTTTGACATTCAAGATCACATTGTGCTTTCTTTCCAACAGTAATGAGAGTTTGATTTTCTTTAATCTAATTCTTAAGCTTAGTGATTCAGCTTTGAGGTCAGCTTGAGACTTAAGGCTGGTCTTAAAATCGTTTAACAGATAACCAAAAGTAAGACCTTTTTCTTCATAGGTGTAAGAGTTGAAATCACTAACCTTGTACATGGAGGAAGGATCCCAGTCACTTAGTTTACTATTTTCTTCAGCTTCCTTCATGCTAGCTTCAGAAGTTGATTCGGACAAAACATAATCAACTTCATCTAATTCAAACTCTTCATCTTCTTGAGCCATCAGACACTTGTCATCATCATCTGAGGTAGATGATTCTGTATCCCAAGTTTCAGCATAAAGTCCTTTTGCATTGGGCTTGTCTTCAGGCTTTCCTTTCTTGAGCTGAGTATATTTCTTCTTATACTTATCAACTCTGTAAGCATTCTTGTCAGCTACTGAAGCTGTTTCATCCTTCTTCATTCTGCACTCAGTAGCAATGTGTCCCTTTCTCTGACAGTTGAAGCACACAACTTTCTTAGGATCAAAAGAACTCTTTCCTTTGCTCCTGTCAGATCTTCCTCTTCCTCTCTGAATTCTTTTCGGTCTTCTCGCAAGCATGGCCATTTGCTCAGTGATAGTCTGAACATCATCAGTATCACTTGAGTCTGAGTCTGAGTGGTCAGCTTGAGAGTCTGACTCAGTCTCAGATTCAGCAATGAAGGCTTTTGAACTATTTTTATTTCTCTCTGCAACTAATGCAATGTCATGTTTATCAAGAGAATCCTTCATTTGTTGTTGGGAAGATTTATTGTGTTTTGTGATCTGTTCATGATTAAGCAAGAACCCATATATGGACTATAGGTTATACATGTGCAATGTACCTCCATCCCTTAGTGCTACAGTCACTTCATTGAATTTCTCTGGTAACACATCCAGAAATTTCAGCTCTAGGTCAGCTTCATCCTTCTTAATGCCCACACTTAGCAGGTCATTAATCAAGCAGTGAAACCTTGTAAACAAATCAGGCAAGGTTTCATTCTTCTTAGCAAAGAAGTTTCCATATGATCTGTTAAGTTGATTCTTCTTTTACTGCTTGACCAGATCTGTGCCCTCATATTTAATACTCTAAGTATCCCAGATCTCTTTTGCAGTTTGATACCCAATCACAGTGCGCAAGATTTCATTAGTCAGGGGATTAGCCAGAACACTCTTTGCTTTGTCATCCATGGAATGTAATTTCCAATCCTCATCAGTCCAGGATGCCAAAGGATTCTTGACTTCTTTTTTTGTCTTGTCAGTAGACTTATCACCAACAGTAGCAGAAATCTTGGGGATAATTGGTCCACGAGTTATGACATCGTACATACGAGTGTCAATGGACTTTAGGAAAAGCATGGCTCTGAATTTCCACATAAGATAATCAGATCCATCAAATACGGGACAACCTTTAGCAGCCATCTGAGGAAATTTTGATGAATTGCTTGTCGACATTGTGTACTTTCTCAGAATCTTGAATTTTCAACATATGAAATCGTTCAGCCTTCTCTGATATCAGTTGTTCGTCCCTTGGTGAGAGTATCAACAAGTAAGTAATGTGTAGAAGGGGGGATTGAATACACTTTCTACGGAAAATTGAACAAATCAATAAAAAGTGCTAACACACATCAAACCACATGAAATTGAATGCTTTCATTAATAAGAAGATGATTACAGAAACAATCAAGTAAGCAAAACTTGATATGTAAACACCTAATGTAAATCAAATCTCTCAATCTCTCAAACTTTGCTATCTATAATCAACTTATGATTATAGATACGAACGGACTCTCTAAACAGGATTTATTCACAGATTGAATACTTACTAACTTCACAACAGACGTGAAGATCGAACACACGAACAATGTTGGCAATCTGTGAATTTCTTGATCACGTTGAACTTACAAACGGTGTATCAAGATTCGTAACACATACAATCAATAGGTTGTGGTGAGATTAGAGTCTGGCACTCGTACCTCTAAACTTATCAGGAGATAAGTATTTATAATCCTGTTCCTACGGATCCTAACAAACTAGAACTTATCCTAATCTGCTAACAAACTAACGGATAACCCAGAATCTTGAATCTTGAATCTTCTATCTTGAGTCTTCAATCTTCAATCTTGATTCTCGAATCTTCTTATCCATGCCGTAGATATAGAGAGTAAAAGGAATTTATATCAAATTTAAATTCTCTTAAACTGACTTTTTTAGTCGGGCTGAGTTACTCAGCTTGAAACTCATCAAGCTGAGTTCTTCAAGAACAAACCCGAAATCAAACATGTACTAACATGTATAATGACTAACTCATCCTTAGAAGTCATAAGAGTTAGCTAGAACTTACTTAGCAACTCTGTTGAGCTGACTCGGTCTATAAGCTGAGTCACTCAGGTCGAAACGCATCAAGCTGAATACTCAACCTATATCTTAGGTGACACACACAGCTTATCAAACATAGTGATAATATAGTCTAAGCTGATCAACTATATGCTCAGCTTATGCTCAGTCTGAAACACTATAAGTGTTCAGTCTGATCAAGCTTCATAATTCTGTATAAGTTATATTCAGAACATATCTTACAAACTTAACTTTGTCTCATCAAATTTCAACTGATGAGATCATGTGACCAACAATACCAAACGTGTGAACTTATCAGTCAGCTTGACCAAGTGAACAGTTAATGATTACATATCTATAAACTGTACTCTCAGCATAAGACACATAGTCTTTATCGAGCTTAAACTCAATTTTAGAAACTTATCTAAGGGTTGAGCATTCCCAATTTACTTAGCAGATAGGAAAACCTTCTATCATCAAGTGGTTTGGTAAATATATCTACTAATTGATCATCTGAGGAGATAAATTTTGTTTCAACTTAACCTTTTTCCACGATGTCTCTAATGAAATGATGTCTAATTTCTATGTGCTTTGCTCTTGAGTGGAAGACTGGATTATATGTTATGGCTATTGAACTTTGGTTATCACAAAAAATAGGAGTTTTCTTGAAATTCATACCAAAGTCTTGAAGCTGATGTTGCATCCACAGAATTTGAGCACAACAGCTTCCTACAGCAACATACTCAGCTTCAGCCGTTGAAGTAGCCACTGAGTTTTGTTTCTCGCTTGTCCAGCTTACTAACTTCCCTCCAAGCATTTGACATCCTTCTGTTATACATTTTCTGTCTAAATTGCACCCAACATAATCAGCATCAGAAAAACCAACCAACTCAAATCCAGAGTCCTTTGGATACCAAAGACCTAGATTTGGTGTACCTTTTAGTTAACTGAAGATTCTTTTCACAACTTGAAGATGTGATTCCTTAGGATCTGTCTGATATCTTGCAAAAACACATGTAGCAAACATTATATCAGATCTACTAGCTGTCAAATAAAGTAATGAACCTATCATCCCTCTATAGGTAGACTGACATACAGACTTTCCATCTGAGTCCTGCTCAGCTTGACAGCAGGTGACATGGGTGTTTTCATGGTTGAAATAGAATCAAAATCATATTTCTTTATCAAATCAAGAACATACTTGCTTTGATTTATGAATATTCCATTAGGCTTTTGTTGAATCTGTAAGCCTAGGAAATATGTCATTTCACCCATCATACTCATCTTGTACCTTTTTGACATAGCTTTGGAGAACCATTCACATAGAGATTCATTTGTAGAGCCAAAGATGATGTCATCCACATAGATCTGTACAAGAATCACTTGTCCTTTACTCTTTTTGATGAAGGGTGTCTTATCAATACTACCTCTGGTGAATTCCATTGATAGTAGATATTTGGACAGTGTATCATACCAATCTCTTGGAGCTTGTTTTAGACCATACAAAGCCTTGTCTAACTTATAGACATGATGTGGATACTTTGAACTAACAAAGCCATGAGGTTATTTCACATAGACTTCCTCTTGAATTTTTCCATTTAGGAAAGCACTTTTCACATCCATTTGATAGACTTTGAAGTCTTTATGTGCTGCATAAGCTAAGAACAGCCTAATGGCTTCAATTCTAGTAACAGGGGCAAATGTCTCATCATAATCTATTCCTTCTTCTTGTCTATACCCTTGTGCTACCAGCCTAGCTTTGTTCCTAACAATCACTCCATCCTTGTCCATCTTGTTTCTATAGACCCACTTAGTGCCTATAATTGTATGATCTTTGGGGGCTGGGACAAGATTCCATACCTTGTTTCTCTCAAACTCAGTTAATTCCTCTTGCATTGCTTGATTCCAATCTTCATCCTCTAAGGCTTCTTCAGTCTTCTTTGGTTCCATTTGAGATAGGAATCTAAAGTAAGCAGCATAGTTTGTTGTTGCCTTTGACCTGGTGATCACTCTTTCTTGAATATTACCAAGCACTTGATCTTGAGGATGATCTTTGAGGAACATAAAGGTTGTAGTGGGAGATTGTGGTTCTGGACTTGAGTGATATTGAGGACTCTGAGGTGAACCTACATCCTCAGTCTCAATTGCAGCACTGTCATCAAACTTTTGATCACTAAGATCTTTAGTCTTAGTAGTATCCTCTCCAAAAGAATTAAAGAACTCATCTTCTTGCTCAGCTTGAGAATCTTTTATAGTCTGTGATGATCTTTTAGATGTACCTTTTGGTTTCCTCAGGCTTTTCAAACTCACTTAGACTTACTGAGTCAGCTTGATCAATAATGTCTTCATCAAAGGAGACATGAATTGATTCTTCTATTGCCTTTCTCCTTTAGTTATATACTCTGTAAGATTTGGAGATTGAGGAATAACCAATAAAAATTTCAGGATCAGCTTTACGTTCCAACTTATGGAGCTGATCTCTTTGATTCAGCACATAGCATTTTGAACCAAAGACATGGAAGTAACCTATATTGGGCTTTCTTGATTTATACATTTCATATGCATTTCGCCATGTCTTTTGACTATGTTTGATCTATTTTGAGTGTAACATGCTGTACCAACAGCATCATCCCAAAAATAGAGTTTCAATCCTCCCTCTCACAGCATTATTCTAGCAGCCTCAATTAAGATTCTGTTTCTCCTTTCAGCAACTCCATTTTGTTGAGGAGTTCTAACTGAAGAGAAATTTTGTATTATTCCTTTTTGTTCACAAAACCCTTCTAGGGTTGAGTTTCTAAACGCAGTCCCATGATCACTTATGAATTGCTTAACAGACTTTACCTTTTTGCAAATCTTCGTTTGTGATAAAACTTATTATCTCAAGGGCGGCTTCACTTTTGGCTTTAAGGAATATTACCCAAGTGAATCTAGCGAACTCATCAACTATCACCAGGGTGTACTTCTTGCCACTTAGGCTTGGAGTACTTATGGGTCCAAACATATCCATATGCAACATATGCAATGGGTCTGTTATTGAAAAGTTTTGCTTTGACTTAAATGACCCTTTATGATGTTTCCCTTGTTCACAACTTAGCACAATTTTTCTTTGACAAATGTGATCTTTGGAAATCCAGAGACTAACTCTTTATTGGATAACATATTTATATATTTGAAATTCAAATGTGACAAACTTTTATGCCACAGCCAACTCAGCTTAACAGATTGAGAATATAAGCAGGTTTCAGTATAAGGATCTGCAGATTTGAGATCAAGTAGATACACATATATTTCTTTCTTTGCTATTAACACGGGCTTACCCTTTGCATTGTAGATTGTTCCTGCTCTCTTCCTAAAAGTAACAATATTGTCTTCATCACACAATTGACTAATACTTATCAGATTGTGTTTAAGACCTTTAACATATGCAACCTTCTGGATAGTAACCTTGCCAGCATGCATCTTCCCATATCCTTTAGTTCTTCCATGGGAATTATCACCAAATGTTACTTTAGGACCTTCATCTTCCTGGAACTCACTTAGAAGTCCTTTCCACCCTATCATGTGTCTTGAGCATCCACTGTCCAAGTACCATTTACTTGAACCCTTCACATGAAAAACTAAACATATTAGTTTTGTTTAGGAACCCCCTCTAAAGTGAGTTCAGATGATGAGCACTTAGCTGATTCATCTTGTGAAGCTGACTGCTCAGCTTGAGCAGGTGTTGAGTCCTGCATAGGCTGATCAGCTTGTTCCTTTTCAGGCCTTAGAATTTCACTTTCACAGTCTTTGGCCTCATGTCCTCTACATCCATATTTGTAGCACTTTCTTCTACTAGTAACTACAGGGCTTAGGTTATCCAATAATCCTTTCGAGAATCTGCTCTCATTTTTAGGATTATAGGTTTTGGATAATTTTTCATCTTTCTTTGCAAGTTGATTCACCTGATGCTCATTGACTTTGGACTTACCTTTGTCATATCTAGGCTTATTATCCTTTTGATGAGAAGTTTGACCAACAAAGTTCTTTTCATCTCTTTTATTGACTTTGGACTTACCTTTGTCATGTTCTCTGGACTTACCAGTTTCAACAACTTTAGACTTACCATTATTGTTGTGATATGACCTCTGACTTACAGTTGTCTTCCTATTCTTGAAACTTCTCTCTGAACTGGATAGAGAATGTTGTCTTTTGAAAGGGTTTGGATTTAACCTTTCAATAACAGGTTTTATTTGAATAGGCTGAGTACCCAATCTATCATGCACAGACTTACAATGATATCTTGAAGTTGAACACTCATATCCATGTCGCTTTTACAAACTTATTGTATTTTAGACCTTGATCATGTTTCTTTTCTGAGGCTGACTTCTGAGATTTAATCAGTTGTCTATCTTCCTCAGAATCTGTACTTGCTATCTCATCATCATCAGCTGCATAAGATGCGGATTGATAGTCACCTCCAAGTACAGCTTTCACCTGTTTAGGAATCTGCTGGCTGATGCACTTTTCAGCAAGCTATATGACTTACACCAAGATCCAGTGACCTTCTAAAGTTGGTCATCCTTGTCCTTAGCTTCCTGAATTTCTTCACTTAGAAGTTTGTTAATGTGTCTTTGACATTCAAGATCACATTGTGCTTTCTTTCCAGCAGTAATGAGAGTTTGATTTTCCTTAATCTCATTTTTAAGCTTAGTTATTTCAGCTTTGAGGTCAGCTTGAGTCTTAAGGCTGGTCTTAAAATCATTTAGCAGATAATCAAATGTAAGACCTTTTTCTTCATCAGTGTAAGAGTTGAAATTACTAACCTTGTACATGGAGGAAGGATCCCAATCGCTTAGTTTGCTGCTTTCCTCAGCTTCCTTCATGTCAGCTTCAAAAGTAGATTCAGACAGACCATAATCAACTTCATCTATTTCAAACTCTTCATCTTATTGAGCCATCAGACACTTGTCATCATCATCTGAGGTAGATGATTCTATATCACAAGTTTCAGCATAAAGTCCTTTAGCATTAGACTTGTCTTCAGGCTTTCCTTTCTTTAGCTGAGTATATTTCTTATTGTACTTATCAGCTCTGTAAGCATTCTTGTCAGCTACTGAAGCTGTTTCACCCTTCTTTACTCTGCACTCGGTAGCAATTTGTCCCTTTTTCTGATAGTTGAAGCACACAGCTTTCTTGGGGTCAAAAGAACTCTTTCCTTTGCCTCTGTCATATCTTCCTATTCCCCTTTGTACTCTTCTCAATCTTCTGGCAAGCATAGCCATTTTTTCAGTGATAGTCTGAACATCATCAGTATCACTTGTGTCTGAGTCTGAGTGGTCTGCTTGAGAAACTGACTCAGACTCAGATTCAACTATGAAGGCTTTTGAACTCTTTTTCTTCTTTTCTGCAACTAATGCAATTTCATTTTTCTCAAGAGAGTCCTTCATTTGTTGTTAAGAAGATTTCTTGTGTTCTGTGATCTATTCATGATTAAGCAAGAACCCATATATGGACTGTAGGTTATACATATGTATTGTACCTCCAGTCCTTAGTGCTATGGTTACTTCATTGAATTTCTCTGGTAACATATCCAAAAATTTCAGCACTAGGTCAGCTTCATCCTTTTTAATGCCTACACTTAGCATGTCATTAATCAAGCAGTGAAACCTTGTGAACACATCAGATAAGGTTTCATTCTTCTTAGAAAAGAAGTTTTCATAAGATATGTTAAGATGATTTTTCTTATGCTGCTTGACCAGATCTGTACCTTCATATGTGATACTTAGAGTATCCCAGATTTCTTTTGCAGATTGACACCCAGTCAGAGTATGCAAAATCTCATTGGTCAGGGCATTTTCCAGAACACTTTTTGCTTTGTCATCAAGAGAATGTAACTTCCAATCCTCTTCAGTCCAAGATGCCAAAGGTTTCTTGACTTCCTTTTCAGTCTTGTCAGGAGACTTATCACTGACAACAGCAAGAATCTTCGGGATAATTGGTCCACGGGTTATGACATCATACATTCTGGTGTCAATAGACTTAAGGAAAAGCATAGCTCTGAATTTCTACATAGGATAATCAGATCCATCAAACATGAGACATCCTTTAGCAGCCATCTGAGGAAAGTTTGATGAATTGTTGCTTGTTGACGTCTTACTCTATCTCAGGATCTTGATCTTCAACTAATGAAAGATTTCACACTGCTCTGATACCAGTTATTGGTCCCTTGGTGAGATAAACAACAAGCAAGTATAGTGTAGAAGGGGGGGTTGAATAGACTTTCTGCGGAAATTTGAACAAATCAATAAAAAGTGTTACACACATCAACTTTGAATAAAACTGAATGCTTTCATTAATAAGAAGATGATTACAATAACTTATCAAGTATGAAATACTTGATGTATGAACACCGACTACAATTCAAATCTCTTAATCTCTCAAACTAAGTTATCAAACTTGCTGTCTATAATCAACTAATGATTATAAACACAACCTAATTCTCTAAACAGGATTTATCACAGATTGAATACTTACCAACTTCACACGAAACGTGAAGATCGAACACACGAACTATTGTTAGCAATATGTGAATACTTGATCACGTTGATCAACAAATAATCAATGTATCAAGCTACGTAACACATACGGTTTGAGGTTGTTCCTCTAAACTAATTAAGAGGTTAGTATTTATAATCATGTTCTACGTATCCTAAGAAACTAGAACTTATCCTAATCTGTTAACTAACTAACGGATAATCCGGACATCTTGAATCTTGAATCTTCGATCTTCAATCTTGATTCTGGAATATTCTTATCCACACCGTAGATAGAGAATAATATAATTTAAAACAAATTTAAATTCTATTAAACTGACTTCTTTCATAATGCTGAGTTTCTCAGCTTGAAACCTATCAAGCTGAGTTCATCGAGAACTAACTCGATATTAAACATGTACTAACATGTATAATAACTAACTTATCCTTAGAAGTCATAAGAGTTAGCTAGAACTGACTTAGCAACTCTGTTGAGCTGACTCAGCCTAAAGACAGAGTCACTCAGCTTGAAACACATCTAGCTGAATATTCGACCTATACCTTAGATGACACACAACTTATCAAACATATAGATACACTGACTAAGATATAGTTTAAGATGATCAACTATAATGCTCAGCTTATACTCACCTTATGCGTAGTCTGAAACACTATAAGTATTCAGTCTGACCAAGCTTCATAATTCTGTTTATGTTATATTTAGAACATATCTTACAAACTTAACTTTGTCTCATAAAATCTTAACTAATAAAATCATTTGACCAACATTTCCCAAGTGAAGTTCATTCGACTACAATCTGATTTGACTATCATTCAAGGGTTACTGATTCGATTACCTTCCAAGGGTTACTGATTTGATTATCTTCCAAGGGTTACAGATTCGATTATATCACAAGTGGCTACCATTCGATTATCTCTCTAAGTACTAAACATTTGATTATCCTTTGGTGACTATACAATCGATCGTGAAGTGTTACTCTATTGAAATTTCAAGAAATTTCCAAGTGTTGTGATTCGATTATGCATCATTCGACTATACTTGGTTACCTGATATTTCAAGAAGACAAGATATCCTGCTAAGTGATGACCATTCGATTATTACATATAGTTAATCTGAACTTGAACACTGAGATTAAACTCATTAGACTTTGAGAACATAATCGAACAAATTCAAAATCGAGATAAATAAAACATGAACCAAGTCTAAATCATTCACCATTCGATCAAAACCAAATTGAACTCATTTGAGCATTTACATGTCCATTCGACTCTGAGATCTTCACCTGAATTTTACCTAAGGACATCAGATTCGAATTTAATCTGATTTGATTTTGACAAGATCAGTTTGAACAATCATACAAAATCAACAAGTCAACGATCAATTTCTAATCAATTACAAAAATGTCAGGATCGAATGAAATGTTTTCCATCGGAACAGACACCAAACCTCCTGTTCTATTCAGAAATGATTACTTGGTGTGGAAAGGAAGGTTTATATGGACTTCCTTGAGCACAACGAGGTGTATGGTGCTGACATGATCGACTACATCTTTGATGGAAATAGAAAGTTCGAAAAAGTCATCGAAGAGTATCTCGCCAATAATCCTCCAATTTATGAACATAAAAGAGAGAAGACATTTGAAGAGTTAACTGTTGTGGAAGGAATGGAAGAAGGCAGAGAGGTTGGCAAAATATTATCTCAAGCAAGGCCTGTCATCTGAGATGTACACAAAAGTTGATAGTCTTGCAACGGCTAAGGAAATTTGGGATGAAATTAAAAAACAGCTTCAAGGTACTGAGCAAGCAATTAAAAGAACTCAACTGGTCAATAGCTTCCTGATATTTCCGGATTAAACTATGTTTTTATCCGTAAATATTGTGCGTTCTACACATCTTTTGTGCTTAAATGGATATATAATACACTAAATTGTTGTTGGGATGTTTGCAGGTTAAAAGTGTTGAAAAAGTGGAAGACTCGGTGGAAAAACGAGAGAAAATGAGAAAAGCTGTCAACTCCAACACACCTTCACTATTTTGATCATATCGTGCTCATACGAACTCGGATTGAGGTGATTCAAGCGGCCACGGAAACTACACTCAGAGGGCTATAATTGTAGTTTGATGGCCATCTCTCAAAAACAAAATCTCGCGCCGCGAGCTACACCCTACCTCGCACACGAGGATGACCTCGCGTATTGAAGATTTCGATCTCGTGCCGCGAGTAACTCTCTTTTTTAGAGGTTTTCAACCCTGGAGGAAGAGAAAACACCCTTGGAGCTTAGAGGATCCATCTTTCATCATCAATCATCATCATCAGCAACCCGGTTTGTCGAATCTATGTCTAATCTTCTATTAGGAATGCTTTTTCAGACTTTGTTTGGTTATTTAAGCCTGATTATGGGCTAATCACCTCATGTATTCACCTTATGATTGAACCCTAATTGGGATATTTTCGATTTATTTGATTACTTAAGGATTGATACTAGTTTCATGTTCATTCAATTAAAGTTTAGATTTTTATGGTTTTCATCTCTGGTTTCTGGATTCATGGTGCATGTTGAGTATAAATAGGAAGTTTATATGATATTGTTCCTTCTTGGATGTTTGTCTATGAATTATTCAAGGTGTTTGCTTGGAATAGTAATCAGAATCGATAAACAGTAACCTAAACCTAATAATCTAGGGGTTACAATCAAGGACATGATTTGTTTATATTAAACTTGCTTTAATATGGTTGATGAATTATGAACTAGGTTGTGTGGATTTGATGATCAATTGGAAGTTGTTATTCTTGTCCATCTCACAATAGTTGTATGAAATAGGAAATTGAATATGGCTAAGTCAATCCAGATAATCAATTAAACTGATCTTGAGATATATTACAATAGGGGGAAAGATTAAGGTGGATACTTGTTATCATCTGGTTGTTCATAAAACTTCATTTATTTGCTTTGTCTATCTGCTTTTCATTAGTTATTTTACATCATTCTTAAAACTGAAAACCCCAATTTTAGGTTAATTATAGTCTGTTTTCTCTTGTGTGTTTGCATCACTCCCTGTGGATAAGATACCCATTACTTGCCTCTCTATGCTATTACACGATTAGGTATACTTGCCTAGTGTGTGTGTGTGTGCTAGAATAGGTGAATATTGGACTTAAGATATATTACTAGATTTCACACATCACTCCACCACTTCTCGTGAGAATGAGCCCCTTGCTGAAACTTACGGTCGATTTTACAAACTGCAAAATGAGCTGAGATCCAATAAGATACCTATGTCTGATCTTGATCTTAACTGTGTATTCCTCAAGGCTATTGGTCCGGAGTGGAAAGAACACGTAAAACTGTACAAACACATCAACAAAGATCTAATCATAGTAACTTACCACAATATGTTTGAAGATCTCAACCAATACTAGGATGATTTCCAAATCTCTGCCTAGACAATCCAATTCTTATCCTCTTGCACTAGTTGCAGCTGACGGCCAATCCAGAGAATCTTCAAGACAAATGAAATACAAATAGGTTGTCATGAGTGACTCTGAACCTCATGATGATGAAGAAGACTGATTCGAAGCTACTATCCAAGCTTTGTCTTTCTTTACTAAAACCATCAGAAACCGTTTTTCCAAAACAAACAACAAGCAACGATTTACATCTCGTTCTCGTCGTCCAGAAAATTTCAAACCTGCTGAAAAGCCATGATTTCCAAGAGATGAAAGAAGGTTGACACAAATTGCTACAACTATGGAGGCAATGGCCACATGATACGAAACTGTCCTCAGAAAAAGACAAAAGATGCAGAATATTATCGTCAGGAGTACCGCTTGTCAAAGAAGAAGACTGCTGGGAAACTGATGATGGTAGAGGAGGATCAATTTCTGTCTGACACAGACACTAATAGTGACTTGGATACTGATGTCCAAACTCGGTTCTGTATGATAGCCAAGGTTGAAGGAGATGGTTTCGATGACGAGGCTGAAAATCATCCATTTAGTGCTCAGTCAAAAGATGAGCAGGGAGAAGCCAAAGAACATGTACTCTCTAATGATGTTTCTTGTGCAGGTATCAATCTCAAACATGTCCACCTAATCATTGCACGAATGAAAAAACTGGTAAAACTGAGTAAATTAGCCAGTAAGAACCAAAGACTGAAAGCTTATATTAAATCACAAGATGAAGAAGTTCACCAGATTATTACGCATTTAGAAAATGAAATATCATAACTAAATGTTAAAATGGCTGAAAAAGAAACTAAATTGTCTAATTTAACTTCCATTTCAAGCACAACCATACATGATCTCAACGCAGAACGCATAAGTGCTGAAAAGGATTTCTGCGTCAGAAAGTATGTGAGCTCTCATCCAAATTAAAGGAGGCTGGCGACTTATTAATCAAAAGAGGTAAGAGTGAACAAACCATCTTTCTCTAAAAGCAAAGCGAGAGACCATATTCAAGATGGACGCATGACGGTCTCAGATATGAAAATCCAAAATTAAGTGATAAAATCACGGCAACCTCATTGTACAATTTCAATCTAATAGGAGGAGGCATTACTTCTAGAATGAAATTTGTAGGACAAGATGAGGAACAAATTGAAGATGCCAAATGAAGCCTGAAATTGAAAGATGAAATTCCATTCGCCTATCAGGAGCTCAATTGATCATATCAGGTTAAATCTTAAACGTTCAAGAGTAATCTTCCTTCCTCACCAATATATACAGATGAAGAACTATATACACCTGCTATACCCAAACCTCCAGTCGAGTATATTCCTCACATGGAATTACTATGTCGATATCAAACATTGCACGAGTATTTCTTTATAATCCGTGTGATGAAAGACATAACTGCCATGTTCATGCTTCATGCACATCCCAATACCTATTTTTTCTTCTTCAAGATCTCTTCCCTAAGAAATGCCTTCAGACTTAACTAACACTTAAACAAATGTCCAATGAATCACAACCATCCACTTTAGCTCCAATGAAGCAAGTCTCCACTCCAACACCCAGTAAAAACAACAGGATCAGACAAAACAAAAACCTAATTCTTTCAAAAGTCATCAAAAATAGGTTTTTCAATCAATTGGAATTCATCATCACTATCACACAACTTGCACACATCCTGATATCCCAGAAACATCTGCTTCCAGACCAAGTCGACCTAGACAGACTTCTAACTCATTTGCTTATGGTGCATATTTAAAAACCGATGCAACATGTGTGCAAGAGGGAACAATAAAAGCTAAATGGAAAATAGTACTTCCTACATCTAGGATGTGTACGAGTTTTGAATCCAAATGTCAAAACATTCTATCTTTTGGTCTCACTTAAACAGGCTTGGCTTGAACAAGAGGCATAAGTACAACTGATATCGCCTAAAATATACATGTTATTTATATACGATATCTCATTCTTTGATTGCATTATTATGATGAATTTTTGTAATTGTAGCTTAATTTGGTGTATTAAATGTTTTAGGGCTCTTGGGAAAAGAAATAAAGGATTTGATGAGAAAAGATGAAGAAAAGAGGCAAAATCGAGTAGGTTGACAGCTTTGACACATCTCCAATATTTTGGGCGTATCTCACTCGTACAAGATCGAAACGAGGTGATTCAAAAAGCTACATAAACTAGACAGAAGGGGCCACACTAATATAATATTTGTTTAATTTGATTGGGTCTTGATTCTGGAACAAATGGCTCGAAGAAGCTGGACAGTAGAAATAATGGCCAAGAAATTGTGGATGAATGTTTGTTTCCTCGATGGCTGCCATTTTATTTGGAATGGGCACACAAGCCCAATACACATATCATACACACACACAAAAAAGGCCAGGGATCATGATTCGAAAAGGAAAAAAGAACCGTGAGGTATATATATATTCCATGCGGCGGCTAGGGAAAATCATCTCATCACAAAATTTCATACCGCATATCACATTTCGAAGGAACAGCAGTCGACGGCAGGAGGGCAGAAGCACCATCTTCATCATCTACGATTTCTTCATATTTATTAGAATTCATAATTTGTAAGCTATTCATAATGTTTACATATTATTTATTCTGTGATTTATGTTTGATATTTAGTTTGATTATGGGGTAAACCTTTTAATGTATTTGCCATGATGAACAACCCCTAGGTTTGAGATGTAATATTTAGATTTATTATTTTATGATTTGTTTTGTTTATGCTTAATCACAATCCTTGAGTTTTTTATCTTAATCTTTATTGAGTAATCTGTTGGATACAGTTTGTGCATGATCTGAGATAATGACTTGCATGTTTATCTTCTTCTTGATTATTGTTTGTTTGGTCTGAGACATGACGTTTGCATGCAATAGGATAGATAACTTTTCTGAGATATGAGGGTTAAGATTAACTAATAATACCATAGATAAAAGTTTGAGTATGATTCACCATACAACGAGAGTTAAGTGTGTTTTGGAAAGATTAAGTCATAATCGGATTAGTAGGACTGATGGTTGTTGGTTCGAACGCCCTTAGAAACTTATCATATTAACTGTGCTTAATACAAATTGAACCTAGAGGGAGTGATTCATTGGTAAATACATCTTTGTCATCTGATTTCTAATTCTTAAAAATTGTTTTCATATTTACTGCTTTAATTCACAATCTCTCAATACCTTGACAGCGGTTAGTTGTTACTTTTCAAAAACCCCATATTTAATTTACAGTAATTTAGTTTAATTAGTTTATTTCTTAATAGTACTTTCAATTCCTGTTCCCTGAGGATACGATCCTAGTCTTGCCCTGTTTATTGCTATACGATCGGGTGCGCTTGTCCGTTAGTGTGTCAGTCAAATTAGGTTAGATTAGTGTTAAAATTTAAGACTGGCATTCGCTTATCAAGTTTTTGGCGCCGCTGCCGGGGAACGGTGACCGATTGTGCTATTTAGGAATTTCTAGTTATTCGATCCTTATTCGAGGTTTTCCTCGGGTAAGTTACTGCTTTCTTAGGTTAATTATGTTTCCTTCTTGCTTTTTAGTTTCTTTAGTTCTTCTCTTTCCTTTAGATTATAGTTAGTATCTTTGGTGTTGCTTGTTCTTTCCGGTATTGGCCTTGTTAGTGTATGACCTGCAGTTCCTCGCTATTCTTGAAAATCCCATTTCAAGAACCAGAGCAAGAATTTCATCGTCGTCTGCGTGCGCTCAAATCTGCAACTACGGAGGAGAACCGTGACACATCTAGTTCGGAGGAGGAATACGAGGAGCCACCGTCACCAATGGCGAACGAAGATGATACACCGATGTGGTCCTCCCGAGAGACTGCACCACCAGCGCCGGAGCCTGCTATTCGCGTTCCTGAGATCACTGATCCCGGATTTGAGATCAAAGGACAATTTGTTAGTATGGCCCGAGAATTAAACTTTGATGGGAGGATTAAGCATGACCCGAATCGCCATATTCAGTCTTTCCTTGCCATCTGTGAGTTGTTCAAAGTCAGAGGAGCTACCTTTGATGCCGTGCGCGTGAGAGTCTTCCCATTCACTTTGATTGGGGAAGCTCAAGAATGGCTTGAGTCCTTAGCACCAGGTTCCATTACAACCTGGAATGCGATGAAAAATCTCTTCATCAACCACTTCTTTCCTCCAGCTAAAGAGGAAAGGATGAAAGCCGATATTCTCAATTTCTCTCAGAAGTCTGATGAATCTTTTAATGATGCTTGGACCCGTTTCAAGAAGATGCTACGAGAGTGCCCAAATCACGGGCTCAACAAAAGTGATCAAGTCCAAACATTCTACCGAGGAATGGATGACGACATCCGAGAGAAGATCGACTCAGCCTGCGGTGGAATCTTCCAGTACAAGAGTCCGAGAGAAGCGTAAACACTGCTTGAGGATATCGCTATCCATAAGCAGGGGTGGAATGTTGAGAGGAAGTCGTCCCGAAGCACGGTAGCTGCAATAGAATACGGTGGTAGCGGAGACACTGTTGCATCCTTAGCAAACAATCAGAAATCTCTGGAGCGTAAGGTTGACAAATTGATCGAATCCATTCACGTTATGCAGGTAGGATGTGCATCTTGTGGGGGTCCTCATCTCACGAAAGACTGTGAGGATCGCCCAATAAATCAACCTGAAGATGTCAACTACCTTAATCAGAGATCCGGAGGTAACTACGAGGGAGGTGGATCGAACTGGCATGGGAACCGAGGTAACTTCCAGAGACAAAACCCCCCACCGGGGTATAATGCACTTCCCCCTCGACCCCAACCTCACCCTCAACCTCTTCTTCAACCGACTCAATCGCAAGGAGGGTCGATTCCCAGCATGGAGGACCTCCTAAAGAGTTTCATGATCATAACCACTCAGTCAGTGGAGGCTTTGAAGAATACAGTTCAACAGAACCAGAGCATGAACGAGCAGATTCAGAGAAATCAGCAAGCTTCCATTCAGAATGTTGAGCGCAACCTGGGGAGGTTGGCGGAGATCGTAGCGAGTCTACAGAGTGGGTCGCTGCCGAGCAATACCCAACAAAACCCGAATGCTGATAAACCGCGGAACGAACACGTGCAAGCGGTCACAACTCGCTCAGGTAAATCCGTTGGTAATAATATCGATGCTACTGATGATTTTTCACCTCCTACTGTGCAGGATGATTCATCGGATAACGAGATCGAGACTCTACCAGTGGAAAAGCATAAGGAACCGGAGACCGTTGCAACAGAGTCCAACAGCAAGAAGAAGGCCACACAACCTCCTTTGAGGGAGTACCAGCCGACACTTCCATTTCCTGGCCATCTCCGAAAGGAGCGCATGAAGGAGCAGTATGGTAATTTCGTTGACTTACTTAAATAGATTAGGATTAACGTGCCTCTTGTTGATGTGATTGCAGGTATGCCCAATTATGGGAAATTTTTGAAAGACTTGGTGTCTAACCGGAAGAAGCTGGAAGAGGCGACTACATTACCGCTAGGGGAGCAGTGCTCAGCTATCTTGCAAACCGTAGCCATGTGTAATACACGGAATTTTCGACAAGAAGATCATAAGTATATTATGTTTATTAAGTGATAAATTACTAATTATAACTATTATTGTTATATATATGTAGTAAATGATTTTGGTGGTCAAAGAATGAGAAAAAGAACTTAAGGGGCTAGAAGTGACAAATTGAGATATTAAATATCTCCACCAATATTTGTTTGACTCATTTGAGTCTTTTGTCTGGAGAGAACAATCGAGAGACAGAGAAGCAAGGCAAGAAGAAGAGTTCTTCAAAGAAAAAGAAGAAATAGAAGAAGAGCTTTTGGTTGATTTTGGGTGCAAATTGAAGTGTTCTGAGCTTGAATCCAACTATTGGTGACTTTCTTTGCTCGGATTTAAGGCTGGACAGATTTGAGGGATCAATTCAAGTAAGTTTTTATGACCTTATGAAGATGATTTAAGTAGCCATTGATGAGTAGATTTGGTCTTTTGATGAATTTGTTGAAAATGGGTCAAATTTCCAAAGTTAGAGTTTGAGTATTTACTGACTGGGTATATCTATGTTATAATCTGTTTTGGTATGTTAGAAATGACCAAAACATGTTGCATAAACTTATCTTTGGGTTTGGTATGCTTTGGGGTCGAGTTAGATGAGAAAATTACAAGTTTTGGTCGAGAAAATCGCAACAGCATGCTGCTGTTCGGAACTTTCAGCAAGTTTTTGGCTGTTTTGCAAAAATCACTAAAAATCATAGAAAAATCGTTAGAGGTCGTATTATATATGGTTGGAAAGCTGGAGATGTCTATTTTAATTTATCTTTTTATTACAGAAGCAAATTTTAGCAGTAGAGTGATCAAAATGTCGAAATACAGAGGCTGTGTCAGTTTTGGAAATATATTTGGCAAATGTAAAGAAAAGTTTTTTTAATATTGACCTTAGGCTTTCATGAGGTGTTTTGGGATTCATGAGAAGCTTATATTAAGGTGTGTTTAAAGCCTCATAAGTCATCTAGTATTGAGGTTAATTATGTCACTCGATTTAAGTATGTGATTAAGTGTTGACAAGCTTATGTTTATTTATTTTAGGAGCTTGTCATCGTTAGAGTTTTGGTTCAAAAGTGGTTGGTTTTGGGTTGTGATCCTCATCACACCCTCCAGGTGAGTACACCCTGCGGATACTTGGTTTTATAAAAGATTATAAGTCATCATAAAATGTTTGTTTATGTTTGGCAAATTATGTTTTGGGATTAAAGGGATGTGGTATGTGTTGATATCATCGGGATATCAAATGCTTTAATTGTGAAAAAGTCATTCGCTCCTGACAACCGTTGTATGGTGGAATGCTTCGTGCTTCCCCCACCTTGACGGGGAGATGTGGTTATCCCCCATTTGGGCACGTGTTGACCGTGGCTAGCTACCACGTGGAGATATTGTGGCTCAATGGACATATCCACATCCTTATGTGCTTATATGTGAGCTTTTGCTTTTGGAATTCATTGCCAAACTCATGTTTTGAAATATGATGACTAGATTTTGAAAGATAAATGTTTTTGGTTGTACTCGCTAGCTATGTTTATAGCTAACATGGTGTATAAAATGTTTTTGTATCCGCAGGTAGAGTAAAGGCCTATGTAAGGCGGGTAGAAGCTTTGGGCTTGCTTTAGCCATTTGGTAATCATTAGATTTCCTATTTGTCTGTTAATGGTCGTGAGATTGGCTATGGTAACACCAAAAGATTTCAAGTCATATATGATTAATTATCAAATTTACGATAAAACTTTGTAAAGACAATGTACACAATTTATGATGCTTCAGCTTTTGTCAAAGAGTTTTATTTAAACCAAGTGTTTAAAATGAGTTTTGAAAAGTTTAAATTTGGACCGGAAACTAGGGTGTTACACCATGCCTCCTAAACTAGGAGATCCAGGAAGTTTCACTATCCCTTGTTTTTTAGGTTCTGATACTATTTGTCATGCTTTAGCAGATTTAGGAGCTAGCATTAATCTAATGCCTTCTACTTTGTATGCTAAGCTAGACTTAGGAGAACTTAAACAAACCAAGATGTGCTTGCAGCTTGCTGACCGTAGTTTTAAATATCCTATAGGCATAGCTGAAAATGTCTCTGTTAAAGTGGACAAATTTGTCTTCCCTGTTGACTTTGTCATCTTAGAAATGAAAGAGGATAGCAATGTGCCTTTGATCCTAGGGAGACCATTCCTAAACACTACAGATGCCATAGTCCATGTCTCCAAGAAACAACTCAATCTAGGCATAGCTCAGGGTCACATTTTCCATAGACAAAGCCATGTCACATGCACACACTGCTGATGACTCCTGCTACTTCGTGGATACTATCGATCACTGCCTCAATGCTGAAATGGAAAACTTTCTGATGGATGAAATCCCTGAGGAAACCTTGTTGGGTAATGGTACTGAGGCCATTAACCCTGATGCCATGATGCGAGAGCTCGAAGAAATCCTATATGCTAACGCCGTAGATGCCTAAACGACCGATGGAGCATTCGAGCAAATCTCTCCAACTGAGAAGATCCGGATCAAAACCTCTCTCGAGGAGCCTCCTACTCTTGAACTCAAACCTCTACCTGCCCACCTGGAGTATGCTTATCTGCAAGGAGAGACTTCTCTTCCTGTCATCATTTCTTCGGTCCTTTCTGAGAGTGAGAAAGAGAGTCTGATCCGTGTTCTCAAAGCCCACAAAGGGGCAATCGCCTGGAAAACTGCTGACATACCAGGGATCAACCCCTCCTATTGTACACATAAAATTCTCATGGAGGACATTTATAAGCCGTGTGTGCAAAGACAAAGGAGGTTAAACCCTAATGTGAAGGAGGTAGTTAAGAAAGAGATGATAAAACTACTGGACGCTGGGCTTATCTATCCCATTTCTGACAGCCCTTTGGTGAGCCCCGTTCAGGTAGTCCCTAAGAAGGGAGGAACGACCGTGGTTCTCAATGAACGGAACGAACTCGTTCCAACTCGTATGGTCACGGGATGGCGGGTATGCAGTGATTATAGAAAACTCAACGATGCTACCCGTAAGGATCATTTCCCGCTCCCTTTCATCGATCAAATGCTAGAGAGATTGGCAGGAAATGAGTTCTATTGTTTCCTTCATGGTTTCTCTGGTTATTTCCAGATACCCATAGACCCGAAGGATCAGGAGAAAACCACCTTCACCTGTCCTTTTGGGACTTTCGCTTACAGGAGGATGCCGTTCGGCCTGTGTAATGCACCCGCTACCTTTCAGCGGTGCATGACGGCAATCTTCCATGACATGATTGAGGACTGCATGGAAGTCTTCATGGATGATTTTTCTGTCTTTGGCAGTTCTTTCGATTCTTGTCTTGCTAGTCTTGATCGTATCCTAGCTCGATGCGAGGAGTCCCACCTCGTGTTGAACTGGGAAAAGTGCCACTTCATGGTCCGAGAAGGCATTGTTCTCGGACACAAAATCTCAAGTGTGGGGTTGGAGGTCGACAAATCAAAAATCGACGTTATCTCACGACTCCCTCCACCCACGAATGTCAAAGCGGTTCGTAGCTTCTTGGGTCATGCCAGCTTCTATAGGCGTTTCATCAAAGATTTTTCTAAGATCGCCCGGCCGATGACTCAGCTACTCGAGAAGGATACACCATTTGTTTTCTCACCAGAATGTATGAAATCCTTCAACATTCTGAAACATGAGCTCACACACGCCCCTATCATGGTGACACCTGATTGGTCACTTCCATTCGAGCTCATGTGTGATGCGAGTGATTATGCACTTGGGGCGGTTTTGGGCCAAAGAAAGAACAATCATTTTCAGCCCATATACTATGCGAGTAGCACTCTCACTGATGCGCAGGAGCACTACACCACGACTGAGAAAGAGCTCCTGGTGGTGGTATTTGCATTCGACAAATTCCGCCTATACTTAGTCCTATCGAAGACCATAGTATACACCGACCATTCTGCGCTAAAATTTATGTTCGCCAAACAAGATGCGCAACCCAGACTCATTCGTTGGATTCTGCTTCTGCAAGAGTTCGATATTGAGATCCGGGACAATAAAGGCGCAGAAAACTTAGCCGCCGATCATCTTTCCCGACTCGAGAATCCTAATCTCGAAGAACTCAACGAGTCTGCCATCGATGACACATTTCCTGACGAGTTCTTACAAATGATCGAGTCTCAATAAGAGGAAGAACCTTGGTATGCTGACATAGCCAATTATCTAGCTGCGAGGTTCATTCCAAAGGGGTTGACATATCAACAGAAGCGGAAATTTCTTACTGATGTCAAACATTTCTACTGGTACTCACCTCATCTGTTCAGGTTAGGTGCGGACTATGTCTTGCGCCGTTGCGTGTTTGGTACTGAGGCCAAACAGATTCTGCGTGAGTGTCACGAAGGTCCAACCGGAGGACACTTCGACCCGAACTACACCGCGAAAAAGGTGTTAGATTGTGGTTTCTATTGGCCAAGTATTTTCAAAGATACATTCGCCATGGTCAAAACATGCGATGCATGCCAGCGAGCTGGGAACATCTTCAAAAGAGATGAAATGCCCCAACATGGCATCCAGGTTTGTGAGATATTCGATGTTTGGGGGATAGACTTCATGGGTCCATTCCCTACATCTCACAAAAACAAGTACATACTCATAGAGGTCAATTATTTGTCGAAATGTGCTGAGGCAAAAGCACTGCCTACCAATGACGCCCGAGTAGTCGTCAATTTTCTGAAATCCTTATTTTCACGATTTGGGTGTCCGAAAGCGCTTATCAGTGATCGAGGCTCTCACTTCTGTAATCAGCAGTTGGAGAAAGTCTTGAAACGCTACGGTATCACGCACCGATTCTCGACCCCATATCATCCGCAAACGAGCGGACAAGTCAAAAATACGAATCGTGGGTTGAAACGCATTCTTGAACGGACCATAGGGTTTAACCCGAAATTATGGTCTGAAAAGCTCGATGATGCCTTGTGGGCATTTCGTACGGCTTACAAAACACGCATTGGTTCTACTCCATACCATATGGTTTACGGTAAAGCTTGTCACCTCCCTATCAAGAATGAACATCGCGCATTTTGGGCATTTAAAATGCCAATCTCGACCCTGAAGAGGGAGGAAAGCATAGATTTCTCCAACTGAATGAACTGGATGAGTTGAGGTATCAAGCCTATGATAACTCATTGATGTACAAGGAGAGATCGAGGATGTTGCATGACAAGCGATTGAAAATCGTCAAAGAGTTCAAATCGGGCGACAAAGTTTTACTTTTCAATTCTCGTCTCAAATTCACGCCCGGGAAACTTCGATCACGATGGACTGGTCCTTATACAGTCGTTAAGTCATCGCCAATGGGGTTCGTTGATCTTGAATCAGAAAGGGGTCCATTCCGAGTTAATGGGCATCGCCTAAAAATCTATAATCAGACGCAAGAACCCGACCTCGAGGAGGTCATGCTAATCCACCCCAAGTAATCTAACTCGGGGGCGAGTCAAGCTCAGGACTCGGAAATAAACGAGGCGCTTTTCGGGAGGCAACCCGGTTCGTTTGTTTGTTTTCTTTCATTTGTTCTCGTAGTTTTTTTTCTTTGCTTTTTGTGTGCTTGTTTTGTTTGCAGTTGTTGATCTTGATGATGTGAAGATGCAAGAATTCCAATTGTTGACCTGCCGCCGACAACCCCCAGGGAGTATTGTTTCTTTAAACTCCTATATGTATCCACATTTTTATGCTTATCTTATTGCATTGAGGACAATGCAAATTTCTAAGTGTGGGGTGGGGGGTTAATTACTTAACCAGTTGCTTATTGTCCTGTGAGCACTATCTTTGAGCTGAGATAGTTTAAGTTATGCCAATTGTGCCAGAAATTTTTAATTTTTAAACACGGCGTAATTGTTATTTGAATTGTTAAGGAAAAGAATTTAACTTGGTGGCAGGATTATGTTTAGATTCTATGTGTCAGTGTTTGTGGCTTTTCATCATTGTAAAAATTTTGAGCTCACTTTCAATCCTGAATAATTTAAAGAATGCAATAAGTCTTGCATATTAAATCAAAAAATGATAGAACCTTCAGAAAATTATAATCAGCGTGTCGGTATCCTGAGATACCACAATACATAATGAGATAGCTGAATCTTGACAAAAATAGGTTGAGATTGATTCCTTAGTTTTACGAGACTTATGTGTTGCTTACAAGAGTTATATGCCTAAATTAATAGTGAAAAACACTATGTGGCCTTTTGGATTCGGACAAGTAGACCCGAGGGATTTTCAAATCTAGCATACTAAGACCAACTGGTCTGGATATGTTGGCCGAAAGTCCGCTACATGGATCCATTAGAAAGTCACGTTTGATCTATTAAAAGAAAAAAGTGAAAAGAAATAAAAAAAAGGCATAAAAAATGAAAAGAAAAAAAAAGCAGCGCATTTGTCGAGTAAACTTTGGAATCACCAATAAACCTTGAGGTCGGGAGTTTTCTGGAGGAATATAAAAGAAAATATATGCAAGAATGAGTACGATTTGAATTATAAGGGTTGATTAGTGTTGTGAGAAATTATTTAGAAAAATGAAAAGTTAGAGAGGATTTTTACACAAATATGTGCATTGTTCTGAACGTAATGTGTAGTTGCCGGGTTAAGTGACGTTTCTAACGATTCTTTTGACTGTTTGACGTGTGCACGGAAATTTTTTTTTGAGTTGTTCATTTGATCTATATGGTGCAATGAGTTTTTAAAAGATAGTTTGCTTGAGGACAAGCAATGTTTAAGTGTGGGGTGTTTGATATCGCCTAAAATATACATGTTATTTATATACGATATCTCATTCTTTGATTGTATTATTATGATGAATTTTGGTAATTGTAGCTTAATTTGGTGTATTAAATGTTTTAGGGCTCTTGGGAAAAGAAATAAAGGATTTGATGAGAAAAGATGAAGAAAAGAGGCAAAATCGAGTAGGTTGACAGCTTTGACACATCTCCAATATTTTGGGCGTATCTCACTCGTACGAACTCGAAACGAGGTGATTCAAAAAACTACATAAACTAGACAGAAGGGGCCACACTAATATCATATTTGTTTAATTTGATTGGGTCTTGATTCTGGAACAAATGGCTCGAAGAAGCTGGACAGTAGAAATAATGGCCAAGAAATTGTGGATAAATGTTTGTTTCCTCGATGGCTGCCATTTTATTTGGAATGGGCTCACAAGCCCAATAAACATATCATACACACACAAAAAAAGGCCAGGGATCATGATTCGAAAAGAAAAAAAGAGCCGTGAGGTATATATATATTCCATGCGGCGGCTAGGGAAAATCATCTCATCACAAATTTTCATACCGCATATCACATTTCGAAGGAACAGCAGTCGACGGCAGGAGGGCAGAAGCACCATCTTCATCATCTACGATTTCTTCATATTTATTAGAATTCATAATTTGTAAATTATTTATTCTTTGATATATGTTTGATATTTAGTTTGATTATGGGGTAAACCTTTTAATATATTTGCCATGATGAACAACCACTAGGTTTGAGATGTAATCTTTAGATTTATTATTTTATGATTTGTTTTGTTTATGCTTAATCACAATCCTTGAGTATTTGATCTTAATCTTTATTGAGTAATTTGTTGGATACAGTTTGTGCATGATCTGAGATAATGACTTACATGTGTATCTTCTTCTTGATTATTGTTTGCTTGATCTGAGACATGACGTTTGCATGCAATAGGATAGATAACTTTTCTGAGATATGAGGGTTAAGATTACTTAATAATACTATAGATAAAAGTTTGAGACTGATTCACCATACAACGAGAGTTAAGTGTGTTTTGGAAAGATTAAGTCATAATCGGATTAGTAGGACTGATGGTTGTTGGTTCGAACGCCCTTAGAAACTTATCATATTAACTGTGCTTAATACAAATTGAACCTAGGGGGAGTGATTCATTGGTAAATACATCTTTGTCATCTGATTTCTAATTCTTAAAAATTGTTTTCATATTTACTGCTTTAATTCACAATCTCTCAATACCTTGACAGCGGTTAGCTCTTACTTTTCAAAAACCCCATATTTAATTTACAGTAATTTAGTTTAATTAGTTTATGTCTTAATAGTACTTTTAATTTCTGTTCTCTGTGGATACGATCCTGGTCTTGCCCTGTTTATTGCTATACGATCGGGTGCGCTTGCCTGTTAGTGTGTCAGTCAAATTAGGTTAGATTAGTGTTAAAATTTAAGACTGGTATTCGCTTATCAACAACACCCAAGTAAACTGTCTAATCACAATAACCCCAAGGCCAAACAGTACACATCCAACACTGCAGTTCACTCTCCATCCCAAATGTGGGTTCCAAAAGGCACACACCCCAAGGATCCAGTTTCTGCCTCAAATGGTGAGGTTTAGAGATCCAAATCCATTCTAAAGCATTCCGCTTCTAGATGGATTTCTAGGTGTACCGCTTCCACCAAACGCACAAACCTCTGACCTTAACCATCCAAACAGAGGAATGTAAATAAGAAGGAATCCAATCCTAAGCAAAAGAAGATTATACAAGTTTGGATACAAACAGACCAATTGCATTTTACGGCCAGCAATTTTGTTCACCAAAATTCTGCACTCAGAGTCCCGCGACTCATCCTCCAGCGAGGACATTAAACAAAATTTGGATACAAAAAAGTTACAACTGAATTTGATGTTCTCTCACATGACCACTCACATGAAGATTCCATAGTTGTTTCTAACAATCAAGGACCCATTCAAGTATGGGGACCTAAAGCTTCTTTGTTACAATTTTGCAGGCACCTAATCATTGGTACCTAGACTCGGGATGCCCCAAGAATACTAAGGATTGTTAGTTAAAAGATTGAAATGTCAATTCAATTTATAAATTAAGGGAGTAAATGTGTCAAGTTCTATTTTATTATTTTGATGAAACCTAAGGGACTAGAGTTTTCAAATGATCAAATATTACATATAAGAGATTTAGGTGCTGACTAAAGTCAAAACAAGTGACGTGTGTAGTATGTGTGTGTAGTGTGTTTCTATAGAAAGAGAGAGAGATCAAGAAGGAAAAACAAGGCAGAAAAATCATCAATTTGAAGAAATTAGTAGCAATCAAGTGCCTACATTGATAATCTAAGCTTCAAGGTATGGATTTCCTAACTAAATAGGCGATTTCTTGAAGAAATTAGGGGTGATAGGTTAAGATATGCTCTTGAAACCTATTTCTTTCAATTAGTATGAGTTTGGGTCAAGATTTCAAGGGGATATGAACTGAATTCGACTCATGCATGCTGAATTTTGTAGAGTTTGAGTTGAATTTGTGTTTGTTAATGGGTAAAAATGTTTTAAAATAGTGAAATTGATCATAGATTGATAAATTATTGTATTATTTCAGGGAGGTGTTTGGTCATTATAGAACTGGTTTTAGAGTTAGGATTCGATGGTAATGGGTATTAATATTGATTTGTATATGAATTGCTTGTTTTTTGTCGATTGTTTGTTGTCTGCGCATGAAACACGGGCGTGTTCAAGGGAACACGGGCCGTGTAGGGCTAAGACAGACACACCCTATGTAAGGGTAAACGGTCGTGTAATTGTGACCTACATGGTCATGTACTGACCTACACTAGCCGTGTAGGGTAGACCTCAACATGGGCTGTGTAGCCGTTTTGGTGGTCGTGTACAGTAACACAGCCGTGTACTAGGTCATGTAATGGGTCGTGTACAGTGAAGTTCAGGTCAATAATTAATGTAATATTTCATTTTTACACGTAGGTATTAACTGAAGATTTAACCTTGTGATTCCTACTATTGTGAAAGACTGTAATTGGTGAATCATGTCGAGCAGGTGAGTCGTACGACCCATTTAACTTATCTGTAAAATGTCCGAACGTATGAATATACGTATTATAGTCTGGGTGGCAATGATTATGAATGGCGTGGGCGACATTAATTTTGACTAGCCTGGGTGATTGTGATAGCCTTGGTGACATTACTTTTGCATAGTCTGGGTGGAAAATTATAGCGTGTGTGGCAATCAAGTGTGTTTATAACACCCGAAGGAATGAAAGCTAATCTTGACAAAACAAGGGCGGTCCTTGAATTACCTTCGCCAATCAAGCAGGCTCAAAGCTTGAATGGGAAATTGGTAACACTGCACAGATATACATCAAGAGCTGCGGAAAAATCACTACCGATATTCCAAACCTTAAGGAACTGTTTGCACGATAAGAATTATGTATGGACAGAAGAGGCAGAAAAAGCTTTCCAACGGATCAAGAAGACGATTTCGGAGCTCCATCTCTTAACAGCTCCGAATGAGAAAGAAGAACTTGCAATGTACCTTGCGGCGTCGTAAAAAATGCTTAGTGATGTACTTATGGTCGAGAGAGGAAGGAAACAAATACCAGTCTTTTTCATCAGTAAGGTTCTGCAAGGTCCGGAGCTGAACTATCCGGCAGTGGAGAAACTAGCACTCTGTCTCATTTATGCGACACGAAGGTTGAGAAGATACTTTCAAGCACACCCTATGAAGGTCATAACAGACAAACCAATAAAACAAATATTGAGCAGACCGGATATATCTGGAAGATTGGCTAAGTGGGTGGTAGAACTAAGCGGTTTTGATATTTCATACGAACCAAGGACGGCCATGAAAGGTCAAATCCTGGCAGATTTTATCACGGAAGCAGAAGACGATCCTCAAGAACACTGTAGTCCGAAGCTGGATGTAAAGCAATCGAAAGAAGTTTCGGATGATGAACATTGGAAGTTATACATAGAAGGTGCCTCAAGCGGGAAGGTTCCGGAGGAGGATTGATCCTCATTAATGGAACCGAATACACATACGTCCTAAGGTTCGCTTCAAACAATGAGGCAGAATATGAAGCTCTACTAGCGGGTCTAAGGATAGCCGTTGCCATGAAGATAAGAAAACTAAAAGTGTATGTTGACTCAAAGTTAGTAGCTAGCCAAATCGAAGGGTCATACGAGGCAAAAGATCCAATCATGAAGCTATATTTGGAAAAGGCAAAGGGAACGATAAGCCTCTTTGATAAATGTGAAGTAAAACAGGTGCCGAGAAGCATGAACAAGAAGGCGCGCAGATGCTTTGAGTAAGTTAGCCTCATTAACTTTCGCACACCATACAAAAGAAATACTCGTAGAAGTCTTGAGTAAGAAGTCAATTGACGAAAAAGAAGCAATGGCCATGGTGGAAGAAGAAGGAGATAAGTGGATGACCTCAATCATCCATTATCTGAAGAACGGAGCAAGTAACAGTACTAACGAAGAAAAAATAAAAGCAATTACGGCAAGGTACGAGATAATAGCAGATGTGCTATACAAAAAATCATACTTAGGGCCGACCCTAAGATGTGTAGGTCCAAAATAGGCAAAGTATATCATACAAGAGGTGCATGAAGGATCTTGTGGTATGCACGCAAGAGCATGTTTGATCCAACTTCTTTAAAGAATTATTTTTCTTCAACACTTCCAACTTCAACTGATCTACTTCTTTCAACCCCTCCTCCGCACTCTTCAACTTTTTTCGGTAAATCTTTTTCGCCTTCAGTGCTTCCTCCAATTCATGCTCCAAGTCGCGAATGCATTGGTCTCGATTGTCCACCCTCTTAGTCAAATTGGAAACTTGTTTCAGAGCTTCGTCAAGGTCCGAAGCATTCTTACACTAACGCTGAATAGCCTCTGGAATCTGCATGCACAATTGCGTAACATCATAATAGATATTGTTACAAACAGTGTTATTGTTAGTTTGATGCAAGCGGTATACTTCCCCAATAGGGGTAACATTCCTTAAGAAGTCTCGGCATTGTGGCGGATATCGTAAAGTTGACTTATTTTTCAAAGATCGAAAAGAATGACGAAAAGAAGCCTCTACGACATCATTGTCAATATTTAGAGATTGTGAGTATGATTCAGCTTCAGTTTCATCGTCTCCATCACCACCATCGGGATTTTCAAACTCTTTCTCTACCCCCTTGTCTTTGGAAGACGAACCAACTTGAGGAACGGATTCACAAACTTTTGGGTAACGTTTATAACACTGTTAGAACCACCAGCTAGAGCCTTTGCAGTAGTCTCATTAGCCTTGTGAGAACCAACGAAAGGTAAACCTTCGCGAAGGTCTTGTTCTAGCTGTTGATAGGCCGGTGCATCTTCCGGTTCATCTGTCAATGCAAAGTCAACAGAAGTAAAGCGACTTTTCTTACCCGCATGCTTTGATGTACTCGCAACGAATTTTCTTTTATCTCCACGATTGACTGCCTTATCACCAATCAAAGAAGCACCGGGGAGAGTGGTACCACCCCCAGCTTCGGTACCACTACCTTCAGCAGTAGCAGGAGCCGATCCACGAGGAACAACCTTGACCCCTTCAAAGGGAGGTATCTTAATGAAATCAATAAGGTCAACCTCTGCAAAAAAGAAAACGATCAGGTCCGAGAAAATTTCCTCCCCAAAAAGCCACCCACGCATAGTACATAACAAAGGCCAAAAATGTCACCCATACCCAAGCCATTCTTGACAAATGCAAGAACTTGCTGTAACACCGTGATTTTCAAATTTTCTAACTTACAAATTTTTTTCCATAATTAATTAAATAAGTAACAACGGAAGACTTAAATTCAATCGAAAATCAAAATCATACGTTCAAACCACAGTGTCACTATCGTAAATCATAATCAAACTCTTTTCATAAATCAACCAAATTAAGTAAATAATTAATGAATGTCCAAATGGTATCATATCTAGTAATCGACTACCCAAGCAACCCCTCTCATGAGCACGAGCACCTAAACCACCTGCACGAGTACAAGACACATTTCAAGAAACAAGTGTCAGCTTACGCCTCGTGAGTCAATTGGAATTAGAATAAGAAAACCATAAAATAGTAGTTTAGATTAAATATGATAATAAATAATTACCCACACCCGACCCAACGTATATTTGACCCGAACCCGTAAGCGAAATCATATAACACATACTGGGTCAAATATTAATCATAACAATCATGGTCATCATATAATCATATCATAATCACAAATCATAATCGTAATCATATCATGTATCGTATCATATATCGAGAAGGTGTTCCTATTGTAGAGTCTAAACCAACAAGGAACCCCCAAAAGTTCACTACTCACGTGCCCGGCCGACCTATGCACCAAGTGGGTCGCGACCCCTACCAGAAACATAAATCCCGAGAGTATCTCCGCTTTCGCTACTCCGACTGTGCGAGGTTCGATACCACGCATTGTCGTTTAGTGTGCAAGTATAATCGGAGGCAACCGTCCATCTCCTCCTCACACACTCGTGATGTTCTGCATGACCCAACCTCTTGGTCACACATCACTCCAGTATACGAATACCGAGGTACCGCATACCATGTGTCACACGAGCTATCTAGAAAACCCGGTGACTCATATTGGCTAGCACTTTATCCTAGAAGTTTAAGGTCCTACTAGGTCCATATTCATAAAGAGCGTTTAAGGTATCTACCCCCGCCCTATGTTGCAAGCTCTTGTGATCCGTGTAAATCGTGCACCTCGTACCATAGAGGTAGTGTCGCCAGAGTTTAAGAGCAAAAACCACCGCAGCTAATTCCAAATCATGTATCAGATAATTCTTTTCGGCATCTTTTAACTGTCTTGAAGCATATGCTATGACCTTACCCCGCTGCATAAGTACACATCCGAGGCCTGAATAAGATGCATCCCTGTATACAACGAAGTCCTCATTACCCTCGGGTAGAGAGAGAATAGGAGCTTTGCATAACTCTTTCAACTTCTGAAATGCTTCCTCTTGTTTACAAGACCAAATAAAAGGTTCAGTCTTTCTCGTTAACTTTGTCAAAGGCGTAGCTATCTTCGAGAAGTCCTAGATGAACCTTCGATAGTAGCCCGCTAATCCCAAGAAACTTCGTATTTCTGTTGGAGTCTTCGGTGTATCCCAGTTCTTTATCGCTTCAATCTTTGTCGGATCTATCTTTATACCATCCATACCCACCAGATGACCGAGAAATTGCACTTCCCGTAACCAGAACTCGCACTCAGGAAATTTTGCATAGAGCTTTTCTTCACATAGAGTATCAAGAACTTCCCGCAGATGTCGTCGATGATCTTCGGCAGAACGAGAATATATTAGTATATCGTCGATGAACACAATCACAGATTTATCTAAGAACGGACGACAAACCCGATTCATAATATCCATAAATATAGCAGGAGCATTCGTAAGACCGAATGGCATTACTAGGAACTCGTAATGACCGTAGCGAGTCCTAAACGCCGTTTTAGGAACATCTTGCTCTCTGACCCTCACTTGATGATAGCCAGATCGCAAGTCAATTTTCGAGAAATATCCTGCTCCCTGAAGTTGATCAAAAAGATCATCAATCCTCGGAAGCGGATACTTGTTCTTAACTGTCACTTTATTCAATTCCCGATAGTCCATGCACATACGCATGGTTCCATCTTTCTTTTTCACGAATAGGACCGGAGCTCCCCAAGGCGAAGAACTCGGCCGAATAAAACCCTTATCAAGGAGCTCTTGGAGTTGAGTCATTATTTCTTTCATTTCAGAAGGAGCTAGACGATAAGGTGCTTTAGCAATCGGTGCAGCACCCGGAACAAGATCAATTTGGAATTCAATTTCCCATGGTGGTGGTAAGACGGGTAGTTCGTCAGGAAATACATCCGCGTATTCGCTAACCACCTCCACGTCAAAAAGGTTCAATTTCTTTTTAGAAGTCTCAAAAACATGAGTTAACAAAGCTAAACAACCTTTAGCTAGGCACTTGTGTGCCTTCAAAACCGAGATTAAGGACAGAGTCCCCGGACATTTCTCCCCGTAAGCGATCGCATAACCGCCTGCTGGAAGAGGTATACGCACTAGTTTCTTCGCACAAAGGATTTCAGCAAGATTCGTCGTCAACCAATTCATACCAATCACAACATCAAATCCTTCGAGATCCATTGGAATCAGCGTCAGAGGGAAAGTCGTTTCGTTAATTTCAATCGTGCAATTTTTATATTTTTCCCTGACGGTGACAGGTTTCCCCACAGCCACCTCAATATCCAACACTGTCTCCAAAGGACTACGAGGTATAGTAAATCGAGAACAGAAAATAGTAGACATAATAGACCTACTAGCACCAGAATCAAAAAGAACATTAGCAGGTATATAATTAATCAAGAAAGTTCCAAAGATAACCTCGTCATCGCGTCGGGCCTCGTCAGCAGTCATGTTGAAAGCACGCCCCTTGGCCTTGGGCGCCTCAAGTTTCTTTGTTGGTGCTCCTCCCCACACTTTAGGCTTTGTACAAGCAGTACTGATATGACCCATCTCTTTACAGTTATAACACATAGGCTCTGCACTAGTACAATCCTCAAAGCTGTGACCTGTCTTTCCGCATCGCCTGCAGCTTAGAGTTTTGCTGCTGCAAGGGCCTGAGTGAGTAGAGTGGCAAGCTCGACAATAACCAGTTTTTCCTTTCTGATCACCCTTTTTCTGGAAGAACGGCTTCTTCTTAGAGGACCCAGATGGTCCTTCCCATTTTCTTTTATCTCGAGTCTTTACCGTAGCCCTTTTCCGTTTTGTCAGGTCATATTCAACTCTGTGGGCCTCATCCATGGCCTCAACCAAGGTCTTTCTCATTCTTACGGCTACCTGGTACTCATAAGGAAGTCCTTCTGCATACCGATCAATCTGATCCTCCTCTGTAGCACAGTAACTACCCGCAAACTGCAGTTTTTTGGTAAACGCGGCATTATATTTAATGATGGTCATACTTCCTTTCTTTAATTCAAGGAACTCTCTTTTGGCACTCTCTCTGGCTCCTCTGCTACAAAAGCGGTTGTTGACCTTTTCGGCAAAAACAGCCCAAGTCATCCTGTCTCTGGTGTCTTTAGTAAGTAGTGCATCTAGAGTATCCCACCATTCATGTGCTTCACCTTCCAATCTCAACACAGCAAAACTGACCTGTTGTTGTTGTGTATAGTTCCCGGCCCGGAATATATGTTCAAGTTTGCGTAACCACCTTATACAACCTAGAGGATCCTCACCTCCTTTGAAGACGGGAGGCTTGCAACTCATGAAAGTTTGCAGTGAGCTATCTCTTCGCCTGGTATTTCTCTGTTCACTTTGGTTTGTCGTTGCGTGAGACCTGCTCTCAGTCTTGCTATTTTCCCCATTATCCCCCGCTCCTTCACCCTCGTGACCAATTCCAGCATTCCTCATTTCCTTTCGCATGCGTGCAATTTCAGCTTGCTGATCCCGTATTTGTTCCTCCAGACGCGCTTGTCGCGCTAAGCTACCCACACTTCGATTACTTATATGGGTTCCCGCTGGTCCACTGCTTCGGTACTCGTTTCCTTCACGATTCTGATTAGACCGAAAGACTGAGTGGGTATCCTCCACAAAGAGTGTTACCTGAACATTCGGGCCGCCGCTAGCCGCCGCACCATTACCGCGTCCTGTACCTTGCAAGTTATTAACATTGTCGTTGTTGTTGTTGTTTCTACGAGTTCCAACCATTTTGTCCTGCAACAAAGCACACGCACGAATCGGAAACTCTAAAAGTTAGCACGAGCTAGGAATCGAGAGTAGTAGATCAAATAGGAGAAAGAGTTCTATAATAAAGATAAGAAATCCTAGAAGCACTCAAACACACACCTCCCCCCACTTAAAGTCAAGTTCGTCCCTATACGAGCCGATCCAGCCATGAGTCTAAGCGCCGGACTCAGCACTCAGTTCGCTCACAACGTGGCTCTGATACCAACTTGTAACACCGTGATTTTCAAATTTTTCAACTTACAAATTTTTTTCCATAATTAATTAAATAAGTAGCAACGGAAGACTTAAATTCAATCTAAAATCAAAATCATACGTTCAAACCACAGTGTCACTATCGTAAATCATAATCAAACTCTTTTCATAAATCAACAAAATTAATTAAATAATTAATGAATGTCCAAATGGTATCATATCAAGTAATCGACTACCCAAGCAACCCCTCTCATGAGCACGAGCACCTAAACCACCTGCACGAGTACAAGACACATTTCAAGAAACAAGTGTCAGCTTACGCCTCGTGAGTCAATAGGAATTAGAATAAGAAAACCATAAAATAGTAGTTTAGATTGAATATGATAATAAATAATTACCCACACCCGACCCAACGTATATTTGACCCGAACCCGTAAGCGAAATCATATAACACATACTGGGTCAAATATTAATCATAACAATCATGGTCATCATATAATCATATCATAATCACAAATCATAATCGTAATCATATCATGTATCGTATCATATATCGAGAAGGTGTTCCTACTGTAGAGTCTAAACCCACAAGGAAACCCCAAAAGTTCACTACTCACGTGCCCGGCCGACCTATGCACCAAGTGGGTCGCGACCCCCACCAGAAACATAAATCCCGAGAGTATCTCCGCTTTCGCTACTCCGACTGTGCGAGGTTCGATACCACGCATTGTCGTTTAGTGTGCAAGTACAATCGGAGGCAACCGTCCATCTCCTCCTCACACACTCGTGATGTTCTGCATATGACCCAACCTCTTGGTCACACATCACTCCAGTATACGAATACCGAGGTACCGCATACCATGTGCCACACGAGCTATCTAGAAAACCCGGTGACTCATATTGGCTAGCACTTTATCCTAGAAGTTTAAGGTCCTACTAGGTCCATATTCATAAAGAGCGTTTAAGGTATCTACCCCCGCCCTCTAAGTTCAAGCATGCATATTTTAACCGTAAATAAATAATTAAATCATGTAAGCATGCATATCATATCAAGTAATGTAAATCACGTAGTCAAGTAATCATCAAATAACCAATCAAGTTAAAAACAATTAAAACTCATCAAAAAGGTTTTGTCTTTGTACTCGGTTTTGAAAAGCTATCAGACTCACCTGGAATCCCGAAAGTGAAAGCCAAGTGAACCGCTGAAAGATTACGGAGAGATTAACGAGCAACCTAAACGGAGAAATGAATCCTAATGAGTCATCAACTAACAGGAACCGTAAACCCCATATATAAAAAAAAATCATAAGTCTTACTTACAAATACGATCCATCACACGAATTAAATTATAAATCCTCTTTCTAATGCAAAATTGTGAACCACCAATTGCTTCCATTCAAAAATCGCAGCCTAACTTATTACTTGATTCTAATTTAAAAGAATATCTATTCACAAATTGCTACAACTAAATTGCAAATGCAATATAATAAGAACTTTGCATGGCAATATAAATAACCAGGTGGAGGTTCGTAATTTGCAGCTCAACACCAAAGAGTATATCACAATTTGATCAAATTTTATAAATTGTAATTTAGCAGCAGCATACAACCTGCCAATTGGTTTCAACAATTCAGATTGTAAATTGCAATTCCCATATATTATCTAAATTTGAAACTCAATAAAGCCTAATACTAAACACCAATTAAAAGAACTAAAAAAAACAAGTCTGCAATGCTTCCTCTCTATGAAGAACTCAATAAATCCCAATTTACCTATCCCTTTATATAATGAGTCTAGCAAGCTATGAAGAATCATTAGTTGAAACCTACATACATACATATTTTTTTTTTCTTTGAAACCGATGAAGAACAGGTACAAGAATCCAGAAATTAAAACTTTGATTTCACACCTAGGGTCCCCATTCCAATCTCAAGGCACCTTATTAACCATACGTACTACTTAACTATCATCGATTCCAGTTTTTAATTTCATAAAACCTATATTTCTTGTGTAGAGCCGTCGCCCTCAAGAACAGGGCCAAAATTGAAACAGCTCCTTAAATGCCATGAAATTAACCAATGAAAGTAGCTATGAGTATGAGGTGCTTACTTGGATGTTTGCTAGTCGAAAACCAAACTGAATGTCGTGATACCCTCTTCTTCTGGACTGCCGATCGTAGCACAGACACCCCCTCAAAAACTGTCGTTCTTCTTTTTTTTCTTCTTAAGAATTAACCCTAATATCCTCTTTTATTTACTCCTCTCCCCTATAAATAACAAAGCCTTAGTCAAATACTATTTCCTTTAAAGTCCTTAAGGTTATAATATTACTCCTAAATAAAAAATAATAATCTAAATCAACAAAAGATTTATTAGTATCTTTAATAATAGAGGTATAGTTATAACAGACTTTAATTAACATACCTTCGAAAATTCTAGTCGTTACACTTGCCCCGGATCATCCCAGATAGAACTTAACCCAGCAGATACCAACACACCCACGGGAAAGGTAGCAACGGATTTAGGGCGCTCTCGAAGATGTTGCTTCAGCACAAGATCTACAAAATCGTACGGAGGAACAGGGTCGAAGACGGGATCATTATCGTACCGCCAAACCATCAGAACGGATATGGCACTGGACATTACCCAGAAGAACTGTTTTTTCGAAATTTTGAGACATGTGGGAGAATCGGTGATGCAACACGGAGCGGGATTCGGTTCTCAATAGTATAACAATCGCCCGCACGTCCAAGTTTATAAAACTTCCGGAACAACAGAACAGTCGCAATCCCACAAAGTGTATGACAGTGAATTTCAAAGGTGGTAATTTTAATAACCCCATAAGGGTAGAGTTCTGACAGATGAACGCGAAAATAGGTAATAACATCACCAAAGAAAGTAGAGATGGGAAGACGAAGATTAGCAAATTCGAAGAACTTAGTGTATAAACCAATACAACCCGAAGGTAAATCCTTCACAGTCTGATTCGCCGAAGGACATATGGGGTGAAGATCGGATCTTATACGATACTTACTACATTAAGATTTCAAAGAACTTTCGGAAAGAGCGGAATGTGTTAAATATAAATCGTCTTTCGGCATAGTTAAGTAGAACGAAAGAAAAAAGAATTATGACGAACCTGACATAACGATGACGAATATGGAAGCAGCACCAACTCGACGATCGATCAGCACAGCAGCAATAGACGAAGCACAAAAATTACACAGCCGAATGTTATGAGGTAGCTTTCAAAAATTACTGCCTATTTATAGGAGGAACGCAAACTAGAGGAAGATCAACAGTCTCGTAAAGGTGGTAAAAGTCAAACCAACAGCCAACCGGAGATAGCCACGCGTCTATTTTTAATGCTCCATGTTCACATCCGGTCACAATTCAACTACCTTGAAAGACGTGTAATGAGATCCCTACAAAGGGTGAGGATCCTCTCATGTTTGAGTCAAACATAAATCATCATGTTCTCTCACAAACATAATAGTGGGTCCCTTATATTAGTCAAGAATAGGTCCCCTTTATAGGGTCCACTCTCAAGTTTGTGAGAGAACATGATGGATCATGTTTGACTCAAACATAAGAGGATCCTCACCCATATACTAGATATACAATTGGAATAAGTCTAGCACCACATACAAAAGTGTTAGTATATGATATTAGACTGGGGGACATGATGACGTATACCGGAAGGAACCTCCGGCCTCGACATCATCACGTTCCGAAGCTATATCGTCTAGCCTAAAAACATCATCATTACAACACATTAATGCCCTACTATAAAACCTGCTACCATGATACGGCGGCCACTAGGATGTGGCAGATATAGATCTGCTACAGTAATTGCATTAATTGAGGATAATAAGAAGTGTCCAGGCGGATCATCATACGGACCATCGGTAAAAACACTACTAACAACTCAATACTTGACACTATATATATTTTCAGTCATTAATTATGCATATTCATTCCATTAATTACCTGAACTACCCACTTGATCGCATACTTACTTACGCTGGAGCTTGGTCACGGAATCAAAATCCTGCGGCGAGGCTAGCGGTATTTCAACTTGTGCAGAATCCATTCCCAGAGTCAAAAGGTCGGAGCTGCCAACCTTATACCGAAACGTTCCTTTATCCGTTCCTACCTCCGCTGTAGCAACAAGGGTCAATCTCTGTTCGGCGTGAGGAGACCTTTACACCCCTCCGTTACCTTTTGGGAGGCCTACGCCCCATAGAAAATTCCTTACATAAGACCGTCCCTTGGCCCAGATGTTGAACTCCTAGCCGATAATATTTCGGTTTTCAAGACAGACCTTTTCAACTGCTCATACATCATCCCCTTCACACTTGGTATCTTTTCTTTTATATATTTGTAACTTCCAGAAACTTGGGCTGGCTATATTTACAGTAGCCGTAAATTGTTATCTGTTCAACCAATACACGCAGCAACATGGAATAATTGATACAAAATCGACCATTACCTTGATCGTTTTTCCCAAAATAAAATTTAGGGTTTTGTTATAGATCATTTTCCTATGACTATAGTATAAGGAATCTCGATTTTTAATAAAGTAATGAACTCAAATTTCATGTTTAACTCTGTTTTTCTGGAGCAGCCAAAAATGAAAAAATTAAAGTTCATATTTAGATAATTTCTTGGTCGATTATAACCAAACCAAAGGCTGTAATGCACCTTTACAAAAGTTTCTAATATGTCAGTAGCAAAATTCTCATCAAAACTGATTAATTACCTATAAAATCAACTCTAATTTTTGAGTTTTCTGTAAGTATGAAAACCGAGTATAAAACATCATTTTTAGTCGTGGAAGACCTACTTTTTTTAGCATGTATGGACTTGAGCTCTAGATCAATGACATTAAAACGAAACATTCGACATATAAATCATAAGTATTGGTCAAGAATCTATGCCAAATTCCTCTGAAAATGATATTCTGCTTTAGAACTCTGGTCTCATCCTTGCGTAGTTGCTTTTATTATAAATTTCTTTTTGTGTGCCGCTAATGATAGTCATTTTTACTTACATATGAAAGGATTTGGTTATAATTATCGTTTCCTCCATCAAAAGCAACAAGGATCACTACTGTTTTACTACATGGAAAAAGGTTCTACACATTTAATTTTTGATGTATCAGCTCCTTGGTGGCCATGTATATCTTGTTAGTTTCTCATAATAAGTAAATCGTGAACTTATAGTAAATTAACTCTTTGCATATTTTTATCCCTTAAAATATTAATTTTTTGTTCCAACTTTTTAGTAAAGTCTTTTTCACAATATTAAGGAAACTAGATTTATGGACCCGTGCACGCACAGGTAGTTTCAAACTAAATTTTAAGCAATAAGTTTATAAATGAAAGAATAATAAAGTACTTAATAAATACGTTAAGTACAATACATGAAGTAAAAAGTAAATAGTTATATACAATAAAAAAATTACACACGTATACAAATTCTTTAAAAATCCAATCAAAACAATGACATCAAATTCGTTGTAAAACTTTTCTGTATACTACATTGGTTATTTTGACGGTCGAATTGTCATTGTCATCGCAAATAAAAACTTTTAATCCACTGCTACTTTTAACACGTGAAAGTGCGGAGTATAATTGTCCATGTATAAAAACATGTCGCCTGAGAAATAATATCAATGAAAATAGTCTAAATATTACTGTAACTCTAAGTTGATAAGATGAATTTAACTACATAACGTTAGAGTATTATGTATAACCTCTTTTGTTCTATTAACATGACATCTTTTGTTCTATAAACATGACATTACGTTCGGCATCTTTTACTTCACCTTCCTCTTCTACTAAAACTTGACAGAGAACAACATGATGATTTCATCTGCACACACACAAAAACTCAATATGGTAGAAAGAATAAATATACATTGTGTTTCTACTATACTGTAAAAACAAAATACTTTTTAACAAAAACTATTCCAGGTCCAGCCAAAAGCTCCTAATCCCAAAAATATAGAAAAAAATTTCAAATGGGTAAAATTATAGATCTTAAGTAAAAGAAAAATGGGTCAAACTCAAATGGATTAACCATATCAAAACCTACCGAAAGTGTTCTCAAAACAACTGGAATGTGAACCAATTAGTTTAATAAAACAGCTTATGACATTACCCGTGGAGATTCTTTTTACATGACCATTCCCCTCAAAAAAATTGAAGTGTGGGTTTGCCTCTAGCAGAGTAGAAATAGTGAGTGAATAACTACACACTTACAACCTTATCTTCTAGTGAATAGGCGTCTAGAGGTGTGTGAGCATGTCTATAAACACTCGATCAAACAAAACGTTAATACTTTTCTTCTTAAAAAGGTGACAAACAAAAAATATTCAGCAATCAGAGCATTGCACTTATAGGTTAGTTTACTTGGTCAGATGTGCAGAAATATCTCATGTAGCAACGTTTATTATATAAACATTTTAACACGGACATTAAGAACAAAAATCAAAAAAGAAAAAGAAAAATAGGAAAACATATAGCATAGGTACTAACTTAAATCTTGCTTGAATATTTATTGAACTATTGAAAATTAAGTTAGCCTTAAGAAGTTCACAATTGTTAACAAAGGTTAGTGTACATACAAAATAAATACTAATTTTTGGCTTGGCTAGTTTTTCAATTTGAAAAAACCAACTAAAAACAAAATGAGAAATTTAGAAGTGAAGGCGTTATTTATGAGGGGATCTTAATAAGCACATGAACATAACAATGTAATACTCATACTGTGAACAATTCTCATGTCCTTTAATCAGAAAAATAAGCATACCTCATGGTAAAGCTCACTTATTCCAACTATAAGAAATAGAAAAAAAATACATTTTGATCTTTAGATATTAGTATTGATATGAAATATGATAGTTGTAACACCCTCCTTACCGGCCTAGACTAATAAGGTAATTAATTTAATTAACCTTAGGGTTTATGTTTAATTAATTGAATTATGTGATTTAATTGTTTTAATTAATTAAAATGTATTATTTGTCAATTATATGTTTAATTAATAGATAGTGGTTTATGAGGTGTCTTAGGACACATAACACCCTAATTGCCACCTTCACCTTCATTACATGCAATCTACCAAAGGTGTTTGTGTGTGTTTGTGAACCTACGGCCGAAGATAGAAGAAGAGGAAATCATAAATTTTTTATCTTAATTGTACAATCAGTTAATTGAAGTGAATTCATCAAGAGGTTAGATTACTACATTAATATATTAATGTGTTGATTGATGTTGAAATTCGGTTTTATATATAAATATGTGAATTCCGATTGAATGTTTTGCATGATGATTTATTGATCTAGGATGTATGCATGTAGAAATTGATGTTAGTTTATGATCAATACATGTTTGGGATCAATTCTGGAAACATAGATGTTATTGCATGATTAAAATCAGATTATAAATTGAAGTTATACATAAATTTGAATCTGTCGGAATTCATGATTATGAAGCCATCGGAATTCGAGTTATGAATGGATCGGAATTGGTGAATTCCGATCATTTCTATCGGAATTGGTTGAAATCTGAGAAGATTGAACTGTTTGCCTTAGCTTTTTATCAGAATTGATATGAAACCGAGAAGAATGATCGGATTTGATGAATAACCTTTGCTCGGAATTCCATTATATCATAATTGTGTATTTTATCGGAATTCATGATTTTAAGTATGAAATCAGGTAAGTAAAATGCCCTAACACTTTTATCGGAATTAGTGTTTCATCGGATTGTGTCTTTTCTCTCGGAATTGGTGTTTTATCGGAATTAACTATTCTCGGATTGTATGTTTTATCGGATTGTGTATTTCATCGGAATTCAATTGAATCGGAATGTGCCTTTGCTCGGAATTGAGTCCTTAGCTCGGAATTTGTTCTATCGGAATTGACTTGGATCGGAATTGGGAATTCCATCGGATTTGGGATTGATCGGAATTCCAACATTTCTTATACTCGGATCCGATTAAAGATAAACTCTTTGATGAACATGAATTTGTATATCAATTATGGCCTTGACATATGAATGGAATATATGTATCGCCTAAGCTAAGGAGTTGGATGAATTCACAGAATTATAGCATGTAAAGGGTAATAGTGAATGATGGTATATTTATTTGAATATACATGAAGTTGATATGTACTTGTGATTTTATGTACATGTGTTTTAATTGTAGTATTGTGCTTATTGTGAATTGATTAAGCAAATACTGACTAGTAGTTGTTTGTTCAGGTGGTGACAAGACTCAGTAGATAAGATTTCTGAGTAGCCTGAACTTTTGAAGATATCGGTGAGTAGATATATATCTTTGGATATATGGGATGTAACTCCTGATTGTATTGCTCTTTAAGATGTTATATCTTATTTATCTGTATATATACATGACGTATTCAGAGATCAGCTTATTGGCTGGGCTTGTTGCTTAGGGATATACAGTATCTGATCTTGAGGGGCATTTGTTGCACTCAATGGTGCTTGTACTGTTATCCATATTAGCAGGGCTATTGGTAAACCTTGGTTTTGGCCGACCTTGGTTGTAGGCATTGCAACGCCGCCAATTCTCTTTGACGAATGAGCATTGTTGTGTTTGGGCTTTATGTCTTGTATGTACTTTGATATCTATTCTCTCACTAACTTTGTGCTAATCCCCCACTGTTATCGTTTTTACAGGATACTCCTGGTATGTGGATAATAAAAGTGAAGCTGGATTTTTGGACTGATCTTACTCTGATATCGATTTTGTTTTGTAAAGTGCCTGTTTTGAGTAACACTGTAGATGTCTTTTGTAAAGCAAACATGTTCAAAGCTGTATTTTACACTATTATATATATATGTAATTATGTTATTAGCTTTCGCGCGTATTTCAAAGTTGTTTAAGAAAATACGGTGTTACAATAGTGGTGATACATAATCAATGACTTCAATGTTTCTAGATTATTAAAAATTATGCTATTTCAACGTTTGATTCCTATGCTTGCTATTTTCTAACAAAAGTTATCAAGTAATTATTATTTAGCCATAAAGTGATCACATAATCATATGCGCATATCGGTTATAATGACTAATTGCTCAAATGCTATAAAATATTGTATTTGATAGTATAATGACTAATTCCTCAAAAGGAGCATAGAGTTTAAGGAGCTACATAAGCAACATCATAGGTTGCTGAAATAGTAAAAATTAGCAAGATCATTCACTAACCTTGTGAACATGAGTGAGGTCTTACGTAAGCAAAGTTGTTTCTATGCTGGAACACAAAGGACACAAAGTCATGACACCAATAGCTTGCCATGCAAAATATAGGACTCATATTCATCTTCTTGAGAGAAACTGCACACAAATTGGGGGGAGGGGGTAATATGATAACAACATGGAATATGTTGCATGAATCAAGAGTTGATGACTTCCATTCTTTGTATGCTACCCTAAGTGGTGTGTTTCTATAATTCATTGAAAGTGAATAGATTGGTTTTAGTGAGCAAATGAACTAAAAGATTCATAGATAAACCACTTTAAATTCATTCCAAATGTTATACATGTGGGTGCTTAAAAGGCAAGTATTTTAACCTACCTTAACCAATCTATTGAATTCAAATATCGAATTGGTGTAGGAGGACTCATAAACTTATATGTGCAAGGAGAAGAAACAAAACCGGATCAAGTGAAAGACTTCAAAAAGAGTTGTGCCTTCGTTTTTCAGCTTCGACGATTTGTTCAATGAAGTTACTTGTATTTGTAAGCTTCGACTATTTCTTCAAATTAGATCATACTGTCCAAAAGTCAATGTATTTGTAAGCTAATAGTCCCACAACTATGAAAAGGGAAACCGACAAGTCAACAACTTACTTAAGATATTCATGTTGCAATGATTGATCATCTATCAATTGAATAACATAGTTTCTTTGAATTTTTTAACTCTTTATATCAACGATAACTAAAATGCCATAAACTCGTGGTAATTTTGTCCTCAAAATTATATACAAAACGTGCTTAAACTCTTAATTAGTCATTCACTTCATCATAATTAACACATAGTGTCTACTTTTCATTCTCTGTGAAAGGCATAGCAAAATAAGATACTTTGTACCACCTTAAGATACACACTTACTTTTTTATACCAAACCTTATGCACATATAACATGGAATTAGTTAAAGTGACACAAATATTTTGTAAGTTCTAGTACTTATTGCTTATGCACCTGTGTCAATAATCATCATTCTTATGAACAGATCAAAGAAACAAATCAAACAAATACCAACTATTGTCATTAACTAATAAGCAAATCGAGCAACTTACTATTGTGTTTGAAGAATCTCCATTAGAATTGGGAGTTTTGAGTAGGAGTGACACCATATAAACCATTTATATAAGTCAAAGAGCATCGAAAATATAAATTTCAAAAGCTTTTCCCCCTTAAAAAGTAGAGAATCAGCATCCCTCATTCAACAATCAGCATAAAAGGTAGAGAATCATATTCAAATAAGAAATCCAATACAATTTGACCAAATCTGAAACTGAAGTAAACTGACGTCCTAAGATAAAAGAAGCTTCCAATATACGCAAAGTGGAAGAATATACCTCAGCTACCATGTAGGGAATATAAGTCATGAGGACTATAATACCAATTTCACGGATGTTTGGAGGCCTCTGGTCTCTTTGAATCATAGCCAAGATCTGATAGAGCAAGCAAATAGTGGTCAAAACTCTAGTTGTTATGCCATTAAATGAAAATGCATAGTTATCTAACGTGTACAAAGATCATTTTCCCGTGAATTTAAAAACTAAAACACAAGAAAGTACCTCCATATACGATTTTGGTTGCGGCGATGCAGTAGAATGTTCTACAGATGCTAGTGGTGGTGACAAGGATCATTTTGTTCACAAAATAGTAGATGTGATAACAATGAACATGAGGAACGAACTGCACTCGTATTTGACGGCTGGCAAATTGCAAAATTAATTGAATTATAAAAAATTAAGTATAGACAAAAGACTTACAACTTCAAATGGTCTTTTTCAAAATTTTAAGCATTGTCAATATATATTTATATTTAACTCACCCTTGAGCTTGTGACTTGAACTTCTCGCCCTCATGAAATGTTACTTTGTCCTAAAAAGAACCACATATGATAAAAAGTAGCGATAAATTAGTTTATATACAAATTATACATGATAATATATTTAAAATGCCCAAAACAAAAAGAAAAATATATTATCAGCCATTTCATCTAAGGTATTTCCTGATCAAGTTGTTGTTAAAAAGTTACATAGAAATGTATATATGTCGTTAAGAAAACTATTTCCATATGAATAATAAGCAACTTTTGATCTACCTTCGAGCTTCCTTATTGAATTACTCAACGACTTCATTTCCTGTACTTGCAATCCAATAGACTCATAAGTCCCCCAAAGTATTTCTTCTCTGCAAAGAGCGGTTAAAGATGTCATAAGATTCATAAAAAAGAGAACTAATAGAACAAAAAAAGAAACACGCCTAAAATTCTAATGTAGCAGTAAAGAAAGAAATAAGGAACCATCAAAATAAAAGAAAACAAAGTTGCCTTTAATTATTGAGGCCACTATCTTCTGGTTAGCAGGTGCCACACCAGATGCTGCTGCAAGAACAACTTTTGCAGCAGCTGTTGTTTCTTCGGCCAACGTTGGTTTTCTGTTGGTTTTATCTGCAACGTCTAGTCCATCATCTTCATGTACAACTTTACAGATCTAAGATTTTACTCTAGAAACAATGGCATTGTAAATCCAAATATAGAGAAATCAAACAATATTATACCTTATAGGCGCGCAAAGAAAAATAAAAGCAAACTATATTCTCTTTATGTACAGATAAAAAAGATAGCACAATGAATCTAAGAATATTAGTAATTATCAGTACCCATTGATCTTACCACAAACACCATGCACTTACGAATCGAAGTCACACCTTAACCCCAATTGAACATGAACAGCCAAAATTGAAATACACGAACCGTAACTATCTGACTTTGTCATCAGGGCTTACTCAGATCAATCTGACCTTAGCAGAGTAAAAACAAAATATATAAAATTCATGCATTTTACTTTGAAAGATTAGAAATGTGTGAAAGAAACTTAAGGAAAAACTTGAAAGCAGCAAGAAGCAACATGTTGAGCTTCCAAAAAATCACATAAAATAAGATTACACTCGAGAAGAAAAGAGTAATTAACTACACAGACCCCATAAGCAGAAAACCTAAATAACAATTAGATGATATCAATCATAGTCTAGATGAATAAAATCTCTAATATAACAAAATCTATTAACAACAAAATCATCAATATAAATGACTCAGGCAGATGTTCAAATAGATTAACAGCAAAATCATGAATGACATTTGCACATATAGCAAGTGTTATAACGCTGAACACTGTCGCCTGAATTTATTTGGCTAATACTATATACTTGGAGCATAGGAATCACAAACCATAATGCAAATCATTTTCAATTTTCACTATGTTTCATGTAACTGAGGCATTTGGCAGGATCCATAAGACATGGTTCATGTAACGAACAATTGAATCACGAAAGCATGATTAAGTCTAGACCTACAATATCATTCAAATTTAAAAAATCTTTTGTTTTATGTGTTGTAAAAAATAAATCCTCAAATATAACCGAGAAATAATGTGTGCCTATTGAAACCGAGAATCGTTCCTCAAGAAACGGATGATACAATCCAGTGGCGGACCCAAAAATTTTTTTGACCGGTAGCACCATATAATGCGAAAATAAAATTAAATAAAATTGAGGGTGTGTTTCGGGTTTTTTCTCGGGTTTCCGGTTAATCGGGTCGGATTAACGAGATTTCGGCTGTTATTCTGGTATTTTAGGCCCAAACTTTAAAACAAAACACAATTTATATGAAGTCACGTTAACTAAAATGCTATTTTAAAGATATAAATTGAAAGATTAAACTATTTCTTATCATTTTTTTTTTAAAGTTTCATTTTTCCTTTGATTTTGGTGGCATTACGTGTAACACCCCGAAAACTTACCGGGAGCACCGTCTCAAAATATCGAAAATTAACAATACGAATCGTCAAAAAACCGGTGTCCCGTGAACCCCACGGACTACATATAGGTCCGCCCCTGATACAGTCAACGAAATAGGTTTCAAGTATCTTACCAAGATAAAAACCCTAAAAACTCAATCGAATTGAGGGTATATTGTTTATTGATAGAGAAGAATAATCACAAATCCTTAAACATTAAAGTAAAAGAGAAACGAAACAAACCTTGATTAATATTCGGAAGAAGGAAGCGGCCGAGAGAGGAAGTCGGTCGAAGCAGATAACACGAAAGAAAACACGAAGAAAATGAAGAAGAAAATAAAAGATTAAAGAACACACTATAACAAAGCTTCATCAAGAAATACCTATCTGAATCATTGATAAGAAAGTCGCAAACAAACGTAAGCTAAGACACTGTTGAGATGAAAAAAAGGGAAAAAAACCAACAAAGAAATAACAGAGAATGGTACGCGATTTGTCGCTTCGTTAATCAAGAAGAAGATGATGAATGAAAGGGTTCTTGAATCGTGCCTGAGCAAATCTTGCGGAAGAACGCAGTCGACGCAGGTAGGGTTTCGGAAACGAAGCTGTCGTAAAGAATTAAAGCGAAGACGGGTCAATAGGACCCGCTTGTTTTTTCATTCCGGGTTAAATGACCCATTTTAAAGCAAATGTCGGGTATTACTAAAAAGAGAAGTCAAAATTGGTTTTTTGGGTCAAAATTGAAGAAATAAATGATTTCTATTGGTCAATTAAAAATTAATTAAGGAAACTTTTCGGAAAATGGTTTTCTTTTAATATATATATATATATATATATATATATAAATTGAATCAATAAAGAACCATGTGTTAAACAAAGAACCTAAAGAACCAATCTGGACCTTTGGATCATCAATATCAATGGATGAGATTGATCGATGGCAAAATTGTAATTATTATGTATTAATTTAGGAAGAATAGGACAAAAATGTAATTATCCCCCCCCCCAACACCCACGATTTAAAAAAAAAAAAACCCCCAAAAACTTTAAATTGCCATAACTTTTTAAGTTTTGTGAATTTAATCAAAAAAATTATACCATTCTTTTAGTTTTTTAATCCTCTTTCAAACAAGATCACTCTTCTTATACTTTTCTAAAAAAAATTTGAAAATGATTTTTTTTTTTTTTTTTGCATTTTGGCAACTGTACAGGAAAAACACCCTTTTTTTTTTGCATTTTGGCAGCTCGTCGCTAAGAGCTGAATGTCGTCGCTAATGAGCTGAATGTAGTCGCTAATGAGCTGAATGTCGTCGCAAAAGGTTTCTTCTTAGATCAGAAATTAGCGACGATGAAGTTAAATCTGTCGTCGCAAATAAGCAAAGTCGTCGCTAATGACCTTGCAGTCGTCGCAAATGGTTCGTCTCAGATCATAAATTTTGCGTTTTTCGTTTTTTGCATTTTGCATGTTTATACGGATTTACATTCTGCATTCTGCATGTTTTTTGTATTCTGTATTCTGCATTTTTTTTTTGCATTCTGCATGTTTTTTGCTTTCTGCATTATTCATTCTTCATTCTGCATGTTTTTTGCATTTTGCATTCGTTATGTTTTTTGCATTTCTGCATTCTGCATGTGTTTTGCATTTTGTATTCTTTCATTCTGCATTTTTTTTTGCATTCTGCATTCTTCATTCTGCTTGGTTTGAATTACCCAGCTCAAAATGCAAATTACGGATTTTGCATTTTGCATTTAGGCTTAATGAATCAAGCATCTAAGAATTTTGTATTTTGGACTTGAATGAACCCAGCTCAAAATGCAAACTACGGATTTTGCATTTTGAGTTTGAATGAACCCTCAAAATGCAAACTTTGCATTTCAAAAAAAAAAAAAGTTTCAGAAATATATCAAGTCCGGTCTTGTTTGAAAGAGGACGAAAAACTGAATCTAACGGTATAATTTTTTTGTTAAAATTGTTAAAAAAGAACGAGTTATGATCATTTAAAGTAAATGGGGTTTTTTTTAAATGCTCAAGTCGCTGGAAGGTTAAGAAAGAACGTGAACTTCTTTTTTTTTTCAATTTTCCATTTTTGCCCATAAACAATGTGCCACGTGTCATCACCAGGGGGGTCCTTTAGGTTCTATGTTTAACGGAGGTTCTTTGTTTAACCATATCCTATATAGTGGGAGGTTCAAATGAGAACTTAAATATTTTTTAGAATGGGAGACTCAATCTCAGCCGTCAATTCCCCCTCCTTCAATGTCATTGCCCACCCATGAATTCCTCACATGCACTCTGCCACACTCGATTCCTCCATGCTTTTCATCCATAAATTTCACTTACAAAATGAACGGCTAGTCTCCCATTCTCAATTAATTTCTCATTCTCATATATATATATATATATATATATATATATATAAATATATATATATATGGGAAGGTTCAAATGAGAATGATAAATTAATTGAGAATGAGAGACTCAATCTCAGCCGTTCGTTTTGTTAGTGGAATTCATGGATGAAGAGCGTGAGAGGATAGAATGTGGCAGGGTGCATGTAAGGAATTCATCGGTAGGCAATGACATAGAAAGAGGGGAATTTGACGGCTGAGATTGAGTCTCCCATTCTCAATTAATTTAAGGTTCCTATTTGAACCTTTCACTATATATATATATATATATATATATATATATATATATATATATATATATATATATATATATATATATATATATATATATATTGTTGAGATCCAATAATTAAATTTGTTAACAAATTAATACTCGGTAACACACTTGAAAAAAAATATCGCTACAAACAATATATTCTTATGAATTAATTTGGATATAAAATGGTGGCTTATGTATGAATATGATATTTAACTAGTAATAATTTACTATATATTTTCTATAATCGTTATTTCATTATATATATAAATAACAAATTCATTCTTTATATATAGCAAATTTATTTTTCTTAGCATGGAAATTAATATTGACAAATTAGATTGTATATATTCCAACTTTTAGTAATAAAATACCGTTTCCTGCATGACATTAGTACAACATTACTAATTGTATGTGCATACATGAAAATTACAGTACAGTAATACTGTAATATAGGATTCATCTTTTTTATAACAATGATATCAAGCTAATTAAACTTAGTAGAATACTAATTGATGGGTCATAACCAAAACCTTGTATATACAAAGTGATGGTGTAATCCCTTGGAAATTTATTTTGGACATAAATATTGGCTTATATAACCATGACTTTATCAGTTAGGATTCACTAGTTATATAGTTTTGATATCATTGTCAGTAGTAAGAAATTTAATTACCCCATCACTAGTACGTACGTACGTACGTAACTTTCATGTAGAGGTGCACATCTTCGAATTTTAATCCGATCCGGATCGGATAAAATCCGGACCGGATTTTTTCGGTTTTTTTGGGACCGGATTTTCGGATTGTAACCGGATTTTCTTGGACAAAAGTGTAACCGGTTTCTTACGGATTAAAACCGGATTTTCTCGGACAAAAGTGTAACCGGTTTCGGATTGGATTAAAACCGGATCGGATCGGATAAAACCGGTTAAATCCGCTCCGGTTTGAAAAAAACCGGTTTTATAAAAAATCGGTTCGGATAGTTTTTGCACAAAATCGGATATTCGAATTTTTTGTGCACCTCTACTTTCATGTACATACAAACTGTAAATGCAAGAGGTACGTGATTTATATATATATATCGTTAAAATGCAATTATCAAGAATTGCGTGCTATTTAACACATGAAAGATCACTACAACAGTTTAATTTGTTTTTATAATTTCTGGATATAAAATGATGATTTATATGAATATGATTCTTCAGATATATAGTATTCTACTAGATAGTGTATATAATATTTATATCATGATAATAATAAGAAAATTACGCTATTAGTTATACATTATTATTATGTAGGTACATCACTAACTACTTAACTAGTTACTTGATAAAAAAGAAAAAAAAACAGTTTTGTTTATTTGAAACCTTAAGGAGGTTCAAGACTACTACTTGGTATAATTAAACGTCTATAGTATTAAAACTTTGAATATTGTGAGAAACAAATTAACGAGAAATCAAGAATCACAAATGTTAAAAAAGAAAAAAAAGAAAAAAAAAATACATTATCCATCGAGTGGTTACTTAATTAAGTAATTTGTGTCTGATTTATACTATATGTAAAATTAGTGTCTTCTCTCACTATATATAGGCAACATGAGAGCCTCTGATAGATTAACTTTTTTTTTTTTGAAAGGCAAACACATACCATTACCAATCAAATCTCAACGTCATACAGATGGTGTCATTTGCAAGATACAAACTTCACCTTACTTTGCTAAACGCAAAACTCACAAAACATCACCTTAGAGCAAAATCCAAAACAAAACTACTAAATTTCACTCAGCTATACTTAGGATTAGATAGCCACTCTGCACACGAACGAACTTGCTTCTTGTCTCGATGCCATAACCAAAAGAAAATCTGCTGTTGAAAAGCGGTAAATTCCGATGACAACTTCACGTTTTTTCCTTCAAAAGTTATCTTATTTTGGTTCCTCCGTATTTGATAAATTACCCCAATTAGAGTTGCATACCATCTTTTCTTTACCTCTTCACTCCACCCATCAACCCCCTCCATCGCCATTAGATCTGCCACATAATTTACATTCACATTCTGAATTTTCCACCAGTCCAAGACTTTATCCCATACCTCTTTCACCTCTGATAGATTAATGCTCTTTGCTTTTTCCCTGAAGTTCTAGATAGAGCATCAATGTTATTAGAGGAAATATTTATGAACATCATTTTCATGACGATAGTATCATACTTCTTATACGAGCTCGATCCACGACAAGAATCTGAAATTTATCTCGAAAATATAAGAAAAAAAATTATAAATAAATAATTACCACAATTCCGGCAATAACGAAAGAATTCGTAGAATAACCTAATTTAATGGTAAATACGTACAAGTATTGCTCCATCTCAGAGTGAACTCACGATGAATGCAGTTCTCCAAAAGCCTCATAACCAAGTAACTAAAGGGTAAAATTCATCTGCAATCAAAGTATTCTACCAAACAAATATAGATTTTAGACACTGTAAATGGTAAACAACAAGGCTAATACATTGAGATCAATTATGAAATAATTAAAAGAAGCAAGGTAACGAGGTTAATTAATTGTTTACCAATCAAACGTCAACAAATCGATCAATCTACATATGAAAACTTGATGAATAAAAATATTCATTGTAAGAGTGATTTGACTTGATGTTATTATAGTTAGTTCATCGTTTTGTAGCAAGGACTTCAGGAGAACTGAGTTTCTACTTTCTAAGTATTAATAAAAAGGGAAAGTATATTTTGATTCATTCAAGGCAAACATGTACATGCTTCACTAACTTGTAATATAGTTTCAAAAGTGTTGTAACTTTCGTGGATAATCAAATATATAAATAGAAGAATCAACTCCCTGAGAAAAAAATGTTCGCTTTCTAAACAAAGTAAAGTTAAAAACGGTTCATTTGGCAATTAATATGCCAAAATTAGTTAGAGCAAGAAAATTTCATCGAATCTTGAGAAGTTATGGAAGTAAACAGTTTTTGCTTTCTTCTCTTGTTTCACATGTCTTTCAATCATACTGATCAAGTCAATCATCACTTTTCGACTTCTTTCTTCAAAGCTATCCAGGATGACTTTATAGTCTTCACTATAGTAGGTATGAATTATCATATTATCTATCATTTTATCAGGATGAACCATCATAAGACCCGTGCATAAGGCATATGAATGTTATTTACAATGATTTTCTCGAGGTCATATATCTATTTGAATTGATTTACAGCGCCTATTTTCAAGCGGATTTGCTTCTATTAACTTTTAATAGTGTCTCTCATGTCCGGATCCAAGAGGGACCTCTTAGTTAGCCATGATATAACGCTCCGTGGGGCACCCTTAACGTTTAAGCACTAAGCTATACAATTTCCGGGTGGATTTTTGGGGGCTTCACTCAGAGCTTGGAACCGTGACCCCAGAGAAAATACCCAGCAATATCAAAGCAAGAAAGCCATAGGGGAACTAGCTTCTTGTCGCTGTTTCCTTTTTTATTTAAAGTTATACAATGTTACTGACAATTTCAAAATATCTCATTATATTGTATTAGGGTGCTACTATTTGATCCCCCTCCTCTCACATTACAAACATGTCAAATTACTCAATTACAACTTTCAAAGTATGTTACACACTCACATATGTCACATCGAGAAAGGCCATATAGACTATTAAGGGCGCTTAATAGAATCATTCATTGTATTATTATATCTAGCTTTATCCGATGCACACCTAGTGCTCTAGCAAGCCATCTCGGGTCCATAAAGATAGATAGTAGTGACCCATCAACACAGTAATTGTTAGGGTTTGTAATTCGAAATTAAATTATATGTTCTAATATTTATAACATAATCAGGTGTGAGATAATGTATTGTAGAAAAATAGTGTTTAGATTTAATTATATAATTTTACAATGTAACAATTAGATAATTAGATTTTTAAGTACTTAGCAAACTTACTTAAATAATTTTTTAAGGATAAAATAACAATAATCAAATTATCAATTAGAAAAAACAACTAAAAATTAGATTCTCAAGACTATATTTTATAGCATGCAAAACACTAATAATTAATCTTTAAAAACACAACTCTAAACATTTTAAACTAATTATTCGAGAATTGTTTAAATAAGATGGGTTGAAGTTAAATTTTGATAAAAACAATATATTTGATTTGATAGGTTACTAACATATACCAGTCTTATTGTTATGTCAAACAAAACAAAATAAATGGATTTGGTGTGGATGATATAGCCGTTTGGTCTCTGTGTTATATTACTAATCACATTTTCAGTCTTTATAATTCATTTATTATGCCGCTATTTTGTTTGACTTTTGTTTCATTGTTGGTTTATAGTTACTTCATATACACTTCAAAATACATAGTACCCTTCTATTATTAATTTGTTTATTTATTAAATTAAAAGTGAATTATTAATCACTAATAAATAAAAAATAAATTGAACTACCACCATCACAAAAAACTTAAACTGCCACCACCTTTAATCCGTAACTGGTCGTCTACCACCGCACAATCATCTCATCACCATTTACGGTCTGTTCTCGAGTTATTTTAAGGAGGGGAAGGAAAATGTTGTGAAGGATTGGGAGGAGAAATCATGTTCTTGAGTTTTTTTAAGAGGAAAAGGAAAGGGTTGGGAGGGATTAGGAGGGACAATTTCACCATTTTTATGTGTAAAAACTTCCCTCCCACTTTGGGATGATTGGGAGGGGGATTTTTTGTATCATTCCCTTTCCTTTCTTTCCTTCCCACTCTTTCCCTTCCCTTTATAAAAAAACTCGAAAACAGGACGTTAGTACAACCCACCCATCCCTGACCCACCGTCTAAAACAAGATATCAAATGCCCATACATACCTCTGCCTATATGTTGTCTTCTCCGGTGAGGTAATTGACGACAAACAAACACCAATTCCTAAGAGAAAGATTGATGGAGTAAAGGGGGTGATCAAGGTGGTGGGAATACGACGAGGCCGGGGAGATGGTTGGTGGCGATGGTGCTGATCTCTGGCAAAAGGGAAGTTTATATATGGGTGATTATGATTTGGTAGAGAGAGAGATCACTACAAAAAAATAGACTTTTTGCGGCAACAAAAGTCGCCGCTAAAACTCAACATGTCGCCGCTAAATATCTTTTGCGACGAGATGTCACCGCAAAAACGTCGCCGCTAATGCTTCGTACCCAAAAGTTTTTTGCGACGACATTTTTGACTTTTTGCGACGACATACGACGGACCCATCAAGTGCCACGTGGAATAATAATTTAATTTAATTAGCGGCAACCTATTTAATTTAATTTTAAAAAAATAATTTTTTTAGCGGCGACATATATACCATTTGCGGCGATATAATAATTTAAAATTAATTAAATTAATTAAATGTTAAATCGTTTTTTGCGGCGACTTGTCGCCGCTAAAAGCCAATATAATAATTAAAAATTAATTAAATTAATTTAATTTTAAATCATTTTTTGCGGCGACATGTCGCCGCTAATAGCTAAAATTTTTTTTCCCAGCATTTTGCTGTATTTTGCGTTTTTCACCCATTTTTAACCGGGCAATTACTAAAACCTGCTGTTTCAGAACTCAAAACAACTGTAACACATTTTAAGCTATATAAAACAAACATACATACCAATCAATAGTTTCAAAGTTAACATAAACGTTTTTAGACAATCACAACGTCGCCTATCAAACTAATAGTCTAATCCTCATGATCGCTAGACTCTTCATCACGAGAAACCAAATCAGTGCTTGGTTCATGTCGGGAAGTTGAGGGAATATTGACATTTATACCTGCCGCACGTAATACTTCAAGTATTGCTTCTGTACGTTGAGAATTAGTATGCATCTCCTCCCGGACCTGCTGGATATCAGAAGAATGAGACGCAAGAATGACATCTACCTCTGCTTGTGTATATAATCTCCCTGTAGGCTGGGATTGTGCAGTAGATTGTGCAGCAGATACGGATGAAGAACTTAATGTTCTTCCCATTCCACGAACGTGTCCTCGGCGTTCACCTAACACCGTCTTCAAGATTTCTTCTTCGCTCAACGGATTTTGGCTCCCGACTTGACCGTCTCTCAAGAAAACCATACGGCGCTGTGTATGAATAAGATATAAAAACAATTAAAATCATATGATATATATATATATATATATATATATATATTTAAACACATAAGTTTTATGAAGTATAAATAATTACTTACATAATTTTCTTGAAGAGACTCGGATGTAAAGACGTCATTGCGTGAATGGTTTAACATGTACTGTTCAATCAAGCTAGGGGGTTCTAGCGTTTCCGGGTCACACTATAAACAAATTTAATAAGTATATATTTAATAACGATTAATATATCATATAAACGGGTCAATTATTATATCAATAAAACGGGTCAATCATTATATCAACATACTATGTCAAAATTAAGATTTAAACATAAATAGACTTACGTTCTCGAATCGATACTGACAATATGATCTCCGACCATGCAAGCTTTGATTTACTTGTTGCGCTCTTACTTGTGTGTTCGCTATTGACCGTTGAACGGTCTTTACCCCACAATAAAAGTCAATGTACAAACCCCACTCACTCAGTTCCATGTTAGGAGGAGGATCTTGACGCAGTTGTTGAGCCTGCGAGACCCCCCCTCTACTCTCAAACCATTTAAGCATAAACTTGTATTTTTGGTCTCTGTACATCTCACCACACATCTTATCGATTCCCGTCAAGATCGTCGAACGGCTTGGAGTGTCATAATGGTGCCTCAAATCAAAGTAAGTCTGTAAATTATACGAAAAAGTTAGTTTATTGTATATTTGTAACAAATATACAATATATAAAAAAAACTTAAGTTAAACCTCAAGAGAAGGTACGATCGTTGCCTTCAATTCTATGGGGACTTTTTCCCATGACGGGAAGTAATATGGGATGTTGTCTCTCACCAAGGTCCCCGCGTGACTCGTAAAGTAATCGGCATTAACCCCGACCTGTCTCCAAGTTTTGTTACATTTAATATCATCAAACTCGATTGGAAGTGGTCGTTTCCCGTTTCTCTTCCACGCCTTTCTCATTTATACATTTTGGGCTACTCCACGCCCTTTCTTGCTGCCTACGATTTCAAGCAAACAAGTTAAGAATACATGTAATTAAATTAACATATAAAAAATATTTCAAAGTTATATCATACCATCACCGCCACAAGCACCAGAAGAAGGTTGGCAGTTACCATGCGGTGGATCACCACCACAATCACCACCATGGCCGCGAGCTACAGCTGTCATCTGGAAAAAAATACAAATATACAAACAAGCCCATGAAAGTAGCATTAATGTTAGTTTACAAATAACCATTATATAAATTAAAAAACCTGCTAAAAATAACAATTCAAAGTAGTATCTTTTTACAAATACCAATTACTACTTTAGATTAATTAGATTCATCACTACTATAATTATGTGGTTCACATTCACATTCAGAATCAGAATCTTCATTATCATAGTCGTCAATGTCATCATCAATATCATCAACAATATTAGCATGTTCGGGTAAATGAACATGTTCAACTTCTGTTGGTTGACCTATACTCAAACTCGTATAAGTCAAATGATCCAAATCAGCAGACAATGATAGATCTGATGAATTACTGTCATGTATAACATCTTCGTCACCTTCAGCAATTCTAACAATTGGTCAAATGAAGTATCGGTCCATTTATTGATAACCTTCATATGCCTCAACTTTGCCAAAAAGTCAAGCGAAGACATCCAGTCATTACCAGAGTATAGCTCCGTGCCGGCTAACTTGAATAATTCACCAAGTTCATCATTTGTATCACTTGGGCCTTCAGTTGGCTCATCACTTTCCGTGTTGTGTTCGTTGACAGTATTCTCCTGACGAACATCATTGAGGTAATCATGCAAGTCATTATTCGTTTGACCAAGACCATCACGTGATGCTCGATGAACAATTGGTTCTCCGTGATACCTCCAAATCCTGTAGCCCTCGCTAAACCCGTTTTCATGTATATGAACCCTAAGTGCCCTAAGCGGGTGATAACGGGTGTTATCACAATAATCACACGGGCAACGAATATTACCATAACTATTTACGTAGTCTTTACACCTATCGAGGAATGCATCAAGACCAATAAAAAATTCACGACAATTACGGTTTGCTAAAGTAGTCCAACTCTTATCAATCGTCATAACTGCGTTCAAAGCATATCATACTTATTAAGAACACAAATCATGTATTAAATTTTTATACTAAGAAATTGTGACTGGTTTGTAGCAGGGTGGCCGTCCTAACCCACTTTTTGAATACCTTACCTCATATGTGAATACATATTACATGATCGGTTGTTTAAGAAAAATTCGGCAACATTTACCCTTAGCTCCCAAGTATATAAAGAAATATATACCCGGGAAGCATAGAGTAAATGACAACCGAATATTTCTTAAACACACTGCCATACAACAAGCATTCACATCCTAAATGAGATAAGGTATTCAAATAGCAGTCCCAACATGGGAACAACCCGAAATTAATTTCTAAATCAATTTCGAGCGGGTATTCTAAGCTCACACACGCAAATTTAATAGCTAGCATGATTACTAACACTAAATGAACATTTACTATAACAAAATTATTAAACATAATTAAACATCATATAAATTAAAGCTAACACTAATCTAATTTCTACCATTATTATCACACTAACAATGATTGTATATTGATATTTAGTAACAATAATCTAACATTATTAACGCTAACTAATTAATAATCTAACATCACAAATTAAAGATTAATACTACTTAAATATTAAAGATTAAGGATTAACACTAGCATTGAAGATTAACACAAAATAAAGATTAAAGATTAACACTAACATTGAATATTAACACTACTTATAGATTAAAAATTATTAACAATAAGCTAACATCATTAACACTAAATAATAATCTAAGATTGATCTAATTTCTAACATTTTTAGTGTACTAACAATGATTAAAGATTAAAAGTATGTAGCACTAATCTATCATTATTGACAATAGATAATAATCAAACGTCATCATATAAACTATTTAACATCATCATATAAACTATTTAACACATTATTAGTATACTAACAATACTTAAACATTAATACTAATTAACAATAATTTAAAATTAAAACACTAAACATAATCTAACATAATGAATTTAAATTAACAACTAAATTAATCAATTATTAACACTAGTCTAACACTAACTAACACTAATTAACAATTAAATAACTAAAACTATTATCATAAAATAATTTTAATTAAACACTAATTAACAATAATCTTAAATTAATCAATTATTATCACTAACTAACACTTAAATAACTTAAATTACTAGCAAAAAAGTATAATAATCTAACATAAACAAATAATAACCTAAACTAATTAACATTAATATATAACATTAATATACAATTAAAAAAAATACCTTAATTAGGAGGATGGGTCGTCGGAGGCAAGGAGGAAGGAGGAAGAATCCGACCGCCGGCGGCAGCGGCAGGGTGGACGATGGCGGCAGGGAGGAGGAGAAGCTTCTAACAAAAAAAAAGTAAAAATTAAATATCTATAACTACTAAAACCCTAGATAAAAGAAAATGGAGATGTTTACCTCGAAAACCAACTCGCCGGCGACGGAGATGACGGCGAACGGCGATGAGAAGGCCGGAGAGCAGAGAGCGACGGCGAGAGCGAGGCCACCGGCGGAGGCGAGCGACGGCGATGAGAAGGAGAGGAGAGAGCGAGGTGACGGCCGGCGGTGCGAAGAGATAAAGAGGCGCTGTGTGTATGTGTCGTAAAATGAAAAGAAAGCACGAAACAAACCCTATATCTCGTCACTTCTTTTGCGGCGACACTTTTTGCGGCGTCACTTAACCTTTTGCGGCGACGGGCGTAATTAATTAAATAAAGAAATTATAAAAATATTTTTAGTAAATAAAGAAAAAAAAATCCTTTTTGCGGCGTCACTTAACCTTTTGCGGCGACATCCAATATTTTAGGTGGGAAAAAAATCCCGCCATGGTTTTCAGTGGGAAAAAATGGTGGGAATAGCCTTTAGCGGCGACATATGTTGCCGCAATAAGTCTTTTGCGGCGACACCTACTTTTCAGATGGTTGTGGGCCCTTTGTTTGTCGTTTAGCATGGTTTTAGCGGCGACAAATGTCGCCGCAAAAAGCGTATGTCGCAAAAAATGTTTTTTCTTGTAGTGAGAGAGAGAGAGAGAGAGAGAGAGAGAGAGAGAGAGAGAGAGAGAGAGAGAGAGAGAGAGAGAGAGTACGTCTTTGTGAGAGAAGAGTGATAATGATTAAAACAATATTCATAATTAAGAAAAATAAGAAAAGAGACATAAGTGAATCATGGTCATTTCATGAGAAAGAGTGATGATATTTTGATCTCTTTACTTGGATCAGAAATCATCATTAAAAAAACATAAACAATAGGTACTACCAATATAAATAAAAGGAATTTTAGGATTGAAAATATAATTAGTGACATACTCCAGACACCAAACTGTGTAATCTACTCTTTATTCAATTTCTAAAACTATTAATTTTTTATGTAAATATATAGTTTTTTTTATCATGGAAAAGAAGTTTATGAAGCATTAATAAATAGTCTCTTAGCCTTTTTTGAAAATATAAATTTTACCTTTAAAAATTTAGACACAAACATCATAGAATATACATTTAACACATTAACACATACACTAGTTTGACCTCTCAAAACATAAACCAGTAGTATCGACAGTTTATGGAAAAACCAAACTAGATCGATGACACATATTGTTAATGATGTAACCGCATAAGACAACCAATATTATATATATTCATACGGCTTAGTCGAATTCATCAACACCGTATACATCCCCAATTAAATATTCTGGAAACCCATTAATAATTTAAGACCAGTGAAAAATACATTGCCCATTCAATAACAGTAAACTAACTATCTTCTAATATATATAAAAGACGAACTTGAAAAAAATAACTAGATGATCTAGACCCTTTATTTAATAAAAGAGTTAATCTTAGCCATTGATTTCTTTAATTTTAAATTTTTGATTTTGACTTTTTAGAGTCAAACTAATATGAATTAGATAAAGATAACCCTTAAGTAAATCAATCATAAATATCAATAAGTTATAAATAATTTAATAATTAAACGATCGTATATTAAATCTATTAGCTGGATAAACATCATAATTAATTGATTTATTGTTGTTAATTAGTTAAATCTTATTTATGTAATCTAAATATTTAAAAATATTATACTAACAAAATTATAAGTTTTATCATTTAAAATCTATCTATCTATCTATCTATCAAAATTATTCAATCCTCAAAATAATTTTGGAAAGATTAAAAATAGTGGATTAAAAATCGTGATACAAGAATTTGAATTCAATTTTAATGAGGGGGTTAGATGAAAACTGTTAGGGAGTTTTATAAAACATATGAGGGTGTTTTAAGAAAATGTGAGGGGTTTTTATAAAAATTATATATTAATGTAATTAATTATAAGTTATTTATAAGTTATGTTTAGTAACTTGTGATATATTTTATTTAGAGAAAAAATAGTTATATATTTACGACCGTCTCATTTTTATCTACGATTTGGTATAAATTTTATAGTAATATGACACTTTTTTGAAATTAGTATATTCTCATCACAAAGGTGATGTTTCATTTACTGCATTATTTTTATTTGAAAATTTTAATATCTTAAATACACTTCCGAAATACCCGTGCGTGCACGAGTCAATAAACTAGTAATTATAATAAAATAAAATATATATTAATATATAATCCAAATCAAAAGCGAAATCACACTTACAGATAAACGAAAATTAAGTTTATATAAATTATCCACATAGTCATTTACACAATTACACGTGATAATTAACAAGTTAGCATGTTAGATAGAAAACCATTTGTTGCTATATACCTACATTTATGCAATAATTTCCCTTTGATATTAGGAATATATGAAAGAAAAATCGAAATCGACTGGAAATCGAAAACTCTAAACGGGCTGGGTTTGGAGACGATAAATGAGACGTTTTGGTGATCCCCGCCTCAGTTACTCGAAAACTCTTCGTCGTAAGCACAATACTAATGATTTTTCTACTCGTGTTGATGTAAGAGAAGCTGAAATGAAAGTCCGTGAGAGTAAAAACAAAGAACAATGGAGGAGGGTGCTGTAAGGATTTACAGGGTACAAACATGCACAGTGGAAAAATAACTTGCAAATCCCATTCCCAAGATCCCAACTGGATCAGGTGAGGAAACAGAACCATAATCATAAAACAGATATATCATGCAATATACATAGGTTTAAAATCAGTTATTTCTAAGAGATAGAAATTATACCCTGAAACTGCTGAAGGGGTATACACAGCTACTGCACCCTAGAACTGGCTGCTAGACCGCCAAAAACTGAATGACTCGTGTGTATAATTAATACCCGACAAAAACTGCAATGTTTTTGTCCTAAACCGCCGCCGCCGTCGAGGACCGCCGTAAAAGGGTTCTCGGCCCTAGGGTTTTGCGCCGCTATAGTCGCAGGGCGCCGCCACTAGGCCGCCGTGTGCTGCCGTACGCCGCCCGTGTCCGCCGCCGGAAATACCCGAGACCACCTTAGGTTGTGATGGGCGGCCGAATATGAGGAGAGAGAGAGAGAGGAGACTTGTGTTGTTTTTAGGATTAGATAACTTTTAAAAGGATTGATTAGGTTTAAACCTTCTTATATAGATATCCTTCTGGGCCTAAGCCCTTGGACCTTTAAAGTCTTGTCCATTATCTATAACTTTAATCCTATTACAAAACAAGCCTTCCAAGTTCAGTTATTATTAATTAAACAATTGTTAATTAATAATTTCCAACCAAACTTTATTTATTAAATATTTAACTAATATTTAATATACTTTCTCTCTAATAATAAATATCCATTTATTAATTCCCTCTTTCCTGATAATTAATCAACTATTAATTAACTATTTTATAGACACTGAATTATTCCTGGTTCATGAGTGTGGTGTGCAGCTGTGTGACCCTTTAGTGACTCATAGTGTCCATGGATGTGATGACACGTCTATACTATCCCTGCACACAATCTATCAGACTCCTACTTGGGTGCACGATAGTTACACTCCCTTGTCCATCACGGGCCTAAGGAAGTCCCCAGCCAGACACTTAGGTTAACCACGACTATAAGTTCTATTATGTCCAGAGATTCTGTAATCACCTGCGTTGGAATGTTATATATATACGTAAAAGCCCATGGGCCTGTAGGGTTTTATTTAGTCTATTGCCTTGTGTATAAATGTCTGTATATTACCTTATTTGCATGTAATTAAGTGAAATAATAGATACGACTTTCTGATTTGCGTCCTTGTGATATCTCTCGTTACATGGTATCAGAGCCCCGTCTCCTGGGGTTTCTGATCCGTCTGAAGTTGCACCGGTTGTGTGCTCGGAATATCTCATCGCCCCCGGAATTGGACCCAGGTGTGTCCGGCGACCGTACCCAGTGAGTACGACATTAGTTTGACCTGCCACGTGCCCTTAACGCGCTGCCACTGTCCGCTGCCCTTATCCCACGCGCCGGCGCGTGTGCTTCTGTTCCGCCGCCGTTCATCGTTGTATGAACTTCTCTGGCGTCGTTTTCCTTCTGTGGCTTCATTCCAGGTGATATCTTGTCACTTCTGTCGTTATTTTGTGTTTGTAACACCGCTATTTTTTTTAAACACTGCGGAAGTGAATACAGACAAATACAACCTAATCACATAGGTAGTATAAAATGATTAATTAAACCGACACAAAAGACAAACATCTCAAAAGCCGGCGTTACATAGTTTAAACAGGCTCGACTGACACAAAATATCAGAGTGCAGTTCAAACATTCCCAAAAAGCAAACGCAACACCCGGCCAACAGCCAAACTTACCGCAACCTGCAAAAGGGGGTTTATGTGGGGAATTAGCACAAAGCTAAGTGATGGAGATTTAACAAACGAACAACATCAGTTACAACAAGTAACGACATACAATCAAATCACATAATTGCCATCAAACAATTATCACCCAGGTCATGCAATCAGGGATATCCAGAGGACCGGCGGTTCTGCAGAACCTGCAACCAAATGCCGGCCTAGCATAGGTTTACCGATAGCACATTGCTACTCAGTTCAGTTAACCGTTTCTGTTGTCTCAAAACACATCAGAAACCCTTAACTGAAAACCAAAAGCAAACAGCGCCCAGCCTACAAAACTGTCACGGCTGACCTCCTTCAAAACAACCAAAAGTCCAGACGTCACAGTTGTCCCCGATTACAAAGCACATATACAGACCAAAACATATTGATTAACTATCATAAGCAAAGATGATCAAGTTATCATATTGAACATTCTGCTTATAAAATCAAGCATAAAAACAATTGCAACCGTAACCGTTACAACCACTACAACTCGTGAGTTAAAAGTCCACTCACCTGCGTCCTCTACCAATCCAAAATCCACACTCAGTTGTCTTATATCACTGAGTCTTTGAGTCCTCTGAGAATACAATATAAATAAGTCAATAACTCAAATTATAATTAACTCCAAAAGTCAAACCAATTCACTAACAAGTCAAAGCTTACCCGTTACACTTAATCATGTATAACCAACAAGAAATACACTCAAAATCATTTAGAATATCATTATATAAGAGACTAAACATGTAGCAATCAACAAGGCATTCATAAGCTTCATCTATCTCCCATTAATCCACAAACGGGTCAAAACCCAACCCGTTAGGCTTAATTCACCAAATCAACTTGAAACACATGTGAAACAACTTAGGAACTCTTAATATATCATATGAAACATGTAGCAATCGATGAAAGACAAACCCGAGTCATCTAAGTCCGTTTCATACAATTAAAGTAGGCATTGATCATTAAATTAGCATAATTAATTCAAGGTCTTCCTTAACATGATTCATCATCATAAACACCTTATAAACATCATATAAACATACATATAACAAGTACTAACAATGAACAACAACTCATAAGAGCTTAAGGTCAAATACTAAATAAAACCTTGTTTTACATTTGTCAAATACACTTTCCAATCTGACACAGCTGCTGTAAATCGATTTTTAGGCCAACTTACAGCTCAAATTAGCTTCTGGACTCTAAATAAAAGTTAAAGTAGACATCTCCAGCTTTCCAACGATATAAAATACGACCTCTAACGATGCTTCGTTGATTTTTAATGATTTTTAGAAAACAGTCCAGAATTTGAAGACAATTCCGAACAGCAGCAGACGCAGTCTGTTTTTACATTAATTCGACCAGCAGCTATTTCACACACATAAAATCGATTTGCAGGTCTGAAAACTCATCTTTTGACACTCCTAAGCATCATATAACATCAACTAACATACTAGAAACATTTTACAACATCAAAACACATCAAAGTACATCAAACCTTGAATCTCAAATCTTCAAGTTTCATCCAATGCTTCCATTAATGGAGTTCTACCCTTGATTAATGAATTTCACAATATATAAACACAAATTGATAACAAATTCAGTATATATGTGTAACTAAACATACCAAGACATACCAACAACACACTTAGAAACATTAATTCATAAAATCTCCAATTCAAGTTTAATCATACACCTCCATTAATGGGTTTCTTGAGCTCCATCTTCAAAACACAGCAATTACTCAAAATATATAAATGAAATCGATGAGTTTATGATTCATGAACATGACAAAACACATAATCAAGCTTAATTTCTCATATACCCAACTTATCCATAAACCCTAGAATTCAAGAATGGGTTTTGTTTCTAAAATACATCAAGAACTAACAAGAACTAAATAATAAATACATACATACCTTCAATTTGCTCCAGAAAACACAAATATTTAGAGATTATGGGCTGTACTTGTTTTGTTCTTAAGTAAGCTTCACCACCAAGAAGGCATACATACGTAATACACTAAATTTGACTCTACTGAAGTCAACAAAAACTAAGGTCGGCTGGTGGATGGATTAAAACAACACGCAGTATAAAATACTGTTATCTAACATACAGGAACTCAATTAAAGCGGTCCTATTTAATTTATTAACATGCAACGAGGTATTATTTGGGACCCTCGTGTAAAAACGAATCATATGGCATCAACTAATAGATAAAATATTTAAACTAATATTTCACCTTTTTATTTCGCGGTCCAATTAAATCATCAATCAAATAGTCAAATTAATAACAAACAATTAATCAATTTACAGTTTTACACTAACAATTAAATATAAATAATAAACAAATAGTTTACCATTCGTGCGTAAACTACCAGGCCCATTGGGAGGATGTTACAGTGTTCATTTGGAGGATTGGTTATTTTGATGCACTGTTCTGTTTGATCGAGACTGTTACTGATCTGAATTTCTGAGTTGAGTTTGGGTATTAGTTTCTTTTATCTCTTCTATTATTACCATGGAAGATTTTGATGACAAATCTCGTAGTAGCGGGTCTGGGACACCTGAAGTGCTTCCTGTTGCCATTAAACTTACTGATAATAAACTTGATGGTTCAAAATTTTATGAATGAAGCAAAACTATTCGACTTTATCTCACATGCATGAGAAAAAAATGATCATCTTACTTCTAACCCGCCTGTTGATGACACCCGTAAGCTGTGGTTACAAAATGATGCCCGTTTATTTTTGCAAATTATGAATTCAATTGACTCTTCAGTAACTACTTTGATTAGTCATTGTGAGTATGTGAAAGATTTAATTGAATACTTGGATTTCTTGTATTCTGGACAAAGCAACATTTCTAGAATCTATAATGTTTGTAAGTCCTTTAATCGTGGGGACAACAGGATCGATCTCTCACTACATATGTTATGGAGTTTAAAAAGGTATACGAGGAACTCAACTCCCTTCTCCCGATAAATGCTGATGTGAAAGTTATGCAAACACAGAGAGAACAGATAGCGGTCATCAATTTTTTGACTGGGTTACGACCAGAATTTGATGCCATCAGATCACATTTCCACAATGAATCTATTATTCCTTCCCTACACGAAACATTTGCTCGTGTTCTTCGAAATGAGAACATTCGATCTTCTCAGACTTTGGATCATCATAGTGCTTTGGCTAGTCAAGGGGTATCTCATGGTGGTTTTCGAGGAGGATCCCGAGGAGGCTATAGAGGGGGTTTAAGGGGAGGCCATAGTGACCGAACAACTAATTTGCGAATTCCTGGTCCTCAGCCAAACCGCTTCCTTTGCCGCATCATTTTCCACAATGTACTCATCCTATGTAGTTTAATCTGCTATAATATGTTGCTTCTGGCTTTTTCAAGATACGGCTCCACCGTTTAGGGTAAAAACAAACCCTGACTGCGACTTAAAGTCATCTCTGTCTGTCTGGAAGCTCGCATCTGTGTAACCAGTTACACTGATTTCATCCGTGCTTCCACCAAAGACCAAAAACATATCCTTTGTCCTTCTCAAATACTTGAGAATGTTCTTGACAGCCACCCAATAGGGTTCACCCGGATTTTGCTGGTATCTACTCGTAAGGCTTATGGAGTAAGCAACATCAGGCCTAGTACATAACATGACATACATAATCGATCCTATTGCCGAAGCATAAGGAGCCGATTTCATCCTCTTCTGCTCTTCTGGAGAAGTAGGGCATTGAGTCTTGCTCATTGGTATACCAGATCTCATAGGGATGAATCCTTTCTTGGAATCTTCCATCTTAAAGCGTTTCAACACTTTATCTATGTATGTACTCTGACTAAGTCCAATCAGCCGCCTAGATCTATCTCTATAGATCTTAATACGAAGTATGTATGCGGCTTCTCCTAGGTCCTTCATCTGGAAACATTTACCTAACCAGGATTTTACTTCTTGTAATGCTGGTACATCGTTTCCTATGATCAGCATGTCATCCACATACAGGACCAGGAAGATTGCTATGCTCCCACTGAACTTCGGATTACAAGTCAAACAACTAGGTCACGGAATTTTAATAAATCAATCCATGTACATTAAAGACTTGTTGAAAAAATATATGAAATGGCTAGTTGTTCATCAATTTCTACTCCAATGGCTGCAAAAACTAAACTATCTGCTGACCTTGATGGAAAAAAGTAGATTTAAAAACTTATAGGGGTATGATTAGCTCATTGCTGTATCTTATGACGAGTAGAACAAACATTATGTTTTCTACTTGTCTGTGTGTAAGATTTCAGTCTTATCCCAAGGAATCTCATATGCATGCTGTTAAAAGAATACGTAGACATCTTAAATGTACTACAGATCTAGGTCATTGGTATCGTCGAGATTCAAGTCTAATGTTATATGCTTATTCTGATGCAGATTATGCTGGATGCATGTTGGATCGAAAGAGTACATCTGGCAATGCACATGTTTTTGGCGACTGCTTAGTCTGCTGGGCATATAAAAAGCAAAAATGTGTCTACATATCAACAGATGAGGCGGAGTATGTTGCTGCTAAAATGTGTTGTTCTCAAAGCTTGTGGATCCGGACACAACTCTTTGATTTTGGCCTTGATGACAAAATACCGTTGTTGTGCGACTCACAATATGCTATTGCAATTTCATGAAATCCAGTACATCACTCTAAAACCAAACACATAGATATCAGATATCACTTTATTTAAAGACAACGTGGAAAAAGATTACCATGTTCAGACAGAAAATCAACTGGCTGACTTATTTACTAGACCATTAGGCGATTCTTTTTTTAATGATTTAGTTTCTAAGTTGGGAATGCTAAACTTTAAGATCTGACATTCTGTCTTTCAATTTATACTTTTTGTCTTTATTGGTTTGAGTAGATGTTACACTGTGTGTTCATTGTTCAGGAATATGAAGTTGTTATCAAGGGGAAGTGTCTAAACTAATACAAAACTGCATACTTGTAGGGGGAGAAATAAACCGAAAATAAAATCTCACAAATTTTCTTATCTCTCGCTCAACTCAAATATTTGTGCTAAATGCAAAATTTGAGGGGGAGTTTGTTTGAATTGTGAAAAATAGAAAATGTTACAAAACAAATTGAAAAACATGAAAAAGTAAAAAATATTTCATTTGTGTTTTGTTATTTATTTTGAAAAATACAAAATGAAAAATAATTCACAAGTGAGTTGTCTTCTTATTCAAATCATGGAAAATTAGTTAAAACATTCAAATTCGAAACAAAAGTCAAAAAGTCAAAAAACCTTCGATTTTAAGAAACTTACGTGTTAAATTACAAAGTATGAGATTAAAGTATTCGAATTCGAACCATGTTCAAATACAAAGTCTTCGAATTTGAAACAATCATTTTTGTTAAGTGTTCGAGCAGGCTATAGTGTTCCTCTTTGGTCTTCGCATTAAAAAACCTTAGTGATTAAGAGGCTTTCGAGCACCCACTTTGGGGTGTAAAAGGGTTCGAATTCGAAGAATACTATTTGAAGAAGGGTTTAAGCGGATGCATTTCTTCGCATTCGAAGGAACTAATTTTTGAAGGATTCAAGCACCCATTTGTCTAACGGTTATCATTCGAATTCGAAAATTTTCAATTTCCTTAAGGGTTCGAGCGTGATTTCTCCCAAATTCGAAAGAATTTGAATTTTTAAACCATCATTCGAGCACATGAATAGTGGCAGATAACAAGTTTGGTACCATTGTGTACTGACACGTCATAGGAGTCCGATCAAAACTCATCCCCTTCACATTTTCTTTTCATTTGTTCATCTTTATTGTTGCTCGAGAATGAATTTTTACTCTCGTTACTTGATTTTCAAACTGTAATGAAGTGCTACAAAAATGTTCACTATTTGTGCGAAATTTGTTTGTGATTCATAAGGTATACTTTACTCAAGATTTTGATGAATTTAAAGAGGTTAAACTTGGATTTTTGGGTCTGTTCTTCTAGAAAACCGTAACCGAACGTGAATGTTTCAATTAGTTGTTTGACTAGATTATGAAGTTGGTAATGGAAATAAGTGTTATGATGGGCTTAATGAACACTAGAAAACATGAATGAAACAAAAAATTTCGAAAAATCCATTTTGTGTTCTTCGTGTTCTTCGGGTGTATGAATATACTTTTATGATTTTGAAATGGACTCAAATCTTGATGTTATGATCATATTTGGAAAAATTTCAGTGTTGTAAATGTGTTTGTACACATGAAAATATTGTAATTCAATTTTCAAAACATCTTTTCATTACCATTTGACATCACTTTGTCTTTAGGATTTCAAGTGTTACGAGTTTTTGAAAAAATTTCAAATTTTTTTCAGAAGTCAAAATTAGTTAACTTAAGATCAAAAGGTCGAGTTTGATCTAAGTTAGACTATTTGTGGTGCTTTTGTGTGTATGGGTTATTCTTTATTTGCATATGTTTACAGAATCTATTAAGTTTACTATCTTTACAAGAAAATGACTAATTTGGAAGATGATGTCGTCTTATATCGTTCATCGATGGCTAGCCTTTCCCATAACCCAGATGATCAACTTTTGTGAAAATCACATTTTCTGTTAGTGGTCTCCCATGAAAACAACCATTTCGCTAATTTCACAACTTTTAAAAACCCGAACTTTCCCATAGTTTCAGAAGTCTTCAAAGTCCACCCACTAAACCATGCCTTGACATACAATCCATCAACCTCTGGAACACATGTCCCTCAACTATATGTTCAACAGTTCTGGAACACCTCTTATGTTCATACTAGCTCTAGAACTGGTAATCTTTTGATTCGAAGGAATGTGAATCACTTCACGTCACTGTCCAAAGGCTTAAGGAGATTTTCCGACTCCTTACTGCTAACAGCCGTCCTCCCTACCCTACCTTTGAGGAAATACCGGATCAGACCATTGCTCTTGCAGCCATCCGAGAATGGATTACAATGGAGATCTGGAAAAGAAATCACAATTCAAATAGGGCAACCTCCATCCTTAATTCTACTACTTTATGACCATTCTTCAGAGGTGTCTGACCCATAAACATACTGGATATGAGTACCCAAATGATAAACAACTCAAGTTGCTAGTTGCTGCTGCCAATCATTTGCACATAGATTATGCACAACTATTCTTCGAGGATCTCCAGGCTATAGTTGAAGCCAAAGCTGACACGAAAAATGGCTAAAGGGAAATTCCTACCGTACCAATGGTGTTTGTCCATGATTATACAATTCTCTATGGATCAAAATTTGGACATCCCAAGGAGACCTGGTCATCCCTCTATTAAACCAAAGTTGTTTAATTATCTTAAATCTATGACTGTTGAACATCCTCTGCAACCTCAACCGTTCCCCATTTCATTGTTAAACCTATGTGAGCAAAATCAAGTTGTAGTGAGTTATAAGGAGAGCGTAGGGTTATGCAGAAGAAGAAGTGAGTAGCAGAGAAAAACAGAATGAGAGTGTGGGAGGGAGGTGAGAAAAAAACAAGATAGTGCTGAGGGACCCCTAGCCACTAAAATCCCGGAAGCCACATCTGCTATTGGTCGTGACTTCGTTGGGACTAGTCATCCCAACAATGCACATTAAACCCCACCTATCTACTTGGGTATCTCTCAATAGATACCTGTTACATTCCACAGGGATATTTCACATACACTATCGGCTTCTCTTTTGAAGAATGTTGGTACTAAAACAAGAGGGATGTCTCCCTCATCCTCTACTGTTATTTATTCGCACACTGATATACCGCAAATTTCTGCGTTTCTTTCTTGACACCACTACACGATTGACCTTGTTGATGCACCCAGTGTTTAGAACTTCCGTAGGTGGCACCACTGAAGGTGTCATTCGGGGATCGGAATGAAATCCTGCCGATACATGTATAAATATATATATAGGGTGTGGTTAAACAAAGAACCTCCCTTAAACAAAGAACCTAAAGAACCTCCCTGGTGATGACATGTGGCACATTGTTTAGGGGCAAAAAAGGAAATTAAAAAAAAAAAACTCATCGGCGCCTACAGCACCCCAAGCAAAACCCATCAACAAACTTAAAAAAAAAATCCCCATTTACTTTAAATGATCATAACTCGTTCGTTCTTAACAATTTTAACATAAAATTTATACCGTTAGATTCAGTTTTTCGTCCTCTTTCAAACAAGACCGGACTTGATATATTTCTGAAACTTTTTTTTTTGAAATGCAAAGTTTGCATTTTGAGTTAGGTTCATTCAAACTCAAAATGCAAAATCCGTAGTTTGCATTTTGAGCTGGGTTCATTCAAGCCCAAAATGCAAAATCCGTAGTTTGCATTTTGAGCTGGGTAATTCAAGCCTAAATGCAAAATCCGTAGTTTGCATTTTGAGCTGGGTAATTCAAGCCTAAATGCAAAATCCGTAGTTTGCATTTTGAGCTGGGTAATTTAAGCCTAGAGCTTAAAACATAAAGAATACAAAATGCAAAAAACATGCAGAATGCAAAAAACATGCAAAATGCAGAATGCAAAAAACATGCAGAATGTAGAACATAAATCGTATAAACATACAAAATGTAAAAACGAAAAACGGAAAAAAAAACTTGATCGTTGCTAATTTCTGATCTGAGACGAACCTTTTGCGACGACATTCAGCTCATTAGCGACGATATTCAGCTCATTAGCTACGACATTCAGCTCATTAGCGACAAGCTGCCAAAATGCAAAAAAAAAGATTTTTTTCCTGCGCAGCTGCCAAAATGCAAAAAAAAAATTCATTTTCAAAAAAATTTTAAAAAAGTATAGGAAGAGTGATCTTGTTTGAAAGAGGATTAAAAAACTAAAAGAATGGTATAATTTTTTTGATTAAATTCACAAAACTTAAAAAGTTATGGCAATTTAAAGTTTTTGGTGGTTTTTTTTTTAAAAAAATCGTGGGTTTGGGTGTGGATAATTACATTTTTGCCATATCCTTCCTAAATTAATACATAATAATATCAGTTTTGCCACCGATCAATCTCATCCCTTGATTTTGATGATCCAAAGGTCCAGATTGTTTCTTTAGGTTCTTTGTTTAACACATTGTTCTTTATTGATTCAATTTCTATATATATATATATATATATATATATATATATATATATATATATATATATATATATAATGGTATTCATATGATAATCAAGATTAACCATAAACATGTAATAACATTATAGTCAAGATCATCAACCAAAACATATATGCATACATACATATATATACGATCGATTATATATATATATACATATACATATATATATATATATATAGGGGAGGGTTCAAACGAGAATTGTTTTTCGTACGAGAACTGCGAGAACCAATCTCAGCCGTTCCTTGAATATGGGAAGTTCATGGATGGAGAGCATGGAGGGGATCATGTGTGGCAGGGTGCATGTGAGGAATTCATGGGTGGGCAATGACATTAAGGAGGGGGAATTCGACGGCTCAGATTGGTTGTCGCAGTTCTCGACGAAAAACAGTTCTCGTTTAAACTTTTGTCTCTCTCTCTCTCTCTCTCTCTATATATATATATATATATATATATATATATATATATATATATATATATGAGGGTTCATTCGAGAACCGTTGTTAGTGCGAGAACCGTGAGAACCAATCTAAGCCGTTCCTTGGATATGGGAAGTTAAACGGATGGAGAGCATGGAGGGATAGAGTGTGGCAGGGTGCATATGAGGAATTCATGGGTGCCCAATGACATTGAAGGAGGGGGAATTGGACGGATCATATTGGTTCTCGCGGTTCTCGTATTAAGAATGGTTCTTGCATGAACTTTTTCCTATATATATATATATATATATATATTTATATATATATATATATCATCGATTGATCATGGCAACAAGAACAAGAACATAAGATGAAGATTATACCTTTCAATCCTTGCTAGGGTTGCTAAAGATGGTCCACCCATAATGAGCAATACAAGTACCCGTTAGAAGAGTTAACCACAGACTTGATCAAACTTCCTTGAAGCCAAAAGCTCCAAATCGCAAACCCCCTTGGTGTGGGGTTCGATTTCGGCCGAAAGGGAGAGAAGGATAGAGTTTTTGTGTAATGTGTTATTTTCTTAAACCTAATCAAAGTCATGTTAATCCCTATTTATAGATGATATTTATTAAGGATTAATTAGGAAACTTTGATTATTTACCATTTACTAATTATTATTAATATAAAATATATTACCTATAATATATATATAAATATATATATATATATATATATATATATATATATATATATATATTGTTTTTCCTTTAACAATTAATTAGTAATAACCTTATTCAAGTTATTAATAATCCAAAAATATTAATCTTGACTATCATTAATTAAAAATATATAATTATTAACTAATAAATATATATTTTCTTGTTAATAATTTATCTTGATAATCAAAACTCTCCTTCTCGTAATAACCGGTTTATAACTAACTGTTATAAAACCATTCTCCTATTTGTGATTATATAACTTCTTAAATTACATGCCCTCACAGGTGTGACCCTTGAGTGCCTTATGGCATTGGTCGTGGCATCGGGGTTCGACGGTTATGCACACAAATCCTATCATATCTAAGTGATCCGGTGATTCTATTACCCCATAACAACTTGACATTTCCATCCAAACTGTTGTTAAACCCGTACATGAAAAGTTGGATAAAATTCAAGCCACCCTTGATGCCTTAAAACCTAAAGTTGATGATGGAACAAGGTTTGCAATAGATACACTGAAGATCTCCTTTTGTCTAAATTTCTTCAAAATGCTCATTCTCGTGAACACCACAATGATTTAATCACTACACTTCAGCTTCATCAGACTAATAAAGGGAGCAAGCCTGAATGAATTCAAGGAGCACATGAAAGAATACATCGATGATCTGGGTAATACTTTTTGGTCTAAAATGGATGCGGCGGATAATCGTTTAAAGGCAGTAGAAGATGCCTGTAAAAACCCAAGACTCAGGGTCCAAGCATAAGCATGATGATCAAGATCCTGATCAAGATCGTCCTGAGGGGGAGAAATGATCAAGGACTTTAACTTTTGCATCCTTGACTCATAGAATAGCGGTGGCTTTGGGTTTAGAAGAGATTGAAATATAGGCTAGTACTACTCAACAAACAAAACAAAAAAAGCAAAACCTTGTTGTTAGTAGGAAGGGGAGATTGAACCCGAACCTGATTTAGATCCAATCTTTGCAGACATTGAATATTTTACTTTTGAAAATGTTGGTGAGGAAACAAGGATTGTGGATAAATTCCCAGATGATCTCCCTCTAGAAAAGAGGAAAATGAAGGCAATCTCAAGGGTTGAAAAGCCTAAGAGACAGTATGCCACAAAGGCTAAATTGAAAGAACCATTAAGGAAACTTGATATTTCAAGAATACTTCAAGGTGTTACCGAAGAAGTTCATACTATGTTTCCTCCATTGCCTAAGAAGTTCCAACTGTCTGCTGTTGACATACTTGAACAGAATAAACAAAAAGAAGCGGCAGAACAACTGAGACTCGAATCCGAATGGCCTCTGCCTGAAAATATCAGACTACCTACTACTCCTCTAGTGTAGATCTGGTGGAGAGATTACGCTGCGAATGCTACATTCTTGGAAGATCGAATTCTAGTAATATTTGCTGATAATTTTGAAGAGAAAATTGCTCCAGAGTTGAGAAATTTAGATGACAACAGAAAAGGAGATATGAACATCTGCTGAATGCTTTTAAAACTCCAAAAGAACAAGTAATATCAGAATATTCTATCACAAAGCTTCTACATGTAATCGTTCACAAGTCAATGGATTATCAATTTGCTATCTACAAGGTAGAAAAAGGAAACGGCCAAAAGAGAACTTTCAACGAAGCTGATCTTAGGCACATGACTGTACAACATTGATTTTATATATGAATATCTTTCCTTAAAGACAAACAAAACTTTTGAGGAGCAATTTGGTAGAACAACTTTGATGGGTTATATGAGAAGTTGATGGAGTTCATTGAAGAGCATGATGTTCAACTAGGAGCAGAAAGCAACCATACCAGAGTTAATTATCTTAAGCCTGAGCAAAGCCATGCATATCTTGAAAAGCTTGATGAGTTAACAATAGTTGAGCAAGGGTATGAAAGCTTCAAAGGAGAAAGAGGTGTCATCTTCAGATACTCCAAGAAAGAGAAAACATTCATAAGAATTACAGACTTAATGGCATATTCAGATGACACCTTGAAACTACTTTATCACATGCTTCAACAAAAGGTATTGCTTGTGCTACAATGCCTCGAGCTGAACAAGATCAAATCTATTAGATTGTGAATAGAGTTAAAAAGACACTAGAGATCAGGAGGATCATAAGGAAATGGCAGGTGGCATTTTGAATAAGAAACAAGCCGAGGGTACACCTTTAGAGTCTTAAATTTTGTCATACTCTTCTCTCCTCTCTTGCATCCAAGTTATCATGCGAACTCAAAAGAAAGACGGTTTTTGAGGTTGTGTAGAATCTGGTGGAACAATTAAAAGAAAGCGACCACTATGGACATTTTTAGTTGATGAAAGGAAATACTTTGATAGTGGATAAAAGAGGACCAGTCTGTAAGTGCTCATCTCATTAATATGAGAAGGTTATTTGATTTCTTAACTATCTTAGGATCACAAGTCAGTGAACAAGAGCTAGTCATGCTATTGATCGGGTCTCTAACAGATCCCTTTTAGCCAAAGGTAGTGAATGAGCTTAGAGGACATGAACTAAAAGTTGTTGGTAAACACGATATCTGATGTGTATAGGTGACCATATGTATCTTGTTGTTGTTGGTACGACAGATGTTGAGCGAATGGAAGAAGATGACTGGATTGATGAGCTAGGAGACATATGTTGTCTAGTTCGTGGAAGCAAGGATTTATGCAAGCACTCACTCGACATTGATCAACTGGACATTGGTTTACCCAATGATACATGTATATTTATGATAGATTGCTTAGTTACTTCTTTTGAATCATGGGTACTTAATATCGGGTGTGGTCGTCACATATGAAATCATTTGCAGGGATTCAAGAAGAGTAGGAAACTAAGGAAAGGCAATATAGATCTATGGCTAGGCGAAGGCTCCACAGTTGGTGCTAAAGTTGTAGGAACATATAGTGTTAGATTACCTTCAAGATTGATTATAGAACTAGAGAATTTTTTTTACGCTACTAGATTAATCAAGAGTGTAATCTCGTATGATTAATCAATAGACAAAGGTTTTACCTATCAGTCTGCTTGACAAAATGGTTTTACGCTACTAAATTAATCAAGAGTGTAATCTCGTATGTTTTTACGCTACTATTTTGTGCTTTAAGAATGATTTATTCTATTTTAAAGCAAGTTGACAAAATGGTCTATACACATTAAATATGCAATATGATAATAATGAAATTTATCATATAAGTAAGCGGTTTGAAGATGTTTTCTACATACATACCTTTGGCATTGTTGGTGTTAGATATCGGTGGCACCTAGAAAATGCAGCCAAAGTAATAAACGTTTAAAGCATTTTTTTCTAAATCAATGCCAACTAATATGTCCCAATGGACCAAACTCTAAACATGGAACAATGCAACTAAAAGGTAAACAAGAAGATGAGAATGTACCCACATGTAGCTTTCACTCCTTGTTACTATTGAACATAGTCGGATGTGAAGACAAAAACGTGTGTCTCTCTATCGGCATCCACACAAAGCCCGCTTGAATCCCACTTGCTAAAGTGCTTGTATGTCAACAAGAACAACACCAAGAATTGACACCAACTTGAAGCCTCGCAAGTAGTCTTCCAAGTGTGTTTGAGAGAGTTTTTGTCAAGTCTCTCAACCAAGTAGCCAACCTTGACTCATTAGGCTTGTAGAGCATTAATATAGACCATCCAAGAAAGCCTCTAAAAGTTCATAAGCGACCTGGAGTCAATGACCATTAAAACCCACTTAAACTAGTCTTAAAAGACTATTAAAGTGGCTGTTACAGCGTTGAGGCACGCCTGTGCCAGCCCAACCGGGCACACCTAAGTCACGCACGACTTGGGCTCGTGGCTTGGCATTAGGCACGGTCATACCTGCACGAGGCACGCTCGTGACAGCCAAAGAGGTACGCCCTAGGCACACCGGACTTAGGCCGGCACGCACGTACCTAGCCGTGGGGCACGCCTGTACCTACAAGAGGCACGACCTATATTGGCCCACAGAAACCATCTTTCGGGTTTTCCTTCTCTCGTTTAAAGGTGGTGCCAGAATCAATACTTGGCGTGTGACCCAATAGGCCTATGCCTCATCGGTAGTGATAGCAACTCGTGTGTGTCATGACACACCCACGAAAGGGGTCATCAACATAGATGGGCCTCTAGCAAGGCATCTATGCCCCCAAGTAAGCATAAGGTATGTCATACATGACAAGTACTAACCTGCAAAGAATGGTCCTATAGATAAGTGATCATTCCTCCCTTCGTTCACGATATCACGTGTTAATGCGAGGCATTAACACGGTCAACCTCCAGATCATCCACGATTCTATTTATCGATCAAGACTAACTATGACAAAGAAAACAAGTTCCAAAATTGATCCATTATCAATTTAACTTGAGCGTAGCCACACAATTTGGTGTCATCAATATAGTCAATGAGGGGCCCGTGGATATCTCTCAAAAGAGGAACGAATACCTTCGACTACATCATCCCATCATACTAGCAAAACCTTGCCTGAAAACCCCCATTATAACGGCCAGTTACGAACCGCATTCGAAAGAAATCAAAACAAGACCAAACTAATAATCAAGAAACACAAGTATCTCTAGTATAAGGATCAACAATATTATCATCCTGATTTACTCGTGACCTTGTCCATGAAGTAAACTCAGGTGTTGGCCCTCCAGTCACTTGATCCATTATCAAGTATAGGTTAAGTGTTGCATAACCATGTATTCAATTCAAGATGAATACCTTTACCAAAAACTTACCTCGATTTTAATTCACTTGTTACTCCCTTAAGAAGAACGACCGATCGTGGTGATTTAGAATAAAGTTTTTATTCAAGGAAGCGGTTAAACATGCTAAGATTGAACACAATAAAGGCTAATGAAAGTACCCGCTCCAAGCATATTACCAAATCCCCATTTAATAATCGATACAAGCAAAACACACTTATTTCTTAATGTTCCCAACACATGCATATCAAATTTAGCTAAAATAAACTCAAGCCAAAGTCTCTTTGCACACTAAGTGCATGCAAACCTAGTATGGCGAATCATCACTAGCTTGAGACAATAACCTAGTTAACGAATGAGCTAAAAGCTATCCGTTTGTACTCTTATAATCACCATATCTCTACTTATGACCAATCATTTATTAAGTGTGCGTCGGTGAGATAATGGTCCACTGTCTAAGCCTTTGTATTCTCATTTGTTTTAGAAGAACACAATTGAATCAATGAAGCTTACGACTATGGTCCTTGTCCACAAGACATCATACTCTCATTGGTCCTGCAAAGGTCCGAATAGAGTCTTGACACCCAATACTATGGTTCATGCCTATGAATCATCATACCATCATTGTTCCAAAAGAGTCCAATAGGATCACGATGCTCAAGGCTACATTTCATGTCTAGGAACTATCGTACCCTCATTGTCTCAAAAAAGACCAATAGAATTACGATGTTCAAGACTATGATCATTATATATAAGTCATCATACGATCATTGTTTTGGAAGAACCCAATAGGGTCAATGATGCTTAAAGAAGCATTCCATTTGACACCATCATAACATCATCACTCGGCAGGGTTACAAGCCCCAATCAACATCGGTAGCTATCCCTACTAGTATAGAAGCCAGCGTTAGAGTAATCATATTACTCCAATCCCCTTTTACCCACCGAACATCTAGAACATATCTCAATATTTCTTGAACTCCATAAGTTACATTTGGATATACTACATCTTCTTATCAAGCAAAAATCCCCAAACCGGGTTCGTAAACCGCCAGTTCAAGACATTGTCTTCAACAAGATTGATATCGTAGATATATAAAATTGGTAATAATAATGCTCCCACTAGCTCTGGCATTCCTTGAAGTTTCATCTTTGCTTCTAAACAACAAAATACTATGTTTTTCTCATCAAACAAAGATCTAAACCTTGAGATGCTTTGTATAAGCCCACGAATGGGCTTCTTGAATTTGTAGACATTACGAGGATACTTTCAATGTAAAAGACTCTCGGAGAGTGTTGAAACACTTCCTCAAAATTCACATGAAGGAATACGTTCTTTACATTTTACTGCCATACCTCATAGCCATGAGAAGGTAGTGATATCCGTGAGTATATGAGTAATACTTCAACATAACCACGGGGAAAATTTCCTTATGATACCATCCATATAGTCTATCACAACGGAACATTTTTCCACCAGTCGGTATTTGAAGTTGTCTACAACTTTATCTATGTTAGTCTTCAAACCCAAATACCCATGCACACCCTCTAGGTTTACACCAAGGTTTTGGATCATCTAAGTCCATTACTTAGATATCCGACATGGATTACGTCCTATTTTTCATCACCTCTCTCCTTCTAGTAGACTCTAGGCCCACTACGTCTTCCAATAGTTGATGAATTCAACAAAACCCACCATTTGAATCTTCTTCCTCTAGATATAGAAGTAATCTATCCGGCCTTAAGATGACTCTTATCAAATATAGGAAAAGTGATGGCATAATGCCAAGTACTCCAGCATAGCCATGTTGAGTTTAAATCATTTTTTATTGAGTGGTAGTGCCAACATCAGGTTTTACCATTCAAGGCTTGCTTTCCTCCCACTGGCTGTAGGAGTTCATGAAAAACCAAAGCACAAGCGGAAGCACAGAGAAAACATGATCTTAAAACTGAATTTTATGAACTCATACATGGTATAACTTGTAGGAAAAACATGCAACCAAGATAAACATAAAGGATACAAGATTATACCCTTCTCCTTAGCTTCTTACAACTGGGATGGTAGACTTGGGATGATGAGAACAAAGCTAATAGCCTTCAACACCTCTTATAGCCTACACCAAGTTATCCAAGTTTCCTTTGTGCTAGCAATCGAATCACCAAACATAACTCTTGCTTTGATGATTTGTAACAACCCTTGAACTTCAGAAAACACACCACTCTCTCTCTCTCTTGCTCACAAGACTCTCTTGTGTTTTCTCTTTTAAGTGTGTGTATTGGTTAAAATGGCAAAAGGTCCTAATGCAATGACAAGTCCATCCTTTTAAATACCTCAAATATGCCATTTCAACTCCTCATGACCGGCTATAAAGTGATCTCTGATTGGACCAACAAGATGGTTTAATGAAATCAAATTGTCACTTGAAATTCGGCCTTCACGACCTCTTCACGGGCTCTTACGGGCCGTGAATCCCTTGTGACTCATCACGAGGCATACCGCCCATTTAGAACTCGTGGTGGCCAACTGCTTCACGGCCCGAGGAGCATCCTTCACGGTCATGAAGCCTAGGTCAACTGGAATTTGACCATTTTGACCGGCTATTTTTGCTTAGGGTTGTTTGGAAAGAGGCTTGGCGTGTGACCCAATAGGACCGAACTTCATTGGTAGTGATACGGCCTACATGTGTCAATGGGTATAAACCAATAAACTCTCTCTTGTACATGACACACCGTACCTATAAGTATCACAGGCAGAGAGCGGTCTCTAGAAAGACATCTCTGCTCCCAAGTCAGAACGGGGTATGCTATTCCAGAACGGGGTATGTAATCCCAGACAAGTACCAAATCCTATAGATAAGTGATCAACCATCCTTTTGTTCCTGATATCCATATGAACACAAGACATGGTACTAAGTCATTCTCTGTTTTTCATAATTATGTTTCTCGATCAACATTGGTGGTGACCAAGATATACAAGTTGCAATCGATCACACATCATTGCATACTTGAGCACGGCCATCCATTTTGGTGTCAGCGCCCAATCATCAAGGGCCCCAGGGATATCTCTCAAAACATTGGAACAAATTACTTTGACTATATTGCCCACCACATTAGTAATACTCTGCCCAACTACTTCCTTTATAACAGTCAGTTATGGACTGTGTTTGAGGGCAATTAGAACAAAGCTGACAAATGTAATGCCGACTCATGCATCTCCAGTCTAAGGATGAAATGATATTATCATCCTGATCCACTCATGACAAGTACCACAAAGTGAAGTCAGGTGTGAGTCATCCAGTCACTTGAAACCATTTTCAAGTACAAACGAAGTATTGCATCCCAGTGTCCCAATCACCATTGGACACATGACCAATCACTTCTCTCAATCTTCATTCAGACTTCCTTCCCAAGAAGATTGAATGACTGTGGTCATTTAGAATATAAAAACATTCAGGGAAGAGGTAAAACATGCTAAGTTGGAATACAGTAAGGATTTAAATAAATACTGCAACTTGCGTATTACTAAATCTCTATTTAATAATCGATAAATACAATAAATACAATATTGCTTACTGATCCCAATAAATGGTAAATACATTAAATACAATAACCAAATATACATATACAAATGATCAAACCAAATTACTATCAAATCTAATACCAATAGCACGGGTGTGGACATCGTGCTTCGCCTACGATAGTGGTTTGGTGAACGGATCCGCCATGTTGCTATCTGTGTGTACTTTGCTGATGTTAATGTCTCCACTCTTGACCACGTCCGCGATATAATGATATTTCCGCGGAATATGCCTTGTGCGTCGATGAGATCTCGGTTCCTTTGCTAAAGCTATCGCACCCTTGTTGTCACAAAATATCTCTACAGGGTCGTCTATGCTAGGAACAACTCCTAAATCTTGGATGAATTTCCTCATCCACAGAGCCTCCTTCGCAGCTTCACTAGCCACAATATACTCTGAATCTGTAGTAGAATCAGCCACATATCTTGGTTAAAGCTCCTCAAAGAGACAGCACCACTTTTTAACGGGAACACGAACCCCGATTGAGATCGGAAGTCATCCCTGTCGGTTTGGAAACTCGCATCAGAGTGACCAGTTACTCGAAGCTCCTCCTCACCTCCATATAATAAGAACATCTCTATAGTCCTCCAAAGATACTAGAGAATGTTCTTCAATGCCATCCAATGTGCTTCACCAGGGTTAGCTTGATATCTACTCGCATGAGATCGTCCAATGTTCTTCACCATTTCTAACAATGTTCGGTTCTTCCTCTTAGCAACACCATTATATTTTGGTGTCCTAGGAGGGGTCAATTGCAAGACAATCCCACAATCTCTCACATGATCACGAAACTCAGAACTAAGATACTCAACACCTTTATCTGATCGGAGCATCTTAATTCTTTTCCCTAGTTGATTATCTACTTCGTTTTGGAGAGTCTTAAGTACATCAAAGGTGTCCAACTTTTATCTCACTAAGTAGACATACCCATATTGACTATAATCATCAATAAAGGTAAAAAAGTATCGGGAGTGATCTCTAGTGGCATGCTTGAACGGACCACACACATCAGTGTGAACTATATCTAACAAGTCTTTGCCCTCTCATATACCCCCGGTGAAGGGTGCTTTGGTCATCTTGACTAATCAATTAGATTCACATACTTCATTTGACCCGTGGTCAAACGATTCCAAGATCCCATCCGTTTGGAGGTTGGCGTTTCGTTTCTTGTTTATATAGCCTAACCAACCATGCCATAGAGATTCATTATTCAAAACATTTTTAGACCCCAAATCAACATTCATGATTGATCTATTATTTTACAAGCGTACGCTTGTTTCATATATGCCATGACATGGATAAGGTTTGAAATAGAAAAACATTATTTTTATAGCATAAAATACAAACTTTATGAAATTCAAAGTAATGTCCATCATCATACAAAACATCAAATGAAATAATGTTTCTTGCCATGCAGGGCAAATAAGATACATTTAACAAAATAGTAGATAATCCGGAGGAAAAGGCGAACTCCACACTGCTAACCTTCTCAACCTGGATAACCGCCTTGTTTCCCATGATGAGATCTAGCTCTCCATCAACCAGGTCCCTACTTCTTCTTAGTACCTGCACATTGTTACAAACATGAGTAACACACCCGGTGTCCAAGACCCAAGCGTTAGAAGTAGCAATGTTATGGAGTTCAATCATGTACGTACCGGAGGCAGCAACACCTTTAGCGTGAAGCTTCTAGAGCTCCTGCATATACTTGGGGCAACTACGCCGGTAGTGTCCCTTCCCCCCGTAGAAGAAGCAGGTTGCCTCTTTCGGTGAGGTAGCAGAGGTAGCCGGTTTTTTCCCCTCGGCTCAGGGGTTGAGTTTGGTTTAGGCTTTGGTGTCGCCACCTTGTCCTTCCTCTTTCCCTTACCCTTGAAGCAGTCTTCAACATGCCATGAAGCTTCATAAGGACTTATCTATGTTGTGCATATGGTAGTTCACAATGAACGGGCAATATGACGAGGGCAACGACTGGAGGATGATATCCGTAGCTAGCTCCATCCCGATGGGAAAGCCCAACCTCTAGAGATGGTCCACATACGCCTTCATATGAAGGATGTGGGTGCTCACATTACCGCCCTCCTTCAGTTAAGTAATCATCTCATACGCACTCACAGTCTCGAATTGCCTTTGCAACTCACTCATGTTCGCAAGCATAAGACAAGTGATGTCGTTTGTGTCCTTGAGACGCTTTTCATAAGCGTCCCTTACAACCTTCGTCGTGTTGGCTGCAGGAGCCTCTGGAAGAGGTTTCTCAAGGAATTGAAGCTTCATTTCATGGCGTAGGACGATACGCAACGTCCGGTGCCAATCCATAAAGTTCGGGCCCGTGAGTTTCTCCTTCTCCAAGAATGGACGGAGTGACATGTTCGTAGTGGTAGTGCTAGTAGTTCCCATCTACAAGCAAAGTACGAATTTGGTTAGTTTGACGCATTTAAATCCGTGTTAAATAACTACTCATATGTTATGAAAACAAATTATTTTAACAAGGGCTAAGAACCTTATTTCACCCCAATCCATGACAGGTTTACCGCGGATCACTTCATGGAGCTATTTAGGCTGGTAAATACTTTACCGATTGCAATCCGAGATTACAACTCTTAGACACTTGCGGGATCTTAGGTTCTCACAACACCCGTTTGGCATGTTTGATCCCTCCACACCGATTCCTCGTTAAGCCGCTTTGGTAGCTCGGTATAGGCACGACAACCACCAAAGCGTATTAAGTTGGAATTGTAAATCGACCGTCGATATGTACAGTGGTACTCTAGCCCAATGGCCGGCTCAAATAGTACTTGACAACCAACCTTGCGAGTTGCTACACGCACCTTCCACACAGTTACGCAAAACCGGTTTGTCTAAAGCTTGACAAGCTGTTAGAATTAAATATTGTATAGAATAGAATATTGAATTCTAGGTGACGTTTGTACTACGTACAAACTTAAAGGACTAAATATGTAAATACCCCAAGGGGTATGTTAGCCAAATGACTAGTTGTCATTTGGTAGACTTTGGCATTAATCCAAGAGCTTATGTGTGTGTTTTGTATGGTGTAAATTATTCTCTCTACATCTTATAGATTATTAGCCATTGTTCCCGTCTTAGATCTTGATATCTGAACCACTTGTGACCAACAAGTGGTATCAGAGATTGATTAGGATTGATTTCAGTTATTATTATTATTACTTTTTTTTTAACATCATGTAAAATTTTCATGCAAAAACTCCTTACGGTTTGAGAGAGATCTAAATTTTCGTTTTCCAGGTTTTTGAAAGTGTTCTTAACGATTTTGCTCAAAAACGGGAATTTTGATACTTGTTTTCGAGTTTGGAGTACATAAAAAGTGTTTGTGGAAGTGGAGATGCATAGATCTGAAGAGAAAAATCATTTTGGTTGAGTTTTAAAAATCGTGTTCTTGGTGTTTTTGAAATGTTCTTGAGTTGGTGATAAGGAAGAAGATGAAGTTTTGAGTGTCAGATCTGATTGGGGTTGGTTAGTAGGTGCAAAAAGTGTTTGGAGATGTTTTTGGTCCTATCAACCGTATTTTCAAGATCTATCGCACGACCCCATCGCATGCGATTGTCTCGGTGTTGTGTAAAAGAAGCTCTATCGCACGGATTCTATCAGCCGTGATATTTTTTGAGGCAAGACTTATCGCACGTACCCAATCGCACCATTCTATAGATCGGTTTTAACCGTCTTTTTCCCAAGGAACAGCTGTCATCCACTTTATTATTCTCACATTAATTGCATATTAACAGTTGTATCTGTTGAAACACAGCCATCGAGATTGAGCTGTCCATTAAAATCGTTTGATAAAATTAATTGTTTTGCTTTCTCGAAAACCAAAGCTGACAAATTAATTAAATAATCAATCAAGTCATCGAGATTCGTGTTTTAATTGTTTTGAATCTGCTACACGCGTGAATTGGTCTTAGTTCGAGGCTGTTTGATTTAATTGTGATTTATTCAAGCAGACAAAAGAATTGATCTGTCTACTCATAGCAGTCATCATCGAGAACCGAGGACGTTAGTTTGAATTTAATTCCCAAAAGGACATCTCTTGCATTTAATTGGATTAATTATCGATGACAGCTACTTCATTTTGACAATAATTCTGTTGAACCATATTAATTGCAGCCACCGTTTTGTCGTATTAATTTTAATTACTTTTAATTGAGTGGTGTTATTATTTTATTCAATCTTGAGCAATATATTTAATTCCAGCCGAGAATTAATTCAAGTGTTTAATTCAAGAAGTGAATTAATTGCTTTAATTCTTTCTATCGCTTCCTTGTTAAAATCATTGTTATTCGTCATCTGTTCGCGCTTATTGCTAAATCATTGTTGCCAATAATTTTTGTTGCCGTTAATCAACTCGTACTAAATTGATTTTAAAAATCATTTTAGTTGATTAACTTTTTGATCAAATCAATTCAATCCTAAACGATCGTAATTTTCAGGTATCACGATGAATCTTACAAGGATAACAATTCAAGAAGAGTTATCCAATTGGAGTGCAATGAACATTTTTATGACAAAAGATGAACAAATGTTACGAACAAAGTTGAACGAGATGTTTCTTTTGTATGACGATTTGGTAGAAGAAAATACCAAACTTGAACTAAAATCATCTGAACTTTGTAACAAGCATCAAGATTCGTTGAAGATGGATCATGAGAGTGCTAGCAAACTCCGAGCATATAAAGTTGAAAATGAAAAGCTTTTGACTCAAATGTCTGAACTGACTGGAAAAATGCAAAAGCTTGATATGAATTGTCAGCTTAACGAAGTTCTGACAAAAGATAATGATAAACTCAAAGACCAGGTGTCCACAGTGTCTGAGCAATTTCAACTTGCTGAACAAAAATGTACATCTTATGCAGTTGAATTAGAGCAGAAACGAACAGATATTGAGACTGCAATGAATAGGGTCAACGAATTGACACAAGCCAATGCCAAGCTGAACGACAAATTGTCTACTGTGTTGCACAACAATGAGAAGATTATAGACAAACTGTGCATGGAAAAAGCTGAGCTGCAAGATAAAGTTAAAAGTCTTAAGCAACAGCTATTTGTGTCATCTCAACCATTTGTTCCCAGTTCAATTTTAGAGAGGAAAATATCTGAACTGCAAATGACACTGGACACCGAAAGAAAAAGTTTTGAGAAGGAGAAGACAGAGTTAATGGCTAAGATTCTGAATGCTGAGCTTAGCGCCGCAAAACTTGCTGAATCAACGAAGACTTCCGCTGACACTATCAATTTTGATTCAGTTTCACATTGTAGTAGCCAATCTGATTCTTATTTCTCTGTTGCATGTTCTGAGCTTTCAGATATAGATTTCACCAACGCATCAACTGCTGTGAAGCATCCTAAGATCACAACATCTGTTGGATCTTCCTATCAAGTGAAATCATCTTCAGCCGCAACGACTCACTCTCAGAAACCAAACCCTAAACACAAACAAGCTGCTTTTAGTTCTAAACAGAATACTTGTGGTTCAAGTAATTCTAATTCTGTTTGTTCTGTGATTACAAATGATACTTTGCTGAATCTTAAACAAACATGTATTTCAAAGAAAAATCTAGCTGCAACATTTGCAAAGTTGTCATCAATCTGTAATCCATCCGTTTCAAAGCCGACGAAATCATCCTGGATTGAAAAGAAGAAACCTTCTGAATCTGCACCAAGTGCATCAGAATCCAAAGTAAAGAAGGTTATATATGATGATTTCTCATCAAATACAACAACGAGAATTCCAAAGAAAGAGAATAGAGCTGCTAAGCCAAATCATATCTCTCACAACAACAACAGACGCTGATCTTTCTCAAAACCAAGTTCAACAGGGGAGTTTGTGCTCAAAACAGACATCAAGTATCCATTCGTGGTTTACTCAGCAAAACACCTAATCCGCCTGTCAAAAGAGAAGATTTGTAAGACGTCTCGCATTAAACAAGAGTTTGTTGTTAGAAATGGAATTCCTCAGTGGCATTCAGGACCATTGAACCGAAAGGTCAATAAACTTGTTATTGTAATAAATACACAAAAATGGATGCCTAAACCTGCGACTAACAAATCTGGACCCAAACAAGAATGGGTACCAATTTTTTGTTAATCTGTTTTGCAGGTAAACACAAAGAGACATTGTTGGAGCACAATGAAGATCATTTAGACTGCAGTGAAAATCATTGTGTTCAGTATGCTGAATTGGTTTAAATCTCGTAATTTTTAAAGAAGATGGAGTTCCCCTGCAATTCAATTCGATTTCATTATGTTCAGCATTAGCCCGAGTCTAATGTCTGAGAAGCTTATTTTGTGTATTTTATCATTTCATGATATAACTTGCTTTCTAATGGATTGTTTATTGTAGGGGGAGCAAAATGTTTTTATCTTCACCTAATTGATGAAAACAATTTTCATGCATCAATTTAGGGGGAGTTTTTGTTTTTACTGTTTTATATCTTTCAAAAACTCCAAAACATTGAAAAATGAAAATCCAAAAACATTATAAAATTTCTAGATTCAAAAAGATTTTTGGTTTTCATTTGTTGTTAATTGTTCAAGAAGGTATTCATTCTTCGATTCATTCTGATACCTTTCTTGATTCAGTCTTCGTTGATCTTTTGAATGATCGCCTTTCATTTCCGCGATTCCAACTCATTATCTCATTGATATCCTTCCTTCTGTGCTGAATGTTTCATTCTCAATGGAAACCGCTCGTTCATGTGTTATTATTTAAATGATCGAAAACGCACCATGAGTGAGGGAGTGTAGGAATTTATACTCCTATGGTCTATCCAGAACCGGAAGGACCTGCCCCAGGAGCTCACCATATTCTAGCAAGAGATAGTAAGGGTTACTTACTAGGTCATCTAGGTGAGCAGAATCAGATATCACGGGATACTAATTGGTGTGTAGGTGTAAAATTAAACAGAGCGGGGTGGAACAGGAGATGGGTGCATATGATCAACAAATCTTCTTGAGCTTACACTGTTAAATCATTTTGTGACGTCATTCGTCAAAATAATCTGATTGTTCAAATCTTCCTTGACAATCCTTTTCAACATCGAATTTCTTTCTAAATCATTCTTGTTGCAGATCACTATGATTTCTCTTATCATTTGAAAATGATAAAAAGTGTCCTTATGTATCCAACAAACAGCGATACATACCATAATTTGGAAAGAGAGTTTGAGGGAGAAGTTGAAAAATATTTTGTGAGTTGTGGGTGAGACAGGATCAAAAGAAAAGAAAGATCCTTACCAAATCGTATAGATCTGGGTAGCCACATCTGCTACTAGATCTCATTAGTTGAGATTTGGTATTGAAATAGACATCATGGACCCAGTGATGCAATGCACTAAACCCACCCAGCTACTCAATTATCTCTTAAAAGATAAATGTTTCAACTTCACACGGAGATTTAGCACATTTATATTGACATCTCACTTGGAGTTTGTTGATATTGAAACAAGGAGGACAGCTACTCCGGTCCCCGACTTCTTTCATGCACTTATCGAGTCTAGAGCTTATTCGAATATAAATCTCATTTCTTAGGACACATGTTGGATCTATAAAGCATATCTAGTCTTTCGTGACTACCGGAACATCTTCGAGTGATATATTATGTGATACTCATGATGATTAGATGGAAATCCTACCAGAATCAACGTTATGCCAGTTCTGAACGTAGGTCACACAGTTTATTTAAACTGGTGTGTTAACGAGAATCTATGTGATCTCGATGTTATACCACGAGAACTTTGAGATAGTGCCCTAAAGACTGTATCTGATACTTTATTTGCCATATCATCGTGGTATCACCTTTCAAACATCATTCAACTGAAACTCATGATGGGGGTTCGAAGCTTCAAATGTTCATATATTTAGGCCAAAATCAAGCTGAATACATAATTCATGTACATAATGTTCATGAAGAATCCTGATCATCATGAGGGGGAGAAACTTTTGATACTTAATTCAGTTGATTTCGAGCTTATCGATGAAGACAAGATTCATGTGTTGAGGGGGAGACAAAGAACCATTCTTTGCAAATTCATATGTCAAGTCAAGGGGGAGCAAAGAAAAGAACAACAGAAAGAAGGATATAAATCTCATAACAGTGAAAGTGCTTATACGAAAACTCAAGAAGTTCTGAAGAAATAAACAAAATCTAGAGCTACATTCAAGGGGGAGAGAACAAATATTCTTCCTGAATCGTATTGTTTAAAGGCACAAGATCGCAAATTCTGAAAACCACTACATGCTAAACCGTTAATACAACCGATGGTTGAAAACCATTAGGTTACTGGTGCAAGTCCGAAAATCACAAGAAAAAGGATGTTACTGTGAACATTAAAGATTCAAGTTCTCATCAAGATTTTAAATTAAAGACTATTCTGAAAATTGAAGAGTCTAATTTTTAAGATGTGAAGACACTCTGAAGACATCCAATCAAAGACTGAAGATTCAAAAAGAAATCATTCAAGTCTTGTCTCCCAAAAGCTTCTAAAGAATGCAGCAAGAAATCTGCATATTTGTAAGGGGAGATTATTAAAGATCGTATGAAGCTGAAAAGACCAACATCTTCTATTTTCTATACAAATGGGGAGATTGTTAGAATTAAATATTGTATAGAATAGAAGATTGAATTCTAGGTGACGTTTGTACTAAGTACAAACTTAAAGGACTAAATATGTAAATACCCCAAGGGGTATATAAGCCAAATGACTAGTTGTCATTTGGTGGACTTTGGCATAATCACACTCTTAAGTGTGTGTTCTTCATGGTGTTTCCATATTCTCTCTACATCTTATAGATTATTAGCCATTGTTCCCTCCATAGATCTTGATACCTGAACCACTTGGGACCAACAAGTGGTATCAGAGCCAAAGGAGTGAAGATCTATCGGGTGTTATTGTAATAGAATAGGAGTTCAACAATAGTTGAGAGTGCTTATTGTAAATATACCTTATAGGTATATAACCCTTGTGATACACAAGGAAATGTAAGGGTTGCCACACTTACAACAAATAAACTATGTGTGTTCTAAGGTGAAAACAAGATTCTCTCTCAACCTTATCATAGTTATCTTAGCAATCCTTCAATCTACCGCTTGTTTATCCCCAACAAGTGGTATCAGAGCTTGATTAGGATTGATTTGAGTTATTTTTTATCAAGTTTTTAAGGATTTTTCGAGAATTTTCGTCACTTTATGAGCTGAGAATTTCAGAAAATCGTAGAAAAATCATACGAGCTCCGTTTGATCTTATTTTCGGATATGTTGTTCCTCTAGATGAAAGGAACATCCTGTAAACTTTCATGCAAAAACTCCTTACGGTTTGAGAGAGAATCTCGTTTTCACCTTAGAACACACATAGTTTATTTCTTGTAAGTATGACCACCCTTACATTTCCTTGTGTATCACAAGGGTTATATGTCTATAAGGTATATTTACAATAAGCACCTCTCAACTATTGTTGAATACCTATTCTATTACAATAATACAGTTCTAACTATCTCCCCCTTTGGAATGGAATAGGAGTTGTAGAATAAAATGAACAGGAGTCTTGATCCCTTCAGCATCTTGAGGGTCTTGTGCTTATTGTCTTGTAGCGCTCCACTAACCTAAGCCATTGATCGCCTTCGGTTATATAATCAATTTAGCATATAGAGGTTTTCAGCATCTGGATCCTTAAGCATTGGTAGCATCAGCGGAAGCATATAAGGATTCATCAACAGGAGAGAATATGTTGCTTACTCCCCCTAGAATCAGGAACGGGGGAACCCTCCCCTTACAATGTTGCTCTTGATCCTTGACAAAATTTGGGGCGAGAATATGACTTGCTTTTTCATCTGAGTACTTCTCCCCCTAGTCTGAATACCTGCTAAAATATGTCTCAAGCAGTAACAAACTAAATAAATCTTTATACAAGCGATCTTGTTTCACTAGATTCGGGTGGTGTCATCTTACAGGAGTCGTGTGATTTACATTTTGATAAAAATGGGACTTTTGTTTATTTTTTGGTTTAAAACCTCTTTTCGATTTGATTAACAAATAAGTGACGAAACCCCGTTTTCACTGTTTGAAAATAAACACTTTATTACCAATTGTTAATCATGTGCTGCGAATAATTTTTTAACCAATTGGAAAACTTTTCGTTTTATTATAGTGAAAAAAATTTCTAGCATGCGAAGATCCTAACAACCACGCGAGAAAATATGCAAAATAAATAAACAACCATGCAAGTAATAAATATCTGCTAACGAGCCAATATTCCTATACGCATTGCCTGTGAGCCAATGGGCAAGAAAAAGTCAACTAAGGACAACACCGATTGACTTTGATGTGTGCTTCCTCCCACTTGATCTATGCATCTCCGACCGACCTCCGGATCCAAGTTAAGCCTGAACATTCCTCCAAGATTTCCGTTGGTCGCCTTCGGTTCTTCTTTTACAAAATACATGCAAGTATACAAAAGAAATGTCATGCAAGCCACAATAAACTATTCTAAGTTAATTTACAAATTACAAAGAATAGAAACCTGGCATGCAAGCCATAAATAAATTACAAACCGAATAAATAAATTATTATTACAAACCACTGTGGTATGAAACCACCAAATGAATGAATACATAACTTATCACAACAAACACATCACATAGGTCAAATGGGCTCAAATGTTACCTAATTTCATTACAACCACAAACAACCGCAAACAAACAAGGTGTGCCACACCAAAGCGTGTAAAAAATATCCCAACTAGATTTGTTTAAAAAACTACCTAAAATACTCAAGGCACAAAAGAACAAATCTTGTATGTATGCATTAGGAATTCCAAACACTTTGAAAAACTATATTCTGTTGGTCCCTTGTATGAGAGAGTAACAACAAGCAACAGTGTGTAGAAGGGGGGGTTGAATACACTTTCTGTGGAAATTGAACAAATCAAAGAAAAGTGTCACACATAGTAAATCAAACCACAATCAATCAAATGCTTTTATTAATCAGAAGATGATTACAATGCTTTGAATAAGAAGATGATTACAATGACTATCAAGTAAGCAACTCTTGATACATAATCATCTAATATAAATCTCTCAATTCTCTCAAACTTAGATATCTATAATTAACATATAATTATAGACACCGACGACTCTCTAAACAGGATTTTCACAGATTGAATCAACACATGATTACTTACCAATATCACAACTGATGTGATTAATTCGATCACACGAACTTCTTTGGCAATCTGTGATTAAATCTTGATACTGAATCAAGACTCGTAACACATACGATGAGGTGAGGTTTGGCTCTGCAACACTTAGTTGTTATTGGATCAAAGTTGTACTGAGTCGTACGTCTAAACTTATCAGGAGATAAGTATTTATAATCCTGTTGCTACGGTTCCTAACAAACTAGACTTAGCCTAATTCGCTAACTAACTTTCGGATAAACCGGAATCTTGAATCTTGAATCTTCTTATCTTGAGTCTTCAATTTTTAATCTTGATTCTGGAGTCTTCTTATCCGCGCCGTAGATATAGAGAGATAAAGATGAATTTAAAACATATTTAAATTATCTTTAAACTGACTTCTTCACTCGGACTGAGTTACTCAGCTTGAAACTCATCAAACTGAGTTCTTCGAGAACAAACCCGAATTCAAACATGAACTAACATGTATAATTATTAACTCATCCTTAGAAGTCAAAAGAGTTAAATAAAACAAATTTGTTAACTCTGTCGAGCTGACTCTGCTTCTGAGCTGAGTCACTCAGCTTGAAACACATCAAGCTGAATACTCGATATATACCTTATGTGACATACACAGATTATCAAACACATTAATAATTTAACTAAGGTATAATATAAACTGGTCGAACATATGCTCAGTTTACATTCAGCTTATACTCAGTCTGAATCACTTTAAGTGTTCAGCCTGACTAAGCTTCATAATTCTGTTTAAGTTATATGTAGAACTCATCTTACAAACTTAACTTTGTCTCATCAAATTCAAACTGATGAGATCATTTTCCCAACAAACTCCCCCTATTTGATGATGACAAAACCATCAAACAGTTCTTAAGTTTGTTTAACAGAATTATGTTTTAAATCTTAAACTTATTAAGATTTTATTATTTGAACAAATCAAATATTTATTGAACATATCAATATTAAATGAACTTATCAATTTAAATTGGAACACACACCAATTTTTAGTTGAACATACCAACTAATTATGTTAATGAATAAGAACTTATCATTTATTCATTAAGCTGAACTTATCAGGCTTATAGCTATGAACATATCATAATACAGTTGAACATATCAAACTTCATATTTGTATTAATAGAACTGATCATAATACAAAAGTTGTTGATCACTTAGATCATGCACACATAGTGCTTACAAAAATATTAGAACTAATCTAATATTTACAACAGTAGAACTAATCTATTCTGGATGCAGCTCTTCAAACTCCTTAATCTCTTTATTTATTTCTTCGAGGATTTCTTGCAGATTAGGTATATGTTGAAGCTGATCCTTTTGTGATCTGATTGCTCTGTTGATTCCGTATCTGAACCTTGCTGTCTGTTCAGTTTTCTCAACTAGTTGTCTCAGAGCAAACACTTGAGATACCCCACAAGTATAAATGTTAGCATCAGCCTGGAAACATTTTTCACCATTTCTGTCCGAGTACATGAACCCTTTCTGAGGCTTTTCAACATATGTATTCTCTTGAAACTCCATGCCTTCAGGAAGAGCAAGACTGTACTTATCTAAATTTGCTAGTCCAGCTGGCTTTGTTTGCCTCTTCTTTCCAACTTTATGAAAAGAAGTTAGTAGGGTAGCTATCTCAGACCTGGGTATGAGTTTCATTGAATCAGCTCTTGCAAGTAGCCTTAACAACTCATCTTTAACTCGATTTCTTTCAGAAGACTTTTCCATCTGTTTAATGAGCACTGCTACTTTCTTCCATTCCTCATAACCCAGCTTGTGCAGTTGATTCAGCTCCAGAGAAGGTGTCTCACCATTCTTTAAAGAGAATTCCATTATTATTATCCCTTGAGATGAGCTCAACTTTAGAGAATCAATCTGAGAAGAGAAGTGCAGCTTTTCATAACAGTGAGATATATCTTCTTCCTCAGTTTGATCTTGGATAGGAAGTTCCTCTTCTTCTTCCTTGGGCACGATAGGCAGTCTGTGTTTTGTCAATTCCTCATTCTGCTTTCTGATCAGCTCAGCCCAGTTTTGTTCTCTTATTTCTTTTTCTCTAGCTAACACAGCTTGAGCATCTAATTGTCTTCTTCTCAGTTCTTCGACCGAGATCCCAAGCTGCTCAGCATCCTCCCTTTCCATTCTCCTAGCAGCCATCAGTGAAGCTCTTTCTTGAAGTGTCATTTTGTCAGCCGAGTCTTCATCTGAGGCTGATAATTCACTAAGAATCATTTTCCTTTTCTTCTGTTGAGGGGCTTCTGATTCATCTGAGCTGACCACTACTGGGCTTTTGCCTTTTGCTTTCTCAGTCAGCTCAGGTTCTCTCTCTGTTTCTTTCTCCCCCTCAATCTGATCTGCTCCCTCTGCCAATAATAGTAGAGCTTCAGCTTTGACTGACTCAGCTTCAGCTTCTTGAACCTTCTCCCCCTTTTTGTCATCATCAATAGGGGTTGAAGTCTTTTGTTTTTGTAAGGCAGCAACATCAGATTTTAACATCAACACCTCCTCATCCAGATTATCAAGGATCACCAGCATATCTTTCTTTGCTTTCTTCCTTTTGAGGTGCAATGTATCAAATTGACCTTTGAAGAATGTTAGCAAATCATCCAAGTCAGCTTGAGTAGGTTGGAATTTGGGTGCATCATCCGAAGGTCGGTGTATACCTTCAAACTCATTTGCACCAGAGTCTTGACCCTGTGATTCATCCTGGCTTGAGGATGAAACATTGACAGGCCGTGCACTAGAGTGTGAGAAATGAATAGAACGAATAGGGCTCGAGACGTGAAGTGTATGGGTTGGTGATTTGGTTTTGGGTAAAGAGGGGGATGATTGACCCTGGGGATTGGTCATATGTTCAATGTAACCTGAATGTGTCTGTTCAGGCACATAAGTAGGCTCTCCCATGACACGAGCAAGTGTGGGCTGAGTAGACACCACACCTAGTTTAGGCTGTTGGGTTTGAATGAGCCGTGAGGTTGACACCTTGAGAGTAGGCGTCTCCCCCTCAACTCCTGCCGGAGGGATCAATGTGATCTCAGCTCCAGTGATGCCTTTAGGAGAGGCACCACCTTTAGCAGTTTTTCTTTGGCAGGTTTGGATATTCTCCCTAGCAGCAGTGGGCATACTAGGGGTGGCTTCATATTGGAATTGTAGATGGAATGAAGGTGGAGGAGACGGGTTAGACTGAGTTGGTTCTACCGCAGTCTTATCTCCAAAAGTGGATGGAGAAAAGTGGGAAGAAAGAGAAAGTGGAGAGGTTTTACCTTAAGCAGCTTCTGTATGTGCTGGTTCAGCTTGAGAAGAGAGCTCAGCCTGAACCTTGGTGTCAGCGTGAGAAGCTCCCCCTTGATTCGATCCCTCATCTCCACTTGCAGATGAAACTCCTTCAGCTACCAAGAGCATTGGAGCACTTAGACCCTCTTGCTCTGGGAAGAAGTCATTGTTAAACATCTTTGGACTGAGAGTTGGAACAGGGAACACATCCTATCCAGCTTCATATAAATCCCCCAACTCAGCTTCAAGCACCAAGGACAAATACCTTATGAATGGTACATGGAGGTCCCTGGTGGTCTTCATTACTTGGACTTTGAGCTCGTTGAATATGAGTTGTGCATAATCGATACGCCTATCAAAGAACATGTTGTATAGCAGCTGCATTTTGAACTCGTTAACTTGGTCCAAGCCTCCAACCTTGGTCCCCAGTGAACGTACCACTGTGGAAACCATGAAGCCCCAGCTGGTTGGGAAAGTGGCCTTCTTAATCACACCTTCAGTTTGAGGGTGACCCATTTGAGGTAGAACTGACCTCGCCACTTGTCTAGTCACGGTTGGCTCGAACACATTTTGAACAGGGAGTTGAAGAACATCCCTTAGCCATTGAACCGTGAGGGCCACTGTTCTATCGCCATTACGAACAGTGCCAGTTATCTCTCCTCTGTTCTGATTGAAGGTGCATGTAAACTAGAACTCCAACAGGTGCTGTGGAACGATGTGAACAGGCGCTCCAATGAAAGCAAATGCCAAAGGGTATTTCCGAATATAAGCAACCCATGCTTCATATCCTCTCCCCTGTTTCCTCGCAGGGATATCAAGACATGCACGCTGATTGTTGATTTTGATCAGCGGTAATCCGTTGTTTTTCAACGCAGCACCACGAACCATTCGATCACTAAGAATGAGAGTGGTTCCTTCCATCGATGTAATTGCAGATTACATTGAGTAACTACTTTACTTGCACTGAGCAATGAGCGTCGCACTGAGCGAGTTAGGGTTTCAAAATCGATGGAATTGAGAATCGCATGTAGCAAATTTGTTGAAAGGTATATAGGCAGATGAGAGGTGTAGAGATGAGAAGATGAAGCGTAAACCTCTAAAATGCTGTTAAGGTCGTTATATATACCTTTTCGAGGAGAGAGAAAAATTACCGTTGGAATCCCTTTTTAATCCGTTACGCCGAAAAATTACGGTTTGACGTAACAGTTAGAGGGTAGAAACACATCATTCTCCAACGGATACAAGTGTAAAATAATAATATTAACAAATAATAAGATTACAAACACTTTGTAAATATATCAATACACAATTGATATACGATACGAATTGAAACTGATGCAAATGCGTATGGACAAAAAAATTAATAACACGTAGTAATTAATTCATAGATTGGACACACCAAGCTGAGTAAACATATTACTCAGTCTAAGTCAAGCACTCAGCTTGAGATTGATACTCAGCTTGAGTAGAGCACACAGCTCAGGATCAATGACACTTAGTCATTTATGTTTAAGACTGACTTAAACATGTAATTTTAGCCACACTAAGTAGGTAAAATATGTTTGGAACTTACCAAACGTGTGAACCAATCACACAGTGTGAGTTAAGCACATAGCTCAGACTCAATGACACTTAGTCATTTTGTTCGAGACTAACTCAAACTAACATTTCAACCACACTAAGTAGTTGAATTATGTTTGGAACTGACAAAACGTGTGAACTCGTTATTCAGTTTGACATATAGATCAGTTTATGAAAACTTATTTATAAACTGTGCACCCAGCTTAAGACACTTAGTCTCTGTCAAACTGAGAACTCAAATTTTAGACACTTAGCTAGTGGTTGAGCATACCCAATTTACTTAGCAGATACATAAACCTCTTTTCATCAAGGGCTTAGTAAATATATCTGCTAATTGGTCATCAGTGGAGATAAATTTAATGTCAACTTTACCTTTTTCCACGATGTCCCTTGTGAAGTGATGTCTAATTTCAATATGCTTGGTTCTTGAGTGAAATACTGGATTGTAAGTGATGGCTATTGCACTTTGGTTATCATAGAAGATAGGAGTTTTCTTGAAACTTATCCCAAAGTCCTGAAGCTGATGCTTCATCCACAAGATTTGAGCACAACAGCTCCCTGCTGCAACATACTCAGCTTCAGCAGTTGAAGTAGCCACTGAGTTCTGTTTCTTACTAGTCCAGCTTACTAATTTACCTCCAAGCAATTGACATCCCCCAGTGGTTGATTTTCTATCTAACTTGCACCCAGCATAGTCAGCATCAGAAAAACCAACTAACTCAAATCCAGAGTCCTTTGGATACCAAAGTCCTAAATTTGGTGTACCTTTTAGGTACCGAAAGATCCTTTTCACAGCTTGAAGATGTGATTCTTTAGGATCAGCCTGATATCTTGCACAAACACATGTAGCAAACATGATATCAGGTCTACTAGCTGTCAAATAGAGTAATGAACCTATCATTCCTCTATAGGTAGACTGACACACAGACTTACCATCTGAGTCTTTACTCAGCTTGACAGCTGGTGACATGGGTGTTTTCATGGTTGAACTTGAATCAAAACCATATTTCTTTATCAAATCCAAAAAATATTTGCTTTGATTGATGAAAATTCCATCAGGCTTTTGTTGAATTTGTAGGCCTAGGAAATATGTCATCTCACCCATCATACTCATCTTGTACTTTTGTGACATTATATTGGAGAACCACTCACACAGAGATTCATTAGTTGAACCAAAAATAATATCATCCACATAGATTTGTACAAGAATCACCTGTCCTTTGCTCTTTTTAATAAAGAGTGTCTTATCTATACTACCTCTGGTGAAATCCATGGATAGTAGATAAGTGGACAATGTATCATACCAAGCTCTTGGAGCTTGTTTAAGACCATACAAAGCCTTGTCCAACTTATAGACATGATGTGGAACCTTTGAACTTACAAAGCCAGGAGGTTGTTTCACATAGACTTCCTCCTGAAGTTTTCCATTTAGGAAAGCACTCTTCACATCCATTTGATAGACTTTGAAGTCTTTATATGCTGCATAAGCCAGGAATAGCCTTATAGCTTCAATTCTAGCAACAGGGGCAAAGGTCTCATCATAATTGATTCCTTCCTCTTGCTTATACCTTTGTGCTACCAGCCTGGCTTTGTTCCTAACTATCACTCCATCCTTGTCCATTTTATTTCTGTAGACCCACTTAGTGCCTAAAATTGAATGATCTTTGGGGGCAGGGACAAGGGTCCAGACTTTATTCCTCTCAAACTCATTTAATTCCTCTTGCATAGCATCAATCCAATCCTCATCTGCTAAGGCTTCCTCAGTCTTCTTTGGTTCCATCTTAGACAGAAAACCAAAGTGAGCAGCATAGTTAGCTGTAGCCTTAGATCTGGTCATGACTTTCTCTTGGACATTTCCAATGATTTGATCTTGAGGATGATCTTTGAGGAATTTAAATGTGGTAGTTGGAGAGTCAGGTTCTGAATCTGAGTGATGTTGAGAACCTTGAGGTGAACTTATCTCCTCAGTCTTAACAGCAGCATTGTCAACAAACTGATTATCACTAAGATTCTCAGTCTGAGTGACATCAGCTCCAAAAGGATTGACGAACTCATCATCTTTCTTAGCTTGAGAATCCTTTGAAGCTTGTGATGATTTCATTGATGAACACACATCATCATCACTATCATCTCCTATGACATACATAGGATTTGAAATGTTGATTTCCCTTGGCCTTTCAAGCTCACTCAGACTGACGGAGTCAGCTTGACTTTTCTCAGCTTGATCAATACTGTCTTCATCAAATGAAACATGAATTGATTCTTTAATGGCCTTTCTCCTAGAGTTATATACTCTGTATGATTTGGAGATTGAGGAATAACCAACAAATATTCCAGGATCAGCTTTGGGTTCCAACTTATGGAGCTGATCTCTTTGATTCAGCACATAGCATTTTGAACCAAAGATATGGAAATAACCTATATTGGGCTTTCTAGACTTATACATTTCATATGAAGTCTTTCCATGTCTTTTGACAATGATTGAACCATTCTGAGTATAGCAGGCTGTACTAACAGCTTCATCCCAGAAATAGAGTTTCAATCCTGCCTCACATAGCATTGTCCTTGCAGCCTCAATTAAGGTTCTATTTCTCCTTTCAGCAACTCCATTTTGTTGTGGAGTTCTGACAGATGAGAAATTTTGTAATATTCCTTTTTGTTCACAGAAGCTTTCAAGGGTTGAGTTCCTGAACTCAGTCCCATGATCACTTCTGAGTTGCTTTACAGACAAACCTTTCTGCAACTCTTCCCTTTTGATGAAACTAATTATCTCCAGGGCAGCCTCACTTTTGGCTTTTAGGAATATTACCCAGGTGAGTCGTGAGAACTCATCTACTATCACCAGAGTGTACTTCTTGCCATTTAGGCTTGGAGTACTAATGGGTCCAAACAGATCCATATGCAACATATGCAATGGGTCTGTTATTGAAAATTTTTGCTTTGATTTAAAGGACCCTTTATGGTGTTTCCCTTGTTCAAAAGTTGAACACAATTTGTCTTTGACAAATGTGATTTTTGGTAATCCAGAGACTAACTCTTTATTGGACAGCATATTTATATTTTTAAAGTTCAAATGAGACAAACGTTTATGCCATAACCAACTCAGCTCAGGAACAGAATGGGAATACAAGCAGGTTTCATTATTTGGATCAGCAGAATTAAGATCAAGTAGATACACATCTCTTTTTCTTTTAGCTATTAATACAGGCTTTCCCTTAGCATTGTAAATTGTTCCTGCTTTCTTCCTAAAAGTAACAACATTGTCCTCATCACATAACTGACTGATACTAATCAGGTTGTTTTTGAGGCCTTTGACATATGCAACTCTCTGGAAAGTGACTTTACCAGCTTGCATCTTCCCATAGCCTTTGGTCCTTCCATGGGAGTTGTCACCAAATGTTACTTTAGGACCTTCATCTTCCTGGAAATCACTGAGAAGTCCTTTCCATCCGGTCATGTGCCTTGAACATCCACTATCCAAGTACCATTTACTTGAACCCTGCACATGATATAAAAACTAAACACATTAGTTTTGCTTGGGAACCCACTTCTTGGTGGGTTCAGATGAGGATCACTTAGCAGCTTCATCTTGTTGAACTGACTGCTCAGCTTGAGAAGGAACTGAATCCTGTGTAGGCTGATTAGTTTGTTCTTGCTCAGGCCTTGAGATTTCAGCATCATAGTCCTTAGCCTCATGACCTCTACTTCTGCATTTGTAGCATCTCCTTCTTCCAATGATGACAGGAGGTAGAGTGTCTAACAATCCTTGTGAGAATTTACTTTCAGTTTTAGGATTGTATATGGTGGATAACTTCTCAACTTTCTTTGCAAGCTGATTCACCTGGTGATCACTGACTTTGGACTTACCTTTGTCAGGTCTCTGTTTGTTATCCTGAGAAGATTGACTAACAACCTTCTTCTGCATGACTTTGGACTTACCTTTGTCATGCCTACTGGACTCACCAGATTCAACAGGTTTGGACTTACCACTGTTGATTTTCTTGGACTTACCAAGATCAACAACTTTGGACTTACCATTGTTGTGATTTAACCTCTGACTTACAGTGGTCTTCCTGTTCTTATAACTTCTCTCCGAGCCAGATAGAGAATTTTGTCTTTTGAAAGGATTTGGATTAAGCCTTTCTATGACTGAAGTTCTTTGAACAGGCTGAGTGCCTAATCTGTCCAACACAGACTTACCATGTTGTTTGGATGTTGAGCACTCATTACCATGATCTTTGGCCTTCACAAACATATTGAATTTTAGGTTTGGATCATGTCTTTTCTCTGAGGCTGACTTCTGAGACTTAATCAGTTGTCTATCTTCCTCAGAATCTGTACTTGCTATCTCATCATCAGCTACATAAGCTGTTATTTGATAGTCACCTCCAAGTACAACCTTCACCTGTTTAGGTATCTGTTGGTTTATGCATTGTTAAGCAAGCTTTGATGACTTACACCAAGACTCAGTGATCTTTTGAAGTTGATCAGCTTTGTCTTTTGCTTCCTGAAGCTCTTCACTAAGAAGTTTATTAATGTGCTTCTGACATTCAAGGTCACACTGTGCTTTCTTACCAATATCAATGAGAGATTTATTTTCCTTAATCTCGTCTTTAAGTTTAGCTATTTCAGCTTTGAGGTCAGTCTGAGACTTAAGGCTGGTCTTGAAATCATTCAACAAATAATCAAAAGCAAGACCTTTCTCCTCATCTGTATAAGAGTAGAAATTACTGACCTTGTACATGGAAGCAGGATCCCAACCACTTAGTTTGCTGTTTTCCTAAGCTTCCTTCATGTCAGCTTCAAAGATTGATTCGGACTGACCATAATCAACCTCATCCAATTCTAGCTCTTCATCTTCTTGAGCCATTAGACATACATCATCATCTGAGGTGGATGATTCTATATCCCAGGTTTCAACATATAAACCTTTTTTACTGGGTTTGTCTTCAGGCTTTGATTTCTTGAGCTGAGTGTACTTCTTTTTGTACTTATCAGCTCTATAAGCATTCTTATCAACAACAAATGTTGATTCTACCTTCTTAGATCTGCACTCAGCAGCTATATGTCTCTTTTTCTGACAGTTGAAGCACACAGCATTCTTGGGATCAAAGGAACTCTTCCCTTTGCTCCTGTCAGATCTTCCTCTTCCCCTTTGAGCTTTTCTCAAACGTCTGGCTAACATGGCCATTTGTTCAGTGATGGTCTGAACATCATCAGTATCACTTGAGTCTGAGTCTGAGTGGTCAGCTTGAGATTCTGACTCAGTCTCAGATTCAACAACCATAGCTTTTGAACCTTTCTTCTTCTTCTGTGCAACTAATGCAACTTCTGTTTTGTCCAAAGATTCTTTTAGTTGTTGTTGAGAAGCTCTTTTGTGTTCTATGATCTGTTCATGATTCAGCAAGAACCCATAGATGGACTGTAGGTTATACATGTGTAATGTTCCTCCAGCCCTTAGCGCAGTGGTTACTTCATTGAACCTTTCTGGTAACACATCCAGAAATTTCAGCACGAGCTCAGCTTCATCTCTCTTGACACCCACACTAAGTAGGTCATTTATCAAGCAGTAAAACCTTGTGAACAAATCTTCCAAGGTTTCATTCTTCTTTGAAAAGAAGTTTTCATATGATCTATTCAAGTGATTCTTCTTTTGCTGCTTGACCAGATCTGTGCCCTCATAAGTGACACTCAGCGTATCCCAGATATCCTTTGCGGTTTGACACCCAGTCACAGTACGCATGATTTCATTAGTTAGCGAATTCGCTAGAACACTCTTTGCCTTGTCATCTAGATTGAAGAGTTTCCGGTCTTCTTCAGTCCAGGATGCAGTAGGCTTTCTTGTTTCCTTTTCAGTTTTGCCAGGAGACGTATCACTGACAGTAGAAGGAATTTTGGGAATGATTGGTCCTTTTGTGATGACTTCTGACATACGGTTGTCAATGGACTTTAAGAAGAGCATGACTCTGAACTTCCACATAGGATAGTCAGATCCATCAAATACGGGACATCCTTTTGCAGACATCTGAGGAAAGTTGGATGGAGTATTGCTTGTTGACATTTCAATCTTTCTCAGAATCTTGAACTATTCAACTGATGAAATCGTTCAGCCTGCTCTGATACCAGTTGTTGGTCCCTTGTATGAGAGAGTAACAACAAGCAACAGTGTGTAGAAGGGGAGGTTGAATACACTTTTTGCGGAAATTGAACAAATCAAAGAAAAGTGTCACACACAGTAAATCAAACCACAATCAATCAAATGCTTTTATTAATCAGAAGATGATTACAATGCTTTGAATAAGAAGATGATTACAATGACTATCAAGTAAGCAACTCTTGATACATAATCATCTAATATAAATCTCTCAATTCTCTTAAACTTAGATATCTATAATTAACATATAATTATAGACACCGACGACTCTCTAAACAGGATTTTCACAGATTGAATCAACACATGATTACTTACCAATATCACAACTGACGTGATTAATTCGAACACATGAACTTCTTTGGCAATCTGTGATTAAATCTTGATACTGAATCAAGACTCGTAACACATACGATGAGGTGAGGTTTGGCTCTACAACACTTAGTTGTTATTGGATCAAAGTCGTACTGAGTCGTACCTCTAAACTTATCAGGAGATAAGTATTTATAATCCTGTTGCTACGGTTCCTAACAAACTAGACTTAGCCTAATTCGCTAACTAACTTTCGGATAAACCGGAATCTTGAATCTTGAATCTTCTTATCTTGAGTCTTCAATCTTCAATCTTGATTCTGGAGACTTCTTATCCGCGCCGTAGATATAGAGAGATAAAGATGAATTTAAAACATATTTAAATTATCTTTAAACTGACTTCTTCACTCGGACAGAGTTACTCAGCTTGAAACTCATCAAGCTGAGTTCTTCGAGAACAAACCCGAATTCAAACATGAACTAACATGTATAATTATTAACTCATCCTTAGAAGTCTAAAGAGTTAAATAAAACATATTTGTTAACTCTGTCGAGCTGACTCTGCTTCTGAGCTGAGTCACTCACCTTGAAATACATCAAGCTGAATACTCGATATATACCTTATGTGACATACACAGATTATCAAACACATTAATAATTTAACTAAAGTATAATATAAACTGGTCGAACATATGCTCAGTTTACATTCAGCTTATACTCAGTCTGAATCACTCTAAGTGTTCAGCCTGACTAAGCTTCATAATTCTGTTTAAGTTATATGTAGAACTCATCTTACAAACTTAAATTTGTCTCATCAAATTCAAACTGATGAGATCATTTTCCCAACATATTCATACATACACAACCACAAGTATATGCACGTGTGCGTTATCATGACAAAACCACCCGATACATATAAATGTGTGAGTTAGGATATTAAGGGGCTTTTAAAAAATGACCAAAAGGCCAATATTAATTATTGGAAAAATCCAGAAAATTCCAAAATTTGATTTTTATAATTTTCTTTAAAAATGGGTGAAAAACAACTTCTTCACGAGCCTCCACGACCTACTGCTGTTCACGGGCCCTCACTGGTTGTGAAGACAGTAGGTTCCACGACTCGTGAAAATACAGAAAAACCCCTATGACCCACACCCCATGACTTGGGTCGTGTAGCCTTCACGACTAGTTTTCACGACCCCATACGGCCCATGAAGGCTCACTGGACAGAATGTCTAGTATTCAAAAATCGAATTTTCAGGCCACTTTAGTGCATGTAATCCATCAAGGTGGCTCTAATACCACTGTAGGAGTTCATGAAAAAACAAAACACAAGCGTAAGCATGGAGAAAACATGATTTTAAAACCGAATTTTATGAACTCATACATGGTATAACTTGTAGGACAAACATGCAACCAAGATAAACACAATGGAAACGAGATTATACCCTTCTCCTTAGTTCCTTGCAATTGAGATGGTAGACTTGGGATGATGAGAACAAAGCTAATGGCCTTCAACACCTCTTGTAGCCTACACCAAGTTATCCATGTTACCTTTGTGCTAGCAATCGAATCATCAAACACAACTCTTGCTTTGATGATTTGTAACAGCCCTTGAACTTCAGAAAACACATTTCTATCTCTAGCTCATAAGACTCTCTTGTGTTTACTCTTTTAAGTGTGTGTATTTGTTAAAATGGAAAAACGTCCCAATGCAATGACAAGTCTATCCTTTTAAAGACCTCAAAAATGCCATTTCAACTCCTCATGGCCAGCCATAGAGTGATCTCTGATTGGACCAACAAGATGATCCAGTGAAATCAAAGTGTCATTTGAAATTTGGCCTTCACAACCTATTCACGGGCTCTCATGGGCCATGAAGCCCATGTGACTCACGAGCCGTACCGCCAATTTGGAAGTCGTGGCGGCCAACTGCTTCATGACCCGTGGACCATCCTGCACGTTCGTGAAGCTAAGGTCAACTGGAATTTAACCATTTTGACCGGCTGTTTTTTTGCTTAGGGCTGTTTGGAACTAGGCTTGGCGTGTGACCCAATAGGCCCAGAATTCATCGGCAGCAATACAACCTACGTGTGTCAGGGGGCATACTCCATCACTGGCTCCCATATATATCAAGTTTCCATTTTCCATCGAGCAACAAAGCTTGTCCTTGAAATTTTGTGAAACGGATATCTCATCGTCTCAGCAAGAGTGCCTAATGGAGAAGCACCTTCAGACCCCTGATTCCTCTACCTCATGTCTAAACGTAGGCTAGATAATCTAGGCTTTGAGATAGACAAGTAAACACACTCTAACTAGTCATAATTATTAAGGTGCATACTAGATCTTTGTTAGTTCAATATTTAGAACATTGTCTGCCCTACTAAGAACCCCACCAATAACCAGCCTATATCTAAGAATGTCCGGTTTGTCCATTATGTGACCTCATATGCTAATGTTCCCAAGGAGGAAAGAATAGCAAGACGAGTCTCATAATTCTTTATGATGGTTATCAAGTTCAAATTTAAGGTACTTTAGATGTTTACAAGATTCAAGTATCTTAGTCATTTTGCCCATTTGACCATATGCCTCGTTATGGTAAGTCGTGAAGACCTCAAAGGTTTCAAACATACCATCCCTACTACCACCACGGGTAAAGGCAACGAAGTATATGGATTTATCCTCATGGATCGCTTGAACGGATTAACACACATAAGTGTGACCGAATTCAACAAGCTACCATTCCTCTCACAAACACCGGTGAAGGATATCTAGGTAATTTATCACAATAAATAATTCTTACTCAATATTTGACCAAATGTATTGTGCTAAATTATCTAGATATCCTAATCCACATGGACGTTGGTGTGCGTTTCCACAACACACACAGTGTACATGGTTTTTCTGGGTATTATTGTATTGGCGGTCTAGCAGCCAGTTCAAGGGTGCAGTAGTTGTGTATCCCCCTATCGCAGTTCAGGGTATAATTTCTTATTTTATTTATTACTATTATAAACCTACATGTATTTTTATCTGTTATAATTATGATTATTTGTTCTGTTTCCCCACTAGATCAAGTTGTGATCTTGGGATGTGTTTTATATATTTGTATTTCCGCTGTGCTTGTTGTACCCTCTAAATCCCAATAGTGGTATCAGATCCTTCTTATAGGCTCGGTGGGGAACAAGTTTCATCATGATTATTTATACATATATATCTGTGTGAAACTTATACTGTGGTTAACATCAAGTTTCTGATCTATTACATAATAAAGTTTCCAGCTTTACTGCTTTAATATATTTTATATATGTGTGAAACCTCAAGTTTTGGTTTAGGATCAAGTTTTGATCTTTTTACCAATTATAGTTTCCAGTTTGTTATTTATATATGTTTATATATATTAACTGTGTGCAACTTGTTTTTTGGCCAAAAAGTCAAAGTTTTTGATTTTTAGCTAATTAAAGTTTCCAGTCTATCTATTTAATACTTATACATATATTATGTGTGAAACTTGGTTTTTGGCCAAAAGTCAAAGTTTTGACTTTTAACCAAATAGAGTTTTCAGCTTACATGTTATATATATATATATATATATATATATATATATATATACATACATATATATATATATATATATATAGGATAAGGATACATATAGAACCATCTCTAAACATAGAACCTAAAGAACCACTTCTGGTAGTGACACGTGGCAATTTGACTGAGGGGTAAAATCGGAAGATAGAAACAAATTACACATACACACGCCTCCTTCTACAAAACTCTAGGCAACAAGATTTTTGAAAAAAAAAACCCCTCAATCTTTAAATGATCATAACTCGTTCGTTTTTTAGAGTTTAAGTAAAAAAATTATATCATTGGATTCAGTTTTTCGTCCTCTTTGAAACTAAATCAGGCTTGATATATTTCCGATACATCACTAAATTAGCAAATGAAAATGCAAAAACCACAATCTGATCAATGAAAAAAACAACCCCAAAATGAAAAATACAAATATAAACCCAAAAATGCCAAAATCCATACACAATGAAAATTACATATTCAAACACAAAAATGCAAAAATACATATTCAAACCTGAAAAATGCAAAAATCGATATGACGATTCCTAGTTTTGCATTTTGGTTCTCTTCTTTCATCTAGATTGCATTTTTAGTTCTTCATCTCGATTGTGGTTCTAGACGGTTTCTGCATTTTCGTTTTGATATGCTGGGAGTTTGCATTTTCGTCCTTGTTATGCTGGGAGTTTGCATTTTTGTTCTTGTTATGCTGGGAGTTTGCATTTTCGTCCTTGTTATGCTGCGAGTTTGCATTTTCGTTATGGATTTGCTAGTTTCGGCATTTTATTATTTGCATGTTCAAAATAAAAGTTTTAGAAATATAGGAAGATTGGTTTTGAATTACAGAGGAAGAAAAACTGAACCTAATGGTATTTTTTTTTGTTAAAAATCGAAAACATGACATAGTTATGGTCATTAGAAAGATTAATGGGTTTTATAATAATAAAAATATGGAAAGTTGAATTGGCTGGAGGGGAGGCGTGAACACATGCAGCAAGTAAGAAAATTTTGTTTAGTTACTAAATTGCCCCTTAAACAAATCTTATATGTTAATGAATTATTAGTTTCCATATATATACTACTTTTAATCACAACCCTTGATCATAAATATCCAATGGTTCATAGTGGTTCTTTAGGTTCTATATTTAAAGGGTGGTTCTATGTTGATCCATTATATATATTGTTAGTCTTGATTTGTTTACATTCCATCAATGCTGAAGTTTTCAAAGAAGATTTCAGCACAAGAAGCTATCTGAAGATTTGCCTCATCAACTTAAATAATGTTCATCTGAAGGGCTGAAAGTTTCATCACTGAAACTTTCAGTCAAGGTTTACTGAAGTTTGTCTTCAGCAAATGGTCCCCTCGGTGACATCATCAACTGTCTCTTTCAAGATGGTTTTGCATGAGGAAATCTGTTACTTATCAGTCTACAAGATTGTGACGTGTGTCACTATTTCAACGGCTAGGATTGATAAGAGAAATGTATAAATACTCTTCTCTTTGTTGAGAAGAGAGAGCTTGCTTAATTCTGTATGTTCAGTTAGCAAGAGCTTTGTGCGTCTGTTTTCTCTCAAGTTTGTCCTTGAGTTTTTCATTGAATTTAAGAAGTCTGTTCTTCTTAAATTCTAGTCTGTAAGTTTGTTATATCAATATTAACAACCTTAGACATTTCTCTCTGTTCTTATAACTACTATTTCCGCACTTAATATTTGTTTAAGTTAGTATTATTCACAATTTGGGAACAACAATTGGTATCAGAGCAGGTTCAAATTCTTCTATAATTTGAGATCTGCCGAGATGTCTAAAGTTGATTATAATGACAATGGGTCTTCTGGTAAACCACCAAAGTTTTCTTCCGAAAACTTTTCCAGCTGGAAAGGAAGAATGCTTCTCTATCTCGAGAACCTAGCTACCATGTCTTTGTCTGTTCTAGAAAATGGTCCTATTATTCCAAAAACCATTTCACTTATGAGTGAAGAAGGTGAACTACTGGAATCTCTTCCAAAACCAAGAAACCTGTGGACTGATGAAGACAGAAGACAGGTAAACTTGGATGCTAAGATTCGAAACAACATTGCAATATCAATTCCCAATGATATCTATCATACCATCTCCAATCTGAAAACTGCAAAGGATATGTGGGAAACCTTGTGCATAGCATACGAAGGAACTGAAGAGGTGAAAGAGAACAAAAGGACGAATGTCATCAGGAAGTACGAAAGTTTTTGTGCTAAAGAATCTGAGACTCTCACTGAAGTTTATACCAGGTTTAACTGTTTGCTGAATGATATGCTAGAGGCTGGTGTTCAGAGAGAGAAGATTCAGATTCTCAACAGATTCCTGGATGCTCTCCCCAGTGAGTGGGACACTATGTGTCTCATTCTCAGGACCAACAACAAGCTGAAAAAATTGGATATGAGAAAGGTGTATGGCATACTACTGAATGATGAGCAAACTAGAGTTCAGAAACTGGAGCTTAAGAGATCAGCTAAGAAGAGCTTAGCTCTTGTGGCAGAAACTGAAGTACCAACTCAACAATTCTCTGATGATTCTGACACAGAGACAGAGAATGACTGGGAAGTTGAAGGTGAAGAGGGTCATCCAGATTTCAAGGTTGAACGAGCCTTCATAATGAAGAACTTCAGCAAATTCTTAAAATTCAAGGCTAAAACTAATGATCAAGGGTCAGGAAGCTTCAAATCCACTGCTGATAGATCAAAGCTGGAATGTTACAAATGTGGTAGACTTGGTCACTTTGCTGCTAATTGTGTTGTCAAAACCTCATCAAAGGGTTATCCATCAAAGGCTGACAAGTACAAGTCTAAGTACAAGGCACTGAAGCTGAAAAATCAAAGCTCAACTGAAAAGAAGAAAGAGAAGGCAATGATAGTTGGAGAATTGAATTAGACTGACTCTGAAACATCTGATGATGATCAAGAGTCTGAAAAAGCGATGTTTGCTGAAGAATTCTCAGGGTGTGCTAAGCCCTACATGTGTCTGATGGCTACTGAGAGCCAGTTCAAAAAAGACCTAGCTATTGCTGAACGGTTGAGTTCAACTGAAGGATGGAATTCTTCTATGATGTATAAGGTATCAAACTTTCAGGACTATGAGTCTAGTGAGAAAAATGATATGTTTGCTTATTTGGTGTCTGATTTAATTTCTGCACATGATGAACAAAACAAAACCAAGAAAATCTTTTCTGATCAACAGAACCTAATTCAGAAAACTGAAACTGAGAATGATATTCTTGTTCAAGAGTCCTGTGCCTTGAAATGTCATCTAGAGTTATTAGCAAATAAACTAAAAATGACTAAAGCTGAGCTCTCTTTAACAAACGATAAACTCCAAGATCGTCAGTCTATCATTGATCTCTGGCTCAGTCCTAATAAACTTGCTTTTGAGAGTATCAATCATCAAATGATCATTCAGAGAGAAAGAGTTGGGTTAGGAAAAATCAAAGAAGCTGCCTCGTTTAGCAAAAAGTGTAAAACTGTCGATGAAATGTTTTTCAGTGAGTTCGTACGTGAAAACATAGGAAACAAAGATATGCTATATAAAAGATTTACTAAGGCAGCCAGTGAAGTTCCTGAGTTCAATGAGGAAACAAATTCTGAAATTAGAAACATACAGTTGTCTTCCGATAACTTGTATGAAAATCAACATAATTCTCAGGAAATTTTTTCCAATCCCACTGAATCTGAACTTACGGTGATCACTGAACTTGAATTGATTACTTCTAATGAACCTGAACCCATAGCCTTCACCAAAACTGAATCCCCTTCAGTTCACATCATCACTAAACCTCTGCTAGCTAAAGCTTCACTTGATCCCAATTTTTCAAAACATAGTCAGAAGTTAAAAAGATCAAAAACACAAAGTGCTCAGTATGAAAAGCCAAAATCAAAAAGGTTGAGCAAATTTCAAAAATTTGAATCAACACTGAAGATAATGATGAATCAGTTAAAAGAGTTAACTAGATCCAATTCTCAAAAAGATAGCACCAAACATCAAAAGGATACCAAATCCACACGAAAATGTTATAAATGTGGTGTTAGAGGTCATGAAGCCAAAACATGTGAGTCTCCTGTTGCTACTTGTTGCACTTCTTCTGAGCCCATCAGCAGGTGGGTTCACAAAATGGTCTAATTCTTTGCTAACTTGTGCAGGGAGGTCAAGGAAATAACACCTGGTACCTTGACAGTGGATGCTCCCGTCACATGACTGGATGCAAATCGTTACTAACAAAAGTTACTCCAGTCGATGGTCCACAAGTTATGTTTGGTGGAGGTAAATGTGGAAAAACAGATGCCTACGGTCAATTGAAGAAAGGTGTTATTCATATCAAGAATATCGCTCATGTCACCGGACTTGAGCATAATTTGATAAGCATAAGTCAGATGTGCGATGCAGATTATTCAGTTCTTTTCAAGAAATACAAGTGTTCTATCAGAAACAAAGAAGGCACTGAAGTCCTTCAAGCCAAGAGAATAGATAACATGTATGTTCTCGATTTCAATTCAGTTACTTCTCCCTCAGATGTATGCTTTATCTCACAGTCAGTCAAAGAATTACATTGGTTGTGGCACAAAAGGTTGCTCATCTGAATTTCAAAAATATGAGTAAACTTGCACAAGGGCAACTAGCAAAAGGGTTGCCTAAGATTAGTTATGTAAAAGACAAAGTTTGTGATGCTTGCGAGAAAGGAAAACAAAAGAAGTCTGTTCACAAATCAAAGCACTGTGATCAGATCAACAAAGCATTTCAGTTGCTTTATATGGATCTCTTTGGTCCAGTCAGCACTCCAAGTCTTAGTGGTAAGAAATACACTCTTGTAATTGTGGATGAATATACACGTTTCACTTGGGTATTCTTTCTGTCTAAAAAGAGTGAAACTGCTGAGATCATAATTAGCTTTATCACAAGAATGAATCGTCAGTACGATATTCATATCAAACAGCTAAGAAGTGATCATGGTACTGAATTCAGAAACAGAACTCTTGAGGACTTCTGTGAAGAGAATGGGATTGTTCAGAATTTTTCAGCTGTATAGACACCGCAACAGAATGGAGTTGCTGAAAGAAAGAATCGTACCCTAATCGAAGCTGCACGCACCATGCTTGCTGAAGCAAAGATATCATTACGTTTCTGGGCTGAGGCCATCAACACCGCATGTTACACACAAAACAGATCATTGGTTGTCAAACGACACTCGAAAACTCCTTTTGAATTGTTGCACAACAAGATTCCAAATGTTGGTCATTTGAGAATCTTTGGCAGTACATGCTTTATTCTGAATAGTAAGGATCGCCCGAGCAAGTTTGCACCTAAAGCTGATGAAGGGATATTTCTTGGGTATTCTAGCATCTCAAAGGCATATAGAGTGTTCAACTACAAAACCAATACAATCTTTGAAACAATGGATGTCACATTTGATGAATTAGATCTTCAGTCAAGATACTCAGATCAAAACACTGCAGTTTCAGATGACTGGGATGCATTACTTTCCTCTCCATTCGAAGACACTTCAGCTGCTCAGCCATCCAAAACAGCTTGTGATGATTATGATGATAATGGCATACCTCCTGTTACTCCAATACCCATTTCAGTGGACACATCCTGTAAAACACCTATTCCTGAACCCATTAACCACCAAGTACCACTGATTGAATTTGATTCTCAGTCTCCATCTTCAACCGAAGTTCCCGCTGATCCTTTTATTGAAGTAAACTCTTCTATTCCTGAATCCCTAACTGAATCACTTCAAGTTCAAAATCCAATACCTCCTAACACCAAATGGACTAAATCTCATCCCATTGATCAAGTAATTGGAGATTTGAATGAAGGAGTTCGTACTAGAAGATCTGTTACAACTGGCTTTTGTATGTTTGCTGAGTTCATTTCTCAAACTGAACCAAAGAAAGTTAATGATGCTTTAAAAGATTCACATTGGGTTTCAGCAATGCAAGAGGAACTGAATGAATTTACAAGGAATAAAGTCTGGAATCTCGTACCACCCCCTTCGAATCAGTCTGTGATAGGAACCAAATGGGTTTTCAGGAACAAGAAGGATGAATCAGGGGTAGTAATTCGGAACAAAGCAAGACTAGTTGCCCAGGGATATTGTCAGGAAGAAGGAATAGACTATGATGAGACATTTGCTCCCGTTGCACGAATGGAAGCAATTCACATATTTCTTGCTTTTGCTGCTCATAAAGGATTCAAAGTTTATCAAATGGATGTGAAATGTGCCTTTCTCAATGGAGAACTGAAAGAAGAGGTATATGTTTAGCAACCTCCAGGTTTTGAAAATCCTAAATATCCAAATTATGTATACAAGCTAGACAAAGCACTGTATGGATTGAAACAAGCACCTCGAGCCTGGTATGATACTCTCTCAGCATATCTTCTCAAAAAGGGCTTCCAACGAGGTACAATCGATAAAACTCTCTTTCTTGGTCGGGAAAAAGGTGATTTGCTTCTTGTTCAAATTTATGTTGATGACATAATATTTGGGTCTACTAATGAAAATTTGTGTAAGGAATTTGAAAGAATCATGACTAAAAAGTTTCAAATGAGTATGATGGGTGAGCTAACTTACTTTTTGGGTCTTCAGATTAAGCAAACTGAAACTGGTATTTTTATCAATCAAGGAAAGTATATTTCTGAATTACTGACCAAGTTCAAATTCATTGAATGTTCAGTAATTAAAACACCAATTGCTCCCAAAACCAAGTTAACTGCTGATCTTGATGGAAAAGCTATTGACTTGCCTACTTTTCGAGGGATGATTGGTTCTTTGCTTTATTTAACTGCTAGTAGACCTGATATCATGTTTTCTACAAGTTTACGTGCCCGATTTCAAGCAAATCCAAAAGAGTCTCATATGTCTGCTGTGTCGAGGATCTTCAGATATCTGAAGGGTACTCCTCATCTGGGTCTCTGGTACCCCAGAGACTCAGGTTTTGATCTAATGGGTTTTTCAGATTCAGATTATGCAGGTTGTCATTTGGACAGAAAAAGTACTACTGGTGGATGTCAATTGCTTGGACACAAATTAGTCAGCTGGCAAAGCAAGAAACAAAACTCCATTTCTTTATCTACCGCTGAGGCTGAATATATTTCAGCAGGGAGTTGTTGTGCTCAAATCTTGTGGATTCAGCATCAGCTTGCTGACTATGGTGTTTCTTTTGTCAAGACTCCCATCTACTGTGACAACACCAGTGCCATAGCCATTTCAAACAATCCTGTGCTTCATATGCGAACAAAACATATCGATGTTCGTCATCACTTCATCCGAGATCACATTGCTAAAAATGATATTGAGCTATACTTTGTTCCAACTGAACATCAATTAGCTGATATATTCACAAAAGCTCTGGATGAAGCACGATTCAATTATCTTGTTTCTGAACTCGGTATGCTGAACTTCTCCACTGAAATATGATCAACTGAACTTCTCCACTGAAACATGATCGACTAAACTTCTCCACTAAAAGTCTTCAGCTGACTGACTTTCAGCTGACAGGTAAGTCTTCCTTTTCATTAAGTTAATAAAATATTGGCTGGATTTATGTACATTTTGTTAACTCGATTTATCTTTATTTGGGGTAGCATTTATTACAACCGTCATTTCATGTTCAGTTTTCATACCAAATAATGATTACTTCTTTTCTTTATTTATCCTTGGTTATCTCCTTGTTACTCTCATCAGCTTCATTCTCACTTTCCTTCATCATTTTTCCCTCCCTCCCTTTCTTTCTTTACTTTCACTTTCTTCGTGGAGATCGTGTTCGTAGTTGTCAATCATCTATTTATGTATACCATCACCATTCGGATCAACAACATAGGGCTTGGAGAAACGGTGCAAATCGCTGTTAATCTTCTTGATTAATCATCATTGGCGATTTTCTTTTGGCATGGACACACTATTCAATCATCCTCTTTTGGCTATTTGATTTAGCTCATTTTTGTTTGTTTGCTCCATTGTAAATGTATTGTCTAAATCTATCATATTAATGGATGAAGTTCATACGTTGTGTTCTGTGTTCTTTTCTCAATAAGTCAATGTAATTCTTAGTTATTTTCACTTAATGTTGTTTCCCTGAAATACCCTGATTAACAGCCTTTCAGTTAACAATTATTAACTGTTAAATAAATAACAATTATAAACATCTGCAACTTACATCGGTTAATGCTTTTTCATTTTCACTATGGTTAGTTTCTGCGGTTTCATCCAACAGTTGAATATTAATTAAATTAGAACTAATTTTGAACTCACCGTTCTTTTCTCTTTTCTCTGTTAACCGCTCTCCACACCTATATAACGCTCCATCATCTTCTTCTTTGTTCTCTCTACTGTTTCTATTTTTCCTTCGACATACTTCTTCTTCTCTCCCTCATCATGTCTCGCCCAGCAACCTTGTGTGTTCGTCTCCCTGCTTCAGTTGTCCCAATCATCTCCAATGATGAAATCGTTCACAAATCGAACAATATCTCTGTGTCCCTCTCTCCTGTTCCTGCAAAATCAAAATTCTTCAATCTTATCAACTTTCTCCGCCATTTCCCTATCAACTATGCTTTAACCACCCAAATCGCCATGTTTGAAGAGCATCTTTGTGAATTTTGGATGACTGCTAATGTCATCGATGAGACATCTGACAAACCCAAACTCTCTTTCACTCTACTGAACGGCAAGCAAAAATGTCGTATTGATAAATACCTTCTTGCTAAGGCTCTTCGTCTACCCACTGATGACGAGTCTCCCTGTGTTCCTTTCACAAAATCAGCAAAGGATCTTATTACTGAATACCTGAAGCTTCCTTCTACTTCCGACATCAAAGGAAAAACCCTAGTCAGGAACAAGCTCCTAACCGTCTGGTGCAGTTTCTTCAGTATCCTTTCCTTTTGTATGACTGCCAAAACAGGATGAATGGATCAAGTGGCTGAGAATGTGCTGAGTCTAGGTCATGCACTGATGTATGACACAAAGGTCGACTATGCTGCTTTTGTCTTCAATCTGCTTCTCTCCCTTGTCAAGATGAAAAAGAGAAATTCCCACATTCCATTTCCTCGATTTCTATCTTTGATGTTTCGTCAACTGCTCCGTCGATCACATTATTATTCAGCTACGCATTCAGTTGAGTTGTCCTCTCTCCCTACCTCTATCTGAACCAACACTAACTCTGCTGATCCCATACCACTCACTGAAGCCATGCTGGACTATGCACGCATGGACGGTTCTCCTGCTATTTCTGTCCGCCCTTCACCTTCTGCTGAAACCACTGTACTGCCTTCAGATTCAGAGGCCACTGAACAGCCTGCTGCTCCTTCCATTGCACAAATACTTGCTTCAACGAAGAGGAAGCACCTGCTCGAAGGAACATCTGATGCAAGTCCTGCTGCTAAATCAAAGAAACTGAAGCGTAATACTCCATTTTCTACTCCTGCTTCCTCTGCCTCAACACCTGCTGATACAAATGCTACTGCACCACAAAGACAAGTTCGTCCCAAAGGCTCCTCCACTGAGCGTTCAGCACCTCCAACAAAAGCCACGATGATCATTCTTAATCCGATCTCCACTGTAAGTCCTCTCCCCTCTGCTCAAATTAGTTCACTGGCATCACAGACCCTTAGTAATCTAGTCGTCCCAACTAGTTTACTGGTCCGCACAATTGCTCATGATGTATCGGCTCAACACCAGACCGAATCTGAAGCACAACCATCTCAGTCCGCACAGCATTCAGCTATACCAACTGAACTTGGGTTTGACTTTGCAACTCATGATGCATTTGTCAACCCATTTGTTAAAGTTGCTAAATCACCCACTACCAATGACGAGTGTAAATCTCCCTCACACTCTGAGGCTCTAAGGACCAGTGATGTTGAGACAATCACAACCTCAACTAAGGTTCTCGCCACTTCAGTTGCAGTTAATCCCCCTGCTTCAGATGCTACCACTACTGTTAACGTTTCAGTATCACCAACTAAAATCGCAGTTCAGCCACAATCCCTTGATGGATCAGTAGTCCGAACTGATCCTATGTATTTTGCCAATACATATGATCTCTCATAACCACAACAATCTGAGCTTGATGTATTTTCCCTCCGTGATGAATAAGCCAAACCATCTGATTCTGAGAGACCCTTGACTCATGATGTTTCAGCTATCCCTGACACTGAAATCATTCCTTTCTCTACCACCTTGGCCACTGATGGTTCAGCTAACCCATTGAACCTACGACTATTTATTTTGCTTATGAAGATGTAGTTATATACAAAACTACTACTGAAGCACAGACCATTTTAGCCCCTGATGATTCATTAAACACAAATGTTTCTATGGCTAACTCTGCCCCATCTCCACCCATTAATTTTAAAATTTTAAACAAAGAACAAGGTCTCATTTGGGATCCTGTTTCTGGTTTTGAGTACTCTGTCAATCTTCTTCCTCCCACTGCCAATCAAACTCATCTTGACCAACTGATGGCTTATGGGAAGGAAATCTCAACTAAATATAATGTTTAGTTTTCTTCTCTCACACACGTACTCTCTGCCAAATCAGTAACCGATCCTCATGACGGTTCTGACAAAACTGACACCTCCTCTTCCTCTACTGATCATGATTTTCTGGCTGAATCAACCACCCCTTTGTCTTCTCCTATCTTTCGTTCACCCAATGAGGTTGATGATGACTACATGTCTGCTCTTGAAGCATACTCAAAGCTTGATGATTCCATTCGTCTTTTTCAGAGTCAAGTCACCAAAGAATTTCATAGGTTCCATGTTCAGCACATGTCTAATGTCAACTTTGCTGATGAAATTAAACTTCTGCTTGCTCTTTTGGTTGATTATATCAGTACCTTAAACAAGGAGTTTCAATTTCACAACCAACTTAGGGTCACTCTCTTCAAACAACTTCGTGACTATATTGCCAAAGGTAATAAATGTTACGAGGATGTGTTATCTCTGCTTTCCTCATCTCAGTCATCCCTCTCTGAGTCTCTTCCCAAATTTCAAGCCACTTTTCTAAAGTCATTCTCTGACACTATCTCGAAACTCCAAGATTCTCTGAAAGTTTGTCCTTCCAAATGCTATCTTCAGTCCTATCACAAAAAGGTAGTTATGAAAGATATGCAACGTATGATGGTTGCCACACTGAACAAACACATTGTTCCAAGATTGCAAATAATAGAAGCTGCTACAGTCTCCTCCTCAGCTTCTAAGGGGGAGAAAATTTTGAAATCTTCAGTTGTGGCTAAAGCTATAAGAGCTCAGATCAAGAAAAGGAAAACAGAGTCGTTACGAGATAAGGAAGAAATTCGTCGGCTGCGACAAACAATTGAGGAATATTCAGTGATTAGAGATCAAAATGAAAAAGAAAGGGAAGAGTTACACAGATTGTTTGAGGAATCTCTTAGTGAACCTGGTGATGAAGGCAATACTAAATTCTCTGAAAGGTCTTCTCCTGAACATGACTTTAATATGATGATTCAATCCTCTCCTCAGAAATTCATTCAACCTGAAACAACCTTGATAATACATCCCAATGCACCTCATACTGATGGTAGTTCAGTCTCTGCATCTGAAACAAAGATGAATGTTGATGTTCTTAGTCCAAAGGAACTAACCTCTAACATTCTGAAACCATCATACTTAGAGTAGATCCCGCTGATAATTTCCAAAACTGAGTTCACTTCAGTTATCAGTGAGAAAGCCACCTCACCTGTTAGAAATCCTGATAAAGGTAAAGGTGTTGCAGATGACACTGAAATCGTGAAACCTAATGTTATCAACACTGAAAAACTATTGTTTGACAGTATAAAGGCTATCAGAAATCAGGTGTCCAACACAGGGGGAGGAAAGTCTAAACATCAGGTTACTAAAGAAGAAGAAGCTGCTTCTTTTGGGATAACTGTGGAAGAGTTCAGAATAGAAAAACAGATAGCTGAAGAAAATGCCAGATTACTAAGTCTATCTGAAGCTGAAGCATTAAAGACAGCTGAACTTGAAGCTGAACAACAAAAGACAAAGAAGAAAATGTCTCCTCAGTCTCTTCAACTTGCTGTTGAACGAAAAGTTGAGGAGGAAAGAATCAAAAAGGAGAAAGCTAAACTGGTCAGAGAACAAAAGGAAAAAGAATGGTTTGAATCCAAAATGAACAGAGTTGATCCTGATCCAATCACAGCAGTCAGGGTTACCAAAGATAAACGTGGAATAATAGTAGAGATTGCAAGAAATAAAAATCGCCGCAAGGTTCAGTATGTCTCCAATACCAATCTTACAAAATTCAATCTGTCTGAATGGGATGAAATAGGAAAGTGTCTCAACAAACTGAAACTAACGGAACTGGTTAGGACAGTTAAAAGAAGGCTTTCTTATCGACAAGAGTCCTATGATAATCTGAAGAAACGTTTTCAACCTTCTGAAGGTGATCTGAAAATCCAGAAAAGGATCAACCATTAAAGAAAAGAAGAAGAAGGTCTCTAGGAGATCTAAAGAAGAGATCATAAAGCTTATGGCCACTGGTGTTCTTCCAAACTGTAGAAACATGGATTGTTCAATCCCTCCAGGCTTCGTATTCATTGATAAACAGGTTCTTGAAAATCCTAGAGGATTTTTCTTCAAAGATGCTTATGAAAGACCCAGGTTTCAGAGAGTATCTGAACTTGACAATGCTGATTGGATGCATCTGAAAGCTATTTTATCCTACTTTGATTCAAGGGATCCTGAAACAGCAGACATTCAACTGAAGATTGTCAAACTGTTTGAAGCCAAGAAGCCTAGAGATCCTGAAACTGATATATGGGAAGAAAAGGTCAAGGTCATAGAAAGCACTCAAGCGCACAAGCCTTCAAAAAGCTCTTAAAATCTCTGTGTACCTTATATTCTTGTTTTTCTTTACCCTTGTAAATCTGAAAAATTCAAAAACATTGAAAAATGAAAAGAATCCAAAAACAGTCAGTATGGATCATGTACATATGAGTTCTTTTATGTAAATAGTTCTATTTGTTTTTTCTTTGTAAATAATGATGGATTATAAACAAATAGGGGAAGATTGTTAGTCTTGATTTGTTTACATTCCATCAGCGCTGAAGTTTTCAAAGAAGATTTCAGCACAAGAAGCTATTTGAAGATTTGCCTCATCAACTTAAATAATGTTCATCTGAAGGGCTGAAAGTTTCATCACTGAAACTTTCAGTCAATGTTTACTGAAGTTTGTCTTCAGCAAATGGTCCCCTCGGTGACGTCATCAACTGTCTCTTTCAAGATGGTTTTGCATGAGGAAATCTGTTACTTATCAGTCTACAAGATTGTGACGTGTGTCACTATTTCAACGGCTAGGATTGATAAGGGAAATGTATAAATACTCTTCTCTTTGTTGAGAAGAGAGAGCTTGCTTAATTACAGATGTTCAGTTAGCAAGAGCTTTGTGCGTCTGTTTTCTCTCAAGTTTGTCCTTGAGTTTTTCATTGAATTTAAGAAGTCTGTTCTTCTTAAATTCTAGTATGTAAGTTTGTTATATCAATATTAACAACCTTAGACATTTCTCTCTGTTCTTATAATTACCATTTCCGCACTTAATATTTGTTTAAGTTAGTATTATTCACAATTTGGGAACAACATATATATATATATATATAGAAATTGTATCAATAAAGAACCCCTCATTAAACAAATAACCTAAAGAACCAATCTGGACCCTTGGATCATCAAAATCTATGGATGAGATTGAACGATGGCAAAACTGTAATTATAATGTATTAATTTAGGAAGAAAATGGTACAAATGGAATATCCCCCCTCCCAAAACCCACGACTTTAAAAAAAAACCCCAAAAACCTTAAATTGTCATAACTATTTAAGTTTTGTGAATTTAAACAAAAAAATTATACCATTCTTTTAGTTTTTTAATCCACTTTCAAACAAGATCACTCTTCCCATATGTTTCTAATTTTTTTTTGAAAATGAAAATTTTGTTTGCATTTTGGCACCTTGTAGTGTTTCTGTGCACGGACTTTTGCATGCTGGGTTTACGAATTTATGTTTTTAGCATTCTGCATGTTTTTTGCATTCTACGGATTTACGTTCTACGGTTTAGGATTTACGTTCTACGGATTTTGCATTCTGAATGTTTATATTTTGCGTTTTTCGTTTTTTGCATTCTGCATTTAGTATTAACACAGCTCAAAATACAAATTTTGCATTCTGCATGTTTATATTTTGCATTCTGCATTTTACGTTCTACGGTTCTATGTTTACGATCTACGGATTTTGCATTCTACATGTTTATATTTTACTTTTTTCGTTTTTTTCATTCTGCATTTAGTATGAGCACAACTCAAAATGTAAACTTTGCATTCTTCATGTTTATATTTTGCATTTTGTATGTTTTTGCATTCTGCATGTTTATATTTTGCATTCTGCATTTTATGTTCTACGGTTCTATGTTTACGTTCTACGGATTTTGCATTCTGCTTGTTTATATTTTGCGTTTTTCGTTTTCTGCATTCTGCATTTACGTTATACGTTATATATTTTTCGATTTTTGGCATTTTTCATTTAGAATGAACACATTTTGCATTTTGAAAAGCTCAAAATGCAAAATGTGTATTTTAAAAAAAAAAAATTTCTGAAATATATCATGCCCGGTCTTGTTTGAAAGAGGACGAAAAACTGAATCTAACTGTATAATTTTTGTTGTTGAAATTCTTAAAAACGAACGAGTTATGATCATTTAAAGTAAATGAGGTTTTTTTTAAATGTTGGGGGAAGTTGCTGTAGGCGACGTGAATTTCTTTTTTTTTAATTTTCCATTTTTGTCCCTTAACAATGTGCCACATGTCATCATCAGAAGAGTTCTTTAGGTTCTATGTTTAAGGGAGGTTCTTATATATATATATATATATATATATATATATATATATATATATATATATATATATATATATATATATATATATATATATTGTGAAACTTGTAGTTATTAAAAGTTCAAAGTTCTTGAAATTTTAAATCAAGTTTCCAGCTTTATTATTATATATTTTATAATGTTAATATTTAACCTTTGCGGTGTTTTTGTTTTTATCAGTTTGAGATATAATACAAAAAACCCAGTTTAAGCCCATGTTTTGAGGCCCAGGTTGAATGTTTGGGATTAACACAAAACCAGTTTGTTTTGGTGTTTGGATTCAAGTTTTGAATGATCCCGGAATTATATATTTGTACTATGGTTATAATGCATATATTATTATTATTTAATTTTTCGGTAGGCGATTGGATGTTTATTATAATTTATTAAGACAAACGACTAAAACATAGTGGATCACTTTGTGGTTGTTTTAATTTTTTGCTATGGTTGGTTTACATTTATTATTTATTCGGTGTGGGGAGGCCTGCGTAGTGGTCCTGCGTGCCTTTGAATTATTATGTAATAGGGAACTAGTTTTATCAAAGTTATATGGGTTAGTTTGATATTTGTAAATGTAATATTGAAGACGATCAAGCAAAACAAGAAGCAAGACAAGAAGAGAGGAAGCCATGGATGCTGGAGCCAGTGGGCGCATCAAGACTTTCCATGTCATGTGTGTTGTTTATGATCCACTTAGGGTTTGACCACAGGGGTACTTGTTAGATTATAAAAAGTGAGGGTGCAAATATGTAAATATTGTAACTTGGGCAAATGTTATAAAAGGCATTTGCCCCACTCTTTCTATCTAAACTTTGCATTTCCAACTTCCTTGTGTTTGTGTTTTGCTCTCTTGCTCTCGGATCTCTCTCTCAAAACTGAACACACACAAACATACACACTAACAAGATAATCATCTAGCATTGCTTCATCCGTTTAATACGGGACCATCAATTGGTATCAGAGCCAAACTTGTTTTTGGCTCTTGATTGTTCGAAAACAACAAAGAAAAATTCGAAGATTTCAAGCTCAAGGTGAAGAACAAGCATTCGGTTTTTACAAAGCATACAACCACACGGTTAGTTCAAGAAAGGTGCGAGTTCAAGTATTTCCCAAAGGTAGAACACATCGGAGGTATAATCTATACTTTTTCTACCATCTCTTCGGGTTTTGATTCAAAGGAATTTACTGTTTTATACTGTTTTATTTAAGAGAACATAAAACTGAGTGGTGTTTTACAAGTAAAAATTTCAATGGTTCATTAAATGCTTGACATTTTGGCATTTAATTTTCTGGAAATTCAAGCATTTATGGTGTTCTTGAAGCTTAAATGCTGTCTTGAAGAAGAAGAAATCGGTTTTGATTAAAAATAATTATTTATTCTTCAAAGATTAAGTGTTGAACAAGGAAACTCAAGTACTATCCATACCAATCAAGGTACAAGTAGGTAGACGCCATAAGGGGTAAGGCCTTTAGATCTGATAGGGACACATCAGATCCTATAAGCCGGGTTTGTGGTCAATGCGATTGACATGTTTATGCGGCTTATAGAGTTCTTTTAAGTTGAAATCTACTAAGTAATTACTCAGTGCTATCAGCCGCTATTAGACCAATCGCTAGGGGTGTGCTCGGTTCGGTTTGGTTCGGTTTTGGGGTAAAACCGAAACCAAACCGAAATTTTCGGTTTTGAAAAAATCCAAACCAAAACCATTCGGTTTTTCGGTTTTCGGTTTTCGGTTTTAAGATCGGTTTTTGGTTCGGTTTTTGGTTTTTGGTTTTTGGTTCGGTTTTGGGCTGTCAACTATGTATACACTTGATCTTTCAAAAGAAATCAATGTAACATAGTATAAACTAATAGAATGAATCTGAATATTTCAGTGACTAGTAAACTACAAATCAGAATCGTAGTTGGAGCTTGGAGGTAAAAATCAAGTAAAAACAAAGTGAAATGGAAAATAGATTACCTTAAAAATCAAGTAAAAACAATACTGGAGATCTACAAAATCAAAATCATGACAGATTTTCGGAGTTGCGGTGGCGAACGCAAAGTCGTAGTCGTAGTCCTAGTCGGAGGTGTAGTGTTGTTTGGAGAACGGTGATCATAAACTCATAGTTGTAAGGAATGAAGTGCCAACACCAAATACGGCCTACTTCGATTTCCCTGTGGCTTATGTGAATCGAGAGGATGTGATCTTTGAATCTATGAAATTGAAACACCAGGACAAAGCCTCCTTCAGTTTTCCTTCAAGATGAGGAGCCGACAAAAATGGGAGAAAGGGCTTTACTTTTTAGTGAAGTAGGAGGAGTGGGGTACAGTTCTTATTCCATTTACAAAAGGTTTTACTTTTCAGACATACATAATTACCATTATATCCCTTGATGAAATAGATGAGTTTGTCTTTTAGTAAATGGTTTGGTTCGGTTTTGGGAATCGGTTTTTGAAACATAAAACCGAACCAAACCGAAATTTTCGGTTTTTGGAAATTTAAAAACCAAAACCATTGGTTTCTATATTGGTTTGGTTTTTTCGGTTTTTTCGGTTTTTGGTTCGGTTTCAGTTTTTCATGCTCACCCCTACCAATCGCATGCAATTAGGAGTTCTCAAGAAATTTATCAGTCGCACTAATCGATCTGTGTGATTCTAAGTTAGTTCATCAATCGCATTCTGTTAGCCCGTGTGATTCAAGGGTTCTCGTTGGATATCAAACACAAGGGCAATCGCATGCGAATCAGTAAGTTGATAAGCATTTGATTGACATTACTAACTGTTTACTTCTAAGTGTTTGGTACTACAGGGATCAATCGCACTCTATTGGTTATTCTATTTGATCACTACCAAGAAGTTACTCTGCTCAATTTTCAAGGGATTATACCAATCGCATAACACCATTCGCAAACCTTGAACTTATTGGACAAGTGATAGAATCATTGAGACTTGATTTTTGAACAAAAAGGACAATCGAACTTAAAACTTAAAATCTAATTCAAAATTGAATTTAACATAATTCATATATAATTCAAATGTGAATTAAATTAACTTAACTCCATCTAATTCAAAATTGAATTTAATCTTAACAAGATCTAATTCAAAGTTGAATTAAATTGACTTAGCTCCTCACTCATCACCAAGAAGTTTTTCAAAACTGACTTGAAAAAAATATAATTCTCTCTTGTCAGTAAAGTTTTCGAACAATCAATCCATATAAATAAGTGAACGATCATTTCTTACTAAAACTCTCAAAATGTCAAGTTCTAATGAAATGATGTCCATCGGTACCGATACAAAACCGCATGTTCTGTTTCGAGGCGAATATAATGTTTGGAAAGGAAGGTTCATGGACTTCCTGGAGCACAATGAGACACACAGAGAAATGATGATCGACTGCATCATGAACGGGAACAAAAATTTCACCAAAGTTGTTGAGGCTGATCTGAACAACAATCCCGCCATTCTCCGTCATGAGAGGGAAAAGACTGATGATGAGCTCACAGCTCAAGAAAAGGAGATCAAGAAAGCTGAAAGATTGGCTAAGTATTTATCTGAAACAAGGACTCTCCTCAGAGATATACACCAAGATAGATAGCTTAGCCACTGCTAAGGAAATATGAGATGAGATAAAGAAGCAGTTGCAGGGTACTGAGCAAGGAGAATATATCAAGCGTGCCTAACTAGTCAACAACTATCATGGCTTCAGTGTTAGAGAGAATGAACTTCTTTCTGAAACCTATGGTAGATTTTGCAAACTGCAAAATGAGATGAGGTCCAACCAAATCATCAGATTGACCTAGATCTAAACTGTGTTTTTCTGAAGTCTCTAGGTTCAGAATGGAAAGAATATGTTAGACTGTACAAGCAAATCAATAAAGATCTTACTATAGTCACCTTCCACAACATATTCGAAGACCTCAATCAATACCAGGATGAGATACTGAAGACTCTCCCGAAACAACCAGCTGCAGATCATCTAGCCTTGGTAGCAACTGACAGAATTCCAATAGAATCTTCATCAAGATCCATGAAGTTTAAACAGGTGATTCTTAGTGAGTCAGAACCAGATGTTAATGATAAAGACTCAGTTGAAGCTGCCATCCATGCTCTCTCAGTTGTTGGTAGAACATTTAGAAATCGCTTTAACAAAACCACAACATACAAAGGTTTACCTCTAGCTCCAGAAGACCAGAAAGGCTTGCTCCTGTTGACAAGCCTAGATTTCAAAGGAATGAGAGAAAGGAGGAAAAGAAGACTGATCTGAAGTGCTACAACTGTGGGAGATCTTGCCACATGATCAGGAACTGTTCACAAAAGAAGGTCAAGGATGCTAAATACTACAGACAAAAGTACCGCCTGTGAAAGCAAAAACAGGCTGGGAATGCTCTTATGGTGGAGGAAGACCAGTTCCTCGAGGACACAGACTCCGAGAGTGTTCTTGATGGTGAGGATCACGCACAGTTCTGTTTCATGGCTACTAGTGGAACAAGTGATAGGGATGAAGACAGTGGTGATCTCTCCGATGCTGAGGAGGAGATCGTTGAAAGCGGAAAGGTAAATTCTATCACTAACTCTAACATGGGTTTTAATTTTGAACATATACAAACCATATTAAACCGCATGAAAAAGTTAGAGTTTAAGGTGACTAAACTAACAAGGAAAAATCAAGTGTTAAAAGAGGTCATTCATGCACAAGACAAAGAAGCACAAGCTACAATTGAACAATTAGAGAAAAACATAAATGACTCTAAGGTACAATTAGCTGTGAAAGAATCTGAATTTCTAGAATTAACTGATAAAACAAACGTCATCATACACGATCTCAAAGCAGAATGTATCTGTGTATAAAAGGATTCAGAAATTCTTAAAAATGATCAGCATATTCTTTGTCTAAAAATTAAAGAACTTGAAGACCTTCTAATCAAAAGAGGGCAAAGTGAACAAACCATCTTTCTGTACAAACAAAAGGAACGACCTTTTTCAAGATGGACATTCGACGGACTTGGTTTTGAAAACCTAAATATTCTGAGTAAAGTATCTACCAAGAAATTATACTATGCAAATCTATTTGGCGAAGGACTAACTCAATGAATGGTATTTGTTGGTCAAGAGGAAGAACGACTTGAAGAGGATGTCAAACGGACCTTACATCTCAAAACTGAAACTCCCTTTAATTATACAAACCTCAATGACTCATATTTCATTTATCCACCTCCAACACTGAATTCACCTGTCACCACTCCAATCTATACAGATGAGGAACTGTATACTCCTGAAGTACCTAAACCCCAATTTCTATACATTCCCCACAAGGAATTGCAGCAAAGGTTTCAAACCTTGCAAGAGTTTTGCTTCACCCATCTGATTCAAGGAGATATTGCCAACACTTTCCACTCCGAAACCACACCTGAAACAATCTCAGTTTCTTCCCAATCACCTGAGCTCACTCAATTAGCTCAAGAAAATGCCATCCTTCACAAGCGTATCAAAAACATTTCTAATCATGATGAAAAGATCATAGATAACTTGTGCAGGGAAAACACACCATTAAAAGAATCCATCATCCAAGTCAAACAAGAGATGCAGCCTCTTACTCCATTCACTTTCTCTCCATATGCAGAACGAATTGAAGATTCTAAGCATGCGTCTACATCTTCCCAAGATGTCCAACCCAAATTAAAATCTGTTAAAGATTCTACTTCGAAAACTTTAAAACAAAAACAGATTTTCAAACAGACATCCACTTCCACTTCTACTCACATTTCTCGTATAAACACTGACATACCTGAATCTTCAAAAGCAGCTGCTAGTCGATCACGACTCAATTCTAATGTTTTACATTCTGCTGCACATGTGAAGAAGCTTGGGAGTGAAGAGCGTAAAATAAACATAACTTGGAAGAGAGTCATTCCTAGGTCGTCTAGGAAATGTTCGAACACTAGACAAACATGTGAACAAATTTTGATGTTTGATAATGTCTGTAATCATTCAAGTTTGCATGATAAATTTGCCTCTTCAATGTTTTGTATTAGTGATGGTTGCCTCTATGGTCACTGTGAATTTAATTGTGAATATGATCAATTAAGAAAACAAATTGGAATTAAACCATGTGAGGACTGGACAAACTTTTACGCTAATCAGATCTGTGTTCCATTTCTAAATTCCAAAGGATATTTCATTCATCAGTGGATCACCACTCGTCAGTCACATGCACTCAAACGTTTAAACAAATCTAAACGGTTACTGACGATCAAAGAATTGGAAGTCTACAGACGGCAGGGCTATGAAGCATTAAAAAAGGCTTGGATTGCTCACGAAAAACACTTGCATTCTCAAAAACGATCTCGCAATCCACCTTTCAAAAATGCCAAAACCTCCAAACCCAAGCCATCCTCCAATCGACGAGTAGTACAACCTACTGTTCCCAAGGCTCCAGTTCAGCAAAGGCAAGTTGATGCACCGAGGTTGCAACGAATTCTTAAGAATTCTTCGAAAGCTTGGATTCGTAAACATAACGCTTCCGCAACTCATCCGAATCTTAAACCTCCATTCCATCAACTCTCAAACCAAAGGTGGTACCAAAACTTCAGTCTAAGCCAATTCTGTCTGAATCTATTCCTTCTCGACAAAAGATTAAACCCACTTGGGTACCTAATGATAGATCATTAGAAGTTTTACAACCACCAGTTGACATAATCAATACTCAACCACTTCTAGGAACTAACAATCAAGGACCCATTCATATATGGGGACCTAAACGTGCTTTGTTCTCTTTTTGCAGGTGCCTAACTTGTGGTACCTAGACTCCGGTTGTACCAAGCATATGACCGGAAACAAAAGTATTCTCAAGAATTATGTTCCTAAGTACTCCGGGAATGTACGTTTTGGGAATGACAATGTTGCACCAATAATGGGGTACGGAGACATAGAGAAGAAGCACATCAAGATCAAGAAAGTCTCCTATGTTGAAGGGTTGGGTCACAATTTGTTAAGTATCGGACAGTTCTGTGATAAGGACCTGGAGGTAGTGTTTAAGAAGAACAAATGTTCCGTTTTAACTGAAAATGGAGATGAATTACTGGCAGGTTCAAGGAAATCTAACATGGTATTCCATTGATTTGGAAAATTATGACTCTCCTACCTCCGTGTGTCTACTGTCTGAAGCCTCCTAAGATCTTACTTGGCAATGGCATAGAAAACTCTCTCACCTGAACTTTCAAAATATAAACAAGCTAGTCACTGGTGACTTGGTGAGAGGCATACCCAAGTTAAGATTCAAACAGGATCATCTGTGTGCAGATTGTGAGAAAGGAAAAATGAAGAAGGCTTCACATAAATCTAAACAAGTGTTCAGCACTACAAAGCCTTTGGAACTCTTGCACATGGATCTCTGTGGTGCTATGAGGATTTAGTCTAAAAGTGGGAAGAAGTATATTCTTGTCATGGTGGATGACTACTCCAGATATACTTGGGTCATGTTTCTGCGATCAAAAAATGAAGCCACTCCAACAATCATTTCCTTCATCAAGCAACAGCAGAATTAGCATAGTCAGAGTGTTGTTTCCATCCGTACTGACAATGGAACTGAATTCAAAAACAGTACTCTGAAGAGCATTTGTGACCTTGTAGGGATCAACCATCAGTTCTCAGCTGCATACACTCCACAACAAAATGGTGTCGTGGAAAGACGCAACAGAACTTTGGGTGAAGCTGCCCATACCATGCTATCATACTCTAGGCTCCCACCTTCCTTTTGGGCTGAAGCAATCAGCACTGCCTGCTATACGCAGAACCGCTCTTTTATTAATAAACGCTTTAATAAAACTCCATATGAACTGGCCAATGGCATAGTGCCTAATATCAAATACTTTCATGTTTTTGGTAATAGGTGCTTTGTGCTTAATGACAAGGATAATCTAGGAAAGTTTACTCCAAAAGCTGATGAAGCTATTTTCCTAGGTTATTCTACTTAGTCCAAAGCCTACCGAGTTTTAAATAAAAGAACAAAGAGCATTGTTGAAAGTATCAACGTAACATTTGATGATGCATTGAATGTTACAAATTTTCCACCCAAATCAACAGAAAACGCTTCTGAACATACCTGTTCAGGACCGGCGCTTCAAAATAAAGAATCAAACAATCCAAAAAGCTCACATACTAATCTTGACTTTCTGTTTGATTTCTTTAGATCTGAATCTTCTCCTGTTTTGACTGACAACAGGAACAACACAGCAGTACAAACAAGTGTTACTATAATGGCTCCTACGGTCACTGAGACGAATCCATTTGCAGATCTATATGGTGAGGATTCTACTTCTGTTTCTGTCACTCGTCCCCTGTGACTTCTCAGAGTCCTGACCTAGAGAGCCCTCCTGTGTTTGATTCAGACCCACATTTCTCGTGTGAAGATGAAGAATAAGCACGACACCTACAAGATCTCATTCCTTCATCTTCCACTTCCCACGAGATAAAGTGGACCAGACATCACTCTGAGGATAACATCATAGGAAACCCTTCAGTTGGCATTCAAACACGAGCAGCAACAGCAAACAAATGTCAATTTTCGGGTTATCTAAGCATCATTGAACCCACCAAGACTTCTGAAGCTTTAGATGATCCGGATTGGGTAATTGCAATGCAGGAAGAACTACACCAATTCGATCGTCTCAAAGTCTGGAGATTAGTTCCTCTTCCATATGGCAAATCAGTTGTTGGAACTAAGTGGGTTTTCAAGAACAAACGAGATTCGGATGGAGTGGTCGTTCGTAACAAAGCTAGGTTGGTTGCTAAAGGCTACAATCAGCAGGAGGGCATTGACTATGATGAAACATTTGCCCCCGTTGCTCGTATTGAAGCTATCAGACTCTTTCTTGCATATGTAGCCTCAAGAAGCTTCCGAGTCTTTCAGATGGATGTGCAGACAGCTTTTCTTAACGGTGTTCTCAAAGAAAAAGTATATGTCTCATAACCTGAGGGTTTCATCAATTCAAAACATCCAAATCATGTTTATATCTTAGATAAGGCCTTATACGGGTTAAAGCAAACTCCACGTGCATGGTACGATGTCTTATATGAATATTTGATTAGTAAAGGCTACTCCAAAGGAAAGACTGATACTACTCTATTCACAAAGACTAAGGGTAGGGACAAGATTTTAGTTCAAATATATGTGGGTGACATCATTTTTGGGTCTACGAATCCAAAATACAGTGACGAGTTTGCTAAGATCATGGCAAACAAATTTCAAATGAGTATGACGGGGGATATGTCATTCTTTCTCGGACTCCAGGTGAAGCAGTTAAGTCATGGCAGTTTTATTTGCCAATCCAAGTACATCAAAGACCTTCTTACGAAGTATGATATGATTAACTGCACACCTATATCCACACCCATGGCTGCTAAAGCACAACTATCGGCATATCTTGATGGTTCTCCACTAGATCTGAAAACTTACCGTGGGATGATGTTCTCTACCTGCATCTATCGTTACTGTATCTAACTGCAAGTTATCCAGACATCATGTTCTCTACCTGTCTCTGTGCCAGATACTAGGCGAATCCTAAAGAGTCACATCTTCTGGCAGTTAAGCGGATCTTTAGATATCTCAAAGGGTCTATGGATCTTGGTCTATGGTATCCTAAGGATTCAAATCTGGATCTCCATGCTTATTCAGATGCTGACTATGCCGGTTGCAAGATTGATAGGAAAAGCACCTCTGGCAGTGCTCACTTTCTGGGAGATCGTTTAGTCTGCTGGGCCTCAAAGAAACAAAACTGCGTGTCCACCTCCGTAGGTGAAGCTGAGTATGTTGCTGCTGCAATGTGTTGTTCTCAAAGTCTCTGGATACGTACACAGTTATCAGATTTTGGCCTCAGGTATGGCAAATTTCCATTGCTATGCGATTCCCAGTTTGCCATCGCTATCTCCTGCAATCCGGTACACCACTCTAAAACCAAATATATTGATATCCATTATCACTTCATAAAAGATAACGTAGAGAAAGGTATCATTGAACTACAGTATGTTTCTACTGAAAATCAGCTAGCTGACTTGTTTACCATACCATTATACGAAAGTCGCTTCACTGAGCTGGTATCCAAGTTAAGCATGCTAAACTTGAACATATAACATACTGTTGCTTCATATTTCCTTTCTTTATTTTTGTTTAGATTAGGTGTTATACTGTTTGTTCATTTTGCAGATATCTGATGCAACATTCGAGGGGGAGTGATATTCTGGTGATATACATGTAACATATGTGTAGGGGGAGAAAATAATACACATACTGCACATGTGTAGGGGGAGAAGCCTACAACTGACACATTCCCTACATTTTGAAAGTTTTTCATAAATAGATGCAAGAGTCTAGGGGGAGTGTGTCAAACAAACACCCAAATCAAGATATCTGGGAAAATAAAATTTTCAACTCTCAAAATCCAGATATTTTGAATTTTTAGAAAATTTCCAAGTGTTGGGTTCTGTTTCAAGCAATCGCATCCTATGCTTTAGTCGCATAGGCTTTCTTGAAACCCAACAAAATTAAATTATCTAAGTCTTGGTTCAATCGCATGGACCACGATCGCATGGACAGTCAATCGCATGGGATAACAATTTATCACTATGCCTCAATCGCATGCGATAGACTGTCAGTAAACCATGAACATAGTACCAATCGCATGCCTTAGAATATTTGAACAAAGGAATCAATTGCCAATCGCATGCGATTGACTAATCAGAGGGGAATCGCATGCGATTCAACAAATGTTGGAATTTCTGCTTGAAACTGAGGTCAATCGCATGCCCCTATCAACCGCGTTTTTTACCGTGCGGTTGGTCTAATCATTGCACGACACGTGGTCTCTTACCTTTATAACCGTCCCATCTCCCATCAGATCATTCATGCCATCAAAATTCAAATTCATCCAAGTTTTCTCTCGTTTTTGGTTACGTGATTTCACGAATCCTCTCATTACTCTGCCAAAATTTATAATTTTAGTCTCAAAACATTCGTGATCATATAGGTAACAACTTGTAAGGATTACATTTTAAAAATTTTGAGTTAAAAGGGTGATTTTTAGTCTTCAAACAACCGTTAGCGATAGATACATTCGGAACTTTAAATGGACTTTTGGGACACAAAACAAACTTGTTTGATCATTCCAAGTTTGCGATGGGTGTTTTGAACACATGGGGAACACTTTCATGCAAAAATATTTAAAAAATCTCAAAAAGTGTTCTTCGTGTTCTTGGGGTGTATGAACTTGTATTTAACACACACCTTTTGGTTCAAAAGAGGGTGTTATGATGATTTTTGGACTACACTCAAGTACTGCAAAGTTGTTTATTGCTATCTAATTGACATTTTCAAAGTATCAAAGCAACTTTTTTATACTGAAAATCATCTTGTACACAATGAGGGTTTAACCCTTGGGTTTTTCTCATATTTTTCTAACTGAATAGTTTTGGTCAACTATGGTCAACCTTATCTCGTTCATTGAAGTTTGACCAAAAGTCAAAGCTGAATATTGTCTTCTTGCATATCTCTATATCTTTAACTTAACTGTTTATCTATCTGTGCAGATAAGATGGCACAAGTTGTACTTCAACCAGAGGAGATCATGCCTCAAGTAGAATTTCTTAACTCTGAAACCCATGACAACAACCATTATGTTGACCTTACCAAAATTTCACAGAAATATTAAAGATTCATCCTCTAAACCACCTTCTGACATATAATCCCTCAACCACCGGCACACATGTCCCTGAGCTTTATGTTCAACAATTCTGTAAGACGTGTGATGTACGTACTAATGACAGAGGGACTGAGGTCATCCATGCTGAGGTCGATGAATATACCATTGATATACCTGTCAACCGCCTCAGAACAATCTTTCAACTGCCAAGGGCTGACAGCAGACCTCCTACAACAGCCTTTGAAGAAATTCCAGACGAGGAGACATGCCTAGCCACTATCAGGGAAATGGGATATGATGGAGAACTGACCCGTAAGAATCAATTCAAATGCACCAACTTGCATCCCAAGTACAACACGTTTATGACGGTGCTTCAACGGTGTCTCACTCCGAAGCATTCAGGATATGAATTTCCAACGGAGCATCATCTCAAAATCTTTATGGCGGCTGCCAACCATCTCCATGTGGATTATGCATTCATACTCTTATAAGACATCAAAGCTACAATGCTTAGAAAGAATTCCCAAAAGAAGAAGGATGCTAATTTACTGTCGTACCACCGCTTCATTCCTATGATCATCCAATACTTGATGGATCAGAATGCTGACATCCCTCGTTGGGCAGGTTTACCTTCTATCACTCCTAAACTTTTCATACATATTAAACCTGCCATTCCTGCCAACCTACCTGAACTTATGTGAAACACTCCTGAACTTATGTGAGCAAAACGATGTTGTTGTGAGTTATAGGGAGAGTGTAGGAATACCTCCTATGGTCGTGCCAGCACCGGCCATACCTACCCAAGGAGGTGTAGTACCTAGTGAGGCAATAGTATATAGGACTCAGTCATCTACGGGAGATGCTGAGCGGGATTAGGAGAGAGAAAATGAAGAGAGGTATGGAGAAGAAGGTGAAGGTGGAGATAATAGAGAGGGAGGGGATGCTTATGATCCCACCACCATTCAAACAGTTGTCCAATCTATTTCAAAAACCACCCGAACCAAAGCTTTACTTGCTGAACTTGGTTTTGACACCTCTGAGTCATCCGGTTCCCAGTCTTCTCATGATGAGTCTGCTTCCCAACCAAGTGGTGACCCTACCTTTGAACTTGTTAATTCTCCTTTGGGGACCCCTGACAGGCACATTGACCAACCAGCTGACAGCACCCCTTCATTCATGAAACTAACCGACCCATATACTACCTCTCCCAAATTCCCGACATTCCTTCTGTCCAACCTGCCATAGTAGCTCTAGATCAAGATATACCTGTTGTTACTCCTTCCCCGGAGTTGTCTGTTGAAACCGGATCTGTCACTCCTGATTCCTTACTGTCCCCAAATCGATATGCAGGGTATGGTCCTGGTCGTGATGAAGAAGGAGATAGTTATATAGTTAGGAGTGCGAGTGAAAACGAGGAGGTGAGTAAAGAAAATGTGAGTGCTGAGGGACCCCTAGACCCAGAAAGATGGGTAGCCACATTTACTATGGGACCGGACACTGTTGGGTCCCGTATTGAACAAGTCGCGGTTATCCCACCCGTGCAGATTTCAACCCCACTCAGCCACTACGGTGTCTCTCCACATGCATCGTCTTCATTGCACAATTTGATATACCGCGGATCTCTACTTATCTTGACCAACACAGGGTTACAATTGATGCATTAAGCTTGTATGTCCAACAAGTCTCCTTAACTTCCAGAGGTGGTACCTCTCAAGGTGCCATTCGAGGATTGGAAGGAAATCCTACTGGAGCCAACATCAATGCTGCTCCAGTAGGTGGTACTGCGTCTGTGGCTGGTATCTCAACCAGAAGTCTACGTGATTCCGGGTTTGTTACACGTGCTGAACTACAGGAAACTATCCAACAAGCCGTGGCACCTCTCTAACAACAACTCACTGAAACAAATCAAAAGTTGGATAGGATTGAGACACTCCTTGCTACAAGACCTACAGCTCCTGAGCCACACCCGCAACCTGATCCAGCAACCATGTCAATGAATGCTTTGAAGAGCCTTCTTTATGTCAAACTTCTGGAACAAAGGCCCGAATCTGCTCATGATCAAGACCTTCTGACAACTCTACGCAACAAACAACGTCCACAGGGAATCTCCTTGGATGACTTTCAAGAGTTTCATGAATATGTTAACAGCAAGATTGATGTGGTGACTAGAGGCTTCTATACTTCATTGGAGAAGGTTACTGACCGGCTGACTATCCTTGAACAAACTTGTCAGGCTCAGGCACAGAGTGGCAAACGGAGACGGGATGATCAGGACCCCGATGATCAACCCGAAGGGGAGAAAAGAAGAAGATTGTACATACCTTCTCCCTCTGTGGCTGCAAAGGCAACTGTACCAGTTACTTCACTAAGTTCTTTACTACCTGCAGGTACGAGTTCTAGCCAGCAGCAGAAACAAAAACAATTGGCTGATGAAGTTCATGAACAACAACAAGACAATGCTGAGAAGCAGATTGTACTTTATGTACCCCAGCAACAATCTGAACCGAGGCCAATAGATCTTGAAGAAGGTGAAATACCTTATGAGCAGTCCCATGCTAATATGTTTGAGCTATTCACAGACTCTAAAGATGAAATGAAGGATCTATACGAGTATATGCCCACATCACCAATCAGGCATGAGGGAGAAAGTAGTACTGCTCAAGAAGAGGGGCTTTAGTTTGACATCTTTAATGATTTTGACTTAGACCAAACAGAAGAAGCTCAACCAGAGGAGGAACCTGAGGATACTGAAATCCGTGACAAGTTTAAAGATATAGTTGAATATGTGAAATACACTACACGTCCAGCTTCACCCAGAATTGTCCACAGATTTGATGATGTCATCAGTGAAAGAGAACTTGCACTTAAAAGAAAAGAATGGGCAGCAATCTCTAGAAGGGAAGCTAGAAGGAAACCTGAAAAGAAGAAAACTACCTTCAACGTGTCCAGGGTTCTCAGTGGTGTTAATGTTGAAGTTCATGAAAACTTCCCTCCTCCTCGTGGTCAATTTCAAGAATCAGCTGCTGACATAATGGAAAGAAATAGATAGAGAGAAGAAGTTGAGAAAGTTAGAAGAGAATCAGAATGACCCTTACCACCAAACTTCATAGTTAATGCAAGCAATATGTTCACTAGAAGTGCATGCCTGCAACCATTATGGAAAAACTATTATGTTAATGCTGCCAATCTTGAAGAAAGAATCTCAGACATATTCTGTAGCGAACAAATACAGGTTATTCCCCCCGAATTATGGAACATAAATGATAAACAAAGAAGAAGATAAGAACACATCCTCACTCAATCTATGACATATCCAGAAGAGAACAACTCGGAATATCCAATTGTGGAACTCATCAATGTCTACACTCAAACCTCTTTCAATATAAAGTATGCCATCTTTCACGTCAAAAGAGCAAACAACCTAACATAATTCCTCACCGAAGCAGATCTTAGGTTTGTTAAAGTTGAAGACATTAGCTTTATCTTTGACACTCTTTCTTAGAAAAGAGGAAAGTGGCCAGAAGAAGAATTTGGGAGAGTTGCTTTGATGAAGTACTTGAGAAATCTAATGGAATTCATAGAGAAACATGATCTACAACTTGGAGCTGAGAACAATTACAGGAAAATCAATCTCTTGAAGCCTAACCAGAGCCATCCAGATTTAGAAAAGCTTGAAGAGTTGACTGTGATTGATGAAGGGCATGAAAGCTTCAAGGGTAAACGAGGAGTCGTCTCCAAGAACACTAAAGGAGAAAAGATCTTCATCAGACTTGATGAGCTTATGTCCTACTCAAATGGCACACTGAAAATCCTTCATCACAAGATTCATCAGAAGGTATGGGATAACCGTGAGGCCTACACTGATGAACAACATGCTCAGGCCTATCGCGCTATAGAACAGATGAAGACTACACTGTACAACAGAAGGCAAGTTAGGAAGTGGCAAGTGGCATTCGGGATTCGCTACAAATCAGCCTATGAATAGAATTATGTATTTCTTTGTTGTGAATCGTTGCACACCTCACTTAGGGGGAGAATGTTAGATTATAAAAAGTGAGGGTGCAAATATGTTAATATTGTAACTTGGGCAAATGTTATAAAAGGCATTTTCCCCACTCTTTCTATCTAAGCTTTGCATTTCCAACTTACTTGTGTTTGTGTTTTGTTCTCTAGCTCTCGGCTCTCTCTCTCTAAACCGAACACACACAAACACACATACTAACAAGATAATCATCTAGCATTGCTTCATCCGTTTAATACGGGACCATCGGTACTTAATTTTTAATTAAGTACCAGTCATGGTCAAAAAGGCGTTATGTGTTGTTGGCTTATTAATTAATAATAATTGCGTGGTTGTGTTTTAATTAATTATATAGTGCACGCTCGTCATTAAAACCATATACATATATATAAAGTATATTTTTAAGTTGAAAAGTTTTTTTACTTAAAAAGATATTAGCTTTACAAGTTTTGTAAAAAAGTTAAAACAGAAAATATATTTTTGAAACAAATTAACCCTTTTTCCAAATCTTAGATCAGTAATGCTACCCATCTAATGGTACACCTTTCCTGCTTTCTGTTTTTTTGGTGCGTAGTCGTGCCCAAACCGATGTGAGGAAAGGGTGAAAGACTTAGCGATTCCCTGATGTGACGAGCCAAGTTCACCTCGTCTTAAATGGTGAGGTCTATTTTGGTGATTCCCTAATGTGACGGGCCTAAAGTGCGCTTAGGAGGATTAAATATGTATGAATTATGTTTCATTCGATGTCCGAAAGATATAGGAGTCATGTTTTGGACTAAATACGATCGGTATGGTTTATACCCACTAGAAATAGCACGGGGTCGGTGTTGTCGTGCCCAAACCGTGCACCGGCACGTGTGAAATATGGATCCTATTCTAAAATAAATTTCTTTAAAGGGTTATCAATTATTTTAAAGGAATTAATTACTGAAACGTTTTTTTCTTGTTTTTTACTGTAGATGTCAATTTTATCTGTTATAGCATTTTATTCACTTGAGGAGTCTCTTAGCCTCATCATGCAAAAGTGGAAGCTTTCAGGTCCAAACTTCACGGTTTGGAAGTTTCACTTTAGAAATATCCTAAGGGCACTGGGAAGGCTGTACACAGTCGATAAGCCACCTCTAGTACGACCCGATTATTCTGCTCAGGATGAAGAGTATGATACATATTATTTGTATCTGTCTAATGAATCTGGCATCATGTTAATTCTGATACTCTGCACAAAATTTGAGTTTTCGGATGAACTCAAGAGTAAGTCAACTTTTGAGGTCATGCAAGACCTAGAGGAACGCTTCAATAGTAGCGAACGCTATGGATGTTTTCTACTTATGAAATAAATTCTTTCACAGGAGATGAAAGAAGGCCAGTCTTTGAGTTATCATCTCATTAACATGAGAAGGCTGTTTGATTGCTTAATGATTCTGGGGTCACAGGTCAGTGAAAAAGAACTTGTAATGCTTTTGGTCGGGTCTCTCACATATCACTATAAGGAAAAGGTAGTGAATAAAATCGGAGAACAGGAATCAACAGTAGTTGGTATGCACGAGTTTCTAATGTGCATGGATGACCAGATGTACCCAGACTTCCCTGATGCAATAGTAGTTGAATCAATGGAAGAAGACGACTAGATCGATGAGCTACAAGACATTTGTTACCCAGTTTGTGGCATTGTTGGGAAATTCGCTAAGTTATTGAAACTGTTGAACATGCAAAGGTAAAAAACTGTTAGAGTGTTTTGGTGATAACAGTTGTAACTAACAATTGCTGCAAGGTTTACAACTGTTAGTTCAAAAGTTCAGAACTGTTAGTTGGCAAAGTCAAAACTGTTAGAAGACCTTGAAGCTGAAGACTGTTAGAAGACTAAAGAACTGTTGTGTTCATTAAACAGTTTCTGTTGAGCTATATTTGGAAAATCCTATCTTAGAAGATATCTCGAAATACTTTGAAGATTAACAAGATTATCTCAGAAGATAGAAGATTACCTAACTGTCAACAATTCAAGGAGGATCAAGAGTCTATATATACTTCATTAGATGATCAATTGATTACGACGACTTGATCTCATTATTAAAAGCATTTGTTCTTATTGTTATTTTTTTCCTGAAAGTGTTTTAGCCTCTAAGTTTCTTGTTGAAACCTAAGAACAGTCTGTGTTCTTCGTCTAACAGAATAAGTTAGATTGGGGGTGAAGTTTGCTTTTGTAATCATTCTGGTTGGTTAATAAAACTACTGTTTGATTGAATTAATCTTTGTTTAAAACCTTCTTTAATCAATTAAGTGTGATTCCGCAACTTCTTAGTTGATTGTGATCATAGTTAAAGATTAACTTTTATATTACTCTGATTTATTATTTAAAAGTTAGTTCTTGTTATTTGATATAATATATATCCGATCCTGACAAGTGGTATCAGAGCATTATCATTAAGGTTCCTTTGATCACCAGTTGAAGGTCTTTGCTTTACCTTGCTTTATTTTTCAAATTGTTTTTCTTTTAAATCAATTTGTTTCAATGGATTCGGGAGGTTCTTCTGATAACAGTGGGTCAGGGTCTAACATTCGTGTTCCCATGCTCAAACCATCTGATTTTGAGATGTGGAAACTAAGAATTAAACAGCATGTCCAACTAATGGACTATGATGTTTGGCAAATCATTGAAACTGTTCCTACTAATACCATTGAACTGGATGAGAATGGAAAACCAAAGAAGAAACCACCACCAAAGACAGATGCTGAAAAGAAAAGTAGAATGATTGAGATGAAAGCCCTCAGCATCCTTCAGATTGCAATTCCCAATGAGTATCAACATCAATTCAAGAAATTTGATGATGCTCATGAACTTTGGAATGCTCTGGAAAAGAGGTTTGCTGGGAATGCTAGTTCTAAGAGAAACCAAAGAGATCTTCTTAAACAAGCCTATGAGAACTTCACTAGTGGGAAAAATGAGAGTATCACCCAAATCTTTGATAGGTTTTACAAACTGGTGAGTCAACTGGAGAGTGCTAAGGTTAGGCTTGATCAAGATGAGATAAATAGAAAATTTCTTAGGTCTCTAGGTGATGAATGGACTGTGTTTGCTGCACAATGGAGAACCAAGGATTCTCTTGAAGACATAGAGTTAGATGACCTCTATAATAGTTTGATAGTGTTTGAGGGAGAGATAGAGGGAAAAAGAAAAACTGCTATCCCTAGTCATAATGCTGCTCTCCTATCTTCCTCAGGTATGGAATCAAACCATTCATTAACTAACTCTCTTGATAGTGGTGCAGGTACTAGTTCTGGTGTTGGACTAGATATGAATACTCCAGATGCAGTTCTTGAAGCTTTTCTTGCCAGCCATGCTCATTCAACCCTCACCAATGAGGATCTTGAACAAGTGCACCCTGATGATCTTGAGGAAATGGATCTCAAATGGCAGATGGCCATGCTTACCGTTAGAGCCAAGCGATTCATTAAAAGAACTGGAAGGCAAAACATGAACTTCAGAGCTGATGGCAAGGCTGGATTTGACAAATCAAAGGTTAGATGCTTCAAATGTCAACAACTTGGCCACTTTGCAAGAGAATGCAAATCTGGTGGACAAGTTCAGAATCAAGGTCAGAGGCAAACTCAGAACCATACCTCCTCAGCATTGGTCTCACAAGAAGGCCATGGATTTGATTGGAGTGATCAAGCAGAGGAGGCTACCAGCAACAAAGCTTTGATGGCATTGACTGACTCCTCCATCAAGATGGATTCTCCAGAATCTGAGGACATACAGGTATCTTCTAAACTATGTCCTGGTGAATGTAGAGCTATTGTTAAGAGATTTAGAGAGCACAATAAGAAAGTATGTGCTGCTCTAAGTAAAATGGAGGAGAGAAGGTATGAGTATACTGCTGTGATAGAAGATTTTGAAAAGAAAATTAAAGACTATCAGGCTAATGAACTGCAAATGGACTATGATAGAAAATATCATAAGTGGGAGAAAGAGCAGTTTCAAGATGAGATTGATAGTCTGAAAAAGAAGTTGGTGGAAAAAGAAAGCAAGGTGGATGAACTCACAAAGAAATTGGAGGGTGTGGACATTGATCTTGGAATGTTCAGGGCTGCAAACCTTAAGCTTGAGACTCTGCTACAATCTCAAGTGAGAGACAAGGTGAAAACTGGCCTAGGATACAAACAAACCCCACCTCCATACAACCAAAACTACATAACTCCAATGTCTGAGGTAGCTGACAGATATGTTAATGAACCTTTGGAAGATGAACTTAAGTCAGCTGATCCAAAGTTTGAGAGTTATGAAGATGAAGTTGTGTCAGTAGTAAGTGTTGAAGATAATGAGGAAGTTGTGAAGAAGGATGAAGGTATTCCATATGAAAATCACATCTTGTGTGAGCCCATTCCCACAAAATCATCTTTACAACCTGTGGTGTTTGTAAAAGCATCCACTGAACCCCTCACCAATGAGCCAAAATCCTCAAAAACTGTTAACTCTATTAGCAGTTCCACAACTGTTACAAATAGTCCTCATCTTTACACTAACAGTTCCAACAAGAACCCAAACAGTTCTAAGCTAAAAAGCCCAACTGTTAGTACCAAAACCAAAGGAAAGGAGAAAGTTGGTGAAGTTGTGTATACTAGGAAGAAGAAGGAAGTTGCAAAACCTCAGGCTAAACCCAAATCTAAGAAAAGGCATACTGAAGTGCCTGCATGCACATGTCAAAAACATGGTGTCCAAAAGTTTCCTCAATCTGCAGCTGTTAGAGGAAATCAAAGAAATAGGAACCAATTCTGGTCACAAAGAACTGGTTTACCTATTGTAAAAACCAAAAAGTGCTACATTTGTGGAAGATCTAATCATTTAGTTCAAGACTGTTACTATAACCCACAGATCAATGGCACTCAAAACAAAAGTCCCAAAAGACAGAATAACAGTTCTAAAACTGTTAAGCCAAAACTGGCAAACAGTTCTAAAACTGTTACATCCAAACCAACTAACAGTTCCAAAACTGTTTTAGCAAAACCAAAAACTGCTGGTTTGGCTTGGATGAAAATTCAAAAACAAACTGATTCTGGAGAAGGTAAAACTGTTCTTCAAACTGAAAATCAAAAGGAATCACAAGTTGATTCATCTGTTTTACCAACTCCACCAGCTGTTTGTTCAAAGGTATCCACTGTTAATCACAACAGTTGGAAACCACATGTTCTTACAAAGTATTCATCACACAAATTAGAGAAATCTAAGTTGGATGAAATCAAAAAGAACCAAACTCTGTTTAAGTATTATGACTTGAACGGTGTACCCAAGACCTGCATGGCCTGGGTACTTCCTGCTACTAACTGATTTTATTTGTGCAGAGCATTCATAGGGCCAATCATGGATCTATCTGGCATGTGGATAGTGGATGCTCAAGGCACATGACTGGAAATCCACAATGTTTGAAGGATTTCAAAAGAATCAATGGAGGATTTGTAGCATTTGGAGGAAATCCAAAGGGAGGAAAAATCACAGGTAAAGGAGCTGTTGAGGCAGGTACACTTACATTTAATGATGTTTTCTTTGTTGAACAGCTTAAGTACAATCTGTTAAGTGTATCTCAAATCTGTGACAATGGAAACAAAGTTTTGTTTACAGATTCAGAATGCATTATTCTTTCAAAAGATTTTAAATTAAATGAGAAGGATGTTCTTTTAAGAACACCTAGAAAAGATAATGTATATTGTCTTGATCCACAAAAGATTGCTAAACAGAATGTGTTAAGCTGTTTACTCTCCAAAGCATCTCATGATGAGTCTGCCATTTGGCATAGAAGGATGTGTCACATGAATTTTAAAACCATGAACTTGTTAGCTAAAAACAGTTTGGTAAGAGGTTTGCCCCAAAAAGAGTTCTCATGTGATGATCATTGTGTGGCATGTCTTAAAGGCAAGCAACACAAAACTTCTTATAAGACCAAAGAAGTTTCTTCTATTACTGCACCTTTACAATTGTTACATATGGACCTTTTTGGTCCTACATCTGTGATGAGTATAGGGAAGAAAGCATATTGTTTAGTCATAGTTGATGACTTCACCAGATTCACATGGGTTCAATTTCTTAGAACAAAGGATGAAACAGCTGAGTTAGTTAAGTCCCTTATTCTTAAAATTGAAAATCAATCTGATTTGAAGGTGAAAGTCATTAGATCTGACAATGGTTCTGAATTTAAGAACTATGAGCTAAACAGTTTTTGTGAAAGTAAAGGTATTGAAAGACAGTTTAGTGCTCCTAGGACTCCCCAACAGAATGGAGTTGCTGAGAGAAGGAATAGGACTTTGATAGAGGCTGCTAGGTCAATGTTAGCCGATTCTAGACTTCCAATGACATTCTGGGCAGAAGCAGTGAACACTGCCTGCTATGTTCAGAATAGAGTACAAGTAGTCAAGTCCAAAGGGAAAACTCCTTATGAGTTGTTTCTCAAGAGAAAACCTTTAATCAACTTCTTCAAACCGTTTGGTTGTCCGTGCACTATCCTTAATACCAAGTCACAGTTAGGCAAGTTTGAGAGTAAGGCTGAAGAAGGTTTCTTTGTAGGATACTCCACTCAAAGTAAAGCTTATAGAGTTTTTAACAATGTCACTAGAATCATAGAAGAGAGTATGAATATCTCTTTCAATGAAAATAGGATCAATATTGCAGGTAATGGACCTGGTTGGTTATTTGATATTGATGCATTGTCTAAATCTCTTTCTTTTGAGTATTCTACTGAAACAGCTACAGGTACCCCAACAACTGTTGGTGAAAGTCATCAAACATCTTCCTCCAGCCCAAACAGTTTTGATACTGTTAGCTCAAAACCAACAACTGTTGGTTCAAACAAAGTTACTGAAGACTTTGTTGTGATTCCTATGCTTCAACAAGAGTTCTCCAACGCTGTTGATCCATTGATGGATGCTGAATCTTTAAAGGACATGGAATCCCATGATCCTCAACATCACACTGACTCTGCTGATCAAGTGTGTGATAACGCTGAAAATTCAAGTGAATGTGAGTTTGATCTGTCTAATCTAGGGGATGAACTGACTGAAGAAAACATTCCTACATCAAGAGTTCACAAGATTCATCCAATATCACAAATAATTGGAAATCCAACCACTCCTATCAGAACAAGAAATATGCTGCAAAATGAAAATAGTGGTATGGATCTTGCCCAATTTGACGTGAATGCTTGCTTTTTGTCTCAAATAGAACCAAAGAAAGCAATTGAGGCATTGAAAGATCCTTCATGGGTAGAGGCAATGCAAGAGGAGCTCTTACAATTTCAAATTCAGCAAGTTTGGAAGTTGGTTGAGCTTCCAAGAGGTAAAAGAGTAATTGGCACCAAGTGGGTGTTCAGAAACAAGAAAGATGAAAGAGGAATTGTTATCAAGAACAAAGCAAGACTGGTTGCACAAGGCTACACACAAGAGGAAGGAATAGACTATGATGATGTTTTTGCACCTGTTGCAAGGATTGAAGCCATTAGGATATTTCTTGCTTTTGCAAGCTTCAAAGGATTTAAGGTATATCAAATGGATGTCAAGTCTGCTTTTCTATATGGCACTATTGATGAGGAGGTATATGTGTGTCAACCCCCTGGCTTTGAAGACTCAAAGTACCCTGACAAGGTATATAGGTTAGATAAAGCCCTATATGGTCTACATCAAGCTCCTCGAGCTTGGTATGAGACATTGTCATCCTATCTCCTTGAGAATGGTTTTAAGAGAGGCACAATTGACAAAACATTGTTTACAAAGATTGTTAAAACAGAGATTTTGCTTGTTCAAATCTATGTTGATGATATAATCTTTGGATCCACAAATGACAGCTTGTGCAAAGAATTTGAAGTCATTATGCACAAAAGATTTCAGATGAGTTCAATGGGTGAACTCACATTTTTCTTGGGATTACAAGTCAAACAGAAGCCCACTGGTATTTTTCTAAGCCAATCTAAGTATGTCAAGGACATATTGGACAAGTTTGGCTATCAAGATGTGAAGCTGGCAAGTACTCCAATGGAAACACACAAACAGTTGGGAGCAGATCCTGAGGGGGAGGATGTTGATATACACCTCTATCGATCAATGATTGGTTCATTAATGTACTTAACTGCTTCTAGACCTGATATAATGTTTGCTGTTTGTGTTTGTGCCAGGTTCCAATGCAGTCCGAAGATGTCACACCTGTTTGCTGTAAAGAGAATCTTTAGATATCTCAAAGGCCAACCAAAATTGGGACTTTGGTATCCTAAAGATTCACCTTTTGATTTGGTGGCATATTCTGATAGTGACTATGGTGGAGCCAATGTGGACAGAAAATCAACCTCTGGAGGATGTCAATTCTTTGGATCAAGGCTGGTCTCATGGCAATGCAAGAAACAAACAACAGTTTCAACTTCAACAGCTGAGGCTGAATACATTGCTGCATCAAGCTGCTGTTCACAAGTATTATGGATCCAAAATCAGCTTCTGGATTATGGTTTGTCTTTCTTAAATACTCCTATTTATGTTGATAACACCAGTGCTATTAGCATAGTTAATAATCCAGTGAAGCATTCTAAAACCAAGCACATTGAAATCAGATTTCACTTCATAAGAGACTGCAATGAAAAGAGATTAATCCAAGTTATGAAAATTCATACTGATGATCAATTAGCTGATTTGTTCACTAAAGCTTTTGATGTGAGCAGATTCAACTTTTTGATTTCCAACATTGGAATGATTAACTTGGACTAACAGTTGTTCATTATTTCATGTTTTTCACACTAACAGTTTGCAACTGTTAGTTACGTTTTCTAACAACTGTTATCCTTTAAGTATTCAGAGAGGGAAACGCAATTTCACACATCAGTTTTGGACATATCTGCTGACCTGTCTCACAAACAGTTCTTCACACTCGTGACTGTCCTTGTTATGAGGTAAAGGTAAATTCACTTTCTTGAATCAACAGTTCCAAACTGATAAAGGTAAGTCCTTTTGCTTGTTCTATAGTGCATTTGATATGACCAGTCACTGCATGCTATTAATGGAAATTACTGGATATTAATGGTCATTAATGGCTATTAACGGACATTAATGCCTCCTAGTTTCTCTATAAATAGTCTTGCACCCATCCTTCACAAATCACACCTACATTTGCACACTCTTCTCTCTGCAAATGGATACTAACTTTTTCTAATAACCCTCAAAGATATTAATGTTAGACAAAGTTATGTAACCATCCCTGCCCCATTTGTAAGAATGCATGAGCTTTGGCATCACTCATCATGTTTTCTTGGGATGCATGATGATCGGGATAGGTTTCCCTTGACACAACATCCAGATCCACGTAGGCCAAATAAACAAATTGATCATATTCGTATAAGAGGTGATTTTGAAAATTTCACTCTCTTTCATGAATTGCCTACACCATGTTGTCTAAGATTCGTCTTGAACCTAGCAGGCACTACAAACTCCGTAGTGTGGTTCAATGTTCGAAGATATAATACTCGTAACCACCAGAGGGCCTCAGATGATGAGGCAGTGGAAGTCACTGTCTTAGATGACTAGTTCCACTGCACACCCACGAGGCAAATTATGACAATCGTCTCTGGTGATGCATAAGATGAGAAGGTCTACTGCACACCCATTGGTAGGTAGTATGTTTTGACAATTGTCTAAGGCTTATCAACAGTTGACGGAGAAAGTTGTCTACACTTACGGTGTAGATCATTGTTCTCCCACACCTACGAGACGGCCTTGCACAATTAGACAAGCAGTACCAACAATGGCTCGTGTATTCCATGACCATTCTTTAAAGACAGGCTTCTCAGTAAGACGATGGTGGCACTGTAGAGGCTATTCTGAACTCGATTCTTAAATAACGAAGACAGTCTTGAGCAAGAATGTGAATGTGATGATGATTGTCTTCCCTTAAAGTTCAGATTTGATGATACAAACTGTTATCAATCATTTGTCATATGTAGATCTAGGAGTTAAGACAGTTCTTATAAGCTGTGTTTAGATCTATAGTACAAGACAGTTTTGTTTTTCTTTTCAACTTATTGTAGCTCAATTGTGATTATCTTGAATAAAATATATCTTATGTTGATGACTGTGTTCTCTAATGTTTTATTTTTATTGCTTCAGCATTTGATATATGTGAGCCTAAAGTTTGTTTGCCAGTTGCACATGTCTGTTTCAATCAATACTAACAGTTTTTCAACTGTTAGCATATGGCTTCGGCAACTGTTAGACAAAGTCCATGTGCAACTGAGGGGGAGAAATTCGTCAACTAAGGGCGAGAAATAAAGAACAGTTGTAAATCCTAAACAACTGTCAATTCATATAAATGATCAAACAAAAGGGAGTGAACTTTTGAATAACAGTTGTTACATCTTATGAAAACAGTTTCTCAACTGTTAGTTCATTTTTGTCCGTCAACTGTTAAGCTAGTAAAAACAGTTTCTCAACTGTTAGTTCATTTTTGTCCGTCAACTGTTAAGCTTTTAAAGGGTGCTTTGGTCTTTGCAGGAGTTTGAAAGCCTTTGGATTACGTTCAAAAATCGAAACATATATAAACCATTCTCTCCTCAGAGGTTTCTTTACGCATACTGAACTTCGTTTGAACGCTAAAACCCTAGAATTCTGCTATCAAATCACCATGGCTCCCCTTCCATTCGTCAAGGAACATAACATGCTTGCTTTTCTTTCAAAACCTGATGATCTTCACATGTTTCACGATATGATTGATTATCTCTCATTGTCCGATCTCAACACTGCACTCACCATCAATCCTACTATATACACTTCTTACATTGATCAGTTTTGGAAACATGCTCAACTTCGAACAACTGATGACGTGCAATGGATTGATTCTACCATTGATGAGTTGACGGTCTCAATCTCTGAGGACACCATTCGCCAAATTCTACAACTCAATGATAGTGAGGGTGAGTATTCTGATTCAGTTTCACTAGATTTTTTGCATGCCGAGCTTGTTAAGCTTGGGTATGAGGGTCCTTCAGGGAAGGGTACATTCTATAAAGGACAATTTTGTGCTCACTGGAAGTATTTAATCCATACTCTCCAGCAGTGCATTAGTCCTAAAAGAACAGGATGGAACGAGTTTGGAAGCAACATTGCTTTGGCCTTAATCTGTTTGGCCAACAATCGTTGCTTCAATTTCTCAAAATTAATTTTCAATGGCATGGTAAAACATCTAGGGACCAAGTATGGTCTCTTTTTGATGTATCCTCGATTTGTGCAAGTATTGTTAAACTTTTTGTTGCCAAATCTGAAAACACACAAGAGGGTCATTATTCCCTCTGCTCATGTGGCTTCCACTTTGAGCAAACTGTTGATTAATGGCAAGAGTTTCTCTGGTGCCATAACTCCTCCACTCTCTGAAATGGTGGAGTTTCTGTCAAGAAACAGGACTGCCAGTGTTGAGCATGAAACCCATCGTATTGCTACACCACCAACACTGGAACCCACAGTCCAAGATACTCAAAATTTCCAACCTGCTTCTTTTGAAAGAGCTACAACACAAGCCCCTGCACTAAAAATATTTAGAAAGAAGAGGAAAACTGTTGGTGCTCCTTCCACCACAGTTAGAGAACCCCAAACTGTTAGCCCTGCACCGGTGCATTTACCTGTGCAGAATATCGAAAGGGAACCTTTGGTGCTGTCTCCCAGGCACAATGAGGAGGTGATCATTCCTCAAGAGGGTGATCATATGGTCTTTGAGGCTGACACTACTGTTTTATCTGCAAGGGATAAACAGGACAGTGTTAACATAGCTAAGACCTCAACCATGGCAACAGAGACTAGTAAAACAGTTTCTGGTAATCCCCAGAACCAAGAAAAGAGGGGTACTGATGGTGATACTCAGGGGAGTAAGCCACCAGTGAAAAATGTCGATGATATGGTCACAGTGGAAACACTAACTGACATTGAGACTAGACTGAAACAACATGCATTGACGGATCCTAACTTTGCACCTTACCTTGCTGCTCATATACACCTAAAGAAAAGGATTGCTCTTCAAAACAAAAGGATAGTTTCTCAAGATGAGAAGATAAAAGAACTGACTGAAAAGTTGGAGAAGGCAACTGAAGTACTCAAGGTAGTAGCAATTCACAATGAGGTGCTAATAAGGCAAGATAAGCAGCTGAACTTTCTTGATGAGAATCTGAAGAAAGCAACAAATGTTCTTCATACTCATGAGATGTTGCTTAAACCCAAATCCTTGGTGAAAACCTCTTCAACTGCTCAAGCTAAAGGAAAAAGAAAATCCAAGCAGGAAGGAGTTAAACAGACAGTTCCACAGGATAAACAAACAGTTGTTGCTACAACTGAACAAACAGTTGCAACCATTGAGCCAACAGTTGCTGATGAAGTTGTTGAAACAGTTGCTGTAGTTGATGAAACTGTTGTTGAAGATGTGCAAACAGCTGTAGTTGAAGAAGAAAGGTTATCAGCGGTGGATAGAGTGATGATTAACAGAATGGTTATGCAAGGTGATTATCCAACGACTGAAGCTTTCAGAACATGGTCCAAAGTCAAACAAAATTACTTAATTGAAATAGGTGCTCAAATTCTCAACATCAGCACATTTAAAATGGCTCAAAGGATCGATGATGGATGGCTAGAAGGAAAGGTAAAGAAGTTGGAACCACTTCCTCCTAAAGCAGGATTTAAAGGCATTGCTTTTGCTGAGAAACAGAAAGAAGAAAAGAAAGAATCTGAGTTGCCTCCTGTTTCAGGCAAAGGTAAAGAAATTGTTGTTGTTTGTCCTAAACTCAAGCTTTCAAGACAGCAACAAGAAGAGCGTGATCATGAATTTGCATTAAGGCTAGCAGCTGAGCTAAAAGAACAAGAACAGACTGATTTTGAGATAGCAAAGAAGCTGGCTGATGAGATTACTACTCAGATTGATGAAGAAGAGAAAGTAAAGGAAGCTGCTGGTAAGGGAGTAAAAAGAAAAAGAGTTGTAAAAAGGAAAACAGTTCCACCTCCCAAGCCAGTAGTGGAAAAGAAGAAACCCCAATCAGTTCAAAAACCCCAACAGTCTGAAGAAAAAGTCAAAACAGGGTTGGTCAAAACTATTTTGCAAGATAGACTCTTAAAAGAGATAAAAGAAAGAATTGATAAATTTGAAGCTCAAAAGTCTCATATCAAAGAATGGAGGTTTGAAATGCTGAGAGTGGAAACTGGAAAGCAGGGTGTCACCATTGTTAGAGAGGTGGAACCAATTGAAAGCTATGTCAGTTTCTCTGCAATGATGGATAGTGTGACCAGGAGAGATGTACAAGAAATGTATGAATATGGGGTAAGTCATTTTGGAAAGGATGCTGAAATTGAGATAAAAGTATTTTTGGTACATTTATCGAGTATATGCAATCCACAGAGAGTAATGTCAATACTGACAAGTGATGAAAGATTTCCTATATCGACTGTGAAAGTTTTTGAAAGATCAAGGGTGTATAGTCTTGTGACAAACAATGCTAAAACCCAGTGGTTTGATCTTAATTTTGTTGATCACAGTAGGACCAAGCTGATGTACATGGTAAAGGCAAGGTTCTATGGTCCTGTAAGGTTAAGGGAAGATCTGGGAAGAAGACTGAAAGAAAGAATGGAGCTAATAGAGAAAGAGAAAATGTAATTTTTCTTTCATATTTTGATTATAACAATTTTACTTTGCAAAATTAATGTGTTCTTTGCTTATGTGAATGTTTCTATGGTTGAACCCTATAAAACAACTTAAGTGTATTGTTCAATACTTTAAGTTAGGGGGAGATTGTTGGGAAATTCGCTAAGTTATTGAAACTGTTGAACATGCAAAGGTAAAAAACTGTTAGAGTGTTTTGGTGATAACAGTTGTAACTAACAATTGCTGCAAGGTTTACAACTGTTAGTTCAAAAGTTCAGAACTGTTAGTTGGCAAAGTCAAAACTGTTAGAAGACCTTGAAGCTGAAGACTGTTAGAAGACTAAAGAACTGTTGTGTTCATTAAACAGTTTCTGTTGAGCTATATTTGGAAAATCCTATCTTAGAAGATATCTCGAAATACTTTGAAGATTAACAAGATTATCTCAGAAGATAGAAGATTACCTAACTGTCAACAATTCAAGGAGGATCAAGAGTCTATATATACTTCATTAGATGATCAATTGATTACGACGACTTGATCTCATTATTAAAAGCATTTGTTCTTATTGTTATTTTTTTCCTGAAAGTGTTTTAGCCTCTAAGTTTCTTGTTGAAACCTAAGAACAGTCTGTGTTCTTCGTCTAACAGAATAAGTTAGATTGGGGGTGAAGTTTGCTTTTGTAATCATTCTGGTTGGTTAATAAAACTACTGTTTGATTGAATTAATCTTTGTTTAAAACCTTCTTTAATCAATTAAGTGTGATTCCGCAACTTCTTAGTTGATTGTGATCATAGTTAAAGATTAACTTTTATATTACTCTGATTTATTATTTAAAAGTTAGTTCTTGTTATTTGATATAATATATATCCGATCCTGACAGGCATCAAGGATATTTGCGAGCACTCACTCGACATTGATCAGCTGGAACTCGATTTTACTGAAGAGTCAGGTATCTTTATGATAGATTGCTTAGTTACTTATTTTAAATCATGGGTACTCGATACCGGATGTAGTCATCACATTTGCAATCACTTGCAGGGATTCAAGAGAAGTAGGAAACTAAGGAAGGGGGACATGGACCTACGGGTAGGCGAAGACTACATTATTGGTGCTGAAGCTGTAGGAACGTATTGTCTCAGACTGCCTTCGGGATTAATCATAGAACTAGAAGATTGTTATTTTGTTCCTAGATTAATCAAAAATGTAATATCGTAAGATTTATTAATAGACATTGGTTTTACCTATCTGTCGGTAGGAAAGATAATTTTTTGTGCTTTAAAGATAGTTTATTTTATTTTAAAGAAAGTTCACAAAATGGTCTATACACGAAAAATCTACAAGATGACAAGAAAATCTATCATATAAGTAAAAGGTCAAAGGACATTGTGAACCAAACTTACCTTTGGCATTGTCGGCTCGGACATATTAATAAGAAATGCATAGAGCAAGTTCATGAAGATGGAGTTCTAGGGTCATTTGATCTTGAATTAATTGACATTGTTTATCTTGTTTGTCTGGAAAGATGACAAAGAAACCTTTCGAAAGTCTGAACGAAAGGTCAAAAGAACTGCTACGAGTAATACACACAGATGTGTGTGGTCCTTTCAGTCAAGAAGCCAGAGGAGGATATCGGTACTTCATTACCTTTACTGACGATTTCAGTAGGTATGGTTATGTGTATCTTATGAGACACAAATCTGAAAGTTTTGATTTCTTCAAACAGTTTCAGAATGAAGTACAAAACCAGCTTGACAAGAAGATAAAGCTACTTTGGTCTGACCGGGGTGGTGAATATCTGAGTCAGGAGTTTGACGATCATCTAAAGGAATGTGAGATTGTTTCACAACTCACACCTCCGTATACGCCACAGTGAAATTGTGTATCAGAAAGGAGGAACAAAACCTTTCTTGACATGGTTCGTTCTATGATGAATCGAACTAGTATACCAATATCGTTAGGGAGACATGAACTCGAAATGGTTGCTTTTATGCTGAACCGAGTTTCATCAAAATCTGTGGAGAAAAGAAAGACACCATTCCAGTTACGGACGGGGAAAAAGCCCAAATTATCTTTCATAAAGATTTGGGGTTGTGAGGCATTCATTAAACGAACGTTCTCGGATAAACTCAAACCCAAATCAGATAAGTATATCTTCGTGGGTTATCCTAAGGAAACCTTAGGATACTATTTTTATAATCACGATGAGAACAAAGTTTTTGTTGCTCGGTTAGGGACTTTTCTAGAGGACAAGTTTATAAGTTTAGAAACTGCTATAAAAGAAATAGAACTTCAAGAAGTTGAAGAAAATGAAGATATGCCTCCACCATTTGTGGAACCAGTAATTCAACAGAGAATTACTGAAACCCAACCCGAGTCTGTGGTTGAGGAGGAAGTGGAAACACAAGACCTTTGCAGGTCCAGTAGGATTCGGACTGAGCCAAATAGATATCTAGGATTTCTAATTGCTCAAGAAGAAGTGGATTTTTTGTAAATTCATAAATTGTATAGAAATAGGAGTTTCTATGTAATATACTCATGGAGTATATATAGGGATATGACTATTGTAATAGCTAAGGTTTTGCTCATAATTGAAATAAAGAACTAGGTGTTTTCAAGGTGTAAATACACTTTCTCTCTTGTTCTACATATGCAATCCTTCATTATCCTACATTATACTTGAATCACTTGTTATCAAGGCCTAACATTTTTATGAACCCACATCCTACGGGGATGCTATGTCGGGCACTGAGTCTGACAAACGACTAGATGCCATGAAGGCAGAGATGCAATCAGTATATGACAACCAAGTTTGGGAGTTAGTAGACTTGCCACAACACAGTAGATCTGTTGGATGCAAGTGGGTCTTCAAGAAGAAGACGGACATGGAAGGAAATGTGCATACTTTTAAAGATAGGCTTGTTGTGAAAGGTTACACTCAGACTCATGGTATTGATTATGATGAAACCTTCTTGCCAGTAGCTATGCTTAAGTCTATTAGGATTCTTATGCAATAACTGCACACTTAAATTATGAGATATGGCAAATGGATGTCAAAACCACTTTCCTTAATGGGAAACTAACAGAGGATGTGTATATGGCACAACCGGACGGTTTTGAGGCTTCCAAGAATCCAGGAAAAGTAGTCAAATTGCTAAAATATATTTATGGATTAAAGCAAGCATCTAGGAGCTGGAACTTGCACTTTGATGAGCGCATCAAAGAGTTTGGTTTTACCAAAAGCGAGTTCGAGTCCTGTGTTTACACAAAGTTCAGTGGGAGCATAGCAATCTTCCTGGTCCTGTATGTGGATAACAGACTGATCACAAGAAATAATGTACCAACATTACAAGGTGAAGGACCTAGGAGAAACCACATATATATAATTGATATAAAGATCTATAGAGATAGATATAAGCGGCTGATCGGACTTACTCAAAGTACATACATTGATAAAGTGTTGAAACGCTTTAAGATGGAAGATTCCGAGAAAGGATTCATTCAAATGAGATCTGGTATGCATTTGAACAAGACTCAATGTCCTACTTCTCCAGAAGAGCAGAAGAGGATGAAATCAGTTCCTTATGCTTCGGCAGTAGGATCGATTATGTATGCCATGTTATGTACTAGGCACGATGTTGCTTACTCCATTAGCCTTATGAGTAGATATCAAAAAAATCTAGGTGAAGCCCATTGGGTGGTTGTCAAGAACATTCTCAAGTATTGAGAAGGACAAAAGAAATGTTCTTGGTCTCTGGATGAAGCATAGATGAAATCAGTGTAACTGGTTACACATATGCGAGCTTCCAGACATACAGAGATGACTTTAAGTCGCATTTAGGGTTTCTCTTTATCCTAAATAGAGGAGTTGTATCTTGAAAAAGCCAAAATCAAGATACGATGGCAGATTCAACTACAGAGGCTGAGTACATTGCAGAAAAAAATGCGGCAAAGGAAGCGGTTTGGCTGAGGAATTTTATCTTGGATCTAAGTGTTGTCGCTAGTATCTCTAGACCGATTGATATATTCCGTGATAACAAGGGAGCTTTAGCGCAAGCAAAAGAACCAAGAGATCACCAGCAGACCAGGCACGTACTTAGAAAGTACAACATCATCCGAGAGATCATCGGAAGGGGAGATGTAAGGATATGCAAGATACCAACAGATGACAACGTGGATGATTAGTTGACTAAAGCGCTTGCTAGAGATAAGCATGAGAGACATGCTAGTTCTATGGGAATGCAGTACATGGGACCTAGCTGCTAGTTTTAAGTATTTAATTAAAATGTATGGATTGAATTTTAAGACTTATGATTATGTATTAAACATTTATGCGTAATGGAAATAGAAGATTTAATATAATCGTTTTAAAATTTTTCATTTTTAGCATATTTATTTATCCATGATATACAAGTCTTGATATATCAAAATTACTCTGTAGCTACTTGATGTGGTGGGAGCCACGTCAGGGAGATACTAACGCTATTATATATACTTGATGGATTATTCGTGTAGGGAATAACAGAACAAGTTTTGTGACCAAGTGTTTATAGATATTTGTTAGAGGTACAAATATTGGAGGTTATCCGAATCAGACTAACTTCATGGAGCCTTTGACATGAGTTAGCTGATTGGTTGTCCTTAGACCTGAGATATTTGGTTTGTGGCATGAGGACTTCTGTACTTCGAAACGTTCTAAAGTTACGCCATAACAGGGTAACTATAACGGACGTATATGGGTGCAGGGGAAGACGTATGCTCAAATGCAAGCAGTCAAGATGAAATTTGCACCTTCTCTTAACAAGAAGAGATATTCCAGGGGCCCTTGACGGTTAAGACTAAATGTAATGAGTGGCCGCGCTCGGATAGAATGATGGACGTCATTTCTGCAGTGAGTCGAGATCAGAAGTCAAGAAATATAATTTGGATTTTTCAGAATAAATCACGTGCTCCATGTCTGTAATCCACATTACGGAGTATCGCGATACAAAAGGAAAATCCGGGTAATCGAAGAAGACGATTACAGAATCTCTGGAGATTGAGAACTTATAGTCGTGGTTAACATAAGTGTCTGGCTAGGGACCTCCTTAGGCCCATGATGAACAAGGGATGTAACTATTGTGCACAAATGGGAGTCTGATGGATTGTGTTTAGGAATAGTGTACACGTGTCATCATATCCTAGCACTATAAGCCACTAAAGGGTCAAACGACTGCACACCCAACTTTGAACCAGTAAATAATACATTGTGTGTACGGTGATAATTGATAGCTATATAATTATCGAGTAAAAATAATAAGTGGATGTTTATTATTTAAGAGAGAAATTAAATATCAGTTGAATATTTAATTAATATGTTTTTGGTTAAATAAATATTAATTAATATTAACCAAACTGTAGGGTTTGTTTTGTCTATTGATCAAAGTTGTTGATCGCGGACCGGGCTTTAAGTTCCAAGGGCCTTAATCCACTTAAATAACTATTTAAGGAGATTAAACCCTTTGAAACTTTAACCTAATCATATAAGAAAAGGGACAAAAAGACAAAACCTTCTCCCTCTCTCTCTCTCTTTGTTCGGCAGCCGACAACCAAGACACCACCACCATACGGTGGTGGTCAACGGCGGCCGATGGTTTTCCGGCGAACGGCGGCTCTCGGCCGAACCCCCTTTTGCGGTGGGTTTTAGCGATCGGAAACCCCCTCACGGGGAGTGATCGGAGGCGTTTCAACAACACACACGGGACACAGTTTTTCTGGGTATTATTGTATTGGCGGTCTAGCAGCCAATTCAAGGGTGCAATAGTTGTGTATCCCCCTATAGCAGTTCAGGGTATAATTTATTATCCTATTTTAATCTGTTGTAAACCTACATGTATTTTTATCTGTTATAATATTGATTATTTGTTCTGTTTCCCTACTAGATCCAGTTGTGATATTAGGATGGGATTTATTTATTTTTATTTCCGTTGTGCTTGTTGTACCCTGTAAATCCCAACAAGATCTAGGTGGCTGATTGGGCTTAGTCAAAGTACTTATATCGATAAGCTGAAGGAACTATTTAGCATGGATCCATCCAAGAAAGGATTCATCCCGATGTGAACTAGTGTACCTTTGAGCAAGGCTGAGAGTCCTACTTCTCTAATAGAGCATAGGAGGATGAAATTGATTCCTTATGCCTTGGCTATAGGATCGATCATGTATGCCATGTTATGTACTAGGCCCGATGTTTCTTACTCAATAAGAATCACGAGTAGATATCAATAGAATCCAAGTGAGGCCCATTGGGTGGCTGTCAAGAATATTTTCTAGTATATGAGAAGGACAAAGGATATGTTCTTGGTCTTTGGAGGAAGTTTGGACGAGATCAGTGTGACTGGTTACACTAATGCTACTTCCAGAAATCACATACAGGGTTTATATTTACCCTAAATGGAGGAGTCATATCTTGGAAAAGCCAGAAGCAATATATGATAGCATATTCCACTATAGAGGCTGAGTACATTGCGGATAATGATGCAGCATAGGAAGCGGTCTAGCTAAAGAGTTTTATCTCAAATCATAGAGTTTTGCCAATACCTCTGGACCCATTGATATTTTCTGTGATAATATTGGAGCTTTAGTGCAAGCAAAAGAACCAAGAGATCATTAGCAAACCAGACACGTATTTAGAAAGTATCACATCATCCGAGAGATAGTCCGAAGGGGAGATGTGGGGATATGCAAGATACCGACTGATGACAACGTAGCTAATCCATTTATTAAGGCGCTGGATAGAGAAAAGCATGAGAGACATGCTAGTTCTATAGGCATGCAGTATATGTGACCTAGAAGTTTTGTGGTGGCGGTCACGAGCAAAGGACATACATACACACACACACGATTTTTACGGGTATTAATCTAGGCTATCTAGCAGCCGGTTCATGGGTGCAGTATCTATGTATTGCCCTATAGCAGTCCGAGGGTATATTTTCTAACCCTTATACTTTATCTTTTATATATATTTGTTTAATATGATTGTATGTCTATTTTGTTCCACTAGTTGATCCAGTTGTGATATTGACTAGGATTTAGTTTTATTCCACTGTGCATGTTATACCCCATAAATCCCAACACATACTGGGCGTGACTATGTGCATGGGAAGCTGTGTGCTCAAATGCAAGTGGTCAAAATGGGATTTGCACCTTCTTTTAAAAGAAGAGATATTTCAGGTCCCTTTGACGGTTGAGACTATTTGAAATGCATGTCTGCACTCGGATTGAATGGCATATATTGTTCGGTAGATTCATGACTATAGTTAGTAGAGATTTGAATCAAGAAAATATAATATGAATTTTAGAATTGACCATGTGCTCCATGTCTAAAATTCAAATTATGGAATACCGTGATGTAAAAGGAAAAGTCGGGTAAACCATGTAAGGATTATCATTTATGGGTGTAATAGATGGCTAACCAAACTATCTGGCTAGGGACCTTCTTAGGCCAATGGTGTACAAACAATGTAACTTATCTTGCACAAGTGGGAGTCAGTTAGATTGTGTGCATAGTGAAAGGTATAAAGATGAGTAATCACAAGTATCATGTAGAGAGCATAGTCAAATACACCTCTGTGCCAGATTTCAGGCAAATCCTAAAGAATCTCATTTGTTGGCAGTTAAAAGAATATTAAGATATCTTAAGGGTACCCCAAATCTAGGTTTGTGGTATCCTAGAGATTCTGATTTTGAACTAATCGGATACTCAGATTCTGACTATGTAGGGTGCATGATTGACAGAAAAAGTACATCCGGCTGTGCACATTTTCTGGGAGACAGAGTAGTATGCTGGGCATCTAAGAAGCAAAACTGTGTGTCAACTTCCACCGCGGAGGCTGAATATGTTGCTGATGCAGCTGCTGCTCTCAAAGTCTGTGGATACGCACACAATTGTCAGATTTTGGATTGGACTATTCTCACATACCTCTGATGTGTGACTCCCAGAGTGCCATAGCCATTTCATGCAATCCTGTGCATCATTCTAAGACGAAACATATCAACATTAGGTATCACTTTCTAAAAGATTATGTTGAAAAAGGTTTGATAGAATTAAAGTATGTTAGTACAGAAAATCAACTTGCAGACATTTTCACCAAACCGTTGGATGAAAATCGTTTCAACACGTTAGTTTCAAAATTGGGCATGTTGAATTTGAGTATTTAACTGTACTTTTATTCTATCAATCAAAATCTGCACATTTAGGTGTTTTGAGGTCGGGGATGTAATATCTAATTTGACAAGTTATGAACTACGGATGGTTCATACTTGTAGGGGGAGAGTTAATTGCATTTCAGTTTTATCTGTTTTGGTATAATTCTGCAAAATTTTAAAAAGGCAAAAAGATTTTTTTCTTCCTCAAATTGATGCTTGATTTGAGGGGGAGTTTTTTATATTTTCTTTGTCTTTTTTTTGTTCAAAAATGGTCAAGAGAGAAAAAGTTCAAATTTTTACAAGTTAAATGCAAGAAATGGTCAATTCCGACACATTTTATGTCGGAATCCGAGAAAATTTAATGAATCTTTTGTGTAGGAATTTCAAATTCCGACACTTTTATGTCGGAATCCGAGAAAGTGGATATCAGTTCACACATTCCGACACTTTTTCTCGGAATCCGAGAGTTCATATGTGTTTATAAGTTTCAAACTCTCGGAATTTTGACTTTTTCTCGGTTTTCTCTCTAGAATTTGACCAAATCTCTCTGTACGTTTAAAATTTCAAAAAGCTTTGGATTTCTTCAAGTTTTTCAGATCATCATCAGTTTTCTGTTGCAATTCTCATGGTACAATTCATTTTTCTTATCTCATACTACATATGTGTGTATTTTAGATCTACGTTGTCGAAAACCCTAACTGTCGATGCTTCTTTAGGCTGATTTAGTGGTTATTTGTTAGTTGACTTGTTACTATCTTACTATCACTGGTATGCTTAGATAACATGTTACATGTGTTCTAATTCTTAGATTTCGTTCAATTGCATCTGTTTTGAATGAGAATTGATCCTCTGTTTGAATCTGGGTTTCGGGTTTTGTGTTGGGAATTAATCATGCTAAATCAACACTGATGTGGATAAGTGTAGAGTTAAATATGCTTAGAATGACAAAGGGTACAATCGATTTTGGTTTGTATGTTCAGAATTCATGATTCCGAGAGTTTTCATTGTTTGAAAAACAACAAGTGCTATCTCGGAATCTTTTATTTTCTCGGAATTTGACATTCCGAGAGTTCCTTGATTATCTCGGATTCTTTGTTTTCTCGGAATCCTTGTTTGTCTCGGATTCTCTAGTTTTTCGGAATCATTGATTGTGTCGGATTCTCTGTTTTTCTCAGAATCCTTGATTATCTCGGATTCTATGTTCTCTCGGAATCCTTGATTGTCTCGGGTTCTCTGTTTTCTCGGATTCCTTAATATCTCGGAATTCTTGTTTTCTCGGATTCCTTGATATCTCGGAATTTTTGTTTTCTCGGAATCATTGATTTCTTGGAATTTCCACCATCAAGGAATTTTCTCGGAATTTCCAAACTCTCGAAATTTCCAAATTGGATAAAAGTTCCAAGTCTTTTCTCTGAATTCCAAATTGTTTTCTCTCAGAATCTCATCTAAGTTTTTGTCGGAATCTTCAATTCCGACAAAATACTTAGAGAATTTTGAAAAGTTTTCAAATTTTTCTAAAGTTCAAAATTTTTTTCAAAAGGAAGGAACAATCTCTTATAGTCTTATCTGCTGAACATCTGATGATTAACCATGGGTATTATTGTATATTCTTGCATATGGCTAACCCTGGTGACCTTCCAGCATTTGTTCCTTCTGAACAAGTGTTTCACCCATATAATTACTTACTTAACCTTATGAATAATCATTGCTTTGACTCCATCACCACCACCACTCATTACCCTATTCTTTCAGAGCTTATAGTATCACATCCATTAAACCACATATTTTCATACAACCATACTGCTGACGGGGAAGAACCACATGTTCCCGAGGTCTATGTCCAACAGTTGTGGCACTCACTGCATAATATTGTAAATGATGCGGGAGAGCAACTTCTAGCTAGGCAAATAGAACAATATGAATTCTCTTTTGGTGTTGACCAGCTGCGGACAATGTTTAAACTACCATCTAAGAGGGGCGCCTATCCAAACATGAACAAGTTTGATCCTATTCCATCAAGCAAGGCTATATATCCCCATGTGAAGGATCTGGGATTTAATGGGGTGTTGACCAAGAGTGTCTAATTCAAAAGAAATAACATGGTGCCAATCTGGCAGTCTTTGTATGCAACAATCAATCGGTGCCTTACTAGAATTTCAATAGGAGTTGATGGTGCTAGTTCAAGTTCTTTTCAAATTCTGGTTTCAATGGTCAAACACTGGCATGTGGACTATGCATCTATCATATTTCAAGAAATTTCAAAAATCATGCATCAAAAACAAGTTCCACAACAAGCAAAGAAATTTCTTCGAGGTTTCTCTCGATGATTGTTCAAAGTGTAATGCTAGATCATCCAACTGACATCAATTGGAGGAATAATGATCCTCTGCCAACTGTGTACATCATGCAAAAACTTTACAAAATTGAAAACACGTTTGAGGTCCAGGCTTTTGTAATGCCTGCTGAACTAGTAATGTTGATGAATCTTCATGATCCTGTAGTAAAGGCATACATTAGTGAGAATAATATCGTTCTTCCGGATCGACAAGAACCTGTTGATCCTACCCAAAGAACAGTAGTACCCGAGGGTTCGGATTCTAGTAGTCAGTCATCTTCGGGTGACACTGACGGGGGAGAGTCGAGAGAAAAATCTAAGAGGGGAGATGAAGTGGATGAGGGAGGAGATAGTGTAGGTGAGGGAGACGAGGAGGATGATATTCCTATAGGAAAATTCATTAAAAATCTCAGTCTCAGGAAACACCAGATCAAGGTATAGAATATAATGTTGAAAGTATGATTATTACACCTGAGGGTACAACTAAGGAAACAACTGTGTTTGCTCATGATGATATGTTTGAGATTGATTTTGATATAGAAGAAGAAGAAAGATTAAAAGAAAAGGAAAATAAAAGTGAGAAAAAAGAATATAAGAGTGCTGAGAGTTCCCCAACCACAAATAGCCGGGAAACCACATCTGCTATCGGATCTGACAAGGTCAGTCCTGGTGTGGAACAAGACTCTGGCATCCCACCAGAGCGTGCACAAACCCCATCAAGCCACTCTGTTTCTTCTCAACAAGAAATAGGTTCAACTTCTCACGGGGCTTTAACACATGATCTACCGAAGTCTGCTTTTGAGACAGTAGGTATTGAAAAAGGTGTCATTTCTCCCCAGGCTACCGACTTTCATTTTGTTAAGCACATTGCAAGCCCAATTCTTTCTAAACACAAGGACACACCTATAACATCAACTAAGATCCTACCTGAAGGACCTAGCAGAATTTCTATAGAAGCTACTCTTCGTAGACTTCAAGGATTAGATGGAAATCCCGCCACAGTCAACCCTCATACAGCTGTGCATGTGGGTGGCTCAACTTCTGAAGGATTTGTTCCTCCAGTTGTTTCAGTCTCAACAGGCAATCTAGGTGATCCCGGTTTTGTTACATTTTCAAAAGTTTCTCAGGTTGCCTCAGAATTTGTTTCTAAGGCTGACCTTGAAACTGCTTTGTCTGCCGTTCATGCTAAAATTGATGTTGTAAATGAGAAGTTAGACAGGCTACTGGCGAAACAAGGTCCAGATATGTCGGTGGAGGAGTTGAAATCCCAGTTGTATGCAAATCTGATGGCTAGACCAGATAATAATGCAGAAGATGCTACTCTGATTGATTTACTAAGAAATGAATATAAGAAATCAGATTTTGAAAGTTTTAAGAAAGAGATGAGAGATAGCATGGAAGCTTTTGGAGTTGCTTTTCAAAAAATAATGGATGCCATGGATCCCATTAAGGATGTTGAGGGTGAGGCTCCTTCAGTTAATGTTCAGGGGGAGACTTCAGGGAGAATTAATGCTGAAGAGGAAGCTGCAATTGTTGTTGCACTTAAAGCTTCTCTTGAAACCTGTCAGGCACAAGGAAAGAAGCAAAAACATAATGACCAACATCCTGATCCCGATCATTCTGAGGGGTAGAAACGTCGTGCAACTGTGCTTGTGACATCTTTAATCTCAAAGCTACCTGCTGCTTCGTCTTCACAAAGCAAGGAACCACACCAAAGAGGAGCAGAGGTAAAGGCAAGGGTAAAGGCAAAGGAAAGATGAAATTAATTGATGAAGTTATGGATGAGGTGGAAGGGGTATTTGATTTTCTTCATGGAGCTGAGAATGTGTTTGATGCTTATGGGTCATTTGAAACTGGAGCTGATACAAGCAATCTGACTCTACAGCAACAAATAGACAAGATTAGAAAAACAAGAGTCGTTACAACACGAATGGTTGAAAAGCCTGAGGTAGAAGAGGTGCTAACAACAGAGCCAATGAATATAACAAATGTTCTGAGGATTAACAAAGAGGTTGTTGATCTGTTTCCTCCATCTCTAGGAAAATTCAGACAAACTGCTAGAGATCTGTTGAAGGAACGAGAAAAGAACAAAAGACTGAAAAGGTTGAGAAAGGGTGCAGAGTGGAAAGTGCCTAAAACCTACTATCCAGTACCTATTCTGACCTCAAGCTTGAGAGATCTAAGAAAAAGAGTTGTGTTGACAACAAAGGCTTTGAGAAAGACTGAAAGAAATTGGAGTGAATATGATATTGCAATGACTTTTCTTGAAGAAAAAATTCCTGAAATTTATTCTAATCAAGTTCAACCTGAACTATCTATTGATCTTCTAGGAGCTGTTGATGCCTCTGATGCTGGTAAAAGAATACTCCTGAATTGGCATGGTAAATCAAGAGCTAAAGTGTTCTCTAAACATCCGATCTCTAAAGTAAAGTGCTCATTTGGTAAAGTTGTAAATGTGATTTGGGTTTACTTTCAAGTTTTGAGAATAGATCAGAGTTATCACTGGTTCAGTCAAGTAGACCTGAAGCATTTAAGCATGGCAGACATTGAATTCATTCTGGATGAGCTTGAAGCCAAGAAATACAGCTCAAAGGCTAACAATGCAGGATACAGGATCAATCTAGACTTCATGAAACAAAGAATCCGACTTACTGAAAGAAACGACATTCAGCTTGGTGTTGAGGTAGACAAAGCAAAGATTAATGTTCTAAAGCCTAACACCTCTCATCCCAGGATTGATAAGCTAGAAATGTTTCAAATAATTTGGAGGGATGTTGTGTCTGGAGAAGATGATGAAGGAATAGTTCTGTTTAACAGTAAGAAGGAGAAGATCTTTGTAAGGACCAAGGAACTCAATGCCTATTCTGATGGGTCTCTTAGAGTCTGGGTGATCAAGATTAGAAAGCATAGCTTCAGCCTTAAAGATGCCTTTGATCAATCTGCAAGAGTCAGTATGACAGGTATTATGGAACAAATGGATGAAAAAATGCAAGAAAGAGCTACTCTCCGCAGGTGGCAAAGGATCTTGGGTGAACGGAACATAGACTAGATCGAATCAAGGGGGAGATTGTTAGATCTAGATTTTATGATTAGATCTAGTCTTTATGTGATGTAAGATGTATGTTTTAGTACTTAGTATAAATACTAAGTAAGCATTGACATATTGTAACCTTTTGACATATGCAATAGAAAAACACACACATTAAGGTGTATTGGTCAAACTCTCTCAACACACACACATACTAATCATACTATACACTCATTATATACCTTTCAAAACCATCAACAAATAACACTCTGTATCTCGAAAACCCTTCGACAGTTAGGGTTTATAACATGTAAACAAGACAAAATCGAATCCTAAACAACATGTATTATAAAAAAGAATTGTACCACTGATTTCGCAAACGAAAATGCTTCAAAGATCCTAAACCTTGATTGTTTTGAACAATCTTTGAAAATCAACAGTTGCAGAAGCGTTTGAGAAAATGAAATGCAAATTCCGGATGACAGCTATTGAAAAAGTCAAAATCCGGATGAGTTTTGGTTTTTAAAGCATTGACCAAAAAACCCGAATGGTACTTCAACCGGAATTTGATTTCAATCGGAATTTGATCTGAACCGGAATTCTCCTTCAATCGGAATTTGGTTTAACCGGAATTTGAAATCAATCGGAATTCAATTTCAATTGGAATTTGACAAATTCTGAATATAATTATCATTTGACCTTTACTTGTACATTATTTTGAAAATAAAAAGAAAAACATAAACTCCCCCCCCCCCAAACAAACAGTAAATTGAATTGAATGAAGAGGAAAAAAAATCTTTTTGGCTTTTGACAAATTTTACAAATGTTTTTGAATTTTCAGACAATAAAACACATAAATACAGAAATTCTCCCCCTACAAGTATGAATCCTCAGTAATTCAATACTTGTATTTTCAGATGCACTCCCCCTTGACTCATGAATATTTCCTGCACATATGAACACATACCGTGATATACCTGTTCAGCTCAGTGTAAACCAGATAAAATCATGTTAAATACTGAGATTCAGCATGCCTAACTTTGAAACCAATGTATTTAACCGAATTTTATCTAGAGGTTTGGTAAAAATGTCAGCAAGCTGATTTTCAATATTAACATATTTTAACTCAATTAGTCCTTTTTCAACATAATCCTTAAGAAAGTGATACCGTATATCAATATGTTTTGTCTTGGAATGATGCACAGGATTACAAGATATGGCTATAGCACTCTGTGAATCACACATTAGTGGAATGTGATTATATCCAAACCAAAATCAGAAAGTTGAGTGCGGATCCACAGACACTGAGAACAGCAACTTGCAGCAGCAATGTATTTAGCCTCTGTAGTAGAAGTAGAAACACATTTTTGTTTCTTTGAAGCCCAGCATACAAGTCTGTCTCCCAGAAAATGTGCACTGCCAGATGTGCTTTTTCTATCAATCATACAACCTGCATAGTCAGCATCAGAAAAAGCTATTGAATTGAAATTTGAATCTTTTGGATACCAAAGACCAAGATCTGAAGTACCCTTAAGATAACGAAAAATACGTTTAACAGCTAACAAGTGAGGTTCTTTAGGATTGGCTTGAAACCTCGCACAAATACATGTTGAAAATATAATATCAGTTCTACTAGCCGTCAAATATAATAAAGGCCCGATCATACCACGAAAAGTTTTAAGATCAACTGATTTTCTATCAGGATCAGCAAACAGTTTTGTTTTAACAGCCATGGGTGTAGACATTCGAGAACAATCAGTCATATCAGATCTTTTGAGTAAATCTTTGATGTATTTAGCCTGATCTATAAAAATGCCATGGCTAATTTGTTTGATTTGCAATCCGAGGAAAAAATTAACTTCCCCCATATGCTCATTTCAAAACGTTCCTTCATGGTATTCGCAAAATCATCACCATATTGAGGACTTGTTGAGCCAAATATTATATAATCAAAATAAATTTGTACTAAAATGTATTCCTTTCACATTTGTTTCTTGAATAGGGTGGTATCAGTTTTCCCTTTGACGTATCCCTTGCTCAGCAGATAGTCAGACAATTCGTCATACCAAGCTCTCGGGGCTTGATTTAAACCATATAACGCCTTGTCCAAAATGTAAACATCATGAGGTCTCTTGGGATCGACAAAACCTTCCGGTTGACCTACATATACTTCCTCTTTTAGTTTGCCATTAAGAAAGGTTGTCTTGACGTCCATCTGGAAAACCTTGAAATTTTTATACGCAGCAAAAGCTAGAAAAAGTCTGATGGCTTCAATTCTTGATACCGGGGCAAATGTTTCATCATAATCAATACCTTCCTGTTGATTATACCCCTTTGCCACTAGCCTTGCTATATTACACACCAGTATTCCATCTAAATCTTTCTTGTTTTTAAAGATCCACTTGGTTCCCACAACAGATTTATCTTCAGGTTTAGGAACAAGCCTCCACATGTTGAGTCTTTCAAACTGATTTAATTCATCTTGCATTTCTATAATCCAGTCCGGATCAGCTAATGCTTCAGAAACCCTCGTGGGCTTAATCATACTTAGGAAACTAGAATAGAGGCACTCATTAGCAGTTGCAAATCTTGTTCGAACACCGGCGTCCAAACTACCAATAACTTGAGCCTCGGGGTGGTCTCTTTGCCAAACAGGTTCGGGGGAACGCACCTGAAGGAACTCATCTATCCTTTGATCTTCAGATTGAAGATTTTCTGCAAAAGGAATAATCATATCATATTGTGAAGAGTCCTGAACAACAGATGGATTTGTCCTTTCTTGAGTGAGTGGACTGTTTGTCGCTTCATATTCAGAACTCTCAGGATCAGTCACAAATTCTTGTGGAACCGGTTCAGTCCTATGCACAGTAACAGAAGAAGTATCATTATATTTTAAAAATTCAAACATAAAATCTAAATTTATATCTTCATTCTGAATATTTGAATTAAGTGATTGTTGTTTTTGAGAAACAAAAGATTTTTAAAGTGAAGGTTTAGCTGTCAAAGAATTTAAGTTGACTAAATCATCAAACGTAACATTTATGCTTTCGACAATCATGTTCGTTCTTTGATTTAGTACTTGAAATGTCTTCTTATCCGATGAATAACCAAGAAAAATTCCTTCATCTAGTTTTGGATCAAACTTAGAAAGTTTGTCCGATTCATTTAAGACATAACACCTATTACCAAATACGTGAAAGTATTTGATATTAGAAACTACTCCATTACAAAATTCGTAAGGAGTCTTATTAAAGCGTCGATGAATAAGAGATTTGTTCTGTGTGTAACAAGAAGTATTGATAGCTTCAGCCCAGTAAGATGGTGGAAGTTTGGAGTATTGCAGCATAGTTCTAGCAGCTTCAACCAAGGTACTATTCTTGCGTTCCATAACTCCATTTTGTTCTAGAGTATACGCTGCAGAAAACTGATGTGTAATGCCTTCAGACTCTAAATAGGAATCAAGAGTCCTATTTTTAAATTATGTGCCATTATCGGTCCGAATCGCTAGGACTGTGCATTTTTCGGGCCCAAACCGAAAACCCGACAAAAAGCCCGTTAACCGAACCGAACCCGGACCGAATAAGGTAGTTTGGGCCGGTCCTCGGTCTAATGTTTTGTCCATTTTCGGTCTTCGGGCCGGTCCGGGTTTTAAACCGGAATAAAGAAGAGAACCGAACCCGGACTGGTTGTTTGTAAATGGGCTTTATATTTTAGTGACAGTCATGGGCTAATGGGCTATAAGCATGTAGTCACATTCTAATCCTTCCTATACAATCGGAAACCCTCTAAATATACGGCTATACGCAACGGCAAATCCATACACACGTTCTACGCTCCTGTCGTTGCACAAAATTGTTATGGATTTATATTATGGTATTATGTTTGGTGTGTTTTTAACTGATTTGTTTGTTATTTTTAGAACCTGGTTTGTTTGTTTGACTTAGATTATTTTAAACATTTGGTTTGATTGAATATTTAATTTGTAGTTTATAGATTTTTTATGACTTTTGTTGGGTCTTGGTCCCCCTTTATCTAAATCATATATAATTTGCTATATCAAAAAGCTACTATAATATTATAATATTGAATGTATTGATATTTTGTTGGATGAAGATTGTAAATTTCAACCATTACGCAACTTTGTAATAAACTGTCAAGCACATTTCATTTAAGTCGTGAGAAAGTCATAATTTTCAAAACTAACAAAGGATAAAGAAAAATTGATATTTTATCGGGTTTTCGGTCCGGGCCCAAACCGAAACGGTCCATAACGGGTTAAGACCGAAACCGAGTAATTGTTAATGGTCCAGGCTTCGGTTTTCAAAGTAGCCAATTTCGGTTTTTCAGGCCGGTCCTGGTTGGGCCGGTCTGGTCCGGTTTTAAGCCCATGCACAGCCCTACGAATCGCCTTCACAGGTTGACCTTGTTGAGTTATGTGTTTAGTTAGAAACAAGATGATCTGAGTTGGAACTTCATTCTTGTGACCAACAAACCTAACCCATGTGTAGAGTGAGTAATCATCCACCATCACCAGAATATATTTCTTTGCATTCCTGGACTGCACCTTCATTGGGCCACAGAGGTCCATATGAATCAATTGCAAAAGAGCTGTGGTTGTTGAAATCTGATTGACTTTATGAGGTATTCGCTTCAGTTTTCCCAACTCACAGTCTTTACACAGATGGTCTTTTTCAAATTTCAATTTTGGTAAACCTCTGACCAAGTTACCATTGACTAACTTATTGATGTTCTTGAAGTTGAGGTGAGATAGCTTTCGGTGCCATGACCAGTTAAGATCTGAAGCAGCTCGAGTAAGCAAACAAACTGAAGAAATAGACCCTTTCTCAGATAAATCTATGGTGTACAAATTAGACTTCCTGTTGCCACCAAGTATCTCATCTCCTTCTTCTGTTCTCAGTGAACATGATTTTTTTTAAACAATACTTCCATTCCTCTATCACAGAATTGACCAATACTGAACAAGTAATGCCCTAAACCCTCCACATATGAAACCTTTTATATTCGCACATTTCCAGTCTCCAAAACACCATACCCTAGGATAGGTGCAACCTAGTCATTCCTAAAATATGCGATTGGGTCCATGCGATTGGATCAAGTCCGGCTGATAGAGACCCTATACTTGGCCAAATTCAGCTCGATCGCATGCGATAGCCCTAGAGTGCGGCTGATAGTGTGATTCGAATCGCATGCGATTGGGTCCATGCGATTGGATCCATGCGATTGGCCAACACTTGATGAATTTCTTGCTAATCGCACAGGAACTTAAAAGTGCGGCTGATAGCTATCGTACCTGACACAAAAGATGTCAAATCTGCCCACTTGTACCTGATTTGTACTTGATTTGATCTTGACTTGTGCAAGTTCCACACTCAAACACAAACACCCATACCAACACTTGATTTCACACACAAACACCAAATTTTTGGTGTTTTTATCCTTTTTGAAATCAAAATCCCAGATCTAAAGTGTTCTTCAATTTTCCAACTGTTCTTGACAAAATTTTGAAAGCTTCAAAATTGATCAGATTCAGATCAAAAGTTCTTGTAAATGATTCGAGAACCAATTTCGACCAATCCTCTACGAAAATCAGAATCATTAACATACAAAACAGGACCTTCGTAGGATGAATAATATTACCGAACCTTGGACAATAACAGCCATGAACTTCGATCAATCTGCTTTGTAGTGTCTTGAGCAGTTGAAATTTGTCATTTCGCACAAAGAACAAATAGTTGTAGCTTTGATTCTGGATCAATAACCCCTTTTTCAGATCATAAACGAGATTTTTGAGATGAAAACCATATGATCAGCCCCTTTTTCTTCGATGAACAGCCCCTTTGATCTTCAAACTTCGATTTGTTGATGATAACACTCGATAGATCTTCACTCCTTTGGCTCTGATACCACTTGTTGGGAATAAACAAGCGGTAGAATGAAGGATTGCTATGTTAACTATGAAAAGTTGAGAGAGAATCTCATTTTCACCTTCATAAACACATAGTATATTTCTTTCATTGTGGCAATCCCTACAATTCCTTGTATATCACAAGGCTTATATACCTATAAGGTATATTTACAATAAGCACCCTCAACTATTGTTAAACTCCTATTCTATTACAATAATATAGTTCTAACAGAAACCTTTTATATTCGCACATTTCCAGTCTCCAAAACACCATACCCTAGGATAGGTGCAACCTAGTCATTCCTAAATTTGACATTGCCAGAATACTTTCCAACAAAGTCTTTGAGAAGACCTTTGTCACCCGTCATATGTTTTGAGCATCCTGAATCCATGTACCAAAGATTGTTCTTCTGTATATGGAAAAGAATGGTGATGTCCTTACCCATCGTGAAATGGGATTAGGAAGTTAGCAGCACAAACATTCAAAAATACAGGATCAGATTTAACAACTTGTTTGATTCGCCACATTTTATTATTCAATGAATGTGATGGAGATCGTGACTTAACAACTTGTTCAACTTCTTGTTTGTTTATGGGAGAATAGTTTGCTTGACTATTCTTTGGGACCCATTTTTGAGATGTTTGTTTGGTGACAGTATGAACTCTGTTGTGAATGGATTGAAAAAATTGTTGTGAATTTTGTTTGTGAAAAACAGGTGAAGCATTGGTCATTGGACATAATTGTTGTGAATTAGACGAGAATGATGTAGAAGTTAAATGATGTTTGGACTTATTTTGAAAAATATGTGTTTTTCGTTCATGCTTCTTAACTTCTTTCTTTTGTTGTTTCTTTCTTTGTTCAGAAGCAACCACAACACGCATCACCTGAAGATGCTCTTCCCATTAGCCAGGCAGCATTGGCAACTTCCGATGAGCATATGTTCGTAGAAAATATCTCCATTCACCCTTATTCGTCCACTGATGAATAATATATCCACTACGATTAATACACCATGTGAATACCAAATCATCATCAGGATTTTTCCACTTAGGCACCGACTTGTATCCTTTCTTCATTCTCTCTTGATGGTAAGAACAAGAATTGACAAAATGGCCCTCAACACAACCATTACTCAAACAAAATGTTGTAACTCGTGATGTTGATTGTTTTGGAATGTCAGATTTTGGTTTCCATGTAAAACGAGAATAACAATTTTGATTACAAAATGTTTTATGAATGTCACAAAAAGATGGAATTATTGCTTGTTTTCTTGGACTTGGAATATTCCTTGTAGCCTTCGACAACTCTTTGTTCTTCAGTGGCAGCTCCTTTTTCTTCTTCTCAGCCTTTACTTCAATCTTCACATTTCTCTTGTCTCCATGTTGCACATGTTTTCCTGAATGAATTTTTCTATTGATTTGATCTAGTTTAGAACCAGAATGAGAAGATGTGTTAGCAAATGTGTGAAATTTTGAAACGTATGAGAGGTTAACTTATGTGAAGAATGTGATTGTTGTGAAGAATCTTTTGAGCCTGATGTTGATCCTTTCTCGCGTGTGCTGTTGGAATCACAAAACTGATTGCATTTATGCGCGATAAATTCTCTACATGCTTTTGGACATGTAGGAATCTTGACACCCCAACCTAGATCTACTTCTTCTTGAAGTCTCTTATTTTTCTCATCACGCAGTTGTTTTTCAATTTCATGTGAAACAAGTTGTGGGACTAGAATATGAGCACAATCAGAACTGTCATTGGTTGAAAAATAAGTTGTGAAATTAGAATTTGCTCTTAAATCATGAATTTGTTGTTTCAGTGTCTCATTTTCAATTTGAATTTGAATCACTAAATCAGAGTTAAAATGATTAATTTGAGCAGCGGAAGACTCTGTGTGTTGTTGTGACAAATCATCTTGAAGAATCATATTTTCCAGCTCAAGCATGATATTTTTCGTGATGTAGTGTGTTTCAAGAATCTCCTGTCTGTGCTGTAATTCCATGTGAGGAATGTACACGCGTGGTGCATACGACTTGGCCGGATGTTCAGATTGTTGAGGAATGGAGCACTCAGATGAAAAAACAGATTTAGATTTGATATTCTTTCCTTCATTCTCTTCATAAGATGCATTCAGCTTGTTATAATTCAAAAACTCTTGACATTTAGTTGTTGTTCTGCGTTTGAACTCTTCCTCTCTTTGAACTTCTTCTTCTCCCACAAATGTCATTGTTTTAGTCAATCTAAAATTCATTCTTCCTGCTTGATACAATTGAGTGCAATTTATTTTTAAAAAGAAATCACTTTCATCATACCCTAAACCTTTATACTTATTTTTGATATCAGGTGTAAGACTTTTAAAAATGGTGTGACGAGTTGTGACTTTCTTCTTGACAGACTCTTCAAGCTTTTGAACTTTTGTTTGCAGATTGTTTTTCTCTTTTATGACCATATTCAAATTAATCTCAGCACTCAATTTAGCAGCATTCAAATCATGAACTCTAAGTTCAGTTTCTTGTTGAATTTTGATCAATTCATTTTCCTTATCTTGAATGGCTTGTTGAAGTTAAGTTAATTGTGATGTTTGTTCAGACAAGTCGGCTTGATTCATTTTAAGATTTAGATTCTGTTCTTGTAATTTCTTGTTCTTTGTAGTGAGTGATTGAACCTGATTAACAAGTGTCATGATGTGATCAGCAGAAAGATCAGAATGATCGAAATGTACCTTATCAGCAGTAGTCTCAGAATGTGCAGAAGGTGTACTGGAGTTGTGTGTATGTACTTGTTTCTGTCTCGTTGTCACTTTCATACTCACTTTCAACATCAGATTCATCAAATTTAGCCATAAGTCTACTATCAGAACCAGCAGTCATCACATCATTACTTGTAATTTCTTCAGCTGATATCAAGTCTTCAGCGAAGACATTAATGACCACATCATCACTTTCTCCATCAGTTTCAACAAACTCAAACTCTTCCACATTTTCCATGAGGACAAATTGTGCATGTACCTCAGTATCTTCTTCGCTTTCATCAGTTTCTGACAAGAATTGATCCTCTTCTACCAGTAAAACTGTGCCACTGTTTCTTTTCTTTATCAAGTTAAGTTTGGCTTTGTAATATTCCGAGTCTTTGACTTTTGATTTCTTACATTCCTTGATTACATGCCCAGTGCTTCCACAGTTGTAACACATTTTCGGTTGAGAAGATTGAATTTTCATTTCATACCTTTTCTCCAAATTCATGCCCTCGTTTCTTTGAAACTTATCGTCACGTCTTCTAGATCCAGAAGTGAATCTTTGATGATTGTTTGTTTTGGATTTAGAAAATTAATTCTGTAGTATATTAGTCAAATATGCTACAGCCGGCATCACCTTCTCATTATCTGCAGCTTCCTCAGTTTCAGACTCAGAAGTTTTAGATTCTTGAATTTGTTTCTGCTTGTATGACTTGGATGAATTTCTGAGCTTCTTCTCATTCACCACCAAAGCAAGTGGATCAATGTTCTCTTTCTGTGAGGTCACACCAACTTCATCTTGATATTGATTTAATTCTTCAAATATCATGTTATGAGTGACCTTATTCAAAACTTTCTGATTCATCTGCCTGTATATTGTAACTTGAGTTCTCCACTCATGTCCTAGAGAATTTAGGAACCTTGTGTTCTTTGTCAAATCAGAATAGTTATCAAGCTTCTGGTTTCTAAGGTCATTTAACAGTTTACAGAATCTGCTGTAGGTGTCAATTAGAGTTTTCCCCTCTCTTGCTCAGAAATGATCAAAAGCATTTACAAGTGTAGTTTCTTTAATACATATACCTGACTCAGTACCCTCTATCTGCTTCTTGATTTCGTCCCAAATTTCTTTTGCAGTGTTCAAGCCATTAATCTTGATATAAAACTCAGCTGAAAGTCCGTGTTTCAGATAATATTTGGCTTTTTGATCAGCGGTTGCTCTGAGTTTTTCATCTGTTGAGCATTCATTTGGAAACTTTGGACGATGTATTGCTGGCAAAGGAGGATTATTAGTCAAATCTTCCTCTTAATGAAACATGAAGACACCGTTTCCTTCCTCAATGCTTTTCTTCATCAAATCACCATATTTCTCATTGTTTTCAATAAAGTCCATAAATCTGCCTTTCCAAACGTTGTACTCTCCACGGTAGAGAACCGGAGATTTAGTGTCAGAACCAAATGACAAAGTCTCACTGTAAGTACTCATCTTGTTTTGATCGTTCCTCTGATAAGATTCTAAAAATGTGCTAGAATTTCCTACGTATTACAGAATTCCGGATACAGAAAACCGGATGCACAAATTCCGGAAGAACAGAATCCGGATACAACAGTTACAAATTTCTGTTACAACAAATATAAAATCCGGATATAATAAATACAAATTCCGTATGCAACAATTACAAATTCCGTATGTAACAAATACAGATTCCGTATGCAACAATTACAAATTCCAGACATACAAGAATCCGAATGAATTCCAAAATCCGGATGAGAACTCTTAACAATCCAAACCCGGATACCTCCAATTCCGGATAACAAATAAACTTCCAAATCCGGATAACCAACAAATCTGGATGAACTTCAACACCAAATAATCAAGAATCTGGACACTCTATGCGGAATGTAACAATTCCGTATAAAGTCAAAGTACAATTTATACGAAAAAAGGTTAATTCCGTATAAAACTCAAATGAATTCCGAGCACTCTATGCGGAATTTAACAAATCTGAATGATTCAAATAATTCCGAGTGATTCAAACTTTAAGAATTCCGTATACTTCATATTCTTCGGGATTTCTTGATTTTTAATACAAATTGATTCCAATCAATCCAAGAACTTCCAGAACCGATCGCAATACACTAAGAACAACTTCTAATCCATAAAACAGTCAATTCAATATCAAAAAGTTGAATTTTTGATCGGATTTCTTCAAGAACTTCAAAAATCTAAAATTTTAAATTCACTCCAGAATGTTGATTCCCATGATCTGTTGATGATCAACGAAGGTTTCAATGTTCAATGTGATCCTAATCAACTGAAATTTCACCCAAGAACTCCATTAAATCTTCGAAATCAAAATCAAACCCGAGATAGCACTTTTTCTTCAAAATTCTTCAAAAATCCATTGAATCTTGAACCTTTGTTGATGTTTTAGCACTTTCTATCTTGAACCAAATCAGAGTTTGGCTCTGATACCAATTGAAAGGTATAAAGATGAGTAATCACAAGTATCACGTAGAGAGCATATGTCAAATACACCATTAAGTGTGTGTTTTCTATTATCAATATGGCAAAGGTTACATTACATACCAAGGTCATCCTATTTATATGTCTAATACTGTTACATTGATAACATCACATATATGACCATACAAGTACAAAATTAAGACTAGATCTCCAACATACATTTTAAGATCTAACACATAGATCTGTTGGAATATGTCCACTGACATACACGAGTTCATACCACTGCCGATGAGGCATAGGCCTATTGCATCACACGCCAAGTATTGATTCTGGAAACACCTTGAAGAAGAGATAAGGAAAAATCCAAAATATAGTTTTGGTGGGCCAGGCACGGCCGTACCTTGTGTAGGTAAGGGCGTGCCCCACAGCTTGGTACGGGCCCAAGGCTGGCTTGCCTAGGGTGTGCCTGTTTGGGTCGGCACGGGCGTTCCTCGTGAAGGTACGACCGTCCCCAGTGGCTTGGCATGAGCCCAAGTCGGGCGTGACTTGGGTGTGTCCGGTTGGGCTGGCACGGGCGTGCCTCGCACAATAATAGCCTTTTAATTAGTCTTTTTAGACTAGATTAATGAGGTGTTAATGGCCATTCATTCCAGGTCGGTTATGGACATTAGATGGCTGACATGTATGGTCTATAAGTTGTCTTTTGAGCCTAAGGGGTTATGGAAAGCCACTTGAAAGTCCTTGTGACATATCTCTTATTTTACACACTTGGGAGACTTCATGTTGGTGCATAGTCAAGGTGTAGCTTTTGGTGGCGTCCAAAGTTAGCTAGCATGAGGGAATCAAACACGCTTGTTGTGCATACCAATAGAGGAGCACTCAATTGTGCTCTACATCCATTATTTACAAAGGAACAAAAAAAAAGAGACAAAGCTAGAAGTGGTTACATCTCTTCCATCGTGTTATTTCTTCTAGGTGCATTGTTTTGTTTAGAGTTTGTTCCATTGGGATCGTATTGGTATGCATCATGTTTTAGAAAAAACTATTCAACACGTTTTTTAACTTTCGTTGTGTTTCTAGATGCCACCGATACCCAACAGTGGTATCAGATCCATCTCTAACATCGCTTATCACTATATGGTCTAAAAACGAGAATTTCTATCAAAAAATGGTTTTCCGGAGACCGGGCACGGCCGTACCTTTTGAGGCACGGGCCATGCCGGTGGCCAGGTACGGTCGTGCCTGTGGTACGGGCCGTACCGACAGATTATGTTTTATTTTGATTCTGTAATTCTGGCAACATGCACGACCGGACCTATCAAGGCACGGTCATGACGTTGGTCAGGGTACAGCCGTGCCTCTCGAGGTACGGGCCGTACCGAGCAGAGTCTGGTTTTTCAAAATTCGAAACTGAGACCGGTGGCACACTGGTGTGCACGCCCGTACCCTTCATAGGGCACGCCCGTGCCCATGTTTTTCTTGACCAGTTTCTTGAATATTTTAAAACAGCTTTTGGGGTTACAAAAATCCAGTTTTGACCAATTTTGAATCACTCTTGGATCTGATTGTTATCCCACTATATTTTGGTTCCTATATTTATATGTTGTGGCTTGGCATGAAGCTCATAAAAAGATATTCTTATAGGAGTATATATAAATATTTGATTTTAAACTTGATCTTAGAACCCCTAATGCATATGTACTAGGATTATCTTAGTGCCTTGAGTGTTTTTTGACAATCTTGATCAAAATATATGTGTGACATTGTTTTGTATGGCACACCATGTGTTTGTATTGGTTATGCTTGCTTTGTTTGTTCAGTAACATTATATGCCCTTAGACCTATGTCTTGTGGTGTTTGGTGTGTTATGATTTTTGTTTTGGTTTAGGCCTGCATGTCGTAATGTTGTGATTTAATTATTATTTGGTGCGGCGTGCATGCCATTTGTTTATTCCTTTGTACTTGTATAGTAGCTTAGGAATGTGGCATGCTTTCCACTTTATTCTTCAATGTATTTGTAAAATAGTATAGAAATTTATTTAAATTGTAACACACCATCGGGAGTCATGGCGAAAACGTCCTAACGAAATGAAGTCCGGGATGCTAATGGAGATGCCGGATTTAGTGGGAGCACACCCGACTGGGTACTTTGGATCTTGGATTCCTTAGTTGACCTTGTTCTCCCCGTTTGGCTCACGGGGAAACGCATAGGATTTTGGACATGTTACCAAACTGTTTTGATTATGCATGGTTGTGTTTTATTATTTGTTATTCTTGCATGGACGTTTAGGTATCGCTTACTAGATAATTTTTGATTAAATAATAAAATGCAAAGATTTGTAAAAATGGTTTACAATTCGCCGCGCGTAAGTTAACAAAATAATATAAAAATGGTATTATATTATAAGTGGATAAAAATTGGTATTTATCACTTGACTTGTTTATTCGCAAAATGGTTAAAAATTAGTTTTAATAGGAAAAACAAAAACCCGTTTTTCAAAAGTAAGTTACACGCCATCCGTAAGACAACACCACCCGAATCTATCGAAAGTTGGATGATTGTCGAGCTTTAGCACGAGTCATTCATTGTGGAGATGTGTGAAAGGTGAGTTTGGCAACTCTCAATATTGGTTTTCGAGCTTTAGCACGTGCCAATGATTGGTCGAGAGTACCAATGTGTTTCTTGACAGACGACTTACAAGTTCGTTGAGATACTTAAGTGGCGTTGAGCATAAACCGAGTCATTTGAGAGGAACAAGTGAATTGGTTTGGAAAGGGATCAAACATGTCAAATGACATAATAGATGTCAAGGGATCCCGCAAGGATCTAGAAGTTGCAAAATTGTTGTAATCGGTAAAATGGTTACCGGCGTAAATAGCTTCGCTTAAGTGGCGTTGAGCACTAGTCGCGTCATCTAGGTGAAGTGGTTTATGGTTTCTAGCCTTGTTTAAATAACTGGTTTTCTAAACTACTTCGGTAATTATTTTCACAAGGATTATATTAAATTAACTAAAACTTGTACTTTAAATTTGTAGATGGCAAACGATAACAACACCACACCAAACTTATCGCTCCGTTCATTCCTTGAGAGGGAAAACTTGTTGTGAACTTTTTTGATTGGCATCGGGAATTGAAAATTGTCCTTTGCCATGAATCAAAGTTGCACATCCTCAAGGAACCCTCTCCAAAGGCGTCTGCTACCAACACGACTTGGGCCGATAGGTATGCTTTTGAAAAGCGTGTCAAAGAAACAAAAAAGGTTTCTCATTTCATATTATCAACTATGAGCTGCGATTTTTGAAAGAAATTCGAGCATATAAGTGCACATGACATGATCAACCAATTGAAGGATACATTCCGACAAGAGGTTATAAGGAACGCTATAAGTGTGTCAAGGCCCTTGTCCCGGTTGTCGGATGCAGGAGGGTGAGAAGGTTAGTGTTTACATCTTTCGAATGAAGGCATACAATGACTAATTGGAGAGATTATGATTTCCTATTGGGAGGGAGCTTACGGAGAATTATGATTCTCCAGTCCCTTCCAGCGTGCTATGACAAGTTTGTTAAGGATATTCATAAGCACAAAATAGTGGAATCCATAAAGGAATTGCATGGCATGCTGATGACTTTTGAGTCTAACATGGCCAAGCCTATGTTCCCCTCTTCCACCCGACTCTTTAAGGAACGGAAAAACGAGAAGAAGTATACGACTCCTTCGGGAGAAGTTTGCTACTTCTGTCGTGAGATTAGAACTTGGCCGTGCGAGACTTGTCCTGAGTGCGTGAAGGAGTTGAAGCTTCTTATGACGCAGGGGAATAATTCCTCATCTTCAAGTACATTCATGGTCAACTCCATTGCTTTTCTGCTTCTTATTGCTAGGTTTCATGAAATGTTAGCTATAACACTCATGTTTGTTATAAAAAATGGTTTGTTTCAAAGTGTAAATGTTAAACAGAAGTAGATGAATGAAGCAAGGAGAGCTAGACTTCAAGATAGGAAACTTGGAATATGTCTCTATTGAAGAAATGGGAGTTCGGATCTCGCCATTCGGTCTAGCTATTTTATTACTTTATTATATGTATATATATTATTTGCCCTGTGTGGCGAGAGAAATAATATATCTATTATGCCTTGGTTGATGATGGATGTATCTTTGAATTTTATATATATTTATTCGTGGAAGATGTTAAGTACCTTAATTTTGAACTTGATAACCATCATAAAGAATTGTGAGTCTCATCTTATATTCCTTCCTCCTTTGACACATTGGTACATGTGGTCACGTAATGGAGGAACCGGACATTCTTGGATATGTGCGGGTTATTGGTGGGTTGCAAGTTAATGCCTAAGTGTTGGGAATACTTGAAAGTGGATTAAAATGTTCTAAATATAGAACCAACAGAGTGTTGGGGTTTCTAGGGCACGCAACGGAAACGAGGTACAACATATAAAGCCCAAAGTACAACCAAATAAAGCATAAAATGAAACCCCACATAAGTGTACCAAACTCTATGAAAAAAAATGCAACATGAACAAGGAGAGAAGAGATTATTATACCTTCCTCCTAAGCTCCAGAAAATGTGTAAGAAGTGGTGATGACTTTAGAACCGAATGCCAAGTTCTCTCAATCGAAAATCCACCCCGGGAACACGTCAAACTCCAAGTGCTAGCTTGCTCTTGTGATTCTTCTCTCGAAAATCACTCAAGGACAGCAACTAGATGATGATTTTTCTGGAACCTTTTTAGTATACTCACTCTAAGCCTTTTAAAAGCACTTAAGAAAGTATGTATGTGTATGTGGCCAAGAGAATATCAAGAGAACAATCCCAACCCTTTTATAAACTCTCTAGTGCCATTTGATCTCCCTAAGGCCGGCCAAGACACAATCATAGCACCCACATGCATTGGCCAAGCCTAGAGGTGATTTGACAAAAAGGCACATGCAGCCGTAGCGGCGCTAATCCTTAAGGGTTAGTGGCGCTAACCCTTTAAGGTTAGCGGCGCTATCGTGGCCTGCAAAGTGACATGACACAAAGTACATGCAGCCGTAGTGGCTGTAACCCATAAGAGTTTGCGGCGCTAACACCTTGTGGTTAGCGGCGCTAACGCGGCCTACGATGTCAACTTTTGTCTTTTGTCATTTTTGGTCCCTATACTTTAGTTGTTGTTAAGTTTGACCCCGGTGTGTGACCCGATAGGCCCATACATCATCGGTAGTGATTCAAACGGTGTGCATGCATTAGTGGGCATATTCTAACAGACTCTTACTTGCACACGATGCACCGAATTGTTAAATCACAGACAAAGAGCGGCCTCTAACAAAGCATCATTGTCCCAAATTCAGTATGGGTTTCGTCATCAACAACAAAACCAATTCAAAAGAAATGGTCCTATAGATAAGTGATCTTCGACATCCTTTTGTTCGCGATATCCTTGTGAACACAAAGATGGTCTTGTATCACCTTTATAGATGCGACTAGAAAGAGTGTCTTTGACTTTCTGTCTCAAAGCCTAGATTATCTAGCCTACGTTTAGATATGAGGTAGAAGAATTTGGGAACTAGAGATGGTGCTCCATTAGGCACTCCTCTAAGACCGTGGGGTATCCGTTTTGCAAACTTTTGAGGACAAGCTTTGTTGCTCCATGGAAAGTGGAAACTTTTGAGCCAGTGGGAGGATAATAAGCCTTGAATGGTAAAACCTGATGTTAGCACTAGCTATCAATCAGTGATGATTGTAACTCAGCATGGCTCTAGTACTTGGCATTATGTCATCACTCTTCCTATATGGTTGGTTTAAATTTTTTATTTTTCCGGTGTGGGGAGGCCTGCATGCCACTTACTACCCCTATTCAATTTTGTAAAAGTATTAGTTTTAGCGGTCCTGCGTGCCTTTGAATTATTATGTAATAGGGCACTAGTTTTATCAAAATCATATAGGTTAGTTTTGTTGGAGTATGCCCACTGTCACACGTACGCCAAATGATCACTACCGATGATGTATGGGCCTATCGGGTCACACGCCGGGGGTTGATCTTGACAACAACCTAAAAGGGAGGATGAGAAATGAATAATTAAAGATAGTTGGTGATCTGGACGTGGTTAGCGACGCTAACCAATCTGTCGCTAACTTAGCCGCGTTAGCGGCGCTAAATTTGGGCGGTTAGCGGCGCTAACCCACCTGACAGATTACAACTTTATTCTCTCCACCTCCATGCTCCACCAATGCATGTCTTTTGATAGGAATCTTCTATGGCCGGCAATTTGGGTTTATTGAGGCCAGATGAGATCTATATTTACATGCATTCACTCTCTCTTTTCTCTCTAGTTGGTTAAGGTGAAAAAACACACACTTAAGAAAACTTGTTGGTGTTGTTCTTGTGTGTGTGAGAGAGAGCCGAGAATAGAGAGTTCCTGGAGTTCTTTAGTGTTGTTGTTCCAGAGATAGTGTCTCCATATGGTGTAGGACACTTGATGGCTCGCTAGTACGAGTGGATCACGGTTTTCCCGGGGTGGACTTCGATAGAGCAAGGAAGGTGACATAGCTCGGTTCTTGATCTACATCAACTCCAGAGATATCAGGGGTATAAAATCTCTTCTCCCTTTTCTGTTGTAGTTGCATAACTTGGTTGTAGAGTTAGATCCATTGATGGGGTTCACCATGTGGTCTTGTTTATGTTTGAAAAATTCGATTTTGACCTTGCATGCTTCCGTTGCTGTATACCACGAACCCCAACAGTGGTATCAGAGCCAGCTCTACACTGGTTTTGCACTAGATGGCCAAGAAAATCCGAAAAATGTGATTTTTGGTTCTGTCCAGTGTTTAGCGGCGCTAACTTTTCAATGTTAGCGGCGCTAAACCTTAGTTAACGGCGCTAAAGTCGGAGTCAACAGTCCTCTTTGTTAAACTGACTTGTTTTAATGTCGTCTCGCGATAGAGGCGCTAAACTGAGTTAGCGGCGCTAACTCGTTATAGTTAGCGGCGCTAACCCCTTACTGGCAGAATGCATGGTTTTTGCCTTAAATCAATTTTGTTGGATTTTTGGGCTATTTGTACTTGCTGGAATTGTTCCAGATTTAAGCTGTGTTTAGATTAAAGTTGCCTTATGTCTTGGTTGATGTATTTATATGTGGATTAACATTTAGGCATGAAAATGGTTAATTGCATATACTTACATTGTGTACATATGACTATGGAATTTTGAATTGTTTAAAATTCCTAATGCATATGTACATAGGATTATTTGTGCCTTGAGTGATTTGATAATCTTAACCAAGACATATAAGATTTGCATGGTTTTGTGTGGCACGCCATGTGTAGTTTGTGATTTCTTGTATGTGGTTGTAGTATGTGTATCCGGTAACATTTTGAGCCTTTGAGAACTATGTGATGTGTTTGGTTGGATTTAAATTAATGTATTCATTCATTTGGTGGTATGTACCACAATGGTTTGTAATAATTAATTTATTCATTCGGTTTGTAAATTTAACGGCTTGCATGCCGATTTCATATTCTTTGTAATTTGTAGTATTAGCTTAGAATAGAAATTGTGGCTTGCATGCCATTTCCTTTTAAATTTGTAAATTGTAAGAGGTGAACCGAAGCAACCAACAAGAACCATTTGGAGGGTGTCTTGGCTTACTTGGATCCGAAGGTCGGTAGAAGACGCATTGGATCAAGTAGGAGGAGCACACATCGGGTCATTCGGTCTAGTCCTTAGATGACTTGGTCTTGCCCGTTGGCTCACGGGCAAGACACATAGGATTTGGCTCGTTACCGGATTATATTACATGCGTGGTTGATTTTATTTTATATATTTTCTTGCATGGATGTTTAGGTTCTTCGCATGCTAGAAAATTTTTCAAAATAATAAAATCAAAGAGTCTTAAATTGCTTTACAAACTCCGCGCGCCACATAGACAAGAATTGGTTAAAAGTGTTTTAACCGGAAAAACTAAAACCCGTTTTTCAAAAGTAAATCTCACACCACCCGTAAGATGACACCGCCCGATTCTAGTGAAACAAGATCGGTTTGTCGAGCTCTAGCCGAGACCGGTTTTGCGTAACTGTGTGGAAGGCGCGTGTGGCAACTCGCAAGGGTCGGTTGTCGAGCTCTAGCCGAGCCGGCCATTGGGCTAGAGTACCACCGTGTATCTTGACGGTTGATTTACAATTCCAAGAATTAAAACGCCTTGGTAGTTGTCGAGCTCTAGCCGAGCTATCAAAGTGGATTAATGAGGAATGGTGTGAGAGGGATTAAACATGCCAAATGGGTGCTGCGAGTACCTAGGATCCCGCAAGTGTCTAAGAGTTGCGATCACGGATTGCAATTGGTAAATAGTTTACCTGCCTAAAATAGCTTCATGAAGTGATCCGCGGCAAACCCGTCATGGATTGGGGTATTTTGTAGGTTCTTAGCCCTTGTTAAGATAATTTGGTTTTCTTAAATCAAGTGGGTAATTATCATAATGAGGATTTTATCAATACTTACTAAAACTCGTACTCTTCTTTTAGATGACAAATTTTAACGACACTACATCAAAACTATCATTTCGTTTGTTCCTTGAAAAGGAGAGACTCATAGGAGTGAACTTCGTTGACTGGTATCGTGTGTTAAGGATTGTCCTTCAACACGAGTCAAAGTTGCACGTCCTTGAGGGGCCTCTTCCGGAGCCACCTGCTACCAATGCGAACTGGGCCACGAGATACGCATGGGAAAAGTGTGTCAGAGATACACAAGATGTTTCTTGTCTCATGTTGTCGACTATGAGCTGTGAGCTGCGAAAGCAACTCAAGCATATGAGTGCGTACAACATGATTAATAAGCTAAAGGACATGTTCCCGCAGCAAGTTAGACAAGAACTTTTTGAGTATGTCAAGGCTTTGGTCGGTTGTAGGATGCAGGAAGGCGGGGATGTAAGTATTCATGTCCTTATGATGAAGGCGTACATGGACCAAATGGAGAGACTTGGATTTCCTATAGGGAGGGAACTGATGGTGAACTTGGTTCTCCAATCCCTGCCCACGTCTTATGAGAAGTTCGTCATGGAATATCTCAAAGACAATATGGAATGGTCCTTAAGTGAGCTACATGGCATGTTAAAGGCTGCTGAGTTGAACATGGCCAAAGGTAAGCAAATCTCGTCCATACCCGCTAAGGCTACTGGGAATCAAAAACATAAGAAGAAGAAACTGACCTCAAATGGAAAGCTTGGTTTGACTAAGCCTACTATAAATGTGGAAGTTGAGGCAAATGAGATTGTGCCTCAAGATAACGTTTCACTTGGGGTAGTTTGCTACTTTTGTGGGGAAATTGGAAATTGGCGCCGTCACGCCTGCCCTAAGTGCCTGAATGAGCTAAGTATCCTAAAGCGGAAGAACGTTAGCTCCTCGACTTCAGGTGTTTATCCGAAGTAGGCCGATGATGCATGGAGAGCTGGAAGAAGTGAAGAGAAGCTTGTGTGCTTATATCTTGCTAAAAGGATTGGAAGAGTTGATCTTGTCATTCCTACCAGCTAATTTATTACTTCATTAGATAGATGTTTTACGCCCTGCGTGGCAAGAAGCATTGTATCTTCTATGCTATCGATGACGATGAATATTACTTTGAATTATGTTATTGTGGGTTTAGAGTTTTATATCAAAGTTTATTCATGTCGTGGCATAAATAATAAGCTTTTGCTTAAGAAGTAATAATATGATCATTGATTAGTTATCCTTATAAGCATTGGTGATCTAACCATATAAGCAAGATTAACATCACCAAGGTCCATGTGGATAGGTACTTGGATTCTTTTAGCTTCGAGCTATTAGTTGATGTTGAATCTTACTTATAAAGTTAAATACCTATGACGTCCTTCACTAGTTGATATGGAAGGAATAAAAGTTTGTTGGACTTCGCTTACACTTTTGTGTAAGGTGCAATCAAACAAAGTCATAAGGATGAACTAAGTATAAATTTGTTACCTTTACCTTTGATGGTAGAAGAAAAGGGTACTAGAAAAGTGTTTGAAACCTGAGAGGTATTCAAAGCTCACCCGTAACAAATTCATAACATGTGAAGAGGGCAAAAGGGAAACTAAAATACTCAAGTTTTATGAGATATTGAGATATAATAGATTCCTTGTTCATCATAAGAATTATGAGAATGTCTCATAATTTAACTCTCCTAGGATACATGTTTTACATGCATCGCCAAGTGGAGAAAAGGAACATACTAGTTATGATTCCATTTGATGGCTTAGACTTAAGTAACCTGACAGATAGGTGTACTTGAGTTGTGACGGGCAATGTTCTTGTTTTATTACAACAAAGATGGTCAAATTAGCAACCATGGAGGTTAGACTAGAAAGATAGCTTTGCTTATCTACCTCATGGATTAAAGTTATCTTGTCTACATTTAGTGGGAGATGGATGAACTTAAAAAGATGCTAATACATTTAAATATGTTCTTCTGAGTTTTGGATGTTCTTTTCATAACCTTTTGAGAACTGAGGTGAGTTGCTCGAAAAGGGAAATGAACAACTGAAGCATTCCTGTGGAAGAACGTGTAATTTAAATTATGACCTGATGTTGACACTAGCATTCAATCAGTAATGATTGGAACTTAACATGGCAATGTTGAAGTACTTGGCATTATGATATTACCTCTTCATAAGTCTGGTAATAGTCATCATAAGGCCGGAAATGTATTACATACATGAGGACGATGACTTATTGATAATACATTGCGTATGTATCAATTACCGGAATCTGTAGTGGACCTTGGGTCTACTAAGATAAGGAAAAAGGTAATGAGATAAGCTATAATCCATGCTGGATTTCAAGAATGAGCTTGGATAATCCAACAACTAGATGAGTCCAGAAAGGTGTAAAAAGGATCTTTTGGATATAAGATCTGCATGGATTAGTTTGTAGATAACTTCAAATACTGACCGGTTGGAATTGGTTTCATGATGATTGACCATGTGGAAGGTATCATATGAAGACATTCTTCCAGTGGATATGTTGAAGTTTACACGAACACTTACGCCGTTTCATGGCTGCTTGATGCAAAGACCGTATTCCGTAATAGGAATTCAATGAGGAAGTGTTGGTAACACTGTCCGAAGGTGCTTTACATCTAAAAGTATCCATGTAATATCTACAAAACATGAAAAGGATTGCCTTGAACTTCAACAAACATCTAAGTTTCGTGTTGTGAAAATCAAGCGATTGAGTTTTCAGTGACCAACGATGAAACTTGGATAGATGTCAGAGCTAGTGGGAGGGCTGTTGTTATCCTATGTGATATGTCTTGGACATATGCAATAATGGAGATAATGTCTTGATCATTAATGGCTTGAGTCAAGAATTATACGTCCATTGAGGATTATCAAAGCAATTTATGAAGTACAAGAAATATTAAGATATGTTCTTGTTAATCATAAGATATGAGAGTAATTTATTACTCTGGGTGATAGTTTATGTTTTGGGATAATCTCCAATTCGATTGGGTTTGTGATCCTACAAATATTGTGTCGTTAGTAAATGTGATTATTAAAGTATCAATAACTCTATAGAGATCCTTGTGAAAACTATGAGAGTGCGATGACTTTAACACATAAGATTTTATTCTTAAAGCATTGGTGACTCTATAGAGATCCTTGTGAAAATTATGAGAGTACAATGGCTTAAGCAAATAAGATTTTGATTTTAGAGCATCAATAACTCTATAGAGATCTTTATGAAAACTATGAGAGTATGATGGCTCATGCACATTAAATTTTAGATCCAAGCGTTGTTTGTCTTATTGGATTCCTTTAAGACAATGCATGTATAACGGCTTGGACAAATGATCATAATCCCATCAACGCACACTTTGGAAGTGGTTGGTTGGAGAAGGGATACGATCATTATCAGAGTACACACGGAGAGCAATGGTGGCGGATCCGTTAACTAAGCTATAGTAGCGGGTTAGTGATTTTTATCAGACTAGGGCCTGCATATACTTGGCTTAAGTTCGTTTTAGTAATATTTTGATATGCTTTTCTTTTGGGGAACGTTAAGCAATATTGTGCTTCTGCTTGTATCAATTATGAAAAGGGTTTGGTAATGCGCGTGTAGCGGGTACTCTCAGTAAGCCTTATTGTGTTCCAACTTTGCATGTTTTACCTCTTCCCTGAATGTTTTAACATTCTAAATGTCTACAGTCGGTCATTCTTCATGGGAAGGAAGTCTGAACTAAGACTGAGGGAAGTAATTGGTCATGTGTCCAATGGGGATTGGGGCACGGGGACGCAATTCTTCGCCTGTACTTGAAAGTGTTTCAAGTGACTGGACGACCCACATCTGATTTTACTTTGTGGTACTTGTCATGAGTAAATCAGGATGATAATATCAGTTCATCCTCAGACTGGAGATACACGTGGCTGCATCACTTTGGTTTGCTTTGCTCTAGTTGTTTTCAAACGCAGTCCGTAACTGGTTGTTATAAAGGGAGCAGCTGGGCAAAGTATGATCACTGTGGTGGGCAGTGTGAGTCAAAGGAATTTGTTCCTCTGTTTAGAGAGATATCCCTGGGCCCCTCGATGATTGGTCGCTGACACCAAAATGCACGGCCGTGCTCAAGTGTGCAATGATTAAAGAATCTAATTGCAACTTGTATGTTTTGGTCACCACTAATCTCTATCGGGAAACATAATCGTGAACGAACGGAGAATGACTAAGTACCATGTCTCGTGTTCATATGGATATCGCGAACAAAAAGGATGATTGATCACTTATCGATAGGACCTTTTCACATGGGTTGCAGATTGGTTTTTTGTGCTGAAGACAAAACCCATACTGACTTGGGGGCAGGATGTCTTACTAGAGGCCGCTCCTTGTCTGCGATGTATTGGGTACGTAGAGTCATGTGCAAGTGGGAGTCTGTTGGAGTATGCCTACTGTCACACGTACGCCAAATGATCACTACCGATGATGTATGGGCCTATCGGGTCACACGCCGGGGGTTGATCTTGACAACAACCTAAAAGGGAGGATGAGAAATGAATAATTAAAGATAGTTGGTGATCTGGACGTGGTTAGCGACGCTAACCAATCTGTCGCTAACTTAGCCGCGTTAGCGGCGCTAACCTTAAGTGGTTAGCGGCGCTAAATTTGGGCGGTTAGCGGCGCTAACCCACCTGACAGATTACAACTTTATTCTCTCCACCTCCATGCTCCACCAATGTATGTCTTTTGATAGGAATCTTCTATGGCCGGAAATTTGGGTTTATTGAGGCCAGATGAGATCTATATTTACATGCATTCACTCTCTCTTTTCTCTCTAGTTGGTTAAGGTGAAAAAACACACACTTAAGAAAACTTGTTGGTGTTGTTCTTGTGTGTGTGAGAGAGAGCCGAGAATAGAGAGTTCCTGGAGTTCTTTAGTGTTGTTGTTCCAGAGATAGTGTCTCCATATGGTGTAGGACACTTGATGGCTCGCTAGTACGAGTGGATCACGGTTTTCCCGGGGTGGACTTCGATAGAGCAAGGAAGGTGCCATAGCTCGGTTCTTGATCTACATCAACTCCAGAGATATCAGGGGTATAAAATCTCTTCTCCCTTTTCTGTTGTAGTTGCATAACTTGGTTGTAGAGTTAGATCCATTGATGGGGTTCACCATGTGGTCTTGTTTATGTTTGAAAAATTCGATTTTGACCTTGCATGCTTCCGTTGCTGTATACCACGAACCCCAACAAGTTTGATATTTGTAAATGTAATATTGAAGACGATCAAGAAAAACAAGAAGCAAGACAAGAAGAGAGGAAGCCATGGATGCTGGAGCCAGTGGGAGCATCAAGACTTTCCATGCCCTGTGTGTTGTTTATGATTCACTAAGGGTTTGACCAAAGGGGTACTTATTTTTAATTAAGTACCAGTGATGGTCAAAAAGGCGTTATGTGTTGTTGGCTTATTAATTATTATTAATTCTGTGGTTGTGTTTTAATTAATTATATAGTGCACGTTCGTCATTAAAACCATATACATATATATAAAGTATATTTTTAAGTTGAAAAGTTTTTTTACTTAAAAGGATATCAGTTTTACAAGTTTTGTATAACAGTTAAAACTGGCAAAATATTTTTGAAACAAATTAACCCTTTTTTGAAATCTAAGACCAGTAGTGCTACCCATCTAATGGTACACCTTTCCTGCTCCCTTTTTTTTGGTGTGTTATCGTGCCCAAACCGTGCACACAGGGTTCAAACCGATTTGGGGAGGGGGTGAAAGACTTTGCGATTGCCTGATGTGACGGGCCAAGTTCACCCCGTCTTAGAAGGTGAGGTCTATTTTTGTGATTCCCTGATGTGACGGGCCCAAAGTGCGGTTAGTAGGACTAAATATGTACGAATCATGTTTCATTCGATGTCCCAAAGATATAGGAGTCGTGTTTTGGACTAAATACGATCGGTATGGTTTATACCCACCAGAAATAGCACGGGGTCAGTGTTGTCGTGCCCAAACCGTGCACCGGCACGAGTGAAATATTGATCTTATTCTAAAATAAATTTATTTAAAGGGTTATAAATTACTTTAGAGGAATTAATTACTGAAACGTTTTTTACTTACTTTTTACTGTAGATGTCAATTTTATATGTTATACCGTTTATTCACCTGAGGAGTCTCTTAGCCTTATCATTCAAAAGTGCAAGCTTTAATGTCCAAACTTCGCAGTTTGAAGTGGCACTTTAGGAATATCCTAAGGGCACAGGGAAGGTTGTACACAGTCGATAAGCCACCTCTAGCACGACCTGATTATTCTGCTCAGGATGAAGAGTATGATACATATTATAAGTATCTGTCTAATGAATCTGACGTCATTTCAATTCTGAAACTCTCCACAGGGAAGGTTGTACACAGTCGATAAGCCAATCTTTGAGTGATCATCTCATTAACATGAGAAGGCTGTTTGATTACTTAATGATTCTGGGGTCACAGGTCAGTGAGCAAGAACTTGTGACGCTTTTGGTCGGGTCTCTCACAGATAAATATCAGGAAAAGGTAGTGAGAACAGGAATCAACAGTAGTTGGTATGCACGAGTTTCTAATGTGCATGGATGACCAGATGCACCAGACTTCCCTGATCCAATAGTAGTTGAATCAATGGAAGAAGACGACTGGATTAATAAGCTACAAGACATTTGTTGCCCAGTTTGCGGCAGAAATGATATTTGCAAGCACTCACTCGACATTGATCAGCTGGAAGTCAGTTTTACTGAAGAGTCAGGTATCTTTATGATATATTGCTTAGTTACTTCTTTTGAATCATGGGTACTGGTGTGCAGCCCACGTAGGGGTATTTTTAAGATGATTAAAATCTTTCACACTGGTGTTTTAAATTTATAAAACGGAATTACGAAATAAGTACTACACACGACTCAGGCAAGTATGACCTGGTCAATAGTAGTATAGATAGAGTAAGACCGAGTATCATTCCACTGGGACAGAAACTACCAATATTCTACCATCATCGTTGTTTGATCAGCAAGACACTATGGAGAGAAGGAAAAGACAAAGAAACTAAAATACATAAAGATAAATATAATATAATACAGGGATAGAACGGATTAATACCGGGTAAATATTCCCTTGGACTTCTGATTCATCTGAACCAGTCACAGCAATAAATACAACAATGAAGACTTGACATAGATATAATTTAGGCACAGAGCATGTTGTTCTCTCTAATACTCACAAGTCATATTATCATGTAAATCATCACTCGAGTTATCAAGACTCAGATTTACAATCAAGTATAGCATGTAAATATAGAACCATAAGACAATCACAGATCCACTTAACCATGTTTAAATCCAGCTACAAGTCATACACTCTCGGTCAAATGATATGTCTCATAGCCTTCAAAACATAGGAAAGGTGTTAAAGTGATTTAAGAATGATTTAAATATGAGAAACAGCAAACTGAAATTGAATAAAAGTGCATATGGCCGCATGTCAATGACATGTGGTCGCAAGGGTACATGCGATCGCATGTCAAAGACATGTGATTGCATAGATCATGCGATCGCATGGAGACACCATGCGGTCGCATGACTTCTTTTTACAGCAGAATTCATTTTATGCACCAAGGATCAAGTACGTATAACCTGGACTGTCATCCAAGGTCATAAGCAGATAGTAAATGAACAATATGATGTTATGAACCCAACAAGACTCAAACCACGTGCATTGGATTTAAGATCGAGCCTTACGTTATTTCCTTCAGATATCATCGTGTTAAGTACTATTTCTAGTACTTAACACATGTAAAGCATGAACACGTAAGCATGCACATAGAATCGTAGATCTCTGATTCTTAATGACATTAGGAATTCATTTCAACCTTAACATGCTCAAGAACACCTTTTCAATCCTTTTTATTCTTTTGTAGTTGTTATGATCAAATAATATACTTAAATACTTGGAACTTTCGTTAAGATGTTAAGAATGTGTAAAACCACAATATGATGAATATGACCAACTTGTTATGACCTGGAAATAATCAAAGACAAGTCCAAAAAATGCTTTTCTGATGACAACCTTGCTTGTTACACCATTTCTAGTGATAACTACACAAGATCTTGAGATTAAACCATCATCTTTGAATATGCATGGAATGTAACCTTTATGTTTTCACATAAAAGATTACCAAAACATGAACATGAACATATTTAACATAAGAACATGATTAAACACATTTATATCAATGATCAAAACATATTTTTTATATTAATTAATCAATAAAAGATTATATTGCCATAACTTGGCCAAGAATCATCTTGGCCTAAGTGAAATAATATAAACTTCATCAAGTACAACAACATCTGGAATACATGATACATAATTAAGAACAGAAGATAGAATGATTATACCAAGTAACCCCAAGATTATGTGTAGTTTGAAGCTTCCAAGTGTTGTTCCAAGCTCCTACCAAGCTCTCCTCCTTAGGTATCACCATGGAATGGTGTTTGAAGTGTTTAGAGGTTTAGGAGAGTGTTTGGAGGGAGAGAGATCCAGAGCCAAGGCTGGGGAAAACTCAGCCAAGCCTGGAGAAACTTCGGCAGAGCCTAGGAGTCTCGCAGAGCCCCGTTTGGAAGTCTCTGGGTGAGAAAACACCGAGGGAAACCCGAAGGCACCCTCTGATGTGTTCTATCGAAGTGAGAGGCTTGGCCTGCTATTTATAGGCGAAAAATGAGATTTCCGCGCCGCGTAATGATCGGTTTCCGCGGCGCGTAAAATGCTAGCTGGCAAGATTCCTCGCAACTTGTTCTGACAAAACAGTTAGCCGATTTTTGGTGGGCGGCGTCCCTTGCGGTCGCAAGAGATTCCTGGCGGCCGTAAGGACCTGTTTTTAGCAAAACTTCGCTTTTTGCTTGATAATCTCGGGATTTGTCCATGTTTCTTATGTAAAGCTCTTTTAGACCTGTATGGTGAACTTTTATCATATTAGAGCATTAAATGGACATATTACCATGGAAATGGGTTAAGAATGGGGGCGTTTGGGTATATAAAACATGTATAAAAACGTATATATCAATCTCCCCACACTTAAGCTTTTGCTTGTCCTAAAGCAAACTCTAATGTAGCAATTAAATCCAAAAAGTTCAATTGGCATTAATTAGTGCAAAAATGTATCCTTATGACAAAGAGGAGATCTAAAAGTATAATAGATATTTAAACGAAGCAACGAGGACAAACTTTCATGTGAAAGATATGGCAAAATCAAAGCAAACCTTAGCATGTATACACGATTTAAACCAAATATCTGACTTCATACCTCACCAGGTGGTCACTCAAGCACTCAATAAGTGTATCAGGGTTTATGTATAAGTGCAAAAATGCAGGATTTGAGACTTAGATTAGCATAAGCTTGATCACATATCAAATCTCCACCAATTAACATAAATATATGCAATTATCGAGAAGTCTTTATTCGGGTTGTAACGTGGATAAGGTTTTTAGGGAAGGAATGGGAAGATATAAAAGTGGCTAAAATAAGAATCCAGAAATCAAGTCAAATACCGGCTTAACTGCTTTTATTGAACTAGGAAAGTACTCTATTTATGTTGAGAATATGGTTCATCAAGCTGTAATGGAATCAGAATCTTCTGAATGACGGCTATTCACCCAGGCAATACTGAAGAAAAAACTACTACTCAATGTATGACGACCTCAAAAATAGCCGAAGAAAGGCATGTCAAGCAACTGAAATTCTCATTTTTCCGTTTTCTACATTTTTATGGATTTTCTGGGCTCAGCTGTATGCAATGGATAAACCAAGGATATTATCATGTCCCGCTGATTAGTGCATGTACAACTGAAAATTATGAACTAAGCAGCAATCAATTTATTCAACGGATTCTAGAAACTAAAAATAAAATGAACACGAAAATATGGATTACATGGGTGATGAAATGAAAGGCTAAGGCTCAAAGTGGATAACTATGGGATAACATATAAAAAGTGGCTAAAAATAAAAATGTTTAGGCTAAAATGGGTTTCCTAATGCTTCTTTCATTTAATTGCAACAATTTAGTTCATGGTCTCGAAATGCATAGTTGTGAGCAAGTTCTATAATCAAAGCACAATCTGCATATATGTGTGAAAATTCCATGAGCTAATCGAATAAGAATTGAAATGTTGTGGCTCAAATGCTCAGGAATTCTAGTGTCAAGGTGTGGTTTGTGCAATTGAAGTCAAACATCAGGCAAAACTCAAGTACTTGTGCTAAGCTAACTTCATGAAAGTTATACAAGATAAGGTCCTCCTAATGTTGCTTGCTTATAATCTATCATGCGAGAGGATCTAAACATGTTCAAAAGAATATAAATTTGTGAAAAATTAATGACAAAATTCAATTCTAAGATTTTAAAGCGTTGAGAGTTTTCAAAAGAACAAGACTATAGCAGGCATGTATATCCCATCCCCACACTTAAAATTGTACATTGTCCTCAATGTACAGACAATGCATGTAAACAGTTATGTAGTGTGATAAGTGTAAGAGAAGAGATGTAAAAACTCCCTGAATCGGTGTTAGTAACCAATTTTTGTAGATGAAGGCTCAAGATTCTCCCCACACTTGATTGAGCTGCACTCCTTTGATATATAACTGTATAATCCGAGTGTATCTTGCAAAACAAGAGAACTCAACCACAAGTGAAAAGCGAGAGTTGGAACAAAATAATATGGCATTCAACAGAAAAAAAAAAAAAAACTAAAATAAATATAACTAAAAATGTTTTGGTGTCATAGATGGATATAAAAATAAAGTTCATGACATTCAAACATTCAAAAGAAAGGCTAAACGCCTTAAAATACAAAGCTAAATCTAGGAATACATAGAAATACTGCTAATCTATCAATAGGTGACGGTGGCAACTGATACTATGAATGTGTCCCGTCTAGATAATCTCAGAGCTGTTGAGGAAGAGCTGGTGGCTCTAGAACAGTTCCAGATGGTAAAGTGTCCGCCACTAACCTCTGCAACATGCTAGAAGTGTACTCTCTGTGAGCAAGTGCATGTGCAAGGTCGACCCGCTGTATCTCCATTACTGTATCTACTTTCTTCTCTAACGCTGCCAACCTCTACCTGTAGTCTCGGCTGTATGAAATGGCGACTGGCTGTGTCTGATTCTACTGCGTCGGTGGAGTAGGAGGAGTATCCTACATCTGAATCTCCGGGCCCTCATGCCCCTCATTTCCACCACTCTGTGCTCCTCCTGCACCTGCTGCACCACCTGGCTGCCAAGGACGACCCTCATGGTCTAATAGTTGCAGCCGCCGTCCCTGTCGTTGAACGACATTCATGCGTAACAATAAGTTGAGATCTATGGGGAGCGGCTGGGCGCAAACGGTTAAGTCCTCTCTGTCTTCCCCCTGGAGTAAGTCCATGGCCTCGGCTAATAGTGTCACATACCCCCCTCCATAAATGCCCTGAGAAACACGGGAGGTACGGATGGAAAATAAGAATCTAGCCAGACAGAGTGCCAGCTGGCAGGGTACCTGACGTATGATGCAGTAAAGATAGAATAGGTCAGAATGTGTCACGGCCCCAGATGATGTGCTGCGTGCAGACATGCTATGTACGACCGCTCGGTGTAGAACGCGATGTAGAGGATCCAGTAGCTTTTGAACTCTTGGGCACCGTAGGAGTAGTGTATGGCCCATGACCTATCTCAGCCCAGAAACTAACGGCATTGACCCCTTCATGCCAATCCGTGATCCTATCAGTGAATACCGGCGTGTCGAGCTCAGCATCGGTATACAAACCCATAAGTATGGCAAACTGCCGCAAAGATAATTTCCTCTCAGCTCCAGCTAGCCTAAAGGTTAGTGCGTCGTCCCGCTCGTAGTCAGTCATCGGAGTAACCAAGTGGAGTGTAGAGAAAAACTCCAGAGCCAGCTCCTGTATGACTGAGCCCTGGATGCTGAAAAGGCGCCTCCACTGTGGTCCATAAACAGCCCTAGATCTCCCTCGGAGATTAACTGAAATGAGGGAATCCCAAGCTATATAGCGTAGCGGCTGAAAGCCAAGCTCTGCCTTGTCTCGCAAGGCGTCACGTGCTGTGCGGTCCTCCTTCCTATCAAATCGAAGAAAAGGGTGAAGATCAGCAACACCGTCATGCTCTACCTGCGGCTGGCCTGGTGCTACGTCGTAATCAACCAGCCGAGGAAATATATACGGATCAATGACAATCTCCGGTGAGTGTTGCCTGCGTCGACGTGGAGGCATAGCTGCCATAGGAACGTGTGAAAGTCAGATGTGTGTACAGATCAGAACAACGAATCCATCGATGATGGTTGGAGTTGCTTGGCCGTTATTCCCCAACGTGTTTAATTGTATCAGAGTGAAAAAGAAATGGGAAACAGACTGTAAAAACATACTTACGGCCGCAAGTAACTATACTTGCGGTCGCAAGAATGTAACCAAGCAAAACCATTAAAAAGGTTGCTTTCGGCCGTAAGTGATATAACTTGCGGTCGCAAGTGCCTTTATATTTGTGAAAAACCCTAAATGCTTGCGGCCGCAAGTACTATTGCTTGCGGTCGCAAGTCGAGTTGATACAGAACAGTTCGAGATAATCTAGGGCTTCGATCGATTGGGTTAAATTAAACATCTGAATCATGATCCGAGTATATAAACGAGTTCCTAAGAGTGAGGGGATCATAATGCATACCTTATTTGCGAAAAATGAGCGGAGATTGGTCGGAAATGGGTGAATCGCCGCTGAAGGCTTCGGTGGCCGCCGGTGTAGAGAGAGAAAGTAGAGAGAGAGTGAGTTTGTGTAAGTGTGTGTCTATGTTGAAGATCATATATATATATATACGACTTGCGGTCGTAAATGAATGCTTGCGGTCGCAAGTTTCAACTTCACTTGCGGCCGCAAGAAATATCTCTTTTGGGCGCAAGGAACTCTTTTTACCAGAATCACACACTTGATCTTTCGTTTTAGCTTTCATTCTCTAATGCACTCCGGGAATAATCAGAACGGATGATAGCAGTATGAAATGGAAAGCACGAAGCTAGATTAGCTAGTTTATTAACGGAAAGGAAATAAAACAAAAAGGAAAATACTAGGAAGGAAAACGGAATTACAAGGAAGGGAAATGGAGATCCGGATATGGGTTTCGTTAAGTAACACACTATTAGTACGGTGTGTAAGCGAACACGATAACGCGTTGAAATTCGGTTTATTCTCGCTAGGACGAAAAACAACAAAAAACAAATAAAGAGATACAAAAAGATCAAATCAACAACTAGATATTTCTTAGTATTGCCTATCCCCGGCAACGGCGCCAAAAACTTGGTGTGCAGCCCACGTAGGGGTATTCTTAAGATGATTAAAATCTTTCACACTGGTGTTTTAAATTTATAAAACGGAATTACGAAATAAGTACTACACACGACTCAGGCAAGTATGACCTGGTCAATAGTAGTATAGATAGAGTAAGACCGAGTATCATTCCACTGGGACAGAAACTACCAATATTCTACCATCATCGTTGTTTGATCAGCAAGACACTTTGGAGAGAAGGAAAAGACAAAGAAACTAAAATACATAAAGATAAATATAATATAATACAGGGATAGAACGGATTAATACCGGGTAAATATTCACTTGGACTTCTGATTCATCTGAACCAGTCACAGCAATAAATACAACAATGAAGACTTGACATATATATAATTTAGGCACAGAGCATGTTGTTCTCTCTAATACTCACAAGTCATATTATCATGTAAATCATCACTCGAGTTATCAAGACTCAGATTTACAATCAAGTATAGCATGTAAATATAGAACCATAAGACAATCACAGATCCACTTAACCATGTTTAAATCCAGCTACGAGTCATACACTCTCGGTCAAATGATATGTCTCATAGCCTTCAAAACATAGGAAAGGTGTTAAAGTGATTTAAGAATGATTTAAATATGAGAAACAGCAAACTGAAATTGAATAAAAGTGCATATGGCCGCATGTCAATGACATGTGGTCGCAAGGGTACATGCGATCGCATGTCAAAGACATGTGATCGCATAGATCATGCGATCGCATGGAGACACCATGCGGTCGCATGACTTCTTTTTACAGCAGAATTCATTTTATGCACCAAGGATCAAGTACGTATAACCTGGACTGTCATCCAAGGTCATAAGCAGATAGTAAATGAACAATATGATGTTATGAACCCAACAAGACTCAAACCACGTGCATTGGATTTAAGATCGAGCCTTACGTTATTTCCTTCAGATATCATCGTGTTAAGTACTATTTCTAGTACTTAACACATGTAAAGCATGAACACGTAAGCATGCACATAGAATCGTAGATCTCTGATTCTTAATGACATTAGGAATTCATTTCAACCTTAACATGCTCAAGAACACCTTTTCAATCCTTTTTATTCTTTTGTAGTTGTTATGATCAAATAATATACTTAAATACTTGGAACTTTCGTTAAGATGTTAAGCATGTGTAAAACCACAATATGATGAATATGACCAACTTGTTATGACCTGGAAATAATCAAAGACAAGTCCAAAAAATGCTTTTCTGATGACAACCTTGCTTGTTACACCATTTCTAGTGATAACTACACAAGATCTTGAGATTAAACCATCATCTTTGAATATGCATGGAATGTAACCTTTATGTTTTCACATAAAAGATTACCAAAACATGAACATGAACATATTTAACATAAGAACATGATTAAACACATTTATATCAATGATCAAAACATACTTTTTATATTAATTAATCAATAAAAGATTATATTGCCATAACTTGGCCAAGAATCATCTTGGCCTAAATGAAATAATATAAACTTCATCAAGTACAACAACATCTGGAATACATGATACATAATTAAGAACAGAAGATAGAATGATTATACCAAGTAACCCCAAGATTATGTGTAGTTTGAAGCTTCCAAGTGTTGTTCCAAGCTCCTACCAAGCTCTCCTCCTTAGGTATCACCATGGAATGGTGTTTGAAGTGTTTAGAGGTTTAGGAGAGTGTTTGGAGGGAGAGAGATCCAGAGCCAAGGCTGGGGAAAACTCAGCCAAGCCTGGAGAAACTTCGGCAGAGCCTAGGAGTCTCGCAGAGCCCCGTTTGGAAGTCTCTGGGTGAGAAAACACCGAGGGAAACCCGAAGGCACCCTCTGATGTGTTCTATCGAAGTAAGAGGCTTGGCCTGCTATTTATAGGCGAAAAATGAGATTTCCGCGCCGCGTAATGATCGGTTTCCGCGGCGTGTAAAATGCTAGCTGGCAAGATTCCTCGCAACTTGTTCTGACAAAACAGTTAGCCGATTTTTGGTGGGCGGTGTCCCTTGCGGTCGCAAGAGATTCCTTGCGGCCGTAAGGACCTGTTTTTAGCAAAACTTCGCTTTTTGCTTGATAATCTCGGGATTTGTCCATGTTTCTTATGTAAAGCTCTTTTAGACCTGTATGGTGAACTTTTATCATATTAGAGCATTAAATGGACATATTACCATGGAAATGGGTTAAGAATGGGGGCGTTTGGGTATATAAAACATGTATAAAAACGCATATATCAGGTACTCGATACCGGATGTGGTTATCACATTTGCAATCACTTGCAGGGATTCAAAAGGAGTAGGAACCTAAAGAAGGGGGCATGGAACTACGGGTAGGCGAAGGCTCCTTTATTGGTGCTGAAGTTGTAAGAACTTATAGTCTCAGGCTTCCTTCGGGATTAATCATAAAACTAGAAGATTGTTATTTTGTTCCTAGATTAATAACAAAGGAAATCTCGTATGATTTATTATTAGACAGTAGTTTTACCTATCAGTTGGTAGGAAAAACAATTTTGTGCTTTAAAGATAGTATATTTTATTTTAAAGCAAGTTCACAAAATGGTCTATACACGATAAATCTATAAGATAACAAGGAAATCTATCATATAACTAAAAGGTCAAAGGACACTTGGAAGCAAACTTACCTTTGGCATTGTCAGCTCGGACATATTAACAAGAAACGCATAGAGCAACTTCATGAAGATGAAGTTCTAGGGTCATTTGATCTTGAATTAATTGACAATTGTGAATCTTATTTTTCTGGACAGATGACAAAGAAACCTTTCGACAGTCTGACTGAAAGGTCAAAAGAACTGCTAGGAATAATACACACAGATTTGTGTGGTCCTTTCAGTCAAGAAGACACAGGAGGATATCGGTACTTCATTACCTTTACTGACGATTTCAGTAGGTATGGTTATTCGTATCTTATGAGACACAAATCTGAAAATTTTGATTTCTTCAAACAGTTTCAGAATGAAGTACAAAACCAGTTTGACAAGAAGATAAAGGTACTTCGGTCTTACCAGAGTGGTGAATATCTGAATCAGGAGTTTGACGATCATCTAAAGGAATGTGGGATTGTTTCACAACTCACACCTCCGTATACGCCACAGTGGAATGGTGTATCAGAAAGGAGGAACATAACCTTTCTTGACATGGTTCGTTCTATGATGAGTCGAACTAGTATACCGATGTCGTTTTGGGGACATGAACTCGAAACGGTTGCTTTTATGCTGAACCGAGTTCCAACGAAATCTGTGGAGTAAAGAAAGACACCATTCCAGTTATGGACAGGGAAAAAGCCTAAATTATCTTTCATAAAGATTTGGGGATGTGAGGCATTCGTTAAGCAACCGTTCTCGAATAAACTCAAACCTAAATCAGATCAGTGTATCTTCGTGGGTTATCCTAAGGAAAACTTTTAGGGTACTATTTCTATAATCCCGACGAGAAGAAAGTTTTTGTTGCTTGGTCACGGACTTTTCTAGAGGACAAGTTTCTAAGTTTAGAAACTGCTAGAAAAGAAATAGATCTTCAAGAATTTGAGGAAAATGAAGGTATGCCTCCACCATTTGTGGAACCAGTAATTCAACAGAGAATTGCTGAAACCTAACCCGACTCTGTGGTTAAGGAGGAAGTGGAAACAACAGACCTTCGCAGGTCAATTAGGATTCGGACTTATCCAAATAAATATCTAGGATTTCTAATTGCTTAAGAAGAAGGGGATCTTTATGAACCCACATCCTACGGGATGCTATGTCGGGCACTGAGTCTGACAAACGGCTAGACGACATGAAGGCAGAGATGCAATCCATGTCAACCAAGTTTGGGAGTTAGTAGACTTGCCACAACACAGTAGAGCTGTTGGATGCAAGTCTTCAAGAAGAAGACTGACATGGAAGGAAATGTGCATACTTTTAAAGCTAAGCTTGTTACGAAAGGTTACACTCAGACTCATGGTATTGATTATGATGAAACCTTCTCGCCCGTAGCTATGCTTAAGTCTATTATGATTCTTATGGCAATAACTGCATACTTCAGTTATGAGATATGGCAAATGGATGTCAAATCCACTTTCCTTAACAGGAAACTAACATAGGATGTGTATATGGCACAACCAGACGGTTTTGAGGATTCCAAGAATCCAGAAAAAGTATGCAAATTGCTAAAATCTATTTATGGATTGAAGCAAGCAGCTAGGAGCTGGAACATGCACTTTGATAAGCGCATCAAAGAGTTTGGTTTTACCAAAAGCAAGTTCGAATCCTGTGTTTACACAAAGTTCAGTGGCAGCATAGCAATCTTCCTGGTCCTGTATGTGGATGACAGACTGATCATAGAAAATGATGTACCAGCATTACAAGGAGTAAAATCCTGGTTAGGTAAATGTTTCCAGATGCAGGACCTAGGAGAAGCCACATATATACTTGGTATAAAGATCTATAGAGATAGATCTATGTGGCTTATTGGACTTAGTCAAAGTATATACATTGATAAAGTGTTGAAACGCTTTAAGATGGAAGGGCAGTAGGATCGATTATGTATGCCATGGTATGTACTAGGCCCGATGTTGCTTATCCATAAGCCTTACGAGTAGATATCAAAATCGAAGTGAATCCCATTGGGTGGTTGTCAAGAACATTCTCAAGTATTTGAGAAGGGCAAAAGAAATGTTCTTGGTCATTGGAGGAAGCACGGATGAAACTAGTGTAACTGGTTACACATATGCGAGCTTCCAGACAGACATAGATGACTTTAAGTCGCATTCAGGGTTTGTCGTTACCCTAAACGGAGGAGTTGTATCTTGGAAAAGCCAGAATCAAGATACGATAGCAGATTCAACTACAGAGGCTGAGTACATTGCAGAAAATGATGCGGCAAAGGAGGCGGTTTGGCTGAGGAAATTTATCTCGGATCTAAGATTTGTCGCCAGTATCTCTAGACTAATTGATATATTCTATGATAACATGGGGTCACGTAATGGAGGAACCGGACATTCTTGGATATGTGCCGGTTATTGGTGGGTTACAAGTTCATACCCAAGTGTTGGGAATACTTGAAAGTGAAGGAAAATGTTCTAAATATAGAACCAACAAAGATGGTCTTGTATGCACCTTAGGAGATGCGACTAGAAAGAGTGTCTTTGATTTTCTATCTCAAAGCCTAGATTATCTAGCCTACGTTTAGACGTGAGGTAGAAGAATTTGGGATCTAGAGATGCTGCTCCATTAGGCACTCCTCTAAGACCATAGGGTATCCGTTGTACAAACTTTTGAGGACAAGCTTTGTTGCTCCATGGAAAGTGGAAACTTGATATCTATGGGAGCTAGTGGGAGGATAGTAAGCCTTGAATGGTAAAACCTGATGTTGGCACTAGCTATCAATCAGTGATGATTGTAACTCAGCATGGCTATGCTGCAGTACTTGGCATTATTGTTGGGTCACGGTGGGCACACACACGCAGCGGAAGCAACAACACAAGGATTTGCAAGTTACAAAATATGGGTGCCAACCATGCTCCAAAGTGGGTAAATCTCTATAAAGCATACATGCAACAAAAGAAAGGGAAAAAGGGCAGAAAGTATACCTCCTTACCATGTAAAAATTGGCAGTAGCAAGTCACTAATTGGGATAACCAAGAACTCAAGTTGAATCCTTCTCTATTTTTTATCCACCCCAAGTTGGTATTGTTAGATTATATACAGAGATAGATAACACGTGCCATTGTGTCCAATGCTATGAGACACTAAAGGATCACACTACTACACACCCAATTAGAACCATTTGGATTTTACCAAGTTGTGTTTAAGAATAATTAATTAGTTAATTAATTATTGAGAAGGAAAAATAATAATAGTTATTTATTATTTTAAAGGAGAAATTAATATTTAAGTTTAAATATCAATCGGACCAATTAATTAATAGTTATTAATTAATTAGAAAGGTTAAAGGGTATTTTATGCAATAGGTGATAGTTTAATTAAAGCTGGGCTTTAATTAAACGGGCTTGGGCCTTAATAAGGTTTATAATATAAATAACCTTTTAAGGTTTAAGGAATCACAAGGATAATTACAAGTTGCAAATGAAACCCTAGCCTCCTCCCTCTCCCTCTCTCTGTGTCGAACTCAAGGCAACCCCAGGGAGGGTTCTTGGCCTCGTCGCACAACACACACACACGCACGGATTTTTGGCATGATTGTTTTTGGTGATATCTGGTAGCGGTCTAGCAGCCAGTTCATGGTGGTGCAGTAGCGGTGTTCTACCTTTAGCTATCTGGATTAAAGTTTCAAGATTTTTGCTAAAAGGTATAACCTTTAATCCTCTACTTATGTTTAGTTTCCTGTACGAGTTAGATGAGATCACTGGAGGGGGTTTTGATTTTATTACGTTGTGCAAGTTTATGATGTGTTTTTCTACCCTACAAAACCCTTCAGTAGTATCAGAGCCACTTCTAACCTCGTAGGGAACTAGTTAGGTTTCTTCTTATTTTGATGAAAAAGGTTTGATTTATCAAGAAAAAGGCTTCTTGATTATCCACGATAATAAAAATCAAGTTTTGATCTTTATTGGATAATTAATTGCTTTTTGATAAAAGGATTATTAGATTTAATAGTTTAATTAAATATGTTTTTTTTATTGTTGTTACTTGGGCAAAAACAAGAACCGAACCACCACCATCATCGGTAGCGGCCTCAGGCGACGGCGGTCGATCTGGCGGCGGCATCCCAGTCCGTGGGCGGCGCTAGTCGACGGCGGTCCCAGGTGAGGCGGCAGTCACAAATCGCAGGTGGCTGGCGACAGTCAGCGGCAGGGCAGCGGATGGCGGCGTTGTGCGGCTTCGGCCTAGGAACCACGGCCCAAGACCGGCCCGTTATGACCCAGGTTCATGTATTCGGCCCAGTGAGTGGTTCAGGTATCCGTGGTCAAAGTGAAGTTAAAATACAGTTATTATTTTTAACATCAAGTTCAAATATTATTTTAAGTTTTCGATTCATTATCAAGTATGAAACTTAAAATATATATTTTATTGCAAATAACAGGGAAAACAATATAGGTGATTTTGACAGATTGTTAAAATCAGTATTTTCATCAAGATGAATAATTAGAAATCAGTTGCTGTTATTTCATGTATTTGTTTGTGCATGTTTGGGATGCCATAGCCGAGCACTAGACCTTGTGGATTGCTTTTATTTTTCAGCACTTGTGGTTGTAATTGGTTTTTCTATTCTATGGTGTGGGGAGGCCTGCGTGCCACTTACAACCCTTATTTTATTATGTAAAAGTATTAGATTAACGGGCCTGCGTGCCTTTGATCATTTTGTATTTTTTATTTCTAGATTTTAGAATAGAATAAATAGAATAGATTTGAAGCTGATACAAGGACCAAGGAGCAAGGAGCAGGATTGGATGCAGGAGCCAGTGGGAACTTCAGAGTTTCATGCCATGTGTGTTGTTTTCCACTTAAGTTTCTGGCTCACGAAACCGACATTAGTTAAGGGCAATGCTAAGGCATAGTTGTTGTGGTTGTTTTATTTCTTTACATATTTCATATATGCATGGTTGTGATTCTCACGATGAAATAAAACAGGGTTTTAATAATAGTCATTATTAGACAGTGTTTTTCAAAAGAAAACTGGCAAAATCCTTTTTAGAAAAATCTTAGATCAGTGTGCTACCCACCTAATGGTATATCTTTCCTGTTAAACGGTACTCGGGTGTTGGAAGTGACCAAACCTTGGGCATTCGGGTTCAAAAAATTGCGGGGAAGGGTGTGAAAGCCTCTGCGATAATCGGGAGTCCCTGCCAGAGTTCACATTGTCTTAGGTGGTGCGATCTATTTTGGTGATAATCGGGAGTCCCGGCCATAAATGCACTAGAGGGACTAAAGAATGCACTGTTCTTGTAGCCGATGTCCCGCGGATCTAAGAGTCGTGTCCAGGTATGATACGATTGGTATAGGTTTACCTACCAGAAATAGCGTCCCGGTGGGAAGTGCCCAAACCTTGCATCAGGAAATGTGAAATATGGATCTTAGTCTAATAATTTAGTTTTAAAAGATAATAATTATTAGAGGATATAATCATATTACTGAATTGGTTTTATCTTTTCCTTTTCTATATCTAGTATATTGTATCTGTTATTCCGTTTTACTCACCCAAGGAATCTCTAAGCCTTATCGTTAGCAAGTGGAAGCTTTCAGGTCCAAACTTGGCTGTTTGGAAGATGCATCATAAGAATGTATTAGATGCACAGGGAAAGCTGTACGTCATAGAGACTTTGCCTCTAGGACGACCAGGGGTAGATGCCCAGGATAGTGAGTATGATGCTTACTATCAGTATCTGGCTGATGAATCTGATGTTATGTCGATTCTCGTTCTCTCAGCTTCATCAGAGTTTACGGATGATCTCCGGGAGAAGTCATCTTTTGAGGTTGTTCAAGCATTAGAGGAAAGGTTCAAGACTAGTGAACGGGCATGTCGTTTCTTGCTAATGAAAGAAATTCTTTCGCAAAAAATGAAAGAAAGGCAACCTATTAGTGATCATCTCATCAATATGAGAAGGCTTCTTGATTGCTATGTAACCCTTGGATCAGAGTCAAAGTAACATGAGCTAGTATTGCTCTTGTTTGGTTCCTTATCTGACCATTATCAGACTAAGGTAATGGGTGTTATAGGAGGTTTTGATATGACTGTCGCGAGTCTGCACGAGATCCTCATGTGCACCAGTGAATGGTTGGAAGAGCTTGGAGAAATTTGTTTCCCAGACTGTGGTAGCAAGGATTTATGCGAGCACTCACTCGACATAGATCAGCTGGACATTGGTTTACCCAATGACTCAGGTATCTTTATGATAGATTGTCTTATTACTTCTTATGAATCATGGGTATTGGATACCGGATGTGGTCATCACATTTACAATCATTTGTAGGGATTTAAGAGAAGTAAGAAGCTAAGACAAGGAGATATGGTCCTGCGGGTAGGCGAATGCTCCATGGTTGGTGCTGAAGCTGTAGGGACATATTGTCTTAGTTTGCCTTCGGGCATGGTCTTAGAACTAGAACCTTGTTATTATGTTCCTAGACTTATCAAAAACATTATCTCGTTTGATTTGCTTATAGAATATGGTTTTAACTATGTTTTGAATAGTAAAGTTATTTCTTGTTTCCAAAATGATGTTTTATATTTTAAATCTATTCCTCAAAATGGTCTATACACGCTAAATCTAGATAACGATGACAAAGACATATATCATATAAGTAAGAGATCCAAGAGAATCTTGAATCAGACTTACCTCTGGTATTGTCGTTTAGGACACATAAATGAGAAACGCATAGAGAAACTCCGAGATGACGGAATTCTAGAACCATTTGACTTTGAGTCATATGATATTTACGAATCTTGTTTGTCTGGTAAAATGACAAAGCAGCCTTTCAATAGTGAGAATGAAAGGGCTAGTGAGCTACTGGGGATAAAACACACAGATGTGTGTGGACCCTTTACTCCAGAGGCTAGAGGAGGATACCGGTACATCATTACCTTTACTGACAACTTCAGTAGGTAGATTATGTCTATCTTATGAGACTTAAATCTGAAAGTTTTAACAAGTTCAAACAGTTTCAGAATGAAGTACAAAATCAGCTGGACAAGAAGATAAAGCTGCTTCGGTCCGACCGAGGTGGTGAGTATCTGAGTCAGGAATTCAACGATCATTTGAAGGAATGTGGGATTGTTTCACAACTCACACCTCCGTATACACCTCAGATGAACGGTGTATCAGAAAGGAGGAATCGTTCATTGCTTGACATGGTACGATCAATGATGATTCGAAGTTCATTGCCATTGTCGTTTTGGGGGCACGCACTCGAGACAGCGACGTTCATGATGAACTGGGTTCCGACAAAATCGGTGGAAAAGACACCGTTCGAGATATGGACGGGGAAAAAGCCCAAAATGTCTTTGCTCAAGGTTTGGGGATGTGAGGTGTATGTTAAGCGAACATTCACGGATAAACTCAATCCCAAATCAGATAAGTGTATCTTTGTGGGTTATCCCAAGGAAACCATGGGATACAATTTCTATAACCCAGAAGAGAACAAAATTTTTATTGCTCGTAAGGGGATGTTCTTGGAAGAGAAGTTTCTAAACTCAGAAATTCCAAGAAAAGAAATAGAGCTTCAAGAAATTGAAGAGGAAGAGATAACACCACCGCCGATAATCGAACCCGTAGTTCAACAGAGAATTGTTGAATCTCAACCCGAGTCTGTGGTTGAGAAAGAAGTGCAAACACAAGACCTTCGCAGGTCTAGTAGGCCTCGTCATGAACCAGATAGGTATCCAGGATTCCTAGTTGCTCAAGACGAAGGGGATCTTTCAGAACCCACCACCTACCAAGATGTTGCTTCAGGTTTAGAATCTGAGAAATTGCTAGAAGCCATGAAGGCAGAGATGCAATCCATGTATGACAACCAAGTTTGTAAGTTAGTGGATTTGCCTCAACACAACAAAGGTGTTGGGTACAAATGGGTCTTCAAGAAAAATACTGACATGGATGGAAAGGTGCATACCTTTAAAGCTAGGCTAGTGGCAAAAGGTTTTACGCAAACTCATGGTGTTAACTATGATGAAAATTTTTCCCCAGTGGCAATGCTTAAGACCATTAGAATTCTTATGGCCATATCAGCATTTTTTTACTATGAGATATGGCAGATGGATGTCAAAACCGTCTTCCTTAATGGGAAGTTGACAGAGGACGTATATATGATACAACCGGATGGTTTTGCGGATCCAAAGAATCCTAATAAAGTATGCAAGCTGCTAAAATCCATTTATGGGTTGAAGCATACATCTAGGAGCTGGAACTTACACTTTGATGAGCGTATCAAAGAGTTTGGTTTTACCAAAATTGAGTTCCAGTCATGTGTTTACACTAAATTTAGTAGGAGCGCGGTAACCTTCCTAGTCTTGTATGTAGATGACATACTGTTAATAGGAAACAATATACCAGTATTACAAGGAGTAAAATCCTGGTTAGGTAAATGTTTCCAGATGAAAGACTTGGGAGAATCTGCTTACATACTTGGTATTAAGATCTATAAATATAGATCTAAGCGGCTTATCGGACTTAGTCAAAGTACATATATCGACAAAGTCGTGAAAAGATTCAAGATTGATGAATCCAAGAAAGGGTTTATTCCAATGCAATCTAGCACGGTTTTAAGCAAGGCTCAGTGTTCAGTATCTAGTCAAGATTAGAACAAGATGAAGTTGATTCCATATGCCTCGACAATTGGATCAATCATGTATGCCATGCTATGTACTAGGCCCGATGTTTCCTATTCCATAAGTGTCACGAGTAGATATCAGCAAAATCCGGGTGAAGCTCATTGGGTAGCTGTCAAGAACATTCTCAAGTATCTGAGAAGGACAAAAGACATGTTCCTAGTTTATGGAGGTTCGATGGACGAGCTTAGTGTAACTGGTTACACTGATGCTAGTTTCCAAACCGATAGAGACGACTTTAGGTCGCAGTCAGGATTTATCTTTAACCTAAACGGAGGATCTATATCTTGGAAAAGTCAGAAACAAGATACAATAGCAGATTCGACTACAGAGGCAGAGTATATTGCAGCAAGTGATGCGGCAAAGGAAGCTGTCTGGCTGAAGAATTTTATCTCGGATCTTAGAGTAATTGTCAGTATCTCTAGACCGATTGATATATTCGGTGATAACTCAGGGGCTGTGGCGCAAGCTAAAGATCCAAGAGATCATCAGCGTACTAGGCATGTACTCAGAAAATATCACCTAATCCGAAAGATTATTGGAAGAGGGGATATTAGACTGCAAAAGATACCGACGGACGACAACAATGCTGACCCGTTGACGAAGCCGCTAGCTAGAGCTAAGCATGAAAGACATGCGAATTCTATAGGGATGTAGTACGTAGAATATAGCAGCTAGTTCAAGTTTTTTATTATTATCATAGATGTAACTTGAAAATCTTTTATTATGTATTTATATTTCATGGGATTGAAATAGGAGGTATTTACATAATTGTTTCTTGTTGTCTATTTTTAGCATGCTTTAACTTGTCCATGACGAATTCAAGTTATGAATTGTCTAAATGCCCGTAGCTACTTAATGTAGTGGGAGCTACATTAGGGAGATAATGTTATTATGAATATTTGATGATTTATTCGGGGTTGTATAAAAGCACAAGGTTGTGACCAAATATTTGTAAATATTTATCAGGAGGGATAAATATTGAGAGTGATCTGCATCGAGTTTACTTCATGGAGCACCATCATAAGTAAACTTGATAGGTTGTCCTTAGATCTGAGATATTTGGTTTGGGGCATAGTAACTACTGTACTTTAGCGCGTTCTAACGTCACGCCGTAACAGGGTGATTATAAGGGGCATGTCTAGATGCAGCGGAAGCTGTGTGCTCAAATTGTAAACAGTCAAGATGGGATTTGCACCTCCTTTTTAGGAGAGATATTTTAGGGCCCCTCGATGATTGAGACTACTGAAATGCGTGGTTGCGCTCGGTTAGAATGACAGGTTTCATTCGGTAAACCGTAACTGCATAGTGTCGAGATCAGGTCGAGAAAATCTGAGTATTTAGAATAAGATCCCTGCTTCATGTCTAATCCTCACATTACGGAATATCGCAATGCAAAAGGAAAATCCTGAATAATCCAAGGGGTGGATTATATATCTAGATGTAAAAGATCTTATAGCCTGGTTAACCTAAGTGTCTGGCTGGGGACCTCCTTAGGCTAACGGTGTACAAGGAGTGTTACTTATCTTGCACAAGTGGGAGTCTATTAGATTATGTGTAGAGATAGATAACACGTGTCATCGTGTCCAATACTATGAAACACTAAAGGATCACACTGCTACACACCCAATTAGAACCATTTGGATTTTACCAAGTTGTGTGTAAAAATAATTAATTAGTTGATTAATTATTAAGAAGGAAAAATAATAATAGTTATTTATTATTTTAAAGGAGAAATTAATATTTAAGTTTAAATATTAATCGGACCAATTAATTAATAGTTATTAACTAATTAGAAAGGTAAAAGGGTATTTTATGCAATTAGGTGATAGTTTAATAAAAGTTGGGCTTTAATTAAACGGGTTTGGGCCTTAATAAGGTTTATAATATAAATAACCTTTTAAGGTTTAAGGAGTCACAAGGATAATTACAAGTTGCAAAAGAAACCCTAGCCTCCTCCCTCTCCCTCTCTCTGCGTCGAACTCAAGGCAACCTAGGGTGGGTTCTCGGCCTCGTCGCACAACACACACACGCACGAATTTTTGGCGTGATCGTTTTTGGTGATATCTTCTAGCGGTCTAGCAGCCAGTTCGTGGTGATGCAGTAGCGGTGTTCTACCTTTAGCTATCTGGATTAAAGCTTCAAGATTTTTGCGGAAAGGTATAACCTTTAATCCTCTACTTATGTTTAGTTTCCTGTAAGAGTTAGATGAGATCACTGGAGGGGGTTTTAATTTTATTCCGCTATGCATGTTTATGATGTGTTTTTCTACCCTACAAAACCCTTCAGGTATGATCCCCGTATGCTAGTACTCCTTCACGTGAACGTCCATAATAACTTTACGTTTCTGGAACAGCTGTGTATATCTCCTCTTGCACCATAAAACACTCACTTTTATACTCAAGATCCTAAACTTAGTGTATTAGTGTGTGTATATCACAAAGAGTGCCAAGAGAGATGTTCAAGAGAGAGAGTAGTGTCTCTTGCATGTTAGCTATTGATCCAGACCACAAATCCTTGTTTTGGCCGGCATTAAAGCACCCATTCTATTGGACCAAAGAATGGTCCAATCAAATATAAGGAATTCATGAAGACAGGTCTTCACGGACTATCACGGCCCGTGAAGAGGTCGTGAGGACAAAAAGCACCACAACCGGCCTTAGTCCTCCACGACCCGTGCCGCGTTAAATGACAAGTGAGGGCGGTGTACTTCAGGGCCCGTGGAACACCCTTCACGGCCGTGAAGCACGAGAATCAATCAAATTTGATTCTTTCGATCTTCTCTCTATCATTAAGCTGTCGGGATCAATCCTTGGCGTGTGATCCAATAGGCTCGCACTTCATCAGTAGTAACACCATTGTACTTGTGTCAGTAGGCATACCCCAATAAACTACCACTTGCACATGACACAACGTACCAGGAGGTATCACAGATAGGGAGAGGCCTCTAGCAAGGCATCCTTGCCCCCAAGTTAGTACCAATTCACAACCCAATTCACAACCCTTAGACAAGTACCAATTCACAACCCAATGGTCTGAAATGGCCCTATAGATAAGTGATCAATCATCCTTTTGTTCGCGATATCCATGTGAACATGAGACATGGTACAAGTCATTCTCTGAAAGTTCACCATAGTGTTTCTCGATCACGATTGGTGGTGACCAAAATATACAAGTTGCAGTCGATTATACGTCATTGCAAGCTTGAGCATGGCCATGCATTTTGGTGTCAGCGCCCAATCATCGAGTGGCCATAGGATATCTCTCTTACTAGAGGTACAAATTCCTTTGACTACATTGCCCACCAAATTGACCATACTCTGCCTAGTTACTCCCTTTATAACAGCCAGTTACGGACACGTTTGAAAGCAACTAGGGCAAAGCAAACCAAAGTGATACAGACATGTGTATCTCCAGAATTACTCATGACAAGTACCACAAAGTCAATTCAAGTGTGGGTCGTCCAGTCACTTGAAACATTTTCAAGTATATTCGAAGTATTGCGTTTCTGTGTCCCAATCACCATTGGACACATGACCAATCACTTCCCTCAGCCTTCATTCAGACTTCCTTCCCCTGAAGAATGACTGGCTGTGGACATTTTGAATGTAAACACATTCAGGGAAAAGGTAAAACATGATAAGTTGGAACACAATAAGGCTTACTAAGAGTACCCGCTACTCGCGCATTACCAAATCCCCATTTGATAGTTGATACAAGCAAAAGCACAATATTGCTTAATGTTCCCAAAGATAAAGTATATCAAAACTTTACTAAAACAAACTTAAGCCAAGTGTATGCAGGCCCTAGTCTGATAATCATCACTAACCTGCTACTTTAGCTTAGTAAACGGATTTGCCACCATGCTATCCATGTGTACTTTGATAGTGACCATATCCCACTCCAACCAATCACTTACAAAGTGTGCGTTGATGGGATTACGATCATTTATTCAAGCCATTATACCTTCATTGTTTCAAGGAACCCAATAAGGCAAACAACGCTCGGGTCAATGATTTTATGTGCATAAGCAATCGTACTCTCATAGTCTTATAAAGATCCCTATAGAGTCGGCGATGCTTCAAGAATGAAAAATTATATGCTTAAGCCATCGTACTCTCATAGTCTCGTAAGGATCCCTATAGAGTCATCGATGCTTCAAGCATCATACTTATTAACGACACAATGTTTATAAGATCACGAACCCCAATCAAATTGGCGGTTGTCCTTAAAATAGAAACTATCACTTAGAGTAACAACTTACAAGAACATATCTCGATATTTCTTGTACTTTACAAATTGCCTTGTTTATCCTTAACTGACGCATAAATCTTGATTCAAACTTACAGCCAAGCATGATCAAGACATTATCTCCATTATGACATATGTTCAAGACATATTAGATAGGATAACAACAGCGTTCCCACTAGCTCTGGCATCTATGCAGAGTTTCATTATTTCTTAATGAAAACTCAATCACATGATTTGAAGGGTTTTGTAGGGTATAAAAACATATTTATCAAACATGCACAGCGGAAATCAAAACCCCCTCCAGTGATCTCATCTAACTTATACAGGAACTAAAAGAGAAGAGGGTTAGAAAGTTATACCTTTAGGGATTTAAAACTTTTCTTTTGACCTCTAGACAGCTGCAGGTTATCCACCGCTACTGCACCGCCTCGAACTGGGTGCTAGACCGACTTAGGATTGAACCTCGGATCAAACCGTGACCCGTGTGTGTGGGAACCCTTGCACCGCCATCGACCACCACCTGCGGCTGCCTGCGCCGCCGTCGACAGCCCTTTGCAGCCTTGCGCCGCCGCCGATCTCGAAGAGAGAGAGAGAGTGTTAGGGTTTTTCTTTTAGGCTTGTAATTGACTTATGTGATTATTTAGGCTTAATTAGGTTTATATATAATAAACCATTATTAGGCCAAGCCCGTTTAATTAAAGCCCAGCTTTAATTAAACTATTAACCAATTACACAAAATACCCCTTGACCTTTCTAGTTAATTAATAATTATTAATTAACTGGCCCCGTTAATATTTAAACTAAATATTAACATCTCTCTTTTAAATAATAATTAACTATTATTATTTTTCTCTTTCTCGATAATTAATTAAACTAATTAATTATTTTTTTTCCAAACAAAAGATTATAATCCAAAAGGTTCTAATTGGGTGTGCAGCGGTGTGATCCTTTAGTGTCACATAGTATTGGACACGATGATACATGTTATCTATATCTGCACATAATCTAACAGACTCCCACTTGTGCAAGATAAGTAACACTCCTTGTACATCGTTGGCCTAAGGAGATCCCTAGCCAAACACTTAGGTTAACCAGACTATGAGATCTCTTATATCTAGAGATATAATCCATACCTTGGATTATCTAGGCTTTTCCTTTTGCATCGCGATATTTCGTAATGTGAGTATTTGACATGGAGCAGGGATCTCATCTAATACTCAGATTTTCTCGACTCTGATTTCGACACTCTGCAGTTACGGTTTTCCCGAATGAATAACTATCATTCTAACCGAGCGCGGCCACGCATTTTCAGTAGTCTTAATCTTCGAGGAGCTCAGAAAATATCTCTCCTAAAAAAGAGATGCAAATCCCATCTTGACTATTTGCAATTTGATCACATGGCTTCCGCTGCACCTAGACAAGCCCCTTATGATCACCCTGTTACGGCGTGACGTTAGAACATTCTAAAGTACAGAAGTTACCATGCCCGAAACCAAATATCTCAGGTCTAAGGACAACCTATCAAGTTTACTTATGTTAACGCTCCATGAAGTAAACTCGATGCGGATCACCCCAATATTTATCCCCTGATAAATATCTATGAATATTTGGTCACAACCTTGTGCTTTTATTCATACCCGAATAAATCATCAAATATTCATAATAGTGTTACCTCCCTAATGTAGCTCCCACTACATTAAGTAGCTACGGGCATTTAGACAATTCATAACTTGACTTGTAAAGGATAGGTTAAACATGCTAAAAATGGACAACTACGAAACATTATGTAAATACCTCCTATTTCAATCCCATGAAAAATAAATACATAATAAAAGGTTTCAAGTTATATCCATAGTAATAATCAAAAACACGAACTAGCTGCTATGTTCCAAGTACTGCATTCCTATAGAACTCGCATGCCTCTCATGCTTAGCCCTAGCTAGCGGCTTCGTCAACGGGTTAGCAACGTTGTCATCCGTCGGTATCTTTTGCAATCTAATATCATCTCTTCCAATAATCTCTCGGATGAGGTGATATTTCCTGAGTACATGCCTTGTCCGCTGATGATCTCTAGGCTCTTTAGCTTGCGCTACAGCCCCTGAGTTGTCACAGAATATATCGATCGGTCTAGAGATACTAGAAACAACTCTAAGATCCGAGATAAAATTCTTCAGCCAGACAGCTTCCTTTGCCGCATCACTTGCCGCAATATACTCTGCCTCTGTAGTAGAATCTGCTATTGTATCCTGCTTCTGACTCTTCCAACATATGGCTCCTCCGTTTAGGGTAAAGACAAATCCTGACTGCGACCTGAAGTCGTCTCTGTCGGTCTGGAAACTAGCATCAGTGTAACCAGTTACACTGAGCTCATCCATCAAACCTCCATATACTAGGAATATGTCTTTCGTCCTTCTCAGATACTTGAGAATATTCTTGACGGCCACCCAATGAGCTTTACCAGGATTTTACTGATATCTACTCGTGACACTGATAGAATAGGCAACATCGGGTCTAGTACATAGCATGGCATACATAATCGAACCAACTGCCGAGGCATATGGTATCAATTTCATTTTATCCTGATCTTGACTAGACACAAGACACCGAGCCTTGCTCAAAATCGCGCCAGATTGCAAAGGAATAAATCCTTTCTTAGATCCATCCATCTTGAATCTTTTCACGACTTTGTCAATATAAGTACTTTGACTAAGTCCGATAAGCCGCTTAGATCTATTCCTATAGATCTTTATACCCAGTATATAAGCACCTTCTCCCAAGTCTTACATGTGGAAACATTTACCTAACCAGGATTTTACTCCTTGTAATACTGGTATATTGTTTCCTATTAACAGTATGTCGTCTACATACAAGACTAGGAAGGTTACCGCGCTCCCACTGAATTTAGTGTAAACACACGACTCGAACTCACTTTTGGTTAAACCAAACTCTTTGATGCTCTCATCAAAGTGTAACTTCCAGCTCCTAGATGCTTGCTTTAGTCCATAAATGGATTTAAGCAACTTGCATACTTTATTAGGGTTCTTTGGATCCGCAAAACCATCCGGTTGTATCATATATACATCCTCTGTCAGTTTTCTGTTAAGGAAAGCGGTTTTGACATCCATCTACCATATCTCATAGTCAAAATATGTTGATATGGCCATTAGAATCCTAATAGTTTTAAGCATTGCCACTGGGGAAAAAGTTTCATCATAGTCAACGCCATGAGTCTGCGTGAAACCTTTTGCCACTAGCCTTGCTTTAAAAGTATGCACCTTTCCATCCATGTCTATCTTCTTCTTGAAGACTCATTTGCACCCAACAGCTTTACTGTGTTGAGGCAAATCCACTAACTCCCAAACTTGGTTGTCATACATGGATTGCATCTCTGCCTTCATGGCTTCTAGCCATTTCTCAGATTCTAAACCTGAGGCAGCGTCTTGGTAGGTAGTGGGTTCTAAGAGAAACCCTTCGTCTTGAGCAACTAGGAATCCCAGATACCTATCTGGATCAATACGAGGCCTATTAGACCTGCGAAGGACTTGTGTTTGCACCTCTTCCTCAACCACAGACTCGGGTTGAGGTTCAACAATTCTTTGTTGAACTACAGGTTCAACTATCGGTGGTGGTGTAATCTCCTCCTCTTCAATTTCTTGAAGCTCTATTTCTTTTCTTGGAGTCTCTGAGTTTAGAAACTTCTCCTCCAAGAATACCCCTTTACGAGCAACAAAAACTTTGTTCTCATCTGGGTTGTAGAAATAGTATCCCATGGTTTCCTTGGGATAGCCCACGAAGACACACTTATCTGATTTGGGATTGAGTTTATCTGTGAATGTTCTCTTAACATACACCTCACATCCCCAAATCTTTAGAAAAGACATTTTGGGCTTTTTCCCCGTCCATATCTCGAACGGTGTGTTTTCAACCGATTTGGTTGGAACCCGGTTCAGCATGAACGCCGCTGTCTCGAGTGCGTGTCCCCAAAACGACAATGGTAGTGAACTTCGACTCATCATTGATCGTACCATGTCAAGCAGAGTACGATTCCTCCTCTCTGATACACCATTCATCTGAATTGTATACGGAGGTGTGAGTTGTGAAACAATCCCACATTCCTTCAAATGATCGTCGAATTCCTGACTCAGATACTCGCCACCTCGATCCGACCGAAGCGACTTTATCTTCTTATCCAGCTGGTTTTGTACCTCATTCTGAAACTGTTTGAACTTGTCAAAACTTTCAGATTTAAGTCTCATGAGGTACACATAACCGAACCTACTGAAGTCATCACTAAAGGTTATGAAATACCGATATCCTCCTCTGGCCTCTAGAGTGAAGGGTCCACACACATCTGTGTGTATAATCCCTAATAACTCACTAGCCCTTTCATTCGCACTGTTGAAAGGCTTCTTTGTCATTTTACCAGACAAACAAGATTCACATATATCATATGACTCCAAGTCAAATGGTTCTAGAATTCCATCATCTCGGAGTTTCTCAATGCGTTTCTCGTTTATATGTCCTAAACGACAATGCCAGAGATAAGTTTGATTCAAGTTACTCTTGGATCTCTTACTTATATGATAGATGTCATTGTTATCTAGATTTAGCGTATATAGACCATTTTTTGGAGTAGCTTTAAAATAGAAAACATCATTTTTGAAACAAGAAATAGATTTTTCATTTAAGATATAAGCAAATCCACAGTCTATAAGCAAATCAAACGAGATAACATTTTTAATTAGTCTTGGAACATAATAACAAGGTTCTAGTTCTAAGACCATGCCCGAGGGCAAACTAAGACAATATGTCCCTACAGCTTCAGCACCAACCATGGAGTCTTCGCCTACCCGCAGGTCCATATCTCTTAGTCTCAGTTTCTTACTTCTCTTGAATCCCTGCAAATGATTGCATATTTGATTACCACATCCGGTATCCAATACCCATGATTCATAAGAAGTAATAAGACAATCTATCATAAAGATACCTGACTCATTGGGCGAACCAATGTCCAGCTGATTTATGTTGAGTGAGTGCTCGCATGAATCCTTGCTACCACAGTCTGGGCAAAAAATTTCTCCAAGTTCTTCCAGCCAGTCATCCTCCTGCATAGGGTCCACAACTGGTGACCCTAGCTGCTTCGGGTTCAACTAGTCGCTAATGCACATGAGGATTTCGTGCAACCCTGCGACAGTCATCTCAAAATCACCGAGGACATACATTACTCTTTTCTGGTAGTAGTCCGACAAGGAACCGAACAAGAGCATAACTAGCTCATGTGGTTTTGATTTTGACCCCAAGCTCTCATAGCAATCCAAGAGCCTTCTCATATTAATGAGATGATCGCTAATAGGATGACTTTCTTTCATCTTTGCTGAAAGGATTTCCCTCATCAGTAGCATACGACATATCCGTTCACTAAACTTGAACTTCTGCTCCAATCCTTGAACAACCTCATAAGAAGACTTCTCACGGAGATCATCCGTAAACTCGGATGATGCTGTGAGAATGAGAATCGACATGACGTCAGACTCGTCATCCAGATACTAATAGTAAGTGTCATACTCACTATCCTGGGCATCTACTCCTGGTCGTTCTGGAGGCAATGTCTCAATGATGTGAAGCTTTCCCTGTGCATCCAAAACATTTTTCAGATGCAACTTCCACAAAGCAAAGTTCGGACCTAAAAGCTTCCACTTGCTAGTGATGAGACTTAGAGACTCTCTTGGTGAATAAAACGGAATAACAGATATAATAGACATCTACAGAAAAAGAAAAAGATAAAACCGATTCAGTATTGATTATATCTTCTAATAATTATTACCTTTTAACAAAAATTATTAGCCTAGGATCCATATTTCACATTTCCCGATGCAAGGTTTGGGCACTTCCCACCGGGACAATGCTATTTCTGGTAGGTAAGAACTATACCAATCGTATCCTAACTGGACACGACTCCTAGATCCGCGGGACATCGGTTACAAGAACCGTGCATGTTTAGTCCCTCTAGTGCATTTTGGGCCAGGACTCCCGATTATCACCAAAATAGATCGCACCACCTAAGACAGCATGAATTCTGGCCGGGAATCCCGATTATCGCGGAATCTTTCATGCCCTCTCCCGCAATGGTTTGAACCCGGATGCCCAAGGTTTGGGCACTTCCGACACCCGAGTACCGTTTAACAGTCGAGGTGTACCATTAGGTGGGTAGCACACTGATCTAAGATTTTTCTAAAAAGGATTTTCCAAGTTTTTAACGTGAAAAACTTTAATGCAAGTTTTCTTTTAAACATCTGTTTCAATAATTAACTATTATTAAAACCCTTGTTTTATTTCATCGTGTTAATCACAACCACGCATATATAATATGTAAAGAAATAAAACAACCACAAACAACTATGCCTTAGCCTTGCCCTTTTCTAATGTCGGTTTCGTGAGCCACACGAAAAACACGACAGTCAAAACCTAAGTGGAAAACAACACACATGGCATGGCTTTCTGAAAGCTCCCACTGGCTCCAGCATCCAATCCTGCTTCCTGCTCCTTGGTTCTTGAATCAGCTTCAGATATATTCTAATAATGCTATTCTATTCTATTATCTAAAACTAGAAATAATAAAATTACAAGATAATCAAAGGCACGCAGGCCCGCTAATTCTAGTACTTTTACAAAATAGAATAGGGGTTGTAAGTGGCACGCGGGCCTCCCCACACCATAGAATAATAAAACCAATCACAACCACAAGTGCGAGAAAATAAACAATCCACAAGGTCTAGGGCTCGGCTATGACATCCCAAACATGTACTAAACTAATACATGAAAGTAAAAACAGCAACTGATTTCTAATTATTCACCTTGATGAAAAATACTGATTTTAACAACCTGTTAAAATCCCTATACTGTTTTTCATGTTATTTGCAATAAATATATATTTCGAGTTTTATACTTGATAATTAATCAAAAAACTCAAAATAATATATAGACTTTTAAATTAAAATAACAACTGTATCTTAATTTAATATTGACTATAAATATCTGAACCGCAGGCTGGGCCAAATATTTAAACTAGGTTATAAATCGGAAAAAGGACCGGGTAAACAAAAACTGGGCCAAGGCCCATAAAACCTTTAGCGCCGCTAACCCTGCCGCTAAACCCGAAACTGGGCCGCAGGCCTACTGGGCCGTGGTATACTGGGCCGAAACCCACCACACAGTTAGTGCCGCTAACTGGGTTGCTAACCCGCTGCGCAAGGTATCCCACGGTCGACCGTCACGCTGCAGCCGTCGCTGCCCTAGTCGCCGCGTACCACCACGTCGCCGACCACCATACTTGGTGGACCGATCGACTTCCGCCGCTGCTGGGCCGTCGTCGACCGTCGCTGGCAACCGCCGCCCCGCCTGGGACCGCCATTGATCAACAACGCCGCTGCTGGGCGCCGCCGACCAACCACGGCCACCGCCCGAGGCCGCCGCCGATGAGGGTGGTGGTTTCGTTTTTTTTTTGCAAATAACAACAATAAAAAAATAGATTTAACTAATAATTAAATCTAATAATCTTTTATCAAAAGGTTTATCCAATAAAAACAGAAACTTGATTTTTATTATCCTGGATAAAAACAAACATTTTTTCTTGATAAAAGATAAACCCTTTTCATCAGAATAAAAGAAACCTACCTAGTTCCCTACGAGGTTAGAAGTGGCTCTGATACCACTGAAGGGTTTTGTAGGGTATAAAAACATATTTATCAAACATGCACAGCGGAAATCAAAACCCCCTCCAGTGATCTCATCTAACTCATACAGGAACTAAAAGAGAACTGCAGGTTATCCACCGCTACTGCACCGCCTCGAACTGGCTGCTAGACCGACTTAGGATTGAACCTCGGATCAAACTGTGACCCGTGTGTGTGGGAACCCTTGCGCCGCCGTCGACCACCACCTGCGGCTGCCTGCGCCGCCGTCGACAGCCCTTTGCGGCCTTGCGCCGCCGCCGATCTCGAAGAGAGAGAGAGAGAGAGAGAGTGTTAGGGTTTTTCTTTTAGGCTTGTAATTGACTTATGTGATTATTTAGGCTTAATTAGGTTTATATTTAATAAACCCTTATTAGGCCAAGCCCGTTTAATTAAAGCCCAGCTTTAATTAAACTATTAACCAATTACACAAAATACCCCTTGACCTTTTTAGTTAATTAATAATTATTAATTAACTGGTCCCGTTAATATTTAAACTAAATATTAACATATCTCTTTTAAATAATAATTAACTATTATTATTTTTCTCTTTCTCGATAATTAATTAAACTAATTAATTATTTCTTTTCCACACAAAAGATTATAATCCAAAAGGTTCTAATTGGGTGTGCATCGGTATGATCCTTTAGTGTCACATAGTATTGGACACGATGATACATGTTATCTATCTCTGCACATAATCTAACATGATTTTCATAGCAAAACACGAAACTTATATATTTATTGAAGTCCAAAACAAAATCCCTCATATTTTGTTGATTTTACAAGGATACTTTCGATGTAAACGACCCTCGGACAGTGTTATGAGCACTTCCTCATTGAATTCCTCTGACGGAATGCGGTCTTTGCATCATACTGCCATAAAATGACATAAGTGTTCATGTAAACTTCAACAGAACTACTGGAAGAATGTCTTCATATGATACCTTCCCCCATGGTCAATCATCATGAAAGCAATCCTACCAGTCATTATTTGAAGTTATCTACAAACTAATCCATGTAGATCTTATATCCATAAGATCTATATACACCTTACAGTTCAAAACTTAGGTGTTGGATTAACCAAGTTCAAACTTGAAAATCCAGCATGAATTACATATTATTTCATTACCTTTCCTTATCTTAGTAGACGCAGGGCCCACTACAGATTCTGGTAATTGATGCATACACAAAGTATTATCAATAAGTCATCATCCTCAGGTATAATCAATTATACTCTTCTGGCCTTATGACGACTTTTACCAGACTTATGAAGAGGTAATATCTTTATGCCAGGTACTCCAACATTGCCATGTTGAGTTCCAATCATCTCTAATTGAATGTTAGTGTCAACATCAGGTCTTCATTTAAGTCTCACGTTCTTCCACTGGAATGCTTCAGTTGTTCATTTCCCTTTTCGAGCAACTCAATCTCAGTTCCCAAAAAGGTTATGAAAAGAACATCTAAAACAAGGAAGAACCTATTAAATGTATTAGCATCTGTTAAAGTCCATCCGTCTCCCACTAAATGTAGATCAGATGACTTTAATCTATGAGATAGACAAGCAAAGAACTCTTTCTAGTCAAATCTCCTTAGATGCTATTTGACCATCTTTGTTGATACAAAATAGGAACATTTCCCTCCATTACTCAAGCACACCCACTCATCAGGTTACTTAAGTTTAAGCCATCAAATGGAATCACAACTAGTATGTTCCGTTTCTCCACTAGACGATGCATGTAAAACATGTATCCTAGGAGAAGTGAATTATGAGACATTCCCATAATTCTTATGATGGTTGAGGAATCTAGAATCTACATGCTCAACATCATGCCAGATTTGAGTAACTCAGTTCCTCTTTCCCTCTTTATCTTAAATTTGTTACGGGTGAGTCTTGAACACCTCTCAGGTTTCAGACATTTATCTAATAAATTAGATATACCCTTCCCTTCTACCAACATCGGTAAAGGTAACAAATCATATTTAGTTAATCCTTATGAATTTGATTGATCGGACCTTACACAAAAGTGCAAGCGAAGTCCAACAAGCTTTTATTCCTCTCACATCAACCAATGAAGGATGTTTTAGTTATTTAACCTCATAAACAAGATTTACAATCAACAATTGACTCAAAGTCAAATCCTTTCAAGTTCCTATCTACATGGAGCTTGGTGATGTTAGTCTTGTTTATATGGATAAATCAACAATGTTATAAGGATAACTAATTCATAAACATTCATGATCATATTATTACTTCTTAAGCAAAAGCTTATCACATATGCCACGACATGAATAAACTTTGAAATAAATCTCTAAAACCCACAATAACAAAATTCAAAGTAATATTCATCGTCATCAAAGGCATAAAAGATACAATGCTTCTTGCCACGCAGGGCGTAAAACATCTATCTAGTGAAGTAATAATTTAGCTGGAAGGAATGACAAGGTTCACACTTACAATCCTTTTAGTAAGAGACACACACTATGTTTCCCTTCACTATCTCCACCTCTCCATGCATCATCGGCCTACTTCGGATAAACACCTACACTTTGCAACAAACAAGTTTGTAACAAACGTGAGTGTTTTGACTAGCGTTCAAAAACCCAGTCTATTGAAGTGGAAGATCAATGGAGTTTAATCATGAATATACCTGAAGTCGAGGAGCTAACGTTCTTCATGTTTAGGATATTTAGCTCATTCAGACATTTAGGGCAGAAGTGACGGCGCCAATTTCCAATTTCTCCACAAAAGTAGCAAACTACCCCAAGTGGAACGTTATCTTGAGGCACAATCTCATTGCCCTCTACTTCCACGTTTACGGTAGGCTTAGTCAAACCAAGCTTCCCATTTGAGGTCAGTTTCTTCTTCTCAACAACTTGTTTCCTAGTAGCCTTAGCAGGTATGGACGAGACAAGCTTGCCTTTGGCCATGTTAGACTCAGCAGCCTTCAGCATGCCTTGTAGCTCAGTCAAGGACCTTTCCATATGGTCTTTGAGATAGTTCTTAACAAACTTCTCATAAGACGCGGGCAGGGACTGGAGAATCATATTCACCACAAGCTCCCTCCCTATGGGAGATCCAAGTCTCTCTATTTGGTCCATGTAAGCCTTCATCTTAAGGACATGAACACTTACATTCCCTCCTTCCTGCATCCTACAACCGACTAAAGCCTTGACACACTAAAAAAACTCTTGTCTAACCTGATGTGGGAACATGTCCTTTAGCCGGTTAATCATGTCGACAACATGAGACAAGAAATTTCTTGTGTATCTCTGACATGCTTTTCCCATGCGTATCTAGTGACCCAGTTCGTGTTGGTAGCAGACGGCTCCGGAAGAGGCTCCTCTAGGACGTGCAACTTTGACTCGTGTTGAAGGACAATCCTTAGCACATGATACCAGTCAACGAAGTTCACTCCTATGAGTCTCTCCTTTTCTAGGAACAAACGAAAGAATAGTTTTGATGTGGTGTCGTTAAGGTTTGCCATCTAAAATGAGAGTACACATTTTAATAAGTTTCTATATAATCCTCGTTAAAACAATTACCCAATTGATTTAAGAAAACCAAATTATCTTAACAAGGGCTAAGAACCTCAAAATACCCCAATTCATGACGGGTTTGCCACAGATCACTTCATGGAGCTATTTTAGGCCGGTAAACACTTTACCAATTGTAATCCGAGATTACAACTCTTAGACACTTGCGGGAACCTAGGTACTCATAGCGCCCATTTGGCATGTTTGTTCCCTTCCATACCGATTCCTCATTAACCCACTTTGGCAGCTCGGTATGGGCACGACAACTACCAAGGTGTATTAAATCTTGGAATTGTAAATCAACCGTCAAGATACACGGTGGTACCCTAGCCCAATGGCCAGCTCGGCTAGAGCTCGACAACCGACCCTTGCGAGTTGCCACACGCACCTTCCACACAGCTACGCAAAACCGACCTAGGCTAGAGCTTGACGACCGATCTTGTTTCACTAGATTCGGGTGGTGTCATCTTACGGGTGGTGTGAGGTTTACCTTTTAAAACCGGGGTTTTGTTTTTCCGGTTAAAACGATTTTAACCAATTCTTGTCTATGTGGCGCGCGGAGAGTTAACCAATTCAAACTCTTGGCCTTTATTATTTTGAAAAAAATTTCTAGCATGCGAAGATCCTAAACATCCATGCAAGAAAGTACAAAATAATTAAACAACCACGCATATGTAATAGTATCCGGTAACGAGCCAAAATTCCTATGTGCCTTGCCCATGAGCCAACGGACAAGACTAAGTCATCTAAGGACAAATCCGAATGACTTGATGTGTGCTCCTCCCACTTGATCCATCGCATCTCCCACTGACCTCCGGATCCAAGTTGAGCCAAGTCACCTCCTCCATGGTTCTCGTTGGTTGTCTTCGGTTCTTCTTGTACAAATACAAATTTTTAAAAGAAATAGCATGCAAGCCACGATACAACTATTCTAAGCTAATCTATAATTACAAAGAATAGATATCGGCATGCAAGCCGCTAAAATACAAACCGAATAGAAGAATTAATTATTACAAACCATATGTGGTATAAACCACCAAATGAATGAATAAATAATTCCATACAACCAAACACATCACATAGGTCTTAAAGCCTCACATGTTACCGGATAGACATACAACAACAAACAGACCACAAGTGTAAACACGGTGTGCCACAACAAAACCGTGTAGAAATATCCCAACTAGATTTGTTCCTAAACTACCTAAAACACTCAGGGAACGAGTGAACAAATCTTGTACGTATGCATTAGGAATCCCAAACACTTTGAAATCCCATATTCATGTATACACAACACAAGTATATGCACGTGCGCGTTATCATGCCAAAACCGCCCGATACATATAAATGTGCGAGTTAGGATATTATGGGGCTTTTCTAAGTCCAAATAAAATTTGAACATAATCTGGAAAAACCAGAAATAATTGCTAAAAAGTGAAATAAATTTTCTTTTAACAAAAGGGACAAAAATATACTGTTCACGACCTCCTCATGACCTGAAACCCTTCACGACCTCTCACGGCCCGTGAAGACTAAAGGACTCACGACCCGTGAAGCAGTCAAAAACCCTCACGATATGCACCTCACGAGACAGATCGTGTAGCCTTCACGGACCTTCACGACCGCTCACACGGTCCCCCACGGCCCGTGAAGACAAACTGCACACAATGTTCAATATTTCGGTTTTTCAAGCCAAAAACGTGCATGTATCTTATAAAGTTGGCTTTGATACCACTGTTGGGTCATGGTGGGCACACACACGCAGCGGAAGCAACAACAAAACGATTTTCAAGTTACAAAAAACGGGTGCCAACCATGCTCTAAAGTGGGTAAATCTCTTTAAAGCATACATGCAACAAAAGAAAGGGAAGAAAGGCAGAAAGTATACCTCCTTACCATGTAAAAATCGGCTGTAGCAAGTCACTAATTGGGATAACCAAGAACTCAAGTTTAATCCTTCTCTATTGTTGATCCACCCTAAGTTGGTATGATCCCCGTATGCTAGTACTCCTTCACGTGAACATCCATAATAACTTCATGTTTCTGGAACAGCCATGTATATCTCCTCTTGCACCTTAAAACACTCACTTTTACACTCAAGATCCTAAACTTAGTGTATTAGTGTGTGTATATCACAAAGAGTTCCAAGAGAGATGTTCTAGAGAAGGTGTGTAGTGTCTCTTGCATGTTAACTACTGATCCAGACCACAAAGCCTTGTTTTGGCCGGAATCAAATCACCCATTCTATTGGACTGAATGGTCCAATCAAATATAAGGAATTCAAGCAGACAGGACTTCACGGCCTCTCACGGCCCGTGAAGAGGTCGTGAAGACAAAAAGCGCCACGACCGGCCTTAGTCCTCCACGACCCGTGCCGCGTTGAAAGACACGTGAGGGCGGTGTACTTCACGGCCCGTGGAGCACCCTTCATGGCCGTGAAGCACCAGAATCAAACAAATTTGATTCTTTCGATCTTCTCTCTATCATTAAGCTATTGGGATCAATCCTTGGCGTGTGACCCAATAGGCTCGCACTTCACCAACAGTAACACCATTGTACTTGTGTCAGTGGGCATACCCCAACAATTTTGTCATCATTCTTCCTATATCTGATAGGAGTCGTCATAAGGCCAGATAAATATATTTTATATCTAGAGGAAGACGATTCAGTGATGAAATTTTGAGTTCATCAACTATCAGAAGTCGTAGTGGGCCTAGAGTCTGCTAAAAGGAGAGTGGTGATGAGAATGGGATGCAATCCATGTCGGATATCCAAGTAGTGGGCTTGGATGATCCAACATATTGGTGTAAATCTAAAGGGTGTACATGAGTCTTTAGGTACGAAGACTAATATGGATATAGTTGTGGACAACTTCATATGCCGACTAGTGTTAAAATGTTGCATTGTGATTGACCATGAGGATGGTATCACAAGGAAATTTTTCTCTAGCGATAATGTTGAAGGTAACTCGAATACTCACGGATATCACTACCTTCTCATGGCTATGAGGTATGGCAATAAAATATAGACCGTATTCCTTCATAGGATTTCTGAGGAAGTGTTTCAACACTCTCCAAGAGTCTTGTACATTGAATGTATCCTCATAATGTCTACAAATTCAAGAAGCTCATTTGTGGGCTTGCATAAAGCATCTCAAAGTAAGAATCTTTGTTTTGATAAGAAAATCATAGTTTTGAGTTTTCAAGAAGCAAAGATAAAACATAAATGAATTCTAGGGCTAGTGGGAGCCTTTGTATTACTAATATTGTGTTACTACGATATCCATCTTATTGAACACAATGTCTTGAACTGGCGGTTTACAAACCGGGTTTAGGGATTGCTGTTTGATAAGAAGATGTTGTAGATACAAAATGGAACTTATGAAGTTCAAGAAATATTGAGATATGTTCTTGGTGATCTGTGGGTGAAAGTAGCTTGGAGTAAAATGGTTAATCTAATGCTAACTTCTACACTAGTCGGGGTAGCTGCCGATGTTGATAAGGGCTAGTAACCCTGCCAAGTGGTGTTGTTGCTGTGTTGTCAAATTAAATGGTTCCTTAAGCATCGTTGACCCTATTGGTTTCTTGCGAAACAATAAGGATATGATGGCTTATATGTGAGGATCATAGTGTTAAACATCGTGATCCTATTGGGCTCTATTGGGACAATGAGGGTACGATGGTACATAGGCACGAACCATGGTCTTGGGAATCATGACTCTGTTAGGATCTTTACAGGACCAATGAGAGTATGATGTCTTGTGGGCAAGGACTATAGTCATAAGCTTCTTTGATTCGATTGTGTCTTTTTATAACAAATGAGAATACGAAGGCTTAGATGATGGACCATGATCTCACTAACGTACACTTTGTAAGTGATTGGTTGTTAGGAGAGATATAGTGGTTATAAGAGTACACACGGATAGCTTTTGGCTTATCCGTTAACTAAGCTATTGTCACAAGCTAGTGATGATTCGTCATGCTAAGCTTGCATGCACTTAGCGTGCAAAGGGACTTTTGCTTGAGTTTGTTTTTGCTAAAATTGATATGCATGGGTTGGGAACATTAAGCAATAAGTGTGCTTTTGTTTGTATTGACTATCAAATGGGGATTTGGTAATGTGCGTGGAGCGGGTACTTTCCTTAACCTATATTGTGTTCCATCTAAGCACGTTTAACAGCTTCCTTGAATAAAATGTTTATTCTAGATGCTCCACGATCGGTTGTTCTTCTTAAGGGAGGAAGAAGTGAATTAAGAACGAGGTAAGTTGTTGGTAAAGGTATTCATCTTGGATTAAATACATGGTTACGCAACACTTAACGTGTACTTGATAATGGATCAAGTGACTGGAGGACCCACACCAGAGTTTACTTCATGGACAAGGTCACGAGTAAATCAGTATGATAATATTGTTTATCCTTCTACCGGGGATACTTTTATTTCCTGAGTATTAATTTTGTCTTGCTTAGATTGCCTTCTAACACGGCTCGTAATTGGCCGTTATACGGGAGGTTTTCAGGCAAGGTTTTGCTAGTATGATGGAACGATGTAGTTAAAGGTATTTGTTGGTCCCGAATGGATACTACAAAAACAAATGTTTGTAGAATGGGGGGTTGAATACAAACTTTAGCAAATTAAAATTTAGGAGATACGCAGTTTACTTTTATATAATTCTTATTGATATGAATCAAGAATTACATGAACTAGATGCGGAAAATCTAAGTTCAATAAATGGTGGCAAACTAAATTTTTCTAACACATAGACTGAGCTAATCTTAAACAACTTATGTCTAAGATGTTCAACACATGAACAACTTTGTTATACTGAAAATAAAATGCTAACTCTTCTAGTTCTCAACAAATGAGATTTCAGTATTCAACTATCAATTCGCATACTTAGCATTTTTCATGCATGAGTATATATAAGCAAGGTGTGTCCGGGTTGATGAAGAGAGAAGGAGACAAAGATACTTGGTTTAATAATATTATAATAGATAAAGGTAGTGGGTGGAAGGTAGTTTAACTTTACACGCAAAGTGTGTAAAGTAAACATACTTTTCAGTAATGAGTTTACCCACTATCTATTATTATATTATTAAATTACTACATTTATCTCTTGAGAAAGTAAACTTCTCCTTCCATGCTTTTGCTTTAATCAACATCATGCTTTCTGAAGATTTGACTTTACCAAGTATGGAGTTGCCAGCCATACTTAACATCATATATTCGAGATCTTCTCTTCAAAAGTATCTTTCTCCTTTTTCAGGGGATAAAGATCTATCCTTTTTGTTTCTTTGCAGATACAAAAAGTGCTAAGTACTTTTACAAAGAAAGATCTAAGGCATAATAAGAACAACACATGTTCTGCCTTTGACTAAAGAAAATATTACATAGAAAAGTTATTAACTGAGATATAGAATAATGACTCAGCTAACAGACACTGAACTGCAAATGTAAATTTGCTCAGCTAAGGTTAAATGTGAAAGACTCAGCTGACTAGATTTGCTCATCTGATCGAAATGCTCAGCTAATAATACAAATCAAGGTATAGCTAACAAACTGATCAAACTAAACTGTCAGCTGATCCCAAGGGCTCAGCTAATCGTTTGAGTATGATCAGCTTATGAAGGAAAGATTGGATAAGTAGTAAATACCTTATTTGACAGATAGGAGGCATCAGCTAATCAATGTGATTGTGTCAGCTGATCCTTGATAGCTCAGCTGATCTTTGAAATTTTCCTCAGCTGATGGTTTTTTACTGTTCTTTTCCTCTCAGCTGATCTTCCTGAAGCTTGTCCTTTAGCTGATACTCAATGTTCAGCTGACACTATGATTCGTCAGCTGACATTTCTTACTTAGAAATTCTTTAAGTCTAAGATGAAAAACAACACATGTTTTTCATCAATCTAAGTCCAAAACTGAATATATGGTTTTGTTAACATCAAATCCTATTTTACTTAATAGATAGGTTTGATTTAGGTTTGATATTGCTATCTCCCCAACAATCTCCCCCTATTTGATGATGACAAAACCTTATCTGTTTAAGAAGAATCAGTTTGACTCGGATTTGTAAAGATAAAACTTTTAAGTGCAATTTGGTTACCTAGCTATCTGTTTTTTGTAACTCTTTAATATATGTTCCCTGATATTCTGTTTTTGGTAATCTTTTCATTTTTGAAGTACCAATGTTCTGTTTTTGTGGTATCTTTTCTATCCTTTTTCTGTTTTTAGGATTTTTTATTTTTACTATATTTACACTATGTGAGCTATCTACTAAGAGTCATATATACTAGCATTTTAGCTAAGTAGTCCATGATCAAAGTTTCAAGCTTGATTACAAAACAAAGTATTTACATCAGAGTTTGTACAGTGTAATCTAACTAAAAGTTAAACTAAGTACAGAAGTTAAACTATGCTAGGAATTGAAAAATACAACTAGTCTAGTTATGAAATGGTCTTCATTCCCACCAGGGTTCTTCTTTGACTTCAAGAGTTCTGATCTCTGGATTTTCAGCTAGAAGTTGATCAGCTCTTGATCTTATCAATTGTTCAAAGTGCTCATTTCCTGTCAAGTCTCTAGTAGCTATTACAGCCTGAAATATCAGTTCTTTTTTAGCTTTCCCTATCTCAGATTCTCTCAGAAATCTCCAATTTCCAGATCTGTTCATGAAGAACATTCCTCTTTCAGGTTCGGTTATATACCTGAACATTTCAGGATGTGCATTGGGAGGAAGAGCAGTATTCAGATTCTCATAAGCAGGAAGATAGGGATGATCAGGATTGAGAATGATTTGTTCAGCAGCAACAAAGGCTTTGGAAGTCTTCATGAAGGCATCCTCAATTGCTTGAACATGAGCAACAAATTGATCATGAGTGAATAGTCTGTTGTATACTGACATTCTGATCAAGTATTCAAATTTAGCAATGAACCTCTGGACTATCTCACTCTTGGACTTAAGGAGATGGTACAGGATCTCAATCATCTCAAAGAAGGAGAGTAGTTTGCAGTGATGTAGATAAGTATCTTCATAAGTTTTTTTTTGATCTCTTCTCACTACTCTGAGATAAGGACCTTCATCTGTACCTCTGTAAGGAGTAACCCTTGAAATGATGTCTTCACATCTTCAGTTTACCAAGTTTTCTCTATTTTCCAAGAGCTCCTTGGATTGCCTTTCAGTTTGCTTAGCAGTGCTTCCAAAGTTGAAGTTGAGCAATGCTTGAATAGCTTCCTTGTGAGTCTTTCCTCTTTTGAGAGCTTTCTTGGTAGAAGGGTCACTCTGCAGTGGTGGTTGTTGTTTTTGAGGAGCTTGAGATGACAGTAAGATCATTTCTTCTTCTTGTATTTCCCTTATCTCATCATCTGTAACACCAACTGCAGCAGCAAGATCCTCAGTAGCAGTGAAGTCCTCCTGGTGCCTTTTCCTGGCTTCTATGACTTCTTCGATTGTTGTGCCCAGGGCAGCAGCCAGATCACTGAACTCTTTGAGGTTTTCCTTATTTTTCTGTAATTCTTCCTCTCTCTTTTCTTCTTCTTCAATCTCCTCAGCTGACATTATCTTCTTTCCTTTTCTTCTTGAGCTGCTTGGAGTTGGTTGACTTGATTGTACTGGAGAGGAAGTTTGGACTGGTGAAGCTTGAGTGGAGAGGCTCTGCTTTTTCAAGTTGAGCAGAGAGGACAGAGGCATTCTATCTTCATCATCATCATTATCAAAATCTTCTGATGGCACATTGATTGGTGCACAAGATTCATCTTGTCTTGGATTTTTAGCACTCTTCCTTCTAGCCATTTTTTTGAATCTTCTTTTTGGCCTCTACTCATCTTGAGCAGGTTGCTCCCCCTCAGATTGATTCTCCCCCTCAACATCTGATTTTCTTTGAGTTTCTGTTTCATTAGGAGCAGATGCATCCTCTGCTTGCATAGCCTGAACCTCAGCTGTATATGCATCAACAGCTGCTCTGATTGTTTCTGGTGAAGGTTCTCTAACTGACTTCTCAGCAAATGAAAAAGGAAAGTTGTCAGAGGGCTTGGCAACAGAAGGAGGGATAAAAGAATAAGTAGATGGAGAAGGAGTGGAGGTAGAGGTAGGGATAGTTGAAGTTGAAGGAGAGGTAGTGGGGATAGGAGGTTGGGTGAAGAATGGAGGTCTCCTCAGGCTTAGGATAGCATCAGTGAGATTGGTGATATCCTTAAGGGTTTCACTGTGCTTTTGTATGGAGTAGTTATTTAAGTGTTTGAGGGTAGTAGTTATGGATTGGAGAAGAGAAGGGACTCTAAGAAGAGAGTCAGGTATGGTTACAGAAATGTTGGGAGGGGAAGGTCTTAAGGTGTTGAGTTGGGAAAGAAGATTAGAGATGGTTTGGTTAAAAGAAGTTATGGTTTGGTTTGAGATAGAAGGAGATGGAATAGGAACAGGAGTAGAAGTTTGGGTTAACAGTTGATCCAATTTATGAAGAATGGGTGACAGATCAACTGGGGCAGGGGTGGGTTTGGGTTTGGGTTGGGATTGGGTAGCTTTGAGTGACTCAACCTCTTGGGTTAGATGAGAGAGTTGAGTTTCTATTTTGGTTTTGAAAGAGGTAAAGGATGCTTGAATACTATCCATCTTTTGAGAGATGGACAGAAGGCTTTGAAGAATTTGAGGGGAGGGTTCAGAAGATATAGAGGGAATGGGTTGAGAAGATATGCCAAGAACTGGAATGGAGTGTGGTCCCTCACTTAGACCTTGGTATATAGGCTTAAGATCACTGGGAACATAGATTGTACCCTGTACCAATGGCTGGTTTATGCCACTAGTATTGACAGGTAGTGCAGTATTATGTGTTAGAAGTGAATCATAAATAGGTGCAAGTCTGTGAGTGTGAGTGAGGGTTGCACTCATTGGGGTATCCCTTATTTCAGTAGTAAGTTGTTGTGAACTTACTAAGGTCATGGGTAGACTCAATATGGGTGTTGACACAGTGTGACCTTGGGCTGAGGTCTGTCTTTCAATGGTATCACTCTGTTGGGAGAGTGACCCAGATTGCAGGATTCCCATTGTTACAGGTGCACCTTGTTGGGAAGATGCACCCACTGGTTGTAGGGTTGTATCGACTTCCATAAGCTCCCCCTCAACATAAGAGGAAACTATAGGATTTGAGGTCAAGGGTGCATTGTGCAATCCTTCTGAGATAAGTGCAGTGTGCACCATCTCGAATGACCTTGTTTCTATTTGGGTTACAAAGGGAGTAGAACTAGTGACTGTTGGGAGTACACTAGAGCTTGGCATTTGTGGGGGTGTTGCAACTGGAGTTGAGGATGGGTTCTCACAGGTTGGGATTACCAAATGAGTGTCCTCAGTGAGTGATAAAGGTATACCTGAGATGCGTTTTGCTTTGCTGGTCTCTATGAGCTCCACTAGCTTATCAGAGACCTCTTCAGCATTAGGGACTTCTTCATCTTCACCACTTGGTGCTCTATGAACAGAGTCACTTGATCCTTGTTGTTGATCAGGGTTGGGATATGCAACTGTGCCTCCAAGAGTTCTACTGGGAGAATCATCATCAGATTCTTCTTCACTTCTATGAGTGCTTAGGTGCCCGGACCTTCTTGAAGTAGTTGAACAAGAAGGAAACATTTGTAATGACATTCCATGTTGACTGGATGAAGTAGAAACAGAATGATAAGGCTCATCTCCCATGTAAAATCCACCAGTATCACCATCATGGCCATTACCACCATCACTATCATCAGTACCATCACTTGAATCATTACCTCTTACAGGTTCATCAACATTCACCTCATCTAAATTTCCTCCATCAAACATGGCTTCATCATGAGTTACCGATTGATCCACTTCATCAGTTATAATATCAGGGGACTCAGAATCATGAGCCACTTCTTCATCATGCACCTCCTCCTCATCATCATCATTAGCAATATCAATTAGCTCTTGCATCTGTGTAGTGATTGCTGGACCCTGATCTTCCCTTATCAGATGAAAGATCTTTTGACCCATTTGAGGTATGGTCATTGTGTCCAAAATAGCAGCAATCCCAGTGTATTGTTCCCATTGGATATGATGAAGTACAAGTAAGCTTAGGTACCTGATATAGGGAACAATAGTTCTTGTGGATTTCTTTGCAGTGTCAAGAGTGATCTTATCCACCATCTCCGAGAATATGACTTGAGCAAAGTCAATATTCCTCCCTGTGACCAAGGCGTGTAGAATCATCAGTTCTGTTTGATTCATTTGGTCAAAGCTTACAGACTTATGACCAAAGCACCGAGTGATTACACTTGCCAAGTACTTCCATGGGTGTCCCAGCATAGACAACTTATACTAACCATGGGTGACAGCTTCATTATAGCCAATCAGGGTTAAGACCTCCAAGACTTGATCCATTTGAGCAAAAGGTTGATATGGAGCCAAGTTGGGCAGAGAGATGGATTGATGAAGAGTATTGACATTGATGTTGATGTTTATTGTGCCATTTAGACAGGTACAGGTAATGAGTTCTTGATCCGTATGGTACCTTGCAGTGTACCACATCTCACCGACAATGTTTTGAAAGATGAAGAAAGGATGGGCATAGAGACAGGGAAACAGGGGATGAGCAGTGATGAATGCTACCATTTGTTCGTATCTCTGGTTTGATTTATTTGTGGGAATTTCAGTGTTGATTATAAAGTTGTTTGGGCGAATGGTGATTTCTGAGTTTAAAGCAATGTTTTCACCAGCAACAGCGTTAGGAGTTGAAACAGGGTTGAAGATCACCATGATTACAGAGTGAAGAAACTGTAAGTGAAGAGAGCTTAGGGTTTGTAATTTTTGAAGGGAAGAAGAGTGTTTGGGAATTTTGAAAGCACAAGAAATGAAAAACCGCTCGAAAACACCTTTATATCTTCCTTGGAACCCTAAACTGTCACCAAAATATATTTCAAAAAGTAACTGTCACTTCTGCAAAAAGGTGATAAACGGAATAGTTAGTAACTACACAGACAACTAACGGACAATTTAAAAGAAATTAAATACCTAGTTAACATAATAAATACAAATGAGAAATTAATAAAATAAGTGTGGGGACACAGAATTTTTGACTTTTGAAAATCATCAGCTGACAAAAGAGAGTGTCAGCTGATCCATGTTGAGATAAAATAAGTGTTAGCTAATGAGTGCACTTAGCTGAGCTTCTAAGTCTTAGCTATTGGTTTATCAGCTGAGGTATAGTTTCAGCTGATGGTCGTCAGCTGACATGATTCCATTAGCTGATCTACCATAAGTAAAATATGTAGAAGCTTAGATAAGTACTCCATTTCACACACAAATAAAATTAGTTTCTAACACAAAGTTATCTACCTAGGAAAAGAATATGTTACAAATTTAACATGCCAAGTTTGGATATTAGGAAGTTGAACCGAGACTCATCCAAAGGTTTTGTAAACAGATCAGCTAATTGAAAATCAGTACTAATATAATACATTGAAACTTTCTTTTTCTGCACATTATCTCTAAGAAAAAGATGTCTGATTTCAATATGCTTGGTCTTAGAATGCAAAACAGGATTGTTAGAGATAGAAATGGCACTAGTGTTGTCACACAGAATTGGTGAGTTTTCAAACTGTATGTCATAATCAAGTAGTTGATTCTGCAGCCACAAAAGTTGAGCACAGCAGCTTCCAGTAGCAATGTATTCTGCCTCAGCTGTTGAAGTTGAAACAGAGTTTTGTTTCTTGCTTGACCAGCTGACTAATCTTCCACCTAACAATTGACAACCACCAGATGTACTCTTTCTGTCTAGTGTACAACCTGCAAAATCAGAACCAGTGTATCCAACTAACTCAAAATCAGAGTCTTTGGGGTACCAAAGACCTAGATTAGGAGTTCCTTTGAGATACCTGAAAATTCTTTTAACTGCAGCTAAGTGAGATTCTTTGGGATATGCTTGGTATCTAGCACAAAGATATGTAGAAAACATAATATCTGGTCTACTTGCAGTGAGGTATAAAAGAGACCCTATCATACCTCTATAAGCTGTAATGTTCACTGATTTACCATCAGTGTCCTTTCCAAGCTTTAAGGCAGTGGACATGGGTGTTTTCATTGAAGAACAATTTTCAAACTCAAATTTCTTAAGTAAGTCATTTACATACTTTTGTTTGATGAATGAAAATTCCATCAACCTCTTGTTTGATTTGAAGACCTAGAAAATAGTTTAATTCACCCATCATGCTCATCTGATAATTATCAGACATGAGTTTTGAAAACTTTTTGCAAAGATCAATATTTGTAGACCCAAATATTATATCATCTACATAAATTTGTACAAGAATCACATCACCCTTGAATTTTCTTATAAACAAAGTGCTATCTATGCTTCCTCTTATAAATCCTTTGGTGGTTAGAAAATAAGAGAGGGTATCATACCAGGCTCTTGGAGCTTGCTTTAGACCATACAAAGCTTTGTTTAGGAAGTATACATGGTCTGGCTTGCTTGCATCCTCAAAACCTAGAGGTTGTTTGACATACACCTCTTCCTTCAATTCTCCATTAAGGAAAGCACTCTTAGCATCCATTTGGAAAACTTTAAAGTCTTTGAAGGCAGCATAAGCTAAAAACAGTCTTATGGCTTCAAGTCTTGCAACAGGGGCAAAGGTTACATCATAATCAATACCTTCTTCTTGGCAATACCCCTGTGAAACTAACCTTGCTTTGTTTCTGATGATCAGCCCTTGTTCATCCATTTTGTTTCTGAACACCCACTTAGTACCAATGATGGATTTGTCCTTTGGTCTTGGCACCAAAGTCCATACATTGTTCCTAGTAAATTCAGTCAATTCTTCTTGCATGGAATTTATCCAGTAGGGATCATTTAGAGCTTCATCTACCTTCTTTGGTTCAATCATAGAAACAAAACCTGTGTATAAATAGAAATTACAAGCTTTTGATCTTGTTAGTACAGGTGCTTCTATGTTACCTATGACCTGACTTTTAGGATGATCCTTGTGGTTCTTATAGGCATTTTGGATTCTGGGAGAGTTTGGATTACTTTGGATTATGGGAGTCGAAATTCTTTGGTTTGGATCAGCTGAAGAAACTTCTGGTTGATCAGCTGACAGAATTTCAGGAATGCCAGGTGATGAAACTTCAACTGATGAGGGAATGTTTGAAATGGAATTAGAGTCCATTGATGTTGAACCATGATTCTCATCATTCAATAAAAGTGTGGATTGGTTTAGGATTGGGCGTGCATTGGTTTGATGTAAGTTTGGAATAGTCTCATCTAAATCCTCTACATCAGCTGATGGGAGTGGATCAGCTGATACTAGAATGTTGTCTTCAGTATGTAGCAGATAATTAAATTCCTCACCTATAGATGGATTAGTAGAACAGGAAGCAACAAAGTAATTTTCATTGAAACTTACATTGATTGATTCTTTTATGACCTTTGTTCTGATGGTGTAGATTCTGTAAGCTTCGGAGATCACAGAGTATCCAACAAAAACACCTTCATCAGGCTTTGGTGCAAACTTTTGCAATTGATCTTTCTGGTTCAGTATGAAGCACTGACACCCAAAGATGTGAAAGAAACTGATGTTTGGCTTCCTCCCCTTAAGCACTTCATAGGGAGTTTTGTTGTGCCTCTTGATTACTAGGGATCTATTATGAGTAAAACACGCACAGCTGACAGCTTCAGCCCAGAAGTTGAATCCTAACCCACTCTCACACAGCATGGTTCTTGCAGCTTCAATTAATGTTCTATTTCTTCTTTCAGCTACACCATTCTGTTGTGGAGTCCTTGGAGCTAAGAAGTTTTGAGATATGCCTTTTTCATCACAGAAACCTTTTAGAGTTTTATTTCTAAACTCAGTTCCATGATCACTTCTAAGCATCCTTACCAGATTTCCATTTAGCACTTCCATCTTCTTTATGAAGCTTATTATTTCTTCAGCAGCCTCACTCTTTTCTTTTAGGAAGATGACCCAAGTGTATCTTGAGAATTCATCAACCATCACCAATGCATACTTACTTCCACCAATACTAGCAGTAGCAACAGGACCAAATAGATCCATGTGCAACATGTAGAAAGGTTCAGTAATGGAGAAGGCTTGCTTAGATGGAAAAGAAGTCTTGTGCTGCTTTCCCTTCTCACAGGCAGAACAAGGTTTAGGCTTAACATACGTCAGTGAAGGTAGTCCTGACACTAGTTCACCCTTGCTCAGCTTGTTTATATTTTTGAAGTTTAAGTGAGAAAGCCTTTTGTGCCATAACCAGTTTGTGTCAGTTACAGATTTTGTATACAAACAGGTTAACTTGGATGGATCACCAGATGACATATCAAGAGTATATACATCCTTGGTTCTCTTTGCACAAATTATTGTTTTACCTTCTTGATCTAAAATGGAACCACCTGTCTTTGTAAAGAGGACTTTATTATCACCATCACATAACTGACTTATGCTGATGAGATTGTACTTTAGTCCTTTAACATATGATACATTGGACAAGGTTAAGTTCCCATTATGAAGTTCTCCGTATCCTTTTGTTTGCCCACAATTGTTATCACCAAAGGTCACTCTTGGACCTTTTTCCTTCTTGTAGTTACTAAGCAAAGCTTTACAACCTGTCATGGTCCTTGAACATCCACTGTCAAGATACCATGTGTTCAGCCCCTGCATAGTTGTGATTGAAAGAAGGTTAGTGACACGTGGGCAGCCACATTTAAGTGGACCCCTGTGGATTGCACCTAGCCATCCACTTTATATTAGGTTGTTTATGAATGAGAGAAACAACTGTGTTATCCTTATCAGTCCGCTGTCTTGAGTTACCTTCAAGAGAACAATTACTTGCCTTATGTTCTTTGCTCCCACATTTATAACATTTTTTATTGTTGGAGCCTTTAACATGTTTTGGTAATTTCCTAAGAGATGTCTTAACTGTTTTCTGATGACTATGGGTCATCAGCTGACAGATTTCACCATTCAGTTGTTGCAACTGATTCTGTAAACTGATAAGGTCTTTGTTACAGTTACCTTAGGTTGACCCTTAGTTAAAATGAGTTTATGATCAACTTTAGGTATGGCAGACTTAGACTTTTTGTAAAAAAAGGTCCTTTTCCCTTTGTTTCTCCTATTAAAAGAGTTTGAAGTGATGTTTGATCAGCTAAACAAACAGAAGAGGATCCATGATCAGCTGACAGGATATCAGCTGAGCAGTTATCATCTACTTTTTTATCAGCTGATGTAATATCATTAGCTAAAGGATTTTCAGTCAGCTGAGTTCTTAAATTTAATGTATCAGCTTTCAAGGTTTGACAACCGAATGTCTCTTTGGTCTCAACAAATGATTCCATTCCCTTACTTACTTCCTTTACAATTAAATTTTCAGTACTTTTACTATCTGTCAAAATAATAGAACTTGAATCAACTTTTGAAGTGGTTGAGTCTTTCAGCTGAGTACTTGTACTTTTAACAAATCTGTTAGTGATAATACTTTTTCCTTTTACAATCTTTTGAAAAGTAAGAGGTAAAATATCAGCTTTTTCTAAGATATTTATGTTCTTGCTAAAATCAACACAGTTAGCAGCTTGGGAATAATTTCCACCAATAATAGCTTGAACTTGTTTTGGAATCTGCTCATTGACACACTGAGTGGTCTTCTCAGCAGATACACACCAAGATCTAACTACTTTTTGAAGGTCATTAAACTTTATTGTTGCTTCATTGATTTCTTTTACCAAGATCTGATTAAGTATCTTTTGATTAGCTAAATCATCTTCCAGTTTTGTCATTTGTTTCAGTTTCACATCTTTAAGACTTAATCTCTCTTTTAGTGATTCTATTTCTAATTTTAGCTTCTTTTCTCTTTGAATATTTGACTGAAACTCAACACACAGATAATCAAACATAGTGTTCTTTTCATTATCTTCATAGTTAATAAATTTTCCAACCTGATACATAGAAGAGGGATCCCAGTCAGGAGAAGTACAACCTTTAGCAACTTTCTTCATGTCCTCATCAAAGGAACTTGTACTTGCTGTGTTAGCCATCAAACTGAACTGAGCTGTGAGGACCTCATCTTCATCACTTGAGAGATCTTCCTCAGCCCAATCTTCTTCTTCAGCAACCAGCATCCTGTTCTGAGCCTTCTTCTTCTTTTTGTCAAGGACAGCAGCAAGAAGCTTCTTATACTTAGCTTCATAATCAATCTTACTGTCTGAGCTTGAGGAACCCTTAAAGCATGTGCTTCCTCTGGACTTACATTCACTGGCATAGTGACCAGTCTTGCCACAGGAAAAGCAACCCTCAAAAGCCTTTGTTTTGAACTTGGCTTTTTCTCCCTTGAAAGGTCTCTTCTCAAACCTCTTGACACCCTTTCTTTTTAAGAAAGGTTTGAACCTTTTTGCCAACATGGCAACCTGCTCAACAGCAGCTTCAATGCTGTCCATGTTTTCCAGAACTTCATCCCCATCAGCCACCTGCTCTTCATCAGAAGTTTCCTCTTCTTCTTCCTCATTACTTGATTCATCCACCACTGCTGCAAAACTCCTAGATCTTGTATCCTTAGATACAAGGGCAGTAGTTGTAGCTTTTGCAGCCTCCTTCATATCCTTGGTAGAGAGTTTCCTTTGTTTCACTGATTGTTCATGATTCATAAGGTTTCCAAAAAAACCAACCAGTGTAAGACCCTTGATTTTCTCACCATGTTTAAGCACAGTGATAAAATGATCCCAAGATTCTGGGAGAGAGTCTAGAAACTTGTTTACAAGTTCCTTATTGCTCTTGGGAACATCTGCCCTTCTTAAGTCATTAATAAGGCAGTTGAACCTGGTGTAGGTCTGAGTAAGACTTTCACCTTTATGAGCAAAAAAGAATTCATATTCTCTAACCAGAAGAAGTTTCTTGTTTTCCTGCACTTCTTCATTGCCTTCATATGCAACGGTCAAAGTGTCTAGCATCTCTTTTGCAGATTTTCAGTTAAGAACTTGATGATAGACATCATTTGGTAAAGCAGAGACTAAGGCTGTTCTTGCTTTAACATCAAGATTAACAAGCCTTTTGTCTTCATCAGACCATTGATTTATAGGCTTTATAATTAGTCTTTCAACAACAGGAACTTCATCAGTGGCTTCAGTTACTTGAATAGTTGAGGAAGGAACTTAAGGACCTTCAGTTACAGTTTTGAGCATTACATCATCTAGGCTTGACATATAGAGAAGAACTCTACTCTTCCAGAGAGAAAAGTTTTCTCCATCAAAAGTTGGACACCTAGTGAGTGAGCCATTATTTGAAGAACCATTTGAAGCAGCAACCGGAGTGGCCATTTGGTAGTGTGGGGTAGAAGCAGTTGAAGAGTAAGCAAAACAGATCTTAGATATGAGTTATCTAGCCTGCTCTGATACCAGTTGTTGGTCCCGAATGGATACTACAACAACAAATGTTTGTAGAAGGGGGGATTGAATACAAACTTTAGCAAATTAAAATTTAGGAGATACGCAGTTTACTTTTATATAATTCTTATTGATATGAATCAAGAATTACATGAACTAGATGTGGAAAATCTAAGTTCAATAAAAGGTGGCAACTAAATTTGTCTAACACATAGACTGAGCTAATCTTAAACAACTTATGTCTAAGATGTTCAACACATGAACAACTTTGTTATACTGAAAATAAAATGCTAACTCTTCTAGTTCTCAACAAATGAGATTTCAGTATTCAACTATCAATTCGCATACTTAGCATGTTTTCATGCATGAGTATATATAAGCAAGGTGTGTCCGGGTTGATGAAGAGAGAAGGAGACAAAGATACTTGGTTTAATAATATTATAATAGATAAAGGTAGTGGGTGGAAGGTAGTTTAACTTTACACGCAAAATGTGTAAAGTAAACATACTTTTCAGTAATGAGTTTACCCACTATCTATTATTATATTATTAAATTACTACCTTTATGTCTTGAGAAAGTAAACTTCTCCTTCCATGCTTTTGCTTTAATCAACACCATGCTTTCTGAAGATTTGACTTTACCAAGTATGGAGTTGCCAGCCATACTTAACATCATATCTTCGAGATCTTCTCTTCAAAAGTATTTTTCTCCTTTTTCAGGGGATAAAGATCTATCCTTTTTGTTTCTTTGCAGATACAAAAAGTGCTAAGTACTTTTACAAAGAAAGATCTAAGGCATAATAAGAACAACACATGTTCTGCCTTTGACTAAAGAAAATATTACATAGAAAAGTTATTAACTGAGATATAGAATAATGACTCAGCTAACAGACACTGAACTGCAAATGTAAATTTGCTCAGCTAAGGTTAAATGTGAAAGACTCAGCTGACTAGATTTGCTCATCTGATCGAAATGCTCAGCTAATAATACAAATCAAGGTATAGCTAACAAACTGATCAAACTAAACTGTCAGCTGATCCCAAGGGCTCAGCTAATCGTTTGAGTATGATCAGCTTATGAAGGAAAGATTGGATAAGTAGTAAATACCTTATCTGACAGATAGGAGGCATCAGCTGATCAATGTGATTGTGTCAGTTGATCCTTGATAGCTTAGCTGATCTTTGAAATTTTCCTCAGCTGATGGTTTTTTACTGTTCTTTTCCTCTCAGCTGATCTTCCTGAAGCTTGTCCTTTAGCTGATACTTAGTGTTCAGCTGACACTATGATTCGTCAGCTGACATTTCTTACTTAGAAATTCTTTAAGACTAAGATGAAAAACAACACATGTTTTTCATCAATCTAAGTCCAAAACTGAATATATGGTTTTGTTAACATCAAATCCTATTTTACTTAATAGATAGGTTTGATTTAAGTTTGATATTGCTATCTCCCCAACAGTATTCGTTCCTCTTTTGAGAGATATCCACGGGCCCCTCGTCGACTATATTGATGACACCAAAATGCGTGGCCATGCTCGAGTTGAATTGATGGATCAATTCTGCAACTTGTTTATTTATCATAGTTAGTCTTGTTCGAGAAATAGAATCGTGGGTGATCTGGAGGTTGACCGTGTTCAATGCCTTACATTCATAGGGATATCGTGAACGAAGGGATGAATGATCACTTATCTATAGGATCAGTCTTTGCAGGTTGGTACTTGTCATGGATGACATCCTATGCTGACTTGGGGGCATAGATGCCTTGTTAGAGGCGAATCTATGTCGGTGACACCTTTCGTGGGTCTGTCATGTGCAAGTGGGAGTCTGTTGGAATATGCCCACTGACACACACGAGTTGGTACCAATGCCGATGAGGCATAGGCCTATTGGGTCACACGCTAAGTATTGATTCCGGCAACACCTTGAACGAGAGAGAAGGAAAATTCCTAAAGATGGTTTCGGTGGGCCAGGCACGGCGAGAGAGACTTCATATATAATCAATATAAAAATAGAGTAAATTACACGAATCGTCCCTGTGGTTTGTCATTTATTTCACATTTCATCCTTGAACTTCTTTTATTACACCAGAGGTCCTCAACGTTTACATTTTGTCACGTCTACAGTCCCTGGCCTATCTGAAATGACTAAAATACCCTTTCTTCTTAATTTAACTTTTCTTTTACATTTTATTCCTTTTCTTAATTAATAAATCATTATTTTTAATTTTATTACTATTATTAATATGTAATTAAAACCCATCCCCCTTACTCCCAATCTCTCTCTGTCTCTCTTTGTCACCGCCTCTAGCCACCGCAGCCACCTTGGCACCACCACCAACATGAAATATTTCCCCTTCTTTACTTGGCGTCTCTCTCCGCCTTTCTGTCACCTCCCTCTAGCCACCGCACCCACCATGGCACCACCACCAATATCAAGAATTTCCTTTCTTTACTCGGCGATTCTCTCCGTCTCTCTTTGTACCGCCTCTAGCACCGCCTCTGTCACCGTAACCACCAAAGCTCTGTCCTGTGAAAGGTTAAGTGCAACGTAAATTTGACGAGCACAACCACCATGGCACCCCCAATCAAGACCACAATAACCCTAATCGGAAAACAAGAACATTCAAGATCAAGAACAAGAACAATCCCTAATAAAAAACAATCGATTTCTACACAGATCTAACCTAAATAAACCTAATCAAGAATAAAAGTCGAATGAACAGATGGCTGTGGTGGGCTGAGAGAAAATGATTTGTGGATTAGGATTTCCACATAGAGAGAGAGAGAGGATCGAGTCGGGGGCGAGAACATATGGTTGTGATGTAAAGATGGCTGGCAGCGGTTGGCGTTGGTGATGCCCGTGAGAGTCGGAGGTGAGAAATAGACAGCGGAAGTGAGAGTCGCCGGTGGGGGCTGCGTCTTTTCCGGCGAAAGTGAGGTGGTTGGCGGTGGCGATGGCGGCTGTGAGGTGGTTGTCTTCTCCGGCTGGCTGTGAGAGTTGCCGGTGGAGGAATGCTGGTGACGGTGTTAAGAGAGGAAACCGACATAGTTACAGAGGAGGGGGGGGGGGCTGTTTGATTTTTATATAATTAAGAAATAATAATTATAATTAAAATAATGATTTATTAATTAAGAAAAGAAATAAAAATATAAAAAGAAAGTTATATTTATAAGAAAAAGATATTTTAATTATTTTAGATGAGTCAGGGACCATATAAAAGAACAAATTAACTAAAAAATACTAATTCATAAAGAATAAACCATACAACTTTTAAATTTAAAAGACTAAATCGATAGTTTCCGCTAGGTTAGAAAACTAGAGTTGTGTTCAATAAAGTCCATGTTTTTTGTGAAGTCCCGAGGGACAAATCTCAGCCGTTGGATCAACAAAATGTCAAATCGATTTTCTGGCGAACCCACCGTTGAATCATCATGATTTTTGGTGAGGGTGATCGGTTTTAACTCCCCTACAAGACTATGGAGCCTGATCGTCCTCACGATCCTCCATTAATGAGAAATCGAGCAAAAAAAAAATCCGACCACCATGGCCGCCGCTGCAAAATCTGACCACCACGGTAGGAGTTAATGTTGGTAGCGCACATGGTTCAGCTCGGTTTGATGAGAAGAGTTCAGATCTGGTCTTGGATTCGTCATTCGATGTTTCAAAAAAAGATTTCGAGTTTTATGTCTCAGATCTGGCGCCGACGAGGCCAAATTCGTCGGCTGCCGGAGTTGTTCAGGGTGGGGATGGTGATGGTTCAACTCGGTTTGGTCCAAGGAACTCAGATCTGGCCTCGGTTTCCTCTAAAAGTTCCTCGAAAAAAGATTTTGATGCGATAAACGGATGTGGTGGTCGGTGTCGGAGGTGGTGGTGGCCGGCAGTGTGCAATCACATGATGCGATAAACGGAGGTGGTGGTCGGCGTCGGAGGTGGTGGTAGCCAGCAATGTGCAATCACATGTGATTGTGGCTTCAATCACTTGTGATTGTGCTGCCGGAGGTGGTGGTCGGCGGCGGTGGTGACGGTGGTCGGCGGTGTGCAATCACATGTGATTGCGTCGCCGGAGGTGATGGTCGGCAGTGTGCAATCACATGTGATTGTGGCTTCAATCACATGTGATTGCGTCGCCTGAGATGGTGGTCGGCGGTGGTGGTGACGGTGGTCGGCGGCTGCGGTGGTGGCAGGAGGTGCTGGTGGGCGGTGGAGGTGAAGCGCAGTGGTGGAGGTAGCGTGCAGTGGTGCTGGCGGTGGTGGTGGTGATTGGGTATTCAATGACATGCGATTGTGGTTATGGCGTTGGTTAGGAGGCTGAGATTTGTCTCTTGGGACTACACAAAAAAATTGGACTAGATTGAACATTTCACTAGAAAATTGGGTGTGTTTGGTTGAAGAAAAATACACTAGTTTTCTAAAAAAAATTTCAAGGAAAAGTGAAAATTCTAAAAATATATTTGGTTAATATTTTTTTCTAAGATTTTTCAAAAAAGAGGAGTTTTCACTTTTTCAATTTCCTGATAAATTAGAAAAATCCATATCCTCTCTTTTCCACTTTTTTCTAAACATGTTTTCTAATTTTTTAGAAATGAAAATAAAAAGTCTATCGGTTTTACCAAAAAGTTTTCTAAATTTTTTACAGAAAACTGAAAATGAAAACTCCACCAATTATATAAAAAAATTTTCTAAAGAAACTAAAAACATTTTTTTATAACCAAACACAACCATAACTCCGTCTCCCTAAAAATATTAGAGAAACTCCATAAATCCGGTTAATCTTTTCTGTTGTTATAAAATAAAACTACTGAATTTACTACTAGGAACTAGGAAGGAATTTGTAGCTTACTCAGCTTTCAAGAATCCTCTACAGCTATGCAATGAGAACTGAGAATGAGGACACAACAATGGCGGATTCCACAAGAAACTAGACGACTTCAATGATTTATCATCTTCTTGTTTTATTCTATGAAGATATTCCACTATGCCGTTTCAATTTCTCCAGAACCCACAAAGTCGCTCATCGTGCGACTATTTACGCATTTCTTCGATTTCAATTCTGTGCTAAACTTTCAACTCCAGCATGGGTTCTCCATCTGACTCAGTGCTACAAAATGAACAGGTAACCATTATTTTCGCTTCAGTGTCGTAACTCATATAATTAACATTAAATTCCGATTATGTTGTTACCTTTCTACGTATTGTTAGGTTTGGCTCCTTTATTGACTACTCATGAAGTCATCATGATCAGTCCCTTCTTTTTGGGGATTTGAAGTAAATATATATTGGAATTGGTGCAGAGCACTTATTTACCAATCATAATACTTTTGAACGTATGATCAATGTTTTAAAGTACGGTTTTTTAAGTGACCCGGACTTTAGAATTTTCAAATTTATTACATATATGTGTATATATATATATATATGAAAAAGTTCATGCGAGAACCATTCTTAGTGCGAGAACCGCGAGCCGTCCAATTCCTCCTCTTTCAATGTGATTGTCCATCCATGAATTCCTTACATGCACCCTGCCACACTCTATCTCTCCACGCTCACCATCCATGAAACTTCCTATATCCAAGGAACGACCGAGATTGGTTTTCACGGTTCTCGCACTAACAACGGTTCTCGCATGAACCCTCCCCTATATATATATATATATATATATATATATATATATATATATAAACATTACATAAAGTAATGAAAACATTGTCTACAATAATAACCTAGAAAATTTAATTCGAAAGAAATAGCTGGTGGGGTTGAAGTGCATAAATTAAAATTTGCATGTTTGCATCATAATAACCTAGAAAATTTGATCGAAAAAATAGCTATCGGGTTTGGAGGGCCTAAAAGTCTTGATAGTTGTGTATGATAAAATATTATTGTGTACAAATAACATTTGATAGTTTTTAATTTTATTGCAAATGGTGGAGAAACCCACATTTTAAGTGGGAAAATTATATACTTATGAATATATTCTCTATTAGGCTCTTGGCTTGCAGCCTTTTGACCATCCAGAGGTAGCAAAAGTAGTTTACTATGAAGATTGTGTAATGGGGTCAAAACATGTAATTTTCCTGTAGTGTTCGGTTTGGGCTGTGTTGAACTGTAACACATCTGACTAGTTTTATCCTTATTAATAATTGGTAAGTATGCCAACTTGCCAAGTATCATTATAAAGGTTTATGCATTAAAACTACAGTTTTGGAGACTGTAGACTTGCTAAACTATAAGTCATTTGGTTTATCTTCTTATTTCAAATGTTTGATCCATAGAATAAAACATAATCCGAAACATTCTGTTAACAAGTAAATTGTTTGAAATTGTCACCTCTAATGGTTATAGTGTGCATATTTTAATTGATCAATTTGTTTTTAGCAGGGAAAATACATCCGTGCTCGTGAGAATCCATTTTTTGATGGATTGAGCAAAGGTAACGCCTCTAAAAACAACAAAAAATCTCTATTTGACAGCATAGGAAGAAATAGTAAGAAGCAGATTTCTCGTTGGTCCTCGGTTATTGGTCATAAGGGGTATACACCTGATATTCGAGAAAATGTATCATACAGTTCATCAAAAGGTTTACAATTAGATATAAGCAAAGACCCTTTTGGGTCTGAAAGTGTTAATTTAGTTTCATCTCTAGAAGATGAGATTCAAGTTGAAAAATCATTGAGTGTTAATAAAAAGAAACAAAACCTCTTGGAAGTTTCAGTTCCTCAATGTGCAGCAACTTTCTACTATGGCTGCTCTTCACCAAGGATAGATGTTATGGAGTCTTGTGAAAGCATTCAGAGGCTAAATTCGTATTTGAAAGATTGTAAAGATGCTGTAAATACAGGTGTTCCAGGCAGGTTTTTGCGGGCTGTACTAGGACACGTGTCAGGTATGCATTGTTATTATTGAATTAACCTTGAACTTTAGCTCTTGAACTTTTAACAAGTGATACATTGTTTCCTATGTTATTCAAGAATATGAAAATAGCCCAAAAAGCACTTTGGAAATTACATAACTGTGCTATGGATCATTTTATGCTACTGAATAAATAGTTTAACATTTTCTTCTGACAGTTCCTATTGCCAGGCCAGGCGTCTTAATCTTAGTGGTTTATATCTGGTAGTGGCTTATCACCTAGAACTTGTACCCTTAAACTGACCCGGAACTTTTTTGTTGTCTATGAACTCCATGTTTAATTTTATGCTTGGTTCATTTGTATTTTTATCTCAATGGGAATATTGAATATTTGTATAAGAATGGTTGTAATAATATGCAGATGCTGGATCGTTTATCTCCACAATTATGTACTCCTTCTACTTAAACGAAATAGAAAAGAGCTCTCAGTTTTGCACCATTCCTATTATGAACATTAAGAGGGAAGACATTAACTCTCATGCAGAGGTGCAGTGGTTACTTAATTCGTGTAACGTTGATCTGCCATCACTTCTGTTCATTGATGAGGTAAAGCATATTACTTTAATGGAATTAAAATCTTTAGGATGGATGGAATCAGTAAGAAGAATTTTGACCCATTTACTTGTGAACATGCTTGATATGCATTGTGCTTATCGACTCAAATTACTCAAGTGAGTTAAATTAAGAATTAAGATTTGAAATATTTTAGCTAAAAAAGTGTTAAATGGATCCAAACTCGTCGAAAGTTGCTTAAGGTGTATTTTTAATGCATACAACCTGTTAAATCATCATTATTATTAAATATTTATATTACGGAGTATATTTGTAATATTATTGCCTGTGCGATGGTAATTAATACATTAGTTATTTATTAGAAAATGGACAAAGAAGTGTTTTTGAGGTCGATCTGACCTGTACCAAGAAGTGTCCCATTTGACTCTTTACACAGCCCCCCATGTCACCTCTAATGGTATCATATCTTGCAAATTGCATTTTGTCCACATATTTGTCTTTCTAAAATAGCTTAAATGTACCTCCAAGTCTTGACGTTGCAGTATTGTGCTAATCATTTGAGCAGGTTGATCTTTCCTATTATGATCTATTTGGAAGTCTTAAAGTAGTTTTACTGAATGCTGATAAGCTCCCACAGAAACAAGAGGTAAAATTTGTTTAAAGTTCTTTTGGCAATTTGACGGTGATTGACCTGATTGCTTTAAACGGGTCGATATGGGCTGTGTGTTATCACAAATCGGTCAAACAGGTCAAAAGTCGCTCAAAGTTGTTTACTGATGCAAATTTAACCTCCTAAATCATTTTATTTAAAGGTGTGGGTTACTATTCTAGTAATCTTGTGATCATATTAGCCCATAGTTATTAATTATAATAAAGAATGTAGAAAAAAAGTTGTTTTCAGTTAAACCGAAACACAGCTATACTAAAAATTAATCATCTCGTCATCATTTATGGAAAACAGCTTAAAGAGATACCTGTTTGTGATTGAATGAAACAGGCACTTAAGGAGTCAGCAGTTGAAATATTCACTTGCCAAAAGGTTAGATTCATCTTAATTACATTGGCGGTCGTCTTGTATGCTTTGGAAGCCTTCCATAATTTTAATCTTTTTTACAGGGTGGTCCCAATTATCCTTCAGATGACAATGACATCAACAAACAGGTGATTTTGATTTTGAAAGTACACAAGCTTCTAAAATCTGTGATGTAGATGGTGTTTCTAGAAACAAGGGAAGAATGGACATGAGGGTCTAATTCAATCCATATTAATATAACATACAAGTGTATAATGTAAAATATGCAATTTAGATAGTGTTTCTAAATGCACAAAGCTTAGTATTTAATGTGATACATACAGGACTCTTCTTGTTGTGCCCTTATTGCTGAAAAATTTGCATCAACATCACCTGAGATATTGGCAGGAAAAGGGTTCTCTCGTCTTCTGGTATGTATATCTTCTACGGTTTTAAAGTATTCGTTTATTTTTCCTTCTTTTATTACCCCCTTTTGACTTTTTTTCTGCTGTCTACAGTAGACTTCGGTAATTAAACTGCTTTCCACAAGTAATGTCTTTAGGGGCGTATGGATGTGTGTTTTCTACATAATTATTATGAAATCAAAGAACTAATATTGTAATTAGGATCATATAGTTAAACATACGGGTAGTTGGATAAATTTTCATTTATCCTAAATAATATGTTTCCAGAAACTCCATTCTTGCTTAAAGAATGCCATCTATGAAAAACATCCCTAAAATCCAACTGGTAGTCAACTTACATAATAATTTTTAGCAAGTCAAATCAGATACATGGGGAAATAAACACACACATAGGCACACACACAAGCACTAGCATAAACAACCCCTAATCCTTTTGAAGAGTTCCAATGATCCTGATGATTAAAGCAAATAGCAACATGACATTGGACATCAAGATGTCCTACCATCGTGGACTTAGATTTTACTTAAGAATTTAATTTATTGTGTATTTGTGGTTCATCTTTCTCTTTGTTCTTGCAGCTAGCATGTATCCTCTTGGACACTGATAATCTAACAAGCCCCCAGTGTACTTCCGTAGATAGATACATGTCAACATTATTACTTAATGGGGCTGGCCGATTTGGATGCAACGGTCTTTACCAAATCTGTAAGTTCAGTATATTGATTTAGTTTTGAGTTTCATTTCACTTATTTCTATATTTTTTTATGTTTGTCGTTTTTTATCAAGGATATTGATGACTTCGACTAAGGTATTCTGTATTGTTGTCAGTGAGATCTAAAATGCATGATGTATCCCAACTTACAGTTGGACAAATCCTGCAAAAAGACTTCAAGAAGTGGACAAGTGAAGGTGGACATATTCTTATGTTTCTTAGTACATAATGCTTTATTTATCTTTGATGCAACTATAAAAGTAGCATAATAGGTTGGTTATGTGGGTTTGGTAAGAGGTCAAAACAGTAATTTGTTGTTTTGGGGGTATGTTGGCGGGGTTGACTTGACACACTTTTACTCTAAAGTTATAATCAAAATTTTCTAAATAAGTAGAAGGTTTGTGTTAGAAATTGTATAAATTCTTTTAAGTAAATTACACCAATCGTCCTTTAGGTTTATACCAGTTGACTATTTGATAGTTACATTTTCAACATATAGATTGGTTGTCCTTAATTTTGAGTACTTTTAACTTGCTGTATTAAATCAGCACTTAACTCTCTCTCTCCCGTGCCTTTCACATGAGGGAAAATGCTGGTTTTACCTTTTTTTTTATAACGTACTACTACTTACATCATAATCCTTTATTGCATTTGTTTTTTGTTTGTGTTAATCTTGATATTTAACGTTTAAACGTTTTTATTTACAACTCATTTTATGTTGAAAAATTCGTCATGAAGGATGAATTTGTGTTCAAACGGGAAACCCAAATATCGTCTAAATAATCAATTTCGCCTCAAGCATTCATCCTATGACTTAAAATTTCAGAAAAGCTAAGAAAATTTTATCCTGTAGTTTGGTTTTCCTTCGACATCATTGTCCAAATTCAAACATACACCTGCAAATGACACGTTCTAACGTTCCACTCTAAATCACAGGTTCAACCATACCCTGAAAATACACAGATTCAAATATATACCTTCACATACAAACCCCCTTCAAACATTTAACCATGAATCAAACTTAAAACCTTAAACAAACCCCAAATCACACAGAACCAGGTTTGACCTTGTTATACAAACATACCAGATCTACAAAATAGAAAGAAATAAACGGAAAAATGAGGGTGGAAGAGAGAACAAGTGTCAGGAAGTTGTGGTGGATGGTGGATCATGGTGTTGGATGTCGTGGTTGGTGAGAAAAAGGAGGCGCAGCAGCTTTCTAATGTGGTATACAGAGATCAAGGCACCAACTGTACCTCTCCTCAAGTTCACAACATATGCAGCAATCATCACAATGGCATTCACAGTCTTCGCATACTTCATTACAACAGTTTAAGGGATTGTAACAGACTTTAATTATTGTTAGTTAGTTGCTAGTTTGTTAGTTAGTTCTCCTTTGCTGTATATATACCTGTATCAGTTCTCTGAGTGAAGTAATGAGATTTACTCTTCTCTCACATTCTATCGTATTCCAATTTATATCATGGTATCAGAGCTTTCCACCGAATCCAAATCAATCGGTAAAGCTCAACGATCCTACTGAAATCTTATTCAATCAATTAGAAGATCTGAAGATCTCTTGGATCCTTCAATTTTTCTTCTCACAATCTGTCCTCATTCAAATTGTTCTTCGAAACCCTAGAAATTCACCATGTCTGGTCCAGAAAACTCTCAATTGAATGAAGACATCAATTCGACTAATCATCCTCTCTATCTTCATCAAAATGACCATCCAGGTCTCGTGTTAATCTCAAAGAAGTTAACCGGCTTAGAAAATTACAGTACATGGAAACGCTCCATGATGATTGCGCTAAATGCGAAAAACAAATTGAGAATCGTTACAGGGGATTACAAAGAACCAGCTCTCGACTCAAATCTCAGGAGCTACTGGGAACGAACCAATGATATGCTCATCTCCTGAATTCTAAACACTGTTTCTGATCAGATAGGTAACAATTTGCTCTTTGTCAAATCTGCTACTAGCATTTGGCAAGAATTACATGAACACTATGCACAATTGGATGGCCACAAGGTCTATCAAGTAACAAATGAATTAGTACAACTTCAACAAGGAAATGGAACCATTGAAACGTATTATCACAAACTTAAGGGATTATGGGATGAATTGGATGCTCTTGAAGCACCATATATGTGTACATGTACATGTAACTGTGAGAATGGGAAAGTAAATGGTGAAAGGGACCAAAGGAAAAGATTGATTCAATTTTTAATGGGGCTTGATGAAAGCTATACAAATGTCAGAGGGCAAATCTTGTTGCTACAACCTCTTCCTGCTGTGTCTAAAGCATACAACATGCTTAGACAAGAAGAGAAGCAAAGGGAAAATCAAAAGCAACCTCCTGTCATTCCAATTGCTTTAAACACTATGTCCTACAAGTGCCATCTTGGAAACCAAAACCCAAGACAAAGTGACAACTCACAAAATGTCAGGAAATCAAATTTCAAGAAAGTCCTCACATGTACTTACTGCAACAAGGAAGGGCATCTACGAAATGAATGTTATAAAATAGTAGGTTACCCTCCTAGCCATCCTTTACACAAAAAATATATTCCCTTATCCCAAAGACAACCTCAAGGAAACAAAAACAGGAGTGTTAACATGATGATGAATGAAACTGACACGCCAATGGATGGTAATTCATCCAATTCTGTTCATGATGATACTGACATGCAAGTTCACTCTCGAATGGACCTCTTACAGAACCAACTCAATCAAGTACTTCTTCTCTTACAAGCAAAAGAGACATAAGATATTTCACCACCACCAATGGCAGGTATAAACTCATTTGTAGCTTCATATACTACCAAATCTAAGGATACTTGGATAATAGATAGTGGTGCAACCGATCATATCTGCAATTCCATTTCTTTAATGCATCATACAAAACCATGTCACCCACCTATCATTGTTAGACTACCTAATAACAACTCTGTCACTGTTCACTTAATTGGTTCTGTTTGTCTATCTCCTCACATTACTCTCCATGACGTCTTGCATGTTCCATCTTTTACCTACAACCTCATTTCCATCAGTAAACTTCTTCATCTTACTTACTCATCAGTCACCTTCACTAATGACAAATGCATTTTTCAGGACCATAATGGCCAACTTGCACAAGGATGTCACCACGGTGGTCTCTACACCTTTTCATCTTCAAATACTATCCAGACACCACAAACTACTGTTTTTGCAAGCTCTAGTAATCCACACACTTGGCATGCTAGACTTGGTCATCCCTCATACAAGATCCTTCAGAAAATTCAATCCATATCTCCACTTGCCTCTTGTAATACTGATTTTCAATGCACTATATGTCCATTAGCTAAACAACACTTATTACCTTTCCCACTTAGTTCTTCTCATGCTACTCATTTGTTTCAACTTGTACATGTTGATGTTTGGGGACCTTACAAGTACCCAACAATTAATAAATGTACCTATTTTCTGACTATTGTGGATGACTATTCAAGAGCTTTATGGACATATCTAATACCGAATAAACATCATGTTCCAACTACTTTGAAATCTTTTCATACTTATGTTCAAACACAGTTCCAAGCACACATCAAAACAATACGTAGTGACAATGGAACATAATTTGTAAACTCGACATTATCTGAATTTTTTCAAACCCATGGAATCATTCACCAAAAGTCTTGTCCTTATACACCCCAACAAAATGCTAGGGTGGAAAGGAAACATAGACAATTGCTTGAGGTGGCAAGGTCAATACAATTCCAAGCAAATTTACCCAAACATCTGTGGGGTTACTGTATTCTAAATTCCACCTACCTCATAAATCGATTACCCACCAAAATTTTGAATTACAAAAGTCCTTTTGAAGTCCTTTATAATAAACCACCTGACCTAACACATTTAAGGACTATTGGATGCAGGGCTTATGCCTATTCCCATGAATCTGACAAATTCAATCCAAAGGGCATACCCATGATCTTTCTTGGTTATCCACCAAATCAAAAGGGATACCAACTTCTTGACCCCACCACACAAAAAGTTATCATCACCAGAAATGTTATATTTCATGAAAGCACTTTCCCTTTCCATCATAGTACCACCATCTCGAATACACAACCTACTTTCCCACCTAATACCACTACCTTCCAAAATACCTGTGTTGACTTTTCATTACCTCCTATACCTCCAGCTGACTCATTATCAACACCATCTACTACCTCCACCAATTCATCTACAATTCCTACCACAACTCACGTGCCTTTACACACTTCTGACCATACTGTTCCACCACCTTTAATGACTCCACCTAATGAACCAAACCCATCACATACACCTACTGAATTAAATCCACCAAATCCTTCTACTGAATCAAATCCACATATACGAAAATCTACAAGAGTCAAAAATCCACCATCAAAGTTTCAAGATTACCATTGTTCTTTTCCTTCACACTCTGCACACACGGCTTTGTCCAAATACCACCATTCTCATTTTCTTTCTTATACCAATCTTTCACCACCCACACTAAAGTTCATTCATGACGTAGATAAATTGGTTGAACCACAATCTTTTTTGCAAGCATCTAAAGATTTCAGGTGGACTGAAGCTATGAATAAGGAAATACAGGCCCTTGAATCAAATCATACATGGATATTAACTCCATTACCTCATGGAAAACAAGCCATTGGATGTAAATGGGTATACAGGATCAAGTACAATGCTGATGGCTCTGTTGAAAGATTCAAGGCCCGATTGGTTGCTAAGGGATTTACTCAACAGGAAGGAGTGGACTATAATGAAACTTTTGCACCAGTAGCAAAGATGATCACTGTTCGAACTTTACTAGCTATTGCTGTTAATAAAGGATGGGACATTGCTCAACTTGACATCAATAATGCTTTCTTACATGGGGATCTTAATGAAGAGGTATATATGTCCATTCCATCTGGCTATCCTAAACCACTACATTCAAACATTGTCTACAAACTACAAAAATCCTTATATGGACTGAAACAGGCCAACAGGCAATGGTTTGAAAAGCTTACTTCTTCACTTCTCTCAATTGGTTTAAGCAAAGTTACATGGATACATCACTCTTCACTTTCAACAGCAATGGTATTTTCACTGCCTTACTGGTTTATGTCGATGCCATCCTAATTTCTGGCAATCAACCTTCTCACATCACCACTGTAAAGACACATCTTCTTGACACTTTTAGTATCAAGGATCTTGGTTCTCTTCACTATTACTTGGGCATCGAAATTCTAAGAAACTCAAGTGGCATCATCATGTCCCAACGCAAATATGCACTTGATTTACTCAAACAAGCAGATGTTCTAGACACCAAACCAGCTGCTACCCCACTTGATCCCACTTCTAAACTTAATCACACTGATGGTGATAAACTTGATGACCCCTCTCTTTATCGATCCTTAGTAGGTAAACTTATTTACCTTACCCTTACTCGCCCAGATATTGCTTTTGCAGCCCAAACCTTGAGTCAATTCTTACAAGATCCGAGAACCACGCACATGAAAGCTCTTCTCAAAACCTTGAGATATATCAAACTCTGCCCTGGTCAAGGTTTGCACTTTCCTGCATCTACTAATCTTTCACTTCAAGCTTTCTGTGATAGTGACTGGGCAAGTTGCCCAAACTCTCGCAGATCCATCACTGGATATGCAGTCTTCCTAGGATCGTGCTTGGTATCCTGGCAATCGAAAAAACAAAAAGTGGTGTCCAGAAGTTCAACCGAAGCAGAATATCGAGCTCTTGCAGACACTACTTGTGAGCTAACTTGGCTCAAATGTCTTCTACTTGACTTCAATATCATTCACAACATCAATTCCTACACCCATCATGTGTGATAATGCTTCCGCAATTGCTTTAGCTTCCAATCCCATTCAACACGCTCGAACAAAACACATAGAAATTGACTGTCATTTTGTTAGAGACAAGATCAAAAATGGTGAAATTCTACCAACATTTATCCCTTCAAAACTTCAAACTGCTGATATCTTAACCAAGGGTCTCCACAAACCCTTACACTATCAATGTCTATCCAAGTTGGGCTTGTGTAATCCCTACACCATTCCAACTTGCGGGGGGGATAATGTCGTATACAGAGATCAAGGCACCAACTGTACCTCTCCTCAAGTTCACAACATATGCAGCAATCATCACAATGGCATTCATAGTCTTCACATACTTCATTACAACAGTTTAAGGGATTGTAACAGACTTTAATTATTGTTAGTTAGTTGCCAGTTTGTTAGTTAGTTCTCCTTTGCTGTATATATACCTGTATCAGTTCTCTGAGTGAAGTAATGAGATTTACTCTTCTCTCACATTCTATCGTATTCCAATTTATATCACTTTCGTTGTCGGCAAGGTAGAGCTAGAGTTTGGAGGGAGACGCAGAGAGTGGGGGAGGGAAGGTTGTGTTTGATAGATGTTTCATAGATCATGGTGGTGGACTGGTGGATCTTGTTGTTGGCGAGTAAGGAGTTGCCACAAGCCGTGTTTTAGATCGTGGTTGGCAAGGAAGATGGTTGCTCCAACTGGTCAGGCAGCAAGAGAAATTTAGTTAGAATTATGAGGGAGGGAGGGAGGGAGGGATAAAACACATTCAAATCACGACATGAAAGTTTTGCACATAAGGGGACTTAATGGTTCAATCAGACAGGATATGTACAAGACCTTCTAAGTTAAATTTTTAAATATTAAGGACTACCATCCGCCTTTTGAAATCTGAAGTACCAAACCATTCACCTGCTATAAACCTAAAGGAGAATTGGTGTAAGTTGCTATTTCTTTAATTCTTTGCTCAAATATGACAACTTTGACCAGGTAAAGGTGATATTGGTGGCTCCAAATTGGTTGTATCTGATGTGGGATTGAGTACAGTTGGGATATCTATTCCTCAGCTTCTATCTCATGATGAGACTTCAATTCAAGAGATCATTCTCTTCCAACGTGAGTATTATTAAAGAAATTAATAGTATTAATAATATGTTAGCATCATCTTTTATTTAGTTTTTGTTTACTTCTTAATAATCTGCTCGGAAACTTAGAGCTGGTTTATTTTGTTGCTTACACTCTTCATTGTACTTTCATGCATTGTACCAGCCATTTATATTCCAAGTTCAAAGCACAAATTTTACAAATCTTAATGAATTTTCTATGCACTTGCTGCACTCATAGAATACTTAATGTTTTATGATGTTTCTTCTTGAGTGCAGAAATAGAGAAATTACGGTTGCTCATAATCATCTCGGGTTACGGGCATCATAAGAATTTTAAGGTTAGCAGACTTCTGATGTTCCTTGTTTATTTTCTTCAATGAACAAACCTTTAGAGGTGTTTGGATGTGTATTTTGGAAGTGATTATTAGGGGTGTTAAAAAAACCAAAAATCCGACCTGCCCCGTATGAACCGAAACCGAAAAACCCGATATCCGTAAAACCCCTAACCCGAAAAACCCGAAAATTATGGTACCCGTGGAACACGGGGCGTGTTCGGATTTTAAAATTTGATATCTGCAGATACCCGCGGGTATGCTTTTATATCCACGGGTAGCCCTCACCATCTCCCCTAATTCCTCTTTTTTGAGCTTCAATATCTTGAGTTTGCAAGCCTGCAATGATTGAGAGTTCAATAAGGAGAAACTAAAATAGATCAACAGTGCCGACTTCAATCATATCCGTTTTTTGTTTCTACAAGGCTCTCATCGAAGATCTGATCGATTTGCCAGTGATTTATATATTATTGTTTAACTGTTTCTACCATTGTTTAGTGTTTTATTCTGAATCTGAACTTGTTGAAAAGTGAAAACAACAAAAATAAAAAACAACTCAATTTTAGGGTACCCGTGACCCGAACCATGGATACCCGCCTCCCTTTGGGTACCCGCATAACGTGTACCGCTGTTAGAGGTTCGGTTTCGGTTCCTAAAAAGGTATTGAAAGTAGTGTTTGGACGTGCTTATGCTATTTCAAGTTGTAATAGTGGTATTTCACGAATAATGAATTTTTTTGAGTAAAAAATAGATACAGGGCATTTTTGTGAAAAAAGGAGAGATGATTAGTGAAATAAGAGTAAAAGTTTATCAAATTTGGGGAAAATAACTAGCTAATCAGCTCCAATAAACTAAACCAAACATCCCCCTCCCCTTTGATTTAATACAACTATTAACATATTTTCCACTTTTATTTCTGTTTTAATGTATTCAAGGAAATGCTGGTCTCTGTTGAATCCGAGGATCTCATGAAGGACCTACTTTCTTTCCTTGATAATTATGCTTCCCATCTATCCCTTCATGCATTGTATCAACCTGGTTTGATTAATTTTCCTTCATTTATTATTACAGGATTATCTTTTTCAGTCATCATACTTGTTCATAACGTTTTCTGCTACGAGAATCAAACACTGAGAATAAAACAACCTAGCCGCTTTTCATTATTTATTTAACTTTTATGAAATGTTGTCACGCAGGTTTGAGTGATGGGATGAGAACCTTTAGTGTCAATAATTTTGCATCAAGGACAATCATAGAGCAGCTGTTACATGATTTTTCTACATCTTAAAAGGCAAGTTTTAAAATAATTGACATGTTAATAACTTTGTTATTTTACATGCTATGTTGAGAGCGTTTAGATATGCGGTTAAGAACTAAGTTAGGATTATCGTAACATCAATTTTAATGTTTGGCTTAAGAGAATCTCCTTTTGATTATCTAAACCATTTTATACGTGCCACAACAAAACTTACTGTTTAATGGTGTTATAAAATTACTGATTTACTCTTTATTCTAGCCTATTTTGAGAGGCTTCTACTCTCGCATCATAAAGGGTCTATGATACAAGCCCAAAGATTAACAGCTTGATGATGACAATTCAATTGACATCCAGGCATGCAGGAGAAAGTCTAATTTCATGCACTTTATTGTTACGTTGGTTTATGTTTTCTGCCCTTTATCCTTTCTGTTGGGAGGATATAAAGAAAAATTACTTAAGATTGTTCAATCTCTTTCTCGTATTATTCTTGGTAGATTGCCATCTTCAAATTGCTCTTCTATTAGTCTCCTTGCTTTTTCACAAAATATTCATTTTTTTTATTTTATCTATTAATTATTCAAATGATGAAGATATTGGCTTTGATTGAAAGTACATGGCGAACATGAATTGTTGGCTTTCTTTCTTCTCCCATTGCAGCAAAGAACAATCATACCCAATACCATCTAAATGGTTACATCTCTTTTCTAGAACTCTTTTTTCTAAAAATATTCGGTTCTATCTCGGTGCAAAATTCTCATTAAGCATATGCAGTTATTATTTCCGTTTCTTGCTGAAGCATACATTATCTGATATTTGAAAGTTTATTGGATGATAATCTGCTTTTAACTTTGTTTACCTGTCAGGTATATTCATATTCACAGCATCATGATTATTTGCATCTATATTTGCAGTTTTGTAGATGTCTTCAAATATCTGGATTACCAGCCAAGTTCAAGAAGGAAATTTGAGTGATGGAGATATAAAATTCTGCCTTGTTCTCAACGGTTGTAGTGACATCATCTGTGTTTTTCGGTTTGTCGATTATTTTGTCATATCAAGCTCTTTCCGCTAACATCAAGTTTATCTAGTGATCCAGTTATGTTGAATAGCCGTTGGCAATTTTGATTTGAGATAACAGTTCTTTAGTCTGGGGTAGTGGTAAAGGTTTCATTCAGAAAATGTAGTCTCTTTTGAAAGATCTTGTGTTTGTTTGATGACTCGACAATAGAACCTACGTTCTGCACACATTTTTCTGTTGGGGGTTCATGCTCCAAGGGTAATCACAAGATTAATATTTGTAAAGCTTCTCAAACAGATGTCTAAATCAGTCTATCCAAGTTCACAAAAAAAAAAAAAAAAGCAAATTCAGATAGAGTTAAAGCTTGTATTCTAAAGCAGATTGACCAAGGAAGAAATTAGTTGGTGATACTGTCAATCTTCATATATTTTTACATTTGTAAGAAGTTAATCTTCATATATAAATAAAGATTAACACACTTTATAGTTTATATTTATTGAATGATCATAATTTAATTGCTCAATCTTAATTATATATAACTGAAATACTAATTCTGGCTTTTCCGATCAAAATTGAATCAAGAATATCATGTATGTTCTTCTTAAATCTAAAAAAAATTATATATTTCATCCTAATTTATAAAATTATATTTACTCTATATAATATTTTTAAAATATCATACTTAACCATATTTTAAAAATATTTTAAAATGATAAAATTAAAAATATGATATTAATATTTGCATATATGTAAGAGGAGGAAGTAAGGATCTTCTTGAGGTCAACGTAAGAAGGAGGAAGCTCGTCTGGAACTCATAAGTCTTGAATGATTCTGTAAAACAAAGCACCGTTAGCTTTATCATGAGGGTTTGGCCTCGTAATGCTCCGGCGTGAGGATAAGAATATTGATGAAGGATCAAATGTTTTGTAGTGAGAGAGAGAGAGAGAGAGTAGTAATGGTTTTATTGTATTTTATATATCTTGTAGACTCTGGGCCCACTATGGCTTCCTGATAGTTGGTGGACTCATCATGATCCACCAACAGCTTGCTGTCTTTAGATATGAGATACCCATATCTCTGGCTCATGGCGAGCTCTACCAGATGTGCGTGGAGTAGCTAATGGAAGTGTGTCAGGTACCGTAGCATGTTCTTGCTCGGTTTCAACCATACGAAGTTTAGTTCTAGTGCCAACATCAAGTCATTCATCGGTTGACTCTTGAACTTCTTCAAGATCATTTTCTTTTCCACTTGATAGGTTACATATTAGCAACCTTTCTAGGAAAACTGCACTTCGAAGAACAAATGATTACGGATAAAGTTAAACCTTTCAGACCTGGGCTCCAATTTGTCATCTACCTCACGTCTCACGTAGGCTTGACATCCCCATATCCGCATATATGTAAGAGTTGGTTTCGCCGCATGACACATCTCGAAATGCGGTTTCTCGACAATGTTTGTTGGTACGAAGTTAATGATTCTAGCCGCCGTTTCAAGAGCGTAACCCCAAAAACTAATAGGTACCTCTGAGGGACTCATCTTAGAACAGACCATGTCAAGTAATGTCCGGTTTCTCAATTCGGCGACCATTATTAATTGTGGAGTCCTAGGAGGTGTTAATTGTAAGACAATCCCACGAGCCCAAACAGGAAGAACATGGTCAACTAGGGACAGCGCCTTAAGCCAGCGTGTGCTCCTACTAAATCTGCCTCCTCCGGTGATCTTCTATGGATCCAAGGTCTTCAAAACGCCATCTTCATGACTTTTGATGGTTGTCTCCAATATCCAAAGTACAAGTACATATAAAAGAAATGAAATGTCATTGATGACGTACCTACGTCCAGACCCAATCCAGGCCCAATAAGAGACCAAAGGACCTGCTAGCAACGTCTCTTCAATATCATGAGGTCAGGCCCAGCCCAGGCCTGACAAAGCTATCACGCCGCCAGGATGCGACAACAAACGATGCAGGTCAGGCTCAACGACGAACCGCATGGCCCTTAAAGGCATGATGTGCCTAACAACCTTGTTATCAGACTTTCCGTCCACTACAGGCTTGGCTCAACGATAACGTATCATAGCGTAGTCAGCCCTGGAGCTAACCATGACACGTGTCTCAAGATCATAGGCCAGAGCAGGCGTGCCATGTTTGCATTAAGACACACGTAAGCTCGCTGTGATTGGTTGACACTGATAATGGGGAGCAAATCCTCAGCAGTACGAAAAGTACTGCCAGCGGCCCCACGACTGGCTAACACTGACACTGATAGTGGGGAGCAGATCCCCTTTATAGCAGAAAGGTACAACCTTTCTTGTCTCTCACAGGAGATTGCGACACATGTCCCTCATCCTAACGGTCCATCCAAAGGAGCCCTCAACTATAAATAGGTGACTACCGTCTCCCACCAAGGTATGCACCTCTCACAGCCTAAACACTCTCCTCTAAGCTCTTTACCATAACCATGGCTAACTTGAGCGTCGGAGTGGCTTACAGGGCCTCACCCCTGTAAGCTCTCTAACGTATTGTTTCCCTTGTTTTGTAGGTTACATCTCTCATCCACACACATCCCAGAAGCTAGATATACACTCTCCCTACCGTTACTACACTTGTTCATCTTTATGAGCAAACAAATGGCGCCATCCGTGGGACTGAAAGCTTGATCAAGCTTAACCTCCCCAAACTCACGATAACCTAGAACTCATTCTCCCAGAATCTTCACACGAAATCTTACTCTGCTCTGTCTTAAAAGATGGAAAAACCCACTTCTTTCGCTGGTCCGTCTTCTAAAACAGCACAAACCAGTTCGGTTCTTACTACTGCAAGCGAAGCCCCAGTTTCCTCCACTGTCCTTAGCTAACCCAGCACCCCTCAAGGCTCGTCGCAGAACGCTGTCCAAGGTGGAACAACACAGTTCAGTGCTAACTCACCATGGTTCTCATGGATAGGAACATCCGAGACCCCCATACAACGCAGTGCTGCTGAAGGAAGTCCTGTCATGCAACCCACTAACCTAGCTACTACAGTTGCTGCAGAGTGGTAGATCAAGATCGGAGGTACCACCACCATCGTTTAGCACATCTGTGGCGGTGCCAATACAAACAAACACACCGGTCCAAAACCCAGCTGTTAACGCAGAGGTCTCGGCTGCCCTGGTGACATTGGCTCACTACTTCGGGGCCACAAGCCTCCAAGGAGCAGGAGGGAAAAATGGTAACCCATGCCCTGAGAACCCCGTCCCGGTTGTAAGTCCTTTTACCCCCTTTACTTTTCCGCAATACCCTATGACGCCAGCACCATGATATCCACCCCAGGGGCCACCCCCTTTCATGCAGCAGGTCTTCCCTCTGGGAACCAACCCATACCAGTTTCTGAAGGGTTTTGTAGGGTATAGAATCAGATAATGATCATACGCAGCGGAATAAAATCAAAACCCCCTCCAGTGATCTCATCTAACTCGTACAGGAAACTAAACAAAGAATATGGATTAAAAGTTATACCTTCCAGCAACAATCTTGAAACTTTAATCCAGATAGCTAAAGGTAGAACACTGCTACTGCACCACCTCGAACAGGCTGCTAGACCGCCACAGGATATCACCAAAATAGATCACGCAAAAACCGTGCGTGTGTGTGTTGTGCGACGCGTGCCGAAACCCCCTACGGGTGGTTCTCGAAGTCGACGCAGAGGGAGAAGGGAAGGAGGCTAGGGTTATCTTTTTGTAACTTGTAATTATCCTTAATGATTCCTTAATCCTTAAAGGTTATTTATATTATAAACCTTATTAAGGCCCAAGCCCGTTTAATTAAAGCCCAACTTTAATTAAACTATTACTTAATTGCATAAAACACCCTCTGACCTTTCTAATTAATTAATAACTATTAATTAATTGGTCAGATTAATATTTAAACTAAATATTAATTTCTCCTTTAAAATAATAAATAACTATTATTATTTTTCCGTCAATAATTAATTAACTAATTAATTATTCCACACATGTAACTTGGTAAAAATCCAAATGGTTCTAATTGGGTGTGTAGCAGTGTGATCCTTTAGTGTCTCATAGCATTGGACACGATGCCACGTGTTATCTATCTCTGCACATAATCTAACAGACTCACACTTGTGCAAGATAAGTAACACTCCTTGTACACCGTTGGCTTAAGGAGGTCCTTAGCCAGACACTTAGGCTAACCAGGCTATAAGATCTCTTACATCTAGAGATATAATCCACACATTTGATTATACAGGCTTTTCCTTTTGCATCGCGATATTCTGTAATGTGAGTATTAGACATGGAGCAGGGATCTTATTCTAAATACTTAGATTTTCTCGACTCTGATTTCGACAACCCTGAAATATCTCTCCTAAAAAGGAGGTGCAAATCTCATCTTGACTATTTGCAATTTTGAGCACACAGCTTCGACTGCACCTAGACATGCCCCTTATAATCACCCTGTTACGGCGTGACGTTAGAACGCGCTAAAGTACAGAAGTTACTATGCCCCAAACCAAATATCTCAGGTCTAAGGACAACCTATCAAGTTTACTTATGATGGTGCTCCATAAAGTAAACTCGATGCAGAGCACTCCCAATATTTATCCCTCCTGATAAATATCTACGAATATTTGGTCACAACCTTGTGCTTTTATTCATCCCCGAATAAATCATCAAATATTCATAATAGCATTATCTCCCAAATGTAGCTCCCACTACATTAAGTAGCTACGGGCATTTAGACAATTCATAACTTGAATTCGTCATGGATAAGTTAAAACATGCTAAAACTAGACAACAAGAAACAATTATGTAAATACCTCCTATTTCAATCCCATGAAATGTAAATACATAACAAAAGGTTTCAAGTTACATCTATGGTAATAATCAAAAACTTGAACTAGCTGCTATATTCTAGGTACTGCATCCCTATAGAATTCGTATGTCTCTCATGCTTAGCTCTAGCTAGCGGCTTCGTCAACGGGTCAGCAACATTGTCGTCCGTCGGTATCTTTTGCAGTCTAATATCCCCTCTTCCAATAATCTCTCGGATTAGGTGATATTTTCTGAGTACATGCCTAGTCTGCTGATGATCTCTTGGCTCTTTAGCTTGCTCCACATCCCCTGAGTTATCATAGAATATATCAATCGGTCTAGAGATACTGGCAACAACTCTAAGATCCGAGATAAAATTCTTCAGCCAGACAGATTCCTTTTCCGCATCACTTGCTTCAATATACTCTGCCTCTGTAGTTGAATCTACTATTGTATCTTGCTTCTGACTTTTCCAAGATATAGCTCCTCCGTTTAGGGTAAAGACAAATCCTGACCGTGACCTAAAGTTGTCTCTATCGGTTTGGAAACTAGCATCAGTGTAACCCGTTACACTAAGCTCATCCATCAAACCTCTATAAACTAGGAACATGTCTTTTGTCCTTCTCAGATACTTGAGAATATTCTTGACAGCTACCCAATGGGCTTCACCCGGATTTTGCTGGTATCTACTGGTGACACTTATGGAATAGGCAACATCGGGCCTAGTACATAGCATGGCATACATAGTTGATCCAATTGCCGAGGGATATGGAATCAACTTCATCTTGTCCTGATCTTGATTAGATACAGAACACTGAGCCTTGCTCAATACCGTGCTAGATTGCATTTGAATTAACCCTTTCTTGGATTCATCCATCTTGAATCTCTTCACGACTTTGTCAATGTATATACTTTGACTAAGTCCAATAAGCCGCTTAGATCTATTTCTATAGATCTTGATACCAAGTATATAAGCAGCTTCTCCCAAGTCCTTCATCTGGAAACATTTACCTAACCAGGATTTTACTCCTGGTAATACTGGTATATTGTTTTCTATCAACAGTATGTCATCTACATACAAGACTAGGAAGGTTACTTTTGGTAAAACCAAACTCTTTGATGCGCTCATCAAAGTGTAAGTTCCAGCTCCTAGATGCCTGCTTCAACCCATAAATGGATTTTAGCAGCTTACATAATTTATTAGGATTCTTTGGATCCGCAAAACCATCTGGTTGTATCATATATACGTCCTCTGTCAACTTCCCGTTAAGGAAGGCGGTTTTGACATCCATCTACCATATCTCATAGTCAAAATATGCTGATATGGCCATAAGAATTCTAATGGTCTTAAGCATTGCCACTGGGGAAAAAGTTTCATCATAGTCAACACCATGAGTTTGCGTGAAACCTTTTGCCGCTAGCCTAGCTGTAAAGGTATGCACCTTTCCATCTATGTCGGTCTTCTTCTTGAAGACCCATTTGCACCCAACATCTTTGCTGTGTTGAGGCAAATCTACTAACTTCCAAACTTGGTTGTCATACATGGATTGCATTTCTGCCTTCATGGCTTCTAGCCATTTTTCAGATTCTAAACCTGAAACAGCATCTTGGTAGGTAGTGGGTTCTAAAAGATCCCCTTCGTCTTGAGCAACTGAGAATCCTAGATACATATCTGGCTCATGGCGAGGCCTACTAGACCTGCGAAGGTCTTGTGTTTGCACTTCTTCCTCAACCACAGACTCGGGTTGGGATTCAACAATTCTCTATTGAATTACAGGTTCGACTATCGGTGGTGGTGTTATCTCTTTGTTAATTCATTAATTGTATAGAAATAGGAGTTTCTATGTAATATACTCATGGAGTATATATAGGGATATGGCTTTTGTAATTGTTAAGGTTTTGCTCATAATTGAAATAAAGAACTAGGTGTTTTCAAGGTGTAAATACACTTTCTCTCTAGTTCTATTTCCTTTCTTGGAATTTATGAGTTTAGAAACTTCTCTTCCAAGAACACCCCCTTACGAGCAACAAAAACTTTGTTCTCATCTGGGTTGTAGAAATCGTATCCCATGGTTTCCTTGGGATAACCCACGAAGATACACTTATCTGATTTGGGATTGAGTTTATTCGTGAATGTTCGCTTAACATACACCTCATATCCCCAAACCTTGAGAAAAGACATTTTGGGCTTTTTCCCCATCCATATCTCGAACGGTGTCTTTTCCACCGATTTTGTTGGAATGCATTTCAGCATGAACGTCGCTGTCTCGAGTCCGTGCCCCCAAAACGACAATGGTAATGAATTTCGACTCATCATTGATCGTACCATGTCAAGCAGAGTACAATTTCTCCTTTCTGACACACCGTTCATCTAAGGTGTATACGGAGGTGTGAGTTGTGAAACAATCCCACATTCCTTCAAGTGATCGTCGAATTCTTGACTCAGATATTCACCACCTCGGTCGGACCGAAGCAGCTTTATCTTCTTGTCCAACTGATTTTGTACTTCATTCTGAAACTGTTTGAACTTGTCAAAACTTTCTGATATAAGTCTCATAAGATAGACATAACCGAACCTACTGAAGTCGTCAGTAAAGGTAATGAAGTACCGGTATCCTCCTCTAGCCTCTTGGAGTAAAGGGTCCACACACATCTGTGTGTATTATCCCCAACAACTCACTTGCCCTTTCATTCTCACTGTTGAAAGGCTGCTTTGTCATTTTACCGGACAAACAAGATTCACAAATATCATATGACTCCAAGTCAAATGGTTCTAGAATTCCGTCATCTTGGAGTTTCTCTATGTGTTTCTCATTTATATGTCCTAAAAGACAATGTCAGAGGTAAGTCTGATTCAAGTTACTCTTGGATCTCTTACTTATATTATATATGTCTTTGTCACCGTTATCTAGAATTAGTGTGTATAGACCATTTTGAGAAATAGCTTTAAAATAGAAAACATCATTTTTGAAACAAGAAATAATTTTGCTATTTAAAACATTGTTAAAACCATAGTCTATAAGAAAATCAAACGAGATAACATTCTTGACAAGTCTAGGAGCATAATAACAAGGTTTTAGTTCTAAGACCATGCCCGAAGGCAAACTAAGACAATATGTCCCTACAGCTTCAACACCAACCATGGAGCCTTCGCCTACCTGCAGGTCCATATCTCCTTGTCTTAGCTTCCTACTTCTCTTGAATCCCTGCAAGTGATTGCAAATGTGATGACCACATCCGGTATCCAATAACCATGATTCATAAGAAGTAATAAGACAATCAATCATAAAGATACCCGAGTCATTGGGTGAACCAATGTCTAGCTGATCTATGTCGAGTGAGTGCTCGCATGAATCCTTGCTGCCATAGTCTGGGCAACAAATCTCTCCAAGCTCTTCCAACCAGTCATCCTCTAGCATAGGGTCTAGTACTGTTGACTCTAGCTTCTTTGGATCTAGATCATCACTAATGCATATAAGGATGTCGTGCAGATTTGCGACAGTCATATCAAAGCTTCCCATGATACCCATTACCTTAGTCTGATAATGGTCAGATAAGGAACCAAACAAGAGCATAACTAGCTCATGTTGCTTTGATTCTAATCCAAGGATCACATAGCAATCAAAGAGTCTTCTCATATCGATGAGATAGATGATCACTAATAGGTTGGTTTTCTTTCATTTTCTGTGAAAGAATTTCTTTCATTAGCAAGAAACGACATGCCCGTTCACTATTCTTGAACCTTTCCTCTAATGCTTGAACAACCTCAAAAGATGACTTCTCCCGGAGATCATCCGTAAACTCGGATGAAGTTGAGAGAATGAGAATCGACATAACATCAGATTCATCAGCCAGATACTGATAGTAAGGATCATACTCACTATCCTGGGCATCTACCCCTGGTCGTCCTAGAGGCAAAGTCTCTATGACATATAGCTTTCCCTGTGCATCTAATACATTCTTAAGATGCATCTTCCAAACAACAAAGTTTGGACCTGAAAGCTTCCACTTGCCAATGATAAGGCTTAGAGATTCCTCGGATGAGTAAAACGGAATAACAGATAATATAGACATATACAGGAAAAAGAAAAGATAAAACCGATTCAGTAATATGATTATATCTTCTAATAATTATTACCTTTTAAAAATAAATTATTAGACTAGGATCCATATTTCACATTTCCCAATGCAAGGTTTGGGCGCTTTCCACCGGGACAATGCTATTTCTGGTAGGTAAACCTATACCAATCGTATCCTACCTGGACACGACTCCTAGATCTGCGGGACATCGGCTACAAGAACCGTGCATGCTTTAGTCCCTCTAGTGCATTTTGGTCCGGGAATCCCGATTATCACCAAAATAGATCGCACCACCTAAGACAGTGTGAACTCTGGCAGGGACTCCCGATTATCGCAGAGTCTTTCACACCCTTCCCCGCAATGGTTTAAACCCGAATGTCCAAGGTTTGGTCACTTCCGACACCTGAGTACCGTTTAACAGGAAAGGTGTACCATTAGGTGGGTAGCACACTGATCTAAGATTTTTCTAAATAGGATTTTGCCAGTTTTCTTTAAAAAACACTGTTTAATAATGACTATTATTAAAACCCTGTTTTGTTTCATCGTGAGAATCACAACCACGAATATATAATATGTAAAAAAATAAAACAACCACAACAACTATGCCCTAACCAAGCCCTTAACTAATATCGGTTTCGTGAGCCACACGAAAAAACCCGATGGTCCAAAACCTAAGTGGAGAACAACACACATGGCATGAAACTCTGAAGCTCCCACTAGCTCCTGCATCCAATCCTGCTGCTTGCTCCTTGCTCCTTGTATTAGCTTCAAATCTATTCTATATGTCTATACTAAAATCTAAAAACTAGAAATAAGTAAAAATTGCAAAACAATCAAAGGCACGCAGGCCTGCTAATCTAGTACTTTTACATAATAGAATAGTTGTTGTAAGTGGCACGCTGGCCTCCCCACACCATAGAATAGAAAAACCAACCACAACCACAAGTGTAGTAAATAAAAGCAATCCACAAAGTCTAGGGCTCGGCTATGGCATCCCAAACATGTACTTAAACTAATACATGAAATTGAAATGACAACTGATTTCTAATTATTCACCTTGATGAAAAAAATACTGATTTTAATATCCTGTCAAAATCACCTGTATTGTTTCCCTGTTATTTGCAAAAAAAAATATATTTTAAGTTTCATACTTGATAATTAATCAAAAACTTAAAATAATATTTAAACTTGAAGTTAAAAATAATAACCGTACTTTAACTTCACTTTGACCACGGATACCTGAACCGCTAACTGGGCCCAATACATGAACCTGGGTCAAACGATGAACCTGGGCCGAAAGACCAAGACTTGGTTGAGCCATAGCCCTTTTGGACATGAAACCGCAGTCGGGCCGGTCTTGGGCCGTGGTTCCTAGGCCGAAGCCACACCACGCCGCTGTCCGTTGCCTTACCGTCGACCGTCGCCAGCCACCTGCGACCGGTGACTGCCGCCCCGCCTGGGACCGCTGTCGACCAGCGCCGCCCACGGACTGGGACGCCGCAGATCGATAGCTGCCGCAGATCGATAGCCGCCGCCTGAGGCCACCGCCGATGATGGTGGTGATTCGGTTTGCGTTTTGCGCAAATAACAACAATAAAAAACAGATTTAATTAACTATTAAATCTAATAATCCTTTTATCAAAAAACTAATTAATTATCCAATAAAGATCAAAAACTTTGTTGGGAAAATAGGAGTATAATTTATATCCTCTTTTGTTAATTCAAAAATATACAATTTGTTTATATAATTGTATCCATTAACATTAACATATGTGCACATATACATCTATATATATAATCAAACAAATAAATATTTATATTTATTTGTTACAAATTGTGTTTATACAAATCGTCAAAAAATCCAATCTTCCAAGATCATAGTCATCAACGCTCAAGATCAAGTCTTCGCCGAAGATACCTACATGAATAAATTCGATTTATATGAGCTTATAAATAAAATAATTGAATAAGTTTAAGTTTTTATAAAATTACTTTTATAAAAATGGACAAATTTTTTATAAACTTATTTGTGTTGGTTAAATTAATCTAAGAGTTTCCCATTTTAGCAAATACCAAACACAATCTTACTTTGAAACAATACACAACCATATTTAGCAAAGGAATCTCTCAAAGGGGTAAAATTCCAACATGCTTTGTGTATTGTTTTCCAAACTTCCATTTTTGTGTTTGAATTCAAACTTTAGAAGTATGTGATCAACCAACCTTTTATAAATCTTCTTTTCAGTTGATTTTTATGGTAAAAATGAGTTGTGTGTGGTTTTAGATAAAGTCCAACGTATATATTGCAAAGAACAAGAAACTCCAGGTGACTGACGGTCGAAGCCACGGTCGACCATGGTTCGACCGTGGGAGGTCTGGACAGCTTTTAAACTTGCACCTTTTTCTTTATTTAAACCAACTAAATCCTCATTGATTACTCACCTCTTGCAAACATAAAAATCCAAAATACTCTCTAATACTCGTGAGCTCATATTTCTTGATTATTCATCCAACTCTCAAGATCAAGATTCAAGCAAGAGTCAAAGCTTTTAAAGCTTAAACACTACTTCTACATTTCATATCATTTGTAATAGTGTGAGGATCAACTCCAGCCTTTCAAATTAGAGTGAACTAAGGATCAACTCTAGCCTATAGAATTAGAGTGAAGTAAGGTTATCTTTACCTTACTTGCAAGTTTGAAGTGTTAATTCTTGCAAGTGAAAAAGAGAAGTGTAAAAGGTTTATCTCTACATTCAAAGAGAGAAGATAGTAGAGCAAACTCTTGTTGGGTGAGGGCAAGGAGTGGATGTAGTGCAAGTTTGTTAACACTTGCATGAACCACTATAAATCATTGTGTCCAACTTGTGATTGGTGATATCTTTCTAACTCTATCTATTTATATTATTGCAAGAACTTGTAAAAACTTCACAAATTGGATATATAACCTATTCACCCCCCTCTAGGTTCTAACAATTGGTATCAGAGCAAGTTGCTCTTGATAATTTTTGAAACCTTGCTTTGAGTCTTCTAAAACATTTTTCAAAAATTCTTTGAGTTGAAAATGGGACAAAACTTTGTAGAGGGGAATTCTATGGTTAGACCTCCACTTCTTGAAGAAGAAGGATTTTGTTTTTGGAAACAAAGGTTTATGACTTATGTTAAAGCCAAAGATGATTTATGTGATCATGTTGATCATGTGCCAAAAACCTTTGATTCCAAAATTGATGTATATGTACAAACTCCTAAGGACAAATGGGATCAAGATGACAAGAAGATGATTTCCAAAATTTTTGAAGCAAAACTCTTTTTATATAATGCACTACCTAGAAAAGAGTATGAAAGAGTGTTTATGTTGGATAGTGCAAATGAAATTTGGAAATCTCTTGTCACTACCCATCAAGGAAATGCTCAAGTCCTAGACAACAAGATTGAGTTTCTTGTACAACAATATGAGCAATTTAACATTCTTGATGAAATGAGCATTGATGAAGCTTTCTCTAAATTTAATGCTATTTATACTAGTCTCAAGTTATTATAGTGATAATGACCAATATGATCAATTGTGTGACTTTAGCTCAAAAATTCTTGTAAAAAATGAGGAACTAAAGATTGAAAACAAAAGTTTAAAAAAGAAGATTGAAAAGTTAAACTTGACAATTAAAGATTTACAAAGTCAAGTTGTTCCTCATCCATCTCCAAGCTTAATAAGTTTGGACAATAAGCTAAAGGCAAACTTTGACAACTCCACCTTGTCAAAATTTGAAGAAAGTACACATAAGTTGGATGAAATGCTTAAAGTCCAAAAATCATCAAACGATAAGGGTGGTCTTGGTTTTTTAAATCTTTCAAACACCATGCCTATAAGCCATGTGACAACAATCAAATTTGTAAAGGAAAAAGGAAAAGAAAAAATCCAGGAGACCTACGGTCGAAGCACGGTCGATACCGTTCATCGACCGTCGACCCACTGGAAATTTTCATATTTTCAAAACTTGTCCCTTGGCTCTAGTTCTTCCACTTGTAGACCAAAGTTGCAAGTAATGAACAAGTAAAAAGGTTTTACACTCCAATCATAAGGCATGGACTTGGATTCAAGAAACCTAAGTCAAATGTGGGAAAAAAACCAAAGCATTTCATCAAACCTATTAACTCTTTGAACACATGGTATCATAAAGGTTTCAAGATTACTCAAAGGTGGATTAAAGTAGGAGTTTTTTATGCTAACCATCCCGGACCCATGAAACATTGGGTACCAAAAGCTTGAATGATTATTCCATGTGTGTAGGCTTGCAACAAAAATGAGATTATGTCTCATTAATGGATACTTGATAGTGGTTGCTCAAAACACATGACTGGAAATAGAGAACTCTTCACTTCATACAAAGAGTATGATGAAGGACATGTGGTGTTTGGGAGCAACCTAAGAGGAAAGGTGGTTGGTAGAGGTAACATCCTTCATGAAAATATTAAATTTACAAATGTTGAGCATGTTAATGGTCTAGCTTATAACTTGATAGTGTTGGTCAATTGTGTGATAAAGATTTGAATGTTAGATTTTCCAAGCATGAAAGTGTTATATGCAAAGATGATCATGTGCTAGTAAAAGGTGTTAGGAGGAATGGACTCTATACATGTAGAATTGGTGTCAATCCTAACACTCAAGTATGTCTTGCATCTATTGTTGATAACTCAACTTTGTGGCATAGAAGACTAGGACATGCTAACATGAGATTATTGCATAAATTGTCTAGTAGTGAACTTGTTAGAGCATGCCTATTGTGAAATTTGATAATCATTTTTGTGATGCATGTAAGATAGGTAAGCAAATGCATTCATCTCATAAGTCTAAAAATGTTATATCTTCTAAGAGATGTCTTGAGCTTTTGCATATGGATCTTTTTGGACCTTCATCAATCCAAAGTTATGGAAGAAACTTCTACACACTAGTTGTTGTAGATGATTTTTCAAGATATACATGGACATCCTTTTTGAAAACAAAAAATGAAGCTTTTGACAAGTTTAAAACTCTTGGAAAGAAAATTCAAAACCAATTTGGTTGTACGATTATTTCAATTCGTACCGACCATGGAAGAGAATTTGACAATGAAGGGCAATTTGGAGCATTTTGTGATAAACATGGAGTTTCTCATAACTTTTCGGCTTCTCGCACTCCTCAATCAGATGGGGTTGTTGAGAGGAAAAATAGGACCTTACAAGAGATGAGTAGGACCATGCTTAATGAACAATCCATACCCCAAAAGTTTTGGTGTGATGCTGTCTCAACGGCCACATACATACTAAATAGAGTTTTGATTAAACCTATGTTAAGTAAAACACCCTATGAGATCATCAAAGGTAGGAAACCATCCTTAGGTCACATTAGAGTATTTGGAAGTAAGTGCTTTATCCTTAACACCAAAGACTATTTGACCAAGTTTGACCCAAAAGCCTATGAGGGTATCTTCTTAGGATACTCTCTAAATAGCAAAGCCTATAGAGTACTAAACAAATCTACTATGGTTGTGGAGGAATCCCTTAATGTCACATTTGATGAATCTCCATCACCTAAGACTCAACCTCTAGTAGATGATGACAAACTAGAAGAAGAAGTCATTGAAACATAACTCTCTAGACTTGACTTAGATAAACCTAGTGAACAAAATCCTATAGTAAATGATAAGATCACTAATGAACAAAATGAGGTTAGGGAAAATAGGAACCATCCAATAACCCAAGTTATAGGAGACCTAAACCAAAGACTCACTAGATCCTTAGTAAATCCTTTGCCTTTGTGTCTCACATAGAACCCAAGAATATTAAAGAAGCACTTAAGGATGAAAGTTGGGTAATGGCAATGCAAGAAGAGTTAAACCAATTCACTAGAAGCCAAGTGTGGGACTTAGTACCTTTGCTTAGTGGTCATACCATAATAGGAACCAAATGGGTGTTTAGAAACAAAGTGGATGAAAACGGAGTCATTACTAGGAATAAGGCTAGATTAGTTACCCAAGGATACAATCAACAAGAAGGGATAGATTATGATGAAACATTTGCTCCGGTTGCTAGAATGGAATCCATTAAGATTCTACTTGCTTATGCATGTGCCGATGATTTTAAACTATATCAAATGGATGTCAAAAGTGCTTTTCTAAAGGGTTTTATAAAAGAGGAAGTCTATGTATGTCAACCTCCCAGATTTGAAGATCAAATTAATCCATCTCATGTATACAAACTTAGAAAAGCATTGTATGGCCTTAAGCAAGCACCTAGAGCATGGTATGATAGATTAAGATCATTCTTGTTGAAAAATGATTATGTCATGGGAAAAGTTGACAACACTTTATTTATCAAGAAGAGAAAGCATTATATATTACTTGTGCAAATTTATGTGGATGATATTATCTTTGGATCAACATGTCAAGACTTATGTGATGAATTCTCAACTCTTATGCATAATGAATTTGAAATGAGCATGATGGGTGAATTGAATTACTTTCTTGGTCTTCAAATAAAGCAATATGAAGATGGTACATTCATTAGCCAATCTAAGTACATCAAGGATATGCTTAAGAAGTTTGATTTTGAGAATGTCAAACCTATGGCCACAAATACACACTTGACACTTGATGAAGAAGGTGAAGTATTTGATAGTACTAAATATCATGGTTTAATCGGGAGCTTGCTTTATCTAACGGCAAGTCGCCCCGATATTATGTATACTGTTTGTGTTTGTGCACATTTTCAGGAAAATCCAAAGAAATCACACTATGAGGCCGTTAAACGAATATTCCGGTATATAAAGGGAACAATCAACTTAGGATTGTGGTATCCAAAGAAGGGTGGACTTGATATCATATGTTATGCGGATTCGGATCTTGGAGGATGTTACTTGGATAGAAAGAGTACAAGTGGAGTATGTGCATTCTTTGGATATTGCCTTGTTTCATGGTTTTCAAAGAAGCAAACATCCGTGGCACTATCAACAACCGAGGCCGAATATGTAGCCGCAGCAAAAGCATGTGCACAAGCATTGTGGATGCAACAATCCTTATTGGATTATGAGGTACATTTAAGTGATATTCCTATTATGTGTGATAATAAAAGTGCTATTGATTTAAGTAAAAATCCTGTTTTGCACTCTAGAACTAAGCATATTGATATTAGACATCATTTCTTACGTGACAATGTGCAAAAAGGTAACATTAGCTTAGAAAAGGTTGATTCATGTGAAAATGTTGCGGACATATTGTTAGAAATATTAAAGTGAGGGGTGTAATATGTAAATACACCAAAGTTGGGAAATGCTATAAAAGGCATTTTCCAACTCATTATCAATTAAGCTTTGCATATTTCTAAACTATTGTGTGTGTTATATCTCTTAGCTCTCGGCTCTCTTTCTCTCTACCGTTTACACATACAAACACACACATTAACTCTAAAGCATTGTTTCATCCGTATAATACGGGACCATCAATTGGTATCAGAGCCAAACTTGTTTTTGGCTCTTGATTGTTCGAAAAACATCAAAGAAGATTTAGAAAAATCCAAGCTCAAAGTGAAGAACAAGCACTCGGGTCTAACAAAGCTTCCAACAACAAGGCTAGTCAAGAAAGCTACAAGCTCAAATACTTCTGAAAGCTCAAATATATTCAAGGTATAAAAATCTTCTATGTTCATCATTTTTCGGAGCTGTTTTTCGAAGTACACTACTGTTGTATAAGGTTTTCTCTCATCACATTTCAAAACCAAGTAGTACTTCTAAAGGAAAAGGTTCAAAAGTTCATTAAATACTTGATTTTGTGGCATTAAATTTTCTGGAAATCATGCATTTATGGTGTTCTTGAGACATAAATGCAGACTTGAAGAAGAAGAATTCTGGCTTTTATTTAAAAATAATTATTAATTCTTCCAAGTTTAAGTGTAAGTCAAGGCAACTCAAGTACTAGCCATACCAATCAAGTATAAGTGGTTAGACACTATTCAGGGTATGGCAATCTGATTAGAAAAGGACAGATCACACTCTATCAGCCGGATCCCCAATCGGATCCTCAAAGGCAATCGCACGCGATTAAGCTTGGTACTATCAGCCAGCCTATACATTAGGAATCGCACGCGATTGAAATTTTTCTAAGTTTCCAATTTGATTCGCATGCGATTAACTCTTGATTGATTTCTGCCTTTCTTTATTGGCAATCGCATTCGATTGTCAGAACTAACCGTTTAAATTCCAAGTGTTTGAAGCTACAGGTTTGAATCGCATTCTATTGGTTACCTATTCAATCAATACTAAGCTAATTGCTCATTTGCTTTAAAGGATCACTCATTCGCACACGATTGGACCAATCTCATTGGATTAGAAAACAGAGATTCCCAAGACTTGGACAAGTGATTAACTCTTTGGACTTAACCAAAAGAACTTGAACATTTGAACTTAATCAAACAATATAATTCACAATTGAATTTAATTTAAATCAGATCTAATTCAAAGGTGAATTACATTACTTAAAGTCTATTTAGTTCAAAATTGAATTTAACCTTTACAAGATCTAATTCAAAGTTGAATTTCAAAAGACTTTGTTCTTTCATCACTTTTGGGAAAGCTTTCGAACAATCAAACCATCTAACAAGCAAACGATCTTTTTCAACTAAAAGTCATTAAGCATGTCAAGTACAAATGAGATGATGTCTATAGGTACCGATACAAAACCTCCTGTTTTGTTTCGAGGGGAGTACAATGTTTGGAAAGGAAGGTTCATGGACTTCCTAGAGCACAACGAAATTTGTGGAGACAAAATGATTGAATGTATCCATAAGGGAAACAAGAAATTCACAAGGATCGTTGAAGCTGACCCGACCAACAATCCCCCCATTCTCCGACATGAACGCGAGAAGACAAATGATGAACTGACTGCTGAAGAGAAGGAGATCAAGAAAGCTGAAAGGCTTGCAAAATACTACCTCAAACAAGGTCTCTCATCGGAAATCTATCTCAAGATAGACACCCTGGGAACTGCCAAGGAGATATGGGATGAGATCAAGAGACAGCTGCAAGGGACAGCACAAGGAGAGTATATCAAAAGAACTCAACTGGTGAATAGCTACCATGAGTTCAAAGCTCGTGAGAATGAACTCCTGTCCGAAACATATGGGAGATTCTGCAAGCTGCAAAACGAGATGAGATCCAACCAGATAGTTCGAACTGACCTTGATTTGAACTGTGTTTTTCTAAATTCCCTAGGTACAGAGTGGAAGGGCTATGGCAGACTATACAAACAGATCAACAAAGATCTCACTTCTGTCACCTTCCACAACATCTTTGAAGATCTCAATCAGTACCAGGATGAGATACTACAGTCCACTCCAAAACAGCCTGCTGCAGATCCTCTTGCTTTGGTGGTGGCTGAAAGAACCCCTAGGGAAAGCACATCAAGATGAATGAAACTCAAACAGGTGGTCATCAGTGATTCTGACCAAGATGATGATGAGGACGATTCGATCGAAGCAGCTTTTCAGGCTCTTACAACAGCTCGAAAAAATTTCAAGAGCCGCTTCAGCAAGACTAACAATCGACAGCGGTTCACATCCGGATCAAGAAGATCTGAAAGAGCAGCTCCAGTAGACAAACCCAAATATCAAAGAGATGAGAGGAAGGAAGAAAAGAAGGTTGAGTCTAAATGTTACAACTGTGGAAGGTCGGGCCACATGATCAGGAACTGCCCGATGAAAAAGGTAAAAGATGCAGAATACTATCGGCAGAAGTACCGCCTGTCTAAACAAAAACAGGCTGGGAACGCGCTGTTAGTTGAGGAGGATCAGTTCCTTGATGACACAGGCTCAGACATTGATCTAGATGGTGAAGATCACGCACAGTTTTGTCTGATGGCTCACAACAGTGAAGGAGGCAGAGAGTATGATGATGGAGATGAGCTCTCCGAGTCAGATGAGGAAAGCCTGGAAAATGGAAAGGTATCTTCTAGCTCTAACGTTAATATGAGTCATAAACATGAACACATTCAGATCATATTAAATCGCATAAAAGAGTTAGAATGTCAGGCACTAGACTTAACCAAAAGAAATCAAGTTCTAGAAAATAGTTCACACACTCAAAAATTGGAGGCACAAACAAAAATTAAGAAGTTAGATAACAACTTAATCAGCATTCGGAACCAATTAGCTGCTAAAGAAACTGAGCTCTTAGAGTTAACCAGTAAGACTAATAACACTATATTAGACCTTAAAGCAGAATGTGCATGTGCAGAAAAAGATTATGAGATTCTCAAACATGAACTTAGAGATGAACTAAGTACCCTTTACTCTAGAATCTATGAGCTTGAGTATCTTCTGTCCAAACGTGATCAAAGTGAACAGACCATCTCTCAATACAAAGAAAAGGAACGTCCTTTCTCCAGATGGAATTTCGATGGGCTGGGCTTCAAATTGAGAAAGATTACGTCCAAACAATTATATAATGCTGATCTGTTTGGCGAAGGCCTTACCCAACGGATGATTTTTATTGGTCAAGAAGAGGAACGTATTGAAGAAGATGTCAAACGAACCCTTAATCTCAGAACTGCCATTTCATTTGACTGCTCTGATCTCAATGACTCATACCTCACCTGTCTCACGTCATCATCTGATACTGATGTTTCATCTTCTGTCTATTCTGATGAAGAACTCTCCTCTCCTGCTTCAACAAAGCCCACTTTTGAATACATTCCCCACAAGGAATTACAGCAAAGGTTTCAAACCTTACAGGAGTTTTGCTTCACTCATCTAGTTCAAGATGACCTTACCAAAACCTTCCAATCAGAAACCACATCTGAACCCTCTCCACTAGTTCAAGAAAATGCCATCCTCCACAAGCGTCTCCAAACAGTATTCAATCTTGATGACAAGATCATTGACGACTTGTGCAAAGAAATTTTTGAATTGCTTGAACGAATCAAAGAGGTCGAAACTGCAATGGAACCACCCACTCCATTTACCTTCTCATTACAGGGAACCATACTAGATGAACGAATTGAAGGTTCCAAACATGTGTCTACATCTTCTCAAAATGTCAAATTAGTAAAATCTGTTAATCATACTGCGGTAACAACTCTTAAACTTAAACAGATTTACAAACCAAAGCAACTGTCCACTTCTAATCACAGTTCTCGTGTGCACTTAGACGTACCTGAATCATCACGAGCTGCAGCCAGTCGACCACGACTTCATTCTAATCTTTTATCCTCTGCTGCAGATGTGAAGAACACTGGAAACAAGAAGTGTGAAATAAATACATCATGGAAAAGAGCTATTCCTAGGTCCACTAGGAGATGTTCAAATTTGAAACCTGTCTGTGAAAACATTTTGATGTTTGATTCTATTTGTAATCATTCCTGTTGACAAGACAATACTGCTTCTACCATGTTTTGTATAAGTGATGGCTGTACTCATGGACACTGTGAATTTAATTGTTGTTATGATCAATTGAGAAAGTCTTTAGGTATTAAACCATGTGCTGACTGGATGGATTTTTATGCTAATCTAGTCTGTATTCCATTTGTAAATTCCAAAGGTTACATCATTAATCAATGGATCACCACTCGTCAATCACATGCACTTAAACGTCTAAACAAATCCAAACAATTGCTCACGATCAAGGAACTAGAAGTCTACCGACGGCAGGGCTATGAAGCATTTAAAAGGGCTTGGATTGCACAGGAAAAACACTTGCATTCTCAAAAACGTTCTCGCAATTCCCCTTCCAAAATCTCCAAACCTTCAAAACCCAAGCCATCATCCATCCAACGAATCGCAAAACCTACTAATCACAGTGCTCCAGTTCAGCAAAAGCAAGTTGATGCACCGAGGCCACAGAGAATTCTTAAGAATTCCTCGCAACCATGGATTCGCAAACATAACGCTTCCGCAACTCTACCGAATCCAAAACCTCTAATTCCATCAACTGTCAAACCAACAATAGTAAAGAAACTTTCTTCTCAACCAACTTCTCCCAAATCTATTCATTCTCGACAAAAGATTCGACCCACATGGGTAATTAAGAATAGATCATCTCAAGTTTCACCACAACCAGTAGACACAATCACTACTCAACCACCTTTAGGAACTAACAATCAAGGACCCATTCATATATGGGGACCTGAACGTGCTTTATTCTCTTATTGCAGGTGCCTCACTTGTGGTACCTTGACTCCGGCTGCACCAAACATATGACTGGCAACAAAAGCCTTCTCAAGAATTATGTTCCTAAGTACTCTAGGAATGTACGTTTTAGGAATGACAATGTTACACCAATAATGGGGTACGGAGACATTGAGAAAAAGCACATCAAAATCAAGAAAGTCTCATATGTTGAAGGGTTGGGTCATAACTTGTTTAGCATTGGACAGTTCTGTGATAAGGACCTAGAGGTAGTGTTCAAAAAGAACAAATGTTCAGTTTTAACTGAAAATGGAGATGAGTTGCTCGCAGGTTCCAGAAATTCTAACCTGTATTCCATTGACTTGGAAAAATATGACTCTCCTACCTCTGTGTGTTTACTGTCCAAAGCATCTACGGATCTGACTTGGCAATGGCACAGAAAACTCTATCACCTGAACTTTCAAAATATTAACAAATTAGTCACTGGTGACTTGGTGAGAGGCATTCCGAAGTTAAGGTTCAAGAAGGATCATCTGTGTGCAGATTGTGAAAAAGGAAAAATGAAGAAGGCTTCTCATCAATCTGAACAAGTATTTAGCACTACGAAGCCTTTGGAACTCCTGCACATGGATCTGTGTGGTCCTATGAGAATCCAGTCCAAGAATGGGAAGAAGTATATTTTAGTCATTGTGGATGACTACTCTAGATATACTTGGGTAAAATTTCTGCGCTCAAAAGATGAAGCCACTCCAACAATCATTTCCTTCATCAAACAACAGCAGAACAAGCATAGTCAGAGTGTTATCTCTATCCGGACAGACAATGGAACGGAATTCAAAAACAGTACTCTGAAGAGCTTCTGTGATCTTGTGGGAATCAGCCACCAGTTCTCTGCTGCATACACACCACAACAAAATGGTGTAGTGGAACGAAGAAATAGAACTTTGGTTGAAGCTGCCCGTACAATGCTTTCCTATTCCGGGCTCCCACCTTCTTTCTGGGCTGAAGCAATTAGCACTGCCTGCTACACGCAGAACCGCTCTTTCATTAACAAACGCTTTAATAAAACTCCATATGAACTGGCCAATGACATAGTGCCTAATATCAAATACTTCCATGTATTTGGTAATAGGTGCTTTGTACTAAATGACAAGGATACTCTAAGAAAATTTGCTCCCAAAGCGGATGATGCTGTTTTCTTAGGTTATTCTACTGAGTCCAAAGCCTACAGAGTTTTTAACAAACGTACAAAGAGCATTGTTGAAAGTATCAACGTAACATTTGATGATACATTGAATGTTACAGATTTTCCACCTACATCAACACTAAATGATTCTGAACATACCTGTTCAGGACCTGCACTTCAAAATAAAGAATCAGACAATCCATCCAGTTCAAATATACATCTTGATTTTTTGTATGATTTCTTTAGACCTGAATCTTCTCCTGTTTTAACTAACAACAGGAACGACACAGTTGTTCAAACCAGTGTTACTCTAACGGATCCTTCGGTCACTGAGACGAATCCATTTGCAGATATATACGCTGAGGATTCAACTTCTGTTTCTGTCACTTGTCCCCCTGTGACTTCTCAGATTACTGACCCAGAGAGCCCTCCTGTGTTTGATTCAGACCCACATTTCTCTACAGAAGATGAAGAAGAAGCATGCCACTTACAAGATCTCATTCCTTCATCTTCCACTTCACATGAAATTAAGTGGACCAGACATCACTCAGAAGAGAACATCATCGGAGACCCTTCAGTTGGTATTCAAACAAGATCCGCAACAGCAAACGAATGCCAATTCTCGGGTTTCTTAAGCATCATTGAACCCACCAAGACTTATGACGCATTAGATGATCCAGATTGGGTAATTGCCATGCAGGAAGAATTACACCAATTTGATCGTCTTAAAGTCTGGAGATTAGTTCCTCTTCCATATGGTAAATCTGTTGTTGGAACTAAATGGGTGTTCAAGAACAAACGGGATTCGGATGGAGTGGTCATACGTAACAAAGCTAGGTTGGTTGCTAAGGGATACAATCAACAGGAGGGCATTGACTATGATGAAACTTTTGCCCCTGTTGCTCGAATTGAAGCTATACGCTTATTTCTTGCATATGCAGCCTCCAGGAGTTTTCGAGTCTTCCAAATGGATGTACAAACAGCCTTTCTCAATGGGGTACTCAAAGAAGAAGTCTACGTTTCACAACCTGAGGGCTTAATCAATTCTTCATACCCTAATCATGTTTACATTTTAGATAAGGCACTGTACGATTTAAAACAAGCTCCACGTGCATGGTACGATGTCTTATCTGAATATCTGATAGGTGAAGGCTACTCCAAAGGAAAGACAAACACCACTCTCTTCACAAAGACAAAAGGTAGGGACAAAATCCTTGTCCAAATTTATGTGGATGACATCATCTTTGGATCTACAAATCCAAAGTACAGTGAAGAGTTTGCACAAACCATGTCAAACAGGTTCCAAATGAGTATGATGGGAGAGATGTCATTCTTTCTCGTTCTTCAGGTTAAACAGTTGAGTCATGGCACGTTCATTTGCCAATCTAAGTATATTAAAGATCTTCTCACGAAGTACGATATGCTCAACTGCAACCATATCTCAACTCCCATGGCGGCCAAATCACAACTATCGGCAGATCCTGATGGTTCTCCGGTGGATCTGAAGAATTACCGTGGGATGATTGGATCGTTACTGTATCTAACTGCAAGTCGTCCGGATATCATGTTCTCTACCTGTCTATGTGCCAGGTTCCAGGCGAATCCGAAAGAGTCACATCTTCTGGCAGTCAAGCGGATCTTCAGATATCTTAAAGGTTCTATGGATCTAGGTCCGTGGTATCCAAAAGATTCAAATCTGGATCTCCCTGCTTACTCAGATGCTGACTATGCCGGTTGCAAGATTGATAGGAAAAGCACCTCTAGTAGTGCACACTTTCTAGGTGATCGTTTAGTCTGTTGGGCCTCCAAAAAGCAAAACTGTGTATCCACCTCTACAGCTGAGGCTGAGTATGTTGCTGCTGCAATGTGCTGCTCACAAAGTCTTTGGATACGCACACAGTTATCAGACTTTGGCCTAAGGTATGACAACATTCCATTACTATGCGATTCCCAGTCAGCCATAGCTATCTCCTGCAATCCGGTACACCACTCTAAAACCAAACACATCGATATACGTTATCACTTCATAAAAGATAATGTAGAGAAAGGTCTTATTGAGCTCCAGTATGTTCCTACTGAAAATCAGCTAGCTGACTTGTTTACCAAACCATTAGACGAAAGTCGCTTTACTGGGTTGATTTCCAAGTTAGGCATGCTCAACTTGAAAATATAACATACTGGTGCTCCATTTTTCCTTTCTTTCCTTTTTGTTTAGAGTAGGTGTTACACTGTTTGTTCTTTGTGCAGCTTCAAGATGCAATACTCAAGGGGGAGTGACTTTCTGGTGCTACACATGTATCACATGTGTAGGGGGAGAAGTTTATTACAACTGACACACTCCAAATTAAGGACTTGGTCTAAACTTTCAAAAACAAAGCCTAAGTCTAGGGGGAGTGTGTCAGACAAACATTAAAATCAACCATATCTGGAGAATTCAATTTTTCAAATCCCAAAATTCAGATATCTTGATTTGTTCAGAAATTTTCCAAGTGTTGGTGTTGGTGTTGGGTTCTGTTTCAACCAATCGCATAGAATCACTTGAAACCCAACAAAATAAAATTTTCAAGTACTGGTTCAATGGCATGGGAAGTCAATTGCATGCCTTAGAAAATGAAATGAATTCAGAATCAATCGCATGCGATTGGAATAAAAAACAATCAATCGCACGTGACTAAACAATTTCAAGTATTGTTTCAATCGCATGCGATTCAAATAAGTTGGCAAGTCTAAAAGCTTAATCGCATGCGATTGATAAACAAAGGGTGAATCGCATGCGATTCATATGGCTTGATAGAATCTGGCCCTCATAGGCTTAATCGCATGCGATTGGAAAAGAGGGATTCGCATGCGATTCAAAAAGAGCCTGATTGTGAGTCAATCGCATGCGATTGACACTTACAAGAGGGAATCGCATGCGATTACCCCTGGCTTAACAACAAGTATAGGCCATTCGCATGGGCTATCAGCCGGGTTTTTTACCGACTGTGAGGACCAATCGGAGCTTGACACGTGTCTTTTTCACTGACATAAGTTACCCATCAGTTAACTTCCTTCATACGATTCAAAATTCGAACACTTTCAAACTCTCTCAATCTTGGCTACTTGATTTTTCGAACTCTCTCGTTACGCTGCCAACATTTTCAACATTAGTGTCAAAATACTCCTAATCATATAGGTAACAACTTGTATGGATTACATTTTTGAAATTTCGACTTTAAGTTGTAATTTTGGGGCTTCAAACTTTCGAATGCGATAAGGGTTTTCGAGACTTTAGTTGAACTTTTAGAATTCGAAACAAACTCCGTTGGTGAAACTAAACTTGCGATGACACATTTGAACATATGGGGAACACTATGATGTAAAAATATTTCAAAAATCTCTAAAAGTGTTCTTCGTGTTCATGAGGGGTATGAACATACACATACAATTTGGTTTTTGGCTTGAAAAGAGGTGTTAGGATGATTTTTTGACCATGCTTAAGTAATACAAAGTTGTTTATGCCTATCTAATTGCTATATTGAAAGTGTCAAAACAACTTTTTTATGCACAAAATCATCGTGTACACAATGGAATTTTCAGACTTAGGGTGTTAGCAAAGTTTTTCCAACTTTATAAGTTTGGTCAAATGTCAGTCAATCTTGATTCTTTCACTTATCTTTGACCACATTTCCAATTCTTTCAAAGATAAGTGAGGTCAACTGATATATCTCTTTATCTGTGACTTAAATTTTTACCTATCTGTGCAGATAAGATGGCTCAAGCTATTGTTAACCCAGAGGAAATCATGACTCGGTCTGAATTCTTAAATTCCAAATCACATGAAAATAATCACTATACGAACCTCACCAAACTGAGAAATCCCACTTACCCTATAGTCACGGAGATTTTGAAAATCCATCCTCTGAACCATATGTTGACCTTTAATCCTGCTACTACTGGCACCCATGTACCTGAACTTTATGTCCAACAATTCTGGAAGACTTGTGAAATACAGATCAATGCTGATAATCAGGAAGTGATTCATGCTGAAATAGACGAATATACCATTGAAATATCTGTCAGCCGTCTCCGGAACATCTTCAGGCTCCCAAGGGCAAACAGCAGACCACCAGCTACAGCCTTCGTTGATATACCCGATGAGGAAGCATGTCTAACAGCTATTAAGGGAATGGGGTATACTGGTGAGCTGACAAGAAAGAATCAGTTTCGAAGGACAAACTTACATCCAAAGTACAACACCTTAATGACTGTGCTTCAAAGATGTCTCACTCCAAAGCATTCAGGCTATGAATATCCTACTGAACATCAACTGCAAATCTTTGTCGCTGCTGCAACTCATCTTCATGTGAACTATGCCTTTATGTTCTTCCAAGATTTCAAAGCAACTATTCTAAAGAAGAACTCAGCAAAGAAGAAGGAGGGCAACTTTTTGCCTTATCAAAGGTTCATTCCCATGATAGTCTAACACATCATGGATCGATATCCGGACATTCCTCGTAGGGCAGGTTTACCCTCTGTATCTCCTAAACTTTTTACATTCATTAAACCTGCTACTCCAGCTAACATGCCAATCCCTCAACCTTTCCCTGTATCTCTCTTAGACCTTTGTGAGCAGAATGATATTGTTAAGAGTTATAAGGAGAGTGTAGGAATACCTCCTATGGTTGTGCCAGAGCCGGCCATACCTACCCAAGGAGGAGTAGCACCAAGTGAGGATAGAGAGAATAGGCCTCAGTCATCTGTGGGAGATGCTGAGAGGGGAGTGGAGAGAGAAAATGTTGTGAGGGGTGGAGAAGAGGGTGAAGATGTTGAGAGTAGAGAGGGAGGGGATGCATATGATCCCGCCACCATTCAAGCCATTGTTCAATCTCTTTCTCAATACCCAAGCTGTTCTTACTGAACTTGGACTTGACGATTCTGAGTCATCCAGTTCTTCTGAAGCTGAGTCTGCTTCCCATCAAGGAGGTGCCCCTTCCTTTGAACTTGCTATATCTCCTGTTGGCACCCTTGACCAACCAATCGAACAACCAGCAGAAAGCACACCCTTATTCATGAAACTTACTGACCTACATACTACCTCTCCCGACCAGACTCACCCCGTTCAAACTACTCAGGTCATTCCACAACCTGGTGGTCTGGTCATTCCTTTGACTTCAACTGCTCAAACAACCACCATTCCTCTCATTCGCAGGGCCATTATAGCCCTAGAGCATGACATTCCACTCACTCTTAGCCTATCCGTTGAAACTAGTTCTGTCACCCCTGACTCTCTCATTCAACCTGATCAATATGAGGGGTATGGTGCTGGTAGCGGTGATGATGAAGATAGTTTTGTACATAGGAGTGCGAGTGATAGAGAGGAGGTGAGAAAAGAAAAAATGGGTGCTGAGGGTTCCCCAAACCCAGAAAGCCGGGAAGCCACATCTACTATGAGGCCTAGCACTGCTGAGCCTCATACTGAAGAAGTCGCGGTGATCACACCCGTGCAAGTTTCAGCCCCACTAAGCCACTACGGTGTCTCTCAACAGACTCCGTCTTTATTGCACAGGGTTATAGCATATACACTGGGTCAACCCCAATTGGGCGTTGGACCTATTGAACAAAGAGGACCGTCTCCCTCGTCCTCGACTCCTTTTCGTGCACAATTTGATATGCCGCGGATCTCCGCTTATCTTGAACAACACAAAGTCACCATTGATGCACTGAGCTTGTTGGCTCGACAAGTCTCCTCAACTTCCATAGGTGGTACCTCTCAAGGTGCCATTCGAGGATTGGAAGGAAATCCTGCTGGAGCCTACATCCATGCTGCTCCAGTAGGTGGTTCTGCCTCTGTGGCAGGTACCTCAACCGGTAATCTGAGTGATTCCGGGTTTGTTACACGTGCAGATCTTCAACTTGCTATTCAACAAGCCGTGTCCCCAATCCGCCAACAACTGCAGGAGACAAATTCAAAGTTGGATCGGATCGAAGAGGCTTCCAGGGAACAATCTGAGCAGCTCACTCGTATTGAAAATCTTCTTGCAGCTCGCCCTCCAGTAACAGCCCCTCAACCTCAAGCAGATGTCACTTCTCTCTCAGTGGATGCTCTGAAAAACATACTTTATGCGAAAATTCTTGAACAGAGACCAGACACTGCTTATGATCAAGACCTTTTGACTACTCTGCAGGCTGAACGAAATCCACAGGGAATCTCCTTGGATGACTTTACAGAATTTCATGAGGATGTCAATAGGAAAATAGATGGGGTGACAAGAGGTTTTTACACCTCCCTTCAAAAAGTAACTGAACGGCTGACGGTACTTGAACAAACCTGTCAGGCCCAGGCTCAGGGGTTAAAGAGGAGGCGGGATGATCAAGATCCTGATGATCGTCCTGAGGGGGAGAAAAGAAGAAGATACATAACTGCCCCCTCAGCTGCAACTGTACCTGTACCATCCTTCAACAAATATCTACCTATGGGTACTAGTTCTGCTGGAAGTCAGCCTCAGCAACAACAACAAGCAACTGAACAGATGGCTGATGAAGTTCATGAATGACAACAAATAGAAAATGCTGACAAACAAATTGTACTCTATGTACCTCAGCAACAAAATGAACCGAGGCCTGCAAATCTTGAAGAAGGGGAAATATCGTCTGAACAGGCCCATGCCTTTGATTTTAACTGGACTAGTGATTCTGATGCTGAAATGGAAGATTTATATGGACCACTACACATATCACCATCAAGGCAAATGGGAGAAAGCAATCTTGCTGAACCAGAAGAGGAAACCTATGACCCAGAAATTCAAAGGATTTTTGAAGGTATTGATGATTATGTCGAGATTGCTACTCGTCCTGCTTCACCCAGAATCGTGGATAGATTCGAAGAAACCTTTAATGAACGAGAAATTGCTGCAAGAAGAAAAGAAAGAGCAGCAATTTCTAGAAGGGAAGCAAGGAGAAAACCAAAGAAGCCAAAGCCTTTCTTTGATGTTTCAAGGGTTCTAGGGGATATAAACTTTGAAGTTCATCAACAATTCCCTCCTCCTCCGGGTCAGTTTCAAGAATCAGCTGCAGATATTCTGGAAAGGAACAAACAAACTGAAGCAGCTAAAAAGTTCAGAAGAGAATCCGAATGGCCCCTTCCACCAAACTTTCGAATGCCAGCTCCACCTCCGGTACAACGTGGAGCCCCAAGTCTAGATGCTAGCAACATGTTCACAAGAAGTGCAGGAAATCAACCGATATGGAAAGAATTTCATGTAAATGCTGCATATCTTGAAGAAAGAATACCTAACATCTTTTGCAGCACGCCAATACAGGTTATTTCTCCAGAATTACGGAACATGGATGATAAGCAACGCAGAAGATATGAACACATTCTTACTCAATCTATGATCACTCCAGAAGAAAACAAATCAGATTACCCAATCGTGGAACTCATCAATGTCTACACACAAACCACCTTCAATATCAAGTATGCAATATTTCATGTGAAAAGGGCAAACAATGTAACATATTTCCTCACTGAAGCTGATATGAGGTTTGTTAAAGTTGAAGACATCAGTTTTATCTTTGACACTCTCTCACAAAAGAAGGGAAAGTGGCCAGAAGAAGAATTTGGAAGAGTGTCTTTGATGAGATACCTTAGAAATCTGATGGAGTTCTTAGAGGAACATGATCTGCAACTTGGAGCTGAGAACTACTACAGAAAGATCAACTTGGTAAAACCGAATTCTAGTCATCCTGACTTAGAAAAACTTGATGAGTTGACTATAGTTGATGAAGGACATGAATGCTTCAGAGGTGAACGAGGAGTTGTCTCCAAGAACACCAAGGGTGAAAAGATCTTTATCAGATTAGATGAGCTCATGTCCTACTCAGATGGTACACTAAAAATCCTTCATCATAAGATTCATCAGAAGGTATGGGATAACCAAGATGCCTACACTTATGCACAACATGCTCAGGCCTACAAAGCAATAGATCAGATGAAGACCACAATATCCAACCGGAGGCAAGTAAGGAAATTGCAGGTGGCATTCGGCATTCGCAACAAATCTGTTTATGAATAGCTTTTCTATGTTTTAATTTGTTGTGAATGATTACACACCTCACTTAGGGGGAGATTGTTAGAAATATTAAAGTGAGGGGTGTAATATGTAAATACACCAAAGTTGGGAAATGCTATAAAAGGCATTTCCCAACTCATTATCAATTAAGCTTTGCATATTTCTAAACTATTGTGTGTGTTTTCTCTCTTAGCTCTCGGCTCTCTTTCTCTCTACCGTTTACACATACAAACACACACATTAACTCTAAAGCATTGTTTCATCCGTATAATACGGGACCATCACATATTCACTAAACCACTTAAGAGAGACACATTTGATCTATTGAGACTTGGTTTAGGAATGACGGAGCATGTGCCTTAGAAAAATATGCATGATTATGTGAAAGTGTTCAAAAATTGGTACCCAGGGGGTTCACGGTCGAACCACGCTCGAAGCCGTGCATCGACCGTGGGCACACTGTCCTAAATATCAAAAATTGGTAAAAACATACGTGGTCGATACACGGTCGACCGTGCATCGACCGTCGGCAGCCTGACGAGTTTTTAATCTAGTTTGCCCCTTTTCTTTCTCTCTCCTCCACTTTATCTCTTCCTCTCTTCTCTCTCAAAACCCTAGCCGCCCCCACAGCCCCCATTAACATTTTTGAGCCTAATCCTCACCAAAAACTCGATTTTTCACCATTTAAATTACAAAAAAAATCAAGGATTACCTTACGGTCGAAGATCCGGCCGACCACATGAATTTTTCCATGGAAGATCCTCGGTTGAAGCTTGCTTTTTCTAGATTTCTTCTCGGTTTTAGCTTATCTTCACGAGTTCTTCATCTAACAAGGTATATTTTCTTTCACTTTCCTCATTCCCTCCATTTAGGCTTCCACCTTGCACCATAAAAATTCTATGAATATGATAAAAGTGTATATTATCTTCATGTTTGGACATTTTTTTCTTTATTTCAAAAATCTTAATTGTTCTAAAAGAAACGCTTGAGGTTTAAAAACAATTTTTTTTGAAAATAATATTTGAAAACTAACCTTTTTCCGTAACTATTTTTTTTAAACTCATGAAGCTTTTTGTTTGAAAAAGTATTGAGTATTAAAAATTGTTTGAAATGTGTGTGATATGAAACTTGTGGGTTATGTATAAAAGTGACTAGTGTGCTGTGATTATGAGATTAAAAAATACATATCTTGTCACAAAGGACAAAAAGGACAAAAGTTCAAAAACCTGTACAGATCAATGACGGTCGAACCTCGGTCGACCGTGTCTCAACCGTCGAATTACAAACACAATTAAAACAACAATCCAGATCCTCCACGGTCGAACCACGGTCGATACCGTGCATCGACCGTGAGGCTGCTGAAAATTTTCACATATTTTTTCATTTTTTTAAATTTTGGCTTTTAATTTAAAAATTAACTTTTATCTTACTTCTAATACGTTCATTAACATTAGTATACACTTGATTCATCATTTTTCAAAAACTTCTCACGATTAGGACACATACACTATTTATGCACATAGTATACAAAAAGTGTGCTATTTTTAAATAACATTCTCTTAAATGTGTTACATATACATTGAATTATCATATGCCTTGTCATAAATCTTACAAAATATAACTTTTTTCTCTTCCTTTGTGTCATGACAAGAAGAAATGAACATAGTTTGCACATTAGACACACACTAGTCCTTAATTGATCATTAATTATATATTCATACGAGTATTATCTTGTTAGATCAACATGCCTAGAGTACGTGCTTCTGCATCCAAGAAACAAGATAATCCTACACCTATACAAAATGCTAATGCCCTAAAAAAACGTGGAATAAACGAGGGTCGATTGGTTGTAGTCAACCAACTTGATCAATTTCAAACTCAAGCTACCTTTGCAGCTCTTGGTTGGACCACTTTTCTTACTCTCTCCACTGTCCTTTATAAATCTCGCATATATGAGTTCTATGCCTATTTCAACTATAATGAAGATGAGGAACTCATTACCTTCACCATTGAAGGGAAAGATTTTGTGTTCACTTTAGCTCAATTAGGCATGATCCTTCATGTTGCCTCCTCTGGTTTGAAATTTTATAGCACCGCCCATAGTCTAACCACTCTTCCCGGCTCTCTCACAATTGCCGACATTATTGGATCGATTTGCAAATCCAATATTCCTCACACTACCACAAACCTCTACGGAAGAGATCTTCTTCCCGAATGCGCTGTGTGGAATAAGACAATTGATTCGAACATCTTTCCCAAATCCGGGAATCATTATGAAATCAACTCCATTCAATTCGTTCTACTTCATGCCCTAAAATCAAGGTCGCAAGTCAACATTATGCACATTCTTGCCAAACGCATGAGTGGACTTGTCACTAGCCGTCGAGACCTTCCTTATGGGCGTCTTCTTTCCTTAGTTTTCACCAACCTTCCGGGGTTTCCTTGCATTGCCCTACTCTGGCTTCCTCCGTTGCCATTGACCTTGCGATACTTCACAACATGTCTTCCCACAAAGGGAAGAAACGTGCACTCCTCTTCTTCCTGTGATATGGAAGCCGATATCGATGCTTTTACTTTTGGGGATGAGGAGGATGAGATCGAGGTGGATAGCACTATTCCCCCAAACTACGGGATGGTAGAGGGCGACGTGGATCAACACATTGCGACTCTACATCGAAATGTCAATGAATTGAGGAATGAACATCTGGATTTTGAGAAAAAGATGACAAAGAAGGTGAAAGGCGTCAAGAAAATGTTAAAGGTCATCATGAATGCCATTTCTTGCAATGCCGGCACCGATGCGGGTGAACCATCTCACCCATGATGACATATCTACTTGTTGGGAAAATGATTTCATCAGTTTAGATTTGATGAGACAGAGTTAAGTTTGTAAGATGAGTTCTACGTATAACTTAAACAGAATTATGATGCTTAGTCAGACTGAACACTTATAGTGTTTCAGACTGAGTATAAGCTGAATGTAAACTGAGCATGTGTTCGATCAGTTTATATTATACCTTAGTTAAATTATTAATGTGTTTGATAATCTGTGTATGTCACATAAGGTATATATCGAGTATTCAGCTTGATGTGTTTCAAGCTGAGTGACTCAGCTTAGAAGCAGAGTCACCTTAACAAGAGTTACTAAAGATGTTTTATTTAACTCTTTGGACTTCTAAGGACGAGTTAACAATTATACATGTTAGTTCATGTTTGAATTCGGGTTTGTTCTCGAAGAACTCAGCTTGATGAGTTTCAAGCTGAGTAACTCAGCCTGACTAAAGAAGTCAGTCCAAGAGAATTTAAATGTGTTTTAAATGCTGTTTTAACTCTCTATATCTACGACGCCTCCTGATAAGTTTAGAGGTACGACTACAATTCTGAAAACAATTTACAGAGCCAAACCTCACCTCACCGTATGTGTTACGAATCTTGATTCAGTATCAAGATAATCACAGATTGCCAAAGACGTTTGTGTGTTCGAATTAATCACATTACTTGTGATATTGGTAAGTAATCATGTGTTGATTCAATCTGTGTAAATCATGTTTAGAGAGTCGTCAATATCTATAATTATATGTTAATTATAGATATCTAAGTTTGAGAGATTGAGAGATTTGTATTAGGTGATTATATATCAAGAGTTGCTTACTTGATAGTTATTGTAATCATCTTCTTATTCAAAGCACTGTAATCATCTTCATATTAATAAAAGCATTCGACTGTTTGTGGTTTGATTTACTGTGTGTAACACTTTTCTTTGATTTGTTCAATTTCCGCAGAAAGTGTATTCAACCCCCCCTTCTACACACTGTTGCTTGTTGTTCTTCTCACCAAGGGACCAACAACTGGTATCAGAGCAGGCTGAACGATTTCATCAGTTGAATAGTTCAAGATTCTGAGAAAGATTGAAATGTCGACAAGCAATACTCCATCAAACTTTCCTCAGATATCTGCAAAAGGATGCCCCGTATTTGATGGATCTGACTATCCTATGTGGAAGTTCAGAGTCATGCTCTTCCTAAAGTCCATTGATAACCGAATGTCGGAAGTCATCACAAAAGGACCAATCATCCCCAAAATTCCTTCTACTGTCAGTGATACGTGTCCTGGCAAAACTAAAAAGGAAACAAGAAAGCCTACTGCATCCTGGACTGATGAAGACCGGAAACTTTTTAATCTGGATGACAAGGCAAAGAGTGTTTTAGCGAATTCTCAAACTAATGAAATCTTGCGCACTGTGACTGGGTGTCAAACTGCGAGGGATATTTGGGATACGCTAAGTGTCACTTATGAGGGCACAGATCTGGTCAAGCAGCAAAAGAAGAATAACTTGAATAGATCTTATGAAAACTTCTTTTCAAAGAAGAATGAAACATTGGCAGATTTGTTCACAAGGTTTCACTGCTTGATAAATGACCTACTAAGTGTGGGTGTGAAGAAAGATGAAGCTGAGCTCGTGCTGAAATTTCTGGATGTGTTACCAGAAAGGTTCAATGAAGTAACCACCGCACTGAGGGCTGGAGGAACACTACACATGTATAACTTACAGTCTATCTATGGGTTCTTTCTGAATCATGAACAGATCATAGAACACAAGAGGGCCTCTTAACAACAACTCAAGGACTCTTTGGATAAATCTGAAGTTGCATTAGTTGCACAGAAAAAGAAGAAAAACTCCAAACCTTTGGTTGTTGAATCTGAGACTGAGTCAGAATCTCAAGCTGACCACTCAGACTTAGACTCAAGTGATACTGATGATGTTCAGACTATCACTGAGCAAATGGCTATATTAGCCAGAAGACTGAGAAGAGCTCAACGGGGAAGAGGAAGATCTTACAGGGGCAAAGGGAAGAGTTCCTTTGATCCAAAGAATGCTGTGTGCTTCAACTGTCAGAAAAAGGGACATATTGCTGCTGAGTGCAGATCGAAGAAGGTAGAATCAACATCTGTTGTTGATAGGAATGCTTACCGAGTTGATAAGTACTAGAAGAAGTACACTCAGCTTAAGAAATCAAAGCCAGAAGACAAACCCAGTGCAAAAGGATTATACGCAGTAACCTGGGATACAGAATCATCCACCTCAGATGATGATGTATGTCTAATGGCTCAAGAAGATAAAGAGCTAGAAGAGGATGAGGTTGATTATGGTCAGTCCGAATCAATCTTTGAAGCTGACATGAAGGAAGCTGAGGAAAACAGCAAACTGAGTGATTGGGATCCTGCTTCCATGTACAAGGTCAGTAACTTCTACTCATATATAGATGAGGAGAAAGGTCTTGCTTTTGATTATTTGTTGAATGATTTCAAGACCGTCCTTAAGTCTCAAAATGATCTCAAAGATGAGATAACTAAACTCAAGAATGAGATTAAGGAAAATAAATATCTCATTGATGTTGGTAAGAAAGCACAGTGTTACCTTGAATGTCAGAGGCACATTAATAAACTTCTTAGTGAAGAACTTCAGGAAGCAAAAGACAAAGCTGATAAACTTCAAAAGATCACTGAGTCTTGGTGTAAGTCATCAAAGCTTGCTGAACAGTGCATAAACCAACAGATACCTAAACAGGTAAAGGCTGTACTTGGAGGTGACTATCAAATAGCAGCTTATGTAGCTGATGATGAGATAGCAAGTACAGATTCTGAGGAGGATAGACTACTGATTGAGTCTCAGAAGTCAGCCTCAGAGAAAAGACATGATCCAAACTTGAAATTCAATATGTTTGTGAAAGCTAGTGATCATGGGAATGAGTGCTCAACATCAAAACAGTATGGTAAGTCTGTGCTGGACAGATTAGTCACTCAGTCTGTTCAAAGAACTTCAGTCATAGAAAGGCTTAATCCAAATCCTTTCAAAAGACAAAATTCTCTTTCTGGCTTGGTGAGAAGTTACAAGAACAGAAAGACCACTGTAAGTCATAGGTCAAAACACGACAATGGTAAGTCCAAAGTTGTGGATCTTGGTAAGTACAAATCTGTTGAAACTGGTGAGTCCAACAAACATGGCAAAGGTAAGTTCAAAGTCATGGAAAAAAAAGGTTGTTAGTCAATCTTCTTATCAAAAGGATAACAAACAGAGACCTGACAAAGGTAAATCCAAAGTCAGTGATCACCAGGTGAATCAGCTTGCAAAGAAAGTTGAGATGTTATCCACCACATACAATCCTAAAACTGAGAGCAAATTCTCACAAGGATTGTTAGACACTCTACCTCCTGTCATCATTGGAAGAAGGAGATGCTACAAGTGTAGAAGTAGAGGTCATGAGGCTAAGGACTGTGATGCTGAAATCCCAAGGCCTGAACAAGAACAAACTGATCAGCCTACACAGGATTCAGTTCCTGCTCAAGCTGAACAGTCAGTTCAACAAGATGAAGCTGCTAAGTGCTCCTCATCTGAACCCACCAAGAAGTGGGTTCCCAAGCAAAACTAATGTGTTTAGTTTTTATATCATGTGCAGGGTTCAAGTAAATGGTACTTGGATAGTGGGTGCTCAAGGCAAATGATCGGGTGGAAAGGACTTCTTAGTGATTTCCAAGAAGATGAAGGTCCTAAAGTAACATTTGGAGACAACTTACATGGAAGAACTAAAGGCTATGGAAAGATTAAAGCTGGTAAAGTTACATTCCAGAGAGTTGCCTATGTCAAAGGTCTTAAACACAACCTGATTAGTATCAGTCAATTATGTGATGAAGATAATGTTGTTACTTTTAGGAAGAAAGCTGGAACAATCTATAATGCTAAGGGAAAGCCTGTATTAATAGCTAAAAGAGAAAGAGATGTGTATCTACTTGATCTTAATTCTGCTGATCCCAATAATGAAACCTGCTTGTATTCCCATTATGTTCCTGAGCTGAGTTGGTTATGGCATAAACGTTTATCTCATTTAAATTTTAAGAATATAAATATGCTATCCAATAAAGAGTTAGTCTCTGGATTACCAAATATCACATTTGTCAAAGGCAAATTGTGCTCAGCTTGTGAACAAGGGAAACACCAGAAAGGGTCCTTTAAATTAAAGCAAAATTTTTCAATAACAGACCCATTGCATAAGTTGCATATGGATTTGTTTGGACCCATAAGTACTCCAAGCCTGAGTGGCAAGAAGTACACACTGGTGATAGTAGATGATTTTTCACGATTCACCTGGGTAATATTCCTTAAAGCCAAAAGTGAGGCTGCCCTGGAGATAATAAGTTTTATCAAACAGGAAGAGTTGCAAAAAGGTTTGTCTGTAAAGCAACTAAGAAGTAATCATGGGACTGAGTTCAGAACCTCTACCCTTGAAAGCTTCTGCGAACAAAAGGGAATATTACAAAATTTCTCATCTGTCAGAACCCCACAACAGAATGGAGTTGCTGAAAGGAGAAATAGAACCTTAATTGAGGCTGCTAGAACAATGCTATGTGAGGCAGGATTGAAACTCTATTTCTGGGATGAAGCTGTTAGTACAGCCTGCTATACCCAGAATAGATCAATCATTGTCAAAAGACATGGAAAGACATCTTATGAGATGTATAAGTCTAGAAAGCCCAATATAGGCTATTTCCATATCTTTGGTTCAAAATGCTATGTGCTGAATCAAAGAGATCAGCTCCATAAGTTGGAACCTAAACCTGATCTTGGAATATTCGTTGGTTATTCCTCAATCTCCAAGTCTTATCGAATATATAATACAAGGAGAAAGGCAATAGAAGAATCAATTCATGTCTCTTTTGATGAAGACTGTTTTGATAAAGCTGATAAGCGTCAAGCTGACTTAGTCAGTCTGAGTGAGCTTGAAAGGCCTAAGGAAACCAACTTATCAAATCCTATGTATGTCATAGGAGATGATAGTGATGATGATGTGTGTTCATCAAAGAAATCATCACAAACTCCAAGGGATTCTCAAGCTGATAAGGATGATGAGTTTGTCAACCCCTTTGGAGCTGAAGTCACGCAAGCTGAGAATCTCAGTGATCATCAGTTTGTTGACAATGCTGCTGTTGAGACTGAGGATGTGTGTTCACCTCAGAGTTCTCAACATCACTCAGATTCAGAACCAGACACTCCAACTACAACATTTAAATTCCTCAAAGATCATCCTCAAGATCAAATTATTGGAAATGTCCAAGAAAAGGTCATGACCAGATCCAAGGCTACAGCTAATTACGTTGCACACTTTGGTTTTCTATCTCAAATGGAACCAAAGAAGACTGAGGAAACCTTAGAGGATGAGGATTGGATTGAAGCTATGCATGAGGAATTAAATGAGTTTGAGAGAAATAAGGTCTGGAATCTTGTCGCTGCACCCAAAGATCATTCAATTATAGGCAGTAAGTGGGTCTATAGAAATAAAATGGACAAGGATGGAGTGATAGTGAGGAACAAAGCCAGGCTGGTAGCACAAGGGTATAAGCAAGAGGAAGGAATCGATTATGATGAAACATTTGCCCCTGTTTCTAGAATTAAAGCCATAAGGCTGTTCCTGGCTTATGCAGCATATAAAGACTTCAATGTCTATCAAATGGATGTGAGGAGTGCTTTCCTAAATGGAAAACTTCAGGAGGAAGTCTATGTGAACCAACCTTCTGGCTTTGTAAGTTCAAAGTTTCCACATCGTCTATAAGTTAGACAAGGCTTTGTATGGTCTTAAACAAGCTCCAAGAGCTTGGGTATGATACACTGTCAACTTATCTACTATCCATGGATTTCACCAGAGGTAGTATAGATAAGACACTCTTTATTAAAAGAAGTAAAGGACAGGTGATTCTTGTACAAATCTATGTGGATGACATTATCTTTGGTTCTACCAATGAATCTCTGTGTGAGTTGTTTTCCAATATAATGTCACGAAAGTACAAGATGAGTATGATGGGTGAGATGACTTATTTCTTAGGCTTACAACTTCAACAAAAGCCTGATGGAATATTCATCAATCAAAGCAAGTATGTTCTTGATTTGATAAAGAAATATGGTTTTGATTCTAGTTCAACCATGAAAACACCCATGTCACCAGATGTCAAGCTGAGTAAAGACTCAGATGGAAAGTCTGTGTGTCAGTCTACCTATAGAGGAATGATAGGTTCATTGCTCTATTTGACAGCTAGTAGACCTGATATTATGTTTGCTACATGTGTTTGTGCAACATCTTCAGGCAGATTCTAAAGAATTACATCTTCAGGCTGTGTTTGAGTTAGTTGGTTTTTGAGATGCTGACTATGCTGGGTGCAAGTTAGATAGAAAATCAACCACTGGAGGATGTCAATTTCTTGGTGGGAAGTTAATTAGCTGGACTAGTAAGAAACAGAACTCAGTGGCTACTTCAACTGCTGAAGCTGAATATGTTGCAGTAGGAAGCTATTGTGCTCAAATCCTATGGATGCAGCATCAACTGCAAGACTTTGGTATGAGTTTCAAGAAAACTCCTATCTTCTGTGATAACCAAAGTGCTATAGCCATCACTTATAATCCAATCTTCCACTCAAGAACCAAGAACATTGAAATTATACATCACTTCATTAGGGACATCGTGGAAAAAGGTAAAGTTGACATTAACTTTATCTCCACAGATGACCAATTAGCAGATATCTTTACTAAACCACTTGATGAGAAGAGGTTTATGTATCTGCTAAGTAAATTGGGTATGCTCAACCCCTAGCTAAGTGTCTAGAATATGAGTTTTCAGTTTGACAAAGACTAAGTGTCTTAAGCTGAGTGCACAGTTTATGAATACGTTTTCATAATCTAAATAATCTGTCAAGCTGACTTATGAGTTCACATGTTTGGTCAGTTCCAAACATATTTTAACTGCTCAGTGTGGTTAAAATGTATGTTTGAGTAAGTCTTAAACATAAATGACTAAGTGTCATTGAGTCTAAGTTATATGCTTAACTCAGACTGTGTGATTGGTTCACACGTTTGGTAAGTTCCAAACAATTTTTTTTAACCACTCAGTGTGGTTGAAAGGTTCATTTGAGTCAGTTTAAAACGAAAATGACTTAGTGTCATTGATCATGAGCTGTGTGCTCTACTCAAGCTGAGTATCAATCTCAGGCTGAGTGCACATTTCAAGCTGAGTGCTTGAATCAGGCTGAGTGCTTGAGTTAAACTGAGTAATATGTTTACTCAGCTTGGTGTGTCCAAACTCATGTGTTATTTACTAAGTGTGATTAATTCATGACCACTGCGTATTTGGGTCAGTCTCAAAACGCGTATTATACTAAATTGTGTATAGGTATAATACATCAGTTTATATAATCTTATTGTAAGTCAATATTATTATATTACATTAGTATCCGTTAGAAGATGATAAGTTCTACCCGTTTACTGTTACATCAAAATTTTACGGCGTAACGGATAAAAAGGGAATTTCTAACTGTAACTTTTCTCTCTCCTCGGAAAGGTATATATTTCAATCACAGTCGGATTAGAGAAGCTGTGCTTTCAATACAGACTTCTCACATACTAAAATACCTTTCACTGTGCAAATCTCTGTTCCATCGATTTCTAAACCCTAAGTCGCTCAGTGCGCAATCGCCAATCGCTCAGTGCGAATTACGAATTCATTACTCTGTGTAATCTAAACATTCAACGATGGAAAGTACCACTCTTGTTCTAGGTGAGCGGATGGTCAGAGGTGCTACGTTTAAGAACAATGGGCTGCCAGTGATTAAAATCAACAATCAACGGGCCTGTCTTGCAATTCCTCAGAGGAAACAAGGCAGAGGATATGAAATCTAGGTTGATTATATCCGTAAATGCCCCCTTGCATTCGCCTTCTGTGGCGCATCACTCAACATTGTTCCCCAACACCTATTGGAGTTCTGGTTTACATGCACCTTCAATCAGAATAGAGGAGAGATCACAGGCACTGTTCGTAATGGAGATAGAAAAGTGGTCCTCACGGTTCAACGGCAAAGGGAAGTTCTTCAACTCCCTGTTCAGGATGTGTTCGAGCCCACAATGACTAGACAAGTAGCGAGGTTAGTTCTACCTCTGATGGGTCACCCTAAAACTGAAGGGGTGATCAAGAAGGCCACTTTCCCAACTGGCTGGGGCTTCATGGTGTCAACAGTTGTACGTTCACTGGGGACTAAAGTTGGTGGCTTGGACCAATGTAACGAGTTCGAAATGCAGCTGCTATACAACATGTTCTTTGATAGACATATCGATTATGCGCAACTTATTTTCAACGAGCTCAAAGTCCAAGTATTGAAGACCACCAGGGACCTCCATGTGCCATTCATAAGGTACTTGTCCTTGGTGCTTGAAGCTAAGTTGGGGGATTTATATGAAGCTGGATGGGATGTGTTCCCTGTTCTAATTCTCAGCCCCAAGATGTTTACTAATGACATCTTTCCTGAGCAAGAGGGACTAAGTGGTCCAATGCTCTTGGTTGCTGAGGGAGCTTCTTCTGAGAGTGAAGCTGAGGGATCGAATCAAGGGGGAGCTTCTCAAGATGATACTGAGGTTCAAGCTGAGTACTCTACTCAAGCTGAACTAGTCCATTCTGCAGCTGCTTCTTGTAAGACCTCTCCACACTCTCTCTCTTCTCACTTTTCTCCATCCACTTTTGGAGATAAGACTGTAGTGGAACCAACTCAGTCTAACCCATCTCCTCCATCTTCATTCCATCTACAATCCCACTCTGAAGCCACCCCTAGTATGCCCACTGCTGCTAGGAAGAATATCTAAACCTACAAAAGGAAAACTGCCATTGGTGGTGCCACATCTAAAGGCATCACTGGAGCTGACATCACACTGATCCCTCCACAGGCAGGAGTTGAGGGGGAGACGCCTTCTTTTAAGGCGTCAAACTCAAGGCTCATTCAAACCCAACAACCAATACCGGGTGTGGTGTCTACTCAGCCCACACTTACTCGAGTCGTGGGAGAGCCTGTTACTGTGCCTGAGCTGACACACTCAGGTAACATTGAAATTTTGACCAATCCCCAGGGTCAATCACACCCCTCTATACCCATTAGCCAACCACCAACCCATACATTTCACATCTCGAGCCCAATTACTTCTCTTCATTTCTCACACCCTGCTGCATGACCTGTCAATGTTTCATCTTCAAACCAGGATGATTCACAGGGTCCAAATTCTGTTGCACATGACTCTAAGGATTTACACCAATCCTTGGATGATGCACCTAAGTCTCCACCTTTACAAGCTGACTTTGATTCAATTATAAATTTTCTGAAAAGTCAGTTTGCGATCCTCCACTTCAAAAGAAAGAAAGCCAAGAAGCATTTGTTGCTAAGGCTGGATGCCCTGGATACTGAAGTGGCAAAGCTAAATTATGCAGTGGCTGCCCTACAAAAATAACGGACTTCAGCCCTGATGATGATGACAAAAAGGGGGAGAAGATTCCAGACGCTGAAGCTGAGTCTGAGCAAGCTGAAGCTCTACTTATGCTGGCAAAGGGAGCATATCAGATTGAGGGGGAGAAAGAAACAGAAAAAGAACCTGAGCTGACTGAGAAAGAAAAAAGCAAAAGACCAGCAGTAGTCAGCTCAGAAGAATCAGAACCTCCTCAATAGAAAAGAAGGAAAATGATTCTTAGTGAATCATCTGCCTCAGATGAAGACTCTGTAGATAAAATGACTATACAAGAAAGAGCTTCACTACTGGCAGTTAGGAGAATAGAAAAGGAGGAGGCTGACCGGCTTGTGATATCTGTCAATGAGTTAAGAGAAATACAAAGGGAAGCTCAAGCTGTGTTAGCAAGTGAAAAAGCAATAAGAGAACAAAACTGGGCTGAGCTGATCAGAAAGCAAAATGAGGAATTGACAAAACTCAAACTGCCTATAGTGCCCAAGGAGGAAGAAGAAGAAGAACTGCCTATGCAAGACCAAGCTGAGGAAGAGGATATATCTCACTGTTATGAAAAGCTGCACTTCTCTTCTCAGATTGACTCTCTAAAGTTGAGCTCAGCTTAAGGGATAATCATAATGGAATTCTCTTTAAAGAATGGTGAAACACCTTCTGTGGAGCTAAATCAACTACACAAACTGGGTTATGAGGAATGGAAGCAAGTGGTAGTGCTCATTAAGTAGATGGAAAAGTCCTTTGCAGGAAATCAAGTTAAAGATGAGCTACTGAGGTTACTTGCTAGAGCTGATGCGATGCAAATCATACCCAGGACAGAGATAGCAACCCTACTGACTTCCTTTCACAAAATGGGGAAGAACAAGCTGAAAAAGCCAGCTGGATTAGCAAAAGCAAACAAGTACAATATGAACCTTCCTGAAGGCTTAGAGTTCAAAGAAAATATCTATGTGGAAAAGCCAGAAAAAGGATTCATGTACCTGGATAGAAATGGAGAACAATGCTTCCAGTCTGATGCAAATATTTACACGTGTGGGGTATCTCAAGTATTTGGTCTGAGACAAATCGTTGAAAAGATTGAACAAAATGCTAAGTTCAGATATAGACTTAATAGAGCAATACGATCACAAAAGGATCAGCTTCAACACTTACCCAATCTGCAAGAAATCCTTGAAGAAATAGACAAGGAAATCAAAGAGTTTGAAGAGCTGCATCCTAAATAGATTAGTTCTTTTGTAAATATTAGATTAGTTCTAATATTTTTGTAAGCACTATGTGTGCCTGATCTAAGTGATCAACAACTTTTGTATTATGATTAGTTAAATTAATACAAGTATAAAGTTTGATATGTTCAACTGTGTTATGATGTGTTCATATTCATAAGTCTGATAAGTTCAGCAAAAATGAATAACATATAAGTTCTTATTCATTTAAGTACTTAGTTGGTGTGTTCCAATTTAAATTGATAAGTTCAATTAAAATTGATATGTTCAATAAATATTTGATCAGTTCAAATAATAAAATCTTAATAAGTTTGAGATTTAAAACATAATTCTGTTAAACAAACTTAAGAACTGTTTGATGATTTTGTCATCATCAAATAGGGGGAGTTTGTTAGGAAAATGATCTCATCAGTTTAGATTTGATGAGACAGAGTTAAGTTTGTAAGATGAGTTCTACGTATAACTTAAATTGAATTATGAAGCTTAGTCAGACTGAACACTTATAGTGTTTCAGACTGAGTATAAGCTGAATGTAAACTGAGCATGTGTTCGATCAGTTTATATTATACCTTAGTTAAATTATTAATGTGTTTGATAATCTGTGTATGTCACATAAGGTATATATCGAGTATTCAGCTTGATGTGTTTCAAGCTGAGTGACTCAGCTGAGAAGCAGAGTCAGCTCAACAAGAGTTACTAAATATGTTTTATTTAACTCTTTGGACTTCTAAGGATGAGTTAACAATTATACATGTTAGTTCATGTTTGAATTCGGGTTTGTTCTTGAAGAACTCAGCTTGATGAGTTTCAAGCTGAGTAACTCAGCCTGACTAAAGAAGTCAGTCCAAGAGAATTTAAATGTGTTTTAAATTCTGTTTTAACTCTCTATATCTACGGCGCGGATAAGAAGACTCTAGAATCAAGATTGAAGATTGAAGACTCAAGATAAGAAGATTCAAGATTCAAGATTCCGAGTTATCCGATAGTTAGTTAGCAAATTAGGATTAGTCCAATTTGTTTGGAACCGTAGCAACAGGATTATAAATACTTATCTCCTGATAAGTTTAGAGGTACGACTACAATTATGAAAAAAATTTACAGAGCCAAACCTCACCTCACCGTATGTGTTACGAATCTTTATTCAGTATCAAGATAATCACAGACTGCCAAAGACGTTTGTGTGTTCGAATTAATCACATTAGTTGTGATATTGGTAAGTAATCATGTGTTGATTCAATCTGTGTAAATCCTGTTTAGAGAGTCGTCAATATCAATAATTATATGTTAATTATAGATATCTAAGTTTGAGAGATTGAGAGATTTGTATTAGGTGATTATATATCAAGAGTTGCTTACTTGATATTTATTGTAATCATCTTCTTATTCAAAGCACTGTAATCATCTTCATATTAATAAAAGCATTCGACTGTTTGTGGTTTTATTTACTGTGTGTAACACTTTTCTTTGATTTGTTCAATTTCCGCAGAAAGTGTATTCAACCCCCCTTCTACACACTGTTGCTTGTTGTTCTTCTCACCAAGGGACCAACACTACTTGCTTTTTCATTATGCTTAAAAATAATTTAACTTTGATTTGTATGTTTGAAAACAATTTATATTTGGGTTGTTTGTCTTGAAAACAACTTACTATGCTTTCTTAGGTTTATTTCAAACATTGTTATGGATTTTATGACGCTTGAACAATGTTAAATTTTTTGTTATGTATGACTTATGCTTCTATACATCTTTTCTTGTGATCATGTATGATTTGTTCTTGGTGTGACATGTATGCTTATTATGACATTGCATTGGTTTGACCTGATTGAATATATTATATGCAAATTAGATGGTTTATATATATTATGCACTCACCCTCTTTAGCAAGTCCTTGGTAGTATCTTCATACACTTTTATAGATTTCAAGAAGTGGAGTTCTACAATCAAGGGGCAGCACATGTCAAGGGGGAGTCCTTTTTGTTAAAACAAAAAGGGGGAGAAGGTATATATATATATATAAATGCACATGTTAACATGTTAAAGTTATTTATACAATTTGTTCACAAATTATAAATTTTTGTCATTAACAAAAAGGCGGAGATTGTTGGGAAAATAGGAGTATAATTTATATCCTCTTTTGTTAATTAAAAAATATACAATTTGTTTATATAATTGTATCCATTAACATTAACATATGTGCACATATACATATATATATATATATATATATATATATATATATATATATATATATATATATATATATATATATATATAATCAAGCAAATAAATATTTATATTTATTTGTTACAAATTGTGTTTATACAAATCGTCAAAAAATCCAATCGTCCAAGATCATCGTCATCAACACTCAAGATCAAGTCTTCGCCGAAGATACCTACATGAATAAATTTGTTTTATATGAGCTTACAAATAAAATAATTAAATAAGTTTAAGTATTTATAAAATTATTTTTATAAAAACTTTTATAAAAATGGACAAATTTTTTATAAACTTATTTATGTTGGTTAAATTAATCTAAGAGTTTCCCATTTTAGCAAATACCAAACACAATCTTACTTTGAAACAATACACAACCATAGTTAGCAAAGGAATCTCACAAAGGGGTAAAATTCCAACATGCTTTGGGTACTGGTTTCCAAACTTCCATTTTTGTGTTTGAATTCAAACTTTAGAAGTATGGGATCAACCAACCTTGTATAAATCTTCTTTTCAGTTGATTTTTATAGTAAAAATGAGTTGTGTGTGGTTTTAAATAAAGTCCAACGTCGATATTGCAAAGAACAAGAAACTCCAGGTGACTGACGGTAGAAGCCACGGTCCACCGTTGTTCGACCGTGGTAAGTCTGGACAGCTTTTAGACTTGCACCTTTTTCTTTATTTAAACCAACTCAATCCTCATTGATTACTCACCTCTTGCAAACATAAAAATCCAGAATACTCTCTAATACTTGTGAGCTCATATTTCTTGATTATTCATCCAACTCTCAAGATCAAGATTCAAGCAAGAGTCTAAGCTTTTAAAGCTTAAACACTACTTCTACATTTCATATCATTTGTAATAGTTTGAGGATAAACTCTAGCCTTTCAAATTAGAGTGAACTAAGGATCAACTCTAGCCTATAGAATTAGAGTGAAGTAATGTTATCTTTACCTTACTTGCAAGTTTGAAGTGTTAATTCTTGCAAGTGAAAAAGAGAAGTGTAAAAGGTTTATCTCTACCTTCAAAGAGAGAAGATAGTGGAGCAAACTCTTGGTGGGTGAGGCCACGGAGTGGATGTAGTGCAAGTTTGTTAACATTTGCATGAAACACTATAAATCATTGTGTCCAACTTGTGATTGGTGATATCTTTCTAACTCTATCTATTTATATTATTCCAAGAACTTGTAAAAACTTTAAATATTGGATATATAACCTATTCACCCCCCCGCCCTCTAGGTTCTAACAAACTTGTTTTTATTATCCTGGATAATCAAGAAGCTTTTTCTTGAGAAATCAAACCTTTTTCATCAGAATAAGAAGAAACCTAACTAGTTCCCTACGAGACTAGAAGTGGATCTGATACCATTGAAGGGTTTTGTAGGGTATAGAATCAGATAATGATCATACGCAGCGGAATAAAATCAAAACCCCCTCCAGTAATCTCATCTAACTCGTACAGGAAACTAAACATAGAATAAGGATTAAAAATTATATCTTCAGCAACAATCTTGAAACTTTAATCTAGATAGCTAATGGTAGAACACCGCTACTGCACCACCTCGAACAGGCTGCTAGACCGCCATAGGATATCACCAAAACAGATCACACAAAAATCGTGCGTGTGTGTTGTGCAACGCAGGCCGAAACCCCCTAGGGGTGGTCCTCGAAGTCGACGCAGAGGGAGAAGGGAAGGAGGCTAGGGTTATCATTTTGCAACTTGTAATTATCCTTAATGATTCCTTAAGCCTTAAAGGTTATTTTTATTATAAACCTTATTATGGCCCAAGCCAATTTAATTAAGGCCCAACTTTAATTAAACTATTACTTAATTGCATAAAACACCCTCTGACCTTTCTAATTAATTAATAACTATTAATTAATTGGTCCGATTAATATTTAAACTAAATATTAATTACTCCTTTAAAATAATAAATAACTATTATTATTTTTCCTTCTCAATAATTAATTAACTAATTAATTATTACACACATTTAACTTGGTAAAAATCCAAATGGTTCTAATTGGGTGTGTAGCAGTGTGATCCTTTAGTGTCTCATAGCATTGGACACGATGCCACGTGTTATCTATCTCTGCACATAATCTAACAGTTACCTCCATAAGGGAACGGGGGGTTCATGGGCAACCAAGTATACAATCATCCGGCAGGGGGCAGATGGACTAGGCGCATGTAGCCCAAGCCCTTCCAATGATAATGCTGTTCGTCAACTCTGGAGGAATGGCAGGCCTGCGACCACCTGTCTACTCAGGAATGCAGGCTACTCCAGCCAATTCTCCCTTTGTCTCTTGGATAGCTACATGGGATCTCCCCATGGGGCTCAAAATTCCAAGCAATGTAGGGACTTACGATGGCGAGGACGACCCCGATGATCACCAAAGCGTGTTTGAATGGGCAATGAAAACTCAGAAATGGATAGATCCCGTGGCCTGCCACATATTCCCAATGACTCTCAAAGGGGCAGCCAGGGAATGGTTCAACTCACTAACCAAAGGCTCAGTGATGGGAATAAAAGACCTGAGGTCAAGATTCTCATCCCACTTTATGCAGCAAAAGAAGCACAACCTAACTCACCTGGAAGCCCACATGATCAGATAGCACATAGGGGAGACGTTGGAGGACTACATTGTAAGGTATACCAAGGAAAGCTCCCAGATTAAAGGTCTGGTAGAATCTCAAAGAATCTCAGGCTTCATCTTTGGTCTTCGCAAAGGGACCCTCACGGAGGAACTGTCGAGAAAGATTCCTCAGACCTTTCAGGAATGTATCGACATAGGATATGCCTTCGCTAGGGGAAAGAAGGTAAGTGCACAGATGGAAGGTATCTCCCCGTCCAAAAGGACTCACTAGGAGGGCTCTGTAGGCAAGACCTGGAGAGACAGAAACAACAGAAGAGGAAGGTACGATCCTCCCAGCTACGCAACACATCAAAAACCTTACTTCAAGCTGGTGGAAGACACCTCCAGCTTATTAGCTTCACTCTTCAAAACCCCATCGGAAATTCTACAGACCGAACGAGTCAGCAACTCCTTTAAAATACCACCTCCTATGTCCCGAAGGCCCAAAGATACCAAAAAATATTGCAAGTTTCATCAGGATAATGGTCATGATACCAATGACTACAAAGAATTAAAGAAGGAGATAGGGGCTGCCATCAGGGCCGGGAAACTAGACCACCTAGCCCAGGGGGCAAAAGGCAACAAGAGCCGTTCCCAATGGAACAAGACAAGAACACCACCACCCCCACCACCCGAGGGGAGGATTTACATGATCCAGGCTAGGGGTACCTGCAAAAAAAGACCACGGTAGGGAGATCTCCCCGAGTGGCATAATGCAGAAATCACCTTTCCCTCCTCCACCTACCACCCAGGGTCCATGGATCCCATTGTGATCACAGCCAGACTTGATAACTTCGAAGTGTCAAGGATATATCTGTTGGAACACGGTATGGAGCACAAGGCACAGTGGAAGCAAAAACAAAAGTTTAAAACCGAACAAAAACGGGTCCATAACATGTTCCAAAGTGCGATCTTTCTACAAAACCAAATTGCAACTAAAGAAACAAAGGAGAGCAGAAATAAACCTCCTTTATAAGCTCCAAAATCTGCTGTAGCATGCAACAAACCGGGACAACCAAGAGATCCAAGTGTATCTCCTCTATCGTTGATACACACCAAGTTTGTTCAATCCCCGTATACTAGTACTCCTTCCGGTGAACGTCCCTCTCGACTCCACCTTCTGGAACAGCTCACTTGTATCTCCTCTTACACCCAACACACTCACATTACACTCAAGATCTCTAGTCTAGTGTACATGTATGTGTTTTCTTACAAAGGTATCAAAAGAGAACTTAGAGAGAGAGTAAAATGAGGTCTTGCATGATCTTATTTCTGTTCCAGACCCCATCTCCACATATGGTCGGATTAGAAGTAATAATCCCATTGGACCACAAGATGGCCCAATCAGAAATAAGAATTTCATGCAGATAGACCTTCACGGCCTCTCACGGCCCGTGAAGAGCCCGTGAAGACAAATGCGCCACGACCGGCCATAGTCCTTCACAGCCCGTGCCGCGTCATGAGTCAAACGTGACGGTAGTGGGCTTCATGACCCGTGGAGCATCCCTCAAGGCCGTGAAGACCCAAAATCAAACAGTTTGATTTTTTTGGACCTTCTCTCTTTATCAGTAAGCTGTCGGGATCAATCCTTGGCGTGTGACCCAATAGGCTCGCACTTCATCAGCAGTAACACCATTGTACTTGTGTCAGTGGGCAGACACCAACAGACTCCCACTTGCACATGACACAACGTACCCAGAGGTGTCATAGACAGGGAGCGGCCTCTAGCAAGGCATCCCTGCCCCTAAGTCAGTACGAGGTATGTCATCCCATAGACAAGTACCAATTCATAACCCAAAGGTTTAAAATGGCCCTATAGATACGTGATCAACCATCCTTTTGTTCGCGATATCCTTGCGAAGGCGAGACATGGTACTAAGTCATTCTCAGTCCTTCACGATTATGTTTCTCGATCGAGATTGGTGGTGACCAAAATAAACAAGTTGCAATCGATTACCCAAATCATTGCACACTCGAGCACGGACACTTGACAGGCGAAGTATTGCGTCCCTGTGTCTCAATCACCATTGGACACTTGACCAATCACTTCCCTCAGCCTTCATTCAGCCTTCCTTCCCTTGAAGAATGACTGGCTGTGGACATTTAGAATGTATACACATTCAGGGAAGAGGTAAAACATGCAAAGTTGGAACACAATAAGGCTTACTGAGAGTACCCGCTACACGCGCATTATCACTAGACTGCCACTATATTGCTTAATGTTCCCAAAGACAAAGCATATCAAAACTTTACTAAAACAAACTCAAGCCAAGTTCATGCAGACCTTAGTATGACATTCATCACTAGACTGCCACTATAGCTCAGTAAACGAACCATCCACGATGTCATCCATGTATACTCTGACATTGACCATATCCCACTTCAACTAATCACTCACCAGGTGTGCGTTGATGAGATTACGATCATTCATCCAAGCAATTATACCTTCATTGTTTCAACGAACCCAATAAGGCAAACAACGATTGGTTTTATGATTTTATGTGCATAAGCCATCGTACTCTCATAGTTTTCATAAAGATCTCTATAGAGTCAGCGATGCTTAGTTCTCAGTGATCATGTCCTTGCTACAACGAACCACTTCTAAAGTGTGCGTTGATGAGATTTTGATCATTTTGTCCAAGCAGTTATACTTTCATTGTTTCAAAAGAACCCAATAAGGCAAACAATGCTTGGTTTACAAAATTTAGTGTGTATAAGCCATCGTACTCTCATTGCCTCAAAAGAATCCAATAGAGTCAACGATGCTTTAAGAAACACGTAAATTAACAACAACATATTTAGAAGATTACAAACCCCAATCAAGATCGGCGGTTGTCCTTTAAAGTAGAAGCCATCACAAGAGTAACAACTCACTTTAAGCTTCTTCTAATTACATCACCACAAGAACATATACTCATATTTCTTGTATTCCACAAACTTCTTTGAATATCCCATATAAATTATGAACGCATAATTCTTAATTTACGCTTCTATCCAAGCTAAATCAAGACATTATCTCCAAAACATAGTATGTTCTAGACATACCAAATAGGATTATAACAGCGCTCCCACTAGCTCTGGCATCTATCCAAGTTTCATCATTGCTTACTGAAAACTCAAACACTTGATTTTCTTAGCAAAGATTCCAAAACATAGATTTTTTTCTAAGCCCAAAAGGACTCCATGTTTGTAGACTTCATAAGGATACTCAGGATGTAAAAGACCCTCGGACAGTGTTGTGAGCACTTCCTCATAAATTCCTCTAACGGAATGCGGTCTTTGCATCATACTGCCATAAAACGGCATAAGTATCCGCTTAAACTTCAACATAACTATTGAGAGAATGTCTTTATATGATTCCTACCGAAAGGTCAATCGTCATGAAAAAATTCCTACCAGTCAGTATTTGATGTTATCTACAAATTTATCCATGCAGATCTTATTCCCAAAAGATCTATTTACACCATCAGGTCAAAACCTAGGTGTTGATTAACCAAATTCAAAACATGGAAATCCAACATGGAATGTATCTTATGTTATTACAGTCCTCTTCTTAGCAGACTCAAGGGCCCACTACAGCTTCCGGTAGTTGATGCATACAACACGTATCATCAATAAGTCATCGTCCTCAGATATAAAAAATTATACTCTTCTGGTCTTATGACGACTCTTACCAGATATGACGACTCTTCTGTTAGATTGATTTGTGAAAACAATTGTAACTAACAGTTGTTGCAAGTTTTACAACTATTAATACAAAAGTTCAAAACTGTTAGAAGACCTTGGAATGAAGACTGTTAGAAGAAATTCAGAACTGTTTATTCAACAAACAGTTTCTGTTGAGCTATTTATGGAAAATGCTATCTTTGTGTATTTGAAGTATATCTTGATCAAGTTTGAAGATTATCAAGATTATCTCGGAAGATAGAAGATTACCTAACTGTCAACTACTCAAGGAGGATCAACAGTCTATAAATACCTAGAATAGAATATCGTTTTAGCAACTCTTAATCATAGAAATTTTACGCATTCATATTTTATTGTTAATTTGTTTTCAGAAAGTGTGTTAGCCTCAAAGTTTCATAGAAACCTAAGAACAAACTGTGTTCTTCGTCTAACAAAAGAGTTAGATTAGAGGTGTTGGTGAATATTGTAATCGTCATTGATTATTAATAAACATATGGTGTTTGAAAGTATTTTCTTGTGTTGATTATTTAATTGTTCTTGTGATAAAACCTTATACATCAATTAAGTGTGATTCCGCAACTTCTTAGTTGATTGTGATCAAACTGAAAGATTATCTTTAAACATCTCTGATTTAAATTCTTAAAGGTAATTCTTGTTATTGATATTGGTAATATCCGATCTTGACAAGTGGTATCAGAGCCTTTCCATTAAGGCTCCTTTGATCACTATTTGAAGGTTTTTCACAGATCTGTTGTGTCCTGTTATTTAAAGTTTGTTTAAATCTTGTTGCGTGTTTTTATTCTTATTACTGCAATGGAGTCTGTTGGATCTTCTGATAACACTGGATCTGGGTCAAACATTAGAGTTCCCATGCTCAAACCAACTGATTTTGATATGTGGAAACTAAGAATCAAGCAGCATGTCCAATTAATGGACTATGCTGTTTGGGAAATCATAGAAAAGGACCCCATTAATCCTGTTGATTTAGATGAAACAGGAAAACCAAAGAAGAAATCACCACCAAGAACATATGCTGAAAAGAAAGAGAGGATGACTGAGATGAAAGCTCTCAGCATTCTTCAGATTGCTATTCCCAACGAATACCAGTATCAGTTCAAGAAGTTTGATGATGCTCATGAACTGTGGAATGCTTTGGAAAAGAGGTTTGCAGGGAATGCTAGTTCCAAAAGGAACCAAAGGGATCTTCTGAAACAAGCTTATGAAAACTTTTCAAGTGGAAAGAATGAGAGTATAACTCAAATTTTTGATAGGTTCTATAAGCTGGTTAGTCAACTTGAGAGTGCAAAAGTTAGACTAGAGCAAGATGAAATCAATAGAAAGTTCCTTAGGTCCTTGGGTGAAGAATAGACAGTTTATGCTGCACAATGGAGAACTAAAGATTCTTTGGAAGATATAGAATTAGATGATCTATACAACAGTTTGATTGTGTTTGAGGGAGAAATAGAGGGAAAAAGAAAGACTTTGATCCCTAGCCACAATGCTGCTCTCCTTTCATCCTCAGGTATAGACTCAAACCATTCTTTATCTAATTCTGTTGATGTCTGTACAGGTAACAGTTCTGCTGCTGGATTAGATGTAAACACCCCTGATGCAGTGCTTGAAGCATTTCTTGCTAGCCATGCACATTCAACCCTCACCAATGAGGATCTTGAGCAAGTGCATCCAGATGATCTTGAGGAGATGGACCTCAAGTGGCAAATGGCTATGCTAACTGTCAGAGCAAAAATATTAATTAAAAGAACTGGCAGGCAGAACATGAACTTCAGGGCTAATGGTCAGGCTGGGTTTGACAAATCCAAAGTCAGATGCTTCAAATGTCAACAGCCTGGTCACTTTGCCAGGGAATGCAGATCTGGTATACAAGGCCAGAATCAAGGACAAAGACCAAATCAAACCTCATCAGCATTGGTCTCACAAGAAGGCCATGGGTTTGATTGGAGTGATCAAGCAGAGGAAGCTACTCACAACAAGGCATTGATGGCTTTGACTGATTCCTCCATCAAATTGGATTCACCAGAATCAGAAGACATACATGTATCTTCTAAACTATGCCCAGGTGAATGTAGAGCTATAGTAAAAAGGGTTAGGGAGCACAACAAAAAGGTGTGTGCTGCTCTGAGCAGAATGGAGGAAAGTAAATATGAATCTAGTGCTGTCATTGAAAGCTTTGAAAAGAAAATTAAAGATTATAAGGCAAATGAATTGCAAATGGACTTTGATAGGAAGTATCATAAGTGGGAGAAGGAGCAGCTTCAAGAAGAAATTGATAATCTTAAGAAAAAGCTGAATGAAAAAGAGAGTAAGATAGATGAGCTAACCAAAAAATTGGACAGTGTGGATATGGATTTGAGTATTTTCAAAGCAACAAATCTTAAGCTTGAAACCTTGTTACAATCACAAATCAGAGATAAGGTTAAAACAGGTTTAGGATACAAACAAACCCCACCTCCATACAATCACAACTACATAACTCCCATGTCTGATGTAGCTGATAGGTATGTTAATGTACCATTGGAAGAAGAATTGAAGTCAGCTGATCCACAATTTGAAAGTGAAGAGGAAGGAGTTGTGTATGAAGTGAGTTATGATAAGAAGGAGGGAGTTGTGAAGAAAGAAGAGGTCATTCCTATTGAAAATCACATCTGTTGTGAACCCACAGCACCAAAATCCTCTTTACAACCTGTGATGTTCGTTAAAGCCTCCTCTGAACCTTTCACCAATGAAACAAAACCTTTCAAATCTGTTTATTCTATAAACAGTTCCACTACTGTTGCAAACAGTCCCTAACTTTACACTAACAGTTCCAAACATAACCCAAACAGTTTTAACCCAAAAATCTTAGCTGTTAGTGTTAAGACCAAAGGAAAAGAGAAGGTTGGTGAAGTTGGAATTGAGAAGCCAAAGAAGGAAGCTTCAAAGACAAAGTTTCAGCTCAAATCTGTGAAAAGGCATACTGAAGTGCCTGTCTGTACATGCAAACATCATGGTGTGCAGAAATTTCCTCCTTCAGCTCTTGTGAGAGGAAATCAAAGAAATAGGAATCAGTTTTGGGAACAAAGAACTGGTGTGCCTATAGTCAAAACCAAAAAGTGCTATATATGTGGGAGAGCAAATCACTTAGCTCACAACTGTTATTATAACCCACAGATCTATAGCACCCAGAAGCCAAGTTACAGAAAACAGGCTAACAGTTCCACAACTGTTAGGCTAAAACCAAAAACTGTTGGTTTGCCAAGATACAGAAAATAGGCTAACAGTTCCACAACTGTTAGGCCAAACCCAAAAACTGTTGGTTTTGCTTGGGTGAAATTGCCGAAACAAACAGTTTCTGAAGGGGCCAAAACTGTTAATTTAACTGATAATCAAATGGAGTCACAAATTGACCCAACTGTTTTACCAAAATCAAAAACTGTTTGTTCAAAAGACTCAACAGTTAATCACAACAGTTGGACACCACATGTTCTCACTAAATACTCTTCACACAAGATAGAGAAATCTAACTTGGATGAAATAAAAAAGAATCAAACTTTGTTTAAGTATTATGACTTAAACGGTGTACCCAAGACCTGCATGGCCTGGGTACTTCCTTCTACTAACTAAGTTTTTATTTGTACAGAGCATTCATAGGGCCAATCAAGGAGAAATTTGGCATGTGGATAGTGGATGCTGAAGGCACATGACTGGAAATCCACACTGCTTGAAGGATTTCAGAAGAATCAATGGAGGACATGTAGCATTTGGAGGAAATGCTAAGGGAGGAAGAATCACTGGTAAGGGAGCTGTAGAGGCAGGTACACTTACTTTCAATGATGTTTTCTTTGTTGAACAACTCAAATACAACCTGTTAAGTGTATCTCAAATCTGTGACCGTGGAAACCAAGTCATGTTTAGAGACACATAATGCATTATCCTTTCAAAAGATTTTAAAATAGATGAAAAGTATGTTCTTTTGAGAACACCTAGAAAGGATAATGTATACTGTTTGGACACTCAAAAGGTTTCTAAACAGAATGTATTAAGTTGTTTACTCTCAAAGGAATCTCATGATGAGTCTGCTATTTGGCATAGAAGGATGTGTCACATGAATTTTAAAACCATGAATCTGTTAGCTAAAAACAATCTGGTAAGAGGTTTGCCCCAAAAGGAATTCTCATGTGATGATCATTGTGTGGCTTGTCTCAAAGGCAAGCAACACAAAACTTCTTATAAGTCCAAAGAAGTTTCTTCCATTACCACGTCTTTACAACTGTTGCATATGGATCTTTTTGGTCCTACATCTGTGGTCAGTATAGGGAAGAAAGCCTACTGTTTAGTCATAGTTGATGACTTCACCAGATTTACTTGGGTACAATTTCTTAGAACTAAGGATGAAACTGCTGAGTTAGTTAAGTCTCTTGTTCTTAGAATAGAAAATCAATCTGATTTGAGAGTGAAAGTCATTAGATCTGACAATGGTTCTGAGTTTAAGAACTATGAGTTAAACAATTTTTGTGAGGAAAAAGGGATTGAAAGACAGTTTAGTGCACCTCGGACTCCACAACAGAATGGAGTGGCTGAGAGAAGGAATAGGACTTTGATAGAGGCTGCTAGATCTATGTTAGCTGATTCTAGGCTCCCAATGACCTTCTGGGCAGAAGCAGTGAACACGGCCTGCTATGTTCAGAATAGAGTACAAGTAGTCAAGTCCAAAGGGAAAACTCCTTATGAGTTGTTCCTTAAAAGAAAACCTTTGATCAACTTCTTCAAACCATTTGGATGTCCTTGCACTATCCTTAATACCAAGTCACAATTAGGCAAATTTGAGAGTAAAGCAGAAGAAGGATTCTTTGTAGGATATTCCACTCAGAGTAAAGTATATAGAGTTTTTAACAATGTCACTAGGATCATAGAAGAGAATATGAATGTTTCCTTCAATGAGAATAGGATCAATATTGCAGGTAATGGTCCTGATTGGTTATTTAATATTGATGCATTGTCTAAATCTCTTTCTTTTGAGTATTCTACAGAAATAGTTGCAGGTGTTCCTACAGCTGTTAGTGCAAATCCACAAACTGTTTCAAACAGTTCTGAAACTGTTAGCACAAGTCCAACAACTATTGGTGGAAACAAAGCCACTGAAGACTTTGTAGTGATTCCTTTGTTTCAAAATGACTCTTCTAATGCTGTTAGTCCAATGAATTATGATGCTGAACCTTCAAAGGATATGGAATCCTCTGATCTTCAACAAAATAATGAATCTGTTAATCAATCAGTTGCAGATCAGGTATGTAATGCTTCTAGAAATGAGAGTGAATCTGACGTTGATTTGTCTAATTTAGGGAATGTACTGACTAAAGAAAACATCCCTAACTTAAGAATTCACAAGGACCATCCCATAGAGCAGATTATAGGTGATCCCATCACTCCTGTCAGAACTAGGAGTATGCTGCAAGGTGAACATAGTGGTGTGGATCTTGCACAGTTTGATGTGAATGCCTGCTTTCTATCTCAGATAGAACCAAAGAAAGCAGTAGAGGCATTAAAAGATCCTTCATGGGTGGAAGCAATGCAAGAGGAACTCTTACAGTTCCAGATTCAGCAAGTTTGGAAGTTAGTTGAACTTCCAAGGGGCAAGAGAGCTATTGGCACCAAGTGGGTGTTCAGGAATAAAAAGGATGAAAGAGGTATTGTAATCAAGAATAAGGCTAGACTAGTTGCACAGGGTTATACACAGGAGGAAGGAATAGATTATGATGATGTCCTTGCCTTTGCAAGCTTTAAAGGGTTCAAGGTGTATCAAATGGATGTCAAATCAGCATTTCTCTATGGAACTATTGATGAGGAGGTATATGTGTGTCAACCACCTGGTTTTGATGACTCAAAATATCCTGATAGGGTATATAGGTTGGATAAGGCTTTGTATGGATTACATCAGGCTCCTAGAGCTTGGTATGAGACATTATCATCATATCTGCTTGAGAATGGTTTTAAGAGAGGCACTATTGATAAGACATTATTTACAAAGATTGTTAAAACATAGATTTTGCTTGTTCAAATCTATGTTGATGATATAATCTTTGGATCCACTGATGACAGTCTGTGCAAGCAGTTTGAAGGCATAATGCAAAAGAGATTTCAGATGAGTTCCATGGGAGAACTTATATTTTTCTTGGGTTTACAGGTGAAGCAGATGCCATCAGGTATATTTCTCAGTCAGTCAAAGTATGTCAAGGACATTTTGGACAAGTTTGGCTATCAAGATGTGAAGCTGGCCAGTACTCCAATGGAAACACACAAACAGTTGGGAGTAGATCCTGAGGGGGAGGATGTAGACATACACTTGTATAGGTCTATGATAGGTTCTTTAATGTACTTAACTGATTCTAGACCAGATATCATGTCTGCTGTGTGTGTTTGTGCCAGGTTTCAATGTAGTCCAAAGATGTCACACCTATTTGCTGTAAATAGAATATTTAGATACCTCAAAGGCCAACAAAAACTGGGTCTTTGGTATCCTAAAGATTCACCTTTTGAATTGGTGGCATACTCTGACAGTGACTTTAGATACTTCAGGAGGATGTCAGTTCTTTGGTTTCAGGTTGGTATCTTGGCAGTGCAAGAAACAAACAACAGTTTCCACTTCAACAGCTAAGGCTGAATATGTTGCTGCCTCAAGTTGCTGCTCACAAGTTTTGTGGATCCAGAATCAGCTTCTGGATTATGGTATGACTTTCTTGAATACACCTATCTATGTGGATAACACAAGTGCGATTAGTATTGTTAACAATCCTGTAAAGCATTCTAAAACAAAGCACATAGAGATCAGGTTTCATTTTATCAAAGATTGCAATGAGAAAAGGTTAATCCATGTTATGAAAATCCATACTGATGATCAGTTAGCTGATCAGTTCACCAAAGCATTTGATGTGAGCAGGTTCAACTTTCTGATCTCCAATATTGGAATGATTAACTTAGAATAACAGTTGTTTGCTTGTTTATCTGTGTTTCTGTGTTTTCTCTCACTAACATTTTGCAACTGTTAGTATTAAGTCTAACAACTGTTTGTGTAAGTGTTCAGGGAACAGCTGTAAATAATGCAACTAACAGTTTTCAACTGTTAGTACATGGAATTAACAACTGTTAGGCAAACTGAATGTTCATTCCAGGGGGAGTATTTCTTTTCAATAACAGTTGTAGTTTATTAAGAAAACAGTTCTCAACTGTTAGTTCTTTTGTTTCTTTCAACTGTTAGTTTCTTTAAGGGTATTTTCGTCTTTGCAGGAACTTTGAGGGAATTTGAATTGCATTGAATATGCGTAACATATACAAGCCATTCCCTACTTACAGTTTTATTTACGCTTACTGAACTTCTTGCAAACGCTAAAACCCTAGAATTTCACTTACAAATCGCCATGGCTCCCCTTCCGTTTGTTAAGGAACACAACATGCTTGTATTTCTCTCGAAACCTGCTGATCTAAATGTCTTCCATGATATGATTGATTATCTGTTGATGTCAAATCTCCGCACTGCTCTCACCATCAATCCAACTATTTACACTTCACATATTGATCAATTCTGGAAAAATGCTACAATCAGAGAAGAAGATGGAGTGCAGTGGATTGACTCCAATGTTGATAATGTTGCTGTTTCCATTTCTGAGGATATCATACATCAACACCTTCAACTTAATGATCTCGAAGGTGAGTATTCTGACTCTGTCTCCCTGGAATATCTGCATGGTGAGTTAGTTAAACTGGGATATGAGGGCCCTAGGGGAAAGGGTACCTTCTATAAAGGGCAATTTTGTTCTCATTGGAAGTATGTGATTCATACTATCCAGCAGTGTATCAGCCCCAAAAGAACTGGATGGAATGAATTCGGGAGCAACATTGCTTTGGCCTTAATTTGTTTGGCCAACAACCGTTCTTTTAACTACTCTAAAATGCTATTTGATGGAATGGTAAAACATCTTAGGACCAAATATGGTCTCTTTTTGATGTATCCCCAATTTGTGCAAGTTTTTCTAAATTCTTTATTGCCAAATCTTAAAATGCACAAGAGGGTACTGATTCCCTCTGCTCATGTGGCCTCCACATTGAGCAAACTGTTGATTAATGGCAAGAATTTTTCTGGTGCCATAACTCCACCACTCTCTGCAATGGTGGAGTTTTTGTCAAGAAACAGAGCTGCCAGAGTTGAGCAAGAAGCCCACATCATTGCTACACCCACACCTTTGGAACCCCCAGCTCACAATACTCAAACAACTCCATCTGCTACCTTGACTCAAGCTGCAACAAAAGCCCCCACTCTTATAACATTCAGAAAAAGAAAAAGAACTGTTGGTGCTCCTTCCACCACAGTATCTGATGCCCAAGCTGTAAGCCCTGCACAGGAGCATTCTCCTGTGCAGAATATCCAAAGGAAACCTATTGTGCTGTCTCCCAGGCACACTGAGGAGGTGATCACCCCATGGGAGAGTGATCATGTGGTGTTTGAGGCTGGCAGTACTGTTTCATCTGCAAGGGGTGAGCAGGATAGTGTCAACATCTTTAAGACCTCAGCCACGACAACAGAAGTTGTTCCATCATCTTCTGGAAATCCCCAGTACCAAGAATAGAGAGGTACTGGTGTGGAATCTTCTAGGAGTGACACACCAGTTATTTCTGCCAGTGATATGTTTTCAGGGACAACACTCCCTGACATTGAGGCTAGTATGAAACATAAGGCATTGACGGATTCAAATTTTGTACCATTATTTGGGGCATACATGTATTTGAAGAAGAGAAACTCTTTACAAGACAAGCTTCTGGCTAAGCACAATGAGCTCATCATCAAACAGGACAAACAAATCATATTTTGGTCAGACACTTTGAAAAAGGCTACTGATGTGCTTCAAGCTCATGATCAAGTAATGAAACAGTTCACTGCTCGACCCCCTCCACAAACAGTTGTGCAGACTAAACAAGTAACAGTTGCACCAAGTGCCCAAACAGTTGTAGATTCAAAGAAAACAGTTGCATCGGATCAACAACAAACAGCTGCACCAAGTTCAGAAATAGTTGTAGGAAAGTTGTCAGCAGTTGACAGAGTTCTGATCAATAAGATGATTATGTCTGGAGATTACCCAACAACTAAAGTATTCACAACATGGTCAAAAATAAAGCAAGATCATTTGATTGCAGTGGGTGCTCAAACTCTAAACATAAGTGCACACAAAATGAAACAAAATATAGAAGATGGATGGCTGGATGGTAAATTTTAAAAGCTGCAACCAATTGCACCAAAGCCAGGATTCAAAGGAATTGCTATTACTGAATCAAAGAAAGATGAGAAGATGCCTTCTGTGCAAGGTAAGGGAAAGGAGATTGCTATTGAAATTCCAAAGTTAAAACTTACCAAAGAACAGCAAGAGGAGCGTGATCATGAATTAGCACAGAGGTTGGATGCTGAGCTTGAACAACAAGAAAAGAAAGATCTTGAATTAGCTCAAAAGCTAGCTGCTGAATTTACAAAGGAGATAGATGAAGAAGAAAGGGCTAAGAAACTGGGTAAGGGAGTAAAAAGAAAGAAAGTTGAAAAGAAGAAAACAGTTCCACCTCCCAAGCCAACAGTTGAGAAGGAAAAACAAACAGTTCAGTCGCAAATAGCAAAAGCTGGTATGGTACAAACTATTCTTCATGACAGACTCAGGATGGAGGTTGAAGAAAGAATTGATAAATTGGTGGCAGAGCAGCTAGGCCAGAAATCTCACATTACTGAGTGGAGATTTGAATTCTTGAGGATAGAGACTGGAAAGAAGGGGGTTACAATTGTCAGAGAACTAGAACCGATTGAAAGTGTGACTAGAAGGGATATTCAAGAGATGTATGCATATGGAATAAGTCACTATTGGGGAGCTGCAGAAATTGAAATTAGAGTTTTGATGAGGCACCTAACAAGTATATGCAATCCACTGGGAATAATGCCCATTTGGATAAGTGATGAAGCCTTCCCAATAAGCTCTATGAAAGTATATGACAAGTCAAAAGTTTATCATATGGTGATGGGAAAGGGACAAACTCAGTGGTTTGATTTTGAATTTGTTGAACATGGTAAAACAAAGCTTTTGTATATGTTGAAAGCAAAGTTCTTTGGCCCTGCTAACATGAAGGAGGATCTGATGAAGAGGGTGAAGGAAAGGTTGGAGCTCATTCAGTCAAGTAAAAAGTAATTTTCTTTTTATGTTTTGATTGTAACAGTTTAACTTTGTATACTTAATGTAAATATTTTCTTTGATTATGTTAATTTTTCTGTGGTTGAACCCTATAAAACAAACAACTTAAGTGTATTGTTCAATACTTTAAGTTAGGGGGAGATTGTTGGGAAATTTGCTAAGGTATTGAAGCTGTTGGATATGCAAAGGTAAAACTGTTAGATTGATTTGTGAAAACAGTTGTAACTATCAGTTGTTTCAAGTTTTACAACTGTTAATACAAAAGTTCAAAACTGTTAGTTCAATCATACACAACTGTTAGAAGACCTTGGAATGAAGACTGTAGAAGAAATTCAGAACTGTTTATTCAACAAACTGTTGCTGTTGAGCTATTTATGGAAAATGCTATCTTTGTGGATTTGAAGTATATCTTGATCAACTTTGAAGATTATCAAGATTATCTCGGAAGATAGAAGATTACCTAACTGTCAACTATTCAAGGAGGATCAAGAGTCTATAAATACTTGGAATAGAATATCGTTTTAGCAACTCTTAATCATAGCAATTTTACGCATTCATATTTTATTGTTAATTTGTTTTTAGAAAGTGTGTTAGCCTCTAAGTTTCATAGAAACCTAAGAACAAACTGTGTTCTTCGTCTAACAAAAGAGTTAGATTAGAGGTGTTGGTGAATATTGTAATCGTCATTGATTATTAATAAACATCTGGTGTTTGAAAGTATTTTCTTGTGTTGATTATTGAATTGTTCTTGTGATAAAACCTTATACATCAATTAAGTGTGATTCCGCAACTTCTTAGTTGATTGTGATCAAACTGAAAGATTATCTTTAAACATCTCTGATTTAAATTCTTAAAGGTAATTCTTGTTATTGATATTGGTAATATCCGATCCTGACAGTAATAACTTTATGCCAGATACTCCAACATAGCCATGTTGAGTTTCAATCATTTCTGATTGAATGCTAGTGTCAACATCAGGTCTTTTATTTAAATCTCACGTTCTTACACTGGAATGCTTCAGTTATTCCTTTCCCTTTTCGAGCAACCAAACCCGGTTCTCAAAAGGATATGAAATGAATATCTGAAACTCAGAAGAACTATTAAATACATTAGCATCCTCTAAGTTCATCCATCTCCCACTAAATGTAGACTAGATAACTCTGATCTATGAGATAGACAAGCAAAGAATTATTTCTAGTCTAATCTCTTTAGATGCTAATTCGACCATCTTTGTTGATTCAATATAGGAACATTGCCCGTCATTACTCAAGTACACCCACTTAACAGGTTACTTAAGTTTAAACCATCAAATAGAATCATAACTAGTATGTTCCGTTTCTCCACTCGACGATGCATGTAAAACATGTATCCTAGGAGGAGTGAATTATGAGACATTCCCACAATTCTCATGATGGTAGAGGAATCTAGAGTCTACATGCTCAACATCATGCCAGATTTGAGTAACTCAGTTTCTCTTGCCCTCTTTATCTTAAATTTGTTATGGGTGAGTCCTTATTGTTCTTGCCTGAACGGTCTTTACACAAACGTGCAAACGAAGTCCAACAAGCCTTTGTTCCTCTCACATCAACCAGTGAAGGATGTTTTAGTAATTTAGCCTTATAAGCAAGATTTACAATCAACAATTGACTCAAAGTCAAAAGTTTCCAAGTTCCTAACCACATGGATCTTGGTGATGCAAGTCTTGTTTATATGGTTAAATCAACTATGAGGATAACAATTCATAATCATTCATAATCATTCCATTATTTCCTTAAGCAAAAGCTTATTATAAATGCCAAGACATGAATAAACTCTGAAATAAATTCGCACCAATATCAAATTCAAAGTAGAATTCATCGTCATCATAGGCATAAAAGATACAATGCTTCTTGCCACGCACGGCGTAAGACAAAGATCTAAATGAAGTAATAGTATAGCTGGATGGAATGGCAAAACTCTTCTTCCAATCCTTTTAGTTAGGGACAACCACCGTGTTTCCCTCTCTAAGGTCCAGCTCTTCATGCATCCATTACCTATTTCTGATAAACACCTGCACTTTGCAACAAACAAGTTTGTAACAAACATGAGCGTTTTGACTAGCGTTCAAAAACCCAGTCTTTAGAAGTAGAAGATCAATGGAGTTTGATCATGAATGTACCTGAAGATGATGAGCTAACGTTCTTCCGCTTTAGGATATTTAGCTCTTTCAGGCATTTAGGGCAGGCGTGACGGCGACAATTTCCAATTTCTCCGCAAAAGTAGCAAACTACCCCATGTGGAACATCATCTTGAGGCACAATATCATTGTCCTCCGACTCCACAGTTACGGATGGCCTAGTCATACAAGGCTTTCCATTTGAGGTCAGTTTCTCCTTCTTGCTAGTATGTTCCCTAGTAGCGAAAGTGGATGTGGACGAGGTACGATCCTTCTCAACCATGTAAGACTGTACTGCCTTTAGCATGTCTTGAAGTTCGATCAAGGATTTATCCAAATTGTCTTTGTGATAGTTCTTGACAAACTTCTCATAAGACGCGGGTAGGGACTGGAGGATCATATCCACCGCAATCTCCATCCCTATTGGAAGTCCTAGTCTCTCCAATTGGTTTGTGTATCCCTTCATCATAAGGAAATGGACATTTACATCATCACCTTCCTGCATCCTACAACCGACCAAAGCCTTTATACACTCAAACCGTTCTTGTCTAACCTGCTGTGGGAACATATCCTTTAGCCGGTTTATCATGTCATACACACTCAATTGCTAAAGCTGCTGACGCAACTCAAAGCGCATAGTCGATAACATGAGACAAAAAATATCTTGTGTATCTCTAACACGCTTCTCATGGCCGTATCGAGTAGCCAAGTTCGTGTTGGTAGCAGGTGGCTCCAGAAAGGGTTCCTCAAGGATGTGCAACTTTGACTCGTGACGGAGGACAATCCTCAATACACGATACCAGTCAGCGAAGTTCACTCCTGTGAGTCTCTCCCTTTCTAGGAATAATCGAAGTTTAAAGTTTGGTATTGTGTCGTTAATGTTTGCCATCTATAAAAGAGTACACGTTTTAGTTAGTTTCGATATAATCCTCATTAATATAATCACCCAGCTGATTAAGAAAACCAAATTATCTTAACAAGGGCTAAGAACCTTATTTCACCCCAATCCATGACGGGTTTGCTGCGGATCACTTCATGGAGCTATTTAGGCCGGTAAACGCTTTACCAATTGCAATCCGAGATTACAACTCTTAGACACTTGCGGGATCAACCGATACTCATAACATCTGTTTGGCATGTTTGATCCATTCCCTCACCGATTCCTCATTAATCCGCTTTGATAGCTCGGTATGGGCACGACAACTACCAGGGCGTTGTAAGTCTTGGAATTGTAAATCGACCGTCAAGATACACGGTGGTACTCTAGCCTAATGGCCGGCTTGGCTAAGCTCGACAACCGACCCTTGCGACTTGCCACACGCACCTTCCACATAATTACGCAAAACCGACCTCGGCTAGAGCTCGACGACCGACCTTGTTTCACTAGATTCGTGTGGTGTCATCTTACGGGAGGCGAGTGATTTACATTTGATAAAAACGGGTTTTTGTTTTTCAAGTGGTCTTGTGGCGCGCGAGGTTTGTAAACCAATTCAAAATCTTGGTTTTATTATTTTGAAAAATTTTCAAGTGAGCGAAGAAACTAAACAACCACGCAAGAAAATAAACAAAACAACAACCACGCACAAGAAATATCCGGTAACATGCCCCTAAACCCTATGCGCCTTCCCCGTAAGCCAAACGAGGAAAGCAAGACCAAACTAAGGACACGACCACTTGGCCCAGCTGGAAGTGCTCCCACTGAATCCGTCATCACTAATGAACCTCCGGATCCACCATAGCCGAGACGTCTCCTACACGACTCTCGATGGTTGTCTTCGGTCTTCTTTTACAAATACATACAAATATTTGAAAAGAAACGGCATGCAAGCCGCGAAATGCTAATCTAAGCTAATCTAACAATTACAGAGAAAAGCAATCGGCATGGAAGCCAAAATAAAGTACAAAATACAAGACCGAATAAATTTAATTATTACAAACCAATTGTGGTACAAACCACCAAATGAATGAATAATTAAATACAACCAAACAACCAACACATAGGTCTAACGGGCAAGGCGTTACCGGATCAAACAACAACCACAAACAACAACATGGTGTGCCACAACAAAACCGTGTAGAAATATCCCAACTAGATTTGTTCTTAAACAACCTATAACACTCAAGGCACAAAGTGAACAAATCTTGTACGTATGCATTAGGAACCCCAAACACTTTGAAAAACCATATTCATACATACACAACACAAGTATATGCACGTGCGCGTTATCATGCCAAAACCGCCCGATACATATAAATATGTGAGCTAGGATATTATGGGGCTTTTCAAGTCCAAACAACAAAAGGACAGATTCTGGAAAAACATAATCAAAAGGAGCTAAAACCGAAAATATTTTTCTTTTTCAAAAAGGACAAAAACACTGTTCACGATATCCTTCACGGCCCAGAAGCCTTCACGGCCTCTCACGGCCCGTGAAGCTCATGAGCTCCACGACTCTAACAAGTGAAAAACCCTTCACGACCAACACCCCACGAGACTGGTCGTAAGCCTTCACGACCCGTGAAGACATTCTGGACATAATGTCCATTTTCGGTTTTCAAGCCAAAAAGGTGCAATTTGTTTATAGATTTGGCTCTGATACCACTATTGGAACACGGTATGGAGCACAAGGCACAGCGGAAGCAAAAACAAAAGTTTAAAACCGAACAAAAACGGGTCCATAACATGTTCCAAAGTGAGATCTTTCTATAAAAACAAATTGCAACTAAAGAAACAAAGGAGAGCAGAAATAAACCTCCTTTATAAGCTCCGAAATCTGTTGTAGCAACAAACCGGGACAACCAAGAGATCTAAGTGTATCTCCTCTATCGTTGATCCACACCAAGTTTGTTCAATCCCCGTATGCTAGTACTCATTCCGGTGAACGTCCCTCTCGACTCCACCTTCTGGAACAGCTCACTTGTATCTCCTCTTACACCCAACACACTCACATTACACTCAAGATCTCTAGTCTAGTGTATATGTATGTGTTTTCTTACAAAGGTATCAAAAGAGAACTTAGAGAGAGAGTAAAATGAGGTCTTGCATGATCTTATTTCTGTTCCAGACCCCCATCTCCACAAATGGTCGGATTAGAAGTAATAATCCCATTGGACCACAAGATGGCCCAATCAGAAATAAGAATTTCATGCAGATAGACCTTCACGGCCTCTCACGGCCCGTGAAGAGCCCGTGAAGACAAATGCGCCACGACCGGCCATCGTCCTTCACGGCCCGTGCCGCGTTACGAGTCAAACGTGAGGGCATTGGGCTTCACTACCCGTGGAGCATCCCTCACGGCCGTGAAGACCCAAAATCAAACAATTTGATTTTTTTGGACCTTCTCTCTTTATCAGTAAGCTGTCGGGATCAATCCTTGGCGTGTAACCCAATAGGCTCGCACTTCATCTGCAGTAACACCATTGTACTTGTGTCAGTGGGCAGACACCAACAATATCTGGACAAGGGGAGTTCCACTGAGATCCTTTATGATCATTGTTTCCAACAGCTACCAGAAAGAATCAAAAAGCAGCTGAAGCCTGCGTCTACCCCCTTAACAGGGTTTGCAGGAGAAGTAGTATGGCCTATTGGGTACGTCCCGTTGGTAGTGAGATTGGGAAAATATCCTTGTTACTGGGAAGTGACCCTGGAGTTTGCAGTGGTACGAGCACCCTCCAGGTACAATGCTATTCTTGGAATACCCGCATTGTCTAGCTTTCAGGCTGTGCCATCAACGGTATATTCCATGGTAAAGTTCCCCACCCCCAGCGGAATAGCAACAGTTATGAGTAATCCACCCAGGGTAATCGAGTGTACCCAAGTACAGGAATAAACCACGCCTCAACCTGGTCCCAACCAGCAACAGAATACAGAAGACAGGATTGTAATCAACAAGGACTTCCCAGACCAACCCGTTCAGATCGGTTGCACACTCAGCTAAGGCACCAAAAAAGACCTGATCGACTTGCTGAAAAGAAACACTTATGTCTTTGCGTAGATACCTGCTGATAGGAATGTAAAAGAGTAGAGCTTTTATCGAGTAACTCGAGCTCGAACTCGAACTCGGCTCGTTCGAGTCGAACTTTATCGAGCTCGAGTTCGAGTTCGAGCCCAAAAAACGAGCTCGAATTATTTAACGAGTCGAGCTCGAGCTTCTAAGAGCTCGGCTCGAGTTCTTATCGAGCTTTTCGAGTCTTGTATAGTATATGTATATTTATATACGCAATATGTATATAAGATGGGCTAATATTAGAACATATTAAAAGTGAGTACTTATTGAAACAAATTTACATAATATACGTACTATTTATAATAAGTAATTAGTACAATATAATTAATTTAAAAAAAAAAGTCTATATTTGGAATAATCTGGTTTTTGAATTCAAATTTTTTATATTTTTTCGAGCTTTTCGAGCCGAGCTCGAACTAATTATGTACCATGTCGAGTCGAGCTTGAGCTTTAAGTATGAAAGCTTGTCGAGCTATCGAGCCGAGCTCAAGCTTAACATAAAATTTCGAGTCAAGTTCAAGCCCTGTCGAGCTCGAGCTTGATTCGACTCGTTTAATCGAGTGTACCCAAGTACAGGAACAAACCACGCCTCAACCCGGTCCCAACCAGCAACAGAATACAGAAGACAGGATCTCAATCAACAAGGACCTCCCAGACCAACCCGTTCAGATCGGTTGCACACTCAGCTAAGGCACCAAAAAAGACCTAATCGACTTGCTGAAAAGAAACACTTATGTCTTTGCGTATCTAACCTGCTGATATGACAGGTGTTCCAAGATACCTCGCTGAACACCGCCTAGAAATCAACCCCAGCTTGTACCCTGTTAAGAAAAAGAAGAGAGGCCTGACCCCAGACCGAAGCAAAGCAATCTGTGAAGAAGTGCGGAAGCTAGTGGAAGCAGGCATCATGAGAGAAGTCAAATACTAGACCTGGGTAGCCAACCCAGTAACGGTCAAGAAACAAGATGGGTCCTGGCGTAAGTGTGTTGACTTCACGGACCTCAATAAAAGCCTGCCAAAAATACAACTACCCATTGCCCGAAATAGACTGAAAGGTCGAATCGGTGGCCGGTCTCCACTACAAGTGTTTCCTGGATGCCTACAAAGGGTATCACCAAATTCAGATGGCGGAAAGAGATGAAGATAGAACAACCTTTCATACAGACATGGGCATCTTTTGTTACACCAAAATGCCCTTCGGATTGAAAAACGCAGGGGCCACTTATCAGAGGCTAGTGGATAAAGCGTTTGCCGACCAGATAGGAACGAACCTGGAAGCTTATGTCGACGATATGGTTATAAAGAGTGCTGCTGCAAAGTCACTACTGCAAGACATCCAAGAGACTTTCAACACTCTGAGATCCATAAACATGAAGCTGAACCCCTCAAAGTGCTCTTTTGGAATGGAGGAAGGAAATTTCCTCTGCCACGTCGTTACCCCCGATGGTATCCAGGTCAACCCCAAACGAGTGCAAGCAATAATGGCACTCAAAAGCCCCACAACTATGAAGCAAGTCTAGATCTTGAACGGGAAATTGGCAGCCTTAGGAAGGTTCGTGGGTAATTCAGCAGAAAAGTCGATACCATTCTTTCAAACCCTGAAGGGATGCATCAAGAAAGTGACTTCACCTAGATGTCTGAGGTTGGGCAGGCCTTCCAAGAAATCAAGAAACGTTTAGCTAGGTTTCCTACTCTTACAGCTTCCAGGGTAGGGGAAACCCTGATTCTGTACTTGGCCAGCTCCCATGAGTCAATAGCATCCGCTCTGATTGCCACTCGGGCGACAAAGTAGGTCCCCATGTACTTCGTTAGCAAGGCTCTCCAGGGTCCGGAGATTAGTTACCCAGTAATCGAAAAGCTGGCGTAGCTCAAGTTCACACCGCCAGATGCTTGAAACGTTACTTTCAAGCACATCTAATATGAGTCCTCACAGACAAACCCTTGGGCCAGATACTATCAAGGCCCGAAAACTCGGGAAGCCTACCTAAGTGGGCCATTGAAATCGGCGAACACGAAATAGAATTTGCCCCAAACGGCCATTAAGGGCCAGGTGCTAGCAGATTTTGTGGCCGAAACAGAGCCAGAAGAGCCAGGGCAGGTAAAAGTACACACTCCCATAACAACGTAGCCTGATCATGATACTTGGTCCCTCTACACGGACGGACCAGCCAGCTCCGAAGTATCAGGGGCGCCCCTGATACTGATTAGCCCGGAGGGAGAGGAACACACATATGCCCTGCGGTTTGATTTCCCAGCCTCAAACAACGAGGCCGAGTACGAGGCGCTGCTAGCAGGGCTCAGGTTAGCTTTCAAACACAAAGTATCACACCTACAGGTTTATGTAGATTCACAGCTGGTTGCTAATCAAGTTAATAGGAGCTTTGAGGCAAAGGAAGAGTCCATGAAAGCCTATCGAGCACAAGCATAGCAAGAGCTAAAGAATTTTACAACTTGCACAATCTCCCAAGTCAGGAGATCTCAGAACAAATGTGCCGATGCCCTCAGCAAGCTGGCTACTTTTGCTTTTGAACATCTAACTAAGGAGGTGCTAGTGGAAGTCCTGAAAGAAAAATCAATCGGGGCCAAAACCGAAGTCAGTCGGGTGGATGAAGCAAAAACATGGATGTCTCCATTCCAAGCATACCTAGCGACAGGCCTCCTGCCAACCAACAAAAGCCAAGCTAGAAACTTGCGAATGAAATCACCCATGTATAGGCTAAAATACGGCCACCTGTACAGGAAATCGTCCTTGGGACCACTTGTTGGTCAAATGATCTTAACAGTTGAGATTTGATGAGACAAAGTTAGGTTTGTAAGATATGTTCTAAATACAACTTAAACAGACTTATGAAGCTTGATCAGACTGAGCACTTATAGTGTTCCAGACTGAGCAAAAGCTGAGTATAAGCTGAGCATATAGTTGATAAGCTTAGACTACATCTTAGTCAGTTTATCAATATGTTTGATAAGCTATGTGTCACCTAAGGTATAGGTTGAGTATTCAGCTTGATGCATTTCAAGCTGAGTGACTCCGCTTATAGATTGAGTCAGCTCAACAGAGTTGCTAGGTAAGGTCTAGCTAACTCTTATGACTTCTAAGGATGAGTTAGTCATTATACATGTTAGTACATGTTTGTTTTCGAGTTTGTTCTCGAAGGACTCAGCTTGATGTGTTTCAAGCTGAGTAACTCAGCCCGACTAAAGAAGTCAGTTTAAGAGAATTTAAATATGTTTTAAATTCCTTTTACTCCTTATATCTACGGCATGGATAAGAAGATTCCAGAATGAAAACTGAATATTGAAGACTCAAGATAGAAGATTCAAGATTCAAGATTCTGAGTTATCTGTTAGTTTGTTAGCAGACTAGGATAAGTTTTAGTTTGTTAGGATCCGTAGGAACAAGATTATATATACTTATCTCCTGATAAGTTTAGAGGTACCGAGCCAGACTCTAATCTCACCTCAACCTAATCATCGTATGTGTTACGAATCTTGATACACTGTTTGTAAGTTCAAAGTGATCAATAAATTCACAGATTGCCAACATTGTTCGTGTGTTCGATCTTCACGTCTGTTGTGAAGTTGGTAAGTATTCAATTTGTGAATAAATTCTGTTTAGAGAGTCAGTTTGTATCTATAGTCATTAGTTGATTATAGATAGCAAAGTTTGATAGATTGAGAGATTTGATTTACATTAGGTATTTACATATCAAGTGTTGCTTACTTGATTGTTCCTATAATCATCTTCTTATTAATGAAAGCATTCGATTTCATATGGTTTGATTAGTGTAACACATTTTATTGATTTGTTCAATTTTCCGCAGAAAGTGTATTTAACCCCCCTTCTACACATTACTTGCTTGTTGATACTCTCACCAAGGGACCAACAACTAGTATCAGAGCAGGTTGAACTATTCATAAGTTGAAGTTCAAGATTCTGAGAAAGTATAATATGTCGACAAGCAACAATTCATCAAACTTTCCTCAGATGGCTGCTAAAGGATATCCCATATTTGATTGATCTGACTATCCTATGTGGAAATTTAGAGCCATGCTCTTCCTCAAGTCCATTGACATCAGGATGTATGATGTTATAACTCGTAGACCAATCATTCCCAAGATTCCTGCTATTGTCAGTGATAAGTCTCCTGACAAGAATGAAAAGGAAGTCAAGAAGCCTTTGGCATCCTGGACTGAAGAGGATTAAAATTGCATTCTCTGGATGACAACGCAAAGAGTGTTATGGCAAATACCCTGACAAATGAGATCTTGCACACTGTGACTGGGTGTCAAACTACAAAAGAGATCTGGGATATCTTGAGTATTACATATGAGGGCACAGATCTAGTCAAGCAGCCAAAGAAGAATCATCTTAACAGATCTTATGAAAACTTCTTTGCTAAGGAGAATGAAACCTTGCCTGATCTGTTCACAAGGTTCCACTGCTTGATTAATGACCTGCTAAGTGTAGGCATTAAAAAGGATGAATCTGACCTAGTGCTGAAATTTCTAGATGTGTTACCAGAAAAAATTAATGAAGTGACCATAGCACTAAGGGCTGGAGGTACATTACACATGTATAACCTACAGTCCATTATGGGTTCTTTCTTAATCATGAACAGATCACAGAACACAAGAAATCTTCTCAACAACAAAGGAAGGACTCTCTTCATAAACATGAAAATGCATTAGTTGTAGAGAGAAAGAAAAAGAGTTCAAAAGCCTTCATTGCTTAATCTGAGACTGAGTCAGATTCTCAAGCTGACCACTCAGACTCAGACTCAAGTGATACTGATGATGTTCAAACTATCACTGAACAAATGGCTATGCTTTCCAGAAGACTAATAAGAATTCAGAAAGGAAAAGGAAGATCTGACAGGGGCAAATGAAAGAGTTCTTTTGATCCCAAGAAAGCTGTGTGCTACAACTGTCAGAAGAAGGGACACATTGCCGCTGAGTGCAGAGTAAAGAAGGATGAAACAGCTTCAGTAGCTGACAAGAATGCTTATAGAGCTATTAAGTATAAGAAGAAATATACTTAGCTCATGAAAGGTAAGCCTGAAGATAAGTCCAATGCTAAAGGACTCTATGCTGAAACTTGGGATACAGAATCATCTACCTCAGATGATGATGACAAGTGTCTGATGGGTCAAGAAGATGAAGAGTTTGAATTAGATGAAGTTGATTATGGTCTATCTAAATCAACTTTTGAAGCTGACATGAAGGAAGCTGAGGAAAACAGCAAACTAAGTGACTGGGATCCTTCATCCATGTACAAGGTTAGTAAGTTCAACTCTTACACCGATGAAGAAAAAGGTCTTACATTTGGTTATTTGTTAAACAACTTTAAGACCAGCCTTAAGTCTCAAGCTGACCTCAAAGCTGAAATCACTAAGCTCAAGAATGAGATTAAGGAAAATCAAACTCTCATCACTGCTGGAAAGAAAGCACAATGTGATCTTGAATGTCAAAGACACATTAATAAACTTCTAAGTGACGAACTTTAGGAAGCCAACGATAAAGCTGACCAACTTTAGAAGGTCACTAAATCCAGGTGTAAGTCATCAAGGCTGTACTTGGAGGTGACTATCAACCAGCAGATCCCTAAACAGGTAAAGGTTGTACTTGGATGTGACTATCAATCCGCAGCTTATGCATCTGATGATGATGAGATAGCAAGTACAGATTCTGAGGAAGATAGACAACTGATTGAGTCTCAGAAGTTAGCCTCAGAAAATAGACATGATCCAAGCCTCAAATACAATAAGTTTGTAAAGGCAAAGGATCGTGGGAATGAGTGTTCAACATCTAAATAATATAGTAAGTCTGTGCATGATAGATTAGCCACTCAGCCTATTCAAAGAATATTTGTTATTAAAAGGTTGAATCCAAATCCTTTCAAAAGACAACACTCTCCATCTGGTTCAGAGAGAAGTTTCAAGAATAGGAAGACAACTGTAAGTCAGAGGTCATATCACAACAATGGTAAGTCCAAAGTTGTTGAACTTGCTAAGTCCAAAGAACTCAATAGTGGTAAGTATAAAGAACTCAATAGTGGTAAGTCCAAAGCTGTTGAAACTAGTAAGTCCAGAAAACATGACAATGGTAAGTCCAAAGTCAATGAAAAGAAGTTTGTTGGTCAAACTTCTATTCAAAAGGATAATAAACCTAGATCTGACAAAGGTAAGTCCAAAGTCAATGAGCATAAGGTGAATCAGCTTTCAAAGAAAGTTGAGAAATTATCCACATCCTATAATCCCAAAACTGAGAGCAAGTTCTCAAAAGGATTATCAGATAATCTACCCCCTGTAGTCATCGGTAGAAGGAAATGCTACAAGTGTGGAGGTAGAGGACATGAGGCCAAGGACTATTACAGTGAAATCTTAAGGCATGAGAAGGAACATATGCAACCTTTGTGATGTTTCGCTTGTTCACAAGCTGAGCATAATTTGTCTTTAACAAATGTGATCTTTGGCAGTCCAGAGACTATGTTCTTTGGGGGCAAAACTTTTGTCTGTTATTATGATCAAGTCAAAGCAAAACTTTTTAATAACAGACCCATTGCATATGTTGCATATGGTTCTGTTGGACCCATAAGTATACTAAGCCTAAGTGGCAAGAAGTACACCCTGATGATAGTAGATGAGTTCTCTAGATTCACCTAGGTAATATTCCTTAGAGCTAAAAGTGAAGCTGCCCTGGAGATAATAAGTTTTATCAAACAGGAAGAGTTGCAAAAAGGTAAGTCTGTTAAGAAACTCAGAAGTGATCATGGGACTGAGTTCAGAAACTCAACCCTAGAAGGCTTTTGTGAATAAAAGGGAATATTACAAAATTTCTCCTCAGTAAGAACTCCTCAACAAAATAGAGTTGCTTAAAGGAGAAATAGAACCTTAATTGAAGTTGCTAGAACAATGTTGTGTGAGGCATGATTGAAACTCTATTTCTGGGATGAAGCTGTAACTACAACATGTTATACCCAAAATAGATCAATCATAGTCAAAAGACATGGCAAAACTGCAAATGAAATGTATAAATCAAGAAAGCCCAATATAGGTTACTTCCATGTCTTTGGTTCAAAATGCTATGTGCTGAATCAAAGTGATCAGCTCCATAAGTTGGAACCTAAAGCTGATCTTGGAATTTAAGTTGGTTATTCCTCAATCTCCAAGTCATACAGAGTGTATAACTTAAAGAGAAAGGCTATAGAAGAATCAATTCATGTCTCCTTTGATGAAGACAGTGTTGATCCAGTTGACAAAAGTCAAGCTGACTTATTCAGTCTGAGTGAGCTTGAAAAGCCGGAGGAAACCAAAATGTCAAATCCTATGTATGTCATAGATGATGACAGTGATGATGATGTATGTACATCTAAGAAATCATCACAAGCTCCAAAGGACTCTCAAGCTAAGAAAGATGATGAGTTCATTAATTCATTTAGAGCTGAGTCTACTCAGACTGAAGATCTTGGCGATCAACAGTTTGATGACAATGTTGTAATTGAGACTGAGGATGTAAGTTCACCTCAGAGTCCTCAATATCACTCAAGTCCAGAACCACAATCTCCTACTTCAACATTTAAATTCCTCCAAGATCATCCTCAAGATCAAGTGATTGGTAATGTTCAAGAAAGAGTAATTACCAGATCTAAGGCAACAACAAACTATGCTGCTTACTTTGGTTTTCTATCTCAAATGGAACCAAAGAAGACTGAAGAAGCCTTAGAGGATGAGGACTGGATTGAAACTATGAAAGAGGAATTAAATGAGTTTGAGAGAAACAAGGTATGGAGTCTTGTCCCAGCCCCCAAAGATCATACAATTATAGGCACTAAGTGGGTCTATAGAAACAAAATGGAAAAGGATGGAGTGATTGTTAGGAACAAATCCAGGCTAGTAGTACAAGGGTATAGACAAGAAGAAGGAATCGATTATGATGAGACATTTGCCCCCATTGCTAGAATTGAAGCCATTAGGCTGTTCTTAGCTTATGCAACATATAAAGACTTCAAAGTCTATCAAATAGATGTGAAAAGTGCTTTCCTAAATGGAAAACTTCAGGAGGAAGTCTGTGTGAAACAACCTCCTGGCTTTGTCAGTTCAAAGTATCCACATCATGTCTATAAGTTAGACAAGGCTTTGTATGGTCTTAAACAAGCTCCAAGAGCTTGGTATGATACCCTGTCCAAATATCTGCTATCAAGAGACTTTACCAGAGGTTGTATTGATAAGACACTCTTTATTAAAAAGAGTAAGGGACAAGTGATTCTTGTACAAATCTATGTGGATGACATCATCTTTGGTTCTACAAAAGAATCACTATGTGAATGGTTCTCCAAAGTTATGTAAAAAAGGTACAAGATGAGTATGATGGGTGAAATGACATATTTCCTAGGCTTGCAGAATCTACAAAAGCCTGATGGAATATTCATTAATCAAAGAAAGTATGTTCTTGATTTGATAATGAAATATGTGTTTGATTCTAGTTCAACCATGAAAACACCCATGTCACCAGCTGTAAAGTTGAGCAATGACTCAGATGGAAAGTCTGTATGTCAGTCTACCTATAAAGGAATGATAGGTTCATTACTCTATTTGACAGCTAGTAGACCTGATATCATGTTTGCTATATGTGTTTGTGCAAGATATCAGGCAGATCCTAAGGAATCACATCTTCAGGTTGTGAAAAGGATCTTTAGGTACCTTAAGGTACACCAAATCTAGGTATGTGGTATCCAAAGGACTCTGGATTTGAGTTAGTTGGTTTTTCAGATGCTGACTATGCTGGGTGCTAGTTAGACAGAAAATCAACAACAGAAGGATGTCAAATGCTTGGAGGGAAGTTAGGAAGCTGGACTAGTAAGAAACAGAACTCAGTGGCTACTTCAACTGCTGAAGCTGAGTATGTTGTTACAGGAAGCTGTTGTGCTCAAATCCTGTGGATGCAACATCAGCTTCAAGACTTTGGTATGAATTTAGTAAAATTCCTATCTTCTGTGATAACCATAGTGCAATAGCCATCACATATAATCCAGTCTTCCACTCAAGAACCAAGCATATAGAAATCAGACATCATTTCATCAGAGACATCGTGGAAAAAGGTAAAGTTGAAATAAATTTTATCTCCACAGATGATCAATTAGCACACATCTTCGCTAAACCTCTTGAGGAGAAAAGGTTTTCATATCTGTTAAGTAAATTGGGTATTCTCAACCCCTAGATAAGTTTCTAAAACTGAGTTTCATCTTGACAAAGACTATGTGTCTTAAGCTGAGCGTACAGTTTATAGATATGTATTCATAAACTGTTCACTTGGTCAAGCTGAGTGATAAGTTCACACATTTGGTCTGTTCCAAACATGTTTTAACTACTAAGTGTGGTTAAAATATCGATTTGAGTTAGTCTCAAATACAAATGACTAAGTGTCATTGATTCTGAGTTGTGTGCTCCACTCAAGCTGAGTGTCAATCTCAAGGTGAGTGCTCAAATCAAGCTGAGTGATACGTTTACTCCGCTTGGTATGTCCAAACCATGTTTTAATTACTATGTGTTATTAATTCATGCGTCATTATATTTGAGTCAGTCTCAAATCACGTTTTATACCGATTACGTATTGGTGTAATACAACAGTGTAAATAATATTTTTGTAAGTCAAGAATGTTATTTTACAAACTTATCCGTTGGGATATGATGTGTTTCATCTCAAATACTGTTACATCTATCTGTAAGTTCGTTAGAGTAACGGATAAATAGGGATTTCCAACGGTAACTTTTCTCTCTCCTTAAAAAGGTATATATATTGGTTGTAACCGAAATTCAGACGTTTACGCTTATTAAACCTCTGATATACTCCATATACCTTCTCATACCACCTATTTGCTAAGTACATTTCACCGTTCAATCAACTTTGAAATCCTAATCGCTCAGTGGGAATTGTGTTTTACTTAGTGTGAATCAAAAACATTTTACGATGGACGGAACCATTCTTAATAATAATGATCGAATGGTAAGGGATGCTTCCTTCAAGAACAACGGATTGTCGTTGATTAAACTCAACAATCAATGTGCTTGCCTAGCAATCCATGTGGTTCCTCAGCACTTACTCGAGTTCTGGTACACATGTGTGTTTGATAAGAACAGTGGGGAAATTCGAGGTACGGTGCTGAATGAAGAGAGACTCATTGTTCTCACAGTTCAACGGCTAAGGGAAGTTCTTCAACTCCCTCAAAATGATGTGTTCGAGCCTGCTGTGGAGAGGCAGGTGGAAAGGTATGTCCTACCCAGAATGGGTCACCCACAAACAGAGGGTATAATAAAAAAGGCCACCTTTCCAACCGGATGGGGTTTCATGGTATCCACAGTGATCCGTTCACTTGGAACCAAGGTTGGAGGATTGGACCAAGTAAATGAGTTCGAGATACTGCTGCTCTACAACATTTACTTTGCAGCAATCTGGATTATGCACTACTCATCTTCAATGAACTCAAGGTCCAAGTGATGAAGACCACGAGGGATATTCTTGTACCCTTTATAAGGTACCTGTCCTTGGCATTTGAAGCTGAGCTAGGGACAACACTGTATGAAGCTGGTCAGGATTTGTTCCTCACACCAGCACTCAGCTCCAAGATGTTCAACAATGACATCTTTCCAGAGCAAGAAGGCCTAAGTGGCCTATGCAATGGAGAGCTGAGAGGGCTTCATCTGAAAGTGAAGCTGAGGGGTCTACTCAGGAGGAGCAGCTCAAGCTGACCCAGAGGTTCAAGCTGAGCAATCTGCTCAAGGTGAGCCAGTAACTATTCAAGCTGCACCAGGTATGACTTCTCCACTTTCTTCTTCTTCTTACTTTTCTCCATCTTCTTTTTGGAGATTAGACTGTGGTAAGCCTGTTGGGAAAATGATCTCATCAGTTAAGATTTGATGAGACAAAGTTAAGTTTGTAAGATGTGTTCTACATATAACTTAAAAAGAATTATGAAGCTTAGTCAGACTGAACACTTATAGTGACTCAGACTGAGTATAATCTGAGCATATGTTCGATCAGCTTAGACTATATCTTAGTAAGATTATCAATATGTTTGATAAGCTGTGTGCGTAAACTAAGATATACATATTGAGTTTCAGCTTGATGAGTTTCAAGCTAAGCGACTCAGCGTGAATATTGAGTCAGCTGAATAGAGTTGCTAAATATGTTTTAGTTAATTCTTTAGAATTCTAAGGATGAGTTAATAATTATACATGTTAGTTCATGTTTGAATTCGGGTTTGTTCTCGAAGAACTCAGCTTCATTAGTTTCAACTTGAGTAACTCAGCCTGACTAAAGAAGTTAGTTTAAAAGAATTTAAATAGGTTTTAAATTCTGTTTTAACTCTCTATATCTACGGAAAGGATAAGAAGACTTCAGAATCAAGATTGAAGATTGAAGACTCAAGATAAGAAGATTCAAGATTCAAGATTCCGAGTTATCCGATAGTTAGTTAGCAAATTAGGATTAGTCCAGTTTGTTAGGAACCGTAGGAACGGGATTATAAATACTTATCTCCTGATAAGTTTTGAGGTACGACTTACAAACGACAACAACTAAGTGTTGAAGAGCCAAATACCTCACCTCACCGTATGTGTTACGATTCTTGAATCACTGTTTATCAGTTTAACGTGATCAAGAAACTCACAGATTGCCAAGTTGTTCGTGTGTTCGAATAATCACATTAGTTGTGATATTGGTAAGTTATCAATCTGTGTAAATCCTGTCTAGAGAGTCGTCGGTATCTATAATCATAAGTTGATTATAGTTAGCTAAGTTTGAGAGATTGAGAGATTTATATTAGGTGGTTATGTATCAAGAGTTGCTTACTTGATAGTATTGTAATCATCTTCTTATTCAAAGCATTGTAATCATCTTCTTAATAAAAGCATTCGACTGATTGTGGTTTGATTTACTATGTGTAACACTTTTATTTGATTTGTTCAATTTCCGCAGAAAGTGTATTCAACCCCCCCTTCTACACACCTGTTGCTTGTTATTCTCACCAAGGGACCAACATTTGGTATCAGAGCAGGCTGAACGATTTCATAAGTTGAAAGTTCAAGATTCTGAGAAAGTTTACAATGTCTACAAGCAATAATTCTTCAAACTTTTCACAGATGTCTGCCAAAGGTTGTCCCATATTTGATGGATTTGACTATCCTATGTGGAAGTTTAGAGCCATGCTATTCCTCAAGTCCATTGACATTTGTATGTTCGATGTCATTACAAAAGGACCTATCATTCCCAAAATTCCTGTTACTGTCAGTGATACGTCTCCTGGCAAAACTGAAAAGGAAACAAGAAAGCCCATTGCATCCTGGACTGATAAAGATTGGAAACTCTTCAATCTGGATGACAAGACAAAAAGTGTTCTGGCAAATGCCCTGACCAACGAAATCTTGCATACTGTGACTGGGTGTCAATCAGCAAAAGATATCTGGGACACACTGAGTGTTACATATGAGGGCACGGATCTGGTCAAGCAGCATAAGAAAAATAATTTAAATAGATCTTATGAAAACTTATTTTCAAAGAAAAATGAAACCTTGTCCGATTTGTTCACAAGGTTTCACTGCTTGATAAATGACCTATTAACTGTGGGTGTAAAGAAAGATGAAGCTAAACTTGTGTTGAAATTTCTGGATGTGTTACCAGAGAGGTTTAACGATGTAACTACAGCACTGAGGGCTGGAGGAACACTGCATGTGTACAACCTACAGTCTATTTATGGGTTCTTGCTAAATCATGAACAAATCACTGAACACAAGAGAACTTCTCAACAACAACTCAAGGAGTATTTGGATAAGAATGAAGTTGCATTGGGTGCACAGAAAAAGAAGAAAAGTTCCAAGACACTGGTTGTTGAATCTAAGACTGAGTCAGATTCTTAAGCTGACCACTCAGACTCAGACTCAAGTGATACTGATGATGTTCAGAATATCACTGAGCAAATGGCAATGTTAGCCAGACGTTTGAGAAGAGCTCAAAGGGGAAGAGGAAGATCTGACAGGGGCAAAGGGAAGAGTTCCTTTGATCCCAAGAATGTTGTGTGCTTCAACTGTCAGAAGAGGGGACATATTGCTGCTGAGTGCAGATCAAAGAAGGTGGAATCAACATCAGTTGTTGATAAGAATGCTTACAGAGCTGATAAATACAAGAAGAAATATACTCAGCTCAAGAAAGGAAAGCCAGAAGACAAACCCAGTGGAAAAGGATTATATGCTGTAACCTGGGATACTGAATCATCTACCTCAGATGATGATGTATGTCTGATGGCTCAAGAAGATGAAGATTTGGAAATAGATGAGGTTGATTATGGTATGTCCGAGTCAACTTTTGAAGCGGACATGAAGGAAGCTGAGGAAAACAGCAAGCTTAGTGATTGGGATCCTGCTTTCATGTATAAGGTCAGTAATTTCAACTCTTACACCGATGAGGAAAAGGGTCTTGCTTTTGATTATCTGCTGAATGATATCAAGACCATCCTTAAGTCTCAAAATGACCTCAAAGATGAGATAACTAAACTCAAGAATGAGATTAAGAAAAATGAATCTCCCATTGATGTTGGTAAGAAAGCACAATGTGATCTTGAATGTCAAAGACAAATTAATAAACTTCTAAGTGAAGAACTTCAGGAAGCTAAAGAAAAAGCTGACCAACTTCAAAAGGTCACCGAGTCTTGGTGTAAGTCATCAAAGCTTGCTGAAAGGTGCATAAACCAACAAATTCCTAAACAAAGAAAAGGCTGTACTTGGAGGTGACTACAAATAGGAGGATAGACTACTGATTAAATCTCAGAAGTCAGCCTCAAAGATGAAACATGGTCAAAACCTTAAATACAATATGTTTGTAAAGGCTAAATATCATGGAGAAGAGTTCTCAACATCCAAACAGCATGGTAAGTCTGTGCTGGACAGATTAAGCACTCAGCCTATTCAAAGAACTTCAGTCATAGAAAGGCTTAATCAAAATCCTTTCAAAAGACAACATTCTCTATCTGGCTCGGAGAGAAGTTACAAGAATAGGAAGACCACTGTCAGTCAGAGGTCAAAGTACAACAATGGTAAGTCTAAAGTTGTAGATCTTGGTAAGTCCAAGAAGATCAACAGTGGTAAGTTCAAGCCTGTTGAAACTGGTGAGTCCAGTAGTCATGACAAAGGTAAGTCCAAGGTCATGGAAAAGAAGATTGTTAGTCAAACTTCTAATCAAAAGGATAACAAACAAAGCCCTGACAAAGGTAAGTCCAAAGTCAATGATCATCATGTGAATCAACTTGCAAAGAAAGTTGAAAAGTTATCCACCACATATAATCCTAAGTCTGGGAGCAAGTTCTCACAAGGATTACTAGACACTCTACCTCCTATAATCATTGGAAGAAGGAGATGCTACAAGTACAGAAGTAGAGGTCATCAGGCTAAGGACTGTGATGCAGAAATCTCAAGGCCTGAACAAGAACAAGTTGATCAGCCTACACAGGACTCAGCTCCTGCTCAAGCTGAACAGTCAGTTCAACTAGATGGAGATGCTAAGTGCTCCTCATCTGAACCCACCAAGAAGTGGGTTCCCAAACAAAACTAATGTGTTTAGTTTTCATATCATGTGCAGGGTTCAAGTAAATGGTACTTGGATAGTGGATTCTCAAGGCACATGACCGGGTGGAAAGGACTTCTTAATGATTTCCAAGAAGATGAAGGTCCTAAAGTAACATTTGGAGAAAACTCCCATGGAAGAACAAAAGGCTATGGGAAAATGCAAGCTGGCAAGGTCACTTTCCAGATAGTTGCATATGTAAAAGGTCTCAAACACAACCTGATTAGTATCAGTCAATTGTGTGATGAAGACAATATAGTTACTTTTAGGAAGAAAGCAGGAACAATCTATAATGCTAAGGGAAATCCTGTATTAATAGCTAAAAGAGAAAGAGATGTGTATCTACTTGATCTTAATTCTGCTGATCCCTATAATGAAACCTGCTTGTATTCCCATTCTGTTCCTAAGCTGAGTTAGTTATGGCATAAACGTTTATCTCATCTAAACTTTAAAAATATAAATATGTTGTCCAATAAAGAGTTAGTCTCTAGATTACCAAAGATCACATTTGTCACAGAAAAACTTTGCTCAGCTTGTGAACAAGGGAAACATCATAAAGGGTCCTTTAAATCAAAGAAAAAATTTTCAACAACAAACCCATTGCATATGTTGCATATGGATTTGTTTGGACCCATAAGTACTCCAAGCCTAAGTGGCAAGAAGTACACCCTGGTGATAGTAGATGAGTTCTCTAGATTCACCTGGGTAATATTCCTTAAAGCCAAAAGTGAGGCTGCCCTGGAGATAATCAGTTTTATCAAACAGGAAGAGTTACAGAAAGGTTTGTCTGTAAAGCAACTTAGAAGTGATCATGGGACTGAGTTCAGAAACTCTACCCTTGAAAGCTTCTGTGAACAAAAGGGAATATTACAGAATTTCTCATCTATCAGAACTCCCCAACAAAATGGAGTTGCTGAAAGGAGAAATAGAACCTTAATTGAGGCTGCTAGGACAATGCTATGTGAGGCAGGATTGAAACTTGTAACGCCCCAAAGTTTGTAAGTTCCTATATACGAGTTTATATCAAATAGTATGTTAAGTGTTAGACATGGTTAGCAAGTTTTCATTTGTGTTCATGTGTAGTATGTGCTTATTTGTAATTGAGGGACTTAAAGTACCAAGTTCTGAAAGTTATAAGTCCAGGGACCAATTGTGCCAATTAGTGAAATATTAGATATATATGAGTCTTTGATTGACTCTTGTTAGTCAAATTTCCAGTTGATGCAAACACACATATGTGACACACACACAACCTCACTTGTTGTTACTGAATTCGATTCAAGAAGGAAGGATTACCATCTCAAAGTGATTCCATAATGATCTTATAGAAGATGTATGTGTTCTTGATGTTTAAAATTGAGTTTTAGGTCAAGAAAGTGGATTCATAGGTTGAATCCTTGGGAAATTTGTTAGTCTTGGATTTTGATGTTGTTTGATGATCCAAGATGTTGTACTATGTGTTAGAGATTGTTGTTTGGTCAGAAAACTAGTTTTGAATCGTTGCTAGAGGGTTAAACCCCGATTCTCAATTGCTGTTCGAACAGAGCAAGTTAGACTGTTGTACCGACTGTTCCTACGGCCGCAGGGATGATTCTCTACGGGCGTAGGAAGCTGTCAAGGGTTTGTGACTGTTTTGTCTCATACGGCCGTAGGTGAGTGTTCCTGCGGGCGTAGGACAGAGTTTTGGAAGATTACCGTCTAAGGACGAAGGATTATTACCTACGGGCGTAGAGCACCTAGCCTACAAACGTAGGAAGCGTAGAAAACTCCTACGGGCGTAGGTTATAATTCCTACGGCCGTAGGGAGGGCCAGAATCAGATTGTGTCATTTGATGCTTCATGTTCAGTTTAAGTTGCCGTAGAGCGTATCGAAGTTAATGTAGCACATGTTTATTGCTTGTAGGCAATAAGAGACTGACGTTTCTGTGAGAGGAGTATATCTCTTAACTGCTGCTAAGGTGAGTGTACTTACCCTTAATCAGATTAGTATATGTTTGTGCACTAAGTGATTAGTATATCAATTGTATGTTTGATGTGTAAAGTTAATAGCTGTTGTTCAGATGTTCAGTAGCACTATGTTATAGTATTTGATATGAGTAGTATGCATTTATGTACAAAGTGAACAGTATGATATATGTGTTGTGATGTGTGTTATGTATGTGCACGAGTACAGAAAGTACCTGGCTTAGAGAAGCCTTGTACAAAGAAAAACGGATACTATGTATCCAAGAAAGTGAAAGGGGTATATTGAGATCCTTATACCCAAGTAAAGCGTCAGGGGCTGGTTACGCGCGAGGTGTGATCATACACGGGACAAGTTAATAGTTTGATTGGTTTGCAGATTAAAGTTGGGATGTGAGACATCCTGAGAAGAGATACTCATGCTATATGTGTTTATTAGTTCAGTAGTATGCTCACTAAGCGAAAGCTTACGTTTTAGTATGTTGTGTGTGCAGGTAACCAGTTTCCAGCAAGGGTAAGGCCCCGGTGCTCCGTAGAGTTGGATAGCTCCCAGTTTTTTAAAAGAGTACTTTTAACACTGTTTTTTTGTAAAACTGTTAGCATTAAAGTGTTGTAGCTAGTTTTTCGCAAACTCTGATGTTTTAGAATACTAATTAGTAGTAATTAAATTTTTAAAAGCTATTTCAGAAAAGTGGTGTTACAACTTGGTATCAGAGCCAAGGTTTAAGGGATTTAGGCAAACATGAGCGTGATGTCTGAACTTAAACCCTGGTTTTGAGATAAAGTGGAGCTATCCCTGGGGCAGTAACCTTGGTGAGCATACGGTAGTAAGAAGTTATGAATTGTTATCTGCTTTATAGTTTGAGTATGAGTAGTAATGTTTATGCATGTGTAGTTGACTTTGCCATACGTGACCTAAGCTTGTGAATCGGGGTATTCCATGACGGCACCAAGAACAGTTGTGTATAATATGTCCTTTACAACACCTGGCCAGTGTGTGTAAAGAACATATGGTATGCAGTTGAGCTTGAGATTGTTATGGTAGTGCCTTGTGAATCAAGTGATGGGTAATACGTGATTGTACAGAGTATGTGAAGAAGATAAGAATTGAATATGAGATGTAGTATTAATAATATTACATACCTCGTTATGAGAAACAAAGAAAGAAGTTATTGTATAGCATCTTAAAGATATATGATTATAAAAGATGAGTATGTGAAAAGAGTTAACATGTGTTGCTATAGTAGTCTGAGGCTAGTATACCTCGGGAGACCAGAGATACTTATGTTTCAGATGCAAGTTATATTTAAAGTAATAGACGTATGAGTAACCCTGTAGAGGGAGTTGTTACAGAAGAGTTCGCAAGATTGAGAATACGATTCAGTAAAAGAGATAATAGTATTAAAGTTGAGTAAAATTCTACAAGCAAGCGTTTAAGATAATATCAACCAAGTGGTTGATCAAGTTACAGAAAGAATGAAAGTCTTGTGATAGCAGCACGTGGATGCAGCCGTATAAGCTACGATTAAGGTACCAGTAAGAGTTAAAGCTAGAATTGACCCGTTGTAGGGGTGCACGTGGAAAGACTTCAGAGTGCAAGCCACCTCTCTGCGAAGGGGGTTACAGATTCGATTATGAGCAGTTGACGGTTAGTAGAGACAGAAAGAGGTTTTCCGCACTAGTAGGTGTCCACCAGAGAGAGAGAGCAATTATAAATGTTTATAATTTTATGAGTAGAACAGTGAAAGACAGGTGTACCATATTATTGCAAAGAAAGGTAGAAGCACAGATTGAGGCCATGACTAGACTTAGTTTAAAGAATTGTTATAATGGCACTAACAGATTGTGTAGACCAGATCACAAATTAGTTTCGAGATTGATGAAAGACGATAGAGTTGGTAAATGATATCACCAAGAAGTTGTTAGAAATGTGTCGTTTTATGCAAAACAGGTTGGTACCGAAGTTGTGTAAATACAGTGCTATAGTTTAATGTTAAAAGCAATATATGTGAAGCTTATTGACGGTTATTAATAATACAGTAGGCGAGATAATAAGTCTTGTACAAGAGAAAGAATAATGGTTGAGTAAGAAAAGAATAGTAAATGAAAAGAGAAAGCTTAAGCCGACAAGTGTGTTAAGTAAGAGGTCAGCGGTTGTATTACAACAGGGGAAGTTAGCTTTCCCACTCAGAAAGGTGAAGTGTGAAAAGCAGAGACATGTGATCAAAGATTTGAAATAACTCGCTCTAAGTGGGCTACTAGTTTACCAGTTTGAATATAGTAAGTTGGTTGTTCTAAGTTATCAGCGATAGAGAGAAAGTCAATAAAATACTTACCCTAGTTTTGTTATAACGAGGGTCAGTACCAGAAGGCAGGGGTGCCCTGGCCAAAAAGGGCAGAGTTTTCCAGTTTATAGCTAAAGAAAAAGAGGTGGAACCTGATGTGATTACATGTAGACGCAGTAGAAGAGACTACTATTGTGAATAGTAGGTGTATGTATAGAGATAGATATTGCCGGTTTTCTTTGAGTATACGTTAACCACGATGAAAGAGTTTCGAGCAGTTATTGAGATTGATTGGTTGAGTTAGTAGCAAGTTCAAGTACATAGTGATCAGAGAACAATATGGGTTCAGACCCCAAGTGGGGAAGAACTGTTGAGCAGAAGTGACAGTATAAGAATAGGTATTCTAGTTGCTTGTTAGCAAAAATGAGAGGGTATCCGGGGCATAATTGTATAATGTTTTAGTTTATGTGAAAGAAGGCAACATGAAAACAAAGTTACAAAAGATTTAAGAGATACCGGTAGTTGTGACTACACAGATGATTTATCAGAAATTCCACAGGCTTGATAAGTGGAATTCATAATTGATGTAGTATCTGAAACGAGACCAGAAAAGTTAAGGCCCCGATAGATTGGTCCCGCTATAGATGTAAGAGTTGATGATTCAACTGTGATTAGTTGACAGATAAGGGTGTCATTTGAATTAGTAGTTTACTGTGGGGGCGTATCAGTACAGATTGTGAGAAATGAAGGTAGTGCGTATAGAATGTGTCCAGGTTGTAGAAAGTGTAACACGGCTACAAGAAAAAAAATAAGTATCCACTTTCCAGAATAGATGAATTGTTTACTTAGCTTCAAGATAAGTTGTAATGTTCAAAGATAGATATGCGGTCAGAGTACCATCAGTTAAAGATTAGAGAAGATAATAGGACAAAACTAGTATTACCCCTACGTGAGTAGCAAATAAGGAAGTAAGGTTTAAGCGGGAAAGTGAACCGTAGAGAGTATATAATACTTTGAGACATAAGTTGTGTGATGCTCCAAGGTATATGTTTATGGATGAAATGAGCGACGTGGTAGTTGTTGTGATACGTTGTATAGAATAGTAAAGCTATTACTTATGTTTTCCCTCAACTAGATGTGTATAAAAATAGTTATTCTTCTCTTGATTTAGGATTAGAAAGGAAGAGTCTAAACAATCATCATATACGGTGGATATAGTTTTTAAAGGATTAGTAGGATGTGGTTTTACACCACCTAGATGAAGTTAATATAGTGGTAGATGCTTTGAGCAGAAAGTCAGGTGCCATACAGATTAGGAAGCATCGAGTAAGAATGTCAGTTGTCACTGCAATACTTGATAAGATTAAAGTAGTTAAAGATAGCAGCCTAAGATTCAGTGTACCAAAGACTAGGTGGTAAAGTTAGTAAGAGATAGGCGAGATCTATTGATCCGAGTATGAGTACCCAGTTAAAGGAATGTATGAGACAAGTTCTTTTAGAGGAAGCAGATTGTTCTCAACTTTCAACGCGCATAGTATCAATAGAGATGTATAGATATATATTGATTAATGTTTGATCTGTCTACAGATAAAGGTAAAACACCAGAATTCTTATGAAGAGTTACAGTTGTCTGATGTCCCAGCTTGAGAGTGGGAACATGTTATGAATTGATACAATTTGAGTAACAGTTAATAGATTCATGAAGAGGTATAAGTTATACTGATAAAAGAAATATATCTTTAAGAAGATGGCAGATGAATACATGTGAAAAGAGATGACAGCTAGACAGGAAGTTTTAGTTATAGTTATTCCAGAGAGTTGTCCGATTTACCTCCAGGCACTGGAGTAAGTTGAAAAGATATATGGGGACTGAGTTATATGTTGATAGGGTGTTCCACCCTCAGACGGATGGATAGAATGAGAGGGTTATACAGATACTAAAAGATAAATTCAGAACTCAGAGTTCTTGTGTAGTAACAGTTACCAGCACAGTGTAGCAGATGGTGTGTGGTAGGGAAAGTAGCGTATAGACTAGAATACCCAGATGAAGTGATTCAGATTCGTGATACCTGTCATGTATCCTACTTTCATAAGAGTCCAACTAATGTTTTAGTAGTTGTCCCTCTGTAAGACATGGCAAGAGATGAGAAGTTCAGTTATGTAACATAGTAAATGGCTTTGATAGAGAGAAAAGTTAAGTGTTTATGTAACAAACAGATGAAACTGATGAAGATACGATAGAAGCACAAGTAGAGTTCGGATTACACTTAGGTGTATATGCCATGTTTTTGTATGATACATGATTTTATGTTCAGTATATAGCAAACTTTCCATGTTAGTAGAGGATAGATGTGTGATATAAGACTATCATCAGTACTTTGCGATAGCATTTAGAAACGAGGAGATATAAGACTACCGCTAGTGCGCTACGGTAGAATTCAGTATGTTTTGAAGCACAATCAGTTGTTCAGTAGATTTCGGGGACGAAATCGTCCCAAGTGGGGAAGAGTTGTAACACCCCAAAGTTTGTAAGTTCCTATATACGAGTTTATATCAAATAGTATGTTAAGTGTTAGACATGGTTAGCAAGTTTTCATTTGTGTTCATGTGTAGTATGTGCTTATTTGTAATTGAGGGACTTAGAGTACCAAGTTCTGAAAGTTATAAGTCCAGGGACCAGTTGTGCCAATTAGTGAAATATTAGATATATATGAGTCTTTGATTGACTCTTGTTAGTCAAATTTCCAGTTGATGCAAACACACATATGTGACACACACACAACCTCACTTGTTGTTACTGAATTCGATTCAAGAAGGAAGGATTACCATCTCAAAGTGATTCCATAATGATCTTATAGAAGAGGTATGTGTTCTTGATGTTTAAAATTGAGTTTTAGGTCAAGAAAGTGGATTCATAGGTTGAATCCTTGGGAAATATGTTAGTCTTGGATTTTGATGTTGTTTGATGATCCAAGATGTTGTACTATGTGTTAGAGATTGTTGTTTGGTCAGAAAACTAGTTTTGAATCGTTGCTAGAGGGTTAAACCCCGATTCTCAGTTGCTGTTCGAACAGAGCAAGTTAGACTGCTGTACCGACTGTTCCTACGGCCGCAGGGATGATTCCCTACGGGCGTAGGAAGCTGTCAAGGGTTTGTGACTGTTTTGTCTCATACGGCCGTAGGTGAGTGTTCCTGCGGGTGTAGGACAGAGTTTTGGAAGATTACCGTCTAAGAACGAAGGATTATTACCTACGGGCGTAGAACACCTAGCCTACAAACGTAGGAAGCGTAGAAAACTCCTACGGGCGTAGGTTATAATTCCTACGGCCGTAGGGAGGGCCAGAATCAGATTGTGTCATTTAATGCTTCATGTTCAGTTTAAGTTGCCGTAGAGCGTATCGAAGTTAATGTAGCACATGTTTATTGCTTGTAGGCAATAAGAGACTGACGTTTCTGTGAGAGGAGTATATCTCTTAACTGCTGCTAAGGTGAGTGTACTTACCCTTAATCAGATTAGTATATGTTTGTGCACTAAGTGATTAGTATATCAATTGTATGTTTGATGTGTAAAGTTAATAGCTGTTGTTCAGATGTTCAGTAGCACTATGTTATAGTATTTGATATGAGTAGTATGCATTTATGTACAAAGTGAACAGTATGATATATGTGTTGTGATGTGTGTTATGTATGTGCACGAGTACAGAAAGTACCTGGCTTAGAGAAGCCTTGTACAAAGAAAAACGGATACTATGTATCCAAGAAAGTGAAAGGGGTATATTGAGATCCTTATACCCAAGTAAAGCGTCAGGGGCTGGTTACGCGCGAGGTGTGATCATACACGGGACAAGTTAATAGTTTGATTGTTTTGCAGATTAAAGTTGGGATGTGAGACATCCTGAGAAGAGATACTCATGCTATATGTGTTTATTAGTTCAGTAGTATGCTCACTAAGCGAAAGCTTACGTTTTAGTATGTTGTGTGTGCAGGTAACCAGTTTCCAGCAAGGGTAAGGCCCCGGTGCTCCGCAGAGTTGGATAGCTCCCAGTTTTTGAAAAGAGTACTTTTAACACTGTTTTTTTGTAAAACTGTTAGCATTAAAGTGTTGTAGCTAGTTTTTCGCAAACTCTGATGTTTTAGAATACTAATTAGTAGTAATTAAATTTTTAAAAGCTATTTCAGAAAAGTGGTGTTACAAAACTCTATTTCTGGGATGAAGCTGTTAGTACAGCCTGCTATACCCAAATTAGATCAATCATTGTCAAAAGACATGGGAAGACATCATATAAAATATATAAGTCTAGAAAGCCCAATATAGGTTATTTCCATATCTTTGGTTCAATATGCTATGTACTGAATCAAAGAGATCAGCTCCATAAGTTGGAACCAAAGTTGATCTTGGAATATTCGTTGGTTATTCCTTAATCTCCAAGTCTTATAGGATATAAAGGCCATAGAAGAGTCAATTCATGTCTCTTTTGATGAAGACTGTTTTGATCAAGCTGATAAAAGTCAAGCTGACTTGGTCAGTCTAAGTGAGCTTGAAAGGCCTAAGGAAACTAACTTATCAAATCCTATGTATGTCATAGGAGATGATAGTGATGATGATGTGTGTTCATCAAAGAAATCATCACAAACTCCAAGGGATTCTCAAGCTGAGAAGGATGATGAGTTCATCAACCCCGTTGGAGCTGAAGTCACTCAGACTGAGAATCTCAGTTATCATCAGTTTGTTGACAATGCTGTTGTTGAGACTGAGGATGTGTGTTCACCTCAGAGTTATCAACGTCACTCATATTCAGAACCAGACTCTCCAACTACAACATTCAAATTCCTTAAAGATCATCATCAAGATCAAATTATTGGAAATGTCCAAGAAAAAGTCATGATCAGATCTAAGGCTACAACTAACTATGCTGCTCACTTTGGTTTCCTATCTCAAATGGAACCAAAGAAGACTGAAGAAGCCCTAGAGGATGAGGATTGGATTGAAGCTAAGCAAGTATAATTGAATGAATTTGAGAGAAACGAAATCTGGAAACTTGTCCCTGCCCCCAAAGATCATTCAATTATAGGCACTAAGTGGGTCTATAGAAATAAAACGGACAAGGATGGAGTGATAGTTAGGAACAAAGCCAGGCTGGTAGCACAAGGGTATAAGCAAGAAGAGGGAATTAATTATGATGATACATTTGCCCCTGTTGCTAGAATTGAAGCCATAAGGTTGTTCTTAGGTTATGCAGCACGTAAAAACTTCAAAGTCTATCAGATGGATGTGAAGAGTGCCTTTCTTAATGGAAAACTTCAGGAGGAAGTCAATGTGAAACAACCTCCTGGCTTTGTAAGTTCAAAGTTTCCACATCATGTCTATAAGTTGGACAAGGCTTTGTATGGTCTTAAACAAGCTCCAAGAGCTTGGTATGATACTTTGTCCACTTATCTACTATCAATGGATTTCACCAGAGGTAGTATAGATAAGACACTCTTTATTAAAAAGAGTAAAGGACAGGTGATTCTTGTACAAATATATGTGGATGACATTATATTTGATTCTACCAATGAATCTCTGTGTCAGTGGTTTTTTAAAATAATGTCACAAAAGTACAAGATGAGTATGATGGGTGAGATGACATACTTCCTAGGCTTACAAATTCAACAAAAGTCTGATGGAATATTCATCCTTCAAAGCAAGTATGTTCTTGATTTGATAAAGAAATATGGTTTTGATTCAAGTTCAACCATGAAAACACCCATGTCACCAGCTGTCAAGCTGAGTAAAGACTCAGATGGTAAGTCTGTGTGTCAGTCTACCTATAGAGGAATGATAGGTTCATTGCTCTATTTGACAGCTAGTAGACCTGATATCATGTTTGCTACATGTGCCTGTGCAAGATATCAGGCAGATCCTAAAGAATAACATTTTCAAGCTGTGAAAAGGATCTTTAGTTACCTTAGAGGTACACCAAATCTAGGTCTTTGGTATCCAAAGGACTCTGGATTTGAGTTAGTTGGTTTTTCAGATGCTGACTATGCTGGGTGCAAGCTAGACATAAAATCAACCACTGGAGGATGTCAAATGCTTGGAGGGAAGTTAGTCAGCTGGACTAGTAAGAAATAGAACTCAGTGGCTACTTCAACTGCTGAAGCTGAATATGTTGCAGCAGGTAGTTGTTGTGCTCAAATCCTATGGATGCAGCATCAGCTTCAAGACTTTGGTATGAGTTTCAAGAAAACTCCTATCTTCTGTGATAACCAAAGTGCTATAGCCATCACTTACAATCCAGTCTTCCACTCAAGAACCAAGCACATTGAAATTTGACATCACTTCATCAGGGACATCGTGGAAAAAGGTAAAGTTGCCATTAAATTTATTTCCACTGATGATCAATTAGCAGATATCTTCACTAAACCCCTTGATGAAAAGAGGTCTGCTAAGCAAATTGGGTATGCTCAATCCCTAGCTAAGTGTCTAGAATCTGAGTTTTTCAGTTTGACAAAGACTAAGTGTCTTAAGGTGAGTGCATAGTTTATAAATAAGTTTTCATAAACTATATAACAAGTCAAGCTGAATGATGAGTTCACACGTTTGGTGAGTTCCAAACATATTCTAACTACTTAGTGTAGTTATGATATAGTTTGAGTCAGTCTCAAACATAAAATGACTAAGTGTCATTGAGTCTGAGCTATGTGCTTCACTCAAGCTGAGTGATATGTTCACAAGTTTGGTTGGTTCCAACCAAGGTTTAAACTACTCAGTGTAGTTAGAAACAAGTTTGACTCAGTCTTAAACAAAAATTGACTAAGTGTCATTAAGTCTGAGCTGTGTGCTCTACTCAAGCTGAGTATCAATCTCAACCTGAGTACTCAACTCAAGCTGAGTACTCAACTCAAGCTGAGTGCTTGAATCAAGCTGAGTGCTTGACATAAACTGAGTAATCAGTTTACTCAGATTTGGTGTGTCCAAAACCATGTTTTCATTACTAAGTGTTATTGATTCATGTGATTCTGCGTATTTGAGTAAGTCTCAAATCGCGTATTATACTAATTTGGTATTGGTGTAATACAACAGTGTTCATAGTATTTGTGTAGGTCACTAATATTATTTTACAATTGTATCCGTTGGAAGAAGATGTATTTCTGCCTTCTTACTGTTACATCAAGCCGTATTTTTTTCCGGCGTAACGGATAAAAAGGGATTCTAACGGTAACTTTTCCCTCTCCTCGGAAAGGTATATATAACGACCTTACCTACATTTTAGAGGTATACACTTACACTTCTCATCTCTAAACCTCTCATCTGCTTATATACCTTTCAACAAATTTGCTAAGTGCAATTCTCTGTTCCATCGAGTTCGAAACCCTACCTAGCTCAGTGCGACGCTCATAGCTCAGTGCAAAGAAATCAGTTACTCAGTGTAATATGCAATTTCAACGATGGAAGGAACCATTCTTATTCTTGGAGATCGAATGGTCAGGGGAGCTGCGTTCAAAAATAATGGTATGGCGTTGATTAAGATCAACAATAAACGTGCTTGTCTAGCCATTCCGGAACGAAAAAGGAACAGAGGCTATGAAGTCTGGGTGGACTACATACGAAAATGCCCGATGGCATTCCTCTTCACTGGAGCACCACTCCACATAGTTCCTCAGCATCTGTTGGAGTTCTGGTACACTTGCTCCGTCAACCAGAACAGGGGAGAGATTATAAGCACTGTTCTAAATGGGAATAGAACAGTGGTCATCAATGTGCAGCGGCTCAGGGAGGCTCTTCAACTCCCTGCCAATGATGTGTTCGAGGCTGCTGTAACAAGACTAGTAGCGAGGTCAGTCCTACCCCAAATGGGTCACCCACGGACTGAGGGTGTAATAAAGAAAGCTACTTTTCTAACCAGATGGGGCTTCATGGTGTCCACAGTGATCCGTTCACTTGGAACCAAGGTTGGAGGCTTGGATTAAGTCAATGAGTTCGAGATTCAGCTGCTCTACAACATGTATCTTGCCAGAAATCTGGACTATGCACAGCTCATCTTCAAGGAGCTCAAGACCAAAGTGTTGAAAACACCAAGGGATCTACATGTGCCATTCATCAGGTACTTGTCCTTGGTGATTGAAGGTGAGTTGGGAGACCAACTATATGAAGCTGGACAAGATTTGTTCCCTGCTCCAGTACTCAGCCCGAAGATGTTCAACAATGACATCTTCCCAGAGCAAGCAGGTCTGAGTGCACCTATGCTTATGATTGCGGAGGCAGCTTCTTCAGAAAGTGAAGAAGAGGGATCAAATCAAGGGGGAGCTTCCCAAGCTGACACGGAGGCTTAAGCTGAGCACTCTGCTCAAGCTGAACCAGCACAAACTGAAGCTGCTTCTGGTAAGACCTCTCCACTTTCTCTCTCTTCTCATTATTCTCCATCCGATTTTGGAGATAAGGCTGTGGTAAGCCCAACCCAGTCTAACCCATATCCTCCACCTTCATTCCATTTACATCCCACTCTGAAGCCACCCCTAGCTTGCCCATTGTTGTTAGGGAGAATATCCGAACCTACACACGTAAAACTGCCATAGGTGGTGCCACTTCCAAAGGCATCACTGGAGCTGAGATCACATTGATCCCTCTACCGACAGGAGTTGAGGGGGAGACGCCTTCTCTTAAGGTGTCAACCTTCACGCTCATTAAAACCCAACAGCCTTACCCGGGTGTGGTGTCTACTCAGCCCACACTCTCCAGTGCCATGGGAGAGCCCACTACTGTGCCTAAGCAGACACAATTAGGTAACATTGAATATATAACCAATCCCCAGGGTCAATCACCCCCCTCCAAACCAATCAGTCAACCACCAACCCATACACTTCACATTTCGAGCACCATTACTTCTCTTCATTTCTCACACCCTATACCACGACCTGTCAATGTTTCATCTTCAAACCAAGGTGATTCACAGGGTCCAGACTCTGGTGCAAATGAATTTGAAGGTAAACACCAACCTTTGGATGATACACCCAAATTCCAACCCTCTCAAGATGACTTGGACGACTTAATGAACTTTTTCAAAAGTCAGTTTGACAAGCTGCACCTCAAGAGAAAACAAGACAATAAGAACATGCTAATGATTTTGAACTCTCTAGAGGAAGATGTCCAGCATTTAAAATCTGCAGTGGCTGCCCTACGACAACAAAGGACTTCAACCCCTGTTGATGATGACAAAAAGGGGGAGAAGGTTCCAGAAGCTGAAGCTGAGTCTGTCCAAGCTGAAGCTTTACTACTATTGGCAATGGGAGTAGATCAGGTTGAGGGGAAGAAAGAAATGGAAATAGAAGCTGGGCTGACTAAAAAGGCTAAAGGAAAGAGACATTTAGTAGTTAGCTCAGATGAATCTGAACCCCTCCTGCAGAAAAGAAGAAGAGTGATTCTTAGTGAATCATCAGCTTCAGATGAAGACTCTGCTGACAAAATGACTCTACAAGAAAGAGTTTCACTAATGGCAGCAAGGAGAATGGAACAGGAAGATGCTGATCAGCTTGGGATCTAGGTTGAAGAACTGAGAAGAAGACAAATAGATGCTCAAGTTGTGTTAGCTGATGAGAAAGCAATACGAGAACAGAACTGGGCTGAGCAAATCAGAAAGCAGAATGGGGAATTAGCAAAACTCAGGCTGCCAATCGTTCCAAGGAAGAAGAAGTAGAGGAATTTCCTATTCAAGATTAACCTGAGGAAGAAGACATAACTCAGTGTTATACAAGGACATACTTCTCCTCTCAAATAAATACACTACAGTTGAGCTCGGCTCAAGGGATCATCATTCTAGAGTTTGTCTTTAGAAACGGTGAGACATCATCTTTGGAGCTGAATCAAATGCATAGACTGGGTTATGAAGAGTGGAAGCAAGTTGCCATACTTATTAAGCAGATGGAAAAGTCCTCTGCCAGAAATCAAGTTAAAGATGAATTATTTAGGCTACTTGCAAGAGCTGATTCGATGAAACTCATACCCAGGTTTGAAATAGCTACCCTACTAACTTCTTTTCATAAAGTTGGAAAGAAGAAGCAAACAAAGCCAGCTGGACTAGCAAATCTAGATACGTACAGTCTTGTTCTTCCTAAAGTCTTGAAGTTTAAAGAAAACACTTATGTGGAAAAGCCTGAGAAAGGATTCATGTACCTGGATAGAAACGGTGAACAATGCTTCCAGTCTGATGCAAGTATTTAGACATGTGGGGTATCTCAAGTATTTGCTCTAAGACAAATCGTGGAAAAGACTGAACAAACTACAAGGTTCAGATATAGAATTAACAGAGCAATTAGATCACAAAAGGATCAGCTTCAACATATTCCTAATCTGCAAGAAATCCTTGAAGAAATTAAGAAGGAGATAAAAGAATTTGAAGAGCTGCATCCTCAATAGATTAGTTCTATTGTAAATATTAGATTAGTTCTAATATTTTTGTAAGCACTTAGTGTGCATGATCTATGTGATCAACATTTTGTATTATGATAAGTTCAATTAATACGAGTATAAAGTTTGATACGTTCAACTGTGTTGTGATGTGTTCATATTTATAAGTTTGATAAGTTCAGCTAAATGAATAACTGATAAATTCGTATTCATTAATGTAAGTGGTTGGTGTGTTCAACTAAAAGTTGGTGTGTTCCAAGTTAAATTGATAAGTTCAATTAAAATTGATATGTTCAATTAATATTTGATCAGTTCAAATATAAAAATCTTATAAGTTTAAGACTTAAGACATAACTCTGTTAAACAAACTTATTAACTGTTTGGTGGTTTTGTCATCATCAAATAGGGGGAGTTTGTTGGGAAAATGATCTCATCAGTTAAGATTTGATGAGACAAAGTTAAGTTTATAATATGTGTTCTACATATAACTTAAACAGAATTATGAAGCTTAGTCAGACTGAACACTTATAGTGACTCGGACTGAGTATAAGCTGAATATAAGCTGAGCATATGTTCGATCAGCTTAGACTATATCTTAGTAAGATTATCAATATGTTTAATAAGCTGTGTGCGTAAACTAAGATATACAAATTGAGTTTCAGCTTGATCAGTTTCAAGCTGAGCGACTCGGCGTGAAGATTGAGTCAGCTCAATAGAGTTGCTAAATATGTTTTAGTTAATTATTTAGACTTCTAAGGATGAATTAATAATTATACATGTTAGTTCATGTTTGAATTTGTCAGGATCGGATATAGATTATATCAAATAACAAGAACTAACTTTTGAATAACAAATCAATGTTGAATAAAAGTTAATCTTTAACTATGATCACAATCAATTAAGAAGTTGCGGAATCACACTTAATTGATTAAAGAAGATTTTGAACACAAAGAGATTCAATCAAACAGTAATTTTATTAATCAACGAGAATGATTACAATAGCAAACTTCACCCCCAATCTAACTTAATGTTAGACGAAGAACACAGATTGTTCTTAGGTTTCAACGAGAAACTTAGAGGTTTAGCACTATTCAGAAAGCAAACTTACAACTTGAAGAATGAATGCAAAAATATAATCAATGAGTACGTACAAATTATAAATTCTAATCTAGCATTTATATACTCCTTGATCTTCCTTGATTTGCTGACAGTTAGGTAATCTTCTATCTTCTGAGATAATCTTGATGATCTTCAAAGTATTTCGAGATATCTTCAAAGATAGGGTTTTTCCATATTTAGCTCAACAGAAACTGTTTAATGAATACAACAGTTCTTGGTTCTTCTAACAGTCTTCAGCTTCAAGGTCTTCAAACAGTTGTAGTAGTTTGTACTAACAGTTCTGAACTCTATATAACAGCTTTAAAGTTCACAGCAACTGTTGGTTACAACTGTCTTCACAATTTCCACTAACAGTTCTAAAATGTTTCTTCAACACTTCTTCTAACAGTTTTGAATTGTTTTCCATTAACAATTTTGATATTTGCATGTATAACAGTTTCAATGACTTAGCCAATTTCCCAACAATCTCCCCCTAACTTAAAGTATTGAACAATACACTTAAGTTGTTTGTTTTAAGGGTTCAATCATAGAAAAATTCAACATAAGTAAAGAATACAATTATCATTGAATGCAAAATCAAACTGTTATAATAAAAAATTCAAAAGATATAAAAATTACATTTTCTTTGATCTCAGGGATTCAAGTCTATCTTTGAATTTCTGAAGTAGCTCATCCCTTACTTTAGCTGGACCATAGAACTTGGCTTTCAATAAGTATTGGAGCTTGATCTGACCATGTTCGACGAAATCCATGTCAAACCATTCAGTAATTGCATTTTCCATTACCATGGAATATACCCTTTGCTTAGCATACACTTTAACAGATTGAATTGGAAAAGTTTCATCAGCCATCAGTATTGACATTATTTTCTTTGGGTTGCAAATACTTGTCAAATGTCTCATCAATAACTTAATTAGAGGTTGCTCAGATCCTCCATAATGCCTTGTTCCATACTCATACAATTCTTGTATGTCCCGCCTAGTAATACTATCAATCATTTGTAAGTAGCCTGTAAACTGTTCAATCTGATCATTCTCCCTTACAATGATTATACCTTCCTTTCCAGTATCAAACCTGACAACATCAAACTTCCATTCTTTAATGTGAGACTTCTGGCCAAAATGTTCTTTTACAAACTTGTTAACACCTTTTTCGACATCGACCAAGAGCCTATCTTGAATGATAGTTTTAACCATTTTAGCTTTGATGGTTTGATCTGTTTGGGTTGGTTGGATAGCTTTGGACTTTTGGGGTTTGGATTGTAGAGGTTGAGACTTCTTCTCAGTTACTGACTTAGGAAGTTGAGGTTGTTTCTTTTTCACAATTCTTTTTCTTTTAACTCCCTTAGCAGCCTTTTCTTGTTTTTCTTCCTCATCAATCTGAGCTGTGATCTCATCAGCTAGCTTCTTTGCTATTTCAAAATCAGTCTGTTCTTGTTGTTGAAGATCAGCAGCTAACCTCTGAGCACATTCAAAATCCCTTTCTTCTTGTTGTTGTTTTGTTAATTTTAGCTTTGGAAGCTCAACAACAATCTCCTTTCCCTTTCCTTGTACCTCTTGTACTGGCTTTTCAACAACCTTTTCTACAATATGAATTCCTTTGAATCCAGGCCTTGGCTTAATAGGTTTTAACTTTGCACATTTGCCTTCAAGCCATCCATCATCAATCTTTTGTTTCATTTGGAATTCATTGCAGTTCAACATTTAAGCACCCACTTTCACCAAATATTCTTGTTTTACCTTGGGCCATGACTTGTAAACCTCAGTTGTTGGATAATCACCAGACAAAATTATTGTATTAATCAACACTCTATCCACTGCTGATAGCTTCTCTTCAACTGTTGATACACTGGGTGCAACTGTTAGTTCATCTACTACAGCTGTTTGTTCTGGCACTTCAGCAACTGTTGGTAATGAACTCTCCCCCTCTTTGATTGGAACAGTTGAAGGGGGTCTTGCAGCAGCTGTCAACTGTTGTAGTACTTGATCATGCAGCTTTAGCATCTCATTAGCATGCTTCAAACTGTTGGTCAAAACCTTAATTTGCTGATCTTGTTGAAGAATCCTTTTGTTTTGTAAGGCAATCTTCTTTTTGAGTTGTATATATGCAGCAAAGAAAGGTGCAATGTTGGAATCCGTCATTGCTTGGTGTTTCATTCTAGCCTCAATGTCAGCCAGTGTTGCCACTGTTAACATATCATTGACAGATAAAACTGGTGGTTCACTCAATTGAGATTCCACACCAGTACCCCTCTTTTCTTGGTACTGGGGATTTCCAGAAATTGTTTGACCAGCCTCTGTTGCCGTGGCTGAGGTCTTAGTTATGTTAACCCTGTCCTGTTCACCCCTTGCGGGTAAAACAGTAGGATCAGCCTCAAATACCACATGATCACCCTCTAATGGAGTGATCACCTCCTCATTGTGCCTGGGAGACAGCACAAGGGGTTCCCTTTCGATATTCTGCACAGGTGAATGCACCTGTGCAGGGTTAACAGTTTCAGTTTCATGAACTTTGGTGGAAGGAGCACCAACAGTTCTTTTCCTCTTCTTTTGAAATATTTTTAGTGCAGGGGCTTGTGTTGTAGCTCGTTCAAAGGAAGCAGAAGGGATTATTTGAGTATCGTGAGCTGTGGGTTCCATAGATGGTGGTGTAGCAATAAGTTAGGCTTCATGCTCACCCCTGGCAGCTCTGTTTCTTGAAAGAAACTCCATCATTGGAAAGAGTGATGGATATATGGCACCTGAGAAATTCTTCCCATTAACCATCAACTTGCTCAATGTGGAGGCCACATAAGCAGAGGGAATTAGGACCCTCTTGTGTGCTTTAAGATTTAGCATAAAAAAGTTTAGCAAAACTTGCACAAATCGCGGGTACATAAAAAAGAGACCATATTTGGTTTCTAGATGCTTTACCATTCCATTAAAGATCATTTTTGAGAAATTAAAAGCTATGTTGTTGGCTAAACAAATGAGTGCGAGAGCAATGTTGCTCCCAAATTCATTCCAGCCAGTTCTCTTAGGACTCATGCACTGCTGGAGAGTATGGATAATGTACTTCCAGTGCGAGCAAAATTGCCCTTTGTAGAAGGTGCCCTTTCCCCTAGGGCCCTCATATCCCAACTTTACGAGTTCAGCATAAATAAACTCAAGTGATACAGAATCAGAATACTCACCATCCTGATCATTCAGTTGTAGTTATTGGCTTATTATGCTTTCAGAGATGGAGACAGTGATATCATCCACCATAGATTCGATCCATTTCACTCCATTTTCTTCCCTTAATGAGGCATTTTTCCAGAACTGATCAATATGAGAGAGGTAAATGGTGGGGTTGACCGTAAGAGCATGGTGGAGTGTGGAGAGTGAGAGGTAGTCAATCACATCATGGAAAGCACCAAGATGATCGGGTTTGGACAAATATGCGAGCATGTTGTGTTCCTTTACGAATGGAAGGGGAGACATTTTGATTTCGATCGCTGAGAGTTGTTGAGAGATTAGGGTTTGTTTCTGATCGAAGTTCGTTTTGGACGTGTGAGTTGCTTGGTAAGGAGGGAATTGCCTTATATATGTTTCGAATGTTGAATGCAATTCAAAGTTTCCAAAATTCTGCAAAGACCATAACACCCTTTAATAGCTTAACAGTTGACGGAAATGAACTAACAGTTTTAAAACTGTTTTCATAAAAAGTGAGAACTGTTATTTCAAAGTTAACTCCCTTCTGTTTGATCATTTATTTGGATTAACAGCTATTTAGTGTTTACAACTGTTCTCATTTCTCTCCCTTAGTTGACGAATTTCTCCCCCTCAGTTGCACATGGACTTTGCCTAACAGTTGTGGAAGCCATATACTAACAGTTGAAAACTGTTAGTATTTATTGAAACAGAATTGTGCAACTATCAAACAAACTTTAGCTCATATATATCAAATGCTAAAGCAACAATAACAAACCATTAGTGAACACAGTCATCAACATAAGATGTATTTTATTAATGATAATCACAATTGAGCTACAATAATTTTGAGAAAACAATACTGTCTTTTGCTATAGATCTAAACACAGCTTATATTAACTGTCTTAACTCCTAGATCTACATGTGCCTTGAGCATCCACTATCCACATGCCAGATAGATCCATGATTGGCCCTATGAATGCTCTGCACAAATAAAATCAGTTAGTAGCAGGAAGTACCCAGGCCATGCAGGTCTTGGGTACACCATTTAAGTCATAGTACTTAAACAGAGTTTGATTCTTTTTGATTTCATCCAAATTAGATTTCTCTAATTTGTGTGAGGAATACTTTGTAAGAACATGTGGTTCCCAACTGTTGTGATTAACAGTGGATACCTTTGAACAAACAGCTGGTGGAGTTGGTAAAACAGATGAATCAACTTGTGATTCCTTTTGATTTTCAGTTTGAAGAACAGTTTTACCCTCTCCAGAATCAGTTTGTTTTTGAATTTTCATCCAAGCCAAACCAACAGTTTTTGGTTTTGTTAAAACAGTTTTGGAACTGTTAGTTGGTTTGGATGTAACAGTTGTAGAACTGTTTGCCTGTTTTAGTTTAACAGTTTTAGAACTGCTATTTTGCTTTGACTTAACAGTTTTAGTACTGTTATTTTGTCTTTTGGGACTTTTGTTTTGAGTGTCATTGGTCTGTGGGTTATAGTAACAATCTTGAACTAAATGATTAGATCTCCCACAGATGTAGCACTTTTTGGTTTTCACAATAGGTAAACCAGTTCTTTGTGACCAGAATTGGTTCCTATTTCTTTGATTTCCTCTAACAGCTGCAGATTGAGGAAACTTTTGGACACCATGCTTTTGGCATGTGCATGCAGACATTTCAGTATGCCTTTTCTTAGACTTGGGTTTAGCCTGAGATTTTGGAGCTTCCATCTTCTTCTTTGCATACACAACCTCACCAACTTTCTCCTTTCCTTTGGCTTTTGTACTAACAGTTGGGCTTTTTGGCTTAGAACTGTTTGGGTTCTTGTTAGAACTGTTAGTGTAAAGATGGGGATTATTGGCAACAGTTGTGAAACTTTTTATGGTTTGGATAGCTTTTGAAGGTGTTGGCTCAGTGGTGAGGGGTTCTGTGGATGCTTTTACAAACACCACAGGCTTGAAAGATGGTTTAGTGGGTATGGGTTCACAACAGATGTGATTTTCATATGGAATCACCTAATCTTTCTTCACAACTCCCTCATCATCACTTACTTCCTCCACAAATCCTTCCTCATCACTTTCAAATGGTGGATTAGCTGACTTCAGTTCCTCTGGTAATGATTCATTAACATACCTATCAGCTACATCAGACATGGGAGTTATGTAGTTGTGATTGTATGGAGGTAGGGTTTCCTTATATCCAAGTCCAGTTTTCACCTTGTCTCTCACTTGAGATTGTAGCAGAGTCTCAAGCTTAAGGTTTGTAGCCTTGAACATTCCAAGATCAATGTCCACACCCTCCAATTTCTTTGTGAGTTCATCCACCTTGCTTTCTTTTTCCGCCAATTTCTTTTTCAGACTATCAATCTCATCTTGAAACTGCTCTTTCTCCCACTTATGATATTTTCTATCATAGTCCATTTGCAGTTCATTAGCCTGATAGTCTTTAATTTTCTTTTCAAGATCTTCTATCACAGCAGTATACTAATACCTTCTCTCATCCATTCTACTTAGAGTAGCACATACTTTCTTATTGTGCTCTCTAAACCTCTTAACAATAGCTCTACATTCACCAGAACATAGTTTATAAGATACATGTATGTCCTCAGACTCTGGTGAATCCATCTTGATGGAGGAGTCAGACAATGCCATCAAAGCTTTATTGTTTGTAGCCTCTTCTGCTTGATCACTCCAATCAAACCCATGGCCTTCTTGTGAGACCAATGCTGAGGAGGTTTGATTCTGAGTTGGCCTCTGACCTTGATTCTGGACTTGTCCACCAGATCTGCATTCTCTTGCAAAGTGGCCAAGCTGTTGACATTTGAAGCATCTCACCTTTGACTTGTCAAATCCAGCCTTGCCATCAGCTCTGAAATTCATGTTTTGCCTTCCAGTCCTTTTGATGAACCTCTTGGCTCTAACAGTAAGCATGGCCATCTGCCATTTGAGATCCATCTCCTCAAGATCATCAGGATGCACTTGTTCAAGATCCTCATTGGTGAGGGTTGAATGTGCATGGCTAGCAAGAAAAGCTTCAAGAATAGCATCTGGAGTGTTCACATCTAGTCCAACAGCAGAACTAGTACCTGCACAATTTTCAAAAGAGTTAGTTAAAGAATGGTTTGATTCCATACCTGAGGATGACAGGAGAGCAGCATTGTGGCTAGGAACAACAGTTTTTCTTTTTCCCTCTATCTGTCCCTCAAACACTATCAAACTATTATAGAGATCATCTAACTCTATGTCTTCAAGAGAATCCTTAGTCCTCCATTGTGCAGCAAACACAATCCATTCATCACCTAGAGACCTAAGAAACTTTCTATTTATCTAATCTTGATCAAGCCTAACCTTAGCACTCTCCAGTTGGCTCACCAGTTTGTAAAACCTATCAAAGATTTGGGTGATACTCTCATTCTTCCCACTGGTGAAGTTCTCATAGGCTTGCTTTAACAGATCTCTTTGGTTTCTTTTGGAACTAGCATTCCCAGGAAAACTCTTCTCCAGAGCATTCCAAAGCTCATGAGCATCATCAAATTTCTTGAATTGATGTTGATACTCATTGGGAATTGGAATCTGGAGGATGCTGAGAGCTTTCATCTCAATCATTCTCTCTTTCTTTTCAGCATCTGTCTTTGGTGGTGGCTTCTTCTTTGGTTTTCCATTCTCATCCAGATCAATGGGGTTAGTGGAAACAGTTTCAATGATTTGCCAAACAGCATAGTCCATTAATTGGACATGCTGCTTGATTCTTAGTTTCCACATCTCAAAATCAGATGGTTTGAGCATGGGAACACGAATGTTGGACCCAGACCCATTGTTATCAGAAGAACCTCCCGAATCCATTGAAACAAATTGATTGAAAAACTGTTTTGAAAAATAAAGCAAAGTGATGCAAAAACCTTCAACTGGTGATCAAAGGAACCTTAATGATAAGGCTCTGATACCACTTGTCAGGATCGGATATAGATTATATCAAATAACAAGAACTAACTTTTGAATAACAAATCAAAGTTGAATAAAAGTTAATCTTTAACTATGATCACAATCAACTAAGAAGTTGCGGAATCACACTTAATTGATTAAAGAAGATTTTGAACACAAAGAGATTCAATCAAACAGTAATTTAATTAATCAATGAGAATGATTACAATAGCAAACTTCACCCCCAATCTAACTTATTATGTTAGACGAAGAACACAGATTGTTCTTAGGTTTCAACGAGAAACTTAGAGGTTTAGCACTATTCAGAAAGCAAACTTACAACTTGAAGAATGAATGCAAAAATATAATCAATGAGTACGTACAAATTATAAATTCTAATCTAGCATTTATATACTCCTAGATCTTCCTTGATTTGCTGACAGTTAGGTAATCTTCTATCTTCTGAGATAATCTTGATGATCTTCAAAGTATTTCGAGATATCTTCAAAGATAGGGTTTTTCCATATTTAGCTCAACAGAAACTGTTTAATGAATACAACAGTTCTTGGTTCTTCTAACAGTCTTCAGCTTCAAGGTCTTCAAACAGTTGTAGTAGTTTGTACTAACAGTTCTGAACTCTATATAACAGCTTTAAAGTTCACAGCAACTGTTGGTTACAACTGTCTTCACAATTTCCACTAACAGTTCTAAAATGTTTCTTCAACACTTCTTCTAACAGTTTTGAACTGTTTTCCATTAACAATTTTGATATTTGCATGTATAACAGTTTCAATGACTTAGCCAATTTCCCAACAGAATTCGGGTTTGTTCTCGAAGAACTCAGCTTCATTAGTTTCAAGCTGAGTAACTCAGCCTGAGTAAAGAAGTCAGTTTAAAAGAATTTAAATAGGTTTTAAATTCTGTTTTAACTCTCTAAATCTACGGAAAGGATAAGAAGACTTCAGAATCAAGATTGATGATTGAAGACTCAAGATAAGAAGATTCAAGATTCAAGATTTCGAGTTATCCGATAGTTAGTTAGCAAATTAGGATTAGTCCAGTTTGTTAGGAACCGTAGGAACATGATTATAAATACTTATCTCCTGATAAGTTTTGAGGTACGACTTATAAACGAAAACAACTAAGTGTTAAAGAGCCAAATACCTCACTTCACTGTATATGTTACGATTCTTGAATCACTGTTTGTCAGTTCAACGTGATCAAGAAACTCACAGATTGCCAAGTTGTTCGTGTGTTCGAATAATCACATTACTTGCGATATTGGTAAGTTATCAATATGTGTAAATCCTGTTTAGAGAGTCGTCAGTATCTATAATCATAAGTTGATTATAGATAGCTAAGTTTGAGAGATTTAGATATTTATATTAGGTGGTTATGTATCAAGAGTTGCTTAGTTGATAGTTATTGTAATCATCTTCTTATTCAAAGCATTGTAATCATCTTCTTAATAAAAGCATTCGACTCATTGTGGTTTGATTTACTATGTGTAACACTTTTATTTGATTTGTTCAATTTCCGCAGAAAGTGTAGTCAACCCCCCCTTCTACGCACCTGTTGCTTGTTGTTATTCTCACCAAGGGACCAACAAAGCCCAACCCAGTCTAACCCATGTCCTCCACCCTCTTTCCATCATAAAATCCACTTTGAAGCCAACCTTGGTGTGCCTACTGCTACCAAGGAATATATCCAAACCTATATAAGAAAGACTGCCAAAGGTGGTTCCACCACTAAAGGTACCACTGGAGTTGAAATCACATTGATTCCTCCACCGGCAGGAGTTGAGGGGGAGACACCTACTCTTCAGGTGCCAACCTCAAGGCTCATTCAAACCCGACAGCCTAAACTAGGTGTGGTGACTACTCAGCCCACACTTACTCGAGCCATGGGAGAGCCTACTACTGTGCCTGAGCAGATACACTCAGGTAACATTGAAGATCTGACAAATCCCCAGGGTCAATCACCCCCCACTCACCAAATAAGCCAACCACCAACCCACTCTCCTCACGTTTTGAGCCCAATTACTTCTCTTCACTTCTCATACTCTCCAGCATGACCTATCAATGATTCATCTCAATACCATGGTGAATTACAGGGTCCAACTTCTGGTGCACATGACTTTGAGGGTATACACTATGCCTTGGATGATGCACCCAAATCCCAACCTTCTCAAGCTGCCTTAGATGATTTATTGCTATTCTTTAAAGGTCAGTTTGAAACATTGCATCTGATATAGTCTAAAATATACATACTATTTTTATACAATATCTCATACTTTGATTGCATTATTATATTAAATTATGTTAATTGCGGCTTAATTTGATGTATTACATGTTTTAGGGCTCTTGAGAGGAGAATTTGATGAGAAATGATGAAGATTAGAGAAAGAAAGAAGAATTGAGAGCTTTGACACCGCTTCAATGTTTTGGTCGTATCTCACTCCTTTGAAATCGAAACGAGGTGATTCAAAAAGCTACAGAAGCTAGACAAAATGGGTCACAGTAATATCATGTTTGTTTTATACAATTGAGCCTTCAATATTCTTAATATGGGCCGAGAGCAGCAAGAAGAAAGAAAAAAACAAAATGAAACATTTGGTTGATATATTTGAAAGAGAAGCAACGTGGAGCAGCAACATGAAGCCAGGGAAGTAGGCTTAAGGCCTAGGCCCAATCACAATTATTTTGCTAAAAGTCATGTACGGCTGAGGAGAAAAGAAAAGCATATCACATTTTTTAAATTTAAAAAAGATAATTATGATCACATATATTTCATGCGGCAATTGAGGAGCGATATATATTAATTGAGAAAACCTACAGCAGCCGCATTCCATCATCCATTCACAATTCTTTTCGACGGCAGAACACAATTTCTCTCGAGAGACAGAGTCGACGGCAGAGTTGAAGAGTCCATCACAATCACGATTTCTTTTATTCATTGAGTTTTACTTTTTGTAAGAATTCTGGTAATGATTACATTTGGTTTATTATTCGATTTATGTTTGATCTTTAAAATGATTATGGGGTAAACTTTTTAAGTATTTACCATGATGAACAACCTCTAGGTTTGAGATGTAATCTTTAGATTTTTATTATTTTATGATATGTTTTGTTTATGCTTAATCATAATCCTTGAGCTTTTGATCTTAATCTTTATTGAGTAATTTGTTAGATACAGTTTGTGCATGCTCTGAGATAATGACTTGCATGTGTATTTTCTTCTTGATTATTGTTTGCTTGATCTGAGATATGACGTTTGCATGCAATAGGATAGATAACTTTTTTGAGATATGAGGGTTAAGATTACTTAATAATACCATAGATAAAAGTTTGAGTCTGATTCACCATGCAACGAGAGTTAAGTGTGTTTTGGAAAGATTAAGTCATAATCGGATTAGTAGGACTGATGGTTGTTTGTTCGAACGCCCTTAGAAACTTATCATATTAACTGTGCTTAATACAAATTGAACCTAGGGGGAGTGATTCATTGTTAAATACAACTTTGTCATCTAATTTCTACTTCTTAAAAATTGTTTTCTTATTTACTGCTTTAAATCAAATCTTCCATACCTTGACAGTGGTTAGTTGTTACTTTCAAAAACCTCATATTTAATTTTCAGTAATTTAGTTTAATTAGTTTATTTCTTAATAGTACTTTCAATTCCTGTTCCCTGAGGATACGATCCTGGTCTTGCCCTGTTTACTGCTATACGATTGGGTGTGCTTGCCCGTTAGTTTTTGGCGCCATTGCCGGGGAGCAGTGACCGATTGTGCTATTTAGGAATTACTAGGTATTCGATCCTTATTCGAGGTTTACCTTGGGTAAGTTACTGCTTTCTTAGTTTAGATTCTGTTTCCTTCTTGCTTTTTAGTTCCATAGTTGTTTCTTTCCTTTAGTTTAGATCTAGTTTTTAGGTGTTGCTTGTTTTTCTCAGTATTAGCCGTGTTAGTGTATGACCCGTAGTTCCTCACCATTTTTGAAGATTCCGTTTCCCGAACCCGAGCGAGAATTTCATCGTCGTCTGCGTGCACTTAAATCTGCAACCACGGAGGAGAACCGTGAGACATCCAGTTTAGAAGAGGAGTACGAGGAGCCAACGTCACCAATGGCTAACGAAGATGATACACCGATGTGGTCCGCCCGAGAGACTGCACCACCAGCGCCGGAGCCTGCTATTCGTGTTCCTGAGATCACTGATCCCGGATTTTAGATCAAAGGACAATTTGTTAGTATGACCAGAGAGTTAAACTTTGATGAGAGGATTAAGCATGACCCGTACCGCCATATCCAGTCTTTCCTCGCCATTTGTGAGTTGTTCAAAATCAGAGGCGATACCTCTGATGTTGTTCGCCTGAGAGTCTTCCCATTTACACTGATTGGGGAAGCTCAAGAATGGCTTGAGTCTTTAGCATCAGGTTCCATTACAACCTGGGATGCCATGAAAAACCTCTTCATTAACCCTTCTTTCCTCCAGCTAAAGAGGAAAGGATGAAATCCGATATTCTCAACTTCTCTCAAACATCTAGCGAGTCATTCAATGTTGCTTGGACCCGTTTCAAAAAGATGCTACGAGAGTGTCCTAATCAAGGGCTCAACAAAAGTGATCAAGTCCAAACATTCTACCGAGGAATGGATGACGACATCAGAGAGAAGATCGACTCAGCTTGTGGTGGAATCTTCCAGTACAAGAGCCCGAGAGAAGTGTACACACTGCTTGAGGATATCGCTATCCATAAGCAGGGGTGGAATGTTGAGAGGAAGTCGTCACGAAAGACAGTCGCTGCAATAGAAGACGGTGGTAGCCAAGACACTGTCGCATCTTTAGCGATCAATCAGAAATCTCTGGAGCGTAAGGTTGACAAATTGATCGAATCCATTCACACTATGCAGGTAGGATGCGCATCTTGTGGGGGTCCTCATCTCACGAAAGACTGTGAGGATCGCCCAATGAATCAACCTGAAGATGTCAACTACCTTAATCAGAGATCCGGAGGTAACTACGAGGGAGGTGGTTCGAACTGGCAGGGGAACCGAGGTAATTTCCAGAGACAAAACCCTCTACCGGGGTATAATGCACTTCCCCCTCGACCCCAACCTCACCATCAACCTCATCTTCAACCGACTCAGTCGCAAGGAGGGTCGAGTCCCAGCATGGAGGACCTCCTAAAGAGTTTCATTATCACAACCACTCAGTCAGTGGAAGCTTTGAAGAATACCGTTCAGCAGAATCAGAGCATGAACGAGCAGATTCAGAGAAATCAGCAAGCTTCCATTCAAAATGTAGAGCGCAACTTGGGGAGATTAGCAAAATTAGTCACGAGTCGACAAAGTGGGTCGCTGCCGAGCAATACCTAACATAACCCAAATGCTGATAAACTGCGGAATGAGCACGTGCAAGCGATCACAACTCGCTCAGGTAAATCCGTTGGTAATAATGTCGATGCTACTAATGATTTTTCACCTCCTACTGTGCAGGATGATTCATCGCATGACGAGATTGAGACTCCGCCGGTGGAAAAGCAAAAGGAACCGGAAACCTTTGCAGCAGAGTCCAGCAACAAGAAGACGGCCACACAACCTTCTCTGAAGGAGTATCAGCCGAAGCTGCCTTTTCCTGGCCGTCTCCGAAAGGAGCGTATAAAGGAGCAGTATGGTAAGTTTGTTGATTTACTTAAACATATTAGAATCAACATGCCTCTTGTTGATGTGATTACACGTATGCCCAATTATGGGAAATTTTTAAAAGACTTAATGTCTAGTCGGAAGAAACTGGAGGAGGCGACTACATTACCACTAGGGGAGCAATGCTCAGCTATCTTGCAAACCGCAACCATGCCTCCTAAACTAGGAGATCCAGGGAGTTTCACTATCCCTTGCTTTTTAGGTTATGATACTGTTTGTCATGCTTTAGCAGACTTAGGAGATATCATTAATCTAATGCCTTCTACTTTGTATGTTAAGTTAGACTTAGGAGAACTTAAACAAACCAAGATGTGCCTACAGCTTGCTGACCGTAGTTTTAAATATCCTATAGGCATAGCTGAAAATGTCCCTGTTAAGGTAGACAAATTTGTCTTCCCTGTTGACTTTGTCATCTTAGAGATGAAAGAGGATAGTCATGTGCCTTTGATCCTAGGGAGACCATTCCTAAACACTGCAGATACCATAGTCCATGTCTCCAAGAAACAACTCAATCTAGGCATAGCTGATGATAGGGTCACTTTTTCCATAGATAAAGCCATGTCACATGCACATACTGCTGATGACTCCTGCTACTTCGTGGATACTATCGATCACTGCCTCAATGTTGAAATGGAGAACTTTCTGATGGATGACATCCCTGAGGAAACCTTGATGGGTAATGGTACTGATGCCATTAACCCCGATGCCATGATGCGAGAGCTCGAAGAAATCCTACATGCTGAAGCCGTAGATGCCCAAATGACCGATGGAGCATTCGAGCAAATCTCTCCTACTGAGAGGATCCAGATCAAAACCTCTCTTAAGGAACCTCCTACTCTTGAACTCAAACCTTTACCTTCTCATCTGGAGTATGCTTATCTGCAAGGAGAGTCTTCTCTCCCTGTCATCATTTCTCTTGCCCTTTCTGAGAGTGAGAAGGAGAGTCTGATTCGGGTTCTTAAAGCCCATAAAGGGGCAATCGCCTGGAAAACTGCTGACATACCGGGGATCAACCCCTTCTATTGTACACATAAAATTCTCATGGAGGACACTTATAAGCCATGTGTGAAAAGGCAGAGGAGGTTAAACCCTAATATGAAGGAGGTAGTTAAGAAAGAGGTGATAAAACTACTGGACGCCGGGCTTATCTATCCCATTTCTGACAGCCCTTGGGTGAGCCCCGTTCAGGTAGTCCCTAAGAAGGGAAGGACGACCATGGTTCTCAATGAACGGAACGAACTCATTCCAACTCGTATGGTCACGGGATGGCGGGTATGCATTGATTATAGAAAACTTAACGATGCTACCCGTAAGGATCATTTCCCGCTCCCTTTCTTCGATCAAATGCTAGAGAGACTAGCAGGGAACGAGTTCTATTGTTTCCTTGATGGTTTCTCTGGTTATTTACAGATCCCAATAGACCCGAAGGATCAGGAGAAGACCACCTTCACCTTCCCTTTTGGGACTTTTGCTTACAGGAGGATGCCGTTCGGCCTGTGTAACGTACTCGCTACCTTTCAGCGGTGCACGACGGCAATCTTCCATGACATGATCGAGGACTGCGTGGAAGTATTCATGGATGATTTTACTGTCTTTGGCAATTCTTTTGATTCCTGTCTTGCTAGTCTTGATCGTATCTTGGCTCGATGCGAGGAGTCCCACCTCATGTTGAACTGAGAAAAGTGTCACTTCATGGTCCGAGAAGGCATTGTTCACGGACACAAAATCTTAAGTGTGGGGTTGGAGGTCGACAAATCAAAAATTGACGTTATCTCACGACTCCCTCCACCCACGAATGTCAAAGCGTTCGTAGCTTCTTGGGTCACGCCGGCTTCTATAGGCATTTCATCAAAGATTTTTCTAAAATCGCCTGGCCGATAACCCAGCTACTCGAGAAGGATTGAACCATTTGTTTTCTCACCAGAATGTGTGAAATCCTTCAACCTTCTGAAATATGAGCTCACACACGCCCCTATCATGGTGCCACCAGACTGGTCACTTCCATTCGAGCTCATGTGTGATGCGAGTGATTACGCTCTCGGGGCGGTTTTGGGCCAACGGAAGAACAATCATTTTCAGCCCATATACTATGCGAGTAGGACTCTCATTGATGCGCATGAGCACTACACCACGACTGAGAAAGAGCTCCTGGCGGTGGTATTTGCATTCGACAAATTCCGCCCATACTTAGTCCTATCAAAGACCATAGTATACACCGACCATTCTGCGCTAAAATTTTTGTTCGCCAAACAAGATGCGAAACCTAGACTCATTCGTTGGATTCTGCTCCTACAAGAGTTCGATATTGAGATCCGGGACAAGAAAGGCGCAGAAAACTTAGCCGCCGATCATCTTTCTCGACTCGAGAATCCCAATCAAGAAGAACTCAACGAGTCTACCATCGATGACACTTTTCCTGGTGAGTTCTTACAGATGATCGAGTCTCAACAAGAGGAAGAACCTTGGTATGCTGACATAGCCAATTATCTAGCTGCAAGGTTCATTCCAAAGGGATTGACACATCCGCAGAAGCGGAAATTTTTGACTGATGTGAAACATTTCTACTGGTACCCGCCCCATCTATTCCGGTTAGGTGCGGATTATGTCTTGCGCCGTTGCGTGTTTGGTACTGAGGCCAAGCAAATTTTGCGTGAATGTCACGAGGGTCCTACCGGAGGACACTTCGGCCCAAACTACACCGCGAAAAAGGTGTTGGACTGTGGTTTCTATTGGCCAACCCTCTTCAAAGATACATTCGCCATGGTCAAAAGCTGTGATGCATGCCAACGTGCTGGTAAAATCTCGAAAAGAGATGAAATGCCCCAGCATGGCATCAAGGTGTGTGAGATATTCGATGTTTGGGGGATAGACTTCATGGGTCCATTCCCTACATCTCACAAAAACAAGTACATACTCGTGGCGGTCGATTATCTATCGAAATGGGCTGAGGCAAAAGCCCTGCCTACAAATGACGCCCGAGTAGTTGTCAATTTTCTGAAATCCTTGTTTTCGCGATTTGGGTGTCCAAAAGCACTTATCGGTGATCGAGGCTCTCACTTCTGTAATCAGCAGTTAGAGAAAGTCTTGAAACGATACGGTGTCACTTACCGGTTTTCGACCCCATATCATCCGCAGACGAGCGGACAAGTCGAAAATACGAATCGTGGGTTGAAACGCATTCTTGAGCGGACCATAGGGTTTAACCCGAAGTTATGGTCCGAGAAGCTTGATGATGCCTTGTGGGCATTCCGGACGGCTTACAAAACACCCACTGGTTCTACTCCATACCGTATGGTCTACGGTAAAGCTTGTCACCTCCCTATCGAGATTGAGCACCGCGCATTCTGGGCATTGAAAAATTCCAATCTCGACCCTGAAGAGGGAGTAAAACATAGATTTCTCCAACTTAATGAACTGGATGTACAAGGAGAGATCGAGGATACTGCATGACAAGGAGAGATCGAGGATACTGCATGACAAGCGTCTGAAAATCGTCAAAGAGTTTAAACCGGGCGACAAAGTTTTGCTTTTCAATTCTCGTCTGAAGTTCACGCCCGGAAAGCTTCGATCGCGATGGACTGGTCCTTACACAGTCTTGAAATCATCACCAATGGGGTTCGTTGATCTTGAATCAGAAAGGGGTCCATTCCGAGTTAATGGACATCGCCTAAAACTCTACAATCAGATCCAAGAACCCGACCTCGAGGAGGTCATGCTAATCTACCCCAGGTAATCTAACTTGGGGGCGAGTCAAGCTCAGGACTCGGAAATAAACGAGGCGCTTTTCGGGAGGCAACCCGGTTCGTTTGTTTGTTTTCTTTCGTTTGTTCAATTTTTTTTTTTTTTTTTTGCTTTTTGTGTGCTTGTTTTGTTTGCAGTTGTTGCTCTTGAGGATGTGAAGATGCAAGAATTCTAGTTGTTGACCTGCCGCCGACAACCCCCAGGGAGTATTGTTTCTTTAAACTCCTATATGTTCCACATTGTTATGCTTTATTCTGTGCATTGGGGACAATGCAAATTTCTAAGTGTGGGGTGGGGGTTAAATGCTTAACCAGTTGCTTGTTGTCCTGTGAGCACTATCTTTGAGCTGAGATAGTTTAAGTTATGCCATTTGTGACATAAAATTTTAAATTCTAGACACTTCGTTACTTGTTGATTGAGTTGTTAAGAAAAAAGAATTTAGCTTGGTGGCGGGATTATGTTCAGATTATTTGTGTCAGTGTTTGTGGCTTTTCATCATTGTAAAAATTTTGAACTCACTTTCAATCCTGAATAATTTAGAGAGTACAAAAAGTCTTGCATATATGAAAAAAAATGATATAAGCTTCAGAAAATTATAGTCAGCGTGTCGGTATCCTGGATACCACAATACATATTGAGATAGCTGAATCTTGACAAAATTAGGTTGAGATTGATTCCTTAATTTCACAAGACTTATGTGTTGCTTACAAGAGTATATGCCTAAATTAATAGTGAAAAACACTATGTGGCCTTTTGGATTCGGACAAGTAGACCCGAGGGAATTTCAAATCTAGCATACTAAGGTCAACTGGTCTGGATATGTTGGCCGAAAGTCCGCTACATGGATCCATTAGAAAGTCACGTTTGATCTATTAAAAAAAGAGAAATGAAAAGAAAAAAAAAACTAGCAGCGCATTTGTCGAGTAAACTTTGGAATCACCAATAAACCTTGAGGTCGGGAGTTTTCTGGAGGAATATGAAAAAAATATGCAAGAATGAATACGATTTGGATTATAAGGGTTGAGTAGTGTTGTGAGAAATTATTTAGAATAATGAAAAGTTAGAGAGGATATTTACACAAACATGTGCATTGTTCTGAATGTAATTTGTAGTTGCTGGGTTGAGTGACGTTTCTGATGATTCCTTTGACTGTTTGACGTGTACACGGTAGTTGTTTGCTGGATTACTCATTTGATATACCTGGTGCAATGGTTTTTTTTAAAGACAGTTTGCTTGAGGACAAGCAAGGTTTAAGTGTGGGGTGTTTGATATCGTTTAAAATATACATATTATTTATATACAATATCTCATACTTTGATTGCTTTATTATATTAAATTATGTTAATTGCGGCTTAATTTGGTGTATTACATGTTTTAGGGCTCTTGAGAGGAGAGTTTGATGAGAAATGATGAAGATTAGAGAAAGAGAGAAGAATTGAGAGCTTTGACACCGCTTCAATGTTTTGGTCGTAGCTCACTCGTTTGAAATCGAAACGAGGTGATTCAAAAAGCTACAGAATCTAGAAAAAATGGGGTACAGTAATATCATGTTTGTTTTATACAATTGAGCCTTCAAAATTCTTAATATGGGCCGAGAGCAGCAAGAAGAAAGAAAAAAACAAAATGAAACATTTGGTTCATATATTTGAAAGAGAAGCACCGTGGAGCAGCAACATGAAGCCAGGGAAGTAGGCTTAAGGCCTAGGCCCAATCACAATTATTTTTCTAAAAGTCATGTACGGTTGAGGAGAAAAAGAAAAGCAGATCACATTTTTTAAATTTAAAAAAGATAATTATGATCACATATATTTCATGCGGCAATTGAGGAGCGATATATATTAATTGAGAAAACCTACGGCAGCCGCATTCCATCATCCATTCACAATTCTTTTCAACGGCAGAACACAATTTTCCGTCGAGAGACAGAGTCGACGGCAGAGTTGAAAAGTCCATCACAATCACGATTTCTTTCATCCATTGAGTATTACTTTTTGTAAGAATTCTGGTAATGATTACATTTGGTTTATTATTCGATTTATGTTTGATCTTTAAAATTATTATGGGGTAAACTTTTTAAGTATTTACCATGATGAACAACCCCTTAGGTTTGAGATGTAATCTTTAGATTTTTATTATTTTGTGATATGTTTTGTTTATGCTTAATCATAATCCTTGAGCTTTTGATCTTAATCTTTATTGAGTAATCTGTTAGATACAGTTTGTGCATGCTCTGAGATAATAACTTGCATGTGTATTTTCTTCTTGATTATTGTTTGCTTGATCTGAGATATGACGTTTGCATGCAATATGATAGATAACTTTTTTGAGATATGAGGGTTAAGATTACTTAATAATACCATAGATAAAAGTTTGAGTCTGATTCACCATACAACGAGAGTTAAGTGTGTTTTGGAAAGATTAAGTCATAATCGGATTAGTAGGACTGATGGTTGTTGGTTCGAACGCCCTTAGAAACTTATCATATTAACTGTGCTTAATACAAATTGAACCTAGGGGGAGTGATTCATTGTTAAATACAACTTTGTCATCTAATTTCTACTTCTTAAAAATTGTTTTCTTATTTACTGCTTTAAATCAAATCTTCCATACCTTGACATCGGTTAGCTGTTACTTTCAAAAATCTCATATTTAATTTTCAGTAATTTAGTTTAATTAGTTTATTTCTTAATAGTACTTTCAATTCCTGTTCCCTGAGGATACGATCCTGGTCTTGCCCTGTTTACTGCTATACGATTCGGTGCGCTTGCCCGTTAGTGTGTCAGTCAAATTAGGATAAATTAGTGTTAAAATTTAAGACTGATATTCGCATATCAGCATCTCAAGAGGTGAAAGGCCAAGAAGCATATGTTGCTAACATTGGATTCCCTGGATGAAGAGGTTCGTAGACTGAAATCTGCAGTGGCCGCTCTAACACAAAAACAGCCTTCGAACCCTATTGATGATGACAAAAAGGGGGAGAAGGTTCAAGAGACTGAAGCTGAGTCAGTTCAAGCTGAGGCCCTGTTTCTTCTTTCTAAGGGAGCAAAAAAGCCACATCAGATTAAGGGGGAGATAGACAAAGAGAAAGAATCTGAAGCTGAGCTTACTGAAAAAGCTAAAGGTTAAAGATCTCAAGTAGTTAGCTTAGAGGATTCAGAAGCCCCAAAGCAGAAACGGAGAAAATTGATTCTTGGTAAATCAGATTCAGATGAAGACTCTGCAGATGGCATGACTGTGAAGGAAAGAGCTTTTCTGATAGCAATTAGAAGATTAGAACAACAAGATGCTGACCAGCTTGGGATGTCTGTGGATGAACTAAGAAGAAGACAAATGAGTGTACAAGCTGAGTTATCAAATGTTCAGAATGAGAAAGAAGCAAGGGAGCAGGCTTGGGCTGAACTATTAAGAAACTAGAATGAGGAGTTAGTCAGACTCAGACTGCCTATAGAGCCAAAGGAATAAGAAGTAGAGCTTCTTGTTGAAAATCAACCAGAGGAAGAAGACATTACTCAGTGTTATGTCAAGACATACTTCTCCTCTCGGATTAAAACACATAAGCTGAGCACAATCCAAGGGATTGTAATTCTAGAGTTAGTCCTAGAAAATGATGAAACACCTTCCCTGGATCTGAATAAACTACACAGACTTGGATATGCTGAATGGAAGCAAGTAGCCACACTCATCAAGAAGATGGAAAAGTCATCTGCTAGAAATCAAGTATAGGATGAGATCTTAAGGCTGCTAGAAAGAGCTGATACAATGGAAATCATACCCAGGTCAGAGATCAGAACCCTACTTACTTCTTTTCACAAGGTTGGAAAGAAAAAGTTATCAACGCCAGCTGGATTAGCAAAACGGAGCAAGTACGATCTTGATCTTCCTAAACGCGTGGAGTTTAAAGAATATACTTATGTTGAAAAGCCTCAGAAAGGTTTTATGTACTTGGACAGTAATGGAGAACAATGCTTCCAGGCTGATGCAACAATTTATATATGTGGGGTAGCTCAGGTGTTAGCTTTGATATTATTAGTGGATAAAACTAAACAAAATGCCAAGTTCATATATAGACTAAACAGAGCGATCAGATCACAAAAGGATGAGCTTCAACATTTGCCAAATCTGAAAGAACTTCTTGAAGATATTAACAAGGAGATCAAAGAATTTGAAGAGTTGCATCCTGATCTTTTGTAATAGATTATTTCTATTTGTAATTATTAGATTAGTTCTAATAATATGTAAGCACTAAGTGGGCATGATCTAAGTGATCAAAATTTTGTATTCTAATATGTTCAAGTTAATGAATACAAGTATTGGTTTGATATGTTCAACTGTTTATGATATGTCCATATTTCTTAGTCTGATAAGTTCAGCTTGAATGAATAATTTGATTAGTTCATGTTCATTGTTATGATTGATTGGTATGTTCAACTTATAATTGATAAGTTCAATTAAAATTGATAAGTTCAATTAATATTTGATTAGTTCAAAAATAAAATCTTAGTAAGTTTAAGATTTAAAACATAATTCTGTTCAACAAACTTAAGAACTGTTTGATGGTTTTGTCATCATCAAATAGGGGGACTTTGTTGGTCAAATGATCTTATCAGTTGAGATTTGATGAGACAAAGTTAAGTTTGTAAGATATGTTGTAAATACAACTTAAATAGAATTATGAAGCTTGATCAGACTAAGTACTTATAGTGTTCCAGACTGAGCATAAGCTGAGCATATAGTTGATCAGCTTAGACTATATCTTAGTCAGTTTATCAATATGTTTGATAACTGTGTGTCACCTAAGGTATAGGTTGAGCATTCAGCTTGATGCGTTTCGAGCTGAGTGACTCACCTTATAGTGTGAGTCAGCTCAACAGAGTTGCTAATTAAGTTTTAGCTAACTCTTATGACTTCTAAGGATGAGTTAGTCATTATACATGTTAGTACATGTTTGTTTTCGAGTTTGTTCTCGAAGGACTCAGCTTGATGAGTTTCAAGCTGAGTAACTCAGCCCGACTAAAGAAGTCAGTTTTAGAGAGTTTAAATATTTTTTAAATTCCTTTTATTCTCTATATCTACGGTATGGATAAGAAGATTCCAAAATCAAGATTGAAGATTGAAGACTCAAGATAGAAGATTCAAGATTCAAGATTCCGAGTTATCCGTTAGTTTGTTAGGAGATTAGGATAAGTTCTAGTTTGTTAGGATCCGTAGGAACAGGATTATAAATACTTATCTCCTGATAAGTTTAGAGGTACCGAGCCAGACTCTAATCTCACCTCCACCTAATCATCGTATGTGTTACGAATCTAGAAACACTGTTTGTAAGTTCAACGTGATCAAGAAATTCATAGATTGCCAACATTGTTCGTGTGTTAGATCTTCACGTCTGTTGTGAAGTTGGTAAGTCTTTAATCTGTGAATAAATCCTGTTTAGAGAGTCAGTTTGTATCTATAGTCATAAGTTGATTATAGATTGCAAAGTTTGAGAGATTGAGAGATTTGATTTACATTAGGTGTTTACATATCAAGTGTTGCTTACTTGATTGTTCCTGTAATCATCTTCTTATTAATGAAAGCATTCGATTTCATATGGTTTGATTACTGTAACACTTTTTATTGATTTATTCAATCTTTCGCAGAAAGTGTATTCAACCCCCCTTCTACACATTACTTGCTTGTTGATACTCTCACCAAGGGACAAACACCACTGCTTCGCAGTGTAGATCCAGAACCAGCCAAGAGCATCATTCAAGAAGTACATGGTGGAGCCTGCGGCCTTCATGTAGGCCCTAGGCCTATGGTCACAAAGATCATGCGCCTAGGGTACTACTGGCCGACAATGTACACCGACACTACGGCAGAGTTGATCAAATGTGACTCCTGCCAAATTCATGCTACCATACCCCGCAGGCCAAAGCAATACATGATACCGGTGACCTCAGCCTGGCCATCTAGGAGGAGTCAAGTTCCTGGTAGTCGCCATTGATTACTTCACCAAATGGGTGGAAGCTAAACCTCTGGCAACGATCACAGGGCGGAAAGTCCTCGTCTTCATATGGGAACACATCGTCTACAAGTTTTGTCTCCCTCATTTTCTAATAAGTGATAACGGAACGCAATTTGCAAGAGAACCCCTAGTCTCTTGGTGCCAAGACATGGGCATTACGTAAATTTTCACCTCAGTGGCTCACCCTCAGGCCAACGGTCAAGTAGAAGTTAGCAAAAAAGAGCTTGTGCATGGGATCAAGGCTAGGCTGGGATGACACAAATTAGCATGGGTAGACGAGATGCCTAGCGTCCTATGGGCGCATCGGACTACACCAAAGTGCAGCACAGGGGAGACCCCCTTCAGCCTCATATATGGTATAAGGCGGTAATCTCCCCTGAGATATTGGTGACAACAAATCGCACCCAGGTACACTCCTAAGAAAGCATTAACGAAGAATTATGCAATAATGCGATACTAGCTGAGGAAAGAAGAGACAAAGCGGCAGTACGAGAAGCAGAAAGAAAAAGAGAGATCTCCAGGTATTACAACCAGCGAGTGCAACCCTGCACCCTCAAGACTGGAGATCTTGTTTTTAGATAGAACGAAGCAAGCCTTGCTCTGGCACCGTTTAAACTTACACCAACATGGGAATGGCCCTACATCATAAGAGAGGCTAGCCTCAATAGCTCTTGCCTTCTCAGTAATGTAGACGGCTCCCCCATCCCAAGGTCTTGCAGGCCTGATGTGCCTAACAACCTTGTTATCAGCCTTTCCGTCCACTACAGGCGTGGCTCAACGATAACGTATCATAGCGTAGTCAGCCCTGGAGCTAACCATGACACGTGTCTCAAGATCATAGGCCAGAGCAGGCATGCCATGTCTGCATTAAGACACACGTAAGCTCGCTATGATTGGTTGACACTGATAATGGGGAGCAAATCCTCAGCAGGACGAAAAGTACTGCCAGCGGCCCCACGATTGGCTGACACTGATAGTGAGGAGCAGATCCCCTTTATAGCAGAAAGGTACAACCTTTCTGGTCACTCACAGGAGATTGCCATACATGTCCCTCATCCTAACGGTTCATCCAAAGTAGCCCTCAACTATAAATAGGAGACCACCGTCTCCCACCATGGTATGCACATCTCACAGCCTAAACACTCTCCTCTAAGCTCTTTACCATAACCATGTCTAACTTGAGCGTTGGAGGGGCTTAAAGGGCCTCGCCCCTGTAAGCTCTCTAAACTAGTTTTCCCTTATTTTGTAGGTTACATCTCTCATCCAAAGACATCCTAGAAGCTAGATATACACTCTCCCTACCGTTACTGCACTTGTTCATCTTTATGAGCAAACAAATGGTGCCATCCGTGGGACCGAAAGCTTGATCAAGCTTAACCTCACCAAACTCACGATAACCTAGAACGCATTCTCCCAGAATCTTCACACGAAATCTTACTCTGCTTTGTCTTAAAAGATGGAAAAACCCACTTCTTCCGCTGGTCCGTCTTCTAAAACACCACAAACCAGCTCGGTTCTTACTATTACAAGTGAAGCCCCAGTTTCCTCCACTGTCCTTAGGCAACGCAACACCCCTGAAGGCCTGTCGCAGAACGTTGTCCAAGGTGGAACAACACAGTTCAGTGCTAACCCACCACGGTTCTCGTGGATGGGAACACCCGAGCCCCCATACAACGCAGTATTGCTAAAGGATGTCCTGTCATGCAACCCACTAACCTACTACAGTTGCTGCAGAGTGGTGGATCACAATCGGAGGTACAACCACCATCATTTAGCACATCTGAGGCGGTGACAATACAAAAAAACACACCGGTCCAAAACCCAGCCGTTAGCGTAGAGGTCTCGGCGGCCCTGGCGACATTGGCTCACTACTTCGGGGCCACAAGCCTCCAAGGAGCAGGAGGGAAAAATAATATCCCATGCCCTCGGAACCCCGTCCCGGTTGTAAGTCCTTTTACCCCCTTTACTTTCCCGCAATACCCTATGACGCCACAACCATGCTATCCACCCCAGGGGCCACCCCCTTTCATGCAGCAGGTCTTCCCTCTGGGAACCAACCCATACCAGTTACCTCCAGGAGGGAACGGGGGTTCATGGGCAACCAAGTATACAATCAGCCGGCAGCGGGCAGATGGACTAGGGGCAGGTAGCTCAAGCCCTTCCAATGATAATGCAGTTCGTCAACTCTGGAGGAATGACAGGCCTGCGACCACCTCTCCACTCAGGAATGCAGGCTACTGCAGCCAGTTCTCCCTTTGTCTCTTGGATAACTACATGGGATCTCCCCATGGGGCTCAAAATCCCAAGCAACGTAGGGACTTACGATGGCGAGGACAACCACGATGATCACCAAAGCGTGTTTGAAGTGGCAATGAAAACTCAGAAATGGATAGATCCCATGGCCTGCCATATATTCCCGATGGCTCTCAAAGGGGCAGCCAGGGAATTGTTCAACTCACTACCCAAAGGCTCAGTGACGGGAATAGAAGACCTGAGGTCAAGATTCTCGTCCCACTTTATGCAGCAAAAGAAGCACAACCGAACTCACCTGGAAGCCCACATGATCAGACAACACACATGGAAGACGTTGGAGGACTACATTGTAAGGTATACCAATGAAAGCTCCCAGATCAAAGGTCTGGAAGAATCTCAAAGAATCTCACGCTTCTTCTTCGGTCCTCGCAAAGGGGCCCTCACGGAGGAACTGTCGAGAAAGATTCCTCAAACCTTTCAGGAATGTATCAACATAACATTTCCTTCGCTAGGGGAAAGAAGGTAAGTGCACAAATGGAAGGTATCTCCCCGTCCAAAAGGACTCACTAGGAGGGCTCTGGAGGCAAGACCTGGAGAGACAGAAACAACAGAAGAGGAACGTACGATCCTCCCAGCTACACAGCACATCATAAACCTTACTCCAAGCTGGTGGAAGACACCTCCAGCTTAGTAGCTTCACTCTCTAAAACCCCATTGGAAATTCTGCAGACCGAACAAGTCAGCAACTCCTTTAGAACACCACCTCCTATGTCCCGAAGGCCCAAAGATACCATAAAATATTACAAGTTTCATGAGGATAATGGTCATGATACCAATGACTGCAAAGAATTAAAGAAGGAGATAGAGGCTGCCATCATGTCTGGGAAACTAGACCACCTAGCCCAGGGGGCAAAAGGCAACAAGAGACGTTCCCAATGGAACAAGGCAAGAACACCACCACCCCTACCACCCGAGGGGAGGATTTACATGATTCAGGCTAGGGGTACCTGCGGAAAAAGACCACGGCAGGGAGATCTCCCCAGGTGGCATAAAGCATAAATCACCTTTCCTTCCTCCACCTACCACCCGGGGTCCATGGATCCCATTGTGATCACAGCCAGACTTGATAACTTTAAAGTGTCAAGGATATATCTAGACATGGATATTCCACTAAGATCCTGTATGGTCATTGTTTCCAACAACTCCCAGAAAGAATAAAAAAGAAGCTGAAGCCTGCATCCACCCCCTTAACAGGGATTGCAGGAGAAGTAGTAGGGCCTATCGGGTACATCTCGTTGGTAGTGGGATTGAGAAAATACCCCTGTTACCGGGAAGTGACCCTGGAGTTTGCAGTGGTACGAGCACCCTCCAGGTACAATGCTATTCTTGGAAGACCCGCATTGTCTAGCTTTCAGGCTGTGCCATCAACGGTACATTCCATAGTAAAGTTCCCGACCCCAGCGGGATAGCCACAGTTATGAATACTCCACCCAGGGTAATCGAGTTTACCCAAGTACAGGAACAAACCACGCCTCAACCAAGTCCCAACCAACAGCATAATATAGAAGACAGGATCGTAATCAACAAGGACTTCTCAGATCAACCCGTTCAGATTTGTTGCACACTCAGCCAAGGCACCAAAAAAGACCTGATCGACTTACTAAAAGGAAACACTGATGTCTTTGTATGGATACCTACTGATATGACGGGTGTTCCAAGATACCTGGCTGAACAACGCCTGCAAATCAACCCTACTTGCACCCTGTTAACCAAAAGAAGAGAGGCATGACCCCAGACCGGAGCAAAGTAGTATGTGAAGAAGTACGGAAGCTGGTGGAAGCGGGCATCATGAGAGAAGTCAAATACCAGACCTTGGTAGCCAACCCAGTAATGATCAAGAAACAAGATCGGTCCTAACGTATGTGTGTTGACTTCACAGATCTCAACAAAGTCTGCCAAAAAGACAACTACACACTGCCCGAAATAGACTGGAAGGTCGAATCGGTGGCCGGTCTCCGCTATAAGTGTTTCCTAGGTGCCTACAAAGGGTATCACCAAATTCAGATGGCGGAAAGAGATGAAGATATAACAGCTTTTCATACCGACATGGGCATCTTTTGTTACACCAAAATGTCCTTCGGCTTGAAAAACACAGGGGCTACTTATCAGAGGCTGGTGGATAAAGCATTTGCCGACCATATAGGAAGGAACCTGGAAGCTTATGTCGACGATATGGTTATCAAGAGTGCTGCTGAAAAGTCACTACTGCAAGACATCCAAGAGACTTTCAACACTCTGAGATCCATAAACATGAAGCTGAACCCCTCAAAGTGCTCTTTTGGAAAGGAGGAAGGAAAGTTCCTCGGTCAAGTCGTTAGCCCCGTTGGTATCCAGGTCAACCCAAAACGAGTGCAAGCAATAATGTCACTCAAAAGCCCCACAACCAGGAAGCAAGTGCAGAGCTTGAACGGGAAATTGGCAGCCTTGGGAAGGTTCGTGGGTAATTCAGCAGAAAAGTCGATACCATTCTTTCAAACCCTGAAGGGATGCATCAAGAAAAGTGACTTCACCTGGACGTCTGAGGCTGAGCAGGCCTTCCAGGAGATCAATAAATGTTTAGCCAGGTTGCCTACTCTTACAGCTCCAAGGGTAGGGGAAACCGTGATTCTGTACTTGGCCAGCGCCCATGAGTCAATAGCATCCGCTATGATGGACACTCGGGGGACAAAGCAGGTCCCCGTGTACTTCGTTAGCAAGGCTCTCCGGGGTCCGGAGATTAATTACCCAACAATCAAAAAGTTGGCGTATGCTCTAGTTCACACCGCCAGACGCTTGAGACGTTACTTTCAAGCACATCCAATACCAGTCCTCACAGACAAACCCTTGCTCCAGATACTATCAAGGCCCGAAAACTCGGGAAGGCTAAGTAAGTGGGCCATTGAAATCGGCGAACAAGAAATAGAATTTGCCCTAAGAACGGCCATTAAGGGACAGGTGCTAGCAGATTTCGTGGCCGAAACAAAGCCAGAAGAGCCAGGGCAGGTAAAAGTACACACTCCTACAACAACGCAGCCTGATCATGATGCCTGGTCCCTCTACACGGACTGAGCAGCTAGCTTCGAAGGATCAGGGGCGGGCCTGATACTGATTAGCCCGGTGGGAGAGGAACACACATATGCCCTGCGCTTTGATTTCCCAGCCTCAAACAACAAGGCCGAGTACGAGGCACTGCTAGCAGTGCTCAGGTTAGCTTCCAAACTCAATGTATCACACCTACAGGTTTGTGAAGATTCACAGCTGGTTGCTAATCAAGTTAATGGGAGCTTTGTGGAAAAGGAAGAGTCCATTAAAGCCTATCTAGCACAAGCGCAGCAAGAGGTAAAGAATTTTACAACTTGCACAATCTGCCAGGTCAGGAGATCTCAGAGAAAACGTGCCGATGCCCTCAGCAAGCTAACTAAGGAGGTGCAAGTGGAAGTGCTGAAAGAAAAATCAATCGGGGCCAAAGCCGAAGTCAGTCGAGTGGATGAAGCAGAAACATGGATGTCTCCATTCAAAGCATACCTAGCGATAGGCCTTCTGCCAACCAACAAAAGCCAAGCCAGAACCTTGCTAATGAAAGCACCCATGTATAGGCTAAAAGATGGCCCCCTGTACACGATATCGTCCTTGGGACCACTGCTTCGCTGTGTATATCCAGAACAAGCCAAGAGCATCATTCAAGAAGTATAATGTGGAGCCTGCAGCCTTCATGCAGGCCCTAGGTCTGTGGTCACAAAGATCATGCGCCTAGGGTACTACTGGCCCTAAATATACACCGACACCACGGCAGAGTTGATCAAATGTGACTTCTGCCAAATTCATGCTACCATACCCCACAGGCCAAAGCAGGACATGATACCGGTGACCTCAGCCTAGCCATTCTATAAGTTGGGGATCGATATAGTTGGTCCTTTTCCCATAGCTCCATGAGGATTCAAGTTCCTGGTAGTCGCCATTGATTACTTCACCAAATGGGTAGAAGCTAAACACCTGGCAACAATCAGAAGGCGGAAAGTCCTCGCCTTCATATAGGAACACATCGACTGCAGGTTTGGTCTCCCTCATTTTCTGATAAGTGATAACGGAACACAATTTGCAAGAGAACCCCTAGTCTTTTGGTGCCAAAACATGGGCATTACACAAATTTTCATCTCAGTGGCTTACCCTCAGGCCAATGGCCAGGTAGAAGTTACCAACAAAGAGCTGGTGCACGGGATCAAGGCCTGGCTCGGGCTACACAAATCAGCATAGGTAGATGATCGCGCATTCGACACTCTCCGGGATCGCCTAATGTGTGAGTGCCTTGCTTACTGAATCTTGCCCTGAGATGGATCCTGCAAAAACAACTAACACCTAACGTTAGGGGAAGACGGGGATGGATCCCCGTATTCCTCTCCGACGCTCAAGTTAGTAAGGTGGAGGATTGTATGTGTTTGAATGTATTTATGCATGTGTTCATTGGTGTGAACGTGTTTGTTTTTTATAATGGAGGAAAGTCATATCTGAGCCCTTGGATGACCATCCATGTGTTGAGGATTAGTTGTCTATGATGATTGCATCTGTTGCGGATCTTCCAGGCAAAGATCCTTAAAAAGCCTGCCGAGCGTACTTGGATGTCAGTTCTTTCGTACTTATCCTTAAATGCGACTAGATAGGCAATTCTGCTTTTTGGAAATATGGGATCCGCCTATCTAAAGTGGCAAGGCTGATGTTCCTCCTGGCAGCGTACATCTCCAGGAGGTCGGGGCCTTTGGCTTTCCTGTGGGACTACGTATAGCTCCAGGAAACTGGTGCCTCCGGCTCTTCCTGAGGGACTGCATATAGCTCTAGGAGACTGGAGCCTTCGGCTCTTCTGGATGGTAGTAGCTTCCGAAGCGTCAGGTTTGGGGCTTACTCCATTAAGTCCCCCCAGTCTGATAGTATAGCATTTCATGATGTGCTTTCAGACTCTTGCTCTTATGTCTCCTTTTCCTAACTCGCCGGGGTTGCAGTTTTGTTAATGGTCCTTTGGAGGTTTTTCTCTCCTGTATTCGTGCTGGTAATACGCCCTATTTTGTCACGCCGTTAATTAATGCCCCGTTTGAGTGCACCGTCTGGCTAACTGCCACTGTCAGGTGGTAGTTCCCTAGCCTTATGATTAGTTCTAACTGTTGTACACGTGGACGGCCCAGATTTATTTTATTTTTGAAAAAAATTCCCTATATATTGCGCCTTTTCCTTATCCCGCTCTTCTTTTCCTTTTCTATCTGCTCTCAAAGAAGAAACCCTAAGCCGGTCACATTTTGGGATCTCAGTCTTTTCGCTTTGCCGTTTCGATCAGTGGTTGTTGTTTCTTCTTTTCACCTACCGATATCATACGATCATGCCTAAAGGTTTGTAGTTCCCTTCTTTTGTTTTCTTTTTCGAATCGTTCTTTTGATCTTTTGCTTTTCACGTGTTATCGCTTTTTCTTCTTCGTGAGCAAACATGGTGGTACCCGGTGTTGAGAGTACCTACTGTAGTATGTCGGATGAGCAGTTTGAGACCATCTGCGGAATTGTCCCCAACTTCTCCGACTATGAACCAGTGAAGCCTACTACCAACGACGTGTTGGTTAGGCCCCCTCCGGGTAAAATGGGGATATATTGTCATTACTTAGAGATTTGCAACATTTGGTTTCCTTTGTACCCTTTTATTATCCAATTCTTGTCTTATTTACATGTCGGCCTATGCCAACTTCATCCCTCTGCAATGCGTAAGATCAACAATTACATCGCTCTTTGTGCCTCTTTTGGGCGGCTCCCTAATATCGCATGTTGTTTGTATTACTATAGGCCTCTGAAGAGTGGAAGTTGGTTAACCTTCGATCTCCGTCAAAAGGGACAGGGTGGGACTCTTTTCTATGAGCCCCGTACCTCCTTGAAATATTGGCGGGAGCGTTTTATCTTTGTCTCTGATCATATAATCCCCCAGTAACATGCCGCTTTGGCTGGCTTTTGTGAACCCCTACTCCCGAGCATCTTTAAGGTTCCCTGTGATCAGTTCATGGATATGGAGCTTTATGCCTAATTGGATGGGCTTCAAATAAGGATCCGGGAGTTTTCGGAGTCTGTAATGGTGATCGCTGGTGTAAGTCAGCATTGGGATGACCCTCACAGGGTCCCTGCCATTTATCATGGACAGGAGGGTAAAATTTCGTATCTTGTCTTCTACTGTCCTTGTATTTTGACTTATATAATTGTCTTGTTTTTTGTAGAGATATCTTTGACACGGTACCTTACTTTGGGCTCCGCTTATGGAATTCACCTTGGGTCCCGTGATCGTCCCCCTTCCCCTGCTCCCGCTGTACAGGAGGGTGGTGATCAGATGGACCTGTCTCTTCGGCACGAGCAAGGTCAGGAAGGAGTAGGGGTGTCAAAAAAATCCGAAACCCGTTTAACCCGACCGACCCGAATAAAATTCGGGTTATTTGGTTATCTTTTTCGGGTAGTTCGGTTAGTTCGAGTATCTTATTCGGTTAGTTCGGTTTACCCATAATATATATGGATCAGTTATCGGTTTAAATATTTTCAATTCGGTTATAACCGAATGCCCGAATAACTTTTTATTAAATAGAAAATATTCTATTAATATTAATCTATTCCTAGTAACCACCTTTTCACTTTCCATACACGCAACAGAGCCAGAGCCCCTGTTACGTAAAAAGGAGATACGTAAAATCGCAAGAAGTTACGTTCAATCAAGGGGAGTTTTTCAAGGGTTTTCAAGATCTGCCCTAGGGTTGAACACGAGAAGACTTGAGGCATAATCAGATAACAAGGGTTTTTTTTCTTAATATCAAGGAAGAAATCGAGGTGGTTTTCAAAATCAATCCCCAGGATGAACTCATGAAGCTAGACCAAAGAACAAAGGAGGGCTGGTTTTCAAAATCAAGAAGAAATCAAAGTAAGTTTTTAAAATCGATCACCCTTCAATCCTTCATATGTATGTATCAATGTTTTCTTCATCTTCTAGAAGCTTCAGAACTTTATTTTCATGATGTTTTTTACAGAGGATTGTTTATATGTTTTTGTCTTTGGTCTTTGAGTTTCTTGGATATTTTTCTTTTGGGACTTTGCTCTTTTGGCGATGCACCAGCAGGTTTGTTTTGGCTTTTGAATTTTTGGTATTTGGGTGTTTGGGTTTGTTTACATTGCAATAGGGATTACATGTTTTGTTTTACCTATTGAGAAAATATGAATAACTACAACTTATATTACTGCAAATACCACATATCTGTGTTCAAAGTGTTCAACGTGTGTATTAATAAAACATCATTTAGCTGTGAAAAAAAAATATCAAAGTGTGTATCAGATATTTATATCTTTTTTAGTTTTATAGTATAACATTTGACTAAGTTATGATTCTTTTGTTTGTAGATGTCGGAAAATAACGCTTACATGAACAAGACACAATTAACCTTGATGATGAAACTAACGAGGCCCATGAGGAAAAACCGGAGATAAATGAGAAAAGAAGTAGAACGTACAGGACCAAGATCACCTGTTTGGGAGGAATTTGTTAAGTTTAAGGACAATGAAGGCGTTGAAAGATCAAAATGTAAGCATTGTGGTCATGGAAGATACAAATGTGACACAAAAGGTTATGGTACTTCTAATCTCCTCCTCCATTTAAGAAAATGTGGAACTTACTTAGCTAAAGTTAGTGGTGGTCAAACACAATTAAGTTTTCAATATGGTGATGAAAACAAATTGACATCTTGGAAATTTGATCAAAAGGCAAATAGGAGAGCTTTAGCTCACATGATTATAATTGATGAGCTTCCATATAGTGTTGTGGAAGGTACGGGGTTTAGACACTACAATAGTATTTCCCAACCATCGTTTAGAATCCCATGTAGAAGTACCATCACAAAAGATGTCTACCAATTTTTTTTAGAAGAAAAAGACAAACTTCGCGATTTTATTAAAAAAAATGTTGGTAGAATTTGTTTGACGACCGATACATGCACTTCCGCTCAACAAGCAAGCTATATGAGTCTAACCGGTCACTTTATCGATAATGAATGGAAGTTAAGAAAAAAAGTGTTGAATTTTTGTCATACATGTTAGAAAATGCCCACTAATGCACGTACGCCATAATGATGTATGGGCCTATTGGGTCATACACCGGGGTCTAACCTGACAGCAACTAAAGTAAAGGGACAAAATATGGCAAAAGAAAAAAGTTGACATCGCATGCCGCGATAGCCCCGCTAACGTTAAGGGTTTTGCGCCGCTAAACCTTAACGGTTAGCGCCGCTAAGGCTGCATGTACTTTGTGTCATATCACTTGGCAGGCCGCGTCAGCGCCACTAACTCTAAGGGGTTAGCGCCGCTAAATCCTAAGGGTTAGCGCCGCTACAGCTGCATGTGATTTTTGTCAAATCACCTCCAAGGCTGGCCAATGCAGGTGTGACATATATGTGAGTTTTTGGTCGGCTATGAAGAGTTCAGAGGACGAGATGGGGTCTTTATATACTTCTCCTTTGAGTCTCATTTGGTGAAGTTTTGCCAATTAACCTTCATATACATACTCATAAGTGCCTAGTGACTTAGATAGAGTTTTGGCAAATTTGGTTCTAGAAAATAGCTTGAAGTTGCTGTTCCTAAGGTGGTGTTCAAGGTGAAGTGCCACTAGAGGCGAGCTAGCACTCGTGGTTGACGTGTTTCCAGGGTATACTTCAATAGAAGATCCGCATTTTGTTCTTGGAAAATCGTTACCACGGGAATTGAAGTTTTCTGGAGCTAAGGAGAAAGGTATAACCTTCTTTCATTCTTACATGTTGCATTTCTTGAACATAGAGTTTGGTCATCTTTTGGGTTTTCTTGTTTTTGTGCTTTGATGTGTTGTACATTTGGTTTTTCATTTTGTACTTTTTCTTCCGCTGCTAGCCCCACAAAATCCCAACAGTGGTATCAGAGCCACCTCTATGTTAGATTTGCACATGGTGGCCTGAAAAATCCCGAAATCGAAATGTTTGTTTTCTGTTCGAACCGGGTTAGCGACGCTAACTCATAAAAGTTAGCGGCCCTAATCGTGCTGTAACAGTTTTGGTTTCTTGTTAAAAACAGTTTTGGTCTCGGGAATTTTTGGCATTTTTGAGATTCTGGAAATTTGTTCCAGATTTTAATATGGTAATTTTGTTATCATTTTGGTATGTTTGGTTGTAAGTGGTAGATATTTGATTGGTAACCTTGCCTTAGACCTTGTGGTTGATTTTGTGTGTTTGGTTGCAATTTGGTGATTTTTAAATCACAAATGGGCTGTAATATTTATTAATTCAGATTTGTTTGTAATAATATTGTGGCTTGCATGCCATTTCATTCATCCATGTAATTTGTAATAGATAAGTAAGGAATTATTGTGGCTTGTACGCCATTTCAATTTCTATTGTATGTATTGTACAATTTGGATAAAGAAACACAAAAGGAGTCAAAAGGAGATGGAGAATGTCCATAGAAGCCGGTGAAATCCAATGGAGATGGCGGTTCTAGTGGGAGCTCGCATCGGAGGCCTTTTGTCCTTTAGATTGACCACATTCTTCTGGTTTTGGCTCACGGGAAGAACGCATAAGACTTTTTGGCAAGGGTTACCAATTTGATATATTATATGTGTGTGATGTGATTTTATATCTTGCATGATTTACTTAGGATTCGCATGCTAGATAATTTTTCGAAATTAATAAAATCACAAGAGATTTGATAAAAATGGTTTACAATTCTCGCGCGCGCTCACATACAAGATTAGCTCACCTAGTGGAAATAGGATTTGTCAATAACATGTTAATCTAAAACCAAACCGAAAACAAAAGCCCGTTTTCATAAAACGTAAATCTTGCACCATCCGTAAGTCGATACCACCCGAATCTAGATTTATGAGTTTTGGTTGTCGAGCTTAGCACGAGCCAACTCTCATAAAACTGTGTGGAAGGTGAGTGTGGAAAATTGACAATTTTGGTTGTCGAGCTTAGCACGAGCCAATTTGGTGGATTTGACATCGTATGTCTTGACAGACGATTTACAATTACAAATTAAAATCCTTGAGTGATTGTCGAGCTTAGCACGAGTCAACCAAGAATTTTAATTTGGAATTGGTGCAAGTAGGGATCAAACATGCCAAACGACCGATGGTTGTCGTAGGATCCCACAAGTGTCTAAGAGTTGCAATAGAGATTGCAATCGGTAAAATTGTTATCGCCCTAAATAGCTCCATGAAGTGATCCGCTGCAAACCCGTCATGAATTGGAGTGAAATATGGTTCTTAGCCCTTGTTAAAATATTTTTCGAGACGATATAGGTAATTATTTTAACGAGGATTAAATCAAACTAACTAATACATGTACTCTATTTAATATAGGATGTCGAATCATAACAACACCACGTCGAACTTTTCACTTCGTATGTTCCTACAAAGGGAGAAACTCACGGGAGTGAACTTTGTTGACTGGCTTAGGCAATTGAGAATTGTCCTACGTGCCGAGTCTAAGTTGCAAATCCTTGAGGAACCCCTTCCTAAACCACCTGCTATCGATGCGGCATGGACCATCCGACACGTGTATGAAAAGCGTGTTCGGGATACGCACGATATTGCTTGTCTCATGTTATCAAGTATGAGATATGACATGATTAACAAGCTGAAGGATACATTTCAACAGCAAGTTAGGCAAGAACATTATGAGTGTGTTAAAAGTCTAACCGGTTGTAAGATGTGGGAAGGCGGGAGTGTTAGTGCCCATGTTTTGAAGATGAAATCATACATGGACCAAATGGAGAGGCTAGGATTTCCTATAGGGAGGGAGCTTGGTGTGAATTTTATACTTCAGTCTCTGCCCGCATCATATGAAAAGTTTGTAATGGACTATCATATGCATGGAAAGGAAATATCTATAGATGAATTGCATGGAATGTTGAAGGATGAAGAATCTAACATGTCCAAGCATGCATCATCCTCATCCACTCTCGTTCTTGGTTCTAAGGAACAACATATTATGAAGAAGAAGAAATCGATCCCATCTAAAGAAGAAGTTGGAGTATCCAAGCTTACTTCAAGTTTTGAGTCTATGGACATTGATGATGTGCCTAAGGAAACTCAACAAGGGGTGGTTTGCTACTTCTGCGGAAGATTTGGGGATTGGGGCAGTCATGCCTTCCCTTCATGCCGAGAGGATATAAAACTTCTCAGAAAAGAGAGAGCTAATTTTCCTACTTGAGGTAAATTCATGATTATACTTCATTGCTATTCCTTAATAAGCTGGGTTGTTAACACGAGCTATATGACTCACGTTTGTCACAAATTTATTTTTGTTACAAAGTGTAGGTCTGTTCGTTGCAAGAAGGAAAAGCTTGAAGAACCGGATCTATGAAGAAGAAACTCTGTTGATTGTCTTTTGCAAGAGTATTGGGAGTGTTTGTCTCGCCATTATATCCGGATTAATTATTACTTTTGTTTTTATGCCCTACGTGGCAAGACTTGCTTTGTTGTATGTTCTTTTGAAGATGATGGATGTTTTTGTATCTTGTATTTTTGATGAAAAGATTTTTCATTTTGATGGTTTCATTTCAAATTCGATCCATGTCTATGCTTATGTGTTATTTTTGACCATTTATGGTGCTCAAATACACATTTGATGACGATGGATATGGCTTGAAATTGAAACATTTTGAAAATTTTTTTTGAGATGTTTTTTATCAAAACTTATCCATATCATAGCATACATAAAGGCTCGTTATAAGTAATAAGACAATCATGAATAATTGATTCTTAGATCCAAAAATGGTTTGGATACATTAGCTCTATGGCATAATCAAACTTGACCAAGTAAATAACATTTACATCACTTAGATCCATGTGGTTAGGTTTTTTGTAAAAGTTTAGCCTCGGGCTAAATGAAAGATATAAATCCTGTTTATTGGACTTGGGTGATTAAGAAATCCTTCACCAGTGTTGGTAGGAAGGATTGAGACTTGTTGGATTTTGATCACATTTATATGGATAATCCGTTCAAGTATGCCACATAAAGTGACACTAGTAAAATTCTCCATCACCATCTTTATGATAGTTGTTGGGAGAATGTTTAACTTGATAAAAGGTTTATGTCTTGAAACCCGGAGGTGTTCGGAACTAACCTAAAGAAAATTAAGAATCAGTAAGGGCATATAGATATAAATTCTTAGATCCAGAATAGATGCTAAGTTTTCTTATGTATATTTGTTTAAATATTAAATGGATCATGAGTTTAACCCATAATTCGTTTTCTCTGGAAGACACATTTGTACATGGTGTCATATTAAAGAATAACCGGATATCTTTGTTGATGATCTGGTAAAAGGCAGGCCTAAAACATGTATTCAATGTGATTGGTATACATTAATTTTATGAACCAAGTCCTCAATCTAAAACCCAACATGATGGTCACCTAAGCATCCAATGAGATTTTGACTAGAGAGAGTCCTTTGCTTGTCAATCTCATAACTTAAAATTATCCAGTCTACATTCAGTGGGAGATGGATGAATTATAAACTAAGTTGATGCTTATATATATATTTAAGTAGTTCATCTGAGTTTTGGGTAGTTGTTTCTTGAAACTTTATGGGAACCATGTTTGGTTGCTCAAAGGGAGAAGCAATATCCAAAAGCATTCCAGTGGAAGAACGTAAAACTTAAATAAGAGACCTAATGTTGACACTAGCATTTAATCAATATAGAGATGCTGGTAAAACCTGACAATATCCATTGCTTCTTTAAATCTGATGGAAGTCAAGAAGGCTGTTTAGATATGAGGTTGTCATATTATAGTAACAGTAGATTGATGGTGAATCATTGTGAAGTCACCATTCATCGGAAACATAGTGGGCCCAGAGTTCACTAGTGAATATAAGAAGTAGATGGTATATATATAGATGTAACTCAAATGATGCATCCAAGTACTTGACTTGGGTTAATCCCACACTTAAGGTGTAATCCAAGAAGGGTGAAGGGACAAACATATATGCAATAATAGACAACTTCAAATACCGACTAGAGACAAAGTGTTTCATTTTGATTATATGGAAACATGTTCTAGTGGCTATGTTGAAGATGACTTGGATAAAGTGAAATATTGTTGTCACCTTGCGGAAACAAGTTAGTTCACATGGACGTAAGAGACCTATATCCTTTACAGGATTAAGTTGAGGAAATGCTTGAGGCACTTTCCGAGGGTCTCACACATCCATAATATCCAGATTAGGTCTGGATTATGTGAAATATTGTTGTCGCTTTGGGGAAACAAGTAAATTCACATGGAAATAAGAAAACCTAGATCCTTCATAGGATTAAGTTGAGGAAATGCTTAAAAGCGTGTTCCGAGGTCTTACATATCCATTATATCCAAGTTGTGTCCATGACTGAAGTCAACAAAACTTGCCTCTTGTGGCTGTAATCTTGCTTTACGAGAAAGTCAAAGGAATGAGTTTTCTAGAAAGCATAGATTAAACCAGCAGATACTCTTGTTAGGGCTAGTGGGAGCTTTATATGTTCCTAGTAAAATATACTCAAATGAAAATAATGTCCTAATTTAGAGTTGTTTTCAACCTATTGATGGAATTATTGTTCTACGAGTATAAATATGAATAAGAAGAAAAGTGGATTCTAAAATTCAAGAAATACTGAAGTATGTTCTTGATATTCGACGAAAATAGAGTTGTCTTGAGTAAGTTTTTACTGCAAGCCAATCTATATTAAATAAAACTGTTGATTTTAATCGAAATTTTGGATAAACAAATATGTGGTGTAGATATGACATTTAAATTCCAATGAGTGTCATTAACCCTATTGTGTACTTCTGTAACATTAAGGGTATGTCGACTCTAATAAACGTGAGTGTTAGTGACCCTATTATGAACTTCGGTTACATTGAGGGTATGTCGACTCTAATAATCATAAGTGTCATTAATCCTATTGTAGACTTCGGTAACATTGAGGATATGACGACTATGGTAACATTATGTATGATCTCTTTGATAAACACTATGCAAGTGGTTTAATAAGAGAATAGAAAAGAGTACAAAGGGATATTGCGTGGATGATCCCATAGTTAAGCCGTTGTCAAATACTAGTGATGAATCTCATACTAGGTATAATAACATTGTTCATGCTTATGAATAGGCTTGAATATCGTTTTAGTAAATGTTTGATTTACTTTTAAGCTTTGGGAACTGTAAGCAGTACTGCTAACCGATGATTGTATCGATATATAGTTGAGACTTTATATACGCGTGATGCGGTTACCTTCATTGGTCTTTACTGTGTTCCATCTTAGCATGTTTAACCAGTTCCAAGAATATTTATACATTCTAAATTTCCACAGTCAGTCATTTTTCAAGGGAAGGAAGTTTGAATTAAGGCTGAGGTTAGGTGTTGGTTATGCATTAATCAAGGATTGAATGCATGAAACGTAACAGTAACCTGTGCTTGAAAGGAGTTTCAAGTGACTGGAAGACCCACACATGAGTTCACTTCATGGATCATGGTCACAAGTAACTCGGGATGGTAATATCATTACGTCCTTCGACCTGAGATGTATGAATTACGTCTTTCAAACTTTGGCTATTTCAAAACGTAGTTCGTAACTGGCTATTATAAAGGGAATAGTAAAGTAAGATAAGATTCACGCTATGGGATTGTACAGTCAATGGAATTTCTTCCTCTGATATGAGAGATATCACTGGGCCCCTCGATGATTGGGCGCTGACACCAAAACTAGCATGGCCATGAGCAAAGAAATATTGATTGAGAATCAGATATATCCTTAAATTTTGGTCACCACCAATCAAGATCGAGAAACATAATTGTGAACGATCTGGAGATTGATATATTAATCCATGTCTCGTGTTCACAAAGATATCGCGAAAAAAAGGATGTTTGATCACTTATCTATAGGACCTCTACGTTCTTGTAGGTTATGGTTTTCTGCAAGGAGGCGGAACCCATACTAACTTGGGAGCATTGATGCTTTGCTAGAGGCCAATCTTTGTCTATGGTTACATGGGTACGAAGCATTATGTGCAAGTGGGAGTCTGTTAGAAAATGCCCACTAATGCACGTACGCCATATAGACCGCTGCTAATGATGTATGGGCCTATTGGGTCATACACCGGGGTCTAACCTGATAGCAACTAAAGTAAAGGGACCAAATATGGCAAAAGACAAAAGTTGACATCGCAGGCCGCTATAGCGCCGCTAACGTTAAGGGTTTACCGCCGCTGAACCTTAACGGTTAGCGCAGCTAAGGCTGCATGTACTTTGTGTCATATCACTTGGCAGGCCGCGTTAGCGCCGCTAACTCTAAGGGGTTAGCGCCGCTAAATCCTAAGGGTTAGCGCCGCTACGGCTGCATGTGCTTTTTGTCAAATCACCTCCAAGGCTGGCCAATGCATGTGTGACATATATGTGAGTCTTTGGCCGGCTATGAAGAGTTCAGAGGACGAGATGGGGTCTTTATATACATCTCTTTTGCGTCTCATTTGGTGATTTTTTGCCAATTAACCTTCATATACATACTCTTAAGTGCCTAGTGACTTAGAGAGAGTTTTGGCAAATTTGGTTCCAGAAAATAGCTTGAAGTTGTTGTTCATAAGGTGGTGTTCAAGGTGAAGTGCCACTAGAGGCGAGCTAGTACTCGTGGTTGACGTGTTTCCGGGGTATACTTCAATAGAAGATCCGTATTTTGTTCTTGGAGAATTGTCACCACGGGAATTGAAGTTTTCTGGAGCTAAGGAGAAAGGTATAACCTTCTTTCCTTCTTACATGTTGCATTTCTTGAACATAGAGTTTGGTCCTCTTTTGGGATTTCTTGTTTTTGTGCTTTGATGTGTTGTACATTGGGATTTTCATTTTGTACTTTTGCTTCCGCTGCTAGCCCACGAAATCCCAACAATACAGAGGGTCATCGTGGGGTTGATCTTGGGAAGTTGGTTGAAAAATGTTTGAGTGAATGGGGAATTGAAAAGGTTTTGACCATATCCGTAGACAATGCAAGTCCTAATGACTTGTCCATTATTTTTTTTAAATGATTTTTCAAAGTTCCAACCATTGTCTTGTGAATGGTCAATGGATGCACATTAGATGTGTTGCCCATATTTTGAATTTATTGGTGCAAGAAGGTATAAAGAAGATTGACACGGGCGATTCAAAATGTTCGGTTTGCGGTTAGATGGATTAGACAATCACCTTCTAGAATAAACAAATTTAACAAATTTGCTAAAATAGTTGATTGTGGGATAACAAAGCACTTGATTAGAGACGTTCCAACTAGGTGGAACTCTACTAACCATATGTTGGATATTGCCTAAGCTTATGAAAAAGCTTTTGAGAGGTATGATTTGGAGGAAGTTGACTTTGGAATCGATATTCGAAAAGCGGGTTTATTGGTTCCTTCAAAGAATGATTAGGTAATGGTTAGAAATTTATGTCATTTTCTTAAAACTTTTTATGATGTTACTTTGATAGTTTCTGGGACTCTTTATGTGACATCGAACACTTGCATCGAAGAAATTGCCTCCATTCGTACCGTGTTGAATAATGCTATTAGTGATTCTAACCTTTGTGTAATTGCTATGGCAATGAAAAAGAAATTTGACAAGTATTTTGGTCAAATAGAGAAAATGAACTTACTATTTTATTTTGCTTTAATTCTTGACCCAAGAAACAAAGAAAAGTATTTGGGGATAATACTTGAGCACCACTATGGGGAAAGCATGGTGAAAGAGAAAAAGAAATTTGTAATGGATTCTATGCATAAATTATATAATGATTATATTAGGATTCATTCTCCAAGTTCTTCTTCTAGTACTACCCAGTCTTCCACTTCATCGTCACTATTGGGCAAACGTTCAAACCCGGATGATACGACACCACCACCATCCTTGAGAAATAAGCTTAGAGAAAAGATGAAACCAAAGATTGTTGAATCTTTAATTTGCAACCAAGATTGGCTTCGTGGAGGTGTAAACATCAACATAGAATGTGAAGAAGTTTGGGAAGCAATTCAAACAATTGATAAAGGTGATTTTTGTTAATTAGTGTTCTATTCATAGACATTATAATTAGTACTAAGTATATATATTTTTGTTAATGTAGAACTGGAAGAAGTTGGTACTTCTAGTAAAGACTAGAAGAATGAAGAATTTTGTATGTTTGAAGAATGAAGAAGGAAGCATTAAAAATCATGTGGCTTGAATTTTGGAAAGTTGGTACAACTTGCTTCTAAACAATGTTTATGTTTAGAAGTCTTTTTGTCTTTTGTTATCTAAGTTGGTGAGCATGACGTCTACGAACATGTGGTTTATTTCATTAAAATTATCTTTTGTTTAATGTTGAAGAAATCATGTGGTATGTTTTACATTTCAACCCTTCTTATTGTGTTTTAGACATTGAATGGTACAAGTTCATACAATGTGGTACAACTTTTAGTGCATCTTGAATTAATATGGTACAACTTTCTATTGCAGCCCAATATGGTACAACACTATGATGTACAACCCATTTAAAGTCATTTTTTATTGATTTAGCCCAATAAAATTTGGGTAAATCATACAATAACCGAATAACCCGATAACCAAATAACCCGAAAACTGAATACCCGAAATCTTATTCGGTTCGGTTATCGGATAAAATTTTAATATAAAAATACCCGAACAACCTGACCCGAACTACCCAAAACCCGATCAAATAACCCGAATAACACCCCTAGGAAGGAGAGACTCCTGAAGCAGCACATTTTGCCTCTGCTCCTGCTGATCCTTCTCCCGTGATTCATGCTGCTGAGAGCTCTACTGGTATGCTTTGATGTTCTTTCATGTTATTTTTATTGTTCATGCTGTATTTATTTTGAACTATTTGCAGAGGATACCCTGGATAATCAGCCGCTAATTGACCGTCGTCGTCTTACAGCCCACGATGTTGGTAAAAGGAGGACAAGATCCTCCGTCGTTGTTACTGGGATGGACCTGCCTTCCGGGGATCTCCCTTCCGGTGCTGCTTCAAAGAAGCGCCTTCTTATCAAAAGACGGGATGGTCCCCCCTGCTTCAGGAAATGGTGGCTTGTTTGCTTTAGAGAGATCTTCTCCTACTCGCGTTCCTCCTACTAGGTCTAACACCGGAGGTGGTATCTTTGAGGAGATTACGGATATCTTTGAGGGGATCTGCGAGATTTTCTTGAACATCTCTGTCCTCCTGCTGTTGCTGCTAATCTACGATCTATAGGGACGTGACCGCTTTCTTGCCCATGTTGATTAGTCTCTTTTCACTAGCATCACCATGGTTCCTGAACTTCGATACCGGCTAGGCGTCAGTGAGGATAATGTGCAGGGCCTGAAGGAACAGATTCGCCTTCTGGAGGAGATTGTTCTTAAACAGTCAGAGGAGCTGAAAGAAATTAAGTCCCTTCTGCAGGCTTCCTCTGAGTGTGAAATGAAGCTGGCTGATGACCTGTTGTCCAAGGACCGGAATTTCAGCCAGACAGAACGAGCCCTGGCTGACGTTCAGAGGGAGGTTGGTGACCTGAAGGCTGACAACTTGAAGCTACTGGAGCAGGTGGGTCTGCTATCGAAGGAGAAGGATGTCCTGGTCCTTGAGCAAAGGGAGCTTCAGAGCTCTTTCTTAGGTTCCGACCAGTTTTCTTGCCCCATGGGACAAGTTATGGGATATTGTGTCCGTTTGGGTAGGCACCTTGCAAGTAAGGAACTACAAGTTAAGCTCCCTGACGTAAACCCTTCCGTGTTTGCCGATATTGATGAAAGTGTGGAGGCCCTGCTGAAGGAAGCTGGTGACGTAGTGAAAGACTCCCACTTCCCCTATCTTGATCAGATGGGCAATGGTCATGACCTCTCGGTGGAGGAGCTTCGGGGCATTGAGCCTCAATGATTTTTAAAGGATGTTTATGAATTCTGAACTTATGCTACTACTTATGTCTGTAATAACTTTGTCTCTTTTGTTGAAACAATGACTTGTGTGGTTGGTCTGCCCTTGGGCAGTTTGTTTTTAATGGATGTTTATGAATTCTATGCCATTATGTTTTCTCGTATGCTATGTTATTGCATTTAGCTTTTTGTCATGACTTTGTGATTTATACTCTTCAAGTTAACTCTTGAGAGTTGCCTAAGTTTTTTCTGTGGAGGTTAACTTTAGGCTGGTAAGGCTTTGTGTCCCCTGTCTACGCAGTACGACCCATTGGGACACATGCGGAAGAACTGGTGTCCTTCTGTTTTAAGCTTATCAGACTGCGTCCAGTAAGCTGTCGTGCTTTGGTGAAAAGAAATTTTTAGAACTGTGTCTAAGAAGTCAAAATTTCTTTGCTTATGTTAGCAAGTACACTAGATAACTTGCTTGTCATTTTTTGTTACAATGAGGATTCATACATAGAATTTATGCAAATTAGATGAATGCCAAGGGCGAGGTATTTTCTCCCCTTCCATGTTTTGTAACACGTAAAACCCTGTTCTGTGAGCCTCTGTGACCAGGTAGGGTCCTTCCCATTTGGGACCCAGTTTCTCTTGATATTCTTGCTGACTGGCTTCATTTTTTCTTAGCACCAGGTCTCCGGGCCTAAATGTCCCCGGTCTCACTCTCCTATTGTACAACTGTTGCATCCTGGACTTCCTTTCCGTTTCCCTTATGGCGGCCAGTTCTCTTCTTTCCTCTAATATAAGCAGGTTGGTCTGGAGCTCCTCTTCATTACTTTCTTCGTTGAAGTGGGTGGTCCTTTAGGTTTCTAGTGGTTACCTTTGGAGGCAGTACTGCCTCCGTCTCGTAAATGAGACTGAAATGTGTCTCCCCCGTGCTTCTCTTTGGGGTCGTTTGAAGTCCCCACAGGACGTTAGGTAGATCCTTTGTCCACCCCCTGCTTTGGCCTTTCCCAGTCGTGCTTTGATGGCATGCACTATATCTCTGTTTGTCACTTCCACTTGCCCATTGGCTTGTGGGTGGGCGACGGATGTAAAACATTGATTTATGTTCAAAGTCGTGCACCAGGATTTGAATGGGTCATCAGCAAACTGCTTTCCATTGTCGATTACTTTCTCATGGGGGACACCAAATCTGCAGACAATGTTGTCCCAAACGAACAATTTAATCTTGTTGCCCGTGATTGTGTTTAATGCTTTGGCTTCAACCCACTTTGTGAAATAATCTATAGCTACAACCAGAAATTTGACCCCACCGGGGGCTGTCTGGAATGGGCCTACCAAATCTATCCCCCACTTGTGAAAGGGCCATGCCCCCTAGACAGGTAGGAAATATTCTTTTGGTGTCTTAGACAGAGGTGCATGCTTTTGACACGATTCACATTTCAGGAGCTCACTTTCTACGTCTTTGAGCATTGTCGGCCAGAAGTAGCCTATGCGCAATGCCCTTGACACTACAGACAGGGGGCCGGCATGTATTCCACATGTTCCTGCATGAAAATCTTGCAATATCTCCTTGGCTTGGGCAGGTGACAGGCATCTGAACCACGGTCCCCCGTAGGACTTTTTGTACAGGACTCCTCCTTGCAGTGCATACATAACTGCCTTCATGCGCAACCGAAACGCTTGAACCTCGTCTTCAGGGAGAGTTCCTTGCTTGAGGAATGCTACTATAGGTGTCATCCAGCTCTCATCTTCTTCCCCTGTTTCCAGGGTCTCATCTGTTCTGGAGGTGGATTTTTCTGCCAGGACATCCACAAGCACCTCCTCTGTTAAGTGTTCATAAGCCAAGGATGCTAACTTGCTTAGGGCATCCGCCCTCTTGTTTTGAATTCTTGGAACTTGCACTATGCTGCAATAATCAAAGCGTTTTATGTAAACCCTTACCTGCTCGAGGTACGATCTCATACTTGCGTCTTTGGCTTCAAAAGTTCCCTTGACTTGACTCGCCACCAACTGTTAGTTTCTGGACCTTAGAGCGCCCTGCTCGTGAAATATATTGGTTCTTGCTTGCCTCTTCTTTCCTCCAGGAGGACAGCACTTACAACTCTCCTGGAGACTACTAGATAGAGGACAAGGGTTTCCCCGGCCCTGGGCGCGCATAGTGTTAGGAGGTCACTGATACATTTCTTCACTCTCTCGAAAGCTTCCTCAGTCTCTCCAGTCTATTGGAAATCATCTTTTTTGATACAGCCTTTCAATATAGCAAAGAAATGCAATGACTTATCTTCTGCCCTGGACATGAAGTGGCTCAGGGCGGCCAAGCAGCCATTTAGTTTTTGGAGATCCTTTTTACTTTGGGGGCTCTCAATGTCCAGGATGGCTTGTACCTTGGCTGGGTTTGTTCTTATTCACTTTTCAGTTATGATATATCCCAGGAACTTGCCCTCTGGGACCCCAAACGAGTACTTGCTCGGATTTAACTTCATGTTATCCTATTCAAGTTATCAAACGTTTCTTGAAAGTCTTGGAGCATTTTCTCTTCTGTCTTACATTTGATATCCATATCGTCCACGTAGGCCTCCATGTTGCGCCCAATTTGGGCACTGAAAGTCCTGTCTATCAGCCTCTTGTATGTCGCTCCTGCATTTTTCTAGCCAAAAGGCATCTTCCTATAACAGAAGATTCCTATATCCGGGTGAAAAGATGTCTTGTCCTCGTTAGCTTCCGCCATCTGTATGTGGTGATACCCTTTGTATGCATCCAAGAAACAATTCACCGGGAAGTCTGTCATGCTTTCTACCTTCCATGAGATTTCAGGTAGTGGATAATTGTCCTTTGGACAAGCCCTGTTGATATCCTCGAAATCGATACACATTCGCCAGGAGCCGTCGCCCTTCCTGACCATCACCGGATTGGCTACCCATGTCTGGTATTGGACTTCCCTGAGTATTCCATCCTCTGTTAGTTTTCTGACTTCCTCACAGGCTCCCCAACTCCTGTCCGGAGCTAAGCCTCTCTTATTTTGTCGGACGGGTTTTACATTGGGATGTACCCCTAGACGATGTTCCGTGAAGGCTCGTGGCACCCCGGTCATGTCTGAAGGCTCCCTTGCAAAAATGGAAACGTTGTTGCGGAGCAGCTGTATTAGTTAGGCTCTGACAAGTCTCGAGATACCTCTGCCTATAGTCACCTTCTGTTCTAGGAATCGGGGGTTGACAACCATCTCCGTAGGGTGTTGTCCCACAGCTCATACCTAGGTTGTACCTCAGAACACATACCCCATCTTGTCGATAGATTCTACAGGGTGCCAGTGCTCCCGTTCGCTGAAAATAGGACCAAGCCGTGAATGGTAGAGACTATTGCTCCTAGCTTTTTTATCGCCGGTCTGCCCAAGAGTATCTTGTGTTTTGAGGGAGCTTTGACTATCACGAAATCTAAGTCGGCCGATGCTGTCTGTGGGTAGGTCCCAATAATGGACTGAAGCCTGATCTGCCCGATGGGCCATACTACCTCTCCTGAAAATCCGGACAGGCGCATCCAGGTGGGTTAGATCTGGGCTCTTACCCTCGGAGGTAACTGCTGAAAGCAATGGTCATACATTATATCAAAAGAGCTTCCTCCATCCCAGTGAGCTGTGGATATTTCGTAGTCTGCTACTCGGATATTAGTGACCACTGGCTCTTCCTCTAGATCTTCTTCATTTATGCTAGGTATCATGAGATAGGAAGGTAGGACGCTGGGTTGACCTCTCGTTTTTCTTCGTTCCATACCGAAGCCCTGAATCATGTTGATCCTTCCCTCTGGAGCTCTCTCCTCTGCTGGTGCCACTGGTTTCCTCCAGAAGGGGTCCTTCTTGCCATCCCCCTTCCTGCCATCTTTTATCGTTTGTACTAGGTTATCCAACTTTCCAGCCTTTATTGCCAGCTCTATCTCTTTCTTGAGCTCTCCACAGTTGTCACATGGAACTTACAATACAGTCGGTTGTTAAGCCGACGCAGAACGGTCATATGGGGGAGGAGGTCTGAACCCGGTTCTCGCACCTTCAGTGGCCAAGACCTCCTTTGGAGTTTTGGACAGACTAGAGATAAGCAAGTTTCTGCCATCAGACGTTCTATCCCATCTTGTATATTTGAATCTTCGGGGGGTTCTATCTTTAAAATCGCCCCTAGAGCTGGAGCCTTCTCCTCCCTACTGCCTGCTTTATGGCACTTCCTTTTTATTAAGTCCCCTAACTTGATTAGCTGTTTCTTTCAGATGGACCCATGCATAGGCCCTGTCCATGCATTCCTGGAAGGTGAGAGGTACCCTTGTGGATAGGTCCTCTATGAGCTGGGGCGATCGAATGCTCATAATGAATCCAGATACCACCTGGCTCTCTGGAAGATTGGGTATTTTAGCTCCCTCTTTGTTATATCACGGGATGTAATCCCTCATGTTCTCATCAACCTCCTGCCTTACCAGGTGAGCCCTCAGATGATATTCTGCATGGACCTTTTGTGGTCTAAAGTGGCTCCTGAACTTTTCTCGTAAGTCCTCAAAGCTTTGCACGCTTCCTGGTGGGAGGCTGGCGAACCATTCCCGTGCACTCCCCTTTAGCGTCATGGGGAAAACATGACATGCCACAACTGTGTCTCATTTCTGGAACTTCATGGCTCCTTGAAACAGGTTCATATGGTCGTCTGGGTCTCCTGAGCCGTCATAAGTTCCCACTATCGCGGGGATCTTGACATTATCAGACATCTAGTGCTCTTCAATGTATCGAGAGAAAGGAGTGTTACTGGGCTGCATGAGCATTCCTATGGGTTGGGGTTGCATTGCACGCATTTCTCCTCCCCAGTTTCTTCCCTGCATGGCTATGTTTTGCCAATAGGCGGCCTATGCCTGAACTTGGGCCAGGAGCATGCTTTGTAATTGAGCTTGCGTGTCCATAGTCATCCCTGCAATGTTACTTTGTACGTTTGGCGTGTTAAACAAGTTCATGGGTATTACCGGAGATACTTCTCTCTGTTTGGATGATCGTGTTGATTGGTGACTTGGCGTAGCCACCTCCTATTCTTACAGGGAGGGGGTTAGGCGGACCCTCTCCGCTCTGACTGACTACGGGGTTTGAGGTACTTGTATTCAGATTAGGGAGGGGAATATCTGTGGTGTTTTGAATGGACAGTGTTTGGTTAGGTGTGGCCATTTAGCTATTGCAGACTGTTTTTCAAGTGTAATAGGATGTAGGGATAATGTAGATGAAGTTAAAGAACTATCGGTCCCATGGATGGCGCCATTTGATCGCGTATTCGACTCTCTCCGGGATCGCCTAATGCGTGAGTGCATTGCTTACCGAATCTTGCCCTGAGATGTATCCTGCAAAAATAGCTAACACCTAACATTAGGGGAAGACGGGGATTATATGTGTTTTAATGTATTACCGAATCAAGTTAGTAAGGTGGAGGATTATATGTGTTTTAATGTATTTCTGCATGTGTTCTTTCCTGTGAACGTGTTTGTTATTTATAATGGAGGGAAGTCGTACCTGAGCCCTTGGATGACCATCCAGGTGTCGAGGATCAGTGTCTATGATGCTTGCATCTGCTGCGGATCTTCCAGACAAGGATCCTTAAAAAGCCTGCCGAGCGTACTTGGATTTCAGTTCTTCCGTACTTATCCTTAAATGCGACTAGATAGGCAAGTCTGCCTTTTGGGAATATGGGATCCGCCTATCTAAAGTGGAAAGGCTGATGTTTCTCCTGGCAGCGTACAGCTCCAGGAGGTCGGGGCCTTTGGCTTTCCTGAGGGACTGCGTATAGCTCCAGAAGACTGGTGCCTCCGGCTCTTCCTGAGGGACTGCATATAGCTCCAGGAGACTGGAGCCTTCGGCTCCTATGGATGTGTAGACGAGTTGCCCAGCGTCCCATGGGCGCATCGAACTACACCAAAGCACAGCATAGGGGAGACCCCCCTGAACCCTAGTATATGGGAGTAAGGCGGTAATCCCCCCTGAGATATTAGTGGCAACAAATCGCACCCAGGTACACTCCGAATAAAGCAATAACGAAGAATTATGGATTAATGCGATACTAGCTGAGGAAAGAAGAGACAAAGCAGCGGTACAAGAAGCAGAAAGAAAAAGAGAGATCTCCAGGTCTTACAACCAGTGAGTGCAACCCTGCACCCTCAAGACTGGAGATCTTGTTTTTAGAAAGAACGAAGCAAGCCTGGCTCTGGGACCGGGCAAACTTACACCAACATGGGAAGGGCCCTACATCATAAGAGAGGCTAGCCTCAATGGCTCTTGCCTTTTCAGTAATGTAGGCGGCTCCCCCATACCTAGGTCGTGGCACATCACGAACCTCAGGAAATGCTATGTATAAAACCCAGGTCTTCACCTGGTACCATCTATTTGTACTAAACCCAGGTCATACACTTGCATTTTCTTATATGAAATGAAAGGCATTCACCTGCCATTTCCCATTTCCAATTATTCATTATAAATATTCAGATTTTCGATTACAACATCCGGTAGGGTGGAGTCATTGGCTCCCCCGAAGGCGCAGGTATGGTCATTGGCCATCACTAGCTCCGGAAAGTCTAGTAAGGCGAAGTCACAGACTCCCCTGAAGGCGCAGGTATGATCAAAGATCATCACTAGCTCTGGACTATAAACTTGGGCATTGCCCACATACACACACAAAGGCAACAACGTATAAACAAAACTGGGGGACTACCCCTATTCATTAAATATTCACAAAGCGGTTACATATGATAATTCCCCTCAGGGATACATCAGGAAAAATAAAAAAGTTACATAAACTAACTAGGGGCAAAAGCATCAGGGTCTACCCTATCAATATCCGCCCAGGTACTATTAATGATGCCAGCTATCCGCTGAAGGTATGGGTACTGCATGTCGGCAATTTTATCACTCCCATCCTTCAGAGCCTGATGAGCCCCAGGGTTCAAAAATTTGGACACCAGGTGGTCCGGAAGCTCAGGAGATGCCGATTTTAGCTGAGTAGCACCTTTGGGCCTCCCCAGGTGCACTGCAACATCATAAAGAGCTCAATAAGGCTCGCAGTACTGCCTGGAGGCACACATCTTTACCACCAGGGAAGGAATATCCTGCACGAGAGATGAAAAGTTTCCCTGCAGGCCTTCGAAGGCCTCGCCAAGACTCTTGTAAGACTCCTTGGAGTCCTCCAAGTGAGCAGCCAGGCTATCCCTCTCCAGATAAACTGCTAGGGAGTCCCGCTTCAAGTGAGTGATCTCCGCTTCCCTAGCTAAAGCAACCTCCTCTACCTCCTGCAGCTTCCCCTGGACCTCCTGCAGCCGACCCTCTAGAGCCTTAGCTTCCTGAAGACGAACCCTAAAGCCCTCAGCCTCCTGCAACTTTTGATTAGCCTCCTGAAGTTGGAGCTTCATGGTTTCAACCTCTTTCGCCGAGGCATGGGCATGGCCTCAACTTCTCCTGATCTCTTTGATAAACTTAGATCAGCCAGTTGCCCTTTCCGCACGCGCCCCTCAGACTCGCTGTTCTTCAGCATCTCTTTCACCGTCGACAGGCCATTGTTAATCAGCCGCCGACGGGTATCCGTAAAACTTACGAGCATGCGAAACATGCTCTTATCAGCGCAATCCAGGGTTTCCAATAGGGAAGCCCCAGATGCCTGGTTCAGTGCTCCTGCCGGTAGCAGCCCATCGAAGAACTTTCGTAGCTCTGTGCTGTCAGAACCATCGAAGGTGGGGGGAAGAGAAAACCTGGGCGACCAATGGTCACCCTCTTCTTGGGGGAGAAGAGCTACCTGCACACGGGAAGCTGCAAGAAACAAAGTTAGAACCTAGAAAAGTATGATTAATAAAACAAAAGTATAAATGCTTACATCGGGTAGTGAGCTCAGTGACCAGCCACTCCGCATCCAACTTGGTAAAGTGCGGAGTCTCCCTTGTCCTCTGCGGGCCCCGCTTTTACGCCTGCGGGGTCTCCATAGCAGCCTGGGAGCGCTTCTTGGAAGACCTCTCCTCACCCCTAGAAGCGATCCCCTTGCCCATCCTCTTCAACCCCCTTGAAGGGTCAGCAGGGGCGGCAGAACGACCCGCGATAGCAATCTCGGCCCCCTTATCGACAGGACCGGCAGTGTCATCGCCACCTTCTTCCATGTCAATGGCACCTTCGTCAGGGATAGCGGAGCTACCACTAGCAACAGACTCCTTGAAGGAGACAGCGGATATGGGCTCCACTATCTCCACAACCTCTGCACCCAAGCATTAATAAAGGAAGTGTCAGGTACATAAACTTATTTAAAGAAAAGCAAAATGATGAGAATCCACGTACCAGGCTTGGAGGTTCCCTGCCCCTCTGCTTGACTGATCCCGGCAGCCTCATCAGCACGACGCTTAGCCCACAACTCGTGCTGGTACAAGTCGTTCAGGTGTTCCTCCTCACTGGCCTCTTCATCTGCCCGATCCCTCACTGCGCAGCATGAGGTAGCCGCAACGGTAGCCTTAACATCGGCCTGTAAAGTCACATCCTCCTCATCCTGAGTCATCAGAATAACTCGGATCACCGACTCATCCGCAGCCTGCATGTACTCCAGGAACCCCATCACTGCAAAACAAACAGAGCATAAGTATGGAGCAAAAGGAAAAAACATTCAAGGAAAAATATATTGCAGGGAATTACCCCACCCGCCACTGTGAAGCTTAGGCCTACGGGTGCCAGGGCAATGCTGGTTCAATCCAACAAGTACCAGGAAACCCTCCTTGAAGATAAGAACAATCAAGGTGAGCCCTGCCAGGCGCTCGAAGGCAATATTCCTGTTACCACTCAGAACAGGCTCCTTATTAAACCTGGTGGTCACCTCTGTTGGGGTTCGTGGTTGAGCTCAGCGGAAGCATGCAAGAACAAAATCGAAATTTCAAAAGAAAAACAACCACAAAATGAACCCCAATGGTGTACCAAGCTCTACAACAAGTAATGCAACTTAAAACAGAAGAGAAAGAGAAGATTATACCCTTGATGTCTCTGGTCGGTTGTGTGTGCCTAGCTCCAAGCTTGATCTCCTTCTACTTGAACATTCCAAGTCCACCCTAAGAGAATGTGTGATCCAAGTGTACTAGCACTCCAAAGTGTCCTTCCTTGATGAAGCACTAATCTGGAACAACAACCCAAGATCCGCCAGGAAACTCTTTCTCTTGCACTCTCTCCTTCACTTAGCAAAATCTCAAAGGTACTAAGTGTTTTTCTCTTCAAGAATCTCCAAGAGCAATAGAGAGAGTGAGATGCATGTATTTATAAGCATTTGCACGACCCCAAAGCTCCCAAGGTCGGCCCAAGGCCTCATGATTAAAATGACATGCATTGGTGGAGAGAGGAGGTAAAAAGAATAAAGTTGTTTTTGTCAGGCAGGGTTAGCGCCGCTAACCGCCCACGCTTAGTGCCGCTAACCACTTAAGGTTAGCGCCGCTAACGTGGCTGAGTTAGCGACATCTGGGTTAGCGTTGCTAACCCCTTCCAGAAAACCAACTATCATTATTTATCCTTTCTCACCCTCATCTTTTAGGTTGTTGTCAGGCGTGTGACCCGATAGGCCCATACATCATCGGTAGTGATCATTTAGCGTACGTGTGTCAGTGGACATACTCCAACAAACTCCCACTTGCACATGACTCACCGTACCCAATACATCACAGACAGAGATCGGCCTCTATAAGACATCTCTGCCCCCAAGTCAGTATGGGTTTTGTCTTCAGCGCAAAAACCAAACTGCAACCCGTGTGAAAAGGTCCTATTGATAAGTGATCAAACATCCTTTTGTTCGTGATATCCAAGAGAACACGAGACATGGTACTAAGTCATTCTCCGTTCGTTCACGATTATGTTTCTCGATCTAGACTGGTGGTCACCAAAATATACAAGTTGCAATCAATCATAAATTATTGCAATCTTTAAGCATGGCCATGCATTTTGGTGTCAGCGACCAATAATCGAGGGGTTCAAGGATATCTCTCTTAACAGAGGAACAAATTCCTTTGACTACACTGCCCACCACAGTGATCAAACTCTGCACAACTACTCCCTTTATACCAGCCAGTTACGGACTACATTTGAAAGCAATTAGAACAAAGCAAACCAAAGTGATGCAGCCACGTGCATCTCCAGTTTGAGGATGAACTGATATTATCATCCTGATTTACTCATGATATGTACCATAAAGTAAAATCAGGTGTGGGTCATCCAGTCACTTGAAACACTTTCAAGTATAGGCGAAGAATTGCGTCCCTGTGTCCTAATCCCCGTTAGACACATGACCAGTAACTTCCCTCAGTCTTAGTTCATACTTCCTTCCCGAGAAGAATGATCGACTGTGGACATTTAGAATGCTTACGCATTCAGGGAAGAACAAAACATGCTAAGTTGGAACACAGTAAAGATTTAAAGAAATACCCGCAACTTGCGTATTACTAAATCTCATTTAATAATCGATAAATACAATAAATACAATACTGCTTCATGTTTCCAACATGGTAAATACATCAAATATACTAACGAAATACATATTCAAACCAAATCACTAGAAAATCTAATCCCAATAGCACGTGTATGAGCATTGTGCTTTGTTTGCGATAATGGTTTGGTGAACGGATCCGCCACATTGCTATCCATGTGTACTCTACTGATGACTAAGTCTCCACAATCGACCACGTCCCGGATGTAATGATACTTCCACGGAATATGCCTCGTGCGTCGTGAGACCTTGGTTCCTTCGCTAGAGCAACCGCACCCTCGTTGTCCTAAAAAACCTCAACAGGGTCGGCAATACTAGGAACCACTCCCAGATCTTGGATGAACTTCCTCATCCATACAGCCTCCTTCGCAGCTTCACTGGCCGCAATATACTCTGACTCGGTAGTAGAATCGGCTACAGTGTCTTGCTTGGAGCTTCTCCAGGAAATAGCACCACCATTCAGCAGGAACACAAACCGATTGAGATCGGCAGTCGTCCCAATCGGTTTGGAAGCTAACATCAGTGTAACCAGTTACCCGAAGCTCTTCCGCACCTCCATACACCAAGAACATCTCCTATGTCCTCCGAAGATACTTGAGAATGTTCTTCACTGCCGTCCAATGAGCCTCACCATAATTGGCTTGATATCTACTTGTCATACTCAATACACAAGATATATCAGGCCTAGTACATAACATGGCGTACATGATCGAGCCAATTGCCGAAGCATACGGAACTCGCCTCATTACTTCCCGTTCCTCAGGAAAACTCGAGCTTTGAGCTTTGCTCAACACTAAACCATGTGACATAGTTATGAATCCTTTCTTGGAGTCCTTCATCCTAAATCTCTTTAGGACCTTGTCAATGTACGTACTCTGGCTCAATCTGATCAACCTGCGGGATCTATCTCTATAGATTTTAATCTCAAGAATGTAAGCCGCATCCCCAAGATCCTTCATTGAGAAACAACTCCCTAGCCAGGCTTTTACCCCTTGCAAAGTTGGGACATCGTTCCCAATTAGTAGAATATCATCTACATAAAGAACTAGGAATACAACTACACTCCCACTAGCTCTAATCTAAACGCATGGCTCATCCTTGCTCTTAGAGAAGCCAAACTCTTTGACCTTCTCATCGAAGCATAGGTTCCAGCTCCGAGAGGCTTGCTTAAGCCCATAAATGGACTTCTTAAGCTTGCAGACTTTATCCGGAAACTCTGGATGTACAAAACCCTCAGGTTTTGTCATATACACATCCTCTGAAAGTGTTCCGTTAAGGAACGCGGTCTTGACGTCTATTTACCAAATCTCATAATCATGAAATGCGGCAATGGCCAAAAGTATCCGGATAGACTTCATCATAGCCACCGGGGAAAAGGTTTCCTCATAGTCTACACCATGAGTTTGAGTGAAACCCTTAGCCACCAGTCGGGCCTTTAAGGTGTCTACCTCGCCATCTATGCCGATCTTCTTCTTGAAGACCCACTTGCACCCTACGGGTTTACACCCCGGTACGGGATCAACCAAGTCCCAGACTTGATTATCCGACATGGATTAAATCTCGGATTCCATTTCTTCTAGCCACTTGGCGGACTCAGGGCCCACCACAGCGTCCCGGTATTTGGTAGGCTCATCAGAGACCACTACCATGTCGGTGCCCTCAAATATGTTAAAACCATATCTCTCTGGCTCATGCCGACTTCTACCAGATCTTGTAATAGGCAATGGGTTTACATTATCTCCAGCATCATCATGCTGAGAATCAACCCTTAAAGGTTGTGAGCTAGTCCCAACATTAGGTTCTACATTGGTAGGCTCTTGAATTTCTTCAAGATCAACCTTCCTCCCAGTAGCGTCTTTGGATAGCAGTTTCCTCTCAAGGAACATTGCCCTTCGAGCAACAAACACCTTGTTCTTCGAAGGTTTGTAAAACAAATATCCCATAGACCCAGCAGGATAACCAATGAAAAAGCACCTTTCGGCCCTGGGCTCCAATTTGTCCTCAACCTCACGTCTCACATAGGCAGGACACCCCCAGACCTTTAAATATGAAATGGATTGAACCTTTCCATGCCACATCTCATACGGTGTTTTCTTAACCTTCTTTGTTGGTACGAGGTTAAGGATTATACCGGCCTTTTCGATCGCATATCCCTAAAATGTAACGGGAACGTCCGCACGAACCATCATAGACTGAACCATATCTAATAATGTCCGGTTCCTCCTCTCGGCAACACCATTTAATTATGGTGTCCTAGGAGGGGTTAATTGCGAGATAATCCCACAATCCCTTAGATGTTCACGGAACTCGGAACTAAGATACTCACCGCCTCTTTCAGATCGTAGCATCTTAATCCTTTTCCCTAGTTGATTTTCCACCTCGTTTTGATAGGTCTTGAACACCACAAAGGTATCCGACTTTTGTCTCACCAAGTAGACATACCCGTATCGACTATAATCATCAAGAAAGGTAACGAAGTAGCGGGAATGATCTCTTGTGGCATGCTTGAACGGACCACACACATCAGTGTGAACGATATCCAACAAGTCTTGCGCCCTCTTACAAACACCGGTGAAGGGTGCTTTGGTCATCTTGCCCAATACACAAGATTCGCATACTTCATTAGACCCGTGGTCAAATAATTCCAAGATCCCATCCGCTTGTAGCTTGGCGATGCGTTTCTTGTTTATGTGGCTTAATCGACCATGCCATAGAGATAATTTATCCAAAACACTTTTGGATCACGTATCAACATTCATGATTGATCTATTGTTTTGCAAGCTTACGCTTGTCTCATATATGCCATGACATGGAAATGCTTTTAAATAAAAAAACATGATCTTTGTAACATAGAATGCTACCATTCTCAAGTTTAAAGTTAAAACCATCGTCATACAAGGCATACAAAGAAATAATGTTTCTTGCCACGCAGGGCAAAAAAGATAAATTTAATAAAACAATAGATAAGCCAGAAGGAAAGGCGAGCTCCACACTCCCAATCTTCTCAACCGGGACAACCGCCCTGTTTCCCATGATGAGATCCAGCTCTCCATCAACCAGGTCCCAACTTCTTCTTAGTACCTGCACATTATTGCAAACGTAAGTACCATACCCGCTGTCTAAAACCCAGGCGTTAGTAGTAGAAGTGTTATGGAGTTCAATCATGTACGTACCGGAGGCAGCGAGACCTTTAGCCCGAAGCTTCTTGAGCTCCTCCGTATACTTGGGGCAACTACGCCAGTAGTGACCCTTCTCCCCGCATAAGTAGCAGGTTGCCTCTTCCGGTGAGGTGGCTCCGGGGTTGGGTTAGATTTAGGCTTCGGCCCTTGGGCCTTGGCCTTCTTCTTTCCCTTCCCCTTGGAGCCCGAAGCAGGTTGCTTCCGCTTGTGCCCACCTTCATTGATGGTGAGGACGGCAGTGGAGGTGGAGGGCTTTGACTTGGAAAGCCTGCCCTCGGCAGTCTTGAGTATGCCATGTAGCTCCATAATGGACTTGTCCATACTATGCATATGGAAGTTCACAATGAACGTACCATATGCGGGAGGCAAGGATTGGAGGATGATATCAACCGCCAACTCCTTCCCAATGGGAAAGCCCAACTCCTCTAGCTGATCCACATACCCTTTCATCTTAAGTACGTGGGAGCTAACATTGCCGCCCTCCTGCATCCGGCAACCTATGAAGGCCTTGACGCACTCATAGAGTTCTTGCCGTGCCCGCTGTTGGAACAAATCCTTCGGCTGAGATATCGTCTCAAACGCACTCACTTTCTCGAATTGCCTTTGCAATTAGGGACTCATGGTCGTTAGCATAAGGAAAGTTACGTCGTTTGTGTCCTTAAGGCATTTTTCATACGCCTCTCGAACGGCCCTCGCCGCGTTGGTAGCAGGAGGTTCCTGAAGAGGTGACTCAAGGACCTCTAGCTTCATTTCATGGCATAGGACAATTCGCAATGTCCGATGCCAATCCATAAAGTTCGGCCCCGTGAGTTTTTCCTTCTCCAAAAATGGACGAAGTGACATGTTGGTGGTGTTGGTGTTGCTAGTAGATGCCATCTACAAGCAAAGTACGAAATTTGGTTAGTTATGATGTATTAAATCCTTGTTAAAATAATTATCCACTTGTTATAAAACAAATTATATTAACAAGGGCTAAGAACCTCAAAATACCCTAATCCATGACGGTTTTTCCGCGGATCACTTCATAGAGCTATTTTAGGCCGGTAAACACTTTACCAATTGCAATCCGTGATCACAACTCTTAGACTCTAGCGGGATCCTAGGTACTCATAGCACCCATTTGGCATGTTTGATCCCTCCACACCAATTCCTCATTAACCCACTTTGATAGCTCGGCTAGAGCTCGACAACTACCAATGCGTTTTAAGTCTTGGAATTGTAAATCGTCCGTCAAGATACAAGGTGGTACTCTAGCCCAATGTCCGGCTAGGCTAGAGCTCGACAACCGACCTTGTGAGTTGCCACACATGCCTTCCACACAGTTACGCAAAACCGATCTCGGCTAGAGCTCGTCGACCAATCTTGTTTCACTAGATTCGGGCGGTGTCATCTTACGGGTGGTGTGAGATTTACTTATGAAAAACGGGTTTTTGTTTCTCCGGTTAAAACACTTTTAACCAATTCTTGTCTATGTGGCACGCGGAGTTTGTAAACCAATTTAAAAACTCTTTGATTTTATTATTTTGAAAAAATTTCTAGCATGCGAAGAACCTAAACATCCATGCAGGAAAATATACAATATAAAATCAACCACGCATGTAATATATATCCGGTAACGAGCCAATCCTATGCTCCTTGCCCGTGAGCCAACGGGCAAGACTAAGTCATCTAAGGACTAGACCTAATGACTTGATGTGTGCTCCTCCCACTTGATCCATCGCGTCTCCTACCGACCTCCGGATCCAAGTACGCCAAGACACCCTCCAATGGTCCTTGTTAGTTGCTTTGGTTCTCCTTTTACAATTTACAACTTTAAAAGGAAATGGCATGCAAGCCACAATTTACTATTCTAAGCTAATACTACAAATTACAAAGAATAGAAAATCGGCATGCAAGCCGTCAAATATACAAACCGAATAAATAAATTAATCATTACAAACCATTGTGGTACAAACCACCAAATGAATGAATACATTAATTTAAATCAACCAAACACATCACACAGGTCTTATGGCTCAAAAATGTTACCGGATGCTAATACTACAACCACATACAAGAAGAACAAATCTACACATGGTGTGCCACACAAAACCATGTAAATCTTATATGTCTTGGTTAAGATTATCTAATCACTTAAGGCACTAATAATCCTATGTACATATGCATTAGGAACCTTAAACAAGTCAAAATTCCATAGTCATATATACACAATGTAAGTATATGCAATTAACCATTTTCATGCCAAAATGTTAATCCACATATAAATACACCAACCAAGACATAAGACAACTTAATATAAACACATCTCAAATTCTGGAACAAAATTCCAGAAAGTACAAATAGCCCAAAAATCCAACAAAATTGATTTAAGGCAAAAACATGCATTCTGCCAGTACAGGGTTAGCGCCGCTAACTATAACGAGTTAGTGCCGGTAACTTAGGTTTACCACCGCTATCGCGAGATGAGATAGCGACCGCTACAAACGGTTTAGCGCCGCTAACATGAAAAGGTTAGCGCCGCTAAACCCTGGACAGAACCAAAAAACACATTTTTCGGATTTTCAAAGCCACCATGTGCAAAACCAGTGTAGAGGTGGCTCTGATACCACTGTTGGTTGAGCTCAGCGGAAGTATGCAAGTACAAAATCGAAATTTTCAAAGAAAAAACAACCCCAAAATGAACCCCAATGGTGTACCAAGCTTTACAACAAGTAATGCAACTTAAAACAAAAGAGAAATAGAAGATTATACCCTTGATGTCTCTGGTCGGATGTGTGTGCCTAGCTCCAAGCTTGATCATCTTCTTCTTGAACTATCCAAGTCCACCCCAAGAGAATGTGTGATCCAATTGTACTAGCACTCCAAAGTGTCCTTCCTTGCTGAAGACACTAATCTGGAACAACAACCCAAGATCCACCTGGAAACTCTTTCTCTTGCACTCTCTCCTTCACTTAGCAAAATCTCAAAGGTACTAAGTGTTTTTCTCTTCAAGAATGTCCAAGAGCAATAGAGAGAGTGAGATGCATGTATTTATAAGCATTTTCACGACCCCAAAGCTCCCAAGGTCGGCCCAAGGCCTCATGATTAAAATGACATGCATTGGTGGAGAGAGTAGGTGAAAAGAATAAAGTTGTTTCTGTCAGGCAGGGTTAGCGCCGCTAACCGCCCACGCTTAGCACCGCTAACCACTTAAGGTTAGTGCCGCTAACGCGGCTGAGTTAGTGACGTATGGGTTAGCGTCGCTAACTCCTTCCAGAAAACCAACTATCATTATTTATCCTTTCTCACCCTCATCTTCTAGGTTGTTGTCATGATCAACCCCCTGGCGTGTGACCCGATAGGCCCATACATCATCGGTAGTGATCATTTAGCGTACGTGTGTCAGTGGGCATACTCCAACAACCTCCCCCTCTCTGCTCCAAACAAGCTGGCTTTCGAAGCCCTCAGGAAAGACGTCAGTGCTGATGTCAATCCACACCCAGTGTTTTTTCCAGTCCTTCAAGCCCTTGTCCTTACTCTTCAGCACAAACTTCTTGACATGATGCTTCCTCTTCTCGAAGGTAAACCACGAGCTTGAGAGGGACAGATTAAACAAAGTCTAAAAATGGTGGGACTAGCCCTACAGTAGACACTGAGGCTGGCGGCTTCAAACGCAGTAAGCCGCACAAGACCAAGGGGATGAAGTTGGGAGAAATAAATGCCATAATTGCGAAGAGTTTTAAGAAAAAATCGAGTAAAAGGAATTCGTAGGTTTCCCTCCTTGGCATAAGACATGTAAAATGAAGTATGCCCCTGCGGCGGGGCATCAGCCCTCTCATGGCTCTCGGGGATGGAAGGATTAAACTTCCCCAGCCATGGATGATCACGAACGAACGTAGTAAACCTTTTTGCATAACGTCGGGGGCAACATCCAGAATGGGGAACCCTACGTTGCTCATACTGAAAGAAAGAAAGTGAAAATAAGGGTTTAGAAAGGTACCTCTATAGAAAGCTTCAAGAACTCTGGAAGAAAGGAAGAAGATGAACAGAGATTTGAAAGTTTTGAGCGCGTACGGGTAAAGGCAACCCAACAAAGCTATTTATAGATAACGTCCTAACTCGACCCGAACCACTGAAGCGTTGGATAACCCAACAGCATTAATGGGCGGGAAGTTCAAATTCCGGGAATTCGAGGCGACAAGCCGTTTCACGTCGCCATCAATCATGACATCGTAACTATCAAACCGCCGAATGTCAACCCACGTGCTTCGGAGACGCGCCTTCATAGGCTGTCAATCACTTTCACATAAAACAACTGGCCTCAATAAACGACAAAATAGGTCACACTCCAGGTCTGAGTCTACCCTGCTATGACTAGTCATAACAAACTAGACTTGGGGAATTGATGACGTACCTATGTCTAGACCCAATCAAAGCCCAATAAGAGACCAAAGGGCCTGCTAGCAACGTCTCTTCAATATCATGAGGTCAGGCCCAGCCCAGACATGGGAAAGCAATCACGCTGCCCGGATGCGACAGCAAACGATGCAGGCTAGGCCCAACGACGAACCGCATGGCCCTTGCAGGCCTGATGTGCCTAACAACCTTGTTATCAACCTTTTCATCCACTACAGTCCTGGCTCAACTATAACGTATCATAGCGTAGTCAGGCCTGGATCTAACCAGGACACGTGTCTCAAGATCATAGGCCAGAGAAGGTGTGCGATGTCTGCATTAAGACACACCTAAGCTCGCTGTGATTGGTTGACACTGATAATGGGGAGCAAATCCTCAGCAGTACGAAAAGTACTGCCAGCGGCCCCACGATTGGTTGACACTGATAGTGCGGAGCAGATCCCCTTTATAGCAGAAAGGTATAACCTTTCTGGTCTCTCACAAGAGATTACGACACATGTCCCTCATCCTAACGGTCCATCCAAAGGAGCCCTAAACTATAAATAGGAGACCACCGTCTCCCACCAAGGTATGCACCTCCCACAACCTAAACACTCTCCTCTAAGCTCTTTACCATAACCATGGCTAACATGAACGTCGGAGTGGCGTACAGGGCCTCACCCCTGTAAGCTCTCTAACGTAGTGTTTTCCTTGTTTTGTAGGTTTCATCTCTCATCTAGACACATCCCAGAAGCTAGATATACACTCTCCCTAACGTTACTGCACTTGTTCATCTTTATGAGCAAATAGTCATGCAAGCCATGCATATCCTATTATACTATACAAGTACAATTAAAAGAAAGAAACAACATGCAAGTCGTGATAAATACAAATTTAATTAAATTAAAATTATTACAAACCATGCAACTCAAGGTCACCAAATGAATATAAAATCAAACACAACCATAACACACAACCACAATGGACTAGGGCATTGATTACCAACCTATAACAACATAAACAACCACAACAACAAACTTTCACGGTGTGCGAAAACCAGTGCTAAGGAGTATTTAGGTGAGGATTGCCAAAACAAATACTCAAGGCACAAAGAGACAATTCTTGTGCATATGCATTAGGGCACAAAATGAATTTTTGCACCCATATTCATATATACACAACATAGTATATGCATGTATGCATTTCATGACAAAACCATGTCATGCATACCCATATTTGTGATTGATTATGTGCAGGGATAGTGTACACGTGTCATCATATCCGCGCGCTATGAGTCATTAAAGGGTTACACAGCCGCACACCCAAATATTGAACCAAGACTACAATACTTTATGTATACAGTGATAATTAATAGTTAATTAATTATCAAGTGGATTTATTTATGATTTGAGGGATTAAATATCAGTTAAATATTTAATTAAAATATTTGGTTAAAGGATTATTAATTAATTAGTTAATTAATTAAGATTAATCAAACTTGAAGGTTAGTTTTGTATAAAGATTAAAGTTTTAATCTTTGGACGGGGCTTATGGGCTTATGGGTCTTAATCCATTATTTAAGTATAAATAAGGATTAACCCCTGGAAAACTTAGTTAATCATAACAATTAATGTTAGAACTATATTATTGTAATAGAATAGGAGTTCTTATATTGTTTGAGGGTGCTTATTGTATAAATACCCAACGGGTATATAAGCCTTATGCTTAGTGTAATAGTATAAGGATTATCAAACATAATGAATAAGAACTATGTATTTCTCTAGGTGTAAATGAGATATTCTCTCTACCTTTTCTATAGTTCTACATTGCATCCTTTAATCTACCACTTGTAAATTACTAACAATTTGGTATTAGAGCCAAGGGAGTGAAGTTCGGATCTGAATTCATCATCAACAAATCATAACTTGAAGATTAATTGGCTGAAACTCGAAGAATAGGGCTGAACAGGAAGAAAAGGGCTGAAGGTAATCTTCTCGATTCAATAGGTACAAATCTGATCTGAAATTGATGTTATTGTTCTGGAATTGAAGCTATAACTACTGTTCTATGTTCAAAAAAGGTAAAATCAACTGTTCAATGCTCAAAAAAGTATATTAATCGAAGTTTTCTCAAATTTATTGTTCACGCCTTGAATTCATTGTTTTATCTTTGAAGGACTCATTTTATGTGTTATTTGTTTGGATCTTCAAAGATGATTGGTCGAAATTGATTTTCGAATGAACTACAAGAAACATCGATTTGAATCTAAGTGATTTTTAAGGTTTTTGGAAATTTTCGTCAAGAACAGTTGGGAAAATGAAGAACAGTATAGATCTAAAAGTTTGATCATCAAAAAGGTGAAAATTCAAAGTTATGAGTGTTTGTGTGTGAAGTTCGAACGAGACGGTAACAGTTCGAGCGTGTTGAAGGCATTCGAGTGTGTTCAAACAATTGAGCTCGAAGGCAGTACTGATACTTACATTCGAGCTTGTTCAAGTGAGATCAAAAGTTTCAAGTACTTGAAATTCGAGCGTGTTACTAGATACTCACCTTTCAAGCATATTTGAATTTGACCAAAAACTCCTAAGTGATTGACATCAAGCGTGACAGAAAAAAGAGGTATTTGAGCTTGAATCAAATTCAAATAGTCTAAATGTTTAAACTCATTCGAGCATAATATCGAGCGTGAGATATACTCAAACATACAATTTCATCCAAGTGAGTTCATTCGAGCATACACTCTCATTCGAGCGTAAGTCTCATTCGAGCGTCCACTTGTATCTTATTTCGAGCAGGTTCTCATACATGCTATTTTCACCCAAATTTTCAAAAATTTTATCCGAATTGCATTTTGTGATATAGCGATATTCTTCAAATTCTCATTCAAAATTTTCGATCCCAGCCAGGGGCTCTGCCCCTTGGACCCCGCTATCAGGGGCGCTGCCCCCAAACCTCCGTCGTCGTTCTGACTACATTATCTTGTCACCTAGATTCCTAAGTCAAGTGTTTGGATTTTTTGACCGAGTCAGGAGTTCTCAAAGTTTCAGTTATTATTCTGATGTTTCTAGATGTGGGTCATATTCTGTTTTCTCGTGAACCAGGTGTTTAATTCCTAGTACCCAATATTTAGTCATCCGGTCCTTTCCTAACTAATTTTTTGGTCTTCTTTCTTAGTATCCCCAATTTTTGGTCTCATACTATTTTTTGGCCATCCATTCCTTGTTTCTTTTGAATCTTGGTAATCTTTTATCAGTTAGTTCTGAATTCTCATATTTCATTCTGATCTTTCAGAATTCTAGTCTCTATACTTCATTTTATTGACCAGCATCCCGTTACACCAGTTTTTTCGAGGATTTTAAAAGATCATTTGTATGCTTCCGAATGAGGATGTTTTCGACCCCTTGTTCACGTTAAAGCGTTCAAAGTCACCTTTCCTCTTATCCGTCCCAAGTTCACTCGCATCCTTATGTATTTCATAATATTTTTCACTTATTGTGATTCGGACTAGGTTGATAATTCTTGTGTGAGACTTCAAGGGTATTTGATTTGGTTGATGTATTCAATCTGATCTACAACGCTCCTTAGCGATACGTCTTGGCTCACAAGTGGTAGTAAACAATAGAGAGATTTCTTTCAACTGAATCATTTTTCATGATGGCTACTGAAGACTTTGGACATCATGAGGGGGAGTTATAAGGTTTATTCAGTTGTTTACTTATTGTGACATATCTTACGAGGTATTCTGTCTAGGGGGGGAAGTACTTAGTGAGTATGTAGTTTATACGCCTTAGTCATCTACGGGAGATACTGAGAGGGTAGAGATGAGTGAAAGTGTGAGAGGGGTGGTGAAGAGGATGTGGGCGAATCACATAAAAAGGGAGGGGATACGTATGATCCTGACACTGTTGTGACTATTCTTGACCCCCTGGCTCATGCCATCGCTCAACCTGATCCCCAACCTGGTTTTGAGGAAGCTTCAACCTCTGAATAAATAGTAATTAAGAGCTCTGATTCTCAAGGCGCTAAATCTGTGTATATTGAAGTTAGCACTCCGGAAGTTCATATTGACTTACCAACTTAAAGTAACCCGGACTTTATGAAAATCACTACACCAGTGGATTGTCCTCAAGTATCAGTTGTCACTTCTGTTGCCCCTGACTTGGTTCCTGCCATTTAAACTGATATTCCTACGAGTCAAGGTGGTATTTTTTTAATGCTTGATCCTAATCAAAGGAAAGTAGGTACTCAAGGGTTGATACACCCGCAAGCTGAACTAGAAAGAGAACCATCTGTTGAGGTTGATACCTCTATTACCCAAAGTGACTCTTTCCTATCACCAAATATATATCAAGGTTATGGTATAAGGGATGGAGAAGAAGATAGTTATTTGAATGTGAGTGCAAAAGAGGGAGAGGTAAGAAAAGAAAAAGAGAGTGAAGATGGTCCCCCAGCCACAAAAAGCTGGGAAAATACATCTTTTATTGGACCTGACATGGTTAGGTCTAATATTGAAATAAACATAGTCATCTCAGCCGTGCATCTTCAAACCCTACTCAGCCACATAGGTGCTTCTAAAAAAGTACCTACTTTATTGCACAGGGCTGTAGCACATCATCTACGACCATCTCATTTGGAGATGAGACGTATTAAAAACAGAGGACCACCTCCCTCGTACTGGCACATTACTTTGATGCACATTGATATACCATGGATTTCTGCGTTTCTTACACATCATAAGGACACAATCAATGCTCTAGCCTTGTTATGTCAATAAGTGCGCGAAACTTCTGTAGGTGCTACCTCTTTGTTAGGTTATAAATATTGTATAGAATAGAAGATTACATTTTAGTTGAAGTTTGTATTAAATATACAAACTTAGAGGGTTAATATTGTAAATACCCTTAGGGGTATATATAATAATGACTAAATGTCATTAGTAAGGTCTTTGGCATAATCCTACTCTTAAAAGTGGGCTAGAAATTTCAGAAAATCATAAAAAAATTCATACGAACTCCGATTGATCTGATTGTTGGGTATGTTGTTCATCAAGATGAAAGGAACGTTGTGTAAAGATTTCATGTCAAAATTCCATACGGTTTTAGAGATATTCGAATTTTTGTTTTCTGGGTTTTTCTTGATGTTCTTGACGATTTTGCCCAAATTCGGGAATTCTGATACTTGTTTTCAAGTTTGGAGTGCGAAAAAAGTGTTTGTGGAAGTGGAGAAGCATAGATCTGAAGAGAAAAATCGATTTGGTTGAGTTTAAAAATTCATGTTCTTCGTGTTCTTGAGGTTTTCTTGCTAAAGAAGATGAAGTTGGTGACGTTAGATCTTATTTGGATGAGTTAGTGTATGAAAAAGGTGTTTGTATTTGCGGTTTTTATAAGAGATGCGATTTTTGATGAGGTTTGTTTGTTAGATCCGGTTTTTAGGGATACGGTATTTTGACCAACGGTTATTGACTAAATTCGGTTTTTATATTTATCCGGGATTTTGAACATCCGTGATTTTGAGAATACCCATCAGATTTTCAGCATACGGGATTTTGAGAATACCCGTCAGTTTTTGAGTTTATCTAGTTTTTGAAGTTCATCCGGTTTGTTGACCAACGGTTTATGAGGTTATCCAGTTTGTTTACCAACGGTTAATGAGTTTATCCGGTTTGTTTGTATCCGGATTTTGAGTGATATCCGGTTTCATTATCCGGTTTTTGAAGGTTTTATCTGGTTTCCAAGGTGTTTATCCGGTTTCAAGGTTTTGTATCCGGTTTTTGAGGTTTTTATCCAGTTTTGAGTTGGTGTTACCAAAGGGAGTTGATTCTTCCACTTATAAATTTGATTCATCCACTAAAGGTACAACACCTTTAAAGCTATGTTACAAATTATTGAAGCGTGAATTGTAGTGGATGAATCAACTTTATAAGTGGAAATATCATCTCCTGTTTCCAAAATTGTGGTATCCGGTTTTGAGGTGCACACCGAGAGTATCAATTCAACTGTACTCATCGAGACACACAAAAACAAATATTAATCATTTTCTCTCGGTCAAATCAATAACTGTCATCGAAAACAGAACATAGCTTTTTACAACACAGCTGTCCCCACATAGGTTTGTTGTAGTTGACTTAGTCAACTTCTTCCTATGAAAACAGAACATAGCTTTTAACTGAAAACCGCATACATATTTTTATTGAGCTGTCACATTAAAGGTTGTCATTGTCAGGCGCGTAAACAGACCATCAATTAATTGCTAAGATGTACGATTTTGCTAAGATTTTTCTGATTTAAGTGGTACTTCCTCAGTCTCATTTTTATTGTCAAGTATTGACTTTTTAAAGTTTTTCTTTTTCAACTTTAACCATAAATATATTTGTTTCTATTATATAATATTTGATACAAAATATATGAATGCATTGTGTTTTAAATGTAATTTCATTGATATAATCTTCATGAAATATTATATAACCGAAACAAAAAATATTAAAGGTCAAAGTAGAAAAATAAAGACTTTAAAAAGTCAAAACTGGACAATAAAAATGGGACGGAGATAGTATTAAACTGATTCATACGGTTTTTATCATTTTTCATTGAATTTTTTATTGCATTTGTGCTCATACGGTTTGTTAAATCATTGTTGGCATTTAGTTTCAAATTTTTATTTCATCATTGTTGTTGATCAAACAGTTGTGCTTATTGCTAAATCATTGTTGCCAACATTTTTGTTGCCATTAATCAACTCGTACTAAATTGATTTTAAAATCATTTTAGTTGATTAAATTTTTGATCAAATCAAATCATTTTTAAACGATCATTTTTTTCAGGTATCACAATGGATTATTCAATGACATATTTTTCAAAAGCAACCATTGAGAATGAAATTAAGAAATGGAGGAGGTCAAGATATCATTTTACAAAAGAGGAGATTTTTCTCCACGAATTGTTTGAACGTATGTTTTCATTGCATGATAGAGTTTGTGCTGGATGGAGCAGAGAGACTGCAAAACTCAAAGCTCTTACACAGGAAAATTCTAATTTAACTGCAAAACTCCAAGAGTTTGAATAGAATTCAGAAAAATTACATTCTGAAAGGCAGAGAGCAGATGATCTGTCCACCGTCAATGCAAAACTCACAGAGCAGGTGTCTAAAGAGTCTGAGCAATTTCAACTTGCCAAACAGAAATGTAAATCTTATGCAATTGAATTAGAGCAAAAGCAAGCAGATATTGAGACTACTGTGAATAAGGATAAAGAATAGACAAATTGTGCATTAAGAAAGCTGAGTTGAAAGAAAAAGTCAAAGGACTTGAACAACAGCTTCATGTGTCAAATCAATCTTCTGTTCCTCGTTCAATCTTAGAGAGGGAAAACTGAGCTTAGCGCCGCAAAATATGCTGAATCAACGAAGACTTCCGCTGACATTCTTAATTTTGATTCAGTTTCACATTGTTGTAGCCACTCTAATTTTCATTTTTCTGTTGCAGGTTCTGAGCTTTCACACAAAGATTTCACCAATGCATCAACTGCTGCGAAGCATCCTAAGATCACAGAATCTGTTGGTTCTTCTTACCGAGTGAAATCACCTTCAGCTGCAACGAATCACTCTCCGAAACACAAACTGAAATATAAACAAGCTGATTTCAAATCTAAACAGAATACTTGTGGTTCGAGTAATTCTAACTCTGGTTGTTCTGTACTTACAGATGATAAATCATCAACTTCAAAGACGACGAAATCATCTTGGATTTTCAAGCAGAAATCTTTGGATCCAACTTCGAGTACATCAGAGTATAGAGTAAAGAAGGATCTAAATGATGATTCGTCAAATACGACAACGAGGATTCCAAAGTAAGAGAATAGAGCTGCTAAGCCAAATCCTATTTCTCATCACAACAACAGAAGCCAATCTTTCTCAAAACTAAGTTCAACAGGGGAGTTTGTGCTCAAAACATACATCATCTATTGTTGGTCCCTTGTATGAGAGAGTAACAACAAGCAACAGGTGTGTAGAAGGGGGATTAAATACACTTTCTGCGGAAATTGAACAAATCAAATAAAAGTGTTACACACAGTAAATCAAACCACAATCAATCGAATGCTTTTATTAAGAAGATGATTACAATGGTTTGAATAAGAAGATTATTACAATAACTTTCAAGTAAGCAACTCTTGATATATAACCACCTAATATAAATCTCTCAATCTCTCAAACTTAGCTATCTATAATCAACTTATGATTATAGATACTGACGACTCTCTAAACAGGATTTCACACAGATTGACAACTTACCAATATCACAACTGATGTGATAGTTCGAACATACGAATACTTGGGCAATCTGTGTGTTTTTCTTGATCACGTTGAACTGACAAACAGTAATCAAGATTCGTAACACATACGGTAAGGTGAGGTTTGGCTCTGCAACACTTAGTTGTTTTAGAATCAAAGTCATACCTCTAAACTTATCAGGAGATAAGTATTTATAATCCTGTGCCTACGGTTCCTAACAAACTAAGACTCAACTTAATTCGCTAACTAACTCTCGGATAATCCGGAATCTTGAATCTTGAATCTTCTATCTTCAATCTTGATTCTGGAGTTTTCTTATCCGCGCTGTAGATATAGAGAGAGATAAAGATGAATTTAAAAACATATTTAAATTATCTTTAAACTGACTTCTTCACTCGGACTGGGTTACTCAGCTTTTAACTCATCAAGCTAAGTTCTTCGAGAACAAATACGAATTCATACATGAACTAACACGTACATTGATAAACTCATCATTAGAAGTCTAACTTAGTTGACTAAAACATATTTAGCAACTCTGTCTAGCTGACTCTGCTTTTGAGCTGAGTCACTCAGCTTGAAACACATCAAGTTGAGTACTCGATATATACCTTATGTGACATACACAGATTATTAAACATATTAATAAACAAACTAAGGTATAATATAAACTGATCAACATATGCTCAGCTTATATTCAGCTTATACTCAGTCTGAATCACTCTAAGTGTTCAGTCTGACTAAACTTCATAATTCTGTTTATGTTTTAAATCTTAAACTTATTAAGATTTTATTATTTGAACTGATCAAATATTTATTGAACATATCAATATTAATTGAACTTATAAATTTAAATTGGAACACACCAATTTTTAGTTGAACACACCAACTAATTACATAAATGAATAAGAACTTATCATTTATTCATTAAGCTGAACTTATCAGACTTATAGCTATGAACACATCATAATACAGTTGAACATATCAAACTTTATATTTGTATTAATTGAACTGATCATAATACAAAAGTTGTTGATCACATAGATCATGCACACTAAGTGCTTACAAAATTAGAACTAATCTAATATTTACAGTAGAACTAATCTACTCAGGATGCAGCTCTTCAAACTCTTTAATCTCTTCATTTATTTCTTCAAGTATTTCTTGTAGATTAGGTAAGTGTTGAAGCTGATCCTTCTGTGATCGTATTGCCCTGTTTATTCTGTATCTGAACCTTGCAGTCTGTTCAGTTTTCTCAACAATTTGTCTCAGAGCAAATACTTGAGATACCCCACATGTATAAATTGATGCATCAGCCTGGAAGCATTTTTCACCATTTTTATCCAAGTACATGAACCCTTTCTGAGGTTTTTCAACATATGTATTCTCTTGAAACTCAATGCCTTCAGGAAGAGCAAGACTATACTTATCTAGATTTGCTAGTCCAGCTGGCTTTGATTGCTTCTTCTTTCCAACTTTATGAAAAGAAGTTAGTAGGGTAGCTATCTCAGACCTGGGTATGAGTTTCATTGAATCAGCTCTTGCAAGTAGCCTCAACAACTCATCTTTAACTTGATTTCTTTCAGAGGACTTTTTCATCTACTTAATGAGCACTACCACTTGCTTCCACTCTTCATAACCCAGTCTATGCATTTGATTCAGCTCCAAAGATGATGTCTCACCATTTCTAAAGACAAACTCTAGAAAAATGATCCCTTGAGCTGACCTCAACTGTAATGAAGATATTTGAGAAGAGAAGAATGTTCATGTATAACAATGAATTATATTTTCCTCCTCTTGTTGATCTTGAACAGGAGATTCTTCTTCCTCTTCCTCCTTAGGCACAATAGGCAGCTTGAGTTTAGTCAGATCCTCATTCTGCTTTTTGATTTGCTCAACCCAAACCCTTTCTCTTGCCTCTTTTTCACTGACCAATACAGCTTGAGCATTCTTTTGTCTTTCTCTTAATTCGTTAACAGAGATCCCAAGCTGTTCAGCTTCCTCTTGTTCTATTCTTCTAACTGCCAGCAGTGACATTCTTTCTTGTATAGTCATTTTATCTGCAGAATCGTCATCAGAGACAGATGATTCACTAGGAATCATTTTCCTTTTCTTCTGTTGAGGGAGTTGTTCTGATTCTCCTGAGCTGACCACTACTGGTCTTTTGCCTTTTGTTTTCTCAGTCAGCTCAGGTTCTTTCTCTGTTTCTTTCTCCACCTCAATCTGATCTGCTCCCTCTGCCAATAGTAGTAAAGCTTCAGCTTTGACTGACTCAGTTTCAGCTTCTTGAACCTTCTCCCCCTTTTTGTCATCTTCAATAGGGGTTGAAGTCTTTTGTTTTTGTAAGGCAGCAACAGCAGATTTTAACATCAACACCTCCTCATCCAGATTATCAAGGATCATCAGCATATCTTTCTTTGCTTTCTTCCTTTTGAGGTGCAATGTATCAAACTGACCTTTGAAGAATGTTAGCAAATCATCCAAGTCAGCTTGAGTAGGTTGGAATTTGGGTGCATCATCCGAAGGTTGGTGTATACCTTCAAACTCATTTGTACCATAGTCTTGACCCTGTGAATCACCCTGGTTTGAGAATGAAACATTGACAGGTCGTGCAAGAGGGTGTGAGAAGTGAAGAGAAGTTATTGGGCTCGAGATGTGAAATGTATGGGTTGGTGGTTGGCTAATTGGTTTAGAGGGGGTGATTGACCCTGGGGATTGGTCAGATTTTCAATGTTACCTGAGTGTGTCAGCTCAGGCACAGTAACAGGCTCTCCCATGGCTCGAGTAAGTGTGGGCTGAGTAGACACCACACCCGGTTTAGGCTGTTGGGTTTTAAAGATCCTTGAGGTTGACACCTTGAGAGTAGGCGTCTCCCCCTCAACTCCTGCGGGAGGGATCAATGTGATCTCAGCTCCAGTGATGCCTTTAGGAGTGTCACCACCTTTGGCAGTTTTTCGTTGGTAGGTTTGGATATTCTCCCTAGCAGTAGTGGGCATACTAGGGGTGGCTTCAGAGTGAGATTGAAAGTGGAATGAAGGTGGAGGAGATGGGTTAGACTGAGTTGGCTCCACTGCAGTCTTATCTCCAAATGTAGATGGAGAAAAGTGAGAAGAAAGTGAGAGAGGAGAGGTCTTACCAGAAGCAGCTTCAGTATGTTCTGGTTCAGCCTGAGCACAGTGCTCAGCTTGAACTTCTGTGTCAGCCTGAGAAGCTCCCCCTTGATTTTATCCCTCAGCTTCACTCTCAGAAGAAGCTCCCTCAGCTACCAAGAGCATTGGACCACTTAGTCCCTCTTGCTCAGGGAAGATGTCATTATTGAACATCTTGGAGCTGAGTGATGGAACAGAAAACACATCCCATCCAGCTTCATGGAGATCTCCCAACTCAGCTTCAAGCACCAAGGACAAGTACCTTATGAATGGCACATGGAGGTCCCTGGTGGTCTTCAGTACTTGGACTTTGAGCTCGTTGAATATAAGTTGTGCATAGTCGATACGTCTGTCGAAGAACATATTTTATAACAGCTGCATTTCAAACTCGTTGACTTGGTCCAAGCCTCCAACTTTAGTCCCCAGTGAACGTACCACTGTTGACACCATGAAGCCCCAGCCAGTTGGGAAAGTGGACTTCTTGATCACCCCTTCAGTTTGAGGGTGACCCATCAGAGGTAGAACTGACCTCGCCACTTGTCTAGTCACGGTGGACTCAAACACATCCTGAACAGGGAGTTGAAGAACTTTCCTTAGCCGTTGAAACGTGAGGACCACTGTTCTATCTCCATTACGAACAGTGTCTATGATCTCTCCTCTGTTCTGGTTGAAGGTGCATGTCAACCAGAACTCCAACAGATGTTGGGGAACAATGTTGAGTGATGCGCCACAGAAGGATAATGCCAGGGGGGATTTACGAATATAATCAATCCGAATTTCATATCCTCTGCCTTGTTTCCTCTGAGAAATCGCAAGACAGGCCCGTTGATTGTTGATTTTAATCACTGGCAGTCCATTGTTCTTAAAAGTAGCACCTCTGACCATCCGCTCACCTAGAACAAGAGTGGTACTTTCCATCATTGAATGTTTAGATTACACAGAGTAATCAATTTGTAACTCGCACTGAGCGATCGTCAATTGCGCACTGAGCGACTTAGGGTTTCGAATTCGATGGAACAGAAATTTGCACTTAGCAAATTTGTTGAAAGGTATATAGGCAGATGAGAGATTTATAGATGAGAAGTTGAAGCGTAAACCTCTAAAATGCGGTTAAGGTCGTTATATATACCTTTTCGAGGAGAGAGAAAAATTACCGTTGGAATCCCTTTTTAATCTGTTACGTCGAAAAATTACGGCTTGATGTAACAGTTAGAGGGTAGAAACACATCATTCTCCAACGGATACAAGTGTAAAATAATAATATTAACAAATAATAAGATTATAAACACTTTGTAAATATATCAATACACAATTGATATACAATACGAATTGAAACTGATTCAAATACGTATGGACAGAAAAATTAATAACACTTAGTAATTAATTCATAGATTGGACAAACCAAGCTGAGTAAACATATTACTCAGTCTAAGTCAAGCACTCAACTTGATTCAAGCACTCAGCTTGAGATTGATACTCAGCTTGAGTAGAGCACACAGCTCAGGCTTAATGACACTTAGTCATTTATGTTTAAGACTGACTTAAACATGTAATTTTAGCTACACTAAGTAGGTAAAATATGTTTGGAACTTACCAAACGTGTGAACCAATCACACAGTGTGAGTTAAGCACATAGCTCAGACTCAATGACACTTAGTAATTTTGTTCGAGACTAACTCAAACTAACATTTCAACCACAGTGAGTAGTTGAATTATGTTTGGAACTGACCAAACGTGTGAACCAATCACACAGTGTGATTTAAGCACATAGCTCAAACTCAATGAAACTTAGTCATTTTGTTCGAGACTAACTCAAACTAACATTTCAAACACACTGAGTAGTTGATTTATGTTTGGAACTGACCAAACGTGTGAACCAATCACACAGTGTGAGTTAAGCACATAACTCAGACTCAATGACACTTAGTCATTTTTTTCGAGACTAACTCAAACTAACATTTCAACCATTCTGAGTAGTTGAATTAAGTTTGGAACTGACCAAACATGTGAACCAATCACACAGTGTGCGTTAAGCACATAGCTCAGACTCAATGACACTTAGTCATTTTGTTCGAGACTAACTCAAACTAACATTTCAACCACACTGAGTAGTTGAATTATGTTTGGAACTGACCAAACGTGTGAACTCATTATTCAGTTTGACATATAGATCAGGTTATGAAAACTTATTTATAAACTGTGCACCCAGCTTAAGACACTTAGTCTCTCTCAAACTGAGAACTCAAATTTTAGACACTTAGCTAGGGGTTGAGCATACCCAATTTACTTAGCAGATACATAAACCTCTTTTCATCATGGGGCTTAGTAAAGATATCTGCTAATTGGTCATCAATGGAGATAAATTTAATGTCAACTTTACCTTTTTCCACGATGTCCCTTATGAAGTGATGTCTAATTTCAATATGCTTGGTTCTTGAGTGAAATACTGGATGGTAAGTGATAGCTATTGCACTTTGGTTATCACAGAAGATAGGAGTTTTCTTGAAACTCATCCCAAAGTCCTGAAGCTGATGCTGCATCCACAAGATTTGAGCACAATAACTCCCTGCTGCAACATACTTAGTTTCAGCAGTTGAAGTAGCCACTGAGTTCTATTTCTTACTAGACCAGCTTACTAATTTACCTCCAAGCAATTGACATCCTCCAGTGGTTGATTTTCTATCTAACTTGCACCCAGCATAGTCAGCATCAGAAAAACCAACTAACTCAAATCCAGAATCCTTTGGATACCAAAGACCTAGATTTGGTGTACCTTTAAGGTACTTAAAGATCCTTTTCACAGCTAAAAGATGTGATTCTTTAGGATCTGCCTGATATCTTGCACAAACACATGTAGCAAACATGATATCAGGTCTACTAGTTGTCAAATAGAGTAATGAACCTATCAATCCTCTATAGGTAGACTGACACACAGGCTTACCATCTGAGTCTTTACTCAGCTTGACAGTTGGTGTCATGGGTGTTCTCATGGTTGAACTTGAATCGAAACCATATTTATTTATCAAATCCAAAACATATTTGCTTTGATTGATGAAAATTCCATCAGGTTTTTGTTGAATTTGTAAGCCTAGGAAATATGTCATCTCACCCATCATACTCATCTTGTACTTTTGTGACATTATTTTGGAGAACTAATCACACAAAGACTCATTTGTAGAGCCAAAAATGATGTCATCCACATAGATTTGTACAAGAATTATCTGTCCTTTACTCTTTTTAATAAAGAGTGTCTCATATATACTGCCTCTGGTGAATTTCATGGAGATTAGATAAGTGGACAGTGTATCATACCAAGCTCTTGGAGCTTGTTTAAGACCATACAAAGCCTTGTCCAACTTATAGACATGATGTGGAAACTTTGAACTTACAAAGCCAGGAGGTTGTTTCACATAGACTTCCTCCTGAAGTTTTCCATTCAGGAAAGCACTTTTCACATCCATTTGATAGACTTTGAAGTCTTTATATGCTGCATAAGCCAGGAACAGTCTTATAGCTTCAATTCTAGCAACAGGGGCAAAGGTCTCATCATAATCAATTCCTTCTTCTTGCCTATACCCTTGTGCTACCAGCCTGGCTTTGTTCCGAACTATCACTCCATCCTTGTCCATTTTGTTTCTATAGACCCACTTAGTGCCTATAATTGTATGATCTTCAGGGGCAGGGACAAGGGTCCAGAATTTATTCCTCTCAAACTCATTTAATTCCTCTTGCATAGCATCAATCCAATCCTCATCTGCTAAGGCTTCCTCAGTCTTCTTTGGTTTCATCTGAGACAAAAAACCAAAGTGAGCAGCATAGGTAGCTGTAGCCTTAGATCTGGTCATGACTTTCTCTTGGACATTTGCAATGATTTGATCTTGAGGATGATCTTCGAGGAATTTAAATGTGGTAGTTGGAGAGTCTGGTTCTGAATCTGAGTGATGTTGAGGACCTCGAGGTGAACTTATCTGATCTCAACAGCAGCATTGTCAACAAACTGATTATCACTATGATTCTCAGTCTGAGTGACTTCAGTTCCACAAGGATTGACGAACTCGTCATCTTTCTCAGCTTGAGAATCCTTTGAAGCTTGTGATGATTTCATTGATGAACACACATCATCATCACTATCATCTCCTATGACATACATAGGATTTGACATGTTGATTTCCCTTAGCCTTTCAAGCTCACTCAGACTAACGGAGTCAGCTTGACTTATCTCAGCTTGATCAATACTGTCTTCATCAAATGAAAAATGAATTGATTCTTCAATGGCCTTTCTCCTAGAGTTATATACTCTGTATGATTTGGAGATTGAGGAATAACCAACAAATATTCCAAGATCAGCTTTGCGTTCCAACTTATGGAGCTGATATCTTTGATTCAGCACATAGCATTTTGAACCAAAGATATGAAAATAACCTATATTGGGCTTTCTAGACTTATACATCTCCTAAGATGTCTTTCCATGTCTTTTGACAATGATTGATCTATTCTGAGTATAGCAGGCTGTACTAACAGCTTCATCCCAGAAATAGAGTTTCAATCCTGCCTCACATAGCATTATCCTTGCAGCCTCAATTAAGGTTCTATTTCTCTTTTCAGCAACTCCATTTTGTTGTGGAGTTCTGACAGATGAGAAATTTTGTAATATTCCTTTTTGTTCACAGAAGCTTTCAAGGGTTGAGTTCCTGAACTCAGTCCCATGATCACTTTTGAGTTGCTTTATAGACAAACCTTTCTGCAACTCTTCCCTTTTGATGAAACTTATTATCTCCAGGGCAGCCTCACTTTTGGCTTTTAGGAATATTACCCAGGTGAATCGTGAGAACTCATCTACTATCACCAGAGTGTACTTTTTGCCACTTAGGCTTGGAGTACTTATGGGTCCAAACAGATCCATATGCAACATATGTAATGGGTCTGTTAATGAAAATTTTTGCTTTGATTTAAAGGACCCTTTATGGTGTTTCCCTTGTTCACAAGCTGAACACAATTTGTCTTTGAAAAATGTGATTTTTGGTAATCCAGAGACTAACTCTTTATTGGACAGCATATTTATATTTTAAAAGTTCAAATGCGACAAACGTTTATGCCATAACCAACTCAGCTCAGGAACAGAATGTGAATACAAGCAGGTTTCATTATTGGGATCAGTAGAATTAAGATCAAGTAGATACACATCTCTTTCTCTTTTAGCTATTAATACAGGCTTTCCCTTAGCATTATAAATTGTTCCTGCTTTCTTCCTAAAAGTAACAACATTGTCCTTATCACACAATTGACTGATACTAATCAGGTTGTGTTTGAGGCCTTTGACATATGCAACTCTCTGGAAAGTGACTTTACCAGCTTGCATCTTCCCATAGCCTTTGGTTCTTCCATGAGAGTTGTCTCCAAATGTTACTTTAGGACCTTCATCTTCCTGGAAATCACTAAGAAGTCCTTTCTATCCGGTCATGTGCCTTGAACATCCACTATCCAAGTACCATTTACTTGAACCCTGCACATGCTATAAAAACTAAACACATTAATTTTTCTTGGGAACCCACTTCTTGGTGGGTTCAGATGAGGAGCACTTAGCAGCTTCAACTTGTTGAACTGACTGCTAAGCTTGAGCAGGAACTGAATCCTGTGTAGGCTGATCAGTTTGTTCTTGCTCAGGCCTTGAGATTTCAGCATCACAGTCCTTAGCCTCATGACCTCTACTTCTGCATTTGTAGCATCTCCTTCTTCCAATGATGACAGGAGGTAGAGTGTCTAACAATCCTTGTGAGAATTTACTCTCGGTTTTAGGATTGTATATGGTGGATAACTTCTCAACTTTCTTTGCAAGCTGATTCACCTGGTGATCACTGACTTTGGACTTACCTTTGTCAGGTCTCTGTTTGTTATCCTGAGAAGATTGAGTAACAACCTTCTTCTCCATGACTTTGGACTTACCTTTGTCATGCATACTGGACTCACCAGTTTCAACAGGTTTGGACTTACCACTGTTGATCTTCTTGTACTTACCAATATCAACAACTTTGGACTTACCATTGTTGTGATTTGACCTCTGACTTACAGTGGTCTTCCTGTTCTTATAACTTCTCTCCGAGCCAGATAGAGAATTTTGTCTTTTGAAAGGATTTGGATTAAGCCTTTCTATGACTGAAGTTCTTTGAACAGGCTGAGTGCCTAATCTGTCCAACACAGACTTACTATGTTGTTTGGATGTTGAGCACTCATTACCATGATCTTCAGCCTTCACAAACATATTGAATTTTAGGCTTGGATCATGTCGTTTCTCTGAGGCTGACTTCTGAGACTTAATCAGTTGTCTATCTTCCTCAGAATCTGTACTTGCTATCTCATCATCAGCTACATAAGCTGCTGTTTGATAGTCACCTCCAAGTACAGCCTTCACCTGTTTAGGTATCTGTTGGTTTATGCACTGTTCAGCAAGCTTTGATGACTTACACTAAGACTCAGTGATCTTTTGGAGTTGATCAGCTTTGTCATTAGCTTCCTAAAGTTCTTCACTAAGAAGTTTGTTAATATGTCTTTGACATTCAAGGTCACACTGTACTTTCTTACCAACATCAATGAGAGATTGATTTTCCTTAATCTCATCTTTAAGTTTAGCTATTTCAGCTTTGAGGTCAGTCTGAGACTTAAGGATGGTCTTGAAATCATTTAGCAGATAATCGAATGCAAGACCCTCTTCTTCATCAGTATAAGATTATAAATTACTGACCTTATACATGGAAGTAGGATTCCAATCACTGTGCTTGCTTTTTTCTTCAGCTTCCTTCATGTCAGCTTCAAAGATTGATTCGGACATACCATAATCAACCTCATCGATTTCTATCTCTTCATCTTCTTGAGCCATCAGACATACATCATCATCTGATGTAGATGATTCTGTATCCCATGTTTCACGCTTTCCTTTCTTGAGCTGAGTATATTTCTTCTTGTATTTATCAGCTCTGTAAGCATTCTTATCAACAACTTATGTTGATTCCACCTTCTTTGATCTACACTCAGCAGCAATGTGTCCCTTTTTTCTGACAGTTGAAGCACACAACATTCTTGGGATCAAAAGAACTCTTTCCTTTGCCCCTGTCAGATCTTCCTCTTCCCCTTTTAGCTCTTCTCAAACGTCTGGCTAACATTGCCATTTGCTCAGTGATATTCTGAACATCATCAGTATCACTTGAGTCTGAGTCTGAGTAGTCAGCTTGAGATTCTGACTCAGTCTCAGATTCAACAGCTAGTGCCTTGGGACTTATTTTCTTCTTTTTCTGTGCAACTAATGCAATATCAGTTTTATCCAAGGACTCCTTCAGTTGTTGTTGAGAAGATTTCTTGTGTTCAGTGATCTGTTCATGATTCAGCAAGAACCCATAGATAGACTGAAGAGTTTGCACAAACAATGGCAAACAGGTTTCAAATGAGTATGATGGGAGAGATGTCATTCTTTCTCGGACTCCAAGTAAAACAGTTGAGTCATGGCAGTTTCATTTGCCAGTCTAAGTATATCAAAGATCTTCTCACCAAGTATGATATGCTCAACTGTAATCCTATCTCCACACCCATGGCTGCGAAAGCACATCTATCAACAGATTCAGATGGCTCTCCAGTGGATCTCAAAACCTACCGTGGGATGATTAGACATTTACTGTACCTAACTGCAAGTCGTCCATATATCATGTTCTCTACCGGTCTCTGTGCCAGATATCAGGCGAATCCAAAGGAGTCCCATCTGTTAGCTGTTAAGCGTATTTTCAGATATCTCAAGGGGTCTATGGATCTTGGTCTGTGGTACCCCAAGGACTCAAATCTGGATCTCCATGCCTACTCCGATGCTGACTATGCCGGATGTAAGATTGATAGGAAAAGCACCTCTGGTAGTGCACTGGGAGATCGGTTAGTCTGTTGGGCATCCAAGATACAAAACTGCGTATCTACTTCTACAGCAGAAGCTGAGTATGTTGCTGCTACAATGTGTTGTTCATAACACTGATAATTTTCTAAGTCTTGGTTCAATCGCATAGGCCTCCAATCGCATTGATCATCTATCGCATGGGATTACAACACTTGTTACTTATCCCTCAATCGCATGCGATAGACTAACTATCATGACCAAGTATCAATCGCATGTCTCAAATTGAACAATCAATCGCATGCGATTGAAGAATAAAAGGGGATAATCGCATGCGATTCGGATGAGATTGATAAAGGTTGATTCGCATGCAAGGGGTTATTCGCATGCGATTGATAAACAGGTTCATTATCATGCAAGGGGTGATTCACATGCGATTGATAAACAAAGGGGTGATTCGCACACGATTAATAAACAAGGGTTTATTCACATGCAAAGGTTGATTCGCATGCGATTGATAAACAGAGTGATTCGCATGCGATTAACTCACCAAAGAGTTAATCGCATGCGATTCAACACTTCTATCAGCCACACCATTTACCTATCAGCCGCTTTTTTTAACCGTTTAAGCACCCAATCACCGACTGACACTTGTCCTTTCAACTTTATAACCGTTCCATCCTCACCATCAGTCATTTCACAAGTTCAAAATTTACAAACACACAAACTCTCTCGATTCGGCTACTTTGATTTTACAAATACTCTCGTTATGCTTCCAAAATTTTCAATCTTAGTGTCAAACTACTCCTCATCATATAGGTAACAACTTGTACGGATTACATTTTTTAAATTATGACTCTAGACAGTAATTTTGAAGCCTCAAACTTCCGAATGCGATGAGATTTGCGAGACTTTTTATGAACTTTTAGGACACGAAACAAACTCCGTTGGTGAAACTTAACTTACGATGGCATGTTTGAACATATGGGGAACACTTTGATACAAAAGTATTTAAAAAATCTCAAAAAGTGTTTTTCGTGTTCTTGAGGTGTATGAGTTTTCACTAAACACTTCAAATATGGGCTAGAAAATGGTGTTAGGATGATTTTTGGAACATGCTTCAGTATTGCAAAGTTGTTTATTATTGTTTAATGAATATAATAAGATACTCAAAACAACTTTTTATGCTGAAAATCTTTCTGTCCACAATGAGGATTCAACACTTAGGGTATTTGAATATTTTTTCAACCTTGGTCAATAATTGGTCAACATTGGTCAACTTTGTCCACTTTTGCTCACTTATCAAAGTTTGACCAAATATTCAAAGCTGAATGTTGTTTTCTTCCATATCTGTTTATTTTAAATTTAACTGTTTTATCTCTTTGACAGATAAGATGGCACAAGTTGTACGTGACCCAGAGGAGATCATGCCCCGAGCCATGTTTCTTAACACTAGCTCTCATGAAAACAATCACTATATTGACCTAAACAAACTTAAAAACCCATCCTACCCCATTGTCACTGAGATTCTCAAAATCCACCAGCTGAACCACCTCCTGACATATAACCCAGCTACAACAGGCACACATGTTCCCGAGCTATACGTTCAACAATTTTGGAAGACTTGTGATGTCTGTATCAATGAAAGAGGAAGGGAGGTCATTCATGCTGAGGTTGATGAATTTCAAGTTAGCATTCCACTAAATTGCCTCAGAACAATCTTTGAACTACCCACCGCAGTCAGCAGACCACCAGCTACAGAATTTGAGGAAATCCCTAATGAGGATGCATGTCTTGCAGCTATAATGGAGATGGGATATGATGGTGAGCTCACCAAGAAAGGTCAATTCAAACGTACCGGCTTGCATCCAAAGTTTAATACATTCATGACGGTGCTTCAAAGATGTCTCACTCCAAAGCATTCAGGCTACGAATTCCCAACGGAGTATCAACTCAATTTCTTTGTAGCAGCTGCAACTCATATGCATGTGGATTATGCATTTCTTCTCTTCCAGGACATCAAAGCTACTATGCTCAGGAAGAACTCACAAAAGAAGAAGGATGCAAACATGCTGCCTTACCACCGCTTTCTACCAATGATCATCCAGCATGTGATGGATCGAAATGCGGAAATTCCTCGACGGACAGGTTTACCTTCTATTACTCTAAAACTTTTCTTGCATGTAAAACCTGCTAATCTACCAATTCCAAGACCTTTCCCTGTATCTCTCCTGGACCTTTGTGAACAGAATGATATTTTTGTAAGCTATATGGAGAGTGTAGGAATACCTCCCATGGCCAGGCCAGAGCCGGCCAGACTTGCCCAGGGAGGAGTAGCACCTGGTGAGGAAATAAAGGATAAGCCTCAGCTATCTATGGGAGATGCTGAGAGGGAAGAGGAGAGGGAAAATTCAGAGAGGGGTGGAGAAGCGGGTGAAGGTGATGAGACTAGAGAGGGAGGGGATGCATATGATCCCACCACTGTTCAAGCCATCGTTCAATCACTTTCTCAGATCACCCAAACCCAAGCTGTTCTTACTAAACTTGGTCTTGACGTTTCTGAGTCATCCAGTTCTTCTCGCAATGCCATCATTGCCCCTGACCATGACATTCCAGTTGTCTCTCCATCTCCTCATATATCTATTGAAATTGGCTTTGTCACTCCTGATTCTTTACTTGATCCTAATCAATATGCTGGATATGGTCCAGGTAGTGGTGAAGAGGAAGATAGATTAGATAGGAGTTCGAGTGAAAGAGAGGAGGTGAGAAAAGAAAAGCAGAGTGCTGAGGGACCCCTACACCAAGAAATCCGGGAAACCACATCCACTATGGGGCCCGACATTGTTAGGCCTCATATTGAACAAGTCGCGGTGATCCCACCCATGCAAGTTTCTACCCAACCTAGCTACTACGGTGTCTCTCAACATACACCGTCTTTATTGCACAGGGTTATAGCACACACACTAGGTCAACCCCAATTGGGTGTTAGACCTATTGAACAAAGAGGACTGCCTCCCTCGTCCTCGACTCCTTTTGATGCACGATTTGACATACCGCGGATTTCCGCATATCTTGACCAACATAGGGTAACAATCGATGCACTGAGCTTGTTGGCTCAACAAGTATTCTCAACTTCCAGAGGTGGTACCTTTCAAGGTTCCATTCGAGGATTGGAAGGAAATCCTGCTGGAGCCAACATCCCTGCTGCTCCAGTAGGTAGTACTGCCTATGTGGCTGGTACTTCAACCGGAAGTCTTCGTGATTCCGGGTTTGTTAAATGTACAGAACTTCAACAACAAATTCAACAAGCCGTGGCACCAATCCACCAACAACTGCAGACGACAAATCAAAAGTTGGATCGGATAGAACAAGCCTCCCAGTCCCAGCAACAGCAATTCAACAGGATTGAGGCAGTCCTTACTGCTAGGCCTCCAGTGCCAGAACCATAGTCACAACCTGATCCTACTTCTATCTCAGTTGATGCTCTAAAGAGTTTGCTGTATGTCAGACTTCTGGAACAACAGCCAGAATCTCCATGGATGACTTTCAAGAGTTTCATGAAGATGTAAACAACAAGATAGATGGGATCACCAGAGGTTTCTATACTTCACTATCAAAGGTTACTGACCGGCTGACACTACTTAAACAAACTTGTCAGTCTCAGGCTCAGGGAGCAAGAAGAGGCAGGATGATCAAGATCCTGATGATCAACCCGAGGGGGAGAAAAGAAGAAGACTATATATGACTTCTCCCTCTGCGGCTGCAAATGTACCAGTTGTACCTGTTCCCCAACTCAGTTCATACCTATCTGCAGGTACAAGTTCAGCTGGTTCTGGAAGTCAACACCAACAACAACAAGAATTGGCCGATGAAGTTTATGAACATCAACAAAAGGAAAATGCTGACAAACTAATTGTACTTTACGTACCTCAGCAACAATCTGAACAGAGGCCAATTGATCTTGAAGAAGGTGAAATACCTTACGAGCAGTCCCATGCCGAGATGTTTGAATGGTCTAGCGACTTAGAGGAAGAAATGAAGGATTTATATGAGTCCATACACACATAACCTGCAAGACATATGGGAGAAAGCAGTTCTGCTCAACCATAGGAGGAAACTGAGGATCCTGAAATTTGTGATATGTTCAGAGATATTGATGAATACGTTGGGGTTGCTACAAGTCCAGCTTCACCTACAATTGTTGACAGGTTTGATGACATCCCTAGTGAAAGGGAGCTTGCACGCAAAAGGAAAGAAAGGTTAGCAATTTCTAGAAGAGAAGCTAGGAGAAAGCCAAAATAGAAGAAACCAGCCTTTGACGTATCTAGGGTTCTCAGTGGAGTAAACATTGAAGTTCATGAAAGCTTCCCTCCTCCTCGTGGTCAGTTTCAAGAGTCAGCTGCCGATGTACTAGAAAGAAACAGACTGAAAGAGGCAGCTGAGAAAGTGAGAAAGGAATCTGAATGGCCCTTGCCAAGGAGCTTCATTGTGCCACCTGCTCCTCGAGTGTATCGTAGGGATCCAGGACTTGATGCAGGCAACATGTTCACAAGAAGTGCTGCCCAACAACCTATATGGAAACCGTATTTTGTCAATTCTGCTAATCTTGAAGAAAGAATTCCAAACATATTCAGCAATGAGCTAATACAGGTTATTTCCCTGAGTTGCGGAACATGGACGACAAACAGAGAAGAAGATATGAACACATCCTCGCTCAGTCTATGACAAAACCCGAAGAGATCAAATCAGAGTATCCAATAGTTGAACTTATCAATATCTATACTCAGACAACCTTCAGAATAAAGTATGCCATCTTTCATGTCAGAAGAGCAAACAACCTGTCATACTTCCTCAACGAAGCAGACTTAAGGTTTATAAGTATTGAAGACATCAGCTTTATCTTTGACACCCTCTCTCAGAAAAGAGGAAAGTGGCCTGCAGAAGAGTTTGGAAGGGGTGCTCTGATGAAATACGTGAGAAATTTAATGGAATAGTTGGAGGAACATGATCTGCAACTCGGAGCTGAAAACAACTATCTGAAAGACAATCTCTTAAAGCCTGACCAGAGCCATCCAGATCTAGAAAAGCTTGAAGAATTGACAGTTATCTATGATGGGCATCCAAACTTCAAAGGTGATCGAGGTGTTGTCTCAAGAAATTCAAAAGGAGAAAAGATATTCATTAGACTTGATGAATTAATGTCATATTCAGATGGCACTTTGAAAATCCTTCATCATAAGATACATTAGAAAGTTTGGGATAACCGGGCAGCCTATACTGATGAAGAATATGCTAAAGCCTATCGTGCTATAGAAAGGATGAGAACGACACTGGCAAGCAGAAGGAAAATACGCAAGTGGCAAGTGGCATTCGGAATTCGCAACAAATCCGCATACGAATAGATTAATGTATTTATTTGTTGTGAATTATTACACACCTCACTTAGGGGGAGATTGTTAAAAATATTAAAGTAAGAGGTGTAATATGTAATTAGTCAAAGTAGGGGAAATGCTATATAAAGGCATTTCCCCCACATTCTAATGTAAGTTTTGCATATTACTCACTTGTGTTTTTGTGTTCTCAATACTCTCTCTCGGCTCTCTCTAGAAACCGAATACACACACTAACACATACTACAAGATTAACATCTTGCATTGCTTCATCCGTATATAATACGGGACCATCAACTACAATGACTAATAGGTGACTTTTTTATTTACAAAGTACATGAAACATGAAAGGCACTAATATAAAATAAAAAATTAAACGTCATATAACTACGAAGATAAAACACACAAGTAATGAACTAATTAAGTACAAAAGGAACTACTAAGTACGAAAGGAACTACTAAGTACGAAAGGAACTAATTTGTAATTTAGCACTTAACTAGTGAACCAAACAACAAAAAACCCAAAGTAACTACTTAGTAGATTACTAGCAATTAGTAATGATTAATAAAACACTAATTAGCATTACCAACAAATATCAAGTATCAAATTTTCAAATGGTTAATTATCAACGAGTCAATTAGTTCAAAGACAATTATCAATGACAAAATTAGACAAATAAAAAATCACAATCCACAAACATAACCACACAATCAGATTAAATCAAATAGGCAATAAACACAATGATAAACTAATTAAACTTTATAGGATTGAAGAGGTTTGTGCACCTGGTGGTTTTGTCGATGAATGATGACTTTTTTTCTCTCTCTTTTTAACAGTAACAATCCTAGTACAAAACCATATGTTATCTCAAAATATATCAATCCCCCATTATTCTTAGGGCTCTTCTAGATGGTTATACTACTTACTGCACTCAGTATAACCATCCATTACATCTACCCCCATTTTTCCTTATCTTTGTGTCTTCACTCTTTATAATCATTTGCTATGTCCACAACTACAAACTAGATCATTCGACTTCAAAACCTACCAAATTAAGAGTCATACTTTGATCAGTCATTCTCTTGTTAAAATCATTAACCATTGCAACAGACATTCAGACCCCTCCCTTGTATTACCTATGGCAACCAACTCAATGACTCACACTTAGGTTTAGTTGAGTCTCAATTTGTTAAATCTTGATGAATGATGAGTTGATGACTTCTGAAATTCTTTTATGTGTGTATTTTATTCACTTTTGATTCTAAAATTTTATTTAATTTTTGATAATTGCATTTCCCGATTTCTAATATTTGGGTTTTGAATGGAGAATCACACCAATGATGAAATGATAAACAACGAAGCCCTAGTTACAGCAAAAAACCCAAATCAATCTACGAATTATGACTTCTTATTCTGATTTATAAAGGAATAATCAAAAATACTAACCTAATCGGTGAAGCTCGTTGCAAATGGCGAATTTGCGGTGATTAGATTGATTGCAACGTTGATTGTGTATTTGCACCGAAGAATCCGAATGCAAGGATGTGGAGCCCTAGTGATGCACTCTCAACTCGTGAAGAAACCGATCGGTTTCGTTTTCTTTTCTGAATCGGTCATTTGGAAATTAAAATCTTCCCTCCAGTCTTCCCTCTGCGTGATAAAGAAAAGAGAGCTAATACTATTGCTTCCTTTTTGGCCCCTTTACGGCTTTACGTACTTACTCTGGGCCTCTTTTAATTTTTCTGTTGGCCCAAACACATACATATATATTAAGGATTGCATTTTTAATAATGGCCCCTAAAAATGTTGGGCCCTGGGCGGTTGCTCCTATGGCCCAGGCCCAGGGCCGGGTGTAATACCCTGAAATAGGGGTTAGTTGTAACTAGTTGTACTCTGTGTTTGTTCACTTGTACGTTGATGTTGACTAAATGTTTTTTCGTTGGTGTATACTTGTTGCTAACTGGTGTTAATTGTGGATAAAATGTAACGACGTGGAAAATGTCATAAGTAGATAAAGTCGATAAATTAAAAAACGGTTTTAGATAATGATTCCGAAAATATCCTCGTTAGTTGAAACGGGTAAACCTAAGTCGCGTTGTAAGTTGAATAAGGGAACAAAATACCCCTTGGGTATTATTTGACCCAATAGAGCCGGTCCAAGCTTTCCCTTATCCTCTGGAAACCTCAAAATATACATTTATACACATACATACTTACGAACAAAACACACACACACTTGTATCATTTGAACTTTTAAAGAGGAAATCAAGAAAGAAAAACCTATTGATAGCTGATTCTAGTAGTGATTCGAGTCTTGTAACCTGTGTTCATCTCCTTTCAAGTAGGTATTCTTGAGTTGATAACCCTAGTTTGAGTTTTTGAAGAAGATGACCCATTTGGTGGGCTAAACTGAGTTGTAAGTGTAATTTGAAGTGTTCTATACATAGGTAAGTTAGTATTGGTGTTAAAGAAACCATACAAACCATCAAATCTGAGTTTTGGTCGTGTTTGGTGTCAAAAACGTGAAGAACAGCTGCTGTCAGAAAACAGAGCTGCAACTTACTGTAACGACCATGCTTGCGGCCATAAGGGAAAGGCCTTGCGGGCGCAAGTAGGTATAAATGTTCATTGCGACCGTAAGCAATGGGTATTGTGTCTGTAAGTGGTTGTGTCATGGTTTACCATCTAAGGACGAAGCAAAGAAGCCTACAGGCGTAAGCATATAGCTTGCGGCCGAAAGCACCCAGAGAACCACCCTTGCGGGCGTAGACATGTCCTTGCGGCCGTTAGCTTGGGTGGTATCGGGTTAACCTTTGCGGGCGCAAGGAATTTTCTTGCGGCCGTAAGGAGGGGTTTAAGAAGGCCTTGCGGCCGTAAGTCTTGCCCTTGCGGACGTAAGAATTGGTTTTAAGTTGACAAATTGTAGACTTTTGTTTGATCTATACATAGTTGACACGAAGTTGTGATTGAACCTAAACCTGTTGTGTTAGGTACTACTGAGGAACCGGAAGAAACTAAACATTATATATGTCTTCTTTAGCTGCAAGGTGAGTACCGGTTTCCCATGAGACTCAGTAAGTAGGGCTAACTGTTGTTTGTTGCAATATGCTCTGGACGTTTATACGTGCACACACGAGGTATAGGTTTCCGAGGAGACTCAGTAAGTAGGATTTGTGTGCATAACCATTGAACCCTGATGATACGCCCAATGCCATAGGACACTCAAGGGTCACACCTGTGAGGGTATGTAATTCAAGTAAGAAAATCCACACAGTTCGGAGACAAGTATTATGCAAGTTAGTCATAAACCAGTATTGGGAGTTGGGAAAATAACTAGGTTAAATATAATTGACAACTATATATATATTTATTAGTTACTAAATATATATTGTCAATTATTGGATTAATATCTTGGATATTAATTAAAAAGGTTATTGTTACTAATTGTCAATATTATTAAAGAGGTTAAAATATATTAAAGAATTATATATATATATATATATATATATATATATATATATATATATATATATATATAATGTCGATTTATATATATATATATAAATATATATATATTAATATATTTTATACGAATAATAAAATGGTTTAAAAAGGTTTCCTAATTAAAGATAACTAGATAAGTTATCTATAAGTAGGGGTTAAACCATAACAATTAGGGTTAATGTTTTACTAATAATAAAAATCAATCTCTCCCCTCTCTGTCCTTGTGTTCGACGGCCGAAGACACCCCCTCCCAAGGGTGTAGTCGATTTTGGTGATTATTGGTGTAAGGAATCAAGATCAAGCCAAGTGTGGTTTAAACCTTTCTAGCAGGTGCTTGTAATACCTCATCACGGGTGGATTAAGCTTGAGCAATTAAGGTATATTCTCATCTAATGTGTTCTTGGTGATGTATGGGGAAATCGATGAACTTAATATGTGTTTGACACATATATCGATTTCCAGTATATGATACTAGGTATGATTGCATGCTTAGTTTTATGTTTAATTCAATCCTGCTTTGCCCTGTATGCATTCTGCGCAAAAGGCTATATACCTGTGATCATAATTTTCGATTTCATATATATTGGATATATACACATGTGGTAAACTAAGATCTGTTTTAATCCTTTAGGGCCTTAGGATTAAGATTATTATTATATTTCCGCCTATGTGAATAATAATTGTTTAATTATACAATTCTGAGTTGTTTCAAACCAAGTTTGGTTGTGAATCAGGAAAACTCAAGTAAGAATTGTGACCTGTAAAACCCAACAGTGGTATCAGAGCCTCGGCTCAGTTTATCACAGTGTGTTGGAATATATGTTATTATCATGTTTTGGATATTATTTGTATATATGCTTTTTCGAAAATCATAAGGATTGAACAAGTCTATGTTGAATCCTAGTTTATCTAAAATAGTTTGTTTTTATATAAGGTTTGTAGATTTAAATTTTTTATCATAAAGGTAAACCAGTTAGGTTTAACCGGTTAAAGGATTAAATTAATAAATAGAATATTTTGAAAAATTGCATGTTTATCTCTTTTACGCACTTTTTCGATTTTGAAGATAGGCTAAGTCAATCCCATTTATGTTTGACTGGTTAAAAAGGTAATTAAAGTTATAAAAAAATTGAACTTTATGTGTTTGATCATATATATGTATATATATATTAACCAGATTGTGTTAATATGGATTATTTATGGTTTTTGATAAAAAACTAGTTGAGTTTAAGATTAAAAGGATAAACCTTAAATTTAAAGAAATCCCATTTTGTCAACAAGTTCTATGTTGATAATCTGGATTTCAAAATTTAATTAATAAAAGAAGTTATGTTTTAGTTTTTGAATCTTGAATAATAAGGGAATTTCTAGAATCAATTACATATATATTCAATACATAAAAAGTATCCGAATTAAATGTTAAACCGGAAAATGGACCAAAGGGAAATCTCGACCCAATGGGGAGATCTCGACCTAAGGGGTTTCGGCCCAAGGGAGATCTCGACCCAAGGGGTCCACGGCCCAAAAGGGGTCTTTCGGCCCAAGAGGCTATTCGGCCTAATGGGGTACACGTCCCGAAGGGGTCCTCGGCCCAAAGGGGATTTACGGCCCATGGTGGTTTTCGGCCCAGTTAGCGGTGCAAACCATGGGATCACGACCGGTTTTTGGGTTTTGGCCCAATAAGCCCTTTTCAGCCCAGTTGGGGTTGAATTGGACAAGTTTGTTATTTTTTTATTTTATAAAAGCCCAGGTTTTATTTTTGATTTAAATTGTTTTTCATTTTATATTAAAATGGGCCTATATGAATTTAAAAGTGTTTAATGAATTTAATGGGCTTTATGGCCCAATTAGGTGAATTCAAGAATGGGCATAGGCCCATTGGGACTTGAATGATATATTGGGATTATTAATTCGGATGAAATAATAATAATACTATATATATATATATATATATATATATATATATATATATATATATATATATATATATATATATATATATATATATATATATATATATATATATATAAGTCTATGAAAACCAGTTCAAGTTCTTGAACTAGAGTTAAACACTAGAAAATGATAGTTATTATTTTCTAAGGATGTATTTAAGGCAAAACATTTGTAATTTTGATTATGATAGGAATTATAATCAAGGAGAGCTCACATGTATTAAATAAGAATCTATACAAGTGTTTTTCCATACTTGTGATAATGTAAAGTTTCGAAACCAATTTCCGTAATAGGAAATAGTGGATATTAGAGAAAATCCAAGTTTAAGGTTTCGGTAACTTTAAGATTCTTATTGGAAATCTAAGTTCTAGATTTATAATAAAAATCAGTGTTTTTTGACTTTTGTAACAAGTTTAACCAAGTTAACAGGGTATTTTAAGTAATGCTATATTTTCATAATAGTCAGTGGGAGCAATTGACCTATGCTAAGATGTTTATCGGGTTTTTGGATAAATTAATATACATATATGTATAATCGCGTAGAAGCAAGTAAGTGCTTATATTAGCACGGAAATTACTAGCTTATTGTTTTTCAAGGACATATATAATCTTAATGATGGGAATTTTGTGGTTACAAAATGAGTCCAGGTAAATGGACTAGTCCGAGGAGGTCATAATTTTATATTGAAATTCAATGTCACCAATATTAACATATTAAAAGGAGTTTAGTTTTGGAATAATAAACAGATTATTAGATAAGTGCTTTTACACTGGATCTCTATTTTTGTATACAAGGGGATGTAAGCAAAAGGGGTTATTATTTCAGTCTATTTCTTGGAATAGAAAAGTATCTATACATCTACAATATAACCATGTATGGTTATGGGATAATTTTATACATCTGGAAACAAGGAGTTTAATCCTGTTCTCCAAGTTTTAAATGATGTGAAAAAATTTGAAAGACTAGACTTGTTTTTCAGGGTTTGCGGAAAAACAGTTTGTCTCGCAAAATGAGTGGGAGCACTAGTTAGTGTATACTCATTTTTAGTTCATAGTAATGATGTGGCTTCAAGAAGTGATCCGTGATAAGTCCATTTAAACCAACATAGTAATATAAATAGCTACCCCTGTGGCTAAAGCCCGGTATCATCTTGCTCCTTCCGAGGTTCGGGAGATGATGACGCAAATTCAGGAGTTTCTCGAGAAGGGCTTTATTCATCCGAGTTCTTCTCCTTGTAGTGCTCCAGTTATCTTTGGTAAAAAGAAAGATGGGACCATGCGGATGTGTATTGATTACAGAGAGCTTACTAAGCGAACGGTGAAGAACAGATATCCACTTCCTCGAATATATGATTTATTTGATCAATTGCAGGGGGCGACTTGCTTCTCTAAGATTTATCTCCGGTCAGGGTACCATCAAGTGCGGGTTGCTGATGATGATGTTCCTAAGACGGCTTTCCGTACTCGTTATGGATGTTTTGAATTCTTGGTGATGTCATTCGGCTTAACCAATGCACCTTCCATTTTCATGGATATGATGAATCAGGTTTGTCGTCCTTTCTCGGATAAATCCATAATTGGGGTTATTGATGATATCCTTATTTATTCGAAAATTGAAGTCGCTCATACTGCATCTGCGGCAAGTTCTTGAAACATTTAAGCGAGAGAAACTATTTGCTAAATTTTCCAAATGTGAATTTTAGCTTCGTGAGGTACACTTTTTTGGTCATGTGATCTTCAGGGATGGCGTGAAGGTTGATCCAGTGAAAGTTGAGGTGGTGATGAATTGGGCAGTTCCTCGAAGTCCTTCTAAAGTTAGAATTTTGCTTGGCTTAGCTGGTTACTATTGGCAGTTTATCCGTGACTTATCTAAACTTGTAGGTCCTTTGACTAAACTTACTCGAAAATACGTTGCTTTTGTGTGGTCGGAAGCACAAGAGAAAGCGTTTCAATCTTTAAAACAGCTAGTGTGCGAAGTGTAACATCCCAAAATGGGGCCTAGTTGTAACGAGTTGTACATGTAGCTTTGTTAGTGGTACTTTGACTTTAATTGGTGTCTTGTTGTTAAATGTAGTATACTTGTTGTTAAATGGCGTTTTATGTGTTAATTAGTGTTAAATGTGGATAAAAATGTGGTTTCATGTAAAGTGTCATAAGTTGACCAAGTCGGTATTTTATTGAACGGTTTTAGATAATGGTTCCAGATATATCTCTGTTAGTTAAAACGGATAAACCTAAGTGGTGTTATAAGTTGAATAGGGGAATTAAATAACTGAGTTGGGGTATTAGATTATTAAGGTCGGTTCTTTGTGTTTATCTGTTTGGTTTCACCAGACAAACACATACACACTTACGTACAAACTAGAAAACAGACACACACACACTTCTACTCTCTAAACTTGGAAGAAATCAAAGAAGGAAATCAAATTCAAGTGATTTCAATAGTTGATACAAGCTTCAAGACCTGTTTCTGTAGCCTTTACAATCTGATTTGTAAGTTTTCATGTCTAAAACTAGTTCTTGAAGTTTCATGTAGAAGATGACCCATTTTGATGGATTCAAGAGGGTTGTGGTGTTTGTTTTATGTCAAATACATGTTAGTAGGCTTATTTGTATGTTATAAATGAAGTATAAACGCTTGAATATGGATTCAAGTTGATTTTGGTATCAAGAATGCGTAAAACAGCGGATGTGCTCTAACAGAGCTGAGTTTTCTGTAAAAATGGTGCTTGTTGTAACACCCTGAAAAAGGGCCTAGTAGTATAGTGTTGTATCTTGTGCTTTAGTACTTGTACAGTGACTTTAAGTGAGTTAAGTTAAGTGTTTTGAGTGACTAACGTGTCTTGTGTTAATTATATGTGATTATGTGAAAAGTGTCAAACGTGTCTAAAAGTGATGTCGTGTTATACGGTTTCGCCTAACGATTCCGTAGATATCCCCGTTGGTTAAAACGGGATGGCGTGTGTTAAGTTGTAAGTTGGAAAGGGGAACAAAATACCCGGGGTTTAATTAAATTACCCTAATTTCGGTCTATTGCTTCTTATCCCCTGTTGAAGCCAATTACACACACTTGACACACATACATACATGTACAACACACACACACTTCAATCTTGGAGCTTTTGAAGAGTAAATCTTGGAAACAAGTTGGTACAAGTGATTTCAGTGACAAATCGAGTTTAACCTGCTGTACTTCTTCTTCCTTGTAAGTAATTTTGATCGAGAACCCTAGCTAGTGTAGCTAATGTTTAGTGATATTTCCCCTTTCGCAGGTTTGTGATCAGATGGCCTGGCTAGGCGGGTTGCTTTGGGTAGTGTTATTGTATATATCTTTTGGAACACTTGTTTGTTAACTTTGATACTTTGCGACGATGGGCGGTGCGTCACACTGGCTTGATTTTTGAGACTTGGCTTGATTCGTTGTTCTTGATCGCCAAGTCGATAAACAGTACTTAATATGTAATCAGTGGTTTGTTCCGCTGCTAATCTTTTGTGTAAATAAAGTTTTAAAAGTTTTAATTTCCGCTAATTTTAAGCTTGTGAAACCCGGTGTTACAATTACGTATCAGAGCTTATGTTTGAGGGAATTGAGTACTTGCGAGAGTATTCGATCTCAAACTCGGGCTTGAGCATCGTTAAGTGTTCCTAGAGGGGTAATTGGGGCTGAGTGTGAGCGTTATGTGTTTACTACTCATTGTGAACTAACTTGTGTGTTAGTAAATTGTGATTAAGTGTACTAAATGTGTTCGCCCCTTGTGTATAGAAAGTATGTGATAATGTCCGAGCGACGTGCTACTACCGAGGAAGCGTTAAAGCAGATGGAGGACGAGGCTTCTCGTACTCACGTGGAGACCGAGGAGGAATCGTCATGGTGTGATACTCAGGGCTCGAGACCTGATAGAGATCGTGAGGCGTATATTCTGCGTCTCGAAGAGGAGCTTCGCTCAACTAGGGAGCTACTGAGGGAAGTTGTTAAGGGCAAGAAACGTGAAAAATCCTCTTACAAGAAGTTTATGTCTTGCGGGCCGAAGGTTTATGAGGGCAGTGATAATCCCTCAGAGACTATCCGTTGGTTGCGTGAGACAGATCAAGTGTTTGAATCATGTGATTGTGAAGCAGAGAACCGTGTGAAGTACGCGGTTTGTATGGTTAAAGGCCGAGCTCTGGATTGGTAGGATACTGTGAAGGATACATTGAGTAGAGAGGTGATAGCTGCTCTGACATGGGAGCAGTTCTCTGAAAAATTGAAAACAAAGTATTGTACACATTATGATCTTGAGAGAATGGAGAACGAGTTCAATAGTTTCCGTAAGGGGGAGAAACCGGTGGAGGACCTTATCAACGCTTTTACTGATAAGGTAAGGTTTATACCACATCTTGTGACCAACGAGAGAGCGAAAATGTGGAAGTTTGTGAATATGTTACCGCTGGAGTATCGAGCTCATGTGAGAGTTGCTGCTACTATGGATCGGGCGTTTGAGATAGCCCGACAAATTGATGGTGATCTTCGTCAGTGCAAGGGAGAGCAAGCTGTGGAGGGTAAGAAGCGAAAATTTTAGCAGTATTCGAAGTCTGGAACTTCCAAAGGGCAATCTGCTGCTGGTGGAAAATTTGATTTGAGCAAGAAACCTAGGTCTAATAATCGTTGGTGTTCTATGTGCCATACTTATCACTCGGGAAATTGTTCAAAGGCCACTACCATATGTATGCGGTGTGGCAAAAAGAGGCACGCAGCTACAGAGTGCTCATTTAAAGAAAATGTGTGTTTTAAATGTCTGAAGCCGGGGCACAGGATTACAGAGTGCCCGATGAGACAGGGTGGTGATACTAGGGCTGGAGGGTCTTCTTGCAGGACAAAGAAAGATGGCGCTCCTCGCTCCAAGGGTCAGGATTTTCAGATGCAACTGAAGAAGCCAAAGCTGCTGGAGACGTGATCACTGGTAGTTTCTTGTAAATTCTGTTCCAGCTTGTGTGTTATTTGATTCTGGAGCTACCCATTCTTTTATATCTGTGGCTTTTCGTGATAAACTGCAATTGCCTATATCTGTGTTATCTGAGCCGATTAGAGTCGAAATTGCTAGTGGTAAGGTAGTTTCGGTTAATGATAGTGTTCCTGGTGCTAACCTTGACGTGGACGGGAATAGTTTCCCTATCTTTTTTCTTCTCATGCCAATTGCGGGCTTTGATGTGGTGGTTGGTATGGAATGGCTTAGTGGTCTGAACGCGGAGATTCTGTGTTCGAAAAAGATGGTAAAGATTCCTCTACCCGATGGGTCTTGTGCTATAGCTTGAGGAGAACGTCGAGAATCTGATATTCCTTTTAATTCTGTGATGAAAGCTAAGAAGTCGATTTCTAAGGGCTACGAGTTTTATCTAGCTCACGTGATTGATGTAAAGCTGGAAAAGCAAGTGGTCAAAGATATTCTGGTAGTGTCAGACTATCCGGAGGTGTTTCCAGACGAATTGTTGGGTTTGCCACCAGTGAGAGATGTGGAGTACAAAATTGATCTTGTTCCAGGGGCTACTCCTGTAGCTAAAGCTCCATACCATCTTGCTCCTTCAGAGGTGCGAGAGATGATGACACAAATACAGGAGTTACTTGACAAGGGCTTTATTCATCCGAGTTCATCCCCGTGGATAGCTCCTGTGTTATTCGTGAAAAAGAAGGATGGAACCATGCACATGTGTATTGATTAACGGAACCTGAATAAGCGAACGGTAAAGAATAAGTATCCTCTTCCACGTATTGATGACTTGTTCGATCAATTGTAGGGAGCGACTTGCTTCTCTAAGATTGATCTTCGCTCTGGCTACTAATGGGGTAGGACCCCAAAACTTGGTGCTCCGAAACCTACCACCATCTAGGAAAGAAGCAAGTCCTGGAAGCTCTAAGTGGTTCGAAGGACCCCTGTCTCCTGGAGCTATAAGCAGGGCCGAAGACCCCACCCTCCTGGAGCTGAGCACTGCCAGGAGAATCCCCGGCCTCGCCGTTATAGATATGCGGATCACATATTCCCAAAACGCAGGCTTGCCTATCAAGTCGCATTTAAAGATAAGTACGGAGCACCTGCATCCAAGTACACCATGCAGACTTTCTAAAGATCTTTGTCTAGAAGAGCCACAGCAGGAACAATCATCACCAATAATGGATCCTTAACACTTGGACAATGATCCAAAGGCCCTGGTATGTCTTCTCCTTATTATAAATAACAATCACATTCATATCAAAAAGGGGACACCAGCAAACACGTAAAACATACCGTCCTCCACCTTACTAACTTGAGAGTTGGAGAGGAATACGGGGATCCATCCCCGTCTTCCCCTAACGTTAGGTGTTAGCCGTTTTTCAGAATCATTCTCAAGGAAAGATTCAGCAAGCAAAGCACTCACGCATTGACGAATTTCAGAGGGAGTTGAATGCGCGATCAAATGGCGCCATCCGTGGGACCGACAGTTCTTTAAGCTTCGTCTACATTCCTCCCACACTCAAAAAACAATCCACAACAGCTAAAAATGGCCACACCTGGTCAAACACCCTCCATCTAAAACACCACAAATATTCCTCACATCAACACGGACACAAGTACCTCAAACCCCGTGGCCGGTCAGGGTGGGGGAGGTCCGCCCGATCCATCACCCATGAGACAACAACGATTGCCCCCAGTTCAACCGTTTGGTTTACAACGGGGTGGTCTGGGTTACCTCAATAGCGAAGAGTGGGAGGTGGTCACTCTAGGCGACCGGGCAACACAGTCATCCCAACAGGTAGAAGCATCCCCACTGATACCCACCAACTTGTTCAACACACCGAACATGCAAAGCAGCACTGCTGGGTTAGCTATGAACACGCAAGCCCAATTACAAAGCATGTTCCTAGCACAAGCTCAAGCGCAGGCCGCCTAATGGAAAAGCGTAGCCATGCAAGGGAGAAACTGGGTTGGGGGGGAGAGTGCGTATGATGCAACCCCAACCCATAGGAACACTAGTGCAACATTCCTTTCTCTCGCCACATTGAAGAGCATCAGATACCTGATAACGTCAAGATCCCCGCGATAGTGGGAACTTATGACGGATCAGGAGACCCAGATGACCATATGAACCTATTTCAAGGAGCTATGAAGTTCCAGAAATGGGACACAGCGGTGGCATGCAATGCTTTCCCCATGACTCTAAAGGAGAGTGTGCGAGAGTGGTTCGCCAGTCTCCCTTCAGGAAGTGTACATAGCTTTGAAGACTTACGAGAAAGGTTCAGAAGCCACTTTAGACCACAAAAGGTCCATGCTGTTCAGAAGCCACTCTAGACCACAAAAGGTCCATGCATAATCTCATTTAAGAACTCACCTGATAAGACAAGAGGTCGATGAGAGCATGAGGGATTACATCCCCCGATACAATAAAGAAAGGGCTAAAATACCTAATCTCTCGGAGAGCCATGTGATATCCGGATTCATCATGAGCATCAAACCACCTCAGCTCATAGAGGATTTGTCTACAAGGGTCCCCCTTACTTTCCAAGAATGCATGGACTGGGTCTATGCCTGGGTGCAGGGGAAGGAGACAGCCAATCAAGTCAGAGGGCTCAATAAGAAAAAAGGATCAAAGAACAAGCCCTGGAGCGGAGAAAGCTCTGGCTCCAGAGGGAATTTCAAGGATAGAACTCCTCGAAGCTTCCAGGAGGCGAGGAGAGATAGAATGTATGAAGGCAGAAGCAAGCTTATTTCCAGCCTTTCCAAGACTCCTAAGGAGATCCTGGCCACTGAAGGGGCAAGAACCGGGTTCAGAACTCCTCCTCCCATGACTGATCCACGCAGGCTCAATAGCCGATTGTACTGTAAAATTCCACGAGGATAAGGGGCATGACACTGACAATTGTAAAGAGCTCAAGAAAGAGATAGAGCTGGCCATAAAAGCAGGGAAGTTAGAACATCTAGTACAAACAATCAAGGAAGGCAGAAAAGGGGATGGCAAGAAAGATCCCTCCGGGAGGAAGCCAATAGGCCCACTTGAAGAAAAAGACCCAGAAGGAAGGATCAACATGATCCAAGCCTTCGGCATGGAAGGAAGGAAGAGAAGAGGCCAACCCTACGCCCCGCCTTCCTACCTTATGATACCTACCATAGATGAAGCAGACTAGGAGCCTGTGGTCACTAGCATTAGGGTAGCAGACTATGAGATATCCAGGGCCCATTGGGATGGGGGAAGCTCTGTGGATATAATGTATGACCATTGCTTCCAGCAACTACCTCCCAGGGTAAGAGCACGAATTCAGCCCACGGGGGCACGTTTGTCTGGATTTTTAGGAGAAGTAGCGTGGCCGATCGGGCAAATTCGGTTATGATCCATCATTGGGTCCTACCCGCAAACAGCCTCGGCCGACTTAGACTTCGTAATAATCAAAGCACCCTGGAAGCACAACATACTCCTAGGTAAGCCTGTCATGAGGAAACTTCATGCAATAGTGTCCACCATTCACGGTTTAGTCTTGTTCTCCGTAGGGGGAAGCATCGGTACATTACAAAATTTATTAACAAAATGGAAAATGTGCGTCAAGGTACAGCCTAGATATGAGCTATGGGACAACCATCCCACGGAGGTGATTGTCAACCCGAGGTTCGCAGAACAAAAAGTCACCATTGGCATAAATATCTCACGACTTGTGAGAGCACAGCTAATACAACTGCTTTGTAACAACGCCTCTATTTTTGCTTGGGAACCTTCAGATATGACCGGTGTACCAAAAGCTTGAGCAGAACCGCTGCTGGGAGTACACCCCAACGTAACCCCAGTAGGGCAGGAGAAAAGAGGTTTGGCTCCGGACCGAAGCTGGGCAGCCTGTGAAGAGGTGAGAAAGCTAGCAGAGGCAGGAATACTCAGGGAAGTGCAATACCAGACATGGGTAGCCAATCCCGTAATGGTTAGAAAAGGATATGGCTCTTGGCGCATGTGCATCGACTTCAAAGATATCAACAAAGCATGCCCTAAGGATAACTATCCCCAGCCTGAGATCTCATGGAAGGTGGAGAGCCTAACTGACTTCCCGATAAAATATTTTCTGGATGCGTACAAGGGATACCACCAGATACAAATGGCAGAAGCCGACGAAGACAAGACAGCTTTCCACACCGACATAGGAATCTTCTGTTACAATAGGATGCCCTTCGGATTAAAGAATGCTGGAGCGATGTATCAAAGGCTGATAGACATAACCTTCAATACCCAAATTGGACGTAACATGGAGGCTTACGTGGATGACATGGTCATAAAATGCAAAACAGAAGAGGAAATGATCAAGGATATCCAAGAGACATTCGACAACTTAAACAGGATCAACATGAAGTTGAACCCTAGAAAGTGCTTGTTTGGAGTCCTGGAAGGCAAATTCCTAGGACATGTCATTACGGAAAAAGGGATAAGAATGAGTCCGGATAAAGTGCAGGCCATCCTAGAAATGGAACACCCTCGAAGCAAAAAAGAGCTTCAAAAGCTAAATGGCCGCCTGGCAGCCCTAAGCCACTTCGTGTCCAGAGCCGCGGACAAGTCCTTGCCTTTCTTTGCAATTTTGAAGGGTTGTGTCAAAAAAGCCGATTTTCAATGGACGACTGAGGCCAAGGAAGATTTTGGGAAAATCAAGAAGTGTATCAGTGAGCTACCTACCCTGTGCGTACCCAAGGCAGAGGAGACCCTCACACTTTATCTGGCAGCTTCTAAGGGAGCAGTGAGTGTTGTCCTCCTGGCAGAAAGAAAGGCCAGACAGGAACTTATATATTTCACGAGTAGAGCCCTCCAAGGACCCGAAGCAAATTATCCCCAAATCGAAAAACTCGTATTAACTCTAGTCTTCAAGGCAAGGAGATTGAGAAGATATTTCCAAGCCTATCCCATTGTAGTATACACCGATGCACCAATCCGACAGGTGCTACATAAACCAGAAGTGTCAGGCAGACTGGCCAAATGGGATGTAGATTTGGGATTGCATGAAATATCATTCAAACCCAGGACGGCGATAAAGGGGGGCAAGTGCTTGCGGATTTCTTAGTAGAAATTGATGGTACAGGAGCAGAAGAGATCAAGGAGGACCCTTCAACAAGTAATATAGGGACGCACTCATGGTCATTATATACTGAAGGGGCGTCAAGTGGGGAAGGAGCCGGGGCAGGGCTAGTCCTAATCAACCCTGCCCCAGAAGAAAAAGAGTATACCTACGCCCTGAAGTTAAACTTCATTGCATCAAATAACGAAGCAGAGTATGAGGCCCTCCTGGCTGGTCTGAGATTGGCAACGTCCTTGCGGGTAAAAAGCCTGAATGCATACGTTGATTTGCAACTGGTAGCAAGTCAAATAAAGGGAACATTCGAAGCCAAAGTTGAAAACATGAAGGCATACCTCGAGCAGGTAAAGAATTATCTGAAACATTTTTACCATTATAACGTAGTGCAGGTACCAAGAAGCTAGAACAAAAGGGCAGATGCCCTGAGCAAGCTTGCATCCCTGGCTTACGAACACTTAACAAAAGAGGTGCTAGTAGAAGTCCTATCAGAGAAATCCATATCCAAGGCAGAAGAGATCCTCGAAACGGAAGAGGAGGGTGGGAACTGGATGACGCCCATAATAACTTTCCTCAAACGAGGAACCCTTCTGGAGGATGAAAGTGAGGCGCGCAGACTGCGCATGAAGGCCGTTATGTACGCACTACAAGAGGGGGTATTGTACAGGAACTCCTATGGAGGACCCTGGTTCAAATGCCTGTCACCCACCCAAGCAAAAGAAGTATTACAAGACATGCATGCAGGAACATGCGGAATACATGCTGGTCCCAGGTCGGTAATATCAAGGGCATTGCGCATTGGCTATTTTTGGCCAACCATGCTCAAGGACACAGAGAATGAACTCTTGATGTGTGAATCGTGCCAAAGGCATGCCCCCTGTCACCTAAGCAAGACTTCATACCGGTCAGAGGGGCGTGGCCTTTCCACAAGTGGGGAATAGACTTGGTAGGGCCATTTCCAACGGTTCCAGGAGGGGTCAAATTCCTGGTTGTAGCTATTGATTATTTTACAAAATGGGTGGAGGCCAAGGCGTTGAATACAATTACGGGCAAAAAGATCAAACTATTTGTTTAGGACAACATTGTTTGCCGATTCGGTGTCCCCCATGAAATAATAAGCGACAACGGGAAGCAGTTTGCTGAAGACCCATTCAGGTCCTGGTGCAAGGCGTTGAATATAAAACAGTGTTTCACATCTGTTGCTCACCCACAAGCCAATGGGCAAGTGGAAGTAACAAATAGAGATATAGTACACGACATCAAAACACGATTTGGAAGGGGCCAAATCTGGATGGACAGAAGAGTTACCCAACGTCCTGTGGGGACATCGAACAACCCCAAAAAGGAGTACGGGAGAAACTCGTTTCAGTATAGCCTCCTGAGATAACTACCCGGACTTACAGGACCACCCACTTCAACGAGGAGACCAACGAAGAAGAACTCCAAACCAACTTGCTTATATTGGAGGAAAGAAGAGAACTGGCTGCCATAAGGGAAGCAGAAAGAAAAGCCAAGATGGCACAGTTATACAATAGGAGAGTAAAGCCAGTGACATTCAAACCTGGAGACCTAGTACTAAGGAAAAACGAAGCCAGTAGGCAGGAAGATCAAGGGTAGCTAGGTCCCAAATGGGAAGGACCTTACTTAGTCACGGAAGCACACAGAACAGGGTCCTACCTCTTGCAGAATATGGAAGGGGAAACAATACCCCGACCCTGGCACTCATCCAATTTACGAAGATTCTATATATAACTCCTTATTGTAACAAATAACGACAAAGCAAATTATCTAATGTTTACTTTGACAAACAAGCAAAGAAATTTTGAGTCCATTAGACACAGTTCTAAAGCTCTTACTTTTCTTTTCCTTTCTTTGCACCAAAGCACGACATCTTACTGGACGCCTGATAAGCTTCAAATAGAGGGACGCCGGTCCTTCCGCATGCGTCCCATTGGGTCGTACTGTGTTGGCGAGGGACACAAGGACTTTGCCAGCCTAAAGTTAACCTCCTCAGAGAAAACTTAGGCAACTCTCAAGAGCTAACTTGAAGAGTATAAATCACAAAGTCATGACAAAATGATAAACATGCAACAAACATAACATACAAAAGAACATACTAGCATAAAACATGTTTAAAACAAACTGCCAAAAGAGCAGCACAACCATACAAGTCATCGCTTCAAAGAGAAAATAAAGTCATTACATGCAAAGGAATCAACACATGTCCAAAATTCATAAACATTCATTCAGAAAGTCACTGGGGCTCAATGCTCAGAAGTTCCTTCACAGAAAGATCATACCCGCTACCTATATGGTCAAGGTAGGGGAAGGGGGAGTATTTTACAGCATCATCAGCAGCCTTCAGATGGGCTTCAGCATCCTCATCAATATCAGAAAACAGGTAAGGATCGACGTCGGGGAGCTTTGCTTGCAGATCCTTACAGACCAGATGCCTCCCTAGACGGACACAACATCCCATAACTTGACCCATAGGGCGAGTAAACTGTTCAGAGCCCAAGAATGACCTCATAAACACGGGAAATGAGCCCTGGAGTTCCTTCCTTTAACAAACCAAACCATCTTTTTACTTCGACAAAAGCCCCACCTGCTCTAGCAACTTCGAATTGTCAGCCTTCAGATTGTAAACCTCCCTCTGAACATCAGCGAGAGCTCGTTCCGTTTGGCTTAGGTTCCGATCTTTGGACAACAGGTCATCAGCCAATTTCATTTCACGCACAGAGGAGGGCTGCAGAAGGGACTTGACCTCCTTCAGCTCTTCTGATTGCTTAAGGGCACTCTCCTCCAGAAGGCGAACTTGCTCCCTCAAGCCTTGAACGTTGTCCTCACTGACACCCAGCCTGTATCGAAGCTCAGGAACCATGGTGATGCTAGTAAAAAGAGACTGGTCAACATGGGCTAGAAACCTATCATGCCCCATAGCTCTCAGATTGGCATCCACAACAGGGGGACACAAGTGTTCAAGAAAGTCCCTCTGATGGGTGGCATTGTCCCCCAGGGTATCCCGAGGATACGACCAACCAGGATACCAAGTATCCGTTATCCCCTCGAAAATACCACCCCCGGTGCTGGATCCAGTAGGAAGACGAGCAGAAGAGGACCCCTTGAGAGCAAATAAGCTACCCTTTCTAGAAACAGGGGGAGGACCATCCTTCCTCTTGATAAGGAGACGGTTCTTCGAGGCAACCCCAACAGAAGGATTGTCGGTCCCTTGTATGAGAGAGTAATAACAAGCAACAGGTGTGTAGAAGGGGGGGTTGAATACACTTTCTGCGGAAATTGAACAAATCAAATAAAAGTGTTACACACAGTAAATCAAACCACAATCAATCGAATGCTTTTATTAAGAAGATGATTACAATGCTTTGAATAAGAAGATGATTACAATAACTATCAAGTAAGCAACTCTTGATATATAACCACCTAATATAAATCTCTCAATCTCTCAAACTTAGCTATCTATAATCAACTTATGATTATAGATACTGACGACTCTCTAAACAGGATTTCACACAGATTGACAACTTACCAATATCACAACTGATGTGATAGTTCGAACACACGAACACTTGGGAAATCTATGAGTTTTTCTTGATCACGTTGAACTGACAAACAGCAATCAAGATTCGTAACACATACGGTGAGTTGAGGTTTGGCTCTGCAACACTTAGTTGTTTTTTGAATCAGATTCGTACCTCTAAGCTTATCAGGAGATAAGTATTTATAATCCTGTGCCTACGGTTCCTAACAAACTAAGACTCAACTTAATTCGTTAACTAACTCTCGGATAATCCGGAATCTTGAATCTTGAATCTTCTATCTTCAATCTTGATTCTGGAGTCTTCTTATCCGCGCCGTAGATATAGAGAGATAAAGATGAATTTAAAACATATTTAGACTATCTTTAGACTGACTTCTTCACTCGGACTGAGTTACTCAGCTTGAAACTCATCAAGCTGAGTTCTTCGAGAACAAATCCGAATTCATACATGAACTAACACGTACATTGATAAAATCATCCTTAGAAGTCTAACTTAGTTGACTAAAACATATTTAGCAACTCTGTCGAGCTGACTCTGCTTTTGAGCTGAGTCACTTAGCTTGAAACACATCAAGCTGATTACTCGATATATACCTTATGTGACATACACAGATTATTAAACATATTAATAAACAAACAAAGGTATAATATAAACTGAGTAACATATGCTCAGCTTATATTCAGCTTATACTCAGTCTGAATCACTCTAAGTGTTCAGTCTGACTAAGCTTCATAATTCTGTTTAAGTTATATGTAGAACTCATCTTACAAACTTAACTTTGTCTCATCAAATTCAAACTGATGAGATCATTTTCCCAACAAACTCCCCCTATTTGATGATGACAAAACCATCAAACAGTTCTTAAGTTTGTTTAATAGAATTATGTTTTAAATCTTAAACTTATTAAGATTTCATTATTTGAACTGATCAAATATTTATTGAACTTATCAATTTAAATTGGAACACACCAACTTTTAGTTGAACACTCCAATGTAATTACATAAATGAATAAGAACTTATCTGTTATTCATTTTTGCTGAACTTATCAGACTTATGAATATGAACACATCATAATACAGTTGAACATATCAAACTTTATATTTGTATTAATAAAACTAATCATAATACAAAAGTTGTTGATCACATAGATCATGCACACTAAGTGCTTACAAAATTAGAACTAATCTAATATTTACAGTAGAACTAATGTACTCAGGATGCAGCTCTTCAAACTCTTTAATCTCTTCATTTATTTCTTCAAGTATTTCTTGTAGATTAGGTAAGTGTTGAAGCTGATCCTTCTGTGATCGTATTGCCCTGTTTATTCTGTATCTGAACCTTGCAGTCTGTTCAGTTTTCTCAACAATTTGTCTCAGAGCAAATACTTGAGATACCCCACATGTATAAATTGATGCATCAGCCTGGAAGCATTTTTCACCATTTCTATCCAAGTACATGAACCCTTTCTGAGGCTTTTCAACATATGTATTCTCTTGAAACTCCATGCCTTCAAGAAGAGCAAGACTGTCCTTGTTTCCTTTTGCTAAGCCAGCTGGCTTTTTCAGTTTATCCTTTCCTATTTTGTGAAAGGAAGTCAGTAGAGTTGCTATCTCATACCAGGGTATTAATTGCATCGCATCAGCTCTAGCAAGTAGTCTTAGCAGCTCATCTTTAACTTGATTTCGAGCAGTAGACCTTTCCATCTGCTTAATGAGCACTGCCACTTGCTTCCATTCCTCATAACCCAGGTTGTGTAGTAGATTTAGCTCCACAGAAGGTGTCTCACCATTTCTCAATACAAACTCGAGAATAATGATCCCTTGAGCTGAACTCAACTTAAGTGAGAGAATTTGAGAAGAGAATAATGATTTTGTATAACAATCCATTATGTTCTCCTCCTCTGGTTGATCTTCCATCGGAGGTTCTTCTTCCTCTTCTTCCTTAGGCACTATAGGCCGCTTGAGTTTATCTAACTCTTCGTTTTGTTTTTTGAGCTGCTCAGCCCAAGCCTTTTCTCTCGCTTCCTTTTCACTGACTAACACAGCTTGAGCATTCACTTGTCTTTCTCTTAGCTCAGCAACAGATATCTAAAGCTGGTCAGCTTCCTCTTGTTTTATTCTTCTAACTGCCAGTAGTGACATTCTTTCTTGTAAAGTCATTTTATCTGCAAAATCGTCTTCTGAGGCAGATGATTCACTAAGAATCATTTTCCTTTTCTTCTGTTGAGGGAGTTGTTCTGATTCTCCTGAGCTGACCATAACTGGTCTTTTCCCTTTTGCTTTGTCATCAGCTCAGTGTCTTTTTCTGTTGTTTTCTCCCCCTCAAGTTGATCATCTGCTCTCTTTGCCAAAAATAATAAAGCTTCAGCTTCAGCTTCACCTTCTTGAACCTTCTCCCCCTTTTTGTCATCATCAATAGGGTTTGAAGGTTGTTGTTGATGGAGAGCAGAAACTGCAGACTTCAGATTTGCCACTTCAGTATCCAGAGCGTCTAGCCTCAGCAACAAATGCTTCTTGGCTTTCTTTCTTTTGAAATGAAGGATCTCAAACTGACTTCTCAGAAATGTGATAATTGAATCAAAGTCAGCTTGTAAAGGTTGAGATTTGGGTGCATAATCTAAGGGTTGGTGTGGACCCTCAAATTCATGTGCATCAGAGTTTGGACCCTGTGATTCATCCTGGTATGAAGATGAAACATTGACAGGTCGTGCACTAGAGTGTGAGAAATGAATAGAATAAATAGGGCTCGAGACGTGAAGTGTATGGGTTGGTAGTTGGCTTTTGGGTAGAGAGGGGGGTGATTGACCCTGGGGATTGGTCATATGTTCAATGTAACCTGAATGTGTCTGTTCAGGCACAGAAGTAGGCTCTCCCATGGCACGAGTAAGTGTGGGCTGAGTAGACACCACACCCGGTTTAGGCTGTTGGGTTTTAAAGAGCGTCGAGATTGACACCTTGAGAGTAGGCGTCTCCCCCATAACTCATGCCGGAGGGATCAATGTGATCTCTACTCCAGTGATGCCTTTAGGAGTGGCACCACCTTTGGCAGTTTTTCTTTGGTATTATGGATATTCTCCCTAGCAGCAGTGGGCATACTAGTGGTGGCTTCAGATTGGAATTGTAGATGGAATGAAGGTAGTGGAGATGGGTTAGACTGAGTTGGTTCCACTGCATTCTTATCTCCAAAGGTAGATGGAGAAAAGTGAGAATAAAGAGAAAGTGGAATTATTTACTTCAGTGTGGACTGGTTCATCCTGAGCAGAGTGCTCAGCTTGAACTTATGTGTCAGCTTGAGAAGCTCCCCCTTGATTTGATTCCTCTTCTTCACTTTCCGATGAAGCTCCCTCAGCAACCAACAGCATTGGACCACTTAGACCCTCTTGCTCAGGAATGATGTCATTGTTAAACATCTTAGAACTGAGAGTAGGACTAGGGAACACATCCCATCCAGCTTCATATAAGTCCCCCAACTCATCTTCAATCACCAGGTACAAGTACCTTATGAAAGGCACATGAAGATCCCTGGTGGTCTTCAGTACTTGGACCTTGAGCTCGTTGAAAATGAGTTGTGCATAGTCGATACGGCGATCAAAGAACATGTTATACAGTAGTTGCATTTCGAACTCGTTCACCTGATCCATCCTCCAACCTTCGTTCCCAGTGAACGTGCCACTGTGGAAACCATAAAGCCCCAGCTGGTGGGAAAAGTGGCCTTCTTAATCACCCCTTCAGTTTGAGGGTGACCCATCTGAGGTAGAACTGACCTCGCCACTTGTCGAGTCACGGTAGGCTCGAACACATATTGAACAGGGAGTCGAAGAACATCCCTTAGCCCTTGAACCGTGATGGCCACTGTTCTATCGCCATTAAGAGCAATGCCAATGATCTGTCCTCTATTCTGGTTGAATGTGCACGTGTACCAGAACTCCAAAAGGTGCTGTGGAACGATGTGAACAGGGTCTCCAATGAAAGCAAATGCCAAAGCGCATTTCCGTATATAAGCAACCCATGCTTCATATCCTCTCCCCTGTTTCCTCGCAAGGATATCAAGACATGCATGCTGATTGTTGATTTTGATCAGCGGTAATCCGTTGTTTTTCAACGCAGCACCACGAACCATTCGATCACTGAGAATGAGAGTGGTTCCTTCCATCGATGAAATTGCAGATTATTTTGAGTAACTAATTTCATTGCTTTGAGCAATGATCTTCGCACCGAGCGAGTTAGGGTTTCAAAATCGATGGAACTGGGAATTGCACGTAGCAAATTTGTTGAAAAGTATATAGGCAGATGAGAGGTTTAGAGATGAGAAGTTGAAGCGTAAACCTCTAAAATGCGGTTAAGGTCGTTATATATATCTTTTCGAAGAGAGAGAAAAATTACCGTTGGAATCCCTTTTTAATCCGTTACGCCGAAAAATTACGGCTTGACATAACAGTTAGAGGGTAGAAACACATCATTGTCCAACGGATACAAGTGTAAAATAATAATATTAACAAATAATAAGATTATAAACACTTTGTAAATATATCAATACACAATTGATATACGATACGAATTGAAACTGATTCAAATGCGTATGGATAGAAAAATTAATAACACTTAGTAATTAATTCATAGATTGGACACACCAAGCTGAGTAAACATATTACTCAGTCTAAGTAAAGCACTCGGCTTGATTCAAGCACTCAGCTTGTGTGGAGCACTCAGCTTGAGATTCATACTCAGCTTGAGTACAGCATACAGCTCAGGCTCAATGACACTTAGTCATTTATGTTTAAGACTGACTTAAACTTGTAATTTTAGCTACACTAAGTAGGTAAAATATGTTTGGAACTTACCAAACGTGTGAACCAATCACACAGTGTGAGTTAAGCACATAGCTCAGACTCAATGACACTTAGTCATTTTGTTCGAGACTAACTCAAACTAACATTTCAACCACACTGAGTAGTTGAATTATGTTTGGAACTGACCAAACGTGTGAACTCATTATTCAGTTTGACATATAGATCAGTTTATGAAAACTTATTTATAAACTGTGCACCCAGCTTAAGACACTTAGTCCCTGTCAAACTGAGAACTCAAATTTTCGACACTTAGCTAGGGGTTGAGCATACCTAATTCATTTAGCAGATACATAAACCTCTTTTCATCAAGGGGCTTAGTAAAGATATCTGCTAATTGGTCATCAGTGGAGATAAATTTAATGTCAACTTTACCTTTGTCCACGATGTCCCTTATGAAGTGATGTCTAATTTCAATATGCTTGGTTATTGAGTGAAATACTGGATTGTAAGTGATGGCTATTGTACATTGGTTATCACAGAAGATAGGAGTTTTCTTGAAACTCATCCCAAAGTCCTGAAGCTTTTGCTGCATCCACAAGATTTGAGCACAACAGCTCCCTGTTGCAACATACTCAGCTTCAGCAGTTGAAGTAGCCATTGAGTTCTGAATCTTACTAGTCCAGCTTACTAATTTACCTCCAAGCAATTGACATCCTCCAGTGGTTGATTTTCTATCTAACTTGCACCCAACATAGTCAGCATCAGAAAAACCAACTAACTCAAATCCAGAATCCTTTGGATACCAAAGACCTAGATTTGGTGTACCTTTAAGGTACTTAAAGATCCTTTTCACAGCTAAAAGATGTGATTCTTTAGGATCTGCCTGATATCTTGCACAAACACATGTAGCAAACATGATATCAGGTCTACTAGCTGTCAAATAGAGTAATGAACCTATCATTCCTCTATAGGTAGACTGACACACAGGCTTACCATCTGAGTCTTTACTCAGCTTGACAGCTAGTGTCATGGGTGTTCTCATGGTTGAACTTGAACCAAAACCATATTTCTTTATCAAATCCAAAACATATTTGCTTTGATTGATGAAAATTCCATCAGGCTTTTGTTGAATTTGTAGGCCTAGGAAATATGTCATCTCACCCATCATACTCATCTTGTACTTTTGTGACATTATTTTGGAGAACCAATCACACAGAGACTCATTTGTAGAGCCAAAAATGATGTCATCCACATAGATTTGTACAAGAATTATCTGTCCTTTACTCTTTTTAATAAAGAGTGTCTTATCTATACTGCCTCTGGTAAAATTCATGGATATTAGATAAGTGTACATTGTATCATACCAAGCTCTTGGAGGTTGGTTAAGACCATACAAAGCCTTGTCCAACTTATAGACATGATGTGGAAACTTTGACCTTACAAAGCCAGGAGGTTGTTTCACATAGACTTCCTCCTGAAGTTTTCCATTCAGGAAAGCACTTTTCACATCCATTTGATAGACTTTGAAGTCTTTATATGCTGCATAAGCCAGGAACATCCTTATAGCTTCAATTCTAGCAACAGGGGCAAAGGTCTCATCATAATCAATTCCTTCTTCTTGCCTATACCCTTGTGCTACCAGCCTGGCTTTGTTCCGAACTATCACTCCATCCTTGTTCATTTTGTTCCTATAGACCCTGTTAGTGCTTATAATTGTATGATCTTCAGGGGCAGGGACAAGGGTCCAGAATTTATTCCTCTCAAACTCAATTATTCCTCTTGCATAGCATCAATCCAATCCTCATCTGGTAAGGCTTCCTCAGTCTTCTTTGGTTCCATCTGAGACAGAAAACCAAAGTGAGCAGCATAGTTAGCTGTAGCCTTAGATCTGGTCATGACTTTCTCTTGGACATTTCCAATGATTTGATCTTGAGGATGATCTTTGAGGAATTTAAATGTGGTAGTTGGAGAGTCTGGTTCTGAATCTGATTGATGTTGAGAACCTCGAGGTGAACTTATCTCCTCAGTCTCAACAGCAGCATTGTCAACAAACTGATTATCACTAAGATTCTCAGTCTGAGTGACTTCAGCTCCAAAAGGAGTGATGAACTCACCATCTCTCTCAGAGCAAATACTTGAGATACCCCACATGTATAAATTGATGCATCAGCCTTGAAGCATTTTTCACAATTTCTATCCAAGTACATGAACCCTTTCTGAGGCTTTTCAACATATGTATTCTCTTGAAACTCCATGCCTTCAAGAAGAGCAAGACTGTCCTTGTTTCCTTTTGCTAAGCCAGCTGGCTTTTTCAGTTTATCCTTTCCTATTTTGTGAAAGGAAGTCAGTAGAGTTGCTATCTCAGACCTGGGTATTAATTGCATCGCATCAGCTCTAGCAAGTAGTCTTAGCAGCTCATCTTTAACTTGATTTCGAGCAGTAGACCTTTCCATCTGCTTAATGAGCACTGCCACTTGCTTCCATTCCTCATAACCCAGGTTGTGTAGTAGATTTAGCTCCACAGAAGGTGTCTCACCATTTCTCAATACAAACTCGAGAATAATGATCCCTTGAGCTGAACTCAACTTAAGTGAGAGAATTTAAGAAGAGAAGAATGATTTTGTATAACAATCCATTATGTTCTCCTCCTCTGGTTGATCTTCCATCGGAGGTTCTTCTTCCTCTTCTTCCTTAGGCACTATAGGCCGCTTGAGTTTAGCTAACTCTTCGTTTTGTTTTCTGATCTGCTCAGCCCAAGCCCTTTCTCTCGCTTCCTTTTCACTGACTAACATAGCTTGAGCATTCACTTGTCTTTCTCTTAGCTCAGCAACAAATATCCTAAGCTGGTCAGCTTCCTCTTGTTCTATTCTTCTAACTGCCAGCAGTGACATTCTTTCTTGTAAAGTCATTTTATTTGCAGAATCGTCATCTGAGGCAGATGATTCACTAAGAATCATTTTCCTTTTCTTCTGTTGAGGGAGTTGTTCTGATTCTCCTGAGCTGACCACAGCTGGTCTTTTCCCTTTTGCTTTGTCAGTCAGCTCAGTGTCTTTTTCTATTGGTTTCTCCCCCTCAAGTTGATCATCTGCTCTCTTTGCCAAAAATAATAAAGCTTCAGCTTCAGCTTCATCTTCTTCAACCTTCTCCCCCTTTTTGTCATCATCAATAGGGTTTGAAGGTCGTTGTTGATGGAGAGCAGAAACTGCAGACTTCAGACTTGCCACTTCAGTATCCAGAGCATCTAGCCTCAGCAACAAATGCTTCTTGGCTTTCTTTCTTTTGAAATGAAGGATCTCAAACTGACTTTTCAGAAATGTGATAATTGAATCAAAGTTAGCTTGTAAAGGTTGAGATTTGGGTGCATCATCCAAGGGTTGGTGTGGACCCTCAAATTCATGTGCACCAGAGTTTGGACCATGTGATTCATCCTGGTTTGAAGATGAAACATTGACAGGTCATGCACTAGACTGTGAGAAATGAATAGAACAAATAGGGCTCGAGACGTGAAGTGTATGGGTTGGTGGTTGGCTTTTGGGTAGAGAGGTGGGTGATTAACCCTGGGGATTGGTCATATGTTTAATGTAACCTGAATGTGTCTGTTCACGCACAGAAGTAGGCTCTCCCATGGCATGAGTAAGTGTGGGCTGAGTAGACACCACACCCGGTTTAGGCTGTTGGGTTTTAAAGAGCCTCGAGATTGACACCTTGAGAGTAGGCGTCTCCCCCTCAACTCCTGCCGGAGGGATCAATGTGATCTCATCACCAGTGATGCCTTTAGGAGTGGCACCACCTTTGGTAGTTTTTCTTTGGTATGTATGGATATTCTCCCTAGCAGCAGTGGGCATACTAGTGGTGGCTTCAGATTGGAATTGTAGATGGAATGAAGGTGGTGGAGATGGGTTAGTCTGAGTTGGTTCCACTACAGTCTTATCTCCAAAGGTAGATGGAGAAAAGTGAGAAGAAAGAGAAAGTGGAGAGTTCTTACCAGAGTTTGCTTCAGTGTGGACTGGTTCAGCCTGAGCAGAATGCTCAGCTTGAACTTCTGTGTCAGCTTGAGAAGCTCCCCCTTGATTTGATTCCTCTTATTCACTTTCCGATGAAGCTCCCTCAACAACCAAGAGCATTTGACCACTTAGACCCTCTTGCTCAGGAATGATGTCATTGTTAAACATCTTAGAACTGAGAGTAGGAACAGGGAACACATCCCATCCAGCTTCCTATAAGTCCCCCAACTCAGCTTCAATCACCAGGGACAAGTACCTTATGAAAGGCACATGAAGATCCCAGGTGGTCTTCAGTACTTGGACCTTGAGCTCGTTGAAAATGAGTTGTGCATAGTCGATACGGCGATCAAAGAACATGTTATATAGCAGTTGCATTTCGAACTCGTTCACCTGATCCAGCCTCCAACCTTCGTTCCCAGTGAACGTACCACTGTGGAAACCATAAAGTCCCAGCTGGTGGGAAAAGTGGCCTTCTTAATCACCCCTTCAGTTTGAGGGTGACCCATCTAAGGTAGAACTGACCTCGCCACTTGTCGAGTCACGGTAGGCTCGAACACATCTTGAACAGGGAGTCGAAGAACATCCCTTAGCCCTTGAACCGTGATGGCCACTGTTCTATCGCCATTAAGAACAGTGCCAATGATCTGTCCTCTGTTCTGGTTGAATGTGCACGTGTACCAGAACTCCAAAAGGTGCTGTTGAACGATGTGAACAGGCGCTCCAATGAAAGCAAATGCCAAAGGGCATTTCCGAATATAAGCAACCCATGCTTCATATCCTCTCCCCTGTTTCCTCGCAAGGATATCAAGACATGCACGCTGATTGTTGATTTTGATCAGCGGTAATCCGTTGTTTTTCAACGCAGCACCACGAACCATTCGATCACTGAGAATGAGAGTGGTTCCTTCCATCGATGAAATTGCAGATTACACTGAGTAACTAATTTCGTTGCACTGAGCAATGATCTTCGCACCGAGCGAGTTAGGGTTTCAAAATCAATGGAACTGGGAATTGCACGTAGCAAATTTGTTGAAAGGTATATAGGCAGATGAGAGGTTTAGAGATGAGAAGTTGAAGAGTAAACCTCTAAAATGCGGTTAAGGTCGTTATATATACGTTTTCGAAGAGAGAGAAAAATTACCGTTGGAATCCCTTTTTAATCCGTTACGCCGAAAAATTACGGCTTGACGTAACAGTTAGAGGGTAGAAACACATCATTGTCCACCGGATACAAGTGTAAAATAATAATATTAACAAATAATAAGATTATAAACACTTTGTAAATATATCAATACACAATTGATATACGATACGAATTGAAACTGATTCAAATGCGTATGGATAGAAAAATTAGTAACACTTAGTAATTAATTCATAGATTGGACACACCAAGCTGAGTAAACATATTACTCAGTCTAAGTAAAGCACTCAGCTTGATTCAAGCACTCAGCTTATGTGGAGCACTCAGCTTGAGATTGATACTCAGCTTGAGTAGAGCACACAACTCAGGCTCAATGACACTTAGTCATTTATGTTTAAGACTGACTTAAACATGTAATTTTAGCTACACTAAGTAGGTAAAATATGTTTGGAACTTACCAAACGTGTGAACCAATCACACAGTGTGGGTTAAGCACATAGCTCAGACTCAATGACACTTAGTCATTTTGTTCGAGACTAACTCAAACTAACATTTCAACCACACTGAGTAGTTGAATTATGTTTGGAACTGACCAAACGTGTGAACTCATTATTCAGTTTGACATATAGATCAGTTTATGAAAACTTATTTATAAACTGTGCACCCAGCTTAAGACATTTAGTCTTTGTCAAACTGAGAACTCAAATTTTAGACACTTAGCTAGGGGTTGAGCATACCTAATTCACTTAGCAGATACATAAACCTCTTTTCATCAAGTGGCTTAGTAAAGATATCTGCTAATTGGTCATCAGTGGAGATAAATTTAATGTCAACTTTACCTTTGTCCACGATGTCCCTTATGAAGTGATGTCTAATTTCAATATGCTAGGTTCTTGAGTGAAATACTGGATTGTAAGTGATGGCTATTGCACTTAGGTTATCACAGAAGATAGGAGTTTTCTTGAAACTCATCCCAAAGTCCTGAAGCTGATGCTGCATCCACAAGATTTGAGCACAACAGCTCCCTGCTGCAACATACTCAGCTTCAGCAGTTGAAGTAGCCATTGAGTTCTGTTTCTTACTAGTCCAGCTTACTAATTTACCTCCAAGCAATTGACATCCTCCAGTGGTTGATTTTCTATCTAACTTGCACCCAACATAGTCAGCATCAGAAAAACCAACTAACTCAAATCCAGAATCCTTTTGATACCAAAGATCTAGATTTGGTGTACCTTTAAGGTACTTAAAGATCCTTTTCACAGCCAAAAGATGTGATTCTTTAGGATCTGCCTGATATCTTGCACAAACACATGTAGCAGACATGATATCAGGTCTACTAGCTGTCAAATAGAGTAATGAACCTATCATTCCTCTATAGGTAGACTGACACACAGGCTTACCATCTGAGTCTTTACTCAGCTTGACAGCTAGTGTCATGGGTGTTCTCATGGTTGAACTTGAACCAAAACCATATTTCTTTATCAAATCCAAAACATATTTGCTTTGATTGATGAAAATTCCATCAGGCTTTTGTTGAATTTGTAGGCCTAGGAAATATGTCATCTCACCCATCATACTCATCTTGTACTTTTGTGACATTATTTTGGAGAACCAATCACACAGAGACTCATTTGTAGAGCCAAAAATGATGTCACCCACATAGATTTGTACAAGAATTATATGTCCTTTACTCTTTTTAATAAAGAGTGTCTTATCTATACTGCCTCTGGTGAAATTCATGGATATTAAATAAGTGGACAGTGTATCATACCAATCTCTTGGAGGTTGGTTAAGACCATACAAAGCCTTGTCCAACTTATAGACATGATGTGGAAACTTTGAACTTACAAAGCCAGGAGGTTGTTTCACATAGACTTCCTCGTGAAGTTTTCATTCAGGAAAGCACTTTTCACATCCATTTGATAGACTTTAAAGTCTTTATATGCTGCATAAGCCAGGAACAGCCTTATAGCTTCAATTCTAGCAATAGGGGCAAAGGTCTCATCATAATCAATTCCTTCTTCTTGCCTATACCCTTGTGCTACCAGCCTGGCTTTGTTCCGAACTATCACTCCATCCTTGTTCATTTTGTTCCTATAGACCCACTTAGTGCCTATAATTGTATGATCTTCAGGGGCAGGGACAAGGGTCCAGACTTTAATCCTCTCAAACTCATTTATTCCTCTTGAATAGCATCAATCCAATCCTCATCTGCTAAGGCTTCCTCAGTCTTCTTTGGTTCCATCTGAGACAGAAAACCAAAGTGAGCAGCATAGTTAGCTGTAGCCTTAGATCTGGTCATGACTTTCTCTTGGACATTTCCAATGATTTGATCTTGATGATGATCTTTGAGGAATTTAAATGTAGTAGTTGGAGAGTCTGGTTATGAAACTGAGTGATGTTGATAATATCGAGGTGAACTTATCTCCTCAGTCTCAACAGCAGCATTGTCAGCAAACTGATTATCACTAAGATTCTCAGTCTGAGTGACTTCAGCTCCAAAATTATTTATGAACTCACCATCTCTCTCAGCTTGAGAGTTCCTTGGAGCTGGTGATGATTTCATTGATGAACACACATCATCATCACTATCATCTCCTATGACATACATAGGATTTGACATGTTGATTTCCCTTGGCCTTTCAAGCTCACTCAGACTAATGGAGTCAGCTTGACTTTTCTCAGCTTGATCAATACTATCTTCATCAAATGAAACATGAATTGATTCTTCAATGGCCTTTCTCCTAGAGTTATATACTCTGTATGATTTGGAGATTGAGGAATAACCAACAAATATTCCAGGATCAGCTTTGGATTCTAACTTATTGAGCTGACCTCTTTGATTCAACACATAGCATTTTGAACCAAATATATGGAAATAACATATATTGGGCTTTCTAGACTTATACATTTCATATGAAGTCTTTCCATGTCTTTTGACAATGATTGACCTATTCTGAGTATAGCAGGCTGTACTAACAACTTCATCCCAGAAATAGAGTTTCAATCCTGCCTCACATAGCATTGTCCTTGCAGCCTCAATTAAGGTTCTATTTCTCCTTTCAGCAACTCCATTTTGTTGTGGAGTTCTGACAGATGAGAAATTTTGTAATATTCCTTTTTGTTCACAGAAGCTTTCAAGGGTTGAGTTCCTGAACTCAGTCCCATGATCACTTCTGAGTTGCTTTACGGATAAACCTTTCTGCAACTTTTCCCTTTTGATGAAACTTATTATCTCTAGGGCAGCCTCACTTTTGGCTTTTAGGAACATTACCCAGGTGAATCGTGAGAACTCATATACTATCACCAGAGTGTACTTCTTGCCACTTAGGCTTGGAGTACTTATGGGTCCAAACAGATCCATATGCAACATATGCAATGGGTCTGTTATTGAAAAATGTTGCTTTGATTTAAAGGACCCTTTATGGTGTTTCCCTTGTTCACAAGCTGAACACAATTTGTCTTTGACAAATGTGATTTTTGGTAATCCAGAGACTAACTCTTTATTAGACAGCATATTTATATTTTTAAAGTTCAAATGAGACAAACGTTAATGCCATAACCAACTCAGCTCAGGAACAGAATGGGAATACAAGCAGGTTTCATTATTGGGATCAGCAGAATTAAGATCAAGTAGATACACATCTCTTTCTCTTTTAGCTATTAATACAGGCTTTCCCTTAGCATTATAAATTGTTCCTGCTTTCTTCCTAAAAGTAACAACATTGTCCGCATCACATAATTGACTGATACTAATCAGGTTCTGTTTGAGGCCTTTGACATATGCAACTCTCTGGAAAGTGACTTTACCAGCTTGCATCTTCCCATAGCCTTTGGTTCTTCCATGGGCGTTGTCACCAAATGTTACTTTAGGACCTTCATCTTTCTGGAAATCACTGAGAAGTCCTTTCCATCCGGTCATGTGCCTTGAACATCCACTATCCAAGTACCATTTACTTGAACCCTGCACATGATATAAAAACTAAACACATTAGTTTTTCTTGGGAACCCACTTCTTGGTGGGTTCAGATGAGGAGCACTTAGCAGCTTCATCTTGTTGAACTGACTGCTCAGCTTGAGCAGGAACTGAATCCTGTGTAGGCTGATCAGTTTGTTCTTGCTCAGGCCTTGAGATTTCAGCATCACTGTCCTTAGCCTCATGACCTCTACATCTGTATTTGTAGCATCTCCTTCTTCCAATGATGACCGGAGGTAGAGTGTCTAACAATCCTTGTGAGAATTTACTCTCAGTTTTAGGATTGTATATGGTGGATAACTTCTCAACTTTCTTTGCAAGCTGATTCACCTGGTGATCACTGACTTTGGACTTACCTTTGTCAGGTCTCTATTTGTTATCCTGAGAAGATTGACTAACAACTTTCTTCTCCATGACTTTGGACTTACCTTTGTCATGCTTACTGGACTCACCAGTTTCAACAGGTTTGGACCTACCAGTGTTGATCTTCTTGGACTTACCATGATCAACAACTTTGGACTTACCATTGTTGTGATTTGACCTCTGACTTACAGTGGTCTTCTTGTTATTATAACTTCTCTCCGAGCCAGATAGAGAATTTTGTCTTTTGAAAGGATTTGGATTAAGCCTTTCTATGACTAAAGTTCTTTGAACAGGCTGAGTGCCTAATATGTCCAACACAGACTTACCATGTTTTTTGGATGTTGAGCACTCATTACCATGATCTTTGGCCTTCACAAACATATTGAATTTTAGTCTTGGATCATGTCGTTTCTCTGAGGCTGACTTCTGAGACTTAATCAGTTGTCTATCTTCCTCAGAATCTGTACTTGCTATCTCATCATCAGCTACATAAGTTGTTGTTTGATAGTCACCTCCAAGTACAGCCTTCACCTGTTTAGGTATCTGTTGGTTTATGCACTGTTCAGCAAGCTTTGATGACTTACACCAAGACTTAGTGATCTTTTGGAGTTGATTAGCTTTGTCTTTAGCTTCCTGAAGTTCTTCACTAAGAAGTTTGTTAATATGTTTTTGACATTCAAGGTCACACTGTGCTTTCTTACCAACATCAATGAGAGATTGATTTTCCTTAATCTCATCTTTAAGTTTAGCTATTTCAGCTTTGAGGTCAGTCTGAGACTTAAGGCTGGTCTTGAAATCATTTAGCAGATAATCGAATGCAAGACCCTTTTCTTCATCAGTGTAAGAGTAGACATTACTGACCTTATGCATGGAAGCAAGATCCCAATCACTGAGCTTGCTGTTTTCCTCAGCTTCCTTCATGTCAGCTTCAAAGATTGATTCGGAAATACCATAATCAACCTCATCGATTTCTATCTTTTCATCTTCTTGAGCCATCAGACATACATCATCATCTGATGTAGATGATTCTGTATCCCATGTTTCAGCAATTAATCCTTTTGCACTGGGTTTGTCTTCAGGCTTTCCTTTCTTGAGCTGAGTATATTTCTTTTTGTATTTATCAGCTCTGTAAGCATTCTTATCAACAACTGATGTTGATTCCACCTTCTTTGATATGCACTCAGCAGCAATGTGTCCCTTTTTCTGACAATTGAAGCACACAGCATTCTTGGGATCAAAAGAACTCTTTCCTTTGCCCCTGTCAGATCTTCCTCTTCCCCTTTGACCTCTTCTCAAACGTCTGGCTAACATTGCCATTTGCTCAGTGATATTCTGAACATCATCAGTATCACTTGAGTCTGAGTCTGAGTAGTCAGCTTGAGATTCTGACTCAGTCTCAGACTCAACAACTAGTGCCTTAGGACTTTTCTTCTTCATTTTCTGTGCAACTAATGCAATATCAGTTTTATCCAAAGACTCCTTCAGTTGTTGTTGAGAAGATTTCTTGTGTTCAGTGATATGTTCATGATTCAGCAAGAACCCATAGACAGACTGTAGGTTGTACATGTGTAGTGTTCCTCCAGCCCTCAGTGCCGTAGTTACATCATTAAACCTTTCTAGTAACACATCCAGAAATTTCAGCACCAGTTCAGCTTCATCTTTCTTTACACCCACACTTAGTAGGTCATTTATCAAGCAGTGAAACCTTGTGAACAAATCTGACAAGGTTTCATTCTTCTTTGAAAAGAAGTTTTCATAGGATCTATTCAAATGATTTTTCTTGTGCTGCTTGACCAGATCAGTGCCTTCATACGTGACACCCAGCGTATCCCAGATATCTTTTGCAGTTTGACACCCAGTCACAGTGCGCAAGATTTCATTTGACAGGGCATTCGCTAGAACACTTTTAGCCTTATCATCTAGATTGAAAAGTTTCCAATCTTTATCAGTCCATGATGCAACAGGCTTTCTTGTTTCCTTTTCAGATCTGCTAAGAGACGAATCACTGACTGTGGCGGAATCTTGGGGATAATTCGTCCTTTAGTGACACCATCCGACATACGGTTGTCAATGGACTTGACAACATGGCTCTGAACTTCCACATAGGATAGTCAGATCCATCAAATATGGGACAGCCTTTGGCAGACATCTGTGGAAAGTTTGAAGAATTGTTGCTTGTACATTGTCAACTTTCTCAGAATCTAGAACTTTCAACTAATGAAATCGTTCAGCCTGCTCTGATTCCAGTTGTTGGTCCCTTGTATGAGAGAGTAATAACAAGCTACAGGTGTGTAGAAAGGGGGGTTGAATACACTTTCTGCGGAAATTGAACAAATCAAATAAAAGTGTTACACACAGTAAATCAAACCACAATCAATCGAATGCTTTTATCAAGAAGATGATTACAATGCTTTGAATAAGAAGATGATTACAATAACTATCAAGTAAGCAACTCTTGATATATAACCACCTAATATAAATCTATCAATCTCTCAAACTTAGCTATCTATAATCAACTTATGATTATAGATACTGACGACTCTCTAAACAGGATTTCACACAGATTGACAACTTACCAATATCACAACTGATGTGATAGTTCGAACACACGAACACTTGGGCAATCTGTGAGTTTTTCTTGATCACGTTGAACTGACAAACAGTAATCAAGATTCGTAACACATACGGTGAGGTGAGGTTTGGCTCTGCAACACTTAGTTGTTTTTTGAATCAGAGTCGTATCTCTAAACTTATCAGGAGATAAGTATTTATAATCCTGTGCCTACGGTTCCTAACAAACTAAGACTCAACTTAATTCGCTAACTAACTCTCGGATAATCCGGAATCTTGAATCTTAAATCTTCTATCTTCAATCTTGATTCTGGAGTCTTCTTATCCGCGCCGTAGATATAGAGAGATAAAGATGAATTTAAAACATATTTAAACTATCTTTATACTGACTTCTTTACTCGGACTGAGTTACTCACCTTGAAACTCATCAAGCTGAGTTCTTCGAGAACAAATCCGAATTCATACATGAACTAACACGTACATTGATAAACTCATCCTTAGAAGTCTAACTTAGTTGACTAAAACATATTTAGCAACTCTGTCGAGCTGACTCTGCTTTTGAGCTGAGTCACTCAGCTTGAAACACATCAAGCTGATTACTCGATATATACCTTATGTGACATACACAGATAATTAAACATATTAATAAACAAACTAAGGTATAATATAAACTGATCAACATATGCTCAGCTTATACTCAGTCTGAATCTGTTTAAGTTATATGTAGAACTCATCTTACAAACTTAACTTTGTCTCATCAAGTTCAAACTGTTGAGATCATTTTCCCAACAAGGATCCCTAGGAGACAAACCCTTTCCAGCAGCAGCAGTAGAAGACCTTGTCCTTCTCTTCCCAACATCACAAGCAAAAAGGCGACTTCGCCCAATTAGAGGTTGATTATCCAGGGTATCTTCTGCAAAAAACCAGAATTAAGTATAACATGAATCATAACAGTAATATAAGAAATCAACAGAGCATACCAGTCGAACTCTCCACGGCATGAATCGAAGGGGCAGGGCTAGCAGGAGCGGAGGCAGAATGCTACACCTCAGGGGCCTCTTCCTCTTGACCTTGTGTTAGAACTGTATTATTGTAATAGAATAGGAGTTATAACAATAGTTGAGGTTGCTTATTGTAAATATACCTTATAGGTATATAAGCCTTGTGCTACACAAGGAAATGTAAGGTTTGCTACACTTACAAGAAATAAACTAGGTGTTTCTATGGTGTAATTACACATTCTCTATAGTTATCTTATGCAAACCTTCATCTATCCTACATATTACTTGAATCACTTGTTATATAGGACTAACAAGTGGTATCAGAGCCAAGGGAGTGATGATTTTGATCTGAATTCAACAACAAAACGTCAAATTTGTGAAGAAATTTCGAAAATTTTCGAGATAAAGAGGGCTGGAAAATTCAAAAATTCGTGAAAAATTCATACGAGCTCCAATTGATCTGATTTTCGGATATGTTGTTCTTCATGATGAAAGGAACCTTCGTTTAAAATTTCATGCTAAAACTCCTTACGGTTTGAGAGAGATCTAAATTTTCGTTTTCCGGGTTTTTCATGTGTTCTTCATGTGTTTTGACCAAATTCTTGAGTTTAGATGCTTGTTTTTGAGTTAGGAGTACATATAAAGTGTTTGTGTAAGTGGAGATGCATAGATCTGAAGAGAAAAATCGATTTGGTTGAGTTTTAAAAATCGGGTTCTTGAGGTGTTCTTGGTATGTTTAGATGAAGAAGATGAAGTTTCTGAAAGTTTGATTTGTTTGGGTTGGTTAGTACGTGTGAAAAAGGTGTTTTTGGTCCTATAAGCCGGGTTTTTTTTTTTAGACCCAATCGCACGCAATTGAAAGCTATCAGCCGGGTATTTTTTAAACCCAATCGCACGCGATTGAAAGCTATCAGCCGGGACCCTGTATCGCACCATTCTACATATCGCGTAGGCCCTATTCGCATGCGATTGTCTCGGTGTTGTGTAAAAGAAACGGTTCTATCGCACGGACCCTATCAAGTGCGTTTTTCTCTCAGATTTTCAAATCTGATATTTTTATTGCAGCCGAGAAATAAAGCATTTAACGTTTTATTTTTGTTGTTGCGTGTGAACCACAACAACCGAGGACACCTACAGCTACATCACATCGATAACATCACATTGAGCTGTCAGACGCCTACAACTATATTTTTCTCGATTAAAATCAATTTGCATTAATTGCAGTCACTTTATTCGGAGTGTGTGCAGTGTATTCAGTTGATTCGACCACAGCTACACTACACTGCAACATTATTCGAAATTTGTGCAGTAATAGTCAAAGTGTGGATTTAATTTGATTTGTTCTGTTGTTCACGTCAACCAACAATCAATTGATTTCCTAATTAATTGTTGGCATCTACCTACCAGCATTTAATATCAATTATTTCCATCGAGCAACACACAATTTAATTGTCTTTCAAGTTGAAAAAAAAAACAATTCCAACCACAATTCCGAGATATCAATCCTCACGCGCCTAACATCTCGAAATCCGAACCCCGTTGTTGTTCTGACTGTGTTATCTTATCACCTTAATTCTTAAGACAAGTGTTTGAATTTTTTGGCTGAGTCGGGAGTTCTCAATGTTTCGGTTATCATTCTGATGTTTCTAGATTTAGGTCATATTCTGTTTTCCCATGAACCATGTGTTTAAATGTCTAGTACCCTTATGTCTAGTCATCCGGTGCTTTTCTAACTGGTTTTTGGGTCTTCTTTCTTAGTGTCACCAATTTTTGATCTCAAAACCAGATTTTGGCCATCCATCCCTTGTTTCTTTTGAATCTTGGTTATCTTTTATCAGTCATTTATGACGTCCCAGATCACAGTATTGTTGAAATTATTTGAAGAATTGACCAACATCATATTACTTCAGGTTTTTGAAAAGATTTTGTATTACATGCGCGCTTGCTCACTTCTTATTAATCGTTTGGTGCTCTTGAATAAGGATGAATCCGAGTCACTGATTATTATATCAAAGTCACTTACTGACTTATGTGTACCCAAGTTCATTTACACCCGTATGTCTTTCAAAATCTTTGTATGTCTTGCGGTGATCTAATCAAGGTTGATTACACGGTATTGGGAGTCTTACTTGACAACATTATTCTCCAATATCATTTTACATCCAACACAGAGCTTTAAATCTTCAAGAATTCAGATCAAATCATTACCACTCCTCAACGATCAAGAGTGGGTCAAGTTTCTATTCAAGTCAGGGAATGGTTGAAGATTATTTTGACTTGAAGTGTAAGATTTTCCCCATCCCTCGTCCATGTTCGTTACACCTGAATCTCATGGTGATGTCTTTTATGTTTGATGCTCATAAAGTTTTATAATCATCATAAGGGGGAGATAAAAAGATTTATTCAGTTGGTTACTGCATGAGACATATTGTACGAGGTATTCAGTCTAGGGGGAGAAGTACTTAGATGAAAGTAAAAATTTATTCTCGCCCCAAATTTGTCAACAAGGATCAAGAGCAACATTGTAGGGGGAGGGTTTCCCCGTTCGTGATTCTAGGGGGAGTAAGCAACATATTCTCTCCTGTTGATGATTCCTTATATGCTTCCGCTGATGCTACCAATGCTCAAGAATCTAGATGCTGAAAACCTCTATATGCTAAATTGATTATATAACCAAAGGCGATCAATGCCTTAGGTTACTGGAGCGCTACAAGACAATAAACACAAGACCCTCAAGATGCTGAAGAGATCAAGACTCCTGTTCATTTTAATTCTACAACTCCTATTTCATTCCAAAGGGGGAGATTGTTAGAACTGTATTATTGTAATAGAATATGAGTTATAATAATAGTTTAGGGTGCTTATTGTAAATATACCTTATAGGTATATAAGCCTTGTGCTACATAAGGAAATGTAAGGTTTGCTACACTTACAAGAAATAAACTAGGTGTTTCTATGGTGTAATTACACATTCTCTCTAGTTATCTTATGCAAACCTTCACCTATCCTACATATTACTTGAATCACTTGTTATATAGGACTAACACCTTGGACATTCAGGGGAGAAAGATCCACTTGATCACCACCCTCCTGTATAACAGAAGCAGGAGAAGAGGGACGATCGCGTGATCCCAGGTGAATCCCAGAGGCAGAACCCAAGGTAAGGTACCGTGTCAAGGATATCTCTGCAAGGCAGAACAAGCGCATAAGTCAAAAAACAAAGATAAATCAGGACAAGATATGAAATATTACCCTCCTGTCCATAGTAAATGGCAGGGACCCTGTGAGCGTCGTCCCAGTGCTAACTCAAACCAGCAATCACCATTACAGATTCCGGAAACTCCCGGATCCTTATGCGAAGCGCATCCAGTTGGGCAAAAAGCTCCATATCCATGAACTCGTCACGGGGAACCTTAAAGATGCCAGGAAGTAAATGTTCACGAAAACCAGCCACAGCGGCATGCTGGGGTGGAATTATGCGATCAGAGACAAATATGAAACGATGCCGCCAGTATTTAAGGGAGGAACGGGGCTCTTAGAAAAGAGTCCCACCCAGTCCCTTCTGGCGTGGGTCAAGGGTCAACCAACTACCGCTTTTCAAAGGCCGGTAGTAGTACAAAAGACATGCAATATTGGGCCTTCGCCTGAAAGAAGCACAGAGGGCAATGTAATTCGTAACCTTTTGCATAGCGGAAGGATGAAGTTGACAAAGACCAACATGTAGATAAGACAGAAATCGAATAATAAACGGATGTAACGGAAATCGGACATTACAAATTTCCAGATAATGGCAGTAAATTCCGACCTTACCCGGAGGGGGCCTAACCAACACATCATTATCACTGGGCTTCACCGGTTCGTAATCAGAAAAATTAGGAACAACTCGACAGATAGCCTCAAATTGGGCATCCGATATGCTACAAAAAGTACTTTCAACAGGGATAACCATTATTTACAAAGGAGGAAAATCGATAACACGCAAAAGCAAGAGATGAAACAAAGATGAGAAAAAAGCAGACAAAAGAAAGGAACTACAAACCTCGAAGCATTGTCAAAGGATTTCAGTAGACGAGAGGAAGGAACAGTAGCCAGCGATTGACAAGGCAACGAGAAAACACAAAAACTCCAAAGCTACCGGCGTAGGGGTTTCCTTTGAAAAAACAGGCGAAAAAGAAGAGAAAGCGGGATAAAAGAAGCGACACGTATATATAAGAATTTTAAAAAATCAAACGAATCTGGGCTGCCCACGTGTACAGTAGTTAGGGCTAATCATGAGGATAGGGAAGCGCCACCTGACAGTGGCAGTTAATCAGATGGCATACTCAAGTGAGGTATTAATTAACGGCGCGAAAAAATAGAGACGGTTTTTGCTTATACAGGAATCATTAACAGAACTGTAACCCCGGCAAGCCAAAGAAAGGAGACATAAGGACAAGAGTCTGACAGCACAACATGAGATGCTATACTATCAGACTGGGAGGACTTAATGGGGGTAGGACCCCAACACTCGGTGCTCCGGAACCTACCACCATATAGGAAAGAAGCAAGTCCTGGAAGCTCTAAGTGGTTCCAAGGACCCCTGTCTCCTGGAGCTATAAGCAGGGTCGAAGACCCCACCCTCCTGGAGCTGAGCACTGCCAGGAGAATCCACGGCCTCGCCGTTATAGATATGCGGATCACATATTCCCAAAAGGTAGGCTTGCCTATCAAGTCGCATTTAAGGATAAGTACGGAGCACCTGACATCCAAGTAGACCATGCAGACTTTCTAAAGATCTTTGTCTAGAAGATACGCAGCAGGAACAATCATCACCAATAATGGATCCTTAACACTTGGACAATGATCCAAAGGCCCTGGTATGTCTTCTCCTTATTATAAATAACAATCACATTCATATCAAAAAGGGGAGACCAACAACCACGTAAAACATACCGTCTTCCCCTAACGTTAGGTGTTAGCCATTTTGCAGGATCATTCTCAAGGCAAGATTCAGTAAGCAAAGCACTCACGCATTGGACGGACTTCAGAGGGAGTTGAATGCGCGATCAGCTACCATCAGGTACGCGTTAGTGAAGATGATATTCCTAAAACTGCTTTCCGCACTCGCTATGGCCACTATGAGTTTTTGGTTATGCCGTTCGTCTTAACCAATGCACCTGCTGTGTTTATGGATATGATGAATTGGATGTGTCGTCCTTTCTTGGATAAATCCGTTATTGTGTTTATAGATGACATTCTTGTGTATTCTAGAAGTGAAGCCGAGCACGAGTTGCATTTACGGAAAGTTCTTGAGACTCTCAAGCGAGAGAGGCTTTACGCAAAGTTTTCTAAGTGTGAATTCTGGCTTCGAGAAGTGCATTTTCTTGGTCATATGATCTGCAGGGATGGTGTTAAAGTGGATCCAACGAAACTCGATGCAGTGATGAACTGGGGAGTTCCCCGAACTCCTTCTAAAGTTCGTAGTTTTCTCGGCCTAGCTGGATATTATCGGTGGTTTATCCGTGATTTTTCTAAACTTGCAGGTCCCTTGACTAAGCTCACTCGGAAAGACGTTGCTTTTGTGTGGTCTGAGGCGCAAGAACAAGCGTTTCAATATCTGAAACGGCTATTGTGTGAAGCTCCGATTCTTTCTTTGCCTGACGGGTCTGATGACTTCGTCGTCTATTGTGATGCTTCTTATTCGGGGCTTGGCTGCGTGTTAATGCAGCGTGATAAAGTGATAGCATATGCGTCTCGACAGTTAAAGCCACATGAGGGTAACTATCTGACATATGATCTTGAGCTAGCTGCTGTTGTGTTTGCTCTGAAGCTATGGCGGCATTATATGTACGGTACCAAGTGTGTAGTCTGTATAGATCACAAGAGTCTGCAATACGTGCTTACGTAGAAAGAGCTCAATATGAGGCAGCGGCGTTGGCTCGAGTTGATCAAAGATTACGACTGTGAGATCCGTTATCATCCTGGTAAGGCCAATGTGGTGGCGGATGCTCTTAGTCGCAAAAGCTCGTCAGCGGAGGCGAAGTTCATGAAACTTGTGGTGGTTCCTGATATTCTTGCGAGATTGAAGGAAGCACAATCTGTTGCCTTGTGTAACGAGAACCTGAAAGTTGAAGTGATGCGGAAGCAAAAAGATCTGCTTACAGATTATAGCCGTGGGCTAAAGAATTTTCAGTCTCGTGTTTGGGTGCCTCTGTACGGGGGAAATCGTAAGTTGATTCTGCAAGAGGCTCACCAGTCTCGACTGTCTGTTCATCCGGGCAGCACCAAGATGTACCATGATTTGAAAGCGTTGTACTGGTGGCCTACTTTAAAACGAGACATTGCTTCCTACGTAGAAAAATGTCAAATTTGTGCGCAAGTGAAGACTGAGCACCAGAAACCATACGGTAATCTTCAGCAACTCGAAATTCCTGAGTGGAAATGGGATAATATTGCAATGGAGTTTGTGACAAAGTTGCCGAAAACCGTCAGAGGGCACGATGCAGTTTGGATCATAGTTGACCGCTTGACCAAAAGTGCTCATTTTTTGGCTATCAACGAGTCTACTCCGCTGGATAAGCTAGCAAAGTTGTATATTGCTGAAGTGGTGTCACGCCATGGGGTACCGTGTTCTATTGTGTCAGATCGCGATCCGCGGTTTACTTCGAATTTCTGGCAGAGTTTACACCGTGAGCTTGGCAGTCGTGTTCATTTGAGCATGGCGTACCATCCTCAGACAGATGGCCAGTTAGAGAGAACTATCCAGACCCTGGAGGACATGTTTCGCGCATGTGTACTTGAGTTCGGTGGAGCGTGGGTTTCACATCTGCCGTTGACTGAGTTTGCTTAAAACAACTCATACCATTCCAGAATTGGAATGCCTCTATTCGAGATGTTATACGGGAGACGTTGTCACACTCCCACGTGTTGGTTAGAGCCTGGCGAGAAGCAGTTCGCCGGACCCGAAATTGTGCAAATTACTGCTGATAAAGTGAGAGTGGCGCGTGAAAAGTTGAAAGCCGCTCGTGATCGACAGAAAGTGTACGCTGACCCGAGACATCGGCCAGTTGTGTTTAACGAGGGCGATCGGGTTTTCCTGAAAGTCTCTCCGTGGAATGGTGTTATCCTATTTGGCCGTAAAGGTAAGTTGAGTCCGCGTTTAATAGGACCGTTAAAGATGTTGCGCAAAGTCAATGATCAAACAGTGTCTGTGGAGTTACCTCCAGAACTTGCGGGTATTCATAATACCTTCAACGTGTGTTATTTACGCAAGTGCAAAGTGGATGAGAGTAAGATTCTGCCGTTGCAAGAGCTGAGAGTTGATGCTTCAAAGTGCCTCGTTGAGGAACCTGTTGAAATTCTCGGCTCAAAGACTAATAAGCTTCGTAAGAAGGTGATCAAGCTCGTTCTTGTGAAGTCGAAATATAACCTAGGTTCGAATACGACCTGGGAGACTGAAGATGATATGGGAGCTCGATATCCCCACCTGTTCGTGAGTGATCAGATTCCGAGGACGGAATCTTCTTAAGGGGGTAGATTTGTAACACCCTGAAAAAGGGCCTAGCAGTATAGTGTTGTATCTTGTGCTTTAGTACTTGTACAGTGACTTTAACTGAGTTAAGTTAAGTGTTTTGTGTGACTAACGTGTCTTGTGTTAATTAGATGTGATTATGTGAAAAGTGTCAAACGTTTCTAAAAGTGATGTCGTGTTGTACGGTTTCGCGTAATGATTCCGTAGATATCCCCGTTGGTTAAAACGGGATATCGTGTGTTAAGTTGTAAGTTGGAAAGGGGAACAAAATACCCGGGGTTTAATTAAATTACCCCAATGTCTTTCTATTGCTTCTTATCCCCTGTTGAAGCCAATTACACACACTTGACACACATACATACACGTACAACACACACACATACTTCAATCTTGGAGCTTTTGAAGAGTAAATCAAGGAAACAAGTTGGTACAAGTGATTTCAGTGACAAATCGAGTTTAACCTGCTGTACTTCTTCTTCCTTGTAAGTAATTTTGATCGAGAACCCTAGCTAGTGTAGCTAATGTTTCGTGATATTTAACTTTTCGCAGGTTTGAGATCAGATGGCCTGGCGAGGCGGGTTTCTTTGGGTAGTGTTATTGTAAATATCTTTTGGAACACTTGTTTGTTAACTCTGATACTTTGTGGCGATGGTCGTTACGTAGTTGTAACACTGGCTCGATTTTTTAGACTTGGCTGGATTCGTTGTTCTTGATTGCCAAGTCGATAAATAGTACGTAATATGTAATCAGTGGTTTGTTCCGCTGCTAATCTTTTGTGTAAATAAAGTTTTAAAAGTTTTAATTTCCACTAATTTTAAGCTTGTGAAACCCGGTGTTACACTTGCGGTTGCAAGGAAAAGTCCTTGTGGTCGCAAGGGTCCTTGCGGTCGCAAGGGAAAAGTCTTGTGGTCGCAAGGGTCCTTGCTGCCGCAAGGGAAATCCCTTGCTATCGCAAGGGGGTATTTTTAAGAAAAGCCCTTGCTGCGCAAGGAAAATCCCTTGCTATCGCAAGGGGGTGTTTTTCGGAAAAGTTTCCAGTTTTGTTGTAAATTGTGTGTTGAGGTGTGGGATGTTTCGTGCGTATGTAAACTAAGGTGTTTGCGGGCGCAAGGCGTGTATCTTTTTGTTTACCGTCTACAGACGATGGAAATAGCTATTTCGGCGTAAGCACATAGCTTATGACCAAAAGCACTAGAAGTACCACCCTTGCGGTCGTATGGTTAATCCCTTGCGGTCGTAAGGGCGGGTTTGAGATGGCTCTGCGATCGTAAGGCAACCCCTTGCGGTCGCAAGTAGGGGTCTTTTGCTGACGGTTTCGTAGAATATGTTTTAAGTTGCGTTAGTTGTTGTTAATTGGTGATTAAGCCTGAACCTATTGCGTTAGGTGTATCTGAGGACTCTGAGGATTCCGGACACTACATCTATCTCCTTTGACATCCAGGTGAGTACCGGTTTTCCCATAAGGCTCAGTAAGTAGAGTTGTCTGTGGTTAATTGAAATATGTCATTGATTTTGCACACGTGCCTATATGAGGTATGATATGTTGTTAACGTTGTTCACGTGCGTATATGAGGTACGATATCCTATGTTGCCATGTGCTATGCCATGTTAAGTTGCTTTACTCGTTTATTGTAAATCGCATGCGTAGTGTTGGACCCAATATGGGTGAGTTGGTGCTTGTTATATTTGTCCGGGCAGTAGCTGGCATGGTTAAGGTCAGCCGCAAGGCTGGATCCCTTGAGATGGATAATTCGGGATCAACGGTGGCTCGGTGGTGCACGCCGTGTATCAAGTTCTGCAGGACTGCCGTTCCTTAGCGTTAGTTGGGATCTTGGCTTACGATCAAGATCCGAGTTGGCACGAAAGCGCTGGGTGGACTGCTCTTCGCTCCCCCACCAGTGCGGTTGGTTGTAGCTGATAGCCCCAGTTGGAGTTGGTGAGCGGGGTTTCCCACCCTGCGAGATGTGACTCTTACTGACACGTTGGCACGACGCGTTGTGATAGGATAGCTTTGTATGCTATTTTTGTGTTGTGATAACCTGCTTGTTGATACTTATGTGTAAATCTGTGCTCACTAGCTAGTGTAGCTAACGGTGTAGCATTTCCCTTTTTGCAGGTGCTGAGTAGTTGGCCTTGTGAGGCGGGACCTTGATGGTAGTCGTTGTAAATATCTTTTGGGAACATTGGTTGGTGTATATGTAATCCGGTGGTCGGTTGTTGCTATTTGGTAACACCTGTTAGTTATGAACTTGGCCTATTCGTTTGATGTAAATTAATAGCCGAGTCAGATGAACTTTACTAATCTTTTTTAAACGTTGCTTATTCCGCTGCAAGCTTTTGATTAAAAAGTTTAAATTGTAGCTAGTTTTAAGCTCGTGAAAACCGGTGTTACAATTAGGTATCAAAGCCTAAGTTTGAGGAATTTGGTACTCGTAGAAGTAGTCAATCTCAAGCTCGGGCCCGGCCACCGTTAAGTGTTCCTAGTTGGGTAAATGGGGTTGAGCATGAGCGTTATGTGGGAGTTGCATGTAGTAAACTAACTTGTAATGTTAGTAGTTATTGGATATGTGGCGTGTTAAATGTTGTTTTCGTGTGTATAGTAAGTTGACATAGAATGTCTGAGCGACAAGCTACCACTGAGGAAGCTCTTAAGCAGATGGAGGATGAGGCTTCTCGTACTCACCACGAGGCTAAGGATGTGTCTTCTCAGAACCATGTCGAGGGCCCGAGGCTCACTCCTGAATATGACGCATATGTTAGACGAATAGTAGATGAGCTTCGACTGACAAAGGAGCTGTTGCTAGAAGGGTTGAAAGGAAAGAATGTAAAGAAATGTTTGTACAAGAAGTTTCTTACTTGTGGACCTAAGGAGTTTGAGGGTAGTGATAATCCCTTAGTCGTGTGATTGTGAGCCAGAGTATCGTGTCAAGTACGCGGTACGGATGTTAAAAGGCCGTGCGTTGGATTGGTGGGATACGGTCAAAGATACGGTGAATAAAGAGATATTAGCCGCGGTGACGTGGGAACAGTTTGCTGAGAAAGTAAAGAGAAAGTATTGCACTGAATACGATATGGAGAAGATGGAAAGCGTGTTTAACGCTCTCCGCAAGGGAGATAAGCTTGTGGATAATTTGAAGTTGCTCGACAGATAGAAGGCGATCGTTTACAAGGTGAAGGTGACCAAGCGGGTGAGGGTCACAAGATAAAACTTCAACAGTCGTCAAAGTTGGGTCCTTCGAAAGTGCAATCTGTTGTAGGTGAGAAGTTTGATTCCTAGAAGAAAATATGGTCGGATCGTCCTTGGTGTGCTTCTTGTCTTACGTATCATATTGGTGACAGTTCTAAAGATACCACTCGATGTTTGAGATGCGGAGAGAAGGGGCACATGGTTGCAAAATGTGAATTCAAAGAAGATGTTTGTTATAAGTGCCACAAGCCAGGGCACAGAATAGCTGATTGTCGGTCGAAGCAGAGTACCAGTGCTAGTGGATCTGCCTCTGGGCAGAAGAAAGATGGTGCTTCCCATGCTAAAGGGCAAGCATTTCAAATGATAGTTGAGGATACTAAAGCAGATGATGACGCGATAACGGGTACTTTTCTTGCTAAATCTTACCTTTACGTGTGTGTTGTTTGATTCTAAAGTTGTTTATTTTGTTGTATGTGTGGTCTTCTGTGATAAATTTCAAGTGCCTGTGTCTTAGTCGACCGATCCACTTGAAGTAGAAACTGATAGTGGTAAGGTAGCTCCAGTTAGTGTTTCTCAAGCGGTTATTTATGTCAAAGGAGAATAACTTTTCTATTTCCTTTCTCCTTGTGTTTATTGCGGATTTTGACACAAGTTTTTTCAGTTTATGAAACAGTTGTTGTGTGAAGCTTCAGTTCTTTCTTTGTTCGATAGACTTGAAGGCTTCGTTATGTGTCATGATGCTTCGTGTTTTGGATTGGGGTGTGTATAGATGCAGTGTGATAAAGTGATTGACTATGCTCTACAGTAGTTGAGGCTTCATGAAGGCAATTGTTCGACCTATGATCTTGAGTTGGCGATTGTAGTTTTCGCGTTGAAATGATGGCGGCATGGTCTGTGGACACCAAGCGTGTAGAGGTGAAGTTAATATTTAGTTTAAATATTAGCAGGACCAATTAATTAATAGTTATTAATTAATTAGAAAGGTCAAAGGGTATTTTCTGTAATTACTTAATAGTTTAATTAAAGCTGGGCTTTAAATTAAACGGGCTTGGGCTTTAATAAGGATATCTATATATATACCTTATTAACCTTAGAATCATTAACAAGTAATCACAAGTTAAGAAAAACCCTAAGCACTCTTCTCTCCATCTCTCTCTCTCGGCGACGTGGTGAAAACCGAACCACCAAGGGTGGTGGTCGGCGGCTATGCAACACACACACGCACACACATTGGGGGTCAAGGTTTAATCCTTAGGCGGTCTAGCAGCCCGTTCGAGGTGGTGCAGTAGCGGTGGATAACCTGCAGCAATCTAGGATTGAGGAAAAGTTTTGGTTCGCTCAAAGGTATAATTTTTATCCCTCACTCTGTATTAGTTCTTATATGAGTTAGATAAGATCACTGGAGGGGGTTTTGTTTTTATTCCGTTGTGCATGTATGATATGTCTTTTACCCCATAAAACCCTTCAGTGGTATCAGAGCCACTTCTAACCTCATAGGGAACTAGGTAGATTCTTTTTTTATCATGATGAATAAGTTTCTTTTTATCAAGGTTTAACCTTTTGATTATCCAAGTAATTTAAAATCAGTTTTAGTTTTAAATGGATAATAAATTGATTATGATAAAAAGAGGATATGGTTTAAGTTTAAATTTTAAATTTAAAAGTTATTATTATTATTATTATAATTGTTTGCGTAAAGATGGTGGCCGGCGGCGGTTTCACCACCGTGGCCGGCGGCGGCGTGCGACGGAGACCATGACGGCAGCGGCGTCGACAGTTGGCTTCGGCTGGCTGGTCAGCGTCGGCTGGCCAATCGCAGCCACCAGCTCGGTCGGCGGCTTAGGGTGGTCGGCAGCCAGGGAAACCGGCGGCAAAGGGGACGGCGTAGGGTGGCCCAGCTGTGGCTCGTACCTGCGGCCCAACCAAACCGGGCCAGTTAGTGGTCGGCCCACGGTTTCACTTATTGGCCCAGTTTTGAGGCCCAAAAGTGTATTTTTTTAGTTTTTTAGTTTAGGGTAATACCTAACAGGATTAAAAACTAAAAGTATTATATGAGTTTTTTTTTTATAAAACTTATATATAAAATATTGGATTTTTAATCAAGTGTTGGTTAAAATTAATTATTTTAGTAATTCTATACGCATAACAATAATTAAATAATATTATGATTTTTTAAACCAGGTGATTTTAACAGTTTGTTAAAGTCAAGTTAATTTGTCAATATATGATAATTAGAATCAGTTTTGTATGTATTTAGTTTTAATACATGTTTGGGATGCCATAGCCGAGCCCTAGACCTTGTGGATTTTTTTTCTGCACTTGTGGTTGTGATTGGTTTTATTATTCTATGGTGTGGGGAGGCCTGCGTGCCACTTACAACCCCTATTCTATTTTTTAAAAGTATTAGATTAGCGGGCCTGCGTGCCTTTTTTTTTTAATATCTTGTATTTTTATATTTCTAGTTTTTTAGACGATAGGATAGAATAGTATAATTAGAATATAAATCTGGACCAAGGAGCAAGGAGCAAGGAACATAGAGAAGGATTGGATGCTGGAGCCAGTGGGAGCTTCGGAATGCCATGCAATGTGTGTTGTGTATTATTTCCACATAGTTTTTTGACCGTTGGATTTTTTCGTGTGGCTCACGAAACCGACATTAGTTAAGGGTTAAAGCTAAGGCATAGTTGTTTGTGGTTGTTTTATTTCTTTACATATTCTATATGCGTGGTTGTGATTCTCACGATGAAATAATACAAGGGTTTTAATAATAGTTAATTATTAAACAGACGTTTTTTAAAGAAAACTGGCACTAAAGTTTTTCCTCGTCAAAAACTTTGAAATCCTTTTTAGAAAAATCTTAGATCAGTGTGCTACCCACCTAATGGTACACCTTTCCTGTTAAACGGTACTCGGGTGTCGAAAGTGACCAAACCTTGGGCATTCGGGTTCAAACCATTGCGGGGGAGGGTGTGAAAGACTCTGCGATAATCGGGAGTCCCGGCCAGAGTTCACACTGTCTTAGGTGGTGCGATCTATTTTCGTGATAATCGGGAGTCCCGGCCCAAAATGCACTAGAAGGACTAAACATGCACGGTTCTTGTCACCGATGTCCCGCAGATCTAGGAGTCGTGTCCAGGTAGGATACGATTGGTATAGGTTTACCTAGCAGAAATAGCATTGTCCCGGTGGGAAGTGCCCAAACCTTGCATCGGGAAATGTGAAATATGGATCCTAGTCTAATAATTTATTGTTTAAAAGGTAATAATTATTGGAAGACGCAATCAATACTGAATCGGTTTTATCTTTTTTTTTCTGTAGATGTCTTTTATATCTGGTATTCCGTTTTATTCACCAAAAGAATCTCTAAGGCTTATCATCGGCAAGTGGAAGCTTTCAGGTCCAAACTTTGCTCTTTGGAAGATGCATCTGAAAAATGTTTTGGATGCACAGGGAAAGCTTCACATCATAGAGACATTACCTCCAGAGCGACCAGGGGTAGATGCCCAGGATAGTGAGTATGATACTTACTATCAGTATCTGGCTGACGAGTCTGACACCATGTCGATTCTCATTCTCACAGCATCATCCGAGTTTATGGATGATCTCCGTGAGAAGTCATCTTATGAGTTTGTTCACGGACTGGAGCGTAAGTTCAAGTATAGTGAACGGATATGTCGTATGCTGCTGATGAAGGAAATTCTTTCAGCAAAAATGAAAGAAAACCAGCCCATTAGCGATCATCTCATTAATATGAGAAGGCTCTTAGATTGCTATGAAAGTTTTGGGTCAAAATCAAAACCACATGAGCTAGTTATGCTCTTGTTCGGTTCTTTGTCGGACTATTCCCTGAAAAGGGTAATGTATGTCCTCGGTGATTTTGAGATGACTGTCGCAGGGTTGCACAAAATCCTTATGTGCATCAGCGATGACTTGAATCCAAAGCAGCTAGAGTCAACAGTTGTGGACCCTATGCGGGAGGATGACTGACTGGAAGAACTTGGAGAGATTTGTTGCCCAGACTGTGGCAGCAAGGATTCATGTGAGCATTCACTCGACATAGATCAGCTGGACATTGGTTCGCCCAATGATTCAGGTATCTTTATGATAGATTGTCTTATTACTTCTTATGACTTAGGTATACCGGAAGTGGTAATCACATATGCAATCATTTGCAGGGATTCAAGAGAAGTAAGAAGCTGAGACAAGGAGATATGGACCTGCGGGTAGGCGAAGGCTCCATGGTTGGTGCTGAAGTTGTAGGAACATATTGTCTTAGTTTTCCCTCGTGCATGGTCTTAGAACTAGAACCTTGTTACTATGTTCCTAGACTTATTATAAATGTTATCTCGTTTGATTTGCTTATAGACTATGGATTTAATTATGTTTTGAATGAAAAAGTTATTTCATGTTTCAAAAATAATTTTTTCTTTTTTAAAGCTACTCCGGAAAATGGTCTATATACGCTAAATCTAGATAACAATGACATATATCATATAAGTAAGAGATCCAATAGTAACTTGAATCAAACTTACCTCTTGCATTGTCGTTTATGACATATAAACGAGAAATGCATAGAGAAACTCCGAGATGACGGAATCCTAGAACCATTTGACTTAAAGTCATTTGATATTTGTAAATCTTGTTTGTCTGGTAAAATGACAAAACAACCTTTCAACAGTGAAAATTAAAGGGCTAGTGAGTTATTAGGGACTATACACACAAATGTGTGTGGACCCTTTACTCCAGAAGCTAGAGGAGGATACCGGTATTTCATAACCTTTACTGACGACTTCAGTAGGTTTGGTTATGTCTACCTCATGAGACTGAAATCTGGAAGTTTTGACAAGTTCAAACAGTTTCAGAATGAGGTACAAAATAAGCTGGATAAGAAGATAAAGTCGCTTCGGTCGGATCGAGGTGGCGAATATCTGAGTCAGGAATTCGACGATCATTTGAAGGAATGTGGGATTGTTTCACAACTCACACCTCCGTATACACCTTAGATGAATGGTGTATCAGAAAGGAGGAATCATACAATGCTTGACATGGTACGATCAATGATAAGTCGAAGGTCACTACCATTTGTCATTTTGGGGGCACGCACTCGAGACAGCGGCGTTAATGCTGAACGGGGTTTCGACCAAATCGGTTGAAAAGACACCGTTTGAGGTATGGACGGGGAAAAAGCCCAAAATGTCATTTCTCAAGGTTTGGGGATGTGAGGTGTATGTTAAGCGAACATTCAAAGATAAACTCAATCTCAAATCAGATAAGTGTATCATCGTGGGTTACCCCAAGGAAACCATGGGATACAATTTCTATAACCCAGATGAGAACAAAGTTTTTGTTGCTCGTAAAGGGGTGTTCCTGGAGGAGAAATTTCTTAACTCAAATACTCCAAGAAAAGAAATAGAGCTTCAAGAAATTGAAGAGGAGGAGATTACACCACCACTGATAATTGAACCTGTGGTCCAACAAGGAATTGTTGAATCCCAACCCGAGTCTGTGGTTGAGGAAGAGGTGCAAACACAAGACCTTCGCACGTCTAGTAGGCCTCGTTATGAGCCAGATAGGTATGTGGGATTCCTAGTTGCTCAAGACGAAGGGGATCTTTTAGAACCCACTACCTACCAAGATGCTGCCTCAGGTTTAGAATCTGAGAAATGGCTAGAAGCCATGAAGGCAGAGATGCAATCCATGTATGACAACCAGGTCTGGGAGTTAGTAGATTTGCCTCAACACAGTAAAGCTGTTGGGTGCAAATGGGTCTTCAAGAAGAAGATAGATATGGGTGGAAAAGTGCATAATTTTAAAGCAAGGCTAGTGGCAAATGCTTTCACGCAAACTCATGGCGTTGACTATGATGAAACTTTTTCCCCAGTGGCAATGCTTAAGACTATTTCCCCTTATGGCCATATCAGCATATTTTGACTATGAGATATGGCAGATGGATGTCAAAACCACTTCCGTTAACGGAAAATTGACAGAGGATGTATATATGATACAGCCGGATGGTTTTGCAGATCCAAAGAACCCTAATAAAGTATACAAGTTACTCAAATCAATTTATGGATTAAAACAAGCATCTAGGAGCTGGAACTTACACTTTGATGAGCGTATCAAAGAATTTGGTTTCACCAAAAGTGAGTTCGAGTCGTGTGTTTACACTAAATTTAGTGGGAGCGCGGTAACCTTCCTAGTCTTGTATGTAGTTGACATACTATTAATAGGAAACAATATACCAGTGTTACAAGGAGTAAAATCCTGGTTAGGTATATGTTTCCAGATGAAAGACTTGGGAGAAGCTGCTTATATACTGGGTATAAAGATCTATAGAAATAGATCTAAGCAGCTTATCGGACTTAGTCAAAGTACGTATATTGATAAAGTCGTGAAAAGATTCAAGATGGATGAATCCAATAAAGGATTCATTCCTATGCAATCTGGCGCGATTTTGAGCAAGGCTCAGTGTCCTGTGTGTAGTCAAGATCAGGACAACATGAAATTGATACGATATGCCTTGGCAGTTGGTTCAATCATGTATGACATGCTATGTACTAGACCCGATGTTGCCTATTCTATTAGTGTCACGAGTAGATATCAGCAAAATCCTGGTGAAGCCCATTGGGTAGCCGTCAAGAATATTCTCAAGTACCTGAGAAGGACGAAAGACTATTCCTAGTTTATGGAGGTTCGATGGATGAGCTCAGTGTAACTGGTTACACTGATGCTAGTTTCCAGACCGACAGGGACGACTTCAGGTCGCAGTCAGGATTTGTCTTTACCCTAAATGGAGGAGCCATATCTTGGAAAAGTCAGAAGCAAGATACAATAGCAGATTCTACTATAGAAGCAGAGTATATTGCGGCAAGTGATGCGGCAAAGGAAGCTGTATAGCTGAAGAATTTTATCTCGGATCTTAGAGTTGTTGTCATTATCTCTAGACCGATCGATATATTCTGTGATAACTCAGGGGCCGTGGCGCAAGCTAAAGAGCCTACAGATCATCAGCGGACTAGACACGTACTCAGAAAATATCACCTCATCCGAGAGATCATTGGAAGAGACGATATTAGATTGCAAAAGATACCGACGGACGACAACGTTGCTGACCCGTTGACGAAGCAACTGGCTAGAGCTAATCGTAAGAGTCATGCAAGTTCTATAGGAATGCAGTACTTAGAACATAGCAGCTAGTTCATGTCTTTTGGTTATTACTATAGATGTAACTTGAAACTCTTTTATTATGTAATTACATTTCATGGGATTGGAATAGGAAGTATTTGCATAATTGTTTCTAGTTGTCTATTTTTAGCATGTTTAAACCTATCCATGACAACTCAAGTGATGAATTGTCTAAATACCCGTAGCTACTTAATGTAGTGGGAGCTACATTAGGGAGGTAACGCTATTATGAATATTTGATGATTTATTCGGGGATGAATAAAAGCACAAGTTTGTGACCAAATATTCATAGATATTTATCAAGGGATAAATATTGGGGTGATCCGTATCGAGTTTACTTCATGGAGCATTAACATAAGTAAACTTGATAGGTTGTCCTTAGACCTGAGATATTTGGTTTGGGGCATGGTAACTTCTATACTTTAGCGTGTTCTAACGTCACGCCGTAACAGGGTGATCATAAGGGGCATGTCTAGGTGCAGCGGAAGCCATGTACTCAAATTGCAAATACTCAAGATGGATTTTGCACCTCCTTTTTAGGGGAGATATTTTCTGACCTCCTCGACGATTAAGACTACTGAAAATGCGTGGCTGCGCTCGGTTAGAATGATAGGTTTCATTCGGCAAACCGTAACTGCAGAGCGTCGAAATCAGAGTCGAGAAAATCTGAGTATTTAATAAGATCCCTGCTCCATGTCAAATACTCACATTATGGAATATCGCGATGCAAAAGGAAAAGCCTAGATAATCCAAGGAGTGGATTATGTCTCTAGATGTAAGAGATCTCATAGTCTTGTTAACCTAAGCGTCTGGCTAGGGACCTCCTTAGGGCAACGATGTACAAGGAATGTTACTTATCTTGCACAAGTGAGAGTCTGTTACATTTTGTGCATAGATAGATAACATGTATCATCGTGTCCAATACTATGTGACACTAAAAGATCACACTGCTACACACCCAATTAGAACCTTATGGATTTTACCTAGATGTGTGTAACAATAATTAATTAGTTTAATTAATTATTGAGAAGAAAAATAATAATAGCTATTTATTATTTAAAGAGGAGAAGTTAATATTTAGTTTAAATATTAGCGGGACAAATTAATTAATAGTTATTAATTAATTAGAAAGGTCAAAGGGTATTTTCTGTAATTACTTAATAGTTTAATTAAAGTTGGGCTTTAAATTAAACGGGCTTGGGCTTTAATAAGGATATCTATATATATACCTTATTAACCTTAGAATCATTAAAAAGTAATCACAAGTTAAGAAAAACCCTAAGCACTCCTCACTCCCTCTCTCTCTCAGCGACGTGGTGAAAACCGAACCACCAAGGGTGGTGATCGGCGGCGACACAACACACACACACATTGGGGGTCAAGGTTTAATCCTTAGGCGGTCTAGCAGCTCGTTCGAGGTGGTGTAGTAGCGGTGGATAACCTGCAGCAATCTAGGATTGAGGAAAAGTTTTGGTTTGCCCAAAGGTATAACTTTTATCCCTTACTCTGTATTAGTTCTTATATGAGTTAGATGAGATCACTGGAGAGGGTTTTGTTTTTATTCCGCTGTGCATGTATGATATGTATTTTACCCCACAAAACCCTTCAAAACAAAGGTGTTTGCGGGCGCAAGGCGTGAATCTTCTAGTTTACCATCTACGGACGATGGAAATAGCTATTTGGGTGTAAGCACATAGCTTATGACCAAAAGCACTAGAAGTTCCACCCTTGCGGTCGTATGGTTAATCCCTTGCGGTCGTAAGGGGAGGGGGTTTTGAGATGGCCTTGCGGTCGTAAGGCAACCCCTTGCGGTCGCAAGTAGGGGTCTTTTGCTGACGGTTTCGTAGACTATGTTTTAAGCTGCGTTAGTTGTTGTTAATTAGTGATTAAGCCTAAACCTATTGAGTTAGGTGTATCTAAGGACTCTGAGGATTCCGGACATTACATCTGTCTCCTTTGACATCCAGGTGAGTACCTGTTTTCCCATGACGCTCAGTAAGTGGAGTTGTCTGTGGTTAGTTGAAATATGTCGTTGATGTTGCACACGTGCGTATATGAGGTATGATACCCCCACCAGTGCGGTTGGTTGTAGCTGATACCCAGTTGGAGTTATTGAGCGGGGTTTCCGACCCTGTGAAATGTGACTCTTACTGACATGTTGGCACGCCGCGTTCTGATAGGATTGCTTTGTATGTTGTTCCTGTGTTGTGATAACCTGCTTGTTGATACTTATGTGTAAATATGTTCTCACTAGCTAGTGTAGCTAACGGTGCAGGATTTCCCTTTTTGCAGGTGCTGAGTAGTTGGCCTTGTGAGGCGGGAACTTGATGGTAGTCGTTGTAAATATCTTCTGGGAACACTGGTTGTTGTATATGTAATCTGGTGGTCGGTTATTGCTATTTGGTAACACCTGTTAGTTATGAACTTGGCCTATTCTTTTGTTGTAAATTAATAGCCGAGTCAGATGAACTTTACTAATCTTTTGTAAATGTTGCTTATTCCGCTGCAAGCTTTTGATTAAAAATTTTAAATTGTCGCTAATTTTAAGCTCATGAAAACCGGTGTTACACGAAGCTCCGGTTCTCTCTTTGCCAGACGAGTCTGAAGACTTCGTTGTTTATTGTGATGCTTCGTATTCTGGATTGGGGTGTGTATTGATGCAGCGCGATAAAGTAATTTCCTACGCTTCATGGCAATTGAAACCCCATGAAGGCAACTATCCGACTCATGATCTTGAGTTAGCGGCCGTGATATTCGCGTTGAAATTATGGCGGCATTATCTTTATGGCACCAAATGTATGTTCTGCACGGATCACAAGAGCCTACATGTTCTCACGCAGAAAGAGCTCAATACGAGACAACGCTGATGGCTCGAGCTGATTAAAGATTATGGTTGTGAAATCCGTTATCTCCCTGGTAAAACTAATGTGGTGGCAGATGCTTTAATTCACAAAAGCTCTTCAGTAAGCCCGAAGTTCATGAAACTTACTGTGGTTCCTGATATCCTTGTCAAATTGAAGGAAGCGCATCAAGTAGCATTGCAAGATGAGCATTTGAAAACCGAGACAATGAGAAAGATAAAGGACGAACTGGTGGAAGATTCTCGAGGGTTAAAGACCTCTCAATCACGTGTTTGGGTGCCGCTGTATGGCGGTAATCGTGAGCTGATATTGCAAGAAACTCATCGTTTGTGACTGTCTGTTCATCCGGGAAGTAAAAGATATATCACGACGTGAAGATTTTATATTGGTGGCCTACTTTGAAACGAGACATTGCTTCCTTTGTGGAGAAATTTCAGATATGTGCACATGTCAAGACTGAACATTAGAGCCCTTACGGTAGTCTGCAACAACTTGAGATCCTTGAATGGAAGTGAGACCACATTACGATAGATTTTGTGATGAAGTTTCCTAAGACGTTTAGAGGGCATGATACGATTTGGGACATTGTTGACCGACTGACTAAGATCGCTCATTTTCTAGCTACCAGTGAAACTGCTTCATTGGAACGGCTAGCGCAGTTATACATAAATGAAGTGGTGTTGCACCATGGTTTGCCTTGGTCTAGTGTATCTAATAGCGATTCGCGATTTGTTTCTAAGTTTTGGCAGAGTTTAAAGCGCGATCTGGGCACTCGTGTTCACCTGAGCATGATGTACCATCCCTAAATAGATGGCCAGTCAGAAAGATTGATACAGACGCTGGAGGACATGCTTCGCGCCTGTGTTCTCGAATTTGGTGGTGGGTGGGATTCTCATTTGCCATTGATCGAGTTTTCTTATAACAACTTGTATCAATCCAATATTGGGATGCCTCTTTACAAGATGCTTTACGGGAGGCGTTGTCGCACACCAACTTGTTGGCTGGAACCGGGTGAAAAGCAGTACGCCAGACATGAAATCATGCAAATTATAGCTAATAAAGTGAATATATCATGATAAAAGTTGAAAGCCGCTCGTGATAGACAAAACGTGTATGCTTACCTTAAGCGTCGACCAGTTGAATTCAAGGAGGGTGATCTGGTATTTTTGAAAGTTTCTCTCCGGAAAGGTTTGATTAGATTATGTCGGAAGAGTAAGTTGAGTCCACATTACATTAGTACATTTCGGATCGTTCGCAAGGTTAACGATCAAACTGTTACCCTTGAGTTGCCTCAAGAGCTTTCTGGTATTCACAACACATTCAACGTGTGGTATATGTGTAAGTGCAAGGTAGAGGAGAACCATATTCTGCCTCTACAAGAATTGAAAGTTGACGCTTCGAAACGCCTAGTGGAGGAGTCTGTCGAAATACTTGGTTCTAAAACCAAGAAGTTGCGTAAGAAGATGATCAAGTTGGTTTTTAGTTAAATTGAAGCATAACCTAGATTCGAATATGACCTGGGAAATGGAGGACGACATGAGAGCTCGATATCCCCACTTGTTTGTAGATGATCAGATTCCGAGGACAAAATCTTCTTAAGGGGGTAGATTTGTAACACCCTGAAATAGGGGTTAGTTGTAACTAGTTGTACTCTGTGTTTGTACACTTGTACATTTATGTTAACTAAATGTTTTGTCGTTGATTGGTGTACACTCGTTGCTAACTGGTGTTAGTTGTGGATAAAATGTGGTGAGGTGGAAAATGTCGTAAGTAGATAAAGTCGCTAAATTAATAAATGCTTTTAGATAATGATTCCGAAAATATCCTCGTTAGTTAAAACGGGTAAACCTAAGTCGTGTTGTAAGTTGAATAAGGAACAAAATACCCCTTGGGTATTATTTGACCAACTAGAGTCGGTCTAAGCTTCCTTTGGGAACCTTAAAATACACATTCATACACATACATACATACGTACGCACACAACACACACATACACTTGAATCCTTTGAACTTTTAAAGAGGAAATTAAGAAGGAAGAACCCATTGATAGATGATTCCAGTAGTGATTAATGTTAGATTATGTGTAGAGATAGATAACACGTGTCATCGTGTCCAATGCTATGAGACACTAAAGGATCACACTGCTACACACCCAATTAGAACCAATTGGATTTTACCTAGTTATGTATGTGGAATAGTTAATTAGTTAATTAATTATTGAGAGGAAAAATAATAATAGTTATTTATTATTTTAAAGGAGGAATTAATATTTAGTTTAAATATTAATTGGACCAATTAATTAATAGTTATTAATTACTTAGAAATGTCAAATGGTATTTTCTGCAATTAACTAATAGTTTTATTAAAGTTGAGCTTTAATTAAACGGGTTTGAGCTTTAATAAGGTTTACATATAAATAACCTTTTAAGCCTTAAGAAATCACATTAGAACAATTAATTGCAACAAGGAAACCCTAGCCTCCCTCCCCCTAGACCTGCGTCGACTTCGAAGACCACCCCTAGGGGGTTTCGGCCTGCGTTGACTACACACACACACACACTCGGTCTCGTGTGATCATTTTGGGTGAAATCCTGTGGCGGTCTAGCAGCCTGCTCGTGGTGGTGCAGTAGCGGTGTTTTACCTTTAGCTTTCTGGAATCAAGTTTCAAGATTGTTGCGAAAAGGTATAACTTTTATCCTCTACTATTGTATAGTTTCTTGTACGAACTAGATGAGATCACTGGAGGGGGTTTTGAGTTTTTATTCCGCTACGTATTATTATTATCTTACTTTATACCCTACAAAACCCTTTAATGGTATCAGAGCCACTTCTAGTGTGGTAGGGAACTAGTTAGGTTTTTTTTTTATCATGATGAATAGGTTGTTTTTTATCAAAGTTTTAACCTTTTTTTTGTTTATCCAAGTATTTTGAAATCAAGTTTTGATTTTAAATGGATAATAATTGGTTTTGATATAAAAAGGTTTAATTTTTAGTTATTGTTATTGTTTTTGCGATGGCAAAAGCTGCCGGCGGTAAAGCCACCGTGATCGATAGCGGCGTGGTGGCGGTTGTCGGCCAGGAACCGGCGGCAGCGGCGGCGGCTTTCTGAGGCCAGGTTGTCGGAGACGGTGGAGGCGGCGTGGTGGCGGCCCAGCTACGGCTTGCTGCCCACGGCCCGTTTTCAACCGGCCCAATTAGGTGGTCGGTCCACTGTGTTTTTCGGCCCAGTTGGTGTTGGCCGCATATTGTTTAGGTTTGGTTTTGGGTAAAACCAAACAGGATTAAACCTAAATGCTTCTAAAGATTATTTTAATCTTGTGTTTAAATTTTTTTATTTTAGTCATGATTATTTTATATAATCAAGTATTGATTGAAATTAATTATTTTTAGTATCTTTGATCGCATAACAATAATATGACAGCTATTTGTTAAACCAGATGATTTTAATAGTTGGTTAAAATCAAGGTAATTCATCAGGATGTGATAATTAGAAATCAGTTGTTGGTTTTTCATATATTAGTTTAGTACATGTTTGGGATGTGATAGGCGAGCTCTAGACCTTGTGGATTGTTTCTATTTAATGATGTGGGGAGGCTTGCGTTCCACTTACAACCCCTATTCTAAAATGTAAAAGTACTAGATTAGCGGACCTGCGTGCCTTTGATTACTTTATAATTTTTCATTTCTAGTTTTTTTTAGTTTTTGTTTTAGAATAGATATATTTAGAGTAGTTTTTGAAGCTGATACAAGGAGCAAGAAGCAAGGAGCAGGATTGGATGCGGGAGCCAGTGAGAGCTTTAGAAGTTCATGCGATGTGTGTTGTTATCCACTTAGGTGTTGGACTGTCGGGCTTTTCGTGTTGCTCGCGAAACCGACAATAGGTAAGGGTAAGGCTAAGGCATAGATGTTATGTGTTGTTTTATTTCTTTAAATATTATTATATGCGTGGTTGTGATTCACACGATGAAATAAAACAGGGTTTTAATAATAGTTATTATTAAACAATGTTTTTACAAAGAAAACTGGCATTAGTTTTTGATTAAAAACTTTGAAATCCTTTTTAGAAAAATCTTAGATCAGTGTGCTATCCATCTAATGGTATACCTTTCCTGTTAAACGGTACTCGAGTGTCGGAAGTGACCAAACCTTGGGCATTCGGGTTCAAACCATTGCGGGAAAGGGTGTGAAAGGCTCTGCGATAATCGGGAGTCCTGGCTAGAGTTCACATTGTCTTAGGTGGTGCGATCTATTTTGGTGATAATTGGGAGTCCCGGCCCAAAATGCACTAGAGGGACTAAAGCATGAACGGTTCTTGTAGCCGATGTCCCGCAGATCTAGGAGTCGTGTCCAGGTAGAATACGATTGGTATAGGTTTACCTACCAGAAATAGCATTGTCCTGGTGGGAAGTGCCCAAACCTTGCATCAGGAAATGTGAAATATGGATCCTAGTCTAATAATTAATAGAAGATATAATCATACTACTGAATCGGTTTTATCTTTTCTTTTTCTATAGATGTCTATTTTATCTGCTATTCCGTTGCTATTCCGTTTTATTCACCCGGAGAATCCCTAAGCCTTATCATTGGCAAGTGGAAGATTTCAGGTCCAAACTTCACCGTGTGGAAGATGCATCTTAAAAATGTATTAGATGCACAGGGAAAGCTGTACGTCATAGAGACTTTGCCTCTACGACGACCAGGAGTAAATGCGCAGGATAGTGAGTATGATGCTTACTATTAGTATCTGGCTGATGAATCTGATGTTATGTCGATTCTCATTCTCTCAGCTTCATCCGAGTTTATGGATGATCTCCGGGAGAAGTCATCTTTTGAGGTTTTTCAAGCATTAGAGGAGAGGTTCAAGTATAGTCAACGAATATGTCGTGTCTTGCTAATGAAAGAAATTCTTTCGCTGAAAATGAAAGAAAACTAGCCAATTAGCGATCATCTCATTAATGTGAGAAGGCTTTTAGATTGCTATGAGACCTTTGGAGCAAAATCAAAGCTACATGAGCTAGTTATGGTTTTGTTCGGTTCCTTGTCGGACTATTATTAGACTAGGGTAATGTACGTCCTTGGAGATTTTGAGATGACCGTCGCAAACTTGCACGAGATTCTCATGTGCATTAGCGATGATCTAGTTCCAAAGAAGCTAGAGTCAACAGTAGTGGATTCTATGCAAGAGGATGACTGGTTAGAAGAGCTTGGAGAAATTTGTTGCCCAGACTGTGGCAGCAATGATTCATGCGAGCACTCACTCGACATAGATGTCAGGATCGGATATAGATTATATCAAATAACAAGAACTAACTTTTGAATAACAAATCAGAGTTGAATAAAAAGTTAATCTTTAACTATGATCACAATCAACTAAGAAGTTGCGGAATCACACTTAATTGATTAAAGAAGATTTTGAACATAAAGCAATTCAATCAAACAGTAGTTTTATTGATCAACCAGAATGATTACAATAGCAAACTTCACCCCCAATCTAACTTATTATGTTAGACGAAGAACACAGATTGTTCTTGGGTTTCAAAGAGAAACTTAGAGGCTTAGCACTATTCTGAAAGCAAATTACAACTTGAAGAATGAATGCAAAACTTAAACAATGAGTACGTACGTATTTTAAATTCTAATCTAGTATTTATATACTCCTTGATCTTCCTTGATTTGTTGACAGTTAGGTAATCTTCTATCTTCTGAGATAATCTTGATGATCTTCCAAATATTTCGAGATATCTTCAAAGATAGGGTTTCCACATTTAGCTCAACCGAAACTGTTCAATAAATGCAACAGATTTGGTTCTTCTAACAGTCTTCGGCTTCAAGGTCTTCAAACAGTTGTGACAATTTTGAACTAACAGTTCTGTACTTTGTACTAACAGTTGTAATGCCTACAACAACTGTTATTCACAATTGTTTTCATATTTTCATCTAACAGTTCACAACTGTTTTCCATAAACTCTTCTTACAGTTTCAAACTGTTTGTCACAATTCTTCTAACAGTTTCAACTTTGCCTGTTAAATAGTCTTAATGCCTTAGCTAATTTCCCAACAATCTCCCCCTAACTTAAAGAATTGATCAAAGTCTTTAAGTTCTTTCGATCATAGGGTTCAATCACAGACAAATTAAGCATAAGCAAAGAATGAATTCCATATATTTATGCAAAGTAAACTGTTACAATCAAAATGGAGAGAAAACTTACATAGACTTGACTCATGCCAGTCTTTCTTTTAATCTCTTGAACAAATCATCTTTTATTCTATCTGATCCAAAGAATTTTGCTTTTAGCATATACTGAAGATTGACTTTATTGTGCTCTATGAACTTCAAATGAAACCATTGTTGTTTAGAGTTAGCCATCACCATATGGTACACTCCAGCTTTAGCATACACTTTTATTGACTTGATAGGAAAAGCCTCATCAGCAATCAAAACTTGCATAATCTCCTTTGGACGACATATGCTTGTTAGATGCCTCATCAAAACGTTTATCTCAATCTCCTCAGTATTTGCAAAATGATTAACCCCATATACATACATTTCTTCAAGATCTCTCCTTGTACAATTATTTACCAATTGAAAGAAATTAGAGTAACTTTCCATCAACCCTTCTCTGACCACAGTTACACCTTTCTTTCCAGTGTCCCCTCTTAACACCTCAAATCTCCATTCTGTGATATGGGATTTTTGACCCAACTGTTCTTTTACCAATTTATCAATCCCTGTTTCTAGTTCAGTTCTCAGTCGGTCTTGAATGATTGTTTGAACCATTTCAGTTTTTGCTTTTTCCACTTGTGACTTGGGAGGAGGTAAAACTGTTTTCTTCTTTACAATTCTTTTTCTTTTCACTCCCTTATCAGCTTTCTTTGCTTTCTCTTCCTCATCAATCTCTTTTGTGAACTCATCAGCTAGCTTCTTTGCTATTTCAAAATCAGTATGTTCTTGTTGTTGAAGATCAGCAGCCAACCTCTGAGCACATTCAAAATCCCTTTCTTCTTGTTGTTCTTTTGTTAATTTTAGCTTTGGTAGATCAACAACATTCTCTTTGCCCTTTCCTTCTACCTCTTGCACTGGTTTTTTAACAACCTTTTCTACAATATGAATCCATTTGAATCCAGGCTTTGGCTTAATAGGTTCTAACTTTGCACATTTACCCTCAAGCCATCCATCATCAATATTTTGTCTCATTTGGAATTCATTGCAGTTCAGCGTCCGAGCACCCACTTTCACAAAATACTCTTGTTTCACCTTGGGACATGCCTTGTAAACCTCAGTTGTTGGGTAATCTCCCGACATTATCATGCTGTTTATTAAAACTCAATCTACTGCTGATAAAACTGTTTGAGCCTCTACATCTTGTATCTCAGTAACTGCTAGCAAACTTGGTTGTGTCAAAACTGTACTCTCCCCCTTTTTGATTGGAACAGTTGAAGGGGTTATTGCAGCAGCAGTCAACTGTTGTAGTACTCAATCGTGTAGCTTTAGTACCTCATTAGCATGCTTCAAACTGTTGGTCAACACCTGGATTTGATGATCTTGCTGAAGAATCCTTTTATTCTGTAGAGAGATCTTCTTCTTTATTTGAACATAGGCCGCAAAGAATGGTGCAAAATTTGGATCAGTCAATGCTTTGTGTTTCATGAGAGCCTCAATGTCAGATAGTGTTGCCACTGTTAACATGTCATTGACCGATATAACTGGTGGTTCACTCAAAAGAGATTCCACACCAGTACCCCTCTTTTCTTGGTACTGGGGATTTCCAGAAGCTGTTTGATCAGCTTCTGTTGCCATGGTTGAGGTCTTAGTTATGTTAACACTGTCCTGTTTATCCCTTGCGGATAAAACAGTAGTGTCAGCCTCAAAAACCATATGATCACCCTCAGATGGAGTGATCACCTCCTCATTATGCCTGGGAGACAGCACAAGGGGTTCCCTTTGGATATTCTGCACAGGTGAATGCACCTGTGCAGGGTTAACAGTTTCAGTTTCATGAACTGTGGTGGAAGGAGCACCAACAGTTCTTTTCCTCTTCTTTTGAAATGTTTTAAGTGTGGGGGCTTGTGTTGTAGCTATTTCAAAAGTAGCAGAGAGGAAGTTTTGAGTATCATGGGCTGTTGGTTCTAGTGTTGGTGGTGTAGCAATATGGTGGGCTTCATGCTCAACACTAGCAGCCCTGTTTCTTGACAAGAACCCCACCATTGCAGAGAGTGGTGGAGTTATGGCACCAGAAAAATTCTTGCCATTAATCAACAATTTGCTCAATGTGGAAGCCACATGAGCGGAGGGAATAATGACCCTCTTGTGTATTTTAAGGTTTGGCATCAAAAAGTTTAAGAAATTTTGCACAAACCTGGGGTACATCAAAAAGAGACCATATTTGGTCCCAAGATGCTTTACCATACCATTAAATATCAGTTTAGAAAAGTTAAAGCATCTATTGTTTGCTAGACAGATGAGTGCGAGAGCAAGGTTGCTCCCAAACTCATTCCAGCCCGTTCTCTTAGGGCTTATGCACTGCTGGAGAGTATGGATAATGAACTTCCAGTGTGCGCAAAACTGCCCTTTGTAGAAGGTGTCCTTTCTCCTAGGGCCCTCATATCCCAGTTTTACTAACTCAGTGTATAAATAGTCAAGTGAAACCGAGTCAGAATACTCACCATTGACATCATTCAGTTGCAGAGATTGACAAATGATGTTTTCAGAGATAGCGACCTCAGTGTCATCTATCTTGGAGTCAATCAATTGAACTCCATTTTCTTCTCACACAGTTGCATTTTTCCAAAACTGGTCGACATGCGAGGTATATATGGTGGGATTAACGGTAAGAGCATTGTTAATGTTGGACATCGAGAGATAATCGATCATGTCATGAAAGACATGCAGATTATCGGGTTTGGCAAGGAAAGCGATCATGTTGTGCTCTTTGACGAATGGAAGGGGAGCCATTTCGAGTTCGAGGGTTAGGATTTAGGGTTTGCGTGTGATTTAAGTTTAGAACGAGTGAATGAACTGGTGAGGAGGGAATTGCCTTATATGTTTCGAATATTAAATGCAATTCAAACATCCTCAAAATTCTGCAAAGACCAAAACACCCTTTATTAACTTAACAGTTGACAAACAAAAATAAAGCTAACAGTTAGAGAACTGTTTTCATAAGATGTAACAACTGTTATTTAGAAATAACTCCCTTTTCAAAGATCATGATTTTGGACTAAAAGTTGTGCATTCTACACACTAACAGTTGAAGACTGTTTTTGTTAGAAAGTACAACTGTTATTGGACGAGCTTCTCCCCCTCAGATGCACATGGAATTTTCCTAACAGTTGTGCAGGCCATATGCTAACAGTTGAAAACTGTTAGTAGTATGTCAAACAACTGTGATTTTTCCTCCCTTAGCATTTCCTCCAAATGCTACAAATCCACCATTGATGCTTCTGAAATCCTTCAAACAATGTGGATTTCCAGTCATGTGCCTTGAGCATCCACTATCCACATGCCAGATAGATCCATAATTGGCCCTATGAATGCTCTGCACAAATAAAATCAGTTAGTAGCAGGAAGTACCCAGGCCATGCAGGTCTTGGGTACACCATTTAAGTCATAATACTTAAACAGAGTTTGGTTCTTTCTGATTTCATTCAAATTAGATTTCTCTAGTTTGTGTGATGAATACTTTGTAAGAACATGTGGTTCCCAACTGTTGTGATTAACAGTTGAGACCTTTGAACAAACAGTTGTTGTAGATGGTAAAACAGTTGAGTCATCATGTGACTTATTCTGTTTTGCAATTTGAGTACCAGTTTTATCCTCTTCAGAAACTGTTTGTTTCTGCAGTTTTACCCAAGCCAGACCAACAGTTTTTGGTTTTGATAAAACAGTTATGGAACTGTTAGTTGGTTTGGATGTAACAGTTGTAGAACTGTTAGACTGTTTTGGCTTAGCAGTTTTAGAACTGTTAATCTGCTTTGACTTAACAGTTTTAGAACTGTTATTTTGCCTTTTGAAACTTGGTTTTTTGGTGCTATACAGCTGTGGGTTATAATAACAGTCTTGAGCGAAGTGATTGGATCTCCCACATATATAGCACTTTTTAGCTTTCACAATAGGCAAACCAGTTCTTTGTGACCAGAACTGGTTCCTATTTCTTTGATTTCCTCTAACAGGTGCTGACTGAGGAAACTTTTGTACACCATGCTTTTGACATGTGCACGCAGGCATTTCAGTATGCCTTTTTACAGATCTAGGTTTAGTCTGTGCTTCTGCAGCCTCCTTCTTGGGCTTTCCAACTACAACTTCACCAACTTTCTCCTTTTACTTTGGTCTTAGTACTAACAGTTGAGCTGTTTGGGTTCTTTTTGGAACTGTTAGTGTAGAGATGGGAACTATTGGCAACAGTTGTGAAACTTTTTATGGAGTTAACAGCTTTTGAGGGTTTTGGCTCATTGGTGAGGGGTTCAGTGGATGCTTTTACAAACACCACAGGTTGTAAAGATGATTTTGTGGGAATGGGCTCACAACATATGTGATTTTCATATGGAATAACTTCATCCTTCTTTACAACTCCCTCATTATCTTCATCACTTACTTCTGACAGAACTCCATCTTCATAACTCTCAAACTTTGGATCAGCTGACTTAAGTCCTTCTTCCAAAGGGTCATTAACATACCTGTCGGCTACCTCTGACATTGGAGTTATGTAGTTTTGGTTGTATGGAGGTGGGGTTTGTTTGTATCCTAGGTCAGTTTTCACTTTGTCTCTAACTTGAGATTGTAACAAGGTTTCAAGTTTAAGGTTGGCTGCCTTGAACATACTCAGATCAATGTCCACCCCCTCCAACTTCTTGGTTAATTCATCAACCTTGCTTTCCTTCTCACTTAGCTTCTTTTTCAGACTATCAATCTCCTCTTGAAGCTGCTCTTTTTCCCACTTATGATATTTTCTATCATAATCCATTTGCAGTTCATTGGCTTGATAATCTTTTATTTTCTTTTCAAAGCTTTCAATGACTGCACTTGATTCATATCTCCTCTCCTCCATTTTGCTTAGAGCAGCACACATTTTCTTATTGTGCTCTCTAAACCTTTTAACAATAGCTCTACATTTACCAGGACATAGTTTAGAAGATACCTGAATGTCCTCAGATTCTGGTGAATCCAACTTGATGGAGGAGTCAGTCAATGTCATCAAAGCTTTGTTGTTTGTAGCCTCCTCTTCTTGATCACTCCAATCAAACCCATGGTCTTCTTGTGAGACCAATGCTGAGGAGGTTTGATTCTGAGTTGGCCTCTGACCTTGATTCTGGACTTGTCCACCAGATCTGCACTCTCTTGCAAAGTGGCCAAGCTGTTGACATTTGAAGCATCTCACCTTTGACTTGTCGAATCCAGCCTTGCCATCAGCTCTGAAATTCATGTTTTGCCTGCCAGTCCTTTTGATGAACCTCTTGGCTCTAACAGTAAGCATGGCCGTCTGCCATTTGAGATCCATCTCCTCAAGATCATCAGGGTGTACTTGTTCAAGATCCTCATTGGTGAGGGTTGAATGTGCATGGCTGGCAATAAAAGCTTCAAGCACAGCATCTGGAGTGTTCATATCTAGTCCAACAGCAGAACTAGTATCTGCACAACTATCAATAGAGTTAGTTAATGAATGGTTTGATTCCATACCTGAGGATGACAGGAGAGCAGCATTGTGGCTAGGGACAACAGTTTTTCTTTTTCCCTCTATCTCTTCCTCAAACACTATCAAACTATTATAGAGGTCATCTAACTCTATGTCTTCAAGGGAATCCTTAGTCCTCCATTGTGCAGCAAACACAGTCCATTCATCACCAAGAGACCTAAGAAACTTTCTATTTATCTCATCTTGATCAAGCCTAACCTTAGCACTCTCTAGTTGGCTTACCAGCTTGTAAAACCTTTCAAAGATTTGGGTGATGCTCTCATTCTTTCCACTGGTGAAGTTCTCATAGGCTTGTTTAAGGAGATCTCTTTGGTTTCTCTTAGAGCTAGCATTCCCAGCAAACCTCTTTTCCAGAGCATTCCAAAGTTCATGAGCATCATCAAATTTCTTGAATTGATGTTGATGCTCATTGGGAATTGCAATCTGGAGGATGCTGAGAGCTTTCATCTCAATCATTCTCTCCTTCTTTTCAACATCTGTCTTTGGTGGTGGCTTCTTCTTTGGATTTCCAGTCTCATCCAGATCAACAGGGGCAGTGGGAACAGTTTCAATGATTTCCCAAACAGCATAGTCAATTAATTGGACATGCTGCTTGATTCTCAGTTTCCACATCTCAAAATCAGTTGGTTTGAGCATGGGAACACGAATGTTTGACCCAGAGCCATTGTTATCAGAAGATCCACCAGAATCCACTGAAACTAAGTAATTTGAAAACAGTTTTAAAGAATAAAGCAAGATTGAAGCAAAACCTTCAACTGGTGATCAAAGGAACCTTAATGATAAGGCTCTGATACCACTTGTCAGGATCGGATATAGATTATATCAAATAACAAGAACTAACTTTTGAATAACAAATCAGAGTTGAATAAAAAGTTAATCTTTAACTATGATCACAATCAACTAAGAAGTTGCGGAATCACACTTAATTGATTAAAGAAGATTTTGAACATAAAGCAATTCAATCAAACAGTAGTTTTATTGATCAACCAGAATGATTACAATAGCAAACTTCACCCCCAATCTAACTTATTATGTTAGACGAAGAACACAGATTGTTCTTGGGTTTCAAAGAGAAACTTAGAGGCTTAGCACTATTCTGAAAGCAAATTACAACTTGAAGAATGAATGCAAAACTTAAACAATGAGTACGTACGTATTATAAATTCTAATCTAGTATTTATATACTCCTTGATCTTCCTTGATTTGTTGACAGTTAGGTAATCTTCTATCTTCTGAGATAATCTTGATGATCTTCCAAATATTTCGAGATATCTTCAAAGATAGGGTTTCCACATTTAGCTCAACCGAAACTGTTCAAGGAATGCAACCGTTTTGGTTCTTCTAACAGTCTTTGGCTTCAAGGTCTTCAAACAGTTGTGACAATTTTGAACTAACAGTTCTGAACTTTGTACTAACAGTTATAATGCCCACAGCAACTGTTATTCACAACTGTTTTCATATTTTCATCTAACAGTTCACAACTGTTTTCCATAAACACTTCTTACAGTTTCAAACTGTTTGTCACAATTCTTCTAACAGTTTCAACTTTGCATGTTAAACAGTCTTAATGCCTTAGCTAATTTCCCAACAATAGATCAGCTGGACATAGGTTCGCCCAATGACTCAGGTATCTTTATGATAGATTGTCTTATTACTTCTTATGAATCATGGGTATTGGATACCGTATGTGGTCATCACATTTGCAATCACTTGTAGGGATTCAAGAGAAGTAGGAAGCTAAGACAAGGAGATATGGACCTACGGGTAGGCGAAGGCTCCATGGTTGGTGCTGAAGCTGTAGGCACATATTGTTTTAGTTTGCCTTCGGACATGGTCTTAGAACTAGAACCTTGTTATTATACTCCTAGACTTATCAAGAATGTTATCTCGATTGATTTGCTTATAGACTATGGTTTTAACTATGTTTTGAATAGTAAAATTATTTCTTGTTTCAAAAATGATGTTTTCTATTTTAAAGTTATTCCTCAAAATGGTATATATAAACTAAATCTAGATAACAATGTCAAAGACATATATCATATAAGTAAAAGATCCAAGAGTAACTTGAATCAGACTTACCTCTGGCATTGTCGTTTATGACACATAAATGAGAAACACATAGAGAAACTACGAGATGACGGAATTCTAGAACCATTTGACTTAGAGTCATATGATATCTGCGAATCTTGTTTGTCCGGTAAAATGACAAAGCAACTTTTTAACAATGAGAATGAAAGGGCAAGTGAGCTACTAGGGATAATACACACAGATGTGTGTGGACCCTTTACTCCAGAGGCTAGAGGAGGATAGCGGTACTTCATCATTTTTACTGACGATTTCAGTACATTTGGTTATGTCTATCTTATGAGACTAAAGTCTGAAAGTTTTGACAAGTTCAAACAGTTTCAGAATGAAGTACAAAATCAGCTGGACAAGAAGATAAACTTGCTTCGGTCTGACCGAGGTGGTGAATATCTGAGTCAAGAATTCGACGATCATTTGAAGGATTGTTGGATTGTTTCACAACTCACACCTCCGTATACACCTCAGATGAAGGAGGAATCGTACACTGCTTGACATTGTAAGAACAATGATGAGTCGAAGTTCTTTCCCATTAATTAAGGGGGATAGATTTATAACACCCTCTTAACCGGCCTAGATTAATTTAGGTAATTAAGTTAATTAATCTTGAGATTTATATTTAAGTATAAGGATTATTTGAAATTATGTATTATTTAATAATTGGTTGTATTGTTGTTTTTATTTTTTATTATTTTAATTATGATATGATAAATAATTTAATAAAAAAAATGATGAGATGTCCTTTTGTTGAGTTAGTCACGTCATTTGGTCACCAACTCACCACCATACCTTATTTTTCTTACAAGTTAAACAAAGTGTGTTTGTGTGTGTTTTGTGTGCTCTCGGCCGAGAAGAGGAAAGAAAAGAAAAGAAAATCAACTTCTATCTTGCTTGCATTTAAGTTGATTAATTGATATCATCTAAAGGTTAGAATTCTGAATTATAGTTGTTAATTGTTAAATATATTCAGTTTTGAATATTATTATGAATTCCGATTGATTCATGATGATTTGATAAATAATAGGTTGTATTGCATGTTAGAATTGAATGTTAGATTATGTTCATTACATGATTCAAATGATTTCTGGAAATTTAAATTGATTGCATGTTTAATATCAGTTTAGAATTTAAGTTAGAAATCGAAATTTGGCAAGAACTTATGAATTAGTCGGAATTGACATGAATTGGGCGGAATTGATGAATTCCGACCATTTGGGTTGGAATTAGAGTTAAATCAGCAGGAATTGAGGATTCCACCTAAAAGATAATCGGAATACATGAATTCCGATAAGTTTACTCAGAATTGAGGATTAATTCCGCTTGAATTTAATCGGAATTGATTTATGCTCGGAATTCCATTTACTCGGAATTGGTCTATTGATTGGAATGTTCTTTGGATCGAAATTTGCCTATGATCGGAATCAAACTATGATTTCATCGGCATTGATGTTAATCGGAATTGCCTATTTTGCTCGGAATTGGGTTTTATCAGAATGACCTTTTGCTCGGAATTGGGTTTTATCGGAATTGACCTTTTGCTCGGAATTAGGTTATAGTCGGAATTGGCCTTTCATTCGGAATTCGACTTCGATCGGAAATGGACTTAATCGGATTTTGGGATTTTGAGAGTTATTCTTAACAATCAAACTATGATTTGATATACATGATATATATATTTGATATTCATTTGATGTATGAATAAATATGAAATTTATTATGAATCAGTATTGTGAATTGAAATACTGACTTGTGTTCACTTAATCTCAGGAATTGAGAAGACTCAGTAAGATAGATCACTGAGTGTGCTACAGCCTTACCGACTGTGGTGAGTGGATTTATATCCTGATGGTATCGGATGTAACATCTTGATTGAATATGTGCTCAGTGGATATGTATACATGTTATTGTGGAGGTCAGCCGTGACAGTTTTGTAGGCTGGGCTTGTTGCTTGGGGATTTACAGTATTTGATCTTGAGGTGCATCTGTTGCACTCAAAGGGTGTTTTTACTGTTATCCATGTTAGCAAAGCTATCGGTAAACCTATGCTTTGGCTGACATTTGGTTGTAGGTAGATGCAACACTGCCGGTCCTCTTGAGTTTGAGCTTGATTACTTGTTGGGATGTTAGCCTTGTACTTTGTGTGATATATGTTCCCTCACTTAACTTTGTGCTAATTCTCCACTAGATTGTTTTGCAGATACTTTGTGGTGAGTTTTGATGTTGTTGATTGGGAATATGGACAGACCAATACTCTGATGTCCAAGATTTTGTTAGAGCCTGATTATGTAATTAACACTGTGGTGATATTTTGTAAATGATAGCTAGTAAAAGTTGTATACACTTTTGATTTTAAATCTAATTATATGTAATTAGCTTCCACACGCAGTTTATTGTTAATTAAAATGTATAGTGTTACAAATTGGTATCAGAGCCCTGGTTTGAGGATTTGCATGAATTATTTGTGCAATACTCGAACCGAGGCTCTGGTCAGTCCAGTATTTCTAGGGTGGGTAATTAGTAGTGTAGCTTTGAGGGTGGTTAGTGTACTTATACTAACGGAATATATCTAACAATTGGTGAGATGTTGTGTATAGAATAAATATGGCTGATAATGTGAACCAAACAACTACCCCTGCGTCCCCCAGAAGAAACAATCAATCCTCCACCGCAGCTAATGAACATCACAACAGAGCTGGTACTTCACATAATGGTGAATCTGATCAGCAGGATTATGTACTGCAAGTGGAAGACACTCTGTAAACTTTGAGAGATCGAGTTTAGGAGTTGGAACAGCAGCAACATCAGACTCAATCCTCTCAACAAACTCAGACCATTCATATGCCTCGAGAGTCAGCTCTATTTACCCAGTCGATACCACCTCCTGTTTACTCTGCTGCACCCTTCAATACAGTGTCAACACCATTTGGTTCTTTACCATTTGTTACTATACCACCTGTATCACAACCTCAACAACAGCACCAACCACAACAGCAGAACTTTTTCAATCCTTGGTACCCAACTCAAGGAGGCTTTAAACCGAAAGGGCAATACAAGGATTTCATGGGTTGCCAGCCACCTAAGTATTCTGGAAGCTCAAATCCAACTGATACTTTGAACTAGTTAAGGGAGATGGTGAAGGCTTTAGATGCCTGTAATTGTGAGGAATCCGATAGGGTTAATTTTGCAACTCGGAGGTTGAAGGGTCAAGCTGCAACCTGGTGGGATTCTTTGACTGCTCATCTATCCAGGGAGGTTGTGAATTCTGTTACTTGGGATCAATTTCAAACCAAGTTCTGTGAGCAATTCTGTAATACCTATGATTTGGCTAAGGTGAAACGGGAGTTTATGGATTTGGCACAAGATGATAAGATGTCGGTGGATGAACTGATTTCAAAGTTCAATGAAAAGCTGAGGTTTGCAAAACAATAGGTTCCTGATGAGCCTTCTCAGATTGATCATTTCGTTCAAGCACTGTTGCCTGAATATCAGGGTAACACCCGAATGGCAACATCTTTAGTTCAGGCATTTTCTATTGCTAGAGCTGCTGAGGGTGATGTGAAGGCCTGGGAAAGAATGAACAGAGAGAAAGGATCATTTCACAAGTCTGGTGGAAATCAGGGTAAAGGCAAGTGGCAGGGAAATCAGAACCGTGGTGATCAGAAATCTAAGGACTCAGGATCTTATCAGATTAAACCTTGGTGTGGACCTTTCAAGTCTCGACATACAGGTCCGTGCACACCACAGACTAGAAAGTGTTTGCGTTGTGGTGGATTGGGTCATGAGCCATCAGATTGTAAGTTCAAGACCAACGTTTGCTGGAACTGTCACGAGGACGGTCACCGATCTGGGGCTTGCGCAAAACATAGATCAACAGGGACGGGGCAGGGGGTAGCCACTGTCGGGGGATCGTCTTCTGTAGGTCAGAAGCGAAATACTGCACCTTCTGCGGAAGGGAGAGCCTTCAAGATGACTGTAACAGAGGCTGCTGAAAACAGTGATGTGATCACGGGTATGTTTATTGTAAACTCTGTGCCTGCCCGTGTGTTATTTGATTCTGGTGCAAATAGATCTTTTATATCTGTAACTTTGTGTGACAAACTGAAACTGCCTGCTTCTGTGATTACTACTCCTTTAGAAGTAGAGATAGCAGATGGTAAGATAGTTCCTATAACTTCTTCTGTGACTGGGGTGTCAATAGACATTGATGGTACTAGTTTTCCTGTAGACTGTTTGCTGATGGCTATACCAGGGTCTGACTTAGTCTAGGCATGGATTAGTTAAGTCACCATAGAGCTAGTATCCAGTGCCACAAGAAACTCATTACTATTCCTTTGGCTGACGGGTCACAAGTCGTGGCTCGTGGGGATAGGTCTCAATCATCTTTCCCTATAATATCGTATATGAGGGCTAGAAAATCTATAGCCAAAGGGTGGGCGTCTTTTCTGGCTTACGCCATTCATGTAAAGAAGGAGAAACGACCTGCTACCGATGTTCGTGTTGTCTTCGAATATCCAGAGGTATTTCCAGATGACCTGCCAGGGTTACCACCTGTACGGGATTTTGAGTGTAAGATAGAATTGGTACCGGGTACTACACCGATTGCTAATGCTCCGTATCGTTTGGCTCCATCTGAGATCCGAGAGATGATGATTCAGATTCACGAATTGCTTGACAAGGGGTTTATCCGTCTGAGTTCTTCGTCGTGGGGTACACCTGTACTGTTTGTTAAAAAGAAAGATGGAACCCTTCGTATGTGTATGGACTATAGGGATCTGAATAAGAGAACCATCAAGAATAAATATCCATTGCCCAGGATTGACGATTTATTTGATCAGTTGCAAGGGGCTTCTTATTTCTCCAAGATTGATTTGAGATCAGGATATCACCAAGTCAGGGTAGCAGAGCAGGATATACCAAAGACTGCTTTCCGTACTCGATATGGTCATTACGAATTCCTAGTGATGCCATTTGGTTTGACGAATGCTCCAGCTGTATTTATGGATCTGATGAATCGCGTGTGCAGACCTTTCCTAGATAAATTTGTCATTGTATTTATCGTCGATATCTTGGTGTATTCGAAGACAGAGGATGAGCACGATCAACATCTGAGACAAGTTTTGGAGATTCTTAAGCAACACAAGTTATATGCCAAGTTTTTGAAATGTGAATTTTGGTTACGTGAAGTTCAATTTCTAGGGCATGTAATTTGTCAAAAGGGTATTAAGGTAGATCCGTCCAAGATTGAGGCAGTGATGAATTGGAGTGCTCCGAAAACACCAACTAAGATAAAGAGTTTTCTTGGATTGGCGGGTTATTATCGCAGGTTTATTAAAGATTTTTCTAAGCTTGCCGGTCCATTGACTAAGTTGACTCGGAAAGATGTTTCTTTTCAGTGGGGGGGTTCATCTCAGGAAGATGCTTTCTAGATGTTGAAATAGTTGTTGTGTCAGGCTCCTGTTCATTCGTTGCCAGAGGGTTCAGAAGATTTAGTTGTCTATTATGATGCCTCGCATGCTGGGTTGGGTTGTGTTCTAATGTAGAGGGGTAAGGTAATTGTTTATGCTTCAAGACAGTTGAAACCGAATGAACGAAATTACCCGACTCATGATTTGGAGTTAGCAGTTGTGGTATTTGCTTTGAAACTGTGGAGACATTATCTATATGGAACAAAATATACGATTTGCACGGATCACAAAAGTCTTCAGTTGTGATTACTCAGAAAGAATTGAATATGAGACAACGTCGTTGGTCAGAACTGATCAAGGATTATGATTGTGACATTCAGTATCATCCGGGGAAAGCTAATGTGGTTGCTGATGCACTTGGCAGAAGAGGATCTTCGGATACAGTGAAATTTATGCGATTAGAAATCAAGTCTGATTTAGTGGATCAACTTTTGGCTGCTCAGCTTGAAGCTTTGAAGGATGAGAATCTGAAGGATGAACTGATGGTTAAACGACAACATGAGTTAACTACTGACTCGCGTGGTTTGAGGGTTTATCATGCACGCGTTTGGGTACCGAAGTTTGGTAATTTGAGGGAATTAATTCTAAATGAAGCTCATAAGTCTAGATTGTCGATACATCCAGGCATTACAAAGATGTACCATGATTTGAAGACTTGTTATTGGTGGCCGACAATGAAAACAGATATTGCTAAATTTGTTGGGACATGCCACATTTGTGCGCAAGTTAAAGCTGAACATCAGAAACCGTATGGATCATTGAAACAGTTGGAAATACCTGAGTGGAAGTGGGATCACATTACGATTGATTTTGTAACTAAACTTCCACGAACTCAGAGAGGCCATGATATGATTTGGGTCATTGTTGACAGATTGACCAAGAGTGCACACTTTCTCGCTACTGCTGAAACTGCTTCTTTGAGTAAACTGGCACAACTGTATATTGATGAGAAAGTATCAAGACATGGAGTTCCGTTATCTATTATTTCAGATCGAGATTCGAGGTTTGTGTCTAACTTTTGGAATAGACTGCAACAGGAATTGGGGTCCAGGGTAAATTTGAGTACAGCCTATCATCTACAGATAGATGGTCAATCAGAGAGAACAATTCAAACTCTAGAAGATATGTCTCATTTTCCTTTAGTTGAATTTGCGTACAACAATTCTTATCATTCGAGTATCGGTATGCCACCGTATGAGATGCTGTATGGTCGTCCTTGTAGAACTCCAACTTGTTGGTTAGAAGCTGGGTAAAAGCAATTTGCAGGGCCTGATATAGTACAGATGACAGCTGATAAAGTTGCTATTGCTCGGGATAAACTAAAAGCTGCAAGGGATAGACAAAAAATGTATGCAGATCCACGTCGTCGACCAGTATCGTTTGTTGAAGGAGAAATGGTCTACTTGAAAGTATCTCCATGGAAGGGTGTTATTCGTTTTGGTAAACGCGGGAATTTGGCTCCTCGTTACATTGACCCTTTCAAAATTAGACGAGTAGTCAATGATCAGACAATTGCTTTGGATCTTCCTGATGAATTAGCGGGTATCCATGACACTTTCAACGTATGTTATTTGAGGAAATGCTATGTAGAGGATCAGACACAGGTTCTTCCGATACAGGATCTTCGTGTGGATATGAATCAGAAACTTATTGAGGAACCAATTGAACTACTTGATAGAAAAGTCACAAAATTGAGAAAGAAGAAGATACCAATGGTTTTGGTCAAGTGGAAGCATAGTTTAGGTTCAGACTTGACTTGGGAGACCGAAGCTGATATAAGGACTCGTTATCCTTCCTTGTTTAAGCGCGATGAGATTCCAAGGACGGAATCTTCTTAAGGGGGGTAGATTTGTAACACCCTCTTACCCGGCCTAGATTAATTAAGGTAATTAAGTTAATTAATCTTGAGATTTATATTTAAGTATAAGGATTATTTGACATTATGTATTATTTAATAATTGGTTGTATTATTTTTTTTATTATTTATTATTTTAATTAGGATATGATAAATAATTTAATAAAAAAATTATGAGATGTCCTTTTGTTGAGTTGGTCACGTCATTTGGTCACCAACTCACCACCATACCTTATTTTTCTTACAAGTTAAACAAAGTGTGTTTGTGTGTGTTTTGTGTGCTCTCGGCCGAGAAGAGGAAAGAAAAGAAAAGAAAATCAACTTGTATCTTGCTTGCATTTAAGTTGATTATTTGATATCATCTAAATGTTAGAATTCTGAATTATAGTTGTTAATTGTTAAATATATTCAGTTTTGAATATTATTATGAATTCCGATTGATTCATGATGATTTGATAAATTATAGGTTGTATTGCATGTTAATTTGAATGTTAGATTATGTTCATCACATGATTAGAATGAATTCTGGAAATTTAAATTGATTGCATGTTTAATATCAGTTTAGAATTTAAGTTAGAAATCGAAATTTGGCAAGAACTTATGAGTTAGTCGGAATTGACATGATTTGGGCGGAATTGATGAATTCCGACCATTTGGGTTGGAATTAGAGTTAAATCAGCCGGAATTGAGGATTCCGCCTAAAAGATAATTGGAATACATAAATTCCGATCAGTTTACTCGGAATTGAGGATTAATTCCGCTTGAATTTAATCGGAATTGATTTATGCTCGGAAATCCATTTACTCAGAATTGGTCTATTGATCGGAATGTGCCTACGCTCGGAATCAAACTATGATTTCATCGAACTTAATGTTAATCGGAATTGCCTATTTTGCTCGAAATTTGGTTTTATCGGAATTGACCTTTTGCTCGGAATTGGGTTTTATCGGAATTGACCTTTTGCTCGGAATTGGGTTATAGTCGGAATTGGCCTTTCACTCGGAATTCGACTTCGATCGGAAATGGACTTAATCGGATTTTGGGATTTTGAGAGTTATTCTTAACAATCAAACTATGATTGGATACACATGATATATATATATATGTGATATTCATGTGATGTATTAATAAATATGATATTTATTATGAATCAGTATTGTGAATTGAAATACTGACTTGTGTTCACTTAATCTCAGGAATTGAGAAGACTCAGTAAGATAGATCACTGAGTGTGCTACAGCCTTACCGACTGTGGTGAGTGGATTTATATCCTGATGGTACAGGATGTAACATCTTGATTGAATATGCGCTCATTGGATATGTATACATGTTATTGTGGAGGTCAGCCGTGACAGTTTTGTAGGCTAGGCTTGTTGCTTGGGGATTTACAGTATTTGATCTTGAGGTGCATCTGTTGCACTCAAGGGTGCTTTTACTGTTATCCATGTTAGCAGAGCTATCGGTAAACCTATGCTTTGGCCGGCATTTAGTTGTAGGTGGTTGCAACACCGCCGGTCATCTTGAGTTTGAGCTTGATTACTTGTTGGGCTGTTAGCCTTGTACTTTGTGTGATATATGTTCCTTCACTTAGCTTTGTGCTAATTCCTCACTAGATTGTTTTCCGGATACTTTGTGGTGAGTTTTGATGTTGTTCACTGGGAATATGGACAGACCAATACTCTGATGTCCAAGATTTTGTTAGAGCCTGATTTTGTAATTAACACTATGGTGATATTTTGTAAATGATAGCCAGTCAAAGTTGTATAAACTTTTGATTTTAAATCTAATTATATGTAATTAGCTTCCGCACGCAGTTTATTGTTTATTAAAAAGTACAGTGTTACATTGGGAGTTAGTGGATTTGCCTCAACACAGCAAAGCTGTTGGGTGAAAATGGGTTTTCAAGAAGAAAACCGACTTGGATGGAAATGTGCATACCTTTAAGGCTAGGCTAGTGGCAAAAGGTTTCACGCAAACTCATGGTGTCGACTATGATGAAACTTTTTCGCCAGTGACAATGCTTAAGACAATTAGAATTCTTATGGCCATATCTGTAACACCCCGGTCCCGAAGTGGAACCCGGAGGCTACGTATACGATACATAACAGAGCATAAATAAAATTTACCTTCCAATAATACCCTTACAAACAATATCTATATATCTCGAATCCTCAAAAGAAACAAACATGTCAACGGTCAAACTAAAAGAAATTATACTACCTATCCAAAACCTACTTTCTTGGTAGCTCCAAAGTCTCGCCTTGTTCGTACACCCCTTGGCCTATAAATTACCTGCCGCATAGAAATAAAATGTGGTTGAGCCAAACGCCCAGTGCGGGGATAACAGAATACAAGGAATAATACGTACAACATACATATGAATATCCAACAAAAATAATCCGATATCAAAGTCAACGAAATGAATAAGTACAATCTCACAGTCAATCAATGCATACGAATTATAACCAAGTCAAAGGAAACAGAGGGGTATGATACAAACCGAGCCCAGTATAGTGAACAATTGCTTAAATAAACAAGTAATTCATCCAGAAGGTTTGCATAGGGAGCTGCAGACTCACAAATGCTAGAAGGTTAATGGGGTATTGGGCACACTATGCCACCATCCACAAACAGAAACAGAAACAGAAACAGAAACTAGGGTCACCCATACGCCTCCAAAACAGAATAGCTCTCGGAGCCAACAGAGGGGAGACGCCGTGACAAATCACACCGCCACGGAAGTGCAACGCCACCGGTGCCACAATGACGCTCCTATGGTACCTCCATAGGTAGGTAGTAACATAATAGATCGCATACCCAGAACAGAATCAGTAAGCAGTAATAATAGGCTAACACCGAATACAAAGTAAGCAACAACAATTGTGGCCAACTGAACATACAATAAGCCAAGCATAATCAATAGGCAATGAAATAAACATATCACAAAGGTTCTCAACGATATAGCAATGTCACAAGTTGAATAGCAAATGGTTCAAAATGGAAAAAGGAACCTTGACCTGTTAAGGTATGACTCAATCAAAATTGGAGTAAAGGTAGAAAAGAATCCATACAATATATGTGAACCGAACAATAGAAATCTCTATAAAGAGATAGATATCCGTACCAATGTCAAGGAAACAATACATAATGATCAAATAGGATTCCATACGAATAACATGAATCGAACAATAACTCAAGAAGAATCTCTAATTCAAGAGATGGATATCCGTACGAACCATAAAAGAATAGACGGATACGAAAGGAAGAACTAATCCGTACCAACAAATCAGGAGTTCAAGCAAAATAAGAACATGAAAGAGAGATCAGAACCGATGATCAAAATAACCACATACGAAAGGGACTAAGAATCCGCACAACCGAGTATGAATCGAAACAATCAAGAATGAGATAGAATCCGTACCAATGATTAGATATCACAATAAACAAAGAACCGATACAAACGATAGAGTATAGATAAGATATCCGTACAACAATAAAGAGATCCAAAATCCGATAACAATAGCAAAAGTAGGAATCCGTACCAATAGACAGAATAGACACATATGAAACAAATTAAGGATCCAACCAAATAAACAAAATAAGAATGTAACATAAGAGGGACATCACTTCCATAATCAAGACAACCACATACGAAAGGGTCTAAGAATCCGTACCTTGTATTCGCGATCAAAGAAATCCAACACTACTAGTAGCTTTAGTTCGTTTCTCCTCCGTCTAAAATTATATAATTTACCATTAGTATTAATCCTATTTTAGTTGTTTAGTTTATTAATGAATTAGGTTGTTTAATGATCAAAATATATCACTTTCATTAATTCATTAACCCATCATAGCTGTAGTCGCTAGCCTAACTCAGGTTATATAATTACAGGTGAAAGTACATGTGTTCCCTGGTTTAACATGGCTGAGTTCAGTTAAAGACCTTAAATATCAGTAAGACACATGAAAAGACCTGATTACTTTAATTTTCTATATAACAACAGGAGTTTTTTTTTTTCTTTAACACCTACTTTGACAGAAAACCGTTACTAACAGGTGCCCTTAGAGGTTTTACTGTTTCAAAATTACAGGACCTGATGTGTTTAGAAGCTGTACTAAAACACTCTTAATTCAAGATTGGTGGTCATACTTTATAACATGGTGACCCTAAGTGTAACTAAAACACTCTTTAAGTTTATCATTCATGAAGTGATCAATTAACTCACATCTCTCACAAAAGGTTAACATAACAGTTTGCACTATAACAATTCAATTCTTAATAGGATAGCAAATTGAGGTTTACTTGTAATCCATCAGCACTATTAATTATCATATGTCTCCTATCCCTTACCATCTTGACAATCATTAGATTATTACCAGCAAACTAGTAATTATAAGATCAATAACAGTAGGAATGAGAACACAGGGACATAAATAGCAGAGTTAATTAGAGTTAACTTAGGTACTGTTGATGTTACTAATCTGAAGCATGTATTCAAAATAGCAATTGGTAGACAACAGAGGTAAAACGATTAATGTTCAAAGACTTATGTTTGCTATTCTAAACTCATGTTGAAAAGGTATAAATTTCTAGTTAACAAAATCTAAGTTTGGGTCCAGTCGACAGAAACATCAGAAGGGAAATCACAAACTATAAGCACAGACCTTTAATTAACGACTAGTAGGATTCGATTTCCAAATCAGACCTCAATGCCCTTCCCTTGCCGTCGCACCACTGCGTTCTGTCCTCACCATCGCACAGTCGTTTGTCGTCGCATAACAGCAGCAGATGGCGCTCTCTCCCTCACACGCACTATCGATTTCGGTTTTAGAATGAAGAAATCGAGGATGGGCAGAGCACGTATATATATCGCATCCTTGATAAGAGTTATCGGATCCTCATGGTAATCCCCTTCCGATCGCTTCGTTCAGGTTGTTGCCTACTATCTCTCCGTAGTTTGAGGCTCCGATAAGTTCAAGATACAGTCAAATAGTTTCTCTTTTTTTAAGAAGCGCAAGGGTTGGGTTATCTAAAGTTGGGCTGAAGCTTTGTTAATCCAATAGTATAAAGATAAGGCCCAAGTCTTGTTTATCTATTTATTTAGCCACTATTATTATTAATAATTTTTAGGGTATTATAATTCTACCATCCTTAAAAGAAATTTCGTCCTCGAAATTTGAATAGATTCATAAACCAAATGTATCAATGCGGAAATTTTTAATCGAAAGAACTAGATGACCTCCTCCATATTTGTTGACATACTTAATGTTATTACCGATCACGTGCAGGGTTTCTAATTTCTAGTTTATCGAGGACCTAAGGCGAAAGTAAGTTTGTGACACACATATCATTAGATAAAAAAAATTCGGGTATAATAATCCACCCCGCTTAAAAGAATTTGGTCCCCCAAATTCGTACTTTTCAAGGCCTAACATAACCATACTTGAAATTTCACTAACTTGTACCTTAAAAGTCGAAACCCTGATTCCATAACCAAGGCTTTAATCAAGAATTATACATGTACCTACATAGAACATATCATATAAATTGTCATGTTGAGCAGTATTACAAAGAAATTTTGAATATCATAAACCATACCTAAAAAAAACCTTCTAAATGTTCCATCATGTTTAGAATAACAAAATGACTACCGGCTATATTACCAACATTCTAAAGGATGATACTACAATGTCCCCACAAATGTGTTACACAATATTGACCTCAAGATGTAACACATAGATGTCAACATATAAAGCTTTGAGAACTAAAGAGAAACTTATCTTGATTGTGTTTCACTAGTGTTATTCAAAAGCATTATTCTTGATGATTTATCATCCAAGTCTTTCATCCACACAAAACTTTAACTAGCATCAAGAATGATATTCAACCTCAATTGCAACCTACAACTCAAACATATTTCATATGTGTGGTACCCATATTTTCATGGGTCCGGGATTGTTAGTATCAAAAACACCTACTTTGATCCACCTTGGTGTTATCTTGAAACCTTGTTCATACCTTGAAGTTGGAGTATAAGATTTTATCATATGTTTATTACATCTAACCTTAGGCATACTAGCGAAAGAACTAGAGGCAATATTGTATTTTTCAAACTTTTGAAAATTCCAGTGTGCTGACCGTGGATCAACCGTGTATCGACCGTGAGCCTTCTGGATTTTTTCTTTTGCCTTTTCTTTCACAATTTTGAATGGTTTTAATGATATGTTTCTTGTGTCAATTGATAACTCATGACCTCTTTCATCACTTGATAACTTTTGAATTATAACATTTTTTTCTTTGAAGTTTACACAAGTAGAGCAACCTTGTGACATAATGTTACTACTAGAATCATTTATGAAAGATACCTCATTTTCTTTAAAAGCCATGAAGCAAGCAAGTTCTCTTGATCTCTCTTTTTCTTCATTTCTTCTTGATTCAAGCTCTTCAAATTTACCTATATCTTTCCATAATATCTTGGCACAAATGTAAGAACACATATATTCATATTTACTTCCCTTAAGAGATTTTTGAATAAATAACAGTGCTTGTTCATTTTGTGACATATCTTCATCAAGATCATTTTCAATAAAGTCACCCATGTCATACTCTATTGATCTTAAGAATGTCAACATGTAGGCTTTCCAACCCAAAAATGTATAATCAATAAACATAGGTAAAGTAGCCATATAACCCCCCAAACTTAGGTTATCATTTAAGTCCATGGATCTAACTCAAGATTTTTGTATAAAATTGTTTTCTCAAAACATTTATAAAGCAAGTTCTATCTCAAAAACAATTTTAACAAAAAATTTTAGAGCAACTTGCTCTGATACCAATTGTTGGAACCTAGAGGGGGGTGAATAGGTTCTTTTACTTAGTTTACCAATTTTTACACTTATAAAAATTAGTTAGTTGTGTTATAAGAATTAATCTTGAAGTTTATAGCAACACAACAAATATTTGTAAGAATTTAAAGAGAGTAGAGATAGAGAGATATCACCAAGAGTAGACAAGAGATTTATAGTGGTTCATGCAAGTGTTAACAAACTTGCACTACATCCACTCCTTGGCATCACCCACCAAGAGTTTGCTCCACTAAAACTTCTCTCTTTGAGGGTAGAGATAAACCTTTACACCCTCTCTCTTTAGCTTACAAGAAATAATCTTCTTTCTTGCAAACAAGGCTAGGATAAGCCTAACTTCACTCTAATTATGTTGGCTAGAGTTAATCCTCACTTCTCTCTAATTCTAAAGGCTAGAGATGATCCTTACTTCACTCTAATTAGAAAGGCTAGAGTTGATCCTTACACTATTACAAAATATGTAGAAAGATGATGTAGTGTTTAAGCTTTGAAAGCTTTTCTCTTGCTTGATTCTTGATCTTGAATGATAGATGAATTATCAAAGAATATGAGCTCACAAGATAAGAATATGTGTTCTGTGTTTTTGCTGTGCAAGAGGTTAGTAATGAATGAGGATTGAGTTGGTTTAAATAAGGAAAAAGGAGTGAGCTCAAAAACTGTCCAGACATCTCACGGTCGATCCACGGTCGACCGTGTCAAAAACCGTCAGCTTCCTCGAGCTTTTTGAGCCTTTCAATTATAGACGTTGGACTTTATCTAAAACCACACTCAACTCATTTTTACCATAAAAATCAACTGAAAAGTAGGTGTTCAAAAGGAATTTTGGAAACCAATACACAAAAATGGAAGTTTGGAAACCAATACACAAAGTATGTTGGAATTTTACCTCTTTGGGAGATTCATTTTCCAAATATGGTTGTGTATTGTTTTAAAGTTGGATTGTGTTTGGTATTTGCTAAAATGGGAAGCTCTTAGATTTAATCAACCAACAACAATAAGTTTATAAAAAATTTGTCCATTTTTATAAAAGTTTTTATAAAAATAATTTTCTAAAAACTTAAACTTATTTAATTATTTTATTTGTAAGCTCATATAATTCGAACTCTTTTTTGTAGATATCTTCGTCATCGGCTTTGAAGATGTCATCTTCACTTGTTGAGTACGAGTTCGGTTAACTTGAAGAAGAACAACATTTAAGAGTTGTGAGCTGAGCAGCGACGGTTGATTCACGGTCGACCATGGGATCGACCGTGAAGGTTGAATGTTTTGCTTTTATCTTGTTTTCTTCTTTTATTGTTGAATTGAAGTCTTCAATTATTTGTTCTTTACTTGACCATTAATTTTAGGTTTGTGAACATTTAAAGAATGTAACATATGAACATATGAATAAATTTACTAAGCAATAATATTACTTGTTCATATTTTTATCATCATCAAAATAAGGAGTGCATTTCTTAATGTGTGACCATGTATGCACTAACAATCTCCCCCTTTTTGATGATGACAAAATATGCAACATTTAATTAATATTGCTACACAAATTTATTCATGTTAACAATGTTGCATATCTACATTCTTCTCTCCCTTTGTAGAATCAAAAAGGAACATTCAACTCCCCTGTTTGATCTAGCACAAAATATTTGATGAAGCTCCCCCTTGATCAAAGCTCCCCCTTGATTTACGATCCATATGATCTAGCATTTGATTTTATGATGATGCTCCCCCTTGATTTATGATCCCTTTGAGCTAGCACTTGACAAAAGATAGACAAAGCAAAACTCAAGTGCAAGATATACAAGAGTATATGGATAAACTTAATTTAGGAAAAATCAAATATACTCTAGTAGGAATCATGAGGATATATGCATCATTATCTTGTATTTATGCAAATGATAGGAAGTGAGGGTGTGAACAAATATATATGAAATTTTATTTTTGGTTGGTGACTCCCCCTTAAAATGTGCAAATTATGTTAGGGACAACCAAAATCCACAATCCTAATATTAAGTTAAGTATTGAAAGTTTCTTAGATCTAGATTGAAGAGATTATCTCAATATTAGTCTATTCATTTCTAATTGATATTTATTCATATACATTATGTAGCAAATGGATGACTTAATCAAGTAAGTGATCAATGTGTGCACTAAATTGACAATTATTTTGATTTTACGTATGAAGCACATGATGTCATTTGTTTATTATCTTGATCTTCAAAAAATAATTCATTGTGTATGTAGATCAACATCTCATGTGAAATTAGATATAGAACATAGGTATTTTTCTCAAGCATTATACATTTTGAATTAATTCAATACCTACGTATACTATACTCCCATCATTACTAGTATACAAAAGTTTTTTTAATTCCATGCAAGTTAAACAAAGATTTTGTAGTTACATGTTTGGTTCATGATTACTTAAGTTTATCTTCTTTTAATAAATCAAATAGGCTTAAGTATAAGTTTACTTGTTATTTAATCTTATATTTAAATTTTCTTTTCCATTTATGTGTATTCAATATTCAGATGAAAAGTCTTCTCATGAGTACACAAGTGTGCAATACATATATTATAATCATTATTTATGCACGTATACCTCATAGATTCATGTGTCAAGTGATAGTAAATTAAGTGTGTGACACATGAGATAGTCATTTAAGTACATAGGCATACTCAAGCACATATTAAGATGACAAATAACATGATTTCTTATATGAGGAATAACTTGTCATTTAATTTTATTATCTTGATTACAAAGAGTAATTCATTAAGTACCATGACAAAATAGTAAGTGAGAACCACTTGCAACAATCAATGTGTTAATTTATATTTCTTCACCATGTAATCATCTCCATATATCTTTCATCACAAACTAATTTCCAATACTTTTTTGATAGTGATCTTATATGAAAAATCTATGTGTGAGGTAGCTTGACCACAATTCATTACATGATAATTATTCAACACTTGATGAGCATGAATGACATATCATAATGGTACATATGTTTAATGATATTTCATGTAAGAATCACATATGTAATTTGATAATATTAAGAACAAGGATATGTCAAACATGAACCAAAGTATTATCATTTAGCGTGTATTGTTATTTTGGAGACATATCTTGTTGATGTAAATAGGATATCATGAGCACCACATATAAGTTGCATACAAGCATTTTACCTTTTCAAACCATGTAAGATATAGAATTTATGCATGAGGTTTGTGTAAATTAACTTTATTTCTTTATGCATGCAATTACTTAGTGAGTTCTTTTAAGAGTAACACATGAAATATTTGACCAAATGATTTATCAAAGTCTCATATCATAACTCAACTTTTAGTGTGTGATTACCATGAATTGTGAAGTGTATGTCTCTATTTATTTAATGAAATCTTATCTTAACTTCATAATAATCATTTTATGACTTTGCAAGTTTAATTATTTTATCACCTTTACAAATAGTCTTGACTTTTTGAATTAAGTTCTTAGAATTTGAGCACAAGACAAGATATTCAAACTTTAACAATATAATGAGTTGCATGTTAGCATATTGTTGCACTAAACCAAGGTAATATAATTTATTTAATGCACAAAGGTTTAGGCATAGCATTTTAGTAACATAAACATGCTTTTATTCATTTGTTTACAATGTTGTTCACAAAGTTTGTATATGTTTTCAAAGTAATAGGTGATGAAGTGATTTAGAGGTGGGTGATGATAAATGACAAGAATTAAGCAAGTGTAGACCTATGTATGAGCCTTCAATAGAAATTTTAAAAGTTACAGCAAGCTCACGGTCAAAATCACGGTCGACCGTGGTTCGACCATGGAGAACCTGATAGATTTAGAACCTTTTTAAAAAAAAAAACTAACGGGGGTCGACGGTCGATGCACGGTTTCGACCGTGTATTGACCGTGACACACCTGTTCACTTTTTCTTTATTTGTTTAACATTTAAATATATATATATGTATGTATGTATATCTCAGTTTTATTTTGTCACAAACCCAACTTTCATCATATTAGTTTACCATCATTTTTCTTTTAATATTTACAACTCATAGAAACAAGGCACCATATTTACACAATATTATTCATACATGTTATATTTGTGTGCAAATTAGAGCCCTAAGAAGATGAAGTAACAATGGTGAGTACATTTACCTTTTGAAAGGAGGATTCAAGAATCAAGTGAGAGAACGAGAATGAAGAGGCCTTCAATCGTAGATGGACCATGAATCCGACCCGGGCTTCAACCAAAGCTTCAAATATGAGGTAAATCCTTGTTTCTTGTAGTAAGTTTTAAGCTTTTTGAGTGGCAAAGCAAAAATGGAGGCTAGGGTTTCATTGCATCAACTACTTCTTTCTTAAGTGATTTAGTATTTATGTCCGCTATATTATTGCATTTGTTGTGTGTTTGAAATATTATTTCTTTAATATATCTATCTTTAAAGCATGTATATAACTTCTAAGCACCATTTTTATGAAGTCCCAATTAAGATTCATCAAAGTAAGTTGTCTTAATTTGTAATATGATATCTTTTAAATTCTAAGACAATGTTACTTATGATAAAATCTAATTTGGCTCTTTAATTACTTAAACCAAAATAGTGTATGTGAAAATGAAATCCATGGGATTTAAGCAAACCTTTAATTCTTTGAAAAATGATTTATTATTTGACTATACATCTCAATATATAGAATTATATAACATATATTTCCATATCATTTAAAGACTTTTGGTCAAAACATGCTTTGTGAGAAATTCAAGCATTGCATATAATCACTTAAGGCAATATGATGAACATGAACATGGTATGTCAAATTTTAAAATATTGTTCATCAATATGCAATTTTAGCTTTAAGCACAATATTTCTCACATTCAAAAGCAAATACTCTTGTTTAGATGTAGTTTGTATATTCTAACTTTATGAGACTATACATCTAGAATTATTAATCAACTATCAATTTTCTCAAATTTGTTATTTAATGATTTTCAAGATAGTTTGATATTTGTCATGCATCTATATGGAAGAGCTTCAAGTTATGATTTAAATCACAACACCAAGTAATATGGGCACAAGTAATATGTCATTTTAACGCCACATAGTTCAACTTTGTAACTCAATCAAAAAGTATTTGACTTGAGTATGAATTGAGCTTTGAAAGACATTTAAGCATTTGATAAGTATTTCTATGTCTTTTGTTAATGCTTTTGCTACCCTTGATTTATTTTTATAGCAAACCAAGTTTATGTAAAGCACTAGATACAATAAACACATTTAAACATGTCAAGTAGTTTCACATAAGTTCTCATGGCACTTTCAACACATAGATGTCAACATATAAAGCTTTGAGAAGTAAGAGAGAAACTTATCTTGATTGTGTTTCACTAGTGTTGTTCAAAAGCATTATTCTTGATGATTTATCATCCAAGTCTTTCATCCACACAAAACTTTAACTTGCATCAAGAATGATATTCAACCTCAATTACAACCTACAACTCAAACATATTTCATATGTGTGGTACCCATCTTTTCATGGGTCCGGAATTGTTAGTATCAAAAACACCTACTTTGATCCACCTTGGTGTTATCTTGAAACCTTGTTCATACCTTGAAGTTGGAGTATAATATTTTATCATATGTTTATTACATCTAACCTTAGGCATACTAGTGAAAGAACTAGAGGCAATATTGTATTTTTCAAACTTTTGAAAATTCCAGTGTGCTGACCGTGGATCAACCGTGTATCGACCGTGACCCTTCTGGATTTTTTATTTTTCCTTTTCTTTCACAATTTTGAATGGTTTTAATGATATGTTTCTTGTTTCAATTGATAACTCATGACCTCCTTCATCACTTGATAACTTTTGAATTCTAACATTTTTTTCTTTGAAGTTTACACAAGTAGAACAACCTTGTGACATAATGTTAGTTATTCTTAACTCATTTATTTACTTAACCAAGATTTCTTTAAGATCTTTGAGTTTAAAATTATCATTCTCAACATTTTTCAAATCATTGATCTTGGTAATGAGTTTTGAATTAATATCAAGTGACATATCATATTTATCTTTTAGCTCATCATAAAGATTATGTAAGTAATCCTTACTACTAGAATCATTTATGAAAGATACCTCATTTTCTTTAAAAGCCATGAAGCAAGCAAGTTCTCTTGATGTCTCTTTTTCTTCATTTCTTCTTGCCTCAAGATCTTCAAATTTACCTATATCTTTCCATAATCTCTTGGCACAAATGTAAGAACACATATATTCATATTTACTTCCCTTAAGAGATTTTTGAATAAATAACAGTGCTTGTTCATTTTGTGACATATCTTCATCAAGATCATTTTCAATAAAGTCACCCATGTCATACTCTATTGATCTTAAGAATGTCAACATGTAGGCTTTCCAACCCAAAATTGTATAATCAATAAACATAGGTAAAGTAGCCATATAACTGTTAGAATCTGCCCGATAATATATGTACGCTTTAAAGCACTGCCGATGATGTATGAGCCTATAAGGGTCACAAACCGGGGTCTAACATGACAACAAATAAAGTTAAGGGACCAAAGATGGCAAAAGTGGAAGTTGGCAATGCAGGCCACGTTAGCGACGCTAACTATAACTAGTTAGCGCCGCTAACTGTTAGAGGTTAGCGCCGCTAAGGCTGCATGTGCTTTACGTCTAATCGAAGTCAGGCCGCGTTAGCGCCGCTACGGGTTAAGGTTTAGCGCCGCTAACTCTTGGTTAGCGCCGCTAAACCTGCATGGACTTTATATACAAGTCACCTCCACTTATAGCCAATAGAGGAGAGTTCTGGAACAATCTTGGCCGGCTAGAGGGATTTCAAAGGGCATTTCAGATGTCTATATAAGCCCTCTACTCCAGCCATTTGTTACTCTTGGTCATTCTCTCACTCAAGCACATATTCTCTCTTTCACTTGATACTTTGAACTAGTGATCTTGTGAGCTTGAGGCTTTTAGTCCTGAAGATTATTTGTTGTTCTAAGGTGATATTTCGAGTTCAAGAAGATATCATCAAAGGGTGCTAGCACATCTTGTTGGACTTGTGCCCGGTTTGTGATTTCGAGAGAAGACAAGAACAAGAAGAAGGAGTTCCTTGCTTCTTCAACCTTTCAGCCACCATCATGAGATCATTGGAGCTTAGGAGCTGGTATAACTCTCTTTCCTTCTTCTCTAGTTGCTATTTTGTACATAGATTAGATCCATGCTTGGGATTTCATAGTTTTGAACACTTGCATGCATGTTTTATGTCGTTCTCGCTTCCGTTGCGTGTTCTTGAAATCCCAACAGTGGTATCAGAGCCACCTCTATGTTAGAATAGCACTTGGTGGCTTGAAAAACCCGAAATCAAAGTGTTTGTATTCTGCCGTTAGGGTTAGTGGCGCTATCCTAGAGTTAGCGGCGCTAAGTCTCTAGGGTTAGCGGCGCTAACGCTACTGGAAATTGTTTTTTCGAAATTTTGAATAAAACAGCTTAGGTCTCGGGATTTTTAGCACTTGTACCTTCTGGAAATTTGTTCCAAAGATGTTTTTCATGTTGTTCCAGTAGTAGCATGATTTGTTTGGTTGTATGTGTTAACATGAGTTGGTAATCTTGCCTTGGCCCATTTGGTTGATTTGTGTTGTGTATGCAATTTGGTGGTTTTAATCCACATTTGAGGCTGTAAATTTATTAAATTCAGATTGATTGTAATAATTTGTGGCTTGCATGCCATTTCATTCATCCATGTACAAGTATTAGATAAATAGGAAAATTATGTGGCTTGTATGCCATTTATTTTCTATTGTATTATGTATTGTATGATGGAGGGATGAAGACACAAGAGGAGGCAAAACAAGATGGAGCATGGAGCCCTTAGAAGCCAAAGAAATCCGATGGCGATGGTGGTTCTAGTGGGAGCTCGCGTCAAGTTTGTTTTGTCCCTTAGTTTGACCGAGTTCTTCCCGTTTTGGCTCACGGGAGGAACACATAGGTTTTATGGCAAGAATTACCGACTATGTTGTATTTTGCGTGTGATGTGATTTTATTATTCTATGCATGGATTATAGGTTTCGCTTGCTAGAAAATTTTTGATAAAATTAATAAAATCACAAGAGTTTTGATAAAAATGGTTTCCTCTCGCGCGCGATCACATACATTGATTAACCCACCTAGTGAAAATAGGATTTGTCACTAATAAGTTAATCAAAACCAAACCGGAAACAAAAGGCCCGTTTTTCCACAAAATGTAAATCATGCACCATCCGTAAGTCGATACCACCCGAATCTAGTCTTATGAGATTTGGTTGTCGAGCTTAGCACGAGCCAATTCTCATGAAACTGTGTGGAAGGTGAGTGTGGCAAATTCACAACTTTGGTTGTCGAGCTTAGCACGAGCCAATTTTGGTGGATTTGTTACCGTATGTCTTGACGGACGATTTGCAATTTTAGGTTTGAAATCTTGGTTAATTGTCGAGCTTAGCACGAGTTAACCAAAATTTCAAGACTTAAAATTGGTGCAAGAAGGGATCAAACATGCCAAACGACCATTGGATGTCGTAGGATCCCGCATGTGCTAAGGATTGCGATGGAGATTGCAATTGGCAAAATGGTTGCCGACCTAAATAGTTTTATCATGTGATCCGCGGTAACCACGTCACATGGTAGGATGAAATACGGTTCTTAGCCTTGTTTAACTAATTCTTATTGGGTAAATTATTAAACAAGATAAAATATCATAATAACTAATATCTACTTTGCAAATTTTAGATGGCATCAACAAGCGCAACAAACACCACCACCAACGTTTCTCTTAGGGTTTTCCTTGAAAAGGAGAAACACGATGGTAGCAATTTCATGGATTGGCATAGACAACTGAGGTTGGTCTTACGCTATGAAGGAAAGTTGCATACCGTAGAGGAACCCCTCCCCGAGGCACCTCCTGCCGGTGCAACAAGGGCTATCCGTGAGGCGTATGAAAAATGCCTCAAGGAGACTGAGGAAGTCACGTGCCTTATGTTGAGCACGATGAACCAAGATTTGCAAAAGCAAATGGATCATCTTAGTGCTTACGACTTGCTCGTGCAGCTAAAGGACATGTTCCAGCAGCAGGCGAGGCAAGAGAGGTACGAGTGCCTCAAGACAACCCTTGCTTGCAAGATGCAAGAGAGTGGGAATGTGAGCGCGCATGTGTTGCGTATGAAAGCAAACATCGAGCGCATGGAGAAGTTAGGTTTTACCATCGGGAGGGAGATGGCGGTTGATTTAATCCTCCAATCCCTGCCCGGTGCATACGATCAATTCGTTATGAGTTATCATATGCACAGCATGGATAAAACCTTGATGGAACTTCATGGTATGTTGAAGACCACTGAGTCTAGCATGACCAAGAACAAGCCATCCTCCTCCACCTCTCATGTTCTCGCCATCCGGGAAGGCCGCATCATGAAGAAGAAGGCCGCCTCTTCCTCTAAAAGGAAGGGAAAGGGAAAGGTTGGCGGGGCCAAGCCTAACCCGGCCTCCGAGGGCAAGGGCAAGGGGAAACTTCCCCAAGCCAAGGCTCCGGAGGATGCGGAGTGCTTTTTCTGCGGGGGCAAGGGCTATTACCGCCGTACCTGCCCAAAGTACCTGGAGGGACTCAACAAGCTCAAGGCAATGAGCATATCGGGTCCGGATACGTCAGGTACGTTCATGATAGAACTCCACCATACTTCTACTTCTAAAGGCTGGGTATTGGATACTGGCTGTGGCACTCACATATGTAATATGGTGCAGGTGCTAAGAGAAAGTAGGAGCTTGGAGCGGGGAGAACTGGATCTTGTCATGGGAAACTCGGAGGTTGTCCCAGTGGAAGCTAAAGGAGATTTGAAGCTTTCATTCAAGACCGGTTTATCTTTTTTGTTAAAGGATGTATGCTATTCGCCCTATGTAGCTAGAAACATTATTTCTTTTCACAAATTGTATGACGATGGTTTTGATTTTAAATTTGTAAGTGGTACAATAATTTGTTTTAAAAATGAAGTTGAGTATTTTAAAGCTTTACCATGTCATGGCATATATGAGGCAAATGCATACATTGAATCAAGACAATCTATCATGAACATTGATTCTGACTCCAAAAATGGTTTGGATAAATATTCCATGTGGCATAGTCGTCTTGGCCATATAAACAAGACTCGTATCACCAAGCTCCAATCGGATGGGATCTTGGAATCATTTGATCAAGGATCAAATGAAGTATACGAATCTTGCTTATTGGGCAAAATGACAAAAGCACCCTTCACGGGAACAAGTGAGAGGGGAAAGGACCTTTTAGACATAATCCATACGGATGTATGTGGACCTTTCAAGCATGTCACAAGGAATAATTCAAGGTACTTCGTAACCTTTATAGATGATTATAGTAGGTACGGGTATGTCTATCTTGTTAAACACAAGAATGAAACCTTTGAGGTGTTCAAGACATTCCAAAACGAAGTTCAGAATCAGTTGGGCAAGACTATAAAGATACTCCGGTCTGATAGAGGTGGAGAGTATCTTAGTACCGAATTCGTCGATCATCTTAAAAATTGTGGAATTGTTTCACAATTAACACCTCCGAGGACTCCACAATTAAATGGAGTCGCTGAGAGGAGGAACCGGACTTTGCTTGATATGGTAAGGTCTATGATGTGTCGAGCGGAGGTACCTATTAGTTTCTGGGGATATGCCTTAGAAACTGCGGTAAGAGTCCTTAACCTCGCACCAACCAAGAAAGTCGCTAAAACACCTTATGAATTGTGGCATGGTAAGAAGCCGACACTTTCATACCTACGAGTTTGGGGTTGTCAAGCCTACGTGAGACGTGAGGCTGAAGACAAACTTGAACCTCGTTCGGAGAGGTGTTATTTTATTGGTTATCCTCCTAACGGTGTTGGATATTTATTTTATAAACCTTCAGAGAATAAGGTTTTTGTTGCTCGAAGGGCATTCTTCCTTGAAAGGGAGTTGCTATCCAAACATGGCAGTAAGGAAGTTGACCTTGAGGAAGATCAAGGGTCGGCCGATAAAGGGCTTGAGGTTGGCACTAGCCAAAATACCGAGCAAGATAATGCTGCGGTACCTGACACTCTTGCAACGTCTACTCCTAGGCGTTCCAGTAGGACTCGTTTTGAGCCAGAGAGATATGGGTTTCTCATATCTGAGGGCAATGAGTTATTGGTGGATCATGATGATCCCACCAGCTACAAGGAAGCCATGGCAGGCCCTGAGTCTGCTCAATGGAGGAAGGCAATGGAGAGCGAGATGCAATCTATGTCGGATAACCAGGTTTGGGAACTGGTTGATCCTACACCAGGGATTAAACCCGTCGGGTGTAAATGGGTTTTTAAGAAGAAACCCGACATAGATGGAACCTTGGATATCTTCAAAGCCCGACTGGTGGCAAAGGGTTTCACTCAGACTCAAGGGATTGATTATGATGAAACTTTCTCCCCAGTGGCCATGTTGAAGTCAATCCGGATACTACTTGCTATAGCTGCGTTTCATGATTATGAAATTTGGCAAATGGATGTAAAAACCGCCTTCCTTAACGGGAAGCTTAATGAAGAGGTGTATATGAGACAGCCTGACGGTTTTGAACATCCAAAGTATCCGAACAAGGTTTGTAAGCTTATGAAGTCCATTTATGGACTTAAGCAAGCATCTCGAAGCTGGAATCTTTGCTTTGATGAGAAAATCAAAGAGTTTGGTTTTTCGAAGCTGGAATCTTTGCTTTGATGAGAAAATCAGGGCTAGTGGGAGCACCATAGTCTTCCTGGTTCTATATGTAGATGATATTCTACTTATTGGAAATCATATCCCAAGCTTAAGAAGTGTCAAAGCTTGGCTAGGGAATTGCTTTTCAATGAAGGACCTAGGCGATGCGAGCTGTATTCTGGGTATAAAGATCTATAGAGATAGATCAAGAAGGCTGTTAGGGCTTTCTCAAAGTGCATACATAGAAAAGGTTGTGAGACGCTTTAAGATGGAGGAATCCAAGAAAGGAAATCTCCCTATGTTGCATGGTTTGACTTTGAGTAAAACTCAATGTCCTACCTCCAAGGAGGAAATAGAAGTAATGAAGCGAGTTCCATATGCTTCGGCTGTGGGTTCGATCATGTACGCCATGCTATGCACTCGTCCTGATGTGTCATATGCTTTAAGCATGACTAGTAGATATCAGGCGAACCCAGGAGAACCTCACTGGAGGGCAGTGAAGAACATTCTTAAGTACTTGAGACGTACGAAAGAAATGTTCTTGGTATATGGTGGGGAAGAAGAGCTGAGAGTAAAGGGTTACTCGGACGCTAGCTTCCAAACTGACAGGGATGACTGCCGATCTCAATCGGGGTTTGTGTTCCTGTTAAATGGTGGTGCTGTCAGCTGGAGGAGCTCAAAACAAGACACGGTGGCTGATTCGACTACCGAATCGGAGTACATTGCGGCTAGTGAAGCAGCAAAAGAAGCCGTGTGGATGAAGAAATTCATCCAAGATCTACAAGTGGTTCCAAGCATCGCTGACCCTATTGAGATCTTTTGTGACAATGAGGGTGCGGTGGCTTTGGCAAAGGAACCAAGAGCTCACAAGAGGACAAGACACATTTCGCGAAAATACCACTTTATTCGGGATGTAATTGAAAGTGGTGAAGTCATCATTAGCAGAGTAGCATCGAATGGAAACTTGGCAGATCCATTCACTAAGCCGTTACCGCAAGCAGCTCATGAATCTCACACTAGAGGGATAGGTGTAAGATTTGCTAGCGATTTGGCTTGAGTTATATATATATATATTAGTTTATTTGATATGTTTTAATTTATTTTGGGAACGATACAGACAGTATTGTAATTATGCTTGTTTCGATATGCGAGTGATTCGGTTACATTCATAAGACTTTACTGTGTTCCATCTTAGCATGTTTAACCACTTCCCAGAATGTCTATACATTCTAAATTTCCACAGTCAGTCATTCTTCAAGGGAAGGAAGTTTGAAATAAGGCTGAGGTTAGGTGTTGGTTATGCATTAATTCAGGATTGAATGCATGAAACGCAACAGTAACCTGTGCTTGAAAGGAGTTTCAAGTGACTGGAAGACCCACACCCAAGTATACTTCATGGATTATAGTCACGAGTAACTTGGGATGATAAAATCTTACATCCTCAGAGCCGAGATGTATGAATCGCTATATCATAGTTCTTACTTGCTTTAGCCATTTTCAAAAGCAGTTCGTAAATGGCTGTGATAAAGGGAATGACTAGGTAAGTCAAGAGGTATGGTATGGGATTATGCAGTCAAAGGGATTTGTTCCTCCTGTATGAGAGATATCCCTGGGCCCCTCGATGATTGGGAGCTGACGCCAAAATATTGCATGGCCATGCACAAGGACTATTGATTGAGAATCAGATATGTCCTTACCTTTTGGTCACCACCAATCAAGATCGAGAAACATAATCGTGAACGATCTGGAGATTGACATTTATCAATCCATGTCTCGTGTTCACAAGGATATCGCGAACAAAAGGATGTCTAAGATCACTTATCTAGGACCACTACTTTGAGTATGATGGTTTTCTGCAGGTATTCAGAACTCATACAGACTTGGGGGCATTGATGCTTTGCTAGAGGCCGCTCTTTTTCTGTGCTTGCCTGGGTACAGTATATTATGTGCAAGTGGGAGTTTGTTAGAATCTGCCCGATAATATATGTACGCTTTAAAGCACTACCGATGATGTATGAGCCTATAATGGTCACAAACCGGGGTCTAACATGACAACAAATAAAGTTAAGGGACCAAAGATGGCAAAAGTGGAAGTTGGCAATGCAGGCCACGTTAGCGACGCTAACTATAACGAGTTAGCGCCGCTAACTGTTAGAGGTTAGCGCCGCTAAGGCTGCATGTGCTTTACGTCTAATCGAAGTCAGGCCGCGTTAGCGCCGCTACGGGTTAAGGTTTAGCGCCGCTAACTCTTGGTTAGCGCCGCTAAACCTGCATGGACTTTATATACAAGTCACCTCCACTTGTAGCCAATAGAGGAGAGTTCTGGAACAATCTTGGCCGGCTAGAGGGATTTCAAAGGGCATTTCAGATGTCTATATAAGCCCTCTACTCCAGCCATTTGTTACTCTTGGTCATTCTCTCACTCAAGCACATATTCTCTCTTTCACTTGATACTTTGAACTAGTGATCTTGTGAGCTTGAGGCTTTTGGTCCTGAAGATTATTTGTTGTTCTAAGGTGATATTTCGAGTTCAAGAAGATATCATCAAAGGGTGCTAGCACATCTTGTTGGACTTGTGCCCGGTTTGTGATTTCGAGAGAAGACAAGAACAAGAAGAAGGAGTTCCTTGCTTCTTCAACCTTTCAGCCACCATCACGAGATCATTGGAGCTTAGGAGCTGGTATAACTCTCTTTCTTTCTTCTCTAGTTGCTATTTTGTACATAGAGTAGATCCATGCTTGGGATTTCATAGTTTTGAACACTTGCATGCATGTTTTATGTCGTTCTCGCTTCCGTTGCGTGTTCTTGAAATCCCAACAATAACCCCCCAAACTTAGGTTATCATTTAAGTCAATGGATCTAACTTAAGATTTTTGTATAAAATTGTTTTCTCAAAACATTTATAAAGCAAGTTCTATCTCAAAAACAATTTTAACAAAAAATTTTAGGGCAACTTGCTCTGATACCAATTGTTGGAACCTAGAGGGGGGGTGAATAGGTTCTTTTACTTAGTTTACCAATTTTTACACTTATAAAAATTAGTAAGTTGTGTTATAAGAATTAATCTTGAAGTTTATAGCAACACAACAAATATTTGTAAGAATTTAAAGAGAGTAGAGATAGAGAGATATCACCAAGAGTAGACAAGAGATTTATAGTGGTTCATGCAAGTGTTAACAAACTTGCACTACATCCACTCCTTGGCATCACCCACCAAGAGTTTGCTCCACTAGAACCTCTCTCTTTGAGGGTAGAGATAAACCTTTACACCCTCTCTCTTTAGCTTACAAGAAATAATCTTCTTTCTTGCAAACAAGGCTAGGATAAGCCTAACTTCACTCTAATTATGTTGGCTAGAGTTAATCCTCACTTCTCTCTAATTCTAAAGGCTAGAGATGATCCTTACTTCACTCTAATTAGAAAGGCTAGAGTTGATCCTTACACTATTACAAAATATGTAGAAAGATGATGTATTTGAAAGCTTTGCTCTTGCTTGATTCTTGATCTTGAATGATAGATGAATTATTAAAGAATATGAGCTCACAAGATAAGAATATGTGTTATGTGTTTTTGCTGTGCAAGAGGTTAGTAATGAATGAGGATTGAGTTGGTTTAAATAAGGAAAAAGGAGTGAGCTCAAAAAGTGTCCAAACATCTCACGGTCGATCCACGGTCGACCGTGGCAAAAACCGTCAGCTTCCTCGAGCTTTTTGAGCCTTTCAATTATAGACGTTGGACTTTATCTAAAACCACACTCAACTCATTTTTACCATAAAAATCAACTGAAAAGTAGATGTTCAAAAGGAATTTTGGAAACCAATACACAAAAATGGAAGTTTGGAAACCAATACACAAAGTAAGTTGGAATTTTACCTCTTTGGGAGATTCCTTTTCCAAATATGGTTGTGTATTGTTTCAAAGTTGGATTGTGTTTGGTATTTGCTAAAATGGGAAGCTCTTAGATTTAATCAACCAACAACAATAAGTTTATAAAAAATTTGTCCATTTTTATAAAAGTTTTTATAAAAATAATTTTATAAAAACTTAAACTTATTTAATTATTTTATTTGTAAGCTCATATAATTCGAACTCTTGTTTGTAGATATCTTCGTGAACGGCTTTGAAGATGTCATCTTCACTTGTTGAGTACGAGTTTGGTTGACTTGAAGAAGAACAACATTTAAGAGTTGTGAGCTGAGCAGCGACGGTTGATTCACGGTCGATTGTGAATGTTTTGCTTTTATCTTGTTTTCTTCTTTCTTGTTGAATTGAAGTCTTCAATTATTTGTTCTTCACTTGACCATTAATTTTAGGTTTGTGAACCTTTAAAGAATGTAACATATGAACATATGAATAAATTTGATAAGCAATAATATTACTTGTTCATATTTTTATCATCATCAAAATAAGGAGTGCATTTCTTAATGTGTGACCATGTATGCACTAACACTTCCATATCATCATGTTCAGGTAACCACTAAAATTTTGAAACTTAAAATTTCATAACGGAAGGATTAATCACCAACAATATCAAGTTACAAATGGACTCCCAATAATATCCGCTATGCTGATATGCTCAACTACTAGTTCACCAATAACATGATAACACTTGGTTCAAACCTAAATTCTTTTTCTACAAGATCAAAACCTAAGCTCTGGTACCATTTGTAACACCCCGGTCCCGAAGTGGAACCCGTAGGCTACGTATATGATACATAACAGAGCATAAACAAAATTTACCTTCCAATAATACCCTTACAAACAATATCTATATATCTCGAATCCTCAAAAGAAACAAACATGTCAACGGTCAAACTAAAAGAAATTATACTACCTATCCAAAACCTACTTTCTTGGTAGCTCCAAAGTCTCGCCTCGTTCGTACATCCCTTGGCCTATAAATTACCTGCCGCATAGAAATAAAATGCGGCTGAGCCAAACGCCCAGTGCACGGATAACAGAATACAAGGTATAATACGTACAACATACATATGAATATCCAACAAAAATAATCCGATATCAAAGTCAACGAAATGAATAAGTACAATCTCACAATCAAACAATGCATACGAATAATAACCAAGTCAATGGAAACAGAGGGGTATGATACAAACCGAGCCCAGTATAGTGAACACTTGCTTAAATAAACAAGTAATTCACCCAGAAGGTTTGCATAGGGAGCTGCAGACTCACAAATGCCAGAAGGTGAATAGGGTATTGGGCACACTATGCCACCATCCACAAACAGAAACAGAAACATAAACATAAACTAGGGTCACCCATATGCCTCCAAAACAGAATAGCTCTCGGAGCCAACAGAGGGGAGACACCGTGACAAATCACACCGCCACGGAAGTGCAACGCCACCGGTGCCGCAATGACGCTCCTATGGTACCTCTATAGGTAGATAGTAACATAATAGCTCGCATACCCAGAACAGAATCAGTAAGCAGTAATAATAGGCTAACACCGAATACAAAGTAAGCAACAACAATTGTGGCCAACTGAACATACAATAAGCCAAGCATAATCAATAGGCAATGAAATAAACATATCACAAAGGTTCTCAACGATATAGCAATGTCACAAGTTGAATAGCAAATGGTTCAAAATGGAAAAAGGAACCTTGACCTGTTAAGGTATGAATCAAGCAAAATAGGAATCAAGGTAGAAAAGAATCCATACAATATATGTGAACCGAACAATAGAAATCTCTATAAAGAGATAGATATCCGTACCAATGTCAAGGAAACAATGCATAGTGATCAAATAGGAATCCATACGAATAACATGAATCAAACAATAACTCAAGAAGAATCTCTATTTCAAGAGATGGATAGCCGTACGAACCATAAAAGAATAGACGGATACGAAAGGAAGAACGAATCCGTACCAACAAATCAGGATTTCAAGCAAAATAAGAACATGAAAGAGAGATCAGAACCGATAATCAAAATAACCACATACGAAAGGGACTAAGAATCTGCACAACCGAGTATGAATCGAAACAATCAAGAATGAGATAGAATCCGTACCAATGATTATATATCACAATAAACAAAGAACCAATACAAACGATAGAGTATAGATAAGATATCCGTACAACAATAAAGAGATCCAAAATCCGATAACTATAGCAAAAGTAGGAATCTGTACAAATAGACAGAATAGACGCATATGAAACGAATTAAGGATCCAACCAAATAAACAAAATAAGAACGTAAGAACATAAGAGGGACATCACTTCCATAATCAAGACCACCACATACGAAAGGGTCTAAGAATCCATACCTTGTATTCGCGATCAAAGAAGTCCAACACTACTAGTAGCTTTAGTTCGTTTCCCCTCCGTCTAAAATTATATAATTTACCATTAGTATTAATCCTATTTTAGTTGTTTAATTTATTAATGAATTAGGTTGTTTAATGATCAAAATATATTACTTTCATTAATTCATTAACACATCACAGCTGTAGTCGCTAGCCTAACTCAGGTTATATAATTATAGGTGAAAGTACATGTGTTCCCTGGTTTAACATGGCTGAGTTCAGTTAAAGACCTTAAATATCAGTAAGACACATGAAAAGACCTGATTACTTTAAGTTTCTATATAACAACAGGAGTTTTTTTTCTTTAACACCTACTTTGACAGAAAACCGTTACTAACAGGTGCTCTTAGAGGTTTTACTGTTTCAAAATTACAGGACCTGATGTGTTTAGAAGCTGTACTAAAACACTCTTAATTCAAGATTGGTGGTCATACTTTATAACATGGTGACCCTAAGTGTAACTAAAACACTCTTTAAGTTTATCATTCATGAAGTGATCAATTAACTCAGATCTCTCACAGAAGGTTAACATAACAGTTTGCACTATAACAATTCAATTCTTAATAGGATAGAAAATTGAGGTTTACTTGTAAACCATTAGCAATATTAATTATCATATGTCTCATATCCCTTACCATCTTGACAATCATTAGAAAATTATAGCAAACTAATAATTATAAGATCAATAACAGTAGGAATGAGAACACAGGGACCCAAATAGCAGAGTTAATTAGAGTTAACTTAGGTACTGTTGATGTTACTAATCTGAATCATGTATTCGAAATAACAATTGGTAGACAACAGAGGTAAAACGATTACTGTTCAAAGACTTCTGTTTGCTGTTCTAAACTCATGTTGAAAAGGTATAAATTTCTAGTTAACAAAATCTGAGTTTGGGTCCAGTCGACAGAATCATCAGAAGGGAAATCACAAAGTATAAGCACAGACCTTTAATTAACGACTAGGAGGATTCGATTTCCAAATCAGACCTCAATGCCCTTCCCTTGCCGTCGCACCACTGCCTTCTATCCTCACCATCGCACAGTCGTTTGTCGTCGCATAACAGCAGCATATGGCGCTCTCTCCCACACACGCACTATCTATTTCGGTTTCAGAATGAAGAAATCGAGGATGGGCAGAGCACGTATATATATATCGCATCCTTGATAAGAGTTATCGGATCCTGAAGGTAATCCCCTTCCGATCGCTTCGTTCAGGTTGTTGCCTACTATCTCTCCGTAGTTTGAGGCTCCGATAAGTTCAAGATACAGTCAAATAGTTTCTCTTTTTTTTAGAAGCGCAAGGGTTGGGTTATCTAAAGTTGGGCTGAAGCTTTGTTAATCCAATAGTATAAAGATAAGGCCCATGTCTTGTTTATCTATTTATTTAGCCACTGTTATTATTAATAATTTTTAGGGTATTATAATTCTACCATCCTTAAAAGAAATTTCGTCCTCGAAATTTGAATAGATTCATAAACCAAATGTATCAATGCGTAAATTTTTAATCGAAAGAACTAGATGACCTCCTCCATATTTGTTGACATACTTAATGTTATTACCGATCACGTGCAGGGTTTCAAATTTCTAGTTTATCGAGGACGTAAGGCGAAAGTAAGCTTGTGACACACATATCGTTAGATAAAAAAAATTCGGGTATAACAATATCAGCATATTTTGACTATGAGATATGGCAAATGATTGTCAAAACCTTTTTCCTTAATGGGAAATTGATAGAGGACATATATATGATACAACCGGATGTTTTGCGGATCCAAAGAATCCTAATAAAGTATGCAAGTTGCTAAAATCCATCTATGGATTAAAGCAAGCATCTAGGAGCTGGAACATACACTTTGATGAGCGCATCAAAGAGTTTGGTTTTACCAAAAGTGAGTTCAAGTCGTGTGTTTACACTAAATTCAGTGGGAGTGCGGTAACCTTCCTAGTCTTGTATGTAGATGACATACTGCTAATAGGAAACAATGTACTAGTATTACCAGGAGTAATATCCTGGTTAGGTAAATGTTTCCATATGAAAGACTTGGGAGAAGCTGCTTATATACTTGGTATTGAGATCTATAGAAATAGATCTAAGCGGCTTATTAGACTTAGTCAAGGTACATACATCGACAAAGTCGTGAAAAGATTCAAGATGGATGGATCTAAGAAAGGGGATTTATTCCAATGCAGTCTGGCACGGTTTTGAGCAAGGCTCAGTGTCCTGTATCTAGTCAAGATCAGGATAAGATGAAATTGATTCCATATGTCTTGTCAATTGGATCAATTATGTATGCCATGTTATGTACTAGGCCCGATGTTGCCTCCATAAGTGTCACGAGTAGATATCAACAAAATCCGGGTGAAGCTCATTGGGTAGGTGTCAAGAATATTCTCAAGTATCTAAGAAGGACAAAAGACATGTTCCTAGTTTATGGAGGTTCAATGGATGAGCTTAGTGTAACTGGTTACAATGATGCTAGTTTCCAAACCGACAGAGACGACTTTAGGTCGCAGTCAGGATTTGTCTTTACCCTAAACGGAGGAGCTATATCTTGGAAAAGTCAGAAGCAAGATTCAATAGCAGATTCCACTACAGTGGCAGAGTATATTGCAATAAGGGATGTGGCAAAGGAAGTTGTCTTGCAGAAGAATTTTATCTCAGATCTTAGAGTTGTTGCTAGTATCTCTAGACCGATTGATATATTCTATGATAACTCTGGGGCTGTGGCGCAAGCTAAAGAGCCAAGAGTGTTAGAATATTCCCACGGATGCATACACACCGTTTATGTCGCTACCGTATGGGCCTATTGGGTCACACACCGGGGTCTAACTCGACAGCAACATAAGAATAGGGACAAAAATTGCAAAAATCAAAAGTTGGTGAAACTGGTCACGTTAGCACCACTAACATTAAGGATGAAGGGTTTTGATCTGACCAAACCACCTAATGACACAAAACTGGTCAAACCTGGGTTTGATTCTACTGGTTCAATCCTAAAGCGGAACTGGATTGAACACAACCCTCTAAACCTCAAAAGGGTTAGGATCTATTTAACCGATGATCTATATAGTTTCTTAACAATCAACAAACCACATAAAAGAGTTACAAGGAAAAATACCTCTTTGGACTTGGGATTGCTAAAGTAGTTCACCACTACTGCACCTCCAAAGAACTGGCTGCTAGACCGCTCCTGGATTTACCTCAGCTTCAACACTCAAAACCGAGTGTGTGTGTATTTTGCGTCGACCACCAATCGAAAAAACACACTTGGTGTTTTCTTTTGGTTCGGTTTCGACGAGAGAGAGAGAAGCCGATAGAGAGAGAGAGAGATCGAGAGAGAGGGGGAGTATGGTAGCTAGGGAAATCTTTTCTTAATCCCTTTTTAAGTTAATTATAACCCTTAAGTCTTGAAGGCTATATATATAGACTTTTAAAAAGACCAAAGCCCGTTTAATTAAAAGTCCACTGGTTTTAATTAAACTTTCATTCCTCTCACTTTGACCCCTGGACTTTTACTAGTTAATTAACTATTAACTGGTCCGTTAAATATTAAACTTAATATTTAATTTCTCCTAAAATAATAAATAACTATTTATTATTTATTTCCTTTTAACAATTAATACAAAATGATTAATTATTTATTTCTTCTTTTAATAATTAATCCAACCTGATTAATTATTTCCACACAGATTTACGGTAAAATCCAACTGTTCAAAATTGGGTGTGTAGCAGTGTGACTCTTTAGTCTCTTATAACATTGGATACAATGTGCCCATTAATTATCTCTGCACATAATCTAACCGACTCCCACTTGTGCAAGATAAGTAATAGTTACAGCACATTGTTGGCCTAAGGAGGTCCCTAGCCAGACACTTAGGGTAACCAGGTTATAAGAACTCTTATACCACAAAGTAACTTGTGATAAAAACTTCATAAGCAACCTGCTTAGGAATAACCTGTTATAAATCAACTGTTTATAAACTAAACTATCATAAACTCCCTGTTCATGAATGGGTACGTTATATATATATATATATATATACATATATATATATATATATATATATATATATATATATATATATATATATATATATATATATATGTTTGTCCCTTTCAGCGCGATATTTCAATTTTGAGCATGAGCATGTAGAGTGTCAACTCAGACACTCAAGAACTTTGTTTATGACATACTTGATTTCAAAACTGCATGATAAACGACAAAGAACAGATCAGTTCGTTTGGGCATGGCCGTGCACTTACCAGTTTCTCTAATCAGTCAAGGGGCCCGGAAATATCTCTCCTAAAAAGGAGGTGCAATTACTATCTTGCATATTTGCATCTAGAAATACGGCTCCCACTGAATCTAGACACGCCCCTTACTCGCACTAAGAAGACAACAGTTACCGCATCCCAAACCGAAAACCTCAGGCTTAAGGATAACCTATGTGATAAATACTTTTGACATGAAACCACGAAGTATTTTTCATGGTTGGTCAATCCAATATTCGTAACCCTAACGAATATCCGTCAATTTTGGTCCGCAAAAACCTTTTGCAGCTATATTCGACATACTTTCGAATCTACCCCAAAATTACGATGACTTTATAGCCCTATCATAGTTCCCACCATGATAAGTAGTCACGGATAATGTTTTGAATAAACCTAGTTTATTCCTGGATGAACCAACATACAAAAATTGTGAAGAATAATGAAAATAATTTCTGCATCCTTCCATATTCCACCCTGGAATAAAGATGCACAATTTCTACCATTTCATTGACTCGATTCACGGCGTATATCACAGATTACAAGGAAAATAATATGGTTATAAACCTAAAACTCAAGACTAGTACCTTGAAGTACTCCTTCTTGGTTTTGCTAGAAATCGTTCTTGCAACCTTGGAACAATTCTAGACTTACTTATTTTATAAATTCCTTAAACTTGGAGAACTGGAAATGACTCCTAAGTTTCTAATTTTATAAAATAACCTCCCTGTAATTAAAACTTTAATTACATTTGTAGATGCATTTAATGTTACTAGATTTTATATTCATTTGACATGATAAACCTTCTTACACCTATTTGTAAGAAACTTGAAATTAGATTCCCAGTGTATACCAATACTTATCTAACTTCATTACTAAGAATGTTAAAGAACATCATATTTCATCATTTCTAACGTTGACCAACCAGCAACATTTAATTAAGCTGACTTACTGAGCCTTTTAAAACGTGTATAATTTTATTTAAGTCATAACTTGACTTAAAATCATGTAATAACATCTTCATTGAGTACCTCTCAGTAAGTCATGCATTCCTCGGATTAGTCCTTTCTCAAGAACTTACTATTTTAGATAAATTCTAAAATCAACTGATAATTATACACTCTAAAAGTTCAATCTTGTATTTATCAACTAGTTAAAAACTTTTTATACCTTTGATAATACATTAGTCAGGTGCTCCCACTATCTTTTATGAAAAAATGCATTACTTTAAAACATTCTTTTAGGCTTAGTCAATCCTTGACTATCATGCCTAAAACATGTGTTCTAAACACATGTTTTAAAACTTAGTTTTTGTAAGAAATTGTTTTATGAAACCAAAAACTTGGATCTCCATATATCCATCTTTCCAATTACAGAAAGTGGTTTCATTAAACTTTCCATAAGTGTAAAACACTTGTAAAGGTATTTTAAATTTCTTTCCCTTAAAACATTTAGTATAAAACTCCCTTAATTACAGTAACTACCATAATCACTTTTATACTATCTTAAATGTTTTATCAAAAACTATTTTACTTAGAAATAATGACTATTATTTCCATTTGTTCAAGACCTTGAACATTTACTCTTCAAAAAACTTAAACACTTGTTAAATTAGAAAAAACTATCTAATTTTATAAACAACACTTGTTTATTTAAGTATTTGAATAGTGGAGCTAGCATTTATGTAACTACAATAAATCATAGCATAAGATTACTATGAATCACCAATCAAGTCAAGACTTGACTTATTGGTATTCTTTTAGTCACAACTGGACTAATACTGATTCATAAAAACATACGTGCACGGATATGATCTAAATAATTCAAATTTCGATAAAGTTTAAAACCATAATCTTAAACCAACCAAGATAAACAAGTTCAGAAAACTTAAAATGAGTTTAATGGAAAAACAGGAATTATAAAATATCCGTAGGCTGCACGTGGGATCTTTTTATGCTGCGCCACATCCCTTTCCATCTCCTCCTGCAATAAACGATTGCAAGATATTAGAATACTCATAAACACTTTACAAGTGGAAAGTGATAAAGAAGCTATTCACACGATACCTGAGGGGCCAGCCTTGCCACCTGCCTCGTGACCCTTTGGACAATCTCTTTTCCAATGTCCGACCTCACCGCACTTGAAGCACCGATTCTCGGTTCTTGCTTTGTTTGGCTTCGGTTTCTTGCCCTTGTTGTCGTTACTAGTCCTGGGTGCATTCTGGCTGGGCTGGGCCTTGCCCTTTCCCTTTCCGTTGCGCCCCTTCCTCTTCTTATGTCCACCATGTCCCACCATGAGAATGTCCTTAGACTTGGTCCCGATACTCTGCTCTGCTATCTTAAGCATGGAGTGCAACTCAGCCACCGATTTCTCCATGTTGTTCATGTTGTAGTTGACTATAAAAGGTTTATAGTCGTCTGAAAATGAGTTGAGTATCGTATCCGTTGCTAGCTGCAACGGTACTGGGTGCCCAAGCCTCTCCAGGTGGTCCATGTAACCTTTCATTTTCATGACATGGTTACTGACCGAAGTCCCCTTAGCCATCTTGCACGAGTTAAATGCCCTAGTGGCATCATAACGTTCTGTGCGGGCTTGCTCCTAGAACATATCCCTCAGCTGGCGGATCATGTCATAAGCAGGAGTCTCCATCATGCTCGACTGCAACTCTGGACTCATTGTTGCAAGCATGAGGCAGCTAACATCTAGGGCGTAATTTGAGCGCTTCTGGAAAGCCTCCCTGACTTCTGCCCTAGCATTGCTGGCAGGAGGATTTCCTAGAGGTTGTTCTAGGACGTGCCACTTTCTCTCGTGCCTCTGCACGATTCGGAGATTTCTCTCCCACGTGAGAAAGTTTGGCCCGGCAAGCTTATCCTTCTCAATGATAGAGCGAAGAGAGAGGTTGTTAGTACTAGTAACGTTGGTTGCCATCTACAAATTAAAAACCCGGTTTAATTAGTAATTGCAGATAAACTTTTCTAAAATATATCATCAAACCCATAAATAATATATATTAGACCTAGGACCCATATTTCACATACTTGACGCAAGGTTTGGGCACTTCCTGCCAAGTCATGCTATTTCTGGTAGCTAACACCCTGTACCAATCGTACCTAACTGATACGACTCCTAGAACCTAGTAGAGCACTTAGACCCATTCTAGTATGTTTAACTCTACTCTAGTGCTTTTTGGGCCGGGACTCCCGATTATCACCAAAATAGATCGCACCACCTAAGAAAGCATGAATTCTGGCCGGGACTCCCGATTATCACAGAATCTTTCATGCCCTTTCACGCAATGGTTTGAACCCGGATGCCCAAGGTTTGGGTACTTCCGACACCCGAGTACCGTTTAACAGCAAAGGTGTACCATTAGATGGGTAGCACACTGATCTAAGATTTTCTTGGGTTTCATAATTAAGTTTAAAAGAAAAACTTAATTTTCCAGTTTTTGAAAAACCATTTTAAAACTATCTGTTTTAAAAATACGATTTACATGTGTACCTATACTAGGTGCACAAAACGGCTTTATAAGTTCCAAACTTATAATCTTGACAAAACTTTATATTTATAAAATTTAACTAACACGACTAGCAACCTGTAGTCGTATTCTAGGTTTTCATAAATCGTGGTTTTTCTCTGTTTAATAATTAGCTATTATTAAACCCCTTTTTATTTAGCATCATATAAATGTCACATATATATGAATAAGTAGTAAATAAAAAACACAACCACACACATAACTAATAAGCAGATAAAGCCCTATAGTTTTGCCAACTAATCCTAAGGTCAATCCTAAGGATGAACGGACTTGGATTCGCCTTCTTGATATATTTCTCCCACTTGCCTTGACACCTCCTTTCGAAGTATCCGAGCTTCGTGCAAAACACCATCTTCTTGAATGCCTTCTTGAAATACATTTTGGGAAAAAAGAATAAAACTATAACTATTCTAATACAATTACAATAAAGAATGGGGTTGTAAGTGGCACGCAGGCCTCCCCGAACCGGTACAATATTACAATTTAAGAAAGGGATTGTAATTGGCACGCAGGCCTTCCCAAAACCAAAATAAAAGAAGGAAGAGAAAAAAAACGAATCCTAAGTCAGAAAAACTATAGCTATATATCACAACCACGCAATATATATATATATATATATATATATATATATATATATATATATATATATATATCAACCACGCAGTTAAAAGAATATATAAACAGTAAACTATGCAGTAAAGCACATAACCTGATTCGTTTAACCATTCTCATTTACCCCTTTTGATTAATAGCTATCAATCAAAAATGAGAATTATGAACTTCTTAAAGTATTCAAAATTGCTTGACCAAAAATTAGTTTTTCAATGAACTTTGAAAAACTTGACCTCATTCGAAAACTTGAAAGAAATCCCATGTCGGGTTTTTACTAGTTTTAATAAAACTTAAACACAACAAAAATTTGGTCATCTAAATATCATCTTGTTTGTTTCTCCAACATTTATATAAACTTACCCGTTTTAGAGTTTATTTAAAAGCCTTAACTAGACATGATAAACAAACATCTAAAATATATATATACTTTAACTAATATATAATGCTAGTTTATATAAAACACTTATTAATTTTAACGCTAAAATTTAATAATCCTTTTTGCATTAATCCGAAAAAAACTATTTGGGCCAACTACTCCTGGGCCAAGAAAACCTTTGGGCCGAGAACCCCCTGGGCCGAGAATCCCCTGGGTCGCATGCCACCTTGGACTGAAGCCCCTTGGGCTGAGGCCCACTAGGCCGTAGCGCCGCTAACGCCAACCGCGTCCGACGCCGGCGCACTTGGGCTGCGCTGCCGACGACCGCTGACCACGGTGATGGTCTCGGTTCCCGTTTTCCGATTAAAACAAAAATAAGAATTTTAAAATCCTTATAACCTATTAAAACTAACCTGTATTAATAATCTAACTAAAATCTGGATTTAATTCAAAAACCAAAACTATCAATTATTAATATTAACAAAGCTTGTTTTATTAATAACTAATTATCCTAAAACCATATTTTTAACGTTTAAACAAAAACTGTTTAAATTTCTAATTAATATATAGTTTTAGATAAAAGGTTTATCCTTTTTTTTTACCGTTTAAACATACCCTTGTTTAAACCTATCTAATTAAAATTAAACCTTTTATTATCTCGATAAAAACAGAAAACTTGTTTTTATCACTTTATGGTTTTTGATTTTTATGAGGAGAAAAACAAGATGAAATAGAAGATAATACAATCCTAAACAAACCAATTAACTAGATCACCCAAGTTTAATAAATTAAACAAACTGTTCATTTTTCTTGATCAAACCTATCTTTATCCAAAAAATCATAATCCTTTTAACCATTCAAACCAACTGTTTGAATTTTCTGATTAATAGGATAAACCTGATAACAAAAAACGAATTGTTTTTGTTACCTCTTTGATTTTCGAAAAAGCCAATAACAATATTAAGATCAAGTACAAAAACCTTAAATCTAGAAACAGATTAAAACAGAAACTATAGATCATAGAGCCGAGGCTCTGATACCACTGAAGGGTTTTGATCTGACCAAACCACCTAATGACACAAAACTGGTCAAACCTGGGTTTGATTCTATTGGTTCAATCTTAAAGAGGAACTGGATTGAACACAACCCTCTAAACTCCAAAAGGGTTAGGATCTTTTTAATCGATGATCTATATAGTTTCTTAACAATCAACAAACCACAGAAAAGAGTTACAAGGAAAAAATACCTCTTTGGACTTGGGATTGCTAAAGTAGTTCACCACTATTGCACCTCCAAAGAACTGGCTGCTAGACCGCTCCTGGATTAACCTCAGCTTCAACACCCAAAACTGAGTGTGTGTGTGTGTGTATTTTGCGTCGACCACCAATCGAAAAAACACATTTGGTGTTTTCTTTTGGTTCGTTTTCGACGAGAGAGAGAGAAGCCGAGAGAGAGAGAGAGATCAAGAGAGAGGGACAGTATGGTGGCTAGGGTAATCTTTTCTTAATCCCCTTTTAAGTTAATTATAACCCTTAAGGCTTGAAGGCTATATATGTAGACTTTTAAAAGGACCCAAGCCCGTTTAATTAAAAGCCCACTGGTTTTAATTAAACTTTCATTCCTCTCACTTTGACCCCCTGGACTTTTACTAGTTAATTAACTATTAACTGCTCCGTTAAATATTAAACATAATATTTAATTTCTCCTTAAATAATAAATAACTATTTATTATTTATTTTCTTTTAATAATTAATACAAACTGATTAATTATTTATTTCTTCTCTTTAATAATTAATCCAACCTGATTAATTATTTCCACACAGATTTACGGTAAAATCCAACTGTTCAAAATTAGGTGTGTAGCAGTGTTACCCTTTAGTCTCTTATAACATTGGATACAATGTGCCCATTAATTATCTCTGCACATAATCTAACAAAGGAGTTCGTGCCGCTAACTCTTAAAGGTTAGCGCCGCTATACACAAATATGACCGTTTGATGAAAAGTTGCAGGCCGCGTTGGCGCCGCTACACTTAAGGGGTTAGTGCCGCTAACTCTTAAAGTTAGCGCCTCTACGGCTGCATGTACTTTTTGTCAAATCACCTCTTGGCTTGGCCCATGCTTGTGAAGATAATCATGTTGTCTTGGCCGGCCTTGGGCATGTAAAGGGTCATCTGGAGGTTTATAAAATACGCCATTTGATATGCATTTGTATCTTTTGTCAATATAACCGCCAAAAGAGTTCTCTTAAGTGCATACTTGACTTAGAGAGAATTTGAGAGGAAATACTCAAGAAAATTGGCCTTTTGTGTTGCTGTTCCCAAGTGGTTTTCAAAGAGGAAGTTCCACAAGGCTTGCTAGCACTTGGAGTTGGACGTGTTCCCGGGGTGTATACCGATAAAGGAGGCTATTTTGCTTCTTGAATGGAGCTAAGGAAGCTGGTATAACCTTCTTCCCTTACTCTTTGTTGCATTTCTTTTAATATAGAGTTTGATCCATGAATGGGGTTTCATGTTTTGTGCTTTATATGCTTGTACCATGGGCTTGTTTTGTTGTACCTTGCTTCCGTTGCGTGCCCAACAAACTCCAACAGTGGTATCAGAGCCACCTCTATGTTAGTTATGCACATGGTGGCCTGAAAAAACCCGAAATCAAAAATGTTTGTTTTATGCCGAACAGGGTTCGCGGTGCTAAACTTGTGTTAGCGGCACTAACTCTTAAAAGTTAGCGGCGCTAACCCCGCTGTAACAATTTTTGTTCTTGGTTAAAAACAGTTTATGGTCTCGGGTTTTTGGCAATATTTTGAGCTTCTGGAATTTTATATTTTTTTTTATTATGTGTTATTCCAGTAGCTATTATATATGTTTGGTTGTATGTGAATTTATAAGTTGGTAACCTTGCCTAGACCTTGTGGTTGTTTGTGTGTTGTGGATGCTTGTTTGGTTGTATTATTATTCATTTGATAAATTTGTAATAATAATGTGGCTTGCATGCCATTTCATTCATCCATGTAATTGTAATAGATAAATAGGTATATTGTGGCTTGCATGCCATTTTACTCTATTGTATGTATTATAATCTTGGTGGATGAAGACACACAAGAAGGGGTCAAAGAAGATGGAGCATGGTGTCCATGAAGCCGGTGAAATCCAATGGAGATGGCGGTTTTAGTAGGAGCTCGCATCGAAGACTTTGTCCCTTAGAATTGACCATGTTCTTCCCGTTCGGCTCACGGGAATAACGAATAGGTTTTTTTATGGCAAGGGTTACCAATTAAAGTATCTTATGCGTGTGATTGTGATTTTATATGCATGGTTTGCTTATGATTCGCATGCTAGATAATTTTTTGAAAATTAATAAAATCACAAGAGATTTGCTAAAAATGGTTTACAATTCTCTCGCGCGCTCACATACAAGATTAACTCACCTAGTGAAATTAGGATTTGTCACTAATAAGTTATTCTAAAACAAAACCGGAAACTAAAGCCCGTTTTTCCATAAAACGTAAATCATGCACCATCCGTAAGTCGATATCAACCGAATCTAGTCTTATGGGATTTGGTTGTCAAGCTTAGCACGAGCCAATTCTCATAAAACTGTGTGGAAGGTGAGTGTGGCGAATTCACAATTTTGGTTGTCGAGCTTAGCACGACCAACTTTGTGAGTTTGTTACCTTATGTCTTGACGGACGATTTGCAATTTTAGGTTTGAAATCTTGGTTAATTGTCGAGCTTAGCACGAGATAACCAAAATTTCAAGACTTAAAATTGGTGCAAGAAGGGATCAAACATGCCAGACGACCCTTGGTTGTTGTAGGATCCCGCAAGGTGCAAAGGATTGCAATAGAGATTGCAATTGGCAAAATGGTTGCCGACCTAAATAGTTTTATCATGTGATCCGCGGTAACCCCATCACATGGTAGGATGAAATACGGTTCTTAGCCTTGTTAAGATGATTCTTTATGGGTAAAATGTTTTAACAAGATAAAATATCAAACTAACTAAAAACTACTTAGCAAATTTAGATGGCATCAACAAGAGCAAACAACCCCACCACCAACGTTTCTCTCCGAGTTTTCCTTGAAAAGGTGAAACTCGACGGTAGCAATTTCATGGATTAGAATTGGCAGCCGAGGCTTGTCCTATGCTATGAAGGAAATATGCATACCATTGAGGAACCCCTACCCGAGGCACCTGTGAGCAATGCGTCAAGGGCGGTCAAAGAAGCGCAAGATAAACGCGTCAAAGAGACCAAAGAAATTACGTGCCTAATGTTGAGCACCATGAGATCCGATTTGCAAAATCAAATGGAGCACTTGAGTGCTTACGACTTGTCGTGCAGCTGAAGGACATGTTCCAACAGCAGGCGAGGCAAGAAAGGTACCAATGCTTCAAGTCCGTCCTTGCGTGCAAGCTCCAAGAGGGCGGGAATGTGAGCGCTCATGTTTTGCGGATGAAAGAAAACATTGAGCGCATGGAGAAGGTGGGTTTTACCATTGGGAGGGAGATGGCGGTCGACTTGATCCTCCATTCCATGCCTATTGCATATGATCAATTCGTCATGAGTTATCATATGCATAGCATGGATAAAACCGTGATAGAGTTGCATGGCATGCTCAAAACTGCGGAGGCGAGCATGACAAAGAACAAGCCATCCTCTTCTTCCACTCCCGTCTTGGCTATCCAGGTGGGCCGCATCACCAAAAAGAAGAAGAAGGGCAACTCTTCCAAAGGGAAGAGTAAGGGAAAGGTTGGTGAAACCAAGCCCGACCCTACCTCCGATGCTAAGTGTAACAGCCCAAAGTTCGAAAGTCCCTTTTTATTGGTAAGTGTTGTATGTGTGTTTAGCAAGTTGCCCTTTTATATGAATATATGATTTAAAAAGTAGAGGGGCTAAAGTTGTCATGTATGCTAAGTTAAAGAAATGTAGGGGCTGAATTGCAATTATTGAAAGTTATTGATTTATATGAGTCTTCTTTGACTCATTAGTAGTCAAACTTCAGGGAAATCAAAAACACACACACACGATACACACACTTAGTTACTTGATTTGTTGTTTCAAGTACAAAAGTGAGGATTAACGTTTGAGAATCGATCAGTTAGAGATTTAGTAGTATAAGGTATGTTTTCTTCTTGAATTCCTTGTGTTGTTTAGTCAAGAAAAAGGATTCATAAGGTTGAATCCATGTTTATAGATTAGTATGAGGTGTTTATGTAGTTTTGTGTCAAGATTCATGATAGAAAGTTAGTAGTAATGTTATAAGACTTGTTTGTATGATTAAATATGAGTTTAGTCAAGATTTGTGTATAAAAAGGGGATGTTCGACTGCTGTTCTCGAACAGAGCAGATGAACCTGCAGTGCTGACTGTCCTTGCGACCGCAAGGGTTTGCGGTCATCCCTTGCGGCTGTAAGTAAGATTACTTGCGACCGTAAGGCAGTGTTTTAGAGATTTGAATGTTTGGGTCTCTTGCGGTCGCATTGGACTTTACTTGCGACCGTAAGGATGTTGGTTAAGGACCTTGCGGTCGCATAGGTTTTGCTTGTGATCGCAAGCAGCCTTTCAGAATTCATTTTAGTTATTTGACCAGTATCTTTCATAAGTTGAGTACAGATGTTACAATAGTATTGTTTATTGCTTGTAGGCAATAAGAGTTGACGTTTCAGTGATAGAGAATAGTTGTTTAATTGCTGCTAAGGTGAGTATACTTACTTTTAATCAGATTAGTATATGTACGTGCACTAAGTGAAATGTATATCAATTGTATTTTTATATGTGAAGTAAAAGGCTACTGTTCAGAGGTTCAGTAGCACTATGTTATAGTATTTGATATGATTAGTATATACCTTATGTACAAAGTGAACAATATGATATCTGTGTTGTGATATGTGATATGTATGTGTACAAGTATAGCAGGTACCTGGCATAAAGAAGCCTTGTACAAAGAAAAGCAGATACTTTGCATAAGGAAAGATGGTATCTCTATACCAAGATAAGCGAATATCTACTTACGAGTAATCGTAGCTGGGTATTCAGGGAGAAAACAGAAGGGAATATTGAGATCCTTATACCCAAGTAAAGCGTCAGGGGTTTGGTTACACACGAGGTGTGATCATGCCCCGGGACAAGTTAACAGTTTGACTGTTTTGCAGATTACAGCTTGGATGTGAAAACATCCTGAGAAGAGTTTACTGTTGCTCTATGTTTAGCTATATTCTGTAGTATGCTCACTAAGCGAAAGCTTACGTTTTAGTATGTTGTGCATGCAGGTAACAAGAATCCAATGAGGGTAAGGCCCCAGTGCTTTGTAGAGTTGGATAGCTCCAAGCTTTTGAAAATAGTATTTTTAACACTACTTTTTATGAAACTGTTAGCACTCAAGTGATGTAAGCTTGTTTTCCGCAAACTTTGATGTTTTAGACTTCTAATCAGTAGCAAACGAATTTTGAAAAGCTATTTTAGAAAAGTGGTGTTACAACTTGGTATCAGAGCCAAGGTTTAAGGGATTTGGGCACGCACGAGTGTGATGTCTGAACTTAAACCGTGGTTTTAAGGTCAAGAGGAGCTATCCTTGGGGCAGTAACTTTTGTGAGCATACGGTTAGTAGAAGTTCATGAATTGTTATATGTTTTACAGTTTCATCATGAGTAGTAATGTTTATGCATGTGTAGTTAACTTTGCCATACGTGACCTAAGCTTGTGAATCGGGGTATTCCATGACGGCACAAAGAACAGTTGTGTATAATATGTCCCTTACAACACTAGGCCATTGTGTGTAAAGAACATATGGTATGCATTTGAGCTTGAGATTGTTATGGTAGTGCCTTGTGAATCTAGTGATGGTTAATACGTGACTGTACAGAGTATGTGAAGAAGATAAGAATTGAATATGAGATGTAGTATTAATAATATTACATACCTTATTATGAGAAACTATGAAAGTTGTTATTATAGTATATGTTAAAGATATCTAATTGTAACTATATAGTATGCTACAAGGGTTAATGCGAATCAGATATAGAACTCCGAGGCTAGTATACCTTGTGAGACCAGAGATACCTATGTTTCAGAGGTGATTCTTATTTTTAAACCAGTAGACCTATGGGTAACCCTTTTGAGGGAGATGTTACTGAAGGATTGCAAGATTATGAGATCAGCTCAGTAAAGTTGACATCAGTGATAGGGTAGAGTGAAGTCCTATATGTAAACATTTCAGATATTAGTAATCAAGTGGTTGAGTAAGTTTTAAAAGGAATAAAAGTTATATTACCGCATCATGTGAATACAGTAGTATAGATTACGGTGAATGTATCAGTAAGAGTTAAAGCTAGAAATAACTTATTGCAGGGGTAGATGTATAAAGATTGTTCAACATATGAACTACCTCTTGGAGGGAAGATTATAGTGTTGATTGTGAATAGTGATGATTAGTAGAGACGAAATTGGATTCTTCGTATCAGTGGGTGTCTGCCAGAGAGAAAAGTTATGTATGCGTCGAACCTGTTATGTGAGATAGTGAAAGATTGGTGGACCACGTTATTGTAGAGAAAGTTAGAAGCATAGATTGAGGCTATAACATGGCCTTAGTTTAAAGAATTGTTTAGAGTCTAACCGTACTAGAAGCTTGTGTAGACTTGATGACAGAATAGTTTTGAGTTTGATGACAGACGATAGAATTGGTGGACGATGCCACCAAGAAGATGTTAGAAATCTATAGTTTTGTTTAGAGTAAGTTGGTATAGAGGTTTTATAAATACAGTGATATAATATGATGTTAGAAATGACACGGGTGAAATTTAATGACAGTTACTTATAATGAACTGGGCGAGATGATAAGTCTTACATGGAAGAAAGAACAATAGTTGAGAAAGTAGAGAATTGTGAGTGAAAAGAGAAAGATTGAACCAGTAAGAGTATCAAGTAAGAGGTCAACGTTTGTACTACAGCGTGGAGGGTTAGCTCTCTCACTCAGATATACGAAGTGTGAAAAGCAGAGTCATGTGATCAAAGATTTGAAATAGCTCGCTTTAAGTATGCTACCGGTTTATCAGTTTGAATACAGTGAGTTCATTGTCTTGAGCTATTAGTGACAGAGAGAAAGTCAATGAAATACTTACTCTAGTTTTGGTTATAACAAGGGTCAGTACAAGAAAGCAAAGGTGCCCTGGAAAAAGGGCAGAAAACTCTAGTTTATAGCTGAAGATGTAAAGATGGAACCTAATGTGATTACAAGTAGACGTAGCAGATCGGACTACTATTGTGAATAGTAAGTGTAAGGAAAAAGAGATAGAGATGGAAATTGCCAGTTTTCATTGGACATATGTGAATCGCGATGAAAGAATCCGAGCAGTTATTAGTATTGATTAATTAAGTTAATAGTAAGTTTAGGTACTCAGAGATCAGACCAGCAGTGCGGGCTCAGACCCCAAGTGGGGAAGAACTGTGATCAGAGGTGATATTAAGAGAGTCAGTGTTCTAGTTGCTTGTTAGCAAAAGGAGAAAGTACTTGGTGCTTAATTGTATAGCCTATCTAGTTTATGTGGAAGAATGTAGTATGAAAAGACAGTCATAGTAGGTTTAATAATACCACGAGTGGTGACTACTCATATGTATTTCCAAAGGAATTAACAATAATTCTAGGGTTTGATAAGTAGAACTCAATACTAGTATAATTCAGGAATAGAACCAAAGAATTAAGGTATTGTACAGATTGGCCCCCAGAGAAGTAAGAGTTGATGATTCAACTGTAATAGTTAACAGATAAGAGTTTCCTCCAATCCATTAGTTCACCGTGGGGCACATTAATAAAGGTAGTCGTAAAGAAATATAGCTAGTCAGAATGTGTATAGATCATAGAGGACACTATAAGGTTACAAACAAGAATCAGTACCTAGTTTAAGAAGTAGATGATCTGTTAGATTAGTTTCAGAGTATGGAATGGTTTTGAGGGATAGAGTTGTGGTTAGAATACCATCAGTTGAAGGTCAGATAGGAGGATAGAGTCAAGGAAGTTCTCAGAATACTACTCCCCATAAGTATGGAGCAATTATTCGACTCGGGATTTGAAACTAGTAGTAGTTGGAAAGTTAATTTAGTAAAGATGCTTTTAGCATCAAGTCAGCTACCCTAAAGATAGATACCTCAAGTAAGAATGCTAGACATCACTTCGATACTAGATCAAGTTAAAGTAGTACAGAATGAAGCAGTCAAAGGGGGTGACCAGAAGAAAGAATCTATTAAAGATTAAGGTCCAAGTTTGTATAGAGATATGAGCAGGAATTACTAGTAGCCAAGAATGGAATATGATTTAGCAAAGAAGGTTGAGAAATGTTTGAATTGTTTACAGGTTAGAGTAGAGTATCATGAATTTTATGAAATGTAGCAGTTAGATATAAAATGACAGTATAATGATTTAGATAGAGATACTCGGTTATCTTTAAGTTCCGGAGTAAATTTCATAAGGATATAGGAACTAAGTTATATCTTAGTACAATATTCCACCCTTGTGGGGTTGGACAGAGTAAGAGGAATATATAAACGCAGAGAGATATGCTTAGAGCATGTATAATTGATTTTAGTGATAGTTGAGATACGTATATACGTTAATAGAGTTCCAGTATAATCACAGTTATGTTTGAGTATTAGCATATCTAATACTAGATGATGTATGATGGGAAGTATAGAACTCCTATTTGCTGGGACGGGGTCAACCAAAATGAGAGAACTAAGCACACGATCGAATGTAAGGATAGTACAACAGTTATGTGAGCGGCTTAGAGTTGCGCAAGATAAACAGAACAGTTACGTGATAAGAAAGGATTACTAGTAGAGCTTCAGATTGGAATCTTTGTATTATTAAAAGTATCATCGAGGATGTGTGTGATCAAATTCAGAAAGAAAGGTAAGTTAAGACAGTAGTTTATTGGTCCTTTCAGGATTATCGCAAGGATAGGGAGAGTAACGTATATGCTAGAATTTATAGTAAAGATGTCTTAGATAGTATAACATGTATAACTACCATTTTAAGTATGTAACAAATGTACCAATAGTTATCTGGACGAGACAATAGATGAGAAATCCAGTTGTATAGAACAGCCGGTGGCTGTATTTTAGAGAAACACGAGAAAGGATTAGATTACACTTAGGTGTAATTATACTATGTTGTGTAGGTAATATTTGATTTATGCTCAGTGTGCAGTAGACTTTCTACTTTAGTAGCATGTAGAGATGCAACAACATTTATTATGATTTGATGCACAGTTAATAGCTTTATTGAAAAGAAAAGTTTGGAGTTTGTGTGACAAACAGATAAGATTGGTAAAGTTACAGTGGAGATACTGAAAAAGATCAGATACACCTAGGTGTATACATGTTTTATGTATGTTATGCATATGATATTCTACTTTATGTTCAGTATGTGATAGACCTTCTACGTTAGTAGCGGGTAGATGTGTGATGTATAACTATCGGCAGTGCGCTGCGATAGTATTTAGAGTTGAGGAGATATAAGACTGCCACTAGTGCGCTACGGTAGCATTCAGTATGTTATGATGTTAAAGTTATTATGTGTACAGTTAATTTCGGGGACGAAATCATTCCAAGTGGGGAAGAGTTGTAACACCCCAAAGTTCGAAAGTCCCTTTTTATTGGTAAGTGTTGTATGTGTGTTTAGCAAGTTGCCCTTTTATGTGTTTATGTGATTTAAAAAGTAGAGGGGCTAAAGTTGTCATGTATGCAAAGTTAAAGAAGTGCAGGGGCTGAATTGCAATTATTGAAAGTTATAGATTTATATGAGTCTTCTTTGACTCATTAGTAGTCAAACTTCAGGGAAATCAAAAACACACACATACGACACACACACTTAGTTACTTGATTTGCTGTTTTGAGTTCAAAAGTGAGGATTAACGTTTGTGAATCGATCAGTTAGAGATTTAGTAGTATAAGGTATGTGTTCTTCTTGAATTCTTTGTGTTGTTAAGTCAAGAAAAAGGATTCATAAGGTTGAATCCATGTTTATAGCTTAGTAGGAGGTGTTTATGTAGTTTTGTGTCAAGATTCATGATAGAATGTTAGTAGTAATGTTATAAGACTTGTTTGTATGATTGAATCTGAGTTTAGTCAAGATTTGTGTATAAAAAGAGGATGTTCGGCTGTTGTTCATGAACAAAGCAGATGAGCCTGCAGTGCCGACTGTTGTTGCGACCGCAAGGATTATCCTTTGCGTTCGCAAGCAGTGGCTTGGTGTTTTGGTTATTTTGTCCCTTGCGGCCGTAAGTAAGATTACTTGCGACCGTAAGGCATTGTTTTAGAGATTTGAATGTTTGGCTCTCTTGCGGTCGCATTGGACTTTACCTGCGACTGTACGGATATTGGTTAAGGACCTTGCGGTCTCATAGGTTTTGCTTGCGATCGCATGCAGCATTTTAGAATTCAGTTTAGTTATTTGACCAGTATCTTTCGTAAGTTGAGTACACATGTTCCAGTAGTATTGTTTATTGCTTGTAGGCAATAAGAGTTGACGTTTCGGTGATAGAGAATAGCCATTTAATTGCTGCTAAGGTGAGTGTACTTACCTTTAATCAGATTAGTATATGCACGTGCTCTAAGTGAATAGTATATCAATTATATGTTTGATATGTGAAGTAAAAGGCTACTGTTCAGACGTTCAGTAGCACTATGTTATAGTATTAGATATTATTAGTATATACCTTATGTACAAAGTGAACAGTATGATATCTGTGTTGTGATATGTGATATGTATGTGTACAAGTATAGCAGGTACCTGGCTTAGAGAAGCCTTGTACAAAGAAAAGCAGATACTTTGCATAAGGAAAGATGGTATCTAGCTATGAGTAGCTCTAGACCAAGATAAGCGAATATCTACGTACGAGTAATCGTAGCTGGGTATTCAGGGAGAAAGCAGAAGAGTATATTGAGATCCTTATACCAAAGTAAAGCGTCAGGGGTTTGGTTACGCGCGAGGTGTGATCATACCCCGGGACAAGTTAACAGTTTGACTGTTTTGCAGATTACAGCTGGGATGTGAAAACATCCTAAGAAGAGTTTACTCTTGCTCTATGTTAGCTATATTCTTTAGTATGCTCACTAATTACGTTTTAGTATGTTGTGCATGCAGGTAACCAGATTCCAGCGAGGGTAAGGCCCCAGTGCTTTGCAGAGTTGGATAGCTCCAAGCTTTTTAAAAGAGTACTTTTAACACTACTTTTTATGAAACTGTTAACACTCAAGTGATGTAAGCTTGTTTTCCGCAAACTCTGATGTTTTAGACTGTTAATCAGTAGCAAACGAATTTTTAAAAGCTATTTTAGAAAAGTGGTCTTATAGTAAAGGCAAGGGTAAAGCTCCACAAGCCAAGACCCCAGAGGATGCCCAATGCCTCTTTTGCGGGGGCAAGGGCCATTACCGCCAAAGCTGCCCAAAGTACCTAGAGGGGCTTAATAAGCTCAAGGCGATGAGCATATCAGGACCCGACTCTTTAGGTACGTTCATGATACAATTGCATCAAACTTCTACTTCCAAAGGCTAAGTTTTAGACACCGGCTGTGGCACTCACATATGTAATATGGTGCAGGTGTTAAGGACAAGTAGGAGCTTGGAGCGGGGAGAGCTGGTTCTTGTAATGGGAAATTCGGAAATTGTCCCAGCAGAAGCAAGAGGAGACTTGGAGCTTCATTTCAAGTACGGCACTTCCATTTTATTGAAAAATGTATGCTATTCGCCCAAAGTGGCAAGAAACATTATTTCTTTTCAGGCTTTGTATGACGACAGTTATGATTTCAAATTTGATTAGGAACCATTATTTGCTTTAAAAATGATGTTATTTATTTTAAAGCATTACCGTGTCATGGCATATATGAGGCAAATGCATACATTGAATCTAGAGAATCTATCATGAACATTGATTCTAACTCCAAAAATGGTTTGGACAAGTTCTCATTGTGGCATAGTCGTCTTGGTCACATTATCACCAAGCTCCAAGCGGATGAGATCTTGGAATCATTTGACCATGGGTCAAATGATGTATGCGAATCTTGCTTATTAGGCAAGATGACAAAAGCACCCTTCACAGGAACTAGTGAGAGGGGAAAGGACTTTTTAGATATCATTCATACGGATGTATGTGGACCTTTCAAGCATGTCAGAAGGAATAACTCAAGATACTTCGTAACCTTTATAGATGATTATAGTAGGTATGGATATGTCTACCTTGTTAAACACAAGCATGAAACCCTTGAAGTGTTCAAGACATTCCAAAACGAAGTTCAGAGTCAATTGGGCAAAACAATAAAGATACTCCGGTCTGATAGAGGTGGAGAGTATCTAAGTACCGAGTTTACGGATCATCTTAGGAATTGTGGAATTGTTTCACAATTGACACCTCCACGGACTCCACAATTAAATGGGTCGCTGAGAGGAGGAACCGAAATTTACTAGACATGGTAAGGTCTATGATGAGTCAAATGGAGGTACCTATTAGTTTCAGGGGATATGCTCTAGAAACGGCGGTAAGAGTCCTTAATCTCGTACCAACCAAGAAAGTTGTAAAAACACCTTATAAAATGTGGCATAATAAGAAGGCCACACTTTCATACCTACGAGTTTGGGGTTGTCAAGCCTATGTAAGACATGAGGCCGAGGACAAACTGGAGCCTCGCTCGGAAAGGTGTTACTTTATCGGATATCCTCCTACCGGTGTTGGATATTTATTCTATAAACCTTCTGAGAACAAAGTATTTGTTGCTCGAAGGGCATTTTTCATAGAAAGAGAAATGCTATCCAAACAAAGAGGCAATAAGGAAATTGACCTTGAGGAATATCAAAGGTCAACTGATAAAGAACTTGAGGTTGGCACTAGCACTTAACCTAACACGATTAAGACTGAGCAAGAAAATGCTGCAGTACCTGACACTCTTTCATTGCCTAGTCCGAGGCGTTCCAGTAAAACTCGTCATGAGCCAGAGAGATATGGATTTCACATATCTGAGGCCGGCCAGTTAGTGGTGGACTATGATGAGCCCACCAACTACAAGGAAGCCCTGGCAGGCCCTGAGTCTGCAAAGTGGAGAGAAGCAATGGAAAGCGAGATGCATTCCATGTCGGATAACCAGGTTTGGGAACTGGTTGATCCTACACCCGGGGTTAGACCCGTAGGGTGTAAATGGGTCTTCAAGAAGAAGACCGGCATGGACGGAACCTTGGATACCTTCAAAGCCCGACTGGTGGCGCAGGGTTTCACTCAAACACCTGTCATAGACTATGATGAAACCTTTTCCCCAGTGGCTATGTTGAATTCTATCCGGGTACTTCTAGCTATTGCTGCATTTCATGATTATGAAATATGGCAAATGGATGTTAAAACCGGCTTCCTTATTGGGAAGCTTTCTGAAGAGGTGTATATGACACAACCTGATGGTTTTATACATCCAGAGAATCCAAACAAGGTTTGTAAACTGAAGAAGTCCATTTTTGGACTCAAACAAGCATCTTGAAGCTGGAATCTATGCTTTGATGAGAAAATCAAGAAATTTGGATTTTCGAAAAGCAAAGATGAGCCATGTGTATGTGTCAGGGCTTGTGGGAGCACAATTGTCTTCTTAATCCTATATGTAGATGATATTCTACTCATTGGAAATCACATCCCGAGTCTAAGGAGTGTTAAAGCTTGGCTAGGGAGTTGCTTTTCAATGAAGGATCTAGGGGATGCGAGCTGTATTCTGGCGATCAAGATCTATAGAGATAGATCTAGAATCCTGCTCGCTTTAACATAGAGGAATCTAAGAAAGGAAACCTCCCTATGTTGCATGGCTTGTCATTGAGAAAGACCCAATGTCCAACCTCCCAAGAGGATATAGAAGTAATGAAGCGAGTACCATATGCTTCGGCTGTAGGGTTGATCATGTACGCCATGTTATACACTCATCCTGATGTGTAATGTGCCTTAAGGATGACTGGTAGATATCAGGCGTATCCGGGGGAACCTCATTGGAGAGCCCTAAAGAACATTCTCAAATACCTTAGGCGTACGAAAGAGATGTTCTTAGTATATGGTGGGGAAGAAGAGCAGAGAGTAAAGGGTTACTCGGATGCTAGCTCCCAAATAGACAGGGATGACTGCCGATTACAATCGGGGTTTGTATTCCTGTTGAATGGTAGTGCTGTCAGCTGGAGGAGCTCAAAGCAAGACATGGTGGCTGATTCGACTACCGAATCGGAGTACATTGCGGCAAGTGAAGCCGCAAAGGAGGCCGTGTGGATGAAGAAATTCATCCAAGATCTAGGAGTGGTTCCAAGCATCGCTGACCTTAGTGAGATATTTTGTTACAATGAAGGTGCAGTGGCTTTGTCATAGGAACCAAGAGCTCACAAGAGGACGAGACACATATTGTGCAAATACCACTTTATACGAGATTTAATTAAAAGTGGTGAAGTCGTCATCAGTAGTGTAGCATCGGATGGAAACCTGGAGGATCCATTCACTAAGCCTTTACCGCAAGCAGCTCATGAATCTCACACTAGAGCAATAGGTGTAAGATTTTCTAGTGATTTGGCTTCAGTTTTGTATTTAGTTCTTTTGATATATAATTTTATTTTGGGAACGATAAAGACAGTATTGTAACTTATGCTTGTTTCGATATATAATAAAGATTGTATATGCGTGTGGTACGGTTACATTCATAAGACTTACTTTGTTCCATCTTAGCATGTTTAATCACTTCCAGAAATATTATACTATATTTCAAACTTTCCACAGTCGGTCAATCTTATGGAAGAAAGATTGAATTATGACTGAGATAAGCATATGACCTTGAATTCAAAATGGTTGAATTAAGGTGCAATGCCTATCTGTGCTTGAAAAGAGTTTCAAGTGACTGGAAGACCCACACCCAAGTATACTTCATGGATTATAGTCACGAGTAACTTGGGATGATAATATCTTACGTCCTCAGACCTGAGATCTATGAACCGCTATATCATAGTTCTTCCTTGCTTTAGCCATTTTCAAAAACAGTTCGTGACTGGCTGTGATAAAGAAAATGACTAGGTAAGCCAAGAAGTATGGTTTAGGGTTATACAGTCAAAGGAATTTGTTCCTCTGATATGAGAGATATCCCTAGGCCCCTCGATGATTGGGAGCTGACACCAAAAATTATGCATGGCCACGCACAAGGAATATTGATTGAGAATCAGATATGTCCTTAACTTTTGGTCACCACCAATCAAGATCGAGAAACATAATCGTGAACGATCTGGAGATTGACATTTAATCCATGTCTCGTGTTCACAAGGATATCGCGAACAAAGGGATGTCTAAGATCACTAATCTATAGGACCATTCTCTATGAATTGGTTTTGTTTTTTATAACGAAACTCATACTGACTTGGGGGCAATGATGTTTTGCTAGAGGCCGCTCATTATCTGTGAGTTGAGGATACGGTGCATCGTGTGCAAGTGGGAGTTTGTTAGAATATGCCCACGGATGCATACACACCGTTTAAGTCGCTACCGATGATGTTTGGGTCTATTGGGTCACACACCGGGGTCTAACTCGACAGCAACATAAGATTAGGGACAAATATGGCAAAAATCAAAAGTTGGTGAAACTGGTTGCGTTAGCGTTGCTAAAATTAAGTAGTTCGCGCCGCTAACTCTTAATGGTTAGCGCCGCTATACACAAATATGACCGTTTGATGAAAAGTTGCAGGCCGCGTTAGCGCCGCTACACATAAGGGGTTAGTGCCGCTAACTCTTAAAGTTAGCGCCGCTACGGCTGCATGTACTTTTTGTCAAATCACCTCTTGGCTTGGCCAATGCATGTGAAGATAATCATGTTGTATTGGCCGGCCTTGGGAATATCTAGGGTCACCTGGAGGTTTATAAAATACCCTATTTGATATGCATTTGTATGTTTTGCCAATATAACTACCAAAAGAGTTCTCTTAAGTGCATACTTGACTTAGAGAGAATTTGAGAGGAAGTACAGAAAATTGGCCCTTTGTGTTGCTGTTCCCAAGTGGTTTTCAAAGAGTAAATTCCACAAGGCTTGCTAGCACATGGAGTTGGACGTATTCCCGGGGTGTATACCGATAGAGGAGGCTATTTTGCTTCTTGAATCAACATCACCATCCTTATCTCACTTTTCTGGAGCCAAGGAAGCTGGTATAACCTTCTTCCCTTCCTCTTTGTTGCATTTCTTTTAACATAGAGTTTGATCCATGAATGGGGTTTCATGTTTTGTGCTTTATATGCTTGTACCATGGGTATGTTTTGTTGTACCTTGCTTCCGTTGCGTGCCCAACAAACCCCAACAAAGAGATCATCAGTGGACTAGGCATGTACTCAGAAAATATCACCTAATCGGAGAGATCATTGGAAGAGGAGATATTAGACTGCAAAAGATACCGACGGACGACAACGTAGCTGACCCGTTGACGAAGCCGCTAGCTAGAGCTAAGAATGGCAGACATGTGAATTCTATAGGAATGCAATACTCAGAATATAGCAGCTAGTTCAAGATTTTGATTATTACAATAGATGTAACTTGAAACCTTTTATATTATGTATTTACATTTCATGGGATTGAAATAGGAGGTTTTTACATAATCGTTTCTTGTTGTCTATTTTTAGCATGTTTTAACTCATCCATGACAAATCAAGTTATGAATTGTCTAAATACCCGTAGCTACTTAATGTAGTGGGAGCTACATTGGGGAGATAACGCTACTACGAATATTTGATGATTTATTCGGTTTGAATAAAAGCACAAGGATGTGACCAAATATTTGTAAATATTTATCAGGAGGGATGAATATTGGGAGTTATCCGCATCGAGTTTACTTGATGGAGCATCATCATAAGTAAACTTGATAGGTTGTCTTTAGACCTGAGATATTTGGTTTGGGGCATACTAACTTGTGTACTTTAGCACGTTCTAACGTCACACCGTAACAGGGTGATTATAAGGGGCATGTCTAGGTGCATTGGGAGCTCTGTGCTCAAATTGTAAATAGTCAAGATGGGATTTGCATCTCCTTTTTAGGAGAGATATTTCAGGGCCCCTCGACGATTGAGATTACTGAAAATGCGTGGCCGCGCTCGGGTAGAATGATGGTTTTCATTCGGTAAACCGTAACTGCAGAGTGTCAAGATCAGAGTCGAGAAAATATGAGTATTTAGAATAAGATCCCTGCTCCATGTATAATACTCACATTACAGAATATCGTGATGCAAAGGGAAAAGCCTGTGTAATCCAAGTATGGATTATATCTCTAGATGTAAGAGATCTTATAGCCTGGTTAACCTAAGTGTCTGGCTGGGGACCTCCTTAGGCTAACGGTGTACCAGGAGTGTTACATATCTTGCACAAGTGGGAGTCTGTTAGATTATGTGGAGCGATAGATAACATGTGTCATCGTGACCAATGCTATGAGACACTAAAGGATCACACTGCTACCAATTGGATTTTACCTAGTTATGTGTGTGGAATAATTAATTAGTTAATTAATTATTGAGAGGGAAAATAATAATAGTTATTTATTATTTTAAAGGAGGAATTAATATTTAGTTTAAATATTAATTGGAACAATTAATTAATAGTTATTAATTAATTAGAAGGGTCAAAGGGTATTTTCTGCAATTAACAAATAGTTTAATTAAAGTTGGGCTTTAATTAAACGGGTTTGGGCTTTAATAAGGTTTACATATAAATAACCTTTTAAGCCTTAAGGAATCACATTAGAACAATTAATTGCAACAAGGAAATCCTAGCCTCCCTCCCCTTAGACCTGCGTCGACTTCGAAGACCACCCATAGGGGTTTCGGCCTGCGTCGACTACACACACACACTCGGTCTCGTGTGATCGTTTTGGGTGAAATCCTGTGGCGGTCTAGCTGCCTGTTCGTGGTGGTGCAGTAGCAGTGTTCTACCTTTAGCTTTCTGAATCAAGTTGCATGATTGTTGCGAAAAGGTATAACTTTTATCCTCTACTATTGTATAGTTACTTGTACGAACTAGATGAGATCACTGGAGGGGGTTTTGAGTTTTTCTTCCACTGCGTATTATCATTATCTGATTTTATAGCCTACAAAACCCTTCAATTTATGTCTTGTTACTTGTGTTCATCTCATTTCAAGTAAGTATTTCTTGAGTTGATAAACCTAGTTTGAGTTTTTGAAGAAGATGACCCATTTGGTGGGTCTAAATTGAGTTGTAAGTGTAGTTTGAAGTGTTCTATACCTAGGTAAGATAGTATTGGTGTTAAAGAAACCATATAAACCATTAAATCTGAGTTTGGGTCGTGTTTGGTGTCAAAAACGCGAAGAACAGCTGCTTTCGGAAAACAGAGTTAGAACTTACTATAACGACCATGCTTGCGACCGTAAGGGAAAGGCCTTGCGTTCGCAAGCAGGTATGATCCCTGCCACCATAAGCAATGGGTATTGCGGCCGTAAGTAGTTGTGTCATGGTTTACCATCTAAGGACGAAGGAAAGAAGCCTACGGGCGTAAGCATATAGCTTGCGGCCGAAAGCACCAAAAGAACCACCCTTGCGGGCGTAGGGACATGTCCTTGCGGTCGTAAGCTTAGGTGGTATGGGGAGAACCTTTGCGGGCGCAATGAATTTCCTTGCGGCCGTAAGGAGGGGTTTAAAAAGGCCTTGCAGCTGTAAGTCTTGCCCTTGCGGACGTAAGCAGTGGTTTTAAGTTGGCAGATTGTAGACTTATGTTTGATCTATACATAGTTGACACGAAGTGGTGATTGAACCTAAACCTGTTGTGTTAGGTACTACTGAGGAACCGGAAGACACTGAACATTATATATGTCTTCTTTAGCTACGAGGTGAGTACCGGTTTCCCATGAGACTCAATAAGTAGGGCTAACTGTTGTTTGTTTCAATATGCTCTTGATGTTTATACGGGGCACATGAGGTATGATATGCCATGATATGATATACCATGTTATACTACTTGTTGAATATGATTTGCATGCATGCTATTGGACCCGACGTGGGCCATATGTGAATTGTTGTATATGTTCAGGCAACGATTGGTGCTCGTTAAGGTCAGCCAGGTGGGCTGGATTCTTGGGGTCCATTGGGCCACGAACTGGGGGATTAACGGTACCCAAGTGTATACGCTTGGGTCTTGGGCTCTGCAGGCTGCCGTTCCTTGACGTAATGGGGTTCTTGGTGCAAATCGGAACTGGATGAGTTGATCTGACTCCGTAATGCACTGGGTAGACTGCTCTTCGCTCCCCCACCAGTGCGGTTGGTTGTGAGTGATTCCCCAACTAGGGTCGTTGAGCGGGGCTTGCAACCATGCGACATATGACTCTGGTTGACATGATTGGCGTGCCGCGATGTGATTGGATAGCATTGTTTGTTGTTCCTATGTTGTATTAGCATGCTTATTGGTGCTTATGTGTAATATGTCCTCACTAGCTAGTTATAGCTAACGGTGCATGATTTCCCTTTTTCGCAGGTTGATACGTGATGACCTAGTGAGGTGGGCACATGATGGTAGTTTATGTTGTATATATCTTTTGTGAACTCTCTGTAATTACTTTTTGTGATCCGTAGTGGTCGGTTTAGTTGGGGTAACACCTGTTGGTACCGAACATGGCTATTCTTTTGTTGTAATTAACGGCCAAGTAAATTAACTTTACAAATACTTTTGTAACTGGTGATTACTTCCGTTGCAACCTTTATGGTAATTATGTTTAAGAAGTTCAAATTACCCCTAAGTTAAGCTTGTGAAAACCGGTGTTACACCGGGCCAACCTAGTTGCAAGATAGAACCAATTGGTGAATATTAAGACATTCTTTTATGCGACAATAGATACGGGAAAAAGACATGGAAGTAAGACTAAGTAGGTGTTTGGCATTAAATTTTTAAAGTATATATCTTATTGTTGCATTTTAAGTTCACACAGTAAATTTCTAGTGTTTAGGTGTACTGAAAAGGATTATAGTAATCACATGTAAAGGTTAAATAATAACTTAGAATAGAGGCAACAAAAGTTATTATAATTCTCGTGCAGCTCCTTTTGTTTTAAATAATTATTCATTATCTAATTCTGATTATTTCATGTCATATGATAACAAAATTTTCAAAACGCAATGCCAAACTCCTACTAAGATCTTCTTGGATAGTGGTATGGCTTGCATATGGTCCATTTCGTCATCTCTTGATCATGTTTTAAAATCATTCGACCACATGCTTACTTCATGCATATATTAGTGATTGAGATGGTATACTCTATAATGTTGCATGGATCTAGGCAAGTAGATTGTTTTAGTGGTTACAGTGAATTGAGTAGGTATAAATAGAGAAAGTAATTGGTAAAGGAAACTCTGGAGTTGTGTGCTCTGCATTCAACACACTTGTTGGCAAAAGAGTAGCAATTAAAAAGATAAATGACATTTTTGAACATGTTTGTAGTGCCACTCGTATCCTTCGTGAGATACATCTTCTTAGGCTCCTACATCATCCAGACATTGTAGAAATCAAACATATCTTAATCCTGTTGGGGTTCTATGAGCACAGCGGAAGCAACATGCAATACAAAATAAGGTACAAGTATTTAAGGCATATTCCCCAAGCCATGGACCAAACTCTATATCTATTATTTGCAACATGAAATAAGAAGGAAAGAATGTTATACCCTCTCCTAAGCTCCTGGAATGAATGATGAAATGAAGGTGATGACTAGAAACCCACACAAAGGCTCCCTCTAATGAAGTCCACCCCGAGTTCATACCACCTCCTTGTACTAGCAAGCTTGAGGGATCTTCAAAGCCTTGAAATCCCTTCAAGAACAGCCCTTAAATTCCAGAAATTCGGACCTATTTGTTGATGGACACACAAAACACTCTCAAAGTTGCTAACTAGGTGTTTTTGGTGTGAATATGGCAAAAGGATAGAACAAATGACAAAAGAGATCTTTATAAAGACCTAAAGATGCCACTTCAGTTCCCTTGGCCGGCCAACAACTCCAGAAAATAAAGCCCATGCATTGGGCATGTGTGGAGGTGGAAAAGACAAAAAGTTGCATGCAGTCTAACACAAATACGCGCCGCGTGCCCGTAAGTTTCCGCGTCGCGTACCTTTCCTGCACACCAACCTTTAAACTTTGACACCATTGGTCCCTCCATTTATTAGGCTGTCGAGATAGATCCCCGGTGTGTGACCCAATAGGCCCATACATCATCAGTAGTGATACTTATGGCGTACGTGTGTCAGTGGGTATACTCCAATAAAACTCCCACTTTCACATGACACACCGTACCTTAAGTCCATAAATAGACTTCTTTAACCTGCAGACTCTATCAGGATACTTAGGATGTACAAAACCCTCGGGTTGTGTCATAAACACCTCTTCACTTAGCTTCCCGTTAAGGAAGGCGGTTTTTACATCCATTTGCCATATCTCGTAATCATAAAACACAGCTATGGCCATGACTATTCGGATAGACTTCAACATGGCCACTGGTGAAAAGGTTTCCTCATAGTTAATCCCATGAGTTTGCCTGAAACCTTTAGCCACCAGTCGGGCTTTGAAGGTATCTACAGATCCATCCATGCCGGTCTTCTTCTTGAAGACCCATTTACACCCCACTGTCTTACACCTGGGCGTAGGATCAACCAATTCCCAAACTTCGTTATCCGACATGGATTGCATCTCACTCTCCATTGCTTCCCTCCACTTAGCAGACTCAGTGCCCGCTACGGCTTCCCGGTAGTTGGTCGGTTCATCATGATCCACCAATAAGTCATCGCCCTTAGATATGAGAAACCCATATCTCTCTGGCTCATGACGTGGTCTACCGGACCTACGAATCAAAGGAGCTTTGTCAGGTATCGACGCATTCTCTTGATCGGTTTCAACCACTTCGGGTTGAGTGCTAGTGCCGACACTTGTCCCTTCCCCATTGGGTTCTTGAATTTCTTCAAGATCAATCCTCTTACCAGATTGCATGGATATGAGTTCCCTTTCAAGGAACACAGCCCTTCTCACAATAAACACTTTGTTTTCGGAAGGTTTGTAGAATAAATATCCCATGCCTCCGGTTGGATACCCAATGAAGTAACACCTTTCAGACCTTGGTTCAAGTTTGTCCTCTACCTCTCGTCTAACGAAGGTAGGACATCCCCAAACCTTGAGATATGCGATCTTTGGAGCAACTTCATGCCACATCTCATAAGGTGTTTTTTTGACTTTCTTAGTCGGTACGATGTTAAGGATCCTTGCCTCCGACTCAAGAGCGTACCCCCAAAAACTAATGGGTACTTCTGTGCGACTCATCATTGATCGGACCATATCTAACAATGTCCGATTCCTCCGCTCCACGACACCATTCAGTTGTGGCGTCCTAGGAGGAGTTAGTTGTGAAATAATCCCATAACTAACAACATGATCACGGAACTCCGAGTTCAAGTATTCGCCTCCTCTATCGGAGCGAAGTATCTTGATAGTCTTGCCCAATTGATTATGGACTTCGTTTTGGAATGTCTTAAAGACCTCAAAGGTCTCAGACTTGTGCCTAATCAAACTGAAATCATGAGTAAATGTAACGAAGTATCTAGAGTTGTTCCTTGTAACAAGCTTGAACGGACCGCATACATCGGTATGCACTATTTCCAACAAGCATTTGGCCCTTTCACCCACACCGGTAAAGGGTGACTTAGTCATCTTTCCTAATAGACAAGACTCACATGCTTCATTTGACCCGAGGTCAAATGATTCCAAGATCTCATCCGCTTGGAGTTTGGTGATGCGTTTCTTGTTTATATGGCCAAGACGACTATGCCATAAGGAAAACTTATCCAAACCATTTTTGGTTGTAGAATCAATGTTCATGATTGCTCTATTATTTTCTATGTATGCATCAGCTTCATATATACCACGATTTGGATAAGCTTTAAAATAATAAACACCATTCTTGAAACATGAAATCCAACCATTTTTGAATTTAAAAGAGTATCCATCATCGTACAAAGCATAAAAGGATAAAATGTTTCGTGCCACAAGTGGCGAATAGCATACATCTTTTAAAATAATAGAATAGCTGGATTTAAAAGTAACCTCTACGCTTCATTTCTCTAATACAGGGACGACCTCCTTGTTCCCCATTATCAGCTCCAGCTCTCCATCTCTCAACCTTCTACTTTCCCTTAGCACCTGCACAATGTTACAAACGTGAGTACCACAGCCGGTATCTAAAACCCAGCCGTTAGATGTAGAAGTATGATGGAGTTCAATCATAAACGTACCAGAAGTAGAAGCGCCCGCTCCGAAAGCTCGCAGCTTCTTCAGGCCCTCTAGGTACTTAAGACAGCTCCGGTGCATATGCTCCTTCACCCCGCAGAAAAAGCAAACCGCCTCTTCCGGAGTCTTTGCTTAAGGGATAGGACCCTTTTGCTTAGGCTACGGGGTAGGGTTCGGCTTGGGTGCCCCAACCTTACCCTAACCTTTACCCTTCGGGGTAGGGGCCGGTTTCTTCCTCTTCTTGGACTCACCCTCCTTGATGGCCAAGACGGGCACAGAGGTGGAGGTCTTCTGCTTCGTCATGTTAGACTCAGCAGTCCGTAGCATACCATGCAGCTCCATTAGGGATTTGTCCATCCCGTGCGTATGATAATTCACAACGAATTGATCATATGACGGTGGAAGAGACCGTAGAATCAAGTCTACCGCCATCTCTCTTGCCATGGCAAACCCCAACCTCTCAAGGTGTTCCACCAATGCTTTCATATTAAGAACATGGTGGGACACGTTCCCGCCCTCTTGCAACCGGCAACCGAGAAGGTCGTTGAGACAACCATACCGCTCTTGCTTGGCTTGTTGTTAGAACATGTCCGATAACTCGCGCATCATGTCGTAAGCACTGAAGTGCTCCATTGAATTTTGCAAGTCGGAGCTCATAGTGCTTAGCATGAGGCAAGTAACCTCGGTGATGTTTTTGAGGTGTTTTTCATAAGCCTCTTTAATGACCCTACTCACGTTAGATGCAGGGGCCTCGGGGATGGGTTCCTCAATGGTTGCCAACTTATCCTCATGACGGAGGACTATCCTTAGTTGCCGTGACCAATCCATGAACTTGGTCCCATCGAGTTTATCCTTCTCGAGAAACACTCTTAAGGATATGTTTGACATGGTGTGGTTGGTGCTAGTTGATGCCATCTATTAAAAGCAAAGTAGATTGGTCAGTTTGATTGAAATCCTTGTTAAAATAATTACCCAAGTGTTTAATAAAAAAACTATTTTAACAAGGGCAAAGAACACTATTTCACCTTGCACCATGACGGGTTTTCCGCGGATCACGTGGCAAGGCTATTTAGGCCGGCAACCATTGACCGATTGCAATCCATTATTGCAACTCTTTGTTCCTTGCGGGATCCTACTTGACAACCATTGTGCCAAGTTCGGCATGTTTGATCCCTCCACACCAATCCCAAAGTAATATTTTACATAACCTCGGCTAGAGCTTGACGATTACATGAAATATTAATTTAAAACCGTAAATCAACCATCAAGATACGCGGTGGTACTCTAGCCCAATGATCGACTCGGCTAAAGCTCGACAATCGACCTTGCGAGTTGCCACACGCACCTTCCACACAACTCACACAAAAATTGACTCGGCTAAAGCTCGACAATCAACCCTTGTGCGGTTAGATTTGGGTGCTGTCATCTTATGGATGGCGTGAGATTTACATTTAGAAAACAGGATTTAGTTTTCCGGTTAAAAAACCATTTTGAGTTTGATTAACAAAAAGTGACAAAAACCAAACGTTTTCACTAAGCGGATACTAAATCAATTTAAATCCGTTTGTTAATCAAGTGCACGCGCGAGAGTTGTTAAACCATTTTTAAAACTCTTTTGGTTTTATTATTTATCAAAAATTGTCTAGCATGCAATAGACCTACAACTCATGCATAAACAATATAATAAAACCATTACACGTATACAACAATTTGGTAACCATGCCCCTAAAACCTATGCGTTTTCCCATGAGCCAGTACGGGAAAACAAAGTCATCTAAGGACAAAATTTCCTTGACTTTGGATGTGCTCCCACTAAACTCGTTACCTCCATTGGGCCTTCCGGATTTGTGTTCGCCAAGACGCCACTCCTTGGACTCCCGATGGTTGCTCCATATTATAATTACATAGAAAAGTAAATAAATGGCGTGCAAGCCACAAAGACCTTTTTTTCTAGTACAATTACATAATATGAAATTTAAACGGCATGCAAGCCACAAAACAAGTTACATACCAAATAAATACATTTAATTATTATTACAAACCATTGTGACATAAAGTCACCAAATGAATGAAAACAACCATACACAACCAAACATCCACAAGGTCTAGGGCATCTAGGTGGTTACCAACAAAACACACAACAACCAAAACAGGTTCACTAATGAACAACAACATGGTGTGCCACACAAAAACAATGTGAACTTATGTATAATGGTTACGATTTTTCAAAAACACTCAAGGCACTAAAAATCCCATGTACTTATGCATTAGTAACACCAAACCATTTTTGATGAAACATATTCATAAATACATAATGTAAGTATATGCAACTACCATTTTCATGCCAAAATAATAATATACATATAAATACATCAACCCATCTTAAATAAATAAAATTTAATTTCTAGAAATAAAATTCCAGAAAATAAATTAAACTGCCAAAAACCCAAAAATAATTTTTAAAGTTTTAAAAAACAAAAACAGAATTGCACAGCTGAGTTCCGCGCCGCGTACCACCAACTGGTCCGCGCCGCGGAATCTACCTGACAGAAAACAAAAATTTTATTTTCGGGTTTTTCAGGCCACCATGTGCAAAAATAGTATAGAGGTGGCTCTAATACCACTGTTGGGGTTCTATGAGCACAGCTGAAGCAACATGCAATACAAAAAAAGGTACAAGTATTTAAGGCATAAAACCCCAAGCCATGGACCAAACTCTATATCTATCATTAGCAACATGAAATAAGAAGGAAAGAATGTTATACCCTCTCCTAACCTCCTGGAATGAATGATGAAATGAAGGTGATGACTAGAAACCCACACAAAGGCTCCCTTTAATGAAGTCCACCCCGAGTTTGTACCACCTCCTTGTACTAGCAAGCTTGAGTGATCTTCAAAGCCTTGAAATCCCAGAAATTTGGACCTATTTGTTTATGCACACACACGACACTCTCAAAGTTGCTAACTAGGTGTTTTTGGTAGGAATATGGCAAAAGGATAGAACAAATGACAAAAGAGATATTTTTAAAGACCCAAAGATGCCACTTCAGTTCCCTTGGTCGGCCACCAAGTCTAGAAAATAAAGCCCATGCATTGGCCATGTGTGGAGGTGGAAAATACAAAAAGTTACATGCAGTCTGACATAATTACGCGCCGCGTGCCCGTAAGTTTCCGCGCCGCGTAAGCTCCGCGTCGCGTATCCTTAAGTGAGCAGCATCGTGTACCTTGCGTGCACACCAACCTTTCCACTTTGACACCATTGGTCCCTCCATTTATTAGGCTGTTGAGATAGATCCACGGTGTGTGACCCAATAGGCCCATACATCATTGGTAGTGATACTTATGGCGTACGTGTGTCAGTGGGCATACTCCAACAATTAACTCCTTCCAGAAGAGAATTCGACGACATATATGTTGTTTTTGAGCTTATGGAATCTGATTTACACGAATATATCGAAGCAAACAGTAATTTAAAATACCGCCTCGTCTTTCTCTTTCTCTCTCACAGTGAAAGCACCACCACCACTGCATCATCTTCAAACAGATCTAGGATTTTCCCATCACTTGGATATAGATCTAGGGGTTTCACATGACTTGATATAGATCTAGGGTTTTCACAAGATTTGGCTACAAATCTATGGTTTGTGTGTGTGTTTGTGTATTTGACAAAGCTGTCGATGGTGGTTAGGGTTTTTTATGGAGTCGATGGTAGGGTTTTCTATGGTGGTGGTGAAGGGGTTCTCGGTGGTGGTTGCTAGCTTTTGTATAGTGGCAATAAATGGTGGTGTTGGTAGATGGTGAAGTGGCGGTGCCAGAGTGGTGGCTAGGGTTTTTTGTGGTGTGCAAGTGCAACGGTGGGACCGTGGTCTTCAGAGTGCGAGATAGAATAGCCGATGGTGACGGTAGCGGTGGGAGGTGGCGGTTGGCAGCGGCGATGCTTAGAGGGTGGTGTTGGGGGCGGTGGTTATCGAGAGTGAGAGGGAGGTTACCACATATTGAAAGTGAGAGAGGGAGGGGAGAGAAAGAGAGAGAGAGAGAGAGAGAGAGAGAGAGGGAGGGAGAGAGAGAAAGTGAGAGAGGGGTTGGCTGGATTTGTGGTTCTTGTCTGGTGCCCTTGATTCCTGCACCCATTTTTTGTGTATATGGAGGGAGAAAATATATATTATTATTTAATATAGATTAAATATTACTTTAATTAATAAAAAATTAGAATAGATGATAAAATAACCAAACTACCCTTGACTTAACAGAGCTGTCTAATGGCCACAGTTAAAAAGGACATTTACCGTCACAAATATATCTTAAATGACTGTATTCACCACTTTTGAAGCTAAAGAACTAAAGCGATAGAAATATCCAAAGTAAATGTCTATTTGACTAAATAACTCTAATAATAACAACAATACATATTTTGAACATATTTACCAAGTATCGATTATACATTAGTTTCAAAGTAACTAGAAGGATATCCATGTAATGCTATGACAACGGATAGTTTATAATCGAAAATAAACCGTTTATTAAATATAAAGTATGGTATGCGAAGAATAATTTATATTTGGGATTTTTTTTAAGATTTCATCTCACATACGTTTATTTCGTTCGTTCAAGAAATTGGAGAAAAAAAACATTATTTACCTCTACAACCACAACTCTTCTTTCTTTCTTTCTTTTATTATTATAACTTTTTTAAGAACTGATTGCATATAAAGAAGGCATACTCACTAGTTGAAAAACACGATTTCATCACACCAAAAATGTGTGACGAAATGTGTATAGTCACACTTGCTCTTTCAGTGCATGTGTGACCAAAGGTCGAGTGACCATAGGTCGTAAATGTGTGACCATATACTTTTTAAAGTCAAGCATAAATGTGTATGTGTGACTATTGTTCATGTAATGGCCACATAAATTTAATGTTTGTGTGGTGTTTTGTAATATTTAGTCACATAGTTGCAATTAAAAAGTGACTAAATGTGTTAAAATGTGTGACCATATGCTTTTTAAAGTCCAGTGAATGTCTATTTCGTGTGACTATTGTTCACACAATGGTCACATGAATTTAATATTTGTGTGATGTTTTGTAATATTCAGTCACACAGGGCATTTTAATTTTGATGATTTAGTCACATAGTTGTAATTAAAAAGTGACCAAATGTGTTAAAATGTGTGACGATATGCTTTTTAAAGTTAAGTAAATCTGTATTTCGTGTGACTATTGTTCACCCAATAGTCACATGAATTTAATTTTTGTTTGGCATTTTGTAATATTCAGTCACACAAGGTATTTTATTTTTGAGGATTTAGTCACATAGCTGTAATTAAAAAGTGACCAAATGTGTTAAAACGTGTGACCATATGCTTTTTAAATTTAAGTAAATGTGTATTTCGTATGGTCACATGAATTTAATTTTTGTGTGGCATTTTGTAATATTCAGTCACACAAGACATTTTATTTTTGAGGATTTAGTCACATAGTTGTAATTAAAAAGTGACCAAATATGTTAAAATGTGTGACCATATGCTTTTTAAAGTCCAGTGAATGTCTATTTCGTGTGACTATTGTTCACACAATGATCACATTAATCTAATATTTGTGTGACGTGTTGTAATATTCAGTCACATAGGGCATTTTAATTTTAATGATTTCGTCACATAGTTGTAATTAAAAAGTGACCAAATGTGTTAAAATGTGTGACCATATGCTTTTTAAAGTTAAGTAAATGTGTATTTCGTGTGACTATTGTTCACCCAATGGTCAGATAAATTTAATTTTTGTGTGGCATTTTGTAATATTCAGTCACACAAGGCATTTTATTTTTGAGGATTTAGTCACATAGTTTTAATTAAAAATTGACCAAATGTGTTAAAATGTGTGACCATATGCTTTTTAAAGTCAAGTGAATGTCTATTTCGTGTGACTATTGTTCACACAAACGTCACATGAATTTAATATTTGTGTGACGTTTTGTGATATTCAGTCACACAAGACATTTTAATTTTGAGGATTTCGTCACATATTGTAATTATAAGTAACCAAATGTGTTAAAATGTGTGACCATATGCTTATTTAAAGTCAAGTGAATGTCTATTCCGTGTGACTATTGTTCGCACAATGGTCACATAAATTTAATATTTGTGTGACGTTTTGTGACTTTCAGTCACACAAGGCATTTTAATTTTGAGGATTTAGTCACATAGTTCTAATTAAAAAGTGACCAAATGTGTTGAAATGTGTGACCATATGCTTTTTAAAGTCAAGTGAATTGGTATTTAGTCTGACTATTGTTCACCCAATGGTCACATGAATTTAATATTTGTGTGACATTTTGTAATATTCAGTTACACAAGGCATTTTAATTTTTAGGATTTAGTCACATAGTTGTAATTAAAAAGTGACCAAATGTGTTAAAATGTATGACCATATGCTTTTTAAAGTCAAGTAAATGTGTATTTCGTGTGACTAATGTTCACCCAATGGTCACATGAATGTAATGTTTGTGTGGCGTTTTGTAATATTCAGTCACACAAGGCATTTTTATTTTGAGGATTTAGTCACATAGTTGTAATTAAAAATTGACCAAAAGTGTTTAAATGTGTGACCATATGCTTTTTAAAGTCAAGTAATTGTGTATTTCGTGTGACTATTGTTCACCCAATGGTCACATGAATGTAATGTTTGTGTGGCGTTTTGTAATATTCAGTCACACGACGCATTTCAATTTTGAGGATTTAGTGACATAGTTGTAATTAAAAAGTGACCGAAAGTGTTTAAATGTGTGACCATATTCTTTTTAAAGTCAAGTAAATGTGTATTTTGTGTGACTATTGTTCATCAAATGGCCACATGAATTTATGTTTGTGTGGCCTTTATGTAATATTTAGTCACACAACGAATTAAGAAAACAATGGCCGAAAGTGTTAATAAGTTTGACCATATTATGTTAGGGCACCTTTTAGTCATATTTAAGAAATCAATAATTTGTCACAGTATGAATTATATATATATATATATATATATATATATATATAACAAAAGAAAAAACACAAAACTAATTCGAATTACACAACAAAATTGGAATGTATATAAGTAAACGAAATACATAATCGTAATGAAATAAAATTGTACACTATCATACTTTTATCGAGTTATACATTTAACAATCACAAATCTAAAAGTTTTTGATTCTTTAAGTTGGGCCTCGATTTTTTGTAATGCTATCAGTTGTCACATAAACACCTTTGCGCTTTGTTTGTAATTAAGGTGCAACTGTGTTTTCGTCAATCTTCTCTACCGTATTTGGTGGTGTAATTTCCTATAGAAATAAAATCCGCATGTATCAAACATTACATTAAATATGAAGAATACTATATATAGCTAGGTTGATAAAACATATACCGTTTCATCAAAAATAACTTGTTCCATTGGCCATGCGTAAAATCCACCTACTGCATCCTTGACTGTTTTGAAACCATTCTTTCCAACATCCGGTATGCATGCTACATCCACTAACGATTGGTCAATTGAAACTCTGTAGCAATCCTTTGGAAGTGGTGTGTTATGAAGACTTTGTTTTCCATCAGTCTTGTATACAGTTCCCAAAGTAATAACACTTGTTCTCTTTGAGTGCCACAACTTACACTTAATTTCCTGAAAAACACACAATGATAAGAACAAGACAGCTACACAACACAGAATGATCCGCTGATGCAACAAATTATGATCTATCAGCTATTTAAACTACAAAATATAATAAATAAATGATCAGCTAAACAAGACACAATGATCAGGTGATAGAAGAAGACAGTTGATCACACAAACACACATCAGCTGATCACACAAACACACAATATATAGACTTGTGGAAATACATACTTGTACTAGTGGTGGAGATATATTTTCTTGCGATTCAGAGTCTCAACGTCGAGACGTGTTTCTTTGTGAACCAGTCTTTTTGTTAGATTTGACAGTTTTAACATTTTCCTATATGTATAAAACACGTTAATTAAACGTGACATGTATGTAAAATTCAAAAATCACAGGGGGATACAGGGTAGATGTTTTATTACTTACAATTGTTTCCATTTCGTTGTTAGAAGTTGCAACTCCATTAGACTTCTGAATGCTCTCCTCCATCTCACATACAACATCATCACTTAACGGTGTTCTGCAGATCTCCATTACACATCTGCAATAGAAATTAAGAAATGCATTTGTTAGCAACACACAATGTAAATGTTAGCATAATTGGAAAAAAGTCTTTCCTTTGATGTCAAAGACAGTATCATCTCCTCTTGTGCCTTCAACTTACCACTCAGATGAGCAAGCATTCCTTTAGTTTCTGTCACCTCGTTGGACAAATTCTGGATTACTACTTCCTTTCCTTGACGCTCGCGTCTCTCATTATCGAGTTGACATTCATGTAACGTAATTCTTTCATCTGATGCTTGTCTGTTTCGGGGAAGATCAAAGTACTTATTGTATGTCACTCAACCTCCAACTCCTCTTGCATAACCTCCATTTTCCTTACCAAATACAACTGTCAGGGCATCAGTGCCCTGTGCAACCTGCAAGGTTCCTTCTTTGATCTTAGATCTGCATATATGGAAAATAAGTTATTATATATATCAAACTAAACATAAAGTTATAGTAAAATATGCAGTCATACTTACAATTTTATCTCCCACTGATTTAGTCTCATCATCTGCAAAATTTCCTGATTTGTTTAGCCTTCCTTTCAACCATATTATACAACGCGGGGGTTCTTCATCAGGTTGGATTTCTTTATTTTTTATCTTATAAACATCAAATACATACAAAATGTAAAGTTAAACCAAGTTCAAATACGTAATAAATTATAATATATTAGAACAGTTTACCATATTCTCTTTGACATGTACGTATCCACCTCGTCCCATTGTATGCTGATAAACAGACTTGGAACGTGTCGTTTTAGTTGCAGCTGGCTTTTCCTAATTACAACACAAATTCATTAAGTGCTTAGATGCCAACACAAAATTATGAAAAGATATGAACTTAAATAAAAAATGACAAATTAAAACCTGGTATTCCTCTGAGCTCGTATACTTCACAAAATCGACCCACGCTGGGGCTTCAACAATCGCACTATATTTCGCCGGGACTTCATTTAATTTTGAAGGTGTATTTTGATTGGGCAATATATATGTTTGTCTCATTTTCCTTCTGAAATTCCTTAGAAGTCCACCAAGACGATGCATTATAAAGTTTCTACGACTCTCGTGAACATCAAAAAATTGTTGCAAAAAATAATCAACACAATGTTGTAAATTAGTTTCACATAATGTAAATGCAGAAGGATAAAGGTAGTTATATCATGTGTATCGTGATTTCATCCAAAAGTTTATCTCTTGCTTCTGGACTCACCTTCTTCCAAGATAAAATCTTCAAACCTATATGCTCACGAACCACGTCTCCCAAAAAACTTATAAACAATGCTCTATTTGGCCCTGATATCCGATTCATCACAGGTTGGCCATATTCTTTGTTGTTTGTCCCAAGTGATTCAGGTATCAACAATGTTATGAAGTTCAATGGAACATAATCTTGAATTCTAAAGAAAGAATAAGAACACCAAGTTAAACACACACTTATGCACTTGATTATGTCAAAGATCTTACTAATGACAATTAGTCATTAGTATATATACCCCTAAGGGTATTTACAATATCAACCCTCTAGTTTGTAAATTTAATACAAACTTCAACTAAAAGGTAATCTTCTATTCTATACAATATTTATAACCTAACAATATCCCCCTTTGTATAGAAATAGAAGATGTTTGTCTTTTCACCTTCATACGAACTCAAACAATCTCCTCTTACAAATGTGCAGATTTCTTACTGCATTCTTTAACATTTTAGGAGACAAGACTTGAACGATTTCTTTTTGAATCTTCAGTCTTTGATTGGATGTCTTCAGAATGTCTTCTCACCTTGTAAAATGGACTCTTCAGTTTTAAGAATAGTCTTCACTTTAAAATTCTTGATGTGAACTTGATTCTTGAAAGTACACGAGAACATCCTTTTTCATCTGATTTTCAGATTTGCACCAGTAACCTAAGGTTATACAACCTTTGGTTGTATGAACGGTTTAGCTTGAAGTGGTTTTCAGCAATCGCGATCTTGAGCATTTAAACAATATGATTTAGGAAGAATATTTGTTCTCTCCCCCTTGAATGTAGCTCTAGATCTGGTTTATTCCTTCAGAACTTCTTGAATTTCAATAAAGCACTTTCACTGTTCTGAATATTGGTTTCTTTTTCCCTTTTCTTGTTCTTTTATTTTCTCCCCCGTGACTTGACATGTATGATCTTTTATTTTAGTTCTCTTTGTCCTCCCCTCAACACATGAATCATTTCTTGATCGATAAGCTTAAAATCAACTGAATGAGTATCAAAACTTTCTCCCCATCATGATGATCAGGATTCTTCATGAACATCATGTACATGAATTTTATATTCGGCTTGATTTTGGCCTGAATATGTTGAACACTTGAAGCTTTGAACCCTCATCATGAAATTCAGCTGAATGATGGTGTCACTACAATGATATGGCACAGTCTCAAAGTTCCCGTGGGATAACAACGAGATCACAAAGATTCTCGTTAACACAACAGTTTAAATAAACTGTGTGACCTACGTTCAGAACTGGCATAACGTTGTTTCTGGTAGGATTTCCAACTAATCATCGTGAATATCACAAAAGATATCACTCCAAGATGTTCCGGTAGTCACAAAAGACTAGATATGCATTACAAATCTAACATGTGTCCTAAGAAATTAAATTTATATGCAAATAAGCTCTAGAATCTATTAGTGCATGAAAGAAGTCGGGGACCGGAGTAGCTATCCTCCTTGTTTCAATATCAACAATCTCCAAGTGAGATGTCAATAGAAATATGTTAATTCTCCGTGTGAAGTTGAAACAATTATCTTTAAAGAGATAATTGAGTAACTGGCTGGGGTTAGTGCATTGCATCACTGGGTCCATGATGTCTAGTACAATACCAAATCTCAACGAATGAGATCCAGTAGCAGATGTGGTTACCCAGATGAATACTATTTGGTAAGGATCTTTCTTTTCTTTTGATCCTGTCTCACCCACAGCTCTCTAAATATTTTTCAACTTCACCCTCAAACTCTCTTTCTGAATTTATGTATGTATCTTTGTTTGTTGGATATATAAGGACACTTGTTATCATTAGTAACCGGATGAGAAATCATGTGATTTACAACAAGAATGATTTTCAAGAAATTCGATGTTGAGTAGGATTGTCAAGGATGATTTGAACAATCAGACAAATGATATCACCAAATGATTTTTACAGTAGAAGCACCAGATTATCTATTGATTATAAGCACCACATCTCCTGTTCCACCCCTCTCAGTTTTAATTTTACCTCTGCGCACCAATCAGTATCCCGTGATAACTGATTCGGCTCACCTAGATGACCTAGTAAGTAACACTTACTATCTCTTTCTAGCATATGGTGAGCTCCTGGGGCAGGTCCTTCCGGTTCTGGATTGACCATAGGAGCATAAATGCCTACACTCCCTCACTCATGGTGCGTTGTGATCACTAAAATAATATCACATGAATGAACGGTTCCAGAAATGATTTTAAACAATTAGCATAGAAGGAAGGAATGATTTGAGATGGACACGTGGAAATGAAAGATGATCATGCAAAGATCAACAACAAACTGAATCAAGAAAGGTATCAGAATGAAGCAATGAATGAATACCTTCTTGAACAGATAACAACAAATGAAAAGCAAAGATATTTTTGAATTTTGAAAATTATATAATGTATTTGGCTTTTCAATATTTGAATGTTTTTGTTGGAACCTAGAGGGGGGGGGGGGTGAATAGGTTCTTTTACTTAGTTTACCAATTTTTACACTTATAAAAATTAGTAAGTTGTGTCATTAAGAATAATCTTGAAATTTATAGCAACACAACTAATATAGGAATTTAAAGAGAGTGGAGATAGAGAGATATCACCAAGAGTAGACAAGAGATCTATAGTGTTAACAAACTTGCACTACATCCACTCCTTGGCCTCACCCACCAATAGTTTGCTCCACTAGCTTCTCTCTTTGAAGGTATAGATAAACCTTTTACACTTCTCTTTCTCACTTGCAAGAACTAACACTTCAAACATGCAAGTAAGGTAAAGATAACCTTGCTTCACTCTAATTCTAAAGGCTAGAGTTGATCCTCACTTCTCTCTAATTCTAAAGGCTAGAGATGATCCTTACTTCACTCTAATAAGAAAGGCTAGAGTTGATCCTTACACTATTACAAAATATGTAGAAAGATGATGTAGTGTTTAAGCTTTGAAAGCTTTGCTCTTGTTTGATTCTTGATCTTGAATGATAGATGAATTATCAAAGAATATGAGCTCACAAGATAAGAATATGTATTCTGTGTTTTTGCAGTGCAAGAGGTTGATAAAACACAAGACTTGAGTTGGTTTAAATAACAAAAAAGGTGCAACCTCAAAAAGTGTCCAGACTGCCTACGGTCGATCCACGGTCGACCTTGGCATCGACCGTCGGCCTGCTGGAACTTTTTTTAGCCTTTTCAAATATAGATGTTGGCCTTTTACCAAAACCACACAGAACTCATTTTTACCATTAAAATGCACTGAAAAGAAGTCTTAGAAAAGTTGGGTTGGTGTCATACTTCTTATGTTTGAATTTAAACACCAATATTGAAGTTTAGAAAGCAAATGTATAAAGCATGTTGGATGTTTGCTTCTTTGGGAGATTCCATTTTCTAAATATTGTGTTGTATTGTTTCAAAGAAATATTGTGTTAGGTATTTGCCAAAATAAGAAGTCTTGTACTTATTTAACCAAGCTTGTGATTTTTATAAAAAGTTTGTTAATTTTTATAGAAGTTTTTATAAAAATAATTTTATAAAAGCTTAAACTTGTTTAATTGTAAGCTCATATATTTCAAACTCTAGTTTGTAGATTTCTTCATCATCGGCTTTGAAGAATTCATCTTCACTTGTTGAGAACGAGTTCAGTTGACTTGAAGAAATATTTAAGAGTTGTGAGCTGAGCAGCGACGGTTGATTCACGGTCGACCGTGGGATTGACCGTGAAGGTTCCTTTATCTTGATTTCTTCTTTTTTTGTTGAATAGAAGTATTCAATTATTGATTTTCTTCACTTGATCATTGATTTTAGGTTTGTTGACCTTTAAGGAATGTAGCATATGAACATATGAATAAATTTGATAAGCAATAATATTACTTGTTCATATTTTTATCATCATCAATATAAGGAGTGCATTTCTTAATGTGTGACCATGTATGCACTAACAATCTCCCCCTTTTTGATGATGACAAAATATGCAACATTTAATTAATATTGCTACACAAATTTATTCATGTTAACAATGTTGCACATCTACATTCTTCTCCCCCTTTTGTCAAATCAAAAAGGAACATTCTTCTCCCTCTTGTGATCTAGCACGAAATAGTTGATGAAGCTCCCCCTTGATTTGATTGACGATCCCTATGATCTAGCATTTGATTTGATGATGATGCTCCCCCTTGATTTATGATCCCTTTGAGCTAGCACTTGATAAAAGATAGACAAAGCAAAACACAAGTGCAATATATACAAAAGTATATGCATAAACTTAATTTAGGAAAAATCAAATATACTTAAGTAGGAATCATGAGAGATATATGCATCATTATCTTGTATTTATGCAAATGATAGGAAGTGAGGGTGTGAACAAATATATATGAAATTTTATTTTTGGTTGGTGACTTCCCCTTAAAATGTGCAAATTATGTTAAGGACAACCAAAAATCCACAATCCTAATCTTAAGTTAAGTATTGAAAATTTCTTAGCTCTAGATTGAAGAGATTATCTCAATATTAGTCTATTCATTTCTAATTGATATTTATTCATATACATTATGTAGCAAATGGATGATTAATCAAGTAAGTGACCAATGTGTGCACTAAATTGACAATTATTTTGATTTTATGTATGAAGCACATGATGTCATTTGTTTATTATCTTGATCTTCAAAGAATAATTCATTGTATATGTAGATCAACATATCATGAGAAATTAGATATAGAACATAGGTATTTTTCTTAAACATTACACATTTTGAATTAATTCAATACCTACGTATACTATACTCCCATCATTACTAGTATACAAAAGTTTTCTAATTTCATGCAAGTTAAACAAAGATTTTGTAGTTACATGTTTTGTTCACGATTACTTAAGTTTATCTTCTTTTGATAAATCAAATAGGCTTAAGTATAAGTTTACTTGTTATTTAATCTTATATTTAAATTTTCTTTTCCATTTATGTGTATTCAATATCAAACAAGATTAAGATGAAAAGTGTTCTCATGAGTACACAAGTGTGCAATACATATACTATAATCATTATTTATACATGTATACCTCATAGATTCATGTGTCAAGTGATAGTAAATTAAGCGTGTGACACATAAGATAGTCATTTAAGTACATAGGCATACTCAAGCACATATCAAGATGACAAATAACATGATTTCTTATATGAGGCATAACTTGTCATCTAATTTTACTATCTTGATTACAAAGAGTAATTCATTAAGTACCATGACAAGATAGTATGTGAGAACCACTTGCAACAATCAATGTGTTAATTTATATTTCTTCACCATGTAATCATCTTCATATATCTTTCATCACAAACTTATTTCAAAGACTCTTTTGATAGTGATCTTATATGAAAAATCTATGTGTGAGATAGCTTGACCACAATTCATTACATGATAATTATTCAACACTTGATGAGCATGAATGACATATCATAGTGTTACATATGTTTAGTGATATTTCATGTAAGAATCACATATGTAATTTGATAACATTTAAAATAAGGATATGTCAAACATGAACCAAAGTATTATCATTTAGCGTGTATTGTTATTTTGGTGACATATCTTGTTAATGTAAATAGGATATCATGAGCACCACATATAAGTTGCATACAAGCATTTTACCTTTTCAAACCATGTAAGATATAGAATTTATGCATGAGGTTTGTATAAATTAACTTTATTTTATTATGCATGCAATTACTTAGTGAGTTCTTTTAAGAGTAACACATGAAATATTTGACCAAATGATTTATCAAACTCTCATATCATAACTCAACTTTTAGTGTGTGATTACCATGAATTGTGAAGTGTATGTCTCTATTTATTTAATGAAATCTTATCTTAACTTCATAATAATCATTTTATGACTTTGCAAGTTTAATTATTTTATTACCTTTACAAATAGTCTTGACTTTTTAAATTAAGTTCTTAGAATTTGAGCACAAGACAAGATATTCAAACTTTAACAATATAATGAGCTGCATGTTAGCATATTGTTGCACTAAACCAAGGTAATATAATTTATTTAATGCACAAAGGTTTAGGCATAGCATTTTAGTAACATAAACATGTTTTTATTCATTTGTTTACAATGATGTTCACAAAGTTTGTATAAGTTTTCAAAGTAAAAGGTGATGAAGTGATTTAGAGGTGGGTGATGCTGAATGACAAGAATAAAGCAAGTGTTGACCTATGTATGAGCCTTAAATAGAAATATTAAAAGTTACATCAAGCTCACGGACGAAGTTACGGTCGACCGTGGTTCGACCATGGAGCACGTGATTGATTTCGAATTTTGAACACTCCAGAGGGTCGACGGTCGATGCATGGTATCGACCATGGATCGACCGTCAAGCACCTGCTCACTTTTTCTTTATTTGTTTATCTTTCCAATAACAAGTGAGTTTGATACTTTTGAGAGCATAGAAATGTGAAAAAAATATATCTCAGTTTTATTGTGTCATAAACCCATTTTTCATCATACTGGTTTTTTTTTTTTTTTTATGTTTACTACATATAGACACAAGGTTTAATCTTTACTCAACATTGTTCATACACGATTCATGTTTATATGCAAAATGGAACCCTAAGAAGATGAAGAAACAATGGTGAGAAATTTTACCTTTAGTGAAGAGGATTCAAGAATCAAGCGAGAGATCGAGAATGAATAAGCTTTCACTTGTAGATGGACTATGAATCCAACCCGGGCTTCAACCATAGTTTTAATCATAAGGTAAATTCTTGTTTCTTGCAATAAGTTTTAAGCCTTTTGAGTGACTAAGCAACAATGGCGGCTAGGGTTTTTGTGGGGAAAATGGGTAAGGTGATAAAGTGGTGAGAGGAGAGAGAAATAAGTAGAATAGGGTTAAAATTTGTCAGACATCCGACGGACGATCCACGGTCGACCATGGCATCGACCGCGTGTTTTCTTTCAATTTGATCATTTGGGCAGTGGACCCACGGTCGATGCACGGCTGCGACCATGGTTCGACCGTGGACATTCTGGAAAAACAATTTTGAAAAGTTTCACATAATCAAACTTTATTTACTAGGGAACATGTTCAATCATTCCTTAACCAAATCTCATTGCATCAACTACTTCTTTCTTAAGTGGTTTAGTATTTATGTCCGTGGTATTTTTGCATTTTTGTGTGTTTGAAATATTATTTCTTTAATATATCTTAACTAATTTTAAAGCATGTATATAATTTCTAAGCACCATTTTTATGAAGTCACAATTATGATTTATCAAAGTAAGTTGTCTTAATTTGTAATATGATATCTTTTAAATTCTAAGACAATGTTACTTGTGATAAAATCTAATTTGGTTCTTTAATTACTTAAACCCAAATAGTGTATGTGAAAATGAAATCCATGGGATTTAAGAAAACTTTTAATTTTTGGACAAATGATTTATTATTTGACTATATATTTCAATATATAGAAATATATAACATATATTTCCATATCATTTAGAGACTTTAGCCAAAACATGATTTGTGAGAAATTCAAGCATTGCATATAATTGTTGGGATCTCGTAGGCACACAGCGGAAGCAAAGGTACAACAAAAACAGCCCAAGGTACAAGCAATCAAAGCATAAAAACCGAAATCCCAAACATGGACCAAACTCTATGTACAGAAATGCAACAAGGAAAGGAAAGAGGAGTTATACCTTTCTCCTTAGCTCCAGAATACTTTTTGTCTCGTGGTGGTGATGCTCCAAGAATGAACACGGATCGTCTAATGGGTAGTACCCCGGGAACACGTCTAACCTCGAGAGCTAGCAAGCCTCCATGGTACTTCACGATGAACACCACTTCTGGAACAGCAACTCACGATACCAACTCTATAATTGACTCTCTCTTGGATCTTCTCTTGGCATCTTGTAGCACCAAAGAAGATGTGTATGTTATTAGAGAGAGAGAGACCAAAAGAGAGAAAAACCCAAAACCAAAAATGAGTTCTCATCACTCTCTCCTATCTCCAGATTCGGGTTAATACCCCTCTCAACCGGCCAAGCCTCGATATTAGAACTACATGCATTGGCTAGTTTAGGATGTGGATTTGACAAATAGCACTAGCAGGGTTTAGCGGCGCTAACTCAAGATAGTTAGCGGCGCTAACGCACCCTGTCAGCGATTTGACACAAAGTACATGCAGCCGTAGCGGCGCTAACCCCTAAGAGTTAGCGACGCTAACGTGGCCTGCGATGTCAACATTTGTCTTTTGTCATATTTGGTCCCTTAACTTAAGTTGTTGTCAGGTTAGACCCTGGTGTATGACCCAATAGGCCCATACATCATCAGCAGCGGTCCATATGGCGTACGTACATTAATGGGCATATTTCTAAAAAACTCCCACTTGAACATAATGCACCGTACCCATGTGACCACAGACAAAGAGCGGTCTCTAGCAAAAGCATCAATGCCCCCAAGTCAGTATGGGTTCCGCTTCTTTGCAGAAAACCATAACCTACAAAAGAACGTAGAGGTCCTATTGATAAGTGATCAATACTCCCTTTGTTCGCGATATCCTTGTGAACACGAGACATGGATTGATACGTCAATCTCCAGATCGTTCACAATTATGTTTCTCGATCTTGATTGGTGGTGACCAAAATTTAAGGACATATCTGATTCTCAATCAATATTCCTTTGCGCATGGCCATGCTTATTTTGGTGTCAGCGCCCAATCATCGAGGGGCCCAGGGATATCTCTCATGTCAGAGGAACAAATTCTGTTGACTGTACAACCCCATAGCGTGAACCTTATCTTACTTAACTATTCCCTTTATAGTAGCCAGTTACGAACTACGTTTTGAAATGGCTAAAGTAAGAAAGTTTCATGCTATAGCAATTCATACATCTCGGGTCGAAGGACGTAATGATATTATCCTTCCGAGTCACTTTTTGACCATGATCCATGAAGTGAACTCGGGTGTGGGTCTTCCAGTCACTTGAAACTCCTTTCAAGTACAGGTTACTGTTGCGTTTCATGCATTCAATCCTTGATCAATGCACAACCAACACCTAACCTCAGCCTTATTTCAAGCTTCTTTCCCTTGAAGAATGACTGGCTGTGGAAATTTAGAATGTATAAACATTCTGGGAAGTGGTTAAACATGCTAAGATGGAACACAGTAAAGACCAATGAAGGTAACCGCATCATGCGTATATATAGTCCCCACTATATATCGATAGAATCATCGGTTAGCAGTACTGCTTACCGTTCCCAAAGCTTATAAGTAAATCAAACATTTACTAAAACGATATTCAAGCCTAGTCATAAGCATGAACAATGCTATTATACCTAGTATGAAATCCATCACTAGTATTTGACAATGGCTTAACTATGGGATCATCTACACGATACCCCTTTGTACTCTTTTATATTCTCTTACTAAACCACTTGCAAAGTGTTTATCGAATAGATTATACACAAGGTTATCATAGTCGTCATATCCTCAATGTTACCGAACTCTACAATAGGATTAATGACACTTATGATTATTAGAGTCGACATACTCTCAATGTAACCGAAGTTCACAATAGAGTTACTGACACTCACGTTTATTAGAGTCGACATACCCTTAATGTTACCAAAGTACACAATAGGGTCAATGACACTCATTGAATCTCAATGTCGTATCTACACCACATATTTTAATATTCAAAACTTCGATAAAATCGACAGTTTCACAAGTATAGATTTTCTTGCAGTAAAACTTACTCAAGACAACTCTACTTTTTGTCAAATATCAAGAACATACTCCAGTATTTCTTGAATTTTAGAATCCACTTTACTCTATGTTCACATTTATACTCTTGACACAATAATTCCATCAACAGGTTGATAACAACCCTAAATTAGGACATTATTTTCATTGAGTATATTTTACTAGGAACACGTGAAGCTCCCACTAGCCCTGACAAGATTATCCGGCTAAATTTATGCTTTCTAGAAAACTCATTCCTTTGACTTTCTCATAAAGCAGGATTACAGTCGCAAGATGCAAGTTTTGCTGACTTTTAGTCATGAACACAACTTGGACATAATGGATATATATAAGACCTCGGAATATGCTTCAAACATTTCCTCAACTTAATCCTGCGAAGGATCAAGGTCTTCTTATTTCCATGTGATCTTACTTGTTTCCCCAAAAGCGACAACAATGCTTCACATAATCCAGACCTAATCTGGATATTATGGATGTGTAAGAACCTCGGAAAATGCCTTAAGCATTTCCTCAACTTAATCCTTTGAAGGATGCAGGTCTCTTACGTCCATGTGAACTAACTTGTTTCCGCAAGGTGACAACAATATTTCACTTTATTCAAGTCATCTTCAACATAGCCACTAGAACATGTTTCCATATAATCGATATGATACACTTTGTCTCTAGTCGGTATTTGAAGTTGTCCATTATTGCATATATGTTAGTCCCTTCACCCTTCTTGGATTACACCCTCGGTGTGGGATTAACCCAAGTCAAGTACTTGGATGTAGCAAAATAGATTACATCTATGTATACCATTCCCTTCTTATGTTCACTAGTGAGCTCAGGGTCCCACTATGCTTTCGATGAATGGTAACATCACAATGATTTACCATCAAGCTAAAGTTACTAAAATATGACAACCTCATATCTATAACAACCTTCTTGATTTTCATCAGATATAAAGAAGCAATGGATATTGTCAGGTTTTACCAGCATCTCTATGCTGATTAAGTGCTAGTGTCAACATTAGGTCTTTTATTTAAGTTTAACGTTCTTCCACTGGAATGCTTTTGTAAATTGTCTTTTTCCTTTTGAGCAACCAAATATGGTTCCCACAAGTCTAAGAAACAATTAACCAAAACTCAGATGAACTACTTAAATAAATGAGCATCAACTTAACTTATAATTCATCCATCTCCCACTAAATGTAGAATAAATGATTTTAAGTTGTGAGATTGACAAGCAAAGAACTCTTTCTAGTCAAAATCTCATTGGATGCTTAAGTGACCATAATGTTGGAGTTTTAGATTGAGGACTTGGTTCATAAAATTAATGTATACCAATCACATTGAATACATGTTTTAGGCCTGCCTTTTACCAGATCATCAACAAAGATATCCGGTTTTCTTTACAGTAACACTATGTACAAATGTGTTTCTTCGAGAAAACGAATTATGGGATAAACCCATGATTCATTTCATGTTTAAACCAATATAGATAAGAAAACTTAGCATCTATTCTAGATCTAAGAATTTATATCTATATGCCCTTACTGATTCTTAGTTTACTTTAGGTTAGTTCCGAACACCACTAGGTTTCAGACACAAGCCTTTTCTCTAGTAAACATTCTCTCAACAACTATCATAAAGATGGTGATGGAGAATTTCACTAGTGTCACTCTTTGTGGCATACTTGAACGGATTATCCACACAAGTGTGATCAAAATCCAACAAGTCATAATCCTTCTTACCATCACCGGTGAAGGATTTTATAATCAATCAAGTCCAATAAACAATATTTATACCTTTCATTTAGCCCGAGGCTAAACTTTTACAAAGATCCTAACCACATGGATCTAAGCGATGAAAATGTTGTTTACTTGGTCAAGTTTGATTATGCCATAGAGTTCATATATCCAAAACACTTTTGGATCTAAAAATCAATTATTCATGATTTCACTATTACTTATAACAAGCCTTTATGTATGCATTGATATGGATAAGTTTTGATAAAATCATCTCAAAAACAATTTTTCAAAATGTTTCAATTCTAAGTCATATCCATCGTCATCAAATGTGTATTTAAGCACTAAAATTTGTCAAAATAACACATAAGCATTGACATGGATCAAATTGAAATGAAACTATCAATTTGAAAAATCTTTTTATCAAAAATACAAGATACAAAAACATCCATCATCTTCGAAAGAACATACAATAAAGCAAGTCTAGCCACGCAGGACATACAAACAAAAGTAATAAATAATTCCGGAATTAATGGCGAGACCAACACTCCCAATTCTCTTGTAGAAGACAATCAACAAAATTTCTTCTTCAGAGATCCGGTTCTTCAAGCTCTTCCTTCTTGAAACGAACAGACCTACACTTTGTAACAAAAATAAATTTGTGACAAACGTGAGTCTTATAGCTCGGGTAAACAACCCAGCTTATAAAGGAATAGCAATGAAGTATAATCATGAATGTACCTCAAGTAGGAAAATTAACTCTCTCTTTTCTGAGAAGTTTTATATCCTCTCGGCACGAAGGGCAGGCATGACGACCCCAATCCCCAAATCTACCGCAGAAGTAGCAAACCACCACATGTTGAGTCTCCTTAGGCACATCATCAATGTCCATAGACTCAAAACTTGAAGCAAGCTTGGATACTCCAACTTCTTCTGATGGGATCAATTTCTTCTTCCTCGTAATGTGTTGTTCCTTAGAACCAAGAACGGGAGTGGATGAGGATGATGCATGTTTGGACATGTTAGATTCAACATCCTTCAACATTCCATGCAATTCATCTATGGATATTTCCTTTCCATGCATATGATAGTCCTCAACAAACTTTTCATATGATGCGGGCAGAGACTGAAGTATGAAATTCACACCAAGCTCCCTCCCTACAGGAAATCCTAGCCTCTCCATTTGGTCCATGTATGATTTCATCTTCAAAACATGGGCACTCACACTCCCGCCTTTCCGCATCTTACAACCGGTTAGACTTTTAACACACTCATAATGTTCTTGCCTAACTTGCTGTTGAAATACATCCTTCAGCTTGTTAATCATGTCATACACAGTCATGTGCTCAAATTGCTTTCGCAGTTCTAAGCTCATACTTGATAACATGAGACAAGCAATATCGTGCGTATCCCGAACATGCTTTTCATACGCGTATCAGATAGTCCATTCCGCATTGATAGCAGGTGATTCAGGAAGGGGTTCCTCAAGAATGTGCAACTTAGACTCGACACGTAGGACAATCCTCAATTGCCTAAGCCAGTTAACAAAGTTCACTCCCGTGAGTTTCTCCCTTTGTAGGAACATGCGTAGTGAAAAGTTCGACGTGGTGTGGTTTTGATTCGACATCCTATATAAAATAGAGTACACGAATTAGTTAGTTTGATTTGAATCCTCGTTAAAATAATTACCCATATCGTCTCGAAAAATATTTTAACAAGGGCTAAGAACCATATTTCACTCCAATTCATGACGGGGTTGCCGCGGATCACTTCATGGAGCTATTTAGGCCGATAACCATCTTACCGATTGCAATCTATATTGCAACTCTGAGACACTAGCGGGATCCTACGACAACCATCGGTCGTTTGGCATGTTTGATCCCTACTAGCACCAATTCCAAATTAAAATTCTTGGTTGACTCGTGCTAAGCTCGACAATCACTCAAGGATTTTAATTTGTAATTGCAAATCGTCCGTCAAGACATACGATGTCAAACCCACCAAAATTGGCTTGTGCTAAGCTCGACAACCAAAATTGTGAATTTGTTACACGCACCTTCCACACAGTTTTATGAGAGTTGGCTCGTGCTAAGCTCGACAACCAAAACTCATAAATCTAGATTCGGGTGGTATCGACTTACGGATGGTGCAAGATTTACGTTTTATGAAAACGGGCTTTTGTTTCCGGCTTGGTTACAGATTAACTTGTTTAGTGACAAAACCTATTTCCACTAGGTGAGTTAATCTTGTATGTGAGCACGCGAAAGTTTCAAACCATTTTTACCAAATCTCTTGTGATTTTATTAATTTTCGAAAAATTATCTAGCATGCGAATCCTAAGCAAACCATGCAAGAATAATATAAAATCACATCACACGCATTTTAAACAAAATAAATTGATAACCCTTGCCATAATTCCTATACGTTCTTCCCGTGAGCCAAAACGGGTAGAACGTGGTCAAACTAAGGGACGGAAGATCTTCAATGCGAGCTCTCACTAGAACCGCCATCTCCAATGGACTTCACCGGCTTCTATGGACACGCTCAATCTCCTTCCGACTCCAAATTGTGTGTGTTCATTCAAATTGTACAATACATACAATAGAAATTGAAATGGCGTACAAGCCACAATAATTTCCTATTTATCTAGTACAAATACACGGATGAATGAAATGGCATGCAAGCCACAATATTATTACATACCAAACTGAATTAATAAATATTATAGCTCATAATGTGATATAAAATCACCAAATTGCATCCAAACACACAAAGTCAACCACAAGGTCATAGGCAAGGTTACCAATTTCAAATATATCACATACAACCAAAAATGACAAAATGGTAACAAAATTACCAAGACATAATCTGGAACAAATTTCCAGAATCACAAAAGGCTAAAATTTCCCGAGACCAAAACTGATTTTAACTTTGAAACCAAAACTGTTACAGCGCGTTAGTACCGCTAACATTTATGAGTTAGCGCCGCTAACCTTGTTCGAACAGAAAACAAACATTCCGATTTCGGGATTTTTCAAGCCACCAAGTGCAAATCTAACATAGAGGTGGCTCTGATACCACTGTTGGGATCTCGTGGGCACACAGCGGAAGCAAAGGTACAACAAAAACAGCCCAAGGTACAAGCAATCAAAGCATAAAAACCGAAATCCCAAACATTGACCAAACTCTATGTACAGAAATGCAACAAGGAAAGGAAAGAGGAGTTATACCTTTCTCCTTAGCTCCAGAATACTTGTTGTCTCGTGGTGGTGATGCTCCAAGAATGAACACGGATCGTCTAATGGGTAGTACCCCAGGAACACGTCTAACCTCGAGAGCTAGCAAGCCTCCATGGTACTTCACGATGAACACCACTTCTGGAACAGCAACTCACGAGACCAACTCTGGAATTGACTCTCTCTTGGATCTTCTCTTGGCCTCTTGTAGCACCAAAGAAGATATGTGTGTTATTAGAGAGAGAGCAAAAGAGAGAAAACCCCAAAACCAAAAATGAGTTCTCATCACTCTCTCCTATCTCCAGATTCGGGTTAATACCCCTCTCAACCGGTCAAGCCTCGATATTAGAACTACATGCATTGGCTAGTTTAGGAGGTGGATTTGACAAATAGCACTGGCAGGGTTTAGCGGCGCTAACCACAAGTTAGCGGCGCTAACTCAAGATAGTTAGCGGCGCTAACGCGCCCTGTCAGCGATTTGACACAAAGTACATGCAGCCGTAGCGGCGCTATCATCTAGGACTTAGCGGCGCTAACCCCTAAGAGTTAGCGACGCTAACGCGGCCTGCGATGTTAACATTTGTCTTTTGTCATATTTGGTCCCTTAACTTAAGTTGCTGTCAGGTTAGACCCAGGTGTATGACCCAATAGGCCCATACATCATCAGCAGCGGTCCATATGGCGTACGTACATTAATGGGCATATTTCTAACAATAATTACTTAAGGCAATATGATGAACATGAACATGGTATATCAAATTTTAAAATATTGTTCATCAATATGCAATTTTAACTTTAAGCACAATATTTCTCACATTCAAAAGCAAATACTCTTGTTTAGATGTAGTTTAAATATTCTAACTTTATGAAACCATACATCTAGAATTATTAATCAACTATCAAGTTTCACAAGTTTTGACATATAATGATTTTCAAGATAGTTTAATGTTTGTCTTGCCTATATCAAAAAGGACTTCAAGTTAAATTTGTACGAATTAGACACACAAGTCCAAATGATGATATTAATATGTCATTATAGCACCTCATATTTCAACTTTGTAACTCATTCGGAAAGCATTTCACATGAGTGGATTGAGCTTTGCAAGACATTTAACCATATAATGAGCATTTTCATGTCTTCTATATTTAATTAACTTGTCATGAAATACTAGTCATTTATGCACAAGTTAATTTTATATCAATACATTTCGACTTTCATGGCTTATCTAAGTGATTATTTTCACACATATTAATATTAGGAATTTTTCAATAGTTACACATATCAATAGTGTCTTGGTGATATATCTTTTTCTTGAATGATCATCAAGACTTCAACTTCGAATTGATGTATTTTATAAAATTTTCAAGTCCAAGTAATTCCTAAACCAAATGTGATCTTAAGCATTTTTACACATATTTAATAAGTCATAAAAAGTGTATGATAATTAACTTATACCTTTTACATTTTATATATAAGTATGTAATTATATAATTATTTTTCATATATACAAATGTTGATAAAGCATTTTTACAACTTATTTTCTTATGACTTTTATTAATGTTTTTGCTACCATTTATTTATTTTTACAATAAACCAAGTTTACGTAAAGCACTAGATACAATAAACACATTTAAACATGTCAAGTAGTTTGATATATGCGTTTTTATAAATGTTTTATATACCCAAACGCCCCCATTCTTAACCCATTTCCATGGTAATATGTCCATTTAATGCTCTAATATGATAAAAGTTCACCATATAGGTCTAAAAGAGCTTTACATAAGAAACATGGACAAATCCCGCGATTATCAAGCAAGAAGCGAAGTTTTGTTAAAAACAGGTCCTTACGGCCGCAAGGGACCCCGCCCACCAAAATTCGGCTAACCGTTTTGTCAGAACAAGTTGCAAGGAATCTTGCCAGCTAGCATTTTACGGGCCGCAGAAACCGATCATTACGCGGCGCGGAAAACTTCTTTTTCGCCTATAAAAAGCAGGCCAAGTCTCTCACTTCGATAGAACACAATGGAGGGTGCCTTCGGGTTTCCCTCGATGTTTTCTCACCCAGAGACTTCCAAACGGGGCTCTGCGAGACTCCTAGGCTCTGCCGGAGCTTCTCCAGGCTTAGCTGAGTTTTCCCCAGCCTTGGCTCTGGATGTCTCACCCTCCAAACACTCTCCTAAACCTCTAAACACTTCAAACACCATTCCATGGTGATACCTAAGGAGGAGAGCTTGGTAGGAGATTGGAACAACACTTGGAAGCTTCAAAAGTGCACATAATCTTGGGATTACTTGGTATAATCATTCTATCTTCTGTTCTTAATCATGTATCATGTATTCCAGATATTGTTGTATTTGATGAAGTTTAATTTATTTCACTTAGGCCAAGATGATTCTTAGCCAAGTTATGGCAATATAATCTTTTCTTGATTAATTAATATAAAAAGTATGTTTTGATCATTGATATAAATGTGTTTAATCATGTTCTTATGTTAAATATGTTCATGTTCATGTTTTGGTAATCTTTTACGTGAAAAGATAATGGTTACATTCCATGCATATTCAAAGATGATGGTTTAATCTCAAGATCTTGTGTAGTTATCACTAGAAATGGTGTAACAAGCAAGGTTGTCATCAGAAAAGCATTTTTGGGACTTGTCTTTGATTATTTCCAGGTCATAACAAGTTGGTCATATTCATCATATTGTGGTTTTACACATGCTTAACATCTTAACGAAAGTTCCAAGTATTTAAGTATATTATTTGATCATAACAACTACAAAAGAATAAAACGGATTGAAAAGGTGTTCTTGAGCATGTTAAGGTTGAAATGAACTCCTAATGTCATTAAGAATCAGAACTCTACGATTCTATGTGCATGCTTACGTGTTCATGCTTTGCATGTGTTAAGTACTAGAAATAGTACTTAACACAATGATATCTGAAGGAAATAACGTAAGGCTCGATCTTAAATCCAACACACGCGGTTTGAGTCTTGTTGTGTTCATGGATTCATAGTGCTCATTTCTATCTGCTTATGACATTGGATGACAGTCCAGGTTATACGTGCTTGATTTTTGGTGCATAAATGATTTCTGCTTGAAATAGGGTTCATGTGACCGCAAGGGTAAATCCATGCGATCGCATGTACCCTTGCGACCACATGTCACTGACATGCGGCCATATGCACTTTTATTCGATTTCAGTTTGTTGTTTCTCATGTTTAAATCATTCTAAAATCACTTTAACACCTTTCATATGTTTTGATGGCTATGAGACATATCATTTGACCGAGAGTGTATGACTCGTAGCTGGATTTAAATATAGTTAAGTGGATCCGTGATTGTCTTATGATTCTATGTTTACATGCTATACTTGATTGTAAATCTAAGTCTTGATAACTCGAGTGATGATTTACATGATAATATGACTTGTGAGTATTAGAGAGAACAGCATGCTCTGTGCCTAAATTACATTTATGTCAAGTCTTCATTGTTGTATTTATTGCTGTGACTGGTTCGGATGAATCAGAAGCCCTAGTGAATATTTACCCGGTATTAATCCGTTCTATCCTTGTATTATATTTTTCTTTATGTATTTTTAGTTTCTTTGTCTTTTCCATCTCTCCATAGTATCTTTCTGATCAAACAACGATGATGGTAGAATATTGGTAGTTTCTGTCCCTGTGGAACGATACTCGGTCTTACCCTATCTATACTACTACTGACCAGGTCATACTTGCCTGAGTCGTGTGTAGTACTCATTTTGTAATTCCGTTTTATAAATTTAAAACACCAGTGTGAAAGCTTTTAATCATCTTAAAAATACCCGTACGTGGGCTGCACACCATAGTTTCACATAAGTTCTCATGGCACTTTCAACACATAGATGTCAACATATAAAGCTTTGAGAAGTGAAAGAGAAACTTATCTTGATTGTGTTTCACTAGTGTTGTTCAAAAGCATTATTCTTGATGATTTATCATCCAAGTATTTCATCCACACAAAACTTTAACTTGCATCAAGAATTATATTCAACCTCAATTGCAACCTACAGCTCAAACATATTTCATATGTGTTGTACCTATCTTTTCATGGGTCCGGGATTGTTAGTATAAAAAACACCTACTTTGATCCACATTGGTGTTATCTTGAAACCTTGTTCATACCTTGAAGTTGGAGTATAAGATTTTATCATATGTTTATTACATCTAACCTTAGGCATACTAGTGAAGGAACTAGAGGCAATATTGTATTTTTCAAACTTTTGAAAATTCCAGTGTGCTGACCGTGGATCAACCGTGTATCGATCGTGAGCCTTCTGGATTTTTTCTTTTGCCTTTTCTCTCACAATTTTGAATGGTTTTGATGATATTTTGCTTGTTTCAATTGAGAACTCATGACCTCCTTCATCACTTGATAACTTTTGAATTCTAACATTCTTTTCTTTGAAGTTTACACAAGTAGAGCAACCTTGTGACATAATGTTAGATTTTCTTAACTCATTTATTTCCTTGACCAAGATTTCATTAAGATCTTTGAGTTTAAAATTATCATTCTCAACATTTTTCAAATCATTGATCTTGGTAATGAGTTTTGAATTAATATCAAGTAACATATCATATTTATCTTTTAGCTCATCATAAAGATTATGTAAGTAATCTTTACTACTAGAATCATTTATGAAAGATACCTCATTTTCTTCAAAAGCCATGAAGCAAGAAAGTTCTCTTGATGTCTCTTTTTCTTCATTTTTCTTGCTTCAAGCTCCTCAAGTTTACCTATATCCTTCCATAATCTCTTGACACAAGTGTAAGAACATATATATTCATATTTACTTTCCTTAAGAGATTTATTAATAAATATCAATATTTGTTTATTTAGTGACTCTCTTTCAAGCTCATTTTCATCAAAATCACTTTCAATAAAATCACCCATGTCATAATTTATTGATCTCAAGAAAGTCATCATGTAGGTTTTCCAACCTAAAAGTGTATAATCAATAAACATGGGTAAAGTGGCCATATAAACCCCCAAACTTAGGTTATCATTTATGTCCATGGATCTAACTCAATATTTTTGTAACAAAATGTTTTCTTAAGATTTACAAAGTAACTTATATCACAAAACAATTTTTTACAAAACTTTTAGAGCAACTTGCTCTGATACCAATTGTTGGAACCTAGAGGGGGGTGAATAGGTTCTTTTACTTAGTTTACCAATTTTTACACTTATAAAATTTAGTAAGTTGTGTTATAAAGAATAATCTTGAAATTTATAGCAACACAACTAATATAGGAATTTAAAGATAGTAAAGATAGAGAGATATCACCAACAGTAGACAAGAGATTTATAGTGGTTCATGCAAGTGTTAACAAACTTGCACTACATCCACTCCTTGGACTCACCCACCAAGAGTTTGCTCCACTAGCTTCTCTCTTTGAAGGTAGAGATAAACCTTTTACACTTCTCTTTTTCACTTGCAAGAATTAACACTTCAAACTTGCAAGTAAGGTAAAGATAACCTTGCTTCACTCTAATTCTAAAGGCTAGAGTTGATCCTCACTTCTCTCTAATTCTAAAGGCTAGAGATGATCCTTACTTCACTCTAATTAGAAAGGCTAGAGTTGATCCTTACACTATTACAAAATATGTAGAAAAATGATGTAGTGTTTAAGCTTTGAAAACTTTGCTCTTGCTTGATTCTTGATCTTGAATGATAGATGAATTATCAAAGAATATGAGCTCACAAGATAAGAATATGTATTCTGTGTTTTTGTTGTGCAAGAGGTTTCTAAAACACAAGACTTGAGTTGGTTTAAATAAGGAAAATGGTGCAATCTCAAAAAGTGTCCAGACTGCCTACGGTCGATCCACGGTCGACCTTGGCATCGACCGTCGGCCTGCTGGAACTTTTTTGAGCCTTTTCAAATATAGACGTTGGCCTTTTACCAAAACCACACACAACCCATTTTTACCATTAAAATGCACTGAAAAGAAGTCTTAGAAAAGTTGGGTTGGTGTCATACTTCTTATGTTTGAATTTAAACACCAATATGGAAGTTTAGAAAGCAAATGTATAAAGCATGTTGGATGTTTGCTTCTTTGGGAGATTCCATTTTCTAAATACGGTGTTGTATTGTTTCAAAGAAAGATTGTGTTGGGTATTTTCCAAAGTAAGAAGTCTTGTACTTATTTAACCAAGCTTGTAATTTTTATAAAAAGTTTGTTAATTTTTATAGAAGTTTTTATAAAAATAATTTTATAAAAACTTAAACTTGTTTAATTGTAAGCTCATATATTTCAAACTCTTGTTTGTAGATTTCTTCATCATCGGCTTTGAAGAATTCATCTTCACTTGTTGAGAACGAGTTCGGTTGACTTGAAGAAGAACAATATTTAAGAGTTGTGAGCTGAGCAATGACGGTTGATTCACGGTCGACCGTGGGATCGACCGTGAAGGTTCCTTTATCTTGATTTCTTCTTTTTTTGTTGAATAGAAGTATTCAATTATTTGTTCTTCACTTGATCATTGATTTTAGGTTTGTTGACACTTAAAGAATGTAGCATATGAACATATGAATATATTTGATAAGCAATAATATTACTTGTTCATATTTTTATCATCATCAAAATAAAGAGTGCATTTCTTAATGTGTGACCATGTATGCACTAACATTTTTTTATTTTTCTAAAAAAATATAAAACAGTAAAAACAAACTCCCCCTAAATTTATGCATGAAATTTTTTTTATCAATTAGGCGAAGATAAAATTTTGCCCCCTCTACAAATAACAATACAGTTTAAAGCAAGTTATTTTATGAAATGATAAAACTGCACAAAATAAGCTTCTCGGACATTAGACTCGGGCTAATGTTGAACAAAATGAATTTGAATGGAAATCCAGGGAAATTCTGTTGTTTTTGAAAAATTATGAGTTTTAAACCTATTCAGCACACTGAGCACAATGATCTTCACAACAGTTTGAATAATCTTCATTGTGCTCCAATAATGGCTCTTTTTGTTTACCTGCAAAACGGATTAACAAAAGTTGGTACCCATTCTCTTTTGGGTCCAGATTTGTTAGAAGCATGTTTTGGCATCCATTTTTCTGTATTTACAGTAATAACAAGTTTATGGACCTTTTTGTTCAATGGTCCTGAATGCCATTGAGAAATTCCATTCTTCACAACAAACTCTTGTCTTATTATGGACGTCTTACAGATCTTCTCTTTTGAAAGGCGGATTAAGTGCTTTGCTGAGAAAACTACAAAAGGATACATGACGTCTGTCTTAATCACAAATTTCCCTGTTGATCTTGGTTTTGAGAAAGATCGGCATCTGTTGTTGTTATGAGGTTGATGATTTGACGTATCAGCCCGATTCGTTTTCTTTGGAATCCTCGTTGTTGTTGTATTTGATGAAAAATCATCATTTATAACCTTCGGTATTTTGAATTCGGATGCACTTGGTGCATGTGCAGAAGGTTTCTTCTTCTAAATCCAGGATGATTTCGTAGGCTCTGAAGTGGATGGACTATATAATGATGACACCTTTGCAACTGCGTCATCTAGATTTTTCTTTAAAATCCATGTTTGTTTGGACAAAGTATCATCTGTAATCACAGAACAAGCATAATTAGAATTACTCGCAGAACAAGTATTATGTTTAGAATTAAAAGCAGCTTGTTTGAATTTAGTGTTTTGTTTAGGACAGTGAGTCATCGCGAATGAAGGTGATTTCACTTGATAGGAAGATCCGACAGATACAGTGGTCTTAGGAGTCTTCATAGCAGTTGATGTGTTGGTGAAATCTTTATCTGAAATCTCAGAACCTACAACAGAGAAATAGGAATCAGATTGACTACTACAATGTGAAACTGAATCAAAATTAATATTGTCAGCGGAAGTCTTGATTGATTCAGCAAGTTTTGCAGCGCTAAGCTCATCATTCAGAATTTTAGCCATTAACTCTTTCTTCTCTTTCTCAAACTTCACTCTCTCAGTGTCCAGTGTTGTTTGCAGTTTAGATATTTTCCTCTCCAAGATTGAACAAGGAACATATGATTGAATTGACACATGCAACTTTTGTTCAAGTCCTTTGACTTTTTCCTTCAACTTAGCTTTCTCAACGCACAATTTGTCTATGAACTTTGTATCATTTTTCAACACAGTAGACAATTTGTCATTAAGCTCGACATTGGCTTGTGTCAATTCTTTAACCTTATTCATCGCAGTCTCAATATCTGCTTGCTTTTGCTTCAATTCATCTGCATAAGATTTACATATCTGTTCAACAAGTTGAAATTGCACAGACACTGTAGACACGTGATCTGTTAACATTGCATTGGTTGTGAACAGATAATCTATTTTCTGTTTTTCAGAATGTAATATTTCAAAATTCTGTTCAAACTCTTTGAGTTGCGTGGTTAAATCAGAACTTTCTTGAGTGAGCTCTTTGAGTTTTGCAGTCGCTTTACACCAGCCATTCCATGCATTATCATACTCTTTTGTCAGAACTTCGTTCATCTTACAAAGTTCAGATGATTTTATTTGAAGTTTGGCATTTTTTTTCTACCGTATCATCATATAAAAGAAACATCTCATTCAACTTTGTTCCTAACATTTCTTCACCTACTGTCACCAAACAATTTATTTCACTCCAATCTGATAAATCTTCTTGAATTTTATCCTTGAAAGATTTATTTCGATATCTGAAAAATAATGATCGTTTAGGAATGATTTGAGTTGATCAAAATTTTAATCAGCTAAAATGATTTTAAAATTAATTTAGTACAAGTTGATTAACGACAATAATGATTGTTGGCAAAATGATTTAACAATAAGAGCGAAAAATGATGAATAACAATAGGTTTTAACTGATAAAACGCGATTTAATGAGTCCACCAAATTAATGTCCAGTTAGAAACCAATTAATGGCCACCAAAAAATTTATTTTGCTAAAAGAAATTTGTAACCGTCATCAAAATATTCAAACAAATATGCACATGGATTAATTGCACTATATTTAATTCAAATATATGTTGTGCTCAAATTGTCTACGATGACAATTAATTCTTGATGATTGTTTGTTTGAGATTAATAATTGGCCATTGTCAAAAACCAATTAAAACAATTAAAAAGCAACAATGCGCAGCTCTCGATGAACAACCATTTAATTGTCAGTCAACAATTTAATTCATGTGCCTTGAAATAATACCAACACACTGATCGACGGAAATTTCAGAATATTAATGCATGCGCAGATCGATGACAGGATGGGAGTTGTTTGATATGAAACTAGTTTATTACCCCGTGTAAAAACACGGGGATGTTTAAAAAAATATAAAATTTGATGTATGAAATTATAAAAGGTATAATAAGTGTAAAAGTGTTTCAGAAATTTTCAGATAAAAATAATAAAATATCACCAAACATTTACATATCAGAATTTTAACAAAAAACAATAACTAATTGTTTTTGAAGTACTACTATTAATGAATAACAAAAAATTAAATATACTAATTTTTAAAAAGTATCATATTACAATAAAATTTATACTAAAACGTAGATAAAAATGAGATGATCATAAATATATAGTTATTTTTTTCTCTAAACTAAATATATCACAAGTTACTAAACATAATGTATAAACACCGTATAATTAATTATATTAATATACAATTTTTATAAAACCCTCTCAATTTTCTTAAAAACCCCTCACATGTTTTATAAAACCCCCTCATAATTTTTATTCAGGCTCCTCCCAATTGATATAGATTTGAAATTCGATGTCATTAATCTTTCAAATACCCACTACTATTAATGGATAACAAAAAATTAAGAATATAGTAATTTTAAAAAAAGTGTCATATTACAATAAAATTTATACCAAAACGTAGATAAAAATGAGACGGTCGTAAATATATAATTATTTTTTCTCGAAACAAAATATATCACAAGTTACTAAACATAATTTATAAACAACTTATAATTAATTACATTAGTATATAATTTTTATAAAGCCCCCTTACATTTTCCTTAAAAAGCTCATTCAATGTTTTATAAAGTCCCCTCACAATTTTCATATAACCCCCTCCTAATTGATTATTAATTGAATTCCATCGAGATTAACTTTCGAAAATTGTTTTTGAAATTGAATAATTTTAAAATTGAAGGTTTTGATTGGTTAATTAAGTCTCAATTTTAGTTATTTTAGGAAAATTGGTAAACCTTTTATATATATAAATATTGATTAATTATGAGTTAATTACAAAGATGGTGTCTGTGGTTTGTGCTAAATTTCACATTCAGTCCTTTAAACTTGAAAACTACACTGGTAGTCCTTATGGTTAGCATTTTGTTTCACTTTTAGTCCTTTATACTAACTGGTGTTAAAGTTGACCGTTAGTCAAAGGGTAAATTGGTCATTTACTTTATTAACCTTGTTACCAACCACAATTTACCTATTAACATAATATCCAAACAACATTTACCCTAATTCTTGTTACCAAACACCAACTTTCACCCTCCTTATATCTCTCTCTTCTCTCTATCTCTAATCTCTCATCCTCTTTCTCTCTAATCTTTAAACAAGAACCCAAGAGCAGCCTCCAGACTTCCGGCCACCACCACCACCACTGCCACCTAGGGCCGCCGGCCACCACCACCGCTAAACCATCTTCGCCACTCTCATCTCTCTTCCTTTCCTATAACCCCTACCCCCTCTCTCTCCTATTACCAAACCTAAATCTATATTTAAACAAAGATGAATAACCCACCAGTAGAATCACCACTGCCGTCTATGGCACCACCGTCATCCACTGTCGTCACCATCGCCAACCACCGCCTTACTCTCCCTTGAACCCCACCCACTCTCTCACTCTCTCTCTCTCTTCGGATCTGAACCGCCATCGCCTCCGCCTCCAGATCTGAACCACCACAGATCTGCACCGCTGCCGTCGCCTGGGATCTGAACCACCACAGATCTGCACTACCGCCGCCTCCGATCTGAACACTACCATAGATCTAAACCACCACAGATCGGCGTGAAGTCGTGAACCGGTGTATGTAAGCAGCCGTAGCGAACATAGTGCCGGCAGCGGTGGAGATGTTGATAATTCATCGCCTTCTTCTTGTTTCTCTAATCTGATAGTTATTTTATTGTTTGTTTTTCCCAATTGTTGTTATGGTCGGTTAGGGTTTATGTTTTTCCCAATTTTGTTGTTGCTGTGTTCTTCCCCAATATGTGATTAGGGTTTATTTGAACACTTTGAATGTTCTTTAGAGAAACCCATATCAGATCGGATATAATAATAAATACAAACTAATCCACAATAGATTTTTTTAAATTATTTAAAATAAAGAAACCCAGATCAGATTAGTTTTAATTTAAACTAAAGAATAATTATGTAATTTATTTTACTAAATTATAATAAATTTAATATGGTTAAATGTAATTAGAAAGTAAAATAAGAATAAAGAAAAAGAAAATAGGCAAAAAGGTGTTTGGTTATAAGGATAAGTGGGACTGTTCTTGTTTGGTAACAAGTATAAGATTGAATATGACCAGAAAACCTTTAGCCTATCCTTTGACTAACGGTCAACTTTAACACCAGATAGTTTAAGGACTAAAAGTGAAACAAAACATTAACCATAAGGACTATTAGTGTAATTTTCGAGTTTAAAGGACTGAATATGAAATTCAGCGCAAACCACAGGGACCATCTTTGTAATTAACTCATTAATTAACAAAATCTCGATTCATGTACGGTTGAGTTCTCGATGATGGCAAGTAACAAAGCCACGATGGGGTCCCACGCGCCTGACAGCTCACATATCACACAGCTGTCCCACGCGCCTTCTGATGCACAGTTGTACTCGGAAACCTCAAGTTCAATGAGGGGTAAAAACCGGTTGATGAACCAAACAAGGAACCGGACAATACATGGTTCTCGAAGAAACCGGATAAACTCAAAAACCATAGGCCAACAACTCGGATAAACTCAAAAACCGTAGGTTAACAAACCGGATAAACTCAAAAACCGGATATAACCAAAACCGGACACCTATAAAACCGGGTAAACTTAAAAACCGACGGGTATTCTCAAAAACCGGATGATAACTAAAACTGTATGTATAAACTCAAAACCCGCATGAAAAACCCGATGAAACAACAAACCGGATATCATGAAACCGTATCCCATAAAACCGTATTCCACAAAACCGGATACAAACAAACCGCATCAAAAACCGCATCTCTTACAAAAACCACACATACAAACACCTTTTTAACACACTAACTCATCCAAATCAGATCAAACATTACCAACTTGATCTTCTTCCTCATGAAATTCTCAAGAACACGAATTTTAAAAACACATCAAAATAGATTTTTCTCTTCAGATTTATACTTCTCCACTAACACAAACACTTTTTATGTACTCCAAACTCGAAAACAAGTATCAAAACCCACGATTTTGAAGAAAATTCGTCAAGAACACCTCAAAAACGCAGAAAATAAAAACTTGGATTTCTCTCAAACCGTATGGAGTTTTTTTACGAAATTTTGACACAACGTTCCTTTCACCTTGATGAACAACATATCCAAAAATCAGCTCAATCGTAGCTCGTATGAATTTTTTACGAAAATTTGAAATTTCCAGCCCACTTGAATACGAAAATTCTTGAAAAACTTCTTCAAAATTTGATCAAAGATCACTCAAATCAATCCTAATTCAGCTATGATACCACTTGTATGTCCCAAATGATTCAGGTATCAACAATGTTATGAAGATCAATGGAACATAATCTTGAATTCTAGAGAGAGAATAAGAACACCAAGTTAAACACACTTAAGCACTTGATTATGTCAAAGATCTTACTAATGACAATTAGTCATTAGTATATATACCCCCTAAGGGTATTTACAATATTAACCCTCTAGTTTGTATATTTAATATATACTTCAACTAAAATGTAATCTTCTATTCTATACAATATTTATAACCTAACATTTGCCAAACTTGGATAACCTGGTTATGCCCCTCTTAACTACAAGTTTGCCAATCAGAGGGTTTTCGTTGTTATTATCTTCCGCCTCATCATCAATATAATCCTCTGATTCATATCCAAGAATGTTGTCACCCATATCATGATTAAGAAGATGATGGTCCTGATCATCGACTTGAGCAATTTCCATATTTCTTGAGTAGAGATTTGTAAAGGGGAAATATTAGAATTGTTAATTAGTTGTTTAGGAATCAATCGAACATGAAAGAGTTTAAAAATTTTCAATTGATTTTTTGTTATAGAATATATACAACACGTCTTCATCACTGGCAAAAATTGTGTTAGAAAACTCAAATAATTTGTTGCCGGGAGAACGAAAGTTTTGAATTTTTTTCATTTCCTAATCTTCAATAATCAAAATTTCAGGAAACTGAATAGTAGGAATTGCCTTTTTTTGAAATTTCAGGAAACTGAATTGCCTTTTTTTGAAAGTAAAGTTGAAAATTTTGGCTCCAAAAGCCTAATTAAATAAGAATTTAATTTTTTACAAGACGTAATTAACAATATTTAAAAATTTCAGGTTACTTTAATCTATAATATATAAAATATTAGATAATATAATTATAAAAATTAATTTTAGGACGGTTTACTACCACCCTGACCGGTGACAATCGGTAATTAATATGGTCATGGGTCAACGTGTATTGGGTTATGACTAAGAACAAGACAGTAATATGGTTCATGTGTAATATGGTTCGTGTTCATGTGTCATGATTACTACCACCCTGACCGGTGACAATCAGTAATTAATAAGTGTCATGGGTTACGGTTAATTAATATGGTTCATGTGTCATTGTTGGGTTTAGGATTTAGGCGGTTATGACTAAGAACAATACAGTAATATGGTTCATGTGTAATATGTTTCATGTTCATGTGTCATGGTTACTACCACCCTGACCGGTGACAATCAGTAATTAATAAGTGTCATGGGTCACGGTTAATTAATATGGTTCATGTGTCATGGTTAACCACTAACCATATATGCTCAAGCAATAAACCTATAACCATAACCTCTAAACCATAAACCAATAAGACTTAACCACTATCCAGGACCAATTAACCCATAACCATAACCATAACACATAACCCCTAAACCATAAACCCATAACACTTAACAACTAACCAGGTTCAGTTAACCCATAACCATAACCCATAATTAACCCCTAATCCATAAACCCATACCACTTAACCCCTAACCATGACCAAAAAATCCATAACCATAATACATAACCCCTAAACCATAAACCCATAACACTTAACCCTTAGCCATGACCAATAAACCCATAACCATAACCATAACACATAATTAACCACTAAACCATAACCTATATCGATTAACCCTAATAGTTTACCATAACCAATTACCCATAAGCATAAATTTTAACTCCTAACCGTAACCTATATCCGCTAATCTGTAATACTTTACCATAGCCCATGAGCTATAACCATATATAACCCATATCCGTTTAATAGTTAATTGATTGTAACCCATGACCCATATATAACCATAACCCATAATAGTTGACCACAATCATAACCCATATCCGTTAACCCATAATAGTTTACTACAATCATAACCCATATCCGTTAAACCGTTATAGTTAACCCCAATCATAAACCATATCCGTTAAACCATAATAGTTGACCATAACCATAACCGTTAACCTGTAATATTTGACCATAACCATGACCCATAACCATAACCCATATCCGTTAACCCGTAACTTTTACTGTATATGCAAATCATAAACCCTAACCCCCATAAACAGATACTGAAATTCGTGAAATCATCTTCATCTCCGTCCCCAAAAAGTTAAACGCCACACACGATTATTGTGTTCAATCGTTGAAATCATCGTTATGAGGTAAGAATGTTGATCGATTTTTCTTCTTTATCTCCTGTGTTGAGTCATTGTATCATATACAGTTTCTGACTTTTGTGTTATGTTTATGTGCCATTTTTTACGTCAATTAGATATGTTTGTTAACAGTTTATGATATTTGTGTAATGTTTATGCCATTTGTTACATCAATTTCTTATGTTTGTTTAGTGTTTACCATATAATAAACCCTAACCCCCATAAGACGGATAATGTAGTTCGTGCAAATCCTCTTCATCTTCGTCCCCAAAAAGTTAATTAAATTCCACACACGATTACTGTATTCATTAAGTTAATCATTCGCGAAGGGTTATGTTTATGCCATTTGTTTACGTCAATTACATGTCTGCATACAGTTTCTGACTTTTGTATTATGTTTATGCCATTTGTTACAGAAAATCAATAAGACTGGATAAGCCTAGAAGATATTAAGGTGCAGCTAAAGAAGTGCCAGTTCAAGAAGTGCCAGTTCCAGTGGAAAATCCAATTCATGTTGCTAGGGTTGCTGAAGTCGTAGTACAAGTTAAAGTTGAAGAGCCAATTCAAGGTGAAGATGACGAGGCAGCTGAAGAGGTTAATCCAGTCCGAGAAATTAAAACTAGAAGAAGAAGTCAAAGACTGTAGCTCAAGAATCTGAATAAAAGTCATGATGGTGTACCAGGAAGTTCCAAAGAGAATGTGATTATATTAGACTAGTATGGTGTAACACCCTCTTAACCGGACTAGATTAATAAGGTAATTAGTTATTAACTTTGTTGTTATAATTAATTATATGAAAATAATTGTTAATATATGTGATTAAATTTCATTATGTTTTAATGTAAAATGTTGTAATTAATTAGAAATAACTAATTAAGATTAAATAAGATGGTGGATTGTGAGGTGTCCTTTTTGTGTGCGCTTAATCACCACCTACATGTCACCAAGTTCTCATTCATGCAACTTAAAGAAAATTGAGATTGTGTGTGTGTCTTTGTGTGCTCTCGGCCAAGAAGAAGAAAAGGAAGAACACATCGATTTTATTTATGCAAACATTGAATTAATTGGATTGGATTCTGTTATAATTGATCTAGAAGGTTAGAATTCTGAATTATTGTTGTTAAATTGTAAATTATACTTGGTTTTGAATATTTATAGGTATTCCGATTGAATCTTGATGTTAAATGATGGTTATAGATTGAATGCATGTTAGAAATTATTATTAGAATGTGTTCATTACATGTATATATGAATTCTGGAAACCTATTTCTTCTTGCATGTTTAAAATCAGAAAAGAATTGAAGTTAAAATCGATTTTGTGTAAGAACATATGAAGTATTCGGAATTAAGGCTTGAATCAGTCGGAATTTGAGAATTCCGTATAAAATGAAATCAGAAAATGTGAATTCCAAACAAATTGCTCGGAATTGAGGTTAATCCCGTATAAAGTCACTCGGAATTAAAGAATTCCGTATATATTGATTATTGTATATGCCTTAACACTTTATTCGGAATGCTTATTTTATCGGAATTGATGAATACTTGGGATTGGACAATTGCCCTTACTCGGAATTTGTATGATCGGAATTGGGTTGATCGGAATTCGTGATTCTTCGGAATTGTCTATTGGCCTTTACTTGGAATTCTATTTTATCGGAATTGATAATGTTCGGATCCAATGTATACTCGGAATTTAACTTTACTCGGAATATCATTTTGTTCGGAATTTAATCACGATTTCATCGGAATTGATGTTATTCGGAATTGCCATTGCTCGGATTTGGATTTATTCGGAATTTGATATTTCACTCGGAATTGAAATTCATTAGGAATCCTGACTTATCCGGAATTTGGGACTCTTAAAGGTTTCCTTAACAATTCAGATATGATGTACTGATTTTCTATATATCCGTGATGTATGTGATATTCATGTGATGTATGAATAAATATGATATTTATTATGAATCAGTATTGTGAAATTGATATTGACTTGTGTTCACTTAATCTCAGGAACTGAGAAGACACAGTGAATTAGTCAGCTGAGTGTGATCCATCAGTGCAGACTGTGGTGAGTGGATATATATCCTGATTGTACAGGATATAACATCTTGATTGATTATGTGCTCATTTGCATATGTATACATGTTATTTTTGGAGGTCAGCCGTGACAGTTTTGTAGGCTGGGCTTGTTGCTTGGGGATTTACAGTATCTGATCTTGAGATGCATTTTTTGTACTCGAGGGTGCTGATACTGTTGTCCATGTTAGCAGGGCTATCGATAAACCAATGCTTTGGCCGGCATTTGGTTGTAGGTGGTTGCAACACCGCCGGTCCTCTTGGATTTGAGCTTAATTACTTGTTGGGTTGTTAGCCTTGTACTTTGTCGAGATATTTGTTCCCTCACTTAGCTTTGTGCTAATTCCCCACTAAATTGTTTTGCAGATCCTCCGCAGTGAGTTTCTTGATGATGTTGACTGGGATTTTGGACAGACCTCAAACTCTGTTGTCAAACTTTTGGAAAGAGCCTGATTTTGTAATTAACACTGTAGTGGCATATTTTGTAAATCCGAAACAGACAAATATTGTATTTATCTTTAATTTTAAATCTAAGTATGTGTAATTTAGCTTCCGCATGCAGTTTAATGATAATTAAAAAGTACAGTGTTACAAATTGGTATTAGAGCCCTGGTTTGAGGATTTGCATGAATGATTTGTGCAATACTCAAACTGAGGCTCTGGTCAGTCCAGTATTCCTAGGGTGGGTAATTAGTAGTGTAGCTTTGAGGGTGGTTAGTGTACTTATACTAACGGATTATATCTAACAACTGGTGAGATGTTGTGTATAGAATAGATATGGCTGATAACGTGAACCAGACAACTACCCCTGCGTCCCCCATAAGAAACAATCAATCCTCCACCGCAGCTAATGAACAACACAACAGAGTTGGTACTTCACATAATGGTGAATCTGATCAGCAAGATTATGTGCTGCAATTGGAAGATACTCTGCAAACTTTGAGAGACCGGGTTCAAGAGTTGGAACAGCAGCAACAGTAGACTCAGTCATCCCAGCAAACTCAAACCATTCATATGCCTCGAGCGTCAGCTGTATTTACCCAGTCGATACCACCTCCTGTTTACTCTGCTACACCATTCCATACAGTGTCAACACCTTTCGGAACCTTACCATACGTGTCAATGCCACAAGTAACATAGCCTTATCAACCTCACCAACCTCAACATAAGAACTTTTTCATTCCTTGGTACTTAACTCAAGGAGGCTTTAAGTCGAAAGGGCAATATAAAGATTTTATGGATTGTCAACCTCCGGAGTATTCTGGAAGCTCTAACCCTACTGATACTTTGAATTGGTTAAGGGAGACGGTGAAGGCTTTAGATGCATTCAATTGTGAGGAGTCTGATAGGGTGAAATTCGCAACTCGGAGACTGAAAGGTCAAGCTGCAGCATGGTGGGATTATTTAACTATTCATTTGTTCAGGGAAGTTGTGAACTCTATTACTTGGGATCAATTTCAGATCAAGTTTTGTGAGCAATTCTGTAATACGTATGATCTATCCAAAGTGAAGCGGGAGTTTTTGGATCTAGTGCAGGATGACAAAATGTCGGTTGTTGAATTAATTTCAAAGTTTAATGAAAAATTGAGGTTCGTAAAACAGTGGGTACCAGATGAGCCATCTCAAATTTGATCATTTTGTTCAAGCAATGCTGCCTGAATATCGGGGTAACACCCGGATGGCAACATCTTTGGTACAGGCGTTTACTATTGCTCGAGCTGCTGAGGGTGACGTAAGGGCCAGAGAAAGAATGAATCATGAGAAGGGGTTATCTCACAAGTCTGGAAGAAATCAGAGTCGTAATAAAGGTAAGTGGCAGGGAAATCAGAACCGTGGGGATCAGAAATCTAAGGGTTCGGGATCTTTTCAGAATAAACCTTGGTGTGGACCTTGTAAGTCTCGACACACAGGTCCGTGCACGTAACAAACTAAACGGTGTTTGCGTTGTGGAGGAATGGGTCATGAGCCATCAGATTGTAGGTTCAAGACAAACGTTTGTTGGAACTGTCACGTGGAGGGTCACCGATCTGGGGCTTGCACCAAACAGAGATCAGCAGGGACGGGGCAGAGGGTAGATAATGTCGGGGGGATCGTCTTCTGCAAGTCAGAAGCGTAAGGCTGCACCTTCTGCGGAAGGGAGAGCCTTCAAGATGACGGTTACTAAGACGGCCGAAAACAGTGATGTAATCACGGGTATGTTTATTGTAAACTTTGTGCCTGCCCGTGTATTATTTGATTCTGGTGCAAATAGATCCTTTATGTCTGTATCTCTGTGTGATAAGTTGAAACTACCTGTTTCTGTGATTACTACTCCTTTAGAAGTAGAGATAGCAGATGGTAAGATAGTTCCTGTAACTTCTTGTGTGACTTGGGTATCAATAGACATTGATTGTACTAGTTTGCTTGTAGACTGTTTGCTGATGCCTATACCAGGGTTTGATTTCGTACTAGGCATGGATTGGCTAAGTCACCATAGAGCTAGTATCCAGTGTCACAAGAAACTCATTACTATTCCTTTGGCTGAAGGGTCGCATGTCGTGGCTCGTGGGGATAGATCTTCTTCTTCCTTTCCAATCATCTCGTATATGATGGCTAGAAAATCTCTAGCCAAAGGGTGTGTGTCATTTCTGGCTTATGCCATCGATGCGAAGAAAGATAAGAAATGGGTTACCGATGTTCGTGTTGTCTCCGAATATCCGGAAGTTTTCCCAGACGATCTGCCAGGATTTCCACCTGTAAGGGATGTTGAGTATAAGATAGATCTGGTACCGGGGACTACACCGATTGCTAAAGCTCCGTATCGTTTATCTCCTTCAGATATCCGGGTGATGATGACTCAGATCCAGGAGTTGCTAGACAAGGGGTTTATCCGCCCGAGTTCTTCACCGTGGGGTGCACCGGTATTGTTTGTAAAGAAGAAAGATGGGACTCTTCGTATGTGTATTGATTACAGGGATTTGAATAAGAGAACCATCAAGAATAAGTATCCATTACCCAGAATTGACTAATTGTTTGATCAACTACAAGGGGCTTCGTACTTCTCAAAGATTGATCTAAGATCAGGGTATCACCAGGTCAGAGTAGCAGAGGAGGATATACCAAAGACTGCTTTCCGTACTCGATATGGTCATTACGAATTCTTAGTGATGCCATTTGGCTTGACGAATGCGCCTGCTGTATTTATGGATTTGATGAATCGCGTGTGCAGACCTTTCTTAGATGAATTTGTTATTGTGTTTATCGACGATATCTTGGTGAATTCTAAGACAGAGGATGAGCATGATCGACATTTGAGACAGGTTTTGGAGATTTTAAAGCAACACAAGTTATATGCCAAGTTTTCAAAATGTGAATTTTGGTTGCGTGAAGTTCAATTTCTAGGGAATGTAATTTGCCAAGATGGTATCAAAGTAGATCCGTCCAAGATTGAAACAGTAATGAATTGGAGTGCTCCGAAAACGCCAACAGAGATTAAGAGTTTTCTTGGATTGGCAGATTATTATCTTAGGTTTATTAAAGATTTTTCTAAGCTTGTTGGTCCGTTGACCAAGTTTACTTGAAAAGATGTTCAGTTCCGGTGGGGTTCAACTCAAGAAGATGCTTTTCGGACTCTGAAACAGTTGTTGTGTCAAGCTCCTGTCCTCTCGTTGCCTGAGGGTTCAGAGGATTTTGTTGTTTACTGCGATGCTTCTCACGCCGGGCTGAGTTGTGTTTTGATGCAGAGGGGTAAAGTGATTGTGTATGCTTCGAGACAGTTGAAACCAAATGAACGAAACTACCCGACTCATGATTTGTAGTTAGCAGCTGTGGTATTTGCTTTAAAGTTATGGAGACACTACCTGTATGGAACCAAATGTACATTCTGCACTGATCACAAAAGCCTTCAGTATGTGTTTACTCAGAAGGAATTGAATATGAGACAACGTCGTTGGTTAGAACTGATAAAGGATTATGATTGTGACATTCAGTATCATCCAGGAAAAGCTAATGTGGTTGCAGATGCACTCAGTCGAAAGGGATCCTCGGAAACTGTGAAATTTATGCGTTTGAAAATCAAGTCTGATTTAGTGGATCTACTTTTGGCTGCTCAGCTTGAAGCTTTGAAGGATGAGAATCTAAAGGATGAGTTGATGTTAAAATGACAGAATGAGTTAACTACTGACTCGCGTGGTTTGAAGGTTTATCATACACGCGTTTGGGTACCCAAGTTTGGTAACTTGAGGGAATTAATTCTAAATGAGGCTCATAAGTCTAGATTGTCGATACATCCGGGCAGTACAAAGATGTACCATGATTTGAAGACTCGTTATTGGTGGCCGACAATGAAAACAGATATTGCTAGAATTGTTGAAACTTGTCACATCTGTGCGCAAGTTAAAGCTGAACATCAGAAACCATATGGATCTTTGAAACAGTTAGAAATACTTGAGTGGAAGTGGGATCACATTACAATGGATTTTGTAACAAAACTTCCACGAACTCAGAGTGGTCATGATATGATATGGATCATTGTTGACAGATTAACCAAGAGTGTACATTTTCTTGTTACTGCTGAAACCGCTTCTTTAAGTAAGCTAGCACAATTGTACATCGATGAGATAGTATCTAGACATGGGGTTCCACTGTCTATTGTTTCTGACCCTGATATTGTACAAAGGACAGCTGATAAAGTTGCTATTGCTCTAGAAAAGCTGAAAGCTGCAAGGGATAGGCAGAAAATGTATGCTGGTCCACGTCGTCGAACGGTGTCGTTTGTTGAGGGGGAAATGGTCTTCTTGAAAGTCTCTCCGTGGAAAGGGGTAATTCGTTTAGGTAAACGTGAGAAGTTGGCTCCCCGCTACATTGGTCCTTTCAGAATCAAACGGGTAGTTAACGATCATACTGTTGCCTTGGATCTTCCAGATGAATTGGCGGGTATTCACGACACTTTCAATGTTTGTTATCTGCGTAAGTGCAATGTAGAAGATCAAACTCAGATTCTACCGATACAGGATCTTCGTGTGGATACTAATCAGAGGCTTATTGAGGAGCCAGTTGAACTACTTGATAGAAAAGTCACAAAGCTGAGAAAGAAGCAAATACCGATGGTTTTGGAAAAGTAGAAGCATAGTTCAGATTTGACTTGGGAGACCGAAGCTGACATGAGAAGTCGTTACCCTTCCTTGTTTGAGCGCGATGATATTCCGAGGACGAAATCTTCTTAAGGGGGGTATATTTGTAACACCTCTTAACCGACCTAGAATTAAAAAGGTAATTAGTTATTAACTTTGTTGTTATAATTAATTATGTGAAATTAACTGTTAATATATGTTGGTGAGATAGCAATATCAAACCTTTATCAAACCTATCTATTAAGTAAAATAGGATTTGATGTTAACAACACCATATATTCAGTTTTGGACTTAGATTGATGAAAAACATGTGTTGTTTTTCTATCTGAGACTTAAAGAATTTCTAAGTAAGAAATGTCAGCTGACGAATAATAGTCAGCTGAACACTGAGTATCAGCCAAAGGACCAGCTTCAAAAAGATCAGCTGAAAAGAAAAGATCAGTCAAAGAGCATCAGCTGAGGAATCACGCCTAGAACCATCAGCTGATGAAGATTTCAAGGTCAGCTAAGCAGTCAAGGATCAGCTGACACAATCACAAGTTATCAGCTGATGCCTTCCATCTGTCAGATAAGGTATTTACTACTTATCCAATCTTCTCTTTGTGAGCTGACTATACTCAAATGATTAGCTGAGCCCTTGGGAACTACTGACAGTTGAGTTAATCAGTTTATTAGCCGCTACTACGATTTGTATTATCAGCTGAGCAATTTGATCAGCTGAGCAAGTCTAGTCAGCTGAGTCTTTCACACTTATCCTTAGCTGAGCAAAATTATATTTGTAGTTCAGTGTCTGTTAACTGAGTCTTTATTGTATATCTCAGTTAATAGCTTTTCTATGTAATATTTTCTTAAAGTCAAAGGCAGAACATGTGTTGTTCTTATTATGCCTTAGATCTTTCTTCTGTAAAAGTAATTAGCACTTTTTGGATCTACAATGATACAAAAAGGATAGATCTTTATCCCCTGGAAAAGGAGAAAGATACTCTTGAAAAGAAGATCTCGAAGATATGATGTTAAGTATGGCTGGCAACTCCATATTTGGTAAAGTCAAATCTTCAGAAAGCATGGTGTCGATTAAAGCACAAGCATGGAAGGATAAGGTTACTTTCTCAAGACATAAAGGTAGTAATTTAATAATATAATAATAGATAGTGGGTATACTCATTACTGAAAAGTAAGTTCACTTTACACACTTTCTGTATAAAGTTAACTTACCTTTTCATCCACTAACTTTATCTATTATAATATTATTAAACCAAGTACCTTTGTCTCCTTCTCTCTTCATCAACCCGGACACACTTTGCTTATATATACTCATGCATGGAAACATGCTAAATAAGCGAATGTGTTGAAAAGCACTGAAATCTCATAAGTTGAGAATTAGAAGAGTTAGCATTTTACTTTCAGTGTAACAAACGTGTTCATGTGTTGAACGTCTTAGACATTAGTTGTTTAAGATTAGCATTGTCTATGTGTTAGACAAAATTAGTTGCCACCTTTTATTGAACTTAGATTTTCCGCATCTAGTTCATGTAATTCTTGATTAACGTCAATAAGAATTATATAAAAGTAAACCGTGTGTCTCTCAAATTTTAATTTGCTTAAGTTTGTATTCAACCCCCCTTCTACAAACATTTGTTGTTGTAGTATCCATTCGGGACCAACAACTGGTATCAGAGCAGGCTAGATAATCCATATCTAAGATCTGTTTTGCTTACTCTTCAACTGCTTCTACCCCACACTACAAAATGGCCACTTCTGTTGCTGCCACTAATGGTTTTTCTAACAATGGTTCACTCACAAGGTGTCCTATATTTGATGGAGAGAACTTCTCTCTCTGGAAGAGTAGAGTTCTTCTCTATATGTCAAGCCTTGATGATGTGATGCTTAAAACTGTTACTGAAGGTCCTTATGTTCCTTCCTCAACTATCCAAGTAACTAAAGCAACTGATGAAGCTCCTGCTGTTGAAAGACTGATTATAAAACCTATAAATCAGTGGTCTGATGAAGACAAAAGGCTTGTCAATCTTGATGTTAAAGCAAGAACAGCCTTAGTCTCTGCACTACCAAATGATGTCTATCATCAAGTTCTTAATTGTAAATCTGCAAAAGAGATGCTAGACACTTTGACTGTTGCATATGAAGGCACTGAAGAAGTGCAGGAGAACAAGAAACTCCTTCTGGTTAGAGAATATGAGTTCTTCTTCACTCAGACTTACACCAGGTTCAACTGCCTCATTAATGACTTAAGAAGGGCAGATGTTCACAAAAGCAATAAGGAACTTGTAAACAAGTTTCTAGACTCTCTCCCAGAATCTTGGGATCATTTTATCACTGTGCTTAAACATGGTGAGAAAATCAAGGGTCTTTCGCTGGTTGGTTTATATGGAAATCTTATAAATCATGAACAATCAGTAAAACAAAGGAAACTCTCTACCAAGGATATGAAGGAGGCTGCAAAAGCTCCAACTACTGCCCTTGTATCTAAGGATACAAGATCTAGGAGTTTTGCTGCAGTTGTGGATGAGTCCAGTGATGAGGAGAAAGAGGAGGAATCTTCTGATGAAGAGCAAGTGGCTGATGGGGATGAAGTTCTGGAGAACATGGACAGCATTGAAGCTGCTGTTGAGCAGGCTGCCATGTTGGTTAAAAGGTTCAAACCTTTCTTGAAAAGAAAGGGTGTCAAGAGGTTTGAAAGGAAACCCTTCAAAGGAGAAAGAGCCATGTCAAAACTAAAGGCTTCTGAAGGTTGTTTCGCTTGTGGCAAGACTGGTCACTTTGCCAGTGAATGTAAGTCCAAAGGAAACACAGGCTTCAAGGGTTCCTCAAGCTCAGACAGCAAGATTGATTATGAAGCCAAATATAAGAAGCTTCTTGCTGCTGTCCTTGACAAGAAGAAGAAGAAAGCTCAGAACAGGGTGCTGGTTGCTGAAGAAGAAGATTGGGCTGAGGAAGATATCTCAAGTGATGAAGATGAGGTCCTCATAGCTCAGTTCAGTTTGATGGCCAACACAGCAAGTACAAGTTCCTTTGATGAGGATATGAAGAAAGCTGCTAAAGCTTGTACTTCTCCTGACTGGGATCCTTCTTCTATGTATCAGGTTGGAAAATTTATTAACTATGAAGATAATGAAAAGAACACTATGTTTGATTATCTGTGTGTTGAGTTTCAGTCAAATATTCAAAGAGAAAAGAAGCTAAAATTAGAAATAGAATCACTAAAAGAGAGATTAAGTCTTAAAGATGAGAAACTTCAACAAATGACAAAACTGGAAGATGATTTAGCTAATCAAAAGATACTTAATCAGATCTTGGTAAAAGAAACCAATGAAGCAACAATAAAGTTTAATGACCTTCAAAAAGTAGTTAGATCTTGGTGTGTCTCTGCTGAGAAGACCACTCAGTGTGTCAATGAGCAGATTCCAAAACAAGTTCAAGCTATTATTGGTGGAAATTATTCCCAAGCTGCTAACTGTGTTGATTTTAGCAAGAACATAAATATCTTAGAAAAAGCTGATATTTTACCTCTTACATTTCAAAAGATTGTAAAAGGAAAAAGTATTATCACTAACAGATTTGTCAAAAGTAAAAGTACTTAGCTGAAAGACTAAACCTCTTCAAAAGTTGGTTCAAGTTCTATTGTCTTGACAGAAAGCAAAAGTACTAAAAATTTAAGTGTAAAGGAAGTAAGTAAAGGATTGGAATCATTTGTTGATACCAAAGAGACATTCTGTTGTCAAACCTTGAAAGCTGATACATTAAATCTAGGAACTCAGCTGACTGAAAATTCCTTAGCTAATGATATTACATCAGCTGATCAAAAAGTAGATGATAACTGCTCAGCTGATATCCTGTCAGCTGATCATGGATCCTCTTCTGTTTTATTTAGCTGATCAAACTTCACTTCAAACTCTTTTAATAGGAGAAACTAAGGGAAAAGGACATTTTGTTTACAAAGAGTCTAAATCTGCCACACCTAAGGTTGATCAAAAACTCATTTTAACTAAGGGTCAACATAAGGTGACTGTAAACAAAGACCTTATTAGTTTACAGAATCAGCTGCAACAGCTGAATGGTGAAATCTGTCAGCTGATGACCCATAGTCACCAGAAAAATGTTAAGACATCTCTTAGTCAATTACCAAAACATGTTAAAAGCTCCAAAAATCAAAAATGTTATAAATGTGGGAGCAAAGAACATAAGGCAGGTAATTGTTCTCTAGAAGGTAACTCAAGACAGCAGACTGATTATGATAACACAGCTGTTTCTCTCATTCATAAACAACCTAATATAAAGTGGATGGCTAGGTGCAATCCACAGGGGTCCACTTAAATGTGGATGCCCAAATCTCACTAACCTTCTTTCAATCACATTTATGCAGGGTCTGAACACGTGGTATCTTGACAGTGGATGTTCAAGGACCATGACAGGTTGTAAAGCTTTGCTTAGTAACTACAAGAAGGAAAAAGGTCCAAGAGTAACCTTTGGTGATAATAATTGTGGGCAAACAAAAGGCTACGGAGAACTTCATAATGGGAACCTAACTTTATCCAAGGTATCATATGTTAAAGGACTTAAGTATAATCTCATTAGCATAAGTCAGTTATGTGATGGTGATCATAAAGTCCTCTTTACAAAGACAGGTGGTTCCATTTTAGATAAAGAAGGTAAAACAATAATTTGTGCAAAGAGAACCAAGGATGTATATACTCTTGATATGTCCTCTGGTGATCCATCCAAGTTAACCTGTTTGTATACCAAGTCTGTAACTGACACAATCTGGTTATGGCACAATAGGCTTTCCCATTTAAACTTCAAAAACATTAACAAGTTGAGCAAGGGTGAACTAGTGTCAGTACTACCTTCACTGACGTATGTTAAGCCTAAACCTTGCTCTGCCTGTGAGAAGGGAAAGCAGCACAAGACTTCTTTTCCATCTAAGCAAGCCTTCTCCATTACTGAACCTTTCTACATGTTGCACATGGATCTATTTGGTCCTGTTGCTACTTCTAGTATTGGTGGAAGTAAGTATGCATTGGTAATGGTTGATGAATTTTCAAGATACACTTGGGTCATCTTCCTAAAAGCAAAGAGTGAGGCTGCTGAAGAGATTATAAGCTTTATTAGAAAGATGGAAGTGCTTAATGGCAATCTGGTAAGGATGCTTAGAAGTGATCATGGAACTGAATTTAGAAATAAACTCTTGAAGGTTTCTGTGATGAGAAAGGAATATCTCAAAACTTCTCTGCTCCAAGAACTCCACAACAGAACGGTGTAGCTGAAAGAAGAAACATAACTTTGATTGAAGCTACAAGAACCATGTTGTGTGAGAGTGGGTTAGGATTCAACTTCTGGGCTGAAGCTGTCAGCTGTGCATGTTTTACTCAGAACAGATCCCTTATAATAAAGAGGCACAACAAGACTCCCTATGAAGTGCTCAAGGGAAGGAAGCCCAACATCAGCTTTCTACACATCTTTGGGTGTCAGTGTTTCATTCTGAACCAAAAAGATCAATTGCAGAAATTTGCACCAAAAGCTGATGAAGGTGTGTTTGTTGGATATTCTGTGATCTCCAAAGCTTACAGAATTTACAACATCAAAACAAAGGTCATAGAAGAATCAATCAATGTAAGCTTTAATGAAAATGACTTTGTTGCTTCCTGTTCTACTAATCCATCTACAGGTGAGGAATTTAATGATCTGCTGAATACTGAAGACAACATTCCAGTATCAGCTGATCCACTCCCATCAGCTGATACAATCTCATCAGCTGACATAGATGACTTAGATGAACCTGTTCCAAACTTACAAAATACCTCTGCACATTCTATCCTAAACCAACCCACACTTTTACTAAATGAAGGGAATCATGATTCAACATCAATGGACTCTAATTCCATATCAAACATTCCCTCATCAGTAGAAGTCTCATCAGATTGTAATCAAGAAATTCTGTCAGCTGATCAACCAGAAGTCTCATCAGCTAACCCAAACCAAAGATTTTCAACTCCCAGAATCCAAAATGCCTACAAGGACCTCAGAAATCATCCAATTGATCAGGTCATAGGAAACATAGAAGCACCTGTACTAACAAGATCAAAAGCTTGTAACTTCTGTTTATATACAGGTTTTGTTTCTATGATTGAACCAAAGAAGGTAAATGAAGCTCTAACTGATCCTCACTGGATAAATGCCATGCAAGAAGAATTGGCTGAATTCACAAGAAACAATGTATGGACTTTGGTGCAAAGACCAAAGGACAAATCCATCATTGGCACTAAGTGGGTGTTCAGAAACAAGATGGATGAACAAGGGCTGATCATCAGAAACAAGGCAAGATTAGTTGCTCAGGGGTATTGTCAAGAAGAAGGTATTGATTATGATGAAACCTTTGCCCCTGTTGCAAGACTTGAAGCAATAAGACTATTTCTTGCTTATGCTGCCTTCAAAGACTTCAAAGTATTCCAAATGGATGTTAAGAGTGCCTTCCTAAATGGTGAATTGAAAGAAGAGGTGTATGTCAAACAACCTCCAGGTTTTGAGGATACAAGCAAACCAGATCATGTATACTTCTTGAACAAAGCTTAGTATGGTTTGAAGCAAGCTCCAAGAGCCTGGTATGATACCCTCTCTTCCTTTTTGACCAATAAAGGATTTATAAGAGGAATCATAGATAGCACCTTATTTATAAGAAAATTCAAGGGTGATGTGATTCTTGTACAGATTTATGTAGATGATATAATATTTGGGTCTACAAATGTTGATCTTTGCAAAAAGTTTTCCAAACTCATGTCTGATAACTATCAAATGAGTATGATGGGTGAATTAAACTATTTTCTAGGTCTTCAAATTAAACAAGAGGTTGATGGAATTTTCATTCATCAAACAAAGTATGTAAATGACTTACTTAATAAATTTGAGTTTGAAAATTGTTCTTCAATGAAAACACCCATGTCCACTGCCTTAAAGCTTGGAAAGGACCCTGATGGTAAATCAGTGAACATTACAGCTTATAGAGGTATGACAGGGTCTCTTTTGTACCTCACTGTAAGTAGACCAGATATTATGTTTTCTACATGTATTTGTGCTAGATACCAAGCAGATCCCAAAGAATCTCACTTAGCTGCAGTTAAAAGAATTTTCAGGTATCTCAAAGGAACTCCTAATCTAGGTCTTTGGTACCCAAAAGACTCTGATTTTGAGTTAGTTGGATACACTGATTCTGACTTTGCAGGTTGCACACTAGACAGAAAGAGTACATCTGGGGGTTGTCAATTATTAGGTGGAAGATTAGTCAGCTGGTCAAGAAAGAAACAGAACTCTGTTTCAACCTCTACAGCTGAGGCAGAATACATTGCTGCTGGAAGCTGCTGTGCTCAATTGCTATGGCTGCAAAATCAACTACTGGATTATGACTTACAGTTTGAAAACTCCCCAATTCTGTGTGACAACACAAGTGCTATATCTATCTCTAATAATCCTGTTTTGCATTCAAAAACTAAGCATACTGAAATCAGACATCATTTTCTTAGAGATAATGTGCAGAAAAAGAAAGTTTCAATGCGTTATATCAACACTGATGTTCAATTAGCTGACATTTTTACAAAACCTTTGGATGAGTCTCGGTTCAACTTCCTAATATCCAAACTTGGCATGTTAAATTTGTAATATATTCTCTTCTTAGGTAGTTAATTGTGTGTAAGAAAATAATTTTATTTGTGTGTGAAATGAAGTACTTATTTAAGTTTCTACATATTTTACTTATGGTAGATCAGCTAATAAAATTATGTCAGCTGACGATCATCAGCTAACACTATTCCTCAGCTGATAAACCATCAGCTAAGACTTAGAAGCTCAGCTAAGTGAATTCATTTACTGACACTTATTTTTATCTCAACATGGATCAGCTGACACTCTCGTCTGTCAGCTGATGATTTTCAAAAGTCAAAAATATTGTGTCCCCACACCTATTTTATTAATTTCTCATTTGTATTTATTGTGTTACTAGGTCATTTAATTTAGTTTATTTGTCCGTTTATTGTCTGTGTATTTAATATCTATTCCGTCTATTACCTTTTTGCAGAAGTGACAGTTACTTTTTACAATATATTTCTGTGACAGTTTAGGTTTCCAAGGAAGATTTAAAGGTGTTTTCGAGCGGTTATTCATTTCTTAAGCTTTCAAAATTCCCAAACACTCTTTCTCTCTCAAACTTTCAAACCCTAAACTCTCGTTGCTCAAACTTCATTCACTCTGTAATCATGGTGATCTTCAACCCTGCAACTTCTCCAAACGCCATTGCTGGTGAAAATGTCACACCCAACTCTGAAATCACAATACGCCCAAACAACTTTCTCATAAACACTGACATTCCCACGAGCAAAACAAACCAGGGATACGAACCTATGGTGGCTTTCATAACTGCCCATCCCCTGTTCGCATGTTTATCTGCTCATCTTCTGTTTATCTTTCCAAACATTGTTGGTGAGATGTGGTACACTGCAAGGTACCATGCTAATCAAGATTTAATCACTTGCACCTGCCTAAATGGTACCATCAACATAAACATCACTACTGATTCTCTTAGACAAGCGATCTCCATACCCCATATGGCCCCATTTCAACCTTTTTCTACAATGGATCAAGTTTTAGAGGTTTTGCCCCTGATTGGCTACCAAGGTGCTGTTTCCCATGGCCAGTATAAACTGTCTGCTCTAGGACACCCATGGAAGTATCTGGCCAGTGTAATCATTCGATGTTTTGGTCACAAGTCTGGCAGCCATGACCAAATGAATCAATCTGAATTGATGATTCTTCATGCTTTGGTCACAGGGAGGAATATTGACTTCTCACAAGTCATATTCTCTGAAATGGTGGATAAGATCACTCAGGGCACATCAAAGAAATCAACCAGAACCCTAGTTCCTTACATCAGGTATCTAAGTTTAATTGCACTTAGAGATGTTCAGAGGGAACACTATGCTGGGTTAGCTGCTCACTTGCACACAATGACCATCCCTCAAATGGGTCAGAAAACTTTCCATTTGATAAGGGAATTTCAAGGTCCTGCTATAACTGCTCAGATGCAAGAGTTGATTGATGTTGCTGCTGAGGATGCTGAAAATGAAGAAGAAGTTGGTGCTGAAAATGTTAAGGAACAAATGGCTAATGATTCTGAATCTCCTGATTTAATCACTGATCATTCTGAGGAGTCTATGACTCATGCTCCAGATGAAGCCTTAGTGGAAGAAGAATTGATGTTTAGAGCAGATGTGTTTGATGAACCAGCACAGGACGAACCTATTAATCCTGATGCTGAGGGTGATAATGACAATGATGCTGACAGTAATCAAAATGATCATAATGAGGGAGATGATGACTTTCATGGTGGTGATGCTGGATTTCATTATACTGAAAATGTTCAAGATACCACCTCCTCATCTTCTCAAACTAGGATGCCACTCTCACATTTCCCGGTTCCTTCCAGCTCAAGCACTCCACAAGACAAACAAAGTGGTGATGCAGCTGATGGTGATGATGCTGAGGAAGACACAATTTCTGACAATCTCATTCAACTAATTGAGATCAGCAAGACTTAGCACATCGCAGGTATAATCTCTACCAGTCTTAAGGATACTCATTTGGTTGACCCCACCAATGAGAACCCATCCTCTCCTCTAGTTGTAACACCCCCACAACTGCCAAGCTCTAGTAAACTCCCAACAGTTGCTAGTTCTACTCACTTTACAACCCAAATAGAAACAAGGTCAATAGAGATGGTGCATACTGCACTTATCTCAGAGGAAATGCACACTGTACCTCTGACCTCAACTCCTATAGCTATCTCTTATTTTGAGGGGGAGCTCATGGAAGTTGATATAACCCTACAACCAGTGGGTGTGTTCTCACAACAGGGCACATCTGTAAATATGGGATTGCTGCAATCTGGGTCACCCTCCCAACAGGGTGATACCATTGAAAGACAGACCTTCTCCTACGGTCATACTGTGTCTACAACCCCTATGTGTCAAGCCTATCCCCTAGTAAGTTCACAACAACTTACTACTGTAATAAGGGATACCCCTTTGAGTGCAACCCTCACTCACACTCACTTACTTGCACATGTTTTTTATTCAATTCTTACACATACTAGTGCACTACCTGTCAATACTAGTGGCATAAACCAGCCATTGGTATAGGGTACCATTTCTGCTCCCAGTGATCTTAGGCCTCTATACCAAGGTCTAAGTGAGGGACCACAATCCATTCCAGTTCAAAGCACAATTTCTCAATCAATTCCAACCCAACCCATTCCCTCTACTACTTCTGAACCCTTACCCCAACTACTTTAAACCTTATTATCTATCTCTCAAAAGATGGATAGTCTTCAAGCCTCCTTTACCTCTTTCCAAACTCAAACAGAAACTCAAATCTCTCACCTAACCAACGAGATTGAGTCACTTAAAGCCAACCAACCCAAACCCCAACCCACCCCTACCCCTGTTGATCTTTCCCCTATTCTTACCAAACTATATCAACTTCTAAACCAAACCTCCACTCCTATTCCTACACCCTCCCATCCTATACCTGCCCAAACCATTTCTAACTTAAACCATACCATTTCCAATCTCCTTTCCCAACTCAAAACCCTTAGACCCTCACCCCCTGATATCTCCCTTACCATTCCTGAATCTCTTCTCACTATCCCATTTCTCCTAAAAGACATTGATACTGAGGTAAATAGGTCCAGCTTTTCTGCTAAGATAAGGCACAGTGATACTCTGAGAGAATTCTCCAATCTCACTGAAGCTATCAACAGCCTAAAACCTCTTATCTCAACTTCCATTCCTTCTTTCTCTCCTATTCCCTCTCACCTTAAACACTCAACATCACCTTTCACTCAGCCTCCCATACCCACTGCCTCACCTTCATCCTCAACCATACCACCCTTTACCTCTACACCTATCCCAACTCCTTATTCTTTCACCACTCCTGATGCCCCTGCAAAGCCTGCTGTTTTTCCCTCCTCTGATGATAACAAAAATGGAGAGAAGTCAGTTAGGACAAAGTCTATTTTACAAGCAGAGGATGCATCGACCCCCGATGAAATAGGATCAACTGTTGAGGGGGAGAATAAATCTGAGGGGGAGCAACCTGCTCAAGAAGAGCAGAGGCCAAAGAGAAGGCTAAAGCAAATGGCTAGAAGGACAAAGAAATCAAAGCAAGGTGAATCCTGTGCTCCAATTGAGCTACCATCTGAGGATTCTGATGATGATGATGAAGATGAAATGCCTTTGTCCTCTATGTTCAACATAAGGAAGCAGAGCTCCTCCACTACAGCTCCACCAGTCCAAGCTTCCTCTCCAGTTCAATCAATCCAACCAACTCCCAGCAGTTCATCAAGAAGAAAAGGAAAGAAGATAATGACTGCTGAAGAGATTGAAGAAGAAGAAAGAAGAGAGGAAGAGCTAAATCAAGAAGATGAGAATCTCAGAGAGTTAAGTGAACTAGCTGCTGCTCTTGGTTCAACCATTGAAGAAGTTCTTAAAGCCAAAGAGAGACACCAGGATTTCACTACCACTGAGGATCTTGCTGCTGCAGTTGGTGTCACTGATGATGAATTGAGAGAATTACAAGAAGAAGAAATCATCATGTTATCCTCTCAATCACATCCAACACAGGTTGCATCACAGGATATGTACTCATGATCAATTTGTGGAACACATTGATGTGATTGAGGATGCCTTCAAGAAATCCTCCAAAGCTTTTGTACCTGCTGAACGGATTATACTTAATATTGATCATCCTTACCTGTCTGCATATGAAAATTTCAACACTGCTTTGCCCTCCAACATTGAGCCAGAAATGTTTAAGTACATAACTAAACCTGAGAGAGGGATTTTCTTCAAAAACAGAGCTGGTGTCTGGAGATTCCTAAGAGAAACTGACTTAGGAAGAGCCCCTGGAGAATTAATCTTTCAAGCTGCACATTTAACAAGGGGACAGACAGGAAGTGAACATTTTGAAAATCTGATTCAAGCAAGAGCTGAAGAGTTGTTGGCTGCCAATCCTCTGAACAGACTTCTGGATGTAAAAGAAGAATCTTGGTGGGAATGAATATCACACTTCATAACTAGAGTAGATGTAATTTCAATTCCTAGAATAGTTCAACTTCTGTACTTAGTTTAACTCTTAGTTAGATTTCACTGTACAAACTCTTATGTAAATACTTTGTTTTGTAATCAAGCTTGAAACTTTCATCATGGACTACTTAGCTTAAATGCTAGTATAGATGACTCTGAGTGGATAGCTTACATAGTGTAAATATAGAAAAGATTAAAAAATCCTAAAAACAGAAAAAGGATAGAAAAGATACCAAAAACAGAACAATGGTACTTCATAAATGAAAAGATTCCCAAAAACAGAACATCAGGGAACATACTTAAAACAGTTACCAAAAACAGATAGCTAGGTAACCAAAATTGCACTTAAAAGTTATATCTTTACAAATCCTAGTCAAACTGATTCTTCTTAAACAAGATAAGGTTTTGTCATCATCAAATAGGGGGAGATTGTTGGTGAGATAGCAATATCAAACCTTAATCAAACCTATCTATTAAGTAAAATAGGATTTGATGTTAAAAAAACCATATATTCAGTTTTGGACTTAGATTGATGAAAAACATGTGTTGTTTTTCTATCTGAGACTTAAAGAATTTCTAAGTAAGAAATGTCAGCTGACGAATAATAGTCAGCTGAACACTGAGTATCAGCCAAAAGACCAGCTTCATAAAGATCAGCTGAAAAGAAAAGATCAGTCAAAGAGCATCAGCTGAGGAATCACGCCTAGAACCATCAGCTGATGAAGATTTCAAGGTCAGCTAAGCAGTCAAGGATCAGCTGACACAATCACAAGTTATCAGCTGATGCCTTCCATCTGTCAGATAAGGTATTTACTACTTATCCAATCTTCTCTTTGTGAGCTGACTATACTCAAATGATTAGCTGAGCCCTTGGGAACAGCTGACAGTTGAGTTAATCAGTTTATTAGCCGCTACTACGATTTGTATTATCAGCTGAGCAATTTGATCAGCTGACCAAGTCTAGTCAGCTGAGTCTTTCACACTTATCCTTAGCTGAGCAAAATTATATTTGTAGTTCAGTGTCTGTTAACTGAGTCTTTATTGTATATCTCAGTTAATAGCTTTTCTATGTAATATTTTCTTAAAGTCAAAGGCAGAACATGTGTTGTTCTTATTATGCCTTAGTTCTTTCTTCTGTAAAAGTACTTAGCACTTTTTGGATCTACAATGATACAAAAAGGATAGATCTTTATCCCCTGGAAAAGGAGAAAGATACTCTTGAAAAGAAGATCTTGAAGATATGATGTTAAGTATGGCTGGCAACTCCATATTTGGTAAAGTCAAATCTTCAGAAAGCATGGTGTCGATTAAAGCACAAGCATGGAAGGATAAGGTTACTTTCTCAAGACATAAAGGTAGTAATTTAATAATATAATAATAGATAGTGGGTATACTCATTACTGAAAAGTAAGTTCACTTTACACACTTTCTGTATAAAGTTAACTTACATTTTCATCCACTAACTTTATCTATTATAATATTATTAAACCAAGTACCTTTGTCTCCTTCTCTCTTCATCAACCCGGACACACTTTGCTTATATATACTCATGCATGGAAACATGCTAAATAAGCGAATGCGTTGAAAAGCACTGAAATCTCATAAGTTGAGAATTAGAAGAGTTAGTATTTTACTTTTAGTGTAACAAACTTGTTCATGTGTTGAACGTCTTAGACATTAGTTGTTTAAGATTAGCATTGTCTATGTGTTAGACAAAATTAGTTGCCACCTTTTATTGAACTTAGATTTTCCGCATCTAGTTCATGTAATTCTTGATTAACGTCAATAAGAATTATATAAAAGTAAACCGTGTGTCTCTCAAATTTTAATTTGCTTAAGTTTGTATTCAACCCCCCTTCTACAAACATTTGTTGTTGTAGTATCTGTTGTTCCCAAATAGTGAATATTACTAACTTAAATAACAATTAAGTGCGGAAATAGTAATTATAAGAACAGAAAGAGATGTCAAAGATTGTTAATATTGATATAACAAACTTTACAGACGAGAATTTAAGAAGAACAAACTTCTTAAATTCAATGAAAAACAAGTACAGACTTGAGAGAAAGTAGACAGACTTTAGCTATTGCTTACTGAACATACAGTAATCGTTAGCACACTCTTCTCGACTAAGAGAAGAGTATATATACATTTCCCTAATCAATCATAGCCGTTGAATAGGTGACAAACGTCACAATCTAGTGAATTGATTAGCAACAGATTTCCTCATGCAAAACTGTCTTGAAAGTGACAGTTGATGACGTCACTGAGGGGACCATTTGTTGAAGACTAACTTCAGTAAACTGAAAGTTTCAGAGATGAAACTTTCAGCCCTTCAGATGATCGTTATTTAAGACGAGACAAATCTTCAGTTAAAGTCTTCTGCTGAAATCTTCTTCGAATACTTCAGCGCTGATGGAATGTAAACAAATCAAGACTAACAATCTCCCCCTATTTGTTTATAGACCATCATTATTTACTTAGAATAAACAAATAGAGCTATATACTTAAAAGAACTCATATGTACATGATCCAGACTGAATATTTTTGGATTCTTTTCATTTTCCAATGTTTTTGAATTTTTTTAGTTTTACAAGAGAAAAGAAATACAAGAAAATAAAGTTCATAGAGAAATCAAGAGCTTCTTGATGGCTTGTGTGTTTGAGTGCCTTCCATGACTTTGGCTTTTTCTTCCCATATTTCAGTTTCAGGATCTCTAGGCTTTTTAGCTTCAAATAGTTGTACAATCTTCAGGCGAATATCAGCAGTTTCAGGATCCCTTGAATTAAAGTAGGATGATATTGCCTTCAGATGCATCCAATCAGCATTTTCAAGTTCAGACACCCTCTGAAAACTTGGTCTGTCATAAGCATCCTTGAAGAAAAATCCTCTAGGATTGTCAAGAACTTGTTTGTCATTGAATACGAAACCTGAAGGGAGAGAACAATCCATATTTCTGCAATTTGGAAGAACACCTGCGGCCATAAGCTTAACAATCTCTTCTTCAGATCTCTTAGAATACCTTCTTCCTCTCTTCTTTAAAGGTTGAACCTTATCTTGATTTTCAATGATATCTTCAGAAGGTTGATAACGTTTCTTCAGAAGATCATACGATTCTTGTAGATAAGAAAGCCTCTTCTTAACTGACCTAACCAGTTCCGTTAGTTTCAGTCGGTTCAGACACTTCCCAATTTCAACCCATTCAGACAGACTGAATTTTGTAAGGTTGACCTCGGAGACATACTGAACCTTGAGGAAATTTTTATTTCTCGAGATCTCAACTATATTTTCACCTTTTTCTTTGGTAACCCTAACTTTTGTGATTGGATCAGGGTCAGCTCTGTTCATTCTGGTTTCAAACCATTCCTTTTCTTTTCGTTCTCTCATTAGCTTGGCTTTCTCTTTTTTTATTCTTTCCTCTTCAATTTCTTTTTCAACAGCAAGCTGAAGAGATTGAGGAGACATTTTCTTCTTAGTCTTTTGTTGACCAGCTTCAAGTTCAGCTGTCTTCTTTGCTTCAGCTTCAGAAAGACGTTGTAATCTGTCAGTCTCTTTAGCTATCTCCTTTGACATTCTGTAATCTTCCAAGGTCAACCCAAGTGCAGCAGCTTCATCTTCTTCAGTGACCTTATCTCCCCCTTTGTTGGACACCTGATTTTTAATTGCCTTCATGCTATCAAACAACAGTTTTTCAGTGTTGATTACTTTAGGCTTTACTACTTCAGTTTCATCTGCAATACCTTTACCTTTATCAGGATTCCTGATAGGTGAACTAGCTTTCTCACTGATAACTGAAGGAAAATCAGTTTTGGAGATTATCAGCGGAATCTGATCTAGGATTGTTGGATTCAGAGTGTTTGATGTTAGATCCCTAGGACTAGGAATATCAACATTTATCATTGTTTCAGATGCAGACACTGAACTTTCAGTAGTATGAGGAGCATTAGGATGTATAATCAAGGCTGTCTCAGGTTGAGTGACTTTTTGAGGATGAGATTGAATTAACATATTAAAGTCACGTTCAGGAGAAGATCTTTCAGAGATTTTAGCATTACCTTCATCCCCAGGTTCACTAAGAGATTCTTCAAACCATCTGTTCAATTCTCTCTGTTCTTTTTCAGTTTCATCTCTAAACACAGAATACTCTTTAATTGTTTGTTTCAGCTGACGAATTTCTTCTTTATCTCGTAGTGACTCTGCTTTCCTTTTCTTGATCTGAGCTTTTATGGTTCTAGCCACAACTGAAGATTTCAAAATTTTCTCCCCCTTAGAAGCGGAGGAAGAGACTGTAGCAGCTTCTATTCTTTCCAATCGTGGAACAATGTGTTTGTTCAGTGTGGCGACCATCATACGCTGCATATCTTTCAGAACTACCTTTTTGTGATAGGACTGAAGATAGCGTTTAGAAGGATAAGCTTTTAGAGAATCGCGGAGTTGCGAGATATTGTCAGTGAATGTTTTGAGAAAAGTGAGTTGAAACTTTGAAAGAGACTCAGATAAAGATGACTGAGAGGCTGAAAGCTTAGATAACACTTCCTCGTATCGTTTATTGCCATTAGCAATATAATCACGGAGTTTTTTAAAGAGAGTGACCCGGAGTTGATTGTGAAACTGAAATTCTTTGTTTAATGTACAGATGTAATCGATTAAAAGTGCAGTAAGAATTTTAATTTCGTCAGCAAAGTTGATATTTGACATGTGCTGAATGTGAAACCGATGAAACTCTTTTGTAACTTGACTGTGAAGAAGACGAATGGAGTCATCAAGTTTTGAGTAGGCATCAAGAACAGACATTGAGTCATCATCAATCTCAGTGGGTGAACGAATGATGGGAGGAGACAACGGAGTGGTTGAATCAGCTAGAAAGTCTTGTTCAGTGGAGGAATAAGAGGTTTCAGAGTTTTCTGAACTGTCGAGAGGATCAGTTACTGATTTGGCAAAAAGTGTTTGTTGAAGAGAAGGAAACTGAGCATTAAGGTCAGTGGAAATATCCTGCCCATAAGCCATCAGTTTATCTAGATGAGATTGATTGTAAGTGGGAGGAAGAAGATTGACAGAATACTCAAAACCAGAAGCAGGATCACAAATGAAACCCTGTTCGTTGTTTAAATTTTTAAAAGAAATTTGTGGAGGTGGGGTAGGTATAGCCATAGAAACATTCGGGTTTAATGAATCATCAGGGGCTACATTGGGCTTTGCTTCAGTAGTAGCTTTGTGTGTAACTACATCTTCATGAGCAATAGAAATAGCCATAGGTTCAGGTGGATTAGCTGAACCATCAGAGGCCAAGATGGTAGAGGAAGGAATAACTTCAATTTCAGGGTTATCTGAAACATCATGAGTCAAAGGTCTCTCAGAGTCAGATGGTTTAGCTGAATCATCATGGAGGGTGAATACATCAGACTCAGATGGTTTAGGTGCTGAGAGATCATCTGTATGGGTTAAATCCATAGGATCAGTTCAGACTACTGAACCATCAAGGGATTTTGGCTGAACTGTAGTTTCAGTTGGTAATACTGAAACTGTGACAGTAGTGGTCTTAACATCACTGGTTTTGAGAGCCTCGGAGTGTGAGGGTGATTTACACTCGTCATTGGTAGTAAGAGATTTAGTAGAGGGAAGAAGACTTACAGTGGGTAGTGGATCAGGAAGGACAGTCTTAGCTTTTGTTGTTTGTTGTTGCTTAGTGGTTGAGTCAGGAGAAGGAGGAGTTTTACGCTTCAGTTTCTTGGAAGCAGCAGCAGGATTGTCATCAGAATGTCTTTTTGTTAAAGAAGACAGTTTGATTAGATGCCTCTTTTTCTTAGGAGCTGGCTGTGCAGTGGCCTCTGAATCTGAAGGTTGGTCAGGTTGTTCAGGTTGTTCAGCAGAAGGAGACCGACGAACTGAACCAGCAGGAGTGTCTGTCATCCTTGCATAGTCCATCATGATGGCAGTAAGTGGTATGGGATCAGTCAAGTCAGTGCTGGACCATACAGAGTGAGGAAGAGAAGACAACTCAACTGAATGCTTAGCTGAATAATAATGAGATCGTCGGATCAGTTGTCGAAATATCAGCGAAAGAAATCGAGGAAAAGGAATATGAGAATGTCTCTTCTTCATTCTGACTTGAGTAAGAAGAAGGTTGAAGACAAAAGCAGCATAATCAACTTTTGTGTCATACATCAGAGCATGACCTAAACTCAGCACGTTGTCAGCCACTTGATCCATTCCTCCTGTTTTTGCAGTCATACAAAAGGAAAGAATACTGAAGAAACTACACCACACGGATGGGAGTTTATTTCGAACTAGGGTTTTGCCTTTTATATATGAAGTAGCAGGAATCTTCAGATATTCATTGATAATTTCCTTTGCTGATTTGGAGAAAGGTTCACAGGGAGACTTATCATCAGTTGGAAGATGAAGAGCTTCAGCAAGAAAATACTTGTCAACACGACATTTTTGCTTGCCGTTCAGGAGGGTGAAAGATATTTTTGGGTTTGTAGCGATCTCATCGAGAACAGTAGCGGTCATCCAAAATTCACACAGATGTTCCTCAAACATGTCGAGTTGGGTGGTTAACGCATAGTTGATGGGGCAATGACGAAGAAAGTTGAGAAGATGGAAGAATTTTGATTTGGAAGTAACAGGAGTGAGCGATACAGAAATATTGTTCGATTTGAAAACAATATCAGCATTTGAGATGATTGGTACAACTGATTCTGGAAGATGAACACACATGGTTGCTGGGCGAGACATGATTAGAGAAAGTAAAAGCGTGTCGAAGGAGAAGGAAAACAGTAAAGAAAAGATTGAAGAAGATGATGTAGCGTTATATAGGTTGTTAGAGAAAGAAGTGATGAGCGGAGAATAGAGAATGAGACGGTGATTTCAAAAATAAAAAACCTTATGTGATTTATATCCAACCGTTAGATGAAACCGTAAACTAACCATAGTTAAAAAAAATAACCGAAGGAAATTGCAGATGTTTATAATTTTTATTTATTATCATTTAATATATGCAAACTGAAAGGCTGTTAATCAGGGTATTTCAGAGAACAATATTAAGTGAAAATAACTAAGAATTACATTGACTTAGTAAAGTAAAAATTATGAACTAGGCATAAAGATAAGATAGTAAAGAAAAGCACAGAACATATCATAAGACTATTTTCCATTAGTGAGAAATGCAGACAACATAGTTACAATGGAGCATATTAAAAATGATCAAAAGCAAATAGCCAAAAGAATCTTGTGTCCATGCCAAAAGATGATCGCCCCAGTTGATTAATCAAGAAGATTTTTGGCGATTTGGACTGATGCTCCAAGCCCTATATTATTAATCCTGATGGTGATGGTGTACATGAATGGATGGTTGATGATTACAAAGGTGAGATCCATGAAGAAAGTAGCAACAGTAATGAGAGGAAGAAATGGAGGGAAGAGGATGAAAGATGGTGAGAATGAGAAGAATGAGATTATCTAGGTGATAAGTAAAGGTAAATAAAGAGAAGAAGTAATCATTATTTGAGATAAAAACTGAACATGAAATGACGGCTGTAATAAATGCTACCCCAAATAAAGATAAATTGAGTTAACAAAAAGGCATAAATCCAAGCAATATATTATTAACATAAAGTAAAAGAAAACTTACCTGTCAGCCAAAGAGTTTTAGTTGAGATGTCAGTAGAACAGGTTTCAGTTTGCACAGTTCAGTCAAGCAGGTTTTAGTGGACCACGTTTCAGTTGAAAATTTCAGTTGCTCAAAGATTCAGCATGCCAAGTTCAGAAACAAGATAATTGAAGCGTGCTTCATCCAGAGCCTTGGTGAATATATCAGCTAACTGATGTTCAGTTGAAACAAAATATAGTTCAATATCATTGTTAGCAATGTGATCTCTGATGAAGTGATGACGAACATCGATGTGTTTTGTTCGCATATGAAGCACAGGATTGTTTGAAATGGCTATGGCACTGGTGTTGTCACAGTAGATGGGAGTTTTTGCAAGTAAAACACCATAATCAGCAAGCTGATGCTGAATCCACAGAATTTGTGCACAGCAACTTCCTGCTGAAATATATTCAGCTTCAGCAGTAGATAGAGAAATTGAGTTCTGTTTCTTGCTTTGCCAACTGACGAGTTTGTGTCCAAGCAACTGACATCCACCAGTGGTACTTTTTCGGTCCAAATGACAACCTGCATAGTCTGAATCTGAAAATCCCATTAGATCAAAACCTGAGTATCTGGGATACCAAAGACCCAGATGAGGAGTACCTTTCAGATACCTGAATATCCTGGATACAGCAGACATATGGGACTCTTTTGGATTTGCTTGAAATCGTGCACATAAACATGTAGAAAACATAATGTCAGGTCTACTAGCAGTTAAATAAAGCAAAGAACTAATCATCCCACGAAAAGTAGGCAAGTCAACTGCTTTTCCATCAAGATCAGCAGTTAACTTGGTTTTGGGAGCTATGGGAGTTTTCATAACTGAACATTCAGTGAAGTTGTACTTCTTCAGTAAGTCAGAAATATACTTTCCTTGATTAATAAAAATACCGGTTTCAGTTTGCTTAATCTGAAGTCCCAAAAAGTAAGTTAGCTCTCCCATCATACTCATTTGAAACTTTTTGGTCATGATTCTTTCAAATTCTTTACACAAATTTTCATTAGTAGACCCAAAAATTATGTCATCAACATATATTTGAACAAGAAGCAAATCACCTTTTTCTCGACCAAGAAAGAGAGTTTTATCGATTGTACCTCGTTTGAATCCCTTTTTAAGAAGATATGCTGAAAGAGTATCATACCAGGCTCGAGGTGCTTGTTTCAATCCATACAATGCTTTGTCTAGCTTGTAGACATGATTTGGATATTTTGGATTCTCGAAACCAGGTGGTTGCTGAACGTATACCTCTTCTTTCAGTTCTCCATTGAGAAAAGCACATTTGACATCCATTTGAAAAACTTTGAAACCTTTATGAGCAGCAAAAGCAAGAAATATGTGAATTGCTTCCATTCGTGCAACGGGAGCAAATGTCTCATCATAATCAATTCCTTCTTCTTGACAATATCCCTTGGCAACTAATCTTGCTTTGTTCCGAATGACAACCCTTGATTCATCTTTCTTGTTTCTGAAGACCCATTTGGTTCCTATCACTGACTGATTCGATGGGGGTGGTACGAGATTCCATACTTTATTCCTTTTAAACTCATTCAGTTCCTCTTGCATTGCTGATACCCAATGTGAATCTTTTAAAGCATCATTCACTTTCTTTGGTTTAATTTGAGAAATGAAGTCAGCAAACATACAAAGCCCGGGTGTTGCTGAACCTCTAGTGCGAACCCCATCATTTAGATCTCCAATCACTTGATCAATAGGATGAGCTTTAGTCCATTTGGTGTTAGGAGGTATGGGTTTTGCAACTTGAAATGGTTCAGTTGGAGAGTCAGCAAAGGAGGAATTTATTTCGATAAAGGGATCAGAGAGAACTTCAGTTGAGGATGGAGACTGGGAGTCAAAATCAATCAGTGGTATGTCAGGATTAAAGGGTGCAGGAATTGGTGTTTTACAGGATGTATCAACTGAAATGGGAATGGGAGTAGTAGGAGGTATGCCATTTTCATCACAATCATCGCAAGCTGTTTCTGGTGGCAGATCAGCTGAAGTGTCTTCAAAGGGAGAGGAAAGCAACTCATCCCAGTTATCTGAAATTTCAGTGTTTTGATCTGAGTGTCTTGACTGAAGATCTAATTCATCAAATGTGACATCCATTGTTTCAAAGATAGTATTACTTTTGAAATTAAACACTCTGTATGCCTTGGAAATGTTGGAATACCCAAGAAATATTCCTTCATCAGCCTTGGGAGCAAACTTACTTGGGCGATCCTTACTGTTCAGAATAAAGCATGTACAACCAAAGATTCTCAAATGACCAATATTTGGAATCTTGTTGTGCAGTAGTTCATAAGGTGTTTTCAAGTGCCTTTTAACTACCAATGATCTGTTCTGTGTGTAACATGCTGTATTGATAGCTTCAGCCCAGAAACGTAATGAAATCTTTGCTTCAGCAAGCATGGTTCGTGCAGCTTCGATTAGAGTGCGATTCTTCCTTTCAGCAAACATTTGTTGTTGTAGTATCTGTTGTTCCCAAATAGTGAATATTACTAACTTAAATAACAATTAAGTGCGGAAATAGTAATTATAAGAACAGAAAGAGATGTCAAAGATTGTTAATATTGATATAACAAACTTTACAGACGAGAATTTAAGAAGAACAAACTTCTTAAATTCAATGAAAAACAAGTACAGACTTGAGAGAAAGTAGACAGACTTTAGCTATTGCTTACTGAACATACAGTAATCGTTAGCACACTCTTCTCGACTAAGAGAAGAGTATATATACATTTCCCTAATCAATCATAGCCGTTGAATAGGTGACAAACGTCACAATATAGTGAATTGATTAGCAACAGATTTCCTCATGCAAAACTGTCTTGAAAGTGACAGTTGATGACGTCACTGAGGGGACCATTTGCTGAAGACTAACTTCAGTAAACTGAAAGTTTCAGAGATGAAACTTTCAGCCCTTCAGATGATCGTTATTTAAGACGAGACAAATCTTCAGTTAAAGTCTTCTGCTGAAATCTTCTTCGAATACTTCAGCGCTGATGGAATGTAAACAAATCAAGACTAACAGTATCCATTCGGGACCAACACTTTGGTTATCACAGAAGATAGGAGTTTTCTTGAAACTCATCCCAAAGTCCTGAAGCTGATGCTGCATCCACAAGATTTGAGCACAACACCCTGCTGCAACATACTCAGCTTCAGCAGTTGAAGAAGTAGCCACTGAGTTCTATTTCTTACTAGACCAGCTTACTAATTTACCTCCAAGTAATTGACATCCTCCAGTGGTTGATTTTCTATCTAACTTGCACCCAGCTTAGTCAACATCAGAAAAACCAAATAACTCAAATCCAGAATCCTTTGGATACCAAAGACCTAGATTTGGTGTACCTTTAAGGTACTTAAAGATCCTTTTCACAGCTAAAAGATGTGATTCTTTAGGATATGCCTGATATCTTGCACAAACACATGTAGCAAACATGATATCAGGTCTACTAGCTGTCAAATAGAGTAATGAACCTATCATTCCTCTATAGGTAGACTGACACACAGGCTTACCATCTGAGTCTTTACTCAGCTTGACAGCTGGTGTCATGGGTGTTCTCATGGTTGAACTTCAATCAAAACCATATTTCTTTATCAAATCCAAAACATATTTGCTTTGATTGATGACAATTCCATCAGACTTTTGTTGAATTTGTAAGCCTAGGAAATATGTCATCTCACCCATCATACTCATCTTGTACTTTTGTGACATTATTTTGGAGAACCAATCACACAGAGACTCATTTGTAGAGCCAAAAATGATGTCGTCCACATAGATTTGTACAAGAATTATCTGTCCTTTACTCTTTTTAATAAAGAGTGTCTTGTCTATACTGCCTCTGGTGAATTTCATGGAGATTAGATAAGTGGACAGTGTATCATACCAAGCTCTTGGAGCTTGTTTAAGACCATACAAAGCCTTGTCCAACTTATAGACATGATGTGGAAACTTTGAACTTACAAAGCCAGGAGGTTGTTTCACATAGACTTCCTCCTGAAGTTTTCTATTCAGGAAAGCACTTTTCACATCCATTTGATAGACTTTGAAGTCTTTATATGCTGCATAAGCCAGGAACAGCCTTATAGCTTCAATTCTAGCAACAGGGGCAAAGGTCTCATCATAATCAATTCCTTCTTCTTGCCTATACCCTTGTGCTACCAGCCTGGCTTTGTTCCTCACTATCACTCCATCCTTGTCCATTTTATTTCTATAGACCCACTTAGTGCCTATAATTGAATGATCTTTGGGGGCAGGGATAAGGGTCCAGACTTTATTCCTCTCAAACTCATTTAATTCCTCTTGCATAGCATCAATCCAATCCTCATCTGCTAAGGCTTCCTCAGTCTTCTTTGGTTCCATCTGAGACAAAAAACCAAACTGAGCAGCATAGTTAGTTGTAGCCTTAGATCTGGTCATGACTTTCTCTTGGACATTTCCAATGATTTGATCTTGAGGATGATCTTTGAGAAATTTAAATGTGGTAGTTGGAGAGTCTGGTTCTGAATCTGAGTGATGTTGAGGACCTCGAGGTGAACTTATCTCCTCAGTCTCAATAGCAACATTGTCAACAAACATATTATCACTAAGATTCTCAGTCTGAGTGACTTCAGCTCCAAAAGGATTGACGAACTCAACATCTTTCTCAGCTTGAGAATCCTTTGAAACTTGTGATGATTTAATTGATGAACACACATCATCATCACTATCATCTCCTATGACATACATAGGATTTGACATGTTGATTTCCCTTGTCCTTTCAAGCTCACTCAGACTAACGGAGTCAGCTTGACTTTTCTCAGCTTGATCAATACTGTCTTCATCAAATGAAACATGAATTGATTCTTCAATGGCCTTTCTCCTAGAGTTATATACTCTGTATGATTTGGAGATTGAGGAATAACCAACAAATATTCTAGGATCAGCTTTGGGTTCCAACTTATGGAGCTGATCTCTTTGATTCAGCACATAGCATTTTGAACCAAAGATATGGAAATAACCTATATTGGGCTTTCTAGACTTATACATCTCATAAGATGTCTTTCCATGTCTTTTCACAATGATTGATCTACTCTGAGTATAGCAGGCTGTACTAACAGCTTCATCCCAGAAATAGAGTTTCAATCCTGCCTCACATAGCATTGTCCTTGCAACCTCAATTAAGGTTCTATTTCTCCTTTCACCAACTCCATTTTGTTGTGGAGTTCTGATAGATGAGAAATTTTGTAATATTCCTTTTTGTTCACAGAAGCTTTCAAGGGTTGAGTTCCTGAACTCAGTCCCATGATCACTTCTGAGTTGCTTTACAGACAAACCTTTCTGCAACTCTTCCCTTTTGATGAAACTTATTATCTCCAGGGCAGCCTCACTTTTGGCTTTTAGGAATATTACCCAGGTGAATCGTGAGAACTCATCTACTATCACCAGAGTGTACTTATTGCCACTTAGGCTTGGAGTACTTATGGGTCTAAACAGATCCATATGCAACATATGTAATGGGTCTGTTATTGAAAATTTTTTCTTTGATTTAAAGGACCCTTTATGGTGTTTCCCTTGTTCACAAGCTGAACACAATTTGTCTTTGACAAATGTGATTTTTGGTAATCCAGAGACTAACTCTTTATTGGACAACATAATTATATTTTTAAAGTTTAAATGAGACAAACGTTTATGCCATAACCAACTCAGCTCAGGAACAGAATGGGAATACAAGCAGGTTTCGTTATTAGGATCAGCAGAATTAAGATCAAGTAGATACACATATCTTTCTATTTTAGCTATTAATACAGGCTTTCCCTTAGCATTATAAATTGTTCCTGCTTTCTTCCTAAAAGTAACAACATTGTCCTCATCACACAATTCACTGATACTAATCAGGTTGTGTTTGAGGCCTTTGACATATGGAACTCTCTGGAAAGTGACTTTACCAACTTGCATCTTCCCATAGCCTTTGGTTCTTCCATGGGAGTTGTCACCAAATGTTACTTTAGGACCTTCATCTTCCTGGAAATCACTAAGAAGTCCTTTCCATCCGGTCATGTGCCTTGAACCCTGCACATGATATAAAAACTAAACACATTAGTTTTGCTTGGGAACCCACTTCTTGGTAGGTTCAGATGAGGAGCACTTAGCAGCTTCATCTTGTTGAACTGACTGCTCAGCTTGAGCATGAACTGAATCCTGTGTAGGTTGATCAGTTTGTTCTTGCTCAGGCCTTGAGATTTCAGCATCACAGTCCTTAGCCTCGTGACCTCTACTTCTGCATTTGTAGCATCTCCTTCTTCCAATGATGATAGGAGGTAGAGTGTCTAACAATCCTTGTGAGAATTTACTCTCAGTTTTAGGATTGTATATGGTGGATAACTTCTCAACTTTCTTTGCAAGCTGATTCACCTGGTGATCACTGACTTTGGACTTACCTTTGTTAGGTCTCTGTTTGTTATCCTGAGAAGATTGACTAACAACCTTCTTCTCCATGACTTTGGACTTACCTTTGTCATGCTTACTGGACTCACCAGTTTCAACAGGTTTGGACTTACCACTGTTGATCTTCTTGGACTTACCAAGATCAACAACTTTGGACTTACCATTGTTGTGATTTGACATCTGACTTACAGTGGTCTTCCTGTTCTTATAACTTCTCTCCGAGCCAGATAGAGAATTTTGTCTTTTGAAAGGATTTGGATTAAGCCTTTCTATGACTGAAGATCTTTGAACAGGCCGAGTGCCTAATCTGTCCAACACAGACTTACCATGTTGTTTGGATGTTGAGCACTCATTACCATGATCTTTGGCCTTCACAAACATATTGAATTTTAGGCCTGGATCATGTCTTTTCTCTGAGGCTGACTTCTGAAACTTAATCTGTTGTCTATCTTCCTCAGAATCTGTACTTGCTATCTCACCATAAGCTACATAAGCTGCTGTTTGATAGTCACCTCCAAGTACAGCCTTCACCTGTTTAGGTATCTGTTGGTTTATCCACTGTTCAGCAAGCTTTGATGACTTACACCAAGAGTCAGTGATCTTTTGGAGTTGATCAGCTTTGTCTTTAGCTTCCTGAAGTTCTTTACTAAGAAGTTTGTTAATATGTCTTTGACATTCAAGGTCATACTGTGCTTTCTTACCAACATCAATGAGAGATTGATTTTCCTTAATCTCATCTTTAAGTTTAGCTATTTCAGCTTTGAGGTCAGTCTGAGACTTAAGGCTGGTCTTAAAATCATTTAGCAGATAATCGAATGCAAGACCTTTTTCTTCATCAGTGTATGAGTAGAAATTACTGACCTTATACATGGAAGCAGGAATCCAATCACTGAGCTTGTTGTTTTCTTCAGCTTCCTTCATGTCAGCTTCAAAGATTGATTAGGACATACCATAATCAACCTCATCGATTTCTATCTCTTCATCTTCTTGAGCCATCAGACACACGTCATCATCTGATTTAGATGATTTTGTATCCCATGTTTCAGCAATTAATCCTTTTGCACTAGGTTTGTCTTCAGGCTTTCCTTTCTTGAGCTGAGTATATTTCTTCTTGTATTTATCAGCTCTGTAAGCATTCTTATCAACAACTGATTTTGATTCCACCTTCTTTGATCTGCACTCAGCAGCAATGTGTCCCTTTTTCTGACAATTGAAGCACACAGCATTCTTGGGATCAAAAGAACTCTTTCCTTTGCCCCTGTCAGATCTTCCTCTTCCCCTTTGAGCTATTCTCAAACGTCTGGCTAACATTGCCATTTGCTCAGTGATATTTTGAACATCATCAGTATCACTTGAGTCTGAGTCTGAGTAGTCAGCTTGAGATTCTGACTCAGTCTCAGATTCAACAACTAGTGCCTTGGGACTTTTCTTCTTCTTTTTCTGTGAAACTAATGCAATATCAGTTTTATCCAAGGACACTTTCAGTTGTTGTTGAGAAGATTTCTTTGGTTCAGTGATCTGTTCATGATTCAGCAAGAACCCATAGATAGACTGTAGATTGTACACGTGTAGTGTTCCTCCAGCCCTCAGTGCCGTAGTTACATCATTAAACCTTTATGGTAACACATCAAGAAATTTCAGCACCAGTTCAGCTTCATCTTTCTTCACACCCACACTTAGTAGGTCATTTATCAAGCAGTGAAACCTTGTGAACAAATCTGACAAGGTTTCATTCTTCTTTGAAAAGAAGTTTTCATAGGATCTATTCAAATGATTTTTCTTGTGCTGCTTGACCAGATCAGTGCCTTCATACGTGACACTCAACGTATCCCAGATATCTTTTGCAGTTTGACACCCAGTCACAGTGCGCAAGATTTCATTTGACAGGGCATTCGCTAGAATACTTTTAGCCTTATCATCTAGATTGAAAAGTTTCCAATCTTCATCAGTCCATGATGCAACAGGCTTTCTTGTTTCCTTTTCAGATTTTCCAGGAGACGAATCACTGACAGTGGCAGAAATCTTGGGGATAATTGGTCCTTTAGTGACAACATCCGACATACGGTTGTCAATGGACTTTAGGAAAAGCATGACACTGAACTTCCACATAGGATAGTCAGATCCATCAAATACGGGACATCCTTTTGCAGACATCTGAGGAAAGTTGGATGGAGTATTGCTTGTTGACATTTCAATCTTTCTCAGAATCTTGAACTATTCAACTGATGAAATCGTTTAGCCTGCTCTGATACCAGTTGTTGGTCCCTTGTATGAGAGAGTAACAACAAGCAACAGGTGTGTAGAAGGGGGGTTGAATACACTTTCTGCGAAAATTGAACAAATCAAATAAAAGTGTTACACACAGTAAATCAAACCACAATCAATCAAATGCTTTTATTAAGAAGATGATTACAATGCTTTGAATAAGAAGATGATTACAATAACTATCAAGTAAGCAACTCTTGATATATAACAACCTAATATTAATCTCTCAATCTCTCAAACTTAGCTATCTATAATCAACTTATGATTATAGATACTGACGACTCTCTAAACAGGATTTCAGACAGATTGACAACTTACCAATATCACAACTGATGTGATAGTTCGAACACATGAACACTTGGGCAATCTGTGAGTTTTTCTTGAACTGACAAACAGTAATCAAGATTCGTAACACATACGGTGAGGTGAGGGTTGGCTCTGCAACACTTAGTTGTTTTAGAATCAAAGTCGTACCTCTAAACTTATCAGGAGATAAGTATTTATAATCATGTGCCTACGGTTCCTAACAAACTAAGACTCAACTTAATTCGCTAACTAACTCTCGGATAATCCGGAATCTTGAATCTTGAATCTTCTATCTTCAATCTTGATTCTAGAGTCTTCTTATCAGCGCCGTAGATATAGAGAGAGATAAAGATGAATTTAAAAACATATTTAAATTATCTTTAAACTGACTTCTTCACTCGGACTGAGTTACTCAGCTTGAAACTCATCAAGCTGAGTTCTTCGAGAACAAATTCGAATTCATACATGAACTAACACGTACATTGACAAACTCATCCTTAGAAGTCTAACTTAGTTGACTAAAACATATTTAGCAACTCTATCGAGCTGACTCTGCTTTTGAGCTGAGTCACTCAGCTTGAAACACATCAAGCTGATTACTCGATATATACCTTATGTGACATACACAGATTATTAAACATATTAATAAACAAACTAAGGTATAATATAAACTGATCAACATATGCTCAGCTTTTATTCAGCTTATACTCAGTCTGAATCACTCTAAGTGTTCAGTCTGACTAAGCTTCATCATTCTGTTTAAGTTATATGTAGAACTCATCTTACAAACTTAACTTTGTCTCATCAAATTCAAACTGATGAGATCATTTTCCCAACAGGCTGCCTAAACAAAGTTATCTGCTAATCTGGCTGGTCCTTCTGCCGATATGAAGACATATAGGGGTATGATTGGTTCATTATTGTACTTGACGGCGAGCAGACCCGACATTATGTTCTCCACTTGCTTGTGTGCTCGCTTCCAGGCCAATCCCAAAGAGTCACATCTACTAGCAGTCAAAAGGATTTTTCGGTATCTCAAAGGAACTATGAACCTAGGTTTGTGGTATCCTCGTGATTCCACTTTTGACTTGCATGCGTACTTTGATTCGGACTATGCCGGGTGCATGATAGATAGAAAGAGTACCTCTAGCAGTGCGCATTTTTTGGGGGATCGCTTAGTCTGCTAGGCTTCAAAGAAACAGAACTGTGTCTCTACATCCACTGCTGAAGCTGAATATGTTGCCGCAGCCATGTGTTGTTCGCAGAGTTTGTGGATCCGGACACAATTATCAGATTTCGGCCTTCAATATGACAAGATTCCACTGTTCTGTCACTCGCAATCTGCCATTGCCATTTCATGCAATCCGGTACACCATTCTAAAACCAAACACATTGACATCATATATCACTTTATTAAAGATAATGTGGAAAAAGGACTCATTGAACTCAGGTATGTTCATACTGATAATCAGTTGGCTGATTTATTTACTAAACCATTAGATGAAACTAGGTTTCTTGATTTAGTATCTAAGCTTGGCATGCTTAATATGCATGTATGACATACTCCTTCTGCTCTTTCCTTCTCTTTATTTTTGGTTTTTGAATTGGTATTACACAGTTTGTTCGTTTTGCAGGTCTTTATTCAAGAAAATAAGGGGGAGTGTCTATATCTTTACACATACTGCATATGTGTAGGGGGAGAAATATAGACATTTTAGAATACATGACTTTTTGTCTCTCACTCAATCTATATCTTTGAAAAACCTGAAAATTTTGACATAAAGAAAATAGAAAATTAAAAAGAAAATAGGAAATTAAAAAGAAAATAGGAAATTAAAAAGAAAAAATTGAAAATTTGGAAAAATAAAATTACAAGTCACAAATGCGAAGGTTGAAAAATGGATCGCATTCGAATTATTGATGTGATTCGTGAAAAGGTCATTCACATGCGATTCCCACATTCGCATGCAATTCAGTGAAGTTCCAGGTGGCCTCAAATGGAATCATAATCGCATGCGATCCTCACAATCATAATTCAGTGCTCAATTAATTTGACACGATCGCATGCGAATCTCATTCACATGCGAATGATCAGTTACCCTAGAATACATTCGCATGCAATCCCTTCATATGGTTCAGTATTTAGGACCAATTGGTATCAATTGGTATCAATTGGTATCACATTCGCATTCAATCCACTCATCTCACACGATCGCATGCGATTCCTTCACTAAGTTACATTCGCATGCGAATCCTTCACTAAGTTACATTCGCATGCGAATCCTTCACTAAGTTACATTCGCATGCGAATCCTTCACTAAGTTACATTCGCATGCGAATCTCTTCACAGTTACCAAGGGGTTACTGTTACCGCCTTAAAAGGACCAATCAGCAGCTGCCACGTGTCTTGGGCACAGTTACTTTTCGCATTCCACTTTCCTACTTCATTTTCCCCAGGTCCTCATTTTATTTTTCACCATTAACGATCTCTGTTCTCTCTCTCCTACAATTGCAACCGAACTCTGTCAAAATTTATAATTCTTACATCATTCGAACCGTACGAGTAAGATGAACAATCCTTTCGGTGGAATTTCATTAATTTCAAGTCTTAATCGAGTTTTTCAACAAAAACAGTTCGAATGTTCGAGGGTTTTCACGGACTGAAATTTCAATTTTTGACAATCTCTTTGACCTCGATTGCTACAGTTGCTTTGGTCAATGTTTCTTAGATTTTCACGAGGGTTCTGGATCTTCAAACAATATTTTAAAATTCTAACTTTTGTTTTTCGTGTTCATCGCAGTTACGAGTATACACTACAAATTCGAATTTTGGTCTTTTACTAGGTGTTAGGGACACTTTTTGCCTATACCTCAGTGTAATAAAACTGTTCGTATACATGAAATCATTGTATTTTGAAGACCAAATTTCATTTTTCACTCGCTGAGACATGGTTTACACAATGAACTTCTCAGTGTTAGGGTTTTTCTTGAAAATTTCAAAAGTCAATATCTAAGTGTCTTTGGTCAAAATATGTCAACTTAGCATCAAAAGGACGAGTTTGATCTAAGTTTGATCATTTTTCATGAGTTCTTGGGATTGTTACTGGTTCATTGTATTACAGATTTAACCTGATTGAGTGTTTTGTGCAGATACATGGCTAATATGGAAGGTGACACCACATCACTTGTTCATTCTGTGGCTCCGAGTCAGCCTGCTCAAAACCCAAAACCAGATGAGCTCCTAATGCCTAGAGCAGAATTCTTATCAGTCACATCCCATGAAACAATCAGTTTATAGACCTAGTCACCTTGAAAAATCCTAACCACCCAATTCTTACTGAAATCCTTCATGTTCACCCCTTACATCATGTTCTTACCTATAATCCTGCTACAACTGGTACTCATGTCCCTGAAGTATATGCTCAACAGTTTTGGAAAACTTGCTTTATACATACCAGTCGCACTGGCACTATTTCTATTCGAGCAGATGTTGATGAGTTCACGATTTCAGTCACAGTGGCTAGACTTAGAGATATTTTTCAACTACCCTATGCTGACAGTCGTCCACCAGCAGTCGACTTTGAGGATATTCCTGATGAGGAAACTTGCTTAGCTGCCATTCAATCCTTTAGTTACTCTGGTCCATTGGAAAAGAAAAGCCAATTCAGGAGAAACAATCTACATCCGATGTATAACATGTTCATGACCATACTGCAGAAGTGCTTAACTGCAAAACATACAGGATATGAGTTTCTCACAGAAAATCAGATGAGAACCTTTGTGGCTGCAGGAAACCACCTCCATGTGGATTATGGTCAACTACTGTTCAATGATCTCAAAGCAACAATCATACAGAAGAACAGTTTGAAAAAGACAGGGAAAAAATTCTTACCGTATATGCGGTTCATTCCAATGATTATTCAACATGTCATGAATCAGAATTCGGCTATTCCTCGGAGAGCAGGTTCACCTTCTATTGCCCCCAAAGCTTTTAATGTTATAAAACCTGCTATTCTTGTTCCATTACCAGATCCTCAACCATTTCCTGTTTCCTTGCTGGATCTTTGTGAGCAAAATGACTTAGTAGTCACTTATAGGACGAGTGTAGGAATTCCTCCCCTGGTTAGACCAGAGCCGGTCCTACCTACCCAGGGAGAAGTAGCACCTCGTGAGGAAATAGAGGATAGGACTCAGTTATCTACGGGAGATGCTGAGAGGGCTGTGCAGAGAGAAAATCTTGAGAGGGGTGGTGAAGTTGGTGAGGTGGATACACATAGAGAGGGAGTAGATACTTTTGATCCAGCTGATATTCTTGATTATGTTGAGTCTTTGACTGTTCCTGCTAATGATCAATCTGATGCATCCACTGAACAAATAAATCTTTCTAGCTCAGATTCTGAAGGTACTACTTCTGTGTCAAACACTGTCACCACTCCTCCTGTTTAACTTATATCATCTCCTGTCCACACCCCAGACATACCAATTACTCATACTTCAGAGAGTACCCCTTCATATATGAGACTAACTGATCCTCTTGAACATTCTCCTATTGTCAGTACTCCTGTGTCAACTGCCGATGTCACTCCCATAGCTCAAACTTCTATCAATCAGGAAAATCTTAACATCATTCTGACTCCAACTCCATCCAGAGTAATAGTTCCTCAGTACACTCCAATTATTCAAATTGCATCTGAACATGATCATGTACCATCTTTTGAAATTGCTTCTGTTTCCACTGACACTTCACCATTATCTCCAAATCAGTATGCTGGTTATGTTAATGAAGAAGAAGATGATGTGAGTAGTAGTTATGTGAGAAAAGAAAATGAGAGAGTTGAGAGTTCACCACACCAAGAAAGCCGGGCAACCACATCTACTATTAGACCTGACACTGTTAGGTCTGATATTGAAATAGACACGGCTATCCCAACCGTGCACATTCAAAACCCACCCAGCCACTTAGCAGGTCCTCAAAGACCTTCTATTTCATTGCACAGGGATTTTGCACATAATCTACGACCATCTCCCTCGGAGATGGGACGTATTGAAACTAGAGGACAACCTCCCTCGTCCTCGCCCAGTCTTTCAGAGCACATTGATTATCCGCGGATATCCGCATTTCTTGATAGACACAAAGACACAATTGAAGCACTGGTTACACTGATCAAAAGTGTTCCCGGAACATCCCTAGGTAATACTATTGATAGTATTATTCGAGGATGGGATGGAAATCCTACTGGAGTTAACCCTACAACAGCTCCTTTAGGTGGGCCAGCCTCTGTGGCAGGACCCTCAACGGGTATCTCACGTGATACCCGGTTTGTTACACAGTCCGAACTTCACGATGCAATTAACCAGGTTGTGGCACCCTTGCAGTCTAAACTCAATAGCATTGAAGCTTGACAGGTGGTTGTCAGATATTAATGCAAAATTCTTTGAGATCTCTGACAGGCTTCGAGCTGTGGATGTTGCGTGTAAAACTCAAGCAGGTACACAAAAGAGGAGACGTGACGATCCTGATCTAGATGATCGCCCCGAGGGGGAGAAACGGAGAAGGCTGTACATGAGTTCGAAGGATATTGTATCATTCACTCCGTCGAGTCAAAATTTTACATGAGAAGGGGGAAGTGGAGGTCAAGATAGGGATACTCAGGCCGATGATGTTCTTAAACAACAGATGGTTACCTTTGAACAGAGGTCTAATGTAAATGAAGAGGGGGAGATAGAACTAAATAGTGAACAAACTGAAGAGGTAACTCTTGAATCGGATACAGAGAATGTACAGGATTGGTATGGTGATGCTGGGATTGGAATGGAAGCTAATGAAAGTTCAGATGAAATTGATAAAGAAATTAATGAGTATGTTACATCTGTAACAAATCCTGAAACTCAATATACACAAGTTGTTAGAAGGTTTGAGGATTATCTAGAACAGCTGAGATTGAGAAACGAAGAAAAGGGAAGCAAAAGATGACTAGAGCTAAAAAGAAAACTTTTGATGTTTCAAAAGTTCTAAGTGGGTTAAACTTTGAAGTCCATTCTGTTTTTCCACCCCCAACAGGACAGTTTCAAACATCTGCTGCAGATCTACTTAGACAAAAACAACAAGAAGAAGCAGCCAGAGAGTTTGTCAGAAATACTGAATGGCCAGTGCCTCCAAATGTATTTGTGCCTCCTGCTTCTTCAGTGTATACAGGTACTCCGTCTCTTGATAGAAGCAACATGTTTACAAAACTTGCAAGATTAAATCCAATCTGGAGGGATTATTCAGTGAATGGTCCATATCTCGAAGACAGAATTCAAGAAATTTATGTGAATGAAATTGAAACGAGGATACCTCTAGAGTTGAGACATTTGAATGAAAGTCAAGTAATAAGATATCAACACATGTTGGAAAGATTCAGAACTCCAAAAGAGCAGATCATCTCAGAATATCCGATAACGGAACTTCTCAATATCTACAGTGATGATGGATTTGGTCATACCATTGTTTGGTTCGAAGTAGAAAGGGCAAATGGTCTGAAGTTTACATTCAATGAGGCAGGTCTAAGATATATTCAACTTCATGACATCAACTTCATCTATTTGTACCTGTCGGAAAAACAAGGAAAGAAACCAAATGAGGTGTTTGGCCGTTCTGCACTGATGAAGTATATGAGAAAGTTAATGGAGTTTATTGAAGAGCATGATATGCAACTGGCAGCTAAAAATAATCTTGAAAAAGTTAATGTGCTTAAACCTCAACAGAATCATCCTAACTTGGATCAGATGGATTTATTAACTTTAGTTGATGCTGACCACAAGTTCTTCAACGGTGAACTAGGTGTCGTCTTCAGAAATTCAAGAAAAGAGAAAACATTTGTTCGTATGTGTGATCTCTTGGGTTATTCAGACGGCACGCTGAGAATCTTATATAATAGTCTTGAAATGAAGAACGCAAATGCTGGAGCTTCCATCACTGATAAAGAGAGACAACTTGTTTGGCTTCACATTGAAAAACTTAAGAAAACACTAGAGAGCAGGAGGATCATCCGCAAATGGCAAAGTTATTTTGGATTACGCAATGCTGTTCCATAATTGTTTTTATCTTATGTAATTCAAAATATTTGTAATAGGCACACTCCTCACTTAGGGGGAGATTGTTAGAGCTCAAAAGGTGAGGGTATGTTATGTAACTTTCCCAAGGCTATATATGGCCTTGGTGCGTTTTTCAATTTAAGCTTTGCATTCATATTATCACAAATCTCAAGGTGTTTGTGTGTGTTTTCTCTGCCATCGCATTGCTTCAATCCATATTTGGGACCATCACAAAACATCTTGTGCTAGGTGACAATGTTTCATTTAAATATCATTTTCCTACATGAAATCATTATTAAATTTTTCTTGCATACGAAAAACCTATGGATCTCACCATCTCTTTGTAGTTGACCCCTTATTTTATTCATAATTTTCAGCTACAAATAAGTAAGATGGCATGTAGGTGTATTTTGTGTAACGACATCAACATCATGAAACTTTATTAAAAGTAGATGTAAAATTTGAAAATAAATTGGTTCGAACTTTGTAATATTGTATAACAAATCCTTGTAAATTCATAAATTGTATAGAAATAGGAGTTTCTATGTAATATACTCATGGAGTATATATAGGGATATGGTTATTGTAATAGCTAAGGTTTTGCTCATAATTGAATAAAGAACTAGGTGTTTTCAAGGTGTAAATACACTTTCTCTGTAGTTCTACATATGCAATCATTCATCAATCCTACATGATACATGAACCACTTGTTATATGGGACTAACAATCCTTTATGTTATGGTTGGTGTTGTCTATTACCTCATGCTATGAAACCTTGTGTTGTCATATCTCGTGTTTCCGCTTTGGCGGGGTGTGACAGATTATGACGAAGACATACCTTGGAGCATAAGCAGTGTTTTATTTGTTAGTTGTAGAGTATAAATATTGGCATATTCACCTAATTGTTTTTTACCCCAATATATTTTAATTGGAAACCAATTGTTTAATTGGAAACTATTTGAACATTTTCAGGCAGGTTCATTTTTTCACTCATTTAGTTAAAATAAGAAACTTTAGACACTTGAAATTCCTTTTTGTAATTAATGCCCAAAAGGCTTGCTGCTTTCTATACTTTATTCACATGTTATTCTTGAATGTTATAGGGTTTTATGTATTTGAGTATGAGATTTGTTTTGATCACTTTGATTGCGAAAGTGGTGAATTTGGTCATTTCCATGGTGAATATGTTGTTTTTGATCATTTTTAATGGTGGAAGTAGTTTGTTAAAGATTCTATTTATAGTTTTGTATATTAAGGTTTTCTTACATGGGCATGAATCAAATTTGCAGCCAACCTAAAATATGTCAACGAACACAGAACTTTTTGAGGAAAACTCACAAGTACTCTTCAATGAGTATACCCGATAGCAATGAGGTATGAGTCTGTAAAACTTTCTTCACATACAAATCTCTATTCACCTTGTAATTTTATTACTAATAATCTAAGTGATTTTTCTTCTCTCAAAATTTTAGATGTGGTTTTGTTTTCTGATTCTCTGTTTGAATTAAAGTTAATGATATATATTTATTGTCATCATTAATTAGTTCATTACAAGTGATTGGAGATTTTAATAGATCTTTAAATCTTATTGGCATTCTTTTTAAAGGACTTCTCATTCTCATTCTAAACTTGCAACACTCTATATTTTGTCTTTGAAAAACTTCTCATCTCCGATAGCAAAATTTAATACTGTTGTTGGTGATCTTTTTTATTATGAACGATTTGCACCTTACCATGGTTTATGTGCTTCATTCTCCCTGAGTTTATGCCTCAATTGTTCCTTTTGATTAATTTGTTGTACATCATACGTTCTTTGTTAATTGTGTTGATATTACATGAGAATTAGGCATAGAATTGATTTTTTGTTATCTTTACAGTAAACTATTTCAAGTGTCACGTATGCAATTTTGTAATATTTTGTAATCTTCAATTGATTCTGTTTTTACCACTGTTCATTGATTTTGTATATCATGTGTTTGATGAAGTGTCAAAGAAAGACAAGAATGATGATAACAAGTAAACTTGGGAAGCCATTTATGCCTGGTGCTCTGTCTGTATTAGGTAAAAACCATATGAACCTGTTAATGCTTATGATAGTCTAACTGGAAACCATCAAATTACATGATAAAAGACACAATGGCAAGATGGTTTACAATAAGCTTATGAACAAAGCTACAAATGGATACACAATGCTTACTTGGTATAAAATGCCCATATAAGATGTTTTAGAATTTAGTTGCGAAAATTTACGTGTAGTATATGAAGTACTTGAAGAAATGTAATTATTTTTTCTTAGTTATGTATTTGAAACTATTTGTATATGTACAATTTAGATTTTTCTATTTGATTCAATGTATCTCAAGATTTATTATTTGATAATAAGCATCGGTTCTCTTTTTCTTACACGATATTATATTGTTTTAGGTTTATTTCTGTATTACCTATGATCCGACGGGTCTATAAACTAGTATAATAGTATAAATAATTTAACTGTTTAAGATTAACTTAAAAGAATCCACTAGTAGAACAAATGCCCCCTGCTAATCATGTTATCAATGCATATATAACAAACGGTCGATTACATTTTATATGCAATTTAGTAATTTACCTTACAATTTCATTAAATTGACTTTTTTTCGCCGGAGCATAATTGAATTCGTATCAAGTCCAAAAAACGTAGTCTTTTGTTTATGTCTCCTTCGTCTTATTTTTCCACACGCTTTTATAACTTAACATGCACCAACAAAATTCCAAATAACAAGACTTAATTCTAGATATGTGGTTGATATGAAACCTTGAATTACACAAGAAAATATTCATAAGAATATAAGAAAATATCTTTATATAATATATCGCCTTTCAAAAAAAATATAAGAACATAACAAACTGAAAATCATAAATTAAATAATATATATTCTGAATTGTTGACATAAAAGTATACCTAGCATTTCAAAGGTAATAAATAATTTAAAATAATAAAATTACCGTTAACATGATTCATGGTCAACCAATATATTAAAATGGTAATTAACATTTTAAATTTTGATACATTAAAAAATAAAATTTTCAATTTTTGATACATCCGATAGCAAAAACATTTGATACACAAATCACTTATGCATATTTAAACTAAAAAACAGTAATGGTCGAAATAGTAATTAGTATCGAAATTTAGTATGTAACGAGTTTTTCATGACCCACGTGTCGTAACGGGAAAAAATTAAAGATAAATAATATAAAAGCTAACTTTTAACACAAATACTTAAAATAAAGTAGGTCAAAATCTAAAGATAAGATATTGATATATGGTCAAATTTTATTTTGATAAATTATAATTTGCTTCAAATTCAAATACATTTTGATATTAATTTTAATGTAATATATTTTTATACAACGAAGTATATTTTTGTAGCATTATGAATTTCAAAAAATATAACTTCTAGATAATATGGTATTAGGGTGAATTTTACATCGAAATGTAAATAAAAATAAAGATCACTAATATATAATCATGTTTAAACCAAACACATATAACAAATGTTATAAAAGAAAACAAGATAGGATGTAAATTTTATTAAATAGATAAAATAATAATAAATCTTAAATCATATTAGATGTGCATTTTATGGCAACCAAATTGTCATTCCGTCAAGGCAGCAACATGTTACCAGTTTAGCATCAAATATAATATATATATATTTATTGGAAAGATTAACATTGCTTCATAACAAATGTTATTACGTATAAGTAAGTTTTTCAAATATATTCTAACAAAAAAGATTCGCTAACTCACTGTATATATAATAAATTAAAACTACCAACATTTATCAAATAAATGTAACTATTCATAAGCACTATTTATCAATAGTGTTTTTTTTTTAATCTTAACATATTATTTATCTAAACTAAGGACTTTTTCATCTATGATAAATGTAGTTTTCTCATAATGATTATTTTTTTTACAAAAAAGTTATATCTCAAAGTCTAATTTATTAAACTTAGTATTTGAAAAAAAATTACAAAAAAGTTCTATGTCAAAGTCTAATTTATTAAACTTAATATTTGAAAAACTAACTAACAAAGTCTACCCCAAAGTCTAATATAGTTAAAGTTAACATCTGAAAATAATCTTATGTCCACCACTACCTTCTAGGGTTGTATGACACATGGTTGATCTGAGTGACGATTAGTAGTGGATGGGGCTCAGTTTTGCATATTTTTTGGGGTTTTTGAGTTTGATTTTTCAAAATATGTGTATTTTAAAGTTTGTTTCTGTAAGTATACATATTTGATACAGAGATAGATGAACAAATCTTCCACCTTATATATACAAACAACACAATCAAATCTACTTTAGCTAGGGGTTCTTGGTTGCTAAATGCAATAAAGTTAGAATATTAGATGTGTTTTTGTTCAATATATTTTACATATTCCTAGATTTGACATGCTATGTTATAAACAAGTGTGTCTCAAATATGTTACTATCAATATAATCTTCATGTATACTTCTAGAACTTGCCATATATGTTATAAATGGTAGACAATTCATACTTCTAAAATTTGTTAATTTATCATTCATGTTAAATCTTGCAGGTTGTTGGGTAACCCACACTTTTTGGGTGAATGATGATTGTTTATATGAGGAAGGAGGTCATAAAGTATCAAATTCATAATCTAGAATAACGTCTATGCCTAACTCGGGGTTCTCCTTCAACGACGCAATGCGCGAGTAAAAAAGGTGTTGGTTTCTATATATTATAAAATGTATTAGTTGAAACCCCGCGTGCCACAACGCGCAGGCACCAAAACCTTATTATATACAATAGATGATTATACATGTTGATTATATTGTTATTTAGTATAAAATTTCCATTATATGTAATGATAGCTAAGAAAAACTTCATTATTTCATGCAATTTTACAATATTATAAATATGGCTATGTTTATGTAAGAGATGAAGTTGTCTTACATACAGGACCAACAGAGCCAATATCAAACTCTAGATTTATATGATAAATGATTGAGATTACGACTAAATTTGTATTTAATATAAATCGAATATGCAGTTTCTAACCAAATATACAATTATGGTCGACATATTTTATATACTAGCATGTTACCTGCGTAATGCTGCGGTAACAAATAATTTATACTAGATAACATATCCGTTTTAAGACGTAAGAGTAAGGTATTCACGTAATAAGATGACAACTAATATTTTTCTTTTGGTAACAATGTTATATGTCTATTTTCTTTGTCTTTGTTTCATATTTTTTTTTACTTTTCTGCTCTCCGTAAACTCTTTTATTAATTTTAAAAATAATAAAATTATAAAAAAAAGTACGTACTTAAAAAATAAGGTAAATTGTATGAAAATACATGGAATAAATGTTATAGATAGTGTAAAATAGTGGATAATTATTTTATTGTATTTTATTATATGACTAATTTAAAATGTTTATAAATTCCGGTTATATGATAGAAAATGAAAGGTTTGGCTATGAAATTATTTTTTAATAATAAAGTTAATTTGTGTTGAGTTGATTTTTCTTAATATGGAAGGTTTAGTTAATAAATTGAATATAAGAATAATTTTAACTCTATATAATACTTACTTCATTTAGTGGTTTTCATTTAGTATATATGAGGGATAATTTAGTAATTTCAGTTCACTTAAAATTTAAGATTTTAAGTAAAAAGACCAAAATGATTTATAATATAGTATAGATAAGACCACTGTTTTGATTTTTGTTTTTATAAATATAATGTTTTTGCATTTTATTGTTCTCTTTAATTGTATATTACATATATTCCGCGTGGAAACTTAGAAAGATTTCACAGAAATTACAATATGTTGAATGATCAACAAGGAACACGCTTTGTTTTAGACCACCAATTTCACTCGTAGACACCTATTAAAAGATATGTCTCATGGTGGACTAGGTTGACTATAAATTAAGTCTTATAAAGCTTTTATATAATATTTATATATATAGATACCAACAATTATATCTTCATATTAGAGTTATAGTCTTATTTCTAATTTTAATTCTGATTCTAGTTATGTTTCCTGGTGATGGCAATGCATCTGAATCATATTCCTCCTTACCGTGTCGCCACTTTAAATTGTCCCAAATTCTGTTAGCAACTAAAAACTTTGATGAATCTTTAGTAATTGGGCATGGTGGATTTGGAAAAGTTTATAAAGGTATGATTGTGAATGGAACAAGTCTGGTGGTTGCCGCCATTAAACGTCTCGATTCCAAGTCCGATCAAGGAGCAGACGAGTTTTGGGTGGAGGTCAGAATGCTTTCTAAGTTGCGGCATTGTCACCTTGTGTCTTTGATCGGGTATTGTGATGATAGAGATGAAATGATACTTGTGTATGAATACATGCCTCATGGATCACTTGAAGATCATCTCCACAAACTTTGTACCCCTCTAACCTGGGTCCAAAGACTCAGAATATGCATAGGTGCTGGTCGGGGGTTAGACTACCTCCACACTGGCACTAGCATTGAGTTTGGAGTGATACATCGAGACATCAAGAGTTCAAATATTTTGTTGCATGAAAGCTGGTCGGCAAAAATCTCCGACTTTGGGTTGTCCAAGATAGGCCCAAAGGATCAGCTACTGAGTCATGTGAGTACTCTTGTGAAAGGCACTTTTGGGTATCTAGATCCGGATTATTTCTCAACTGGAAGACTAACAAGAAAGTCTGATGTGTATGCTTTCGGTGTTTTGTTGTTAGAAGTGGTGAGTCGGAAGCGTGCAGTGGATGCAAGTATTGATGAAGAGCATCGGGGTTTAGCAAGTTGGGGTCAAGATTCAATAAAAGAAGGAACTTTCAAGCATATAATTGATTTCAGTATGAGGGACCAAATATCGTCAAAATGTTTGAAGGAGTTTGGTCGAATTGTAGATCGTTGTTTGCATAGCCATCCAAGGCAACGTCCTACAATGGCTGAAGTTGTCGTTGGTCTTGAGGCTGTACTCACCTTACAAGAGAAAATCAATAGTTCATTGCAATCCGGAGGCAAAACAATATTTGGTAAAATGGCTGATTTGTTTCCTTTTGCCACCAATGGTGAGAATACACAAGGTATTCAAACTCTAGATCCCTTAATTCTTTGCATTGGCTTAATATTTAAATTTATATACTCCCTTCGTCCCATTTTTATTGTCTACGTACTTTTGACTTTATGAAGTCTTTCGTTTTCAACTTTGACCTTAAAGATTTTTGTTTGTGTTATATAATATTTGATACAAAATATATGAATGCATTGTGTTTCAAATGTATTTTCATTGATATAATTTTCATCAAGTATTATATAACATAAAACGAAAAATATTTAAGGTCGAACTTTAAAAAGTCAAAAGTGGACAATAAAAATGGGACGGAGGGAGTATATATTTTTTATCATTAGTTGAGTTTCTATGTGATACTATGAATAGCTCCCTCCACTACTGTTTTGTTCAAAAATCCCGTTAATCATTTTGAGCCATTGATCTTCAAAATCAATGGTAAAGATTGATTGTCGTTGAAAACTTTCCGTTCACGTTGATTTATAGTGGAACATAATTTTGATCGAGTATAGCCGAGAAGTAATTTGTTGGAACAATTATATGGTGGTTGAAAGGTTAAGGTACCTATTAGTCTTATGTAACCAGATTTTATCTTGATGTGTTCTTAGGGTTAGTTGACACAAACCCTTTCAGCCCTTCAAGCCTTGGTGATGGAATTACTGTTGCTGTTGCAAATTCAAGTGAAGAAAGCTTTAGAGGACATTCTGAATGGCTGGTAAGAACTAGAACGTGTAAATTAACTTATCTTTTATATTCAAGACAACAAATTTAGATTTCATGGAAAGATTGGAGTCCTAATCTTAACTTCTTCCACATAAACTCATAGCATATAATATATCCACAAAGTGAATTTGGATTTTTGCATAGGATGATATTATATATGTTATGTTTCTTAGCCTTGAAGTTTGTGGTGCAGAAGAAAGCCTACAATGATGCTCAACCTACAAGATTTTCTAGCATTATGTTTTCTATTTGTTTTGGTTCAAGTACAAAGTAATCCAGCGATAAAAAGATACACTTTGTTATATAATATTCACATACAACTCATAACAAATTAAAAACAGTTTGAATTTTATGATTACAACTTAAGAAATTAATTTCTATGTATGTTCATGGAAAGCTTACTTTATATATCATTTCGCTCTTAATGTAAAAGTAAATAAAAGGACATGCGATACTGCAACGACTAACTGGTAAATTGTTTATTCACAAGTACATGAAACGTGGAAGGCGTTAATGTTCTTTTGTGCACAAATAAACTCTAAGTGCAAATCTCAAAAACTACTGTTTGATTACTTATACGGAAATACAGCAACCAACCTTAATATGGTAAGAGTTTTCACTCATATACAACTTAAGTTTTATCAGTCACATACTTGGTCAGTGCTTGCTAGTTTCTTTTAGTTCTTGGTGCTACCTAGTTGCAAGATAGAACCAATTGGTGAATATTAAGACATTCTTTTATACGACAATAGTTATGGGAAAAAGATATGGAAGTAAGACTAATTAGGTATATGGCATTACATTTTGAAATTATTTATCTTATTGTTGCATTTTAAGTTCACACAGTCAATTTCTAGTGTTTAGGTGTACTGAAAAGGATTCTAGTAATCAAATGTCAAGGTCAAATAATAACTTAGAATAGAGGCAACAAAAGTGATTCTAATTCTCGTGCAGGTCCTTTTGTTTTAAATAATTACTCGTTATCTAATTTTGATTATTCCATGTCATATGATAACGAAATTTTCAAAACGCAATGCCAAACTCCTACTAAGATCTTCTTGGATAGTGGTATGGCTTGTATATGGTCCATTTCATCATCTCTTGATTATGTTTTAAAATCATTAGATCACATGCATACTTCATGCATATATTAATGATTGAGATGGCATACTCTATACTGTTGCAGGGATCTAGGCAAGTAGATTGTTTTACTGGTCACAGTGAATGGAGTAGGTATAAAATAGAGAAAGTAATTGGTAAAGGAAGCTCTGGAGTTGTGTGCTCTGCATTCGATACACTTGTTGGCGAAAGAGTAGCAATAAAAAAGATAAATGACATATTTGAACATGTTTTTATTGCCACTCGCATCCTTCGTGAGATACATCTTCTTAGGCTCCTACAGCATCCAGACATTGTGGAAATCAAACATATCTTATTACCTCCTTCCAGAAGAGAATTCAACGACATATATGTTGTTTTCGAGCTTATGGAATCTGATTTACACCAAATTATCGAAGCAAACGGCAATTTAACACCAGAACATTGTCAGTTCTTTCTTTATCAGCTTCTTCGAGGATTAAAATACATCCACTCAGGTTATAAACCTTTATCAGTCTATGATTAACATATCCATGGATACTTATTTGTTCTTATAAGTAGCATTAACGTGAATTCACTTTCCCTTTCGTCCATTTTTACTTTTTATGTATAATTATATAACGTGTTAGTTAGTTACATATTGACGATAAACGGTATGCATATTTGCTTCAGTTAGTCTCTACACTGTCTTACTACTGTCCATTCTGATTGTTGACAGCAAATGTTTTCCATAGAGATCTAAAACCCAAAAATATCTTGGTCAATGCTGACTGCAAGCTCAAGATCTGTGATTTTGGTCTTGCAAGAGTTGTCTTCAATGGTTCACCAACTGCAATATGCTGGACTGTAAGTTTATAACACTCACCCGTAACAGCAAATTATATACATTTTTTAACAGCAAACACACGTACCCATCAAATCTACACCTAAGTTCACTACGAGACTATAATACTTAACCTCATAGAAGGAAGAACATCTTAACACTCGGTAAACAAAAAAATTTCGCCAACTACTTGCATTTGCTTTATTCATAGGATTATGTTGCAACAAGGTGGTACAGGGCTCCTGAATTATGTGGATCATTTTTCTCCAAGGTGAAACAGCTAAACCCAGTCTATAATAATTCTAACTCGTATGCTTCAAATTCATCAAATTTAACCTTACTCTAATTCCAATCTATGCTTGTGAGAATATTTCTTAAAGATTGGAATCTTTTTTCAATTTCGGTTTAACAAGAAGCATCTGTTAAACTAAATTGAAATTACAGAAAAGCATTTGTTTATTAAATTTAGCCTCTTCTGTGCAGTACTCACAGGCTATAGACACATGGAGTATTGGTTGTATTTTTGCTGAACTTTTAACCGGAAAGCCTCTTTTCCCTGGAAAAACTGAGTTGCATCAGTTGGACCTCATGACTGATCTTCTGGGAACGCCATCACCCGAAGCTATAGCCAGAGTAACAAACCGTTATTAATTTGTTATCTGTAGTTTATTCACCTTCATCTTTACTTCATATTGATGCTAGTAACATACAGATAAAGCATGAGAAACCAAGGAATTACTTAAGCAACATGAAGAAGAAAAAGCCTATTTCCTTTTCGAAAAAGTTCCCAAATGCAAATCCACTTGCTCTCCGTTTATTAGAAAAAATGCTTGCTTTTGAGCCTAACGATCGTCCTACTGCTGAAGAGGTATCATGCTTTCTATTTATCTTCAGATTTCCGTTTTATGGAAAAGAAAAAAAATGGCTTAATCTGTTCCTTTTGATTAGGCCATTGCTGATCCATATTTCAAAAATTTGGCTAAGGTTGAGAGGGAGATTTGTGCTCAACCCATCACAAAGAGGGAATTTGAGTTTGAAAAAAGAGGAATTGCAAAAGAAGATATACGTGAGCGGATTTACAAGGAAATTCTTGAATACCACCCGAATGTGTCAAATGACTTGTTGAACGAAGCTGAACCAAAAGGCTTCATGCATCCAAGGTACAATTATCTTTCAACACACCACATTATCTATTTATATCAAATACAATATTGTTAACTTTACTGTCCTTGTCATTGTGCTGAGTTGTACTTCTCACATTTGTCAATAGTGCTGCTGATAAATTTAAGAAGCAGTTTTCTCACGTGGAAGAGCAATGTGGCAAGGGTACAACTGTTACCCATCTAGAGAGACGACAATCCTTATCATTGCCAAGGTAATATTTAGAGGTGGTCTAGCAGATAGATTAAATATCGGGGTCAAATCATATTTAGGACCGCTTTTTTCTCAAAAGATTAACATTTTTATTGTATTATTTTAAGAATTGTAATGCATTCAATTAGTTGAATTTTGACGCGTTTCATTTTGAAGTGTTAATAACTTTATATATATTTTTCATATCTAACCAGGTATACACAAAATTAACCCAAAATCTACCAATTTTTATAAGGAAATGTGTAGAAATTTTATAGCCATTTCTTGCTTTCGAACTCCAAATAATAGACTTGCCTATTGTCAGGGCTTGTGTGTTATATCCAAATGAGACTTCCGACAATGGGTTCTCCAGATTTTCAACTAAAGAAGCTAGGAATCAAAGCACGACTTCTGGGATGCGAAATGCCATGACTAATGAAATCCAAGGTATGACTTGTTGATTTACCGAACTTATACAACAGCATTAACCTGTTTTGTTCTTCTAACATTAAGATCGATATTCATAATACAAATTAAAAAAAAAAATTAAGTGCCTAACAAGCTATGCATAACCCGATAATAAAAAAATTGTTATCATTTGACTTTGAAGGTCACACTCCCATTTAACAAAATTAATGTTGTCATATATCGTGTTGTACTCTCTTTTTTTGTGTTAATAACCTTTTTTTTGCATATATTTTGATGTAGTTGTTTTCTCCTCGATGTAATTATATGCATGCCAAGTTTTAATTTTAACGAGTTTCTTCTTACCCGCGTGTTTTCTCCTATTGTTCATTCTTCCTCTAACTTGTTACTATACCATACATGTGGACATGTGAATGTGTATGTATGGGAACATCAATTTCTTTTGGTTCGTGGTAATTCCGTACAACGTGTAGTTGTGAGTTCAAGTCTCGTAAACATAGTTTCTCAATTTACTAGTTTGGCTGGATCCAAACAATTCAGGAATTGGACAATGATTCAAAACTAGTTTCCTTAGTTTAATTTTTTGTGTTTTTGCTTCAACAGGAAAGACTGGAGTAGCAGTTGATGGCAGAGATTCAAGAATAAAGGGGATCATAAGGACCGTGTCAGGTTCATCAAGACCGGTCATTAGTGTAGATCGATCAGAATTGGTCCCTAGCAAAACCGGTCATGGTCATAGTAAGTCCTTGAAATGAAAAACCGGACGTAGTAAGGGTCATGTTCATAGGTTAGATGCATACAGTGTTTCTTTTTCTTCACCTACTACTTGAGAATCTTATAAGAATAGGAAGCAGTGTTAAGCGAAACATTGATTTCCGTATTATGTAGCATTATATAAGGGTTTAGTGTAGGATGGTGTATTGTAACACCCCAAAAAATATTTTTTATTAATAAATTCATCATTAAATATTCATTTAACAATTTATATAATAATGTGAAAACATTAATCCCAAATAAATAATAAGTGAATATAGCGGAAGCTAATATAAATGTTTATCTAAAATAATATTTGTTTTATTAAAGTATTAAAAGTTCGTAAGAAAGTTGTCAAGCTGGTGCCCTGCCTTTGTCTATTCGAGACGGGCAGACGGTCCTGAAAACATTAAATACCCATAAATAAGGATAAAGCTTAGTGAGCGAACACAGTACTTGCACATTATACCACATAGCATATATTCGGGTAATAAGTACATCACGTCAACATCAATTATCGCCACACACACAGCTAAGTGCCTAGCTACACATAGATAACTAGCACCCAACTTCACATAAGTAACAAAACGCGTATCACAGTATATCATCACATATTTATAGTTCCTTTACTCATCATATTCACATTCTCTTCAACACCAAATGAAAGCTTGAAAGACCTATGTAATTAAACATTTAAGTTGTTTATATTTTTTGACAAGGAACTTTAATAATACACTTTACACTTCCTACAAAAAGTCTCACTTAAGGTCTTCGAATACCAATCACTTTTACCAAAACTTTACCTCCTACTTATCTCACTAAAATCATACTAGAAATGCAAGTACTCGATCTTCCAAGAAATCTGCCTAAAAGGTGAAACCCAGCTTAAAGCTCTTTAATTACCAAACGGATAAAAAAATTCACAACTTTGACTCTAACGAACCGACTCCAAAATAACGTATTTGAATAAAACATTCGAAAGACAACTTGTTCCCCTTATCCTGTTCATTATATTGATTGAAAATTTTATAAAATCTGCTTTGAATTTGAATCATAAATTTTTTGTTTGTATTTTGTTTGGGGTTTCTGCAATCTTCCCTCTCAATTATGAAAACAAGAAATTTTTGACGTTCATCTTTTTCGTTCGAAGCCCCTACCTTCAAGGGTACTACTTTCTTAATTCTTTTAATCCTTTATATTCTACTTTTGTTTTCCAAAATCCATTTTGATCTGTTAATTAGTTAATGTGTTATTAGACAATGATAACGATTTGTCATTTGTGAATTTTACTTCAATTTGTGATCTTTGAATTTGACTGATATTCTAATAATAATAAGAGTATGATTTGTGATTGTGAATTTAGGAAGCATTGTTGTTCACTTATTTCACTAATCAGTTCATGTGTGGATATCTGAAAGGTGGTAAGTTAAGTTGCTGGTGTATCTCATGATATGCTGATAGTTTCAGAAATGATACCTAAACAGAAGATATGTCCATGTAATTAATTAAGAAAAACAACAAATTGTGTATAAGCATGTTATATAACTAGCATTGTACCCGCACAATGCAGCGGTTACAAATATTTTTTGAATAACCTGACCATTTTTAACGTAGGGGTGATGTTTTATTTTTTCTAATTTATAATGAGTCAATACTTCTAGTTATATGTAATTTTTAAAAGTTAGGTTGAAATACTATATGATAGAATTCTTAATTAGAAAAGTTTAATTATCAAGTTTTTTTATTTATTTTTAAGTAATTTTGTATGGATTTGATTTTTTAAATAATTTTTATTTTGGAAGTTGTAGTTATTAAAATGATATATAATTAAATTGTCATTAATTCCACCAAATAGTTGTTTTATTTAATAGTTTTCATTTAATTTAATATTAAGGATAAATTTGTAATTTCAAGTTACTTAAAATTTAAAGATTAAAAAAAATATGCTTTATAAAATAGTATAGATAGTTTGTCTTTATAACCGAACATAATCATTTAAATCAAACAAAAAATAAAGATGCACGGATTGAAGATGAGCAATGAGGCCTTGCATTAGGCATAGTAATAAGAATGGACCAAAATCACTAGCTTGTGAGTTGTGAAGTAGAAGGTACATATGAAAATGCCTTTTTAGAAAACTTTTTTCTAATACTTTTCATAATTCCATATAATTTACTACATTATTTTGCCACCTATAAATTATTGTTGTTTGTTTATGTAGGTTTTCTTGATAAATTTATGAACGATTGGATACTATATTCTTAAACTTAGCTTGGGTTTGTTATGTGCAGAAAAGAAAGGGACTAATGGTATAAAAAAACAAAAGAAGGTAGAATGTGTTCATGATGATAGTTTCAATTTCTAGTAAACTTTTATGAACCATTTTTTTGTAGTTACAAGGATTTTCATGAAAGTTTTAAGTACTTGAAAGTCGAGATTAACCATGCAAGCATCATCTTGTAACATCCCATAAATGAGGCATAGTTGTAAACGGTAGTACATGTAGCTTTAATAGTTGTACGTTGACTTTAATTGATGTTTTGTTGCTAATTGTAGTATACATGTTGTTAAATGGTGTCATGTGTGTTAATTGGTGTTTTAAACGTGAAATGGTGTTAATTGGTGCTAATTGGTGTTAATTGTAGATAAAAAATGTGGTATTATGAAAAGTGACATAAGTTGACCAGATAGATAAATAGTGGAACGGTTTTGGATAATGGTTCCAAAAATATCTCCGTTAGTTGAAACGGATAAACCTAAGTTGTGTTTTAAGTTGAATAGGAGAACAAAATACCCGTGAGGGGTATTAGTTGATAAGTCGGCCTAAGGGCCTCACTTATCCCCTGTTAACACTCTCAAACACACCACACATACACATACATACGTACTCGTTAGAACACACACACACTTGAAGATTTTGAAAGAGGTTTCAAGAAGGAAGGTTGATTGTTAGCTGTTTTCAGTGTTGATTCGAGTTCTAGAACCTGAGTTTATCTTCTTATTGGTAAGTTTTATTATCAAAAATGGTGTTCTTGGGTTTGGAAGATGATGACCTAATTTGGAGGTCTAAATGTGTTGTAAGTGTTGTTTTGAGTCATGAAATATGTTAGAATACATTTATGGGTGTTATAGAAGTTGTTTGAACAATCAAAACTGGATTCAAGTCGATTTTTAGCACCAAAACTCGAAGAACAGCTTCTGTCGGAAAACAGAGTTGTGCTTACTGTAATAGTAGTCCATGCGGTCGCATGGGAAAAGCCATGCGGTCGCAAGGAGGTTTAGAGGTCCCTGCGGTGGCAGGCAATGGGTCTTGCGGCCGTATGGAGTTGGTGTCATGGTTTACCACCTACGGGTGATGGAATGAAGCCTACGGGCGTAGGTAAATAACCTACGGCCGTAGGAACCTTAAGAACAACCCTTACGGGAGTGGGTTTTTGGGTAAGGCCCTTGTGGTCGCATGGAAATCCCTTGCGATCGCATGGTGAGGCTTTGCGATCGCAAGGGGGGTGCCTTGCGATCGCATACTGTACTGTTAAGCTGACAGTTTTGTAGTCTTGTGTTTAAGCCTCGTTAAATGTCGTTGATTGGTGTCTAAGCCTGAACCTAATGTGTTAGGTGATTCGGACGACTATGGTGATTCTTGGGATTCCCGATTCCACTTCTGTCTCCTGTAATCTCGAGGTGAGTACCGGTTTCCCATGAGTCTCAGTAGGTAAGTTATCTGTGGTACATGTTGACACGTGATTGGTGTATTGATACGTGAGACACGAGGTATGCTATGATAGAGTTGTATACGCAGCTTATTATCGATATGAAAGATATTGTTATGATTATATGCGCGCATGAACTGGATCCTTATTGGATCAGCTATTTGTTTATGAAGTTATGTCCGGACACTGAACTGGTGAACAACTGAGGTCAGTCAGGTAGACGGGTGTTAGTATCTGGCTGGGTTCCCAGGGTCCTTAGGGACTATGAATTGGGGAACTAACGGTACTCTGATGTATACGATTGGGTATGGCTCTGCAGGCCGCCGTTCCTCTATGGAATTGGGTTCCTTGCTTAGGCTGGAACCAGCATGATAGACAGAGTGTACCACGTGGACTGCTTTTCGCTCCCCCACTGGTGCAATTGGTTGCGGCTGATTCCCCGGCTTGGGTTGTTGAGCGGGGCTGGCTCCCCTGCAAGATACGACTCCTGCTGACATGATTGGCGCGCCGCAATATGATAGGATAGTCCTGTGTGTTGTTCTGATACATGATAGCCTGCTTATTGATGCTTATGTGTAAATTGGTGCTCACTAGCTAGTTGTAGCTAACGGTGCAAGATTTACCTTTTTCGCAGGTTGATGCTAGAGGCCTGGTGAGGCGGGACTGTTGGTAGTTTTGTTGTAAATACCTTTGGGGGAACACGTCATTGTATATGGATCCGATGGTCGGAAACTAGTTGGTAACGCTTGTAGAATACAAACTTGGCTAATTCTTTTGTTGTAATTAATAGCCGAGTCAGTTAACGTTGCTTTTATAAATGGCGTTTATTTCCGCTGCACGCTTTTGTTAATTGTAGTTTAAAAAGTTTAAATTAAACCTAATTTTAAGCTCGTTAGAGGTGTCGTTACACATCTCATTGTAAGTTACTTATTCTTTATAATCTACGTTTAGAGTATATATACGTTCTATATGAATTTTATTAATTCAAAAAAATTATCTTGAGAGGCCATTTTTTAGATTCTGCCCAGAGTTCAAAAAATTATTGGAACGGCCCCGGATATAATTGAATAACCATCCACATTATACAAGGTGTATAAACGAAACCATAGTGCGCCTTTGGTAATACCTAAATATCAATTTGGCTTATCCGTACACATACTAAAGCTTTAACAAATTAACAAAATACAAATATTTATACAATCATCTCAAAATAGGTGATTAAAAGTTTTGCGTTGTATGTTATTTCAGCCAGACTATCAATTTTGCCGCTTATAAGTTGGTACATGTACATCTTACTGAACGTTTAAATGACAAGAAGTTAGCTTCTTAACTTCAAGAACTTTTATCAGCAAAACACAATATTGAAATTAACATATACATATTCGCCATACACATTGCAGTCAAGAATTCTTATTAATCTTTGAACTTTAAAGAATGATATAACGTTTCTATTGTTCAAGGGGAATCCACTCTATTCGTAGATCGATTTCTCCAGATTCGACGTTTTGGAGTTTAAGTGTAACCTCTTGTATCACCTTCCCATCAATGATATTGACAATGCTATCTTCTAATAATGCGTTGTCATGTGATTTCAACCACTTTCCAATCTGCATATTACCTAATATTCCAGCATCACCAAACGCCATTGCAGACGTTATCAATGGCTGAATGTCGATTTCTGCTTCCCCCATTATGTCATCAGCCGAGAATGTATCGTGATCAAAAACTTGCTGCAACAAAGTTCAATGATAGGTTAAAGATTTGACAAAGTAGCATGTGATCTAAATCGAGTTAGAATTTGCATTTCAATATACACTTATAAAGGCAGCCGACCTCTTATAATTCTGGACTTCTTAATTTCAAATACTATATTATATTTTTTGGATGATTATTAGTAATTCTTGTGTTTATATATATATATATATATAGGGGAAGGTTCAAATGAGAATGAGAAATTAACTGAGAATGTGTGACTAAATCTTAGCCCTTCATTTTGTAAGTGGAATTCATGGATGGAGAGCGTGGGGGAATCGAGTGTGGCAGGGTGCATGTGAGGAATTCATGGGTGGACAATGACATTGAAGGAGGGGAATTGGACGGCTGGGATTGAGTCTCCCATTCTCAATTAATTTATGGTTCTCATTTGAACCTCCCACTATATATATATATATATATATATATATATATATATATATATATATATATATATATATATAACATAATTTATATATTTTTGTTTCAAGTAATTATTCATGAAAAGTTTACGATAAAGCCTTACGCAGGGCAGTTCACACTTTTAATCTCCTTACTGCCACAGCACCTTCTTACCATGCATCATTTAAGACGTTATTTATCTTCTTTCCAACCTACAGGTATTTGGTTGTTTGTGCTACCCAAATCTCTCTTTCACAACTCTTCACATGCTTGACCTTCAACATAATGCTTGTGGTCATATCGCCTGCTTGTATGTGATTTTCCATATTCTTTATTTCTTTTCTTGCCAGCTTCATCTCACTTTGATGCTTCATCCCTCACACCAACCCACCAAGGTTAATGTCCCCGCAACGTGCCAGCCAACTCTAGCCAAATTCGTGATACACAATACCACCTTGCCTAGGGGGCCTACTACCATATCTACTACAGTGCCACCCTCTGCGAAGCGTCATATTGCACCATTGCATTCGAGTCTACTCGCACCATAAAGTCTTTCACTACGCTTCCAAGTCTTCTGATGACTACTGACACCAAAACAAAGTCACTCAAACCCTGTAAAAAGTTGAACTTCTAAGTCAATACTGACTCGAGTAGTCTTCTTTCGGCCGGTGTGGAGCTGCTCTTTGTGACTCACACCAGAACGCACAACCATGGATCCTAACATATATACTCTTCTTTACAATTCAGAGCTTGTAGCATGTCCCTTAAGTGCCACCAATGTTGTTAGTCGTTAGATTTAGACAACTTAAATTAAGCATAACGAATACATCTGGTAGTGGCTCAAGGATTCTCTTAGCAGCCTATACTTTGACAGACATTTGGTCCTATAATCCTATAACCACAGATCATACCCTTCTTGGTCTCTCAAGCATGAACGATACATCAACTTGATAAAAATGCTAAACTTCACGGAATTTTATATGAAACAACTTTCATGTTACATTCAGACTGCCTATACCAATCACGTAAGTTGGCACAAAGCTCTCTATTGCTCAAGCAATCCCCTCATATTTCGAATCATCAATTTCTTGTTTACATCCACTCTTTAGGATTCATTAGTAATGACTAATGAATATCATAGCACAATATGATAACATGTCTTCTCTCTTATATGCTGATGGATTATTTGAATGCCTCCTCAAGGAGCCTCATCACTCATGTTATATCTCGCCTCTCTACTGAGTTTTCCATGATTGATTTTGTTGCTCGTATTTTCTTGAAACTAGTGCTACACAGGATTTCCAATCCGTTCTTGGAACAATCTCTATCATAGCCTTGCTATACCATGCAAATTGCAATATCACACATTACCACATTTGGCATAGGCAATGTCGTTCGACAAGTCTATCTTGTCTATTCTTAAATACATGATCCTTGTAAAGCCTCAACTATCTAAAAAAATTCTTTGCTATCTTATATAGTCACCATAACTAATAGCCTTCACATTCATCCATCAATACTGTTTCATTTACTCTCTTAAACTTATATTGTACTCGCTGATCTAAAACTAGTTGCCACGCCTTCGAAGTTAATCTTGTTTCTTGGTCCCCCATAAGAAAAAACTTGTGTTTTGTTCAAGTGTTGATGCTAAATAGAGGGGTATGGCTAATGTGTTAAGACAGGAGCATGGCTTTGCAATATTCAGCTCGATTTACGTTGTCCACTTTATCGAGCCAGTATTGTGCGTTGAGATGATGCAAGTGTCGTGTATCTAGCTTCTAAGCTTGTACACCGGAGGACCAAACATCTAGAAGTATACTTACACCTTTTCAAGAAGCGTGTTTCCATTGGTCAAGTTCGCATGGAGCAGGTTCCTCAGGTCACCCGTTGATAGGAAATAACATAGTCTAATACTTAAAGGGGGTAAAGGGTAATATTGGGTCTTAGTTTGTTAGACATTTCTATATAAATAGAGTTAGTCTCTCTTTTGTTAGTAGGCTGAATTATGTTCTAGTATTGGTTTAGTCTCTATAGAGATTGACTCATTGGTTTTACCTTTGAGAGAGGGCTGAGCCCTGGATCAATCATCCAACTGTGGGTGCATTGAGTTATCACTGTTCTTGTTTCAGTACTATATCATTTCATTTTCAGTTCAATAGCAGATTGATTTCAGTTTCTATTTATCGATTGATATTGTTAGCTGTTCATGATTTCTGATTCCTAACATTGGTCCGACCTGCCACGCTCTACCACATCGATTTCCAATTTTTCCGATACATATTGTGTTCGTGTTTGCTGCTTGCTGTGTCGAACCCGCTCTTTGCCGTTTCCGCTCATTTTGCCAGTATCGATTGGGTTTTTACCTTCTCGATTGGATTTTGCCATTTCTGATCGTTACCTGTCGTTTGCGTGATATCACTTGAGGTTTCTTCTCGGGGTTTTTTTTTCAATCGCTACTTGTTGTTGCCGATTTCTGTTATCGACCCTCACAATCGATTTCAGCACTCAAATCAGCAATCGATTCAACCATCGCTTGTTACATCACGTTCTTCGTCCAATTGTTCCATCGCTAATTGCTGATTCAGGTACTATCTTCATCCGATTGTTACATCGTTAACTCTGTTTGGATTTGTCGATTGCTCTATCCTTCAGCAATCGATTTCCATTATCGATCAGTCCTATACTTCCGATTTCAATTTTTTTGGTTCCTACTGAAGTATCGATAGTCGATACTCCTACTGCTCACTCTTGCTGATTTCCGTTTTTGATTCTTCCGAGGGTTTCTGTTTCCGTTTTCTGCTCTCGTATCTGCTACGAGTTGATTTGGTAGATATTGTTTTCACTAGCGGGGTTCAATTGTGGTTTCTGTTTGTGCAATTGCTGGGTTTTGGGTTCCATTTTGCGTTTCAGGATCAATTATGGAAACTAGATCTGTTCAGCAACGTTTGGATCAACACGACGAATGGATTCATCAATTGCAAATTGATATGAAAGAACTCAAGGCAGAATTCGAAGCTGAACGAGCAGAGAATGCAGAATTTCGAAAAGTTATGTGGGCATGGATGAAGAAGTCAGGTATACTGCCCATTTCTGGTGTGGAATCGATTTTCAAATTTGGTGCTGGCTCTGGTTTGGGTGGTCCATCAGATGGTGCTAACAATTCTGGTGGTAGTGGTGTGACTTCTCATGGTGGTGAATCTGTTCTGATCTTAGAATCTGATGGTGGGAGTGAAGACTCTGGTAGTTTGGATTATACAGTGATAGAATCGACAACAACGGAAAATGAGGAAGAACAACTAGCTGCTGATTATCAAGGGACGGCTAGAGTGATGTTGGCTCTACAATTGATGGGATTGGAAACGTCTACTCCATCGGAGTGAAGACCCTGGTAGTTTGGATTATACAGTGATAGAATCGACAACAACGGAAAATGAGGAAGAACAACTAGCTGCTGATTATCAAGGGACGGCTAGAGTGATGTTGGCTCTACAATTGATGGGATTGGAAACGTCTACTCCGTCGACTATGAACGATCAAGTCAAGTTTACTTGGCAGCTTAGGACATTTGCTGAAGCTATCACTATTTGGGTCAGAATCGAATATCAGATCTTCATGATGGATGGGAATTCTTTAGTTGTGGGGCAGCCTTATGAAGGGGTTTACAAGGGTCTGCCTCAAGCTATTATTATTGGAGACTATTGTTTGTTTGAGGAGATTCGAGTTCGCGATTTACCTCCAGGAAAACCACCGGATCATTGGCCTCGTGTGGAAGCAAGTCTTGAGGACAAGACTTTTTCGAAGGCGGGAGTAATGATAGGAAATAACATAGTCTAATACTTAAAGGGGGTAAAGGGTAATATTGGGTCTTAGTTTGTTAGACATTTCTATATAAATAGAGTTAGTCTCTCTTTTGTTAGTAGGCTGAATTATGTTCTAGTATTGGTTTAGTCTCTATAGAGATTGGCTCATTGGTTTTACCTTTGAGAGAGGGCTGAGCCCTGGATCAATCATCCAACTGTGGGTGCATTGAGTTATCACTGTTCTTGTTTCAGTACTATATCATTTCATTTTCAGTTCAATAGCAGATTGATTTCAGTTTCTATTTATCGATTGATATTGTTAGCTGTTCATGATTTCTGATTCCTAACATTGGTCCGACCTGCCACGCTCTACCACATCGATTTCCAATTTTTCCGATACATATTGTGTTCGTGTTTGCTGCTTGCTGTGTCGAACCTGCTCTTTGCCGTTTCCGCTCATTTTGCCAGTATCGATTGGGTTTTTACCTTCTCGATTGGATTTTGCCATTTCCGATCGTTACCTGTCGTTTGCGTGATATCACTTGAGGTTTCTTCTCGGGGTTTTTTTTCAATCGCTACTTGTTGTTGCCGATTTCTGTTAACGACCCTCACAATCGATTTCAGCACTCAAATCAGCAATTGATTCAACCATCGCTTATTACATCACGTTCTTCGTCCAATTGTTCCATCGCTAATTGCTGATTCAGGTACTATCTTCATCCGATTGTTACATCGTTAACTCTGTTTGGATTTGTCGATTGCTCTATCCTTCAGCAATCGATTTCCATTATCGATCAGTCCTACACTTCCGATTTCAATTTTTTTGGTTCCTACTGAAGTATCGATAGTCGATACTCCTACTGCTCACTCTTGCTGATTTCCGTTTTTGATTCTTCCGAGGGTTTCTGTTTCCGTTTTCTGCTCTCGTATCTGCTACGAGTTGATTTGGTAGATATTGTTTTCACTAGCGGGGTTCAATTGTGGTTTCTGTTTGTGCAATTGCTGGGTTTTGGGTTCCATTTTGCGTTTCAGGATCAATTATGGAAACTAGATCTGTTCAGCAACGTTTGGATCAACACGACGAATGGATTCATCAATTGCAAGTTGATATGAAAGAACTCAAGGCAGAATTCGAAGCTGAACGAGCAGAGAATGCAGAATTTCGAAAAGTTATGTGGGCATGGATGAAGAAGTCAGGCATACTGCCCATTTCTGGTGTGGAATCGATTTTCAAATTTGGTGCTGGCTCTGGTTTGGGTGGTCCATCAGATGGTGCTAACCATTCTGGTGGTAGTGGTGTGACTTCTCATGGTGGTGAATCTGTTCTGATCTTAGAATCTGATGGTGGGAGTGAAGACTCTGGTAGTTTGGATTGTACAGTGATAGAATCGACAACAACGGAAAATGAGGAAGAACAACTAGCTGCTGATTAAGGGACGGCTAGAGTGATGTTGGCTCTACAATTGATGGGATTGGAAACGTCTACTCCGTCGACTATGAACGATCAAGTCAAGTTTACTTGGCAGCTTAGGACATTTGCTGAAGCTATCACTATTTGGGTCAGAATCGAATATCAGATCTTCATGATGGATGGGAATTCTTTAGTTGTGGGGCAGCCTTATGAAGGGGTTTACAAGGGTCTGCCTCAAGCTATTATTATTGGAGACTATTGTTTGTTTGAGGAGATTCGAGTTCGCGATTTACCTCCAGGAAAACCACCGGATCATTGGCCTCGTGTGGAAGCAAGTCTTGAGGACAAGACTTTTTCGAAGGCGGGAGTAATGATAGGAAATAACATAGTCTAATACTTAAAGGGGGTAAAGGGTAATATTGGGTCTTAGTTTGTTAGACATTTCTATATAAATAGAGTTAGTCTCTCTTTTGTTAGTAGGCTGAATTATGTTCTAGTATTGGTTTAGTCTCTATAGAGATTGGCTCATTGGTTTTACCTTTGAGAGAGGGCTGAGCCCTGGATCAATCATCCAACTGTGGGTGCATTGAGTTATCACTGTTCTTGTTTCAGTACTATATCATTTCATTTTCAGTTCAATAGCAGATTGATTTCAGTTTCTATTTATCGATTGATATTGTTAGCTGTTCATGATTTCTGATTCTTAACACCCGTTTTCATGTTTAAGCTCAATCTCAGCATACTCCAACCTTCCATTTGGACTACAGGGGATGTGTTAAATCTATGCTCTAATGTATATCTTACCTGTTAATCATACTTGTTTAGAGTCTGCACTCGTTTTCATATATCATAGGGGTCTTAGTGAGATTATTGTACGCTCCTAAACTTTACATACTAATAGCTAGCGTACACCACCCCAATGAGATTCCATGTTAACCCTTCGGCACAGAATACTATTTGGTTAATGGTTACAACAATAAAAATGGTTCATCAAGAAAAATGCAAGAAAAAGCACTACACTAGGAGAACATTGGGAAAAAAACAGATGGGCTTTCTTTCCATTTACATTTCCAAAGTCTGTCAAATTTTGATGACATTGTAAACAATAATGCTTTTAGCACCTCGTAATCTTGAGTTCCAAAAATGTCAGTTTCTAACTACAGAGTACGAAACATTGGACAAAGTGGTAAGACCATAAAACTTGTAGCAGGCTCGACCTATTTACTAACGAATTGCTCAAACAACACAGACTGGGTCAAAAAGACACTAAAAGAAATGTGATAATTATCCATGCTTTATGAGAACCGTCTAAGAATTTTAAAAGGTGTCATACTTGTAATTGTGGAATATATAGTTTAAATACAGATTTTGTTGGAAATGACAAAAATGTTACAATTATATATATGTATAATTGATTTTGAAAGTCGCGTTTTTAAATCGGATTAATGATAAATGGAGAATTAGAAAATTAACATTTAAGAGAGTGGACTTCTATAACTTCAGAATTGTTTCAAATTATCAATATTTATTTGTCCACAGTTACAAATGTGACAGTTGACAAATTTTCACACTTTCAAATGTCAAGATTTGATATAAATTTGTCTCATCATATTTTTTCACGCTTCTTTATAACTTTTTTACAATTATAAGTGTTACAACATTGCTAATAAAATGTGGATAATTAATGAATATCTTGTAGTGAGAAGAAAATAGTCAAAAGGGAAACGGGTCAAACAAGTTAAGGATCATTGAAAGTCTAAACTTACACATACCCTTCTTAAATCATTTAACTCAACAATATGGATTATTATTGTCACAACATATTTTTTGTGATCATAGCTTACATATTAATAATTTACAGAAACATTTCAACTGAAACCCATTTTGACCTCTTACCACCTGTCTGGCCATATTGCCTCCTCGCCTCTAGAATATAACACATAAGAATGTACACAAGACGAAAATTGTTGTACCCAATGATAACGGGTAAGAATTATTTTTTTTCTGGAGCAAGCACCAAATCTGAAGATATAAATTATAGATAACAGGTGGCAGTGATAAGTAAAAGCATTTAGACTTACCACTTTAACAGGTTTATAGTTCTGAGGAACAGAAAGCATAAGCTCCTCATTCCAAACTGGATTCAAGTTGCTACTTTTCACGGTTGTTTGGGCTTTCTAATGCCAATGCCAATTCACGAGCCAGGAAAGGAGAAACAAGAAACAAACACGGTACCAAGACTACAGTTAGAATCATCTTCTGAAATGCAATATTATTGATTTACAGGTGTTCGGAATAGTGCTTTGAAAATGATTATCTTAGTCTTAAATCTTAATAGCTGATTTTAACTGGTCATATAAACAAATTCGGCGTCTAATCATTAGATTAGAGGTCCATAATTGTAGTTTCATGCTAGCTAAAATAAAACTGTTATCAAAACCTAGAATAGAAGTAGCTAATTACTTCTTCTATATAAGCTAACTTGAAAAAGCAAACCACATCCAAACATACAACCCATTTATCATCGCACTATCCAATTCCGATTATTCAAAATTCCATAATCACTTTCGAGCAATCCAAACACCTACATCCCTTAAAGTTCATTAAGTTTCTTTGCAATGTAAATCATGAGGTATATGATCGAATAAATAAATTAACCAATAAGATCCAAAGACATTTATTTATTTATTTATTTATTATATGTTTTTTTTTACTGACCTGAAGTCCTAATGTAAGGACAACATAGGGATCACTAGATAGCATGTCGCGAACTGCAAGATTTGTGCCTTTTAGCACTGTGATCTTTAAGAGTCCAATGAATTCCACCATGCCTATCTGTCATCAGTTTCAACATCAGCTGGAATAAATCAGAAACCACTTAACTGATGCTACAAGTTATACTGCATCAAACTTAGAAATGTATTTTAAATAAACTTACAGTACTCGGAACAGTGTTCATATTCTTTCTGGACAAACTTCCTTTAAGAGAGCTAGAATTACTTGACAAGATCCTCAAACTAGGTTTCAAATAGTCTTGAAGCTCATACTTTGACCTATTTAAAAGAAGGATTTACTAATGAAAACAGACAAACCTTGAAACCATCGGGCAAGTTTGTTAAGTAGTCACATACAAAATGCTTTTTACTACTACGTGCCTAACTTGATTTCAGCAGGAACTGATGATTGAATATAAAAGCATAGAATGGTGTAATTCCAATGTCACCTGATAAAATTTGAGCGGTGTTCTGTACTAGCATCTGGTCCAGGCTTAGAGATTCCTCGAGGAATATAGGCTTCATAGATTGAATTAGCAGATGCATTTCCTCCAACTTCGATCATTGCATCAACTTCAGCATCAGTCCATGCATCTAAAGTCACTGATAAAACCTGTCAAGTTTAGTGTAATCTCTACAATGAGCTGTCAAATGTGGACCGATAAATTATGTATGCAAAAATAAATGTGATTTTCGGTAGAAAACTCAACCCCATTTACTAATCAATTACGAGTTGACCTGGGTTGTGTTTTTAACAAAAACCACTAAAGCAAAAGAGGTATGTTAAAAGGAGAACTATTGACATTGGTCAAAAATGGTTGAAATTGCCTGAAGTATAGTTCTAATGCATTCATCCTCCTAAACTATCTATTCAGAGATTTAGAATTATCACTTTATTTTCTTTGTAATTATAATTAAAGAATTACTTGTTTATAGAAAGAAAAAAAAAGAAAAAAAAATGTGAGTCAACAGAACCTAACTGGACCGTTTTGACCCATTACCCAACCAGCCCGTCTTGCCATCTCTACTATCGATATTTAGTCAATCAGTATGTTCACATGTTTGGGATCTTAGATGTATCATGTACCAAGACTAATTACTAAATGTCTCGGCTACAAGTATACTGAATCTTACATACCAAACCACCAACAAGGCAATAAATAAAAGTGAGATCAAGAATTTATCAAAAGATTAAGCACCACTACATAACATTGTATTTCTGTAACATATGATGAATGTTACTTTATTCATAAATATCGATTTCAGAGGGAGGAAGGCACCTACCTTTGAAATTTGAACACCGAGACTTCGGTGTACGCCACAGCATTTTAAGCATATAAAAACCCCAATGTTTGCTGAACTGAGAATCAAAATGAGATTTTTAATTCAATCATGCAGGAACAAATTCCGCATATTGCTTTACAAATGAAAGAGATAAAGTAAATTACAGTATCATTCAAGTTTCTTAGATATATATAGACAAATAAAATAACTAACAACACGTTTAGTAGTAACTATTTTAATTACATTTTTGGTTATAACTACCTTTATTCTTATGGGACATTTGGATCAAGGAATCTTCCTATAGTAGTAGTAGTGTAGTTTATCCTTATACTCTTACTCGGGTGTTCGTCTTAGTTTGCTGTTTCTAAACCTTTAGACCCAGCGCCCAAGGGTAGAATAAAGCCCAGTAGATCTGATGGACGTCTAAGAACATGTGCTCCGCTCCCAGAGTCGAGAGGGGTGATAGAAAGGGGACTTTCCAGAGGCTTGGAGTTGGTAGTTGGAGTGTGGGCATTTTAACACGCAAGTTTCTATAGTTAGTAGACTCTTTAAGAGAGTGTAGGATAGAAATATAGCTTGTTTTCAAGAGACTAAGTAGAAGGGAAATCGCTCTAGAGAAGGTAGTGGGTATAAGACTATAAGTTGTGGTACTCTGGAGCGGGGAGTGCTAGGAATGAAGTAGGAATTATCATGGCAGCTAGGTTTAAGGACAATGTAGTGGAAGTGACAAGGTGTAATGATAGGATTATGTCGATCAAAGTGGTCATAGGCGAGGTAGTGGTTAATGTAGTGAGCGCTTACGTTCCTCAGGCGGGTTTAGGGGATGTTGAATAGACAAGTTTTAGGAGTTCTTAGATGATCTTGTAAGAGGGATTCCAAAAAATGAATTACTGTACATAGGGGGAGAGTTAGATGGTCATATAGGAGTAGGTGAAGATGGGTACCCGGGAGTCCACAAAGGGTTTGGCTATGGGGTTAGGAACAAAGAAGGGCGTTCTCTTCTTGACTTTTCCTCTGCCCACGAGTTGGTGATCGCAAACTCCTTCTTCAAGAAAAGAGAAGAACATTGGATCACTTACCTTAGCGGAGGCCATTGCATTCAAATCGATTATCTCCTAGCGCGTAAAGGTGATTTAAGGAACTGTAAACACTGCAAGGTCATACCTAAAGAGTCTTGTACCTCCCAGCATCATTTATTAGTGGTAGATATCTTTTTTAGGAAAAGAGCCCTAAGAGCCAAAAAGGTCGGAAAAACCTAAGGAGTGAGGTGACAAAGGACTTTAGAGAGAGTCTCTGTACAGATAGGTAGAGGCCTTCCAAGAGTTGCGGGCTTGGAACCGAGTGTCTCATACTATTAGAGGGGTAGCCAAAGAAACCCTAGATTCGACCTCAGGGTCGGCAAGGTTTCAAAGGGAATGGTGAATGAAGTCCAGGTTAAGATTAACGGAAAGCGTAGTTGCTTTAAGGACTTCGGCTTAGTCGGGGATAGTGGAGGGGAAGATAAAATTAGGGCTTAGGATAGGTATAAAGAAGCTAGGAGAGAAGCTAAAGAAACCAAAGGCTCAGGCAAAAGAAAAATCTTTTAAAGACTTGTTAGACTCTAAAGAAGAGCAAAATTATATCTTCAGATTAGCTGAAGTTGGGGAGCAAAGGAGAAGAGAGACTTTGGAAGCGCCAAGTATATCAAAGAGGACAGCATGAGAGTCCTATCGAAAGATGAGGAAATTAGCATAGACAAGGTGATTATTTTCTTCATTTATTTAACAGAGAGACACAGGCGGAGATGAGGGGTAGCAGAGAGAGCGTAGAGAATGTTGTTCATGCCCGTAACGACTGTTATTGCACTAGGATCTCTAGAGTGGAAGTTAGAAGCGCCCTTCGCAAGATAGGGGAAGGTAAAACGGCAGGACCGCATCTAATTCCAATTGAGGTTTGGAGGTGTCTCAGGGAGCCTGGGAGCCAGGCATTAAGTGGTGACGAAACTTTTTAATCTGATTTTTAGAACTAGGATGCCAGACGAATGGAGACGTAGTGTGGTTATCCCAATCTATAAGAATAAAGAGGACACCCAAATATGCGGTAACTATCGGGGTATTAAAGTGCTTAGTCATACTACGAAGCTATGGGAAAGAGTGATAGAAAACAGGCTGCAATAGGCAACAAGAGTGAGGGAGAACCATTTCAGGATTCTACCAGGGCGGTCTACAATAGAAGCAGTTCACCTTATTAGAAGCCTCATGGAGAAGCATAAGGAGAGACAACGGGATGTGCACATGGTGTTCATAGATCTAGAGAAACGTATGATAGTGTCCCTAGGGAGTTAATTTGAAGGACTTTGAACAACAGATTGATACCAGGGAGATATATTAGGACCTTAAAAGACATGTATCAGGGTGTGTTGTCCTGCGTGCGAACCCCGATGGGTGACAACAACTACTTCCCGGTGCTAAGGGGCCTCCACTAAGGGTCTGAACATAGCCCGTTTATCTTTGAAGTGATTCTTGACGAGTTGTCAGGGGGGAGTGTCCCATGGTTTTTATACTTTTCGCCAACGACATTGTCTTGATTTCAATATCAAAAGAAGAGCTAAATACTCGATTAGATCAGTGGAGAGTAGCGTTAGAGGACTTAGGACTCCATATCAGTAAATGTAAGACTAAATACCTTTATTGCGACTTCAGCAATACCAAAAATAATGACAACAAGGATGTCTGCATATGGTAACACATTTTGAGACACTAAGAATCTTTTAGGTACTTGGGCTCCCAATTACACAGAACAGGGAGGATAGACGAGGACGTGGCCAGCCGTATTCACAAGGGGGTGACAAAAGCTGAGAGCGGCGACAGAACTTTTATACGACAGAGAGGAACATTGAAGTTGAAAGGTAAATCCACAAAGTGGCTATTAGACCAGCTACGCTATATGGATCTGAGTGTTAGGCTCTGAAAAAGCGCAAGCAGAGAAGATGGAAAGGGCCAAAAAAAGGATGCTTACGTGGACCGGTGAGAAGACTTTGTTAGTTAAAATTCCGGTTGGAGTATCATAACAAAACTAGGAGAGACATCTATTGTCGACAAGATAAGCGAATGGAGACTACGCTGGTTCAACCATAGGAGACAACTGATAGCTCTAGTTAGAAGGGTGGAATTGTTTGTGGTCGATTACACGAGGAGGCATGGTCGACCATCTCAGAGGTGGGAGGATTGAGTGGGGCGGATTTGGAGGAGCTTACTCTCTCTGAGGACATAATTTCAGATAGGCTTTCTTGAAGGAGGATTCAGATTCAGGGTAGGAAGGTTTGAGAGTTAGGTCAGGAGTTTAGGCTAAGGTAGGATAAGGTCTTATATATTTAAAATTAACGAACTAATTAATGAATATGTAATTAAACTATAGCTCTGTATACCCAATTAGTAACCATTTTATGTCTATTATTTCTAATTATATTGAGATATTCATTTATATCCGTACTTTTTATCTTTTTTGTTCCTTATTTATTTACCTGAATTTTTATTGATTTTATCTATTTGTATTTATTTCATTCTTATTATCGATTTTTTTGGTCGTTGTTCCGCTGACAGAGGTCTTTCACGAAACAATCTCTCTACCTATAGGTAAGGGTATGATTCTCTACATCTTACCTCCCCCATACCCTGCAAACATGTGATTGGGTATTGTAGTTGTTGTATATATATACATGATTTTGACGACTATCTTTTGCTTAAATTTCATAGAAGTGGTTAACTGAACAGAAATGCTTACAAGAGACACATAGACAAACACATACTATAAATTAAAAATAGATATTGATTCGGAATGTAAAAAATCTAGAAGCATGATTCCTAGCCACTTGAATAGAGGAGTGATTTATACAACCATTGTGCTTGGCTCATTTTATAATACAAGCAGACAATATCCGTCAAAAAAGCTCCAACCTCTTATATAAGATATACAATGTAATAATATGACACGACTTGATGATTTGAATGTTGTCTTGTAACCCATTGTAGGTTTCTTCTATATGGAAGTATTATAGATTATTAAATTTCTAAATTACTCCAGCTACTTATATATTTATACTACAAAACCAAAGCCTTTAAGATTTAATATTAATCTCCTTTATAGCGGAACAGCTAACACTGTTACTAGAAAGGGAAGGTATTATGTCTCAATCTAAGCTTTTATTTGCAATCTTCATCATAACAGCATAACTACATTTCACATAAACCTTCAACAATCTTGTAAAACAGAAACTTAATCAAAGTGTAATTTAGGAATGCGTATAGGAAGTGGAACGATTGTAGGTAGACAAAAGAAAAACGATGAACTACAAGTGAATATATATGTGTATCCATAACTGTAAAAATGAAAAAGTGTAAACTTAAGGATAAACTTAATCAATGTAAAACCAGGTCAATAGAACTTACGCCCACTTAGGGTCAGGTGCACCACAATCAGCACAAGTTCGATTATCACGTTGCTGCAGTAATTCCTTTAACCGTCTGTTGCCTACATTGTTACAGTGAGTTATTTATCTATTAGTCCAACCATTAATACCCTTATCATATTCAAGAAGCTAAATATACATCATAAATTATAAACTGTATAGATCTAGCCGTGATGGAAGTATTGACATGATATAGCACCAAAATTTCTTAAAAAAAAGAACCAAAAACTCTCTTTTCTACTTATATTCAGTAATTTACAGTAGTTTGTCCTTATAGTAACCAAACTATCCTAGAAAACTAGTTGTATATTTAGGAAATATATATCAACCATTGTGCATTTGAAGGCTCCAAATTGGGATGCTACAGATTCAGCAGCATTTAGCCCCTTCCTGTTCAACTGATTCACAAACAAGTGTCCTTTTGCCAACAATAGTAATATATTAATCATCCTCTTAAAGGTCATATCAACAATATGCAAAATCAAATTAACAGTGCAAGCATATTTAATTTTCTGGATCAGATTTATAATGACAACATAGCAAGTAATATAAATACCAAAAATGAGGAGTGTCATACCAGAAGATGTTTTCCCAATTGTAGATGGTTGGTGACTCATTCTTTGGCCTGCAGATAACAATCAAACAAAACAATGCTTTCAATTGTCTATATAAACAGCACTACGCTACAAAAGAAATAAATAAATAAATAAATAAATAAATAAATAATAATAGTAGTAGTAATAATAATAATAATAATAATAATAATAATAATAATAATAATAATAATAAAGAAAAATCAGATTCAAGTAAGCAGAAAGCAGATTCACAAAGTCTGAATTGCAAAATCTGGAAGTTTCTAACAAAATTGCAACTTAAATGACTTACAGATTTTGAAATTAAGAGTTTATACAAAGAGATGAAGTTCAAAATCTGGGTGGAGCTGATTGAGATTGTCGAACTGTAATCGATTAACGTCAACGAGATAGAATAGATTAGAAGTTGTAGAATGATTGAAGAATCGAAAAGAATATATAGATTTGAGTCTAACCTGGAGATGGGTATTGTCGTATTGGTAATTGCAAAGGTTTTTGGTGATGGAAGCAAAAGGAGAAGGATGAATTTGGAGAGAACGTGGGCAGTTTGTTCACATTCTTTAATGGTTGCGGACTTGCGGATGTCAAAATTAATGCATTACCATCCCCTGACACCTTGCAGTAAAGGTCAAATTAGTTCCCTTTTCAACTTGCGGATGTCAAAATTAATGCATTACCATCCCCTGACACCTTGCAGTAAAGGTCAAATTAGTTCCCTTTTCAAATTGGACGTTTCTCAAAATGAAAAACCACTTTACAAGAACGATTAAGAAAATGAAAGTGAAAGTGAAAGGTATATTATATTATAAATTATTTAACTTTCTTAAATTTAAAAATTTTAAGACTACTTAATTTTAAGTAGTATAAGTTTTTATACTTAAGATACAAACACTTAAAAGAATAGTTTAAACAATCATTTCCTTAATTATCACAAATAATTAAACACAATTATTACTTTAATAAATCATTAAACATCACAATAACTCTTTAATATATCTAATTTGGCTAAATTACTTATATCAATACAATTTTAAGGTTATAGTATCTTTTTATATTATTATCTATAATATTTTTTTAAATTATTTTTCAAAAACTATTTTAACAACTAATAAAATTGTTGAATGTAGAAAAAGTAAAGAAATTAGAAAAAGGAGAAAAAACATGAATATGTTGATTAACACCACATTTCACACATACCATACCATACTTTTAAAATCAAACATGTTGTCGAGAACAAACTATTGTCATCGCCGTCGCATTACGCGGGTGCAATACTAGTATAAAGAAAATGTAATGCTTTGTTGAAATATTATTATTACGGGAAGTGATTCGTACATAACAAAAATGGTCATATACAACAACTCTATGTATCATCAACATATACCATGTCTATTAAATGTTTGTACCTTGTTATGTATAGCTAAAAACTGTTGTGTACAAATAAGCTCTCTATTATTACTAGTTCCCGTGAACGCACGAGTATTTCATAAGTGTATTTGACATATTATAATTTTCAAATAAAAATAATGCAATAAATGAAATATCACCGAAAACCTACTTATGTCAATTTAAAAAAGTAACTAAATTATTTGAAGCACCTTTTTTGTAGACTACATTTGTTGTTTTGTTTGTAACATTATCATTGTTGTCACAAATCAAGACTTTTATTCTTTTTTTTATTTCTAACACGTGAAAGGCTTACCAAACTACTAACAAAAGACGATTTAAGCGCATGGGTTTAAGAGAAAGAAAATATACATACAAATTTGTACACACGAGCATTACATGACTAAACCTGAAATACAACATAATCCAATAAAGAACCGTTCGATAATTTAATGAATCAACTAGTTGATAAAAAGACTCATCTCGATGCTTAAATCCACTACTAATGACCGAATTTTTTTTTCAGAAATAAGCTTATTTTTGAAAAAATTATAAAAAGTACGTGTGTTTTTTTTTAATTTCAGATTTAATGCATTCGAGATTGCCATTCCCGAATCCTTTTCCTTTTTGGCCTCTTGTCACATCATCAGAACTCTTGCCTCCCATGTGCTCAGCTTTTAAAGTATTCGAGATTGTCATTTTCGGTTTTAAAGCACCTTTAACTTAGCACCATTCAATGTCTGATTGAGGCGTCCCATCCACTGACAAAGTCGAGAATGACATTCTCGGTTACTTAAATTCTGCCACCCAGCCCTAGACAACTTTTAATTTTCGTCCTTTACTCCCCACCATCCACCTACCATTCGGCCCCCATGCACACACACACCGATATTTTTTCTTTAAAAGTCAAGAAGATGTTTTTGTTCATCACACAAACACAGCATACTTACATAGCAAAAAAAATTCAAGTTTCTTTCTTCTTATATATTGTTAAGTTGCTGTATTTTATTTTGCTAAAATGGTGAATATGAGAGTTACTGCTGGTCCAATTAACAAGGACTTGTTATATTTAAAGAAGGAACACATAGCGTATGGTTTGTTTCACAACCCATCAAATGATCAAGCATTAAACATGAGAAGAACCGACCGAATTTTGTGGTCACTTATCACCAGCGCACATGTTACACGGATTTCGGTCTCATCTACAAATGTTACACGAGAGTGAGGTATTTTTCGGTTTAGATATAACAGGTTTTTACTTCTTATTGTCGAAGCTAAAATATAAAACCAATATTTGTAGGTTATCGGGACTCCCTACGACGCTGTTTTTAGTAAACTGCAATTTTTTGCACTAGTGATCACGAAAACTGGTTGTGTGATACCTATATAATCTTTTGGGAAATTGTTGAGGAGTGTTTACCTAGCAGTGTAATGAGACAATTTCATTTGATCCAAACAATTCCCTCAACAATCGGATTATCAAGTATCATGCAACATAGGGATCTACATAAGGCCACATGTCGAGGGTCAACTACGAAAGACCGGAGGAATTAACATCAAACCCAGATTATCCAATGGAATAATTGGGGTCAAAATTACGTTACCGGGATTTTTTCCAATGATCCGGTAACCGTTAATGGATATATGGATTGATATTGGCCTCGTACAGTAATATTTATTACCAATCCAGGGCTTGGTGTTGAAACTCCTCCCGTTTACGTAATTTGGAAGAAATTTTGAAGTTGCGGTACGTATGTGTGTGTGTATATATATATATATATATATATATATATATATATATATATATATATATATATATATATATATAGGTAGGATCAAATGAGAACACCTCTTATTTGAAGAACCATGAGAACACTTCTGAGCCACTAAATCTTTCTAATCTATGGTTGCATTTAATTCATATATTTCTTATTTTCCTTAAATAGAATATAAGAAAAATAAGGTATTTTAGTCCTAATAAAAAATTCTCTCTCCATCCCATTTTTATCTTGTTTTAATTTTAGATTTTTAAATAAGTCCAACTACTCCTACTAAGCATTAGTCGTTTGAATAAATTAAAACAAATTAGGATGCAAGTATATGAATTCTATAATTTTTTAATATTATGATATATACAAATTACTTTGAATATCGGTTTTGAAATGAGGTAGAGTACATGATTTGGAAGTTTGATTGTGTAGTTCTCATCAATGTTTTTTAGGATGCAAGTCTTTAATTCATTGATTTAAAATATCGATTGCATTTGTATGTGGTTTGGAATGGTGAAATGCATATATTTTTAGTTATATCGCGTTTGTTTATATTGACGATATCTTTTTAACGTCGAGTTACATATGTTTATCGATCGATTTGCATCTACATATTACATCTTGCATCTGATTTTGTTTGCATTTGTTTATTGATTCAAGTTATATATGTGTTGCATCAAAGTATTCTACTTCTATCAAGTTTTTTTTATGATTCTCATTGCAACACATACTTTTTGGGGCTAATTGCATCTAAAATGGTGTGCCTATATCTAATAATTGTATTTAGTTCACGTATACCGAAATATATCAAAAGTGATATCAAATTATAGAGAATTAAAATATGAATCTAATGGTAAAAAAATTTTGATCTAATAATTACATACGTGAAAGATATATATATTTTAAAATCAATGGTATAAAAATATGTTATCTATGGAAAGGTTTTATGAGACATGTGAGAGAGGGGGAGAACATTCAAAATTCCTATTGTGCCCTTTTTAATGATTGGTGTAGAATTGTTCTCATCATTCTTCAATTAAGTGGTGTTCTCTCTAGATCCTTCCTATATATATATATATTTCTTATTAATACAAATATATTACTATTTAACATATGAACTGAATGTAGATTGACGGTATTAGCCGGATGCATCAAAGAGCGGGGAACATGATGGGAACTAACCCACAGAGTCAACAGTATGTACAAGAATTTTATGACATGCCTCAGGAGTATTTGCATCTAACACATGCAAATGACCGTATATATTACCTGTCAACCCATGTGGTCTAATGCTGCTATCAGATGTGGCCCGTAATATAAACCGGCTGCAAAGGGTTCCAAGAAGATTGGGTAGGCGAGGTGGTCGGGGGCGTGCGCAAACTGAAGCGGGTCCTTCGAACGAGGGTGAACACACATCGGTGTATGAAGCGGGTCCTTCGAACCAGGGTCAACACACACCGTTGTATAAACCCGGTAGTACTTCAAATTTTAATCTTGAAGCAGCTATGCAAAACATTGGTGAAACTAGTGGTTTAAGTATGCAGTTTCAACAAATTTTAAACTTTGAAACGCCTAGTGACCCATACCAATTTATGACACCTCCCCCACCGAATACACAGTTTCAATCGCAGAATTCCTCCATGTTTGATAACATATTTGGAGATCACTTTCAACACCCCTCCTCACCTATTGTTCAAAATGTAAATAGAAATAATTCTCCCGTAAGTTTTGGTAATTTAGATTTTGATATTAATGTACCGTGGACATAAAACGATACACAACAAGAAGAAATAGTTAGACCAAGAAGAAATCGAATAGAACCTAATTGTGGTACAGGAGGTAGGCTACATCATCATCATTAGTTTATTTTTGTTGTCAATTATAATTGTAATTGTAATTGTAATTTATTTATTATCTTTATTATTTTGGTTGTAAATTGTAATTTTATTGTTGACTAATCAAACAAAAATGAGTCATAAAATATTACACAATAATTAAAATATATACACATTTAATCCAACGGGTCAAACAAAACAAAGCGCCTAAATGGTAAAGTGGTCCCTTCTCCAGTGTAACGATAACTATAAAAATCACGAGCCATGAGTTGTCGGTAATCCATAGCGGCATGCTCAGAAGTTACGCCTTCATCTAAGTCGATTGTTGTCCCTCTTATCAACTTATGAATAAACATACAAAGAAACACACTAGAGTCTTCAGCCCTACCTTGAGGTACATCTTTGGCATATTTTAGAGTTGTTGAAGGGATGTTGTATCGACCAGACCTTTCGACGCATGAAAAACTCTGTTGAAAAGGAACCAGTACTTGTGACCAACGGTTAAGGATTGATTTTAGTTCTGGAAATTTGATAAAACGGTGACTGCTACAAAATAAGGTCGTCGCTACAGTAACTAGATTCATCTGCACAAGCAACCAGTTGTTGTCATTTACACATAACGGTATATAAACGACATCGATATCCGACTACGCGGGGTACGGTGCAAAACTGCCATCACAAATTTTACAGCATCTGATCCTTGAGGCGGTATGTTGGGGAGATAGAAATATCAAACCATAATCAAACCTGTTTATTATTAAAATAGGATTTGATGCTAACAAAACCACATATCCAGTTTTGTATTTGGATCAGTGAAAAGCATGTGTTGTTTTTCAAGTTAGACTTAAAGAATTTTCTAAGTAAGAAATATCAGCTGAAGAACAAAGCATCAGCTGAACACAATGTATCAGCCAAAGGACCAGCTTTAAGAAGATCAGCCAAGAAGAAAAGACAAGTCTAGAAGCATCAACTGAGGGTTCAACACCATCAGCTGAGGGTTCTTTGAAGATCAGCTGAGTAGTCAAAGGATCAGCTGAGTCTATCACTCTGATCAGCTGATGCCTCTCATCCTTCAGATATGCTATCTTTTACTTATCTAGTCTTTTCCTTATAAGCTTATCACTCTCAATGATCAACTAAGCCCTTGGGATCTACTGTAGTATTACTCAAATCTGTATTGTTAGTTGAACATTTATGATCCGCTGAGCAGATTTCGGTAGCTAAGTCTTTTACATTTATCCTTCGCTGAGCAAATATATATTTGCAGTTCTATTAGCTAAGTCATTATACAGTACCTCAGTTAATAGCTTTTCATTGTAATATTTTCTTAAGTAAAAGGCAGAACATGTGTTGTTCTATTATGCATTTAGATCTATCTTTATAAAAGTACTAAACATTTTTTGGATCTGCAAAGAGACAAAAAAGATTGATCTTGATCCTTGATCCTCTTGAAAAGGTGATAGATACTTTAGAAGATAAGATCTCGAAGATATGCTTCAACAACTAAGTATGGCTGGCAACTCCATACTTAGTTAAGTCAAGTCTTCAAAAAGCATGGTGTTGTATAAAGTGCAAGCATGGAAAGAGAAGTTTACTCTATAATAATAGATAGTGGGATTTAACTTTACTGAAAAGTACATTCACTTTACACATTGCCTGTAGAAAGTGAATTTTCTTTTCACCCACTAACTTTATCTATTCTAATATTATTAAATCAAGTACCTTTGTTTTCTTCTCTACTCCATCGACTGGATACCATTTGCTTATATATACTCATGCATAAAAAAATGCAAAGTATCGAATAGATCTGTGTTAAACACTGAAATCTCATAAGTTGAGAGAATATAAGAGTTAACATTGATTTCTTCAGTGTAATCAAACTTGTTCATGTGTTGAACATCTTAGGCATTAGTTGTTTAAGATTAGCATTGTCTATGTGTTATACAATTTAGTTGCCACCTTTATTGAACTTAGATTTTCCGCATCTAGTTCATGTAATTCTTGATTCACATCAATAAAATTTATATAAAAGTATACTGTGTGTCTCTTAAATTTAAAAAGCTAAAGTTTGTATTCAACCCCCCCCCCCCCATCTACAAACATTTTTTGTTGTAGTATCCATTCGGGACTAACAACTGGTATCAGAGCTGGCTAGATAATTCATATCTAAGATCTGTTTTGCTTACTCTTCAACTGCTTCTACCCCACACTACAAAATGGCCACTCCTGTTGCTGCTTCTAACAGTTTCTCAAACAATGGCTTACTCTCAAGATGCCCAATGTTTGATGGGGAAAACTTTTCCATCTGGAAGAGTAGAGTTCTTCTCTATATGTCCAGCCTTGATGATGTGATGCTCAAGACTGTTACTGAAGGTCCCTATGTTCCTTCCTTTACTGTCGAAGTCACTACTGCCACTGATACTACTCCTGCTGTACAAAGATATGTTGTCAAAGCTGTGCATCAATGGTCTGATGAGGACAAAAGGCTGGTTAACCTTGATGTCAAAGGCAGAACAACCTTAGTCTCTGTATTACCCAATGTAGTCTATCATCAAGTTCTTAACTACAAATCTGCAAAGGAGATGATAGACACTTTGACTGTTGCATACGAAGACACTGAAGAAGTGCATGAAAATAAGAAGCTCCTTCTTGTTAGAGAGTATGAGTTCTTCTTTGCTTATAAAAGTGAAAGTCTTACTCAGACCAACACCAGGTTCAACTGCCTTATTAATGACTTAAGAAGGGCAGATGTTGAAGGGTTTTTGATCTGACCAAACCACCAAATGACACAAACTGGTCAAACCTGGGTTTGATTCTACTGGTTCAATCCTAAAGCGGAACTGGATTGAACTCAACCCTCTAAACCCCAAAAGGGTTAGGATCCTTTAAAACTAATGATCATATAGCTTCTAATAACGGAACAATCCATTGAAAAGGTTACAAGATAATATACCTGATCAAAACTTGGGATTGCTAAAGAGAGTCTACCACTACTGCACCTCCTAACGAACTGGTTGCTAGACCACTCCTGGATCACCAATCAACAATGCTCGAAAAACCGAGAGTGTGTGTGTGTGTGCGTCGACCTTGAATTCGCAAAACACACTTGGTATGTTTTTCTTGTTCGACTTCGACGTGAAGAGAGAGGCTGAGAGAGAGAGAGAGTTCGACGAGAGAGAGTGTGAGGAAGAATGTGGTGGCTAGGTTTTTATCTCTTTAATCCCTTGTTAAGTTATATCATAATCCTTAAGGCTTAAGGATATATATAGAGATTTAAAAGGACCCAAGCCCGTTTAATTAAAAGCCACTGGTTTTAATTAAACTTCCATCTCTTGCACTTTAACCCCCTGGACTTTACTAGTTAATTAATTAACTATTAATTAACTGGTCCGTTAAATATTAAAACTTAATATTTAATTTCTCCTTAAATAACAAATAACTATTTATTATTTATTTCCTATTAATAATTAATACAAACTGATTAATTATTTATTTATCTCTTTTCAATAATTAATACTACTGATTAATTGTTTACTTTTCTCTTTAATAATTAATCCAACCTGATTAATTATTTCCACACAGATTTATGGTAAAATCCAACTGTTCTGATTTGGGTGTGTAGCAGTGTGACCCTTTAGTTTCTTATAACATTAGATACAATATGCCCATTAATTATCTCTGCACATAATCTAACAGACTCCCACTTGTGCAAGATAAGTAATAGTTACTGCACATTGTTAGCCTAAGGAGGTCCCTAGCTAGACACTTAGGGTAACAAGGTTATAAGAACTCTTATACTCCAAAGTAACTTGTGATAAAACTTCATAAGCAACCTGCTTAGAAGTAACCTGTTATAAACTAAACTATCATAAACTCCCTATTCATAAATGGGTACATTTTATATATATACATATATATATATATATATATATATATATATATATATATATATATATATATATATATAGGTTTGTCCCTTGCAGCGCGATAATTCAATTTTGAGCATAAGCATGGAAAAAAAAGTCAACTCAGAGACTCAAGAACTTTGGTTCATGACATACTTGATTTCAAAAACGCGTGATAAACGACAAAGAACAGATCTGTTCGTTTGGGCTCAACCGTGCACTTACCAGTTTCTCTAATCAGTCAAGGGGCTCGGAAATATCTCTCCTAAAAAGAAGGTGCAATTACCATCTTGCATATTTGCATCTGGAAATACGGCTCCCACTGAATCTAGACACGCTCCTTATGACCACCCTGTTACGGCGTGGCGTTAAAACGCGTTAAGAAGACAACAGTTACCGCATCCCAAACCAAATAACTCAGGCTTAAGGATAACCTATGTGATAAATACTTTTGACATGAATCCACGAAATATTTTTCACAGTGGGTCAATCCAATATTCGTAACCCTAACAAATATCCGTCAATTTTGGTCCGCAAAAAAAACTTTTGCTGCTATATTCGACATATTTTCGAATCTACCCCAAAATCAAGATGACTTTATAGCCCTATCATAGTTCCCACCACGATAAGTAGTCACGGATAATGTTTTGAATAAACCTAGTTTATTCCTGGATGAACCAAAACATATAAAATTTGTGAAGAATAATGAAACTAATTTCTACACCCTTCCATATTCCTCCCTGGAATAAAGATTCATAATTTCTACCATTTCATTGACTCGATTCACGGTGTGTATCTGAATTACTTATTATTTTTGCATTGTAACTTATCACAGATTACAATGAAAAATTAATATGGTTATAAACCTAAAACTCAAGACTAGTACCCTAAAGTACTCCTTCTTGGTTTCGCTAGAAATTGTTCTTGCAACTTTGGAACAATTCTAGACTTACTTATTTTATAAAATTCCTTAAACTTGGAGAAACTGAAAATAACTCCTAAGTTTCTGATTTTATAAAATATCCTCCCTGTAATTAAAACTTTAATTACATTTGTATATATATTAAATCTTACTAGATTTTATTATCCATTTGAAATGATAAACCTTCTTACACCTACTTGTAAGAAACTTGAAATTAGATTCCCTGTGTATACCAACACTAATCTAATATCATTACTAAGAATGTTAAAGAACATCATATTTCATCATTTCTAACGTTGACCAACCAACAATCATTTAATTAAGCTGACTTACTGAACATTTTAGAATGTGTATAATTTTATTTAAGTCATAACTTGACTCAAAATCTTGCAATGATATCTTTATTGAGTACCTCTCAATAAGTCATGCATTCCTCGGATTAGTTCTTTCTCAAGAACTTACTATTTTAGATAACCTCTAAAATCATCCGATAATTATATACTCTAAAAGTTCAATCTTGTATTTATCATACTAGTTAATTTTTTTTTATTAACTTTGATAAATACATTAGTTAGATGCTCCCACTATCTTTTATGAAAAAGTGCATTACTTTAAAACATCCTTTTAGGCTTAGTCAATCCTTGACTATCATGCCTAAAACTTGTGTTCTAAACATATGTTTTAAAACTTAGTTTTTGTAAGAAATTTGTTTTATGAAACCAAACCCAAAAAAAAAAAACTTGGATCATATATCCATCTTTCTAATTACAGAAAGTGGTTTAAATAAACTTACCATAAGTGCAAAACACTAGTGAAGGCATTTTAAATTTCTTTCCCTTAAAACATTTAGTATAAAACTCCCTTGATTATAGTGACTACCATAATCACTTTTATACTATCTTAAATGTTTTATCAAAAACTATTTTTCTTAGAAATAATGACTATTATTTCCATTTATTTAGTACTTTGAAACATTCACTTTTCACAAAAGAAAACTTAAACATTTGTTAAATTAGAAAAACTATCTAATTTTACAAACAACACTTGTTTATTTAAGTAGTGGAGCCAGCATTTATGTAACTACAACAAATCATAGCATAAGATCACTATGAATTACCAATCAAGTCAAGACTTGACTTATTGGTATTCTTTTAGTCACGACTGGACTAATCCTGATTCATAAATAAAATACGTGCACGGATATGAACTGAATAATTAAATTTCCATAAAACTATAAACTCAAACCAAAAGTTTCAAAAAACCAATTTAGATAAACATGTTCAGATAAACTTAAAAAGGAGTTTAACAAACTAGGAAATAGAATTATTAATAATATCCGTAAGCTGCACGTGGGATCTCTTCATGTCAGACCGCATCGCTTTCCATCTCCTCCTGCAATAAACGATTGCAAGATATTAGAATACTCGTAAAAACTTTTACAAGTGGAAAGTGATAAAGAAGCTATTCACACGATACCTGAGGGGCCAGCCTTGCCACCTGCCTCGTGACCCTTCGGACAATCTCTTTTCCAATGTCCGACCTCACCGCACTTGAAGCACCGATTCTCGGTTCTTGCTTTGTTCGGGTTCGGCTTCTTGCCCTTGTCGTTATTAGCCCTGGGTACATTCTGTCTGGGCTGGGCCTTGCCCTTTCCCTTTCCGTTGCGCCCTTTCCTCTTCTTATGTCCGCCCACCATGAGAATATCCTTAGACTTGGTCCCGATACTCTGCTCCGCTGTCTTTAGCATGGAGTGCAACTCAGCCACGGATTTCTCCATGTTGTTCATGTTGTAGTTGACTATGAAAGGCTTATAGTCATCTGACAACGAGTCGAGTATCGTATCCGTTGCTAGCTGCAACGGTACTGGGTGCCCAAGTCTCTCCAGGTGGTCCATGTAACCCTTCATTTTCATGACGTGGTTACTGACCGAGGTCCCCTTAGCCATCTTGCACGAGTTAAATGCCCTAGTGGCATCATATCGTTCTGTGCGAGCTTGCTCCTGGAACATATCCCTCAGCTGGCGGATCATGTCATAAGCAGGAGTTTCCATCATGCTAGACTGCACCTTTGGACTCATAGTTGCAAGCATGAGGTAGCTGACATCTAGGGCGTCGTTGGAGCGCTTCTGAAAAGCCTCCCTGACATCTACCCTAGCATTGCTGGCATGAGGATTTCCTAGAGGTTGTTCTAGGACATGCCACTTTCCCTCGTGCCTAAGCACGATTCGGAGATTTCTCTCCCACGTGAGAAAGTTTGGTCCGACAAGCTTATCCTTCTCAAGGATAGAGCGGAGAGAGAGATTGTTAGTACTAGTAACGTTGGTTGCCATCTACAAATTAAAAACTTGGTTTAATTAGTAATTGCAGATAAACTTTTCTAATAATATATCATCAAACCCATAAATAATATATATTAGACCTAGGACCCATATTTCACATACTTGACGCAAGGTTTGGGCACTTCCCGCCAAGTCATGCTATTTCTGGTAGGTAACACCCTGTACTAATCGTACCTAACTGATACGACTCCTAGAACCTCGTAGAGCACTTAGACCCAGTCTAGTATGTTTAACTCTACTCTAGTGCTTTTTGGGCCGGGACTCCCGATTATCACCAAAATAGATCGCACCACCTAAGACAGCATGAATTCTGGCCGGGACTCCCGATTATCGCAGAATCTTTCATGCCTCTTCCCGCAATGGTTTGAACCCGGATGCCCAAGGTTTGGGCACTTCCGACACCCGAGTACCGTTTAACAGCAAGGGTGTACCATTAGGTGGGTAGCACACTGATTTAAGATTTTCTTGGGTTTTACTATTAAGTTTAAAAACTTAATTTTCCAGTTTTTGAAAAACCATTTCAAAACTAATTATTTTAAAAATACGATTTATATGTGTGCCTAAACTAGGTGCACAAAATGGCCTTTATAAGTTCCAAACTTATAACTTTGACAAAACTTTAAGTTTATAAAAATTTAGTTAATACGACTACCAAACTTAAGTCATATTTTAGTTTGTCATAAAAACGTGGTTTTTCACTGTTTAATAACAACCTGTTATTAAACCCCTTTTTATTTAGCATCATATAAATGTCACATATGTATATGAATAAAAACACAACCACGCAGGTAATAATAAGCATATGAAACCTATTATTTTGCCAACTAATCCTAAGGTCAAACCTAAGGATAAAGTGACTTGGATTCAACTTCTTGATGTGCTGCTCCCACTAGCCTTGACACCTCCCCGAAGTATCCGTGCTTCGTGTGAAAACACCATTTTCTTGATCACCTTCTTGGAGTCCATTTCGGTTGAGGGATTAAACAACTACTAATCTATAACAAATACAATATTGAATGGGGTTGTAAGTGGCACGCAGGCCTCCCCGAACCAGTACAATATTACAAATAAGAAGGGGATTGTAATTGGCACGCATGCCTTCCCAAAACCAAAAAAAAGGAGAAATGGAAAAACGAGTCCTAAGTCAGCAAAACTATAGCTATATGTATCACAACCACGCAATTATATATAAGCACTATATATAAAAACAACCACGCAGTTATAATATATAAACAATAAACTGTACTGTTAAGCACATAACCTGATTTGTTTAATCTTTCTCATTTACCCTTTGATTAATACCTATTAACCAAAAAATGAGAATCATGATCTTCTAATTATTTGACCAAAATAGTTTTTCAGTAAAACTTTTAAAAACTTGATCTCATTCAAAACTTGAATGAAATCCTTATGTCGGGTTTTCTTACTAGTTTTCTAAAAACTTAAAACCGACAACTTTTGGTCAATTAAATATTATCTTATTTTTTCTCCATTTTATTATATAAACCTTTCCCTTTTAGAATTTATTCAAAAAGACTAAACTAGTCATAATAAATACATATCTAAAAATATATATTTTAACTAAACTAAAGAAAACATATAATACTAGTTTATATAATATCTTATTAAATTTTAAAACTTAAAAATTAATATCACTTTTGTTTTAACCGAAAACATTTCGAGCGAACAAATTCTGGGCCGAGCACTACCTGGGCCAAAACACCGTTAGCCCGAAAAACTCACTGGGCCGAGACCTACTTGGTCCGTGACCGACTCGGGCTGAGAACCCACTGGACCGAAGCCCTCTTGGGCCATAGCCACCTTGGGCCGGAGCCCTTTGGGCCGAGGCTTACTGGGCTTAGCGCCGCTAAACCCCCTCACCGCGTCCAACGCCGCTGTCGTTCACGGTGATAGTCTCGGTTCCGTTTTCCAATTATAAAACAAAAAATAAAAAAATATTTTGAATCATTTTTAACCTATTAAAACTAAATGTTTTAATATCCTGATTAAAAACTGGACTTAATTTCAAAAACCAAAAAATATCAATTATCAATATCAACTAAAACTAGTTTTATTAACAATTGATTATCCTAAAACTAAACATTAACCTTTTTAAACAAAAGTTCAAAAATTACTAGTTAAGATAAAGTTTTTGATAAAAGGTTTATCCTTTTTAACCGTTTACACACAAACCTGGTTGAAACCTAACTGGTTAAAATCAAACCTTTTATAATCTGGATAAAAACAGAAAACTTGTTTTTATACCTTATGGTTTTTGAAAAACAGTATGGAGAAGAACAAGATGAAGAAGATCAAATTATCTAAATCAAATCAATTATCTGGATTAACTAGGTTTTTACCAATTTAAACAAACTGTTTAATTTTAAACTTAATTCAATCTTATCTTTATCCAAAAATCATGATTCTTTTAACCATTCAAACTAACTGTTTGAATTTCCTGATTAATAGGATAAACCTGATGAAAAAACAAACTGTTTTGTTACCTACTTGATTTTCGAAAAACTCAAGAACAAGTAGAGAATTAAGAACAAAACCTTAATCCTAAAAACAGATAAACCTTGAAACTATAGATCATAGAGCCGAGGCTCTGATACCACTGAAGGGTTTTTGATCTGACCAAACCACCCAATGACACAAACTGGTAAACCTGGGTTTGATTCTACTGGTTCAATCCTAAAGCGGAACTGGATTGAACTCAACCCTCTAAACCCCAAAAGGGTTAGGATCTTTAAAACTAATGATCATATAGCTTCTAATAACGGAACAATCCACTGAAAAGGTTACAAGATAATATACCTGATCAAACTTAGGATTGCTAAAGACAGTCCACCACTACTGCACCTCCTAACGAACTAGCTGCTAGACCGCTCCTGGATCACCAATCAACAATGCTCGAAAAACCGAGAGTGTGTGTGTGCGTCGACCTTGAATTCGCAAAACACACTTGGTGTGTTTTTCTTGTTCGACTTCGACGTGAAGAGAGAGGCCGAGAGAGAGAGTTCGACGAGAGAGAGAGTGATGATGAATGTGGTGGCTAGGTTTTTATCTCTTTAATCCCTTGTTAAGTTATATCATAATCCTTAAGGCTTAAGGATATATATAGAGATTTAAAAGGACCCAAGCCTGTTTAATTAAAAGCCCACTGGTTTTAGTTAAACTTCCATCTCTTGCACTTTAACCCCCTAGACTTTACTAGTTACTTAATTAACTATTAATTAACTGGTCTGTTAAATATTAAAACTTAATATTTAATTTATCCTTAAATAACAAATAACTATTTATTATTATATACTATTAATAATTAATACAAACTGATTAATTATTTATTTCTCTCTTTTCAATAATTAATACTACTGATTAATTATTTACTTTTCTCTTTAATAATTAATCCAACCTGATTAATTATTTCCACACAGATTTATGGTAAAATCCAACTGTTCTGATTTGGGTGTGTAGCAGTGTGACCCTTTAGTTTCTTATAACATTGGATACAATATGCCCATTAATTATCTTTGCACATAATCTAACAGATGTTCCCAAGAGCAACAAGGAGCTTGTAAACAAGTTTCTAGACTCTCCCACATAATCTTGGGATCATTTCATCACTATGTTGAAACATGGTGAGAAAATCAAGGGTCTTTCACTGGTTGGTTTGTATGGAAACCTCATGAACCATGAACAATCAGTGAAGCAAAGGAAGCTCTCTACCAAGGATATGAAGGAGGCTACAAAAGCTCCATCAACTGCCCTTGTGTTTAAGGATACAAGATGTAGGAGTTTTGCTGCAGTGGTGGATGAGTCCAGTGATGATGAGGAAGAGCTGGAGTCTTCTAATGAAGAAGAGCAAGTGGCTGCTGGGGATGAAGATTTGGAAGACATAGACAGCATTGAAGCTGCTGTTGAGCAGGCTGCCATGTTGGTTAAAAGGTTCAAACCTTTTCTTAAGGGAAAGAGTGTCAAGAAGTTTGGGAAAAGACCTTTCAAGGGTGAAAATCCAAATACAAATCAAAGGCTTCTGAAGAATGCTTCTCCTGTGGCAAGACTGGTCACTTTGCCAGTGAATGTAAGTCCAAAGGAAACTCAAGCTTCATGGGTCCCTCAAACTCAGACAGCAAGGTGGATTATGAAGCTAAGTATAAGAAGCTTCTTGCTGCTGTTGTTGACAAGAAGAAGAAGAAAGCCCAGAATAGAGTGTTGGTGGCTGAAGAAGAAGATTGGGCTAAGGAAGATCTCTTAAGTGATGAAGATGAGGTCCTCACTACTCAGCTCAGCTTGATGGCCAACACTGAAAGTACAAGTTCTTTTGACGAGGACATGAAAAAGCCTGCCAAAGCTTGTACTTCTCCTGACTAGGATCCTTCTTCAATGTATCAGGTTGGAAAATTTATTACTTATGATGATAATGAAAAGAACACTATGTTTGATTATCTGTGTGTTGAGTTTCAGTCAAATATTCAAAGAGAAAAGAAGCTAAAAATAGAAATAGAATCACGAAAAGAGAAGTTAAGTCTTAAAGATGAGAAACTGAAATAGTTGACAAAAGTGGAAGTTGATTTTGCTAATCAAAAGATGGTTAATTAGATCATGGTAAAAGAAACCAATGAAGCAACCATAAAGTTTAATGACCTACAAAAAGTAGTTAAATCTTGGTGTGTTTATGCTGAAAAGAACACTCAGTGTGTTAATGAGCAGATTCCAAAACAAGTTCAAGCTATTATTGGTGGAAATTATTCCCAAGCTACTAATTGTGTTGATTTTAGCAAGGACATAAACATCTTAGAAAAGGATGATATTCTACCTCTTTTTTCAAAAGATTGTAAACGGAAAAAGTATTATCACTAACAGATTTGTCAAAAGTAAAAGCTCTCAGTTAAAAGACTTAACCACTTCAAAAGAAGATTCCACTTCTATTGTTTTATTAGAAAGTGAAAGTACTGAAAATTTAATGTCAAAGGAAGCAAGTAAAGGAATGAAATCATTTGTTGAGACCAAAGAGACATTATGTTGTCAAACCTTAAATACTGATGCATTGAATTTAAGTACTCAGTTGACTGACATTTCATTAGCTGATGCTCCTACATCAGCTGATCAACATGTAGATGATAAATGCTCAGCTGATGGCCTGTTAGCTGATCATAGATCCTCTTCAAATTGCTCAGCTGATCAAGGATCACTTCAAACTCTTTCAATAGGAGAAACCAAGAGAAAATGACTTAATGTTCACATGAAGTCTAAGTTTGCCACACCCAAGATTGATCAAAAACTCTTTTTAACTAAGGGTCAGCCAAAGGTGACTGTAAACAAAGACCTTATCAGTTTATAGAATCAGCTGCAATAGCTAAATGGTCAAACCAATCAGCTGGATGACCTATAGTCATCAGAGGATTGTTAAGACATCTCATGGGCAATCACTAAAACATGTTAAATGCTTCAGAAATAAAAAAATGCTATATATGTGGTAGCAAAGAACATAAGGCAAGTGATTGTTCTCTTGAAAGTAACTCAAGGCAACGGTCTGATATTGATACACAGTTGATCCATTCATTCATAAACAACCTAATATGAAATGGATAGCTAGGTGCGATCCACGGGGGTCCACTTAATTGTGGATACCTTAAGTGTCACTAACCTTCTTTCACTCATATTTGTGCAGGGTCTTAGCACATGGTATCTTGACAGTGGATGGTCAAGAACCATGACAGGTTACAAAACTTTGCTCAGTAACTACAAGAAGGAAAAGGGTCAAAGAGTGACCTTTGGTGACAACAACCGTGGGCAAACAAAAGGCTATGGTGAACTTCATAATGGGAACTTAACTCTATCTAAGGTTTCATATGTTAAAGGGCTTAAATATAATCTCATCAGTATAAGTCAGCTTTGTGATGGTGACAATAAAGTCCTTTTTACTAAGACAGGTGGTTCTATCATAAATAAAGAAGGCAAAATAGTTATTTGTGCCAAAAGAACCAAGGATGTTTATACTCTTGATATGTCCTCTGGTGATCAATCTAAGTTAACCTGTTTGTATAAAAAATCTGTAACAGACACAAACTGGTTATGGCACAAAAGGATTTCCCACCTAAACTTCAAAAATATTAACAAGTTGAGCAAGGGTGATCTAGTGTCAGGACTGCCTTCACTGCATATGTTAAGCCTAAACCTTGCTTTGCCTGTGAGAAGAGAAAGCAGCACAAGACGTCTTTTCCGTCTAAGCAAGCCTTTTCCATTACTGAACCTTTCTACATGTTGCACATGGATCTATTTGGTCCTGTTGCCACAGCAAGTATTGGTGGAAGTAAGTATGCACTAGTTATGGTTGATAAATTCTCAAGGTATACTTGAGTCATCTTCCTTAAAGCTAAGAGTGAAGCTGCTGAAGAAATAATAAGCTTTATCAGAAAGATGGAAGTGCTAAATGGCAATCTGGTAAGGATGCTTAGAAGTGATCTTGGAACTGAGTTTAGAAATCAGACTCTAGAAAGTTTCTGTGATGAGAAAGGTATATCTCAAAACTTCTCTTCTCCAAGAACTCCACAACAGAATGGTGTAGCTGAAAGGAGAAACAGAACTCTGATTGAAGCTGCAAGAACAATGTTACGTGAGAGTGGGTTATAATTTAATTTCTGGGCTGAGGCTGTCAGCTGTGCCTGTTTTACACAGAACAGATCCCTTGTGATAAAAAAGCACAACAAAACTCCTTATGAGGTGCTCAAGGGAAGGAGGCCAAACATCAGCTTTCTGCACATCTTTGGTTATCAGTGTTTCATGATGGTGATAAACAAGCGGTAGATTGAAGGATTTCTAAGATAACTATGATAAGGTTGAGAGAGAATCTCGTTTTCACCTTAGAACACACATAGTTTATTTCTTGTAAGTGTGGCAATCCTTACATTTCCTTGTGTAGCACAAGGGTTATATACTTATAAGGTATATGTTGGGAAAATGATCTCATCAGTTTGAATTTGATGAGGCAAAGTTAAGTTTGTAAGATGAGTTCTACATATAACTTAAACAGAATTATGAACCTTAGTCAGACTGAACACTTAGAGTGATTCAGACTGAGTATAAGCTAAATATAAGCTGAGCATATGTTGATCAGTTTATATTATACCTTAGTTTGCTTATTAATATGTTTAATAATCTGTGTATGTCACATAAGGTATATATCGAGTAGTCAGCTTGATGTGTTTCAAGCTGAGTGACTCAGCTCAAAAGCAGAGTCAGCTCGACAGAGTTGCTAAATATGTTTTAGTCAACTGAGTTAGACTTCTAAGGATGAGTTTATCAATGTACGTGTTAGTTCATGTATGAATTCAGATTTGTTCTCGAAGAACTCAGCTTGATGAGTTTCAAGCTGAGTAATTCAGTCCGAGTAATGAAGTCAGTTTAAAGATAATTTAAATATGTTTTAAATTCATCTTTATCTCTCTCTATATCTACGGCGAGGATAAGAAGATTCAAGATTCAAGATTCCGGTTTATCCGAAAGTTAGTTAGCGAATTAGGCTAAGTCTAGTTTGTTAGGAACCATAGCAACAGGATTATAAATACTTATCTCCTGATAAGTTTAGAGGTAAGACTCAGAGATGATTACAACTAAGTGTTGCAGAGCCAAACCTCACCTCATCGTATGTGTTACGAGTCTTGATTCAGTATCAAGATTTAATCACAGATTGCCAAAGAAGTTCGTGTGTTCGAATTAATCACATTAGTTGTGATATTGGTAAGTAATCATGTGTTGATTCAATCTGTGAAAATCCTGTTTAGAGAGTCGTCGGTATCTATAATTATATGTTAATTATTGATATCTAAGTTTGAGAGAATTGAGAGATTTATATTAGGTGATTATATATCAAGAGTTGCTTACTTGATAGTCATTGTAATCATCTTCTTATTCAAAGCATTGTAATCATCTTCTGATTAATAAAAGCATTCGATTGATTGTGGTTTGATTTATTGTGTGTAACACTTTTCTTTGATTTGTTCAATTTCCGCAGAAAGTGTATTCAACCCCCCTTCTACACACTGTTGCTTGTTATTAGTCTCTCATACAAGGGACCAACAACTGGTATCAGAGCAGGCTGAATGATTTCATCAGTTGAATAGTTCAAGATTCTGAGAAAGATTGAAATGTCGACAAGCAATACTCCATCAAACTTTCCTCATATCTCTGCTAAAGGATGTCCCATATTTGATGGAACTGACTATCCTATATGGAAGTTCAGAGCCATGCTCTTCCTAAAGTCCATTGACAACCGTATGTCGGAAGTCATCACAGAAGGAAAAATAATCCCCAAGATTCCTTCTACTGTCAGTGATACGTCTCCTGGAAAATCTGAGAAGGAAACAAGAAAGCCTGTTGCATCCTGGACTGATGAAGATTGGAAACTCTTCAATCTGGATGACAAGGCAAAGAGTGTTCTAGTGAATTCCCTAACTAATGAAATCCTGCGCACTGTGACTGGGTGTCAAACCGCAAAGGATATATGGGATACGCTGAGTGTCACTTATGAGGGCACAGATCTGGTCAAGCAGCAAAAGAAGAATCACTTGAATAGATCGTATGAAAACTTCTTTTCAAAGAAGAATGAAACCTTGGCAGATTTGTTCACAAGGTTTCACTGCTTGATAAATGACCTACTAAGTGTGGGTGTAAAAAGAGATGAAGCTGAGCTCGTGCTGAATTTTCAGGATGTGTTACCAGAAAGGTTCAATGAAGTAACCACTGCACTAAGGGCTGGAGAAACATTACACATGTATAACTGGTGTGCTCGTTTAGGTGCGGACCGGATTTCACAACGGTACAAATGCACACGGCACGGCTGGGCAAAGAACCCATCACGTGTAGCAAGATGTGCTGGTAAGACCGATGATTTATATCGAACACGGGTAAGCGTAAAAGCTATGGCTACTCTTATTCCAAACTGCTGTCTAGTTCGTTAGATAGGTGAGGATAAAACTAAACTAAATACTAGGCAGGAAAAGTAAATAAAGCAGGAAACAAAAGAAAGTGCCAAGTCACGAATCCTCCAAATCAATATTAATAGTAACGTTAGCTAATCCGGTTATAAAATGAATGAAATTATTAAGATGATTTCTAAAGTATATTTGGTACCAATCATTTATCAGTTTGAAATGATCTTAAGGTAACTCTGATTTAATCCCTGTATTATTAAAACACCGGTTAGATAAAACCTCGCTTCCCGGGTGTTATCCCGTTTTACTTAAAAGGTCAGTATTTATCTCCTAATGAAATAATAGACAGGATAATTACCATTGTCTGTCAACATCCGGTAAGAAGATATATATTTAGGTATTAAGATAATATATCAGTTCAACACCTCAAGTGGGTCTATGAGCAAATGTCCCTATATACACATACCAGACTTATACGTATCATACACCTCAAGTGGGTCCATGAGCAAATGCATATAAATATGAGTTTGTTTGTATATATATGTATAAAGATACAGGTATCCTAAGCAAATGGTTTTTTCAACACTTACGATGCCGAATACCCGCATGAACTGATAGTTTTATACAAAATAGCTAATTATAATGTTTCATTATTTTAGAAATACCAAGTCTTGAATAATATCATCACAATATAATCCTACGCATAACAACTACATAATTATATCAATTTGGATTCATTGTAACGAAGCGAAAATAAAGGAAAGAGAATACCAGTTCGTATTATACAAGGTAGAAATACATCTGGACAGCATCCTGACTCGTACAAACTTGCTGGAACTAGTTTCCGAAGACAGAAAAACAACTACAACTACGAAAACTACAAATATACACTACAAGCTACGTATTTACATGGATAGGAGGCGAGGGAGCCTCCAGAGCAGCCCGAAGGCCCCCCTGGAGTCACCTGAACTTGCCTGGAATGGTGTGTGTTAGTATGGGAGGTCTCTGGAGGTGTAAGAGAGGTGTGTTTGCCGAATGGGGCTTGGCTTGCTATTTATAGGCGTGAGAGTGAATTTACGCGCCGCGTAATGATCGGTTTCCGCGGCGCGTAAAGATGCCTGACAAGATTCCCTGACAAGATTCCTTTGCAACTTGCACTAACAGCTTGCATTCTAGAAGGTTGGGTCCGTGTCGCGGAAGAAGATAAGGTACGCGCCGCGTAAATAGGTTTTTCAGAAAATCTTCGCCTTTTGCGCGGTGTTTTATCGTTTTGACGCACGTTATCCATTTTTCCGTATTGTCTACCTGAAATAGCCTTGAATAAAATAAGAAAGCATTTAAAGCTCATTTTGGCTATATTTTATTTATTTAAAACAGATATTGGCATATATCAGATATATATTTTATGTATATTTCTGCCAATATCAATTACCCCACACTTAGGATATGCTTGTCCTCAAGCATAACTGTAAATATAATAAAAAACAAATCTTCAAAATTTCAACAAATATAATTATAGAAGAAATATTAACAAAATTCACATGATTCAGATATTAGCATTTATTAAGTTAGGAAAAATATATTCAAAAATTTACACGACTTTTGCATTCTTACCAGGTGGTTCACTCTTTCACTCAAGTGTATAAGGTTTATATCAATTTAGTGAATCACATAATGTCATGAAATGCAATATTACCATATGCTTGTATCCAAATCAAATCTATACCACTAGAGAGTTTAGAACTGTCAAGAGGACTTTTGGGGTTAAAATGTAAAAGGCTATGGGTTAAGGGTAGGAAAAAGGGATTTTTAAAAGTGGCTAAAAATAATAATCCAAAAATCAAATTAAAAACCGACTAAGCTGCTTTTATTGAACTATCGAACAGGAATATCACAATATTTTTGTTGAGAATACAATTCATCAAGCTGTAATGGAATCAGAATCTTCTGAATGACAGCTATTCACTCAGGCAATACTGAAAAAAAACTACTACTCAATGTATGACAACCTTAAAAATAGCTGAAGAAAGGTATGTCAAGAAACTGAAATTTCTCATTTGTCTGATTTTCTAATTTTTTAATTTTTATGGATTTTTGGGTTCAGCTGTATGCAACGGATAGACCAAAGATATTAACTTTTCATGTCCCGCTGATCGGTGCATGAACAACTTAAGAATACAGGAACACATAATGAAACTTAGCAGCATATAATTGGTTTAATTAATTCTGGAACTTGATATCGTCTAAAATATACATGCTATTTATATACGATATCTCATACTTTGATTGCATTATTACGATGAATTATGGTAATTGCGGCTTAATTTGGTGTGTTATTTGTTTTAGGGCTCTTGAGAGGAGAAATAGAGAAAGATGATGAAAAAAAGAGTCAAAGAGAGAAAAGTTGACTGTTTTGATACCTCTCCAATGTTTTAGGTGTATCTCACTCGTTTGAACTCGAAACGAGGTGATTCAAAAAGCTACGAAAGCTAGACAAAAGAAGCTACTATAATGTCATGTTTATGATATTTAATTGGGCCTTGATTTTCTGCAATGGGCCGATAGCTACATCAATTAATAAAAAAAGAGAAGATCACGTACGACAGGAGGCAAGGAATCAAGGAAGTAAATAAGTGGCAATATTAATTCGATTTGGGCCACACGTGTTCACACATCTCCCATGAGGTGGGCTTAGGCCAGCCCATTTGATTTATTTAGGTCACGAGAAGTCGAGAAGGGATATATATTTCACAAATTTCATACGGCAGGGATCCATCCATTCACAATTCACAATTTACGCAGAACACAATTAAGTTTGGGAAGCAGCAGTCGTACGTCAGAGGAAGAGCACAGCCGTCATCATCATTCGAGTTCGTCATTAATTAAGTATTTCTTTATTGTTTGTAAGCTTTTCAACAATGTTTACATTTAATACAATTCTTGATTCATGTTTGATCTTTGATTTGATTATGGGGTAAACCTTTTAATGTATTTACCATGATGAACAACCCCTAGGTTTGAGATGTAATCTTTACATTTATTATTTTATGATTTGTTTTGTTTATGCTTAATCACAATCCTTGAGTTTTTGATCTTAATCTTTATTGAGTAATCTGTTAGATACAGTTTGTGCATGCTCTGAGATAATGACTTGCATGTGTATTTTCTTCTTGATTATTGTTTGCTTGATCTGAGATATGACGTTTGCATGCAATAGGATAGATAACTTTTCTGAGATATGAGGGTTAAGATTACTTAATAATACCGTAGATAAAAGTTTGAGTCTGATTCACCATACAACGAGAGTTAAGTGTGTTTTGGAAAGATTAGGTCATAATCGGATTAGTAGGACTGATGGTTGTTGGTTCGAACGCCCTTAGAAACTTATCATATTAACTGTGCTTAAAACAAATTGAACCTAGGGGGAGTGATTCATTGGTAAATACAGCTTTGTCATCTGATTTCTACTTCTTAAAAATTGTTTTCATATTTACTGCTTTAATCAAATCTCTCAATACCTTGACAGCGGTTAGCTGTTACCTTTCAAAAGCCCCATATTTAATTTTCAGTAATTTAGTTTAATTAGTTATTTCTTAATAGTACTTTCAATTTCTGTTCCCTGAGGATACGATCCTGGTCTTGCCCTGTTTACTGCTATACGATCGGGTGCGCTTGCCCGTTAGTGTGTCGGTCAAATTAGGTTAGATTAGTGTTAAAATTTAAGACTGATATTCGCGTATCAAGTTTTTGGCGCCGCTGCCGGGGAACGGTGACCGATTGTGCTATTTAGAAATTACTAGTTATTCGATCCTTATTCGAGGTTTACCCCGGGTAAGTTACTGCTTTCTTAGTTTAAATTCCTTTCCTTTCCTTTATTGCTTTTTAGTTCCGTAGTTCTTCTCTTTCCTTTAGATTATAGTTAGTATCTTTGGTGTTGCTTGTTCTTTCCACTTTTAGCCGCGTTAGTATATGACCCGTAGTTCCTCGCTATTCTTGAAAATCCCATTTAAAGAACCCGAGCGAGAATTTCATCGTCGTCTGCGTGCGCTCAAATCTGCAACCACGGAGGAGAACCGTCAGACACCCAGTTCAGAGGAGGAGTACGAGGAGCCAACGTCGCCAATGGCCAACGAAGATGATACACCGATGTGGTCCGCCCGAGAGACTGCACCACCCGCACCAGAGCCTGCCATTCGTGTGCCTGAGATCACTGATCCCGGATTTGAGATCAAAGGACAATTTGTTAGTATGGCTCGAGAACTGAACTTTGATGGGAGGATTAAGCATGACCCGAACCGCCATATCCAGTCTTTCCTCGCCATCTGTGAGTTATTCAAAATCAGAGGAGCTACCTCTGATGCTGTTCGCCTGAGAGTCTTTCCGTTCACCCTGATTGGGGAAGCTCAAGAGTGGCTTGAATCTTTAGCACCAGGTTCCGTTACAACCTGGGATGGCATGAAAAATCTCTTCATCAATCACTTCTTTCCTCCAGCTAAAGAGGAAAGGATGAAAGCCGATATTCTCAACTTCTCTCAGAAGTCTGGAGAATCTTTTAATGATGCTTGGGCCCGTTTCAAGAAAATGCTACGAGAGTGCCCAAATCACGGGCTTAATAAAAGTGATCAAGTGCAGACATTCTACCGAGGAATGGATGACGACATCAGAGAGAAAATCGATTCGGCTTGTGGTGGAATCTTCCAATACAAGAGCCCGAGAGAAGCATACACACTGCTTGAGGATATCGCTATCCATAGGCAAGGATGGAATGTTGAGAGGAAGTCGTCGCGAAGGACGATCGCTGCAGTAGAAGATGGTGGTAGCCGAGACACTGTCGCATCCTTAGCAAACAATCAGAAATCTCTGGAGCGTAAGGTTGACAAATTGATCGAATCCATTCACGCTATGCAGGTAGGATGTGCAACTTGCGGGGGTCCTCATCTCACGAAGGACTGTGAGGATCGCCCAATGAATCAACCTGAGGATGTCAACTACCTTAATCAGAGATCCGGAGGTAACTACGAGGGAGGTGGATCAAACTGGCAGGGGAACCGAGGTAACTTCCATAGACAAAACCCTCCACCGGGGTATAATGCACTTTCCCCTAGACCCCAACCTCACCCTCAACCTCATCTTCAACCAGCTCAGTCGCAAGGAGGGTCGAGTCCCAGCATGGAGGACCTCCTAAAGAGCTTCATGATCACAACCACTCAGTCGGTGGAAGCTTTGAAAAATACCGTTCAGCAGAACCAGAGCATGAACGAGCAGATTCAGAGAAATCAACAAGCTTCTATTCAGACTGTAGAGCGCAACTTGGGGAGGTTGGCGGAGATCGTAGCGAGTCGACAAAGTGGGTCCCTGCCGAGCAATACCCAACAGAACCCGAATGCTGATAAACCGCGGAACGAGCACGTTCAAGCGATCACAACTCGCTCAGGTAAATCCGTTGGTAATAACATCGATGTTACTGATGATTTTTCTCCTCCTACTGTGCAGGATGATTCATCGGATGACGAGATCGAGCCTCCGCCGGTGGAAAAGCAAAAGGAACCGGAGACCGTTGCAGCAGAGTCCAGCAGCAAGAAGAAGGTCACACAACCTCCTTTGAGGGAGTACCAGCCGCCACTACCCTTTCCTGGCCGTCTTCGAAAGGAGCGCATGAAGGAGCAGTATGGTAAGTTTGTTGATTTGCTTAAACAGATTAGGATTAATGTGCCTCTTGTTGATGTGATTGCAGGTATGCCCAATTATGGGAAATTTCTGAAGGACTTGGTGTCTAACCGGAAGAAGCTGGAGGAGGCGACTACATTACCACTGGGGGAGCAGTGCTCAGCTATCTTGCAGACCGCAGCCATGCCTCCTAAACTAGGAGATCCAGGGAGTTTCACTATCCCTTGCTTTTTAGGTTCTGATACTGTTTGTAATGCTTTAGCAGACTTAGGAGCTAGCATCAATCTAATGCCATATTCTTTGTATGCTAAACTAGACCTAGGAGAACTTAAGCAGACCAGGATGTGCTTGCAGCTTGCTGACCGTAGCTTTAAATATCCTATAGGTATTGCTGAAAATGTCCCTGTTAAGGTGGACAAATTTGTCTTCCCTGTTGACTTTGTCATCTTAGAGATGAAAGAGGATAGTCATGTGCCTTTGATTCTAGGGAGACCCTTCCTGAATACTGCAGATGCCATAGTCCATGTCTCCAAGAAACAACTCAATCTAGGCATAGCTGATGATAGGGTCACTTTTTCCATAGACAAAGCCATGTCGCATGCACACACTGCTGATGACTCCTGCTACTTTGTGGATACTATCGATCACTGCCTCAATGCTGAAATGGAAAACTTTCTGATGGCTGACATCTCTGAGGAAACCTTGATGGGTAATGGTACTGATGCCATTAACCCTGATGCCATGATGCGAGAGCTCGAAGAAATCCTACATGCTGACGCCGTAGATGCCCAAGCGACTGATGGAGCATTCGAGAAAATCTCTCCAACTGAGAAGATCCGGATCAAAACCTCTCTTGAGGAACCTCCTACTCTTGAACTCAAACCTTTACCTTCTCATCTCGAGTATGCTTATCTGCAAGGAGAGTCTTCTCTCCCTGTCATCATTTCTTCGACCCTTTCTGAGAGTGAGAAGGAGAGTCTGATCCGTGTTCTCAAAGCCCACAAAGGGGCAATCGCCTGGAAAACTGCTGACATACCAGGGATTAACCCCTCCTATTGCACACACAAAATTCTCATGGAGGACACTTATAAGCCATGTGTGCAAAGACAGAGGAGGTTAAACCCTAATATGAAGGAGGTAGTTAAGAAAGAGGTGATAAAACTACTAGACGCCGGGCTTATCTATCCCATATCAGACAGCCCTTGGGTGAGCCCCGTTCAGGTAGTTCCTAAGAAGGGAGGTACGACCGTGGTTCTTAATGAACGGAACGAACTCGTTCCAACTCGTATGGTCACGGGATGGCGGGTATGCATTGATTATAGAAAACTCAATGATGCTACCCGTAAGGATCATTTCCCGCTCCCTTTCATCGATCAAATGCTAGAGAGATTGGCAGGAAATGAGTTCTATTGTTTCCTTGACGGTTTCTCTGGTTATTTCCAGATACCCATAGACCCGAAGGATCAGGAGAAGACCACCTTCACCTGTCCTTTTGGGACTTTCGCTTACAGGAGGATGCCGTTCGGCCTGTGTAACGCACCCGCTACCTTTCAGCGGTGCATGACGGCAATCTTCCATGACATGATCGAGGACTGCATGGAAGTCTTCATGGATGATTTTTCTGTCTTTGGTAGTTCTTTCGATTCTTGTCTCGCTAGTCTCGATCGTATCCTAGCTCGATGCGAGGAGTCCCACCTCGTGTTGAATTGGGAAAAATGTCACTTCATGGTCCGAGAAGGCATTGTTCTCGGACACAAAATCTCAAGTGTGGGGTTGGAGGTCGACAAATCAAAAATCGACGTTATCTCACGACTCCCTCCACCCACGACTGTCAAAGCTGTTCGTAGCTTCTTGGGTCATGCCGGCTTCTATAGGCGTTTCATCAAAGATTTTTCAAAAATCGCCCGGCCGATGACCCAACTACTCGAGAAGGATACACCATTTGTTTTCTCACCAGAATGTGTGAAATCCTTCAATCTTCTGAAACATGAGCTCACACACGCCACTATCATGGTACCACCCGATTGGTCACTTCCATTCGAGCTCATGTGTGATGCGAGTGATTATGCACTCGGGGCGGTTTTGGGCCAAAGAAAGAAAAATCATTTTCAGCCCATATACTATGCGAGTAGGACTCTCACTGATGCGCAGGAGCACTACACCACGACTGAGAAAGAGCTCCTGGCGGTGGTATTTGCATTCGACAAATTCCGCCCATACTTAGTCTTATCGAAGACCATAGTATACACCGACCATTCTGCGCTAAAATATCTGTTCGCCAAACAAGATGCGAAACCCAGACTCATTCGTTGGATTCTGCTCCTCCAAGAGTTCGATATTGAGATCCGGGACAAGAAAGGCGCAGAAAACTTAGCCGCCGATCATCTTTCCCGACTCGAGAACCCAAATCTCGAAGAACTCAACGAGACTGCCATCGATGACACCTTTCCTGACGAGTTCTTACAGATGATCGAGTCTCAACAAGAGGAAGAACCTTGGTATGCTGACATAGCCAATTATCTAGCTGCGAGGTTCATTCCAAAGGGGTTGACACATCAGCAGAAGCGGAAATTTCTGACTGATGTCAAACATTTCTACTGGTACTCACCCCATCTGTTCAGGTTAGGTGCAGACTATGTCTTGCGCCGTTGCGTGTTTGGTACTGAGGCCAAACAAATTTTACGTGAATGTCACGAAGGTCCAACCGGAGGACACTTCGGCCCGAACTACACCACGAAAAAGGTGTTAGATTGTGGTTTCTATTGGCCAACTCTTTTCAAAGATACATTCGCCATGGTCAAAACCTGTGATGCATGCCAGCGAGCTGGAAACATCTCCAAAAGAGATGAAATGCCCCAACAGGGCATCCAGGTTTGCGAGATATTCGATGTTTGGGGGATAGACTTCATGGGTCCATTCCCTACATCTCACAAAAACAAGTACATACTCGTGGCGGTCGATTATCTATCGAAATGGGCCGAGGCAAAAGCCCTGCCTACAAATGACGCCCGAGTAGTTGTCACTTTTCTGAAATCCTTATTTTCGCGATTTGGGTGTCCGAAAGCGCTTATCAGTGATCGAGGCTCTCACTTCTGTAATCAGCAGTTGGAGAAAGTCTTGAGACGATACGGTGTCACGCACCGTTTCTCGACCCCATATCATCCGCAGACGAGCGGACAAGTCGAAAATACGAATCGTGGGTTGAAGCGCATTCTTGAGCGGACCATAGGGTTTAACCCAAAGTTATGGTCCGAGAAGCTTGATGATGCCTTGTGGGCATTTCGAACAGCTTACAAAACACCCACTGGTTCCACTCCATACCGTATGGTTTACGGTAAAGCTTGTCACCTCCCAATCGAGATTGAACACCGTGCATTCTGGGCATTGAAAAATGCCAATCTCGACCCTGAAGAGGGAGGAAAGCATAGATTTCTCCAGCTGAATGAACTTGATGAGTTGAGGTATCAAGCCTATGATAACTCAAAGATGTACAAGGAGAGATCTAGGATGCTGCATGATAAGCGTTTGAAAATCTTCAAAGAGTTTAAACCAGGTGACAAAGTTTTGCTTTTCAATTCTCGTCTGAAGTTCACGCCTGGAAAGCTTCGATCGCGATGGACTGGTCCTTACACAGTCATCAAATCATCTCCAATGGGGTTCGTTGATCTTGAATCAGAAAGGGGTCCATTCCGAGTTAATGGACATCGCCTAAAACTCTACAATCAGATCCAAGAACCCGACCTCGAGGAGGTCATGCTAATCTACCCCAAGTAATCTAACTCGGGGGCGAGTCAAGCTCAGGACTCGGAAATAAACGAGGCGCTTTTCGGGAGGCAACCCGGTTTTTTTTTTTTTTCTTTTCCTTTTGGTTTGTTTTCTTTGTTTTTTTTGTGTGTGCTTGTTTTGTTTTTGTGTTGCTTGCAGGTGGTGATTGTGATGATATGAAGATGCCAGAGTTCCAGCTGTTGATCTGCCGCCGACAACCCCCAGGGAGTATTGTTTCTTTAAACTCTTATTTGTTTCCACATTTTTATGCTTATCTGATCGCATTGGGGACAATGCAAATTTCTAAGTGTGGGGTGGGGGTTAAATTACTTAACCAGTTTCTTGTTGTCCTGTGAGCACTATCTTCGAGCTGAGATAGTTTAAATTATGCCATTTGTGCCAGAAATTTTTAAAAATTTTAGACACGTCATTACTCGTTAATTTAGTTGTTAAGAAAAAGAATTCAACTTGGTGGCGGAATTATGTTCAGATTATTTGTGTCAGTGTTTGTGGCTTTTCATCATTGTAAAAATTTTGAGCTCACTTTCAGTCTTAAATAATTTAGAGAGTACAAAAAGTCTTGCATATTAATTCAAAAAATTGATGGAACTTTCAGAAAGTTATAATCAGCGTGTCGGTATCCTGAGATACCACAATACATAATGAGATAGCTGAATCTTGACAAAAATAGGTTGAGATTGATTCCTTAGTTTTATAAGACTTATGTGTTGCTTACAAGAGTTATATGCCTAAATTAATAGTGAAAAACACTATGTGGCCTTTTGGATTCGGACAAGTAAACCCGAGGGATTTTCAAATCTAGCATACTAAGGCCAACTGGTCTGGATATGTTGGCCGAAAGTCCGCTACATGGATCCATTAGAAAGTCACGTTTGATCTATTAATTCGAAAAAAAAAAAAAAAGAAAGGCATGAAAAAAAAATAAAAAGGGAAATGAAAAGGAAAAAATAGCAGCACATTTGTCGAGTAAACTTTGGAATCACCAATAAACCTTGAGGTCGAGAGTTTTCTAGAGGAATATGCTAAACTAATATGTAAGAATGAGTACGATTTGAATTATAAGGGTTGTTTAGTGTTGTGAGAAATTATTTAGAATAATGAAACGTTGGAGAGGATTCTTACACAAACATGCGCATTGTTCTGAATGTAATTTGTAGTTGCCGGGTTAAGTGACGTTTCTGACGATTCTTTTGACTGTTTGACGTGTGCACGGAAGTTTTTGTTGAGTTGTTCATTTGATCTACCTGGTGCAATGGTTTTTTTTTTTTAAAAGATAGTTTGCTTGAGGACAAACAAAGTTTAAGTGTGGGGTGTTTGATATCGTCTAAAATATACATGCTATTTATATACGATATCTCATACTTTGATTGCATTATTACGATGAATTATGGTAATTGCGGCTTAATTTGGTGTGTTATTTGTTTTAGGGCTCTTGAGAGGAGAAATAGAGAAAGATGATGAAAAAAAGAGTCAAAGAGAGAAAAGTTGACTGTTTTGATACCTCTCCAATGTTTTAGGTGTATCTCACTCGTTTGAACTCGAAACGAGGTGATTCAAAAAGCTACGAAAGCTAGACAAAAGAAGCTACTATAATGTCATGTTTATGATATTTAATTGGGCCTTGATTTTCTGCAATGGGCCGATAGCTACATCAATTAATAAAAAAAGAGAAGATCACGTACGACAGGAGGCAAGGAATCAAGGAAGTAAATAAGTGGCAATATTAATTCGATTTGGGCCACACGTGTTCACACATCTCCCATGAGGTGGGCTTAGGCCAGCCCATTTGATTTATTTAGGTCACGAGAAGTCGAGAAGGGATATATATTTCACAAATTTCATACGGCAGGGATCCATCCATTCACAATTCACAATTTACGCAGAACACAATTAAGTTTGGGAAGCAGCAGTCGTACGTCAGAGGAAGAGCACAGCCGTCATCATCATTCGAGTTCGTCATTAATTAAGTATTTCTTTATTGTTTGTAAGCTTTTCAACAATGTTTACATTTAATACAATTCTTGATTCATGTTTGATCTTTGATTTGATTATGGGGTAAACCTTTTAATGTATTTACCATGATGAACAACCCCTAGGTTTGAGATGTAATCTTTACATTTATTATTTTATGATTTGTTTTGTTTATGCTTAATCACAATCCTTGAGTTTTTGATCTTAATCTTTATTGAGTAATCTGTTAGATACAGTTTGTGCATGCTCTGAGATAATGACTTGCATGTGTATTTTCTTCTTGATTATTGTTTGCTTGATCTGAGATATGACGTTTGCATGCAATAGGATAGATAACTTTTCTGAGATATGAGGGTTAAGATTACTTAATAATACCGTAGATAAAAGTTTGAGTCTGATTCACCATACAACGAGAGTTAAGTGTGTTTTGGAAAGATTAGGTCATAATCGGATTAGTAGGACTGATGGTTGTTGGTTCGAACGCCCTTAGAAACTTATCATATTAACTGTGCTTAAAACAAATTGAACCTAGGGGGAGTGATTCATTGGTAAATACAGCTTTGTCATCTGATTTCTACTTCTTAAAAATTGTTTTCATATTTACTGCTTTAATCAAATCTCTCAATACCTTGACAGCGGTTAGCTGTTACCTTTCAAAAGCCCCATATTTAATTTTCAGTAATTTAGTTTAATTAGTTATTTCTTAATAGTACTTTCAATTTCTGTTCCCTGAGGATACGATCCTGGTCTTGCCCTGTTTACTGCTATACGATCGGGTGCGCTTGCCCGTTAGTGTGTCGGTCAAATTAGGTTAGATTAGTGTTAAAATTTAAGACTGATATTCGCGTATCAAAACTCAAAAATAAAATAGACTAAAAATGGGGTAAACATGGGTGATGAAACGAAAGGTTAAGGCTTAAAGTGGTTAACTAGGGTATCGAATGCTAAAAATGAGCATTGCGCTGAAAAAGGGTTAAAAATAAAATAAATTAAATAATCTAAAATTAAGATTATCTAAGTTTGAAAGGAAAAGGCTTAAAATAACGGGTTCTAAAAAAGAAAGGTGGCCTCTATCAGTGCAATAGTCTAGTTCTCATTTTGGTGGTTTCGAAAAGAATTCAGTAACAAGTTCTGAAATATATGCAATTTAGACATTCTCACAGCAAAAGAATTCAGTGTTTAATGATAACAACTGATAGGCTCAAACACTCAATTTAAGTACATGCTGTATTTATGCTAAGTCGTAAAATCTCGAATAATTTTCCTTTATTATGTAATCTGAATTCATATAAATTTAATTAAAAATTTCATACAAATAATCATAAATGCGAAAAAATTTAAATTTGAATTTTGAATTAATTTACAAATTAAAACTATGAGAATTTTGCAAAATTTTTGAAATTTTGGGGATTTTTGACAAATTTAACAAGAAATATGGATATCTCTACCCCACACTTAAAATGGTACAATGTCCTCATTGTACTCAAAACCATGAATAGATAAAAGTGAAGTAGAGAGAACTCCCCTATTTTGCAGATCGAAATTTTGGTATTGTTGCTGAGCTGACTGCCAACATATGCGTGATTAATCGTAATTTCGATTCTGAGACCAGAAATCTCACACATAATTTTATTAAGTTTGTAGCAAAAATAAAGCAAAAGAAAAACAAACCATTTATTCGGGTTACATACTATTCGTACGATATGTAAGCGAACAGAATAACGCTTTGAAATGCGGAATCTTTTATAGTCAGATTTTCAAGACTGCAAAACTAAATCAACAGTTAGAATAATGCACGATATTATTACCTTCCCCGGCAACGGCACCAAAAATCTGGTGTGCTCGTTTAGGTGCGGACCGGATTTCACAACGGTACAAATGCACACGGCACGGCTGGGCAGAGAACCCATCGCGTGTAGCAAGATGTGCTGGTAAGACCGATGATTTATATCGAACACGGGTAAGCGTAAAAGCTATGGCTACTCTTATTCCAAACTGCTGTCTAGTTCGTTAGATAGGTGAGGATAAAACTAAACTAAATACTAGGCAGGAAAAGTAAATAAAGCAGGAAACAAAAGAAAGTGCCAAGTCACGAATCCTCCAAATCAATATTAATAGTAACGTTAGCTAATCCGGTTATTAAATGAATGAAATTATTAAGATGATTTCTAAAGTAGATTTGGTACCAATCATTTATCAGTTTGAAACGATCTTAAGGTAACTCTGATTTAATCCCTGTATTATTAAAACACCGGTTAGATAAAACCTCGCTTTCCGGGTGTTATCCCGTTTACTTAAAAGGTCAGTATTTATCTCCTAATGAAATAATAGACAGGATAATTACCATTGTCTGTCAACATCCGGTAAGAAGATATATATTTAGGTATTAAGATAATATATCAATTCAACACCTCAAGTGGATCTATGAGCAAATGTCCCTATATACACATACCAGACTTATACGTATCATACACCTCAAGTGGGTCCATGAGCAAATGCATATAAATATGAGTCTGTTTGTATATATATGTATAAATATACAGGTATCCTAAGCAAATGGTTTTTTCAACACTTACGACGCCGAATACCCGCATGAACTGATAGTTTTATACAAAATAGCTAATTATAATGTTTCATTATTTCAGAAATACCAAGTCTTGAATAAAATCATCACAATATAATCCTACGCACAACAACTACATAATTATATCAATTTGGATTCATTGTAACGAAACGAAAATAAAGGAAAGAGAATACCAGTTCGTATTATACATGGTAGAAATACATCTGGACAGCATCCTGACTCGTACAAACTTGCTGGAACTCGTTTCCGAAGACAGAAAAACAACTACAGCTATGAAAACTACAAATCTAAACTACAAGCTACGTATTTACATGGATAGGAGGCGAGGGAGCCTCCAGAGCAGCCCGAAGGCCCCCCTGGAGTCACCTGAACTCGCCTGGAATGGTGTGTGTGAGTATGGGAGGTCTCTGGAGGTGTAAGAGAGGTGTGTTTGCCGAATGGGGCTTGGCTTGCTATTTATAGGCGTGAGAGTGGATTTACGCGCCGCGTAATGATCGGTTTCCGCGGCGCGTAAAGATGCCTGACAAGATTCCTTTGCAACTTGCACTAACAACTTGCATTCTAGAAGGTTGGGTCCACGTCACGGAAGAAGATAAGGTACGCGCCGCGTAAATAGATTTTTCAGAAAATCTTCGCCTTTTGCGCGGTGTTTTCTCGTTTTGACGCGCGTTATCCATTTTTCCGTATTGTCTACCTGAAATAGCCTTGAATAAAATAAGAAAGCATTTAAAGCTCATTTTGGCTATATTTTATTTATTTAAAACAGATATTGGCAGATATCAGATATATATTTTATGTATATTTCTGCCAATATCAATAACCTACAGTCCATCTATGGGTTCTTGCTGAGTCATGAACAGATCATAGAACACAAAAGAGCTTCTCAACAACAACTAAAAGAATCTTTGGACAAAACAGAAGTTGCATTAGTTGCACAGAAGAAGAAGAAAGGTTCAAAAGCTATGGTTGTTGAATCTGAGACTGAGTCAGAATCTCAAACTGACCACTCAGACTCAGACTCAAGTGATACGGATGATGTTCAGACTATCACTGAGCAGATGGCCATGTTAGCCAGACGTTTGAGAAAAGCTCAAAGGGGAAGAGGAAGATCTTACAGGAGCAAAGGGAAGAGTTCCTTTGATCCCAAGAATGCTGTGTGCTTCAACTGTCAGAAAAAGGGACATATAGCTGCTGAGTGCAGATCTAAGAAGGTAGAATCAACATCTGTTATTGATAAGAATGCTTATAGAGCTGATAAGTACAAGAAAAAGTACACTCAGCTCAAGAAATCAAAGCCTGAAGACAAACCCAGTGGAAAAGGTTTATATGCTGAAACCTGGGATACAGAATCATCCACCTTATATGATAATGTATGTCTAATGGCTCAAGTAGATGAAGAGCTAGAATTGGATGAGGTTGATTATGGTCAGTCCAAATCAATCTTTGAAGCTGACATGAAGGAAGCTGAGGAAAATAGCAAACTGAGTGATTGGGATCCTGCTTCCATGTACAAGGTAAGTAATTTCTACTCTTATACAGATGAGGAGAAAGGTCTTGCTTTTGATTATTTGCTAAATGATTTCAAGACCATCCTTAAGTCTCAGACTGACCTCAAAGCTGAAATTGCAAACCTGAAGGACGAGATTAAGGAAAACAAATCTCTCATTGATGTTGGTAAGAAAGCACAGTGTGACCTTGAATGTCAGAGGCACATTCATAAGCTTCTTAGTGAAGAACTTCAGGAAGCTAAAGACAAAGCTGATCAACTCCAAAAGATCACTGAGTCTTGGTGTAAGTCATCAAAGCTTGCTGAACAGTGCATAAACCAACATATACCTAAACAGGTGAAGGCTGTACTTAGAGGTGACTATCAAATAGCAGCTTATGTAGTTGATGATGAGATAGCAAGTACAGATTCTGAGGAAGATAGACAACTGATTAAGTCTCAGAAGTCAGCCTCAGAGAAAAGACATGATCCAAACCTAAAATTCAATATGTTTGTGAAGGCCAAAGATCATGGTAATGAGTGCTCAACATCCAAACAACATGGTAAGTATGTGTTGGACAGATTAGGCACTCAGCCTGTTCAAAGAACTTCAGTCATAGAAAGGCTTAATCCAAATCCTTTCAAAAGACAAAATTCTCTATCTGGCTCGGAGAGAAGTTATAAGAACAGGAAGACCACTGTAAGTCAGAGGTCAAATCACAACAATGGTAAGTCCAAAGTTGTTGATCTTGGTAAGTCCAAGAAGATCAACAGTGGTAAGTCCAAACCTGTTGAAACTGGTGAGTCCAGTAGGCATTACAAAGGTAAGTCCAAAGTCATGCAGAAGAAGGTTGTTAGTCAATCTTCTCAGGATAACAAACAGAGACCTGACAAAGGTAAGTCCAAAGTCAGTGATCACCAGGTGAATCAGCTTGCAAAGAAAGTTGAGAAGTTATCCACCACATACAATCCTACAACTGAAAGTAAACTCTCACAAGAATTGTTAGACACTCTACCTCCTGTCATCATTAGAAAAAGGAGATGCTACAAATGCAGAAGTAGAGGTCATGAGGCTAAGGACTGTGATGCTGAAATCTCAAGGCCTGAGCAAGAACAAACTGATCAGCCTACACAGGATTCAGTTCCTGCTCAAGCTGAGCAGTCAGTTCAACAAGATGAAGCTGCTAAGTGCTCCTTATCTGAACCCACCAAGAAGTGGGTTCCTAAGCAAAACTAATATGTTTAGTTTTTATATCATGTGCAGGGTTCAAGTAAATGGTACTTGGATAGTGGATGTTCAAGGCACATGACCGGATGGAAAGGACTTCTCAGTGATTTCCAGGAAGATGAAGGTCCTAAAGTAACATTTGGTGACAACTCCCATGGAAGAACCAAAGGCTATGGGAAGATGCAAGCTGGTAAAGTCACTTTCCAGAGAGTTGCATATGTCAAAGGCCTCAAACACAACCTGATTAGTATCAGTCAATTGTGTGATGAGGACAATGTTGTTACTTTTAGGAAGAAAGCAGGAACAATTTATAATGCTAAGGGAAAGCCTGTATTAATAGCTAAAAGAGAAAGATATGTGTATCTACTTGATCTTAATTCTGCTGATCCTAATAATGAAACCTGCTTGTATTCCCATTCTGTTCCTGAGCTGATTTAGTTATGGCATAAACGTTTGTCTCATTTGAACTTTAAAAATATAAATATGCTGTCCAATAAAGAGTTAGTCTCTAGATTACCAAAAATCACATTTGTCAGAGACAAATTGTGTTCAGCTTGTGAACAAGGGAAACACCATAAAGGGTTCTTTAAATCAAAGCAAAATTTTTCAATAACAGACCCATTGCATATGTTGCATATGGATCTGTTTGGACCCATAAGTACTCCAAGCCTAAGTGGCAAGAAGTACACTCTGGTGATAGTAGATGAGTTCTCACGATTCACCTGGGTAATATTCCTAAAAGCCAAAAGTGAGGCTGCCCTGGAGATAATAAGTTTCATCAAAAGGGAAGAGTTGCAGAAAGGTTTGTCTGTAAAGCAACTAAGAAGTGATCATTGGACTGAGTTCAGGAACTCAACCCTTGAAAGCTTCTGTGAACAAAAAGGAATATTACAAAATTTCTCATCTGTCAAAACTCCACAACAAAATGGAGTTGCTGAAAGGAGAAATAGAACCTTAATTGAGGCTGCAAGGACAATGCTATGTGAGGCAGGATTGAAACTCTATTTCTGGGATGAAGCTGTTAGTACAGCCTGCTATACTCAGAATAGGTCAATCATTGTCAAGAGACATGGAAAGACTTCATATGAAATGTATAAGTCTAGAAAGCCCAATATAGGTTATTTCCATATCTTTGGTTCAAAATGCTATGTGCTGAATCAAAGAGATCAGCTCCATAAGTTGGAACCCAAAGCTGATCCTGGAATATTTGTTGGTTATTCCTCAATCTCCAAATCTTACAGAGTATATAACTCTAGGAGAAAGGCCATTGAAGAATCAATTCATGTTTCATTTGATGAAGACAATATTGATCAAGCTGAGAAAAGTCAAGCTGACTCCGTTAGTCTGAGTGAGCTTGAAAGGCCAAGGGAAATCAACATGTCAAATCCTATGTATGTCATAGGAGATGATAGTGATGATGATGTGTGTTCATCAATGAAATCATCACAAGCTTCAAAGGATTCTCAAGCTGAGAAAGATGATGAGTTCGTCAATCCTTTTGGAGCTGAAGTCACTCAGACTGAGAATCTTAGTGATAATCAGTTTGTTGACAATGCTGCTGTTGAGACTGAGGAGATAAGTTCACCTCGAGGTTCTCAACATCACTCAGATTCAGAACCTGACTCTCCAACTACCACATTTAAATTCCTCAAAGATCATCCTCAAGATCAAATCATTAGAAATGTCCAAGAGAAAGTCATGACCAGATCTAAGGCTACAGCTAACTATGCTGCTCACTTTGGTTTTCTGTCTCAGATGGAACCAAAGAAGACTGAGGAAGCCTTAACATATGAGGATTGGATTGATGCTATGCAAGAGGAATTAAATGAGTTTGAGAGGAATAAAGTCTGGACCCTTGTACTTGCCCCCAAAGATCATTCAATTATAGGCACTAAGTGGGTCTATAGAAATAAAATGGACAAGGATGGAGTGATAGTTAGGAACAAAGCCAGGCTGGTAGCACAAGGGTATAAGCAAGAAGAAGGAATTGATTATAATGAGACCTTTGCCCCTGTTGCTAGAATTGAAGCCATAAGGCTGTTCCTAGCTTATGCAGCATATAAAGACTTCAAAGTCTATCAGATGGATGTGAAAAGTGCTTTCCTCTATGAAAAACTTCAAGAGGAAGTCTATGTGAAACAACCTCCTGGCTTTGTCAGTTTCAGGACTTTGGGATGAGTTTCAAGAAAACTTCAGCAGGGAGCTGTTGTGCTCAAATCTTGTGGATGCAGCATCAGCTTCAGGACTTTGGGATGAGTTTCAAGAAAACTCCTATCTTCTGTGATAACCAAAGTGCAATAGCCATCACTTACAATCCAGTATTTCACTCAAGAACCAAGCATATTGAAATTATACATCACTTCATAAGGGACATCGTGGAAAAAGGTAAAGTTGACATTAAATTTATCTCCACTGATGACCAATTAGCAGATATCTTTACTAAGCCCCTTGATGAAAAGAGGTTTATGTATCTGCTAAGTAAATTGGGTATGCTCAACCCCTAGCTAAGTGTCTAAAATTTGAGTTCTCAGTTTGACAGAAACTAAGTGTCTTAAGCTGGGTGCACAGTTTATAAATAAGTTTTCATAAACTGTTCTATATATCAAACTGAAAAATGAGTTCACATGTTTGGTCAGTTCCAAACATAATTCAACTACTCAGTGTGGTTGAAATGTTCGTTTGAGTTAGTCTCGAACAAAATGACTAAGTGTCATTGAGTCTGAGCTATGTGCTTAACTCACACTGTGTGATTGGTTCACACGTTTGATCAGTTCCAAACATAATTCGACTACTCAGTGTGGTTGAAATATTAGTTAGTCTCGAACAAAATGACTAAGTGTCATTGAGTCTGAGCTATGTGCTTAACTCACACTGTGTGATTGGTTCACACGTTTGGTAAGTTCCAAACATATTTTACCTACTTAGTGTAGCTAAAATTACATGTTTAAGTCAGTCTTAAACATAAATGACTAAGTGTCATTGAGCCTGAGCTGTGTGCTCTACTCAAGTTGAGTATTAATCTCACGATGAGTGCTCCACTCAAGCTGAGTGCTTGAATCAAGCTGAGTGCTTGACTTAGACCCAGTAATATGTTTACTCAGCTTGGTGTGTCCAATCTATGAATTAATTACTAAGTGTTATTAATTTTTTTGTCCATACGTATTTGAATCAGTTTCAATTCGTATTGTATATCAATTGTGTATTGATATATTTACAAAGTGTTTATAATCTTATTATTTGTTAATATTATTATTTTACACTTGTATCCGTTGGAGAATGATGTGGTTCTACCCTCCAACTGTTACATCAAGCTGTAATTTTTCGGCGTAACGGATAAAAAGGGGAATTTCTAACGGTAACTTTTATCTCTCCTCGGAAAGGTATATATATCGATCATAGTCGAATTAGAGAAGTTACGCTTTAAATCCAGACTTCTCACATACTAAAATACCTTTCACTTTCTTTGCTAAGTGCAAATTTCTGTTCCATCGAATTAACCCTAAAGTCGCTCAGTGCGCAATTGACGATCGCTCAGTGCGAGTTACAATTTGATTATTCTGTGTAATCTAAACATTGAATGATGGAAATTACAACTCTTGTTCTAGGTGAGCGGATGGTCAAAGGTGCTACTTTTAAGAACAATGGACTGCCAGTGATTAAAATCAACAATCAACGGGCCTGTCTTGCGATTCCTCAGAGGAAACAAGGTAGAGGATATGAAACTTGGGTTGATTATATCCGTAAATGCCCCCTGGCATTCGCCTTCTGTGGCGCATCATTCAACATTGTTCCCCAACATCTGTTGGAGTTCTGGTTTACATGCACCTTCAACCAAAACAGAGGAGAGATCATAGGCACTATTCGTAATGGAGATAAAATAGTGGTCCTCACGGTTCAACGGCTAAGGGAAGTTCTTCAACTTCCTGTTCAGGATGTGTTCGAGTCCACCATGACTAGAAAAGTGGCGAGGTCAGTTCTACCTCTGATGGGTCACCCTCAAACTGAAGGGGTGATCAAGAAGGCCACTTTCCCAACTGGCTGGGGCTTCATGGTGTCAACAGTGGTCCGTTCACTAGGGACTAAAGTTGGAGGCTTGGACCAAGTCAACGAGTTTGAAATGCAGCTGTTATACAATATGTTCTTTGACAGACGTATCGACTATGCACATCTTATATTCAACGAACTCAAAGTCCAAGTACTGAAGACCACCAGGGACTTCCATGTACCATTCATAAGGTACTTGTCCTTGGTGATTGAAGCTGAGTTGGGAGATCTCCATGAAGCTGAACGGGATGTGTTTCCTGTTCCATCACTCAGCTCCAAGATGTTCAATAATGACATCTTCCCTGAGCAAGAGGGACTAAGTGGTCCAATGCTCTTGGTAGTTGAGGGAGGTTCTTCTGAGAGTGAACCTGAGGGATCAAATCAAGGGGGTGCTTCTCAAGCTGACACAGAAGTTCAAGCTGAGCTCTCTGCTCAGGCTGAACCAGAACATACTGAAGCTGCTTCTGGTAAGACCTCTCCTCTCTCACTTTCTTCTCACTTTTCTCCATCTACATTTGGAGATAAGACTGCAGTGGAACCAACTCAGTCTAACCCGTATCCTCCACCTTCATTCCATTTACCTTCCAAATCTGAAGCCACCCCTAGTATGCCCACTGCTGCTAGGGAGAATATCCGAACCTACAAACGTAAAACTGCCATAGGTGGTGCCACTCCTAAAGGCATCACTGGAGCTGAGATCACATTGATCCCTCCGGCAGGAGTTGAGGGGGAGACGCCTACTCTCAAGGTGTCAACCTCAAGGCTCTTTAAAACCCAACAGCCTAAACCGGGTGTGGTATCTACTCAGCCCACACTTACTCATGCCATGGGAGAGTCTACTTCTGTGCCTGAACAGACACATTCAGGTTACATTAAACATATGACCAATCCACAGGGTCAATCACCCCCTATATACCCAAAAGCCAACCACCAACCCATACACTTCACGTCTCGAGCCCTATTCGTTCTATTCATTTCTCATACTCTAGTGCACGACCTGTCACTGTTTCATCTTCAAGCCAAGATGAATCACAGGGTACAAACTCTGGTGCAGATGAATTTGAAGGTAAACACCAACCTTTGGATGATGCACCCAAAGACTCTCCTCACACTGATACTGCCTCCTCAGGCATCCAGCAGTTGAAAGAATATGTTGCTGCTCAGTTTGGTTTGTTCCATCTCAAGCAGAAGAAGCACAAACGCCAAATCTATCAGAGGCTTGAGAAGCTGACAAAGGATGTTCAAGAGATTGCCTCTGCAGTTGCTACACTCCAACAACAAAGGACTTCAAACCCTATTGATGATGACAAAAAGGGGGAGAAGGTTCAAGCTGAAGCTGAAGCTCTTCTAGTTCTAGCTAAAGGAGCAGAGAGGAAGACTCATACTGAGGGGGAGTTAGAAATAAACAAAGAGGAACCTGCAGCTAAAAAGAAAAAAGTGATAGAAAATGAATCTGAAGCTGATAGTGTTTCTGAAACTGAAGAGGAAAAAGCTACAAGGGAGATGATTGAAATGATTGAACTAGAGGAAGCTGCTGAGCTGGGCATATCCCTTGATGAGCTTAGGAAAAGGAAAGAAAAAGAGGCCAGGGATCAAGAAAAAGAAAAAGAAACAGAAGCTTTGGCATGAGCTGAAGCTGTATATACTGGTCCAAGACCTGATCAAATTCCATACTCAGATGCAGAACTGCAGGAATGTTACTTCAGAAGGAGCTACAACAAAGAGATCAGAGGAATGACCTTGAGCAGAGCAAATGGAGCTGTCATTCTCACTTTTGAGCTTAGTGACAAATCAACAGTGGGAATGGACCTGAGATATGTTCACAGGATGGGCTACATTGAATGGCAAAAGATAATGATGCTGCTCAAGAAATTTAAAAGAAGTCAGATCAAACAAGAAATTCTATCTGAAGTCTCCAAGTTGATTGCTAGAGCTGAAGAACTGAGGTATGTCCCAGTTCCTGGTCTGCAGTGGGAAAATTTGTTCGACATGCCTGTAGGAGTAGAATTCAGATAAAATCAAAGCATCAACACTCCTATTCAAGGCTTCATGTTTAAGGATCAGGTAGGTAATCCCAGTTTTATTAAGCTAAATGAGGCTTGCTATCTAAAAGCTGAGGATGCCTTGAGAATAAGAAACTGTTGTGGTAGTGAGGAGTTAAATCAGTTAATAAAGTATAGACTGAACAAACTCATTAGAGTACAACAGAAGGAACTTCAGGGAAACGATGAAGCTGAAAGATTGTTAGATGAGATCAATAAAGAGATCATCATCTGGAAGCTTTTACATCCTGAGTTCATCAGAAAGATTAGATTAGTTCTAATATTTTTGTAAGCACTATGTGTGCATGATCTAAGTGATCAACAACTTTTGTATTATGATCAGTTCTATTAATACAAATATAAAGTTTGATATGTTCAACTATATTATGATGTGTTCATAGCTATAAGTCTGATAAGTTCAGCTTAATGAATAAATGATAAGTTCTTATTCATTAATATAATTAGTTGGTGTGTTCAACAAAAAATTGGTGTGTTCCAATTTAAATTGATAAGTTCAATTAATATTGATATGTTCAATAAATATTTGATCAGTTCAAATAATAAAATCTTAATAAGTTTAAGATTTAAAACATAATTCTGTTAAACAAACTTAAGAACTGTTTGATGGTTTTGTCATCATCAAATAGGGGGAGTTTGTTGGGAAAATGATCTCATCAGTTTGAATTTGATGAGACAAAGTTAAGTTTGTAAGATGAGTTCTACATATAACTTAAACAGAATTATGAAGCTTAGTCAGATTGAACACTTAGAGTGATTCAGACTGAGTATAAGCTGAATATAAGCTGAGCATATGTTGATCAGTTAAATTATACCTTAGTTTGTTTATTAATATGTTTAATAATCTGTGTATGTCACATAAGGTATATATCGACTAGTCAGCTTGATGTGTTTCAAGCTGAGTGACTCAACTCAAAAGCAGAGTCAGATCGACAGAGTTGCTAAATATGTTTTAGTCAACTAAGTTAGACTTCTAAGGATGAGTTTATCAATGTACGTGTTAGTTCATGTATGAATTCAGATTTGTTCTCGAAGAACTCAGCTTGATGAGTTTCAAGCTGAGTAACTCAGTCCGAGTAATGAAGTCAGTTTAAAGATAATTTAAATATGTTTTAAATTCATCTTTATCTCTCTCTATATCTACGGCGCGGATAAGAAGATTCAAGATTCAAGATTCCAGTTTATCCGAAAGTTAGTTAGCGAATTAGGCTAAGTCTAGTTTGTTAGGAACCGTAGCAACAGGATTATAAATACTTATCTCCTGATAAGTTTAGAGGTAAGACTCAGAGACGATTACAACTAAGTGTTGCAGAGCCAAACCTCACCTCATCATATGTGTTACGAGTCTTGATTCAGTATCAAGATTTAATCATAGATTGCCAAAGAAGTTCGTGTGTTCGAATTAATCACATTAGTTGTGATATTGGTAAGTAATCATGTGTTGATTCAATCTGTGAAAATCCTGTTTAGAGAGTCGTCGGTATCTATAATTATATGTTAATTATAGATATCTAAGTTTGAGAGAATTGAGAGATTTATATTAGGTGATTATATATCAAGAGTTGCTTACTTGATAGTCATTGTAATCATCTTCTTATTCAAAGCATTGTAATCATCTTCTGATTAATAAAAGCATTCGATTGATTGTGGTTTCATTTATTGTGTGTAACACTTTTCTTTGATTTGTTCAATTTCCGCAGAAAGTGTATTCAACCCCCTATTCTACACACTGTTGCTTGTTGTTACTCTCTCATACAAGGGACCAACAGTATATTTACAATAAACACCCTCAACTATTGTTTGAACTCCTATTCTATTACAATAATACAGTTCTAACAATCTCCCCCTTTGGAATGGAATAGGAGTTATAGAATAAAATAAACAGGCGTCTTGATCTCTTCAGCATATTGAGGGTCTTGTGCTTATTGTCTTGTAGCACTCCAGTAACCTAAGGCATTGATCGCCTTCGGTTATATTAGCAGTTTAGCATATAGAGGTTTTCAGCATCTGGATCCTTGAGCATTGGTAGCATCAGCGGAAGCATATAAGGATTTATCAACAGGAGAGAAGATGTTGCTTACTCCCCCTAGAATCACGAACGGGGAAACCCTGCCCCTACAATGTTGCTCTTGATCCTTGAACATAAAATTGGGGCGAGAATAAATTTTTACTTTCATCTAAGTACTTCTCCCCCTAGACTGAATACCTCGTATAATATGTCTCATGCAGTAACCAACTGAATAAATCTTTATATCTCTCCCTCATGATGTCCAAAGTCTTCACTGGTCATCATGACAAATGTTCAGTTGTGAAGTATCAGTCTATTAACTTCTACCACTTGTGAGCCATGATGGATCGTTGAGGAGTAAATGTAGATCATAAATGAATACATCAACCAAATCGAAAATCTGAGAATTCTCGTACAAGAGTATCAACCTAGTCCGGATCACAACAAGTAACAAAGAGAACGAAAGACAAGTGGATGCAAACGAACTTGGGACAGATAAGGATTCTATAGAATGATATGAGCATTAACGAACACTTGGAGCTTGAACTATTATTCAAGGGAATTCAACCTGTACAGCTATGGAAAAGGTGACTTTGAATGCATAACGTGAACAGGGAGTCGGATACATCCTTATTTGAAAGCACACAAAAATCTATCAAACTTTTCGAAAACATGAAGTAAACGGATGTTGGTTAAGACAATCAAGTAACGATACACGAATTTCGAAAGATTAGAATGAAAAATGAGAATTCAGAACTGACTCATAAGTGACTACCAAGATTCTAAAGAAACAAGGAATGGAATTGATGACATAAGGCACAAAGAATCAAAAATCAGTTTGGAAAGGATAGGATGACTAGACATAGGGTATTAGGAATTAAGCACATGGTAGAAATGACCCCAGCGCAAACCCAAATCTAGAAACATCAGAAGAATAACTGAAACTTTGACAATTTGTGACTCAGTAAAAAATCAAAACACTTGACTTAGGAATGAAGGTGGCAAGATAAATCAGTCAGAACGATGATGGGGGTTCGGGGGCAGCGCCCCTGATAGCGGGGTCCAATGGGTGGCAACCCCTGGTGGGGTCCAAGGGGCAGAGCCCCTGGCTGGGGTCGAGCTCTAGCAGAAATGCATTTCGGATGAAAAATTTGAAATTTTGAGTCGAAATTGCAACTCTGAGAAACCTGTTCGATAGACCACAATAGATAGAACAATATAAGAACATGGTCGATAGAGTGTGATTCGGATCGCACAATCTATAGGATCCGTGCGATCGGTACCTTTTTACACAAAAGTAAAATTTCATGAAACGGTGCGATCGAGTCGCATGCGATTGGATCCACGCGATTGGATCTGTGCGATTGGATATGCGATCGAATCACATGTGATTGGATCCGTGCGATTGGGCAGCACTTGGTGAATTTCTTGCTTATCACACATGAACTTAAAAGTGCGGCTGATAGCTATCGCACCTGACACAAAACATGTCAAATCTGCCCACTTGTACCTGATTTGATCTAGACTTGTGCAAGTTCCACACTCAAACATAAACACCCATACCAGCACTTGATTTCACACACAAACACCATTTTTTTGGTGTTTTTAATTTTAAGAGATTGAAACCTGCAAAAATGATGTTCTTGCTTGTTCTTGAGAAAAATTCTGAAAGCTTCAAATCTCCATTAAAATGATTAAATCCGAACACACTAACCCCCAAAACCGTATAAACCCGAAATCGAAAGGTGGCAGGTTGTTTTTGCTCACTTCAATAGTAAATGTATCTTTAAGAAAACTCGATTGAACATTCAAATATCTTGAAGAATTCGATAAAACCGTGAAATGGTGTTAAGATTATACCTTGTTTGTCTTGTACATCAAAGAATCGATAATCTACACCTCAAAAACAACTTGGAACTCACCTCGTTAATGAAGAACTCGATTGTTCTTCGATGAAACCGTAACCGAGAGGTTTATGTTCAGCCCCTTTGATATTCAAATCTCGATTTGTTGATGATAACACCCGATAGATCTTCACTCCCTTGGCTCTGATACCACTTGATGGTGATAAACAAGCATTAGATTGAAGGATTGCTAAGATAACTATGATAAGGTTGAGAGAGAATCTCGTTTTCACCTTAGAACACACATAGTTTATTTCTTGTAAGTGTGACAATCCTTACATTTCTTTGTGTAGCACAAGGGTTATATACCTATAAGGTATATTTACAATAAGCACCCTCAACTAATGTTTGAACTCCTATTCTATTACAATAATACAGTTCTAACATTTCATCCTAAACCAGAAGGATCAACTGCAGAAGTTTGCTCCAAAGCTGATGAAGGTGTGTTTGTTGGATACTTTGTGTTCTCCAAAGCATACAGAGTTTAAAACATTAGAACAAAGGTCATAGAAGAATCAATCAATGTAAGTTTTAATGAAAATGACTTTGTTGCTTTCTGTTCTACTAATCATTCTACAGGTGAGAAATTTAATGATCTATTGCACACTGAGGACAACATTCCAGTGTTAGCTGATCCACTCCCATCAGCTGATGTAGAAGATTTAAATGAACCTGTTCCCATAATATATGAATCCAATGCATAACCTATCTCAAACCAACCCACACTTTTACTGAATGATGTGAATAATGACTCAACATCAACGGACTCTAACTCCATATCAAATATTCCTTCATCAGTAGAAATACCCACAGATTGCAATGTTGAAATTCTATCAGCTGATCAACCAGAAATATCATCAGCTGATCCCAACCAAGGAACTTCAACTCCCCAAATCCAAAATAATCCTATCTCTCCCATAATCCAAAATGCCTAAGATATACATGTCTGCTATAGTCTTGTTCTCTTGAAAACTCTAAATGCTTTAAAATCTTAGAATTGAATTTTGTCATAAATTTTTCGCAAATTTATATCATTTTTGACATGTTTAGATCCTCTCGCATGATAGATTATAAGCAAGTAACATTATGAGGACCTTGTTGTGTATAACTTTCATGAAGTTATCTTAGCACAAGTACTTGAGTTTTGCCTAAATGTTTGACTTCAATTGCACAAACCACACCTTGACCCTATAATTCCTGAGCATTTGAGCCACAAGATTTCAATTTCTTATTCGAGTAGCTCATGGAATTATCACATATATATGCAGATTGTGCTTTGATTATAGAACTTGCTCATAACTATGCATTTCGGAACCATGAACTAAACTGTTGCAATTAAATGATAGAGGCATTTAGGATAACCCATTTTAGCCAATACACTTTTATTTTTAGCCAATTTTTATATATTTACCCCTAGTTCACCACTTTGAGCCTTAGCCTTTCATTTCAAAACCCCCAATTATAACACTTGTTTTAATTCTATCTTAATTTCAAGATTTCAGAACCAATTTTACCGTTAATTGCTGTTATACAGGATTTTGCCAGATCTACAGTTGCTCATGCACTGCATTAGCTGGACACGAAATTCAAGTGTTCCTCTTAGATTTGTAACGATTATGTTGCATACTGCTGATTTGATCTCCAACAAGATAGCTTAGAGAAAAACAAAACGCAAAAAACCAATAAAAAGAAAAAAAAATAGAAAAGAAAAGAAAAAAATATGAGAAGATCGGTTTTTTGATTAGCTGTTCCTTGGCTATTTTTGAAGCTTATCATACATTTAGTAGTAGTTTTTTGTCAGTTATCCGGGTGTTGGCCATCACTCAAACTATTCTGATTCCACTACAGCTTGATGAACTGTATTCTCACCAAAAATATGTTTAAATTCCTGTCCATACAAATACCTGTCTTGATCCACAGAAACTACAGGATCTAAAAGATTTTACCAATACTAAGGATCCATAGGATTAATGGTGGATCTAACACAAAAGTACAGCATCATTAACTTGGTTCCTAAATACTATTTTAGTCACCTTTATATCTTCACATTCCTACCCTAAAAACCTTAGCCACGTTACAACCCAAATAAAGACCTCTTGATATTTGCATATGTTTATGTTAATTGGTGGAGATTTGATATGTGATCAAGCTTATGCTAATCTTAGTCTCAAATCTTGCAATTTTGCACTTATACACATACCCTGATATACATATTGAGTGCTTGAGTGACCACCTGGTGAGGTATGAATTTAGATATTGGTCTTGATTCAGGTACACGTGCTAAGTTTGCTTAGATTTTGCCATATCTTTCACATGAAAGTTTGTCCTTGTTGCTCTGATTAAATATCTATTAGGCCTTTAGACCTTTTTCATGTCAGAAGTATATACTTTTGCACTAATTTAAGTCAATGGATATTTTAAGTTGCATTAAGAATTTGCATGAGGACAAGCAAAGTTTATGTGTAGGGAGATTGATATATCCATATTTAAACTTTGCTTGTCCTCAAGCAAACTCTTAATGCAACTTAAAATATCCATTGACTTAAATTAGTACAAAAGTATATACTTCTGACATGAAAAAGGTCTAAAGGCATAATAGATATTTATCAGAGCAACAAGGACAAACTTTAATGTGAAAGATATGGCAAAATCTAAGCAAACTTAGCACGTGTACCTGAATCAAGACCAATATCTGAATTCATACCTCACCAGGTGGTCACTCAAGCACTCAATATGTATACCAGGGTATGTGTATAAGTGCAAAAATGCAATATTTGAGACTAAGATTAGCATAAGCTTGATCACATATCAAATCTCCACCAATTAACATAAACATATGCAAATATCAAGAGGTCTTTAACGTGGCTAAGGTTTTTAGGGTAGGAATGAGAAGATATAAAGGTGACTAAAATAGTATTCAGGAACCAAGTTAATGCTGCTGTATTTTTTTGTTAGATCTACCATTAATCCTATGGATCCTTATGATTGGTAAAATCATTTAGATCCTGTAGTTTCTGTGGATCAAGACAGGTATTTGTATGGACAGGAATTTAAACATATTTTTGGTAAGAATACAGTTCATCAAGCTGTAGTGGAATTCAGAATAGCCTGAGTGATGGCCAACACCCGGATAACTGACAAAAAACTACTACTCAATGTATGATAAGCTTCAAAAATAGCCAAGGAACAGCTAATCAAACAACTGATCTTCTCAATTTTTTTTCTTTTCTATTTTTTTTTCTTTTTATCGGTTTTTTGCGTTTTGTTTTTCTCTAAGCTATCTTTTTGGAGATCAAATCAGCAGTATGCAACATAATCGTTACAAATCTAAGAGGAACACTTGAATTTCGTGTCCATCTAATGCAGTGCATGAGCAACTGAAGATCTGGAAAAATCTTGTATAACAGCAATTAACGGTAAAATTGGTTCTGAAATCTTAAAAATAAGATAGAATTAAAACAAGTGTTATAATTGGGGGTTTTGAAATGAAAGGCTAAGGTTTAAAGTGGTGAACTAGGGGTAAATATATAAAAATTGGCTAAAAATAAAAGTGTATTGGCTAAAATGGGTTATCCTAAATGTCTCTATCATTTAATTGCAACAGTTTAGTTCATGGTTCCGAAATGCATAGGTATGAGCAAGTTCTATAATCAAAGCACAATCTGCATATATATGTGATAATTCCATGAGCTGCTCGAATAAGAAATTGAAATCTTGTGGCTCAAATGCTCAGGAATTATAGTGTCGAGGTGTGGTTTGTTCAATTGAAGTCAAACATTTTGGCAAAACTCAGGTACTTGTGCAAAACTCAAGTACTTGTATAATCCGAGTGAAACTTGCAAAACAAGAAACTCAACCACAAGTGAAAAGCGAGAGTGTAATAAACTAATATATGGCTATATAATCAAACCAAAGGATGTACATAATGTTTGGATGTTATACAGATAGATCAAATAAAGCATAGTACATCAAACATCGTACAACAAAAACTAAACTAAAAACAAACAAACAACTAAACTAACTATCCCTATCTACTACTGGGGCGGAGGCGGTGGTGGTGCAGATGAAGTACTGGCCCCAGTGTAGTAATCTCTCAACTGCTGAGGAGGCTCTTAAGGTACATGGGTTTGCTCAGACCTAGGTAAAATGTCACGCAACATGCTCGTAATATTCTGTCTATGAGCCTCAGCATGTGTGTACTCCAGTCTCTGCATCTCCTCCATCCTCTGGAGTCTACGCTCCATCGCAGCGATGCGTTTTCCCTAGTCTCGGGCAAAGCCGAATCTAATAGTTTGCTGCCTCTCTGGACTGATCTCTCTCCGAATAGGTGATGCAGGATGCTCCTCATCACGGCCCTCATCATGGGCCTCAACATCTGGCTCATCATCATCATCATCATAATCATCATCAACCAAAATCCTCTGGCCAGGTGGTATCCATCGTTGACGCAGATGGTCAAGTAGAAAATACCGGTTCCGAACCAACTCCACTACTCTCATCTGAGCAAAAACCTCCATATCAATGGCAGTAGCAGGGGCAATAAAAGTAAGCTCCTCTCGATCCTGCTGAGTAACTATACCCATGCCCCTCGCCAGATGATAGATAATGTTGGTCCCTTGGTGAGAATAACAACAAGCAACAAATGTGTAGAAGGGGGGTTGAATACACTTTCTGCGGAAATTGATGAAATCAAAATAAAGTGTTACACATAGTAAATCAAACCACAATCGAATGCTTTGCTTTTCATTAATAAGAAGATGATTACAGACTCTATCAAGTAAGCAACTCTTGCTATGTAAACACCTAATATAAATCTCTCAATATTTCAAACTTAGCTATCTATAATCAACTTATGATTATAGACACTGAATGACTCTCTAAACATGATTTAATCACAGATTGAAAACTTACCAATCTCACAACTAATGTGAGTATTCGAACACACGAATAGCTTGGAAATCTGTGAATACCTTGATCACGTTGAACTGACAAACAGTGATTCAAGAATCGTAACACATACGGTTGAGGTGAGGTATTTGGCTCTGTAACTTGTTTTCAGAATTGTTCCTCTAAACTTATCAGGATGATAAGTATTTATAATCTTGTTCCTACGGTTCCTAACAAACTGGACTAATCCTAATTTGCTAACTAACTACCGGATAACTCGGAATCTTGAATCTTGAATCTTGAATCTTCTTATCTTGAGTCTTCAATCTTCAATCTTGATTCTAGAGTCTTCTTATCCTTCCCGTAGATATAGATAGTTAAAAAGATAAATTTAAAACATATTTAAAGTTTCTTTGGGCTGAGTTCTTACTCAGACTGAGTTACTCAGCTTGAAACTTATCAAGCTGAGTTCTTCGAGAACAAACTCGAAAACCAACATCAACTAACACGTATATTAATAAACTCATCCTTAGAAGTCCTAAGAGTTAGCTAGAACTTATTTAGAAACTCTGTTGAGCTGACTCAGTATATACGCTGAGTCACTCAGCTTGAAACACATCAGGCTGAAAGCTCAATATATATCTTAGGTGACATACACAGCTTATCACACATAGTGATAATCTTACTAAGATATAGTATAAGCTGATCGAACATATGCTCAGCTTATATCCAGCTTATGCTCAGTCTGAAACACTATAAGTGTTCAGTCTGATCAAACCTCATAATTCTGTTTAAGTTATATCTAGAACATATCTAACAAACTTAACTTTGTCTCATCAAATCTCAACTGATGAGATCAGCTTGGAAACTTTAGCAAAGATCTCTTGCTTGATTTGGGTTCTTTTGAACTTCTTGAGCATCATCAGAATTCTATTCCACTCTATGTAGCCCATCCTGTGAACATATCTCAGGTCCACCCCCATTGTAGATTTATCTTCAAATTCAAAGTTGAGGATGATGGCTCCATCGATTCTGCTCAAGGTCATGCCTTTGATCTCGTCACTGGCGCTCCTTCTGAAATAACATTCCTGAATTTCTGCATCAGTATATGGGACAGGATCAGGTATTCGACCAGTGTAGTCAGCCTCAGCCTGAGCCAAAGCTTTTCTCTGTTTTTCTTTTTCTTGGTCCTTTGCCTCCTTCTCTTTTCTCTTTCTCAACTCTTCAAGTGAAATGCCTAAATCATTGGCTTCCTCTTGCTCGAGCATTTCAATCATAAGCCTTGTAGCATTCTCTTCTTCTGTTTCTTCCTCAGTCTCAGGAACACTGTCAGCTTCATCTTCAGACTCAGATTCTGTTACTTTTTGTTTCTTAGCTGCAGGTTCCTCTTTCTCTATCTCCAGCTCCCCCTCAAACTGAGCTTGCCTCTTTGCTCCTTTTGCTAATTCCAGTAAAGCTTTAACTTGAACCAAATCAGCGTCAGCTTGAATCTTCTCCCCCTTTTTGTCATCATCACCAGGGGTTGAAGTATTTCTTTCAGATAGGGCAGCAACCGTAGAGGAAATCTCTTTAACTTCATTAGTCAGCTTCTCAAGTCTTTGATAGATTTTACGTTTGTTCTTCTTCTGCTTGATATGGAACAGACCAAACTGAGCTGCTAAATACTGCTTTAACTGTTGAACGCCTGAGGAGGCAGATGCTTCTGGAGTAGACTGAGCCTTGTCCTTAGACTCAAAAGGTTTATCCTGTGATGAAAAAGAGTCAAGAACAATAGTAGGTGAGTATGTGGGTGCATCATCTAAGGGTTGGTGTATACCCTCAAACTCATTTGCACTAGAGTTTGGACCCTATGAATCATCTTGGTGTTGAGATGAAACATTGACAGGTCATGCAAGTGGATGTGAGAAGTGAAGAGAAGTAACTGGGCTAGAAACGTGAAGTGTATGGGTAGGTGATTGGCTTATTGGTTTGGAGGGGGGTGATTGACCCTGTGGATTGGTCATTTTTTCAATGTTACCTAAGTGTGTTTGCTTAGGCATAGTAACAGGCTCTCCCATGGCTCTGGAGAGTGTGGGCTGAGTAGACACCACACCCGACTTAGGCTTTTGGGTTGAAATGAGCCTCGAGGTTGACACATGAAGAGTAGGCGTCTCCCCCTCAACTCCTTCCTGGGGAGGGATCATTGTGATCTCAGCTCCAGTGATACCCTTAGGGGTAGTACCACTCTTGGCAGTTTTTCTGGTGTAGGTTTGGATATTCTCCCTAACAGCAGTAGGCATACTAGGGGTGGCTACAGAGTGGGATTTAAGATGGATAAATGGTGAAGGAGATAGGTTAGACTGAGTTAGGTTTACTGCAGTCCTGTCTCCAAAAGTGGATGAAGAATAGTGATAAGAAGAAGAAAGTGGAGAGATCTTACTAGATTCAGCTTCAATATTTGCTGGTTCAGCCTGAGCATGTTGCTCAGCTTGAACGTCTGGATCAGCTTGGGAAGCTCCCCCTTGATTGGATCCCTCTGCTTCACTTTCTGATGAAGCTGACTCAGCTATCAGCAGCATGGGATCACTCAGACCCTCTTGCTCTGGGAAGATGTCATAACATATTTGAGCTGAGTGTAGGAAACAGGAACTGTTGGGGAGATAGCAATATCAAACCTAAATCAAACCTGTCTATATTAAAATAGGATTTGATGTTAACAAAACCACATATTCAGTTTTGACTTAGATAAATGAAAAACATGTGTTGTTTTTCATGTTAGACTTAAAGAAAATTGTAAGTAACTGTTGGAGTCTGCCCACTGACACAAGTACATTGGTGTTACTACTGATGAAGTGCGAGCCTATTGGGTCACACGCCAAGGATTGATCCCGACAGCTTACTGATAAAGAGAGAATGTCCAAAAATCAAATTGTTTGAATTGGGGGCTTCACGGACGTGAGGGATGCTCCACTGGTCGTGAAGCCCACTGCCCTCACGAATGGCTCAATGACTTTTACACGGCTCGTGAGGTCTTCACGGGTCGTGAAGAGGTCGTGGAGGGGTCGTGAAGGAGACGCCCTCACGAGTCACTCGAACGCGGCACGGGCCGTGAAGGACTATGGCCAGTCGTGGCGCATTTAGTCTTCACGGGCTCTTCACGGGCCGTGAGAGGCCGTGAAGGTCTGTCTGCATGAAATCGTGAATTTTGATTGGGCCATTTTGTGGTCCAATGAGAGATGGCTCTTGTATCTGGCTAAATGTGGCATTTGGGGTCTGGATCATTTGGAGTTTATGCATGAGGCATTTTTCTCTTCACTCTCTCTCTCTAGAATCATTCTCTCTTGGTACCATACATGACATAAACACAATATACACTAAGTTGGCATTACTTGAGTGTTGTGTGAGCTCCATTGGTGCAAGAGGAGAAGCTTGTAGGCTGTCCCGGAAAGATGGAGTCGTGGTGGACGTCCGCTTGACGGAGTACTAGCATATGGGGATCGAGCAAACTTGGTGTGGATCAAGAAATAGAGGAGGACACACTTGGGTTCTCTAATTCATCCCGTGTCGTGCATGTTCAGCCGATTTTGGAGCTTATAAGGAGGTATATTTTCTGTCCTTCTAGCTCCTTTAAGTTGCAATTTGGTTTTTGTAGAACACTATCACTTTGGAACACGATACGGGCCCATTTTGTACGGTTTTGAAACTTTTTATTTTTGCTTCCGCTGTGTTTTGCTCCATACCGTGTTCCAACAGTGGTATCAGAGCCAAATCTACAAACAAATTGCACTTTCTTGGCTTGAAAACCGAAAATGGACATTCTGTCCAGAATGTCTTCACGGGTCGTGAAGGATTATTCTTCATGGTCGTGAAGGTTCACGACCAGTCTCGTGAAGATTTTTCTTCACGGTCGTGAAGGGTCACGACCAGTTACGTGGGGTGTTGGTCGTGAAGGTTTTTCACTGTGTCAGAGTCGTGGAGTTCATGGGCTTCACGGGCCGTGAAGGGTCGTGAAGGCTCCTGGGCCATGAAGGACGTTGTGAACAGTGTTTTTGTCCTTTTGGTAAAAGAAAAATATTTTCGGTTTTACTTCCTTTCGATTCTGTTTTTCCAGAATCTGTCCAAAGTGTTTGGATGTTGAAAAAGCCCCATATGTATCTTGATTCGTACATTTATATGTATTGGGTGATTTTTGGCATGAAATGCACACATGCATATACTTGTATTGTGTATATATGAATATGTATTCTCAAAGTGTTTGGGGTACTAATGCATATGTACAAGGATTGTTTACTTTGTGCCTTGAGTTATTAGCTAGGTTTGAACAATCTTAATCGAGATACATTTCACACGGTTTTGTTGTGGCACACCGTGTTGTTGTTTGTGGTCTGTTGTTTGATCCGGTAACACCTTGCCCATTCGACCTATGTGTTGGTTGTTTGGTTGTGTTTAATTATTCATTCATTTGGTGGTTTGTACCACAATTGGTTTGTAATAATTAAATTTATTCGGTCTTGTATTTTGTACTTTATTTTGGCTTGCATGCAGATTGCTTTTCTTTGTAATTGTTATATTAGCTTAGATTAGCATTTCGCGGCTTGCACGCCGTTTCTTTTCAAATATTTGTATGTATTTGTAAAAGAAGACCGAAGACAACCATCGAGAGTCGTGGAGGAGACGTCTCGGCCATGGTGGATCCGGAGGTTCATTGTAGATGACGGATTCAGTGGGAGCACTTCCAGCTGGGCCAAGTGGCTGTGTCCTTAGTTTGGCCTTGCTTTCCTCGTTTGGCTCACGGGGAAAGCGCATAGGGTTTAGGGGCATGTTACTGGATATTACTTGTGCGTGGTTGTTGTTTTGTTTAGTTTCTTGCGTGGTTGTTTAGTTTCTTCGCTCGCTTGAAAACTTTTCAAAATAATAAAACCAAGAGTTTTAATTGGTTTACAAACCTCGCGCGCCACAAGACCACTTTAAGAACAAAATCCCGTTTTTATCAAATGTAAATCACTCGCCTCCCGTAAGATGACACCACCCGAATCTAGTGAAACAAGATCGGTCGTCGAGCTTAGCCGAGATCGGTTTTGCGTAACTGTGTGGAAGGTGTGTGTGGCAACTCGCAAGGGTCGGTTGTCGAGCTTAGCCGAGCCGGCCATTGGGCTAGAGTACCACCGTGTATCTTGACGGTCGATTTACAATTCCAAGACTTAAAACGCCTTGGTAGTTGTCGTGCCCATACCGAGCTATCAAAGTGGATTAATAAGGAATCGGTGAGAGAAGGGATCAAACATGCCAAATGGGTGCTTTGAGTACCTAGGATCCCGCAAGTGTCTAAGAGTTGTAATCTCGGATTGCAATTGGTAAAGCGTTTACCGGCCTAAGTAGCTCCATGAAGTGATCCGCGACAAACCCGTCATGGATTGGGGTACTTTGAGGTTCTTAGCCCTTGTTAAGATAATTTGGTTTTCTTAATCAGCTGGGTAATTATTTTAACGAGGATAATATCGAAACTAACTAAAACGTGTACTCTTTTATAGATGACAAATATTAACGACTCCACACCAAACTTTAAACTTCGATTATTCCTAGAAAGGGAGAGACTCACAGGAGTGAACTTCGCTGACTGGTATCGTGTATTGAGGATTGTCCTCCGTCACGAGTCAAAGTTGCACATCCTTGAGGAACCCTTTCCGGAGCACCCTGCTACCAACACGAACTGGGCCACTCGATACGCTTTTGAGAAGCGTGTCAGAGATACACAAGATATTTCTTGTCTCATGTTATCGACTATGAGCTTTGAGTTGCGTCAGCAGCTTGAGCAATTGAGTGCGTATGACATGATAAACCGGCTAAAGGACATGTTCCCGCAGCAGGTTAGACAAGAACGGTTTGAGTGTATAAAGGCTTTGGTCGGTTGTAGGATGCAGGAAGGTGAGGATGTAAATATCCATTTTCTTATGATGAAGGGATATATGGACCAATTGGAGAGACTTGGACTTCCAATAGGGAGGGAGATTACGGTGGATATGATCCTCCAGTCCCTGCCCGTGTCTTATGAGAAGTTTGTCAAGAACTTTTACAAAGACAATTTGGATAAATCCTTGATCGATCTTCAAGACATGCTGAAGGCTGTACAGTCTTACATGGTTGAGAAGGATCATACCTCGTCCACATCCACTTTGGCTACTAGGAAACATACTAGCAAGAAGGAGAAACTGACCTCAAAAGGAAAGTCTAGTATGACTAGGCTATCCGTAATTGTGGAGTCGGAGGACAATGAGATTGTGCCTCAAGATGATGTTCCACATGGGGTAGTTTGCTACTTTTGCGGTGAAATTGGAAATTGGCGCCGTCACGCCTGCCCCAAGTGCCTGGAAGAGCTAAGTATCCTAAAGCGGAAGAACGTTAGCTCATCTTCAGGTACATTCATGATCAAACTCCATTGATCTTCTACTTCTAATGACTGGGTTTTGAACACTAGTCAAAACGCTCACGTTTGTCACAAACTTGTTTGTTGCACAGTGCAGGTGTTAATCAGAAGTAGGTAATGGATGCATGGAGAGCTGGAACTTAACGAGGGAAACATGGTGGTTGTCCCTAACTAGAAGGATTGGAAGAAGAGTCTTGCCATTCCATCCAGCTCTACTATTACTTCATTTAGATCATTGTCTTACGCCCTGCGTGGCAAGAAGCATTGTATCTTTATGCCTTTGATGATGATGAATATTACTTTGAATTTTGAAATTGTGGGTTTTAGAGAATTATTTCAAAGTTTATTCATGTCTTGGCATTTATTATAAGCTTTTGCTTAAAGAAGTAATGGAATGATTATGAATGATTATTGAATAGTTATCCTTATGAAATAGTTGAGTTAACCATATAAACAAGACTTGAATCACCAAGCTCCATGTGGTTGGGAACTTGGAATCTTTTGACTTTGAGTCAATTGTTGATGGTAAATCTTGCTTATAAGGCTAAATAACTAAGACATCCTTCACTTGTGAATGTGAGAGGAATAAAAGCTTGTTGGATTTCGTTTGCACGTTTGTGTAAAGACCGTTCAGGCAAATACATAAGGATTAACTATATGTGATTTGTTACCTTTACCGATGATGGTAGAAGGAATGGGTAAGTCTAATTTATTAGACGAATGTCTGAAACCTGAGAGGTGTTCAAGACTCACCCTTAACAAATTTAAGATGAAGAGGGCAAAAGGGAATAAAGATACTCAAATCTTGTGAGATGTTGAGCATCTACATTCTTAACCATCACAAGAATTATGAGTTTGCATCATAATTCACTTCTTCTAGGATAAATGTTTTACATGGATCGCTTAGTGGAGGAGTGAAACATATTGGTTATGGTTCCGCCTTGATGGATTAAACTTAAGTAACCTGCTTAATAGGTATACTTGAGTAGTGACGGGCAATGTTATTGTTTTAAATCAACAAAGATGGTCAAATTAGCATCTAAGGAGATTCGATAAGAAAGTGTTCTTTGCTTGTCAATCTCATAGGTCAGAGTTATTCAGTCTACATTTAGTGAGAGATGGATGAACTTAGAGGATGCTAATGTATTTCATAGTTCTTCTAAGTTTCAGATATTCATTTCATATCCTTTTGAGAACTGGTTTTGGTTGCTCGAAAAGGGAAATGAACAACTGAAGCATTCCAGTGGAAGAACGAGATTTAAATAAAAGACCTGATGTTGACACTAGCATTCAATCAGAAGTGATTGAAACTCAACATGGATATGTTGGAGTATCTGGCATAAAGTTATTACTTCTTCATATGTCTGGTAAGAGTCGTCATAAGACCAGAGGAATATAATTTATTATATCTGAGGACGATGACTTATTGATGATACGTGATGTATGCATCAACTACCGGAAAGCTGTAGTGGGCCCTTGAGTCTGCTAAGAAGAGGAGTGTAATAACATAAAATACATTCCATGCTGGATTTCCAAGTTTTGAACTTGGTTAATCTAACACCTAATTTTGAACTATAAGGTGTATATAGATCTTTTGGATATAAGATCTGCATGGATTAATTTGTAGATAACTTCAAATACTGAATAGAAGGAATTGGTTTCATGATGATTGACCATTGGGTAGGAATCATATGAAGACATTCTCCCAGTAGTTATGTTGAAGTTTAAGGGGATGCTTATGCCGTGTTATGGCAATATGATGCAAAGACCGCATTCCGTTATAGGAATTTTATGAGGAAGTGTTCATAACACTATCCGAGGGTCTTTTACATCCTGAGTATCCTTATGAAGTCTACAAAGGAGGAGTCCTTTTGGGCTTAGAATAAATCTATGTTTTGGAATCTTTGCTAAGAAAATCAAGTGTTTGAGTTTTCAGTAAGCAATGATGAAACTTGGATACATGCCAGAGCTAGTGGGAGCGCTGTTGTAATCCTATTTGGTATGTCTAGAACATACTATATGTGTTGGAGATAATGTCTTGATTTAGCTTGGCAACAAGCGTAAATTAAGAATTATGCGTCCATAATAAATATGGGATATTCAAAGAAGTTTATGGAATACAAGAAATATGAGTATATGTTCTTGTGGTGATGTAATTAAAAGAAGCTTAAAGTGAGTTGCTACTCTTGTGATAGCTTCTACTTAAAAGGATAACCGTCATTCTTTATTGGGGTTTGTAATCCTTTTTAATATGGTGTTGTTAATTTATGTGTGTCTTAAAGCGTCGTTGACTCTATTGGGTTCTTTTGACGCAATGAGAGTACGATGGCTTATACACACTAAACTTTGTGAATTAAGCATTGTTTACCTTATTGGGTTCCTTTGAAACAATGAAGGTATAACAGCTTAGACGAAATGATCAAAATCTCATCAATGCACACTTTGGAAGTGGTTGGTTGTAGTAGGGACATGATCACTGAGAATCAAGCATCGCTGACTCTATAGAGATCTTTGTGAAAACTATGAGGGTACGATGGCTTATGCACATTAAATTTGAGACCCGAGCGTTGTTTACCTTATTGGGTTCTTCTGAAACAATGAAGGTATAACAGCTTGGATAAATGATCGAAATCCCATCAACGCACACTTTGGAAGTGGTTGGTTGCAGTAGGGATATGATCAATGTCAGAGTACACACGGATAACATCGTGGATGGTGATCCGTTTACTGAGCTATAGTGGCAGTCTAGTGATGAATGTCATACTAAGGTCTGCATGAACTTGGCTTGAGTATGTTTTAGTCATGATTCGATATGTTTTACTCTTGGGAACGTTAAGTAATATTGTGCTTCTGCTTGTATCGATTATCAAAGGGGTTTGGTAATGCGCGTATAGCGGGTACTCTCAGCAAGCCTTATTGTGTTCCAACTTTGCATGTTTTACCTCTTCCCTAAATGTGTTTACATTCTAAATGTCCACAGCCAGTCATTCTTCACGTGAAGGAAGTCTGAATGAAGGCTGAGGGAAGTGATTGGTCAAGTGTCTAATGGTGATTGGGACACAGGGACGCAATACTTCGCCTGTACTTGAAAGGGGTTTCAAGTGACTGGACGACCCACACCTGATTTCACTTTGTGGTACTTGTCATGAGTGATTCAGGATGATAATATCAGTTCATCCTCATACTGGAGATGCATGTGTCTGCATCATTTTGGTTTGCTTTGCTCTAGTTGCTTTCAAACGCAGTCCGTAACTGGCTGTTATAAAGGGAGTAGCTGATCAGAGTATAATCACTGTGGTGGGCAATGTAGTCAAAGGAATTTGTTCCTCTGTTTAGAGAGATATCCCTGGGCCCCTTGATGATTGGGCGCTGACACCAAAATGCATGGCCGTGCTCGAGTGTGCAATGATTTGGGTAATTGATTGCAACTTGTATATTTTGGTCACCACCAATCTCGATCGAGAAACATAATCGTGAAGGACTGAGAATGACTTGGTACCATGTCTCGTCTTCGCATGGATATCGCGAACAAAAGGATGGTTGATCACTTATCTATAGGGCCATTTCAAACCTTTGGGTTGTGAATTGGTACTTGTCTATGGGATGACATACCTCGTACTGACTTGTGGGCAGGGATGCCTTGCTTGAGGCCGCTCCCTGTTTGTGATACCTCTGGGTGCGTTGTGTCATGTGCAAGTGGGAGTCTGTTGGAGTCTGCCCACTGACACAAGTACATTAGTGTTACTGCTGATGAAGTGCGAGCCTATTGGGTCACACACAAAGGATTGATCCCAACAGCTTACTGATAAAGAGAGAATGTCCAAAAATCAAATTGTTTGATTTGGGGGCTTCACGGCCGTGAGGGATGCTCCACGGGTCGTGAAGCCCACTGCCCTCACGAATGGCTCAATGACTTTTACACGGCTCGTGGGGTCTTCACGGGTTGTGAAGAGGTCGTGGAGGGGTCGTGAAGGAGACGCCCTCACGAGTCACTCGAACGCGGCACGGGCCGTGAAGGACTATGGCCAGTCGTGGCGTATTTAGTCTTTACGGGCTCTTCACGGGCCGTGAGAGGCCGTGAAGGTCTGCCTGCATGAAATCGTGAATTTTGATTGGGCCATTTTGTGGTCCAATGAGAGATGGCTCTTGTATCCGGCCAAATGTGGCATTTGGGGTCTGGATCATTTGGAGTTTATGCATGAGACATTTTTCTCTTCACTCTCTCTCTCTAGAATCATTCTCTCTTGGTACCATACATGACATAAACACAATATACACTAAGTTGGCATTACTTGAGTGTTGTGTGAGCTCTATTGGTGCAAGAGGAGAAGCTTGTAGGCTGTCCCGTAAAGATGGAGTCGTGGTGGACGTCCGCTTGACGGAGTACTAGCATACGGGGATCGAGCAAACTTGGTGTGGATCAAGCAATAGAGGAGGACACACTTGGGTTCTCGGATTCATCCCGTGTCGTGCATGTTCAGCCGATTTTGGAGCTTATAAGGAGGTATATTTTCTGTCCTTCTAGCTCCTTTAAGTTGCAATTTGGTTTTTGTAGAACACTATCACTTTGGAACACGATACGGACCCGTTTTGTACGGTTTTGAAACTTTTTGTTTTTGCTTCCGCTGTGTTTTACTCCATACCGTGTTCCAACAGTAAGAAGTGTCAGCTGAAGAAAACAAGTGTCAGCTGAAAACTGTGTATCAGCTACAGGACAAGCTTCAGGAAGATCAGCTGAGAGGAAAAGATCAGTTAAAAAGCATCAGCTGAGGATCTACAATGGATCAGCTGATGGTTCAAAACCATTAGCTGAGGAAAGTTTCAAGATCAGCTGAGCTATCAAGGATCAGCTGACCCAATCACATTGATCAGCTGATACCTCCCATCTGTCAGATAAGGTATTTATGGTTTATTCAATCTTTCCTTTATAAACTGATCATACACAAATGGTCAGCTGAGCCCCTGGAATCAGCTGATTGTGTAGTTTGACTAGTTTATTAGCTGTAATATGATTTATGTTATGAGCTGAGCAATTCGATCAGCTGAGCAAATCTAGTCAGCTGAGTCTTTCACATATATCCTTAGCTGAGCAAAAATACATTTGCAGTTCAGTGTCTGTTAGCTGAGTAATTATTCTATATCTCAGTTAATAGTCTTTCATTGTAATATTTTCGTAAGTCAAAGGCAGAACATGTGTTGTTCTTATTATGCCTTAGATCTTTCTTTGTAAAAGTACTTAGCACTTTTTGTATCTGCAAAGAGACAAAAAGGATAGATCTTTATCCCCTGGAAAAGGAGAAAGATACTTTTGAAGAGAAGATCTCGAAGATATGCTGCTTCAACTAAGTATGGCTGGCAACTCTATACTTGGTAAAGTCAAATCTTCAGAAATCATGGTGTTGATTAAAGTACAAGCATGGAAAGAGAAGTTCACTCTCCCAAGACATAAAGGTAGTACTTTAATAATATAATAATAGATAGTGGGTAAACTCCTTACTGAAAAGTATGTTTACTTTACACACTTTGCTTGTAAAGTTAACTTACCTTCCACCCACTAACTTTATCTATTATAATATTATTAAACCATGTACCTTGTCTCCTTCTCTCTTCATCAACCCGGACAACACTTTGCTTATATATACTCATGCATGGAAACATGCTAAGTATGCGAATAGATAGAGTTGAACACTGAAATCTCATCTGTTGAGAATTAAAAGAGTTAACAATTTTACTTTCAGTGTAACAAACTTGTTCATGTATTGAACATCTTAAACATAAGTTGTTTAGGATTAGCTTAGTCTATGTGTTAGACATATTTAGTTGCCACCTTTTATTGAACTAAGATTTTCCGCATCTAGTTCATGTAATTCTTGATTTACATCAATAAGAATTATATAAAAGTAAACCGTGTGTCACTTAAATTTTAATTTGCTAAAGTTTGTATTCAACCCCCCCCCCCTTCTACAAACATTTGTTGTTGTAGTATCCATTCGAGACCAACAACTGGTATCAGAGCAGGCTAGATAATTCATATCTAAGATCTGTTTTGCTTACTCTTCAACTGCTTCTACCCCACACTAAAAAATGGCCACTCCAGTTGCTGCTTCTAACGGTTCTTCCAACAATGGCTCACTCACAAGGTGTCCAACGTTTGATGTAGAAAACTTTTCTCTCTGGAAGAGTAGAGTTCTTCTCTATATGTCAAGCCTAGATGATGTGATGCTCAAAACTGTTATGAAAGGTCCTTATGTTCCTTCCTCAACAATTCAAGTTACTGAAGCAACTGATGAAGTTCCTGCTGTTGAAAGACTGATCATCAAGCCTATAAATCAGTGGTCTGATGAATACAAAAGGCTTGTTAATCTTGATGTTAAAGTAAGAGCAACCTTAGTCTCTGCACTACCAAATGATGTCTATCATCAAGTACTAAACTGCAAATCTGCAAAAGATATGCTAGACCCTCTCACTGTGGCTTATGAAGGTACAGAGAAAGTTCAAGAAAACAAGAAAACTCTTTTGGTTAGAGAATATGAGTTCTTCTTTGCTCATAAAGGTGAAAGTCTCACTCAGACCTACACCAGGTTCAATTACTTTATTAATGATCTACGTAGGGCAGATGTTCCCAAGAGCAACAAGGAACTGGTTAATAAATTTCTGGACTCTCTCCCAGAATCTTGGGATCATTTTATCACTGTGTTAAAACATGGTGAGAAAATAAAGGGTCTTTCACTGGTTGGTCTGTATGGAAATCTTATGAATCATGAACAATCAGTGAAACAAAGGAAGATTTCTACCAATGAGATGAAGAAAGTTGCTAAGGCTCCCACTACAGCTCTTGTGTCCAAGGACAACAGATCAAGAAGTTTTGCTGCAGTGGTGGATGAGTCTAGTGAGGAGGAAGAGGAGGAGTCTTCTGATGAGGAGCAAGTGGCTGATGGGGATGAAGATCTTGAGGACATGGACAACATTGAAGCTGCTGTTGAGCAGGCTACCATGTTAGTAAAAAGGTTCAAGCCTTTCTTTATTAAGAAAGGGTGTCAAGAGGTTTGAGAAGAAACCCTTCAGATGAGAAAAAGCCAAGTTTAAACCAAAGGCTTCTGAAAGTTGCTTCTCTTGTGGCAAGACTGGTCACTATGCCAGTGAATGTTAGTCCAGAGGAAGCACAGGCTTCAAGGGTCCCTCAAGCTCAGACAGTAAGATTGATTATGAAGCCAAGTATAAGAAGCTTCTTGCTGCTGTCCTTGACAAGAAGAAGAAAGCTCAGAACAGGGTGTTGGTGGCTGAAGAAGAAGATTAGGCTGAGGAAGATCTCTCAAGTGATAAAGAAGAGGTCCTCACTGCTCAGCTCAGATTGATGGTCAACACAGGGAGTACAAGTTCCTTTGATGAGGACATGAAGAAAGCTTCCAAAGCTTGCACTTCTCCTGACTGGGATCCTTCTTCTATGTATCAGGTTGGAAAATTTATTAACTATGAAGATAATGAAAAGAACACTATGTTTGATTATCTGTGTGTTGAGTTTCAGTAAAATATTCAAAGAGAAAAGAAGCTAAAATTAGAAATAGAATCACTAAAAGAGAGATTAAGTCTTAAAGATGAGAGACTGAAACTAATGACAAAACTGGAAGATAATTTAGCTAATCAAAAAATACTTAATCAGATCTTGGTAAAAGAAACCAATGAAGCAACAATAAAGTTTAATGACCTTCAAAAATTAGTTAAATCTTGATGTGTATCTACTGAGAAGACCACTCAGTGTGTCAATGAGCAGATTCCAAAACAAGTTCAAGCTATTATTGGTGGAAATTATTCCCAAGCTGCTAACTGTGTTGATTTTAGCAAGAACATGAATATCTTGGAAAAGGCTGATATTTTACCTCTTACTTTTCAAAAGACTGTAAAAGAAAAAAGTATTATCACTAACAGATTTGTCAAAAGTAAAAGTACGCAGCTGAAAGACTCAACCACTTCAAAAGTTGGTTCAAGTTATATTGTTTTGACAGAATGCAAAAGTACTGAAAATTTAATAATAAAGGAAGTGAGTAAAGGAATGGAATCATTTGTTGATACCAAAGAGACATTATGTTGTCAAACCTTGAAAGCTGATGCATTAAATTTAGGAACTCAGCTGACTGAACATTCTTTAGCTAATGATATTACATCAGCTGATCAAAAAGTAGATGATAACTGCTCAGCTAATAGCCTATCAGCTGATCATGGATCCTCTTCTATTTGTTTAGCTGATCAAACTTCACTTCAAACTCTTTTAATAGGAGAAACCAAGGGAAAAGGACCTTTTGTTTACAAAAAGTCTAAGTCTGCCACACCTAAAGTTGATCAAAAACTCATTTTAACTAAGGGTCAACCTAAGGTGACTAAACAAAGACCTTATTAGTTTACAGAATCATTTGCAACAGCTGAATGGTGAAATCTGTAAGCTGATGACCCATAGTAATCAGAAAACAGTTAAGATATCTCTTAAGCAATTACCAAAACATGTTAAAGGCTCCAAAAAAAAAAATTTTTATAAATATGGGAGCAAAGAACATAAGGCAAGTGATTTTTCTCTTGAAGGTAACTCAAGACAGCGGACTGATTTTGATAACACAATTGTTTCTCTCATTCATAAACAACCTAATATAAAGTGGATGGCTAGGTGCAATCCACAGGGGTCCACTTAACTATGGATGCCCAAGTGTCACTAACCTTCTTTCAATCTCATTTGTGCAAGGTCTTAACACATGGTATCTTGACAGTGGATGTTCAAGGACCATGACAGGTTGTAAAACTTTGCTTAGTAACTACAAGAAGGAAAAAGGTCAAAGAGTGACCTTTGGTGATAACAATTGTGGGCAAACAAAAGGCTACGGTGAAATTCATAATGTGAACTTAACACTGTCTAAGGTCTCATATGTTAAAGGACTCAAGTACAATCTCATCAACATAAGTCAATTATGTGATGGTGATCACAAAGTCCTCTTTACAAAGACAGGTGGTTCCATTTTAGATCAAGAGGGTAAAACAATAATTTGTGCAAAGAGAACCAAGGATGTATATACTCTTGATATGTCCTCTGGTGATTCATCTAAGTTAACCTGTTTGTATACAAAATCTGTAACTGACACAAATTGGTTATGGCACAAAAGGCTTTCTCACTTAAATTTCAAAAACATAAACAAGCTGAGCAAGGGTGATCTAGTGTCAGGACTACCTTCACTGACTTATGTTAAGCCTAAACCTTGCTCTTCCTGTGAGAAGGGAAAGCAGCACAATACATCTTTTCCATATAAGCAAGCCTTCTCCATTACTAAACCATTTTACATGTTGCACATGGACTTATTTGGTCCTGTTGCTACTGCAAGTATTGGTGGAAGTAAGTATGCTCTAGTTCTGGTTGATGAATTCTCAAGATATACTTGGGTCATCTTTCTGAAAGCAAAGAGTGATGCTGCTGAAGAGATTATTGGCTTTATCAAAAAGATGGAAGTGCTAAATGGCAATCTGGTAAGGATGCTTAGAAGTGATCATGGAACTGAGTTTAGAAATCAAACTCTAGAAGGTTTCTGTGATGAGAAAGGCATATTTCAAAACTTCTCTGCTCCAAGGACTCCACAACAGAATGGTGCAGCTGAAAGAAGAAACAGAACATTGATTGAAGCTGCAAGAACCATGCTGAGTGAGAATGGGTTAGGATTCAACTTCTGGTCTGAAGCTGTCAACTGTGCATGTTTTACTCAGAACAGATCTTTAATAATCAAAAGGCACAACAAAACTCCATACGAAGTGCTCAATGGAAGGAAGCCCAATATCAGTTTTGTACATATCTTTGGTTGTCAATGCTTCATTCTCAATCAGAAGGATCAATTGCAAAAGTTTGCACCCAAAGCTGATGAAGGTATTTTTATTGGATACTCTGTGATCTCCAAAGCTTACAAAATCTACAACATCAGAACAAAGATCATAGAAGAATCAATCAATGTAAGTTTCAATGAAAATGACTTTGTTGCTTTTTGTTCTACTAATCCTTCTACAGGTGAGGAATTTAATGATCTACTGCATACTGAATACAACATTCCAGTATCAGCTGATTCACTCTCATCAGCTGATGTAGAGGATTTAGATGAAACTGTTCCAAATGTACTTCAAACCAATGCACATCCTATCTTAAAACAACCCACACTTTTACTGAATGATGTGAATCATGATTCAACATCATTGGATTCTAATTCCATATCAAACATTCCGTTTTCAGTAGAAGTCTCCTCAGACTGCAACAATAAATTCTATCAGCTGATCAACCAGAGATATCATCAGCTGATCAAATCCAAGGAAGTTCAACTCCCCAAATCCAAAGAAATCCAAACACTCCCTTAATCCAAAATACCTACAAAGACCTCAAAGATCATCCTAAAAATCAGGTAATAGGTAACATAGAAGCACCTGTACTAACAAGGTCAAAAGCCTGTAATTTCTGTTTGTAAGACTTGAAGCCATAAGACTGTTTCTAGCATATGCTGCCTTCGAAGACTTCAAAGTGTTTCAAATGGATGTTAAGAGTGCTTTCCTCAATGGAGAATTAAAGGAAGAGGTGTATGTCAAACAACCTCCTGGTTTTGAGGATGCAAGCAAGCCAGACCATGTATACTTCTTAAACAAAGCCTTATATGGTCTGAAGCAAGCTCCAAGAGCCTGGTATGATACCCTCTCTTCTTTTCTAACCACAAAAGGATTTACTAGAGGAAGCATAGATAGCACCTTATTCATAAGAAAATTCAAGGGTGATGTAATCCTTGTGTAGATATATGTAGATGACATAATATTTGGGTCTACAAATATTGATCTTTGCAAAAAGTTTTCTAAACTCATGTCTGATAATTATCAGATGAGCATGATGGGTGAATTAAACTATTTTCTAGGTCTTCAAATCAAACAAGAGGTTGATGGAATTTTTATTCATCAAACAAAGTATGTAAATGACTTACTTAAGAAATTTGAGTTTGAAAATTGTTCTTCAATGAAAACACCCATGTGCACTGCCTTAAAGCTTGGAAAGGACATTGATGGTAAATTAGTGAACATTACAGCTTACAGAGGTATGATAGGGTCACTTTTATACCTCACTGCAAGTAGACCAGATATTATGTTTTCAACATGTCTCTGTGCTAGATATCAAGCAAATCCCAAAGAATCTCATTTAGCTGCTGTGAAAAGAATTTTCAGGTATCTCAAAGGAACTCCTAATCTAGGTCTTTGGTATCCCAAAGACTCTGCCTTTGAGTTAGTTGGATACACTGATTCTGACTTTGCAGGTTGCACACTAGACAGAAAGAGTACATCTGGTGGTTGTCAATTGTTAGGTGGTAGATTAATCAGCTGGTCAAGCAAGAAACAGAACTTTGTTTCAACTTCAACAGCTGAGGCAGAATACATTGCTGCTAGAAGCTGCTGTGCTCAACTATTATGGCTGCAAAATCAATTACTTGATTATGACATACAGTTTGAAAACTCACCAATCCTGTGTGACAACACTAGTGCCATCTCTATTTCTAACAATCCTGTTTTGCATTCTAAAACTAAGCACATTGAAATCAGACATCATTTTCTAATAGATAATGTGCAGAAAAGGAAAGTTTCTATGCACTACATAAACACTGATGTTCAATTAGCAGATATCTTTACAAAACCTTTGGATGAGTCTCGATTCAACTTCCTAATATCCAAACTTGGCATGTTAAATTTGTAAAATATTATTTTCTTAGGTAGATAATTTAGTGTGAGAAAATAATTTTATTTGTGTGTGAAATAAAGTACTTATCTAAGCTTCTACATGTTTTACAAATGGTGAATCAACTAATGGTATTCTGTCAGCTGACGACCATCAACTGATGCTATACCTCAGCTGATCAACCATCAGCTAAAACTTAGACGCTCAGCTAAGTGCATTCGTTAGCTGACACTTATTTTATCTCCACATGGATCAGCTGACACTCTCTTTTGTCAGCTGATGATATTCAGAGTTAAAACTTCTGTGTCCCCACACTTATTTTAGTAATTTCTTATTTGTATTTAATATGTTACTAGGTAGTATTTAATTTCATTTAATTGTCCGTTAGTCACCTTTTTGCAGAAGTGACAGTTACTTTTTGCAAAATATATTTCTGTGACAGTTTAGGTTTCCAAGAAAGATATAAAGATGTTTTGAGCGGTTTTTCATTTCTTACGCTTTAAAAATTCTCAAAACTCTTGCTTTCTGAAACCCTTCTCTTTCACTGCCTTCAAGTAACTGTATCGTTGTGATCTCAAGCTCTGTAAAAATGGTGATGTTCAACCCTACCGAGGTCCCACAAGCTATTTCAGGTGAGAATGTTACTCCTAACTCTCTCTTCACCATAACCCCAAATAACTTTCTAATAAACACCGACATACCTCAATCAAAAGCAAACCAAGGATTTGAACCCATTGTACATTTTCTAAGGGCATACCCTCTGTATCCCTGCTTATATGCTCATCCTTTGTTTATCTTCCCACGCATTATCGGGGAGATGTGGTACACTGCCAGATACCACCCAAACAATCAAACCATTACTTGCACTATCTTAAACAACCAAACAACCATTGTCATCTCCGTTGAAACCCTCATACAAGCCTTATCCATACCCAACTTTACACCATTCCAACCCTTTGCTACTGCTGTACAAACTTTGGAGGTTCTGCCACTGATTGGCTACAATGAACCTATTTCTCATGGTAGATACAAGCTGTCAGTCTTAGGTCACCCCTGGAAATACTTGGCTGGTGTCATCATTCGATGTTTTGGTCATAAATCAGGGAACCATGATCTACTAAATCAGACTGAGCTTATGGTTCTTCATGCTCTGGTGACTGGGAGGAATGTAGATTTTGCTCAGATTATCTTTACTGAGATGGTGGATAAGATCACTTTGGGAACTGTCAAAAAGACATCAAGGACCCATGTGCCTTATATCAGATTTCTTAGTTTGATTGCTCTACAAGCTTTGCAGTGGGAGGCATATACACATCTGAATGTTACACATAACACAATGCCAATCCCACATATGGGTCAAAAGGTGTTTCACTTGATATGAGATGATGCTGGTCCTGCAATCACTCCTGAGATGCAGGAGTTAATTGATGATGCAGAGGATGTTGTTTTGGAAGATGTGGTTGATGATTCTGAGTCTCCTGATATAATCACTGAGCATTCTGAAGAGTCTATGACTCATGCTCCAGATGAAGCCATAGTGGAAGAAGAGTTGATGGGCACTGCTGATCAAGAAATGATGTTTAGAGCAGATGTGTTTGATGAACCAGCACAGGATGAGCCTGTTAATCCTGATGCTGAGGATGTTGCTGCATATGATAGTGGTGCTGACAGTAGTGGAGGTCACAATAATGAAGGAGATGATGACTTTCATGGTGGTGATGCTGGCTATATTCATGCTGAAAATGTTCAAGATACCACCACCTCATCTTCTCAAATTGGGATGCCAATTACTGAATTCCCTGTCAGTTCCAGTTCTAGCACACCACATAATCAACAAAGTGGAGGTGTAGCTGTTAGTGATGATGCTGAGGATGATACAATATCTGACAATCTCATTCAACTGATTGAGATCAGCAAGATTCAGCACATCTCAGGTATAATTTCTGCCACCCTTGAGGACACTCATTTGGTTAACCCCACCAATGAGAACCCAACCTCTCCTCCAGTTGTAACACTCCCACAACAGCCAAGCTCTAGTGCACTTCCAACATTCACTAGTTCTACTCCTACCTACACCTACACTAAATCATGGTCCCAAGAGCTTGTGCCTTTTTCACAAGTCTCTGAGGTAGTGTTATCCATACCTCTGACCTCAACACCTATAGCTACCTCTTATGTTGAGGGGGAGCTTATGGATGTTGCATTAACCCAACTGCCAGTGGATGTGCCCTCACAACAGGTCACATTTGTAAATATGGGACTCCTGCAATCTGGATCACCCTCCCAACAGGGTGATGCCATTGAAAGACAGACCTCCTCCCAAGGTCACACTGTGTCTACACCCACATTGAGTCTACCCATACCCTTGGTAAGTTCACAACAGCTTACTACTGAAATAAGGGATACCCCACTGAGTGCAACCCTCACTCACACTCACATACTTGCACCAATGTTTGATTCACTTCTAACACATACTACTGAACTACCTGTCAATAGTAGTGGCATAAACCAGCCATTGGTATAGGGTACAATCTCTGCTCCCAGTGATCTTAGGCCTATACACCAAGGTCTAAGTGAGGGACCTCAATCTATTCCTGTTATCAACTCCAATTCAACCCATTCCTTCTATCTCTTCTGAACCCTCCCCTCAAATACTCCAAAGCCTTCTGTCCATCTCTCAAAAGATGGATAGTCTTCAAGCCTCCTTCACCATTTTCCAAACCCAAACAGAAACTCAACTCTCTCATCTAACCCAAGAAGTTGAGTCACTTAAAGCCATTCAATCCCAACCCCGACCCAACCCTACCCCAGTTGATCTATCTCCAATTCTAACCAAATTGGATCAACTGCTATCTCAATCCTCTATCCCACCTCCTACTCCCTCACCTCCTATATCCAACCACACTATATCTTCTCTAAACCAAACAATTTCCAATATTCTTTCTCAACTTCACACTCTAAGACCTTCCCCTCCTAACATTTCTGTAACCATTCCTGACTCTCTTCTTAGAGTGCCTTCTCTTCTAAAAACCATAGCTGATGAGGTTACAACCTTAAGCCACTACTCCAGACAAAAGCACAGTGAAACCCTTAAAGAATTCACAAATATAACTGATGCTATCCTAAGGCTAAGACAACCTCCATCCTTCACCCAATTTCCTATTCCTACTGCCTCTCCTTCATCTTCAAGTATCCCTCCCTTTACCTCCATTCCTACTCCATCTCCTTTCTCAGCTCATACTCCCACTGTTCCTGCTAAGCCTGCCAAGCCTTCTGATAACTTTCCTTTCTCATTTGTTGATGACAAAAAGGGGGAGAAGTCAGACTCGGATTCTACTAGTTCAAGCTTATCACCAGATCATATTCAAGCAGTAAAAGCTGATAAGGCAGCAGTGGATCAAGCAGCCCCCAATGAAACAGAAACTCAAAGGAAATCAAATGTTGAGGGAGAGAATTTATCTGAGGGGGAGCAACCTGCTCAAGATGAGTAGAGGCCAAAAAGAAGATTAAAACAAATGGCCAGAAGGAAGAGTGCCAAAAAGCCTAGACAAGATGAATCTTGTGCACCAATTAATGTGCCATCAGAAGATTCTAATGATGATGATGATGATGAAGATAGGCTGCCTCTGTCCTATCTGTTAAACTTGAAAAAGTAGAGCCTCTCTACAACAGCTCCAACAGTCCAAGCTTCCTCTCCAGCTCAATCAAGTCAACCAACTCCCAGCAGTACTTCAAGGAGAAAAGGAAAGAAAATCATGTCTGCTGAGGAGATTGATGCTGAAGAAAGAAAGGAGGAAGAACTTCATAAAGAAGATGAGAGTCTCAGAGAGCTTAGTGACTTAGCTGCTTGTTGGTCCCTTGTATGTGAGAGTAACAACAAGCAACAGTGTGTAGATGGGGGCGTTGAATACACTTTCTTCGGAAATTGAACAAATCAAAGAAAAGTGTTACACACAGTAAATCAAACCACAATCAATCAAATGCTTTTATTAATCAGAAGATGATTACAATGCTTTGAATAAGAAGATGATTACAATGACTATCAAGTAAGCAACTCTTGATACATAATCACCTAATATAAATCTCTCAGTTCTCTCAAACTTAGATATCTATAATTAACATATAATTATAGATACCGACGACTCTCTAAACAGGATTTTCACAGATTGAATCAACACATGACTACTTACCAATATCACAACTGATGTGATTAATTTGAACACACGAACTTCTTTGGCAATTTGTGATTAAATCTTGATACTGAATCAAGACTCGTAACACATACGATGAGGTGAGGTTTGGCTCTGCAATACTTAGTTGTAATCGAATCAAAGTCGTACTGAGTCGTACCTCTAAACTTATTAGGTGATAAGTATTTATAATCCTGTGCCTACGGTTCCTAACAAACTAAGACTCAACTTAATTCGCTAACTAACTTTCTGATAAACCGGAATCTTGAATCTTAAATCTTCTTATCTTGAGTCTTCAATCTTCAATCTTGATTCTGCAATCTTCTTATCTGCCGTAGATATCGAGAGAGATAAAGATGAATTTAAAACATATTTAAATTATCTTTAAACTAACTTCTTCACTCGGACTGAGTTACTCAGCTTGAAACTCATCAAGCTGAGTTCTTCGAGAACAAATCTGAATTCATACATGAACTAACACGTACATTGATAAACTCATCCTTAGAAGTCTAACTTAGTTGACTAAAACATATTTAGCAACTCTGTCGAGCTGACTCTGCTTTTGAGCTGAGTCACTCAGCTTGAAACACATCAAGCTGATTACTCGATATATACCTTATGTGACATACACAAATTATTAAACATATTAATAAACAAGCTAAGGTATAATATAAACTGATCAACATATGCTCAGCTTATATTCAGCTTATACTCAATCTGAATCACTCTAAGTGTTCAGTCTGACTAAGCTTCATAATTCTATTTAAGTTATATGTAGAACTCATCTTACAAACTTAACTTTGTCACATCAAATTGAAACTGATGAGATCATTTTCCCAACAAACTCCCCCTATTTGATGATGACAAAACCATCAAACAGTTCTTAAGTTTGTTTAACAGAATTATGTTTTAAATCTGAAGCTTATTAAGATTTTATTATATGAACTGATCAAATATTTATTGAACATATCAATATTAATTGAACTTATCAATTTAAATTGGAACACACCAATTTTTAGTTGAACATACCAACTAATTATATTAATGAATAAGAAGTTATCATTTATTCATTAAGCTGAACTTATCAGGCTTATAGCTATGAACACATCATAATACAGTTGAACATATCAAACTTTATATTTGTATTAATAGAACTGATCATAATACAAAAGTTGTTGATCACTTAGATCATGCACACATAGTGCTTACAAAAATATTAGAACTAATTTAATATTTACAACAGTAGAACTAATCTATTGAATGAATTCAGGATGTAAAAGCTCCCAGTTAATAATTTCTTTAGTTACTTCATATAGTAACTTTTCAGCTTCTTCACATCCTCTGAATTCTTTGTGATGAACTTTAATAATTTTATTCAGCTTGTATTTCAAAAGCTGATTTGATTCATTGTTTCCATAGCAAGTTCTTATATGGGCAGCATCCTTAGCTTTCAGATATCATACTTCATTAAATTTGATGAAGCTAGGTTTGCCTTCCTGATCCTTGAACATAAATCCCTGAATAGGTGCATTAATGAATGTATTTTCTGTGAATTCCACACCTTCAGGTGTATCAAACAGTTTTTCCCATTGTGGTCCAGGAACTGGAACATATCTCAGCTCCTCAGCCCTTTTGATCAACTTTGAGACTACAGTAAAGATTTCTTGCTTTATTTGGCTTCGTTTGAATTTCTTAAGCATCATCAGAATTCTGTTCCACTCTAGGTAGCCCATCCTATGAACGTATCTCAGGTCCATCCCCATGGTTGATCCATTTTCAAATTCAAAGTTGAGGATGACAGCTCCATTGACTCTGCTCAAGGTCATGCCTTTGATATCTTCACTGATGTTTCTTCTGAAATAGCATTCTTGTATTTCATCATCTGAATATGGGATAGGATCAGGTCTTGGACCATTATAGTCATCTTCAGCTTCAGCTAAAGCTCTCTTTAACTTTTCTTTTTCTTGATCCAGTTGCCCTTTTTCTTTTCTCTTCTTTAATTCAGCTACAGAGATATTGAGCTCATTTGCTTCTTCTTGTTCTAGCATTTCGATCAATTCTCTAGTAGCCTTTTTTTCTTCAGTTTCCTGCTCAGTTTCAGAACCCTCGTCAGCTTCAGACTCAGATTCTGAAATCTTTTGCTTCTTTGATGCAGGTTCATCTTCTCTATCTTCCCTGTTTACTCCCAGCTCCCCCTTAGCCTGAGCTTGCCTCTCTGCTCCTTTAGCTAGAACTAGAAGAGCTTCAGCTTTAGCTCGAACTAGCTCAGCTTCAGTATCAGCTTGAACCTTCTCCCCCTTTTTGTCATCATCAATAGGGTTTGAAGTCCTTTGTTGTTGGAGCGCAGCAACTGCAGAGGCAATCTCTTGAACATCCTTTGTCAGCTTCTTAAGCCTTTGATAGATTTGGCGTTTGTGCTTCTTCTGCTTGAGATGGAACAAACCAAACTGAGCATCAACATATTCTTTCAACTGCTGGATGCCTGAGGACGCAGTATTAGTATGAGGAGAGTCTTTGGGTGCATCATCCAAAGGTTGGTGTATACCCTCAAATTCATTTGCACCAGAGTTTGGACCTTGTGATTCATCTTGGTTTGAAGATGAATCATTGACAGATCGTGCAAGAGAGTGTGAGAAGTGAATAGAACGAATAGGGCTCGAGACGTGAAGTGTATGGGTTGGTGGTTGGCTTTTGGGTATAGAGGGGGTGATTGACCCTGGGGATTGGTCATATGTTCAATGTAACCTGAATGTATCTGTTCAGGCACTAGAAGTAGGCTCTCCCATGTCACGAATAAGTGTGGGCAGAGTAGACACCACACCTGGTTTAGGCTGTTGGGTTTGAATGAGCCGTGAGGTTGACACCTTGAGAGTAGGCATCTCCCCCTCAACTCCTGCCGGAGGGATCAATGTGATCTCAGCTCCAGTGATGCCTTTAGGAGTGGCACCACCTTTGGCAGTTTTTCTTTTGTAGGTGTGAATATTCTCCCTAGCAGCAGTGGGCATACTAGGGGTGGCTTCAGATTTGGATTGTAGATGGAATGAAGGTGAAGGAGATGGGTTAGATTGAGTTGGTTCTACTGTAGTCTTATCTCCAAAAGTGGATGGAGAAAAATGAGAAGAAAGAGAAAGTGGAGAGGTTTTTCCTGAAGCAGCTTCTGTAGGTGCTGGTTCAGCTTGAGCAGAGAGCTCAGCCTGAACCTCGGTGTCAGCGTGAGAAGCTCCCCCTTGATTCGATCCCTCAGCTACCAAGAGCATTGGACCACTTTGACCCTCTTGCTCTGGGAAGATGTCATTGTTAAACATCTTTGGACTGAGAGTTGGAACAGGGAACACATCCCATCCAGCTTCATATAAATCCCCCAACTCAGCTTCAAGCACCAAGGATAAATACCTTATGAATGGTACATGGAGGTCCCTGGTGGTCTTCAGTACTTGGACTTTGAGCTCGTTGAATATGAGCTGTGCATAATCGATACGTCTATCAAAGAACATGTTGTATAGCAGCTGCATTTCGAACTCGTTAACTTGTTCCAAGCCTCCAACCTTGGTCCCCAGTGAACGTACAACTGTGGAAAACATGAAGCCCCAGCTGGTTGGGAAAGTGGCCTTCTTAATCACCCCTTCAGTTTGAGGGTGACCAATTTGAGGTAGAACTGACCTCGCCACTTGTCTAGTCACGGTGGGCTCGAACACATCTTGAACCGGAAGTCGAAGAACATCCCTTAGCCCTTGAACCGTGATGGCCACTGTTCTATCGCCATTAAGAACAGTGCCAATGATCTCTCCTCTGTTCTGGTTGAATGTGCACGTGTACCAGAACTCCAAAAGGTACTGTGGAACGATGTGAACAGGCGCTCCAATGAAAGCAAATGCCAAAGGGCATTTCCGAATATAAGCAACCCATGCTTCATATCCTCTCCCCTGTTTCCTCGCAGGGATATCAAGACATGCACGCTGATTGTTGATTTTGATCAGCGGTAATCCGTTGTTTTTCAACGCAGCACCACGAACCATTCGATCACTGAGAATGAGAGTGGTTCTTTCCATCGATGAAATTTCAGATTACACTGAGTAACTAATTTCGTTGCACTGAGCAAAGATCTTCTCACCGAGCGAGTTAGGCTTTCAAAGTCGATGGAACTGGGAATTGCACGTAGCAAATTTATTGAAAGGTATATAGGCAGGTGAGAGGTTTAGAGATGAGAAGTTGAAGCGTAAACCTCTAAAATGCGGTTAAGGTCGTTATATATACCTTTTCGAGGAGAGAGAAAAATTACCGTTGAAATCCCTTTTAAATCCGTTACACCGAAAAATTACGGCTTGACGTAACAGTTAGAGGGTAGAAACACATCATTCTCCAACGGATACAAGTGTAAAATAACAATATTAACAAATAATAAGGTTATAAACACGTTGTAAATATATCAATACACAATTGATATACGATACGAATTGAAACTGATTCAAATGCGTATGGACAGAAGAATTAATAACACTTAGTAATTAATTCATAGATTGGACACACCAAGTTGAGTAAACATATTACTCAGTTTAAGTCAAGCACTCAGCTTGATTCAAGCACTCAGCTTGAGTGGAGCACTCAGCTTGAGATTGATACTCAACTTGAGTAGAGCACACAGCTCAGGCTCAATGACACTTAGTCATTTTTGTTTAAGACTGACTTAAACATGTAATTTTAGCTACACTAAGTAGGTAAAATATGTTTGGAACTTACCAAACGTGTGAACCAATCACACAGTGTGAGTTAAGCACATAGCTCAGACTCAATGACACTTAGTCATTTTGTTCGAGACTAACTCAAACTAACATTTCAACCACACTGAGTAGTTGAATTATGATTGGAACTGACCAAACGTGTGAACTCATTATTCAGTTTGACATATAGATCAATTTATGAAAACTTATTTATAAACTATGCACCCAGCTTAAGACACTTAGTCTCTGTCAAACTGAGAACTCAAATTTTAGACACTTAGCTAGGGGTTGAGCATACCCAATTTACTTAGCAGATACATAAACCTCTTTTCATCAAGGGGCTTAGTAAAGATATCTGCTAATTGGTCATCAGTGGAGATAAATTTAATTTCAACTTTACTTTTTTCCACGATGTCCCTTATGAAGTGATGTCTAATTTCAATATGCTTGGTTCTTGAGTGAAATACTGGATTGTAAGTGATGGCTATTGCACTTTGGTTATCACAGAAGATAAGGGTTTTCTTGAAACTCATACCAAAGTCCTGAAGCTGATGCTGCATCCACAAGATTTGAGCACAACAGCTCCCTGCTGCAACATACTCAGCTTCAGCAGTTGAAGTAGCCACTGAGTTCTGTTACTTACTAGTCCAGCTTACTAATTTACCTCCAAGCAATTGACATCCTCCAGTGGTTGATTTTCTATCTAACTTGCACCCAGCATAATCAGCATCAGAAAAACCAACTAACTCAAATCCAGAGTCCTTTGGATACCAAAGTCCTAGATTTGGTGTACCTTTAAGGTACCGAAAGATCCTTTTCACAGCTTGAAGATGTGATTCTTTAGGATCAGCCTGATATCTTGCACAAACACATGTAGCAAACATGATATCAGGTCTACTAGCTGTCAAATAGAGTAATGAACCTATCATTCCTCTATAGGTAGACTGACACACAGACTTACCATCTGAGTCTTTACTCAGCTTGACAGCTGGTGACATGGGTGTTTTCAAGGTTGAACTTGAATCAAAACCATATTTCTTTATCAAATCCAAAACATATTTGCTTTGATTGATGAAAATTCCATCAGGCTTTTGTTGAATTTGTAGGCCTAGGAAATATGTCATCTCACCCATCATACTCATCTTGTACTTTTGTGACATTATTTTGAAGAACCACTCACACAGAGATTCATTGTTTGAACCAAAAATAATATCATCCACATAGATTTGTACAAGAATCACCTGTCCCTTGCTCTTTTTAATAAAGAGTTAAGAGAAGGGAGACTGAGATGGTTCGGCCACGTTAAAAGGAGGCTTCCAACATTACCAGTTAGGAGAGCAGAATCGCTTACAGTAGAGGGTATTAGGAGGCGTGGTCACCCCTTTCTTAGATGGGAAGATAGAATTCGAGCGGATTTGCAGGAGCTACATCTCTCTGTGGACATGATCTCAGATAGGTCCTTGTGGAGAAGGAAGATTAGGATCCAGGATTAGGTAGAATAGAGTTTAGCATTTTGCGGTTTTGGCCTTAGGGTTTATGGTATATATGTTTGTATATAATTATTTTTATTTTTTATTTTTTATTTATTATTATTTATTTATTATTTATTTATTTTTTTATTTTATTTTTTTATTTTTTATTTTTATTTTTTTTCCTATCTATTATATATATATATATATATATATTTATATTTTATTTGATTGTATTTATTTTTATGATTATTTTGGCCAGTGTTCTTTTCTCCTTGTTGCTCCTCTTTTCCTTATTGTTTTCTGTCCCTTGGTTGCCGGAGGTCTTTTCAGGAAGCAATCTCTCTACCTACGGGTAGAGGTACGATTGTCTACATCTCACCTCCCCCAAACCCCGCTTTAGCGGGATTGGGTATTGTTGTTGTTGTTGTTGTGTTATCTATACTACCTCTGGTGAAATCCATGGATAGTAGATAAGTGGACAGTGTATCATACCAAGCTCTTGGAGCTTGTTTCAGACCATACAAAGCCTTGTCCAACTTATAGACATGATGTGGAAACTTTGAACTTACAAAGCCAGGAGGTTGTTTCACATAGACTTCCTCCTGAAGTTTTCCATTTAGGAAAGCACTCTTCAATATCCATTTGATTGACTTTGAAGTCTTTATATGCTGCATAAGCCAGGAACAGCCTTATAGCTTCAGTTCTAGCAACAGGGGCAAAGGTCTCATCATAATCAATTCCTTCTTCTTGCTTATACCCTTGTGCTACCAGCCTGGCTTTGTTCCTAACTATCACTCCATCCTTGTCCATTTTATTTCTATAGACACACTTAGTGCCTATAATTGAATGATCTTTGGGGGCAGGGACAATGTTCCAGACCTTATTTCTCTCAAACTCATTTAATTCCTCTTGCATAGCATCAATCCAATCCTCACCTGTTAAGGCTTCCTTAGTCTTCTTTGGTTCCATTTAAGACAGAAAACCAAAGTGAGCAGCATAGTTAGCTATAGCCTTAGATCTGGTCATGACTTTCTCTTGGACATTTCCAATGATTTGATCTTGAGGATGATCTTTGAGGAATTTAAATGTGGTAGTTGGAGAGTCTGGTTCTGAATCTGAGTTATGTTGAGAACCTCGAGGTGAACTTATCTCCTCAGTCTCAACAGCAGCATTGTCAAAAAACTGATTATCACTAAGATTCTCAGTCTGAGTAACTTCAGCTCCAAAAGGATTGACGAACTCATCATCTTTCTCAGCTTGAGAATCCTTTGAAGCTTGTGATGATTTCATTGATGAACACACATCATCATCACTATCATCTCCTATGATATACATAGGATTTGACATGTTGATTTCCCTTGGCCTTTCAAGCTCACTCAGACTAACGGAGTTAGCTTGACTTTTCTCAGCTTGATCAATACTGTCTTCATCAAATGAAACATGAATTGATTCTTCAATGGCCTTTCTCCTAGAGTTATATACTCTGTATGATTTGGAGATTTAGGAATAACCAACAAATATTCCAGGATCAGCTTTGTGTTCCAACTTATGGAGCTAATCTCTTTGATTCAGCACATAGCATTTTGAACCAAAGATATGGAAATAACCTATATTAGGCTTTCTAGACTTATACATTTCATATGAAGTCTTTCCATGTCTTTTGACAATGATTGACCTATTCTGAGTATAGCAGGCTGTACTAACAGCTTCATCCCATAAATAGAGTTTCAATCCTGCCTCATATAGCATTGTCCTTGTAGCCTCAATTAATGTTCTATTTCTCCTTTCAGCAACTCCATTTTGTTGTGGAGTTCTGAGAGATGAGAAATTTTGTAATATTCCTTTTTGTTCACAGAAGCTTTCAAGGGTTGAGTTCCTGAACTCAGTCCCATGATCACTTCTGAGTTGCTTTACGGACAAACCTTTCTGCAACTCTTCCCTTTTGATGAAACTTATTATCTCCAGGGCAGCCTCACTTTTGGCTTTTAGGAATATTACCCAGGTGAATCGTGAGAACTCATCTACTATCACCAGAGCGTACTTCTTGCCACTTAGGCTTGGAGTACTTATGGGTCCAAACAGATTCATATGCAACATATGCAGTGGGTCTGTTATTGAAAATTTTTTCTTTGATTTAAAGGACCCTTTATGGTGTTTCCCTTGTTCACAAGCTGAACACAATTTGTCTTTGACAAATGTGATTTTTGTTATGCAGAGACTAACTCTTTATTGGACAGCATATTTATATTTTTAAAGTTCAAATGAGACAAACGTTTATGCCATAACCAACTCAGCTCAGGAACAGAATGGGAATACAAGCAGGTTTCATTATTGGGATCAGCAGAATTAAGATCAAGTAGATACACATCTCTTTCTATTTTAGCTATTAATACAGGCTTTCCCTTAGCATTATAAATTGTTCCTGCTTTCTTCCTAAAAGTAACAACATTGTCCTCATCATACAATTGACTGATACTAATCAGGTTGTGTTTGAGGCCTTTGGCATATGCAACTCTCTGGTAAGTGACTTTACCAGCTTGCATCTTCCCATAGCCTTTGGTTCTTCCATGGGAGTTGTCACCAAATGTTACTTTAGGACCTTCATCTTCCTGGAAATCACTGAAAAGTCCTTTCCATCCGGTCATGTGCTTTGAACATCCACTATCCAAGTACCATTTACTTGAATCCTACACTTGATATAGAAACTAAACACATTAGTTTTGCTTGGGAACGTGACTTCTTGGTGGGTTCAGATGAGGAGCACTTAGCAGCTTCATCTTGTTGAACTGACTGCTCAGCTTGAGCAGGAACTGAATCCTGTGTAGGCTGATCAGTTTGTTCTTGCTCAGGCCTTGAGATTTCAGCATCACAGTCCTTAGCCTCATGACCTCTACTTCTGCATTTGTAGCATCTCCTTCTTCCAATGATGACAGGAGGTAGAGTGTCTAACAATCCTTGTGAGAATTTACTTTCAGTTTTAGGATTGTATGTGGTGGATAACTTCTCAACTTTCTTTGCAAGCTGATTCACCTGGTGATCACTGACTTTGGACTTACCTTTGTTAGGTCTCTGTTTGTTATCCTGAGTAGATTGACTAACAACCTTCTTCTGCATGACTTTGGATGTACCTTTGTCATGCCTACTGGGCTTACCAGTTTCAACAGGTTTGGACTTACCACTGTTGATCTTCTTGGACTTAACAAGATCAACAACTTTGGACTTACCATTGTTGTGATTTGACCTCTGACTTACAGTGGTCTTCCTGTTCTTATAACTTCTCTCCAAGCCAGATAGAGAATTTTGTCTTTTGAAAGGATTTGGATTAAGCCTTTCTATGACTGAAGTTCTTTGAACAGGCTGAGTGCCTAATCTGTCCAACACAGACTTACCATGTTGTTTGGATGTTGAGCACTCATTACCATGATCTTTGGCCTTCACAAACATATTGAATTTTAGGTTTGGATCATGTCGTTTCTCTAAGGCTGACTTCTAAGACATAATCAGTTGTCTATCTTCCTCAGAATCTATACTTGCTATCTCATCATCAGCTACATAAGCTGCTGTTTGATAGTCACCTCCAAGTACATCCTTCACCTGTTTAGGAATCTGTTGGTTTCTGCATTGTTCAGCAAGCTTTGATGACTTACACTAAGACTCAGTGATCTTTTGAAGTTGATCAGCTTTGTCTTTTGCTTCCTGAAGCTCTTCACTAAGAAGTTTATTGATGTGCCTCTGACATTCAAGGTCACACTGTGCTTTCTTACCAACATCAATGAGAGATTTATTTTCCTTAATCTCGTCTTTAAGTTTAGCTATTTTAGCTTTGAGGTCAGTCTGAGACTTAAGGCTGGTCTTGAAATCATTCAACAAATAATCAAAAGCAAGACCTTTCTCCTCATCTGTATAAGAGTAGAAATTACTGACCTTGTACATGGAAGCAGGATCCCAATCACTCAGTTTGTTGTTTTCCTCAGCTTCCTTCATGTCAGCTTCAAAGATTGATTCGGACTGACCATAATCAACCTCATCCAATTCTAGCTCTTCATCTTCTTGAGCCATTAGACATACATTACCATCTGAGGTGAATGATTCTGTATCCCAGGTTTCAGCATATAAACCTTTTCCACTGGGTTTGTCTTCAGGCTTTGATTTCTTGAGCTGAGTGTACTTCTTCTTGTACTTATCAGCTCTATAAGCATTCTTATCAACAACAGATGTTGATTCTACCTTCTTAGATCTGCACTCAGCAGCTATATGTCCCTTTTTCTGACAGTTGAAGCACACAGCATTCTTGGGATCAAAGGAACTCTTCCCTTTGCTCCTGTCAGATCTTCCTATTCCCCTTTGAGCTTTTCTCAAACGTCTGGCTAACATGGCCATTTGCTCAGTGATGGTCTGAACATCATCAGTATCACTTGAGTCTGAGTCTGAGTGGTCAGCTTGAGATTCTGACTCAGTCTCAGATTCAACAACCATAACTTTTGAACCTTTCTTCTTCTTCTGTGCAACTAATGCAACTTCTGTTTTGTCCAAAGATTCTTTTAGTTGTTGTTGAGAAGCTCTTTTGTGTTCTATGATCTGTTCATGATTCAGCAAAAACCCATAGATGGACTGTAGGTTATACATGTGTAATGTTCCTCCAGCCCTTAGTGCAGTGGTTACTTCATTGAACCTTTCAGGTAACATATCCAGAAATTTCAGCACGAGCTCAGCTTCATCTCTCTTTACACCCACACTAAGTAGGTCATTTATCAAGCAGTGAAACCTTGTGAACAAATCTGCCAAGGTTTCATTCTTCTTTGAAAAGAAGTTTTCATACGATCTATTCAAGTGATTCTTCTTTTGCTGCTTGACCAGATCTGTGCCCTCATAAGTGACACTCAGCGTATCCCAGATATCCTTTGCGGTTTGACACCCAGTCACAGTACGCAAGATTTCATTTGTGAGGGAGTTCGCTAGAACACTCTTTGCCTTGTCATCCAGATTAAAAAGTTTCCGGTCTTCTTCAGTCCAGGATGCAGTAGGCTTTCTTGTTTCCTTTTCAGTTTTGCCAGGTGACGTATCACTGACAGTAGAAGGAATTTTGGGAATGATTGGTCCTTTTGTGATGACTTCCGACATACGGTTGTCAATGGACTTTAGGAAGAGCATGGCTTTGAAATTCCACATAGGATATTCAGATCCATCAAATACGGGACATCCTTTTGCAGACATCTGAGGAAAGTTTGATAGAGTATTGCTTGTCGACATTTCAATCTTTCTCAGAATCTTGAACTATTCAACTGATGAAATCGTTCAGCCTGCTCTGATACCAGTTGTTGGTTCCTTGTATGAGAGAGTAACAACAAGCAACAGTGTGTAGAAGGGGGGGGGGGGGGGTTGAATACACTTTCTGCGGAAATTGAACAAATCAAAGAAAAGTGTTACACACAGTAAATCAAACCACAATCAATCAAATGCTTTTATTAATCAGAAGATGATTACAATGCTTTGAATAAGAAGATGATTACAATGACTATCAAGTAAGCAACTCTTGATACATAATCACCTAATATAAATCTCTCAGTTCTCTCAAACTTAGATATCTATAATTAACATATAATTATAGATACCGACGACTCTCTAAACAGGATTTTCACATATTGAATCAACACATGATTACTTACCAATATCACAACTGATGTGATTAATTCGAACACACGAACTTCTTTGGCAATCTGTGATTAAATCTTGATACTGAATCAAGACTCGTAACACATACAATGAGGTGAGGTTTGGCTCTGCAACACTTAGTTGTAATCGAATCAAAGTCGTACTGAGTCGTACCTCTAAACTTATCAGGAGATAAGTATTTATAATCTTGTGCCTATGGTTCCTAACAAACTAAGACTTAACTTAATTCGCTAACTAACTTTCGGATAAACCGGAATCTTAAATCTTGAATCTTCTTATCTTGAGTCTTCAATGTTCAATCTTGATTCTGGAGTCTTCTTATCCGCCGTAGATATAGAGAGAGATAAAGATGAATTTAAAACATATTTAAATTATCTTTAAACTGACTTCTTCACTCGGACTGAGTTACTCAGCTTGAAACTTATCAAGCTGAGTTCTTCGAGAATAAATCTGAATTCATACATGAACAAACACGTACATTGATAAACTCATCCTTAGAAGTCTAACTTAGTTGACTAAAATATATTTAGCAACTCTGTCGAGCTGACTCTGCTTTTGAGCTGAGTCACTCAGCTTGAAACACATCAAGCTGATTACTCGATATATACCTTATGTGACATACACAGATTATTAAACATATTAATAAACAAGCTAAGGTATAATATAAACTGATCAACATATGCTCAGCTTATATTCAGCTTATACTCAGTCTGAATCACTCTAAGTGTTCAGTCTGACTAAGCTTCATAATTCTGTTTAAGTTATATGTAGAACTCATCTTACAAACTTAACTTTGTCTCATCAAATTCAAACTGATGAGATCATTTTCCCAACACTGCTGCACTTGGTACATCTATTGAAGAAGTGTTGAAAACCAAGGAAAGGCATTAGGATTTCACTACTCCTGAAGATCTTGCTGCAATTATTGGTGTTACTGATGATGAACTGAGAGAATTACAAGAAGAAGAACTAATCATGCTGTCCTCTCAAACACATCAAGTACAAGCTGCACCAAAACAAGATGACCCTTCCACAAAGAAAGTACTTAAAGGAGGAAAGACTCACAAGGAAGCCATTCAAGCTTTGCTCAACGTCAACTTTGGAAGCACTGCTCAGCAAACTGAAAAGCAATCCAAGGAGTTCTTGGAAAATAGAGAAAACTTGGTGAATAGAAGATGTGCAAACATCATTTCTAGGGTTACTCCTTACAAAGGTACAGATGAAGGTCCTTATCTCAGAGTAGTGAGAAGAGATGAAAGAAACACTTATGAAGATACATATCTACATCACTACAAACTGCTATCCTTCTTTGAGATGATAGAGATCCTGTACCATCTTCTTAAGTCCAAGAGTGAGATAGTCCAGAGGTTCATTGCTAAATTTGAATACTGGATCAGAATGTCAGTATACAACAGACTATTCACTCATGATTAATTTGTTGCTCATGTTCAAGCAATTGAGGATGCCTTTAAGAAGACTTCAAAAGCCTTTGTTGCTGTTGAACAAATCATTCTCAATCCTGATCATCCCTATCTTCCTGCTTATGAGAATCTGAATAATGCTCTTCCTCCCAATACTCATCCTGAAATGTTCAGGTATATAACTGAACCTGAAAAAGGAATGTTCTTCATGAACAGAGCTGGTAATTGGAGATTTCTGAGAGAATCTGAGATAGGGAAAGCTAAAAAAGAACTGATATTTCATGCTGCAATAGCTACTAGAGATTTGACTAGAAATGAGCACTTTGAACAATTGATAAGATCAAGAGCTGATCAACTTCTAGCTGAAAATCCACAGATCAGAACTCTTGATGTCAAGGAAGAACCCTGGTGGGAATGAAGACCACACTTTATAACTAGACTAGTTGTATTTTTCAATTCCTAGAATAGTTCAACTTCTGTACTTAGTTTAACTCTTAGTTAGATTACTCTGTACAAACTCTCTGTAAATATTTGTTTTGTAATGAAGCTTGAAACTTTGATCATGGACTACTTAGCTAAAATTTCAAGTATAGATGTATCTTAGTAGATATCTCACCTAGTGTAAATATAGAAAATCAAAAATCCTAAAAACAGAAAAAGGATAAAAAAGATACCACAAAAACAGAACAATGGTACTTCATAAATGAAAAAGATTCCCAAAAACAGAATATCAGGGAACATAATTTAAAGAGTTACCAAAAAACAGATAGCTAGGTAACCAAATTGAAATTAAAAGTTTTATCTTTACAAATCCGAGTCAAACTGATTCTTCTTAAACAAGATAAGGTTTTGTCATCATCAAATATGGGGAGATTGTTGGGGAGATATCAATATCAAACCTAAATCAAACCTGTCTATTAATTAAAATAGGATTTGATGTTAACAAAACCACATATTCAGTTTTGACTTAGATAAATGAAAAACATGTGTTGTTTTTCATGTTAGACTTAAAGAAAATTGTAAGTAAGAAGTGTCAGCTGAAGAAAACAAGTGTCAGCTGAACACTGAGAATCAGCTACAGGACAAGCTTCCGGAAGATCAGCTGAGAGGAAAAGATCAGTTAAAAAGCATCAGCTGAGGATCTACAATGGATCAACTGATGGTTCAAAACCATTAACTGAGGAAAGTTTTAAGATCAGCTGAGCTATCAAGGATCAGCTGGCACAATCACATTGATCAGCTGATACCTCCCATCTGTCAGATAAGGTATTTATTGCTTATTCAATCTTTTCTTTATAAGCTGATCATACACAAATGGTCAGCTGAGCCCCTGGGATCAGCTGATTGTTTAGTTTGACTACTTTATTAGTTGTAATATGATTTGTGTTATCAACTGAGCAATTCGATCAGCTGAGCAAATCTAGTCAGCTGAGTCTTTCACATTTATCCTTAGCTGAGCAAAAATACATTTGCAGTTCAGTGTCTGTTAGCTGAGTAATTATTCTATATCTCAGTTAATAGTCTTTCATTGTAATATTTTTGTAAGTCAAAGGCAGAACATGTGTTGTTCTTATTATGCCTTAGAACTTTCTTTGTAAAAGTACTTAGCACTTTTTGTATCTGCAAAGAGACACAAAGGATAGATCTTTATCCACTGGAAAAAGAGAAAGATACTTTTGAAGAGAAGATCTCGAAGATATGCTGCTTCAACTAAGTATGGCTGGCAACTCTATACTTAGTAAAGTCAAATCTTCAGAAAGCATGGTGTATAGCAGCTGCATTTTGAACTCGTTAACTTGGTCCAAGACCCTTTAGTTCCCAGTGAACGTACCACTGTTGACACCATGAAGCCCCAGCCAGTTGGGAAAGTGGCCTTCTTGATCACCCTTTTAGTTTGAGGGTAACCCATCAGAGGTAGAACTGACCTCGCCACTTGTCTAGTCACGGTGGGCTCGAACATATTCTGAAAAGGGAGTTGAAGAACTTCCCTTAACCGTTGAACTGTGAGGACCACTGTTCTATCTCCATTACGAACAGTGCCTGTGATCTCTACTCTGTTCTGATTGAAGGTGCATGTAAACCAGAACTCCAACAGGTGTTGGGGAACAATGTTGAGTGATGCGCCACAGAAGGAGAATGCCAGGGGGCATTTACGGATATAATCAACCCAGATTTCATATCCTCTGCCTTGTTTCCTCTGAGGATTTGCAAGACAGGCCCGTTGATTGTTGATTTTAATCACTGGCAGCTCATTGTTCTTAAACGTAGCACCTCTGACCATCCGCTCACCTAGAACAAGAGTGGTACTTTCCATCGTTGAATGTTTAGATTACACAGAGTAATCAATTCGTAATTCACACTGAGCGTTTGGTGATTGCGCACTGAGCGACTTAGGGTTTAGAAATCGATGGAACAGAGATTTGCACTTAGCAAAGAAAGTGAAAGGTATTTAAGTATGTGAGAAGTCTGGATTGAAAGCACAGCTTCTCTAATCCGACTGTGATTGATATATATACCTTTCCGAGGAGAGAGAAAATTTACCATTAGAAATTCCCTTTTTATCCGTTACGCCGTAAAATTTTGATGTAACAGTAAACGGGTAGAACTTATAATCTTCTAACGGATACTAATAGAATATAATAATATTGACCTACAATAAGATTATATACACTGATGTATTATACCTATAAACAATTTAGTATAATACGCGATTTGAGACTGACCCAAATACGCAGTGGTCATGAATTAATCACACTTAGTAAATAACACATGAGTTTGGACACACCAAGCTGAGTAAACATATTACTCAGTGTAACTCAAGCACTCAGCTTGATTCAAGCACTCAGCTTGAAATGTGTACTCAGCTTGAGATTGATACTCAGCTTGAGTAGAGCACACAACTCATGATCAATGACACTAAGTCATTTTCATTTGAAACTGACTACAACGAACCTTTCAACCACACTGTGTGGTTAAAAAAATTTGTTTGGAACTTACCAAACGTGTGAACCAATCACACAGTCTGAGTTAAGCACATAGCTTAGACTCAATGATACTTAGTCATTTATGTTTAAGACCTACTCAAACATACATTTTAACCACACTGAGTAGTTAAAATATGTTTGGAACTGACCAAACATGTGAACTCATAATTCAGCTTGACAGATTAATCAGATTATGAAAACGTATTCATAAACTGTGCACTCCGCTTAAGACACTTAGTCTTTGTCAAACTGAAAACTCAGATTCTAGACACTTAGCTAGGGGTTGAGAATACCCAATTTACTTAGCAGATACATAAACCTCTTCTCATCAAGTGGTTTAGTAAAGATATCTGCTAATTGGTCATCTGTGGAGATAAAGTTAATGTCAACTTTACCTTTTTCCACGATGTCCCTAATGAAGTGATGTCTAATTTCAATGTACTTGGTTCTTGAGTGGAAGACTGGATTGCAAGTGATGGCTACAGCACTTTGGTTATCACAGAAGATAGGAGTTTTCTTGAAACTCATACCAAAGTCTTGCAGTTGATGCTGCATCCATAGGATTTGAGCACAATAGCTTTCTGCTGCAACATATTCAGCTTCAGCAGTTGAAGTAGCCACTGAGTTCTGTTTCTTACTAGTCCAGCTGACTAACTTCCCACCAAGCAATTGACATCCTACAGTGGTTGATTTTCTATCTAACTTTCACCTAGCATAGTCAGCATCTGAAAAACCAACTAACTCTAATCCAGAGTCCTTTAGATACCAAAGACCTAGATTTGGTGTACCTTTAAGGTACTTAAAGATCCTTTTCACAGCCTGAAGATGTGATTCTTGAGGATCTGCCTGATATTTTGCAGAAACACATGTAGCAACATAATATCAGGTCTACTAGCTGTCAAATAGAGCAATGAACCTATAATTCCTCTATTGGTAAACTGACACACAGACTTTCCATCTGAGTCTTTACTCAGCTTGACAGCTGGTGACATGGGTGTTTTCATGGTTGAACTAGAATCAAAACCATATTTCTTTATCAAATCAAGAACATACTTGATTTGATTGATGAATATTCCATCAGGCTTTTGTTGAATATGTAAGCCTAAGAAATAAGTCATCTCACCCATCATACTCATCTTGTACTTTCGTGACATTATATTGGAAAACCACTCACACAGAGATTCATTGGTAGAACCAAAGATAATGTCATCCACATAGATTTGTACAAGAATCACCTGTCCTTTACTTCTTTTAATAAAGAGTGTCTTATCTATACTACCTCTGGTGAAATCCATGGATAGTAGATAAGTGGACAGTGTATCATACCAAGCTCTTGGAGCTTGCTTAAGACCATACAAAACCTTGTCTAACTTATAGACATGATGTGGAAACTTTGAACTTACAAATCCAGGAGGTTGTTTCACATAGAATTCCTCCTGAAGTTTTCCATTTAAGAAAGCACTCTTCACATCCATTTGATAGACTTTGAAGTCTTTATATGCTGCATAAGCTAGGAACAGCCTTATGGCTTCAATTCTAGCAACAGGGGCAAATGTTTCATCATAATCGATTCCTTCCTCTTGCTTATACCCTTGTGCTACGAGCCTGGCTCTTTTCCTCACTATCACTCCATCCTTGTCCATTTTATTTCTATAGACCCACTTAGTGCCTATAATTGAATGATTTTTGTGGGCAGGGACAAGATTCCAGACCTTATTTCTCTCAAACTCATTTAATTCCTCTTGCATAGCTTCAATCCAATCCTCATCCTGTAAGGCTTCCTCAGTCTTCTTTGGTTCCATTTGAGATAAGAATCCAAAGTGTGTAGCGTAATTAGCTGTAGCCTTGGATCTGGTCATGACCTTTTCTTGGACATTTCCAATAATTTGATCTTGAGGATGATCTTTGAGGAATTTAAATGTTGTAGTTGGAGAGTCTAGTTCTGAATCTGAGTGATGTTGAGAACTCTAAGGTGAACACACATCCTCAGTCTCAACATCAGCATTGTCAACAAACTGATGATCACTGAGATTCTCAGCTTGAGTGACTTCAGCTCCAAAGGGGTTGACGAACTCATCATCCTTCTCAGCTTGAGAATCCCTTGGAGTTTGTGATGATTTATTTGATGAACACACATCATCATCACTATCATCTCCTGTGACATACATAGGATTTGATAAGTTGGTTTCCTTAGGCCTTTCAAGCTCACTCAGACTGACCAAGTCAGCTTGACTCTTATCAGCTTGATCAAAACAGTCTTCATCAAAAGAGACATGAATTGATTCTTCTATTGCCTTTCTCCTTGTATTATATATTCTATAAGACTTGGAGATTGAGGAATAACCAACGAATATTCCAAGATCAGCTTTAGGTTCCAACTTATGGAGCTGATCTCTTTGATTCAGCACATAGCATTTTGAACCAAAGATATGGAAATAACCTATATTGGGCTTTCTAGACTTATACATCTCATAAGACGTCTTTCCATGTCTTTTGACAATGATTGATCTATTCTGGGTATAGCAGGCTCTACTAACAGCTTCATCCCAGAAATAGAGTTTCAATCCTTCCTCACATAGCATTGTTCTAGCAGCCTCAATTAGGGTTTTTTTTCTCCTTTCAGCAACTCCATTCTGTTGTGGGGTTCTGACAAATGAGAATTTTTGTAATATTCCCTTTTGTTCGCAGAAGCTTTCAAGGGTAGAGTTTCCGAACTCAGTCCCATGATCACTTTTTAGTTGCTTTACAGAAAAACCTTTTTGTAACTCTTCCTGTTTGATAAAAATGATTATCTCCAGGGCAGCCTCACTTTTGGCTTTAAGGAATATTACCCAGGTGAATCGTGAGAACTCATCTACTATCACCAGTGTGTAATTCTTGCCACTCAGGCTTGGAGTACTTATGGGTCCAAACAAATCCATATGCAATGGGTCTGTTATTGAAATTTTTTGCATTGATTTAAAGGAACAAAATGGGAATACAAGCAGGTTTCATTATTGGGATCAGCAGAATTAAGATCAAGTATATACTCATCTCTTTCTCTTTTAGCTATTAATACAGGCTTTCCCTTAGCATTATAGGTTGATCCTGCTTTCTTCCTAAAAGTAACAACATTATCTTCATCACACAATTGACTGATACTAATCATGTTGTGTTTGAGACCTTTGACATAGGCAACTCTCTGGAATGTAACTTTACTAGCTTTCATCTTTCCATAGCCTTTAGTTCTTCATGTGAGTTGCTCCAAATGTTACTTTAGGACCTTCATCTTCTTGGAAATCACTAAGAAGTCCTTTTCACACGGTCATGTGCCTTGAGCATCCACTATCCAACTACCATTTACTTGAACCCTGCACATGATATAAAAACTAAACACATTAGTTTTGCTTGGGAACCACTTCTTGGTGGGTTCAAATGAGGAGCACTTAGCAGATTCATCTTGTTGAACTGACTGTTCAGCTTGAGCAGGAACTGAATTCTGTGTAGGCTGATCAGTTTGTTCTTGTTCAGGCCTTGGGATTTCAGCATCACAGTCCTTAGCCTCATGACCTCTACTTCTGCACTTGTAGCATCTCCTTCTTCCAATGATGACAGGAGGTAGAGTGTCTAACAATCCTTGTGAGAATTTGCTCTCTATTTTAGGATTGTATGTGGTGGATAACTTCTCAACTTTCTTTGCAAGCTGATTCACCTGGTGATCACTGACTTTGGATTTACCTTTGTCAGGTCTCTGTTTGTTATCCTTTTGATAAGAAGATTGACTAACAACCTTATTTTCCATGACTTTGAACTTACCTTTGTCATGTTTGCGGGACTCACCAGTTTCAACAGATTTGGACTTACCATTGTTGATTTTCTTGGACTTACCAAGATCCACAACTTTGGACTTACCATTGTCGTGTTTTGACCTGTGACTTACAGTGGTCTTTCTGTTCTTGTAACTTCTCTCCGAGCCAGAAAGTGAAATTTGTCTTTTGAAAGGATTTGGATTAAGCCTTTCTATGACTGAAGGTCTTTGAACAGACTGAGTGCCTAATCAATCCAGCACAGACTTACCATGCTGTTTTGATGTTGATCACTCATTCCCATGATCGCTAGCTTTCACAAACTTATTGAATTTCAAGTTTGGATCATGTCTTTTCTCTGAGGCTGACTTCTGAGATTCAATCAGTAGTTTATCCTCCTCAGAATCTGTACTTGCTATCTCATCATCAGCTACATAAGATGCTATTTGATAGTCACCTCCAAGTACAACCTTTACCTGTTTAGGTATCTGTTGGTTTATGCACTGTTCAGCAAGCTTTGATGACTTACACCAAGACTCAGTGATCTTTTGAAATTGATCAGCTTTGTCTTTTGCTTCCTAAAGTTCTTCACTAAGAAGTTTATTAATGTGCCTCTGACATTCAAGGTCACACTGTGCTTTCTTACCAACATCAATGAGAGATTTATTTTCCTTAATCTCATTCTTGAGTTTAGTTATCTCATCTTTGAGGTCATTTTGAGACTTAAGGACGGTCTTGAAATCATTCAACAAATAATCAAAAGTAAGACCTTTCTCCTCATCTGTATAAGAGTAGAAGTTACTGACCTTGTACATGGAAGCAGGATCCCAATCACTCAGTTTGTTGTTGTCCTCAGCTTCCTTCATGTCAGCTTCAAAGATTGATTCGGACTGACCATAATCAACCTCATCCACTTCTAGCTCTTCATCTTCTTGAGCCATTAGACATACATCATCATCTGAGGTAGATGATTCTGTATCCCAGGTTTCAGCGTATAATCCTTTTGCACTGGGTTTGTCTTCTGGCTTTGATTTCTTGAGCTGAGTGTACTTCTTCTTGTACTTATCAGCTCGGTAAGCATTCTTATCAACAACAGATGTTGATTCTACCTTCTTCGATCTGCACTCAGTAGCAATATGTCTCTTTTTCTGACAGTTGAAGCACACAACATTCTTGGGATCAAATGAACTCTTCCCTTTGCCCCTGTCAGATCTTCCTCTTCCCCGTTGAGCTATTCTCAGTCTTCTGGCTAACATAGCCATTTGCTCAGTGATAGTCTGAACATCATCAGTATCACTTGAGTCTGAGTCTGAGTGGTCAGCTTGAGATTCTGACTCAGTCTTAGATTCAACAACCAAAGGTTTGGAGTTTTTCTTCTTTTTCTGTGCAACTAATGCAACTTCAGATTTATCCAAAGAGTCCTTGAGTTGTTGTTGAGAGGCTCTCTTGTGTTCTGTGATCTGTTCATGATTCAGCAAGAACCCATAGATAGACTGTAAGTTATACACGTGTAGTGTTCCTCCAGCCCTCAGTGCGGTGGTTACTTCATTGAACCTTTCTGGTAACACATCCAGAAATTTCAGCACGAGCTCAGCTTCATCTATCTTCACACCCACACATAGTAGGTCATTTATCAAGCAGTGAAACCTTGTGAACAAATCTGCCAAGGTTTCATTCTTCTTTGAAAAGAAGTTTTCATAAAATTTATTCAAGTGATTCTTCTTTTGCTGCTTGACCAGATCTGTGCCCTAATAAGTGACACTTAGCGTATCCCAAATATCCTTCGCAGTTTGACACCCAGTCACAGTGCACAAGATTTCATTAGTTAGGGAATTTGCTAAAACACTCTTTGCCTTGTCATCCAGATTAAAAAGTTTCCGGTCTTCATCAGTCCAGGATGCAGTAGGCTTTCTTGTTTCCTTTTTAGTTTTTCCAGGAGACGTATCACTGACAGTAGAAGGAATTTTGGGGATGATTAGTCCTTTTGTGATGACTTCCGACATACGGTTAACAATGGATTTAGGAAGAGCATGGCTCTGAACATCCACATAGGATAGTCAGATCCATCAAATACGGGACATCCTTTTGCAGACATCTGAGGAAAGTTTGATGGAGTATTGCTTGTCGACATTTCAATCTTTCTCATAATCTTGAACTATTCAACTGATGAAATCGTTCAGCCTACTCTGATACCAGTTGTTGGTCCCTTGGTGAGAAGAACAACAAGCAACAGTGTGTAGAAGGGGGGTTGAATACACTTTCTGCGGAAATTGAACAAATCAAAGAAAAGTGTTACACATTGTAAATCAAACCACAAACAGTCGAATTCTTTTACTAATATGAAGATGATTACAGTGCTTTGAATAAGAAGATGATTACAATAACTATCAAGTAAGCAACACTTGATATATAATCACCTAATACAAATCTCTCAATCTCTCAAACTTAGATATCTATAATTAACATATAATTATAGATATTGACGACTCTCTAAACAGGATTTACACAGATTGAATCAACACATGATTATTTTGTTGGAGTCTGCCCAGTGACACAAGTACATTGGTGTTACTGCTGATGAAGTGCGAGCCTATTGGGTCACACACCAAGGATTGATCCCGACAGCTTACTGATAAAGAGAGAAGGTCCAAAAACCAAATTGTTTGATTTTAGGGCTTCACGGCCGTGAGGGATGCTCCACGGGTCGTGAAGCTTACTGCCCTCACGTTTGATTCAACGACTCTCATACGGCTCGTGGAGTCTTCACGGGTCGTGAAAGGTCGTGGAGGGGTCGTGAAGGAGACGCCCTTACGAGTCACTCAGACGCGGCACGGGCCGTGAAGGATGATGGCCAGTCGTGGCGCATTTTGTCTTCACGGGATCTTCACGGGCCGTGAGAGGCCGTGAAGGTCTGTCTGCATGAAATCGTGATTTCTGATTGGGCCATCCTGTGGTCCAACGAGACACCACTTCTAATCCGGCCATATTGAAGCAATAGGGGTCTGGAACAGATGTGTGATATGCAATAGACCTTGTGACTCTCTCTCTTTAATATCTCTTGGCATCTTGAGAAATATACACACTTTATACACTAAGTTCTTGCTTCTTGAGTGTGGTGTGGCGATTTGGTGCAAGAGGAGATCTTTCAAGAGCTGTTCCAGAAGGTGGAGTCGTGTAGGACGTTCACCGGATGGATTGCTAGCACTTTGGGATCGTGGCTACTTGCTGTGGATCAACGATAGAGGAGGATTCCTTTGAATTCTCATTCATCTCGATTCGTTGCATGCTACAGCCGGTCTCTCGCTTGTAAAGAAGGTATATTTCTTTCCTTCTTTGTTCTTGAAGTTGCAATTTGAGTTTTGTAGAATATTATCACTTTGGACCATGTATGGACCCGTTTTTGTACGGTTTTTTAACTCTTTCTTTTCGTTTCCGCTGTGTTTTGCTCCATACCGTGTTCCAACAGTGGTATCAGAGCCAAATCTACAAACAAATTGCACTATCTTGTCTTGAAAACCGAAAATGGACATTCTGTCCAGAATGTCTTCACGGGTCGTGAAGGATTATTCTTCATGGTAGTGAAGGCTCATGACCAGTCTTGTGAAGATTTTTCTTCACGGTCGTGAAGGCTCACGACCATTTATGTGGGTTGTTGGTCGTGAAGGTTTTTTAACTGTGTCAGAGTCGTGGAGCTCAAGGGCTTCACGGGCCGTGAAAGGCCGTGAAGGCTCCTGGGCCGTGAAGGACGTTGTGAACAGTGTTTTTGTCCTTTTGGTAAAAGAAAAATATTTTCGGTTTTACCTCCTTGCGATTCTGTTTTTCCAGAATCTGTCCAAAGTGTTTGGATTTTTGTAAAGCCCCATATGTGTCTTGATTCATGCATTTATATGTATTGGGTGATTTTTGGCATGAAATGCACACATGCATATACTTGTATTGTGTATATATGAATATGTATTCTCAAAGTGTTTGGGGTACTAATGCATATGTACAAGGATTGTTCACTTTGTGCCTTGAGTGTTTAGCTAGGTTTGAACAATCTTAATTGAGATACATTTCACACGGTTTTGTTGTGGCACACCGTGTTGTTGTTTGTGGTTGTTGTTTGATCCGGTAACACCTTGCCCATTAGACCTATGTGTTGGTTGTTTGGTTGTTTATTTAATTATTAATTCATTTGGTGGTTTGTACCATAATTGGTTTGTAATAATTAAATTTATTCGGTCTTGTATTATGTACTTGTTTTGGCTTGCATGCCGATTGCTTTTCTTTATAATTGTTAGATTAGCTTAGATTAGCATTCCGCGGCTTGCACGCCGTTTCTTTTCAAATATTTGAATGTATTTGTAAAAGAAGACCGAAGACAACCATCGAGAGTCGTGGACGAGACGTCTCGGCTATGGTGGATCCGGAGGTTCATTGGAGATGACGGATTCAGTGGGAGCACTTCCAGCTGGGCCAAGTGGATGTGTCCTTAGTTTGGCCTTGCTTTCCTCGTTTGGCTCACGGGGAAAGCGCATAGGGTTTAGGGGCATGTTACCGGATATTACTTGTGCGTGGTTGTTGTTTTGTTTAGTTTCTTGCGTGGTTGTTTAGTTTCTTCGCACGCTTGAAAACTTTTCAAAATAATAAAACCAAGAGTTTTGAATTGGTTTACAAACCTCGCGCGCCACAAAACCACTTTAAAAACAAAATCCCGTTTTTTATCAAATGTAAATCACTCGCCTCCCGTAAGATGACACCACCCAAATCTAGTGAAACAAGATCGGTCGTCGTGCTTAGCCGAGATCGGTTTTGCGTAACTGTGTGGAAGGTGCGTGTGGCAACTCGCAAGGGTCGGTTGTCGAGCTTAGCCAAGCCGGCCATTGGGCTAGAGTACCACCGTGTATCTTGACGGTCGATTTACAATTCCAAGACTTAAAACGCCTTGGTAGTTGTCGTGCCCATACCGAGCTATCAAAGTGGATTAATGAGGAATCGGTGAGAGAAGGGATCAAACATGCCAAATGGGTGCTATGAGTACCTAGGATCCCGCAAGTGTCTAAGAGTTGTAATCTCGGATTGCAATTGGTAAAGCGTTTACCGGCCTAAGTAGCTCCATGAAGTGATCTGCGGCAAACCCGTCATGGATTGGGGTACTTTGAGGTTCTTAGCCCTTGTTAAGATAATTTGGTTTCCTTAATCAGCTGGGTAATTATTTTAACGAGGATAATATCGAAACTAACTAAAACGTGTACTCTTTTATAGATGGCAAACATTAACGACACCACACCAAACTTTAAACTTCGATTATTCCTAGAAAGGGAGAGACTCACAGGAGTTAACTTCGCTGACTGGTATCGTGTATTAAGGATTGTCCTCCGTCATGAGTCAAAGTTGCACATCCTTGAGGAACCCTTTCCGGAGCCACCTGCTACCAACGCGATCTGGGCCACTCGATACGCTTTTGAGAAGCGTGTTAGAGATACACAAGATATTTCTTGTCTCATGTTATCGACTATGAGCTTTGAGTTGCGTCAGTAGCTTGAGCAATTGAGTGCGTATGACATGATAAACCGGCTAAAGGACATGTTCCCACAACAGGTTAGACAAGAACGGTTTGAGTGTATAAAGGCTTTGGTCGGTTGTAGGATGCACGAAGGTGAGGATGTAAATGTACATTTCCTTATGATGAAGGGATATATGGACCAATTGGAGAGACTTGGACTTCCAATAGGGAAGGGGATTGCGGTGGATATGATCCTCCAGTCCCTGCCCGTGTCTTATGAGAAGTTTGTCAAGAACTTTCACAAAGACAATTTGGATAAATCCTTGATCGAACTTCAAGACATGCTGAAGGCTGTTCAGTCTTACATGGTTGAGAAGGATCGTGTCTCATCCATATCCACTTTGGCTACTAGGAAACATACTAGCAAGAAGGAGAAACTGACCTCAAAAGGAAATTCTAATGTGACTAGGCTATCCGTAACTGTAGAGTCAGAGGACAATGAGATTGTGCCTCAAGATGATGTTCCACATGGGGTAGTTTGCTACTTTTGTGGAGAAATTGGAAATTGGCACCGTCACGCCTGCCCTAAGTGCCTAGAAGAGCTAAGTATCCTAAAGCGGAAGAACGTTAGCTCATCTTCAGGTACATTCATGATCAAACTCCATTGATCTTCTACTTCTAATGACTGGGTTTTGAACGCTAGTAAAAAACGCTCACGTTTGTCACAAACTTGTTTGTTGCAAAGTGCAGGTGTTAATCAGATGTAGGTAATGGATGCATGGAGAGCTGGATCTTAGAGAAGGGAAGCATGGTGCTTGTCCCTAACTAGAAGGATTGGAAGAAGAGTCTTGCCATTCCATCCAGCTATACTATTACTTCATTTAGATCTTTGTCTTACGCCCTGCGTGGCAAGAAGTATTGTATCTTTTTATGTCTTTGAAGACGATGAATATTACTTTGATTTATGTTATTGTGGGTTTTCGAGATTTATTTCAAAGTTTATTCATGTCTTGGCATTTATAATAAGCTTTTGCTTAAGGAAGTAATGGAATGATTATGAATGATTATTGAATTGTTATCCTTATGAAATAGTTGATTTAACCATATAAACAAGACTTGAATCACCAAGCTCCATGTGGTTGGGAACTTGGAGTCTTTTGACCATGGGTCAATTGTTGATTGCAAATCTTGCTTATAAGGCTAAATAACTAAGACATCCTTCACTTGTGAATGTGAGAGGAATAAAAGCTTGTTGGATTTCGTTTGCACGTTTGTGTAAAGACCGTTCAGGCAAATACATAAGGATTAATTATAAGTGATTTGTTACCTTTACCGATGATGGTAGAAGGAATGGGTAAGTCTAGATTATTAGATGAATGTCTGAAACCTGAGAGGTGTTCAAGACTCACCCTTAACAAATTTAAGATGAAGAGGGCAAAAGGGAATAAAGATACTCGAATCTTGTGAGATGTTGAGCATCTACATTCTAAATTTCTAAACCATCATAAGAATTGTGAGGTTGCCTCATAATTCACTTCTCCTAGGATACATGTTTTACATGGATCGCAAAGTGGAGGAATGGAACATATTGATTATGGTTCCGTCTTGATGGATTAAACTTAAGTAACCTGCTTGATATGTGTACTTGAGTAGTGACGGGCAATGTTCTTGTTTTAAATCAACAAAGACGGTCAAATTAGCATCTAAGGAGATTTGATTAGAAAGTGTTCTTTGCTTGTCAATCTCATAGATCATAGTTATCCAGTCTATATTTAGTGGGAGATGGATGAACTTAAAGGATGCTAATGTATTTAATAGTTCTTCTGAGTTTCAGATATTCATTTCATAACCTTTTGAGAACCGGTTTGGTTGCTCGAAGAGGGAAAGGAATAACTGAAGCATTCCAGTGGAAGAACGTGAGATTTAAATAAAAGACCTGATGTTGGCACTAGTATTTGATCAGAAATAATAGGAACTCAACATGGCTATGTTGGAGTATCTGGCATAAAGTTATTACTTCTTCATATGTCTGGTAAGAGTCGTCATAAGACCAGAAGAGTATAATTTATTATATCTGAGGACGATGACTTATTGATGATACGTGATGTATGCATCAACTACCGGAAGCTGTAGTGGGCCCTTGAGTCTGCTAAGAAGAGGAGTGTAATAACATAAGATATATTCCATGCTGGATTTTCAAGTTTTGAACTTGGTTAATCCAACACCTAGGTTTTGACCTGATGGTGTAAATAGATCTTTTGGGAATAAGATCTGCATGGATAAGTTTGTAGATAACTTCAAATACTGACTGGAAGGAATTGGTTTCATGATGATTGACCATTGGGTAGAAATCATATGAAGACATTCTCCCAGTAGTTATGTTGAAGTTTAAGGGGATGCTTATGCTGTGTTATGGCAATATGATGCAAAGACTGCATTCTGTTATAGGAATTTTATGAGGAAGTGTTCACAACACTGTCCGAGGGTCTCTTACATCCTTAGTATCCTTATGAAGTCTACAAATATGGAGTCATTTTGGACTCAGAGTAAATCTAAGTTTTGGAATCTTTGCTAAGAAAATCAAGTGTTTGAGTTTTCAGTAAGCAATGATGAAACTTGGATACATGCCAGAGCTAGTGGGAGCGTTGTTATAATCCTATTTGGTATGTCTAGAACATACTATATTTTGGAGATAATGTCTTGATTTAGCTTGGAAACAAGTGTAAATTGAGAATTATGCGTCCATAATAAATATGTTCTTGTGGTGATGAAATTAGAAGAAGCTTAAAGTGAGTTGTTACTCTTGTGATGGCTTCTGCTTGAAAGGATAACCGCCGATCTTGATTGGGGTTTGTGATCCTTCTTAATATGGTGTTGTTAATTTGCGTGTGTATTAAAGCGTCGTTGACTCTATTGGGTTCTTTTGAGGCAATGAGAGTACAATGGCTTATACACACTAAACTTTGTGAATCAAGCATTGTTTACCTTATTGGGTTCCTTTGAAACAATGAAGGTATAACTGCTTGGTCAAATGATCAAATCCCATCAACGCACACTTTGGAAGTGGTTGGTTGTAGTAGGGATATGATCACTGAGAATCAAGCATCGCTGACTCTATGGAGATCTTTGTGAAAACTATGAGGGTACGATGGCTTATGCACATTAATTTTTAGACCCGAGCGTTGTTTACCTTATTGGGTTCTTTTGAAACAATGAAGGTATAACATCTTGGATAAATGATCGAAATCCCATCAACGCACACTTTGGAAGTGGTTGGTTGCAGTAGGGATATGATCAATGTCAGAGTACACACGGATAACATCGTGGATGGTGATCCGTTTACTGAGCTATAGTGGCAGTCTAGTGATGAATGTCATACTAAGGTCTGCATGAACTTGGCTTTAGTGTGTTTTAGTCATGATTCGATATGTTTTACTCTTGGGAACGTTAAGCAATATTGTGCTTCTGCTTGTATCGATTATCAAAGGGGTTTGGTAATGCGCGTATAGCGGGTACTCTCAGCAAGCCTTATTGTGTTCCAACTTTGCATGTTTTACCTCTTCCCTAAATGTGTTTACATTCTAAATATCCACAGCCAGTCATTCTTCACGTGAAGGAAGTCTGAATGAAGGCTGAGGGAAGTGATTGGTCAAGTGTCCAATGGTGATTGGGACACAGGGACGCAATACTTCGCCTGTACTTGAAAGGGGTTTCAAGTGACTAGACGACCCACACCTAAATTCACTTTGTGGTACTTGTCATGAGTGATTCAGGTTGATAATATCAGTTCATCCTCATACTGGAGATGCATGTGTCTGCATCACTTTGGTTTGCTTTGCTCTAGTTGCTTTCAAAAGCAGTCCGTAACTGGCTGTTATAAAGGGAGTAGCTGATCAGAGTATGATCACTGTGGTAGGAAATGTAGTCAATGGAATTTGTTCCTCTGTTTATAGAGATATCCCTGGGCCCCTCGATGATTGGGCGCTGACACCAAAATGTATGGCCGTGCTCGAGTGTGCAATGATTTGGTTAATCGATTGCAACTTGTATATTTTGGTCACCACCAATCTCGATCGAGAAACATAATCGTGAAGGACTGAGAATGACTTAGTACCATGTCTCGTCTTCACATGGATATCGCGAACAAAAAGGATGGTTGATTAATTATCTATAGGGCCATTTCAAACCTTAGGGTTGTGAATTGGTACTTCCCTGTCTGTGATACCTCTGGGTACGTTGTGTCATGTGCAAGTGGGAGTCTGTTGGAGTCTGCCCACTGACACAAGTACATTGGTGTTACTGCTGATGAAGTGCGACACTATTGGGTCACACACCAAGGATTGATCCCGACAGCTTACTGATAAAGAGAGAAGGTCCAAAAATCAAATTATTTGATTTTAAGGCTTCACGTCAGTGAGGGATGCTCCACGGGTCGTGAAGCTCACTGCCCTCACGTTTGACTCAACGACTCTCATACGGCTAGTGGAGTCTTCACGGGTCGTGAAAGGTCGTGGAGGGGTCGTGAAGGAGATGCCCTCACGAGTCACTCAGACGCGGCACGGGCCGTGAAGGACAATGGCCAGTCGTGGCGCATTTTGTCTTCACGGGATCTTCACGGGCCGTGAGAGGCCGTGAAGGTCTGTCTGCATGAAATCGTGATTTCTGATTGGGCCATCATGTGATCCAATGAGACACCACTTCTAATCCAGCCATATTGAAGCAATAGGGGTCTGGAACAGATGTGTGATATGCAATAGACCTTGTGACTCTCTCTCTTTAATCTCTCTTGGCATCTTGAGAAATATATACACTTTATACACTAAGTTCTTGCTTCTTGAGTGTGGTGTGGCGATTTGGTGCAAGAGGAGATCTTTCAAGAGCTGTTCCCGAAGGTGGAGTCGTGTAGGACGTTCACCGGATGGATTGCTAGCACTTTAGGATCGTGGCTACTTGGTGAGAATCAACGATAGAGGAGGATTCCTTTGAATTCTCATTCATCCCGATTCGTTGCATGCTACAGCCGATCTCTCGCTTGTAAAGAAGGTATATTTCTGTCCTTCTTTGTTCTTGAAGTTGCAATTTGAGTTTTGTAGAATATTATCACTTTGGAACATGTATGGACCCGTTTTTATACGGTTTTTGAACTCTTTGTTTTTGCTTCCGCTGTGTTTTGCTCCATACCGTGTTCCAACATACTTACCAATATCACAACTAATGTGATTAATTCGAACACACGAACGTCTTTGGCAATCTGTAATTATCTTGATACTGAATCAAGATTCGTAACACATACGGTGAGGTGAGGTTTGGCTCTGTAAATTGTTTTCAGAATTGTAGTCGTACCTCTAAACTTATCAAGAGATAAGTATTTATAATCCTGTTGCTACGGTTCTTAACAAATTGGACTAATCCTAATTTGCTAACTAACTATCGGATAACTCGGAATCTTGAATCTTGAATCTTCTTATCTTGAGTCTTCAATCTTCAATCTTGATTCTGGAGTCTTCTTATCCGCGCCGTAGATATAGAGAGTTAAAACAGAATTTAAAACACATTTAAATTCTCTTGGACTGACTTCTTTAGTCAGGCTGAGTTACTCAGCTTGAAACTCATCAAGCTGAGTTCTTCGAGAACAAACCCGAATTCAAACATGAACTAACATGTATAATTGTTAACTCATCCTTAGAAGTCCAAAGAGTTAAATAAAACATATTTAGTAACTCTTGTTGAGCTGACTCTGCTTCTAAGCTGAGTCACTCAGCTTGAAACACATCAAGCTGAATACTCGATATATACCTTATGTGATATACACAGATTATCAAACACATTAATAATTTAACTAAGGTATAATATAAACTGATCGAACACATGCTCAGTTTACATTCATCTTATACTCAGTCTGAAATACTATAAGTGTTCAGTCTGACTAAGCTTCATAATTCTGTTTAAGTTATACGTAGAACTCATCTTACAAACTTAACTCTGTCTCATCAAATCTAAACTGATGAGATCATATTCCCAACATTCTTGCTAAATCATGAACAGATCACTGAACACAAGAGAACCTCTTAACAACAACTCAAGGAGTCTTTGGATAAGAATGAAGTTGCATTGGTTGCACAGAAAAAGAAGAAAAGCTCCAAGACAATGGTTGTTGAATCTGAGACTGAGTCAGAATCTCAAGCTGACCACTCAAACTCAGACTCAAGTGATACTTATGATGTTCAGAATATCACTGAGCAAATGGCATTGGTAGCTAGACGTTTGAGAAGAGCTCAATGGGGAAGAGGAAGATATGACAGGGACAAAGGGAAGAGTTCCTTTGATCCCAAGAATGATGTGTGCTTCAACTGTCAGAAGAAGGGACATATTGCTGCTGAGTACAGATCAAAGAAGGTGGAATCAACATCAGTTGTTGATAAGAATGCTTATAGAGCTGATAAATACAAGAAGAAATATACTCAGCTTAAGAAAGGAAAGCCAGAAGACAAACCCAGTGCAAAAGGATTATATGCTGAAACCTGGGATACTGAATCATCTACCTCAGATGATGATGTATGTCTGATGGCTCAAGAAGATGAAGAGTTGGAGATAGATGAGGTTGATTATGCTTTGTCCAAGTAAACTTTTGAGGCTGACATGAAGGAAGCTGAGGAAAACAGCAAGCTTAGTGACTGGGATCCTGCTTCCATGTATAAGGTCAGTAATTTCAACTCTTACACTGATAAGGAAAAGGGTCTTGCTTTTGATTATCTGCTGAATGATTTCAAGACCATCCTTAAGTCTCAAAATGACCTCAAAGATTAGATAACTAAACTCAAGAATGAGATTAAGGAAAATAAACTTCTCATTGATGTTGGTAAGAAAGCACAATGTGATCTTGAATGTCAAAGACACATTAATAAACTTCTAAGTGAAGAACTTCAGGAAGCTAAAGACAAAGCTGACCAACTTCAAAAGGTCACTGAGTCTTGGTGTAAGTCATCAAAGCTTGCTGAAAAGTGCATAAACCAACAAATACCTAAACAGGTTAAGGCTGTACTTGGAGGTGACTATCAAACAGCAGCTTATGTAGCTGATGATGAGATAGCAAGTACAGACTCTGAGGAGGATAGACTACTGATTGAGTCTCAGAAGTCAGCCTCAGAGAGAAAACATGGTCAAAACCTTAAATACAATATGTTTGTAAAGGCTAAAGATCATGGAGAAGAGTGCTCAACATCCAAACAGCATGGTAAGTCTGTGCCGGACAGATTAAGCACTCAGCCTATTCAAAGAACTTCAGTCATAGAAAGGCTTAATCCAAATCCTTTCAAAAGACAACATTCTCTATCTGGTTCGGAGAGAAGTTACAAGAATAGGAAGACCACTGTAAGTCAGAGGTCAAATCACAACCATGGTAAGTCGAAAGTTATGGATCTTGGTAAGTCCAAGAAGATCAACAGTGGTAAGTCCAAATCTGTTGAAACTGGTGAGTCCAGTAGGAATGACAAAGGTAAGTCCAAGGTCATGGAAAAGAAGTTTGTTGGTCAAGCTTCCATGGATAACAAACAAAGACCTGACAAAGGTAAGTCCAAAGTTAGTGATCATCATGTGAATCAACTTGCAAAGAAAGTTGAAAAGTTATCCACAACATATAATCCTAAAACTAAGAGTAAGTTCTCACAAGGATTATTGGACACTCTACCTCCTGTAATCATTGGAAGAAGGAGATGCTACAAGCGCAGAAGTAGAGGTCATGAGGGTAAGGACTGTGATGCAGAAATCTCAAGGCCTGAACAAGAACAAGCTGATCAGCCTACACAGGACTCAGCTACTGCTCAAGCTGAACAGTCAGTTCAACCCGATGGAGATGCTAAGTGCTCCTCATCAGAACCCACCAAGAAGTGGGTTCCCAAACAAAACTAATGTGTTTAGTTTTCATATCATGTGCAACATTTAAGTAAATGGTACTTGGATAGTGGATGCTCAAGGCACATGACTGGGTGGAAAGGACTTCTTAGTGATTTCCAAGAAGATGAAGGTCCTAAAGTAACATTTGGAGACAACTCACATGGAAGGACTAAAGGCTATGGAAAGATGCAAGCTGGCAAAGTTACATTCCAGAGAGTTGCATATGTCAAAGGTCTCAAACACAACCTGATTAGTATTAGTCAATTGTGTGATGAAGATAATGTTGTTACTTTTAGGAAGAAAGCAGGAACAATCTATAATGCTAAGGGAAAGCATGTATTAATCTTTAAAAGAGAAAGAGATGTGTATCTACTTGATCTAAATTCCGCTGATCCCTATACTGAAACCTGCTTGTATTCCCATTATGTTCCTAAGCTGAGTTGGTTGTGGCATAAACGTTTATCTCATTTAAATTTTAAAAATATAATTATGCTATCCAATAAAGAGTTAGTCTCTGGATTACCAAAGATCACATTTGTCAAAGACAAATTGTGTTCAGCTTGTGAACAAGGGAAACACCATTAAGGTTCCTTTAAATCAAAGCAAAATTTTTCAATAACAGACCCATTGCATATGTTGCATATGGATTTGTTTGGACCCATAAGTACTCCAAGCCTGAGTGGCAAGAAGTACACCCTGGTGATAGTAGATGAGTTCTCACGATTCACCTGGGTAATATTCCTTAAAGCCAAAAGTGAGGCTACCGTGGAGATAATTAGTTTCATCAAAAGGGAAGAGTTGCAAAAAGGTTTGTCCGTAAAGCAACTTAGAAGTGATCATGGGACTGAGTTCAGAAACTCAACTCTTGAAAGTTCTGTGAATAAAAAGGAATATTACAAAATTTCTCATCTGTCAGAACTCCATAACAAAATGGAGTTGCTGAAAGGAGAAATAGAACCTTAATTGAGGCTGCTAGAACAATGATGTGTGAGGCAGGATTGAAACTCTATTTCTGGGACGAAGCTGTTAGTACAGCCTGTTATACTCAGAATAGGTCAATCATTGTCAAAAGACATGGAAAGACTTCATATAAGATATACAAATCTAGAAAGGCCAATATAGGTTATTTCCATATCTTTGGTTCAAAATGCTATGTGCTGAATCAAAGAGATCAGCTCCATAAGTTGGAACCTAAAGCCGATCTTGGAATATTCGTTGGTTATTCCTAAATCTCCAAGTCTTATAGAATATATAATACACGGAGAAAAGCCATAGAAGAATCAATTCATGTCTCATTTGATGAAGACAAGTTTGATCATGCCGATAAAAGTCAAGCTGACTTAGACAGTCTAAGTGAGCTTGAAAGGCCTAAGGAAATCAAGTTATCAAATCCTATGTATGTCATAGGAGATGATAGTGATGATGATGTGTGTTCATCAAAGAAATCATCACAAACTCCAAAGGATTCTCAAGCTGAGAAAGATGCTGAGTTTATCAACCCCTTTGGAGCTGAAGTCGCTCAGACTGAAGATATTGGTGATCAACAGTTTGTCGACAATGCTGCTGAGACTGAGGAGATAAGTTCACCTCTGGAATCTCAACATCACTCAGATTCTGAACCAGACTCTCCAACTACAACATTCAAATTCCTCAAAGATCATCCTCAAGACCAGATCATTGGAAATGTCCAAGAAAAAGTCATGACCAGATCTAAGGCTACAACTAACTATGCCGCGCACTTTGGTTTCCTATCTCAAATGGAACCAAAGAAGACTGAAGAAGCCTTAGAGGATGAGGATTGGATTGAAGCTATGTAAGAGGAATTAAATGAGTTTGAAAGAAATGAAGTCTGGAAACTTGTCCCTGCCCCCAAAGATCATTCAATTATAGGCACTAAGTGGATCTATAGAAATAAAATGGACAAGGATGGAGTGATAGTTAGGAACAAAGCAAGGCTGGTAGCACAAGGGTATAAGCAAGAAGAAGGAATTGATTATGATGAGACCTTTGCCCCTGTTGCTAGAATTGAAGCAATAAGGTTGTTCCTGGCTTATGCAACATATAAAGACTTCAAAGTCTATCAAATAGATGTGAAGAGTGCCTTCCTAAATGGAAAACTTCAGGAGGAAGTCTATGTGAAACAACCTCCTGGCTTTGTAAGTTCAAAGTTTCCACATCATGTCTATAAGTTGGACAAGGCTTTGTATGGTCTTAAACAAGCTCCAAGAGCTTGGTATGATACTCTGTCCACTTATCTACTATCAATATACTTCACCAGAGGTAGTATAGATAAAACACTCTTTATTAAAAAGAGTAAAGGACATGTGATTCCTGTATAAATCTATGTGAATGACATTATCTTTGGTTTTACCAATGAATCTCTGTGTGAGTGGTGTTCTAAAATAATGTCACAAAAGTACAAGATGAGTATGATGGGTGAGATGACATATTTCCTAGGCCTGCAAAGCCTGAAGGAATATTCATCAATCAAAGCAAGTATGTTCTTGATTTGATAAAGAAATATGGTTTTGATTAGAGTTCAACTATGAAAACACCCATGTCACCAACTGTCAAGCTGAGTAAAGACTCAATGGTAAGTCTGTGTGTCAGTCTACCTATAGAGGAATGATAGGTTCATTGCTCTACTTGACAGATAGTAGACCTGATATCATGTTTGCTACATGTGTTTGTGCAAGATATCAGGCAGATCCTAAAGAATCACATCTTCAAGCTGTGAAAAGGATCTTTAGGTACCTTAAAGGTACACCAAATCTAGGACTTTGGTATCCAAAGGACTCTGGATTTGAGTTAGTTGGTTTTTCATATGCTGACTATGTTGGGTGAAAGTTAGACAGAAAATCAACTACTGGAGGATGTCAATTTCTTGGAGGGAAGCTAGTAAGTTGGACCAGTAAGAAACAGAACTCAGTGGCTACTTCAACTGCTGAAGCTGAGTATGTTGCAGCAGGAAGCTGATGTGCTCAAATCCTTTGGATGCAGCATCAGCTTCAAGACTTTGGCATGAGTTTCAAGAAAACTCCTATCTTCTGTGATAACCAGAGTGCAATGGCCATCACTTACAATCCAGTCTTCCACTCAAGAACCAAGAACATTGAAATTCGACATCACTTTATCGGGGACATAGTTGAAAAAGGTAAAGTTGACATTAAATTTATTTCCACTGATGACCAATTAGCAGATATCTTTACTAAACAACTTGATGAAAAGAGGTTTATGTATCTGCTAAGTAAATTGGGTATGCTCAACCCCTAGCTAAGTGTCTAGAATCTGAGTTTTCAGTTTGACAATGACTAAGTGTCTTAAGCTGAGTGCACAGTTTATAAATAAGTTTTCATAAACTGTATAACAAGTCAAGCTGAATGACGAGTTCACACGTTTAGTGAGTTCCAAACATATTCTAACTACTTAGTGTAGTTATGATACAGGTTGAGTCAGTCTCCAACATAGCTGACTAAGTGTCATTGAGTCTAAGCTAGGTGCTTCTCTCAAGTTGAGTGATATGTTCAAACATTTGGTAAGTTCCAAACAAGTTTTAAACTACTCAGTGTAGTTAGAAACAAGTTTGAGTCAGTCTCAAACAACAATTGACACAGTGTCATTAAGTCTGAGTTGTGTGCTCTACTCAAGCTGAGTATCAAACTCAAGCTGAGTACTCAACTCAAGCTGAGTGCTTGAATCAAGCTAAGTGCTTGACTTAAACTAAGTAATAAGTTTACTCAGCTTGGTGTGCCCAAACTATGATTTAATTACTGAGTGTAATTACTTCATATGCAAGTGCGTATTTGAGTAAGTCTCAAAATCGCGTATTATACTAATTCAGTATTGATGTAATACAACAGTGTTTATAATCTTATTACGCATTAATAATATTATTTTACACTTGTTTCCGTTTGAAGATGATGTGTTTCTACCTTCTCACTGTTACATCAAGCCGTAAATTTTTCCGGCGTAACGGATAAAAAGAGGAATCCAACGGTAACTTTTCTCTCTCCTAAGAAAGGTATATATACTTATCATAACCAGTTTAGAGAAGTTTACGCTTACAACACGAACTTCTCACCTTCTAAAATACCTTTCATACTTAACCAATTGCTCAGTGCGAATACAGAAAAGTTACTCAGTGTAATCTTTAAATTTCAACGATGGAAGGAACTGTTCTGATTCTAAGTGACAAAATGGTAAGAGTTGCTGCGTTCAAGAACAACGGATTGCCGCTGCTCAAAATCAACAATCAGCGTGCTTGTCTTGCAATCCCTCAACGCAAGCTTAACAGAGGATACGAACCATGGGTCAATTACATTCGAAAATTCCCATTGGCCTTCGCTTTTACTGGCGCACCTCTACATATGGTTCCTCAGCATCTGCTCGAGTTTTGGTACACGTGTGTCTACGACCAAACCTCGGCCTCAATCCGAGGCACAGTGTTGAATAGAGAGAGGACCATTACTCTCGCCGTCGATAGGCTAAGGGAAGTTCTTCAACTCCCTCAATCTGATGTCTTCGAGCCTGCGGTGACGAGACAGGTGGCTAGGTCTGTCCTACCTAGAATGGGACACCCATAAACAGAGGGTGTCATCAAGAAGGCCACCTTTCCAACCAGTTGGGGATTCATAGTTTCAACAGTGATTCGTTCGCTGGGGACTAAGGTTGGAGGACTGGACCAAGTAAATGAGTTTGAAATGCAGCTGTTGTACAATGTTTACTTCAACAGAAATCTGGACTATGCTCTGCTTTTCTTCAACGAACTCAAGGTCCAAGTGATCTGGACTATGCTCTGCTTTTCTTCAACAGAAATCTAGATTATGCTCTGCTTTTCTTCAACGAACTCAAGGTCCAAGTGATGAAGACCACAAGGGATCTTCATGTACCATTTATAAGGTACCTGTCCTTGGAAATTGAAGCCGAGCTGGGGACAACACTCTATGAAGCTGATCAGGATGTTTTCCTGTTTCCTACACTCAGCCCCACGATGTTCAATAATGACATCTTCCCGGAGCAAGAGGGTCTGAGTGAGCCCATGCTACGGATAGCTGAGGCAGCTTCATCTGAAAGTGTAGAAGAGGGATCCACTCAAGGAGGAGCTTCCCAAGCTGACACAGAAGTTCAAGCTGAGTCCTCTGCTCAAGCTGAACCAGCAACCATTGAAGCTGCTTCTGGTACGACCTCTCCACTTTCTCTTTCTTCTCACTATTCTCCACCCACTTTTGGAGATAAGGGTGTGGTAAACCCAACCCAGTCTAGCCCATCTCCTCCACCTTCATTCCATTTACAATCCCACTCTGAAGCCACCCCTAGTATGCCCACTACTGCTAGGGAGAATATCCGAACCTACCAAAGAAAAACTGCCATAGGTGGTGCCACTCCTAAAGGCATCACTGGAGCTGAGATCACACTGATCCCACCACCGGCAGGAGTTGAGGGGGAGACGCCTTCTCTTAAGGTGTCAACCTCATGGCTCATTACAACCCAACAGCCTATACCGGGTGTGGTGTCTACTCAGCCCACACTTACTCGAGCCATGGGAGAGCCTATTGTTGTGCCTGAGCAGTCACACTCAGGTTACATTGAAAGAATGACCAATTACCAGGGCAATTAACCCCTTCCAACCCAATTAGCCAACCACCAACCCATACATTTCACATTTCGAGCCCCATTACTTCTCTTCATTTCTCACACCCTATTGCACGACCTGTCAATGTTTCATCCTCAAACCAGGGTGATTCACAGGGTCAAGACTCTGGTGCAAATGAATTTGAAGGTAAACACCAACCTTTGGATGATGCACCCAAAGACTCTCCTCAAAATGAAACTGACTCCTCAGGCATCCAGCAGGTGAAGGACTACATTGGTGCTCAATTCGGTCTGTTCCACCTAAAGCAGAAGAAGCATAAACGTCAAATCTATCAGAGGCTTGAGAAGCTGACAGAGGATGTTAAAGAGATTGCCTCTGCAGTTGTTGCACTCCAACAACAAAGGACTTCAAACCCTATTGATGATGACAAAAAAGGGGAGAAGGTTCAAGCTGATGCTGAAGCTGAACTAGTTCAAGCCGAGGCTGAAGCTCTACTAGTACTAGCTAAAGGAGCAAAGAGGCAAGCTCAGACTGAGGGGGAGTTAGAAATAAACAGAGAGGAACCTGCAGCTAAGAGACAAAAGGTAGAAGAATCTAAACTTGAAGCTGACAATGTTTCTGAGATAGAAGAAGAAAAAGCTACAAGAGAGTTAATAGAGATGCTTGAGCAAGAAGAAGCAAATGAGCTTGGGATCTCTGTAGCAGAGCTGAGAAAGAGAAAGGAGTAAGAGATAAAGGACCAAGAAAAAGAAAAGGAAAGAAAAGCTTTAGCTGAAGCTGAAGCTACATACACTGGTCCAAGACCTGATCTAATTCCATACTCAGATGCAGAACTGCAGGAATGTTACTTCAGAAGGAGCTTCGACAAAGAGATCAGAGGAATGACCTTGAGCAGAGCAAATGGAGCTTTCATTCTCACTTTTGAGCTTAGTGACAAATCAACAGTGGGAATGGACCTAAGATACGTTCACAGGATGTGCTACATTGAATGGCAAAGGATAATGATGCTGCTCAAGAAATTTAAAAGAAGTCAGATCAAACAAGAAACTCTATCTGAAGTCTCTAAGTTGATTACTCGAGCTGAAGAACTAAGGTATGTTCCAGTTCCTGGTCTGTAGTGGGAAAATCTGTTCAGAATGCCTGAAGGTGTAGAATTCAAGGAAAATCAAAGTGTCAACACACCTATTCAAGGCATTATGTTTAAGGATCAGGCAGGCAATCCTAGATTCATCAAACTGAATGAAGTATGCTATCTGAGAGCTGAGGATGCCTTGAGAATTAGAAAGTGTTGTGGTGATGATGCTTCGAATCAACTAATGAAATATAAACTAAACAAGATCATCAGGGTACAACAGAAGGAACTTAGTGGGAATGAAGAAGCTGAAAGACTGTTAGACGAGATCAACAAGGAGATCAGCATCTGGGAGCTTCTACATCCTGAGTTCATAAGATAAATCCTAAATAGATTAGTTCTAATATAAATATTAAATTAGTTCTAATATTTTTTGTAAGCACTATGTGTGCATGATCTAAGTGGTCAACAACTTTTGTATTATGATTAGTTCAATTAATACAAGTATAAAGTTTGATATGTTCAACTGTGTTATGATGTGTTCATATGTATAAGTCTGATAAGTTCAGCAAAATGAATAACTGATAAGTTCTTATTCATTAATGTAATTAGTTGGTTTGTTCAACTGAAAGTTGGTGTGTTCCAATTTAAATTGATAAGTTCAATTGAAATTGATATGTTCAATAAATATTTGATCAGTTCAAATATAAAAATCTTAATAAGTTTAAGACTTAAGAAATAATTCTGTTAAACAAACTTACTAAATGTTTGATGGTTTTCATCATCAAATAGGGGGAGTTTGTTGGGAAAATGATCTCATCAGTTTAGATTTGATGAGACAAAGTTAAGTTTGTATGATATGTTCTACATATAACTTAAACATAATTATGAAGCTTAGTCATACTGAACACTCATAGTGATTCAGACTGAGTACAAGCTAAATGTAAACTGAGCATATGTTCGACCAGTTTATACTACACCTTAGTTAGTTTATTAATGTGTTTGATAAGCTGTGTATGTCACATAAGGTATATATCGAGTATTCAGCTTGATGTGTTTCAAGCTGAGTGACTCAGCTCAAAAGCAGAGTCAGCTCGACAGAGTTACAAAATATGTTTTAGTTAATTCGTTAGGCTTCTAAGGATGAGTATATTAATATACGTGTTAGTTCATGTTTGTTTTCGAGTGTGTTCTCGAAGAACTCAGCTTGATGAGTTTCAAGCTGAGTAACTCAGTCCGAAGTAAAAAGTCAGTTTAGAGATAATTTAAATATGTTTTTAAATTTATCTTTATCTCTCTCTAAATCTACGGCAAGGATAAGAAGATTCCAGAATTAAGATTGAAGATTGAAGACTCAAGATAAGAAGATTCAAGATTCAAGATTCCGAGTTATCCGATAGTTAGTTAGCAAATTAGGATTAGTCCAGTTTGTTAGGAACCGTAGCAACAGGATTATAAATACTTATCTCCTGGTAAGTTTAGAGGTACGACTATGACACAGATACAAAAACAACTTAGTGTTGCAGAGCCAAATACCTCACCTCAATCGTATGTGTTACGATTCTTGAATCACTGTTTGTAAGTTCAACGTGATCAAAAAATTCACAGATTGCCAAACTATTCGTGTGTACGAATTGTCACATCAGTTGTGATATTGGTAAGTAATCATTAGTTGATTCAATCTGTGTAAATCCTGTTTAGAGAGTCGTCAGTATCTATAATCATAAGGTGATTATACATAGCTAAGTTTGAGAGATTGAGAGATTTATATTAGGTGATTATATATCAAGAGTTGCTTACTTGATAGTTATTGTAATCATCTTCTTATTCAAAGCATTGTAATCATCTTCTTAATAAAAGCATTCAATTGATTGTGGGTTGATTTACTTTGTGTAACACTTTTATTTGATTTTTTCAATTTCCGCAAAAAGTGTATTCAACTCCCCTTCTACACACTTGTTTCTTGTTGTTATTCTCACCAAGGGGCCAACACTTTTCTTTCTGCAGAGAAGTGAACTTCTTAAATAAGCCTGGATCAGGGGGCTTTACGATCGCATGGACCCTGCCATGCGATCGCATGACTTGGTTTGAGCGGTTGAAAAGACCTCGTAGGCTGCAGAACGTGCCAAGTGCCAAAGCTAGATTCGTCCGTACCATGCGATCGCATAGTAGGTGCATACGATCGCATAGCCTTGTCATTTTCAACGGTTCTTTATTTTTCTTCCGTTTTGCACTCGTTTTACTCGAAATCTTCACTTTTAGTCTTTTTAACCTGCAATGGTAAAAATAAAGCATTTGGGGTAATAATTTGTACATTTCACCTTAATTACGGATTAAATGGGAGGGTTTTTGGTGCGTAAAACATGTATAAATATGGATATATCAGTCTACAAAGACCATAGAGATAATCCAAAAGATCAGGTCATAGGTAACATAGAAGCACCTGTAGTAACAAGATCAAAAGATTCTAATTTCTGTCTATACACAGGTTTTTTTCTATGATTGAACCAAAGAAGGTGGATGAAGCCCTAAGTGATCCCCACTGGATTAATGCCATGCAAGAAGAGTTGATAGAATTCACCAGAAACAATATATGGACTTTGGTGCTAAGACCAAAGGACAAATCCATCACTGGTACTAAGTGGGTGTTTAGAAACAAAATGGATGAACAAGGGCTGATCATCAGAAATAAAGCAAGGCTAGGTGCTCAAGGGTACTTCCAGGAAGAAGATATTGATTTTGATGAGACATTTGCCCCTGTTGCAAGACTTGAAGCAATTAGACAGTTCCTAGTCTATGCTGCCTTCAAAGTCTCCAAGGTATTCCAAGGATGCTAAGAGTGCCTTCCTCAATGGTGAACTGAAGGAAGATGTGTATGTCAAACAACCTCCTAGTTTTGACGATGCAATCAAGCCAGACCATGTTTACTAGAGGCTTTACTAAAGGCTTTACTAGAGGAAGCATAGATAGCACTTTATTCATAAGGAAATTCAAGGTTGATGTAATTCTTATACAGATATATGTAGATGACATAATATTTGGGTCTACAAATTTAGATCTTTGTAAAAAGTTTTCTAAACTCATGTCTGATAATTATCAGATGAGCATGATAGGTGAACTAAACTATTTTCTTGGACTTCATATTAAACAAGAGGTTGATGGAATTTTCATTCATCAAACAAAGTATGTAAATGACTTAAGAAATTTGAGTTTGAAAATTGTTCCTCAATGAAAACACCCATGTACACTTCCTTAAAGTTTGGGAAGGACACTAATGGTAAATCAATGAACATTACTGATTATAGAGGTATTATAGGGTCACTTTTATACCTTACTGCAAATAGACCAAATATAATGTTCTCAACATGTCTCTGTGCCAGATACCAAGCAGATCTCAAAGAATCTGACTTAGCTGCAGTTAAAAAAATTTCAGGCATCCCAAAGGAACTACAAATCTAGGTCATTGGTACCTTAAGGACTCATATTTTGAGTTAGTTGGATACACTGATTCTGATTTTGCATGGAGCACTTTGGACAGAAAGAGTATATTTGGTGGTTGTCAATTGTTAGGTGGAAGGTTAATCAGCTGGTCAAGCAAGAAACAGAACTCTGTTTCAACATCCATAGCTGAGGCAGAATACATAGCTGCTGAAAGCTATTGCGCTCAGTGGCTCTGGCTGCAAAATCAACTACTTGACTATGACATACAGTTTGAAAACTCCCCACTCCTGTGTGACAACACAAGTGCCATATCCATTTCTAACAATCCTGTTTTACACTCTAAAACAAACCACATTGAAATTAGACACCACTTTTTAACAGATAATGTGCAGAAAAAGAAAGTGTCAATGCACTACATCAGCACTGATTTTCAATTAGCTGATCTTTTTACAAAACCTTTAGATGAGTCTCGGTTCAAGTTCCTAATATCCAAACCTGGCACGTTAAAATTTTAAAATATTCTTTTCTTAGGTAGTTAATTTTGTGTGAGAAGTTAATTTTATCCTTGTGTGAATTCTAACTGAAGTACTTATCTAAGCTTCTTCATATCTTACTGATTGGGAATCAGCTTAGGTAATTGTGTTAGCTAACAACCATCAGCTGATGCAATACCTCAGCTGATAAACCATCAGCTAAGGACTAGCAGCTCAGCTAAGTATATTCATTAGCAGATACTTGTTTCTCAAAAATGAATCAACTGATACCTTTTCACTCATCAGCTGATGCCTCTCAGAATCAAAACTTTGTGTCCCCACACTTATTTTATTATTTTCTCATTTGTATTTAATTCGTCCCTAGGTTGAATTTAATTATGTCTATTTGTCCGTTAGTTGTATGTGTTGTGGTTCGTGGTTCATCACAGCGGAAGCATGCAAGTCAAAAAAATCGAAATTTTCAAAGAAAAACAAACCACAAAAGGAACCCCAAATGTATACCAATCTCTACAACAAGAAATGCAACTTAAAACAGAAAGAGTGGAGAAGAAATGTACCCTTGAAGTCCCCTCGAGCTGGAATAGATCACGGATCCAAGCTAGTGGCAACCTTCTTCTTGACTATCGAAGTCCACCCCGGGAAAAGCCGTGACCTTCTGGTACTAGCGAGCCATCAAAGTGTCCTACACCATATGGAGACACTTCTCTGGAACAGCAACCCAACACCAGAACACTCCTCTCTTGGCTCTCACTTTTTACTCACACAAGAACACCCCAAAATGTCTTCTATGTGTGTGTGTTTTCTTAGACCATCAAGGAAGAAAATGAGAGAATGCATGTGTATTTAATAGCCCAAAAACGTCCTCTGGAACTCCCAAAGACCGGACACATAAAGTAACATGCATTGGTGGAGAGTGGAGGTGAAAAGAATAAAGTTGTAATCTGTCAGATGGGTTAGTGCCGCTAACCGCCCAAACTTAGCGCAGCTAACCACTTAAGGTTAGCTCCGCTAACGCGTCTAAGTTAGCGACAGAATGGTTAGCGTCGCTAACACTGTCCAGATCACCAACTACCTTTAATTATTCATTTCTAACCCTCCCTGTTAGGTTGTTGTCAAGATCAACCCCCGGCGTGTGACCCGATAGGCCCATACATCATCGGTAGTGATCAATTGGCGTACGTGTGTCAGTGGGCATACTCCAACAAACTCCCATTTGCACATGACACACCGTACCCAAAGCATAACAGACAAGGAGCGGCCTCTAGTAAGACATCCTGCCCCCAAGTCAGTATGGGTTTTGTCTTCACAAAAACCAAATTGCAACCTGTTTGAAATGGTCCTATTGATAAGGGATCAAACATCCTTTTGTTCGCGATATCCATGTGAACACGAGACATGGTACTTAGTCATTCTCCGTTCGTGCACGATTATCTTTCTCGATTGAGATTAGTGGTGACCAAAACATACAAGTTGCAATCAGATACTATAATCATTGCACACTTGAGCACGTCCGTGCATTTTGGTGTTAGCGACCAATCATCGAGGGGCCCAGGGATATCTCTCAAAACAGAGGAACAAATTCTTTTGACTACATTTCCCACCACAGTGATCATACTTTGCCCAGCTGCTCCCTTTATAACAACCAGTTACGGACTGCGTCTGAAAACAACTAGAGCAAAGCAAACCAAAGTGATGCAGACACATGTATCTCCAGTATGAGGATGAACTGATATTATCATCCTGATTTACTCATGACGAGTATCATAAAGTAAAATCAGGTGTGGGTCGTCCAGTCACTTGAACACTTCAAGTACAGGTGAAGTATTGCGTCCCTGTGTCCCAATCGATCATAAATTATTGGACACTTGACCAATCACTTCCCTCAGTCTTAGTTCAGACTTCCTTCCCACGAAGAATGACCGACTGTGGACATTTAGAATGTTAAAACATTCAGGGAAGAGGTAAAACATGCTAAGTTGGGACACAATAAGGCTTACTGAGAGTACCCGCTACACGCGCATTATCAAACCCCTTTGATAATCGATACAAGCAGAAGCACAATATTGCTTAATGTTCCCAAAAGAAAGGTATATCAAAACATTACTAAAATGAACTGATGATCAGTTAGCTGATCTGTTCACCAAAGCATTTGATGTAAGCAGATTCAACATTCTGATCTCAAATATTGGAATGATTAACTTAGAATAACTTAGAACCACATGTTTGATTGTGTTTTTTTGTTTTCTCTCTCTAACAGTTTGAAACTGTTAGTATTCAGACTAACAACTGTTTGTGTAAGTTTTCAAGAGAAAGTTGTACATAATGCAACTAACAATTTTCAACTGTTAGTACATGGAGTCCACAACTGTTAGGAAAACTGCATGGTCATTCAAGGGGGAGTCTTTCTTTTCAGTAACAGTTGTAGTTTATTAAGAAAACAGTTCTCAACTGTTAGGTCTTTTTTGTTTAACTGTTAGTTTCTTTCAGGGTATTTTAGTCTTTGCAGGGACTTTGAGGGAATTTGAATTGCATTGAATATGCGTAACATATATAAGCCATTCCATCCTCACAGTTTTCTTTATGCTTTCTGAACTCCTTTCAAACGCTAAAACCCTAGAAACTCACTCGCAAATCGCCATGGCTCCCCTTCCATTCGTTAAGGAACACAACATGCTTGCTTTTCTGTTGAAACCCGATGATCTCAGTGTTTTTCATGATGTGATTGACTATGTTTCACTTTCAAACCTACGTCATGCTCTGACTATCAATTCCACCATTTATACTGTGCATATCGATCAGTTCTGGAAGAATGTTTCTCTGAGAGAAGAAGATGGAGTGAAATGGATTGACTCCAAGGTTGATGCTAATGATGTTTCTATCTCTGAGAGTATCATAAGACAATACCTTCAACTTGATGATCTCGAAGGTGAGTATTCTGATTCTGTTTCTTTGGAATATCTGCATGCTGAGCTTGTTAAGCTGGGATATGAGGGCCCTAGGGGAAAGGGTACCTTTTATAAAGGGCAATTTTGTTCGCACTGGAAGTATTTGATTCACACTCTCCAACAATGCATAAGCCCTAAAAGAACTGGATGGAATGAATTTGGGAGCAACATTGCTCTGGCCTTAATCTGTTTAGCCAATAACCGTTCTTTTAACTTCTCTAAAATGATATTTGATGGCATGGTAAAACATCTTGGGACTAAATACGGTCTCTTTTTTATGTATCCACGATTTGTGCAGTTTTTACTAAATTCTTTATTGCCAAATCTCAAAATGCACAAGAGGGTACTGATTCCCTCTGCTCATGTGGCCTCCACATTGAGCAAACTGTTGATAAATGGAAAGAATTTTTCTGGTGCCATAACTCCTCCACTCTCTACAATGGTGGAGTTTCTGTCAAGAAACAGAGCTGCCAGAGTTGAGCAAGAAGCCCACATCATTGCTAAACCCACAACTCTGGAAACCCCAGTTCATGATACTCAAACAACTCAATCTGCTACTTTGCTTCAAGCTACAACAAAAGCCCCCACTCTAATAACTTTCAGAAAAAGAAAGAGAATTGTTGGTGCTCCTTCCACCACAGTATCTAATGCCCAAGCTGTAAGCCCTGCACAAGAGCATTCTCCTGTGCAGAATATCCAAAGGGAACCCATTATGCTGTCTCCCAGGCACACTGAGGAGGTGATCACCCCAGGGGAGAGTGATCATGTGGTGTTTGAGGCTAACACTACTGTTTCATCCGCAAGGGGTGAGCAGGAAAGTGTTAACATCTTTAAGACCTCAGCCACGGCAACAGAAGTTGTTCCAAAATCTTCTGGAAATCCCCAGTACCAAGAACAGAGGGGTACTGGTGTGGAATCTTCTAGGAGTGAACCACCAGTTATTTCTGCCAGTGATATGTTCATAGTGGAAACAATCCCTGACATTGAGGCTAGTATGAAACAAAAGGCTTTGACGGATCCCAATTTTGTACCATTCTTCGGGGCATACATGCATTTAAAGAAGAGAAATTCTTTGCAAGATAAGCTTTTGGCAAAACATAATGAGCTTGTCATTAAGCAAGACAAGCAAATAAAATTTTTGACAGAGAGTTTGAAAAAGGTTAATGCTGTGATACAGTTTCATGATCAAGTGTTGAAACAGTTAAATGCTGGTGCTAGACCCCCTCCAACTGTTCCAATCAAAAAGGGGGAGAAAAAAGTTTTTCCAAATCATCCAACAGTTGAAGAGATTGTACAGGCAGTTGTTGAGATTACAGAGAAAACAGTTGCACCAAGTGAGAAAACAGTTGCACCGAGTGAGAAAACAGTTGCACCAAGTGCTCAAACAGTTGTAGAAAAATTGTCAGCTGTTGATAGAGTTTTGATTAATCAAATGATTATGTCTGGGGACTATCCAACTACTAAAGTATTCGGATCTTGGTCAAAAGTGAAGCAAGATCATTTGATTGATGTGTGTGCTCAAACCCTAAACTACAGTGCATTTCAAATGAAACAAAAGATTGAAGATAGATGGCTGGATGGTAAATATTCAAAGATGAAACCTACTGCACCAAAGCCAGGATTCAAAGGAATCAATATTACTGAAAAGACAGTGGAAAAGAATATGCCTTCTGTGCAAGGTAAGGGTAAGGAGATTGTTGTGGAACTTCCCAAGCTAAAACTTTCAAAAGAGCAGCAAGAGGAGCGTGACCATGAGTTAGCTCAAAGTATGGCTGCTGAGTTTGAACAGCAAGAGAGGAAAGATCTTGAATTAGCTCAAAAGCTAGCTACTGATTTTACTAAGGAGATTGAGGAAGAAGAAAGTGCTAAGAAACTTGGTAAGGGAGTAAAAAGAAAGATAGTTGAAAGGAAGAAAACAGTTCCACCTCCCAAACCAACAGTTGAGAAAATAAAACAAACAGCTCAGCCACAACAACCTGAAAAATCCAAATCAGTTCAAACATCTGAAGATGCAGCAAAAGCAGGTATGGTACAAACCATTCTTCATGATAGACTCAGGGTAGAGGTTGAAGAAAGAATTGACAAATTAGTGGCAGAGCCGCTAGGCCAGAAATCCCACATTACTGAGTGGAGATTTGAACTGTTAAGATGGGAAACTGGAAAGAAAGGAGTTACTATTGTCAGAGAAATGGAACTAATTGAAAGTTATTCTAGCTTCTTACAACTGATGGGTAGCATTACAAGAAGAGATGTTCAAGATATGTATGCTTATGGAGTAAGCAAGTATGAAAATGCAACACAGACTGAGGTAAGAGTGTTGATGAGACATCTAAAGAGTATTTGCAATCCACTGGAGATAATGCCCATTTTGATAAGTGATGAAGCCTTCCCAATAAGTTCTATGAAAGTATATGATAAGGCAAGAGTTTATCATATGGTGATGGGAAAGGGACAAACTCAGTGGTTTGATTTTGAATTTGTTGATCATGGTAAAGCAAAGCTGCTGAATATGTTAAGTGCAAAGTTCTTTGGTCCTGCTGATATGAAGGATGATATGATAAAGAGGATAAAGAAAAGGTTGGAATTCTTACAGTCAAATCAAAAGTAATTTTCTTCTTATGTTTTGATTGTAACAGTTTGACTTTGCATATTAAATGTAAATATTTTCTTTGATTATGTTAATTTTTCTATGGTTGAACCCTATAAAACAAACAACTTAAGTGTATTGTTCAATACTTTAAGTTAGGGGGAGATTGTTGGGAAATTTGCTAAGTCATTGAAACTGTTGGACATGCAAAGTAAAACTGTTAGAGTTATCAGTGAAAACAGTTGTATCTAACAGTTGTTGCAAGTTTTACAACTGTTAGTTCAGTTATACACAACTGTTAGAAAACCTTAAAGTGAAGACTGTTAGAAGAAATTCAGAACTGTTTATTCAACAAACAGTTGTTGTTGAGCTATTAATGGAAAATGCTATCTTTGTGGATTTGAAGTATATCTTTATTAAGTTTGAAGATTATCAAGATTATCTTGGAAGATAGAAGATTACCTAACTGTCAACTATTCAAGGAGGATCAAGAGCCTATATATAATAGTACTAGAATATTGTTTTATACGGCAATTCTACGCATTCATATTTCATTGTTAATTTGTTTTTCTAAAAGTGTGTTGATCTCTAAGTTTCATAGAAACCTAAGAACAAGTTGTGTTCTTCGTCTAACAAAAGGGTTAGATTAGAGGTGTTGGTGAATATTGTAATCATCATTGGTTATTAATAAACATCTTGAGTTTGAAAGTATTTGCTTGTGTTGATTGTTGAATTGTTCTTGTGATAAAACCTTAAACATCAATTAAGTGTGATTCCGCAACTTCTTAGTTGATTGTGATCAAACTGAAAGATTATCTTTAAACAACTCTGATTTAATTCTAAAGGTAATTCTTGTTATTTATATTTGGTAATATCCGATCCTGACAGAACTTTAGCCAAGTATATGCAGGCCCTAGTCTGATGATAATCACTAACCCGCTACTTTAGCTTAGTCAACGGATCCGCCACCAGTGCTCTCCGTGTGTACTCTGATAATGATCGTATCCCACTCCAACCAATCACTTTCAAAGTGTGCATTGATAGGATTATGATCATTTGTCCAAGCCATTATACTTTTATTGTCTCAAGGAATCCAATAAGACAAACAACGCTTGGATGTAAAATTGTAATGTGCATGAGCCATCATACTCTCATAGTTTTCATAAAGATCTCTATAGAGTTATTGTTGCTCTAAGAATAAAATCTTATGTGATCAAGATATCGTACTCTCATAGTTTTCATGAAGATCTCTATAGAGTCACCAATGCTTTAAGAATCACATTTAATAACGACACAATGTTTGTAGGATCACGAACCCAAATCGAATTGGAGATTACCCTTAAAACATAAACTATCACTCAGAGTAATTATTTACTCTCATATCTTTGATCAACAAGAACATATCTTAATATTTCTTGTACTTTACAAATCGCTTTGTTAATCCTTAACGGACGTATAATTCTTGATTCAGACTTACAGCCAAGCATGATCAAGTCATTATCTCCATTATTACATATGTCCAAGACATATTACATAGGATAACAATAGCCCTCCCACTAGCTCTGGAATCTATGCAAGTTTCATCATTGCTCATTGAAAACTCAACTGCTTGATTTTCATAGTAAAACACAAAACTTAGATGTTTGTTGAAGTTCAAGGCAGCCCTTTTCTATGTTTTGTAGATTTTACAAGGATACCTTAGATGTAAAGCACCTTCGGACAGTGTTACAGGCACTTCCTCATTAACTTCCTTTGACGGAATATGGTCTTTGCATCATACTGCCATTAAACGGCATAAGTGTCCGTGTAAACTTCAACATAACTACTGGAAGAATGTCTTCATATGATACATTTCACATGGTCAATCATCATGAAACCAATTCCCACCAGTCAGTATTTGAAGTTATCTACAAACTAATCCATGCAGATCTTATGACCAAAAGATCTATATACACCTTATAGTTTCATAAACTTAGGTGTTGGATTTACCAAGCTCATCCTTGAAATCCAGCATGGATTATATCTTATCTCATTACCTTTTCATTATCTTAGTGGACCCAAGGTCCACTACAGATTCCGGTAATTGATACATATGCAATGTATTATCAACAAGTCATCGTCCTCATGTATTATATACACTTCCGGCCTTATGATGACTTTTACCAGACTTATGAAGAGGTAATATCATAATGCCAAGTACTTCAACATTGCCATGTTTAGTTCCAATCATTACTTATTGAATGCTAATGTCAACATCAGGTCATTATTTAAGTCACACATTCTTCCACTAGAATGCTTCGGTTGTTCATTTCCCTTTTCGAGCAACTCACCTCAATTCTCAAAAGGTTATGAAAAGAACATCTAAAACCAAGAAGAACCTATTAAATGTATTAGCATCTTTTAAAGTTCATCCATCTCCCACTAAATGTAGACTAGATGACTTTAGTCCATGAGGTAGACAAGCAAAGCTTTCTTTCTAGTCTAACCTCCATGGTTGCTAATTTGACCATCTTTGTTGTTGTTAAACAAAAACATTGCCCGCCACAACTCAAATACACCCTTCCGAAAAGGTTACTCAAGTTTAAACCATCAAATAGAATCATAACTAGTATGTTCCGTTTCTCCACTTGGCGATCCATGTAAAACATGTATCATAGGAGAGTTAACTTATGAGACATTCCCATAATTCTTATAATGAACAAGGAATCTATTATATCTCAACATCTCATAAGATTTGAGTATTTTAGTTTCCTTTTGCCCTCTTTTATTATGAATTTGTTACGGGTAAGCTTTGAATACCTCTCAGGTTTCAAACACTTTTCTAATACCCTTTTCTTCTACCATCATAGGTAAAGGCAACAAATTTATACTTAGTTAATCCTTATGACTTTGCTTGATCAGCCCCTTACACAAAAGTGCAAGCGTAATCTAACAAGCTTTTATTCCTCGCACATCAACTAGTGAAGGACGTCATAGTTATTTAACTTTATAAGCAAGATTCAACATCAGCTAATAGCTCGAAGCCAAAAGATTCCAAGTTCCTTTCCACAAGGACCTTGGTGATGTTAGTCTTGTTTATATGGTTAAATCACCAATGTTATAAGGATAACTAATCAATAAACATTCATGATCATATTATTACTTTTTAAGCAAAAGCTTATTACATATGCCACGACATGAATAAACTTTGAAATAAATTTCAAAATCCCACAATTACATAATTCAAAGTAATATTCATCGTCATCAATAGCATAAAAGATACAATGCTTCTAGCCACACAGGGCGTAAAACATCTATCTAATTAAGTAATAATTTAGCTGGTAGGAATGACAAGATTAACTCTTCCAATCCTTTGTAGCAAGAGACAAGCACTTGAGCTTCTCTTCACTTCTTCCAGCTCTCCATGCATCATCGGCCTACTTTGGATAAACACCTACACTTTGCAACAAGCAAGTTGTAACAAACGTGAGTGCTTTGACTAGCGTTCAAAAACCTAGTCCTTTGAAGTAGAAGATCAATGGAGTATAATCATGAATGTACATGAACTCGAGGAGCTAACGTTCTTCCGCTTTAGGATACTTAGCTCATTCAGGCACTTAGGGCAGGTGTGACGGCGCCAATTTCCAATTTCCCCACAAAAGTAGCAAACTACCCTGAGTGGAACGTTATCTTGAGGCACAATCTCATTTCCCTCAACTTCCACGGTTATGGTAGGCTTAGTCAAACCAAGCTTTCCATTTGAAGTCAGTTTCTTCTTCTTGTGTTTTTGTTTCCCAGTAGCCTTAGCGGGTGTGGACGAGATTTGCTTACCTTTGGACATGTTCAACTCAGTAGCCTTTAACATGTCATGTAGCTCACTTAAGGACCATTCCATATTGTCTTTGAGATATTCCATGACAAACTTCTCATAAGACGTGGACAGGGATTGGAGAATCAAGTTCACCATCAGTTCCCTCCCTATGGGAAATCCAAATCTCTCCATTTGGTCCATGTATGCCTTCATCTTAAGGACATGAACACTTACATCCCCGCCTTCCTTCATCCTACAACCGACTAAAGCCTTGACATACTCAAAAGGTTCTTGTCTAACCTGCTGTGGGAACATGTCCTTTAGCTGGTTAATCATGTCGTACGCACTCAATTGCTTGAGTTGCTTTCGCAGCTCACAGCTCATATTCGACAACATGAGACAAGAAACATCTTGTGTATCTCTGATACACTTTTCCCATGCGTATCTAATGGCCCAGTTCACATTGGTAGCAGGTGGCTCCGGAAGAGGCTCCTCAAGGACGTGCAACTTTGACTCGTGTTGAAGGACAATCCTTAGCACACGATACCAGTCAACGAAGTTCACTCCTATGAGTCTCTCCTTTTCCAGGAACAAATGAAATGATAGTTTTGATATAGTGTCGTTAAGGTTTGCCATCTAAAATAAGAGTACAAGTTTTAGTAAGTTTCGATATAATCCTCGTTAAAATAATTACCCACTTGATTTAAGAAAACCAAATTATCTTAACAAGGGCTAAGAACCTCAAAATACCCCAATCCATGACGGGTTTGCCGCGGATCACTTTATGGAGCTATTTTAGGCAGGTAAACAATTTACCAATTGCAATCCGGGATCGCAACTCTTAGGCACTTGCGGGATCCTAGGTACTCATAACACCCATTTGGCATGTTTGATCCCTTTCACACCATTCCTCATTAATCCACTTTGGTAGCTCGGCTAGAGCTCGACAACCACCAAGGCGTTTTAAGTCATGGAATTGCAAATCAACCGTCAAGATACATGGTGGTACTCTAGCCCAATGGCCGGCTCGGCTAGAGCTCGACAACCGACCCTTGCGAGTTGCCACACGCACCATCCACACAGTTACACAAAACCGACTCGGCTAGAGCTCGACAACCGATCTTGCTTCACTAGATTCGGGTGGTGTCATCTTACGGATGGCGTGAGATTTACAATTTTGAAAAACGGGATTTTGTTTTTGCCGGTTAAAACGAATTTAACCAATTCTTGTCTATGTGGCGCGCGGAGTTTGTAAACTAATTTAAAAACTCTTTGGTTTTATTATTTTGAAAAATTTTCTAGCATGCGAAGATCCTAAACATCCATGCAAGAAATAATACAAAATAAAACCAACCACGCATGTAATACAAGTCCGGTAACGAGCCATAAACCCTATGTGTCTTGCCCGTGATCCAACGGGCAAGACTAAGTCATCTAAGGACATATTCCGAAAGACTTGATGTGTGCTCCTCCCACTTGATCCATTGCGTCTCCTACCGACCTCCGGATCCAAGCTTGCCAAGACATCCTCCATGGTCCTTGTTGGTTGCTTCGGTTCTCTTTTTACAATTTACAAATTTAAAAGGAAATGGCATGCAAGCCATAATTCTCTATTCTAAGCTAATACTACAAATTACAAAGAATAGAAGTCGGCATGCAAGCCGTTAAATATACAAACCGAATAAAATTAAATTATTACAAACCATTGTGGTACAATCCACCAAATGAATGAATAAATTAATTTACACAACCAAACACATCACATAGGTCTTAAAGGCTCAATCGTTACCGGACACAAATATTACAACCACATACAACAAATCTAATACATGGTGTGCCACACAAAAACCATGCAAATCAAATATGTCTTGGCTAAGATGATCTAATCACTCAAGGCACAAATAATCCTATGTACATATGCATTAGGAACCTTAAACTAGTCAAAATTCCATATTCATATATACACAATGTAAGTATATGCAATTAACTATTTTCATGCCATAATGTTAATCCACATATAAATACACCAACCAAGACATAAGGCAACTTAAACAAAACACATCTCAAATTCTGGAACAATTCCAGAAAGTACAAATAGCTCAAAAATCCAACAAAATTGATTAATGGAAAAACATGCAATCTGCCAGAACGGGGTTAGCGCCGCTAACTATACAGAGTTAGCGCCGCTAACTCCAGTTTAGCGCCGCTATCGCGAGACGGCTTAGCAGCCGCTACGGACGGTTTAGCACCGCTAACATAGACAGGTTAGCGCCGCTAAACCCTGGAACGAACCAAAAATCACATTTTTCTGATTTTTGAAGCCACAAAGTGCAAATCTAGTGTAGAGGTGGCTCTGATACCACTATTGGGGTTCGTGGTTCATCACAGCGGAAGCATGCAAGTCAAAAAAATCGAAATTTTCAAAGAAAAACAAACCACAAAAGGAACCCCAAATGTATACCAATCTCTACAACAAGAAATGCAACTTAAAACAGAAAGAGTGGAGAAGAAATGTACCCTTGAAGTCCCCTCGAGCTGGAATAGATCACGGATCCAAGCTAGTGGCAACCTTCTTCTTGACTATCGAAGTCCACCCCGGGAAAATACGTGACCATCTGGTACTAGCGAGCCATCAAAGTGTCCTACACCATATGGAGACACTTCTCTGGAACAGCAACCCAACTCCAGAACTCTCCTCTCTTGGCTCTCACTTTTTACTCACACAAGAACAACCCAAAATGTCTTCTATGTGTGTGTGTTTTCTTAGACCATCAAGGAAGCAAATGAGAGAATGCGTGTGTATTTAATAACCCAAAAACGTCCTCTGGAACTCCCAAAGACCGGACACATAAAGTAACATGCATTGGTGGAGAGTGGAGGTGAAAAGAATAAAGTTGTAATCTGTCAGATGGGTTAGCGCCGCTAACCGCCCAAACTTAGCGCCGCTAACCACTTAAGGTTAGCGTCGCTAACGCGGCTAAGTTAGCGACAGAATGGTTAGCGTCGCTAAGCCTGTCCAGATCACCAACTACCTTTAATTATTCATTTCTAACCCTCCCTATTAGGTTGTTGTCAAGATCAACCCCCGGCGTGTGACCCGATAGGCCCATACATCATCGGTAGTGATCAATTGGCGTACGTGTGTCAGTGAGCATACTCCAACAGTATGTGTATTTATTAGCTTTCCATTTACTTTTTTTTACAGACGTGACAGTTACTTTTTGAAAAAGATATTTCGGTGTCAGTTTTAGGTTTCCAAAGAAGATATAAATAATGGTCTGAGCGGTTTTCATTTTCTAAGCTTTCAAAATTCTCAAAAAGCTCTTCTTCTTCTTTCTTACGAAACCTATTCTAACACTGCTCTCTGTATCTCCGTTCTGCTTAACAATGGTGATGTTCAACCCTACTGCAACTCGTCATGCCATTCCCGGTAAGAATGTTACTCCCAACTATGTTTTCACCATATGTCCAAATAACATCCTCATAAACACTAATATACCCTCGACCAAGGAAAACCAGTGCTATGAACCCATGGTCGCATTCTTAATTGCTCATCCTCTATTCAACTGCCTATCTGCTCATCCTTTGTTTATATTTCCTAACATCGTTGGGGAGATGTGGTACACTGCCAGATACCACCCTGTCGAACAAACCATAACCTGTCCGTGGCTAAATAACACCATAAACATACCCATAACCGTCAATTCACTTCGCCAAGCCATCTCCATACCATATCTGGCACCATTTCAACCCTTCCCATCTCATGACCAAACTCTGGAGGTTTTACCTCTCATTGGCTATAATGAACTTGTTTCACATGGACTGTATAAATTTTAGTGCTAGGACATCCATGGAAATATCTAGCCAGTGTGATCATAAGGTGCTTTGGACACAAGTCAGGGAGTCATGATCAAATGAACCAATCTGAGCTAATGGTTCTTCATGCTCTATTCACTGGAAGGAACATCGACTTTGCTCAAGTCATTTTCACATAAATGGTGGATAAAATCACTCTGGGTACCGCCAAGAAATCAACCAGAACTTATGTTCTCTACACAAGGTACTTGAGTCTCATTGCTCTAAGAAATATTCAATAGGAACATTATGCTGGTTTGGCTGCACATCTTCAAACCATGAATATTCCTCAAATGGGCCAAAAGATATTTCATCTGATAAGGGAATTCCAAGGTCCTACCTACCATCACTGAGAAAACGCAAGAATTGATTGATGAAAGTGAAAATGAGGAAGAGGGTAATGCTGAAAATGTTGATGCAATTGCTGAAGAATCACATCACTCTGATGAGCCCCAAAATGACTTACCTGAGAACTCTGAGCACTCTGTTGTTGTTTCTCAAACTGCAGTGGCTTTTGTACCATATTCAGATGATCATGATGAAATTGCTTCTACTGGTGGTGGTAATGCTTTAAGCTTTAGTTTTGATGAACATTTGGATGATGTACCAACACAGGATGATGTTATGGAACCTGTTGCTGAGGAGGTTATGCAATCTGAGGGTCTTCAACTGTCTGACCCTGCTAGTTTTCCTCAAATCAAAGTGAAGACTCTACCCACTCTGTTGCTAAGTCTTCCAGCCAAAAGGGTCAGGATACCTAAGATGATGTTGCTGATGATGGTGATGATAATGATAGTGATGGTAATGATGATGCACATGATGGTGATGATGGTGGAATCTTTGTTGACTATGCTGCTGATAATTCCACAACCACCTCATCTACTCCTGTCATGATGCCACTTACTGAATTTCCCTTAAGTTCAAACAAAACAAGGAGATCTTGTCATATCAGTCCTGCTATTGATGAGGATGAATCTGATGATGACTGTCCTAGTAGAACACTTGGAGGCCATATTGCTTATCCTTCTCCACCACACTCTCAAGGATCAAGTGCCTCTGTTTACAATGAACCCTAGGATGAAACTGCTGATGATGATGTTGCTGAGGAAGATGTGATCTCTGAAAAACTGATGCAAATGATTGAGATCAACAGAACCAAACATATCTCAGGTATGGTTACTTCAATCCCTGAGGATACTCACTTAGTAAACCCAACCAGTGAGAGCCCATCCTCAATTCCAGTTGTAACACCCCCACAACCACCAAGCTCTAGTGCACTTCCAATAGTTACTAGTTCTACTCCTACAGTCACCCCAATTGAATCAAGGTCAATAGAGATGGTGCACTCTGCACTTATCTTAGAGGATGTGATATTTGCACCTCTGACCTCAACACCAATGGTTTCCTCTTATGTTAAGGGGGAGCTTATGGATGTTGATATCAACCTTCAACTAGTGGGTACATCTTCCCAACAAGGTGTATCTGTAAATATGGGACTCCTACAATCTGGATCACCCCCCCTTCCCCCAACAGGGTGATGCCATTGACAGACATACCTCCACTCGAGGTCATAATGTGTCTTACATCACATTGAGTCTGGCGATGCTCTCAATAAGCTTCCAACAGTTTATTGATGTATAAAGGGATACCCCACTGAGTGCACCCCTCACTCAACCTCACACCTTTGTACCTACATTTGATTCACTTCTTACACATGCTTATTGCACTGCCTGTCAATACTGGTGGTATAAACCAATCATCAGTACAGGGTACAATCTGTTCCCAGTGATCTTAGGCTCCTACACCAAAGTCTAAGTGAGGGACCAACAACCATTCCCGATGTTCACATTCCATCTCAATCACTCCCTATCACAACTACCACCTCCACCACAACTGAACCATCTCCTCTTATGCTTCAAACCCTACTGTCCATCTCTCAAAAGATGGATAGTCTTCAAGCCTCTTTTACCTCTTTCCAAACCAAAACAGAAACTCAACTTTCCCATCTAACCCAAGAAGTTGAGATACTCAAAGCTACCCAATCCCAATACCAACCCCAACCCACCCCTGCCCCAGTTGATATCACTCCAATTCTTACTAAATTAGATCAACTGTTGACCCAAACCAACAACCCTACCCCTACTCCTTCTCCCATCATATCTCAACAAACCATCTCATCCCTAAGCCAAACCATTAATCTTCTTAATAACCTACACAACATCAAGCCAACTACCCCAGACATTTCCGTAGTTATTCCTGATCCATTTCTTAAGCTGCCCACATTCCTTAGGAATTTGGATCAAGAGGTCACCAGTCTTAGCCTTTCCTCCCGCCAAAAACATACAGAAACTTTTCAAGAGTTCCATAACCTTACAGATGCTATCAACCGACTTAAACCTATTACCTCCACCTTTCAACCATCCTTCTCACCCATGCTCTCACATCAGAGAACCACCCCTTCACCCTTCACTCAACCTCTTATCCCTACTGCCTCTCCTTCCACTTCTACCATACCACCTTTCTCTTCCACTCCCTTTCCATTCCCATCCTCCACTTTTACCCTTGTTGCTCCTGCCAAGCCCACTATCTTCTTTCCCTCATTTGATGATGAAAAAAAGGAGGAGAAGTCAGACTCTCCATCAGGCTCAAGAGAACCATCTCCAGCTACTGTTAGAGCAGCTTGTGATGCATATACTGCTGAAGTAGAAGTTATGCAAGCAGCAGAAGCAGCTGAAGCAGCAGCCCTCAAAGAAGCAGAAATTCCAAGACAATCAACTGCTGAGGGGGAGAATCAGTCTGAAGGGGAGCAACCTGCTAAAGAAGAGCAAATGCCTAAAAGAAGGCTCAAACAAAAAGCAAGAAGGAAGAGTGCAAAGAAACAAAAGCAAGGTGAATCCTGTGCTCCAATCAGTATTCCATCAGATGATTCAGATGATGATGATGAAGACAATATGCCTCTATCCACGCTGCTCAAGATGAAACAACAGAGCTCCTCTTCCAAAGCTCCATCAGTTCAAGCTTCTCCCTCTGTGCAACAAAGTCCTTCAACTCCTAGCAGTGCTACAAAAAGAAACAGGAAAGACAATCATGTCTGCTGAGGAGATTGAGGAGGAAGAAAGAAAAGAGGAAGAACTTCAAAAAGAAGAAGATGACCTCTTGGAGATAAGTAAACTGGCTAAAGCTCTTGGTGATTCAATAGAAGATGTACTTAAAGCTAAGGATGGACACCAGGACATCACAACTCCAGAAGACCTTGTTGCAGTCATTGGTGCCACTAATGAGGAACTTAGAGAGATTCAAGAGGAAGAACTGATTATGTTGTCTTATCAAGAACCTCAAACTCAAGCATCACAGCAAAAGGAAAATCCTCCTATCAAGAAAACCTCTATGAGAAGAAGAACTCACAAAGAAGCTATCCAAGCTCTTCTCAACACTGATTTTGCCAAGACTACTAAACCAACTGGTAGGCAAGCTAAGGAGTTCTGGAACAACAATGAAATTCGGATAGAGAGAACGAATCCAAATACTATCATAAGGGTCACTCCATACAGAGGTACAGAAAATGATCCTTACATAAGGATTGTAAGAAAGAATGATTTTAGAACACTTGAAGATGCACATCAAGAACACTATAAGTTGTTCTCTTTCTTTGAAATGATAGAAATTATGTACCATCTCCTAAAGTCAAAAATCCAAGTTACTCCCACCTTTATAAGAAAATTTGACTACTGGATTAGACAAACTGTTTGCCACAGAGTCTGCACTTATGATCAATTTGTTAAACACATTCAAGTAATAGAGGATACATTTAAGAAGTCATCTAAATCCTTTGTTACTCATGAACAAATAATACTCAATCCTAATCACCCCTTTCTTACTGCTTTTGAGAAACTAAACACAGCCCTTCCTCCCAATACCACTCCTGAAATGTTCAAATACATAACAAAATCTAAAAGAGGGATGTTCTTCAAGAACAGAGTTGGTGAGTGGAAGTTTCTAAGAGAATCTGAGTTAGGAAAAGCTCAAAGAGAAGTCATATTCCATGCTATGCAATCCACAAGGGATCTGACAGGAAGTGACTATTTTAAACAACTATTGAGATCAAGAGCTGAACAGATTTTGGCTACAAATCCACAAATCAGAATTGTTGAAGTCAAAGAAGAGCCTTGGTGGGAAGACAACTGAAACTTCATAACTAGAATAGTTGTAATTTCAATATTCTTAGACTAGTTCAATTATGTAACTTAGTATAACTTGTGTTATTGTTACTCTCTACAAACTCTTGTAATTCCTCATTCTTGTAATCAAGCTTAAACTTTTGATCATGGACAACTTAGCTAAACTGCTAGTATAAATGGTTTTAAGTAGATAGCTCACATAGTGTAAATATAGAAAATCCAAAAATCCTAAAAAGAGAAAAATGATAGAAAAGATACCACAAAAACAGAACTTTGGTACTTCATAAGTAAAAAGATTCCCAAAAACAGAATATCAAGGGAACATATTTTAAAGAGTTACCAAAAACAGATAGCTAGGTAACCAAACAGAACTTAAAAGTTTTATTTTTACAAATCCGAGTCAAAATGATTCTTCTTAAGCAAGATAAGATTTTGTCATCATCAAATAGGGGGAGATTGTTGGGGAGATATAAATATTAAACCATAATCAAACCTGTCTATTATTTAAAATAGGATTGATGCTAACAAAACCACATATCTAGTTTTGTATTTGGATCAGTGAAAAACATGTGTTGTTTTTCAAGTTAGACTTAAAGAATTTTCTAAGTAAGAATTGTCAGCTGAAGAACAAAGCATCAGCTAAACACTGAGTATCATCAAAGGACAAGCTTCAAGAAGATTAGCCAAGAAGAAAAGATAAGTCTAGAAGCATCAGCTGAGCATCTACAAAGTATTAGTTGTGGGTTCAACACCATCAGCTGAGGGTCTTTCAAGATCAGCTGAGCAGTCAAAGGATTAGCTGAGTCTATCACTCTGATCAGCTGATGCCTCCCATCCTTCAGATAAGTTATCTTTTACTTATCTAGCCTTTTCCTTATAAGCTTATCACTCTCAATGATCAGCTGAGCCCTTGGGATCTACTGATCATATAGGTTGATTAGCCTATGTAGTATTACTCAAATCTGTATTGTTAGCTGATCATTTATGATCAGCTGAGCAGATTTCAGTAGCTGATTCTTTTACATTTATCCTTAGCTGAGCAAATATATGTTTGTAGTTTAGTATTTATTAGCTGAGTCATTATACAGTACCTCAGGTAATAGCTTTTCATTGTAATATTTTCTTAAGTCAAATCCAGAACATGTGTTGTTCTATTATGCGTTTAGATCTATCTTTATAAAAGTACTAAGCACTTTTTGGATCTGCAAAGAGACAAAAATAATTGATCTTGATCTTCTGGAAAAGGTGATAGATACTTTAGAAGAGAAGATCTCGAAGATATGCTTCAATAACTAAGTATGGCTGGCAACTCTATACTTAGTTAAGTCAAGTCTTCGGAAAGCATGGTGTTGTATAAAGTACAAGCATGGAAAGAGAAGTTTACTCTTCTAAGACAAAAAGGTAGTAGTTTAATAATATAACAATAGATAGTGGGATTTGACTTTACTGAAAAGTACATTCACTTTACACATTGCCTGTAGAAAGTGAATTTACTTTTCACCCACTAACTTTTTCTATTATAATATTATTAAATTAAGTACCTTTGTCTCCTTCTCTACTCCAACGACTGGATACCATTTTCTTATATATACTCATGCATAGAAACATGCAAAGTATTGAATATATCTGTGTTAAACACTGAAATCTCATAAGTTGAGAGAATAGAAGAGTTAGCATTTATTTATTCAGTGTAATCAAACTTGTTCATGTGTTAAACATCTTAGGCATTAGTTGTTTAAGATTAGTTTTGTCTATGTGTTAGACAATTTAGTTGCCACCTTTGTTGAACTTAGATTTTCCGCATCTAGTTCATGTCTAACACAATAAGAATTACATAAAAGTATATTGTGTGTCTCTTAAATTTAAAAAGCTAAATTTTGTATTCAACCCTCCCCCCCTTCTACAAAATTTTTTTGTTGTAGTATCCATTCGGGACCAACACGGTACTAATAAGAATCAAATTTAGTTGGCATTATTGTCCACTGAATCTGTTCTGTACTTCCTCTAAGTAGGTGATATTGATATCTTAACCATCGTCTAATCCAACCGTCTATATGCAATAAGGAATATACAATTATTAAGTGTAACTATTTATTATTTAAATTTGTAAATATAAAACGTAATTACGTACCAATGGACATAAAGGGCTGCTAGATTCATCTCCAATAAGTATACTCCAAAAGTCTCTAGGTATCTGAATACCACTTAAAAGTGCAATATGACAATATGTGTCATTTCCACGGCTATGTCCGTGTAGGTAAAACTCCTCGACAGTACGGGTCCATCCGTACTCAGCAACCAGATCAGTACTGGAGGTGGATTATCTTGTAACGTGATTGGCGGTTGTGGAGTATCCCTCACATGCCGCCTCTAGGAACATCGCATCCTACGGGTGGTGGGAAATGTTTGCTCTGAGTGATAATCGTCTTCATTGGTCTCATCAGCATTCGTTTCTTCATCATCTAACTCATTCTGCATTTCTTCAGTTGTATCATGCACCTCCTCAACATACAGCCGAAGTTCTTGAATTCTCTGACGTCAACGATTCATTTTTAAAGAGTGAATGTTTTTTATGGTAATAAGAAGTTTGTGTTTTTGTTCTTACGAGTACTTCAAATGTTATACTAATAAGAAGTTGGGATTCCCATTCCCACCTACTCAAGACATGAAATTGACTACACCAGGAATCTTACTGTAGCACTTTTTCAGAAGTTGGGAATGCCATTCCCAGCTACTCAGACATGAAATCACATCAGGAATCTTAATGTAGTACTTTTTCATAACATGAGACTCCCATTCCCAACTACTCAAGACACCATCGTTTCCTACATATACCGCTCTAGTTGAATGAGAAAATTAAACTCCCTACTTTATAATTCGTCCTACTACATTATGATTTTAGATCATCCTTCGTTGTAAACTTGTATTGGGGTTCTAATATGAAATATGAGAATGGGCGGGTATTGTATGATGATCCCACAAGAATAAGTTATGTTGTCTTAGCAAACAGACTTAATTATGAAGATTTTGTTGAGTTGGTTTATAGGTATGTTGGGGTTATAAAAGAATAGTATTAGTAAAGAATGTATTTATGTTTTGAATTTCATGGTATTTCAAATGTATTTGAAATACTAGGAGATGAAAGCCTAGAAACATTATACTACGTAGCTGAACTCGAGCAAAATTTATGGGGTCGTAATTTAGTTCAGATGGAGTATATGGTGCCACCACCCCAACATACAGGCTTTGTTCAGATGCTGCGAAATTTCACTATAACTGATGTTTCCGCTGTCCCTTCAGATGTTCATCCAGAAGGTTTGATGCATGACCACTGATTTAACATGACGGGTCCATCAACATCAAATTCACTTTTAGATAACAATACAGATCCACTAGTATATGGTGGTCACAATAACCATGAAAAATATGATGCTGGTTTTGATAGATCCGATGAAGGTAGCTCTGAAAGCAGTGAAGAGACGATAGATGAATTCCACGATAATGGGAAGAGGAAGAGTCTGATGATGATGAAGGCGCACATGTAGATCAAGATACATCACCTTCTTTACATGACTTTAGTCAATGGAATACAAATGTAGATTTGGAGGCTGATAATTTACCCACATTTGATGATGAGGAGGAAATGGATTTTTTTGTTGAGTCATCAAATGAAATTCGGATTGGTATGTATTTCGCTAGCAAGAAAGAGTTGATGTATGCCATTAAAAGATGGATTATATCCTAAAATAGAGAGCTTTCGGTTGTTGAAAGCATATCTATATTATGGAAAGTTGTTTGCTATACTCAGAACAACAGAAGGAACACCGCAAACCCTCTTGATGACACCCCTATGTAAGTGGTTTGTCGTGCAATAAAAAAGAAGAAACAGCACCTGAGGCAAATCACAAGATGGGTGCCCGGTCACAATTGCTACGGGACTGCTATTGCTAATAATAACAGAAGTTTGAAGTCCTTAGTTATAGCCTCTCATATCATGCACTCAATTCATTCAGATATCGCCGACCCAGTCAAGTAGATCCTAACAGATATTAAAAACAGCATGAATGTTGATATATCTTACATTAATGGATGGTGTGCTAGGAAAAAGGCTATAGAAAGCATATTTGGTAGTTGGGAGAGCAACTTTGAGGAGTTGCCAAGGTATGTTGGCGCTTTGATGTCGACTAACCCTAAAACATTTGTTCAGTGGCTGCATCACTCGAGTAGCTCGTCCAATGCTTTTACCTATAAATACGTTTCTTGGGCTTTCGGACCCGCTATTGAAGCTTTTAAACACTACATCCCTTTGATTTGTGTGGACGGGACCCATTTAAAGGGTTCTTATAAATGGAAGCTGCTTACAGCCGTAACAAAGGACTCCAACAATCATATTTTACCACTCGCATATGCCACTGTTGATGAGGAGACTGTGGAAAGTTGGTCTTGGTTCTTTAACCACCTAAGGTGGTATGTTACAAATACCTCTGAGAGACAACTTTGTGTCATCTCTGATAGCCACAATGTGATTTATTAATGCAATGAAAAATCATGAAGAATCGAAGGAGCCAATGGTGTATCACCGATATTGTCTACGTCACATCATAAGCAACTTCATGAAGCGGTCCAAGAACTAAAAACTGAAGAAACTTTATTGAGCAATGGGCTGCACGACTCAGAGGCGAAACTATAGGGAATCCATACAAGAAATGAAAGGCATCGACACTAATGCTTGGGAGTTTTTGAATGAAATTGGTACGGCTAAATGGTCGCTTCTGATGGATTATGCTCATGTCATAATATGATTATATGGCTAGATACATTTGAGCCTAAAGGGTCACACACTTATACACTGAGACACCAATTAATAATAATAATATAATTAATGTAGTTATATTATTTATGTAATGCAAAATATTAATTGGGCCTAATTTAGTATGGACTTAATAAATAAATTGTTATTGGGCTTAATTAATATATGGACTTTGTTATAAATTAGGAGATAATCTTTAATTTGAATTAAGGATAAACATGATCCTTAATATAGATTAAGGATAAACATGAGACTTAATTTGAATTAAGGATAAACATGATCCTTAATATAGATTACGGATAAACATGAGACTTAATTTGAATTAAGGATAAACATTAGAAAGAGATAAACATGAAAGAGTTTATATTTATCTCAAACTATTTTTCTCCTATATAAACACTTAAAATTTCGTGACCCCCTTAACATATATGAAGAGTTTTCAATTTTGATCTTAAAATTGGAGGGTTTTGTGTTCTTAATGATCCAAGCAACAAAGGGTTGTTCTTGGTGATTAATTCAAGCATTACAAAAGGACTAGCATCCATTGGTGATCAAGGAAGTGTAGTGTGGACTACATTAGAGGTGTTCTACATTGAACACTAAGGTTTCAAGGTTACACAACAAGATCCCGAATCGTATCTCTTACCAGCGATTAAAGGTAATCGATTCTTATATTTCGTTTGATTGTTTTGGCAATACGTAGATCCAGCTATTGGTGATGTTTTCCGCTGCGTTTATATATATTATTATGAATTATTTTCTTCTTTATCACCAACAGTGGTATCACGAGCCATCGTATGTGCCATTTGATTAACGGGGTATATGTAAAAGTGGTTCAAACTCATTTTTTTAAGGTTTATGTGGTTCAAATTTTTGGACAGCTCTTGGCTGTGGTTTTTCGACCATGTGATGGTCTTAAAATATTAGTTTTTATAAACCTTGAAGTCACTTGTTACCTATACCATTCATAGATCAATTATTGTATTTGTTTCTTCGATTAGTTGGCTTGTTTTTCTTCTCTTTGTTAGTTTTTGAGATCCATGGTTAAATCATGCAATTTCACCATGGACCAAGCCAACACATTCATGATTGGATGTTATTATGTTTAATGTGCAAAACCGATGAAAACCTAGACCGTTTATGTGCCTTGTTCTTCATTACCGTATGTATGGTTGATTTGGTGTTTGGTGCCGGGTTTTTGGCCTTGTAATTATTTAAATTTTTCGTCATTTGTAGCCATTGTTTGGGCAATTTTGTTATTTATTTTTGTATTAGTATAATTGTATTTTAGTACAAAATTGTAATCGTTACTCAACATGGAATGGCGGAAAAAATTAAAGAAAAAGGTGGTTTTTCGGAGCTGCTGGACAGCCTGTACGAAAACTGGAATTCCCGGAGCTAGACGACTCGGATTGACGTGATTTTTTTTTCTGGAGTTTCACAAGACATAGACCTACAACTTTCATGGGGTACTTTGATTTGGGAAGACTCTCTGAAGGCGAAAAACTGATCACAAGTTGCTACAAAATTTCTGGAAATATTTAAATGTTACTTTTACTTGACCATGATTGTGATCTTGGTTCAAGTGGGAGTCTTTTGTGGGTTTTTGTTGGCCCCTCCCTTAGTTGACCTCTTGGTCTGTCATGATGGCTCACGAGACCAAGCATAGGATTTCATCGGTTGAGGTTTTGCACATAAGTGATAGTGGTTGTGGTTATTTACTCTTATGTGATTGAGTTTTGCCTTATACCATGGTTTTATATAAAGTTGGACTTTAAGTTAAGGAAAATATTTTTAACTAATGCTATGAATGAAGTTTGAATGCTTCTTTCATACATTCTTTTGATTAAAAATTGTTTTATCAAATTATATACCCATTGAATTTTTAGTCATGCCGTCCTATCGTTTTAAATTACTTGCCGTTATTTTTTGCCTTTGCGTGAGACGTGAGTGAATTATAACCCCGAGGTAATTATTTTCCATGCGTGAGACCTAGATTTATTTTTACACAATTTAAAATTGGATGACTAAATCGTGTTAAGCCGGTGAGACCTTAACCCGAGGCAAGGATGGGACTAAATATGCCTATTTGACACTAGTTGATTTGTCACTAGGTGTCATGAGTCCCATAATGATCTAAGAGTTGCACTTGTAATGCAATTGGTGATCGTCACCTACCTACTAAATCTATCGTTGCTAGTAGATCAACTGATGTGATGATAGAAGTACAATGAGGATCTTAGCCTTTTTGTAAAATTAATTGTTTTTCTTAAAACATTGGGTAATTAATTTTAAAAGGATAATTATTGAAAATACTAATTAAAATTTGTACTTGTGTAGATGACTTCTGCAAATTAAACCCTTGGTAATTCTACTATTAGGTCAGTTCTTGAAAAAGAAAAATTGAATGGAATCAACTTTATCGATTGGTATCGAAACCTAAGAATCGTTCTTAGAGCTGAGAATAAGTTGTTCCACTTGGAAGAGGCCTTACCTGAGGAACCTCCTGCCACTGCTTCTGTTGCCGCTCGTTCTGCCTATACTAAAAGGTTTAATGAACAAAGAGAGGTTGCTTCTCTTATGCTAGTGAGCATGACCCCCGAGATCCAAAAGAACTTGGAGGAACTCACAGCCTCTGATATGATCAAAGAGTTGAAAACTATGTTTCAACAACAACCGGAGCAGGAACTGTTTGAAACAGTTAAAGCATTCCACGCTTGCAAGCACGAGGATGGCCAACCGGTTAGCTCTTATGTCTTAAAGATGAAAAGTTATCTTGACCAAATGGAGCGTCTCAGTTTCCCTATGCCACAAGTCCTCGGAGTGAACTTGATTCTTACTTCACTCTCAAAGGACTTTGACCAATTTGTGATGAACTATAACATGCATAGCATGGGGAAGACAATACCGGAATTACATGCTATGCTGAAGATTGCGGAGCAAGGGTTGCCCAAGAAAGCTCCAGCTGTACTAGCAATCAGGGAAGGTAAAATCCCAAAACAAAAACCGCATGCAAAGGGCAAGAATCAAGGCAAGGGCAAGGGTAAAATTGTTTACAATCTCAAGCCAACGATTCCCCCACCTGCCAAAAAGGAGCACCCTGCAAAGGACGCCGCCTGTCATCACTGTGGAGTGATAGGCCACTAGAGGAGGAATTGTCCTGCCTACCTGGCTGGGTTGAAGAAGAACAAAGCTGGCGAGGCCAGCACATCAGGTATCTTCACAATAGAACTTTACGCTTTTCCTAATAAATCCTGGGTGTATGACACTGGTTGTTGAACTCACATTTGTAATAATGTACAGGGACTAAGGGAAAGTAGAAAGCTAAACAAATGAGCTTTGGATCTGTACGTAGGCAATGGAATGCGTGCAGCTGTCGAAGCAATAGGGAGCTTTGATCTTATCCTCCCTAATGGATTGATTATTGTATTAGACAATTGTCATTATGCACCTACTATTACTAGGGGTATTGTTTCGCTTTCTCGTTTGAGGGATAATGGTTTTATTCATGTTTTTACGGATTATGGCATTTCTGTTTATAAGAATAATATGTTTTATTTTAATGCTATTCCTCGTGATGGTATTTTTGAGATTGACATGCATAATCTTATTTCAAACGATAGTTCTGTGTATACATGTAGCACTAAAAAATCCAAACTAAATCCGGATTCAACTTACTTATGGCATTGTCGTCTTTGCCACATTAACAAGAAACGCATTTTAAAGCTGCAACACGATGGGCTTATTAAACCAACTGATTACGAATCATTTGATAAATGCCTCTCTTGTATATCTGGGAAGATGACAAGAAAACCTTTCTCTCATGTAAGTGAAAGGGCTAAAGATCTACTTGAACTCATACATACTGATGTATATGGTCCTTTTAGAATAATGTCTAAGGAAGGTGCTAATTACTTCATTACTTTCACTGATGATTTCAGTCGCTATGGTTATGTTTACTTGCTTAAACATAAACATGAAGTTTTTGAAACTTTCAAAGCATTTCAAAGTGAAGTAGAAAATCAACTCGGCAAGACTATTAAAGCTCTCCGTTCTGATCGAGGAGGAGATTATATGAGTCAAGAATTTTTTGATCATCTAACTAGAAGTGGGATTGTCTCACAATTTACTCCACCTTACACTCCACAACATAACGGTGTGTCTGAGAGGAGGAATCGAACCTTGCTAGACATGGTTCGATCAATGATGAGTCTAACAAATTTGCCAATGTCCTTTTGGGGCTATGCCCTAGAGTCCGCTGCATGCGTACTCAATATGGTTCCAACAAAGAAGGTTGATAAGACACCGTATGAGATATGGCATGGGAAAGTCCCTAATTTGTCTTACTTGAAAGTCTGGGGTTGTGAGGCTCTCGTAAAGCGGGACACACCGAACAAACTTGAGCCCAGGTCTATCAAGTGTATCTTTGTAGGATACCCAAAGGAAACAATGGGTTACTACTTCTACTACCCACCTGAGTACAAAATATTTGTTGCTCGGTATGCTGAGCTTCTTGAGAACCGTCTCATTTTACAAGAAGCAAGTGGGAGCACTGTGGACTTTGATGAAGTTCAAAGTGAAGATGCACAACCTTCAAATAACACTAGCGAGATTCATGCTGAGACCAAACATAACGATGTTGCATCTCAAAATGAAGAAGTTCCCATTCGTAGATCTGCACGAACACCTCATGCACCTGACCGTTATGGTTATCATATCGATGCGGACGAGCAACGTGTAGGGGATCTTGGAGAACCCCCAAAGTATAGAGCTGCATTGTTGGATCCGGAATCCGATAAATGGCTTGAAGCAATGAATGTGGAAATGCAATCCATGAAAGATAATCAAGTCTGGGAATTGATTGATCTTCCTCCGAACAGTAAGACTGTGGGGAGTAAGTGGATCTTCAAGAAGAAGACCGACATGGATGGAAATGTACACACCTATAAAGCTTGTCTAGTAGCAAAAGGTTACACTCAAACCTACGGGATTGACTATGAAGAAACCTTCTCGCCTGTTGCTGACGTTAAAGCTATTAGGATTCTTATAGACATAGCAGCGTACTATGACTATGAGATTTGGCAAATGGATGTCAAGACAGCCTTCTTGAACGGCCACCTTAATGAAGATGTTTATATGGTGCAACCCGAGGGCTTTGTGAATCCAAAATATCCAAATAAAGTATGCAAGCTTCAAAGATCTATTTATGGATTAAAGCAAGCATCAAGAAGTTGGAATAAAAGGTTCGATGAGGAGATCAAAAAGGTTGGTTTCACTCAAAACCCTGATGAGCCATGTGTATACCTGAAAGCTAGTGGGAGCACCGTTGTCTTTCTGATCTTATATGTTGATGACATATTACTCATCGGAAACAACATTCCAATGCTACAAGATGTAAAATCCTGGCTTGGAAAATGTTTCGCCATGAAAGAATTAGGGGAAGCGGCATATATCCTTGGAATCAAGATCTATAGGGATAGATCAAAGCGGTTGATAGGTTTAAGTCAAAGTGCTTACATTGACAAGATTCTAAAACGGTTTAGAATGGATGCTTCCAAGCGTGGAAGTCTTCCAATGCAACCCAATGTAAACTTGAGTAAGACTCAAGGACCGTCGACACCTGATGAGGTAAAGCGTATGAAGGTAATCCCTTATGCCTCGGCTGTGGGTTCCATCATGTATGCTATGAGGTGCACTAGACCTGATGTAGCATTCTCTCAGAACCTTACAAGTAGATACCAGCAGAATCCTGGTGAGAGTCACTGGACTGCCGTTAAGAACATATTAAAGTATCTTTGAAATACTAAAGATATGTTTCTGGTTTATGGGGGAGATATTGAAAGAGAGCTCACTGTTACTTGCTACACTGATGCGGGTTTCGAAACAGATCGAGACGATACTCGATCCCAGACAGGATACGTCTTCGTTATGAACGGAGGGGCAATTGACTGAAAGAGTGCTAAGCAGAGCACTACTGCAATGTCTTCTACTGAAGCGGAATATATAGCTGCGTCTGAGGCTACTATGGAGGCTGTTTGGATAAGAAAATTTATTTCTGGACTTGCAGTTGTCCCCAGCAATGAAAAACCTATGAATATGTACTGCGACAATTCGGGTGCCATTATCATAGCCAATGAACCTGGAGTTCAAAAGGGTGCCAAACACTTTCTCAGAAAATGTCACTATATTCGTGAAGTTATAGAGATGGGTGAAATTCGGCTTCTGAAAGTACACACAGATAACAACTTAGCAGACCCTTTTACGAAGCCAATGTCATGCAACAAGCATCTCGAACATGCTAGAAATATTGGGCTTCGACCTGCTAGTAGTCTTATGTAGATCTGAGTTAGTATTTGAATAATTGGATAATTAAACAGTTTTTATTTCATAATGAATTAATATACTTGGTATGATTGTTTTCCTTTATATTAACTGTGCTCTATATTTGCATGTTTATATCCGTGAATATTTAATATTCTAAAATCGCCCATTACCAGTTAAAGATACGGGAGTGTTATTGAATTAAGGTAAATGTGAGAGTATAGGTGATATTTATTATGAATAAATATTAATGATGATGCCATCCAACTCACATGTTGTTCATTGGTGATGAACATTGGGCAGACCCGATTTTCAAGAGTTCACTGCATGGTTTTATGTCAACTTTGAATCTTGATAAATGGTTATATCATTCATCCTCAGACTTGAGATGCAAGTAGGTTTCGAGTGAGTGTAATGTCTATCTTTGATGTGATTAAATGCTGTCCTGAATAAGGTTGTTATAAAAGTCATTTTCAGGATAGATATGAAACTTACGACCAACACGTGCAGTCAAGATAGGATTTGTTCCTCTATGAGTAATAGAGTAAGATACTTCTTGGGCCCCTTGATGAATTGAATAGATAGTGTATCGCCGTACCCAAAGGTCATTAGGATGATGCCTAATGAGTTTGGTAATCTATTTAATGTCTGGATCGAGAAAAGAAATCGTATAGATAATTAGAATGACACGTGAGTCATGTCTAATACTATACACAGTATCTGAAACAAAAGGATGATTGATTTATATACCATTTAAATGAGACGTTTAAGAAACCAATCTCATGTGTCTCTAGGGGCATTGGCATGTTGCTAGACGCTAACCTTTGCTTGTATAGTTACTTGTTATTATGACCTGCACAAGTGGGAGCTAATGGATTATGCTCATGTCATAATATGAATATATGGCTAGATACATGTGAGCCTAAAGGGTCACACACTTATACACTGAGATACCAATTAATAAAAATATAATTAATGTAGTTATATTATTTATGTAATGCAAAATATTAATTGGGCCTAATTAAGTATGGACTTAATAAATAAATTGTTATTGGGCTTAATTAATATATGGACTTTGTTATAAATTAGGAGATAATCTTTAATTTGAATTAAGGATAAACATGATCCTTAATATAGATTAAGGATAAACATGAATTTTGATCTTAAAATTGGAGGGTTTTGTGTTCTTAATGATCCAAGCAACAAAGGGTTGTTCTTGGTGATTATTTCAAGCATTACAAAAGGACTAGCATCCATTGGTGATCAAGGAAGTGTAGTGTGGACTACATTAGAGGTGTTCTACATTGAACACTAAGGTTTCAAGGTTACACAACAAGATCCCGAATCGTATCTCTTACCAGCGATTAAAGGTAATCGATTCTTATATTTCGTTTGATTGTTTTGGCAATACGTAGATCCAGCTATTGGTGATGTTTTCCGCTATGTTTATATATATTATTATGAATTATTTTCTTCTTTATCACGAACAGCTTCTTCAAGACAAAAATCATCGTCATTGGGGAAACCTAACGATGAATATTGCAGAGAGTTTGAACAATGTCTTGCGTGGTGCTAGGTTTCTTCCCATTAAGGCTTTAATCGATTTCACATTCAATAGAACTGTGCAACATTTTAGAAAGTACATGGAAATTGCAATGAACTGCGAGACGCCTCTACCCCCACACATGTGGCGTCTTTTCAATCAACGTGACCAATATGCGCAACAACACGACAATACTTAGTTTGACTACACCTCTGGTGTCTACAGAGTGGTGTCAAGGTTACAATCTAGTGACTTTGGAGGAAACGACTACACGGTTGAGTATGGTAGACGTGAATGTTCATGTGGGAAGTGGCAAATGCAACGGTTCCCATGTTCACATGGTATTGCCGTTTACCGTAATAGGGAGAAAACCTACACACACTTGTGAATAAAGTGTACACAACGAATACGTACAAACGACAATACCGTAGTGACTTTTCAACCCTTCCTCACGTTGCTTACTCGAATGACCCAGAATGACCCAAATTGGAGTATTAGAGCCAACACATCAAGACTTTCAACAGCTAGAGGTAGGAGACATACACATAGAATATGTAACGAGATGGACGTTCGTGATCCTAACAAACAGATTGTAAGAAGATGTGGATTATGCAAGCAAACCGATCATAACAGAACCACATGCCCAAACTCTCATCCTTAATTTATTTTTTTGTAACGTATTTATCTGTTTTTAACTTAAACCAATTGTGTGTTGTAACATTATTTAACTTATAAATCTATTATAAACGGAAAAATAATCTTAAGAATACAAAAAAACTTTAAACTAAAAACAATTAGTTATTATTAAAAAGTATAAACCAATACAAATTAAACCACTAATCTAAACAACTAATCTAAACCACTATAAAAAAACCCCTAAACCACTATCAAAAATCCTAAACCATTATCATAAACCTTAAAAACTACTAACCTAAAACATTAATAATTATAAACTAATTATTGTTTTATGTTGATAAGGTCACCGGTCAAAGACTTTTAAAGAATTCGAGATTACCATTCTCGAATTTTTAGTAGGATGTGACTAAACACTACAAAAGTGTGGTGAGAAATTAAAGGCAAAAGCATTTGGGAATAGCAATCCCAAATTCTTCAAAAAGCTTAAACGAATACAGATAGTCGACCTGTGGGTGACACGTGGCGAAAAAGCAAAAGGATCCGGGAATGGCATTCTCGACTACATCAAATTTGAAATTAAACAAAAAACACACGTACTTATGATAATTATTTCAAAAATAAGCTCATTTCTGAAAAAAATTCACTAGTGACCACATGTCTTACCGTTTGAACGGGCTCCATTGCATTTTCACTTCTAAAGCCGGATTTTTGTACACCTTGCAAGTAAAAGAAAACAAATAATGACCTACGTGTTAAATAACAAAAAATCAAGAATAGTTTCATATTTTGTGTATAAAAAGTTAACACTTCTATTTTTGTGTTACTTTTAGCTAACTACTACACTAATAGTATAGATTCAAGATCATCAAGAACAACTATCTTTACATATTTGAATTTAGATTTTTAAATATATAATCTATCATCTTTTAATGATATATTTTCTTTTAAACCATATTTTATAAAAGGTTTCATACACCTTTCTAGTAAGATTGAAAATGTTTTAAAATCAATAACTAAATACTTTGAATAGTATATTCAAGTTGACCACTCAGCTCATCATCATAATCCCAAAAAAACTCACTGTTGACCACTCAGCTCATCACCATAATCCCAAAAAAACTCACTTAGCTAAACAAAAAATTACTTACCCACTAGTATTAATGGATAACAAAAAATTAAGAATATAGTAATTTTAAAAAGGTGTCATATTACAATAAAAATTATACCAAAACGTACATAAAAATGTGATGGTCGTAAATATATAATTATTTTTTCTCTAAATAAAATATATCAAAAGTTACTAAACATAATTTATAAACATCCTATAATTAATTACATTTTTTGACCGGCAAATTAATGGGGACACACATTAATATACAATACACATTTTCTTAAAAGCCACTCACCTATTCTATAAAAGCCCTTCACAATTTTTATCTAACCCCCTCCCTAAACTTTCTAAAATTTGTTTTGAGAATTGAATAGGATTAAAGTTTGTGATTGGTATATTCAGGATCATTTATAGTTAATTTAGGAAAAATGGTAATATATATACATATATATATATATATATTCAGAAAGATGATTATTATGTATATTGTTCATTTTTAATATTGTGCTTTCGAGTTAAAATTATAAGAGAAAACAAATGATTTAGAAAATAAATGAATTTTAGTTGTGTTTTTAAGTTTTTTAGGAGAGAAAAGGAAATGATTTTCAAACTGATACAAAAGTGTAGAAAGAGTTAAATACATAATTCAAATTATTAAGAGCAAATCATAATAAAGTCAAAAGTTTTTATAATTCAGTCAAAACACAAAACATCATGAAATCTTATTTGAAATCAATGATTTCAATTAACTCTCTCTGTCTCTCTCTCTCAATCAATCTTACAAACTAATTCATAGATCTTTTTTTGTTAATTCAAATTATAAACAAATAAAAATTAGCCCTCAAAACAAAATTACCGAACTAAATAGTTTACTCGCGAACAAACGTGTATGCTTGACTAACAAAGCAGGTAACCTTTAAATATTTTTGAGATTATAATATATATGTATTGTTTGAATAAACATCTAAACTAAAAATCTAAAACTTATCCTAATATGGTAATTCAAGAACAAAATTGAGCAATATAACCATACACCGACTACTGAACATACATAGTCAGTACTCTTCTCAAACGTATGAGAACGGTATACAAACGGGGTAAACAATCATAACCTTCTATTACAATGACGCGTGTAATCATCTAGATGAAGTAAGAAAGATACACAAAGTTATATAACTAACATTGCAACCAATAGGAAGGCCGGATCTTGAACTTCTAGCTTCACATAACCCTTATGGGTGAGTTCTGGTCCGGACCCATGATTGTGTTAGTGCTTTGTACCAACGAATTCTATACCTTTTGGTGACGTGTATGGGTTATATGGCTTCGGAATTCAGGAATCGATACACGGGTGGTAAGGAATTTGTGCAAAGAGAGGAGGGGGATGTCAGGATCCAGGATTACCGTGTGGTCCATAAGGCCTACGGGTGAACCAAATTAGTATACACGCGTGTACCTGGGAACAAGGTATTCAATCCTAACAACCGTTGTATGGTGGAATGCTTCGTGCTCCCCTACCTTGACGGGGATATGTAGTTATCCCCATGTGAGCACGTGTTAACCGTGGCTAGCTACCACATGGAGATACTGTGACTTAATGGACAAACCCACCTCCTTATGTGCTTTATATGTATTTTAAAATACAATATGATTATTACCAAACTTGTATTTTCAAAAAGATGATGACTTGGTTTCCTTAAAGAAAATGTTTTGGTGTTATTCACTAGCTATATGTATATAGCTAACACATTTTATATAATGTTTTGTATCCGCAGGTAGATTGTGACATTATTGAGGTGGGTAGTAGCTTGGACTTATCTATTCCATGTAATTTCTGGATTTCCTACTCTTTAGATTAAAGGTCAAGAGATTGACTTATGTAAAACCAAATGTTTGGATTTGAAATATATTTGTTTATTTAACAGGTGATTGAATATAATGTAACTGAAATTACGATGACATTTTAAAGGTTTAAATTGTTAATTGTTTATATTGCTTCCGCTTAAAGTAAAGATTTTATGTAAAATATGTTCTGAAAATAAGTTTCAAAAAGTTTAAATTTGTATTGAATTTCAGAGTGTTATAGTTGGTTTAGCAAGAAGGGTGGTAGAAGGTGTAAGTATACAATTTTTAGCATATCGGGGTCGGTTTTGGTCGAGTTTTTCTTCGAGAAGCCTAGCTAATGTGTTGGTTTGATGTACGCTTTAAGGGTTATGATTGCCATTTCAGCTTTGATGTCGGGACGTAGGCGAGAGAGGTAACAATTCCATAAAGTTTCAGAAGATAATCCGACGATATTGCGATTACTTATTTTCTCGAACTCGGTTTGGTAAGCTTCTACCGTTGTGGTGTCGCTAAGTTTGAAAAGAGTGGCTGTTGGGATTTACAAGGTATAACATGCACATCGGAATAATATATATATATATATATATATATATATATATATATATATATAATGGAGTAAAAAGGTTTAGAATTTATACCCTCATACTGCTATCGGGGATACACGGCTACCGCACCCGTGAACCCAATTGCTAGATCGCCAAAATGATACCCACAACACGCTATCGCGTCCCGTGTGTGTATACCTCGAAAACCGCAGCCACAAGCCCCACCCTAGGGGCTTCCGAGAACAAAATCTCCGTAAGGGGTTTGTTCGGCCGAGAGGGACGTCTACCGGAAACCGTGGCCGAGCAGCGGAAAAGAGCTGGCCGCCGCCTGCTCTCGCTCTGCCTCCGCTGGGTGGCGCCGGTCCAAGATCAAAACTTTTAGTGGATTAGAGACTTAAGCCCGGTCCAAGATCAAAACATTCATCTTTTGTCAAAATTAACCCTTAAGTTTGATTAATATTACTTAATTAACTAATTAAGTTATAAACCTTTAACAAAACCTTTTAATTAAAAAATTAACTAATATTTAATCCCTCAAATAATAAATGACTATTTATTATTTATTTCCTTTTGATATTTAAATAACTATTAATTATCACCACACAAAGTATCATTCCCTTGGTTCGAGTTGGGTATGCAGCTGTGTGACACTTTAGTGACTTATAGCGTCCGGATAAGATGACACGTGTACACTATCCCTGCGCACAATCTATCAGACTCCCACTTGTGCAAGATAGTTACACTCCCTTGTACATCATTCGCCTAAGGAGGTCCCTAGCAAGACACTTAGGTTAATAACGACTATAAGTTCTCTTATGTCTAGAGAGTCCATAACCACCTCCTGGATTACCCGGCTTTTCCTTTTGCATCACTATATTTCTTAATTTGGATTTTAGAAATGGAGCTCCTGATCTATTCTAAAAATCCATATTATGTTTCTTGAATCTAATTTCGACTAACTGCAATAACAGATTTACCGAATGATACCTATCATTCTATGCGATTGCTGCCACGCATTTCGCTTAGTCTTAACCGTCAAGGGGACCTGAAATATCTCTTCTCATTTAAAAGAAGGGGCAAATCCCATCTTGTCTGCTTGCATTTGAGCACACGGCTTCCGCTACACCCATATACGCCCATTATAATCACCCTGTTACGGCGTGACATTTGAACGTACCGTAGCACAGAAATCCCCGCGCCCCAAATCAAACATCTCAGGTCTAAGGACAAGCAATCAAGCTCACTCATGTCAAAGGCTCCATGAAGTTAGCCTGATGCGGATCACCTCCAATATTTGTAACCCTGAAAAATATCTATAAATACTTGGTCACAAACTTGTGCTTTTATTCTCTACACGAATACACCATCAAGTATCTATAATAGCGTTATTATCTCCTTGATACGGCTCCCACTGTATCAAGTAGCTACGTAGAAATTTAAGTATCACAATACTTGTATATCATGGATAATCAAATATGCTAAAAATGGAGAATCTTAAAACGATTACGTAAAACATCCCATTTCCATCACTCTCAAATGTTTAATACATAATCATAGGTTTTTAATTCAATCCATAAGTTTAATTAATTACTGAAACTCGCTTCTAGCTCCTATGTGTGGATTTAAGTAACTTGAACACCTTGTTTGGATTCTTGGAATCCTCAAAACCGTCCGATTGTGTCATATACACGTCCTTTGGGATTTTTGGAATCCTCAAAACCGTCCAGTTATGTCATATACACATCCTTTGTTAGTTTCCCATTAAGGAAAGCGGTTTTGACATCCATTTGTTATATCTCATAATTGAATTATGCAGATATTGCCATAAGAATCCTAATTGACCTAAGGATAGATACCGACGAGAATGTTTCATCATAATCAATTACAAGAGTTTGAGTGAAACCCTTCGCAACAAGCCTTGCTTTGAAGGTATGCACTTTTCCTTCCATGTTCGTATTCTTCTTGAAGACCCACTTCATCGAACAGCTTTACTGTGTTGTTTCAAATATACTAACAACTAGACTTGATTGTCATACATGGATTGCATCCTACCTTCATGGCGTCAAGTGTAACATCCTGAAATTGGGCCTAGTTGTGTAGGTTTGTACCTTGTGTTTGAATAGTTGTACAATGGCCTTAAGTGATTTAAATTAGTGTGTTTTAAGTTGGTAACGCGTGTTATGCGTTAATTAAAGTGATTCTATGAAAAGTGTCAAGCGTGTTTAAAAGTGATAAACTATTAAACGGTTTCGTGTAAAGATTCCGTAGATATCCCCGTTAGTTGAAACGGGATGCCGTGTGTTAAGTTGTAAGTTGGAAAGGGGAACAAAATACCCGGGATTTATTTAAAAAACCCCAAGGTCGGTTCTTTGGTTCCTTATCCCTTTCATTTGTTACAAAAACAGTAACATACATACACACATACGTGAACATACAACCACACACACTTTGGAGTTTTGAGTTGAAGAATCAAGAAGGAAACTCTGTTGCAAGTGATTTCAGTATCAAAAACCGAGTACAAATCTGCTGTGTATCATCTTCTTGTAAGTATTTTCTTGTGAAAACCTAGTATTGAGTTCTTGAAGAGGAGACACCAATTTGGTGGTATTTATGGTGTTCTATGTGTAGTTTTTGAGTCAAAATGTGTTTATAAGTGTATGTGGATGTCAAACAAAGTGTAGGAACAATTAAATTTGAGTTTTGAATCGATTTGATGTTAAAAATGGCGGTTTACAGTAGCTGTACGCGAACAGAGTCGAAGAACACTGTAACTAGAGTCCATGTGGTCGCATGGCATGTGCATGCGGTCGCATGGCATGTGCTTGCGATCGTAAGGGTGTTTTGTGAATTTCCGCGCCGCGTAAGTTTTTGAGATCGCGTCGCGTAAGTTTTTGATGTGATCGCATGTGATAGTCTTTTGACCGTAAGTCTTGTATTTATGCTATGCGATCCCATGGTAGGTCCATGCAATCGTATGAGTCTGTTTTGTGGTGTTTACCGCTTACGAGGGAAGGAAATAAGGTTTGCGATCATGAGTATGTAATTTGCGATCGTAACCAACCCTAGAATCATGTTTGCGATCAAAAGGTGATGTCCCTTGCGATCGGAAGCATGAGTTGGGAATAGAAGAACCTTTGCGATCGCATGGGGTATCCTTGTGATCGCATGGCTGTTCTGTAGGGGTCCCTTACGACCGCAAGGCAGGTCCTTGTGTGACAATTATGGTAGTGACGATAGATAAGTGGAGTGATACGAGATAGACCCAATTGGGTTATGACTTGTGTGACAATTATGTGCTATGTTTAAAGTGTAAATTGTCTTCTGCTCATCAAGTATGAGCAGAAGCTAATGTAATAATGTGTATGTGCATGCAATTGGATCCTTAGTGGATCGGTTATGTGTTTATATGTTATGTCCGGACAATTGGGTGACTGTACCACAGTTCCTGGAGATTGGTTAAGGTCAGCCACTTAGGCTGGTCCCTGGGGGCCCAATACGGTCTGGAATTGGGGGATTAACGGCACTAGGTGTATACGCTAGGTGACGGCTCTGCAGGCCACCGTTCCTTGATGAAGATGGGGTTCTTGGCGTAAGCAGGAACTGGTTATGAAATGGGGTTCCTGGTGCAAACCGGAACTGGAAACGCGATGGTGGGTTACTCTTCGCTCCCCACCGAAGCGGACGGTTGTGATTGATTTCTCAGCTTGGATCGTTGAGCCAGGCTAGCTACCTCGCAAGATATGATCCTGCTGACATGTCGGCACACCGCTAAGTGATAACTTAGCTCTGTGTGCCGTTTTGTGATACGATAGCATGCTTATTGATACTTATGTGTAAATTGGTGGTCACTAGCTAGTTGTAGCTAACGGTGCAAGATTTCCCTTTTTCGCAGGTTTGAGACTGATGGCCTGGCGAGCTTGGGTTACTCATGGGTAATAATAGTAATTATGTTTGTGGAACACTATTTGTTATTTGTATGCATGTGATCCGATGGTCGGTCGTTATTCGTGGTAACACCTGGTTTGTGAAATGATAACTAGTCAGAAAACAATCTGATATTTTTGTAAATGGTGATTATATCCGCTGCAGGCCTTTGAGAAATAAGTTTAAATTGGCGCTAATTTTAAGCTCGTGAAACACGGTGTTACAATTAGGTATCAGAGCCTAAGTTTGAGGGAATTGGATACTCGGAAGAGTATTCGATCTCAAACTTAGGCCCGACCATCGTTAAGTGTTCCTGTTGGGGGTAATTGGGGCTGAGTGTGAGTGTTAAGTGATTATGATGTGTTATGTGCTAACACCCCATATTGATATATGTCGGATAAGTGATGTGCAAAGTGTAGCTTTCGTGTGTACTCATGTTGAAAATGAGAAGGAATCTCTTCTGCGTGATACTCAAGGCCCGAGGCCGATTCCAGAGTTGCAGGCGTATGTTCTGCACCTAGAAGAAGAACTTCGAGCAACGCGGGATATATTGTTAGAATCCGTCAAACGCAAGAGTCCGGAGCACTGTTCTTACAAGAAGTTCTTTTCTTGTGGACCCAAAGAGTTCGAGGGTAGTGATAATCCTTCGAATACTATACGATGGCTTCGAGAGACGGATCAAGTTTTCGAGTCTTGTGATTGTGAACCTGAGTACCGTGTCACGTATGCGGTACGTCTGCTGAAGGGTGATTCCCTGTTTTGGTGGGACTCTGTGAAAGATTCAGTGAGTCGAGACGTGATTGATGCAATGACGTGGGAGCAGTTTTCTGAACGTGTGACAAGGAAATACTGCACCGACTACGATTTAGAAAATATGGAACGAGAGTTTAATGATCTCCAGAAAGGAGATAAGCCAGTGGAGGATTTGATCCATGCTTTTACAGATAAAGTGAGATTTATTCCTCACCTAGTAGCAGATGAAAGTGCGAAGATTTGCAAGTTTGTGGGAATGTTGCCATTGGAGTATAGAGCGCATGTTAGAGATGTGTCTAGTCTAGATCGAGCTTTTGAAATAGCTCGACAAATGGAGGGAGATCGCCTCCAGTGTAAGGGAGACGAGATAGTTGAGGGTCAGAAGAGGAAATCGCAGAAATCCTCTACATCTGGTCTTGCGAAAGAGCAGCCTTGTGTAGGCGAAAAGTCGAGATCAGGTAAGAAGCCCAAATTTGATGGTTCGTGGTGTTCTCAGTGCCGCGCGTATCACACTGGTTCTTGCTCTAAAGCTACTACCAGGTGTTTGAGGTGTGGACAGATTGGTCACACAACTGCGGAATGTGAGTTTAAGAGAAATGTGTGCTTTAGGTGCCACAAGTTGGGGCACCGAATTAGTGATTGCCCGATGAGGTAGGATGCAGGAACTGGAGGATCTACGTCAGGGCAAAAGAAAGAGGGCTCTTCCTGTGCTAAAAGGGTGAGCGTTGTGTATAATGACAAGTGAAGGTAGAAGGAGGCGAGATGTATAGTTTTGGTTATTTTGTGTTTTGTAGGTTTTGATAAACTGTAGGCGTTTGTATTAGTGTTGACTGAACTCGTTTAAGAGTGTAATTTGTTGATGTTCGAGTTGTTGTAATTGTGATTAGTGTTTTGTAAGTTGTTGTTGGCTATAGTGAGATTGTTTCTTGTTTTATTGTGATTGTGTTTCTTGTGAGATTTTGATGTTGTAACTGGAGTGGGTTGATTCGGCAATGATGTTGTCGAGGAAATCCAATTCAGAAAATGTAATAGAAGTTTTATTGTTTAATGAGACAAGTGTTTTAGCTCGAGGTAGACAATGAAAGCATGTGATATTGAGTAATGATAAAGTGTAAGAATTTGACTTAAGAGAGTTAGTTAAGGAAGAATGGCAATTGTGTTAGATAAACGCGAATGCGATCAGAGAAATAAAGTGATATTGTTAATGATGTGAAAGAGTAGTGTTAGTAGTAATAAAGCGAAACTTGGTTAATGTGTTAAGAAATGACGTGTGTCAAATACGGACAGTCGAGAATTTCCGAGTGTGGATTGATTGAAATGGTGAATAGTAGAAAGATTTTAATAATGTTTTGTGTTTATACTAATTAAGAGTTCTTTGATTGCAGTAAGAGGGATAGAGACGCAGATAGACAAGCTGGAAGTAAGAATTGTGAAAAGACATTGGATTTAGCTACTATTGAAGAAGTTCAAAAGACGAAGACTCAGGCTGAGGCCGGAGGATTTAGGCGTCGAGTTATGTGTGAGAATTGTGGAAAGAGCCATGCCGGGGAGTGCCGGTGCAAGGATAGAGTGTGTTATTCATGTGGACTCCCAGGGCATTATTCTAGAGAATGTTTGGGTAAGTTTTGTGATGGGTGTAGTCAGTATGGGCATAACTCCTCGGAGTGCCCTAACTAGTCGAAAGTGTGGTGTGTGAACTTTGAGGTAATAGTAGAGTGTTCTAATGTAGTTAAGTGAAATATGTGTAAAGGTAGTGTGTACTTTTTGTACAAAGTGTAATGTTACAATTAGTCGAAATAAACAAAGTTTTGTGTTAGTTGCTTTTTGTCTTAAAATTGTGGTTATGGCCTGAAGCAGGATGATTGTGTTAATGTGTGATTGTGTAAGTGATCGTGATTAGATTCCGAGGACGGAATCCTCTTTAAGAGGGGTAGATTTGTAACATCCTGAAATTGGGCCTAGTTGTGTAGGTTTGTACCTTGTGTTTGAATAGTTGTACAATGGCTTTAAGTGATTTAAATTAGTGTGTTTTAAGTTGGTAACGCGTGTTATGCGTTAATTAAAGTGATTGTGTGAAAAGTGTCAAACGTGTTTAAAAGTGATAAATTATTAAACGGTTTCGTGTAAAGATTCCGTAGATATCCCCGTTAGTTGAAACGGGATGTCGTGTGTTAAGTTGTATGTTGGAAAGGGGAACAAAATACGCGGGATTTATTTGATAAACCCCAAGGTCGGTTCTTTGGTTTCTTATCCCTTTCATTTGTTACAAACACAGTAACATACATACACACATACGTGAACATACAACCACACACACTTTGGAGTTTTGAGTTGAAGAATCAAGAAGGAAACTCTGTTGCAAGTGATTTCAGTATCAAAAACCGAGTACAAATCTGCTGTGTATCATCTTCTTGTAAGTATTTTCTTGTGAAAACCTAGTATTGAGTTCTTGAAGAGGAGACACCAATTCGGTGATATTTATGGTGTTCTATGTGTAGTTTTTGAGTCAAAATGTGTTTATAAGTGTATGTGGATGTCAAACAAAGTGTAGGAACAATTAAAGTTGAGTTTTGAATCGATTTGATGTTAAAAATGGCGGTTTACAGCAGTTGTACGCGAACAGAGTCGAAGAACACTGTAACTGGGGTCCATGCGGTCGCATGGCATGTGCATGCGGTCGCATGGGGTTTCTAGTATCCATACGGTCGCATGGCATGTGCTTGCGATCGTAAGGGTGTTTTGTGAATTTCCGCACCGCGTAAGTTTTTGACGTCGCGCCGCGTAAGTTTTTGATGTGATAGCATGTGATAGTCTTTTGACCGTAAGTCTTGTATTTATGCTATGAGATCGCATGGTAGGTCCACGCGATCGTACGGGTCTGTTTTGTGGTGTTTACCGCTTACGAGCGAAGGAAATAAGGTTTGCGATCATGAGTATGTAACTTGCGATCGTAACCAACCCTAGAATCATGTTTGCGATCAAAACGTGATATTCCTTGCGATCGGAAGCATGAGTTGGGAAAAGAAGAACCTTTGCGATCGCATGGGGTATCCTTGTGATCGCATGGCTGTTTTGTAGGGGTCCCTTACGACCGCAAGGCAGGTCCTTGCGACCGCAAGCGGGGGATCCAACCTGACAGCTTGTTAACTTGTGTTTTAACCCATGTGTGCTATGTGTAAGTGATAACCAAGTGTGTATGCGATGTGTTAGGTATATCTGTGGAACCGGAAGACTCGAGTGGTGTATCTGCTTAGTGAGGACTCCAGGTGAGTACCGGTTTTCCCATGAGACTCAATAAGTAGGGCTATATGTTGTGTGTTGAAACGTGTTATAGTGATAGTGACGTGTAGTGTTATAACATGTGTAACGTAATTATGGTAGTGACGATAGATAAGTGGAGAGATACGAGATAGACCCAAGTAGCTTTCGCCTCGTGAGTCAGCAATAGGTATACAAAACCATTTAGTAAAGCAGTTGTTTAATAGGTTAGGTTATTCACACACAAGCCCAACCCTTATCTTGACCCACCCGCATTGCATCACTACCACACATGGTCAAGTTTCATCTTTTAGCATCGTTTACACATCGTCACACATCGTTATCATCGTTTCATATCGTATGCATCATTTACATCAAACAATTCATCATAACAAGTCAATAACATCGTATACATCTATTCATCACTAAGCATCGCTAATCACATCGTATCCATCGCTCTTAGTTGGGGTCTATCATCATACATCGCTATCGTCACTATCCCAAAGACCAGCTACGTGCCCGGCAACCACTAGGGTCCCAAGGTCCGTCCGTACTGCCATAGGTTCGCTACGCGTGCCCGGCATGTCTGGTACCGATCGGGGCGCGACTCCCTCTCGTACACAAACCCCCGTGGTCCGTCCGCTATAGCTACTCCGACATATGTCGTTTAGGTGGAAGTACAAACGGTGCCCCAACGCTATGCCCTCCTCCCACCAACGTGGTGTTATGCGCGTTGACCTCATCATCGTCGGTCATACACCACTCCAGTGTACAAGTACACCATGTGTTGCCGAGGTTGTCTAGAAAACCCGACAACTAAACATCGCTGTGCTAGCAAAAACCTAGAAGGCACACTACCCTACTAGGCATCATCGTACATCTTAGGAGTATGTCTACCCCCACCCGCAAGGCATCAAAAATTATAAATCAATCATCACAATTCAATCATAAGCATTGTTAGATTTCATCACATAGCATCGTAAAATAACTAATCAGATTCGTCATGTTCGTCATAAAATTGTTTCACACATTTACATCTTAAAAGGTCATCATAAACATCATTAACCATTTCGAAAATGATTTTTTCTCCGTACTCGGTTTTAGAAAATACTGAACTCACCTGGGATTGCGTGTAATACCGAGTAATCCGCACAAATCTACCGTGGCACCTAAACACATAACAAAATAACGCTACTAAGTAACACAAAACGAATACGCGAAAGTAATACGTGATAAATCACGATCGCTAGAAAGGCTCCACTCCATGCCATCCTTGGTCTACACTTGATCTCAGTTCGCTAAATTCACCTAGCCAAGTTCAGTTCGCTAAGTAACCTAGCCAAGCTTCAGTTCGCTAAGTAACCTAGCCAAGCTTCAGTTCGCTAAGTAACCCTTCACTAAGTCACCTATCAGTTCGCTAAGTCCAGTTCGCTAGGTTCAGTTCGCTAGGATCAGTTCGCTAGGTTTCAGTTCGCTAGGATTAGTTCGCTAGGATCAGTTCGCTAACGTCACCTCCTGTCCTCGAAGTCGACGATGCAACAGGAAGGAAAACAGATGATCGATCATCTTCTACCCCTCTAATCGCATGATTTAAGCACCATTACAACTTATTTACATCATGAATTAAAAACCTAAACAACAACTAAACATCTAATGCATAAACCTAGGTCAATTCATGGGTTAAAATTCAAGAACCTAAAACCCTAGTAACACCATTGTCGATGAAACACAGCCTCTCAATCCATCGACACTTCAAACAAAACCAATCTATAACTCACAACTAAAGGTTTGATTACTTACTTGATAGGTAAAATCCTCGATTCAGCTTGCGAGTTGGAATTTGTTTACCTGCACATAATCTTCTTCAGTTCATGTCTTAAATGCGATGATTTTATGATGATAACAAGATTAAGGATAACAACGATAGATTAGACAAATACGATAATATTTACACAGAATAGACGATAATGATGATATAGATGCTTAATGATGACAACAATGATAGTGATAGTAAATGAAGATTTCGATAGCTAACACCATTAAAAGATGATTATGTTACAAGTAATAATGAAGCTAAAAGTAAGATGAGAGCTAAAGATAATATATAGATGCTTAATGATGTAGAAGATGATGACGACGATAATAGTGACAATTAGCGATGATAGTGATTGTATAAAGATGTTAAAGGCGATGAGGGTGGTAAAGAGAAATATATATGGAGAAGACATATATGTTTGGATGACGATGGAAGTAACGAATGATGACGTTTGCATATGTAGAGAGTATTAGCAATGCTAATAAGAGAGGTAGGTGTCATAAAAAACAATGATGATTATGATGACTAATGATAGACTCTAACTAAGGATGACAAATTTGGTAGTAATCATGGATAGTGTTGTTTGTGATGTATAAGGATGATAGATTGATACAATGAAATAGATGATTGTGATGCCTGATATGATAGGAACATATAGAGATATACCTAAATTAATAGTGATGATATTGACAAGAAAATGATGATCGAAATGTTTTAGAACTTCGCAATGTATAAAGATGTCATTGAGGTTAAATGATGTTAGTGAATTTAGAGAATTTATTATAAAGATGTTTAATGATGAAACTTGATTATGTGATGACTAATGATGATATACGGGCAGGTTAAGTAAGGGTTGTGATGTATAACCCTAAACCTAAATATGTTTTGAGAACATTTTTAATATGACGATTTTGTGATAAGAACTAAGCTGACTCACGAGGAGAAAGCTGACACTTGTTTCTTTGAAATATGTCTTGTGCTCGTGTAGGTTGCTTAAGTGTGTGGCCTTGTGAGCTGGGTGCTGATGGGTAGTATATTTACGTTTGTAATGTTTATGAAACCGACTTGTGATGATGTGGTAATCTTGGTTTTCAAGCAATGATGTATTTTGCGACGTAACAGTGGTTTTCGTATTAGTGTGTACTTAAAATAGGTTAACTGTTTTAATAAATGTGTTGTTTTAAAGTCTTCCGATGTGACGAATCTGATTGTGAAAGAATTTTGTTTTTTGTAAATCCCAAATTTCGAAAACCAAGGTTGTAACCCCCGATATGGACTGTCGATCGGTATTGTTCACTATTAAGTTTCTCGATAGAGATTTGGTGGCGACTCAATACCAGACTGCAAGATTAATCCAACATTAATCCAGTCCGAGTATGCATACATTTAGTGTCAGCACCAAATCATCGAGGGTCCATGGATATCACTTTTATCAATAAATAAAAGGAACAAATAGTATTGACTATATAGATCTCTTACCCACTAATCACGCTACACCCAACGTTCTCCAAAATAACCACGTGTTACAAACAACAATGGAGAAACATCAACGCATAATATGATAGATTGTGTGCAGGGATAGTGTACACGTGTCATCATACCGATGAACACTGTAAGTTACTAAAGGGTCACAAAGCTGCACAACCAACTATTGAACTAGGAAATAATACAATGTGTGTATAAGTGATAATTAATAGTTAATTAATTATCGGGAAAAATAATAAATGGATTTTTAATATTTAAAGGAGAGATTAAATATTAGCTAAATATTTAATTATAAACTTTGGTTGGAAAAATATTAATGAATAGTTAATTAATTAATATTAAACCAAACTAGAGAGTTTGTTTTCTCAATCGATCAAAGTTATTGGTCGCGGACCGGGCTTCGGGGTCCAAAGGACTTAATCCATTTAAATAGGTATTTAAAGGGATTAAGCCTAAGTTTTAACCTAATCTAATCACAATTAGCAATTTACAAAAGACAAAAACTCTCCCTCTCTCTCTCTCCCTCCTTGCTCTCAACGGCTGAGAACCACCACCACCCTACGGCGGTGATCGACGGTGGTGAACGGCGGCGCTCATGGTGGTCAACGGTAGCCAGCCAGCTGCGGCTAGCCCCCTTCCGGCGAACGGCGGCGGCGTAAACCGAGACCCCCTTTTGTGGTGGGTTTTCGGTGGTGGCAATCGGAAAACACCAAAAAGCAGGCGGCTTTTTGGTGGTACACACACGAGATCGTTTTTCCGGGTATTGTTTCGTGTTGGAGGTCTAGCAGCCAGTTCAAGTGGTGCAGTAGCTGTGTATCCCCTATAGCAGTTTAGGGTATAATCCTTTATCCTTTTAATACTGTTATGTACATATATATATATATATATATATATATATATATATATATATATATATATATATAATATCTGTTTTAGTATGATTATTTGTTCTGTTTCCCCACTAGATCCATTTGTGATCTTGGGATGGGATTTATGTTATTATTATTCCGCTGTGCTTGTCGTACCCTGTAAATCCCAACAATGGTATATATCTCATATATGTCTGAAACCTTAATTCTGGTCTAGGATCAAATTCTGATCTTTTTACCATATAAAGTTTCCAGTTTTTCTATTTATATATGTTTATAAATATTATCTGATTGAAACTTGTTTTTTTTAACCAAAAGTCAAAGTTTTGATTTTTAACCAAATAAAGTTTCCAATTTACATGCTTTTATATATATATATATATATATATATATATATATATATATATATATATATATATATATATATATATATATATATTTGTATAAATTGTGTGAAACTTGGAATTGATAAAGTTCAAAATTTTTGAATTTTTAATCAAGTTTTCAGCTTTATTATTATTTATTTAATAATCTTAACGTTTAACCTGTGTTGTGTTTTTGTCTTTTATCCAGTTTGTGATATTTTAAAAAAAAATCCAGTTTAGGCACAGGTTTGAGGCACAAGTTAAATTATTAGGATTGACACAAGACCGGTTATGTTTTTGATATTTAGATTCAAGTTTTGAATCATCCCGGGATTATATATGTATGATATATGATTATAATGCATGTATTATTTATTTAATTTTCCGTGACGTGATTGGAATATTTATTATTGTTTATTAAGCCAAATGCTTAAAACCTGGTGGATCACTTTGTGTTGTTTTTATTTCTTGCTGTGGTTGATTATATTTATTATTTATCCGGTGTAGGGAGGCCTGCGTGCCACTTACAACCCCTATTCAATTTTGTAAAAGTATTAGTTTTAGCAGGCCTGCGTGCCTTTGAATTATTTTGTAATAGGGCACTAATTTTATCAAAATTGTATAGGTTAGTTTGATATTTGTAAATGTAATATTATTGGAGATGATCAAGCAAGACAAGGAGCTAGACAAAGAGAGAGGATGCTATGGATGCTGGAGCCAGTAGGAGCATCAAGAATCCATGACATTTGTATTGTTTGTGATCTACTTAGGGTTTGGCCATAGGGGTGCTTGATTTTTAAATCAAGTACCAATGATGGTCAAAAAGGCGTCATGTGTTTTTTGGCTTATTATTATTAATTGTGTGGTTGTGTTTTAAATTATTTATATAGTGCACGCTCGTCATTAAAACCATATACATATATAAAATACATTTTAAGTTGAAAAGGTTTTTCACTTAAAAGGATAAAAGTTTTACAAGTTTTGTAAAACGGTAAAACTGGCAAAAGTTTTTGAAACAAATAAACCCATTCTTAAAATCTTAGACCAGTAGTGCTACTCATCTAATGGTACGCTTTTCCTGCTCCCGGTACCTTGGTGTGTTGTTGTGCCCAAACCGTGCATACCGGGGTTCAAACCGATGTGGGGAGAGGGTGAAGACTTTCCGCTTCCCTGATGTGACGGGCCAGAGTTCACCCCGTCTTAGATGGTGAGGTCTATTTTGGGGATTCCCATATGTGACGGGCCCAAAGTGCACATAGGAGGACTAAATATGTACGAATTATGTTTCATTCAATGTCCTAAAGATACAGGAGTCGCATTTTGGACTAAATGCGATCGGTATGAGTTATACCGACCAGAATCAGCACTGAGTCGGTGTTGTCATGCCCAAACTGTGCACCAGCACGTGTGAAATATGGATCATATTCTAAAAAAATTTATTTAAAGGGTTATAATTTATTTTAGAGGAATTAATTACTTAAATGATTTTTCTTGCTTTTTACTGTAGATGTAAACTTTTATCTGTTATACCATTTTATTCACATGAGAAGTCTCTTAGTCTCATCATGCAAAAGTAGAAGCTTTCAGGACCAAACTTTTCAATTTGGAAGTTGCACTTTAGGAATGTTCTAAGGGCACAGGGAAGGCTGTACGCAGTCGATAAGCCACCTCTAGCACGACCCGATTATTCTGCTCAAGATGAAGAGTATGATACATATTATAAGTATCAATCCGATGAATTGACGTCATGTCAATTTTGATACTCTCCACCGAATTTGAGTTTCGGATGAACTCAAAAATAAATCAACTTTTGAGGTCGTGCAAGGTCTAGAGGAGCGCTTCAAAAGCAGTGAACATTGTGGACGCTTTCTTCTTATGAAAGACATTCTTTCATAGAAGATGTTGAGCGATTATCTCATTAATATGAGAAGGTTATTTAATTTTTTAATGCTTTTTGGGTCACAAGACAGTGAACAAGAACTTGTGATGTATTTGGTCAGGACTCTGATAGCTATCAGGCAAAGGTAGTAGATGAGATCAGAGGACAGGAATCAACTGTAGTTGGTATGCACGAGTTTCTAATGTGTATGGATGACCAGATGCACCCTGACATCCTTAATGCAACATTAGTTGAATCAATGGAAGAAGATGATTGGATTGATGAGCTACTAGACATTTGTTGTCTAGTTTGCGGTAGCAAGGATATTTACGAGCAATCGCTCGACTTTGATCAGCTGGACGTTGGTTCAACCAATGAGTCATGTATCTTTATGATAGATTGCTTAGTTACTTCTTTTGAATCATGGGTACTCGATACCGGATGTGGTCATCACATTTGCAATCACTTGCAGGGATTCAAGAGGAGTAAGAAACTAAGGAAGGGGGACATGGACCTACGGGTAGGCGAATGCTCCATCATTGGCGTTGAAGCTGTAGGAACATATTATCTCAGGCTACCTTCAAGATTAATCATAGAACTAGAAAATTGTTATTATGTTCCTAGATTAATAAAAAAAATGTAATCTCGTACGATTTATTAATAGACAGTGGTTTTACTTACCATTCGGTACGAAAAACAATTTTGTGCTTTAAAGATTATTTATTTTATTTTAATGCAAGTTCACAAAATGGTCTATATACAATAAATCTGCAAGATGACAAGGAAATCTATCATATAAGTAAAAGGTCAAAAGACACTTTGAACCAATCTTACCTATGGCATTGTCGGCTCGGGCATATTAATAAGAAACGGATATAGCAACTTCATGAAGATGGAGTTCTAGGGTCATTTAATCTCGAATCAATTGACAATTGCGAATCTTGTTTGTCCGGTAAGATGACAAAGAAACCTTTCACCAGTTTGAATGAAAGGTCAAAGGAACTGCTAGGGATAATACACACGGATATGTGTGGTCCCTTCAGTCAAGAAGCTAGAGGAGGATACCGGTACTTCATTACCTTTACTGACAATTTTAGTAGGTATGGTTATGTGCATCTTATGAGACACAAGTTTGAAAGTTTTGATTTCTTCAAGCAGTTTCAGAATGAAGTAAAAAACCAGCTTGACAAGAAGATAAAGCTGCTTCGGTCTGATTGGGGCGGTGAATATCTGAGTCAGGAGTTTGACGATCATCTAAAGGAAAGTGTGATTGTTTCACAACTCACACCTCCGTATACACCACAGTAGAATGGTGTATCAGAAAGGAGGAATAGAACCTTGCTTGACATGGTTCATTCTATGATGAGTCGAACTAGTTTACCGATGTCGTTATGGGGACACGCACTCGAAACGGCTGCTTTTATGCTGAAACGAGTTCCAATAAAGTCGGTGGAGAAAAGAAAAACACCGTTCGAGTTATGGACGGGGAAAAATCCCAAATTGTCTTTCATGAAGATTTGGGGTTGTGAGGCGTTCGTTAAACGACCGTTCTCGGATAAACTCAAACCCAAATAAGACAAGTGTATCTTAGTGGGTTATCCTAAGGAAACCTTAGGGTACTATTTCTATAATCCCGATGAGGATAAAGTATTTGTCGCTCGGTCAAGGACTTTTTTGGAAGACAAGTTTCTAAGTTCAGAAACTTCCAGAAAAGAAATAGATCTTCAAGAAATTGAAGAAGATGAAGGTATGCCGCCACCATTTGTGGAACTAGTGATTCAACAAAGAATTGTTGAATCCCAACCCGAGTCTATGGTTGAGGAGGAAGTGGAAACACAAGACCTTCGCAGGTCTAGTAGGATTCGGATGGAGCCAAATAGATATCTTGGATTTCTAATTGCTCAAGGAAGAAGGGGATCTTTATGAACCCACATCCTACGGGGACGCTGTGTCAGGCAGTGAGTCTGACAAATGGCTAGATGCCATGAAGGCAGAGATGAAATCCATTTATGACAACAAAATATGGGAGTTAGTAGACTTGCCACAACACAGTAGAGCTGTTGGTTGCAAGTGGGTCTTCAAGAAGAAGACGGACATGGAAGGAAATGTGCATACTTTTAAAGCTAGACTTGTTGCGAAAGGTTACACTCAGACTCATGGCATTGATTATGATGAAACCTTCTCGCCAGTAGCTATGCTTAAGTCTATTAGGAGACTTATTGCAATATCTGCATACTTCAATTATGAGATATGGCAAATGGATGTCAAAACCACTTTCCTTAATGGGAAACTAAGAGATGATGTGTATATGACATAACCGGACGGTTTTGAGGATTCCAAGAATCCAGGCAAAGTGTGTAAGTTGTTAAAATTCATTTATGGATTAAAGCAAGCATCTACAAGCTGGAACTTGCACTTTGATGAGCGCATCAAAGAGTTTGGTTTTACCAAAAGCGAGTTCGAGTCCTATGTTTACACAAAGTTTAGTGGGAGCATAGCAATATTCCTGGTCATGTATGGATGACATACTGATCATAGGAAACGATATACCAGTACTACAAGGAGTAAAATCCTAGTGAAGGATCTTGGAGAAGCGTCATATATACTTGGTATACAGATCTATAGAGATAGATCTAGGCGGCTGATCTGACTTAGCCAAATTACATACATCGATAAAGTGTTAAAACGCTTTAAGATGGAAGAATCCAAGAAAGGATTCATTCCAATAAGATCTGGTATACCGTTAAGCAAGGCTCAACGTCCTAGTTCTTGTTAGATTATGTGCAAAGATAGATAACATGTATCATCGTGACAAATACTATGTGACACTAAAGGATCACACTGCTACACACCCAATTAGAACCTTTTGGATTTTACCTAGTTATGTATCACAATAATTAATAGTTTAATTAATTATTGAGAAAGAAAAATAATAATAGTTATTTATTATTTAAAGAGGAGAAGTTAATATTTAGTTTAATATTAACAGGACCAGTTAATTAATAGTTATTAATTAATTAGAAAGGCCAAGGGGTATTTTCTGTAATAGATTAATAGTTTAATTAAAGCTGGGCTTTAATTAAACAGGCTTGGGCCTAATAAAGGTTTATTATATATAAACCTTATTTAGCTTTAATCAAATCATAAGTTAATTACAAGGCTTAAATTAGATACCCTAAAGGCTCTCCTCTCTCTCTCTCGCTCTCTTATCGGCGGCCGAACACCCCCCGTCCCCTTGGGGTCTATCGCCGGCGGCGATACACATACATACGGATCGCGTTTTTTATTCGAAGGTTTAACCCTTTAGGCGGTCTAGCAGCCAGTTCGAGGTGGTACAGTAGTGGTGGATAACCTGCAGCAATCTAGAGTTGAAGTTAAAAGTTCTTTTGGTTTGCTCAAAGGTATATCTTTTAATCCTCTACTTGTTTTTAGTTTCTGTACGAGTTAGATGAGATCACTGGAGGGGTTTTTATTCCGCTGTGCATGTTTATATTTTTTATACCCTACAAAACCCTTCAGTGGTATCAGAGCCACTTCTAACCTTGTAGGGAACTAGGTAAGTTTCTTTTTATTCTGATGAAATATGGTTCTTTTTAGCCAGAAAAAGGCTTTTTGATTATCCAAGTAAATAGGAATCAAGTTTTGTTTTTCTATTGGATTAATTAATTCGTTTTGAATAAAAGATTGTTAGATTTAATTTTTTAGTTAAATCTGTTTTTTTATTGTTGTTATTTGCGAAAAGAAGAAAAAAATGAGAAACCGACCACCACCTTCGCCGGCGGTGGTCTTCGGCGGAGATCGATGGTGGTAGCGGCGAGGTTTAGCGACGCTAAACTAGTGGTGGGCTACGGCCCAGAAGCCACGGCCCAAATGGCAAGCGGCCCAGTTGAGGCTTAGCGGCGAGGGTTAGCGGCACTAAAGGCCGGTGGGGCCTCGGCCCAGTTTTTCGTTTTCTCGGCCCGTTTCCAACTCTTGACCCAGTTTTTATATGTGGTCCAATTGATAGTTCGGGTACCCATGTTTTATATTGAGTTAAAATATGGTTATTATTATTTTTTTTAAGTTTAAAATATTATTTTAAGATTTTGATTTAAATATCAAGTATAAAACTTAAAAAATATATTTTATTGCAAATAACAGAAAAACAATATAGGGTTTTTTAACAGGTTGTTAAGATCAGTGTTTTTTATCAAGATGAATAATTAGAAATCAGTTATTGTTTTTTGTTTTTACTTTCATGTATTAGTTTAGTACATGTTTGGGATGCCATAGCCAAGCCCTAGACCTTGTGGATTGTTTATTTTTCTGCACTTGTGGTTGTGATTGGTTTTATTATTCTATGGTGTGGGGAGGCCTGCGTGCCACTTACAACCCCTATTCTATTTTGTAAAAGTATTAGATTAGCGGGCCTGCGTGCCTTTGTATGTCTTGTATTTTTTATATTTCTAGTTTTTTAGACGATAGAATAGTATATATATCTGGAGCAAGGAGCAAGGAGCAGAGAAAAGGATTGGATGTTGGAGCCAGTGGGAGCTTCAGAATGCCATGCCATGTATGTTGTATATGTTTTCCACATAGTTTTTGACCGTCGGATTTTTCCTGTGGCTCACGAAACCGACATTAGTTAAGGGAAAGGCTAAGGCATAGTTGTTTGTGGTTGTTTTTATTTCTTTACATATTCTCTATGCGTGGTTGTGATTCTCACGATGAAATAAAACAAGGGTTTTAATAATAGTTACAAATGTTTTTAAAAGAAAACTGGCACTAAAGTTTTTTTTTCTCGTCAAAAACTTTGAAATCCTTTTTAGAAAAATCTTAGATCAGTGTGCTACCCACCTAATGGTACACCTTTCCTGTTAAACGGTACTCGGGTGTCGGAAGTGACCAAACCTTGGGCATTCGGGTTCAAACCATTGTGGGGGAGGGTGTGAAAGACTCTACGATAATCGGGAGTCCCGGCCAGAGTTCACACTGTCTTAGGTGGTGCGATCTATTTTGGTGATAATCGGGAGTCCCGGCCCAAAATGCACTAGAGGGACTAAACATGCACGGTTCTTGTAACCGATGTCCCGCGGATCTAGGAGTCGTGTCCAGGTAGGATACGATTGGTATAGGTTTGCCTACCAGAAATAGCATTGTCTCGGTGGGAAGTGCCCAAACCTTGCATCGGGAAATGTGAAATATGGATCCTAGTCTAATAATTTATTGTTTAAAAGGTAATAATTATTAGAAAATGTAATCAATACTGAATCGGTTTTATCTTTTTCTTTTTCTGTAGATGTCTTTTATATCTGTTATTCCGTTTTATTCACCAAAAGAATCTCTAAGCCTCATCATCGGCAAGTGGAAGCTTTCAGGTCTAAACTTTGCTGTTTGGAAGATGCATTTGAAAAATGTTTTGGATGCAAAGGGAAAGCTTCACATTATAGAGATATTACCTCCAGAGCGACCAGGGGTAGATGCCCAGGATAGTGAGTACGACACTTACTATCAGTATATGGCTGACGAGTCTGACATCATGTCGATTCTCATTCTCACAGCATCATCCGAGTTTACGGATGATCTCCGTGAGAAGTCATCTTATGAGGTTGTTCAGGAATTGGAGCGTAAGTTCAAGTATAGTAAACGGATATGTCGTATGCTGCTGATGAAGGAAATTGTTTCAGCAAAAATGAAAGAAGGCCAGCCCATTAGCGATCATCTCATTAATATGAGAAGGCTCTTAGATTGCTACGAAAGTTTTGGGTCAAAATCAAAACCACATGAGCAAGTTATGCTCTTGTTCGGTTCTTTGTCGGACTATTACCAGAAAAAGGTAATGTATGTCCTCGGTGATTTTGAGATGACTGTCGCAGGGTTGCACGAAATCCTTATGTGCATCAGCGATGAGTTGAATCCAAAGCAGCTAGAGTCAACAGTTGTGGACCCTATGCAGGAGGATGACTGGCTGGAAGAACTTGGAGAGATTTGTTGCCCAGACTGTGGCAGCAAGGATTTATGTGAGCACTCACTCGACATAGATCAGCTAGACATTGGTTCACCCAATGACTCAGGTATCTTTACGATAGATTGTCTTATTACTTCTTATGAATCATGGGTATTGGATACCGGATGTGGTCATCACATATGCAATCATTTGCAGGGATTCAAGAGGAGTAAGAAGCTGAGACAAGGAGATATGGACCTGCGGGTAGGCGAAGGCTCCATGGTTGGTGTTGAAGCTATAGGAACATATTGTCTTAGTTTGCTCTCGGGCATGGTCTTAGAACTAGAACCTTGTTATTATGTTCCTAGACTTATTAAAAATGTTATCTCGTTTGATTTTCTTATAGACTATGGTTTTAATTATGTTTTGAATAAAAAAGTTATTTCATGTTTCAAAAATGATATTTTCTTTTTTAAAGCTACTCCAGAAAATGGTCTTTATACGCTAAATCTAGATAACAATGACATCTATCAAATAAGTAAGAGATCCAAGAGTAACTTGAATCAAACTTACCTCTGGCATTGTCGTTTAGGACATATAAACGAGAAACGCATAGAGAAACTCCGAGATGACGGAATTATAGAACCTGTTGACTTAGAGTCATATGATATTTGCGTATCTTGTTTGGCTAGTAAAATTACAAAGTAGCCTTTCAACAGTGAGAATGAAAGGGCCAGTGAGTTATTAGGGATTATACACACAGATGTGTGTGGACCCTTTACTCCAGAAGCTAGAGGAGGATACCGGTATTTCATAACCTTTACTGACAACTTTAGTAGGTTCGGTTATGTCTACCTCATGAGACTGAAATCTGAAAGTTTTGACAAGTTCAAACAGTTTCAGAATAAGGTACAAAATTAGCTGGACAAGAAGATAAAGTCGCTTCGGTCGGATCGAGGTGGCGAATATCTGAGTCAAGAATTCGACGATCAGTTGAAGGAATGTGGGATTGTTTCACAACTCACACCTCCGTATACACCTCAGATGAATGGTGTATCAGAAAGGAGGAATCGTACACTGCTTGACATGGTACGATCAATGATGAGTCGAAGTTCACTACCATTGTCGTTTTTGGGGCACGCACTAGAGACAGCGGTGTTCATGCTGAACCGGGTTCCGACCAAATCGGTTGAAAAGACACCGTTCGAGATATGGACGGGGAAAAAGCCCAAAATGTCTTTTCTCAAGGTTTGGGGATGTGAGGTGTATGTTAAGCGAACATTCACAGAGATCCTTAATCCCAAATCAGATAAGTGTAAAATCAAACCTTTTGTGAACTGGATAAAAACATAAAACTTGTTTATATCCCTTATGGTTTTCGAAAACTTCAAGGAGAAGGAACAAGATGAAGAAGATTATATAACTATTAAACAAACCAACAATGGATTAACTAGGTTTAATTAATTAAAACAAACTGTTTAATTTATCTTAATCCAAAACTTGTTCTTATCCAAAAATCACAATCCTTTTTAACCTTTTAAACTAACTGTTTAAACTTTCTGATTAATAGGATTAAACTTCTTAAAACTGGATAACAAAAACAAACTGTTTTGTTGCCCTTGGTGATTTTCGAATATATCTAGAGCAAGTAGGAGATCAAGAACCAAACCTTAATCCAAAAACAGTTAAAACTAGAAATTATGGATCATAGAGCCGAGGCTCTGATACCACTCAAGGGTTTTGAACCTGACCAAACCACCATATGACTCAAACTGGTCAAACCTGGGTTTGATTCCACTAGTTCAATCCTAAAAGCAGAACTAGATTGAACACAACCCTCTAAACCCCAAAAGGGTTAGGATCTTTTAACTAATACATGATCCACATAGTTTCTTGCAAAACAATCCATCAACAAGGTTATAGAATTATACCTGATCAAACTTGGAATTGCTAAAGATAGTCCACCACTACTACACCTCCGATTGAACTGGCTGCTAGACAGCTCCTGGATCACCAAGGTTTCAAAGAACTCGAAAGCTTGAGCCTACGTGTGTGTGTCCTTGCGTCGATCACCAAACCGAGAAACACACTTGGCGTTCCTTCTTGATTGTCGACGAGAGAGTGAGCCGCAAGAGAGAGAGAGAGAGCGACGGTCGATGGTGAGGTCGACCGAGAGAGGGAGTTGCGACGAGGGAGAGGGAAGAGTGGCGGCTAGGGTTTCAATCCTTATCTTATGTTGTGTTATTATGTCTAATCCTTAAGGCTTTAGGATTATATATAAGGATTAGATTGGACCTAAGCCCGTTTAATTAAAAGCCCACTGGTTTTAATTAAACTTTCAATCTCTTCACTTTGACCCCCTGAACTTTACTAGTTAATTAATTAACTATTAATTAACTGGTCCGTTAAATATTAAATCTTAATATTTAATTCCCTTTAAATAATAAATAACTATTTATTATTTATTTCCTTTTTAATAATTAATACAAACTGATTAATTATTTATTTCTCTCTGTTCAATAATTAATCCAACTGATTAATTATTTCGTTTAACTGTTTAATAATTAATCTAACTGATTAATTATTTCCTCTTTTTCTTTTAATACTTAATCTAACTAATTAATTATTTCCACACAAACTTATGGTGAAATCCAACTGTTCTGAATTGTGTGTGTAGTAGTGTGACCCTTTAGTCTCTTATAACATTGGATACAATGTGCCCATTAATTATCTATGCACATAATCCAACAGACTCCCACTTGTGCAAGATAAGTAACAGTTACTGCACATTGTTAGCCTAAGGAGGTCCATAGCGAGACACTTAGGATAACCAGGTTATAAGAACTCTTATACCCCAAAGTAACTTGTGTTAAAACTTCATAAGCAACCTGCTTAGAAGTGACCTGTTATAAACTAACTGTTTATAAACTAAACTATCATAAACTCCCTGTTTATGAATGGGTACGTTTATATATACATAACTTGCATATATATAGGTTTGTCCCTTGCAGCGCGATATTTCAATTTTGAGCATGAGCATGGAGGAAGTCAACTCAGAGACTCAAGAATTTGTTCATGACATACTTGATTTCAAAACTGCGTGATAAACGACAAAGAACAGATCAGTTCGTTTGGGCACGGCCGTGCACTTACCAGTTTCTCTAATCAGTCAAGGGGCCCGGAAATATCTCTTTTAAAAAGAAGGTGCAATTACCATCTTGCATATTTGCATTTGCAAATACGGCTCCCACTGAATCTAGACACACCCCTTATGACCACCCTGTTACGGCGTGGCGTTAGAGCTAGCTAAGAAGACAGTAGTTACCGCATCCCAAACCAAATACCTCAGGCTTGAGGATAACCTATGTGATAAATACTTTTGACACGAATCCACGAAGTATTTTTCACGGTGGGTCAATCCAATATTCGTAACCCTAACGAATATCTATAAATTTTGGTCCGCAAAAATTGTTCGCAGCTATATTCGATATACTTTCGAATCTACCACAAAATTAAGATGACTTTATAACCCTATCAAGGTTCCCACCAAGATAAGTAGTCACGGATAGTATTTCGAATAAACCTAGTTTATTCCTGGATGAACCAAAACATACAAAATTGTGAAGAACAATGAAACTAATTTCTACACCCTTCCATATTCCTCCCTGGAATAAAGATGTATAATTTCTACCATTTCACTGACTCGATTCACGGTGTTTATCTGAATTACTTATTATTTTTACATTGTAACTTATCACGGATTACAAAGAAAATAATATGGTTATAAACCCTAAAACACAAGACTAGCACCCTGAAGTACTCTTTCTTGGTTTTGCTAGAAATCATTCTTGCAACCTAAGAACACTTCTAGGCTTACTTATTTTATAAATTCCTTAAACTTGGAGAACTGGAAATAACTCCTTGTTTCTGATTTATAAAACAACCTCCCTTGTAATTAAAACTTTAATTACATTTGTAGATGTATTAAATCTTACTAGATTTATGTCCTTTTGAAATGATAAATCCTCTTACACCTACTTGTAAGAAATTTGAAACTAGATTCCCGGTGTATACCAACACTTATCTAATTCCATTACTAAGGATGTTTAAAGAACATCCTATTTTATCATTTATAACGTTAACCAACCAACAATCATTTAATTAAACTGACCTGCTGAACTTAATGAGTATAATTTTATTTAAGTCATAACTTGACTCAAAATCTTGCAATGATATCTTTATTGAATAACTCTCAATAAGTCATGCATTCCTTGGATTAGTTCTTTCTCAAGAACTTACTGTTTTAGATAACTTCAAAAAACATCCAATAATTATATACTTTAAAAGTTCAAACTTGTATCTATCACACTGGTTAAAAAACCACCTTTTATTAACTCTGATAAATACATTAGTCAGGTGCTCCCACTATCTCTTATGAAAAAGTGCATTCTTTAAAAACATCCTTTTAGGCCTTAGTCAAAAACTTGACTACCATGCCTAAAACTTGTGTTCCAAACACATGTTTTAAAGAACTTAGTTTTTGTAAGAAATTTGTTTTATGAAACCAAGAACTTGGATCTCCCATATATCCATCTTTCCAATTACGGAAAATGGTTTCATTAAACTTACCATGATCACAAGTATGAAACACTCATAATGGTATTTTAAATTTCTTTCCTTAAAACATTTAGTATAAAACTTCCTTGATTATAATAACTATTATAATCACTTTTATACTTTCTTAAACGTTTTATCAAAAACTATTTTACTTAGAAATAATAACCATCATTTCTATTTAGTTCAAGACTTTGAACATTCACTTTTCATAAATAACTTAAACACTTGCTAAATTTGAAAAACTATCTAATTTTATAAACAATACTTGTTTATTTAAGCGTTTGAAAAAGTGGAGCCAACATTTATATAACTACAACAAATCATAGCATAAGATTATTATGAATCACCAATCAAGTCAAGACTTGACTTATTGGCATTTTTTTAGTCACAACTGGACCAATCATGATTCATAAGAATACGTCCACGGATATATAACTAAATAATTAAATTTCCATAAACTTAATAACCATAAGTTTTAATAAAACAAACAAGATAAAATATGTTCAAATAAACTTAAAAAGTTTAAAAAACTAGGAAATATAAATAATATCCGTATGCTGCACGTAAGATCTCTTTATGCTGGGCCGCATCACTTTCCATCACCATCACCTCCTGCAATAAACGATTGCAAGATGTTAGAATACTTGTAAAACTTTACAAGTAGGAAAGTGACAAAGAAGCTAATCACGCAATACCTGAGGAGCCAGACTTGCCTCCTGCCTCGTGACCTTTCGGACAATCTCGTTTCCAATGTCCGGCCTCGCCGCACCTGAAGCACCGATTCTCGGTCCTTGCCTTGTTTGGCTTTGGCTTCTTGCCCTTGTTGTCGTTATTAGCCCTAGGTGCACTCTGGCTGGGCTGGGCCTTGCCCTTTCCCTTTCCCTTTCCCTTTCCGTTGCGACCCTTCCTCTTCTTACGTCCACCATGTCCCACCATAAGAATGTCCTTAGACTTGGTCCCGATACTCTGCTCAGCAGTCTTGAGCATGGAGTGCAACTCAGCCATGGATTTCTCCATGTTGTTCATGTTGTAGTTGACTATAAAAGGCTTATAGTCATCTGACAATGAGTTGAGTATCGTATCCATTGCTAGCTGTAATGGTACTGGGTGCCCGAGTCTCTCTAGGTGGTCCATGTAACCTTTCATTTTCATGACATGGTCACTGACCGAGGTTCCCTTAGCCATCTTGCACGAGTTAAATGCCCTAGTGGCTTCATAACGCTCTGTGCGGGCTTGCTCCTGGAACATGTCCCTCAGCTGGCGGATCATGTCATATGCAGGAGTTTCCATCATGCTTGATTGCAACTCTGGACTCATAGTTGCAAGCATGAGGCAGCTAACATCCATGGAGTCATTGGAGCGCTTCTGAAAAGCCTCCCTGACCTCTGCCCTGGCATTGCTGGCAGGGGGATTTTCTAGAGGTTGTTCTAGGACATACCACTTTCTCTCGTGCCTCAGCACGATCTGGAGATTTCTCTCCCAAGTGAGAAAGTTTGACCCGGTGAGCTTATCCTTCTCAAGGATAGAGCGGAGAGAGAGGTTATTAGTACTAGTAACGTTGGTTGCCATCTACAAATTAAAATCTTGGTTTAATTAGTAATTGCAAATAAACTTTCCAACATATATCATTAAACCCATAAACAATATATATTAGACCTAGGACCCATATTTCACATACTTGACGCAAGGTTTGGGCACTTCCCGCCAAGTCATGCTATTTCTGGTAGGTAACACCCTGTACCAATCGTACATAACTGATACGACTCCTAGAACCTCATAGAGCACTTAGACCTAGTCTAGTATGTTTAACTCTACTCTAGTGCTTTTTGGGCCGGGACTCCCGATTATCACCAAAATAGATCGCACCACCTAAGACAGCATGAATTCTGGCCGGGACTCCCGATTATCGCAGAATCTTTCATGCCCTTTCCCATAATGGTTTGAACCCGGATGCCCAAGGTTTGGGCACTTCCGACACCCGAGTACCGTTTAACAGTCAAGGTGTACCATTAGGTGGGTAGCACACTGATCTAAGATTTTTCTTGGGTTTTAATTAAGTTTAATGAAAAAACATAATTTTCCAGTTTTTGAAAAACCATTTTAAAACTAACTGTTTTAAAAATATGATTTATATGTGTACCTGAACTAGGTGCACAAAACGGTTTTTATAAGTTCCAAACTTATAACCTTGACAAAACTTTAAATTTATAAAAATTTAACTAACACGACTAACAACCTGTAGTCGTATTCTTAGTTTGTCATTAACACGTGCTTTTTCACTGTTTAATAACAACATGTTATTAAACCCCTTTTTTATTTACCATCACACGCATGTATATACATACCATACATATATATATGAAAAGCAGTAAATAAATCACAACCACGCAGATAAAAAGAGTAAGCAAATAAAGCCCTATAGTTTTGCCAACTAATCCTAAGGTCAAGCCTAAGGATAAAGTGACTTGGATTCGCCTTTCCTGATGTGTTGCTCCCACTGGCCTTGACACCTCCCCGAAAAGTCTGTGCTTCGCGTATAGAACACCATTTCCTTGATAGCCTTCTTCGAGTCCATTTTGGTGAAGGGATTAAACTATCACTAGTCTATTACAAATACAATATTGAATGGGGTTGTAAGTGGCACGCAGGCCTCCCCTAACCAGTACAATATTACAATTAAGAAAGGGATTGTAATTGGCACGCAGGCCTTCCCAAAACCAAAATAAAGAAGAAATGAAAAACGAGTCCTAAGTCGGCAAAACTATAGCTATACAACCACGCCATTATATATAAGCACAATATATATAAAAGTCAACCACGCAGTTATAAAGAATAAATAAAAACTTTGCTGTTAAGCACACAACCTGATTTGTTTAAAGTATTCTCATTTAACCTTTTGATTAATACCTATTAACCAAAAATGAGAATTATGATCTTCTAATTTATTTGACCAAACTAGTTTTTCAACAAAACTTAAAAAACTTGGTCTCATTCAAAACTTGAATGAAATCCTCACGTCGAGTTTTATTACTAGTTTTCCAAAAACTTAAAACCGACAACCTTGGTCAATTAAATACTATCTTATTTGTTTCTTCCTTATATAAACTTTATTCCCTTTAGAATTTTATTTAAAACGACTAAACTAGTCATCTATCTATATCCTATATAACTTAGACTTGAATGTATCCCATGTGTCATTGGTTATTGAGTGTATAAAATTGAAGCATGAGCAATTGGAGTAGCTAGAAATGCTGACGTGACCTTCATTCTCGGATTTGGGCTGCTGATCTTTAATTACTGGGCTATTTACCTATGTGGGCTTTGGCCATTATAATTCAGGAAAGGTTGAATCCCATGTGGCAGTATCCAGTGACACCCAAAACTGAAATCTCTATCAATTGAAGCCCCTTGATTTTTGACGTGGCATAAAATCAGAGAACTGGGCTTTTACACGGCGGTGGAACGGCAGGGTATGGGGAGCGGTTTTCCGTCATTAATGGGGCCAGAGAAGGAGGAACGTTGAGAGACGAATCATTTTCTCCCCAATTAATGAAAAAAGAAGAGGGTAAGTGCTTCTTGATCATGCTGACCCTCTTTAATTTGGTTGGTTCTACTTTGGAAACCTAACAAGAACTCGACCGACGTTCGATTAAACCTCGCCGGAGAACCAGTAAACAAACCGAGTCTTATGTCTCGATTGCTGAAGAGGGTACGCGAATGGGTTTATACTGGCTGGAATTTGAGCGATCATAATCCAAACTTATTATACAGTTCCGACTGCAGAGGTTCAGTTCATACAACCTTATCCCATCACTCTAATGGCGAAATTCCTTTTTTGCCAGTAAGTTTTTTATTTGAAATTTTGTTTTACAGAATGAGGAGTTGTTGAGGTGAGGCTCAATAGTTGTTCGTATGCTTCGCTTTAAAATCAGTAATTTGGTTTCTTTTAGGTGTTTTTGATTGCTAATTTGAGGATTAATTTTCGTTCTTGATTAAATTTCCATAGAGTTGCGGTTTTCTTTTTGATTGTTAATTTGTTTATCTACATTCTTCTTTCATTAAGGTTTACATTGTTCAATCTGTCTCAGAACAATCATAATGAGTTATCTGTGTGCAGCTTTACAAGCAAAACGCGTGATTATATTCGAATCTAATGCTTATTTCAACCCATTTTAGCTATGATGTTTGATTGCTGTCCGATTGTATCGTTTAGTAGGATTCTATTGAGTTTGTGATGAACGGATAGGAGGAGCTTGCTTGAAGGTTAAATTTACAAATCTGGAAGGTGGAAAGGAAATGTCCTGCAATAAGAGTGAGCATGTTTCACTGTCAGTGTTGCTTAAAGGAAGATCTCATAATACCGCTCTTATTTTGACTGAAGTAAATGTGGTTCTTAACTTTGACCAAGGTGGAATGATTAACTTGAGGGTCTTTTTATGAAATTTCAATTGTATTCTATTTGAACTGAGATGGGTGACTATGTCATACTTCTCAGTTCTCAGTCGATAGGTAATTTTATTAGTTTTATATTTCATTCATCCTAATTATTTTTTCCGCTTCAGCGTGCGGGTTTAGATTAACTCATTCATATACAAATGTTAGGCTGTTTAGCATTATTTATTTGTTTGGTTCTGTATTTTTTTTATTTGTGTCACATTCAAGTTCATATAAGTTTCGTCATCTTTGCTGCAGTTGCTCTTCATGCTGGTTCGTACTCTCATGAGGCCATCACAACCTGCTCATTGCTCTCCCTAAACACCCACCCAAACCCAGGTAGTTGAGATTTTTGTTTGAAATTACAAGATCTCGGTTTAACATAATGGATCCATTCTCGACCTATGATACCATGGGTCTGATGAGTTTGGTTCAATATTCATTATGGGTCTTCTGAAGTTTGTTCAACCTGGTAAACTTTAGACTAGATTTCCTTATAAATATATATTTTCTGTTTTGAGATCTGTATATCTAGGTCTGTTTGTGTTTATGTTTTTTCGATCTTCCAGCAAATGGTTTTAAGTTCTTAGTTAATGATGGGTTTTTCTTATTGAGCTAAGCATTTGAATCATGTCTGCAATCCAGATTTTTTATCATTTGTATAATTTGCATATTTTATATACCTGATGTTGCTAGACTCTGATCATAACCAAGAAACACGGAGATTTCATATATACAGAAAGTCTGCATAAGTATGAACCAATCAGAAAGAAAGATCAGAGATTTTCTAGGATGAAAATATGAAGTTCCAATTATCATGTATTGAATTGTTTCAGTAATAAGAATATGATCTATGTGTATGTGATTCATATCACAATCCAAGAAGAAAAAACCCAGAAAAGTTGAACCACTTTTGCAGTAACCAAATCGATCAATTTAAAAGATTGAATCCAGGATCAAAAAAAGTAGTTATTTAGCGCCGTGTTGGCTTGACTCGAAACCCCTCCTGTCAAAAGTTATAAATTTTTTTGTAGATAATTACTGTTGCAAGTATGATCCAGAAATAATATTATCCTAAATAATGATTTAATTTATATCCTATATAAGTTAGAATCCTACCAATCCTATGTGGCATGCTTGATTAGTCACTACATTTGAAATCCAGACAAATTAGAGAGGGTCTGAAGTTGAGGTAGCAATGTAGCATTCAATGTTGCGTGTGGGCTGATCTGGCCTTTGGAAAAGGGCCTTAATCAACGGATGGGCCATTATCTTCTACAGAGTTGGGGCATGGTTAGTTGAATGAGTCGGTCTCTTGAGAATGTTAATAAGTTATGATTTATCTTAATAATTAATTTCATTTCTACTTTAATATGAAAAATGTAGGTTCACTTAGAAATGCAACCACCTGTGTGATAAAATGCCTCAGTGATCACGTATTCAAACTCATCTTACAAATTAATTTCATTACTACCTCTATGTCATCTTTTTCCTCTCTTTTTGTATGGTAACCAAACTGATACAAAAGTACTCAAATCATAGGACTTGGAAGCACTTGTGTATCGAAACATGTTTTACGATATTCTATTTTTTTCTCCGGTCTTTTCAATATATACGTAAGGTTTTTTGTACAATGACAAGTTAATGCACATGGGTTAGTCTACTCACATTGCATCTGAAATTTGTGCTCTCCCAATTTTGAACTCAGGAGGACACAATTAGATATTCTAAACATCATTATGATTGTCTTAACCCCAATATCAACATATCAAATACCCGTATGATCATCACCTATATCCTTCTAACATAGGTCTCTATTTATTTTTATTATAAATATTTTCACCACTTTGAACCATTTTAGAAGTGCCACAAACTACAAAAAGGAGTGTTAGAAATTCAGTCATATTCATTATTAATTTTGAATCCAAGAAGTCTGGGTTTGAGTGTTTGACATTGAAAACTTATATGGAATTACTAGAGAATTAAGCTCTTTGATGCCTTTTATCACATATTAGCAGAAAGGTCCACATGGACCTAATTTTTTGTTTTTTAATTGGGTCAGCTGATGTTCTCTAGACTGATGGGAATATCCCTCAGGGTTTGGCTTTGGTTGCTAAGGTCTTCACATTGCCTACATTTTCCAAATTAAATCTTGACACTTGAATCACATTTATAGAATTCATACTACTCAAGTGTTGTTGTGGTAGAACATAACTTCTTTTAGCATTTATATGAGATCCACATATCAACAGACAACAGTCATGCAGGTTTAGTCTAATGTTGATGAAAATGGTGTTGAGTCTACTTCAAGAAATACGAAGATGAAATATGCCCAAATTTCTATCCATCCATGTAAGTTGAGGCATGATTTTGAATAATGGATACCTAGGCCTTGCTTTTGTTACAAAAGTGTCATTATTTAATATGTTATTTCTTGTGATTTACAGCAATCATCCACCACCTGTATTTGGGTTGTCATCAAATCATAAATTTGCTTTTGAGGCCAGTATATCAACTCTGCAAGATGGAGACACAGTTATGAGTGCCAACCAACATTTATTTCGGTAATATTTCTGAATGGTTTGATTCTATTTGAGCCTTCATTTTTTATGTATGGTATAATATGTAGCAGAGGTAGCCATCGCAACCCATTTACTTATGAATAGGTTGTTTTAGGTTACACCTTATTTCTAACAGGTCAAATAGAAAAATAGCTTTAAAAAGAGATGGGTCAAAATGGGTAGACAGGTGAAATAGGTCGTATTTGCGTGAAGTGTATTGCAATTCATATTACCTCTTAAATCATTTTATTTATAAGATAAGTTTTACAATCATACCTTACACGCTACTTATACTTTTTAAAATTGATTTATTGAACAAAAAGTGTTTCAGGTCATCCCAACCCGATTTGTTTCAACTTGTACCAAAATTACGAGTTTTGGGCGGAACCCGTTACTCAACCTGCCTGACCCCAATAGTTTGACGCCTTTAACATACAAACAGTTTCTTACCCTCCTAAGTAAGTTCACTATCCCCTTTAAAATAAGTAAATTGGAATTGTATAAGTGTTGTATTCTCATATTTGAGGCAAGCTAAGAGCCAAATTGTTCCACTTGTGAGCTGGGCAATTGTATCTAAGTTTTAACAAACTTTAATTATATACCATGGCAATTGTATCTAATTTTTAACAAACTTTGATTACATACCTTCTCCTTATTCTGTTAATAATTAACATGGGAATCATGTGTATGTATGGAAAGGTTTGCCTAAGAACTTCACATAATCGTTGGCCTCCATATAAGTTGTTTAGTGAGTCACTGAAAAGTTCATAATATTTACATTAGAAGCTGAAACTTTATATAAATTCAGAACAAGAAGAAATGACATATTTAACATGATTTGAAACCATTTTAATCTATTGTATTTCTATTATTAGAGCAACTAAATTGAATAGTAACTAATTTGTTTAGTCAAATGGGTCAGAAGCTTTGTTGATAGCCAGCTAATTTGTATAGCAACCATACATTACACCATTTTCTTGCTGCTTGAATGCATTATTTTGTTAATTCTTACTAATTATCTTTTTTCTTTTAACGTGGGTAAACATCTTTTCTCTCTCGTTTTGCTTTTAGTTGGATGAACAAGTAACTCTCATCAGTTAGCTACATCTTATTAAAGATTCATGGATTATCAAATTCTGTGTTATTAATTTTTGGAGACTACCTAAATTTAATAATCCAACATAGACCTACTGTCTTGAACTCGTATTGATAGACGAGATTACGAGAGGGTATGTATTTTTAACACGTGGTATTTCCTTTTTTCAATTTTTGTTTGATCTTTCAGCTAGATATGTAAGATCCTTAAGCTTTCTTGGTTAAATAATTGTTTTAAATTTGTTTATTATCTTTTATAAGAATCCATTATTGATGACACTTTGTATGTCATTGTGATATCTGATGCTTATTTTTTTAGGCCGGTATTTTTTTATGTGCCTATATACACTATTGTTTAACGAACTATATTTTTGCATCTCTCTTGTGTTACCGAAGAGTTGTCATTTGAAAATTGTTGTTGATCAACTTAAGCAGCTGACTAATTGTTGTTTGAAGTCGTTGATGTTCCATTAAATACTACTTATAGTTCTACCTAAATTTTTTTACTCATTTTCATAACAGACTGTGTTATGATTACACAAACAAATATCAATTCAACAATAGTTTAAATGTTTGAATACACACTAAGTTAGGCTTTGGGTGACTTTTAACATGTGTGACCATGTGTGTTGCTTTGAGCACTACAAATTAGTCCGTGTATAACAACTAATGTTCCATAAGTGATGTTTTTAATATGTGTGACCATAGTCTTTTTACAATTGTGACTAACATATTTTTTTAACTCTCTTATGTTGTATTTGGAACCTGATCTATGGATATATTTTTCTTAATTTTTAATATATTTAGTTTCGAGTTCGTATTATAAATGTTGACTTGTAATTCTAATACTCACATTCATTTGTATTTTTTTACAAGTACCTGGAGAGTTGGAGGTGACTTGACAATGTCTCGGACTTTTGAAAAGTGAAACGTGAAATCAAGGTATATAATTAACCATTTTACGGTCATATGTCTATGACCGAAATCGAGGTCCAATTTTTGTTCATAAACACTTTAACTTTTAATATTTCTTAAATTACCTTGCATGTTGTATGTATTCTATCATTTTCACTTTTAGGTGGTAAGTAATTTGACAATAGCTATAATAGCTACTACTTTTGTTACTCTGTCCTTTATTGTTATTTAATTTAATATAAGTGTTTAATCTAAAAAGGTGTTTGTGATTGCATATATTAAGTTGTTTTAATACATAAATTACTTTTGGCTTTTTTAAGCTTGTCTAATTAAAAGGATAATTTTGTAAACCTATATGTTAATATTCGATTAGCATTATGCTACCCAAAACATAGAGATATAAAATCATATGTCGAAGATCTTATATGCTGGCCCGTGTTTACACGGGCTTGAAACCTAGTAATAAATAAAAGTCTAAAATATATTTTAACTAAACTAATTAAAATATATAACACTAGTTTATATAACACATTATTAATTTTATAACTTAAAATTAATAATCCTTTTGTATTAATCCGGAAAAACCATCTTGGGCCAACATCTCCCGTCAACCCGTGTAACCCACTAGGCCGAGAACCGATTCGACTGAGATCCTCCTTGGGCCGAGACCCACCTGGGCCGAATTCCCTTGGACCTCGAACTTGTCTTGGGCCGAAATTGCTTGCGCCGAAGCCCACCTTGCCCTTAGCGCCGCTAACAGCTGCCGCGAGGCCCATCTGGCCTTAACGCCGCTAACAACCACTACCCGGCACGGTGATGATCACGGTTCCCAATTTCCGATTAATGAAATATTTTAAATCCTTTTTAACCTATTAAAACTAACTGCTTTAATATACTCATTAAAAAAAACTGGATTTAATTCAAAAACCAAAAACCTATTAATTATTAATATTAACAAAACTTGTTTTATTAATAATTAATTATCCTAAAACTTGATTTCAACCTTTTTAAACAAAAGTTCAAAAACTGGTTAAAGTCTAGTTTTAGATAAAAGTTTATCCTTTTAACCGTTTAAACACAAACCTGGTTTAAACTTAACTGGTTAAAATCAAACCTTTTGTGAACAGGATAAAAACATAAAACTTGTTTTTCTCCCTTATGGTTTTCGAAAACTTCAAGGAGAAGGAACAAGATGAAGAAGATTATATAACTATTAAACAAACCAACAATGGATTAACTAGCTTTAATTAATTAAAACAAACTGTTTAATTTATCTTAATCCAAAACTTGTTCTTATCAAAAAATCACAATCCTTTTTAACCCTTTAAACTAACTCTTTAAACTTTCTGATTAATAGGATTAAACTTCTAAAAACTGGATAACAAAAACAAACTGTTTTGTTGCCCTTGGTGATTTTCGAATATATCTAGAGCAAGTAGGAGATCAAGAACCAAACCTTAATCCAAAAACAGATAAAAACTAGAAACTATGGATCATAGAGCTATACCACTCAAGGGTTTTGAACCTGACCAAACCACCATATGACTCAAACTGGTAAAACCTGGGTTTGATTCCACTGGTTTAATCCTAAAAGCGGAACTGGATTGAACACAACCCTCTAAACCCCAAAAGGGTTAGGATATTTTAACTAATACATGATCCACATAGTTTCTTGCAAAACAATCCATCAACAAGGTTATAGAATTATACCTGGTCAAACTTGGAATTGCTAAAGATAGTCCACCACTACTGCACCTCCGATTGAACTGGCTACTAGACCGCTCCTAAATCACCAAGGCTTCAAAGAACTCGAAAGCTTGAGCCTACGTGTGTGTGTGTCCTTGCGTCGATCACCAAACCGAAAAACACACTTGGCGTTCCTTCTTGATTGTCGACGAGAGAGTGAGCCGCAAGAGAGAGAGATCGACGGTCGATGGTGAGGTCGACCGAGAGAGGGAGTTGCGACGAGGGAGAGGGAAGAGTGGCAGCTAGGGTTTCAATCCTTATCTTATGTTGTGTTATTATGTCTAATCCTTAAGGCTTAAGGATTGTATATAAGGATTAGATTGGACCTAAGCCCGTTTAATTAAAAGCCCACTGGTTTTAATTAAACTTTCAATCTCTTCACTTTGACCCCCTGGACTTTACTAGTTAATTAATTAACTATTAATTAACTGGTCCGTTAAATATTAAATCTTAATATTTAATTCCCTTTAAATAATAAATAACTATTTATTATTTATTTTCTTTTTAATAATTAATACAAACTGATTAATTATTTATTTCTCTCTTTTCAATAATTAATCCAACTGATTAATTATTTCGTTTATCTCTTTAATAATTAATCTAACTGATTAATTATTTCCTCTTTTTCTTTTAATAATTAATCTAACTGATTAATTATTTCCACACAAACTTATGGTGAAATCCAACTGTTCTGAATTGGGTGTGTAGCAGTGTGACCCTTTAGTCTCTTATAACATTGGATACAATGTGCCCATTAATTATCTCTGCACATAATCCAACAGTTTTTGTTGCTCGTAAAGGGGTGTTCCTGGAGGAGAAATTTCTTAACTCAGAAACTCCAAGAAAAGAAATAGAGCTTTAAGAAATTGAGGAGGAGGAGATTACACCACCACCGATTATTGAACCTGTGGTCCAACAGAGAATTGTTGAATCCCAACCCGAGTATGTGGTTGAGGAAGAGGTGCAAACACAATACCTTCGCAGGTCTAGTAAGCCTCGTTATGAGCCAGATAGGTATCTGGGATTCCTAGTTGCTCAAGACGAAGGGGATCTTTTAGAACCCACTACCTACCAAGATGCTGCCTCAGGTTTAGAATCTGAGAAATGGCTAGAAGCCATGAAGGCAGTGATGCAATCCATGTATGACATCCATCCAGGTCTGGGAGTTAGTAGATTTGCTTCAACACAGTAAAGTTGTTGGGTGCAAATGGGTCTTCAAGAAGAAGACAGACATGGATGGAAAAGTGCATACTTTTAAAGCAAGGCTAGTGGCAAAAGATTTCACGCAAACTCATGGCGTTGACTATGATGAAACTTTTTCCACAGTGGCAATGCTTAAGACTATTAGGATCCTTATGGCCATATCAACATATTTTGACTATGAGATATGGCAGATGGATGTCAAAACCGCTTTCCTTAACGGGAAACTGACAGAGGATGTATATATGATACAACCGGATTGTTTTACAGATCCAAAGAACCCTAATAAAGTATGCAAGTACTTAAATCCATTTATGGATAAGCATCTAGGAGCTGAGACTTACACTTTGATGAGCGTATCAAAGAATTTGGTTTCACCAAAAGTGAGTTTGAGTCGTGTGTTTACACTAAATTCAGTGGGAGCGCGGTAACCTTCTTAGTCTTGTATGTAGATGACATACTATTAATAGGAAACAATATACCAGTATTACAAGGAGTAAAATCCTGATTAGGTAAATATTTCCAGATGAAAGACTTGGGAGAAGCTGCTTATATACTGGGTATAAATATCTATAGGAATAGATCTAAGCAGCTTATCGGACTTAGTCAAAGTACGTATATTGACAAAGTCGTGAAAAGATTCAAATGGATGAATCCAAGAAAGGATTTATTCCCATGCAATCTGGCGTGATTTTGAGCAAGGCTCAGTGTCCTGTGTCTAGTCAAGATCAGGACAAGATGAAATTGATACCATATGCCTCGGCAGTTGGTTCAATCATGTATGTCATGCTATGTACTAGACCCGATGTTGCCTATTCTATCAGTGTCACGAGTAGATATCAGCAAAATCCTGGTGAAGCCCATTGAGTAGCCATTAAGAATATTCTCAAGTACCTGAGAAGGACGAAAGACATATTCCTAGTTTATGGAGGTTCGATGGATGAGCTCAGTGTAACTGGTTACACTGATGCTAGTTTCCAGACCGACAGGGACGACTTCAGGTCGCAGACAGGATTTGTCTTTACCGAGCCATATCTTGGAAAAGTCAGAAGCAAGATACAATAGCATATTCTACTACAGAAGCAGAGTATATTGCAGCAAGGGATGCTGTTGTTCCCAAATAGTGGATATTACTAACTCAAAGAAATATTAAGTGCGGAAATAGTAATTATATAAAAACAGAGAGAAATGTCTAAGGTTGTTAATATTGATATAACAATCTTACAGACTGGAATTTAAGAAGAACAGACTTCTTAAATTCAAAGAAAAACTCAAGGACAAACTTGAGAGAAAACAGACGCACAAAGCTCTTACTATCTGAACATACAGAATAGGCAAGCCACTCTTCTCAACAAAGAGAAGAATATTTATACATTTCCCTTATCAATCCTAGCCGTTGAAATAGTGACACACGTCACAATCTTGTAGACTGATAACTAACAGATTTCCTCATGCAAAACCATCTACATAGTGACAGTTGATGACGTCACCGAGGGGACCATTTGCTGAAGACAAACTTTAGTAAATCTTTACTCAAAGTTTCAGTGATGAAACTTTCAGTCCTTCAGATGAACATTATTTAAGTGAAGAGGCAAATCTTCAGATAGCATCTTTTGCTGAAATCTTCTTCGAAAACTTCAGCGCTGATGGAATGTAAACAAATCAAGACTAACAATCTCCCCCTATTTGTTTATAATCCATCATTTTTTTAAAGAATAAACAAATAGGACTATTTACATAAAAGAACTCATATGTACATGATCCAGACTGACTGTTTTTTTTTTTTTGGATTCTTTTCATTTTTCAATGTTTTTGAATTTTTCAGATTTACAAGTAAAAAGAAAACAATACATAAAAACAAGAAGATAAGTTACATATAGAATTAAGAGCTCCTTGAAGATTTGTAAGTTTGAGTACTTTCTAGGACCTTGACCTTTTCTTCCCATATATCAGTTTCAGGATCTTTAGGCTTTTTGTCTTCAAACAGTTTTACAATCTTCAGTCGAATATCAGCTGTTTCAGGATCCCTTGAGTCAAAGAAGGATGAAATGGCCTTCAGATGAATCCAATCAGCATTGTCAAGTTCTGATAATCTCTGAAATCTGGGTCTTTCATAAGCATCTTTAAAGAAAAATCCTCTAGGATTTTCAAGGACCTGTTTATTAATGAACACGAAGCCTGGAGGGATTGAACAATCCATATTCCTGCAGTTTGGGAGAATGCCATCAGCCATAAGCTTTATGATTTCTTCTTCAGTTCTCCTAGAAGACTTTCTTCTTCTTTTCTTTGTTGGTTGATCTTTTTCTGGATTTTCAGAGTCACCTTCAGTAGGTTGAAAACGTTTCTTCAGATTATCATAGGACTCTTGTAGATAAGAAAGCCTTCTCTTAACTGTTCTAACCAGTTCTGTTAGTTTCAGTTTGTTCAGACACTTTTCAATTTCAACCCATTCAGACAGACTGAATTTTGTAAGGTTGGTATTGGTGACATACTGAACCTTGATGCGATTTTTATTTCTTGCGATCTCCACTATGATTCCATGTTTATCTTTGGTGACTCTGACTGCTATGATTGGATCAGGATCAACTCAATTCGATTTAGATTCAAACCATTCCTTCTCTTTTTGTTCTCTGACCAGTTTAGCTTTCTCCTTTTTGATCCTTTCCTCTTCAACTCTTCGTTCAACAGCAAGTTGAAGAGACTGAGAAGACATTTTCTTTGAAGCTTTTTGTTTTTCAGCTTCAAGTTCAGCTGTCTTCAATGCTTCTGCTTCAGATAGGCTTTGTAATCTAGCATTCTCTTTAGCTATCTCCTTTTCTATTCTGAATTCTTCCAAGGTCATCCCAAAAGCAGCAGCTTCTTCTTCTTTAGTGATCTGAAGTTCAGACTTTCCTCCCCCTGTGTTGGACACCTGATTTCTGATAGCCTTCATACTGTCAAACAATAGTTTTTCAGTGTTGATAACCTTGGGTTTTACGATCTCAGAGCCATCTACAATACCTTTACCTTTATCAGGATTTCTGATAGGTGGTAGCTTTCTCGCTTACAACTGAAGTGAACTCAGCTTTTGGAATTATCAGCGGGATCTTCTCTAGGTAAGTTGGTTTCAGAATATTGGAGGTTAGTTCCTTTAGACTAAGAACATCAACATTCATCTTTGTTTCAGAGGCAGGGAGTGAACAATCAGCAGTATGAGGTGCATTGGGGTGTATTATAGAGGCTGTCTCAGGTTGAAAGATTTTCTGAGGTGAGGTTTGAAACATCAAGTTAAAATCATGTTCAGGAGATGACCTTTCAGAGTATTTTGTGTTGCTCTCATCTCCTGGTTCACTTAGGGATTCCTCAAAGAGTCTGTGTAGCTCTTCCCTTTCTTTTTCGTTTTGATCTCTGATGACTGAATATTCCTCAATTGTTTGTCTCAGCCGACTAATTTCTTTCTTATCTCGCAATGACTCTATGTTCCTTTTCTTGATGTTTGCCCTTATAGCTTTAGCCACAACCGAAGATTTCAAAATTTTCTCCCCCTTAGAAGCTGAGGAGGAGACTGTAGCAGCTTCTATCCTTTGTAATCTTGGAACAATGTTTTGTTCAGTGTGGCTACCATCATGCGTTGCATATCTTTCAGGACTACCTTTTTTTGATAGGACTGAAGATAGCGTTTGGAAGGATATGCTTTCAGTGAGTCTCGAAGTTGTGAGATAGTGTCAGTGAAAGATTTCAAAAATGTGGCTTGAAAGGATGAAAGAGACTCAGATAGAGATGACTGAGAGGATGAAAGCTGAGATAACACATCCTCGTAACGTTTATTACCATTCGCAATATAATCACGAAGCTGTTTAAAAAGAGTGACCCGAAGTTGATTGTGAAACTGAAACTCCTTATTTAAGGTACTGATATAGTCAACCAAGAGCGCAGTAAGAAGTTTAATTTCATCAACAAAATTGAAATTGGACATGTGCTGAATATGGAACCTATGAAATTCTTTGGTGACTTGACTCAGAAGAAGATGAATGGTATCATCTAGCTTTAAGTAGGCATCAAGAACAGACATTGATTCATCATCAACCTCAGTGGGAGAACGCATGATGGGAGGAGACAAAGGGGTTGTTGTGTCAGCCAGAAAATCATGATCAGTGGAGGAAGAGGAGGTTTCAGATTTGTCAGAACCGTCGTGAGGATCGGTTACTGATTTGGCAGAGAGTACGTGTTTGAGATAGGGAAACTGAGCATTATATTCAGTGGAGATTTCCTTCCCATAAGCCATCAGTTGATCAAGATGAGTTTGATTGGCAGTGGGAGGAAGAAGATTGTCAGAATACTCAAAACCAGAAGCAGGATCCCAAATGAGACCTTGTTCTTTGTTTATATTTTTAAAAGTAAAGGGTGGAGATGGGGCAGATTTAGCCATAGAAACATTTGGGTTTAATGAATCATCTGGGGCCAAAATAGTCTGTGCTTCAGTAGTAGTTTTGTGTATAACTATATCTTCATGAGCAAAAGAAATAGCCGTAGGGACAGTTGGGTTTGCTGAACCATTAGTGGCCAAGGTGGTAGAGAAGGGGATAACTTCAGTATCAGGGATATCTGAAACATCATAAGTCGAGGGTTTCTCAGAATCAGATGGTTTTGCTGATTCATCACGGAGGTGAAATACATCAGACTCAGATGGTTTGAATTCTGAGATATCATTTGTATTGGTAAAATCCATCAGATCAGTTGGGACGACTGATCTATCAAGGGATTGTAGCTGAACTGTAGTTTCAGTTGGTGATACTGAAACGTTAGCAGTAGTGGTGACATCTGAAGCAGGGGGATGAGCTGCAACTGAAGTGGTGAGAACCTTAGTTGAGGTTGTGATTTTCTCAATATCACTGGTTCTTGGAGCCTCAGAGTGTGAGGGTGATTTACACTCGTCATTCGTAGAAGGGGATTTAGCAACTTTAACAAATGGGGTGACAAATGCATCATTAGTTGCAAAGGCAAACCCAAGAAGTTCAGTTGGTGCCACTGAACTTTGTGCGGGCTGAGATAGTTGTGCTTCAGATTCGGTCTGGTGTTGAGTCGATACATCACGAGCAATTGTGTGGACCAGTAAACTAGTTGGGTCGACTAGAGTACTAAGGGTCTGTGATGTGAGTGAAGTAATTTGAGCAGGGGAGAGAGGACTTACGGTGGAAATTGGATCACGAATGTTCATCTTGGCTGTTGTAGAAGGTGCTGAACGTCCAATTGAAGAACGTTAGTGACGAAGGATTCGAGGTGTTCTCCTTTGAGGTTCAGTAGCAGATGTAGGCTGAACATTAGTGTCAGCAGGTGTTGTTTCAGATTTATCAGGAGAAGAAGGTGGAGTTTTACTCTTCAGTTTCTTTGATTGAGCAGCAGGACTGGATTTAGATGTTCCTTGTGCAGAAGAAGACTTGCAGATGAGGATTTCAGTCTACCATGTTCCAGTTGAACATAAGCAGAGTCAAAGGTTCAACATACCAAGTTTAGAAACAAGATAATTGAATCTTGCTTCATCTAGAGCTTTTGTGAATATATCAGCTAATTGATGTTCAGTTGGAACAAAGTATAGCTCAATATCATTTTTAGCAATGTGATCTCTGATGAAGTGATGACGAACATCGATATGTTTTGTTCGCATATGAAGCACAATATTGTTTGAAATGGCTATGGCACTGGTGTTATCACAATAGATAGGAGTCTTGACAAGTGAAACACCGTAGTCAGCAAGCTGATGCTGAATCCACAAGATTTGAGCACAACAACTCCCTGCTGAAATATATTCAGCTTCAGCGGTAGATAAAGAAATGGAATTTTGTTTCTTGCTTTGCCAGCAGACTAATTTGTGTCCAAGCAACTGACATCCACCAGTAGTACTCTTTCTGTCCAAATGACAACCTGCATAGTCTGAATCTGAAAAGCTTATTAGATCAAAACCTGAGTCTCTGGGGTACCAAAGACCCAGATGAGGAGTACCCTTCAGATATCTGAAGATCCTCAACACAGCAGACATATGAGACTCTTTTGGATTTGCTTGAAATCAGGCACATAAACATGTAGAAAAGACCCAATCAGGTCTACTAGCAGTTAAATAAAGCAAAGACCCAATCATCCCTCGAAAAGTAGGCAAGTCAATAGCTTTTCCATCAAGATCAGCAGTTAACTTGGTTTTGGGAGCTATGGGTGTTTTCATTACTGAACATTCAGTGAAATTGAACTTGGTCAGTAATTCAGAAATATACTTTCATTGATTGATAAAAATACCAGTTTCAGTTTGCTTAATCTGAAGACCTAAAAAGTAAGTTAGCTCACCCATCATACTCATTTGAAACTTTTTGGTCATGATTCTTTCAAATTCCTTACACAAATTTTCATTAGTAGACCCAAATATTATGTCATCAACATAAATTTGAACAAGAAGCAAATCACCTTTTTCCCGAACAAGAAAGAGAGTTTTCTCAATTGCACCTCATTAGAAGCCCTTTTTAAGTAGATATGCTGAAAGAGTATCATATCAGGCTCGAGGTGCTTGTTTCAATCCATACAGTGCTTTGTCTAGCTTGTATACATGATTTGGATATTTGGGATTTTCGAAACTGGGAGGTTGCTGAACATATACCTCATCTTTCAGTTCTCCATTGAGAAAAGCACATTTCACATCCATTTGATAAACTTTGAATCCTTTATGAGCAGCAAAAGCAAGAAATATGCGAATTGCTTCCATTCGTGCAACGGGAGCAAATGTCTCATCATAGTCTATTCCTTCTTCCTGACAATATCCCTTGGCAACTAATCTTGCTTTGTTCCGAATTACTACCCCTGATTCATCTTTCTTGTTCCTGAAAACCCATTTAGTTCCTATCATAGACTGATTCGATGGGGGTTGTACGAGATTCCAGACTTTATTCCTTGTAAATTCATTTAGTTCCTCTTGCATTGCTGAAACCCAATGTGAATCTTTTAAAGCATCATTAACCTTCTTTGGTTCAGTTTGAGAAATAAACTCAGCAAACATACAAAATCCTGTTGTAACAGATCTTCTAGTACAAACCACTTCATTTAAATCTCCAGTTACTTGATCAATAGGATGAGCTTTAGTCCATTTGGTGTTAGGAGGTATTGGATTTTTAACTTGAAGTGATTCAGTTTGGGATTTAGGAATGGGAGAGTTTACTTCAATAAAAGAATCAGTGGGAACTTCAGTTGAAGATGGAGACTGAGAATCAAATTCAATCAGTGGTACTCGGTGGTTAATGGGTTCAGGAATGGGTGTTTTACAGGATGTCTTCACTGAAATGGGTGTTGGAGTAACAGGAGGTATGCCATTATCATCATAATCATCGCAAGCTGTTTCTGGTGGCTAAGCAGCTGAAGTGTCTTCGAATGGAGAGGAAAGCAATGCATCCCAGTCATCTGAAATTGCAGTGTTTTGATCTGAGTATCTTGACTGAAGGTCTAATTCGTCAAATGTGACATCCATTGTTTCAAAGATTGTATTGCTTTTGTAGTTGAACACTCTGTATGCCTTTGAGATGCTAGAATACCCAAGAAATATTCCTTCGTCAGTCTTGGGTGCAAACTTACTTGGGCGATCCTTACTGTTCAGAATAAGGCATGTACTGCCAAAGATTCTCAAATGACCAACATTTGGAATCTTGTTGTGCAACAATTCATAAGGATTTTTTGAATGCCGTTTGACAACCAACGATCTGTTCTGTGTGTAACATGCGGTATTGATGGCCTCAGCCCAGAAACGTAATGATATCTTTGCTTCAGCAAGCATGGTGCGTGCAACTTCGATTAGTGTGCGATTCTTTCTTTCAGCAACTCCATTCTGTTGAGGTGTGTATACAGCTGAAAAATTCTGAACAATTCCATTCTCTTCACAGAAGTCTTCAAGAATTCTATTTCTAAATTCAGTACCAAGATCACTTCTTAGCTGTTTGACATGAATATCGTACTGACGATTCATTCTTGTGATGAAGCATATTATGATCTCTGCTGTTTCACTCTTTCTAGACAGAAAAAATACCCAAGTGAAACGTGTATATTCATCCACAATTACAAGAGTGTATTTCTTACCACTGAGACTTGTAGTGCTGACTGGACCAAAGAGATCCTTATAAAGCAATTGAAATGCTTGATTGATCTGATCACAGTGCTTTGATTTGTGAACAGACTTCTTTTACTTTCCTTTTTCGCAAGCATGACAAACTTTGTCTTTCACGTAGCTAATCTTAGGCAACCCTTTAGCTAGTTTTCCTTGTGCTAGATTGCTCATATTTTTGAAATTCAGATGAGATAACCTTTTATGCCACAACCAATGTAGTTCTTTGATTTACTGTGAGATAAAGCATACATCCGAGGGATAAGTAACTGAATTGAAGTCGAGAACGTACATGTTATCTATTCTCTTGGCCTGGAGGACTTCAGTGCCCTCTTTGTTTCTGATAGAAAACTTGTATTTCTTGAACAGAACTGAATAATCTGCATCACACATCTGACTTATGCATATCAGATTATGCTCAAGTCCGGTGACATGAGCAATATTCTTGATATGAATAACACCTCTCTTAATTGACCATAAGCATCTGTTTTTCCACATTTTCCTCCACCAAATATAACTTGCGGACCATCAACTGGAGTAACTTTTGTTAGTAAGTATTTGCATCCAGTCATGTAACGAGAGCATCCACTGTCAAGGTACCAGGTGTTATTTCCTTGATCACCCTTGTATATCATAGAGGAATTCCAACCCTCAGCTGAACTCAACCTTTCAGCAGTAGCTAGGTCTTTCTTGAACTAGCTCTCAGTAGCCATCAGACACATGTAGGGCTGAGCACACCCTGAGAATTCTTCAGCAAACATAGCTTTTTCAGACTCTTGATCATCAGCGGAAGTTTCAGAGTCAGTCCAATTCAGTTCTCCAGCTATCATTTCCTTCTCTTTCTTCATTTTAGTTGAACTTTGATTTTTCAGCTTCAGTGCCTTGTACTTAGACTTGTACTTGTCAGCCTTCGATGGGTAACCCTTAGATGAGGTTTTGACAATATAGTTAGCAGCGAAGTGACCAAGCTTGCCACATTTGTAACATTCCAGCTTTGATTTGTCAGTGGTTGATTTGAAGTTTCCTGATCCTTGATCATTAGTTTTAGCCTTGAATTTTAAGAACTTGCTGAACTTCTTCATTATGAAGGCTCGTTCAACCTTGAACTCTGGATGACCCTCTTCACCTTCAGCTTCCCAGTCATTCTCTGTCTCCGTGTCAGAATCATTAGTAAATTTTTGAGCTGGTACTTCAGTTTCTGCAACAAGCGCTAAACTCTTCTTAGCTGATCTCTTCAGTTCCTGTTTCTGAGCTCTTGTTTGCTCATCATTCAGTAATATACCATACAGCTTTCTCATGTCTAATTTTTTTAACTTATTATTGGTCCTGAGAACAAGACACATAGTATCCCACTCACTGGGAAGAGCATCCAGGAATCTGTTGAGAATTTGAATCTTCTCTCTTTGAACACCAGCCTCTAACATATCATTCAGTAGACAAGTGAACCTTGTATAAACTTCAGTGAGAGTCTCAGATTCTTTAGCGCAAAAACTTTCGTACTTTCTGATGACATTAGTCCTCTTGTTCTCCTTCACCTCGTCAGTTCCTTCGTATGCTATACACAAAGCTTCCCACATATCCTTTGCAGTTCTCAGATTAGAGATTGTATGATAGACATCATTGGAAAGTGAGATAGCAATGTTGTTTCGAAGCTTAGCATCCAAATTTACCTGTCTTCTGTCTTCATCAGTCCACAGGTTTCTTGGTTTTGGAAGAGATTCCAGTAGTTCACCTTCTTCACTCATAAGTGAAATGGTTTTTGGAATGATAGGACAATTTTCTAGAACAGACAGAGACATGGTATCCAGGTTCTCGAGATAGAGAAGCATTCTTCCCTTCCAGCTAGAAAAGTTTTCGGAAGAGAACTTTGGTGGTTTACCAGAAGACCCATTGTCATTATAATCAACTTTAGACATCTCGGCAGATCTCAAATTATAGAAGAATTTGAACCTGCTCTAATACCAATTGTTGTTCCCAAATAGTGGATAATACTAACTCAAAGAAATATTAAGTGCGGAAATAGTAATTATAAGAACAGAGAGAAATGTCTAAGGTTGTTAATATTCATATAACAATCTTATAGACTGGAATTTAAGAAGAACAGACTTCTTAAATTCAAAGAAAAACTCAAGGACAAACTTGAGAGAAAACAGACGCACAAAGCTCTTACTATCTGAACATACAGAATAGGTAAGACACTCTTCTCAACAAAGAGAAGAGTATTTATACATTTTCCTTATCAATCCTAGCCGTAAAAATAGTGACACACATCACAATCTTGTAGACTGATAAGTAACAGATTTCCTCATGCAAAACCATCTAGACAGTGACAGTTGATGACGTCATCGAGGGGACCATTTTCTAAAGACAAACTTTAGTAAATTCAGTGGGAGCGCGGTAACCTTCCTAGTCTTGTATGTAGATGACATACTATTAATAGAAAACAATATACCAATATTACAAGGAGTAAAATCCTGATTAGGTAAATATTTCCAGATGAAAGACTTGGGAGAAGCTGCTTATATACTGGGTATAAAGATCTATAGGAATAGATCTAAGCAGCTTATCGGACTTATTCAAAGTACGTATATTGACAAAGTCGTGAAAAGATTCAAAATGGATGAATCCAAGAAAGAATTTATTCCCATGCAATCTGGCACGATTTTGAACAAGGCTCAGTGTCCTGTGTCTAGTCAAGATCAGGACAAGATGAAATTGATACCATATGTCTCGGCAGTTGGTTCAATCATGTATGCCATGCTATGTACTAGACCCGATGTTGCCTATTCTGTCAATGTCACGAGTAGATATCAGCAAAATCCTGGTGAAGCCCATTGGGTAGCCGTTAAGAATATTCTCAAGTACCTGAGAAGGACGAAAGACATATTCCTAGTTTATGGAGGTTCGATGGATGAGCTCAGTGTAACTGGTTACACTGATGCTAGTTTCCAGACCGACAGGGACGACTTCAGGTCGCAGACAGGATTTGTCTTTACCGAGCCATATCTTGGAAAAGTCAGAAGCAAGATACAATAGCATATTCTACTACAGAAGCAGAGTATATTGCAGCAAGTGATGCTGTAGTTCCCAAATAGTGGATAATACTAACTCAAAGAAATATTAAGTGCGGAAATAGTAATTATATAAGAATAGAGAGAAATGTCTAAGGTTGTTAATATTGGTATAACAATCTTACAGACTGGAATTTAAGAAGAACAAACTTCTTAAATTCAAAGAAAAACTCAAGGACAAACTTGAGAGAAAACAGACGCACAAAGCTCTTACTATCTGAACATACAGAATAGGCAAGCCACTCTTCTCAACAAAGAGAAGAATATTTATACATTTCCCTTATCAATCCTAGCCGTTGAAATAGTGACACACGTCACAATCTTGTAGACTGATAACTAACAGATTTCCTCATGCAAAACCATCTTGATAGTGACAGTTGATGACGTCACCGAGGGGACCATTTGCTGAAGACAAACTTTAGTAAATCTTCACTGAAAGTTTCAGTGATGAAACTTTCAGTCCTTCAGATGAACATTATTTAAGTGAAGAGGCAAATCTTCAGATAGCATCTTTTGCTGAAATCTTCTTCGAAAACTTCAGCGCTGATGGAATGTAAACAAATCAAGACTAACAAATGCGGCAAAGGAAGCTGTCTGGCTGAAGAATTTTATCTTGGATCTTAGAGTTGTTTCCAGTATCTCTAGACTGATCGATATATTTTTTGACAACTCAGGTGCTGTGGCGCAAGCTAAAGAGCCTAGAGATCATCAGCGGACTAGGCACGTACTCAGGAAATATCACCTCATCCGAGAGATCATTGGAAGATACGATATTATATTGCAAATGATACCGACGGACGACAACGTTGCTGACCAGTTGACGAAGCCGCTAGCATGAGAGGCATGCAAGTTCTATAGAATGCAGTACTTAGAACATAGCAGCTAGTTCATGTTTTTTATTATTACTATAGATGTAACTTGAAACTCTTTTATTATGTAATTACATTTCATGGGATTGAAATAGGAGGTATTTGCATAATTGTTTCTAGTTGTCTTTTTTTAGCATGTTTAAACCTATCCATGACAACTCAAGTGATGAATTGTCTAAATACCCGTAGCTACTTAATGTAGTAGGAGCTACATTAGGGAGATAACACTATTATGGATATTTGATGATTTATTCGGGTATGAATAAAAGCACAAGGTTGTGACCAAATATTTATAGATATTTATCAGGGGATAAATATTGGGGTGATCCGCATCGAGTTTACTTCATGGAGCGTTAACATAAGTAAACTTGATAGGTTGTCCTTAGACCTGAGATATTTGGTTTGGGGCATAGTAACTTCTGTACTTTAGTGTGTTCTAACGTCACGCCGTAACAGGGTGATCATAAGGGGCATGTCTAGGTGCAGCGGAAGCCATGTGCTCAAATTGCAAATAGTCAAGATGGAATTTGCACCTCCTTTTTAGGAGAGATATTTTCTGAGCTCCTCGACGATTAAGACTACTGAAAATGCGTGGCCGCGCTCGGTTAGAATGATAGTTTTTCATTCGGCGAACCATAACTGCAGAGAGTCAAGATAAGAGTCGAGAAAATCTGAGTATTTAATAAGATCCTTGCTCCATGTCAAATACTCACATTATGGAATATCGCGATGCAAAAGGAAAAGCCTAGATAATCCAAGGTGTGGATTATGTCTCTAGATATAAGAGATCTTATAGTCTGGTTAACCTAAGCGTCTGACTAGGGACCTCCTTAGGACAACGATGTACAAGGAGTGTTACTTATCTTGCACAAGTGGGAGTCTGTTAGATTATGTGCAGAGATAGATAACATGAATCATCGTGTCCAATACTATGTGACACTAAAGGATCACACTGCTACACACCCAATTAGAACCTTTTGGATTTTACCTAGTTGTGTATCACAATAATTAATAGTTTAATTAATTATTGAGAAAGAAGAATAATAATAGTTATTTATTATTTAAAAAGGAGAAGTTAATATTTAGTTTAATATTAACAGGACCAGTTAATTAATAGTTATTAATTAATTAGAAAGGTCAAGGGGCATTTTCTGTAATTGATTAATAGTTTAATTAAAGTTGGGCTTTAATTAAACAGGCTTGGGCCTAATAAAGGTTTATTATATATAAACCTTATTTAGCTTTAATCAAATCATAAGTTAATTACAAGGCTTAAATTAGATACCCTAAAGGCTCTCCTCTCTCTCTCTCTCTCTTATCGGCGGCCGAACAGCCCCCCTCCCCTTGGGGTCTATCGCCCGCGGCGATACACACACACATATGGATCGTGTTTTTGATTCGAAGGTTTAACCCTTTAGGCGGTCTAGCAGCCAGTTCGAGGTGGTGCAGTAGCGGTGGATAACCTGCAGCAATCTAGAGTTGAAGTTAAAAGTTCTTTTGGTTTGCTCAAAGGTATATCTTTTAATCCTCTAGTTGTTTTTAGTTTCTGTACGAGTTATATGAGATCACTGGAGGGGGTTTTTATTCCGTTGTGCATGTTTATAATATGTTTTTATACCCTACAAAACCCTTCAGTTCTCCAGAAGAGCAGAAGAGGATGAAATCGGTTCCTTATGCTTTGGCAGTAGGATCGATTATGTATACCATGTTATGTACTAGGCCTGATGTTGCTTACTTCATAAGCCTTACGAGTAGATATCAGCAAAATCCAGGTGAAGCCCATTGGGTGGCTGTCAAGAACATTCTCAAGTATTTGAGAAGGACAAATGAAATGTTCTTGGTCTTTGGAGGAAGCACAGATGAAATCAGTGTAACCGGTTACATAGATGCGAACTTCCAGACAGACAAAGACAACTTTAAGTCACAGTGAGGGTTTGTTTTTACCCTAAACGGAGGAGCTGTATCTTGGAAAAGTCAGACGCAAGATACAATAGCAGATTCAACTACAGAGGCTGAGTACATTGCGGCGAATGATGCAGCAAAGGAAGTGGTTTGGCTGAGGAATTTTATATCGGATCTAAGAGTTGTTGCCAGTATCTTTAGACCGATTGATATATTATGTGATAATATGGGAGCTTTAGTGCAAGCAAAAGAACCAGGAGATCACCAGCGGACCAGGCACGTACTTAGAAAGTATCACATCATCCAAGAGATCATCGGAAGGAAAGATGTGAGGATATGCAAGATACCAACAGATGACAATGTGGTTGATTCGTTGACTAAAGCGCTTGCTAGAGATAAGCATGAGAGACATGCTAGTTCTATTGGAATGCAGTATATAGGACCTAGTAGCTAGTTTTTAGTAATTGATTGTATGGATTGAATTTTAAGACTTATGATTATGTATTAAAAATTTCTGCATGATGGAAATAGGAGGTTTAATATAATCGTTTAAACTTCTCCATTTTTACTATATTTATTTATCCATGATATACAAATCTTGTTATATCAAAATCACTCCATAGCTACTTGATGCGGTGGGAGCCACATCAGGGAGATACTAACGCTATTATAAATACTTGATGGATTATTCGTGTAGAGAATAATAGCACAAGTTTTGTGACCAAGTGTTTATAGATATTTGTCAGAGATACAAATATTGGAGGTGATCCGCATCAGACTAACTTCATGGAGCCTTTTGACATGAGTTAGCTGATTGGTTGTCCGTAGACCTGAGATGTTTGGTTTGAGGCACGAGGACTTATGTACTTTGGAACGTTCTAACATTACGCCATAACATGGTAACTATAACAGGTGTATCTGGGTGCAGCGGAAGACGTGTGCTCAAATGCAAGCACTCAAGATGCGATTTGCACCTTCTCTTAAAGAGAGGAGATATTCCAGGGCCCCTTGACGATTAAGACTAAATGAAATGCGTGGCCACGCTCAGATAGAATGATGGACATCATTTGGTAACTCCGTAACTGCAGTTAGTCGAGATCAGAAGTCAAGAAATATAATCTGGATTTTTTCAGAATAGATCACATGCTCCATGTCTGAAATCTACATTACGGGATATCGCGATGCAAAAGGAAAAGCCGGGTAATCGAAGAAGGCGATTACAGAATCTCTGGATATAAGAGAACTTATAGTCGTGGTTAACCTAAGTGTCTGGCTGGGGACCTCCTTAGGCTCATGATGAACAACGGAGTGTAACTATCGTGCACAAGTAGGAGTCTGATAGATTGTCTACAGGGATAGTGTACCCGTGTCATCATACCCATGAAAACTATAAGTCATTAAAGGGCCACACAGTAGCACACCCAACTATTGAACGAGAAAATAATACAATGTGTGTAATAAGTGATAATTAATAATTAATTAATTATCGGGAAAAATGATAAATGGATATTTATTATTTAAAGGAGAGATTAAATATTAACTACATATTCAATTATAAAGTTTGGTTGGAAAAATATTAATTAATAGTTAATTAATTAATATTAAACCGAAATAGAGGGTTTGTTTTGTCAATCGATCAAAGTTATTGGTCGCTGACCGGGCTTCGGGGTCCAAAGGCGTTAATCCATTTAAATAGGTATTTAAAGGGATTAAGCCTAAGTTTTAACCTAATCTAATCACAATTAGCAATTGACAAAAGACAAAAACTCTCCCTCTCTCTCTCTCTCTCTCCTTGCTCTCTACGACTGAGAACCACCACCACCCTACGGCGGTGGTCGACGGTGGTGAACGGTGGCGCTCACGGTGGTCGATGGCTGCCAGCCAGCGGCAGCAGCTAGCCCCCTTTTTGCGGCGGGTTCTCAGCTGTGGCAATCGGACAACACCAAAAAGCCGACGGCTTTTTGGTGGTACACTCACAAGATCGTTTTTTCCGGGTATTGTTTCGTGTTGGCGGTCTAGCAGACAGTTCAAGTGGTGTAGTAGCTGTGTATCCCCCTATAGCAGTTCAGGGTATAATCCTTTATCCTTTTGATACTCTTATGTATATATATATATATATATATATATATATATATATATATATATATATTATATCTATTTTAGTATGCATATATGTTCTCTTTCCCCACTAGATTCAGTTGTGATCTTGGGATGGGATCTATATTACTATTATTCCGCTGGGCTTGTTGTACCGTGTAAATCCAAACATAATAGACTCTGTGTCAAGAATATCATGTATCTCTACTTAAGGATATGAGATATTACCATCTTAGAATTGCTTGTGACAAGATCCATGAACCAATCTCTAAATGCGAGTCGATCCAATACTTTATCTCTATCAAGTACATGTGAGTGTATACTTTCATGTCCATGCTATATCCAACCATTGGATAATCAACTAACACTCTACATCATGATTAATTCACTACTCTCTTCCATTGGGGAACGACCGACTGTGAACAGTTTTGAACTAAGAGTTTATGAAAGTTAACAAACATGCGAAGTGAAACTTTAATAATACATCAAATGATAATAACCTATAGACCTAGTATGAGCATCATGCTTAGTTTGTGACAAGGGCTTAGCGAAAGGATGAGCCAAATTCCCATTAGAGTCAACTGTACTAATGATAAGTTTAATTAAATTGATGTGTTCAAATTAGTTTGATAAGTTTAACTAAATCTTTGTCAGTTCAAGGGTTAGTTACATAATTCAACTATGTGTTTTCAAACTGACTATGATTTTGTAATCATCAAATAGAGGGGATTTGTTAGTCAAATGACCTCATGTGATCATATTTGATGAGATAAAATAAAGCTTGAAAGATAAGGTTAGAAAGTTAAACTGAATTATGTTTAGTCTATCCAGCTTAAGCTTAGTATTCAGCTTCAGGACAGAAGCAGAGTTTCTAAGTAAGTTTTAGAGAACTCGAATGACTTTCTAAGTTAATTAAGAGTATCTATGTGTATGTACATGTGGAAAACCAAAGTATGGTTAAAGTATTCAGCTTGATGAGTCTCAAGCTGACTAACTCAGCTCAATAGTAAAGTCAGTCTGATAAGAGTTTGAATGTGTTCAAATTCTTCACTCCCTATCTACGGTTGGATAAGAAGATTCAAGATTGAAGATAAGAGTTATTCAAGTTATCTATGCGCATGTATAGATAGGTTAGTTTAACTTAGCAGATTTGTATAGTTTAGATGTTTATATGTAAAAGAACTATATAAGCTAACCTTTTAATATGTTTAGAGGTTAACCACCTATTATATTCTTTGTGAGTAAATCATACACGTATGTTTGGGACTGATAAGTTTTAAAGTTGTTTTGGGATATCATTGTTATATAGTTTATCTATTGAAATAGCAAAACAAGTTCTAGCAATTAGTTTGTTACATTAAGAAAGAGAGAGTTAAATTGCAATTAGTGAGTTAAATTAAGATTGCACTACTACCTAGTGTTGAATCTTGGTCTAATTAATAAAAGCATTAGATTTGGTTTTGATTCGTTCATTATAGTTGAGTTGCATATTCAACCGACCCTTCTACACTTCTGTATTAGTTTGTTGATTACCATAGAGACCAACAATATGAGATTTGAACCTCCTCTTCATGAGAGATATTCCAGGGTCCCTTGACGATTAAGACTACTGAATATACATTATCGTGCTCTAATAGAATAATATTTATTATTCGGTATAGGTTACTATAGAGAGTCGAAAATTTATTTTGAACATTAAGTGATTCCTTACTCCATGTCTAACACTCAAATTACAAAATATCATGATTGAAAAGGAAAAACTTGTGTAATGTGTGTATAGATCTATCTCTGGACGTTTGAGATCTTATAATCAGGTTATCCTAATTGTCTCTCTTGGGACATCCTTAGGCTAATGGTGAACAAGTTGTGTTACTTGTCTTCTACAAGTGGGAGCCTGTTTGTGTGTGTGTGCACCGGATATATAACACGTGTCATTATGTCTAATGTTATAAGACACTAAAGGGTCACATTGTTACACACCCAATTAGAATCATCTTTGAAAATTACAAATGATAGTGTGAAGTGATTTAATCAGTTGTATTAATTAAAGAGAGAAATTTATAATAAGTTGTAACACTGTACTTTTTTATTATCATAAAACTGCGTGCGGAAGCTTAATTACATTATAAACATAGGTTAAATACATCATTTTTCTATTTTGAGTTTACAAAATTCTTTCTACAGTGTTAATTACAAAACAGGCTCTTTAACAAAATATCAGTCATCAGAGTGAATGGTCTGACCATAATCCCAGCCATACTTCACCAGAGCCTTACCAAAAGGAATCTGCAAAAGATGATAGTGGGGAATTAGCACAAAGCTAAGTGAGGGAATATATATCTAAACATATACAAGGAAAACAGCCAAACCACATAACTCATATCACCAAGAGAACCGGCGGTGTTGCAACCACCTACAACCATATGTCGGCCAAAAACATAGGTTTACCGATAGCCCTGCTAACATGGACAACAGTACCAGCACCCTTGAATACAACAAATGCATTTCAAGATCAGATACTGTAAATCCCTAAGCAACAGGCCCATCCGAAATCACCAAGCTGATCTCCGAAAACAACATGTATACATATTAACAATACATAAAGTCCAATGAGCATAGTTACAATCAGGATATCACATCCAGCATATCCAAATGTATGAATCCACTCACCGAAGCTTGAACAGCTTAGCACTCAGGAGTCTATATCACTGAGTCTTCTCGTTTCCTGAGAAGATGTAAACACAAGTCAGTATATGTTCCAGAATACTTATTCATAATAAGTAATACACTGATTTATACATCACATGTATGAAGGGTTTTGATCTAACCAAACCACCCTAAGACACAAACTGGTCAAGGCCCTGGGTTTGATCATATACCTTTCTCAACAACAATCCAGATAAAAGGTTTAGAAAAACAATACCTCTTGTGATCTTGGGATTGCTAAAGATAGTCCATCACTACTTCACCACCAATGAACTGGCTGCTAGACCGCTCCTGGAAATACCCGAGCAACATGCAAACCTTGCGTGTGTGTGTGTGTGATCGACGCAAGCTAGAAGCCGAAACCCCCTTGGGATTTGATGATGTCGACACAGAGAGAGAGTAGGGAGGTGGCTAGGGTTCATTTCTTGATTCAAAGTAGAATGCATAAGGATTATGAGCTTTTTCTAGGTTTAAATACTTAAACCTTATCCAAGCCCAAGCCCAAGCCCATTCAATTAAAGCCCATAACTTTAATTGAAGTTTCATTCCTTGCACTTTGACCCCCTGGACTTTACTAGTTAATTAATTAACTATTAATTAACTGGTCCGTTAAATATTAAACTTAATATTTAATTGCCTTTAAATAATAAATAACTATTTATTATTTATTTCATTCTAATAATTAATTCCACTGATTAATTATTTACTTTTCTCTCTAATAATTAATCCAACTGATTAATTATTTCCACACAAAAATATGGTAAATTCCAACTGTTCTAATTGGGTGTGTAGCAGTGTGACCCTTTAGTCTCTTCTAACATTGGATACAATGTACCCATTAATTATCTCTGCACATAATCCAATAGACTCCCACTTGTGCAAGTAATAGTTACTGTATATTGTTAGCCTAAGGAGGTCCCTAGCCAGACACTTAGGATAACCAGGTCATAAGAACTCTTATACCCCAAAATAAAATGTGATAATGTAAACTCTCATAAAACAACTGTTCATGAGCAATCTATCATAAACAAACTGTTCATGAATCAACTATCATAAACTACCTGTTTATGAATGGGTACGGTTATTATAGGTTTGTCCCTTGCAACGCGATATTTCAATTTTGAGCATGAGCATGGAGAGTGTCAACCCAATATCTCAAGAATTATATTCATGACATATTTGATTTCAAAACTGCGTGATAAACGACAAAGAGCAGATCAGTCCGTTTGTGCACGGCCGTGCACTTACCAGTTTCTCTAATCAGCCAAGGGGCCCAGAAATATCTCTCCTAAAAAAGAGGTGCAAATACCTTTTTGCATATTTGCATTTGGCAACACGGCTCCCACTGAATCTAGATACGCCCCTTATGACCATCCTGTTACGGCTTGGCGTTAAGACGCACTAAGGAGACAACAGTTACCGCATTCCAAATCAAATATCTCAGGTTTAAGGATAACCTATGTGATAAATACTTTTGACACGAATCCACGAAGTATTATTCATGGCGGGTCAATCCAATATTCGTAACCCTCAACGAATATCCGTCAATTTTGGTCCCAAAAAACCTTTTGCAGCTATATTCGATATACCTTCGAATCTACCCCAAAATTACAATGACTTTACAACCCTATCAAGGTTCCCACCAAGATAAGTAGTCACGGATAATATTTTGAATAAACCAAGTTTATTCCTGGATGGTTTAAAACATACAAAATGGTGAAGAACACTGAAACTAATTTTTGCACCCTCCATATTCCACCCTGGAATAAAGATGCATAATTTCTACCATTTCATTGACTCAATTCACAGCGTTTATTTGAATTACTTATTATTTTACATTGTAACTTATCACGGATTACAGAGAAAATAATATGCCTATAAACCCAAAACTCAAGACTAGTAGTCTGAAGTACTCCTTTCTTGGTTTTGCTAGAAATCGTTTTCGCAACTTAAAAACAATTCTAGACTTACTTATTTTATAAATTCCTTAAACTTGGAGAACTGGAAATAACTTCAAAGTTTCTGAGTTTATAAAATAATCCCCTTGTAATTAAAGCTCTAATTACACTTGTAGATGTGATAAATCTTACTAGATTCATATCCCCTTTTGAAACGATAAAACCATTTACACATACTTGTAAACTTGAGATTAGATCCCCAGTGTACACAAACACTTATCTAATTTCATTACTAAGGATACCGAAAAATATCCTATTTTATCATCTCTAACGTTAATCAACCACCAACATTAATTATTTTGACCTTTTGAATCTTTTATATATAATTCCTTTTTAAGTCATGACTTGAGTTTAAAAAAACTTGCAATGACATCCTTATTGAGAACCTTTTCAATAAGTCATGCGTTCCTCGGATTAGTTCTCTTTCAAGAACTTTTATTTTTAGACCACTTCTAAAAACATCCGACAATTATATACTTTAAAAGTTCATACTTGTATTTATCATACTAGTTAGATCAACCTTGATAACTTGATAAATACACAAGTCAGGTGCTCCCACTATCTTTTATTAAAAAGAGCATTACCTTAAAACACCCTTTTAGACTCAGTCAATCCTTGACTAATATGCCTAAAACTTGTGTTTAAAAACACTTGTTATTAAAACAGTTTTTGTGAGAAATTTAAACGTTTCATGAAACCAGAACTTGGATTTCTCATATATCCACCTTTCCAATTATGGAAAACGGTTTCATTAAAACCAGAACGCGATTACAAGTATTAAACACTTGTAAAAGTGATTTAAATTTCTTTGCCTAAAACATTTAGTATAAAAACAACCTTGATCATAATAACTATTATAATCACTTTTATACTTTCTTAAATGTTTTATACAAAAACTTTTATCTAGAAATAATAACTATTATTTCTTATCTGATCATGTTCAATGCCTTGAACATTTATCTTTCATAAAATTCTTAAATACTTGTAAATTAGAAAGACTTTCTAATTTCATAAACACAACTTGTTTATCTAAGTATTTATACAGTGGGACTAGCATAAGATCACTGTGAATCACCTATTAAGTCAAAACTTGACTTATTAGTATCCTTTAGTCACAACTGGACTAACCTGATTCATCAAAAGCACACGTGCACGGATATAAACTGAATAATTCAAAATTTCAAATATTAAAACCATAATGTCAACCAAAATTTTTTCACAAACCATGCTAAACAAATCCAAAAACTTTAAACAAAAAAGTTTAATAACTTTGAAAAAGAATTATTAAATATCCGAGCTGCACGTGGGATCTCAACTGCTGGGCTACTTCACTTTCCATCACCTCCTGCAATAAACGAGTGCAAGATATTAGAAAGACTCGTAAGAAACTTTACAATTGGAAAGTGACAAAGAAGCTAGTCACACGATACCTGAGGAGCCAGACTTGCCTCCTGCTTCGTGAGCCTTCGGACAATCTCTTTTCCAGTGTCCGGCCTCGCCGCACTTGAAGCACCGATTCTCGGTTCTTGCCTTGTTCGGCTTTGGCTTCTTGCCCTTGTTGTTATCAGTAGCCCTGTGTGCATTCTGGTTTGGCTGGGTCTTACCCTTTCCCTTTCCGTTGCGCCCCTTCCTCTTCTTATAACCGCCATTGCCCACCATGAGGACGTCCTTAGACTTGGTCCCGATACTCTGCTCCGATGTCTTACTTCAGAGTACAACTCCGCCACGGATTTCTCGATGTTGTTCATGTTGTAGTTGACTATAAAAGGCTTATAGTCGTCTGACAACGAGTTGAGTATCGTATCCGTTGCTAGCTGCAACGGTACTGGGTGCCCAAGCCTTTCCAGGTGGTCCATGTACCCTTTCATTTTCATGACGTAGTTACTGACCGATCTTTACCATCTTGCACGAGTTAAATGCCCTAGTGGCATCATAACACTCGGTGCGGGCTTGCTCCTGGAACATGTCCCTCAGCTGGCGGATCATGTCATAATCAGGAGTTTCCATGATGCTTGACTGCAGCTCAGGACTCATTGTTGCAAGCATGAGGCAACTCACATCCAGGGCGTCATTGGAGCACTTCTGAAAAGCCTCCCTGACGTCTGCCCAAGCGTTGTTGGCAGGAGGGTTCCGCAGAGGTTATTCTAGGACGTACAACTTTCTCTCGTGCCTCAGCACGATCCGGAGATTTCTCTCCCAAGTGAGAAAGTTTGGCCCGGTGAGCTTATCCTTTTCTAGGATAGAGCGAAAAGAGAGGTTGTTAGTGTTGGTAACATTGGTTGCCATCTACAAATTAAAACTCGGCCTAATTAGTAATTACAAATAAACTTTTCTAACATATATCATCAAAACCCATAAATAATATATGTCAGACCTAGGACCTATATTTCACATACTTGACGCAAGGTTTGGTCACTTCCCGCCAAGTCATGCTATTTCTGGTAGGTAACACCCTGTACCAATCGTACCTAGCTGATACGACTCCTAGAACCTCGTAGAGCACTTAGACCCAGTCTAGTATGTTTAACTCTACTCTAGTGCATTTTGCGCCGGGACTCCCGATTATCACCAAAATAGATCGCACCACCTAAGACAGTATGAATTCTGGCCGGGACTCCCGATTATCGCAGAATCTTTCATACCCTTTGCCGCAATGGTTTGAACCCGGATGCCCAAGGTTTGGGCAATTCCGACACCCGAGTACCGTTTAACAGCAAAGGTGTACCATTATATGGGTAGCACACTGATCTAAGATTTTCTTGGGATTAAGTTTAAAAGAAAAACTTAATTTTCCAGTTTTTTGAAAAACCATTTTTAAAACCATCTGTTTTAAAAAATACGATTTACATGTGTACCTATACTAGGTGCACAAAACGTCTTTATAAGTTCCAAACTTCTAATCTTGAAAAAACTTTTAAATTTACGAAAAATGTAATAATACGACTTGCAAACTGAAGTCATATTCTACCTTGTCATAAATCGTGGTTTTTCACTATTTAATAATTACCTATTATTAAACCCATTTTCACAGCATCACATACAAATATGAATATGCATAAAAAGATCACAACCACGCAGATAAAACAGATAAAAAACCTATAGTTTCGCCTTCATGATGCATTGCTCCCACTCGCCTCGACACCTCCACCGAAGTACCCGAGCACTGTGCAAACCATCATCTTGGAAATCTTCTTGAACTCCATCTAGATTATGGGACAAAACTACAACTAGTACTATTACAATTACAGTAATAAAAGGGGTTGTAAGTGGCACGCAGGCCTCCCCGAACCAGTACAATAATACAAAATGAAAAATGGGATTGTAATTGGCACGCAGGCCTTCCCAAAACCAAAATAAAAGAAGAATAAAAGCGAGTCCTAAGTGGCAAAACTATAGCTATATATGTATATCACAACCACGCAATATATCAAAAGAGAACACTCTTAAATTGAGAACAGAGAGGACACTTTTGAAACTTTGATTTCAAAAGTCAACTTTACATCCATAGCTACCCAAAAGTCAACCTTACATCCTAAATCTTAAAATCAAAATTATTTCTATAATTATTAACAATTTAAAATTTTGTATGCATTGATGCATCAAATAACACTTTTGTATGCATTGGTGCATCAGGATTATATTCGAACATATTATCAAAAAAAAGTGACATTTTTTAAATACTATGATCAATGGAATCAAATGCCTAAATAAATTGTGACAAAATTTGAACCATCCGATCAATGAAATCAAACTTTCAAAAGTGTTCTCTCTGTTCTCTATTTAAGAGGGTTCTCCCTTGATCCTCACCCTATATATATATATATATATATATATATATATATATATATATATATATATATATATATATATATATATATATATATATAACCACATAGTTAATATAAAAGCGATAAACACAGAACCTGATTCGTTTAACTATTCTCATCTACCCTTTTGACTAATAACTATTAATCAAAAATGAGAATTATAATCATCTAAGTTATTTAAATTAACTTGATCAAAATAGTTTTTCAATAAATTCTGAAAAACATAACCTTATTCAAAAACTTGAATAAGTCCTATGTCGAGTTTTTCTTTTACTAATTTTACCAAAAACTTAAACACGACAAAAATGATCATAATTTAAATAATATCGACTTGTTTATTTCTCCTTATATAAACTAACCCTTTTAGAGTTTCTTTATAACATCTCAACTGGACATGATAAACAAAACATCCAAAAATATATATATTTTAACTAAAGCTAATTAATATATATATATATATATATATATATATATATATATAGAGAGAGAGAGAGAGAGAGAAAATGGATCAACAAAGAACCTCATCTTAAATAAAGAACCTAAAGAACCAATCTGGACCATTAGATCATCAAAATCAATGGATGAGATTGAACGATGGCAAAACTGTAATTAAATGTATTAATTTATGAAGAAAAGGGCAAACATGGAAAATCCCTCCCCCAACAACCTACGAATTTTATAAAAAAAACCCCAAAAAACTTTAAATCGTCATAACTTTTTTAGTTTTGTGAATTTGAACAAAAAAATTATACCAATCTTTTAGTTTTTTAATCCTCTTTCAAACAAGATCACTCTTCCCATATTTTTCTAAACTTTTTTTGATCATGAAATTTTTGTTTGCATTTTGGGCATAATGTAGTATTCTGTACGAATTTTGCATTTTGGGTTGAATGTGTAATTTTGCATTTACCCATCTGATCCATACGAAATCTGCCCCAATTTGTTTAGTTACCCACAATCAGCCCCACCAATTTGGTGTGTGTGTGTGTGTAAATGAAAGTGTACATAGCTACTTAATTGGTGCATGATCATATACATGTCCAACCCGCATATGCTACGTAGCTATCCATTCATTATATCCTTAAATTCAATATATATACCTACCTAGCTATAGCTTCCACTCATAAGATCAGACCTGCAGATTACAAAATGTTTCCAACAATTATTTGTTTGTTTACTTGTGACTACTTGTATTTTCAATGTCTTTCCAGCTACCAAAGCCAATGATCATTTTGCATTATTATAATTTTTGCATTTTAGAAGCATCTAGATGACCTACATATTTATATTTACGTTTACAATTTTCGCATTTTGCATTTAGGTTTGAACGAACCCAGCTCAAAATGCAAACTACGGATTTTGCATTTTGCATTTAGATTTGAATGAACCCAGCATCTATGAATTTTGCATTTTGGGCTTCAATGAACCCAGCTCAAAATGCAAACTACGGATTTTGCATTTTGGGTTTGAATGAACCCAGCTCAAAATGCAAACTACGGATTTTGCATTTTGGGTTTGAATGAACCCAACTCAAAATGCAAACTTTGCATTTCAAAAAAAAGTTTTAGAAATATATCAAGTCCGGTCTTGTTTGAAAGAAGACGAAAAACTGAAACTAACGGTATAAATTTTTTGTTAAAATTCTTAAAAACGAACAAGTTATGATCATTTAAAGTAAGTGGAGGTTTTTTTTTTTAAATTTTGGGGGAGGCTGGGAGGGTGACGCTGATTTTCTTTTTCTTTTTTTTTAATTTTCCTTTTTTTCCCCTAAACTATGTGCCACATGTCATCACTAGAGGAGGTTCTTTAGGTTCTATGTTTAAGGGAAGTTATTTGTTTAACCATACCCTATATATATATATATATATATATATATATAAAACTTTATTAATTTTAAAACTTAAAATTAATAACATTTTTGTATTTAACCGAAAAACTATTTGGACCATCTATTCTTGGGCCGAGAACCATCTGGGCCAAGAACCCCTTGGGTCGAGAACCCCTGGGCCGAGACCCACGTGGGCTAAGAACCCCTTGGGTCGAGAACCCCTCGGCCAAAAACCCCTTGGGCCATACACCAACCTCGGCCATAGACCGCCTGGGCCGAACACCCATCTGGGCCGTAGACTGCCTGGCACACCGCCAATGACCGCCGCCAACCACTCGCCGAATTCTGGGCTGCCATCGACCTGCGACCGCCGCACCTAGGCCGTCGACGGTGGTGGTTATGTTTTTCGATTAAAAACAAAAAGAATAAATTTTTAAATCCTAATCCCTTTTAATCTATTAAAACTAGCTAGTTTTAATATCCTGATTAAAAAATGGATTTAATCAAAAACCAAACCTTATAATTATTAACATGACCAAAAAGGTTCCACTAATAATTAATAATCCTAAAAACTGATTTTAACCTTTAAACAAAAACAGTTTAAATTTCTGGTCAAGATCAGGTTTTTAGATAAAAAGACTTATCTTTTAACCGTTTAAACAAAAGGTTTAAAACTTATCTGATTAAAATAAAATCTTTTATTATCCGGACGAAAAACAGAAGCTTGTTTTAACCATCCTATGGTTTTCGATTTTCAATATGGAGAAAACAAGATGAAGTAGATGATCATATTCCATAAACGAATCAACTATCTAGATTATCTAGGTTTATCAATTAAAACAAACTGTTTAATTTATCTTGATTAAAAACTTGTTTTTATCGAAAATTATAATCCTTTTAACCGTTTAAAGCTAACTGTTTAAATTTTCTGATTAGTAGGATTAAATCTTTTAGCAACTGGATACAAAAACAGACAGTTTTGTTACCCTCTTGATTTTCGAAAAACATAAAGAACAAGTAGATGATCAAGAACAAACCTTAAATCTAAAACAGATAAACATTAGAAACTATAGATCATGGAGCTGAGGCTCTGATACTACTGAAGAGTTTTGATCTGACCAAACCACCCTAAGACACAAACTGGTCAAGGCCCTGGTTTGATTCCACTGGTTCAATCCTAAAGCGGAAACAGATTGAACACAACCCTCTAAACCCCAAAAGGGTTAGGATCTTACTAATAATCATATACGTTTCTCAACAACAATCCAGATAAAAGGTTTAGAAAAACAATACCTCTTGTGATCATGGGATTGCTAAAGATAGTCCACCACTACTTCACCACCAATGAACTGGCTACTAGACCGCTCCTGGAAATACCCGAGCAACACGCAAACCTTGCATGTGTGTGTGTGTGATCGACGTAAGCTAGAAGCCGAAACCCCCTTGGGGTTTCATGATGTCGACGCAGAGAGAGAGTAGGGAGGTGGCTAGGGTTCTTTTCTTGATTGAAATTAGAATGCATAAGGATTATGAGCTTTTTCTAGGTTTAAATACTTAAACCTTATCCAAGCCCAAGCCCATTCAATTAAAGCCCATAACTTTAATTGAAGTTTCATTCCTTGCACTTTGACTCCCTGGACTTTACTAGTTAATTAATTAACTGGTCCGTTAAATATTAACCTTAATATTTAATTTCCTTTAAATAATAAATAACTATTCATTATTTATTTCATTCTAATAATTAATTCCACTGATTAATTATTTACTTTTATCTCTAATAATTAATTCAACTGATTAATTATTTCCACACAAAAATATGTTAAATTCCAACTGTTCTAATTGGTTGTGTAGCAGTGTCACCCTTTAGTCTCTTATAACATTGGATACAATGTACCCATTAATTATCTCTGCACATAATCCGGATCAAATTCACAATTCCGTATGTCAAGGCATTTCCATGCGGTTTTTATACCAATTCCGGATAGCATGCGGAATTCTTCTTAAAATCCGGATAAGTTAATAATTCCGTATAAATTCATAATTCCGAATAAGGTCATAATTCCGAATAAGTTAAGGCAATTCATCCGGTTTCTCATGAATCCCGCATCACATGCGGTTTGTATCACATTCCGATCAAACATGCGGATTTTAGTCCAATTCCGTATAACATAATCCTTATAAAGTAAAGGCATAAGCATTCAGTTTTCAATACATGTGGATTCTATCAAATTCCGTATCACTTCATGCGGATTCTTAATCAATCCGGTTAACTCATGCGGTATACATCAATTTCGGATGATTCAAAGTCATGAATTCCGGATGTTTCATGTTCTTGGTTATTTGATCTTATTTTCAATTCTGAACTTATTTGATGTTCATGCATAGAAATATACATTTCCAGAATTTATAATAAACACATAATAAACATGAATTCTCATCAATTGCTAACATGCATTCATCCTAACTTCATACAATTCAAGATTCATTCGGTTTTCACATAAAATCCATAAATCCGAATGAAATTAACAATTATCAACAATTATACTAACCTTAAGGATCAAGTATAGCAGAATTCAATTTAAATAAATCAAGATTGAAAGATGAACATGAATCCTCTTTGTTCTTCCCTTCGGCCGAGAGCTCCACACAAAACACACACACTAATTTTTATCTTTTGCATGTAATAAGAATGTGGTGGCATGATTAGTTTGTTTTAGTGTCCATCAATGGACACTTCGTCCTCCACTAAGTCACCATTATATTTAATTAATTACCTTTTCTAATTAAAATAATTAATTAAATAAAATAACATAATTAATTATCACATAACACATAATGATAAATAATTCACATAATCAAATATAAGTCTCAAGTTTAATTACCTTATTATTCTAAGCTGGTAAAGAGGGTGTTACAAATCTCTTCCCCTTAAGAAGATTCCGTCCTCGGAATCTCATCGCGCTCGAAAAGGGAAGGATAACGACTCCTCATATCCGCCTCAATCTCCCAAGTCAGATCAGAGCCTAGACTATGTTTCCACTTGCACAAGACCATCGGTATCTGTTTCTTCATCGGCTTTGTTACCTTACGATCAAGTAACTCAACTGGTTCCTCAATAAGTCTCTGATTGGAATCTACACGAATATCTTGTATCGGAAGAACCTGAGTCTGATCCTCTACATTGCACTTTCTCATATAGCACACGTTGAAAGTATCATGAATTCCGGCTAAGTCATCTGGTATCCCAAAGCGATTGTCTGATCATTCACTACTTGTCTTATTCTGAAAGAACCAATATATCGAGGAGCAAACTTCCCATGTTTACCAAAATGAATAACACCCTTCCACGGTGACACTTTCAAATAAACCTTTTCTCCCTCTACAATAGATACTAGTCGACGACGCGGATCTGCATACATCTTTTGACGGTCTCTCGCAGCTTTCAGCTTTTCTCTGGCAATAGCTACCTTATCAGCCGTAATCTGTACTATATCTGGGCCCGCAAATTGCTTTTCTCCAGCCTCTAACCAACATGTTTGAGTTCTACAAGGACACCGATACAACATCTCATACGGCGGCATACCAATGCTGGAGTGATAGGAGTTGTTGTAAGCAAATTCAACCAATGGCAGATGTGAATCCCACGAACCCCTAAACTCTAGCACACAGGCCCGAAGCATATCCTCTAAAGTCTGAATAGTTCTTTCTGATTGACCATCTGTTTGTGGGTGATAAGCTATACTCAAATTAACTGTGGATCCCAACGTTTGTTGCAATTTGTTCCAAAAGTTAGACACAAATCTCGAATCCCGATCTGAGACAATGGAAAGAGGAACTCCATGTCTAGACACTACTTGATCAATGTACAACTGTGCTAACTTACTCAACGACGCAGTTTCAGCAGTAGCTAGGAAATGAGCACTCTTGGTTAATCTATAACCCAAATCATATCATGACCTCTCTGAGTTCGTGTAAGTTTTGTTACAAAATCCATCGAAATGTGATCCCACTTCCACTCGGGTATTTCCAACCGCTTCTGATGTTCAGCTTTAACCTGTGCACAGATGTGACATGTCTCAACAAAACGGGCAACATCCATTTTCATAGTCGGCCAATCATAATACATCTTTGTACTAGCCGGATGTATTGACAGTATTGACTTGTGAGCTTCATTCAGAAGTAATTCCCTCAGATTACCAAACTTTGGCACCCAAACACGAGCATGATAAACCTTCAAACCACGTGTGTCAATAGTTAATTCATGTTGTCGTTTAACCATCAGTTCATCCTTCAAATTCTCATCTTTCAAGGCTTCAAGCTGAGCGGCTAAAAGTTGATCCACTAAATCAGATTTAATCTCCAAACGCATAAATCTCACTGTATCTGAAGATCCTTTCCGACTGAGTGCATCTGCAACTATGTTAGCTTTACCCGAATGATACTGAATATCGCAATCATAATCCTTAATCAATTCCAACCAACGGCGTTGTCTCATATTCAATTCTTACTGAGTAAATACATACTGTAGACTTTTGTGATCAGTATAAATCGTGCACTTGGTTCCATACAGATAATGTTTCCAAAGTTTTAGTGCAAATACCATTGCAGCAAATTCCAAATCATGAGTCGGGTAATTTTTGTTCGTTAGGTTTCAACTGTCTCGAAGCGTAAGCAATCACCTTACCTCTCTGCATCAAAACACATCCCAACCCGGCATGAGAAGCATCACAGTAAATCACGAAATCCTCTTAACCTTCAGGCAAAGAAAGAATAGGAGCTTGATATAAAAGTTGTTTAAAGTTTGAAAAGCATTTTCCTGAGTAGTACCCCACTGAAATTGAACATCTTTTCGAGTTAACTTGGTTAACGAACCGGCAAGCTTAGAAAAATCCTTAATAAACCGTCTATAGTATCCTGCTAATCCTAGAAAACTTTTGATCTCTGTTGGCGTTTTCGGAGCACTCCAGTTCATCACAGCTTCAATCTTGGACGGATCCACTTTAATACCATCTTTATAAACTATATGTCCTAGAAACTGAACTTCGCGCAACCAAAATTCACATTTTGAAAACTTAGCCTATAATTTATTCTCCTTTAATATCTCCAGAACCTGTCTCAAGTGCTGATCATGTTCATCCTCCATTTTAGAATACACCAAAATGTCGTCAATAAACACAATCACAAATTTGTCTAAAAATGGTCGGCACACACGATTCATTAAATCCATAAATACGGCAAGAGCATTCGTCAAACCAAACGGCATTACTAAAAATTCATAATGACCGTAGCGTGTACAAAAAGCTGTCTTCGGTATATCTTCTTTAGCTACTCTCACTTAATGATACCCCGATCTCAAGTCAATCTTTGAAAAGTAAGAAGCCCCTTGTAGTTGATCAAATAAATCATCAATCCTGGGCAACGGGTACTTGTTCTTGATGGTTCTCTTATTCAACTCTCGGTAATCAATACACATACGAAGAGTTCCATCTTTCTTTTTCGCAAATAACACAGGTGCACCCCAAGGAGAAGAACTCGGAAGAATAAACCATTTGTCTAACAACTCATGGATCTGAGTCATCATTTCCCGGATTTCTGATGGAGCTAAACGATACGGAGCTTTCGTAACAGGTGTAGTGCCAGGTATCAGATCAATTTTATACTCTACCTCTCGGAGAGGTGGCAACCCCGGTAGATCATCTGGAAATACTTCCGGATATTCTGACACAACTCGGACATCGGTGACTGGTCTCTTCTCCTTCTTCACATCAATAGCATAAGCCAAGTAAGACGCACACCCTTTTGCTAGAGATTTTCTAGCCTTCATAAACGAGATGATTGGAAAAGAGGATTGGGCCCTATCCGCGCGAGCCACGACATGCGACCCGTCAGCCAAGGGAATAGTGATAAGTTTCTTATGGCACTGGATACTAGCTTTATGGTAACTTAACCAATCCATGCCTAGTACTAAGTCAAAACCCGGTATAGGCATAAGTAAGCAATCAACAGGAAAACTAGTATCATCTATATCTATGTTTACTCCAGTCACTAATGAGGTAACAGACACTAACTTACCATCTGCTATCTCTACCTCTAAAGGAGAAGCAATCACAGTAGCAGACAGTTTCAATTTATCACATAAAGATACATATATGAATGACCTATTTGCACCATAATCAAATAACACACGGGCAGGCACAGAGTTTATCAAAAACATACCCATAATCACATCATTGTTTCTAGTAGCCTCATTAACTATCATCTTAAAGGCTCTTCCTTCCGTAGAAGGTGGAGTCTTTCTCTTCTGACCTGCAGAAGACGATCCCCCGACATTGGCTACCCCTTGCCCTGTCCCTGTTGATCTCTGTTTAGTGCATGCTCCAGCTCGGTGACCCTCTTCATGACAGTTCCAGCACACATTTGTTTTAAATCGGCAGTCTGAAGGTTCATGACCAAATTCACCACAACGCAAGCACCGACGAGTCTGCGGTGTGCATGGTCCGGTATGACGAGATTTGCAAGTTCCACACCATGGATTACCTTGGTTAGATCCCAAACCCTTGGATTTCTGATCTCCCCGGTTCTGGTTGTTCTGCCACTTGCCCCTTATTTTGATTTCCGCTTTGGTTCCCACCAGACTTGTGTGATGATCCCTTTTCTCGGTTCATCTTTTCTCTAGCCCTCACATCACCTTCAGCAGCCCTAGTTAATGTGAACGCCTGAACCAAAGATGTTGCCAAACAGGTGTTACCCCGATACTCAGGCAATAATGCTTGAACAAAATGTTGGATCTGTGTGGGTTCATCAGGCACCCACTGCTTTGTAAATCTCAAAGTTTCATTAAACTTGGTGATTTATTCATTAACGGACATCCTGTCGTTCTGAGCCAAATCCATAAAATTCCGCTTCACTTTTGCCAAATCAAATGCATTGCAAAAATGTTCACAGAATTTATTCTGAAATTGCTCCCAAGTCACAGAGTTCACGATCTCCCTGGAAAGATGTGCTGTTAAAGAATCCCACCATGTTGTAGCTTGACCTTTCAATCTTCGGGTTGCAAACTTAACTCTCTCAGACTCCTCACAATTACAGGCATCCAATGCCTTAACCGTCTCCCTTAGCCAATTCAGTATAACAGTAGGATCAGAGCTTCCAGAATACTCCGGTGGCTGGCAATCCATAAAATCCTTGTACTGACATCTTGGTTTATAACTTTCCTGTGGTGGATAACATGGAATGAAGAAATTCTATGGTTGTGGTTGATGAGGTTGTGTACCTTGTGGGATAGGTACAAAAGGTAAAGACCTATAGGGTGTTGACACGGTGCTAAATGGAGTTGCAGTAAAAACAGGAGGTGGTATGGGCTGAGTAAACATAGTTGGTTCTCTGGGCATATGGATTGTTTGTGTTTGCTGTGAAGATTGGGTTTGCTGTTGCTGTTGCTCTAATTGTTGAATTCTATCTTTAAGAGTTTGCAGTGTATCCTCTAGCTGAAGCACATAGTCTTGCTGATCAGATTCACCATTGTGGGAAGTACCAGCTCGGTTGTACTGTTCATTTACTGTTGTAGAGGATTGATTGTTGTTTCTTCTGGGGTTGCAGGGGTAGTTTTCCGGTTATCGTTGTCGGCCATATTCTGTCTCATACACAATATCTCACCAGTTATTAGATTTAAATCCGTTAGTATAATCATACGAACCACCCTCAAAGCGACACTACTAATTACCCACCCAGGGATTACTGGAGTGACCAGAGCCTTGGTTCGAGTATTGCACGAAATAACCAATGCAAATCCTCAAACCAATGTTGTGATACCAATTTGTAACACTATACTTTTTGATTATCATAAAACTGCGTGCGAAAGCTTAATTACATTATAAACATAGGTTAAATATATCATTTGTCTATTTTGAGTTTACAAAATTCTTTCTACAGTGTTAATTACAAAACAAGCTCTTTCTTCTTAAAATTTGGATAAGTTAATAATTCCGTATAAATTCATAATTCCGAATAAGTTCATAATTCCGAATAAGTTAAGGCAATTCATCCGGTTTCTCATGAATCCCACATCACATGCAGTTTGTATCACATTCCGATCAAACATGCAGGTTTTAGTCCAATTCCGTATAACATAATCCTTATAAAGTAAAGGAATAAGCATTCGGTTTTCAATACATGCGGATTCTATCAAATTCAGTATCACTTCATGTGGATTCTTAATCAATCCGGTTAACTCATGCGGTATACATCAATTCCGGATGTTTCATGTTCTTGGTTATTTGATCTTATTTTCAATTCTGAACTTATTTGATGTTCATGCATAGAAATATACATTTCCAGAATTCATAATAAACACATAATAAACATGAATTCTCATCAATTGCTAACATGCATTCATCCTAACTTCATACAATTCAAGATTCATTCGGTTTTCACATAAAATCCATAAATCCGAATTAAATTAACAATTATCAACAATTATACTAACCTTAAGGATCAAATATAGCATAATTCAATTCAAATAAATCAAGATTGAAAGATGAAGATGAATCCTCTTTGTTCTTCCCTTCGGCCGAGAGCTCCACACAAAACACACACACACTAATTTTTATCTTTTACATGTAATGAGAATGTGGTGGCATGTTTAGTTTGTTTTAGTGTCCATCAATGGATACTTCGTCCTCCACTAAGTCACCATTATATTTAATTAATTACCTTTTCTAATTAAAATAAATAATTAAATAAAATAATACAATTAATTATCACATAACACATAATGATAAATAATTCACATAATCAAATATAAGTCTCAAGTTTAATTACCTTATTATTCTAAGCCGGTAAAGAGGATGTTACATAAGTAGTTTATTTATTAATTATACGTTAATCCATTAAGTATTCGTTTAATTTTAACGGTTGATTAAATAAGTCTATTAGTTAATCAAATGGTATGTGATAATTAGTTAATTTGGTTACCCTAATCACTCTCCTTCTCTCTCTGTCTTCGACTCCACGGCCAAGAACACATATAATAAAATAGTAATAAATTTAAGGGTAATGATAACCAGTCTTATTTGCAAAAAGTTCACATTAACAACCTTTTTAAGCATTCAAATTTTCTATCTATGACACACGCTTCTCATCTTTAAAGTTTAGAATCTTATTCAAATATACAATTATCCACAATTCTTAAGGCTGTGGTTATTACTGTCTTAAATTTTAAATATAATTATTTATTTAGAACTAAAAAATAGAAAAATAAAAGAAATAAAAGGAATAAAAAAAGTTGATATAGTTATCAAATAAAAAAACGACCAGCTACATTGCCTAAATATAAAAACTAAATTTATAGATAGTATAATAATATTAAAGTTTAAATCTAATAACACAATTAGTTATAAAAGAAATGGAAAAAAAGAGAAGGTAGTAGAGCAAATGAGGATACGATACAAAAGGATGTAATAACTTTTTACATATAAATAAATACATTATAAAGAAAATATCTAATGCAGATTTTTTTGAAAATTTCTTTTATTCAAGAGAGGTAAAAGAAGAAAAAAAAAATGATAATATTTAATATTTAATTATATAATGAAATTAAGCAAAAGGCTGGTAAAAATATATTAGAAGTGAATGAAGCCATGAGGGGAGTGTTTGTTGAATGGATGTACAATGTATGGCCCATCTGAAAGAAAAACAAAGAAAGAAAGAAAAAGAAAGAAAGAAAAAGATAGCTGGTCCTTATATAGAAGGAAAATTAAAAGAAGGGAGGACTCAAACTCAAATCACTCACGATATAATAAAATGACTTTACCAACTCATCCAAATGAATAACCAGCGCATTTTAGATTTTCTCAGTTATGAACAGTGAAAACTACGTATGTTAAGGCTTGTGTAATGTTATTATTATAAATAATTAAAATTAAAATTTTATTATATATATAGGAACAAAATAAAGTTGAATTACATATAATAATAATTTTATAAAAATTTATTATATTCACATACTTTAATGTTGTTTGTTTTCGTAGATATAAATGTCTTATGTCTTCTTGAGAAGATGTGGTTAATAAGGTCCTAAGTCTGAAAAGATATGCGGAAAAATATGTAGTTTTTAACTTCCCAAAATAACCAAAACTAAGACAGAATAATGTCTTATGTCTGCAAAAAAACAAACAAGCTTATTATAAACGTCTGCGGGCGCGCATACGTTTCTTTGAAAAAACAAACAAGCCTATTCAAAATTTTTGCGCGCCATAGACGGTTTTTTAAAATAAGACCGTATTTGAAAAAACAAACAAAGCCTTTATCCTTCTAATAAATATACTAGCTTAACACCCCGTGTATAAAAACGGAGATGATTAAAGTTATTTTTAAGATGTTTTATGTTTTTTAGAGTACTAACTAACATGTATAGAAAATAAATCTGTCAAACATACATAGAACATAGAATGTATTTAACCGAAAAAATTGAATCATTATCAAGACTTGGAAAATCATCTATAGCTTCAACAATGGTGTTTTGGAAGAAGTTAATTTTCACCACATGATCAAACAATTTAAGTTTAGAAGAGTACGATGCAACCCTGAAATTTGAAATTATATAAAAATCATCTTCTTCTATGTTAGAACTGTATTATTAAGCGGTAGATTGAAGGATTGCGATATGTAACTATGATAGGAGTTATAACAATAGTTGAGGGTGCTTATTGTAAATATACCTTATAGGTATATAACCCTTGTGATACACAAGGAAATGTATGGATTGCCACATAATGAATGGCTTAACTATGTGTTTTGCAAGATGAAATGAGATTCTCTCTCAACCTATCATAGTTACATATCTCAATCCTTCAATCTACTGCTTGTTTATCCCTAACAAGTGGTATCAGAGCCAAAGGAGTGAAGATCTATCAGGTGATATCATCAACAAATCAAAGTTTGAAGATCAAAGGGGTTGTTCCTCGAAGAAAAAGGGGATGATCATACGGGTTTTTCAACTCAAGATGCTACTTATGATCTGAAAATAGGGGTTATCGATCGAGAATCAAACAACATCTACTATTCTTTGATCGAAAAAGGTATATTCAGCTGTTCCATGCACGAAAAATCAGAAAAATTGAAGTTTTCTCAGGTTTATTGTTCATGCCTTGAATTTATTGTTTCATCTACGAAGGCATCATTTTACGTGGGTTTGGTTTGGATTTTAAAAGATAAATGGTCGAAATTGTTACTTTAGTCAACCACAAGAAAATCGATTTTAGTCTGATCGATTTTGAAGCTTTCAAAATTTTGTCAAGAACAATTGGAAAATTGAAGAACACTTCAGATCTGGGATTTTGATTTCAAAAAGGATAAAAACATCAAAAATTTGGTGTTCGTGTGTGAAATCAAGTGCTGGTATGGGTGTTTGTGTTTGAGTGTGGAACTTGCACAAGTCAAGATCAAATCATGTACAAGTAGGCAGATTTGACATGTTTTGTGACAGGTGCGATAGCTATCAGCCGCACTTTTTAAGTTCCTGTGCGATAAGTAAGAAATTCACCAAGTGTTGGCCAATCGCGTGGATCCAATCGCATCAATTTCACATCCAATCGCACAAATCCAATCGCGTGGATCCAATCGAATGCGATTCAATTGCACTGATCCAATCGAACGGATCCAATCGCACGGATCCAATCGCACATATTCAATCGCACTGATCCAATCGCATGCGATCCGAATCATACTCTATCGACTGTGTTCTTATATTATTCTATCTATTGTGGTCTATCGAACAGGTTTCTCAGAGTTGCAATTTCCACTCAAAATTTCAAAATTTTCATCCGAAATGCATTTTCTGATATAGCGATATTCTTCATTTTCAAAAATTTTCAAGCTGACCTGGACCCCCAGGGGTCTGCCCCTTGGACCCCAGCCAGGGGCTCTGCCCCTTGGACCTCGCCAGGGGTTGCCACCCCTTGGACCCCGCTATCAGGGGCGCTGCCCCCGAACCCCCGTCGTCGTTCTGACTGATTTATCTTGCCACCTTGATTCCTAAGTCAAGTGTTTGGATTTTTTGACTGAGTCAGGAGTTCTCAAAGTTTCAGTTATCATTTTGATGTTTCTAGATTTGGGTTAGCTTTGGGTCATTACTACCATGTACTTAATTTCTAGTACCCTATGTCTAGTCATCCTGCCCTTTCGTGACTGATTTTTGGTTCTTCTTTCTTAGTATCACCAATATCTGGTTTCAAAACCAGATTTTTGCCATCTATTCCTTGTTTCTTTAGAATTTTGGTAGTCTAGTATAAGTTAGTTCTGAATTCTCATTTGTCATTCTAATCTTTCAGAATTCGTGTATCGTTACTTGATTGTCTTAACCAACATCCGTTTACTTCATGTTTTCTAAAAGTTTGATAGATTTTTGTGTGCTTTCGAATAAGGATGTATCTGACTCCCTGTTTACGTTATGCGTTCAAAGTCACCTTTTCTATAGCTGTATAAGTTGAATTCCCTTGAATAATAGTTCAAGATCCCTGTGTTCGTTAATGCTCATATCATTCTATAGAATTCTTATCTGTCCCAAGTTCGTTTGCATCCACTTGTCTTTCGTTCTCTTTGTCACTTGTTGTGATCCGGACTAGGTTGATACTCTTGTGCGAGAATTCTCAGATTTTCGATTTGGTTGATGTATTCACCTCTGATCTATATACACTCCTCAACGATCCATTTTGGCTCACAAGTGGTAGAAGTTAATAGACTGATACTTCACAACTGAACATTTTTCATGATGACCAGTAAAGACTTTGGACATCATGAGGGGGAGATATAAAGATTTATTCGGTTGGTTACTGCATGAGACATATTGTACAAGGTATTCAGTCTAGGGGGAGAAGTACTTAGATGGAAGTATACTTAGATGAAAGTAAAAAAAAAAATTATTCTCGCCCCAATCTTATCTTCAAGGATCGAGAGCAACATTGTAGGGGGAGGGTTTCCCCGTTCGTGATTCTAGGGGGAGTAAGCAACATATTCTCTCCTATTGATGAATCCTTATATGCTTCCGCTGATGCTACCAATGCTCAAGGATCCAAATGCTGAAAACCTTTATATGCTAAATTGATAATATAACCGAAGGCAATCAATGCCTTAGGTTACTGGAGCGCTTCAAGACAATAAGCAAAAGACCCTCAACAAGCTGAAGAGATCAAGACTCCTATTCATTTTATTCTGCAACTCCTATTCCATTCCAAAGGGGGAGATTGTTAGAACTGTATTATTGTAATAGAATAGGAGTTATAACAATAGTTGAGGGTGCTTATTGTAAATATACCTTATAGGAATATAACCCTTATGATACACAAGGAAATGTAAGGATTGCCACACTTACAAGAAATAAACTATGTGTGTTCTAAGGTGAAAACTAGATTCTCTCTCAACCTTATCATAGTTATCTTAGCAATCCTTCAATCTACCGCTTATTTATCCCTAACATTCTAATTGACACTCGAACGTCGTTAGTAACATTTTCTAATGGTGGTGGTTATCTTGTAAACCCTGTTCAGAATAACTATTTAAATAAAAAATACTAATAAAAAATATGGACTATGGGCAAATGATATATATACGATTTATATTGAATATTAAAAATTACCCATTCATCCATGAAAATCATCTCAAAACTCAATAAATTTATTTGATTGTCATTAAAAAAGTTTTTTCAAATGAGAATTAATTTTATTTTGATGATACAGTGATATGATTTACCTATTATGTTTTTTAGAAATGTGAACCTATCTCGTTTTCTACTATAGCATTGTCAGCTTTAAAAATAGAAACCACCATAGAAAACAACAGAAAATAAATGTAAAAGTTTTTGAACTTAATTTAACAATCTAGGTATATATTGTAGGATAATAAATATATATTATTTTTATTTACCTATACTAATCACCTAGAAATATGGAAAGTTTAAAAATTAAAAAAAATATATTATCTAAATGAAGTTTCAATTTTTTAATAATCACACTTGATATGAGAAACATAAATAAATTAAAGATTTTAGTTCGCGAAAATGTATCCAAGTTGTCTCCTTTTGCTATTTTGTGTAACTTTTAATGTATCAAACCTTCTATAATTACCACTTAATGTATCGGGTAACCTCCTAATCAGGTTACAGGTACATTTTATTTTTTAAAATTATTTTTATATCTCTAAAATGCCACATATGACTCCATGTCAACAATTCATGACATATTATTGCCACCTCATTTTTTGTTAATTTGTTTTTGAAGAACATTCTTCATCACCATCATCTTCAAGAATGAGACATTAAGAAATCGATAACCTAAAACTGCAACAAGAACCCAAAACTGCAACAATCAATAACCCGAAATTATAACTAACATTAAGAAATCATAACCCTAAATTGTCAACAAGAATCCATATGTACACAATAACTCAAAACTTACAAGAACTCACAATCGATGGCTATGAATCAGATGATATAGAAAACAAGAACTCACATCTAAGTAACCATAACTCAAAACTTACAAACCTAAATCGTAGGTCGAATATGAACAAATCAAAACAAGATCTGGACCTAAATCGAAGCAAGATCGGGACCTTAACAAATCAAAACAAGATCTGGACCTAAATCGAAGCAAGATCGGGACCTTAACAAATCAAAACAAGATCTCGACGAAATCGAAGAGTATAGCCATCAAGAACTTGGATTTAACAGTTACATACTTGGAAATCGAAGAGTATCGATGATATGTGTATAAACACTACGAGCCCTAAATCGATGTCGCAAACCTATATCGATCGCTGATGACTAAACCGTTCAACTATTACGAGCCCTAAATCACTGGAAACGCATGAACCTTGTACCAGGGATGAAGATGAAGCTTGAACCAGGGAAGAAGCCCAGCTCTTCGATGAAGAACGCATATGTGATTAAACCCTCGATGGAGATGAAAACCATGGATTTTTTACTTTTCGATGGAGATGAAAACCCTCGATGGGAAGAAACCCAGCTCTCGATGAACAACAAACCTTTCGGGAAACAAATCGATTGTGATTTGAAGATGTTCATAAAGTTCTTACCTTTCAATGGAGATGAAAACAGATCGATGGTGGTGGAACAGATCGATGGTGATTTGAAGATGAAGATTTGGTATTTTTGATGAAGATCTAATAGAATCTATCATGGATGATGGATCTTTGTATTTTTATTATTATTATTATTATTATTATTATTATTATTATTATTATTATTATTTATGTATTATTTTACTTATTTAATCCATCAAAAATCCACATCATATGCCATTCATCCGCCACATCAGCAAAATATATGCATGTCACAATTAACTTGTTACACATCAGCAAGTTGTAGGTAACAAGTAAACTAGTACATAAAACAGTAACTTTTTTAGGTTTGATACATTAAATGGTAAGTTTGAGAGTTCAATACATAAAATAGCAAAAGGTGTCAACTTCGATATATTTTCGCGAACTAAACCCTAAATTAAAAGTAGAATGTTTTTTATTGGTGATTATAAAGAGTTTTTATTTTTAAATTTATAAAATAGGAGGTTGTGATTGGTAAAAAATTCTTATAAATGAAAATGTATTAATTTAAAATTTTTACTAGATTATTTAAAAAGATAGATGTCGTTTATTCCCATAGACATGCGATGAGGCTCCATTATTTGTTTGGTTTATACATAGTTGAACCAATTCCTGATTTGCTGTTTTAAATATGTTAATTAATCTTCACAATTTGTTTAATTCTAATATTTAATTTAATAATTAATTTATGAGAAAATTACACAAATGGTATATGTGGTTTACTATTAATTTCACTCATAGTCCCTGTGGTTCATTAATTAAACTGGACGTCCCTGTGGTTCTTAATTTGTCATACCCTGGTCCACTTAAAATGACTAAAATACCCTAACCTTATTTTTTAATCAATTTATCTTAATTTTAAATTAATTTTAAATATTTTTAAAACTTAAACAATATAATAATAATTTTAAATCAACATTTAACACTTTTTAATCAATTCAAACACCCCTACCCCCCACCTTCCCGTCGATGAAGCTCCTCCACCATGACCACCATCACCTGCAACTCCGGCCACCACCACCAGCAGGCTCCGGCCACCAACACCACCAGCAGCAGTGATCCTTGCTTCCCCCGTCCATTCCTTCCCCGTCCCATTCTTTCCCCGTCGATCCTCCAGCAACCACCAGCGCCTGCAACTCTGCCGCCATAGGTAACCACCACCACCACCTGCACCACCCAAACCCACCTCTCTCTCTCTCTTTCTCTTCTTTGTGAACTCATCTCCCCCACCACCATACCCATAATCCCCGTTTGAAAAACCATCTGAAAAAACCCTAATCTTCGCCACCATGGCACCACCACCACCACCACCATCTGAACAAACCCTAATCACCCACACCACCAGCCCCTTACCGTCGATCATAAAACCCAAAAAAACCGTAGACCCCAGCCACCATTGCACCATCACCGTAGGTCACCACCACAGCCACCATGGCACCACCAGCGTAGGGCACTACCAGCGTAGGTCACCATGGAACCACCACTGCCACCAAGGGAAATTCAAAATCAAGAACAAGCATAGTCAAAATCTGAACAAACCCTAACAAATCAAAATCAAGAACAAGAGATGTGTGTGTTTCTCGATCAATAGATCTGTGTGTGTGTGTTTCTCGATCAACATATTTGGGTATATGTGTTCAGATCTCTGTTTGTGTGTGTGTGTTCAGATAGTGTGTGTGTGTGTGTGTTCAGATCAGTGTATGTGTGTGTGTGTGTGTTCAGATGGTGCGTGTGTGTTCAGATCTGTGGAGGTCGCCGGAGCTGCAGGGAGGGGAAAAGAGAACGACGGGGAGGGGGGGGGGGGGACTGGGGTTTTAATCGACGGGTACAGGGGGGTGGGGACGTGGGGTGTTTGTGTTTTTATTTTATTATTAATATTAATTAATATATTTGTTTTTAAGTTTTATAAGTTTTTAAAATTAATTTAAAATAAAGAAAATGATTAAAAAAAGAGGTGAGGGTATTTTAGTCATTTCATGTGGACCAGAGATTACAGGTGTGACAAATTAAGAATCACAGAGACGTCCAATGTAATTAATGAACCACATATGGACTATGGGTGAAATTAATAATAAACCAAATGGACCATTCGTGTAATTTTCCATTAATTTTTGTGGTTTTCGTTTTTCTGTTCTCCCTTCTTTCCCTCCGTCAATCTCGATTGAAGATTCATACATCAATACATCATCACCACGAAAATTCTGCAGCAAAATTCAAGAATCATCACTTTCACTGGTAAAATCTTCACTTTCACTCCATCAATTAGGGTTTTTGATTTTAAGGTTTCGTGTTCTTCCCCTTTTTTTGTAACGAAATCAGTCATACCTTATCGGAAACCACTCTATGCCAAACAGAAAGTCTGAAAACCACTTATTTCCTTAATTAAAACGGTTTTACGGGGAGATTCAGATGGATAAAGAGCCACTTCTTCCGTCAAATTCACCAAAACCACCACCGCCACTTTTCCCTCTTCCTGAAGATGATGAAATCTCGATCCCTTTATGCCTAACCCCTTCAGAACTCAAAGATATAATCATATTTGGTTCCCCAAAAGAACATACTTCAACAATCGTTGATGCGTTAGCTTTCTCGTTGAATACTAATCCTCAAAGACAATTTGCTTCTGATATCAATTCGAGTTTAAACTCGATTTCACCAAACCCTAATCTCATTTTCGACCCACAACATGTGCCTACACCGAAATCCTGGTTGTCGGATCCCAATTACTCGTTTGGGAAGACTAATTTACACAGATCGAAAACCGCCCCTGCCATGGCTGCTATCAATGATTTTGATCGCCCTTCTGAAGCTAAACCTCCTCAATCAAGTTCATCATCAATAGTTCGTCAAGCTGTTTTGCTTTTGATTCTCTATTTATCACTTGGGGTGCTTATATATTGGTATAATAGGGACCATTTTGTTGCTTCTGAGACCCATGTAGTAGTTGATGCTCTTTATTTCTGCATTGTGACAATGTGCACAATTGGGTATGGTGATATAACCCCTAATAATGTCGTCACAAAATTGTTTTCAATCATGTTTGTGTTAGTTGGATTTGGGTTTATTGATATCTTGCTTAGCGGGATGGTTAGCTATGTTCTTGATTTGCAAGAAAGTCATTTACTACGGTCTCTAAAGAATGGAATAGAGCCCGATCATCCTTCATATATAATTGATGTAAAGAAGGGGAGAATGAGGATTCGAATGAAAGTGGCATTGGCTTTAGGGGTTGTGGTTCTTTGTATTGGGATTGGTGTTGCGGTTATGCACTTTGTTGAGAGACTAAGCTGGCTCGATTCCTTTTATCTATCGGTTATGTCTGTGACTACTGTTGGTTATGGTGATAGGGCGTTTAGGTCAATGGAGGGTCGTATTTTTGCTTCAATTTGGTTGCTTGTGTCTACCCTGGCTGTGGCTCGAGCCTTTCTTTATTTGGCTGAGGCCAGAATCGATAAGAGACATAGGAGGATGGCTAAATGGGTTCTTGATCAGGGTTTGACCGTTTCTCAGTTTTTAGCTGCTGATATTGATAACAATGGCTACGTGAGGTAATTTTGAACATGATTTTGTTTCCCATTATAGAAATTGCATTTGTTGATATTTTGTTGACTGCAACAACGTATTGAATTATAAGGCACACTTGAGAGTTTTAAAATAGTAGGATCTATGATTGAACAATAGCATAATAACACACAAACATGACAGATTAAAATCTAATACTAATTTTGTTTCATTTATAATTTTGACAGAAACAAACAACAACGATAAAGTCCGTCACATATATTACAAATTAAAATACAAACACTTCAAATGTTTGAAATAGAGTTCAAAATTTCGGCAACATATTGTATCGGACATTCGGACCCAACTACAACCTACTGCTTAGAAATTGGTTAAGTGTAAACTTTTGTTAGAGGTATATCATATATGTGAGGGAGATTAATTGCTACCGGTATTGGTCAAAATATCTATTCACACATGAATTGTAGTTTGAACAATTCTTTTACGTTTCTTCAATGATATATGGTTTAAGTGAACAATATATGACACCATAACATTAGGGGCCTTAACATGAACTCTTGGATTCAATAGGGAATGATATTAAACCATATATATATTTTTTTATTTTGTCATTTTGCCTTCTCTTACATTATGCTAAACTATCAAAAAGAAACAATTTATAGTGTTGTTTGCAAATATTAAATTTAGGTTACGTTGTATGATGACCTTTGTTCTTGTAGTAAGACCAACCCATGTCGTAATTAGATTGTAATTATGTATGTTTACATGGTTTTAGCAAGTCAGAGTTTGTAATATACAAGCTAAAGGAGATGGGAAAGATATCAGAGAAAGACATATCTCAAATATGCAAAATATTTGATCGACTCGACACTGGAAACTGTGGGAAGATCATGCTGGCAGACCTTATGCACACCAACCAACAACCATAACTAGTAACAAGCCCAAGCCAAGACCGAGCCCAAAACCGAGATCGAGACCGAGACCGAGACCGAGACCGAGACCGAGACCGAGACCGAGCCCAGTCATGTGAAATAAACAGACAAGATGGCCCAGCCCGACAGTTGGATTGGGAGAGCTAGCGAAAAGCTGTGTATAAGGAAAACCCAGGACTAGGAGCTTTATTTATTGCTTTAATTTTGGCTCGATTTTTTTGTTTTTTAAAATCTTGTAGTGAAATTGACTATCAGCCGCCTCTCATATGCTTGGCCACTTGGGAGTGTATCCGATGCAAAAGAGTAAGGTATCTGTTTACAGTATGCGTAGATTGTTAATACTGAAAGTGTTGTTAGATTTAAAAGTTACTTGCACAGTTAGTTACTTGCCATAATTTGTTTTTTTTTTAATGTCTATCATACATTTCTCCATACCATTTGCTTGGGTCTTTCTTTCATATTGACTGCTTTGTACGTCATTGTATTTCTATTCCTACTTGTTCTGCAGTGGAAGGCTATGCCAACATGCATTACATTTCTGTAACCCGTTATTTTGTCGTTGTCACGTTTATGTATCCTATCATTTCATTTGAGAGGCATACATAATTTAAAGGCTTTGTTAGTATATTGTTAATTTACATAAACATGTGAAAGTATATTCTATATGTAGACATGTTTCATAATATTTAGAAAGATCTCTAGGAGGGCTCGAGAATGGTAGTGGACGACTGGACGGTGTGATCACCTCGTAATGTCTACATATATGTTATATGTAGACATGCTTCATATTAATGTAACAACAAATATTTTTTTAGTAAATTTATAGAACGTACCCGGAATTTGCAACTCCTTATGACGATTATAAAGAATATCATCATAGAGAAATTTCCAAGTATTTTCCCAAACATAATCAGGCCTTGACAAAGTATATGAAGTTATGAATGCAACAAATAAAGACTTACAATATGAACCATTTTCCCAATTTGATGTTTGTTCGATACGTTCTCTATATTATTTGTCATCATCAAGAAGACCAAGAATGTAACAAGTATCTCTAAATGTATCATAAGTAACATTGTTAATTTTCTTGATATTATCGTAACATTGTTAATTTGACAGGCCTTTGACCTTGTTAAGTAAAACTCTCAGATAAAAAGCGGCTTTAGGAGCAATAACATAGGAATAAAAAAGAAGACGAAATGATTAAAGAAAAAAAAACACGCAAAGGAACCCTAAAATCATAGAAAATTAGGGTTTATGTGTTCAATCTTACGAATGTAAAGAACTATTTCAAAGAATTGATATATATTGCTATACGAACAAAAAGCAACAACAAATAATCTTTATGTAAAATAACAAAAAAACATAACCTTGATTAGCGAATTGAAGAAGTAGTCTAAGTGGAAGTCTGGTGTTGAAGAAGTCTGAATCAAAAACAAAACAAACATGAATCATAAAAAATAAACATAAACAAAAACCCTAAAGAAACAAACCTTGTTGTTTGAATCGGCGAAGAAGACGAAACGGAGCAAAGGGAGAAAGTGCGCAGAGGAAGAATCGTGATAAATGAAGGAGCGATAAAGAAGAATGCACTTATTCGGGTTAACAGAGGATCCGGGTAAAAAATAGACCCGTGTGTTTTAACTATACGGGCAAGAAGATATTTTTAAAATTGTTTTGGAGAATTGATGAATTTTGAATTTTGAGGTTGTGATTAGTTGATTAACGCTTAATTTATGACTAATTCACGAAAAATGGTATATATATATATATATATATATATATATATATATATATATATATATATATATATATAAGTTTGTTAGTGCATACATGGTCATACATTTAAAAGTGCACTCCTTGTTTTGATGATGATAAAAATATACACATGTGATACTATTGCTTATCAAAATTAATCATATGTTCATATCTATATTCTTAAAGAAAATTAACAAGCCTCAAATTGATGATCAAGTGAAGTACAAACAAGTAAAAGAATTTAACTCAACAAGATATGAAGAAAACAAGTTTTGAAGAAAGCGTAAAGTGTTCACGGTCGATCCCACGGTCGACCGTGAATCATCCGTCGTTATACAGCTCACAATTCTTAAACATTGTCTTTCTTGAAGCCAGCCGAACTCGTACTCAACAAGTGAAGATGAATTCTTCAAATCCGATGATGAAGAAATCTACAAACAAGAGTTCGGAAAATATGAGCTTACAAGAATAATTAATTAAAGAAGTTTAAGTTCTTACAAAATAATTTTTATAAAAACTTTTATAAAAAAAAATTCAAATATTTTTGTATATAAATCACAAGCTTGGTTGAAAAAGTATAAGACTTGTTATTTTGGCAAATACCAAACATGATCTTTCATTGAAATAACACAACACCACTTATAGGAAAAGGAATCTCCCAAAGAAGCAAACTTCCAACATGTTTTATGCATTTGGCTTCTAAATTTCCTATTTGGTGTTTAAATTCAAACATAAGAGGTATGACACCAGCCCAACTTTTCTAAGACTCCTTTTCAGTGCATTTTAATGGTAAAAATGGGTTGTGTGTGATTTTGGTAAAAGGCCAACGTCTTTATTTGCAAGGCTCAAAAAGTTCCAGAATGCTGACGGAAGATGCCACGGTCGACCGTGGATCGACCGTGGGCAGTCTGGACACTTTTTGAACTTGCACCTTTTTCCTTATTTAAACCAACTCAAGTCTTGTGTTTTATGGAACTCTTGTACAGCTAAAACACAGAACATATATTCTTATCTTGTGAGCTCATATTGTTTGATAATTCATTTATCATTCAAGATCAAGAATCAAGCAAGAGAAAAGCTTTCAAAGCTTAAACACTACATCATCTTTCTATATATTTTGTAATAGTGTAAGGATCAACTCTAGCCTTTCAAATTAGGGTGAAGTAAGGATCATCTCTATCCTTTAGAATTAGAGAGAAGTAAGGATCAACTCTAGCCTTTCAAATTAGAGTGAAGTGAGGATCAACTCTAGCCTATAGAATTAGAGTGAAGCAAGGTTATCTTTACCTTACTTGCAAGTTTGAAGTGTTAACTCTTGCAAGTGAAAAAGAGAAGTGTAAAAGGTTTATCTCTACCTTCAAAGAGAGAAGCTAGTGGAGCAAACTCTTGGTGGGTGAGGCCAAGGAGTGAATGTAGTGCAAGTTTGTTAGCACTTGCATGAACCACTATAAATCTCTTGTCTACTAATTGGTGATATCTCTCTACCCTTACTCTCTTTATTTCAAGTATATATATTTGTTGTGTTATAAACTTCAAGAAAAATATTTTTAACACAACTTACAAATTTTATAAGTGTAAAAATTGGTAAACTAAGTTAAAGAACCTATTCACCCCCCCTCTTGGTTCCAACAATTGCTATCAGAGCAAGTTGCTCTAAAATTTTTGTAAAAATTGTTTTGTGATACAACTTGCTTTGTAAATTTTCAAGAATACAATTTTGTTACAAAAATATTGAGTTAGATCAATGGATTTAAATGATAACCTAAGTTTGGGGGTTTATATGGACACTGTTAGAAATATTAAAGTGAGGGGTGTAATATGTAATTACTCAAAGTTGGGGAAATGCTATATAAAGGCATTTCCCCCACATTTCAATGTTAAGCTTTGCATATTACTTACTTGTGTTCTTGTGTTCTCAACACTCTCTCTCGGCTCTCTCTCTAGAAACCGAATACACACACTAACACATACTACAAGATTAACATCTTGCATTGCTTCATCTGTATCATAATACGGGACCATCAATTGGTATCAGAGCCAAACTTGTTTTTGGCTCGTGATTGTTGGAAAGAAGACAACGAAATCTCGAAGTGTTCAAGCTTCCAAGAAGAAAAAGCTCTCGGTTTTACAAAGGCTCAAGAACGTCAGTTTTCTTCAAGATAAACTCAAGCTCAAACGAATTTTAAAGGTAGAACTCATTAAAGGTATAAACTACATCTTCTTTAACTTTCCTTTGAGTTGTTTCTATATTCTTACAAAGTTTATAAAACATTCTTTAAAGAAAAACACAAACCGTGGGCGTTTTTATACACATTAAGTTAAGAAAGTCATTAAATACCCACCTTTTTCAACATTAAATTTTCTGGGTATTTAAGCATTTATGGTGTTCTTGGTCTGAAAGTACAACTGGAAGAAGAAAAAAATCAGATTTTTGTAATTTATTTTATTATAAATTCTTAATAGATTAAGTGTTGTACAAGGAAAATCAAGTACTTGCCATACCAATCAAGTACAAGTAGTTAGACACTATTCAGGGTATGGCAATCTGATTTAACAAGGACACATCAGAGTCTATCAGCCGGTTCCTTGGTCAATGCGATTGACTCTTGGGGCGGCTTATAGAATTTTGTCAAGTTGGAACACCTAAGTGTTAATCAAATAGCTATAAGCCGGGTTCAGTGAATCGCATGCGATTGGACTGTGCGGCTTATAGAAGCAGTTGATAAGATAGCCTAAATACCGTGTGAATCGCATTGGATTGAATCGCATACGATTAACACTTACCTTTCAGCCTACTATTGGAACCACATTTGATTGGATCACGATTATACATTGCAAATTGGCAATCGCATGCGATTGACAGGACTAACAGTTTATTTTCTAAGTGTTTGATGAAACATGATTGATTCGCATTCGATTAACAATCAATACTAAGTTCTTATTCTGCTTGTTTTCAAGGACACCTAATCGCATTCGATTGACCTGTATTCGCACTCGATAAGACAAATTCCAATCAGTTATTCCTCAGACTTGGACAAGTGATTGACTCTTTGGACTTGACTTAAAGAACTTTAAGACAGCTAGACTTAATCAAACAATCTAATTCATAATTGAATTTAATTTAAATCAAATTTAATTCAAAGGTGAATTACATTACCACAAGTCTAGTTAGTTCAAAATTGAATTTAATCCTTTTAAGATCTAATTCAAAATTTTAATCAAACTCTCAAGTCATTTCTAAAATCAAGATTTCGAACAATCAAACCATGTTACAAGTGAACGATCATTTCTTACAAAAATCACTAATCATGTCAAGCACAAATGAGATGATGTCCATTGGTTCCGACACAAAACCACCTGTTTTGTTTCGGGGGGAATACAATGTTTGGAAAGGAAGGTTCATGGACTTCCTTGAGCACAACGAACTCTACTGAGATAAGATGATGGAATGCATCGACAAAGGAAACTCCAAGTTCACAAGGATCGTTGAAGCAGACTCAACCAACAATCCCCCCATTCTCAGACATGAAAGAGAAAAGACCAATGACGAGCTGACCGCTACTGAGAAGGAAACAAAGAAGGCTGAGAGACTGGTCATGTACTATTTGAAGCAAGGTCTCTCATCTGAAATCTATCTGAAAATAGACAGCTTGGGTACTGCCAAAGAAATCTGGGATGAAATCAAGAAGCAGCTCCAAGGCACTGAGGAGGGAGCATACATTAAACGTACTCAACTGGTCAACAGTTACCATGATTTCAAGGCCCGTGAAAATGAGCTTCTATCTGAAACATATGGCAGATACTGCAAATTGCAGAATGAAATGAGGTATAATCAAATTGTCAGAACTGACCTTGATTTGAACTGTGTTTTTCTGAATTCATTAGGTTCTGAGTGGAAGGGCTATGCTAGGCTGTACAAACAGATCAACAAAGATCTTACTTCTGTCACCTTCCATAACATCTTTGAAGACCTAAATCAGTATCAAGATGAAATCTTGCAGTCTCACCCTAAACAACCAGTTGCTAATCCTCTTGCTTTGGTTGTAGCTGACAGAACCCCCAGGGAATCTTCATCAAGGTCTGCCAAACTCAAACATGTGGTGCTCAGTGAATCTGATCATGATGATGATGATGATGACTCTGTAGAGGCTGCATTTCAAGCACTCACAGTTGCCAACAAGAACTTCAAGAACCGGTTCAACAAGACTAACAACAAACAACGGTTCACTTCTGGATCGAGAAGACCTGAAAGGTTTGCTCCTGCTGACAAGCCTAGGTTTCCAAGAGAGGAGAGGAAGGAGGAAAAGAAGAATGATCTCAAATGCTACAATTGTGGGAGATCGGGACACATGATCAGGAACTATCCACAGAAGAAAGTAAAAGATGCTAAATACTATCGACAAAAGTACCGCCTGTCAAAGCAAAAACAGGCTGGGAATGCACTCATGGTGGAAGAGGACCAGTTCCTGGAAGATACAGACTCAGAGAGCGATCCAGATGGTGAGGATCATGCTCAGTTTTGTTTCATGGCTAATGGTGAAACGAGTGGTAGAGAGGAATATGATGGTGATCTCTCAGATACTGCGGAGGAGATCGTTGACAGTGGAAAGGTAACCTCTATTTCTAATTCTAACATGGGTTTTAATTTTGAACACATACAAACCATATTAATCCGAATGAAAGAGTTCGAAAATCAGGTAATAGAGTTAACCACTAGAAATCAAGTTCTAGAAGCTTTTTCACACAACAAGGGTATGGAGGCACAAACAATAATTAAGCAGTTCGATAACGACTTAATTAGCCTTAAGATCCAATTAGCTGCTAAAGAATCTGAATTCTTAGCGTTAAGTAATAGCACGAATACCACCATATTAGATCTTAAAGCAGAATGTGTATGTGCTGAAAGGATTCAGAAATTCTCAAAAATGAACTTAGGAATGAACTAAGTACTCTTTACTCTAGAATCAATGAACTTGAGTATCTTCTGTCCAAACGTGATCAAAGTGAACAAACCATCTCACAATACAAAGAAAAGGAATGTCCTTTCTCCAGATGGAATTTCGATGGGCTGGGCTTCAAATGGAGCAAGATTACATCCAAACAATTATACAATGCTAATCTGTTTGGCGAAGGCCTTACCCAATGGATGGTTTTTATTGGTCAAGAAGAGGAACGTATTGAAGAAGATGTCAAACGAACCCTTAATCTCAGAACTGCAATTTCATTTGACTACTGTAATCTCAATGACTCATACCTTACCTGTCTCACGTCATCATCTGATACTGATGTTTCATCTTCTGTCTATTCTGATGAAGAACTCTACTCTCCTGTTTCACCAAAGCCCACTGTTGAATACATTCCTCACAAAGAATTACAAGACAGATTCAACACCCTGCAGGAATTTTGTTTTACCCATCTTGTTCAATAGGATCTTAACAAAGCCTTCCAATCAGAAACCACATCTGAACCCTCTCCACTAGTTCAAGAAAACGCCATCCTCCACAAGCGTCTCCAAACAGTATTCAATCTTGATGGCAAGATCATTGACGACTTGTGCAAAGAAAATTTTGAATTGCTTGAACGAATCAAAGAGGTCGAAACTGCACTGGAACCACCCACTCCATTTACCTTCTCACCACAGGGAACCATATTAGATGAACGAATTGAAGGTTCCAAACATGTGTCTACATCTTCTCAAAATGTCAAACTGGTAAAATCTGTTAATCATACTGAGGTGACAACTCTTAAAATTAAACAGATTTACAAACCAAAGCAACTTTTCACTTCTAATCACAGTTCTCGTGTGCACTTAGACGTACCTGAATCATCATGAGATGCAGCCAGTCGACCACGACTTCATTCTAATCTTTTACCCTCTGCTGTAGATGTGAAGAAGGCTGGAAACAAGAAGTTTGAAATAAATACATCATGGAAAAGGGCTATTCCTAGATCCACTAGGAGGTGTTCAAATTTGAAACCTGTTTGTGAAAACGTTTTGATGTTTGATTCTGTTTGTAATCATTCCAGTTCACAAGGCAAAACTGCTTCTACCATGTTTTGTATAAGTGATGGTTGTACTCATGGACACTGTGAATTTAATTGTTGTTATGATCAATTGAGAAAGTCTTTAGGTGTTAAACCATGTGCTGATTGGACTGATTTCTATGCTAATCAAGTATGTGTTCCATTTTTAAATTCAAAAGGCTACATCATTAATCAATGGATCACCACTCGTCAATCTCATGCACTTAAACGCTTAAACAAATCCAACCGATTGCTCACGATCAAGGAACTGGAAGTCTACAGATGGCAGGGCTATGAAGCATTTAAAAGGGCGTGGATTGCACAGGAAAAACACTTGCATTCTCAAAAGCGTTCTCACAATTTCCCTTCCAAAATCTCCAAACTTTCAAAACCCAAGCCATCATCCATTCATCGAGTAGCAAAACCTACTAATCGCAGTGCTCCAGTTTAGCAAAAGCAAGTTGATGCACCGAGGCCACAGAGAATTCTTAAGAATTCCTCGCAACCATGGATTCGCAAACATAACGCTTCCGCAACTCTACCGAATCCAAAACCTCCGATTCCATCAACTGTCAAACCAACAGTGGTAAATAAACTTTCTTCTTAGCCAATTCCTTCCAAATCTATTACTTCACGACAACAGATTAAATCCACATGGGTACTCAAGAATAGATCAGTAGAAGTTTCACCACCACAAGCAGACAACATCACCACTCAATCACTTCTAGGGACTAACAATCAAGGACCCATTCAGATATGGGTACCTAAACGTGATTTATTCTCTTTTTGCAGGTGCCTCACTTGTGGTACCTTGACTCCGGCTGTACCAAACATATGACCGGCAACAAAAGTCTTCTCAAGAATTATGTTCCTAAGTACTCCGGGAATGTACGTTTTGGGAACGATAATGTTGCACCAATAATGGGGTACGGAGACATTGAGAAGAAGCACATCAAGATCAAGAAAGTCTCATATGTTGAAGGGTTGGGTCATAACTTGTTCAACATTGGACAGTTCTGTGATAAAGACCTAGAGGTCGTGTTCAAAGAGAACAAATGTTTAGTTTTAACTGAAAATGGAGATGAGTTGCTTGCAGGTTTCAGAAATTCTAACATGTATTCCATTGACTTGGAAAAATATGACTCTCCTACCTCTGTGTGTCTACTGTCCGAAGCATCTACAGATCTGACTTGGCAATGGCACAGAAAACTCTCTCACCTGAACTTTCAAAATATTAACAAATTAGTCAGTGGTGACTTGGTGAGAGGCATTCCCAAGTTAAGGTTCAAGAAGGATCATCTGTGTGCAGATTGTGAAAAAGGAAAAATGAAGAAGGCTTCTCATATATCTAAACAAGTATTTAGCACTACGAAGCCTTTCGAACTCCTGCACATGGATCTGTGTGGTCCTATGAGAATCCAGTCTAAGAATGGGAAGAAGTATGTTTTAGTCATGGTGGATGACTACTCTAGATATACTTGGGTCAAATTTATGCGCTCAAAAGATGAAGCCACTCCCACAATCATTTCCTTCATCAAAAAACAGCAGAATAAGCATAGTCAGAGTGTTATCTCTATCCGGACAGACAATGGAACGGAATTTAAAAACAGTACTCTGAAGAGCTTTTGTGACATCGTGGGAATCAGCCACCAGTTCTCTACTACATACACACCACAACAAAATGGTGTAGTGGAACGAAGAAATATAACTTTGGTTGAAGCTGCCCGAACAATGCTTTCATATTCCGGGCTCCCACCTTCCTTCTGGGCTGAAGCAATCAGCACTGCCTGCTACACGCAGAACCGCTCTTTCATTAACAAACGCTTTAATAAAACTCCATATGAATTGGCCAATGGCATAGTGCCTAATATCAAATACTTCCATGTATTTGGTAATTGGTGCTTTGTACTAAATGACAAGGATAATCTAGGAAAATTTGCTCCCAAAGCGGATGATGCTGTTTTCCTAGGTTATTCTACTGCGTCTAAAGCCTACAGAGTTTTTAACAAACGTACAAAGAGCATTGTTGAAAGTATCAACGTAACATTTGATGATACATTGAATGTTACAGATTTTCCACATAAATCAACAGTTAATTCTTCTGAACATACCTGTTCAGGACCTGCACTTCAAAATAAAGAATCAGACAATCCATCTAGTTCAAATATACATCTTGATTTTTTGTATGATTTCTTTAGACCTGAATCTTCTCTTGTTTTAACTGACAACAGGAACGACACAGTTGTTCAAACAAGTGTTACTCTAATGGCTCCTACGGTCACTGAGACGAATCCATTTGCAGATCTATACGCTGAGGATTCAACTTCTGTTTCTGTCACTTGTCCCCTTGTGACTTCTCAGATTCCTGATCCAGAGAGCCCTCCCGTGTTTGATTCCAGAAGATGAAGAAGAAGCACGCCATTTACAAGATCTCATTCCTTCCTCTTCCACTTCACATTAAATTAAGTGGACCAGACATCACTCTGAAGAGAACATCATCGGATATCCTTCAGTTGGCATTCAAACACGGTCCGCAACAACAAACGAATGCCAATTCTCAGGTTTCTTAAGCATCATTGAACCCACCAAGACTTGTGACGCATTAGATGGTCCAGATTAGGTAATTGCCATGCAGGAAGAATTACACCAATTTGATTGTCTTAAAGTCTGGAGATTAGTTCATCTTCCATATGGCAAATCTGTTGTCGGAACTAAATGGGTATTCAAGAACAAACGGGATTCGGATAGAGTGGTAATACGTAACAAAGCTAGGTTGGTTGCTAAGGGATACAATCAAAGCAACTTTCCACTTCTAATCACAGTTCTCATGTGCACTTAGACGTACCTGTATCATCACGAGATGCAGCCAGTCGACCACGACTTCATTCTAATCTTTTACCCTCTACTGTAGATGTGAAGAAGGCTGGAAACAAGAAGTTTGAAATAAATACATCATGGAAAAGAGCTATTCCTAGATCCACTAGGAGGTGTTCAAATTTGAAACCTGTTTGTGAAAACGTTTTGATGTTTGATTATGTTTGTAATCATTCCAGTTCACAAGGCAAAACTGCTTCTACCATGTTTTGTATAAGTGATGGTTGTACTCATGGACACTGTGAATTTAATTGTTGTTATGATCAATTGAGAAAGTCTTTAGGTGTTAAACCATGTGCTGATTGGACTGATTTCTATGCTAATCAAGTATGTGTTCCATTTTTAAATTCAAAAGGCTACATCATTAATCAATGGATCACCACTTGTCAATCTCATGCACTTAAACGCTTAAACAAATCCAACCGATTGCTCACGATCAAGGAACTGGAAGTCTACAGATGGCAGGGCTATGAAGCATTTAAAAGGGCGTGGATTGCACAGGAAAAACACTTGCATTCTCAAAAGCGTTCTCACAATTTCCCTTCCAAAATCTCCAAACTTTCAAAACCCAAGCCATCATCCATTCATCGAGTAGCAAAACCTACTAATCACAGTGCTCCAGTTTAGCAAAAGCAAGTTGATGCACCGAGGCCACATAGAATTCTTAAGAATTCCTCGCAACCATGGATTCGCAAACATAACGCTTCCGCAATTCTACCGAATCCAAAACCTCCGATTCCATCAACTGTCAAACCAACAGTGGTAAATAAACTTTCTTCTTAGCCAATTTCTTCCAAATCTATTACTTCACGACAACAGATTAAATCCACATGGGTACTCAAGAATAGATCAGTAGAAGTTTCACCACCACAAGCAGACAACATCACCACTCAATCACTTCTAGGGACTAACAATCAAGGACCCATTCAGATATGGGTACCTAAACGTGATTTATTCTCTTTTTGCAGGTGCCTCACTTGTGGTACCTTGACTCCGGCTGTACCAAACATATGACCGGAAACAAAAGTCTTCTCAAGAATTATGTTCCTAAGTACTCCGGGAATGTACGTTTTGGGAACGATAATGTTGCACCAATAATGGGGTACGGAGACATTGAGAAGAAGCACATCAAGATCAAGAAAGTCTCATATGTTGAAGGGTTGGGTCATAACTTGTTCAGCATTGGACAGTTCTGTGATAAAGACCTAGAGGTCGTGTTCAAAAAGAATAAATGTTCAGTTTTAACTGAAAATGGAGATGAGTTGCTTGCAGGTTCCAGAAATTCTAACCTGTATTCCATTGACTTGGAAAAATATGACTCTCCTTCCTCTGTGTGTCTACTGTCCGAAGCATCTACGGATCTGACTTGGCAATGGCACAGAAAACTCTCTCACCTGAACTTTCAAAATATTAACAAATTAGTCAGTGGTGACTTGGTGAGAGACATTCCCAAGTTAAGGTTCATGAAGGATCATCTGTGTGCAGATTGTGAAAAAGGAAAAATGAAGAAGGCTTCTCATAAATCTAAACAAGTATTTAGCACTACGAAGCCTTTGGAACTCCTGAACATGGATCTGGGTGGTCCTATGAGAATCCAGTCTAAGAATGGGAAGAAGTATGTTTTAGTCATGGTGGATGACTACTCTAGATATACTTGGGTCAAATTTCTGCGCTCAAAAAATGAAGCCACTCCCACAATCATTTCCTTCATCAAAAAACAGCAGAACAAGCATAGTCAGAGTGTTATCTCTATCCGGACAGACAATGGAATGGAATTTAAAAACAGTACTCTGAAGAGCTTTTGTGACATCGTGGGAATCAGCCACCAGTTCTCTACTACATACACACCACAACAAAATGGTGTAGTGGAACGAAGAAATATAACTTTGGTTGAAGCTGCCCGAACAATGCTTTCATATTCCGGGCTCCCACCTTCCTTCTGGGCTGAAGCAACCAGCACTGCCTGCTACACGCAGAACCGCTCTTTCATTAACAAACGCTTTAATAAAACTCCATATGAATTGGCCAATGGCATAGTGCCTAATATCAAATACTTCCATGTATTTGGTAATAGGTGCTTTGTATTAAATGACGAGGATAATCTAGGAAAATTTGCTCTCAAAGCGGATGAGGCTGTTTTCCTAGGTTATTCTACTGCGTCTAAAGCCTACAGAGTTTTTAACAAACGTACAAAGAGCATTGTTGAAAGTATCAACGTAACATTTGATGATACATTGAATGTTACAGATTTTCCACCTAAATCAACAGTTAATTCTTCTGAACATACCTGTTCAGGACCTGCACTTCAAAATAAAGAATCAGACAATCCACCTAGTTCAAATATACATCTTGATTTTTTGTATGATTTCTTTAGACCTGAATCTTCTCTTGTTTTAACTGACAACAGGAACGACACAGTTGTTCAAACAAGTGTTACTCTAATGGCTCCTACGGTTACTGAGACGAATCCATTTGCAGATCTATACGCTGAGGATTCAACTTCTGTTTCTGTCACTTGTCCCCTTGTGACTTCTCAGATTCCTGATCCAGAGAGCCCTCCTGTGTTTGATTCTGACCCACATTTCTCTCCAGAAGATGAAGAAGAAGCACGCCATTTACAAGATCTCATTCCTTCCTCTTCCATTTCACATGAAATTAAGTGGACCATACATCACTCTGAAGAGAACATCATCGGAGATTCTTCAGTTGGCATTCAAACACGGTCCGCAACTGCAAACGAATGCCAATTCTTGGGTTTCTTAAGCATCATTGAACCCACCAAGACTTGTGACGCATTAGATGATCCAGATTGGGTAATTTCCATGCAGGAAGAATTACACCAATTTGATCGTCTTAAAGTCTGGAGATTAGTTCATCTTCCATATGGCAAATCTGTTGTCGGAACTAAATGGGTATTCAAGAACAAACGGGATTCGGATGGAGTGGTAATAAGTAAAAAAGCTAGGTTGGTTGCTAAGTGTTGGGAAATTCGCTAAGTTATTGAAACTGTTGAACATGCAAAGGTAAAACTGTTAGAGTATTTTGGTGATAACAGTTGTAACTAACAATTGCTGCAAGGTTTACAACTGTTAGTACAAAAGTTCAGAACTGTTAGTTGGCAAAGTCAAAACTGTTAGAAGACCTTGAAGCTGAAGACTGTTAGAAGGATAAAGAACTGTTGTGTTCATTAAACAGTTTCTGTTGAGCTATATTTGGAAAATCCTATCTTAGAAGATATCTCGAAATACTTTGAAGATTATCAAGATTATCTCAGAAGATAGAAGATTACCTAACTGTCAACAATTCAAGGAGGATCAAGAGTCTATATATACTTCATTAGATGATCAATTGACGACGACGACTTGATCTCATTATTAAAAGCATTTGTTCTTATTGTTATTTATTTTTCTGAAAGTGTTTAGCCTCTAAGTTTCTTGTTGAAACCTAAGAACAGTCTATGTTCTTCGTCTAACAGAATAAGTTAGATTGGGGGTGAAGTTTGCTTTTGTAATCATTCTGGTTGGTTAATAAAACTACTGTTTGATTGAATTAATCTTTGTTTAAAACCTTCTTTAATCAATTAAGTGTGATTCCGCAACTTCTTAATTGATTGTGATCATAGTTAAAGATTAACTTTTATTTTACTCTGTTTGATTATTTAAAGTTAGTTCTTGTTATTTGATATAATCTATATCCGATCCTGACAAGTGGTATCAGAGCCTTATCATTAAGGTTCCTTTGATCACCAGTTGAAGGTTTTTGCTTTACCTTGCTTTATTTTTCAAAACTGTTTTTTTGTTCAAATCAATTTGTATCAATGGATTCGGGAGGTTCTTCTGATAACAGTGGATCAGGGTCCAACATTCGTGTTCCCATACTCAAACCATCTGATTTTGAGATGTGGAAACTAAGAATTAAACAGCATGTCCAACTAATGGACTATGATGTTTGGCAAATCATTGAAACTGTTCCTACTAATACCATTGAACTGGATGAGAATGGAAAACCAAAGAAGAAACCACCATCAAAGACAGATGCTGAAAAGAAGAATAGAATGATTGAGATGAAAGCCCTCAGCATCCTTCAGATTGCAATTCCCAATGAGTATCAACATCAATTCAAGAAATTTGATGATGCTCATGAACTTTGGAATGCTCTGGAAAAGAGGTTTGCTGGGAATGCTAGTTCTAAGAGAAACCAAAGAGATCTTCTTAAACAAGCCTATGAGAACTTCACCAGTGGGAAGAATGAGAGTATCACCCAAATCTTTGATAGGTTTTACAAACTGGTGAGTCAACTGGAGAGTGCTAAGGTTAGGCTTGATCAAGATGAGATAAATAGAAAATTTCTTAGGTCTCTAGGTGATGAATGGACTGTGTTTGCTGCACAATGGAGAACCAAGGATTCTCTTGAAGACATAGAGTTAGATGACCTCTATAATAGTTTGATTGTGTTTGAGGGAGAGATAGAGGGAAAAAGAAAAACTGCTATCCCTAGCCATAATGCTGCTCTCCTGTCTTCCTCAGGTATGGAATCAAACCATTCATTAACTAACTCTCTTGATGGTGGTGCAGGTACTAGTTCTGTTGTTGGACTAGATATGAATACTCCAGATGCAGTTCTTGAAGCTTTTCTTGCCAGCCATGCACATTCAACCCTCACCAATGAGGATCTTGAACAAGTGCACCCTGATGATCTTGAGGAAATGGATCTCAAATGGCAGATGGCCATGCTTACCGTTAGAGCCAAGCGATTCATTAAAAGAACTGGAAGGCAAAACATGAATTTCAGAGCTGATGGCAAGGCTGGATTTGACAAGTCAAAGGTTAGATGCTTCAAATGTCAACAACTTGGCCACTTTGCAAGAGAATGCAGATCTGGTGGACAAATTCAGAATCAAGGTCAGAGGACAACTCAGAACCATACCTCCTCAGCATTGGTCTCACAAGAAGGCCATGGATTTGATTGGAGTGATCAAGCAGAGGAGGCTACCAGCAACAAAGCTTTGATGGCATTGACTGACTCCTCCATCAAGATGGATTCTCCAGAATCTGAGGACATACAGGTATCTTCTAAACTATGTCCTGGTGAATGTAGAGCTATTGTTAAGAGATTTAGAGAGCACAATAAGAAAGTATGTGCTGCTCTAAGTAAAATGGAGGAGAGAAGGTATGAGTATACTGCTGTGATAGAAGATTTTGAAAAGAAAATTAAAGACTATCAGGCTAATGAACTGCAAATGGACTATGATAGAAAATATCATAAGTGGGAGAAAGAGCAGTTTCAAGATGAGATTGATAGTCTGAAAAAGAAGTTGGTTGAAAAAGAAAGCAAGGTGGATGAACTCACAAAGAAATTGGAGGGTGTGGACATTGATCTTGGAATGTTCAGGGCTGCAAACCTTAAGCTTGAGACTCTGCTACAATCTCAAGTGAGAGACAAGGTGAAAACTGGCCTAGGATACAAACAAACCCCACCTCCATACAACCAAAACTACATAACTCCAATGTCTGAGGTAGCTGACATATATGTTAATGAACCTTTGGAAGATGAACTTAAGTCAGCTGATCCAAAGTTTGAGAGTTATGAAGATGAAGTTGTGTCAGTAGTAAGTGTTGAAGATAATGAGGATGAAGTTGTGAAGAAGGATGAAGGTATTCCATATGAAAATCACATCCTGTGTGAGCCCATTCCCACAAAATCATCTTTACAACCTGTGGTGTTTGTAAAAGCATCCACTGAACCCCTCACCAATGAGCCAAAATCCTCAAAAACTGTTAACTCTATTAGCAGTTCCACAACTGTTAGAAATAGTCCCCATCTTTACACTAACAGTTCCAACAAGAACCCAAACAGTTCTAAGCTAAAAAGCCCAACTGTTAGTACCAAAGCCAAAGGAAAGGAGAAAGTTGGTGAAGTTGTGTATACCAGGAAGAAGAAGGAAGCTGCAAAATCTCAGGCTAAACCCAAGCCTAAGAAAAGGCATATTGAAATGCCTGCATGCACATGCCAAAAGCATGGTGTACAAAAGTTTCCTCAATCTGCAGCTGTTAGAGGAAATCAAAGAAATAGGAACCAATTCTGGTCACAAAGAACTGGTTTACCTATTGTGAAAACCAAAAAGTGCTACATTTGTGGAAGATCTAATCATTTAGTTCAAGACTGTTACTATAACCCACAGACAAATGGCACTCAAAACAAAAGTCCCAAAAGACAGAATAACAGTTCTAAAACTGTTAAGTCAAAGCAGATTAACAGTTCTAGAACTGCTAAGCCAAAACAGGCTAACAGTTCTACAACTGTTACATCCAAACCAACTAACAGTTCCACAACTGTTTTAGCAAAACCAAAAACTGCTGGTTTGGCTTGGATGAAAATTCAAAAACAAACTGATTCTGGAGAGGGTAAGACTGTTCTTCATACTGAAATTCAAAAACTGCTGGTTTGGCTTGGATGAAAATTCAAGAATGTATATTGTCTTGATCCACAAAAGATTGCTAAACAGAATGTGTTAAGCTGTTTACTCTCCAAAGCATCTCATGATGAGTCTGCCATTTGGCATAGAAGGATGTGTCACATGAATTTTAAAACCATGAACTTGTTAGCTAAAAACAGTTTGGTAAGAGGTTTGCCCCAAAAAAAGTTCTCATGTGATGATCACTGTGTGGCATGTCTTAAAGGCAAGCAACACAAAACTTCTTATAAGACCAAAGAAGTTTCTTCTATTACTGCACCTTTACAATTGTTACACATGGACCTTTTTGGTCCTACATCTGTGGTGAGTATAGGGAAGAAAGCGTATTGTTTAGTCATAGTTGATGACTTCACCAGGTTCACATGGGTTCAATTTCTTAGAACAAAGGATGAAACAGCTGAGTTAGTTAAGTCTCTTATTCTTAAAATTGAAAATCAATCTGATTTGAAGGTGAAAGTCATTAGATCTGACAATGGTTCTGAATTTAAGAACTATGAGCTAAACAGTTTTTGTGAAAGTAAAGGTATTGAAAGACAGTTTAGTGCTCCTAGGACTCCCCAACAGAATGGAGTTGCTGAGAGAAGGAATAGGACTTTGATAGAGGCTGCTAGGTCAATGTTAGCCGATTCTAGACTTCCAATGACATTCTGGGCAGAAGCAGTGAACACTGCCTGCTATGTTCAGAATAAAGTACAAGTAGTCAAGTCCAAAGGGAAAACTCCTTATGAGTTGTTTCTCGAGAGAAAACCTTTAATCAACTTCTTCAAACCGTTTGGTTGTCCGTGCACTATCCTTAATACCAAGTCACAGTTAGGCAAGTTTGAGAGTAAGCCTGAAGAAGGTTTCTTTGTAGGATACTCCACTCAAAGTAAAGCTTATAGAGTTTTTAACAATGTCACTAGAATCATAGAAGAGAGTATGAATGTCTCTTTCAATGAAAATAGGATCAATATTGCAGGTAATGGACCTGATTGGTTATTTGATATTGATGCATTGTCTAAATCTCTTTCTTTTGAGTATTCTACTGAAACAACTACAGGTACCCCAACAACTGTTGGTGAAAATCATCAACCATCTTCCTCCAGCCCAAACAGTTTTGACACTGTTAGCTCAAAACCAACAACTGTTGGTTCAAACAAAGTTACTGAAGACTTTGTTGTGATTCCTATGCTTCAACAAGAGTTCTCCAATGCTGTTGATCCATTGATGGATGCTGAATCTTTAAAGGACATGGAATCCCATGATCCTCGACACCACACTGCCTCTGCTGATCAAGTGTGTGATAACGCTGAAAATTCAAGTGAATGTGAGTTTGATCTGTCTAATCTAGGGGATGAACTGACTGAAGAAAACATTCCTACATCAAGAGTTCACAAGATTCATCCAATATCACAAATAATTGGAAATCCAACCACTCCTATCAGAACAAGGAATATGCTGCAAAATGAAAATAGTGGTGTGGATCTTGCCCAATTTGACGTGAATGCTTGCTTTTTGTCTCAAATAGAACCAAAGAAAGCAATTGAGGCATTGAAAGATCCTTCATGGGTAGAGGCAATGCAAGAGGAGCTCTTACAATTTCAAATTCAGCAAGTTTGGAAGTTGGTTGAGCTTCCAAGAGGTAAAAGAGTAATTGGCACCAAGTGGGTGTTCAGAAACAAGAAAGATGAAAGAGGGATTGTTATCAAGAACAAAGCAAGACTGGTTGCACAAGGCTACACACAAGAGGAAGGAATAGACTATGACGATGTTTTTGCACCTGTTGCAAGGATTGAAGCCATTAGGCTATTTCTTGCTTTTGCAAGCTTCAAAGGATTTAAGGTGTATCAAATGGATGTCAAGTCTGCTTTTCTCTATGGCACTATTGATGAGGAGGTATATGTGTGTCAACCCCCTGGCTTTGAAGACTCAAAGTACCCTGACAAGGTATATAGGTTAGATAAAGCCCTATATGGTCTACATCAAGCTCCTCGAGCTTGGTATGAGACATTGTCGTCCTATCTCCTTGAGAATGGTTTTAAGAGAGGCACAATTGACAAAACATTGTTTACAAAGATTGTTAAAACAGAGATTTTGCTTGTTCAAATCTATGTTGATGATATAATATTTGGATCCACAAATGACAGCTTGTGCAAAGAATTTGAAGTCATTATGCACAAAAGATTTCAGATGAGTTCAATGGGTGAACTCACATTTTTCTTGGGATTACAAGTCAAACAGAAGCCCACTGGTATTTTTCTAAGCCAATCTAAGTATGTCAAGGACATATTGGACAAGTTTGGCTATCAAGATGTGAAGCTGGCAAGTACTCCAATGGAAACACACAAACAGTTGGGAGCAGATTCTGAGGGGGAGGATGTTGATATACACCTCTATCGATCAATGATTGGTTCATTAATGTACTTAACTGCTTCTAGACCTGATATAATGTTTGCTGTTTGTGTTTGTGCCAGGTTCCAATGCAGTCCGAAGATGTCACACCTGTTTGCTGTAAAGAGAATCTTTAGATATCTCAAAGGCCAACCAAAATTGGGACTTTGGTATCCTAAAGATTCACCTTTTGATTTGGTGGCATATTCTGATAGTGACTATGGTGGAGCCAATGTGGACAGAAAATCAACCTCTGGAGGATGTCAATTCTTTGGATCAAGGCTGGTATCATGGCAATGCAAGAAACAAACAACAGTTTCAACTTCAACAGCTGAGGCTGAATACATTGCTGTATCAAGCTGCTGTTCACAAGTGTTATGGATCCAAAATCAGCTTCTGGATTATGGTTTGTCTTTCTTAAATACTCCTATTTATGTTGATAACACCAGTGCTATTAGCATAGTTAATAATCCAGTGAAGCATTCTAAAACCAAGCACATTGAAATCAGATTTCACTTCATAAGAGACTGCAATGAAAAGAGATTAATCCAAGTTATGAAAATTCATACTGATGATCAATTAGCTGATTTGTTCACTAAAGCTTTTGATGTGAGCAGATTCAACTTTTTGATTTCCAACATTGGAATGATTAACTTGGACTAACAGTTGTTCATTATTCCATGTTTTTCACACTAACAGTTTTCAACTGTTAGTTACGTTTTCTAACAACTGTTATCCTTTAAGTATTCAGAGAGGGAAATGCAATTTCACACATCAGTTTTGGACATATCTGCTGACCTATCTCACAAACAGTTTTTCACACTCGTGACTGTCCTTGTTATGAGGTAAAGGTAAATTCACTTTCTTGAATCAACAGTTCCAAACTGATAAAGGTGAGTCATTTTGCTTGTTCTATAGTGCATTTGATGTGACCAGTCACTGCATGCTATTAATGGAAATTACTGGATATTAATGGTCATTAATGGCTATTAATGGACATTAATGCCTCCTAGTTTCTCTATAAATAGTCTTGCACCCATCCTTCACAAATCACACCTACATTTGCACATTCTTCTCTCTGCAAATGGATACTAACTTTTTCTAATAACCCTCAAAGATATTAATGTTAGACAAAGTTATGTAACCATCCCTGCCCCATTTGTAAGAATGCATGAGCTTTGGCATTACTCATCATGTGTTCTTGAGATGCATGATGATCGAGATAGGTTCACCTTGACACAACATCCAGATCCACGTAGGCCAAATAAACCAATTGATCATATTCGTATAAGAGGTGATTTTGAAAATTTCACTCTCTTTCATGAATTGCCTACACCATGTTGTCTAAGATTCGTCTTGAACCTAACAGGCACTACAAACTCCGTAGTGTGGTTCCATGTTCGAAGATATAATACTCGTAACCACCAGAGGGCCTCAGATGATGAGGCAGTGGAAGTCACTGTCATAGATGACTAGTTCCACTACACACCCACGAGGCAAATTATGACAATCGTCTCTGGTGATGCATATGATGAGAAGGTCTACTGCACACCCCTTGGTAGGTAGTATGTTTTGACAATTGTCTAAGGCCTGTCAACAGTTGACGGAGAAAGTTGTCTACACTTACGGTGTAGATCATTGTTCTCCCACACCTACGAGACGGCCTTGCACAATTAGATAAGCAGTACCAACAATGGCTTGTGCATTACATGACCACTCTTTGAAGACAGGCTTCTCAGTAAGGCGATGGCGGCACTGTAGAGGCTATTCTGAACTCGATTCTTAAATAACGAAGACAATCTTGAGCAAGAATGTGATGATGATTGTCTTCCCTTAAAGTTCAGATTTGATGATACAAACTGTTATCGATAATTTGTCATATGTAGATCTAGGAGTTAAGACAGTTCTTATAAGCTGTGTTTAGATCTATAGCACAAGACAGTATTGTTTGTCTCAAAATTATTGTAGCTCAATTGTGATTATCTTGAATAAAATATATCTTATGTTGATGACTGTGTTCTCTAATGTTTTATTTTTATTGCTTCAGCATTTGATATATGTGAGCTGAAAGTTTGTTTGACAGTTGCACATTTCTGTTTCCATCAATCCTAACAGTTTTTCAACTGTTAGCATATGGCTTCGGCAACTGTTAGACAAAGTCCATGTGCAACTGAGGGGGAGAAATTTGTCAACTAAGGGCGAGAAATGAAGAACAGTTGTAAACCCTAAACAACTGTCAATTCATATAAATGATCAAACAAAAGGGAGTGAACTTTTGAATAACAGTTGTTACATCTTATGAAAACAGTTTCTCAACTGTTAGTTCATTTTTGTCCGTCAACTGTTAAGCTATTAAAAACAGTTTCTCAACTGTTAGTTCATTTTTGTCCGTCAACTGTTAAGCTATTAAAGGGTGCTTTGGTCTTTGCAGGATTTTGGAAGCCTTTGGATTGCGTTCAACAATCGAAACATATATAAACCATTCCCTCCTCAGAGGTTTCTTTACACATACTGAACTTCGTTTGAACGCTAAAACCCTAGAATTCTGCTATCAAATCGCCATGGCTCCCCTTCCATTCGTCAAGGAACATAACATGCTTGCTTTTCTTTCAAAACCCGATGATCTTCACATGTTTCACGATATGATTGATTATCTCTCATTGTCCGATCTCAACACTGCACTCACCATCAATCCTACCATATACACTTCTTACATTGATCAGTTTTGGAAACATGCTCAACTTCGAACAACTGATGATGTGCAATGGATTGATTCTACCATTGATGAGTTGACCGTCTCAATCTCTGAGGACACCATTCGCCACATTCTACAACTCAATGATAGTGAGGGTGAGTATTCTGATTCAGTTTCACTAGATTTTTTGCATGCCGAGCTTGTTAAGCTTGGGTATGAGGGTCCTTCAGGGAAGGGTACATTCTATAAGGGACAATTTTGTGCTCACTGGAAGTATTTAATCCATACTCTCCAGCAGTGCATTAGTCCTAAAAGAACAGGATGGAACGAGTTTGGAAGCAACATTGCTTTGGCCTTAATCTGTTTGGCCAACAATCGTTGCTTCAATTTTTCAAAATTAATTTTCAATGGCATGGTAAAACATCTAGGGACCAAGTATGGTCTCTTTTTGATGTATCCTCGATTTGTGCAAGTATTGTTAAACTTTTTGATGCCAAATCTAAAAACACACAAGAGGGTCATTATTCCCTCTGCTCATGTGGCTTCCACTTTGAGCAAACTGTTGATTAATGGCAAGAGTTTCTCTGGTGCCATAACTCCTCCACTCTCTGAAATGGTGGAGTTTTTGTCAAGAAACAGGACTGCCAGTGTTGAGCATGAAACCTATCGTATTGCTACACCACCAACACTGGAACCCACAGTCCAAGATACTCAAAATTTCCAACCTGCTTCTTTTGAAAAATCTACAACACAAGCCCCTGCACTAAAAATATTTAAAAAAAGGAGGAAAACTGTTGGTGCTCCTTCCACCACAGTTAGAGAACCCCAAACTGTTAGCCCTGCACAGGTGCATTTACCTGTGCAGAATATCGAAAGGGAACCTTTGGTGCTGTCTCCCAGGCACAATGAGGAGGTGATCATTCCTCAAGAGGGTGATCATATGGTCTTTGAGGCTGACACTACTGTTTTATCCGCAAGGGATAAACAGGACAGTGTTAACATAGCTAAGACCTCAACCATGGCAACAGAGACTAGTAAAACAGTTTCTGGTAATCCCCAGAACCAAGAAAAGAGGGGTACTGATGGTGATACTCAGGGGAGTAAGCCACTAGTGAAAAATGTCGATGATATGGTCACAGTGGAAACACTAACTGACATTGAGACTAGACTGAAACAACATGCATTAACGGATCCTAACTTTGCACCTTACCTTGCTGCTCATTTACACCTAAAGAAAAGGATTGCTCTTCAAAACAAAAGGATAGTTTCTCAAGATGAGAAGATAAAAGAACTGACTGAACAGTTGGAGAAGGCAACCGAAGTACTCAAGGTGGTAGCAGTTCACAATGAGGTGTTAATAAGGCAAGATAAGCAGCTGAACTTTCTTGATGAGAATCTGAAGAAAGCAACAAATGTTCTTCATACTCATGAGATGTTGCTTAAACCCAAATCCTTGGTGAAAATCTCTTCAACTGCTCAAGCTAAAGGAAGAAGAAAATCCAAGCAGGAAGAAGTTAAGCAAACAGTTTCACAGGATAAACAAACAGTTGTTGCTCCAAATGAGCAAACAGTTGCAACACCACAACCAACAGTTGTAACTTCAAATCAACTAACAGTTGCAAGTGTCCAAGCGGTTAATGAAGAAGAAGAACTGCTTTCAAGTGTTGATAGGATGCTAATCAACAGGATGGTATCAACTGCAGATGTTCCAAGCACTGAGATTTTCAAATCGTGGTCAACAGTTAAGCAGAACTATTTGGTTGATATTAGTGCTCAATATCTGGGAATAAGTTCTTCTAGAATGGCACAGAAAATCGATGATGGATGGCTTGATGGAAAGGTTGCTACGTTAGAATCTTTACCACCAAAGAAAGGGTATAAAGGGGTAGTCATCCAGGAAGGAAAGAAAGAATCTGAGTTGCCTCCTGTTTCAGGCAAAGGTAAAGAAATTGTTGTTGTTTGTCCTAAACTCAAGCTTTCAAGACAGCAACAAGAAGAGCGTGATCATGAATTTGCATTAAGGCTAGCAGCTGAGCTAAGAGAACAAGAACAGTCTGATTTTGAGATAGCAAAGAAGCTGGCTGATGAGATTACTACTCAGATTGATGAAGAAGAGAAAGTAAAGGAAGCTGCTGGTAAGGGAGTAAAAAGAAAAAGAGTTGTAAAGAAGAAAACAGTTCCACCTCCCAAGCCAGTAGTGGAAAAGAAGAAACCCCAATCAGTCCAAAAACCCCAACAGTCTGAAGAAAAAGTCAAAACAGGCTTGGTCAAAACTATTCTGCAAGATAGACTCTCAAAAGAGATAAAAGAAAGAATTGATAAATTTGAAGCTCAAAAGTCGCATATCAAAGAATGGAGGTTTGAAATGCTGAGAGTGGAAACTGGAAAGCAGGGTGTCACCATTGTTAGAGAGGTGGAACCAATTGAAAGCTATGTCAGTTTCTCTGCAATGATGGATAGTGTGACCAGGAGAGATGTACAAGAAATGTATGAATATAGGGTAAGTCATTTTGGAAAGGATGCTGAAATTGAGATAAAAGTATTTTTAGTACATTTATCGAGTATATGCAATCCACAGAGAGTAATGTCTTTACTGACAAGTGATGAAAGATTTCCTATATCGACTGTGAAAGTTTTTGAAAGATCAAGGGTGTATAATCTTGTGACAAACAATGCTAAAACCCAGTGGTTTGATCTTAATTTTGTTGATCACAGTAGGACCAAGCTGATGTACATGGTAAAGGCAAGGTTCTATGGTCCTGTAAGGTTAAGGGAAGATCTGGGAAGAAGACTGAAAGAAAGGATGGAGCTGATAGAGAAAGAGAAAATGTAATTTTTCTTTCATATTTTGATTATAACAATTTTACTTTGCAAAATTAATGTTAATGTGTTCTTTGCTTATGTAAATGTTTCTATGGTTGAACCCTATAAAACAACTTAAGTGTATTGTTCAATACTTTAAGTTAGGGGGAGATTGTTGGGAAATTCGCTAAGTTATTGAAACTGTTGAACATGCAAAGGTAAAACTGTTAGAGTATTTTGGTGATAACAGTTGTAACTAACAATTGCTGCAAGGTTTACAACTGTTAGTACAAAAGTTCAGAACTGTTAGTTGGCAAAGTCAAAACTGTTAGAAGACCTTGAAGCTGAAGACTGTTAGAAGGATAAAGAACTGTTGTGTTCATTAAACAGTTTCTGTTGAGCTATATTTGGAAAATCCTATCTTAGAAGATATCTCGAAATACTTTGAAGATTATCAAGATTATCTCAGAAGATAGAAGATTACCTAACTGTCAACAATTCAAGGAGGATCAAGAGTCTATATATACTTCATTAGATGATCAATTGACGACGACTTGATCTCATTATTAAAAGCATTTGTTCTTATTGTTATTTATTTTTCTGAAAGTGTTTAGCCTCTAAGTTTCTTGTTGAAACCTAAGAACAGTCTGTGTTCTTCGTCTAACAGAATAAGTTAGATTGGGGGTGAAGTTTGCTTTTGTAATCATTCTGGTTGGTTAATAAAACTACTGTTTGATTGAATTAATCTTTGTTTAAAACCTTCTTTAATCAATTAAGTGTGATTCCGCAACTTCTTAATTGATTGTGATCATAGTTAAAGATTAACTTTTATTTTACTCTGTTTGATTATTTAAAGTTAGTTCTTGTTATTTGATATAATCTATATCCGATCCTGACACTAAGGGATACAATCAACAGGAGGGCATTGACTATGATGAAAATTTTGCCCCTGTTGCTCGAATTGAAGCCATCCGGCTATTTCTTGCTTATGCAGCCTCTAGAAGCTTTCGTGTCTTCCAAATGGATGTGCAGACAACTTTTCTTAATGGTATACTTAAAGAAGAAGTTTATGTCTCACAGCCTGAGGGTTTCATCAACTCAAAACATCCAAATCATGTTTATATCTTAGATAAGGCATTGTACGGGTTAAAGCAAGCTCCGCGTGCATGGTACGACGTCTTATCTGAATATTTGATTGGTGAAGGCTACTCCAAAGGGAAGAATGATACCACTCTCTTCACAAAGACAAAGGGTCGGGATAAGATTTTGGTTCAGATATATGTGGACGATATTATTTTTGGATCTACAAATCCAAAATACAGTGACGAGTTAGCTAAAACCATGGCAAACAGATTCCAAATGAGTATGATGGGGGAGATGTCATTCTTTCTCGGACTCCAGGTGAAGTAGTTAAGTCATGGCAGCTTTATTTGCCAATCAAAGTACATCAAAGATCTTCTCACGAAGTATGATATGATTAACTGCACACCCATATCCACACCCATGGTTGCTAAGGCACAATTCTCAGCAGATCTTGATGGTTCTCCTGTAGATCTGAAAAACTATCGTGGGATAATTGGATCGTTACTGTATCTCACTGCTAGTCGTCCGGATATCATGTTCTCTACCTGTCTCTGTGCCAGATTTCAGGCGAATCCTAAAGAGTCACATCTTCTGGCAGTTAAGCGGATATTCGGATATCTAAAAGGGTCTATAGATCTAGGTCTGTGGTACCCCAAAGATTCAAATCTGGATCTTCATGCTTACTCTGATGCTGACTATGCCGGTTGCAAGATAGATCGGAAAAGCACCTCTGGTAGTGCCCACTTCCTGGGTGATCGTTTAGTCTGTTGGGCCTCAAAGAAGCAAAACTGCGTATCCACTTCTACAGCTGAAGCTGAGTATGTTGCTGCTGCAATGTGCTGTTCACAAAGTCTCTGGATACGCACACAGTTATCAGACTTTGGCCTTAAGTATGACAACATTCCATTACTATGCGATTCCCAGTCTGCCATAGCTATCTCTTGCAATCCGGTACACCACTCTAAAACCAAACACATTAATATACGTTATCACTTTATAAAAGATAATGTAGAGAAAGGTCTTATTGAGCTCCAATATGTTCCTACTGAAAATCAGCTTGCTGACTTGTTTACCAAACCATTAGACGAAAGTCGCTTCACTGCGTTGGTATCCAAGTTAGGCATGCTCAATCTGACAATATAACATACTGTTGCTCCATTTTTCCTTTCTTTCCTTTTTGTTTAGAGTAGGTGTTACACTGTTTGTTCTTTGTGCATCTTCATGATGCACCAATCAGGGGGAAGTTAGTTCCTGGATAACCTTTCATCTCTCCCTCCCCCTCTCGTCCACATTGTGTTAAGAAATTAAGAAATAATTAATCGATTGGGTTCATTAAAGCTACCTAGCAATGGAAGGTCAAGGTCGTCGTCCATTGAATCCTGGTTTTACACATGTATCATATGTGTAGGGGGAGAAAAATTATACACATACTGCACATGTGTAGGGGGAGGAGTATACAACTGATACATTTCCTAAATCTTGAGAATTTTTTCATAAACAGATGCAAAAGTGCAAAAGTCTAGGGGGAGTGTGTCAAACAAACATTCAAATCAATCATATCTGAAAATTTTCAAATCTAGAAATTCAGATATCTTGATCATTCATAAATTTCTCAAGTATTGGTTCAATCGCATGCTGATAAACAAAGGTTGATTCGCATGCACGGGGTGATTCTCATGCGATTGATAAACAAAGGTTGATTCGCATGCACGGGGTGATTCGCATGTGATTGATAAACAAAGGTTGATTCGCATGCAAGGGGTGATTCGCATGCGATTGATAAACAGGTTGATTCGCATGCCATGGTTGATTCGCATGCGATTGATGAACAGGTTGATTCGCATGCGATTGATAAACAAAGTGATTCGCATGCTATTAACCATAGAGTGATTCGCATGCGATTAACACACCAAAGAGTTAATCGCATGCGATTCAAAACTTCTATCAGCCGCGTTTTTTTTACCGTTTAACCATCCAATCAACGCATGACACGTGTCCAGTCTTGACTTATAACCGTCCCATCAGTTACCAAGCTTCCATTACACGATTCAAAAACTCGAAAATTTCTAAAGTTTTTCTCTCACTTTCTTGGTTACTTTTAGCATACGAATCCTCTCGTTACTCTGCCAAAATTTACACTCTTTATATCAAAATACTCCAAATCACAAAGGTAACAACTTGTACGGTTTACATTTTGAAAATTTTGAGTTAAAAGGGTAATTTTTTTCCTTAAAACACTTGTATGCGAAAGTGGGTTTCGGGACTTTTAAGGACTTTTTGGGACACGAATCAAACTCGTTTGATGAAACAAAGTATGCGATGGGTATGTTGAACACATGGGGAACACTATGATGTAAAAATATTTTAAAAATCTTGAAAAGTGTTCTTCGTGTTCTTGGGGGGTATGAACATACACATACAATTTGATTTTTTGGCTTGAAAAGAGGTGTTAGGATGTTTTTTTGACCATGCTTCAGTAATACAAAGTTGTTTATTACTATCTAATTGCTTTATTGAAAATGTCAAAACAACTTTTTTATGCACAAAATCATCGTGTACACAATGGAATTTTCAGACTTAGGGTGTTAGCAAAGTTTTTGTCAACTTTATAAGTTTGATCAAATGTCAGTCAATCTTGACTCTTTCACTTATATTTGATCACATTCCCAATCCTTTAAAAGATAAGTGAGGTCAACTGATATATCTCTTTATCTGCGACTTAAATTTTTACCTATCTGTGCAGATAAGATGGCTCAAGCTATTGTTGACCCAGAGGAAATCATGCGTCGGTCTGAGTTCTTAAATTCAAACTCTCATGAGAACAACTATTACACTGACCTCACCAAACTCAGAAATCCTAACTACCCAATCATCACTGAGATTCTGAAAATCCACCCTTTGAACTACCTTCTAACCTATAATCCTGCCATCACTGGCACACATGTCCCTGAACTCTATGTCCAACAATTCTGGAAAACTTGTCAGGTCCGTACCAATGACAGGGACCAAGAAGTCATATATGCTGAGGTTGATGAGTACACTGTTGAAATTACTGTCAGTCGCCTAAGAAGCATCTTCAGACTTCCAAGAGCTAACAGTAGGCAACCTGCCACTGCTTTTGATGACATACCAACTGAGGAAGATTGTCTAGCCATTGTGAAGGCTATGGGCTATGATGGTGAGCTAGTAAAGAAAAACCAGTTCAAAAGAACCAGCTTACATCCAAAATACAACTCCCTGCTGACTGTGCTTCAAAGGTGTCTCACCCCAAAGCATTCTGGTTATGAATTCCCCATTGAGTATCAACTCAAGATTTTTGTTGCTGCAGCCAACCATCTGCATATAGATTATGCATTTATGCTATTCCAGGATATTAAAGCCACTATGCAAAGGAAGAATTCCCAAAAGCAGAAAGAAGCAAAAATGCTGCCTTACCATCGCTTCATACCAATGATCATCCAGTATGTGATGGATCGGAATGCTGATATCCCTCGTCGGACAGGTTTACCTTCTGTTTCTCCAAAACTCTTCATTCATATTAAACCTGCTAACCCGACCAATCTGCCTATTCCAAGACCCTTCCCTGTATCTCTCTTAGATCTTTGTGAGCAGAATGATATTGTCAAGAGTTATAGGGAGAGTGTAGGAATACCTCCCATGGTTGTGCCAGAGCCGGCCATACCTACCCAAGGAGGAGTAGCACCAAGTGAGGATAGAGAGAATAGGCCTCAGTCATCTGTGGGAGATGCTGAGAGGGGAGTGGAGAGAGAAAATGTTGAGAGGGGTGGAGAAGAGGGTGAAGGTGTTGAGACTAGAGAGGGAGGGGATGCATATGACCCCGCCACCATTCAAGCCATTGTTCAATCTCTTTCTCAATCTACCAGAACCCAAGCTGTTCTTACTGAACTTGGTCTTGACGATTCAGAGTCATCCAGTTCTTCTCAAGCTGAGTCTGCTTCCCATCAAGGAGGTGCCCCTTCCTTTGAACTTGATATATCTCCTGTAGGCACCCCTGACCAACCAATCGAACAACCAGCAGAAAGCACACCCTCATTCATGAAACTTACTGACCCACATACTACCTCTCCCGACCAGACTCACCCCGTTCAAACTACTCAGGTCATTCCACAACCTGGTGGTCTGGTCATTCCTTTGACTTCAACTGCCCAAGCAACCACCATTCCTATCATTCGCATGGCCATAGTTGCTCTTGAACATGACTTTCCAGTCACATCGCCAAGTCATTCCATATCTGTTGAATCTGATTCTGTCACCCCTGACTCTCTCATTCAACCTGATCAATATGCGGGGTATGGTGCTGGTAGCGGTGATGATGAAGATAGTTTTGTAGTTAGGAGTGCGAGTGATAGAGAGGAGGTGAGAAAAGAAAAAACGAGTGCTGAGGGTTCCCCAAACCCAGAAAGCCGGGAAGCCACATCTACTATGGGGCCTAGCACTGCTGGGCCTCATATTGAAAAAGTCACGGTGATCCCACCCGTGCAAGTTTCTGCCCCACCAAGCCACTACGGTGTCTCTCAACAGACTCCGTCTTTATTGCACAGGGTTATAGCACATACACTGGGTCAACCCCAATTGGGTGTTGGACCTATTGAACAAAGAGGACCGTCTCCCTCGTCCTCGACTCCTTTTGATGCACGATTTGACATACCACGGATTTCCGCATATCTTGATCAACACAGGGTAACAATCGATGCACTGAGCTTGTTGGTTCAACAAGTCTCCTCAACTTCCAGAGGTGGTACCTTTCAAGGTTCCATTAGAGGATTGGAAGGAAATCCTGCTGGAGCCAACATCCCTGCTGCTTTAGTAGGTAGTACTGCCTATGTGGCTGGTACTTCAACCGGAAGTCTTCGTGATTCCGGGTTTGTAACACGTGCAGAACTTCAACATCATATTTAACAAGCCGTGTCACCAATCCACCAAAAACTGCAGATGACAAATCAAAAGTTGGATCGGATAGAGCAAGCTTCCAAGGCCCAAGCTGAGCAGCTAAACCGAATTGAAACACTTCTTGCTGTCCGTCCTCCAGTTCCAGAGCCTCAATCACAACCTGATCCTGCCACAATGTCTGTAGATGCTTTAAAGAGCATGCTGTATGTTAGACTTCTGGAGCAAAGGCCAGAATCTGCACATGATCAAGACCTTCTGACAACTCTTCGCAACGAACAACATCCATTGGGAATCTCCATGGATAACTTTCAAGAGTTTCATGAAGATGTAAACAGAAAGATTGATGGGATCACCAAAGGTTTCTACATCTCTCTCTCAAAGGTCACAGACCGCCTGACTAACCTAGAAACAACCTGTCAGGCTCAGGCACAGGAGAGTAAGAGGAGGCGGGATGATCAGGATCTGGATGATCAACCCGAGGGGGAGAAAAGGAGAAAATACATATCTGCTCCCTTCGTTGTTGCTACTGTACCTGTTCCTCAATTCAGTTCATACTTATATGCAGGTACAAGTTCAGCTGGGTCTGGGAGTCAACAACAACAACAAATGGCCGATGAAGTTTATGAACAACAACAAAATGAAAATGCTGATAAACAAATTGTACTTTATGTACCTCAGCAACAATCTGAACCGAGGCCAAGTGATCTTGAAGAAGGTGAAATACCTTACGAGTAGACCCATGCCGAGATGTTTGACTGGTCTAGTGACTCAGAGGAACAAGTGGAAGATTTATATGAGTCTATTCACACATCACCAGCAAGGCATGTGGGTGAAGGTAGTTCTGCTCAACCGGAGGAGGAGACTGAGGATTCTGAGATGGAAAGACTATTCCAAGGCATTGATGAATATGTCGAGTTTCCTGCACGCCCAGATTCTCCTAGAATTGTCCACAAATTTGATGATATTCCTAGTGAAAAAGAACTTGCACTTAAAAGAAAAGAAAGGGAAGCAATTTCTAGAAGGGAAGCTAGGAGAAAGCCTAAACAAAAGAAACCAATCTTCGATGTGTCCAGGGTTCTCAGTGGGATTAATGTTGAAGTTCATGAAAGTTTCCCTCCTCCTCCTGGTCAGTTTCAAGAATCAGCTGCCGATGTACTTGAAAGAAACAAACAGAGAGAGGCAGCTGAGAAAACAAGACAAGAGTCTGAATGGCCCTTGCCAAGGAGCTTCATTGTGCCACCTGCTCCTCCTGTGTATCGTGGGGATCCAGGACTTGATGCAAGCAACATGTTTACAAGAAGTGCTGCCCAACAACCTATATGGAAACCTTATTTTGTCAATGCTACTAATCTTGAAGAAAGAATTCCAACATATTTAGCAATGAGCTAATACAGGTTATTTCCCCTGAGTTGCGGAACATGGACGACAAAAGAGAAGAAGATATGAACACATCCTCTCTCAGTCCATGACAAAACCCGAAGAGATCAAATCAGAGTATCCTATAGTTGAACTTATCAATATCTATACTCAGACAACCTTCAGAATAAAGTATGCCATCTTTCATGTCAGAAGAGCAAACAACCTGTCATACTTCCTCAACGAAGCAGATTTAAGGTTTGTTAGTATTGAAGACATCAGCTTTATCTTTGACACCCTCTCTCAGAAAAGAGGAAAGTGGCCTGGAGAAGAGTTTGGAAGGGGTGGTCTGATGAAATATATGAGAAATTTAATGGAATACTTTGAGGAACATGATCTGCAACTCGGAGCTGAAAACAACTATCTGAAAGTCAATCTCTTAAAGCCTAACCAGAGTCATCCAGATCTAGAAAATCTTGAAGAATTGACAGTTATCTATGATGGGCATCCAAACTTCAAAGGTGATCGAGGGGTCGTCTCAAAGAATACAAAAGGCGAAAAGATCTTCATCATACTTGATGAACTCATGGCGTATTCAGACGGCACTTTGAAAATTCTCCATCATAAGATACATCAAAAAGTGTGGGATAACCGGGCAGCCTATACTGATGAAGAACATGCGGAAGCCTATCGTGCTATAGAAAGGATGAGAACGACACTAGCAAGCAGAAGGCAAATACGCAAGTGGCAAGTGGCATTCGGGATTCGCAACAAATCATCCTATGAATAGATTAATGTATTTATTTGTTGTGAATGTTTACACACCTCACTTTGGGGGAGATTGTTAGAAATATTAAAGTGAGGGGTGTAATATGTAATTACTCAAAGTTGGGGAAATGCTATATAAAGGCATTTCCCCCACATTTCAATGTTAAGCTTTGCATATTACTTACTTATGTTCTTGTGTTCTCAACACTCTCTCTCGGCTCTCTCTCTAGAAACCGAATACACACACTAACACATACTACAAGATTAACATCTTGCATTGCTTCATCCGTATCATAATACGGGACCATCAGACACTTTACCCATGTTTATTGATTATACACTTTTAGGTTGGAAAACCTACATGGTAACTTTCTTGAGATCAATTATGATATGGGTGATTTTATTGAAAGTGATTTTGATGGAAATGAGCTTGAAAGAGAGTCACTAAATAAACAAATATTGATATTTATTCATAAATCTCTTAAGAAAAGTAAATATGAATATATGTGTTCTTACACTTGTGTCAAGAGATTATGGAAGGATATAGGTAAACTTGAGGAACTTGAAGCAAGAAGAAATGAAGAAAAAGAGACATCAAAAGAACTTTCTTGCTTCATGGCTTTTGAAGAAAATGAGGTATCTTTCATAAATGATTCTAGTAGTAAAGATAACTCATACAATTCCTATGTTGAGCTAAAAGATAAATATAATATGTTACTTGATATCAATTCAAAACTCATTTCCAAGATCAACGATTTGAAAAATGTTGAGAATGATATTTTCAAACTCAAAGATCTTAATGAAATCTTGGTCAAGCAAATAAATGAGTTAAGAAAATCATCAAGCGATGAAGGAGGTCTTGAGTTTTCAATTGAAACAAGCAACATATTATCCAAATCTATCAATATTGTGAACCAAGAGGCAAAAGAAAAAATCCAGGAGCCTCACGGTCGAACCACGGTCGATACCGTGCATCGACCGTCGGCACACTGGAAAGTTGAGAAATTTGAAAAATGCAATATTGTCTCTCGTTCTTCCATATATATGCCTAAGGTTGCAGGTTATAAACAAATGATGAATTCTTATACTCCATCCTCAAGGCATGAAATTTGTTTCAAGAGACCTAAATTAAAAGTGTTTCAAAGATCAAGATGTTCTCATAAACCAATTGATTCTATGAACACTTGGTATTATAAAGGTTTCAAGATAACACAAAGATGGATCAAGGTAGGTGTCTTTGATACTAACAATCCCGGACCCATGAAAAGATGGGTACCACACACATGAAAAATGTTTAAGTTGTAGGTTACAATGGAGGATGAATATCATTCATGATGCAACTTGAAATATTGTGTGGATGAAAGACTTGGATAACAAATCATCAAGAATAACGTTCTTGAACTACATTTATGAAACACAATCAAGATAAGTTTCTCATTCACTTATCAAAGATTTATATGTTAACATCTATGTGTTGAAAGTGCCATGAGAACATATGTGTAGTTACTTGATATATTTAATTGTGTTTATTATTATATCTAGAATTTTATTAAAACTTGGTATGATATGAAAATAAATAAAGGGTAGCAAAAACATTAATAAACGACATGAGACAATATGTTTTATCAAACATTTTCATGAATTATTAAAATGGTTTAAAATCACACTCTGTACTAAGAATAGTATGATGATATCTTAGGAACTACTTGGACTTGGAAACTTTATAAAACACATCATTTTAATTTGAAGTTTTGATGATCATTCAAGTAGATACATATTACCAAAACTTCATTTATATGTGTAACAATTGAAAATTTTCCTAAGATATTCTAATAAAAATGTGTGTGAAATTAATCATTTAAATGTGTCATGAAAATAAAAAAGTATTGATATAAAAATTTAATGTTAAATGACTAGTATTTTATTAGTAATATAGAAGACTTAAAAATACTTATCATATTCTTGAATGTCTTGCAAAGCTCAATCCACACTCATGTGAAATGCTTTTTGATTGAGTTACAAAGTTGAAATATGAGGTGCTACAATGACATATTAATTATACTCATATCATTTGGACTTGTGCTCTAAATCATAACTTGAAGTCCGTCTTGATATATGCTAGACAAACATTAAACTATCTTGAAGATCATTATATATCAAATTTGTGAAAATTGATAGTTGATTAATTGTGAAAATAATTCTAGATGTATGATTTCATAAAGTTAGAATAATTAAACTACATCTAAACAAGAGTAGTTGCTTTTGAATGTGAGAAAAATTGTGCTTAAAGTTAAAAATTGCATATTGATGAACAATACTTTAAAATTTGATATACCATGTACATGTTCATCATATTACCTAAGTAATCATATGCAAATGCTTAAATTTCTCACAAATCATGTTTTGGCTAAGAGTATCTAAATGATATGGAAATATATGGTATATATTTCTATATATATTGAAATGTATAATTAAATAATAAATTATTTGTCAAAAATTGATGGCTTGCTTCAAACCCATGAATTTCATTGTCATATACTTTGATTGGGTTTAAGTGATTAAAGAACCAAATTAGATTTTATCATAAGTAATATTGTCTTAGAATTGAAAAGATATCATATCACAAATTAAGACAACTTAATTTGATAAATCATAGTTGCGGACATAAATACTAAACCACTTAAGAAAGAAGTAGTTAATGCAATAAGATTTGGTTTAGAAATGATTGAACATGTTCCCTAAGAAATAAAGGTTGATTATGTGGTTCCACTGTCAAAATTATCAAATTGAAAGAAATCTCGTTGTCGATGCCACGGACGACCGTGGATCGTCCGTCGGATGTCTGACGAATTTTAAACATATTTTGCCCTATTTCTCTCTCATCTTACCACTTTATCACTTTACCCATCTTCCCCACAAAAACCCTAGTCTCCATTTTTGCTTAGACACTCAAAAAGCTTAAAATTTATTGCAAGAAACAAGAATTTACCTTATGATTGAAACTATGGTTGAAGCCCGGGTTGGATTCATAGTCCATCTACAAGTGAAAGCTTTTTCATTGTAGATCTCTCACTTGATTCATGAATCCTCTTCACTAAAGGTAAAATTCCTCACCATTGTTTCTTCTTTATCTTCTTAGGGTTACACTCTACACATAAATCTAACATGAATCATGTACGAACAATTTTGTGTAATGTTTAAGCCTTGGGTTTAGGGGTAAAGAATGAAGGAAAACTAATATGATTAAAAATGGGTTTGTGACAAAACATAATTGAGATATACATATATATATATATATATATATATATATATATATATATATATTTATTTATTTATTTGTTGAAAAGTCTAACAAATAAAGAAAAAGTGAACATATGCTTCACGGTCGATACACGGTCAATACCGTGCATCAACCGTCGACCCTCTGGAGTGTTTCGAAATTCTAAATCTATCACGTGCTCCACGGTCGAACCACGGTCGACCGTGACTTCGACCTTGAGGTTGATGTTACTTTTAATAATTTTATATTTAAGGTTCATACATAGATTTACTCTTGCTTAATACTTGTCATTCATCACTAAATCACTTCTTCACCTATTACTTTGAAAACTCATACAAACTTTGTGGACATCATTGTAAACAAACGAATAAAAGCATGTTTATGATACTAAAATGCTATGCCTAAACCTTTGTGCATTAAATAAATTATATTACCTTGGTTTAGTGCAACTACATGCTAACATGCAACTCCCTATGATGTTAAAGTTTGAATATCTTGTCTTGGGCTCAAATTCTAAGAACTTAGTTCAAAAAGTCAAGACTATTAGTAAAAGTGATAAACTAATTAAATTTGCAAAGTCATAAAATGATTATTATGAAGTTAAGATAAGATTACATTAAATAAATAAGAACTTGCTTATATCTTATACACTTCACAATTCAAAGTAATCACAAACTAAAAGTTGAGTTATGACATAAGAGTTTGAAAAACCATTTTAGTCAAACATTTCATGTGTTACTTTTATAAGAGCTCATTAAGTAATTGCATACATGGAGAAATAAAAATAAGGGCAAAATGCACGAAAATACAACAAACTATAGCGAAATTACCATTGTATACAACCAACTTCATTTTTTATCAAAAAACAAAACAAACTCTTAGATTTAGGTCATTGTATGCAGTTAACCTGCATTTGCAGGTTACCAGCCGGTCTCCAAGGGACTATTATTATTTTTTTATTTTTACACAATAACCATGTTAGGGGAAAGATGTTCAGATCGACGATCGTGGTGGGTTCAAGGGGGCGATCGTGGTGTGTTCAGATCGGCGATCATGGCGGCCGGAGCTAGGAGTCTCTTGTTTGGTTCAAGGGGGCGATTTTGGAGAAGAACTCCAGATCTCAAGGGGACGATTTATGGTTTTCGTATGTAAATCTCAAGGGGGCGATTTAGGGTTTCGAATGCAGATTTTGAGGGGGCGATTTAGGGTTTCGAATGCAGATCTCAAGGGGACGATGGCGTTGGTTTGAAGGTTTGAAGGCTTGAGACGGCGATGGCGGTGGTTTGAAGGTTTGACGGCGATGGTTTAGAGGTTGAAGGCGACGGCAGATCTCATGAGTTGACGGCGATGGCAGATCTCAAGGGGCGGTGGTAGGTTGAAGGCAACAGCGTTGGTGGTGGGTTGAAGGTGACGGCGTTGGTGGTGGGTTGAAGGTGATGGTGTTGGTGGCGTTTGAAGGATTGAGAGGGCAGTGGTGGTGGGTTGAAGGTGACTGCGGTGGTGGTGTGTTCCACATCAGGTTAACCTTCATCTTTTTCCTTCTAATGAGTTGGCTTCATCTAGCTTCATCTTTTTTCTTCTCAGGTTCAGATTCATGTAGTTCTTGTTCAAGATTTGTTGCTTCAAGATCTGTAATTGGTTGCTTTATTTATCAATTGATTTTTTTTTGATTTGTTCAGATTCAGATTCATGTAGTTCTTGTTCAAGATTTTGTTCAGATTCATGTAGTTCTTGAAGAACACCAAGAACATATGAATATCCTAATTAAAAAAATTCAAAAATAAAAGAAATTACTGGTAACCTGATAAGCAGGTTACCAGTTGCATACAATGACTCAAAAATGAAACTTGTTTGTATTTTTTGATAAAATTTGAAGTTGTTTGTATACAATGGTAATTTCGCTATAGTTTGTTGTATTTTCACGCAATTTGCCCTAAAAATAATTTACACAAATCTTATGCCTAAATTCTATATCTTACATGGTTTGAAAAGGTAAAATGCTTGTATGCAACTTATATGTGATGCTCATGATATCCTATTTACATCAACAAGATATGTTACCAAAATAACAATACACGCTAAATGATAATACTTTGGTTCATGTTTGACATATCCTTGTTTGTAATGTTATCAAATTGCATATGTGATTCTTACATGAAATATCACTAAACATATGTAACATTATGATATGTCATTCATGCTCATCAAGTGTTGAATAATTATCATGTAATGAATTGTGGTCAAGCTACTTAACACATAGATTTTTCATATAAGATCACTATCAAAAGAGTCTTTGAAATAAGTTTGTGATGAAAGATATATGAATATGATTACATGGTGAAGAAATATAAGTTAACATATTGATTGTTGCAAGTGGTTCTCTCTTACTATCTTGTCATGGTACTTAATGAATTACTCTTTGTAATCAAGATAGTAAAATTAGATGACAAGTTATGCCTCATATAAGAAATCATGTTATTTGTCATCTTGATATGTGCTTGAATATGCCTATGTACTTAAATGACTATCTCATGTGTCACACGCTTAATTTACTATCACTTGACACATGAATCTATGAGGTATACGTGCATAAATAATGATAATAGTATACGTAGGTATTGAATTAATTCAAAATGTGTAATGCTTGAGAAAAATACCTATGTTCTATATCTAATTTTTCATGATATATTGATCTACATACACCATGAATTATTCTTTGAAGATCAAGATAATAAACAAATGACATCATGTGCTTCATATGTAAAATCAAAATAATTGTCAATTTAGTGCACACATTGGTCATTTACTTGATTAAACCATACATTCATTATCTCATCATGAAAAGATGAAAATCATATGTGGGCCTACATGCACTAAAATACTAATGAAAGTATAAACAAAGGTTGATCTACAAGATTATGGTCTTAACAATGATAAAACCTTCCTTTGCTATATAATGTATATGAATAAATATCAATTAGAAATGAATAAATAATCTCTACAATCTAGAGCTAAGAAATTTTCAATACTTAACTTAAGATTAGGATTGTGGATTTTGGTTGTCCTTAACATAATTTGCACACTTTAAGGGGGAGTCATCAACCAAAAAGAAAATTTCATATATATTTGTTCTCACTTCACTTCATATCATTGCATAAATACAAGATAATGATGCATATATCTCTCATGATTCCTACTTGAGTATATTTGATTTTTCCTAAATTAAGTTTATGCAAATACTTTTGTATATCTTGCACTTGTGTTTTGTTTTGTCTATCTTTTGTCAAGTGCTAGCTAAAAGGGATCATAAATCAAGGGGAAGCTTTGATCAAGGGGGAGCTTCATCAACTATTTTGTGCTAGATCATAAGAGGGAGAAGATTGTTCCTTTTTGATTTGACAAAAGGGGGAGAAGAATATAGCTATGCAACATTGTTAACATGAATAATTTTGTGTAGCAATCTTAATTAAATGTTGCATATTTTGTCATCATCAAAAAGGGGGAGATTGTTGGTGCATACATGGTCATACATTTAAAAGTGCACTCCTTGTTTTGATGATGATAAAAATATACACATGTGATACTATTGCTTATCAAAATTACTCATATGTTCATATCTATATTCTTAAAGAAAATTAACAAGCCTCAAATTGATGATCAAGTGAAGTACAAACAAGTAAAAAAATTTAACTCAACAAGATATGAAGAAAATAAGTTTTGAAGAAAGCGTAAAGTATTCACGGTCGATCCCACGGTCGACCGTGAATCATCCGTCGTTACACAGCTCACAATTCTTGAACATTGTCTTTCTTGAAGCCAGCCGAACTCGTACTCAACAAGTGAAGATGAATTCTTCAATTCCGATGATGAAGAAATCTACAAACAAGAGTTCGGAAAATATAGCTTACAAGAATAACTAATTAAAGAAGTTTAAGTTCTTACAAAATAATTTTTATAAAAACTTTTATAAAAAAAAATTCAAATATTTTTTTATATAAATCACAAGCTTGGTTGAAAAAGTATAAGACTTGTTATTTTGGCAAATACCAAACATGATCTTTCATTGAAATAACACAACACCACTTATAGGGAAAGGAATCTCCCAAAGAAGCAAACTTCCAACATGTTTTATGCATTTGGCTTCTAAACTTCCTATTTGGTGTTTAAATTCAAACATAAGAGGTATGACACCAACCCGACTTTTCTAAGACTCCTTTTCAGTGCATTTTAATGGTAAAAATGGGTTGTGTGTGATTTTGGTAAAAGGCCAACGTCTTTATTTGCAAGGCTCAAAAAGTTCCAGAATGCTGACGGAAGATGCCACGGTCGACCGTCGATCGACCGTGGGCAGTCTGGGCACTTTTTGAACTTGCACCTTTTTCCTTATTTAAACCAACTCAAGTCTTGTGTTTTATGGAACTCTTGTACAGCTAAAACACAGAACATATATTCTTATCTTGTGAGCTCATATTCTTTGATAATTCATCTATCATTCAAGATCAAAAATCAAGCAAGAGAAAAGTTTTCAAAGCTTAAACACTACATCATCTTTCTATATATTTTGTAATAGTGTAAGGATCAACTCTAGCCTTTTAAATTAGAGTGAAGTAAGGATCATCTATAGCCTTTAGAATTAGGGAGAAGTAAGGATCAACTCTAGCCTTTCAAATTAGAATGAAGTGAGGATCAACTCTAGCCTATAGAATTAGAGTGAAGCAAGGTTATCTTTACCTTACTTGCAAGTTTGAAGTGTTAATTCTTGCAAGTGAAAAAGAGAAGTGTAAAAGGTTTATCTCTACCTTCAAAGAGAGAATCTAGTGGAGCAAACTCTTGGTGGGTGAGGCCAAGGAGTGGATGTAGTGCAAGTTTGTTAGCACTTGCATGAACCACTATAAATCTCTTGTCTACTAATTGGTGATATCTCTCTACCCTTACTCTCTTTATTTCAAGTATATATATTTGTTGTGTTATAAACTTCAAGAAAAATATTTTTAACACAACTTACAAATTTTATAAGTGTAAAAATTGGTAAACTAAGTTAAAGAACCTATTAACCCCCCCCCCCCTTTTGGTTTCAACAATTGGTATCAGAGCAAGTTGCTCTAACATTTTTGTAAAAAATGTTTTGTGATACAACTTGCTTTGTAAATTTTCAAGAAAACAATTTTGTTACAAAAATATTGATGAGGAGGTATATGTGTGTCAACCCCCTGGCTTTGAAGACTCAAAGTACACTGACAAGGTATACAGGTTGGATAAAGCTCTATATGGACTACATCAAGCTCCTAGAGCTTGGTATGAGACATTATCATCCTACCTTCTCGAGAATGGTTTTAAGAGAGGAACAATTGACAAAACATTGTTTACAAAGATTGTTAAAACAGAGATTTTGCTTGTTCAAATCTATGTTGATGATATAATCTTTGGATCCACTAATGACAGCTTGTGCAAAGAATTTGAAGTCATTATGCACAAAAGGTTTCAGATGAGTTCAATGGGTGAACTCACATTTTTCTTGGGATTACAAGTCAGACAGAAGCCCACTGGTATTTTTCTAAGCCAATCTAAGTATGTCAAGGACATATTGGATAAGTTTGGCTATCAAGATGTGAAGCTGGCAAGTACTCCAATGGAGACACACAAACAGTTGGGAGCAGATTCTGAGGGGGAGGATGTTGATATACACCTCTATAGATCAATGATTGGTTCATTAATGTACTTAACTGCTTCTAGACCTGATATAATGTTTGCTGTTTGTGTTTGTGCCAGGTTCCAATGCAGTCCAAAGATGTCACACCTGTTTGCTGTAAAGAGGATCTTTAGATACCTCAAAGGCCAACCAAAATTGGGACTTTGGTATCCTAAAGATTCACCTTTTGATTTGGTGGCATATTCTGATAGTGATTATGGTGGAGCCAATGTGGACAGAAAATCAACCTCTGGAGGATGTCAATTCTTTGGATCAAGGCTGGTTTCATGGCAATGCAAGAAACAAACAACAGTTTCAACTTCAACAGCTGAGGCTGAATATATTGCTGCATCAAGCTGTTGTTCACAAGTGTTATGGATCCAAAATCAGCTTCTGGATTATGGTTTGTCTTTCTTAAATACCCCTATTTATGTTGATAACACCAGTGCTATTAGCATAGTTAATAATCCAGTGAAGCATTCTAAAACCAAGCACATTGAAATCAGATTTCACTTCATAAGAGACTGCAATGAAAAGAGATTAATCCAAGTTATGAAAATTCATACTGATGATCAATTAGCTGATTTGTTCACTAAAGCTTTTGATGTGAGCAGATTCAACTTTTTGATTTCCAACATTGGAATGATTAACTTGGACTAACAGTTGTTCATTATTCCATGTTTTTCACACTAACAGTTTGCAACTGTTAGTTACGTTTTCTAACAACTGTTCTTATTTAAGTATTCAGAGAAGGAAATGCAATTTCACACATCAGTTTTGGACATATCTGCTGACCTGTCTCCCAAACAGTTTTCACACCCGTGACTGTCCCTGTTAAGAGGTAAAGGTAAATTCACTTTCTTGAATCAACAGTTCCAGACTGATAAAGGTGAGTCATTTTGCTTGTAATATAGTGAATTTGATATGACAAGTCACTACATGCTATTAATGGAAATTACTGGACATTAATGGTCATTAATGGCTATTAATGGACATTAATGCCTCCCAGTTTCTCTATAAATAGCCTTGCACCCATACTTCACAAATCACACCTACATTTGCACACACTTCTCTCTGCAAATGGCTACTAACTTCTTTCTCATAAACTTCAAAGATATTAATGTTAGACAAAGTTATGTAACCATCCCTGCCCCATTTGTAAGAATGCATGAGCTTTGGCAATACTCATCATGTGTTCTTGAGATGCATGATGATCGAGATAGGTTCACGTTGACACAGCATCCAGATCCACGTAGGCCAAATAAACCAATTGATCATATTCGTATAAGAGGTGATTTTGAAAATTTCACTCTCTTCCATGAATTGCCTACACCATGTTGTCTAAGATTCGTCTTGAACCTGGCAGGCACTACAAACTCCGTAGTGTGGTTCAATGTTCGAAGATATAATACTCATAACCACCAGAGGGCCTCGGATGATGATGCAGTGGAAGTCATTGTAATAGATGACTAGTTCCACTGATGTTAAATTAGTATCATTCACCATCTTCCCAAGAGGCAAATTATGACAATCGTCTCTGGTGGTGCATATGATGAGAAGGTCTACTGCATACCCATTGGTAGGTAGTATGTTTTGAAAATTGTTTAAGGCCTGTCAACTGTTAACGGAGAAAGTTGTCTACACTTACGGTGTAGATCATTGTTCTCCCACACCTACGAGACGGCCTTGCACAATTAGATAAGCAGTACCAACAATGGCTTGTGCATTACATGACCATTCTTTGAAGACAGGCTTCTCAGTAAGGCTATGGCGGCACTGTAGAGGCTATTCTGAACTCGATTCTTAAATAATGAAGACATTCTCGAGCAAGAATGTGATGATGATTGTCTTCCCTTAAAGTTCAGATTTGATGATACAAAATGTTAACTATAATTTGTCACATGTAGATCTCGGAGTTAAGACAGTTCGTATAAGCTGTGTTTAGATCTATAGCAAAAGACAGTATTGTTTTCTCAAAATTATAGTAGCTCAATTGTGATTATCTTGAATAAAATATATCTTATGTTGATGACTGTGTTCACTAATGCTTTGTTATTATTGCTTCAGCATTTGACATATATGAGCTAAAAGTTTGTTTGACAGTTGCACATTTCTGTTTCAATCAATACTAACATTTTTCAACTGTTAGCATATGGCTTCGGCAACTGTTAGGCAAAGTCCATGTGCAACTGAGGGGGAGAAATTCGTCAACTAAGGGGGAGAAATGAGAACAGTTGTAAACACTAAACAACTGTTAATCCAAATAAATGATCAAACAAAAGGGAGTTAACTTTTGAATAACAGTTGTTACATCTTATGAAAACAGTTCCTCAACTGTTAGTTCATTTTTTCCGTCAACTGTTAAGCTATTAAAGGGTGTTTTGGTCTTTGCAGAATTTTGGAAGACTTTGGATTGCATTCAACAGTCGAAACATATATAAGGCAATTCCCTCCTTATTAAGCAACTCACACGTCCAAAACGAACTTCGATCATTAACAAACCCTAACTCTCAACAACTCTCAGAAATCGAAATCAAAATGTCTCCTCTTCCATTTGTCAAAGAGCACAATGTGATCGCTTATCTTGAAAAACCAGACAATCTTGACGCTTTCCACGTCATGATTGATTATCTTACGGTATCAAACATTCATTATGCTCTAATTTTCAACCCCACAATCTATACCTCACATATTGAGAACTTCTGGAAGAATGCCAAAGTCCAAGAAGTTGATGGAGTGCAACAGATTTCTACAACTGTTGATGATATGGAGGTTTTTATAACCGAAGACACTATTCGCCATGCACTACAACTGAATGATCTTAATGGTGAGTATTCTGATTCGGTTGCATTAGAATATCTACACACTGAGTTACTAAAACTTGGGTATGAGGGCCCCGGGGGTAAGGGTACCTTCTACAAAGGGCAGTTTTGCGCACACTGGAAGTTCATTATCCATACTCTCCAGCAGTGCATAAGCCCTAAGAGAACGGGCTGGAATGAGTTTGGGAGCAACATTGCTCTCGCACTCATCTGTCTAGCCAACAACAGATGTTTTAATTTTTCAAAATTGATATTTAATGGTATGGTAAAACATCTGGGGACCAAGTATGGTCTATTTTTTATGTATCCACGGTTTGTGCAAACTTGTTTAAACTTTTTGATGCCAAACCTTAAAATACACAAGAGGGTCATTATTCCCTCTGCTCATGTGGCTTCCACTTTGAGCAAACTGTTGGTTAATGGCAAGAGTTTCTCTGGTGCCATAACTCCTCCACTCTCTGCAATGGTGGAGTTCTTGTCAAGAAACAGAGTTGCCAGGGGTGAGCATGAAGCCCACACTATTGCTACACCACCACCTTTGGAACCCACAACTCAAGATACACAAACATCCCCTTCTGCTACCATTCGAATAGCTACAACACAAGCCCCTACATTGAAAACATTTAGAAAGAAGAGGAAAACTGTTGGTGCTCCTTCCACCACAGTTAGAGAACCCCAAACTGTTAGCCCTGCACAGGTGCATTCACCTGTGCTGAATATCGAAAGGGAACCTTTGGTGCTGTCTCCCAGGCACAATGAGGAGGTGATCATTCCTCAAGAGGGTGATCATATGGTTTTTGAGGCTGACACTACTGTTTTATCCGCAAGGGATAACCAGGACAGTGTTAACATAGCTAAGACCTCAACCATGGCAATAGAGACTGGTAAAACAGTTTCTGGTAATCCCCAGAACCAAGAACAGAGGGGTACTGATGGTGATACTCAGGGGAGTCAACCACCAGTGAAAAATGTCAATGATATGGTCACAGTGGAAACACTAACTGACATTGAGACTAGACTGAAACAACATGCATTGACGGATCCTAACTTTGCACCTTACCTTGCTGCTCATATACACCTAAAGAAAAGGATTGCCCTTCAAAACAAAAGGATAGTTACTCAAGATGAGAAGATAAAAGAACTAACTGAAAAGTTGGAGAAGGCAACTGAAGTACTCAAGGTAGTAGCAATTCACAATGAGGTGCTAATAAGGCAAGATAAGCAGCTGAACTTTCTTGATGAGAATCTGAAGAAGGCAACCAATGTTCTTCATACTCATGAGATGCTGCTTAAACCCAAATCTTTGGTGAGAACCTCTTCAACTGCTCAAGCTAAAGGAAGAAGAAAATCCAAGCAGGAAGGAGTTAAACAAACAGTTCCACAGGATCAACAAACAGTTGTTACTACAACTGAACAAATAGTTGCAACCATTGACCCAACAGCTATTACTGAAGATGAAGAAACTTTGTCAGCTGAGGATAGGATGATGATAAACAAGATGGCTGTTACTGCTAACTATCCTACTACTGAAGTCTTCAAGTCATGGTCCAAGGTTAAACAAACTTACTTGATTGACCTATGTGCTCAAACTACTGGATTTAACACCAAGAGGATGGCGCAAAGTATTGAGGATGGTTGGTTGGAAGGTAAATTCAAAGGTATGAAGGAGCTGAAACCATTACCACCAAAGAAAGTATTCAAAGGCATTGCAATTCAGGAAGAAAGAATTGCTGATCAAATGCCTTCTGGTTCAGGAAAAGGAAAGGAAGTTGCTGTTCTTCCTACTAAAGTTCTTAAAAAGCCTCAACAACTTGAAGATGATTATCAGTTGGCTTGGAGGCTGGCAGCTGAAGAAAGGGATCAACAATTGCTTGCTGTCAAGAAGAAAGAACAAGAAGAAAAAGATTTTGCTATGGCTCTTCAGCTAGGTGAGAAAATCACAGCTGAAATTGATGAGGAGGAAAGATCTCAGAAAGGTGTGAAAAGAAAAAGGGTAATAAAAGGTAAAGCATTTACAGTTAAGCCAACCAAGAAACTTCCCACTTCAAACAAAACTGCTGTGGTTCACAAAATTCTGAAAGATAAACTGACAGTAGACGTTCAGCAAGGGATTGACCAATTGGAAAAAGAATTAGGTGAAAAGTCTCATATTGTTGAATGGAAGTTTGAAGAAAAAGCAAGTGACAAACATTGCATTACTATTGCAAGGGAAGATGGATCTGTTGAGATATATGACAATTTTGTACAAATGATGACAAGAATATCACCAGAAGATGTACAAGAATTGTATGCATATGGAATTAAGCACTTTAGTGACTCAAATGAAGGAATCAAGATTCTGATGGAATATCTTACCAGCATTTACAACCCATTGAAGATTATGCCCAAACTGACAGCAGAGGAAGCTTTTCCCATAAAGGCAGTGAAGGTATATGCAAAATCAAGGACATATTACGTGGTGATGGGAAATACACTGCATGAGTGGTTTGATTTGAACTTCATTGAGCATCACAAGACTAAGCTGGAGTTTTTGATTAAAGCTAAATTCCATGGAGACTCAAAACAGAAGGAAGACTTACTGAACAGATTCAAAAGGAGATTAGAAGAAATGTGACTCATTACTTATATTAATTTGTCTATGATCGAACCAACAACTTAAATGTATTGTTCAATACTTTAAGTTAGGGGGAGATTGTTGGGAAATAATCTAAGTTATTGAGCATAAAAATGAGAACTGTTTGGTGAAGGTTGGTGAAACAGTTTAAAACTGTTTGTTGAAAATATGAAAACAGTTGAGAACTGTTAGTATAAGCATCTACAACTGTTTGAAGACCTTGAAGCTGAAGACTGTTAGAAAAATAAAGAACTGTTGTATTCATTAAACAGTTTCTGTTGAGCTATATTTGGAAAATCCTATCTTTGAAGATATCTCGAAATACTTTGAAGATCATCAAGATTATCTCAGAAGATAGAAGATTACCTAACTGTCAGCAAATCAAGGAAGATCAAGGAGTATATATATGCTAGATTAGAATTCATAATTAGAACTTACTCATTGATTTTATTTTTGCACTCGTTCTTCAAATTGTAGTTTGAATTCTGAATAGTGAAAAGCCTCTAAGTTTCTCGTTGAAACCTAAGAACAGTCTGTGTTCTTCGTCTAACATAATTGGGGGTGAAGTTTGCTTTTGTAATCATTCTGGTTGGTTTATAAAACTACTGTTTGATTGAATTGATCTGTGTTTAAAACCTTCTTTAATCAATTAAGTGTGATTCCGCAACTTCTTAGTTGATTGTGATCATAGTTAAAGATTAACTTTTATTTTACTCTGATTTATTATTTAAAAGTTAGTTCTTGTTATTTGATATAATCTATATCCGATCCTGACAATTACCAAAACATGTTAAAAGCTCCAAAAATAAAAAATGTTATAAATGTGGGAGCAAAGAACATAAGGCAGGTAATTGTTCTCTAGAAGGTAACTCAAGACAGCGGACTGATTATGATAACACAACTGTTTCTCTCATTCATAAACAACCTAATATAAAGTGGATGGCTAGGTGCAATCCACAGGGGTCCACTTAAATGTGGATTCCCAAATCTCACTAACCTTCTTTCAATCACATCTATGCAGGGTCTGAACACGTGGTATCTTGACAGTGGATGTTCAAGGACCATGACAGGTTGTAAAGCTTTGCTTAGTAACTACAAGAAGGAAAAAGGTCCAAGAGTAACCTTTGGTGATAATAATTGTGGGAAAACAAAACGCTACGGAGAACTTCATAATGGGAACCTAACTTTATCCAAGGTATCATATGTTAAAGGACTTAAGTATAATCTCATCAGCATAAGTCAGTTATGTGATGGTGATCATAAAGTCCTCTTTACAAAGACAGGTGGTTCCATTTTAGATCAAGAAGGTAAAACAATAATTTGTGCAAAGAGAACCAAGGATGTATATACTCTTGATATGTCCTCTGGTGATCCATCCAAGTTAACCTGTTTGTATACCAAGTCTGTAACTGACACAAACTGGTTATGGCACAAAAGGCTTTCCCATTTAAACTTCAAAAACATTAACAAGTTGAGCAAGGGTGAACTAGTGTCAGGACTACCTTCACTGACGTATGTTAAGCCTAAACCTTGCTCTGCCTGTGAGAAGGGAAAGCAGCACAAGACTTCGTTTCCATCTAAGCAAGCCTTCTCCATTACTGAACCTTTCTACATGTTGCGCATGGATCTATTTGGTCCTGTTGCTACTTCTAGTATTGGTGGAAGTAAGTATGCATTGGTAATGGTTGATGAATTTTCAAGATACACTTGGGTCATCTTCCTAAAAGCAAAGAGTGAGGCTGCTGAAGAAATTATAAGCTTCATTAGAAAGATGGAAGTGCTCAATGGCAATCTGGTAAGGATGCTTAGAAGTGATCATGGAACTGAATTTAGAAATCAAACTCTTGAAAGTTTCTGTGATGAGAAAGGAATATCTCAAAACTTCTCTGCTCCAAGAACTCCACAACAGAACGGTGTAGCTGAAAGAAGAAACAGAACTTTGATTGAAGCTGCAAGAACCATGCTGTGTGAGAATGGGTTAGGATTCAACTTCTGGGCTGAAGATGTCAGCTGTGCATGTTTTACTCAGAACAGATCTCTTATAATAAAGAGGCACAACAAGACTCCTTATGAAGTGCTCAAGGGAAGGAAGCCCAACATCAGCTTTCTACACATCTTTGGGTGTCAGTGTTTCATTCTGAACCAGAAGGATGAATTGCAGAAATTTGCACCAAAAGCTGATGAAGGTATGTTTGTTGGATATTCTGTGATCTCCAAAGCTTACAGAATTTACAACATCAAAACAAAGGTCATAGAAGAATCAATCAATGTAAGTTTTAATGAAAATGACTTTGTTGCTTCCTGTTCTACTAATCCATCTACAGGTGAGGAATTTAATGATCTGCTGAATACTGAAGACTACATTCCAGTATCAGGTGATCCACTCCCATCAGCTGATCCAGTCTCATCAGCTGACATAGATGACTTAGATGAACCTGTTCCAAACTTACAAAATACCTCTGCACACTCTATCCTAAACCAACCCACACTTTTACTAAATGAAGGGAATCATGATTCAACATCAATGGACTCTAATTCCATATCAAACATTCCCTCATCAGTAGAAGTCTCATCAGATTGTAATCAAGAAATTCTGTCAGCTGATCAACCAGAAGTCTCATCAGCTGACCCAAACCAAAGATTTTCAACTCCCAGAATCTAAAATGCCTACAAGGACCTCAGAAATCATCCAATTGATCAGGTCATAGGTAACATAGAAGCACCTGTACTAACAAGATCAAAAGCTTGTAACTTCTGTTTATATACAGGTTTTGTTTCTATGATTGAACCAAAGAAGGTAGATGAAGCTCTAACTGATCCTCACTGGATAAATGCCATGCAAGAAGAATTGGCTAAATTCACAAGAAACAATATATGGACTTTGGTGCAAAGACCAAAGGACAAATCCATCATTGGCACTAAGTGGGTATTCAGAAACAAGATGGATGAACAAGGGCTGATCATCAGAAATAAGGCAAGATTAGTTGCTCAGGGGTATTGTCAAGAAGAAGGTATTGATTATGATGAAACCTTTGCCCCTGTTGCAAGAATTGAAGCAATAAGACTATTTCTTGCTTATGCTGCCTTCAAAGACTTCAAAGTATTCCAAATGGATGTTAAGAGTGCCTTCCTAAATGGTGAATTGAAAGAAGAGGTGTATGTCAAACAACCTCCAGGTTTTGAGGATACAAGCAAACCAGATCATGTATACTTCTTGAACAAAGCTTTGTATGGTCTGAAGCAAGCTCTAAGAGCCTGGTATGATACCCTCTCTTCCTTTTTGACCAATAAAGGATTTATAAGAGGAAGCATAGATAGCACCTTCTTTATAAGAAAATTCAAGGGTGATGTGATTCTTGTACAAATTTATGTAGATGATATAATATTTGGGTCTACAAATGTTGATCTTTGCAAAAAGTTTTCCAAACTCATGTCTGATAACTATCAAATGAGTATGATGGGTGAATTAAACTATTTTCTAGGTCTTCAAATTAAACAAGAGGTTGATGGAATTTTCATTCATCAAACAAAGTATGTAAATGACTTACTTAATAAATTTGAGTTTAAAAATTGTTCTTCAATGAAAACACCCATGTCCACTGCCTTAAAGCTTGGAAAGGACACTGATGGTAAATCAGTGAACATTATAGCTTATAGAGGTATGATAGGGTCTCTTTTGTACCTCACTGCAAGTAGACCAGATATTATGTTTTCTACATGTCTTTGTGCTAGATACCAAGCAGATCCCAAAGAATCTCACTTAGCTGCAGTTAAAAGAATTTTCAGGTATCTCAAAGGAACTCCTAATCTAGGTCTTTGGTACCCCAAAGACTCTGATTTTGAGTTAGTTGGATACACTGATTCTGACTTTGCATGTTGCACACTAGACAGAAAGAGTACATCTGGGGGTTGTCAATTATTAGGTGGAAGATTAGTCAGCTGGTCAAGCAAGAAACAAAACTCTGTTTCAACCTCTACATCTGAGGCAGAATACATTGCTGCTGGAAGCTGCTGTGCTCAATTGCTATGGCTGCAAAATCAACTACTGGATTATGACTTACAGTTTGAAAACTCCCCAATTCTGTGTGACAACACAAGTGCTATATCTATCTCAAATAATCCTGTTTTGCATTAAAAAACTAAGCATATTGAAATCAGACATCATTTTCTTAGAGATAATGTGCAGAAAAAGAAACTTTCAATGCATTATATCAACACTGATGTTCAATTAGCTGACATTTTTACAAAACCTTTGGATGAGTCTCGGTTCAACTTCCTAATATCCAAACTTGGCATGTTAAATTTGTAATATATTCATTTCTTAGGTAGTTAATTGTGTGTGAGAAAATAATTTTATTTGTGTGTGAAATGAAGTACTTATCTAAGCTTCTACATATTTTACTTATGCTAGATCAGCTAATAGAATTATGTCAGCTGACGATCATCAGCTGACACTATACCTCAGCTGATAAACCATCAGCTAAGACTTAGAAGCTCAGCTAAGTGTATTCATTAGCTGACACTTATTTTATCTCAACATGGATCAGCTGATACTCTCGTCTGTCAGCTGATGATTTTCAAAAGTCAAAAATATTGTGTCCCCTCACCTATTTTCTTAATTTCTCATTTGTATTTATTGTGTTACTAGGTTATTTAATTTAGTTTATTTGTCCGTTTATTGTCTGTGTATTTAATATCTATTCCGTCTATTACCTTTTTGCAGAAGTGACAGTTACTTTTTGCAAAATATTTGTGTAACAGTTTAGGTTTCCAAGGAAGATATAAAGTTTTTTGAGCGGTTCTTCATTTCTTACGCTTTCAAAATTCCCAAACACTCTTTCTCTCTCAAACTTTCAAACCCTAAACTCTCGTTTCTCAAAGTTCATTCACTCTGTAATCATGGTGATCTTCAACCCTGCAACTTCTCCAAACGCCATTGCTGGTGAAAATGTCACACCAAACTCAGAAATCACCATTCGCCCAAACAACTTTATAATCAACACTGAAATTCCCACAAATAAATCAAACCAGGGATACTAACCAATGGTAGCATTCATAAATGCTCATCCCCTGTTTCCATGTCTCTCTGCCCATCCTTTCTTCATCTTTCCAAACATTGTCGGTGAGATGTGGTACACTGCAAGGTACTATACAGATCAAGAACTCATTACCTGTACATGTCTAAATGGCACAATCAACATCAATATCAATATCAATACTCTTCGTCAAGCCATCTCTCTGCCCAACTTAGCTCCATATCAACCTTTTGCTCAAATGGATCAAGTCTTGGAGGTCTTACCCCTGATTGGCTACAATGAAGCTGTCACCCATGGTCAATATAAGTTGTATGTGCTGGGACACCCATGGAAGTACCTGGAAAGTGTAATCACTCGGTGCTTTGGCCATAAGTCTGGAAGGTTTGACCAAACGAATCAAACAGAACTGATGATTCTGCACGCTTGGTCACAGGGAGGAATATTGACTTTGCTCAAGTCATATTCTCGGAGATGGTGGACAAGATCACTCTTGGCACTGCAAAGAAATCCACCAGAACTATTGTTCCCTATATCAGGTACCTAAGCTTACTTGTACTTCATCATCTTCAATGGGAATAATACACTGGGATTGCTGCTGTTTTGGATACAATGACCATACCACAAATGGGTCAAAAGATCTTTCATCTGATAAGGAAAGATCAGGGTCCAGCAATCACTGCACAGATGCAAGAGCTCATTGATATTGCTAATGATAATGATGAGGAGGAAGTGAATGAAGAAGAAGTGGCTCATGATTCTGAGTCCCCTGATGTTGTAACTGAGGAAGTTGCTCAATCTGTTACTCATGATGAAGCCATATTTGAAGGAGAAAATTTAGATGACAGTGATGGTGGTAATGGCCATAATGATGATGCTGGTGGATTTTACATGAGAGATGAGCCTTATCAATCAGGTTCTACTTTATCCAGTCAACATTGAATGCCATTACAAATGTTTCCCTCTAGTTCCTCTACTTCAAAGAGTTCCGAACACCTAAGCACTGATGAAAGTGATGAAGAATCTGATGATGATTCTCCAAGTAGAACTCTTGGAGGTACTATTGCCTATCCCAACCCTGATCAACAACAAGGATCAAGTGACTCTGTTCATAGAGCACCAAGTAGTGGAAATGAAGATGTCCCTGATGATGAAGAGGTCTCTGATAAGCTGGAGGAGCTCATTGAGATCAGCAAAACAAGACACATCACAGGTACACTCTCAATCTCTGAGGACACTCATTTGGTTGACCCCACCAATGACAACCCATCCTCACCTTTAGTTGTAACACCCCCACAACTTCCAAGCTCTAGTCAACTCCCAACAGTTGCTAGTTCTACTCACTTTGCAACCCAAATAGAAACAAGGTCAATAGAGATGGTGCATACTGCACTTATCTCAGAGGAAATGCACACTGCACCTCTGACCTCAACTCCTATAGTTATCTCTTATTTTGAGGGGGAGCTCATGGAAGTTGATATAACCCTACAACCAGTGGGTGTGTCCTCACAACAGGGCACATCTGTAAATATGGGATTGCTGCAATCTGGGTCACCCTCCCAACAGGGTGATACCATTGAAAGACAGACCTTCTCCCAAGGTCATACTGTGTCTACAACCCCTATGTGTCAAGCCTATCCCCTAGTAAGTTCACAACAACTTGCTACTGTAATAAGGGATACCCCTTTGAGTGCAACCCTCACTCACACTCACATATTTGCACCTATTTTTGATTCAATTATTACACATACTAGTGCACTACCTGTCAATACTAGTGGCATAAACCAGTCATTAGTACAGGGTACAACTTCTGTTCCCAGTGATCTTAGGCCTCTATACCAAGGTCTAAGTGAGGGACCACAATCCATTCCAGTTCAAAGCACAATTTCTCAATCAATTCCAACCCAACCCATTCCCTCTACTACTTCTGAACCCTCACCCCAACTACTTCAAACCTTATTATCTATCTCTCAAATGATGGATAGTCTTCAAGCCTCCTTTACCTCTTTCCAAACTCAAACAGAAACTCAAATCTCTCACCTAACCAATGAGATTGAGTCACTTAAAGCCAACCAACCCAAACCCCAACCCACCCCTGCCCCTGTTGATCTTTCCCCTATTCTTACCAAACTAGATCAACTTCTAAACAAAACCTCTACTCCTATTCCTACACCCTCCCCTCCTATACCTGCCCAAACCATTTCTAACTTAAACCATACCATTTCCAATCTCCTTTCCCAACTCAAAACCCTTAGACCCTCACCCCTTGATATCTCCATTACCATTCCTGAATCTCTTCTCACTATCCCCTCTCTCCTAAAAGAAATTGATACTGAGATAAATAGGTCCAGCTTTTCTGCTAAGATAAGGCACAGTGATACTCTGAGAGAATTCTCCAATCTCACTGAAGCTATCAACAGCCTAAAACCTCTTATCTCAACTTCCATTCCTTCTTTCTCTCTTATTCCCTCTCACCTTAGACACTCAACATCACCTTTCACTCAGCCTCCCATACCCACTGCCTCACCTTCATCCTCAACCATACCACCCTTTACCTCTACACCTACCCCAACTCCTTATTCTTTCACCACTCCTGATGCCCCTGCCAAGCCTGCTGTTTTTCCCTCCTCTGATGATGACAAAAAGGGGGAGAAGTCAGTTAAGACAAAGTCTGTTTTACAAGCAGAGGATGCATCAACCCCCGATGAAATAGGATCAGCGGTTGAGGAGGAGAATAAATCTGAGGGGGAGCAACCTGCTCAAGAAGAGCAGAGGCCAAAGAGAAGGCTAAAGCAAATGGCTAGAATGACAAAGAAATCAAAGCAAGGTGAATCCTGTGCTCCAATTGAACTACCATCTGAGGATTCTGATGATGATGATGAAGATGAAATGCATTTGTCCTCTATGTTCAATCAAGTTCAATCAAGTCAACCAACTCCCAGCAGTTCATCAAGAAGAAAAGGAAAGAAGATAATGACTGCTGAGGAGATTGAAGAAGAAGAAAGAAGAGAGGAAGAGCTAAATCAAGAAGATGAGAATCTCAGAGAGTTAAGTGAACTGGCTACTGCTCTTGGTTCAACCATTGAAGAAGTTCTTAAAGCCAAAGAGAGACACCAGGATTTCACCACCACTGAGGATCTTGCTGCTGCAGTTGGTGTCACTGATGATGAATTGAGAGAATTACAAGAAGAAGAAATCATCATGCTATCCTCTCAATCACATCCAACACAGGTTGCATCATAGCAAGATGATCCTTCTGTCAAGAAAGTTCCTAAAAGAGGAAGGACTCACAGAGAAGCCATTCAAGCATTGCATGAGTTCAACTTTGGAGTTACAACTCAGCAATCTGAATGGGAGATCAAAGAGGTCTTGGATAACAAGAAGAACTTGATAGAAAGAAAGGATCCAAATCTCATTTCCAGAGTCACTCCATATAAGGGAACAGATGAAAGGCCATATCTCAGATTAGTAAGAAGAGATGAAAGACAAACACATGAGAATGCCTATATCCATCACTGCTAACTGTTATCCTTCACTGAGATGATTGAGACTCTGTACCACCTCCTTAAATCCAAAAGTGAAATTGCCCCAAGGTTCATAAACAAATTCGAATTCTGGATCAGAATGGCTGTTTACCACAGGATATGCACTCATGATCAATTTGTGGAACACATAGATGTGATTGAGGATGCCTTCAAGAAATCCTCCAAAGCTTTTGTACCTGCTGAACGGATTATACTTAATCCTGATCATCCTTACCTGTCTGCTTATGAAAATTTTAACACTGCTTTGCCCTCCAACATTGAGCCAGAAATGTTTAAGTACATAACTGAACCTGAGAGAGGGATTTTCTTCAAAGACAGAGCTGGTGTTTGGAGATTCCTAAGAGAAACTGACTTAGGAAGAGCCCCTGGAGAATTAATCTTTCAAGCTGCACATTTAACAAGGGGACAGACAGGAAGTGAACATTTTGAAAATCTGATTCAAGCAAGAGCTGAAGAGTTGTTGGCTGCCAATCCTCTGAACAGACTTCTGGATGTAAAAGAAGAACCTTGGTGGGAATGAAGATCACACTTCATAACTAGAGTAGATGTAATTTCAATTCCTAGAATAGTTCAACTTATGTACTTAGTTTAACTCTTAGTTAGATTTCACTGTACAAACTCTTATGTAAATACTTTGTTTTGTAATCAAGCTTGAAACTTTTATCATGGACTACTTAGCCAAAATGCTAGTATAGATGACTCTTAGTAGATAGCTTACATAGTGTAAATATAGAAAAGTTCAAAAATCCTAAAAACAGAAAAAAGATAGAAAAGATACCAAAAACAGAACAATGGTACTTCATAAATGAAAAGATTCCCAAAAACAGAACATCAGGGAACATACTTAAAAGAGTTACCAAAAACAGATAGCTAGGTAACCAAAATTGCACTTAAAAGTTATATCTTTACAAATCCTAGTCAAACTGATAATTCTTAAACAAGATAAGGTTTTGTCATCATCAAATAGGGGGAGATTGTTGGTGAGATAGCAATATCAAACCTTAATCAAACCTATCTATTAAGTAAAATAGGATTTGATGTTAACAAAACCATATATTCAGTTTTGGACTTAGATTGATGAAAAACATGTGTTGTTTTTCTATCTGAGACTTAAAGAATTTCTAAGTAAGAAATGTCAGCTGACGAATCATAGTGTCAGCTGAACACTGAGTATCAGCCAAAGGACCAGCTTTAGAAAGATCAGCTGAGAAGAAAAGATCAGTCAAAGAGCATCAGCTGAGGAATCACACTGGATCAGCTGATGGCCTAGAACCATCAGCTGATGAAGATTTCAAGGTCAGCTAAGCAGTCAAGGATCAGCTGACACAATCACAAGTTATCAGTTGATGCCTTCCATCTGTCAGATAAGGTATTTCCTACTTATCCAATCTTCTCTTTATAAGTTGACTATACTCAAATGATTAGCTGAGTCCTTGGGAATAGCTGACAGTTGAGTTAATCAGTTTATTAGCTGCTGCTACGATTTGTATTATCAGCTGAGCAATTTGATCAGCTGAGCAAGTCTAGTCAGCTGAGTCTTTCACACTTATTCTTAGCTGAGAAAAATTATATTTGTAGTTCAGTGTCTGTTAACTGAGTCTTTATTGTATATCTCAGTTAATAGCTTTTCTATGTAATATTTTCTTAAAGTCAAAGGCAGAACATGTGTTGTTCTTATTATGCCTTAGATCTTTCTTTTGTAAAAGTACTTAGCACTTTTTGGATCTACAATGATACAAAAAGGATAGATCTTTATCCCCTGGAAAAGGAGAAAGATACTCTTGAAAAGAAGATCTCGAAGATATGATGTTAAGTATGGCTGGCAACTCCATACTTGGTAAAGTCAAATCTTCAGAAAGCATGGTGTCGATTAAAGCACAAGCATGGAAGGATAAGGTTACTTTCTCAAGACATAAAGGTAGTAATTTAATAATATAATAATTGATAGTGGGTATACTCATTACTGAAAAGTATGTTCACTTTACACACTTTGTGTATAAAGTTAACTTACCTTTTCACCCACTAACTTTATCTATTATAATATTATTAAACCAAGTACCTTTGTCTCCTTCTCTCTTCATTAACCCGGACACACTTTACTTATATATATTCATGCATGGAAACATGCTAAAAAGCGAATGCGTTGAAAAGCACTGAAATCTCATAAGTTGAGAATTAGAAGAGTTAGCATTTTACTTTCAGTGTAACAAACTTGTTCATGTGTTGAACGTCTTAGACATTAGTTGTTTAAGATTAGCATTGTCTATGTGTTAGAAAAAATTAGTTGCCACCTTTTATTGAACTTAGATTTTCCGCATCTAGTTCATGTAATTCTTGATTAACGTCAATAAGAATTATATAAAAGTAAACCGTGTGTCTCTTAAATTTTAATTTGCTAAAGTTTGTATTCAACCCCCCTTCTACAAACATTTGTTGTTGTAGTATCCATTCGGGACCAACAACTGGTATCAGAGCTGGCTAGATAATTCATATCTAAGATCTGTTTTGCTTACTCTTCAACTGCTTCTACCCCACACTACAAAATGGCCACTTCTGTTGCTGCCTCTAATGGTTCTTCTAACAATGGTTCACTCACAAGGTGTCCTATATTTGATGGAGAGAACTTCTCTCTCTGGAAGAGTAGAGTTCTTCTCTATATGTCAAGCCTTGATGATGTGATGCTTAAAACTGTTACTGAAGGTCCTTATGTTCCTTCCTCAACTATCCAAGTAACTGAAGCAACTGATGAAGCTCCTGCTGTTGAAAGACTGATTATATAGAGTTCAGAACTGTTAGTACAAACTACTACAACTGTTTGAAGACCTTGAAGCTGAAGACTGTTAGAAGAACCAAGAACTGTTGTATTCATTAAACAGTTTCTGTTGAGCTAAATATGGAAAAACCCTATATTTGAAGATATCTCGAAATACTTTGAAGATCATCAAGATTATCTCAGAAGATAGAAGATTACCTAACTGTCAGAAAATCAAGGAAGATCAAGGAGTATATATATGCTAGATTAGAATTCATAATTTGTACTTACTCATTGATTATATTTTTGCATTCGTTCTTCAACTTGTATTTTGCTTTCTGAATAGTGCTAAGCCTCTAAGTTTCTCGTTGAAACCTAAGAACAATCTGTGTTCTTCGTCTAACATAATAAGTTAGATTGGGGGTGAAGTTTTCTATTGTAATCGTTCTCATTGATTAATAAAATTACTGTTTGATTGAATCTCTTTGTGATCAAAATCTTCTTTAATCAATTAAGTGTGATTCCGCAACTTCTTAGTTGATTGTGATCATAGTTAAAGATTAACTTTTATTCAACTTTGATTGGTTATTCAAAAGTTACTTTTTGTTATTTGATATAAACTATATCCGATCCTGACAAGTGGTATCAGAGCCTTATCATTAAGGTTCCTTTGATCACCAGTTGAAGGTTTTTGCATTACTTTGCTTTATTTTTCAAAACTATTTTTCAATCAATTTGTTTCAATGGATTCGGGAGGTTCTTTTGATAACAATGGGTCTGGGTCCAACATTCGTGTTCCCATGCTCAAACCATCTGATTTTGAGATGTGGAAACTAAGAATTAAGCAGCATGTCCAACTAATGGACTATGCTGTTTGGCAAATCATTGAAACTGTTCCCACTAATCCCATTGAACTGGATGAGAATGGAAAACCAAAGAAGAAACCACCACCAAAGACAGATGCTGAAAAGAAGGATAGAATGATTGAGATGAAAGCCCTCAGCATCCTCCAGATTGCAATTCCCAATGAGTATCAACATCAATTCAAGAAATTTGATGATGCTCATGAACTTTGGAATGCTCTGGAGAAGAGGTTTGCTGGGAATGCTAGTTCTAAGAGAAACCAAAGAGATCTTCTTAAACAAGCCTATGAGAACTTCACCAGTGGGAAGAATGAGAGTATCACCCAAATCTTTGATAGGTTTTACAAACTGGTGAGCCAACTGGAGAGTGCTAAGGTTAGGCTTGATCAAGATGAGATAAATAGAAAGTTTCTTAGGTCTCTAGGTGATGAATGGACTGTGTTTGCTGCACAATAGAGGACTAAGGATTCTCTTGAAGACATAGAGTTAGATGATCTCTATGATAGTTTGATAGTGTTTGAGGGAGAGATAGAGGGAAAAAGAAAAACTGTTGTTCCTAGCCACAATGCTGCTCTCCTGTCATCCTTAGGTATGGAATCAAACCATTCTTTAACTAACTCTTTTGAAAATTGTGCAGGTACTAGTTCTGCTGTTGGACTAGATGTGAACACTCCAGATGCTGTTCTTGAAGCTTTTCTTGCCAGCCATGCACATTCAACCCTTACCAATGAGGATCTTGAACAAGTGCACCCTGATGATCTTGAGGAGATGGATCTCAAATGGCAGATGGCCATGCTTACTGTTCGAGCCAAGAGATTCATCAAAAGGACTGGAAGGCAAAACATGAATTTCAGAGTTGATGGCAAGGCTGGATTTGACAAGTCAAAGGTGAGATGCTTCAAATGTCAACAGCTTGGCCACTTTGCAAGAGAATGCAGATCTGGTGGTCAAGTCCAGAATCAAGGTCAGAGGCCAACTCAGAATCAAACCTCCTCAGCATTGGTCTCACAAGAAGGTCATGGGTTTGATTGGAGTGATCAAGCAGAAGAGGCTACAAACAATAAAGCTTTGATGGCATTGACTGACTCCTCCATCAAGATAGATTCACCAGAATCTGAGAACATACAGGTATCTTCTAAACTATGTCCTGGTGAATGTAGAGCTATTATTAAGAGGTTTAGAGAGCACAATAAGAAAGTATGTGCTGCTCTAAGTAAAATGGAGGAGAGAAGGTATGAGTATACTGCTGTGATAGAAGATCTTGAAAAGAAAATTAAAGACTATCAGGCTAATGAACTGCAAATGGACTATGATAGAAAATATCATAAGTGGGAGAAAGAGCAGTTTCAATATGAGATTGATAGTCTGAAAAATAAATTGGTGAAAAAAGAAAGCAAGGTGGATGAACTCACAAAGAAATTGGAGGGTGTGGACATTGATCTTGGAATGTTCAAGGCCACAAACCTTAAGCTTGAAACTTTGCTACAATCTCAAGTAAGAGACAAGGTGAAAACTGGACTTGGATATAAGGAAACCCCACCTCCATATAATCACAACTACATAACTCCCATGTCCGATGTAGCTGATAGGTATGTTAATGAATCATTACCAGAGGAACTGAAGTCAGCTAATCCACCATTTGAAAGTGATGAGGAAGGATTTGTGGAGGAAGTAAGTGATGATGAGGGAGTTGTGAAGAAAGATGAGGTGATTCCATATGAAAATCACATCTGTTGTGAACCCATACCCACTAAACCATCTTTCAAGCCTGTGGTGTTTGTAAAAGCATCCACAGAACCCTTCACCACTGAGCCAACACCTTCAAAAGCTATCCAAACCATAAAAAGTTTCACAACTGTTGCCAATAATCCCCATCTTTACACTAACAGTTCTAAAAAGAACCCAAACAGTTCTAAGCCAAAAAGCCCAACTGTTAGAACAAAAGCCAAAGGAAAGGAGAAAGTTGATGAGGTTGTGTATGCAAGGAAGAAGATGGAAGCTTCAAAAACTCAGGCTAAACCCAAGTCTAAGAACAGGCATACTGAAATGTCTGCATGCACATGCCAAAAGCATGGTGTCCAAAAGTTTCCTCAATCTGCAGCTGTTAGAGGAAATCAAAGAAATAGGAACCAATTCTGGTCACAAAGAACTGGTTTACCTATTGTGAAAACCAAAAAGTGCTACATCTATGGGAGATCTAATCATTTAGTTCAAGATTGTTACTATAACCCACAGACCAATGGCACTCAAAACAAAAGTCCCAAAAGACAAAATAACAGTACTAAAACTGTTAAGTCAAAGCAAAATAGCAGTTCTAAAACTGTTAAGTCAAAGCAAAATAACAGTTCTAAAACTGTTAAATCAAAACAGGCAAACAGTTCTACAACTGTTACATCCAAACCAACTAACAGTTCCAAAACTGTTTTAACAAAACCAAAAACTGTTGGTTTGGCTTGGATGAAAATTCAAAAACAAACTGATTCTGGAGAGGGTAAAACTATTCTTCAAATTGAAAATCAAAAGGAATCACAAGTTGATTCATCTGTTTTACCAACTCCACCAGCTGTTTGTTCAAAGGTATCCACTGTTAATCACAACAGTTGGGAACCACATGTTCTTACAAAGTATTCCTCACACAAATTATAGAAATCTAATTTGGATGAAATCAAAAAGAACCAAACTCTGTTTAAGTACTATGACTTAAATGGTGTACCCAAGACCTGCATGGCCTGGGTACTTCCAGCTACTAACTGATTTTATTTGTGCAGAGCATTCATAGGGCCAATCATGGATCTATCTGGCATGTGGATAGTGGATGCTCAAGGCACATGACTGGAAATCCACAATGTTTGAAGGATTTCAGAAGCATCAATGGTGGATTTGTAGCATTTGGAGGAAATGCTAAGGGAGGAAAAATCACAGGTAAAGGAGCTGTTGAGGCAGGTACACTTACATTTAATGATGTTTTCTTTGTTGAACAACATAAGTACAATCTGTTAAGTGTATCTCAAATCTGTGACAATGGAAACAAAGTTTTGTTTACAGATTCAGAATGCATTATTCTTTCAAAAGATTTTAAACTAAATGAGAAGGATGTTCTTTTGAGAACACCTAGAAAAGATAATGTATACTGTCTAGATACACAAAAGATTGCTAAACAGAATGTGTTAAGCTGTTTACTCTCAAAGGCATCTCATGATGAGTCTGCCATTTGGCATAGAAGGATGTGTCACATGAATTTTAAAACCATGAACTTGTTAGCTAAAAACAGTTTGGTAAGAGGTTTTCCCCAAAAAGAATTCTCATGTGATGATCATTGTGTAGCCTGTCTGAAAGGCAAGCAACACAAAACTTCTTATAAGACCAAAGAAGTTTCTTCTATTACTGCACCATTACAATTGTTACATATGGATCTTTTTGGTCCTACATCTGTGGTGAGTATAGGGAAGAAAGCATATTGTTTAGTCATAGTTGATGATTTCACCAGGTTCACATGGGTTCAATTTCTTAGAACTAAGGATGAAACTGCTGAGTTAGTTAAGTCTCTTATTCTTAAAATTGAAAATCAATCTGATTTGAAGGTGAAAGTCATTAGATCTGACAATGGTTCTGAATTTAAGAACTATGAGCTAAACAGTTTTTGTGAAAGTAAAGGTATTGAAAGACAGTTTAGTGCCCCTAGGACTTCCCAACAGAATGGAGTGCTGAGAGAAGGAATATGACTTTGATAGAGGCTGCTAGATCCATGTTAGCTGATTCTAGGCTCCCAATGACATTCTGGGCAGAAGCAGTGAACACTGCCTACTATGTTCAGAATAGAGTACAAGTAGTCAAGTCCAAAGGGAAAACTCCTTATGAGTTGTTCCTCAAGAGAAAACCTTTAATCAACTTCTTCAAACCATTTGGTTGTCCTTGCACTATTCTTAATACCAAATCACAATTAGGCAAGTTTGAGAGTAAGGCTGAAGAAGGTTTCTTTGTAGGATGCTCCACTCAAAGTAAAGCTTATAGAGTATTTAACAATGTTACTAGAATCATAGAAGAGAGTATGAATGTCTCTTTCAATGAGAATAGGATCAATATTGCTAGTAATGGACCTGACTGGTTATTTGATATTGATGCATTGTCTAAATCTCTTTCTTTTGAGTATTCTACTGAAACAGCTGCAGGTACCCCAACAACTGTTGGTGAAAATCAACAAACAGTTTCCAATAGCCCAAACAGTTCTGAAACTGTCAGCACAAAACCAACAACTGTTGGTTCAAACAAAGTTACTCAACACTTTGTTGTGATTCCTATGCTTCAACAAGAGTTCTCCAATGCTGTTGATCCATTGATTGATGCTGAATCTTCAAAGGACATGGAATTCCATGTTCCTCAACAACACACTGACTCTGCATCCCAAACAGTTGCTGATCAAGTGTGTGATACTGCTGAAAATTCTAGTGAATGTGAGTTTGATCTGTCTAATCTAGGGAATGAACTGACTGAAGAAAACATTCCTACATCCAGAGTTCACAAGAATCATCCAATGTCATAAATAATTGGTGATCCAACCACTCCTATCAGAACAAGGAATATGCTGCAAAATGAAAATAGTGGTGTGGATCTTGCCCAATTTGATGTGAATGCTTGCTTTCTATCTCAAATAGAACCAAAGAAAGAAATTGCGGCATTGAAATACCCATCATGGGTAGAAGCAATGCAAGAGGAACTCTTACAATTTCAAATTCAGCAAGTTTGGAAGTTGGTTGAGCTTCCAAGAGGCAAAAGAGTAATTGGCACCAAGTGGGTGTTCAAAAACAAGAAAGATGAAAGAGGGATTGTAATCAAGAATAAAGCAAGACTGGTTGCACAAGGTTATACACAAAAGGAAGGAATAGACTATGATGATGTCTTTGCACCTGTTGCAAGGATTGAAGCCATTAGACTATTTCTTGCCTTTGCAAGCTTCAAAGGATTTAAGGTGTATCAAATGGATGTCAAGTCTGCTTTTCTCTATGGAACTAATGATGAGGAGGTATATGTGTGTCAACCTCCTGGCTTTGAAGACTCAAAGTACCCTGACAGGGTATATAGGTTGGATAAAGCTCTATATGGACTACATCAGGCTCCTAGAGCTTGGTATGAGACATTATCATCCTACCTTCTTGAGAATGGTTTTAAGAGAGACACAATTGACAAAACATTGTTTACAAAGATTGTTTAAACAGAGATTTTTCTTGTTCAAATCTATGTTGATGATATAATCTTTGGATCCACTGATGACAGCTTGTGCAAAGAATTCAAAGTCATTATGCACAAAAGGTTTCAGATGAGTTCAATGGGTGAACTCACATTTTTCTTGAGATTACAAGTCAAACAGAAGCCCACTGGTATTTTTATAAGCCAATCTAAGTATGTCAAAGACATATTGGACAAGTTTGGCTATCAAGATGTGAAGCTGGCAAGTACTCCAATGGAGACACACAAACAGTTAGGAGCAGATGTTGAGGGGGAGGATGTAGATATACACCTCTATAGGTCAATGATTGGTTCATTAATGTACTTAACTGCTTCTAGACCTGATATAATGTTTCCTATTTGTGTTTATGCCAGGTTTCAATGCAGTCCAAAGATGTCACACCTGTTTGCTGTAAAGAGGATCTTTAGATACCTCAAAGGCCAACCAAAATTGGGACTTTGGTATCCTAAAGATTCACCTTTTGATTTGTTGGCATATTCTGATAGTGACTATGGTGGAGCAAATGTGGATAGAAAATCAACCTCTGGAGGATGTCAATTCTTTGGATCAAGGCTGGTTTCATGGCAATGCAAGAAACAAACAACAGTTTCAACCTCAACAGCTGAGGCTAAATATATTGCTGCATCAAGCTGCTGTTCACAGGTTTTATGGATCCAAAATCAGCTTCTGGATTATGGTTTGTCTTTCTTGAATACTCCAATTTATGTTGATAACACCAGTGCTATTAGCACAGTTAATAATCCAGTGAAGCATTCTAAAACCAAGCACATTGAAATCAGATTTCACTTCATAAGAGACTGTAATGAAAAGAAATTAATCCAAGTTATGAAAGTCCATACTGATGATCAATTAGCTGATCTGTTTACTAAAGCATTTGATGTGAGCAGATTCAACTTTTTGATCTCAAACATTGGAATGATTAACTTGGACTAACAGTTGTTCATTACTCCATGTTTTTCACGCTAACAGTTTGAAACTGTTAGTATTGTTATCTAACAACTGTTGATTTTAAGTGTTCAGGGAAAATCAAAAGTGCAAATCCCAACCCAGTTCCGGACATACATGGTTACCTATTCCACAAATAGTTTTTCAAACCCGTGAATGTCCTTGCTCTGTGGTAAAGGTAAATTCTTTATTGAGAACAGTTCCAGACTGATAAAGGTGAGTCACTCTATTTTGTAGTGTTGTGAATTTGATATGACAAGTCACTGCATGCCATTAATAGAAATTACTAGACATTAATGGTCATTAATGGTTATTAATGAACATTAATGCTCCCCAGTTTATCTATAAATAGCCTTGCATCCATTCTTCACAAATCACACCTACATTTGCCCAAACTTCTCTCTGCAAATGGCTACTAACTTCTTTCTCATAAACTTCAAAGAAATTAATGTTAGACAAAGTTATGTAACCATTCCTGCCCCATTTGTAAGAATGCATGAGCTTTGGCAATACTCATCATGTGTTCTTGAGATTCATGATGATCGAGATAGATTCACCTTGACACAGCATCCTGATCCACGTAGGCCAAATAAACCAATTGATCATATTCGTATAAGAGGTGATTTTAAAATTTTCACTCTCTTCCATGAATTGCCTACACCATGTTGTCTAAGATTCGTCTTGAACTTGGCAGGCACTACAAACTCCGTAGTGTGGTTCAATGTTCAAAGAAATAATACTCATAACCACCAGAGGGCCTCGGATGATGAGGCAGTGGAAGTCATTGTAATAGATGACTAGTTCCACTGATGTTGAATTAGTATCATTCACCATCTTCCCACGAGGCAAATTATGACAATCGTCTCTGGTGGTGCATATGATGAGAAGGTCTACTGCACACCCATTGGTGGGTTTTATGTTTTGAAAATTGTTTAAGGCATGTCAACTGTTAACGGAGAAAGTTGTCTACACTTACGGTGTAGATCATTGTTCTCCCACACCTACGAGACGGCCTTGCACAATTAGATAAGCAGTACCAACAATGGCTTGTGCATTACATGACCATTCTTTGAAGACAGGCTTCTCAGTAAGGCTATGGCGGCACTGTAGAGGCTATTCTGAACTCGATTCTTAAATAATGAAGACATTCACGAGAAAGAATGTGATGATGATTGTCTTCCCTTAAAGTTCAGATTTGATGATACAAAATGTTAACGATAATTTGTCAAATGTAGATCTCGGAGTTAAGACAGTTAATATAAGCTGTGTTTAGATCTATAGCAAAAGACAATATTGTTTTCTCAAAATTATTGTAGCTCAATTGTGATTATCATGAATAAAATACATCTTATGTTGATGGCTGTGTTCACTAATGGTTTGTTATTGTTGCTTCAGGATTCGATATATATGAGCTAAAGTTTGTTTGACAGTTGCACAATTCTGTTTCAATAAATACTAACAGTTTTCAACTGTTAGTATATGGCTTCCACAACTGTTAGGCAAAGTCCATGTGCAACTGAGGGGGAGAAATTCGTCAACTAAGGGGGAGAAATGAGAATAGTTGTAAACACTAAACAACTGTTAATCCAAATAAATGATCAAACAAAAGGGAGTTAACTTTTAAATAACAGTTGTTACATCTTATGAAAACAGTTCTTCAACTGTTAGTTCATTTACATCTTATGAAAACAGTTCCTCAACTGTTAGTTCATTTTGTCCGTCAACTGTTAAGCTATTAAAGGGTGTTTTGGTCTTTGCAGAATTTTGGAAACTTTGGATTGCATTCAACAGTCAAAACATATATAAGGCAATTCCCTCCTTACCAAGCAACTCACACGTCCAAAATGAACTTTGATCAAAAACAAACACTAATCTCTCAACAACTCTCAGCGATCGAAATCAAAATGTCTCCCCTTCCATTCGTAAAGGAACACAACATGCTCGCATATTTGTCCAAACCCGATCATCTCGGTGCTTTCCATGATGTGATTGACTATCTCTCACTCTCCACACTCCACCATGCTCTTATGGTCAACCCCACCATTTATCTCTCTCATATTGATCAGTTCTGGAAAAATGCCTCACTAAGGGAAGAAAATGGAGTGAAATGGATCGACTCTATGGTGGATAATATCACTGTCTCCATCTCTAAAAGCATAATAAGCCAACAACAACAACTGAATGATCAGGATGGTGAGTATTCTGATTCTGTTTCACTTGAGTTTATTTATGCTGAACTCGTAAAGTTGGGATATGAGGGCCCTAGGGGAAAGGGCACCTTCTACAAAGGGCAATTTTGCTCACACTGGAAGTACATTATCCATACTCTCCAGCAGTGCATGAGCCCAAAGAGAACTGGCTGGAATGAATTTGGGAGCAACATTGCTCTCGCAATTAGCCAACAACAAACCTTTTAATTTCTCAAAAATGATCTTTAATGGAATGGTAAAGCATCTAGAAACCAAATATGGTCTCTTTTTGATGTACCCGCTATTTGTGCAAGTTTTGCTAAACTCTTTTAGGCCAAATCTTAAAGCACACAAGAGGGTCCTAATTCCCTCTGCTCATGTGGCCTCCATATTGAGGAAGTTGATGGTTAATGGGAAGAATTTCTCAGGTGCCATAACTCCACCACTCTCTGTAATGATGGAGTTTCTTTCAAGAAACAGAGCTGCCAGGGTTGAGCATGAAGCCCAACTTATTGCTCACCACCACCTCTGGAACCCACAACTCACGATACTCAAATAATCCCTTCTGCTTCCTTTGAACGAGCTACAACACAAGCCCCTGCACTAAAAATATTTCAAAAGAAAAGGAAAAGAACTGTTGGTGCTCCTTCAACCAAAGTTCATGAAACTGAAACTGTTAACCCTGCACAGGTGCATTCACCTATGCAGAATATCGAAAGGGAACCCCTTGTGCTGTCTCCCAGGAACAATGAGGAGGTGATCACTCCATTAGAGGGTGATCATGTGGTATGTGAGGCTGATCCTACTGTTTTACCCGCAAGGGGTGAACAGGACATGGTTAACATAACTAAGACCTCAGCCACGGTAACAGAGGCTGGTCAAACAGTTTCTGGAAATCCCCAGTACCAAGAAAAGAAGGGTACTGGTGTGGAATCTCAATTGAGTGAACCACCAGTTTTATCTGTCAGTGATATGTTAACAGTGGCAACACTGGCTGACATTGAGGCTAGAATGCAACACCAAGCAATGACGGATTCCAACATTGCACCCTTCTTTGCTGCATATATACAACTCAAAAAGAAGATTGCAATACAAAACAAAAGGATTCTTCAACAAGATCAGCAAATTAAGGTTTTGACCAATAGTTTGAAGCATGCTAATGAGGTGCTAAAACTGCATGATCAAGTACTACAACAGTTGACAGCTGTTGCAAGACCTCCTTCAACTGTTCCAATCAAAGAGGGAGAGAGTTCATTACCAACAGTTGCTGAAGTGCCAGAACAAACAGCTGCAGTGGATGAACTAACAGTTGCATCTTGTACACAAATAGTTGCAGCTGAAGGCAAAACAGTTGCACCAAGTGAACAAACAGTTGCAAGTGTCCAAACTGTTAATGAAGAAGAAGAAGAATAGCTCTCAAATGCTGATAGGGTACTAATCAACAGGATGGTATCAACTGCAAATGTTCCAAGCACTGAGATTTTCAAATCTTGGTCAAAAGTTAAGCAGAACTACTTGGTTGATATAAGTGCTCAATATCTGGGAATAAGTTCTTCTAGAATGGCACAGAAAATAGATGATGGATGGCTTGATGGAAAGGTTGCTACGTTAGAATCTTTACCACCAAAGAAAGGGGTTAAAGGCATAGTCATCCTGGAAGGAAAGAAAGAATCCAAGTTGCCCCCTGTTCTAGGCAAAGGTAAGGAAGTTGTTGTTGCTTGTCCTAAGCTCAAGCTTTCAAAACAACAACAAGAAGAGCGTGATCATGAATTTGCATTAAGGCTAGCAGCTGAGCAAAGGGAACAGGAATTGAAAGATTTTGAAGTAGCAAAGAAGCTAGCTGATGAGATCACAGCTCAGATTATTGAGGAAGAAAAACAAGAAAAGGCTGCTAAGGGAGTTAAAAGAAAAAGAATTGTGAAAAAGAAACAGCCTCAACTTCCTAATTCAGTAACTGAGAAGAAGTCTCAACCTCTACAATCCAAACCCCAAAAGTCCAAAACTGTCCAACCAACCCAAACAGATCAAACCATCAAAGCTAAAATGGTTAAAACTATCATTCAAGATAGGCTCTTGGTCGATGTTGAAAAAGGTGTTAACAAGTTTGTAAAAGAACATCTTGGCCAGAAGTCTCACATTAAAGAATGGAAGTTTGATGTTGTCAGGTTTGATACTGGAAAAGAAGGTATAATCATTATAAGGGCGAATGATCAGATTGAACAGTTACAGGCTACTTACAAATGATGGATAGTATGACGAGGCGAGACATACAAGAATTGTATGAGTATGGAACAAGGCATTATGGAGGATCTGAGCAAACTCTAATTAAGTTATTGATGAGACATTTGACAAGTATTTGCAACCCAAAGAAAATAATGTCAATACTGGTGGCTGATGAAACTTTTCCAATTCAATCTGTTAAAGTGCATGTTAAGCCAAGGGTATACTCCATGGTAATGGAAAATGCAATTACTGAATGGTTTGACATGGATTTCGTCGAACATGGTCAGATTAAGCTTCAATACTTAGTGAAAGCCAAGTTCTATGGTCCAGCTAAAGAAAGGAATGAGCTACTTCAGAAATTCAAAGATAGACTTGAATCTCTGAGATCAAAGAAAAAGTAATTTTTCTATCTTTTGAATTTTTGATTATAACAGTTTGATTTTGCATTCAATGATAAATATGTTCATTACTTATGTTAATTTGTCTATAATTGAACCCTTAAAACAAACAACTTAAGTGTATTGTTCAATACTTTAAGTTAGGGGGAGATTGTTGGGAAATTGGCTAAGTCATTGAAACTGTTATATATGCAAATATCAAAAATGATTAAGACTGCTAATAAGTGCTGGGAAAACAGTTCAAAACTGTTAGAAGAAGTGTTGAAGAAACAGTTTAGAACTGTTAGTTGAAATTGTGAAGACAGTTGTAACCAACAGTTGTTGGGAAATAATCTAAGTTATTGAGCATGAAAATGAGAACTGTTTGGTGAAGGTTGGTGAAACAGTTTAAAACTGTTTGTTGAAAATATGAAAACAGTTGAGAACTGTTAGTATAAACATCTACAACTGTTTGAAGACCTTGAAGCGGAAGACTGTTAGAAGAATAAAGAACTGTTGTATTCATTAAACAGTTTCTGTTGAGCTATATTTGGAAAATCCTATCTTTGAAGATATCTCGAAATACTTTAAAGATCATCAAGATTATCTCAGAAGATAGAAGATTACCTAACTGTCAGCAATTCAAGGAGGATCAGGAGTCTATATATACTTCATTAGATGATCATTTTAGTACGACGACTTGATCTTATTATTCAAAGCATTTGTTCTTATTGTTATTTATTTTCTGAAAGTGTTTAGCCTCTAAGTTTCTTGTTGAAACCTAAGAACAGTCTGTGTTCTTCGTCTAACATAATAAGTTAGATTGGGGGTGAAGTTTGCTTTTGTAATCATTCTGGTTGGTTAATAAAACTACTTTTTGATTGAATTGATCTGTGTTTAAAACCTTCTTTAATCAATTAAGTGTGATTCCGCAACTTCTTAGTTGATTGTGATCATAGTTAAAGATTAACTTTTATTTTACTCGGATTTATTATTTAAAAGTTAGTTCTTGTTATTTGATATAATCTATATCCGATCCTGACAAGTGGTATCAGAGCCTTATCATTAAGGTTCCCTTGATCATCGGTTGAAGGTTTTTGCTTTACCTTGCTTTAATATTTTTTTTTAAAACTGTCTTTAAATCAATTTGTTTCAATGGATTCCGGAGGTTCTTCTGATAACAGTGGGTCAGGGTCCAACATTCGTGTTCCCATGCTCAAACCATCTGATTTTGAGATGTGGAAACTAAGAATTAAACAGCATGTCCAACTAATGGACTATGCTGTTTGGCAAATCATTGAAACTGTTCCCACTAATCCCATTGAACTGGATGAGAATGGAAAACCAAAGAAGAAACCACCACCAAAGATAGATGCTGAAAAGAAGGATAGAATGATTGAGATGAAAGCCCTCAGCATCCTTCAGATTGCAATTCCCAATGAGTATCAACATCAATTCAAGAAATTTGATGATGCTCATGAACTTTGGAATGCTCTGGAGAAAAGGTTTGCTAGGAATGCTAGTTCTAAGAGAAACCAAAGAGATCTTCTTAAACAAGCCTATGAGAACTTCACCAGTGGGAAGAATGAGAGTATCACCCAAATCTTTGATAGGTTTTACAAACTGGTGAGTCAGCTGGAGAGTGCTAAGGTTAGGCTTGATCAAGATGAGATAAATAGAAAGTTTCTTAGGTCTCTAGGTGATGAATGGACTGTGTTTGCTGCACAATGGAGAACCAAGGATTCTCTTGAAGACATAGAGTTAGATGACCTCTATAATAGTTTGATAGTGTTTGAGGGAGAGATAGACGGAAAAAGGACTGGAAGGCAAAACATGAATTTCAGAGCTGATGGCAAGGCTGGATTTGACAAGTCAAAGGTGAGATGCTTCAAATGTCAACAACTTGGCCACTTTGCCAGAGAATGCAGATCTGGTGGACAAGTTCAGAATCAAGGTCAGAGGCCAACTCAGAACCATACCTCCTCAGCATTGGTCTCACAAGAAGGCCATGGATTTGATTGGAGTGATCAAGCAGAGGAGGCTACCAGCAACAAAGCTTTGATGGCATTGACTGACTCCTCCATCAAGATGGATTCTCCAGAATCTGAGGACATACATGTATCTTCTAAACTATGTCCTGGTGAATGTAGAGCTATTGTTAAGAGGTTTAGAGAGCACAATAAGAAAGTATGTGCTGCTCTAAGTAAAATGTAGGAGAGAAGGTATGAGTATACTGCTGTAATAGAAGATCTTGAAAAGAAAATTAAAGACTATCAGGCTAATGAACTGCAAATGGACTATGATAGAAAATATCATAAGTGGGAGAAAGAGCAGTTTCAAGATGAGATTGATAGTCTGAAAAGGAAATTGGTTGAAAAAGAAAGCAAGGTGAATGAACTCACAAAGAAATTGGAGGGTGTGGACATTGATCTTGGAATGTTCAAGGCTGCAAACCTTAAGCTTGAGACTCTGCTACAATCTCAAGTGAGAGACAAGGTGAAAACTGGACTTGGATATAAGGAAACCCCACCTCCATACAATCACACATACATAACACCCTTGTCTAAGGCAGCTGATAGATATGTCAATGAACCTTTGGCAGATGAATTAAAGATAGCTGATCCAAAGTTTGAGAGTTATGAAGATGAAGTTCTGTCTGTAGTAAGCGTTGAAGATATTGAGATAGTTGTGAAGAAAGATGAAGTGATTCCTTATGAAAATCACATTTGTTGTGAACCCATTTCCACAAAACCGTCTTTCAAGCCTGTGGTGTTTGTAAAAGCATCCACAGAATCCCTCATCACTGAGCCAACACCTTCAAAAGCTATCCAATCCATTGAAAGTTCCACAACTGTTGCCAATATTCCCCATTTTTACACTAACAGTTCTCAAAAGAACCCAAACAGTTCTAAGCTAAAAAGACTAACTGTTAGTACTAAAGCCAAAGGAAAGGAGAAAGTTGGTGAGGTTGTGTATACAAAGAAGAAGATGGAAGCTTCAAAATCTCAGGCTAAACCCAAGCCTAAGAAAAGGCATACTGAAATGCCTGCATGCACATGCCAAAAACATGGTGTCCAAAAGTTTCCTCAATCTGCAGCTGTTAGAGGAAATCAAAGAAATAGGAACCAATTCTGGTCACAAAGAACTGGTTTACCTATTGTGAAAACCAAAAAGTGCTACATTTGTGGGAGATCTAATCATTTAGTTCAAGATTGTTACTATAACCCACAGACCAATGGCATTCAAAACAAAAGTCCCAAAAGACAATATAACAGTTCTAAAACTGTTAAGTCAAAGCAGATCAACAGTTCTAAGACTGCTAAGCCAAAACTGGCAAACAGTTCTACAACTGTTACATCCAAACCAACTAACAGTTCCAAAACTGTTTTAACAAAACCAAAAACTGCTGGGTTGGCTTGGATGAAAATTCAAAAACAAACTGATTCTGGAGAAGGTAAAACTGTTCTTCAAACTGAAAATCAAAAGGAATCACAAGTTGATCCATCTGTTTTACCAACTCCACCAGCTGTTTGTTCAAAGGTGTCCACTGTTAATCACAACAGTTGGAAACCACATGTTCTTACAAAGTATTCTTCACACATATTAGAGAAATCTAATTTGGATGAAATCAAAAAGAACAAAACTCTGTTTAAGTACTATGACTTGAATGGTGTACCCAAGACCTGCATGGCCTGGGTACTTCCTGCTACTAATTGATTTTATTTGTGCAGAGCATTCATAGGGCCAATCAAGGAGGAATTTGGCATGTGGATAGTGGAAGCTCAAGGCACATGACTGGAAATCCACAATGTTTGAAGGATTTCAAAAGAATCAATGGAGGATTTGTAGCATTTGGAGGAAATCCAAAGGGAGGAAAAATCACAGGTAAAGGAGCTGTTGAGGCAGGTGCACTTACATTTAATGATGTTTTCTTTGTTGAACAGCTTAAGTACAATTTGTTAAGTGTATCTCAAATATGTGACAATGGAAACAAAGTTTTGTTTACAGATTCAGAATGCATTATTCTTTCAAAAGATTTTAAACTAAATGAGAAGGATGTTCTTTTAAGAACACCTAGAAAAGATAATGTATATTGTCTTGATACACAAAAGATTGCTAAACAGAATGTGTTAAGCTGTTTACTCTCCAAGGCATCTCATGATGAGTCTGCAATTTGGCATAGGAGGATGTGTCACATGAATTTTAAAACCATGAATTTATTAGCTAAAAACAATTTGGTAAGAGGTCTGCCCCAAAAAGAGTTCTCATGTGATGATCATTGTGTGGCATGTCTTAAAGGCAAGCAACACAAAACTTCTTATAAGTCCAAAGAGATTTCTTCCATTACTGCACCTTTACAACTATTGCATATGGATCTTTTTGGTCCTACTTCTGTAGTGAGTATAGGGAAGAAAGCCTACTGTTTAGTCATAGTTGATGATTTCACCAGGTTTACTTGGGTTCAATTTCTTAGAACTAAGGATGAAACTGCTGAGTTAGTTAAGTCTCTTATTCTTAAAATTGAAAATCAATCTGATTTGAAGGTGAAAGTCATTAGATCTGACAATGGTTCTAAATTTAAGAACTATGAACTAAACAGTTTTTGTGAAAGTAAAGGTATTGAAAGACAGTTTAGTGCCCCTAGGACTCCCCAACAGAATGGAGTTGCTGAGAGAAGGAATAGGACTTTGATAGAGGCTGCTAGATCCATGTTAGCCGATTCTAGGTTTCCAATGACATTCTGGGCAGAAGCAGTGAACACTGCCTGCTATGTTCAGAATAGAGTACAAGTAGTCAAGTCCAAAGGGAAAACTCCTTATGAGTTGTTCCTCAAGAGAAAACCTTTAATCAACTTCTTCAAACCATTTGGTTGTCCTTGCACTATCCTTAATACCAAATCACAATTAGGCAAGTTTGAGAGTAAGGCTGAAGAAGGTTTCTTTGTAGGATACTCCACTCAAAGTAAAGCTTATAGAGTTTTTAACAATGTCACTAGAATCATAGAAGAGAGTATGAATGTCTCTTTCAATGAGAATAGGATCAATATTGCAGGTAATGGACCTGATTGGTTATTTGATATTGATGCATTGTCTAAATCTCTTTCTTTTGAGTATTCTACTGAAACAGCTACAGGTACCCCAACAACTGTTGGTGAAAATCATCAAACAGCTTCCACCAGCCCGAACAGTTTTGACACTGTTAGCTCAAAACCAACAATTGTTGGTTCAAACAAAGTTACTGAAGACTTTGTTGTGATTCCTATGCTTCAACAAGAGTTCTCCAATGCTGTTGATCCATTGATTGATGCTGAATCTTCAAAGGACATGGAATCTCATGATCCTCAACAACACACTGACTCTGCATCCCAAACAGTTACTGATCAAGTGCGTGATAATGCTGAAAATTCAAGTGAATGTGAGTTTGATCTGTCTAATCTAGGGAATGAACTGACTGAAGAAAACATTCCTACATCAAGAGTTCACAAGATTCATCCAATATCACAAATAATTGGTGATCCATCCACTCCTATCAGAACAAGGAATATACTGCATAATGGAAATAGTGGTGTGGATCTTGCCCAATTTGATGTGAATGCTTGCTTTCTATCTCAAATAGAACCAAAGAAAGCAATTGAGGCATTGAAAGACCCTTCATGGGTGGAAGCAATGCAAGAAGAACTCTTACAATTTCAAATTCAGCAAGTTTGGAAGTTGGTTGAGCTTCCAAGAGGCAAAAGAGTAATTGGCACCAAGTGGGTGTTCAGAAACAAGAAAGATGAAAGAGGGATTGTAATCAAGAATAAGGCAAGACTGGTGGCACAAGGCTACACACAAGAGGAAGGAATAGACTATGATGATGTTTTTGCACCTGTTGCAAGGATTGAAGCCATTAGGCTATTTCTTGCTTTTGCAAGCTTCAAAGGATTTAAGGTGTATCAAATGGATGTAAAGTCTGCTTTTCTCTATGGAACTATTGATGAGGAGGTGTATGTGTGTCAACCCCTTGGCTTTGAAGACTCAAAGTACCCTGACAAGGTATACAGGTTGGATAAAGCTCTATATGGACTACATCAAGCTCCTAGAGCTTGGTATGAGACATTATCATCCTACATTCTCGAGAATGGTTTTAAGAGAGGCACAATTGACAAAACATTGTTTACAAAGATTGTTAAAACAAAGATTTTGCTTGTTCAAATCTATGTTGATGATATAATCTTTGGATCCACTAATGACAGCTTGTGCAAAGAATTTGAAGTCATTATGCATAAAAGGTTTCAGATGAGTTCAATAGGTGAACTCACATTTTTCTTGGGATTACAAGTCAAACAGAAGCCCACTGGTATTTTTCTAAGCCAATCTAAGTATGTCAAGGACATATTGGACAAGTTTGGCTATCAAGATGTGAAGCTGGCAAGTACTCCAATGGAGACACACAAACAGTTGGGAGCAGATTCTGAGGGGGAGGATGTTGATATACACCTCTATAGATCAATGATTGGTTCATTAATGTACTTAACTGCTTCTAGACCTGATATAATGTTTGTTGTTTGTGTTTGTGCCAGGTTCCAATGCAGTCCAAAGATGTCACACCTGTTTGCTGTAAAGAGGATCTTTAGATACCTCAAAGGCCACCAAAATTGGGACTTTGATATCCTAAAGATTCACCTTTTGATTTGGTGGCATATTCTGATAGTGACTATGGTGGAGCCAATGTGGACAGAAAATCAACCTCTGGAGGATGTCAATTCTTTGGATCAAGGCTGGTTTCATGGCAATGCAAGAAACAAACAACAGTTTCAACTTCAATAGCTGAGGCTGAATATATTGCTGCATCAAGCTGCTGTTCACAAGTGTTATGGATCCAAAATCAGCTTCTGGATTATGGTTTGTCTTTTTTAAATACCCCTATTTATGTTGATAACACCAGTGCTATTAGCATAGTTAATAATCCAGTGAAGCATTCTAAAACCAAGCACATTGAAATCAGATTTCACTTCATAAGAGACTGCAATGAAAAGAGATTAATCCAAGTTATGAAAATTCATACTGATGATCAATTAGCTGATTTGTTCACTAAAGCTTTTGATATGAGCAGATTCAACTTTTTGATTTCCAACATTGGAATGATTAACTTGGACTGACAGTTGTTCATTATTCCATGTTTTTCACACTAACAGTTTGCAACTGTTAGTTACGTTTTCTAACAACTGTTCTCATTTAAGTATTCAGAGAAGGAATGCAATTTCACACATCAGTTTTGGACATATCTGCTGACCTGTCTCACAAACAGTTTTCACACCCGTGACTGTCCTTGTTAAGAGGTAAAGGTAAATTCACTTTCTTGAATCAACAGTTCCAGACTGATAAAGGTGAGTCCTTTTGCTTGTAATATAGTGCATTTGATATGACAAGTCACTGCATACTATTAATGGAAATTACTGGACATTAATGGTCATTAATGGCTATTAATGGACATTAATGCCTCCCAGTTTCTCTATAAATAGCCTTGCACCCATCCTTCACAAATCGCCATGGCTCCCCTTCCATTCGTCAAGGAACATAACATGCTTGCTTTTCTTTCAAAACCCGATGATCTTCACACGTTTCACGATATGATTGATTATCTCTCAATGTCCAATCTCAACACTGCTCTCACCATCAACCCTACCATATACACTTCCCACATTGATCAGTTTTGGAAACATGCTCAACTTCGAACAACTGATGACGTGCAATGGATTGATTCTACCATTGATGAGTTGACTGTCTCGATCTCTGAGGACACCATTCGCCACCTCATACAACTCAATGATAGTGAGGGTGAGTATTCTGATTCAGTTTCACTATATTTTTTGCATGCTGAGCTTGTTAAGCTTGGGTATGAGGGCCCTTCAGGGAAGGGTACATTCTATAAGGGACAATTTTGTGCTCACTGGAAGTATTTGATCCATACTCTCCAGCAGTGCATTAGTCCTAAAAGAACAGGATGGAACGAGTTTGGAAGCAACATTGCTTTGGCCTTAATCTGTTTGGCCAACAATCGTTGCTTCAACTTTTCAAAATTAATTTTCAATGGCATGGTAAAACATCTAGGGACCAAGTATGGTCTCTTTTTGATGTATCCTCGATTTTTGCAAGTGTTGTAAAACTCTTTGATTCCAAATCTAAAAACACACAAGAGGGTCATTATTCCCTCTGCTCATGTGGCTTCCACATTGAGCAAGTTGTTGGTTAATGGGAAGAACTTCTCAGGCGCCATAACTCCTCCACTCTCTGCAATGGTGGAGTTCTTGTCAAGAAACAGAGTTGCCAGGGGTGAGCATGAAGCCCACACTATTGCTACACCACCACCTTTGGAACCCACAACTCAAGATACACAAACATCTCCTTCTGCTACCATTCGAATAGCTACAACACAAGCCCCTACATTGAAAATATTTAGAAAGAAGAGGAAAACTGTTGGTGCTCCTTCCACAACAGTTAGAGAACCCCAAACTGTTAGCCCTGCACAGGTGCATTCACCTGTGCAAAATATCGAAAGGGAACCTTTGGTGCTGTCTCCCAGGCACAATGAGGAGGTGATCATTCCTCAAGAGGGTGATAATATGGTTTTTGAGGCTGACACTACTGTTTTATCCGCAAGGGATAACCAGGAGAGTGTTAACATAGCTAAGACCTCAACCATGGCAACAGAAACTAGTAAAACAGTTTCTGGTAATCCCCAGAACCAAGAACAGAGGGGTACTGATGGTGATACTCAGGGGAGTCAACCACCAGTGAAAAATGTCAATGATATGGTCACAGTGGAAACACTAACTGACATTGAGACTAGACTGAAACAACATGCATTGACGGATCCTAACTTTGCACCTTACCTTGCTGCTCATATACACCTAAAGAAAAGGATTGCCCTTCAAAACAAAAGGATAGTTACTCAAGATGAGAAGATAAAAGAACTGACTGAAAAGTTGGAGAAGGCTATTGAAGTACTCAAGGTAGTAGCAATTCACAATGAGGTGCTAATAAGGCAAGATAAGCAGCTGAACTTTCTTGATGAAAATCTGAAGAAGGCAACCAATGTTCTTCATACTCATGAGATGCTGCTTAAACCCAAATCTTTGGTGAGAACCTCTTCAACTGCACAAGCTAAAGGAAGAAGAAAATCCAAGCAGGAAGGAGTTAAACAAACAGTTCCACAGAATCAACAAACAGTTGCAACCATTGACCCAACAGTTACTGCTGAAGTTGCTGAAACAGTTGCTGAAGTTGATGAAACTGTTGTTGAAGGTGTGCAAACAGCTGTATTTGAAGAAGAAAGGTTATCAGCGGTGGATAGAGTGATGATTAACAGAATGGTTATGCAAGGTGACTATCCAACCACTGATGATTTCAGATCATGGTCCAAAGTCAAACAAGATTACTTAATTGAAATAGGTGCTCAAACTCTCAACATCAGCACATTTAAAATGGCTCAAAGGATCGAGGATGGATGGCTAGAAGGGAAGGTAAAGAAGTTGGAACCACTTCCTCCTAAAGCAGGGTTTAAAGGCATTGCTTTTGCTGAGAAACAGAAAGAAGAAAAGAAAAAAGAAAAGATGCTCCCTGTATCAGTAAAAGGAAAGGAAGTGATGGTTGATATTCCCAAGCTGAAACTTTCTAAAGAACAGCAAGAAGAACGGGATAGGGAATATGCACAGAGATTGAATGCTGAGCTTGAGTTGCAAGAACAATCAGATTTTGAACTAGCTAAAAAGATAGGTGCTCACATGACAAAAGAGTTAGAAGAAGAAAAGAAAAAGGAGAAGGAAGCTGCTGGTAAGGGAGTTAAAAGAAAAAGGGTAATAAAAGGTAAAGCATTTACAGTTAAGCCAACCAAGAAACTTCCCACTTCAAACAAAGCTGCTGTGGTTCACAAAATTCTGAAGGATAAACTGACATTAGACGTTCAGCAAGGGATTGACCAATTGGAAAAAGAATTAGGTGAAAAGTCTCATATTGTTGAATGGAAGTTTGAAGAAAAAGCAAGTGACAAACATTGCATTACTATTGCAAGGGAAGATGGATCTGTTGAGATATATGACAATTTTGTACAAATGATGACAAGAATATCACCAGAAGATGTACAAGAATTGTATGCATATGGAATTAAGCACTTTAGTGACTCAAATGAAGGAATCAAGATTCTGATGGAATATCTTACCAGCATTTGCAACCCATTGAAGATTATGCCCAAACTGACAGCAGAGGAAGCTTTTCCCATAAAGGCAGTGAAGGTATATGCAAAATCAAGGACATATTACGTGGTGATGGGAAATACACTGCATGAGTGGTTTGATTTGAACTTCATTGAGCATCACAAGACTAACTGGAGTTTTTGATTAAAGCTAAATTTCATGGAGACTCAAAACAGAAGGAAGACTTACTGAACAGGTTCAAAAGGAGATTAGAAGAAATGTGACTCATTACTTATATTAATTTGTCTATGATCGAACCAACAACTTAAATGTATTGTTCAATACTTTAAGTTAGGGGGAGATTGTTGGGAAATAATCTAAGTTATTGAGCATGAAAATGAGAACTGTTTGGTGAAGGTTGGTGAAATAGTTTAAAACTGTTTGTTGAAAATATGAAAATAGTTGAGAACTGTTAGTATAAACATCTACAACTGTTTGAAGACCTTGAAGCTGAAGACTGTTAGAAGAATAAAGAACTGTTGTATTCATTAAACAGTTTCTGTTGAGCTATATTTGGAAAATCCTATCTTTGAAGATATCTCGAAATACTTTGAAGATCATCAAGAATATCTCAGAAGATAGAAGATTACCTAACTGTCAGCAATTCAAGGAGGATCAAGAGTCTATATATATTTCATTAGATGATCAATTTAGTACGACGACTTGATCTTATTATTCAAAGCATTTGTTCTTATTGTTATTTATTTTCTGAAAGTGTTTAGCCTCTAAGTTTCTTGTTGAAACCTAAGAACAGTCTGTGTTCTTCGTCTGACATAATAAGTTAGATTGGGGTGAAGTTTGCTTTTGTAATCATTCTGGTTGGTTAATAAAACTACTGTTTGATTGAATTGATCTGTGTTTAAAACCTTCTTTAATCAATTAAGTGTGATTCCGCAACTTCTTAGTTGATTGTGATCATAGTTAAAGATTAACTTTTATTTTACTCTGATTTATTATTTAAAGGTTAGTTCTTGTTATTTGATATAATCTATATCCGATCCTGACAACAGTTGCTGTGAACTTTAAAGCTGTTATATAGAGTTCAGAACTGTTAGTACAAACTACTACAACTGTTTGAAGACCTTGAAGCTGAAGACTGTTAGAAGAACCAAGAACTGTTGTATTCATTAAACAGTTTCTGTTGAGCTAAATATGGAAAAACCCTATCTTTGAAGATATCTCGAAATACTTTGAAGATCATCAAGATTATCTCAGAAGATAGAAGATTACCTAACTGTCAGAAAATCAAGGAAGATCAAGGAGTATATATATGCTAGATTAGAATTCATAATTTGTACTTACTCATTGATTATATTTTTGCATTCGTTCTTCAAGTTGTATTTTGCTTTCTGAATAGTGCTAAGCCTCTAAGTTTCTCGTTGAAACCTAAGAACAATCTGTGTTCTTCGTCTAACATAATAAGTTAGATTGGGGGTGAAGTTTGCTATTGTAATCGTTCTCATTGATTAATAAAATTACTGTTTCATTGAATCTCTTTGTGATCAAAATCTTCTTTAATCAATTAAGTGTGATTCCGCAACTTCTTAGTTGATTGTGATCATAGTTAAAGATTAACTTTTATTCAACTTTGATTGGTTATTCGAAAGTTAGTTCTTGTTATTTGATATAAACTATATCCGATCCTGACAAGTATCCATTCGGGACCAACAATTGTCTTTCTTGAAGCCAGCCGAACTCGTACTCAACAAGTGAAGATGAATTCTTCAAATCCGATGATGAAGAAATCTACAATCAAGAGTTCGGAAAATATGAGATTACAAGAATAATTAATTAAAGAAGTTTAAGTTCTTACAAAATAATTTTTATAAAAACTTTTATAAAAAAAAATTCAAATATTTTTTTATATAAATCACAAGCTTGGTTGAAAAAGTATAAGACTTGTTATTTTGGCCAATACCAAACATGATCTTTCATTGAAATAACACAACACCACTTATAGGAAAAAGGAATCTCCCAAAGAAGCAAACTTCCAACATGTTTTATGCATTTGGCTTCTAAACTTCCTATTTGGTGTTTAAATTCAAACATAAGAGGTATGGCACCAACCCAACTTTTCTAAGACTCCTTTTCAGTGCATTTTAATGGTAAAAATGGGTTGTGTGTGATTTTGGTAAAAGGCCAACGTCTTTATTTTCAAGGCTCAAAAAGTTCCAGAATGCTGACGGAAGATGCCACGGTCGACCGTGGGCAGTCTGGACACTTTTTGAACTTGCACCTTTTTCCTTATTTAAACCAACTCAAGTCTTCTGTTTTATGGAACTCTTGTATAGCTAAAACACAGAACATATATTCTTATCTTGTGAGCTCATATTCTTTGATAATTCATCTATCATTCAAGATCAAGAATCAAGCAAGAGAAAAGCTTTCAAAGCTTAAACACTACATCATCTTTCTATATATTTTGTAATAGTGTAAGGATCAACTCTAGCCTTTCAAATTAGAGTGAAGTAAGGATCATCTCTAGCCTTTAGAATTAGAGAGAAGTAAGGATCAACTCTAGCCTTTCAAATTAGAGTGAAGTGAGGATCAACTCTAGCCTATAGAATTAGAGTGAAGCAAGGTTATCTTTACCTTACTTGCAAGTTTGAAGTGTTAATTCTTGCAAGTGAAAAAGAGAAGTGTAAAAGGTTTATCTCTACCTTTAAAGAGAGAAGCTAGTGGAGCAAACTCTTGGTGGGTGAGGCCAAGGTGTGGATGTAGTGCAAGTTTGTTAACACTTGCATGAACCACTATAAATCTCTTGTCTATTAATTGGTGATATCTCTCTACCCTTACTCTCTTTATTTCAAGTATATATATTTGTTGTGTTATAAACTTCAAGAAAAATATTTTTAACACAACTTACAAATTTTATAAGTGTAAAAATTGGTAAACTAAGTTAAAGAACCTATTCACCCCCCCCCCCCCCTCTAGGTTCCAACAAAGTTCATGCGAGAACCTTTCTTAGTACGAGAACCGCAAGAACCAATTAGAGCCGTCCAATTCCCCCTCCTTCAATGAAACGGTTGAGATTGGTTCTCGCGGTTCGCACTATTAACGGTTCTCGAATGAACCTTCCTCTCTCTCTCTCTCTCTCTCTATATATATATATATATATATATATATATATATATATATATATAGGGAAGTTCAAATGAGAATGTATATTTAGGTGAAAATGGGAGACTCAATCTTGGCTCTCCATTTGATTTAATCGGATGGTTTAAAATTTCCCCCTCATTTAATTAATAACCCAACCACGAATTGCGACGGTCATGAATTCCTACGGGTGATTACGATCGTTAGATTTAATAGATCAACATCTAATTGATGAATATGATTTATTCACCCATTCTTACCTAAATATTCATTCTCATAATAACTCTTCCTTATATATATATAAGGTAGAGATCTAGTAAAAAGAAAATTAAACTAAAAAAACTAAAGAGGAATATCAGTAATTAAATTTTTCAAACTTCCTCCTAAAAATATGATTTTTTTCTTTAATTATTAAAAATAACACTTAAGGGGTATGATTGAAATTTAAAGTTTTAACATTTCAGATTTGCTCCTAAAAATGTGGCTTTTCCCCATAAATTTTTGATGCACGCAGTAATAAAAAGATGCAAAAAAACAGACTAAGTGATGCATAAGACACACTTATTCAAATGTAGTTCATTTTGATAAATTACAAAAAAGGACTAGATGCATAATCTCGTAAATTCAACAACAGATTCATGCAGAAATTGATGCACAATCTCATTAATTCATCAAAAGATACAAAAAAAAAGGAATTGACACACAATCTCGTAAATTTATCAAACACATACATAAAGAATTGATGCACAGAACCAAAACTTTGAATTAAAAATATTGATACAATTGTCTCAAAATACTATTGTATTGAAAGATGACGCATCAATATACGAATCAATAATTAAAGTTGAAAGATGATGCATTACTATCGTATTCAACAACAGATACATACGAAATCATTTCCTACGTAAATCATAGATGAATTACAGTCTGATGCATAAGCATACAATTATAGAATCAACACAAAAGTCGTTTTTTACAAAAATCAAAGCAAACCTTGGTGGCCATTGAACTTGAATCCCAGAAGCCTTCTTCCAAAACCATCAAGGGCAAGCAAATATTTTATGATAACCATTTTTCGAAGCCAGAAATCAATTTGCGACAGAAACAGGCAAGGGCAATGGTGGTTGACCGGTCGTCGATTTGCGATTGAAGAATATTACCTCCGACCAGCAAACTTCGATACCTGAAGGGGATGTGAGATATCATCTATGACCAGTGCCGATTGTGGCTCTTGCGTTGGCGGCGTATGTGGCGGTTTGTGCATCTCCACATAAGATAGGAGATGTGGGGGAATTACGAGAGAAAAAGAGTTTGCAGTTTTTTAGGAAAGATAAGCATTTTCCTAAATTATCCTTCTAACTAGAAGTACACATGACACTTAATATTTCTCACTATACTTTTTAGCCTATTTATTTATTTGATTCAAATTATATTTATATGTATATATATATATATATATATATATATATATATATATATATATATATATATATATATATATATATATATTTAGACTTGTAAAGTGAGGGTGCAAATATGTCAATCTTGTAAAGTTTGGCAAAGCCTATATAAGGCTTTGCCTTTGTTAATTAAAGTAAGCTTTGCAACATTATTTACTCTCAACTTGTGTGTGCTCTCTCTCTCTAACCGAATATCAAACACATACAAATACTCACTAGCATTGCTTCATCCGTTGTTTAACGGGACCATCAATTGGTATGAGAGCCAAACTCGTGTGTTGGCTCTTGATTGTTCGAAGATTCTAAGCTTAAAGTTGAAGAATCAAAGCTCAACGTTGAAGAACAAGCTCTCGATTACTAAAGCTTCAAAGAACTCACGGTTTATCCAAGAAAAGGTTGTTTCCAAGTGGTCTTCAAGGTAACAACCATCGATTCCCAAGTGTAGAACACATTCAAGGTATAAACAACCTTCTATTCTACCATTTCATTGGGTTATTTAAGGGTTGGTTACTGTTTTATTGGGTTTTCTTGAAGAAGGATACAACCGAGGGGTGTTTGACCATCATAAAGTCCATCGGTTCAATTAATACTCACTTATGGGTTATTAAATTTCTGGGTATTGTAACATAAATGGAGTTCTTGTTCTTGAAAGTAAAACATCGAAGAAGATAAGAGCAGATTTTAATATATAAAATTAAAAATTCTTCAAAGTTTAATTGTTAAACAAGGAAACTCAAGTACACCCCATACCACTTGTAGTACAAGTTGGTAGACACTATTCAAAGTAAGGCTAACAGATCTGATTATGTCAGATCTGATCCTATCGACCACATTTCTAAAAGGTATGCGATAGGAGGGGTTGCTAAGTCACACGGTCTATAGAAACATCCAAGTTCAAAATTCTAAGTGTTATTTCAAAGCTATCGACCGCATATGTTCACAGGGCTATCACATGGATTAAACTTGAATCTGCTGTTGATTTGAGTTCTATCGACCGCGTTGTGGTTGATCTATGCGATACAAAGGTTGACTAGGTTTTTAAAACCACCAAGGGCTATCGCATTAAACTATCCTGTGCGATCCAAGTTACTCAGTTCTGATTTACTAAGTGTTTGGTGCTACATGGTGTTATCGCATACTTTTGGTTACTTATATTCTCTAAACCAAGTCGTTACTTTGCCCAACTTTCTACAGGTCAAGCATTCTATCGCACAACTTTCCAAGGGTTGTGATTTATCGCACAAGAAACTCTATCGTATACTAAGTGAACCATCGCATACTTTGGACCTATTGAACAAGTGTTGAACCTTTTGAACTAGTGATGTATCAAACAAGAGGACATTTGAACTTTAAATTTTAAAATCTATCTAATTCAAAGTTGAATTTAATCTAAACCAGATCTAATTCAAAGTTAAATTAAATTGACTTAATACCTCACACATCACCTTAAAGTTAGAAAATAACCTTATCAACCTTGATTAACAAAAGGTTTCGAACAGTCAATATTCAAACGAGTGAACGATCATTTTGTTTACATAACTATCACTATGTCAAGCTCGAATGAAATGATGTCTACTGGTACAAACACAAAACCCCCAGTTTTATTTAGGGGTGAGTACCATGTATGGAAAGGAAGGTTTATGGACTTCCTGGAGCACAACGAGGTGTATGAGGAGAACATGATTGACTGTATCCACAATGGTAACACTAAGTACATGAAAGTTGTGGAAGATGAACCAAACAAAAATCCCCCCATTGCCCGTCAAGAGAGGGAGAAGACAAATGATGAACTTACAACCACTGAAAATGAGAGGAAGAAAGCTGAGCGTTTGGCAAAGTATTATCTCAAACAGGGACTTTCTTCTGAGATCTACACTAAAGTAGACAGCCTAGCTACTGCAAAAGATATCTGGGATGAGATCAAGAAGCAATTACAAGGCACTGAACAGGGAGAGTACATCAAACGTACTCTGTTGGTCAATAATTTTCATGATTTTGCTTCTCGTGATAATGAACTCCTGGTTGAAACTTATGGGCGGTTTCGCAAGCGGCAAAACGAGTTGAGATCTAACCAGATCATCAGAACTAACCTTGATCTAAATGTTGTATTTTTTAAGTCACTTGGTTAGGAATGGAAGGAATATGCAAAGTTGTACAAACAAATCAACAAAGATCTGACCACAGTCATTTCCCACAACATATTTGAAAATCTCAATCAATATCAGGAGGAAGTTCTAATATCTCTACCCATACAACCAACAGTTGATCCTCGAGCTCTGGTTGCTACTGAACGACCTCCAAGAGAATCATCATCCAGGTATATGAGGTACAAACAAGTGGTTCTTAGTGAATCTGAACCAGATGACGATGATGAAGACTCAGTTGAAGCTACTATTCATGCTCTCTCAGTTGTTGGAAAGACCTTCAGAAACTGTTTCAACAAGACAAACAACAAACAAAGGTTTACCTCCGGCTCCCGACGCCCAGAAAGGTTTGTATCAGCTGACAAGGGAAGGTTCCCTAGAGAAGAAAGGAGAGAAGACAGGAGGGAAGAAAGGAAAGAAGAGAAGAGAAGAAGACCGAGTCAATGTGCTACAACTATGGCAAGTCAGGGCATATGATCAAGAACTGCCCTCATAAGAGAACCAAAGATGTTGAGTTCTATCGGCAAAAGTACCGCCTGTTCAAGCAGAAGCAGGCTGGGAATGCGCCGATGGTTGAAGAAGACCAGTTTCTGGAGGACACAGACTCGGAAAGTGATTTGGATGCTGAAGATCACGCCCAATTTTGTTTAACTGCAAGTGTTGAAGATGGTGATAAGGATGAAGGTGGCGCTGACTATCTCTCCGATGCTGAGGAGGAGGATCATGAAAGTGAAAAGGTACCTTCTAACTCTGACTCATATGCTGGTATTAATATTGAACATGTTCAAATCATTTTAAACTGCATGAAAAAGTTAGAATGTAAGGTGACTAAAGTAACAAGCAAAAATCAGGTTTTAAAAGAGGTCCTTCATACATAAGATAAAGAGGCACATAGTGTAATTGAACAACTAGAAAATGACATCAATGAGTCTAAAGTTCAATTAGCTATAAAAGAATTTGAATTCCTAGAGTTAACTGATAAAACAAACATCATCATGCACGATCTCAAAGCAAAGCGTGTTAGTGCAGAAAAGGATTCAGAAATTCTTAAAAACGAACAACGTGCTCTTTATACCAAAATCAAAGAACTCGAAGACCTACTGATTAAGCGTGGGCAAAGTGAACAAACTATCTTTTTGTATAAAGAAAAGGAACAAGAATTCTCTAGATGGACATTCGAAGGACTTGGTTTTGAAAATCCTTGTGTCTTGAGTAAGGTTACCGCCAAACAATTTTACAATGCGAATCTATTTGGGGAAGACCTCACTGAATGAATGATGTTTGTTGGTCAAGAGGAGGAAAGACTTGACGAGGACATCAAACGAACCTTACACCTCAAAGCTGAGATTCCCTTCAATTATTCTGACTTAAACATCACATACTTTGTTCAACCACCCACCAAACCACTCTCAAAAGTCACCTCTCCTGTTTACACTGATGAGGAACTTTATGCTCCAAATGTACCAAAACCAAAGTTTTAATACATTCCTCACAAGGAATTACAAAGCAGGTTTCACACCTTGCAAGAGTTTTGCTACACCCATCTTGTCCTAGGAGATCTAACCAATGCTTTCCATTATGAAGCAACTCCCACTTCTGACCAATCACCAGACCTTGCTCAATTAATTCAAGAAAATGTTGTTCTTACTAAGTGGATCCAAACCATATTTAATCATGATGAAAAGATCATAGACACATTGTGCAGAGAAAAGACAACATTGAAAGAACAAACCAGACAACTCAAACAAGGGATGCCAGTTCCAATGCCACTCACAACTTCTCTCAACGAAGAAAGAATTTCAAATTCCAAACTTATCTCAACATCCTCTCAAGATGTTTCATCTTCTCTAAATCTGTTGCTAAAACTCATCTGGTAAATTTAAAAATAGAACAGATTCTTCAACCAAAGTATAATTCCACCCCTCATCACAATTCTCGTATGCACACCGACATACCTGAATCTTCAAAAGCAGCCGCTAGTCGACCACGACTCAGTTCTAACACTTTACCTTCTGCTGCAGATGTGAAGAAGCTCGGGAGTGAAGAGCGTAAAATAAACACAACATGGCAGAGAGTCATTTCATGGTCTACTAGGAAGTGCTCAAATTTGAAATTTCCTTGTGAAAACATTTTGATGTTTGATTCAGTCTGTAATCTCTCAAATTCACAGGATAAAATTGCCTCTGAAATATTTTGTATTAGTGATGGTTGTCCACATGGCCATTGTGAGTTTAAATGTGCTTATGATACTTTAAGAAAATCAATCGGCATTAAACCATGTGAGCATTGGACAGATTTTTATGCTAAACAAATCTGTGTTCCATTCATAAACTCGAAAGGAATCATAATTCACCAATGGATCACAACTCATCAGTCACATGCACTCAAACGTCTAAATAAATCACGACGGTTACTGAAAATCAAAGAACTGATAGTTTATATAAGGTACGGCTATGATGCTTTCAAACAAGCATGGATTACTCAGGAGAAACATTCATATTCCAAATGACGATCTCACAATTCCACTCCCAAACAAGTGCCAACATCTAATCCCAAGCCATCATCAAATCCAAAGGTTATAAAATCAACCAACACCAAGGCTCCAGTTCCTCAAAAGCAAGTTGATGTGCCGAGGCCACAACAGAATCACAATCATTCTCCACAACCATGGATTTGCAAACACAATGCTTCCGCAACTCTACAGAATCCTAAACCTCGTCCACAATTAGCTGTCAAACCAGCAGTGGCACCGAAACTCCTGACTAAACCAATTCTTTCTAAACCTATTCTTTCTCGCAAAAAGATAACCCCATGTGGTTACCTAAGAATAGATCTTTAGGAGTTTCACCACTACCACAACTAACAAACAAGACTTAACCAATAGGAACTAACATACAGGACCCATTAATACATGGGGACCTAAACTTGCACTATTTCTATTTTGCAGGCACCTAACCTCTGGTACCTGGACTCCGGTTGCACCAAACATATGACAGACAACATGAGTATTCTCAACAACTATGTTCCTAAGTACTCCGGGAATGTACATTTTGGGAACGACAATGTTGCACCAATACCGGGGTACGGAGATATAGTGCAAAACAATATAAAGATAAAGAAAGTTTCCTATGTTGAAGGTTTGGGTCATAATCTCTTCAGTATCGGACAATTCTGTGATAAAGACCTAAGTGTTTTATTCAAAAAGAACATTTGTTCAGTGTTGACTGAGAACGGAGATGAATTGCTATCTACTCCATTGACCTGAATAAGTATGACTCACCAACATCTGTCTGTCTACTGTCCGAAGTCTCATCAGATCTCACATGGCAATGGCATCGAAAGCTCTCTCACCTGAATTTTCAAAATATCAACAAGTTAGTTACAGGTGACTTAGTGAGAGGGATACCAAAGCTGAGATTCAACAAGGACCATCTTTGTGCAGACTGCGAAAAGGCTAAGATGAAGAAGGCTTCTCACAAATCAAAACAAGTGTTTAGCACAACAAAGCCTTTGGAACTTCTGCACATGGATCTATGTGGTCCGATGAGGATTCAATCAAGAAATGGGCAAAAGTATATCTTAGTCATGGTGGATGTCTACTCTCGGTATACTTGGGTCAAATTTTTTAGCACCAAGAATGAAGCTGCTTCCACAATCATTACATTCATTAAGCAGCAGTAGAATAAGTACAATCAAAGTGTTATTTCAATCTAAACTGACAATGGAACTGAGTTCAAGAATAACACTTTGAGAAACTTCTTTGACCTTGTGGGAATCAGCCATCAGTTCTCTGCCGCATATACACCACAACAGAATGGTGTAGTGGAACGGTGCAACATAACTTTGGTTGAAGCTGTCTGAACAATGCTGTCTTACTCTGGGATCCCACCTTCCTACTGGGCTGAAGCCATAAGCACTGCCTTCTATACGCAGAATCGTTCTTTTATTCATAAACGCTTTAATAGATCTCCTTATGAACTAGCTAATGGCATAGTACCTAATATCAAATACTTCCATGTGTTTGGTAATAGGTGCTTCGTGCTTAATGACAAAGATAACTTGGGAAAATTTGCCCCTAAAGCTGATGAGGCTAATTTCCTTTGTTACTTACAAGAGTCAAAGGCATACAGAGTTTTAAACAAAAGAAAAAAATTGCATAATAGAGAGTATAAATGTAACATTTGATGACTCATTGAATGTTGCACTTTTTCCACCACCTCAATCAACAAACGTTTCTGAACAAACTAGTTCAGGACAGGCTCTTCAAATCAAAGAAACAAACAATGCCTCTAGTTCTAATACTAATCTTGATTTCTTGTTTGATTTCTTTCCATCTGAATCTCCTCCTGTTTTGTTTGAAAACAGGATACCAACAGAGATTCAAGCAAGTGTCACAATCTCACCTCCTACAGTGACAGAGACAATTTCTTTTGCTGATCTCTATAATGAGGATTATGGATCAACTTCTGTCAATCAACTCACCGAGGTATCTCAAGTTATTGAACCTAAGAGTCCCCCAGTGTTCGAATCAGATCCCAACTTTACACACGAGGATGAAGAGGCAACACGTCAACTGGACGATTTAATTCCTCAGCCCTCTACCTCACATGAAACCAAATGGATCAGACATCACTCTGAGTTTGATATAATAGGAAACCCTTCAGTTGGTGTTTAAACTCCGTCTGCAACAGCTAATGAATGCCAATTTTCAAGTTTCCTGAGCATTCTCGAACCCACCAAAGTCTCTGAGGCACTTGACGATCCAGACTGGGTGATTGCTATGCAAGAAGAACTACATCAGTTCGATCGCCTAAACGTTTAGAGATTAGTCCCTCTTCCATATGGTAATCTGTAGTGGGGACTAAGTGGGTCTTTAAGAACAAACGGGATTCTGATGGACCGGTGGTCAGAAACAAAGCAATACTGGTTGCAAAGGGCTACAATTAGCAAGAGGGCATTGACTATGATGAAACTTTTGCCCCCGTTGCTCGAATTGAAGCTATCAGATTACTTTTAGCCTATCCAGCCTCACGTAGCTTTCATGTATTTCAGATGGATGTGAATGTTGGGTTTTGTAGCACCTCCTATGTGTCATACTGATTCAAACTCAAACTGGTTTAAACCGACTCAAGGATGAAAACTGATCAATCCTTCATAAAGTGGAACTTGAAAGATTAATCACCCAAAAACCCTAAAGGGTTAGAATCTTTATTTATCACAAAGTATATATATATATATATATATATATATATATATATCGATATAATGTATGTAAGAAACAATAAAATATGAACAACATCAAGAACATGAAGATGAAGATCATACATTCACTTACCTAGGGTTGCTCATGTATTAATCCACCCGTGATGAGGAAAAACGAGATCCCGCTAGAAAGGTGAGCAAACCACGAACCTTGATCATGCTAGCTTGATGATCGACCAAAAACCGAGCCCTCGGTTTTGTATGGTGTTCTTCGGCCAAACACATGGGAGAGATGAGAGAGTTTTATTTTCTTATTCTAAAACTTAGAATCATTAACCTTTAATTCACTATATAATCTCCTATTTATAATAATAGGAATTATGATCATATTAGAAAACCTTTTGAATAATTCCTTATCTTGAATTAGGATAACTTAATCACCAAGTTTAAACCATTAATCATAATAATAATATAGAAAACAATATATATATATATAATTAATATATATATGCCATACGGCCATATATATATATATATATATATATATATATATATATATATATAATTATAAAATATATATTTCTTTATTACTTTTTCTTTATTATTACACCTTATCCATAATTAATAGTTTTAAACTTAAATCATTAATCTTGAATATTATTAAGAGTTAATTGCACCGATTGTCTTTTAACTATCCCAAAGTTGTGACTTTAGTCCTTTTTTTTCAAAAAGTTGCATGAATTTTCCTTTAACTGCCCAAAAGTTGCAAGTTTAGTCCTTTCAAACGTTTTCCGTTTGTGAGCTCCGTTAAGTCAGGGGTATTTAGGTCTTTTTACCATTTTTTAAAATTTTTTGTTAATTTATTTTAATCTTTGAATATATTAGAAGTGTTATTTGGATTATTTGAATATGTTAAAGGTAGAGTTAATTGTGCCGCCGCCCACCTCCATCACCTCCATTACCTCCGCCCACCTCCATCACCACCATCACAACCGCCCACCTCCACCACCGCCATCACAACCTTACACCTCCACCTCTGCCACCGAATTAGGGTTTGTTCATCACCATCGAGTAGTTAAGGTTTGTTGCAGACAACACCACCAGCGCAAAAATACAGACCCAAACACGAACAGTGATCACATCACCATCGCAAATCCACCACTACCACCACCACCCGAAATTCCACCACCGACGAACACATACGACATCACTATCGCAAGAATACAGACAAAAAACTTGAAAAACCACCAAACTCCACCCAAAATCAAAGCCTGAAATCAAAAACCCACAACCTAAATCAAAGTCTGAAATCAACTCGAAACCCTAAATCTTATATCTGAAACCGACCGCCGCCGCCTTAAATCTTAGATCTTAAATCGAAACCCCAAATCTTAGATCTAAACACGGACCGGCGACACCTGAAACCAAAGCCTGAAATTAAAACCCTAAACCACGAATTCGAAAACACCGAACGCCGCCGCCTGATAGTGTACGGCGGTGGTATGCAGATGCTGGTGGTGACAGTGTACGGCGGTGGTATGCAAATGGTGTACGGCGGAGGTATGCAGATGCTGGTGGCGATGGTGTAACGCGGTGGTGCACGATCTGGGGGTCTTCTTCCACGAGAGGGCTGAGTCGATGGTCTTCTCCGGCAAGGGGATGTGGCTCCTGTGGTGTAGGTTAGAGAGAGGGTTGGTGAGATGAAGATGTGTGTAGGGACGTGGGGTGGGGGGTGAGGACGTGGGGTGAAGTATTTTTTGTATTAATAATATACTTATTAATTATAATAATAATATTAAGATTTTATTTTTAAGAATATACATAAAAAAAGAAAAAGGGCAAAATAGTCATTTTGTAAAAGTTAACAGTATTAGTTAACAGAAAACATTAAAAAGGACAATCTGTGCAACTTCTGGGTAGTTAAAGTACTATCCATGCAACTTTTTGAAAAAAAGGACTAAAGTCACAACTTTGGGATAGTTAAATGACCATGAGTGCAATTAACTCTATTATTAGTTAACAATATATATTTATAAGCTAATAAATATATATTTCTTTGTTAATTAATTAACTTGGTAATTAATCCTCTTCGTAAGCTAAAACCATAACTTACTAACACTGGTTTATAACTAACTGTTATTAAACCGTTCTCCCACTTGTGGTTGCATTATTTCTCCGATTACATGCCCTCATAGGTGTGACCCTTGAATGCCTTATGGCATTGGACGTGGCATCAGGGTTCGACGGTCATGCACATAAATCCTATCAGACTCCCACTTGTGCCTGCCGTCAACCAGGGTACCTTGATGACACTGGCCTAAGGAAACCTCTAGATAAGTCCTTAGGTTAACCAAGCGATAAGAACTCTTATACCCAGGTGTGATAATAAATCCTTATAAAACAAACTGTTTTATAATTTATAAAACTAAGTGTTTTATAATAAAACTTCATAAGAACCCCTTGTCTTATGATCGGGTATACTTTAGGCTTTTCCCTCTGCAACACGACGTTTCGGTTGTGAGTGTGAGCATGGTATGAGTCAACTCTGAACACTCATAATCTTTTCTCGACTATCCGATTTCGATTGATGTGATAAACGACAAAGAACAAATCAGTTCGTTTGGGCATGGCCATGCACTTTTACAGTCTAGATCAGTCAAGGGGCCCAGAAACATCTCTCCTAAAAAGAAGGTGCAGAATGCCTCTCGCATACTTGCATTTGGCAACACGCTTTCCGCTGACACCAGATACGCCCGTTATGACTACCCTGTTATGGCGTAGCGTTAGGTCCGATCCAAATGCCAGAAGTCCACGCATCCCAAACCAAATATCTTAGGCTTGAGGACAACCTATGTGACGAATACCTTTGACTCGAAGACCACGCGGTATTCTTCACGATGTCACTATCCAGTATTCACACCCCTTGTGAATACCCGTACATCCTTGGCCTACACTCCTGGTAGCTATCTTCAAACACTATGAATCTCCACCAAGGACTACGATGACGTTATTACCTCCCTAATCGAGGTTCCCACCAAGATAGGTAGTCACGGACAAGATTTTGAATAAAAAACTTTTATTCACGGATATTACCGAAACATACAAAATGTGTGAATAGTAATGGGATTAATAATGTACTCTCCATATTCACCCTCCTGGAATATATACAAAATTAATATTGGTCCATCGTCTCAATTCACCGCGTCTATTTGCGTTACTATGTTGGTTCAAGTAGATTTATCACGGATCACTTCTTGAATCATCAACATTACTATGAACTAAAAACAAGTATGCACTAACTAGTGCTCCCACTCATTTTTGCTAGATGATTTGTTTTCCGCAAACCTTGAAAACAAGTCTAGTCTTTTTAATTTTATCATATTCCCTGAACTTGGAGAACTGGATTAACTCCTTGTTCCTGAATATATAAAATTATCCCGTAACTTTACCTAGTTACATTATAGATGTATAAAACTTTTCTATTCCAAGAAATAGACTAAAATAATAAACCTTTTGTTTACACTAACCCGCAAACAAAATTAGATACTTGGTGTATAAACACTTATCTAATATGCAGTTTATTATTTTCAACACTTAATTCTTATATATATATATATATATATATATATATATATATATATATTAATTTTGGACATCGAATTTCAATATATAATTATGACATTCTGGGACTAGTCCTAACACGTGGACCACTTTGAATCCTCAAAAACCCATCATTAAAAATTATATACGTTCTTGAAATTCACCAAGCTAATAACCACTGCGTTTATCCAAAACACTTATTAGCTTCTACGCAAATATATATACGTATATATTTCAATTTATCAAAACTCGATAAATACCTTTGCGTAGGTCAATTGCTCCCACTGACTATTATGAAAACATAGCATTACTTAAAATACGTTATTGACTTTGTCAAACTTGACACAAAAGTCAAAATACTGATTTTAAGTATAAATCTAAAACTTAGATTTTGAATAAGAATCTTAAAAACAACGAAAACCTTAGACTTGGGTTTTCCACATACCCACTATTTCCTATTACGGAAATTGGTTTTCTCGAGACTTTACATGACTACAAGTATATCACACTTGTACGGATTCTTATTTTAAACATGTGAGTACCCTTGATTATAATAGCCATCATAATCATGCTCACCAATGTTTTATCCTTAAACACGTTCCCAGAAATAATAACTATTATTTCAAGTGTTTAATAGTAGTTCAAAACTTGAACTTGTTTTCATAAATACTTATAATTACTCGATTAGATAAACCTTCTAATCAACAACATCAACCGTGTTGATTCAAGTAATTCCATAACTTTAGTCGAGCAATTAATATTTATATATCTCAATGGCAATAATTAATACATAGGATCAACCACTAATAAGTCAAAAACTTTGACTTGTTAGTTAATCTCTAGTCAAACTTGACTAGATATAATCACAAACCACGTGCAAGGATATGTCACTAAATAATTCATTAATATTTTAAAAACAACTTTGAAAAAAAAATATTTTCACCTATGAATTATTAATATCCTTGTTTTCTTCACGTGAGATCCTTGCAATCTTGGCACCTTTCGCTTTCACTGACCTATTGCAATAAACGATTGCAAATGTCAAACACTACTTGAAAGCAAATACTGAAGTTAGTCACCGATGCTACTTGTGGTGTTAGACTAAACACCACCTTCGTGACGCTTCGGGCAGTTGACCTTGTACAGGCCAATCTCACCGTTCTTAAAGTACCAATTCTCGGACTTTGCTTTGTTCGGTTTAAATCTCTTGCCCTTGCCATTGCCATTTACCTTGGCCCTGGGTGCAGATGGTCCTGACTTGGTTTTACCCTTGCCTCTGCCGCTGCGCCCCTTCCTCTTATTACTACTACCCTTATCTATCACGAGAATATCTTTGGACTTAGTACCCATATTTAACTATCTTGAGCATCGAATGAAGCTCGGCTATGAATTTCTCCATGTTGTTCATGTTGTAGTTGACTATGAAAGGCTTATAGTCATCAGACAACGAGTTAAGCATCATATCCGTTGCCAGCTGCAACGATATTGGGTGTCCAAGACTTTCTAGGTGGTCAATGTACCCTTTCATTTTCATGATATGGTACTAACCAAAATACCCTTAGCCATATTGCAAGTGTCAAGAGCCCTCGTGATATCGTACCGTCCTGTACGAACCTGCTCCTAAAACATGTCCCTCAACTAGCGGATCATGTCATAAGCCGATGTTTCCATCATGCTCATACACTATTGGCTGAGGTATTTCTCACCGGCTCCTCGAGGACATACCACTTTCTCCCATGCCTGAGCACGATCCGAAGATTGCGCTCATAGTTGAGAAAGTTATGTCCGACGAGCTTATCCTTCTCAAGGATAGAAAGGAGTAAGAGGTTATTAGTATTGGATGTGTTTGCCATCTACAATCTCAATCATGTAGTTCAATTAGTAACACACAATAGACTTTGCTAATACAAATCGATAAAAACCCTTAAATGATAAGTATTAGCCCTAGGATCCATATTTCACACACTTGGCGCAAGGTTTGGGCACTTCCCGCCAAGTCATGTTATTTCTGGTAGGTAACACCTGTACCAATCGTACCTATCTGATACGACTCCTAGAACCTCGTAGAGTACTTAGACAAAATCTAGTATGTTTAACTCTACTCTATTTTCGGCCGGGACTCCCGATTATCACCAAAAAAGATCGCACCACCTAAGACAGTATGAATTCTGGCCGGGACTCCCGATTATCGCAGAATCTTTCATACCCTTTCCCGCAATGGTTTGAACCCGGATGCCCAAGGTTTGGGCACTTCCAACACCCGAGTACCGTTTAACAGCAAAGGTGTACCATTAGGTGGGTAGCACACTGATCTAAGATTTTCTTGGGTTTTATCCAAGTTTGAAAAACTTGATTTCCAGTTTTGTAAAACCATTTTAAAACTATCTGTTTTAAAATCCGTATATCTTAGTATACCTTGAACAAGGTACACAATACATCTTATGATAAAACCATCTTAAAACAAACTGTTCTAAAATACCGATACGACAATCATAAAATATTTAATTTTATAAAACTGTTGTCGTATTCCAATTTTATCATATACCGTGGTTTTTACCTCTGATTAATAAAAACTATTATTAACCTCCTGCTTTAATATTATAGTCGCATTAAAAACATAAAAGTAAAGCACAACCACGCAGATAATAAACTTGTTATAGTTTTGCCAACTATGTCCTAAGGGGTCAACTAAGGACAAACTAGACAAAGCTTGATACCGCGGCTTAATCTTGTGTTTAGTCTCCTTGCTCCCACTGGCCTTGACACCTCCGGTCTTGACTCGAGAAATTCCATCTTGTTCCTCCATCTTTAAAAAAAACTCCATCTTGATAGATTTTCGTCCTTGGTTTTGGTTACAAAAAACTAAACTAGAATACATGAAATCCTATTCTATTACTTTTACATTATAAAAGGGGTTGTAAGTGGCACGCAGGCCTCCACAAAACCAAAAAGAAATACAGAAAGGAAAAACACAACCACAGGTCTAAGTTGGCAAAACCTATAACCTACATATCCAACCACAGCAAGAATATACTGTTGACTTCTTTAAGTCAATCATTTGTAGTTGACATGTAGAAACTACAAATGCAACTTAAAGATACTAATGCGACTTTAGTATACAAGTCAAACCCACTCAACATTTATATATAAACGATATATAAATAATCAACCACGCATTACATATAAACAATAAATAATGCAAACAACATACATACATCCTTGATCTATTAACCTTTCTCATTACCTCTCAATTAATTAAACTATTATTGAGACGAGAAACATGACAAAAACTTTGTCATCCTTTTTAATCAATTATTTACTATTGGTATAAAAAAAACTATTAAACCAAATGTGTTTTAATCCAAAAACACCTAATTGATTGAAATTGTCCTTGTCTTACTTTGTTCAACAATAATACACCATTACGGTTAAATATTATATTTTAAACCAAAAATATAATAATCCTTTATTTTAACTTTACTAGTTAAGATAATCCTTTTAACCATAATTTGTATATATGTATATAAATTTTAAGTCCGTAAAATTAATACATATATAATCTTGTATTATTAATTTATTCCAAATCACTCATCTAAAAATACAAACGGTATTTATGACGCGAAGTCTATGGTCCAAGAGCACGTTCTCGGTTTTAACCCTAACTGGGCCGAGAAGCCCATCAAGTTCTAAAATAACTTTATAAGCCCAAATATATAAACAAAAAGATTTAAGTTCTAAAAATAATAATTAAAAGAATTTAAAGAACTAAACGTAAATAACTTGGGCTTCAAAAGAATCAAATTAAAGAACTAACCGGGCCGACCCAAACTCGGCCGAACTCTCTTGGGCTGCCGGGCCGCCGCAAAGGGGCCACGACTTGGGCCTTAGCCTCTGCTGGACCGAATTCAACCTGGGCCGCGACCAGCCACTAGGTCGCGCCGCGATCTACCTTTTTTGGACCAATATTGGTTGGGCCGAGGACAAGTCTCAACTGGGCTGCCCTCACTTAGGCCATAACCACCGCTTCATCACCACCAACGGTTGCCTCATCTGGGCCGAGACAGCCGCTACTCTAGGCTGCCGCATCTAGGCCGCCGCCGGCAGTCACGCGGTGGTCACCGTTGATGATTTCCGGTCAAATAAATAAACGGAATAATAATATGAACAATTACATATACATCGAATTTAAGTCCTAGTAATCCTTATCTATTTAAAATTCAAACCTTTTAAAACAAAATTTGTTTTAAATATTTAAACTTTAAATATCCTTATCAACACAACTTGTTGATAATAACTAGGATTTCAAAACCCTTTAAAGTTTATCCTTTAATCTAAAACTAAACTAGTTTATATTAAAAACTTTTAAACAATATTAACCAAACTGATTAATATTTATAGCATATAAAATCGATATATACATATACAAATATATATATACATGATCGAAAAATATACCTTTATAGTTTTAATTCTTTAACCGGTTAAACCTAACTGATTTAACTTTTCTGATTAAAAGTTAAAAGCTATAAAATCTTTCAATATTCAAAACTAACTGTTTGAATATTAAAACTTGTAAACTGAGATTAACAAAACTTGTTAATCCCTACATTTTCGATTATATATATATATATATATATATATATATATATATATATATATATATATATATATATATATAAGAACAAGAACAAATAAACAGATCATACAATATACAATATAATGTGATAAACTGAGCCGTGGCTCTGATACCACTGTTGGGTTATGTAGCACCTCCTATGTGTCATACTGATTCAAACTCAAACTAGTTTGAACCGACTCAAGGATGAAAACTGATCAATCCTTCATAAAGCAGAACTTGAAAGATTAATCACCCAAAAACCCTAAAGGGTTAGAATCTTTATTTATCACAAAGTATATATATATATATATATATATATATATATCGATATAATGTGTACGAAACAATAAAATATGAACAACATCAAGAACATGAAGATGAAGATCGTACCTTCACTTACCTAGGGTTGCTCAAGTATTAATCCACCCGTGATGAGGAAAAACGAGATCCCGTTAGAAAGGTGAGCAAACCACGAACCTTGATCATGCCAGCTTGATGATCTACAAAAAACCGATCCCTCGGTTTTGTATGGTGTTCTTCGGCCGAACACATGGGAGAGATGAGAGAGTTTTATTTTCTTATTCTAAAACTTAGAATCATTAACCCTTAATTCACTATATGATCTCCTATTTATAATAATAGGAATTATGATCATATTAGGAAACCTTTTGAATAATTCCTTATCTTGAATTAGGATAACTTAATCACCAAGTTTAAACCTTTAATAATAATAATAATATAGAAAACAATATATATATAATTAATATATATATATATATATATATATATATATATATATTTATAATATATATATTTTCTTTATTACTTTTTCTTTATTATTAAACCTTATCCATAATTAATTATTTTAAACTTAAATCATTAATCTTGAATATTATTAATTAACAATATATATTTATAAGCTAATAAATATATATTTCCTTGTTAATTAATTAACTTGGTAATTAATCCTCTCCGTAAGCTAAAACCATAACTTACTAACACTGGTTTATAACTAACTGTTATTAAACTGTTCTCCCACTTGTGGTTGCATTATTTCTCGGATTACATGCCCTCACAGGTGTGACCCTTGAGTGCCTTATGGCATTGGACGTGGCATCAGGGTTCGACTGTGATGCACATAAATCCTATCAGTGCATACAACTTTTCTTAATGATATACTCAAAGAAGAAGTTTATGTCTCACAACGTGAGGGTTTCATCAACTCTAGACTTCCAAACCATGTCTATATTCTTGATAAGGCATTGTATGGGTTGAAAGAAGCTCTACGTGCATGGTATGATGTCATTTCTGAGTATATGATTGGTGAAGGTTACACGAAAGGCAAGACCGACACTACTCTATTCACAAAGACAAAGGGGAGAGAAAAAATCTTAGTTCAAATCTATGTGGACGACATAATATTTGGTTCTACCAATAAAAAATACAGTGATAAGTTTTCCAAGACAATGACAAATAGGTTTCACATGAGTATGATAGGGGAAATGTCCTTTTTCCTCGGACTCCAAGTTAAATAGTTGAATCATGGCAGTTTGCTTTGCCAGTCTAAGTATATCAAAGATCTTCTCATGAAGTGTGATGTGCTCAACTGTACCCCAATCTCAACTCCCATGGTTGCTAAAACAAAACTATCAGCTAATTTTGATGGATCATCTGTCGATTTAAAGACCTATCGTGGGATGATTGGATCATTACTGTATTTGATTGCAAGTCATCCAGACATAATGTTCTCCACCTATCTCTGTGCCAGATTCCAGGCAAATCCCAAAGAGTCACATCTACAAGCAGTAAAGCGGATTTTCAGATATCCCAAAGGATCTATGGATCTTGGTCTATGGTATCCTCAAGATTCAAACTTGGAACTTTATGCTTACTCTGATGATGACTATGCCGGTTGCATACTTGATCGAAAAAGTACCTATGGCAGTGCTCATTTCTTAGGAGATCGCTTAGTTTGTTGGGCCTCAAAGAAACAAAACTTTGTGTCCACCTCCACAGCTGAAGCTGAGTATGTTGCTGCTGCAATGTGCTATTCTCAAAGCTTGTGGATTCGTACACAATTATCAGACTTTGGCCTACAGTATGAAAAGATTCCATTGCTATGTGATTCTCAATCTTCCATTTGAAGGGTTTTGAACCTGACCAAACCACCCAATGACACAAACTGGTCAAACCTGGGTTTGATTCTACTGGTTCAATCCTAAAAGCGGAACTGGATTGAACACAACCCTCTAAACCCCAAAATGGGTTAGGATCTTAATACTAATGATCAAACATAGTTTCTAACAAACAATCCACAGACAAGGTTATAAAAATATACCTGATCAGAAACAATGGGATTGTTAAAACAAGTCTACCACTACTGCACCTCCTTTGGAACTGGCTGCTAGACCGCTCCTGGATCCCCAACCAACAAAGCTCGAAAAAAATGAGAATGTGTGTATGCGTCGGCTTCTAATCGCAAAAACACCCTCGGGTGTTTATCTTCTTCGACTTCGACGAGAGCAAGAGAGAACCGAGAGAGAGTGTGCGTGATCGAGAGAGAGAAGGAGAGTCTTTGGTGGCTAGGGTTAATCTCACTTAATCCTTATTTGTCTCATATCTTAAACCTTAAGGCTTAAGGATATATATAAAGATTAGATGGTCCTAAGTCCGTTTAATTAAAAGCCCACTAGTTTTTAATTAAACTTTCATCTCTTCTCACTTTGACCCCCTGGACTTTACTAGTTAATTAATTAACTATTAATTAACTGGTCCGTTAAATATTAAAACATAATATTTAATTCCCTTTAAATAATAAATAACTATTTATTATTTATTCCTTTTAATAATTAATACAAACTGATTAATTATTTATATCTCTCTTTTCAATAATTAATTCTACTGATTAATTATTTGTTTTGTCTTTAATAATTAATCTAACTGATTAATTATTTCCACACAGATTTATGGTGTAATCCAACTGTTCCGATTTGGGTGTGTAGCAGTGTGACTCTTTAGCCTCTTATAACATTGGATAGAATGTGCCCATTAATTATCTCTGCACATAATCTAATAGACTCCCACTTGTGCAAGACAAGTAACAGTTACTGCACATTGTTAGCCTAAGGAGGTCCCTAGCCAGACGCTTAGGGTAACCAGATTATAAGAACTCTTATACCACAAAGTAACTTGTGATAAAATTTCATAAGCAACCAGCTTCGAAGTAACATGTTATAAACTAACTGTTTATAAAGTAAACTATCATAAACTCCGTGTTCATGAATGGGTACGTTTTTATATATACACACATGCATATATATATATATATATATATATATATATATATATATATATATATATATAGGTTTGTCCCTTGCAGCGCGATATTTCAATTTTGAGCATGAGCATGGAGAAAGTCAACTCAGAGACTCAAAAATTGGTTCATGACATACTTGATTTCAAAACTGCGTGATAAACGACAAAGAACAGATCGGTTCGTTTGGGCACGGCCGTGCACTTACCAGTTTCACTAATCAGTCAAGGGGCCCGGAAATATCTCTTTTAAAAAGAAGTTGCAATTACCATCTTGCATATTTGCATTTGGAAATACGGCTCCCACTGAATCTAGACACGCTCCTTATGACCATCCTGTTACGGCGTGGCGTTAAAACGAGCTAAGAAGACAACAGTTACCGCATCCCAAACCAAATACCTCAGGCTTAAGGATAACATATGCGATAAATACTTTTGACACGAATCCACGAAGTATTTTTCACAGTGGGTCAATCCAATATTCGTAACCCTAACGAATATCCGTCAATTTTGCCTGCAAAACCTTTTGCAGCTATATTCGACATACTTTCGAATCTACCCTAAAATTACGATGACTTTATATCCCTATCATAGTTCCCACCACGATAAGTAGTCACGGATGATGTTTTGAATAAACCTAGTTTATTCCTCGATGAACCAAAACATACAAAATTTGTGAAGAATAATGAAACTAATTTCTACACCCTTCCATATTTCACCCTGGAATAAAGGTGCATAATTTCTTCCATTTCATTGACTCGATTCACGATGTATATCTAAATTACTTATTATTTTGCATTGTAACTTATCACAGATTACAAAGAAAAATAATATGATTATAAACCTAAAACTCAAGACTAGTACCCTGAAGTACTCCTTCTTGGTTTTGCCAGAAATCGTTCTTGCAACCTAAGAACAATTCTAGACTTACTTATTATATAAAATTCTTTAAACTTGGAGAAACTGGAAATAACTCCAAAGTTTCTGATTTTACATAATAACTTTCTTGTAATTGGCACTTTAATTACATTTGTAGATATACTAGATTTTATTATCCTTTTGAAATGATAAACCTTCTTACACCTACTTGTAAGAAACTTGAAATTAGATTCCCTATGTATGCCAACACTAATCTAATATTTCTACTAAGAATGTTAAAAACATCCTATTTCATCATTTCCAACTTTAAACAGCCAACAATATTTAATTAAGCTGACTTACTGAACTTTAATGAGTATAATTTTTTATTTAAGTCATAATTTGACTCAAAATCTTGCAATGATGTCTTTATTGAGTACATCTCAATAAGTCATGCATTCCTCGGATTGATTCTTTCTCAAGAACTTACTATTTTAGATAACTTCTAAAATCATCCGATGATTATGTACTCTAAAAGTTCAAACTTGTATTTATCACACTGGTTAAAAACTATTAACTCTGATAAATACATTAGTCAGATGCTCCCACTATCTTTTATTGAAAAGTGCATTACTTTAAAACATCCTTTTAGGCTTTAGTCAATCCTTGACTACCATGCCTAAAACTTGTGTTCTAAACACATGTTTTAAGACTTAGTTTTTGTAAGAAATTTGTTTTATGAAACCAAAACTTGGATCTCCATATATCCATCTTTCTAATTACAGAAAGTAGTTTCATTAAACTTGCCGCTTGTGAAGGCATTTTAAATTTCTTCCCATTAAAAATATTCAGTATAAAACTCACTTGATTATAGTAACTACCATAATCATTTTTATACTTTCTTAAATGTTTTATCAAAAACTATTTTTCACTTAGAAATAATGACTATTATTTCCATTTTGTTCAAGACTTTGAAAATCTACCTTTCCAATAACTCTTTGCTAAAATTAGAAAAACTATCTAATTTTATAAACAACACTTGTTTATTTAAGCATTTGAATAGTGGAGCCAGCATTTATGTAACTACAATAAATCATAGCATAAGATTATTATGAATCACCAATCAAGTCAAGACTTGACTTATTGGTATTATTTTAGTCGCAACTGGACTAATTCTGATTCATAAAATTACGTGCACGGATATGAACTGAATTATTAAATTTCCATAAAACCAATCCAAAAAGTTTCCAAAAACAACCAAGATAAAAATGTTCATATAAACTTAAAGGAGTTTAAAAAACTAGGAAATATAAATATTATAATATCCGCAGGCTGCACGTAGGATCTCTTTATGCTGGGCCGCATCACTTTCCATCTCCTTCTACAATAAACGATTGCAAGACATTAGAATACTCGTAAAATCTTTTACAAGTGGAGAATGACAAAGAAGCTATTCACACGATACCTGAGGGGACAGCCTTGCCACCTGCCTCGTGACCCTTCGGGCAATCTCTTTTCCAGTGCCCGACCTCACCGCACTTGAAACTCCGATTCTCGGTTCTTGCTTTGTTCGGCTTCGGCTTCTTGCCCTTGTTGTCGTTATTAGCCCTGGGTGCATTCTGGCTGGGCTGTGCCTTGCCCTTTCCCTTTCCGTTGCGCCCCTTCCTCTTCTTATGTCCGCCATGTCCCACCATGAGAATGTCCTTGGACTTGGTCCTGATACTCTACTCAGCTGTCTTGAGCATAGAGTGCAACTCATCCACGGATTTCTCCATGTTGTTCATGTTGTAGTTGACTATAAAAGGCTTATAGTAATCTGACAACGAGTTGAGTATCGTATCCGTTGCTACTGCAACGGTACTGGGTGCCCAAGTTTCTCTAGGTGGTCCATGTAACCTTTCATTTTCATGACGTGGTTACTGACCGAGGTCCCCTTAGCCATCTTGCACGAGTTAAATGCCCTGGTGGCATCATAACGTTCTGTGCGAGCTTGCTCCTGGAACATGTCTCTCAACTGGCGGATCATGTCATAGGCAGGAGTCTCCATCATGCTAGATTGCAACTCTGGACTCATAGTTGCAAGCATGAGGTAGCTGACATCTAGGGCATCATTGGAGTGCTTCTGAAAAGCCTCCCTGACGTCTGCCCTAGCATTACTGGTAGGAGGATTTCCTAGAGGTTGTTCTAGGACATGCCACTTTCTCTCATTCCTAAGCACGATCCGGAGATTTCTCTCCCACGTGAGAAACTTAGGACCGGCAAGCTTGTCCTTCTCAAGGATGGAGCGGAGAGAGAGATTGTTAGTACTAGTAACGTTGGTTGCCATCTACAAATTAAAACCTTGGTTTAATTAGTAATTGCAGATAAACTTTCTAATCATATATCATCAAACCCATAAATAATATATATTAGACCTAGGACCCATATTTCACACACTTGACGCAAGGTTTGGGCACTTCCCGCCAAGTCATGCTATTTCTGGTAGGTAACACCCTGTACCAATCGTACCTAACTGATACGACTCCTAGAACCTTGTAGAGCACTTAGACCCAGTCTAGTATGTTTAACTCTACTCTAGTGCTTTTTGGGCCGAGACTCTCGATTATCACCAAAATAGATCGCACCACCTAAGACAGCATGAATTCTGGCCGGGACTCCCGATTATCGTAGAATCTTTCACGCCCCTTCCCGCAATGGTTTGAACCCGGATGTCCAAGGTTTGGGCACTTCCGACAACTGAATACCGTTTAACAGCAAGGGTGTACCATTAGGTGGGCAGCACACTGATCTAAGATTTTCTTGGGTTTTATAATTAAGTTAAAACTTAATTTTCCAGTTTTTGAAAAACCATTTTAAAACTAACTATTTTAAAAATACGATTTATATGTGTACCTAAGTAGGTGCACAAAACGGCCTTTATAAGTTACAAACTTATAACCTTGACAAAATTTTAAATTAAATAAAAAATTTAACTAACATGACTAGCAACCTGGAGTCGTATTATAGTTTGTCATTAAATGTGGTTTTTCACTGTTTTATAACAACCTGTTATTAAATCCCCTTTTATTTACCATCACACACATCATATGCAAATATGAAAAACAGTAAATAAAATCACAACCACGCAGATAATAAAGAGCATATGAAACTTACAGTTTTGCCAACTAATCCTAAGCTCAAACCTAAGGACAAAGTGACTTGGATTCGCCTTCTTGATATGCTGCTCCCACTAGCCTTGACACCTCCCCGAAGTGTCCGTGCTTCGCGTGAAGAACACCATCTACTTCATCACCTTCTTCGAGTCTATCTTGATGGAGGGATTTGTTTACATTCCATCAGCGCTGAAGTTTTCAAAGAAGATTTCAGCAAAAGAAGCTATCTGAAGATTTGCCTCATCAACTTAAATAATGTTCATCTGAAGGGCTGAAAGTTTCATCACTGAAACTTTCAGTCAAGGTTTACTGAAGTTTGTCTTCAGCAAATGGTCCCCTCGGTGACGTTATCAACTATCACTATCTAGATGGTTTTGCATGAGGAAATCTGTTACTTATCAGTCTACAAGTTTGTGACGTGTGTCACTATTTCAACGGCTAGGATTGATAAGGGAAATGTATAAATACTCTTCTCTTTGTTGAGAAGAGTGGCTTGCTTATTCTGTATGTTCAGATAGTAAGAGCTTTGTGCGTCTGTTTACTCTCAAGTTTGTCCTTCAGTTTTTCTTTGAATTTAAGAAGTCTGTTCTTCTTAAATTCCAGTCTGTAAGATTGTTATATCAATATTAACAACCTTAGATATTTCTCTCTGTTCTTATAATTACTTTTTCCGAAGTTAATAATTCTTTGAGTTAGTATTATTCACAATTTGGGAACAACAATTGGTATCAGAGCAGGTTCAAATTCTTCTATAATTTGAGATCTGCCGAGATGTCTAAAGTTGATTATAATGACAATGGGTCTTCTGGTAAACCACCAAAGTTCTCTTCTGAAAACTTTTCCAGCTAGAAAGGAAGAATGCTTCTCTATCTCGAGAACCTAGATACCATGTCTCTGTCTGTTCTAGAAAATGGTCCTATCATTCCAAAAACCATTTCACTTATGAGTGAAGAAGGTGAACTACTGGAATCTCTTTCAAAACCAAGGAACCTGTTGACTGATGAAGACAGAAGACAGGTAAACTTCGATGCTAAGATTCGAAACAACATTGCTATCTCACTTCCCAATGATGTCTATCATACAATCTATAATATGAAAACTGCAAAGGATATGTGGGAAACCTTGTGTATAGCATACGAAGGAACTGAAGAGGTGAAGGAGAACAAAACGACGAATGTCATCAGGAAGTACGAAAGTTTCTGCTCTAAAGAATCTGAGACTCTCACTGAAGTTTATACTAGGTTTACTTGTCTGTTAAATGATATGTTAGAGGCTGGTGTTCAGAGAGAGAAGATCCAAATTCTCAACAGATTCCTGGATACTCTCCCTAGTGAGTGGGATACTATGTGTCTCGTTCTCAGGACCAATAATAAGTTAAAAAAATTGGACATGAGAAAGCTGTATGGCATATTACTGAATGATGAGCAAATAAGAGCTCAGAAACAGGAGCTGAAGAGATCAGCTAAGAAGAGTTTAGCTCTAGTTGCAGAAACTGAAGTATCAGCTCAACAATTCACTGAAGATTCTGACACGGAGATAGAGAATGACTGGGAAGCTGAAGGTGAAGAGGGTCATCCAGAGTTCAAGGTTGAACGAGCTTTCATAGTGAAAAACTTCAGCAAGTTCTTAAAATTCAAGGCCAAAAGTAATGATCAAGGGTCTGGAAGCTTCAAATCCACCACTGATAAATCAAAGCTAGAATGTTACAAATGTGGTAAGCTTGGCCACTTCACTGCTAACTGTATTGTCAAATCCTCATCTAAGAGTTATCTATCTAAGGCTGACAAGTATAAGTCTAAGTACAAGGCACTGAAGCTGAAAAATCAAAGTTCAACTGAAAAGAAGAAAGAGAAGGCAATGATAGCTGGAGAACTGAATTGGACTGACTCTGAAACATCCGATGAGAATCAAGAGTCTGAAAAAGCTATGTTTGCTGAAGAATTCTCAGGGTGTGCTCAGCCCTACATGTGTCTGATGGCTACTGAGATCCAGTTCAAGAAAGTCCTAGCTACTGCTGAACTATTGAGTTCAGCTGAAGGATGGAATTCCTCTATGATGTATAAGGTATCAAACTTTCAGAACTATGAGTCTAATGAGAAAAATGATATGTTTGCTTATTTGGTGTCTGATTTAATTTCTACACATGTTGAACAAAACAAAACCAAGAAAATCTTTTCTGATCAACAGAACCTAATTCAGAAAACTGAAACTGAGAATGATATTCTTGTTCAAGAGTCCTGTGCCTGGAAATGTCATCTATAGTTGTTAGCAAATGAACTAAAAATGACCAAAGCTGAGCTCTCTTTAACAAACGATAAACTCCAAGATCGTCAGCCCATCATTGATCTCTGGCTCAGTCCTAATAAACTTGCTATTGAGAGTATTAATCATCAAATGATCAATTAGAGAGAAAGAGTTGGGTTAGGAACAATCAAAGAAGCTGCCTCATTCAGCAAAAAGTGTAAAACTGTTGATGAAATGTTTTTCAGTGAGTTCACGCGTGAAAACATAGGAAACTCATATATGCTATATAAAAGATTTACTAAGGCAGCCAGTGAAGTTCCTGAATTCAATGAGGAAACAAATTCTGAAATTAGAAACATACAGTTGCCTTCCGATAACTTGTTTGAAAATCAGAATGATCCTCAGCAAAATTTTTCCAATTCCACTGAATCTGAACTTACTGTGATCACTGAACCTGAATTGATTACTTCAGCTAAATCTGAACTCACAGCTTCCACCAAAACTGAATCTACTTCAGTTCACATCATCACTAAACCTCTGATAGCTAAAGTTTCACTTGAATCTAGTCATGCAAAATACAGTCAAAAGTTCAACAGATCTAAAACACAAAGTGCTCAGTCTGAAAAGCCTAAATAAAAAAAGTTGAGCAAATTTCAAAAATTTGAATCAACACTGAAGATAATGATGAATCAGTTAAAAGAGTTAACTAGATCCAATTCTCAAAAAGATAGCACCAAACATCAAAAGGATACCAAATCCACACGTAAATGTTATAAATGTGGTATTAGAGGTCATGAAGCCAAAACATGTGATTCTCCTGTTGCTACTTGTTGCATTTCTTCTGAGCCCATCAGCATGTGGGTTCATAAAATGGTTTAACTCTTTGTTAACTTGTGCAGGGAGGTCAAGGAAATGACACCTGGTACCTTGACAGTGGATGCTCCCGTCACATGACTGGATGCAAATCGTTACTAACAAAAGTTACTCCAGTCGATGGTCCACAAGTTATATTTGGTGGAGGAAAATGTGGAAAAACAGATGCCTACGGTCAATTGAAGAAAGGTGTTATTCATATCAAGAATATCGCTCATGTCACCGGACTTGAGCATAATCTGATAAGCATAAGTCAGATGTGCGATGCAGATTATTCCGTTCTTTTCAAGAAATACAAGTGTTCTAGCAGAAACAAAGAAGGCACTGAAGTCCTTCAAGCCAAAAGAAGAGATAACATGTACGTTCTCGATTTCAATTAAGTTACTTCTCCCTCAGATGTATGCTTTATCTCACAGTCAGTCAAGGAACTACATTGGTTGTGGCACAAAAGGTTGTCTCATTTGAATTTCAAAAATATGAGTAAACTTGCACAAGGGCAACTAGCGAAAGGGTTGCCTAAGATTAGCTATGTGAAAGACAAAGTTTGTCATGCTTGCGAAAAAGGAAAGCAAAAGAAGTCTGTTCACAAATCAAAGCACTGTGATCAAATCAATCAAGCATTTCAATTGCTTCATATGGATCTCTTTGGTCCAGTCAGCACTCCAAGTCTCAGTGGTAAGAAATACACTCTTGTAATTATGGATGAATATACACGTTTCACTTGGGTAATCTTTCTGTCTAAAAAGAGTGAAACAGCAGAGATCATAATTAGCTTCATCACAAGAATGAATTGTCAGTACGATATTCATGTCAAACAACTAAGAAGTGATCATGGTACTGAATTTAGTAATAGAATTCTTGAAGACTTCTGTGAAGATAATGGAATTGTTCAGAATTTTTCAGCTGTATACACACCTCAACAGAATGGAGTTGCTGAAAGAAAGAATCGCACACTAATCGAAGCTGCACGCACCATGCTTGCTGAATCAAAGATATCATTACGTTTCTGGGCTGAGGCCATCAACACTACATGTTACACACAGAACAGATCGTTGGTTGTCAAACAACATTTGAAAACTCCTTATGAATTATTGCACAACAAGATTCCAAATGTTGGTCATTTGAGAATCTTTGGCAGTACATGCTTTATTCTGAACAGTAAGGATCGCCCAAGTAAATTTGCACCCAAGGCTGACGAAGGAGTATTTCTTGGGTATTCTAGCATCTCTAAGGCATATAGAGTGTTCAACTACAAAATCAATACAATCTTTGAAACAATGGATGTCACATTTGACGAATTAGACCTTCAGTCAAGATACTCAGATCAAAACACTGCAATCTCAGATGACTGGGATGCATTGCTTTCCTCTCCATTCGAAGACACTTCAGCTGCTCAGCCACCAGAAACAGCTTGCGATGATTATGATGATAATGGCATACCTCCTGTTACCCCAACACCTATTTCAGTAGACACATCCTGTAAAACACCCATTCCTGAACCCATTAACCACCGAGTACCACTGATTAAATTTGATTTTCAGTCTCCATCTTCAACTGAAGTTCCCTTTGATCCATTTATTGACGTAAACTCTCCCATTCCTGAATTTCCAACTGAATCTTCTCTAGTTAAAAATCCAATACCTCCCAACACCAAATGGACCAAAGATCATCCCATTGATCTAGTAATTGGTAATCTAAATAAAGGAGTTCGTACTAGAAGATCTGCAACACCAGGGTTTTGCATGTTTGCTGATTTCATTTCTCAAACTGAACCAAAGAAGGTTAATGATGCTTTAAAAGATCAGCAATGCAAGAGGAACTGAATGAATTTAAAAGGAATAAAGTATGGAATCTCGTACCACCTCCCTCGAGTCAGTCTGTGATAGGAACCAAATTGGTTTTCAGGAACAAGAAAGACGAATCAGGAGTTGTAATTCGAAACAAAGCAAGACTAGTTGCCAAGGGATATTGTCAAGAAGAAGGAATAGACTATGATGAGACATTTGCTCCCATTGCACGAATGGAAGAAATTCACATATTTCTTGCTTTTGTAGCTCATAAAGGATTCAAAGTTTATCAAATGGATATGAAATGTTCTTTTCTCAATGGAGAACTGAAAGAAGAGGTATATGTTAAGCAACCTCCCGGTTTCGAGAATCCCAAATATCCAAATCATGTATACAAGCTAGACAAAACACTGTATGGATAGAAACAAGCACCTCGAGCCTGGTATGATACTCTTTCAGCATATCTTCTTAAAAAGGGCTTCCAACGAGGTACAATCGATAAAACTCTCTTTCTTGGTCGGGAAAAAGGTGATTTGCTTCTTGTTCAGATTTATGTTGATGACATAATATTTGGGTCTACTAATGAAAATTTGTGTAAGGAATTTGAAAGAATCATGACCAAAAAGTTTCAAATGAGTATGATGGGTGAGCTAACTTACTTTTTAGGTCTTCAGATTAAGCAAACTGAAACTGGTATTTTTATCAATCAAGGAAAGTATATTTCTGAATTACTGACCAAGTTTAATTTCACTGAATGTTCAGTAATGAAAACACCCATAGCTCCCAAAACCAAGTTAACTGCTGATCTTGATGGAAAAGCTGTTGACTTGCCTACTTTTCGAGGGATGATTGGTTCTTTGCTATATTTAACTGCTAGCAGACCTGATATCATGTTTTCTACATGTTTATGTGCCCGATTTCAAGCAAATCCAAAAGAGTCTCATATGTCTGTTGTGTCGAGGATCTTCAGATATCTGAAGGGTACTCCTCATCTGGGTCTTTGGTACCCCAGAGACTCAGGTTTTGATCTAATGGGCTTTTCAGATTCAGATTATGCAGGTTGTCATTTGGACAGAAAGAGTACTACTGGTGGATGTCAATTGCTTGGACACAAATTAGTCAGTTGGCAAAGCAAGAAACAAAACTCCATTTCTTTATCTACCGCTGAAGCTGAATATATTTCAGCAGGGAGTTGTTGTGCTCAAATCCTGTGGATTCAGCATCAGCTTGTTGACTATGGTGTCTCACTTGTCAAGACTCCTATCTATTGTGACAACACCAGTGCCATAGCCATTTCAAACAATCATGTGCTTCATATGCGAACAAAACATATCGATGTTCGTCATCACTTCATCAGAGATCACATTGCTAAAAATGATATTGAGCTATACTTTGTTCCAACTGAACATCAATTAGCTGATATATTCACAAAAGCTCTGAATGAAGCAAGATTCAATTATCTTGTTTCTGAACTTGGTATGCTGAACCTTTGACTCTACTTATGTTAAACTGAAACATGGTGTACTGAGCTCCTCATATGAAAGTCTTCAGCTGACAGGTAAGTCTTCTTTTATCTTTTTGTTAATAAAATATTGGCTGGATTTATGTACACTTCGTTAACTCGATTTATCTTTATTTGGGGTAGCATTTATTACAGCCGTCATTTCATGTTGAGTCTCCATAACAAATAACGATTACTTCTTTTCTTTATATATCCTTATTTATCTCTTTGTTAATCTCATCCGTTTCATTCTCACCTTCCTTCATCATTTTCCCTCCCTTTCTTACTCTCTTTACTTCCACTTTCTTCATGGAGATCACGTTCGTTGTTGTCAACCATCCATTCATGTATACCATCACCATTCGTATCAACAACATTGGGCTTGGAGCAATAGTCCAAATCACTGTTAATCTTCTTGATTAACCAACTTAGCGATCTTCTTTTGACATGGATGCACTGCAATCATCTTCTTTTGGCTATCTGACTTAGATCATTTTTGCTTGTATGCTCCATTGTAAATGTATTGCTTAAATCTATCATATTAATGGATGATGTTCTTACATTTTGTTCTGTGTTCTTCTTTACTTTTTGCTTCTTTAACTTTATTTGATTCAGATAAGTCAATGTAATTCTTAGTTATTCTCATTTAATGTTGTTTAACTGAAATACCCTGATTAACAGCCTTTCAGTTCACAATCATTAATTGCTAATATTAAAAAATTATAAACATTCGCCACAATAAATTTCTTGATTTACAGTTTTTTTTAAATAATATTAGTTACATTTCTTTAAAATAATATTCCTTGTGTTTAAATGTTTTTTAGTCTTAAATGTGGTTAGTTTTTGCGGTTTCATCCAACGGTTGAATTTCATTTAAATAGGATTTTTTTTAAAATCACTGTCTCTATCTCTCTCTTTTCCGTTAACCGCTCTCTTTCTCTAAACCTATAAAGCGCTCCATCATCTTCTTGATTCTTCTCTCTTATGTTTCTCATTTCCTTCGACATACTTTTTCTTCTCTCAATCATCATGTCTCGCACAGCAACCTTGTGTCTTCGTCTACCTGCTTCAGTTGTCCCAATCATCTCCAATGATGAAATCGTTCACAAATCCAACAATATCTCTGTGTCACTCTCTCCTATTCCTGCAAAATCCAAATTCTTCAATCTTATTAACTTTCTCCGCCATTGCCCTCTCAACTATGCTTTGACCACCGAAATTCCCATGTTTGAAGAACATCTTTGTGAATTCTGGATGACAGCTACCGCCATCAATGAGACTTCTGACAACCCTAAAATCTCCTTCACTCTGCTGAACGGCAAGCAAAAATGTCGTATTGATAAATACCTTCTTGCTAAAGCACTTCATCTTCATACTGATGATGAGTCTCCTTGTGTTCCTTTCACGAAATCGGCAAAGGATCTTCTTTCTGAATATCTGAAGCTACCTGCAACTTCCCTCATCAAAGGAAAAACCCTAGTCAGGAACAAGCTCCCAACCGTATGGTGTAGTTTCTTCAGTATCCTTACCTACTGTATGACTGCCAAAACTGGAGGAATGGATCAAGTGGCTAACAATGTGCTGAGTCTAGGTCATGCACTAATGAACGATACAAAGGTAGACTATGCTTCCTTTGTCTTCAATCTTCTTCTCTCACTTGTCAAGATGAAGAAGAGAAATTCCCATATTCCTTTTCCCCGTTTTCTATCTTTGATGTTTTGACAACTGCTGGGACGATCACACTACTATTCAGCCAAGCATTCAGTTGAGTTATCTTCTCTCCCAAACTCTGTCTGGACCAGTACTGACTCTGCTGATCCGATACCACTCACTAAAGCCATGATGGACTATGAACGTATGGACGGTTCTCCTGCTATTTCTGTCCGACCATCAATTTCTGTTGAAACCATTGCCCTGCCTTCAGATTCAGAGGCCATTGAACAACCAATTGCTCCTTCAGTAGCCCCAATACCTGCTCCAAAGAAGAGAAAGCATCTGCTTCAAAAGTCTTCTTCTGCCCAAGGAACATCTGCTTCAAGTCCTGCTACTCAATCAAAGAAACTAAAGCGTAAAACTCCACCTTCTTCTCCTGATACATCTGAAACAACACCTGCTGACACTAATGTTCAGCCTACATCTGCTAATGAACCTCAAAGGAAAACACCTCGAATCCTTCGTCACAAAAGTTCTTCAATTGGACGTTCAACACCTACTACAACAGCCAAGATGATCATTCTTGATCCAATTTCCACTGTAAGTCCTCTCTCCCTTACTCAAATTACTTCACTCGCATCACAGACCCTTAGTACTCTAGTCGACCCAACTAGTTAACTAGTCCACACAATTGCTAGTGATGTATCGGCTCAGCACCAGACCGAATCTGAAGCACAACTATCTCAGCCCGCACAAAGTTCAGTGGCACCAACTGAACTTCTTGGGTTTGCCTTTGCAACTAATGATGCATTTGTCAACCCATTTGTTAAAGTTGTTACAACCCCCTCTACCAATGACGAGTGTAAATCACCCTCACACTCTGAGGCTCCAAGAACCAATGATGTTGAGAAAATCAAAACCTCAACTAAGGTTCTCACCACTTCAGTTGTAGCTCATCCCCCTGCTTCAGATGTCACCGCTACTGCTAACGTTTCAGTATCACCAACTGAAACTACAGTTCAGCTACAATCCATTAATAGATCAGTCGTCCCAACTGATCTTATGGATTTTACCAATACAAATGATATCTCAGAATTCAAACCATCTGAGTCTGATGTATTTCACCTCCGTGATGAATCAGCCAAACCATCTGATTCTGAGAAACCGTCGACTTATGATGTTTCAGATATCCCTGATACTGAAGTTATTCCCTTCTCTACCACCTTGGCTACTAATGGTTCAGCTAACCCAACTGAACCTACGGCTATTTCTTTTGCTCATGAAGATGTAGTTATACACAAAACTGTTAGAATCTGCCCGATAATATATGTACGCCTTAAAGCACTGCTGATGATGTATGAGCCTATAAGGGTCACACACCGGGGTCTAACATGACAGCAAATAAAGTTGAGGGATCAAAGATGGCAAAAGTGGAAGTTGGCAATGCAGGCCACGTTAGCGCCGCTAACTATAACGAGTTAGCGCCGCTAACTGTTAGAGGTTAGCGCCGCTAAGGCTGCATGTGCTTTACGTCTAATCGAAGTCAGGCCGCGTTAGCGCCGCTACGGGTTAAGGTTTAGCGCCGCTAACTCTTGGTTAGCGCCGCTAAACCTGCATGGACTTTATGTACAAGTCACCTCCACTTGAAGCCAATGAGTGGGAGGTTCTAGAACCGACTTGGCCGGTTAAAGGGGATATAGAGGGTCGGTTTTGAGTCTACAAAAGACTCAATAGCTGGACTTTATTCATTCTTGGTCAAATCCTCTTAAAAACACTCATACTTCTCTCTCACTATATACCTAGCTTTTGGTGACTTGGTGAAGGAGAGATCTCGAGTTCCAGAAGACTTATTGCTGTTCTTGGGTGTTATTTCGAGCAGAAGATATCACCAAGGTTGCTAGCACTCCTTGTTAGACTTGTTCCCGGGGTGAGATTTCGACGAAGGGCAAGAAGAAGGAGGTTCTTGCTTCTACCACCAAGTTCAGCCACCAACAAGAACTTTGCTGGAGCTAAGGAGCTGGTATAACTCCCTTTCCTTCTTGTTTAGTTGCTATTTGTTACATAGAGTAGATCCATACTTGGGATTTCATAGTTTTGAACACTTGTTTGCATGTTTTATGAGTCTCTCGCTTCCGTTGCGTGTTCTTGAAATCCCAACAGTGGTATCAGAGCCACCTCTATGTTAGAATAGCACTTGGTGGCTTGAAAAACCCGAAATCAAAGTGTTTGTATTCTGCCGTTAGGGTTAGCGGCGCTATCCTAGAGTTAGCGGCGCTAACGCCACTGGAAAATTGTTTTCGAAAATCTTGAATAAAACAGCTTAGGTCTCGGGATTTTTAGCACTTGTACCTTCTGGAAATTTGTTCCAAAGATGTTTTTCATGTAGTTCCAGTTGTAACATGATTAGTTTGGTTGTATGTGTTAACATGAGTTGGTAATCTTGCCTTGGCCCATTTGGTTGAATTGTGTTGTGCATGCAATTTGGTGGTTTTGATCCACATTTGGGGCTGTAAATTTATTAAATTCAGTTTGATTGTAATAATTTGTGGCTTGCATGCCATTTCATTCATCCATGTACAAGTATTAGATAAATAGGAAAATTATGTGGCTTGTATGCCATTTGTTTTCTATTGTATTATGTATTGTATGATGGAGAGATGAAGACACAAGAGGAGGCAAAACAAGATGGAGCATGGTGCCCTTAGAAGCCAAAGAAATCCGATGGCGATGGTGGTTCTAGTGGGAGCTCGCGTCAAGTTTGTTTTGTCCCTTAGTTTGACCGAGTTCTTCCCGTTTTGGCTCACGGGAGGAACACATAGGTTTTATGGCAAGAATTACCGACTATGTTGTATTTTGCGTGTGATGTGATTTTATTATTCTATGCATGGATTGTAGGTTTCGCATGCTAGAAATTTTTTGATAAATTTTTTTTTTCGAAATTAATAAAATCACAAGAGATTTGGTAAAAATGGTTTACAACTCTCTCGCGCGCTCACATACAAGATTAACTCACCTAGTGAAAATAGGTTTTGTCACTAAACAAGTTAATCAGTAACCAAGCCGAAAACAAAAGCCCGTTTTCATAAAAACGTAAATCTTGCACCATCCAAAAGATGACACCACCCAAATCTAGTGAAGCATGGAGTGATTGTCGAGCTTAGCACGAGTTATTCCATGTGGATCTGTGTGGAAGGTGAGTGTAGGATCTTGAAATTATCGGTTGTCGAGCTTAGCACGAGCCGGTAGTTGTCGGGGTATCACCGTGTATCTTGTTGGAAGATTTGCAATTACAAATTAGAATCCTTGAGTGATTGTCGAGCTTAGCACGAGTCAACCAAGAATTTTAATTTGGAATTGGTGCTAGTAGGGATCAAACATGCCAAACGACCGATGGTTGTCGTAGGATCCCGCAAGTGTCTAAGAGTTGCAATAGAGATTGCAATCGGTAAAGTGGTTATCGGCCTAAATAGCTCCATGAAGTGATCCGCGGCAACCCCGTCATGAATTGGAGTGAAATATGGTTCTTAGCCCTTGTTAAAATATTTTTCGAGACGATAAGGGTAATTATTTTAACGAGGATTCAAATCAAACTAACTAATTCGTGTACTCTACTTTAATATAGGATGTCGAATCAAAACCACAACACGTCGAATTTTTCACTTCGTATGATTCTACAAAGGGTGAAACTCACGGAAGTGAACTTTGTTGACTGGCTTAGGCAATTGAGAATTGTCCTACGTGCTGAGTCTAAGTTGCACATTCTTGAGGAACCCCTTCCTGAACCACCTGCTATCAATGCGGAATGGGCTATCCGATATGCGTATGAAAAGCGTGTTCGGGATACACACGATGTTGCTAGTCTCATGTTATCAAGTATGAGCTCGGAACTGCGAAAGCAATTTGAGCACATGACTGTGTATGACAAGATTAACAAGCTGAAGGATGTTTTCCGACAGCAAGTTAGACAAGAACATTTTGAGTGTGTTAAAAGTCTAACCGGTTGTAAGATGCGGGAAGGCGGGAGTGTAAGTGCCCATGTTTTGAAGATGAAATCATACATGGACCAGATGGAGAGATTAGGTTTTCCTATAGGGAGGGAGCTTGGTGTGAATTTCATACTTCAGTCTCTGCCCGCCACATATGAAAAGTTTATAAAGGACTATCATATGCATGGAAAGGAAATGTCTATAGATGAATTGCATGGAATGTTGAAGGTTGTAGAATCTAACATGTCCAAGCATGCATCATCTTCATCCACTCTTGTTTTTGGTTCTAAGGAACAACATAACATGAAGAAGAAGAAATCGATCCCATTAAAAGAAGAAGTTGGAGTTTCCAAGCTTGCTTCAAGTTTTGAGTCTATGGACATTGATGATGTGCCTAAAGAGACTCAACAAGGGGTGGTTTGCTACTTCTGCGGTAGATTTGGGGATTGGGGCCGTCATGCCTGCCCTTCGTGCCGAAAGGATATAAAACTTCTCAGACAAGAGAGAGTTAATTTTCCTACTTGAGGTACATTCATGATTATACTTCATTGCTATTCCTTATAATCTGGGATGTTTACCCGAGCTATAAGACTCACGTTTGTCACAAATTTATTTTTGTTACAAAGTGTAGGTCTATTCATTGTAAAAAGGAAAACGCTTGAAGAACCGGATCTCTGAAGAAGAAATTTTGTTAATTGTATTCTACAAGAGAAATGGGAGTGTTGGTCTCACCATTAAATCCGGATTTATTATTACTTTTGTTTGTATGCCCTGCGTGGCAAGAACTACTTTAGTGTATGCTCCTTTGGAGATGATGGATGTTTTTGAATCTTGTATTTTATAAAGATTTTTCATTTTAATAGTTTCATTTCAAATTAGATCCATGTCTATGCTTTTGTGTTATTTTGACTATTTTAGTGCTTAAATACACATTTGATGACGATGGATATGACTTAGAATTGAAACAATTTTGAAAAATTATTTTGAGATGATTTTATCAAAACTTATCCATATCATTGCATACATAAAGGCTCGTTATAAGTAATAAGACAATCATGAACAATTGATTCTTAAATCCAAAAGTGATTTGGATATATTAGCTCTATGGCATAATCATACTTGACCAAGTAAACAACATTTGCATCGCTTAGATCCATGTGGTTAGGATCTTTGTAAAAGTTTAGCCTCGGGCTAAATGAAAGATACAAATCTTGTTTATTGGAATAGGATGATTAATGAAATCCTTCACCAGTATTGGTAAGGAAGGATTGTGACTTGTTGGATATGATCATATTTGTGTGGATAATCCGTTCAAGTATGCCACAAAGAGTGACACTAGTGAAATTCTTCATCACTATCTTTATGGTAGTAGTTGAGAGAATGTTTACTAGAGAAAAGGCTTATGTCTGAAACCTAGTGGTGTTCGGAACTAACCTAAAGAGAATTAAGAATCAATAAGGGCATATAGACATAAATTCTTAGATCTAGAATAGATGCTAAGTTTTCTTATCTATATTGGTTTAAACATAAAATGAATCATGGGTTTAACCCATAATTCGTTTTTCCGAAGAAACACATTTGCACATGGTGTTACTTTAAATAAAACCGGATATCTGTGTTGATGATCTGGTAAAAGGCAGGCCTAAAACATGTATTCAATGTGGTTGGTATATATTAATTTTATGAACCAAGTCCTCGATCTAAAACACAGCATTGTGGTCACTTAAGCATCGAATGAGATATTGACTAGAAAGAGTTCTTTGCTTGTCAATCTCATAACTTAAATTATCCAGTCTACATTCAGTGGGAGATGGATGAATTATAAGTTGATGCCTACATATTTAAGTAGTTCATCTGAGTTTTGGATAATTGTTTCTTGAACTTTTGGGAACCATGTTTGGTTGCGCAAAAGGGAAAGTACAATTTACAAAAGCATTCCAGTGGAAGAACGTAAAACTTAAATAAAAGACCTAATGTTGACACTAGCATTTAATCAGCATAGAGATGCTGGTAAAACCTGACAATATCCATTGCTTCTTTATATCTGATGGAAATCAAGAAGGTTGTTTAGATATGAGGTTGTCATATTTTACTAACAGCAGCTTGATGGTAAATCATTGTGATGTTACCATTCATCGGAAACATAGTGGGACCCTGTGTTCACTAGTGAATAGAAGAAGATAATGGTGTAACCTATTTGCTGCATCCAAGTACTTGACTTGGGTTAATCCCACACCTAAGGTGTAATTCAAGAAGGGTGAAGGGACTAACATATATGCCATAATGGACAACTTCAAATACCGACTAGAGACAAAGTGTTTCATATTGATTTTATGGAAACAAGTTCTAGTGGTTATGTTGAAGATAATTTGGATAAAGTGTAATTTTGTTGTCACCTTGTGGAAACAAGTTTGCTCACATGGACAAAAGAGATCTGAATCCTTCATAGGATCAAGTTGAGGAAATACTTAAGGCATTTTCCGAGGGTCTCATTCATCCATAAAAACCAGATTAAGTCTGGATTAAGCGAAACATTGTTGTCAGTATGGGGAAACAAGTAATCTCGCATGGAAATAAAAGGCTAAGATCCTTTGCAGGATTAAATTGAGGAAATGTTTGAATCATGTTCCGAGGCCTTATATATCCATTATGTCCAAATTGTGTTCATGACTAAGGTCAGCAAAACTTGCATCTTGTGGCTGTAATCCTGCTTTATGAGAAAGTCAAAGGAATGAGTTTTCTAGAAAGCGTAGATTAAGCCAAATACCCTTGTCAGGGCTAGTGGGAGCATCATGTGTTCCTAGTCAAATATGCTCTATGAAAATAATGTCCTAATTTAGGGTTGTTCTACAACCTAATGGTGGAATTGTTGTTCTATGAGTATAAATAGAAAATATGGAATCAAGTGGATTTTCTAATTCAAGAAGTACTGATGTATGTTCTTGATGTTCGACGAAAGTAGAATTGTCTTGAGTAAGTTATTACTGCAAGCAAATCTATGCTTATGAGACTGTCGATTTTATCGAAGTTTAGATTAATCAAGTATGTGGTATAGATACGACATTTAGACCTAAATGAGTGTCATCGACCCTATTGTGGACTTCGGTCACATTGAGGGTATGTCGACTCTGATAAACATGAGTGTCAATGACTCTATTGTGAACTTCGGTTACATTGAGAGTATGTCGACTCTGATAATCATAAGTGTCATTAATCCTATTGTTGACTTCTGTAACATTGAGGATATGATGACTATGATAACTTTGTAAATGATCTCTTTAATAAACACTTCGCTAGTGGTTTAATAAGAGAATACAAAAGAGTACAAAGGGATATCAGGTAAATGATCCCATAATTAAGCCATTGTCAAATACTAGTGATGACTTTCATACTAGGTATAAAAGCATTGTTCATGCTTATGACCAGGCTTAAATATCGTTTTAGTATATGTTTGATTTACTTATAAGCTTTGGGAACGATACAGACAGTATTGTAATTTATGCTTGTTTCGATATGCGAGTGATTCGGTTACATTCATAAGACTTTACTGTGTTCCATCTTAGCATGTTTAACCACTTCCCAGAATGTTTATACATTCTAAAATTCCACAGTCAGTCATTCTTCAAGGGAAGGAAGTTTGAAATAAGGCTGAGGTTAGGTGTTGGTTATGCATTAATCAAGGATTGAATGCATGAAACGCAACAGTAACCTGTGCTTGAAAGGGGTTTCAAGTGACTGGAAGACCCACACCTGAGTTCACTTCATGGATCATGGTCACAAGTAACTCGGGATGATAATATCATTACGTCCTTCGACCCGAGATGTATGAATTGCCATAGCATGAAACTTTCTTACTTTGGTTATTTCAAAACGTAGTTCGTAACTGGCTATTATAAAGGGAATAGCTGGGTAAGACAAGGTTCATGTAATGGGATTGTACAGTCAACGGAATTTGTTCCTCCTGTATGAGAGATATCCCTGGGCCCCTCGATGATTGGGAGCTGACACCAAAATATTACATGGCCATGCACAAGGACTATTGATTGAGAATCAGATATGTCCTTACCTTTTGGTCACCACCAATCAAGATCGAGAAACATAATCGTGAACGATCTGGAGATTGACATTTACTAATCCATGTCTCGTGTTCACAAGGATATCGCGAACAAAAGGATGTCTAAGATCACTTATCTAGGACCACTACTTTGAGTATGATGGTTTTCTGCAGGCATTCAGAACTCATACAGACTTGGGGGCATTGATGCTTTGCTAGAGGCCGCTCTTTGTCTGTGCTTGCCTGGGTACAGTATATTATGTACGCCTTAAAGCACTGCTGATGATGTATGAGCCTATAAGGGTCACACACCGGGGTCTAACATGACAGCAAATAAAGTTGAGGGATCAAAGATGGCAAAATTGGAAGTTGGCAATGCAGGCCACGTTAGCGCCGCTAACTATAACGAGTTAGCGCCGCTAACTGTTAGAGGTTAGCGCCGCTAAGGCTGCATGTGCTTTACGTCTAATCGAAGTCAGGCCGCGTTAGCGCCGCTACGGGTTAAGGTTTAGCGCCGCTAACTCTTGGTTAGCGCCGCTAAACCTGCATGGACTTTATGTACAAGTCACCTCCACTTGAAGCCAATGAGTGGGAGGTTCTAGAACCGACTTGGCTGGTTAAAGGGGATATAGAGGGTCGGTTTTGAGTCTACAAAAGACTCAATAGCTGGACTTTATTCATTCTTGGTCAAATCCTCTTAAAAACACTCATACTTCTCTCTCACTATATACCTAGCTTTTGGTGACTTGGTGAAGGAGAGATCTCGAGTTCCAGAAGACTAATTGCTGTTCTTGGGTGTTATTTCGAGCAGAAGATATCACCAAGGTTGCTAGCACTCCTTGTTAGACTTGTTCCCGGGGTGAGATTTCGAAGAAGGGCAAGAAGAAGGAGGTTCTTGCTTCTACCACCAAGTTCAGCCACCAACAAGAACTTTGCTGGAGCTAAGGAGCTGGTATAACTCCCTTTCCTTCTTGTTTAGTTGCTATTTGTTACATAGAGTAGATCCATACTTGGGATTTCATAGTTTTGAACACTTGTTTGCATGTTTTATGAGTTTCTCGCTTCCGTTGCGTGTTCTTGAAATCCCAACAAAAACTACTACTGAAGCACAGACTATTTTGGCCCCTGATGATTCATTAAACCCAAATGTTTCTATGGCTAAATCTGCCCCATCTCCACCCATTACTTTTAAAAATTCAAACAAAGAACAAGGTCTCATTTGGGGTCCTGCTTCTGGTTTTGAGTATTCTATCAATCTTCTTCCTCCCACTGCCAATCAAAGTCATCTTGATCAACTGATGGCTTATGGGAAGGAAATCTCCACTGAATATAATGTTCAGTTTCCCTCTCTCAAACACGTACTCTCTGCCAAATCAGTAACCGATCCTCACGACGGTTCTGACAAATCTGAAACCTCCTCTTCCTCCACTGATCATGATTTTCTGGCTGACACAACAACCCCTTTGTCTCCTCCCATCATGCGTTCTCCCACTGAGGTTGATGATGAATCAATGTCTGTTCTTGATGCCTACTTAAAGCTATATGATACCATTCATCTTCTTCTGAGTCAAGTCACCAAAGAATTTCATATGTTCCATATTCAGCATATGTCAAATGTCAACTTTGCTGACGAAATTAAACTCTTTACTGCATTTTGGTTGACTACATCAGTACCTTGAATAAGGAGTTTCAGTTTCACAACCAACTTCGGGTCACTCTTTTTAAAAAACTTCGTGACTATATTGCCAATGGTAATAAACATTACGAGGATGTGTTATCTCAGCTTTCATCCTCTCAGTCATCTCTAACTGAGTCTCTTTCATCCTTTCAAGCCACATTTCTGAAATCTTTCACTGACACTATCTCACAACTTCGAGACTCACTGAAAGCATATCCTTCCAAACGCTATCTTCAGTCCTATCACAAAAAGGTAGTCCTGAAAGATATGCAACGCATGATGGTAGCCACACTGAACAAACACATTGTTCCAATATTACAAAGGATAGAAGCTGCTACAGTCTCCTCCTCAGCTTCTAAGGGGGAGAAAATTTTGAAATCTTCGATTGTGGCTAAAGCTATAAGGGAAAACATCAAGAAAAGGAAAATAGAGTCGTTGCGAGATAAGAAAGAAATTAGTCGGCTGAGATAAACAATTGAGGAATATTCAGTCATCAGAGATCAAAACAAAAAAGAAAGGGAAGAGCTACACAAACTCTTTGAGGAATCCCTAAGTGAACCACGAGATGAGAGCAACACAAAATTCTCTGAAAAGTCATCTCCTGAACATGATTTTAACTTGATAATTCAAACCTCCCCTCAGAAAATCTTTCAACCTGAGATAGCCCTGATAATACACCCCAATGCACCTCATACTGCTGATTGTTCACTATCTGCCTCTGAAACAAAGATGAATGTTGATGTTCTTAGTCCAAAGGAACTAACCTCCAACATTCTGAAACCAACTTACCTAGAGCTAATCCCACTGATAATTCCAAAAACTGAGTTCACTTCAGTTATAAGTGAGAAAGCTACCTCCCCTATCAGAAATCCTGATAAAGGTAAAGGTATTGTAGATGGCTCTGAGATCGTGAAACCCAAGGCTATCAACACTGAAAAACTATTGTTTGACAGTATGAAGGCTATTAAAAATCAGGTGTCCAACACAGTGGGAGGAAAGTCTGAACATCAGATCACTGAAGAAGAAGAAACTGCTGCTTTTGGGATGACTTTGGAAGAGTTCAGAATAGAAAAGGAGATAGCTAAAGAGAATGCTAGATTACAAAGCCTATCTGAAGCAGAAGCATTGAAGACAGCTGAACTTGAAGCTGAAAAACAAAAAGCTTCAAAGAAAATGTCTCCTCAGTCTCTTCAACTTGCTGTTGAACGAAGAGTTGAAGAGTTAAGGATCAAAAAGGAGAAAGCTAAACTGGTCAGAGAACAAAAAGAGAAGGAATGGTTTGAATCTAAATCAAATAGAGTTGATCCTGATCCAATCATAGCAGTCAGAGTCACTAAAGATAAACGTGGAATCATAGTGGAGATCGCAAGAAATAAAAATCTCCTCAAGGTTCAGTATGTCACCAATACCAATCTTACAAAATTTAGTCTGTCTGAATGGGTTGAAATGGGAAAGTGTATGAACAAACTGAAACTAACGGAACTGGTTAGAACAGTTAAGAGAAGGCTATCTTATCTACAAGAGTCCTATGATAATCTGAAGAAACGTTTTCAACCTACTGAAGGTGACTCTGAAAATCCAGAAAAAGATCAACCAACAAAGAAAAGAAGAAGAAAGTCTTCTAGGAGAACTGAAGAAGAAATCATAAAGCTTATGGCTGATGGCATTATCCCAAACTGCAGGAATATGGATTGTTCAATCCCTCCAGGCTTCGTGTTCATTGATAAACAGGTCCTTGAAAATCCTAGAGGATTTTTCTTTAAAGATGCTTATGAAAGACCTAGATTTCAGAGATTATCATAACTTGACAATGCTGATTGGATGCATCTGAAGGCCATTTCATCCTTCTTTGACTCAAGGGATCCTGAAACAGCTGATATTCGACTGAAGATTGTAAAACTGTTTGAAGACAAAAAGCCTAAAGATCCTGAAACTGATATATGGGAAGAAAAGGTCAAAGTTCTAGAAAGTACTTAAACTCACAAACCTTCAAGGAGCTCTTAATTCTATATGTAACTTATCTTCTTGTTTTTATGTATTGTTTTCTTTTCCCTTGTAAATCTGAAAAATTACAAAAACATTGAAAAATGAAAAGAATCCAAAAACAGTCAGTCTTGATTATGTACATATGAGTTCATTTATGTAAATAGTTCTATTTGTTTATTCTTTGTAAATAATGATGGGTTATAAATAAATAGGGGGAGATTGTTAGTCTTGATTTGTTTACATTCCATCAGCGCTGAAGTTTTCAAAGAAGATTTCAGCAAAAGAAGCTATCTGAAGATTTGCCTCATTAACTTAAATAATGTTCATCAGAAGGGCTGAAAGTTTCATCACTGAAACTTTCAGTCAAGGTTTACTGAAGTTTGTCTACAGCAAATGGTCCCCTCGGTGACGTCATCAACTGTCACTATCTAGATGGTTTTACATGAGGAGATCTGTTACTTATCAGTCTACAAGATTATGACGTGTGTCACTATTTCAACGGCTAGGATTGATAAGGGAAATGTATAAATACTCTTCTCTTTGTCGAGAAGAGTGGCTTGCTTATTCTGTATGTTCAGATAGTAAGAGCTTTGTGCGTCTGTTTACTCTCAAGTTTGTCCTTGAGTTTTTCTTTGAATTTAATAAGTCTGTTCTTCTTAAATTCCAGTCTGTAAGATTGTTATATCAATATTAACAACCTTAGACATTTCTCTCTGTTCTTATAATTACTTTTTCCGCAATTAATATTTCTTTGAGTTAGTATTATTCACAATTTGGTAACAACAATTACTAATCTATTACAAATACAATATTGAATGGGGTTGTAAGTGGCTCGCAGGCCTCCTCGAACAAGTACAATATTACAAGTGAGAAAGGGATTGTAATTGGCACGCAGGCCTTCCCAAAACGAAAAGAAAAAGAAGAAAGAGGAAAAATGAGTCCTAAGTCGGCAAAACTATAGCTATATGTATCACAACCACACAATTATATATAAACGCTATATATAAAAGACAACCACGCAGTTATAATATATAAACAAAAAACTGTGCTGTTAAGCACATAACCTGATTTGTTTAAATATTCTCATTTACCCATTTGATTAATACCTATTAACCAAAAAATGAGAATTATGATCTTCTAATTAAAATTTTTTTGACCAGAATTGTTTTCATCAAAACTTTGAGAAACTTGACTTCATTCGAAAACTTGAATGAAATCCCATGTCGGGCTTTTACTAGTTTTCCAAAAAACTCAAAACCAACAATTTTTGGTCAATTAAATACTATCTTATTTGTCTCTCCATAATATTATATAAACTTTATCTTTTTAGAATTTATTAAAAAATGACTAAACTAGTCATAATAAATGAAAGTCTAAATTATATATTTTAACTAAACTAATTAAAACATATAACACTAGTTTATATAATAGCTTATTAATTTTAAAACATAAAAATAATAATCCTTTTTGTATTAATCCGAAAAACCATTTGGGCCAACATTTCCCGTTAACCCGAGAAACCCACTGGGCCGAGACCTACTTGGTCCGTGACCTACTCGGACTGGAGAACCTACTGGGCCGAAACCCTCTTGGGCCGAGAATCCATTTGGACTGAGATCCTCCTTGGGCCAAGTATCGCATTGGGCCGAAAACCCTTGGGCCAAAGCCCACTAGGCCTTAGTGCCGCTAAGTACTTTTAGCGCCGCTAAATCCCTTTTAGCGCCGCTAACGGTCACGGTGACGGTTTCGGTTCCCGTTTCCCGATTTATACATGAAGTATTTTAAATCCTTTTTAACCTATTAAAACTAACTGTTTTAATATACTGATTAAAAACTGGATTTAATTTCAAAAACCAAAAACTATTAATTTTAACAAAACTTGTTTTATTAATAACTAATTATCCTAACACTAGATTTCAACCCTTTTAAACAAAAAATTCAAAAGACTGGTTAAGATCAAGTTTTAGATAAAAAGTTTATCCCTTTTTAACCGTTTAAACACAAATCTGGTTTAAACCTAACTGGTTAAAATCAAACCTTTTATTAACTGGATAAAAACATAAAACTTGTTTTTATCTCTCATGGTTTTCGAAAAAATTATGAGGAGAAGAAACAAGATGGAGAAGATCATTCAACTATCAAACAAACCAACTAACTAGATAAACTAGGTTTAACCGATTAAACAATATGTTTAATTTAAAACTTAATTCAAACTTATCCTTATCCAAAAATCATGATCCTTTTAACCATTCAAACTAACTGTTTGAATTTCCTGATTAATAGGATAAACCTGATAACAAAAAAAAACTGTTTTGTTACCTACTTGATTTTCGAAAACCTCAAGAACAAGTAGAGAATTAAGAATAAAACCTTAATCTAAAAACAGATAAAACTAGAAACTATGGATCATAGAGCCGAAGCTCTGATACCACTGAAGGGTTTTGAACCTGACCAAACCACCCAATGACACAAACTGGTCAAACCTGGGTTTGATTCTACTGGTTCAATCCTAAAAGCGGAACTGGATTGAACACAACCCTCTAAACCCCAAAAAGGTTATACAAATATACCCTAATGATCAAACATAGTTTCTAACAAACAATCCACAGACAAGGTTATAAAAATATACCTGATCAGAAACAATGGGATTGCTAAAACAAGTCCACCACTACTGCACCTCCTTTGGAACTGGCTGTTAGACCGCTCCTGGATCACCAACCAACAAAGCTCGAAAAAAAACGAGAATGTGTGTGTATGCGTCGGCTTCTAATCGCAAAAACACCCTCGGGTGTTTATCTTCTTCGACTTCGACGAGAGCAAGAGAGAACCGAGAGAGGGTGTGCGTGATCGAGAGAGAGAAGGAGAGTCTTTGGTGGGTAGGGTTAATCTCACTTACTCCTTATTTGTCTCATATCTTAATCCTTAAGGCTTAAGGATATATATAAGGATTAGATGGACCTAAGCCCGTTTAATTAAAAGCCCACTTGTTTTAATTAAACTTTCATCTCTTCTCACTTTGACCCCCTGGACTTTACTAGTTAATTAATTAACTATAAAGTAACTAGTCCGTTAAATATTAAAACTTAATATTTAATTCCCTTTAAATAATAAATAACTATTTATTATTTATTCTTTTTAATAATTAATACAAACTGATTAATTATTTATATCTCTCTTTTTAATAATTAATTCTACTGATTAATTATTCGTTTTTTCTCTTTAATAACTAATCTAACTGATTAATTACTTCCACACAGATTTATGGTGTAATCCAACTGTTTCGATTTGGGTGTGTAGCAGTGTGACCCTTTAGTCTCTTATAACATTGGATACAATGTGCCCATTAATTATCTCTGCACATAATCTAACATGATTGCCAATTCCTGCAATCCGGTACACCACTCAAAAACTAAACACATTGATACCAGTATCATTTTATTAAAGATAATGGGGAGAAAAGATTAAATGAACTTCAATATGTCCACACTGATAATTAGCTGGCTGACTTGTTTACCAAACCATTGGACAAAAGTCGCTTTAATGAGTTGGTCTCCAAGTTAGGCATGCTCAACTCACGCATATAAGTTGTGGATGTTCAATCTTCTTTCTTATTTTTCCTTTTTAAGCGGGTTTTACACTGTTTGTTCAAATTTTGAAGCTACAGGATGCAACATTCAAGGGGGAGTGGGAAGAAAGAGTTCTGGACGTGTGAAGTAATGGTTCTATCGCACGGATTCCTATCGCAGAAACCCAATTGCATCACTTATTCAAATCTATGAGGGTTTCTGTGTAAAGACTCTATCGCACGGATTTCTATCGCACAACCCACTTGTATCAGTTAGTCAAATATGAGGGTTTGTGTAAAGAGAAAATTCCATCGCATGGGTTCTATCACATGCGAGAGTTGGTGTTAACTCACAATCAGTTGTGCAGATAGACCTATCGCATGGATTCTATTGCATGGATTCAATCGCATAGAATCCATTTCATGCCGTTCAAAGTTAGCTTCAACGTGCAATAGATATATCGCATGGGTCTATTGACCGCGTGGTTTTACCATGCGATAGGAGCTATAGACTGTCCTTTTACCATAAGGGGTCCAATAGGGTGCTGACACGTGTCCTTTACCTTTTAACCGTCCCATCCCCCCATCAGTTTATTCATCACGATCCAAATTCAAAAACTTCTAAGTGCTCTCAATTTTTGGTTACTAGATTTACACGAATCCTCTCGTTAATCTACCAAAATTTGCAATTTTAGATTCAAAATACTCGCATTCATCTAGGTAACAACTTGTACGGTTTACATTTTTGAAATATTGAACTTAAATGGTGCATTTTGAACTTTGAACAGTCGTATGCGAGGGTTTTCTCGGACCTTTGGATGAACTTTTGACCATCGATATGAACTTGTTTGATAAATCTCAACTTGTGATGGAGCTTAGGATCACATGAGGAACACTTTGACGTAAAAAACTTTCTAAAATCTCCAAAGTGTTCTTCGTGTTCTTGGGGTGTATGAACTAATACTTAAAATTCACTTTTTTGGTTCTAAAAGAGGTGTTAAGATGATTTTTTTTATAAGATTTGTGTGCATAACCATTGAACCCTGATGATACGCCCAATACCATAAAACACTCAAGGGTCAAACCTGTGAGGGTACGTAATTCAAAAAGGAAAAATTCACGCTGTGGGAAATGGGTGTTATGACAGTTAGTCATAAACCAGTATGGGGAGTTGAGATAATAACCAGGATAATGTAATTATTGGATTAATATATTGGATATTAATCAAAAGGGTTATTATTATTATTAATTGTTATTATTATCAAAGAAGATAAAATATATTAAAGATATATATATATATATATATATATATATATATTAGTATATTATATATTAATAATAAAAAAGGTTTAAAAAGGTTGTCTAGTTTAAGGATAACTAGTTAGTTATCTATAAATAGTCCTTTAAACCTAAACAATTAGGTTAATCATCTTTTGATAAGAAAAACACTCTCTCTCCTCTTCCCTCTTGATTTGGACGGCGCAAGGCCCCAGGGCACAAGGGGTTTGCGATTGTTAGTGCTTTCAAGTAACCAAGAAGATCAAGAACAACATTTTGGATTAAGCCTTTCTAGCAGGCACTTGTGGTACCTCATTACGGGTGGATTAGCATTGAGCAACCTAGGTATGATTCTTCATCTAATGTGTTCTTGATGCCCTGTGGTGAATTCGATGGGTATACTGTTGGATTATGTGCAGAGATAATTAACGGGCATATTGTATCCAATGTTATAAGAGACTAAAGGGTCACACTGCTACACACCCAATTCGGAACAGTTGGATTTCACCATAAATCTGTGTGAAAATAATTAATCAGTTAGATTAATTATTAAAGAGATAAACAAAATAATTAATCAGTTGGATTAATTATTAAAGAGAAAAGTGAATAATTAATCAGTAGAACTAATTATTGAAAAGAGAGAAATAAATAATTAATCAGTTTGTATTAATTATTAGAAAGAAAATAAATAATAAATAGTTATTTATTATTTAAAGAGAATTAAATATTAAGTTTTAATATTTAACGGACCAGCTAATTAATAGTTAATTAATTGACTAGTAAAGTCCAGGGGGTCAAGATGAAGAGATTAAAAGTTTAATTAAAACCAGTGGGCTTTTAATTAAACGGGCTTAGGTCCAAGTTAATCCCTATATAACATCCTTAAGCTTTAAGGACTAGATAAGAGACACAAGGGATTAACCCTAGCCACCATAACACACTCTCTCTCTCGATCTCGCACTCCCTCACGTCGATCTCACTCTCGACCGTACTCTCTCTCTCTCGGTCTCTCTCTCGACGATCGCAAGACAAGAAGAACACAAGGTGTTCTCGGTTTTTGGACTTGTGTTGATCGACGCACGCATACACACAAGGGGTCTTCACGGTTTGAAGGCTTGGTGATCCAGGAGCGGTCTAGCAGCCAGTTCAATCGGAGGTGCAGTAGTGGTGGAATATCTTTAGCAACCCTAAAGGATTTGTTTAGGTATATTTCTTGTAACCTTTTCTATGGACTGTTTGGAAGAAACTATGTTGATCAATTTAAAGTTTTAAAGATCCTAACCCTTTTGGGGTTTAGAGGGTTGTGTTCAATCCAGTTCCGCTTTTAGGATTGAACCAGTGGAATCAAACCCAGGATTGACCAGTTTGAGTCATATAGTGGTTTGGTCAGGTTCAAACCCTTTAGTGGTATTAGAGCCTCGGCTCTATGATCCATAGTTTCTAGTTTTTTATCTGTTTTTAGATTAATGTTTTATTCTTGATTCTCTTTTTGTTCTTAGAAATTTTGAAAATCAAGAAGGTAGCAAAACAGGTTGTTTTGTTATCACGTTTATCCTATTAATCAAAAAATTCAAACAGTTAGTTTGAATGGTTAAAAGGATCATTTTTGAAATAAGAATAAGATTGAATTAAGATTAAATTAAACAGTTTGTTTAATTAGTTAAACCAAGATAATCTAGTTAGTTGGTTTGTTTAAATAGTTGAATGATCTTCTCCATCTTATTTCTTTTCTTCATAAATTTCTAAAAACCATAAAAGGATAAAAACAAGTTTTCTGTTTTTATCCAGTTCATAAAAGGTTTGATTTTAACCGGTTAGGTTTAAACCAGGATTGTGTTTAAACGGTTAAAAAAGGATAAAACGTTTTATCTAAAACTAGATTTTAACAAGTTTTGAACTTTCGTTTAAAAAGGTTGAAATCAAGTTTTAGGATAATTGATTATTAATAAAACAAATTTTGTTGAAATTAATAATTAATAGTTTTTGGTTTTTGAATTAAATCCAGTTTTTAATCAGTATATTAAAACAATTAGTTTTAATAGGTTAAAAGGATTTAAATTATTTTATTAATCGGAAAACGGGAACCGAGATTATCACTGTGTCGGGTGATGGTTGTTAGCGGCGCTAAGGCCAGTTGGGCCTAACGGCAGCCGTTACCGGCGCTAAGGGTCAGGGTGGGCTTCGGCCCAAGTAATTTCGACCCAGTACATCACGGCCCAAAAGGCTTCGGCCCAAGATGGTCCGCGGCCCAAGGCGTTTCCCGACCCAAAGTAGTTCTCGGCCGAGATGGTTCACGGCCCAATAGGGCTTACGGCCCAGGTGACTTCGGTCCAATGGGTTCTCGGCCCAAGAGGGTCTCGGCCCAGTAGGTTGTGCGGCTTAACAAGAGTGTTTGGCCCAAGATAGTTTTTCCGGATTAATATGAAAGGATTATTAATTTTAAGTTATAAAATTAACAAAGGTGTTATATAAACTAGTATTATATATTTTAATTAGTTTTAGTTAAAATATATATATATTTTTAGATTTTTATTATGACTAGTATAGTCGTTTTGAATAAATTCTAAAAGTGATAAAGTTTATATAATGGAGAAACAAATAAGATAGTATTTAATTGACCAAGGTTGTCGGTTTTAAGTTTTTGGAAAACTAGTAATAAAACTCGACGTGAGGATTTCATTCAAATTTTGAATGAGACCAAGTTTTTTAAGTTTTGTTGAAAAACTATTTTGGTCAAATAAATTAGAAGATCATAATTCTCATTTTTGGTTAATAGGTATTAATCAAAAGGATAAATGAGAATAATTTAAACAAATCAGGTTGTGTGCTTAACAGCACAGTTTTTATTTATTCTTTATAACTGCGTGGTTGACTTTTATATATATTGTGCTTATATATAATTGTGTGGTTGTATAGCTATAGTTTTGCCGACTTAGGACTCGTTTTTCCATTTCTTCTTTTATTTTGGTTTTGGGAAGGCATGCGTGCCAATTACAATCCCTTTCTTAATTGTAATATTGTACTGGTTCGGGGAGGCCTGCGTGCCATTTACAACCCCATTCAATATTGTATTTGTAATAGAGTAGTAGTAGTTTAATCCCTCCACAAAAATGGACTCGAAGAAGGCAATCAAGAAAATGGTGTTCTATACGCGAAGCACGGACACTTCGGGGAGGTGTCAAGGCCAGTGGGAGTAACACATCAAAAAAGGCGAATCCAAGTCACTTTGTCCTTAGGCTTGACCTTAGGATTAGTTGACAAAACTATAGGGCTTTATTTGCTTACTCTTTTTATCTGCGTGGTTGTGATTTATTTACGGCTTTTCTTATATATGTATGGTATACATGCGTGTGATGGTAAATAAAAAAGGGGTTTAATAACAGGTTGTTATTACACAGTGAAAAACCACGTGTTAATGACAAACTATGAATACGACTACAGGTTGTTAGTCGTGTTAGTTAAATTTTTATAAATTTAAAGTTTTGTCAAGGTTATAAGTTTGGAACTTATAAAAACCGTTTTGTGCACCTAGTTCAGATACACATATAAATCGTATTTTAATTTTCAAAAACTATAAAATTAAGTTTTTCCATTAAACTTAATTAAAACCCAAGAAAAATCTTAGATCAGTGTGCTACCCACCTAATAGTACACCTTGACTGTTAAACGGTACTCGGGTGTCTGAAGTGCCCAATCCTTGGGCATCCAGGTTCAAACCATTGCGGGAAAGGGCATGAAAGATTCTGCGATAATCGGGAGTCCCGGCCAGAATTCATGCTGTCTTAGGTGGTGCGATCTATTTTGGTGATAATCGGGAGTCCCGGCCCAAAAAGCACTAGAGTAGAGTTAAACATACTAGACTGGGTCTAAGTGCTCTACGAGGTTCTAGGAGTCGTATCAGTTAGGTACGATTGGTACAGGGTGTTACTTACCAGAAATAGCATGACTTGGCGGGAAGTGCCCAAACTTTGCGTCAAGTATGTGGAATATGGGTCCTAGGTCTAATATATATTGTTTATGGGTTTAATGATATATGTTGGAAAGTTTATTTGCAATTACTAATTAAACCGGGTTTTAATTTGTAGATGGCAACCAACGTTACCAATACTAATAACCTCTCTCTCCGCTCTATCCTTGAGAAGGATAAGCTCACCGGGTCCAACTTTCTCACTTGGGAGAGAAATCTCCAGATCGTGCTGAGGCACGAGAGAATGTGGTATGTCCTAGAACAACCTCTAGGAAATCCCCCTGCCAGCAATGCCAGGGCAGAGGTCAGGGAGGCTTTTCAGAAGCGCTCGAATGACGCCTTGGATGTTAGTTGCCTCATGCTTGCAACTATGAGTCCAGAGTTGCAATCAAGCATGATGGAAACTCCTGCATATGACATGATCCGCCAGCTGAGGGACATGTTCCAGGAGCAAGCCCGCACTGAGCGTTATGATGCCACTAGGGCATTTAACTCGTGCAAGATGGCTAAGGGGACCTCGGTTAGTGACCATGTCATGAAAATGAAAGGTTACATGGACCATCTAGAGAGACTTGGGCACCCAGTACCGTTGCAGCTAGCAACGGATACGATACTCAACTCGTTGTCAGATGACTATAAGCCTTTTATAGTCAACTACAACATGAACAGCATGGAGAAATCCATGGCTGAGTTGCACTCAATGCTCAAGACTGCTGAGCAGAGTAACGGAACCAAGTCTAATGACATTCTTATGGTGGGACATGGTGGACGTAAGAATAGGAAGGGGCGCAACGGAGAGGGAAAGGGCAAGGCCCAACCCAGCCAGAATGCACCCAGAGCTAGTAACGACAACAAGGGCAAGAAGCCAAAGCCAAACAAGGCAAGGACCGAGAATCGGTGCTTCAGGTGCGGCGAGGCCGGACATTGGAAATGAGATTGTCCGAAAGGTCACGAGGTAGGAGGCAAGTCTGGCTCCTCAGGTATTGCGTGATCAGCTTCTTTGTCACTTTCCTACTTGTAAAGTTTTACGAGTATTCTAACATCTTGCAATCGTTTATTGCAGGAGGGGATGGAAAGTGATACGGCCCAGCATGAGGAGATCACACTTGCAGCATGCGGATATTATTAATATTTACATTTCCTAGTTTATCAAACTCTTAAAGTTTATTTGAACAATTTTTATATTGTTGGTTTATGAATACTTTTGAGTTTATGGAAATTTAATTATTTAGTAATATATCCGTGCACGTGTTCTTATTTTATGAATCAGGATTAGTCCAGTTGTGACTAAAAGAATACCAATAAGTCAAGTCTTGACTTGATTGGTGATTCATAATAATCTTAGGCTATGGTTTGTTGTAGTTATATAAATGTTGGCTCCACTTTTTCAGACGCTTAAATAAACAAGTATTGTTTATAAAATTAGATAGTTTTTCTAATTTAACAAGTGTTTAAGTTTTTTATGAAAAGTGAATGTTCAAAGTCTTGAACTAAATAGAAATGATATGTTATTATTTCTAAGTAAAATAGTTTTTGATAAAACGTTTAAGAAAGTATAAAAGTGATTATAATAGTTATTATAATCAAAGGAGTTTTATACTAAATGTTTTAAGGAAATAAATTTAAGATACCATTATGAGTGTTTCATACTTGTGATCATGGTAAGTTTAATGAAACCACTTTCCGTAATTGGAAAAATAGATATATGGGAGATCCAAGTTATTGGTTTCATAAAACAAATTTCTTACAAAAACTAAGTTCTTTAAAATATGTGTTTGGAGCACAAGTCTTAGGTATGGTAGTCAAGGATTGACTAAGGCCTAAAAAGATATTTTTAAAGAATGTACTTTTTCATAAAAGATAGTGGGAGCACCTGACTAATGTATTTATCAGAGTTAATAAAAGGTTGTTTTTAACCAGTGTGATAAATACAAGTTTGAACTTTTAAAGTATATAGTTATCGGATGTTTTTAGAAGCTATCTAAAACAGTAAGTTCTTCAGAAAGAACTAATCTGAGGGATGCATGATTTATTGAGAGGTACTCGATAAAGATATCATTGCAAGATTTTGAGTCAAGTTATGACTTAAACAAAATTATACTCTTTAAGTTCAGTAGGTCAGCTTAATTTAATATTGTTGGATTGGTTAACGTTAAAAATGATAAAATAGGATGTTCTTTAACATCCTTAGTAATGGAATTAGATAAGTGTTGGTATACACCAGGAATCTAGTTTCAAGTTTCTTACAAGTAGGTGTAAGAGGATTTATCATTTCAAAAGGACATAAATCTAGTAAGATTTATTACATCCACAAATGTAATTAAAGTTTTAATTACAGGGAGGTTGTTTTATAAATCAGAAACAAGGAGTTATTTCCAGTTCTCCAAGTTTAAGGAATTTATAAAATAAGTAAGCCTAGAAGTATTATTAGGTTGCAAGAATGATTTCAAGCAAAACCAAGAAGGAGTACTTCAAAGTACTAGTCTTGTGTTTTATGGTTTAACCATATTATTTTCTTTGTAATCCGTGATAAGTTACAATGTAAAATAATAAGTAATTCAGATAAACACCGTGAATCGAGTCAGTAAAATGGTAGAAATTATACATCTTTATTCCAGGGAGGAATATGGAAGGGTGTAGAAATTAGTTTCATTGTTCTTCACAATTTTGTATGTTTTGGTTCATCCAGGAATAAACTAGGTTTATTCGAAACACTATCCGTGACTACTTATCTTGGTGGGAACCTTGATAAGGTTATAAAGTCATCGTAATTTTCGGGTAGATTCGAAAGTATATCGAATATAGCTGCGAACGGTTTTTGCAGACCAAAATTTACGGATATTCGTTTGAGTTACGAATATTGGATTGACCCACCGTGAAAAATACTTCGTGGATTCGTGTCAAAAGTATTTATCACATAGGTTATCCTCAATCCTGAGGTATTTGGTTTGGGATGCGGTAACTGTTGTCTTCTTAGCGCGTTCTAACGTCACGCCGTAACAGGGTGGTCATAAGGGCGTGTCTAGATTCAGTGGGAGCCATGTTGCCATATGCAAATATGCAAGATGGTAATTGCACCTCTTTTTTAGGAGAGATATTTCCGCGCCCCTTGAATGATTAAAGAAACTGGTAAGAGCACGTCCGTGCCCAAACAAACTGATCTGTTCTTTGTCGTTTATCACGCAGTTTTGAAATCAAGTATGTCATGAACAAATTCTTGAGTCTCTGAGTTGACTTTTTCCATGCTCATGCTCAAAATTGAAATATCGCGCTGCAAGGGACAAACCTATATATATATGCAAGCTTGTATATATAAAGATGTACCCATTCATAAACAGGGAGTTTATGATAGTTTAGTTTATAAACAGTTAGTTTATAACAGGTTACTTCTAAGCAGGTTGCTTATGAAGTTTTATCACAAGTTACTTTGGGGTATAAGAGTTCTTATAACCTGGTTATGCTAAGTGTCTGGCTAGGGACCTCCTTAGGCTAACAATGTGCAGTAACTGTTACTTATCTTGCACAAGTGGGAGTCTGTTGGATTATGTGCAGAGATAATTAACGGGCATATTGTATCCAATGTTATAAGAGACTAAAGGGTCACACTGCTACACACCCAATTCGGAACAGTTGGATTTCACCATAAATCTGTGTGGAAATAATTAATCAGTTAGATTAATTATTAAAGAGTTAAACAAAATAATTAATCAGTTGGATTAATTATTAAAGAGAAAAGTGAATAATTAATCAGTAGAATTAATTATTGAAAAGAGAGAAATAAATAATTAATCAGTTTGTATTAATTATTAGAAAGAAAATAAATAATAAATAGTTATTTATTATTTAAAGAGAATTAAATATTAAGTTTTAATATTTAACGGACCAGCTAATTAATAGTTAATTAATTGACTAGTAAAGTCCAGGGGGTCAAGATGAAGAGATTAAAAGTTTAATTAAAACCAGTGGGCTTTTAATTAAACGGGCTTAGGTTCAAGTTAATCCCTATATAACATCCTTAAGCCTTAAGGATTAGATAAGAGACACAAGGGATTAACCCTAGCCACCATAACACTCTCTCTCTCTCGATCTCGCACTCCCTCACGTCGATCTTTCTCTCGACCGTACTCTCTCTCTCTTGGTCTCTCTCTCGACGATCGCAAGCCAAGAAGAACACAAGGTGTTCTCGGTTTTGTACCTTGTGTTGATCGACGCAGGCATACACACAAGGGGTCTTCACGGTTTGAAGGCTTGGTGATCCAAGAGCGGTCTAGCAGCCAGTTCAATCGGAGGTGCAGTAGTGGTGGACTATCTTTAGCAACCCTAAAGGATTTGTTTAGGTATATTTCTTGTAACCTTTTCTATGGACTGTTTGTAAGATACTATGTTGATCAATTTAAAGTTTTAAAGATCCTAACCCTTTTGGGGTTTAGAGGATTGTGTTCAATCCAGTTCCGCTTTTAGGATTGACCCAGTGGAACCAAACCCAGGATTGACCAGTTTGAGTCATATGGTGGTTTGGCCAGGTTCAAAACCCTTCATATACATGTGTGGATACACATGTATCGAATTTCAGTTTGTTTATTGGATTGATTGCATGCTTAGTTTTAAGTTTGATCCAATCCTGTTCTTGCCCTGCTCATGTTCTGCGCAAATTGCTATATGGTGTTCTTCATGTTTTTCGAAAACTATAAATTGGATATATACACATGTGATGAAGTAAGATCATTAATCCTTTAGGGTTTTAGGATTATGTTTATTATTCTGTTTCCGTTTTTATGAATGATAACTGTTTCTGTTTGTTTACACTTCTGAGTTGGTTCAAGCCAGTTTGGTTATGAATCAGGATAACTCAAGTATGAATTGTGACCTGTCAAACCCAACATTTTTTACTATACTCAAGTACTACAAAGTTGTTTGTTTATATCTAATTGATATGTTACAAGTGTCAAAACAACGTTCGCATGCGTAAAATCTTCATGTACACAATGAGCCTTTTTCAGTGTTAGGGTTTTTCAAAACTTTCAAAGTTGGTAGCTTTTGGTCAAACTTGGTCAACTTAGACTTATGTATTATGTTTGCTCTAAATTTGATCATCACTTAAAGTTCTTCAATGTATGGGGTCTTGCTGCTTCTCTCTTGTCTTAAACTTAAGTTCTTTACTTAATTGTGCAGATAAGATGGCTCAAGTTGTACTATAGCCTGATGAGATAATGCCAAGGAATGAATTCCTTTCAGTCCGTACCTATGAGAACAACCAGTATATTGATCTTACCACTTTCAAAAACCCTACCTTCCCTATTGTCACTGAAATCCTTAAAGTACAGTCTCTGAACCACCTTTTGACATACAACCCTTCAACCACTGGCACCCATGTCCTTGTATATGCCCAACAATTCTGGAAAACATGTGAAATTCAAACCAATGATAGGGGGCATGAAGTTATCCATGCTGAGATTGACGAAGACACAATTGACATCCCAATCAGTCGACTCAGAACAATCCTCAGACTTCCTTAAGCCAACAGCAGACCTCCAGCCACAACTTTTGATGACATTACACATGAGAAAACTTGCCTAGTAGCTGTCAGGGCAATTGGATATGATGGAGAGCTCACTAAGAAAGCTCAGTTCAAACGCAGCAACTTTCATCCAAATTATAACATTATCTTGACGGTGCTTCAGAAATGCCTGACTCCAAAGCACACCGGATATGAATTCGTGACGGAGCATCAACTTAAAATCTTTGTGGCAGCTGGCAACCACTTACACGTAGACTATGCATATATTGCACGACATGAAAGCAACAATTCTAAAAAAGAATACTCAAAAGAAGAAGGATGCTCACTTTCTGCCGTACCATCGATTCATCCCCATGATAATCCAATACTTGCTAGATCAGAGTGCTGACATTCCGCGCCGGGCAGGTCTATCTTCTATTACTCCAAAACTCTTTAATTATATCAAACCTGCTACACCCGGCCAACCTACATGTACCTCAACCTCTTCCTATATCACTCTTGGATCTGTATGAGGAAAATAAGATTGTGGTAAGTTATAGGACGGGTGTAGGATTACCTCCCATGGTTATGCCAGCACCGGCCATACCTACCCAGGGAGGAGTAGTACCAGGCGAGGAGGTAGAAACTAGGACTCAGCCATCTGTGGGAGATGCTGAGTGGGCAGTGATGAGAGAAAATGTTGAGGAGAGGGGTGGAGAAGATAATGAATGTGGAGAAATTAGAGAGGGAGGGGATGTTCATGATCCTGCCACCGTTCAAATAGTCGTTTAATGCATTTAACAAACCACCCAATCAAAAACCATCCTTGAAGAACTAGGTCTTGACGATTCTGAGTGAACCAGTGTGTCTGTCTCTCAACCAGGTGGTGACCCCTTTTTTGAACCTGTCTAATCTCCTCTGGGTACCCCTGAAAGACCAATTGAACAACCAGCATACATCACTCCCTCTTTCATGAAACTTACTGACCTAAACACTACATCTCCTGACATGACCCACACTGCTCAAACTACTCTTGCCCTTGGTCAAACAAGTGGGCTTGTCATTGTTCATAACCAACCTACCCAACCTGCTGTAGTCCTAGAAAAAAGGGATGCAGTCGTTGCTCCCGATCATGAAATATCATTTGAAACCGGCTCTGTCACCCCTGATTCTCTATTGTCCCCAAATCAATATGCGGGGTTGGCCAAGGTAGTGGTGAAGAAGGAGATATTTATGTGATAGAAGTGATAGTGAGAACGAGGAGGTGAGAAAAGAAAAGATGAGTGCTGAGGGACCCCTAGCCTAAGAAAGCCGGGAAGCCACATATGCTACTGGACCTGACATTGTTAGGTCTAGTATTGAATAAGTCACGGTGCAAGTTGTAACCCCTCCCAGCCACTTAGGTGCTTCTCAACAAGCATCTTCTTTATTGCACAGGGCTAGCACAAAAACTATCGACCTCTCATTCGGAGACGGCAGGTATTGAAACAAGAGGACTGCCTCCCTCGTCCTCGACCGTTCCTTCAATGCATTTTAATATGCCACATATTTCTGCATATCTTTTACAACGGTCACACACTATCACACAGTTGGCAGAGGTCTGTGGCCTTCCGCCTAGAACTTCCATAGGTGGTACCTCTTCTGGTACCATGCGAGGATTGGAAGGATATCCTACTGGAGTCAACATCCCTACAGCTCCAATATGTGGTTCTGCCTTCATGGCTGGAACCATAACCGATAATCTCAATCTTACCGGGTATGTTACACGTGCGCAACTTCAAGAGACCATTCAACAAGCCATGGCACCTCTCCAACAACAACTAAGGGAGAAAAATCAAAAGTTTGATAGAATTGAAGCACTTCTGGCTGGCAGACCTCAAGCTCCTCAACCACAGCCACAACCTGATCCTTCCAGCATGTCTATAGGTGCACTGAAAAGCCTTCTTTATGTGAAGCTTCTGGAATAGAGGCCTAAATCTGCTCATGATCAAGATCTTCTAACAACACTACGCAACAATCAAAGGCCACAGAGAATCTCCTTGGCTGACTTTCAAGAGTTTCAAGAAGATGTTATCAGCAGGATTGACGGGGCGACAAGAGGATTTCATACAACCATGGAGAAGGTTGTGGACAGACTAAAGGTGGTGGAGGAGACGTGTTAGGCTCAGGCTGAGAGTAGCAAGAGGAAGCGGGATGATCAAGATCGTGATGATCATCCCGAGGGGGAGAAAAGAAGAAGATATTTGGCATCTTCCTCTCTAGCTGCAACTGTACCTGTTACTCGCTTAAGTTCTTTATTACCAACATCTACAGGTACTAGTTCTGGTAGTCAACAGCAACAACAAAGTGCATAACTAATGGCCGATGAAGTTTATGAACAACAAACTACAAAGGAGATAGAGGTGTCGTCTTCCACAACGAAAAGAAAAAGAAGATATTCTTCAGGATGGATGAGTGTATGGCCTACTCAGATGACACCTTGAAACTTCTGCACTACGCTCTACATGAAAAGGTGTGGGCTGCTCGTAATGAACTATCTGTATAGTATCAAAGACAAACCTTCAGATGAATCGAGCAAATAAAAAACACTTTGGAGAATAGGAAGCAAATGAGACATTGGCAAGTGGCACTCGGGATTCGTCACAAGTCCATACATGACGTTTAATTATTTATTTCTTGTTGTGAATCATTGCACACCTCACTCAGGGGGAGGTTGTTAGACTTGTAAAGTGAGGGTGCAAATATGTCAATCTTGTAAAGTTTGGCAAAGCCTATATAAGGCTTTACCTTTGTTAATTAAAGTAAGCTTTGCAACATTATTTAACGGGACCATCATATAAGGTGTCTCTCTCTAGTTCTCCACTCTCTCTCTCTAACCGAATATCAAACACATACAAATACTCACTAGAATTGCTTCATCTGTTGTTTAAAGGGACCATCATATATATATATATATATATATATATATATATATGAAAAAGTTCTTGCGAGAACCATTCTTAGTGCGAGAACCGCGAGAACCAATCTGAGCTGTCCAATTCCCTCCTTTAATGTCATTGCCCACCCATGAATTCCTTACATGCACCCTGCCACAATCTATCCCTCCACGCTCTCCGTCCATTGAATCTCCCATATCCAAGGAACGGCTGAGATTGGTTCTCACGGTTCTCGCGCTAACAATGGTTCTCGAATGAACCTACCCTTATTGTAGGAATTTTTTACCAATCACAACCTTTTATTTTACAAATCTTTAAAAAAACCCCTTGATGATTGATTACCTATAACAACCTCCAACTTTTAATATATTTACTTTCCTTTGAACTTAAAAAAAAATGTTTTTTAAATTTTCAAAAATTTCATATTATTAGGTGATTAGTATAGTAAATATCTAAAAATAAAAACAATATATACCTAAATAGTTAAATTAAGTTCAAAAACTTCTACAATTATTTTATGTGTCTTTCGATTGTGATTTCTATTTTTAAAGCTGATAATGCTATAGTGAAAAACGAGATGGATTCACGTTAAAAAAACGTGAGAGATGAATCCTATCACTGTATTATCAAAGTAAAAGTAATACTCATGTGAAAGATTCCTTAATTACAATCAAATAAATTCATCTAGCCTTGAGATGATTTTCAGAGATGATCTTCAACAGAGTTTACAAGATAACCACCATTACTAGAAAAACGTCACTAACAACGTTCGAGTGTCAATTAGAAGAAGATGATTTTTATATAACTTCAAATTTCAGGGTTGCATCATACTCTTCTAAACCTACAATGGTCGATCATGTGACAAAAATTAACTTCTCCAAAACACCATTGTTGAAGCTACGGATGATTTTTCAATTCCTTATAATGATTCAATTTTGTCGGTATAATACGTTCTATATTCAATGTATGTTTGACATTTTTATCTTTTATATGTTAGTACTCTAAAAAACCTAAAAAATCTAAAAAGAACTTTAATAATCTCCATGTTTATACACGGGGTGTTAATCTAGTATATATATATATATATATATATATATATATATATATATATATATATATATATATATATATAGGAAAAATTTCTTACGAGAACCATTCTTAGTGCAAGAACCAATCTGAGCCGTCCAATTCCCCCTCCTTCAATATCATTGCTTACCCATGAATTCCTCACATGCACCCTGCCACACTCTATCCCTCCACGCTCACCATCCATGAAACTTCCCATATCGAAGGAACGGCCGAGATTGGTTCTCGCAGTTCTCGCACTAACAACGGTTCTTGCATGAACCCTCCCCTATATATATAGATATGGCGCAGTTCAAACGAGAACTGTTTTTCGTATGAGAACTACGAGAACTAATCACAACCATTCATTTTGTTTTAGATCTTAGAAAACCTTAATAAATACAAAATGGTATATTTGATAGATTAAATTAAACTACCCAAATCCAACACTATAGGCCGCCACATTACGACCCAACATCTGATTTCATACGGACCCATTCATATTCAATCTACTCTTTTAGATCATAAAGTCACAACCAACAGTCCAACACTACAACCATCACTGCCATCAACACCGGTACAACAACAACCACACACATCACATAGGTCTAGAGGCCCATTTGTTACCGGATTCATCACAACCACAAACAACGACAAATACAAAACACGGCGTACCACACCAAACCATGTATAAAATATCCCAACTAGATTTGTTCTAAAACTAACTAAAACACTCAAGGCATGAGTGAACAAATCTTCTACGTATGCATTAGGAATTCAAAACACTTTGAAATTCCATATTCATACATACACAATCACAAGTATATGCACGTGTGCGTTTTCAGGTGAAAACCACCCGATACATATAAATGTGCGAGTTAAGATATTATGGGGTTTTAAAAAAATAGCCAAAAAGACCAATTTTAAATTCGGGAAAAATCAAAAAAATTGCCAAAATTCGATTTTATTAAATTTTCTTTTAAAAGGGTGAAAAATTAGCTGTTTCACAGTCCTTCACGACCCACTGCACTTCACGACTTCTCACGGCCCATGAAGGCATTGAACTCTACGACTCGTGATACACAGAAAAAACCCCACGACCCCAACCCCACGACTGAGGTCGTGTAGCGTTCACGACCCTCCACGGTCCGTGAAGACTCACTGGACAGAATGTCCATTTTTACAAAATCAAATTTTCAGGTCACAATGGTGCATGTAATCCATCAAGGTGGCTTTGATACCACTGTAGGAGTTCATGGAAACACAAAACACGCAACAGAAGCAAATCAAAACAAATTTTCACAACCGAATTTGCATGAACTCCATGAATGGTATAAGAACTTAATGGAATGCATGCAAACAAAAATACAAAGGGGAAAGAAAGTATACCCTTCTCCTTAGCTCCAAGCTTTGGACATGTGGGTATGATGTTGATGAGATGACCAAGGCTCGAAGAATTAGAAAGGATTATGTGCAGGGATAGTGTACACGTGTCATCACATCCATGGACGCTATGAGTCACTAAAGGGTCACACAGCTGCACACCCAAATAATGAACCAGGAAGCAATACATTGTGTGTAAGGATTGTAATTAACAATTGTTTAATTATAAGAAAAAGAGAGAAATAATAAATAGATATTTATTATTTTAAAAAGGGAATATTAAATATTAGTTAAATATTTAATAAATAGAGTTTGGTTGGAAAAATATTAATTAATAGTTGATTAATTAATATTAACTAAACTAGAGAGGTCGTTTGTCTAAATGATCAAAGTTGTTGATCAAACGGACCGGGCTTAAGGTCCATGGGCATAATCCATTTAAATTGTTATTTAAATGAGATTAACCGTAGATTTCTAATTAATCCTCATTATTAACAAAACACCCTAAAGGTTCTCCCTCTCTCTCTCTCTCGATCCCGACTTCGACCGAACACCACCACCTCACGGTGGTTTCTCGTTTTTCCGGCGGTGGTTACCGGCGGACAAGGCGGCGGCGTAGGGTGGCGTACGGCATCGGTCAGGCCGTAGTTAGCGGCAAACCCGAGAACACCCCCTTCGCGGCAGATTGTTTCTCGTAAATGGACCATTCTCTATGGCTATCATTTGCAACATGAAAAAGACAAGGAGAAGAAGTTATACCCTTAGGAGTTTCCTAGAACAAAGATGAAGTTGGTGGTGATGATAAGAAGGCCTAAACCGAGCTTCCCTCTATTGCTAGTCTACCCTAGGTTTGCTCAATCAACTTGTACTAGCAAGCTTGCATGGACTTCAAGGACTTGAATCCACACCAAGGATAGCAACAAGCCTCTTACTTCTGGACTCCTTGTGGTTATACTCCAAGAACACTCTAATAGAACGTAACTAAGTGTATCAAGTAAGTATGTGATAAAAGGATAAAATGAGAGGCAATTAGGACTCTTTTATAAACATAAAAGTGCCATTTCAGATGCCCAAGACCGGCCATGTGTCTCCCAAAATGAAGCCCATGCATTGGGCAAAGATGGAGGTGGAAAACACAATCATTGCATGCAGACTGACACGCGATCGCGGCGCGAACTCTTATAGAATTCGTAGCGCGAACTCTTAAGAGATAGAGCCGCGATCTCAGCCTGCACACTAACCCTTTTCCACTTTCACACTTTTAGTCTCTATACTTAGGTTGCTGTCAGGATTGATCCCCGGTGTGTGACCCAATAGCCCATACCTCATCGGCAGTGATCCAACAAACTCCCACTTGCACATGACACACCGTACCCATAAACCACAGACAAAGAGCGTCCTCTAGTAAGACATCTCTGCCCCCAAGTCAGTATGGGTTTTGTCATCTAGAACAAAAACCAAATCCAAAATCAGTTATGAATTGGTCCTATAGATAAGTGATCATTCATCCTTTCGTTCGCGGTATCCTTGTGAACATGAGACATGGTTAAATGTCAATCTCCAGATCGTTCACGATTATGTTTCTCGATCTCGATTGATGGTGACCCAAAATCTAGTTGCAATCAATCAAATATCATTGCAACTCGAGCACGGCCATGCATTTTACGTCAGTGCTCAATCATCGAGCAGCCCATGGATATCTCTCTAAGTTTGGAGGAATGAATCCCTTTGACTACATTGCTCCGCCACATAGACCATACTTTACATAAAAGCTCCCTTTATAACAGCCAGTTACGAACTGCGTTTGAAAGCAATTAAGGCAAAGCAGATCCATGCATTGTAACACATGTATCTCCAGTCTATGGACAAAATGATATTATCATCCTCACTTACTCGTGACATAAACCATGAAGTAAGTTCAGGTGCAGGTCATCCAGTCACTTGACCATTGCAAGCACAGGCGAAGTGTTGCGTGTCTTTTATCTAATCCATTATTAGATAGCGACCAACCACTTTTCTCAGCCTTATCTCAAACTTCCTCCCCATGAAGAATGACCGACTGTGGACATTTTGAATGTAAAAGGCATTCAGGGAAGTATTAAACATGCTAAGATGGAACACAGTAAGGATTCATAAAATATTCGCCATTGGCGTATCATTAAATCACCTTTAATAATCAATATAGTATGAAATACAATACTGCTTAACGTTCCCAAAATACAAGTACATATCAAACATAAACCAAATAATGCACTCAAACTAAGTCACTAGCAAATCTAACACCTATCGATCTAGTGTGAGAATCATGTACAGCTTGTGACAACGATTTAGTGAAAGCATTGGCCAAGTTGCCTTCCGATGCTACTCTGCTGATGGCAATGTCACCCTCTCTATTACATCTCTGATAAAGTGGTATTTTCGAGGAATATGCCTTGTTCGCTTATGAGCCCTTGGTTCCTTGGCTAGAGCAACCGCACCCTCATTGTCACAGAAGATATTAGGAACCACTCCAAGGTCTTGGATGAACTTCCTCATCTATACCGCCTCTTTAGCTACTTCACTAGCCGCAATGTACTCCAACTCGGTACTTGAATCAGCTACGGTTTCTTGCTTGGAGCTCCTCCAACTTATAGCACCACCATTGAGAAGGATCACAAACCCCGATTGTGATCGGCAGTCGTTCTTATCAGTTTAGAAGCTAGCGTCAGAGTAACCATGTACTCTAAGCTCTTCCTTACCACCAAAAATTAAGAACATCTCCTTTGTCCTCCGAAGATACTTGAGAATGTTCTTTACTGCAGTCCAATGGGCTTGCCCGAGGTTAGCCTGATATCTACTCGTCATGCTCAAGACACACGATACATCAGGACGAGTGCATAGCATGGCGTACATGATTGATCCTAATGCCGAAGCATAAGGGACCCTCTTCATTACTTCTAGTTCCTCTTTGGAACTAGGACATTGAGCCTTGCTCAACGTCACTCCATGCAACATAGGGGTGTTACCCCTTTTAGAGTCCTCCATCTTGAATCGCTTCAAGACCTTGTCGACATATGAACTTTGGCTAAGCCCAATTAGCCTCTTATATCTATCTCTATAGATCTTAATGCCCAAGATATACGCCGCTTCTCCCAAGTCTTTCATTGAGAAACAACTCCCAAGAAAAGATTTAACTTCTTTTAAAGTTGGGACGTCGTTCCCAATAAGTTGAATGTCATCTACATATAAGACAAGGAATACTATAGCGCTCCCACTAGCCCTGACATATACGCATGGTTCATCTTTGCTTTTCGAAAATCCAAACTCTTTGATTTTCTCACCAAAGCAAAGGTTCCAGCTACGAGATGCTTGCTTAAGCCCATAAATAGACTTCTTTAGTCTGTAGACTCTATCAGGATACTCAGGATGTACAAAACCCTCGGGTTGTGACATAAACACCTCTTCATTAAGCTTCCCGTTAAGGAAAGCGGTTTTTACATCCATTTGCCATATCTAGTAATCATAAAACGCAGCTATGGCCATAAGTATTATGATAGACTTGAACATGGCCACTGGTTAAAAGGTTTCCTCATAGTCAATCCCATGAGTTTGCGTGAAACCTTTAGCCACCAGTCGGGCTTTGAAGGTATCTACAGATCCATCCACACCGGTCTTCTTCTGGAAGACCCATTTTACACCCCACTGTCTTATACCGGGTATAAGATCAACGAGTTCCCAGACTTGGTTGTCCGACATGGATTTCATCTCACTCTCCATTGCTTCCTTTCATCTAGCAGACTCACTACCCGCAATGGCCTTCCGGTAGTTGGTTGGTTCATCATGATACACCAATAAGTCATTTCCCTCAAATATGAGAAACCCATATCTCTCTGTCTCATGACGTGGTCTACAGGACCTACGAGGAATCAATGGAGCGTCGTCAGGTACCGACGCATCCTCTTGCTCGGTTTCAACCACTTCAGGTTGAGTGCTAGTGCCGACATCAGTCCCTTCTTCATTAGGTTCTTGAATTTCCGAAGATCAATCCTCTTTCCACCGGATTGCATGGATATCATCTCCCTTTCAAAGAAGACGGATTCGCGCTATAAACACTTTGTTTTCGGAAGGTTTGTAAAACAAGTAACCCATGGCTCCGGTTGGATACCCAATGAAGTAACACCTCTCAGACCTAGGTTCAAGTTTGTCCTCTACCTCTCGTCTGACAAAGGCAGGACATCCCCAAACCTTGAGATATACGATCTTTGGAGCAACTCCATGCCATATCTCATAAGGTGTCTTTTGGACTTTCTTAGTCGGTACGAGGTTAAGGATCCTAGTCGCCGACTCGAGAGTGTACCCCCAAAAACTAATGGGTACTTCCGTGCGACTCATCATTGATCGGACGATATCCAACAATGTCCGATTCCTCCGCTCGGCGACACTATTCAATTGTGGTGTCCTAGGAGGAGTTAGTTGTGAAATAATTCCACAACTAGCTAGATGATCACGGAACTCCGAGCTCAATTATTCGCCTCCCCTATCGGAGCGAAGTATCTTGATAGTCTTGCCTAATTGATTCTGGACTTCATTATGGAAAGTCTTAAAGACCTCAAAGGTCTCATACTTATGCCTAACCAAGTAGACATATCCATATCTACTGAAATCATCAGTAAATGTAACAAAGTATCTAGAGTTGTTCCTTGTAATGTGCTTGAACGTACCGCATACATCGATATGCACTATATCCAACAAGTCTATACCCCTTTCACTCACACCGGTAAAGGGTAACTTAGTCATCTTGTGTAACGCCCCAAGGTTTGAAAGTTTCCTCTACATGTTTCTTAATTTAAATGTTAAGTGTTAGTATGTTTAGCAACTTGCCGTTATGTTATTATGTGAATTATTTGCTTGGCTATAAGTTTGAGTGGCTGAATTGCCAACTTCAGAAAGTTTATAAGTTAGGGGCTAATAGTGTAAATATTGGAAGTTATAAGATATATATGAAGCTTTATCTGACCTTAGAGGTCAAACTTCCTGTTCTTGCAATTACAAACCCACGACACACACACTAGCCAACTTTGATTCTGAATCTCGATTTCAATAGAAGGTTTAAGCATCTGGAAGTGATTCAATAGCAATTCAGTAGCAAAGGTATGTGTTTTTGTTGAATATAGAAGAATTTTAGGTCAAAGGTTTGGATTCATGGTTTGAATACTTGAAATTTTGTGTAAGGTTGATTGTAATGTTTCTTTTGGTGTAAAAGGTCGGACTTTATGTTGTTTCATGTTCTGTGGCCTCAAAAACCCGTTTAGAATCGAGTTAAGAGGTAAAAACCTCGAGATACAGCTGCTGTTCGAACATAGCTCGTCAGTCTGTTGTACCGACTGTCCTTACGGCCGCAAGGATAATTCCCTACAGGCGTAGGCGGCTTTTAAGAAGTTTTTAGTTATTTAGTCTTCTACGGCCGTAGGCAGGTGCTCCTGCGGGCGTAGGATTGTGTTTCGTGGAAATACTATCTAAGGACGAAGGAATAGAACCTACGGGTGTAGCGCACATAGCCTACAACCATAGGAGGTAGAGAACCAGTCCTACGGGCGCAGGGTGGAACCCTACGGCCGTAGTAAAGGAAACTCCTACGGGCGTAAGGATGATTCTCTACGGCCGTAGGGAGGCCGAGAGTCCGAAAGTGGAGTTTACTGTTCGTGTTTGGTTTAAGTTTCCGTCAAGTGTTATGAAGTTAATATAGCACTCGTTCATGAATTGTAGGCGTTAAGAGCTCGACGTCACCCTATTAGGAGTATATTTGCTTAGCTGCTGATAAGGTGAGTGTACCTAACTATATTTAGTTATATACATGCATGATTTACGTGAAAGAATGTAATTTCATGATACCTGTATATGTTATGTATATAAGATGCTTAATTATGTTGTTGATATAATGATGCACAAGGAAAGACAGTATTTAGCTAAGAGTAGCTTTATACTAAGAAAAGTGAAAGCCTAATTATGAGAAGTCGTATTGGGAATTCAGAGAGAAAGAAAGAGGGGTATATTGAGCTCCTTATACCCAAGAAAGGTGTCATGGGTTTGACAACGCGCGAGGTGTGGTCATACCTCTTGACAAGTTAACCGTTTAAGGGTTACCGGTTGTAGCATGGATGTAAAGCATCCCGAGAGGAGTACTCATGCCTTATATGTTTATCTATTCAGTAATATGCTCACTAAGCGTTAGCTTACGTCGTGTGTTGTTTGCAAGTACTTCGAGTAGCGGCAAGGGAAGGACCCAACACTTAGTTAATTGGGTAGCTCCGTATCTTTTGTGTAAAACACAAACACTGGTTTTGTTAAACCGTTAGCGTCATGTAAATTGTTACTCCTTTTGGTAAACCTGGGTCTCTTTTGTAATGCTAACTGGTAGTTTATGTAAATATGTTTTTTTTTTAAAAAGTCGTGTTAAAACTTGGTATCAGAGCCAAGGTTTGAGGGATTTAGGCACATGTAAGTGTGATGTCTAAACTTAAACCGTGGTTTTGAGGTCAAGAGGAGCTATCCCTAGGGCAGTAACCTTGGTGAGCATATAGTAATTAAGAAGTTATAAATGTTTATGTTTATATGCGTGATCTAAGCTTGTGAATCGGGGTATTCCATGGTGACACCAAGAACGGTTGTGTATAATATGTCCCTTACAGCACCGGGCTAGTGTGTGTAAAGAACATATGGTATGCAGTTGAACTTGAGATTTCCATGGTAGTGCCTTGTGAATCAAGTGATGGGTAATACGTGACAAAATGAGTTATGTGAAGGAAATAAGAACTGAGTATGATATAAATGTAGTATTGACAATATTACATACCTTGTTGTAAAAGACAAAGAAAGTTGTTATTGCATGATATGTTAAAGCTTCCTACATTTCAGATGGAACATATAGTAGGGACCAGTGTGGACCCAATCCAACAGTCTGGGACTAGCGGATCCCAGGAGAACAGATGTACGTTCCTTTCAGATGCGATTCGTATACAGACGGAAGGACCTACGGGTAACACTTTAGGGGGAGCAGGCACCGAGGAGTTGCATGGTTCAGAAGGTGACAAGGTCAAGGAAATAGTATCAATAGAACTGGGTAAAGCATTACAAAAGAATGTTCCGTATATTATCAACCAAGTAGTCGAGAAAGTCTCGGGAAGATTGGAAACGATGCTCTAACAGCGAGTAGATGCCACAGTACAAGCTGCTATGATTCGTACACCAATAAGAATTGAGCCTATTCAGGGTTGCAGTTACAGAGAATTTTCAGCTTGTCTGCCATCGCTGTTTAAGGGGGTTACAGATCCCATTACTAGTAATAGATGGCTGACCGCAACAGAGGGAGCTTTTCGTACTAGTGGATGTGTACCGGAAAAGAGAGTATTGTATGCCACGAATCTGTTGCGCGGGGCGGCTAAAGATTGGTGGACAGTGATATTACAAAGAAAGGGAGAAGAACACGCCGAGGCAAGGCCTTGGTCACAGTTTAAGGAGATATTTGAACTGCAGTTTCCACCGAGAGCTTGTGTGGAAAAGATTACGGAGGAGTTCTTGGCCTTGAAACAGACAACATAGTCAATGGATGAGATGAATAAGAAATTTATGGAGATGTCATGGTTCTATCCGGAGTACGTGGCTACGGAGCCAATGAAGATGCAACGATACATTTCTATTCTTAGGAATGATATCAGAGAAGTGTTAGCAACTGCTACGTGTGCTACAGCGGATGAGATGATGAGTCTAGCATGGAAACGGGAGCAGGAGTTGATTAGACAGGGAGTAATTGGAGGGAAGAGGAAGAATGAAGTCGCGAGCTTACCAAGTAAGAGGCAGGCGGTTACACCACAGTGGGAAGGGACAGCTCCCCCACCAAAATGTGCAAAGTGTGGCAAGAACCATCCTGGAGAGTGTAAAGCAGGGCGGCCTGGTTGTTTTAAGTGTGGGAGGCCAAGGCATCTAGCTAAAGATTGTAAGAGTCCCCTAGTGGTGTGTTATAATTGTTACCAGCCAAGGCATGTTAAGTCGCAATGTCCCAAGCCTCTAGCTTCAGATAGAAGTCTTGTTAACCCATCACCCCCGGTTCGTATCAACGAGGGTGGAAACCAGAGAACCGATGCACCCCGTCAGAGGGGCAGAGCCTTTCAACTTACGGCTGAGGAAGCCAAGGTGGAGCCAGACGTTGTAGCAGGTATTTTTGTTGTTAATAATATGCCTGCTGTCGTTTTGTTTGATTCTGGTGCAAGTAGATCTTTTGCTGTTATTTCGTTTTGTGCCCAGTTTATTGTTCCTCCTATTAAATTGGAATTCCCTATGGAAGTAGAAATAGCAGATGATAGAATCATGACAGTAAGTAATGTGTCTAAGATCAATGTGATAGAGATTGATAGTTGTAAGTTTCCGATTGAGCTTATCCCTTTTGCAATGAAAGAGTTTCAAGTAGTAGTCGGTATGGACTGGCTAGGTCTGTACCAAGCTCAGATATTTTGTGATCGAAAGACTGTTCGGATTCAGACCCCAAGTGGGGAAGAGCTGTTGATTCGAGGTGATAGTAAGAGAGTAAGTCTTCCAGTTTGTTCATTAGTGAAAGTTAGAAAGTACCTATTACACGGTTGTACGGCGTTCTTAGCATATGTTGAAGACACCTGCATGGAAAGAAAACCGCTACAAATTCAAGATATACCGGTGGTTTGCGAATATCCAGATGTTTTTCCCAATGAGTTGCCGGGGATTCCACCAGCTCGACAAGTGGAATTCGGAATCGATATACTTCCAGGAGCAGAACCGAAAGCAAAAGCCCCATACAGACTGGCTCCGCCAGAAATGCAAGAACTGATGACGCATTTACAAGAATTGATAGATAAGGGCTTCATCAGACCTAGTAGCTCGCCATGGGGAGCACCAATCTTGTTTGTGAAAAAGAAGGACGACACGTTCAGAATGTGCATAGACTATCGAGAGCTGAACAAAGTTACCATTAAGAATAAGTACCCACTTCCTAGAATAGACGATCTGTTCGATTAACCACAGGGTGCCTCTTGGTTCTCCAAGATATACTTGCGGTCGGGGTACCATCAGTTAAAGATTCGAGAGGAGGATATAGCCAAGACAGCTTTCAGAACACGGTACGGGCACTTCGAATTTGTAGTGATGCCATTCGGTCTTACGAACGCGCCAGCAGCATTTATGGATTTGATGAACCGAGTTTGCCGGCCGATGCTCGATAAATCAGTGATTGTATTTATTGACGATATTCTCATCTACTCTAAGACTTCAGAAGAACACGGTGTTCATCTCAGAGAAGTGCTAGAGACTCTGCGTCGAGAAAAGTTGTACGCAAAGTTCTCCAAGTGCGAGTTTTGGCTACGAGAGGTACAATTCTTGGATCACCTTATTAATCAAGAAGGAATCAAAGTAGACCCTGCCAAAGTGGAGGCTGTAATGAAGTGGGAACCACCTCAGAATCCTATTGAAATCAGAAGTTTTCTTGGGTTAGCCGGGTACTACAGACGTTTTATACACATTTTTTCCAAAATAGCAATACCTCTAACTCAGTTAACGAAGACGAATGTAGAGTTCAATTGCAGAGAGGAACAGCAGAAAGCCTTCGATATTTTGAAACTCAGGCTGTGTAACGCACCAGTTCTTACGTTACCAGATGGGATGGAAGATATGGTCGTTTACTGCGATTCTTCGTATAGAGGGTTGGGTTGCGTGCTTATGCAAAAGGGAAAGTTATCGCGTATGCTTCCCATCAGTTGAAGATACATGAGAATAACTACCCGACTCATGATTTGGAACTAGCAGCAGTTGTCTTTGCTTTAAAGATTTGGAGACACTACCTCTACGGTGTGAAGTGTACTATTTACTCGGATCATAAAAGCCTTAAGTATTTTCTAGAGCAAAAGAACTTAAACATGCGTCAGAGACGGTGGTTAGAACTATTAAAGGATTAAGATTGTGAGATTTTGTACCATCCGGGTAAAGCAAATGTAGTTGTGGATGCCTTAAACCAAAAGTCAGGTACAATACAGATACAGATGCATCATGCAAGAATGTCAGTTATCATTCCCATACTTGATCAAATTAAAGCAGCACAGACCGAAGCGGTCAAAGAAGAGAATCAAAAGAAAGAACGCATTAAGGGTCAGGTATCAAAGTTAGTAAAAGATAGTCGAGACCTTCTAACTCGTTATGATCGTATTTGGGTACCTAATTTCGGGGATGTACGACAAGTTCTATTAGAAGAAGTAAACCGCTCTCAGTTTTCTATTCACCAAGAAGCTACAAAGATGTATAGGGATATGAGAATGAATTACTGGTGGCCAGGGATGAAGCGTGAGATAGCAAGATACGTCGAACGATGTTTGACCTGTTTATAAGTTAAAGCCGAGCACCAGAAGCCACATGGGAAGTTACAACCACTTGATATACCAGTTTGGAAATGGGAACATGTGACCATGGATTTTATTACTAAGTTACCCAAAACTCCTCGAGGCTTTGATGCCATCTGGGTGGTAGTTGACAGACTTACGAAGAGCGCTCATTTTATCGCGATAAAGGAGGCTTATTCCTCTGAAAGAATGGCAGATGTCTATATGCGAGAAATAGTTTCTAGACATGGAGTTCCTGTCACAATTGTTTCAGATAGAGATACCAGATTCACTTCTAGATTCTGGAACAAATTTCATCAAGATTTGGGAACGAAACTACATCTGAGTACCGCGTTTCATCCACAGACAGACGTTCAAAGCGAAAGAACTATACAAACGTTGGAGGATATGCTCAGAGCTTGTATTATCGACTTCGGGGGGTAGTTGGGATACATACTTACCGCTAGTAGAGTTTTCTTATAACAACAGTTTTCATTCGAGTATTGGCATGCCGCCATACGAGATGTTATACGACCGAAAATGTAGAAATCCGGTGTGTTGGGGTGAAGTTGGTCAGAGGGAATTGGGCAGTACAAAAATAGTACAACAAACCACTGAGCACATACAGCAGATACGCGAACGGATGAAAGCAGCCCAGGATAGACAGAAAAGCTACGCAGATAAGCAACGATCACCACTAGAGTTCTAGGTTGGTGACTATGTTCTGTTAAAAGTATCACCCTGGAAAGGAGTAATCAGATTCAGAAAGAGGGGCAAGCTAGGGCCTTGATTCATCGGCCCCTTTAAGATCGTTACGAGTGTTGGGAAAGTAGCTTACAGACTGGAGCTTCCAAAAGAGATGTCTCAGATTCACAATACATTTCATGTGTCCCATATTCGTAAGTGCCTCGCAGACGAGTCAGCCATTGTTCCTTTGCAAGATGTGATGATTAACGAAAAGCTCAGTTACGTGGAACAACCAATAGCCATTCTAGAAAGGAAAGTGAAAACTCTACGTAACAAACAGATGGGTCTGGTGAAGGTTCAGTGGTAGCACAGGAAAGGATCAGACTATACTTGGGAGCCAGAAAGTGATATGAGACAGAATTACCCTCAGTTGTATTTACAGTAGATTTCGGTGACGAAATCGTCCCAAGTGGGGAAGAGTTGTAACGCCCCAAGGTTTGAAAGTTTCCATTACATGTTTCTTAATTTAAATGTTAAGTATTAGTATGTTTAGCAACTTGCCGTTATGTGATTATGTGAATTATTTGTTAGAATATGCCCACCGATGCAAGTATACCATTTGGAATCACTACCGATGATGTATGGGCCTATTGGGTCATACACCGGGGTCAAATCTGACAGCAACTTAAGTAAAGGGATCAAAAATGGCAAAAGAGAAAAGTTGACTTCGCAGGCCGCGTTAGCGCCGCTAACTATTAGGAGTTAGCGCCGCTAAGTCCTATAGGATAGCGCTACTACGGCTGCATGGGCTTTATGTCATGTCAACTGACTAGCCGCGTTAGCGCCGCTAACCCTTTAGAGTTAGCGCCGCTAAGTATGGGTTAGCGCCGCTAAGTCCAAACGGCATCTTTTTGTCATATCACCTCAAAAGTGAACCAATGCATGGGAGTTATGTAATCATCGATCTTGGCCGGCTTGGGAAGGTTAAGTGGCGTCCTAATCTTTATAAAAGGGCTGCTTAACCCTCTCTTACTCTCTCTTGGCTAGAATTACATATACACACACTTTGGTTTATTTTCTCTCAAGTGCTACAAAGACTTGGAGAGTTCTAAAAGGGTTCTAGTTCCAGAAGTTGATCCAAGTTCGTGGTTGCTGTTCTCTCATCGGTTTTCTACTGTGAAGAATCGAAGGGAGCTTCCTAGCTAAAGAGATTTGGCGTGTTGCCGGGGTATCCATCCGATAGTCGATTCGTTCAAGTCACAAGGAACAAAATCAACCACTTCATCAAATTTTGCTGGAGCTAAGGAGCTGGTATAATCTCCTTTACCCTCAGTTTTGTTGCATTTCATTTCATAGAGATTGGTCCATTATTGGGGTTTTCGTTTTATGCTTTATGTGCTTGTACTTTGGGCCTTTTATGTTGTACCTTTGCTTCCGTTGCATGCCCTGAGAACCCCAACATTATTTGCTTAGCTATAAGTTTGAGGGGCTGAATTGCCAACTTCAGAAAGTTTATAAGTTAGGGGCTAATAGTGTGAATATTGGAAGTTAATAGATATATATGAAGCTTTATTTGACCTTAGAGGTCAAATTCCCTGTTCTTGCAATTAAAAACTCACGACACACACACTAGCCCAACTTTGATTCTGAATCTCGATTTCAATAGAGGGTTTAAGCATTTGGAAGTGATTCAATAGCAATTCAGTAGCAAAGGTATGTGTTTTTGTTGAATATTGAAGATTTTTAGGTCAAAGGTTTGGATTCATGGTTTGAATCCTTGAAATTTTGTGTAAGGTTGATTGTAATGTTTCTTTTGGTGTAAAAGGTCGGACTTTAAGTTGTTACATGTTCTGTGGTCTTAAAAACCCGTTTAGAATCGAGTTAAGAGGTAAAAACCTCGAGATACAACTGCTGTTCAAACATAGCTCGTTAGTATATTGTACCGACTGTCCCTACGGCCGCAGGGATAATTCCCTACGGGCGTAGGAGGCTTTTAAGAAGTTTTTAGGGTTCCTGCGGACGTAGGCAGGTGCTCCTGCGGACGTAGGATTGTGTTTCATGGAAATACCGTCTAAGGACGAACAAATAGAACCTACGGGTGTAGCGCACATAGCCTACAACCGTAGGAGGTAGAGAACCAGTCCTACGGGCGCAGGGTGGAACCCTACTGCCGTAGTAAAGGAAACTCCTACGGGCGTAGGGATGATTCTCTACGGCCGTTGGGAGGTCCAGAGTCAGAAAGTGGTGTTTACTGTTCGTGTTCAGTTTAAGTTGCCGTCTAGTTTTAAGAAGTTAATATAGCACTCGTTCATGAATTGTAGGCGTTAAGAGCTCGACGTCACCCTATTAGGAGTATATTTGCTTAGCTGCTGATAAGGTGAGTGTACCTAACTATATTTAGTTATATACATGCATGACTTTCGTGAAAGAATTTAATTTCATGATACCTGTATATGTTATGTGTATAAGATGCTTAATTATGTTGTTGATATAATGATGCACAAGGAAAGACAATATTTAACTAAGAGTAGCTTTATACTAAGAAAAGTGAAAGCCTAATTACGAGTAGTCATATTGGGAATTCAGAGTGAAAGAAAGAGGGGTATATTGAGCACCTTATACCCAAGAAAGGTGTCAGGGGTTTGACAACGCGCGAGGTGTGGTCATACCTCTTGACAAGTTAACCGTTTAAGGGTTACCGGTTGTAGCATGGATGTAAAGCATCCCGAGAGGAGTACTCATGCCTTATATGTTTATCTGTTCAGTAATATGCTCACTAAGCGGTAGCTTACGTTGTGTGTTGTTTGTAGATACTTCAAGTAGCGGCAAGGGGAAGGCCCCAACAGTTAGTTGATTGGGTATCTCCGTATCTTTTTTGTAAAACACAAACACTTCTTTTGTTAAACCGTTAGCGTCATGTAAATAGTTACTCCTTTTGGTAAACCTGGGTCTCTTTTGTAACGCTAACTGGTAGTTTATTTAAATATATTTTTTTGAAAAAGTGGTGTTACATCTTGCCTAATAAACAAGACTCGCATGATTCATTTGACCCAAGGTCAAATGATTCCAAGATCCCTTCCGCTTGGAGCTTGGTGATGCGTTTCTTGTTTATATGGCCAAGACGGCTATGCCATAAGGAAAACTTATCCAAACCATTTTTAGATCCAGAATCAATGTTCATGATTGCTCTATTATTTTCTATGTATGCATCAGCTTCGTATATACCACGACAAGGATAAGCTTTAAAGTAACAAACATCATTTTTGAAACAAGAAATACAACCATTTTTAAATTTTAAATAATATCCATCATCGTACAAAGCATGAAATGATAAAATGTTTTGCGCCACAAGTGGTGAATAGCATACATCGTTTAAAGTAATAGAATAGCCGGATTTAAAAGTAAGCTCTACGCTTCCTTTCTCTAATACTGGGACGACCTCCTTGTTCCCCACGATTAGCTCCAGCTTCCCATCTCTCAACCTTCTACTTCCCTTTAGCACTGCACAATGTTACAAACGTGAGTGCCACAGCCGGTATCTAAAACCCAGCCATTAGATGTAGAAGTATGATGGAGTTCAATCATGAACGTACCAGAAGTAGAAGCGCCTACTCCTGAAGCTCGTAGCTTCTTAAGGCCCTCCAGGTACTTTGGGCAACTCCAGCGCATGTGCCCTTTAACCCCGCAGAAGAAGCAAACCGCCTCTTCTGGAGTCTTAGCTTGAGGGATAGGACCCTTTTGCTTAGGCTCCGGGGTAGGGTTTGGCTTGGGTGCCCCAACCTTACCCTTACCTCTACCATTTGGGGTAGAGGCCAGTTTCTTCCTCTTCTTGGACTCCCCTTCCTTGATGGCCAAGACGGGAACGGAGGTGGAGGACTTTTGCTTGGTCATGTTGGACTCAGCGGTCCGCAGCTTACCATGCAACTCCATGAGCGATTTATCCATTCCATGCATATGATAATTCACAACCAATTGATCATATGATGGAGGGAGAGACCGTAGAATCAATTCCACTGCCATCTCTCTTGCGATGGCAAATCCCAACCTCTCAAGGCGTTCCACCAATGCCTTCATTTTGAGGACATGGTGGGACATGTTCCCGCCCTCTTGCAGCCGGCAACCGAGTAGATCGTTTAGACAACAATACCGTTCTTGCCTCGCTTGTTGTTGGAACATGTCCATCAACTCGCGCATCATTCGTAAGTACTGAGATGCTCCATCAATTTTTGCAAGTCGGAGTTCATTGTGCGTAACATGAGGCAAGTAACCTCGGTAATGTCTTTTAGACACTTTTCATAAGCATCTTTAACGGCCCTACTCACATTGGTAGTAGGGGCTTCGGGGATAGGTTCCTCGATGGTGGCCAACTTGTCCTCATGTCGGAGGACTATCCGAAGTTGTCTTGACCAATCCATAAAATTGGTTCCATCAAGTTTCTCTTTCTTTAGGAAAATCCTAAGAGAAAAGGTGGTGTTGGTGTTGGTGTTAGTTGATGCCATCTATAAAAAGCAAATTATATTTGGTTAGTTTGATTGAAATCCTTGTTAAAATAATTACCCCAAGTCTTTAATGAAAAACAACTATTTTAACAACGACTAAGAACCTTATTTCACCTTGCACTGTGACGAGTATTCCGCGGATCACGTGGCAAGGCTATTTAGGCCGGCAACCATTGACCGATTGCAATCCATTATTGCATCCCTTAGTTCCTTGCGGGATCCTACTTGACAACCATTGTGCCAAGTTCGGCATAATTGATCCCTCCACACCTATCTGAAAATAATATTTTACATAACCGCGGCTAGAGCTCGACGATTATATGAAATATTAATTTGAAACCGTAAATCAACCATCAAAGATACACGATGGTACTTTTGCCCAATGGTTGACTCGGCTAGAGCTCGACAATCGACCTTGCGAGTTGTCACACACTCCTTCCACACAACTCACACAAAAATTGATTCGGCTAAAGCTCGACAATCAACCCTTGTGTGGTTAGATTCGGGTGGTGTCATTTTATCGGTGGCGTGAGATTTACATTTAGAAAACGGGATTTAGTTTTCCGGTTAAAAACCATTTTGAGTTTGATAAACAAAAAGTGACAAAAACCAAATGTTCTCACTAACGGATAAGAAACCAATTTTATATCCTATTGTTAATCAGGTGTGCGCGCGAGAGTTGTTAAACCATTTTTAAAACTCTTGGGCTTTATTACTTATCAAAAATTGTCTAGCATGCAATAGTCCTATAACTCATGCATAAACAATATATAATAAAACCATCACACGCCTACAAAGTAGTTGGTAACCATGCCCCTAAAACCTATGCGTTTTCCCGTGAGCCACTACGGGAAAACAAAGTCATCTAAGGAAAAAATTTCCTTGAATTCGGATGTGCTCCCACTAAAATCGCCACCTCCATTGGGCCTTCCGGATTTCTGTTCGCCAAGCCGTCACTCCATAGACTACCGATGGTTAAAATTCTGTTTTATTTTATGATTATCTATTAATTTAACACCTTTCCATTTTATAAATTTAATACTTTAAAAAATGTGGGGGTATTGTTAAAATTCCCAAACTTTCATTAATTAATTAAGAATAAGTTTGATTATTTTAAGATTATCTATTAATAACTTTTTAATCTCAACATTCTATCTATTTGATCAATGGCTATATATGGTTTTCGCAGTTCTCTTACGAAAAACGGTTCTCGTTTGAACCATATATATATATATATATATATATATATATATATATAAACATGCAAAATAGTTAAGAATTTTGAGCAGGGTTCATTCTAAATGCAAAATGCAAAAAGCGAAAAACGCAAAATATAAACATGCTGGTCACCTAGATGCTTCCAAAATGCAAAAATTATGAAAATGCAAAATGCAAATCCAACATGATTCAATGAAAATGCAGTCTAAAATGCAAAATTACACATTCAAACCCAAAATGCAAAATCCATACAAAACACTACATACTGCCCAAAATGCAAACAAAAATTTCATGCTTAAAAAAAATTAGAAGAATATGGGAAGAGTGATCTTGTTTGAAAGAGGACTAAAAAACTAAAAGATTGGTATAATATTTTTGTTTAAATTTATAAACCTTAAAAAGTTATAACAATTCAAAGTTTTTTGGGTTTTTTTTAAATTGTGGGTTGTTGAAGGGGGGATTTTCCATGTTTGCCCTTTTCTTCCTTTATTAATACATCATAATTACAGTTTTGCCATTGTTAAATTCTATCCATTAATTTTGATGATCCAATGGTCCCGATTGGTTCAAGTGTGGGGAGAATCCACATGCTATTTTGCGGTTCAGGGAGTTTCCTTTACTTTTTCTCTACACTTTAATGAATTTTGTTTATCTTCTTGTACATTAAGGACAATGTACGATTTAAGTGTGGGGAGGGAGTAAATGTTTGCCATTTACTTGCTATGTTTCTCTTGTTTTAAACTCTGCGTTCATAATAGCTTAGAAATGGATTTTGACTAAAATTTTTCGGAAAATTTTATCCTTTTGGACATTTTTAGACCTTCTCGCATAATAGATCGTAACTTTCATGAAGCTGCCTTATCACAAATCACTTGAGTTTTGTTGATTATCTGAATTCTATTGCACATCCACACCTACACTCGCATTCCTGAGCATTCGAGCCACAACACTTCGTTTCTTTACCCAGTTAGCTAAGGGAATAGCTCATATATATGCTGATAGTTGCTTTGATAATAGAACTTGCTCATTAAATGCATTTCAAGACCATGAACTAAATGTTTGCATTTACATGATAGAGGCACTAGGAAAACCCCAATTCAGCCTATATACTTTTGTTTTTATCAAATTTTTTATATATGACCCCTAGGTAACCACTTTGAGCCTAAGCCTTTCATTTCATTACCCATGTTTTTTCTGTTTTAATCTTGATTATTTTTAAGATTCCAGAATCAGTTTGACCAAGTGTTATGCTACTAAGTTCCATGCGGTTATCTTGTGCTATTCAGTTGTTCATGCACCGATTAGCGGGATATGAAAATACATATGTCCCTTTTCTTGTTCTGTTTATGCTGCATACAACTGAGTTATCTTAGAAAATCAAAAAAAAAAAAATTAGAAAATGAGAAAAATGAGATCTGCAGTTATTTGGCATGCTTTGCCTTGGCTATTTTTGAGCCTGTCATACATTGAGTAGTCGTTTTTTTTCAGTATTACCTGAATGTTAGCCATCATTCAGATGATTCTGATTCCACTTCAGCTTGATGAATTGCATTCTCACCAAAAATATTGAGTTATTCTTATTTTCCTTCAATAATAGCAGCTTATACGATTTTGAACTTGATTTTTGGATTCTATTTAGCCACTTTTATATATCCCTATTACTTCCCTTAGCTTTAACCCCGTTACAACCCAAGCAAAGACTTCTTGATATTTGCATATGCTTATGTTATTTGGTGGAGATTTGATGATTGATCAAGCTTATGTTATTCTTTGCTTCAATTATGCACTACTGCACGTATACACTTGCCCTACATACAGATTGAGTGCTTGAGAGACCACTGGTGAGGTTTGAAGTCAAATACTTGTCAGAATTCTTGTGTGCGTGTAAGGTTTGCATGGACTTTGTCTATAATAAAACATAAAAGCGTGTCCTCAGTACTTTGCTTAGATATCTGTTAAGCGTTTAGATCTTTACTTTGTCGGAAGGATACTTTATTGCACTAATTGAAGTCATTTGATGTATTTTTAATTGATTGCTACATCAGAGTTTGCTTGAGGACAAGCATAGTTTAAGTGTGGGGAAGTTTCATATACGCTAATTTATACATATTTCTTACGCGCATTTCCCTGCATAATGCATAGATTTGCAGTGATAATCCTTAATTTAGTATCTAAATCACTTATTATTCACTATGCAGGCATTTATTGGCATTTCAGCAACAAACATACGATTCCCGGTTGATTTCCAGCAAAAGAAGTTGAAAAATAAAAGAATAAAATTCTTCACGTCCCTTCACGACCCCTTACGGGCCGTGAAGGCCATTTATGCTCACGAGCCGGATAAAACTTCATGAGCCATGATTCCTTTGCCCTTCACGACCTCTCGCGGCCAGTGAGAAGGTCGTGAGAAGCTTTTCTAATGGTGCACTTGGCTACTTGATCAAGTTGCTTCCTCAGCACTTCACGACGCCCTTCACGGCCAGTATAAGGTCGTGAAGCCCATTTCTTCACGGCCCGTGAACATTCTTCACACCCGTGAAGACTGCCCTGCTCCTCTATAAATAGCAGTTTGCACAGCACAACATGACACACAATATTGAGACGAAAATACGCATAAAAACACCCAGAAATCACTTTGTATATAGTCTTTTTTATAGTTTTTGGTTCTAAACTCCTTGGGGAAACCTTTGGAGTATGGGAGAAGCATAGGAGAAGATCTTTCAATCTTATAGAAGTTCCATTTTCATTTCTTTCATCACCATTGTTGTTGTTCTTCATTATGGGTAATCTCTAAACTAATTTCCATAATGTTAGGTATGAAATCATTGGTCTGTATGATTGATATTGTTATAATGGAATTTTAAACTCATTTGCTCACTTGAATCAAAATGATACCAATGTAGTTCTTGGTTATATGTATGTTTTTATGCCTTGATTATATGAATTTCTAGATGTTTATTAATGATGATGATCCAATGAAGGTATGATCAGATATGTTTATTAATGATTTCTGTCCGTGTGGGTTGTCTAGTAATGTTTGATAGGTTTGTCTACATCATTGTTCAATCTATCTTTGAAATTTCATATATTCAAACAAGTTTTGATCTTATCAAATTCATGCTAGGTTTGGTGGTTTTTGATTTGGTCATGCTTGGTATGCAATTTTGTGGCTTCACATTAGGTTAACGGGGGATGGTTTGAAATCTTGATTTATGCATCTTTTTGTATTTCCAAGCGGTTTCAGAGGTTATGCTCATGAAACTTGGCGCGTTCAAATAAACCATTTTGTAAGTAAAGATTTCGGGTTACAAAGGTTTTTGAATCTTGAGTCCTTATAAACTTATGATTTGTAGGAATACGGGTTGTATCATCTTCATTCGTAACTCTTTATATGTTGATTTGGTTATTTCAACATGTTTTAAGAAATCCATTTAATCATTGTTATAAAAGCATATGTACTATCCATTACTATTTTGTTTGATTTAAGATTCGAGTGAGCATCTCCTTTTCTGCTTATTATCTCCCTGCTTGATCCATCTGTTTTTATATAAATTGGTATTTTAGTTAGTTTAATATTAAATAATCAATTCTCTAATTCTCCACTGATCAAACAACAATTATACTTAAGTATTGGTAGTTTCCTATCCTGGTGGAACGATATCCGGTCTTACCTAGTCTATACTACTATTGATCAGGTCATACTTGCCTGAATCGTGTGTATTATCTACTTTGTAATATCGTTTTTATAAATTTAAAACGAGGTTGTGACAAAAGATTTTACTCTTAATAAACCAGCAGTCCGAGTACACATCAGTGACTATTAAGTATTTGAAGGTATACGGATTTGTTGATTATCCGGGTTTGAAGGTATCCTGGTTTGTTGATTATCCAGGTTTGAAGGTGTCCGGATTTGTTGATTATCCAGGTTTGAAGGTATCCGGGTTTGTTGGTTATCCGGGTTTGAAGGTATCCGTGTTTGGATTGTATACAGTTTTACTCATCCAGTTTTTGAACTTCATCAGGTTTCTTATATCCGGTTTTTGTAATTGTTACTTGTATCTGGTTTGTGTAAGTGTTGTGTATCCGGATTCTATACATCCGGTTTTTGTACATCCGGTTTTCTGTATCCGGTTTTCTCGTAACACTTAGTAAATTTCTAGAACAATTTTGAATCTTTTCCAGAGAAACAATGAAGACAAGATGAGTACATATAGTGAGACACTTTCTTTTGGATCAGACACTAAATCTCCGGTTCTATACCGTGGATAATACAATTTTTGGAAAGGAAGGTTCATGGATTTAGTTGAAAATAATGAGAAATACGGTGAACTCATGAAGAAGAGTATCGAAGAAGGCAATGGTGTGTTTAGAATTGATCAATATGATGATTCAACTCATAATCCAGCTTTGGAAGCAATTCACATACCCAAGTTACCCCATGAATATATAGCTGACGAAAAATTAGAGCAACAGCATATCAGAAAGCAAAATACTATTTAAAACATGGTTTATCTGCTGAATTTTATATCAAAGTCAATGGGTTCAATACTGCTAAAGAGATTTGGGTTGAAATCAAAAATCAAATGGAAGGAACTGACTCTGGAGTTTGGGTAAAGGAAACAACTTTGGTGAATGCTTTTGATCATTTCACATTCAATCCTACTAATGAGAATGAAGGCCCACATGTGCTTGAGGATTATGTACAACAACTGATGAAGGAGAAAATATGCTTTCTGGAATAATTGAACACTTTGAATTCTCTTTTAATGATAGTCAGCTACAGAGAAAGTATGTTATTATGATCCAATTCCAACTGATGAAAGTATGTTCACTGTAACAACCTCTCAACCGGCCTAGATTAATAAAGGTAATTAGTTTACTAATCATATTAATTAAGATTGATTATGTGAAATTAATTGTTATAATATGATTAATTAGTTTACATTTATATTTATTTTAAATGTGTAAATTGATTAATTAATTAAATAAGAGAGTTAGTGGATATTGAGGTGTCATTTGAGTGTGTGCTTAATCACCTAAAACTCCACCAACATCACCTCATTACATGCAATTGAAATTGTGTGTGTGTGTGTGTGTGAATTGGAGCACTCGGCCTAGAAGAAGAACAATATAAAGAATTCTTCATCTTTACGATTCAATCTTGATTAATTGTTTGGATTCTGCCATATCTGAATCAAAGGTTAGCATAATCTGATTTAGATTTGTTGAATTCATTCGGATTTTATGATTTATATGAATTCCGCATGATGCTTCTTGAATTGATAAACTTAGGTTGTTTGCATGATAGAGTTGATTGATAATTTATGTTCATTATATGCTTAGAATGAATTGTGGAAACATGGATTATATACATGTGTATAAAACAGCCTAGAATTGAAGTTAGAATCAAAACCGTTCAAGAATATGAATCATTCCTAATTAGTGGTTTTGAATCAATCGGAATGTATGAAATCCGAACAGTATATTCGGAATTGGGGTTAAATCCAAATAAGTTGATAGGAAGCATATTAAATTCCGAACAGATAAATCCTTGCTCTAACACTTGGATGAAAACCGAACAGAATGATCGGAATTGATACAATCCGAATGAAATGATTGGATTTTATAGAATCCGAATAGTACCAAGACTAAAATTCCCTAACACCTTATTCGGAATTGGATTGATCGAAATTGATGATCATTCGGAATTGAACAACTACCTTTACTCGGAATTTCATTTGATCGGATTTGGCTTATATTCGGAATTGGACCTTTTGTTAGGAATTGGCCTTTGCTCGGAATTGAACAAAGTATCAATAGGATTTGAATTCATCGGAATTGGACTTCATTTGGTATTGGACTTATGCGGAATTATGACTTATCCGGAGTTTAAGAAGAAATCCGGATGTTATCCGGAATTGATATAAAACCGCATGAATGGCCTTTGCTTATTCGGAATTGTGAATTGGTGTTCGGAATTATGATAATTCCGCATAACCTACCTGGAATTTAGGACTTGAAATATTTCCTTAACACTTTAATCGGATTTGGACTTTATTCGGATTTGGACTTATGATGATAAAACCGAATGGCCAAGAAACCGCATGAAGACTTGTACGGTTTTGGACAATGTCTTGGAATTTCCTTATCAATTCAAATAATTGATGTACTGATTTTTATATATATCTGTAATATATGTGATATATATGTACACATGTGATATATGAATGAGTGTACTAATTATGGTGAATCGGTATTAAGGATCATATACTGACTTGTGTTTACATATTCTCAGGAACTGAGAAGACTCAGTGAGTTAGTCATCTGAGTGAACTGCAACCATGCTGACTATGGTGAGTGCATTTATATCTTTGGATATACAGGATATGATATCCTAATTGTGACTATGCTCTTGTTGAATATGTATACAAGTGGTTTTGGAGATCAGCGTGGTGAATTTTCAGCTGGGCCTGTGTTTAGGGATATATAGTATAAGTACATTTATTGATTTGCATTTGTTGTATTCAAGGGTGCTAATATTATTGTCCATGTTAACCGGGCTATCGGTAAACCTTGGTTTTGGCTGACCTTGGTTGTAGGTGCTTGCAACACCGCCGGTTCTCCTGGGATATATGAGCTTTGTGTTTGGGGCATGTTTGCCTTGTATATGTTTAGATATATGTTCCCTCACTTAGCTTTGTGCTAATTCCCCACTAGATTGTTTTGCAGATCCTCCGTGGTGAGTTTCTTGAAGATGACGACTGGGGATATGGACAGACCACTACTCTGATGTCAAAGGTTTTTTATAAGAGCCTGTTTTGTAATTAACACTGTAGTGGCAATTTTGTAAATCTGAATCAGACAAAATTTGTATTTATCTTTGGTTTTTAATGTAATTATATGTAATTAAGCTTCCGCACGCAGTTTCATGATAATTAAAAGTACAGTGTTACATTCACTGAGATTAAAGAGTTGGGATATCAAGGAAATCTGACACGTGTTAGTCAATTCAAAAGATCAAACTTGGTCCCTATCTAGAAAACCTTATATTCAATAATCATGAGGTGTCTTACAAGTGTGTCCAAATGAATAGATGCTGGAAACTTCAATGCATTTAAAATCCTGGTTGGCATGATATGCCTATAGAAATATTTTTTGCACTTTCTCAATCTCAATCACAGTCACAGGGAACTCCAGATCCTATCATTGAAGTCGATGTTGAAATAATGATTATTACTCCACCAGTTGTAAAGAGTTCTGCAATTCAAAAATCAGCTGAGACTCCAAAACCAGCTGCTGCAATATCAGCAGTATATTCTCATGATGATATGTTTGACATAGATGTTATTGATTCTGGTGACGTAGATAAAGTAGAGAGGATAAAAGAAATAGAGAGTGAACTGGTAAGAAAAGAAAGTGAGAGTGCTGAGGGGTCACTAGCTATAAAAAGCCAGGAAGCCACGCCTACTATCGGGTCTGACACAGTCATTCCTGATAATGAACAAGTCTCTGTCTTCGCAGCAGAGCAATCACAAACCCCACCCAGCTACTCAGTTTCCTCTCAATAGGAAATTGTTTCATTTTAGCATGGGGATAAAACACATAATCTACCGAAGTCTCCTTCTGAGACAGTAGGTATTGAAAAAGGAACCAGTCTGCCGCAGGTTTCCGACGTTCACTTGTTTGAGCACATCGATGCCTCTCGAATTACCGAGAATCTTTCCCTACACAGTCACACATTCGTATCATCTAGTGTCCTCTCAAAAGGACCAATGGGAACATCTATAGAAGGTATCGTTCAAGATTTTCTTCAAGGATTAGATGGAAATCCCACCACAGTCAACATTGGTCCAGCTGTGAACGTGGGTGGCTCTACTTCTGAAGGATTTGTTCCTCTAATTGTAGATGTCTTTGAAGGGTTTTGTGGGGTATAAAAACATGCACAGTGGAATAAAACCCCCTCCAGTGATCTCATCTAACTCGTACAGAAACTAACAAGAGGAAGAGGGTTAGAAAAGTTATACCTTGATGAAACCAAAACTTTTTCTTCAAGCCTCTAGACAGCTGCAGGTTATCCACCGCTACTGCACCGCCTCGAACTGGCTGCTAGACCGCCTAAGGATTGAACCTCGGATCAAATAACCATGACCCGTGATGTGTGTGTGTTTCCGCCTCGCCACCGGCCACCGCCCTCGGTGGTTCGGTTTTCCCTTTGCGCCGCCGCCGCCGAGAAAGAGAGAGGAGGGAGAGAGCTTTTAGGGTTATCTTCCTTTTACTTGTAATTGACTTATCATTATATGAGGCTTATAATAAGGTTTATATATATAATCCTTATTAGGCCAAGCCCGTTTAATTAAAGCCCAGTTTTAATTAAACTATTAATCAATTACATAAAGTACCCTCGACCTTTCTAATTAATTAATAACTATTAATTAATTGGTCCCGTTAATATTTAAACTAAATATTAACTTCTCCTTTTAAATAATAAATAACTATTATTATTTTCTCTTTCTCAATAATTAATCATACTATTAATTATTGTGATACACAAACATGTAAAATCCAACAGGTTCTAATTGGGTGTGCAACGGTGTGATCCTTTAGTGTCACATAGTATTGGACACGATAGTACATGTTATCTATCTCTGCACATAATCTAAAAGACTCCCACTTGTGCAAGATAAGTAACACTCCTTGTACATCGTTGGCCTAAGGAGGTCCCTAGCCAGACGCTTAGGTTTACCAGACTATGAGATCTCTTATATCTAGAGACATAATCCACGCCTTGGATTATCTAGGCTTTTCATTTTGCATCGCGATATTTCGTAATGTGAGTATTTGACATTGAGCAGGGATCTCATCTAATACTCAGATTTTCTCGACTCTGATTTCGACACTCTGCAGTTACGGTTTTCCCGAATGAATAACTATCATTCTAACCGAGTGCGGCCACACATTTTTAGTAGTCTTAATCGTCGAGGAGCTCAGAAAATATCTCTCCTAAAAAAGAGGTCCAAATCCCATCTTGACTATTTGCAATTTGAGGACACGGCTTCCGCTGCACCTAGACAAGCCCCTTATGATCACCCTGTTACGGCTTGACGTTAGAACATGCTAAAGTACAAAAGTTACCATGCCCCAAACCAAATATCTCAGGTCTAAGTACAACCTATCAGGTTTACTTATGTTAATGCTCCATGAAGTAAGCCCGATGCGGATCACCCTAATATTTATCCCTTGATAAATATCTATGAATATTTGGTCACAACCTTGTGCTTTTATTCATACCCGAATAAATCATCAAATATCCATAATATGGTTACCTCCCTAATGTAGCTCCCACTACATTAAGTAGCTACGGGCATTTTAGACAATTCATAACTTGACTTGTCATGGATAGGTTAAACATGCTAAAAAATAGACAACTAGAAACAATTATGTAAAAACCTCCTATTTCAATCCCATTAAATGTAATTACATAATAAACGAATTTCAAGTTACATCTATAGTAATAATCAAAAAACACGAACTAGCTGCTATGTTCCAAGTACTGCATTCCTATGGAACTTGCATGCCTCTCATGCTTAGCTCTAGCTAGCGGCTTCGTCAACGGGTCAGCAACGTTGTCGTCCGTCGGTATCTTTTGTAGTCTAATATCATCTCTTCCAATGATTTCTCGGATGAGGTGATATTTCCTGAGTACGTGCCTAGTCCGCTGATGATCTCTAAGCTCTTTAGCTTGCGCTACAGCCCCTGAGTTGTCACATAATATATCGATCGGTCTAGAGATACTGGCAACAACTCTAAGATCCGAGATAAAATTCTTCAGCAAGACAGCTTCCTTTGCCGCATCACTTGCCGCAATATACTCTGCCTCTGTAGTAGAATCTGCTATTTTATCTTGCTTCTGACTCTTCCAAGATATGGCTCCTCCGTTTAGGGTAAAGACAAAACCTGACTGCGACCTGAAGTCCTCTCTGTCGGTCTGGAAACTGGCATCAGTGTAACCAGTTATACTGAGCTCATCCATCAAACCTCCATATACTAGGAATATGTCTTTCGTCCTTCTCAGATACTTGAGAATATTCTTGACGGCTACCCAATGGGCTTCACCAGGATTTTGCTGATATCTACTCGTGACACTGATAGAATAGGCAACATCGTGTCTAGTACATAGCATGGCATACATAATTGAACCAACTGCCGAGGCATATGGTATCAATTTCATCTTGTCCTGATCTTGACTAGACACAGGACACTCAGCCTTGCTCAAAATCGCGCCAGATTGCATAGGAATGAATCCTTTCCTGGATCTATCCATCTTAAATCTTTTCACGACTTTGTCAATATAAGTACTTTGACTAAGTCCGATAAGCCGCTTAGATCTATTCCTATAGATCTTTATACCCAGTATATAAGCAGCTTCTCCCAAGTCTTTCATCTGGAACCATTTACCTACCAGGATTTTACTCCTTGTAATACTAGTATATTGTTTCCTATTAACAGTATATCATCTACAGACAAGACTAGGAAGGTTACCGCGCTCCCACTGAATTTAGTGTAAATACACGTCTCGAACTCACTTTTGGTAAAACCAAACTCTTTGATACGCTCATCAAAGTGTAAGTTCCAGCTCCTAGATGCTTGCTTTAGTCCATAGATGGATTTAAGCAACTTGCATACTTTATTAGGATTCTTTGGATCCGCAAAACCATCCGGATGTATCATATATACATCCTCTGTCAATTTCCCGTTAAGGAAAGCGGTTTTGACATCCATTTGCCATATCTCATAGTCAAAATATGCTGATATGGCCATAAGGATCCTAATAGTCTTAAGCATTGCCACTGGGGAAAAAGTTTCATCATAGTCAACACCATGAGTTTGCGTGAAACCTTTTGCCTCTAGCCTTGCTTTAAAGGTATCCACCTTTCCATCCATGTCTGTCTTCTTCTTGAAGACCCATTTGCACCCAACAGCTTTACTGTGTTGAGGCAAATCTACTAACTCCCAAACTTGGTTGTCATACATGGATTGCATCTCTTCCTTCATGGCTTCTAGCCACTTCTCAGATTCTAAACCTGAGGCAGCGTCTTGGTAGGTAGTGGGTTCTAAAAGATCACATTCGTCTTGAGCAACTAGGAATCCCAAATACCTATCTGGCTCATTACGAGGCCTACTTGACCTGCGAAGGTCTTGTGTTTGCCCCTCTTCCTCAACCACAGACTCGGGTTGAGGTTCAACAATTCTCTGTTGAACTACTGGTTTAACTATCGGTGGTGGTGTAATCTCCTCCTCTTCAATTTCTTGAAGCTCTATTTCTTTTCTTGGAGTCTCTGAGTTTAGAAACTTCTCCTCCAAGAATAACCATTTACGAGCAACAAAAACTTTGTTCTCATCTGGGTTGTAGAAATAGTATCCCATGGTTTCCTTGGGATAACTCACGAAGATACACTTATCTGATTTGGGATTGAGTTTATCCGTGAATGTTCGCTTAACATACACCTCACATCCCCAACCTTTAGAAAAGACATTTTGGGCTTTTTCCCCGTCCATATCTCGAACGGTGTCTTTTCAACCGATTTGGTTGGAACCCGGTTCAGCATGAACGCTGCTGTCTCGAGTGCGTGTCCCCAAAACGACAATGGTAGGGAACTTCGACTCATCATTGATCGTACCATGTCAAGCAGTGTACGATTCCTCCTTTCTGATACACCATTCATCTGAGGTGTATACGGAGGTGTGAGTTGTGAAACAATCCCACATTCCTTCAAATGATCGTCGAATTCCCGACTCAGATACTCGCCAGTTTGAACCGATCGAAGCGACTTTATCTTCTTGTCCAGCAGATTTTGCACCTCATTCTGAAACTGTTTAAACTTGTCAAAACTTTCAAATTTAAGTCTCATGAGGTAGACATAACCGAATCTACTGAAGTCGTCAGTAAAGGTTATGAAATACCGGTATCCTCCTCTAGCCTCCTGAGTAAAGGGTCCGCACACATCCGTGTGTATAATCCCTAATAACTCGCTGGCCCTTTCATTCTCACTGTTGAAAGGTTATTTTGTCATTTTACCAGACAAACAAGATTCACAAACATCATATGACTCCAAGTCAAATGATTCTAGAATTCAGTCATCTCGGAGCTTCTCTATGCGTTTCTCATTTATGTGTCCTAAACGACAATGCCAGAGGTAAGTTTGATTCAAGTTACTCTTGGATCTCTTACTTATATGATAGATGTCATTGTTATCTAAGTTTAGCGTATATAGACCATTTTCTGGAGTGGCTTTGACAAAGAAAACATTGTTTCTAAAACATGAAATAACTTTTTCATTAAAAACATAAGCAAAACCACAGTCTATCAGCAAATTGAACGAGATAACATTTTTAATTAGTCTAGGAACATAATAACAAGGTTCTAGTTCTAAGACCATGCCCGAGGGCAAACTAAGACAATATGTCCTTACAGCTTCGGCACCAACCATGGAGCCTTCGCCTACCCGCAGGTCCATATCTCCTTGTCTCAACTTCTTACTTCTCTTGAATCCCTGCGAATGATTGCATATGTGATGACCACATCCGGTATCCAATACCCATGATTCATAAGAAGTAACAAGACAATCTATCATAAAGATACCTGTATCATTGGGCTAACCAATGTCCAGCTGATCTATGTCGAGTGAGTGCTCGCATGAATCCTTGCTACCACAGTCTGGGCAACAAATTTCTCCAAGTTCTTACAGCCAGTCACCCTCCTGCATAGGGTCCACAACTGGTGACTCTAGCTGTTTCGGGTTTAACTCGTCGCTAATGCACATGAGGATTTCGTTTAACCCTGCGACAGTCATCTCAAAATCACCGAGGACATACATTACTCTTTTCTGGTAATAGTCCGACAAGGAACCGAAGAAGAGCATAACTAGCTCATGTGATTTTGATTTTGACCCCAAGTTCTCATAGCAATCCAAGAGCCTTCTCATATTAATGAGATGATCGTTAATAGGCTGAGTTTCTTTCATCTTGGCTGAAAGAATTTCCCTCATCAGTAGCATACGACATATCCGTTCACTAAACTTGAACTTTTGCTCCAATCCTTGAACAACCTCATAAGACGACTTCTCACGGAGATCATCCATAAACTCGGATGATGCTGTGAGAATAAGAATCGACATAACGTCAGACTCATCATCCAGATACTGATAGTAAGTGTCATACTATCTATCCTGGGCATCTACTCCTGGTCGCTCTGGAGGCAATGTCTTAATAATGTGAAGCTTCCCCTGTGCATCCAAAATATTTTTTAGATGCAACTTCCAAACAGCAAAGTTTGGACCTGAAAGCTTCCACTTGCCGGTGATGAGACTTAGAGACTCTCATGGTGAATAAAACGGAATAACAGATAAATAAGACATCTACAGAAAAAGAAAAAGATAAAACCGATTCAGTATTGATTACATCTTCTAATAATTATTACCTTTTAAACAATAAATTATTAGACTAGGATCCATATTTCACATTTCCTGATGCAAGGTTTGGGCACATCCTACCGGGACAATGCTATTTCTAGTAGGTAAAAACTATACCAATCGTATCCTAACTGGACACGACTCCTAGATCTGTGGGACATCGGTTACGAGAACCGTGCATGTTTAGTCCCTCTAGTACATTTTGGGCCGGGACTCCTGATTATCACCAAAATAGATCGCACCACCTAAGACAGCATGAATTCTGGCCGGGACTCCCGATTATCGCAGAACCTTTCATGCCCCTTCCCGCAATGGATTGAACCCGGATGCCCATGGTTTGGGCACTTCTGACACCCGAGTACCGTTTAACAGCAAGGGTGTACCATTAGGTGGGTAGCACACTGATCTAAGATTTTTCTAAAAAGGATTTCCAAGTTTTTAACGTGAAAAACTTTAATGCCAGTTTTCTTTTAAAAAACATCTGTTTCAATAATTAGCTATTATTAGCCATCACTTACAATCCAGTCTTCCACTCAAGAACCAAGCACATTGAAATTAGACATCACTTCATCATGGACATCGTGGAAAAAGGTAAAATTGACATTACATTTATTTCCACTAATGACCAGTTGGCAGATCTTTTCACTAAACCCCTTGATGAAAAGAGGTTTATGTATCTGCTAAGTAAATTGGGTATGCTCAACCCCTAGCTAAGTGTCTAGAATCTGAGTTTTTAGTTTGACAAAGACTAAGTGTCTTAAGCTGAGTGCACAATTTATGAATAAGTTTTCATAAACTGAATCTTATCAAGCTGAACAATGAGTTCTTTTGTTTGGTGAGTTCCAAACACACTTCAACTACTTAGTGTAGTTATGATACAGTTTGAGTTAGTGTGGTTACAAGGGTCACTGAGTCTGAGCTATGTGCTTAACTCAGACTGTGTGATTGGTTCACACGTTTGGTTGGTTCCAAACATTCATTAACTACTCAGTGTGGTTAAAAGGTTCGTTTGAGTCAGTCTCAGACAAAAATGACTTAGTGTCATTACCCATGAGCTACTCAGCCTGACTAAAGAAGTCAGTTTAAAAGAATTTAAATGTGTTTTAAATTCTGTTTTAACTCCCTATATCTACGGCGCGGATAAGAAGACTCCAGAATCAAGATTGAAGATTGAAGACTCAAGATAAGAAGATTCAAGATTCAAGATTCCGAGTTATCCGATAGTTAGTTAGCAAATTAGGATTAGTCCAATTTGTTAGGAACCGTAGCAACAGGATTATAAATACTTATCTCCTGATAAGTTTAGAGGTACGATTCTGATAAAAAATTACAGAGCCAAAAATCTCACCTCACCGTATGTGTTACGATTCTTGAATCATTGCTTGTAAGTTCAACGTGATCAAGAAACTTACAGATTGCCAGATCATTCGTGTGTTCAAATTGTCACATCAGTTGTGATATTGGTAAGTAATCATTAGTTGATTCAATCTGTGAAAAATACCTGTTTAGAGAGTCGTCAGTATCTATAATCATAAGTTGATTATAGATAGCTAAGTTTGAGAGATTGAGAGATTTATATTAGGTGATTATATATCAAGATTTGCTTACTTGATATATAATATGATCATCTTCTTATTCAAAGCATTGTAATCATCTTCATGTTAATAAAAGCATTCGACTGATTGTGGTTTGATTTGTCGTCCTTTCTTGGATAAATCCGTAATTGTGTTTATTAATGATATTCTTGTGTATTCCCGAAGTGAAGCCGAGCACGAGTTGCATTTACGACAAGTTCTTGTAACTCTCAAGACGGTGTTAAAGTGGATCCGGCGAAGGTCAATGCAGTGATGAACTGGGGGGTTCCCCGAACTCCTTTGAAGTTCGTAGTTTTCTCGGCCTTGCTGGATATTATCGGCGGTTTATCCGTGATTTTTCTAAAGTTGCAGGTCCCTTGACTAAGCTTACTAGGAAAGACTTTGCTTTTGTGTGGTCTGAGGCGCAAGCACAAGCGTTTCAATCTCTGAAACGGCTATTGTGTGAAGCTCCGATTCTTTCTTTGCCCGACGGGTCTGATAACTTCGTCGTTTATTGTGATGCTTCTTATTCGGGGCTTGGCTGTGTGCTAATGCAGCATGATACAGTGATAGAATATGCGTGAAGGATACAGTGAGTAAAGAGGTGATCGTTGCTCTCACTTGGGAGCAGTTTTCTGAAAAGGTGAAGAGCAAGTATTGTACTGATTATGATCTCGAGAGGTTAGAGAATGAGTTCAACAGTCTCCACAAGGGGGACAAACCGGTGGAGGATCTTATCCATGCCTTTACGGATAAGGTAAGGTTTATACCACATCTGGTGACTGATGAGAGGGCGAAAATACGGAAGTTTGTGAATATGCTACCGCTAGAGGATCGAGCTCATGTGAGAGTTGCTGCTTCATTGGATCGGGCGTTTGAGATAGCCCGACAGATTGATGGTGATCGTCGCCAGTGTAAGGGTGATCAAACTGTAGAAGGCCAAAAGAGGAAGTTTCAGCAGTATTCAAAGTCTGCACTTCAAAAGGGAAAGCTGTGGCTGGTGGGAAAGTGGATTCGAGCAAGAAACCGAGGTTTGAAAATCCTTGGTGTTCTGTGTGTCATACTTACCATTCGGGTGACTGCTTGAAGGCTACGACCAGATGCATGAGGTGTGGTGAGAAAGGACATGGAGCTACCGTGTGTTCATTCAAAGAGAACGTGTGTTTTAAATGCCAGAAGCCGGGGCACAGGATTACTGAGTGTCCAACGAGACATGGTGGTAATACAGGAGCTGGAGGGTCTTCTTCGAGGCCTAAGAAAGACGGCGCTCCTCGCGCCAAGGGTCGGGCTTTTCAGATGACAACTGAAGAAGCCAAGGCTGCTGGAGACGTGATCACTGGTACTTTTCTTGTAAATTATGTTCCATCTTGTGTGTTATTTGATTCCGGGGCTACCCATTCTTTTATATATGTGGCTTTTCGTGATTAACTGCAATCGCCTATATCAGTGTTACCTGAGCCGATTAAAGTTGAAATTGCTAGTGGTAAGGTAGTTTCGGTTACGGATAGTGTTCCCTGTGTTAACCTTGACGTGGACGGGAATGGTTTCCCTATCTCTTTTCTTCTTATGCCAATTGCGGGCTTTGATGCGGTCGTTGGTATGGATTGGCTCAGTGGTCTGAACGCGGAGATTCTGTGTTCGAAAAAGATGGTGAAGATTCCTTTACCCGATGGGTCTTGCGCTGTAGCTCGATTAGAAAGTCGAGAATCTGACATTCCTCTCATTTCTGTGATGAAAGCTAAGAAATCAATTTCTAAAGGCTGCGAGTTTTATCTTGCTCACGTGATTGATGCAAAGCTGGAAAAGCAAGTGGTCAAAGATATTCCGGTAGTTTCAGATTATTCGGAGGTGTTTCCAGATGAATTGCCGGGTTTGCCGCTGGTAAGAGATGTAGAGTATAAAATTGATATAGTTCCAGGGGCTACGCCTGTAGCTAAAGCTCCATACCGTCTTGCTCCTTCAGAGGTGCGAGAGATGATGACCCAAATACAGGAGTTACTGGATAAAGGCTTTATTCGTTCAAGTTCGTCCCCGTGGGGTGCTCCTGTGTTATTTGTGAAGAAGAAGGATGGAACCATGCGCATGTGTATCGATTATCGGGAGCTGAATAAGCGAACGGTAAAGAGTAAATACCCTCTTCCACGTATTGATGATTTGTTCGATCAATTGCAGGGAGCGACTTGCTTCTCTAAGATTGATATTCGTTCTGGCTACCACCAGGTGCGGGTTAGTGAAGATGATATTCCTAAAACTGTTTTCCGCACTCGATATGGCCACTTGAGTTTTTGGTTATGCCATTCGGCTTAACCAACGCGCCTGCTGTGTTTATGGATATGATGAATCGGATTTGTCATCCTTTCTTGGATAAATCCGTAATTGTGTTTATTGATGATATTCTTGTGTATTCCCGAAGTGAAGCCGAGCACGAGTTGCATTTACGGCAAGTTCTTGAAAATCTCAAGAGAGAGAAACTTTATGCAAAGTTTTCAAAGTATGAGTTCTGGCTTCGTGAAGTGTATTTTCTTGGTCATGTGATCTGCAGGGACGGTGTTAAAGTGGATCCGGCGAAAGTCAATGCAGTGATGAACTGGGGGGTTCCCCAAACTCCTTCTGAAGTTCGTAGTTTTCTCGGCCTAGCTGGATATTATCGGCGGTTTATCCGTGATTTTTCTAAACTTGCAAGTCCCTTGACTAAGCTTACTAGGAAAGATGTTGCTTTTGTGTGGTCTGAGGCGCAAGAACAAGCGTTTCAATCTCTGAAACGACTATTGTGTGAAGCTCCGATTCTTTCTTTGCCCGACGGGTCTGATGACTTCGTCGTTTATTGTGATGTTTCTTATTCGGGGCTTGGTTGCGTGCTAATGCAGCGTGATACAATGATAGCATATGCGTCTCGAAAATTAAAGCCACATGAAGGTAACTATCCGACACATGATCTTAAGCTAGCTGCTGTTGTGTTTGCTCTGAAGCTGTGGCGGCATTATCTGTACGGTACCAAGTGTGTGGTCTGTACGGATCATAAGAGTCTGCAATATGTGTTTACACAGAAAGAGCTTAATATAAGGCAGCGGCGTTGGCTCGAGTTGATCAAAGATTACGACTGTGAGATCCGTTATCATCCTGGTAAGGCCAATGTGGTGGCGGATGCTCTTAGTCGCAAAAGCTCGTCGGCTGAGGCGAAATTCATGAAACATGTGGTGGTTCCTGATATTCTTGCGACATTGAAGGAAGCACAATTTGTTGCCTTGCGTGACGAGAACTTGAAAGCAGAGGTGATGAGAAAGCAAAAAGATCTATGAAGATGCTAATCTGATATTTCATTTTAAAACTTCATATACTGTGAGTGTGACCATGCTAATTTGATGTACAAAAATGATATATTGTATTTTTGAACATGCTAATTTGATATATCATTCTAAGGCTTGATATACTGTAACTGTGACTATGCTAATTTGACGTACAAAAATTATATATTGTATCTTTTAACATGCTTATCTGATATATCATCTTAATACTTAATATACTGTAACTATGACCATGCTAATTTATTGTACAAAAAATGATATATTGTATCTTTGAACATGCTAATCTGATATATCATTTTAAGACTTGATACCATGGTTAATTGGATACACCTATATGAACCTGATATTCTGATGATGATAATGAGAATATTGAGAATGTTTAATACAAATAATTTATTAATACCAACTACAACATTTACAAACCAAAAAAAGTTTTTTGTTTAGGGTTATCAAAGAAGGATGTATCTACTGATGCTTAAAAAAATATACAATCATCGAAAACTGTTCAGAAAGGGAAAAAGGTTGAAGTTGTAGCTGAAGAAGAAGGTACTAATCAGTTCAAAACTAATTTTTTTTAAGAATTGGTAGAAAGAAAACTATCATGTTACGTTTATATCATGAATCTGATATGCAAAAATGATAAATTTATAAAATTAAAGCAAACAAATGAAAGCCTAATTTCATTCATAAAGGGTTGATTTCATTCATAAAACACTGATTACATCAAAACCAAACAATAAAGTAAACCAAAAACAAAATAAAAATGACAAAAACAGAAACCCTATATCCCTATTCTACCCACTTTTCAAGATCGTAATAATATGCAATCTGATCCTCCATCGATGCAGTTATCTTGTCATGAATTTCTTTGGTCGCATCATAAATCGATTTGTAACACCCTGTAAATGGGCCTAGCAGTAGTGACTTGTACCATGTGTTTTGGTACTTGTAATGTGACCTTAAGTAAATTTAAGTTAACTATTTCGTGTGACTAATGTGTGTTAAGTGCTAATTAATGTGACTGTGTGAAAAGCGTCAAATGTGTTTAAAAGTGAAGTAGTGTTAAACGGTTTCGCGTAATGATTCCGTAAATATCCCCGTTAGGTAAAACAGGACGGCGTGTGTCAAATTGTAAGTTGAAAAGGGGAGCAAAATACCCCGTTGGCTAATTAATGACCCAAGGTCGGCTGAGTCTTGCCTTATCCCCTGGGTCAATGTGAAATACACACAAACACACTCTCATTCACGTACAACTCCTTTATGTTTCAAGTTTTGAAGATTTTGAAGAAATAATCAAGAAACAAACTGGTTCAAGTGATTTCAGAATCAAATCAGTAGCTTATCCACGGTTCTTCTTCTTACTTGTAACTGATTTTTTTATCAAGAACCCTAGTTTTGTGTTGTGAACAAGAAACACTTTTTTTGTGTTGTTTTGATGTGTGTTTGTGTTAATTGTTGTGTCCAAATGTGTTCTTAAGCTTTAATGGTTGTCAATTAAAGTGTCTAAACAATTGGAACTAAGTTTTGACCGATTAAAGTGTGAAAAACGGGATTTACAGAAGCTGTGCGAAAATAGGGACGAAGGTCACTGTAAAAAGGGTCCTTGCGGTCGCATGGCAAGGTGCTTGCGATCGCAAGGGTTATTGTCATCCTTACGACCGTAAGGGTTAAGCCTTGTGATCATAAGAGTGTTTGTTAATTCCGCGTCGCGGAAGTTTTTAAAGACGCGCCGCGAAAATGTGTGATGTGATCGCATGTGTTAGGCTTTTGACCGTAAGTCTTGTATGTATGCTATGCGATCGCATGGTATGTCCATGCGATCGTATGGGTCTATTTTGTGGCGATTACCACTTACGAGCGAAGGAGATAAGGTTTGCGATCGTAGGTACTTAACTTGCGATCGTAACCAAACCTATAATCATGTTTGCGATCAAAAGGAAGTGTTTCTTGCGATCGGAAGCATGAGTTGAGAAAAAGGAGTCTTTGCGATCGCATGGGATATCCTTGCGATCGCATGGCTGTTCTGGAAGATCCCTTGCGACCGTAAGGCAGGTCCTTGCGACCGCAAGCTAGGGATCCAGCCTGACAGCTTGTGTGCCTTGTGTTTTAACCAATGTGTGCTATTTGTATGTGATAACCAAGTCTGAACCTAATGTGTTAGGTGATTCGGACGATTCCGTGTGTTCTTGGGATTCATGGATTCATATCTGCCTTATGTGCTATCGAGGTGAGTACCAGTTTCCCATGAGACTCAGTAAATAGGGCTATTGTGTGCCGGTGTTATGTGCCATGTGATATTGTGATTATGATATAGTGACATAGTGTTATAAGTGATGCCATGTGATATAAATTGTGATAAGTGATACGCATGCGTACTGTGGACCCTATGGGTCAAACGGGTTTATGATTCCTGTCCGGACAGATGAAGTGGTTGAGGTCAGTTGCTGATGCAGCTGGATCCCTTGAGGGCCTAGATGGCTGGTTATTCGGGATTAACGGTACTCGACGATAAATTCCGGGTTTATGGGATTCGATGGCCATTCCGGATTCCAGAGGGTTCTGCAGTCCGCCTTTCCTCGACATACAGTGAGGATCTTGGTCTATGATCAGATCCAAACGGAGTCCTAGTGACTCAAACGTGACGGTGGGCTGCTCTTCGCTCCCCCACCGATACGGTTGGTTGTGATTGATTCCCCAGCTCGGATCGTTGAGCCAGGCTAGCTATCTCGCAAGATATGATCCTGCTGACATGTCGGCACACCGCTACGTGATAACTTAGCATTGTGTGCCATATTGTGACGTGATAGCATGCTTATTGATGCTTATGTGATAGTTGTACTCACTAGCTAGTGTAGCTAATGTTTCGTGATATTTCCTTTTTCGCAGGTTAGTGATCAGATGGCCTGGCGAGGCGGGTTGCTTTTGGGTAGTGTTATGTTGTATATATCTTTTGGAACACTTGTAAATAACTCCGATACTTATAACGATGGTCGGTGCGTAGTGGTAACACCGGCTAAATTTTTGAGACTTGGTTTGATTCGTTGTTCTATATCACCAAGTCGATAACTAATACTTAATATGTAATCAGTGGTTTGTTCCGCTGCAAACTTTTGGTGTAAATAAAGTTTTAATTTACTCTAATTTTAAGCTCGTGAAACCTGGTGTTACAGATTTATGCTTTTCAATCTGAGAATTGAAATAATCCATATGCCCCCTTTGAATTGTCGACACTCTCTCCCATGACATAATTTTATCGATTTCACATGGTAATTGGTCAATCTTCCACTGAATATCTGATAACAATCGATCAGCTGCATGCAACCTAGCCTTATCGAATGCAATATGCTCATCAACATTTTTCCTCAAATCTCTTATTTTAGACCACCTCTTCTAGTTCTTGCATTCAGACCTACTTTTGATTTCAGGAAACTCCATATTCTGATAAAGAAATGGTAAAAAAAATGACAATACTGAAAATGCCTTTTTAGAATGGATAGATAAAGAGTCACCGGAAAACCCCCCAATATATAGAAAATAAAAGGCGGGAGTATTTATAGAAAAATGGAGGGAAAAAACTAGGGTTTATCATAAATACACACTCAAAAGGAATAAATGAATAAGACAAAAAACACAAAAAAATAATAATAAATAAAACCGGACCTACTTATTTACTAAGTATGAACTCGAAAATGATAAAAAAGTGACAGTTACTATAGGATTCCTTAAAAATGATAATGATAAAAAATATTGTAGAATTAAAATGGTAAAACATTTTATAAAAGTGCTTGGAAATATAAATTTATCATACTGAACTAAAAAATATAAAAAAAATATTTTGAAAACATGATTTTAATTTATTAAAACAATATGTATAACTGTAAAAATGATATATCATTTTGATTAAAGGCATAACTTAGAAATATATCATTTTGATTAATTAAAAAACTTTCTCAACTATGCAGGTGACTCAGCAAATGATTTTGTTAACCCACCACCCAAAATGACAGGAAAAAAAACGTACTGGTTCAAAAGAGAAGGATATTAGAGGCGTTGAAGAACCAGTTGAAGTTAAAACATACTAGACCTTAAAGATGCACCTTCCCTCTTGTCAAGACAATCTCCACATCAGTTTATAAACATGTGCAAACAACCGAGTAAAAAGGGAAGAAAAACAATCATTGATATGGGATTTGAGGGTGGACTTGAGTGCATGATAACTTTGATCCCGGGAAGGTTGTCGTGTTATGTGATTGAAAACTTTGATAACAAAAGCCTTGAAATGAATATAAATGGTAAAAAGATCAAGCTGAATAGAGAAGCGGTACATCAAGCAATGGGATTCCCGATGGGTGATATCAAAGTAATGCTGTAACTAGGGTTGGTGCAGGTGATACGTTGAAAATTCAAGAATGGAGGAATCAATATCCTGCACCAGGAACAGGTGCACAAAATATTACCGTGAAGCAAGTAATTGAAAGAATGTTGGCAGAAAAATAGCACGGTGAAATGTTCAAGCTGAACTCGGTTGTTTTAATCATGACATTAATGGTTGAAGGGGTGAAATGCGGCATTGTCATCCAAAAATTTATACTGTGTATCACTCATGTCTCTAAAATAAATCAAATGAACTGGTGCAGCTATGTCGTAGAGTGCGCACGAAGATGTAAAGAAAGGTGGTCCCCTAATGACACAAAAAGTTGGTTTACATGCGCATTACTCCCACTTGTGGTATGTATAATAAAACACATACTAAAATTACAAAACATTCATGAAATATTAAACATTATTAACCGCTGTTTGTTCATACACAGTTGTGGTTTTCCATGAAAATGACAAGAGATGAAAGACCGAAGGACATACCAGTGCCAAGAATAAGATACTAGACATTAGACAGATTAAGAGATGTGGAGAAAAGAGCGGTATTGGGAAATGTATGCGTAATAAAATAAAGAAAGAAGTTGACTGTTTGTAAGATAAAAGGTAGAAATGCTAAATTATTTGTTTGTCAATATGCAAAAAATAACTATAAAATAGAAATAAGTACATCTTAAAAAAATCATTTTGAAACACAGATGGTGCAAAAGTAAATGAACAACCGACAGGTATTCAGGAAAAGGAGACAGCCGATGATGTACCAATAATTAAACTACTGAAGAAGAAACAGCTTGGTAAGCATGAATGTTATAAATGTTTAGTGTTTGATACAATTTAGTGATATCTAATACCAAGTTAAACAAAAATATGTAGGAAAAGAACACGCAATTAGTGCAAAACAAACATCTGATGCTCAAGTGAAGGCGACCGAACATGATGAACCAATCATTACAAGCTGAAGTTTGGTAATAATAAAATCGGTGATGAGGTTTGGTAAGTATAAAAGTTTATATATATGTACATCGTCTTACAAAAAAATCATCATATACATGCAGGGATAATCATTAAATAATGCTTAAAATGCTTAGAATTTAATATGTGTAAATCAGATTAAACAAAAACATATTAATAACATATTAAAAAAACATGTACCATCAAGAAAAGATTCAACTGAAATCGACACAAACGAAAATGATAAATCTGGTGGAGGGGACAAAGAATTAGAAGGGTGATATCGCGGATTTTAGTCATATATTTCTATGCGATATTCATTATTTTTAATGAAAATCATCATAAATAAATTTAAAAGGTGTTCATTATATTTATTATTTGGTGTCAGGTTCAAAATTCGGATATTCGAGGATAATGATGAGAAAATACAAGATAAACATGGAAAATTCGGAAAAGTCAAATTTCAGATGAGCCAGTCACGGCGCTTCGCGATCTCCTGCTTCTGTCGCGGCGCCCTCTACTACTTAGTAGCGCGATTTCCTTCTTTGGCAGCTCTATAAATTTATTTTGATTTCCATTCGGTTTGGCACCTTTTAATCCGACTTTTTACTACCAAAACCCTTTGGAAACACCATTGAAGCATATTAGGGAAGCTTGGAGCATAGCTTGGAGGATTGGAGCTCAAAAGTGAAGATTCAAGGCTTAATCATTCGGATTTTTACGGTTTTGTCATTCTTGTTCATTATGTTCTTATTTATTATGAATTTCCAGAGGTTTAGAATAATTAATCTTGGCTAATTTTCTGTTTTCCTCCCTAGAGGAGATGAAACTCTTGTAATGGTTTATTTAATTCATGGCTTTGATACTTAATTCATGATTAATTCATGTTTAACTTAATCTTAGTTCATTCACTTAGTAATCTATTTTGGTTGTTTATAATATGAGTTTTGGTTTTTAAAAGACTATTTAATTCATAAAGCTTGCATCTTGATTATCTAGGACCATTGATGATTGAAGAACTAGTGATTAATCCAATCCTAGAGTTAAGCAACCTTACATAGATGATTTTGCATGTGATTCATCATATAATGATCTTTATGTGTTAGTGGTGTTTTGTTGATCATATGAAACATTAAAGGTTGAGTCTTTACTTAATAATCGAATTAATTGGCTAATTATACTTTTTAATCGCACTTTTAACCATAAAGGTTATTAGTTGGTGTAATTAGACGGTTATAACCGAATCAAGGTTTTAACTAATTTAGAAATCGATGCATGAATGTTCAAAGTGTCTTTAGCTCTTATTGCCATGAATTAATTGCCATGAAAATGGTGTAGTTTAATCTAGGGAGGGAACGTTTATTTAATCCGTCAAGTTCTTTGCTTTATTGCTTTCTTTGCTTTCTTTAATGATTTTCTAGGGTTAGTGGTAAATTAGTTGGTTGAAAGTTCAATAAAACATCCTAAATTCCCCGTTTCATTGCTTTATTTATTTTCTTATCCTTAGTTTAGTTTATTTGCTTTCTAGTTTAGTTTAGCTCGTTTAATATTTAAATCATTATAATTTTATCAAATCATACTCGTTCCCCAAGAGTTCGACACCCATACTTATTTTCTATACTATAATACGACTAGTTTCACTTGCCTATTCTGTGTCATAGTCGTACGTAAATAAAGACGGTTTTCATAAATTTAAAACTGGTACGCTTCACGCACATCAAGTTTTTGGCGCCGCTACCGGGGAACGGTTTCTTTTGATTTAATTAATGGCATTTATTATTAAACTCGTTGTTTTCCTGTTTGGTTTGCTTAGTTTTAGTTTGTTAGAATTATGTCCTACAATCGCGGCGCGATCTCCTAGATCGCGGTGCAATCTATTTCGACAGCTTCTTTCCTTTTTGTTTTCGGCTTTTAGTTTTAGTTATTAGTTTTAGTTGCTGTTTTTCCAGGCCTGTTTAGGGTGGTACCTTTTCTTCTTAGACACCCCTTAGGTTCCTTTTTGTTCATGTCCCGTGCTTCGTCGTCCGAGCTAGTCGAACCATTTGAAGAATCGGAGCGCGAGTTTATTCGATTGAGAAGAGCTGAACGCGAGATTGAACGATTGTGAAGGATGGCGGAAAATCTTACAAATCTATCTCTCGAGGAGTACGCGAGTCGCATTGGAGAAGGTAATGCAGCAAGGATTCATCGTCATAAAGGGCCAGTTCCTTCATATTTTGCGGGAGACTCCTTTTACTGGAAAGGATCACGAAGACGCCAACCAGCATGTCGAGTCCGTGCTTGAAATTGCCGACTACTTCCACATTCCGGGGTAACGAGAAATTCCGTGAAGCTGAGAGTGTTCCCTATAAAACTCCAGGGCGCATACAAATGTTGGCTAAGATCCGAGCCACCCATCCGTACATGGGACGCGCTTAAAACAAAGTTCATCAAGCAGCTTAGTCCTCCTTCTAAGATTGCCAAAATGAAAATGCAAATTAAAAAATTCATGCAATCAGAGGAAGAGACTCTTTATGAAGCCTGAGACCGGTACAAGGAGATGTTGCAGAACTACCCGCAGCATGATCTAAATCCTCATCAGGTTGTCCAAACGTTCTATAATGGTATAAATGTCTGCACTAGTGGTGGTCCCTTGGTGAGAATAACAACAAGCAACATATGTGTAGAAGGGGGGTTGAATACACTTTCTGCGGAAATTGAACAAATCAAAATAAAGTGCACATAGTAACTCAAACCACAGTCGAATGCTTTGCTTTTCATTTATAAGAAGATGATTACAGACTCTATTGAGTAAGCAACACTTGATATGTAAACACGTAATGTAAATCTCTCAGTCTTTCAAACTTTGCTATCTATAATCAACTTATGATTATAGATACCGGACGACTCTCTAAACAGGATTTAATCACAGATTGAAAACTTACCAATTTCACAACTAATGTGAATATTCGAACACATGAATAACTTGGCAATCTGTGAGTATCTTCATCACGTTGAACTGACAAACAGTGAATCAAGACTCGTAACACATACGATCAATGTTGAGGTGAAACTGAGTTATGGCTCTGTAACTCTTAGTCGTAGTCATCGTCGTACCATAAAACTTATCAGGAGATAAGTATTTATAATCATGTTCCTACGGATCCTAATAAACTAGAACTAATCCTTGAATCTTGAATCTTCTTATTTTGAGTCTTCAATCCTCAATCTTTATTCTGGAATCTTCGTATCATTCCCGTAGATATAGAGAGTTAAAAGATAAATTTAAAACATATTTAAATTCTCTTAAACTGACTTCTTACTCGGACTGAGTTACTCGGCTTGAAACTCATCAAGCTGAGTTCTCAAGAACAGACTCGAAAACAAACATGAACTAACATGTATAATAATTACCTCATCCTTAGAAGTCCTAAGAGTTAGCTAGAACTTATTTATCAACTCTGTTGAGCTGACTTAGTATATACGCTGAGTCAGCTTGAAACACATCAGGCTGAAAGCTTAGTATATATCTTAGGTGACATACACAGCTTATCACACATAGTGATAATCTTACTAAGATATAATCTAAGCTGATCGAACATATGCTCAGCTTATATTCCGCTTATGCTCAGTCTGAAACACTGTAAGTGTTGAGTATGATCAAGCCTCATAATTCTGTTTAAGTTATCTTTAGAACACATCTTACAAACATAACTTTGTCTCATCAAATCGTAACTGATGAGATCATTTTCCCAACAAACTCCCCCTATTTGATGATGACAAAACAATCAAACAGTTTTTAAGTTTGTTTAACAGAATTATGTTTTAAACCTTAAACTTATTAAGATTTTATTTTTGAACTAATCAAATATTAATTGAACTTATCAATTTTAATTGAACTTATCAATTATAAGTGGAACATACCAACTTTAGGTTGAGCAAACCAACCAAACACATTAATGAATAAGAACTAATCAGTTATTCATTCAAGCTAAACTTATCAGACTAATAATTATGAACATATCATAACACAGTTGAACATATCGAACTAATACTTGTATTAATTGAACATATCAGAATACAAAGGTTTTGTTCACTCAGATCATGCACACTTAGTGCTTACAAAACTAGAACTAATCTAATTTATACAATAGAACTAATCTAGTCAGGATGCAGCTATTCAAACTCCTTGATCTCCTTGTTAATTTCTTCAAGGATTTCTTGCAAATTAGGCAAGTGTTGAAGCTAATCCTTCTATGATCTTATCACTCTATTAATTTTGTATCTCAACCTTGCAGTTTGTTCAATCTTTTCCACTATTTGTCTCATAGCAAATACTTGAGATACCCCACATGTATAGATACTTGCATCAGTCTGCAAGCATTGTACACCATTTCTGTCCAAGTACATGAATCCTTTCTGAGGCTTTTCCACATAGGTATTTTCTTTGAATTCCATGCCTTCTGGAAGATTGAGACTGTACTTATCTATATTTGCTAATCCAGCTGGATTAGTTTGCTTCTTCTTTCCAACTTTATGAAAAGAGGTCAGTAGGGTAGCTATCTCAGTCCTGGGTAAGATTTGCATCGCATCAACTCTTGCAAGTAGCCTTAAGATTTCATCTTTAAATTGATTCCTGGCAGAGGACTTTTCCATCTGCTTAATAAGGATAGCCATTTGCTTCCATTCTTCATATCCCAGTTTATGAAGTCGATTCAGCTCCAGAGAAGGTGTTTCACCATTCTTTAAGACAAACTCCATGATGATAATCCCTTGAATTGAACTCAACTTAAGTGAATCAATTTGAGAAGAGAAATAAGTTCTTGTATAACACTGAGTTATATTCTCCTCCTCTTGTTGATCCTGAATAGGAGGCTCTTCTACCTCTTCCTCCTTAGGCACAATAGGAAGTCTGAGTTTTGTTAATTCCTCATTATGCTTTCTGATTTGCTCAGTCCAGGCTTGTTCTCTTGCTTCATTCTCATTAGCTAACACAGATTGAACATCCATTTGTCTTCTTCTTAACTCGTTGATTGACATCCCAAGCTGGTCTGCATCTTCTTGCTCCTTCCTTTTTACTACCAATAGAGATACTCTTTCTTGTAAAGTCATTTTGTCAGCAGAGTCTTCATCTGAGGCTGATTCATAGAGAATCATCTTTTTTTTATGCTGAGGAAGTTCTGACTCATTTGAGCTGACCACTACTAGTCTTTTGCCTTTTGCTTTTTCAGCCAGCTCAGCTTCTATCTTCATTTCTTTCTCCCCCTCAATCTGATCTGCTCCCTTTGCCAATAGTAATAAAGATTCAGCATTGACAGACTCAGCTTCAGCCGTTTGAACATTCTCCCCCTTTTTGTCATCATCACTAGGGTTAGAAGTCTTGTTTTGTTGTAGGGCAGCAACAGTAGTTTTCAAGTTTAGCACCTCCTCATCTAGCGAATCCAAAATCATCATCATATTCTTCTTGGATTGCTTCCTCTTGAGGTGCAAAGTCTCAAACTGACTCTTAAAGAAATTCAGTAGGTCGTCTAGGTCAGCTTGAGAAGGCTGCAACTTGGGTTCATCATCCAAGGGTTGGTGTATACCCTCAAACTCATGTGCATCAGAGTTTGGACCATGTGAGTCATCTTGGTATGGAGATGACACATTGACAGGTCGTGCAGGTGGGTGTGAGAAGTAAAGAGAAGTAATTGGGCTCGAAACGTGAAGTGTATGGGTAGGTGGTTGGTTTATTGGTTTGGAGGGGGTGATTGACCCTGGGGATTGGTCATTTCTTCAATGTTACCTAAGTGTGTCTGTTTAGGCACAGTAACAGGCTTTCCCATGGCACTGGAGAGTGTGGGCTGAGTAGACACCACACCCGGTTTAGGCTTTAGGGTTGAAATAAGCCTCGAGGTTGACACCTTAAGAGTATACGTCTCCCCCTCAACTCCTGTCTGGGGAGGGATCAGTGTGATCTCAGCTCCAGTGATGCCTATAAGAGTGGCACCACCTTTGGCAGTTTTTCTAATGTAGGTTTAGATATTCTCCCTAGCAGCAGTGGGCATACAAGGGGTGGCTTCAGATTGGAGTTTAATGGACGGTGGAGGAGACGGGTTAGACTGGGTTGGGTTCACCACATCCTTGTCTCCAAATGTAAATGGAGAATAATGAGAACAAAGAGAAAGTGGAGAGGTCTTACCAGAGGCAGCTTGTGTAGTGGCTGGTTTAGCCTGAGCAGAGTGCTCAGCTCGAACCTCTGTATCAGCTTGAGATCCTCCCCTTGATTCGATCCCTCTGCTTCACTTTCTGATGAAGTTGCCTCAGCTATCAAACGCATGAGATCACTCAGACCCTCTTGCTCTGGGAAGATGTCATTATTGAACATCTTAGAGCTGAGTGTTGGCGTCAAGAACACATCCTGATCAGCTTCATACAGTGCTGTCCCCAGCTCGGGTTCAAATGCCAAGGACATGTACCTTATAAATGGTACATGAAGATCCCTAGTGGTCTTCATCACTTGGACCTTGAGTTCGTTGATGATGATATGTGCATAATCCAAGTTCCTTGGGGTCAAGCTGATCAGAAATAGACAATTCCGAGCACAGAGAGAGAATTCCCATATAACAAGTGATTCAAGTAATGTGTAGGATAGATGAAGGTTTGTATGAAGAACTAGAGAGAAAATGTGTATTTAAACCTTAGAAACACATAGTTCTTTATTCATTAAGCCCAAAACCTTACACATTACAACTTGTCATATCCCTATATATACTCCATGAGTATATTACATAGAAACTCCTATTTCTATACAATATATGAATTTACACATTAGTTATGAAGCTTTTGATCAAGTATATTACAAGGTGGAGAGGATGAGGAAGGAGGTGTGCAACGATACAAAGTTTAAGTAAGTTCATAAAAAATACTATAAAATACGCGTTTATTAATCAACATGCAAAAAAAAACAAAAAATGATGAGAAATTTAACATTTATTAATGTGCAGGAGTTCATTGGTCAGATAAAAAGTTTGTACCAAGAAGTGATCGACAAGAAGAATGAACTCATAGATGTGATGTTGTAACGCCGTGGTTTCGAAAATTCACACTTAAATTTTTTTTAATTATCGCAGCGCAAATATTAATGATCACCATTAAATGCTAAACAGTTAAAAACCGTTAACCAAACATTATCCAAAACCACTACGTTACCACGTAGTCGAAACGTTTAAATAAAATGTTCCAAATCTCAAACACCCGTTAAAAATCCACCACAAGTTGGCAAAGAACAATAAATAGATTTAAACTACGCAATTATCTCTACCCAGCAGCTCCCACGCTCACAAGGCCTCTAACTCCTATGCTACCGGCATGAGTACGAGACACATTTCAAGAAACAAGTGTCAGTTTTCGCCTCGTGAGTCAGCAATAGGTATACAAAACCAATTAGTAAAATAGTTGTTTAATAGGTTAGATTATTCACACACAAGCTCAACCCTTATCTTGACCCACCCTCATGGCATCACTACCCCACATGGTCAAGTTTCGTCTTTTAGCATCGCTTATACATTGTTACACATCTTTATCATCGTTTCACATCGTATGCATTGTTTACATAAAATAACTCATCACAACAAGTCAATAACATAGTATGCATATTTTCATCTCTAAGCATCGTTAATCACATCGTATCCATCGCTCTTAGTTGGGGTCTATCATCATACATCACTATCATCACTACCCCAAAGACCAGCTGCGTACCCGGCAACCGCTAGGGTTCCAAGGTCCGTCCGCACATACACCACGTGCGTGCTAGGCAACTACTAAGTCCTGGAGTCCGTCCACACTGGCATAGGTTCGCTACGAGTGCTCGGCATGTCTGGTACCGATCAGGGCGCGATTCCCTCTCGTACACAAACCCCCGTGGTCTATCCGCTATAGCTACTCCGACATCTGTAGTTTAGGTGGAAGTACAAACGGTGCCCCATCGCTATGCCCTCCTCCCACCAACGTGGTGTTATGCACATTGACCTCATCATCGCCGGTCATACATCACTCAAGTGTACAAGTACACCATGTGTTGTGGAGGTTGTCTAGAAAATCCGACAACAAAACATCGATGTGCTAGCAAAAATTAGAAGGCACACTACCCTACTAGGCATCATCGCTACATCTTAGGAGTATGTCTACCCCCACCAGCAAGGCATCGATAATCATAAAGCAATCATCACAATTCAATCATAGGCATCGTTAGAGTTCATCACATAGCATCATTAAATAATTAATTAGATTCGTCGTGTTCGTCATAAAATATTTTCACACATTTACATCTTAAAAAGTCATCATAAACATCGTTAATCATTTCGAAAATGATTTTGTCTCCGTAATCGGTTTTAGAAAATACCAAACTCACTTGGGATTGCGAGTAATACCGAGTAATCCACACAAATCTACTGTGGTACATAAACACATACAAAAAATAATGTTACTAAGTAAACACGAAACCAATACGCGAAAGTAACACGAGATAAATCACGATCGCTAGAAAGGCTCCACACCAAGCCATCCTTGGTCTACACTTGATCTCAGTTCCCTAAATTCACCTAGCCAAGTTCATTTCACTAGGTAACCTAGCCAAGCTTCAGTTTGCCAAGTAACCTAGGCAGTTCGCTAAGTCACCTATCAGTTCGCCAAGTCCAGTTCGCTAAGTCCAGTTTGCTAGGTCATGTTCGCTAGGTCCAGTTCGCTAGGTTCAGTTCACTAGGATCAGTTTGCTAGGTCCATGTTCAGTTTGCTAAGTAATCTAGCAAAGCTATGTTCGCTAAGTCACCTAGCCAACCTATACTTCACGAATGGCAACCACACCCCCACCATTCGAATCTGCTGACGTTGAACTAAAAAAAACTGGGCACTTATCAATCAACAGAGGTACCCACATACGAAACAGGTACTCATAATTCTATATTTCTTCATGAATAAAAACCCTAACCAACAACTAAACATCTAATGATTTAATTAGTTCAATTAATGAATTCGAGTTCAAAACTATAAACCCTAGCATGCAATAATCGAACGATGGTAGCCCCAACACCATAGAAACTTCATGTAGAACAACTCTAAATCAATAAGTAAACAATTGGGGCTACCGAGCTTTCATATCTCTTTTGGTTTCCCACGTCAAGTCACTCCCATGCTTGATCTCCCATAGCACTCTTACTAACTTGATGCGTTTTTTTCTCAGTTGTTTGACCTTACGGTCTACGATCGCCACAGGCTCTTCAATGAACCTCTTGCTTTCATCTACTCAGAGTTCTTCAAGTGGTAAGATGCTAGGTTCTTCAGCTAAACACCTACGCAAGTAAGACAAATGAAACACATCATGAATCCCTTACAGCTCCGGTGGTAATTTTAGCTTGTATGACTGATCTCTAACCCTTTCGAGTATCGTCAAAGGGCCAATAAATCGTGGACCAAGTTTCCCCCGCTTCCTGAATCGTATAATTCCTTTCCAAGGTGAGACTTTTAGCATCACTTTCTCGCCAACCTCGAATACCTTCTGTCGGTGTTTCTTGTCGGAATACTTCTTTTGTCTTTCTCGAGCTATGCGAAGCCGATCTCGTGAAACTGCTACTTTATTGGTCGTCATCTGAACAATATCAAAACTCGCAAATTGCTTCTCACCTGGTTCTAACCAACAAGTGGGAGTGATACACTTTCTCCCGTAAAGCATCTCCTACGGGGCCATATCAATACTCGAGTGGTAAGTTTTGTAGGCGAACTCCACGAACGGTAAATGTGTATCCTAACTTCCACCGTATTCAATCACGCATGCCCTCAACATATCCTCAAGTGTTTGTATCGTTCTCTCACTCTGCCCATCTGTCTGAGGGTGATAGGCCGTACTCAGATGAACACTCTTTCCCAATTCCTCCTGTAGTTTATTTCAGAACCTCGATGCAAACCGACTCTCGATCCGACACAATGGATAGCGAAACTCCATGTCTCGTTACCACCTCCCGTATGTAAAATTTTGCTAAGTTTTCTAACTTTTCAATCTCTTTCGTTGCTAGAAAATGTGCACTCTTCGTCAGTCGATCAACGATGACCCAAAACATATCATTACCCCTCATAGTCTTAGGTAATCTGGTTATGAAATCCACCGTAACCTTGTTTCATTTCCACGAACGTATCTCTCATTGCTCTAATTCCCCATAGGGTTTCTCATGTTCCGCCTTCACTTGCGAGAATGTAACACACTTTGAGACGTACGTAGCTATATCTGTCTTCATACCTAGCCACCCATAGTTTGGTTTTAAACTCAAATACATCTTCGGGTTTCCCGAGTGAATCGAATATTTAGATTTATGAGCTTCTTGTAGTACCAAATCGCGGATTCCTCCCGTCTTGGGAACCCATATACGTCCCTTAAAGGTCTTAAGGCCTCGTTTGTCTTCATCAAATTCAGTCTACTGCTTAACCATCACTTCACTCTTAAGGTTCTCCTCCTTCAAACCCTCCATCTGAGCTACACGAATATTTTCGAATAGATCTGGTACAACCACCAGACTTAACACTTTTAGACGATATGCAGTTCTCGGCTCCTTACGGCTCAATGCATCGGCCACTACATTGGCCTTTCCCGGGTGATAGCTGATTTCATAGTCATAATCAGTCAACAGTTCCACCCATCGCCGCTGTCTCGTATTCAACTCTTTTTGGTTCTGAATATGTTGCAGACTTTTGTGATCGGTATAAATGTTGCATCGTGTACCATACAAATAATGCCACCACAACTTAAGTGCAAAAATCACTGCCGCAAGCTCTAAGTCGTGTATCGGGTAGTTCCTCTCCGCATCTTTCAACTGTCTAGACGCATACGTGATAACTTTACCCTGCTGCATAAGTACACACCCCAAACCAGAGTATGACGCGTCGCTGTACAATGTAGAATCCTCATTGCCTTCTAGTAAAGAGAGTATTGGTGCCTCACACAAACATTCCGTCAAAGTTTTGAAGGCACACTCTTGCTTCTCTGTCCACACAAATGGTTCTATCTTTCGAGTTAACTTCATCAGTGGTGTAGCTATCTTCGAGAAATCCTTTATAAACCTCCTGTAGTAACCCACAAGACTAAGAAGACTTTGGATCTCAGTAGGTGTTTTAGGAGTTTCCCACTTCTTAATTGACTTAATCTTCGATGGATCCACTTTTATCCCGTCATTACCCATGATGTGACCCAAAAATTGCACCTCTTTTAACTAAAATTCGCATTTAGAAAACTTCGCGTACAACTTTTCTTCTCGTAACATCTCTAGTAGCTCCCACAAATGCTTCCGATGATCCTCCTCACTCTTGGAATACACCAAGATGTCATCAATAAATACTATTACCGATTTATCTAGATACGGTCGACACACTCGATTCATCAGATCCATGAATATTGTGGGTGCATTCGTTAATCCAAACGGCATGACTAAGTATTCATAGTGACCGTATCGCTCACTTTACTTCACTCGCACCTGATGGTAACCCGATCGCAAATCAATCTTTGAGAAGTGACAAGCACCCTGTAGTTGATCAAATGAGTCGTCTATCCTCGGTACTAGGTACTTGTTCTTCACAGTCAATTTATTTAGCTCTCTATAATCAATACACATCCTCATTGTTCCATCTTTCTTTTTCACAAACAAGACCGGAGCTCCCCAAGGCGAAGAACTCGGTCTGATAAACCCCTTAACAAGAAGCTCCTGAAGTTGTGACATCATCTCTTTCATCTCTGAAGGAGCCAAACGAAAAGGTGCTTAAGCAACTGTGGCCGCTCCCGGTATCAAATCGATCTGGAACTCTACCTCTCTTGGCGATGGTAATCCCGGGAGATCATATGGAAAGACATCGGGATATTCATTAACCACCTCCACATCCGCTAGAACCGTCTTTTTCTTCGCTTTATCTACCACGTGAGCCAAGAATGCAATGCACCCCTTCGCTAGGCACTTGTGTGCCTTAAGGACCGATATCAATGCTATGTTCCCTGGACATGGTTCTCAATAGGCAATAACGTGACCGCTTGATGGAAGAGGAACTCAGACCAACTTCTTTGCGCACACAATCTCGGCTCGGTTAGCAGACATCCAATCCATCCCAATAACCACATCAAAACCCTCGACATCCAACGGAATAAGTGTTAAAGGAAAGGTAGTATCATCAATATCAATAGAACATTTATCGTATTTCTCATGCATGGTGATCGGTTTCCCGACCGCTACCTCTATCTCTAACACATGTTCACAGTCAACTGAGTACAGAATCTAGAGGACACTATACATCTACTAGCACCAGTATCAAACAATACATTAGTAGGTATGGAATTAATAAGAAAACTTCCGAATATAACCTCATCATCACGGCGTGTCTCTTCTGTAGTCATCCTGAAAGCTCGATTTGTAGTTTTCTAAGCCGGATTTTTCCCCGTTGCATCTTGCTTCTTACTTGGTTGTGGACATTTCATGCTGATATGCCCTAATTCACGACTGTTGTAGCACACTGGTTTGTCACTCTTGTAGTCGGCCGCTTAATGCCCCAACTTTCCGCACCGGCGACAACTCATCATTTCAGCAGTGCACGTACCGCTGTGGCTCGAGCGACAAGTAGTACAGTAGTTCGGCTTCCGTTTCTGCTCTATCTTTTTGTGGCTATTGATACTACCAGAAATTTTCTTCTTATTAGAGGACCCAGATTGCCCTTCCCACTTCATCTTTTCCCCCACAATGTTGCTAGCTTTATCTTTCAATTTTAGGTCGTGTTCGATCCTCAGTGCCTCGTCCATCGCATCACCCAGATTAGTTTGCATCCTCAATGTCCCTTTATACTCATATGGAAAACCCTCCACGTACTGGTTAACAGTGGTTGCATCATCATAGAAGTGTCTTTCAGCAAACTGCATCCACTCAGTGAAAGTTGCATTATACTTGGCAATCGTTATACTGCCCTTTTTTAGATCAAGAAACTCTCATTCAGCTCGCTGTCTAGCCCCCAGATTATAGAATCGATTTAGGAGCTTCTCCTTAAACAAATTCCAGGTTAAATTCTTCCTAGTCACTTTAGTCAAAGTAGCTTCGATAGAATCCCACCACTCAAGAGCTTCCTTTTCCAGCATGCGGATTGCATAACTGACCCGCTGTTCTTCAGTTAACCACCCCGAATTGTAGGTTTGTTCCATCTTTCGAATCCATCATATACAGCCTAGGGGGTCGGTCCCACCCTCAAATTTGGGTGGTTTTCAATCCGTGAACATCTTAAAGGAACTCTTCTCCTGAACGCCTCTCCATAACGCAGTGCCATAACCAGGTTGCACTTCAGTGTTAGCTCCTCCCTCAGCATGAGTGTTAGGGGTAGGTTTATCTCTCAGGATCCCTTATCATGCATAGCATGCCTTAGCAGGCTCAACTCCACATCTTGTTGTTTCAAAGCATCATCCTTCTCTTTCAATACCCTCTCTAGCTCCGAAATACGTATCATACTGCTAGTGTTGTGCACGGTATGACTGTTGTGCACCAATATAGTCCTCGGAGGAGTCTAAATACGCCGAATCTCCACTTCATCATCATTATGAAGTCTGAACGACCCCTCAGCTGTAGCTCCTTCCCTTTGGTTCGCAACTCGTCGTTAGGTACCTCTCCTTGTTTTAACCATTTTCTACGCAATAGAGTCAGGTAAGGGAAATTATCTAAAATCAGCACAAAAGGAGCTACCTAACAAGCAACTCTCTCACACACAGCCCCACCCAGTCATCCTACTCGAGCTAAGCTGTGAGTCTAAGCACCGGTCTCACTACTTAGATACCTCACAGTCTGGCTCTGATACCAAACATTATCCAAAACCACTACGTTACCACGCAGTCGAAACGTTAAAATAAAATGTTCCAAATCTCAAACACCCGTTAAAAATCCACCATAAGTTGGCTAAGAACAATAAATAGATTTAAACTACGCAATCATCTCTAGCCAGTAGCTCCCATGCTCACCAGGCCTCGAACTCCTATGCTTCATGCATGAGTACGAGACACATTTCATGAAACAAGTGTCAGCTTTCGCCTCGTGAGTCAGCAATAGGTACACAATACCAATTAGTAAAATAGTTTTTTAATAGGTTAGCTTATTCACAAATAAGCCCAACCCTTATCTTGACCCACATGGCATCACTACCCCACATGGTCAAGTTTCATCTTTTAGCATCGCTTATACATCGTTACACATCTTTATCATCGTTTCACATCGTATGCATAGTTTACATCAAATAATTCATCATAACAAGTCAATAACATCGTATACATCTTTTCATCTCTAAGCATCGCTAATCACATCGTATCCATCGCTCTTAGTTGAGGTCTATCATCATACATCGCTATCATCACTACCGCAAACACAAGTTGCGTGCCCGGCAACTGCTAGGGTTCCAAGGTCCGTCTGCTAGGCAACTGCTAAGTCCCGTAGTCCGTCCGCAGTGGCATAGGTTCGCTACGTGTGCCCGGCAAGTCTGGTACCGATCGGGGCGCGACTCCCTCTCGTACACAAACCCCCATGGTCCATCCGCTATAGCTACTCCGACATCTGTCGTTTATGTGGAAGTACAAACGGTGCCCCATCGCTATGCCCTCCTCCCACCAACATGGTGTTATGCGCGTTGACCTCATGATCGTCGGTCATACACCACTCCAATGTATAAGTACACCATGTGTTGTCGAGGTTGTCTAGAAAACCCGACAACTAAACATCGATGTGCTAGCTAAAACCTAGAAGGCACATTACCCTACTAGGCATCATCACTACATCTTAGGAGTATGTCTACCCCCACCCGCAAGGCATCAATAATCATAAAGCAATCATCACAATTCAATCATAAGCATCGTTAGAGTTCATCACATAGCATCGTTAAATAATTAATTAGATTCTTCGTGTTCGTCATAAAATATTTTCACACATTTACATCTTAAAAAGTCATCATAAACATCGTTATCATTTTGAAAATGATTTTGTCTCCGTACTCGGTTTTAGAAAATACCGAACTCACCTAGGATTGCGAGTAATACCGAGTAATCCACACAAATCTACTGTGGCACCTAAACACATAAAAAAATAACGCTACTAAGTAAACACGAAATTAATATGCGAAATTAACACGAGATAAATCACAATCGCTAGAAAGGCTCTACACCAAGCCATCCTTGGTCTACACTTGATCTCAGTTCACTAAATTCACCTAGCCAAGTTCAGTTCACTAAGTAACCTAGCAAGGCTTCAGTTCTCTAAGTAACCTTGCCAATTCGCTAAGCCACCATTCGCTAAGTCACCTATCAGTTCGCTAAGTGCAGACCGCTAAGTCCAGTTCGCTAGTTCCAGTTCGCTAGGTTCAGTTTGCTAGGATCAGTTCGCTAGGTCCATGTTCAGTTCGCTAAGTAACCTAGCAAAGCTCAGTTCGCTAAGTCACCTTGCCAACCTACACTTCAATAATGGCAACCCCTCCCCCACCATTCGAAGCTGCCGCGTCGAACAAAAAAAAATAGGGCACTTATCGTTCAACAGAGGTACACACATAACCAACAACTAAACATCTAATGATCTAACTTAGGTCAATTCATGAATTCGAGTTTCAAAACTATAAACCCTAGCATTCAATAATCGAACGACGGTAGCCCCAACACCATAGAAACTTCATGTAAAACAAGTCTAAATCAATAACTTAGAAGATGATTACTTACTTGAACAATGAACCTTCTATGAATCAATCCTTGTTGCTCCTCTTTTCACCAACGCATGAACACCCTCAACTCTCTCTCTCTCTCTCTCACTCTCTCTCTCTCTCTCTCTCTCGGTTTTGAAACTGCCGTAAGGAGATTACGGCTGCCCAAAACGTGTTTGAAACACTAATGAGGCTTAACTCTCCCACTAATCACTAGTTAATCCCTCAAAATCCACATAATTAAACTTTTAGTCCTTAATCTTAGTTCCTATATAAATCACACATTTAATACATTCATAACGTTCATATAATTCCAAACAAGTAACGAAATTTCAAAATCGCATTTAATGTGGCGAGCACAATCTGAATACCCCGTTTCAAAGGAAGTACATGATGTGCTAAATCACAATAAAGACAACTTTGTTAAAGATCTCAACCTAGAAGAATTCAGTAATGTTCACAAACATGATCATAATGAGGATGTATTAGCAAAATTATAAGTGAGGATGTTGTGTAGAGTATAGAAAAGAGCATACTGAATATGGACAAAGCTAAAATTGACAAAGGTGATGAAAACATGCCTGAAACTAAAGGTATTATACTATTCTAATACCTGACTGTTTTAAACATGATATAACTAATGTGATGATGTTATGAAAAATGATAATTATAAATTAAATTTACATGTTCATATGATATAACTGATGTGATTATGTGATGATGTTATGAAAAATGATAATTATAAACATAATATTTATACTTTACAACTACATTCTAATGTCTTTTCCACACCTACAAGTTTTTGATATGTAATTTCTGATAATACGAAGGTGAACAAAAAACAGGTGTTGAAGAATCTATTGGTCCGGAATCGTAGCCGACTATGACACAAATATTTGAGAGTACACATTTCAAACAGTTGGTCGACTCAGTGGTCAAGGAAAAAGAAAAAGAAAAATTCACAAATGAAAATTACAAAAATGATGAAAACATAGCTAAACAAGAAGGTATTGTACTTTTATTATAATATTATGTAGTGCTTAACATACAATTATTTGCATTTTAGTACCATATGTGAAAATGATAAAATTACAAATTTAAGACTTTACTTTGACAAAAACCTAACTATTTTATGAAAATGATACTTATAAATTAAATTTACATGTTCATGAATATCTATTCCAAAAAGATATTTCTAACTGTTTAAAACAAGTATTTTTTAACTGTTTAAACCTATTACTACTGTATATTAATAATTTCTGAAAATATGAAGGTGCACAAAAAACACCTGTTGCAGAGCCCGTTGATGCGAAACCGTCACCGACTATGACGCAAATTCTTGAAAGTACACAATGCATACAGTTGGTTGACTCAGTGGTAGAGAAAACAGAAAATGCAAAAAAAACAGCTAAGGAGTCTTTTAAAACCCCGTCACGAAACATGTTAATGCAGAATTGTCGCCAACAATAACACAGATATTTGAGAGTACGCAATTCAAAGAATTGGTTGACTCGACGGTTGAAAAGCACTTGAATGAGAGCAAATTTGTATCTTTGTATGAAGAGAGCCCAGGGAAGAGAAGGAAGATAGTAGAGAAGGAAGATAGTAGAGAAGGAAGACTATGACACAAATATTTGAGAGTACACATTTCAAACAGTTGGTCGACTCAGTGGTCAAGGAAAAAGATAAAGCAAAAATCACAAATGAAAATGACAAAAATGATGAAAACAAAACTAAACAAGAATGTATTGTACTTTTATTATAATATTATGTAGTGCTTAACATACAATTATTTGCATTTTAGTACCATATGTGAAAATGATAAAATTACAAATTTAAGAGTTTATTTTAACAAAAACCTAACTGTTTTATGAAAATGATACTTATAAATTAAATTTACATGTTCATGGATATCTATTCCAAAAACATATTTCTAACTGTTTCAAACATGATATTTTTAACTATTTAAACCTATTACTACCGTATATTAATAATTTCTGAAAATATGAAGGTGCACAAAAAACACCTGTTGCATAGCCCGTTAATGCGAATCCGTCACCGATTATGACGCAAATTCTTGAAAGTACACAATGCATTAAGTTGGTTGACTCAGTGGTAGAGAAAACAGAAAATGCAAAAAAAACAGCTAAGGAGTCTTTTAAAACCCCGTCACGAAACCTGTTAATGCAGAATTGTCGCCAACAATAAAACAGATATTTGAGAGTACGCAATTCAAAGAATTGGTTGACTCGACGGTTGAAAAGCACTTGAATGAGAGCAAATTTGTATCTTTGTATGAAGAGAGCCCAGGGAAGAGAAGGAAGATAGTAGAGAAGGAAGACTATGAAACAAATATTTGAGAGTACACATTTCAAACAGTTGGTCGACTCAGTGGTCAAGGAAAAAGAAAAAGCAAAAATCACAAATCACAAATGAAAATGACAAAAATGATGAAAACATAACTAAACTAGAAGGTATTGTACTTTTATTATAATATTATGTAGTGCTTAACATACAATTATTTGCATTTTAGTACCATATGTGAAAATGATAAAATTACAAATTTAAAAGTTTATTTTGACAAAAACCTAACTGTTTTATGAAAATGATACTTATAAATTAAATTTACATGTTCTTAAATATCTATTCCAAAAACATATTTCTAACTGTTTCAAACATGATATTTTTAACTATTTAAACCTATTACTACCGTATATTAATAATTTCTGAAAATATGAAGGTGCACAAAAAACACCTGTTGCATAGCCCGTTGATGTGAAACCGTCACCGATTATGACGCAAATTCTTGAAAGTACACAATGCATAAAGTTGGTTGACTCAGTGGTAGAGAAAACAGAAAATGCAACAAAAAAAAACAGTTAAGGAGTCTTTTAAAACCCCGTCACGAAACCTGTTAATGCAGAATTGTCGCCAACAATGACGCAGATATTTGAGAGTACGCAATTCAAAGAATTAGTTGACTCGACGGTTGAAAAGCACTTGAATGAGAGCAAATTTGTATCTTTGTATGAAGAGAGCCTAGGGAAGAGAAGGAAGATAGTAGAGAATGAAGATAGTAGAGAAGGAAGACGATGACACAAATATTTGAGAGTACACATTTCAAACAGTTGGTCGACTCAGTGGTCAAGGAAAAAGAAAAAGAAAAAATCACAAATGAAAATGACAAAAATGATGAAAACATAACTAAACAATAAGGTATTGTACTTTTATTATAATATTATGTAGTGCTTAACATACAATTATTTGCATTTTAGTACCATATGTGAAAATGATAAAATTACAAATTTAAGAGTTTACTTTGACAAAAACCTAACTGTTTTATGAAAATGATACTTATAAATTAAATTTACATGTTCATGAATATCTATTCCAAAAACATATTTCTAACTGTTTAAAACATGTTATTTTTAACTACTTAAACCTATTACTACCGTATATTAATAATTTCTGAAAATATGAAGGTGCAAAAAAAACACCTGTTGCAGAGCCCGTTGATGCGAAACCGTCACCGATTATGACGCAAATTCTTGAAAGTACACAATGCATACAGTTGGTTGACTCAGTGGTAGAGAAAACATAAAATGCAAAAAATAAAAAAAAACAGCTAAGGAGACTTTTAAAACCCTGTCACGAAACTTGTTAATGCAGAATTGTCGCCAACAATTACACAGATATTTGAGAGTACGCAATTCAAAGAATTGGTTGACTCGACGGTTGAAAAGCACTTGAATGATAGCAAATTTGTATCTTTGTATGATGAGAGCCCAGGGAAGAGAAGGAAGATAGTAGAGAAGGAAGATAGTAGAGAAGGAAGACGATGACACAAATATTTGAGAGTACACATTTCAAACAGTTGGTCGACTCAGTGGTCATGGAAAAAGAAAAAGAAAAAATCACAAATGAAAATGACAAAAATGATGAAAACATAACTAAACAAGAAGGTATTGTACTTTTATTTTAATATTATGTAGTTCTTAACATACAATTATTTGCATTTTTGTACCATATGTGAAAATGATAAAATTACAAATTTAAGCCTTTACTTAGACAAAAACCTAACTATTTTATGAAAATGATACTTATAAATTAAATTTACATGTTCATGAATATCTATTCCAAAAACATATTTCAAACTGTTTAAAACATGATATTTTTAACTGTTTAAACCTATTACAACTGTATTTTAATAATTTCTGAAAATATGAAGGTGCACAATAAACACCTGTTCGCAGAGCCCGTTGAGGCGAAACCGTCACCGACTATGACGCAAATTTTTGAAAGTACAGAATGCATACAGTTGGTTGACTCAATGGTAGAGAAAACAGAAAATGCAAAAAAAAACAGCTAAGGAGTCTTTTAAAACCCTGTCACGAAACCTGTTAATGCTGAATTGTCGCCAACAATGATGCAGATATTTGAGAGTACGCAATTCAAAGAATTGGTTGACTCGGCGGTTGAAAAGCACTTGAATGAGAGCAAATTTGTATCTTTGTATCAAGAGAGCCCAGGGAAGAGAAGGAAGATAGTAGAGAAGGAAGATAGTAGAGAAGAAAGACGATTACACAAATATTTGAGAGTATACATTTCAAACAGTTGGTCGACTCAGTGGTCAAGGAAAAAGAAAAAGCAAAAATCATAAATGAAAATGACAAAAATGATGAAAACATAACTAAACAAGAAGGTATTGTACTTTTATTATAATATTATGTATTGCTTAACATACAATTATTTGCAATTTAGTACCATATGTGAAAATGATAAAATTACAAATTTAAGAGTTTATTTTGACAAAAACCTAACTGTTTTATGAAAATGATACTTATAAATTAAATTTACATGTTCATGAATATCTATTCCAAAAACATATTTCTAACTGTTTCAAACATGATATTTTTAACTATTTAAACCTAATACTACCGTATATTAATATTTTTTGAAAATATGAAGGTGCACAAAAAACACCTGTTGCATAGCCTGTTGATGTGAAACCGTCACCGATTATGACGCAAATTCTTGAAAGTACACAATGCATAAAGTTGGTTGACTCAGTGGTAGAGAAAACAGAAAATGCAACAAAAAAATAGTTAAGGAGTCTTTTAAAACCCCGTCACGAAACCTGTTAATGCAGAATTGTCGCCAACAATGACGCAGATATTTGAGAGTATGCAATTCAAAGAATTGGTTGACTAGACGGTTGAAAAGCACTTGAATGAGAGCAAATTTGTATCTTTGTATGAAAAGAGCCTAGGGAAGAGAAGGAAGATAGTAGAGAAGGAAGACGATGACACAAATATTTGAGAGTACACATTTCAAACAGTTGGTCGACTCAGTGGTTAAGGATAAAGAAAAAGAAAAAATCACAAATGAAAATGACAAAAATGATGAAAACATAACAAAACAATAAGGTATTGTACTTTTATTATAATATTATGTAGAGCTTAACATACAATTATTTGCATTTTAGTACCATATGTGAAAATGATAAAATTACAAATTTAAGAGTTTACTTTGACAAAAACCTAACTGTTTTATGAAAATGATACTTATAAATTAAATTTACATGTTCATGAATATCTATTCCAAAAACATATTTCTAACTGTTTAAAACATGTTATTTTTAACTATTTAAACCTATTACTACCGTATATTAATAATTTCTGAAAATATGAGGGTGCACAAAAAACACCTGTTGCAGAACCCGTTGATGCGAAACCGTCACCGATTATGACGCAAATTCTTGAAAGTACACAATGCATACAGTTGGTTGACTCAGTGGTAGAGAAAACATAAAATGCAAAAAATAAAAAAACATCTAAGGAGACTTTTAAAACCCTGTCACGGAACTTGTTAATGCAGAATTGTCGCCAACAATTACACAGATATTTGAGAGTACGCAATTCAAAGAATTGGTTGACTCGACGGTTGAAAAGCATTTGAATGATAGCAAATTTGTATCTTTGTATGATAAGAGCCCAGGGAAGAGAAGGAAGATAGTAGAGAAGGAAGATAGTAGAGCAGGAAGACGATGACACAAATATTTGAGAGTACACATTTCAAACAGTTGGTCGAATCAGTGGTCATGGAAAAAGAAAAAGAAAAAATCACAAATGAAAATGACAAAAATGATGAAAACATAACTAAACAAGAAGTTATTGTACTTTTATTATAATATTATGTAGTTTTTAACATACAATTATTTGCATTTTTGTACCATATGTGAAAATGATAAAATTACAAATTTAAGACTTTACTTAGACAAAAACCTAATTATTTTATGAAAATGATACTTATAAATTAAATTTACATGTTCATGAATAACTATTCCAAAAACATATTTCAAACTGTTTAAAACATGATATTTTTAACTGTTTAAACCTATTACAACTGTATATTAATAATTTCTGAAAATATGAAGGTGCACAATAAACACCTGTTCGCAGAGCCCGTTGATGCGAAACCGTCACCGACTATGACGCAAATTCTTGAAAGTACAGAATGCATACAGTTGGTTGACTCAATGGTAGAGAAAACAGAAAATGCAAAAAAAAAACAGCTAAGGAGTCTTTTAAAACCATGTCACGAAACCTGTTAATGCAGAATTGTCGCCAACAATGATGCAGATATTTGAGAGTACGCAATTCAAAGAATTGGTTGACTCGACGGTTGAAAAGCATTTGAATGATAGCAAATTTGTATCTTTGTATGATGAGAGCCCAGGGAAGAGAAGGAAGATAGTAGAGAAGGAAGATAGTAGAGCTGGAAGACGATGACACAAATATTTGAGAGTACACATTTCAAACAGTTGGTCGACTCAGTGGTCATGGAAAAAGAAAAAGAAAAAATCACAAATGAAAATGACAAAAATGATGAAAACATAACTAAACAATAAGGTATTGTACTTTTATTATAATATTATGTAGTTCTTAACATACAATTATTTGCATTTTTGTACCATATGTGAAAATGATAAAATTACAAATTTAAGACTTTACTTAGACAAAAACCTAATTATTTTATGAAAATGATACTTATAAATTAAATTTACATGTTCATGAATATCTATTCCAAAAACATATTTCAAACTGTTTAAAACATGATATTTTTAACTGTTTAAACCTATTACAACTGTATATTAATAATTTCTGAAAATATGAAGGTGCACAATAAACACCTGTTCGCAGAGCCCGTTGATGCGAAACCGTCACCGACTATGACGCAAATTCTTGAAAGTACAGAATGCATACAGTTGGTTGACTCAATGGTAGAGAAAACAGAAAATGCAAAAAAAAAACAGCTAAGGAGTCTTTAAAAACCCTGTCACGAAACCTGTTAATGCAGAATTGTCGCCAACAATGATGCAGATATTTGAAAGTACGCAATTCAAAGAATTGGTTGACACGACGGTTGAAAAGCACTTGAATGAGAGCAAATTTGTATCTTTATATGAAGAGAGACCAGGGAAGAGCAGGAAGATAGTAGAGAAGGAAGATAGTAGAGAAGGAAGACTATGACACAAATATTTGGGAGTATACATTTCAAACAGTTGGTCGACTCAGTGGTCAAGGAAAAAGAAAAAGCAAAACTCACAAATGAAAATGACAAAAATGATGAAAACATAACTAAACAAGAAGGTATTGTACTTTTATTAAAATATTATGTAGTGCTTAACATACAATTATTCGCATTTTAGTACCATATGTGAAAATGATAAAATTACAAATTTAAGAGTTTACTTTGACAAAAACCTAACTGTTTTATGAAAATGATACTTATAAATTAAATTTACATGTTCATGAATATCTATTCCAAAAACATATTTCTAACTTTTTAAAACATGTTATTTTTAACTATTTAAACCTATTACTACCGTATATTAATAATTTCTGAAAATATGAAGGTGCACAAAAAACACCTGTTGCAGAGCCCGTTGATGCGAAACCGTCACCGATTATGACGCAAATTCTTGAAAGTACACAATGCATACAGTTGGTTGACTCAGTTAATGAGACTTTTAAAACCCTGTCACTAAACTTGTTAATGCAGAATTGTCGCCAACAATTACACAGATATTTGAGAGTACGCAATTCAAAGAATTGGTTGACTCGACGGTTGAAAAGCACTTGAATGATAGCAAATTTGTATCTTTGTATGATGAGAGCCCAGGGAAGAGAAGGAAGATAGTAGAGAAGGAAGACGATGACACAAATATTTGAGAGTACACATTTCAAACAGTTGGTCGAGTCAGTGGTCATGGAAAAAGAAAAAGAAAAAATCACAAATGAAAATGACAAAAATGATGAAAACATAACTAAACAAGAAGGTATTGTACTTTTATTATAATATTATGTAATGCTTAACATACAATTATTTGCATTTTTGTACCATATGTGAAAATGATAAAATTACAAATTTAAGACTTTACTTTGACAAAAACCTAACTATTTTATGAAAATGATACTTATAAATTAAATTTACATGTTCATGAATATCTATTCGAAAAACATATTTCTAACTGTTTAAAACATGATATTTTTAACTATTTAAACCTATTACTACCGTATATTAATAATTTCTCAAAATATGAAGGTGCACAAAAAACACTTGTTGCAGAGCCCGTTGATGCGAAACCGTCACCGATTATGACGCAAATTCTTGAAAGTACACAATGCATAAAGTTGGTTGACTAAGTGGTAGAGAAAATATAAAATGCAAAAAAAAATCCAGCTAAGGGGTCTTTTATAACCCCGTCACGAAACCTGTTAATGCAGAATTGTCGCCAACAATGACACAGCTGTTTGAGAGTACACAATTCATAGAATTGGTTGACTCGACGGTTGAAAAGCACTTGAATGAGAGAAAATTTGTATCTTTGTTTGAAGAGAGCCAAGGGAAGAGAAGGAAGATAGTAGAGAAGGAAGACTATGACACAAATATTTGAGAGTACACATTTCAAACAGTTGGTCGACTCAGTGGTCATGGAAAAAGAAAAAGAAAAAATCACAAATGAAAATGACAAAAATGATGAAAACATAAATAAACAAGAAGGTATTGTACTTTTATTATAATATTATGTAGTTCTTAACATACAATTATTTGCATTTTTGTACCATATGTGAAAATGATAAAATTACAAATTTAAGACTTTACTTAGACAAAAACCTAATTATTTTATGAAAATGATACTTATAAATTAAATTTACATGTTCATGAATATCTATTCCAAAAACATATTTCAAACTGTTTAAAACATGATATTTTTAACTGTTTAAACCTATTACAACTGTATATTAATAATTTCTGAAAATATGAAGGTACACAATAAACACCTGTTCGCAGAGCCCGTTGATGCGAAACCGTCACCGACTATGACGCAAATTCTTGAAAGTACAGAATGCATACAGTTGGTTGACTCAATGGTAGAGAAAACAGAAAATGCAAAAAAAAAACAGCTAAGGAGTCTTTAAAAACCCTGTCACGAAACCTGTTAATGCAGAATTGTCGCCAACAATGATGTAGATATTTGAAAGTACGCAATTCAAAGAATTGGTTGACACGACGGTTGAAAAGCACTTGAATGAGAGCAAATTTGTATCTTTATATGAAGAGAGACCAGGGAAGAGCAGGAAGATAGTAGAGAAGGAAGATAGTAGAGAAGGAAGACTATGACACAAATATTTGGGTGTATACATTTCAAACAGTTGGTCGACTCAGTGGTCAAGGAAAAAGAAAAAGCAAAACTCACAAATGAAAATGACAAAAATGATGAAAACATAACTAAACAAGAAGGTATTGTACTTTTATTATAATATTATGTAGTGCTTAACATACAATTATTCGAATTTTAGTACTATATGTGAAAATGATAAAATTACAAATTTAAGAGTTTACTTTGACAAAAACCTAACTGTTTTATGAAAATGATACTTATAAATTAAATTTACATGTTCATGAATATCTATTCCAAAAACATATTTCTAACTTTTTAAAACATGTTATTTTTAACTATTTAAACCTATTACTACCGTATATTAATAATTTCTGAAAATATGAAGGTGCACAAAAAACACCTGTTGCAGAGCCCGTTGATGCGAAACCGTCACCGATTATGACGCAAATTCTTGAAAGTACACAATGCATACAGTTGGTTGACTCAGTTAATGAGACTTTTAAAACCCTGTCACTAAACTTGTTAATGCAGAATTGTCGCCAACAATTACACAGATATTTGAGAGTACGCAATTCAAAGAATTGGTTGACTCGACGGTTGAAAAGCACTTGAATGATAGCAAATTTGTATCTTTATATGAAGAGAGACCAGGGAAGAGAAGGAAGATAGTAGAGAAGGAAGATAGTAGAGAAGGAAGACGATGACACAAATATTTGAGAGTACACATTTCAAACAGTTGGTCGACTCAGTGGTCATGGAAAAAGAAAAAGAAAAAATCACAAATGAAAATGACAAAAATGATGAAAACATAACTAAACAAGAAGGTATTGTACTTTTATTATAATATTATGTAATGCTTAACATACAATTATTTGCATTTTTGTACCATATGTGAAAATGATAAAATTACAAATTTAAGACTTTACTTTGACAAAAACCTAACTATTTTATGAAAATGATACTTATAAATTAAATTTATATGTTCATGAATATCTATTCGAAAAACATATTTCTAACTGTTTAAAACATGATATTTTTAACTATTTAAACCTATTACTAACGTATATTAATAATTTCTCAAAATATGAAGGTGCACAAAAAACACTTGTTGCAGAGCCCGTTGATGTGAAACCGTCACCGATTATGACGCAAATTCTTGAAAGTACACAATGCATAAAGTTGGTTGACTAAGTGGTAGAGAAAACATAAAATGCAAAAAAAAATCCAGCTAAGGGGTCTTTTATAACCCCGTCACGAAACCTGTTAATGCAGAATTGTCGCCAACAATGACACAGCTGTTTGAGAGTACGCAATTCATAGAATTGGTTGACTCGACGGTTGAAAAGCACTTGAATGAGAGAAAATTTGTATCTTTGTTTGAAGAGAGCCAAGGGAAGAGAAGGAAGATAGTAGAGAAGGAAGACTATGACACAAATATTTGAGAGTACACATTTCAAACAGTTGGTCGACTCAGTGGTCAAGGAAAAAGAAAAAGCAAAAATCACAAATGAAAATGACAAAAATGATGAAAACATAACTAAACAAGAGGGTATTGTACTTTTATTATAATATTATGTAGTGCTTAACATACAATTATTTGCATTTTAGGACAATATGTGAAAATGATAAAATTACAAATTTAAGAGTTTACTTTGACAAAAACCTAACTGTTTTATGAAAATGATACTTATAAATTAAATTTACATGTTCATGAATATCTATTCCAAAAACATTTTTCTAACTGTTTAAAACATGATATTTTTAACTGTTTAAACCTATTACAACTGTATATTAATAATTTCTGAAAATATGAAGGAGCACAATAAACACCTGTTCGCAGAGCCCGTTGATGCGAAACCGTCACCGACTATGACGCAAATTCTTGAAAGTACAGAATGCATACAGTTGGTTGACTCAATGGTAGAGAAAACAGAAAATGCAAAAAAAAAACAGCTAAGGAGTCTTTAAAAACCCTGTCACGAAACCTGTTAATGCAGAATTGTCGCCAACAATGATGCAGATATTTGAAAGTACGCAATTCAAAGAATTGGTTGACACGACGGTTGAAAAGCACTTGAATGAGAGCAAATTTGTATCTTTATATGAAGAGAGACCAGGGAAGAGCAGGAAGATAGTAGAGAAGGAAGATAGTAGAGAAGGAAGACTATGACACAAATATTTGGGAGTATACATTTCAAACAGTTGGTCGACTCAGTGGTCAAGGAAAAAGAAAAAGCAAAACTCACAAATGAAAATGACAAAAATGATGAAAACATAACTAAACAAGAAGGTATTGTACTTTTATTATAATATTATGTAGTGCTTAACATACAATTATTCGCATTTTAGTACCATATGTGAAAATGATAAAATTACAAATTTAAGAGTTTACTTTGACAAAAACCTAACTGTTTTATGAAAATGATACTTATAAATTAAATTTACATGTTCGTGAATATCTATTCCAAAAACATATTTCTAACTTTTTAAAACATGTTATTTTTAACTATTTAAACCTATTACTACCGTATATTAATAATTTCTGAAAATATGAAGGTGCACAAAAAACACCTGTTGCAGAGCCCGTTGATGCGAAACCGTCACCGATTATGACGCAAATTCTTGAAAGTACACAATGCATACAGTTGGTTGACTCAGTTAATGAGACTTTTAAAACCCTGTCACTAAACTTGTTAATGCAGAATTGTCGCCAACAATTACACAGATATTTGAGAGTACGCAATTCAAAGAATTGGTTGACTCGACGGTTGAAAAGCACTTGAATGATAGCAAATTTGTATCTTTGTATGATGAGAGCCCAGGGAAGAGAAGGAAGATAGTAGAGAAGGAAGATAGTAGAGAAGGAAGACGATGACACAAATATTTGAGAGTACACATTTCAAACAGTTGGTCGACTCAGTGGTCATGGAAAAAGAAAAAGAAAAAATCACAAATGAAAATGACAAAAATGATGAAAACATAACTAAACAAGAAGGTATTGTATTTTTATTATAATATTATGTAATGCTTAACATACAATTATTTGCATTTTTGTACCATATGTGAAAATGATAAAATTACAAATTTAAGACTTTACTTTGACAAAAACCTAACTATTTTATGAAAATGATACTTATAAATTAAATTTACATGTTCATGAATATCTATTCGAAAAACATATTTCTAACTGTATAAAACATGATATTTTTAACTATTTAAACCTATTACTACCGTATATTAATAATTTCTCAAAATATGAAGTTGCACAAAAAACACTTGTTGCAGAGCCCGTTGATGTGAAACCGTCACCGATTATGATGCAAATTCTTGAAAGTACACAATGCATAAAGTTGGTTGACTAAGTGGTAGAGAAAACATAAAATGCAAAAAAAAATCCAGCTAAGAGGTCTTTTATAACCCCGTCACGAAACCTGTTAATGCAGAATTGTCGCCAACAATGACACAGCTGTTTGAGAGTACGCAATTCATAGAATTGGTTGACTCGACGGTTGAAAAGCACTTGAATGAGAGAAAATTTGTATCTTTGTTTGAAGAGAGCCAAGGGAAGAGAAGGAAGATAGTAGAGAAGGAAGACTATGACACAAATATTTGAGAGTACACATTTCAAACAGTTGGTCGACTCAGTGGTCAAGGAAAAAGAAAAAGCAAAAATCACAAATGAAAATGACAAAAATGATGAAAACATAACTAAACAAGAGGGTATTGTACTTTTATTATAATATTATGTAGTGCTTAACATACAATTATTTGCATTTTAGGACAATATGTGAAAATGATAAAATTACAAATTTAAGAGTTTACTTTGACAAAAACCTAACTGTTTTATGAAAATGATACTTATAAATTAAATTTACATGTTCATGAATATCTATTCCAAAAACATTTTTCTAACTGTTTAAAACATGATATTTTTAACTGTTTAAACCAATTACTATTGTATATTAATAATTTCTGAAAATATGAAGGTGCTCAAAAAACACCTGTTGCAGAGCCCGTTGATGCGAAACCGTCACCGACTATGACGCAAATTCGTGAAAGTACACAATGCATAAAGTTGGTTGACTCAGTGGTAGAGAAAACAGAAAATGCAACAAAAAAAACAGTTAAGGAGTCTTTTAAAACCCTGTCACGAAACCTGTTAATGCAGAATTGTCGCCAACAATGACGCAGATATTTGAGAGTACGCAATTCAGAGAATTGGTTGACTCGACGGTTGAAAAGCACTTGAATGAGATCAAATTTGTATCTTTGTATGAATAGAGCCCAGGGAAGAGAAGGAAGATAGTAGAGAAGGAAGACTATGACACAAATATTTGAGAGTACACATTTCAAAAAGTTGGTCGACTCAGTGGTCAAGGAAAAAGAAAAAGCAAAAATCACAAATGAAAATGACAAAAATGATGAAAACATAACAAAACAAGAAGGTATTGAACTTTTATTATAATATTATGTAGTGCTTAACATACAATTATTTGCATTTTAGGATAATATGTGAAAATGATAAAATTACAGATTTAAGAGTTTACTTTATCAAAAACCTAAGTGTTTTATGAAAATGATACTTATAAATTAAATTTACATGTTCATGAATATCTATTCCAAAAACATATTTCTAACTGTTTCAAACATGATATTTTTAACTGTTTAATCCAATTACTACTGTATATTAATAATTTCTGAAAATATGAAGGTGCACAAAAAACACCTGTTGCAGAGCCCGTTGATGCGAAACCGTCACCGACTATGACGCAAATTCTTGAAAGTACACAATGCATACAGTTGGTGACTCAGTGGTAGAGAAAACAGAAAATGCAAAAAAAAAAAAAACAGCTAAGGAGTCTTTTAAAACCCGGTCACGAAACCTGTTAATGCAGAATTGTCGACAACAATGACGCAGATATTTGAGAGTACGCAATTCAAAGAATTGGTTGACTCGACGGTTGAAAAGCACTTGAATGAGAGCAAATTTCTATCTTTGTATGAAGAGAGCCCAGGGAAGAGAAGGAAGATAGTAGAGAAGGAAGATGATGACACAAATATTTGAGAGTACACATTTCAAATAGTTGGTCGACTCAGTGGTCAAGGAAAAAGAAAACAAAAATGATGAAAACATAACTAAACAAGAAGGTATTGTACTTTTCTTATAATATTATGTAGTGCTTAACATATAATTATTTGCATTTTATGACAATATGTGAAAATGATAAAATTACAAATTTAAGAGTTTACTTTGACAAAAACCAAACTGTTTTATGAAAATGATACTTATAAATTAAATTTACATGTTCATGAATATCTATTCGAAAATCATATTTCTAACTGTTTAAAACATGATATTTTTAACTGTTTAAACCTATTACTACCGTATATTAATAATTTCTGAAAATATGAAGGTGCACAAAAAACACCTGTTGCAGAGCACGTTGATGCAAAACCGTCACCAACTATGACGCAAATTCTTGAAAGTACACAATTCATACAGTTGGTTGACTCAGTGGTAGAGAAAACAGAAAATGCTAAAAAAACCAGCTAAGGAGTCTTTTAAAACCACGTCACGAAACCTGTTAATGCAGAATTGTCGCCAACAATGACGCAGATATTTGAGAGTACGCAATTCAAAGAATTGTTTGACTCGACGGTTGAAAAGCGCTTGAATGAGAGAAAATTGTATCTTTGTATGAAGAGAGCCCAGGGAATAGAAGGAAGATAGTAGAGAAGGAAGACGATGACACAAATATTTGAGAGTACACATTTCAAACAGTTGGTCGACTAAGTGGTCAAGGAAAAAGAAAAAGCAAAAATCACAAATAAAAATGACAAAAATGATGATAACATAACTAAAAAGAAGGTATTGTACTTTTATTATAATATTATGTAGTGCTTAACATACAATTATTTGCATTTTAGTACCATATGTGAAAATGATAAAATTACAAATTTAAGACTTTACTTTTTCAAAAACCTAACTATTTTATGAAAATGATACTTATAAATTAAATTTACATGTTCATGAATATCTATTCCAAAAACATATTTCTAACTGTTTAAAACATGATATTTTTAACTGTTTAAACCAATTACTACCGTATATTAATAATTTCTGAAAATATGAAGGTGCACAAAAAACACCTGTTGCAGAGCCCGTTGACGAGAAACCGTCACCGACTATGACGCAAATTCTTGAAAGTACACAATGCATACAATTGGTTGACTCAATGGTAGAGAAAACAGAAAATGCAACAAAAAAAAACAGTTTAGGAGTCTTTTAAAACCCCGTCACGAAACCTGTTAATGCAGAATTGTCGCCAACAATGACGCAGATATTTGAGAGTACGCAATTCAAAGAATTGGTTGACTCGACGGTTGAAAAGCACTTGAATGAGAGCAAATTTGTATCTTTGTATGAAGAGAGCCCAGGGAAGAGAAGGAAGATAGTAGAGAAGGAAGATAGTAGAGTAGGAAGACGATGACAGAAATATTTGAGAGTACACATTTCAAACAGTTGGTCGACTCAGTGGTCAAGGAAAAAGAAAAAGAAAAAATCACAAATGAAAATGACAAAAATGATGAAAACATAACTAAACAAGAAGGTATTGTACTTTTATAATAATATTATGTAGTGCTTAACATACAATTATTTGCATTTTAGGACCATATGTGAAAATGATAAAATTACAAATTTAAGAGTTTACTTTGACAAAAACCTACCTGTTTTATGAAAATGATACTTATAAATTAAATTTACATGTTCATGAATATCTATTCCAAAAACATATTTATAACTGTTTAAAACATGATATTTTTAACTATTTAAACCTATTACTACCGTATATTAATAATTTCTGAAAATATGAAAGAGTACAAAAAACACATGTTGCATAGCCCGTTGATTCGAAACCGTCACCGATTATGACGCAAGTTCTTGAAAGTACACAATGCATAAAGTTGGTTAACTCAGTGGTAGAGAAAACATAAAATGCAAAAAAAAACAGCTAAGGAGTCGTTTAAAACCCCGTCACGAAACCTGTTAATGCAGAATCGTCGCCAACAGTGACACAGATTTTGAAAGTACACAATTCAAAGAATTGGTTGACTAGACGGTTGAAAAGCACTTGAATGAGATCAAATTTGTATCTTTGTATGAATAGAGCACAAGAAAGAGAAGGAAGATAGTAGAGAAGGAAGACTATGACACAAATATTTGAGAGTACACATTTCAAACAGTTGGTCGACTCAGTGGTCAAAGAAAAAGAAAAAGCAAAAAGCACAAATGAAAATGACAAAAACGATGAAAACATAACTAAACAATAAGGTATTGTACTTTTATTATAATATTATGTAGTGCTTAACATACAATTATTTGCATTTTAGTACCATATGTGAAAATGATAAAATTACAGATTTAAGAGTTTACTTTGTCAAAAACCTAAGTGTTTTATGAAAATGATACTTATAAATTAAATTTACATGTTCATGAATATCTATTCCAAAAACATATTTCTAAATGTTTAAAACATGATATTTTTAACTGTTTAAACCTATTACTACTGTATATTAATAATTTCTGAAAATATGAAGGTGCACAAAAAACACCTGTTGCAGAGCCCGTTGATGCGAAACCGTCACCGACTATGACGCAAATTCTTGAAAGTACACAATGCATACAGTTGGTTGACTCAGTGGTAGAGAAAACAGAAAATGCAAAAAAAAAACAGCTAAGGAGTCTTTTAAAACCCGGTCACGAAACCTGTTAATGCAGAATTGTCGACAACAATGACGTAGATATTTGAGAGTACGCAATTCAAAGAATTGGTTGACTCGACGGTTGAAAAGCACTTGAATGAGAGCAAATTTGTATCTTTGTATGAAGAGGGCCCAGGGAAGAGAAGGAAGATAGTAGAGAAGGAAGATGATGACACAAATATTTGAGAGTACACATTTCAAATAGTTGGTCGACTCAGTGGTCAAGGAAAAAGAAAACAAAAATGATGAAAACATAACTAAACAAGAAGGTATTGTACTTTTATTATAATATTATGTAGTGCTTAACATACAATTATTTGCATTTTAGTACCATATGTGAAAATGATAAAATTACAAATTTAAGAGTTTACTTTGACAAAAACCTAACTGTTTTATGAAAATGATACTTATAAATTAAATTTACATGTTCATGAATGTCTATTCCAAAAACATATTTCTAACTGTTTAAAACATGATATTTTTAACTATTTAAACCTATTACTACCGTATATTAATAATTTCTGAAAATATGAAGGTGCACAAAAAACACCTGTTGCAGAGCCCGTTGATGCGAAACCGTCACCGATTATGACGCAAATTCTTGAAAGTACACAATGCATAAAGTTGGTTAACTCAGTGGTAGAGAAAACATAAAATGCAAAAAAAAACAGCTAAGGAGTCGTTTAAAACCCCGTCACGAAACCTGTTAATGCAGAATCGTCGCCAACAATGACACAGATATTTGAGAGTACACAATTCAAAGAATTGGTTGACTAGACGGTTGAAAAGCACTTGAATGAGATCAAATTTGTATCTTTGTATGAATAGAGCACAAGGAAGAGAAGGAAGATAGTAGAGAAGGAAGACTATGACACAAATATTTGAGAGTACACATGTCAAACAGTTGGTCGACTCAGTGGTCAAATAAAAAGAAAAAGCAAAAATCACAAATGAAAATGACAAAAATGATGAAAACATAACTAAACAATAAGGTATTGTACTTTTATTATAATATTATGTAGTGCTTAACATACAATTATTTGCATTTTAGTACCATATGTGAAAATGATAAAATTACAAATTTAAGAGTTTACTTTGACAAAAACCTAACTGTTTTATGAAAATGATACTTATAAATTAAATTTACATGTTCATGAATGTCTATTCCAAAAACATATTTCTAACTGTTTAAAACATGATATTTTTAACTATTTAAACCTATTACTACCGTATATTAATAATTTCTGAAAATATGAAGGTGCACAAAAAACACCTGTTGTAGAGCCCGTTGATGCGAAACCGTCACCGATTATGACGCAAATTCTTGAAAGTACACAATGCATAAAGTTGGTTAACTCAGTGGTAGAGAAAACATAAAATGCAAAAAAAAAACAGCTAAGTTGTCTTTTAAAACCCCGTCACGAATCCTGTTAATGCAGAATTGTCGCCAACAATGACACAGATATTTGAGAGTACGCAATTAAAAGAATTGGTTGACTACACGGTTGAAAAGCACTTGAATGAGATCAAATTTGTATCTTTGTATTAATAGAGCCCAGGGAAGAGAAGGAAGATAGTAGAGAAGGAAGATAGTAGAGAAGGAAGACAAAGACACAAATATTTGAGATTACACATTTCAAACAGTTGGTCGACTCAGTGGTCAAGGAAAAAGAAAAAGCAAAAATCACAAATAAAAATGACAAAAATGATGAAACCATAACTAAACAAGAAGGTATTGTACTTTTATTATAATATTATGTAGTTACATACAATTATTTGCATTTTAGTACCATATGTGAAAATGATAAAATTACAAATTTAAGACTTTACTTTGACAAAAACCTAACTATTTTATGAAAATGATACTTATAAATTAAATTTACATGTTCATAAATATCTATTCCAAAAACATATTTCTAACTGTTTAAAACATGATATTTTTAACTGTTTAAACCTATTACTACCGTATATTAATAATTTCTGAAAATATGAAGGTGCACAAAAAACACCTGTTGCAGAGCCCGTTGACGCGAAACCGTCACCGACTATGACGCAAATTCTTGAAAGTACACAATGCATACAGTTGGTTAACTCAGTGGTAGAGAAAACATAAAATGCAAAAAAAACAGCTAAGGAGTCGTTTAAAACCCCGTCACGAAACCTGTTAATGCAGAATCGTCGCCAACAATGACACAGATATTTGAGAATACGCAATTCAAAGAATTGGTTGACTAGACGGTTGAAAAGCACTTGAATGAGATCAAATTTGTATCTTTGTATGAATAGAGCACAAGGAAGAGAAGGAAGTTAGTAGAGAAGGAAGACTATGACACAAATATTTGAGAGTACACATTTCAAACAGTTGGTCGACTGAGTGGTCAAAGAAAAAGAAAAAGCAAAAATCACAAATGAAAATGACAAAAATGATGAAAACATAACTAAACAATAAGGTATTGTACTTTTATTATAATATTATGTAGTGCTTAACATACAATTATTTGCATTTTAGTACCATATGTGAAAATGATAAAATTACAGATTTAAGAGTTTACTTTGTCAAAAACCTAAGTGTTTTATGAAAATGATACTTATAAATTAAATTTACATGTTCATGAATATCTATTCCAAAAACATATTTCTAACTGTTTAAAACATGATATTTTTAACTGTTTAAACCTATTACTACTGTATATTAATAATTTCTGAAAATATGAAGGTGCACAAAAAACACCTGTTGCAGAGCCCGTTGATGCGAAACCGTCACCGACTATGACGCAAATTCTTGAAAGTACACAATGCATACAGTTGGTTGACTCAGTGGTAGAGAAAACAGAAAATGCAAAAAAAAAAACAGCTAAGGAGTCTTTTAAAACCCGGTCACGAAACCTGTTAATGCAGAATTGTCGACAACAATGACGCAGATATTTGAGAGTACGCAATTCAAAGAATTGGTTGACTCGACGGTTGAAAAGCACTTGAATGAGAGCAAATTTGTATCTTTGTATGAAGAGAGCCCAGGGAAGAGAAGGAAGATAATAGAGAAGGAAGATGATGACACAAATATTTGAGAGTACACATTTCAAATAGTTGGTCGACTCAGTGGTCAAGGAAAAAGAAAACAAAAATGATGAAAACATAACTAAACAAGAAGGTATTGTACTTTTCTTATAATATTATGTAGTGCTTAACATATAATTATTTGCATTTTATGACAATATGTGAAAATGATAAAATTACAAATTTAAGAGTTTACTTTGACAAAAACCAAACTGTTTTATGAAAATGATACTTATAAATTAAATTTACATGTTCATGAATATCTATTCGAAAATCATATTTCTAACTGTTTAAAACATGATATTTTTAACTGTTTAAACCTATTACTACCGTATATTAATAATTTCTGAAAATATGAAGGTGCACAAAAAACACCTGTTGCAGAGCACGTTGATGCAAAACCGTCACCAACTATGACGCAAATTCTTGAAAGTACACAATTCATACAGTTGGTTGACTCAGTGGTAGAGAAAACAGAAAATGCTAAAAAAACCAGCTAAGGAGTCTTTTAAAACCACGTCACGAAACCTGTTAATGCAGAATTGTCGCCAACAATGACGCAGATATTTGAGAGTACGCAATTCAAAGAATTGTTTGACTCGACGGTTGAAAAGCGCTTGAATGAGAGAAAATTGTATCTTTGTATGAAGAGAGCCCAGGGAATAGAAGGAAGATAGTAGAGAAGGAAGACGATGACACAAATATTTGAGAGTACACATTTCAAACAGTTGGTCGACTAAGTGGTCAAGGAAAAAGAAAAAGCAAAAATCACAAATAAAAATGACAAAAATGATGATAACATAACTAAAAAGAAGGTATTGTACTTTTATTATAATATTATGTAGTGCTTAACATACAATTATTTGCATTTTAGTACCATATGTGAAAATGATAAAATTACAAATTTAAGACTTTACTTTTTCAAAAACCTAACTATTTTATGAAAATGATACTTATAAATTAAATTTACATGTTCATGAATATCTATTCCAAAAACATATTTCTAACTGTTTAAAACATGATATTTTTAACTGTTTAAACCAATTACTACCGTATATTAATAATTTCTGAAAATATGAAGGTGCACAAAAAACACCTGTTGCAGAGCCCGTTGACGAGAAACCGTCACCGACTATGACGCAAATTCTTGAAAGTACACAATGCATACAATTGGTTGACTCAATGGTAGAGAAAACAGAAAATGCAACAAAAAAAAACAGTTTAGGAGTCTTTTAAAACCCCGTCACGAAACCTGTTAATGCAGAATTGTCGCCAACAATGACGCAGATATTTGAGAGTACGCAATTCAAAGAATTGGTTGACTCGACGGTTGAAAAGCACTTGAATGAGAGCAAATTTGTATCTTTGTATGAAGAGAGCCCAGGGAAGAGAAGGAAGATAGTAGAGAAGGAAGATAGTAGAGTAGGAAGACGATGACAGAAATATTTGAGAGTACACATTTCAAACAGTTGGTCGACTCAGTGGTCAAGGAAAAAGAAAAAGAAAAAATCACAAATGAAAATGACAAAAATGATGAAAACATAACTAAACAAGAAGGTATTGTACTTTTATAATAATATTATGTAGTGCTTAACATACAATTATTTGCATTTTAGGACCATATGTGAAAATGATAAAATTACAAATTTAAGAGTTTACTTTGACAAAAACCTACCTGTTTTATGAAAATGATACTTATAAATTAAATTTACATGTTCATGAATATCTATTCCAAAAACATATTTATAACTGTTTAAAACATGATATTTTTAACTATTTAAACCTATTACTACCGTATATTAATAATTTCTGAAAATATGAAAGAGTACAAAAAACACATGTTGCATAGCCCGTTGATTCGAAACCGTCACCGATTATGACGCAAGTTCTTGAAAGTACACAATGCATAAAGTTGGTTAACTCAGTGGTAGAGAAAACATAAAATGCAAAAAAAAACAGCTAAGGAGTCGTTTAAAACCCCGTCACGAAACCTGTTAATGCAGAATCGTCGCCAACAGTGACACAGATTTTGAAAGTACACAATTCAAAGAATTGGTTGACTAGACGGTTGAAAAGCACTTGAATGAGATCAAATTTGTATCTTTGTATGAATAGAGCACAAGAAAGAGAAGGAAGATAGTAGAGAAGGAAGACTATGACACAAATATTTGAGAGTACACATTTCAAACAGTTGGTCGACTCAGTGGTCAAAGAAAAAGAAAAAGCAAAAAGCACAAATGAAAATGACAAAAACGATGAAAACATAACTAAACAATAAGGTATTGTACTTTTATTATAATATTATGTAGTGCTTAACATACAATTATTTGCATTTTAGTACCATATGTGAAAATGATAAAATTACAGATTTAAGAGTTTACTTTGTCAAAAACCTAAGTGTTTTATGAAAATGATACTTATAAATTAAATTTACATGTTCATGAATATCTATTCCAAAAACATATTTCTAAATGTTTAAAACATGATATTTTTAACTGTTTAAACCTATTACTACTGTATATTAATAATTTCTGAAAATATGAAGGTGCACAAAAAACACCTGTTGCAGAGCCCGTTGATGCGAAACCGTCACCGACTATGACGCAAATTCTTGAAAGTACACAATGCATACAGTTGGTTGACTCAGTGGTAGAGAAAACAGAAAATGCAAAAAAAAAACAGCTAAGGAGTCTTTTAAAACCCGGTCACGAAACCTGTTAATGCAGAATTGTCGACAACAATGACGTAGATATTTGAGAGTACGCAATTCAAAGAATTGGTTGACTCGACGGTTGAAAAGCACTTGAATGAGAGCAAATTTGTATCTTTGTATGAAGAGGGCCCAGGGAAGAGAAGGAAGATAGTAGAGAAGGAAGATGATGACACAAATATTTGAGAGTACACATTTCAAATAGTTGGTCGACTCAGTGGTCAAGGAAAAAGAAAACAAAAATGATGAAAACATAACTAAACAAGAAGGTATTGTACTTTTATTATAATATTATGTAGTGCTTAACATACAATTATTTGCATTTTAGTACCATATGTGAAAATGATAAAATTACAAATTTAAGAGTTTACTTTGACAAAAACCTAACTGTTTTATGAAAATGATACTTATAAATTAAATTTACATGTTCATGAATGTCTATTCCAAAAACATATTTCTAACTGTTTAAAACATGATATTTTTAACTATTTAAACCTATTACTACCGTATATTAATAATTTCTGAAAATATGAAGGTGCACAAAAAACACCTGTTGCAGAGCCCGTTGATGCGAAACCGTCACCGATTATGACGCAAATTCTTGAAAGTACACAATGCATAAAGTTGGTTAACTCAGTGGTAGAGAAAACATAAAATGCAAAAAAAAACAGCTAAGGAGTCGTTTAAAACCCCGTCACGAAACCTGTTAATGCAGAATCGTCGCCAACAATGACACAGATATTTGAGAGTACACAATTCAAAGAATTGGTTGACTAGACGGTTGAAAAGCACTTGAATGAGATCAAATTTGTATCTTTGTATGAATAGAGCACAAGGAAGAGAAGGAAGATAGTAGAGAAGGAAGACTATGACACAAATATTTGAGAGTACACATGTCAAACAGTTGGTCGACTCAGTGGTCAAATAAAAAGAAAAAGCAAAAATCACAAATGAAAATGACAAAAATGATGAAAACATAACTAAACAATAAGGTATTGTACTTTTATTATAATATTATGTAGTGCTTAACATACAATTATTTGCATTTTAGTACCATATGTGAAAATGATAAAATTACAAATTTAAGAGTTTACTTTGACAAAAACCTAACTGTTTTATGAAAATGATACTTATAAATTAAATTTACATGTTCATGAATGTCTATTCCAAAAACATATTTCTAACTGTTTAAAACATGATATTTTTAACTATTTAAACCTATTACTACCGTATATTAATAATTTCTGAAAATATGAAGGTGCACAAAAAACACCTGTTGTAGAGCCCGTTGATGCGAAACCGTCACCGATTATGACGCAAATTCTTGAAAGTACACAATGCATAAAGTTGGTTAACTCAGTGGTAGAGAAAACATAAAATGCAAAAAAAAAACAGCTAAGTTGTCTTTTAAAACCCCGTCACGAATCCTGTTAATGCAGAATTGTCGCCAACAATGACACAGATATTTGAGAGTACGCAATTAAAAGAATTGGTTGACTACACGGTTGAAAAGCACTTGAATGAGATCAAATTTGTATCTTTGTATTAATAGAGCCCAGGGAAGAGAAGGAAGATAGTAGAGAAGGAAGATAGTAGAGAAGGAAGACAAAGACACAAATATTTGAGATTACACATTTCAAACAGTTGGTCGACTCAGTGGTCAAGGAAAAAGAAAAAGCAAAAATCACAAATAAAAATGACAAAAATGATGAAACCATAACTAAACAAGAAGGTATTGTACTTTTATTATAATATTATGTAGTTACATACAATTATTTGCATTTTAGTACCATATGTGAAAATGATAAAATTACAAATTTAAGACTTTACTTTGACAAAAACCTAACTATTTTATGAAAATGATACTTATAAATTAAATTTACATGTTCATAAATATCTATTCCAAAAACATATTTCTAACTGTTTAAAACATGATATTTTTAACTGTTTAAACCTATTACTACCGTATATTAATAATTTCTGAAAATATGAAGGTGCACAAAAAACACCTGTTGCAGAGCCCGTTGACGCGAAACCGTCACCGACTATGACGCAAATTCTTGAAAGTACACAATGCATACAGTTGGTTAACTCAGTGGTAGAGAAAACATAAAATGCAAAAAAAACAGCTAAGGAGTCGATTAAAACCCCGTCACGAAACCTGTTAATGCAGAATCGTCGCCAACAATGACACAGATATTTGAGAATACGCAATTCAAAGAATTGGTTGACTAGACGGTTGAAAAGCACTTGAATGAGATCAAATTTGTATCTTTGTATGAATAGAGCACAAGGAAGAGAAGGAAGTTAGTAGAGAAGGAAGACTATGACACAAATATTTGAGAGTACACATTTCAAACAGTTGGTCGACTCAGTGGTCAAAGAAAAAGAAAAAGCAAAAATCACAAATGAAAATGACAAAAATGATGAAAACATAACTAAACAATAAGGTATTGTACTTTTATTATAATATTATGTAGTGCTTAACATACAATTATTTGCATTTTAGTACCATATGTGAAAATGATAAAATTACAGATTTAAGAGTTTACTTTGTCAAAAACCTAAGTGTTTTATGAAAATGATACTTATAAATTAAATTTACATGTTCATGAATATCTATTCCAAAAACATATTTCTAACTGTTTAAAACATGATATTTTTAACTGTTTAAACCTATTACTACTGTATATTAATAATTTCTGAAAATATGAAGGTGCACAAAAAACACCTGTTGCAGAGCCCGTTGATGCGAAACCGTCACCGACTATGACGCAAATTCTTGAAAGTACACAATGCATACAGTTGGTTGACTCAGTGGTAGAGAAAACAGAAAATGCAAAAAAAAAAACAGCTAAGGAGTCTTTTAAAACCCGGTCACGAAACCTGTTAATGCAGAATTGTCGACAACAATGACGCAGATATTTGAGAGTACGCAATTCAAAGAATTGGTTGACTCGACGGTTGAAAAGCACTTGAATGAGAGCAAATTTGTATCTTTGTATGAAGAGAGCCCAGGGAAGAGAAGGAAGATAATAGAGAAGGAAGATGATGACACAAATATTTGAGAGTACACATTTCAAATAGTTGGTCGACTCAGTGGTCAAGGAAAAAGAAAACAAAAATGATGAAAACATAACTATACAAGAAGGTATTGTACTTTTCTTATAATATTATGTAGTGCTTACATATAATTATTTGCATTTTATGACAATATGTGAAAATGATAAAATTACAAATTTAAGAGTTTACTTTGACAAAAACCAAACTGTTTTATGAAAATGATACTTATAAATTAAATTTACATGTTCATGAATATCTATTCGAAAATCATATTTCTAACTGTTTAAAACATGATATTTTTAACTGTTTAAACCTATTACTACCTTATATTAATAATTTCTGAAAATATGAAGTTGCACAAAAAACACCTGTTGCAGAGCACGTTGATGCAAAACCGTCACCGACTATGACGCAAATTCTTGAAAGTACACAATTCATACAGTTGGTTGACTCAGTGGTAGAGAAAACAGAAAATGCTAAAAAAACCAGCTAAGGAGTCTTTTAAAACCACGTCACGAAACCTGTTAATGCAGAATTGTCGCCAACAATGACGCAGATATTTGAGAGTACGCAATTCAAAGAATTGTTTGACTCGACGGTTGAAAAGCACTTGAATGAGAGAAAATTTGTATCTTTGTATGAAGAGAGCCCACGGAATAGAAGGAAGATAGTAGAGAAGGAAGACGATGACACAAATATTTGAGAGTACACATTTCAAACAGTTGGTCGACTAAGTGGTCAAGGAAAAAGAAAAAGTAAAAATCACAAATAAAAATGACAAAAATGATGAAAACATAACTAAAAAGAAGATATTGTACTTTTATTATAATATTATGTAGTGCTTAACATACAATTATTTGCATTTTAGTACCATATGTGAAAATGATAAAATTACAAATTTAAGACTTTACTTTTTCAAAAACCTAACTATTTTATGAAAATGATACTTATAAATTAAATTTACATGTTCATGAATATCTATTCCAAAAACATATTTCTAACTGTTTAAACATGATATTTTTAACTGTTTAAACCAATTACTACCGTATATTAATAATTTCTGAAAATATGAAGGTGCACAAAAAACACCTGTTGCAGAGCCCGTTGACGAGAAACCGTCACCGACTATGACGCAAATTCTTGAAAGTACACAATGCATACAATTGGTTGACTCAGTGGTAGAGAAAACAGAAAATGCAACAAAAAAAAAGTTAAGGAGTCTTTTAAAACCACGTCACGAAACCTGTTAATTCAGAATTGTCGCCAACAATGACGCAGATATTTGAGAGTACGCAATTCAAAGAATTGGTTGACTCGACGGTTGAAAAGCACTTGAATGAGAGCAAATTTGTATCTTTGTATGAAGAGAGCCCAGGGAAGAGAAGAAAGATAGTAGAGAAGGAAGATAGTAGAGTAGGAAGACGATGACACAAATATTTGAGAGTACACATTTCAAACAGTTGGTCGAGTCAGTGGTCAAGGAAAAAGAAAAAGAAAAAATCACAAATGAAAATGACAAAAATGATGAAAACATAACTAAACAAGAAGGTATTGTACTTTTATTATAATATTATGTAGTGCTTAACATACAATTATTTGCATTTTAGTACCATATGTGAAAATGATAAAATTACAAATTTAAGAGTTTACTTTGACAAAAACCTACCTGTTTTATGAAAATGATACTTATAAATTAAATTTACATGTTCATGAATATCTATTCCAAAAACATATTTATAACTGTTTAAAACATAATATTTTTAACTATTTAAACCTATTACTACCGTATATTAATAATTTCTGAAAATATGAAGGTGTACAAAAAACACCTGTTGCAGAGCCCGTTGATGCGAAACCGTCACCGATTATGACGCAAGTTCTTGAAAGTACACAATGCATAAAGTTGGTTAACTCAGTGGTAGAGAAAACATAAAATGCAAAAAAAAACAGCTAAGGAGTCGTTTAAAACCCCGTCACGAAACCTGTTAATGCAGAATCGTCGCCAACAATGACACAGATATTTGAGAGTACACAATTCAAAGAATTGGTTGACTAGACGGTTGAAAAGCACTTGAATGAGATCAAATTTGTATCTTTGTATGTATAGAGCACAAGGAAGAGAAGGAAGATAGTAGAGAAGGAAGACTATGACACAAATATTTGAGAGTACACATTTCAAACAGTTGGTCGACTCAGTGGTCAAAGAAAAAGAAAAAGCAAAAATCACAAATGAAAATGACAAAAATGATGAAAACATAACTAAACAATAAGGTATTGTACTTTTATTATAATATTATGTAGTGCTTAACATACAATTATTTGCATTTTAGTACCATATGTGAAAATGATAAAATTACAAATTTAAGAGTTTACTTTGACAAAAACCAAACTGTTTTATGAAAATAATACTTATAAATTAAATTTACATGTTCATGAATGTCTATTCCAAAAACATATTTCTAACTGTTTAAAACATGATATTTTTAACTATTTAAACCTATTACTACCGTATATTAATAATTTCTGAAAATATGAAGGTGCACAAAAAACACCTGTTGCAGAGCCCGTTGATGCGAAACCGTCACCGATTATGACGCAAATTCTTGAAAGTACACAATGCATAAAGTTGGTTAACTCAGTGGTAGAGAAAACATAAAATGCAAAAAAAAACAGCTAAGTTGTCTTTTAAAACCCCGTCACGAATCCTGTTAATGCAGAATTGTCGCCAACAATGACACAGATATTTGAGAGTACGCAATTCAAAGAATTGTTTGACTAGACGGTTGAAAAGCACTTGAATGAGATCAAATTTGTATCTTTGTATGAATAGAGCACAAGGAAGAGAAGGAAGTTAGTAGAGAAGGAAGACTATGACACAAATATTTGAGAGTACACATTTCAAACAGTTGGTCGACTCAGTGGTCAAAGAAAAAGAAAAAGCAAAAATCACAAATGAAAATGACAAAAATGATGAAAACATAACTAAACAATAAGGTATTGTACTTTTATTATAATATTATGTAGTGCTTAACATACAATTATTTGCATTTTAGTACCATATGTGAAAATGATAAAATTACAGATTTAAGAGTTTACTTTGTCAAAAACCTAAGTGTTTTATGAAAATGATACTTATAAATTAAATTTACATGTTCATGAATATCTATTCCAAAAACATATTTCTAACTGTTTAAAACATGATATTTTTAACTGTTTAAACCTATTACTACTGTATATTAATAATTTCTGAAAATATGAAGGTGCACAAAAAACACCTGTTGCAGAGCCCGTTGATGCGAAACCGTCACCGACTATGACGCAAATTCTTGAAAGTACACAATGCATACAGTTGGTTGACTCAGTGGTAGAGAAAACAGAAAATGCAAAAAAAAAACAGCTAAGGAGTCTTTTAAAACCCGGTCACGAAACCTGTTAATGCAGAATTGTCGACAACAATGACGCAGATATTTGAGAGTACGCAATTCAAAGAATTGGTTGACTCGACGGTTGAAAAGCACTTGAATGAGAGCAAATTTGTATCTTTGTATGAAGAGAGCCCAGGGAAGAGAAGGAAGATAGTAGAGAAGGAAGATGATGACACAAATATTTGAGAGTACACATTTCAAATAGTTGGTCGACTCAATGGTCAAGGAAAAAGAAAACAAAAATGATGAAAACATAACTAAACAAGAAGGTATTGTACTTTTATTATAATATTATGTAGTGCTTAACATACAATTATTTGCATTTTAGGACAATATGTGAAAATGATAAAATTACAAATTTAAGAGTTTACTTTGTCAAAAACCTAACTGTTTTATGAAAATAATACTTATAAATTAAATTTACATGTTCATGAATATCTATTCCAAAAACATATTTCTAACTGTTTAAAACATGATATTTTTAACTGTTTAAACCTATTACTACTGTATATTAATAATTTCTGAAAATATGAAGGTGCACAAAAAACACCTGTTGCAGAGTTAATGCGAAACCGTCACCGACTATGACGCAAATTCTTGAAAGTACACAATGCATACAGTTGGTTGACTCAGTGGTAGAGAAAACAGAAAATGCAAAAAAAAACAGCTAAGGAGTCTTTTAAAACCCGGTCACGAAACCTGTTAATGCAGAATTGTCGCCAACAATGACGCAGATATTTGAGAGTACGCAATTCAAAGAATTGGATGACTCGACGGTTGAAAAGCACTTGAATGAGAGAAAATTTGTATCTTTGTATGAATACAGCCCAGGGAAGAGAAGGAAGATAGTAGAGAAAGAAGATAGTAGAGAAAGAAGACGATGACACAAATATTTGAGAGTACACATTTCAAACAGTTGGTCGACTCAGTGGTTAAGGAAAAAGAAAAAGCAAAAATCACAAATGAAAATGACAAAAATGTTGAAAACATAACTAAACAAGAAGGTATTGTACTTTTATTATAATATTATGTAGTGCTTAACATACAATTATTTGCATTTTAGGACAATATGTGAAAATGATAAAATTACAAATTTAAGAGTTTACTTTGACAAAAACCAAACTGTTTTATGAAAATGATACTTATAAATTAAATTTACATGTTCATGAATATCTATTCCAAAAACATATTTCTAACTGTTTAAAACATGATATTTTTAACTATTTAAACCTGTTACTACCGTATATTAATAATTCCTCAAAATATGAAGGTGCACAAAAAACACCTGTTGCAGAGCCCGTTGATGCGAAACCGTCACCCATTATGATGCAAATTCTTGAAAGTACACAATGCATAAAGTTGGTTAACTCAGTGGTAGAGAAAACATAAAATGCAAAAAAAAAAAAAACAGCTAAGGAGTCTTTTAAAACCCCGTCACGAAACCTGTTAATGCAGAATTGTGGCCAACAATGACACAGATATTTGAGAGTACGCAATACAAAGAATTGGTTGACTCGACGGTTGAAAAGCACTTGAATGAGATCAAATTTGTATCATTGTATGAATAGAGCCCAAAGAAGAGAAGGAAGATAGTAGAGAAGGAAGACTATGACACAAATATTTAAGAGTACACATTTCAAACAGTTGGTCGACTCAGTGGTCAAGGAAAAAGAAAAAGCAAAAATCACAAATGAAAATGACAAAAATGATGAAAACATAACTAAACAAGAAGGTATTGTACTTTTATTATAATATTATGTAGTGCTTAACATACAATTATTTGCATTTTAGGACAATATGTGAAAATGATAAAAATACAAATTTAAGAGTTTACTTTGACAAAAACCTAACTGTTTTATGAAAATGATACTTATAAATTAAATTTACATGTTCATGAATATCTATACCAAAAACATATTTCTAACTGTTTAAAACATGATATTTTTAACTGTTTAAACCTATTACTACCGTATATTAATAATTTCTGAAAATATGACACCTGTTGCAGAGCCCGTTGACGCGAAACCGTCACCGACTATGACGCAAATTCTTGAAAGTACACAATGCATACAATTGGTTGACTCAGTGGTAGAGAAAACATAAAATGCAACAAAAAAAAACAGTTAAGGAGTCTTTTAAAACCCCGTCACGAAACCTATTAATGCAGAATTGTCGCCAACAATGACGCAGATATTTGAGAGTACGCAATTCAAAGAATTGGTTGACTCGACGGTTGAAAAGCACTTGAATGAGATCAAATTTGTATCTTTGTATGAATAGAGCCCAGGGAAGAGAAGGAAGATAGTAGGGAAGGAAGACGATGACACAAATATTTGAGAGTACACATTTCAAACAGTTGGTCGACTCAGTGGTAAAGGAAAAAGAAAAAGAAAAAATCACAAATGAAAATGACAAAAATGATGAAAACATAACTAAACAATAAGGTATTGTACTTTTATTATAATATTATGTAGTGCTTAACATACAATTATTTGTATTTTAGTACCATATGTGAAAATGATAAAATTACAAATTTAAGAGTTTACTTTGACAAAAACCTAACTGTTTTCTGAAAATGATACTTATAAATTAAATTTACATGTTCATGAATATCTGTTCCAAAAACATATTTCTAACTGTTTAAAACATGATATTTTTAACTATTTAAACCTATTACTACCGTATATTAATAATTTCTGAAAATATGAAGGTGCACAAAAAACAGCTGTTACAGAGCCCGTTGATGCGAAACCGTCACCGAATATGACGCTAATTCTTGAAAGTACACAATGCATAAAGTTGGTTAACTCAGTGGTAGAGAAAACATAAAATGCAAAAAAAAAACAGCTAAGGAGTCTTTTAAAACCCCGTCACGAAACCTGTTAATGCAGAATTGTCGCCAACAATGACACAAATATTTGAGAGTACGCAATTCAAATAATTGGTTGACTAGACGGTTGAAAAGCACTTGAATGAGATCAAATTTGTATCTTTGTATGAATAGAGCCCAGGGAAGACAAGGAAGATAGTAGAGAAGGAAGACTATGACACAAATATTTGAGAGTACACATTTCAAAAAGTTGGTCAACTCAGTGGTCAAGGAAAAAGAAAAATCAAAAATCACAAATGAAAATGAAAATGACAAAAATGATAAAAACATAACTAAACAAGAAGGTATTGTACATTTATTATAATATTATGTAGTGCTTAACATACAATTATTTGCATTTTAGTACCATATGTGAAAATGATAAAATTACAAATTTATGAGTTTACTTTGACAAAAACCTGACTGTTTTATGAAAATGATACTTATAAATTAAATTTACATGTTCATGAATATCTATTCCAAAAACATATTTCTAACTGTTTAAAACATGATATTTTTAACTATTTAAACCTATTACTACCGTATATTAATAATTTCTGAAAATATGAAGGTGCACAAAAAACACCTGTTGCAGAGCCCTTTGATGCGAAACCGTCACCGATTATGACGCAAATTCTTGAAAGTACACAATGCATAAAGTTGGTTAACCCAGTGGTAGAGAAAACATAAAATGCAAAAAAAAAAAAACAGCTAAGGAGTCTTTTAAAACCCGGTCACGAAACCTGTTAATGCAGAATTGTCGCCAACAATGACGCAGATATTTGAGAGTACGCAATTCAAAGAATTGGATGACTCGACGGTTGAAAAGCACTTGAATGAGAGAAAATTTGTATCTTTGTATGAAGACAGCCCAGGGAAGAGAAGGAAGATAGTAGAGAAAGAAGACGATGACACAAATATTTGAGAGTACACATTTCAAACAGTTGGTCGACTCAGTGGTTAAGGAAAAAGAAAAAGCAAAAATCACAAATGAAAATGACAAAAATGATGAAAACATAACTAAACAAGAAGGTATTGTACTTTTATTATAATATTATGTAGTGCTTAACATACAATTATTTGCATTTTAGGACAATATGTGAAAATGATAAAATTACAAATTTAAGAGTTTACTTTGACAAAAACCTAACTGTTTTATGAAAATGATACTTATAAATTAAATTTACATGTTCATGAATATCTATACCAAAATCATATTTCTAACTGTTTAAAACATGATATTTTTAACTGTTTAAACCTATTACTACCGTATATTAATAATTTCTGAAAATATGACACCTGTTGCAGAGCCCGTTGACGCGAAACCGTCACCGACTATGACGCAAATTCTTGAAAGTACACAATGCATACAATTGGTTGACTCAGTGGTAGAGAAAACATAAAATGCAAAAAAAAAACAGTTAAGGAGTCTTTTAAAACCCCGTCACGAAACCTATTAATGCAGAATTGTCGCCAACAATGACGCAGATATTTGAGAGTACGCAATTCAAAGAATTGGTTGACTCGACGGTTGAAAAGCACTTGAATGAGATCAAATTTGTATCTTTGTATGAATAGAGCCCAGGGAAGAGAAGGAAGATAGTAGGGAAGGAAGACGATGACACAAATATTTGAGAGTACACATTTCAAACAGTTGGTCGACTCAGTGGTAAAGGAAAAAGAAAAAGAAAAAATCACAAATGAAAATGACAAAAATGATGAAAACATAACTAAACAATAAGGTATTGTACTTTTATTATAATATTATGTAGTGCTTAACATACAATTTTTGTATTTTAGTACCATATGTGAAAATGATAAAATTACAAATTTAAGAGTTTACTTTGACAAAAACCTAACTGTTTTCTGAAAATGATACTTATAAATTAAATTTACATGTTCATGAATATCTGTTCCAAAAACATATTTCTAACTGTTTAAAACATGATATTTTTAACTATTTAAACCTATTACTACCGTATATTAATAATTTCTGAAAATATGAAGGTGCACAAAAAACAGCTGTTACAGAGCCCGTTGATGCGAAACCGTCACCGAATATGACGCTAATTCTTGAAAGTACACAATGCATAAAGTTGGTTAACTCAGTGGTAGAGAAAACATAAAATGCAAAAAAAAAACAGCTAAGGAGTCTTTTAAAACCCCGTCACGAAACCTGTTAATGCAGAATTGTCGCCAACAATGACACAAATATTTGAGAGTACGCAATTCAAATAATTGGTTGACTAGACGGTTGAAAAGCACTTGAATGAGATCAAATTTGTATCTTTGTATGAATAGAGCCCAGGGAAGACAAGGAAGATAGTAGAGAAGGAAGACTATGACACAAATATTTGAGAGTACACATTTCAAAAAGTTGGTCAACTCAGTGGTCAAGGAAAAAGAAAAATCAAAAATCACAAATGAAAATGAAAATGACAAAAATGATAAAAACATAACTAAACAAGAAGGTATTGTACATTTATTATAATATTATGTAGTGCTTAACATACAATTATTTGCATTTTAGTACCATATGTGAAAATGATAAAATTACAAATTTATGAGTTTACTTTGACAAAAACCTGACTGTTTTATGAAAATGATACTTATAAATTAAATTTACATGTTCATGAATATCTATTCCAAAAACATATTTCTAACTGTTTAAAACATGATATTTTTAACTATTTAAACCTATTACTACCGTATATTAATAATTTCTGAAAATATGAAGGTGCACAAAAAACACCTGTTGCAGAGCCCTTTGATGCGAAACCGTCACCGATTATGACGCAAATTCTTGAAAGTACACAATGCATAAAGTTGGTTAACCCAGTGGTAGAGAAAACATAAAATGCAAAAAAAAAAAAACAGCTAAGGAGTCTTTTAAAACCCGGTCACGAAACCTGTTAATGCAGAATTGTCGCCAACAATGACGCAGATATTTGAGAGTACGCAATTCAAAGAATTGGATGACTCGACGGTTGAAAAGCACTTGAATGAGAGAAAATTTGTATCTTTGTATGAAGACAGCCCAGGGAAGAGAAGGAAGATAGTAGAGAAAGAAGACGATGACACAAATATTTGAGAGTACACATTTCAAACAGTTGGTCGACTCAGTGGTTAAGGAAAAAGAAAAAGCAAAAATCACAAATGAAAATGACAAAAATGTTGAAAACATAACTAAACAAGAAGGTATTGTACTTTTATTATAATATTATGTAGTGCTTAACATACAATTATTTGCATTTTAGGACAATATGTGAAAATGATAAAATTACAAATTTAAGAGATTACTTTGACAAAAACCAAACTGTTTTATGAAAATGATACTTATAAATTAAATTTACATGTTCATGAATATCTATTCCAAAAACATATTTCTAACTTTTTAAAACATGATATTTTTAACTATTTAAACCTGTTACTACCGTATATTAATAATTCCTGAAAATATGAAGGTGCACAAAAAACACCTGTTGCAGAGCCCGTTGATGCGAAACCGTCACCCATTATGATGCAAATTCTTGAAAGTACACAATGCATAAAGTTGGTTAACTCAGTGGTAGAGAAAACATAAAATGCAAAAAAAAAAAAACAGCTAAGGAGTCTTTTAAAACCCCGTCACGAAACCTGTTAATGCAGAATTGTGGCCAACAATGACACAGATATTTGAGAGTACGCAATTCAAAGAATTGGTTGACTCGACGGTTGAAAAGCACTTGAATGAGATCAAATTTGTATCTTTGTATGAATAGAGCCCAAAGAAGAGAAGGAAGATAGTAGAGAAGGAAGACTATGACACAAATATTTGAGAGTACACATTTCAAACAGTTGGTCGACTCAGTGGTCAAGGAAAAAGAAAAAGCAAAAATCACAAATGAAAATGACAAAAATGATGAAAACATAACTAAACAAGAAGGTATTGTACTTTTATTATAATATTATGTAGTGCTTAACATACAATTATTTGCATTTTAGGACAATATGTGAAAATGATAAAATTACAAATTTAAGAGTTTACTTTGACAAAAACCTAACTGTTTTATGAAAATGATACTTATAAATTAAATTTACATGTTCATGAATATCTATACCAAAATCATATTTCTAACTGTTTAAAACATGATATTTTTAACTGTTTAAACCTATTACTACCGTATATTAATAATTTCTGAAAATATGACACCTGTTGCAGAGCCCGTTGACGCGAAACCGTCACCGACTATGACGCAAATTCTTGAAAGTACACAATGCATACAATTGGTTGACTCAGTGGTAGAGAAAACATAAAATGCAAAAAAAAAACAGTTAAGGAGTCTTTTAAAACCCCGTCACGAAACCTATTAATGCAGAATTGTCGCCAACAATGACGCAGATATTTGAGAGTACGCAATTCAAAGAATTGGTTGACTCGACGGTTGAAAAGCACTTGAATGAGATCAAATTTGTATCTTTGTATGAATAGAGCCCAGGGAAGAGAAGGAAGATAGTAGGGAAGGAAGACGATGACACAAATATTTGAGAGTACACATTTCAAACAGTTGGTCGACTCAGTGGTAAAGGAAAAAGAAAAAGAAAAAATCACAAATGAAAATGACAAAAATGATGAAAACATAACTAAACAATAAGGTATTGTACTTTTATTATAATATTATGTAGTGCTTAACATACAATTATTTGTATTTTAGTACCATATGTGAAAATGATAAAATTACAAATTTAAGAGTTTACTTTGACAAAAACCTAACTGTTTTCTGAAAATGATACTTATAAATTAAATTTACATGTTCATGAATATCTGTTCCAAAAACATATTTCTAACTGTTTAAAACATGATATTTTTAACTATTTAAACCTATTACTACCGTATATTAATAATTTCTGAAAATATGAAGGTGCACAAAAAACAGCTGTTACAGAGCCCGTTGATGCGAAACCGTCACCGAATATGACGCAAATTCTTGAAAGTACACAATGCATAAAGTTGGTTAACTCAGTGGTAGAGAAAACATAAAATGCAAAAAAAAAACAGCTAAGGAGTCTTTTAAAACCCCGTCACGAAACCTGTTAATGCAGAATTGTCGCCAACAATGACACAAATATTTGAGAGTACGCAATTCAAATAATTGGTTGACTAGACGGTTGAAAAGCACTTGAATGAGATCAAATTTGTATCTTTGTATGAATAGAGCCCAGGGAAGACAAGGAAGATAGTAGAGAAGGAAGACTATGACACAAATATTTGAGAGTACACATTTCAAAAAGTTGGTCAACTCAGTGGTCAAGGAAAAAGAAAAATCAAAAATCACAAATGAAAATGAAAATGACAAAAATGATAAAAACATAACTAAACAAGAAGGTATTGTACATTTATTATAATATTATGTAGTGCTTAACATACAATTATTTGCATTTTAGTACCATATGTGAAAATGATAAAATTACAAATTTATGAGTTTACTTTGACAAAAACCTGACTGTTTTATGAAAATGATACTTATAAATTAAATTTACATGTTCATGAATATCTATTCCAAAAACATATTTCTAACTGTTTAAAACATGATATTTTTAACTATTTAAACCTATTACTACCGTATATTAATAATTTCTGAAAATATGAAGGTGCACAAAAAACACCTGTTGCAGAGCCCTTTGATGCGAAACCGTCACCGATTATGACGCAAATTCTTGAAAGTACACAATGCATAAAGTTGGTTAACCCAGTGGTAGAGAAAACATAAAATGCAAAAAAAAAAAAACAGCTAAGGAGTCTTTTAAAACCCCGTCACGAAACCTGTTAATGCAGAATTGTCACCAACTATGACACAGATATTTGAGAGTACGCAATTCAAAGAATTGGTTGACTAGACGGTTGAAAAGCACTTGAATGAGATTAAATTTGTATCTTTGTATGAATAGAGCCCAAGGAAGAGAAGGAAGATAGTAGAGAAGGAAGACTATGACACAAATATTTGAGAGTTCACATTTCAAACAGTTGGTCGACTCAGTGGTCAAGGAAAAAGAAAAAGCAAAAATCACAAATGAAAATGACAAAAATGATGAAAACATAACTAAACAAGAAGGTATTGTTCTTTTATTATAATATTAGGTAGTGCTTAACATACAATTATTTGCATTTTAGGACAATATGTGAAAATGATAAAATTACAAATTTAAGAGTTTACTTTGTCAAAAACCTAACTGTTTTATGAAAATGATACTTATAAATTAAATTTACATGTTCATGAATATCTATACCAAAAACATATTTCTAACTGTTTAAAACATGATATTTTTAACTGTTTAAACCTATTACTACCGTATATTAATAATATCTGAAAATATGAAGGTGCACAAAAAACACCTGTTGCAGAGCCCGTTGATGCGAAACCGTTACCGATTATGACGCAAATTCTTGAAAGTACACAATGCATAAAGTTGGTTAACTCAGTGGTAGAGAAAACATAAAATGCAAAAAAAAACCAGCTAAGGAGTCTTTTAAAACCCCGTCACGAAACCTGTTAATGCAGAATTGTCGCCAACAATGACACAGATATTTGAGAGTACGCAATTCAAAGAATTGGTTGACTAGACGGTTGAAAAGCACTTGAATGAGATCAAATTTGTATCTTTGTATGAATAGAGCCCAGGGAAGAGAAGGAAGATAGTAGAGAAGGAAGATAGTAGAGAAGGAAGACTATGACACAAATATTTGAGAGTACACATTTCAAACAGTTGGTCGACTCAGTGGTCAAGGAAAAAGAAAAAGCAAAAATCACAAATGAAAATGACAAAAATGATGAAAACATAACTAAACAAGAATGTATTGTACTTTTATTATAATATTATGTAGTGATTAACATACAATTATTTGCATTTTTGGTCAATATGTGAAAATGATAAAATTACAAATTTAAGTGTTTACTTTGACAAAAACAAAACTGTTTTATGAAAATGATACTTATAAATTAAATTTACATGTTCATGAATATCTATTCCAAAAACATATTTCTAACAGTTTAAAACATGATATTTTTAACTGTTTAAACCTATTACTACCGTATATTAATGATTTCTGAAAATATGAAGGTGCACAAAAAACACCTGTTGCAGAGCCCGTTGATGCAAAATCGTCACCAACTATGACGCAAATTCTTGAAAGTACACAATGCATACAGTTGGTTGACTCAGTGGTAGAGAAAACAGAAAATGCTAAAAAAACAGCTAAGGAGTCTTTTAATACCACGTCACGAAACCTGTTAATGCAGAATTGTCGCCAACAATGACGCAGATATTTGAGAGTACGCAATTCAAAGAATTGGTTGACTCGGCGGTTGAAAAGCACTTGAATGAGAGCAAATTTGTATCTTTGTATGAAGAGAGCCCAGGGAAGAGAAGGAAGATAGTAGAGAAGTAAGATAGTAGAGAAGAAACACGATGACACAAATATTTGAGAGTACACATTTCAAACAGTTGGTCGACTCAGTGGTCAAGGAAAAAGAAAAAGCAAAAATCACAAATGAAAATGAAAATGACAAAAATGATGAAAACATAACTAAACAAGAACGTATTGTACTTTTATTATTATATTATGTAGTGCTTAACATACAATTATTTGCATTTTAGTACCATATGTGAAAATGATAAAATTACAAATTTAATAGTTTACTTTGACAAAAACGTAACTGTTTTATGAAAATTATACTTATAAATTAAATTTACATGTTCATGAATATCTATTCCAAAAACATATTTCTAACTGTTTAAAACATGATATTTTTAACTATTTAAACCTATTACTACCGTATATTAATAATTTCTGAAAATATGAAGGTGCACAAAAAACACCTGTTGCAGAGCCCGTTGATGCGAAACCGTCACCGATTATGACGCAAATTCTTGAAAGTACACAATGCATAAAGTTGGTTAACTCAGTGGTAGAGAAAACATAAAATGCAAAAAAAAAAAAACAGCTAAGGAGTCTTTTAAAACCCCGTCACGAAACCTGTTAATGCAGAATTGTCGCCAACAATGACACAGATATTTGAGAGTACGCAATTCAAAGAATTGGTTGACTAGACGGTTGAAAAGCACTTGAATGAGAGCAAATTAGTATCTTTGTATGAAGAGAGCCCAGGGAAGAGAAGAAAGATAGTAGAGAAGAAAGACGATGATACAAATATTTGAGAGTACACATTTCAAACAGTTGGTCGACTCAGTGGTCAAGGAAAAAGAAAAAGCAAAAATCACAAATGAAAATGAAAATGACAAAAATGATGAAAACATAACTAAACAAGAAGGTATTGTACTTTTATTACAATATTATGTAGTGCTAACATACAATTATTTGCATTTTAGTACCATATGTGAAAATGATAAAATTACAAATTTAAGAGTTTACTTTGACAAAAACCTAACTATTTTATGAAAATGATACTTATAAATTAAATTTACATGTTCATGAATATCTATTCCAAAAACATATTTCTAACTGTTTAAAACATGATATTTTAAACTATTTAAACCTATTACTACCGTATATTAATAATTTCTGAAAATATGAAGTTGCACAAAAAACACGTGTTGCACAGCCCGTTGATGCGAAACCGTCACCGATTATGACGCAAATTCTTGAAAGTACACAATGCATAAAGTTGGTTAACTCAGTGGTAGAGAAAACATAAAATGCAAAAAAAAACAGCTAAGGAGTCTTTTAAAACCCCGTCACGAAACTTGTTAATGCAGAATTGTCGCCAACAATGATACAGATATTTGAGAGTACGCAATTCAAAGAATTGGTTGACTAGACGGTTGAAAAGCACTTGAATGAGATCAAATTTGTATCTTTGTATGAATAGAGCCCAGGGAAGACAAGGAAGATAGTAGAGAAGGAAGACTATGACACAAATATTTGAGAGTACACATTTCAAAAAGTTGGTCGACTCAGTGGTCAAGGAAAAAGAAAAAGCAAAAATCACAAATGAAAATGAAAATGACAAAAATGATGAAAACATAACTAAACAAGAAGGTATTGTACATTTATTATAATATTATGTAGTGCTTAACATACAATTATTTGCATTTTAGTACCATATGTGAAAATGATAAAATTACAAATTTAAGAGTTTACTTTGACAAAAACCTGACGGTTTTATGAAAATGATACTTATAAATTAAATTTACATGTTCATGAATATTTATTCCAAAAACATATTTCTAACTGTTTAAAACATGATATTTTTAACTATTTAAACCTATTACTACCGTATATTAATAATTTCTGAAAATATGAAGGTGCACAAAAAACACCTGTTGCAGAGCCCGTTGATGCGAAACCGTCACCGATTATGACGCAAATTTCTTGAAAGTACACAATGCATAAAGTTGGTTAACTCAGTGGTAGAGAAAACATAAAATGCAAAAAAAAACAGCTAAGGAGTCTTTTAAAACCCCGTCACGAAACCTGTTAATGCAGAATTGTCGCCAACTATGACACAAATATTTGAGAGTACGCAATTCAAAGAATTGGTTGACTAGACGGTTGAAAAGCACTTGAATGAGATCAAATTTGTATCTTTGTATGAATAGAGCCCAAGGAAGAGAAGGAAGATAGTAGAGAAGGAAGACTATGACACAAATATTTGAGAGTTCACATTTCAAACAGTTGGTCGACTCAGTGGTCAAGGAAAAAGAAAAAGCAAAAATCACAAATGAAAATGACAAAAATGATGAAAACATAACTAAACAAGAAGGTATTGTTCTTATATTATAATATTATGTAGTGCTTAACATACAATTATTTGCATTTTAGGACAATATGTGAAAATGATAAAATTACAAATTTAAGAGTTTACTTTGTCAAAAACCTAACTGTTTTATCAAAATGATACTTATAAATTAAATTTACATTTTCATGAATATCTATTCCAAAAACATATTTCTAACTGTTTAAAACATTATATTTTTAACTGTTTAAACCTAATACTACCGTATATTAATAATTTCTGAAAATATGAAGGTGCACAAAAAACACCTGTTGCAGAGCCCGTTGATGCAAAACCGTCACCGACTATGACGCAAATTCTTGAAAGTACACAATGCATACAGTTGGTTGACTCAGTGGTAGAGAAAACAGAAAATGCAAAAAAAAAACAGCTAAGGAGTCTTTTAAAACCCGGTCACGAAACCTGTTAATGCAGAATTGTCCCCAACAATGACGCAGATATTTGAGAGTACGCAATTCAAAGAATTGGATGACTCGACGGTTGAAAAGCACTTGAATGAGAGCAAATTTGTATCTTTGTATGAAGAGAGCCAAGGGAAGGGAAGGAAGATAGTAGAGAAGGAAGATGATGACACAAATATTTGAGAGTACACATTTCAAACAGTTGGTCGACTCAGTGGTCAAGGAAAAAGAAAAAGCAAAAATCACAAATGAAAATGACAAAAATGATGAAAACATAACTAAACAAGAACGTATTGTACTTTTATTATAATATTATGTAGTGCTTAACATACAATTATTTGCATTTTAGTACCATATGTGAAAATGATAAAATTACAAATTTAAGAATTTACTTTGACAAAAACCTAACTATTTTATGAAAATGATACTTATAAATTAAATTTACATGTTCATAAATATCTATTCCAAAAACATATTTTTAACTGTTTAAACATGATATTTTTAACTGTTTAAACCTATTACTACCGTATATTAATAATTTCTGAAAATATGAAGGTGCACATAAAACACCTGTTGCAGACCACGTTGACGCGAAACCGTCACCGACTATGACGCAAATTCTTGAAAGTACACAATGCATACAGTTGGTTGACTCAGTGGTAGAGAAAACAGAAAATGCAACAAAAAAAACAGTTAAGGGGTCTTTTAAAACCCCGTCACGAAACCTGTTAATCACGAAACCTGTAGAGAAGGAAGATAGTAGAGAAGAAAGACGATGACACAAATATTTGAGAGTACACATTTCAAACAATTGGTCGACTCAGTGGTCAAGGAAAAAGAAAAAGCAAAAATCACAAATGAAAATGAAAATGACAAAAATGATGAAAACATAACTAAACAAGAAGGTATTGTACATTTATTATAATATTATGTAGTGCTTAACATACAATTATTTGCATTTTAGTACCATATGTGAAAATGATAAAATTATAAATTTATGAGTTTACTTTGACAAAAACTTGACTGTTTTATGAAAATGATACTTATAAATTAAATTTACATGTTCATGAATATCTATTCCAAAAACATATTTCTAACCGTTTAAAACATGATATTTTTAACTATTTAAACCTATTACTACCGTATATTAATAATTTCTGAAAATATGAAGGTGCACAAAAAACACCTATTGCAGAGCCCGTTGATGCGAAACCGTCACCGATTATGACGCAAATTCTTGAAAGTACACAATGCATAAAGTTGGTTAACTCAGTGGTAGAGAAAACATAAAATGCAAAAAAAAAAACAGTTAAGGAGTCTTTTAAAACCCCGTCACGAAACCTGTTAATGCAGAATTGTCACCAACTATGACACGGATATTTGAGGGTACGCAATTCAAAGAATTGGTTGACTAGACGGTTGAAAAGCACTTGAATGAGATTAAATTTGTATCTTTGTATGAATAGAGCCCAAGGAAGAGAAGGAAGATAGTAGAGAAGGAAGACTATGACACAAATATTTGAGAGTTCACATTTCAAACAGTTGGTCGACTCAGTGGTCAAGGAAAAAGAAAAAGCAAAAATCACAAATGAAAATGACAAAAATGATGAAAACATAACTAAACAAGAAGGTATTGTTCTTTTATTATAATATTAGGTAGTGCTTAACATACAATTTTTTGCATTTTAGGACAATATGTGAAAATGATAAAATTACAAATTTAAGAGTTTACTTTGTCAAAAACCTAACTGTTTTATGAAAATGATACTTATAAATTAAATTTACATGTTCATGAATATCTATACCAAAAACATATTTCTAACTGTTTAAAACATGATATTTTTAACTGTTTAAACCTATTACTACCGTATATTAATAATTTCTAAAAATATGAAGGTGCACAAAAAACACCTGTTGCAGAGCCCGTTGATGCGAAACCGTCACCGATTATGACGCAAATTCTTGAAAGTACACAATGCATAAAGTTGGTTAACTCAGTGGTAGAGAAAACATAAAATGAAAAAAAAAAAACAGCTAAGGAGTCTTTTAAAACCCCGTCACGAAACCTGTTAATGCAGAATTGTCGCCAACAATGACACAGATATTTGAGAGTACGCAATTCAAAGAATTGGTTGACTAGACGGTTGAAAAGCACTTGAATGAGATCAAATTTGTATCTTTCTATGAATAGAGCCCAGGGAAGAGAAGGAATATAGTAGAGAAGGAAGATAGTAGAGAAGGAAGACTATGACACAAATATTTGAGAGTACACATTTCAAACAGTTGGTCGACTCAGTGGTCAAGGAAAAGCAAAAAGAAAAAGCAAAAATCACAAATGAAAATGACAAAAATGATGAAAACATAACTAAACAAGAATGTATTGTACTTTTATTATAATATTATGTAGTGCTTAACATACAATTATTTGCATTTTAGGTCAATATGTGAAAATGATAAAATTACAAATTTAAATGTTTACTTTGACAAAAACAAAACTGTTTTATGAAAATGATACTTATAAATTAAATTTACATGTTCATGAATATCTATTCCAAAAACATATTTCTAACAGTTTAAAACATGATATTTTTAACTGTTTAAACCTATTACTACAGTATATTAATGATTTTTGAAAATATGAAAGTGCACAAAAAACACCTGTTGCAGAGCCCGTTGATGCAAAATCGTCACCAAATATGACGCAAATTCTTGAAAGTACACAATGCATACAGTTGGTTGACTCAGTGGTAGAGAAAACAGAAAATGCTAAAAAAAACAGCTAAGGAGTCTTTTAATACCACGTCACGAAACCTGTTAATGCAGAATTGTCGCCAACAATGACGCAGATATTTGAGAGTACGCAATTCAAAGAATTGGTTGACTCGGCGGTTGAAAAGCACTTGAATGAGAGCAAATTTGTATCTTTGTATGAAGAGAGCCCAGGGAAGAGAAGGAAGATAGTAGAGAAGGAAGATAGTAGAGAAGAAACACGATGACACAAATATTTGAGAGTACACATTTCAAACAGTTGGTCGACTCAGTGGTCAAGGAAAAAGAAAAAGCAAAAATCACAAATGAAAATGAAAATGACAAAAATGATGAAAACATAACTAAACAAGAAGGTATTGTACATTTATTATAATATTATGTAGTGCTTAACATACAATTATTTGCATTTTAGTACCATATGTGAAAATTATAAAATTATAAATTTATGAGTTTACTTTGACAAAAACCTGACTGTTTTATGAAAATGATACTTATAAATTAAATTTACATGTTCATGAATATCTATTCCAAAAACATATTTCTAACTGTTTAAAACATGATATTTTTAACTATTTAAACCTATTACTACCGTATATTAATAATTTCTGAAAATATGAAGGTGCACAAAAAACACCTGTTGCAGAGCCCGTTGATGCGAAACCGTCACCGATTATGACGCAAATTCTTGAAAGTACACAATGCATAAAGTTGGTTAACTCAGTGGTAGAGAAAACATAAAATGCAAAAAAAAAAAACAGCTAAGGAGTCTTTTAAAACCCCGTCACGAAACCTGTTAATGCAGAATTGTCGCCAACAATGACACAGATATTTGAGAGTACGCAATTCAAAGAATTGGTTGACTAGACGGTTGAAAAGCACTTGAATGAGAGCAAATTAGTATCTTTGTATGAAGAGAGCCAAGGGAAGAGAAGAAAGATAGTAGAGAAGGAAGATAGTAGAGAAGAAAGACGATGACACAAATATTTGAGAGTACACATTTCAAACAGTTGGTCGACTCAGTGGTCAAGGAAAAAGAAAAAGCAAAAATCACAAATGAAAATGAAAATGACAAAAATGATGAAAACATAACTAAACAAGAAGGTATTGTACTTTTATTACAATATTATGTAGTGCTTAACATACAATTATTTGCATTTTAGTACCATATGTGAAAATGATAAAATTACAAATTTAAGAGTTTACTTTGACAAAAACCTAACTGTTTTATGAAAATGATACTTATAAATTAAATTTACATGTTCATGAATATCTATTTCAAAAACATATTTCTAACTGTTTAAAACATGATATTTTAAACTATTTAAACCTATTACTACCGTATATTAATAATTTCTGAAAATATGAAGTTGCACAAAAAACACGTGTTGCAGAGCCCGTTGATGCGAAACCGTCTCCGATTATGACGCAAATTCTAGAAAGTACACAATGCATAAAGTTGGTTAACTCAGTGGTAGAGAAAACATAAAATGCAAAAAAAAAAAACAGCTAAGGAGTCTTTTAAAACCCCGTCACGAAACCTGTTAATGCAGAATTGTCGCCAACAATGATACAGATATTTGAGAGTACGCAATTCAAAGAATTGGTTGACTAGACGGTTGAAAAGCACTTGAATGAGATCAAATTTGTATCTTTGTATGAATAGAGCCCAGGGAAGACAAGGAAGATAGTAGAGAAGGAAGACTATGACACAAATATTTGAGAGTACACATTTCAAAAAGTTGGTCGACTCAGTGGTCAAGGAAAAAGAAAAAGCAAAAATCACAAATGAAAATGAAAATGACAAAAATGATGAAAACATAACTAAACAAGAAGGTATTGTACATTTATTATAATATTATGTAGTGCTTAACATACAATTATTTGCATTTTAGTACCATATGTGAAAATGATAAAATTACAAATTTAAGAGTTTACTTTGACAAAAACCTGATTGTTTTATGAAAATGATACTTATAAATTAAATTTACATATTCATGAATATCTATTCCAAAAACATATTTCTAACTGTTTAAAACATGATATTTTTAACTATTTAAACCTATTACTACCGTATATTAATAATTTCTGAAAATATGAAGGTGCACAAAAAACACCTGTTGCAGAGCCCGTTGATGCGAAACCGTCACCGATTATGACGCAAATTCTTGAAAGTACACAATGCATAAAGTTGGTTAACTCAGTGGTAGAGAAAACATAAAATGCAAAAAAAACAGCTAAGGAGTCTTTTAAAACCCCGTCACGAAACCTGTTAATGCAGAATTGTCGCCAACTATGACACAGATATTTGAGAGTACGCAATTCAAAGAATTGGTTGACTAGACGGTTGAAAAGCACTTGAATGAGATCAAATTTGTATCTTTGTATGAATAGAGCCCAAGGAAGAGAAGGAAGATAGTAGAGAAGGAAGACTATGACACAAATATTTGAGAGTTCACATTTCAAACAGTTGGTCGACTCAGTGGTCAAGGAAAAAGAAAAAGCAAAAATCAAAAATGAAAATGACAAAAATGATGAAAACATAACTAAACAAGAAGGTATTGTTCTTTTATTATAATATTATGTAGTGCTTAACATACAATTATTTGCATTTTAGGACAATATGTGAAAATGATAAAATTACAAATTTAAGAGTTTACTTTGTCAAAAACCTAACTCTTTTATCAAAATGATACTTATAAATTAAATTTACATGTTCATGAATATCTATTCCAAAAACATATTTCTAACTGTTTAAAACATGATATTTTTAACTGTTTAAACCTATTACTACCGTATATTAATAATTTTTGAAAATATGAAGGTGCACAAAAAATACCTGTTGCAGAGCCCGTTGATGCAAAACCGTCACCGACTATGACGCAAATTCTTGAAAGTACACAATGCATACAGTTGGTTGACTCAGTGGTAGAGAAAACAGAAAATGCAAAAAAAAAAAACAGCTAAGGAGTCTTTTAAAACCCGGTCACGAAACCTGTTAATGCAGAATTGTCGCCAACAATGACGCAGATATTTGAGAGTACGCAATTCAAAGAATTGGATGACTCGACGGTTGAAAAGCACTTGAATGAGAGCAAATTTGTATCTTTGTATGAAGAGAGCCAAGGGAAGGGAAGGAAGATAGTAGAGAAGGAAGATGATGACACAAATATTTGAGAGTACACATTTCAAACAGTTGGTCGACTCAGTGGTCAAGGTAAAAGAAAAAGAAAAAATCACAAATAAAAATGACAAAAATGAAGAAAACATAACTAAACAAGAAGGTATTGTACTTTTATTATAATATTATGTAGTGCTTAACATACAATTATTTGCATTTTAGGACAATATGTGAAAATGATAAAATTACAAATTTAAGAGTTTACTTTGACAAAAACCTAACTGTTTTATGAAAATGATACTTATAAATTAAATTTACATGTTCATGAATATCTATACCAAAAACATATTTCTAACCGTTTAAAACATGATATTTTTAACTGTTTAAACCTATTACTACCGTATATTAATAATTTCTGAAAATATGAAGGTGCACAAAAAACACCTGTTGCACAGCCCGTTGACGCAAAACCGTCACCGTATATGACGCAAATTCTTGAAAGTACACAATGCATACAATTGGTTGACTCAGTGGTAGAGAAAACAGAAAATGCAACAAAAAAAAACAGGTAAGGAGTCTTTTAAAACGCCGTCACGAAACCTGTTAATGCAGAATTGTCTCCAACAATGACGCAGATATTTGAGAGTACGCAATTCAAAGAATTGGTTGACTCGACGGTTGAAAAGCACTTGAATGAGAGCAAAATTGTATCTTTGTATGAATAGAGCCCAGGGAAGAGAAGGAAGATAGTAGAGAAGGAAGATAGTAGAGAAGGAAGACGATGACACAAATATTTGAGAGTACACATTTCAAACAGTTGGTCGACTCAGTGGTCATGGAAAAAGAAAAAGAAAAAATCACAAATGAAAATGACAAAAATGATGAAAACATAACTAAACAATAAGGTATTGTACTTTTATTATAATATTATGTAGTGCTTTACATAAAATTATTTGCATTTTAGTACCATATGTGAAAATGATAAAATTACAAATTTAAGAGTTTACTTTGACAAAAACCTAACTGTTTTATGAAAATGATACTTATAAATTAAATTTACATGTTCATGAATATCTATTTCAAAAACATATTTCTAACTGTTTAAAACATGATATTTTTAACTATTTAAAACTATTACTACCGTATATTAATAATTTGTGAAAATATGAAGGTGCACAAAAAACACCTGTTGCAGAGCCCGTTGATGCGAAACCGTCACCGATTATGACGCAAATTCTTGAAAGTACACAATGCATAAAGTTGGTTAACTCAGTGGTAGGGAAAACATAAAATGCAAAAATAAAACAGCTAAGGAGTCTTTTAAAACCCCGTCACGTAACCTGTTAATGCAGAATTGTCGCCAACAATGACACACATATTTGAGAGTACGCAATTCAAAGAATTGGTTGACTAGACGGTTGAAAAGCACTTGAATGAGATCAAATTTGTATCTTTGTATGAAGAGAGCCCAGGGAAGAGAAGGAAGATAGTAGAGAAGGATGATAGTAGAGAAGGAAGACGATGACACAAATATTTGAGAGTACACATTTCAAACAGTTGGTCGACTCAGTGGTCAAGGAAAAAGAAAAAGCAAAAATCACAAATGAAAATGACAAAAATGATGAAAACATAACTAAACAAGAAGGTATTGTACTTTTATTATAATATTATGTAGTGCTTAACATACAATTATTTGCATTTTAGGACAATATGTGAAAATGATAAAATTACAAATTTAAGATTTTACTTTGTCAAAAACCTAACTTTTTTATGAAAATGATACTTATAAATTAAATTTACATGTTCATGAATATGTATTCCAAAAACATATTTCTAACTGTTTAAAACATGATATTTTTAACTGTTTAAACCTATTACTACTGTATATTAATAATTTCTGAAAATATGAAGGTGCACAAAAAACACCTGTTGCAGAGCCCGTTGATGCAAAACCGTTATGACGCAAATTCTTGAAAGTACACAATGCATACAGTTGGTTGACTCAGTGGTAGAGAAAACAGAAAATGTAAAAAAAACAGCTAAGAAGTCTTTTAAAACCCGGTCACGAAACCTGTTAATGCAGAATTGTCGCCAACAATGACGCAGATATTTGAGAGTACGCAATTCAAAGAATTGGATGACTCGACGGTTGAAAAGCACTTGAATGAGAGCAAATTTGTATCTTTGTATGAAGAGAGCCCAGGGAAGAGAAGGAAGATAGTAGAGAAGGAAGACGATTACACAAATATTTGAGAGTACACATTTCAAACAGTTGGTCGACTCAGTGGTCAAGGTAAAAGAAAAAGAAAAAATCACAAATAAAAATGACAAAAATGAAGAAAACATAACTAAACAAGAAGGTATTGTACTTTTATTATAATATTATGTAGTGCTTAACATACAATTATTTGTATTTTAGTACAATATGTGAAAATGATAAAATTACAAATTTAAGAGTTTACTTTGACAAAAACCAAACTGTTTTATGAAAATGATACTTATAAATTAAATTTACATGTTCATGAATATCTATTCCAAAAAATATTTTTAACTGTTTAAAACGTGATATTTTTAACTTTAAACCTATTACTACCGTATATTAATAATTTCTGAAAATATGAAGGTGCACAAAAAACACCTGTTCCAGAGCCCGTTGATGCAAAACCGTCACCGACTATGACGCAAATTCTTGAAAGTACACAATGCATACAGTTGGTTGACTCAGTGGTAGAGAAAACAGAAAATGCTAAAAAAAACAGCTAAGGAGTCTTTTAAAACCACATCACGAAACCTGTTAATGCAGAATTGTCGCCAACAATGACGCAGATATTTGAGAGTACGCAATTCAAAGAATTGTTTGACTGGACGGTTGAAAAGCACTTGAATGAGAGGAAATTTGTATCTTTGTATGAAGAGAGCCCAGGGAAGAGAAGGAAGTTAGTAGAGAAGGAAGACGATTACACAAATATTTGAGAGTACACATTTCAAACAGTTGGTCGACTCAGTGGTCAAGGTAAAAGAAAAAGCAAAAATCACAAATAAAAATGACAAAAATGATGAAAACATAACTAAACAAAAAGGTATTGTACTTTTATTATAATATTATGTAGTGCGTAACATACAATTATTTGCATTTTAGTACCATATGTGAAAATGATAAAATTATAAATTTAATACTTTACTTTGACAAAAACCTAACTATTTAATGAAAATGACACTTACAAAATAAATTTACATGTTCATGAATATCTATTCCAAAAATGTATTTCTAACTGTTTAAAACATGATATTTTTAACTGTTTAAACCTATTACTCCCGTATATTAATAATTTCAAAAAATATGAAGGTGCACAAAAAACACCTGTTGCAGAGCCCGTTGATGCGAAACCGTCACCGACTATGACGCAAATTCTTGAAAGTACACAATGCATATAGTTGATTGACTCAATGGTAGAGAAAACAGAAAATGCAACAAAAAAAACAGTTAAGGAGTCTTTTAAAACCCCGTCACGAAACCTGTTAATGCAGAATTGTCGCCAACAATGACGCAGATATTTGAGAGTACGCAATTCAAAGAATTGGTTGACTCGGCGGTTGAAAAGAACTTGAATGAGAGCAAATTTGTATCTTTGAATGAAGAGAGCCCAGGGAAGAGAAGGAAGATAGTAGAGAAGGAAGATAGTAGAGAAGAAACACGATAACACAAATATTTGAGAGTACACATTTCAAACAGTTGGTCGACTCAGTGGTCAAGGAAAAAGAAAAAGCAAAAATCACAAATGAAAATGAAAATGACAAAAATGATGAAAACATAACTAAACAAGAAGGTATTGTACTTTTATTATAATATTATGTAGTGCTTAATATACAATTATTTGCATTTTAGGACAATATGTGAAAATGATAAAATTACAAATTTAAGAGTTTACTTTAACAAAAACCAAACTGATTTATGAAAATGATACTTATAAATTAAATTTACATGTTCATGAATATCTATTCCAAAAACATATTTCTAACTGTTTAAAACATGATATTTTTAACTGTTTAAACCTATTACTACCGTATATTAATAATTTCTGAAAATATGAAGGTGCACAAATAACACGTGTTGCAGAGCCCGTTGATGCAAAACCGTCACCGACTATGACGAAAATTCTTGAAAGTACACAATGCATACAGTTTGTTGACTCAGTGGTAGAGAAAACAGAAAATGCTAAAAAAACAGCTAAGGAGTCTTTTAAAACCATATCACGAAACCTGTTAATGCAGAATTGTCGCCAACAATGACGCAGATATTTGAGAGTACGCAATTCAAAGAATTGTTTGACTCGACGGTTGAAAAGCACTTGAATGAGAGCAAATTTGTATCTTTGTATGAAGAGAGCCCAGGGAAGACAAGGAAGATAGTAGAGAAGGAAGACGATTACACAAATATTTGAGAGTACACATTTCAAACAGTTGGTCGACTCAGTGGTCAAGGTAAAAGAAAAAGCAAAAATCACAAATAAAAATGACAAAAATGATGAAAACATAACTAAACAAGAAGGTATTGTACTTTTATTATAATATTATGTAGTGCTTAACATACAATTATTTGCATTTTAGTACCATATGTGAAAATGATAAAATTACAAATTTAAGACTTTACTTTGACAAAAACCTAACTATTTTATGAAAATGATACTTATAAATTAAATTTACATGTTCATGAATATCTATTCCAAAAACGTATTTCTAACTGTTTAAAACATGATATTTTTAACTGTTTAAACCTATTACTACCGTATATTAATAATTTGTGAAAATATGAAGGTGCACAAAAAACACCTGTTGCAGAGCCCGTTGATGCGAAACCGTCACCGATTATGACGCAAATTCTTGAAAGTACACAATGCATATAGTTGATTGACTCAATGGTAGAGAAAACAGAAAATGCAACAAAAAAAACAGTTAAGGAGTCTTTTAAAACCCCGTCACGAAACCTGTTAATGCAGAATTGTCGCCAACAATGACGCAGATATTTGAGAGTACGCAATTCAAAGAATTGGTTGACTCGGCGGTTGAAAAGAACTTGAATGAGAGCAAATTTGTATCTTTGAATGAAGAGAGCCCAGGGAAGAGAAGGAAGATAGTAGAGAAGGAAGATAGTAGAGAAGAAACACGATAACACAAATATTTGAGAGTACACATTTCAAACAGTTGGTCGACTCAGTGGTCAAGGAAAAAGAAAAAGCAAAAATCACAAATGAAAATGAAAATGACAAAAATGATGAAAACATAACTAAACAAGAAGGTATTGTACTTTTATTATAATATTATGTAGTGCTTAATATACAATTATTTGCATTTTAGGACAATATGTGAAAATGATAAAATTACAAATTTAAGAGTTTACTTTAACAAAAACCAAACTGATTTATGAAAATGATACTTATAAATTAAATTTACATGTTCATGAATATCTATTCCAAAAACATATTTCTAACTGTTTAAAACATGATATTTTTAACTGTTTAAACCTATTACTACCGTATATTAATAATTTCTGAAAATATGAAGGTGCACAAATAACACGTGTTGCAGAGCCCGTTGATGCAAAACCGTCACCGACTATGACGAAAATTCTTGAAAGTACACAATGCATACAGTTTGTTGACTCAGTGGTAGAGAAAACAGAAAATGCTAAAAAAACAGCTAAGGAGTCTTTTAAAACCACATCACGAAACCTGTTAATGCAGAATTGTCGCCAACAATGACGCAGATATTTGAGAGTACGCAATTCAAAGAATTGTTTGACTCGACGGTTGAAAAGCACTTGAATGAGAGCAAATTTGTATCTTTGTATGAAGAGAGCCCAGGGAAGACAAGGAAGATAGTAGAGAAGGAAGACGATTACACAAATATTTGAGAGTACACATTTCAAACAGTTGGTCGACTCAGTGGTCAAGGTAAAAGAAAAAGCAAAAATCACAAATAAAAATGACAAAAATGATGAAAACATAACTAAACAAGAAGGTATTGTACTTTTATTATAATATTATGTAGTGCTTAACATACAATTATTTGCATTTTAGTACCATATGTGAAAATGATAAAATTACAAATTTAAGACTTTACTTTGACAAAAACCTAACTATTTTATGAAAATGATACTTATAAATTAAATTTACATGTTCATGAATATCTATTCCAAAAACGTATTTCTAACTGTTTAAAACATGATATTTTTAACTGTTTAAACCTATTACTACCGTATATTAATAATTTCAAAAAATATGAAGGTGCACAAAAAACACCTGTTGCAGAGCCCGTTGATGCGAAACCGTCACCGATTATAACGCAAATTCTTGAAAGTACACAATGCATAAAGTTGGTTAACTCAGTGGTAGGGAAAACATAAAATGCAAAAATAAAACAGCTAAGGAGTCTTTTAAAACCCCGTCACGAAACCTGTTAATGCAGAATTGTCGCCAACAATGACACAGATATTTGAGAGTACGCAATTCAAAGAATTGGATGACTCGGCGGTTGAAAAGCACTTGAATGAGAGCAAATTTGTATCTTTGTATCAAGAGAGCCCAGGGAAGAGAAGGAAGATAGTAGAGAAGGAAGATAGTAGAGAAGAAACACGATGACACAAATATTTGAGAGTACACATTTCAAACAGTTGGTCGACTCAGTGGTCAAGGAAAAAGAAAAAGCAAAAATCACAAATGAAAATGAAAATGACAAAAATGATGAAAACATAACAAAACAAGAAGGTATTGTACTTTTATTATAATATTATGTAGTGCTTAACATACAATTATTTGCATTTTAGGACAATATGTGAAAATGATAAAATTACAAATTTAAGAGTTTACTTTGACAAAAACCAAACTGTTTTATGAAAATGATACTTATAAAATAAATTTACATGTTCATGAATATCTATTCCAAAAACATATTTCTAACTGTTTAAAACATGATATTTTTAACTGTTTAAACTTATTACTACCGTATATTAATAATTTCTGAAAATATGAAGGTGCACAAAAAACACCTGTTGCAGAGCCCGTTGACGCGAAACCGTCACCGACTATAACGCAAATTCTTCAAAGTACACAATGCATACAGTTGGTTGACTTAGTGGTAGAGAAAACAGAAAATGCAACAACAAAAAGCAGTTAAGAAGTCTTTTAAAACCCCGTCACGAAACCTGTTAATGCAGAATTGTCGCCAACAATGACGCAGATATTTGAGAGTACGCAATTCAAAGAATTGGTTGACTCGGCGGTTGAAAAGCACTTGAATGAGAGCAAATTTGTATCTTTGTATGAAGAGAGCCCAGGGAAGAGAAGGAAGATAGTAGAGAAGGAAGACGATGACACAAATATTTGAGAGTACACATTTCAAACAGTTGGTCGACTCAGTGGTCAAGGAAAAAGAAAAAGCAAAAATCACAAATGAAAATGACAAAAATGATGAAAACATAACTAAACAAGAAGGTATTGTACTTTTATTATAATATTATGTAGTGCTTAACATACAATTATTTGCATTTTAGGACAATATGTGAAAATGATAAAATTACAAATTTAAGAGTTTACTTTGTCAAAAACCTAACTTTTTTATGAAAATGATACTTATAAATTAAATTTACATGTTCATGAATATGTATTCCAAAAACATATTTCTAACTGTTTAAAACATGATATTTTTAACTGATTAAACCTATTACTACCGTATATTAATAATTTCTGAAAATATGAAGGTGCACAAAAAACACCTGTTGCAGAGCCCGTTGATGCAAAACCGTTATGACGCAAATTATTGAAAGTACACAATGCATACAGTTGGTTGACTCAGTGGTAGAGAAAACAGAAAATGCTAAAAATAACAGCTAAGGAGTCTTTTAAAACCACATCACGAAACCTGTTAATGCAGAATTGTCGCCAACAATGACTCAGATATTTGAGAGTACGCAATTCAAAGAATTGTTAGACTCGACGGTTGAAAAGCACTTGAATGAGAGCAAATTTGTATCTTTGTATGAAGAGAGCCCAGGGAAGAGAAGGAAGATAGTAGAGAAGGAAGACGATTACACAAATATTTGAGAGTACACATTTCAAACAGTTGGTCGACTCAGTGGTCAAGGTAAAAGAAAAAGCAAAAATCACAAATAAAAATGACAAAAATGATGAAAACATAACTAAACAAGAAGGTATTGTACTTTTATTATAATATTATGTAGTGCTTAACATACAATTATTTGCATTTTAATACCATATGTGAAAATGATAAAATTATAAATTTAAGGCTTTACTTTGACAAAAACCTAACTATTTAATGAAAATGATACTTATAAATTAAATTTACATGTTCATGAATATCTATTCCAAAAATGTATTTCTAACTGTTGAAAACATGATATTTTTAACTGTTTAAACCTATTACTACCGTATATTAATAATTTCAAAAAATATGAAGGTGCACAAAAAACACCTGTTGCAGAGCCCGTTGATGCGAAACCGTCACCGACTATGACGCAAATTCTTGAAAGTACACAATGCATATAGTTGGTTGACTCAGTGGTAGAGAAAACAGAAAATGCAACAAAAAAAACAGTTAAGGAGTCTTTTAAAACCCCGTCACGAAACCTGTTAATGCAGAATTGTCGCCAACAATGACGCATATATTTGAGAGTACGCAATTCAAAGAATTGGTTGACTCGGCGGTTGAAAAGAACTTGAATGAGTGCAAATTTGTATCTTTGAATGAAGAGAGCCCAGGGAAGAGAAGGAAGATAGTAGAGAAGGAAGATAGTAGAGAAGAAAGACGATGACACAAATATTTGAGAGTACACATTTCAAACAGTTGGTCGACTCAGTGGTCAAGGAAAAAGAAAAAGCAAAAATCACAAATAAAAATGAAAATGACAAAAATGATGAAAACATAACTAAACAAGAAGGTATTGTACTTTTATTATAATATTATGTAGTGCTTAACATACAATTATTTGCATTTTAGGACAATATGTGAAAATGATAAAATTACAAATTTAAGAGTTTACTTTGACAAAAACCAAACTGTTTTATGAAAATGATACTTATAAATTAAATTTACATGTACATGAATATCTATTCCAAAAACATATTTTTAACTGTTTAAAACATGATATTTTTAACTGTTTAAACCTATTACTATCGTATATTAATAATTTCTGAAAATATGAAGGTGCACAAAAAACACCTGTTGCAGAGCCCGTTGATGCAAAACCGTTATGACGCAAATTCTTGAAAGTACACAATGCATACAGTTGGTTGACTCAGTGGTAGTGAAAACAGAAAATGCTAAAAATAACAGCTAAGGAGTCTTTTAAAACCACTTCACGAAACCTGTTAATGCAGAATTGTCGCCAACAATGACGCAGATATTTGAGAGTACGCAATTCAAAGAATTGTTAGACTCGACGGTTATAAAGCACTTGAATGAGAGCAAATTTGTATCTTTGTATGAAGAGAGCCCAGGGAAGAGAAGGAAGATAGTAGAGAAGGAAGACGATTACACAAATATTTGAGAGTACACATTTCAAACAGTTGGTCGACTTAGTGGTCAAGGAAAAAGAAAAAGCAAAAATCACAAATAAAAATGACAAAAATGATGAAAACATAACTAAACAAGAAGGTATTGTACTTTTATTATAATATTATGTAGTGCTTAACATACAATTATTTGTATTTTAGTACCATATGTGAAAATGATAAAATTACAAATTTAAGACTTTACTTTGACAAAAACCTAACTATTTTATGAAGATGATACTTATAAATTAAATTTACATGTTCATGAATATCTATTCCAAAAACGTATTTCTAACTGTTTAAAACATGATATTTTTAACTGTTTAAACCTATTACTACCGTATAATAATAATTTCTGAAAATATGAATGTGCACAAAAAAACCTGTTGCAGAGCCCGTTGATGCGAAACCGTCACCGACTATCACGCAAATTCTTGAAAGTACACAATGCATATAGTTGGTTGACTTAGTGGTAGAGAAAACAGAAAATGCAACAAAAAAAACAGTTAAGGAGTCTTTTAAAACCCCGTCACGAAACCTGTTAATGCAGAATTGTCGCCAACAATGACGCAGATATTTGAGAGTACGCAATTCAAAGAATTGGTTGACTCGGCGGTTGAAAAGCACTTGAATGAGAGCAAATTTGTATCTATGTATGAAGAGAGCCCAGGGAAGAGAAGGAAGATAGTAGAGAAGAAACACGATGACACAAATATTTGAGAGTACACATTTCAAACAGTTGGTCGACTCAGTGGTCAAGGAAAAAGAAAAAGCAAAAATCACAAATGAAAATGAAAATGACAAAAATGATGAAAACATAACTAAACAAGAAGGTATTGTACTTTTATTATAATATTATGTAGTGTTTAACATACAATTATTTGCATTTTAGGACAATATGTGAAAATGATAAAATTACAAATTTAAGAGTTTACTTTGACAAAAACCAAACTGTTTTATGAAAATGATACTTATAAATTAAATTTACATGTTCATGAATATCTATTCCAAAAAATATTTCTAACTGTTTAAAACATGATATTTTTAACTGTTTAAACCTATTACTACCGTATATTAATAATTTCTGAAAATATGAAGGTGCACAAAAAACACCTGTTCCAGAGCCCGTTGATGCAAAACCGTCACCGACTATGACGCAAATTCTTGAAAGTACACAATGCATACAGTTGGTTGACTCAGTGGTAGAGAAAACAGAAAATGCTAAAAAAAACAGCCAAGGAGTCTTTTAAAACAACATCACGAAACCTGTTAATGCAGAATTGTCGCCAACAATGACGCAGATATTTGAGAGTACGCAATTCAAAGAATTGTTTGACTCGACGGTTGAAAAGCACTTGAATGAGAGCAAATTTGTATCTTTGTATGAAGAGAGCCCAGGGAAGAGAAGGAAGTTAGTAGAGAAGGAAGACGATTACACAAATATTTGAGAGTACACATTTCAAACAGTTGGTCGACTCAGTGGTCAAGGTAAAAGAAAACGCAAAAATCACAAATAAAAATGACAAAAATGATGAAAACATAACTAAACAAGAAGGTATTGTACTTTTATTATAATATTATGTAGTGCTTAACATACAATTATTTGCATTTTAGTACCATATGTGAAAATGATAAAATTACAAATTTAAGACTTTACTTTGACAAAAACCTAACTATTTAATGAAAATGATACTTATAAATTAAATTTACATGTTCATGAATATCTATTCCAAAAACGTATTTCTAACTGTTTAAAACATGATATTTTAACTGTTTAAACCTATTACTACCGTATATTAATAATTTCTGAAAATATGAATGTGCACAAAAAAACCTGTTGCAGAGCCCGTTGATGCGAAACCGTCACCGACTATGACGCAAATTCTTGAAAGTACACAATGCATATAGTTGGTTGACTCAGTGGTAGAGAAAACAGAAAATGCAACAAAAAAACAGTTAAGGAGTCTTTTAAAACCCGGTCACGAAACCTGTTAATGCATAATTGTCGCCAACAATGACGCAGATATTTGAGAGTACGCAATTCAAAGAATTGGATGACTCGGCGGTTGAAAAGCACTTGAATGAGAGCAAATTTGTATCTTTGTATCAAGAGAGCCCTGGGAAGAGAAGGAAGATAGTAGAGAAGGAAGATAGTAGAGAAGAAAGACGATGACACAAATATTTGAGAGTACACATTTCAAACAGTTGGTCGACTCAGTGGTCAAGGAAAAAGAAAAAGCAAAAATCACAAATGAAAATGAAAATGACAAAAATGATGAAAACATAACTAAACAAGAAGGTATTGTACTTTTATTATAATATTATGTAGTGCTTAACATACAATTATTTGCATTTTAGGACAATATATGAAAATGATAAAATTACAAATTTAAGAGTTTACTTTGACAAAAACCAAACTGTTTTATGAAAATGATACTTATAAATTAAATTTACATGTACATGAATATCTATTCCAAAAACATATTTTTAACTGTTTAAAACATGATATTTTTAACTGTTTAAACCTATTACTACCGTATATTAATAATTTCTGAAAATATGAAGGTGCACAAAAAACACCTGTTGCAGAGCCCGTTGATGCAAAACCGTTATGACGCAAATTCTTGAAAGTACACAATGCATACAGTTGGTTGACTCAGTGGTAGTGAAAACAGAAAATGCTAAAAATAACAGCTAAGGAGTCTTTTAAAACCACATCACGAAACCTGTTAATGCAGAATTGTCGCCAACAATGACGCAGATATTTGAGAGTACGCAATTCAAAGAATTGTTAGACTCGACGGTTATAAAGCACTTGAATGAGAGCAAATTTGTATCTTTGTATGAAGAGAGCCCAGGGAAGAGAAGGAAGATAGTAGAGAAGGAAGACGATTACACAAATATTTGAGAGTACACATTTCAAACAGTTGGTCGACTTAGTGGTCAAGGAAAAAGAAAAAGCAAAAATCACAAATAAAAATGACAAAAATGATGAAAACATAACTAAACAAGAAGCTATTGTACTTTTATTATAATATTATGTAGTGCTTAACATACAATTATTTGTATTTTAGTACCATATGTGAAAATGATAAAATTACAAATTTAAGACTTTACTTTGACAAAAACCTAACTATTTTATGAAGATGATACTTATAAATTAAATTTACATGTTCATGAATATCTATTCCAAAAACGTATTTCTAACTGTTTAAAACATGATATTTTTAACTGTTTAAACCTATTACTACCGTATAATAATAATTTCTGAAAATATGAATGTGCACAAAAAAACCTGTTGCAGAGCCCGTTGATGCGAAACCGTCACCGACTATCACGCAAATTCTTGAAAGTACACAATGCATATAGTTGGTTGACTCAGTGGTAGAGAAAACAGAAAATGCAACAAAAAAAACAGTTAAGGAGTCTTTTAAAACTCCGTCACGAAACCTGTTAATGCATAATTGTCGCCAACAATGACGCAGATATTTGAGAGTACGCAATTCAAAGAATTGGATGACTCGGCGGTTGAAAAGCACTTGAATGAGAGCAACTTTGTATCAAGAGAGCCCTGGGAAGAGAAGAAAGATAGTAGAGAAGGAAGATAGTAGAGAAGAAAGACGATGACACAAATATTTGAGAGTACACATTTCAAACAGTTGGTCGACTCAGTGGTCAAGGAAAAAGAAAAAGCAAAAATCACAAATGAAAATGAAAATGACAAAAATGATGAAAACATAACTAAACAAGAAGGTATTGTACTTTTATTATAATATTATGTAGTGTTTAACATACAATTATTTGCATTTTAGGACAATATGTGAAAATGATAAAATTACAAATTTAAGAGTTTACTTTGACAAAAACCAAAGTGTTTTATGAAAATGATACTTATAAATTAAATTTACATGTTCATGAATATCTATTCCAAAAAATATTTCTAACTGTTTAAAACATGATATTTTTAACTGTTTAAACCTATTACTACCGTATATTAATAATTTCTGAAAATATGAAGGTGCACAAAAAACACCTGTTCCAGAGCCCGTTGATGCAAAACCGTCACCGACTATGACGCAAATTCTTGAAAGTACACAATGCATACAGTTGGTTGACTCAGTGGTAGAGAAAACAGAAAATGCTAAAAAAAACAGCCAAGGAGTCTTTTAAAACAACATCACGAAACCTGTTAATGCAGAATTGTCGCCAACAATGACGCAGATATTTGAGAGTACGCAATTCAAAGAATTGTTTGACTCGACGGTTGAAAAGCACTTGAATGAGAGCAAATTTGTATCTTTGTATGAAGAGAGCCCAGGGAAGAGAAGGAAGTTAGTAGAGAAGGAAGACGATTACACAAATATTTGAGAGTACACATTTCAAACAGTTGGTCGACTCAGTGGTCAAGGTAAAAGAAAACGCAAAAATCACAAATAAAAATGACAAAAATGATGAAAACATAACTAAACAAGAAGGTATTGTACTTTTATTATAATATTATGTAGTGCTTAACATACAATTATTTGCATTTTAGTACCATATGTGAAAATGATAAAATTACAAATTTAAGAGTTTACTTTGACAAAAACCTAACTATTTAATGAAAATGATACTTATAAATTAAATTTACATGTTCATGAATATCTATTCCAAAAACGTATTTCTAACTGTTTAAAACATGATATTTTAACTGTTTAAACCTATTACTACCGTATATTAATAATTTCTGAAAATATGAAGGTGCACAAAAAACACCTGTTGCAGAGCCCGTTGATGCGAAACCGTCACCGACTATGACGCAAATTCTTGATAGTACACAATGCATATAGTTGGTTGACTTAGTGGTAGAGAAAACAGAAAATGCAACAAAAAAAACAGTTATGGAGTCTTTTAAAACCCCGTCACGAAACCTGTTAATGCAGAATTGTCGCCAACAATGACGCAGATATTTGAGAGTACGCAATTCAAAGAATTGGTTGACTCGGCGGTTGAAAAGAACTTGAATGAGAGCAAATTTGTATCTTTGAATGAAGAGAGCCCAGGGAAGAGAAGGAAGATAGTAGAGAAGGAAGATAGTAGAGAAGAAAGACGATGACACAAATATTAGAGAGTACACATTTCAAACAGTTGGTCGACTCAGTGGTCAAGGAAAAAGAAAAAGCAAAAATCACAAATGAAAATGAAAATGACAAAAATGATGAAAACATAACTAAACAAGAAGGTATTGTACTTTTATTATAATATTATGTAGTGCTTAACATACAATTATTTACATTTTAGGACAATATGTGAAAATGATAAAATTACAAATTTAAGAGTTTACTTTGACAAAAACCAAATGTTTTATGAAAATGATACTTATAAATTAAATTTACATGTTCATGAATATCTATTCCAAAAACGTATTTCTAACTGTTTAAAACATGATATTTTTAACTGTTTAAACCTACTACTACCGTATATTAATAATTTCTGAAAATATGAAGGTGCACAAAAAACACCTGTTGCAGAGCCTGTTGATGCGAAACCGTCACCGACTATGACGCAGATTCTTGAAAGTACACAATGCATACAGTTTGTTGACTCAGTGGTAGAGAAAACAGAAAATGCTAAAAAAACAGCTAAGGAGTCTTTTAAAACCACATCACGAAACCTGTTAATGCAGAATTATCGCCAACAATGACGCAGATATTTGAGAGTACGCAATTCAAAGAATTGTTTGACTCGACGGTTGAAAAGCACTTGAATGAGAGCAAATTTGTATCTTTGTATGAAGAGAGCCCAGGGAAGAGAAGGAAGATAGTAGAGAAGGAAGACGATTACACAAATATTTGAGATTACACATTTCAAACAGTTGGTCGACTCAGTGGTCAAGGTAAAAGAAAAAGCAAAAATCATAAATAAAAATGACAAAAATGATGAAAACATAACTAAACAAGAAGGTATTGTACTTTTATTATAATATTATGTAGTGCTTAACATCAATTATTTGCATTTTAGTACCATATGTGAAAATGATAAAATTACAAATTTAAGACTTTACTTTGACAAAAACCTAACTATTTTATGAAAATGATACTTATAAATAAATTTACATATTCATGAATATCTATTCCGAAAACGTATTTCTAACTGTTTAAAACATGATATTTTTAACAGTTTAAACTTATTACTACTGTATATTAATAATTTCTTAAAATATGAAGGTGCACAAAAAACACCTGTTGCAGAGCCCGTTGATGCGAAACCGTCACCGACTATGACGCAAATTCTTGAAAGTACACAATGCATATAGTTGGTTGACTTAGTGGTAGAGAAAACAGAAAATGCAACAAAAAAAACAGTTAAGGAGTCTTTTAAAACCCCGTCACGAAACCTGTTAATGCAGAATTGTCGCCAACAATGACGCAGATATTTGAGAGTACGCAATTCAAAGAATTGGTTGACTCGGCGGTTGAAAAGCACTTGAATGAGAGCAAATTTGTATCTATGTATGAAGAGAGCCCAGGGAAGAGAAGGAAGATAGTAGAGAAGGAAGATAGTAGAGAAGAAACACGATGACACAAATATTTGAGAGTACACATTTCAAACAGTTGGTCGACTCAGTGGTCAAGGAAAAAGAAAAAGCAAAAATCACAAATGAAAATGAAAATGACAAAAATGATGAAAACATAACTAAACAAGAAGGTATTGTACTTTTGTTATAATATTATGTAGTGCTTAACATACAATTATTTGCATTTTAGGACAATATGTGAAAATGATAAATTTACAAATTTAAGAGTTTACTTTGACAAAAACCAAATTGTTTTATGAAAATGATATTTATAAATTAAATTTACATGTTCATGAATATCTATTCCAAAAACATATTTCTAACTGTTTAAAACATGATATTTTTAACTGTTTAAACCTATTACTACCGTATATTAATAATTTCTGAAAATATGAAGGTGCACAAAAAACACCTGTTGCAGAGCCCGTTGATGCAAAACCGTTATGACGCAAATTCTTGAAAGTACACAATGCATACAGTTGGTTGACTCAGTGGTAGAGAAAACAGAAAATGCTAAAAATAACAGCTAAGGAGTCTTTTAAAACCACATAACGAAACCTGTTAATGCAGAATTGTCGCCAACAATGACGCAGATATTTGAGAGTACGCAATTCAAAGAATTGTTTGACTCGACGGTTGAAAAGCACTTGAATGAGAGCAAATTTGTATCTTTGTATGAAGAGAGCCCAGGGAAGAGAAGGAAGATAGTAGAGAAGGAAGACGATTACACAAATATTTGAGAGTACACATTTCAAACAGTTGGTCGACTCAGTGGTCAAGGAAAAAGAAAAAGCAAAAATCACAAATAAAAATGACAAAAATGATGAAAACATAACTAAACAAGAAGGTATTGTACTTTTATTATAATATTATGTAGTGCTTAACATACAATTATTTACATTTTAGTACCATATGTGAAAATGATAAAATTACAAATTTAAGACTTTACTTTGACAAAAACCTAACTATTTAATGAAAATGATACTTATAAATTAAATTTACATGTTCATGAATATCTATTCCAAAAACGTATTTCTAACTGTTTAAAATATGATATTTTTAACTGTTTAAACCTATTACTACCGTATATTAATAATTTCTGAAAATATGAAGGTGCACAAAAAACACCTGTTGCAGAGCCCGTTGATGCAAAACCGTCACCGACTATGACGCAGATTCTTGAAAGTACACAATGCATACAGTTTGTTGACTCAGTGGTAGAGAAAACAGAAAATGCTAAAAAAACAGCTAAGGAGTCTTTTAAAACCACATCACGAAACCTGTTAATGCAGAATTGTCGCCAACAATGACGCAGATATTTGAGAGTACGCAATTCAAAGAATTGTTTGACTCGACGGTTGAAAAGCACTTGAATGAGAGCAAATTTGTATCTTTGTATGAAGAGAGCCCAGGGAAGAGAAGGAAGATAGTAGAGAAGGAAGACGATTACACAAATATTTGAGATTACACATTTCAAACAGTTGGTCGACTCAGTGGTCAAGGTAAAAGAAAAAGCAAAAATCATAAATAAAAATGACAAAAATGATGAAAACATAACTAAACAAGAAGGTATTGTACTTTTATTATAATATTATGTAGTGCTTAACATCAATTATTTGCATTTTAGTACCATATGTGAAAATGATAAAATTACAAATTTAAGACTTTACTTTGACAAAAACCTAACTATTTTATGAAAATGATACTTATAAATAAATTTACATATTCATGAATATCTATTCCGAAAACGTATTTCTAACTGTTTAAAACATGATATTTTTAACAGTTTAAACTTATTACTACTGTATATTAATAATTTCTTAAAATATGAAGGTGCACAAAAAACACCTGTTGCAGAGCCCGTTGATGCGAAACCGTCACCGACTATGACGCAAATTCTTGAAAGTACACAATGCATATAGTTGGTTGACTCAGTGGTAGAGAAAACAGAAAATGCAACAAAAAAAACAGTTAAGGAGTCTTTTAAAACCCCGTCACGAAACCTGTTAATGCAGAATTGTCGCCAACAATGACGCAGATATTTGAGAGTACGCAATTCAAAGAATTGGTTGACTCGGCGGTTGAAAAGCACTTGAATGAGAGCAAATTTGTATCTATGTATGAAGAGAGCCCAGGGAAGAGAAGGAAGATAGTAGAGAAGGAAGATAGTAGAGAAGAAACACGATGACACAAATATTTGAGAGTACACATTTCAAACAGTTGGTCGACTCAGTGGTCAAGGAAAAAGAAAAAGCAAAAATCACAAATGAAAATGAAAATGACAAAAATGATGAAAACATAACTAAACAAGAAGGTATTGTACTTTTATTATAATATTATGTAGTGCTTAACATACAATTATTTACATTTTAGGACAATATGTGAAAATGATAAAATTACAAATTTAAGAGTTTACTTTGACAAAAACCAAATGTTTTATGAAAATGATACTTATAAATTAAATTTACATGTTCATGAATATCTATTCCAAAAACGTATTTCTAACTGTTTAAAACATGATATTTTTAACTGTTTAAACCTACTACTACCGTATATTAATAATTTCTGAAAATATGAAGGTGCACAAAAAACACCTGTTGCAGAGCCTGTTGATGCGAAACCGTCACCGACTATGACGCAGATTCTTGAAAGTACACAATGCATACAGTTTGTTGACTCAGTGGTAGAGAAAACAGAAAATGCTAAAAAAACAGCTAAGGAGTCTTTTAAAACCACATCACGAAACCTGTTAATGCAGAATTATCGCCAACAATGACGCAGATATTTGAGAGTACGCAATTCAAAGAATTGTTTGACTCGACGGTTGAAAAGCACTTGAATGAGAGCAAATTTGTATCTTTGTATGAAGAGAGCCCAGGGAAGAGAAGGAAGATAGTAGAGAAGGAAGACGATTACACAAATATTTGAGATTACACATTTCAAACAGTTGGTCGACTCAGTGGTCAAGGTAAAAGAAAAAGCAAAAATCATAAATAAAAATGACAAAAATGATGAAAACATAACTAAACAAGAAGGTATTGTACTTTTATTATAATATTATGTAGTGCTTAACATCAATTATTTGCATTTTAGTACCATATGTGAAAATGATAAAATTACAAATTTAAGACTTTACTTTGACAAAAACCTAACTATTTTATGAAAATGATACTTATAAATAAATTTACATATTCATGAATATCTATTCCGAAAACGTATTTCTAACTGTTTAAAACATGATATTTTTAACAGTTTAAACTTATTACTACTGTATATTAATAATTTCTTAAAATATGAAGGTGCACAAAAAACACCTGTTGCAGAGCCCGTTGATGCGAAACCGTCACCGACTATGACGCAAATTCTTGAAAGTACACAATGCATATAGTTGGTTGACTTAGTGGTAGAGAAAACAGAAAATGCAACAAAAAAAACAGTTAAGGAGTCTTTTAAAACCCCGTCACGAAACCTGTTAATGCAGAATTGTCGCCAACAATGACGCAGATATTTGAGAGTACGCAATTCAAAGAATTGGTTGACTCGGCGGTTGAAAAGCACTTGAATGAGAGCAAATTTGTATCTATGTATGAAGAGAGCCCAGGGAAGAGAAGGAAGATAGTAGAGAAGGAAGATAGTAGAGAAGAAACACGATGACACAAATATTTGAGAGTACACATTTCAAACAGTTGGTCGACTCAGTGGTCAAGGAAAAAGAAAAAGCAAAAATCACAAATGAAAATGAAAATGACAAAAATGATGAAAACATAACTAAACAAGAAGGTATTGTACTTTTGTTATAATATTATGTAGTGCTTAACATACAATTATTTGCATTTTAGGACAATATGTGAAAATGATAAATTTACAAATTTAAGAGTTTACTTTGACAAAAACCAAATTGTTTTATGAAAATGATACTTATAAATTAAATTTACATGTTCATGAATATCTATTCCAAAAACATATTTCTAACTGTTTAAAACATGATATTTTTAACTGTTTAAACCTATTACTACCGTATATTAATAATTTCTGAAAATATGAAGGTGCACAAAAAACACCTGTTGCAGAGCCCGTTGATGCAAAACCGTTATGACGCAAATTCTTGAAAGTACACAATGCATACAGTTGGTTGACTCAGTGGTAGAGAAAACAGAAAATGCTAAAAATAACAGCTAAGGAGTCTTTTAAAACCACATAACGAAACCTGTTAATGCAGAATTGTCGCCAACAATGACGCAGATATTTGAGAGTACGCAATTCAAAGAATTGTTTGACTCGACGGTTGAAAAGCACTTGAATGAGAGCAAATTTTTATCTTTGTATGAAGAGAGCCCAGGGAAGAGAAGGAAGATAGTAGAGAAGGAAGACGATTACACAAATATTTGAGAGTACACATTTCAAACAGTTGGTCGACTCAGTGGTCAAGGAAAAAGAAAAAGCAAAAATCACAAATAAAAATGACAAAAATGATGAAAACATAACTAAACAAGAAGGTATTGTACTTTTATTATAATATTATGTAGTGCTTAACATACAATTATTTACATTTTAGTACCATATGTGAAAATGATAAAATTACAAATTTAAGACTTTACTTTGACAAAAACCTAACTATTTAATGAAAATGATACTTATAAATTAAATTTACATGTTCATGAATATCTATTCCAAAAACGTATTTCTAACTGTTTAAAATATGATATTTTTAACTGTTTAAACCTATTACTACCGTATATTAATAATTTCTGAAAATATGAAGGTGCACAAAAAACACCTGTTGCAGAGCCCGTTGATGCAAAACCGTCACCGACTATGACGCAGATTCTTGAAAGTACACAATGCATACAGTTTGTTGACTCAGTGGTAGAGAAAACAGAAAATGCTAAAAAAACAGCTAAGGAGTCTTTTAAAACCACATCACGAAACCTGTTAATGCAGAATTGTCGCCAACAATGACGCAGATATTTGAGAGTACGCAATTCAAAGAATTGTTTGACTCGACGGTTGAAAAGCACTTGAATGAGAGCAAATTTGTATCTTTGTATGAAGAGAGCCCAGGGAAGAGAAGGAAGATAGTAGAGAAGGAAGACGATTACACAAATATTTGAGATTACACATTTCAAACAGTTGGTCGACTCAGTGGTCAAGGTAAAAGAAAAAGCAAAAATCATAAATAAAAATGACAAAAATGATGAAAACATAACTAAACAAGAAGGTATTGTACTTTTATTATAATATTATGTAGTGCTTAACATCAATTATTTGCATTTTAGTACCATATATGAAAATGATAAAATTACAAATTTAAGACTTTACTTTGACAAAAACCTAACTATTTTATGAAAATGATACTTATAAATAAATTTACATATTCATGAATATCTATTCCGAAAACGTTTTTCTAACTGTTTAAAACATGATATTTTTAACAGTTTAAACTTATTACTACTGTATATTAATAATTTCTTAAAATATGAAGGTGCACAAAAAACACCTGTTGCAGAGCCCGTTGATGCGAAACCGTCACCGACTATGACGCAAATTCTTGAAAGTACACAATGCATATAGTTGGTTGACTCAGTGGTAGAGAAAACAGAAAATGCAACAAAAAAAACAGTTAAGGAGTCTTTTAAAACCCCGTCACGAAACCTGTTAATGCAGAATTGTCGCCAACAATGACGCAGATATTTGAGCGTACGCAATTCAAAGAATTGGTTGACTCGGCGGTTGAAAAGCACTTGAATGAGAGCAAATTTGTATCTATGTATGAAGAGAGCCCAGGGAAGAGAAGGAAGATAGTAGAGACGGAAGATAGTAGAGAAGAAACACGATGACACAAATATTTGAGAGTACACATTTCAAACAGTTGGTCGACTCAGTGGTCAAGGAAAAAGAAAAAGCAAAAATCACAAATGAAAATGAAAATGACAAAAATGATGAAAACATAACTAAACAAGAAGGTATTGTACTTTTGTTATAATATTATGTAGTGCTTAACATACAATTATTTGCATTTTAGGACAATATGTGAAAATGATAAATTTACAAATTTAAGAGTTTACTTTGACAAAAACCAAATTGTTTTATGAAAATGATACTTATAAATTAAATTTACATGTTCATGAATATCTATTCCAAAAACATATTTCTAACTGTTTAAAACATGATATTTTTAACTGTTTAAACCTATTACTACCGTATATTAATAATTTCTGAAAATATGAAGGTGCACAAAAAACACATGTTGCAGAGCCTGTTGATGCAAAACCGTTATGACGCAAATTCTTGAAAGTACACAATGCATACAGTTGGTTGACTCAGTGGTAGAGAAAACAGAAAATGCTAAAAATAACAGCTAAGGAGTCTTTTAAAACCACATCACGAAACCTGTTAAGGAAGATAGTAGAGAAGGAAAACGATTACACAAAAATTTGAGAGTACACATTTCAAACAGTTGGTCGACTCAGTGGTCAACGAAAAAGAAAAAGCAAAAATCACAAATAAAAATGACAAAAATGATGAAAACATAACTAAACAAGAAGGTATTGTACTTTTATTATAATATTATGTAGTGCTTAACATACAATTATTTGCATTTTAGTACCATATGTGAAAATGATAAAATTACAAATTAAAGACTTTACTTTGACAAAAACCTAACTATTTTATGAAAATGATACATATAAATTAAATTCACATGTTCATGAATATCTATTCCAAAAACGTATTTCTAACTGTTTAAAACATGATATTTTTAACTGTTTAAACCTATTACTACCGTATATTAATAATTTCTGAAAATATGAAAGTGCACAAAAAACACCTGTTGCAGAGCCCGTTGATGCGAAACCGTCACCAACTATGACGCAAATTCTTGAAAGTACACAATGCATATAGTTGGTTGACTCAGTGGTAGAGAAAACAGAAAATGCAACAAAAAACACAGTTAAGGAGTCTTTTAAAACTCCGTCACGAAACCTGTTAATGCAGAATTGTCGCCAACAATGACGCAGATATTTGAGAGTACGCAATTCAAAGAATTGGTTGTCTCGGCGGTTGAAAAGCACTTGAATGAGAGAAAATTTGTATCTTTGTATGAAGAGAGCCCAGGGAAGAGAAGGAAGATAGTAGAGAAGGAAGATAGTAGAGAAGAAACACGATGACACAAATATTTGAGAGTACACATTTCAAACAGTTGGTCGACTATGTGGTCAACGAAAAAGAAAAAGCAAAAATCACAAATGAAAATGAAAATGACAAAAATGATGAAAACATAACTAAGCAAGAAGGTATTGTACTTTTATTATAATATTATGTAGTGCTTAACATACAATTATTTGCATTTTAGGACAATATGTGAAAATGATAAAATTACAAATTTAAGAGTTTATTTTGACAAAAACCAAACTGTTTTATGAAAATGATACTTATAAATTAAATTTACATGTTCATGAATATCTATTCCAAAAACGTATTTCTAACTGTTTAAAACATGATATTTTTAACTGTTTAAACCTATTACTACCGTATATTAATAATTTCTGAAAATATGAAGGACACCTGTTGCAGAGCCCGTTGATGCAAAACCGTCACCGACTATGACGCGAATTCTTGAAAGTACACAATGCATACAGTTTGTTGACTCAGTGGTAGAGAAAACAGAAAATGCTAAAAAAAACAGCTAAGGAGTCTTTTAAAACCACATCACGAAACCTGTTAATGCAGAATTGTCGCCAACATTGACGCAGATATTTGAGAGTACGCAATTCAAAGAATTGTTTGACTCGACGGTTGAAAAGCACTTGAATGAGAGCAAATTTGTATCTTTGTATGAAGAGAGCCCTGGGAAGAGAAGGAAGATAGTAGAGAAGGAAGACGATTACACAAATATTTGAGAGTACACATTTCAAACAGTTGGTCGACTCAGTGGTAAGGGAAAAGAAAAAGCAAAAATCACAAATAAAAATGACAAAAATGATGAAAACATAACTAAACAAGAAGGTATTGTACTTTTATTATAATATTATGTAGTGCTTAACATACAATTATTTGCATTTTAGTACCATATGTGAAAATGATAAAATTACAAATTTAAGACTTTACTTTGACAAAAACCTAACTATTTTATGAAAATGATACTTATAAATTAAATTTTCATGTTCATGAATATCTATTCCAAAAACGTATTTCTAACCGTTTAAAACATGATATTTTTAACTGTTTAAACCTATTACTACCGTATATTAATAATTTCTGAAAATATGAATGTGCACAAAAAACACCTGTTGCAGAGCCCGTTGATGCGAAACCGTCACCGACTATGACGCAAATTCTTGAAAGTACACAATGCATATAGTTGGTTGACTCAGTGGTAGAGAAAACAGAAAATGCAACAAAAAAAAACAGTTAAGGAGTCTTTTAAAACCCCGTCTCGAAACCTGTTAATGCAGAATTGTCGCCAACAATGACGCAGATATTTGAGAGTACGCAATTCAAAGAATTGGTTGACTCGGCGGTTGAAAAGCACTTGAATGAGAGCAAATTTGTATCTTTGATGAATAGAGCCCAGGGAAGAGAAGGAAGATAGTAGAGAAGGAAGATAGTAGAGAAGAAACACGATGACACAAATATTTGAGAGTACACATTTCAAACAGTTGGTCGACTCAGTGGTCAAGGAAAAAGAAAAAGCAAAAATCACAAATGAAAATGAAAATGACAAAAATGAGGAAAACATAACTAAACAATAAGGTATTGTACTTTTATTATAATATTATGTAGTGCTTAATATACAATTATTTGCATTTTAGGACAATATGTGAAAATGATAAAATTACAAATTTAAGAGTTTACTTTGACAAAAACCAAACTGTTTTATGAAAATGATACTTATAAATTAATTTTACATGTACATGAATATCTATTCCAAAAACATATTTTTAACTGTTTAAACCTATTACTACCGTATATTAATAATTTCTGAAAATATGAAGGTGCACAAATAACACCTGTTGCAGAGCCCGTTGATGCAAAACCGTTATGACGCAAATTCTTGAAAGTACACAATGCATACAGTTGGTTGACTCAGTGGTAGAGAAAACAGAAAATGCTAAACATAACAGCTAAGGAGTCTTTTAAAACCACATCACGAAACCTGTTAATGCAGAATTGTCGCCAACAATGACGCAGATATTTGAGAGTACGCAATTCAAAGAATTGTTTGACTCGACGGTTGAAAAGCACTTGAATGAGAGAAAATTTGTATCTTTGTATGAAGAGAGCCCAGGGAAGAGAAGGAAGATAGTAGAGAAGGAAGACGATTACACAAATATTTGAGAGTACACATTTCAAACAGTTGGTCGACTCAGTGGTCAACGAAAAAGAAAAAGCAAAAATCACAAATAAAAATGACAAAAATGATGAAAACATAACTAAACAAGAAGGTATTGTACTTTTATTATAATATTATGTAGTGCTTAACATACAATTATTTGCATTTTAGTACCATATATGAAAATGATAAAATTACAAATTTAAGACTTTACTTTGACAAAAACCTAACTATTTTATGAAAATGATACTTATAAATTAAATTTTCATGTTCATGAATATCTATTCCAAAAACGTATTTCTAACCGTTTAAAACATGATATTTTTAACTGTTTAAACCTATTACTACCGTATATTAATAATTTCTGAAAATATGAAAGTGCACAAAAAACACCTGTTGCAGAGCCCGTTGATGCGAAACCGTTACCGACTATGACGCAAATTCTTGAAAGTACACAATGCATATAGTTGGTTGACTCAGTGGTAGAGAAAACAGAAAATGCAACAAAAAAACAGTTAAGGAGTCTTTTAAAACCCGGTCTCGAAACCTGTTAATGCAAAATTGTCGCCAACAATGACGCAGATATTTGAGAGTACGCAATTCAAAGAATTGGTTGACTCGGCGGTTGAAAAGCACTTGAATGAGAGCAAATTTGTATCTTTGTATGAATAGAGCCCAGGGAAGAGAAGGAAGATAGTAGAGAAGAAACACGATCACACAAATATTTGAGAGTACACATTTCAAACAGTTGGTCGACTCAGTGGTCAAGGAAAAAGAAAAAGCAAAAATCACAAATGAAAATGAAAATGACAAAAATGATGAAAACATAACTAAACAAGAAGATATTGTACTTTTATTATAATATTATGTAGTGCTTAACATACAATTATTTGCATTTTATGACAATATGTGAAAATGATAAAATTACAAATTTAAGAGTTATTTTGACAAAAACCAAACTGTTTTATGAAAATGATACATATAAATTAAATTTACATGTACATGAATATCTATTCCAAAAACATATTTCTAACTGTTTAAAACATGATATTTTTAACTGTTTAAACCTATTACTACCGTATATTAATAATTTCTGAAAATATGAAGGTGCACAAAAAACACATGTTGCAGAGCCCGTTGATGCAAAACCGTTATGACGCAAATTCTTGAAAGTACACAATGCATACAGTTGGTTGACTCAGTGGTAGAGAAAACAGAAAATGCTAAAAAAAACAGCTAAGGAGTCTTTTAAAACCACATCACGAAACCTGTTAATGCAGAATTGTCGCCAACAATGACGCAGATATTTGAGAGTACGCAATTCAAAGAATTGTTTGACTCGACGGTTGAAAAGCACTTGAATGAGAGCAAATTTGTATCTTTGTATGAAGAGAGCCCAGGGAAGAGAAGGAAGATAGTAGAGAAGGAAGACGATTACACAAATATTTGAGAGTACACATTTCAAACAGTTGGTCGACTCAGTGGTCAAGGAAAAAGAAAAAGCAAAAATCACAAATAAAAATGACAAAAATTATGAAAACATAACTAAACAAGAAGGTATTGTACTTTTATTATAATATTATGTAGTGCTTAACATACAATTATTTGCATTTTAGTACCATATGTGAAAATGATAAAATTGCAAATTTAAGACTTTACTTTGACAAAAACCTAACTATTTTATGAAAATGATACTTATAAATTAAATTTACATGTTCATGAATATCTATTCCAAAAACGTATTTCTAACTGTTTAAAACATGATATTTTTAACTGTTTAAACCTAGTACTACCGTATATTAATAATTTCTGAAAATATGAATGTGCACAAAAAAACCTGTTGCAGAGCCCGTTGATGCGAAACCGTCACCGACTATGACGCAAATTCTTGAAAGTACACAATGCATATAGTTGGTTGACTCAGTGGTAGAGAAAACAGAAAATGCAACAAAAAAAACAGGTAAGGAGTCTTTTAAAACCCCGTGACGAAACCTGTTAATGCAGAATTGTCGCCAACAATGACGCAGATATTTGAGAGTACGCAATTCAAAGAATTGGTTGACTCGGCGGTTGAAAAGCACTTGAATGAGAGCAAATTTGTATCTTTGTATGAAGAGAGCCCAGGGAAGAGAAGGAAGATAGTAGAGAAGGAAGATAGTAGAGAAGAAACACTATGACACAAATATTTGAGAGTACACATTTCAAACAGTTGGTCGACTCAGTGGTCAAGGAAAAAGAAAAAGCAAAAATAACAAATGAAAATGAAAATGACAAAAATGATGAAAACATAACTAAACAAGAAGGTATTGTACTTTTGTTATTATATTATGTAGTGCTTAACATACAATTATTTGCATTTTAGGACAATATGTGAAAATGATAAATTTTCAAATTTAAGAGTTTACTTTGACAAAAACCAAACTGTTTTATGAAAATGATACTTATAAATTAAATTTACATGTTCATGAATATCTATTCCAAAAACATATTTCTAACTGTTTAAAACATGATATTTTTAACTGTTTAAACCTATTACTACCGTATATTAATAATTTGTGAAAATATGAAGGTGCACAAAAAACACTTGTTGCAGAGCCCGTTAATGCAAAACCGTCACCGACTATGACGCAAATTCTTGAAAGTACACAATGCATACAGTTTGTTGACTCAGTGGTAGAGAAAACAGAAAATGCTAAAAAAAACAGCTAAGGAGTCTTTTAAAACCACATCACGAAACCTGTTAATGCAGAATTGTCGCCAACAATGACGCAGATATTTGAGAGTACGCAATTCAAAGAATTGTTTGACTCGACGGTTGAAAAGCACTTGAATAAGAGCAAATTTGTATCATTGTATGAAGAGAGCCCAGGGAAGAGAAGGAAGATAGTAGAGAAGGAAGACGTTTACACAAATATTTGAGAGTACACATTTCAAACAGTTGGTCGACTCAGTGGTAAAGGAAAAAGAAAAAGCAAAAATCACAAATAAAAATGACAAAAATGATGAAAACATAACTAAACAAGAAAGTATTGTACTTTTATTATAATATTATGTAGTGCTTAACATACAATTATTTGCATTTTAGTACCATATGTGAAAATGATAAAATTACAAATTTAAGACTTTACGTTGACAAAAACCTAACTATTTTATGAAAATGATACTTATAAATTAAATTTACATGTTCATGAATATCTATTCCAAAAACGTATTTCTAACTGTTTAAAACATGATATTTTAACTGTTTAAACCTATTACTACCGTATATTAATAATTTCTGAAAATATGAAGGTGCACAAAAAACACCTGTTGCAGAGCCCGTTGATGCGAAACCGTCACCGACTATGACGCAAATTCTTGATAGTACACAATGCATATAGTTGGTTGACTTAGTGGTAGAGAAAACAGAAAATGCAACAAAAAAAACAGTTAAGGAGCCTTTTAAAACCCCGTCACGAAACCTGTTAATGCAGAATTGTCGCCAACAATGACGCAGATATTTGAGAGTACGCAATTCAAAGAATTGGTTGACTCGGCGGTTGAAAAGAACTTGAATGAGAGCAAATTTGTATCTTTGAATGAAGAGAGCCCATGGAAGAGAAGGAAGATAGTAGAGAAGGAAGATAGTAGAGAAGAAAGACGATGACACAAATATTAGAGAGTACACATTTCAAACAGTTGGTCGACTCAGTGGTCAAGGAAAAAGAAAAAGCAAAAATCACAAATGAAAATGAAAATGACAAAAATGATGAAAACATAACTAAACAAGAAGGTATTGTACTTTTATTATAATATTATGTAGTGCTTAACATACAATTATTTGCATTTTAGGACAATATGTGAAAATGATAAAATTACAAATTTAAGAGTTTACTTGGACAAAAACCAAATGTTTTATGAAAATGATACTTATAAATTAAATTTACATGTTCATGAATATCTATTCCAAAAACGTATTTCTAACTGTTTAAAACATGATATTTTTAACTGTTTAAACCTACTACAACCGTATATTAATAATTTCTGAAAATATGAATGTGCACAAAAAAACCTGTTGCAGAGCCCGTTGATGCGAAACCGTCACCGACTATGACGCAAATTCTTGAAAGTACACAATGCATATAGTTGGTTGACTCAGTGGTAGAGAAAACAGAAAATGCAACAAAAAAAACAGTTAAGGAGTCTTTTAAAACCCGGTCACGAAACCTGTTAATGCATAATTGTCGCCAACAATGACGCAGATATTTGAGAGTACGCAATTCAAAGAATTGGATGACTCGGCGGTTGAAAAGCACTTGAATGAGAGCAAATTTGTATCTTTGTATCAAGAGAGCCCTGGGAAGAGAAGGAAGATAGTAGAGAAGGAAGATAGTAGAGAAGAAAGACGATGACACAAATATTTGAGAGTACACATTTCAAACAGTTGGTCGACTCAGTGGTCAAGGAAAAAGAAAAAGCAAAAATCACAAATGAAAATGAAAATGACAAAAATGATGAAAACATAACTAAACAAGAAGGTATTGTACTTTTATTATAATATTATGTAGTGTTTAACATACAATTATTTGCATTTTAGGACAATATGTGAAAATGATAAAATTACAAATTTAAGAGTTTACTTTGACAAAAACCAAACTGTTTTATGAAAATGATACTTATAAATTAAATTTACATGTTCATGAATATCTATTCCAAAAAATATTTCTAACTGTTTAAAACATGATATTTTTAACTGTTTAAACCTATTACTACCGTATATTAATAATTTCTGAAAATATGAAGGTGCACAAAAAACACCTGTTCCAGAGCCCGTTGATGCAAAACCGTCACCGACTATGACGCAAATTCTTGAAAGTACACAATGCATACAGTTGGTTGACTCAGTGGTAGAGAAAACAGAAAATGCTAAAAAAAACAGCTACGGAGTCTTTTAAAACCACATCACGAAACGTGTTAATGCAGAATTGTCGCCAACAATGACGCAGATATTTGAGAGTACGCAATTCAAAGAATTGTTTGACTCGACGGTTGAAAAGCACTTGAATGAGAGCAAATTTGTATCTTTGTATGAAGAGAGCCCAAGGAAGAGAAGGAAGTTAGTAGAGAAGGAAGACGATTACACAAATATTTGAGAGTACACATTTCAAACAGTTGGTCGACTCAGTGGTCAAGGTAAAAGAAAACGCAAAAATCACAAATAAAAATGACAAAAATGATGAAAACATAACTAAACAAGAAGGTATTGTACTTTTATTATAATATTATGTAGTGCTTAACATACAATTATTTGCATTTTAGTACCATATGTGAAAATGATAAAATTACAAATTTAAGACTTTACTTTGACAAAAACCTAACTATTTAATGAAAATGATACTTATAAATTAAATTTACATGTTCATGAATATCTATTCCAAAAACGTATTTCTAACTGTTTAAAACATGATATTTTAACTGTTTAAACCTATTACTACCGTATATTAATAATTTCTGAAAATATGAAGGTGCACAAAAAACACCTGTTGCAGAGCCCGTTGATGCGAAACCGTCACCGACTATGACGCAAATTCTTGATAGTACACAATGCATATAGTTGGTTGACTTAGTGGTAGAGAAAACAGAAAATGCAACAAAAAAAACAGTTAAGGAGTCTTTTAAAACCCCGTCACGAAACCTGTTAATGCAGAATTGTCGCCAACAATGACGCAGATATTTGAGAGTACGCAATTCAAAGAATTGGTTGACTCGGCGGTTGAAAAGAACTTGAATGAGAGCAAATTTGTATCTTTGAATGAAGAGAGCCCAGGGAAGAGAAGGAAGATAGTAGAGAAGGAAGATAGTAGAGAAGAAAGACGATGACACAAATATTAGAGAGTACACATTTCAAACAGTTGGTCGACTCAGTGGTCAAGGAAAAAGAAAAAGCAAAAATCACAAATGAAAATGAAAATGACAAAAATGATGAAAACATAACTAAACAAGAAGGTATTGTACTTTTATTATAATATTATGTAGTGCTTAACATACAATTATTTACATTTTAGGACAATATGTGAAAATGATAAAATTACAAATTTAAGAGTTTACTTTGACAAAAACAAAATGTTTTATGAAAATGATACTTATAAATTAAATTTACATGTTCATGAATATCTATTCCAAAAACGTATTTCTAACTGTTTAAAACATGATATTTTTAACTGTTTAAACCTACTACTACCGTATATTAATAATTTCTGAAAATATGAAGGTGCACAAAAAACACCTGTTGCAGAGCCTGTTGATGCGAAACCGTCACCGACTATGACGCAGATTCTTGAAAGTACACAATGCATACAGTTTGTTGACTCAGTGGTAGAGAATACAGAAAATGCTAAAAAAACAGCTAAGGAGTCTTTTAAAACCACATCACGAAACCTGTTAATGCAGAATTATCGCCAACAATGACGCAGATATTTGAGAGTACGCAATTCAAAGAATTGTTTGACTCGACGGTTGAAAAGCACTTGAATGAGAGCAAATTTGTATCTTTGTATGAAGAGAGCCCAGGGAAGAGAAGGAAGATAGTAGAGAAGGAAGACGATTACACAAATATTTGAGATTACACATTTCAAACAGTTGGTCGACTCAGTGGTCAAGGTAAAAGAAAAAGCAAAAATCATAAATAAAAATGACAAAAATGATGAAAACATAACTAAACAAGAAGGTATTGTACTTTTATTATAATATTATGTAGTGCTTAACATCAATTATTTGCATTTTAGTACCATATGTGAAAATGATAAAATTACAAATTTAAGACTTTACTTTGACAAAAACCTAACTATTTTATGAAAATGATACTTATAAATAAATTTACATATTCATGAATATCTATTCCGAAAACGTATTTCTAACTGTTTAAAACATGATATTTTTAACAGTTTAAACTTATTACTACTGTATATTAATAATTTCTTAAAATATGAAGGTGCACAAAAAACACCTGTTGCAGAGCCCGTTGATGCGAAACCGTCACCGACTATGACGCAAATTCTTGAAAGTACACAATGCATATAGTTGGTTGACTTAGTGGTAGAGAAAACAGAAAATGCAACAAAAAAAACAGTTAAGGAGTCTTTTAAAACCCCGTCACGAAACCTGTTAATGCAGAATTGTCGCCAACAATGACGCAGATATTTGAGAGTACGCAATTCAAAGAATTGGTTGACTCGGCGGTTGAAAAGCACTTGAATGAGAGCAAATTTGTATCTATGTATGAAGAGAGCCCAGGGAAGAGAAGGAAGATAGTAGAGAAGGAAGATAGTAGAGAAGAAACACGATGACACAAATATTTTAGAGTACACATTTCAAACAGTTGGTCGACTCAGTGGTCAAGGAAAAAGAAAAAGCAAAAATCACAAATGAAAATGAAAATGACAAAAATGATGAAAACATAACTAAACAAGAAGGTATTGTACTTTTGTTATAATATTATGTAGTGCTTAACATACAATTATTTGCATTTTAGGACAATATGTGAAAATGATAAATTTACAAATTTAAGAGTTTACTTTGACAAAAACCAAATTGTTTTATGAAAATGATACTTATAAATTAAATTTACATGTTCATGAATATCTATTCCAAAAACATATTTCTAACTGTTTAAAACATGATATTTTTAACTGTTTAAACCTATTACTACCGTATATTAATAATTTCTGAAAATATGAAGGTGCACAAAAAACACCTGTTGCAGAGCCCGTTGATGCAAAACCGTTATGACGCAAATTCTTGAAAGTACACAATGCATACAGTTGGTTGACTCAGTGGTAGAGAAAACAGAAAATGCAAAAAATAACAGCTAAGGTGTCTTTTAAAACCACATAACGAAACCTGTTAATGCAGAATTGTCGCCAACAATGACGCAGATATTTGAGAGTACGCAATTCAAAGAATTGTTTGACTCGACGGTTGAAAAGCACTTGAATGAGAGCAAATTTGTATCTTTGTATGAAGAGAGCCCAGGGAAGAGAAGGAAGATAGTAGAGAAGGAAGACGATTACACAAATATTTGAGAGTACACATTTCAAACAGTTGGTCGACTCAGTGGTCAAGGAAAAAGAAAAAGCAAAAATCACAAATAAAAATGACAAAAATGATGAAAACATAACTAAACAAGAAGGTATTGTACTTTTATTATAATATTATGTAGTGCTTAACATACAATTATTTACATTTTAGTACCATATGTGAAAATGATAAAATTACAAATTTAAGACTTTACTTTGACAAAAACCTAACTATTTAATGAAAATGATACTTATAAATTAAATTTACATGTTCATGAATATCTATTCCAAAAACGTATTTCTAACTGTTTAAAATATGATATTTTTAACTGTTTAAACCTATTACTACCGTATATTAATAATTTCTGAAAATATGAAGGTGCACAAAAAACACCTGTTGCAGAGCCCGTTGATGCAAAACCGTCACCGACTATGACGCAGATTCTTGAAAGTACACAATGCATACAGTTTGTTGACTCAGTGGTAGAGAAAACAGAAAATGCTAAAAAAACAGCTAAGGAGTCTTTTAAAACCACATCACGAAACCTGTTAATGCAGAATTGTCGCCAACAATGACGCAGATATTTGAGAGTACGCAATTCAAAGAATTGTTTGACTCGACGGTTGAAAAGCACTTGAATGAGAGCAAATTTGTATCTTTGTATGAAGAGAGCCCAGGGAAGAGAAGGAAGATAGTAGAGAAGGAAGACGATTACACAAATATTTGAGATTACACATTTCAAACAGTTGGTCGACTCAGTGGTCAAGGTAAAAGAAAAAGCAAAAATCATAAATAAAAATGACAAAAATGATGAAAACATAACTAAACAAGAAGGTATTGTACTTTTATTATAATATTATGTAGTGCTTAACATCAATTATTTGCATTTTAGTACCATATGTGAAAATGATAAAATTACAAATTTAAGACTTTACTTTGACAAAAACCTAACTATTTTATGAAAATGATACTTATAAATAAATTTACATATTCATGAATATCTATTCCGAAAACGTTTTTCTAACTGTTTAAAACATGATATTTTTAACAGTTTAAACTTATTACTACTGTATATTAATAATTTCTTAAAATATGAAGGTGCACAAAAAACACCTGTTGCAGAGCCCGTTGATGCGAAACCGTCACCGACTATGACGCAAATTCTTGAAAGTACACAATGCATATAGTTGGTTGACTCAGTGGTAGAGAAAACAGAAAATGCAACAAAAAAAACAGTTAAGGAGTCTTTTAAAACCCCGTCACGAAACCTGTTAATGCAGAATTGTCGCCAACAATGACGCAGATATTTGAGCGTACGCAATTCAAAGAATTGGTTGACTCGGCGGTTGAAAAGCACTTGAATGAGAGCAAATTTGTATCTATGTATGAAGAGAGCCCAGGGAAGAGAAGGAAGATAGTAGAGAAGGAAGATAGTAGAGAAGAAACACGATGACACAAATATCTGAGAGTACACATTTCAAACAGTTGGTCGACTCAGTGGTCAAGGAAAAAGAAAAAGCAAAAATCACAAATGAAAATGAAAATGACAAAAATGATGAAAACATAACTAAACAAGAAGGTATTGTACTTTTGTTATAATATTATGTAGTGCTTAACATACAATTATTTGCATTTTAGGACAATATGTGAAAATGATAAATTTACAAATTTAAGAGTTTACTTTGACAAAAACCAAATTGTTTTATGAAAATGATACTTATAAATTAAATTTACATGTTCATGAATATCTATTCCAAAAACATATTTCTAACTGTTTAAAACATGATATTTTTAACTGTTTAAACCTATTACTACCGTATATTAATAATTTCTGAAAATATGAAGGTGCACAAAAAACACATGTTGCAGAGCCTGTTGATGCAAAACCGTTATGACGCAAATTCTTGAAAGTACACAATGCATACAGTTGGTTGACTCAGTGGTAGAGAAAACAGAAAATGCTAAAAATAACAGCTAAGGAGTCTTTTAAAACCACATCACGAAACCTGTTAAGGAAGATAGTAGAGAAGGAAAACGATTACACAAAAATTTGAGAGTACACATTTCAAACAGTTGGTCGACTCAGTGGTCAACGAAAAAGAAAAAGCAAAAATCACAAATAAAAATGACAAAAATGATGAAAACATAACTAAACAAGAAGGTATTGTACTTTTATTATAATATTATGTAGTGCTTAACATACAATTATTTGCATTTTAGTACCATATGTGAAAATGATAAAATTACAAATTAAAGACTTTACTTTGACAAAAACCTAACTATTTTATGAAAATGATACATATAAATTAAATTCACATGTTCATGAATATCTATTCCAAAAACGTATTTCTAACTGTTTAAAACATGATATTTTTAACTGTTTAAACCTATTACTACCGTATATTAATAATTTCTTAAAATATGAAGGTGCACAAAAAACACCTGTTGCAGAGCCCGTTGATGCGAAACCGTCACCGACTATGACGCAAATTCTTGAAAGTACACAATGCATATAGTTGGTTGACTCAGTGGTAGAGAAAACAGAAAATGCTAAAAAAAACAGCTAAGGAGTCTTTTAAAACCACATCACGAAACCTGTTAATGCAGAATTGTCGCCAACATTGACGCAGATATTTGAGAGTACGCAATTCAAAGAATTGTTTGACTCGACGGTTGAAAAGCACTTGAATGAGAGCAAATTTGTATCTTTGTATGAAGAGAGCCCTGGGAAGAGAAGGAAGATAGTAGAGAAGGAAGACGATTACACAAATATTTGAGAGTACACATTTCAAACAGTTGGTCGACTCAGTGGTAAGGGAAAAGAAAAAGCAAAAATCACAAATAAAAATGACAAAAATGATGAAAACATAACTAAACAAGAAGGTATTGTACTTTTATTATAATATTATGTAGTGCTTAACATACAATTATTTGCATTTTAGTACCATATGTGAAAATGATAAAATTACAAATTTAAGACTTTACTTTGACAAAAACCTAACTATTTTATGAAAATGATACTTATAAATTAAATTTTCATGTTCATGAATATCTATTCCAAAAACGTATTTCTAACCGTTTAAAACATGATATTTTTAACTGTTTAAACCTATTACTACCGTATATTAATAATTTCTGAAAATATGAATGTGCACAAAAAACACCTGTTGCAGAGCCCGTTGATGCGAAACCGTCACCGACTATGACGCAAATTCTTGAAAGTACACAATGCATATAGTTGGTTGACTCAGTGGTAGAGAAAACAGAAAATGCAACAAAAAAAAACAGTTAAGGAGTCTTTTAAAACCCCGTCTCGAAACCTGTTAATGCAGAATTGTCGCCAACAATGACGCAGATATTTGAGAGTACGCAATTCAAAGAATTGGTTGACTCGGCGGTTGAAAAGCACTTGAATGAGAGCAAATTTGTATCTTTGATGAATAGAGCCCAGGGAAGAGAAGGAAGATAGTAGAGAAGGAAGATAGTAGAGAAGAAACACGATGACACAAATATTTGAGAGTACACATTTCAAACAGTTGGTCGACTCAGTGGTCAAGGAAAAAGAAAAAGCAAAAATCACAAATGAAAATGAAAATGACAAAAATGAGGAAAACATAACTAAACAATAAGGTATTGTACTTTTATTATAATATTATGTAGTGCTTAATATACAATTATTTGCATTTTAGGACAATATGTGAAAATGATAAAATTACAAATTTAAGAGTTTACTTTGACAAAAACCAAACTGTTTTATGAAAATGATACTTATAAATTAATTTTACATGTACATGAATATCTATTCCAAAAACATATTTTTAACTGTTTAAACCTATTACTACCGTATATTAATAATTTCTGAAAATATGAAGGTGCACAAATAACACCTGTTGCAGAGCCCGTTGATGCAAAACCGTTATGACGCAAATTCTTGAAAGTACACAATGCATACAGTTGGTTGACTCAGTGGTAGAGAAAACAGAAAATGCTAAACATAACAGCTAAGGAGTCTTTTAAAACCACATCACGAAACCTGTTAATGCAGAATTGTCGCCAACAATGACGCAGATATTTGAGAGTACGCAATTCAAAGAATTGTTTGACTCGACGGTTGAAAAGCACTTGAATGAGAGAAAATTTGTATCTTTGTATGAAGAGAGCCCAGGGAAGAGAAGGAAGATAGTAGAGAAGGAAGACGATTACACAAATATTTGAGAGTACACATTTCAAACAGTTGGTCGACTCAGTGGTCAACGAAAAAGAAAAAGCAAAAATCACAAATAAAAATGACAAAAATGATGAAAACATAACTAAACAAGAAGGTATTGTACTTTTATTATAATATTATGTAGTGCTTAACATACAATTATTTGCATTTTAGTACCATATATGAAAATGATAAAATTACAAATTTAAGACTTTACTTTGACAAAAACCTAACTATTTTATGAAAATGATACTTATAAATTAAATTTTCATGTTCATGAATATCTATTCCAAAAACGTATTTCTAACCGTTTAAAACATGATATTTTTAACTGTTTAAACCTATTACTACCGTATATTAATAATTTCTGAAAATATGAAAGTGCACAAAAAACACCTGTTGCAGAGCCCGTTGATGCGAAACCGTTACCGACTATGACGCAAATTCTTGAAAGTACACAATGCATATAGTTGGTTGACTCAGTGGTAGAGAAAACAGAAAATGCAACAAAAAAACAGTTAAGGAGTCTTTTAAAACCCGGTCTCGAAACCTGTTAATGCAAAATTGTCGCCAACAATGACGCAGATATTTGAGAGTACGCAATTCAAAGAATTGGTTGACTCGGCGGTTGAAAAGCACTTGAATGAGAGCAAATTTGTATCTTTGTATGAATAGAGCCCAGGGAAGAGAAGGAAGATAGTAGAGAAGAAACACGATCACACAAATATTTGAGAGTACACATTTCAAACAGTTGGTCGACTCAGTGGTCAAGGAAAAAGAAAAAGCAAAAATCACAAATGAAAATGAAAATGACAAAAATGATGAAAACATAACTAAACAAGAAGATATTGTACTTTTATTATAATATTATGTAGTGCTTAACATACAATTATTTGCATTTTATGACAATATGTGAAAATGATAAAATTACAAATTTAAGAGTTATTTTGACAAAAACCAAACTGTTTTATGAAAATGATACATATAAATTAAATTTACATGTACATGAATATCTATTCCAAAAACATATTTCTAACTGTTTAAAACATGATATTTTTAACTGTTTAAACCTATTACTACCGTATATTAATAATTTCTGAAAATATGAAGGTGCACAAAAAACACATGTTGCAGAGCCCGTTGATGCAAAACCGTTATGACGCAAATTCTTGAAAGTACACAATGCATACAGTTGGTTGACTCAGTGGTAGAGAAAACAGAAAATGCTAAAAAAAACAGCTAAGGAGTCTTTTAAAACCACATCACGAAACCTGTTAATGCAGAATTGTCGCCAACAATGACGCAGATATTTGAGAGTACGCAATTCAAAGAATTGTTTGACTCGACGGTTGAAAAGCACTTGAATGAGAGCAAATTTGTATCTTTGTATGAAGAGAGCCCAGGGAAGAGAAGGAAGATAGTAGAGAAGGAAGACGATTACACAAATATTTGAGAGTACACATTTCAAACAGTTGGTCGACTCAGTGGTCAAGGAAAAAGAAAAAGCAAAAATCACAAATAAAAATGACAAAAATTATGAAAACATAACTAAACAAGAAGGTATTGTACTTTTATTATAATATTATGTAGTGCTTAACATACAATTATTTGCATTTTAGTACCATATGTGAAAATGATAAAATTGCAAATTTAAGACTTTACTTTGACAAAAACCTAACTATTTTATGAAAATGATACTTATAAATTAAATTTACATGTTTATGAATATCTATTCCAAAAACGTATTTCTAACTGTTTAAAACATGATATTTTTAACTGTTTAAACCTAGTACTACCGTATATTAATAATTTCTGAAAATATGAATGTGCACAAAAAAACCTGTTGCAGAGCCCGTTGATGCGAAACCGTCACCGACTATGACGCAAATTCTTGAAAGTACACAATGCATATAGTTGGTTGACTCAGTGGTAGAGAAAACAGAAAATGCAACAAAAAAAACAGGTAAGGAGTCTTTTAAAACCCCGTGACGAAACCTGTTAATGCAGAATTGTCGCCAACAATGACGCAGATATTTGAGAGTACGCAATTCAAAGAATTGGTTGACTCGGCGGTTGAAAAGCACTTGAATGAGAGCAAATTTGTATCTTTGTATGAAGAGAGCCCAGGGAAGAGAAGGAAGATAGTAGAGAAGGAAGATAGTAGAGAAGAAACACTATGACACAAATATTTGAGAGTACACATTTCAAACAGTTGGTCGACTCAGTGGTCAAGGAAAAAGAAAAAGCAAAAATAACAAATGAAAATGAAAATGACAAAAATGATGAAAACATAACTAAACAAGAAGGTATTGTACTTTTGTTATTATATTATGTAGTGCTTAACATACAATTATTTGCATTTTAGGACAATATGTGAAAATGATAAATTTTCAAATTTAAGAGTTTACTTTGACAAAAACCAAACTGTTTTATGAAAATGATACTTATAAATTAAATTTACATGTTCATGAATATCTATTCCAAAAACATATTTCTAACTGTTTAAAACATGATATTTTTAACTGTTTAAACCTATTACTACCGTATATTAATAATTTGTGAAAATATGAAGGTGCACAAAAAACACTTGTTGCAGAGCCCGTTAATGCAAAACCGTCACCGACTATGACGCAAATTCTTGAAAGTACACAATGCATACAGTTTGTTGACTCAGTGGTAGAGAAAACAGAAAATGCTAAAAAAAACAGCTAAGGAGTCTTTTAAAACCACATCACGAAACCTGTTAATGCAGAATTGTCGCCAACAATGACGCAGATATTTGAGAGTACGCAATTCAAAGAATTGTTTGACTCGACGGTTGAAAAGCACTTGAATAAGAGCAAATTTGTATCATTGTATGAAGAGAGCCCAGGGAAGAGAAGGAAGATAGTAGAGAAGGAAGACGTTTACACAAATATTTGAGAGTACACATTTCAAACAGTTGGTCGACTCAGTGGTAAAGGAAAAAGAAAAAGCAAAAATCACAAATAAAAATGACAAAAATGATGAAAACATAACTAAACAAGAAAGTATTGTACTTTTATTATAATATTATGTAGTGCTTAACATACAATTATTTGCATTTTAGTACCATATGTGAAAATGATAAAATTACAAATTTAAGACTTTACGTTGACAAAAACCTAACTATTTTATGAAAATGATACTTATAAATTAAATTTACATGTTCATGAATATCTATTCCAAAAACGTATTTCTAACTGTTTAAAACATGATATTTTAACTGTTTAAACCTATTACTACCGTATATTAATAATTTCTGAAAATATGAAGGTGCACAAAAAACACCTGTTGCAGAGCCCGTTGATGCGAAACCGTCACCGACTATGACGCAAATTCTTGATAGTACACAATGCATATAGTTGGTTGACTTAGTGGTAGAGAAAACAGAAAATGCAACAAAAAAAACAGTTAAGGAGCCTTTTAAAACCCCGTCACGAAACCTGTTAATGCAGAATTGTCGCCAACAATGACGCAGATATTTGAGAGTACGCAATTCAAAGAATTGGTTGACTCGGCGGTTGAAAAGAACTTGAATGAGAGCAAATTTGTATCTTTGAATGAAGAGAGCCCATGGAAGAGAAGGAAGATAGTAGAGAAGGAAGATAGTAGAGAAGAAAGACGATGACACAAATATTAGAGAGTACACATTTCAAACAGTTGGTCGACTCAGTGGTCAAGGAAAAAGAAAAAGCAAAAATCACAAATGAAAATGAAAATGACAAAAATGATGAAAACATAACTAAACAAGAAGGTATTGTACTTTTATTATAATATTATGTAGTGCTTAACATACAATTATTTGCATTTTAGGACAATATGTGAAAATGATAAAATTACAAATTTAAGAGTTTACTTTGACAAAAACCAAATGTTTTATGAAAATGATACTTATAAATTAAATTTACATGTTCATGAATATCTATTCCAAAAACGTATTTCTAACTGTTTAAAACATGATATTTTTAACTGTTTAAACCTACTACAACCGTATATTAATAATTTCTGAAAATATGAATGTGCACAAAAAAACCTGTTGCAGAGCCCGTTGATGCGAAACCGTCACCGACTATGACGCAAATTCTTGAAAGTACACAATGCATATAGTTGGTTGACTCAGTGGTAGAGAAAACAGAAAATGCAACAAAAAAAACAGTTAAGGAGTCTTTTAAAACCCGGTCACGAAACCTGTTAATGCATAATTGTCGCCAACAATGACGCAGATATTTGAGAGTACGCAATTCAAAGAATTGGATGACTCGGCGGTTGAAAAGCACTTGAATGAGAGCAAATTTGTATCTTTGTATCAAGAGAGCCCTGGGAAGAGAAGGAAGATAGTAGAGAAGGAAGATAGTAGAGAAGAAAGACGATGACACAAATATTTGAGAGTACACATTTCAAACAGTTGGTCGACTCAGTGGTCAAGGAAAAAGAAAAAGCAAAAATCACAAATGAAAATGAAAATGACAAAAATGATGAAAACATAACTAAACAAGAAGGTATTGTACTTTTATTATAATATTATGTAGTGTTTAACATACAATTATTTGCATTTTAGGACAATATGTGAAAATGATAAAATTACAAATTTAAGAGTTTACTTTGACAAAAACCAAACTGTTTTATGAAAATGATACTTATAAATTAAATTTACATGTTCATGAATATCTATTCCAAAAAATATTTCTAACTGTTTAAAACATGATATTTTTAACTGTTTAAACCTATTACTACCGTATATTAATAATTTCTGAAAATATGAAGGTGCACAAAAAACACCTGTTCCAGAGCCCGTTGATGCAAAACCGTCACCGACTATGACGCAAATTCTTGAAAGTACACAATGCATACAGTTGGTTGACTCAGTGGTAGAGAAAACAGAAAATGCTAAAAAAAACAGCTACGGAGTCTTTTAAAACCACATCACGAAACGTGTTAATGCAGAATTGTCGCCAACAATGACGCAGATATTTGAGAGTACGCAATTCAAAGAATTGTTTGACTCGACGGTTGAAAAGCACTTGAATGAGAGCAAATTTGTATCTTTGTATGAAGAGAGCCCAAGGAAGAGAAGGAAGTTAGTAGAGAAGGAAGACGATTACACAAATATTTGAGAGTACACATTTCAAACAGTTGGTCGACTCAGTGGTCAAGGTAAAAGAAAACGCAAAAATCACAAATAAAAATGACAAAAATGATGAAAACATAACTAAACAAGAAGGTATTGTACTTTTATTATAATATTATGTAGTGCTTAACATACAATTATTTGCATTTTAGTACCATATGTGAAAATGATAAAATTACAAATTTAAGACTTTACTTTGACAAAAACCTAACTATTTAATGAAAATGATACTTATAAATTAAATTTACATGTTCATGAATATCTATTCCAAAAACGTATTTCTAACTGTTTAAAACATGATATTTTAACTGTTTAAACCTATTACTACCGTATATTAATAATTTCTGAAAATATGAAGGTGCACAAAAAACACCTGTTGCAGAGCCCGTTGATGCGAAACCGTCACCGACTATGACGCAAATTCTTGATAGTACACAATGCATATAGTTGGTTGACTTAGTGGTAGAGAAAACAGAAAATGCAACAAAAAAAACAGTTAAGGAGTCTTTTAAAACCCCGTCACGAAACCTGTTAATGCAGAATTGTCGCCAACAATGACGCAGATATTTGAGAGTACGCAATTCAAAGAATTGGTTGACTCGGCGGTTGAAAAGAACTTGAATGAGAGCAAATTTGTATCTTTGAATGAAGAGAGCCCAGGGAAGAGAAGGAAGATAGTAGAGAAGGAAGATAGTAGAGAAGAAAGACGATGACACAAATATTAGAGAGTACACATTTCAAACAGTTGGTCGACTCAGTGGTCAAGGAAAAAGAAAAAGCAAAAATCACAAATGAAAATGAAAATGACAAAAATGATGAAAACATAACTAAACAAGAAGGTATTGTACTTTTATTATAATATTATGTAGTGCTTAACATACAATTATTTACATTTTAGGACAATATGTGAAAATGATAAAATTACAAATTTAAGAGTTTACTTTGACAAAAACAAAATGTTTTATGAAAATGATACTTATAAATTAAATTTACATGTTCATGAATATCTATTCCAAAAACGTATTTCTAACTGTTTAAAACATGATATTTTTAACTGTTTAAACCTACTACTACCGTATATTAATAATTTCTGAAAATATGAAGGTGCACAAAAAACACCTGTTGCAGAGCCTGTTGATGCGAAACCGTCACCGACTATGACGCAGATTCTTGAAAGTACACAATGCATACAGTTTGTTGACTCAGTGGTAGAGAATACAGAAAATGCTAAAAAAACAGCTAAGGAGTCTTTTAAAACCACATCACGAAACCTGTTAATGCAGAATTATCGCCAACAATGACGCAGATATTTGAGAGTACGCAATTCAAAGAATTGTTTGACTCGACGGTTGAAAAGCACTTGAATGAGAGCAAATTTGTATCTTTGTATGAAGAGAGCCCAGGGAAGAGAAGGAAGATAGTAGAGAAGGAAGACGATTACACAAATATTTGAGATTACACATTTCAAACAGTTGGTCGACTCAGTGGTCAAGGTAAAAGAAAAAGCAAAAATCATAAATAAAAATGACAAAAATGATGAAAACATAACTAAACAAGAAGGTATTGTACTTTTATTATAATATTATGTAGTGCTTAACATCAATTATTTGCATTTTAGTACCATATGTGAAAATGATAAAATTACAAATTTAAGACTTTACTTTGACAAAAACCTAACTATTTTATGAAAATGATACTTATAAATAAATTTACATATTCATGAATATCTATTCCGAAAACGTATTTCTAACTGTTTAAAACATGATATTTTTAACAGTTTAAACTTATTACTACTGTATATTAATAATTTCTTAAAATATGAAGGTGCACAAAAAACACCTGTTGCAGAGCCCGTTGATGCGAAACCGTCACCGACTATGACGCAAATTCTTGAAAGTACACAATGCATATAGTTGGTTGACTTAGTGGTAGAGAAAACAGAAAATGCAACAAAAAAAACAGTTAAGGAGTCTTTTAAAACCCCGTCACGAAACCTGTTAATGCAGAATTGTCGCCAACAATGACGCAGATATTTGAGAGTACGCAATTCAAAGAATTGGTTGACTCGGCGGTTGAAAAGCACTTGAATGAGAGCAAATTTGTATCTATGTATGAAGAGAGCCCAGGGAAGAGAAGGAAGATAGTAGAGAAGGAAGATAGTAGAGAAGAAACACGATGACACAAATATTTTAGAGTACACATTTCAAACAGTTGGTCGACTCAGTGGTCAAGGAAAAAGAAAAAGCAAAAATCACAAATGAAAATGAAAATGACAAAAATGATGAAAACATAACTAAACAAGAAGGTATTGTACTTTTGTTATAATATTATGTAGTGCTTAACATACAATTATTTGCATTTTAGGACAATATGTGAAAATGATAAATTTACAAATTTAAGAGTTTACTTTGACAAAAACCAAATTGTTTTATGAAAATGATACTTATAAATTAAATTTACATGTTCATGAATATCTATTCCAAAAACATATTTCTAACTGTTTAAAACATGATATTTTTAACTGTTTAAACCTATTACTACCGTATATTAATAATTTCTGAAAATATGAAGGTGCACAAAAAACACCTGTTGCAGAGCCCGTTGATGCAAAACCGTTATGACGCAAATTCTTGAAAGTACACAATGCATACAGTTGGTTGACTCAGTGGTAGAGAAAACAGAAAATGCAAAAAATAACAGCTAAGGTGTCTTTTAAAACCACATAACGAAACCTGTTAATGCAGAATTGTCGCCAACAATGACGCAGATATTTGAGAGTACGCAATTCAAAGAATTGTTTGACTCGACGGTTGAAAAGCACTTGAATGAGAGCAAATTTGTATCTTTGTATGAAGAGAGCCCAGGGAAGAGAAGGAAGATAGTAGAGAAGGAAGACGATTACACAAATATTTGAGAGTACACATTTCAAACAGTTGGTCGACTCAGTGGTCAAGGAAAAAGAAAAAGCAAAAATCACAAATAAAAATGACAAAAATGATGAAAACATAACTAAACAAGAAGGTATTGTACTTTTATTATAATATTATGTAGTGCTTAACATACAATTATTTACATTTTAGTACCATATGTGAAAATGATAAAATTACAAATTTAAGACTTTACTTTGACAAAAACCTAACTATTTAATGAAAATGATACTTATAAATTAAATTTACATGTTCATGAATATCTATTCCAAAAACGTATTTCTAACTGTTTAAAATATGATATTTTTAACTGTTTAAACCTATTACTACCGTATATTAATAATTTCTGAAAATATGAAGGTGCACAAAAAACACCTGTTGCAGAGCCCGTTGATGCAAAACCGTCACCGACTATGACGCAGATTCTTGAAAGTACACAATGCATACAGTTTGTTGACTCAGTGGTAGAGAAAACAGAAAATGCTAAAAAAACAGCTAAGGAGTCTTTTAAAACCACATCACGAAACCTGTTAATGCAGAATTGTCGCCAACAATGACGCAGATATTTGAGAGTACGCAATTCAAAGAATTGTTTGACTCGACGGTTGAAAAGCACTTGAATGAGAGCAAATTTGTATCTTTGTATGAAGAGAGCCCAGGGAAGAGAAGGAAGATAGTAGAGAAGGAAGACGATTACACAAATATTTGAGATTACACATTTCAAACAGTTGGTCGACTCAGTGGTCAAGGTAAAAGAAAAAGCAAAAATCATAAATAAAAATGACAAAAATGATGAAAACATAACTAAACAAGAAGGTATTGTACTTTTATTATAATATTATGTAGTGCTTAACATCAATTATTTGCATTTTAGTACCATATGTGAAAATGATAAAATTACAAATTTAAGACTTTACTTTGACAAAAACCTAACTATTTTATGAAAATGATACTTATAAATAAATTTACATATTCATGAATATCTATTCCGAAAACGTATTTCTAACTGTTTAAAACATGATATTTTTAACAGTTTAAACTTATTACTACTGTATATTAATAATTTCTTAAAATATGAAGGTGCACAAAAAACACCTGTTGCAGAGCCCGTTGATGCGAAACCGTCACCGACTATGACGCAAATTCTTGAAAGTACACAATGCATATAGTTGGTTGACTTAGTGGTAGAGAAAACAGAAAATGCAACAAAAAAAACAGTTAAGGAGTCTTTTAAAACCCCGTCACGAAACCTGTTAATGCAGAATTGTCGCCAACAATGACGCAGATATTTGAGAGTACGCAATTCAAAGAATTGGTTGACTCGGCGGTTGAAAAGCACTTGAATGAGAGCAAATTTGTATCTTTGTATGAAGAGAGCCCAGGGAAGAGAAGGAAGATAGTAGAGAAGGAAGATAGTAGAGAAGAAACACGATGACACAAATATTTTAGAGTACACATTTCAAACAGTTGGTCGACTCAGTGGTCAAGGAAAAAGAAAAAGCAAAAATCACAAATGAAAATGAAAATGACAAAAATGATGAAAACATAACTAAACAAGAAGGTATTGTACTTTTGTTATAATATTATGTAGTGCTTAACATACAATTATTTGCATTTTAGGACAATATGTGAAAATGATAAATTTACAAATTTAAGAGTTTACTTTGACAAAAACCAAATTGTTTTATGAAAATGATACTTATAAATTAAATTTACATGTTCATGAATATCTATTCCAAAAACATATTTCTAACTGTTTAAAACATGATATTTTTAACTGTTTAAACCTATTACTACCGTATATTAATAATTTCTGAAAATATGAAGGTGCACAAAAAACACCTGTTGCAGAGCCCGTTGATGCAAAACCGTTATGACGCAAATTCTTGAAAGTACACAATGCATACAGTTGGTTGACTCAGTGGTAGAGAAAACAGAAAATGCAAAAAATAACAGCTAAGGTGTCTTTTAAAACCACATAACGAAACCTGTTAATGCAGAATTGTCGCCAACAATGACGCAGATATTTGAGAGTACGCAATTCAAAGAATTGTTTGACTCGACGGTTGAAAAGCACTTGAATGAGAGCAAATTTGTATCTTTGTATGAAGAGAGCCCAGGGAAGAGAAGGAAGATAGTAGAGAAGGAAGACGATTACACAAATATTTGAGAGTACACATTTCAAACAGTTGGTCGACTCAGTGGTCAAGGAAAAAGAAAAAGCAAAAATCACAAATAAAAATGACAAAAATGATGAAAACATAACTAAACAAGAAGGTATTGTACTTTTATTATAATATTATGTAGTGCTTAACATACAATTATTTACATTTTAGTACCATATGTGAAAATGATAAAATTACAAATTTAAGACTTTACTTTGACAAAAACCTAACTATTTAATGAAAATGATACTTATAAATTAAATTTACATGTTCATGAATATCTATTCCAAAAACGTATTTCTAACTGTTTAAAATATGATATTTTTAACTGTTTAAACCTATTACTACCGTATATTAATAATTTCTGAAAATATGAAGGTGCACAAAAAACACCTGTTGCAGAGCCCGTTGATGCAAAACCGTCACCGACTATGACGCAGATTCTTGAAAGTACACAATGCATACAGTTTGTTGACTCAGTGGTAGAGAAAACAGAAAATGCTAAAAAAACAGCTAAGGAGTCTTTTAAAACCACATCACGAAACCTGTTAATGCAGAATTGTCGCCAACAATGACGCAGATATTTGAGAGTACGCAATTCAAAGAATTGTTTGACTCGACGGTTGAAAAGCACTTGAATGAGAGCAAATTTGTATCTTTGTATGAAGAGAGCCCAGGGAAGAGAAGGAAGATAGTAGAGAAGGAAGACGATTACACAAATATTTGAGATTACACATTTCAAACAGTTGGTCGACTCAGTGGTCAAGGTAAAAGAAAAAGCAAAAATCATAAATAAAAATGACAAAAATGATGAAAACATAACTAAACAAGAAGGTATTGTACTTTTATTATAATATTATGTAGTGCTTAACATCAATTATTTGCATTTTAGTACCATATATGAAAATGATAAAATTACAAATTTAAGACTTTACTTTGACAAAAACCTAACTATTTTATGAAAATGATACTTATAAATAAATTTACATATTCATGAATATCTATTCCGAAAACGTTTTTCTAACTGTTTAAAACATGATATTTTTAACAGTTTAAACTTATTACTACTGTATATTAATAATTTCTTAAAATATGAAGGTGCACAAAAAACACCTGTTGCAGAGCCCGTTGATGCGAAACCGTCACCGACTATGACGCAAATTCTTGAAAGTACACAATGCATATAGTTGGTTGACTCAGTGGTAGAGAAAACAGAAAATGCAACAAAAAAAACAGTTAAGGAGTCTTTTAAAACCCCGTCACGAAACCTGTTAATGCAGAATTGTCGCCAACAATGACGCAGATATTTGAGCGTACGCAATTCAAAGAATTGGTTGACTCGGCGGTTGAAAAGCACTTGAATGAGAGCAAATTTGTATCTACGTATGAAGAGAGCCCAGGGAAGAGAAGGAAGATAGTAGAGAAGGAAGATAGTAGAGAAGAAACACGATGACACAAATATTTGAGAGTACACATTTCAAACAGTTGGTCGACTCAGTGGTCAAGGAAAAAGAAAAAGCAAAAATCACAAATGAAAATGAAAATGACAAAAATGATGAAAACATAACTAAACAAGAAGGTATTGTACTTTTGTTATAATATTATGTAGTGCTTAACATACAATTATTTGCATTTTAGGACAATATGTGAAAATGATAAATTTACAAATTTAAGAGTTTACTTTGACAAAAACCAAATTGTTTTATGAAAATGATACTTATAAATTAAATTTACATGTTCATGAATATCTATTCCAAAAACATATTTCTAACTGTTTAAAACATGATATTTTTAACTGTTTAAACCTATTACTACCGTATATTAATAATTTCTGAAAATATGAAGGTGCACAAAAAACACATGTTGCAGAGCCCGTTGATGCAAAACCGTTATGACGCAAATTCTTGAAAGTACACAATGCATACAGTTGGTTGACTCAGTGGTAGAGAAAACAGAAAATGCTAAAAATAACAGCTAAGGAGTCTTTTAAAACCACATCACGAAACCTGTTAATGCAGAATTGTCGCCAACAATGACGCAGATATTTGAGAGTACGCAATTCAAAGAATTGTTTGACTCGACGGTTGAAAAGCACTTGAATGAGAGCAAATTTGTATCTTTGTATGAAGAGAGCCCACGGAAGAGAAGGAAGATAGTAGAGAAGGAAGACGATTACACAAATATTTGAGAGTACACATTTCAAACAGTTGGTCGACTCAATGGTCAAGGAAAAAGAAAAAGCAAAAATCACAAATAAAAATGACAAAAATGATGAAAACATAACTAAACAAGAAGGTATTGTACTTTTATTATAATATTATGTAGTGCTTAACATACAATTATTTGCATTTTAGTACCATATGTGAAAATGATAAAATTACAAATTAAAGACTTTACTTTGACAAAAACCTAACTATTTTATGAAAATGATACATATAAATTAAATTCACATGTTCATGAATATCTATTCCAAAAACGTATTTCTAACTGTTTAAAACATGATATTTTTAACTGTTTAAACCTATTACTACCGTATATTAATAATTTCTGAAAATATGACAGTGCACAAAAAACACCTGTTGCAGAGCCCGTTGATGCGAAACCGTCACCAACTATGACGCAAATTCTTGAAAGTACACAATGCATATAGTTGGTTGACTCAGTGGTAGAGAAAACAGAAAATGCAACAAAAAACACAGTTAAGGAGTCTTTTAAAACTCCGTCACGAAACCTGTTAATGCAGAATTGTCGCCAACAATGACGCAGATATTTGAGAGTACGCAATTCAAAGAATTGGTTGTCTCGGCGGTTGAAAAGCACTTGAATGAGAGAAAATTTGTATCTTTGTATGAAGAGAGCCCAGGGAAGAGAAGGAAGATAGTAGAGAAGGAAGATAGTAGAGAAGAAACACGATGACACAAATATTTGAGAGTACACATTTCAAACAGTTGGTCGACTATGTGGTCAACGAAAAAGAAAAAGCAAAAATCACAAATGAAAATGAAAATGACAAAAATGATGAAAACATAACTAAGCAAGAAGGTATTGTACTTTTATTATAATATTATGTAGTGCTTAACATACAATTATTTGCATTTTAGGACAATATGTGAAAATGATAAAATTACAAATTTAAGAGTTTATTTTGACAAAAACCAAACTGTTTTATGAAAATGATACTTATAAATTAAATTTACATGTTCATGAATATCTATTCCAAAAACATATTTCTAACTGTTTAAAACATGATATTTTTAACTGTTTAAACCTATTACTACCGTATATTAATAATTTCTGAAAATATGAAGGACACCTGTTGCAGAGCCCGTTGATGCAAAACCGTCACCGACTATGACGCGAATTCTTGAAAGTACACAATGCATACAGTTTGTTGACTCAGTGGTAGAGAAAACAGAAAATGCTAAAAAAAACAGCTAAGGAGTCTTTTAAAACCACATCACGAAACCTGTTAATGCAGAATTGTCGTCAACATTGACGCAGATATTTGAGAGTACGCAATTCAAAGAATTGTTTGACTCGACGGTTGAAAAGCACTTGAATGAGAGAAAATTTGTATCTTTGTATGAAGAGAGCCCTGGGAAGAGAAGGAAGATAGTAGAGAAGGAAGACGATTACACAAATATTTGAGAGTACACATTTCAAACAGTTGGTCGACTCAGTGGTAAGGGAAAAGAAAAAGCAAAAATCACAAATAAAAATGACAAAAATGATGAAAACATAACTAAACAAGAAGGTATTGTACTTTTATTATAATATTATGTAGTGCTTAACATACAATTATTTGCATTTTAGTACCATATGTGAAAATGATAAAATTACAAATTTAAGACTTTACTTTGACAAAAACCTAACTATTTTATGAAAATGATACTTATAAATTAAATTTTCATGTTCATGAATATCTATTCCAAAAACGTATTTCTAACCGTTTAAAACATGATATTTTTAACTGTTTAAACTTATTACTACCGTATATTAATAATTTCTGAAAATATGAATGTGCACAAAAAACACCTGTTGCAGAGCCCGTTGATGCGAAACCGTCACCGACTATGACGCAAATTCTTGAAAGTACATAATGCATATAGTTGGTTGACTCAGTGGTAGAGAAAACAGAAAATGCAACAAAAAAAACAGTTAAGGAGTCTTTTAAAACCCCGTCTCGAAACCTGTTAATGCAGAATTGTCGCCAACAATGACGCAGATATTTGAGAGTACGCAATTCAAAGAATTGGTTGACTCGGCGGTTGAAAAGCACTTGAATGAGAGCAAATTTGTATCTTTGATGAATAGAGCCCAGGGAAGAGAAGGAAGATAGTAGAGAAGAAACACGATGACACAAATATTTGAGAGTACACATTTCAAACAGTTGGTCGACTCAGTGGTCAAGGAAAAAGATAAAGCAAAAATCACAAATGAAAATGAAAATGACAAAAATGAGGAAAACATAACTAAACAATAAGGTATTGTACTTTTATTATAATATTATGTAGTGCTTAACATACAATTATTTGCATTTTAGGACAATATGTGAAAATGATAAAATTACAAATTTAAGAGTTTACTTTGACAAAAACCAAACTGTTTTATGAAAATGATACTTATAAATTAAATTTACATGTACATGAATATCTATTCCAAAAACATATTTTTAACTGTTTAAACCTATTACTACCGTATATTAATAATTTCTGAAAATATGAAGGTGCACAAATAACACCTGTTGCAGAGCCCGTTGATGCAAAACCGTTATGACGCAAATTCTTGAAAGTACACAATGCATACAGTTGGTTGACTCAGTGGTAAAGAAAACAGAAAATGCTAAACATAACAGCTAAGGAGTCTTTTAAAACCACATCACGAAACCTGTTAATGCAGAATTGTCGCCAACAATGACGCAGATATTTGAGAGTACGCAATTCAAAGAATTGTTTGACTCGACGGTTGAAAAGCACTTGAATGAGAGAAAATTTGTATCTTTGTATGAAGAGAGCCCAGGGAAGAGAAGGAAGATAGTAGAGAAGGAAGACGATTACACAAATATTTGAGAGTACACATTTCAAACAGTTGGTCGACTCAGTGGTCAACGAAAAAGAAAAAGCAAAAATCACAAATAAAAATGACAAAAATGATGAAAACATAACTAAACAAGAAGGTATTGTACTTTTATTATAATATTATGTAGTGCTTAACATACAATTATTTGCATTTTAGTACCATATGTGAAAATGATAAAATTACAAATTTAAGACTTTACTTTGACAAAAACCTAACTATTTTATGAAAATGATACTTATAAATTAAATTTTCATGTTCATGAATATCTATTCCAAAAACGTATTTCTAACCGTTTAAAACATGATATTTTTAACTGTTTAAACCTATTACTACCGTATATTAATAATTTCTGAAAATATGAAAGTGCACAAAAAACACCTGTTGCAGAGCCCGTTGATGCGAAACCGTTACCGACTATGACGCAAATTCTTGAAAGTACACAATGCATATAGTTGGTTGACTCAGTGGTAGAGAAAACAGAAAATGCAACAAAAAAACAGTTAAGGAGTCTTTTAAAACCCCGTCTCGAAACCTGTTAATGCAAAATTGTCGCCAACAATGACGCAGATATTTGAGAGTACGCAATTCAAAGAATTGGTTGACTCGGCGGTTGAAAAGCACTTGAATGAGAGCAAATTTGTATCTTTGTATGAATAGAGCCCAGGGAAGAGAAGGAAGATAGTAGAGAAGAAACACGATGACACAAATATTTGAGAGTACACATTTCAAACAGTTGGTCGACTCAGTGGTCAAGGAAAAAGAAAAAGCAAAAATCACAAATGAAAATGAAAATGACAAAAATGATGAAAACATAACTAAACAAGAAGGTATTGTACTTTTATTATAATATTATGTAGTGCTTAACATACAATTATTTGCATTTTAGGACAATATGTGAAAATGATAAAATTACAAATTTAAGAGTTTACTTTGACAAAAACCAAACTGTTTTATGAAAATGATACTTATAAATTAAATTTACATGTACATGAATATCTATTCCAAAAACATATTTCTAACTGTTTAAAACATGATATTTTTAACTGTTTAAACCTATTACTACCGTATATTAATAATTTCTGAAAATATGAAGGTGCACAAAAAACACATGTTGCAGAGCCCGTTGATGCAAAACCGTTATGACGCAAATTCTTGAAAGTACACAATGCATACAGTTGGTTGACTCAGTGGTAGAGAAAACAGAAAATGCTAAAAAAAACAGCTAAGGAGTCTTTTAAAACCACATCACGAAACCTGTTAATGCAGAATTGTCGCCAACAATGACGCAGATATTTGAGAGTACGCAATTCAAAGAATTGTTTGACTCGACGGTTGAAAAGCACTTGAATGAGAGCAAATTTGTATCTTTGTATGAAGAGAGCCCAGGGAAGAGAAGGAAGATAGTAGAGAAGGAAGACGATTACACAAATATTTGAGAGTACACATTTCAAACAGTTGGTCGACTCAGTGGTCAAGGAAAAAGAAAAAGCAAAAATCACAAATAAAAATGACAAAAATGATGAAAACATAACTAAACAAGAAGGTATTGTACTTTTATTATAATATTATGTAGTGCTTAACATACAATTATTTGCATTTTAGTACCATATGTGAAAATGATAAAATTGCAAATTTAAGACTTTACTTTGACAAAAACCTAACTATTTTATGAAAATGATACTTATAAATTAAATTTACATGTTCATGAATATCTATTCCAAAAACGTATTTCTAACTGTTTAAAACATGATATTTTTAACTGTTTAAACCTATTACTACCGTATATTAATAATTTCTGAAAATATGAATGTGCACAAAAAAACCTGTTGCAGAGCCCGTTGATGCGAAACCGTCACCGACTATGACGCAAATTCTTGAAAGTACACAATGCATATAGTTGGTTGACTCAGTGGTAGAGAAAACAGAAAATGCAACAAAAAAAACAGGTAAGGAGTCTTTTAAAACCCCGTGACGAAACCTGTTAATGCAGAATTGTCGCCAACAATGACGCAGATATTTGAGAGTACGCAATTCAAAGAATTGGTTGACTCGGCGGTTGAAAAGCACTTGAATGAGAGCAAATTTGTATCTTTGTATGAAGAGAGCCCAGGGAAGAGAAGGAAGATAGTAGAGAAGGAAGATAGTAGAGAAGAAACACGATGACACAAATATTTGAGAGTACACATTTCAAACAGTTGGTCGACTCAGTGGTCAAGGAAAAAGAAAAAGCAAAAATAACAAATGAAAATGAAAATGACAAAAATGATGAAAACATAACTAAACAAGAAGGTATTGTACTTTTGTTATTATATTATGTAGTGCTTAACATACAATTATTTGCATTTTAGGACAATATGTGAAAATGATAAATTTTCAAATTTAAGAGTTTACTTTGACAAAAACCAAACTGTTTTATGAAAATGATACTTATAAATTAAATTTACATGTTCATGAATATCTATTCCAAAAACATATTTCTAACTGTTTAAAACATGATATTTTTAACTGTTTAAACCTATTACTACCGTATATTAATAATTTGTGAAAATATGAAGGTGCACAAAAAACACTTGTTGCAGAGCCCGTTAATGCAAAACCGTCACCGACTATGACGCAAATTCTTGAAAGTACACAATGCATACAGTTTGTTGACTCAGTGGTAGAGAAAACAGAAAATGCTAAAAAAAACAGCTAAGGAGTCTTTTAAAACCACATCACGAAACCTGTTAATGCAGAATTGTCGCCAACAATGACGCAGATATTTGAGAGTACGCAATTCAAAGAATTGTTTGACTCGACGGTTGAAAAGCACTTGAATAAGAGCAAATTTGTATCATTGTATGAAGAGAGCCCAGGGAAGAGAAGGAAGATAGTAGAGAAGGAAGACGATTACACAAATATTTGAGAGTACACATTTCAAACAGTTGGTCGACTCAGTGGTAAAGGAAAAAGAAAAAGCAAAAATCACAAATAAAAATGACAAAAATGATGAAAACATAACTAAACAAGAAAGTATTGTACTTTTATTATAATATTATGTAGTGCTTAACATACAATTATTTGCATTTTAGTACCATATGTGAAAATGATAAAATTACAAATTTAAGACTTTACGTTGACAAAAACCTAACTATTTTATGAAAATGATACTTATAAATTAAATTTACATGTTCATGAATATCTATTCCAAAAACGTATTTCTAACTGTTTAAAACATGATATTTTTAACTGTTTAAACCTATTACTACCGTATATTAATAATTTCTGAAAATATGAAAGTGCACAAAAAACACCTGTTGCAGAGCCCGTTGATGCGAAACCGTCACCGACTATGACGCAAATTCTTGAAAGTACACAATGCATATAGTTGGTTGACTCAGTGGCAGAGAAAACAGAAAATGCAACAAAAAAAACAGTTAAGGAGTCTTTTAAAACCCCGTCTCGAAACCTGTTAATGCAGAATTGTCGCCAACAATGACGCAGATATTTGAGAGTACGCAATTCAAAGAATTGGTTGTCTCGGCGGTTGAAAAGCACTTGAATGAGAGCAAATTTGTATCTTTGTATGAAGAGAGCCCAGGGAAGAGAAGGAAGATAGTAGAGAAGGAAGATAGTAGAGAATAAACACGATGACACAAATATTTGAGAGTACACACTTCAAACAGTTGGTCGACTCAGTGGTCAAGGAAAAAGAAAAAGCAAAAATCACAAATGAAAATGAAAATGACAAAAATGATGAAAACATAACTAAACAAGAAGGTATTGTACTTTTATTATAATATTATGTAGTGCTTAACATACAATTATTTGCATTTTAGGACAATATGTGAAAATGATAAAATTACAAATTTCAGAGATTACTTTGACAAAAACCAAACTGTTTTATGAAAATGATACTTATAAATTAAATTTACATGTTCATGAATATCTATTCCAAAAACATATTTCTAACTGTTTAAAACATGATATTTTTAACTGTTTAAACCTATTACTACCGTATATTAATAATTTATGAAAATATGAAGGACACCTGTTGCAGAGCCCGTTGATGCAAAACCGTCACCGACTATAACGCAAATTCTTGAAAGTACACAATGCATACAGTTTGTTGACTCAGTGGTAGAGAAAACAGAAAATGCTAAAAAAAACAGCTAAGAAGTCTTTTAAAACCACATCACGAAACCTGTTAATGCAGAATTGTCGCCAACAATGACGCAGATATTTGAGAGTACGCAATTCAAAGAATTGTTTGACTCGACGGTTGAAAAGCACTTGAATGAGAGCAAATTTGTATCTTTGTATGAAGAGAGCCCAGGGAAGAGAAGGAAGATAGTAGAGAAGGAAGACGATTACACAAATATTTGAGAGTACACATTTCAAACAGTTGGTCGACTCACTGGTCAAGGTAAAAGAAAAAGAAAAAATCACAAATAAAAATGACAAAAATGATGAAAACATAACTAAACAAGAAGGTATTGTACTTTTATTATAATATTATGTAGTGCTTAACATACAATTATTTGCATTTTAGTACCATATGTGAAAATGATAAAATTACAAATTTAAGACTTTACTTTGACAAAAACCTAATTATTTTATGAAAATGATACTTATAAATTAAATTTACATGTTCATGAATATCTATTCCAAAAACGTATTTCTAACTGTTTAAAACATGATATTTTTAACTGTTTAAACCTATTACTACCGTATATTAATAATTTCTGAAAATATGAAAGTGCACAAAAAACACCTGTTGCAGAGCCCGTTGATGCGAAACCGTCACCGACTATGACGCAAATTCTTGAAATTACACAATGCATATAGTTGATTGACTCAGTGGTAGAGAAAACAGAAAATGCAACAAAAAAAACAGTTAAGGAGTCTTTTAAAACCCCGTCTCGAAACCTGTTAATGCAGAATTGTCGCCAACAATGACGCAGATATTTGAGAGTACGCAATTCAAAGAATTGGTTGACTCGACGGTTGAAAAGCACTTGAATGAGAGCAAATTTGTATCTTTGTATGAAGAGAGCCCAGGGAAGAGAAGGAAGATAGTAGAGAAGAAACACGATGACACAAATATTTGAGAGTACACATTTCAAACAGTTGGTCGACTCAGTGGTCAAGGAAAAAGAAAAAGCAAAAATCAAAAATGAAAATGAAAATGACAAAAATGATGAAAACATAACTAAACAAGAAGGTATTGTACTTTTATTATAATATTATGTAGTGCTTAACATACAATTATTTGCATTTTAGGACAATATGTGAAAATGATAAAATTATAAATTTAAGAGTTTACTTTGACAAAAACCAAACTGTTTTATGAAAATGATACATATAAATTAAATTTACATGTACATGAATATCTATTCCAAAAACATATTTCTAACTGTTTAAAACATGATATTTTTAACTGTTTAAAGCTATTACTACCGTATATTAATAATTTCTGAAAATATGAAGGTGCACAAAAAACACATGTTGCAGAGCCCGTTGATGCAAAACCGTTATGACGCAAATTCTTGAAAGTACACAATGCATACAGTTGGTTGACTCAGTGGTAGAGAAAACAGAAAATGCTAAAAAAAACAGCTAAGGAGTCTTTTAAAACCACATCACGAAACCTGTTAATGCAGAATTGTCGCCAACAATGACGCAGATATTTGAGAGTACGCAATTCAAAGAATTGTTTGACTCGACGGTTGAAAAGCACTTGAATGAGAGCAAATTTGTATTTTTGTATGAAGAGAGCCCAGGGAAGAGAAGGAAGATAGTAGAGAAGGAAAACGATTACACAAAAATTTGAGAGTACACATTTCAAACAGTTGGTCGACTCAGTGGTCAAGGAAAAAGAAAAAGCAAAAATCACAAATGAAAATGAAAATGACAAAAATGATGAAAACATAACTAAACAAGAAGGTATTGTACTTTTATTATAATATTATGTAGTGCTTAACATACAATTATTTGCATTTTAGGACAATATGTGAAAATGATAAAATTACAAATTTAAGACTTTACTTAGACAAAAACCTAACTATTTTATGAAAATGATACTTATAAATTAAATTTACATGTTCATGAATATCTATTCCAAAAACGTATTTCTAACTGTTTAAAACATGATATTTTTAACTGTTTAAACCTATTACTACCGTATATTAATAATTTCTGAAAATATGAAAGTGCACAAAAAACACCTGTTGCAGAGCCCGTTGATGCGAAACCGTCACCGACTATGACGCAAATTCTTGAAAGTACACAATGCATATAGTTGGTTGACTCAGTGGCAGAGAAAACAGAAAATGCAACAAAAAAAACAGTTAAGGAGTCTTTTAAAACCCCGTCTCGAAACCTGTTAATGCAGAATTGTCGCCAACAATGACGCAGATATTTGAGAGTACGCAATTCAAAGAATTGGTTGACTCGGCGGTTGAAAAGCACTTGAATGAGAGCAAATTTGTATCTTTGTATGAAGAGAGCCCAGGGAAGAGAAGGAAGATAGTAGAGAAGGAAGATAGTAGAGAAGAAACACGATGACACAAATATTTGAGAGTACACATTTCAAACAGTTGGTCGACTCAGTGGTCAAGGAAAAAGAAAAAGCAAAAATCACAAATGAAAATGAAAATGACAAAAATGATGAAAACATAACTAAACAAGAAGGTATTGTACTTTTATTATAATATTATGTAGTGCTTAACATACAATTATTTGCATTTTAGTACCATATCTGAAAATGATAAAATTACAAATTTAAGACTTTACTTAGACAAAAACCTAACTATTTTATGAAAATGATACTTATAAATTAAATTTACATGTTCATGAATATCTATTCCAAAAACGTATTTCTAACTGTTTAAAACATGATATTTTTAACTGTTTAAACCTATTACTACCGTATATTAATAATTTCTGAAAATATGAAAGTGCACAAAAAACACCTGTTGCAGATCCCGTTGATGCGAAACCGTCACCGACTATGACGCAAATTTTTGAAAGTACACAATGCATATAGTTGGTTGACTCAGTGGCAGAGAAAACAGAAAATGCAACAAAAAAAACAGTTAAGGAGTCTTTTAAAACCCCGTCTCGAAACCTGTTAATGCAGAATTGTCGCCAACAATGACGCAGATATTTGAGAGTACGCAATTCAAAGAATTGGTTGACTCGGCGGTTGAAAAGCACTTGAATGAGAGCAAATTTGTATCTTTGTATGAAGAGAGCCCAGGGAAGAGAAGGAAGATAGTAGAGAAGGAAGATAGTAGAGAAGAAACACGATGACACAAATATTTAAGAGTACACATTTCAAACAGTTGGTCGACTCAGTGGTCAAGGAAAAAGAAAAAGCAAAAATCACAAATGAAAATGAAAATGACAAAAATGATGAAAACATAACTAAACAAGAAGGTATTGTACTTTTATTATAATATTATGTAGTGCTTAACATACAATTATTTGCATTTTAGTACCATATGTGAAAATGATAAAATTACAAATTTAAGACTTTACTTAGACAAAAACCTAACTATTTTATGAAAATGATACTTATAAATTAAATTTACATGTTCATGAATATCTATTCCAAAAACGTATTTCTAACTGTTTAAAACATGATATTTTTAACTGTTTAAACCTATTACTACCGTATATTAATAATTTCTGAAAATATGAAGGTGCACAAAAAACACATGTTGCAGAGCCCGTTGATGCAAAACCGTTATGACGCAAATTCTTGAAAGTACACAATGCATACAGTTGGTTGACTCAGTGGTAGAGAAAACAGAAAATGCTAAAAAAAACAGCTAAGGAGTCTTTTAAAACCACATCACGAAACCTGTTAATGCAGAATTGTCGCCAACAATGACGCAGATATTTGAGAGTTCGCAATTCAAAGAATTGTTTGACTCGACGGTTGAAAAGCACTTGAATGAGAGCAAATTTGTATCTTTGTATGAAGAGAGCCCAGGGAAGAGAAGGAAGATAGTAGAGAAGGAAAACGATTACACAAAAATTTGAGAGTACACATTTCAAACAGTTGGTCGACTCAGTGGTCAACGAAAAAGAAAAAGCAAAAATCACAAATAAAAATGACAAAAATGATGAAAACATAACTAAACAAGAAGGTATTGTACTTTTATTATAATATTATGTAGTGCTTAACATACAATTATTTGCATTTTAGTACCATATGTGAAAATGATAAAATTACAAATTTAAGACTTTACTTAGACAAAAACCTAACTATTTTATGAAAATGATACTTATAAATTAAATTTACATGTTCATGAATATCTATTCCAAAAACGTATTTCTAACTGTTTAAAACATGATATTTTTAACTGTTTAAACCTATTACTACCGTATATTAATAATTTCTGAAAATATGAAAGTGCACAAAAAACACCTGTTGCAGAGCCCGTTGATGCGAAACCGTCACCGACTATGACGCAAATTCTTGAAAGTACACAATGCATATAGTTGGTTGACTCAGTGGCAGAGAAAACAGAAAATGCAACAAAAAAAACAGTTAAGGAGTCTTTTAAAACCCAGTCTCGAAACCTGTTAATGCAGAATTGTCGCCAACAATGACGCAGATATTTGAGAGTACGCAATTCAAAGAATTGGTTGACTCGGCGGTTGAAAAGCACTTGAATGAGAGCAAATTTGTATCTTTGTATGAAGAGAGCCCAGGGAAGAGAAGGAAGATAGTAGAGAAGGAAGATAGTAGAGAAGAAACACGATGACACAAATATTTGAGAGTACACATTTCAAACAGTTGGTCGACTCAGTGGTCAAGGAAAAAGAAAAAGCAAAAATCACAAATGAAAATGAAAATGACAAAAATGATGAAAACATAACTAAACAAGAAGGTATTGTACTTTTATTATAATATTATGTAGTGCTTAACATACAATTATTTGCATTTTAGGACAATATGTGAAAATGATAAAATTACAAATTTAAGAGTTTACTTTGACAAAAACCAAACTGTTTTATGAAAATGATACATATAAATTAAATTTACATGTACATGAATATCTATTCCAAAAACATATTTCTAACTGTTTAAAACATGATATTTTTAACTGTTTAAACCTATTACTTCCGTATATTAATAATTTCTGAAAATATGAAGGTGCACAAAAAACACATGTTGCAGAGCCCGTTGATGCAAAACCGTTATGACGCAAATTCTTGAAAGTACACAATGCATACAGTTGGTTGACTCAGTGGTAGAGAAAACAGAAAATGCTAAAAAAAACAGCTAAGGAGTCTTTTAAAACCACATCACGAAACCTGTTAATGCAGAATTGTCGCCAACAATGACGCAGATATTTGAGAGTACGCAATTCAAAGAATTGTTTGACTCGACGGTTGAAAAGCACTTGAATGAGAGCAAATTTGTATCTTTGTATGAAGAGAGCCCAGGGAAGAGAAGGAAGATAGTAGAGAAGGAAAACGATTACACAAAAATTTGAGAGTACACATTTCAAACAGTTGGTCGACTCAGTGGTCAACGAAAAAGAAAAAGCAAAAATCACAAATAAAAATGACAAAAATGATGAAAACATAACTAAACAAGAAGGTATTGTACTTTTATTATAATATTATGTAGTGCTTAACATACAATTATTTGCATTTTAGTACCATATGTGAAAATGATAAAATTACAAATTTAAGACTTTACTTAGACAAAAACCTAACTATTTTATGAAAATGATACTTATAAATTAAATTTACATGTTCATGAATATCTATTCCAAAAACGTATTTCTAACTGTTTAAAACATGATATTTTTAACTGTTTAAACCTATTACTACCGTATATTAATAATTTCTGAAAATATGAAAGTGCACAAAAAACACCTGTTGCAGAGCCCGTTGATGCGAAACCGTCACCGACTATGACGCAAATTCTTGAAAGTACACAATGCATATAGTTGGTTGACTCAGTGGTAGAGAAAACAGAAAATGCAACAAAAAAAACAGTTAAGGAGTCTTTTAAAACCCCGTCTCGAAACCTGTTAATGCAGAATTGTCGCCAACAATGACGCAGATATTTGAGAGTACGCAATTCAAAGAATTGGTTGACTCGGCGGTTGAAAAGCACTTGAATGAGAGCAAATTTGTATCTTTGTATGAAGAGAGCCCAGGGAAGAGAAGGAAGTTAGTAGAGAAGAAACACGATGACACAAATATTTGAGAGTACACATTTCAAACAGTTGGTCGACTCAGTGGTCAAGGAAAAAGAAAAAGCAAAAATCACAAATGAAAATGAAAATGACAAAAATGATGAAAACATAACTAAACAAGAAGGTATTGTACTTTTATTATAATATTATGTAGTGCTTAACATACAATTATTTGCATTTTAGGACAATATGTGAAAATGATAAAATTACAAATTTAAGAGTTTACTTTGACAAAAACCAAACTGTTTTATGAAAATGATACTTATAAATTAAATTTACATGTACATGAATATCTATTCCAAAAACATATTTCTAACTGTTTAAAACATGATATTTTTAACTGTTTCAACCTATTACTACCGTATATTAATAATTTCTGAAAATATGAAGGTGCACAAAAAACACATGTTGAAGAGCCCGTTGATGCAAAACCGTTATGACGCAAATTCTTGAAAGTACACAATGCATACAGTTGGTTGACTCAGTGGTAGAGAAAACAGAAAATGCTAAAAAAAACAGCTAAGGAGTCTTTTAAAACCACATCACGAAACCTGTTAATGCAGAATTGTCGCCAACAATGACGCAGATATTTGAGAGTACGCAATTCAAAGAATTGTTTGACTCGACGGTTGAAAAGCACTTGAATGAGAGCAAATTTGTATCTTTGTATGAAGAGAGCCCAGGGAAGAGAAGGAAGATAGTAGAGAAGGAAGACGATTACACAAATATTTGAGAGTACACATTTCAAACAGTTGGTCGACTCAGTGGTAAAGGAAAAAGAAAAAGCAAAAATCACAAATAAAAATGACAAAAATGATGAAAACATAACTAAACAAGAAAGTATTGTACTTTTATTATAATATTATGTAGTGCTTAACATACAATTATTTGCATTTTAGTACCATATGTGAAAATGATAAAATTACAAATTTAAGACTTTACGTTGACAAAAACCTAACTATTTTATGAAAATGATACTTATAAATTAAATTTACATGTTCTTGAATATCTATTCCAAAAACGTATTTCTAACTGTTTAAAACATGATATTTTTAACTGTTTAAACCTATTACTACCGTATATTAATAATTTCTGAAAATATGAAAGTGCACAAAAAACACCTGTTGCAGAGCCCGTTGATGCGAAACTGTCACCGACTATGACATAAATTCTTGAAAGTACACAATGCATATAGTTGGTTGACTCAGTGGTAGAGAAAACAGAAAATGCAACAAAAAAAACAGTTAAGGAGTCTTTTAAAACTCCGTCACGAAACCTGTTAATGCAGAATTGTCGCCAACAATGACGCAGATATTTGAGAGTACGCAATTCAAAGAATTGGTTGTCTCGGCGGTTGAAAAGCACTTGAATGAGAGCAAATTTGTATCTTTGTATGAAGAGAGCCCAGGGAAGAGAAGGAAGATAGTAGAGAAGGAAGATAGTAGAGAATAAACACGATGACACAAATATTTGAGAGTACACACTTCAAACAGTTGGTCGACTCAGTGGTCAAGGAAAAAGAAAAAGCAAAAATCACAAATGAAAATGAAAATGACAAAAATGATGAAAACATAACTAAACAAGAAGGTATTGTACTTTTATTATAATATTATGTAGTGCTTAACATACAATTATTTGCATTTTAGGACAATATGTGAAAATGATAAAATTACAAATTTAAGAGATTACTTTGACAAAAACCAAACTGTTTTATGAAAATGATACTTATAAATTAAATTTACATGTTCATGAATATCTATTCCAAAAACATATTTCTAACTGTTTAAAACATGATATTTTTAACTGTTTAAACCTATTACTACCGTATATTAATAATTTATGAAAATATGAAGGACACCTGTTGCAGAGCCCGTTGATGCAAAACCGTCACCGACTATAACGCAAATTCTTGAAAGTACACAATGCATACAGTTTGTTGACTCAGTGGTAGAGAAAACAGAAAATGCTAAAAAAACAGCTAAGAAGTCTTTTAAAACCACATCACGAAACCTGTTAATGCAGAATTGTCGCCAACAATGACGCAGATATTTGAGAGTACGCAATTCAAAGAATTGTTTGACTCGACGGTTGAAAAGCACTTGAATGAGAGCAAATTTGTATCTTTGTATGAAGAGAGCCCAGGGAAGAGAAGGAAGATAGTAGAGAAGGAAGACGATTACACAAATATTTGAGAGTACACATTTCAAACAGTTGGTCGACTCACTGGTCAAGGTAAAAGAAAAAGAAAAAATCACAAATAAAAATGACAAAAATGATGAAAACATAACTAAACAAGAAGGTATTGTACTTTTATTATAATATTATGTAGTGCTTAACATACAATTATTTGCATTTTAGTACCATATGTGAAAATGATAAAATTACAAATTTAAGACTTTACTTTGACAAAAACCTAATTATTTTATGAAAATGATACTTATAAATTAAATTTACATGTTCATGAATATCTATTCAAAAAACGTATTTCTAACTGTTTAAAACATGATATTTTTAACTGTTTAAACCTATTACTACCGTATATTAATAATTTCTGAAAATATGAAAGTGCACAAAAAAAACCTGTTGCAGAGCCCGTTGATGCGAAACCGTCACCGACTATGACGCAAATTCTTGAAAGTACACAATGCATATAGTTGATTGACTCAGTGGTAGAGAAAACAGAAAATGCAACAAAAAAAACAGTTAAGGAGTCTTTTAAAACCCCGTCTCGAAACCTGTTAATGCAGAATTGTCGCCAACAATGACGCAGATATTTGAGAGTACGCAATTCAAAGAATTGGTTGACTCGACGGTTGAAAAGCACTTGAATGAGAGCAAATTTGTATCTTTGTATGAAGAGAGCCCAGGGAAGAGAAGGAAGATAGTAGAGAAGGAAGATAGTAGAGAAGAAACACGATGACACAAATATTTGAGAGTACACATTTCAAACAGTTGGTCGACTCAGTGGTCAAGGAAAAAGAAAAAGCAAAAATCACAAATGAAAATGAAAATGACAAAAATGATGAAAACATAACTAAACAAGAAGGTATTGTACTTTTATTATAATATTATGTAGTGCTTAACATACAATTATTTGCATTTTAGGACAATATGTGAAAATGATAAAATTATAAATTTAAGAGTTTACTTTGACAAAAACCAAACTGTTTTATGAAAATGATACATATAAATTAAATTTACATGTACATGAATATCTATTCCAAAAACATATTTCTAACTGTTTAAAACATGATATTTTTAACTGTTTAAAGCTATTACTACCGTATATTAATAATTTCTGAAAATATGAAGGTGCACAAAAAACACATGTTGCAGAGCCCGTTGATGCAAAACCGTTATGACGCAAATTCTTGAAAGTACACAATGCATACAGTTGGTTGACTCAGTGGTAGAGAAAACAGAAAATGCTAAAAAAAACAGCTAAGGAGTCTTTTAAAACCACATCACGAAACCTGTTAATGCAGAATTGTCGCCAACAATGACGCAGATATTTGAGAGTACGCAATTCAAAGAATTGTTTGACTCGACGGTTGAAAAGCACTTGAATGAGAGCAAATTTGTATCTTTGTATGAAGAGAGCCCAGGGAAGAGAAGGAAGATAGTAGAGAAGGAAAACGATTACACAAAAATTTGAGAGTACACATTTCAAACAGTTGGTCGACTCAGTGGTCAACGAAAAAGAAAAAGCAAAAATCACAAATAAAAATGACAAAAATGATGAAAACATAACTAAACAAGAAGGTATTGTACTTTTATTATAATATTATGTAGTGCTTAACATACAATTATTTGCATTTTAGTACCATATGTGAAAATGATAAAATTACAAATTTAAGACTTTACTTAGACAAAAACCTAACTATTTTATGAAAATGATACTTATAAATTAAATTTACATGTTCATGAATATCTATTCCAAAAACGTATTTCTAACTGTTTAAAACATGATATTTTTAACTGTTTAAACCTATTACTACCGTATATTAATAATTTCTGAAAATATGAAAGTGCACTAAAAACACCTGTTGCAGAGCCCGTTGATGCGAAACCGTCACCGACTATGACGCAAATTCTTGAAAGTACACAATGCATATAGTTGGTTGACTCAGTGGCAGAGAAAACAGAAAATGCAACAAAAAAAACAGTTAAGGAGTCTTTTAAAACCCCGTCTCGAAACCTGTTAATGCAGAATTGTCGCCAACAATGACGCAGATATTTGAGAGTACGCAATTCAAAGAATTGGTTGACTCGGCGGTTGAAAAGCACTTGAATGAGAGCAAATTTGTATCTTTGTATGAAGAGAGCCCAGGGAAGAGAAGGAAGATAGTAGAGAAGGAAGATAGTAGAGAAGAAACATGATGACACAAATATTTGAGAGTACACATTTCAAACAGTTGGTCGACTCAGTGGTCAAGGAAAAAGAAAAAGCAAAAATCACAAATGAAAATGAAAATGACAAAAATGATGAAAACATAACTAAACAAGAAGGTATTGTACTTTTATTATAATATTATGTAGTGCTTAACATACAATTATTTGCATTTTAGTACCATATCTGAAAATGATAAAATTACAAATTTAAGACTTTACTTAGACAAAAACCTAACTATTTTATGAAAATGATACTTATAAATTAAATTTACATGTTCATGAATATCTATTCCAAAAACGTATTTCTAACTGTTTAAAACATGATATTTTTAACTGTTTAAACCTATTACTACCGTATATTAATAATTTCTGAAAATATGAAAGTGCACAAAAAACACCTGTTGCAGATCCCGTTGATGCGAAACCGTCACCGACTATGACGCAAATTCTTGAAAGTACACAATGCATATAGTTGGTTGACTCAGTGGCAGAGAAAACAGAAAATGCAACAAAAAAAACAGTTAAGGAGTCTTTTAAAACCCCGTCTCGAAACCTGTTAATGCAGAATTGTCGCCAACAATGACGCAGATATTTGAGAGTACGCAATTCAAAGAATTGGTTGACTCGGCGGTTGAAAAGCACTTGAATGAGAGCAAATTTGTATCTTTGTATGAAGAGAGCCCAGGGAAGAGAAGGAAGATAGTAGAGAAGGAAGATAGTAGAGAAGGAAGATAGTAGAGAAGAAACACGATGACACAAATATTTAAGAGTACACATTTCAAACAGTTGGTCGACTCAGTGGTCAAGGAAAAAGAAAAAGCAAAAATCACAAATGAAAATGAAAATGACAAAAATGATGAAAACATAACTAAACAAGAAGGTATTGTACTTTTATTATAATATTATGTAGTGCTTAACATACAATTATTTGCATTTTAGTACCATATGTGAAAATGATAAAATTACAAATTTAAGACTTTACTTAGACAAAAACCTAACTATTTTATGAAAATGATACTTATAAATTAAATTTACATGTTCATGAATATCTATTCCAAAAACGTATTTCTAACTGTTTAAAACATGATATTTTTAACTGTTTAAAGCTATTACTACCGTATATTAATAATTTCTGAAAATATGAAGGTGCACAAAAAACACATGTTGCAGAGCCCGTTGATGCAAAACCGTTATGACGCAAATTCTTGAAAGTACACAATGCATACAGTTGGTTGACTCAGTGGTAGAGAAAACAGAAAATGCTAAAAAAAACAGCTAAGGAGTCTTTTAAAACCACATCACGAAACCTGTTAATGCAGAATTGTCGCCAACAATGACGCAGATATTTGAGAGTACGCAATTCAAAGAATTGTTTGACTCGACGGTTGAAAAGCACTTGAATGAGAGCAAATTTGTATCTTTGTATGAAGAGAGCCCAGGGAAGAGAAGGAAGATAGTAGAGAAGGAAAACGATTACACAAAAATTTGAGAGTACACATTTCAAACAGTTGGTCGACTCAGTGGTCAACGAAAAAGAAAAAGCAAAAATCACAAATAAAAATGACAAAAATGATGAAAACATAACTAAACAAGAAGGTATTGTACTTTTATTATAATATTATGTAGTGCTTAACATACAATTATTTGCATTTTAGTACCATATGTGAAAATGATAAAATTACAAATTTAAGACTTTACTTAGACAAAAACCTAACTATTTTATGAAAATGATACTTATAAATTAAATTTACATGTTCATGAATATCTATTCCAAAAACGTATTTCTAACTGTTTAAAACATGATATTTTTAACTGTTTAAACCTATTACTACCGTATATTAATAATTTCTGAAAATATGAAAGTGCACAAAAAACACCTGTTGCAGAGCCCGTTGATGCGAAACCGTCACCGACTATGACGCAAATTCTTGAAAGTACACAATGCATATAGTTGGTTGACTCAGTGGCAGAGAAAACAGAAAATGCAACAAAAAAAACAGTTAAGGAGTCTTTTAAAACCCCGTCTCGAAACCTGTTAATGCAGAATTGTCGCCAACAATGACGCAGATATTTGAGAGTACGCAATTCAAAGAATTGGTTGACTCGGCGGTTGAAAAGCACTTGAATGAGAGCAAATTTGTATCTTTGTATGAATAGAGCCCAGGGAAGAGAAGGAAGATAGTAGAGAAGGAAGATAGTAGAGAAGAAACATGATGACACAAATATTTGAGAGTACACATTTCAAACAGTTGGTCGACTCAGTGGTCAAGGAAAAAGAAAAAGCAAAAATCACAAATGAAAATGAAAATGACAAAAATGATGAAAACATAACTAAACAAGAAGGTATTGTACTTTTATTATAATATTATGTAGTGCTTAACATACAATTATTTGCATTTTAGTACCATATCTGAAAATGATAAAATTACAAATTTAGTACTTTACTTAGACAAAAACCTAACTATTTTATGAAAATGATACTTATAAATTAAATTTACATGTTCATGAATATCTATTCCAAAAACGTATTTCTAACTGTTTAAAACATGATATTTTTAACTGTTTAAACCTATTACTACCGTATATTAATAATTTCTGAAAATATGAAAGTGCACAAAAAACACCTGTTGCAGATCCTGTTGATGCGAAACCGTCACCGACTATGACGCAAATTCTTGAAAGTACACAATGCATATAGTTGGTTGACTCAGTGGCAGAGAAAACAGAAAATGCAACAAAAAAAACAGTTAAGGAGTCTTTTAAAACCCCGTCTCGAAACCTGTTAATGCAGAATTGTCGCCAACAATGACGCAGATATTTGAGAGTACGCAATTCAAAGAATTGGTTGACTCGGCGGTTGAAAAGCACTTGAATGAGAGCAAATTTGTATCTTTGTATGAAGAGAGCCCAGGGAAGAGAAGGAAGATAGTAGAGAAGGAAGATAGTAGAGAAGAAACACGATGACACAAATATTTAAGAGTACACATTTCAAACAGTTGGTCGACTCAGTGGTCAAGGAAAAAGAAAAAGCAAAAATCACAAATGAAAATGAAAATGACAAAAATGATGAAAACATAACTAAACAAGAAGGTATTGTACTTTTATTATAATATTATGTAGTGCTTAACATACAATTATTTGCATTTTAGTACCATATGTGAAAATGATAAAATTACAAATTTAAGACTTTACTTAGACAAAAACCTAACTATTTTATGAAAATGATACTTATAAATTAAATTTACATGTTCATGAATATCTATTCCAAAAACGTATTTCTAACTGTTTAAAACATGATATTTTTAACTGTTTAAAGCTATTACTACCGTATATTAATAATTTCTGAAAATATGAAGGTGCACAAAAAACACATGTTGCAGAGCCCGTTGATGCAAAACCGTTATGACGCAAATTCTTGAAAGTACACAATGCATACAGTTGGTTGACTCAGTGGTAGAGAAAACAGAAAATGCTAAAAAAAACAGCTAAGGAGTCTTTTAAAACCACATCACGAAACCTGTTAATGCAGAATTGTCGCCAACAATGACGCAGATATTTGAGAGTACGCAATTCAAAGAATTGTTTGACTCGACGGTTGAAAAGCACTTGAATGAGAGCAAATTTGTATCTTTGTATGAAGAGAGCCCAGGGAAGAGAAGGAAGATAGTAGAGAAGGAAAACGATTACACAAAAATTTGAGAGTACACATTTCAAACAGTTGGTCGACTCAGTGGTCAACGAAAAAGAAAAAGCAAAAATCACAAATAAAAATGACAAAAATGATGAAAACATAACTAAACAAGAAGGTATTGTACTTTTATTATAATATTATGTAGTGCTTAACATACAATTATTTGCATTTTAGTACCATATGTGAAAATGATAAAATTACAAATTTAAGACTTTACTTAGACAAAAACCTAACTATTTTATGAAAATGATACTTATAAATTAAATTTACATGTTCATGAATATCTATTCCAAAAACGTATTTCTAACTGTTTAAAACATGATATTTTTAACTGTTTAAACCTATTACTACCGTATATTAATAATTTCTGAAAATATGAAAGTGCACAAAAAACACCTGTTGCAGAGCCCGTTGATGCGAAACCGTCACCGACTATGACGCAAATTCTTGAAAGTACACAATGCATATAGTTGGTTGACTCAGTGGCAGAGAAAACAGAAAATGCAACAAAAAAAACAGTTAAGGAGTCTTTTAAAACCCCGTCTCGAAACCTGTTAATGCAGAATTGTCGCCAACAATGACGCAGATATTTGAGAGTACGCAATTCAAAGAATTGGTTGACTCGGCGGTTGAAAAGCACTTGAATGAGAGCAAATTTGTATCTTTGTATGAAGAGAGCCCAGGGAAGAGAAGGAAGATAGTAGAGAAGGAAGATAGTAGAGAAGAAACATGATGACACAAATATTTGAGAGTACACATTTCAAACAGTTGGTCGACTCAGTGGTCAAACAAAAAGAAAAAGCAAAAATCACAAATGAAAATGAAAATGACAAAAATGATGAAAACATAACTAAACAAGAAGGTATTGTACTTTTATTATAATATTATGTAGTGCTTAACATACAATTATTTGCATTTTAGTACCATATCTGAAAATGATAAAATTACAAATTTAAGACTTTACTTAGACAAAAACCTAACTATTTTATGAAAATGATACTTATAAATTAAATTTACATGTTCATGAATATCTATTCCAAAAACGTATTTCTAACTGTTTAAAACATGATATTTTTAACTGTTTAAACCTATTACTACCGTATATTAATAATTTCTGAAAATATGAAAGTGCACAAAAAACACCTGTTGCAGATCCCGTTGATGCGAAACCGTCACCGACTATGACGCAAATTCTTGAAAGTACACAATGCATATAGTTGGTTGACTCAGTGGCAGAGAAAACAGAAAATGCAACAAAAAAAACAGTTAAGGAGTCTTTTAAAACCCCGTCTCGAAACCTGTTAATGCAGAATTGTCGCCAACAATGACGCAGATATTTGAGAGTACGCAATTCAAAGAATTGGTTGACTCGGCGGTTGAAAAGCACTTGAATGAGAGCAAATTTGTATCTTTGTATGAAGAGAGCCCAGGGAAGAGAAGGAAGATAGTAGAGAAGGAAGATAGTAGAGAAGAAACACGATGACACAAATATTTAAGAGTACACATTTCAAACAGTTGGTCGACTCAGTGGTCAAGGAAAAAGAAAAAGCAAAAATCACAAATGAAAATGAAAATGACAAAAATGATGAAAACATAACTAAACAAGAAGGTATTGTACTTTTATTATAATATTATGTAGTGCTTAACATACAATTATTTGCATTTTAGTACCATATGTGAAAATGATAAAATTACAAATTTAAGACTTTACTTAAACAAAAACCTAACTATTTTACGAAAATGATACTTATAAATTAAATTTACATGTTCATGAATATCTATTCCAAAAACGTATTTCTAACTGTTTAAAACATGATATTTTTAACTGTTTAAACCTATTACTACCGTATATTAATAATTTCTGAAAATATGAAGGTGCACAAAAAACACATGTTGCAGAGCCCGTTGATGCAAAACCGTTATGACGCAAATTCTTGAAAGTACACAATGCATACAGTTGGTTGACTCAGTGGTAGAGAAAACAGAAAATGCTAAAAAAAACAGCTAAGGAGTCTTTTAAAACCACATCACGAAACCTGTTAATGCAGAATTGTCGCCAACAATGACGCAGATATTTGAGAGTTCGCAATTCAAAGAATTGTTTGACTCGACGGTTGAAAAGCACTTGAATGAGAGCAAATTTGTATCTTTGTATGAAGAGAGCCCAGGGAAGAGAAGGAAGATAGTAGAGAAGGAAGATAGTAGAGAAGAAACACGATGACACAAATATTTGAGAGTACACATTTCAAACAGTTGGTCGACTCAGTGGTCAAGGAAAAAGAAAAAGCAAAAATCACAAATGAAAATGAAAATGACAAAAATGATGAAAACATAACTAAACAAGAAGGTATTGTACTTTTATTATAATATTATGTAGTGCTTAACATACAATTATTTGCATTTTAGGACAATATGTGAAAATGATAAAATTACAAATTTAAGAGTTTACTTTGACAAAAACCAAACTGTTTTATGAAAATGATACATATAAATTAAATTTACATGTACATGAATATCTATTCCAAAAACATATTTCTAACTGTTTAAAACATGATATTTTTAACTGTTTAAACCTATTACTTCCGTATATTAATAATTTCTGAAAATATGAAGGTGCACAAAAAACACATGTTGCAAAGCCCGTTGATGCAAAACCGTTATGACGCAAATTCTTGAAAGTACACAATGCATACAGTTGGTTGACTCAGTGGTAGAGAAAACATAAAATGCTAAAAAAAACAGCTAAGGAGTCTTTTAAAACCACATCACGAAACCTGTTAATGCAGAATTGTCGCCAACAATGACGCAGATATTTGAGAGTACGCAATTCAAAGAATTGTTTGACTCGACGGTTGAAAAGCACTTGAATGAGAGCAAATTTGTATCTTTGTATGAAGAGAGCCCAGGGAAGAGAAGGAAGATAGTAGAGAAGGAAAACGATTACACAAAAATTTGAGAGTACACATTTCAAACAGTTGGTCGACTCAGTGGTCAACGAAAAAGAAAAAGCAAAAATCACAAATAAAAATGACAAAAATGATGAAAACATAACTAAACAAGAAGGTATTGTACTTTTATTATAATATTATGTAGTGCTTAACATACAATTATTTGCATTTTAGTACCATATGTGAAAATGATAAAATTACAAATTTAAGACTTTACTTAGACAAAAACCTAACTATTTTATGAAAATGATACTTATAAATTAAATTTACATGTTCATGAATATCTATTCCAAAAACGTATTTCTAACTGTTTAAAACATGATATTTTTAACTGTTTAAACCTATTACTACCGTATATTAATAATTTCTGAAAATATGAAAGTGCACAAAAAACACCTGTTGCAGAGCCCGTTGATGCGAAACCGTCACCGACTATGACGCAAATTCTTGAAAGTACACAATGCATATAGTTGGTTGACTCAGTGGTAGAGAAAACAGAAAATGCAACAAAAAAAACAGTTAAGGAGTCTTTTAAAACCCCGTCTCGAAACCTGTTAATGCAGAATTGTCGCCAACAATGACGCAGATATTTGAGAGTACGCAATTCAAAGAATTGGTTGACTCGGCGGTTGAAAAGCACTTGAATGAGAGCAAATTTGTATCTTTGTATGAAGAGAGCCCAGGGAAGAGAAGGAAGTTAGTAGAGAAGAAACACGATGACACAAATATTTGAGAGTACACATTTCAAACAGTTGGTCGACTCAGTGGTCAAGGAAAAAGAAAAAGCAAAAATCACAAATGAAAATGAAAATGACAAAAATGATGAAAACATAACTAAACAAGAAGGTATTGTACTTTTATTATAATATTATGTAGTGCTTAACATACAATTATTTGCATTTTAGGACAATATGTGAAAATGATAAAATTACAAATTAAAGAGTTTACTTTGACAAAAACCAAACTGTTTTATGAAAATGATACTTATAAATTAAATTTACATGTACATGAATATCTATTCCAAAAACATATTTCTAACTGTTTAAAACATGATATTTTTAACTGTTTCAACCTATTACTACCGTATATTAATAATTTCTGAAAATATGAAGGTGCACAAAAAACACATGTTGAAGAGCCCGTTGATGCAAAACCGTTATGACGCAAATTCTTGAAAGTACACAATGCATACAGTTGGTTGACTCAGTGGTAGAGAAAACAGAAAATGCTAAAAAAAACAGCTAAGGAGTCTTTTAAAACCACATCACGAAACCTGTTAATGCAGAATTGTCGCCAACAATGACGCAGATATTTGAGAGTACGCAATTCAAAGAATTGTTTGACTCGACGGTTGAAAAGCACTTGAATGAGAGCAAATTTGTATCTTTGTATGAAGAGAGCCCAGGGAAGAGAAGGAAGATAGTAGAGAAGGAAGACGATTACACAAATATTTGAGAGTACACATTTCAAACAGTTGGTCGACTCAGTGGTCAAGGAAAAAGAAAAAGCAAAAATCACAAATAAAAATGACAAAAATGATGAAATCATAACTAAACAAGAAGGTATTGTACTTTTATTATAATATTATGTAGTGCTTAACATACAATTATTTGTATTTTAGTACCATATGTGAAAATGATAAAATTACAAATTTAAGACTTTACTTTGACAAAAACCTAACTATTTTATGAAAATGATACTTATAAATTAAATTTACATGTTCATGAATATCTATTCCAAAAACGTATTTCTAACTGTTTAAAACATGATATTTTTAACTGTTTAAACCTATTACTACCGTATATTAATAATTTTTGAAAATATGAAAGTGCACAAAAAACACCTGTTGCAGAGCCCGTTGATGCGAAACCGTCACCGACTATGACGCAAATTCTTGAAACTACACAATGCATATAGTTGGTTGACTCAGTGGTAGAGAAAACAGAAAATGCAACAAAAAAACAGTTAAGGAGTCTTTTAAAACCCCGTCACGAAACCTGTTAATGCACAATAATCGCCAACAATGACGCAGATATTTGAGAGTACGCAATTCAAAAAATTGGTTGACTCGGCGGTTGAAAAGCACTTGAATGAGAGCAAATTTGTATCTTTGTATGAAGAGAGCCCAGGGAAGAGAAGGAAGATAGTAGAGAAGGAATACGATTACACAAATATTTGAGAGTACACATTTTAAATAATTGGTCGACTCAGTGGTCAAGGAAAAAGAAAAAGCAAAAATCACAAATAAAAATGACAAAAATGATGAAAACAAAACTAAACAAGAAGGTATTGTACTTTTATTATAATATTATGTAGTGCTTAACATACAATTATTTGCATTTTAGTACCATATGTGAAAATGATAAAATTACAAATTTAAGACTTTACTTTGACAAAAACCTAACTATTTTATGAAAATGATACTTATAAATTAAATTTACATATTCATGAATATCTATTCCGAAAACGTATTTCTAACTGTTTAAAACATGATATTTTTAACTGTTTAAACTTATTACTACCGTATATTAATAATTTCTGAAAATATGAAGGTGCACAAAAAACACCTGTTGCAGAGCCCGTTGATGCGAAACCGTCACCGACTATGACGCAAATTCTTGAAAGTACACAATGCATATAGTTGGTTGACTCAGTGGTAGAGAAAACAGAAAATGCAACAAAAAAAACAGTTAAGGAGTCTTTTAAAACCCCGTCACGAAACCTGTTAATGCAGAATTGTCGCCAACAATGACGCAGATATTTGAGAGTACGCAATTCAAAGAATTGGTTGACTCGGCGGTTGAAAAGCACTTGAATGAGAGCAAATTTGTATCTTTGTATGAAGAGAGCCCAGGGAAGAGAAGGAAGATAGTAGAGAAGGAAGATAGTAGAGAAGAAAGACGATGACACAAATATTTGAGAGTACACATTTCAAACAGTTGGTCGACTCAGTGGTCAAGGAAAAAGAAAAAGCAAAAATCATAAATGAAAATGAAAATGACAAAAATGATGAAAACATATCTAAACAAGAAGGTATTGTACTTTTATTATAATATTATGTAGTACTTAACATACAATTATTTGCATTTTAGTACCATATGTGAAAATGATAAAATTACAAATTTAAGAGTTTACTTTGACAAAAACCTAACTGTTTTATGAAAATGATACTTATAAATTAAATTTACATGTTCATGAATATCTATTCCAAAAACATATTTTTAACTGTTTAAAACATGATATTTTTAATTATTAAAACTATTACTACTGTATATTAATAATTTCTGAAAATATGAAGGTGCAAAAAAAACACCTGTTGCAGAGCCCGTTAATGCGAAACCGTCACCGATTATGACGCAAATTCTTGAAAGTACACAATGCATAAAGTTGGTTAACTCAGTGGTAGAGAAAACATAAAATGCAAAAAAAAAAAACAGCTAAGGAGTCTTTTAAAACCCCGTGACGAAACCTGTTAATGCAGAATTGTCGCCAACAATGACACAGATATTTGAGAGTACGCAATTCAAAGAATTGGTTGACTAGACGGTTGAAAAGCACTTTAATGAGATCAAATTTGTATCTTTGTATGAATAGAGCCCAGGGAAGAGAAGGAAGATAGTAGAGAAGGAAGACTATGACACAAATATTTGAGAGTACACATTTCAAACAGTTGGTCGACTCAGTGGTCAAGGAAAAAGAAAAAGCAAAAATCACAAATGAAAATGACAAAAATGATGAAAACATAACTAAACAAGAAGGTATTGTACTTTTATTATAATATTATGTAGTGCTTAACATACAATTATTTGCATTTTAGGACAATATGTGAAAATGATAAAATTACAAATTTAAGAGTTTACTTTGACAAAAACCTAACTGGTTTATAAAAATGATACTTATAAATTAAATTTACATGTTCATGAATATCTATACCAAAAACATATTTCTAACTATTTAAAACATGATATTTTTAACTGTTTAAACCTATTACTACTGTATATTAATAATTTTTGAAAATATGAAGGTGCACAAAAAACACTTGTTGCAGAGCCCGTTGATGCGAAACCGTCACCGACTATGACGCAAATTCTTGAAAGTACACAATGTATACAGTTGGTTGACTCAGTGGTAGAGAAAACATAAAATGCAAAAAAAAAAAAACAGCTAAGGAGACTTTTAAAACCCCGTCACGAACCCTGTTAATGCAGAATTGTCGCCAACAATGAAACAGATATTTGAGAGTACGCAATTCAAGGAATTGGTTGACTCGACGGTTGAAAAGCACTTGAATGAGAGCAAATTTGCATCTTTGTATGAAGAGAGCCCAGGGAAGAGAAGGAAGATAGTAGAGAAGGAAGACTATGACACAAATATTTGAGAGTATACATTTCAAACAGTTGGTCGACTCAGTGGTCAAGGAAAAAGAAAAAGTAAAAATCACAAATGAAAATGACAAAAATGATGAAAACATAACTAAACAAGAAGGTATTGTACTTTTATTATAATATTATGTAGTGCTTAACATACAATTATTTGCATTTTAGGACAATATGTGAAAATGATAAAATTACAAATTTAAGACTTTACTTTGACAAAAACCAAACTGTTTTATGAAAATGATACTTATAAATTAAATTTACATGTTCATGAATATCTATTCCAAAAACATTTTTCTAACTGTTTAAAACATGATATTTTTAACTGTTTAAAGCTATTACTACCGTATATTAATAATTTCTGAAAATATGAAGGTGCACAAAAAACACCTGTTGCAGAGCCCGTTGATGCAAAACCGTTATGACGCAAATTTTTGAAAGTACACAATGCATACAATTGGTTGACTCAGTGGTAGAGAAAACAGAAAATGCTAAAAAAAACAGCTAAGGAGTCTTTTAAAACCACATCACGAAACCTGTTAATGCAGAATTGTCGCCAACAATGACGCAGATATTTGAGAGTACGCAATTCAAAGAATAGTTTGACTCGACGGTTGAAAAGCACTTGAATGAGAGCAAATTTGTATCTTTGTATGAAGAGAGCCCAGGGATGAGAAGGAAGATAGTAGAGAAGGAAGACGATTACACAAATATTTGAGAGTACACATTTCAAACAGTTGGTCGACTCAGTGGTCAAGGAAAAAGAAAAAGCAAAAATTACAAATAAAAATGACAAAAATGATGAAAACATAACTAAACAAGAAGGTATTGTACTTTTATTATAATATTATGTAATGCTTAACATACAATTATTTGCATTTTAGTACCATATGTGAAAATGATAAAATTACAAATTTAAGACTTTACTTTGACAAAAACCTAACTATTTTATGAAAATGATACTTATAAATAAATTTACATATTCATGAATATCTATTCCGAAAACGTATTTCTAACTGTTTAAAACATGATATTTTTAACAGTTTAAACCTATTACTACCGTATATTAATAATTTCTTAAAATATGAAGGTGCACAAAAAACACCTGTTGCAGAGCCCGTTGATGCGAAACCGTCACCGACTATCACGCAAATTCTTGAAAGTACACAATGCATATAGTTGGTTGACTCAGTGGTAGAGAAAACAGAAAATGCAATAAAAAAAACAGTTAAGGAGTCTTTTAAAACCCCGTCACGAAACCTGTTAATGCAGAATTGTCGCCAACAATGACGCAGATATTTAAGAGTACGCAATTCAAAGAATTGGTTGACTCGGCGGTTGAAAAGCACTTGAATGAGAGCAAATTTGTATCTTTGTATGAAGAGAGCCCAGGGAAGAGAAGGAAGATAGTAGAGAAGGAAGATAGTAGAGAAGAAACACGATGACACAAATATTTGAGAGTACACATTTCAAACAGTTGGTCGACTCAGTGGTCAACGAAAAAGAAAAAGCAAAAATCACAAATGAAAATGAAAATGACAAAAATGATGAAAACATATCTAAACAAGAAGGTATTGTACTTTTATTATAATATTATGTAGTACTTAACATACAATTATTTGCATTTTAGTACCATATGTGAAAATGATAAAATTACAAATTTAAGAGTTTACTTTGACAAAAACCTAACTGTTTTATGAAAATGATACTTATAAATTAAATTTACATGTTCATGAATATCTATTCCAAAAACATATTTCTAACTGTTTAAAACATGATATTTTTAACTATTTAAACCTATTACTACCGTATATTAATAATTTCAGAAAATAAGAAGGTGCACAAAAAACACCTGTTGCAGAGCCCGTTGATGCGAAACCGTCACCGATTATGACGCAAATTATTGAAAGTACACAATGCATAAAGTTGGTTAACTCAGTGGTAGAGAAAACATAAAATGCAAAAAAAAAAACAGCTAAGGAGTCTTTTAAAACCCCGTGACGAAACCTGTTAATGCAGAATTGTCGGCAACAATGACACAGATATTTGAGAGTACGCAATTCAAAGAATTGGTTGTCTAGACGGTTGAAAAGCACTTTAATGAGATCAAATTTGTATCTTTGTATGAATAGAGCCCAGGGAAGAGAAGGAAGATAGTAGAGAAGGAAGATAGTAGAGAAGGAAGACTATGACACAAATATTTGAGAGTACACATTTCAAACAGTTGGTCGACTCAGTGGTCAAGGAAAAAGAAAAAGCAAAAATCACAAATGAAAATGACAAAAATGATGAAAACATAACTAAACAAGAAGGTATTGTACTTTTATTATAATATTATGTAGTGCTTAACATACAATTATTTTCATTTTAGGACAATATGTGAAAATAATAAAATTACAAATTTAAGAGTTTACTTTGACAAAAACCTAACTGTTTTATAAAAATGATACTTATAAATTAGATTTACATGTTCATGAATATCTATACCAAAAACATATTTCTAATTGTTTAAAACATGATATTTTTAACTGTTTAAACCTATTACTACCGTATATTAATAATTTTTGAAAATATGAAGGTGCACAAAAAACACCTGTTGCAGAGCCCGTTGATGCGAAACCGTCACCGACTATGACGCAAATTCTTGAAAGTACACAATGCATACAGTTGGTTGACTGAGTGGTAGAGAAAACATAAAATGCAAAAAAAAAAAACAGCTAAGGAGACTTTTAAAACCCCGTCACGAACCCTGTTAATGCAGAATTGTCGCCAACAATGACACAGATATTTGAGAGTACGCAATTCAAGGAATTGGTTGACTCGACGGTTGAAAAGCACTTGAATGAGAGCAAATTTGTATCTTTGTATGAAGAGAGCCCAGGGAAGAGAAGGAAGATAGTAGAGAAGGAAGACTATGACACAAATATTTGAGAGTATACATTTCAAACAGTTGGTCGACTCAGTGGTCAAGGAAAAAGAAAAAGCAAAAATCACAAATGAAAATGACAAAAATGATGAAAACATAACTAAACAAGAAGGTATTGTACTTTTATTATAATATTATGTAGTGCTTAACATACAATTATTTGCATTTTAGGACAATATGTGAAAATGATAAAATTACAAATTTAAGAGTTTACTTTGACAAAAACCTAACTGGTTTATAAAAATGATACTTATAAATTAAATTTACATGTTCATGAATATCTATACCAAAAACATATTTCTAACTGTTTAAAACATGATATTTTTAACTGTTTAAACCTATTACTACTGTATATTAATAATTTTTGAAAATATGAAAGTGCACAAAAAACACTTGTTGCAGAGCCCGTTGATGCGAAACCGTCACCGACTATGACGCAAATTCTTGAAAGTACACAATGCATACAGTTGGTTGACTCAGTGGTAGAGAAAACATAAAATGCAAAAAAAAAAAAACAGCTAAGGAGACTTTTAAAACCCCGTCACGAACCCTATTAATGCAGAATTGTCGCCAACAATGACACAGATATTTGAGAGTACGTAATTCAAGGAATTGGTTGACTCGACGGCTGAAAAGCACTTGAATGAGAGCAAATTTGCATCTTTGTATGAAGAGAGCCCAGGGAAGAGAAGGAAGATAGTAGAGAAGGAAGACTATGACACAAATATTTGAGAGTATACATTTCAAACAGTTGGTCGACTCAGTGGTCAAGGAAAAAGAAAAAGTAAAAATCACAAATGAAAATGACAAAAATGATGAAAACATAACTAAACAAGAAGGTATTGTACTTTTATTATAATATTATGTAGTGCTTAACATACAATTATTTGCATTTTAGGACAATATGTGAAAATGATAAAATTACAAATTTAAGACTTTACTTTGACAAAAACCAAACTGTTTTATGAAAATGATACTTATAAATTAAATTTACATGTTCATGAATATCTATTCCAAAAACATTTTTCTAACTGTTTAAAACATGATATTTTTAACTGTTTAAAGCTATTACTACCGTATATTAATAATTTCTGAAAATATGAAGGTGCACAAAAAACACCTGTTGCAGAGCCCGTTGATGCAAAACCGTTATGACGCAAATTTTTGAAAGTACACAATGCATACAATTGGTTGACTTAGTGGTAGAGAAAACAGAAAATGCTAAAAAAAACAGCTAAGGAGTCTTTTAAAACCACATCACGAAACCTGTTAATGCAGAATTGTCGCCAACAATGATGCAGATATTTGAGAGTACGCAATTCAAAGAATAGTTTGACTCGACGGTTGAAAAGCACTTGAATGAGAGCAAATTTGTATCTTTGTATGAAGAGAGCCCAGGGATGAGAAGGAAGATAGTAGAGAAGGAAGACGATTACACAAATATTTGAGAGTACACATTTCAAACAGTTGGTCGACTCAGTGGTCAAGGAAAAAGAAAAAGCAAAAATCACAAATAAAAATGACAAAAATGATGAAAACATAACTAAACAAGAAGGTATTGTACTTTTATTATAATATTATGTAATGCTTAACATACAATTATTTGCATTTTAGTACCATATGTGAAAATGATAAAATTACAAATTTAAGACTTTACTTTGACAAAAACCTAACTATTTTATGAAAATGATACTTATAAATAAATTTACATATTCATGAATATCTATTCCGAAAACGTATTTCTAACTGTTTAAAACATGATATTTTTAACAGTTTAAACTTATTACTACCGTATATTAATAATTTCTTAAAATATGAAGGTGCACAAAAAACACCTGTTGCAGAGCCCGTTGATGCGAAACCGTCACCGACTATCACGCAAATTCTTGAAAGTACACAATGCATATAGTTGGTTGACTCAGTGGTAGAGAAAACAGAAAATGCAATAAAAAAAACAGTTAAGGAGTCTTTTAAAACCCCGTCACGAAACCTGTTAATGCAGAATTGTCGCCAACAATGACGCAGATATTTAAGAGTACGCAATTCAAAGAATTGGTTGACTCGGCGGTTGAAAAGCACTTGAATGAGAGCAAATTTGTATCTTTGTATGAAGAGAGCCCAGGGAAGAGAAGGAAGATAGTAGAGAAGGAAGATAGTAGAGAAGAAACACGATGACACAAATATTTGAGAGTACACATTTCAAACAGTTGGTCGACTCAGTGGTCAACGAAAAAGAAAAAGCAAAAATCACAAATGAAAATGAAAATGACAAAAATGATGAAAACATATCTAAACAAGAAGGTATTGTACTTTTATTATAATATTATGTAGTACTTAACATACAATTATTTGCATTTTAGTACCATATGTGAAAATGATAAAATTACAAATTTAAGAGTTTACTTTGACAAAAACCTAACTGTTTTATGAAAATGATACTTATAAATTAAATTTACATGTTCATGAATATCTATTCCAAAAACATATTTCTAACTGTTTAAAACATGATATTTTTAACTATTTAAACCTATTACTACCGTATATTAATAATTTCTGAAAATAAGAAGGTGCACAAAAAACACCTGTTGCAGAGCCCGTTGATGCGAAACCGTCACCGATTATGACGCAAATTATTGAAAGTACACAATGCATAAAGTTGGTTAACTCAGTGGTAGAGAAAACATAAAATGCAAAAAAAAAAACAGCTAAGGAGTCTTTTAAAACCCCGTGACGAAACCTGTTAATGCAGAATTGTCGGCAACAATGACACAGATATTTGAGAGTACGCAATTCAAAGAATTGGTTGACTAGACGGTTGAAAAGCACTTTAATGAGATCAAATTTGTATCTTTGTATAAATAGAGCCCAGGGAAGAGAAGGAAGATAGTAGAGAAGGAAGATAGTAGAGAAGGAAGACTATGACACAAATATTTGAGAGTACACATTTCAAACAGTTGGTCGACTCAGTGGTCAAGGAAAAAGAAAAAGCAAAAATCACAAATGAAAATGACAAAAATGATGAAAACATAACTAAACAAGAAGGTATTGTACTTTTATTATAATATTATGTAGTGCTTAACATACAATTATTTTCATTTTAGGACAATATGTGAAAATGATAAAATTACAAATTTAAGAGTTTACTTTGACAAAAACCTAACTGTTTTATAAAAATGATACTTATAAATTAGATTTACATGTTCATGAATATCTATACCAAAAACATATTTCTAATTGTTTAAAACATGATATTTTTAACTGTTTAAACCTATTACTACCGTATATTAATAATTTTTGAAAATATGAAGGTGCACAAAAAACACCTGTTGCAGAGCCCGTTGATGCGAAACCGTCACCGACTATGACGCAAATTCTTGAAAGTACACAATGCATACAGTTGGTTGACTCAGTGGTAGAGAAAACATAAAATGCAAAAAAAAAAAAACAGCTAAGGAGACTTTTAAAACCCCGTCACGAACCCTGTTAATGCAGAATTGTCGCCAACAATGACACAGATATTTGAGAGTACGCAATTCAAGGAATTGGTTGACTCGACGGTTGAAAAGCACTTGAATGAGAGCAAATTTGTATCTTTGTATGAAGGGAGCCCAGGGAAGAGAAGGAAGATAGTAGAGAAGGAAGACTATGACACAAATATTTGAGAGTATACATTTCAAACAGTTGGTCGACTCAGTGGTCAAGGAAAAAGAAAAAGCAAAAATCACAAATGAAAATGACAAAAATGATGAAAACATAACTAAACAAGAAGGTATTGTACTTTTATTATAATATTATGTAGTGCTTAACATACAATTATTTGCATTTTAGGACAATATGTGAAAATGATAAAATTACAAATTTAAGAGTTTACTTTGACAAAAACCTAACTGTTTTATGAAAATGATACTTATAAATTAAATTTACATGTTCATGAATATCTATTCCAAAAACATATTTCTAACCGTTTAAAACATGATATTTTTAACTGTTTAAACCTATTACTACCGTATATTAATAATTTTTGAAAATATGAACGTGCACAAAAAACATCTGTTGCAGAGCCCGTTGATGCGAAACCGTCACCGACTATGACGCAAATTCTTGAAAGTACACAATGCATACAGTTGGTTGACTCAGTAGTAGAGAAAACATAAAATGCAAAAAAAAAAAAACAGCTAAGGAGACTTTTAAAACCCCGTCACGAACCCTATTAATGCAGAATTGTCGCCAACAATGACACAGATATTTGAGAGTACGTAATTCAAGGAATTGGTTGACTCGACGGCTGAAAAGCACTTGAATGAGAGCAAATTTGCATCTTTGTATGAAGAGAGCCCAGGGAAGAGAAGGAAGATAGTAGAGAAGGAAGACTATGACACAAATATTTGAGAGTATATATTTCAAACAGTTGGTCGACTCAGTGGTCAAGGAAAAAGAAAAAGCAAAAATTACAAATGAAAATGACAAAAATGATGAAAACATAACTAAACAAGAAGGTATTGTACTTTTATTATAATATTATGTAGTGCTTAACATACAATTATTTGCATTTTAGGACAATATGTGAAAATGATAAAATTACAAATTTAAGACTTTACTTTGACAAAAACCAAACTGTTTTATGAAAATGATACTTATAAATTAAATTTACATGTTCATGAATATCTATTCCAAAAACATTTTTCTAACTGTTTAAAACATGATATTTTTAACTGTTTAAAGCTATTACTACCGTATATTAATAATTTCTGAAAATATGAAGGTGCACAAAAAACACCTGTTGCAGAGCCCGTTGATGCAAAACCGTTATGACGCAAATTTTTGAAAGTACACAATGCATACAATTGGTTGACTTAGTGGTAGAGAAAACAGAAAATGCTAAAAAAAACAGCTAAGGAGTCTTTTAAAACCACATCACGAAACCTGTTAATGCAGAATTGTCGCCAACAATGATGCAGATATTTGAGAGTACGCAATTCAAAGAATAGTTTGACTCGACGGTTGAAAAGCACTTGAATGAGAGCAAATTTGTATCTTTGTATGAAGAGAGCCCAGGGATGAGAAGGAAGATAGTAGAGAAGGAAGACGATTACACAAATATTTGAGAGTACACATTTCAAACAGTTGGTCGACTCAGTGGTCAAGGAAAAAGAAAAAGCAAAAATCACAAATAAAAATGACAAAAATGATGAAAACATAACTAAACAAGAAGGTATTGTACTTTTATTATAATATTATGTAATGCTTAACATACAATTATTTGCATTTTAGTACCATATGTGAAAATGATAAAATTACAAATTTAAGACTTTACTTTGACAAAAACCTAACTATTTTATGAAAATGATACTTATAAATAAATTTACATATTCATGAATATCTATTCCGAAAACGTATTTCTAACTGTTTAAAACATGATATTTTTAACAGTTTAAACTTATTACTACCGTATATTAATAATTTCTTAAAATATGAAGGTGCACAAAAAACACCTGTTGCAGAGCCCGTTGATGCGAAACCGTCACCGACTATCACGCAAATTCTTGAAAGTACACAATGCATATAGTTGGTTGACTCAGTGGTAGAGAAAACAGAAAATGCAATAAAAAAAACAGTTAAGGAGTCTTTTAAAACCCCGTCACGAAACCTGTTAATGCAGAATTGTCGCCAACAATGACGCAGATATTTAAGAGTACGCAATTCAAAGAATTGGTTGACTCGGCGGTTGAAAAGCACTTGAATGAGAGCAAATTTGTATCTTTGTATGAAGAGAGCCCAGGGAAGAGAAGGAAGATAGTAGAGAAGGAAGATAGTAGAGAAGAAACACGATGACACAAATATTTGAGAGTACACATTTCAAACAGTTGGTCGACTCAGTGGTCAACGAAAAAGAAAAAGCAAAAATCACAAATGAAAATGAAAATGACAAAAATGATGAAAACATATCTAAACAAGAAGGTATTGTACTTTTATTATAATATTATGTAGTACTTAACATACAATTATTTGCATTTTAGTACCATATGTGAAAATGATAAAATTACAAATTTAAGAGTTTACTTTGACAAAAACCTAACTGTTTTATGAAAATGATACTTATAAATTAAATTTACATGTTCATGAATATCTATTCCAAAAACATATTTCTAACTGTTTAAAACATGATATTTTTAACTATTTAAACCTATTACTACCGTATATTAATAATTTCTGAAAATAAGAAGGTGCACAAAAAACACCTGTTGCAGAGCCCGTTGATGCGAAACCGTCACCGATTATGACGCAAATTATTGAAAGTACACAATGCATAAAGTTGGTTAACTCAGTGGTAGAGAAAACATAAAATGCAAAAAAAAAAACAGCTAAGGAGTCTTTTAAAACCCCGTGACGAAACCTGTTAATGTAGAATTGTCGGCAACAATGACACAGATATTTGAGAGTACGCAATTCAAAGAATTGGTTGACTAGACGGTTGAAAAGCACTTTAATGAGATCAAATTTGTATCTTTGTATAAATAGAGCCCAGGGAAGAGAAGGAAGATAGTAGAGAAGGAAGATAGTAGAGAAGGAAGACTATGACACAAATATTTGAGAGTACACATTTCAAACAGTTGGTCGACTCAGTGGTCAAGGAAAAAGAAAAAGCAAAAATCTCAAATGAAAATGACAAAAATGATGAAAACATAACTAAACAAGAAGGTATTGTACTTTTATTATAATATTATGTAGTGCTTAACATACAATTATTTTCATTTTAGGACAATATGTGAAAATGATAAAATTACAAATTTAAGAGTTTACTTTGACAAAAACCTAACTGTTTTATAAAAATGATACTTATAAATTAGATTTACATGTTCATGAATATCTATACCAAAAACATATTTCTAATTGTTTAAAACATGATATTTTTAACTGTTTAAACCTATTACTACCGTATATTAATAATTTTTGAAAATATGAAGGTGCACAAAAAACACCTGTTGCAGAGCCCGTTGATGCGAAACCGTCACCGACTATGACGCAAATTCTTGAAAGTACACAATGCATACAGTTGGTTGACTCAGTGGTAGAGAAAACATAAAATGCAAAAAAAAAAAAAACAGCTAAGGAGACTTTTAAAACCCCGTCACGAACCCTGTTAATGCAGAATTGTCGCCAACAATGACACAGATATTTGAGAGTACGCAATTCAAGGAATTGGTTGACTCGACGGTTGAAAAGCACTTGAATGAGAGCAAATTTGTATCTTTGTATGAAGAGAGCCCAGGGAAGAGAAGGAAGATAGTAGAGAAGGAAGACTATGACACAAATATTTGAGAGTATACATTTCAAACAGTTGGTCGACTCAGTGGTCAAGGAAAAAGAAAAAGCAAAAATCACAAATGAAAATGACAAAAATGATGAAAACATAACTAAACAAGAAGGTATTGTACTTTTATTATAATATTATGTAGTGCTTAACATACAATTATTTGCATTTTAGGACAATATGTGAAAATGATAAAATTACAAATTTAAGAGTTTACTTTGACAAAAACCTAACTGTTTTATGAAAATGATACTTATAAATTAAATTTACATGTTCATGAATATCTATTCCAAAAACATATTTCTAACCGTTTAAAACATGATATTTTTAACTGTTTAAACCTATTACTACCGTATATTAATAATTTTTGAAAATATGAACGTGCACAAAAAACATCTGTTGCAGAGCCCGTTGATTCAAAACCGTCACCGACTATGACGCAAATTCTTGAAAGTACACAATGCATACAGTTGGTTGACTCAGTGGTAGAGAAAACAGAAAATGCTAAAAAAAACAGCTAAGGAGTCTTTTAAAACCCCGTCACGAAACCTGTTAATGCAGAATTGTCGCCAACAATGACGCAGATGTTTGAGAGTACGCATTTCAAAGAATTGTTTGACTCGACGGTTGAAAAGCAGTTGAATGAGAGCAAATTTGTATCTTTGTATGAATAGAGCCCAGGGAAGAGAAGGAAGATAGTAGATTTAACCCCACCATCTTTTAGCTTAGGATTGACACAACCTGAAGGGCAAACAATAGTTGAAGAACCACAAAAAGATGCGGTAAAGGCAAAAGAGAGTGGAAAAGAGGAAGAAAAGAAACAAAAGGAAGATAAAGAAAAACAAGAAATAATAATGGTGATTAAAAAGCTTGATAAATTGAGAAGCAAAGCTGGTTTGAATGTACGGTTGGGGCTGGGATTCCATGACATTGACCAACCAAAGAAAATTCTGGGCGAAGTTGAAAATAAAAAAGATCAAGAAAAGAAGAAAGGGAGGAAAATAAAACCCGGTGCAGCTCTAAAATCCCCTTACAAGAACAGAGAGGTTAACATGCTTACAAAGTCATCTGAAGCAGAAAAGAAGTTTACAGATTGGCTATTTTCAGGAACTGGTTCTGATATGTAAGTAAACATATAGTTTATAAAAAAAATTACAAAATATCTACAAAACATAACATGTATTCATCATTTGCCACAGACGTAGTTTTCAAATCTGCAAGTGGACTTGAACTTCCAAAGGCATTGGCTGGGAGTTTAATCCCTGGGTCTAAAGTGCACCAGTTAGTTGTTGAATGTTGGGTCTGTGTGTTGAATGGTGAAGAGAAATGCAAGGTCGTTGACTCGCTGAAAAGATTGTTCGCATTCATAACACACATGGTATATATCTACTATATTTAAAATGAAGAAAATACTAAAAGAAACTACAATTGTTTTTACCTATTTTGTGTTTAAAAAAATGTAAAAAACAGGCATCATACCACGAAGATGAAAATGCTAAAAAAGGCCTAACGAAGGAAGAAGTAGAGGCTTATGACAATGAAGTAAGTGAACGGCGCTACCCGGTCTTTAAAGCGATGATGAACTCCTGCCAAATGACGAGCCATTACACGATAAACACAGTTGATATGGCAATACACTTGCATCCTTGCATTCAAATAACTTAAACATCAAAAATGATATTTGAAAATGATATGTTTTATTCGATGAAACCGATTTGAAAATGATAATAATACTTCATGATGGTTGTAAACAGATGTTGTGTCCAATAATTGATTGGCACCATTTTTTTGTGTATGTCTATGATTTCTAGAAAGGAAATATCCATATCATAGACAACATCGCAATGGAACGAAACTTAATAGAGAGATACAATGAGATAACAAAGGCAATGGTAAACACCGATACAATTTAATTAAAAAGACTGTAAAAGTTAAATACTTGTGACTAAATGATGAATTGAATGTTCAAACAGATACGTGATATGGAGGTGTACGCAACTGAAGAAAATATATCATACAAGAAAGGTATGTTCAAGAAGGAACCGCGACTGGCCAACCTACCATGGAAAACTAAATCAAACTTTACAGACTGTGGGGTGTTCCTAATGAGACACATGGAAACCTTCAAAGGCACAGGCCCGAATGAGTTTAAAGCAGGTTTCAGACCAGAGAAGAAAGACCAGACAGTGCAACTTGAGTCTTTACGAGAGAAATAAGCTACAAACAGACTGTTGTCAGATTGGAACCAGGTGAGGAATGTGGTGGTAAAGGAGGTTAATGTCTATGACATGCTTGATGACAAATAAAAAATGATACTAAGTGTGGATGCAAATTTGCGGATCAAATAGCACGTATACAATTTAGGTTGATCGGTTAGTAATGGGAATTGAATATGATCGTACAATTAGCTTATTCGTGTCCATACTTTACCATACATTTCTAGTACAATTAGCTTATTCGTGTCCATACTTTACCATACATTTCTAGTTTTTTGGTTGTCGATATTTGATATCTGCTACTACGTGTAGTTAACTAGAGGGTAGTTTATCTACTACGGTACATAAAGTTTTGTGGTTTGTTGATTATGAACATCTACTTTGTCACTATATGAAAACATCATTTTCGTTTTATTTCATCATTTTCATCAGTAATTTTAATTCTACTTTTAGTAATCATTATCAACAATTTATATCTGCTACTTAGTGTATGAAATAATCATTTTCGTTATAATTCATCGTTTACATCATTGATTTAATCATTTTCAGTCTTAAAATTATTTGTAATCCGCAAAAGAACATATTATATCTGTATGAATTTGGTATGGTATTATTTTAATTATTATTAGTCACATATTATATTTAATCATTTTGCTAGACTATAAATTTGATGCTGATACTATCACATTGAACAAAACATAAGAAAAATTAAAAATGGTATATTATGTGGAAAATATGTTCTTGAAAGTGTGTGAACATGATAAATTATGACAAAACAAAACCCTAAAAAATGAAATAATCCGCAAATAGTGTTAATCGGATGAACTAAAAGACACATTATCTTGGACAGATTTATTTTTCTCCTTGTTTGCAGCCTCAATTCTGTCGGGACACGTCCGGATGTTATGTTTGTCGTAACTTCCGCAATAAATGCATTTCCGACCAGGCTTTGTAAGATTGGCAATAGCTCGCTCACGTGAACTAGTAAGCCTCTTCCTCGTACCACCACCCTTGTTACGAATACCAGATGGATTGCGAATTTCAAGACTTGATGGACGCTCAACACCCAACACCTCACTAATGAAATCTCTATTCTGCATTTGATCATCCTCCACATAATCCTCAGCACACTCTTCAGCCAGCTTCTCTTGGGATTTCAAAAACTTTTCCAATTTCTCTTTGTTGCCAATGACTTTATCCAAAGCATTTTCAACATGATAATATACATGGCGAACCATATCAGCTAAGCCAACATCTTCAATTACCTCTGGATTCTTATTTTGAAAGTTTAAAAAAACTTTAGGGGGAACAATATCCTTTGTCCATCTTTTGCAAATATATTTCCGTAGATATTGATTAACATTGAAAACACGAAGAGAATAGAAAATATGCCGACAAAGAATCCCAAATCTCTCAAATTTTTTGCAAGAACATATGAGCTCCTCCGTTGCAGAATTAAATAAAACCTACAAAAAATGAATGTTAATAAAATGAACATGCTGAAAAATCCATCTTAATTTGGGGTGAATGTGAAAATGCAGAAGAATAAATATATATTTTTACATGTAACTACCTGTTTTTGAAAATGATAAAACAATATGATGTTGTTATGAAAATGATAATTTCATTTGTTTTTTAACAATAAACTAAATATAAAACAAAAACAACAAACCTCGCTACGCTTCGGAAAGAACTCGTCAAAAATCTTAGGGTCCTTGTCCCTATCAATAGTTTCGTCGATATCATGTGACAAGACACTAGTGTCAACTATCTTAAATTTCTTTCAAGAATACTCTTTTGAAAATAATAAAGACAAGCATCTTTTAAAAGCAGATCGAATCTCACTAGAATTATCATTAAAAACCTTCCTACTAAAAATCCTAGAAGCATCCTCCTCCAAAGCCCATTCATTGGTGAATACCGGAATAGTGTACGAACTCTAGTGATCATTTCGCGACTCATGAAACCTTTGCTCATACATTGTGGTGTGCAGCCCGCGTACGAGTTTTTTAAGATGATTAAAAGTTTTTTCACACTGGTGTTTTAAAATTTGTAAAATGGAATTACTAAATAAATACTACACACGACTCAGGCAAGTATGACCTTGTCAGTAGTAGTATAGATCGAGTAAGACCGAGTATCGAACCACAGAGAAACGATTTTTGCAACTACTAGTATTCAAATATCATCATTGTTTGGTAATTAAACAATAACAAGTGATTTATCAGATTAGGTTTAATTATAGAAAATAGTTTACACAAACAGAATAATTACAAACGGCTAGATAATCAAGGAAAAACTCACTCAGGCTTCAGAATGATCCTGGCTAGTTATGACAATATTTATTTTAATTAAGTTGTTGATGACTTGATAAATTGCAGTAAAGCACATAACATGTTGTTCTCTCTAATACTCACAAATCATATTATCATATGAATCATCCCTCGAGTTATCGAGCCTCTGGTTGACAATCAAACATAACACGTAAGCATAGAATCATAAGTTATAACACAGATCCACTTAACCATGTTCAAATCCAGCTACAAGATATATATTATGTCAAATAATATTTCTTATAGCTTTCAGAACTTAAGGAAGTGTCAAAGTGATTGGAAATGGTTTAAACATGAGAAACAACAAACTGAACTGGAACAAAGGTGCATGTGACTGCATGTCAAAGAGTTTTGTTCATGTTCATGTTTTGTTAATCTTTGACGTGAAACGTAAAGGTTACATTCCATGCATATTCAAGAATGATGGTTTAATCTCAAGATCTTGTGTAGTTATCACTAGAAATGGTGTAACAAGCAAGGTTATCATTTGAAAAGCATTTTTGGAACTTGTCTTTCATCATTTTAGGTCATAACAAGTTGGTCATGTTCATAATATTGTGATTTTACACACTTCTTAACGTCTCAAACAAAAGTTTTAAGTGCTTAAGTATATTATTTGATCATAATGTCCACAAAAGAATAAAAAGGATTGAAAAGGTGTTCTTGAGCATGTTAAGGTTGAAATGAACTTCTAATGTCATTAAGAATCTGATCTCTATGATTCTATGTGCATGCTTACGTGTTTCATGCTTTGCATGTGTTAAGTACTAGAAATAGTACCTAACATGATGATATCTTAAGGAAATAACGTAAGGCTCGATGTTAAATTCAACACACGTGGTTTGAGTTTTGTTGGGTTGATGACTACATAGTGCTCATTTCTATATGCTTATAACCTTGGATGACAGTCCAAGTTGTACGTATTCGATCCTTGGTGCATAAAATGATTTTCTGCTATAAAATGAGGTCATGCGACCGCATGCCATGTGCATGCGATCGCAAGGACCTATGTGACCACATGTCTTTGACATGCGGTCACATGCACCTTTGTTCCAGTTCAGTTTGTTGTTTCTCATGTTTAAACCATTTTCAATCAGTTTGACACTTCCCTAAGTTCTGAAAGCTATAAGAAATATTATTTGACAGAATATATATCTTGTAGCTAAATTTGAACATGGTTAAGTGGATATGTGTTATAACTTGTGATTCTATGTTTACGTGTTATGTTTAATTGTCAATCAAAGGCTCGATAACTCGAGGAATGATTCGTATGATAATATGATTTGTAAGTATTAGAGAGAACATCATGCTATGTGCTTTACTGAAATTTATCAAGTCATCAACAACTTAATTAAAATAAATATTGCCATAACTAGCCAGGATGAGCCTGAAGCTTGAGTGATCTTTTCCTTGATTACCTAGCCATTTGTAATTATTCTGTTTGTGGAAACTATTTTCTATAATTAATCCTAATCTAATAAATCACTTGTTATTGTTTAATTATCAAACAATGATGATGTTTGAATACTAGTAGTTGCCAAAATCTTTTTCTTGTGGTTCGATATTCAGTCTTACCCGATCTATACTACTACTGACCAGGTCATACTTGCCTGATTCGTATGTAGTATTTATTTAGTAATTCCATTTTACAAATTTTAAAACACCAGTGTGAAAAAGCTTTTAATAGTAGTATTTTATGTTTTGGCATTATTAGAAAATATCTAATTGTTGATTTGGTTTTTTTTTCTACTTGCTACCTGTTATTTTTAGTAGTAGTATTTTAATTTTATAGTTTGTTTTTCCTTGTTTTCTGTTTTATTTTCTATTATGTGTGTTTACTCAAAGCAGCTAAAAGAAAGTTATAAGTTTTGCCGTGCTTGAATCGTATTGTTTAAAATGGAGATTGAAATACTTGAGCAACAAGCATTGGCTACTACTAGTCTCGCGGACTTTGATTTAATCTTGGCCGAGATTGACTATTTGAAACACATGACGATGATCACTAAAAGTAATATCGACTATATTCTCAACATGCCTATCATCTAGTCGAGTTCCTATTTTTCATCCTTACCATTCCCAATTGCTTTCTTTTCCTGTGTTCAGCTTTCTTTCTGTTTCCATACATTTTCTTTCTTTTCTTTTTTTCTTTATGTGTGAATACACTATTGAACTTCGGAGAAGGATTAAAGAGTACCACAATAACATCAAAAGTTCTGAAATCCTCTTAAAATCTTTCGAAGAAGCTTTGCAGTCTTAAACCGACCCCCAATAAATCAAAATATTGAGAAATCGTATTCGCCACAAACATATTTTGATTTATCTCAATCAAGCTTTCATCCGAAGGATCATGGCTCATACTCTAACTTTTTAAGGTTCTAGAGTCTCTAGTTTTCTTTTAAAATTTGTTTCACTCATGTGTGTCTATTCTAAGAAAATTAAAAAATTAATTAAGTATTACCATAACAATCTCAAAATCTTTGACCTGACCATCGATGACCTTGAGATAAAGGCAGAATCTACCAATAACCATCAGGAATGGAAAAATTCAAATCCAAATCAATCACTGGGAATACATGAAGGTAAGTGTTCAGCATCAAATTAATCAAAAATTAAGGAATGTCTACACTCTTTAGTATTTGAAATTTTCGTTCAGTCTTTTCCCTCTGATCATGTGTATCCGTTCTGAAAATCTTCAAAAGAGAATTAGTAATTATCGTATCGAAATTGATCTTCTTGAAAATCAAATTTGGGCTTTAGGATACGAACTGCTCTTTGAAGTTGTTGGGGAGATAGTGATATCAAACCTAAATCAAACCTGTGTATTATTTAAAATAGGATTTGATGTTAACAAAACCACATATTCAGTTTTGAACTTGGACCAATGAAAAACATGTGATGTTTTTCATGTTAGACTTAAAGAATTTTGTAAGTAAGAAATGTCACTTGAAGAACAAAAGTGTCAGCTGAACACTGAGTATCAGCCAAAGGACCAGCTTCAGGAAGATCAGCTAAGAAGAAAAGATAAGTCAAGAAGCATCAACTGAGCATCTACAAAGCATCAGCTGATGGTCCAAAACCATCAGCTGAGAGTCTCTTCAAGATCAGCTGAGCAGTCACGGATTAGCTGAAACTATCACATTGGTTAGATGATGTCTCCCATCTGTCAGATAAGGTATTCTTTACTTATCCAATCTTTTATTGATAAGCTGATTACGCTCAAATGATTAGCTGAGCCCTTGGGATCAGCTGACTATCTAGATTGATCAGTTTATTAGCTGTACTCTGATTTGTATTGTTAGCTGAGCAATTTGATTAGCTGAACAAATCTGAATAGCTGAGTCTTTCACATTTATCCTTAGCTGAGCAAAATTATGTTTGCAGTTCAGTGTCTGTTAGCTGAGTCATTACACAGTATCTCAGTTAATAGTTTTTCAATGTAATATATTCTTAAGTCAAAGGCAGAACATGTGTTGTTCTATTATGCCTTAGATCTTTCTTTGTAAAAGTACTTAGCACTTTTTGAATATGCAAAGAGACAAAAAGGGTTGATCTTGATCACCTGGAAAGGAGAAAGATACTTTAGAAGAGAAGATCTCGAAGATATGCTTCAACAACTAAGTATGGCTGGCAACTCTATACTTAGTTAAGTCAAGTCTTTAAGAAGCATGGTGTTGATAAAAGTACAAGCATGTAAAAAGAAGTTTACTCTCCCAAGACATAAAGGTAGTACTTTAATAATATAATAATAGATAGTCGGATTTGACTTTACCGGATAGTACACTCACTTTACACACTTTGTGTATAAAGTGAAATTACTTTCCACTCACTAACTTTATCTATTATAATATTATTAAACCAAGTACCTTTATCTCCTTCTCCACTCCATCAACCCGGACACCATCTTGCTTATATACCTATGCATGGAAACATGCTAAGGAAGCGAATAGATAGAGTTGAACACTGAAATCTCATCTTGTGAGAATTAGAATAGTTAGCATTTTACTTTCAGTGTAACAAACTTGTTCATATGTTGAACATCTTAGACATTAGTTGTTTAAGATTAGCTTAGTCTATGTGTTAGACAAATTTAGCTGCCACCTTTTATTGAACTTAGATTTTCCGCATCTAGTTCATGTAATTCTTGATTTACATCAATAAGAATTATATAAAAGTAAACCGTGTGTCTCTTAAATTTTAAATAGCTAAATTTTGTATTCAACCCCCCCTTCTACAAACATTTGTTGTCGTACTATCCATTCGGGACCAACAACTGGTATCAAATCAGGCTAGATAATTCATATCTAAGATCTATTTTTGCTTACTCTTCAACTGCTTCTACCCCATACTACAAAATGACCACTCCTGTTGCTGCTTCTAACAGTTCTTCCAACAATGCCTCACTTACAAGGTGCCCAATGTTTGATGGGGAAAACTTTTCCCTCTGGAAGAGTAGAGTTCTTCTCTACATGTCCAGCCTTGATGATGTAATGATCAAGACTGTTACTGAAGGTCTATAAGTTCCTTCCTCCACTGTTGAAATCACTACTGCCACTGATACAACTCCTGCAGTAGAAAGATATGTTGTCAAAGTTGTTCATCAATGGTCTGATGAAGACAAAAGACTGGTTAATCTTGATGTCAAAGCCAAGACAACCTTAGTCTCAGCCCTACCTAATGATGTCTATCATCAAGTTCTCAACTGCAAATCTGCAAAGTAATGCTAGACACTTTGACTGTTGCATATGAAGGCATTGAAGAAGTGTGGGAGAACAAGAAACTCCTTCTGGTTAGAGAATATGAGTTCTTCTTTTCTCATAATGGTGAAAGTCTTACCCAGACCTACACCAGGTTCAACTGCCTTATTAATGATTTAAGAAGGGCAAATGTTCCTAAGAGCAACAAGGAACTTGTAAACAAGTTTCTAAAATCTCTCCCAGAATCTTGGGATCATTTTATCACTGTGTTAAAACATGGTGAGAAAATCAATTTCACTGGTTGGTTTGTATGGAAACCTCATGAACCATGAACAATCAGTGAAGCAGAGGAAGCTCTCTACCAAATAAATGAAGGAGGCTGCAAAAGCTCCATCAACCGCCCTTGTGTCTAAAGATACAAGATCTAGGAGTTTTGCTGCAGTGGTGGATGAGTCCAGTGATGAAGAGGAAGAGGAGGAGTCTTCTGATGAAGAGCATGTGGCTGATGGGGATGATGTTTTAGAGGACATGGACATCATTGAAGCTGCTGTTGAGCAGGCTGTCATGTTAGTTAAAAGGTTTAAACCTTTCTTGAAAAGAAAGGGTGTCAAGAGGTTTGAGAAGAAGCCCTTTAAAGGAGAAAAAGCCAAGTTTAAATCAAAGGCTTCTGAAGGTTGCTTCTCCTGTGGCAAGACTGGTCATTTTACCAGTGAATGTAAGTCCAGAGGAAGCACAGGCTTCAAGGGTTCCTCAAGCTCAGACAACAAAGATTGATTATGAAGCTAAGTATAAGAAGCTTCTTGCTGCTGTTCTTGACAAGAAAAAGAAGAAAGCTCAGAATAGGGTGTTGGTGGCTGAAGAAGAAGATTGGGCTGAGGAAGATCTTTCCAGTGGTGAAGATGAGGTCCTCACTGCTCAGCTCAGTTTGATGGCCAACACAGAGAGTACTAGTTCCTTTGATAAGGACATGAAGAAAGCTGCTAAAGCTTCTACCTCTCCTGACTGGGATCCTTCTTCAATGTATCAGGTTGGAAAATTTATTAATTATGAAGATAATGAAAAGAACACTATGTTTGATTATCTGTGTGTTGAGTTTCAGTCAAATATTTAAAGAGAAAAGAAACTAAAATTAGAAATAGAATCACTAAAAGAGAAGTTAAGTCTTAAAGATGAGAAACTGAAACAAATGACAAAACTGAAAGATGATTTAGCTAATCAAAAGATACTTAATCAAATCTTGGTAAAAGAAACCAATAAAGCAACAATAAAGTTTAATGACTTTCAAAAAGTAGTAAAATCTTGGTGTGTTTCTGCTGAGAAGACCACTCAGTGTGTTAATGAGCAGATTCCAAAACAAGTTCAAGCTATTATTGGTGAAAATTATTCCCAAGCTGCTAATTGTGTTGATTTTAACAAGGATATAAATATCTTAGAAAAGACTGATATTTTACCTCTTACTTTTCAAAAGATTGTAAAAGTAAAAAATGTTATCACTAACAGATTTGTCAAAAGTAAATGTATTCAGCTGAAAGACTTAACCACTTCAAAAGTTGGTTCAATTTCTATTGTTCTGTCAGAAGGTAATAGTACTGAAAATTTAATGTTAAAGGAAGTAAGTAAAGGAATGGAATCATTTGTTGATACCAAAGAGACATTATGTTGTCAAACCTTGAAAGCTGATACATTAAATATAAGTACTCAGCTGACTGATAGTTCATTAGCTGATGATATTATATCAGCTGATCAAAAAGTAGATGATAACTGCTCAGCTGATAACTTGTCAGCTAATCATGGATCCTCTTCTAATTGTTTAGCTGATCAAGTATCACTTAAAACTCTTTTAATAGGAGAAACCAAGAGAAAAGGACTTAATGTTTACATAAAGCCTAAGTCTGCCACATCTAAGGTTGATCAAAAACTCTCTTTAACTAAGGTCAATCTAAGGTGACTATAAACAAAGACCTTATTAGTTTACAGAATCAGTTGCGATAGCTGAATGGTAAAATCTGTCAGCTGATGACCCATAGTCATTAGAAGATAGTTAAGACATCTCATGGGCAATCACTAAAACATGTTAAAGGCTCAAAAAACCAAAAATGTTACAAATGTGGGAGCAAAGAACATAAGGAAAGTGATTGTTCTCGTAAAGGTTACCCAAGACAGCGGACTGATTTTGATAACACAGTTGTTTCTCTCATTAATAAACAACCTAATATGAAGTGGATGGCTAGGTGCAATCCACAGGGGTCCACTTAATTGTGGATGCCCAAGTATCACTAACCTTCTTTCAATCCTATCTATGCAAGGTCTTAACACATGGTATCTTGAAAGTGGATGTTCAAGGACCATGACAGGTTGTAAAGCTTTGCTTAGTAACTACAGGAAGGAAAAGGGTCCAAGAGTGACCTTTGGTAATAACAATTGTGGGCAAACAAAAGGCTATGGTGAACTTCATAATTGGAACTTAACCTTGTCCAAAGTGTCATATTTTAAAGGGCTCAAGTACATTCTCATCAGCATAAGTCAGTTATGTAATGGTGATCATAAGGTCCTCATTACTAAGACAGGTGGTTCCATTTTAAATCACGAATGTGAAACAATTATTTGTGCAAAGAGAACCAAGGATGTGTATACTCTTGATATGTCCTCTGGTGATCCATCTAAGTTAACCTGTTTATATACAAAATCTGTAACTGACACAAACTGGTTATGGCACAAAAGGCTTTCTCATTTAAACTTCAAATATATAAACAAGCTTAGCAAGGGTGATCTAGTATGAGGACTACCTTCACTGACTTATGTTAAGCCTAAACCTTACTCTGCATGTGAAAAGGGAAAGCAGCACAAGAAATCTTTTCCATCTAAGCAAGCCTTCTCAATTACTGAACCTTTCTATATGTTGCACATGGATCTATTTGGTCCTGTTGCTACTGCAAGCATTGGTGGAAGTAAGTATGCACTGGTGATGGTTGATGAATTCTCAAGATATACTTGGGTTATCTTCCTTAGAGCGAAGAGTGAGGCTGCAGAAGAGATAATGAGCTTTATCAGAAAGATGGAAGTGCTAAATGGCAATCTGGTAAGGTTGCTTAGAAGTGATCATGGAACTGAGTTTCAAAATCAAACTCTTGAAAGTTTCTGTGATGAGAAAGGTATATCTCAAAACTTCTCTGCTCTAAGGACTCCACAACAGAATGGTGTAGCTGAAAGAAGAAACAAAACTTTGATTGAAGCTGCAAGAACCATGGCATGCTGTGTGAGAGTGGGTTAGGATTCAACTTCTGGGCTAAAGCTGTCAGCTGTGCTTGTTTTACTCAGAACAGATCCCTAGTAATCAAAAGGCACAACAAGACTCCTTATGAGGTGCTCAAGGGAAGGAAGCCCAACATCAGCTTTCTGCACATCTTTGGGTGTCAATGTTTCATTCTGAACCATAGAGATCAATTGCAGAAGTTTGCACCTAAAGCTGTTGAAGGTGTGTTTGTTGGATATTCTGTGATCTCCAAAGCTTACAAAATCTACAACATCAGAACAAAGGTCATAGAGGAATCTATCAATGTCATTTTTAATGAAATGACTTTGTTGCTTCTTCTTCTTCTAATCCATCTACAGGTGAGGAATTTAATGATCTACTGATGTAGAGGATTTAGATGAACCTATTCCAAATTTACAAGAAATCATTGCACAACCTATCCTAAATCAACCCACACTTTTACGGAATGATGTGAATCATGACTCAACATCATTGGATTCTAATTCCATATCAAACATTCCCTCATCAGTAGAAGTTTCCTCAGATTGTAACCTTGAAATTCTGTCAGCTGATCAACCAGAAATATCATCAGCAGATCAAAACCAAGAAATTTCAACTCCCCAAATCCAAAATAATCCAAACTTTTCCATAATTCAAAATGCCTATAAGGACTACAAAGATCATCCTAAAGATCAGGTCATAGGTAACATAGAAGCACCTGTACTAACAAGGTCAAAAGCTTGTAATTTCTGTTTGTACACAAGTTTTGTTTCTATGATTGAACCAAAGAAGGTAGATGAAGCTCTCAGTGATCCCCACTAGATTAATGCCATGCAAGAAGAATTGGCAGAATTTTCTAGGAACAATGTATGGACTTTGGTGCCAAGACCAAAGGACAAATCCATCATTCGTATTAAGTGGGTGTTCAGAAACAAGATGGCTGAACAAGGGCTGATCATCAGAAACAAAGCAAGGGTAGTTGCTCAAGGGTACTATCAAGAAGAAGGTATTGACTTTGATGAAACCTTTGCCCCTATTGCAAGACTTGAAGCAATAAGACTGTTTCTTGCCTATGCTGCCTTCAAAGACTTCAAGGTGTTTCAAATGGATGTTAAGAGTGCTTTCCACAATGGTGAATTGAAGGAAGAGGTGTCTGTCAAACAACCTCCTAGTTTTGAGGATGAAAGCAAGCCAGACCATGTATACTTCTTGAACAAAGCCTTGTATGAACTGAAGCAAGCTCCAAGAGCCTGGTATGATACCCTCTCTTCTTTTCTAACCACTAAAGGTTTTACTAGCGGAAGCATAGATAGCACTTTGTTTATAAGAAAATTCAAGGGTGATGTAATCCTTGTGCAGATATATGTAGATGACATAATATTTGGGTCTACAAATTTGGACCTTTGTAAAAAGTTTTCTAAACTCATGTCTGATAATTATCAGATGAGCATGATGGGTGAACTAAAGTATTTTCTTCGTCTTCAAATTAAACAAGAGGTTGATGGAATTTTCATTCATCAAACAAAGTATGTAAATGGATTACTTAGGAAATTTGAGTTTGAAAATTGTTCTTCAAATAAAACACCCATGTCCACTACCTTAAAGCTTGGAAAGGACACTGATGGTAAATCAGTGAACATTACTGCTTATAGAGGTATGATTGGGTCACTTTTATACCTCACTGCAAGCAGACCCCATATAATGTTTTCAACATGTCTCTGTGCTAGATATCAAGCAGATCCCAAAGAATCTCACTTAGGTTCAGTTAAAAGAATTTTCAGGTACCTCAAAGGAACTCCTAATCTAGGTCTTTGGTACCCCAAAGACTCTGATTTTGAGTTAGTTGGATATACTGATTCTGATTTTGCAGGTTGCACACTAGACAGAAAGAGTACATCTGGTGGTTGTCAATTGTTAGGTAGAAGGTTAGTCAGCTGGTCAATCAAGAAACAAAACTCTGTTTCAACATCCACAGCTGAGGCAGAATACATTGCTGTTGGAAGCTGCTGTGCTCAATTACTTTGGCTGCAAAACCAACTACTTGATTATGACACACAGTTTGAAAACTCCCCAATCTTGTGTGACAACACTAGTGCCATTTCTATTTCTAACAATCCTGTTTTGCATTCTAAGACTAAGCATATTGAAATCAGACATCACTTTTTAAGAGATAATGTGCAGAAATAGAAACTTTCAATGGATTACATAAGCACTGATTTTCAATTACCTGATCTTTTTACAATACCTTTGGATGAGTCTCGGTTCAACTTCCTAATATCCAAACTTGGCATGTTAAACTTGTAACATATTCTTTTCTTAGATAGTTAACTTTGTGTGAGAAAATAATTTTGTTTGTGTGTGAAATGAAGTACTTATCAAAGCTTCTTTATATCTTACTGATAGTGAATCAGCTAAAGGAATTATGTCAGCTGATAACTATCAGCTAATGCAATACCTCAGCTGATCAACCATTAGCTAAGACCTAGCAGCTCAACTAAGTACATTCATTAGCTAACACTCGTTTTCACTAAAAAAGGATCAGCTGATACTTTTTCTTGTCAGCTGATGATATTCAGAGTTAAAATTATGTGTCCCAACACTTATTTTATTAATTTCTTATTTGTATTTATTGTATTACTAGGTAGTATTTAATCCCATTTAATTGTCTGTTAGTTGTCTGTGTATTTATTAACATCTCCGTTTATTACCTTTTTGTAGACGTGACAGTTACTTTTACAAAAAGATATTCCTGTGACAGTGTAGGTTTCCAAGGAAGATATAAATGTTGTTTGAGCAGTTTCTCATTTTCTAAGCTTTCAAAATTCTCAAACACTCTTCTTCTTCCCGAAATACAAACCCTGTTCTCTCATTACTTTCAGTATCTCCGTCCTGCAATCATGGTGACTTTCAACCCTGTTGCTACTCCAAATGCTATTCCTGGTGAGAACATCACTGTAAACTCTCAAATCACCATTCGACCAAACAATTTCCTCATTAACACAGATATCCCTTCAAGCAAAGAAAACCAGGGCTATGAACCTATGGTAGCTTTCATCTCTGCTCACCCTCTATTTCAATGTCTCTCTGCTCATCCTCTATTCATCTTTCCGAACATTATTGGAGAGATGTGGTATACTGCAAGGTATAATCCTGCCAAGCAAGTGATAACTTGTTCCTGTCTCAACAACACTATCAACTTTACCATTACTGTTAACTCTCTCAAACAAGCAATCTCTTTACCCGATTTATCCCCATTTCAACCATTTGCTTCACTGGATCAAACTCTGGAGGTCCTGCCCCTGATTGGCTACAATGAACCTGTTTCTCATGGTCAGTACAAATTGTCTGTGCTAGGACACCCATGGAAGTATCTCGCCAGTGTGGTCATTAGATGTTTTGGTCACAAGTCTAGCAGCCATGACCAAATAAACAAGTCTGAATTCATGGTTCTTCATGCTTGGTCACAGGGAGGAATATTGACTTTGCCCAAGTCATATTCACTGAGATGGTGGACAAACTCACTTTTGGCACATCAAAGAAATCAACCAGAACCCATGTTCCCTACATTAGGTATCTAAGTTTAATTGCACTTAGAAATATTCAGTGGGAGCACTATGTTGGGTTGGCTGCACACTTGCACACAATGACCATTCCTCAAATGGGTGGTAAAAAAATATTCCATATTATAAGGGAATTCCAAGGTTCTGCTATAACTGAACAAATGCAAGAGTTGATTGATGTTGCTGCTGATGAGGAAAATGAGAATGAGGAGGAAGTGGTTGCTGAGGATATGGATGTTGAAATGGCTGATGATTCCGAGTCTCCTGACATAATCACTGAAAATTCTGAGCAGTCTGTTGCTCCTACTCAAGATGAAGCCATGAATGAAGGAGAGAGGAATGATGAAGAGATTATAGATACTGGTGTCCAGGGGTTTAACTTTGATGTAGCTATGGCTGATGATGCTGAGTCTCCTGATGTTATTACAGAGAACTCAGAGCACTAAATTGCTGAGGAAAGGATGCATTCTGAGGGTATTCCATTGTTTGATCCTGCTGGCTATCCATAAAGAACTAACAATGAGGATTCTGAACACTCTATTGCTAACTCCTCAAGTCCAAAGGATCATGGAACCCAAGATGATGCTGGTATTGGTAGTAATTTTGGTGGTGATGACTATAATGATAGTGGTGATGATCATGACAGTGATAATGATGGTCCTAATGCACATGATGGTGATGCTAGTGGTCTGTTTATTCATGATGATGCTGATACTACTACAGTCACCGCATCCACTCCTATTATGATGCCCATGACTGTATTTTCCTTAAGTCCATCTCCTTCAAGGAAATCAAGGCATATCAGTCATTCTGATAGTGAAGGATCAAGTGCCTCTGTACATAGAGCACACAGTGGTGAAGATGAAGCTGCCACTAAGGATGTTGCTGAGGATGATGTGGTTTCTGACAAACTGCTTGAACTCATTGAAATCAGCAAAGCCAAAAATTCTCAGGTATGCCTCTTTCACTCCCTGAGGACACTCACTTGGTAGTCCTAACTAGTGAGAACCAATCCTCAACTCCCTGAGAACACACAAATGCCAAGCTCTAGTTCACTCAAACAGTCACTAGTTCTACTCCCCTAGTCACCCAAATAGAATCAAGGTCCATGGAGATAGTGCACACTGCACTTATCTTAGAGGATATGCTCATTGCACCTCTGACCTCAACTCCTATAGCTACCTCTTATGTTGAGGGGGAGCTTATGGATGTTGCCTTTACCCTTCAACCAGTGGATGCATCTTCCGAACATGATGCATCTGTAAAAATGAAACTCCTGCAATCTGTGTCACCCTCCCAACAGGGTGATACCATTGAAAGACTGACCTCCACCCAAGGTCATACCGTGTCTTTACCTATCATTGAGTCAGCTTATACCTTCAATGAGCTCACAACAGCTTATTGATGTAATAAGGGGAACCCCAATGAGTGTCACCCTAACTCACACTCACATATTTGTACCAAGTCTTGATTCAATTCTTACACATACTTGCTAGTGGTATAAACCAACCATTGGTACAGGGAACACCCTCTGTTCCTAGTGATCTTAGGCTTAACACCAAAGTCTATGTGAGGGACAACAATCCATTCCTGATATTGGCACTTTCTCTCAATTAATCCCAGTACAACCTATTCCCTCTACCTCCTCTGAACCTTAACCCTAAATCCTTCAAAACCTCCTATCTATCTCTCAACAGATGGATAGTCTTCAAGCCTCCTTTACCTCTTTCCAAACGAAAACAGAATCTCAACTTTCCCTTCTAACCCAAGAAGTTGAGTCATTCAAAGCAAACCAATCCTAACCCCAACCCACCCCTGCCTCAGTTGATCTTTCTACAATTCTTACAAAATTGGATCAACTGTTATCCCTATCCTCTACTCTTACTCCTACCCCTTCACCTACCATTTTTAACCAAACCCTCTCCTCTCTAAACCAAACCATTTCAAAGCTTCTTTCCCAACTTCAAACACTTAGACCTACCCCTCCCAATATTTTTGTTCCCATCCCTGACCCTATTCTAAGAGTAACTACACTTCTCAAAATCATCGATGATGAGGTCACCAAGTTAAGCCAATACTCTAGGCAGAGGCACATGGATACTCTCAAAGAGTTCACTAATGTAACTGATGCAATCAATAGGCTTAGACCTCTCGCCTCTACCTTTATCCCATCTTTCTCACCCATACCCTCTCACCAAAGAGCCTTACCTCCACCCTTCACTCAACCTCCTATTCCTACTGCCTCTCCTTCACCCTCAACCATTCCACCCTCTACATCTACTCCTTCTCCATCTCCCTATTCCTTTTTCACTCCTGGTGCTCCTGCTAAGCCTACTGTTTCCTGTCCCACCTATGATTATGACAAAAAGGGGCGAGAAGTCAGGTTCCTCTGGCTCTTTATCTCCAGCCTCTGTCAGAGCAGCTTGTGATGCACTTACTGCTCAAGTAGAAGCTCTACAACCAGCAGAAAGAACATAAGAAGCATCAGCCCTCAATGAAGCAGAAGTTCAGAACCAATCAACTGCTGAGGAGGAGAATACATCTAAAAGGGAGCAACCTGCTCAAGATGAGCAAAGGCCTAAAATAAGGCTAAAGAAAAAATCCAAAAGGAAGAATACCAAAAAGTCAAGGCAAGGTAAATCCTGTGCCCCAATCAAGTACCATCAGAAGACTCTGATGATAATGATGAAGATGACTTGCCTCTATCCTCTCTGCTCAATCTAAAAAAGCAGAATCTCTCTTCAACAAGTCGAACTGTCCAAGCTTCCTCTCCAGTGCAACAAAGTCAACCAACTCCCAACAGCACATCTAGGAGAAAAGGAAAGAAAATAATGTCTGCAGAGGAGATTGAAGAAGAAGAAAGAAGAGAGGAAGACCTTCAAAAGGAGGATGAAAATCTCAAAGAGCTTAGTGAACTGGCTGCTACACTTGGTACTTCAATTGAGGATAAAAGCCAAGGAAAGGCACCATGATTTTACTACTCCTGAAGAACTTGCTGCTATAATTGGTGCGACTGATGATGAGCTGAGAGAGATACAAGAAGAAGAAATGATCATACTGTCTTCTTAAGCCCATCAAGTGCAAGCTACATCATAGCAAGATGACCCTTCTGCCAAGAAAGTTCCTAAAAGAGGAAGAACTCACTAGGAAGCCATGCAAGCTTTACTCAACTTTGATTTTGGAAGCACTGCTAAGCCAACTGGAAGGCAATCTAAGGAGTTCTGGGAAAACAAAGAAAACTTGGTGGATAGAAAAACTGTAGAATTCATTTCAAGGGTCACTCCATACAAAGGTACAGATGAAGGTCCATATCTCAGAATAGTTAGAAGAGATGAACATAGTTCTTATGAAGATGCTTATCAACATCACTACAAGCTGTTCTCCTTCTATGAGATGATTGAGATCTTGTACAATCTCCTAAAGTCCAAAAGTGAAGTTGTCCAAAGGTTCATGGGAAAATTTGAATACTGGATAAGAATGTCAGTATGTCACAGACTCTTCACACATGATTAGTTTATAGAACACATTCAAATGATTGAAGATGCCTTCAAGAAAACATCTAAGGATTTTGTACCCATTGAACAGATTGTACTCAACCCTGACTATCCTTACCTTCCTGCTTATGAAAGTCTGAACGTTGCTATTCCTCCCAATACTCATCCTGAAATGTTCAAGTACATAACTATGCCTGAAAGAGGGACGTTCTTCAAGAACAGAGCTAGTGATTGGAGATTCCTAAGAGAATCTGACATAGGAAGAGCTCCAAGAGTTTTAATATTTCAAGCTTTGAGACTGGTAAGAGGACAGACAGGAAGTGAGCACTTTGAAAGTTTGATGGAAGCTAGATCTGATCAACTGGTGGCTACTCATCCTTTAGACAGACTGCTGGATGTCAAAGAAGAACCTTGGTGGCAAGACAACTGATACTTCATAACTAGATTAGTTGTATTTTCAATTTCCTAGAATAGTTCAATTTCTGTAACTTAGCATAACTCTTAGTTTGATTGCTCTGTACAAACTCTGTTGTAGTTACTTGTTTTGTAATCAAGCTTCAAACTTTGATCATGGACTACTTAGCTAAACTGCTAGTATAGATGATTCTTAGTAGATAGCTCACCTAGTGTATATATAGAAAATCAAAAATCCTAAAAACAGAAACAGGATAGAAAGATACCATAAAAATAGAACAATGGTACTTCATAAATGAAAAGATTCCCAAAAACAGAATATCAGGGAACATATTTTAAAGATTTACCAAAAACAGATAGCTAGGTAACCAAAATGCACTTAAAAGTTTTATCTTTACAAATCCGAGTCAAATTGATTCTTCTTAAACAAGATAAGGTTTTGTCTGTTGGAGTTCTATGTACCAAGCGGAAGCAACCAAATACAACAAACCAAGCATAATGTACAAGTTTTTAAAGCATAAAACCCAAGTCATGGACCAAACTATATAGCTAACATTTGCAACATGTAAAATAGAAAGAAAAAAGATTATACCCTGCTCCTTAGCTCCAGAAAACTCGTAGATGTAGTGGTGATGACTTAAAGACCAATGTAGCCATCCTCTATCGAAGTCTACCCTGGGTATAGTCCTTATCCTTGTACTAGCAAGCTTTTGAGAGCTTCAAAGCCTTGAACTCTCTACAAGAACAACCCCAAAAGCACCAGAAATTTGGACCTCCTTGTAGCACACTCAAAAGCCTCTTAAAGTTACTAACTAAGTGTTTTAAGTGTATGTATTGGCAAAAGAATATCAAGTGAAAAATAGAGGAGGCTTAAATAAACCCCCATGTGACACTTAGATACCCCAAAGACCGGCCAAGAAAGTTTCTACAAGGCTACATGCATTGGGCAAAAGAGGAGGTGGAATTAAATGTTGCATACAGTCTGTCAGGCGTTAGCGCCGCTAACTTTTAGGGTTTAGCGCCGCTAACCCTAAAAGGTTAGCGCCGCTAACGCGGCCTGCATCACAACTTTCCCATTTTGACACCATTGGTCCCTCCATCTTTAAGGCTGTCGAGATAGGTCCCGGTGTGTGACCCAATAGGCCCATACATCATCGGTAGTGATTCATATGGCGTACGTGTGTCAGCGAGCATACTCCAACAAACTCCCACTTTCACATGACACAATGTACCCATAAACCACAGACAAAGAGCGGCCTCTAGTAAGGCATCTCTGCCCCCAAATCAGCATGGGTTTTGTCATCTAGAACAAAAACCAAATCCAGAATCAGTTACGAAATGGTCCTATAGATAAGTGATCATTTATCCCTTCGTTCGTGATATCCTTGTGAACACGAGACATGGTAAAAGTCAATCTCCAGATCATTCACGATTATGTTTCTCGATCTTGATTAATGGTGACCCAAATTCCTGTTGCAATCGATCAAATATGATTGCAACTCGAGCATGGCCATGCATTTTACGTCATCTCTCAATCATCGAGGGGCCCATTGATATCTCTCTAAAACTAGAGGAACGAATCCCTTTTAGTACATTGCTCCTCCACATACACCATACTTTACCTAAAGGCACACTTTATAACAGCCAGTTACGAACTGCATTTGAAAGCAATCAAGGTAAAGCAGATCCATGCTTTGGAACACATGTATCTCCGGTCTAAGGTCAAAATGATATTATCATCCTGACTTACTCGTGACATAAACCATGAAGTAATTTAGGAGTGGGTCATCCAGTCACTTGACCATTGCAATCATAGGCGGAGTGTTGCATCTCTTTTATCTAATCCATTATTAGATATCGACCAACCACTTCCCTCAGTCTTATCTTAAACTTCCTCCCCATGATGAATGACCGAGTGTGGACATTTAGAATGTAAAATCCATTCAGGGAAGTATTAAACATGCTGAGATGGAACACAGTAAGGATTCATAAAATATTCGCCCTCGGCGTATCATTAAATCACATTTAATAAACAATATAGTATGAAATACAATACTGCTTAATGTTCCCAAAGTACAAGTACAAATCAAACACAAACCAAATATTACACTCAAACCAAGTCACTAGCGAATCTAACACCTATAGATCTAGTGTGAAAATCATGTACATCATGTGACAACAGTTTAGTGAAAGGATCGGCCAAATTTCCTTCCGATGCTACTCTGCTGATGGCAATTTCACCACTCTCTATTACATCTCTGATGAAGTGGTATTTTCGAGGAATGTGCCTCTTCCACTTATGAGCCCTTGGTTCCTTAGCTAGAGCAACCACACCCTCATTATCACAGAAAATCTCAATAGGATCGGATATGTCGGGATTTCGTGGGCTAGCAGCGGAAGCAAGGTACAACAAAAACAGCCCAAGGTACAAGCACATAAAGCATAAAAATTGAAATCCCACAAATGGACCAAACTCTATGTAAAGAAATGCAACAAGAAAAAAAAAGTGGTGGTTATACCTTTCTCCTTAGCTCTAGAAAACTGATTGTCTCGTGGTAGTGATGCTCCAAGTGAGAAATGCGGATCGACTAGTGGGTAGTACCCCGGGAACACGTCTAACCACACGAGCTAGCGAGCCTTCGTGTTTCTTCACTATGAAAAACACGTTGGAACAGCAACAATAAGACCAAAACTCTGGAGCAAACTCTCTTGAATTTTCTCTTGGCCTCTTGTAGCACCAAAGAAGACAATATGAATGTAAAAGAGAAAAGAGAGAGCAAAAGAAAAGCCCACTCAAACCTAATGAGTTCCACACCCTTCTTTTGGCTCCAGATTCGGGACATAACTCCACAAACCGGCCATGCCTCGAGATTAAGAAATCCACATGCATTGGTTGATTTAGGAGGTGATTTGACAAATGGCACTGGCAGGGTTTAGCGGCGCTAACCACAAGTTAGCGGCGCTAACTCAAAATAGTTAGCGGCGCTAACGCACCCTGTCAGCGATTTGACACAAAGTACATGCAGCCGTAGCGGCTCTAACCTCTAGGACTTAGCGGCGCCAACCCCTAAGAGTTAGAGGCGCTAACGCGGCCTGCGATGTCAGCTTTTGTCTTTTGCCATATTTGGTCCCTTAACTTAAGTTGCTGTCAGGTTAGAACCCGGTGTATGACCCAATAGGCCCATACATCATCAGCAGCGGTCCATATGGCGTACGTGCATTAATGGGCATATTTCTAACAACCAACTTGCACATTATGCACCGTACCCATGTAACCACAGACAAAGAGCGGCCTTTAGCAAAAGCATCAATGCCCCCAAGTCAGTATGGGTTCCGCTTCTTTGCAGAAAATCGTTACCTACATAAGAACGTAGAGGCTCTATATGATAAGTGATCAAAACTCCTTTTGTTCGTGATATCCTTGTGAACACGAGAAATGGATTGATACGTCAATCTCCAGATCGTTCACGATTATGTTTCTCGATCTTGATTGGTGGTGACCAAAATTTAAGGACATATCTGATTCTCAATCAATATTCCTTTATGCATGGCTATGCTTATTTTGGTGTTAGCGCCCAATCATCGAGGGGCCCAGGGATATCTCTCATACCAGAGGAATAAATTCCGTTGACTAAAGTAAGAAAGTTTCATGCTCTAGTAATTCATACATCTCAGGCGAAGGACGTAATGATATTATCCTTCCGAGTCACTCTTTGACCATGATCCATGAAGTGAACTCGGGTGCGGGTCTTCTAGTCACTTGAAACTCTTTTCAAGCACAGGTTACTGTTGCGTTTCTTGCATTCAATCCTTGATCAATGCACAACCAACACCTAACCTCAGCCTTATTTCAAACTTATTTCCCTTGAAGAATGACTAGCTGTGGAAATTTAGAATGTATAAACATCCTGGGAAGTGGTTAAACATGCTAAGATGGGACACAGTAAAGACCAATGAAGGTAACCGCATCATGCGTATATATAGTCCCCACTATATATCGATACAATCATGAGTGAGCAGTACTGCTTACCGTTCCCAAAGCTTATAAGTAAATCAAACATTTACTAAAACAATATTCAAGCCTAGTCATAAGCATTAACAATGCTATTATACCTAGTATGAAATTCATCACTAGTATTTGACAACGGCTTAATTGTGGGATCATCTACACGATATTCCTTTGTACTCTTTTGTATTCTCTTATTAAACCACTTGCAAAGTGTTTATCAAAGAGATCATACATAATATTATCATATTCGTCACATCCTCAATGTTACCGAAGTCTACAATAGGATCAACGACGCTTATGATTATTAGAGTCGACATACTCTCAATGTAACCGAAGTTCACAATAGAGTCACTGACACCGACTTTTATTAGAGTCGACATGCCCTCAATGTCACTGAAGTACACAATAGGGTCAATGACACTCATTTGAATTTAAATGTCGTATCTACACCACATATTTGTATATTTAAAACTTCGATTATAATCGACAGTCTTACAAGTATGGATTTGCTTGCAGTAATAACTAACTTAAGACAACTCTATTTTCGTCGAATATCAAGAACATACTCCAGTATTTCTTGAATTTTAGAATCCACTTTACTCTATGTACACATTTATACTCTTGACACAATAATTCCATCAATAGGTTGATAAAAACCGTAAATTAGGACATTATTTTCATTGAGTATATTTTACTAGGAACACATGAAGCTCCCACTAGCCCTGACAAGATTATCTGGCTTAATCTATGCTTTCTAGAAAACTCATTCCTTTGACTTTCTCGTAAAGTAGGATTACAGTCGCAAGATGCAAGTTTTGCTGACTTTAGTCATGGACACAACTTGGACATAATGGATATATAAGACCTCGGAACATGCTTCAAACATTTCCTCAACTTAATCCTGCGAAGGATGCAGGTCTTCTTATTTCCATGTGATCTTACTTGTTTCCCAAAAGCGACAACAATGCTTCACATAATCAAGACCTAATCTGGATATTATGGATGAATAAGACCCTCGGAAAGTGCCTTAAGCATTTCCTCAACTTAATCCTATGAAGGATATAGGTTTCTTACATCCAAGTGAACTAATCTTGTTTCCGCAAGGTGACAACAATATTTCACTTTATCCAAGTTATCTTCAACATAACCACTAGAACATGTTTCCATATAATCAATATGAAACACTTTGTCTCTAGTCGGTATTTGAAGTTGTCCATAATTGCATATATTTTAGTCCCTTCACCCTTCTTGGATAACACCTTGGGTGTGGCATTAACCCAAGTCAAGTACTTGGATGCAGCAAATGGGTTACATCTATTTATACCATTATCTTCTTATATTCACTAGTGAACACAGGGTCCCACTATGTTTCCGATGAATGATAACATCACAATAATTTACCATCAAGCTGCTGTTACTAAAATATGACAACCTCATATCTAAATAGCCTTCTTGATTTCCATCAGATTTAAAGAACCAATGGATATTGTCAGGTTTTACCAACATCTCTATGTTGATTAAATGCTAGTGTCAACATTAGGTCTTTTATTTAAGTTTTACGTTCTTCCACTGGAATGCTTTTATAAATTGTCCTTTCCCTTTTGAGCAACCAAATATGGTTCCCATAAGTCTAAGAAACAATTATCCAAAACTCAGATGATCTACTTAAATATACAAGCATCAACTTATAATTCATCCATCTCCCACTAAATGTAGACTGAATAATTTTAAGTTACGAAATTGACAAGCAAAGAACTCTTTCTAGTCAAAGTCTCACTAGATGCTTAAGTGACCATAATGTTGGAGTTTTAGATTGAGGACTTGGTTTATAAAATTAATGTATACCAATCACATTGAATACATGTTTAAGGCCTACCTTTTACCAGATCATCGACGAAGATATCCGGTTATTTTTTAAAGTAACACCATGTACAAAAATGTGTTTCTTAGAGAAAACGAATTATGGGTTAAACCCATGATTCATTTCAAGTTATGGATAATGGAAACTTAGCATCTTACCTAGATCTAAGAATCGATATCTATATGCCCTTATTGATTCCCAATTTCTTAAGGTTATTTCCGAACACCTCCAGGTTTCAGACACAAACCTCTTATCTAGTTAAACATTCTCCCAACAACTATCATAAAGATGGTGATGGTTTCACTCTATATTGCATACTTGAACGGATTATCCACACAAATGTGATCAAAATCCAACAAGTTATAATCCTTCCTCCCAATACTGGTGAAAGATTTCTTAATCACCCTAGTCAAATAAATAATATTTACATCATTCATTTAGCCCGAAGCTAAACTTTTACAAAGATCCTAACCACATGGATCTAAGTGATGTAAATATTGTTTACTTGGTCAAGTTTGATTATGCCATAGAGCTAATGTATCCAAACCACTTTTGGATCTAAGAATCAATTATTCATGATTTCCTTATTACATATAACGAGCCTTTATGTATGCAATGATATGGATAAGTTTTGATAAAACATCTCAAAATAATTTTTCAAAAAATGTTTCAATTCCAAGTGATATCCATCGTCATCAAATGTGTATTTAAGCACTAAAAATAGTCAAAAATAACCCATAAGCATATACATGGATCGAATTTGAAATGAAACCATCAAAATGAAATTTTTTCATAAAATACAAGGTTCAAAATACATCCATCATCTCCAAAAGAACATACAATAAAGAAGTTTTGCCACGCAGGGCATACAAACAAAAGTAATAAATTAATCCGGAATTAATGGCGAGACTAACACTCCCAATTCTCTTGTAGAAGACAATCAACAAAATTTCTTCTTCAGAGATCCGGTTCTTCAAGCTTTTCCTTCTTGCATCGAACAGACCTACACTTTGTAACAAAAATAAATTTGTGACAAACATGAGTCTTATAGCTCGGGTAAACAACCCAGCTTATTAAGGAATAGCAATGAACTAAATCATGAATGTACCTCAAGTAAGAAAATTAACTCTCTCTTTTCTGAGAAGTTTTATATCCTCTCGGCACGAAGGGCAGGCATGACGGCCCCAATCCCCAAATCTTCCGCAGAAGTAGCAAACCAACCCTTGTTGAGTCTCTTTAGGCACATCATCAATGTCCATAGACTCAAAACTTGAAGAAAGCTTGGAAACTCCAACTTCTTCTTTTGATGGGATCGATTTCTTCTTCTTGGCTAAAAGTTGTCCCTTAGAACCAAGAACGAGAGTGGATGAGGATGATGTATGCTTGGGCATGTTAGATTCTACATCCTTCAACATTCCATGCAATTCATCTATAGATATTTCCTTTCCATGCATATGATAGTCCTTTACAAACTTTTCATATGTGGCGGGCAGAGACTGAAGTATGAAATTCACACCAAGCTCCCTCCCAACAGGAAATCCTAGTCTCTCCATTTGGTCCATGTATGATTTCATCTTCAAAACATGGGCACTAACACTCCCACCTTCCCGCATCTTACAACCGGTTAGACATTTAACACACTCATAATGTTCTTGCCTAACTTGCTGTTGGAATACATCCTTCAGCTTGTTAATCATGTCATACACAGTCATGTGCTCAAATTAATTTCGCAGTTCTACGCTCAAACTTGATAACATGAGACAAGCAAGATCGTGCGTATCCCGAACACGCTTTTCATACGCGTATCGGATAGTCCAATCCGCATTGATAGTAGGTGGTTCAGGTAGGGGTTCCTCAAGGATGTGCAACTTTGACTCGGCACGTAGGACAATCCTCAAATGCCTAGTCCAGTCAACAAAGTTCACTCCCGTGAGTTTCTCCCTTTGTAGGAACATACGAAGTGAATAGTTCGACGTGGTGTGGTTTTGATTCGACATCCTATATTTAAAGAGAGTACGCGAATTAGTTGGTTTGATTTAATCCTCGTTAAAATAATTACCCATATCGTCTCGAAAATATTTTAACAAGCGCTAAGAACCATATTTCACTCCAATTCATGACGGGGTTGCCGCGGATCACTTCATGGAGCTATTTAGGCCGATAACCATTTTACCAATTGCTATCTCTATTGCAACTCTTAGACACTTGCGGGATCCTACGACAACCATCGGTCGTTTGGCATGTTTGATCCCTACCTGCACCAATTCCAAATTAAAATTCTTGGTTGACTCGTGCTAAGCTCGACAATCACTCAAGGATTTTAGTTTGTAATTGTAAATCGTCCGTCAAGATATACGATGTCAAACCCACCAAAATTGTCTCGTGCTAAGCTCGACAACCAAAATTGTGAATTTGTCACACGCACCTTCCACACAGTTTTACAAGAGTTGGCTCGTGCTAAGCTTGACAACCAAAACTCATAAATCTAGATTCGGGTGGTATCGACTTACGGATGGTGCAAAATTTACGTTTTATGAAAACGGGCTTTTGTTTCCGGCTTGGTTACAGATTAACTTGTTTAGTGACAAACCTATTTCCACTAGGTGAGTTAATCTTGTATGTGAGCGCGTGAGAAAGTTGTAAACCATTTTTACCAAATCTCTTGTGATTTTATTAATTTTCGAAAAATTATCTAGCATACGAATCCTAAGCAAACCATGCAAGAAATAATAAAATCACATCACACGCATATATACGAAATAAATTGGTAATCCCTTGCCATAATTCCTATGTGTTCTTCCCGTGAGCCAAAACGGGTAGAACGTAGTCAAACTAAGGGAAGGAAGGTCTTCAATGCGAGCTCCCACTAGAACCGCCATCTCCAATGGACTTCACCAGCTTCTATGGACATGCTCCATCTCCTTCCGACTCCATCTTGCGTGTTTTCATCCAAATTGTACAACAAATACAATAGAAATTGAAATGGCATACAAGCCAAAAAAAAGTTCCTATTTATCTAGTACAAATACATGGATGAATGAAATGGCATGCAAGCCACAATATTATTACAAATATAACAATTTTAATAAATATTACAGCCCATATGTGATATTAAATCACCAAATTGCATCCAAACATACAAAGTCAATCACAAGGTCAAAGGCAAGGTTACCAATTTCAAATCTATCACATACAACCAAACATAACAAAATGGTATTTCAAAAATACCAAAACAAGCAAACTTATTCTGAAACAAATTTCCAGAATCAACAAGATGCCAAAAACCCGAGAACCAAAACTGTTTTATTTTTAAAAGAAAAATTCGGTCCAGCGCGCATAGCCCCGCTAACGCTCATGAGTTAGCGCCGCTAACCCCTATTTCCAGAAAACAAAAAATTTTTGATTCGGGTTTTTCAGGCCACCAAGTGCAAATCTAACATAGAGGTGGCTCTGATACCACTTTCGGGATTTCGTGGGCTAGCAGCGGAAGCAAGGTACAACAAAAACAGCCCAAGGTACAAGCACATAAAGCATAAAAACCGAAATCCCACAAATGGACCAAACTCTATGTAAATAAATCCAACAAGAAAAGGAAAGAGGTGGTTATACCTTTCTCCTTAGCTCCAGAAAACCGATTTACTCGTGGTGGTGATGCTCCAAGTGAGAAATGCGGATCGAGTAGTGGGTAGTACCCCGGGAACACGTCTAACCACACGAGCTAGCGAGCCTTCGTGTTTCTTCACTATGAAAAACACGTTGGAACAGCAACAATAAGACCAAAACTCTGGAGCAAACTCTCTTGAATCTTCTCTTGGCCTCTTGTAGCACCAAAGAAGACAATATGAATGTAAGAGAGAAAAGAGAGAGCAAAAGAAAAGCTTACTCAAAACTAATGAGTTCCACACCCTTCTTTTGGCTCCAGATTCGGGACATAACTCCACAAACTGGCCATGCCTCGAGATTAAGAAATCCACATGCATTGGTTGATTTAGGAGGTGATTTGACAAATGGCACTGGCAGGGTTTAGCGGCGCTAACGTGCTCTGTCAGCGATTTGACACAAAGTACATGCAGCCGTAGCGGCGCTAAACTCTAGGACTTTGCGGCGCTAACCCTTAAGAGTTAGCGGCGCTAACGCGGCCTGCGATGTCAGCTTTTGTCTTTTGCCATATTTGGTCCCTTAACTTAAGTTGCTGTCAGGTTAGAACTAGGTGTATGACCCAATAGGCTCATACATCATCAGCAGCGGTCCATATGGCGTACGTGCATTAATGGACATATTTCTAACAGGATATGCTTGGAACCACTCCAAGGTCTTGGATGAACTTCCTCATCCATACCACCCCCTTAGCTGCTTCACTAGCCGTAATGTACTCAGACTCGGTAGTTGAATCAGCTATGGTGTCTTGATTGGAGCTCCTTCAACTTATAGCACCACCATTTAGAAGGAACACGAACCCCGATTGTGATCGGCAGTCGTCCTTATCAGTTTGGAAGCTTGCATGAGAGTAACCATGTACTCTTAGCTCTTCCTCACCACCATAAAGTAAGAACATCTCTTTTGTCCTCCGAAGATACTTGAGAATGTTCTTAACTGCAGTCCAATGGGCTTGCCCGGGATTGGCCTGATATCTACTCATCATGCTCAAAGTACACGATACATCACGACGAGTGCATAGCATGGCGTACATGATTGATCCTATTGTCGAAGCATAATGGACCCTCTTCATTACGTCTAGTTCCGCATTAGAACTAGGACATTGAGCCTTACTCAACGTCACTCAATGCAACATTGGGGTGTTACCCCTCTTTGCGTCCTCCATCTTGAATCTCTTCAAGACCTTGTCGACATATGCACTTTGGCTAAGCCTAATTAGCCTCTTGGATCTATCTCTATAGATCTTAATGCCCAAGATATATGCTGCTTCTCCCAAGTCCTTCATTGAGAAACAACTCCAAAGAAAAGATTTAACTTCTTGCAAAGTTAGGACGTCGTTCCCAATAAGTATAATATCATCTACATATAGGACAAGGAATACTACAGCGCTCCCACTAGCCCTGACATATATGCATGGTTCATCCTTACTTTTCGAAAATCCAAACTCTTTGATTTTCTCGTCAAAGCACAGGTTCCAGCTTCGAGATGCTTGCTTAAGTCCATAAATGAACTTCTTTAGTTTGCAGACTCTATCAGGATACTCAGGATGTACAAAACCCTCGGGTTGTGACATAAACACCTCTTCATTAAGCTTCCCGTTAAGGAAGGTGGTTTTTATATCCATTTGCCATATCTCGTAATCATAAAACGCAGCTATGGCCATAAGTATTCTAATAGAATTCAACATGGCCACCGGCGAAAAGGTCTCCTCATAGTCAATCCCATGAGTTTGCGTGAAACCTTTAGCCACCGGTCGGGCTTTGAAGGTATCCACAGATCCATCCATGCCGGTCTTCTTCTTGAAGACCCATTTACACCCCACTATCTTACACCCTGGTGTAGGATCAACCCATTCCCATACTTGGTTGTCCGACATGGATTGCATCTCACTCTCCATTCTTTCCTTCCACCTAGTAGACTCATTGCCCGCTACGGCTTCCCGGTAGTTGGTGGGTTCATCATGATCCACCAATAGGTCATCGCCCTCAGATATGAGAAACCCATATCTCTCTGGCTCGTGACGTTCTCTACCGGACCTTCGAGGAATTAATGGAGCGTTGTCAGGTACTGACGCATCCTCTTGCTCGGTTTCAACCACTTCGGGTTGAGTGCTAGTGCCGACACTAGTCCCTTCTCCATCGGGTTCTTGAACTTCCTCAAGATCAATCCTCTTTCCACCGAATTGCATGGATATCATCTCCCTTTCAAGGAAGACCGCCCTTCACGCGATAAATAATTTGTTTTCGGAAGGTTTGTAAAACAAATAACCCATGGCTCCGGTTGGATACCCAATGAAGTAACACCTCTCGGATCTAGGTTCAAGTTTGTCCTCTATCTCTTGTCTAACGATGGTAGGACATCCCCAAACCTTGAGATATGCGACTTTTGGAGCAACTCCATGCCACATCTCGTAAGGTGTCTTTTGGACATTCTTAGTCGGTACGAGGTTAAGGATCCTAGCCACCGACTCGAGAGCGTACCCCCAAAAACTAATGGGTACTTCCGTTCGACTCATCATCGATCGGACCATATCTAACAATGTCCGATTCCTCTACTCGGCGACACCATTCAATTGTTGCGTCCTAGGAGGAGTTAGTTGTGAAATAATTCCATAACTATCCAGATGATCACGGAACTCCGAGCTCAAGTACTCGCCTCCCCTATCGGAGCGAAGTATCTTGATAGTCTTGCCCAATTGATTTTGGACTTCGTTTTGGAATATCTTGAAGACCTCAAAGGTCTCAGACTTATGCGTAATCAAGTAGACATATCTATATCGACTGAAATCATCAGTGAATGTAACGAAGTATCTAGAGTTGTTCCTTGTAACATGCTTGAACGAACCGCATACATCGGTATGCACTATTTTCAACAAGCATTTAGCCCTTTCACCCACACCGGTAAAGGGTGACTTAGTCATCTTGCCTAATAGACAAGACTCGCATGCTTCATTTGAACCGAGGTCAAATTATTCCAATATCCCATCCGATTGGAGCTTGGTGATGCGTTTCTTGTTTATATGGCCAAGACGACTATACCATAAGGAAAACTTATTCAAACCATTTTTGGATCCAGAATCAATGTTCATGATTGCTCTATTATTTTCTATGTATACATCAGCTTTGTATATGCCACGACATGGATAAGCTTTAAAATAACATACATCATTTCTTGAAACAACAAATCCAACCATTTTCAAATTTAAAAGAGTATCCATCATCGTACAAAGCATAAAAAGATAAAATGTTTCGTGCCACAGGTCGCGAATAGCATACATATCTTAAAATTATAGAATAGCCAGACTTAAAAGTAAGCTCTACGCTTCCTCTCTCTAATATGGGGACGACCTCCTTGTTCCCCATTATTAGCTCCAGCTCTCCATCTCTCAACCTTCTACTTTCTCTTAGCACCTGCACAATGTTACAAACGTGAGTGCCACAGCCGGTATCTAAAACCAAGCCGTCAGATGTAGAAGTATGATGGAGTTCAATCATAAACGTACCAGAAGTAGAAGCGCCCACTCCCGAAGCTTGCAGGTTCTTCAGGCCTTTTAATTACTTAGGACAGCTTCGGCGCATATGCCCCTTCACCCCGCAGAAAAAGCAAACCGCCTCTTCCGGAGTCTTGTCTTGAGGGATTGGACCCTTCGGCTTTGGCTCCGGGGCAGGGTTCGGCTTGGGTGCCCCAACCTTACCCTTACCTTTACCCTTCGGTGTAGAGGCCGGTTTCTTCCTCTTCTTCGAATCACCCTCCTTGATGGCCAAGACGGGAACGGAGGTAAATGGATTTTGCTTGGTCATGTTGGACTCGGCGGTACGCAGCATACCATGCAATTTAATTAGGGATTTATCCATCCCGTGCATATGATAATTCACAACGAATTGATCATATGACGGTGGGAGAGACCGTTGTCAGGATCGGATATTACTTAATATCAAATAACAAGAATTATCTTGTGAAATAAAATCAGAATTGTTAAAAAGACAATCTATAGTTTTGATCACAATCAATTAAGAAATTGCGGAATCACACTCAATTGATTAAGAAGGTTTTGAACATAAGAACAATTCAATCAATAAACATGAAGTAATACTGCCAAAACGATGTTTATTGATAACCAATCGATGATTACAATATTCACCTACACCTCCAATCTAACTTCTTATGTTAGACCAAGAACACAATCTATTCTTAGGTTTCAAAAGAAACTTAGAGGCTAAAACACTTTCTGAAAGCAAATAACAATTACGTATGAATGCAAAAACAATTATGATCGAGATCTATATTCTAATCGAGTATTTATAGACTCTTGATCCTCCTTGATAAGTTGACAGTTAGGTAATCTTCTATCTTCTGAGATAATCTTGAAAATCTTCGAACTTTGTTAAAGATATACTTCAAATCCAAGAAGATAGCATTTTCTATAAATAGCTCAACTGAAACTGTTTGTTGAATGAAACAGTTCTGATCTTCTTCTAACAGTCTTCTCTTCAAGGTCTTCTAATAGTTGTAAACTTTGTACTAACAGTTCTGATCTCTTGGACTAACAGTTGTAAAGCTTACAACAACTGTTAGTTACAACTGTCTTCGTATTACAACTAACAGTCCTCGACTGTTTTATCAGAATCCTTCTAACAGTTTTGAACTGTTTTCACAAAATCCATTAATAGTTTTAACTTTGCATCTTCAACAGTTTCAATGCCTTTAGCCAATTTCCAACAATCTCCCCCTAACTTAAAGAATTTGAACAATGCCTTTAAGTTCTTCGATTCATAGGGTTCAACCTCAGATGAATTTAGCATATGCAAAGAATAACTTCCATTATTTAAGCAAAGTCAACTGTTTCAATCAAAATTGAAAGAGAATTACACAGACTTGAAAAGTTTCAGTCTTTCTTTTATTCTCTTAAGCAGATCATCCTTTATTCTATCAGATCCATAGAATTTAGCCTTTGACATGCATTGAAGCTTTACTTTACTGTGCTCTACAAACTCCAAATCAAACCATTGAGACTGAGCATTTGCCATAACCATGTGATACACTCTAGCTTTAGCATACACCTTTATTGAAATTATTGGAAAAGCCTCATCAGTAATCAAAACTGGTATTATCTCTTTTGGACTGCATATACTCGCAAGATGCCTCATCAAAACTCTAATCTCAACCTCCACAGCATCTGCATAATGACTAATTCCATAAACATACATATCCTGTAGATCTCTTCTAGTCAAATTGTTCACAAGTTGAAAGAAATTTAAATAACTCTCTATTGGCTCGATTTCTCTCACAACTGTGACTCCTTGCTTACCAGTATCATACCTTAAAACTTCAAATCTCCATTCTTTTATGTGAGACTTCTGACCCAATTGTTCTTTCTCCAATTTGGCAATTCCTTGCTGAAGTTCTGTTCTCAGTCGATCTTGCACTATCATTGAACCATCTCAGCTTTCTTTTTCTCAACTGTTTTCTTTGGAGGTGGAGGTGCTTTTCTTGTCACAATCCTTTTACTCTTTACACCTTTTTGCTCTTTTTCCTCTTCATCTATCTGTTTAGTGAACTCATCAGCCAGCTTCTTTGCTATCTTAAAATCTGTCTGTTCTTGTTCTTGAAGTTCTTTGGTTAATTTGAGCTTTGGTAGTGCAACAACTATCTCCTTTCCTTTTCCTTGTACAACTTGCAGTTTCTTTTCACCAGCCCTCTCAGAAATACTAATCCCTTTGAATCCAGGCTTTGGCTTAAGTGGCTTAAGCTTTGCAGACTTTCCCTCTAGCCAACCATCCTCAATCTTCTGTCTCATCTGATTGACACTGCATATTAGCATTTCACTTCCCATTTTCACCAGATAGTCTTGTTTAACCTTTGGCCATGATCTATAAACCTCTGTTGAAGGGTAATCACCAGACAAAATCATCGTATTGATCAGCACTCTATCCACCACTGATAGTTTCTCCTCAACTGTTAATTCACTAGGTGCAACTGTTAGTTCATCCGCTGCAATTGTTTGTTCATCCTCTGCAACTGTTTGTTCTGGCACTTCAGCAACTGTTGGTAATGAACTCTCCCCCTTTTTGATTGGAACAGTTGAAGGAGGTCTTGCAGCAGCTGTCAACTGTTGTAGTACTTGATCGTGTAGCTTTAGTACCTCATTAGCATGCTTCAAACTGTTGGTCAAAACCTGGATTTGATGATCCTGCTGAAGAATCCTTTTATTCTGTAATGATAGGCCGCAAAGAATGGTGCAAAATTTGGATCCGTCAATGCTTTATGTTTCATGCGAGCCTCAAGTCAAACAGTGTTGCCACTGTTAACATGTCATTGACCGATATAACTGGTGGTTCACTCAAAAGAGATTCCACACCAGTACCCCTTTGTTCTTGGTACTGGGGATTTCCAGAAGCTGTTTTACCAGCCTCTGTTGCCGTGGTTGAGGTCTTAATGATGTTAACACTATCCTGTTCATCCGTTGCGGATGAAACAGTAGTGTTAGCCTCAAAAACCACATGATCACCCTCTAATGGAGTGATCACCTCCTCATTGTGCCTGGGAGACAGCACGAATGGTTCCCTTTCGATATTCTGCACAGGTGAATGCACCTGTGAAGGCTAACAGTTTGGGATTTGAGAACTGTGGTGGAAGGAGCACTAACAGTTCTTTTTCGCTTTTGGAATGTTTGAGGAGTGGCTTGTGTTGTAGCTCTATCAACGGTATCAGAGGGGATTATATGAGTATCATGAGCTGTGGGTTCTAGAGTTGGTGGTGTAGCAATGTTGTGGGCTTCATGCTCAACTCTAGCAGCTCTGTTTCTTGAAAGAAACTCCACCATTTCAGAGAGTGGTGGAGTTATGGCACTAGAGAAGCTCTTGCCCTTTATCAGCAACTTGCTCAATGTGGAGGCCACATGAGCAGAGGGAATGATGACCCTCTTGTGTTTTTGGAGATTTGGCAACAAAAAGTTTAGCAAAACTTGCACAAATCTGGGGTACATAAAAAAGAGACCATATTTGGTCCCAAGATGCTTTACCATACCATTAAATATCAGTTTAGAAAAGTTAAAGCATATATTGTTTGCTAGACAGATGAGTGCAAGAGCAATGTTGCTCCCAAACTCATTCCAGCCTGTTCTCTTAGGGCTAATGCACTGCTGGAGAGTATGGATCATGAACTTCCAGTGTGAGCAGAATTGCCCTTTGTAGAAGGTACCCTTTCTCCTAGGGCCCTCATACCTAAGTTTAACTAACTCGACATGCAAAAATTCTAAAGAGACAGAGTCAGAATACTCACCATGTCGATCATTCAGTTGTAGATGTTGGCGGATGGTATCCTCAGAGACGGACACATTCATATCATCAACAGTGGAATCAATCCATTGCACACCAGCTTCCTCTCTGACCGTCGCATTTTTCCAGAATTGATCAAGATGGGAAGTGTAGATGGTAGGATTTATGGTGAGAGCAGTGTTGAGATTGGACATTGAAAGGTAATCGATCATATCATGGAAAGTGGTCAGGTTATCAGGTTTAGCAAGATATGCGAGCATATTGTGTTCTTTCACGAAGGGAAGGGGAGCCATTGCAAGTCGAAAGCAAAATTCTAGGGTTTACGTATAATCGAAGTTCAGAAAGCGTGAATGAACTTGTGAGGAGGGAATGCCTTATATATGTTTCGAATATTAAATTCAATTCAAACATCCTCAATTTCTGCAAAGACTAAAACACCCTTAAGTAAGCTAACAGTTGATGGATAAAAATGAACGAACAGTTGAGAACAGTTGAGAACTGTTATCAGAAGAACGTACAACTGTTACTTAAAAAAAATTTCTCCCCCTTAGAAGAACATGCAGGTTGCTTAACAGTTGTGCACTCCATTCACTAACAGCTGGAAACTGTTAGTTGTAATTTTGAAAAACAGTTAGTTGAACATGTGCAACTGTCAGACAACAAGCATCAGCTGACAACAATCATTAGCGAATATCAGCTAACACCAACAGCTGATACATCATTAATAAAACCATTAGCTGACAAAACATCATAAAATTATGCATTTTATTCATGTTTAACACAGAGGAATTGCAAAGTACATGACTAGTCATCAATTACAATAACTTCATGATCATCAAGTACAATGACTTCATTATCAGCATCATTCCTTTTGACATTGAACCACACAACCGAGTCGTCAGTGACTTCCAGATTCAATTCAAACAGCAAGCAGCAGGGGGTAGGTAAATTGTTGCTTTGTATAAAATGTTCAAATTCACTTCTTATTCGAACATGATCAGTCATTTTGTATGTCCTACGTGGGTCTGGATGCTGGGTTAAAGTGAAACCATCACAAACTCCATTCATGTCAACAATACATGAGGAGTACTTCCAAATCTCATCCATCCTAACAAAGGGAGCTGGAATGGTCACATAACTCTGCTTAGCATTGATCTTTTTGAAGGTCAAGATGAAATGGTTAGTAGCCATTTGTAGACAAAATTATGCTCTTTGGAATGTGAATGCAAGCTAATTTATAGACAAAGTTGTAGTTGAAAAATAGCCAATAATTAAGCATGCAGTGACCTGTCATGTCCATTCAACACATGACACAGTAAAGTGACAAACCTTGACCAGTTGAAAACTGTTCTTAATAAAGTAACAAACCTTGACCGCACTGTTTGTGGGACATGCAGCTAGATACTTCCAAAACTGTTGATGGGACACACAGTTCTTCTCTTCACTGAACACTTAAACCAACAGTTGTTAGATATCAACACTAACAGTTGCAAACTGTTAGTGAGAAAACATCGAGAAACAAACAACTGTTAGTCCAGGTTAATCATTCCAATGTTTGAGATCAAAAAGTTGAACATGCTCACATCAAATGCTTTAGTGAACAAATCAGCTAATTGATCATCAGTATGAACTTTCATAACTTGGATTAACCTTTTCTCATTGCAATCTCTAATAAAGTGAAACCGAATTTCAATGTGTTTTGTTTTAGAATGCTTCACTGGATTATTGACAATGCTAATAGCACTTGTGTTATCAACATAAATTGGTATATGCAAGAAAGACAAACCATAATCCAGAAGCTGATTCTGAATCCACAACACTTGTGAACAACAGCTTGATGCAGCAATATATTCAGCCTCAGCTGTTGAAGTTTGTAGGACCGTTGGGGGTTCTAAACTAAAACACCCTAATGCTAGGACTGATCTAGGATGAGAAATAGTGCGGAATATTTATTTCCCAAACCTCCTAAGGATTCTAAGATCTGCTTAGGTGTCCGGCACACAGTAACACTAAGAAAAACACAGAGTAGAAACAAGAACAAACTATAAGAACTCACACAGAATGCTTAAGACTGCCCTTGGATCCGAGATTAACACTAAGTTTGCGTTTACCGAGGTTAAACTTGCAATTTCGAAGGCTCACTAAGGCTTAAGGTCATTCCCCGTCGATTACTCGATTACCCGCGATCTCTAATAATTTCTCTCGAATCCTCGCACTAATTCATAGTTCATACGTATTTATAGTGTGGAATACGCGCTTACCTTAAATAACTTTCACTACGCACGTGATGAGACTCACCACGCACGAAATGAATCCAGTACGCACCTACCGGTTGTTTTAATGATAATTAATTTAACTTTAACCGACTACTTCACCACGCACGTAGTGAGATCCACTATGCACGTAGTGGACTCATCACGCACGTGATGACCTTCACACATACTTAAACTTCCAAACACACATCAACACATGATTAAGTACTTGTAAGCTTAAGATAAACATAAATAACCACTTAGAACATATAACCATGCAAACCATTAATCAAAACACATTTGAATTAACATTTCAAGTAAGCATGTATGTATTTGATTGATAAGAACTAGGGATTCACAATTATGCACCAACATACTCCCCCTAAGACCTAGTTCTATCAACAAAAATTGCACAAAGCAAAATACACAAAGCAAAATGCACAAAGCAAAATGCACAAAGCAAAATGCACAAAGCAAAATGCATAAAGCAAAATGCACAAAGCAAAATAAATATAAGAATACCTTTCGTTATGTCCTTACCTGCACTACGCACGTGTTGAGTTGTAGCTCGTGCGTAGTGGCTCCAATTCGCATGTGATGAGTTCCTCATCTGTGAACCTTGATACTGTTAGTACTGCACTCAGCAATAAACAGTCAGTAACTTCAAGGTTACTAAAAACATCTAAGTACATCCAAGCGAAACGAGAAAACCTAAAGAATAGCAAAAGAGTACATTTAAAAGAACTTAGAACCACCAAAACTCTTTTTGATGATCCTGTACTCAGCACACAGCGGTTAGAAACTTCAATGCAAGTAAAAACATTTAAGCACATGCAAACACAAGAATTATAAATAAAGAAAATAAACATACCAAAAGAAATAAGAAACACACCAAAAATCTTTTTGTATTTTTCTGATTATAAAGGAAATGAAAATGCAGACAATTAACAAATTAAATCCTAAGAGACATAAATGAAAACACTAAAATGATTGCAGGAATTAAATTACTGAAATTAAATCTATTTGAGAGAAGGTTCCAAAATGGAGTCAGTACCAGCCAGTCTATACTTAGTCATCATTCATTTCAGAACATTGGGCACATACATACTTCCTCAATTTCTATCTGTCAATCTAACTTTCCTCAGATAATGACAGATTTTGTTTCAACATGTTCAAATTATCTAGACTGGGTACATGGTTAAGACTATCTCTTTTAAAATCTCACAGTGTTTTGACTTACTCAGTAGGATGCACAACTTGAGTACCCAACCACCATGCTTATGTGCTTTGTGATTTTGTCAACGCATTTTATGCTCTTTGACATGGAGGTCAAATTTTCACCTCTTCTGATAATTTCTGTTGAGCTTTTGTCACTGCATTTTATGCTATTTGACAATTCAAAACTAATAGATCTATCTGTTGAGCTTTTGTCACTGCATTTTATGCTCTTTGACAATTCAACACTAATATATCTATGTATCTATTTCTTTTGACATCTCAGATTGGGGTCAATTTTTTACCCTCTTTTTACATTTTGCTCATTGTCATCTAAGCACATTTGGCATGGTAACAAGTGTGTGCACCAGACTAAGTTAGTCTCAACTGTTATTGACTTGTAGACTTGGAATGTCTCGATAGTTTGAATCTTTGATGGATTTCCACATGCTTAACCACTTATCAGCCTAGACTCTCATCATATGCCTTACACGCCATCTGTTTCTTATCTGATTTGACTCAAATTTTTCAGACAGTTTTCTCAAGAGTATGTGCATGCTTTCAGTCCTAATTTTACTAGACATACTTTGTATACACAGCCAGTGTGCCATCATTCTCCATTTAGGTTGGATCAACTTCTAATAAAAATTTTTTTTTCTGATTTTTTTGTATTTTCTATGTTTTCTGATTTTTTTGTATTTTCTATGTTTTCTGATTTTTTTGTATTTTCTATGTTTTCTGATTTTTTTTGTATTTTCTATGTTTTCTGAACTATCTCCCCCTAAAATACTAAAGAAACTAAAAACTAAGAAAATAGAAACGCAAAGACATACAGAAAATAAACACAAAGACAAACGAAATATAACCACACAGAAAATAGACACACAATCACAAATACGAATAAGGACACTAAGTCGCATCATCGGAGACTACCTCACACTTGGTTTTCATCCCGTTTTCATTCACTAAGAATAGAAATCGGGGTTTACCAAATACCTGAAAGAGGACAAAGAGTAAAAAGTTAGTTAGCATTAGGAACCCATGCCTGAATGGTCATGGGTTTCCCATCTTCTCCAACAATTGGCATTTTAATCCAAATACCAGTAGCTTTGAAATCTGCATTGGTATCTGAACTTTTTGACATTTTAACTTCACGTTTGTTGGTCCATTTGAAGTCTTGACGAGGAGAAGCCTTGTGATAAACACTAGAAGCATTAATCACCTTATGGAGTGGCTCTTTCCCCTTTTTACAAACCTCGGGACTTTTGGGTTTACTAGATGTTTCCCCACTTGTCCTTTTGAACTGATGGGGGTCAGTTGATTTTTGATTTATTTGATTAAACGTTTTATTTTTCTGAAAAGTTTAAGATGAATCAACTTTCCCCTTGCAGCTCTGTTGTTGCTGATCACACTCATAACTGAGGTGGCTAGGTCTCCTGCACACATAGTAGACCCTGTTTAACTGAGGTTTTGCAGGGTTATGTGGCACTTTTTGCTCTACTTGACTTTTTGACTGAACTCCTAAACCACGTTGTTTTGGCAAAATTTTAACTTCCTCATAAGGACGGGTTGCAGGAGACTTTGCACCCTCCTTTTCTATGGTTCGGAATGCAGCTTGCACATTTTTCATTAACGTGCCTTGTCCAGAAGAATTGTCTAGAAGTTTTCTCATACATTCAGGCTTTTCTTCTTGTTTGACCTTTTTCTTCTGAGGCTCACCAACTACTCCCTTCATTTTTAAATCAGGTTTTGAGGTTGAAGCAGAAGGAGCATCAACCTTGGATGGAAGTTGGTCAGCTTCAGTAAAGACATCTGTTTGCACCAGTTGGTTCAACACTGGTGGTGGACATTTAGTGTATGTCTTTTTGTCTTTTTCTAAATCGGAACCTTGAGGTCTCCGGTCGATTATGTGCTCAAACAAGTAAGATGAAGTTGAATAACTTTGAAGTTTCTGGTTTAAAGTTTCATAATCGACTTTAGAACTAGCAAGATCCCGTTTTAGAGTATCAATTTGATTGATGTAAAAGACTATAGCATCCTGTTTATTTAACAGAGCCACCTCTAATTCTCTAATCTGCTTATTCTGACTCTCAATTTTATCTTTTAAAGTCTTTTCTCTACCTTTGATGATAGTGTTTTCATGCAGTTTAGAGGTAAGCTCAGTAACTTGAGATTTAAGGAATACTATATTCTGTACATAGTCATTGCACGACACACAGGGAAGACCAGAAATGTTACTTACCTTTGAGTCAGCTTGTCCAGTCATGCACGCCTTAGGATTTTCTGATTCAGTTTGAATAGTCGCTGGCGTTGGTTCGGCAGCTGGCAAAGAGGCTGAAGTAACGTTGTGCTCATCAGTAGGCATCACAGAGTCTTCCTTACTGGCAACAAATTCATCATCAGCTTCCTACACACTATCTGCTTCAGATTGTGAATCATCATTCAGATCTTGAACACTGGCCAAGTTGGTCTCTGCAACCTCAAAAGCATCATTATTTTTGAAATGCACAGACCAGTCAATCCCCTCATCCTTTTGAACAACCGCCATTGCCTTGGTTGAGCTTTCAGGAGATGTTCTGAAGGGATACTTGGGTCCTGAGTTCTTTGGCTTTTCACATTCTCTTGCAAAATGACCTTTTTCTCCACAGTTGTAGCAGGTTACAGCTGACTTGTCAAAACCCAGCTTTGTATCTTTTGTTGCTGTAATCTGCATCCCTGTTTTCTTGACCAAGGCCTTTGCTCTTCTCACCAAGTTAGCATAAGACCATAGGATGTCCTGTCGCTCCATCTCATCGTTGTCGATCTGATCATAATCTTCTTGAGTCAGGTAGGCATTGCCGATCTTACCCTTGAGCAAATCATCATACGAGGTGACCAATGCACTAAGCATCCCCATATGCTCCTTAACTTCTTCAGTGCTGCCATGCTTAAAATGTTATGTATTTAGTGATGGCATAGACGTTTTGCTTGAAGGAGCAGAATAAGGTGGTCCACTAGGAGTTTCAGGAGCAGACTTGCTTGATGAACTAACGTTAGAAGTAAAAGATGTCTGCAACAGAGCATTTGACGAAGTAACCGGAGAAGCAACTGATCCCGTACAGTATAACGAAGGATTCTGCACATAGCTGCTTAATCTGTCTAGATTAAGCTCCTCCTGTTCATGCTCTTTCAGCTTGGTAATGAAGTCATTCAGATCCATGCCTTCAAAACCATCTCCATTCTTCAAAATCATTATGAATGGCCTCCAGCTTTTAGGTAAAGCCTTGGATAGAGTCTCCACTTGTTGTCGTTCCGAGATCTGCACCCCCAAACTATCCATTTCACTAAGAAGATGGTTGTATCTGTTGATCAGATCTGGAAGCTTTTCATTGACATAAGAAGTGAAGTGGTCAAACTCCTTTCTTAACTGAGAGGCCTTGAGCTCTTTCAACGATGCATTCCCCTCGTTCCTCTTTTGTAATGCGTTCCACAAAGAACGTGACGTTCTGTACCGTCGGAACTGATGGAATATCTCGTTCGGAATAGCTTGGATCAGGTAAGAATAGGCTTTCTTTTCTGCATCATAAGCCTTCCTCTGATCATCACTCATCTGATCATAGGGAACTTTGATGTTCTTTTCACCCTTAGGTACGATGTAATCGGCGGAAATGGCCGGTGCAACCATGGATCAACCCCATCAATAAATATTTCGAAACGTGGTTTCCAGAAAGGGTAGTCTTCCATGGTTAGCAGTCTAGGTACTTTATTAATTCCACCTTGTTCGTTGTCCATTATTAAATTGCTAAGGGCAGTTATGGTTTGTTTTGCAGCCATGGCACTCATGTCAGACATTATGAATAAGACTAGAAACAAACACACACACACTACGCACGAGATGGATAGAAGTACGCACAAACTCACAGCACTACGCACGTAGTGAGATATCTACGTAAGGACTGACAAGAGATCACACAGACGCAGTACGTACGAACTGGGGACTCACCTCGTACGAACTGGAAAGACTACGTACGAAGTGTGGTAAATATTTTTTTAAGAGAACTTAACACATAGATTCAATACGTGCGAAGTGAGGAGCATTACGCATGTGTTGATGACTCGCTACGCACAGACAGGCACACAGACTACCGAAAGTTCTAGAGGATCACAACTCACTACGTACGTACTGGAGGTCAATACGCACGCTCTGAAGAACACTTCGCAAAAAGACAAACCTTTTTAACGCAAAAAGACCTATTTTCGACCAAAATACCGATAAAAACCGACGAAAAGGACAAAACACACAAGCCTAATCGACACCTAGATCACGAAACCTAAGGAAAAGTGATCAATCAAAGCACAAGGCTCTGATACCACTTTGTAGGACCGTTGGGGGTTCTAAACTAAAACACCCTAATGCTAGGACTGATTTAGGATGAGAAATAGTGCGGAATATCTATTTCCCAAACCTCCTAAGGAATCTAAGATCTGCTTAGGTGTCCGGCACACAGTAACACTAAGAAACACACAGAGTAGAAACAAGAACAAACTCTAAGAACTCACACATAATGCTTAAGACTGCCCTTGGATCCGAGATTAACACTAAGTACTTGTAAGCTTAAGATAAACATAAATAACCACTTAGAACATATAACCATGCAAACCATTAATCAAAACACATTTGAATTAACATTTCAAGTAAGCATGTATATATTTCATTGATAAGAACTAGGGATTTACAAATATGCACCAACAAAGTTGAAACTATTGTTTGTTTCTTGCACTGCCATGAGACTAATCTTGAGCCAAAGAATTGACATCCTCCAGAGGTTGATTTTCTGTCCACATTAGCTCCACCATAGTCACTATCAGAGTATGCCACCAAATCAAAAGGTGAATCCTTAGAATACCAAAGACCCAGATTTGGTTGGCCTTTGAGATATCTAAAAATTCTCTTTACAGCAAATAGGTGTGACATCTTTAGACAGCATTGAAACCTGGCACAAACACACACAGCAAACATTATATCAGGTCTAGAAGCAGTTAAGTACATTAAAGAACCTATCATATACCTATACAAATGTATGTCTACTTCCTCCCCCTCAGGATCTTCTCCCAACTGTTTGTGTGTTTCCATTGGAGTACTTGCCAGTTTCACATCTTGATAGCCAAACTTATCCAAAATGTCTTTGACATACTTTGATTGACTGAGAAATATGCCAGTTGGCTTCTGCTTCACTTGTAATCCTAAGAAAAATGTGACTTCTCCCATGGAACTCATCTGAAATCTCCTTTTCATTATGCTTTCAAACTCCTTGCACAAATTGTCATCAGTGGATCCAAAGATGATATCATCAACATAGATTTGAACAAGCAAAATTTCTGTTTTAACAATCTTTGTAAATAGTGTCTTATCAATAGTGCCTCTCTTAAATCCATTCTCAAGGAGATATGATGATAATGTCTCATACCAAGCTCTAGGAGCCTGATGTAATCCATACAAAGCTTTATCCAACCTATATACCCTATCAGGATACTTTGAGTCTTCAAAACTAGGTGGTTGACACACATATACCTCCTCATCAATAGTTCGATAGAGAAAAGCTGACTTGACATCCATTTGATACACCTTAAATCCTTTATAGCTTGCAAAGGCAAGGAATAGTCTAATGGCTTCTATTGTTGCAACAGGTGCAAAGACATCATCATAGTCTATTCCTTCCTCTTGTGTATAACCATGTGTAACAAGTCTAGCCTTGTTCTTGATTACAATCCCTCTCTCATCCTTCTTATTTCTGAACACCCACTTGGTGCCAATTGCTCTTTTGCCTCTTGGAAGTTCAACTAACTTCCAAACTTGCTGAATTTGAAATTGTAAGAGCTCTTCTTGCATTGCTTCCACCCATGAAGGGTCTTTTAATGCCTCTATTGCTTTCTTTGGTTCTATCTGAGATAGAAAGCAGGCATTTACATCAAATTGTTCAAGATCCACAACACTATTTTCATTCTGCAGCATAGCTCTTGTTCTAACAGGAGTGGTTGGATCACCAATGATCTGTTCTATTGGATGAGACTTGTGAATTCTTGATGTAGGGATGTTTTCTTCAGTCAGTACATTCCCTAAATTTGACACAACAATCTCAGATTCACTATCATTCCCAGAAGAGTTGCATCCCTGATCTGCAACTGTTTGATGTTCAAAAGCAGTAGATTCCATATCCTTTGAAAGTTCAGCATCATTTATTGAACAAATAGCATTGGAAGAGTCCTGTTGTAACAAGGGAATCACTACAAAGTCTTCAGTAACTTTGTTTTCACCAACAATTATTGGAATGGAGCTAACAGTTTCATAACTGTTTGAGACAGTTTGTGAATTTGCACTAACAGCTGTAGGAACACCTGCAACTGTTTCTGTAGAATACTCAAAAGAAAGAGATTTAGACAATGCATCAATATCAAATAACCAATCAGGACCATTACCTGCAATATTGATCCTATTCTCATTGAAGGAGACATTCATACTCTCTTCTATGATCCTAGTGACATTGTTAAAGACTCTGTATGCTTTACTCTGAGTGGAATATCCTACAAAGAAACCTTCTTCTGCTTTACTCTCAAACTTACCTAATTGTGATTTAGTATTCAGGATAGTGCATGAACAGCCAAATGGTTTGAAGAAGTTGATTAAAGGTTTTCATTTAAGGAACAACTCATAAGGAGTTTTCCCTTTGGACTTGACAACTTGTACTCTATTCTGAACATAGCAGGCAGTGTTCACTGCTTCTGCCCAGAAAATCATTGGAAGCCTAGAATCAGCTAACATGGATCTAGCAGCCTCAATCAAAGTCCTATTCCTTATCTCAGCCAATCCATTCTATTGAGGAGTCCTAGGAGCACTAAACTGTCTTGAAATTCCTTTTTCCTCATAAAAGCTGTTTAAATCATAGTTCTTAAACTCAGAACCATTATCAGATCTAATGACTTTCACCTTCAAATCAGATTGATTCTCAATCCTAAGAATAAGAGACTTAACTAACTCAGCAGTTTCATCTTTAGTTCTAATAAATTGAACCCATGTAAATCTGGTGAAATCATCAACTACAACTAAACAGTAGGCTTTCTTACCTATGCTGACCACAGATGTTGGACAAAAAAAGATCCATATGCAACAGTTGTAAAGGGAAGAAACTTCTTTGGACTTATAAGAAGTTTTGTGTTGCTTGCCTTTGAGACATGGTACACAATGATCATCACATGAGAATTCCTTTTGTGGCAAACCTCTTACGAAATTGTTTTTAACTAACACATTCAAGGTTTTAAAGTTCATGTGACACATCCTTCTATGCCAAATGGCAGACTCATCATGAGATGCCTTTGAGAGTAGACAACTTAATACATTACGCTTAGCAAACTTTTGTGTATCCAGACAGTATACATTATCTTTTCTAGGTGTTCTTAAAAGAACATCTTTTTCATTCAGTTTAAAATCTTTTGATAGGATAATGCATTCAGTGTCTGTAAACAAGACTTTGTTTCCATTGTCACAGATTTGAGATACACTTAGCAGGTTGTATTTAAGTTGTTCAACAAAGAAAACATCATTAAATGTAAGTGTACCTGCCTCCACAGCTCCTTTACCTGTGATTCTTCCTCCCTTAGCATTTCCTCCAAATGCTACATATCCTCCATTGATTCTTCTAAAATCCTTCAAACAATGTGGATTTCCAGTCATGTGCCTTGAGCATCCACTATCCACATGCCAAATTGATCCATGATCGGCCCTATGAATGCTCTGCACAAATAAAAATCAGTTAGTAGCAGGAAGTACCCAGGCCATGCAGGTCTTGGGTACACCATTCAAGTCATAATACTTAAACACAGATTGAGTTTTCTTGATGTCATCCAAATTAGACTTCTCTATTTTGTGTGAAGAGTATTTTGTGATAACATGTGGTTTCCAACTGTTATGATGAACAGTTGAGTCTTTTGAGCAAACAGTTTTTGGAGTTGGTAAAACAGTTGAAGCATGTTTTAACTCAGATTGGTTTTCAGATTGATTAACAGTTTTACTCTCTTCAGAAACTGTTTGTTTTTGTAATTTCACCCAAGCCAGACCAACAGTTTTTGATTTTGGCTTAAATAGATGTAGAACTGTTAGCCGGTTTGGATGTAACAGTTATAGAACTGTTAACCTGTTTTAGCTTAACAGTCTTAGAACTGTTAGTCTGTTTTCTGGAACTTGGTTTCTGAGTGCTATAGATTTTTGGGTTATAATAACAATCTTTAGCCAAGTGATTAGTTCTCCCACATATATTGCACTTTTTAGTTTTGACAATAGGTAAATGAGTTCTTTGTGACCAGAACTGGTTCCTATTTCTTTGGTTTCCTCTCACTGGTGCTGACTGAGGAAATTTCTGTACACCATACTGTTTGCATGTGCAGATAGACACTTCAGTATCCCTTTTCACATATTTGGGTTAAGACTTTGCTTTTGAAGCTTCATTCTTTGGCTTCTTAATCACAGCTTCATCAACCTTCACTTTTCCTTTTGACTTAGCACTAACAGTTGAGCTGTTTGGGTTAGAACTGTTTGGGTTCCATTTGGGACTGTTAGTGTATAGGTGGGGACTGTTTGTAACAGTTGTGGAACTGCTTTGGTCGGTTTTGGCTCATTGGTGAGGGGTTCAGTGGATGCTTTTACAAACACCACAGGTTGTAAAGAGGATTTTGTGGCTATGGGTTCACAACAGATGTGATTTTCAAATGGAATGACCTCTTCCTTCTTCACAACTCCTTCATTCTTATCATCACTCACCGCATACACAACTCCTTCCTCTTCACTTTCAAATTGTGGATCAGCTGACTTCAGTTCCTCTGGTAATGATTCATTAACATACCTATCAACTACATCATACATGGGAGTTATGTAGTTGTGATTGTATGGAGGTGGGGTCTGTTTATATCCTAAACCAGTTTTCACCTTGTCTCTTATTTGTGATTGTAACAAGGTTTCAAGTTTAAGATTTGTTGCTTTGAACATGCTCAGATCAATATCAACACCCTCCAACTTCTTGGTTAACTCATCAACCTTACTTTCCTTTTCACTTAGCTTTTTCTTTAAACTATCAATCTCTTCTTGAAGCTGCTCCTTCTCCCACTTATGATATTTTCTATCATAATCCATTTGCAGTTCATTAGCTTGATAATCTTTGATTTTCTTTTCAAAGCTTTCAATAACAACACTAGTTTCATACCTTCTCTCCTCCATTCTACTTAGAGCTGCACATAACTTTTTGTTGTGCTCTCTAAACCTTTTAACAATGGCTCTACATTCACCAGGACAGAGTTTAGAAGATACCTAAATGTCTTCTGATGCTGGTGAATCCAGTTTGATGGAGGAATCCGTTAATGCCATCAATGCCTTGTTGTTAGTGGCTTCCTCTGCTTGATCACTCCAATCAAACCCATGTCCTTATTGTGATACCAATGCTGAGGAGGTTTGAGTTGGCCGTTGTCTTTGATTCTGGCCTTGTCCACCTGATCTGCACTCTCTGGAAAAGTGACCATACTGTTGACATTTAAAACATCTAACTTTTGACTTGTCAAACCCAGATTTGCCATCAGCTCTGAAGTTCATGTTCTGCCTTCCAGTTCTTTTGAAAACCTTTTGGCTCTGACAGTTAACATGGCCATCCGCCATTTGAGATCCATCTCCTCAAGATCATCAGGATGCACTTGTTCAAGATCCTCATTCGTGAGGGTTGAATGTGCATGGCTAGCAAGAAAGGCTTCAAGTATAGCATCAGGAGTGTTTACATCTAGTCCAACAGCAGAACTAGTACCTGCACAACCATCAACAGAGTTAGTTAAAGAATGGTTTGAGTCCATACCTGAGGATGAAAGAAGAGCAGCATTGTGGCTAGGGGTAACAGACTTTCTTTTTCCCTCTATCTCTCCCTCAAACACTATCAAACTGTTGTAGAGATCATCTAACTCTATATCCTCTAGAGAATCTTTGGTTCTCCATTGTGCAGCATAGACTGTCCACACTTCACCTAAGGACCTAAGAAACTTTCTATTGATCTCATCTTGTTCTAGTCTAACCTTAGCACTCTCCAATTGACTCACCAGCTTATAGAACCTATCAAATATTTGAGTAATACTCTCATTCTTTCCACTAGTAAATTTCTTATAAGCTTGTTTCAGTAGATCCCTTTGATTTCTTTTGGAACTAGCATTCCCAGCAAACCTCTTCTCTAATGCATTCCACAGTTAATGAGCATCATCAAACTTTTTGAATTGATGCTGATACTCATTGGGGATAGCAATCTGAAGGATGTTGAGTGCTTTCATCTCCATCATCCTTTCTTTCTTTTCATCATCAGTTTTTGGTGGTGGTTTATTCTTTGGTTTTCTTGTTTCATCTAAATCAACAGTAGTAATGGGGTCCTTTTCTATGATTTCCCAAATAGCATAGTCCATTAATTGAACATGCTGCTTGATTCTTAGTTTCCACATCTCAAAATCAGTTGGTTTGAGCATGGGAACACGAATGTTTGACCCAGATCCAGTGTTGTCAGAAGATCCACCGGACTCCATTGCAGTATGGTGATTGAAAAACACAATTAAACTTTAGAAAAACTCTAAATAAATAAACACAGCAGATTGGTGCAAAACCTTCAACTGGTGATCAATGGAACCTTAATGATAAGGCTCTGATACCACTTGTCAGGATCAGATATTACTTAATATCAAATAACAAGAATTATCTTTTGAAATAAAATCAGAATTGTTAAAAAGACAATCTATAGTTTTGATCACAATCAATTAAGAAATTGCGGAATCACACTCAATTGATAAAGAAGGTTTTGAACATAAGAACAATTCAATCAATAAACATAAAGTAATACTGCCAAAACGATGTTTATTGATAACCAATCGATGATTACAATATTCACCTACACCTCCAATCTAACTTCTTATGTTAGACCAAGAACACAATCTGTTCTTAGGTTTCAAAAGAAACTTAGAGGCTAAAACACTTTCTGAAAGCAAATAACAATTACGTATGAATGCAAAAACAATTATGATCGAGATCTATATTCTAATCGAGTATTTATAGACTCTTGATCCTCCTTGATAAGTTGACAGTTAGGTAATCTTCTATCTTCTGAGATAATCTTGAAAATCTTCAAACTTTGTTAAAGATATACTTCAAATCCAAGAAGATAGCATTTTCTATAAATAGCTCAACTGAAACTGTTTGTTGAATGAAACAGTTCTGATCTTCTTCTAACAGTCTTCTCTTCAAGGTCTTCTAACAGTTGTAAACTTTGTACTAACAGTTCTGATCTCTTGGACTAACAGTTGTAAAGCTTACAGCAACTGTTAGTTACAACTGTCTTCGTATTACAACTAACAGTCCTCGACTGTTTTATCAGAATCCTTCTAACAGTTTTGAACTGTTTTCACAAAATTCATTAACAGTTTTAACTTTGCATCTTCAACAGTTTCAATGCCTTTAGCCAATTTCCAACAACCGTAGAATTAAGTCTACCGCTATCTCTCTCACCATGGAAAATCCAAACCTCTCAAGGCGTTCCACCAACGCTTTCATCTTAAGAACGTGATGGGACACGTTTCCGCCCTCTTGCAACGGGCAACCGAGTAGGTCATTGAGACAACCATACCGTTCTTTCTTCGCTTGTTGATGGAATATGTCTGACAACTCGCGCATTATGTCATAGGAACTAAGATGTTTCATCGACATTTGCAAGTAGGAGCTCATGAGGCAAGTAACCTCGATGATATCTTTGAGGCGTTTTTCATACGCCTCCTTGATAGCCCTACTCGCATTGGATGCAGGGGCCTCGGTGATGGGTTCCTCGATAGTGGCCAACCTGTCCTCATGACGGAGGACTGTTCTAAGTTGCCGTGACCAATCCATGAAATTGGTCCCATCAAGTTTGTCTTTCTGAAGGAAAGTCCTTAGAGAAATTATGGTGTTGTTGTTAGTCCTAGTTGATGCCATCTATAAAACGCAAAGTAGATTTGGTTAGTTTGATTAAAATCCTTGTTAAAATAATTACCCCAAATGTTTAATAAAAAAAACTATTTTAACAAGGGCTAAGAGCCCTATTTCACCTTGCACCGTGACGGCTTTTCTGCGGATCACGTGGCAAAGCTATTTAGGCCGGCAACCATGGACCGATTGCAATCCATTATTGCAACTCTTAGTTCCTTGCGGGATCCTACTTGAAAACCATTGTGCCAAGTTTGGCATGTTTGATCCCTCCACGCCAATCTCAAAGTAATATTTTACATAACCTCGGCTAGAGCTCGACGTTTATATGAAATATTAATTTGAAACCGTAAGTCAACCATCAAGATACATGGTGGTACTCTAGCCTAATAATCGACTTGGCTAAAGGTCGACAATCGACCTTGCGAGTTGCCACACGCACCTTCCACACAACTCACACAAAAATTGACTCGGCTAAAGCTCGACAATCAACCCTTCTGCGGTTAGATTTAGGTGGCGTCATCTTATGGATGGCGTGAGATTTACATTTAGAAAACGAGATTTAGTTTTCCGGTTAAAAAACCATTTTGAGTTTTGATTAACAAAAGTGACAAAAACCAAGCGTTTTCACTATGCGGATACTAAACCATTTTATATCCTATTTGTTAATCAAGTGTGCGCGCGAGAGTTGTTAAACCATTTTTAGAACTCTTGGGTTTTATTATTTGTCAAAACATTGTCTAGCATGGAATAGTCCTGTAACTCATACATAAACAATATAATAAAACCATCACACGCATACGTCATAGTTGGTAACCATGCCCCTAAATCCTATGCGTTTTTTCCCGTGAGCCACTACGGGAAAAATAAGTCATCTAAGGACAAAGTTCCTTGACTTGGATGTGCTCCCACTAAACCCGCCACCTCCATTGGGACTTTCGGATCCGTGTTCGCCAAGACGTCACTCCATAGACTCCCGATGGTTGCTCCATATTACAATTACATAGAAAAAAATAAATGGTATGCAAGCCACAAATTCCTATTTTCTAGTACAAATACATAATATGAAATATTTAAATGGCATGCAAGCCATAAATACAAATTACATACCAAATAAATAAATTAATTATTATTACAAACCATGTGACTTAAAGTCACCAAATGAATGAATAATAATAAAATACACAATCAAACATCCACAAGGTCTAGGGCATTTTCTAGGGTTACCAACATCACAAGAACATGCAAAGTTCACTAATGAACAACATCAACAACAACATGGTGTGCCACACAAAACCATGTAAACTTATGCATAATGGTTAAGATTTTTCAAAACACTCAAGGCACTAAAAATCCTACGTAGTTATGCATTAGTAACACCAAACCATTTTTGATGAAACATATTCATAAATACATAATGTAAGTATATGCAATTACCATTTTCATGCCAAAATGATAATATACATATAAATTCACCAACCATTATACAAGGCAACTTAAATAAAAAAAATTTAATTTCTGGACCAAAAAATCCAGAAACTAAAATATAATGCCAAAAACCCAAAAATATTTTTAAAGTTTAAAAACCAAAAAACAGCACTCCCAGAAACTGTAGCGCCGCTAACTTTAAGGAGTTAGTGCTGCTAACTGTTACCAGTTAGCACCGTTAACCCTTCTGGTTAGAAAACCAAATTTTCATTTTTGGGTTTTTCAGGCCACCATGTGCAAAAGTAGTATAGAGGTGGCTCTGATACCACTGTTGGAGTTCTATGTACCAAGCGGAAGCAACCAAGTACAACAAACCAAGCATAATGTACAAGTTTTTAAAGCATAAAACCCCAAGTCATGGACCAAACTCTATAGCTAACATTTGCAACATGTAAAAGAGAAAGAAAGAAGATTATACCCTGCTCCTTAGCTCCAAAAAACTCGTGGATGTAGTGGTGATGACTTGAAGACCAATGTAGCCTTCCTCTATCGAAGTCCACCCCGGTTATAGTCCTTATCCTTGTACTAGCAAGCTTGTGAGAGCTTCAAAGCCTTGAACTCTCTACAAGAACAGCCCCAAAAGCACCAGAAATTCGGACCTCCTTGTAGCACACTCAAAACCCTCTTAAAGTTACTAACTAAGTGTTTTAAGTGTGTGTATTGGCAAAAGGATATCAAGTGACAAAGAGAGGAGGCTTAAATAAACCCCCATGTGACACTTAGATACCCCAAAGACCGGCCAAGAAAGTTTCTAGAAGGGTACATGCATTGGGCAAAAGAGAAGGTGGAATTTAATGTTGCATGCAGTCTGTCAGGCGTTAGCGCCGCTAAATTTTAGGGTTTAGCGCCGCTAACGCGGCCTGCATCACAACTTACCCATTTTGACACCATTAGTCCTTCCATCTTTAAGGCTGTCAAGATAGATCCCCGGTGTGTGACCCAATAGGCTCATACATCATCGGTAGTGATCCATATGGCGTACGTATGTCAGCGGGCATACAACAACATTGTCATCATCAAATAGGGGGAGATTGTTGGGGAGATAGTGATATCAAACCTAAATCAAACATGTATATTATTTAAAATAGGATTTGATGTTAACAAAACCACATATTCAGTTTTGAACTTGGACCAATGAAAAAATTGTGTTGTTTTTCATGTTAGACTTAAAGAATTTTGTGAGCAAGAAATGTCAGCTGAAGAACAAAAGTGTCAGCTGAACACTAAGTATCAGCTAAAGGACCAGCTTCAGGAAGATTAGCTAAAAGAAAAGATAAGTCAAGAAGCATCAGTTGAGCATTTACAAAGCATCAGCTGATGGTTCAAAACCATCAGCTGAGAGTCTCTTCAAGATCAGCTGAGCAGTCACGGATCAGCTGACACTATCACATTGGTTAGTTGATGCCTCCCATCTGTCAGATAAGGTATTCTTTACTTATCCAATCTTTTCTTGATAAGCTTATTACCCTCAAACGATTAGCTGAGCCCTTGGGATAAGCTGACTGTCTAGATTGATCAGTTTATTAGCTGTACTCTGATTTGTATTATTAGCTGAGCAATTTGATCAGCTGAACAAATCTGAACAACTGAGTCTTTCACATTTATCCTTAGCTGAGCAAAATTATGTTTGCAGTCCAGTGTCTGTTAGCTGAGTCGTTACACAGTATCTCAGTTAATAGTTTTTCAATGTAAAATATTCTTAAGACAAAGGCAGAACATGTGTTGTTCTATTATGCCTTAGATCTTTCTTTGTAAAAGTACTTAGCACTTTTTGAATCTGTAAGAGACAAAAAGGATTGATCTTGCTCCCTTGGAAAGGAGAATGATACTTTAGAAGAGAAGATATCGAAGATATGCTTAAACAACTAAGTATGGCTAGCAACTCTATACTTGGTTAAGTCAAGTCTTCAAGAAGCATGGTGTTGATAAAAGTACAAGCATGGGAAGAGAAGTTTACTCTCACAAGACATAAAGGTAGTACTTTAAGAATATAATAATAGATAGTGGGATTTAACTTTACCGGATAGTACACTCACTTTACACACTTTGTGTATAAAGTGAAATTACTTTCTACCCACTAACTTTATCAGTGAAATTACTTTCCACCCACTAACTTTATCTATTATAATATTATTAAACACAGTACCTTTGTCTCCTTCTCCACTTCATCAACCCGGACACCATCTTGCTTATATATACCTATGCATGGAAACATGCTAAGGAAGCGAATAGATAGAGTTGAACACTGAAATCTCATCTATTGAGAATTAGAAGAGTTAGCATTTTACTTTCAGTGTAACAAACTTGTTCATGTGTTGAACATCTTAGACATTAGTTGTTTATGATTAGCTTAGTCTATGTGCTAGCCAAATTTAGCTGCCACCTTTTATTGAACTTAGATTTTCCGCATCTAGTTCATGTAATTCTTGATTTACATCAATGAGAATTATATAAAAGTAAACCGTGTCTCTCTTAAATTTTAAATAGCTAAAGTTTGTATTCAAACCCCCTCCCCTTCTACAAACATTTGTTGTTGTAGTATCCAGTCGGGAACAAATTCGTCAATTAAGGGAACAACATAATTCCATTAGAGATAGCCTTCAAAGACTTTTAAGCAATCGTTTCTTCTCTTAGTGGTCAAAGGTTTCATTTTCTTTTTCTTTTTCTTAGTTGTGTGTTTCCTTCTTGTATTTTTACTTTCGTTCGTATTTTCCACTTCCTTGCAAAATCTACATCATCTCTTTTGTTCTCTCTTGAACAATTGAGCTCGTTGAACCTTACGTAGAGCCTGAACGCGAATTTAGACATCGCCGACATCTGACATGTAGACGAGCTGCTCGTAACCGAAATCGTATACGCAATATGGCTGAAGGTCCACCAGATCCACCGAATACTAAAACATTAGGAGATTTCGCTCATCCGACTCTTAATGGAATGCACGCAAGTGTCGTTCGTCCTCCTGTCACCGCCAACAATTTTGAAAATAAGCCTAATATCATTCAAATGGTTCAAAACACAGTCCAATTTCATGGTTTACTTGAAGAGGATCCTAATAATCATCTTCAGAATTTTCTCCAGGTTTGTGATATGTTCAAGATGAACGGTGTCTCTCATGACGCTATTCTCTTACGCCTCTTTCCATTTTCACTCAAAAGTAAAGCCAAGATTTGGCTTAACTCCCTTACTACAGGTTACATCACTACATGTTACGATTTAACCGAACAATTTCTTCAGAAATATTTTCCACCTTCTAAAACGGCTAAACTTCTTAACGACGTTTCATCTAACCAACAACAAGAGGGAGAATCTTTGTATGATACATGTGAAAGGTATAAGGATTTACTGCATCGATGATCTCATCACGGACTACCAATGTGACTTCAAGTTCAAACATTCTATAATGGTTTGACAGTGGCTACACGCCAAATGATCAATGCTGCAGCAGAAGGCGCAATTACTAACAAAACTCCCGATATAGCTCATGAGCTCATTGAGGAAATGGCTATGAACATCTATCAATGGCGTTCCTCGCTAATGAAACAACCCAAAACAGTTGGTATCATCCCAGTTGATATTGTCACCTTACTCACTTCTCAAGCTGAAGCTTTATCCCAAAAGCTCGACCAAATGAAAGTAAATGTAGTGCAGTCTTCATGTGAGTTCTGCAATGGTCCTCACTTAAGTAGAGATTGTCAAACTGGCAACAATTTCACCTCTTCAGAAGAGGTGAATTACATGGGTACTCAAAGACCCCAAAACAATCCCTACTCAAATTCTTATAACCCTAGCTGGAGAAATCATCCGAATTTCTCTTGAAAATCTGGAGCGGCTACTTCTAGTAACCCCCTCCTGGATTTTCTCAGCAAAATCAAACCCAACAAGATTTAGGTTTATCTCAAAACCGTCAACCAGTTGGTATCGTCCCAGTTGATACTGTCACCTTACTCACATCACAAGTTGAAGCTTTATCCCAAAAGCTCGACCAAATGAAAGTAAATGTAGTGCAGTCTTCATGTGAGTTCTGCAATGGTCCTCACTTAAGTAGAGATTGTCAAACTGGCAACAATTTCGCCTATACAGAAGAGGTGAATTACATGGGTACTCAAAGACCCCAAAACAATCCCTACTCAAATTCTTATAACCCTAGCTGGAGAAATCATCCGAATTTCTCTTGGAAATCTGGAGCGGCTACTTCTAGTAACCCCCTCCCGGATTTTCTCAGCAAAATCAAACCAAACAAGGTTTAGGTTTATCTCAAAACCGTCAATCAGTTAAGACTCAATCAAAGTATGAGAGCTTACTTGACAGATTCTTCTCAGCTGTCGAAAGTCGTTTCGTCCATCACGAAAATGACATGAAAGTTCTTTAAGCTTCTTTCAAAAGCCTAGAAAATCAAGTAAGCCAAATCTCTAACTCGTTGTCGGAACGACAACTGGGTGGTCTACCGAGTAACACCGAGGCCAATCCTAGGGCCGATGTTAAAGCTATCATTCTCAGGAGTGATACCACTATGGTCCCACCTCCGATGCCTCCAGTTGATCAACCAAGCACCCCCGCCACATCCAAAGATAATACAAACTCAGAATCTACCGACACTCAAGTTCCAGTCGAAGGAACTAATGAAGCGCTTAATAGGCTACGCCCAGCAAGTACCGCGCAAATTAAGCCCCCGATTCCTAAATATCAACCCAAGATTCCTTATCCTCAGCGACTAAAGAAGGAACAAATAGAGGAGCATTTCAAAAAATTCCTCGAAGTTTTCAAACAGCTCCACATCAACATTCCATTTGTTGAAGCTTTGGCTCAGACGCCAAAGTATGCCAAGTTCCTTAATGATCTGCTGAGTAATAAAAGGAAATTTGAATACCCGTCAACCGTCATTCGTAGCGAAGAATGCTCAGCTATCCTTCAAAACAAACTTCCGGTGAAGAAGACCAACCCAGGTAGCTTCACATGGCTTATTCTGTGTTTGCAAAGCTATGTCTTGAAAGGTTTTGTGGGGTATAAAAACATGCACAGCGGAATAAAACCCCCTCCAGTGATGTCATCTAACTCGTACAGAAACTAACAAGAGGAAGAGGGTTAGAAAAGTTATATCTTGATGAAACCAAAACTTTTTCTTCAAGCCTCTAGACAGCTGCAGGTTATCCACCGCTACTGCACCACCTCGAACTGGCTGCAGGTTTCCCTTTGCGCCGCCGCCGAGAAAGAGAGAGGAGGGAGAGAGCTTTTAGGGTTATCTTCCTTTTAGTTGTAATTGACTTATCATTATATGAGGCTTATAATAAGGTTTATATATATAATCCTTATTAGGCTAAGCCCGTTTAATTAAAGCCCAACTTTAATTAAACTATTAATCAATTACATAAAGTACCCTCGATCTTTCTAATTAATTAATAACTATTAATTAATAGGTTCCGTTAATATTTAAACTAAATATTAACTTCTCCTTTTAAATAATAAATAACTATTATTATTTTCTCTTTCTCAATAATTAATCATACTATTAATTATTGTGATACACAAGCATGTAAAATCTAACAGGTTCTAATTGGGGGTGCATCGGTGTGATCCTTTAGTGTCACATAGTATTGGACACGATAATACATGTTATCCATCTCTGCACATAATCTAACAGACTCCCACTTGTGCAACATAAGTAACACTCCTTGTATATCGTTGGGCTAAAGAGGTCCCTAGCCAGACGCTTAGGTTTACCAGACTATGAGATCTCTTATATCTAGAGACATAATCCACGCCTTAGATTATCTAGGCTTTTCCTTTTGCATCTCGATATTTCGTAATGTGAGTATTTGACATGGAGGAGGGATCTCATCTAATACTCAGATTTTCTCGACTCTGATTTCGACACTCTGCAGTTACGGTTTTCCCGAATGAATAACTATCATTCTAACCGAGCGCGGCCATGCATTTTCAGTAATCTTAATCGTCGAGGAGCTCAGAAAATATCTCTCCAAAAAAAGAGGTGCAAATCCCATCTTGACTATTTGCAATTTGAGCACACGGCTTCCGCTGCACCTAGACAAGCCCCTTACGATCACCCTGTTACGGTGTGACGTTAGAACATGCTAAAGTACAGAAGTTACCATGCCCCAAACCAAATATCTCAGGTCTAAGGACAACCTATCAGGTTTACTTATGTTAATGCTCCATGAAGTAAGCCCGATGCGGATCACCCCAATATTTATCCCCTGATAAATATCTATGAATATTTAGTCACAACCTTGTGCTTTTATTCATACCCGAATAAATCATCAAATATCCATAATAGCGTTACCTCCCTAATGTAGCTCCTACTACATTAAGTAGCTACGGGCATTTTAGACAATTCATAACTTGACTTGTCATGGATAGGTTAAACATGCTAAAAAATAGACAACTAGAAACAATTATGTAAAAACCTCCAATTTCAATCCCATGAAATGTTATTACATAATAAACGATTTTCAAGTTACATCTATAGTAATAATCATAAAACACGAACTAGCTGCTATGTTCCAAGTTCTGCATTCCTATGGAACTCGCATGCCTCTCATGCTTAGTTCTAGCTAGCGGCTTCGTCAACGGGTCAGCAACGTTGTCGTCCGTCGGTATCTTTTGTAGTCTAATATCATCTCTTCCAATTATTTCTCAGATGAGGTGATATTTCCTGAGTACGTGCCTAGTCCGCTGATGATCTCTAGGCTTTTTAGCTTGCGCTACAGCCCCTGAGTTGTCACAGAATATATCGATCGGTCTAGAGATACTGGCAACAACTCTAAGATCCGAGATAAAATTCTTCAGCCAGACAGCTTCCTTTGCCGCATTACTTGCCGCAATATACTCTGCCTCTGTAGTAGAATATGCTATTGTATCTTGCTTCTGACTCTTCCAAGATATGGCTCCTCCGTTTAGGGTAAAGACAAAACCTGACTGCGACCTGAAGTCATCTATGTCGGTCTGTAAACTGGCTTCAGTGTAACCAGTTACACTGAGCTCATCCATCGAACCTCCATATAATAGGAATATGTCTTTCGTCCTTCTCAGATACTTGAGAATATTCTTGACGGCTACCCAATGGGCTTCACCAGGATTTTGCTGATATCTACTCGTGACACTGATAGAATAGGCAACATCGGGTCTAGTACATAGCATGGCATACATAATTGAACCAACTGCCGAGGCATATGGTATCAATTTCATCTTGTCCTGATCTTGACTAGACACAGGACACTGAACCTTTCTCAAAATCTCGCTAGATTGCATAGGAATGAATCCTTTCTTGGATCCATCCATCTTGAATCTTTTCACGACTTTGTCAATATAAGTACTTTGACTAAGTCCGATAAGCCGCTTAGATCTATTCCTATAGATCTTTATACCCAGTATATAAGCAGCTTCTCCCAAGTCTTTCATCTGGAAACATTTACCTAACCAGGATTTTACTCCTTGTAATACTGGTATATTGTTTACTATTAACAGTATGTCATCTACATACAAGACTAGGAAGGTTACCACGCTCCCACTGAATTTAGTGTAAACACACGACTCGAACTCACTTTTGGTAAAACCAAACTCTTTGATACGCTCATCAAAGTGTAAGTTCCAGCTCCTAGATGCTTGCTTTAGTCCATGGATGGATTTAAGCAAATTGCATACTTTATTAGGATTCTTTGGATCCGCAAAACCATCCGGCTGTATCATATATACATCCTCTGCCAATTTCCCGTTAAGGAAAACCGTTTTGACATCCATTTGCCATATCTCATAGTCAAAATATGCTGATATGGCCATAAGGATCCTAATATTCTTAAGCATTGCCACTGGGGAAAAAGTTTCATCATAGTCAACACCATGAGTTTGCGTGAAACCTTTTGCCACTAGCCTTGCTTTAAAGGTATGCACCTTTCCATCCATGTCTGTCTTCTTCTTGAAGACCCATTTGCACCCAACAGCTTTACTGTGTTGAGGCAAATCTACTAACTCCCAAATTTGGTTGTCATACAAGGATTGCATCTCTGCTTTCAAGGCTTCTAGCCACTTCTCAGATTCTAAACCTGAGGCAGCGTCTTGGTAGGTAGTGGGTTCTAAAAGATCCCCTTCGTCTTGAGCAACTAGGAATCCCAGATACCTATCTGGCTCATTACGAGGCATACTTGACCTGCGAAGGTCTTGTGTTTGCACCTCTTCCTCAACCACAGACTCGGGTTGAGGTTCAACAATTCTCTGTTGAACTACAGGTTCAACTATCGGTGGTGGTGTAATCTCCTCCTCTTTAATTTCTTGAAGCTCTATTTATTTTCTTGGAGTCTCTGAGTTTAGAAACTTCTCCTCCAAGAATACCCGTTTACGAGCAACAAAAAATTTGTTCTCATCTGGGTTGTAGAAATAGTATCCCATGGTTTCCTTGGGATAACCCATGAAGATACACTTATCTGATTTGGGATTGAGTTTATCCGTGAATGTTCGCTTAACATACACCTCACATCCCCAAACCTTTAGAAAAGACACTTTGGGCTTTTACCCCGTCCATATCTCGAACGGTGTCTTTTCAACCGATTTGGTTGGAACCCGGTTCAGCATGAACGCTGCTGTCTCGAGTGCGTGTCCCCAAAATGACAATGGTAGGGAACTTCGACTCATCATTGATCATACCATGTCAAGCAGTGTACGATTCCTACTTTCTGATACACCATTCATCTGAGGTCTATACGGAGGTGTGAGTTGTGAAACAATCCCACATTCCTTCAAATGCTCATTGAAATCCTGACTCAGATACTCGCCACCTCGATCCGATCGAAGCAACTTTATCTTCTTGTCCAGCTGATTTTGCACCTCATTCTGAAACTGTTTGAACTTGTCAAAACTTTCAGATTTAAGTCTCACGAGGTAGACATAACCGAATCTACTAAAGTCGTCAGTAAAGGTTATGAAATACCGGTATCCTCCTCTAGCCTCTAGAGTAAAGGGTCCGCACACATCCGTGTGTATAATCCCTAATAACTCGCTGGCCCTTTCATTCTCACTGTTGAAAGGCTGTTTTGACATTTTACCAGACAAACAAGATTCGTAAACATCATATGATTCCAAGTCAAATGATTCTAGAATTCCGTCATCTCGGAGCTTCTCTATGCGTTTCTCGTTTATGTGTCCTAAACGACAATCCCATAGGTAAGTTTGATTCAAGTTACTCTTGGATCTCTTACTTATATGATAGATGTCATTATTATCTAAATTTAGCGTATATAGACCGTTTTTTGGAGTGGCTTTGAAAAAGAAAACATTGTTTCTAAAACATGAAATAACTTTTTCATTAAAAACATAAGCAAAACCATAGTCTATCAGCAAATTGAACGAGATAACATTTTTAATTAGTCTAGGAACATAATAACAAGGTTCTAGTTCTAAGACCATGCCCGAGGGTAAACGAAGACAATATGTCCCAACAGCTTCGGTACCAACCATGGAGCCTTCTCCTACCCGCAGATCCATATCTCCTTGTCTCAGCTTCTTACTTCTCTTGAATCCCTGCAAATGATTGCATATGTGATGACCACATCCGGTATCCAATGCCCATGATTCATAAGAAGCAACAAGATAATCTATCATAAAGATACCTGTATCATTGGGCGAACCAATGTCCAGCTGATCTATGTCGAGTGAGTGCTCGCATGAATCCTTGCTACCACAGTCTGGGCAACAAATTTCTCCAAGTTCTTCCAGCCAGTCATCCTCCTGCATAGGGTCCACAACTGGTGACTCTAGCTGCTTCGGGTTTAACTCGTCGCTAATGCACATGAGCATTTCGTGCTACCCTGCGACAGTCATCTCAAAATCACCGAGGACATACAATACTCTTTTCTGGTAATAGTCCGACAAGGAACCGAACAAGAGCATAACTAGCTCATGTGGTTTTGATTTTGACCCCAAGCTCTCATAGCAATCCAAGAGCCTTCTCATATTAATGAGATGATCGCTAATAGGCTGACTTTCTTTCATCTTGGCTGAAAGAATTCCCTTCATCAGTAGCATACGACATATCCGTTCACTAAACTTGAACTTTTGCTCCAATCCTTGAACAACCTCATAAGACGACTTCTCACGGAGATCATCCGTAAACTCGGATGATGTTGTGAGAATGAGAATCGACATAACGTCAGACTCATCATCCAGATACTGATAGTAAGTGTCATACTCACTATCCTGGGCATCTACTCCTGGTCGCTCTGAAGGAAATGTCTCAATAATGTGAAGCTTCCCCTGTGCATCCAAAATATTTTTCAGATGCAACCACAAACAACTATGCCTTAGCCTTGCCCTTTACTTATGTCGGTTTCGTGAGCCAAATGAAAAACACGACGGTCAAAACCTAAGTGGAAAAACAACACACATGGCATGGCAATCTGAAGCTCCCACTGGCTCCAGCATCCAATCCTACTTCTTGCTCCCTTCTCCTTTTCATCTTGGTGAAGATATATATAATCTATAAAACTATTCTATTCTACTTTCTAAAAAACTAGAAATATAAAAGTACAAGATGATCAAAGGCACGCAGGCCCGCTAATCTAAAACTTTTAAAAGATAGAATAGGGGTTGTAAGTGGCACACAGGCCTCCCCACACCATAGAATAATAAAACCAATCACAACCACAAGTGCAGGAAATTAAAACACAAATCCACAAGGTCTAGGGCTCGGCTATGACATCCCAAACATGTACTAAACTAATACATGAAAGTAAAGCAACTGATTTCTAAATTATTCATCTTGATGAAAAATTATTGATTTTAACAACCTGTTAAAACCCCTATATTGTTTTTCCTTTATTTGCAATGAATATATATTTCAAGATTTATAATTTGATAATTAATCAAAAAACTCAAAATAATATTTAAACCTTAAATTAAAATAACAACTGTATTTCAATTTAATATTGACCACAAAATATCTGAACCGCGAGTTGGGCCAAATATTTAAACTGGGTCATTGATCGGAAAACGAGCCGGGAAACCAAAAACTGGGCCGAGGCCAAAAACAACTTTAGCGCCGCAAACCCTAGCTGCCGGTCACCACTACATACACCAACTGTGAACCGCCGAATACTGGCAGCCGGTGACTGCCGTCCCAGACTGAGACCGCCGCCGATAATGGTGATGTTTTCGATTATCGCAAATAATAACAATAAAAATAACCAGATTTAATTAATATTTAAATCAAACAATCTATTTATCCGAAACTAATTAATCTAATCCAATAGAAAACATAAACTTGAATTCTATTTACTTGGATGATGAAAAAGCTTTTTTCTGGATAAAAAACAGAATCATATTTCATCAGAATAAAAAGAAACCTACCAAGTCTCCTACGAGGTTAGAAGTGGCTCTGATACCACTGAAGGGTTTTGTGGGGTATAAAAACATGCACAGCGGAATAAAACCCTCTCCAGTGATCTCATCTAACTCGTACAGAAACTAACAAGAGGAAGAGGGTTAGAAATGTTATACCTTGATGAAACCAAAACTTTTTCTTCAAGCCTCTAGACAGCTGCAGGTTATCCACCGCTACTGCACCGCCTCGAACTGGCTACTTGACCGCCTAAGGATTGAACCTTGGATCAAATAACCGTGACCCGTGATGTGTGTGTGTTTCCGCGTCGCCGCCGAGAAAGAGAGAGGAGGGAGAGAGCTTTTAGGGTTATCTTTCTTTTACTTGTAATTGACTTATCATTATATGAGGCTTATAATAAGGTTTATATATATAATCCTTATTAGGCCAAGCCCGTTTAATTAAAGCCCAGCTTTAATTAAACTATTAATCAATTACATAAAGTACCCTCGACCTTTCTAATTAATTAATAACTATTAATTAATTGGTTCCGTTAATATTTAAACTAAATATTAACTTCTCCTTTTAAATAATAAATAACTATTATTATTTTCTCTTTCTCAATAATTAATCATACTAATAATTATTGTGATACACAAGCATGTAAAATCCAACAGGTTCTAATTGGGTGTGCAGCGGTGTGATCCTTTAGTGTCACATAGTATTGGAAACGATAGTACATGTTATCTATCTCTGCACATAATCTAACAGACCCCCACTTGTGCAAGATAAGTAACACTCATTGTACATCGTTGGCCTAAAGAGGTCCCTAGCCAGACGCTTAGGTTTACCAGACTATGAGATCTCTTATATCTAGAGACATAATCCACGCCTTGGATTATCTAGGCTTTTCCTTTTGCATCGCGATATTTCGTAATGTGAGTATTTGACATGGAGCAGGGATCTCATCTAATACTCAGATTTTCTCGACTTTGATTTCGACACTCTGCAGTTACGGTTTTCCCGAATGAATAATTATCATTCTAACCGAGCGTGGCCACGTATTTTCAGTAGTCTTAATCATCGAGTAGCTCAGAAAATATCTCTCTAAAAAAAGATGTGCAAATCCGATCTTGACTATTTGCAATTTGAGCACACGGCTTCCGCTGCACCTAGACAAGCCCCTTTATGATCACCCTGTTACGGCGTGACGTTAGAACATGCTAAAGTACAGAAGTTACCATGTCCCAAACCAAATATCTCAGGTCTAAGGACAACCTATCAGGTTTACTTATGTTAATGCTCCATGAAGTAAGCCCAATGCGGATCACCCTAATATTTATCCCCTGATAAATATTTATGAATATTCGGTCACAACCTTGTGCTTTTATATATACCTTTATAAATCATCAAATATCCATAATAGCGTTACCTCCCTAATGTAGCTCCCACTACATTAAGTAGCTACGGGCATTTTAGATAATTCATAACTTGACTTGTCATCGATAGGTTAAACATTCTAAAAAATAGACAACTAGAAACAATTATGTAAAAACCTCCTATTTCAATCCCATGAAATGTAATTACATAATAAACGAGTTTCAAGTTACATCTATAGTAATAATCATTAAACACGAACTAGCTGCTATGTTCCAAGTACTGCATTCCTATGGAACTCGCATGCCTCTCATGCTTAGCTCTAGCTAGCGGTTTCATCAACGGGTCAGCAACGTTGTCGTCCGTCGGTATCTTTTGTAGTCAAATATCATCTCTTCCAATGATTTCTCGGATGAGGTGATATTTCCTGAGTACGTGCCTAGTCCGCTGATGATCTCTAGGCTCTTTAGCTTATGCTACAGCCCCTGAGTTGTCACAGAATATATCGATCGGTCTAGAGATACTGGAAACATGTGTTGTTTTTCATGTTAGACTTAAAGAATTTTGTGAGTAAGAAATGTCAGCTGAAGAACAAAAGTGTCAGCTGAACACTAAGTATCAGCCAAAGGACCAGCTTCAGGAAGATCAGCTAAGAAGAAAAGATAGGTCAAGAACCATCAGTTAAGCATCTACAAAGCATCAGTTGATGGTTCAAAACCATCAGCTGAGAGTCTCTTCAAGATCAGCTGAGCAGTCACGGATCAGCAGACACTATCACATTGGTTAGCTGATGCCTCCCATCTGTCAGATAAGGTATTCTTTACTTATCCAATCTTTTCTTGATAAGCTTATTACACTCAAACGATTAGCTGATCCCTTGGGATAAGCTGACTGTCTAGATTGATCAGTTTATTAGCTGTACTCTGATTTGTATTATTAGCTGAGCAATTTGATCAGCTGAACAAATCTGAACAGCTGAGTCTTTCACATTTATCCTTAGCTGAGCAAAATTATGTTTGCAGTCGAGTGTCTGTTAGCTGAGTCATTACACAGTATCTCAGTTAATAGTTTTTCAATGTAAAATATTCTTAAGTCAAAGGCAGAACATGTGTTGTTCTATTATGCCTTAGATCTTTCTTTGTAAAAGTACTTAGCACTTTTTTAATTTGTAAGAGACAAAAAGGATTGATCTTGATCCCCTGTAAAGGAGAATGATACTTTAGAAGAGAAGATATCGAAGATATGCTTCAACAACTAAGTATCGCTGGCAACTCTATACTTGGTTAAGTCAAGTCTTCAAGAAGCATGGTGTTGATAAAAGTACAAGAATGGGAAGAGAAGTTTACTCTCACAAGACATAAAGGTAGTACTTTAATAATATAATAATAGATAATCGGATTTAACTTTACCGGATAGTACACTCACTTTACACACTTTGTGTATAAAGTGAAATTACTTTCTACCCACTAACTTTATCAGTGAAATTACTTTCCACCCACTAACTTTATCTATTATAATATTATTAAACCAAGTACCTTTGTCTTCTTCTCCACTCCATCAACACGGACACCATATTGCTTATATATACCTATGCATGGAAACATGCCAAGGAAGCGAATAGATAGAGTTGAACACTGAAATCTCATCTGTTGAGAATTAGAAGAGTTAGCATTTTACTTTCAGTGTAACAAACTTGTTCATGTGTTGAACATCTTAGACATTAGTTGTTTATGATTAGCTTAGTCTATGTGTTAGACAAATTTAGCTGCCACCTTTTATTGAACTTAGATTTTCCGCATCTAGATCATGTAATTCTTGATTTACATCAATAAGAATTATATAAAAGTAAACCGTGTCTCTCTTAAATTTTAAATAGCTAAGGTTTGTATTCAACCCCCCTCCCCTTCTATAAACATTTGTTGTTGTAGTATCCAGTCGGGACCAACAGAAGTCGACCTATTTGAGATCTATCAGATTCACGAACAAATTCGTTAATTAAGGGAACAACATAATTCCATTAGAGATAGCCTTCAAAGACTTTTAAGCAATCATTTCTTCTCTTAGTGGTCAAAGGTTTCATTTTCTTTTTCTTTTTCTTAGTTGTGTGTTTCCTTCTTGTATTTTTACTTTCGTTCGTATTTTCCACTTCCTTGCAACATCTATATCATCTCTTTTGTTCTCTCTTGAACAATTGAGCTCGTTGAAACTTACGCAGAGCCTGAACGCGAATTTAGACATCGCCGACATCTGGCACGTAGACGAGCTGCTCGTAACCGAAATCGTATACGCAATATGGCTGAAGGTCCACCAGATCCACCGAATACTAAAACATTAGGAGATTTCGCTCGTCCGACTCTTAATGGAATGCACGCAAGTGTCGTTCGTCCTCCTGTCACCGCCAACAATTTTGAAAATAAGCCTAATATCATTCAAATGGTTCAAAACCCAGTCCAATTTCATGGTTTACCTGAAGAGGATCCTAATAATCATCTTCAGAATTTTCTCGAGGTCTGTGATATGTTCAAGATGAACGGTGTCTCTCATGACGCTATTCTCTTACGCCTATTTCCATTTTCACTCAAAAGTAAAGCCAAGATTTGGCTTAACTCCCTTACTACAAGTTCCATCACTACATGGGACAATTTAGCTGAAAAATTTCTTCAGAAATATTTTCTACTTTAAAAAACGGCTAAACTTCTTAACGACGTTTCATCTTACCAGCAACAAGAGGGAGAATCTTTGTATGATACAAGTGATAGGTATAAGGATTTACTGCATCGATGATCTCATCACGGATTACCAATGTGGCTTCAAGTTCAAACATTCTATAATGGTTTGACAGTGGCTACACGCCAAATGATCGATGCTGCAGCAGGAGGCGCAATTACTAACAAAACTCCCGATATAGCTCATGAGCTCATTGAGAAAATGGCTATGAATATCTATCAATGGCATTCCTCGCTAATGAAACAACCCAAAACAGTTGGTATCATCCCAATTGATACTGTCACCTTACTCACTTCACAAGTTGAAGCTTTATCCCAAAAGCTCGACCAAATGAAAGTAAATGTAGTGCAGTCTTCATGTGAGTTTTGCAATGGTCCTCACTTAAGTAGAGATTGTCAAACTGGCAACAATTTCGCCTCTACAGAAGAGGTGAATTACATGGGTACTCAAAGACCCCAAAAAAATCCCTACTCAAATTCTTTTAACCCTAGCTGGAGAAAACCTTCAAATTTCTCATGGAAATCTGGAGCGGCTACTTCTAGTAACCCCCTCCCGGATTTTCTCAGCAAAATCAAACCCAACAAGGTGTAGGTTTATCTCAAAACCGTCAACCAGTTAAGACTCAATCAAAGTATGAAAGCTTACTTGACATATTCTTCTCAGCTGTCGAAAGTCGTTTCGTCCATCACGAAAATGACATGAAAGTTCTTTAAGCTTCTTTCAAAAGCCTAGAAAATCAAGTAAGCCAAATCTCTAACTCGTTGTCGGAACAAAAACTTGGTGATCTACTGAGTAACACCGAGGCTAATCCTAGGGCCCATGTTAAAGCTATCATTCTCAGGAGTGGTACCACTATGGTCCCACCTCCGATGCCTCCAGTTGATCAACCAAGCACCCCCGCCACATCCAAAGATAATACAAACTCAGAATCTACCGAAACTCAAGTTCCAGTCGAAGGAACTAACGAAGCGCATAATAGGCTACGCCCAGCAAGTACCGCGCAAATCAAGCCCCCGATTCCTAAATATCAACCCAGGATTCCTTATCCTCAATGACTAAAGAAGGAACAAATAGAGGAGCATTACAAAAAATTCCTCGAAGTTTTAAACAGCTCCACATCAACATTCCATTTGTTAAAGCTTTGGCTCAGATGCCAAAGTATGCCAAGTTCCTCAACAATCTGTTGAGTAATAAAAGGAAATTTGAAGACCAGTCAACCGTCATTCTTAGTGAAGAATGCTAAGCTATCCCTCAAAACAAACTTCCGGTGATGAAAACCAACCCAGGTAGCTTCACAATTCCTTGTCAAATAGGGCAACTCTATGTTAATAATGCTTTAGCCGATCTAGGGGCTAGTATTAATCTCATGGCTTATTCCGTGTTTGCAAATCTAGGTCTTGAAGGGTTTTGTGGGGTATAAAAACATGCACAGCGGAATAAAACCCCCTCCAGTGATCTCATCTAACTCGTACAGAAACTAACAAGAGGAAGAGGGTTAGAAAAGTTATACCTTGATGAAACCAAAACTTTTTCTTCAAGCCTCTAGACAGCTGCAGGTTATCCACCGCTACTGCACCGCCTCGAACTGGCTGCTAGACCGCCTAAGGATTGAACCTCGGATCAAATAACCGTGACCCGCGATGTGTGTGTGTTTCCACGTCGCCGCCGGCCACCGCCCTCGGTGGTTCGGTTTTCCCTTTGCGCCGCCGGCGAGAAAGAGAGAGGAGGGAGAGAGCTTTTAGGGTTATCTTCCTTTTACTTGTAATTGACTTATCATTATATGAGGCTTATAATAAGGTTTATATATATAATCCTTATTACGCCAAGCCCGTTTAATTAAAGCCCAGCTTTAATTAAACTATTAATCAATAACATAAAGTACCCTCGACCTTTCTAATTAATTAATAACTATTAATTAATTGGTCCCGTTAATATTTAAACTAAATATTAACTTCTCCTTTTAAATAATAAATAACTATTATTATTTTCTCTTTCTCAATAATTAATCATACTATTAATTATTGTGATACACAAGCATGTAAAATCTAACAGGTTCTAATTGGGTGTGCAGCGGTGTGATCCTTTAGTGTCACATAGTATTGGACACGATAGTACATGTTATCTATCTCTGAACATAATCTAACAGACTCCCACTTGTGCAAGATAAGTAACACTCCTTGTACATCGCTGGCCTAAGGAGGTCCCTAGCCAGACGCTTAGGTTTACCAGACTATGAGATCTCTTATATCTAGAGACATAATCCACGCCTTGGATTATCTAGGCTTTTCCTTTTGCATCGCGATATTTCGTAATGTGAGTATTTGACATAGAGCAGGGATCTCATCTAATACTCAGATTTTCTCGACTCTGATTTCGACACTCTGCAGTTAAAGTTTTCCTGAATGAATAACTATCATTATATCTATGAATATTTGGTCACAACCTTGTGCTTTTATTCATACCCGAATAAATTATCAAATATCCATAATAGTGTTACCTCCCTAATGTAGCTCCCACTACATTAAGTAGCTACGGGCATTTAAGACAATTCATAACTTGACTTGTCATGGATTGGTTAAACATGCTAAAAAATAGAAAACTAGAAACAATTATGTAAAAACCTCATATTTCAATCCCATGAAATGTAATTACATAATAAACGATTTTCAAGTTACATCTATAGTAATAATCATAAAACAATAACTAGCTGCTATGTTCCAAGTACTGTATTCCTATGGAACTCGCATGCCTCTCATGCTTAGCTCTAGCTAGCGGCTTCGTCAACGGGTCAGCAACGTTGTCGTTCGTCGGTATCTTTTGTAGTCTAATATAATCTCTTCCAATGATTTCTCGGATGAGGTGATGTTTCCTGAGTACGTGCCTAGTCCGCTGATGATCTCTTGGCTTTTTAGCTTGCGCTACAGCGTGGGAGTTGTCACAGAATATATCGATCGGTCTAGAGATACTGGCAACACCTCTAAAATCCGAGATAAAATTCTTCAGCCAGACAGCTTCTTTTTCCGCATCACTTGCCGCAATATACTCTGCCTCTGTAGTAGAATCTGCTATTGGTCTTGCTTTTGACTCTTCCAAGATATGGCTCCTCCATTTAAGGTAAAGACAAAACCTTACTGCGACCTGAAGTCGTCTCTGTCGGTCTGGAAACTGGCATCAGTGTAACCAGTTACACATAGCTCATCCATCGAACCTCCATATACTAGGAATATGTATTTCGTCCTTCTCAGATACTTGAGAATATTCTTGACGGCTACCCAATGGGCTTCACCAGGATTTTGCTGATATCTACTCGTGACACTGATAGAATAGGCAACATCGGGTCTAGTACATAGCATGGCATACATAATTGAACCAACTGCCGAGGCATATGGTATCAATTTCATCTTGTCCTGATCTTGACTAGACACAGGACACTGAACCTTTCTCAAAATCTCGCTAGATTGCATAGGAATGAATCCTTTCTTGGATCCATCCATCTTGAATCTTTTCACGACTTTGTCAATATAAGTACTTTGACTAAGTCCGATAAGCCGCTTAGATCTATTCCTATAGATCTTTATACCCAGTATATAAGCAGCTTCTCCCAAGTCTTTCATCTGGAAACATTTACCTAACCAGGATTTTACTCCTTGTAATACTGGTATATTGTTTACTATTAACAGTATGTCATCTACATACAAGACTAGAAAGGTTACCACGCTCCCACTGAATTTAGTGTAAACACACGACTCGAACTCACTTTTGGTAAAACCAAACTCTTTGATACGCTCATCAAAGTGTAAGTTCCAGCTCCTAGATGCTTGCTTTAGTCCATGGATGGATTTAAGCAAATTGCATACTTTATTAGGATTCTTTGGATCCGCAAAACCATCCGGCTGTATCATATATACATCCTCTGCCAATTTCCCGTTAAGGAAAACCGTTTTGACATCCATTTGCCATATCTCATAGTCAAAATATGCTGATATGGCCATAAGGATCCTAATATTCTTAAGCATTGCCACTGGGGAAAAAGTTTCATCATAGTCAACACCATGAGTTTGCGTGAAACCTTTTGCCACTAGCCTTGCTTTAAAGGTATGCACATTTCCATCCATGTCTGTCTTCTTCTTGAAGACCCATTTGCACCCAACAGCTTTACTGTGTTGAGGCAAATCTACTAACTCCCAAACTTGGTTGTCATACATGGATTGCATCTCTGCTTTCATGGCTTCTAGCCACTTCTTAGATTCTAAACCTGAGGCAGCGTCTTGGTAGGTAGTGGGTTCTAAAAGATCCCCTTCGTCTTGAGCAACTAGGAATCCCAGATATCTATCTGGCTCATTACGAGGCCTACTTGACCTGCGAAAGTCTTGTGTTTGCACCTCTTCCTCAACCACAGACTCAGGTTGAGGTTCAACAATTCTCTGTTGAACTACAGGTTCAACTATCGGTGGTGGTGTAATCTCCTCCTCTTTAATTTCTTGAAGCTCTATTTCTTTTCTTGGAGTCTCTGAGTTTAGAAACTTCTCCTCCAAGAATACCTCTTTACGAGAAACAAAAACTTTGTTCTCATCTGGGTTGTAGAAATAGTATCCCATGGTTTCCTTGGGATAACCCATGAAGATACACTTATCTGATTTGGGATTGTGTTTATCCGTGAATGTTCGCTTAACATACACCTCACATCCCCAAACCTTTAGAAAAGACATTTTGGGCTTTTTCCCCGTCCATATCTCGAACGGTGTCTTTTCAACCGATTTGGTTGGAACCCGGTTCAGTATGAACGCTGCTGTCTCGAGTGTGTGTCCCCAAAATGACAATGGTAGGGAACTTCGACTCATCATTGATAATACCATGTCAAGCAGTGTACGATTCCTCCTTTCTGATACACCATTCATCTGAGGTGTATACGGAGGTGTGAGTTGTGAAACAATCCCACATTCCTTCAAATGATCATTGAATTCCTGACTCAGATACTCGCCACCTCGATCCGATCGAAGCGACTTTATCTTCTTGTCCAGCTGATTTTGCACCTCATTCTGAAACTGTTCGAACTTGTCAAAACTTTCAGATTTAAGTCTCACGAGGTAGACATAACCGAATCTACTAAAGTCATCAGTAAAGGTTATGAAATACCAGTATCCTCCTCTAGCCTCCGGAGTAAAGGGTCCGCACACATCCGTGTGTATAATCCCTAATAACTCGTTGGCCCTTTCATTCTCACTGTTGAAAGGCTGTTTTGTCATTTTACCAGACAAACAAGATTCGTAAACATCATATGACTCCAAGTCAAATGATTCTAGAATTCCGTCATCTCGGAGCTTCTCTATGTGTTTCTTGATTATGTGTCCTAAACGACAATGCCAGAGGTAAGTTTGATTCAAGTTACTCTTGGATCTCTTACTTATATGATAGATGTCATTGTTATCTAAATTTAGCGTATATAAACCATTTTTTGGAGTGGCTTGGAAAAAGAAAACATTGTTTCTAAAACATGAAAAAACTTTTTCATTAAAAACATAAGCGAAACCACAGTCTATCAGCAAATTGAACGAGATAACATTTTTAATTAGTCTAGGAACATAATAAAAAGGTTCTAGTTCTAAGACCATGCCCGAGGTCAAACTAATATGTCCCTACAGCTTCGGCACCAACCATGGAGCCTTCGCCTACCCGAAGGTCCATATCTCCTTGTCTCAGCTTCTTACTTCTCTTGAATCCCTACAAATGATTGCATATGTGATGACCACATCCGGTATCCAATACTCAAGATTCATAAGAAGTAACAAGACAATCTATCATAAAGATACCTGTATCATTGGGCGAACCAATTTCCAGCTGATCTATGTCGAGTGAGTGCTCGCATGAATCCTTGCTACCACAGTCTGGGCAACAAATTTCTCCAAGTTCTTCCAGCCAGTCATCCTCCTGCATAGGGTCCATAACTGGTGACTCTAGCTGCTTCGGGTTTAACTCGTCCCTAATGCACATGAGCATTTCGTGCAACCTTGTGACAGTCATCTCAAAATCACCGAGGACATACATTACTCTTTTCTGGTAATAGTTCGACAAGGAACCGAACAAGAGCATAACTAGCTCATGTGGTTTAGATTTTAACCCCAAGCTCTCATAGCAATCCAAGAGCTTTCTCATATTAATGAGATGATCGCTAATAGGCTGACTTTCTTTCATCTTGGCTGAAAGAATTTCCCTCATCAGTAGCATACGACATATCCGTTCACTAAACTTGAACTTTTGCTCCAATCCTTGAACAACCTCATAAGACGACTTCTCACGGAGATCATCCATAAACTCGGATGATGCTGTGAGAATGAGAATTGACATAACGTCAGACTCATCATCCAGATTCTGATAGTAAGTGTCATACTCACTATCCTGGGCATCTACTCCTGGTCGCTCTGGAGGCAATGTCTCAATAATGTGAAGCTTCCCCTGTGCATCCAAAATATTTTTCAGATGCAACTTCCAAACAGCAAAGTTTGGACCTGAAAGCTTCCACTTGCCGGTGATGAGACTTAGAGACTCTCTTGGTGAATAAAACGGAATAATAGATAAATAAGGCATCTACAGAAAAAGAAAAAGATAAAACCGATTCAGTATTGATTACATCATCTAATAATTAATACATTTTAAACAATAAATTATTAGACTAGGATCCATATTTCACATTTCCCGATGCAAGGTTTGGGCACTTTCCACCGGGACAATGCTATTTCTGGTAGGTAAAAACTATACCAATCGTATCCTAACTGGACACGACTCCTAGATCCGTGGGACATCGGTTACGAGAACCGTGCATGTTTAGTCCCTCTAGTGCATTTTGGGTCGAGACTCCCGATTATCACCAAAATAGATCGCACCACCTAAGACAGCATGAATTCTGGCCGGGACTCCCGATTATCGCATAACCTTTCATGCCCCTTCCCGCAATGGTTTGAACCCGGATGCCCAAGGTTTGGGCACTTCCGACACCCGAGTACCGTTTAACAGCAAGGGTGTACCATTAGGTGGGTAGCACACTGATCTAAGATTTTTCTAAAAAGGATTTCAAAGTTTTTAACGTGAAAATCTTTAATGCCAGTTTTCTTTTAAAAAACATCTGTTTCAATAATTAACTATTATTAAAACCCTTGTTTTATTTCATCGTGTTAATCACAACCACACATATATATATAATATGTAAAGAAATAAAACAACCACAAACAACTATGCCTTAGCCTTGCCCTTTACTAATGTTGGTTTCGTGAGCGACACGAAAAACACGACGGTCAAAACCTAACTGGAAAAACAACACACATGGCATGGCAATCTGAAGCTCCCACTGGCTCCAGCATCCAATCCTCCTACTTGCTCCTTGCTCCTTCGCATCTTGGTCCAGATATATATAATCTATAAAACTATTCTATTCTACTTTCTAAAAAACTAGAAATATAAAAGTACAAGATGATCAAAGGCACGCAGACCCGCTAATCTAAAACTTTTACAAGATAGAATAGGGGTTGTAAGTGGCACGCAGGCCTCCCCACACCATAGAATAATAAAACCAATCACAACCACAAGTGCAGGTAATTAAAACACAAATCCACAAGGTCTAGCGCTCGGCTATGACATCCCAAACATGTACTAAACTAATACATGAAAGTAAAGCAACTTATTTCTAAATTATTCATCTTGATGAAAAATTACTGATTTTAACAACCTGTTAAAACCCCTATATTGTTTTTCTTTTATTTGCAATGAATATATATTTCAAGTTTTATACTTTGATAATTAATCAAAAAACTCAAAATAATATTTAAACCTTAAATTAAAATAACAACTGTATTTCAATTTAATATTGACCACAAAATATCTGAACCTTGAGCTGGGCCAAATATTTAAACTGGGTCATTGATCGGAAGACGAGCCGGGAAACCAAAAACTGGGCCGAGGCCCAAAACAACTTTAGCGCCGCTAAACCCTAGCTGGGCCGCAGGCTTACTAGGTCGTGGTTCTCTGGGCCGTAGCCCACCACAAGGTTAGCGCCGCTAACTGGGCTACTAACCGCGCCGCTAACGCGTCGCTAAACCGTGCCGCGTACCACGGTGGATCGCCATCGATCGCAGCTAACACCGCCGGTCACCACCACCAACACCAACTGTGAACCGCCGAATACAGGCAGCCGGTGACTGCCGTCCCAGACTGAGACCACCGCCGATAATGGTGATGTTTTTTATTATCGCAAATAATAACAATAAAAAAACCATATTTAATTAATATTTAAATCTAACAATCTATTTATCAAAAACTAATTAATCTAATCCAATAGAAAACATAAACTTGAATTCTATTTACTTGGATGATCAAAAAGCTTTTTTCTGGATAAAAAACAGAATCATATTTCATCAGAATAAAAAGAAACCTACCTAGTCTCCTACGAGGTTAGAAGTGGCTCTGATACCACTGAAGGGTTTTGTGGGGTATAAAAACATGCACAGTGGAATAAAACCCCCTCCAGTGATCTCATCTAACTCGTACAGAAACTAACAAGAGGAAGAGGGTTAGAAATGTTATACCTTGATGAAACCAAAACTTTTTCTTCAAGCCTCTAGACAGCTGCGTGTTATCCACCGCTACTAGACCGCCTAAGGATTGAACCTCGGATCAAATAACTGTGACCCGTGATGTGTGTGTGTTTCCGCGTCGCCGCCAGCCACCGCCCTCGGTGGTTCGGTTTTCCCTTTGCGCCGCCGAGAAAGAGAGAGGAGGGAGAGAGCTTTTAGGGTTATCTTTCTTTTACTTGTAATTGACTTATCATTATATGAGGCTTATAATAAGGTTTATATATATAATCCTTATTAGGCCAAGCCCGTTTAATTAAAGCCCAGCTTTAATTAAACTATTAATCAATTACACAAAGTACCCTCGACCTTTCTAATTAATTAATAACTATTAATTAATTGGTCCCGTTAATATTTAAACTAAATATTAACTTCTCCTTTTAAATAATAAATAAATATTATTATTTTCTCTTTCTCAATAATTAATCATACTATTCGTCTTCACGGTTGATTTTGTTATCCTTGACATGGATGAGGACAAAAATGTTCCTCTTATCGTAGGACGACCATTTCTGGCTACTTCTCGACCCCTTGTTGATGTTTGCGATGGTAAACTTTCTCTTAGAGTAGCTGACTAGGTTGTTACCTTTAATATCCATAAATCCATGAAGCAACCATTTATTCAAGATGACGCCCTGTACTTTGTTGATATCTCGGATCAATATCATCTTGATTGCATACCTATTTCTTCTGAGAAAGACGTGCTAGACACGCATATTCTGGAGAAACGTTCTTTTCCAAATTACCTCACATAGCTTGAGTTGTATCAACCAGTTATAAATGATATCCCTAAATATGCATTAATTTCTGATACTTTCGAAACTCTCGATGTTGATAAAGTGCCTCATTCACAGCCTTCCATTATTGTGATTCCAAATTGCCTGTAATCATAGCTTTTGACCTTACCTCTAATGAAAAAGTGAAGCTATTGAATATGCTCAAGAAGCACAAGACCGCTATTGCATGGAAACTTTCCGAAAATAAAGGAATTAGTCCTTCCTTCTGTACACACAAAATCCTCATGGAGGATAACCACAAGACAAGTGTGCAAAGACAGAGAAGACTGAATCCACATATGCAAGAAGTGGTTAAAAAGGAAGTCATTAAAATCTTGGATGCGGGTATGATTTATCCGATATCTGATAGCCCTTGGGTTAGCCCTGTCCAAGTAGTTCCTAACAAAGGAGGTATGACCGTGATCACTAACGAGAAAAGCGAGTTAATTCCCACCCGCATTGTAACCGGGTGGCGGTTTTGTATCGATTACCGAAAGCTGAATGACGCAACTCGTAAAGATCACTTCCCACTCCCATTCATTGATCAAATGATTGAGAGACTGGCGGGTAATGCCTTCTACTGTTTTCTTGATGGTTTTTCCGGGTATTTTCAAATTCCAATCGCCAAAAAGGATCAAGAGAAAACCACATTCACTTGCCCCTAAGGTACATTTGCCTATAGGCGGATGCCATTTGGCTTGTGTAATACCCCAGCTACTTTTCAATGCTGCATGATAGCGATATTCAATGATATAATCGAAGAATGTGTCGAAGTTTTTATGGAGGACTTCTCCGTTTTCGGAGATTCGTTTGACACTTGTCTTCTCAATCTAGAAAAGATGTTGTCCAGATGTGAAACTACCAATCTCGCTCTCAATTGGGAGAAATGTCAATTTATGGTGCGAGAATGTATTGTCCTAGGACATAAGATTTCTAAATCAGGAATTAAGGTCGATCGTGCGAAATCGATGTTATTTGTAAACTGCCTCCCCCAATGAATGTCAAAGGAATTCGAAGTTTCCTTGGTCATGCTGGTTTTTATCGTCGTTTTATCAAAGATTTCTCTAAAATATCGCGGCCTCTGATCCATCTCTTAGAAAAAGATGCTCCGTTTGTTTTCTCTTATGAATTCATAAAGACATTCAACACTTTAAAAGAGAAACTGACAAACGCCCTTATTTTGACCATCCTTGATTGGTCACTTCCGTTCGAATTAATGTGTGACGCTAGTGATTTTGCTGTAGGTGCAGTTCTAGGTCAGAGAAAAGACAATCGTTTTCATCCGATCCATTATGCAAGCAAAACCTGACAGACGCCCAGGAGAACTACACAGTAACAGAAAAAGAGTTACTGGTCGTCGTCTTTGCTTTTGATAAATTTCGGTCTTATTTAATTCTTTCTAAGACTGTAGTTTTTACTGACCATTCTACCTTGCGATTCTTGTTTTCCAAACAAGACGCTAAACCCCACCTTATTAGATTGATACTCTTGTTACAAGAGTTTGATATTGAAATAAAAGACAAGCTAGGTGCAGAAAATATTGCCGCCGATCATCTTTCGCGTCTTGATAATCCAAATCTTGAGGTTTTGGATGAATATGCTATTCAGGATACATTTCCTGATGAGTTTCTCCTAGCATTTCATAATTCTAATAACGCCTCATGGTCTGCAGACTTTGCAAATTATTTAGCAGCAGGGGTATTAGAAAAAGGACTCCCGCATCAGCAGAGAAAAAGATTCTTTTCTTAGATAAAATTTAATTTCTAAGAGGATTCCTTTCTATTCAGGGTAGGTGCCGACCAAATCATACATCAATGGATATCCTAGAACAATGACATTCAGGCCCTATAGGAGGACATCATGGACCTATTTCAACAGCTAAGAAGGTCCTTGATTCTGGTTTCTATTGCCCTACTCTACTTAGGGATGCCCGTGAATTTGTAAAATCCTGTGACCCATGTCAAAAGTCTGGAAACATCTCATCACGCAATGAGATGCCCCAAAACCCTATCCAAGTTTGTGAAATTTTTCATGTTTGGGGCACAGATTTTATGGGTCCTTTTCCAAATTCCCATGGAAACAAATACATTCTTGTTGCAGTCGATTATCTTTCCAAATGGGCCGAAGCAAAGGCCTTACCAACTAATGATGCACAAGTTGTATGCAAGTTCCTAAAAAAGATATTTTCCCACTTTGGAACTACCAGAGTATTAATAAGCGATCGGGATGCTCACTTTTGCAATAAACAGCTTGAGAAGGTATTAAAACGTTGTGAGGTAACCCATAGGTTTTCTACTGCATACCATCCACAGACAAGTGGACAAGTTGAGGTCACTAATCGTGGTCTAAAGCGAATTCTTGAAAGAACCATATAGAATAGCCCAAAAGATTGGGCAGAAAAATTAGACGATGCATTGTGGGCATTCAGAACCGCTCACAAAACGACTATCAGAACCACACCTTATAAGCTGGTTTGCGGTAAAGAGTGTCGCCTTCCCGTTGAACTTGAACATAGATCATATTGGGCATTAAAAACCCTAAATCTTAATCCCACAATTTCGGAGGAGAATCGTCTATTCCAGCTCAACGAGTTGGAAGAACTGAGAAGTCAAGCATACGACAACTCCTTGTTGTATAAGGAAAGGACGAAACTATTTCATGATGCTCGCATGAAGGACAAGAAATTCCAGGCCGGTGATCGTGTGCTTTTATACAACTCTCGATTCGTCTTTTGTCAGGAAAATTGATATTACTAACTCTGAAGGAGTTACGTTTAAGGTCAAGGGCCACCGTCTCAAAAAGTATTTAGGTACCCCGATCCAGGATGAACCCCAAGAAACAATGCAACTACATCTCGCTACACCTTAGCAAGTGTGTTGGGTCTTTTACCGGCAGATCTAAAAGAACTGGAGATACTTTCCGTCGAATCAATTTCTCTTTTATCTTGTCTATTTCTACGCACTCACTTACCTTCTGATATTCAGCGTGATATTGTCATGAGACTTGAGAAACACATAAGAAGAAATCAAAATTATTCCAAAGTTTCACAGAGGTACTTCAATTTGTGTGGCTAAAAGGCGTGCGAAACATGTAGGGAAGTGTTGGAAATGTGGTGCTCTGATTCACGAGGGCGCTTGTAGGGATTGGCCGACTTATTCTCAATCAGAGTGTGCTAGTGCTCTTCGGGAAGATCCTGTTAAGCTAAAAGCCGAGAGAGTTTTCAGGCCTAATAGTAATGCTAGAGCAATTGCTGATGAGTTCGTCAGTCTCCGATTAAGCATACTCAAGCCTAAGCCCCACTAGAAATCCCTGAGTCATGCCTAAGTTACTGCCGTATCACTCCTTATGTTTTCTCGGTTCTGTTATCATTCGGTCTGGAGAGACAGGAAAATACTCCGCATTTCAACGCATTAAAATGTTCGCTTACACACCGTACTAATAGTGTGTTACTTGTACAAACAATCTATTTTTCGGATGCCCTTTTCTGGTTTCCGTTTCCCTTCCACGCATTGTCTATTTTATTTCGTTCCGTTTGCTTTTCCGTATGTATAGTTGCTTTTTCGTACTTCCGTAACATCCGCTTCCATCCCAATCTATCACGGAGTGTGAGAGAATATTTCTTAACTTACCATCATGGGTTGTATAACTAATTGAGCCAAACGAAATTAAATGAAAAATACAAAATTCTTAAAGTTGAGCACTATGCGATCGCATAGGGCAGCCATACGATCGCATGGAAGCCGGGCTATATATACAACCTCATGCGACCACAACCCCTCATCGCATACACACTCTCTCTCTTTCTATTCTTTCTCTCTAAACGGAGATTCCAAGCTATCTCCGGCTATTCGAGCGTTTCTCCCTCACCTCCGGTCCGTTTTCTTCAAACGAGGTACCAAAATGATCCTTACAACTCGTATAACATGTTCTTGTACTTAGATTCGAACTTAATTTGCATATTTGAGCCTGTCCATCGATCGATTGAAACCCTAGGTTTTCGGTTTCTGATTCTCACGATCATGCGATCGCATGAACTACCCATGTGACCGCATGGTTGTCCAATTAGGGTTTTTCATATTTCAACTATTTTGCGATCGCATTAACATACCATGCGACCGCATGGTATCAAAATTAGGGTTTTTTAGTTCCAACTGCTATGCGACCGTATGCCCAATACATGCGATCGCATGACCCTGTTTTTCGGCTGTTTTTCATTTTCGAGCAAATCCATGATCAATCTAACATTCTTTCGAAACCAGCAACATAGAACAACTCTTTATCGATCGATGAAATATTCTCACCATATTTAGCATTCCTGACTTGTATCTGTATGTATATACCAGCTATAGCGCGTAGATGACGTAGATCTCCAGAACTACCGACCGTTGACCCTCGTACACTACCGCGTGTCCCGGCACCTGATCCCGAGCCTGGGGTGGTGCCTATTGAGCACACAGGTGCGCAAGCATGGATATGCGCACCTAAGGTACGTGAATTGGGGTTCACTACACAATGTTGCTCTTACACAGCGAGTTGTTGCTATCACCGGACCTCATTGGAGACGTTTACCCACTATTGATAGCCAGTTGTGCACTGAGCTTACTATCGAGTTTTTCTCCACTTTTCACCTGGTATCACCTATCACCGACAACGATAGACCGGATGCGCTTACATTTAGACTATGTGCAGCAGACAGACAGTTATCTCTGAGACAGTTTGCTTCACATTTGGGACTTTACTGATTTTCACAGAGGGTATTACTGATTTTCCAGCCGGACTTTCATATCTTGATGCATAGTCTGAGATTGGAAATGGGCCATATGGTGCACCCATTCCCAAGAGCAGTTTTGTCCCTGATCCACTCTTCTGTATCCTTCATCGTGCCACTGCTTACTGCTTGTCCGCCCGCACTGACTCTTTAGTGGGCAACATCACTCACCAAGATTTATTTTATCGCTACTCTTTTGCACATCAGCAGCCCTACCAGATCGCCGTGTGCCTGGCCCAGCATCTGTTTACTATCAGCCGGTCGCGCGTTACGCAAGCTGTTTATGGTGGTGGTTTTGTCTACCATCTCGCGAGGGGCATGGATCATTTTACTCAGCAGGATTTGGAGGATCTTACTTTCACTGCCCCTGCTTCCGCTATAAATATGGAGGTTTTTGCTCGGATGAGGGTAGTGGCGATGGTACTGAACATGTATGTTCTACTTGACCACGTAGGTCACCGACGGGTTCCACCTAGACAGAGGGCTGTTGTTGATGATGAGCATGATGATGGAGATGAGGGGCATGAGGGCACGGAGATTCAGATGGAGGATACTCCTCCTACTCAACCAACGCAGCAGGAGGTACAGCACGAGCAGACACAGCCAGCTACCATTGCATACAGCAGAGACTACCGACTAAGGCTGGCAGCATTAGAGAGGAAGATGGATACAATGATAGATATACAGTGGGTCGACCTTGCACATGCATTAGCCCACCGAGACTATGTTTCTAGCATGTTGGAGAGATTAGTGGTGGACAATCTTCCTTCTGGCTTCATTCCAGAGCCACCAGCTGCTCCTTAGCAGCTCCGCGATCATGTAGACGGGACTGGGCCTTCACATTCATAGTATTAATTGCCGCAAACATCTTTTGATAGATTGGCAGTATTTCTAGATTAGCTTTGTATTTTAAGGCGTTTACCCTTTTTTTTTGTGTGTTTTAATGTCATGAACTTTATATACAGATAATAGAAACTTAGCATCTTATCTAGATCAAAGAATCGATATCTATATGCCCTTATTGATTCCCAATTTCTTAAGGTTATTTCCGAACAACTCCAGGTTTCAGACACAAACCCCTTATCTAGTTAAACATTCTCCCAACTACTATCATAAAGATGGTGATGGAGAATTTTACTAGTGTCACTATACATGGCATACTTGAGCGGATTATCCACACGAGTGTGATAAAAATCCAGCAAGTTATAATCCTTCCTACCAATGCTGGTGAAAGATTTCTTAATCATCCTAGTCCAATAAACAAGATATGCATCTTTCATTTAGCCCGAAGCTAAACTTTTACAAAGATCCTAACCACATGGATCTAAGTGATGTAAATGTTGTTTACTTGGTCAAGTTTGATTATGCCATATATTTAGTGTATCCAAACCACTTTTGGATCTAAGAATAAATTATTTCATGATTGCCTTATTACTTATAACGTGTCTTTATGTATGCAATGATATGGATAAGTTTTTGATAAAACATCTCAAAATAATTTTTCAAAATGTTTCAATTCCAAGCAACATCCATCGTCATCAAATGTGTATTTGTGCACCAAAAAGGTCAAAATAACACATAAGCTTAGACATTGGATTCCACCGGCTTCTATGGTCATCCTCCATCTCCTTTTGACTCCTTTTTGTGTGTCTTCATCCAAATGTACAAAACATACAACAGAAATTGAAATGGCGTACAAGCCACAAAATTCCCTATTTATCTATTACAAGTACACGGATGAATGAAATGGCATGCAAGCCACAATATTATTACATACCAAACTGAATTAATAAATATTACAACCCATAATGTGATATAAAAATCACCAAATGCATCCAAACACACAAAGTCAACCACAAGGTGAAAGGCAAGGTTACCAATTTCAAATCTAACACATACAACCAAAAAAAATGGTAACAAAATTACCAAGACAAAATCTGGAACAAATTTCCAGAATTACAAAATAGCCAAAAATACCCTAGACCAAAACTGTTTTTAACTTGAAAAACAAAATATGTAGCTGCGCGTTAGCGCCGCTAAGTTTTATGGGTTAGCGCCGCTAACTCGAGGTTAGCGCCGCTAACCTTGTTCGAACAGAAAACAAAAATTCCGATTTCGGGATTTTTTAAGCCACCAAGTGCAAATCTAACATAGAGGTGGCTCTGATACCACTGTTGGGATCTCGTGGGCACGCGGCGGAAGCGAATGTACAACAAAAACAGCCCATGGTACAAGCACTCAAAGCATAAAAACGGAAATCCCAAACATAGACCAAACTCTATGTATAAAAATGCAACTTGAAAAAGGAAAGATGTGTTATACCTTTCTCCTAAGCTCCAGAAATCTTCTTATCTCGTGGTGTTGATGCTCCAAAAACCGTAACACGGTTCGACTAATGGGTAGTACCCCGGGAACACGTCCAACCTCGCGAGCTAGCGAGCCTTCGTGGTACTTCAACAAGAATACCACTCTGGAACAGCAACAAAAGGAGACCAATACTTCTGGAGTAATCTCTCTTGATCAATACTCTCTTGGCCTTAGTAGCACCAAAGAGTGTGTGTATAGGTTAGAGAGAAAAAGAGAGGAAGAGTACCAAAATTATGAACTCCCTCTTTTAATTTGTCCAGAATTCGTATCTTAACCCCACAAACCGGCCACACCTCGAGAGTAGAAGTCCTTCATGCATTGGCTAGTTGGGAGGTGGATTTGACAAATGGCACTGGCGGGGTTTTGTGGCGCTAACTCAAAAGGTTAGCGGTGCTAACGCGCCCTGTCAGTGATTTGACACAAAGTACATGCAGCCGTAGCGGCGCTAACCTCTAGGACTTAGCGGCGCTAACCCCTAATAGTTAGCGGCGCTAACGCGGCCTGCGATGTCAACTTTTGTCTTTTGCCATATTTGGTCCCTTAACTTAAGTTGCTGTCAGGTTTGACCCTGGTGTATGACCCAATAGGCCCATACATCATCAGCAGCGGTCCATATGGCGTACGTACATTAATGGGCATATTTCTAACATATCTAAGTACCGATTTTATCGATCATCTAAAGAATTGTGGAATCATTTCGCAATTAACACCTCCAAGGACTCCATAATTAAATGGGGTCGCTGAGAGGAGGAACCGAACTTTACTAGATTTGGTTAGGGCCATGATGAGTCAAACGAAGGTACCTATTAGTTTCTGGGGATATGCCCTAGAGACGGCGGTAAGGATCCTTAACCTTGCACCAACTAAGAAAGTATCGAAAACACCTTATGAAATGTGGCACAAGAAGAAGCCGACACTTTCATACCTACAAGTTTGGGTTGTCAAGCCTAGGTAAGATGTGAGACTGAGGACAAACTTGAACCTCGATCGGAAAGGTGTTACTTTATCGGATATCCTCCTGCCTGTGTTGGATATATATTTTATAAACCTTCTGAGAACAAAGTTTTTGTTACTCGAAGGGAATTTTTCTTAGAAAGAGAATTGCTATCCAAACAAAGAGGCAACAAGGAAATTGATCTTGAGGAAGTTCAAGGATCAACCGATAAAGAGCTTGAGGTTGGCACTAGCACTCAACCTAGGACGGTTGAAACTGAGAAAAAGAATGTTGCAGTACCTTACACTAGTTCATTGCTTACTCCAAAGCGTTCCAGTAGAACTCGTTTCGAGCCAGAGAGATATGGATTCTACATATCTGAGGGCAATGAGTTAGTAGTTGACTCTGATGAGCCCACTAACTACAAGGAAGCTATGGCGGGCCCTGAGTCTGCACATTGGAAGGAAGCAATGGAAAGTGAGATGCAATCCATGTCGGATAACAAGGTTTGGGAACTGGTTGAACCTACGCCCGGGATTAGACCCGTAGGGTGTAAATGGGTCTTCAAGAAGAAGACCGGCATGGGTGGAACCTTGGATACTTTCAACGCCCGACTGGTGGCAAAGGGTTTCACTCAAACACCTAGTGTTGATTATGATGAAACCTTTTCCCCAGTGGCTATGTTGAAATCAATCCGAATACTCCTGGCCATTGCTGCATTTTATGATTATGAAATATGGCAAATGGACGTTAAAACCTCCTTGCTTAACGGGAAGCTTTCCGAAGAGGTGTATATGACGCAAGCTGATGGTTTTGAACATCCAGAGTATCCGAACAAGGTTTGTAAGCTTAAGAAGTCCATTTATGGACTTAAGCAAGCATCTCGCAGTTGGAATCTATGCTTTGATGAGAAAATCAAGGAATTTGGATTTTCGAAAAGCAAAGATGAACCATGTGTATATGTCAGGGCTAGTGGGAGCACTATTGTCTTCTTAGTCCTATATGTGGATGACATATTGCTCATTGGAAACCATATTCCGAGCCTTAAGAGTGTAAAAGCTTGGATAGGGAATTGTTTCTCAATGAAGGACTTAGGGGATGCGAGCTACATTCTGGGAATTAAGATCTATAGAGATAGATCTAGAAAGCTACTCGGGCTTTCTCAAAGTGCATACATAGATAAGGTTGTGAGACGCTTTAAAATGGAGGAATCCAAGAAAGGAAACCTCCCTATGTTACATGGCTTGATGTTGAGCAAGACTCAATGTCCTACCTCCCAAGAGGAGATAGAAATGATGAAGCGAGTACCATATGCTTCTGCTGTGGGATCGATCATGTACGCCATGTTATGCACTCATCCTGATGTGTCATGTGCTTTGAGCATGACTAGTAGATATCAGGCGAATCCCGGGGAGCCTCATTGGAAATCTGTAAAGAACATTCTTAAGTACCTTAGGCGCACAAAAGAAATGTTCTTGGTATATGGTGGGGAAGAGGAGCTAAGAGTAAAGGGTTACTCGGAAGCTAGCTTCCAAATGGATAGGGATGACTGCCGATCTCAATCGGGATTTGTATTCCTGTTAAATGGTGGTGCTGTCAGCTGGAGGAGCTCGAAGCAAGACACGGTGGCTGATTCGACTACCGAGTCGGAATACATTGCGGCAAGTGAAGCTGCAAAAGAAGCCGTGTGGATGAAGAAATTCATCCAGGATCTACAAGTGGTTCCAAGCATTACTGACCCTATTGAGATATTTTGTGACAATGAGGGTGTAGTGGCTTTGGCAAAGGAACCAAGAGCTCAGAAGAGAACAAGACATATTTTGCGTAAATACCACTTCATACGGGAAGTAGTTGAGAGTGGTGAAATCGTCATAAGCAGAGTAGCATCGGATGGAAACCTTGCGGATCCATTCACAAAGCCATTATCGCAGGTAGCTCATGATTCTCACACTAATGCTATAGGTGTAAGATTCGCCAGCGATTTGGCTTGAGTTATATATTTATTTTGTTTGATATGTAAGTTTATATTTTGGGAATGATATAGACAGTATTGTAACTTGTGCTTGTTTCGATATATAATAGAGATTATATATGTGTATGATATGGTTACATTCATGAGACTCTACTGTGTTCCATCGTAGCATGTTTAAATCACTTCCGGAAATATTTTATATTTCAAAACTTTCCACGGTCAGTTAATCTTGTGGAAGGAAGATTGAATTAAGACCGAGATAAGCATGTGACCTTGAATTCAATTTGGTCGAATTAAGGAGCAATGCCTATCTGTACTTGAAAAGAGTTTCAAGTGACTGGAAGACCCACACCCAAGTATACTCCATGGATTATAGTCAAGAGTAACTTGGGATGATAATATCTTACATCCTTATACCTGAGATGTATGAACCGCTATATCATACTTCTTTCTTACGTTAGCCATCTTCAAAAGCAGTTCTTAACTGGCTGTGATAAAGGAAATGGCTAGATAAGTTAAGAGGTATGGTTTAGGGTTATACAGTCAAAAAGGGATTTGTTCCTCTGATATGAGAGATATCACTGGGCACCTCGATGATTGGGAGCTGACACCAAAAATTTTGCATGGCCATGCGCAAGGAGTATTGATTTAGAATCAGATATGTCCTTAACCTTTGGTCACCACCAATCAAGATCGAGAAACACAATCATGAACGATCTGGAGATTGACACTCAATCCATGTCTCGTGTTCACATTGATATCGTGAACAGAAGGATGTTTAAGATCACTTATCTATAGGACCATTCTTTGTGAACAGGTTTTATTCGGATAACGAAACCCATACTGACTTGGGGGCAATGATGCTTTTGCTAGAGGCCGCTCATTGTCTGTGGTTTATTAGAAATGGTGCATCGTGTGCAAGTGGGAGTTTGTTAGAATATGCCCACTGATGCGAGTACACCATTTGAATCACTACCGATGATGTATGGGCCTATTAGGTCATACACCGGGGTCAAATCTGACAGCAACTTAAGTAAACGGACCAAAATTGACAAAAGACAAAAGTTGACTTCGCAGGCTGGGTTAACGCCGCTAACCATAAGGTGTTAGCGCCGCTAACACTTATGGGTTAGAGCCGCTACAGCTGCATGGGCTTTACGTCAAGTCATTTGACAAGCCGCGTTAGCGCCGCTAACTGTTATATGTTAGCGCCGCTAAGTATAGTTAGCACCGCCAACTTCAAACGGCACCTTTTTGTCAAATCACCTCTCATGTTGGCCAATGCATGGAAGTGTCTTGTGCGACTTGGGGCCGGCTTGGGGATATCAGGGGACGTTTTGGGGTTTATATAAGACCCTAACTCACCCTCCTTCCTCTCTCTTAGCCACATACACTCTTGCATACATTGGTAATACACTCATAAGTGCTTGTGAGACTTAGTGAGTTTTTGAGAGATTTTTAGTTCCAGAATTCGGTTCCTTGGTGCTTAGTTGTTGTTCTCCTACTGGGTTTTCGAGGAAGAAGAACCTCAAGGAGCTTGCTAGCTCAAGTGATTTGCGTGTTACCAGGGTATCACCTTCTAGTCGATTCGTTCAAGCTACAAGGAGCAACTTCATCATCTTCATGAAATCTCTGGAGCTTAGGAGCTGGTATAACCTCATTCTCTCTCTTTTTGTTGCATTTCTTGTCATAGAGATTGATCCATGTTGGGGTTTCAAGTTTTTTGTGCTTTCTATGCTTGTACTATGGGCTTTTTGTGTTGTACTTTGCTTCCGTTGCGCGCCCTGGTAACCCCAACACTCTGTTTCCGTCGTACATCATAAAACGAACGTGATCGGGAAATAAGGCAACAATGACGTGAATTGTAACTGCCAATTTTAAAATGGAATAAAATGACAATCGTACCTTTTCGAGCGGAAACGATATCAATGGCCAGGATTGGGACTTTGGGGGTTGTTTAAGACGGGGGGGGGGGGGGCTTTATTGATCCAATTTATATATATATATATATATATATATATATATATATATATATATATATATATATAGAAAATGCATCAATAAAGAACCTAGCATTAAACAAAGAACCTAAATAACCAATCTGGACCATTGGATCATCAAAATCAATGGATGAGATTTAAAGATGGCATAACTGTAATTATCATGAAATAATTAACTTATAAAAAGGCAAACAAGGAAAATCGCCCCCCCCCCCCCAACAACCCACGTTTTAAAAAAAATATTCCACAAAACTTTAAATTGTCATAACTTTTTAAGTTTTGTGAACTTAAAAAAATTATTACAATCTTTTAGTTTTTTTAATCCTCTTTCAATCAAGACCACTCTTCCCATATTTTTCTAAATTTTTTGAAAATGCAAATTTTGTTTGCATTTTGGGCTGCATTGTAGTGTTGTGTATGAATTTTGGCCGTAGGGTGCCTTTTTAATCCTTCTAGAAGAATTTCCCCTACGGCCGTAGAAAATACCTACTGCGGCCGTAGGGTTTCTTTTTCCACCAATCTTCATTTTTCTTCTATTCTTCCCTTGTTTTGCCCCTTTATCTTACTTAAAGCTCTTTTTAACCTGCATGGTGAATGTTAAGCATATTAGATTAATAATAGGAGTAATCACCTTGTATTTGGGCTAAGTACGGGGTATTTCAGCATGTAAAACATGCATAAAAACGCATATATCAATCTCCCCACACTTAAGTTTTGCTTGTCCTCAAGCAAACTCTAATGCAATAGCTAAATCCAAAGAATTTCTAAAGGCAGCAAATCAATGCAAACATGTATCATTCCGATATAGAAGAGATCAAAAAGCATAACAGACAGCCAAACACAGCAACGAAAACAAACTTCCATGAAAAGCAGATTTTAACACGCATAGATGAATTATGACAAGTATGTGACTTCATACCTTACCGGAGATCACTCTAGCACTTAATGTGTATTTGGGTTAAGTGTATAAGTGCACATGTGCTAGATTGAAGCCAAGATTAGCATAAGCTTGATCACAGATCACATCTCCATCAATTAACATAAACATATGCAATTATCAAGAAGACTTTGTTAGGGTTGTAACGTGGCTAGGGCTAAGGGTAGGAATGGGAATATATAAAAGTGGCTAAAATAGAATCCAGAAATCAAGTTCAAAACCGTCAAAGCTGCTATTATTTAAGGAGTACAGGAATTACATAGTATTTTTGGCGAGAATATAGTTCATTAAGTAGAAATGGAATCAGAATTCTCTGAATGATGGCTAACAACCAGGTAATACCGACAAAGAACTACTACTCAAAGTATGACAGGCTCAAAAATAGCCAAGGAAAGCATGTCAAGTAACAGAATCTCTCATTTTTCTCATTTTCTAATTTTTTTTTATTTTCTCAGAAAACTCAGCTGTATGCAGCATGAAATGGAAAAAACCAAGGGACATATGTATTTTTCATATCCCACTAATCGGTGCATGAACAACTGACGAACATAATACAACGGAGTTAAGCAGCATGAAACAGGTCAAACTGACTCTGGAAACTTAAAATTAAAAGAGACTAAAACAGGATAAACATGGGTAACGAAATGAAATGTTTAGGCTCAAATTGGTTAACTAGGGGAAATATATAGAAATTGGCTAAAAACAAAAGTATATAGGCTGAATTGGGGTTTCCTAGTGCTTCTATCACTTAACTGCAACAATTTACTTCATGATCTCGACATGCATACTAGTAAGCAAGTTCTACAATCAAAGCAACAATCAGCAAATAAGTGAGAAATTCCATGAGCTAATCATGTAATAAATGAAGTGTAGTGGCTCAAATGCTCGGGAATGCATATCAGGTGTGGCTTGTGCAATTGAAGTCAAACACTTGTTAAAACTCAAGTATTTGTGCAAAATCTACTTCACAAAAACTGAAATGTCACTTGTTTAAAGTCTATCATGCGAGAAGATCTAAACATGTCCAAAATGATACAATTTTGCGAAAAATTTAAGCCTAAATTCAATTTTAAGGTTTAAAGCATAGTTAGCATACAAGAGTTTTCACCAGGACACAGAATAGCAGGCATGTTATATTAATCCCCTCCCCACACTTAAAAGTGTACATTGTCCCCAATGTACTAAGAATAAGCAATAAAGTGCGAGAAAAGAGCTTTAAGAACTCCCTGAACAGCAATTGTGTCTGCAGTTGATAAACTTTGAAGGTGTTGGCTTCCTCCCCACACTTAAGCTGAGCTGCCAAGATATCACGAATATTCTTGCAAAACAACAACTCAACCAAAAGTGAAACATAGAGAGGGACAAAAATTATCACAAGTTATCGCAAGAAAAAGGAACTAAATACAATAAATATATATCCGAATAAGTACAAGTGTTTTGATGTTCATACAAATAGACAAAATAAGTACAAGAACATCAAACACATCAAAATGTTGCATGTACTACAACAGAACAAAATTGTACAGCCAAGCTAATCTAGAAATAGAAAGAAAGAAAATACTACTAACTAACTATCCCAAAATAATACTATGGCGGAGGCGGCTGCGAAGGCCCGGCTCCATCAGTGAAGTCCCGGAGCCTCTGCGGATAGGCTGGCGGCTGTGGCAACTGCTATGAAGAAGTCAAAGTATTTGCAGCGATAACTTGCATCATGCTGATCATGTACTGATGGTGAGCCTCGACATGTGCAAACTCAGCCATCTAAATCTCCCTCGCCTCCTGCTGCATGTCAACGAGCGCAGAGACTGATCTCTCCAACCTCCCCAGCCTAGCCCGATAATCTCTCGTGTAAACCTGGGCTGGCTGCTGTAGGGGACGTGGCGTTTGTTGGAACACGGTATGGAGCAAAACACAGCGAAGCATAAAACAAAAGTTTCAAAAACCGTACAAAAACGGGTCCATATATGTTCCAAAGTGATAATTTTCTACAAAACTCAAATTGCAACTTAAAGAACAAGAGGAAGGAAGAAAATACCTCCTTACCATTGCTCTAAATCGGCTGTAGCATGCAAAGTGGGATGAAACCGAGAACCCAAAATGTGTCCTCCTCTATTGCATGATCCACACCAAGTTTGCTTGACCCCAAAGTGCTAGCAATCCATCGGGTAAACATCCACTATGACTTCACCTTCTGGAACAGCCCACGAGATGATCTCCTCTTGCACCAATACACAACTCACAACACTCAAGAACTTATCACTTAGTGTGTTTTGTGTGTGTTTTACCAACAAGTGCCAAGAGAGAAAATAGAGAGAGTTATTGTTCAAAATTTCATGAGTTCCCTTCTGTTCCAGTCCCCTCTACTGCTATAAGCTGGAGACCAAAGTTTATTTCTATTGGACCACAAGATGGCCCAATCAGAAATAAGAATTTCATGCAGATGGTCCTTCACGGCCCCTCACGGCCTCTCACGGCCCGTGAAGACAAAAATGAACCACGACTGACCATAATTCTTCACGGCCCGTGCCGCGTTCGAGTGACTCGTGAGGGCGTCTCCTTCACGACCCCTCCATGACCTCTTCACGACCCGTGAAGACTCCACGAGCCGTGTAAAAGTCATTGAGCCATTCGTGAGGGCAGTGGGCTTCATGACCCGTGGAGCATCCCTCACGGCCGTGAAGCCCCAAAATCAAACAATTTGATTTTTTTAGACCTTCTCTCTCTATCAGTAAGCTGTCGGGATCAATCCTTTACGTGTGACCCAATAGGCTCGCACTTCATCAGCAGTAACACCAATGTACTTGTGTCAGTGGGCAGACTCCAACAGACTCCCACTTGCACATGACACAACGTACCCAGAGGTATCACAGACAGGGAGCGGCCTCTAGCAAGGCATCCCTGCCCCCAAGTCAGTACGAGGTATGTCATCCCATAGACAAGTACCAATTCACAACCCAAAGGTTTGAAATGGCCCTATAAATAAGTGATCAACCATCCTTTTGTTCGCGATATCCTTGCGAAGGCGATACATGGTACTAAGTCATTCTCAGTCCTTCACGATTATGTTTCTCGATCGAGATTGGTGGTGACCAAAATAAACAAGTTGCAATCGATTACCCAAATCATTGCATACTCGAGCACGGCGATGCATTTTGGTGTCAGCGCCTAATCATCGAGGGGCCCAGGGATATCTCTCTAAACAGAGGAACAAATTCCTTTGACTACATTGCCCACCACAGAGATCATACTCTGATCAGCTACTCCCTTTATAACAGCCAGTTACGGACTGCGTTTGAAAGCAACTAGAGCAAAGCAAACCAAAGTGATGCAGACACATGCATCTCCAGTATGAGGATGAACTGATATTATCATCTTGAATCACTCATGACAAGTACCACAAAGTGAATTCAGGTGTGGGTCGTCCAGTAACTTGAAACCCCTTTCAAGTACAGGCGAAGTATTGCGTCCCTGTGTCCCAATCACCATTGGACACTTGACCAATCACTTCCCTCAGCCTTCATTCAGACTTCCTTCCCTTGAAGAATGACTGGCTGTGGATATTTAGAATGTAAACACATTCAGGGAAGAGGTAAAACATGCAAAGTTGGAACACAATAAGGCTTACTGAGAGTACCTGCTACATACGCATTACCAAACCCCTTTGATAATCGATACAAGCAGAAGCACAATATTTCTTTAATGTTCCCAAAGATAAAGCATATCAAAACTTTGACTAAAACATACTCAAGCCAAGTTCATGCAGACCTTAGTATGACACTCATCACTAGACTGCCACTATAGCTCAGTAAACGGACCATCCACGATGTCATCCGTGTGTACTCTGACATTGACCATATCCCCACTATAACCAACCACTACCAAAGTGTACGTTGATAGGATTTCGATCATTTGTTCAAGCCGTTATACCTTCATTGTTTCTAAAGAACCCAATAAGGTAAACAATGCTCGAGTTTCAATTTTAATGTGAATAAGCCATTGTACCCTCATAGTTTTCACAAAGATCTCTATAGAGTCAGCGATGCTTGTTTCTCAGTGATCATATCCCTGCTACAACCAACCACTTCCAAAGTGTGCGTTGATGGGATTTGATCATTTGTCCAAGCAGTTATGCCTTCATTGTTTCATAAAGAACCCAATAAGCCAAACAATGCTTGGTCCACAGAAATTAACGTGTATAAGCCATCGTACCCTCATTGCCACAAAATAACTCAATAGAGTCAACGATACTTTAAGAAACACGCAAATTTACAACACCATATTTAGAAAAGGATCACAAACCCCAATCAAGATCGGCGGTTTTTCCTTTAAATAGAAGCCGTCATTAGAGTAACAACTCACTTTAAGCTTCTTCTAATTACATCACCACAAGAACATATACTCATATTTCTTGTTTTCCATAAACTTCTTTGAATATCCCATATTTGTTATGGACGCATAATTCTCAATTTACGCTTGTTGCCAAGCTAAATCAAGACATTATTTCCAAAACATAGCATGTTCAAGACATACCAAATAGGATAATAACAGCACTCCCACTAGCTCTGGCATCTATCCAAGTTTCATCATTGCTTAATGAAAACTCAAACACTTGATTTTCTTAGCAAAGATTCCAAAACATAGATTTATTCTAAGCCCAAAAGGACTCCATATTTGTAGACTTCATAAGGATACTCAGGATGTAAAAGACCCTCAGACAATGTTGTGAACACTTCCTCATAAAATTCCTATAACGGAATGCGGTCTTTGCATCATACTGCCATAACACGGCATAAGCATCCGCTTAAACTTCAACATAACTACTGGGAGAATGTCTTCATATAATTCCCACCCAATGGTCAATCATCATGAGACCAATTCCTTTCCAGTCAGTATTTGAAGTTATCTACAAATTAATCCATGCAGATCCAAAGATCTATATACACCTTATAGTTCAAAACTTAGGTGTTAGATTAACCAATTTCAAAACTTGGAAATCCAGCATGGAACGTATCTTATGTTATTACACTCCTCTTCTTAGCAGACTCAAGGGCCCACTACAGCTTCCAGTAATTGATGCATACATCACGTATCATCAATAAGTCATCGTCCTCATATATAATAAATTATATTCCTCTGGTCTTATGACGACTATTACTAGACATATGAAGAAGTAATAACTTGATGCCAGATTCTCCAACATAGCCATGTTGAGTTTCAATCATTTCTGATTGAATGCTAGTGCCAACATCAGGTCTTTTATTTAAATCTCACGTTCTTCCACTGGAATGCTTCAGTTGTTCATTTCCTTTTTCGTGCAACCAAAACCGGTTCTCAAAAGGATATGAAATGAATATCTGAAACTCAGAAGAACTATTAAATACATTAGCATCCTTTAAGTTCATCCATCTCCCACTAAATGTAGACTGGATAACTCTGATCGATGAGATAGAAAAGCAAAGAACACTTTCTAGTCGAATCTCCTTAGATGCTAATTTGACCATCTTTGTTGATTTATAACAAGAACATTGCCTGCTACTACTCAAGTACACCTATCCAGCAGGTTACTTAAGTTTAAGCCATCAAGGCGGAACCATAACCAATATGTTACATTCCTCCACTAAGTGATCCATGTAAAACATGTATCCTAGGAGAAGTGAATTATGAGGCAAACTCACAATTCTTATGATGGTTAAGAATGTAGATGCTCAACATCTCACAAGATTTGAGTATCTTTATTTCCTTTTGCCCTCTTCATCTTAAATTTGTTAAGGGCGAGTCTTGAACACCTCTCAGGTTTCAGACATTTGTCTAATTAATTAGACTTACCCATTCCTTCTACCATCATCGGTAAAGGTAACAAATCAAATATAGTTAATCCTTATGATTTTGCTTGAACAGTCTTTACACAAACATGCAAACGAATTCCAACAAGCCTTTATTCCTCTCACATTCACAAGTGAAGGATATGTTAGTTATTTAGCCTTATAAGCAAGATTTGCAATCAGCAATTGACCCATTGTCAAAAGATTCCAAGTTCCCAACCTCTTGGATCTTGGTGATGCATGTCTTGTTCATACGGTTAAATCAACTATTTCATAAGGATAACAGTTCTATAATCATTCATAATCATATTATTACTTCTTAAGCAAATCTTATTGCAAATGCCACGACATGAATAGACTTTGAAATAAAACTCGAACCCACAATAACTTAATTCAAAGTAATATTCATTGTCATCAAAGGCAAATAAGATACAATGCTTCTTATTACGCAGGGCGTAAGACAAATATCTAAACGAAGTAATAGTATAGCTGGATGGAATGGCAAGACTCTTCTTCCAATCCTTTAAGTTAGGTACAAGCACCATGCTTCCCTTCTCTAAGATCCAGCTCTCCATGCATCCATTACCTACTTCTGATTAACACCTGCACTTTGCATCAAACAAGTTTGTGACAAACGTGAGCGTTTTGACTAGCGTTCAAAACCCAGTCATTAGAAGTAGAAGATACATGGATTTTGATCATGAATGTACCTGAAGATGAGCTAACGTTCTTCCGCTTTAGGATACTTAGCTCTTCCAGGCACTTAGGTCAGCCGTGACGGCGCCAATTTCCAATTTCTCAGCAAAAGTAGCAAACTACCCCATGTGGAACATCATCTTGAGGCACAATATCATTGTCCTCTGACTCCACAATTACGGATGGCCCAGTCATACAAGGCTTTCCTTTTGAGGTCAGTTTCTCCTTTTTGCTTACTTGTTTCCTAGTAGCCATAGTGGATGTGGATGAGACACGATCCTTATCAACCATGTAAGACTGTACAGCCTTCAGCATGTCTTGAAGTTCGATCAAGGATTTTTCCAAATTGTCTTTATGATAGTTCTTGACAAACTTCTCATAAGACGCGGGCAGGGACAAGAGGATCATATCCACCGCAATCTCCCTCCCTAATGGAAGTCCATGTCTCTCCAATTGGTCCATGTATCCCTTCATCATAAGGAAATGGACATTTACATCTTCACCTTCCTGCATCCTACAACCGACCAAAGCCTTTATACACTCAAACCGTTCTTGTCTAACCTGTTGTGGGAACATATCCTTTAGCCGGTTTATCATGTCATGCGCACTTAATTGCTTAAGCTGCTGACGCAACTCAAAGCTCATAGTCGATAACATGAGACAAGAAATATCTTGTGTATCTCTAACACGCTTCTCAAAAGCGTATCGAGTGGCCCAGTTCGCGTTGGTAGCAGGTGGCTCCGGAAAGGGTTCCTCAAGGATGTACAACTTTAACTCGTGACGGAGGACAATCCTCAACACACGATACCAGTCAGCGAAGTTCACTCCTATGAGTCTCTCAATTTCTAGGAATAATAGAAGTTTAAAGTTTGGTGAGGTGTCGTTAATATTTGCCATCTATAAAAGAGTACACGTTTTAGTTAGTTTCGATATTATCCTCGTTAAAATAATTACCCAGCTAATTAAGAAATCCAAATTATCTTAACAAGGGCTAAGAACCTCAAAGTACCCCAATCCATGACTGGTTTGCCGCGGATCACTTCATGGAGCTACTTAGGCCGGTAAATGCTTTACCAATTGCAATTCGAGATTACAACTCTTAGACACTTGCGGGATCCTAGGTACTCATAGCACCCATTTGGCATGTTTGATCCCTTCTCTCACCGATTCCTCATTAATCCACTTTGATAGCTCGGTATGGGCACGACAACTACCAAGGCGTTTTAAGTCTTGGAATTGTAAATTGACTGTCAAGATACACGGTGGTACTCTAGCCCAATGGCCGGCTCGGCTAAGCTCGACAACCGACCCTTGCGAGTTGCCACACGCACCTTCCATACAGTTACGCAAAACCGACCTCGGCTAAGCTCGACGACCGATCTTGTTTCACTAGATTCGGGTGGTGTCATCTTACGGGAGGCGAGTGATTTACATTTGATAAAAACGGGATTTTGTTTTTCAAGTGGTCTTGTGGTGCGCGAGGTTTGTTAACCAATTAAAACTCTTGGTTTTATTATTTTGAAATGTTTTCAAGCGAGCGAAGAAACTAAACAACCACGCAAGAAACTAAACAAAACAACAACCACGCACAAGAAATATCCGGTAACATGCCCCTAAACCCTATGCGCTTTCCCCGTGAGCCAAACGAGGAAAGCAAGGCCAAACTAAGGACACAGCCACTTGGCCCAGCTGGAAGTGCTCCCACTGAATCCGTCATCTCCAATGAACCTCCGGATCTACCATAGCCAAGACGTCTCCTCCACGACTCTTGATGGTTGTCTTCGGTCTTCTTTTACAAATACATACAAATATTTGAAAAGAAACGTCGTCAAGCCACGAAATGCTAATCTAAGCTAATCTAACAATTACAAAGAAAAGCAATCGGCATGCAAGCCAAAATAAAGTACAAAATACAAGACCGAATAAATTTAATTATTACAAACCAATTGTGGTACAAACCACCAAATGAATGAATAATTAAACATAACCAAACAACCAATACATAGGTCTAGCGGGCAAGGCGTTACCGGATCACAAACAACAACCACAAACAACAACACGGTGTGCCACAACAAAACCGTGCAAAATGTATATTGATTAAGATTGTTCAAACCTAGCTAAACACTCAATGCACAAAGTGAACAATCCTTGTACATATGCATTAGTACCCCAAACACTTTGAGAATACATATTCATATATACACAATACAAGTATATGCATGTGTGCATTTCATGCCAAAAATCACCCGATACATATAAATGCATGAATCAAGACACATATGGGGCTTTACAAAAATCCAAACACTTTGGACAGATTCTGGAAAAACAGAATCGCAAGGAGGCTAAAACTGGAAACAATTTTCTTTTTCAAAAAGGACAAAAATACTGTTCACGAGCTCCTTCACGACCCATAGGCCTTCATGGCCTCTCACGGCCCGTGAAGCCCATGACTTCCACGACTCTGATCAGTGAAAAACCCTTCACGACCAAGCACCCCACGAGACTGGTCGTGAGCCTTCACGACCGTGAAGAATAAACCTTCACGACCCGTGAATATATTCTGTACAGAATGTCCAGATTCGGTTTTCAAGCCAAAAAAGTGCAATTTGTTTGTAGATTTGGCTCTGATACCACTGTTGGAACACGGTATGGAGCAAAACACAGCGGAAGCATAAAACAAAAGTTTCAAAAACCGTACAAAAACGGGTCCATACATGTTCCAAAGTGATAATTTTTTACAAAACTCAAATTGCAACTTAAAGAACAAGAGGAAGGAAGAAAATATCTCCTTACCATTGCTTTAAATCGGCTGTAGCATGCAAAGTGGGATGAAACCGAGAACCCAAAATGTGTCCTCCTCTATTGCATGATCTACACCCAGTTAGCTTGACCCCAAAGTGCTAGCAATCCATCGGGTAAACATCCACTATGACTTCACCTTCTGGAACTGCCCACGAGATGATCTCCTCTTGCACCAATACAAAACTCACAACACTCAAGAACTTATCACTTAGTGTGTTTTGTGTGTGTTTTACCAACAAGTGCCAAGAGAGAAAATAGAGAGAGTTATTGTTCAAAATTGCATGAGTTCCCTTCTGTTCCAGTCCCCTCTACAGCTATAAGCTGGAGACCAAAGTTTATTTCTATTGGACCACAAGATGGCCCAATCAGAAATAAGAATTTCATGCAGATGGTCCTTCACGGCCCCTCATGGCCCGTGAAGACAAAAATGCGCCACGACTGGCCATATTTCTTCACGGCCCGTGCCGCGTTCGAGTGACTCGTGAGGGCGTCTCCTTCACGACCCCTCCACGACCTCTTCACGACCCGTGAAGACTCCACGAGCCGTGTAAAAGTCATTAAGCCATTCGTGAGGGCAGTGGGCTTCACGAACCGTGGAGCATACCTCACGGCCGTGAAGCCCCAAAATCAAACAATTTGATTTTTTTGGACCTTCTCTCTCTATTAGTAAGTTGTCGGGATCAATCCTTGACGTGTGACCCAATAGGCTCGCACTTCATTAGCAGTAACACCAATGTACTTGTGTCAGTGGGCAGACTCCAACAGACGTCCCAAAGAGATCCTCGATGGTAAACTCTGGGCGTCCCTGCTCTGGGGCACTTGCACCAGCTCCTCCCTATGCTGCCTATCCTCCTGTTGCATCCTCCTCAACCACCGTAGGTGGCTCCCAAACTGTACCGTCCGGGTTTATCAGAGTCATCCGGTTGTTGACCCTGGCAGCGACCCTCATGCGCTGCAGGACTGCTAGATCTATCGGAATGGCACGGGCAGAGCAGGTGAGATCATCAGTAATCTCTCCAGTAAGGAGGCCCATAGCCTCGACCAAGATAGTCACGTACCCCCGATAGGAGGTACGGATGTGGAACACGGGAGGTACGGATGTGGAACAGAGCCTATGAAACACGGGAGGTACGGATGTGGAACAGAAAACGGGCCAGGTACAGAGCAAACTGGCAGGGCGTCTGATGGATCATGGTGTATAAATAAAATAAGTCGGTAAAAGTAACAGACCCGGAGGAAGCGCTGCGCGAAGTCATGCTATGCACAATGGCTCTGTGCAGAATACGATGCAGCGGGTCCTGGAGGTTCGTCCTTTTCGGCACGCTGGCGATGTTGTAGGCGCCAGTGCCCACCTCCTGCCAGAAGGAGATACCAGTAACCCCCTCCGGCCAATCAATGATGCCCTTAGTAAATCCTATGGTATCCAACTCCTCATGCGTGTATAACCCCATATGGACGGCAAACTGCTATAGAGACAGCTGCCTCTCAGCCCCCAGTAGCCGGAAAGTAAGGGTGTCCTCCCGCTCATAGTCCGTGAGCGGGGTAACCAGATGGATAGTGGAGAAGAACTCCGGTGCAAGCTCATGGTAGACGGCCCCCTGCAGACTAAACAACCGCCGCCAATGTAGACCACAGGCGGCTTCTACTTGGGCTCTGATGTGCAGTGTAGATAAATCATCCCAAACCAGATACCTGATGAGCTCATATACGTGACTGTCAGCGAGCGCCATCAGGGTATTCCTGTCTATATGATCCTCCTCGCGGTCGAAGTGGAGAAAAGGAGGAAGCGCGGCATCAGCTGGCCGCTCGACCTGAACTCTGTCAGTATCTACTATACGAGGAAAGTGGTGGGGGTCTATCCGTGGCTCAGGCGACGCATCCTGAAAAGAATATGAGTCTTAGTAAAGATGTGCGCAATATGGTGACATCCTATCGATCGATACAGGTTTGCTTTGGTATGCTATAGGTCCCCGAGTATTGAAAATGTCCAAAGGATGAACAAATTTTGAAAAATAGTTGAAACAGGGGGTCCTACGGCCGTAGGTGTATGTACTACGGTCGTAGAAGCATAACCAAACAGAAACCCTAAAAACAAGTCCTACGGCCGTAGGACAAAGTTACTACGGTCGTAGAAGCATGAAACTAGCAAACCTTAAAAAGACTTCCTACGGCCGTAGTAGGAAATTCATACGGCCGTAGGAATGTTACGAACATCAGAAAAATTTGCGATCTATGGTTTGCTCAATCGATCGACATGTGTGCTACTAAAATGAAATTAACACATTACATTATGAACGCATGAGTAAGGGGAGTATATTGATACCGTGTTTGCTGAAAATGGCCGGAGAATGAAGATGAATCGGACGAAAACCCTCAAACGGTCGTAGTCGCGTTTTTAGAGAGAGAGAGCGTAAGAGGGAGAGAAAGTGTGTGTTTGAGATCTGATCGTAGGGCTTATATAGGGAAGTTCCTACAGCCGTAGGAGTTAATACCTACGGCCGCAGAGGGCTCAGAATGTTCCTACGACCGTAGGTGTATTGCACTACGGCCGTAGGGGCTATATTTTGCAAGATGGCCCATTTTGCATCAGATTTTCAATTCAAACAACATTTTGGCACACACTACTCTCTATAGGCCTCTGGAGAATGTACGGGATACGAGCAAGTAGTACGGAATTGAAAGCGCACATCTAGATTAGCGGAAATGCGAACGGAAAGGGAACCGAAAACCCGGATAGTGGGCATCCGACAAACAGACAGTATGTACAAGTAACACACTATTAGTACGGTGTGTAAGCGAACACTTTAACGCGTTGAAATGCGGAGTGTTTTCCTGTCTCTCCAGACCAAATGAGAATTAAAGTGAGAAAACACGAGGAGTTATACCGCACGAACATATGCATGACCTAGGGATTCTAACGGGGCTTAGGCTCGAGTTTTCTTAGTCGGAGACTCACCAACTCCTCAATCATGGCACCAGCGTTACTTTTAGAACGCAAGACCCCCTAGGCTTTTAGCTTAACGGGATCTTCTCGAAAAGCACTAGCACATTATGACTGAGATATCATCGGCAAATTCCTACAAGCGCCCTCATGTAGCAGAGCACCGCATTTCCAACATTTCCCTACATATTTGGCACGCCTCTTTGCCGCATAGATAGAAGTGCCTCGATGAAATTTGGCAAAGTTTTGATTTCTCCTCACATGTTTCTCAAGTCTCGTGATTATATCGCGTTGAATGTTAGAAGGAATTTGACTACACAGAAAGAGACAAGAAAGGAGAGCACGAGATTCGGAAGAAAGCATATCCAGTTATTTAAGGTCTGCTGGTAAAAGACCAAACTCACCCTGCTAAGGTGCGGCAGGGTGAGGCCTTGGAACTACTTTCGGATTAGGATCCGTGTTGCTTGGGAGACCACCCTGTGGTCTTTCAGACAAGAGTTTGGACACCTGGCCTACTTGATTTTCAAGATTTTGGATCGAGGCCTGGTGATTTCTCAAAGTAGCTTCCACCTGATTGAGTCTAGCATCAGTTTGGTCAAATCATAGCTCAGATCGTACTAGATATTTCTTCACAAGATCCTCCAGATAGAAAGGTCCCGAAGATGATGATGAAGATTGATTGGGAAGCGGGGGTTGATTGTTGTACTGACGTGGTTGCTCATATGGTTGTGGTAGACGATCAAACTGCTGAGGCTGACGTTCAAACTGTTGAGGCTGACGTGGTCTCTGTGGGTACGGAATCCCTGGAGGGGGTTTAGTGGTTTGGTTATGATAATTGAAGTTCGCGTGATCACTCCATGCATGATTATAGTTGGTTGCATTGGGATTATACTGAGACCTCGGCTGATTAGTAATGAAATCGACTTCCTCGTGAGCAGGAGTTTCCTCCTGGCATTGGTCACTAGGATATGGCCCCTGAGCAGAAATTACAAGTAGCTTGTTTAGGAGGAGCACACATCTGATTTATTTTCTTTGTCAACTTCTCTACCTGTGCAGAGAGATCAGATAAAGCATCCACATTGAAAACTCCACCGTTCTTTGGCGGTTCAGTCTTGTGGAGGGGTTCCATTGGTAGTTGTTGGTTGCCATATCTTTGATAAGATCATAGCACATTTGTGGGACTTTGCTACCCAATGCACCTCCTGTAGCAGCATCTATCATCTGCCGAGTAACAACGGATAAGCCATTATAAAATATGAAAATTTGATTCCATAGCTCATATCCGTGTGAAGGACATCTCCTCATGGATCCTTGTATCTCTCCCAGGCATCATAAAGACTTTCCACGTCAGTTTGCTGAAACGATGAGATATAATTACGCAGCTTCGCCGTTTTGGCTGGCGGGTAGTATTTAGCTAGAAATTTGGCAACAAGATCATTCCATGAAGCAACGGAATTCACCTGGAGAGAATTAAGCCAAAGCTTGGCTTTGTCTTTGAGAGAAAATGGGAATAAACGCAAGCTAATGGCATCATCAGTGACACCATTGATTTTAAACGTATCGCAGATTTCGAGAAAACTGCGGATGTGAGCGTTAGCATCCTCGTCGAGTAAACCATGAAATTGAACAGAATTTCGAACCATCTGAATTACGTTTGGTTTGATTTCAAAATTGTTCGCAGCTACCCTAGGTCGAATGATGTTGTTCTGGATGTTGTTAATATCCGGACGAACATAGTCATTGAGTGTCCTAACAGGTGGTGGTGGTTCTTCTTTCGCCATGTTTAGTAAACGTTCTCTTTGGCGTTGGCGTTGACGGCATCGACGTCGTCGAAACTCACGCTCCGGTTCTTGAAAAGGCTCAATTTGCTCAGAAGAGAACAAACTGACATAGGGTGCGAGAAAGAGGTAGAAAAAGCAAGTGACTACCTAATCAGACACACCTAACTTACGTAACAAGTAACAAGATCAAATCAACAATTAAACTATTTCTTAGTATTTCATGTCCCCGGCAGCGGCGCCAAAAACTTGGTGTCCTACAGACTGCGGGTTTTTCTTGTCATAAAATCTTGTGACACAACCTCGTTTTAAATTTATAAAAACGATGTTACTAAGCAGATACTACACACGACTCAAGCAAGTATAACCTGGTCAATAGGAGTATAGACTTGGTAAGACCGGATATCGTTCCACCAGGACAGGAAGCTACCAATACTTAAGTCTCATTGTTGTTTGATCAGCAGAATTAATTAAAGCAAGTAACAGAATGAACTAAATTAATCAAGAACTACAGTAACTAACATACACTAACACTGAAGGCAAACAGTAGGATAACAGATCACTCAGGCTTTCGAATCATCGAGACTAATCATCGCAATAACACAATACAAAACATAATATGATGACTTGAATAGATTGAGCACATAGCATGTTGTTCTAATACTCAACAAAACCATATTATCATGCACAAATCATCACTCGAGTTATCAAGAATCAGGTTCAACACTTAAACATGATCAGGCAAGCAACGGCATATCAGAATTCAACTACAGATCCACTAGATCGCGTCCAAATCAGACTACAAAGACAAACATCTTTTCAAATGACATGTCCAGTAGTCCTCAGAACCCAAAAAGGTGTCAAAGCAGTTAAAATGGTTAAAACAAGCAAAAACAGCACACTGTGGTAAAAATACCTCCTACGGCCGTAGTAGATATATCCTACGGCCGTAGCATGTTGTACTGTCCTATGGCTGTAGGAATTTCTTCCTGCGGCCGTAGGAACCAATACGACAGAACAGTTTAATCTAACATAAAGGCATTCAACAACAAATTACAATCTAGACTTTAATCTCAGATCATAAACACATGAAAATTGGTACAATGGGGTCACAAACTCCTCTAAACTCAAACCTCACAATTAAGGGATTTTAATATTTAGCCACATGATTACTAAAGATATGAACATGTTAAACCTACAATTTCTAGTATAGCCAACACTTCTTAAAACATGAATCATGTGATATGCAAATTGAACACCAAGACAAGCATAACAAAGGCATATATGTGAGTTCATTTCACCATCTAAGTACACCAACAAACATCTTTGTGAATCCTTTAATTATTAGTAGCATGTTTAACCCATAAATATACCAAATGACTAGATTTTCATCGGATATCATAAGGCTTTCATTAAACCAACATATGAATAAAATGACCAATAATGGATGAACCTGAAATGATTCAAAACATATCCCAACAATGATTTCTAATGACAATCATGCAAGATGTATCATTTCTAATAACAAACTTAACATGACATTAAGAATATACAAACATCATCATTGAATATCCACATTCGTAAACATGAAGAAGTTACCCTATACACATTATCACACATGAACATGGTAAGATTAAACATACTAAGTTGATAAAACACAATTGTATACAAGATCAAACATGCATATTTGAATCAAGTCAACATGAAAGTCAAATATATTGCCATAACTAGCCAAGAATCATCTTGGCCCAAGTGAAATGAGTTTAGATATCCATATACATCAATATTAATACTACAACATCCGGAACACATGGGTACATGATTGAAATAAGAAATGGAAAGAGTATACACAAGCTAGCAATGATAAAACTAATGAATCCAAGCTCCAAGATGTTGTTCCAAGCCTTCAAATCCAAGATCTACTCCTTCGAATCACCAAGAGAAGATCCCTGGAGTGTTAGGGTGTTTAGAGAGAGTGTTTGGAGGTGTTGGTCCAAAATGTGGTGAAATATCCGGACTCTTGTGCAAATGGCAGATTTTGTCATTTAATCTGCTGTAACAGAACTTCCTACGGCCGTAGGAAGTATCCTCTACAGCCGTAGGATGGCTTGAACGGACTTTCTCCACATGCAATATTCTGCTAATCCAACACACGTAAGAAATCTGACAGGAAATGATTACTGCTGATTAGTGGCTCCTACGGCCGTAGGGATATACATCTACGGCCGTAGGGTGCCCCTTCTAGAAGAATAGCCCCTACGGCCGTAGGAAATACCTACTGCGGCCGTAGAGTGTCTTTTTCCACCAATCTTCATTTTTCTTCTATTCTTCCCTTGTTTTGCCCCTTTATCTTACTTAAAGCTATTTTTAACCTACATGGTGAATGTTAAGCATATTAGATCAATAATAGGAGTAATCACTTTGTATTTGGGCTAAGTACGGGGTATTTCAGCATGTAAAACATGCATAAAAACGCATATATCAGTTTACATTTGTATCTTCATAATGTTGAATTTTGGAAGCATCTACATGACATGCATGTTCATATTTTGCATTTTTTGATTTTTTGCATTTGCATTTTGTTGGAGTATACCCACTAACACACGTACGCCAAATGATCACTGCCGATGACGTATGGGCCTATCGGGTCACACGCCGAGGGTTGATCTTGACAACAACCTAAAAGATGAGGGTGAGAAAGAATAAATAATGATAGTTGGTAATCTGGCCAGAGTTAGCGGCGCTATCTCTACCGTCGCTAACTCAGCCGCGTTAGCGGCCCTAACTTTGGGTGATTAGCAGCGCTATCTCTGGGAGGCTAGCGGCGCTAACCCCTCTGACAGATTACAACTTTATGTTTGTAAAGGTCAGAACCTGAAACACAATATGTTTGTAAAGGCAAAAGGTTATGACAACGAGTGCTCAACATCAAAACAACATGGTAAGTCTGTGTTGGATAAACTAGGCACTCAGTCTGTTCAAAGAACTTCGGTCATAGAAAGGCTTAATCCAAATCCTTTCAAAAGATAAAATTCTCTTTCTGGCTCGGAGAGAAGTTACAAGAACAGAAAGACCACTATAAGTCAGAGGTCAAAACACGACAATGGTAAGTCCAAAGTTGTGGATCTTGGTAAGTCCAAGAATATCAACAGTGGTAAGTCTAAACCTGTTGAAACTGGTGAGTCCAGCAGACATGACAAAGGTAAGTCCAAAGTCATGGAAAAGAAGGTTGTTAGTCAATCTTCTCATCAAAAGGATAAGAAACAGAGACCTGACAAAGGTAAGTCCAAAGTCAGTAATCACCAGGTGAATCAACTTGCTAAGAAAGTTGAAAAGTTTTCCACAACATATAATCCTAAAACTGAGAGTAAGTTCTCACAAGGATTATTGGACACACTACCTCCTGTAATCATTGGAAGAAGGAGATGCTACAAGTGCAGAAGTAGAGGTCATGAGGCTAAGGACTGTGATGCAGAAATCTCAAGGCCTGAACAAGAACAAGTTGATCAGCCTATACAGGACTCAGCTCCTGCTCAAGCTGAAAAGTCAGTTCAACAAGATGGAGATGCTAAGTGCTCCTCATCTGAACCCACCAAGAAGTGGGTTCCCAAACAAAACTAATGTGTTTAGTTTTCATCTCATGTGCAGGGTTCAAGTAAATGGTACTTGGATAGTGGATGCTCAAGGCACATGACTAGGTGGAAATGACTTCTTAGTGATTTCCAAGAAGATGGAGGTCCTAAAGTAACATTTGCTGACAGCTCCCATGGAAGAACAAAAGGCTATGGGAAGATGCAAGCTGGCAAAGTTACATTCCAAAGAGTTACATATGTCAAAGGTCTCAAACACAACCTGATTAGTATCAGTCAATTGTGTGATGAAGATAATGTTGTTACTTTTAGTAAGAAAGCAGGAACAATCTATAATGCTAAGGGAAAGCCTGTGTTAATGGCTAAAAGAGAAAGATATGTGTATCTACTTGATCTAAATTCTATTGATCCCTATAATGAAACCTGCTTGTATTCCCATTTTGTTCCTGAGCTGAGTTGTTTATGGCATAAACGTTTGTCTCATTTAAACTTTAAAAATATTAATATACTATCCAATACAGAGTTAGTCTCTGGATTACCAAAAATCACATTTGTCAAAGACAAATTGTGTTCAGCCTGTGAATAAGGGAAACATCATAAAGGGTCCTTTAAATCAAAGCAAATTTTTTCAATAACAGACCCACTGCATATGTTGCATATGGATCTGTTTGGACCCACAAGTACTCCAAGCTTGAGTGGCAAGAAGTACACACTGGTGATAGTAGATGAGTTCTCACGATTCACCTGGGTAATATTCCTTAAAACCAAAAGTGAGGCTGCCCTGGAGATAATTAGTTTCATCAAAAGGGAAGAGTTGCAAAAAGGTTTGTCCGTAAAGCAACTTAGAAGTGATCATAGAACTGAGTTCAGAAACTCAACTCTTGAAAGCTTCTGTGAACAAAAAGGAATATTACAAAATTTCTCATCTGTCAGAACTCCACAACAAAATGGAGTTGCTGAAAGGAGAAATAGAACCTTAATTGAGGCTGCTAGAACAATGTTGTGTGAGGCAGGATTGAAACTCTATTTCTGGGATGAAGCTGTTAGTACAGCCTGTTATACTCAGAATAGGTCAATCATTGTCAAAAGACATGGAAAGACATCATATGAGATGTACAAATCTAGAAAGCCCAATATAGGTTATTTCCATATCTTTGGTTTAAAATGCTATGTGATGAATAAAATAGATCAGCTCCATAAGTTGGAACCTAAAGCTGATCTTGGAATATTCGTTGGTTATTCCTCAATCTCCAAGTCTTATAGAATGTATAATACAAGGAGAAAGGCCATAGAAGAATCAATTCATGTCTCTTTTGATGAAGACTGTTTTGATCAAGCTGATAAGAGTCAAGCTGACTTGGTTAGTCTGAGTGAGCTTCAAAGGCCTAAGGAAAGCAACTTATCAAATCCTATGTATGTCGTAGGAGATGATAGTGATGATGATGTGTGTTCATCAAAGAAATCATCACAAATTCCAAAGGATTCTCAAGCTGAGAAAGATGATGAGTTCATCAACCCCTTTGGAGCTGAAGTCACTCAAGCTGAAGATCTTGGTGATCGAAAGTTTGTTGACAATGCTGCTGAGACTGAGGAGATAAGTTCACCTCAGGAATCTCAACATCACTCAGATTCTAAACCAAACTCTCCAACTACAACATTCAAATTCCTCAAAGATCATCCTCAAGACCAGATCATTGGAAATGTCCAAGAAAAGGTCATGACCAGATCCAAGGCTACAGCTAACTATGCTGCTCACTTTGGTTTCCTATCTCAAATGGAACCAAAGAATACTGAAGAAGCCTTAGAGGATGAGAATTGGATTGAAGCTATGCAAGAGGAATTAAATGAGTTTGAGAGAAATAAGGTTTGGAACCTTGTCCCTGCCCCCAAAGATCATTCAATTATAGGCACTAAGTGGGTCTATAGAAATAAAATGGACAAGGATGGAGTGATAGTTAGGAACAAAGCGAGGCTGGTAGCACAAGGGTATAAGCAAGAGGAAGGAATCGATTATGATGAGACCTTTGCCCCTGTTGCTAGAATTGAAGCCATAAGGCTGTTCCTGGCTTATGCAGCCTATAAAGACTTCAAAGTCTATCAAATGGATGTGAAAAGTGCTTTTCTTAATGGAAAACTTCAGGAGGAAGTCTATGTGAAACAACCTCCTGGCTTTGTAAGTTCAAAGTTTCCACATCATGTCGGACAAGGCTTTGTATGGTCTTAAACAAGCTCCAAGAGCTTGGTATGATACACTGTCCACTTAACTACTATCCATGGATTTCACCAGAGGAAGTATAGATAAGATACTCTTTATTAAAAAGAGTAAAAGACAGGTGATTCTTGTACAAATCTATGTGGATTATATTATCTTTGGTTCTACAAATGAATCTCTGTATGAGTGGTTCTCCAAGATAATGTCATAAAAGTACAAGATGAGTATGATGGGTGAGATGACTTATTTCGTAGGCCTACAAATTCAACAAAAGCCTGATGGAATATGTTAGAAATATACCCACTAATGTACGTACGCCATATAGACCGCTGCTGATGATGTATGGGCCTATTGGGTCATACACCGGGGTCAAACCTGACAGCAACTTAAGCAAAGGGACCAAAAATGACAAAAGACAAAAGTTGACATCGCAGGCCGCGTTAGCGCCGCTAACTTTAAGGGTTAGCGCCGTTAAGTCCTAAGATTTAGTGCCGCTACGGCTGCATGTACTTTGTGTCAAATCACTGGCAGACCGCGTTAGCGCCGCTAACCTTAAGGGGTTAGCGCCGCTAAACCCTAAGGGTTAGCGCCGCTACGGCTGCATGTGATTTTTTTCAAATCACCTCCCAAGCTGGCCAATCGATGGGTAATACCTTTGAATCACTTTGGCCGGTTAAGTGGGGATATACATGGATCTGGAGACAAAAGTGAGGCATGGAATTAATTTTTCTCTTACTTCACACATTTTCTTCTCTAAGATACACACACACATAACCTTCTTCGTTTCTATAATAGATCAAGAGAAAGTGTAAGAGAGGTTTGCTCCAGATTTTGGTCTTCAAGTTGCTGTTCCAAGGTGGTGTTCAAGGTGAAGTACCACTAGAGGCGAGATAACACTCGTGGTTGACGTGTTCCCGGGGTATATCCCAATAGAAGATCCGGTTTTTCATTCTTGGAGGATCATCACCATGATTTTGACCTTTTCTGGAGCTAAGAAGAAAGGTATAACCACCTCTTTCCTTTCCTTGTTGCATTTCTTGAACATATAGTTTGGTCCATTTTGGGATTTCTTGATTTTATGCTTTGATAGCTTGTACCTTGGGCTTTATTTGTTGTACCTTGCTTCTGCTGCTAGCCCACGAAATCCCAACAGTGGTATCAGAGCCACCTCTATGTTAGATTTGCACTTGGTGGCCTGAAAATCCCAAAATCGAAATGTTTGTTTTCTGTTCGAACCGGGTTAGCGGCGCTAACTCAGAAATGTTAGCGGTGCTAACGCCCGGTGACAGTTTTGGTTTTCAAGTTAAAAGCAGTTTTTGATCTCGGGAATTGTTTTGGCATTTTGTTATTCTGGAAATTTGTTCCAGATTTGTTTTTGGTAATTTAATTACCATCTTGTTTGTTTGGTTGTATGTGATAGATTTGAAATTGGTAACCTTGCCTTTGACCTTGTGGTTGACTTTGTGTGTATGGATGCATTTGGTGATTTTATATTACAATATGGGCTGTAATATTTATTAATTCAGTTTGGTATGTAATAATATTGTGGCTTGCATGCCATTTCATTCATCCATGTATTTGTACTAGATAAATAGGAAATTATTGTGGCTTGTACGCCATTTCAATTTCTATTGTATGTATTGTACAATTTGGATGAAGACACACAATTTGTAGTCGGAAGGAGATGGAGCGTGTCCATAGAAGCTGGTGAAGTCCATTGGAGATGGCAGTTCTAGTGGGAGCTCGCATTGAAGATCTTCCGTCCCTTAGATTGAATACGTTCTACCCGTTTTAGCTCACGGGAAGAACGCATAGGATTTTTGGCAAGGGTTACCAATTTATTTCGTTTATATGCGTGTGATGTGATTTTATTATTTCTTGCATGGTTTGCTTAGGATTCGCATGCTAGATAATTTTTCGAAAATTAATAAAATCACAAGAGATTTAGTAAAAATGGTTTACAACTCTCGCGCGCGCACACATACAAGATTAACTCACCTAGTAAAAAATAGGTTTTGTCACTAAATAAGTTAATCTGTAACCAAGCCGAAAACAAAAGCCCGTTTTCATAAAACATAAATCTTGCGCCATCCAAAAGATGACACCACCCGAATCTAGTGAAGTATGGAGTGATTGTCGAGCTTAGCACGAGTTATTTCATGTGGATCTGTGTGGAAGGTGAGTGTGGGATCTTGAAATTATCGGTTGTCGAGCTTAGCACGAGCCGGTAGTTGTCTGGGTATCACCGTGTATCTTGTTGGACGATTTACAATTGCAAATTAAAATTCTTGAGTGATTGTCGAGCTTAGCACGAGTCAACCAAGAATTTTAATTTGGAATTGGTGCAGGTAAGGATCAAACATGCCAAACGACCTATGGTTGTCGTGGGATCCCACAAGTGTCTAAGAGTTGCAATACAGATTGCATTCGGTAAAATAGTTATCGGCCTAAATAGCTCCATGAAGTGATCCGCGGCAACCCCGTCATGAATTGGAGTGAAATATGGTTCTTAGCCCTTGTTAAAATATTTTTCGAGACGATATGGGTAATTATTTTAACGAGGATTAAATCAAACTAACTAATTCGCGTACTCTCTTAATATATAGGATGTCGAATCAAAACCACACCACGTCAAACTTTTCACTACGCATGTTCCTTGAAAGGGAAAAACTCACGGGAGTGAACTTTGTTGACTGGCTTAGGCAATTGAGAATTGTCCTACGTGCCGAGTCTAAGTTGCACATTCTTGAGGAACCCCTTCCTCAACCACCTGCTATCAATGCGGAATGGACTATCTGATACGCGTATGAAAAGCGCGTTCGGGATACGCACGATGTTTCTTGTCTCATGTTATCAAGTATGAGCTTAGAATTGCGAAAGCAATTTGAGCACATAACTGTGTATGACATGATTAACAAGCTGAAGGATATATTCCGACAGCAAGTTAGACAAGAACATTATTAGTTTGTTAAAAGTCTAACCGGTTGTAAGATGCGGGAAGGCGGGAGTGTTAGTGCCCATGTTTTGAAGATGAAATCATACATGGACCAGATGGAGAGGTTAGGTTTTCCTATAGGGAGGGAGCTTGGTGTGAACTTTATACTTCAGTCTCTGCCCGCACCATATGAGAAGTTTGTAATGGACTGTCATATGAATGGAAAGGAAATATCTATAGATGAATTGCATGGAATGTTGAAGGATGTAGAATCTAACATGTCCAAGCATGCATCATCCTCATCCACTCTCGTACTTGGTTCTAAGGAACAACACATTACGAGGAAGAAGAAATCGATCCCATCAGAAGAAGTTGGAGTATCCAAGCTTGCTTCAAGTTTTGAGTCTATGAACATTGATGATGTGCCTAAGGAGACTCAACAAGGGGTGGTTTGCTACTTCTGTGGAAGATTTGGGGATTGTGGCCGTCATGTCTGCCCTTCATGCCGAGAGGATATAAAACTTCTCACAAAAGAGAGCGTTAATTTTCCTACTTGAGGTACATTCATGATTTACTTCATTGCTATTCCTTAGTAAGTTGGGTTGTTTACCCGAGCTATAAGACTCACGTTTGTCACAAAGTTATTTTTTGTTACAAAGTGTAGGTCTGTTCGTTGCAAGAAGGAAGAGCTTGAAGAACCGGATCTCTGAACAAGAAATTTTGTTGATTGTCTTCTACAAGAGAATTGGGAGTGTTGGTCTCGCCATTATTTCCGGATTAATTATTACTTTTGTTTTTATGCCCTGCATGACAAGACTTGCTTTATTGTATGTACTTTCCAAGATGATGGATGTTTTTGTATCTTGTATTTTTGATAAAAAGATTTTTCATATTGATGGTTTCATTTCAAATTCGATCCATGTCTATGCTTATGTGTTATTTTTGACTAATTTTAGTGCTTAAATACACATTTGATGACGATGGATATGACTTAGAATTGAAACATTTTGAAAAATTGTTTTTGAGATGATTTTATCAAAACTTATCCATATCATTGCATACATAAAGGCTCATTATAAGTAATAAGGAAATCATGAATAATTGATTCTTAGATCCAAAAATGGTTTGGATACATTAGCTCTATGGCATAATCAAACTTGACCATGTAAACAACATTTACATCGCTTAGATCCATGTGGTTAGGATCTTTGTAAAAGTTTAGCCTCGGGCTAAACGAAAGGTATAAATATTGTTTATTGGACTTGATTGATTATAAAATCCTTCACCAGTGTTGGTAGGAAGGATTATGACTTGTTGGATTTTGATCATACTTGTGTGAATAATCCGTTCAAGTATGCCACAAGGAGTGACACTAGTGAAATTCTCCATCACCATCTTTATGATAGTTGTTGAGAGAATGGTTACTAGAGAAAAGGCTTTTGTCTGAAACCTAGTGGTGTTCGGAAATAACCTAAAGTAAACTAAGAATCAGTAAGGGCATATAGATAGAAATTCTTAGATCTAGACACAAATGCTAAGTTTTCTTATCTATATTGGTTTAAATATGAAATGGATCATGGGTTTAACCCATAATTTGTTTTCTCTAAGAGACACATTTGTACATGGTGTCACATTAAAGAAAACCGGAGATCTTTGTTGATGATCTTGTAAAAGGCAGGCCTAAAACATGTATTCAATGTGATTGGTATACATTAATTTTATGAACCAAGTCCTTGATCTAAAACACAACATTATGGTCACTTAAGCATCGAATGAGATTTTGACTAGAAAGAGTCCTTTGCTTGTCAATCTCATAACTTAAAATTATCTAGTCTATATTCAGTGGGAGATGGATGAATTATAAGTTGATGCCTATATATTTAAGTAGTTCATCTGAGATTTGGATAATTGTTTCTTAGACTTATGGGAACCATATTTGGTTGCTCAAAAGGAAGAAGAAAATTTACAAAAGCATTCCAGTGGAAGAACGTCAAACTTAAATAAGAGACATAATGTTGATACTAGCATTTAATCAGCATAGAGATGCTGGTAATACCTGACAATATCCATTGCTTCTTTAAATCATAGACCACAAACATGATATCTGGTCTAAGAAGTTGCAGAATCACACTTAATTGATGTATAAGGTTATATCACAAGAACAATTCAATAATAAACACAAGAAAATACTTTCGAATATCAAGATGTTTATTAATAATCAATGATGATTACAATATTCACCAACACCTCTAATCTAACTCTTTTGTTAGATGAAGAACACAGTTTGTTCTTAGGTTTCTATGAAACTTAGAGGCTAACACACTTTTAGAAAAACAGATTAACAATGAAGTACGAATGCGTAAAAATTCTATGATTAAGAGATGCTAAAACAATATTCTATTCCAAGTATTTATAGACTCTTGATCCTCCTTGAATAGTTGACAGTTAGGTAATCTTCTATCTTCCGAGATAATCTTGATAATCTTCAACTTTAATAAAGATATACTTCAGATCCACGAAGATAACATTTTCCATGAATAGCTCAACAGCAACTATTTGTTGAATAAACAATTCTGAATTTCTTCTAACAGTCTTCATTCCAAGGTCTTCTAACAGTTGTGTATAACTGAACTAACAGTTCTGATCTTTTGTACTAACAGTTGTAAAACTTTCAACAACTGTTAGTTACAACTGTTTTCCCAAATCAATCTGACAGTTTTACCTTTGCATATCCAACAGTTTCAATGACTTAGCAAATTTCCCAACAATCTACCCCTAACTTAAAGTATTGAATAATACATTTAAGTTGTTTGTTTTTTTATAGGGTTCAACCACAGAAAAATCAACTTAGCAAAGAAAATATTTACATTAAGTATGCAAAGTTAAACTGTTACAATCAAAACATAAAAAGAAAACTACTTTTTACTTGACTGAATGAGCTTCAACCTTTCCTTCAGCCTCTTCATCAGATCCTCCTTCATGTTAGCAGGGCCAAAGAACTTTGCTTTCAACATATAAAGAAGCTTTGTTTTACCATGCTCAACAAATTCAAAATCAAACCACTGAGTTTGTCCCTTTCCCATCACCATATGATAAACTCTTGACTTGTCATATACTTTCATAGAACTTATTGGGAAGGCTTTGTCACTTATCAAAATGGGCATTATTTCCAGTGGATTGCATATACTTGTTAGGTGCCTCATCAAAACTCTGATTTCAATTTCTGCAGCTCCCCCATAGTGACTTATTCCATATGCATACATCTCTTGAATATCCCTTCTAGTCACACTTTCCATCAAATGTAAGAAACTAGAGTAGCTTTCAATCAGTTCTAGTTCTCTGACAATTGTAACCCCTTTCTTTCCAGTCTCTATCCTCAACAATTCAAATCTCCACTCAATAATGTTGGATTTCTGGCCTAGCTACTCTGCCACCAATTTATCAATTCTTTCTTCAACCTCCACCCTGAGTCTGTCATGAAGAATAGTCTGTACCATACCAGCTTTTGCTACCTCTTCAGACGTTTGAGATTTTTCAGATTGTTGTGGCTGGGTTGTATGCTTTTTCTCCTCAACTGTTGATTTGGGAGGTGGAACTATTTTCTTCCTTATAACTCTCTTTCTTTTCACTCCCTTACCAGCTTTCTTAGCCCTTTCTTCTTCATCTATCTCCTTTGTGAATTCAGCAGCTAGCTTTTGAGCTAATTCAAGATCTTTCTTTTCTTGTTGTTCAAGCTCAGCATCCAACCTCTGTGCTAATTCATGATCACGCTCCTCTTGCTGTTCTTTGGTAAGTTTTAACTTTGGAATTTCAACAGCAATCTCCTTTCCCTTACCTTGCACAGAAGGCATCTTCTCATCTTTCTTTGATTCAGTAATAGCAATTCCTTTGAATCCTGGCTTTGGTGCAATTGGTTTCAGCTTTGTAGATTTAGCATCCAGCCATCCATCTTCTATCTTTTGTTTCATTTTGAGTGCACTTATGTTTAGAGTTTGAGCACCCACTGCAATCAAATGATCTTGTTTACTTTTGACCATGTTGTGAATACTTCAGTTGTTGGGTAGTCCCCAGACATAATTATCTTATTGATCAGAACTCTGTCAACTGCTGACAGCTTTTCTACAACTGTTTCTGAACTTGGTGCATCTGTTTGTTGTTGATCCAATGCAACTGTTTTCTTTGAATCTACAACTGTTTGGGCACTTGGTGCAACTGTTACTTATTTAGTCTGCACAACTGTTTGTGGAATATCAGCAGCTTTTGGTTGAGATTGCAAAACTGTTTGTTGAATCTCAGCAACTGGCTTCAAAATCTCCCCCTTTTTGATTGGAACTGTCTGTGGAGAGGGTCTAGTAGTGAACTGTTTCATTACTTGATCATGAGCTTGAAGCACATCAGTAGCCTTCTTCAAAGTGTCTTACAAAAATCTGATTTGTTTGTCCTGCTTGATGATGAGCTCATTGTGCTTAGCCAGAAGCTTGTCTTGTAAAGAATTTCTCTTCTTCAAATACATGTATGCCCCAAAGAATGGTACTGGGGATTTCCAGAAGATGATGGAACAACTTCTGTTGCCGTGGCTGAGGTCTTAAAGATGTTAACACTTTCCTGCTCACCCCTTGCGGATGAAACAGTAGTGTCAGCCTCAAACACCACATGATCGCCCTCCTGTGGAGTGATCACCTCCTTAGTGTGCCTGGGAGACAGCACAATGGGTTCCCTTTGTATTTTCTGCACAGGAGAATGCTCCTGTGCAGGGCTTATAGTTTGGGTGATAGGTACTGTGGTGGAAGGAGCACCAGCAGTCCTTTTTCTTTTTCTGAAAGTTAAAAAAGCGGGGGCTTTTGTTGTAGCTTGAGACAAGGTAGCAGATTGAGTTGTTTGAGTATCGTGAGCTGGGGGTTCCAAAGTTGTGGGTGTAACAATGATGTGGGCCTCTTGCTCAACTCTGGCAGCTTCGTTTCTTGACATAAACTCCACCATTGCAGAGAGTGGTAGAGTTATGGCACCAGAAAAATTCTTGCCATTTATCAACAATTTGCTCAATGTGGAGGCCACATGAGCAGAGGGAATCAGTACCCTCTTGTGCATTTTGAGATTTGGCAATAAAGAATTTAGAAAAACTTGCACAAATCGGGGATACATCAAAGAGAGACCATATTTGGTCCTAAGATGTTTTACCATTCCATCAAATAGCATTTTAGAGTAGTTAAAAGAACGGTTGTTGGCCAAACAAATTAAGGCCAAAGCAATGTTGCTCCCGAATTCATTCCATCCAGTTCTTTTGGGGCTGATACACTGCTGGATAGTATGAATCACATACTTCCAGTGTGAACAAAATTACCCTTTATAGAAGGTACCCTTTCCCCTAGGGCTCTCATATCCCAGTTTAACTAACTCACCATGCAGATATTCCAGGGAAACAGAGTCAGAATACTCACCTTCGAGATCATTAAGTTGAAGGTGTTGATGTATGATATCCTCAGTCTTCATTCCAAGGTCTTCTAACAGTTGTGTATAACTGAACTAACAGTTCTGATCTTTTGTACTAACAGTTGTAAAACTTTCAACAACTGTTAGTTACAACTATTTCACAAATCAATCTGACAGTTTTACCTTTGCATATCCAACAGTTTCAATGACTTAGCAAATTTCCCAACACTGATGGAAGTCAAAAAGGCTGTTTAGATATGAGGTTGTCATATTTTAGCAACAGCAGCTTGATGGTAAATCATTGTAATGTTACCATTCATCGGAATCATAGTGGGACACTGAGTTCACTAGTAAATATAAGAAGGGAATGGTATACATAGATGTAATCTTTTGTTGATTCCAAGTACTTGACTTGGGTTAATCCCATACCTGAGGTGTAATCTAAGAAGGGTGAAAGGACTAACATATATGCAATCATAGACAACTTCAAATACCGACTAGAGACAAAAGTGTTTCATGTTGATCATATGGAAACATGTTCTAGTGGTTATGTTGAAGATGACTTGGATAAAGTGAAATATTGTTGTCACCTTGCGGAAACAAGTTAGTTCACTTGGACGTAAGAGACTTGTATCCTTCATAGGATTAAATTGAGGAAATGCTTATGGCACTTTCCGAAGGTCTTACACATCCGTAATATCCAGAATTGGTTTGGATTATGTGAAGCATTGTTGTCGCTTTAGGGAAACAAGTATGTTCACATGGAAATAAGAAGACCTTGATCCTTCACAGGATTAAGTTAAGGAAATGTTTTGAAGCATGTTCCGAGGTTTTACATATCCATTATATCCAAGTTGTGTCCATGAATGAAGTCGATAAAATTTGCATCTTATGGCTGTAATCTTGCTTTACGAGAAAATCAAAGGAATGAGTTTTCTATAAAGCATAGATTAAGCCAGATACTCTTATCAGGGCTAGTGGGAGATTTATTTGTTCCTAGTAAAATATACTCAAATGAAAATAATGTCCTAATTTAGGGTTGTTCTCAACCTATTGATGGGATTATTGTGTCAAGAGTACAAATATGAACATGAAGTAAAGTGGATTCTAAATTCAAGAAATACTGATGTATGTTCTTGATGTTCGACGAAAATAAAGTTGTCTTGAGTAAGTTATTACTGCAAGCAAATCTATACTTGTGAGACTGTCGATTTTATCGAAGTTTTGAATATTCAAATATGTGGTGTAGATACGACATTTAGATTTAAATGAGTGTCATTGACCCTATTGTGCACTTCGGTTACATTGAGGGTATGTCGACTCTAATAAACATGAGTGTCCGTGACTCTATTGTGAACTTCGGTTACATTGAGAGTATGTCGACTCTTATAATCATAAGTGTCATTAATCCTATTGTAGACTTCGGTTACATTGAGAGTATGTCGACTCTTATAACCATAGTTAAGCCGTTGTCAAATACTAGTGATGGATTTCATACTAGGTATAATAGCATTGTTCATGCTTGTGACTGGGCTTGAATATCGTTTTAGTAAATGTTTGATTTACGTATAAGCTTTGGGAACGGTAAGCAGTACTACTCACCGATGATTGTATCGATATGTAGTGGAGACTATATATACGCATGATGCGGTTACCTTCATTGGTCTTTACTGTGTTTCATCTTAGCACGTTTAACCACTTCCCAGAATGTTTATACATTCTAAATTTCCACAGTCGGTCATTCTTCAAGGGAAGGAAGTTTGAAATAAGGTTGAGGTTAGGTGTTGGTTATGTATTAATCAAGGATTGAATGCATGAAATGCAACAGTAACCTGTGCTTGAAAGGAGTTTCAAGTGACTGGAAGACCCACACCTGAGTTCACTTCATGGATCATGGTCGCAAGTAACTCGGGATGATAATATCATTACGTCCTTCGACCTGAGATGTATGAATTACTATAGCATGAAACTTTCTTACTTTAGCTATTTCAAAACATAGTTCGTAACTGGCTATTATAAAGGGAATAGTTAAGTAAGACAAGGTTCACGCTATGGGGTTATACAGTCAACGGAATTTGTTCCTTTGGTATGAGAGATATCCCTGGGCCCCTCGATGATTGGGCGCTGACACCAAAATAAGCATGGCCATGCGCAAAGGAATATTGATTGAGAATCAGATATGTCCTTAAATTTTGGTCACCACCAATCAAGATCAAGAAACATAATCGTGAACGATCTAGAGATTGACATATTAATCCATGTCTCGTGTTCACAAGGATATCGCGAACAAAAGGATGTTTGATCACTTATCTATAGGACCTCTACGTTCTTATGTAGGTTATGGTTTTCTGCAAGGAAGCGGAACCCATACTGACTTGGGGGCATCGATGCTTTGCTAGAGGCCGCTCTTTGTCTGTGGTTGCATGGGTACGGTGCATTATGTGCAAGTGGGAGTTGTTAGAAATATGCACACTAATGTACGTACGCCATATAGACCGCTGCTGATGATGTATGGGCCTATTGGGTCCTAAACCGGGGTCAAACTTGACAGCAACTTAAGCAAAGGGACTAAAAATGACAAAAGACAAAAGTTGACATCGCAGGCCGCGTTAGCGCCACTAACTTTAAGGGTTTAGCGCTGCTAAACCCTAAGGGTTAGCGCCACTACGGCTGCATGTGATTTTTGTCAAATCACCTCCCAAGCTGGTCAATCGATGGGTAACACCTTTGAATCACTTTGGCCGGTTAAGTGGGGATATAAATGGATCTGGAGACAGAAGTGAGGCATGGATCTAATTTTTCTCTTACTTCACACATTTTCCTCTCTAAGATACACACACACATAACCTTATTTGGTGCTACAATAGACCACGAGAAAGTGTAAGAGAGGTTTGCTCCAGATTTTGGTCTTCAAGTTGCTGTTCCAAGGTAGTGTTCAAGGTGAAGTACCACTAGAGGCGAGCTAGCACTCGTGGTTGACGTGTTCCCGGGGTATATCCCAATAGAAGATCCGGTTTTTCGTTCTTGGAGGATCATCACCATGATTTTGACCTTTTCTGGAGCTAAGGAGAAAGGTATAACCACCTCTTTCCTTTCCTTGTTGCATTTCTGGAACATAGAGTTTGGTCCATTTTGGGATTTCTTGATTTTATGCTTTGATAGCTTGTACCTTCGGCTTTATTTGTTGTACCTTGCTTCCGCTGCTAGCCCACGAAATCCCAATAGAATATTCATCAATCAAAGCAAGTATGTTCTTGATTTGATAAAGAAATATGGTTTTGATTCTAGTTCAACCATGAAAACATCCATTTCACCAGCTGTCAAGTTGAGTAAAGACTCAGATAGTAAATATGTGTGTCAGTCTACCTATAGAGAAATGATAGGTTCATTACTCTATTTGACAGCTAGTAGACCTGATATCATGTTTGCTACAATTTATCTGTGCAAGATATCAGGAAAATCCTAAGGAATCACATCTTCAAGCTGTGAAAAGGATCTTTAGGTACCTTAAAGGTACACCAAATCTAGGTCTTTGGTATCCAAAAGACTCTGGATTTGAATTAGTTGGTTTTTCTGATGCTGACTATGTTGGGTGCAAGTTAGATAGAAAATCAACAACCGGAGGATGTCAATTGCTTGGAGGTAAACTAGTAAGCTGGACTAGTAAGAAACAGAACTCAGTGGCTACTTCAACTGCTGAAGCTGAGTATGTTGCAGCAGGGAGCTGTTGTGCTCAAATCTTGTGGATGCAACATTAGCTTCAGGACTTTGGTATGAGTTTCAAGAAAACTCCTATCTTCTGTGATAACCAAAGTGTAATAGCCATCACTTACAATCCAGTATTCCATTCAAGAACCAAGCACATTGAAATTCGGCATAACTTCATCAGGGAAATCGTGGAAAAAGGTAAAGTTGACATTAAATTTATTTCCACTGATGACCAACTAGCAGATATCTTTACTAAACCCCTTGATGAAAAGAGGTTTAAGTATCTGCTAAGTGAATTGGGTATGCTCAACCCCTAGCTAAGTGTCTAGAATCTGAGTTTTCAGTTTGACAAAGTCTAAGTGTCTTAACCTGAGTGCACAGTTTATGAATAAGTTTTCATAAACTGAATCTTGTCAAGCTGAACAATGAGTTCTTTTGTTTGGTGAGTTCCAAACTTATTTTGTCTACTAAGTGTAGTTTAAAATATATAGTTTGAGTTAGTCTCAAACAAAATGACTAAGTGTCACTGAGTCTAAGCTATGTGCTTAACTCAGGCTGTGTGATTGGTTCACACGTTTGGTAGGTTCCAAACATTCTTTAACTACTCAGTGTGGTTAAAAGGTTGGTTTGAGTCAGTCTCAGACGAAACTGACTTAGTGTCATTGCCCATGAGTTGTGTGCTTTACTCAAACTGAGTTTCAAACTCAAGCTGAGTGCACATCTCAAGCTGAGTGCTTGAATCAAGCTGAGTGCTTGAATCAAGCTGAGTGCTTGAGTTAAACTGAGTAATAAGTTTACTCAGCTTGGTGTGTCCAACATCATGTTTAATTACTCAGTGTTATTATTTCATGATTACTGCGTATTTGAGTTAGTCTCAAATCGCGTATTATACTAACTTGTGTATAAGTATAATACATCAGTGTATATAATCTTATTGTAAGTCAATATTATTATATTACATTAGTATCCGTTGGAAGATGATAAGTTCTACCCGTTTACTGTTACATCAAAATTTTACGGTGTAACGGTTAAAAAAAAGGGGGATTTCTAACGGTAATTTCTCTCTCTCCTCGGAAAGGTATATATACCTATCACATTTGGATTAGAGGGTTTACGCTTACAATCCAGACTTCTCAACTTCTCAAATACCTATCAACTTCTTTGCTAAGTGCAAATCTCTGTTCCATCGATTTCGAAAACCTAAGTCGCTCAGTGCACAATCGACAATCGCTAAGTGTGAATTCCTAATTGATTACTCTGTGTAACCTACATATTTAACGATAGAAGGAACCATTCTCGTTCTAGGTGATCGAATGGTACGGGGTGCTGCGTTTAAGAACAACGGTTTTCCGCTGATAAAAATCAACAATCAGCGTGCCTGTCTGCTATTCCTCCAAGGAAACAAGGCAGATGATACGAATCATGGGTCAATTACATCCGTAAATGCCCATTGACTTTTGCTTTCACTGGCGCACCTCTACATGTGGTTCGTCGGCACCTCCTCGAAATTTGGTATACCTGCACTTACGGCCAAATCAACGACGAAATTAGAGGTACAGTGCTGAATGGAGAGAGGACCATAACTCTCACAGTTAACAGGCTAAGGGAGATTCTTCACCTCCCTCAACATGATGTATTTGAGCCTGCTGTGATGAGACAGGTGGCGAGGTCAGTCCTTCCCAGAATGGGTCACCCACAGACAGAGGGTGTTATCAAAAAGGCCACATTTCCAACCAGTTGGGGTTTTATGGTGTCCATAGTGATCCATTCACTTGGTACCAAGGTTGGAGGCCCGGACCAGGTCAATGGGTTCGAGATGCAGCTGCTATACAACATGTACTTTGGAAGAAATTTAGACAATGCACAGCTTATCTTCAACGAGCTCAAGGTCCCAGTGATGAAGACCACATGGGATCTTCATGTACCTTTTATAAGGTACCTGTCCTTGGCATTTGAAGCCGTGCTAGGGACAGCACTCTACGAAGCTGTTCAGGAACTGTCTCTGGTGCCAACACTCAGCCCCAAGATGTTCAACAACGACATCTTCCCAGAGCAAGAGGGTCTGAGTGAGCCCATGCTAATGTTTGCTGAGGCTTCGTCTTCAGAAAGTGAAGCTGAGGGATCTAATCAAGGGGGAACTTCTAAAGCCGACACTGAGGTTCAGGCTGAGCACTCTGCTCAGACTGAACCAGCTCATACAGAAGTTGCCTCAGGTAAAACCTCTCCACTTTCACTTTCTTCTCATTTCTCTCCATCTACCTTTGGAGATAAGACTGCTGTAAACCCAGCTCAGTCTAACCCGTCTCCTTCACCTTCTTTCCATCAACAATCCCACTCTGAAGCCACCCCTAGTTTGCCCACTTCTGCTAGGGAGAATATCCTAACATACCAAAGAAAAAACTGCCATAGGTGGTGCCACTCCTAAAGGCATCACTGGAGCTGAGATCACACTGATCCCTCCACAGGCAGGAGTTGAGGGGGAGACTCCTTCTCTTAAGATGTCAACCTCAAGGTTCATATCCTCCCAACAGCCAATACCGGGTGTGGTGTCTACTCAGCCCACACTTACTCGAGTCATGGGAGAGCCTGTTACTGTGCCTGAGCAGACACACTCAGGTAACATTGAAAATTTGACCAATCCCTAGGGTCAATCACCCCCCTCTAAACCATTTAGCCAACCACCAACCCATACACTTCACATCTCGAGCCCAATAACTTCTCTTCACTTCTCACACCCTCTAGCACGACCTGTTAATGATTCATCTTCAAACCAGGATGAATTACAGGGTCCAAACTCTTGTGCAAATGACTCTGAAGGTAGACACCAACTTTTAGATGATGCACCCAATGACTCTTCTCCAAATAAACCTGCCTCCTCAGGCATCCAGCAGCTAAAGGACTATGTTTCTGCTCAGTTTGATCTCTTTCACCTCAAGCAGAAGAAGTTTAAAAGAAAATTCTATCAAAGGTTTGAAAGACTGTCAAAGAATGTCAAGGAAATTGCCTCTGAGGTTGCTACCCTTCCAAAATTGAGAACTTCTACCTTTGTTGATGATGACAAAAAAGGGGAGAAGGAACCTGTTAACGCTGAAGCTGAAGCTGAGTTAGTTTGAGCTGAAGCTGAAGCGTTACTAGTACTAGCTTCAGGAGCAGAGAGGCAAGCTCAGACTGAGGGGGAGCAGGAAGGAAATAAGGAGGATGAACCTACGGCCAAAAAAAAAAGATATCAGAATCTGAGTCTGAAGCTGACGAGGGTTCTGAAACTGAGCAGGAAACTGAAGAAGAAAAGGCTACAAGAGAATTAATTGAAATGCTCGAACAGGAGGAAGCCAGTGAGTTAGGTATTTCTCTTGAAGAGCTGAGAAAGAGAAAAGAGAAAGAAGTAAAAGACCAAGAAAAGGAAAATGAAAGAAAAGCTTTGGCACAAGCTGAAGCTACTTACACTGGTCCAAGACCTGATCCTATCCCATACACAGATGCAGACATTCAAGAGTGCTATTTCAGAAGGAGCACCAGCAAGGAGATCAAAGGCATGACCTTGAGCAGAATTGATGGAGCCAACATCCTCAACTTTGAATTCGAAGATAAATCTACAATGGGGATGGACCTGAGATATGTTCACAGGATGGGCTACGTAGAATGGCAAAGAATATTAATGATGCTCAAGAAGTTCAAGAAAAGCCAAATCAAGCAAGAGATCCTTACTGAAGTTTCTAAGCTGATTAACAGACAGTAGGAGAGCTTATTCGAGATACCTGAAGGTGTAGAGTTTACAGAAAACAAAGGTATTGATACACCTGTTTAGGGATTCATGTTTAAGGATCAGGCTGGCAATCCCAGCTTTATCAAGCTGAAGGAAATATGTTATCTAAAAGCTTGGGATGCCATACATATAAGAAGTTGATGTGGTGATAGTACAAATCATTTTGTAAAGTATAAGTTGAATAAAATCATTAGAGTGCAACAAAGAGAACTCAGAAGGGATGCAGAAGCTGAAAGCCTCCTAGAAGAAATCAACAGAGAAATCATTCTTTGGGAGGTTCTACATCCTGAGTTCAAAAGATAAATAGATTAGTTCTAATATAAATATTAGATTAGTTCTAATATTTTTTGTAAGCACTATGTGTGCATGATCTAAGTGGTCAACAACTTTTGTATTATGATTAGTTCAATTAATACAAGTATAAAGTTTGATATGTTCAACTATGTTATGATGTGTTCATATGTATAAGTCTGATAAGTTCAGCAAAATGAATAATTGATTAGTTCTTATTCATTAAAATGTTTAGTTGGTTTGTTCAACTTGAAAGTTGGTGTGTTCTAATTTAAATTGATAAGTTCAATTAAAATTGATATGTTCAATTAATATTTGATCAGTTCAAATGTAAAAATCTTAATAAGTTTAAGACTTAAGACATAATTCTGTTAAACAAACTTACTAACTATTTGATGGTTTTGTCATCATCAAATAGGGGGAGTTTGTTGGGAAAATGATCTCATCAGTTTAGATTTGATGAGACAAAGTTAAGTTTGTATGATATGTTCTACATATAACTTAAACAAAATTATGAAGCTTAGTCAGACTGAACACTCATAGTGATTCAGACTGAGTACAAGCTGAATGTAAACTGAGCATATGTTCGACCAGTTTATACTACACCTTAGTTAGTTTATTAATGTGTTTGATAAGCTGTGTATGTCACATAAGGTATATATCGAGTATTCAGCTTAATGTGTTTCAAGCTGAGTGACTCAGCTCAGAAGCAGAGTCAGCTCGACAGAGTTACTAAATATGTTTTATTTAACTCTTTGGACTTCTAAGGATAAGTTAATATTTATACATGTTTGTTCATGTTTGTTTTCGAGTGTGTTCTCGAAGAACTCAGCTTGATGAGTAACTCAGCCTGACTAAAGAAGTCAGTCCAAGAGAATTTAAATGCGTTTTAAATTATGTTTTAACTCTCTATATCTACGGCGCGGATAAGAAGATTCCAGAATCAAGATTGAAGATTGAAGACTCAAGATAAGAAAATTCAAGATTCAAGATTCCGAATTATCCGATAGTTAGTTAGCAAATTAGGATTAGTCCAGTTTCTTAGGAACTGTAGGAATTGGATTATAAATACTTATCTCCTGATAAGTTTAGAGGTACGACTACGATTATGACTCAAAGAAAACAACATAGAGTTGCAGAGCCGAAACTTCACCTCACCGTATGTGTTACGATTCTTGAATCACTGTTTGTCAGTTCAACGTGATCAAGAAATTCACAGATTGCCAAACTATTCGTGTGTTCGAATTGTCACATCAATTGTGATATTGGTAAGTAATCATTAGTTGATTTAATCTGTGAAAATCCTGTTTAGAGAGTCATCAGTATCTATAATCATAAGTTGATTATAGATAGCTAAGTTTGAGAGATTGAGAGATTTATATTAGGTGATTATATATCAAGAGTTGCTTACTTGATAGTTATTGTAATCATCTTTTTATTCAAAGCATTGTAATCATCTTCTTAATAAAAGCATTCAATTGATTGTGGTTTGATTTACTGTGTGTAACACTTTTATTTGATTTGTTCAATTTCCGCAGAAAGTGTATTCAACCCCCCTTCTACACACCTGTTGCTTGTTGTTATTCTCACCAAGGGACCAACGCATTCACTTAGCCTTGTGCTAATTGTAACGCCCCAAAATTTGTAAGTTCCTAGATATGAGTTTATATCAAGGGATGTGTTATGTGTTAGATATGTTTAGCAAGTTGCCTTTATGTTTTTGTGTAAAGTTGAGGGGTTAGTTTTGTCATTTCATTAAGTTAAAGAAGTGCAGGGGCTGAAGTGCAATTGTTTGAAAGTTATAGATTTCTATGAGTCTTCTTTGACTCATTAATAGTCAAACCACCAGAAATCAAAAACACACTCACAAATACACACATACACAAGTGAAAGTTCTGATTTTGATCAAGAAAGCAAGAAGTTTATAGATGATTTCAGTCATTTAGTGATTCAGAAGCAAGAGGTATGAATTCTTTTCGAGTTCTTTGAGTTGTTAGGTCAAGAAATGGAATCATGGGTTGAATCCATATTTCTAGATTGGTTTGAGGTGTTTTGTGTCAAGTTTCTTGTAGAAGAGTTAGTAGTAATGTTATAGAACGTGTGTGTATGATTGAATCTGAGTTTAAGCAAGATTTGAGTGTAAAAAGGGGATGTTCGGCTGCTGTTCTCGAACAGAGCAAGGAGTCTGCTGTACCGACTGTTCCTGCGGCCGTAGGGATTATTCCCTTCGGGCGTAGGAGCATGTTTAGGGGTTTTTTGTTGTTTTGGTTCCTGCGGCCATAGGAAAGGTTCTCTGCGGCCGTAGGAAGGTGTTTTAGAGTTTTAGGTGATTTTGCCTCCTACGGCCGTAGGAAAGAGTTCCTGCGGGCGTAGGGAGGTGGTTTTTAGCTGAGCTTTTGCTTGTCAGACAGAATCGTTGCAACAACGTCTAGAAGTTAATGAGGTACTTGTTTACTGCTTGTAGGCAACAAGAGTTGATGTTTCCGTGATAGAGAATAGCTGTTTAATTGTTGTTAAGGTGAGTGTACTTACCTTTAATCAGATTAGCATACATATGTGCTTTAAGTGAACATTATATCAATTGTATGTTTGATATGTGATTTGATTAAGTAAGGTTCAGTAACACTATGTTGTAGTATTGAGTATGTTCAGTATGCATATATGCACAAGGTTAGTACGATATCTGTGTTATGATACGTTTATATAAAGAGTTAAGATTATTATTTAAAGGTACAATAGCACCCAGTTATAGCATTACAGACAGAGATGGGGGGTATATTGAGATCCTTATACCCAAGCAAAGTGTCAGGGGTTTGATTACACCGAGGTGTGGTTCTACCCCTGGACCAGTTAACAGTTTGAACAGTTTTGCAGGTGTTCAGCTTGGATGTGAGACATCCTAAAAAGAGTTCAATTAAGTTACATATGTTTTTATTCAGTTCAGTTAGTATGCTCACTAAGCAAAAGCTTACGATTTAGTATGTTGTGCATGCAGGTAACCGGTTCCAGCGAGGGTAAGGCCCCAGTGCTTTGAAGAATCGGATAGCTCCAAGCTTTTGAAAAGAGTACTTTTAACGCTACTTTTGTGAAACTGTTAGCACTAAAGTGATGTAAGCTTGTGTTGGGGAGATAGCAATATCAAACCTAAATCAAACCTGTCTATTATTTTAAGATAGGATTTGATGTTAACAAAACCACATATTCAGTTTTTAGACTTAGGTAAATGAAAAACATGTGTTGTTTTTCATGTTAGACTTAAAGAAAATTATATGTAAGAAGTGTCAGCTGAAGAAAACGAGTGTCAGCTGAACACTGGTCAGCTAAAGGACAAGCTTCAGGAAGATCAGCTGAGAGGAAAAGAACAGTCAAAAAGCATCAGCTGAGGATCTACAATAGATCAGCTGATGGTCCAAAACCATCAGCTGAGGAAAGTTTCAAGATCAGCTGAGCTATCAAGGATCAGCTGACACAATCACATTGATCAGCTGATGCCTCTCATCTGTCAGATAAGGTATTTACTACTTATCCAATCTTATTCTTCATAAGCTGATCATACTCAAACGATTAGCTGAGCCCTTGAGATCAGCTGACAGTTTAGTTAGATCAGTTTATTAGCTATACGTTGATTTATGTTATCAGCTGAGCAATTCGATCAGCTGAGCAAATCTAGTCAGCTAAGTCTTTCACATTTATCCTTAGCTGAGCAAAATTACATTTGCAGTTCAGTGTCTGTTAGCTGAGTTATTATTCTATATCTCAGTTAATAGCTTTTCTATGTAATATTTTCTTTAGTCAAAGGCAGAACATGTGTTGTTCTTATTATGCCTTAGATCTTTCTTTGTAAAAGTACTTAGCACTTTTTGTATCTGCAAAGAAACAAAAAGGATAGATCAGTGGTCTGATGAAGACAAAAGGCTTGTTAATCTTGATGTTAAAGCAAAAACAGCCTTAGTCTCTGCACTACCAAATGATGTCTATCATCAAGTTCTTAACTGCAAATCTACAAAAGAGATGCTAGACACTTTGACCGTTGCATATGAAGACACTGAAGAAGTGCAGGAAAACAAGAAACTCCTTTTGGTTAGAGAATATGAGTTCTTTTTTGCTCATAAAGGTGAAAGTCTTACTCAGACCTACACCGGGTTAAACTGCCTTATTAATGACTTAAGAAGGGCAGATGTTCCCAAGAGCAATAAGGAACTTGTAAACAAGTTTCTAGACTCTCTTCCAGAATCTTGGGATCATTTTATCACTGTGCTTAAACATAGTGAGAAAATCAAGGGTCTTACCCTGGTTGGTTTATATGGAAACCTTATGAATCATGAACAATCAGTGAAACAAAGGAAACTCAAGGATATGAAGGAGGCTACAAAAGCTCCAACTACTGCCATTGTATCTAAGGATACAAGATCTAGGAGTTTTGCTGCAGTTGTGGATGAGTCCAGTGATGAGGAGGAAGAGGAGGAGTCTTCTGATGAAGAGCAAATGGCTGATGGGGATGAAGTTCTGGAGAACATGGACATCATTGAAGCTGCTATTGAGCAGGCTGCCATGTTGGTTAAAAGGTTCAAAGCTTTCTTAAAAAGAAAAAGTGTCAAGAGGTTTGAGAAGAAACCCTTCAAAGGAGAAAGATCCATGTCAAAACCAAAGACTTCTAAAGGTTGTTTCTCTTGTGGCAAGACTGGTCACTATGCCAGTGAATGTAAGACCAGAGGAAACACAGGCTTCAAGGGTTCCTCAAGCTCAGACAGCAAGATTGATTATGAAACTAAGTATAAGAAGCTTCTTGCTGCTGTCCTTGACAAGAAGAAGAAGAAAGCTCAGAACAGGGTGCTGGTAGCTGAAGAAGAAGATTGGGCCGAGGAAGATCTCTCAAGTGATGAAGATGAGGTCCTCACAGCTCAGCTCATTTTGATGGCTAACACAACAAGTACAAGTTCCTTTGATGAGGACATGAAGAAAGCTGCTAAAGCTTGTACTTCTCCTGACTGGGATCCCTCTTCTATGTATCAGGTTGGAAAATTTATTAACTATGAAGATAATGAAAAGAATACTATGTTTGATTATCTGTGTGTTGAGTTTCAGTCAAATATTCAAAGAGAAAAGAAGCTAAAATTAGAAATAGAATCACTAAAAGAGAAATTAAGTCTTAAAGATGAGAAACTGAAACAAATGACAAAACTGGAAGATGATTTAGCTAATCAAAAGATACTTAATCAGATCTTGGTAAAAGAAACCAATGAAGCAACAATAAAGTTTAATGACCTTCAAAAAGTAGTTAGATCTTGGTATGTATCTGCTGAGAAGACCACTCAGTGTGTCAATAAGCAGATTCCAAAACAAGTTCAAGCTATTATTGGTGGAAATTATTACCAAGCTGCTAACTGTGTTAATTTTAGCAAGAACATAAATATCTTAGAAAAAGTTGATATTTTACCTCTTACTTTTCAAAAGATTGTAAAGGAAAAAGTATTATCACTAACAGATTTGTTAAAAGTACAAGTACTCAGCTGAAAGACTCAACCACTTCAAAAGTTGATTCAAGTTCTATTATTTTGACAGAAAGCAAAAGTACTGAAAATTTAATTGTAAAGGAAGTAAGTAAAGGAATGGAATCATTTGTTGATACCAAAGAGACATTCTGTTGTCAAACCTTGAAAGCTGATACATTAAATTTAGGAACTCAGCTGACTGAAAATTCTTTAGATAATGATATTACATCATCTGATCAAAAAGTAGATGATAACTGCTCAGCTGATATCCTGTCAGCTGATCATGGATCCTCTTCTGTTTGTTTAGCTGATCAAACATCACTTCAAACTCTTTTAATAGGAGAAACCAACGGAAAAGGACCTTTTTTTACAAAAAGTCTAAGTCTGTCACACCTAAAGTTGATCATAAACTCATTTTAACTAAGGGTCAACCTAAGGTAACTGTAACAAAGACCTTATCAGTTTACAGAATCAGTTGCAACAACTGAATGGTAAAATCTGTCAGCTGATGACCCATAGTCATCAGATACAGTTAAGACATCTCTTAGGCAATTACCAAAACATGTTAAAGGCTCCAAAAATCAAAAATGTTATAAATGTGGGAGCAAAGAACATAAGGCAAGTAATTGTTCTCTTGAAGGTAACTCAAGACAGCGGACTGATAATGATAACACAGTTGTTTCTCTCATTCATAAACAACCTAATATAAAGTTGATGGCTAGGTGCAATCCACAGGGGTCCACTTAAATGTGGATACCCAAGTGTCACTAACCTTCTTTCAATCATAACTATACAGGGGCTGAACACATGGTATCTTGACAGTGGATGTTCAAGGACCATGACAGGTTGTAAAGCTTTGCTTAGTAACTACAAGAAGGAAAAAGGTCCAAGAGTGACCTTTGGTGATAACAATTGTGGGCAAACAAAAGGCTATAGAGAACTTCATAATGGGAACTTAACCTTGTCTAAGGTATCATATGTTAAAGGGCTTAAGCACAATCTCATCAGCATAAGTCAGTTTTGTGATGGTGATCATAAAGTCCTCTTTACAAAAACAGGTGGTTCCATTTTAGATAAAGAAGGTAAAACAATTATTTGTGCAAAGAGAACCAAGGTTGTATATGTTGGAATATGCCCATTAATGCACGTACGCCATATAGACCGCTGCTGATGATGTATGGGCCTATTGGGTCATACACCGGGGTCTAACCTGACAGCAACTAAAGTTAAGGGACCAAATATGACAAAAGACAAAAGTTGACATCGCAGGCCACGTTAGCGCCGCTAACTTTAAGGGGTTAGCACCGCTAAGTCCTAAAGGTTAACGCCGCTACGGTTGCATGTACTTTGTGTCAACTCACTGACAGGCCGCGTTAGCGCCGCTAACTATTTTGAGTTAGCGCCGCTAACTCATGGTTAGTGCCGCTAAACCCTGCATGTGACATTTGTCATAACACCTCCTAAATCAGCCAATGCATGTGGGTATCTAGTCTCGAAGCTTGGCCGGTTTGTGGGGTTAAGAGAGAGTTCTGGAGGCAGAGTCAAGTGTGGAACTCATTTTTTCATTTTGCTTCTCTTAATTATCTCTCTAACAAACACCCACTTCTCTTTGGTGCAACTATGACCAAGTGAGAACTTTAGAGAGTGTTCCAGATTTTATGGTCTCGTTGTTGCTGTTCCGAGGTAGTATTCAAGGTGAAGTACTACTATAGGCGAGCTAGCTCTCGAGGTTGGCGTGTTACCGGGGTACCACCCATTAGTTGATCCGCGGTTTTCGTTCTTGGAGGATCACCATCAAAACACCCACCATTTCTGGAGCTAAGGAGAAAGGTATAACCTTCTTTCCTTCTTTCAAGTTGCATTTCTTTACATAGAGTTTGGTCCTCTTTTGGGATTTCTTATTTTTATGCTTTATGTGCTTTTACCTTGGGCTTTAAAACTTGTACCTTGCTACCGCTGCTTGCCCACGAAATCCCAACAGTGGTATCAGAGCAACCTCTATGTTAGATTTGCACTTGGTGGCCTGAAAAATCCCGAAATCAAAATGTTTATTTTCTGTTCGAACTGGGTTAGCGGCGCTAACCTCGAGTTAGCGGCACTAACTCTTTATAGTTAGCGGCGCTAACGCGCTGTGACAGTTTTGGTTTCAAGTTAAAAATAGTTTTGGTCTCGGGAATTTTGGCTATTTTGTAATTCTGGAAATTTGTTCCAGATTTATCCTTGGTAATTTTGTTACCATTTTGTTATGTTTGGTTGTATGTGGTTGATTTGAAATTGGTAAACCTTGCCTTTGACCTTGTGGTTGACTTTGTGTGTATGGATGCAATTTGGGGATTTTAATCACATGGGCTGTAATATTTATTAAAATTGTTAAATTTGTAATAATATTGTGGCTTGCATGCCATTTCATTCATCCGTGTATTTGTACTAGATAAATAGGAAATTATTGTGGCTTGTACGCCATTTCAATTTCTATTGTATGTTTTGTACAATTTGGATGAAGACACACAATTTGGAGTCGGAAGGAGATGGAGCGTGTCCATAGAAGCCGGTGAAGTCCATTGGAGATGGCGGTTCTAGTGGGAGCTCGCATTGAGGATCTTCCGTCCCTTAGTTTAACCACGTTCTACCCGTTTTGGCTCACGGGAAGAACGCATAGGAATTTTGGCAAGGGTTACCAATTTATTTCGTATATATGCGTGTGATGTGATTTTATATTATTTCTTGCATGGTTTGCTTAGGATTCGCATGCTAGATAATTTTTCAAAAATTAATAAAATCACTAGAGATTTGGTAAAAATTGTTTACAACTCTCTCGCGCGCTCACATACAAGATTAACTCACCTAGTGGAAATAGGTTTGTCACTAAATAAGTTAATATGTAACCAAGCCGGAAACAAAAGCCCGTTTTCATAAAACGTAAATCTTGCACCATCCGTAAGTCGATACCACCCGAATCTAGATTTATGAGTTTTGGTTGTCGAGCTTAGCACCAGCCAACTCTCATAAAACTGTGTGGAAGGTGCGTGTGACAAATTCACAATTTTGGTTGTCAAGCTTAGCACGAGCCAATTTTGGTAGGTTTGACATCGTATGTCTTGACGGATGATTTGCAATTACAAATTAAAATCCTTGAGTGATTGTCGAGCTTAGCACGAGTCAACCAAAAATTTTAATTTGGAATTGGTGCTAGTAGGGATCAAACATGTCAAACGACCGATGGTTGTCGTAGGATCCCGCAAGTGTCTAAGAGTTGCAATATAGATTGCAATCGGTAAGATGGTTATCGGCATAAATAGCTCCATGAAGTGATCCGCGGCAACCCCGTCATGAATTGGAGTGAAATATGGTTCTTAGGCCTTGTTAAAATATTTTTCGAGACGATATGGGTAATTATTTTAACGAGGATTAAATCAAACCAACTAATTCGCGTACTCTTTCTTAAATATAGGATGTCGAATCAAAACCACACCACGTCAAACTTTTCATTACGCATGATCCTTGAAAGGGAAAAACTCACGGGAGTGAACTTTGTTGACTGGCTTAGGCAATTGAATATTGTCCTACATGCCGAGTCTAAGTTGCACATTCTTGAGGAACCCCTTCCTGAACCACCTGCTATCAATGCGGAATGGACTATCCGATACGCGTATGAAAAGCGTGTTCGGGATACGCACGATGTTGCTTGTCTCATGTTATCAAGTATGAGCTTAGAACTGCGAAAGCAATTTAAGCACATGACTGTGTATGACATGATTAACAAGCTGAAGGATGTATTCCAACAGCAAGTTAGGCAAGAACATTATGAGTGTGTTAAAAGTCTAACCGGTTGTAAGATGCGGAAAGACGGGAGTGTTAGTGCCCATGTTTTGAAGATGAAATCTTACATGGACCAAATGGAGAGACTAGGATTTCCTGTAGGGAGGGAGCTTGGTGTGAATTTCATACTTCAGTCTTTGCCCGCATCATATGAACAGTTTGTCAAGAACTATCACATGCATGCCAAGGAAATATCTATAGATGAATTGCATGGAATGTTGAAGGATGTAGAATCTAACATGTCCAAGCATACATCATCCTCATCCACTCTCATTCATGGTTCTAAGGAACAACATAGTATGAGGAAGAAGAAATCGATCCCATCAGAAGAAGTTGGAGTATCCAAGCTTGCTTCAAGTTTTGAGTCTATGTACATTGATGATGTGCCTAAGGAGACTCAACATGGGGTTGTTTGCTACTTCTGCGGTAGATTTGGGGATTGGGGCCATCATGTCTGCTCTTCGTGCCGAGAGGATATAAAATTTCTCAAAAAAGAGAGAGTTAATTTTCCTACTTGAGGTACATTCATGATTATACTTCATTGCTATTCCTTTATAAGCTGGGTTGTTTACCCGAGCTATGAGACTCACGTTTGTCACAAATTTATTTTGTTGCAAAGTGTAGGTCTGCTCGTGATAAGAAGGAAAAGCTTGAAGAACCGGATCTCTGAAGAAGAAATTTTGTTGATTGTCTTCTACAAGAGAATTGGGAGTGTTGGTCTCGCCATTAATTCCGGATTATTTATTACTTTTGTTTGTATGCCCTGCGTGGCTAGACTTGCTTTATTGTATGTTCTTTCGAAGATGATGGATATTTTGTATCTTGTATTTTTATGAATAGATTTTTCATATTGATGGTTTCATTTCAAATTCGATCCATGTCTATGCTTATGTGTTATTTTGACTATTTTTAGTGCTTAAATGCACATTTGATGACGATGGATATGAGTTAGAATTGAAACAATTTTGAAAAATTATTTTGAGATGATTTTATCAAAACTTATCCATATCATTGCATACATAAAGGCTCGTTATAAGTAATAAGGCAATCATGAACAATTGATTCTTAAATCCAAAAGTGGTTTGGATACATTAGCTCTATGGAATAATCAAACTTGACCAAGTAAACAACATTTACATCGCTTAGATCCATGTGGTTAAGATCTTTGTAAAAGTTTAGCCTCGGGCTAAATGAGTGATGCAAATCTTGTTTATTGGAATAGGATGATTAAGGAATCCTTCACCAGTATTGGTAAGAAGGATTGTGACTTGTTGAATTTGATCACATTTGTGTGGATAATCCGTTCAAGTATGCCACAAAGAGTGACACTAGTGAAATTCTTCATCACCATCTTTATGGTAGTTGTTGAGAGAATGTTTACTAGAGAAAAGGCTTGTGTCTGGAATCTAGTGGTGTTCGGAACTAACCTAAAGAGAATTAAGAATCAATAAGGGCATATAGATATAAATTCTTAGATCTAGAATAGATGCTAAGTTTTCTTATCTATATTGGTTTAAACATGAAATGAATCATGGGTTTAACCCATAATTCGTTTTCTCGAAGAAACACATTTGTTCATGGTGTTACTTTAAAGAAAACCGGATATCTGTGTTGATGATCTGGTAAAAGGCAGGCCTAAAACATATATTCAATGTGATTGGTATACATTAATTTTATGAAACAAGTCCTCAATCTAAAACACAACATTATGGTCACTTAAGCATCGAATGAGATTTTGACTAGAAAGAGTCCTTTGCTTGTCAATCTCATAACTTAAAATTATCCAGTCTACATTCAGTGGGAGATGGATGAATTATAAGTTGATGCCTATATATTTAAGTAGTTCATCTGAGTTTTGGATAATTGTTTCTTAGACTTATGGGAACCATATTTGGTTGCTCAAAAAGCAAGAAGACAATTTACAAAAGCATTCTAGTGGAAGAACGTAAAACTTAAATAAGAGACATAATGTTGTCACTAGCATTTAATCAGCATAAAGATATTGGTAAAACCTGACAATATCCATTGCTTCTTTAAATTTGATGGAAATCAAGAAGGCTGTTTAGATATGAGGTTGTCATATTTTAGCAACAGCAACTTGATGGTGAATCATTGTGATGTCACCATTCACCGAAAACATAGTGGGATGCTGTGTTCACTAGTGAATATAAGAAGGGAATGGCATACATAGATGTAACCCATTTGCTGCAACCAAGTACTTGACTTGAGTTAATCCCACACCTAAGGTGTAATCCAAGAAGTGTGAAGGGACTAACATATATGCAGTCATAGACAACTTCAAATACCGGCTAGAGACAAAGTGTTTCATATCGATTATATGGAAACATGTTCTAGTGGTTATGTTGAAGAAGGCTTGGACAAAGTAAAATTTTGTTGTCACATTGAGGAAACAAGTTAGTTCACTTGGACGTAAGAAGCCTGAATCCTTCATAGGATTAAGTTGAGGAAATGCTTATGGCACTTTCCGAAGGTCTTACACATCCGTAATATCCAGATTAGGTCTGGATTATGTGAAGCATTGTTGTCGCTTTAGGGAAACAAGTATGTTCACATGGAAATAAGAAGACCTTGATCCTTCGCAGGATTAAGTTAAGGAAATGTTTTAAAGCATGTTCTGAGGTCTTACATATCCATTATATACAAGTTGTGTCCATGAATAAAGTCAGCAAAACTTACATCTTGTAGTTGTAGTCTTGCTTTACGAGAAAGTCAATGGAATGAGTTTTCTAGAAAGCATAGACTAAACCAGATACTCTTGTCAAGGCTAGTGGGAGCTTTATTTGTTCTTAGTAAAATATACTCAAAAGAAAATAATGTCCTAATTTAGGGTTGTTTTCAACCTATTGATGGAATTATTGTTCTACGAGTATAAGTTTGAACATGAAGATAAGAGGATTCTAAATTCAAGAAATATTGAAGTATGTTCTTGATGTTCGACAAAAATAGAGTTGTCTTGAGTAAGTTATTACTGCAAGCAAATCTAGACTTGTGAGATTGTCGATTTTAATCGAAGTTTTGAATATTCAAATCTATGGTGTAGATACGACATTTAGATTCAAATGAGTGTCATAGACCCTATTATGTACTTCGGTAACATTAAGGGTATGTCGACTCTAATAAAAATGAGTGTCAATGACTCTATTGTGAACTTCGGTTGCATTGAGAGTATGTCGACTCTGATAATCATAAGTGTAATTAATCCTAATGTAGACTTTGGTAACATTGAGGATATGACGACTATGATAATCTTGTGAATGATCTCTTTGATGAACACCTTGCAAGTGGTTTAACAAGAGAATACGAAAGAGTACAAAGGGATATCGTGTAGATGATCCCATAGTTAAGCCGTTGTCAAATACTAGTGATGGTTTTTCATAACAAGTATAATAGCATTGTTAATGCTTATGACTAGGCTTGAATATCGTTTTAGTAAATGTTTGATTTACTTACAAGCTCTGGGAACTGTAAGCAGTACTGCTAACCGATGATTGTATCGATATATAGTGGGGACTATATATACGCATGATGCGGTTACCTTCATTGGTCTTTACTGTGTTCCATCTTAGCATGTTTAACCACTTCCTAGAATGTTTATACATTCTAAATTTCCACAGCCAGTCATTCTTTAAGGGAAGGAAGCTTGAATTAGGTGTTGGTTATGCATTGATCAAGGATTGAATGCATGAAATGCAACAGTAACATGTGCTTGAAAGGAGTTTTAAGTGACTGGAAGACCCGCACCTGAGTTCACTTCATGAATCATAGTCACAAGTGACTCGGAAGGATAACATCATTAGGTCCTTCGACCTGAGATGTATGAATTGCCATAGCATGAAACTTTCTTACTTTAACTATTTCAAAACGTAGTTCGTAACTGGCTATTATAAAGGGAATAGTTAAGTAAGATAAAGTTCACGCTATGGGGTTGTCAGTCAATGGAATTTGTTCCACTGGTATGAGAGATATCCCTGGCCCCTCGATGATTGGGCGCTGACACCAAAATAAGAATGGCCATGCGCAAAGGAATATTGATTGAGAATCAGATATGTCCTTAAATTTTGGTCACCACCAATCAAGATCGAGAAACATAATCGTGAACGATCTGGAGATTGACGTATCAATCCATGTCTCGTGTTCACAAGGATATCGCGAACAAAATGATGTTTGATCACTTATCAAATAGGACCTCTACGTTCTTTTGTTGGTTCTGGTTTTCTGCAAAGAAGCGGAACCCATACTGACTTAGGGGCATTGATGCTTTTGCTAGAGGCCGCTCTTTGTCTGTGGTTACATGGGTACGGTGCATTATGTGCAAGTGGGAGTTTGTTGGAATATGCCCATTAATGCACGTACGCCATATAGACCGCTACTGATGATGTATGGGCCTATTGGGTCGTACACCGGGGTCTAACCTGACAGCAACTAAAGTTAAGGGACCAAATATGACAAAAGACAAAAGTTGACATCACAGGCCACGTTAGCGCCGCTAACTTTAAGGGGTTAGCACCGCTAAGTCCTAAAGGTTAGCGCCGCTACGGTTGCATGTACTTTGTGTCAACTCACTGACAGACCGCGTTAGCGCCGCTAACTATTTTGAGTTAGCGCCGCTAACTCATGGTTAGTGCCGCTAAACCCTACATGTGACATTTGTCATAACACCTCCTAAATCAGCCAATGCATGTGGGTATCTAGTCTCGAAGCTTGGCCGGTTTGTGGGGTTAAGAGAGAGTTCTGGAGGCAGAGTCAAGCGTGGAACTCATTTTTTCATTTTGCTTCTCTTAATTCTCTCTCTAACAAACACCCACTTCTCTTTGGTGCAACTATGACCAAGTGAGAACTTTAGAGAGTGTTCCAGATTTTATGGTCTCGTTGTTGCTGTTCCGAGGTAGTATTTAAGGTGAAGTACTACTATAGGCGAGCTAGCTCTCGAGGTTGGCGTGTTACCGGGGTACCACCCATTAGTTGATCCGCGGTTTTCGTTCTTGGAGGATCACCATCAAAACACCCACCATTTCTGGAGCTAAGGAGAAAGGTATAACCTTCTTTCCTTCTTTCAAGTTGCATTTCTTTACATAGAGTTTGGTCCTCTTTTGGGATTTCTTATTTTTATGCTTTATGTGCTTGTACCTTGAGCTTTAAAACTTGTACCTTGCTACTGCTGCTTGCCCACGAAATCCCAACAGTATATATTCTTGATATGTCCTCTGGTGATCCATCTAAGTTAACCTGTTTGTATACAAAGTCTGTAACTGACACAAACTGGTTATGGCACAAAAGGCTTTCTCTTTTAAACTTCAAAAATATAAACAAGCTGAGCAAGGGTGAACTAGTGTCAGGACTACCTTCACTGACGTATGTTAATCCTACACCTTGTTCTGCCTGTGAGAAGGGAAAGCAACACAAGACTTCTTTTCCATCTAAGCAAGCCTTCTCAATTACTGAACCTTTCTACATGTTGCACATGGATCTATTTGGTCCTGTTGCTACTGCTAGTTTTGGCGGAAGTAAGTATGCATTGGTGATGGTTGATGAATTCTCAAGATACACTTGGGTCATCTTCCTAAAAGCAAAGAGTGAGGCTGCTGAAGAAATAATAAGCTTCATAAAGAAGATGGAAGTGCTAAATGGAAATCTGGTAAGGATGCTTAAAAGTGATCATGGAACTGAGTTTAGAAATCAAACTCTAGAAGGTTTCTGTGATGAGAAAGGTATATCTCAAAACTTCTCTGCTCCAAGGACTCCACAACAAAATGGTGTAGCTGAAAGAAGAAACAGAACATTAATAGAAGCTGCAAGAACCATGTTGTGTGAGAGTGGATTAGGATTCAAGTTTTGGGCTGAAGTTGTCAACTGTGCAAGTTTCACTCAGAACAGATCCCTAGTCATCAAGAGACACAATAAGACTCCTTATGAAGTGCTCAAGGGAAGGAAGCCCAACATCAGTTTTCTGCATATCTTTGGGTGTCAGTGTTTTATTCTGAACCAGAGAGATCAATTGCAGAATTTTGCACCAAAAGCTGATGAAGGTGTTTTTGTTGGATATTCTGTGATCTCCAAAGCTTACAGAATCTACAACCTCAGAACAAAGGTCATAGAAGAAACAATCAATGTAAGTTTTAATGAAAATGACTTTGTTGCTTCCTGTTCTACTAATCCATCTACAGGTAAGGAATTTAATGATCTGCTACATGCTGAAGACAACATTCCAGTATCAGCTGATCCACTCCCATCAGCTGATGTAGAGGATTTAGATGAAACTGTTCCAAATTTACATCAAACCAATGCACATCCAATCTTAAACCAATCCACACTTTTACTGAATGATGTGAATCATGATTCAACATCAATGGACTCTAATTCCATATCAAACATTCCCTCATCAGTAGAAGTTTCATCAGATAACATTCCTGAAATTCTGTCAGCTGATCAACCGGAATTCTCATCAGCTGATCCAAACCAAAGAATTTCGACTCCCATAATCCAAAATAATCCAAACTCTCCCAGAATCCAAAATGCCTATAGGGACCACAAGAATCATCCTAAAGATCAGGTCATAGGTAACATAGAAGCACCTGTACTAACAAGATCAAAAACTTGTAATTTCTGTTTATACACAGGTTTTGTTTCTATGATTGAACCAAAGAAGGTTGATGAAGCTCTAAATGATCCTCACTGGATTAATGTCATGCAAGAAGAATTGGCATAATTCACAACAAACAATGTATGGACTTTGGTGCCAAGACCAAAAGAAAAATCCATCATTGGTACTAAGTGGGTGTTCAGAAACAAAATGGATGAACAAGGGCTGATCATCAAAAACAAAGCAAGGTTAGTTGCACAGGGGTATTGCCAAGAAGAAGGTATTGATTATGATGAAACCTTTTCCCCTGTTGCAAGACTTGAAGCCATAAGACTGTTTCTAGCTTATGCTGCCTTCAAAGACTTCAAAGTTTTCCAAATGGATGTTAAGAGTGTTTTCCTCAATGGAGAATTGAAGGAAGAGGTGTATGTCAAACAGCCTTCAGGTTTTGAGTATGCAAGCAAGCCAGATCATGTATACTTCTTGAACAAAGCTTTGTATGGCTTAAAGCAAGCTCCAAGAGCCTGGTATGATACCCTCTCTACTTTTCTAACCACCAAAGGCTTTATAAGAGGAAGCATAGATAGCACTTTGTTTATAAGGAAATTCAAGGGTGATGTAATTCTTGTACAAATATATGTAGATGATATAATATTTGGGTCTACAAATTTTGATCTTTGTAAAAAGTTTTCAAAACTCATGTCTGATAACTATCAGATGACCATGATGGGTGAACTAAACTATTTTCTTGGACTTCAAATTAGACAAGAGGTTGATGGAATTTTCATTCATCAAACAAAGTATGTAAATGACTTACTTAAGAAATTTGAGTTTGAAAATTGTTCTTCAATGAAAACACCCATGTCCACTGCCTTAAAGCTTGGTAAGAACACTGATGGTAAATCAGTGAACATTACAGCTTATAGAGTTATGATTGGATCTCTTTTATACCTTACTGCAAGTAGACCTGATATTATGTTTTCAACATGTCTTTGTGCTAGATACCAAGCAGATCCCAAAGAATCTCACTTAGCTGTAGTTAAAAGAATTTTCAGGTATCTCAAAGGAACTCCTAATCTAGGTCTTTGGTACCCCAAAGACTCTGATTTTGAGTTAGTTGGATACATTGATTCTGATTTTGCAGGTTGTACACTAGACAGAGAGAGTACATCTGGTGGTTGTCAGCTGTTAGGTGGAAGATTAGTTAGCTGGTCAAGCAAGAAACAGAACTCTGTTTCAACTTCAACATCTGAGGCAGAATACATTGCTGCTGGAAGCTGTTGTGCTCAACTACTATGCTGCAAAACCAACTACTTGATTATGACATACAGTTTGAAAACTCACCAATCCTGTGTGACAACACTAGTGCCATTTCTATCTCTAACAATCCGGTTTTGCATTCTAAAACCAAGCATATTGAAATCAGACATCATTTTCTTAGAGATAATGTGCAGAAAAAGAAAGTTTCAATGCACTATATAAGTATTGATGTTCAATTAGCTGATCTTTTTACAAAACCTTTGGATGAGTCTCGGTTCAACTTCTGTTGGTGCATAATTGTGAATCCCTAGTTCTTATCAATCAAATACATACATGTTTACATAAAATATTAATTCAAATGTGTTTTGATTAATTGTTTGCATGTGTATATATCCTTAGTAAGTCTATGTGAATATCTTAAGCTTACAAGTACTCAATCATGTGTTGATGTGAGTTTGAAAGTTTAAGTCTGTGTGAAAGTACATCACGTGCGTGATGTGTTCACTGCGTGCGTGGTGAGTCCACTACGTGCGTAGTGAAGCTCAACTCGCACGTGGTGATTAAGTCGGTTAATAGGTAATTAATTAACATTAAAATATTTAAGGTCGTGCGTATTGAGCCGACTACGTACGCAGTGCTCTGCACCACGTGCGTAGTGAAGATTTTACTCTATAAATAGAGCTTAACCTCGCATTAGCGTCGGTAATCGTTCGTAATCATTCGTAACTACGCATAATCACTTTCTATCGTACGACATTGACCTTATCCGACCTTAAGCCTTAGTAATCGCGACTTTGACCTCGTAATTCGTAATCATAGTGATCAATACGAAAACCAAGGGCAGCCTTAAGCATCTCTGTGTGAGTTCTTAGAGTTTGTTCTTGTTTCTACTCTGTGTGTTTCTTAGTGTTACTGTGTGCCGGACACCTAAGCAGATCTTAGAATCCTTAGGAGGTTTGGGAAATAGAATTCCGCGCTATTTCTCATCCTAGATCAGTCCTAGCGTAAGGGTGTTTTAGTTTAGTTTAGAACCCCGTTCCCCCACGGTCCTACAAAGTGGTATCAGAGCCTTGTGCTTTGATTGATCACTTTTCCTTAGGTTTCGTGATCTAGGTGTCGACTAGGCCTGTGTGTTTTGTCCTGTTCGTCGTTTTTAATCGGTTGTTAGGTCGAAAATAGGTCGTTTTTCGTTAAAAAGGTCGTGTTTTTACGTTAACTGTTTGAGTATTACCCGTGCGAAGTGATTCCCTGTGCGTGCTTAGTGACCTTAGTGCGTGCGTAGTGTGTCGTAGATCATCTAGAATCTTCGTCAAGCTGTGTGTTCATTCCGTGCGTAGTAGGTCCTCAACGCGTGTGTGGTGTGTCCAGTTCGTGCGAGTTGAGTCTGTGTGGTTTACTTTGTCTTTAAAAAATTATTTTGTTGCTTCGTGCGTACCATCTGCACTCCGTGCGTCCTAGGTTCTCAATCCGTGCGTGGTAGAGTTCCAGTTCGTACGTAGGAGCATCTGTGTGTCCTCGTGTCAGTCCGTACGTAGTGCTTCGTGTTCGTGCGTAGTAGCTCCCACTCCGTGCGTATTGAATCTGTGTGGTCTATCAAATCCTAATTTCAGTCTGTGTGTTCTCAGCTCTTGATTACTGAAATGGCATCAAAACAGACAACAGTTTTAAACAACTTATTATTAGACAGTGAAATGGGGAGTGCCAATAAAGTACCTAAACTGTTAACCATGGAAGACTATCCTATGTGGAAGCCCAGGTTCGAAATATTTCTCGATGGCCTTGACTGTAGACTTCGGAGAGCAATAAGCACCGATTATATGGTTCCCAAGGGGGAGGGAAATATTGAAACCCCCTATGATGGAATGACTGTTGAACAGAAGAGCAGTCATGATGCAGAGAAGAAGGCCTATGCTCAACTAATCCAGGCCATTCCAAATGAGATCTTCCATCAATTCAGAAGATATAAAACTTCCCACAGCCTGTGGAGAGCACTAGAGAAGAGAAATGAGGGAAATGCCGCCCTCAAGGAATTGAAAGCAAGTCAATTGAGAAAGGAATTAGATCATTTCATGGCTACGAGAGATGAGAAAATTCCTTCTCTCATTACAAGATATAATCATCTTCTTAGTGAACTGGACAGTCTGGGTGTTACTGTTCCAGAGAAGCAGCAGGTGGAAATTTTGGCAAAAGCTTTGCCCAAGAGCTGGCGGCCATATATTATGATATTGAAGAATAGTGGTGGTTTTGACGGGATGGATCTAAATGATTTCATCACTAAGTTGAAAGAGCAAGAGCAGGAGGAACAAAATTTGGATTCCATGTCCGATGATCAACAAAATCCTTCTCTCTACTACTCTGGAACACCTGTATCGTCATCCACTTCTTCAAATGCCCCCTTACAATCTGCCTATGTGAGTAATGTAAATGATTCTGGCAGATCTACACCTGAAGCCTCATCTTCTGGGCCATCCTATACTGTGTCTACTTCTGGATTCAATGTCGAGCATTTCAAGTATGGGAGCGCAGATGAAGTAAAAGCACATATGAGCATGCTAAGTGCACTAGTCTCCTCTTATGATGATCTACTGAAGGGGAAGATTGGTAATGCTCATCTTACTCAAGAGGATTATGAGCAGATTAATGACGATGAGATGGAGAGACAAGATATCCTCTGGTCATATGCTAACTTAGTCAGGAGGGCGAGAGCATATGAGAAAAGAACAGGAAAGCAAATATCAGCTACAAAGGATACCAACCTTGGTTTTGATAAGTCTGCGGTAACATGCTATAATTGCGGTGAAAAAGGTCATTTCGCGAGAGAATGTGATAAGCCGAAGAGTGTGGGACCGAAGTATCCTTTTAAAACCAGTCCAGGCAGTAGATCATTTTCCTCTTCAACCATAAAGTCTGAATCAACTCCAAAACCGGCTAAGGCAATGGCAGTTGTTCAAAAGGACGAGGGAATTGACTAGTCAGTACAATTTGGGAATGATGGTGCTGATATTAATGTGGCAAATGTTTATGTGTTGAACGAAGATTCTCAATCCGAGACAGAAAGTTACTCAAGTGAGGAAGAATCAATTGCCAGCATTGATGATGAACCAGCCTCGGTTCCAGCTGCAGAAAAGACACTAGTGAAAGTTCGTGCCAATGAGTCAAACCAAAAGGTGTGCAGTTGTGGTCAATCATCCGAGCAAAAGGTATGTACTTTTGGCTTACCTTGTGGCTCTTGTAATGATTATGTAAAACAGATAGTGTTCCTAAAGTCTACAATTTCAGAGCTCACATCTAAGTTAGATAAAAACCTGTTGATAAAAGAAAGAGAAAAACAGTTGAAAGAAAAGAATGAAAGTTTAGGCAAACAGGTGCATGAACTAGGTGTGGCTCTGTTAAATAAACAGGATGCTATAGTGTTTTACATAAATGAGATTGATAAATTGAAACGAGACCTTGCTACTTCAAAGGTCGATTATGAGACTCTGAGTCAAAAACTCAAAAGTTATTCCACGTCTTCTTACTTATTTGAGTACATAATCGATCAGAGAGGTCAAGGTACTGATTCAGAAAAGAACAAGAAGTTATACTCTAAATGTCCACCACCAGTGTTAAATCAACTGGTGAATGATGATGTTCACTCTGAATCTGACCCACTACTCACAAAGGTTGATGAATCTTCTGCATCAACCCCAAAAGAGGATTTAAAGTTATACGAGAATGTGGGTGGGCCTCAGAAGAATGAGGTTCAGCAAGAAGAAATTAAAAAGGCTGAACCAGGAATGAGAGAACTGTTGGCAAGTTTTAATGTCAAAGATCCGTTGATGCATCGTATCCACGATGCCCTTCGGAAAATTGAAAAGGAGGGTGTAAAGTCTCATGATACCCGTCTATATCAAGAGGTCAAAATCTTACCCAAACATCAAGGGTTAGGGTATCGATCTCAAAGGATGTCGAAAGGTTCTGTAAAGCAATATCCAGACAGGATTTGCTATGTGTGCAGGAGACCTGGTCACCTCAGTTACAAGTGTGATCAGCAGCCACATCAGCGCTGTAACAGGAAAGTTGAGACTTATCAAAAGAATAAAACGTTTACTAAAAACAATCAAAACTCAACTCTTCTAGTTCAGCATCAAAGGACAAACAGGGATACCATAAGAAAATCTAAAAATCCCGAAGTTGTTAGCAAAAGAAAATCTTCGCTCAATCAGACTTCTAAGTGGACTAACAAACTGTGTGTTCAAATGCCTAAGGATTCGAGTGACAGGTTCAGCAATGCTACAAAGAAGACTGGAACTTGGATGAAACTTTCAGTGATTGGAGAAGACGGGAAACCCATGACTATTCGGGCTTGGGTTCCTAATGCTTTCTAATTCTTTCGTCTATGTGAAGGGTGTCAACCGCTATAATCAAGTGTGAGGTATTTGTGACTGTGTGTCTATTTTCTGTGTGACTAGATTGTTCTTTTGTCTTTGTGTTTATTTCCTGTGTGCTTCTGCGTTTCTATTTTCTTAGTTTTTAGATTGTTTAGTATTTTAGGGGGAGATAGTTAATAGTTCTGAAAACATAGAAAATACAAAAAAATCAGAAAACATAGAAAATACAAAAAAAATCAGAAAACATAGAAAATACAAAAAAATCAGAAAACATAGAAAATACAAAAAAAATCAGAAAACATAGAAAATACAAAAAAAATCAGAAAACATAGAAAATACAAAAAAAATCAGAAAACATAAAAAAAAAAAGGGAGAAGTTGATCCAACCTAGATGGAGAGTGATGGCACACTGGTTCTCAATACAAAGTCGTCGAGTAAAATTAGAACTGAAGGCACATACATACTTTTGAGAAAACTGTCTGAAAATCTAGTTGAATCAGATAAGAAACAGATAGTGTGTAAGACATATAAGGAAAGTCTAGACTGATAAATGGTTATGCATGTGAAAATCAATCATAGATTTAAGCTATCGAGACATTCCAAGTCTATAAGTCAATAACAGTTGAGAATGACTTAGTTTGATGCACACACCTGTTACCATGCCTAATGTGTTAAATGACATTGAGCTATATGTAAAAGAGGGTGCAAAATTGACCCCAATTTTGAGAATGTCAAAAGATATAGATACATTGATCTATCAATGTTGAAGTGTCAAAGAGCATAAAATGCAGTGACAAAAGCTACATTGATCTATTAGTGTTGAATTGTCAAAGAGCATAAAATGCAGTGACAAAAGCTCAGCAAGAAAAATGTCTAGAGAGGTGAAAAATCGACCTCCATGTCAAAGAGCATAAAATGCGTTGACAAATTAACATATCACATAAGCATGGTGGTTTTGGTAATTAAGTTGTGCAACCTACTGAGTGAATCAAAATACTGTGAGACTTTGAAAGAGATAGTCTTAATCATGTATCTAGTCTAGACAATCTGAAAATGTTGAAACAAAATATGTTATTATCTGAAGAAAGATAGGTTGACAGACAGAGTTTAAGAGAATATGTTTATGCCCAAGGTTCTGAAATGAATGATTACTGAGTATAAACGAGCTAGTACTGACTCCATACTGGAACCTTCTCACAAAAAGATTTAATTTTCAGGAATTTACTTCTTTTGCAAATTTATTCTGAGTTAATTTCATTTCAGTTATTTTCATTTTTGTCTTTTATTTTTAAGTCTTTAAATAGTTGAATTTAGATTCCCAAAAATAAGTTGTTAATAGTTTGCATTTTTCTCTCGTTTCTGTTTAGAAAAATACAAAAAGAGTTCTAGTATGTTCTATTTTCTCTTAGTGTGATTTGTTCTGTTTACATTTCCTTCATCTCACTTTGATGTGTTTTGCTTAAATGTTTATTAGTGATCTTGAAGTTACTGACGGTTTATTGCTGAGTGCAGTACTAACACCCCACTAAGCACGAGTTACAGCTCACATCGTGCGTAGTGCAGGTAAGGGCATGACGAAAGGTATTCGTTTAGCATTTTGCTGTATGAATTTTGCTTTGTGCAAATTTTTGCTTAGTGCATTCTGCTGTGTGCATTTTGCTTTGTGCATTTTACTTTGTGGAATTTTTGCTTAGTGCAATGGTTATTGATAGAACTAGGTCTTAGGGGGAGTTTGTTGGTGCATAATTGTGAATCCCTAGTTCTTATCAATCAAATACATACATGTTTACATAAAATATTAATTCAAATGTGTTTTGATTAATTGTTTGCATGTGTATATATCCTTAGTAAGTCTATGTGAATATCTTAAGCTTACAAGTACTCAATCATGTATTGATGTGAGTTTGGAAGTTTAAGTCTGTGTGAAAGTTCATCACGTGCGTGATGTGTTCACTGCGTGCGTGGTGAGTCCACTACGTGCGTAGTGAAGCTCAACTCGCACGTGGTGATTAAGTCGGTTAATAGGTAATTAATTAACATTAAAATATTTAAGGTCGTGCGTATTGAGCCGACTACGTACGCAGTGCTCTGCACCACGTGCGTAGTGAAGATTTTACTCTATAAATAGAGCTTAACCCCGCATTAGCGTCGGTAATCGTTCGTAATCATTCGTAACTACGCATAATCACTTTCTATCGTACGACATTGACCTTATCCGACCTTAAGCCTTAGTAATCGCGACTTTGACCTCGTAATTCATAATCTTAGTGATCAATACGAAAACCAAGGGCAGCCTTAAGCATCTCTGTGTGAGTTCTTAGAGTTTGTTCTTGTTTCTACTCTGTGTGTTTCTTAGTGTTACTGTGTGCCGGACACCTAAGCAGATCTTAGAATCCTTAGGAGGTTTGGGAAATAGAATTCCGCGCTATTTCTCATCCTAGATCAGTCCTAGCGTAAGGGTGTTTTAGTTTAGTTTAGAACCCCGTTCCCCCACGGTCCTACAACTTCCTAATATCCAAACTTGGCATGTTAAATTTGTAACATATTCTTTTCTTAGGTAGATAATTTTGTGTGAGAAACTAATTTTATTTGTGTGTGAAATGAAGTACTTATCTAAGCTTCTACATATTTTACTTATGGTAGATCAGCTAATGGAATCATGTCAGCTGACGACCATCAGCTGACACTATACCTCAGCTGATAAACCATTAGCTAAGACTTAGAAGCTTAGCTAAGTGCACTCATTAGCTGACACTTATTTTATCTCAACATGGATCAGCTGACACTCTCTTTTGTCAGCTGATGATTTTCAAAAGTCAAAAATTCTGTGTCCCCACACTTATTTTATTAATTTCTCATTTGTATTTAATATGTTACTAGGTAGTATTTAATTTAGTTTAATTGTCCGTTAACTGTCTGTGTATTTATTATCTATTCCGTTTATTACCTTTTTGCAGAAGTGACAGTTACTTTTTGTAAAATATATTTCTGTGACAGTTTAGGTTTCCAAGGAAGATATAAAGATGTTTTGAGCGGTTTTTCATTTCTTACCCTTTCAAAATTCTCAAAACTCTCATTCTCCTAAACCCTTCTCTTTCACTACTTTCAAGTAACTGTATCGTTGTGATCTCAAGCTCTGCAACAATGGTGATGTTCAACCCTACTGAGGTCCCACAAGCTATTTCAGGTGAGAATGTTAATCCTAACTCTCTCTTCACCATAACCCCAAATAACATCCTAATCAACACTGACATTCCCTCGACCAAAGCAAACCAGGGCTTTGAACCCATGGTCAACTTTTTAAGAGCATACCCTCTGTCCCCCTGTTTATCTGCTCATCCTCTGTTCATCTTCCCTCGCATTATCGGGGAGATGTGGTACACTGCCAGATACCACCCAAACAATCAAACCATTACTTGCACCATCTTAAACAACCAAACCCCCATTGTCATCTCTGTTGAAACTCTCAGACAAGCCTTATCCATACCCAACTTTGCACCATTCCAACCCTTTGCTACTGTTGAACAAACCTTGGAGGTTATGCCACTGATTGGCTACAATGAACCTATCACTCATGGTAGATACAAGATGTCAGTCTTAGGTCACCCCTGGAAATACGTGGCTGGTGTTATCATTCGATGTTTTGGTCATAAATCAGGGAGCCATGATCTACTAAATCAGACTGAGCTTATGGTTCTTCATGCTCTGGTGACTGGGAGGAATGTAGATTTTGCTCAGATTATCTTTACTGAGATGATGGATAAGATTACCTTGGGAACTATCAAAAAGATAACAAGGACCCATGTGCCTTATATCAGATATCTTAGTCTGATTGCTCTACAAACTTTACAATGGGAGGCATATACACATCTGAATGTTACACATAACACAATGCCAATCCCACAGATGGGTCAAAAAGTGTTTCACTTGATAAGAGATGATGATGGTCCTACAATCACTCTTGAGATGCAGGAGTTAATTTATGATGCAGAGGATGTTGTTTTGGAAGATGAGGCTGATGATTCTGAGTCTCCTGATATAATCACTGAGCATTCTGAAGAGTCTATGACTCATGCTCCAGATGAAGCCTTAGTAGAAGGAGAAGAAAGGATGGATGAAGAGTTGATGGACACTGCTGATCATGAAATGATGTTTAGAGCATATGTGTTTGATAAACTAGCACAGGATGAGCCTATTAATCCTGATGCTGAGGAGATTCATGTAGCAGATAGTGGTGATGAAAGAGGTGATGCTGGCTATGTTCACACGGACAATATTCAAGCTACAACCAGCTCATCTTCTCAAAGATGGATGCCAATCACTGAATTCTCTGTCAGTTCCAGTTCTACCACACCACAAGATCAACAAAGTGGAGGTGCTGCTGATGGTGATGATGCTGAGGAAGACACAATCTCTGACAATCTCATTCAACTGATTGAGATCAGCAAAACTCAGCACATCTCAGGTATAATCACTACCACTCTTGAGGATACTCATTTGGTAAACCCCACTAGTAAGAACCCAACCTCTCCTCCAGTTGTAACACCCCCACAACAGCCAAGCTCTAATGTACTCCCAACAGTCACTAGTTCTACTACCTCCTTCACCCATACTGAAATAAGGTCACAAGAGCTTGTGCACTTTCCACAAGTATCTGATGTAGTGATATCCACACCTCTGACCTCAACTCCACTAGTTCCCTCTTATGTTGAGGGGGAGCAAATGGAAGTTGACTTACCACAATTAACAGTGGATGTGTTCTCCCAACAGGACACATTTGTAAATATAGGACTCCTGCAATCTGGATCACCCTCCCAACAGGGTGATGCCATTGAAAGACAGACCTCCTCCCAAGGTCATACTGTGTTTATACCCACATTGAGTCTATCCATACCCTTAGTAAGTTCACAACAGCTTACTACTGTAATAAGGGATACCCCACTGAGTGCAACCCTCACTCATATACACATGCTTGCACATGTATTTGATTCACTTCTTACACATGCTACTGCACTGCCTGTCAATACTTGTGGTATAAACCAACCATTAGCACAGGGCACACAATCTATTCCCAGTGATCTTAGGCCTATATACCAAGGTCTAAGTGAGGGACCCCAATCCATTCCTGATATTGGTACCCTATCTCATTCAATTCCTATCCAACCCATTCCCTCTACTTCTTCTGAACCCTCACCCCCACCCCAAATACTTCAAACCCTTCTATCTATCTCTCAAAAGATGGATAGTCTTCAAGCCTCCTTTACCTCTTTCCAAACCCAAACAGAAACTCAAATCTCTCATCTAACCCAAGAGGTTGAGTCACTAAAAGCTACCCAATCCCAACCTCAACCCACCCCTACCCCAGTTGATCTGTCACCCATTCTTCATAAATTGGATCAACTCTTATCCCAAACTTCTCACACTTCTACCACCCCTTCACCTCTCATTTCAAACCAAACTATCACTTCTTTAAATCAAACTATCTCTAATCTTCTTTCCCAACTCCAAACCTTAAGACCTTCCCCTCCCAACATTTCAGTAACCATCCCTGACTCTCTTCTTAGAGTCCCTTCTCTTCTCCAAACCATAACTACTGATCTCAAAACCTTAAGCAACTACTCAATCCAAAAGCACAGTGAAACCCTTAAAGAATTCACCAATATCACTGATGTTATCCTAAGCCTGAGAAAACCTCCATCTTTCACCCAACCTCCTATCCCTACTGCCTCTCCTTCACCTTCAACTATCCCTCCCTCTACCTCCACTCCTTCTCCATCTGCTTACTCCTTTATCCCACCTTTTGTTGCCAAGCCTTCTAACAACTTTCCTTTTTCATTTGTTGATGACAAAAAGGGGGAGAAGTCAGTCACGGATTCTACTAACTCAAGCTCTTCACCAGATCCTATTCAAGAAGTAGAAGCTGATAAGGCAGCAACAGCAGATCAAACAGACCTCAATGAAACAGAAACTCAAAGGAAATCAAATGTTGAGGGGGAGAATCTATCTGAGGGGGAGCAACCTGCTCAAGATGAGCAGAGGCCAAAAAGAAGACTCAAACAAATGGCTAGAAGGAAGTGTGCTAAAAAGCCCAGACAAGATGAATCTTGTGCACCATTCAATGTGCCATCAGAAGATTCTGATGATGATAATGATGAAGATAGGGTGCCTCTGTCCTCTCTGCTCAACTTGAAAAAGCAGAGCCTCTCAACTCAAGCTCCAACAGTCCAAGTTTCCTCTCCTGTTCATTCAAGCCAACCAACTCCCAGCAGTACATCAAGGAGAAAAGGAAAGAAAATCATGTCTGCTGAGGAGATTGAAACTGAAGAAAGAAAGGAAAAAGAATTAAATCAAGAGGATGAGAATCTCAGAGAGCTAAGTGAACTGGCTGCTGCTTTTGGTACAACCATTGAAGATATTCTGAAAACCAAGGAGAGACACCAGGATTTCACTACTCCTGAAGATCTTGCTGCAATCATTGGTGTCACTGATGATGAATTAAGAGAATTACAAGAAGAAGAAATCATCATGCTATCCTCTCAATCACATCCAACACAGGTTGCACCACAGCAAGATGATCCTACTTCTAAGAAAGTTCCTAAAAGAGGAAGAACTCACAGAGAAGCCATTCAAGCATTGCATGAGTTCAACTTTGGAGTTACAACTCAACAATCTGAAAGGGAGATCAAAGAGCTCTTGGAAAACAAGAAGAACTTGGTAGAAAGAAAGGATCCAAATCTCATTTCCAGAGTCACTCCATATAAGGGAACAGATGAAGGGCCATATCTTAGAATAGTAAGAAGAGAAGAAAGACAAACACATGAGAATGCCTATCTTCATCACTGCAAATTGTTCTCCTTCAGTGAGATGATTGAAACTCTGTACCACCTCCTTAAATCCGAAAGTGAAATTGCCACAAAGTTCATAAACAAATTCGAATACTGGATCAGAATGTCTGTCTACCACAGGATATGCACTCATGATCAATTTATGGAACACATTGATGAGATTGAGGATGCCTTCAAGAAATCCTCCAAAGCTTTTGTACCTGCTGAACAGATCATACTTAATCCTAATCATCCTTACCTGTCTGCATATGAAAATCTCAACACTGCTCTGCCCTCCAACATTGAACCAGAAATGTTTAAGTACATAACTGAACCTGAAAGAGGGATGTTCCTCAAGAACAGAGCTGGTGTTTGGAGATTCCTAAGAGAAACTGACTTAGGAAGAGCCCCTGGAAAGTTAATCTTTCAAGCTGCAACTTCAACAAGGGGACAGACAGGAAGTGAACATTTTGAAAGTCTGATTCAAGCAAGAGCTAAAGAGTTGTTGGCTGCAAATATACTAGACAGACTTCTGGATGTGAAAGAAGAACCTTGGTGGGAAGAAAACTGAAACTTCATAACTAGACTAGTTGTTTTTTTTTCAATTCCTAGAATAGTTCAACTTCTGTACTTAGTTTAACTCATAGTTAGATTGCTCTGTACAAACTCGCTGTAAATATTTGTTTTGTAATCAAGCTTGAAACTTTGATCATGGACTACTTAGCTAAAATGCTAGTATAGATGACTATTAGTAGATAGCTCACATAGTGTAAATATAGAAAATATCAAAAATCCTAAAAACAGAAAAAGGATAGAAAAGATACCATAAAAACAGAACAATGGTACTTCATAAATGAAAAAATTCCCAAAAACAGAATATCAGGGAACATATATTAAAGAGTTACCAAAAACATATAGCTAGGTAACCAAATTGCACTTAAAAGTTTTATCTTTACAAATCCGAGTCAAACTGATTCTTCTTAATCAGATGAGGTTTTGTCATCATCAAATAGGGGGAGATTGTTGGGGAGATAGCAATATCAAACCTAAATCAAACCTGTCTATTATTTTAAGATAGGATTTGATGTTAACAAAACCACATATTCAGTTTTTGGACTTAGGTAAATGAAAAACATGTGTTGTTTTTCATGTTAGACTTAAAAAAAATTATAAGTAAGAAGTGTCAGCTGAAGAAAATGAGTGTCAGCTGAACACTGAGTATCAGCTAAAGGACAAGCTTCAGGAAGATCAGCTGAGAGGAAAAGAACAGTCAAAAAGCATCAGCTGAGGATCTACAATGGATCAGCTGATGGTCCAAAACCATCAGCTGAGGAAAGTTTCAAGATCAGCTGAGCTATCAAGGATCAGCTGACACAATCACATTGATCAGCTGATGCCTCTCATCTGTCAGATAAGGTATTTACTACTTATCCAATCTTATTCTTCATAAGCTGATCATACTCAAACGATTAGCTGAGCCCTTGAGATCAGCTGGCAGTTTAGTTAGATCAGTTTATTAGCTATACGTTGATTTATGTTATCAGCTGAGCAATTCGATCAGCTGAGCAAATCTAGTCAGCTAAGTCTTTCACATTTATCCTTAGCTGAGCAAAATTACATTTGCAGTTAAGTGTCTGTTAGCCGAGTTATTATTCTATATCTCAGTTAATAGCTTTTCTATGTAATATTTTCTTTAGTCAAAGGCAGAACATGTGTTGTTCTTATTATGCCTTAGATCTTTCTTTGTAAAAGTATTTAACACTTTTTGTATCTGCAAAGAAACAAAAAGGATAGATCTTTATCCCCTGGAAAAGGAGAAAGATACTTTTGAAGAGAAGATCTCGAAGATATGATGCTTCAACTAAGTATGGATGGAAACTCTATACTTGGTTAAGTCAAATCTTCAGAAAGCATGGTGTTGATTAAAGCACAAGCGTGAAAGGAGAAGTTTACTTTTCCAAGATATAAAGGTAGTACTTTAATAATATAATAATAGATAGTGGGTACACTCATTACTGAAAAGTATGTTCACTTTACACACTTTGTGTATAAAGTTAACTTACTTTTCACCCACTAACTTTATCTATTATAATATTATTAAACCAAGTACCTTTGTCTCGTTCTCCTCATCATCAACCCGGACACCCTTGCTTATATATACTCATGCATGGAAACATGCTAAGTATGCGAATATATAGTTGAATACTGAAATCTCATTTGTTGAGAACTAGAAGAGTTAGCATTTTATTTTCAGTATAACAAACTTGTTCATGTGTTGAACATCTTAGACATAAGTTGTTTAAGATTAGCTTAGTCTATGTGTTAGACAAATTTAGTTGCCACCTTTTATTGAACTTAGATTTTCCGCATCTAGTTCGTGTAATTCTTGATTCATATAAATAAGAATTATATAAAAGTAAACCGTGTGTCTCTTAAATTTTAATTTGCTAAAGTTTGTATTCAACCCCCCCTTCTACAAACATTTGTTGTTGTAGTATCCATTCGGGACCAACAACTTGTTTTCCGCAAATTCTGATGTTTTAGAGTGCTAATCAGTAGCAAATGAATTTTAAAAGCTATTTTAGAAAAGTGGTGTTACACTAATTCCCCACCCTAACTCTCTGTTGCAGGTTTTGGTGAGCTTCGGTAGGTGGTTGTTTGTACAGGGGAAGTTTGATCGTCGCTCTGATATTATGGTTTAGATAAGATGAGCCATTTTTGTGAACTCTTTTGTAACACTAAACGATATACTGTGTTGTTGAACAATATTGGTTTTAAGTTTGTGGGTGTTGTTATCTTTACTATTTTTCTATTGCAATACTTCCGCTGTGATTAAAAAAAAATAGCTTGAGTTTTACGGTGTTACAATAAATCCCACTAAAATTGATTCACAACTTCAATCATATCCGATGCATTATACTAACAACACCCGACATAAATTTTATAACAACTGATGAGCAATTTAACGCACATATACAAAAAAAACTGATGAACAAAAAACAGATGCACCAGATAACCGTAAACTTTGAAGAACCGCTAACGGAGGGCTGCTTCGACTGAATCTGATGCATCGACAGTGATGGACCGGTTATGAATCAGTTAGCAACAACTGATTCACAGATCTCCACAAAAGAAAGAATTAGGGGTTTGATGCTTCTCCAACCTCGATGTGCATCTCTGAAGACATCTTGGAACAATCAGCGACTGTGCATCGCATAAGGTTGCGAATGGCGAAGTGCGACCGGCGAAATACGAACGGCGAGCAATGACCTGCGAAAGTCGAAAGGCTCTTTGCGAACGGCGACGGCAGTGGGTGACATGCAGCAGAGAAGAGGAAGTATTGATAGAGTTGCTGGGATGCTACGCGGCAGCGCCTCACAAAAGCGACGGTGGAGAGCGGCGCTTCATAATGAGACGGCAAATAGCAGCGCCTCTCAAAGGAACGACGATATTAGGGTTCTGGGATGGGGGTGATATTTACATAATAGGACAAAACGTGGGGGGTCATGGAGACGAAGGCGACGGAGGAGTAGGCTGCGTAGGCGTGGCGGAGGAGGAGGAGGAGTGTGCATCTACAGGCAGTTGCTCATCGGCAGTATTTGGGTTTGCAATTAGGGGATGTGGCGGTAAAATATATCCTAGACGTGGGGTAGTGGATGATTTAGGAGAATTTTTTTAAAACTTTCTATTTTATCCTTTTGTAAGTTTTTGTTGGTTATGTCACGTGTCAATCTCATATTTCTTCCTACCCTTTTTATTTTAATTTTCTTTTTATTTAATCCTAATTATCTATATATATATATATATGTATATGAGATAAGTCCAATAAAATTAATGTAAAAACATAGTCCTAATATTTAAAAATACAATTATACAATACATGTGATTTTGATATGTGAATTAACAAAATACTCATTCGTGCTAAAATTTAAAACATAATCTGCACCATTGATGCATTTAATTCAAAAGCTAAAATTAACTTTAAAAACTATAACTTAGATATGAGTAAATTAAACATTAGAGTTGTTAACTACTTGACTCTAAAATCAAATCCGAAACGAAACCCGACAATTGAGTTTAGCCGGATCAACCCGACGCATGGGTTAATGAAAGTTATTGGTCTTTGTTTTTATGAAGAGTTAGCAGTAGCTGACTGTTTATAGACAGACAACCACCGTTTAACGGTTAATTGAATCTCAACAAGACATAGACATCTCTTCCGATCTCCATTTCTTTAAGCAAACGACGACATCAACTCCTCCCCTACCCTCTCCAACTTTTTCTTGCTTCAGATCTCTCTCTCTCTCTCTCTCTCTCTCTCTCTCTACCTGTTTCTCCACTGGTAGTTAGGGTTTCATTGTCTCTCCTCTGTATTTATACATACAAATTCTTAAGGGAGGATTTTCTACTTATGTGTTTCGATAGATTGAATCATCGATGCGATTAATATCAAGTACGCATCGTGATTTGATTTGATTTCTCTTTGTTGCATTGGCAGTTCCCCAATTCCATCGACTAGTTTCAATCATAATGGTGGTTTCTGGACCTCTAACACCTGGCCAGGTGATGATTTTAACTACTTCATCTCACTAGTAGAAGTTTTTTTATCAGTTTAATTGCTGATCTGTTATACTTTGTTTTGTAATTGCTGATTTGGAGATCCGTTTGGATGCACATATGTTTGGATTCTGATCTGAATAAAATATATTTGAGCTACCTTGATTTGATCGTATAAAAAACTCAATGAACTTGAAGTCATATCTAGTGTATTGCTGTGCGTGCAATGTGTGTGTTTCTCACTCTGAAGTATTTGTGAGTTGATGATACCTGGCTTTTGAATTTTTGATATAAAAGATCATGCCCTATCTACAGTACCGTTAAGTAATTTACCGTTCATGAGATTGCTGACTTCCACTTTAATATTTTGTTCTCTTTTACATTACATCTATCTAAGTGTCTAACCAAGGTGAATGATACGGTCCCGTAGGTCTTAGTATTGGAACGTGGGATTTATTTAGTATTTATTTAGTCTTTAATTATTTTCATGCATGCACATTTCTTAGTCTTCCATATATTAAGGGTAGTGGGTCACATATAGCTTTGAGTCTTCCACATATTTAGCTTAGTGGGTCACGTAATCTTGCTTTCATTAGTGTAATTATTCTCTTTAAATGCTCTTGAAGTTAGTAATGAGAATGTAGAAAAAAGTTCCTGCAAGTATTTTTGTTGTTTAAGTATATTTTAGTTTAGGAGGTTGATCACCTCAAATTTGATCTCTATCATTTGGTGCTTTCATTCACGTCCTCACAATGCCTCCCCGTAAAGAACCACCGCCAATGGAAGAAGCCATGTCCGCCATGGTTGAAGCCATCACCAAACTTACCGACACAATCACCGCTAGCCAATCCGACTCTAAAGCCCAACTCGATATCATTGTTAAACAACTCGCCACACAATATGATCAAACTTCCACCCTCATCGCCTCACTCTCCCAAGCGGGTCCATCTCACCGTAATGCACCGCCACCACCGCCACCGCCTCCACCGCCGCCGCCGCCTAATGGTAACCCCCCACCGCCACAACCACACCAACCGAGACCACCAAAAATACTACTCCCAACCTTCGACGGCTCTAATCCTCTTGATTGGCTATTTCAAGCCGACAATTACTTCACATATTATGCTATTCCACCCCCGCAACGTCTATCCCTTGCCGTTTTCTATTTCACGGGAGATGCCTTGAGTTGGTACAAGCATTTAGCCAACAATAACCTTCTTGGCACTTGGCCGGAGTTCACACGGGCACTTGAGCTACGTTTTGGTCCATCCTCTTATGAGAATCATCAAGCCACTTTGTTCAAGTTAAGCCAAACCACAAGCGTCTCGGCATATCAAGCGGAGTTTGAAAAGATTAGTAACCGAGTTATAGGTCTATCTCAACATGCACTTCTCAATTGCTACATCTCTGGCTTACGTCCCGATATTCAATCCGAAATTTCCATTCATAACCCTCAAACGCTTCATCCAACATATGGTCTCGCAAAGTTAATTGAAGACAAGCTTGATGCTCAACTTTCATCTTACGATGGTCCCTCCGAGCCTCCACCGACGAAACCACCTTTATTGCCCTCCTCCTCTCAATCTACCCAACCATTTCCGATCAAGAAGTTAACACCCGCTGAGATGCAAAAACGACGCGCTGAAGGTTTATGTTACAATTGTCCGGCCAAATATCAACCGGGTCACCAATGTAACCCACTAAAATTTCTCCTTCTTCAATCCGAATCGGAGCCCCCGTGGACCTTCCTACCACCAGCAGCTTCGGGTCTTGAGGACAAGACCCATTTCATGGGGGGATGATTTGATACGGTCCCGTAGGTCTTAGTATTGGAACGTGGGATTTATTTAGTATTTATTTAGTCTTTAATTATTTTCATGCATGCACATTTCTCAGTCTTCCATATATTAGGGGTAGTGGGTCACATATAGCTTTGAGTCTTCCACATATTTAGCTTAGTGGGTCACGTAATCTTGCTTTCATTAGTGTAATTGTTCTCTTTAAATGCTCTTGAAGTTAGTAATGAGAATGTAGAAAAAAGTTCCTGCAAGTATTTTTGTTGTTTACGTATATTTTAGTTTAGGAGGTTGATCACCTCAAATTTGATCTCTATCATCCATCAACTCCCTTTGTCATCTCATCAATGCAAATTCATCACACATAACATGGACCTTAGTGACAGTGTCTGATCTTATTTCATAAAATAATCAAGTTATCCATGATGATGGTGGCCTAAGATGGACTGTATGTATGATATTCTCATAATGTGCTAACTAGAACCTTTAAGTTTATCTCTTTTTTTTTCTTTCCAAAAAGCATCAAGTTTATCTTGTTTTAGAACAGGTTTTTTTCTCTTTATTCCTAAGTTTAATTCAAGCCACATATTCTATCTACAGATCTTCCTTTATCTTATGCTAATTATCCCTGCTAAATACTGATCATGCACACAATATTTCTCTCCACTCAACTCTATGTTTTGGTACACTAGTTTCATGAAAGGTGCTATATACAGCATCTTAGGTGCTCACTTATTTGCATACTGAAGTTTTTTTACTTAAAGCTTGAGTTATGAAATTCCGTAGCTCTTTAAACTACTTATATTTGTGTAAACAAGTAAAAATGAATAAAAAATATAGTAAAAAGGAATAAAAAATGTAGTGAACTGGATACTTTTTGTGTTGTTTCTGATGTGAATAACAACCAATATACTGTGTTAGTTGGATGGAAACAGAACAGCTGAATCGCCATAATCTCATCATCATCGTCATCATCTTGCAGGTGTCCTTTTTGCTTGGAATCATCCCTATATTTGTTTCATGGATTTATTCGGAGTGGTTGGAATACAAGAAATCTTCATCTCCATCTAAACTGTAAGTTCCTTATTTTACTCTTAAGAGTTTTATCTCTCTTGTGTATGTTATTCAGGGAGAGCTTTGGTAGCATCATTTTCTGTTATTGGTGCGTAGGCTTAATTGGAGTTCTATTATATATTTGTAAGTGTTTGTAATCATGAATTCCAGATACATTAATGGATGAACTGCATTAGCTATTTGGTTTTCAGAAAAAGTTGTTGAAATGTTTTAATTTAGAAAACCATAGTTTTTGTATTATAATCATTCAAAAGTGCTGAACTTAAAATTTACAATGCACGCACCATATATTCAAGTACATCTCATTGGACTTCTTTTCTTTTCCTGTATGCTTTTACATATTTTGAATAGTCCTTGATCTACGTATATCAAATTACCTATCAAATGTTGTTTACATAATTCATATATGATTTGATCTTATCTTCCAATCCATATCAATAAATTGATATGTGATTTATTGTAGTCAGCAGTGAATAGGTTTATGTTACTTTGGATCTCATAGTATCTTCAAATGCTCATTTACTTGTGTCTTTTGAAGCAGCCATTCAGACAATAGCTTGGTTGAATTGGAAACTGAAGCAATTAAGGAAGATGATCGGGCTGTTCTGCTTGAAGGAGGCCTAGTCAAATCAGCATCAATTAGGCAACCTGCTGCTACCATCAAAGCGAACTTAATTAGGTTAATTAACGGTTTGATGGATTTCTTCATGTTTTTTTAATCCCTTTTCCTTATTCATTGAAACCTTTGATCAACTCTTCATCTCTTGTTTTTTAGATTTGTGACAATGGAGGAGTCCTTTTTACTTGAAAATCAATCAACGTTAAGAGCAATGTAAGTCATATTACTATCTTCGTGTTGTATTTTCCTTTTTCCTTTTCCTTTTTTCTCTGGTTAGGTGTTCTCTGGGCTGAAACAACAATTAAAATTTCCATTTTATGACTTTACTTCGTATAGGTCAGAATTTGGGGGAATCTTATTCTATTTCTACTTATGTGACCGTACCAGCTTAATTCCTGAATCAACAAAGGTTCTTACCTTGTGATTTTCCTTTTCATTCTTATTCTAGTATTTGGTGTATTTTGACTCATATACTTTTTCTTTTTGGGTTTAAACTGGCTGTATGTTTTTTTCTTGTACAGAGCTACAATCGCGATCTTTTCCTGTTTCTGTATGCACTTCTTATTATTGTTTCAGCAATGACTTCTCTGAAGAAACATAGTGACAAGTCAGCATTCTCAGGAAAATCGATACTTTATCTCAACCGACATCAAACAGAGGAGTGGAAAGGATGGATGCAGGCAAGCATTTTGTCAATATTATAACTGTGCCTCTAATTTCATATATTTAAATTGAAATAAAGTTTATAAATCTCTATATGCAGTTATTCGTTCATGATCTCTTGCATTTGACAGTTGACACATCATTTTCTACTTATGTAAAAAAGCAATTTTATTTAATCTGCTTTAACCTTTTCCTTTAATTTTACAGGTGCTCTTCTTAATGTATCATTACTTTGCTGCCACGGAGATATACAATGCAATTCGTGTTTTTATTGCTGCGTATGTCTGGATGACTGGTTTTGGAAACTTTTCCTACTATTATATTCGAAAGGATTTCAGTATTGCACGTTTTTCTCAGGTTATATTCTTTTTATTGTGAATTACTTAATCTGCCTGTTTCTTGCTGTGATAATTAGTGTCTAATTTGTTTTATACATCAGAATGTGATATGTTAGGCTGTTCGCCACATTTCTTTATTTAACGGTTTGGAATTTCCACAATTTTGCACCAGTTACTTATACAATTTATGTACTTATCGATGCAGCTTATATTATTTTCTTTTTCTCTTTTTGCAGATGATGTGGAGGCTGAACTTTTTTGTGGCATTTTGCTGTATAGTTCTTAACAATGACTATATGCTCTATTATATATGTCCTATGCACACTCTTTTTACTCTTATGGTGTATGGGGCACTTGCTATCGGAAGCAAATATAATGAGATAAGATCAGTGATGATTATGAAGATTGTTGCATGCTTCCTTGTGGTTATCTTGGTGTGGGAAATTCCTGGAGTTTTTGACTTAATTTGGAGCCCTCTTACATTCCTGTTAGGTACATTTTAATCTTCCACATAGTGCTTGTTAACACGTTACCATGTTAAACAGTGACTGAGTATGACTGGGTTAGAGGTGGCCAAAGAGTAATTTTTGGTACATGTTGGATTGGGTTGACCTGAAAGATTTTTTCGTCCAAAAGTTGTACTTTCTGAATATTTTACTAGTAATTTATGAAGCACAACATATTATGATTTCACTTGAGGCCAGAATTGACCTGTTTATAAGTAGATGAGTCGAAATTGTCACTTCTTAACAGATAAAAAAGATCATGACTTGAAATTTGAAAAGGTGGTTTTTGGTTTGTAAGTCAGGTTTAAAAATGGGTATACGTTTGAAAGAAAAGGAGAGAGAAAATGTATGATTGTTTGAAAAAATGTTTGATTTATTATTTGAAACGAATAAGTAAGAGAAAGAAAAACGAGATAGAGAGGACGGTGAGAGAGAATGTAGCTGGATAGATAAAACCCAGCAATTGGAGTAGGTTTTGGGAGACCCTCATTTCATGGGATTTAGAAACCTAAACCTTAATACTAACACCCACAATCACTTTTATGTGTATTCCCCCGTTCCTGGTCCTACAAACCCAACACAGCCTAGTGTAGATCCTAACTAATTTTTTTCCTCCCAGTAAATTCTCTATTTTCTCTTGTTAGAGATTGCTCACTGCATTGTAGTTATGATAAGATTATTCGTTTGTGTTTTTCTGTGTTTAGGGAAACAAAGTATAATTATGTGTTGATATATCTATTATATTAACTACTGCTGTTCTGACACTGACTGCAAGCAATAATACACCAAGACAATGAATAATTTCAAACTTACAAGAAAGTAATTTAGTAAGGATTGACCAAAACTTTTAGATTTGAAAACTCGGCATGATGGAAGGAAATCCCCTTTTTCATACCATAATTATAACACAGCAACAAGATATAAACTGAAATTCTTCAAATTTGGGGAAAACCAGAAATCGGAGCCCCGCATGAAGGAATTTGTGGTCGTGAGCTTTCCTTAGACTACTCGTGGGCGGTATAGTTTTTATAACATGTAACACAAAGCCTGAAAGCAGATCTTTTTTCTTTTGCAGGTTACAGTGACCCTGCAAAACCAGATCTCCCTCGGTTGCATGAGTGGCATTTCAGATCTGGGCTAGATCGTTATATATGGATTGTTGGAATGATATATGCATATCTTCACCCTAATGTAAGCACTACGAACTTTTTCTCAATATGTCGGAGACATTAAATTGCTAAAATTGTATTTTATGATGTTAATCAAGGTTGAAAAGTGGATGGAAAAACTTGAGGAGTCAGATAGTAAGCGCAGACGCACAGTTAAGGCGTCCATCGTTTCAGTATCTGTTCTGGTTAGTCTCAATTATCTTTTTTTGTAATAATGATTAACGCGTTAATTATTTTATAAAGTTGTATTTAGATGTTTCGCTTTATTCGAGATTTCAGGGGGTTCACTTTTTGATTCTTTTTTCAGGCTGGTTACATGTGGTATGAATACATATACAAGTTGGACAAGGTTACATACAACAAATACCACCCTTACACATCATGGATTCCAATAACGTGTGTAATTAAATCTTATTCTTCTTCCTTTTTATTTACCTTCTTGCCTGCGATGCCTGTTTTTAAATTTTTTTGGTATTCTACCTTTCCTGTATTTGAAACACGATGATTTATTCTTCTGCTGTCAGTGTCTACATTTGCTTGAGGAATTACACTCAAAATCTTCGAAATTACTCATTAACTCTCTTCGCGTAAGCTCCCTTTAACTTCCCATATTTAATGTTTTAAGTTGAGAAAATGAAAATATACATTTCCATATTCAATTATACTTTTTTTATACATTTTCTAATAGGTGGCTTGGTAAGATCACTTTGGAGACATACATTTCTCAGTTCCATATCTGGCTTAGGTGAGTACAATCTACATTGATTCTGGAAATATTAAATATGAATATTGAGTTCTTTTCTTCAGATAATTGATCTTTTTATGACAGTATGAAAAAAAGGAAGCCCATTTCTGATGCCTTTTATTTTTAACCTGTTCTATTTTAATGAAATGGTTACTTTTCTATTTGCAATGTTTTAGTGCCAAGTACTAATCAGCGTGAATGGTGCAGATCAGATATTCCCAATGCACAGCCAAAGTGGCTTCTCTCATTTATCCCAAATTATCCAATGCTCAATTTCATGCTTACAACTGCAGTTTATGTATTGGTGAGCAACATGTCGTTTCATATTTCTGAAAAATGACTCGCCAAAATTTTAGCGATTTCTTGCATCCCTTATTTTTTCTCTTTTCTTATTTCAGGTATCGTGTCGGCTCTTTGAACTGACAAACACACTGAAATCAGTTTTTATACCCACGAAAAACGACCGACAGCTGCTTTATAATTTTCTTGCTGGAGCTGCAATTTTCGCGTGTTTATACTTTATCGCATTCATTGTTGTTCAGATTCCTCAATAGCCAGTAAGTCCTTCAATTCCCCTTACAGAAAATTTTCTTGCTGAAATCAGTATGCAATTCCTTGTAATTAATTAGCTTAGAACATTTGTAGGTAATGATAATTCAGTTATTGGAGCTATTAGCAAGTCAAAGTGGTTGTGGCCTTATGTGCTTAGTAACTAAATTCTAAATAATTTTTATAATAAAAGGAGTTAACTACATAGATTCTCCCTGTGGTTGTACCTAAGTTGCAACTTTAGTCCTTTAATTTTAAACAGTCCTTGTGGTTGGCATTTTCACTTTCAGTCCTTTACACTAACTTTTGTTAACTTTGACCGCTAGGGGTATTTTTGTCTTCTCACATTATCCTTGTTACCAAACATGCTTCACTTATTATGCTTGTTGCCAAACGTGTTTTCTAAAGGTTTCTCTTTTAACCTTGTTACCAAACACAACTTTTCATAATTCAACTTACACACCTCTCTCTCTCATTAACTTTCTCCCCATCCCTCATTCTCTCTCTCTCTAAACTCATTCCCTCTCTCAACACCTCTCTCTAATTAACTTTGTTGGAAGCTACCACCTCTTCACCTCTCTCGTTCTCTCTAACATAATATTTTAGTTTTTTTTATTAAGATGAAATGAGGAATGAAAGAAACCTCAAATGCATATGATAACTCACCCACAATTGAATAACCATGATAACTCACCCAAAAGCTTTTAGTTTTTTAACCCAAAATGGAATAGGACAACTCACCCAAAATCTCAAAATTAAAAAGAAGAAAAAAGATATGATATACAATGACGAGGATGATGATGGCAATGGTTGTTTGTATTGTTTTGTATGTAATCAAAGTAAGAAACTCATATCGTATCCGGAGAGATCTAGGTTTAAATTGTTCAATGCGATGGCGTGACGTTGGTAATGGCGTTGGTGTGACCGGCGATCGTACGACGGCAGTGATGGTGTGATGTTGGTGGTGACCGACGTTAGTGTGATGGCGGAAGTGTTGTTGATGGAGGTGTTGTGCCGTTGGTGATGGCGGTGGTGTGACCGGTGACCGTGTGACGGCAGCAATGGTGTTATGTTGGTGGTGGTGGCGATGGTGTGACCGGAAACCATGTGACGGCGGCGTTGGTGTTACGTTGGTGGTGAGCGGCGGAAACGTTAGTGATGGCGATTGGTTACATATGGAAATGTTGGTCATCACGATGATGTGACGGTGGCTATGTGGGATCTAGAAACGTTGCAGCTCGTCACCTTAAGCGTGGAGGTCGGTGTAGGTGATTGGAGTTAGGTTGACCGTGGTCTGATGAATATGGGGGATTGGAGAGGATATGAGAGGGTTAGAGAAAGAAGGGTTAGAGAGAGGAAGTAGATATGATGAATATGGGGATTGGTGAGGGGTTGGGAGGTTAAAGAGAAATATTGTTGGGAAACAAGAATAAGCTACAAAAATGACTATAATACCTGTCCTTTAACATTCAAATTTAACAGCAGTTAGTGTAAAGGATTGAAATTGGAAAAAAAAAAAACGCCAACCACATGGACGACTAGTGTAATTTTTTAAAATTAAAGAACTAAATCTGCATTTAGATACAACCACACGGACCATCTATGTAATTAACTCATAAAAATAACTGCTAATCTAAAATCCTGGTTTAAATGTTAACCCTCACTCCCCTCACACCTTGTCCTCATGGTGTCTAGAATCTTGCTCTCGGATAATGCATTCTACATTGAGCACAGTGACACCCAACATTATACTTTGACAAGAATGATGAAAATTTAAAAACAGACAAGTTAAAAATGATTATGCTTATTTTCAGACACTTTGCTAGACAAAATGGTCATTTAGACTAATTTTTCCAAGTAAAATGTTTTTCTTTTCTTTTTTATTGGATTTTCGGCCGGCCACATTACAACCTAGTAAGGGTAGTAATCACACATTTCATCATCATAATGAATTCACACATGGTAATAAAGGCGATGAGATCGTCAATTAGGAGGATATCTCGTTACTCTTTTTTTTTTATATTTTATGTTAAACATACAATTATAAGGCATTCAAAGTCTCATATTTGATCTTCATCTTATGTTTTTGTGTTTACAGGCATGATGACGTCCAAAGATTGTTAAAAGATACTTCCTCTTTAAAACTCGAAAATACACACATACATGGATCAGCAACAATTCAAAATCGATTGATTTTCCTTACATGGCTCAAAAAGCCAAGAGGTCTCCAACAACTTTGAAGAAAATCATCACCCTTAGCAAGAAGTCTGTTGTCATAGTAAAAGTTAATTCTTTTGTATTCTTTTCAATCGAGTATTGTAGTTTTCTGAGGCGAAAGTGAAAGCAGAACATGTAAGTATATGTAACTTAGTTTTGTGGGCACTTATTCCAAGACAAAGAAAGCCAGTGTTCCAGTTTTGTGTATGTCATGAATATTATGTTTTCTGTTCTTTTTATATATATATTTTTTTGGGTTACAATTGTAGAAAGTACAATTCAAAACAAAGCTGGTTGTTATGTAAGTATACAAGATAAAGGGTTTGAATTGGCATTATACAAGGGACTGTGTCATTCTTTTCTTCTTCTCTTCATATACTTACACTTGAGATCCTTATTTGACATGCATGTTTATAATTAAGACAGAAAGAGTTAAACCGAGTTCAAGTTTGATAGCTTGATGATTCTTCCATGATTGACGCTTGGAGTTGATTATTCCAGAAATGAGTTTTAACTTGACTCAAAAACCTTTAATATTTATATGGAAATTATTTATAATGACCGAATATGCTTGATTTAGATATATGTGAATATTATATTTAAAACAAACTCAATTCACATATGGATGAAAATAATAACAAAACTCGAAGGTAAGCAAGTAAAATACTTTTAGAAAAGTTTAACTACAATAATAATGATCAACAATTACATTACATATACATATGGAGCTTGATAATTATTGTGAGAAACAAGAATAATTTTCATTCACTATTGAGGCCATATATATACGGCAGAGAACAACAATCAAGAGAGAAATTACACAAGGAAATTATGTGTCTAATTGACTAACTAATTTAATATAATAACTAGCTAATTGATACAGAATAATACAAATTAAGTAATAGAGATTTCCTCTAATTATGGTTTAACGTGATGTGTGCTAATACGCCCCCACAAGATGGAGGATCCGTCGGATACACCAATCTTGGAACGTTTTTGAAGAAACGGTGCCCGAGATAGAGGTTTTGTTAGCATATCAGCAAGTTGATCTTGTGAATGAACATGAAGAACTCTAAGCTTACCGGCCGTGACTTGTTCTTGCACAAAGTGGTAGTCTAGTGCAACGTGCTTCATGCGTGAGTGATATATTGGATTAGCGCATAGGTAGGTAGCACCAATGTTGTCGCAGAACAGGGTAGGTGTAGTTGCAGTGGTGACACCAAGGTCCTGTGAAAGATTTTTTTTATCTAAAGCAGTTCTGCCGATGCGTTTGCAATTGCTTTGTACTCAGCTTCGGTGGAGGAACGAGAGATAGATTTTTGCCTCGTTGATTTTCAAGAAATAACATTAGTACCTAGATTTAAGATGTATGCGGTAGTAGATCGACCGGCATCATTAACACCACCCCAATCCAAATCTGAAAAGGCCGAGAGTTTGAGAGGAGAATGGCGATTGAGAAAGAAACCATGGTGAATAGTACCTTTTAGATACCGAGGACACGTTTGAGGGCTTGCCAGTGAGATTGACGTGGAGCATGCATGAATTGAGAGAGTTTGTTGATGGCAAAAGAGATGTCAGGGCGAGTGAAAGCGAGGTATTGAAGAGATCCAACTAGACGACGGTAGGGCGTTGCTTCTACCGTGGGGGACGGATCATGAGGGATTAATGGATCCGTAGTACTAAGAGGAGTCATAACATCCTTAGCACCTTCCATATGAAATTGAGTTAAGATGTCATGAATGTGACGATGTTGAGAGAGAAAGAGACCCGTTTGTGTGGGTATAACTTCAATACCAAGAAAATGGTGGAGTAGACCCAGATCTTTAATGGAGAATTTGTTGCTAAGGGCGGTAACAAATTTGTCAAGAAAAGCGAGATTATTACCCGTGAGGACAATATCATCAACATAACCCATGAAGTAACATGTATTGTTAGAATGTTGGTATATGAAAAGAGACGCATCGGCTAGGAAATTTTTGAATCCGAAGCGAAGGAGAAAGTTGGCAAGTTCAAGATACCAAGCGCGGGGAGCTTGTTTTAGCCCATATAAGGATTTTTTTTGAGTTTGCAAATATGAATTGGAAATTGAGAGTTTTCATATCCCGGGGGTTGAATCATATAGATATCCTCATGAAGAGACCCGTGAAGAAACGCGTGGTTGACATCAAGTTGAGGAAGAGGACAATCTTTGGACAATGCGATAGAAAGAATGCTAAGAATGGTGACAGGTTTTGTAACCGGACTAAAGGTGTCAAAATAGTTTTTCCCATGTTGCTGAAAAAGCCTTTGGCCACGAGACGAGCCTTGTATTTGGCAATGGAACCATCAAGGAGGCGTTTAATGCGAAACACCCATTTGCAACCAATGGGTGTTTGAGATGTGGGTGGAATAAGCTCCCACATTTGGTTTTGAAGAAGGGCATTGAACTCAAGATCCATGGTGTTGCGCCATTTTGGATCTTTTAGGGCTTGTTTATGTGTAGTGGGTTCAAGGGTAGGTGGAAGTGGATGGAGAGTGGTAGTGTTAACAAAATTGTTGCTGAAGTATTTCGGGTTTGGTTTACGTTGACGAGGTTGAGAAATGGGTGGAGAGTGATATGTGGTAGGATCGGGTTCGGTGTGTGTGTGGAGGTAATAGGTGAGGGTGAGGAGGAGTGTATGGGGTGTAAGGAGGAGTCGAAAACAAATGTGTGACGGGAAATGGGAGTTTGTATTGAGAGTGTAGGAGAGTTGGGTTGGTTTGATTGGACTGATGGGGACTGGTTGGTGTGATCTGGTGTTTGAGGAGTAGAGTGGGTCGAGTGGTGGGAAGGTAGGGTAGTAGATGAAGAAGTTTGGGCCGGGCTGGAATGGACGGGAGGTAAGGGGTGAGGAAGAGGGTGTGTGTCATAGGTGTATTAAGAGGGGAAATTGCATCAAAAGATTATTTGTTTTTAAGATGCAAGAAGGAGTCCACATTGGGCAGGGAGAAAGGAGAGGCATTATTGGTAGTATATAGAAAAATTTGTTCGATAAAATGCACATGATGGGAGTGATAGAGCCTATGAGAAACCGGGTCATAACATTTATATGCCGACTTTGAGACGGAATATCCAAGAAAGATGCATTTTATGGAGCGAAGTTGAAGTTTGGAAGATGTGTAAGGTAGGAGCCATGGGAAGCATAAGCAACCAAACGGTTTGAGTTTGAGGTAAGTAGGGAATGTTTTGTATAACTTGTCAAACGGAGACTTGAGATCAACAATAGGAGTGGGTAAGAGATTAATTAGGTAAACCGCGGTTTTGAAAGCATGGGACCAAAACGTGAGCGGAAGTTGAGCATGATGGAGGAGGGATAGGCCCGTTTCAACAATGTGTCAATGGCGACATTCGGCAACGCCGTTTTGTTTGGGAGTATGCGGAGGAGTTGTGAAATGGGAGATGCCATGTTGTTGGAGGTATGGAATAAGCCCTACATACTCACCACCATTATCAGAAAAAAGAGAAACTAATGGTGTGTTAAAGAATTTTTCAACCAATAGTTTAAATTGAGAAAATAGGCTCGCAACATCCAATTTTCTTTTTACTGGATAAAGCCAACTGTATTTGGAAAAATAGTAAAAAAATGACATAGTAGGTATACCATCATTTGACTTGGTGACTGGACCCCAAACATCCGAATAAACAAGTTCAAGTGGTTTGGTGACATTAAAAGAATTTGCGCCAAAGGGCAATTTATGGCTTTTACTAAGTGAGCAAGCATCACAATGAAATGAACAAGAAGATAGTTTATTCAAACTAATGCGTAAATGCTTAAGTAAAATCTTGAGAATTTTGATTGATGGATGCCCTAGCTTGTGATGCCATGAAAGAAGTGAGTCGGTTGAAGTTGTGGAGTGAACTTGTTGAAGGTTGCGAAGTGAATGGGAGGCGGCATAATAGATGTCATCAATGTTCACTCCCCGCATGAGAGGCGCCCCCGTGCGAAGATCCTTAACCACAAAATAGGAAGGAAAAAATTCAACCGAAACACGATTAGTCTTACACAATTTAGCAATAGAGATGAGAGTATTGATAGATTGTGTGCAGGGATAGTGTACACGTGTCATCTTATCCATGAACACTATGAGTCACTAAAGGGTCACACAACTGCACACCCAACTGATGAACCTGAAAACAATACAATGTGTGTAAAAGAGATAATTAATAGTTGATTAATATCGAGAGAAAAAATAAATGGACGTTTATTATTAAAAGGAGAGATTAAATATTAGTTAATATTTAATTATTAAGTTTGGTTGGAAAATATTAATTAATAGTTAATTAATTAATATTAAACCGGATTTGAGGGTTTGTTTTGTCAATAGATCAATGTGTTTGATTAATCCCTTGTTTTTTAACCTAATCACATTTGATTAAACCCGGACTAGAGGGTCCAAGGGTCTTGATCCAATTAAATAGTTATTTAAATGGAATAACCTAATCACATTTGTAGTTAACATTAGACAAAAAAAAAGATACTCCCTCTCTCTCCCTTGCTCTTGGCCGACGACACCACCACTACCATACACGGTGGTCGACGGCGGTGCCCTGTGGCGGTGGCCCCCTTCTCCAGCGATAAAAGTCCACGGCCAAAGCCTCCCTTTGCGGCGAGGGTTCTCGGCGGCTATCGAGACACACACCAAAGCTGGCGGCTTTTGGTGGTGTACACACACGTGGGATCTGTTTCTCAAGTATTGTTCGTATAGACGGTCTAGTAGTCTGTTCACGAGGTGCAGTAGCTGTGTATTCCCCTCTAGCAGTTCAAGGTATATTTTTATCCTATTTTAATACTGTTATGAACTTGTGTATATTATATTTGTTATAATTGTGATTGTTTGTTTTGTTTCCCTACCTTATCCATTTATGATCTTAGGATGGGATTTATGTTAATATTATTTCGCTGTGCTTATTGTACCCTGTAAATCCCGACAGTGGTATTAGAGCCTCTTCTAGGCTCGGTGGGGAACAAGTTTAATCATGATTATATTGTTTATATATATGTGTGTGAAACTTATATTGTGGTTAAGATCAAGTTTCCGATCTAATACCTGATAAAGTTTCCTACTTTACTGCTTTAATATATATCTCATATATGTATGAAACTTTAAGTTTTGGTTTAGGATCAAGTTTTGATTTTTTACCAATTAAAGTTTCCAGTTTGATGTTTATATATGTTTATATATATTATAGGCGTGAAACATGGTTTTTGGCCAAAAAGTCAAAGTTTTGATTTTTTAGCCAATTAAAGTTTTTAGTTTATCTGTTTTAATATTTATATATATATTATGTGTGAAACTTGGTTTTTGGCCAAAAGTCAAAGTTTTGACTTTTAACCAAATAAAGTTTCCACTTTACATGTTTTATATATCTGTATAAATTGTGTAAAACTTGAAATTATTAAAAGTTCAAAGTTCTTGAATTTTGAAAATCAAGTTTCCAGCTTTATTATTATATATTTAATAATGCTGACGTTTAACCTATGCGGTGTTTTTGTTTTTATTCAGTTTGAGATATATAACAAAAGGCACAGCTTAGGCCCAGGATTAAGGCCTAGGTTGAATTAATGGGATTGACGCAAGACCAGTTGTGTTTTAATGTTTAGATTCAAGTTTTGAATCATCCGGGGATTATATATATGTGTGATGAATGGTTATAATGCGTGTATTATTTATTTAATTTTTCGTTACGTGGTTGGGATATTTATTATTGTTTATTAAGCCAAATGCCTAAAACCTAGTGGATCACCTTGTGGCTGTTTTAATTTCTTGTTGTGGTTGTTTACATTTATTATTTATCCGGTGTGGGGAGGCCTATGTGCCACTTACAACCCCTATTCAATTTTGTAAAAGTATTAGTTTTAGCGGGCTTGCGTGCCTTTGAATTATTTTGTAATAGGGCACTTGTTTTATCAAAATTGTATAGGTTAGTTTGATATTTGTAATTGTAATATTATTGGAGGCGATCAAGCAAGACAAGAAGCAAGACAAGGAGAGATGATGCCATGGATGCTAGAGCCCATGGGAGCAACAAGTTTTTCCATGCCATGTGTGTTCTTTGTGATCCACTTAGGGTTAGACCACAGGGGTGCTTGATTTTTAATCAAGTATCAGTGATGGTGAAAGGAGTAATGTTTTTGGCTTATTGTTATTATTAATTGCGTGGTTGTGTTTTAATTATTTATATAGTGCATGCTCGTCATTAAAACCATACACATATATATAAAGTATATTTTTAAGTTGAAAAGTTTTTCACTTAAAAGGATAATAGTTTTGCAAGTTTTGTAAAACGGTTAAAACTGGCAAAATATTTTTGAAACAAATTAACCCTTTTAAAAATCTTAGACCAGTAGTGCTACCCATCTAATGGTACACTTTTCTTGCTCCCGGTACCTTGGTGTGTTGTCGTGCCCAAACCGTGCACACCGGGGTTCAAACCGATGTAGGGAGGGGGTGAAATACTTTGCGATTCCCTGATGTGACGGGCCAGAGTTCATCCCGTCATAGATGGTGAGGTCTATTTTGGTGATTCCCTGATGTGACGGGCCCAAAGTGCTCTTAGGAGGACTAAATTTGTACTAATTATGTTTCATTCGATGTCCCAAAGATATATGAGTCGTGCTTTGGATTAAATACGATCGGTATGGTTTATACCCACCAGAAATAGCACGGGGTCAGTGTTATCATGCCCAAACCGTGCACCGGCACGTGTGAAATATATGGATCCTATTCTAAAATAAATTTATTTAAAGGGTTATAAATTAATTTAGAGGAATTAATTACTGAAACGTTTTTTTTTTAACTGTAGATGTCAATTTTATCTGTTATACCATTTTATTCACCTAAGGAGTCTCTTAGTCTCATCATGCAAAAGTGGAAGCTTTCAGGTTCAAACTTTGCAGTTTGGAAGTTGCACTTTAAGAATATCCTAAGAGCACAGGGAAGGCTGTACACAGTCGATAAGCCACCTCTAGCACGACCCAATTATTCTGGTCATGATGAAGAGTATGATACATATTATAAGTATCTATCTGATGAATCTGACGTCATGTCAATTATGATACTCTCAACAGAATCTGAGTTTTTGGATGAACTCAAAAGTAAGTCAACTTTTGAGGTCGTGCATGGTCTAGAGGAGCGTTTCAGGAGCGTTGAGCGATGTGGACGTTTTCTCTTATGAAATATATTCTTTCACAGGGGATGAAAGAAGGCCAGTCTTTGAGTGATCATCTCATTAACATGAGAAGGTTGTTTGATTGGTTAATGATTCTGGGATCACAAGTCAGTGAACAAGAACTTGTGATTCTTTTGGTCGGGTCTCTGACAGATCACTATCAGGCAAAGGTAGTGGATAAGATCGGAGAACTGGAATCAACAGTAGTTGGTATGCACGAGTTTCTAATGTGCATGGATGACTAGATGCACCCAAACATCCTTGATACAACAGTAGTTGAATCAATGGAAGAAGATGACTGGATTGATGAGCTACTAGACATTTGTTGCCCAGTTTGTGGTAGCAAGGATATTTGTGAGCACTTACTCAACATTGATCAGCTGGACGTTGGTTCTACCGACGAGTCATGTATCTTTATGATAGATTTCTTAATTACTTCTTTTCAATCATGGGTACTCGATACAGGATGTGGTCATCACATTTGCAATCACTTGCAGGGATTCAAGAGGAGTAGGAAACTAAGGAAGGGGGACATGGACATACGGTTAGGCGAAGGCTCCATCATTAGTGCTGAAGCTGTAGGGACAGACTACCTTCGGAATCATAGAAATAGAGGATTGTTATTATGTTCCTAGATTAATCAAAAATGTAATCTCATATGATTTATTAATAGACAGTGGTTTTACCTATTAGTCGGTAGGAAAAACAATTTTGTGCTTTAAAGATGATTTATTTTATTTTAAAGCAAGTTCACAGAATGGCCTATACATAATAAATCTACAAGATGACAAGGAAATCTATCATATAAGTAAAAGGTCAAAGGACACTTTGAACCAAACTTACCTATGGCATTGTCGGCTCGGGCATATTAATAAAAAACGCATAGAGCAACTCTATGAAGATGGAGTTCTAGGGTCATTTGATCTCGAATCAATTGACAATTGCGAATCTTGTTTGTCCGGCAAGATGACAAAGAAACCTTTCGACTGTTTGAATGAAAGGTCAAATGAACCACTAGGAACTATACACACAGATGTGTGTGGTCCTTTCAGTTAAGAAGCCAGAGGAGGATTCCGGTACTTCTTTACCTTTACTGACGATTTAAGTAGGTATGGTTATGTGTATCTTATGAGACACAAGTCTGAAATTTTTGACTTATTCAAACAGTTTCAGAATGGAAGTACAAAACCAGCTTGACAAGAAGATAAAGCTGCTTCGGTCTGACCGGGGTGGTGAATAGAGTTTGACGATCATCAAAAGGAATGTGGGATTGTATCACAACTCACACATCCGTATACGCCACAGTGGAATGGTGTATTAGAAAGGAGGAACAAAACCTTGCTTGACATGGTTCGTTCTATGATGAGCCGGACTAGTTTACCGATGTCGTTCTGGGGACACGCACTCTAAACGACTGCTTTTATGCTGAACCGAGTTCCAAAAAAGTCTGTAGAGAAAAGAAAGACACCGTTTGATTTTGGACGGGGAATAAGCCCAAATTGTCTTTCATGAAGATATGGGGTTGTGAGGCGTTCGTTAAACGACCGTTCTCCGATAAACTCAAACCCAAATCAGATAAGTGTATGTTCGTGGGTTATCCTAAGGAAACCTTAGGGGTACTATTTCTACAATCCTGATGAGAACAAAGTATTTGTCGCTCGGGCAGGGACTTCTCTAGAAGACACATTTCTAAGTTCAGAAATTGCTAGAAAAGAAATAGATCTTCAAGAAATTGAAGAAGATGAAGGTATTCCTCTACCATTTGTGGAACCAGTAGATCAACAAAGGATTGTTGAATCCTAATCTGAGTTTGTGGTTGAGAAGGAAGTGGAAACACAAGACCTTCGCAGGTCCAATACGATTCGGACTGAGCCAAATAGATATCTACGATTTCTAATTGCTCAAGAAGAAGGGGATGTAGGGATTTACAGGGTACAAACATGCACAGCGGAAAATAATACAAAACTTGTAAATCCCGTTCCCAGGATCCTAACTGGATTAGGTGGGAAAAAACAATACCGGAAATCATAACCAGATATATATAGCATACAATATTCACAGGTTTAAAACAGGTTTATCTAAAGGATAGAAAATATACCCTGTGACTGCTGAAGAGGGATACACAGCTACTGCACCACTTGAATAGGCTGCTAGACCGCCTATCAAACAATACCCGAGAGCAGACTCGCGTGTGTATACGAACCGCCAAAAAGCCGCCGGCTTTTTGGCCCTAACAATCGCCGCCGACCACCGCCGCAATGGGGAGGTCCGGCCGAGATCATGATCGCCGAGAGAGAGAGAGAGAGAGCCGTCGTGAAGGAGGCCGCCGTTGACCACCAGCGCCGCCGCAGGGCACAGCCGCAAACCACCTAGCTCCGCCGCAGGGCACCGCCGAGGACCACCTTGGCCGGTGCTGGTGTTGCCTTCGACCGATGAGAGGGAAGGAGCAAAGGAGAGCTTTTTGTTTTTGCTTTGGAGGCTTAATGTTTCATTAGGTTAAACTTAACCTTCTTAATCCATTTAAAAAGACTTTTAAATGGATGAAGGCCCTTGGACCTTAAGCCCGGTCCGTTAACCAATAACTTTGGTTATTTGACAAAAGCTACCCTTTAGTTTAGTTTAATATTAATTAATTAACTATTAATTAATATTATCCAACCAAACTTTATTATTAAATATTTAACTAATATTTAATATCCTTTTTTTCTAATAATAAATATCCATTTATTATTTCTCTCTTTTTCCTTATAATTAAACCACTGTTAATTATAATCTCTTATACACAATGTATTGCTTCCTGGTTCATGATTTGGGTATGCAGCTGTGTGACCCTTTAGTGACTCATAGTGTCCATGGATGTGATGACACGTGTACACTATCCCTGTACACAATCCTTTCAGACTCCTACTTGTGCATGATAGTTACACTCCCTTGTTCATCAATGGCCTAAGGAGGTCCCCAGCCAGACGCTTAGGTTAACCATGACTATAAGTTCTTTTATGTCCAGAGATTCTGTAATCACCCTCTTGGATTACCTGGCTTTTCCTTTCGCATCGCTATATCCCTTAATGTAGATTTCAGACATGGAGCACGTGATCTATTCTGAAAATCCAGATTATGTTTCTCGACTTCTGATTTTGACTAATGGCAGTTACGGAGTTACCAAATGATATCCATCATTCTATCCGAGCAAGGCCACGCATTTCACTTAGTCTCAACCGTCAAGGGGCCCTTTAATATCTCTTCTCTAAAAGAGAAGGTGCAAATCCCATCTTGACTGCTTGCATTTGAGCACACGTCTTCCGCTGCACCCAGATACACCCGTTATAACTACCAGTTACGGCGTAGCGTTAGAACGTTCCAAAGTACAGAAGTCCTCGTGCCCCAAACCAAACATCTCAGGTCTAAGGACAACCAATCAGCTAACTCACCAGTTAAGATTTGATGAGACAAAGTTAAGTTTGTAAGATGTGTTCTAAAGATAACTGAAACAGAATTATGAGGCTTGATCAGACTGAACACTTACAGTGTTTCAGACTGAGCACAAGCTGAATATAAGCTGAGCATATGTTTGATCAGCTTAGACTATATCTTAGTAAGATTATCACTATGTGTGATAAGGTGTGTATGTCACCTAAGATATATATTGAGCTTTCAGCCTGATGTGTTTCAAGCTGAGTGACTCAGCGTGTATACTGAGTCAGCTCAACAGAGTTGCTAAATAAGTTCTAACTAATTCTTAAGATTTCTAAGGATGAGTTAATTATTATAGATGTTAGTTCATGTTTGTTTTCGAGTTTGTTCTCGAAGAACACAGCTTGATGAGTTTCAAGCTAAGTAACTCAGTCCGAGTAAGAAGTCAGTTTAAGAGAATTTAAATATGTTTTAATTTCATCTTTTAACTCTCTATATCTACGGCAAGGATAAGAAGATTTCAGAATCAAGATTGAAGATTGAAGATTGAAGACTCAAGATAAGAAGATTCAAGATTCAAGATTCCGGATTACAGAGCCATAACTCAGTCTCACCTCAAACCGTATGTGTTACGAATCTTGATTCACTGTTTGTCAGTTCAACGTGATCAAGAAACTCACAGATTTCCAAGCTATTCCTGTGTTCGAATATTCACATTAGTTGTGAAATTGGTAAGTTTTCAATCTGTGATTAAATCCTCTTTAGAGAGTCGTCCGGTATCTACAATCATAAGTTGATTATAGATAGCAAAGTTTGAGAGATTGAGAGATTTACATTAGGTGTTTACATATCAAGTGTTGCTTACTTGATAGAGTCTGTAATCATCTTCTTATAAATGAAAAGCAAAGCATTCGACCGTGGTTTGATTTACTATGTGTAACACTTTATTTTGATTTGTTCAATTTCCGCAGAAAGTGTATTCAACCCCCCTTCTACACATCTGTTGCTTGTTGTTATTCTCACCAAGGGACCAACAACTAATATCAGAGCAGGCTGAACAATTTCATACATTGAAAGTTCAAGATTCTGAGAAAGTTTGCAATGTCTACAAGCAACAATTCATCAAACTTTCCTTAGATGTCTGCCAAAGGCTGTCCCATCTTTGATGGATATGATTATCCTATGTGGAAATTCAGAGCCATGCTTTTCCTCAATTCCATTGACAATCGTATGTCCGATGTCATCTGATGGTCCCGTAATGTATACGGATGAAGCAATGCTAGATGATAGTCTTGCTAGTGTGTGTTTGTGTGTGTATTCGGTTTGTAGAGAGAGAGAGAGCCGAGAGAGAGTATGAAGAACACAAACACAAGTAAGAGAATATGCAAAGCTTAATTGATAATGTGGGGGGAAATGCCTTTATATAGCATTTCCCCAACTTTGAGTAATTACATATTACACCCCTCACTTTAATATTTCTAACAATCTCCCCCTAAGTGAGGTGTGTACTCATTCACAACAAATAAATACATAAATCATTCATAGGTTGATTTGTTGCGAATCCCGAATGCCACTTGCCACTTCCTTACTTGCCTTCTGTTTGACAATGTAGTCTTCATCTGTTCTATAGCTTGATAGGCCTGGACATGTTGATCATAAGTGTAGGCATCACGGTTATCCCATACCTTCTGATGTATCTTGTGATGAAGGATTTTCAAAGTGCCGTCTGAGTAGGACATCAGCTCATCAAGTCTTATGAAGATCTTTTCACCTTTGGTGTTCTTGAAGACGACTCCTCGTTCACCCTTGAAGCTTTCATGTCCTTCATCAATCACAGTCAACTCTTCAAGATTTTCTAAGTCTGGATGGCTCTGGTTAGGCTTTAAGAGATTGATTTTCCTATAATTGTTCTCGGCTCCAAGTTGCAGATCATGCTCCTCTATGAATTCCATCAGATTTCTTAAATATCTCATCAAAGCAGCTCTCCCAAATTCTTCTTCTGGACACTTTCCTCTCTTTTGAGAAAGAGTGTCAAAGATAAAGCTAATGTCTTCAACTTTAACAAACCTAAGATCTGCTTCAGTGAGGAAGTATGTTAGGTTGTTTGCTCTCTTGACGTGAAAGATGGCATACTTTATTCTGAAGGTGGTTTGAGTGTAGACATTGATGAGTTCAATGATTGGATATTCTGATTTGTTCTCTTCTGGATTAGACATAGACTGAGTGAGGATGTGTTCATATCTTCTTATTTGCTTATCATCCATGTTCTGCAACTCGGGATGGATAACCTGTATTTATTCGCTGCTAAAGATGTCTGAGATTCTTTCTTCAAGATTGGCAGCATTGACGAAATATGGTTTCCATATAGGTTGTTGCCCAACACTTCTAGTAAACATGTTGCCTGCATCAAGTCATGGATCCCCACGATACACTGGAGGAGCAGGTGGCACTGTGAATCTCTGTGGCAAGGGCCATTCTGATTCTCTTTTAATTTTTTCAGCTGCTTCTGTTTGTCTGTTTCTCTCCAAAATATCAGCAGCTGATTCTTGAAATTGACCAGGAGGAGGAGGGAATTGTTGACGAACTTCAAAGTTTAATCCACTGAGAACCCTGGACACGTCAAAGGTTGGTTTCTTCTTTTTAGGCTTTCTCCTAGAAATTGCTAACCTTTCTTTCTTTCTGAGTGCAAGCTCCCTTTCACTGGGGATATCATAGAATCTGTCAACAACTCTAGGTGATGCTGGACGTGTAGCAACCCCGACGTATTCATCAATATCCTTGAAGAGTCCTTCCATCTCATGATCCTCAGCTTCCTCTTCTGACAGAGCAGAACTACCTTCTCGCATATGCCGTGAGGGTGATGTGTGTATGGACTCATATAAATCCTCCATTTCTTCCTCTGAGTCGCTAGACCATTCAAACATCTCGGCATGGGACTGCTCGTAAGGTATTTCACCTTCTTCAAGATCAATTGGCCTCGGTTCATATTGTTGCTGGGTACGTAAAGTACAATTTGTTTGTCAGCATTTTCCTTTTGTTGTTGTTCATAAACTTCATCGGCCAATTGTTGTGCAGTTTTCTGTTGTTGTTGTTGACTTCCAGACCCAGCTGAACTTGTACCTGCGGATAAGTATGAACTGAGACGGGGAACATGTACAACTGGTACATTTGCAGCCGCAGAGGGAGAAGTCATATATACTCTTCTTCTTTTCTCCCCCTCGGGTTGATCATCAAGATCTTGATCATCCCGCCTCCTTTTGCTTCCCTGAGCCTGAGCCTGAGCCTGACTGGTTTGTTCAAGTAGTGCCAGCCGGTCAGTAACCTTTGAAAGTGAAGTATAGAAACCTCTGGTGATCCCATCTATCTTGTTGTTTACATCTTCATGAAACTCTTGAAAGTCATCCATGGAGATTCCCGATGGACGCTGTTCGTTGCGAAGAGTAGTCAGAAGGTCTTGATCATGTGCAGATTCTGGCCTTTGGTCAAGAAGTCTAACGTACATCATGCTCTTTAAAGCATCCACTGACATAATAGCAGGACCAGGTTTTGGTTGTGGCTCTGGAACTGGAGGACGAGCAACAAGGAGTGTTTCAATTCTGTTTAGCTGCTCAGCTTGGGCCTTGGAGGCTTGCTCGATCCGATCCAACTTTTGATTAGTCATCTGCAGTGGTTGGTGGATTGGTGACACGGCTTGTTGAATGTGATCATGAAGTTCTGCACGTCAAAACAAACCCGGAATCACGAAGAGTTCCGGTTGAGGTACCAGCCACAGAGGCAGTACCACCTACTGGAGCAGCAGGTATGTTGGCTCCAGCAGGATTTCCTTCCAATCCTCGAATGGCACCTGAAAAGGTACCACCTCTGGAAGTTGAGGAGACTTGTTGAGTTAACAAGCTCAGTGCATCAATTGTGACTCTGTGTTGTTCAAGATAAGCGGAGATCCGCGGTATATTAATTTGTGCACGAAAAGGAGTTGAGGACGAGGGAGGCAGTCCTCTTTGTTCAATAGGTCGAACACCCAATTGGGGTTGACCCAGTGTATGTGCTATAACCCTGTGCAATAAAGACGGTGCCTATTGAGCGACACCGTAGTGGCTTTGTGGGGCAGAAACTTGCACGGGTGGGATCACCGCGACTTCTTCAATATGAGGCCCAACAATGTCAGGCCCCATAGTGGATGTGGTTTCCCGGATTTCTTGGTGTAGGGGTCCCTTAGCACTCTCCTTTTCTTTTCCCACCTCCTCTCTTTCACTCGAACTCCTAGCTAAACTATCATCCTTTTTACCACTACCTGGACCATATCCGGCATATTGATTAGGATCTAGTAAAGAATCAGGAGTGACAGAGCCAGTTTAAATAGATTTATCAGGAGATGGAGAGACAACTAGAATGTTATGGTCAGGGGCAATGATGGCATTGCGAATGATAGGATTGGAAGTTGTTTGGGCAGCTGAAGTCAAAGGAATGACCAGACCACCAGGTTGGGGAATGGCCTGAGTAGTTTGAACGGGGTGAGTCTGGTCGGGAGAGGTAGTTTGTGGGTCAGTAAGTTTCATGAATGAGGGTGTGCTTTCTGCTGGTTGTTCGATTGGGTGCTCAGGGGTGCCCATGGGAGATATAACAAGTTCAAAGGCAGGGGCACCTCCTGGATGGGAGGCAGACTCATCATGAGAAGAACTGGATGACTCAGAAATGTCAAGACCAAGTTCAGTAAGAACAACTTGGGTTCGGGTGGTATGAGAAAGTGATTGAACGATGGCTTGAACGGTGGTAGGATCATATGCATCCCCTCCCTCTCTAGTCTCATCACCTCGCTTCTCCACCCCTCTCAACATTTTCTCTTTCCACTCCCCTCTCAGCATCTCTCACAGATGACTGAGGCCTATTTTCTACTTCCTCACCAGGTGCTACTCCTCCCTAGGCAGGTCTGGCCGGCTCTGGCCCGACCATAGGAGGTATCCCTACACTCGTCCTATAGCTCACAACAGTATCATTTTGCTCACATAGGTCTAATAGAGTGACAGGGAAAGATCCGGGGATAGGCAAGTTGGCCGGAGTGGCAGGTTTAATATACATGAAAAGTTTAGGGTTGATAGAAGGTAAACCTGTCCGGTGAGGAATATCAACATTCCTATCCATCACATACTGGATGATCATTGGCAGGAAGCGGTGGTAGGGCAGCAAGTTAGCATCCTTTTTCTTTTGTGAGTTCTTTCTAAGCATAGTTGCCTTGATATCTTGAAAGAGCAGGAATGCATAATCCACATGCAAGTGGTTGGCTGCAGCAACAAAGAGTTTGAGTTGGTTCTCTGTTGGAAACTCATATCCCGAGTGCTTGGGAGTGAGACACCTCTGAAGCACTGTCATGAAAGTGTTATATTTTGGATGTAGACAGGTGCGTTTGAACTGATTCTTGTGGGTGAGCTCCCCATCATAGCCCATTTCCCGAATGGCTGTAAGACATGCCTCCTCATCCGGGAATTCCTCAAATTCTGTGGCTAGAGGTCTACTGACTGCAGTGGGTAGTGAAAAGATTGATCTGAGGCGGTGATGTGGAATATTTACTTGGAAATCATCAACCTCAGCATGTAAGACCTCCTTTCCTCTTTCATTAAGTCTGACATCACAAGTTTTCCAAAACTTTTGGACATATAACTCAGGAACATGTGTGCCTGTGGTGGCTGGGTTGTAGGTTAAGAGGTGATTTAGTGGATAGATTTTGAGGATTTCTGTGACTATGGGATAAGTAGGGGTTTTGAGTTTGGTGAGGTCGATATAGTGGTTATTAGGATGAGTCCGGGTGTTAAGGAACTCAGCTTGAGGCATTATCTCCTCAGGGTCACAGATAGCTTGTGCCATCTTATCTGTATAGACTGATAAAATAGTTAAGACATAGATATACAGATAAGCATGAAGGACAACATTACATATGAAATTAGATCCAATCTTTAGAGATTGACAAGGTAGTGGTTCATGTTGGACCAAAAATTTCAAGTGTGAAAAGTTAGTGAAAAATTCTCTAACACTGGAAGGCTTCAGTGTGTAGACAATGAATTGATGCGAGTAAAAGTTGTTTTGAGTGTCTTATTTTAGACATTGGACAGTTATAAACAACTTTGCAGTACTGAAGCATGCTCCAAAAATCATCCTATCATCACTTTTTAGGCCAAAAATAGAGTTGATAGTGAGAACTCCAACACCCCAAGAACACGAAGAACACTTTTTGAGATTTGTGAAATATTTTTACATCAAAGTGTTCCCCATAAGTTCAAACATGCCATCGCAAGTTTGGTTTCACCAAAGGAGTTTGTTTTGTGTCCTAAAAGTTCATACAAAGTCTCGCAAAACCTATCACATTCGGAAGTTTGAGGTCTCAAAATGACAGTCTAAAGTCAAAATTTCAAAATTGTAATCCGTACAAGTTGTTACCTATATGATTTGGAGTATTTTGACACTAAGTTTGAAAATTTTGGCAGCGTAACGAGAGGATTCGTATAATCAAGTGGCCAAAAACGAGAGTGTGTGAAATTTTGAATTTTGATTGAATGGAATGGAGTGATGGATGGATGGGACGGTTATAAAGTAACTAGGATACGTGGCAGTTGGTGATTGGGTGGTTAAACGGTAAAAAATTGCGGCTGATAGAAGTGCTCAATCGCATGCGATTCACACTTTGGTGTGTTAATCGCATGCGATTCATCTCAGGTGTTAGGTCCAGTTCTATCAACTCATCCTAATCGCATGCGATTAATCATATGAGTTGGCCAGATTCTATCAAGCCATTTGAATCGCATGCGATTCACCTTTTCTTATTTCAATCGCATGCGATTGAAGTTCAGTTAAGACATGCGATTGATCCTTAGTGCCTATTGGTAGTCTATCGCATGCGATTAAAGGATAGGTAACAAGAGTTGTAATCCCATGCGATAGCCTATCAATGCGATTGAATTCCATGCTATTGAACGAAGACTTAGAAAATTATCAGTGTTGAGTTTGTAAGTGATTCTATGCGATTGAGTCATAGAATGCGGTTGTCTGTGACCAGTACTCCACACTTAGAGATTTTCTGAAAAATGCAAAGTATCTGAAATTTTGAGTTGAAAAATTATATATTCCAAGATACTTTGATTTGAGTTGTTTACTTTGACACTCTCCCCTTAGACTCTTGCATTTATTCGTGAAAAATTTGGTTTAGGGTTTTGGAGATTGTGTCAGTTGTGAATTTCTCCCCCTACACATGTGCATAATGTGTATTAAATTTCTCCCCCTACACATATGTAACATGTGTATAACCAGGAAAACACACTCCCCCTTGATTGTTGCACCAGATATCTGCACAGAGAACAAACAGTATAACACCTACTCTAAACTAAAGAAAAGAAAGGAAAATAAAAAGAAATATCAGAATGCTAGATTTGCTGATTGAGCATGCCTAACTTGGATACCAACTCAGTGAATCGACTTTCGTCTAATGGTTTGGTAAACAGGTCAGCCAGCTGATTTTCAGTAGGAACATACTGTAGCTCAATTAATCCTTTCTGAACGTTATCTTTTATGAAGTGATAACGGATATCAATATGTTTATTTTTAGAGTGGTGTACCGGATTGCAGGAGATGGCGATGGCAGACTGAGAGTCGCATAAAAGTTGAATTTTGTCATACCTGAAACCAAAATCTGATAGTTGTGTACGTATCCATAGACTTTGTGAACAACACATTGCAGCAGCAACATACTCAGATTCTGCTATAGAAGTGGATACACATTTTTGCTTCTTTGATGCCTAGCAGACTAACCGATCTCCCAGAAAGTGTGCACTACCAGAGGTGCTTTTCCTATCAATCTGGCATCCGGCATAGTCAGCATCGGAGTAAGCATGAAGATCCAGATTTGAGTCCTTGGGATACCACAGACCAAGATCCATAGACCCCTTGAGATATCTGAAAATTCACTTAACAGCTAACAGATGTGACTCCTTAGGATTCGCCTGATATCTGGCACAGAGACAGGTAGAGAACATGATATCTGGACGACTTGCAGTTAGGTATAGTAAAGATCCAATCATCCCATGGTAAGTTTTGAGATCCACTGGAGAGCCATCTGGATCTGCTGATAGTTGTGCTTTGGCAGCCATGGGTGTGGAGATAGGATTACAGTTGAGCATATCGTACTTCGTGAGAAGATCCTTGATATACTTGGACTGGCAAATGAAACTGCCATGACTCAACTGTTTCACCTGGAGTCCGGGAAAGAATGACATATCTCCCATCATACTCATTTGAAACCTGTTTGTCATGGTTTGTGCAAACTCTTCACTGTACTTTGGATTCGTAGATCCAAAGATGATGTCATCCACATATATCTGGACAAGGATTTTGTCCCTACCTTTAGTCTTTGTGAATAGAGTGGCATCTGTCTTTCCCTTTGAATAACCCTCACCTATCAAGTACTCAGATAAGACATCATACCATGCACGTGGAGCTTGTTTTAATCCGTACAAGGCCTTATCTAGAATATAAACATGGTTAGGGTATTTGGAGTTGATAAAACCTTCAGGTTGTGAGACATAGACTTCTTCTTTAAGAACACCATTGAGAAAAGCTGTCTGCACATCCATCTGAAAGACACGGAAGCTGCGAGAGGCTGCATATGCGAGAAAAAGTCGTATAGCCTCAATGCGAGCAACGGGGGCAAAAGTTTCATCATAGTCAACGCCCTCTTGCTGATTGTATCCCTTTGCTACCAACCGAGCTTTGTTGCGAACAACCACTCCATCCGAATCTCACTTGTTCTTGAACACCCATTTAGTTCCTACGACAGATTTGCCATAAGGGAGAGGAACTAATCTCCAGAATTTGAGACGATCAAATTGGTGTAGTTCTTCTTGCAATGCAATTACCCAATCAGGAGCATCTAATGCCTCACAAGTCTTGGTGGGTTCAATCATACTCAAGAAACCCGCGAATTGACATTCATTTGCAGTTGCTGATCTTGTTTGAATGCCAACGGAGGGATCTCCAATTATGTTCTCCTCAGAGTGATGTCTGGTCCACTTTATTTCATGAGAAGTAGAAGAGGAAGGAATAAGATCTTCGATGTGTTGGGCTTCTTCTTCAACTTCACTGGTGAAATTAGGATCTGAATCAAACACAGGTGGGCTATCCGGGTCAGCCATAGGAGCAGTCACAGGGGGCTGTGTGACTGAGACAGATGTAGAATCCTCAGCATATAGATCGGCAAATGGATTCGTCTCTGTGACCGTAGGAGCTGTGATAGATACACTCGTTTGTGCAGCTATGTTGTCCCTGTTGTCAGTTAAAACAGGAGAAGATTCAGATCGAAAGAAATCAAACATAAAGTCAAGATTTGTATTAGAACTGGAAGAAATGTTTGATTCTTTATTTTGAAGGACTGGTCCTGAACAGGTAAGTTCAGAAGCAACTTTTCCTGATGGTGGTGATAAAACATTAACATCCAATGTATCATCAAATGTTACATTGATGCTTTCTACAATGCTCTTTGTTCCTTTATTTAAAACTCGATAGGCTTTAGATTCAGTGGAGTAACCCAGGAAAATAGCTTCATCAGCTTTAGGAGCAAACTTTCCTATGTTATCATTGTCATGTAGAACAAAGCACCTATTACCAAACACATGAAAGTATTTGATATTTGGTACTATGCCATTTGCTAGTTCATACGGAGTTTTATTAAAGCGTTTATTTATAAAAGAGCGGTTCTGCGTATAGCAAGCAGTGTTGATGGCTTCAGCCCAAAAGGAAGGTGCGAGCCCGGAGTATGACAGCATGGTGCTGGCAGCTTCAACCAGAGTTCTGTTTCATCTTTCCACCACACCATTCTGTTGTGGAGTGTGTGCTGCAGAGAACTGATGGTTGATCTTAACTAGGTCACAGAAGTTTTTTAGAGCATTGTTCTTGAATTCTGTTCCATTGTCTGTACGGATTGTGACAACACTCTGACCATACTTGTTCTGCTGCTACTTGATGAATGTGATAATTGTTGGAGTAGCTTCATCTTTAGCACGCAGGAATTTGGCCCAAGTATACCTGGAATAGTCATCCACCATGACTAGGATATACTTCTTCCCATGCTTGGACTGAATTCTCATAGGACCACAGAGATCCATATGCAGGAGATCTAAAGGCTTGGCAGTGCTAAACACTTTCTTTGATTTATGAGACGCCTTCTTCATTTTTCCCTTCTCGCAGTCTGCACAAAGATGATCCTTGTTAAATCTTAGCTTGGGAATGCCTCTCACTAAGTCACTAGTGACTAGTTTGTTAATATTCTGAAAGTTCAGATGAGAGAGTTTTCGGTGCCATTGCCAAGTAAGATCGTTTGAAGCTTCGGACAGAAGACACACAGATGTAGGAGAATCATATTTCTCCAAATCTATGGAATACATGTTAGATTTCCTAGAGCCTTCAAGTAGTTCTTCTTGAACACGACTACCAGATCTTTGTCACAGAACTTTCTGATGGTAAATAGATTATGACCCAATCCTTCAACATAGGAGACTTTCTTGATCTTGATGTGCTTCTTCTTAATGTCTCCGTACCCCATTATTGGTGCAACATTGTCATTCCCAAAACGTACAGTCCCGGAGTACTTAGGAACGTAATTTTTGAGAAGACTTTTGTTGCCAGTCATATGCTTGGAGCAACCAGAGTCCAGGTACCACAAGTGAGGCGCAGTCATAGTAAGTTCTTACAGGTGAGAGAGTTGCAGTCATAGTAAGTTCAGAGGACAAAACTTCTAAAGATTTATGCTTAGGAACCCAAGCTTGTTTGATCTTTGGTTTAGAGGAAACATAATTTGCCATGATTGGTTTTCTCGGATGTTTCGTGACCACTGTTGGTATGACAGTTGATGAAGTCGTAGATTGAGGATTCGATCGAGTTGCAGAAGCGTTTTGTTTACGAATCCATATCTTTGAAGATTTGTTAAGAATTGGTTTTGACTTAAAAACATCAACTGGGTTTTGGTGAACCTGTTTCTTTGGAGCAGTGGGTGGTACCACTCGTTGTGGATGTGTCAGCTTGGGTTTGGTAGGTTTATCATTTATGGGCGAATGGTTGTATGAACGTTTTTATGAGTGTAAGTATTGTTCATGAGCGCTCCATGCCTTTTTGAATGCCTCGTACCCTTGCTTTCTGTAAACTTCCAGTTCCTTGATCGTCAATAATCGTTTGGATTTGTTTAAGCGCTTAAGTGCATGTGATTGACGTGTGGTGATCCACTAATGAATAATGTATCCTTTTGAATTTAGAAATGGGACACATACTTGATTAGCATAAAAATCAGTCCAATCAGTACATGGGTTAACACCAAAATATTTTCTCAATTGATCATAACAACATTTAAATTCACAGTATCCATGAGTACAGCCATCACTCATACAAAACATGGTAGAAGCAATTTTGTCTTGTGAACAGGAATGATTACAGACAGAATCAAACATCAAAACGTTTTCACAGACAGGTTTCAAATTTGAACACTTCCTAGTGGATCTAGGAATAACTCTTTTCCATGATGCATTTATTTTACACTCCTCGTTTCCAGGTTTCTTCACATCTGCAGCAGAGGGTAAAAGATTAGAATTAAGTTGTGGTCGACTAGCTGCAGCTAGTGATGATTCAGGTACGTCTAAGTGCATACGGGAAATGTGATTTGAAGTGGAAAGTTGCTTTGGTTTGTAAATCTGTTTGAGCTTAAGATTTGTTTCATCAGTTTTATTAACAAATTTTACTTGTGTACTACAGTTTGAAGACTTGGTGGATGCATGAGTGGAATCATCAAGTTGTGAACCATAGAGAGAAAATATGAATGGAGTAGGGGGTTGCATCTCTTCTTGGATCTTCTTGATTCTTTCTTTTAGGACAAACTGTTTCCTGCATAGTTCGTTTATGATCTTTTCATCATGAGCAAAGGAGGTCTTAATGCGCTATTGGAGAGTATTGGTTTCTTGCACCAGAGAAGATGTATCAGAGGTAGGACGTTTGAATTCATCTTGAATGGCTTTGGCAAGGTCCTGTTAAACAAGGTGGGTAAAACAAAATTCCTGCAAGGTGTTGAATCTGTCTTGTAATTCTTTGTGACGAATGTATTCAACAGTGGGCTTTGGTGAAACAGGAGAGTAGAGTTCGTCATCAGTGTAGACAGAAGATGAAACATCAGTATCAGATGATGACGTGAGACAAGTGAAGTATGAGTCATTAAGATCAGAGTAGTCAAATGGAATTTCAGTTCGGAGATTAAGAGTTCGTTTGACGTCTTCTTCAATACGTTCCTCTTCTTGACCAATAAAAACCATTAGTTGGGTAAGGCCTTCGTCAAACAGATCAAAATTGTATAATTGTTTGGACGTAACCTTGCACAATGCATTTGGGTGTTTGAAACGAAGCCCATCGAATTTCCATCTGGAGAAAGGACGTTCCTTTTCTTTGTATTGAGAGATGATCTTGTCGCTTTGATCACATTTCGACAAAAGATATTCAAGTTCATAGATTCTGGAGTAAAGAGTACTTAGTTCATTCCTAAGTTCATTTTTGAGAATTTCTGAATTCCTTTCAGCACATACACATTCTGCTTTGGGGTCTAATATGGTGCTATTCGTTTTATCTGTTAACTCTAGGAATTCAGATTCTTTTATAGTTAATTGAGTCTTAAGGCTAATTAACTCATTATCTAGTTGTTTAATTACAGTTTGTGACTCTTTATCTTTGCATCGTGAGACATCTTCTAGAACTTGATTTCTAGTGGTTAATTCTATTATCTGATTTTCTAACTCTTTCATTCGGATTAATATGGTTTGTATGTGTTCATGTTTAAAACCCATATTGTAGTTAGAGTTAGAAGATACCTTCCCGCTCTCCAAGCTCTCCTCATCTGAGTCAGAAAGATCATCACCATCATCATCCTCTCTACTTCCTCCACCATTATGAGCCATCAAACAGAACTGAGCATGATCTTCACCATCCAGATCACTGTCCGATTCTGTATCATCCAGGAACTGATCTTCTTCTACTAGCAGCGCGTTACCAGCCTGTCTTTGTTTGAACAGACGGTACTTCTGCCGATAGTATTCAGCATCTTTGGTCTTTTTCATTGGGCATTTCCGGATCAAGTGCCCTGATCTTCCACAGTTGTAGCACTTGGAGTCAGTTTTCTTTTCCTTCTTCTTTTCTTCCCTCTGGTATCTTGGCTTGTCAACAGGAGCAGCTCTTTCGGGTCTCCTAGAACCTGATGTGAACCGTTGTCTATTGTTAGTCTTGCTGAAGCGGTTCTTGAAGTTCTTGTTGGCCACTGTGAGAGCTTGAAAGGCAGCTTCTATTGAATCATCATCATCATCATCATGATCAGAATCACTGATAACCACATGTTTAAGTTTCAAGGATCTTGATGATGTCTCCCTAGGGATTCTGTCCGCCACCACCAAGGCAAGAGGGTCAGCAACTGGTTGTTTTGGGTTAGTCTGCAAAATTTCATCTTGATACTGATTGAGATCTTCGAAGATGTTGTGGAAGGTGACAGATGTAAGATCTTTGTTGAACTGTTTGTAAAGCCTGGCATAGCCTTTTCACTTAGGACCTAATGAATTCAGAAAAACACAGTTCAAATCAAGGTCAGTTCTGACAATTTGATTAGATCTCATTTCATTTTGCAGCTTGCAATATCTGCCATATGTTTCAGACAGAAGCTCATTTTCACGAGCTTTGAAATCATGGTAACTGTTGACCAGTTGAGTACGTTTGATGTACTCTCCTTGTTCAGGGCCTTGTAGCTATTTTTTGATTTCATCCTTGATTTCCTTGGCAGTACCCAAGCTATCCATCTTCAGATAAATCTCAGATGAGAGACCCTGTTTCAGATAGTACTTTGGTAGTCTCTTAGCTTTCTTTGTTTCCTTCTCAGTAGCAGTCAGCTCATCATTGGTCGTTTCTCTCTCATGTCTGAGAATGGGGGGATTTTTAGTTGGGTCAGCTTCAACGATCCTTGTGAACTTGGTGTTGCCCTTGTAGATGCATTCTATCATCTTGTCTCCAAAGATTTTGTTGTGTTCAAGGAAGTCCATGAACCTTCCTTTCTAGACATTGTATTCCCCCCGAAACAAAACAGGAGGTTTCATGTCGGTGCCAATGGACATCATTTAATTTGTACTTGACATGATTAGTGATTTAGTAAGAAATGATCGTTTACTTGTGAGATGGTTTGATTGTTTGAAAGCTTTACCTAAAAAGTGTGTCTGTTCAAGCTTGATCTTTGAAGTGACTTAAAAATTGATTAAAGAACTAAGTCTTTTGAATTTCAATTTTGAATTAGATCTTAAGAAGATTAAATTCAACTTTGAACTAGATGGACTTAAGGTAATTTAATTCACCTTTGAATTAGATCCGATTTAGATTAAATTCAAATATGAATTAGATTGTTTTGATTAAGTTCAAGTATCCTAGAGTTCTTTAAGTCAAGTCCAAATGAGTCAATCACTAGTCCAAGTATAAGGAATGTCACTGTTTGGAATTTGTCTTATCAAGTGCGAATACAGGTCAATTGAATGCGATTAGGTGAGTCCTTGAAAACAAGCAGAATATGAACTTAGTATTGATGGTTAATCGAATGCGAATCAATCCTGTTTCATCAAACACTTAGGAAATAAACTGTTAGTCCTGTCAATCTCATGCGATTGCCAATAGAGTGTAATGAATAGTACTGATATGGTTTGAAAAATATATCGAGTGCGATTCAATCAAATGTGATTCCAACAGTAACGGCTGATAGATGTTCAAGTGTTAATCACATGCGATTGTCTTTATACTTAGGCTGATAGGGGAATTACATGCGATTCACACTTAGTCTATTCAGGCTAACTTATCAACTGACTCTATAAGCCGCACACTTCAATCGCATGCGATAGGGGATCCGGCTGATAGAGTCTGATATGTCCTTTTCAAATCAGATTGCCTTACCCTGAATAGTGTCTAACCACTTTGTACTTGATTGGTATGGCAAGTGCTTGACTTTCCTTGTTCAACACTTAAACTGTTTATAATTTATAATTAAATAAATTACAAGAACCGATTTCTTTTTCTTCAAGTTGTACTATTCAGATCAAGAACACAATAAATTCTTAAATACCCAGAAAAATTAATGTTTGAAAAGAGGGTATTTAATGACTTTTCTTGACCGAGAATGTATAGATAAACTTTCGGTTCAAGTTTTTCTTCAAGAAAAGTTTTCGTAGACTTTGTAAGCTATGTAAAACAACCCAAAGGTAATTTAAAGAAGATGAGGTTTATACCTTTACCGAGTTCTACCTTTTGTAGTCGTTTGAGCTAAAGTTTCTTTGAAGAAAGTCGAGGTTCTTGAACTTGTGAGAAACCGAGTATCTTCTTCTTCTTGTAAGCTTGAGATCTTCGAATTTTTGTAGTTCCTTTTCGAACAATCACGAGCCAAAACAAGTTTGGCTCTGATACCAATTGATGGTCCTGTAATGTATACGGATGAAGCAATGCTAGATGATAGTCTTGCTAGTGTGTGTTTGTGTGTGTATTCGGTTTGTAGAGAGAGAGAGAGAGAGCAGAGAGAGAGTATGAAGAACACAAACACAAGTAAGAGAATATGCAAAGTTTAATTGATAATGTGGGGGGAAATGCCTTTATATAGCATTTCCCCAACTTTGAGTAATTACATATTACACCCCTCACTTTAATATTTTTAACATCATCACTAAAGGACCAATCATCCCCAAAAATTTTGTTGTTGTCAGTGATATATCCGCTGACAAAACAGACATAAGTGAAAAAGAAGTAAGGAAGCCTGTTGCATCCTGGACAGATGAAGACTGGAAACTTTTCATTCTGGATGACAAGGCAAAGAGTGTTCTGGAAAATGCCCTGACCAACGAGATCTTGCATATAGTGACTGGGTGTCAAACTGCAAAAGAGATATGGGATACATTAAGTATTACATATCAGGGCACTGATCTGGTCAAGTAGCAAACGAAGAGTCATCTGAATAGATCTTATGAAAACTTCTTTTCGAAGAAGAATGAAACCTTGCCTGATTTGTTCACAAGGTTTCACTGCTTGATAAATGACCTGCTAAGTTTGGGTGTTAAGAAAGATGAAGCTGAACTTGTGCTGAAATTTCTGGATGCGTTACTAGAAAGGTTCAATGAAGTAACCATAGCACTGAGGGCTGGAGGAACACTACATATGTATAACCTACAGTCCATCTACGGGTTCTTGTTCAATCATGAACAGATCACAGAGCACAAGAGAACTTCTCAACAACAACTTAAGGATTCTTTGGATAAAGTAGATATTGCATTAGTTGCACAGAAAAAGAAGAAAGGTTCCAAGGCCTTGGTTGTTGAATCTGAGACTGAGTCAGAATCTCAAGCTGACCACTCAGACTCAGACTCAGGTGATACTGATGATGTTCAGACTATCACTGAGCAGATGGCCATGCTAGCCAGATGTTTGAGAAGAGCTCAACGGGGAAGAGGAAGATCTGACAGGGGCAAAGGGAAGAGTTCCTTTGATCCCAAGAAGGCTTTGTGCTTCAACTGTCAGAAGAAGGGACATATTGCTGCTGAGTGCAGATTAAAGAAGGAAGAATTAGCATCAGTTGCTGATAAGAATGCTTACAGAGCTGATAAGTATAAAAAGAAATATACTCAGCTCAAGAAAGCAAAGCCAGAAGCCAAAGGACTTTATGCTGAAACCTGGGATACAGAATCATCTAACTCAGATGACGATGATATTTGTCTAATGGCTTAAGAAGATGAAGAGTTTGAAATTGATGAATTTGATTATGGTTTGTCTGAGTCAACTTTTGAAGATGACATGAAGGAAGCTGAGGAAAATAGCAAGCTTAGTGATTGGGATCCTGCTTCCATGTACAAGGTTAGTAATTTCAACTCTTACACCGTTGACGAAAAGGGTCTTGCCTTCGATTATTTGTTAAATGATTTCAAGACCGGCCTTAAGTCTCAAAAGGACCTCAAAGCTGAGATAGCTAAACTGAAGAATGAGATTAAGGAAAATCGTTAGAACACCAAAAAGTGAGGGTGTTTTATGTAAATTTTCCAAGGCTATAAAAAGCCTTGGTGCGATTCTAATGCTAAGCTTTTGCAATCATTTACTACACATTTCTCAAGGTGTTTGTGTGTGTCTCTCTCAAGCCAAGCAAAGCTTCATACAATTCGGACCTAACAAGTGGTATCATAGCCAATTCTCCTTTGAAATTGGTTCTTGATTTTTGTTCCAATCATTAGCAATCATCTTCTCAATCAAATCAAGTACAAATGGTGAAGATTCCTGCATCGATTACTGTGTCACAAAGGTAATTTTCATCTTCAATTGGTGCTGGAAGTGAGCTTCTCGAATTCTGTGTTGGTTGATTGAAGAATCATGGATCAATCATTGTTCTATCATTGATTAATCATTGCACAATCATTGATGATTCAATCATTGATCAATCATTGCTGGAAAGTTCTTCTCTGTTCTTTAATTGTTCTGCATATTGCTTGATGTTTTTCGTGGAAGGTTTGAAGTTCTTCTCTAAATTCAACATTCTTCTTCTCTAATCATTGGAATAATGATTATAATCAACTAGAAATCATTATCTGCTGTACTTTTTGTCATACATCTACTGTCACATCAATTATTCTTGAGAAACGTGAAGATTCAAAAATGGAAGTTTCAGTTTGACGAGAATTTCAGATTTACGAGTTATCATTTTGAAGATTTTTTTTGAATTCAAATTGTTTCTATGGAGGTCGCCAATCATTGAATTGTACTTTGCAAGTTGTTTGGAAAAGATTGATTGGATTATCATTGATTTCTGAAATCTTGAAATTTGAGCTCAAGAACACTAAGAACCGTGTAGATCTGAGATTTCGATCATTTAAATTGAAAAACACCTACTGGAAGGTGTTTGTAGGTAAAAGTTTGTTACTGATTGGAAAGTTTGTTACTGATCGAAGAGGGTAGGTGAAACAGACGAGTTCAATTACCTTGAAAAATCAACCAAGTCTAATTGTGATTTCATGCCATTGGTATTACATTCTAATCAAATTGCATTCGATTCATTTGGAAAAGTATTACTTTCAACTTTGATTGCATTGACTTTAAGTTGACTTCAATTCAACCTACAAGTTACAAGTTCAAGTGTGGATTGAATTCATTTGAAGTTATCCTTTCAAATTGACAAGTATGAATTGCATTCAATTGACAATAGAGGATTGCATGCAATTGGATTTACTTAGTTTGATTTAAGACTTCGTGGTTGATTTAAGTTACCCATTTTGATTACCTGGATTGCATTCAATCAGAAGAGAACATTCAGTTAGTTTGAAAACAGAATAGAATCGCATGCAACTGCTTTGAATGCATTTGATTGATCAGAAGACTTAGAGTTTGAACACAGAACAGAATCGCATTCGATTGTCTTGATCGCATTCGATTGATCAGAAAGTTTGAAAACAGAACTAGATTGCATCTGATTACCTCGATTGCATTCAATTGATACTGATTGAATTCGATTGACTGATTGAATTCAATTCAGATTGTATTGAGTTAATTCTTTATGTGAATTTGAACAAGATTTGTAATTTCAAAGGAGAACCGATCAACAAAAATCTCAAACTCAAATGAGATGCTTGCGATTGGCACTGATACAAAACCGTCGGTTTTGTTTAGGAATGATTACCATGTTTGGAAGGGAAGGTTTATGGATTTTCTAGAACACAATGATACATATGATCAAGCAATGTAGGATTGCATTGAACATGGTAACAAACAATTTTTTAAAGTCATTCCTGCAATTCCAGACAATAATCCTGAAATTCCTGCTGAGAAAAGAGAAAAATCTTTTGATGAGCTTACAGCTCAAGAGAAAGAAGTGAAAAAGGCTTAAAGAATGGCTAAGTATTATATCAAACAAGGTTTATCATCAGAGATATATACAAAGGTGGATAGTCTTGAGACAGCAAAGCAAATATGTGATGAGCTAAAAAGGCAACTACAAGGTACTGAGCAGGGTGAATATATCAAAAAGACTCAACTGGTGAATAGTTTTCATGACTTCTCGGCTAGAGAAAATGAATTACTTCATGAAACTTTTAGTCAGTTTTGCAGATTGTTAAATGAGCTTAGATCAAACAAAATACCTAGATCAGATCTTGATCAGAATAAAGTCTTTCTGAAGTCTTTAGGAAGTGAATGGAGTGAACATGTGAAGCTATACAAACATGTTAACAAAGACTTGACACAAGTAACCTTTCATAATATCTTTGAAGTTCTGAATCAGTATCAATCAGAAGTTTCAAAGTCCTTGCCTAAGGTTTCTGCTGCTGATCCTCTAGCTCTAGTAGCTGCTGACAAACATTCCAGAGAATGCACAAGATCTACCAAATACAAACAGGTTGCCTTTAGTGATTCAGATGCAGATTCAGTGGAAGCAGCTATCCAGGCTTTATCTTTTGTAACTCAAACCTTCAAGAATCGGTTTAACAAGACCAACAACAAGCAGAGGTTTACTTCGGGATCCAGACGTCTGAGAACTACCGGTCTACTGAAAAACCCAGGTTTCAACGAGAAGAGAAGAAGGTGGATAAAAGAGGTGAAATGAAATGTTACAATTGTGGAGGATCGGGTCATCTTATCAGAAATTGTCCTCAAAAGAAAACCAAGGATGCTGAATACTACAAACAAAAGTACCGCCTGTCCAAACAGAAGAAGGCTGGGAAAGTTTTGATGGTTGAGGAGGATCGGTTCTTATCTGATATAGATACTGACAGTGATCTTGAAGCTGATGATCAAGCTCAATTTTGTTTCATGGGAAAGCACGCAGAATCAGATGAGGAGAGCAACCCTACCTTTGACAAGTCAGACTCAGAATCCGAAAAGGTAGACATTGCACAGGTAGATACTAACATTGATTTGCTTGCAGGTTTTAATGGTGCTCATATCCAAACAATTCTTAAAAAGATAAAAAACCTAGAATCAAATGTTAGTAATCTGAAAAAATAAAAACAAGTCACTAAAACAAGTAATTCAAAGTCAAGATCAAGAAGCATAGGGAATAATTGATCAACTTGAAAAAGATTTGCAATTGTCAAAAGATCAATTAAAAGCAACAAATTCCAAACTCTCAGACTTGACAACTGAAACACAAACCATTATTCATGATCTCAAAGCTGAACGTTTGAGTGCTGAAAAAGATTCTGAGGTTTTTCAAAGAAGAAATTGTGAATTGTCTACTAAGATTAAACAGCTTGAAGATTTCATAATCAAAAGAAATCAAAGTGAACAAACAATTTTCTTGAACAAACAAAAAGAAAGACCTTACGGTCGTTGGACATTTAAAGGCTTAGGATTTGATAATCCTCATGTGTTAAATAAAGTCACTTGCAAACAATTCACTCACACTTCATCTGTTTCATCAAAGTCCCACACATGGGTGGTTAAGAATTCAATTCCTGTTGTTTCCGAAAAACAACATCCTCTTGAGGTCAAGAAGTTCCAATCTGCTTCTAAGCACTCTGCTTCTAAGTGGATATCCAAGTCAATTGCTTCCGCAACACATAGAAATCAATCATCTAGTATAACTTCTAAACCTCCATCGTCATCATTTCATAGCCCTCCTATGAAATTGAATCACAAACACAAACAATTCGCTCTAGACATGAAGATAACGTCTAAATGGATTCCAAATATTTCATCAAAAGGAGTTAATATTGTTCATTCTCATTCACACCCTGACTAAATCTTCTTTGTTTTCATTTTGCAGGAACCTGATTTATGGTACCTGGACTCTGGTTGCACAAAGCACATGACGGGGGATAAAAGTCTTCTCAAAAATTAAGTTTCTAAGTACTCCGGAAATGTAAGATTTGGGAATGACAATGTCGCACCAATTTTGGGGTACGGAGATATTGAAAAGAAGAATATAAAGATTAAGAAGGTTTCATACGTGGAAGGGTTGGGTCATAATCTATTCAGCATCGGGCAATTCTGTGATTGTTGGTCCGGTAAATATTACGGATGAAGCAATGCTTGATGTTTAGTATGTGTTTGTGTATGTGTTCGGTTAGAGAGAGAGAGAGAGAGTCAAGAGCTAGAGAGAGTTCACAAACACAAGAGATGAATAATGCAAAGCTTAACATTGAAATATGGGGGAAATGCCTTTATATAGCATTTCCCCAATTTTGAGTAATTACTTATTACACCCCTCACTTTAATATTTCTAACAATCTCCCCCTAAGTGAGGTGTGTAATCATTCACAACAAATAAATACATAAATCTATTCGTATCCCGATTTGTTGCGAATCCCGAATGCCACTTGCCACTTGCGTATTTGCCTTCTGCTTGCTAGTGTCGTTCTCATTCTTTCTATAGCACGATAGGCTTCCGCATGTTCTTCATCAGTATAGGCTACCCGGTTATCCCACACTTTCTGATGTATCTTATGATGGAGAATTTTCAAAGTGCCGTCTGAATACGCCATGAGTTCATCAACTCTGATGAAGATCTTTTCGCCTTTTGTATTCTTTGAGACGACCCCTCGATCACCTTTGAAGTTTGGATGGCCATCATAGATAACTGTCAATTCTTCAAGCTTTTCTAGATCTGGATGGCTTTGATTAGGCTTTAAGAGATTGACTTTCAGATAGTTGTTTTCAACTCCGAGTTGCAGATCATGTTCCTCAAAGTATTCCATTAAGTTTCTCATGTATTTCATCAGAGCTCCTCTTCCAAACTCATCTTCAGGCCACTTTCCTCTTTTCTGAGAGAGGGTGTCAAAGATAAAGCTGATGTCTTCAATACTTACAAACCTTAAGTCTGCTTCGTTGAGGAAGTATGACCGGTTGTTTGCTCTTCTGACATGAAAGATGGCATACTTTATTCTGAAGGTTGTCTGAGTATAGATATTGATAAGTTCAACTATAGGATACTCTGATTTGATCTCTTCGGGTTTTGTCATGGACTAAGAGAGGATGTGTTCATATCTTCTTCTCAGTTTGTCGTCCATGTTCCGCAACTCAGGGGAAATAACCTGTATTAGCTCATTGCTGAATATGTCTGGAATTCTTTCTTCAAGATTAGCAGCATTGACAAAATAAGGTTTCCATATAGGTTGTTGGGCAGCACTTCTTGTGAACATGTTGCCTGCATCAAGTCCTGGATCCCCACGATACACTGGAGGAGCAGGTGGCACAATGAAGCTCCGTGGCAAGGGCCATTCAGACTCTTGTCTTGTTTTCTCAGCTGCCTCTCTCTGTTTGTTTCTTTCAAGTACATCGGCAGCTGATTCTTGAAACTGACCAGGAGGAGGAGGGAAAGTTTCATGAACTTCAACATTAATCCCACTGAGAACCCTGGACACGTCGAAGATTGGTTTCTTTTGTTTAGGCTTTCTCCTAGCTTCCTTTCTAGAAATTGCTTCCCTTTCTTTTCTTTTAAGTGCAAGTTCTTTTTCACTGGGAATGTCATCAAATTTGTGGACAATTCTAGGAGAATCTGGACATGCAGCAAACTCGACATATTCATTAATGCCTTTGAATAGTCTTTCCATCTCATAATCCTCAGTCTCCTCCTCCGGTTGAGCAGACCTACCTTCCCCCACATGCCTTGCAGGTGATGTGTGAATAGATTCATATAAATCTTCCACTTGTTCCTCTGAGTCACTAGACCAGTCAAACATCTCAGCATGGGGCTGCTCGTAAGGAATTTCACCTTCTTTAAGATCACTTGGCCTCGGTTCAGATTGTTGCTGAGGTACATAAAGTACAATTTGTTTTTCAGCATTTTCCTTTTGTTGTCGTTCATAAACTTCATCAGCCAAATGTTGTTGTTGTTGATTCCCAGACCCAGCTGAACTTGTACCTGCATATAAGTATGAACTGAATAGAGGAACAGGTACAACTGGTACATTTGCAGCCGCATAGGGAGAAGTCATATATAATCTTCTTCTTTTCTCCCCCTCGGGTTGATCATCAGGATCTTGATCATCCCGCCTCTTCTTGCTTCCCTGAGCCTGAGCCTGAGCCTGATAAGTTTGTTCAAGTATTGTCAGCCGATCAGTAACCTTTGATAAAGAAGTATAGAAACCTCTGGTGATCCCATCTATCTTGTTGTTTACGTCTTCATGAAACTCTTGAAAGTCAACCATGGAGATTCCCTGGACGCTGTTCATTGCGAAGAGTAGTCAGAAGGTCTTGATCATGAGCTGATTATGGCTGTTGTTCCAGAAGTCTGACATATAGCAAGCTCTTTAAGGCATCAACTGACATAGATGATGGATCAGGTTGTGGCTGTGGTTCTGGCACTGCAGGTCTAGCATTAAGAAGTGCTTCTATTCTATTCAATGGTTGAGCTTGGGCCTGGGAAGCTTGTTCAATCCAATCCAACCTTTGATTTGTCGTTAGTAGTTGTTGGTGGATTGGTGCCACGGCTTGTTGAATGTGATCATGAAGTTCTGCACGTGAAACAAACCCGGAATCATGAAGACTTCCGGTTGAAGTACCAGCCACATAGGCAGTACTACCTACTAGAGCAGTAGGAATGTTGGCTCCAGCAGGATTTTCTTCCAATCCTCGAATGGCACCTGAAAAAGTACCACCTCTGGAAGTTGAGGAGACTTGTTGAGTCAACAAGCTCAGTGCATCTATGGTAACACGGTGTTGATCAAGATATGCGGAAATCCGCAGTATATCAAATTGTGCACGAAAAGGAGTCAAGGACGAGGGAGGCGGTCCTCTTTGTTCAATAGGTCCAACACCCAATTGGGGTTGACCCAGTGTATGTGCTATAACCCTGTGCAATAAAGACTGTGCCTGTTGAGAGACACCGTAGTGGCTTTGTGGGGCGGAAACTTGCACGGGTGGGATCACCGCGACTTCTTCAATATGAGGCCCAGCAGTGCTAGGCCTCATAGTAGATGTGGCTTCATCATCACCGCCACCCCCACCATACCCCGCATATTGATCAGGTTGAATGAGAGAGTCAGGGGTGACAGAACCAGGTTCAACAAATAAGGAATAACTTGGCGAAGTGACTGGAATATCATGTTCAGGGGCAACTATTGCCTTTCTTGCTGGATTCAAAGGAATGACAAGCCCACCTGCTTGAGAAATTGTAGTATCAGGTTGAGCAGTGGGTGTCACATCTGGTGAGGTTGGTTGTGGGTCGGTTAATTTCATGAAGGAGGGTGTGCTTTCTGCTGGTTGTTCGATTGGGTGCTCAGGAGTGACCATGGGAGATATAACAGGTTCAAAGGCAGGGGCATCTCCTGGATGAGAAGCAGACTCATTATGAGAAGAACTAGATGACTCAGAAATGTCAAGACCAAGTTCTGTAAGAACAGCTTGGGTGCGGGTGGATTGAGAAAGAGATTGAACGATGGCTTGAATGGTGGCGGGATCTTATGCATCCCCTCCCTCTCTAATCTCATCATCTTCACCCTCTTCTCCTCCCCTCTCTTCATTTTCTCTCTGCTCTTCCCTCTCAGCATCTCCCACAGATGTCTGAGACCTATGTTCTAATTCCTTACCAGGTTCTACACCTCCCTGGGCAGGTATGGCCGGTTCTGGCACAACCATGGGAGATATTCCTACACTCTCCCTATAACTCTTAACAATATCATTCTGCTCACAAAGATCTAAGAGAGATACAGGGAAGGGTCTTGGAATTGGCATGTTGGCTGGAGCGGCAGGTTTTATATACAAGAAAAGTTTAGGAGTAATAGAAGGTAAACCTGTCCTCCGAGGAATATCAGCATTCCGATCCATCACAAACTGGATGATCATTGGTATGAAGCGGTGGTACGGCAGCATGTTTGCATCTTTCTTCTTTTGGGAATTCTTCCTTTGCATAGTAGCTTTAATATATTGGAAGAGAAGAAATGCATAGTCTACATGCATATGGTTGGCTGCAGCGACAAAAATGTTGAGCTGATACTCAGTGGGGAATTCATAACCCGAGTGCTTTGGGGTGAGACACCTTTGAAGCACTGTCATTAATGTATTATACTTTGGGTGCAAGCTGTTGCGTTTGAATTGACCTTTACGTGTGAGCTCACCATCATACCCCATCTCCATTATAGCTGCAAGACATGCATCCTCGTCTGGGATTTCCTCAAATTCTGTTGTAGGAGGTCTGCTGTCTGCTCTGGGTAGGGCAAAAATTGTTCTAAGGCGACTAAGAGATATATTGACTTGAAATTCGTCGACCTCAGCATGGATTACTTCATAACCCTTGTCATTGATCCGCACATCACATGTTATCCAAAATTGTTGAACGTATAGTTCAAGTACATGTGTGCCTGTTTTGGCTGGGTTATAGGTCAGTAGGTGATTGAGTGGGTGTATTTTGAGAATTTCAGTGACAATTGGGTAAGTAAGGTTTCTCAGTTTTCTTAAGTCAACAAAATGGTTGTTTTCATGAGATTTGGTGTTAAGGAATTCTGCTTGGGGCATAATCTCCTCTGGGTCACGTACAGCTTGAGCCATTCTATCTGTACAGGTAGATAAAACAGTTAAGATAAGGATAAAGAGATATGCATGACAAAAGTTTGACCCATGTTGACCAATGTTCTAACACCTTAAGTGTTGAACCTTCACTGTGTACAGGATGATTTTTAGTATAAAAAAGTTGTTTTGATACTTTATTAGTGTCAATTATATAGTACTGAACAACTTTGTAGTACTGAAGCATAGTCAAAAAATTACCCTAACACCTCCTTTTAGGCTAAAAACCAAATTGTTAGTGTATGTTTATACCCCCCTAGAACACGAAGAACACTTTTCTAGATTTTTAAAATATTTTTACATCAAAGTGTTCCCCAAGTGTTTAATATACTCATCGTAAACTTTGTTTCATCAAACAAGTTAGTTTCGTGTACCAAAAATCTCTTCAAAGTGTTGAGACTCTCATTCGCATATAGGTGTTCTAAGGCCAAAAAATACCCTTTTAACTCAAGATCTTCAAAATGTAAACCGTACAAGTTGTTACCTTTAATATTAGGAGTATTTTGACACTAAAATTGCAAATTTTGGCAGAGTAACGGGATGTTTTTCAAAATCAAGTAACCAACAAAACGAGAGAACACTTAGTCGAATTTTCGAATTTTGAATCGTGTGAAGGACGTTTGGTAACTGATGAGTAACTTATGTTAGTGAAAAAGGACACGTGTCAAGCTCTGATTGGCCCTCACAGTCGGTTAAAAAGAAAGCTGATAGCCAATGCGAATGGTAAAGAAACCCGGCTTATAGAGCTTACGATTAATCCTTTGATGTGTTAATCGCGTGCGATTAACACTTGGTCCTATTAACATGCTAATGAATCACGTGCGATTAACACTTGGTCTTTCAATCGATGCGATTGACTCTTTGGGGTTTTAATCGCGTGTGATTAACCCTTGGTCTCAATCTATGTGATTCTCTTTGGGACTTTAATCGCGTGCGATTAACTCTTTGGTTATCCATGCGATTGATCAAATACTTGAAAAACTCAAGATATCTGAATTTTGAAAATTGAATTTTTTCAGATATGGTTGATTTGAATGTTTGTTTGACACACTCCCCCTAGACTCTTGCATAATTTTTAGGGAATGTGTCAGTTTGATACTTCTCCCCCTACACATGTGCAGTATGTGTATGATTTTTCTCCCCCTACACATATGATACATGTTTAGCACCAGAAAGTCACTCCCCTTTGATTGTTGCATCATGAAGCTGCACAAAGAACAAACAGTGTAACACCTACTCTAAACAAAAATAGGAGAGAAAGGAAAAATGGAGCAACAGTATGTTATATTTTCAGATTGAGCATGCCTAACTTTGATACCAACTCAGTGAAGCGACTTTCGTCTAATGGTTTGGTAAACAAGTGAGCAAGCTGATTTTCAGTAGGAACATATTGGAGCTAAATAAGACCTTTCTCTACATTATCTTTTATGAAGTGATAACGTATATCAATGTTTTTGGTTTTAGAGTGGTGTACCGGATTGCAAGAGATAGCTATGCAGACTGGGAATCGCATAGTAATGGAATGTTGTCATACTTACGGCCAAAGTCTGATAACTGTGTGCGTATCCAGAGACTTTGTGAACAACACATTGCAGCAGCAACATACTCAGCTTCAGCTGTAGAAGTGGATACGTAGTTTTGCTTCTTTGAGGCCCAACAGACTAAACGATCACCCAGGAAGTGTGCACTACCAGAGGTGCTTTTCTGATCTATCTTGCAACCGGCATAGTCAGCATCTGAGTAAGCATGAAGATCCAGATTTGAATCTTTGAGGTACCACAGACCTAGATCCATATACCCTTTTAGATATCTGAATATCCGCTTAACTGCCAGTAGATGTGACTCTTTAGGATTCGCCTGGATTCTGGTACAGAGACAGGTAGAGAACATGATATCCGGACGACTAGCAGGAAGATACAGTAACGATCCAATCATCCCACGGTAGGTTTTCAAATCTACAGGAGAACCATCAAGATCTGCGGATAGTTGTGCCTTAGCAGCCATGGGTGTGGATATAGGATTACAGTTGAGCATATCATACTTGGTGAGAAAATCTTTGATATACTTAGACTGGCAAATGAAACTGCCATGACTCAACTGTTTTACTTGGAGTCCGAGAAAGAATGACATCTCTCCCATCATACTCATTTGAAACCTGTTTACCATTGTTTGAGCAAACTCTTCACTGTACTTTGGATTCGTAGATCCAAAGATGATGTCATCCACATATATCTGAACAAGAATTTTGTCCCTACCTTTAGTATTTGTGAATAGAGTGGTATCTGTCTTTCCCTTTGAATAACCCTCACCTATCAAGTACTCAGATAAGACATCATACCATGCACGTGGGGCTTGTTTTAAACTGTACAAGGCCTTATCTAGAATATATACATGGTTAGGGTATCTAGAGTTGATAAAACCTTCTGGTTGTGAGACATAGACTTATTCTTTAAGTACACCATTGAGAAAAGCTGTCTGCACATCCATCTGAAAGACTCGAAAGCTGCGGGAGGCTGCATATGCAAGAAAGAGTCGTATAGCCACAATGCGAGCAACGGGGGCAAAAGTTTTCATCATAGTCAATGCCCTCTTTCTGATTGTACCCTTTAGCGACCAACCTAGCTTTGTTACGAATAACCACTCCATCCGAATCCCTTTTGTTCTTGTAAACCCATTTAGTTCCTACAAAAGATTTGCCATATGGGAGAGGAACTAATCGCCTGACTTTGAGACGATCAAATTGGTATAATTCTTCCTGCATTGCAATTACCCAATCTGGATCATCTAATGCTTCACAAGTCTTGGTGGGTTCAATGATGCTTAAGAAACCAGAGAATTGGCATTCATGTGCTGTTGCGGATCTTGTTTGAATGCGAACTGAAGGATCTCCGATGATGTTCTCTCCAGAGTGATGTCTGGTCCACTTAATTTCATGTGAAGTGGAAGATGAAGGAATGAGATCTTGTAAGTGTCGTGCTTCTTCTTCATCTTCGGGAGAGAAATGTGGATCTGAATCAAACACAGGAGAACTCTCCGGGTCAGGAATCTGAGAAGTCACAGGGGGACAAGTGACAGAAACAGAAGAAGAATCCTCAGCATAGAGATCAGCAAGAGGATTCGTTTCTGTGACCGTAGGAGCCGTTATAATAACACTTGTTTGTAAGCCTTTGTTGTCCCTGTTGTCAGTTAAAACAGGAGAGGATTCAGATCTAAAGAAATCAAACATAAAGTCAAGAACAGGTATGTTTGATTCTTGATTTTCAAGCACGGGTCCTGAACAGGTATGTTCAGAAGAAACTACTGTTGATTTAGGTAGAAAATCTGTAACATTCAATGCATCATCAAATGTTACGTTGATACTTTCAACAATGCTCTTTGTGTTGTTCCCAAATAGTGAATATTACAAACTTAAATAACAATTAAGTGCGGAAATAGTAATTATAAGAACAGAAAGAGATGTCAAAGATTGTTAATATTGATATAACAAACTTTACAGACGAGAATTTAAGAAGAACAGACTTCTTAAATTCAATGAAAAACAAGTACAGACTTGAGAGAAAGTAGACAGACTTTAGATATTGCTTACTGAACATACAGTAATCGTTAGCACACTCTTCTCGACTAAGAGAAGAGTATTTATACATTTCCCTAATCAATCCTAGCCGTTGAATAGGTGACAAACGTCACAATCTAGTGAATTGATTAGCAACAGATTTCCTCATGCAAAACCGTCTTGAAAGTGACAGTTGATGACGTCACTGAGGGGACCATTTGCTGAAGACTATCTTCAGTAAACTGAAAGTTTCAGAGATGAAACTTTCAGCCCTTCAGATGACCGTTATTTATGACGAGACAAATCATCAGTTAAAGTCTTCTGCTGAAATCTTCTTCGAATACTTCAGCGCTGATGGAATGTAAACAAATCAAGACTAACAATCTCCCCCTATTTGTTTATAGACCATCATTATTTACTTAGAATAAACAAATAGAACTATATACTTAAAAGAACTCATATGTACATGATCCAGACTGAATATTTTTGGATTCTTTTCATTTTCCAATGTTTTTGAATTTTTTTGGTTTTACAAGAGAAAAGAAATACAAGAAAATAAAGTTCAGAGAGAAATCAAGAGCTTCTTGATGGCTTGTGTGCTTGAGTGCCTTCCATGACTTTGGCTTTTTCTTCCCATATTTCAGTTTCAGGATCTCTAGGCTTTTTGGCTTCAAATAGTTGTACAATCTTCAGGCGAATATCAGCAGTTTCAGGATCCCTTGAATTAAAGTAGGATGATATTGCCTTCAGATGCATCCAATCAGCATTGTCAAGTTCAGACACCCTCTGAAAACTTGGTCTGTCATAAGCATCCTTGAAGAAAAATCCTCTAGGATTGTCAAGAACTTGTTTGTCATTGAATACGAAACCTGAAGGGAGAGAACAATCCATATTTCTGCAATCTGGAAGAACACCAGCGGCCATAAGCTTAACAATCTCTTCTTCAGATCTCTTAGAATACCTTCTTCCTCTCTTCTTTAAAGGTTGAACCTTATCTTGATTTTCAGTGTTATCTTCAGATGGTTGATAACGTTTCTTCAGAAGATCATAGGATTCTTGTAGATAAGAAAGCCTCTTCTTAACTGACCTAACCAGTTCCGTTAGTTTCAGTCGGTTCAGACACTTCCCAATTTCAACCCATTCAGACAGACTGAATTTTGTAAGGTTGGCCTCGGAGACATACTGAACCTTGAGGAAATTTTTATTTCTCGAGATCTCAACTATGTTTTCACCTTTTTCTTTGGTAACCCTGACTTTTGTGATTGGATCAGGGTCAGCTCTGTTCATTCTGGTTTCAAACCATTCCTTTTCTTTTCGTTCTCTCATTAGCTTGGCTTTCTCTTTTTTTATTCTTTCCTCTTCAATTTCTTTTTCAACAGCAAGCTGAAGAGATTGAGGAGACATTTTCTTCTTAGTCTTTTGTTGACCAGCTTCAAGTTCAGCTGTCTTCTTTGCTTCAGCTTCAGAAAGACGTTGTAATCTGTCAGTCTCTTTAGCTATCTCCTTTGACATTCTGTAATCTTCCAAGGTCAACCCAAGAGCAGCAGCTTCATCTTCTTCAGTGACCTGATCTCCCCCTTTGTTGGACACCTGATTTTTAATTGCCTTCATGCTATAAAACAACAGTTTTTCAGTGTTGATTACTTTAGGCTTTACTACTTCAGTTTCATCTGCAATACCTTTACCTTTATCAGGATTCCTGATAGGTGAAATAGCTTTCTCAATGATAACTGAAGGAAAATCAGTTTTGGAGATTATCAGCGGAATCTGATCTAGGATTGTTGGATTCAGAGTGTTTGATGTTAGATCCCTAGGACTAGGAATATCAACATTCATCATTGTTTCAGATGCAGAAACTGAACTTTCAGTAGTATGAGGAGCATTAGGATGTATAATCAAGGCTGTCTCAGGTTGAGTGACTTTTTGAGGATGAGATTGAATTAACATATTAAAGTCACGTTCAGGGGAAGATCATTCAGAGATTTTAGCATTACCTTCATCCCCAGGTTCACTTAGAGATTCTTCAAACCATCTGTTCAATTCTCTCTGTTCTTTTTCAGTTTCATCTCTAAACACAGAATACTCTTTAATTGTTTGTTTCAGCTGACGAATTTCTTCTTTATCTCGTAGCGACTCTGCTTTCCTTTTCTTGATCTGAGCTTTTATGGTTCTAGCCACAACTGAAGATTTCAAAATTTTCTCCCCCTTAGAAGCTGAGGAAGAGACTGTAGCAGCTTCTATTCTTTCCAATCGTGGAACAATGTGTTTGTTCAGTGTGGCGACCATCATACGCTGCATATCTTTCAGAACTACCTTTTTGTGATAAGACTGAAGATAGTGTTTAGAAGGATAAGCTGTTAGAGAATCGCGGAGTTGCGAATATTGTCAGTGAATGTTTTGAGAAAAGTGATTTGAAACTTTGAAAGAGACTCAGATAAAGATGACTGAGAGGATGAAAGTTTAGATAACACTTCCTCGTAACGTTTATTGCCATTAGCAATATAGTCACGGAGTTGTTTAAAGAGAGTGACCCGGAGTTGATTGTGAAACTGAAATTCTTTGTTTAATGTACTGATGTAATCGATTAAAAGTGCAGTAAGAATTTTAATTTCGTCAGCAAAGTTGACATTTGACATGTGCTGAAGGTGAAACGATGAAACTCTGTTGTAACTTGACTGTGAAGGAGACGAATGGAATCATCAAGTTTTGAGTAGGCATCAAGAACAGACATTGAGTCATCATCAATCTCAGTGGGTGAACGAATGATGGGAGGAGACAAAGGAGTGGTTGTATCAGCTAGAAAATCTTGTTCAGTGGAGGAAGAAGAGGTTTCAGATTTTTCAGAACTGTCGAGAGGATCAGTTACTGATTTGGCAAAAAGTGTTTGTTGAAGAGAAGGAAACTGAGCATTAAGGTCAGTGGAAATATCCTGCCCATAAGCCATCAGTTTATCTAGATGAGATTGATTGGAAGTGGGAGGAAGAAGATTGACAGAATACTCAAAACCAGAAGCAGGATCACAAATGAAACCCTGTTCGTTGTTTAAATTTTTAAAAGAAAGTTGTTGAGGTGGGGTAGGTATAGCCATAGAAACATTCGGGTTTAATGAATCATCAGGGGCTACATTGGGCTTTGCTTCAGAAGTAGCTTTGTGTGTAACTACATCTTCATGAGCAACAGAAATAGCCATAGGTTCAGATGGATTAGCTGAACCATCAGAGGCCAAGATGGTAGAGGAAGGAATAACTTCAGTTTCAGGGTTATCTGAAACATCATGAGTCAAAGGTCTCTCAGAGTCAGATGGTTTAGCTGATTCATCATGGAGGGTGAATACATCAGACTCAGATGGTTTAGGTGCTGAGAGATCATCTGTATGGGTTAAATCCAAAGGATCAGTTCGGACTACTGAACCATCAAGGGATTTTGGCTGAACTGTAGTTTCAGTTGGTAATACTGAAACTGTGACAGGAGTGGTAACAACTGAAGCAGAGGGAATTACTGCAACTGAAGTGGAGAGAACCTCAGTTGAGATTGTGGTTGTCTCAACATCACTGGTTTTGAGAGCCTCGGAGTGTGAGGGTGATTTACACTCGTCATTGGTAGTAAGAGATTTAGTAGAGGTGAGAAGACTTACAATAGGTAGTGGATCAGTAAGGACAGTCTTAGCTTTTGTTGTTTGTTGTTGCGTAGTGGTTGAGTCAGGAGAAGGAGGAGTTTTACGCTTCAGTTTCTTGGATGCAGCAGCAGGATTGTCATCAGAATGTCTTTTTGTTAAAGAAGACAGTTTGATTAGATGCCTCTTTTTCTTAGGAGCAGGCTGTGCAGTGGCCTCTGAATCTGAAGGTTGGTCAGGTTGTTCAGGTTGTTCAGCAGAAGGAGACCGACGAACTGAACCAGCAGGAGTGTCTGTCATCCTTGCATAGTCCATCATGATGTCAGTAAGTGGTATGGGATCAGTCAAGTCAGTGCTGGACCATACAGAGTGAGGAAGAGAAGACAACTCAACTGAATGCTTAGCTGAATAATAATGAGATCTTCGGATCAGTTGTCGAAATATCAGCGAAAGAAATCGAGGAAAAGGAATATGAGAATGTCTCTTCTTCATTCTGACTTGAGTAAGAAGAAGGTTGAAGACAAAAGCAGCATAGTCAACTTTTGTGTCATACATCAGAGCATGACCTAAACTCAGCACGTTGTCAGCCACTTGATCCATTCCTCCTGTTTTAGCAGTCATACAAAAGGAAAGAATACTGAAGAAACTACACCACACGGATGGGAGTTTATTTCGAACTAGGGTTTTGCCTTTGATATATGAAGTAGCAGGAATCTTCAGATATTCATTGATAATTTCCTTTGCTGATTTGGAGAAAGGTTCACAGGGAGACTCATCATCAGTTGGAAGATGAAGAGCTTCAGCAAGAAAATACTTGTCAACACGACATTTTTGCTTGCCGTTCAGGAGGGTGAAAGATATTTTTGGGTTTGTAGAGGTCTCATCGAGAACAGTAGCGGTCATCCAAAATTAACACAGATGTTCCTCAAACATGTCGAGTTGGGTGGTTAACGCATAGTTGATGGGGCAATGACGAAGAAAGTTGAGAAGATGGAAGAATTTTGATTTGGAAGAACCAGGAGTGAGGGATACAGAAATATTGTTTGATTTGAAAACAATATCAGCATTTGAGATGATTGGTACAACTGATTCTGGAAGATGAACACACATGGGTGTTGGGCGAGACATGATTAGAGAGAGTAAAAGCGTGTCGAAGGAGAAGGGAAACAGTAAAGAAAAGATTGAAGAAGATGATGTAGCGTTATATAGGTTGTTAGAGAAAGGAGTGATGAGCGGAGAATAGAGAATGAGACGGTGATTTCAAAAATAAAAACCTTATTTGATTAATATCCAACCGTTAGATGAAACCGTAAACTAACCATAGTTAAAAAAAATAACCGAAGTAAATTGCAGATGCTTATAATTTTTATTTATTATCATTTAATATTTGCAAACTGAAAGGCTGTTAATCAGGGTATTTCAGAGAACAATATTAAGTGAAAATAACTAAGAATTACATTGACTTAGTAAAGTAAAAATTATGAACTAGGCATAAAGATAAGATAGTAAAGAAGAGCACATAACATATCATAAGACTATTTTCCATTAATGAGAAATTCAGACAACATAGTTACAATGGAGCATATTAAAAATGATCAAAAGCAAATAGCCAAAAGAATCTTGTGTCCATGCCAAAAGATGATTGCCCCAGTTGATTAATCAAGAAGATTTACGGCGATTTGGACTGATGCTCCAAGCCCTATATTATTAATCCTGATGGTGATGATTACAAAGGTGAGTTCCATGAAGAAAGTAGTAACAGTAATGAGAGGAAGAAATGGAGGGAAGAGGATGAAAGATGGTGAGAATGAGAAGAATGAGATTATCTAGGTGATAAGTAAAGGTAAATAAAGAAAAGAAGTAATCATTATTTGAAATAAAAACTGAACATGAAATGACGGCTGTAATAAATGCTACCCCAAATAAAGATAAATTGAGTTAACAAAAATTCATAAATCCAAGCAATATTTTATTAACATAAAGTAAAAGAAAACTTACCTTTCAGCCAAAGAGTTTTAGTTGAGAGGTCAGTAGAACAGGTTTCAGTTTGCAGAGTTCAGTCAAGCAGGTTTCAGTGGACCACGTTTCAGTTGAAAATTTCAGTTGCTCAAAGATTCAGCATGCCAAGTTCAGAAACAAGATAATTGAAACGTGCTTCATCTAGAGCTTTGGTGAATATATCAGCTAACTGATGTTCAGTTGGAACAAAATATAACTCAATATCATTGTTAGCAATGTGATCTCTGATGAAGTGATGACGAACATCGATGTGTTTTGTTCGCATATGAAGCACAGGATTGTTTGAAATGGCTATGGCACTGGTGTTGTCACAGTAGATGGGAGTTTTTGCAAGTGAAACACCATAATCAGCAAACTGATGCTGAATCCACAAAATCTGTGCACAGCAACTCCCTGCTGAAATATATTCAGCTTCAGCAGTAGATAGAGAAATAGAGTTCTGTTTCTTGCTTTGCCAACTGACGAGTTTGTGTCCAAGTAACTGACATCCACCAGTGGTACTTTTTCGGTCCAAATGACAACCTGCATAATCTGAATCTGAAAATCCCATTAGATCAAAACCTGAGTCTCTAGGATACCGAAGACCCAGATGAGGAGTACCTTTCAGATACCTGAATATCCTGGATACAGCAGACATATGAGACTCTTTTGGATTTGCTTGAAATCATGCACATAAACATGTAGAAAACATAATGTCAGGTCTACTAGCAGTTAAATAAAGCAAAGAACCAATCATCCCACGAAAAGTAGGCAAATCAACTGCTTTTCCATCAAGATCAGCAGTTAACTTGGTTTTGGGAGCTATGGGAGTTTTCATAACTGAACATTCAGTGAAATTGTACTTCTTCAGTAAGTCAGAAATATACTTTCCTTGATTTATAAAAATACCGGTTTCAGTTTGATTAATCTGAAGTCCCAAAAAGTAAGTTAGCTCTCCCATCATACTCATTTGAAACTTTTTGGTCATGATTCTTTCAAATTCTTTACACAAATTTTCATTAGTAGACCCAAAAATTATGTCATCAACATATATTTGAACAAAAGCAAATCACCTTTTTCTCGACCAAGAAAGAGAGTTTTATCGATTGTACCTCGTTTGAATCCCTTTTTAAGAAGATATGCTGAAAGAGTATCATACCAGGCTCGAGGTGCTTGTTTCAATCCATACAATGCTTTGTCTAGCTTGTAGACATAATTTGGATATTTTGGATTCTCGAAACCAGGTGGTTGCTGAACGTATACCTCTTCTTTCAGTTCTCCATTGAGAAAAGCACATTTGACATCCATTTGAAAAACTTTGAAACCTTTATGAGCAGCAAAAGCAAGAAATATGCGAATTGCTTCCATTCGTGCAACGGGAGCAAATGTCTCATCATAATCAATTCCTTCTTCCTGACAATATCCCTTGGCAACTAATCTTGCTTTGTTCCGAATGACAACCCCTGATTCATCTTTCTTGTTTCTGAAGACCCATTTGGTTCCTATCACAGACTGATTCGATGAGGGTGGTACGAGATTCCATACTTTATTCCTTTTAAACTCATTCAGTTCCTCTTGCATTGCTGATACCCAATGTGAATCTTTTAAAGAATCATTCACTTTCTTTGGTTCAATTTGAGAAATGAAGTCAGCAAACATACAAAACCCGGGTGTTGCTGAACCTCTAGTACGAACCCCATCATTTAGATCTCCAATCACTTGATCAATAGGATGAGCTTTAGTCCATTTGGTGTTAGGAGGTATGGATTTTGCAACTTGAAATGGTTCAGTTGGAGAGTCAGCAAAGGAGGAATTTATTTCGATAAAGGGATCAGAGGGAACTTCAGTTGAGGATGGAGACTGGGAGTCAAAATCAATCAGTGGTATGTCAGGGTTAAAGGGTTCAGGAGTTGGTGTTTTACAGGATGTATCAACTGAAATGGGAATGGGAGTAGTAGGAGGTATGCCATTTTCTTCACAATCATCGCAAGCTGTTTCTGGTGGCAGATCAGCTGAAGTGTCTTCAAAGGGAGAGGAAAGCAACTCATCCCAGTTATCTGAAATTTCAGTGTTTTGATCTGAGTGTCTTGACTGAAGATCTAATTCATAAAATGTGACATCCATTGTTTCAAAGATAGTATTACTTTTGAAATTAAACACTCTGTATGCCTTGGAAATGTTGGAATACCCAAGAAATATTCCTTCATCAGCCTTGGGAGCAAACTTACTTGGGCGATCCTTACTGTTCAGAATAAAGCATGTACAACCAAAGATTCTCAAATGACCAATATTTGGAATCTTGTTGTGCAGTAGCTCATAAGGTGTTTTCAAGTGCCTTTTAACTACCAATGATCTGTTCTGTGTGTAACATGCTGTATTGATAGCTTCAGCCCAGAAACGTAATGAAATCTTTGCTTCAGCAAGCATGGTTCGTGTAGCTTCGATTAGAGTGCGATTCTTCCTTTCAGCAACTCCATTCTGTTGAGGGGTGTAGGCAGCTGAGAAATTCTGAACGATCCAATTTTCTTCGCAGAAATCCTCAAGGGTTCTATTTCGAAATTCAGTACCATGATCACTTCTCAGCTGTTTGACATGAACATCGTACTGACGATTAATTCTTGTGATGAAGCTAATAATGATCTCTGCTGTTTCACTTTTTTTAGACAGGAAAAATACCCAAATGAAACGTGTATATTCATCCACAATTACTAGGGTATATTTCTTTCCACTGAGGCTTGGAGTGCTGACAGGTCCAAAGAGATCCATGTGAAGCAACTGAAATGCTTGATTGATCTGATCACAGTGCTTTGATTTGTAAACTGACTTCTTTTGCTTCCCCTTTTCGCAAGCATGACACACCTTGTCTTTCACATAGCTAATCTTAGGCAATCCTTTGGCAAGTTTATTTTGTGCCAATTTACTCAGGTTTTTGAAATTCAGATGTGACAACCTTTTGTGCCACAACCAATGTAGTTCTTTGACTGACGGTGATAAAAAGCATACATCTGAAGGAGACGAGACTGAATTGAAATCGAGAACATACATGTTATCTATTCTCTTGGCTTGAAGGACTTCAGTGCCTTCTTTATTTCTGATAGAACACTTGTATTTCTTGAAAAGAACAGAATAGTCAGCATCACACATCTGACTTATACTAATCAGATTGTGCTCAAGTCCGGTAACATGAGCAATATTCTTAATGTGAATAACACCTTTCTTCAATTGACCATAGGCATCTGTTTTTCCACATTTACCTCCACCAAATAAAACTTGTGGACCATCAGCTGGCGTAACTTTTGTCAGTAACGATTTACATCCAGTCATATGTCGAGAACATCCACTGTCAAGGTACCAGGTATTGTTTCCTTGACCTCCCTGCATAATTTAACAAAAGGTTAAACCAATTTGTGAACCCACCTGCTGATGGGCTCAGAAGAAATGCTACAGGTAGCGACAGGAGAATCACATGTTTTAGCTTCATGACCTCTAATACCACATTTATAGCATTTACGTGTGGATTTGGAATCCTTTTGCTGTTTGGTATTATCCTTTTGAGAATTAGATCTAGTTAACTCTTTTAACTGATTCATCATAATCTTCAGAGTTGATTCAAATTTTCGAAATGTGCTCAACCTTTTTGATTTTGGCTTTTCATACTGAACACTTTGTGTTTTTGATATTTTGAACTTCTGACTATGTTTTGAATGATTAGATCCAGATGAAGCTTCAGCTGTCAGAGGTTCAGTGATGTTGTGAACTGAAGTGGATTCAGTTTTGATGGAAGTTATGGGTTCAGATTCAGCTGAAGTAATCAATTCAGATTCAGTGATCATGTTGAATACGGATTCAGTGGGATGAGAATAATTCTGATTTTCAAACAAGCTATCGGAAGACAACTGTATGTTTCTGATTTCAGAATTAGTTTCCTCATTGAACTCAGGGACTTCACTGGCTGCCTTAGTAAATCTTTTATATAGCATATTTGAGTTTCCTATGTTTTCACGAGTGAACTCACTGAAAAACATTTCATCAACATTTTTACATTTTTTGCTAAATGAGGCAGCTTCTTTGATTTTTCCTAACCCAACTCTTTCTCTCTGAATGATCATTTGATGATTGATACTCTCAAAAGCAAGTTTATTGGGACTGAGCCAGAGATCAATTATGGACTGACGATCTTTGAGTTTATCGTTTGTTAAAGATAGCTCTGCTTTAGCTATTTTTATTTCATTTGTTAACAGCTCTAGATGGCATTTCAATGCAAGGGACTCTTGAACAAGAGTGTCATTTTCAGTTTCAGTTTTCTGAATCAGATTTTGTTGATCTGAAAAGATTTTCTTGATTATGATTTGTTCATTATGCGCAGAAATTAAGTCGGACACTAAATAAGCAAACATATCATTTTTCTCATTAGACTCATAATTCTGAAAGTTTGATACCTTGTACATCATAGAGGAATTCCAACCCTCAGTTGAACTCAACCTTTCAGCAGTAGCTAGATCTTTCTTGAACTGGCTTTCAGCTGCCATCAAACACATGTAGGGCTGAGCACACCCGGAGAATTCTTCAGCAAACAGAGCTTGTTCAGACTCTTGATCATCATCGGATGTTTCCGATTCAGTCCAATTCAGTTCTCCAGCGATCATTGCCTTCTCTTTCTTCTTTTCAGATGATTCTTGACTTTTCAGCTTCAGTGCCTTGTACTTGTCAGCCTTTGATGGATAACTCTTGGAGGAGGATTTGACAAAGCAGTTTGCAGCGAAGTGACCAAGCTTGCCACATTTGTAGCATTCCTGCTTGGATTTATCAGTGGTGGATTTGAAGCTGCCTGAACCTTGATCATTGGTTTTAGCCTTGAACTTTAGGAACTTGTTGAAGTTCTTCATTATAAACGCGCGTTTAACCTTAAACTCTGGATGACCTTCTTCATCTCCAGCTACCCAGTCAGTTTCAGTGTCAGTGTCTGAATCATCAGAGAATTGATGAGCTGGTACCTCAGTTTCTGCTACAAGAGCTAAGCTCTTCTTAGCTGATCTCTTCAGCTCCAGTTTCTAAGCTCTAGTTTGCTCATCATTCAGAAGAATACCATACAGCTTTCTCATATCCAACTTCTTCAGCTTGTTGTTGGTCCTGAGAACAAGACACATAGTGTCCCATTCACTGGGAAGAGCATCCAGGAACCTGTTAAGAATCTGAATCTTCTCTCGCTGAACACCAGCTTCCAGCATATCATTCAGCAAACAAGTAAACCTGGTATAAACTTCAGTAAGAGTCTCAGATTCTTTAGCACAAAACTTTCATACTTCCTGATGACATTCGTTCTCTTGTTCTCCTTCACCTCTTCAGTTCCTTCGTAAGCTATACACAAGGCTTCCCACATATCTTTTGCAGTTTTCAGATTAGAAATAGTATGATAGATATCATTTGGAAGTGAGTTAGCAATATTATTTCGAATCTTAGCGTCCAAGTTTACCTGTCTCCTATCTTCTTCAGTCCATTGGTTCCTTGGTTTAGGAAGAGATTCCAGTAGATCACCTTCTTCACTCATAAGCGAAATGGTCTTTGGAATGATATGACCATTTTCTAGGACAGACAGAGACATAGTATCCAAGTTTTCAACATAGAGAAGCATTCTTCCCTTCCAGCTAGAGAAATTATAAGAGGAAAACTTTGGTGGTTTACCAGAAGACCCATTATCATTATAATCAACTTTAGACATCTCGGCAGATCACAAATTATAGAAGAATTTGAACCTGCTCTGATACCAATTGTTGTTCCCAAATAGTGAATATTACAAACTTAAATAACAATTAAGTGCGGAAATAGTAATTATAAGAACAGAAAGAGATGTCAAAGATTGTTAATATTGATATAACAAACTTTACAGACGAGAATTTAAGAAGAACAGACTTCTTAAATTCAATGAAAAACAAGTACAGACTTGAGAGAAAGTAGACAGACTTTAGCTATTGCTTACTGAACATACAGTAATCGTTAGCACACTCTTCTCGACTAAGAGAAGAGTATTTATACATTTCCCTAATCAATCCTAGCCGTTGAATAGGTGACAAACGTCACAATCTAGTGAATTGATTAGCAACAGATTTCCTCATGCAAAACCGTCTTGAAAGTGACAGTTGATGTCACTGAGGGGACCATTTGCTGAAGACTATCTTCAGTAAACTGAAAGTTTCAGAGATGAAACTTTCAGCCCTTCAGATGATCGTTATTTATGACGAGACAAATCATCAGTTAAAGTCTTCTGCTGAAATCTTCTTCGAATACTTCAGCGCTGATGGAATGTAAACAAATCAAGACTAACACTTTGTACGTTTGTTAAAAACTCTGTAGGCTTTAGATTCAGTGGAATAACCTAAGAAAATAGCTTCATCAGCTTTAGGAGCAAACTTTCCTAGATTATTCTTGTCATTTAGAACAAAGCACCTATTACCAAAGACATGAAAGTATTTGATATTAGGCACTATGCCATTTGCCAGTTCATAGGGAGTTTTATTAAAACGTTTATTAATGAAAGAGCGATTCCGCGTATAGCAGGCAGTGTTGATGGCTTCAGCCCAAAAGGAAGGGGGGAGCCCAGAGTATGACAGCATGGTACGGGCAGCTTCAACCAAAGTTCTGTTTCGTCTTTCGACCACACCATTCTGTTGTGGAGTGTATGCTGCAGAGAACTGATGGTTGATCCCAACTAGGTCACAAAATCTTTTCAGAGCGTTGTTCTTGAATTCTGTTCCATTATCTGTACGGATTGAGACAACACTCTGACCATACTTGTTCTGCTGCTGTTTGATGAATGTTATAATTTTTGGAGTAGCTTCATCTTTAGCACGCATTAATTTGACCCAAGTATACCTGGAATAGTCATCCATCATGACTAGTATATACTTCTTCCTATGCTTGGACTGGATTCTTATAGGACCAGAGAGATCCATGTACAGGAGTTCCAAAGGCTTCGTAGTGCTAAATACTTGTTTAGATTTATGTGAAGCCTTCTTCATCTTTCCTTTTTCACAGTCTGCACACAGATAATCCTTCTTGAACCTTAACTTGGGAATGCATCTCACCAAGTCACCCGTGACTAGTTTGTTTATATTTTGAAAGTTTAGGTGAGAGAGTTTTCTGTGCCATTGCCAAGTAAGATCCATAGATTCTTTGGACATTAGACACACAGAGGTAGGAGAGTCATACTTTTCCAAATCAATGGAATACAGGTTAGATTTTCTTGAACCTGCCAGCAACTCATCTCCATTTTCGGTTAAAATGGAACATTTGTTCTTTTGGAACACTACCTCTAGGTCTTTATCAAAGAACTGTCCAATGCTGAACAAATTATGACCCAATCCTTCAACATAGGAGACTTTTTTTATCTTGATGTGCTTCTTCTCGATGTCTCCGTACCCCATTATTGGTGCAACATTGTCGTTCCCAAAACGTACATTCCCGGAGTACTTAGGAACAAAATTCTTGAGAAGACTTTTGTTGCCCATTTTGGTACAGCCGGAGTCAAGGTACCACAAGTGAGGCACCTGCAAAAAGAGAATAGATCACGTTTAGGTCCCCATATCTGAATGGGTCCTTGATTGTTAGTCCCTAGAAGTGATTGAGTAGTGTTGGTATCTGCTTGTGGTGGTGAAACTTCTACTGATCTTTTCTTGAGTACCCATGTGGGTTTAATCTGTTGTCGTGAAGGAATAGATTTGGAAGAAATTGGCTGAGAAGAAAGTTTCTTTACCACTTTTGGTTTGACAGTTGATGGAATCTGAGGTTTTGGATTCGGTAGAGTTGTGGAAGCGTTATGTTTGCGAATCCATGGTTGCGAGGAATTCTTAAGAATTCTATGTGGCCTCGGTGCATCAACTTGCTTTCGCTGAACTGGATCATAGCGATTAGTAGGTTTTGTTACTCGTGGAATGGATGATGGCTTGGGTTTAGAAGATTTGGAAATTTTGGAAGGGGAATTGCGAGAACGCTTTTGAGAATGCAAGTGTTTTTCCTGTGCAATCCAATCCCTTTTAAATTCTTCATAGCCTTGCCATCTGTAGACTTCCAGTTCTTTGATCGTCAGTAGTCGCCTTGATTTGTGCAAACGTTTGAGTGCATGTGACTGACGAGTTGTGATCTATTGATTAATGACGATTCCTTTTGAGGTTATAAATGGAACACAAACTTGGTTAGCGTAAAAGTCTGTCCAGTCCTCACATGGTTTAATTCAAATTTGTTTTCGCAATTGATCATATTCACAGTTAAATTCACAATGACCATGGAGGCAACCATCACTAATACAAAACATGGAAGTAGCAATATTATCTTGCAAACTTTAATGATTACAGACTTAATCAAACATCAAAATTTGTTCACATGATTGACCAAAGTTTGAACATTTCCTATTGGACCTAGGAATGACTCTCTTCCAGTTTGTGCTTATTTTACTCTCCACACTCCCTAGCTTCTTCACATCTGCAGCAAAATGTAAAACGTTAGAATTGAGTCGTGGTCGACTAGCAGCTGCTTTTGAGGATTCAGGTATGTTGATGATTTTACGAGAAATGTGAATAGGAGTGGAAGTGGATGTCTGTTTTGGTGTGAAAATCTGTTTCAATTTTAATTTTACCACAGAAGAATTATTAACAGATTTTACATTAGGTTTGACATTTTGAGAAGATGAAGACGCATGTTTGGAATCTTCGATTCGTTTATCAACTGCTGATCCATATGGAGAGAAGGTGAATAGAGCAGGTAGTTCCAATGCAGTTTTGACCTCTTTGATTTGTTCAAGCAATTCAAAATTTTCTTTGCACAAGTCGTCAATGATCTTTCCATCAAGATTGAATACTGTTTGGAGACGCTTATGGAGGATGGCATTGTCTTGAACTAGTGAAGAGAGTTCATATGTAGTTTCTGATTGGAAGGCTTTGGTAAGGTCACCTTGAACTAGATGAGTGAAGCAGAACTCCTGTAAGGTTTGAAACCTTTGCTGTAATTCCTTGTGGGGAATGTATAGAAATTGAGGTTTTGGCGCTTCAGGGGTGTAAAGTTTATTATCTGTATAAACTGGTGTGTTGACAGCAGAGTTAGATGTTGTGATGAGGTAAGTGAAGTATGAGTCATTGAGATCAGAATAATTGAAGGGAGTTTCAGTTGTCAGATGTTGGGTTCGTTTGATGTCCTCTTCAAGTCGTTCTTCCTCTTGACCAACAAATACCATTCGTTGAGTTAGTCCTTCGCCAAAGAGATTTGAATTGTATAGTTGCTTGGCAGATACTTTACTCAGGACCTTTGGGTTTTCGAAACCAAGTCCATCGAATGTCCATCTTGAAAAATGTCGTTGTTTTTGTTTGTATAAAAATATGGTTTGTTCAATTTGCCCCCTTTTAATGAGAAGGTCTTCCAATTCTTTTATTTTGAGACAAAGAAATTGTTGATCAATTTTAAGAATTTCAGAATCCTTTTCTGCACCAACACGTTCAGCTTTAAGATCATGTATGATGTTATTTGTTGTATTGGTTAATTCAAGAAATTCAGATTCCTTCACAGCTAGTTGAACTTTTGATTCGTCTATGTTTTTCTCCAACTGTTCAGTAGTAGTCTGTGCTTCTTTGTTTTGTGTTTGGATGACCTCTTTTAACACTTGATTTTTCTTTGTCAGTTTAGTAATTTTTAATTCTAGCTTTTTCATGCGGTTTAATATGGTTTGGATATGTTCAAAGTTAAAACCCATGTCAGAATTAAAAATAGAGGGTACCTTTCCACTGTCAACGATCTCCTCCTCAGCATCAGAGAGATCATCATCATCTTTATTTCTACCACTTGCTTCACCGTTGGCCATGAAGCAGAATTGATCATGATCTTCACCATCTGGATCACTCTCAGAGTCTGTGTCCTCTAGGAACTGATCTTCCTCAACCATAAGTGCATTCCCAGCCTGTTTTTGCTTTGACAGGCGGTACTTTTGTCTGTAGTATTCAGCATCTTTGACCTTCTTCTGAGGACAGTTCCTTATCATGTGTCCAGATCTCCCACAATTGTAGCATTTGAGATCACTCTTCTTCTCCTCCTTCTTCTCCTCTCCTGGAAACCTAGGCTTGTCAACAGAAGCAAACCTTTCAGGTCTTCTAGATCCGGAAGTGAACCGTTGTATGTTGTTAGTTTTGTTGAACCGGTTCTTGAAATTGTTGTTGGCTACTGTGAGTGCTTGAAATGCAGCTTCTACCGACTTATCATCATCATCATCATGGTCAGATTCACTGAGCATCACATGTTTGAGTTTGGCAGATCTTGATGAAGATTCTCTAGGGGTCCTGTCAGCTACAATCAAAGCAAGAGGATCAGCAACTGGTTGTTTCGGGTAAGACTGCAAGATTTCGTCTTGATACTGATTGAGGTCTTCGAAGATGTTGTGGAAGGTGACAGATGTAAGATCTTTGTTGATCTGTTTGTACAGCTTAGCATAATCCTTCCACTCAGGACCTAATGAATTCAGAAAAACACAATTCAAATCAAGGTCAGTTCTGACAATTTGGTTAGACCTCATCTCATTTTGTAATTTGCAGAATCTGCCATACGTTTCGGATAGAAGCTCATTTTCACGGGCTTTGAAATCATGGTAACTGTTGACCAGTTGAGTACGTTTGATATACTCTCCCTGCTTAGTGCCTTGAAGCTGCTTTTTGATTTCATCCCAGATTTCTTTGGCAGTACCCAAGCTGTCTATCTTCAGATAGATTTCAGATGAGAGACCTTGTTTCAGGTAGTATTTGGCCAGTCTCTCAGCCTTCTTTGTCTCCTTCTCAGTAGCAGTCAGCTTATCATTAGTCTTTTCTCATTCATGTATGAGAATGGGGGGATTGTTGGTTGAGTCAGCTTCAACAGTCTTCGTGAACCTGGTGTTTCCTTTGTGGATGCATTCTATCATCTTATCCCCGAAGAGTTCGTTGTGCTCGAGGAAGTCCATGAACATTCCTTTCCAGACATTATATTCCCCCGAAACAAAACAGGAGGTTTTGTGTCAGTGCCAATGGACATCATCTCATTTGTGCTTGACATGATTAGTGATTTCTGAAGGAAATGATCGTTCACTTGTAAGATGGTTTAATTGTTCGAAAAATTTTCTTAAAGTAAAGAGTGTGATTCTATTCAAGATTGATTTTAAAGTGACTTGAAAGATTGATTAAAGAGCTAAGTCTTTTGAATTTCAATTTCTGGAGCAAAATTTCTAGCTTAAATGAGGTTCATACCGATGATCATTCAACATGCAATGGATCATAATCCAGCCATTCCCCGGAGAGCAGGTTCACCTTCTATTACTCCAAAAGTCTTTAAGTTATTAAACCTGCTATTCCTGATCCACTTCCTATTCCTCAACCTTTCCCTGTATCTTTATTGGATCTATGTGAGCAATCAGAATTGATAGTCAATTATAGGGCCAGAGTAGGGATACCTCCTATGGTTAGACCAGAGCCGGTCATACCTACCCAAGGGGGAGTAGCACCCAGTAAGATTATAGTGGATAGGCTTCAGCCATCTATGGGAAATGCTGAGAGGGGAGAGATGAGAGAAAATCCTGAGAGGGGTGGTGAAGAAGGTGAGGATGATATACATAGAGAGGGAGAAGATACATTTGATCCAACAAATGTTCTTGATATTGTTGACTCTTTGGTTGTGAATACTGATGTCCAGTCTGATGCATGTACTGAGCAAATAAATCTTTCAAATTCAAATTCTGATAGTACTGCTTCTGTATCAAATACTGTGACCACTCCACCAGTACTTATTGTCTCATCCCCTGAGTACTCCAGAGGCCCCAATTGTTCATACTCCTGAAAGTACTCCATCCTATATGAAACTAACTGATCCTCATGAAAATTCTCCTGTGGTTAGTTCTCCTATAGTGTCAACTGCTGACTTGACTCCTATTGTCCAACCTCGCGTCAGTCAGGCAGGTCTTACTCTCATTCTTGATCCAACTCAGCAACAAGCTGTAGTTCCTCAACCTGTTCCTATTATTCAAGTAGCTCCTGATCACGTTCGGGAACCATCTTTTGAGCTTGCATCCATATCACATGATACTTCACTGTTGTCTCCAAATCAATATGCTGGGTATAGAAATGAAGATGAAGATGATGTGAGTAGTAGTTTTGTGAGAAAAGAAAATGCGAGTGTTGAGATTCCTCCAAACCCAAAAATCCGGGCTACCACATCTGCTATTGGACCTAACACTGTTAGGTCTGATATTGAAATAGACACGGCTATCCCACTCGTGCACTTTCAAACCCCACCAAGCTACTTACGAGGTCCTCAAAGATCTTCTACTTTATTGCACAGGGATGTAACACATAATCTACGACCTTCTCCTTCGGAGACTAGACATATTGAAACTAGAAGACTGCCTCCCTCGTCCTCGCATATTCTTTTAGAGCACATTGATTATCCGCGGATTTCCGCTTTTCTTGACAAACACAAAGACACTATCAATGCACTAGTCACACTGATCAAAAGTGTACCCGGAACATCCATAGGTAATACTACTGATAGTATTATTCGAGGATTGGATGGAAATCCTACTAGAGTCAACCCAACAGCAGCTCCTTTAGGTGGTCCAGCCTCTGTGGCAGGAACCTCAACAGGTATTTTTCTGTGATACACGGTTTGTTACACAGTCTGAGCTTCATGATGCAATTCAAAAATCTGTGACTCCCTTGCAGTCTAAACTTGATCACATCGATTCAAAACTTGACCGTTGGTTCTCTGACATTAATGCTAATTTTGCTGAGATTTCTTACCGGTTGAAAGCTATGGATGTTACCTGTAAAGTTCAAGCTGGTACTCTAACACGGAGACGTGACGATCATGATCCTGATGATCGCCCCGAGGGGGAGAAGCGTAGAAGATTGTATATGAGTTCAAGTGTTGTAGTACCGGTTACTCCGTTGAGTCAAAATTTACCAGGTGAAGGATCCAGTAGAGATCAAGGTAGTGATTCTCAAACTGATGATGTTCTTAAACAACAACAGATGGTTATCTTTGAACAGAGGCCTGGTGTAAGTGAAGAGGGGGAGATTGAACTGAACAATGAACAGACTGAGGAAGTGAACATTGAAACAGATACAGAAGTAAATAATATACTTGATGATATTGGGTTTGAAATGGAATCTGATGAAAGTTCTGATGAGATTAACAAAGAAATTGATGAGTATGTAACTTCAGTAACAAATCCTGAAGCTCTCTATACTCAAGTTGTAAGAAGATTTGAGGATGAGTTGGAACCGGCTGAGATAGAAAAGAGAAGAAAAGGAAAAGAAAAAGTTGGTAGAATTAAAAGTCGAGCTAAAAAGAAAACTTTTGATGTTTCAAGAGTTCTAAGTGGGGTAAACTTTGAAGTTCATTCAGTTTTTCCACCTCCAACAGGTCAGTTTTAGAAATGTCCAAGAAAGGGTTATGACCAGATCAAAGGCTACAGCTAACTATGCTGCTTACTATCCCAAATGAAACCAAAGAAGATTGAAGAAGCCTTAGAGAATGAGGATTGGATTGAAGCTATGCAAGAGGAATTAAATAAGTTTGAGAGAAATAAGGTCTGGAGCCTTGTCCCTGCCCCCAAAGATCACACAATTATAGGCACTAAGTGGGTCTATAGAAACAAAATGGAAAAGGATAGAGTGATAGTTAGGAACAAAGCTAGGATGGTAGCACAAGGGTGCAAGAAGAAGGAATCGATTATCATGAGACCTTTGCCCATGTTGCTAGAATTGAAGCTATAAGGCTGTTCTTAGCTTATGCAGTATATACTGACTTCAAAGTCTATCAAATGGATGTGAAGAGTGCTTTCCTAAATGGAAAACTTCAAGAGGAAGTCTATGTGAAACAACCTCCTGGCTTTGTTAGTTCAAAGTTTCCACATCATGTCTATAAGTTAGACAAGGCTTTGTATGGTCTTAAACAAGCTCCACGAGCTTGGTATGATACACTGTCCAACTATCTACTATTTTCAAGCTGTGAAAAGGATCTTTAGGTACCTTAAAGGTACTCCAAATCTAGGTCTTTGGTATCCAAAGGACTCTAGATTTGAGTTAGTTGGTTTTTCAGATGCTGACTATGCTGGGTGCAAGTTAGATAGAAAATCAACAACCGGAGGATGTAAAATGCTTGGAGGGAAGTTAGTAAGCTGGACTAGTAAGAAATAGAACTCAGTGGCTACTTCAACTGCTGAAGCTGAATATGTTGCAGCAGGAAGCTGTTGTGCTCAAATCCTGTGGATGCAACATCAGCTCTAAGACTTTGGTATGGGTTTCAAGAAAACTCCTATCTTTTGTGATAACCAAAGTGCTATAGCCATCATTTACAATCCAGTCTTCCACTCAAGAACCAAGCACATTGAAATTCGACATCACTTCATCAGGGACATCATGGAAAAAGGTAAATTTGACATTAAATTTATCTCCACTGATGCCCAATTAGCAGATATCTTTACTAAACCACTTGATGGAAAGAGGTTTATGTATCTGCTAAGTGAATTGGGTATGCTCAACCCATAGTTGTGTGCCTAGAATTTGAGTTTCAGTTTGACAAAGACTAAGTGTCTTAAGCTGAGTGCACAGTTTATAAATAAGTTTTCATAAACTGACAAACATGTCAAGCTGAATAATGAGTTCACATGTTTGAGTTAGTATTAAACAGAAATGTCTAAGTGTCATTGAGTCTGAGCTATGTGCTTAACTCAAGCTGTGTGATTGGTTCACACGTTTGGTAAGTTCCAAACATACTTTAACTACTCAGTGTCGTTAAAGTGTAAGTTTGAGTAAGTCTCAAACGAAAATGACTAAGTGTCATTGATTTTGATCTGTATGCTCTACTCAAGCTCAGTGCTCAACTCAAGCTGAGTGCTTGACCTAGGATGAGTGATTAGTTTACTCAGCTTGGTGTGTCCAAACTATGATTTAATTACTAAGTGTCATTAATTCATATATCAATGTGAATTTGAGTCAGTCTCAAATCGCATCGTATACCAATTGTGTATTGGAATAATACATCAGTGTGTATAACATTTTTGTAAGTAAATATTATTATTTTCCACATTTATCCGTTGGAAGATGATGTGTTTTTACCCTATTACTGTTTCATCAAGCCGTAATTTCTTCGGCGTAACGGATAAAAAGGGATTCCAACGGTAACTTTTCTCTCTCCTCAGAAAGGTATATATACCGACCATAACCGGTTTAGAGAAGTTTATGCTTACAAATCTAACCTTTCACCTTCTTTTACCTTTCGCAAACACCTATTTTGCTTCGTGCAATCGTCCTTTCACATTCAAGCCCTAAATCGCTCAGTGCGAATTTCATTTTGCTCAGTGAAAATTCAAACAGTTACTCAGTGTAATTTATCAATGGATGGAATCACATTAGTTCTTAGTGATCGAATGGTACGAGGTGCTCAGTTTAAGAACAATGGAGCGCCGTTGATCAAAATCAACAATCAACGGGCCTGTTTTGCAATTCCAGCAAGGAAACAAGGCAGAGGATATGAGATATGGGTGGATTACATTCGTAAATGCCCCCTGGCATCACCACTCCACATTGTTTCTCAATATCTTTTGGAGTTCTGGTACACCTGTACTTATGACCAGAACAGGGGAGAGGTTACAGAAACTGTTCTAAATGGGGATAGAACAGTTGTCCTTTCGGTGCAGCAGCTAAGGGAAGTTCTTTAACTCCCTGTTCATGATGAGTTCGAGCTTGCTGTGACGAGGCAGGTGGCTAGGTCTGTCCTACCCAGAATGGGTCACCCACAAACAAAGGGTGTTATTAAAAAGGCCACCTTTCCAACCATTTGGGGTTTTATGGTGTCTACAGTGATTCGTTCACTAGGTACCAAGGTTGGAGGACTGGACCAGGTGAATGAGTTTGAGATGCAGCTGCTATACAACATGTATTTTGCAAGGAACTTGGATTATGCACAACTCATCTTCAACGAACTCAAGGTCCAAGTGATGAAGACCACAAGGGATCTTCATGTACCATTTATAAGGTACCTGTCCTTGGCATTTGAAGTCGAGCTGGGGACAGAACTGTATGAAGCTGATCATGATGTGTTCTTGACGCCAACACTCAGCTCTAAGATGTTCAATAATGACATCTTCCCAGAGCAACAGGGTCTGAGTGATCCCATGCATTTGATAGTTGAGGCAGCTTCATCAAAAAGTGAAGTAGAGGGATCAAATCAAGGGGGAGCTTCTCAAGCTGATACAGAGGTTCGATCTGAGCACTCTACTCATGCTCAACCAGTCACTACACAAGCTGCCTCTGCTAAGACCTCTCCACTTTCTCTTTCTTCTCATTATTCTCCATCTATATTTGGAGACAAGGCTGTGGTAAACCCAACCCAGTCTAACCCATCACCTCCACCTTCCATTAAACTCCAATCTGAAGTCACCCCTAGTATGCCCACTGCTGCTAGGGAGAATATCCAAACCTACATTAGAAAAACTGCCAAAGGTGGTGTCACTCCTATAGGCATCACTGGAGCTGAGATCACACTGATCCCTCCCCAGGCAGGAGTTGAGGGGGAGACGCCTACTCTTAAGGTGTCAACCTCGAGGCTCATTTCAACCCAACAGTCTAAGCTGGGTGTGGTGTCTACTCAGCCCACACTCTCCAGTGCCATGAGAGAGCCTGTTACTGTGCCTAAGCAGACACACTTAGGTAACATTAAAGAAATGACCAATCCCCAGGGTCAATCACCCCCTCCAAACCAATAAGCCAACCACCTACTCATACACTTCACGTTTCTAGCCCAATTACTTCTCTTCACTTCTCACACCCACCTGCACGACCTGTCAATGTGTCATCTCCATACCAAGATGACTCACAGGGTCCAAACTTTGGTGTAAATAAGTTTGAGGGTAAACACCAACCCTTGGACGATGCACCCATACACTCACCACTAAATGTTTTTGACTCTTGCAATTCACAGGATATACATTCTGAGTCTAAAAATAGAAGTCAGTCTCATCGAGAAGCATCTGCCTCATCAGGCATTGAACAGCTAAAGCAATATGTTGCTGCTCAATTTGGTTTGTTCCATCTCAAGCAGAAGAAACACAAACTCCAAATCTATCAAAGACTTGAGAAGCTAACAAAAGATTTACAAAAGATTTCCTCTGCAGTTGCTGCACTCCAACAACAGAAGACTTTGACCCCTATTGATAATGACAAAAAGGGGGAGAAGGTTCAAGCTGACGCTAATGCTAAGTTAGTTCAAGCTGAAACTTTACTAGCACTATTAAAAGGAGCAGAGAGGAAAACTCAGCTTGAGGGGGAGCTGGAACTAGAAGAAGAGGAACCTGCAGCCAAGAAGCAAAAGGTGACAGAATCTGAATCTTAAGCTGACAGGGTTTCTGAGATTGAGGAAGAGACAGAAGAAGAAAAAGCTACAAGAGAATTAATAGAGATGCTCGAGCAAGAAGAGGCAAATGAGCTTGGGATCTCTGTAGCTGAGTTGAAGAAGAGAAAAGAAAAAGAAGTAAGGGACCAAGAAAAAGAAAAAGAGAGAAAAGCTTTGGCTCTAGCTGAAGCTGATTATACTGGTCCAAGACCTGATCCTATCCCATACACTGATGCATAGATTCAAGAATGTTATGTCAGAAGGAGCGTCAGTGAAGAGATCAAAGGCATGACCTTGAGTAGAATTGATGGAGCCATCATCCTCAACTTTGAATTTAATGATAAGTCTACAATGGGAGTGGATCTAAGATTTGTTCACAGGATGGGCTACATAGAATGGAAAAGGAGAATGATGATGCTCAAGAAGTTCAAACGAAGCCAAATCAAGCAAGAGATCTTTGCTGAAGTGTCTAAGCTGATTAATAGAGCTAAGGAGCTGAGATATGTTCCAGTTCCTGGTCTTCAATGGGAGAAATTATTTGAAGTTCCTGAAGGTGTAGAATTTAAAGAAAATCAGAGTATTGATGCACCTGTTCAGGGATTTATGTTTAAGGATCAGGCAGGCAAACCTAGTTTTATCAAGCTGAATGAAATTTGCTATTTAAAAACTAAGTATGCCTTACATATTCGAAGCTGCTGTGGTGATGAAAGTTCAAATCAATTTGTTATGTACAAGCTGAACAAGATCATCAAAGTCCAACAGAAGGAACTCAAAGGGAATGTAGAAGCTGAGAAGTTGCTATACGAAATTACCAAAGAAATCATCAACTAGGAACTTCTACATCCTGAGTTCATAAGATAATAGATTAGTTCTATTGTATAAATTAGATTAGTTCTAATTTTGTAAGCACTAAGTGTGCATGATCTGAGTGATCAAAACCTTTGTATTTTGATATGTTCAATTAATACAAGTATGAGTTTGATATGTTCAACTGTGTTATGATATGTTTATAATTATTAGTCTGATAAGTTCAGCTTGAATGAATAACTGATTAGTTCTTATTCATTAATGTATTTGGTTGGTTTATTCAACTTTAAGTTGGTACGTTCCACTTATAATTGATAAGTTCAATTAAAATTGATAAGTTCAATTAATATTTGATTAGTTAAAAAATAAAATCTTAATAAGTTTATGATTTAAAACATAATTCTGTTAAACAAACTTAAGAACTATTTGATGGTTTTGTCATCATCAAATAAGGGGAGTTTTTTGGGAAAATGATCTCATCAGTGAAGATTTGATGAGACAAAGTTAAGTTTGTAAGATGTGTTCTAAAGATAACTGAAACAGAATTATGAGGCTTGATCAGACTGAACACTTACAGTGTTTCAGTCTGAGCACAAGCTGAATATAAGCTGAGCATATGTTCGATCAGCTTAGACTATATCTTAGTAAGATTATCACTATGTGTGATAAGCTGTGTATGTCACCTAAGATATATATTGAGATTTCAGCCTGATGTGTTTCAAGCTGAGTGACTCAGCGTGTATACTGAGTCAGCTCAACAGAGTTGCTAAATAAGTTCTAGCTAACTCTTAGGACTTCTAAGGATGAGTTAATTATTATACATGTTAGTTCATGTTTGTTTTCGAGTCTGTTCTCGAAGAACTCAGCTTGATGAGTTTCAAGCTGAGTAACTCAGTCCGAGTAAGAAGTCAGTTTAAGAGAATTTAAATATGTTTTAAATTCATCTTTTTACTCTCTATATCTACGGCAAGGATAAGAAGATTCCAGAATCAAGATTGAAGATTGAAGACTCAAGATAAGAAGATTCAAGATTCAAGATTTCGGATTATCCATTAGTTAGTTAGCAAATTAGGATTAGTTCTAGTTTGTTAGGAGCCGTAGGAACAGGATTATAAATACTTATCATCCTGATAAGTTTTGAGGTACGACGACTACGACTACAAGAGTTACAGAGCCATAACTCAGTCTCACCTCAAACCGTATGTGTTATGAATCTTGATTCACTGTTTGTCAGTTCAACATGATCAAGAAACTCACAGATTGCTAAGCTATTCGTGTGTTCGAATATTAACATTAGTTGTGAAATTGGTAAGTTTTCAATCTGTGATTAAGTCCTGTTTAGAGAGTCGTCCGGTATCTATAATCATAAGTTGATTATAGATAAAAAAAGTTTGAGAGATTGAGAGATTTACATTAGGTGTTTACATATCAAGTGTTGCTTACTTGATAGAGTCTGTAATCATCTTCTTATAAATGAAAAGCAAAGCATTCGACTGTGGTTTGATTTACTATGTGTAACACTTTATTTTGATTTGTTCAATTTCCGCAGAAAGTGTATTCAACCCCCCTTCTACACATCTGTTGCTTGTTGTTATTCTCACCAAGGGACCAACAACTGGTATCAGAGCAGGCTGAACAATTTCATACGTTGAAAGTTCAAGATTCTGAGAAAGTTCGCAATGTCTACAAGAAACAATTCATCAAACTTTCCTCAGATGTCTGCCAAGGGATGTCCCATCTTTGATGGATCTGATTATCCTATGTGGAAATTCAGAGCCATGCTTTTCCTCAATTCCATTGACAATCGTATGTCCGATGTCATCACTAAAGGACCAATCATCCCTAAAATTTCTGCTGTTGTCAGTGATACGTCCGCTGACAAAACAGACAGAAGTGAAAAAGAAGTAAGGAAGCCTGTTACATCCTGGACGACTGGAAACTTTTCAATCTGGATGACAAGGCAAAGAGTGTTCTGGCAAATGCCCTGACCAACGAGATCCTGCATACAGTGACTGGGCAATCTATCATAAAGATACCTGACTCGTCGGTAGAACCAACGTCCAGCTGATCAACGTCGAGTGAGTGCTCGCAAATATCCTTGCTACCGCATACTGGGCAAAGAACGTCTAGTAGCTCATCAACCCAGTTGTCTTCCTCCATTGTGTCAACTTTTGTTGTATCAAAGGGGTCTAGATGCACCTTGTCATCTATGCACATTAAGAACTCGTGCATACCAACAACTGTTGTATCTGGTTCACCAAACTTATTCACTACCTCTGCCTGATACCGATCAGTTAGTGTACCGACCAAGAGCATCACTAGTTCACGCTCAGTGACTTGTGATCCCATGTGAAAGAATGTCCTTCTGATCACTCAATAACTGGTCTTCTTTCATGTTAATGAGATGATCGCTCAATAACTGGTCTTCTTTCATCCCCTGTGAAAGAATGTCCGTCATGAGTAGAAAACGTCCATAGCGCTTACTGTCCTTGAAACGCTCCTCTAAGCCCTGTACGACCTCAAAAACCGACTTATTCTTGAGTTCATCCGAATAATTAGACTCTGTTGAGAGTATCAGAATTGACATGACGTTAGATTCATCAGACAGAAACTTATAATATGTATCATACTCTCCATCATGAGCAGAATAGTCAGGTCGTGCTGGAGGAGGTTTGTATACTGTGTACAGCCTTCCATGCGCCCTTAGGATATTCCTAAAGTGTAATTTCCAAACCGTAAAGTTCAGACCTGAAAGCATCCACTTGCTCATGATGAGGCTAAGAGACTCCTCGGATGTATAAAACGGTATAAGAGATAATATTGACATCTACAGAAAAATCAAGAAATAAACATTTCAGTAATTTAATTCCTCTAAAATAATTTATAACCCTTTAAATAAATATATTTTAGAATAGGATCCATATTTCACATGTGCCGGTGCACGGTTTGGGCATGACAACACCGACCCCGTGCTATTTCTGGTGGGTATAAACCATACCGACCGTGTTTAATCCAAAACATGACTCCTATATCCTTGGGACATCGAATGAAACAATAATCCATACATATTTAGTCCTCCTAAGTGCACTTTGAGCCCCGTCACATCAGGGAATCACCAAAATAGACCTCACCATCTAAGACGGGGTGAACTCTGACCCATCATATCAGGGAATCGCAAAGTCTTTCACCCCCTCCCCACATCAGTTTGAACCCCGGTACGCACGGTTTGGGTACGACAACACACGGAAGTACTGGGAGCAGGAAAAGTATATCATTAGATGGGTAGCACTACTGGTCTAAGATTTTGAAAGGGTTAACTTGTTCAAAAATATTTTGCCAGTTTTAACCGTTTTACAAAGATTGTAAAACTTATATCCTTTTTAAGTGAAAAAACTTTCTAACTTAAAAAAAATCCATTATATATGTATATGGTTTTAATGACGTGCGTGCACTATATAATTAAATCACAACCACGCAATTAATAATAGCAATAATAAGCCAACACACATAACGCCTTTGACCATCACTGGTATTTAATTAAATTAAGCACCCTTGTGGTCAAACCCTAAAGTGGATCATAAACAACACACAAGGCAGAATCTGATGCTGATGCTCCCACTAGCTCCAGCATCCATGGCGTCCTCTCTCCTTTGTCTTGATCCTTGTCTTAATTGGCTCCAAAAATACATTTACAAATATCAAACAAACCTATTACAATTTTGATAAAACTAGTGTCATATTACATAATAATTCAAAGGCACGCAGGGCCGCTAAATCTAGTACTTTTACAAAATGAATAGGGATTGTAAGTGGCACGGAGGCCTCCTCACACCGGATAAATAATAAATGTAAACCAATCCTCAAAACAATAAACAACCACAAACTTGATCCACTAGGTTTAAGGCGTTTGGCTTAAAATAAAAATTAACCACGTACAATTAAGTAAATAACAATACACGCATTATAAACCAACATATATAATTCCGGGTTGATTCAAACTTGAATCTCTAACACTAAAACACATACTAGTTTTGTGTTGATCCCCAAAACTTAACCTGGACCTCAAACTAGGCCTTAACCTGGGCCCTTTTTTGTTAATATCACAAACTGGATAAAACAAAAATACAACACTTGGTTAAACGTCAATATATTATTAAATAAATAATAATATAAACTAGAAAGTTGATTTAAAAAATCAAGAACTTTGAACTTTTAAATTACCCCAAGTTTCACACACAATTTATACAAATATATATAAAACATGTAAACTGGAAACTTTTATCCTGTTTATGAAAGGTAATGATTGAGTAGAATATAGTATGATTAATAGATGATTTAGAGAGAAATTAGGCAAAAACACCTTTAAGTGTGTGTTTGATATATTCAATATATGCCAAAGTTACAAACACATTACAAAGAGATCACCTTATATACCATTTACATTTTCACTACCAATCTAAGGTATTAAGGTGATATATATGACAAAATACATTGTTAAAGACTACAAACATAATATGATCTAACAATCTCCCCCTTGTTTGAGTCTAGACAATGTTCCTCTCTCCTAGGTTTCTTTGCCACCTTCTGATCATCACACGTTCACTAAGTTTGTCCTGGAAAACATCCATAACTTCAGTCAATGCAACTCTTGCTGATTGATCAGAATCATCCTTCATACTGAGACTATGTTCTCTTATCTTGAATAGCCATACTCGCAATGAACCATCTGAATAAGATCCCACATCCTTCAGTCTTAAGAAGAACTTTTCTTGTTTGCTATTGAAGAGTACTATGCCATCTTCTGACTCATCATCTACATCTTTCCAAACAACTTGATACATCTCCATTTGATTCAACTTTGGATGAGATGTATCTGGTTTTAATGCATTAATCTTGATTTTGTCTGATTCAGCTCCAATATGAAGATATGTGTATTCTGCAACCAGAATTCGTTGAGCAATAAATTTCCAGAGTTCAGTATATCTTGCTTTATCAGCTTTTGAATGTAAAATTCTTGGTTCCAAAATTTCTAACAAGTGATCCAAATCCTCCAGACTTAGATATTTCAAATCCACTTGAATAAAGTTGTACACTTTCTGATCAGCACGTTTGACAGCATAATGAACCCAAGTTTAATGCAGAACATTTTGAAAAGAACACTGAACTTTTAAGATCAAATGTTTAGAAGCTACTTGATCTTTTGTATTTCCATGCCAGTTCAATAGTACCTTTTTACCAACTTCTGATACATCATCAACACCGATCATATCAATTGATTGCATGTCTTCAAGTTCCTCGGTGAATACTGCATCAATCTTTTCTTTTAAAAATGCAACTGCTACATCTTGAAATTTCCAGTTCGTTCATGGTTTGTTTAGTGCTTCTTAACCCTTCTTTTGAGATCTCTCAATGTACCAGTATTAATTGGATCCACTATATATCCCTTAGGTACTTCCCATTCTGCATCCTTTCTCAGCTCTTCTTCCTACTTTTTCTCTTATTCTCTCTCAAAATACCCTTGGGTGTGATTCTGAATTTCCCTGGAGAGGTTGGAAATAACTCTACAACTTCATGTGTTTGTCTCAAAACCTTATTAATATCTAGCTTTTCAATTCTCAATTCTTTCTCAACAATAGGATCATCCACCATCAAAATCTTAGGCTTTTCTACCGTTGGTATCTTTTCAATATTTTCCTTGAGCTTAGTGATCTGATCTTGTAAATTAAGCTCTGTATTATCTTGAAATGGCCCATACGTATCAAACTCAAACTCAGTATTAGTTTCAGTCTCATGTGTTTCCATGACAATTTTAGCATCCTCTTCTTCTTCTTCAACTAAAGCCATTTTCCTTTTTCCTTTACCTCTACCTCTGCCTCTCTTTGGTGTTGGTGTTTGCTTGCTTTGAGATGATGAGTTAGATAGCTTAGATAATAAAGAAGTGATAGGCACAGAAGCACCATGGTTCTCCCCCTCAGAATGATCTGGATCAGGATCTTGATCATTATGTTTCCTTTTCTTTCCTTATGCCTGACAAGATTCTAGAGAAGCTTTGATTGCAGCAGCAATTGCAGCTTCCTCCTCAGTATTAACTCTGACTGAATGCTCCACCTCAACACCAACTGGGGCCTCCCCTTAAACATCCTGAAACGGATCTATAGCATCCATTCTTTTATGAAAAGCTACACCAAAGGCAGCTAGATTATCAAGCATTTGTTTCTTGAAGCTTTCAAAGTCTGATTTCTTGAACTCATTACGAACCAAGTCAAGTAGAGTGACGACTTCTTCATTGTTATTCGGCCTAGCCATCAACTTCACATACAGTTGATACTTTAGTTCATCAATAGAAACATCTAGCCCTTGCTTAGCTAACAACTGATCAAGCTTATCATGAATAGAAGCATTCTCTTTCTACAGCTCATCAAATCTAGAATTAACAGCTAACAGTTTCTCAGTCACATCATCCACCTTGGTGTTCAAATCCTGATGCATTTGATCCATCTTAGAGTTAATCTCAGCCAGAGAAGTCTGAAGGTCAGGCTTAGAAACGAATTCTGAGGCAACCTGAGTAACTATTGGTGGTGTAACAAAACCGGGATCACTTAGATTACCCATTGAGACTGGACCAACTGGAGGAACAAATCCTTCATAAGTTGAGCCACCCATGTTCATGGTTGTAGTGATGTTGGCCATGATGGGATTTTCATCTTAACCTTGAAGTACACGAAGTGTATCTTCTACAGATGTTCTGCTAGTTCCTTCAGGTAGGATACTAGTTGATGGTACAGATGTGTCCTTGTGTATAGAAATAATTGGGTTTACAATGTGCTCATCAAAATGAACTTCGGTAGCCTGGGAAGAAATGGCACCTGTTTCAATACCTACTGTCTCGGAAGGAGACTTTGGTAGATCATGTGTTAAAGCCCCGTGAGAAGTTAAAACTATTTCTTGTTGAGAAGAAATAGAGTAGCTTGGTGGGGTTTGTGCATGCTCTGGTGGGATGCCAGAGTCTAGTTCAACACCAGGACTGACCCTATCAGACCTGATGGCAGATGTGGTTTCCCGTCTATTTGTGGTTGAGGAACTCTCAGCACTCGTATTTTCTTTTCTCCCACTTTCATTCTCATTTTCTTTTAATCTCTCTGCTTCTTCTACATCAAAATCAATCTCAAACATATCATCATGTGTATACACAGGTGCTTCCTTATTTGTACCCTCAGGTGTAATAATCATAGTTTCAACATTATATTCTACACCCTGATCTTGTGTTTCCTGAGACTAAGATTTTTCAATAAATTTTCTTATAGGCATATCATCCTCCTCATCTCCCTCACCTACACACTCACCTCCCTCAACCACTTCTTCACCCCTCTCAGAATTTTCCCTCGACTCATCCCTGTCAGTGTCACCCGAAGACGACTGACTACTAGCTTCTAATCCCTCAGGTTCTACTATTCTTTGGGTAGGATCAACAGGTTCTTGTCGATCCGGAAGAACAAGATTATTCTCACTCACATATGCCTCTACAACAGGATCAAGACAATCCATCAGCATTACCAACTCCACAGGCATCACATAAGCCTGAAAGTCAAAAGTCTGTTCAATTTTATACAGCTTTTGCATGATGTATACTGTAGGCTTAGGATCATTATCCCTCCTATTGATGTCATTTGGATTTTCCATCATAATACTTTGCACAATCATAGAAAGGAACCTGGGATAAGGTAGAAACTTCTTTGCTAGAAGTGGAATTTGTTTCTAATGAACCACCTTGTGCAGATCTTGAAAAATCATAGACGCGTAGTCTATGTGCCAATGTTTGACCATGGCAACCAGAATTTGAAATGCACTCGAACTCCCGCCATCAACTCCTTTTTATATACTTGTGAGGCATCTATCGATGATAGCATATAGTGTCTGCCAGATTGGAACTAAGTTTGATCTCTTGAAATGTGCATTCTTGGTGAGTACACCATTAAAACCCAGATCTTTCACATGAGCAAAGATTTCTTTGTTAGATGGCATTAGATCAAACTTCTTTTTATGAGCATATGTAGATTTCTCAGCTGGCAGTTTCAGCATTCTACTTAATTGATGAACATTGAAAGAGAATTCAAAATTTTCAATTTTTCCAGAAATCTGTGCCTCACCCTCATCAGTAACTATGTTATGCATGGTATGCCATAGCTGTTGCACATAACCCTCCGGTATGTGAGGTTCTTCCTCGTCAGCTGTAGGGTTATATGAAAAGAAGTGATTTAATGGATGGGATTCAATGAGCTCAGTAATAATTGGGAATTGGGTAGTGGTGATCATAGAGTCAAAGCAATGATTGTTTAGAACGGAAGGAAGGTAATTAGCTTAAGGAAACAGTTGTTCAGAAGGAACAAATGTAGGAGGGTTTGCAGGATTAGCAGGGTTAGCCATCTGCAATAAAACATAAGCACACCCATGGTTACCCATCAAATATCCATCAGATAAGATAATAGACAATTATTTCTTCTGTTTGAAAAACTTTGAAAATTTTGAAAATTTGAAAATTTTCAAAAAAATGCTAAGTATTTGGTCGGAATTGAGGATTCCGACTGAAAGTTAGCCTTAAATCCGATTAAAATAGAATTCCTATCAAATGATCATTCCGATCAATTTTAAATTCCAAGAAAATGAACATTCCGATCATTTTGAAGATTCCGAGCAATTGAGAATTCAGAGAAAACACTTTGTATTACATCAAGTGATGAAACAGTCGGAATTTGGAAATTCCGACTGATTCATAACAAATCTTTGCATATTCCAACCCAGAAATTTCAAACACTAAAATTTCACCAAATTAATGAATAACGAGTCTAGCCTATAACATTTGAAGCATTTTTACTTCCTAGACTACTCCCAAACGAGTTCATGTAACATGTCATTTTTAACTTTTAAACCCGTAACCCAGAAACGTACAAACATGTTCAAACTACGAAGAATAGATGAACGATTTGTACTTAAAACATGTTCGAACTCGTAAATTCTAACACTAAAACATGACAAACACTGAATCTAAGCATGCAAATGACAATTACTCACTAATTAATACCAACAAAGCATGAAATCAACTAAATTTACGAAGAACAGTTAGGGTTTTCTCAAGAACAGATCTAAAATACAAAGATTAATACTATGAAGTAGAAGAAAATGATTGTACCACTGAATTCGCACAAGAAATCCGAGTTAGATATGAGAAAATCATAGAAATCAGAAACTTTTGAAAATCAACTTTCAGAGAGCAAAAGTCGTAGATTGAAAGAAAATTTTGAAAATCCGACCGAAAAAGTCAAAATTACGATCCACACGTGCTTTTAAACCCTGAGAGTTATACGGATTCCGACTGAAAGACTCGGAATGATGAATTCCTACTAAAATGAGTCGGATTCCGACTTAAAAAGAGTTGGAATCTTCAATTCCTTGCAATTTCCCCGGAATTGACTATTCCTACCTTTTTAATAGGAATTTGACATTCCTATCAAAATTAACTTGTGAAAATTTGGATTTTTAACCACAAGATGTTTTTGGCCAATTTTAAACCAAGTTAAAGACAAAGAAAATATAAAAAACTCCCCCTCAAATCAATCATTAATTTCAGAAAGAAAAAAAATCTTTTTGCCTTTTTGAACATTTTGCACATGTTTTTGGATTTTAATAGTGTTTGACATGTTTTTGAGTTTTCTAATTTAAACAAAATAGATAAAAACAATTATGTAAACAACTCTCCCCTACAAGTATGAACCATCAGTAGTTCATAACTTGTCAAATCAGATTTCCTTCCCCCTGAACTCAAGTACCTATCTGTGAAGATGGTGATTGTTAGACTTAAAGTACAGTCAAATACTCAAATTCAACATGCCCAAATTTGATACAAGAGAGTTAAAACGATTTTCATCCAATGGTTTGGTGAATATGTTAGCAAGTTGATTTTCTGTATTAACATACTTAAATTCTATCAAGCCCTTTTCAACATAAACTTTTAAAAAGTGATACCGAATGTCGATATGTTTCATTTTGGAGTGATGCACGGGATTGCATGATATGGAAATGGCACTCTGGGAGTCACACATTAGAGGAATGTGAGAATAGTCCAGTGCAAAATCTGACAGTTGTGTGCAAATCCACAGACTTTGAGAACAACAGCTGGCAGCAGCAACATATCCAGCTTCCGCGGTGGAAGTTGAGACGCAGTTTTGTTTCTTCGAGGCCCAGCATACCAGTCTGTCTCCGAGGAAGTGTGCACTGCCTGATGTACTCTTCCAGTCAATCATGCATCCTGCATAATCAGAATCCGAGTATCCAATTAGTTCAAAATTAGAATCTCTAGGATACCACAAACCAAGATTTGGGGTACCCTTAAGATATCTAAGAATTCTTTTAACTACTAACAAGTGCGACTCTTTAGGATTGGCTTGAAATATAGCACAGAGACAAGTAGCAAGCATTATGTCAGGTCTACTAGCAGTCAAGTACAATAAGGATCCGATCATACCACGAAAAGTTTTTAAATCTATTGATTTACCGTCAGGGTCAGCAAACAGTTTTGTTTTGATACCCATGGGAGTTGACATTGGTGAACAATCAGTCATTTCAACTCGTTTTAATAAATATTTTATATATTTTGACTGATTGATAAAAATCCCATGGTTGAATTGAGAAATTTGCAATCCGAGGAAAAAGTTAACTTCCCCCATCATGCTCATTTCAAATCTCTGTTTCATGGTATTTGCGAAATCATCACCATACTTTGGACTAGTTGAACCAAAGATAATATCGTCTACATAAATCTGTACTAGAATGTAATTTGAACCAATCTGCTTTTTGAAGAGAGTAGTGTCTGTGGTCCCTTTGGCATAGCCCTTGCTTAGCAAATAGTCTGACAGCTCATCGTACCAAGCTCTCGGGGCTTGTTTTAATCTATACAAAGCTTTGTCAAGATTATAGACATGATGCGGACGTTTGGAATCCACGAAACCTTCAGGTTGACCAACGTATACTTCCTCCTTGAGTTTACCATTAAGGAAAGCAGTTTTAACATCCATCTGGAAAACCTTGAAGTTCTTGTATGCAACATAGGCCAGAAATAATCTGATAGCTTCCAAACGAGCTAATGGGGCAAAGGTTTCATCATAGGCAATTCCTTCTTGCTGGTTATACCCCTTAGCCACTAGCCTTGCCTTGTTTCGCACAACTACTCCATCAGAGTCTTTCTTGTTTTTGAAGATCCATTTAGTTCCCACAATGGATTTACCTTCAGGTTTGGGTACTAATCGCCAGACTTTCAACCGTTCGAACTGATTCAGCTCGTCTTGCATAGCAAGAATCCAGTCTGGATCTTCTAAAGCTTCAGATACACGTGTTGGCTCTATCATACTCAGAAAATTAAGATTCAGACATTCGTTGGCGGTAGCAGAGCGAGTTCGAACACCGGCATTCAAACTGCCTATTACCTGAGTTTCAGGGTGACTTCTCAACCAGACAGGCTCGGGGGATCGGACCTGTATGAAGTCATCTACTGGTTGAACGTCCGTTGCAAATGGATTTACCATTTCAGCTTCGGGAAACGGATTTACAGTATCATCTATTGCAGCAGGAGAAGAAGTCGGTTGTACAAGAAATGGACTGTTTGTAGCTTCAAACTCAGAACTCTCCTGATCAGTGTCCCGTGCAACAGATGGAGTGGTAAGTGTAACTAATTCTTCCGGTTGTGATTGTACTTGGTCAACCCTGTTCACATTGACAGAAGAAGATTCATTAGTCTTGAAAAATTCAAACATGAAATCCAAATTAATATCTTCATTCTGAATGTGTTGATTATCAGATTTATTTGCTTGGTAAACAGGATTTTTATTATTTGAAGGTTTGGCTGTCAAAGAGTTTAAGTTTACTAAATCATCAAACGTCACATTGATGCTTTCGACAACAACGTTAGTTCTCTGATTTAGAATTGGAAAAGCCTTTTTGTCATTTGAATACCCTAAAAAGATTCCCTCGTCAGCTTTTGGATCAAACTTAGACAGTTTGTCCGTTTCATTCAGAACGAAGCACCTATTACCAAATACATGGAAGTATTTGATATTAGGCACTACTCCGTTACACAGCTCGTAAGGAGTTTTATTAAAACGACGGTGAATTAGGGATCTGTTTTGGGCGTAGCATGCAGTATTGACAGCCTCAGCCCAGTATGATGCTGGCAACTTGGAATATTGTAACATCGTTCTCGCAACTTCAACCAGTGTTCTATTCTTTCTCTCAACAACTCATTTTGTTCCGGAGTGTAGGCTGCTGAAAACTGATGCGTTATGCCTTCGGAATCAAGATAAGAATCCAGAGTCCTATTCTTGAATTTTGTGCCATTTTCAGTGCGTATCACTTTCACAGTTTGTCCTTGCTGTCTCTTGTGCTTAGTCAGAAATTGAATGATCTTCTGTGGCACTTCAGACTTATGACTGATGAACCGAACCCATATGTAGCGCGAATAGTCGTCTACCATCACCAGAATATAACGCTTTGAATTTCGAGACTGAACCTTCATAGGTCCACAGAGGTCCATGTGTATCAGCTACAAGGGAGCTGATGTAGTTGAAATCTGAACAACTTTATGCGATACCCTCTTTAGCTTCCCTAGCTCACAATCCTTGCAAAGATGCTCTTTTTCAAACTTCAGCTTAGGGATACCTCGGACCAAATTCCCATTTACCAGCTTGTTGATATTTTTAAAGTTCAAATTGGACAGTTTTCTATGCCACGACCAATTCAAATCTGATGCAGCCTTTGAAAGCAAGCAAACAGACGAACTTGATGCCTTTCCAGACAAGTCGATAGTATAGAGATTCGACTTTCTGTTTCCTCCCAGAATTTATGTTCCTTCCTCAGTTCTCAAAGAGCAGGATTTCTTCTTGAACAGGACCTCCATGCCCTTATCACAGAACAGACCAATTAAGAATAGATTGTGTCCAAGCCCCTCTACATATGACACTTTTTCAATTCTAACATTCCTGCCTCTAAAACCCCATGACCGAGGATGGGTGCAACTTGGTCATTCCCAAACTTGACATTTCCAGAATATTTTCCCACAAAGTGTTTGAGGAGACCCTTGTCTCCGGTCATATGTTTTGTACACCCGGAGTCCATGTACCAAAGATTACTCTTCTGCACACGGAAAAAAAAGGTGATGGCCTTACCTATTGTGAAATGGGATTAGGCAGGTTAGAGATAGAAACAGGAGAAATCACAGGTTCATTAATCACAGATTCAATTTTCTTTACGTGTTTGATTTGCCATTTTTTTATTTGCCATTTTTGATTAATTTTAGCGCGGGGGTCTATGGAAGATTTGGTCTGTGATTAAAAAACATAATTGTTTGATTTGTTCGATTTGTGTTTACCACTGTTGACTATGTGAGAAGTGTAGTGAACAGGTTTAGTTGTTTGATGTTTGTTTATTTTAGCTTTGAATGATGATTGTGAGTTGTGTGGTTTATGAACAACTTTAGAAACTGATTTGTTATTCTTTTTCAAAAAATGAGATTGAGTAGAAACTGATTTTGTTGCTGATTGTACAACCGCTTGCTTAGATTTATTTAGAAAAAATTGTCTCAGCTTCCGATTGAGTTTCTCTACTTCAATCTTTTGGAGTTTCTCTTGCCTCTCGGATTCAGCCACCATGCGCATTTCTGAAAGATGTTTTTCCCATTCACCGGGTAGCATTGGCATCCTCCGATGTGCATATTTGAGTAGAAAAAACGCAGTTCACTTTTCTTGATCCACTGATGAATAATATAGCCACTGCAGTTGACAAACCAAGTGAAAACCATATTATCTTCAGGATTCTTCCAATTCGGAACTGATTTAAACCCTCTCAGCATCCGCTCTTGATGGTATGAGCACGCATTTGTGCAATGTCCCTCAACACAACCAACACTTGCACAAAAAGTTTCAACTTTTACAATTTGTGGTTTTGGAATATCAGATTGACAATTTGAGACAATATCAGTTTTTACTTTCCAGTTCAAAATAGATTTACAATTCGACAAACAAACTTTCTTATGAATTGAACAATAAGATGGAAAGAAATGATTTCTTGAGCGTGTTGGTTTTATTTCTCTCTTCTTCTCAACTTTCGGCTTCACACATGGTTTTGGTGCTTTCGTATTCTTCTCCGATGGTTGTGCCTCAATCTTCACAATTCTTCTCACTTTCTGTTTTGCATGGGTTCCTGAGGAACCTTGGCGTTTAAATTTATCTGGTTTAGAAAGAAGATTAGAAGATGTGCTAGTTTTGTTAAGAATGTTTGAAGGCACAGAAGAAGATGATGCAGATGTTGAAGGCTTGGTGCCTGATGTAGACCCTTTTTCACAAACACTGTTTGGATCGCAAAACTGATTGCATTTGTGAGCCACAAATTCTCTACAAGCTTTTGGGCAAGTAGGAATCTTAACACTTCAGCCTAGATCTACATCTGCCAAAAGCCGCTTGATTTTCTCATCTCGAAGTTGAGTTTCTATTTCGTATGTAATGAGTTGAGGAACAAGAAGATGTGCACAGTCTAAATGTTCTAAATTAGAAACATTTGATTTTTCAGATTCAATCACTTTTCTTTTCAAATCCTCACATAATTGAATTATGATTATTTCATGATTCTTAACCTTCTTGTGTGCTTGTTCCAGTTCTTCAGAAAATTCTTCAGCTTGATTAATTAAAACATCATTTTCAAATTTCAGTTGATTCACAAATTCAGAGTTAAAATTATCAAAATGATCAGCGGAAGACTGTGAGTGAGACAACTGTTCTTGCAAAATTTGATTTTCTATGTCCAGCATGATGTTGTTAATTATGCAGTTTGTTTCAAGAATTTCATGACGGCGCTGCAATTCCATATGTGGAATATACACGCGTGGTGCGTAAGATGTGACTGTTTGTTCAGTATCTTGAAAAATAAGACTTTCTGCATGGAAAATAGATTTGTTTTTTAAAATAGATCCGTCTGTTGCTTCATATGATGCATTCAATGAATCATAATTAAATGGATGTTGACATCTTGTTGTGGTTTTTCTTTTGAATGCTTCCTCTTGTTTGATTTCCTTTTCAGCAACAAACACCATCTTTTCGGTTAAGCCTTGATTCATTCTTTCTGCCTGATATAGCTGAGTGCAGTTGATTTTCTTAAAGAAGTCACTGTCATCATACCCTAAACCCTTATACTTATTTCTAATATCTGGTGTCAAACTCTTGAAAATAGTATGACGAGTTGTGGGTTTCTTTCTAAAAGCTTCTTCAAGATTATTCACTTTTGTTTGCAAAGTCTATTTTTCTTCCAAAATCATATTTAAATTGATTTCTGCACTCAACTTAGCAGCCATTCAAGTCATGGACTTTTCTTTCAGTTTGCTCTTGAATTTGACTTAATTCGTCCTCCTTTTGTTTTATTATTTCCTGAAGTTGATTAAGTTTGGCCGTGTGTTTAGATGAGACGGCTTGGTTCATTTTAAGATTAAGGTTTTGTGATTGCAGTTTCTGGTTTTTAGCAGTTAAGGTTTGTACTTGATTAACTAAAGTCATAATATGATCAGCAGATATACGAGAGTCATTGAGATGTACCTTCTCAGCAGTAGACTCAGACTCAGTTGAGAAAGAACGGATGCTGGAAGGAGCTTCTTCAGCTTCATTGTCACTCTCATATTCACTTTCTGGATCTGACTCATCAAACTTTTCCATGAACCCTGTATCAGCTTCACCCATCACTGCATCCTCAATAGCAGCTTCACCCTTAGCAAACACTAAACCCTCATCCTCATCTTCACTTTCCCCACCACTCTCTAGAAACTTAAACTCTTCCACTTGAGCCATCAGTACAAATTGTGCCTAAACTTCAGTATCCTCCTCTGAATCATCTGTGTCGGACAGAAATTGATCCTCTTTAGCAAGAAAAACTGTTCTACTATTCCGTTTCTTGATTAGATTAAGCTTTGCTTTGTAATACTCAGAGTCCTTCACCTTCGGCCTTTTACAATCCTTGATCACATGCCCTGTACTACCACAATTGTAGCATTTCTTGGGTTGAGCAGATTGGATCTTTCTCTCATATCTTTTTTTTAGATTTACCCCATCATTTCTTTGAAATTTGTCTTCTCTTCTCCGAGATCCAGAAGTGAATCTCTGACGGTTGTTGGTTTTTGATTTGGTAAACTGGTTTTGTAGCATATTAGTTAGATAAGCCACAACCTACATTACTTTCTCATTGTCAGCCGGTTCATCGGTGTCAGACTCAGAAGTTTCTGATTCTTGTATCTATTTCAGTTTCAAGGATCTGCTTGAAGATCTGCCTTTTCTTTCATTTACTACCAATGCCAGTGGATCAACATTCTCTTTGTGTGAACCCGCACCAATCTCATCCTGATATTGATTAAGCTCTTCGAATATCATCTGGTGAGTGACCTTATTTAGAACCTTTTGGTTCATTTGCCTGTAAATGGTCACTTGGGTTCTCCACTCAGGTCCTAGTGAATTAAGGAACCTGGTGTTCTTTGTCAAGTCAAAATAGCTATCCAGCTTTTGATTCCTCAAATCATTAAGCAATTTACAAAACCTACTGTAAGTATCCACTAGAGTTTCACCTTCACAAGAATGGAAGTGATCAAATGCATTTACAAGGGTTGTTTCTTTGATCCATACCCCAGACTCAGTCCCCTCCATCTGTTTCTGAATTTCATCCCAAATCTCTTTAGCAGTATTAAGCCCGTTGACCTTAATATAGAACTCTGCTGACAAGCCTTGCTTTAAGTAGTACTTTGCTTTTTCATCTGCAGTAGCCCTCAGTTTGTCTTCTGCTGAATACTCTGTAGGAGTCTTGAGACGATGAATTTCTTGAAGTGGGGGATGTTGGTTGGATCAGCCGCTTGATGAAACATAAAGATGCCATTCCCCTCTTGGATACTTAGTTTCATTAACTCTCCATATTTTTCATTGCTCTCAATAAAGTCCATAAATCGCCCTTTCCACACATTATACTCTCCACGATACAGCATGGGAGATTTAGTGTCAGAACCAAAGGAAAGAGTTTCACTAAGTACTTATTCTGGGATCTTTGCTCTGAAAGGTTTCTTAAACTCTGAAAAATTTTCTAAGTGTGAATTCCGATCAGTACACTTAAATTCCGATTGAATTTGGAAATCCGATCAACTTGATTCTTCTTGAATTCCGATTGAATTCCGATTGAAGTAGACAATCCGATTGTTTCAATTCTGGTTAAAACTTGAATTCCGATTGAAGTAGACAATCCGATTGTTTAAATTCCGTGTGAGACTTCAAATCCGAGTGAATTCCTTGTAAATCTTAGATTCCTGGTAAAATTCAATTCCTTGTGAAACTTAATTCCTATTGAATTGTGATTTCCAAGTGAAAGTAACAATTCCTTGTAAACAGAAGAATCCGAGTAAAAAATAACTCGGAATTTGGATCTTTCTTTCTCAAAAACTCAAGGAATTTGGAATTCCTACCAAAATTTTACTCGGATTGTTTAGATTTCAGTCTAATTTTACTCGGAATTGGATGAATTCCTGTCAAATATTCACGGAATTGATGAATTCCTACTAATTCAAAGGGCAAATCCGACTGATTCAAGTCAACAATTCCGACTGCTTCATATTCACGATCTGAAATTCGAATTTTCAAGTAAAACTTTTCCAACTGTTCTAAGAACTTCCAGATCAGTTCGCAGCAATCAAATGAACAATTCTAATCCATAATATCCCAAGTTTTAACACAAGAAATCGGATTTTTAGAGAATTTTCTTCAAGAACTTCGAAAACTTCAAATCTTCATTTCTCCAATTCTGTTGTTTGTATCAATCCAAAGCTGATCGTTGAGTGTTTTGTTGATAATATCCTTCCCAAAGAACCACAAATCAACAATTCTAATTCATCAGAACTCCAAAATCATATCCGAAACCGTAAGTGAGCAAGTTCTTCAAAAACCTCAAAAACTCGATCAATCCTTCACTGTTTTGAGATGTTCTTTCTTGATTCACTTCAGAAACCAATCAGAGTTGGCTCTGATACCAATTGAAAGGTAATGAATGAGTAGAATATAGTATGATTAATAGATGATTTAGAGAGAATTTAGGCAAAAACACCTTTAAGTGTGTATTTGATATATTCAATATATGCCAAAGTTACAAACACATTACAAAGAGATCACCTTATATACCATTTACATATTCACTACCAATCTAAGGTATTAAGGTGATATATATGACAAAATACATTGTTAAAGACTACAAACATAATATGATCTAACAATTTAAAAGTCAAAAACTTTGACTCTTTACTATAAACCAAAGTTTCTCACAAATATAAGTGTATAAATATAAAACAGATTAGGAAACTTTAATTGGCTAAAAGTCATAAACCTTGACCTTTTGACCAAAAATAAAGTTTCACGTAGTTAATATATAAACAGTAAAAACTGGAAACTTTAATGGTAAAAGATCAAAACTTGATCCTTAAACCAAAACCAAAAGTTTTACACAATATATGAACAATATATATAATCAGTAGTACTAGAAAATTAATCAGGTAACAGGTCAGAAACTTGATTCTAACCACATAATAATTTTCGCAAACATGTATATATATATATATATATATCTATGATTTTCTTGTTCCCCATCGAGCCTAGAAGCAGGCTCTGATACCACTGTAGGGATTTACGGGGTACAAACATGCAAAGCGGAAAATAATACAAAACTTGTAAATCCCGTTCCCATGATCCCAACTTGATCAGGTGTGGAAAAACAATACCGGAAATCATAACCAGATATATATTGTTGGAACACGGTATGGAGCAAGAACACAGCGGAAGCTCAAACAAAAGTTTCAAAAACCATACAAAAACGGGTCCATACATGTTCCAAAGTGATAATTTTCTACAAAACTCAAATTGCAACTTAAAAGAACAAAGGAGAGGGCTGAAAATACCTCAATACCTTTGCAAGAATCGGTTGTAGCAAATGCAAGAACGGGATGAACAAGAACTCAAGTGAATCCTTCTCTATTGCATGATCCACACCAAGTTTTCAAGATCCCCGTATGCTAGTACACCATCACATGAGCGTCCTCAACGACTTCACGTATCTGGAACAGCCTACTATAGTCTCCTCTTGCACCAACAAAACATACACTACACTCAAGATCCTCCACTAAGTGTATATTATGTGTGTATTTTTACAAGCATGGAACCAAGAGAGAAGAGAGAGTTAGAAGGTGTCAAATGCATGCCCTTAGTGTTGTTCCAGCCTCACTCTACTGCTTTTGGCCGGAGACAAAAGCTTATCTCCATTGGACCATGAGATGGCCCAATCAGAAATAAGAATTTCATGCAGACAGACCTTCACGGCCTCTCACGGCCCGTGAAGGGAGCATGAAGACTAAATGCGCCACGACTAGCAATAGTCCTTCACGGCCCGTGCCGCGTTCGAGTGACTCGTGAGGGCGTCTCCTTCACGACCCCTCCACGACCTCTTCACGACCCGTGAAGACTCCACGAGCCGTGTAAAAGTCATTGAACCATTCGTGAGGGCAGTGGGCTTCACGACCCGTAGAGCATCCCTCACGGCCGTGAAGCCCCAAAATTAAACAATTTGATTTTTGGACCTTCTCTCTTTATCAGTAAGCTGTCGGGATTAATCCTTGGTGTGTGACCCAATAGGCTCGCACTTCATCAGCAGTAACATCAGTGTACTTATGTCAGTGGGCAGACTCCCACTTGCACATGACACAACATACCCAGAGGTATCACAGACAGGGAGCGGCCTCTAGCAAGGCATCCCTGCCCCCAAGTCAGTACGAGGTATGTCATCCCATAGACAAGTACCAATTCACAACCCAAAGGTTTGAAATGGCCCTATAGATAAGTGATCAACCATCCTTTTGTTCACGATATCAATGTGAAGACGAGACATGGTACTAAGTCATTCTCAGTCCTTCACGATTATGTTTCTCGATCGAGATTGGTGGTGACCAAAATAAACAAGTTGCAATCGATTACCCAAATCATTGCACACTCGAGCACAGCCATGCATTTTGGTGTCAGTGCCCAATCATCGAGGGGCCCAGGGATATCTCTCTAAACAGAGGAACAAATTCCTTTGACTACATTGCCCACCATAGTGATCATACTCTGATCAGCTACTCCCTTTATAACAGCTAGTTACGGACTGCGTTTGAAAGCAACTAGAGCAAAGCAAACCAAAAGTGATGCAGACACATGCATCTCCAGTAAGAGGATGAACTGATATTATAATCCTAAATCACTCATGACAAGTACCACAAAGTGAATTCAGGTGTGGGTCGTCCAGTCACTTGAAACACTTTCAAGTACAGGCGAAGTATTGCGTCCCTGTGTCCCAATCACCATTGGACACTTGACCAATCACTTCCTTCAGCCTTCATTCAGAATTCCTTCCCTTGAAGAATGACTGGCCGTGGACATTTAGAATGTAAACACATTCAGGGAAGAGATAAACATGCAAAGTTGGAACACAATAAGGCTTACTGAGAGTACCCACTACACGCGCATTACCAAACTCCTTTGATAATCGATACAAGCAGAAGCAAAATATTGCTTAATGTTCCCTAAAGTAAAGCATATCAAAACTTTGACTAAAACATACTCAAGCCAAGTTCATGCAGACCTTAGTATGACATTCATTACTAGACTGCCACTATAGCTCAGTAAACGGACCATCCATGATGTCATCCGTGTGTACTCTGACATTGACCATATCCCTACTACAACCAACCACTACCAAAGTGTGCGTTGATGGGATTTCGATCATTTGTTCAAGCCGTTATACCTTCATTGTTTCTAAAGAACCCAATAAGGTAAACAACGCTCGAGTCTCAAATTTAATGTGCATAAGCCATCGTACCCTCATAGTTTTCACAAAGATCTCTATAGAGTCAGCGATGCTTGTTTCTCAGTGATCATATCCCTACTACAACCAACCACTTCTAAAGTGTGCGTTGATGGGATTTGATCATTTGTCCAAGCAGTTATGCCTTCATTGTTTCATAAAGAACACAATAAGGCAAACAATGCTTGGTTCACAGAAATTAACGTGTATAAGCCATCGTACCCTCATTGCCTCAAAAGAACTCAATAGAGTCAACGATGCTTTAAGTAACACGTAAATTAACAACACCATATTAAAAAGGATTACAAACCCCAATAAAGATTGACGGTTATCCTTTCATGTAGAAGCTATCACTAGAGTAGCAACTCACTTTAAGCTTCTTCTAATTACATCACCACTAGAACATATACTCATATTTCTTGTATTCCATAAACTTCTTTGAATATCTCATATTTGTTATGGACACATAATTCTCAATTTACGCTTGTTGCCAAGCTAAATCAAGACATTATCTCCAACACATAGTATGTTCTAGACATACCAAGTAGGAATATAACAGCGCTCCCACTAGCTCTGGCATTTATCCAAGTTTCATCATTGCTTACTGAAAACTCAAACACTTGATTTTCTTAGCAAAGATTCCAAAACTTAGATTTACTCGGAGTCCAAAAGGACTCCATATTTGTAGACTACATAAGGATAATCAGGATGTAAAAGACCCTCGGACAGTGTTGTAAGCACTTCCTCATTAAAATTCCTATAACGGAATGCGGTCTTTGCATCATACTGCGATAACACGGCATAAGCATTCCCTTAAACTTCAACATAACTACTGAGAGAATGTCTTCATGTGATTCCTACCCAATGGTCAATCACCATGAAACTAATTCCTCTCAGTCAGTATTTGAAGTTATCTACAAATTTATCCATGCAGATCTTATATCTAAAAGATCTATATACACCATCAGGTCAAAACCTAGGTGTTGGATTATCCAAGTTCAAAACTTGAAAATCCAGCATGGAATATATCTTATGTTATTACACTCCTCTTCTTAGCAGACTCAAGGGCCCACTACAGCTTCCGGTAGTTGATGCATACATCACGTATCATCAATAATTCATCATCCTCAGATATAATACATTATACCCTTCTGGTCTTATGACGACTCTTACCAGACATATGAAGAAGTAATAACTTTATGCCAGATACTTCAACATAGCCATGTTGAGTTTCAATCACTTCTGATTGAATGCTAGTGTCAACATCAGGTATTTTATTTAAATTGTTGGTCCCGAATGGATACTACAACAACAAATGTTTGTAGAAGGGGGGTTGAATACAAACTTTAGCAAATTAAAATTTAAGAGACACACGGTTTACTTTTATATAATTCTTATTGACGTTAATCAAGAATTACATGAACTAGATGCGGAAAATCTAAGTTTAATAAAAGGTGGCAACTAATTTTGTCTAACACATAGACAATGCTAATCTTAAACAACTAATGTCTAAGATGTTCAACACATGAACAAGTTTGTTACACTAAAAGTAAAATGCTAACTCTTCTAATTCTCAACTTATGAGATTTCAGTGCTTTTCAACGCATTCGCTTTTTAGCATGTTTCCATGCATGAATATATATAAGAAAAGTGTGTCCGGGTTTATGAAGAGAGAAGGAGACAAAGGTACTTGGTTTAATAATATTATAATAGATAAAGTTAGTGGGTGAAAAGGTAAGTTAACTTTATACACAAAGTGTGTAAAGTGAACATACTTTTCAGTAATGAGTATACCCACTATCTATTATTATATTATTAAATTACTACCTTTATGTCTTGAGAAAGTAACCTTATCCTTCCATGCTTGTGCTTTAATCGACACCATGCTTTCTGAAGATTTGACTTTACCAAGTATGGAGTTGCCAGCCATACTTAACATCATATCTTCGAGATCTTCTTTTTAAGAGTATCTTTCTCCTTTTCCAGGGGATAAAGATCTATCCTTTTTGTATCATTGTAGATCAAAAAAGTGCTAAGTACTTTTACAAAAGAAAGATCTAAGGCATAATAAGAACAACACATGTTCTGCCTTTGACTTTAAGAAAATATTACATAGAAAAGCTATTAACTGAGATATACAATAAAGACTCAGTTAACAGACACTGAACTACAAATATAATTTTGCTCAGCTAAGGATAAGTGTGAAAGACTCAGCTGACTAGACTTGCTCAGCTGATCAAATTGCTCAGCTGGAAATACAAATCGTAGCAGCAGCTAATAAACTGATTAACTCAACTGTCAGCTGTTCCCAAGGGCTCAGCTAATCATTTGAGTATATTCAGCTTATAAAGAGAAGATTGGATAAGTAGGAAATACCTTATCTGACAGATGGAAGGCATCAGCTGATAACTTGTGATTGTGTCAGCTGATCCTTGACTGCTTAGCTGACCTTGAAAACTTCATCAGCTGATGGTTCTAGGCCATCAGCTGATCCACTGTGATTCCTCAGCTGATGCTCTTTGACTGGTCTTTTCTTCTCAGCTGATCTTTCTGAAGCTGGTCCTTTGGCTGATACTCAGTGTTCAGCTGACACTATGATTCGTCAGCTGACATTTCTTACTTAGAAATTCTTTAAGTCTCAGATAGAAAAACAACACATGTTTTTCATCAATCTAAGTCCAAAACTGAATATATGGTTTTGTTAACATCAAATCCTATTTTACTTAATAGATAGGTTTGATTAAGGTTTGATATTGCTATCTCACCAACATAAATCTCACGTTCTTCCACTGGAATGCTTCAGTTTTTCATTTCCCTTTTCGTGCAACCAAAACCGGTTCTCAAAAGGATATGAAATGAATATCTGAAACTTAGAAGAACTATTAAATACATCAGCATCCTCTAAGTTCATCCATCTCCCACTAAATGTAGATTGGATAACTCTGATCTATGAGATTGACAAGCAAAGAACACTTCCTAATCGAATCTCCTTAGATGCTAATTTGACCATCTTTGTTGATTTAAAACAAGAACATTGCCCGCCACTACTCAAGTACACCTATCAAGCAGGTTACTTAAGTTTAAGCCATCAAGTCGGAACCATAACCAATATGTTTCATTCCTCTACTAAGCGATCCATGTAAAACATGTATCTTAGGAGAAGTGAATTATAAGGCAAACTCACAATTCTTATGATGGTTTAGAATGTAGATGCTCAACATCTCACAAGATTTGAGTATCTTTATTCCCTTTTGCCCTCTTCATCTTAAATTTGTTAAGGGTGAGTCTTGAACACCTCTCAGGTTTCAGACAATCGTCTAATAAATTAGACTTACCCATTCCTTCTACCATCATCGGTAAAGGTAACAAATCACATATAGTTAATCCTTATGATTTTGCTTGAACGGTCTTTACACAAACGTGCAAACGAAATTCAACAAGCCTTTATTCCTCTCACATTTACAAGTGAAGGATATGTTAGTTATTTAGCCTTATAAGCAAGATTTGCAATCAACAATTGACCCATGGTCAAAAGATTCCAAGTTCCCAACCACATGGAGCTTGGTGATTCAAGTCTTGTTTATATGGTTAAATCAACTATTTCATAAGGATAACTATTCAATAATCATTCATAATCATTCCATTACTTCTTTAAGCAAAAGCTTATAACAAATGCCAAGACATGAATAAACTTTAAAATAAATCTTTAAAACCCACAATTTCAAAATTCAAAGTAATATTCATCATCATCAAAGGCATAAAAGATACAATGCTTCTTGCCACGCAGGGCGTAAGACAAAGATCTAAATGAAGTAATAGTTTAGCTGGATGGAATGGCAAGACTCTTCTTCCAATCCTTTTAGTTAGAGACAAACACTATGTTTCTCTTCACTACCCCAGCTCTCCATGCATCATCGGCCTACTTCGGACAAACACCTACACTTTGCAACAAACAAGTTTGTAACAAACGTGAGTGTTTTGACTAGCGTTCGAAACCCAGTCATTAGAAGTAGAAGATCAATGGAGTTTGATCATGAATGTACCTGAAGATGAGCTAACGTTCTTCCGCTTTAGGATACTTAGCTCTTCCAGGCACTTAGGGCAGGCGTGACGGCGCCAATTTCCAATTTCTCCGCAAAAGTAGCAAACTACCCCATGTGGAACATCATCTTGAGGCACAATCTCATTGTCCTCCGACTCCACAATTACGGATGGCCCAGTCATACAAGGCTTTCCTTTTTAGGTCAGTTTCTCCTTCTTGCTTACTTGTTTCCTAGTAGCCATAGCGTATGTGGACAAGATACGAACCTTCTCAACCATGTAAGACTGTACAGCCTTCAGTATGTCTTGAAGTTCGATCAAGGATTTTTCCAAATTTTCTTTATGATAGTTCTTGACAAACTTCTCATAAGACGCGCGCAGGGACTGGAGGATCATATCCACCGCAATCTCCCTCCCTATTGGAAGTCCAAGTCTCTCCAATTGGTCCATGTATCCCTTCATCATAAGGAAATGGACATTTACATCCTCACCTTCCTGCATCCTACAACCGACCAAAGCCTTTATACACTCAAACCGTTCTTGTCTAACCTGCTGTGGGAACATGTCCTTTAGCCGGTTTATCATGTCATACACACTCAATTGCTCAAGCTGCTAACGCAACTCAAAGCTCATAGTCGATAACATGAGACAAGAAATATCTTGTGTATCTCTAACACGCTTCTCAAAAGCGTATCGAGGGGCCCAGTTCGCGTTGGTAGCAGGTGGCTCCGGAAAGGGCTCCTCAAGGATGTGCAACTTTGACTCGTGACGGAGGACAATCCTCAATACACGATACCAGTCAGCGAAGTTCACTCCTATGAGTCTCTCCCTTTCTAGGAATAATCGAAGTTTAAAGTTTGGTGCGGTGTCATTAATATTTGCTATCTATAAAAGAGTACACGTTTTAGTTAGTTTTGATATTATCCTCGTTAAAATATTTACCCAGCTGATTAAGAAAACCAAATTATCTTAACAAGGGCTAAGAACCTCAAAGTACCCCAATCCATGACGGGTTTGCCGCGGATCACTTCATGGAGCTACTTAGGCCGGTAAACGCTTTACCAATTGCAATCCGAGATTACAACTCTTAGACACTTGCGGGATCCTAGGTACTCATAGCACCCATTTGGCATGTTTGATCCCTTCTCTCACCGATTCCTCATTAATCCACTTTGATAGCTCGGTATGGGCACGACAACTACCAAGGCGTTTTAAGTCTTGGAATTGTAAATCGACCGTCAAGATACACGGTGGTACTCTAGCCCAAAGGCCGGCTCGGCTAAGCTCAACAACCGACCCTTGCGAGTTGCCACACGCACCTTCCACACAGTTACACAAAACCGATCTCGGCTAAGCTCGACGACCAATCTTGTTTCACTAGATTCGGGTGGTGTCTTCTTACGGGAGGCGAGTGATTTACATTTGATAAAAACGGGATTTTGTTTTTAAAGTGGTCTTGTGACGCGCGAGGTTGTAAACCAATTCAAAACTCTTGGTTTTATTATTTTGAAAAGTTTTCAAGCAAGCGAAGAAACTAAACAACCACGCAAGAAACTAAATAAAACAACAACCACGCACAAGTAATATCCGGTAACATGCCCCTAAACCCTATGCGACTTCCTCGTGAGCCAAACGAGGAAAGCAAGGCCAAACTAAGGACACAGCCACTTGGCCCAGCTGGAAGTGCTCCCACTGAATCTGTCATCTCCAATGAACCTCCGGATCCACCATAGCCGAGACGTCTCCACCACGACTCTCGATGGTTGTCTTCGGTCTTCTTTTACAAATACATACAAATATTTGAAAAGAAACGGCGTGCAAGCCGCGAAATGCTAATCTAAGCTAATCTAACAATTTCAAAGAAAAGCAATCGGCATGCAAGCCTAAAATAAAGTACAAAATACAAGACCGAATAAATTTAATTATTACAAACCAATTGTGGTACAAACCACCAAATGAATGAATAATTAAACACAACCAAACAACCAACACATAGGTCTAATGGGCAAGGTGTTACCGGATCAAACAACAACACGGTGTGCCACAACAAAACCGTGCAAAATGTATTTTGTCTAAGATTGTTCAAACCTACCTAAACACTCAAGGCACAAAGTGAACAATCCTTGTACATATGCATTAGTACCCCAAACACTTTGAGAATACATATTCATATATACACAATACAAGTATATGCATGTGTGCATTTCATGCCAAAAATCACCCAATACATATAAATGCATGAATCAAGACACATATGGGGCTTTACAAAAATCCAAACACTTTGGACAGATTCTGGAAAAACAGAATCGCAAGGAGGCTAAAACCGAAAACAATTTTCTTTTTCAAAAGGGACTAAAATACTGTTCACGAGCTCCTTCACGACCCATAAGCCTTCACGGCACGGCCCGTGAAGCCCATGAGTTCCACGACTCTGACCAGTGAAAAACCCTTCACGACCAAGCACCCCATGAGACTGGTCGTGAGCCTTCACGACCGTGAAGAACAAGCCTTCACGACCCGTGAAGACATTCTGGACAGAATGTCCAGATTCGGTTTTTAAGCCCAAAAAGTGCAATTTGTTTGTAGATTTGGCTCTGATACCACTGTTGGAACACGGTATGGAGCAAGAATACAGCGGAAGCTCAAACAAAAGTTTCAAAAACCGTACAAAAACGGGTCCATACATGTTCCAAAGTGATAATTTTCTACAAAACTCAAATTGCAACTTAAAAGAACAAAGGAGAGGGCTGAAAATACCTCAATACATTTGCAAGAATCGGCTGTAGCAAATGCAAGAACGGGATGAACAAGAACTCAAGTGAATCCTTCTCTATTGCATGATCCACACCAAGTTTCCAAGATCCCCGTATGTTAGTACAGCATCACATGAACGTCCTCAATGACTTCACGTATCTGGAACAGTCTACTATAGTCTCCTCTTGCACCAAAAAAACACATACTACACTCAAGATCCTCCACTAAGTGTATATTATGTGTGTATTTTTACAAGCATGGAACCAAGAGAGAAGAGAGAGTTAGAAGGTGTCAAATGCATGCCCTTAGTGCTGTTCCAGCCTCACTCTACTGCTTTTGGCCGGAGACAAAAGCTTATCTCTATTGGACCATGAGATGGCCCAATCAGAAATAAGAATTTCATGTAGACAGACCTTCACTGCCTTTCACGGCCCGTGAAGGGCCCGTGAAGACTAAATGTGCCACGACTGGCCATAGTCATTCACGGCCCGTGCCGCGTTCGAGTGACTCGTGAGGGCGTCTCCTTCACGACCCCTCCACGACCTATTCACGACCCGTGAAGACTCCACGAGCCGTGTAAAAGTCATTGAGCCATTCGTGAGGGCAGTGGAATTCACGACCCGTGGAGCATCCCTCACGGCCGTGAAGCCCCAAAATCAAACAATTTGATTTTTGGACCTTCTCTCTTTATCAGTAAGATGTCGGGATCAATCCTTGGTGTGTGACCCAATAGGCTCGCACTTCATCAGTAGTAACACCAATGTACTTGTGTCAGTGGGCAGACTCCAACATATATAACATACAATATTCACAGCTTTAAAACAGGTTTATTTAAAGGATTGAAAAATATACCCTGTGACTGCTGATGGGGGATACACAGCTACTGCACCACTTGAAAAGGCTGCTAGACCGCCTACCAAACAATACCCGAGAGCAGACTCGCGTGTGTATACAAACCACCGAAATGGGGAGGTCCGGCCGGCTTTTAGCCGCCGGCATTTTGGCTGTTAGCCGCCGGCTTTTTGGCCCTAACAATCGCCGCCGACCACCGCCGCAATGGGGAGGTCCGGCCGAGATCACGATCGCCGAGAGAGAGAGAGAGAGAGAGAGAGAGAGCCGCCGTGAAGAAGGCCGCCGTCGACCACCAGCGCCGCCGTAGGGCACCGCTGCAAACCACCTAGCGCCGCCGCAGGGCGCTGCCGAGGACCACCTTGGCCGGTGGTGGTGTTGCCGTCGATGGATGAGAGGGAGGGAGCAAGGGAGAGCTTTTTGTTTTTGCTTTGGAGGCTTAATGTTTCATTAGGTTAAACTTAACCTCCTTCCATTTAAAAAGATTTTTAAATGGATCAAGGCCCTTGGACCTTAAGCCCAGTCCGTTAACCAATAACTTTGGTTATTTGACAAAAGCTACCCTTTAGTTTAGTTTAATATTAATTAATTAACTATTAATTAATATTATCCAACCAAACTTTATTATTAAATATTTAACTAATGTTTAATATCCCTTTTTTCTAATAATAAATATCCATTTATTATTTCTCTCTTTTTCCTTATAATTAAACTACTGTTAATTATAATCTCTTATACACAATGTATTGCTTCCTGGTTCATGATTTGGGTGTGTAGCTGTGTGACCCTTTAGTGACTCATAGCGTCCATGGATGTGATGACACGTGTACACTATCCCTGCACACAATCCTTTCAGGGGATCTTTATGAACCCACATCCTACGAGGATGTTGTGTCAGACAGTGAGTCTGAAAAATGGCTAGACGTCATGAAGGTAGAGATGCAATCCATGTATGACAACCAAGTTTGGGAGTTAGTAGACTTGCCACAACATAGTAGAGCTGTTGGATGTAAGTGGGTCTTCAAGAAGAAGACAGACATGGAAGGAAATGTGCATACTTTTAAAGCTAGGCTTGTTGCAAAAGGTTACACTCAAACTCATGGCATTGATTATGATGAAACCTTTTCGCCAGTAGCTATGATTAAGTCTAAAAGGATTCTTATGGCAATATCTACATATTTCAATTATGAGATATGGAAAATGGATGTCAAAACCGCTTTCCTTAACGGGAAACTAACAGAGGATGTGTATATGGCACAACCGGACGGTTTTGAGGATTCCAAAAATCCAGGCAAAGTATGAAAGTTGCTAAAATCCATTTATGAATTAAAGCAAGCATCTAGAAGCTGGAACTAGTATTTTGATGAGCGCATCAAAGAATTTGGTTTTACCAAAAGAGATTGAGTCCTGTGTTTACACGAAGTTCAGTAGGAGCGTAGAAATATTCCTGGTCCTGTATGTGGATGACATACTGATCATAGGAAATGATATACCAGCATTACAAGGAGTAAAATTCTGGTTAGGTAAATGTTTCCAGATGAAGGACCTAGGAGAAGCCGCATATATACTTGGTATAAAGATCTATAGAGATAGATCTAGGCGGGTGATCGGACTTAGTCAAAGTACATACATCGATAAAGTATTAAAACGCTTTAAGATGGAAGAAGCCAGAAAAGGATTCAATCCAATGAGATATGGCGTACCATTGAGCAAGGCTCAATGTCCTACATCTCAGAAGAGCAGAAGAGGATGAAATCAGTTCTTTATGCTTCGGCAGTATGATCAATTATGTATGTCATGCTATGTAGTAGGCCCGATATTATTTACTCCATAAGCCTTACGAGTAGATATCAGCAAAATCGAGGTGAAGCCCATTGGATAGCTGTCAAGAACATTTTCAAGTATTTGAGAAGGACAAAAGAAATGTTCTTGGTTTTTGGAGGAAGCACAGATGAAATCAGTATAACTGGTTACACAGACGCGAGCTTCTAGACAGACAAAGATGACTTTAAGTGACAGTCAAGGTTTGTATTTACCATAAACATAGGAGCTGTATCTTGGAAAATCCATAAGCAAGATACAATAGAATATTCAACTACTGAGGCTGAGTACATTACGGAAAATGATGCGGCAAAAGAAGCGGTTTGGCTGAGAAATTTTATCTCGGATCTAAGAGTTGTGGCTAGTATCTGTAGACCGATTGATTTATTATGTGATAACATGGGAGATTTAGCGCAAGCAAAAGAACCAAGAGATCACCAGCGGACCAGGCACGTACTTAGAAAGTATCACATCATCCGAGAGATCATCGGAAGGGGAGATGTAAGGATATGCAAGATACCAAAACATGACAACGTGGCTGATCCGTTGACTAAAGCGCTTGCTAGAGATAAGCATGAGAGACATGCTAGTTCTATTGGAATGCAGTACATGGGACCTAGCAGCTAGTTTTCAGTATTTAATTAAATTGTATGGATTGAATTTTAAGACTTATGATTATGTATTAAACATTTCTGCGTGATGGAAATAGGAGGTTTATAATCGTTTTAAATTTCTCCATTTTAGCATATTTATCTATCCATGATATACAAGTCTTGATATATCAAAATTACTCCGTAGCTACTTTATGCGATGGGAGCGACATCAGGTAGATACTAACGCTATTATAAATACTTGATGGATTATTCGTGTAGAGAATAACAGCACAAGTTTTGTGACCAAGTGTTTATAGATATTTGTTCGACATACCAATATTGGAGGTGATCCGCATCAGACTAACTTCATGGAGCCTTTTGACATGAGTTAGCTGATTGGTTGTCCTTAAACCTGAGATGTTTGGTTTGGGGCACGAGGACTTCTGTACTTTGGAACGTTCTAACGTTACGCCGTAACAGGGTAACTATAATGAGCGTATCTGGGTGCAGCGGAAGATGTGTGCTCAAATGCAAGCAGTCAAGATGGGATTTACACCTTCTCTTGAAAAGAGGAGATATTTCCAGGGCCCTTGACGGTTAAGACTAAATGAAATGCTTGGCCGCGCTCGGATAGAATGATGGACATCATTTGGTTACTCCGTAACTGCAGTTAGTTGAGATCATAAGTCTAGAAATATAATCTGGATTTTTCGGAATATATCACGTACTCCATGACTGAAATCCACATTACGGACAATCGCGATGTAAAAGGAAAAGCCGAGTAATCGAAGAAAAGGATTACAGAATCTCTGGACATAAGAGAACTTATAGTCGTGGTTAACCTATGTGTCTGGCTTAGGACCTCCTTAGGCCCATGATGAACAACGGAGTGTAACTATCGTGCACAAGTGGGAGTCTGATAGATTATGTGCAGAGATAGTGTACACGTATTATCATATCCATGAACACTATGAGTAACTAAAGGATCACACAGCTGCACACCCAACTGATGAACCAGGAAACAATACAATGTGTGTAAAAGAGATAATTAATAGTTGATTAATTATCGAGAGAAATTATAAATGGACGTTTATTATTGAAAGGAAAGATTAAATATTAGTTAATATTTCATTATAAAGTTTGGTTGGAAAATATTAATTAATAGTTAATTAATTAATATTAAACCGAACTAGAGGGTTTGTTTTGTCAATAGATTAAAGTGTTTGATCAACGGACCGGGTTTCGGGTCCAAGGGGCTTGATCCATTTAAATAGTTATTTAAATGGATTAATCCCTTGTTTTTAACTTAATCACATTTGCAATTAACATTAGACAAAACAAAAGATACTCCCTCTCTCTCTCCCTTGCTCTCGGCCGACGGCAGCACCACCACCATACACGGTGGTCAACGGTGGTTCCTGCGGCGGCACTCGGTGGTCGACGGCGGCACCCTGTGGCGGCGGCCCCCTTCTCCGGCGATCGAAGTCCACGGCCGAACCCTCCCTTTGCGGCGAGGGTTCTCGGCGGCTATCGAGACACACACCAAAGCCGGTTGCTTTTGGTGGTGTACACACACGCGGGAATCGTTTGTCAAGTATTGTTCGGGACTTCCATAATCGGAGAGGGTGTGTAATGCCGATCGGTCCGAGGCAACATGGTGGGAAGCACCGCTATCGAACATCCAAGCTTGTGATGGCGAAGTGGGTCGAGCAAAAGATGTATTCACCATAGGGTTTGTTGGTGTAGATATGTTAATAGAGATATTGTTGTCTTTGAGAAAACATGCAAGCTTCCTCCAATCCTTAGTGTTGTGACTTGGAATAGAACAAAATTGACAAAACAATGAATTTCGATTACCCTTTGGAGAGTAAAAATTGGTTGCGGTGTTTCCTTGTGCATGAATGGGGCGAGATCCGGTGTTGTTGAACCGATTTGTGAGTCGACCATCAGAGTTGGATCTGCTGTTTTGGGGCCGGTTGGAGATCTTCTGGGTTTGATTAACTGTTGCTATAATCGGAGATGTGGATGTATCTTTGAGAGATCGTTTGTGATCCACCAACTTGTCAAGCAAATTTGGGAACATGATGGGTGTATCACGCATTTTGAGTGCGGCAGAAACATGAGCATAATCATCGCCTAACTGTCCGAGAATATGGACAACAAGATCTTCATCCGAGATAGGACTTTGGGCCAAGGCTAAGTCATCTGCAATAGTCTTTATGTCATGCATAAAGTCAGCAACCGAACGGGAACCTTTAGGATTGTGAGCAAGGAGAGTCTTGAGGGAGATAATGCGAGAACGAGAGGTGCTTTCGTAGCTAGCAGAGAGCCTCTGGAAGGCCTGAAAGGAAGTCTTGGCAGAGGCAAGAACATGCTGAATATGATCAGAACAACTACCCAGTAATGCACCGAGGAGAGTTTGATCTTGTCAATGCCAGAGGAGATAAGCCGGGTTGGGTTTGGATGCCTCGGTGGTAAGAATTTTGGGTGGAGCAGTGATGGTACTGGTAACATATCGGTCGAGGTCAAGGCCGATAAGGGTGGCCATGACCTGTTTGCGCCATACTTGAAAATTTGATGGTGTTAGCTTGATGGGGAAGTGAGCGTGAGAGGTGACCTCGACGATTTGTGTTGACATAGTGATCTGGAAAAAAAATTGCTAGTCTGGCTGGAAAAGACAGGAGAGCAACAAGGCAGGATCAACTCGAAGGAGTTGGAATGGCTCTGGATACAATATCGAGCTTGATAATTATTGTGAGAAACAAGAATAATTTTCATTCACTATTGAGGCCATATATGGCAGAGAACAACAATCAAGAGAGAAATTACAGGAGGAAATTATGTATCTAATTGACTAACTAATTTAATGTAATAACAAACTAATTGATACAGAATAATACAAATTAAGTAATAGAGATTTCCTCTAATTATGGTTTAACGTGATGTGTGCTAATAATACACACATACATGAAGGGTTAGAATACGAATCACGAGAACTAATCACGGTCGATAATTTTGATGATCAATGGCTCTGAACAAAACATTAGACCATGCGCTATTGTGCTGAAGTTTGGGAGTGGACCTCAAGGGTTGCATGGGAACATGTCGAGCCCCCAACCCGATGTCTTCGGATCTCAAGGCTTCACCAACTAGTCTCTCTTTCTCTTTCTCCACTCTCTACTTTCTTTTCTAGCTTTTTTTTAAAATAAAATTGGGAGGGTCAAGAGGGATGGTAGTGGGTTTAGAAAGATGGTAAGAAAAATAGAAGATGAAGATGATGTAGCGCTGATGTGATAAGGAGATAAAAGGACCGAAAAGGATGGTATTGAATAGCCTTTGTAGAGGGTGACGTTTGTAGATGTGAATAGGGCAATTTAGATTTTTGAGGCTTGGAGCAAAACTATAAAATGGGCTCTTGAAAATACTAAAATATATAAAAATATTGAATAAGAAACTTACAATTGTTTAGGTTCAAATTCTTTATAAATTAATCTATTCACCCTCATTTCTTTATTTTTTGACTACAAGACAAATGCATTTTAGAAAACATAATATATTAATCTATACTATTTATAAAGCATTTTGCACATTTTTAATCTTTTAAATTTTAAGTAAGTTGAAATTACTAATTTACCCCTTATTTAAACCTATAAGGAAACCATTAAATGAAGTTTATTAGATTCTTAAAAAATATTTTTATAACTAAACCTTTCATAATAAATAATGTTTAAAAAAGTCAAGTCAATGCAAATTAATTTTCAACCTACATATAACATATATTTTTAATTTAAGTATTAGAAACTATGTATAGGTAGAACTTATAAACCTAACACCATATAACTTAAATTTATAGATATTTCCGGATTTTTACAATGTTCGTGTAATCAAACAAAACGTTTAATTTAATATATATTTAATATTCTTTTTGTTTCTCGTTTTATCGTTTTTAACATTTTATTTTAAAAATCAGTAAAAGAGTTATAAAGGAAAAGGAAATAAAAGAAATGAAAAAAGGAGAAAGAAAATAGATATATTGCGAACGAAAATTACGTGAATATAATAGTCTTACGTTATAAAAACGGACATGTTACCGAGTAGGAATTATTTCTAGCCGTTGCATTGCGCGGGTACTATGCTAGTTAATTATCAAGTGATTTCGGTATTCAAGTCAACAAACCAATTAACTTGATATCAAGTTATTCAACTATTCAAGTAAATCAATTAACTTCATATCAAGTGATTCAAATAACCAATTCAACTAATAAACTACTAATCTAATTAACTAATTATCAAGACTATTTAGCCAATTCCAAGTGTTTTAAGATTTAAAATAAGTGACATGATAGTTGAATCGAGTAATTTCAAGTGATTTAAAGTAACAAATTAATAAGTGACTTAAGTAACAACGTGATTTCAACTAAAACAAATTAATTAACTAATAATCAATAATCAATAACCCGAACAAGAAATTAAAGATAAAACAAACTTAATACTGATACGCGTATATCAATCTTAAATTTTAACACTAATCTAACTGAATTTGACTGACACATTAACGAGCAAGCGCACCCGATCGCATAGCAATAAACTAGGCAAGACCAAGAGCATCTCCACAGGGAATAGTTAAGATGAACTAATTAAACTAAAATGTTTATAAGTAAACGAGGGGTTTTTTAGTTCAACGGCTACTCACGGTCAAGGTATGATATTTATTGAATTAAAGCCATAAATTTGAAAGCAAATTATAGAAGTTTAAAATTAATTGACAAATATATATTTACCAATGAATCACACCTATTTTTAATTTGTTATAAGCACAATTAATATGGTAGATTTCTAAGGGCTTTCGAATTAAGTACCATGGGTCATGGTGAATCAATCTCAAACTTTAATCTTTGGTATTACGAAGTAATTTCATTCGTCATGGTTTCAGAATAACGGTTTATTTTATTGCATAAAAATTCAAAATCTTAGAACTAACAGACAATAGAATAGAAGAAAATATGCAGACAAGTCATACTTTTACATCATGCACATACTATATTTAAATCACTCGATAAAAACTAAAATCAAAACTCAAGGTTCACAGTTGTTTCATAAACAAAACCCACATACTATAAATAAATATTACAAATCAAGCCTAAGTATCGTTTATCATGATAAATACAAAGAGATTAATATTGCTCCCCTAAAATAGTCGGCTCTCGTTTTGTCATATGACGAATACCAAAGAATTTTGCGTTTTCGTTTTCCTTGTCGAAATCATGCCCCCACCAAATGAGTTGTAAAGTCACTTTAATTGATAGTTAGGCCTTTATGTTTAGTTAAGTTAACTACTTGAGAAATTACAGTTTGCTAAAAAAACAACTCTATTTTTTATCTTCGTAGATCATATTATCAAACAAATAATATGTATGTATACTACTTTCAAGCAACCATCTTATCTATAAAACTATATATAAATTAAAATTGTATAAAAATGATCATTTAAATATCAACCTGACGCAACGTCCGGGCATAATAGACCTTGTTTTCATCAAATTTCCAGCAAACCTTTCTTCTACTTTAGCCCCTTCTATTTGTCAGAGCCATTTTCTTTTGAAATAGTTAAAATAAAAACCAATAATGCTTTTGTTTCATGTATTTGTTTGCTGCAACTCTATGCCCACATGCTCCGGACTCTAAATATTCCAGCTATATTACAATTGTGATCTTTTCGTCTAGTTTTCATGATTGTTTGAATCACTTTGATACGAGTTTATACAAGTGAGATATAATTAAAACAACGAACATATATCAAAGCTACTAGCTTTTATCATTGTTCACCATGTCTTACTAGTTCATGTATTTCTCTCTTTAGAGCCCTGGAACGCAGATTACAATAAATTAAGCAAATCATTAACCTAATTAATCATAATAATGCAACCAAATAATGAGATATTGAATATAAATAAATAATATATCTATTTTAGACAATATCATATACCTATTTTGGTTAGAGTTTGAACAATTAAACGTTGAAACCTTGATTGTAGAAAGAACAAAGGACTCTTACTATATATTTTCAATTCTGCAGCTCTACAAGAAATCAAGGATGCAAATACAAATTGATTACCAAAACACGTAACAATATGCAGAAATTAAGAAATAAAGATCTCAAATACAAATTAATTACTGAAGCTCTTGAGTCTCACTCAAATGATAAAATCTAATATCGTATATGGTAAATTGATTTCAAATAACTTACTACCACAAAAAGTCAAAAACAATATGCAATTGCAAGTCCCCGACTAAAATCTGAAATCTGAAAATGCCTACAGCCTACTTAAAACAACGACTTTGAAAGGCAAAAGGAGAACCAATCCATTTGTCTCGACTTTTGATCCATTGTCAAATCATTTGCCACGACATTGATTTTCCTTTTTTCCCCTACGCGGTTGCTATGCGTCCATGATTACCAAGCCGGTTGCTATTTCAATTTCCAAATATGCATTTCGGATTTTGAATCTAAGTAGATAAGTCCTTTTTCTGTATCCGTGTGTCCGTCTGACCATATACCCTGTGCGATTGCACGGGTAGCCCGGCCTTAAGAGGGTCCTAAATACAAAAATCATACAAAAACCCGCTATTGCATCATTTTTCTCGACAAAAATAGCTATCTGTTAGGATGTTTTAGCACTGTTGTAGAAACATCCACGTGTAAATGAGAAATATTTGCACATGTACAAACAAATACCCATGTAGACCTAACCTAAAACTATATCCAGATGCAAACTGTCATACCCAAAAACTATTGAATATCAGAGATTATTATTGCTTGATCTGAAAAGATTACAATGCATCCCTATTTATAGATAACCAAAAACTAGATAAGCTAGGAAAACAAATCCTTATCTAATTAATAACTAATTAATAAACCTTATCTAAATAAATCTTATCTAAATAATAAGCCTTATCCATTAATACGCCCCCGCAGTTTGAGCGGTAGGAAGACGAACACTCAAACTGGATCTGAATTCAAGAAACAATGAAGACGGTAATCCTTTGGTGAAAATATCCGCATACTGGTATTGAGATGGGACATGAAGGACACGAATCTGACCATTCGCCACTTTATCACGAACAAAGTGGATGTCAATTTCAACATGTTTCGTGCGCTGATGATTAACTGGATTTGAGGACATGTAAACAGCACTAACATTGTCACAGTAGACAATGGTCGCCTTGGGCAAAGGCATGTGAAGCTCGCGAAGAAGATTGCGAAGCCAAGCAATCTCAGCAACAGTGTTAGCCACTCCCCTATATTCTGCCTCAGCACTGGATCGAGACACAGTGTGTTGACGCTTAGATGACCATGAAAGTAAATTGTTGCCCAAGAACACACAGTAACCAGATGTGGAGCGCCGTGTTGTAGGACAACCGCCCCAATCCGCATCCGAATAAGCCACTAACGAAGAACCCGAATTGCTGTATAATTGCAACCCAAAATGTACAGTACCACGAATATATCTTAGAATGCGCTTAAGAGCTGCCAGATGAGGCTCACGAGGGTCATGCATGAACAAGCAGATTTGTTGAACAGCATATGTAATATCCGGTCTAGTAAAGGTAAGGTACTGCAAGGCACCCGCAATACTGCGATAAAGCGTTGGATCCGAAACCGGCGGACCATCAACCCCCAGTTTGCTATCAACATCAACCGGTGTTTTAGAAGGATTGCAATTAACCATGTTGGCTCGTTCGAGAATCTCCGAGGCATACTGACTTTGCGAGAGAAATAACCCATCACCGTTGCGTGTAACAGAAATGCCCAAAAAATAATTAAGTGGACCGAGATCAGTCATGGCAAACTCGTTACGAAGAGAAGTAATAATGCGTTGCAAAAGAGGCTCAGATGAGGCAGTTAAGACAATATCATCAACATAAAGAAGCAGATAAGCAGTGTCACCAGCATGTTTATAAATGAATAGAGACATATCACATTTGCTATGCTGAAATCCGATGGTGAGAGCATGTTGAGCAAACCGTTGAAACCATGCTCGAGGGGCCTGTTTCAGGCCGTAAAGGGATTTGCGCAAAAGGCACACATGATCGGGATGATCCTTATCAACAAATCCAGGCGGTTGATGCATATAAACTGTCTCATTAAGAGTGCCGTGAAGAAAAGCATTCTTCACATCAAGCTGATGAACAAGCCAACCTCGTGTAAGAGCAAGACTTAAAACAGTGCGAATCGTAGCCGGCTTAACAACCGGACTAAAGGTTTCATTACAATCAACTCCAAGCTGTTGGCTTCTACCATTCGCCACCAAACGGGCTTTATACCTGCTTAAAGATCCATCTGCATTGAATTTATGTCTAAATAGCCACAAGGAACGCACAATGTTAGTATCACCGGGTCTCGGGACAAGATCCCAAGTCCCGTTTTTAATTAAAGCATTATATTCTTCTTGCATAGCATGAGCCCAATGAGGGTCGGATTGAGCTTGCTTGTGAGAACGAGGAATGGGAGAGATAGTTGTGGTATGAAGATTAAGGCGTTGTATAGGTTTCTGAGTACCGTCACGGGATCGCGTGATCATGGGGTGAGTCGACGTGGGAGCCGAGGGAGGGGTATCGTAAGGAGCGGGTGGTGATGGTGGGTCGTGGTCTGCTGGGGCCGTAGGCGTAGGGGGAGGGATGGGAGTTTGAAGATATTTTTTGGTGGTCGTGTTAAGGTTATCGTCTAGAAAGGTGTAGGAGGGAGAAGTGGTAGGGGTCATGGAGCCAAAGGGAAAAGAGGTCTCATCAAAGATTACATGACGAGAGATGATAATGGTGTTGGTGTGAAGGTCAAGGCAACGGTATCCCCTATGGTTAGGAGAGTAACCGAGATGAATACAAGGAGCGGAGCGTGGTTCAAGTTTATGTTTAGGAAAAAGGTGAGGGTAACATAGGCAACCAAAGGTGCGAAGGTGGGTATAAGTTGGATGACGGTTGAGAAGTTTAGTGTAGGGAATGTTGTTTTGAATAGCAGAAGAGGGGAGGATATTGAGTAGATGCACGGCCATGAATAGTGCTTCAACCCAAAAGGTCGGGGGAAGGCGAGCTTGAAAGAGGAGGGATCGAATAACATTATTGATGGTACGAAGCATTCTCTCAGATTTGCCATTTTGTTGAGATGTTTGAGGGCATGAAAAACGAAATGTAATGCCATGAGTACGAAACAAGTCATGCATAAGATGGTTATCAAATTCACCACCATGATCACATTGAAAGGCTTTGATATCTTTGTTGAATTGAGTTTTAACATAAGCATGAAAGTGTTTAAATTTAATAAAGACATCAGATTTGTGCTTGAGAGGATAAGCCCAAAGAAAATGTGAAAAGTGATCTAGAAAGATAACATAATATTTATAGCCACTAAAACTTAAAATCGGAGATGTCCATACATCAGAATGAATTAAATCAAAACTAGAAGTAACACTAGTACTAGAAGAATAAAAAGGAAGACGTGTATGCTTGCCAAGTTGACATGCATGACAAGGCACACACGATTTCAGTTTATTACAATCAATGAAATTATTAGAAACTAAAAAACGAAGCACTTCATCATTGGGATGACCAAGTCGATAATGCCAAGTGGAGGATGGAGTGGTGATGAGGGCGGCAGCAGAGGTTGTGACAGGATAGAGATCACTTTTGCTGTCACATCGCAGGAGGAGGTTGCGGGTCTTGAGATCCTTCACAGAAAAACCATGTGGATCAAATTCAATGGAACATTTATTATCGGTTGTAAATTGACGAACATAAATTAAGTTTTTAATGATGTGAGGGGTGACAAGAACATGACGAAGATGGAGTGGTTTAAATGGAGTGGGTAACATGCTATGCCCCTCATTAGTAACGGGAATGGAATTCCCATTACCAACGAGGATGGAAGAAATATGACTTCTATTAAAAAGGGAATCAAGAATACCTGCGTCCGAGGCTAAGTGAGACGTAGCACCGGTGTCCATGAACCATCCGTGAGTACCCAAGTCTTGTAAAGTCATCGTATTGAATGCTTGTGGGAGAGTAGTGGGCTGATCTAGGTGAACTGGGTTGCCCGTGGTATTTGGGGCCGTAGCTGATTGGGCCGTAAGCCCTGCCGAACGCTGGGTCGGAAAAACAGGCCAAGGGTTGGGCCAATACACTGGGCCAAGTGGGGGCTGAGCAGGCCACGAGGGCGACGACAGGAGGGGACCGGTTGAGGGAGGATAATATATGGTGTGATTGGGTGGTGGGTTTGGGGACGGTGGTGGTGGTTGACGGGTTTGCAGTGGTGGCGGGTTAAGAGAGTGAGGCCGAGGGGTAGTACCATAAGAGGGAGGGGTGTGTTGAAATCGGCACTTTGCACCAAAACGACACGAACCCCGGGCAAAATTGCGACAAACTGGAGTTGTGGTGTTATTGGTGCGTGGTTTGGAGGATTGAGCCACCATAACATTAGAGGGACTAGGGTTGTCATGGGTAGGTTTGTCGTGTTCTTGATTTAATTCTTCAAGAACAAGCATAGATTTGGTTTCAGCAAAGGTGGGTAAGGGTTTGCTATGACGGATAAGGGTAACAACATTTGAAAATTTACCTTTTAAGCCGTTAATGGCATGTGTCACAAGGGTTTTGTCCGGGACCGGTTCACCAATATTAGAAAGAAGATCAGCAATTACCTTGATTTTGCTGAAATAGGCACTAATGGAAAGATCACCAATGGCCAAGTTACGAAGCTCATTATCCAGTTGAATTGCCCGGGTATCCTTGTTGTCACGGAAGTGATTTTCGAGAGTAAGCCAAACGTCCCGAGCAGTCGCATTCTTTTTAACAACCATCTAAAGGAGAGATTTATTGATGGTGCCATAAATCCAAAGCTTAACCAGAGAATCCAAAGTGATCCAATCTTGATCATCATGACCATTCTTTTTGGAAGAGCCATCGAGATGGCCAAGAACTCCTACGCTAATGCAATGGGTAGTGAAAAGCTCACACCATGCATCATAGTTTAGTTGATCTGTATCAAGAACCAAGGGAACATAAGATTTGATATTAACGATTCCAAACGGTTTTTCATTGCGATTGGAACTAGGGCCGGCCATAATTGATCTTATGGTTTGATCGAGAAGAAGAAAAAAAAAAATTTATTGACAACGGAAAGCGTGAATTGTTGGATTAAATATTGATTGCAGGAGGTCAAATTGTTTGTTTTTACAATTGACGGCAAAAACAAAACTTTGAATATATATTGGTGGTAGGTGATAAAAAGTTAGTGGTGGCAGAAGATTAAAAGCTAGGTGATTAAATCAGCGAGAAAAATTTACCGGCAGAAATTTTGATAGTCGCCGATGAAGGAAACGGGACAAAGGTTAATTAGGGCTCTGATACCATATTGAATATCAGAGATTATTATTGCTTGATCTGAAAAGATTACAATGCATCCCTATTTATAGATAACCAAAAACTAGATAAGCTAGGAAAACAAATCCTTATCTAATTAATAACTAATTAATAAACCTTATCTAAATAAATCTTATCTAAATAATAAGCCTTATCCATTAATAAAAACAACTAAATTACAAAAAGCCTCTACGAAAAAACCCTTCCTCTTTATGTTTTTGCAAAGAGACAAAAAAAAAAAAACAAAAGCAAATAAGCCCAAAATTACACCCTAAACTGAATCTCCAAAAATCAAGAATCATGGTTCGTTATTGATGCTAAATAGATGTATTTCTTCAATTAAGTATGAACAACACAAAAGTTGCCCAACAAAATACACTATTCTTTGTAAATAAGTTTATACGCTAAACAAAAAGAAATTTCGGGCTGTAGTATGCACCCATGAGAATATACTATCTACCATGCACTTATTTAAAGTTTCAATATGAGAACATAACTTATTCGCGACAAGCTTCGTCTATACAGATAAATTGACAAACTCGATATGATGAACCGGATGCATATAAACAATGCAAAATCATTAAATCTTTACAAGGAAGGAAAAGGATCAAAACTAAAATCTGAAAATGGCAGCACCACTCGAAGGCTTTGATGCAAACACGTAGAGACCAAGATCGGTCTTGTTAATCGTCCCATTGTCAATCCTAGATTGGTAAAATTGCTCCTGTAAACAAAAACAATTTTAACCTGCCCGTGTTAGCACATATGAGCTAATTCTCAGACGATAGAAATTCGCTTTTCATGGTGAAGCATACAATTAACCAAGAAATGTTCAATATAGTCCATAATTAATCCATAGTCCTAAGGATCAGCCACATCAATAGTCCAGATTGAATTTTAAAATTTTAAATGGAGTGGCATTTTCGTAATTCACTTGTGATGTTTTACAATCACATGTGATTGAATATTAAAATTTCAGGACTATGTTTTTTATATGGACTATATTGAACACAACTCACAATTGACCTTGCAAAACTTCGGCAAAAAATAAATAGATAATCACCACATGCAAAAACAGTTTTAACCGTAGGTGGCAAGAAGTGCACGTAGGGTAATGGGTCAAAACGAGATGGATTTTTTGGGCATCAATCGATCCAGTAAATACGTAATATGTTATAAAGCATGACTACAAAAAATGTAATAGCAATATAATCAAAATCTTTGAATGAATGCAATTAATATGGACTTCAGGACACTTTTCACCCTCTTTGACCCGTTTCTGTTTTAGTTAATTTTAATTCAATTCGTTTGTGAATTAAAAGACAAATCAATCAAGGTATAGAAAAACGGGTTGAAATTCTCCTCTTACCCAGGCATCACATAATTTGCCACAATTGAGACGAGAAGCAAAATAAAATAATAAAATAATAAAAAAAGTCGATCTCTATATGAGTGAAGTGTTACTAGCAATTGAAAAGGGTAAACTGACCTTTAAGTTGAGAATAAACTGCGGGACGATGCTTTCTTTGACCAAAGCAACTGCACATCCACCCCAACCGGCTCCAGTAAGCCTAGCTCCTAGCGCCCCGTTACTTTTACAAACTTTAACCAATTCTTCAAGCTCTGGACAACTGTTTCAAAAGGTTTGTTACACACTAATTACTTTGTATATACATACACACAAATGTATTTAGGTGTGTGTGTGTGTGTGTGTTTATGTTCTTCATATTACACATACCTGCACTCAAAAAGAACGCTGCAACTATGGTGACTATCATCCATAAGGTCGCCAAGCTTCTTCAGCTTCTCCTCACTGAAAAAAGTCCTTTCAAATTGCATTAAATATTTCTGGACTCAAAAAGTATATAAACACGCTTTTATAAAATTCAACAAATGATTAGACTCACTCAGAAGTTGATAAAACCGCATCCTTGAAAGCATATACACGCTTCGCTTCAGAGTACACATGATAGGCTCTCTGATAAGACAAATGTATAAACCATTCAGCTGATACCCGATCTGACCCATATTTGAAATTATATAGTTTTTGTAATCCTTTTAAAAACATAACTATTTATGAACATAACATTCTGTTCTGACCTGTTAGCCTACCAACCCGACCTGCCCGTTTCACATTTTTTTTTTTAAAAATTGGATGATAGATACATAATATGATGCCTGGAAAATGAGGGATCGAGTAACCATACACTCTTGAGATGATGTTAATTATTTCTAAATCACATGGGAATTTCTCAAAACCAATAGGATGAGAAGATTTTGCTTTCCAAAAGAAAATTAGATAAGATTTTGAATAAAAATAGAGGCAAGAATATTTATGAAAATGTCAATATAAGAAAAGTCGGGAGGCGGGGCAGTTTGGTAGTAATATATTAATGAAAATTTACTAATCAGAATCTAAGCACATAAATTACTAGAAGCTTAATTCAATGTAGTTAGAAGATAGATTGACGGGAAAACAATAAGCAATAAAAAGTAGCTACAGGCAATCTTTGTGCCAAAGTTGATCAAATCAGAACATCAGATAAAGAACTACCTGGAATAACTTATAATGCTTGGCAGCTTTTAGCACGTCCAATGAAGAAGCTGAATCGGCAAATATCAGACCCAAACTTTTAGCAGTGATTTTCTCAATTTCCTCAGTTGTATACGGTTCTTCTTTCAGATATTCCTGTAATTTATATTATTTTTGGAAAAATTAGATAGAAAAAAGAAAGCATAATTAAAATCCAGACACCTAAAGTAATCCGACATCAGTTAGTATTTTAAGGAGTTTTTTAAATGATTATAGAGGTGGCAAAGTAGGTGAAAATGGTAATATACTAATTACAATATACAATATATCTAGAATAACACGATTATAAATGAATTGATCTAGAGGTTGTATCTGTTAACAAATTGTGGGTTTTCATATGTTTTACCCATTTGACTCATTACCCTTCTGGCAGATCTTTTATTTACCTATCAGGCTCGAACATTATAAAACTTTAGCCAAATCGACACATTTGCGTGTAATTATTCGAAATTGTCACCTCTAGTTTTATTTATATTTGAAAGGTAATGTCACCTTTAATTGGTCATATTTGTAGTAATCAAAGCACAAAACAAGATCCTCATTAGAAGAAGACTAAAACATATTCATATACCTTAACAGCAAGGTTAGGGTCAGAAGACCCATGAGTGCCTGCAAAGGATACACATAAACCTTCCACATCCGAAAGGGTCTTCACTTTTGATATTGCCTCTTCTGGCTCCATTCCAAGTTTTATTGCAAGTACAATCTGAAAAAGTTACCAAAAATGAATAAATAAATAAAATAAAAAATATTTATGATATTTATGAAATTAATATAATCCGCTTATGATTAATAATGTGAAGCATGACTAAATAACTTTCATTCCATGCAATGATCAGACTATTTGGCAAATAATGAACAAAAAGGCAAAGGAACCGAAAAAAGATTTGGATCTTACAGAAGCTAAACGACATTCGACAACTCGGTTATTGTAATTTGTTGCAGCAGTTACTGCTTTCTGTGATTCAGCCAATGAATGGGCGATCACAAAAGATCCGCCAGCAGGAAGTTGCACATCAGTTGCACGAATTGGGTTGAAATCTATCAGTTCAGCAAACCCAGTTTTGGCCATGATGGATATTGCCTAGTTCAGTAAAAACAATAAGACACGATACCCAAAAACGAAAAATGAAAGTCTAATTACTGGAAAACTTAATTACATATGTACCTGGTCCATTCCACCAGATTGGGTCCCAATGTGTCTTTCACACTCGCATGTAAGTTGAGCAAGTTCTTTCTGCCATGGATAAAAATAAACAACTTTCATCAAAGTTCAAACATAAGCCACTTAAAGGATCCTCATATTATTTGAGGGAAACAGAACACAGATAAGAAGTATCAAATACTTGACACACAAAAAAATGCAACTTTTCCACTTATTTGAGTTAGGATACATATATTATGGGCACCACCTTGATTTACAAAGTTTGCAGGTGTGGCAAATATAAACTTACAAAATTTTGGAGGTTAAATAAGTAGTATCTACAAAGTTAAGAGATGATGAAAATACCTTGGGAAGACCGACATTTAAGGCAGCCATTATGGCGATTGTAGAAGAACACACAAAAGCTGCTGAACTTGATAGCCCAGACCCTGTATAGGCAAGAAAGATGTTAAGCTAAAAAAAAGGCTTTCCTTTAATTTTTTTATTTTCTCAGTATTAGAAGTGAAACAATCACTCTTTACTTAAACAATATTGACAACAGCATTCCAAATGTCACTGAACAGATGCTTACCTGTAGGGACTGTTCCATCAATCAGAACATCAAGTCCAACTGGTGAACCCACATCAAGTCCTTTAAGTTTGGCATATTCATGGAAACCTTTGTATCTGCAGAAAACCATGAAAATTATCATAGAACATTTAGAAAGCATCCATCTCTGCCTTCACATCAGAAGCATATCCACGATTCCACTTTGCATATCAACTGTATCATGAAACTGAAAAAATTGTGATAATGAAATAAGGTAGCAAAATTAGTAATTGCTCACCCGCAAATAAAATAATGGCCCCATCGATGATTCTTGAGGTCAATCTCCTGCAAAACATGAGACCAGTCAGATAAACTCCTCTGAAAAGAACACCATATTAAATATATATTTGCTTTATAAATGAAGGAATATTACGCTCAAAAGGAGATGTACAATTGTTTTTGCAACAAAAAAGGGGCATTTACCTGGTCGGGATCTACAGGATAAGTGCACATTGTGTACTTTTCACTAACATTTGCAATTCTAAGAAACTTTTCAGATTCCCCTGCATCTCGTTTTCGAATGGCTACTATTGTGTCTTGCCTAATTGCCATGGGCAACACCGAGTATCCCTCATAATCAATGTGCTCCCCGATCAAATTCACTCGTCCTAATTCCCACCAACAATAATGCAACAAATTAGTCTTCTAAATAGCACATAAAAAGACCATAAACACATGATATACGTTAACATGCTTTCAATGATTTAAACTTTGCTATCATATGAGAAGAAGTTCATATTACAATGTTTATCCCAAGCTGATCATTTCAATCACAAAAGTCGAAATTTGATAATACTTGGTAACAAAAGACTCATTTAGTTAAATTTAAAGGGAACTTCTAGCAATCAAATATCTATAACAACATACTTCAGTCCTCATAAACCTGATTTTGTTTACTTTTATTTTTCTTTTGGTGAGTTTATTACGAATTTGGTTTGAATCAACTTTGTCTCAACTAAAAATACTGAATAATCTGAGACGTTTGATCATGATTTGTATTACCCCACCACATTACTAAAGTTAACAATGATCTCTCCTTTTTACTCAAAGGATATCCTTTGGTCTCAACAAAATAGGGGACCAAATATGATTCCATGTATATTTTTTAATTATGACATTAGGTAATCACTAGTAATGGTTACCATTAGTCAAATGTGTTTCAGAACTATAATCTGACATTAGCCATACAAAAATAACCCAAACCAATGATCATTGAATAACCCCAAAATTTTCGATCTCAACCACAAAAATTTAAATTTAAAGAGGAATTACCTGGAGCTCGAGCAAAGATATCAGGAGAATGACCAAATAGTTCTTTGAACTTGGAGTTTAGAAGGGAGAAACGAAGCTCAGCTTCTTCAAGTTGTGATCCATCACCATAAACCTCATCAAGTTTGGAGTAAATCGGAACTGGTAGATCTTCGTGATTGGCCATTGACTGATTCTTCTTAGACAATCTAAATGTTCAATAATCTATTAAAATCATGACTCATATAAATTCAACACACAACATTCTACAGTCAAAATCACTTGGACACTTTTGGACCATGAAAGTCAAATCAAGAATCGTAGATCAACTCATGATGGTGATTGCGATTTCAGCCAAAAACCCATTTGGGTTACTACCTTTAAATTTCCTTAGGCGTATTTTGCCCTTTTTGATTTGGTTTTTACACAGTACACAACTCTAAGAGGTGATCATAGTAAAGATTAACAAAGCATACCTCTGATTTGAAATATTAACCTTTAATTACAGTTCCTAATCTCCTCAACAGAGGCTGATTTCGACTCCCACTGCTGCTTCGATGGTTCCCAGACTCGAAACCTCTTTTTTTTCTTCTTTTTTCTCAAACCCGTGTGCGTGTGTGTGCGATGGGAGAGGCCAGAGAGGCCACGTAAAGGTTTTATCCTCTAAATAAATGTTGGTGTAAAGGTGCCACTTTTAAATTTTTCATCTTAAACGGATTGGCTCTAATATAAATGTTTATCCCATCAAATTCAAATATGGTTATCTACAATCTACCTAATATTTAGGACTCTCTAGTTTAACTTTTCAAAGTCAATCTCACCAATTTCTTAGGATTGACCTCATTCTAATTAGGGGTGTTCATTTTCGGATATCCGGATTTCGGGTATGTTCGGTATGGAGCTTTTTGAAGCTTATTGGAGCTGGTAGTTTTTTGTTTTGAAAGAAAAAGCTACAACTCATGTTCGGATGAAAAATCTGTAAGCTTTTTTTAAATAAAAAAGCTCTAAAACAAAAAGCTTGTTGAAGTAGCTTTTAAAACTAGCTGGAGCTTTTTATAAACCAAATTACCTAAATACCCTCTTTAATTATTTTATAAATCCTCCTATTTCTGTAATTTGTCCTTTTTTGTCATTTTACACAATTAAGTTCCAGCTACAAGCTAATTTACCGAACACATATAAATAAAATAAACAGCTTCCAGCTCCAGCTATCAGCTTCCAGCTTACAGCTATTAGCTAACAGCTTACAACTACAGCTACCAGCTACCAGCTACCAGCTACCAGCTACTTCCGCCAAACATACCCTTCGGATAGTAGATTTCAGTATCCGAATCCGAATCCGAAATTTCGGATATCCGAAATTCGGATATCCGAAATTTCGGATTCGGATATCGGATATCCGAAATATCCGAAAATTTCAAAAAAAAATATTTTTTATATAATTTTTAAAAAATATATAATTACTAAATAACCGTATTTTAAACTTTAATCCTCAAAAATAGCTCAAATATATTTCAAAATGAAAAAAATACATGTATATAAAAATATATATGTTAAAAAAAACTATATAAATATGCATATAAAATATAAAAAATATTTTTCGGATATCGGATATCCGAAACTTCCAAAAAACACTATCCGAATCCGAATCCGAAAATTCGGATATCCGAATTTCGGGTATCCGAAATTTCGGATATCCGAATTTTCGGATAATTTCGGATCGGATTTTCGGATAATCGATTCGAATGTTCGGATTCGGATTATTTTGAACACCCGTAATTCTAATAGCTTTAATATATATTAAGGCAGGTGATTCTTGGTTTGATATAAAACCGAACCCGCATCTGATACAAAAATTACATGAACTTGAAAAGGGTAAAAAGCGAGTAAATGAAATTGACCCAAAGTTGAATAGGTTGAGTTAGGTTTAACTCGACAACCCGAAATTAATTCGTTTAATAGTAAAACTGTAACGTTATAAAATCCAGTTAAAGCAATAATACGTCATTTTAGTATTGAGTTAATTACACGGATGGTCCCTGTGGATTGTCCAATATTACACGGATGAAGAAGTGCTTCAATTTTACGGTACAATGACATCTTTCTTCTTACATATCAACTTTGTAGTTCAATGTTCTTAAGTTAACTTGATTATGAAAATTTGCAGATTCGAATCCGACCTTCTTTTCCTTCATGGAGGTGTGTTTACCACCAACAAGCCCCGTAGGTATGTGAATGGAAAAATCAACTATGTTGATCTTATTGACATATATGTATGCTCAATCATTGAGCTAAATGAAACGTTAAAGGAAATTGGATATCGTGAGAAAGATCTAATGTTTTATTGTTAGAACACCGAAAATATTGTAATAGAATAGGAGTTCTAATATATTGTGAGGGGGCTTATTGTAAATATACCCAAGGGGTATATATACCTTATGCTTAGTGTAAAAGTGTAAGGATTGCCACACTTCAATGAAATAAACTATGTGTTTTCCATGGTGTAAATGAGAATTCTCTCAACCTTTATCATAGTTTCATTGCAATCCTTCAATCTACCACTTGTTATGTTCCAACAAGTGGTATCAGAGCAAATGGAGTGAAGATCAAATACAAATTCAACATCAACAAATCAATTTTTGAAGATTAAAGGGGCTAAAAACCACAATACAACAATTTCTCGAAATCCGTGCTGGTTTGATTGAAGAATCATTGTTCAATCATTGGTATTCAATCATTGCTGGTCAATCATTGCTTGTTGTTCAATTATTGCTAATTCAATCATTGCTGGAAAGTTCTTCATTGATTCAACTGTTCTTCACGATCTGCTATTGTTCTTCGTCAAAATTTTGAAGGTATTCTCTGAACTTCAACATTCCTCTTCACTAATAATTGGAATGATGATTAAAGTCAACTGGTAATCATTACATTGAAGTACAAATTTTCTTATATGGCTGTTACATCAATCATTCATTGGGAATTGTGAAATGAAAGTGGGGAGTTCCAAGTTCTACGATAATTTCAGAGTTACGAATCAACATATTGAGATTGAATTTGAGTTTAAATTGATTCCATGGAGATCGCCAATCATTGAATTGAACTTTGGAAGTTTTCTGGAAAAGATTGACTTGATCTTCATTGGTTTTTGAAATCTCGAAGTTTGTGTTGAAGAACATCAAGAACAGTTCAGATCTGAATTTTTTATCCATAAAAGGTAAAAACACCTACAAAAAGGTGTTTGTAGGTGAAAGTTAGTTACTGATTGAAGTGGGTAGGTGGAACAGACGAGTTCAATTACCTTGAAATAACAACCAAGTCCAATTGTGATTGCATGCAATTGTGAATTGCATTCAATTGACATTAGAGGATTGCATGCAATTGGATTTACTCAGTTTGATTCAAGACTTAGTGGTTGATTCAAGTTACCCATTTTGATTACATGGATTGCATCCAATTGCATTGATTAGATTGCATCCAATCAGAAGACAACTTTTATTTGACTAAGTATGAGAGCAAGAAAAGAATCGCATCTGATCGCAACCAATTGATCAGAAGACTTGGTGTTGAGAACAAGACCAGGTCATCGATCGCATGCAATCCCTTCATCGATCGCATGCGATCCAGTCTTTTCAAGAGTTAACCCGATTGCATGCAATCCAAATTAAAAATGACAAAGTTTCACTAAGGATTAAGATTGCATGCAATCCCTTCATCGATCACATGCGATCCCTTCGTCAATTGCATGCAATCCATACTTTAATTTGTTCAAGTGTTGGTCAAACCAATCGCATGCAATCCATACTTTAATTCTTTCAAGTATTGGTCAAACCAATCGCATACAATCCATTCTTTAATTCTTTCAAGTGTTGGTCAAACCAACCGATTGCATGCAATCCATTTCTCAATTCAACCAAGTGATTGCATGCAATTCATCCTTCTCAATTCAACCAATCGATTGCATGCAATCCATTCCTCAATTCAACCAAGTGTTTAAGGGTCAACCTGAACAATTGCACGCGATCCACCTTCAACTTCTAGTGTGTTAAACACGATCGCATGCAATCCATCTTTCACTTCGACCAAGAATTCAAAGTGTTATCCTTTTTCAAAAGGTCCATTCAAAGGTTGTCACCGAACCCCCGTCGTCATTGTGACTAATTTATCTTGTCACCTTGATTCCTAAGTCAAGTGTCTGGATTTTTTTGACTGAGTCAGGAGTTATCAAAGTGTTAGTTAAAATTCTAATGTTTCTGGATTTGGGTTTGCTTTAAAGTCCTTTCGACTTTGTGTTGAATGCCTAATACCCTATGTCTAGTCATCCTGTGCTTTCGTAACTGATCTTTGGTTCTTCTTTCTTAGTATCACTAATTTTTGGTCTCAAAACCGGATTTTGGCCATCCATTCCTTGTTTCTTTTGAATCTTGGTAATCTTTTGTCAGTCATTTCTGAATTCTCATATTTCATTCCTATCTTTCAGAATTCAAGTCTCTATCCTTTACTGTGTTGACCATCATCCGGTTACATAAGTTTTTTTTAGGATTTTGAAAGTTTATTTGTATGCTTTCAAATGAGGATGTATCCGAATCCCTGTTCACGTTATGCGTTCAAAGTGACCTTTTTTATAGTCGTACATAATGCTTATTTCACACTATAGAATCATTTTGTGTCCCAAGTTTGTTTGCATCCTTATGTCTTTCAGGATCTTTTTCACTTGTTGTGATTTGGATGAGGTTGATAATTCTTGTTTGAGACATCCGGGATAGTTGATTTGGTTGATGTATTCATCTGATCTACACCACTCCTTAACGATCCGTCTTGGGTCACGAGTGGTAGAAAACAATTGACTGATATCTTTCAACTGAATTATTTTGCATGATGGTCATTGATGATTATGGACATCATGAGGGGGAGATAAGGTTTATTCAGTTGATGTTTACTCAAATGAGATACATTTTATGAGGTATTCATTCTAGGGGGAGAAGTACTCAGATGCAAGAACAATTTATTCTCGCCCCGAATTTGTCAACAAGGATCGAGAGCAACATTGTAGGGGGACAGTTTCCCCGTTCGTGATTCTAGGGGGAGTGAACAATATATTCTCTCCTGTTGATGAATCCTTATGTGCTTCCGCTGATTGCTCAAATGCTCAAGAGATCCAAAAGCTGAAAACCTCTATATGCTAAACTGCTAATATAACTGAAGGCGATCAATGCCTTAGGTTACCGGAGCGATACAAAACAATAAGCACAAGACCCTCAAAAAGCTGAAAAGATCAAGACTCCTGTTCAGATTTTTCTACAACTCCTATTCCATTCCAAAGGGGGAGATTGTTAGAACACCCAAAATATTGTAATAGAATAGGAGTTCTAATATAGTGTGAGGGGGCTTATTGTAAATATACCCAAGGGGTATATATACCTTATGCTTAGTGTAAAAGTGTAAGGATTGCCACACTTCAATGAAATAAACTATGTGTTTTCCATGGTGTAAATGAGAATTCTCTCAACCTTTATCATAGTTTCATTGCAATCCTTCAATGTACCACTTGTTATGTTCCAACATTTATCATTTTCTTGCTCCTGCCCTAACATTAGACTATGGGCATATATTAGGGCATATATTTGAGTAGTGATCTTGATGTGTATATATTAAGCAAACACCTAGGTAGAGAGAAAATCATATTTGTTTATGTTGAACATGGTATAACCAATGTGAACACCCATTTGACATTACCCACCATTTCATCTGTTAGAATTGAAGAAATAGAATATGAAAACACTAATAATAAAGTGACTAAACTTAAAAAGGCCAATGTTAAAAGGAAATTGATCGAATGGCATAATTCTATTGATAACCAAAGTCAAAGTTCATGCATTGATGAAACTCAAATTACACATGGTCCTAGTCTGGGTGTCAATGTGGGTGTTAATATGGGTGCAACTTCAAGTGTTAATGTGGGGGCTAGTTCAAGTGTCAATGTGGGTGTTAATGTGGGGGCTACTTCAAGTGTCAATGTGGGGGCTAGTTCAAGTGTCAATGTGGGTGATACTACTTCAAGTGCTAATCTTATGGATGGGAATTTATTTGGTGACTTGTTTGACTCTGACTTTGATCCATTCTGAGGCTTTATTGATAATGATGTTCATAGGGATGTTAACAACAACACTAGTGATAGTAATGTGAACTTTAGTAAGGGTAAACAAGTAGAAGGGGTAACCACACTTAAGGAGGATAAGTTGAGGATGGAGAAGAAAGTGATTACATGGAGGATGAAGATAACCCAATAGTGAATGTAGAGGTAGATATGAGAGACTTTAGGCTAAATGTAGATGATGATGTTGAGTATGTAGGTCAAAAAACAGAACCAGAACATGATGAAGATGAGGTATGTAATGTGGATGTTGTGAACAATGAATATCATGATAGTGATTCTGAAGATGGTATTGAAGGGGGAAGGAATAAGATAATAAGAAACCTACAAAAGGAAATGGAGAATCTAGGGAGTAGTAACACTGTATTTTATGTTAGCAAAACATTTGGAAGTGCAGTTGAAGTGAAAGAACTAATTAAAAAGCATGCAACTGAAACTAGAAGGTGTATCAAGCTAGTGCTACAATGGATTGCAAACCTACATACAACCTTCATGCTAACATTACATAGATTTCAAACCCTAACCAACTAAAGATCAACAAAAACTTCATCCTTGTAGCTTGATTGTGTCTAGCTTTGACTTTTGACTCAAGCTCATTCCTTGCCTTCAACAAACCAGATTTAATTTAAGTAGAACGTGGACACATTGGAGGGTCAAGCCACCCTATAAATCTGCAATTACTTCTCTACAATGCAACTACATCATTTTATTAAACCCAAAACAAAATTTAGAGTTAATTAATCCAACAACACTATATTTCATTACCTCTTCAGGACAGGAGTAAAACCTACACCCAAAATTTAAATTAGTTCATGAAGTCCTCACTATTGCTTCTCTTCCACACCAACAAAAATCCATGGAGTTTACTTGACCTAGTTTCTTCAAAAAGTAGGGCAGAGATCGATTGGGGAACATGATATACATATATTGAGTAGGTAAGGACTAAATGTGAAACTAAGGAAAGAATAAAATGACAAAAGACACTTTTGCTCCAAGATAAAGACAAACTAACAGACCTAATTGACGGTCAGTTAGTAAAAGGACCATCCATGTTACAAAACTCGCACAGTAGGGACTAACGGTGTAATTTTTCTACTTAAAGGACTAAACCGGTAATATTGGACAAACCACATGGACCCCCTTGTAATTAACTCTTTAGTATTTTTTATTTTGACTATATGATTTTGTTATTTTGACATTTGTTTACTTGATAGGTGATTCTTTAAAAAAAATTCAGTTTGATTCATAATTCAATTTAATGATGAATATTTTAAATTATTATGTTGTTTAATAAATTTATTTATTGGTATTTAATAGAATATTAATACATCACATTTTTAATTATATTTAATAGAGTATTAATACATCACATTTTCTATTATATCATTTTTATAAGTTGAATAAAAAAGTAAAATAAAAATTTAAATCATGCCGAAATAAATACAAAATTTAAAGTTTGAATACAATCAAAAGGAACAAGATATTGATGTTAGAATATAAGCGAAAATGTTTTCCACATTCTTAACGAAAGTTGAAAACAACATGGAATTTGAAAAATTGATACAGATTTTCATAGTTGAAACGGAATATCGTATTCGAAAATCGTGCTAGAAACTATATTCAAAAATAAAAAAAGATTCTCATCCATCACATGTAATACCCATTTCCATTAATAAAAATATTGTATGTAGTAGATAAATGAAATATAAAATGAGTACTTTAATTTTTTTGCACTCTTTTTTATTCTTGGATCTTTGGGTAGCTTATGGGCTTAAAGAGCATTAAGAAGGGATTGGGCTTAATACTCAAGTAAGGTATATTTACTTTGATTTAAGGCACACCCCCTATGCACTACTGTAACACCCTGATTTCTAGCCCAAATTTAAACTTTTTAAAACTCATGTTCAAAACATGATTTATATAAAATCTTTTAACTAAAGCGGAAGCATGATAAACATGTAGTAATTCTAAACTTCTATTAAATATCTTCACCAATTTGAAAACATTGTTCAATCATGAACTCAATAATCATTCATCATTATAATTCCAAACTTTGGTGTTACGTAAGTCAATCTCACGACCATTGTACTAATGGATAGAAAATCCATATTGTTGGGGAGATAGAGATATCAAACCATAATCAAACCTGTTTATTATTTTAAATAGGATTTGATGCTAACAAAACTACATAGTCAGTTTTGTACTTGGATCAATGAAAAACATGTGTTGTTTTTATGTTAGACTTGAAGAAATTTCTAAGTAAGAAATGTCAGCTAAAGAACAAAAGTGTCAGCTGAACACTGACTATCAGCCAAAGGACCAGCTTCAGGAAGATCAGCTAAGAAGAAAACACAAGTCAAGAAGCATTAGCTGAGCATCTACAAAGCATCAACTGATGGTCTGGACCATCAGCTGAGGGCTCTTTTAGGATCAGCTGAGCAGTCAACGGATCAGCTAAGTCAATCACTCTGATCAGCTGATGTCTCCCATCCATCAGATAAGCTATTCTTTACTTATTTAATCTTTTCTTTGTAAGCTTATCACCCTCAATGATCAGCTGAGCCCTTGGGATCTACTGATCGTAAAGGTTGATTAGCTTATGTAGTCTCACTGAAGTATGTATTATCAGCTGAGCAATTCTGATCAGCTGAGCATACCGCAGTAGCTGAGTCTTTCACATTTATCCTTAGCTGAGAAAAAATATGTTTGTAGTTTAGTGTCTGTTAGCTGAGTCTTTATATAGTATCTCCGTTAATAGTTTTTCATTGTATTATTTTCTTAAGTCCAAGACAGAACATGTGTTGTTCTATTAAGACTTTAGATCTATCTTTGTAAAAGTACTAAACACTTTTTGAATCTGCAAAGAGACAAAAAGGATTGATCTTGATCCCCTGGAAAAGGTGATAGATACTTTAGAATAGAAGATCTCGAAGATATGCTTCAACAACTAAGTATGGCTGGCAACTCTATACTTGGTTAAGTCAAGTCTTTAAGAAGCATGATGGTTGATTAAAGTACAAGCTTGGAAAGAGAAGTTTACTCTCCCTAGACAAAAATTTTGTAGTACTTTAATAATATAATAATAGATAATAGAAATTGACTTTACTGAATAGTACATTCACTTTACACATTTCCTGTATAAAGTGAACTTACTTTTCAACCACTAACTTTATCTATTATAATATTATTAAATCAAGTACCTTTGTCTCCTTCTCCACTCCATCAACCCGGATATCATTTGCTTATATATACTCATGCATGGAAACATGCTAAGTATCGAATAGATTCGTTGAACACTGATATCTCATTAGTTCAGAGAATAGAAGAGTTAGCATTTTATATTTCAGTGTAAACAAACTTGTTCATGTGTTGAACATCTTATAAGTTGTTTAATATTAGCTTTGTCTATGTGTTAGACAGTTTAGTTGCCTCCTTTTATTGAACTTAGATTTTCCGCATCTAGTTCATGTAATTCTTGATTCATATCAATAAGAATTATATAAAAGTAAACCGTGTATCCTTTAAATTTTAAAAAGCTAAAGTTTGTATTCAACCCCCCTTCTACAAACATTTGTTGTTGTAGTATCCATTCGGGACCAACAACTGGTATCAGAGCTGGCTAGATAATTCATATCTAAGATCTGTTTTGCTTACTCTTCAACCGCTTCTACCCCACACTTCAAAATGGTCACTCCTGTTGCTGCTTCTAACAGTTTATCAAACAATGGCTCACTCACAAGGTGCCCAATGTTTGATGGGGAAAACCTTTCCCTCTGGAAAAGTAGAGTTCTTCTCTACATGTCCAGCCTTGATTATGTGATGCTTAAGACTGTTACTGAAGGCCCCTATGTTCCTTCCTCAACTGTTGAAGTCGCTGCTGCCACTGATAGAACTCCTGCAGTACATAAATATGTTGTCAAAGCTGTGCATCTATGGTCAGATGAAGACAAAAGGCTAGTTAATCTTGATGTCAAAGCAAGAACTGCCTTAGTCTTTGCACTACCCAATGAAGTCTTTCATCAAGTTCTCAACTGCAAATCTTCCAAGGAGATGCTAGACACTTTGACTGTTGCATATGAAGGCACTAAAGAAGTGCAGGAGAACAAGAAACTCCTTCTGGTTAGAGAATATGAGTTCTTCTTTGCTCATAAAGGTGAAAGTCTTATCCAGACCTACAACATGTTCAACTACCTTATTAATGACTTAAGAAGGACATATGTTCCCAAGAGCAATAAAGAGCTTGTAAACAAGTTTCTAGACTCTCTTCCAGAATCTTGGGATCATTTTATCACTGTGCTAAAACATGGTGAGAAAATCAAGGGTCTTACACTGGTTGGTTTGTATGGTAACCTCATGAACCATGAATAATTAGTGAAGCAAAGGAAACTCTCTACCAAAGATATGAAGGAGGCTACAAAATCTCCATCAACTGCTCTTGTGTCTAAGGATACAAGATCTAGGAGTTTTGCTGCTGTGGTGGATGAGTCCAGTGATGAAGAGGAAGAGGTGGAGTCTTCTGAAGATGAAGAGCAAGTGACTGATGGGGATGAAGATTTGGAGGACATGGATAACATTGAAGCTGTTGTTGAGCAGGGTGCCATGTTGGTTAAAATGTTCAAACCTTTCCTCAAGGGAAAGGGTGTCAAGAAGTTTGGGAAGAGACCCTTCAAAGGTGAAAAAGCCAAGTTTAAGTCAAAGGCTTCTGAAGGATGATTTTCTTGTGGCAAGACTGGTCACTATGCCAGTGAATGTAAGTGTAAAGGAAGCTCAAGCTTCAAGGGCTCCTCAAACTCAGACATCAAGGTGGATTATGAAGCTAAGTATATGAAGCTTCTTGCTGCTGTTCTTGACAAGAAGAAGAAGAAAGCTCAGAATAGGGTGTTGGAGCTGAAGAAGAAGATTGGGCTGAAGAAGATCTCTCAAGTGATGAAGATGAGGTCCTCACTGTCAGCTCAGCTTGATGGCCAACACTGAGGGTACAAGTTCCTTTGATGAGGATATAAAGAAAGCTGCTAAAGCTTGCACCTCTCCTAACTGGGATCCTTCTTCAATGTATCAGGTTAGAAAATGTATTACTTATGAAGATAATGAAAAGAACACTATGTTTGATTATCTGTATGTTGAGTTTCAGTCTAATATTCAAAGAGAAAAGAAGCTAAAAATAGAAATAAAATCACTAAAATAGAAATTAAGTCTTAAAGATGAGAAACTGAAACAGATGACAAAAATGGAAGATGATTTAGCTAATCAAAAGATGCTTAATCAATTCTTGGTAAAAGAAACCAATGAAGCAACCATAAAGTTTAATGACCTACAAAAATTAGTTAAATCTTGGTGTGTATCTGCTGAAAAGACCACTCAGTGTGTCAATGAGTAGATTCCTAAACAAGTTCAAGCTATTATTGGTGGAAATTATTCCCAAGCTACTAGTTGTGTTGATTTTAACAAGGATATAAATATCTTACAAAAGGCTGATATTTTACCCCTTACTTTTCAAAAGATTGTAAAAGGAAAAAGTATTATCACTAACAAATTTGTCAAAAGTAAATGCTCTCAGCTAAAAGACTTAATCACTTCAAAAGTTGATTCAAATTCTATTGTTTAGTCAGAAAGTAAAAGTACTGAAAATTTAATGTTAAAGGAAGCCAGTAAAGGAATGGAATAATTGGTTGATACCAAAGAGACATTATGTTGTCAAACCTTAAAAGCTGATGCATTAAGTACAGGTACTCAGCTGACTCACTTTTCATTAGCTGATGATCTTACATCAGCTAATCAACAAGTAGATTTTAAATTCTCAGCTGATAGCCTGTCAGCTGATCATGGATCCTCTGCTAATTGCTCAGCTGATCAAGTATCACTTCAAACTCTTTCAATAAGAGAAACCAAGAGAAAAGAACTTAATGTTCACATAAAGTCTAAGTCTGACACACCCAAGGTTGATCAAAAACTCTTTTTAACTAAAGGTCATCCAAAGGTGACTGTAAACAAAGACCTTTTTAGTTTACAGAATCAGCTGCAATAGCTGAATGGTCAAATATGTCAGCTGATGACCCATAGTCATAAAAAAACTGTTAAGACATCTCATGGGCAATCACTAAAACATGTTAAATGCTCCAAAAATAAAAAATGTTATAAATGTGGTAGCAAAGAACATAAGGCAAGTGATTGTTCTCTTGAAGGTAACTTAAGACAACGGTCTGATATTGATAACACTGTTGTTCCTCTCATTCATAAACAACCTAATATGAAGTGGATGGCTAGGTGCAATCCACAGGGATCCACTTAACTGTGAATGCCCTAAGTGTCACCAACCTTTTTTCAATCCTATCTATGCATGGTCTTAGCACATGGTATCTTGACAATGGATGTTCAAGAACCATGATAGGTTGCAAAGCTTTACTTAGTAACTACAAGAAGGAAAATGGTCCAAGAGTAACCTTTGGTGACAACAACTGTGGGCAAACAAAAGGCTATGGTGAACTTCATAATAGGAACTTAACCTTGTCTAAGGTTTCATATGTCAAAGGGCTTAAGTATAATCTTATCAGTATAAGTCAACTCTGTGATAGTGATCACAAGGTCCTTTTTACTAAGACAGGTGGTTCCATTATAAATCAAGAGGGTGAAACAATAATTTGTGCAAAGAGAACCAAGGATGTTTATATACTTGATATGTCCTCTGGTGATCCATCTAAGTTAACCTGTTTGTATACAAAATATGTTACAGACACAAACTGGTTATAGCACAAAAGGCTTTCCCACTTAAACTTCAAAAACATAAACAAGTTGAGCAAGGGTGATCTAGTGTCAGGACTACCTTCACTGACTTATGTTAAGCCTAAACCTTGCTCTGCATGTGAAAAGGGAAAGCAACACAAGACATCTTTTCCATCTAAGCAGGCCTTCTCCATTACTGAACCTTTCTACATGTTGCATGAGGATCTATTTGGTCCTGTTGCCACTGCAAGTATTGGTGAAAGTAAGTATTCACTAGTGATGGTTGATGAATTCTCAAGATACACTTGGGTCATCTTCCTTAAAGCAAAGAGTGAGGCTGCTGAAGAGATAATTAGCTTTATCAGAAAGATGGAAGTGCTAAATGGCAATCTGGTAAGGATGCTAAGAAGTAATCATGGAACTAAATTAAGAAATCAAACTCTAGAAGGTTTCTGTGATGAGAAAGGGATATCTCAAAACTTCTCTGCTCCAAGAATTGCACAACAGAATGATGTAGCTGAAAGAAGAAACAGAACACTAATTGAAGCTGCAAGAACCATGTTATGTGAGAGTGGGTTAGGATTCAACTTCTGGGCTGTAGCTGTTAGCTGTGCTTGTTTCACATAGAACAGATCCCTTGTGATTAAAAGGCACAACAAGACTCCTTATGAAGTGCTCAAGGGAAGGAAGCCAAACATCATCTTTCTGCACATTTTTGGTTGTCAATGTTTCATTCTGAACCAGAAAGACCAATTGCAGAAGTTTGCACCTAAAGCTGATGAAGGTGTGTTTGTTGGATACTCTGTCATTTCTAAAGCATACAGAGTTTACAACATCAGAACAAAGGTCATAGAAGAATCAATCAATGTAAGTTTTAATGAAAATGACTTTGTTGCTTCTTGTTCTACTAATCCATCTACAGGTGAGGAATTTAATAATCTACCATATACTGAAGACAACATTCCAGTATCAGCCGATCCACTCCCATCAGCTGATGTAGATGACTTAGATGAAACTGTTCCAAATATATATGAAACCAATGCACAACCTATCTTAAACCAACCCACACTTTTACTAAATGATGTGAATAATGACTCAACATCAATGAACTCTAATTCCATATCAAATATTCCTTCATCAGTAGAAGTTTCCACAGATTGTAATCTTGAAATTCTATCAGCTGATCAACCAGAACTTTCATCAGCTAATCCAAACCAAGGTATTTCAACTCCTCAAATCCAAAATAATTTCAACTTTCCCACAATCCAAAATGCCTACAAGGACCTCAGAGATAATCCAAAAGATCAGGTCATAGGTAATATAGAAGCACCTGTACTAACAAGGTCAAATGCCTGTAATTTCTGTTTGTACACAGGTTTTGTTTCTATGATTGAACCAAAGAAGGTAGATGAAGCTCTCAATGATCCCCACTGGATTAATGACATGCAAGAAGAGCTGGCAGAATTCACTAGAAACAATGTGTAGACAGAAAGAGTACATCTGGTGGTTGTCAATTGTTAGGTGGAAGGTTAGTCAGCTGGTCAAGCAAGAAACAAAATTCTGTTTCAATATCTACAGCTGAGGCAGAATATGTTGCTGCTGGTAGCTGTTGTGCTCAATTGCTGTAGCTGGAAAACCAACTACTTGACTATGACATACAGTTTGAAAACTCCATAATCTTGTGTGACAACACTAGTGCCATATCTATTTCTAACAATCCTGTTTTGCACTCTAAGACTAAGCACATTGAAATCAGACATCACTTTTTAAGAGATAATGTGTAGAAAAAGAAAGTTTCTATGCACTACATTAGCACTGATTTTCAATTAGCTGATCTTTTTACAATACCATTGGATGAGTCTCGGTTCAATTTCCTAATATCCAAACTTGGCATGTTAAACTTGTAAAATATTCTTTTCCTAGGTAGTTAGCTTTGTGTGAGAAAATAATTTTGTTCGTGTGTGAATCCTAACTGAAATACTTATCTAAACTTCTTTATGTCTTACTAATAGTGGATAAGCTAAAGGAATTATGTCAGCTGATAACTATCAGCTGATGAAATGCCTCAGCTGATAAACCATTAGCTAAGGACTAGTAACTCAGCTAAATATATTCATTAGCTGACACTTGTTTTCTCTCAAAATGAATCAGCTGATACTTTTTCTTCATCAGCTGATATCTCTTAGAGTCAAACTTCTGTATCCCCACACTTATTTAATTAATTTCTCATTTGTATTTATTATGTTCCTAGGTTGTAATTAATTCTATTTAATTGTCCATTAGTTGTCTGTGTATTTATGAACCCTTCTGTTTACTCCCTTTTTGCAGACGTGACAGTTACTTTTTAAAAAAGGTATGTGACAGTTTAGGTTTCCAAAGAAGATATAAATGATGTTTGAGCGGTTTCCAATTTCCTAAGCTTTCAAAATTCTCAAACTCTCCTTCTTCCCAAATACGAAACCTACTCTCTCACTGCTTTCAGTATCTCCGTCCTGCAACTACAATGGTGACTTTCAACCCTGATTCAACTCCAAGTGCCATTCCTGGTGAGAATGTTGCTCAAAATTCTCTGTTCACCATTCATCCAAACAACTTCATCAACAACACTGACATTCCTTTGAGCAAGGTAAACCAGGGCTATGAACCCATGGTAGCTTTTATTACTGCTCATCCTCTGTTTCAATGCCTATCTGCTCATCCCTGTTCATCTTCCCTAACATTATTGGGGAGATGTGGTACACTGCTAAATACCACCCAGGCGAACAAACCATAACGTGTTCCTGCCTCAACAACACCATAAACATTCCCATCACTGTTGACTCCCTTCGTCAAGCTATTTCCATACCCAACTTAGCCCCATTTCAACCCTTTGCATCTTTAGACCAAACTCTGGAGGTCTTACCCCTGATTGGGTACATTGAAGCTGTTGCCCATGGTCAATACAATCTGTCTGTGCTAGGACATCCATGGAAGTATCTTGCTAGTGTGGTCATTTGATGCTTTGGTCACAAATCAGGCAGCCATGAACAAATGAACCAGTATGAATTGATGGTTCTTCATGCCTTAGTCACTGGGAGGAACATCGACTTTGCCCAAGTCATCTTTACAGAAATGGTGGATAAAATCACTTTTGGTACCTTAAAGAAATCAACCAGAACTCATGTTCCCTACATAAGGTATCTAAGTCTAATTTCTCTGAGAAGTATACAATGGGAACATTATGCTGGGTTGGCTGCACACTTGCAAACAATGACCATCCATCAAATGGGTTAAAAGATTTTCCATTTGATAAGGGAATTTCAAGATCCTGCTATAACTGAACAAATGCAAGAGCTGGTTGATGTTGCTGCTGATGATGCAAGTGGTAATGAGGAAGAGGAACTTGTTGAAAATGTTGATGCTGAAATGGTTGAGGACTCCCCTCAATCTGCTGAGTCCCCTGATATCATAATAGAACACTCTGAACATTCTGATGCTGAGGATAGTGTAAAACCTGAGGGTCTTCCTTTTGTGATCCTGTTGATATTCAACAAACTCAACATGAAGACTCTGAGCATTCTGTGGCTAAGTCTTCCAGTCCAAAGGATCAAGGAACCTTAGAGGGTGTTGATGATGATGGTGATGATGGTGATGATGATGATAATGCTGGTGATGATGATGCACATGATGGTGGTGATGGTGGTTTCTTCATTGAGCATGATGTTCACAGTTCCACATGCACTACATCTACTCCTGCGATGATGCCTCTCACTAGATTTCCCATAAGTTCAAGTACCACAAGGAGATCAAGTCACAACAGTCCCTCTGGTGATGAAGATTATCCTTCCCATCCATACTCTCAAGGCTCAAGTGCCTCTGTTCACAATGAACAAGGTGGTGAGGGTGAAGCTATTGCTGATGATGCTGCTGAGGAAGATGTTATTTCTGATAAGCTGGTTCAACTCATAGAGATAAGCAAATCAAAGCACATCTCAGGTATGATCACTTCAGTCCTTGAGGATACTTACTTGGTACACCTAACTAGTGAGAACCCATCTTCTCTTCCAGTTGTAATACCCCCACACCAACCAAGCTCTAGTGCACTTCCAATAGTCATTAGTTCTACTCCCTCTGTCACCCACATAGAAACAAGGTCAATGGAGATAGTGCACACTGCACTTATCCCAGAGGATGTGATATTGGCACCTCTGAACTTAACACCTATAGCTACCTCTTATGTTGAGGGGGAGCTTATGGATGTTGACTTAACCCTTCAACCAGTAGGTGCATCTTCCCAACAGGGTGCATCTGTACAAATGGTACTCCTGCAATCTGGGTCACCCTCCTAATAGGGTGATGCCATTGAAAGACAGACCTCCACCCAAGGTCATACTATGTCTGACCTACAATTGAGTTAGCCTATACCCCCAACAAGCTCACAACAGCTTGTTGATGTACTCAGGCGAACCCCATTGAGTTTAGCCCCCATTCAAACTCACATTTTTGTATCCACTATTGATTCACTTCTCACACATACTACTGCACTGCCTGTCAATACTAGTTGTATAAACCAACCATTAGCACAGGCCACACTCTCTGTTCCCAGTGATCTTAGGCTTCTACACCAAAGCCTAAGTGAGGGACCCCACACCATTCCTGATATTGGCACATTCAATCAATCAATTCATGTTCAACCTATTCCCTCTACCTCAACTGAACCCTCACCCCAAATCCTTCAACACCTACTGTCCATCTCTCAAAAGATGTATAGTCTTCAAGCCTCCTTTACTTCTTTCCAATCCAAAACAGAAACTCAACTGTCCCTTCTAAGCAAAGATGTTGAGTCACTCAAAGCTACCCAATCCCAACCCCAACCCACCCCTGCCCCAGTTGATCTAACTCCAATTCTTACCAAATTGGATCAACTGGTAACCCAAACCTCTACCCCTGCTCCTACCCCTTCTCCTATTATCTCTCCTCAAACCATTTCCTCTCTAAAACAAACCATTTCCAATCTTCTTAACAACCTTCACAAAATGAGACCTTCCCCTCCAAACATCTCTGTTACCATCCCTGACCCAATCCTCCAAGTCCCAACCTTTCTCAGATGCATTGATAATGAGGTAACCAAACTTAGTCACTATTCTAGACAAAAGCACAGTGAGACCCTCAAAGAATTTACCAATCTTACTGATGCTATCAACAGACTAAGACCTCTAACCTCTACTTCTCAAACTTTCTTCTCACCCATACCTTCCCATCTCAGAACCTCTTCTCTACCTTTCACTCAACCTCCTATTCCCACTGCCTCTCCTTCACCCTCAACCATCCCATTTTCTACTACTACTCCCACTGCACCAGCCAAGCCTGCTAAGCCTACTGACAACTTTCCTTTCTCATTTGTTGATGACAAAAAGGTGGAGAAGTCAGACTCTTCAAGCTTATCTCCAGCTTCTATCAGAGCAGCTTGTGATGCATACACTGCTGAAGTAGAAGCTGACAAGGCAACAACAGATGCAGCAGCCCTCAATGAAGCAGAAACTCAAAACCAATCAACTGTTGAGGGGGAGAATCAGTTTGAGGGGGAGCAACCTGCTCAAGATGAGCAGAGGCCTAAAAGAAGGCTTAAACATGAAGCTAGAAGGAAGAGTGCAAAGAAGTCAAGGCAAGGTGAATACTGTGCCCCAATTCAAGTTCCATCAGAGGATTCAGATAACGATGATGATGAAGATGACTTGCCTCTGTCCATTTTGCTCAAGATGAAGAAGCAGAGCTCCTCTTTAAAGGCTCCATAAGTCTAAACCTCCTCTCATGTGAAGCAAAGTCCTTCAACTCCCAACAGTGTCTCTAAAAGAAAAGAAAAGAAAATAATATCAGCCGAGGAGATTGAAGAAGAAGAAAGAAGAGAGGAGGAACTCCAAAAGGAAGAAGGCAACCTTTCGGAGATAAGTGAATTGGCTGCAGTTCTTGGTGTCTCAATAGAAGATGTACTTAAAGCCAAGGAAAGACATCAAGACTTTACAACTCTAGAGGATCTTGCTGCAATCATTGGTGCCACTGAAGAGAAGATTAGAAAAATTCAAGAAGAAGAATTAATGATTCTATCATCTCAAGAACCTCAAAGTCAAGCACTACAACAACAAGAAGATCCCTTTGTCAAGAAAGCTCCCAAAAGAGGAAGAACTCATAAAGAAGCTATCCAAGCTCTTCTCAACACAGATTTTGCCAGTACTAAAAAGCCAACTAGAATGCAATCTGAGGAGTTCTGGAAAAACAAGGAGACCTTGACAGATAGGAAGAATCCAAACATGATCTCCAGAATCAATCCATACAAAGGCAAAGTGAATGATCCTTACATAAGGATTGCAAGGAGGAATGAATCTAGAACACTGGAAGATGCTTATCAAGAGCACTGTAAGACATTCTCTTTCCTAGAAATGATTGAGATCATGTATCATCTCCTTAAGTCAAAAAGTGAAGTTGCTGCCAAATTCATAAGAAGTTTTGATTACTGGATTAGACAGACAGTCTGCCACAGAGTATTCACTCATGATCAGTTTGTTACACATGTTCAATTGATAGAGGATGCATTCAAGAAGACATCTAAAGCATTTGTTGCTCCTGAACAAATCATACTCAATACTGATCACCCCCTATCTAACTGCTTATGAGAACCTAAACACTGCTCTTCCTCCCAATACCCATCCTGAAATGTTTAAATACATAACAGAGCCTGAAAGAGGAATGTTCTTCATGAACAAAGCTGGTGACTGGAGGTTTCTAAGAGAATCAGAGATAGGGAAAGCTCAAAGAGAACTCATATTTCATGCTGTGTTATCAACAAGAGATCTGACAGGAAGTGAGTACTTTGAACCACTGCTAAGATCAAGAGCTGGTCAGTTTCTGGCTGCAAATCTATAGATCAGAACCATGGAAGTCAAAGAAGAACCTTGGTAGGAAGACAACCGAAACTTCATAACTGGACTAGTTATTATTTCTAATTCCTAGATTAGTTCAAATTCTGTAACTTAGTATAACTCATAGTTTAGTTACTCTGTACAAACTCTGTTGTAGTTATTTATTTTGTAATCAAGCTTAAACTTTTGATCATTGTCAAATTTTGTAACTTAGTATAACTCATAGTTTAGTTACTCTGTACAAACTCTATTGTAGTTATTTATTTTGTAATCAAGCTTAAACTTTTAATCATTGACTACTTAGCTAAATCTGCTAGTATAAATGGTTTTAAGTAGATAGCTCACCTAGTGTAAATATAGAAAATCAAAAATCCTAAAAACAAAAAAAGGATAAAAAAGATACCACAAAAACAGAAAAAGGTACTTCATAATGTTAGATTATAAAAAGTGAGGGTGCAATATGTAATTATTGTAAAGTTGGGCAAATGCTATAAAAGGCATTTGCCCTTCACATTTCTAACTAAGCTTTGCATTTCAACTTACTTGTGTTTGTGTTATTCACTCTCCAGCTCTCGGCTCTCTCTCTCTCTCTCTCTCAACCGAACACACACACAAACACACTAATCATCTAGCATTGGTTCATCCGTATAAACACGGGACCATCAATTGGTATCAGAGCCAAACTTGTTTTTGGCTCGTGATTGTTCGAAAACATCAAAGGAAATCTCGAAAAGTACAAGTTCAAAGTAAAGAAAAAGCATCCAGGTTCAACAAAGCATTCAACAACAAGGTTATTCAAGAAAGGTACAAGTTCAAACACTTTCGGAAGTTCGAACACATTCAAGGTATAAAACTCTACTGTTTTCATCATCTTACCGGGTCTTGTTCGAAGTATTCTACTATTTTATAAGGCTTTCTTGAAGAACACTTCAAAACCGAGTGGTATTTTTAAAGGAAAAGGTTCAAAAGTTCATTAAATACTCGATTTGATGGCATTAAATTTTCTGGAAATCATGCATTTATGGTGTTCTTGAGGTATAAATGCAGACTTGAAGAAGAAGAATTCTGGTTTTAATTAAAAATAATTATTTATTCTTCCAAGTTTAAGTGAAAGTCAAGGTAACTCAAGTACTACCCATACCAATGAAGGTACAAATGGATAGGCATCATTAGAGGTAAGGCAATCAGATCTGATTGTGACATATCCTGGTCTATAAGCCGGGTTGTTGGTCAATGCGATTGACCTGTTAGGCGGCTTATAGAGTTTTTCAAAGTTGAATCTACCTAGTGTTACTTTCAAAGCTATAAGCCGGGTTCAGAGTAATCGCACGCGATTGGGGTGATTCTAAGGTTTCTATCAGCCGCACTGAACTGAAATTACTAGTGTTGCTATTGAAGCTATCAACCGGGTTCAGAGAATCGCATGCGATTGGGGTACTAAGTGTTTTAATCAATCGCATTCTATTGTCCAGTGCGATTCAAGGGTTTTGTCATCAATCACATTCTATTGTCTAAGTGCGATTCAAGGGTTTTGTTCTTATCGCACTCTATTGGTCACCATACACATCCAAGGCAATCGCACGCTATTCAGTGAACTTGAATATCATTCTATTGTGATTAACAGTTTGTGTTTGGTGCTACAGGATTCAATCGCACTCTATTGGTTACCTTATTCACTTACTATCCAGAAGTTCGCTCAATTTTCAAGTGTTACCTTATTCAATTGCACGCTATCGGATACCTTGAATTATTGGAAAAGTGATAGAACCATTCAGACTTGACTTTAAACAAAGAGGACAATCGGACTTAAACTTAAAATTCTAATTCAAAATTGAATTTAATCAAACTTAGATATAATTCAAAGTTGAATTAAATTAACTCAATTCTACATAATTCAAAGTTGAATTTAATCTTTACAAGATCTAATTCAAAGTTGAATTAAAGTGAATTAACTCCTCATTTTGTCTAATCAAGTTTTCAAACAATCAATCCATACATAACAAGTGAACGATCATTTCTTTAATCAAACTTCAAACAATGTCTAGTTCAAATGAAATGATGTCCATCGGTACTGATACAAAACCTCGTGTTTTGTTTCGGGGGGAATACAATGTTTGGAAGGGAAGGTTCATGGACTTCCTAGAACATAATGAGACCCACGGATAAATGATGATTGACTGCATCATGAACGGGAACAAAAAGTTTATTAAAGTTGTTGAGGCTGATCCGAACAACGATCCCGTCATTCTCCGTCATGAGTAGGAAAAGACTGCTGATGAGCTAACAGCTCAAGAAAAGGAGATAAAGAAGGCTGAGAGACTGGCTAAGTACTATCTAAAGCAAGGACTCTCTTCAGAGATCTACACAAAGATAGATAGCTTAGCCAACTAGTCAACATCTATCATGACTTCTGTGTCAGAGAGAATGAACTTCTTTCTGAAACTTATGGTAGATTTTGCAAGCTGCAGAATGAGATGAGGTCCAATCAAATCATCCGAACAGACCTAGACTTAAACTGTGTTTTTCTGAAGTCACTAGGTCCTGAGTGGAAGGAATATGTTAGATTGTACAAACAAATCAACAAAGATCTCACTACAGTCACATTTCACAACATATTTGAAGACCTCAATCAATACCAAGATGAAATTCTGAAGTCTCTCCCCAAGCAGCCAACTGCAGATCCTATAACTTTAGTGGCAACTGAAAGAATTCAAAGGGAATCTTCATCCAGATCCATGAAGTTTAAGCAAGTGATTCTTAGTGAATCAGAACAAGAAGATGATGATAAAGACTCAGTTGAAGCTGCCATTAATGCCCTCTAAGTTGTTGGTAGAAATTTCAGAAATCGCTTCAATAAAACCAACAACAGACAAAGGTTTACTTCTGGCTCTCGAAGACCAGAAAGGCTTGCTCCTGTCGACAAGCCTAGTTTTCCAAGAGATGAGAGAAAGAAGGAAAAGAAGGATGATCTCAACTGCTACAACTGTGGGAGATCTGGCCACATGATAAGGAACTGTCCACAGAAGAATGTCAAAGATGCTGAGTATTACAGATAAAAGTACCGCCTGTCAAAGCAAAAGCAGGCTGGGAATGCCCTTATGGTTGAGGAAGACCAGTTCCTGGAGGACACAGACTCTTAGAGTGATCTAGATGGTAAAGATCACGCGCAGTTCTGTTTCATGGCTAATGGTGAAACAAGTGGTAGAGATGAAGATGGTGGTGATATCTCCGATGCTGAGGAGGAGATTGTTGAAAGCGGAAATGTACACTCTATCTCTAATTCTAACATGGGTTTTAATTTTGAACATATACAAACCATACTAAACCGCATGAAAAAGTTAGAATGTAAGGTGACTAAACTAACGAAGAAAAATCAAGTGTTAAAAGAGGTCATACACACACAAGACAAAGAAGCTCAAGCCACAATTGAACAGTTAGAGAAAAACATAGATGAATCTAAAGTTCAACTAGCTGTGAAAGAATCTGAATTTCTCGAATTAACCAATACAACCAATGTCATCATCCATGATCTCAAAGCAGAGCGTATTGGTGCTGAAAAGGATTTAGAAATTCTTAAAAATGATCAACACATTCTTTGTTTAAAAATTAAAGAATTGGAAGACCTTCTGATTAAAAGAGGGCAAAGTGAACAAACCATCTTTCTGTACAAACAAAAGGAACGACCTTTTTCAAGATGGACATTCGATGGACTTGGTTTTGAAAATCCAAATGTCCTGAGTAAGGTGTCTGCCAAACAATTATACAATGCTAATCTCTTTGGCGAAGGACTGACTCAACTAATGGTATTTGTTGGTCAAGAGGAAGAACGACTTGAAGAGGACGTCAAACGAACCCTGCATCTCAAAAATGAAACTCCCTTCAATTATTCTAATCTCAATGACTCATACTTCACTTACCCTTCTCGAATACTGAATTCACCTGTCACCACGCCAATCTATACAGATGAGGAACGTTATGCTCCTGAAGTGCCAAAAACCCAATATCTGTACATTCCCCACAAGGAATTACAGCTAAGGTTCCAAACCCTGCAAGAGTTTTGCTTCACACATCTGGTACAAGGAGACCTTACCAAAGCTTTCAACTCTGAAACCATCTCTGAAACCATCCCTGTTTCTGAACCATTCTCATAATCTATTCAACTGGTTCAAGAAAACACCATCCTCCACAAGCGTCTTCAAATAGTACTCAATCTTGATGTCAAGATCATTGATGACTTGTGCAAAGAAAATTTTGCATTGCAAGAACAAATCAAGCTAGTTAAAACTGAGATGTAACCTCCTACTCCATCTACTCTCCCTCCATATGCTGAACGCATTGAACACTCAAAGCATGCGTCTACATCTTCTCAAGATGTCAAACCCAAAATAAAATCTGTTAACAATTCAAACTTGAAATCTCTAAAGCAAAAACAGATTTTGAAAGGGATATCTACTCTCACTTCTAATCACATTTCTCGTATGAGCACTGACATACCTGAATCCTCAAAGGCAGCTGCCAGTCGAACATGACTCAATACTAACCGTTTACATTCTGCTGCAGATGTGAAGATGCTTGAGAGTGAAGAGCGTAAAATAAACATCACTTGGAAGAGAGTCATTTCTAGATCACATAGGAAATGTTCAAACACTAGCCAAACATGTGAACACATTTTGATGTTTGATTATGTCTGTAATCATTCAAGTTTACATGATAAAAATGCCTCTTCAATGTTTTGTATTAGTGATGGTTGTCTCCATGGTCATTGTGTATTCAATTGTGAGTATGATCAATTAAGGAAACGAATAGGAATTAAACCATGTGAGGACTGGAAGTTCAATTGTGAGTATGTTCCATTTATAAACTCAAAAGGATACATTATTCATCAGTGGATCACTACTCGTCAGTCACATGCACTCAAACGTTTAAACAAATCAAAACGATTACTGACGATCAAAGAACTGGAAGTCTACAAACGGCAAGGCTATGAAGCATTGAAAAAGGCATGGATTGCTCACGAACATCACCTGCATTCTCAGAAACGTTCTAGCAATCCAACTTCAAAAAAAAAAGCCCTCCTCCAATCCAAGAGTAGTACAACCTACTGCTCCCAAAGTTCCAGTTCAACATAAGCCAGTTGATGCACCGAGGCCGCAACGAATTATTCAGCATGTCTCGAAAGCCTGGATTCGGAAACATAATGCTTCCGCAACTCTACCGAATCCTAAACCTACGATTCCATCAACTGTCAAACCAACAGTGATATCGAAACTTCCATCTAAGCCAATTCTTTCTAAATCTATTCCTTCTCGTCATAAGACCACACCCACATGGGTACCTAAGAATAGATCACTTGAAGTTTCACCACCACCAATAACAGCAAACAACCCTCAACCAATAACTGCTCCATTAATGGAGACTAACAATCAAGGACCCATTCATATATGGGGACCTAAGCGTGCTTTATTCTCTTTTTGCAGGCCCCTAAATACTACCTCCGGTTGTATCAAACATATGACCGGCAACAAAAGTCTTCTCCAAAATTATGTTCCTAAGTACTCCGGGAATGTACGTTTTGGGAACGACAATGTTGCACCAATAATGGGGTATGGAGACATTGTGAAGAAGCATATCAAAATCAAGAAAGTCTCCTATGTTGAAGGGTTGGGTCATAATCTGTTTAGTATCGGACAGTTCTGTGATAAAGACCTGGAGGTAGTATTTAAGAAGAACAAATGTTTTGTGTTAACTGAAAATGGGGATGAATTACTAGCAGGTGCAAGAAAATCTAACCTGTATTCCATTGATTTGGAAAACTATAACTCCCCTACCTCTGTGTGTCTACTGTCTGAAGCATCATCATATCTTACTTGGCAATGGCACAGAAAACTCTCTCACTTGAACTTTCAGAATATCAACAAATTAGTCACAAGTGACTTGGTGAGAGGCATTCCCAAGTTAAGATTCAAGAAGGATCATCTGTGTGCAGATTGCGAGAAGGGAAAGATGAAGAAGGCTTCTCATAAATCTAAACAGGTGTAGCACTACAAAGCCTTTAGAACTCCTGCACATGGATCTCTGTGGTCCTATGAGAATTCAGTCCAAAAGTGGGAAGAAGTATATTCTAGTCATTGTGGATGACTACTCTAGATATACTTGGGTCAAGTTTCTGCGATCAAAAGATGAAGCCACTCCAACAATCATTTCCTTCATCAAGCAACAGTAGAACAAGCATAGTCAGAGTGTTGTCTCTATACAGACAGATAATGAAACTGAATTTAAGAACAATACTCTGAAGAGCTTCTGTGACCTTGTCGGGATTAGCCATCAGTTCTCTGCTGCATACACACCACAACCAAACGGTGTTGTAGAAAGAAGAAAGAGAACTTTGGTTGAAGCTGCCCGAACCATGTTATCATATTCTGGGCTCCCACCTTCCTTTTGGGCTGAAGCAATCAGCACCACCTGCTACACGCATAATCGCTCTTTTATTAATAAACGCTTTAATAAAACTCCATACGAACTGGCCAATGGCATAGTGCCTAATATCAAATACTTTCATGTCTTTGGTAATAGGTGCTTTGTACTAAATGACAAGGATAATCTAGGAAAATTTGCTCCTAAAGCCGATGATGCTATTTTCCTAGGTTATTCTACTGAGTCCAAAGCCTACAGAGTTTTTAACAAACGAACAAAGAGCATTGTTGAAAGTATCAACGTAACATTTGATGATGCATTGAATGTTACAGATTTTCCACCAAAATCAACAGGCAACGCTTCTGAACATACCTGTTCAGGACCGGCAATTCATAATAAAGAATCAAACAATCCGTCTAGTTCAAATACAAATCTTGACTTTCTATTTGATTTCTTTAGATCTGAATCTACTCCTGTTTTAACTGACAACAGGAACAACACAGCTTTACAAACAAGTGTTACTCTAACGGCTCCTACGGTCACTGAGACGAATCCATTTGCAGATCTATATGCTGAGGATTCTACTTCTGTTTCTGTCACTCGTCCCCTTGTGACTTCTCAGATTCCTGACCCAGAGAGCCCTCCTGTGTTTGATTCAGACCCACATTTCTCTCCTGAAGATGAAGAAGAAGCACGTCACCTACAAGATATCTTTCCCTCATCTTCCACTACCCATGAAACAAAGTGGACCAGACCTCACTCTGAAGAGAACATCATCGGAGATCCTTCACTTGGCATTCAAACAAGATCAGCAACAGCAAACGAATGCCAATTCTCGGGTTTCTTAAGCATCATTGAACCCACCAAGACTTGTGAAGCTTTAGATGATCCAGATTGGGTAATTGCAATGCAGGAAGAATTATACCAATTTGATCGTCTCAAAATATGGAGATTAGTTCCTTTACCATATGGAAAATCTGTAGTTGGAACTAAGTGGGTGTTCAAGAACAAACGGGATTTGGATGGAGTGGTTATCCGTAACAAAGCTAGGTTGGTTGCTAAAGGCTACAATCAACAGGAGGGCATTGACTATGATGAAACATTTGCCCCTATTGCTTGTATTGAGGCTATAAGGCTCTTTCTTGCATATGCAGCCTCCAGAAGCTTCCGTGTATTTCAAATGGATGTGCAGACAGCTTTTCTTAATGGTGTGCTCAAAGAAGAAGTCTATGTCTCACAGCCTGAGGGGTTCATCAATTCAAAACATCCAAATCATGTCTATATCTTAGATAAGGCCTTGTACGGGTTAAAGCAAGCTCCACATGCATGGTATGACGTCTTATCTGAATATTTGATTGGTGAAGGCTACTCCAAAGGAAAGACTGATACCACTCTGTTCACAAAGACCAAAGGTTGGGACAAGATTTTGGTTCAAATATATGTCGACGATATCATGTTTAGGTCTACAAATCCTAAATACAGTGACGAGTTTGCTAAGATCATGGCAAACAGATTTCAAATGAGTATGATGGGGGAGATGTCATTCTTTCTCGGACTCCAGGTGAAGCAGTTAAGTCATGGCAGTTTTATTTGCCAATCAAAGTACATCAAAGATCTTCTATACGAAGTATGATATGATTAACTGCACACCCATATCCACATCCATGGCTGTTAAGGCACATCTATCAGCAGATCTTGATGGTTCTCCTGTAGATCTGAAAACTTACCGTGGGATGATTGGATCGTTACTGTATCTTACTGCGAGTCGTCCGGACATCATATTCTCTACCTGTCTATGTGCCAGATTCCAGGCGAATCCAAAACAGTCACATCTTCTGGCAGTCAAGTGGATATTCAGATATCTCAAAGGGTCTATGGATCTAGGTCTGTGGTATCCCAAAGATTCAAATCTGGATCTCCATGCTTACTCAGATGCTGACTATGCCGGTTGCAAGATTGATAGGAAAAGCACCCCTGGTAGTGCGCACTTTCTGGGAGATCGTTTAGTCTGCTGGCCTCAAAGAAGCAAAACTGTGTAACCACTTCTACAGCTGAAGCTGAGTATGTTGCTGCTGCAATGTGCTGTTCACAAAGTGTTTGGATACGCACCCATTTATTAGACTTTGGCCTGCGGTATGACCAAATTCCATTGCTATGCGATTCCCAGTTTGCCATAGCTATCTTCTGCAATCCGGTACACCACTCTAAAACCAAACACATTGATAACCATTATCACTTCATAAAAGATAACGTAGAGAAAGGTCTTATTGAGCTCCAGTATGTTCCTACTGAAAATCAGCTCGCTGACTTGTTTACCAAACCATTAGACGAAAGTCGCTTCACTGAGTTGGTATCCAAGTTAGGCATGCTAAACTTGAAAATATAACATACTGTTGCTCCATCTCTTCTTTCTTTCTTATTGTTTAGAGTAGGTGTTACACTGTTTGTTCCTTATGCAGATTACTGGTGCAAAAATCAAGGGGGAGTGATTTTCTGGTGATACACATGTAGCATATGTGTAGGGGGAGAAATTACTACACATACTGCACATGTGTAGGGGGAGAAGTATACAAACTGACACATTCCCTAAATTTTAAAAATTTTAATTAACCTAATGCATGAGTCTAGGGGGAGTGTGTCAAACAAACAATCCAATCAAGATATCTGGGAAACTCAATTTTTCAAATTTCACAATCTAGATACTCTGAACTTTCAGAAAATTTCAAAATGTTGGGTTCTGTTTCAAGCAATCGCATCCTATGCTTCAATCGCATGGATTCTCTTGGAACCCAACAAAATTAAATTTTCTGTCTTGGTTCAATCGCATTGCCATCAATCGCATTGGAATGTCAATCGCATGGGATTACAACACTTAGTCACCAAATCAACAATCGCATACGATTAAAATCAAAGGTTGAATCGAACACTTATCAAACAATGAATCGCACGCGATTGCAAAACCAAGAGTTAATCGCACATTATTGGATTATCAAAGGGTTAATCGCATGCGATTAGATCACCAAAGGGTGAATCGCGTGCGATTCAAGCCAATCGCTTGCGATTCAGAACTTCTATAAGCCGGGTTTTTTACCAATCGCATTGGTCTATCAACCGTGTTTTTCACCGTGTGTGAGGGCCAATCAGTGATTGACACGTGTCCTTTTTCACTGACATAAGATCCCATCAGTTACAAAACTTCCTTCACACGATTCATATTTCGAATTTTAAACTCTCTCAACTTTGGTTACTTGATTTCGAAAAACATCTCGTTACTCTGCCAAAATTTGTAATTTTAGTCTCAAAATACTTTTAATCACAAAGGTAACAACTTGTACGGTTTACATTTTGAAAATTTTGAGTTAAAAGGGTAATTTTTGGCCTTAGAACACCCATATGCGATAGAGTATTTCGAGACTTTGAAGGGACTTTTGGGACACGAAACAAACTTGTTTGATCAATCCAAGTCTGCGATGGGTATTTTGAACACATGGGGAACACTTTGATGTAAAAATATTTCAAAAATCTCGAAAAGTGTTCTTCGTGTTCTTGGGGGGTATGAACATACACCAATAATTTGGTTTTTGGCTCAAAAAGGGGTGTTAGGATGATTTTTGGACTATGCTCAAGTACTACAAAGTTGTTCAGTGCGATCTAATTGACACTTTCAAAACAACTTTTTTATACTGCAAATCATCCTGTACACAATGAGGGTCCAACACTTAGGGTTTTCCCACTTTTCAAATCGAATAGTTCTGGTCAACTTTGGTCAACTTTATCACTTTCACTAAAGATTGACCAACATTCAAAGCTGAATGTTGTTTTCATGCATATCTCTTTATCTTTAACTTAACTGTTTTATCTATCTATACAGATAAGATGGCTCAAGTTGTACGTAATCCTGAGTAGATAATGCCCCAAGCTGAGTTCCTAAACACCAGGACTCATAAAAACAACCATTATATAGACTTGGCCAAACTGAAAAACCCTGATTACCCCATTGTCACAGAAATACTAAAAATCCACCCTCTGAACCGCCTCCTTACATACAACCCAGCCAAAACCGGCACACATGTTCCCGAGCTATATGTCTAACAATTCTGGAAGACATGTGATGTCAGAACCAATGAAAGAGGGCATGAGGTCATTCATGCTGAGGTTGACGAATATACAACGGATATACCTATAAATCGCCTCAGAACAATTTTTAGACTTCCAGCGGCAGATAGCAGACCTCTAGCAACAACCTTTGAGGAAATCCCTAATGAGGAAGCTTGTCTTGCTGCAATTCAGGAAATGGGGTATGATGGTGAACTCACCTGAAAGAATCAATTTAAACGTACAGGTCTACATCCAAAGTACAATACTCTCATGAATGTGCTTCAAATATGTCTCACCCCCAAGCATTCAGGGTACGAATTTCCAATGGAGCATCAGCTCAAAATCTTCGTGGCAGCGGCAACTCATATGCATGTGGACTATGCATTCCTTCTCTTCCAGTACATCAAGGCTACTATGCTCAGGAAGAACTCTCAAAAGAAGAAGGATGCCAACATGCTGCAGTACCACCTCTTTATACCCATGATCATCCAATATCTGATGGATCAGAATGCAGACATTCCACGCCGAGCAGGTTTACCTTCTATCACTCCTCAGATTTTTATACATATTAAACATGCCATTCCGGCCAATCTGCCTATCCCAAGACCATTCCCTGTATCTCTCCTTGGTTTATGTGAGCAGAATGACATTCTAGTGAGTTATAGGGCGAATGTAGGAATACCTCCAATGGTTGTGCCAGAACCGGCCGTACCTGCCCAGGGAGGTGTAGTACCCGGTGAGGATTTAGAGAATAGGCCTCAGACATCTGTGGGAGATGCTAAGAGAGACGTGGAAAGAGAAAATGAAGAGAGGGGTGGAGAAGAAGGTGAAGGTGGAGTTATTAGAGAGGGAGGGGATACATATGATCCCGCCACCGTTAAAAAAATTATCAAATCTCTTTCTCAAACCACCCACACCCAAGCTGTACTATAAGAACTTGGTCTTGACGCTTCTGGGTCATCCAGTTCCGAATCTTCTCACGATGAGTCTGCTTCCCAGCCAGGAGGTGCCCCTACCTTTGAACCTGTCACTTTTCCTATGGGCACCCCTAAGCAACCAATTGAACAACAAACTAAAAGCACACCCTCCTTCATGAAACTAACTGAACCCCATACTACCTCTCCTGATTTGAACCAAACAGTTCAACCTATCTTTCCTCAACCAAGTGGTCTGGTCATAACCTTAACTCCTCCTACCCAATCTACTGAAATTCCCACCTACGGACACACAATTATAGCCCCAGAACATGACATTCCAGTCACTTCTCCAACTCATAGCCTATCTGTTGAAACTGAATTTGTCACCCCTGATTCTCTACTACAACCTGATCAATATGCGGGGTATGGTGTTGGTAGTGGTGAAGATGCAGATAGTATTGTAGGTAGGAGTAAGAGTGACAAAGAGGAGGTAAGAAAAGAAAATGCGAGTGCTGAGGGTCCCCTAAACCTAGAAAGCAGGGAAACCACATCTACTATGGGGCCTAACATTGTTGGGTCTCATATTGAACAAGTCACGGTTATCCCACCCGTGCAAGTTTCAGCCCCACCAAGCTACTACGGTGTCTCTCAACAGGCACCGTCTTCATTGCACAGGGCTTTAGAACATACACTAGGTCTACCCCAATTGGGAGTTAGACCTATTGAATATAGAGGACCGCCTCCCTCGTCCTTGACTCCTTTCAATGCACAACTCGATATACCGCAGATTTCCGCTTATCTTGATCAACACCGTGTTACAATCGATGCACAAAGCTTGTACGTCAGTCAAGCTTCCTTAACTTCTATAGGTGGTACCTCTCAAGGTGCCATTCGAGGATTAAAAGGAAATACTGCTGGAGCCAACATCCCTGCTGCTCCAGTAGGTGGTACTGCCTCTGTGGCTGGTGCCCCAACCGGAAGTCTTAGTGATTCCGGGATTGTGACACGTGTAGAACTTCAACATTATATTTAACAAGCCATGGCTCCAATCCACCAACAACTGCAGACGACAAATCAAAAGTTGGATCGGATTGAACAATCCTCCCAGGCCCAGCAACAACAACTCAACAGGATTAAGGCACTCCTTACTGCTAGATCTCCAGTGCCAGAGCATCAATCACAACCTGATCCAACATCTATGTCTGTGGATGCTTTAAAGAGCTTGCTGTATGTTAATCTTCTAGAACAAAGGCCAGAATCTGCTCATGATCAAGACCTTCTGACAACTCTACGCAATGAACAATGTCCACAGGGAATCTCCTTGGATGACTTTCATGAGTTTCATGAAGATGTCAACAACAAGATAGATGGGGTGACTAGAGGCTTCTACACCTCTTTGGAGAAGGTTACTGACAGGCTGAAACTACTTGAACAAACCTGACAGGCTCAGGCCCAAAGTAGCAAAAGGAGGGGGGATGATCAAGATCCTGATGATCAACCAGAGGGGGAGAAAAGAAGAAGAGTATATATGACTTCTCCCTCTGTGGTTGCAAATGTACCAGTCGTACCTGTTCCCCAAATCAGTTCATACTTATCTGCAGGTACAAGTTCAGCTGGGTCCGGGAGTCAACAACATATGAAAACTGCACAATAATTGGCCGATGAAGTTTATGAACAACAACAAAAGGAGAATGCTGACAAACAGATTGTACTTTATGTACCTCAGCAACAATCTGAACCGAGGCCAATCGATCTTGAAGAAGGTGAAATACCTTATGAGCAGTCCTAAGCCGAGATGTTTAACTTGTCTAGTGACTCAGATGATGAAATGGAGGATTTATATGAGTCTATACACACATCACCTGCAAGGCATATGGGAGATAGCAGTTCTGCTCAACCAGAGGAGGAAACTGAGGATCCTGAAATTCGTGATATGTTCAGAGATATAGATGAATATGTGAAAGACACAACACGTCCAACTTCAATGAGAGTTGTCCATAGATTTGATGATGTCATCAGTGAAAGAGAGCTTGCACTTAAAAGAAAAGAATGGGCAGCAATCTCTAGAAGGGAAGCTAGAAGGAAACCTAAACAGAAGAAAACCACCTTCGACATGTCCAGGGTTCTCAGTGGAGTAAACATTGAAGTTCATGAAAGCTTCCCTCCTCCTCGTGGTCAGTTTCAAGAATCAGCTGCCGATATACTAGAAAGAAACAGGCAGAAAGAGGCAGCTGAGAAAGCAAGACAAGAATCAGAATGGCCTTTGCCATAAAGCTTCATAGTGCCACCTGCTCCTCCAATGTATCGTGGGGATCCAGGTCTCTGATGCAGGAAACATGTTCACAAGAAGTGCTAGTCAACAACCGATATGGAAACGGTATTTTGTCAATACTGCCAATGTTGAAGAAAGAATACCAGACATATTCAGCACTGAGCTAATACAGGTTATTTCCCCTGAGTTAGGAAACATGGACGACAAACAGAGAAGAAGATATGAACACATCCTAACTCAGTCCATGACAAAACCAGAAGAGATCAAATCAGAGTATCCAATAGTTCAACTCATTAATGTCTATACTCAAACCACCTTCAGGATAAAATATGCCATTTTCCACGTCAAAAGAGCTAACAACCTATCATACTTCCTCAATGAAGCAGATCTAAGGTTCGTTAATATTGAAGACATCAACTTTATCTTTGACACCCTTTCTCAGAAAAGAGGGAAGTGGCCTGAAGAAGAGTTTGGAAGAGTTGCACTGATGAAATATATGAGGAATCTAATGGAATACTTTGAGGAACATGATATCCAACTCGGAGCTGAAAACATTTATCTGAAAGTCAATCTCTTAAAGCCTAACCAGAGCCATCCAGACTTAGAACAACTTGAAGAGTTGACAGTTATCTATGATGGGCATCCAAACTTCAAAGGTGATCGAGGCGTCATCTCAAAGAATACAAAAGGTGAAAAGATCTTCATCAGACTTGATGAACTGATGGCATATTCAGACGGCACTTTGAAAATCCTTCATCATAAGATACATCAAAAAATTTGGGATAACCGTGCAACCTACACTGATGAAGAACATGCTCAAGCCTATCGTTCTATAGAGAAGATAAGAACGACACTGGCAAGCAGAAGGCAAATACGCAAATGGCAAGTGGCATTCGGGATTCGCAACAAATCAGCTTATGAATAGTCTTATGTATTTATTTGTTGTGAATTGTTGCACACCTCACTTAGGGGGAGAATGTTAGATTATGAAAAGTGAGGGTGCAATATGTAATTATTGTAAAGTTGGGCAAATGCTATAAATGGCATTTGCCCTTCACATTTCTAACTAAGCTTTGCATTTCAACTTACTTGTGTTTGTGTTATTCACTCTCTAGCTCTCGGCTCTCTCTCTCTCTCTCAACCGAACACACACACAAACACAAACACACTAATCATCTAGCATTGCTTCATCCGTATAAACACGGGACCATCATATAAATCAAAAGATTCCCAAAAACAGAATATTAAGGGAACATATTTTAAAGAGTTACCAAAAACAGATAGCTAGGTAACCAAATTAAACTTAAAAGTTTTATCTTTACAAATCCGAGTCAAACTAATTCTTCTTAAACAAGATAAGGTTTTGTCAAATAGGCGGAGATTGTTGGAGAGATAGAGATATCAAACCATAATCAAACCTGCCTATTATTTTAAATAGGATTTGATGCTAACAAAACCACATAGTAAGTTTTATACTTGGATCAATGAAAAACATGTGTTGTTTTTCATGTTAGACTTGAAGAAATTCCTAAGTAAGAAGTGTTAGCTAAAGAACAAAAGTGTCAGCTGAACACTGAGTATCAGCCAAAGGACCAGCTTCAGGAAGATCAGCTAAGAAGAAAAGACAAGTCAAGAAGCATCAACTGAGCATCTACAAAGCATCAGCTGATGGTTTTGGACCATCAGCTGAGGGCTATTTTAGGATCAGCTGAGCAGTCAACGGATCAGCTGAGTCAATCACTCTGATCAGCTGATGTCTCCTATCCATCAGATAAGCTATTCTTTACTTATCTAATCTTTTCTTTGTAAGCTTATCACTCTCAATGATCAGCTGAGCCCTTGGGATCTACTGATCATAAAGGTTGATTAGCTTATGTAGTCTCACTGAAGTATGTATTATCAGCTGAGTAATTCTGATTAGCTGAGCATACCTCAGTAGCTGAGTCTTTCCATTTATCCTTAGCTGAGCAAAAATATGTTTGTTGTTCAGTGTCTGTTAGCCGAGTCTTTATATAGTATCTCAGTTAATAGTTTTTCATTGTATTATTTTCTTAAGTCCAAGGCAAAAAATGTGTTGTTTTATTAAGCCTTTAGATCTATCTTTGTAAAAGTACTAAACACTTTTTGAATCTGCAAAGAGACAAAAGGATTGATCTTGATCCCCTAGAAAAGGTGATAGATACTTTAGAAGAGAAGATATCGAAGATATGCTTCAACAACTAAGTATGGCTGGCAACTCTATACATGGTTAAGTCAAGTCTTCAAGAAGCATGGTGTTGATTAAAGTACAAGCATGGAAAGAGAAGTTTACTCTCCCTAGAAAAAAATGTAGTACTTTAATAATATAATAATAGATAGTGGAAATTGACTTTACTGAATAGTACATTCACTTTTCACACTTCCTGTATAAAGTAAACTTACTTTTCACCCACTAACTTTATCTATTGTAATATTATTAAATCAAGTACCTTTGTCTCCTTCTCCACTCCATCAACACGAATACCATTTGCTTATATATACTAATGCATGGAAACATGCTAAGTAACATATAGATCTGTTGAACACTAATATCTCATTAGTTGAGAGAATAGAAGAGTTAGTATTATATATTTCAGTGTAAATAAACTTGTTCATGTGTTGAACATCTTAGACATAAGTTGTTTAAGATTAGCTTTGTCTATGTGTTAGACAGTTTAGTTGCCACCTTTTATTAAACTTAGATTTTCCGCATCTAGTTCATGTAATTCTTGATTCATATCATTAAGTATTATATAAAAGTAAACCATGTGTCCTTTAAATTTTATAAAGCTAAAGTTTGTATTCAACCCCCCCTTCTACAAACATTTGTTGTTGTAGTATCCATTCGGGACCAACACATATTACCAGATAACTAAAGCAAACTATAGTAATGCCCAAGCATCTACCCACCTCACAGAGGCCTCTAGTCTACATGCGGATACAAAAACATTTTATATACCATGTTAGCTATTAAACATAGTTAGTGAGTACAATAACAAACATTTATCTTTTAAAAACAAGTCATCATATTTTAAAAACACGAGTTTGACAATAAATCCAACATACAAGAGTACACATTAGAGCACACAAGGATGTGGGTCAGTCCATTGAGCAACATCATCTCCACATTGTAGCTAGCCACGTTCAACACGTGCCCACATGAGGGATAACCACATCTCCCCGCAAGGTGGGGGAAGCACGAAGCAATCCACCAGAAACGGTTGTCAGGAGTGAATGATCTTTTCCTTATGTCCACTCGTGTATGCTTTGGTTCGGTGGCCCGTCGACCTGTTGAACCACACAGTAATAATGGCTACTTATCATTCCACTCCACCCCTCATACCAATTCCATACAACCCGTTTATCAAGCCCTAATTGCCGAAACCATATGACCCATACACGTAATGGTATAAAATTCAATGATACAAAGCACTAACACAATTATGGGTCCAGACCAAAACTCACCCATACGGGTCACATAAATCACATGCCATAAAGGCTACGTAACCTTAAGCATTAAAGCTTATCAACAATCAAATGATAGTCACATACATCTTAGCTCATAACTTTTAAGTATAAATGCTTAACAACCTATTACATGCATTTGGCATCACAATGACCATATCACAATACAAATGTAAACACTTCGTATTCACTCAAACCATATGAGTATCATATTATCAAAGCTCACTCCTAAATGGAGTATCATGTTTCATGAATTTAGTAAGCATTAACATGTCAACAACATGGACCTTCTCCTAGGTGGAGTGTTGGTCTAATTTATTTTCCCTCATGATACTCAAATCATCATCATAATTATCAAACAAATTCAACATTCTTTAGTTCATAAGTTTCACAAATCAATTTGCCAAAGACATTTAAAAACACATCTTATGATGACCTATAATCATTTATAAAATCAGGTATCCGCAGGGTGTACTCACCTAATGTTGTGATGTGGATCACAACCCAAAACCAATTACTCTTGAGCGAAACTCTAACAATGACAAGCTCCTAAAATGAGCAAAATCAAGATTGTCAATACTTAACCACAAACCCAAACCGAGTGACATAATTGACCTCAATACTAGATGAAATATGAGGCTTTAAACACACTTTAATATAAGCTACTCATGAATCCCAAAACACCTCATAAGAGTTGTAGGCCAATAACTTTAAAAACCTTGTTTTAAATCTGCCAAAATATCATACCAAAACTGACACAACTACTGTACATCGACATTTTGGCCAACTTATCTTTTGAATTAGCTTCTGTGATCAAAAGATGATTTAAAATAGACATCTGCAACTTTCCAACGATATATAATACGATCTCTAACAATGTTAGATTTTTTTGTTGATTCCTAACGCATTTTACAAAATAGTCTAGATTGTGCAGCAAAATCCCAATAGCAGCATATATTCGAGTTTTCTTGAACAAAACCTGCAATTTTCTCATCTAATTCGACTCCAATGATTATCAACCTTAAAAGTAAGTTTATACAACATGTTTTTGTCATTTCTAACACACCAAAACAGATTATAACATTAACATACCAAATCATTAAGTGATTAAACCTAACTCACACAACTTTACTAAATTTTGCCCATTAGCTGAAGAACTTCATTACACAACAAGATTGGGTCTCAAATTTCATCATCAAACCCCGAATTAACCTCATTCAAATGGTAATCTATGATTCTTTTTAGTTAATATCTCTAATTTGTTCATAAAACACAACATGCAACTCAAATTAAAGATTTAATCATACTTTCTCTCTCTAGAATCATAAGAATACAAGAGATTAACAATTTCTAACCTTTAATCTAGTAGATTAACACTTTTTTTATCTTGAAATAACACTTGATATTAGCTTCTTGATCATTTCCCCCAACATGCATGGCATAAATCTTGATAAATTTTTTAATTTGGCACTTTCTCTCTCTAACTTTCTCTCACATCAAGAAGACACACTAAGTGTGTGTTTCTAGATCTGAAATTAATAGAGGAATGGTTTCAAATCTTGTTCTTGAACAAGATATACACTTGATCTTGCTTACTTTAATCTTTCTTTCTCTCTCTAGAAATATGTTTCTCTCTCTAACCCATGAAGAACACACACACACATACACATACTAGAACTTCATATTACACACTCTAATGTGTCTTTTGGGGGGTGGAGATGGCTTTATATACAGAGTTTAGATGTGTGGTATTAATACCCCTTATCTAATTAACGTACCGATAAATATAAAAACTTTTAAATTTGTCTCCTTTTCTCTTATCATCATATCACTATTTTAACTTAAATGATCATCTGTTATTACTTTATATTTCAATTGAAAACTCTAATAATATTTTAAACACTTTATAATTATAACAATTTAAAATTCGGGATATACAATTCCTCCCTCCTGAAAATGATTCCATCCTCAGAATCAACCACTTTCATAATCTCATAATCTCTGTTTCTATAATTTCCATCATTTCTTTGAACTAGACTTGAACTTTAGTCTTAGTTTAATGCACTTAACCAATGGTATAAACCATTCTTACAACTTCTCTCTACCTAAAGGAAAAATTAATTCCTTTAACTACACCTTCTTTAAAATAGTTTAGTGATTCACCACTAGAAAACCCATAATCAACTTTAATTGAACTTTTTGAAAGTTCTAGACCATGATCTCAATTGGTGACTCTTTATCATAACATAGTCACTAATCCCATGACTTTCTTTTGTTCACACTAATTAGTGAACTCACCAATCCCATTTATTTAATTCTAAGTGTCACATTACCTCATTAAGGTTCTTTTTATTATATCCCATTTTCAAATTATTTCTCGAAAAGAGTAAATCATCAAGTGCATAGTTTCTCGTTTCCCACGAAGTCTCATATGGTAAGGTTTCGATTTCTCAAGTGCTTAGAGAAGACTACAAGCCAACTTGCTTATGGATAAACAAGCATTCTAACTTCATTGCACTCTTTATTGAGGAATGTAAACATAACCGCCACTAGCTTAAGCTGAGTGCACCAAGTAAGAAGTTCATGCATAAATATAAGTGTTCATCTTTCCCAATGATTTCCCACATTGTAAGGTAACTCAAAAGTTTCTATCCATAATAATGGATACAATGATTTCATGCCTCATTATGACCATAATTACAACTTACTTTGCCGGTAAGACCAAATAAATAATTCAGCTCACAAGTGAATATGAAGTAGCAATCTTAGACATATGGTTTTCAATGACCCATTTTCATGTTGTGAATTCAAAAGTATTTGGCATCTTTGCCATACCTCATATTGTACATAAACTCACTTCTATTCTAGAAATTTCCAATGATATATAGGTTACCTCTTAAACCATGGTGTTTTTTTATAACTTAGATGTTCAAAGAATCATATCTTATTTTAATGGCTATACTTGCCATTATCACAAATAGATATTGCATGAAATTTCAAGTTTCTACACATATTTTATGGATCCAAAGGGAGAACCCACTAGAACTGGTAAGTTTTACGTATAGTCAATACTTAATATGTTCCAAATCCTGGTAGACGTGCCAACCCAGTATCTATATAAAACTCAGTTATCATTCTCAAGATGATCTTATCTACTAGCACAGACTCTCTTTAGATATATTTATCCCGCAAGGCCTCTTGTCGTGCACCTCTAAGTCGCCTCAATAGGTCCAAAACAACTTTAAGTCATAAAGACCTACAATGGAACTATTAGGACTACAACTCGCGAATCCATACTTAGGTCACAACCTTTGCCATGCCTGGATAAAACAGATCCTATGGTCAAAGCTCTCGACCATCTCAAGCTACCGGCGTTGCCGTATCTGCTTCCCTGTGGTCGAATACTAAATCAACTTTTGTGGTATAAGGACACCAAACTTTAGCTATAAAATTATGGGTCAACTACTCTATCATAGAAGACATCAATTATAAAGATACAAGAGTCTTAACTCTATCTCGGTGATAGAGAACTTGTATCCTCAAACGTTGGAAGTATAGTACTCAAAGGAATAATTGGAACAACAACTCTTGAAACTAAGTATAACCTTTGTCTTTTCTCCCCCTTGGGACGATCATCAGGATCCTGATTGTCACGCCTCCATTTCTGACAACCTGCTTGTACCTTGCAAGCCACCTCCACAGCTTTCAACCTTTCAGTATCTTGAGACATGGTAGTATGGAAATCTCGAGTAACCCCATCTATCTTTGAATGCATATCATCCTGAAACTCCTCAAGATTGCTAATACGAAAAGTTTGCTCGTTACGCAAAGTGGTTAAAAGATCATGATTATGTTCTGATTTAGGGAGTTGTTCCAGGAGTTTAACATATAGTAAGCTTTTCAAAGCATCAACAGATAGAGTGGAAGGATCAGAGTTACGAGGTTCAGGTTGAGTTCTGGATAATAGGAGTGATTCAATCTGATCAAGTTTTTCATGGAGAAATTCAAGACGGTCTATTTTTTCATGAAGAGGGTTCACGTCTTGGTTGATAGCTTCTTGAAGTTCAGCACGGGTAACAAACCCGGTATCACGAAGATGGTCGGTTAAGGTTCTAGCCACAGAGGCAGAACCACCTACTGGAGCTGTAGAAATGTTGACTCCAACAGGATTTCCATCCTATCCTTGAATGATACCATCAGTGTTATCACCTACGAAAGTTCCGGGTACTTGTTTGATAAAAAAGACCAGTGCATTAATAGTGTCCTTGTGTTTAGAAAGAAATGCAAAAATCTGTGGTATATCAATGTGCTCAGAAATGACATTCGAGGATGAGGGAAACTGTCCTCTAGTTTCAATACGTCCAATCTCCAAGTGAGGCGGTCGTAGATGATATGTTAAAGCCCTGTGCAATAAAGTAGGTGCTTGTGGAGAAACACCTAAGTAGCTAGGTGGGGTATGAAGATGCACGGGTGGGATAACCGTGTCTATTTCAATATCAGACCTAACTATGTCAGGTCCAATAGCAGATGTGGCAACCCGGCTTTCTTGGTTAGGGGTTCTTCAACACTCACTTTTTCTTTTCTCACTTCAGAAGCACTAGCACTCATAAACTCTTCTTCTTCGTTTCCACTATTTAATCTATACCCAGCATACTGATTTGGAGAAATAGGGGGGTCCTCAGGGGTTACGGAAGCAAATTCAATAGAAGGTTCTTTTTCAGTTTCAATTTCAGTTTGAACCAACCCTAGGACTATAGCTGGTTATTGAGAAGGATCAAGGACTAAAACAAGACCTGCTTGACTATTTGAAGTAGGAATTTGAACAGTATGGGTCAAGTCAGGGACATAATACATAGGTTCTATTAATTTCATATACTCAGGGGTACTTTCATTGATTGGTTCTATATTGGTTTCTGGAGTACCTACTGGTGATGTTTCCTGGAACACAGACTGCGGAGTATTTGACTCTGAACTTTCTAGTACAACTTGTTCAGTTGGAGTTGTGGGTTGGATATTAGGTGAAGTAGTGGCATAGGTTAGGGAAGCAACAATGTTTTGAAGAAATACGAGATCATATGCATCCCCTCCCTTTCTATGTGTATCACCTTCACCTTCTTCACCACCCCTCTCTTGATTTTCTCTCTCCACACCCCTATCAACATCTCCCATAGATGACTGAGGCCTATTTTCTATATCCTCACCAGGTACTACTCCTCCCTGGGTAGGTATGGCCGGTCCTAGCTTAACCATAGGAGGTACACCTACGCTCAGCCTATAACTCAACACCAAATCATTTTGTACACATAAGTCCAAAAGTGATGTAGGTATTGGTTGGGGTTAAGGAAGCGGTTCGGGTATTGTAGGCGTAACAATGTTAAACAGTTTAGGGGCAATAGAGAAAGCACCTGCTCTTCGAGGAATGTTTGGGTTCTGATCCATGATATGCTGAATGATCATAGATAGGAACCTCAGATACTGTAAAAACCTTGCACTAGCTTTCCTCTGACTATTCTTTAATTGAATTGTTGTCTTGATATCATTGAAGAGTAAGAGTGCATAATCCACATGTAAGTGGTTGGCAGCTGCAACAAATATTTTCAGCTGGTTCTCTGTTAGGAACTCATACCCAGTATGCTTAGCAGTAAGGCACTTCTGGAGTATAGTCATGAATATGTTATACATGGGATGTAAGTTATTTCTTTTGAATTGGGCCTTGCGTTCAAGAGCGCCCGAATATCCCAAGGCTTGAATATAAGCTATGCACAGCCTCATCAGGCAGATCCTCAAAAGTCGTTATTGAAGGACGACTATCTACTTCAGGGAGTCGAAAGATCTCTCTAAGCCTATTTACAGTGACTGAGACATTTATTCATCTATTTCAGCACAGATTGACAGAGTTCCAATACGACTGGTGTGCACATAACAGGTTTTCCAGAATTATTGTGCATACACCGCAGGAACATGAGTACCAGACATAGTAGGATTGTATGTCAGAATGTAGTTTAAAGGATGAATCCTAAGAACTTCATTAAGGATTGGATAATTTGGATTTTTGAAAGTATCAGGATTTATGAACAGGTTGTTTTCATGAGTGGTAACAGACAGGAACTCAGTCCTGGGAATTAATTGTTCATCAGGGTTTGGGTTTTGAGCTGACTCATGACTCGCAGCAGAAGAAGGATGTGATGCTGATTCACCTTCCAAATTAGCCATATTACGTGCAAAAATCATCAAAACTAGTTAACTCTGTTATATGTTGAAATGCATTAAACCCACAAACTCATAAAAAAACTTGATTTGTAGTCAAACTTAGATCAAACTAGACCTTTTTATGCTAAGTTAACTTAGTTTGACCAAACTCTTGATCATTGAAAAAATTGACTTTTTGACAAAAATCCTTAACACTTAAAATCCCATTAAGTACATGATGTTAAATGGTATTAATAATTTATTTTGACACTTGATTTACACTAATTAGGTATATATGAACAACTTTGTTACACTGAAGCATAGTCAAAATATCACCATAACATCATGTAATCGACTAAAATTGGAATTTGTAGTACAAATGCATACACATGAAGAACACGAAGAACATTTTTGAAAAATTTTCAAATCTTTTTACAGATCCATGTTCCCCATGTATATAAAAATCCCATTGTACAAACAATAAGTCTAAACAACATCAAATCGATGAGGAAAAATCACAAAAACAGTCCGTAAAAACCCTATTTCGTCGCACCTGTTTTGAACTCAAACACCATAGAAAATTCGTTTTTAATCAATTTCCACTGTAGGATGTGTTTACCTTAACAAATGCGATCAAATAGAAACAAAAATTGGAAATTTTGATGGAGTAACGGTATGAATCGATGAAGGTTAGTAACAGAAGAAAAACACGAGTTCGATGAGAATTTCAAATTTGAAATGGTGACTGTTGAAGTGTATCGATGTGACTTTATATATGAGTGTGACACGTGGTAGCCACCGATTGGACCACTTAAAAAAAAACACTCTCGATAAGTAAGTTTGATGAAGGATCATCGAACTGAAAAAGATGGTTGAATAAGTTCGATGACACGCTCGATGAGAGACTGATGAGTAAGTTCGATAAGAAGGTCATCGAACTGAAAACTTCGTTCGATGAGAAATTAGTGAAAATTTAACTCTCGTGTATTTAAGTTTGATGAGTGGTCATTGAACTAAAGGACATTCGATGACTGTCTATCGAACTGAAGATAGTTCGATAATTACCAACACTGACATTTTGAAACTTTTCTTATTTTTCAAACTTTAATAAAATCTTTTTGACTTTTCAAGAATGACAAAACTATAATATTTTTGAATTTTAATTTTCAGAATTCAATTTACACAACAAAAACTCCCCCTCAACTTACGCAATTATTTATAAAAATTTGAGATTGAGCGAGAGATAAAAAGTTTGTGTAAAATTATTTGTCTATATTTTCTCCCCCCTACACATATGCAGTATGTGTATTGATATAGACACCCTCCTCCTAGAGTCCTGAATCTGTAATTTGCAAAATTGAACAAACTGTGTAATACCCATTCAAAACAGAAAAGATAATTAAAGGAATTGACACAACCGTAAGTTAAGCATGCCAAGCTTAGAGACTAAATCATTGAAATGACATTCATCCAATGGTTTAGTAAATAATTGATTATCTGTATGAACATACTGAAGTTCAATTAAACCTTTTTCCACATTATCTTTTATAAAATGATAACGAATATCAATATGTTTTGTTTTAGAATGGTGTACCGGATTGCATGAGATTGCAATGGCAGATTGGGAGTCGCAGAGTAATGGGAGTTTGTCATACTAAAGCCCAAAGTCTGAGAGATGTATACAAATCCATAAACTCTGAGAGCACACATTGCTGCTGCAACATATTCTGCTTTAGCTGTCGAAGTGGACACGCAATTCTGCTTCTTCGAAGGCCAACAGACTAAGCGATCACCTAAGAAATGTGCACTACCAGAGGTGCTATTTCTGTCCAACATGCATCCGGCATAGTCTGCATCCAAATAAGGATACAAATCCAAAGTTGAATCCCTAGGATACCACAGACCAAGATCTACAGTCCCTTTAAGATATCTGAATATTCTTTCCACTGCTTGAAGATGCGACTCTTTGGAATTTGCCTGGAAATGGGCACACAGACAGGTGGAAAACATGATGTCTGGTCTACTCGCCGTCATATACAGTAACGAACCAATCATACCCCTATATGTCTTTAAATCAGCAAGTGATCCTTCTGGATCAGCAGATAAATTTGTGTTGACTGCCATAGGAGTAGAGATGGTTGTGCAGTTGGTCATTTTGTAGTTGTTTAATAAATCCTTGATGTACTTCGACTGGCTGATGAATATGCCATGACCAAGACGCTTGACTTGTAATCCGAAGAAAAAGGAAATTTCCCCATCATACTCATCTGGAACCGATTTTCCTTTGTCTTGGCAAACTCGTCACTGTATTTCAGGTTTGTTGAACCAAACATAATGTCGTCAACATAAATCTGCACAAGGATTTTATCCTTGCCCTTGGCCTTAACACACAATGTGGTGTCGGTTTTTCCTTTAGTATAACCCTCAGAGAGAAGATACTATGATAAGACATCATACAAAGCACGCGGAGCTCGTTTAAGTCCATACAATGCCTTATCAAGGATATACACCTTATGTGGGTGCTGAGAGTTAATAAAACCATCAGGCTATGAGACATAGACTTCTTCCTTGAGAATTCCATTGAGGAAAGCAGTCTTCACATCCATTTGAAAAACCTTAAAGCTACGAAAGGTGGCATATGCTAAGAATAGTCGAATGGCTTCTATCCAAGCAACATAGGCGAAGGTTTCATCATAGTCAATGCCCTCCTGTTGATTGTAGCCCTTAGCAACCAATCGAGCCTTGTTACGAACCACCACACCATCTGAATCCCTTTTATTCTTAAAAATCCACTTAGTCCCTACAACAGACTTACCATGTGGAAGATACATCAATCTCCAGAATTGTAGGCGATCAAATTGATTCAATTCTTCTTGCATTGCAACGACCCAATCTGGATCTTCTAGTGCTTCAGAGACTTTCGTGGGTTCAATCATGCTCAGAAAAATGGAATATTGACACTCATTAGCAGTTGCTAATCGAGTGCGAACACCAACATTTGGATTTCCAAGGATTTGAGACTCAGGGTGATGTCTTGTTCATTTTGTTTCATGGGGAGCTGAAGTCTAAGGAAAGAAGATATCCCAAGATGGTATTTGTTCCTCAACTTCCGTAGTAGCATTTGGATCTGTATCAAAGATTGGTGGACTCTCAGTTTCCTCTACTGGAGGCACCACTTCAGGACTGGTAACAGAATTAGTCGGTGATTCTTCAAGATAAGCATCTGCAAATGGATTCGTCTCTGTGACAGTTGGAGGTGTAAGAGTAACACTATCTTGATTAGCAGTTGTTGCCTTGGGAACATCAGAAATATTATCAGATCCAGAATGTAAGAAATCAAACATAAAGTCTAAATTATATGAATTGGAACTGGACTGAATGTTTGTATCTTTTCTTTGAAGAACTGGTTCAGAACAGACATGTCCAGAAACATTTGTTGAGTGTACTAGTGGAGATGATGTGACATGTAATGAATCATCAAATGAAACATTAATGCTTTCTTGTACACGTTTTGTTCTTTTATTGAAAACTCTGTATGCTTTTGACTCTTGGGAATAAACTAAGAAAATTACTTCATCTACCTTAGTTGCAAATTTCATTAAGTTATCTTTTTCATTTAAAACGAAGCACCTATTACCAAATATATGGAAATAATTGATGTTAGGCACAATGCCATTGGCCAGTTCATACGGAGTTTTATTCAAGGGTTTATCTATAAAAGAACGATTTTGCGTATAGCAGGCAGTGCTAATTGCTACAACCCAAAATGAAGGTGGTAGTCCAGAATATGACAACATGATACGTGCAGCCTCAACAAGAGTTTGGTTGCGCCGTTCCATCACACCATTTTGTTGAGGTGTGTATGCTGCCGAGAACCGATGGCTGATTCCCACAAGATCAAAGTAGCTTTTCAGAGTACTGTTTTTGAACTCAGTGCCGTTATCTGTGCGGTTGGCCACAACACTCTGATTATGCTTGTTCTGCTGCTGCTTTATGAAAGAGATGATAGTTGGAGTAGCTTCATCTTTTATTCGCAGAAATTTGTCCCAAGTATACCTTGAATAGTCATACACCATGACTAGGATATACTTCTTCCCATTTCGTGATTAAATTCTCATTGGACCGCAAAGATCCATGTGCAGAAGTTAAAGAGGCTTTGTAGTGCTAAACATTTGTTTCAAGTTATGAGAAGCCCTCTTCATTTTCCCTTTTTCGCAGTCTGCACACAAATGGTCTTTGTTGAACCTTAGCTTTGGCAAGCCTCTCACTAGGTCTCCTATGACCAATTTGTTAATGCATGGAAAGTTCAAGTGAGATAATTTGCGATGCCATTGCCAAGTAAGATCAGTTGAAGCCTCGGACAGTAGATACACATAAGTAGAGGTGTTGTAGTTGTTCAGGTCAATGTAGTACAAGTTTGATTTTCTTGAACCAGAAAGCAAAACATCTCCATTCTCAGTTGAGACTGAACATGAATTCTTTTTAAATACCACATCAAGATCTTTATCACAGAATTGCCCGATGCTAAACAAATTGTGAGCCAAACCCTCCACATAAGAAACCTTCTTCATTTTGATATTTTTCTTCTCACTATCTCCGTATCCCAAGATTGGTGCAACATTGTCGTTCCTAAAATGTACGTTCCCGGAATACTTAGAAACGTAGTTATTGAGAAGACTCTTGTCACCTGTCATATGTTTGGTGCATGCGGAGTCCAGTTACCATAGATTAGGCGCCTGCAAAATGAAAACAAAGAAGATTTAGGTCCCCATGTAGAAATGGGTCCTGAATTGTTAGTTTCATGGAGGTGAGTCTTTTTAATTATCTGTGATTGATTATGCATTAAAGAAACTCCTTGTGATTTATGCCTTGGAACTCATTTGGGGGTTAGCCATTTGTTAGGAGTTAAGTGCTTTGGCGTGTTAACCTGTTGCCCAGTTGAATGAATTACTGAAGATGTATGAGGTTGAGAAGTGGTTTGAGTTGCGGAAGCGATCGGTTTAGAAATCCATTTAGAAGCGAGACGCTTAGAAACGAATTTAGACTTCTTTACCTCAGCTTGTCGTTGCTTTGCAGAAGCAATAGATTTGGAGTTTTTATTAACCCACTGTTGAGACTGTGGTTTGAATGAAGAAGTGTGCTGGACTTTCCTTAACTTAGAATTTTTGGAACGTTTAGACTTCTTGAGGAGTTGTTCCTGTGCCAACCATGCCTTTTGAACTACAACAAATCCACTTCTTTGATATGCCTCCAATTCACCAATGGTCAACATTCGTTTCGAAGTGTTAGCAAGATTTAATTCGTAAGACTGATGTTTGGTAATCCATTGATGGATTACATGACCCTTATAATAGATGAATGGAACGAGAACTTGATTAGCGTAAAAGTCTTTCCAATGTGCGCACGGTTTAATGCCGAAAGATTTTCGCAATTGATCATACTCACATTGAAACTCACAATGACCATGCAAACAGCCATCACTCATACAAAACATTTTTGAAGCAATATTTTCATTTGTATTAAATCCAATACATGTGCTTTCAAACATAAAAATGTTTTGAGAAGTAGAGGTATAACCGGTACATATAATATTAGACTTAGGTATAACTCTTCTCCATTTCGCTTTTTATTTTACTCTCCTCTCTCGTTCTTCACATCTGCAGCACAATCAAACAAGTTAGTTTTCAGTCTTAGACGACTTGCAGCTACTGCAGAAGTTTCAGGTTTAACAGAAAGGACATGAGAGTCGTGACTATTTGCATGTTTTTGATTTTGGTTATAAACCTGTTTTAACTTTTGATTTACCGATGAAGAGTTATTAACATATTTATGTGAAACGTGAGTAAGATCAGAAGAAGGTGAGACTTGGGATAACTTGACACTCCGTTCAGTAGTAGTGGGAGAAACAGATGAAACTAAATGCACTTGAGGTGATGGAACATAAGACAGAAGTGGATTATTCAATTGATGTGTAAGGCTGTCGACTTTGGTTTTAAGCTTAGTATTTTCAATGCACAATTTATCAATGATTTTCTCATCGTTTTTCCACAGAGTAGAAAATCATTGGTTGATCTCGGCATTGACTCGTGTTAGATCAGCAAGGCGTGAATCCTCCTTAAGAGGTGATGAGATTGAAGATGATGAATGTGCAGGTGGTGATGAAGAGTTTTGAATGAGTGAAGCATGAGGAATGATCCTTAAATATCGCTTAACACTTGGTGTAACACTGTACTTTTTAAACATATAATTATATTGCATGCGGAAGCTAAATACATATACTTAACTTAATTACATAATAGATACAAAAGATTAACTTGTTTTATACATCAAAACTTTTACTGTGTTAAACCAAAACAGGCTCCTAATAAAAACTTTGACATCAGAGTGAGGTCTATCCATATTCCCAGTCCAAACTCCAAGACTCACCAAGATGATCTGCAAAACAGTCTAGTGGGGGATTAACACAAAGCTAAGTGAGGGAATTAATATCTAATCAAATACAAGGCAAACATGCCTAAACCCAAATAGCTCATGAATCCCAGGAGAATCGGCGGTGTTGCAAGCACCTACAACCAAGGTCGGCCAAAACCAAGGTCTACCGATAACCTTGCTAAAAATGGATAACAATACCAGTCTTCTTGGGTACACTAATGCACCACAAGATCTTATACGGTAAATCCCCCAAGCAAAGGCTCAGACTAAACTGATCTCCAAATTAACATGTATATACAATCCAAACAAGAGCATTCCAAATAGGATATTAAATCCTGTATATCAACAGATATAAACCTACTCACCAAAGTCTTCAAAATTCTGGTACACTCAAGTGACTAACTTCACTGAGTATTCTCAGTTCAAGAGAATAAAATAACCCAAGTCAGTATTTAATTCATAATACTGATCCAAAATAAGTATCATATATACTTACATATTCCCATGTATTCATTATATATAAATCAATAGATATATAATACATGTATATCTCAGATCCAATTTCTCACAAATAAACAATCAAATGCGATTGACTAATCACATGCGCTTGATCCAGTTTGAATCGCATACGATTGGTCCGATGCGATTCAAGTCTTGTAAGAACTTCCAAGTTAAATCCCAATATAAATCGAATACAATTCCTTGTGAATCGTGTGCGATACATCGCATGCGAATTGCATGCGATTGATACTAGGTACTTCAATGCGATTCGAACATTAACTTAGTCCATTCCAATTCAATCCAAATCGAATGCGATCCAAAGAGTTAGGGCATTTAAATTCAATCCAATACCATGCGATTCCAATGTATTCGAATACGATTCAAGTTTCATGCTATTCAAATCATATGCGATTCATATCTAATCCAATGCGAATCAAGTTCATATGTTATCCAGTGCGATTCAATTTCAGTAAAGGAATTTCTTAAGTATAAACATCCATTGTTAAGGCTACCCACTTTAATGCGATTCATACTCAAGGGAAATTCCAATGCGATCCAAGTTCAATGTAATTCATATGATTCGAGTCTAAGGAGTTATATTTCACAATTCCGAATGCTTCAATCCCCAATTCCGATCAATGCATAAATTCATCCGAAATATCAATTTCAAATTCAGATTAACACCGATCTAACATGAAAATTATTCATAACTTCTATGATCATTTAAAGCATAGAAATAACATATAAACATGATCAATCTAACATGCATTCACATATATGCATAGAATGAACATCACGTTTCAATCAAAATAGCATGCAACTTCAAAACCGAATTCAATTAACGATTAACACATAAAGATCAATTAATCTAACCTTGATAACTTGACCTCTTGAAATCTATTATCAAACAAGATCTTTCAATCCAAAATCTGCTTTCCCTTTCTATCTTCAACCGAGAGTAAAGATGAAGAACACACACACCTTGTTTGTTTATTGCATGCAAAAGTGAGAGTGGGAAGAGGACTTATCCCCCAAATCGGCCAACACACACACACATGCACACATGCAAGAGATTAGTGTACCATCTATGGGGTAGGGTGATGACTAATCACCTAATACGGCCACCTCATAATTCCACCAATGTCATCTTTTAATTAATTAGAACAATTAATCAATATTCACAATTAAATCAATTAATTTATTTAATTAATTTACATCCAAATCTAAACTTGATTAATTACCTTAATTAATCTAGGCCGGGAAAGTGGGTGTTACACTTGGAATGTGAAGCAATATTCCTGTAAGGTATAAAAGTGTTTTAGCAATTCCACGGAAGAAATATACTCCATCAAGGGTTTTGATATAGGAGGAGTGTATAATACCTCGTCAGTGTACACAAGAGAAGTGGTTGCACATGCTGTAGACTTATGAGATCGAACTAAATAGGTTGCATTTAATTCTGTGTAATCATAAGGAATATCTGCTCGTTGCTTCAGACTTCTCTTGGCCTCCTCTTCAAGTCTTTCTTCCTCTTGTCCGACGAAAACCATTCGTACTATGTAACCCTCATCAAAACGTTCTGCGTTATAGAACTGTGTGGATGTAACCTTGACTAAAACATGAGGATTTTCAAAGCCTAATCCTTCAAATGTCCATCTGCTATACGGTCTTTCTTTTTGTTAATTCAAGAAAATTGTTTGTTCACTTTGATTTCTCTTGACTAACAAATCTTCTAACTGTTTGATTTGAGATGAAAGCTCACATGTTCTCTTTTGAAGAAACTCAGAATCCTTTTCTGCACTGACACGCTCCGCCTTGAGATCGTGTATTATGATGCTTGTTTCTTGAGTTGATTTTACAAGTTCAGATTCCTTTACCGCTAATTAAACTTTTGAATCATTTATGTCTTTTTCCAGTTGTTCAATTATGGAGTGAGCTTCCTCATCTTGTCTTTTAATGATTTGTTTTAGTGCCTGATTTTTATTTGTCAAGGTACTAACTTTGGTTTCTAGGTTTTTCATGCATTTTAAAATGGTTTGAACATGCTCCAGATTAAAACTTGCAAAGAATCAAAGTTAGTGTTTACCTCTATTGTCTCTTCCTCCTCCAGCTCAGCATCGGATTTGTCAAAAGTAGGACAATCCTCAATATTATCATCAGAATCTCCTCCATCTACCTTGGCCATGAGACATAACTGTGCCTAATCTTCACCATCTATAACTGTATTAGTATCAGTCAGGAACTGATCCTCTTCCACGATGAGCACTTTCCCGGCTTTCTTCTGTTTGGACAGGCGGTACTTTTGCTTGTAGTATTCAACATTCTTGGTATTCTTTTGTGGAGAGTTCCTGATTAGATGGCCAGTGCCTCCACAATTGTAGCATTTAGACTCAACTCTCTTCTCTACTTTCTTCTCTTCTCTCTAGAATCTAGGTTTATTGGAAGATTTATAGATCTTAGGTGGTCGAGAACTTGAGGTAAACCTTTGCTTGTTGTTAGTCTTTGCAAACCTGTTTCTGAAAGTTTTTGATACAAACGAGATAGCCTGAATTGCTGCTTTGACAGAGTCTTCATCAAAATTTTCAGGTTCAGATTCATTGAGTACAATCTGTTTATACTTTGTTGATCTTGAATACTCTCTCGAATGCTTATCAGTAGCAACCAAGGCAAGAGGGTCAGAACCAGAAACTCTGGGATGGATTTCGAAACCTCTTCCTGATATTGATTCAGATATTCAAACACATTGTGAAAAGTAACTTGTACAACTTGACATGTTCACTTCATTTTGAACCCAAGGATTTTAGAAATACAAAGTTGAGGTCAAGATCTGTTCTTGGAATTTTGTTAGAACGTAGCTCATTCTACAGTTTGCAAAAACGGCCATAGGTTTCATTTAGAAGTTCATTCTCACGGGCACAAAAGTCATGGAATCTGTTAACCAGTTGCGTTCGATTAATATATTCTACTTGTTCTGTGCCTTGCAACTGCTTCTTAATCTCATCCCATATCTCCTTGGCAGTTCCCAAGCTATCTACCTTGGTGTACATCTCAGAGGATAATCCCTGCTTGAGGTAATATTTTGCCAAACGTTCTGCCTTCCTCCTTTCATTTTTAGTGGTAGTTAGCTCATCATTTGTTTTGTCTCTTCTTGTTTTTTCGATTTGAGGATTGTTGGTAGAATTCCCTCGAATGACTTTTTCATATTTTTTATTACCATTGTTAATACAATCTATCATTTATGGACCATATGTTTCATTGTGCTCGAGGAAGTCCATGAACCTTCCTTTCCACACCAGATAATCACTCCTGAAGAACTGGTGGTTTGGTGTCAATAGCAATTGCGAGCATCTCATTGGAATTTGACATGATTATAGTTGGTATAAACGTTGATTGTTTAACTCTTTGAATTTGATTTGTTCAAACTGTTCTTATCAAAATGAATAAAGATTATTCAATTTAATGTCCTTAATTGTTCACAAGTTCGATGACTAAGATCGAATTCAAAGTTCGATAACTGAGTTCAATGACTAAGTTCAATGACTTAGTTTGATGATAGTTCTATAACTAAGTTCGATGAGTTATGTTCAATCAGGAAGCTCGATGAGTTAAACCTAGGTTCGATGACTGTGTTCATTTACTTGGTTCGATGTGACATCCATCACCAAATCCGGTTAGTCACTTAACCGTACCTTTTTGAAACCCTAATTTTTATTTGTATATATTTTAGATTAATTATAGCATTTAAAGAATATTAGTATTAGCCTTAGTATATTTAGAAAATCTACGTTTAGCTTAGGTTACCTTTTGTGCTTAGTTAGGTACATTTTTAGAAAAATGCCTTAGAATGTCACATTTTAATTAATTTATAATGTTTAAAAAAAATATTATTATATATATTATAATTATCGGCCCTATTATATAGATTAGGATAGTTTTTAAATTTTAGATAAATATTAGATTAGAAGATATGCTTAAAACTAATTCCAAATTTGAATTGGCCTAATCTTATCCCTATATAAACTGAAAACTAAAACCCTAGCCTACCCATAACCCCTCATCGTCGACCCCCACCCTCTCCCCTCTCTCTTTTTCCGTCAACCTCACCCCCATACCCTCTCTTTGTCGATTTCAAGCAAGAACAAGGAATCAAAGCTTCAAACTAGGGTTGTGAATCACTAGCAACAAGGTAAGCTTCAATCTTTAATCTTCTAAGTTGTTCTTCATGTCTTCTTCTCTATTCTCATTCATCTCATTCTCGAGTCCATAGAAACATGTTTGAAATCATCAAAAAATGTGTTCAAAAAGGTTTTCATGAAGTGTTTAAGAGTTTTTGCAATCAAAACTAGAGTTCTTATTCTTTAAATATCAAAAGGGTTTGAAACTGTTTTCTGGTCAGTGGTTAAGTTCATGTTTTGGCAGTCATAAAAGCGTCCATACGTGAATTTTTTATTCTATTACTTGGTCTAGAATGTAGTGTTTTGAGTCTAGTTTCACCACAACTAGGTTTTGTAATTTTTGAAGATAGTTAGGTCTGTCAAAAGTATATTTCCGTAGATGTGCGCAGGCTGCCAGTGTATTCGACAGATTATAGGGTAAAAGTTTTGGTTTTTAAACCCTTTGAAAACATAGTATTTTCAAACATTATTTTTACAGTAGCATGTTCATAGAGTCTAGAATATTCTATATAAATTTAGTGAATTTTATATGTCATTTACTAGTTTTATAAAATTCGAATATTCTGTTGCGCGTGTGCGGGTGTTTTTCTGTCAATAGTAGATTTCGTTAATTTTTATAATTATCTAGCTAAGTTGGTTTATTCTGGAAAAATTTAAAAATATATAAGAGACATTAGAACTACTGTAATAAATTTTTGAGGATTAAATTCGGACTCTTAATATATTTTAATTTTTTTTAAAGTCAGCTTATCAAAATCAGAAAACTTGAATTGTGGCATTAGGGTAATATAAACAACTTCACATGCCCTTGGGCTATATTAGGATCTTCCAACACCTACACACATGATTTATATGCACTTATAATTATTGTAGATCTCGCGCCCGTTTCTTTGCTAGATTAGATTTCATTGAGAAGCTAAGGTGATTACTCGTAGCCCCTTTTTCATGCCTAGCTTTTGGGGGAAAATGACACTCAATATATTTTCTATACTGTGTTCTAGTTTTACAAAATCTTTTAATGACGATTGTGTATTGCATGATATGTGCTTGTGTGAACTCATATTTGATAATGCCTATGAGATGACTATGATACTTTGAGCCAACTTATTTTCCCGGCCGGCTATAGTATGTTGGAAGGCTAAACACTCTTGATCCGTTGGGGTTCGGCTTTTTGCTTGCTAATGACTAATTACTACTGAGCCGAGATGTTCGGTTATTGCTATGCTCTAAATGCAAGTGCTTTACTATCATTGCTACAATTGCCATATCTTAATACTATACATGGTAAACTATTCTTTTCTTTTAAACCTACGAGCTCACCAACCTTTGTGTTGACATTTTAGAGTGTTCATTTTCAGGTAACTCTAATAATACAACCTAAGGAGGACTAGAGGATTCTAGATGGACCTTAGCAAGACATATATATCTCAAGAACTTGAACACGATTATTTAATATTTGTTTTAGACTTGAATTGCATGGTTTGTTAGGGCTTGCATGCCCTGTTTACCTGTCCCGGGGTGTGGGATTATTTCTTGCGTATTTATCACTCTTGTTTGACTATGATGCCGTGAATATCGACTTATCGCGGCACAAGTCCCCTCTTGTGTCGAGGAAACATCGTGACACGTTGGTTTGAATTGCATTTTAGTAATTTCTCTATTAACGTATCAATGTGTTATGACGATCCTCTCCGTCACACTTCTCGTTTCTGCCTTGGCGGGGTGTGACAGATTGGTATGAGAGCCATTGGTTATAGAGAATTAGATGGATTGGCCTAGACTATAACCTAAGCACCATATGTAGTTGCATAATAGGAACTATGTGTGCATTTATACTTGTATAAGATTTCGGGGTTTTGACTACGATATGACCAGCAGCTCAAGCATGTCGAACAAGGAATACTCACCATACATCATTACTTCACTTGCCAGAGCTATAATGAAACCTCACCGTGTAAACAGAAAGGTACCCCGTACTAGGGAAACCACTCGGAAGAGACTTGCGCCGATCCAAAAGATTACCTTCACGGTCCCTAAGGAAGCCCCGAAGGAACCGATTAAGCAAGGGTTTTTCAATGAACCACCGGAAGAGGATCCCTCAGAGGAACCATTCGAGGAGGAACCCTCCAAAGAACCATTCGGGGTGGAATTCCAAGGGTCTTGTGAGGAAGAACCGATAGAAATATCGAGCAACGACTCAAGCGAAGACGAGATTGACTCGGATCTTGAATCCGACGCACGGAGCTGATTTAGACTCTAGATGCGCCGGTTGTCTATCCTAGCACCACTATTAGGATTTCCTATTTTATTTCAATTATGATGCCTTATTTATATTGTTATTACGAAAGAAAAAATCTATGAATAAAGTGTTGTTTTATTTGAGTATTTCTCTCTATTTTAGTGCTATATTCAAGTTGAAAACTCGTATGCTCAATGAGATAACTAAATTCCATGAAAATTTTATGCACCACTTACACTCCTTTGTGGATTCACCGTAACAACTATCGCTCAAAACACCTCAGCATGACATACAACTATACGTGAGACCTTTATGTGATTACTTGATTTTATTGATTCTTGTTATAGAAGTTATATTAGGAATGGGAAAGGGCTAAGTGAATGCTCCAATAGCTATGCAAAAGAAAGAAATATATAGACTCAGAATTCTTGATCTAGCTTTATTGCATGTTCTTGTTTTATTGTTGCCTTAGAGTAGTATTAATTATTCGAAGGACTATGTATTTTGGCATCTTGCACAGTAGAGTATTCATGAAAGCCTGGACCCGTAGGTTACTGTAGTGTCCCATGCAAGTGGAGCAGCATGTTTAGTAATACCTTATGAAAAACTGTGATAAGCATGGATACATAGCGTCTGGCCAACGCCATGCACACATGCCTATCACAAGGACCTGTAAGGTAGTACGAGGCATTCTGTGAAACAAGCTACGGACTAGGATACGGGAATCACATGGGATAACAATACTGCTATGACCCCACAAAGCTTGACATGCCCGTACTGCGGGTAAAGCTAGCCAACACATACTATTTATCTAACCCCATCAAAATCTACTCCTAAATTTACACCACTTTCTATGCCGGGACTTGAACCCCAATATCACCGAAATGATAGCTTAGCAACTTTAAGCCTTATTCCAAACCTTGTGACCCAAATAAGCAACAGTCGCACTCAACAAAGCAACAACCATAACGAGGTTAGCAACAACATAGGTACTAGATGCTCATACAAGGAGTTCTTGGCTTGTAAGCCAAATGAATTCGATGGGAAAGGAAACGCCTTGGCCTTTACCCGATGGGTAGAAAAGATGGAGTCGGTTATGGATATCAACAACCTGTTGAACACCAGAAGGTGAGGTACGCAACATGTTCCTTGGTTAATAAGGCATTGACTTGGTGGAATACTCATATCCAGGCCAGAGGGAGGCCTGCTGCTATAGGAATGACTTGGGAGGACTTACGGCATTGATGGAGGAGGAATTCTGCTTGAGCACTGAAATTCGAAAGTTGGATGACGAATTATGGAACCACAAGATGGTAGGGGCAAATCATGCCGCTTACACTAATAGGTTTCACGAACTGGCAAATCTTGTGCCTCGGTTCGTTACTCCGGAGTCCAAGCGAATTGAGAGGTACATCGCGGGGCTTGTACCCCAAATTCGAGCGATGATTAAGGCAACCGAACCCACGACGATACAGAGTGCCATACTAAAAGCGCAGGTGTTGACTGAGGAAAATGGTTAAGAATGGCAACTTGACCAAAAGTGTGGAGAAGAGGAAGGGGGAAGGAGAGTCTGGTAAACAGGGGAACACTAGAAAAAATAACAAGAGATCGAAAGAAGCAACCGGCTACGTGGCAGCTAATCCGGTAAGGAAAGAGTGTTCGGGTACGGCACCAAAATGCACTACCTGTAACTATCGTCACTACCAAAACATACCGTGTCGACACTGCACAACCTGCAACCGATTAGGGCACTATGCAAGGACAGTAGGACTGGGGAAGAATGGTGGCTCCGATAAATACTGTGAACCCAACTGGTAATCAGGGTACATGTTATGAATGTGGTAGTACTAAGCATTACCGAAACGCATGTCCAAGACTTAATCAACCACCTGCAGCGGAAGGAAATAGACCAAACCCACCTCTAGCTATGGAGGGAAACCGGAACCCAGGGAATCATGACAACCAAGCCCGTGGAAGAGCGTTTTTCATGGGAGCAAACGAAGCCCGCCAAGATACCAACATAGTTACTGGCACATCCTCTTTAAATAAGTTCTATGCTACTATACTGTTTGATTCTGGTGCCTATTGTAGTTTTGCTTCTACCGACTTCGTAACCTTAACGGGTATGAAGTCTAGCAATCTAGACACCGTTTACTTGATAGAGATAGCTGATGAGGAGAAAGTAGAGATTAGTAAGGTTGTCCGTGAGTGTACCCTAGAACTAGAGGGTGTTACTTTTATTATAGACTTGATACCTTACGGGCATGGGAGTTTTGACTTGATCGTGGGGATGGATTGGTTGCCGAATCTCAAAGCTGGGATTGTTTGTCATGAGAAAGTAGTGCGAATCCCTTTATCGTCTGGAAAGATACTTCTAGTTCATGGAGATCGACCATAAGGAGACACGAAACGACTCATGAGCGCAAAATCTAAAGAGAACAAAGAAGATTTCCCTATCGTTCAGATTTTTCCCGCAGGTGTTTCCCGAGGATTTTTCTGGGATACCTTCTGTTCGTCAAGTGGAGTTTGCCATCGACCTGATACCGGGAGCTACACCTGTGGCGAGGTCACCGTACAGGTTGGCACCATCGGAGATGCAAGAATTGGCCAGCCAACTGCAGGAATTACATGATAAAAATTTCATTCGACCTAACTAGTCACCCTGGGGAGCACCCGTTCTATCCGTCAAGAAGAAAGACGGATCGTTCCGCATGTGTATCGACTACCGCGAGTTGAATAAGTTAACCATCAAGAACCATTATCCTCTCCCTAGAATAGGCGATTTGTTCGATCAACTGCAAGGCTATAGACATTTTTCCAAAAAAGATCTTCGATCTGGCTACCATCAATTGAGGGTACGTGAGGAGGATATACCGAAAACCGCGTTCAGGACCCGTTACGGGTACTTCGAATTCACTGTTATGCCTTTTGGGCGGACCAACGCACCTGCGGTGTTCATGGATCTTATGAACCGGGTGTGCAAACCGTTTCTGGATAAGTTTGTAATCGTCTTTATCGATGACATACTAATCTATTCCAAGTCCAAGGAGGAACATAAGGAACATCCGAGGTTGATCTTAGAATTGCTTAGGAAAGAAAAACTTTACGCTAAATTCTCAAAGTGTGAATTTTGGTTGAATGAGGTACATTTTCTCCTCCATGTGGTTTACGACAAGGGAATTCATGTGAGCAAATGGAAAACCCCTACGACGCCATCGGAGATCCGCTCGTTTCTAGGCTTGGCCGGATATTACCGAAGACTCATCGAGAATTTCTCCAAGATCGTCAAGCCACTCTGTTAACACAGAAAGAAAAGAAATTCAAGTGGAATGAGGAACAAGAAGAAGCGCTCCAGGATGTAAACGATAGACTGTGTAATGCCCCGATTCTGACTCTTCCTGATGGTCCGGATGACTTTGTGGTGTACTGTGATGCTTCTCATCAAGGTCTAGGTTGTGTGCTCATGTAGAGAGGTAAAGTGATTACATACGCATCCCGACAACTAAAGATACACGAAAAGAACTATACCACTCACGATCTCGAACTGGGTGCTGTGGTTTTTGCACTCAAAAGCTGGAGACACTACCTATATGGTACAAAGCGTGAAATCTATACCGATCATAAAATTCTACAGCATATCCTTGATCAGAAGGATTCAAACATGAGACAGAGGCACTGGGTTGAACTTTTCAATGACTATGATTGTGAAATTCGTTATCACCCTGGGAAGGCGAATGTGGTAGCGGATGCGCTTAGTAGGAAGGAAAGAATTAAGCCTAGACGTGTGCGATAGTGTGAGGGGGCTTATTGTAAATATACCCAAAGGGTATATATACCTTAAGCTTAGTGTAAAAGTGTAAGGATTGCCATTATTCAAAGAATAAACTATGTGTTTTTCATGGTGTATATGAGATTCTCTCTCTACCTTTCATAGTTTCTATTGCAATCCTTCAATCTACCACTTGTTATGTTCTATCACATGACAATCCAATTGGGTATCAAAGGAAGGATACTCGAAGCACAATTAGAGGCATCTAGCGACATGAATGCTTCGAACGAGATGTTGCGGGGTTTGGATAAACAACTAGAGAAGAAGGAAGACGGTGGATTGTATTTTGTGGAACGAATTTGGATTCCACAAACAGGCAATCTAAGGACAGTAATTCTGGATGAGGTTTATAAGACAAAATACTCTGTGCATCCCAGTACGGATTGAATTTATCACGATCTTAGATATGTGTATTGGTGGCCAGGGATGAAGAAGGATATAGCTACCTGTGCAGGCAAGTGTCTGACTTGCTCGAAGGTAAAAGCCGAACACCAAAGACTTTCGGGACTACTACAGCAGCCAGAGATCCCTGAATGGAAATGGGAGAACATAACCATGGATTTCATCATGAAACTACCAAGGACTAGTAGTGGTCATGATTCTATCTGGGTCATTGTGGATAGGATGACAAAGACAACTCACTTCTTAGCAATTCGTGAGGACTACAAGATAGAAAAGCTAGCAAGGGTGTATATCAGCGAGATCATGGCAAGATACGGGGTGCCTGTGTCTATTATATCCGATTGAGATAGTCGGTTCACTTCACGGTTCTGGCAAACACTATAGAAAGATTTGTGTACGAGACTAGACAAGAGTACGGCATATCATCCTCAGACCGACGGTCAGAGCGAGCGAACGATTCAAACCATGGAAGACATGCTTAGGATTTGTGTTATTGATTTCGGAGGAAACTGGGATACGCATCTACATTTGATCGAGTTCTCATATAACAACAGTTATCATACGAGTATTAAGTGTGCTCTGTTTGAGGCCCTATATGGACGAAAATGCCGGTCACCTGTTGCTTGGACCGAAGTGGGGGAAAGTCAATTGATTAGGCAAGAAATTATACAAGAAACGACTGATAAGATCTTTCAGATCAAGGAAAGACTCAAGACCACAAGAGATCGCCAAAAGAGTTACGCCGGTAATCGGCGGAAACCCTTAGAATTCAGTGTTGGTGATCGTGTATTGCTGAAAGTGTCGCCCTGGAAGGGTGTGGTGCGCTTTGGTGTGAAAGGAAAACTAGTACCAAGATATGTAGGACCCTTTGAGATTACCGAGTGGATTGGCCCGGTAGCCTACCGGTTTAAGCTACCGCAAGAACTCAGTGGTGTACACGATACAGTTCATGTATCGAATCTAAGGAAGTGTCTAGCGGACGAGAACCTGCATGTGCCGCTTAATGAAATCAAAATAGACAACACTCTACACTTTGTGGAGGAACCTATAGAAATCATGGATTGGGAGGTTAAACGCCTAAACATGAGTAAAATCCCAATAGTCAAGGTACGATGGAATTCTAAGTGGGACCCGAGTTTACGTGGGAACGGAAAGATCACATGAAGTCCAATATCCACACTTGTTTAAGCATTAAATTTCTCATAGCAGTATAAGCTGAATTTCGGGACGAAATTCTCTCAAGTGGGGGATGTTGTGACATCCGTCACCAAATCCGGTTAGTCACTTAACCACACTTTTTTGAAATCCTAATTTTTGCTCGTATATATTTTAGATTAATTCTAGAATTTATAAAATATTAGTATTAGCCTTAGTATATTTAGAAAACCTAGGTTTAACTTAGGATACCTTTTGTGCTTAGTTAGGTACATTTTTAGAAAAATGCCTTAGAATGCCACATTTTAATTAATTTATAATGTTTAAAAAAAATATATTTATATATCTATTATAATTTTCGGCCCTATTATATAGATTAGGATAGTTTTTAAATTTTAGATAAATATTAGATTAGAAGATATTCTTAAAACTAATTCCAAATTTGAATTTTCCCAAATCTTATCCCTATATAAACTCAAAACTAAAACTCTAGCCTCCCCATAACCCCTCATCATCGACCCCCCCCCCCCCTCTCCCCTCTCTCTTTTGCCGTCAACCTCATACCCATACCCTCTCTTTGTCGATATCAAGCAAGAACAAGGAATCAAAGCTTCAAAATAGGGTTGTGAATCACTAGCAACAAGGTAAGCTTCAATCTTTAATCTTCTAAGTTGTTCTTCATGTCTTCTTCTCTATTCTCATTCTTCTCATTCTCGAGTCCATAGAAACATATTTGAAATCATCAAATATGTGTTCAAAAAGGTTTTCATGAAGTGTTTAAGAGTTTTTGCAATCAAAACTAGAGTTCTTATTCTTTAAATATCAAAAGGGTTTGAAACTGTTTTCTGGTCAGTGGTTAAGTTCATGTTTTGGCAGTCATAAGAGGGTCAATACGTGGAGTTTTTATTCTATTACTTGGTCTAGAATGTAGTTATTTGATTCTAGTTTCACCACAACTAGGTTTTGTAATTTTTGAAGATCGTTAACTCGGTCAAAAGTATTTTTCCGTAGATGTGCTCAGGCTGCCATTGTATTCTACAGATTATAGGGTAAAAGTTTTGGTTTTTAAACCCTTTCAAACCATAGTATTTTCAAACAATATTTTTACACTAGCATGTTCATAGAGTCTAGAGTATTCTGTATAAATGTCGTGGATTTTTATATGTCATTTACTAGTTTTATAAAATTCGAACATTCTGTTGCACGTGTGCGGGTGTTTTTCTGTCAATAGTAGATTTCGTTAATTTTTTATAATTATCTAGCTAAGTTGGTTTATTCTGGAAAAATTTAACAATATATAAGAGACATTAGAACTTCTGTAATAAAAATTTGAGGATTAAATTCGGACTCTTAATATATTTTAAAATTTCTTAAAGTCAGCTTATCAAAATCAGAAAACTTGAATTGTCGCATTAGGGTAATATAAACAACTTCACATGCCCTTGGGCTATATTAGGATCTTCCAACACCTACACACATGATTTATATGCACTTATACTTATTGTAGATCTCGCACCCGTTTCATTGCAAGATTAGATTTCGTTGAGAAGCTAAGGTGAGTACTCGTAGCCCCTTTTTCATGCGTAACTTTTGGGGGAAAATGACACTCAATATATTTTCTATACCGTGTTCTAGTTTTACTAAATCTTTTAATGACGATTGTGTATTGCATGATATGTGCTTGTGTGAACTCATATTTGATAATGCTTATGAGATTACTATGATACTTTGAGCCAAGTAATGTTCTCGGCCGGCTATAGTATGTTGGAAGACTAAATACTCTTGAACCGTTGGGGTTCGGCTTTTTGCATGCTAATGACTAATTACTACTGAGCCGAGATGTTCGGTTATTGCTATGATCTTAATGCAAGTGATTTACTATCATTGCTAAAATTGTCATATCTTAATATTATACACGGTAAACTATTCTTTTCTTTTAAACCTGCGCACCAACCTTCGTGTTGACATTTTAGAGTGTTCATTTTCATGTTACGCTAATAATACAACCTAAGAAGGACTAGAGGATTCTAGATGGACCTTAGCAAGACAAATTTATCTCAAGAACTTGAACACAATTATTTAATATTTGTTTTAGACTTGGATTGCATGGTTTGTTAGGGCTTGCATACCCTGTTTACCTGTCCCGCGTTGTGGGATTATTTCTTGCATATTTATCACTCTTGTTTGACTATGATGCCGTGAATATCGACTTATCGTGGCACAAGTCCCCTCTTGTGTCGGGGAAACGTCGTGACACGCTGGTTTGAATTGCATTTTAGTAATTTCTATATTAACATATCAATGTGTTATGACGATCCTCTCCGTCACACTTCGTGTTTCCGCCTTGGCGGAGTGTGAAATTTGATGACTGAGTTCACTGGTTGTTCACTTGCACTTGTTGATTCAATGAGTTAGGTCGATGATTAGTGTCTTTGATTTGAATCAAAGTGCTAACACTTAGATAATTTGCAAAAAACCACCAGAGTAACACCTTGTAACTTTATGTTTTAGTACCAATTTAGGATCGATTATCCAAGTTCGGTAACCCAATCAGTTCAATAAACTCAGTTCGATGAGCTCAATTCGATGCGAACACTTGGAAATTTTCAAAAATCCACCAGAGTAACACCTAGTAGCTTCATGTTTTAGTAACAAGAATATTATCAATTAGATAACCTAGTTCGATCAACTCAATTCGATCACCCAACAACACGGTTGATGTAGCACTCCAATCGAACTTAGCAAAACACACTTGATGATTAGCTTATCGAACTCACTTACCAAAACACACTTGATGAGTAACAAACTCACCTACCCAGTTCGTGTTAACTAACTTTCACCCACAAACACCACATCGATGGTGTTTTTCAGTTGTTAAGATCTAAAACTCAGATCTAACTTGTTCTTCCAGTTCTTGAGTTGATAAACCGAAATCTTCAAAACTCCATCTAATAAAGTAAAATTGATTGCAATTAAACTGAAATCTTCAATTAATCATAAACCAATTAAGAAGAAATCACTTTCCCATGCAATCGGTCGTAAAATAGTACTTTCGTAATACTCAATATTCACGTTGAAATGAATTAAAATCGATCAGATCTTCATTGCAGTTGAACATAGACTGTAATTCAATCGAATTTACCTTTTATAGAATTGAAATCGAACTGAAATTGCTATAAAACCGATCGAACAGAACCTTAAACTCGATGAATAGACCTGTCGAAGATGCTACAGTAACATCGAAGAAGCAACAGTAATTTCAGCAAAGAAAAACAGTTACTCGATGATAGAATCTATTGAACTTCAATCGATGATAATGATTTGGACTAATCACGAGCCAAATTCAAAGAGATTTGGCTCTGATACCAATTGAAGGTCCCGAAATACGGATGAAGCTTTGCTCTTAGAGAGAAACACACACAAACACTATAGAGAATGTGAGAAATGATTGCAAAACTTATGTTTACAAGGAAGCCCAAGGCTTATATAGCCTTTGGATATATTTACAATTTACACCCTTACTTTTCTATTTTCTAACAATATTTTAATAAGGAAATAGAAGTCTCACTTTTAGAAATCAATTCTCTAAACTCTTGAAACACAAAGGGCATTTGAGGTAACAACCTCCTAAGCAGAGTAAAACACTTTCTTTGGTATAAAACCACATGGTATTCCAAGTCAACACCATCAAAACTCATTAAAACCAAAGAACCACAATTGATTATGATGGTAATAACCATGAGATTCCAAAAAGGTTCCTGATCTCAGAGGGATACTTAGGAAACTCCCACTTCAATACCACCTAAAATTTTTATGACGATAATGGTATTTAACCCCATAAACCATTTTGGTCAATGGATAGACCCAAATCTACATGTAACAAATAAGAAACAATCTTCATCTTGCCCAAAAATTAGGCTACTCACTCAATTTATCAAACTCTGAAACATTATTAATATTTCCATTGAACTTTATGTTAGAGTATACCCACTGACATACGTAGGCCGTATCACTGCCGATGAAGTGCGGACCTATTGGATCATACACCAAACATCAACCCCGACAGCCGTAAGCGAAAACAGCCGGTCAGAATGGTTAAATTCCAGTGTACCAAGGCTTCACGACCGTGAAGGATGCTCCACGGGTCATGAAGCAGGTGGTCTCCACGAATGCCTTGATGGGCTGCACGGCTTGTGAGTCAATGTGGCTTCAATACCCGTGTAGGCTCGTGGAACAGGTCGTGAAGAGCAAATGCGCCACGAGTCCCTCCACAACTTGGATAACACGGCATGGGATGTGAAGCCTTGGTGCTTCACGGGCTGTGAAAGCCCGTGAGAGGTCGTGAAGGACGTAAACTTAATTGTCACTTGATTTTCATTGGCTCTTCAAGTAAGGTCCAATGAGGAATCAAGTTATGGCCAGCTAGAGATGTATCTGGAGCATTCTTGGTGGTCTATATGAGGATGATCACTTGCTTTGAGATTACCTTTTGCCACTTGAACATTTGTACACTTGAGAGCTTTCAAACCAATGTGAGTTGTGAGTGTCTTAAGTGTGTTCCATAAATTAAAGAGGACTAAGATAAATATTCAACAAGTTCAAGTGTGCTAGCACAAAGGGATTTGGAGCATTTTGGTGTACCACTGCATAAGATTGCAAGGTATTTTGTCTTGTTCTTCATCCCAACTTGGTTCAACCTTAATCTCAGTAACAAGGAGCTAAGGAGAAAGGTATAACCTTCTTCCCTTTGTTGTTTTAAGTTGCATGCATGTCTTGTTAAGCATTTTACCATTTATGGAGTTCATACTTTTTTGGATTTATAATGTGTTTTACATTAACTTCCGTTGCGTGTTTTGTTGTTTATGAACTCCTACAGTGGTATCAGAGCCACCTTAATAAGATATATGCACTTGGTGGCCTGAAAATTTGATTTGTCGTGAAGGCTACATGACCATAGTCGTGGGGTAGGGATCGTGGGGTTTTTTCTGTGTTTCACGAGTCTTGGAGCTCACTGTCTTCACGACCCGTGAGGGGTCGTGAAGAGCAGTAGGTCGTGAAGGACTGTGAATAGTAGTTTTTTCACCCTTTCAAAAAGAAAATTAATAAAATCAAATTTTGGCATTTTCTGGATTTTTCTAGAAAATAAAATTGGTCTTTTTGGCCATGTTGGAAAGCCTCATAATATCCTAACTAGCACATTTATATGTATTGGGTGGTTTTTTGCATGATAACGCATACATGCATATACTTGTGATCGTGTATGTATGAATATGGAATTTTAAAGTGTTTGGAATTCCTAATGCATATGTACAAGATTTGTTCACTCGTGGCTTGAGTGTTTTAGGTAGTTTTGGAACAAATCTAGTTGGGATATTTTTACACGGTTTGTTGTGGCACGCCGTGTTTTCTTTGTGGTTGTGACGAAATCTGGTAACATTTGAACCTTTTTGACCCATGTGATGTGTTTGGTTGTTGTAAATTAATTTATTCATTCATTATGTGGTTCGTACCACAACGGTTTGTAATATATAATTTATTTATTCGGTTTGTATTTGTTTAATGGCTTGCATGCCAATTTCTATTCTTTGTAATATGTATAAATAGCTTAGAATAGTTTATTGTGGCTTGCACGCCATTTCTTTTAAAATTTGTATGTATTTGTAAAAGAAGAACCAAAGGTAACCAACGGAAATCTTGGAGGATGTTCCTGATTGACGAGGATCGGAGGTCGGTGGGAGACTTGGAGGATCAAGTGAGAGGAGAACACATGGGAGTCTATGGTTGTTGTCCTTAGTAGACTTTGTCTTGTCCATTGGCTCATGGGCAAGGAGCATAGGAAATTTCAGCTCATTACCGGATACTTTATTACATGTGTGGTTGTTTATTTATTTTGAATTTTCTTGCATGGTTATTAGGATTCTTCGCATGCTAGAAAAATTTTCAAAATAATAAAACCAAGAGTTTTGAATTGGTTAACAAACTCTGCGTGCAAATTGATTAACAATTGATAATAAAGCGTTTATTTCCAAATAGTGAAAACGAGTTTTTTTCACTTGTTTGTTAATCAAAACGAAAAGAGGTTTTTAATCGGAAAAACAAACTCTCACGCCTCCCTTAAGATGACACCACCCGAATCAAGTGAAACAAGATCGGTTGTCGAGCTCTAGCTGAACTGGTTTTGCGAGACTGTGTGGAAGGTGCGTGTGGCAACTCACAAGGTCGGTTGTCGAGCACTAGCTAAGCTGGCCATTGGGCTAGAGTACCACTGTGTATCTTGACGGTCGATTTAGAATTCCAACATAATATGCATTGGTGGTTGTCATGCCAAACGGGTGCTATGAGTACCTAGGATCCCGCAAGTGTTTAAGAGTTGTAATCTCGGATTGCAATTGGTAAAGGGTTTACCGGCCTAAATAGCTTAATGACGTGATACGCGGAAAACCCGTCATGGATTGGAGTGAAATAAGGTTCTTAGCCCTTGTTAGGATAATTTGTTCTCATAACAAGTGGGTAGTTATTTAAAAAGGATTTAAATACGTCAAACTAACCAAATCGTACTTTGCTTGTAGATGGAATCTACTAGCACCAACACCAACACCGCAGACATGTCGCTCCGTACATTCCTTGAGAAGGAGAATCTTACCGGGCCAAACTTTATGGATTGGCATAAGACTTTGAGAATTGTCCTACGCCACGAGATGAAGCTCGACGTTCTTGAGTCTCCTCTTCCGGAACTTGCTGCTACCAATGTGGCGAGGGCTGTGAAAGAGACTTATGAAAAGCGTCTTAAGGACACAAACGATGTAACTTGCCTAATGCTTATGACAATGAGTCCCGAGTTACAAAGGCAATTTGAGACTGTGAGTGCGTATGAGATGATTACTCAGTTGAAGGACATGTTCCAACAGCTTGCCTCGTCACAAAGGCAATTCGAGACTGTGAGTCCTTCGTATGAAGGCGTACGTGGACTATCTTGAGAGGCTAGGCTTTCCCATTGGGAAGGAGTTGGCTGTGGATATTATCAACCAATCCTTTCCTCGTCATATGGCCCGTTCTTTGTGAACTACCATATGCACAACATGGATAATTCTTTAATGAAGCTTCACGGCATGCTGAAGACTGCCGAGTCTAACATGGCCAAGTCAAATACCTCCACCTCCACTACCGTCCTTGCCATCAATGAGGGTGGTAAGAAGCGGAAGCAACCCTCTTCCGGTTCCAAGGGGAAGGGAAAGGGGAAGGCCAAGGTGGGAACACCGAAGCTCAAACCTAACACAACCCCGGAGCCGAAGGGGAAAGAAGTAGCTGCCGCTGCCACCTCACCGGAAGATGAAACCTGCTTCTTCTACGGGGAGAAAGGACACTACCGGCATAGTTGCCCCAAGTACACGGAGGAGCTTAAGAAGCTATGAGCTAAAGGTGCCGCTGCCTCCGGTACGTACATGATTGAACTCCATAACACTGCTACTTCTAACGTGTGGGTCTTGTACATCGGGTATCGTACTCACGTGTGTAACAATGTGCAGGTAATAAGAAGAAGTAGGGACCTGGTTGATGGAGAGCTGGATCTCATCACGGGAAACAAGGCGGTTGTCACGGTTTAGAAGATTGGGAGTGTGGAGCTCGCCTTTCCTTCCGGCTTGTCTATTCTTTTGTTAAATTATCTTGTTCGCCCTGCGTGGAAAGAAACATTATTTCATTGTATGCTTTGTACAATGATGGATTTTACTTTGAATTTGAAAATGCTTCAATATTATGTTATATAAATAATGTTCTTTGTTTCAAAGCATTTGCATGTCATGGTATATATGAAACAAGCGTAAGCTTGCAAAACAATAGATCAATCTTGAAGGTTGATTCGGGAATCCAAAAGTGTTTTGGATAAGTTATCTTTATGGCATGGTCAGTTAGGCCACATAAACAAGAAACGATGAGATCTTGGAATCATTTGACCACGGGTCTAACGATGTATGTGAATCTTGTTTATTAGGCAAAATGACCAAAGCACCCTTCACCGGTGTATGTGAGAGTGGTAAAGACTTGTTGGATATCGTTCACACTGATGTGTGTAGTCCGTTCAAGCATGCCACTAGAGATCACTCCCGCTACTTTGTTACCTTTATTGATGATTATAGTCGAAATAGGTTTGTCTACTTGGTGAGACAGAATTCGGATACCTTTGAGGTATTTAAGACTTATCAAAATGAGGTAGAAAATCAACTAGGGAAAAGGATTAAGATGCTCAGATCAGATAGAGGTGGTGAGTATCTTAGTTCCGAGTTCCGTGACCATCTAAGAGATTTTGGGATTATCTCGCAATTGATCCCTCATTGGACGCCTCACTTAAATGGTGTCGTCAAGAGGTGGAACCGAACATTGTTAGATATGGTTCGATCTATGATGAGTAACACGGGTGTTCTCGTTATGTTTTGGGGTTATGCAATTGAAACGGCTGGTAGAATCCTTAACCTCGTACCCACAAAGAAGGTTAAGAAAACAACATTTGAGATGTGGCATGGAAAGGTACCATCCCTCTCACATCTCAAGGTCTGTGGTTGTCCTGCCTACGGGAGACATGAGGTAGAGGACAAGTTGGAGCCGAGGGCCGAGTGGTGTTACTCTATTTGTCATCCTTCTAGGTCTATAGGATATTTGTTCTACAAACCTTCGGAGAACAAGGTATTTGTTGCTCGAAGGGTGGTCTTCCTAGAAAGGGAGCTGCTATCCAAGAACGCTAGTGGGAGGAAAGTTGACCTTGAATAAATTTAGGAGCCTATAAATGGGGAACTTGATGTAGCCACTAGCTCACAACCAGCAATGGTTTATTCTCAGCAAGATGAAGCTGGAGAAGCTGATGTAGACCAATTGCCTCTTATGAGATCTGGTAGAAGTCGGTATGAGCTAGAGAGATATGGTTTTCACATATCTGAGGGCACCGAATTGGTGGTAGATTCTGATGGACCTACCAAATACCAGGACGTTGTGGTAGGCACAGAGTCCACAAAGTGGAAAGAAGCAATGGAATCCAAGATACAATCCATGTCGGATAACCAACTTTGGGACTTGGTTGATCCCCTGCTTGGATGTAAACCCATAGGGTGCAAATGGGTCTTCAAGAATAAGATCGGTATACATGGCGAGGTAGACACCTTCATAGCCCGATTGGTGGCTAAGGGTTTCACGCAAACTCATGGTGTAGACTATGAGAAGATATTTTCCGCGGTGGCTATGTTGAAGTCTATCCGGATACTCATGACCATTTCCGCATCTCATAATTATGAAATTTGGAAAATGGACGTCAAATCCACATTCCTTAATGGAACACTATAAGAGGAGGTGTATATGACACAGCATGAGGGTTTTGTACTTCCAGAGTTTCTGGATAAAGTCTGCAAGCTAAAGAAGTCCATTTATGGGCTAAAGCAATCATCTCGGAGCTGGAACCTGTGCTTTGATGATAAGATCAAAGAGTTTGCCTTCTCTAAAAGCAAGGATGAGCCATGTGTATACATGAGGGCTAGTGGGAGCATAGTTGTATTCCTAGTTCTTTATGTATATGATATACTACTCATTGGAAACGATGTCCCAACTTTGCAAGGTGTAAAAGCCTGGCTAGGGAGTTGTTTCTCAATGAAAGATCTAGGTGATGCAGCTTATATCCTTTGGATTAAGATCTATAAAAATAGACCCCGCAGGTTGATTGGCCTGAGCCAGAGTATGTACCTTACAAGTTCCTAAAGAGGTTTAGGATGGAGGACTCCAAGAAGGGGTTCATACCTATGTCACATGGTTTGGTATTTAGCAAGTCTCAATGCCCGAGTTCCTTAAGGAACGGGAAGTAATGAGGTGAGTCCCTTATCCTTCGGCAATAGGCTCATTCATGTACGCCATGTTATGTACGAGGCTTGATGTCTCTTGTGCTTTGAGTATGACAATTAGATATTAAGCCAACCCTGGTGAAAAACATTAGACGGCGGTGAAGAACATTCTCCAGTATCTTCGGAGGACTAAGGAGATGTTCTTAGTATACGGTGGAGAGGAAGATCTTAGAGTAGCTGGTTACTCTGATGCCAGCTTCCAAACTGACAGGGATGACTTACGATCTCAATCGGGGTTCATGTTCCTGTTAAAAAGTGGTGCTATCTCCTGGACAAACTCTAAGCAAGATACTATGGCCGATTCTACTACCGAGTCAAAGTACATTGCGGCCAGTGAAGCTGCAAAGAAGGCTATATGGATGATGAAGTTCATCCAAGATCTGGGAGTGGCTCCTAGCATCACCGACCCTGTTGAGATATTCTGTGACAACGAGGGTGCGGTGACATTAGCAAAGGAACTAAGATCTCACCGACGCATGAGACATACTCCATGTAAATATCATTATATTTGGGACGTGGTCGAGAGTAGAGATATCGTCATCAGCAAAGTACACACGGATAGCAACGTGGCGGATCCGTTCAACAAACCACTATCGCAGGCGAAGCACGATGCCCACATTCGTGCTAGTGGTATTAGATTTGCTAGCGATTTGTTTTATTTTTTATATGTACATTTGGTTATTGTATTTGATGTATTTACCATGTATTGGGAACATTCAGCAGTATTGTATTTATTGTATTTATCGATTATTAAATGGAGATTTAGTAATACGCAAGTTGCGGGTATTTCTTTAAATCTTTACTATGTTCCAACTTAGCATGTTTTATTTCTTCCCTGAATGAAGACCGAGGGAAGTGATTGGTCATGTCTCCAATGGTGATTGGGACATGGGGACGCAATACTTCGCCTATACTTGGAAAGGGTTTCAAGTGACTGGATGACCCACATCTGATTCCACTTTGTGGTACTAGTAATGAGTAGAATCATGATGGTAATATCATTTCGTCCTTTGACTGGAGATGCATGTGTCGGCATCACATTGACTTGCTTTGTTCTAGTTTCTTTAAAACACAGTCCGTAACTGGCTGTTATAAAGGGAGTAATTAGGAAAGGTATTGCCAATGTGGTGGGCAATGTAGTCAAAGGAATTTGTTCCTCTGTTTAGAGAGATATTTACGGTCCCCTCGATGATTGGGCGCTGACATCAAAATGCGTGACCATGCTCAAGTATGCAATGATGTGTGATCGATTGCAACTTGTATATTTTGGTCACCACCAATCTCGTTCGAGAAACATAATCGTGAACAACTGAGAATGACTTAGTACCATGTCTCGTGTTCACACGGATATCGCGAACAAAAGGATGATTGATCACTTATCTATAGGACCATATCAAACCTGTGTGGTTGTGATTTGGTTCTTGTTAGGGATGACATACCCCGTTCTGACTTGGGGGCATATATGTCTTGCTAGAGGCCGCTCTCTGTCTGTAATACTCATGGATACGGTGTTTCATGTGTAAGTGGGAGTCTGTTACAGTATGCCCACCGGCATATGTAGGTCGTATCACTGCAGATGAAGTGCGTGCCTATTGGGTCATACACCGAATTTCAATCCTGACAACCCTAAGCGAAAAAAACCGGTCAAAATTCAATTAACCAAGGCTTCATGACCGTGAAGGATGCTCCACGGGTCGTAAAGCAGGTCCTGACGAGAAAATACTGTTGGATTATGTGCAGAGATAATTATTGGGAATATTGTATCCAATGTTATAAGAGACTAAAGGGTCACACTGCTACACACCCAAATTAGAACAGTTGGATTTCACCATAAATCTGTGTGGAAATAATTAATCAGGTTGGATTAATTATTAAAGAGAAAAGTAAATAATTAATCAGTAGTATTAATTATTGAAAAGAGAGAAATAAATAATTAATCAGTTTATATTAGTTATTAGAAAGGAAATAAATAATAAATAGTTATTTATTATTTAAATAGAATTAAATATTTAACGGACCAGTTAGTTAATAGTTAATTAATTAACTAGTAACGTCCAAGGGGTTAAAGTGCAAGAGATAGAAGTTTAATTAAAACAAGTGGGCTTTTAATTAAACGGGCTTGGGTCCTTTTTAAAATCTATATATATCCTTAAGCCTTAAGGATTAAGATAAGATTAACAAGGGATTAAGGAAGATTAACCCTAGCCACCACACTCTCCTCTCTCTCGATCTCTCTCTCTTTCTCTCGGCCGATCTCTCTCTCATCGAAGTCGGAGAACAAAACACCTAGGGTGTTTTCGATTGGTGGTCGCCGCAAGCACACACACGCACACTCGTTTTCGAGTGTCTGAAGTTTTGGTAATCCAGGAGCGGTCTAGCAGCCAGTTCGTTGGAGGTGCAGTAGTGGTGGACTTACTTTAGCAATCCCATTGTCTCTCATGAGGTATATTTTTCTTGTAACCTTATGTGTGGATTGTTTATTAATTAGAAGCTATGTTGATCATTAGTTTTAAGATCCTAACCCTTTTGGGGTTTAGAGGGTTGTGTTCAATCCAGTTACGCTTTTAGGATTGAACAAGTAGAATCAAACCTAGGTTTGACTAGTTTGTGTCATTGTGTGGTTTGGTCAGATTTAAAACCCTTCAGTGGTATCAGAGCCTCGGCTCTATGATCCATATTTTCTAGTTTTATCTGTTTCAAGATTTAAGTTTTTGTTCTTGATCTTAATATTGTTATCAGTTTTTTCGAAAATCAATAGGTAGCAAAAACAGTTGATTTTTGCTATCAGGTTTAATCCTATTAATTAGAAAATTCAAACAGTTAGTTTCAATGGTTGAAAAGATTATGATTTTTGGATAATGATGAGTTTCAAGAAAATTAAACAGTTTGTTTAATTAAGTTTAACCTGTTTTATCTAGTCGTTTTTGGGTTTGTTTGATAGTTGACTGATCTTCTCCATCTTATTTCTTCTCCTCATGTTTTTCGAAAACCATAAGAGATAAAAACAAGTTTTCTGTTTTTATCCAATTGATAAAAGGTTTGATTATAACCAGTTAGGTTTAAACCAGGTTTATGTTTAAACAGTTAAAAGGGATAAACTTTTTATCTAAAACTTGATCTTAACCAGTTTTTGAACCATGTTGTTTAAAAGGGTTAAAATCTAGTTTTAGGATAATTAGTTATTAATAAAACAAGTTTTTGTTTAAAATTAATAATTAATAGTTTTTGGTTTTTGAATTAAATCCAGTTTTTGATCAATATATTAAAATAGTTAGTTTTAATAGGTTAAAAACGATTTAATTTTTAATTTATGTATTAATCGGAAAACGGGAACCGAAATCATCACCGTGTCGGATGGTGATCGTTAGCGGCGCTAAGGCCTAGTGGGCCTCGGCCCATGGGGCTTCGACCCAATGTGATACACGGCCTAAAGGGCTCTCGGCCCAAAGAGTTCTCGGCCTAAGGGATTGTTCGGCCCAGGAGATGTTGGCCCAAATAGTTTTTCGGATTAATGAAAAAAAGGGGATTATTAATTTTTGGCTATAAAAATTGATAAGGTGTTATATAAACTAGTATTATATGTTTTAATTAGTTCAATTAAAATATATATTTGTTTAGATATTTATTTATTATGACTAGTTTAGTCATTTTGAATAAATTCTAAAAAGGATATAGTTTATATAACATAATGGATAAACAAATAAGATAATATTTAATTGACCAAAATGTTGTCGGTTTTATGTTTTTGGAAAACTAGTAAGAAAACTCGACATAAGGATTTCTTTCATGTTCTGAATGAGATCAAGTTTTTTAAAGTTTTTGTTGAAAAACTATTATTGGTCAATTAAATTTAATTAGAAGACCATGATTCTCATTTTTGGTTAATAGGTATTAATCAAAGGGTAAATGAGAATGATTAAGCAAATCAGGTTATGTGCTTACCAACACTGTTTTTGTTTTGTTTATTATAACTGCGTAGTTGTCTTTTATATATAGTGTTTATATATAATTGCGTGGTTGTGATACATATAGCTATAGTTTTGCCGACTTAGGACTCGTTTTTTTTCTTCTCTTTCTTTTGGTTTTGGGAAGGCCTGCGTGCCAATTACAATCCCTTTCTTATTTGTAATATTGTACTGGTTCGGGGAGGCCTGCGTGCCACTTACAACCTCATTCAATATTTTATTTGTAATAGATTAGTAATAGCTTAATCCCTTGACCGAAACAGACTCGAAGAAGGTAATCAAGTTAATGATGTTCTTCACACGAAGCACGGATACTTCGGGGAGGTGTCAAGGCTAGTGGGAGCAGCGCATCAAGAAGGGGAATCTAAGTCACTTTATCCTTAGGTTTGACCTTAGGATTAGATGGCAAAACTATAGGGCTTTATATGCTTATTATTATCTGCGTGGTTGTGGTTTTTTATTTACTGTTTATTCATATAGATATGTGACATTTTATATGATGCTAAATAAAAAGGGGTTTAATAACAGGTTGTTATTGAACAGTGAAAAACCACGCGTTTAATGACAAACTAAAATATGACCTCAGTTTGGTAGTCGTATTAATTAATTTTTTTTATAAATTTAAAGTTTTGTCAAAATTTTAAGTTTGGAACTTATAAAGGCCACTTTGTGCACCTAGTTTAGGTACACATATAAATCGTATTTTTTAAAACAGTTAGTTTTGAAATGGTTTTTCAAAAACTGGAAAATTAAGTTTTTAAACTTAATTATAAAACCCAAGAAAATCTTAGATCAGTGTGCTACCAACCTAATGGTACACCCTTGCTGTTAAACGGTACTCGGGTGTCAGAAGTGCCCAAACCTTGGGCATCCGGGTTCAAACCATTGCGGGAAGGGGCATGAAAGATTCTGCGATAATCGGGAGTCCCGGCCAGAATTTATGCTGTCTTAGGTGGTGCGATCTATTTTGGTGATAATCGGGAGTCCCGGCCCAAAAAGTACTAGAGTAGAGTTAAACATACTAGACTGGGTCTAAGTGCTCTACGAGGTTCTAGGAGTCGTATCAGTTAGGTACGATTGGTACATGGTGTTACCTACCAGAAATAGCATGACTTGGCGGGAAGTGCCCAAACCTTGCGTCAAGTATGTGAAATATGGGTCCTAGATCTAATATATATTATTTATGGGTTTGATGATATATGATTAGAAAGTTTATCTGCAATTACTAATTAAACCGAATTTTTAATTTGTAGATGGCAACCAACGTTACTAGTACTAACAATCTCTCTCTCCGTTCTGTCCTTGAGAAGGACAACCTTGCCGGACCAAACTTTCTCACGTGGGAGAGAAATCTCCGAATCGTGCTTAGGCACGAGAGAAGTGGCATGTCCTAGAACAACCTCTAGGAAATCCTCCTGCCAGCAATGCTAAGGCAGATGTCAGGGAGGCTTTTCAGAAGCGCTCCAATGACGCCCTAGATGTCAGCTGCCTCATGCTTGCAACTATGAGTCCAGAGTTGCAATCTAGCATGATGGAGACTCCTGCCTATGACATGATCCGCCAGCTGAGGGATATGTTCCAGGAGCAAGCTCGCACAGAACGTTATGATGCCACCAGGGCATTTAACTATTGCAAGATGGCTAAGGGGACCTCGGTCAGTAACAACGTCATGAAAATGAAAGGTTACATGGACCACCTAGAGAGACTTTGGCACCCAATACCGTTGCAGCTGGTAACAGATATGATACTCAACTCGTTTTCAGATGACTATAAGCCTTTTATAGTCAACTACAACATGAACAACATGGAGAAATCCGTGGCTTATTTGCACTCGATGCTTAAGACAGGTGAGCAGAGTATCGGGACCAAGTCTAAGGACATTCTAATGGTGGGACATGGCGAACACCAGAAGAGGAAGGGGCGCAACGGAAAGGGAAAGGGCAAGGCCCAGCCCAGCCAGAATGCACCCAGGGCTAGTAATGACAACAAGGGCAAGAAGCCGAAGCCGAACAAAGCTAGAACCGAGAATCGGTGCTTCAGGTGCGGTGAGGTCGGACATTGGAAAAGAGATTGTCCGAAGGGACACGAGGCAGGTGGCAAGGCTAGCCCCTCAGGTATCGTGTGAATAGCTTCTTTATCACTTTTCACTTGTAAAATCTTTTTACGAGTATTCTAATATCTTGCAATCGTTTATTGCGGGAGGAGATGGAAAGTGATGCAGCCCGGCATGAAGAGATCCCACGTGCAGCTTACGGATATATTAATTCTATTTCCTAGTTTATTAAACTCTTTAAAGTTTATCTTAACATGTTTATCCTGTTTGTTTTTGGATACTTTTGGTTTGAGTTTATATTTTTATGGAAATTTAATTATTCAGTTCATATCCGTGCACGTTTTTTTATTTTATGAGTCAGGATTAGTCCAGTTGTGACTAAAAGAATACCAATAAGTCAAGTCTTGACTTGATTGGTGATTCATAATGATCTTATGCTGTGATTTGTTGTAGTTACATAAATGATGGCTGCATTATTCAAATACTTAAATAAACAAGCTTTGTTTATAAAATTAGATAGTTTTTCTAATTTAACAGGTGGTTAAGTTTTTGAAAAAGTGAATGTTCAAGGTCTTGAACAATTGGAAATAATAGTCATTATTTCTAAGGTAAATAGTTTTTGATAAAACATTTAAGATAGTATAAGAGTGATTATAGTTGTCACTATAATCAAGGGAGTTTTATACTAAATGTTTTAAGAAAAAGAAATTTAAAATATCTTTACAAGTGTTTTGCACTTATGGTAAGTTTGATGAAACCACTTTATGTAATTGGAAAGATGGATATTTTAAGATCCAAGTTTTTGGTTTCGTAAAACAAATTTCTTACAAAAACTAAGTTTTAAAACATGTGTTTAGAACACAAGTTTTAGGCATGATAGTCAAGGATTGACTAAAGCCTAAAATGATGTTTTAAAGTAATGCACTTTTTCATATAAGATAGTGGGAGCATCTGACTAATGTATTTGTCAATGTTAATGAAAGTTTTTTTTAACTAGTATGTTAAAATAGGATGTTCTTAAACATTCTTAGTAATGACATTAGATTAGTGTTGGTATACACTGGGAATCTAATTTCAAGTTTCTTGCAAGTAGGTGTAAGAAGGTTTATCATTTCAAAAGGATAATAAAACCTAGTAAATCTACAAATGTAATTAAAGTTTTAATTACAGGAAGGTTGTTTTATAAAATCAGAAACTTAAGAGTTATTTCCAGTTTCTCCAAAGTTTAAGGAATTTTATGAATAAGTAAGTCTAGAATTGTTCTTAGGTTGCAAGAACTATTTCTAGCAAAACCAAGAAGGAGTACTTCAGGGTGCTAGTCTTGAGTTTTAGGTTTATAATCATATTATTTTTCCTTGTAATCTGTGATAAGTTACAATGCAAAATAATAAGTAATTCAGATATACACCGTGAATCGAGTCAATGAAATGGTAGAAATTATGCACCTTTATTCCAGAGAGGAATATGGAAGGGTGTAGAAATTAGTTTCATTATTCTTCACAAATTTTGTATGTTTTGGTTCATCCAGGAATAAACTAGGTTTATTCAAAACATTATCCGTGACTACTTCTCGTGGTGGGAACTTGTTAGAGATATGCCCACTAATGTACGTACGCCATATAGACCGCTGCTGATGATGTATGGGCCTATTGGGTCATACACCGGGGTCAAACCTGACAGCAACTTAAGTTAAGGGACCAAATATGGCAAAAGACAAAAGTTGACATCGCAGGCCGCGTTAGTGCCGCTAACTCTTAGGGGTTAGCGCCGCTAAGTCCTTAAGGTTAGCGCCGCTACGGCTGCATGTACTTTGTGTCAAATCACTGGCAGGCCCCGTTAGCGCCGCTAACCATTTTGAGATAGCGCCGCTAACTCTAGGTTAGCGCCGCTAACCCTGCAGCTGGCTTTTTGTCATATAACCACCCAAACTGGCCAGTGCATGTGGGACTCGTGGAATCCACTTTGGCCGGCCTTTGTGGGGTTTATTGGGTCTGGAGGCAGTAGAGATCAACAAGAGAGAATTCATTTTAGATACAAGGTTTTCTCTCAACTCTCTCTCTAAGTCTTCCTACACACAACTTCACTTTCTTTGGTGCTACTAAGACCAAGAGAGAGCTAGAGAGTACTCCAGAAGCTTGGTCTCGAATTGTTGCTGTTCCTAAGTGGTATTCATGTTGAAGTATCACAAGGCTTGCTAGCACTTGTGGTTTGGCTTGTTCCCGGGGTATACCTCAATAGAAGATCCGTGATTTCGTTCTTGGAGGATCACCACCACGACTTTTGGGAGTATTCTGGAGCTTAGGAGAAAGGTATAACACCTCTTTCCTTTTCAAGTTGCATTTCTTGAACATAGAGTTTGGTCCATTTGAGGGATTTCGGTTTTTATGCTTTGATTGCTTGTACTTTGGGCTATTATGTTTGTACCTTGCTTCCGCTGTGAGCCCACGAAACCCCAACAGTGGTATCAGAGCCACCTCTATGTTAGATCTGCACTTGGTGGCTTGAAAAATCCCGAAATCAAAATGGTTGTTTTCTGTTCGAACAGGGTTAGCGGCGCTAAACTCGGGTTAGCGGCGCTAACTCATAAATGTTAGCGGCGCTAACGCGCTGTAACAGTTTTATTTTTCAAAGTTAAAATCAGTTTTGGTCTCGGGAATTTTTAGCCTTTTTGTGATTCTGGAATTTTGTTCCAGTTTTGTGTTTGGTAATTTTGTTACCACCTTGTTTGTTTGGTTGTATGTGATAGATTTGAAATTGGTAACCTTGCCTTTGACCTTGTGGTTGACTTTGTGTGTTTGGATGCATTTGGTGATTTTTAATCACATGGGCTGTAATATTTATTAAAATTGTTATATTTGTAATAATATTGTGGCTTGCATGCCATTTCATTCATCCGTGTATTTGTACTAGATAAATAGGAAATTAGTGTGGCTTGTACGCCATTTCAATTTCTATTGTATTTGTTGTACAATTTGGATGAAAACACACAAGATGGAGTCGGAAGGAGATGGAGCGTGTCCATAGAAGCCGGTGAAGTCCATTGGTGATAGCGGTTCTAGTGGGAGCTCGCATTGAAGACCTTCCGTCCCTTAGATTGACCACGTTCTACCCGTTTTGGCTCACGGGAAGAACACATAGGATTTTGGCAAGGGTTACCAATTTATTTCGTATATATGCGTGTGATGTGATTTTATTTTATTCTTGCATGGTTTGCTTAGGATTCGCATGCTAGAATTTTTTTTTCGAAATTAATAAAATCACAAGAGATTTGGTAAAAATGGTTTACAACTCTCTCGCGCGCTCACATACAAGATTAACACACCTAGTGAAAATAGGTTTTGTCACTAAACAAGTTAATCAGTAACCAAGCCGAAAACAAAAGCCCGTTTTCATAAAAACGTAAATCTTGCACCATCCAAAAGATGACACCACCCAAATCTAGTGAAGCATGGAGTGATTGTCGAGCTTAGCACGAGTTATTCCATGTGGATCTGTGTGGAAGGTGAGTGTGGGATCTTGAAATTATCGGTTGTCGAGCTTAGCACGAGCCGGTAGTTGTCGGGGTATCACCGTGTATCTTGTTGGACGATTTGCAATTACAAATTAAAATCCTTGAGTGATTGTCGAGCTTAGCACGAGTCAACCAAGAATTTTAATTTGGAATTGGTGCTAGTAGGGATCAAACATGCCAAACGACCGATGGTTGTCGTAGGATCCCGCAAGTGTCTAAGAGTTGCAATAGAGATTGCAATCGGTAAAGTGGTTATCGGCCTAAATAGCTCCATGAAGTGATCCGCGGCAACCCCGTCATGAATTGGAGTGAAATATGGTTCTTAGCCCTTGTTAAAATATTTTTCGAGACGATAAGGGTAATTATTTTAACGAGGATTCAAATCAAACTAACTAATTCGTGTACTCTACTTTAATATAGGATGTCGAATCAAAACCATAACACGTCGAATTTTTCACTTCGTATGATTCTACAAAGGGTGAAACTCACGGAAGTGAACTTTGTTGACTGGCTTAGGCAATTGAGAATTGTCCTACGTGCTGAGTCTAAGTTGCACATTCTTGAGGAACCCCTTCCTGAACCACCTGCTATCAATGCGGAATGGGCTATCCGATATGCGTATGGAAAGCGTGTTCGGGATACACACGATGTTGCTAGTCTCATGTTATCAAGTATGAGCTCGGAACTGCGAAAGCAATTTGAGCACATGACTGTGTATGACATGATAAACAAGCTGAAGGATGTTTTCCGACAGCAAGTTAGACAAGAACATTTTGAGTGTGTTAAAAGTCTAACCGGTTGTAAGATGCGGGAAGGCGGGAGTGTAAGTGCCCATGTTTTGAAGATGAAATCATACATGGACCAGATGGAGAGATTAGGTTTTCCTATAGGGAGGGAGCTTGGTGTGAATTTCATACTTCAGTCTCTTTCCGCCACATATGAAAAGTTTATAAAGGACTATCATATGCATGGAAAGGAAATGTCTATAGATGAATTGCATGAAATGTTGAAGGTTGTAGAATCTAACATGTCCAAGCATGCATCATCTTCATCCACTCTTGTTTTTGGTTCTAAGGAACAACATAACATGAAGAAGAAGAAATCGATCCCATTAAAAGAAGAAGTTGGAGTTTCCAAGCTTGCTTCAAGTTTTGAGTCTATGGACATTGATGATGTGCCTAAAGAGACTCAACAAGGGGTGGTTTGCTACTTCTGCGATAGATTTGGGGATTGGGGCCGTCATGCCTGCCCTTCGTGCCGAAAGGATATAAAACTTCTCAGACAAGAGAGAGTTAATTTTCCTACTTAAGGTACATTCATGATTATACTTCATTGCTATTCCTTATAAGCTGGGATGTTTACCCGAGCTATAAGACTCACGTTTGTCACAAATTTATTTTGTTACAAAGTGTAGGTCTATTCGTTGCGCAAAAAGGAAAAAGCTTGAAGAACCGGATCTCTGAAGAAGAAATTTTGTTAATTGTCTTCTACAAGAGAATTGGGAGTGTTGGTCTCGCCATTAAATCCGGATTTATTATTACTTTTGTTTGTATGCCCTCCGTGGTAAGAACTACTTTAGTGTATGCTCCTTTGGAGATGATGGATGTTTTTGAATCTTGTATTTTATAAAGATTTTTCATTTTAATAGTTTCATTTCAAATTCGATCCATGTCTATGCTTTTGTGTTATTTTGACTATTTTAGTGCTTAAATACACATTTGATGACGATGGATATGACTTAGAATTGAAACAATTTTGAAAAATTATTTTGAGATGATTTTATCAAAACTTATCCATATCATTGCATACATAAAGGCTCGTTATAAGTAATAAAACAATCATGAACAATTGATTCTTAAATCCAAAAGTGATTTGGATATATTAGCTCTATGGCATAATCAAACTTGACCAAGTAAACAACATTTGCATCGCTTAGATCCATGTGGTTAGGATCTTTGTAAAAGTTTAGCCTCGGGCTAAATGAAAGATACAAATCTTGTTTATTGGAATAGGATGATTAATGAAATCCTTCACCAGTATTGGTAAGGAAGGATTGTGACTTGTTGGATATGATCATATTTGTGTGGATAATCCGTTCAAGTATGCCACAAAGAGTGACACTAGTGAAATTCTTCATCACTATCTTTATGGTAGTAGTTGAGAGAATGTTTACTAGAGAAAAGGCTTATGTCTGAAACCTAGTGGTGTTCGGAACTAACCTAAAGAGAATTAAGAATCAATAAGGGCATATAGATATAAATTCTTAGATCTAGAATAGATGCTAAGTTTTCTTATCTATATTGGTTTAAACATAAAATGAATCATGGGTTTAACCCATAATTCGTTTTTCCGAAGAAACACATTTGCACATGGTGTTACTTTAAATAAAACCGGATATCTGTGTTGATGATCTGGTAAAAGGCAGGCCTAAAACATGTATTCAATGTGGTTGGTATACATTAATTTTATGAACCAAGTCCTCGATCTAAAACACAGCATTGTGGTCACTTAAGCATCGAATGAGATATTGACTAGAAAGAGTTCTTTGCTTGTCAATCTCATAACTTAAATTATCCAGTCTACATTCAGTGGGAGATGGATGAATTATAAGTTGATGCCTACATATTTAAGTATTTCATCTGAGTTTTGGATAATTGTTTCTTGAACTTTTGGGAACCATGTTTGGTTGCGCAAAAGGGAAAGTACAATTTACAAAAGCATTCCAGTGGAAGAACGTAAAACTTAAATAAAAGACCTAATGTTGACACTAGCATTTAATCAGCATAGAGATGCTGGTAAAACCTGACAATATTCATAGCTTCTTTATATCTGATGGAAATCAAGAAGGTTGTTTAGATATGAGGTTGTCATATTTTACTAACAACAGCTTGATGGTAAATCATTGTGATGTTACCATTCATCGGAAACATAGTGGGACCCTGTGTTCACTAGTGAATAGAAGAAGATAATGGTGTAACCTATTTGCTGCATCCAAGTACTTGACTTGGGTTAATCCCACACCTAAGGTGTAATTCAAGAAAGGTGAAGGGACTAACATATATGCCTCAATGGACAACTTCAAATACCGACTGGAGACAAAGTGTTTCATATTGATTTTATGGAAACAAGTTCTAGTGGTTATGTTGAAGATAATTTGGATAAAGTGTAATTTTGTTGTCACCTTGTGGAAACAAGTTTGCTCACATGGACAAAAGAGATCTAAATCCTTCATAGGATCAAGTTGAGGAAATACTTAAGGCATTTTCCGAGGGTCTCATTCATCCATAAAAACCAGATTAAGTCTGGATTAAGCGAAACTTTGTTGTCACTATGGGGAAACAAGTAATCTCGCATGGAAATAAAAGGGCAAGATCCTTTGCAGGATTAAATTGAGGAAATGTTTGAATCATGTTCCGAGGCCTTATATATCCATTATGTCCAAATTGTGTTCATGACTAAGGTCAGCAAAACTTGCATCTTGTGGCTGTAATCCTGCTTTATGAGAAAGTCAAAGGAATGAGTTTTCTAGAAAGCGTAGATTAAGCCAAATACCCTTGTCAGGGCTAGTGGGAGCATCATGTGTTCCTAGTCAAATATGCTCTATGAAAATAATGTCCTAATTTAGGGTTGTTCCACGACCTAATGGTGGAATTGTTGTTCTATGAGTATAAATAGAAAATATGGAATCAAGTGGATTTTCTAATTCAAGAAGTACTGATGTATGTTCTTGATGTTCGACAAAAGTATAATTGTCTTGAGTAAGTTATTACTGCAAGCAAATCTATGCTTATGAGACTGTCGATTTTATCGAAGTTTAGATTAATCAAGTATGTGGTATAGATACGACATTTAGACCTAAATGAGTGTCATCGACCCTATTGTGGACTTCGGTCACATTGAGGGTATGTCGACTCTAATAAACATGAGTGTCAATGACTCTATTGTGAAGTTCGGTTACATTGAGAGTATGTCGACTCTGATAATCATAAGTGTCATTAATCCTATTGTTGACTTCTGTAACATTGAGGATATGATGACTATGATAACTTTGTATATGATCTCTTTAATAAACACTTCGCTAGTGGTTTAATAAGAGAATACAAAAGAGTACAAAGGGATATCGGGTAGATGATCCCATGGTTAAGCCGTTGTCGAATACTAGTGATGAGTTTCATACTAGGTATAAAAGCATTGTTCATGCTTATGACCGGGCTTAAATATCGTTTTAGTATATGTTTGATTTACTTATAAGCTTTGGGAACGATACAGACAGTATTGTAATTTATGCTTGTTTCGATATGCGAGTGATTCGGTTACATTCATAAGACTTTACTGTGTTCCATCTTAGCATGTTTAACCACTTCCCAGAATGTTTATACATTCTAAAATTCCACAGTCAGTCATTCTTCAAGGGAAGGAAGTTTGAAATAAGGCTGAGGTTAGGTGTTGGTTATGCATTAATCAAGGATTGAATGCATGAAACGCAATAGTAACCTGTGCTTGAAAGGGGTTTCAAGTGACTGGAAGACCCACACCTGAGTTCACTTCATGGATCATGGTCACAAGTAACTCGGGATGATAATATCATTACGTCCTTCGACCCGAGATGTATGAATTGCCATAGCATGAAACTTTCTTACTTTGGTTATTTCAAAACGTAGTTCGTAACTGGCTATTATAAAGGGAATAGCTGGGTAAGACAAGGTTCATGTTATGGGATTGTACAGTCAACGGAATTTGTTCCTCCTGTATGAGAGATATCCCTGGGCCCCTCGATGATTGGGCGCTGACATCAAAATAAGCATGGCCATGCGCAAAGGAATATTGATTGAGAATCAGATATGTCCTTAAATTTTGGTCACCACCAATCTTGATCGAGAAACATAATCGTGAACGATCTGGAGATTGACATATTAATCCATGTCTCGTGTTCACAAGGATATCGCGAACAAAGGGATGTTTGATCACTTATCTATAGGACCTCTACGTTTTATGTAGGTTATGGTTTTCTGCAAGGAAGCGGAACCCATACTGACTTGGGGGCATCGATGCTTTGCTAGAGGCCGCTCTTTGTCTGTGGTTACATGGGTACGGTGCATTATGTGCAAGTGGGAGTCTGTTAGAGATATGCCCACTAATGTACGTATGCCATATAGACCGCTGCTGATGATGTATGGGCCTATTGGGTCATACACCGGGGTCAAACCTGACAGCAACTTAAGTTAAGGGACCAAATATGGCAAAAGACAAAAGTTGACATCGCAGGCCGCGTTAGCGCCGCTAACTCTTAGGGGTTAGCGCCGCTAAGTCCTTAAGGTTAGCGCCGCTACGGCTGCATGTACTTTGTGTCAAATCACTGGCAGGCCCCGTTAGTGCCGCTAACCATTTTGAGATAGCGCCGCTAACTCTAGGTTAGCGCCGCTAACCCTGCAGCTGGCTTTTTGTCATATAACCACCCAAACTGGCCAGTGCATGTGGGACTCGTGGAATCCACTTTGGCCGGCCTTTGTGGGGTTTATTGGGTCTGGAGGCAGTAGAGATCAACAAGAGAGAATTCATTTTAGATACATGGTTTTCTCTCAACTCTCTCTCTAAGTCTTCCTACACACAACTTCACTTTCTTTGGTGCTACTAAGACCAAGAGAGAGCTAGAGAGTACTCCAGAAGCTTGGTCTCGAATTGTTGCTGTTCCTAAGTGGTATTCATGTTGAAGTATCACAAGGCTTGCTAGCACTTGTGGTTTGGCTTGTTCCCGGGGTATACCTCAATAGAAGATCCGTGATTTCGTTCTTGGAGGATCACCACCACGACTTTTGGGAGTATTCTGGAGCTTAGGAGAAAGGTATAACACCTCTTTCCTTTTCAAGTTGCATTTCTTGAACATAGAGTTTGGTCCATTTGAGGGATTTCGGTTTTTATGCTTTGATTGCTTGTACTTTGGGCTATTATGTTTGTACCTTGCTTCCGCTGTGAGCCCACGAAACCCCAACAGAACTATGATAGGGATATAAAGTCATCGTAATTTTGGGGTAGATTCGAAAGTATGTCGAATATAGCTGCAGAAGGTTTTTGCGGACCAAAATTTACGGATATTCGTTAGGGTTACGAATATTGGATTGACCCACTGTGAAAAATACTTCGTGGACTCGTGTCAAAAGTATTTATCACATATGTTATCCTTAAGCCTGAGGTATCTGGTTTGGGATGCGGTAACTGTTGTCTTCTTAGAGCGTTTTAACGCCACGCCGTAACGGGGTGGTCATAAGGAGCGTGTCTAGATTTAGTGGGAGCCGTGTTTCCAGATGCAAATATGCAAGATGGTAATTGCACCTTCTTTTTAGAAGATATATTTCCAGGCCCCTTGACTGATTAAAGAAACTGGTAAGTGCACGGCCGTTCCCAAACGAACTGATCTGTTCTTTGTCGTTTATCATGCAGTTTTGAAATCAAGTATCTCATGAACCAATTTTTGAGTCTCTGAGTTGACTTCCTCCATGCTCATGCTCAAAATTGAAATATCGCGCTGCAAGGGACAAACCTATATATATGCATGTATGTATATATAAAAACGTACCCATTCATGAAGAGGGAGTTTATGATAGTTTATTTGTAAACAGTTAGTTTATAATAGGTTACTTTTAAGCAGGTTGCTTATGAAGTTTTATCACAAGTTACTTTAGGGGTATAAGAGTTCTTATAACCTGGTTACCCTAAGTGTCTGGCTAGGGACCTCCTTAGGTTAACAATGTAGAGTAACTATTACTTATCTTGCACAATTGGGAGTCTGTTGAATTATGTGCAGAGATAATTAATGGGCATACTGTATCCAATGTTATAAGAGACTAAAGGGTCACACTGCTACACACCCAAATCAGAACAGATGGACTTCACCATAAATCTGTGTGGAAATAATTAATCAGGTTGGATTAATTATTAAAGAGAAAAGTAAATAATTAATCAGTAGTATTAATTATTGAAAAGAGAGAAATAAATAATTAATCAATTTGTATTAATTATTAGAAAGGAAATAAATAATAAATAGTTATTTATTATTTAAAGAGAATTAAATATTTAACAGACCAGTTAGTTAATAGTTAATTAATTAACTAGTAAAGTCCAAGGGGTTAAAGTGCAAGTGATGGAAGTTTAATTAAAACAAGTGGGCTTTTAATTAAACGGGCTTGGGTCCTTTTTAATCTCTATATATATCCTTAAGCCTTCAGGATTAAGATAAGATTAACAAGGGATTAAGGAAGATTAACCCTAGCCACCACACTCTCCTCTCTCTCGATCTCTCTCTCTTTCTCTCGGCCGATCTCTCTCTCATCGAATTCGCAGAACAAAACACCTAGGGTGTTTTCGATTGGTGGTCGACGCAAGCACACACACGCACACTCGTTTTCGAGTGTCTGAAGCTTTGGTAATCCAGGAGCGGTCTAGCAGCCAGTTTGTTGGACGTGCAGTAGTGGTGGACTTACTTTAGCAATCTCATTGTCTCTGATCAGGTATATTTTTCTTGTAACGTTATCTGTGGATTGTTTATTAATTAGAAGCTATGTTGATCATTAGTTTTAAGATCCTAACCTTTTTGGGGTTTAGAGGGTTGTGTTCAATCAAGTTCCACTTTTAGGATTGAACCAGTAGAATCAAACCCAGGTTTGACCAGTTTGTGTCATTGTGTGGTTTGGTCAGATTTAAAACCCTTCAAATACGTCAGCAGTTCCTCCACGACTTGATTAACACGGCACGGGCCTTGAAGCCTTGGTGCTTCACGGTCTATGAAAGCCCGTCAGAGGTCGTGAAGGACGGAAATCTAAGTGTCACTTGATTTTCATTGGCTATTCAAGTGAGGTCCAATGAGGAATCATGTTATGTCCGGCTAGAGATGTATCTGGGGCATTCTTGGTGGTCTATATGAGGATGACCACTTAGTTTGAGATTACCTTTTGCCACTTGAAGATTTGTACACTTGAGAGCATTCAAACAAAAGTGAGTTGTGAGTGTCTTAAGTGTGTTTCAGAAACTAGAGAGGGCTAAGATCGATATTCAACTAGTGCAAGTGTGTGAATCTTGATCAACTTGCTAGCATAAAGGGATTTGGAGCATTTTGGTATACTACTGCATAGGATTGCAAGGCCTTTTGTCTTGTTCTTCATCTTAACTTGGTTCAACCTTAATCTCCGTAGCAAGGAGCTAAGGGGAAAGGTATAACCTTCTTTCCTTTGTTGTTTTAAGTTGCATGCATGTTTTGTTAATCATAGTACCATTAATGGAGTTCATACTTTTTCGGCTTTAAAATGTGTTTTTACATTAGCTTCCGTTGCGTGTTTTGTTGTTTATGAACTCCTACATTCTAGAAGTTTCCAACTACCCACTTACAATCGGGTTCCCAAGGAACTTTCAGTACAAAAGTTCTATTATTTTAGTCTTTTTACTAATGGAGAACAAAATTCAATTCTGGATAAAATTACATGCTAAAAAGTTGACCAGAGGGTTTGTCTATTCTCATAAAAATTGAATAACATAACGGTAAAACTACTTATCTTCAAGCAACTAATATTCACATGAAGCAAACCAACTTTATTCTTAACAACTCATTAAGTTTTGTATTTCGAACAATTAAAAATAGTTCCTTAAACAATTAAAAATAGTTTTCCTTAAAAATAGTTCTACTAATAAGAACTTGATTTTACAAACCCTTAGGTGAACACATCAATCTTTTATATCACCATCTTCCTTGTTTCACGATTAACCTAAACTATAGGGAGATTTAGCCTCACAGATTACATGAAGGGGCTTTATGTAACATCCTAAATCCGGGCCAAGTAGTTTCACGTGCTTGCATGAGTATTTTAAAAATTGTATATATGTTTATTTTGAACATATGCGTTTATGGTATCGTTAGATTCGTTTTTAAATAAGTATTTTAAATATTACTTCGTTGGTTATTAATTATTTGAGATCGATCGTTTAGGTGTGATAAACTGTATATTCGAATGTAGCGTTTTAGATACTGAGTGTGTGTATGTGTTAATGTGGTCGAAATTGAGGTATTAAATATGCTTTCATGCCTAAGTCTAGTGTTATATGTGTGTGAGTTTTGAAGGTGTTTTTGAGAGAAAAACTTGATGAACTTCTTACTTGAATCATTCCATTTCTTGATTCTAAGTGTTGATATCATAACACAAGGTAGAAACATGATATTCATGGGTTACTAATAACATGATTTCAAGGTGTTACCATGCTTAAAATTCTTGAAATCATCATGTTTATGTTCTCCATGAACTTGAAAAGTAGGATTCTTGAAATTGTTAGTTTAAACTGGTTCCATGTGTTCTTGATGATATTTAAGCATGTTTAAATGAATTTTTGTGATGTTTATGAGTTAAGGCATGATTTAAAGTATATATGATAGAAATTGAAAATCGGGAATTAAGGTGCTTGTTCATGTAACTGTTCATATGTTCTTGAAGTTGTTATGAAGCTAATATGAATGTTTGAAGATACGAAGGTAATGATATTGTTATTATTAAAAGAGATAAAAAACGATGAAATGATCTTGGGTAAAACAAATGTTATCCTTTAGTTGACTAATGTGTCATGCATGCTTGATTTGAATATATATATATATATATATATATATATATATATATATATATATATATATATATAAATTATATAATTGTTGGGGTTTCTGGGCTGTACTCTAATGGTATGATTAAGTAGAAAACACAAGCTCTAAGGAAACAAGCTCTAAGGAAAAACAAGCTCTAAGGGAACAAGCTCTAAGGAAACAAGCTCTAAGGAGACAAACCCTAAGGAAAGACAAGCTCTAACGAAAGACAAGCTCTAGGGAAAGAAGCTGTTGGGAAAATGATCTCATCAGTTAAGATTTGATGAGACAAAGTTACGTTTGCAAGATGTGTTTTACATACAACTTAAACAATTATGAAGCTTAGTTAGACTGAACACTTATAGTAATTCAGATTGAGTATAAGCTGAGTATAAGCTGAGCATATGTTCGATTAGCTTAGACTATATCTTAGTAAGATTATCAATATGTTTGATAAGCTGTGTGCGTAAAGTAAGATATACATATTGAGTTTCAGCTTGATGAGTTTCAAGCTGAGCGACTCAGCGTGAAGACTGAGTCAGCTCAATAGAGTTACTAAATATGTTTTAGTAAATTCTTTAGATTTCTAAGGATGAGTTAATAATTATACATGTTAGTCCATGTTTGAATTCGGGTTTGTTCTCGAAGAACTCAGCTTGATGAGTTTCAAGTTGAGTAACTCAGCCTGACTAAAGAAGTCAGTTTAAAAGAATTTAAATGTGTTTTAAATTCTGTTTTAACTCTCTATATCTACGGAAAGGATAAGAAGAGTTCAGAATCAAGATTGAAGATTGAAGACTCAAGATTGAAGATTCAAGATTTAAGATTTGGAGTTATCCGATAGTTAGTTAGCAAATTAGGATTAGTTCAGTTTATTAGGAACCATAGGAACAGGATTATAAATACTTATCTCCTGATAAGTTTAGAGGTACGACGACGACGACGACTACGACTCAGAAAAACAACTAAGTGTTGTAGAGCCAAATCTTACATCACCGTATGTGTTACGAATCTTGATTACTGTTTGTCAGTTCAACGTGATCAAGAAACTCACAGATTGCCAAGGTGTTCATGTGTTCGAACTACACATCAGTTGTGATATTGGTAAGTTATCAATCTGTGTAAATCCTGTTTAGAGAGTCGTCAGTATCTATAATCATAAGTTGATTATAGATAGCTAAGTTTGAGAGATTGAGAGATTTATATTAGGTGATTATATATCAAGAGTTGCTTACTTGATAGTTATTGTAATCATCTTCTTATTCAAAGCATTGTAATCATCTTCTTAATAAAAGCATTCGATTGATTGTGGTTTGATTTACTTTGTGTAACACTTTTATTTGATTTGTTCAATTTCTACAGAAAGTGTATTCAACCCCCCTTCTGCACACCTGTTGGTTGTTGTTATTCTCATACAAGGGACCAACAACTGGTATCAGAGGAGGCTGAACGATTTCATAAGTTGAAACTTCAAGATTCTGAGAAAGTTTACAATGTCTACAAGCAACAATTCTTCAAACTTTCCACAGATGTCTGCCAAAGGTTGTCCCATATTTGATGGTTCTAACTATCCTATGTGGAAGTTCAGAGCCATGCTATTCCTCAAGTCCATTGACATTCGTATGTTCGATGTTATTACAAAAGGACCCATCATCCCCAAAATTCCTGCTACTGTCAGTGATACGTCTCCTGGCAGAACTGAAAAGGATACAAGAAAGCCTATTGCATCTTGGACTGATGAAGATTGGAAACTCTTCAATCTGGATGACAAGGCTAAAAGTTTTCTAGCAAATGCCCTGACTAATGAAATCTTGCGTACTGTGACTGGGTGTCAATCTGCAAAAGATATCTGGGATACACTGACTGTTACCTATGAGGGCACATATCTGGTCAAGCAGCAGAAGAAGAATCATTTGAATAGATCCTACAAAAACTTCTTCTTAAAGAAGAATGAAACCTTGTCTGATTTGTTCACAAGGTTTCACTGCTTGATAAATGACTTACTAAGTGTGGGTGTAAAGAAAGATGAAGCTGAACTTGTGCTGAAATTTCTGGATGTGTTACCAGAGAGGTTTAATGATGTAACTACAGCATTGAGGGCTGGAGGAACACTGCACGTGTATAACCTACAGTCTATATATGGGTTCTTGCTAAATCATGAACAGATCACGGAACATAAGAGAGCTTCTTAACAACAACTCAAGGAGTCTTTGGATAAGAATGAAGTTGCATTGGTTGCACATAAAAAGAAGAAAAGTTCCAAGACACTAGTTATTGAATCTGAGACTGAGTCACAATCTCAAGCTGACCACTCAGACTCAGACTCAGACTCAGACTCAAGTGATACTGATGATGTTCAGAATATCACTAAGCAAATGGCAATGTTAGCCAGACGTTTGAGAAGAGCTCAAAGGGGAAGAGGAAGATCTGACAGGGGTAAAGGGAAGAGTTCCTTTTATCCCAAGAATGTTGTGTGCTTCAACTGTCAGAGGAAGGGACATATTGCTGCTGAGTGCAGATCAAAGAAGGTGGAATCAACATCAGTTATTGATAAGAATGCTTACAGAGCTGATAAATACAAGAAGAAATATACTCAGCTCAAGAAAGGAAAGACATAAGACAAACCTAGTGCAAAAGGGTTATATGCTGAAACATGGGATACATAATCATCACCTCAGATGATGATGTATGTCTTATGGCTCAAGAAGATGAAGAGTTAGAATTAGATGAGGTTGATTATGGTCAGTCCGAATCAATCTTTGAAGCTGACATGAAGGAAGCTGAGGAAAACAGCAAGCTCAGTGATTGGGATCCTGCTTCCATGTATAAGGTCAGTAATTTCTACTCTTACACTTATGAAGAAAAGGGTCTTGCTTTTGATTATCTGCTGAATGATTTCAAGACCAGCCTTAAGTCTCAAAATGACCTCAAAGATGAGATTGCTAAACTGAAAGAGGAGATTAAGGAAAATCAATCTCTCATTGATGTTGGTAAGAAAGCACATTGTGATCTTTAATGTCAAAGACACATTAACAATATTCTAGGTGAAGAACTTCAGGAAGCTAAAGACAAAGCGGACCAGCTTCAAAAGGTCACTGAGTCCTGGTGTAAGTCATCATAGCTTGCTAAAAAGTGCATAAACCAACAAATTCCTAAACAGGTAAAGGTTGTACTTGGAGATGACTATCAAACTGCAGCTTATGTAGCTGATAATGAGATAGCAAGTACAGACTCTGAGGAGGATAGACTACTGATTGAGTCTCAGAAGTCAACCTCAGACAAGAAACATGGTCAAAACGTTAAATACAATATGTTTCTAAGGGCTAAAGATCATGGAGAAGAGTGCTCAACATCTAAACAGCATGGTAAGTCTACGCTGGACAGATTAGACACTCAGCCTATTCAAAGAACTTCAGTTAATCGAAATCCTTTCAAAAGACAATATTCTCTATCTGGCTCGGAGAGAAGTTACAAAAATAGGAAGACCACTGTAAGTCAGAGGTCAAATCACAACAATGGTATGTCCAAAGTTGTAGATCTTGGTAAGTCCAAAAAGATCAACAGTGGTAAGTCCAAACCTATTGAGACTGGTGAGTCCAGTCACCATGGCAAAGGTATGTCCAAAGCCATGGAGAAGAAGGTTGTTAGTCAAACTTCTAAGGATAACAAATAAAGATCTGACAAAGGTAAGTCCAAAGTCAATGATCATCAAGTGAATCAACTTGCAAAGAAAGTTGAAAAGTTATCCACCACTTACAATCCTAAGACTGAGAGTAAGTTCTCACAAGGATTGTTAGACTTTCTAGCTCCTGTAATCATTGGAAGAAAGAGATGCTATAAGTGCAGAAGTAGAGGTCATGAGGCTAAGGACTGTGATGCAGAAATCTCAAGGCCTGAACAAGAACAAGTTGATCAGCCTACACAGGACTCAGCTCCTGCTCAAGCTGAACAATCAGTTCAACCAGATGGAGATGCTAAGTGCTCCTCATCTGAACCCACCAAGAAGTGGGTTCCCAAACAAAACTAATGTCAGTTTTCATATCATGTGCAGGGTTCAAGTAAATGGTACTTGGATAGTGGATGCTCAAGGCACATGACTGGGTGGAAAGGACTTCTTAGTGATTTCCAAGAAGATGAAGGTCCTAAAGTAACATTTGGTGACAACTCTTATGGAAGAACTAAAGGCTATGGAAGATGCAAGCTGGCAAGGTTACTTTCCAGAGGGTTGCATATGTCAAAGGCCTCAAACACAACCTGATTAGTATAAGTCAATTGTGTGATGAAGATAATGTTGTTAATTTTAGGAAGAAAGCAGAAACATTTTATAATTCTAAGGGAAAGCCTGTATTAATAGCTAAAAGAGAAAGAGATGTGTATCAACTTGATCTAAATTCTGCTGATCCCTATAATGAAACCTGCTTATATTCCCAATCTGTTCCTAAGCTGAGTTGGTTATGGGATAAACGTTTATCTCATTTAAATTTCAAATATAAAAATATGCTATCCAATAAAGAGTTAGTCTCTGGATTACCAAAAATCACATTTGTCAAAGACAAATTGTGCTCAGCTTGTGAACAAGGGAAGCATCATAAAGGGTCCTTTAAATCAAAGCAAAATTTTTTAATAACAGACCCACTGCATATGTTGCATATGGATTTGTTTGAACCCATAAGTACTCCAAGCCTAAGTGGCAAGAAGTACACACTGGTGATAGTAGATGAGTTCTCACGATTAACGTGGGTAATATTCCTTAAAGCCAAAAATGAGGCTGCCCTGGAGATAATCAGTTTTATCAAACAGGAAGAGTTGCAGAAAGGTTTGTCTGTAAAGAAACTCATAAGTGATTATGGGACTGAGTTCAGAAACTCAACTCTTGAAATCTTCTGTGAACAAAAAGGAATATTACAAAATTTCTCATCTGTCAGAACTCCACAACAAAACGGGGTTGCTGAAAGGAGAAATAGAACCTTGATTGAGGCTGCTAGAACAATGCTATGTGAGGCAGGATTGAAACTCTATTTCTGGGATGAAGCTGTCAGTACAGCCTGTTATACTCAGAATAGGTCAATCATTGTCAAAAGACATAGAAAGACATCATATGAGATATATAAGTCTAGAAAGCCCAATATAGGTTATTTCCACATCTTTGGTTCAAAATGCTATGTGCTGAATTAAAGAGATCAGCTCCATAAGTTGGAACCTAAAGCTGATCTTGTAATATTCGTTGGTTATTCCTCAATCTCCAAGTCTTATAGGATATATAATACAAGGAGAAAGGTTATAGAAGAGTCAATTCATGTCTCTTTTGATGAAGACTGTTTTGATCGAGCTGATAAAAGTGAAGCTGACTTGGTCAGTCTGAGTGAGCTTGAAAGGCCTAAGGAAACCAACTTATCAAATCCTATGTATGTCATGGGAAATGATAGTGATGATGATGTGTGTCCATCACATGCTTAAAGGGATTCTCAAGCTGAGAATGATGATGAGTTCGTCAATCCATTTGGAGCTGAAGTCACTCAGACTGAGAATCTCAGTGATCCTCAGTTTGTTGAAATGCTGCTGTTGAGACTGAGGATGTGTGTTCACCTCAGAGTTCTCAACATCACTAAGATTCAGAACCAGACTCTCCAACTACAACGTTCAATTTCCTCAACGATCATCCTCAAGATTAAATCATTGGAAATGTCCAAGAAAAGGTTATGACCAGATCTAAGGCCACAACTAACTATACAACTCACTTTGGTTTCCTATCTCAAATGAAACCAAAGAGGACTGAAGAAGCCTTAGAAGATGAGGATTGGATTGAATTTATGCAAGAGGAATTAAATGAGTTTGAGAGAAACAATGTCTGGAAACTTGTCCCTGCCCTCAAAGATCACTCAATTATAGGCACTAAGTGGGTCTATAGAAATAAAATGGACAAGGATGGAGTGATAGTTAGGAACAGAGCCAGGCTGGTAGCACAAGGGTATAAGCAAGAAGAGGGAATTGATTCTGATGAGACCTTTGCCCCTGTTGCTAGAATTGAAGCCATAAGGTTGTTCTAAGTTTATGCAGCATATAAAGACTTCAAAGTCTATCAGATGGATGTGAAGAGTGCCTTCCTTAATGGAAAACTTCTGGAGGAAATCTATGTGAAATAACCTCCTGGCTATGTAAGTTCAAAGTTTCCACATCATGTCTATAAGTTGGACAAGGCTTTGTATGGTCTTAAGCAAGCTCCAAGAGCTTGGTATGATACTCTGTCCACTTATCTACTATCCATGGATATCACTAGAGGTAGTATAGATAAGACACTATTCATTAAAAAGAGTAAAGGACAGATGATAGTTTAGTTTATAAACAAATAGTTTATAACAGGTCACTACTAAAACAGGTTGCTTATGAAGTTTTATCACAAGTTACTTTGGGGTATAAGAGTTCTTATAACCTGGTTATTCTAAGTGTCTGGCTAGGGACCTCCTTAGGCTAACAATGTGCAGTAACTATTACTTATCTGGCACAAGTGGGAGTCTGTTAGATTATGTGCAGAGATAATTAACGGGCATATTGTATCCAATGTTATAAGAGACTAAGGGGTCACACTGCTACACACCCAATTCAGAACAGTTGGATCTCACCATAAGCTGTGTGGAAATAATTAATCAGTTAGATTTATTATTAAAGAGAAAAAGGAAGTAATTTATCAGTTACAATAATTAAAGAGAAAAGTAAATAATTAATCAGTCATAATTAATTATTGAAAAGAGAGATATAAATAATTATCTAGTTCGGATTAATTATTAGAAAGGAATAAATAATAAATAGTTATTTATTATTTAAAGAGAATTAAATATTAAGTTTTAATATTTAACGGACCAGTTAACTAATAATTAATTAACTAGTAAAGTCCAGGGGGTCAAAGTGAAGAGATTGAAAGTTTAATTAAAACCAGTGGGTTTTTAATTAAACGGGCTCAAGTCCAAGTTAATCTCTATATAATATCCTTAAGCCTTAAGGATTAGATATGAGACATTAAGGGATTAACCCTAGCCACCACAACTCTCTCCGTCCCTCACTCTCTCGATCTCAATCTCTCTCTCTCGGTCGAATTCTCTCGGCTCTCTCTCTCTTGTTGTCGAACAAGAAAACACCCGAAGGTGTTTTGCGATTAAGAGTCGACGCACACAGCTCGGGTGATCTAGGAGCGGTCTAGCACCCAGTTCAATTGGAGGTGCAGTAGTGGGGGACTACTTTAGCAATCCTGAAGTTGTTTTTAGATCAGGTATAATTCTATAACCTTATGATGGATTGTTTTGCAAGAAACTATGTGGATCATGTATTAGTTAAAAGATCCTAACCCTTTTTGGGGTTTAGAGGGTTGTATTCAATCCAGTTCCGCTTTTAGGATTGAACCTGTGGAATCAAACCCAGGTTTGACCAGTTTGTGTCATAGGGTGGTTTGGTCAGGTTCAAAACCCTTCAGTGGTATCAGAGCCTCGGCTCTATGATCCATAGTTTCTAGTTTTTATCTGTTTTTTGGATTTAGGTTTGATTCTTGATTTTCTACTTGCTCTAGATATGTTCGAAAATCACCAAGGGCAACAAAACAGTTTGTTTTTGTTATCCAGTTTTAAGAAGTTTAATCCTATTAATCAGAAAGTTTAAATAGTTAGTTTAAACGGTTAAAAAGAATTGTGATTTTTGGATAAGAACAAGTTTTGGATTAAGATAAATTAAACAGTTTGTTTTAATTAATTAAACCTAGTTAATCCATTGTTGGTTTGTTTAATAGTTATATAATCTTCTTCATCTTGGTCCTTCTCCTTGAAGTTTTCGAAAACCATAAGGGATAAAAACAAGTTTTATGTTTTTATCCAGTTCACAAAAGGTTTGATTTTAACCAGTTAGGTTTAAACCAGGATTGTGTTTAAACGGTTAAAAGGATAAACCTTTTATCTAAAACTAGATTTTAACAAGTTTTGAACCTTTTGTTTAAAAAGGTTGAAATCAAGTTTTAGGATAATTAGTTATTAATAAAACAAGTTTTTGTTGATATTAATAATTAATATTTTTTGGTTTTAGAAATTAAATCCAGTTTTAATCAATATATTAAAACAGTTAGTTTTAATAGGTTAAAAGGATTTAATATATATTAATTGGAAAACACGAACCGAGAACATCACCGTGTCACGGTGCTGGCTAGTGGCGCTAAGGCCAGCGGAAGCGTGGTGGGCTACGGCCCAGAACACCACGGCCCATGTAGCCTGCGGCCCAGTTGGGGTTCGCGGCAAGGGTTAGCGGCGCTAAGGGCCAGTGGGCCTCGGCCGAGTGAGGTCCTCGGCCCAGTGAGGCTCTCGGTCTAATAGGGCTTACGGCCCAGGTGATTTTGGTCCAGTGGGTCTTCGACCCAAGAGGGTCTCGGCTAGGTAAGTTTTCTCGGGTTGACGAGATATGTTGGCCCAAGACAGTTTTTCCTGATTAACACAAAAGGATTATTAATTTTAAGTTATAAAATTAATAAGATAATATATAAGCTAGTGTTATATATTTTAAATAGTTTAAGTTCAAATATATATTTTTTAGTTTTTATTTATTATGACTAGTTTAGTCGTTTTAAATAAATTCTAAAATGGGATAAAGTTTATATAATGGAGAAACAAATAAGATAGTATTATTTGACCAAAGTTGTCGGTTTTAAGTTTTTGGAAAAACTGGTAAAAGAACTCGACGTAGAGGCTTTCATTCAAGTTTTGATTAAGGCCAAGTTTTTCAAAGGATTATTGAAAAATTATATTGGTCAAATAAATTAGAAGATCATAACCCTCATTTTGGTTAATAGGTATTAATCAAAAGGATAAATGAGAAAGTTTTAGACAAATCAGGTTGTGTGCTTAACAGCACAGTTTATTGTTTACTTTTATTATAACTGTGTGGTTGACTTTTATATATAATGCTTATATATAATTGCGTGGTTGTGATAGCTATAGTTTTTGCCGACTTAGGACTCGTTTTTCTTATTCTTCTTTTATTTTGGTTTTTGGGAAGGCCTGCGTGCCAATTACAATCCCTTTCTTATTTGTAATATTGTACTGGTTCGGGGAGGCCTGCGTGCCACTTACAACCCCATTCAATATTGTATTTGTAATAGACTAGTGTTAGTTTAATCCCTCAATCAAGATGGACTTGAAGAAGATGACGACGTAAATGGTGTTCTATACGCGAAGCACAGACACTTCGGGGAGGTGCCAAGGCTAGTGGGAGCAACGCATCAAGAAAGGCAAATCCAAGTCACTTTGTCCTTAGGTTTGACCTTAGGATTAGTTGGCAAAACTATAGAGTTTTATATGCTTACTCTTATATCTGTGTGGTTGTGTTTCTTTTATTTACTGTTTATCATATATTCTTGTGACACTTATATGATGCTAAATAAAAAGGGATTTAATAACAGGCTGTTATTAAACAGTGAAAAACCACGCGCTTTATGACAAACTAGAATACGACTACACGCTGTCAGTCGTGTTAATTAAAATTTTAAATTTAAAGTTTTGTCAAGGTTATAAGTTTGGAACTTATAAAGGCCGTTTTGTGCACCTAGTTTAGGTACACATATAAATCGTATTTTTTTAAAACAGTTAGTTTTAAAAGGGTTTTTCAAAAGCTAGAAAATTAAGTTTTTAACTTAATTATAAAACCCAAGAAAAATCTTAGATCAGTGTGCTACCCACCTAATGGTACACCCTAACTGTTAAACGGTACTCGGGTGTCGGAAGTGCCCAAACCTTGGGCATCCGGGTTCAAACCATTGCGGGAAGGGGCATGAAAGGTTCTGCGATAATCGGGAGTCCCGGCCAGAATTCATGCTGTGTTAGGTGGTGCGATATATTTTGGTGATAATCGGGAGTCCCGGCCCAAAAAGCACTAGAGTAGAGTTAAACATACTAGACTGGGTCTAAGTGCTCTATTAGGTTCTAGGAGTCGTATCAGTTAGGTACGATTGGTACAGGGTGTTACCTACCAGAAATAGCATGACTTGGCGGGAAATGCCCAAACCTTGCGTCAAGTATGTGAAATATGGGTCCTAGGTCTAATATATATTATTTATGGGTTTGATGATATATGATTTGAAAGTTTCTTTGCAATTACTAATTAAACCGGGTTTTAATTTGTAGATGGCAACCAACGTTACTAGTACCAATAACCTCTCTCTCCGCTCCATTCTTGAGAAGGACAAGCTTGTCGGTCCTAACTTTCTCACATGGGAGAGAAATCTACGGATCGTGCTTAGGCACGAGAGAAAGTGGTATGTCCTAGAACAACCTCTAGGAAATCCTCCTGCCAACAACGCTAGGGCAGAAGTCAGGGAGGCTTTTCAGAAGCGCTCCAATGACGCCCTGGACGTTAGCTGCCTCATGCTCGCAACTATGAGTCCAGAGTTGCAGTCGAGTATGATGGAGACTTTTGCATATGACATGATCCACCAGCTGAGGGACATGTTCCAGGAGCAAGCTCGCACTTAGCGTTATGATGCCACCAGGGCATTCAACTCGTGCAAGATGGCTAAGGGGACCTCGGTCAGTAACCACGTCATGAAAATGAAGGGTTACATGGACCACCTAGAGAGACTTGGGCACCCAGTTCGGTTGCAGCTAGCAACGGATACGATACTCAACTCATTTTCGGATGACTATAAGCCTTTTATAGTCAACTACAACATGAACAACATGGAGAAATCCGTGGCTGAGTTGCACTCAATGCTCAAGACTGCTGAGCAGAGTATCGGGACCAAGTCTAAGGACGTTCTCATGGTAGGTCATGGCGGGCATAAGAAGAGGAAAGGGCGTCACGGAAAGGGAAAGGGCAAGGCCCAACCCAGCCAGAGTGCACCCAGGGCTAATAACGACAACAAAGGAAAGAAGCCGAAGCCGAACAAAGCTAAAGCCGAAAATCGGTGCTTTAAGTGCGGCGAGGTCGGGCACTGGAAAAAAGATTGCCCGAAGGGTCACGAGGCAGGTGGCAAGGCTGGCACCTCAGGTATCGTGTAGCTTCTTTGTCACTTTTCACTTATAAAGCTTTTTACGAGTATTCTAATATCTTGCAATCGTTTATTGCAGGAGGAGATGGAAAGTGATGCGGCCCAGCATGAGGAGATCACACGTGCAACATGCGGATATTATTAATATTTATATTTCCTAGTTTATTAAACTCTTTAAGTTTATTTGAACAATTTTTATATTGTTGGTTTATGGATACTTTTTGAGTTTATGGAAATTTATTTGGTTATATATATCCGTGCACGTATTCTTATCTTATGAATCAGGATTAGTCAAGTTGTGACTAAAAGAGTGCCAATAAGTCAAGTGTTGACTTGATTGGTGATTCATAATAATCTTATGCTGTGATCTGTTGTAGTTATTATAAATGCCGGCTCCACTATTCAAAATACTTAAATAAACTAGTGCTGTTTATAAAATTAGATAGTTTTTCTAATTTAACAAGTATTTAAGTTTTTAGTGAAAAAGTGAATGTTCAAGTCTTGAAATAATAGAAATGATAGTTATTATTTCCAAGTATAAATAGTTTTTTGATAAAACGTTTAAGAAAGTATAAAAGTGATTATAATAGTTATTATAATCAAGGAGTTTTATACTAAATGTTTTAAGGAAAGAAATTTAAGATGCCATTATGAGTGTTTCATACTTATAATCATGGTAAGTTTAATGAAACCGTTTTCCGTAATTGGAAAGATGGATATATGGAAGATCCAAGTTCTTGGTTTCCAAAAACAAATTTCTTACAAAAACTAAGTTCTTTAAAACATGTGTTTGGAACACGAGTTTTAGGCATGGTAGTCAAGGATTGACTAAGGCCTAAAAAGATGTTTTAAAGAATGCACTTTTTCATAAAAGATAGTGGGAGCACCTGACTAATGTATTTATCAGAGTTAATAAAAGTTTTTTTTAACCAGTGTGATAAATACAAGTTTTAGCTTTTAGAGTATATAATTATTGGATGTTTTTAGAAGCTATCTAAAACAGTAAGTTCTTGAGAAAGAACTAATCCAAGGAATGCATGACTTATTGAGAGTTATTCAATAAAGATATCATTCCAAATTTTTGACTCAAGTTATGACTTAAATAGAAATTATATACGTTCTAAAATGTTCAGTAGGTCAGCTTAATTAAATGCTGTTGGTTGGTTAACGTTATAAATGATAAAGTAGAATGTTCTTTAACATTCTTAGTAATGATATTAGATAAGTGTTGGTATACACAGGGAATCTAATTTCAAGTTTCTTACAAGTAGGTGTAAGAGGACTTATCATTTCAAAAGGGATATAAATCAAGTAAGATTTAATACATCTACAAATGTAATTAAAGTTTTAATTACAGGGAGGTTGTTTTATAAATCAGAAACAAGGAGTTATTTCCAGTTCTCCAAGTTTAAGGAATTTATAAAATAGGTAAGCCTAGAAGTGTTCTTAGGTTGCAAGAATGATTTCTAGCAAAACCAAGAAGGAGTACTTCAAAGTACTAGTCTTGTGTTTTTAGGATTTATAACCATATTATTTTCTTTGTAATCCGTGATAATTTACAATGTAAAATAATAAGTAATTCAGATAAACGCCGTGAATCGAGTCAATGAAATGGTAGAAATTATGCATCTTTATTCCAGGGTGGAATATGGAAGGGTGTAGAAATTAGTTTCATTGTTTTTCACAATTTTGTATGTTTTGGTTTATCCAGGAATAAACTAGGTTTATTCAAAACTTTATCCGTGACTACTTATCGTGGTGGGAACTATGATAGGGCTATAAAGCATCGTAATTTTGGGGTAGATTCGAAAGTTTGTCGAATATAGCTGCAAAAGGTTTTTGCGGACCAAAATTGACGGATATTTATTAGAGTTACGAATATTGGATTGACCCACTGTTAATAATATTTCGTGGTTTCATGTCAAAAGTATTAATCACATAGGTTATCCTTATGCCTGAGGTATTTGGTTTGGGATGCGGTAACTAATGTCTTCTTAGCTAGCTCTAACGCCACGCCGTAACAGGGTGGTCATAAGGGGTGTGTCTAGATTCAGTGGGAGCCGTACTTCCAAATGCGAATATGGAATATGGTAATTGCACCTTCTTTTTTGAAGAGATATTTCCGGGCCCCTTGACTGATAAAAGAAACTGGTAAGTGCACGGCCGTGCCCAAACGAACTGATCTGTTCTGTGTCGTTTATCACACAGTTTCGAAATTAAGTATGTCATGAACAAATTCTTGAGTCTCTGAGTTGACTTTTTACATGCTAATACTCAAAATATGAAATATCGCGCTGCAAGGGTCAAACCTATATATATGCAAGTTTGTATATATAAAAACGTACCCATTCATAAACAGGGAGTTTATGATAGTTTAGTTTATAAACAGTTAGTTTATAACATGTCACTTCTAAAGCAGGTTGCTTATGAAGTTTTATCACAAGTTACTTTGGGTTATAAGAGTTCTTATAACCTGGTTATCCTAAGTGTCTGGCTAGGGACCTCCTTAGGCTAACAATGTGCAGTAACTGTTACTTATCTTGCACAAGTGGGAGTCTGTTAGATTATGTGCAGAGATAATTAATGGGCATATTGTATCCAATGTTATAAGAGACTAAAGGGTCACACTGCTACACACCTAATTCAGAACAGTTGGATCTCACCATAATCTGTGTGGAAATAATTAATCAGTTAGATTAATTATTAAGGAGAAAAAGGAAGTAATTAATCAGTTATATTAATTAAAGAGAAAAGTAAATAATTAATCAGTCAGAATTAATTATTGAAAAGAGAGATATAAATAATTATCCAGTTCGGATTAATTATTAGAAAGGAATAAATAATAAATAGTTATTTATTATTTAAAGAGAATTAAATATTAAGTTTTAATATTTAACGGACCAGTTAATTAATAATTAATTAACTAGTAAAGTCGAGGGGGTCAAAGTGAAGAGATTGAAAGTTTAATTAAAACCAGTGGGCTATTAATTAAACAGGCTTAGGTCCAAGTTAATCCCAATATAATATCCTTAAGCCTTAAGGATTAGATATGAGACATTAAGGGATTAACCATAGCAACCACAACTCTATCCCTCCCTCACTCTCTCGATTTCGCTCTCTCTTTCTCGGTCGCATTTTCTCGGCTCTCTCTCTTGCCATTGAACAAGAAAACACCCGAAGGTGTTTTGCGATTAAGAGTCGACGCACACTCACACAAAGGGTTTCGAGGTTTTTGAAGCTCGGGTGATCCAGGAGCGGTCTAGCAGCCAGTTCAATCGGAGGTGCAGTAGTGGTGGACTACTTTAGCAATCCTGAAGTTGTTTTTAAATCAGGTATGATTCTATAACCTTATGATGGATTGTTTTGCAAGAAACTATGTGGATCATGTATTAGTTAAAAGATCCTAACCCTTTTTGGGGTTTAGAGGGTTGTGTTCAATCTAGTTCCGCTTTTAGGATTGAACCAGTGGAATCAAACCCAGGTTTGACCAGTTTGTGTCATATGGTGGTTTGCTCAGGTTCAAAACCCTTCAGGGTGCAAGTTAGATAGAAAATCAACAACTGGAGGATGTCAATTGCTTGGAGGTAAACTAGTAAGCTGGACTAGTAAGAAACAGAACTCAGTGGCTACTTCAACTGCTGAAGCTGAATATGTTGCAGTAGGAATATGTTGTGCTCTAATCTTGTGGATGCAACATCAGCTTCAGGACTTTGGTATGAGTTTCAAGAAAACTCCTATCTTCTGTGATAACCAAAGTGCTATAGCCATCACTTACAATCCAGTCTTCCACTCAAGAACCAAGCACATTGAAATTCGACATCACTTCATCAGGGACATCGTGGAAAAAGGTAAAGTTGACATTAAATTTATCTACACTGATGACCAGTTTGCAGATATTTTCACAAAACCTCTTGATGAAAAGAGGTTTATGTATCTGCTAAGTAAATTGGGTATGCTCAACCCCTAGCTAAGTGTCTAGAATCTGAGTTTTCAATTTGACAAAGACTAAGTGTCTTAAGCTAAGTGCACAGTTTATAAACTGTATAACAAGTCAAGCTGAATGATGAGTTCACATGTTTGGTCAGTTCCAAACATTCTTTAACTACTCAGTGTAGTTAAAATGTACGTTTGAGTCAGTTTCAAACGTAAATGACTATGTGTCATTGGGTCTGAGCTATGTGCTTAACTCAAGTTGTGTGATTAGTTCACAAGTTTGGTAAGTTCCAAACATATTTCAACTACTCAGTGTGGTTAAAATGTAAGTTTGAGTAAGTCTCAAACATGTATGACTAAGTGTCACTAATTCCGAGCTGAGTGCTCAAAATTAAGCTGAGTGCTCAAACTCAAGCTGAGTCCCAATCTCAAGCTGAGTGATCAACTCAAGCTGAGTGCTTGAATCAAGCTGTGTACTTGACATAGACTGAGTAATATGTTTACTCAGCTTGGTATGTCCAACCTATGACTTAATTACTAAGTGTTATTAAATCATCTGTCAAAGCGTATTTGAATTAGTTTCAAATCGTATTATATATCAATTGTGTATTGGTATATTTAAACAGTGTTTATAATCTTATTATTCGTTAATATTATTATTTTACACTTGTATCCATTGGAAGATGATGTGTTTCTACCCTCCCACTGGTACATCAAGCCGGAATTTTTTTTACGGTGTAACAGATAAAAAGGGAGTTCAAAGGTAACTTTTCTCTCTCCTCGGAAAGCAACTTTGCTAAGTGCGATTACTCGTTTCATCGTTCTCAAAACCCTACATCGCTCAGTGCGACTTCAATTGCTCAGTGCAAATACATAAAAGTTACTCAGTGTAATCTTCAAATTTCAACGATGGAAGGAACTGTTCTGATTCTAAGTGATAGAATGGTAAGAGGTGCGGCGTTTAAGAACAACGGATTGCTGTTGATCAAAATCAACAATGAGTGTGCTTGTCTTGCAATCCCTCAATGCAAGCTGAACAGAGGATACGAACCATGGGTCAACTACATTCGAAAATGCCCATTGGCCTTCGCTTTCACTGGAGCACCTCTACATATGGTTCCTCAGCATCTGCTCGAGTTTTGGTATACGTGTGTCTAAGACCAAACCTCTGCCTCAATCCGAGGCACAATGCTGAATGGGGAGAGGACCATTACTCTCAACGTCGATAGGCTAAGGGAAGTTCTTCAACTCCCTCAATCTGATGTGTTCGAGCCTGCGGTGACGAGACAGGTGACTAGGTATGTCCTATCTAGAATGGGACACCCACAAACAGAGGGTGTCATCAAGAAGGCCACCTTTCCAACCAGTTGGGGTTTCATAGTGTCCACAGTAATCCGTTCACTTAACACTAAGGTTGGAGGATTGGACCAAGTTAATGAGTTTGAGATGCAGCTGCTGTATAATATCTTCTTTGCTCGGAACTTAGACTATGCACAACTCATCTTCAATGAGCTCAGGGTCCAAGTGATGAAGACCACAAGGGATATTCATGTACCATTCATAAGGTACCTGTCCTTGGCATTTGAAGCCGAGCTGGTGACAGCACTCTATAAAGCTGATCAGGATGTGTTCCTGTTTCCTACACTCAGCCCCAAGATGTTCAACAATGATATCTTCCCGGAGCAAGAGGGTCTGAGTGAGCCCATGCTACTGATAGCTGAGGGAGCTTCATCTGCAAGTGGAGAAGAGGAATCCAGTCAAGGGGGAGCTTCTCAAGCTGACACCAAAGTTCAAGTTGAGTACTTTGCTTAGGCTGAACCAGTACATTCTGAAGCTGCTTCTGGTAAGACCTCTCCACTTTCTCTTTCTTCTCATTTTTCTCCATCCACTTTTGGAGACAAGACTGCAGTAAACCCAACTCAGTCTAACCCATCTCCTCCACCTTTCATTCAAATCCAATCTGAAGCCACCTCTAGTATGCCCACTACTACTAGGGAGAATATCCGAACCTATTCACGTAAAACTACCATAGGTGGTGCCACTCCTACAGGCATCACTGGAGCTGAGATCACATTGATCCCTCCACCGGCAGGAGTTGAGGGGGAGACGCCTACTCTTAAGGTGTCAACCTCGAGGCTCACTACAACCCAAGAGCCTAAGCCGGGTGTGGTGTCTACTCAGCCCACACTCTCTAGTGCCATAGGAGAGCCTATTACTGTGCCTAAGCAGCCACACTTAGGTAACATTGAATATATGACCAATCCTCAGGGTCAATTAGCCAATTAGCCAATTAGCCAACCACCCCCCTCCAAACCAATTAGCCAACCACCCCCTCCAAACCAATTAGCCAACCACCAACCCATACACTTCACTTTTTGAGCCACATTACTTCTCTTCACTTCTCACACCCTATTGCACGACCTGTCAATGTTTCATCTTCAAACCAAGGTGATTCACAGGGTCCAAACTCTGGTGCAGATAAATTTGAAGGTAAATACCAACCTTTGGATGATGCACCCAAAGACTCTCCTCACACTGACACTGCCTCCTCAGGCATCCAGCAGCTGAAAGATTATGTTGCTGCTCAGTTTGGTTTGTTCTATCTCAAGCAGAAGAAGCATAAACGCCAAATCTATCAGAGGTTTGAGAAGCTGACAAAGGATGTTCAAGAGATTGCCTCTGCAGTTGCTGCACTCTAACCACAAAAGACTTCGATCCCTGTTGATGATGACAAAAAGGGGGAGAAGGTTCAAGCTGATACTGAAGCTGAGCTAGTTCGAGCTGTAGCAGAAGCTCTACTAGTACTAGCTAAAGGCGCAGAGAGGCAAGCTCAGACTGAGGGGGAGTTAGAAATAAATAAAGAGGAACCTGCAGCTAAGAGACAAAAGGTAAAAGAATCTGAACCTGAAGCTGACAGTGTTTCTGAAACTGAGGAAGAAACAGAATAGGATATAGCCACAAGGCTTATGATTGAAATGCTCGAACAGGAGGAAGCCAATGAGTTAGGTATTTCTCTTGAAGAGCTGAGAAAGAGAAAAGAGAAGGAAGTAAAAGACGAAGAAAAGGAAAAAGAAAGAAAAGCTTTGGCACAAGCTGAAGCTACTTACACTGGTCCAAGACCTGATCTAATCCCATACTCAGATGCAGAACTGCAGGAGTGTTACTTCAGAAGAAGATTCAATGAAGAGATCAGAGAAATGACTCAGAGCAGAGTAAATGGAGCTGTCATTCTCACTTTTGAACTTAGTGACAAATCAACAGTGGGAATGGACCTGAGATACGTTCACAGGATGGGCTACATTGAATGGCAAAGAATAATGATGATGCTCAGGAAGTTCAAAAGGAGTCAAATTAAACAAGAAATTCTATCTGAGGTCTCCAAGTTGATTGCTCGAGCTGAAGAACTAAGGTATGTTCCAGTTCCTGGTCTGCAGTGGGAAAATCTATTCAGAATGCCTGGGGTGTAGAATTCAAGGAAAATCAAAGTGTCAACACACCTATTCAAATCTTTATGTTTAAGGATCAGGCAGGCAATCCTAGCTTTATCAAACTGAATGAAACATGTTATCTGAAAGTTGAGAATGCCTTGACAATTAGAAAGTGTTGTGGTGATGATGCTTCGAATCAACTAATGAAGTACAGACTGAACAAGATCATCAGGGTACAACAGAAGGAACTCAGTGGAAATGAGGAAGCTGAAAGACTGTTAGATGAGATCAACAAGGAGATCAGCATCTGGGAGCTTCTACATCCTAAGTTCATAAGATAAACTATATAATAGATTAGTTCTATTGTAAATATTAGATTAGTTCAAATATTTTTGTAAGCACTATGTGTGCCTGATCTAAGTGATCAATCATTTTGTATTATGATCAGTTCAATGAATACAAGTATAAAGTTTGATATGTTCAACTATGTTGTGATGTGTTCATATTTATAAGTCTGATAAGTTCAGCTTAAATGAATAATTGATAAGTTCTTATTCATTAATGTAATTGGTTGATGTGTTCAACTGAAAGTTGGTTTGTTCCACTTATAATTGATAAGTTCAATTAAAATTGATATGTTTAAATTAATACTTGATTAGTTCAAATATAAAATTTTAATGAGTTGGAGATTTAAAACATAATTCTGTTAAACAAACTTACTAACTGTTTGATGGTTTCGTCATCATCAAATAGGGAGAGTTTGTTGGGAAAATGATCTCATCAGTTAAGATTTGATGAGACAAAGTTAAGTTTGCAAGATGTGTTCTACATACAACTTAAACAGATTTATGAAGCTTAGTCAGACTGAACACTTATAGTAATTCAGACTGAGTATAAGGTGAGTATAAGCTGAGCATATGTTCGATCAGCTTAGACTATGTCTTAGTAAGATTATCAATATGTTTGATAAGCTGTGTGCGTAAACTAAGATATACATATTGAGTTTCAGCTTGATGAGTTTCAAGCTGAGCGACTCAGCGTGAAGACTGAGTCAGCTCAATACAGTTACTAAATATGTTTTAGTAAATTCTTTAGACTTCTAAGGATGAGTTAATAATTATACACGTTAGTCCATGTTTGAATTCGGGTTTGTTCTTGAAGAACTCAGCTTGATGAGTTTCAAGCTGAGTAACTCAGCCTGACTAAAGAAGTCAGTTTAAAAGAATTTAAATGTGTTTTAAATTCTGTTTTAACTATCTATATCTACGGAAAGGATAAGAAGACTTCAGAATCAAGATTGAAGATTGAAGATTCAAGATTCCGAGTTATCCGATAGTTAGTTAGCAAATTAGGATTAGTTCAGTTTGTTAGGAACCGAAGGAACAGGATTATAAATACTTATCTCCTGATAAGTTTAGAGGTACGACGACGACGACTACGACTCAGAAAAACAACTAAGTGTTGCAGAGCCAAACCTCACCTCACCGTATGTGTTACGAATCTTGATTACTGTTTGTCAGTTCACCGTGATCAAGAAACTCACAGATTTCCAAGGTGTTCGTGTGTTCGAACTATCACATCAGTTGTGATATTGGTAAGTTATCAATCTGTGTAAATCCTGTTTAGAGAGTCTTCAGTATCTATAATCATAAGTTGATTATAGATAGCTAAGTTTGAGAAAATGAGAGATTTATATTAGGTGATTATATATCAAGAGTTGCTTACTTGATAGTTATTGTAATCATCTTCTTATTCAAAGCATTGTAATCATCTTCTTAATAAAAGCATTGGATTGATTGTGGTTTGATTTACTTTGTGTAACACTTTTATTTGATTTGTTCAATTTCCGCAAAAAGTGTATTAAACCCCCCTTCTACACACTTGTTTCTTGTTGTTATTCTCATACAAGGGACCACCAGAAGCTCCAACGAAAAGAAGCTATAATGTTTAAGTGTTAGAACATAATTAGAAAGTGTATGTTTTTGTGTACCTGTATTCGATTAGGGGGAACAAGCTTGAAGGACCATAAGCTCGAATACAAGGTACATGGTAGTGTTGTCCACGCTCAAAGCCTATCCGGCACTAAGGCCCACACTCGAACCCAGGCCGACGCAACACGTCAGGGGCTGTGATCACGACGCGTTCTTGTGTTTTGATGTTTTTGATCTTCGTTGCTATTTGTTCGTAAAGTATGCTAAGTTTAGTTTTTATGCATGATTATAACATGGTATTAGTTATTAATATGGATATAATTATATTTATGAATATAATTATGAACGGAGAACTGATTTGTGTGTTATCGTGTTCTCATGAACAACAAATGCTTAGTGATTAGACGACTGAGTGGATTGCGGTTTGGAAACGAGGTGATTGGACTTTAACTCACTGGTGGTAATTGATGTAACTGTTATGGTTACCTGGATTCGTATGTTTGATGCTTTGATAGACTGTTTAGTCTGATAATGATTGTTCGACATGATATTTGATGATTGCAAACGAGTCCAAATCAAGTGCAATCTCAAATAGAAGAAGTACATAATGATGTAAACTCTAAGTTTGATGCTGTCAGCTCCAGACTTGATGTGATTCAGAAGGAAAGTGCAACTATCAATGAAAAGTTAGATCGACTTCTTGCATATCAAGGGCCTGAATTATCTGTGGACGATCTGAAAACACAACTATATCTCAAATTGATGGCCAGGCCTGATAATACAGAGGAGGATGCTATATTGGTGGATCTTGTAAGTAATTAGTTCAAAAAGTCAATTTTTGAATGTTTTAAAAAGGAGATGCTTGATAGTATTGCTGCCTTTGGAGTTGCTTTTCACAAAAGGTTGGATGCCATGGAGCCTGTAAAAGATACTGAAGCTGAAGAAGATGCTGAACTTAATGCTGCTCTGATTGCCTCTATGGAAACTTTTCAAGTGCAGGCAACGGGTAATAAACGAAAGCATGACGATCATGATAATGATCCAGACCGTCATGAGGGGGAGAAAAGAACTAAGTATACTGGAGCAGTACCGGTTGTGTCAGTTTTTTCTAAGTTGCCTGCTACATCTTCTCAAGGTCAACAACAAAAAGAAAAGCAGATGTAGAGGAAAGGTTAAGGAAAACAACTTCAGTTAGTTGATGAAGAAGTTGATGACACATTTTGTTGGAGTATGCCCACTGACACAAGTACATTTGTGTTATTGATGATGAAGTGCGAGCCTAACGGGTCACACGCCAAGGATTGATCCCGACAGCTTATTGATAAAGAGAGAAGGTCCAAAAATAAAATTTTGATTTTGGGGCTTAACGGCCGTGAGGGATGCTTCACGGGTCGTGAAGCCCACTGCCCTCACGTTTGACTCAACGACTCTCATACGGCTCATGGAGTCTTTACGGGCGTGAGAGGTCGTGAAGGGGTCGTAGAGGATGACGCCCTCACGAGTCACTCGACGCGGCACGGGCCGTGAAGGATTATGGCCAGTCGTGGCGCATTTTGTCTTGCCGTGAGAGGCCGTAAGAGGCCGTTAAGGCCTGTCTGCATGAATTCCTTTATTTTGATTAGGCCATTTCGTGGTCTAATGGGTGAGGGGCTTCTATTCCGGCCAAAAGGTGTCTTTGGGGTCTGGATCAGAAGTAGAACATGCATGAGACACAAAAAATATCTCTTCAATTCTTGGTGCTACATGAAGCATACACACATACACTAAGTTTATTAGTTCTTGAGTGTTGAGTGTACTACTTGGTGGTGCAAGAGGAGAAGATTTATTGGCTGTTCCAGAATAGAAGAATCATGTGGATGTCTTCTTGATGGTGTACTAGCATACGGGGATTGAGCAAACTTGGTGTGGATCATGCAATAGAGGAGGACACATTTGGGTTCTCGGATTCATCCCGTTTGTTGCATGCTACAGCCGATTTATGGAAATGGTAAGAAGGTACTTTCTACCCTCTTTGTTTCCTTTTAGTTGCAATTTGGTTTTTGTAGAGAGATCATCACTTTGGAACATGTATGGACCCGATTTTGTTTGGTTTTAAACTCTTGTTTTTGCTTCCGTGTGCCTTGTGCTCCATACCGTGTTCCAACAGTGGTATCAGAGCCATATCTACAAACAAATTGCACTTTTTGGCTTGAAAACCGAATATAAGCATTATGTCTAGAATGTCTTCATGGGTCTTGAAGACTTGTTTTTCACGGTCGTGAAGGCTTACGACCAGTCTCGTGGGGTGTTGGTCGTGAAGGTTTTTCACTGTGTCAGAGTCGTGGAGCTCATGGGCTTCATGGGCCGTGAGAGGCCGTGAAGGCTTCTGGGCGGTGAAAGAGCTTGTGAACAGTGTTTTTGGTCCTTTTGAAAAAGAAAATAATTTTCGGTTTTAGTTCCTTTCGATTCTGTTTTTCCAGAATTTGTCCTTTGTTGTTTGGACATGAAAAGCCCCATAATATCCTAACTCGCATATTTATATGTATCGGGCGGCTTTGGCATGATAATGCGCACGTGCATATACTTGTGTTGTGTATGTATGAATATGGTTTTTCAAAGTGTTTGGGATTCCTAATGCATACGTACAAGATTTGTTCACTTGTGCCTTGAGTGTTTTATGTTGTTTAGGAACAAATCTAGTTGGGATATTTCTACACGGTTTTGTTGTGGTACACCGTGTTTTTGTTTGTGGTTGTTGTTTGATCCAGTAACGCCTTGCCCATCAGACCTATGTGTTGGTTGTTTGGTTGTATTTGATTATTCATTCATTTGGTGGTTTGTACCACATTTGGTTTGTAATAATTAAATTTATTCGGTCTTGTATTTTGTACTTTATTTTGGCTTGCATGCCGATTGCTTTTCTCTGTAATTGTTAGATTAGCTTAGATTAGCATTTCGCGTCTTGCACGCCGTTTCTTTTCAAATATTTTGTATGTATTTGTAAAAGAAGACCGAAGACAACCATCGAGAGTCGTGGAGGAGACGTCTCGGCTATTGTTGGATCCAGAGGTTCTTTGGAGATGACGGATTCAGTGGGAGCACTTCCAGCTAGGCCAAGTGGTTTTGTCCTTAGTTTGGCTTTGCTTTCCTCGTTTGGCTCACGGGGAAGGCGCATAGGGTTTAGGGGCATGTTACCGGATGTTGCTTGTACGTGGTTGTTGTTTTGTTTATTTTCTTCCGTGGTTGTTTAGTTCTTCGCTCGCTTGAAAATTTTTCAAAATAATAAAACCAAGAGTTTTGAATTGGTTTACAAACCTCGCGCGCCACAAGACCACTTGAAAAACTAAAACCCGTTTTTCTCAAATGTAAATAACTTGCCTCCCGTAAGATGACACCACCCGAATCTAGTGAAATAAGATCGGTCGTCGAGCTTTAGCCGAGGTCGGTTTTGCATAACTGTGTGGAAGGTGCGTGTGGCAACTCGCAAGGGTCGGTTATCGAGCTTTAGCTGAGCCGGTCATTGGGCTAGAGTACCACCGTGTATCTTGATACGCCTTGGTAGTTGTCGAGCTCTAGCCGAGCTATCAAAGCGGATTAATGAGGAATCGGTGAGAGAAGGGATCAAACATGTCAAATGGGTGCTTCGAGTACCTAGGACCCCGCAAGTGTCTAAGAGTTGTAATCTCGGATTGCAATTGGTATAGCGTTTACCGGCCTAAATAGCTTCATGAAGTGATCCGCGGCAAACCCGTCATGGATTAGGGTGAAATAAGGTTCTTAGCCCTTGTTAAGATAATTTGGTTTTCTTAATCAGCTAGGTAATTATTTTAACGAGGATTATATCGAAACTAACTAAAACGTGTACTCTTTTATAGATGGAAAACATTAATGACACCACACCAAACTTTAAACTTTGATTATTTCTAGAAAGGGAGAGAATCATAGGAGTGAACTTCGCTGACCGGTATCGTTATTGAGGATTGTCCTACATCATGAGTCAAAGATGCACGTCCTTGAGGAGCCTCTTCCGGAGCCACCTGCTACCAACACGAACTGGGCCAATCGATACCCTTTTGAGTAGCGTGTTAGAGATACACAAGATATTTTTGTCTCATGTTATCGACTATGAGCTTTGAGTTGCGTCAGTAGCTTGAGCAATTGAGTGGGTATGACATGATCAACCGTCTAAAGGATATGTTCCCACAGCAGGTTAGACAAGAACGGTTTGAGTGTATAAAGGCTTTGGTCGGTTGTAGGATGCAAGAAGGTGAGGATGTAAATGTCCATTTCCTTACGATGAAGGGATACATGGACCAATTGGAGAGACTTGGACTTCCAATAGGGAGGGAGATTGCGGTGGATATGATCCTCCAGTCCCTGCCCGCGTCTTATGAGAAGTTTGTCAAGAACTATCACAAAGACAATTTGGAAAAATCCTTGATCAAACTTCAAAACATGCTGAAGGCTGTTCAGTCTTACATGGTTGAGAAGGATCGTGCCTTGTCCACATCCGCAATGGCTACTAGGAAATAAGTAAGCAAGAAGGAGAAACTGACCTCAAAAGGAAAGCCTTCTATGACTAGGCCATCATTAACTGTGGAGTCAGAGGACAATGAGATTCTGCCTCAAGATGATGTTCCACATGGGGTAGTTTGCTACTTTTACGGAGAAATTGGAAATTGGCGCCGTCACACCTGCCCTAAGTGCCTGGAAGAGCTAAGTATCCTAATGCAGAAGAACGTTAGCTCATCATCTTCACGTTACATTCATGATCAAACTCCATTGATCTTCTACTTCTAAAGACTGGGTTTTGAACGCTAGTCAAAACGCTCACGTTTGTCGCAAACTTGTTTGTTGCAAAGTGCAGGTGTTTATCAGGAGTAGGTAATGGATTCATGGAGAGCTGGACCTTAGAGAGGGAAACTTGTTTGTTGTCCCTTATTTCAAAGTTTATTCATGTCTTGGCATTTATAATGAGCTTTTGCTTAAGGAAGTAATGGAATGATTATGGAATTGTTATCCTTATGAAATAGTTGATTTAACCATATAAACAAGACTTGCATCACCAAGCTCCATGTGGTTAGGAACTTGGAATCTTTTGACCATGGGTCAATTGTTGATTGCAAATCTTGCTTACAAGGCTAAATAACTAAGCATATCCTTCACTTGTGAATGTGAGAGGAATAAAGGCTTGTTGGATTTCGTTTGCACGTTTGTGTAAAGACCGTTCAGGCTAAAACATAAGTAGTAATTCAATATGATTTGTTACCTTTACCGATGATGGTAGAAGGAATGGGTAAGTCTAATTTATTAGACTAATGTCTGAAACCTGAGAGGTGTTCAAGACTCACCCGTGACAAATTTAGATAATAAAGAGGGCAAAAGGGAATAAAGATACTCAAATCTTGTGAGATGTTGATCATCTACATTCTAAATCTCTAAACCATCATAAGAATCTTGAGGTTGCCTCATAATTCACTTCTCCTAGGATACATGTTTTACACGGATCGCTGAGTGGAGGAATGGAACATATTGGTTATGGTTCCGTCTTGATGGATTAAACTTAAGTAACCTGCTGGATAGGTGTACTTGAGTAGTGGCGGGAAATGTTCTTGTTTTATATCAACAAAGATGGTCGAATTAGCATCTGAGGAGATTTGACTAGAAAGTGTTCTTTGCTTGTCTATCTCATATATCAGAGTTATCCAGTCTACATTTAGTGGAAGATGGATGACCTTAGTGGATGCTAATGTATTTAATAGTTCTTCTGAGTTTCAGATATTCATTTCATATCCTTTTAGAACTGTGTTTGGTTGTTCGAAAAGGGAAAGGAATAACTAAAGCATTCATGTGGAAGAACATGAGATTTAAATAAAAGACCTGATGTTGACACTTGCATTCGATCAGAAATGATTGAAACTCAACATGGTTATGTTGGAGTATCTGGCATAAAGTTATTACTTCTTCATATGTCTGGTAAGAGTCGTCATAAGACCAGAAGAGTATAATTTATTATATCTGAGGACGATGACTCATTGATGATACATGATGTATGCATCAACTACCGGAAGCTGTACTGGGCCCTTGAGACTGCTAAGAAGAAGGAGTGTAATAACATAAAATACATTCCATGCTGGATTTCAAGTTTTGAACTTGGTTAATCCAACACCTAGGTTTTGACCTGATGGTGTAAATAGATCTTTTGGGAATGAGATCTGCATGGATAAGTTTGTAGATAACTTCAAATACTGACTGAGAGGAAATGGTTTCATGATGATTGACCATTGGGTAGGAATCATATGAAGACATTCTCCCAGTAGTTATGTTGAAGTTTAAGTGGATGCTTATGCCGTTTTATGGCAGTATGATGCAAAGACCGCATTCCGTTATAGGAATATAATGAGGAAGTGCTCACAACACTGTATGAGGGTCTTTTACATCCTGAGTATCCTTATGAAGTCTACAAATATGGAGTCCTCTTGGGCTTAGAATAAATCTAAGTTTTGGAATCTTTGCTAAGAAAATCAAGTGTTTGAGTTTTCAATAAGCAATGATGAAACTTGGATAGATGCCAGAGCTAGTGGGAGCGCTGTTATAATCATATTTGGTATGTCTAGAACATACTTGGAGATAATGTCTCGATTTAGCTTGGATAGAAGCGTAAATTGAGAATTATGCGTCCATAATAAATATGGGATATTCAAAGAAGTTTGTGGAATACAAGAAATATGAGTATATGTTCTTGTGGTTATGTAATTAGAAGAAGCTTAAAGTGAGTTGTTACTCTTGTGATGACTTCTACTTTAAGGGATAACCGCCGATATTGATTGGGGTTTGTAATCTTTTCAATATGGTGTTGTTAATTTACGTGTTTCTTAAAGCATCGATTGACTCTATTGGGTTCTTTTGAGGCAATGAGGGTATGATGGCTTATACAAGTTAATTAATTTTGTTAACCAAGCATTGTTTGCCTGATTGCGTTCTTTAGAAACAATGAAGGTATAACTTCTTGGACAAATGATCATAATCCCATCAACGCACACTTTGGAAGTGGTTGGTTGAAGCAGGGATATGATCACTGAGAACCAAGCATCTCTGACTCTATAGAGATCTTTATGAAAACTATGAGAGTACGATGGCTTATGCACATTAAATTTGAGACCCGAGCATTGTTTACCTTGTTAGGTTCTTTTGAAACAATGAAGGTATAACGGCTTGGGCAAATGATCGAAATCCCATCAACGCACACTTTGGAAGTGGTTGGTTGCAGTAGGGATATGATCAATGTCAGAGTACACACGGATGACATCGTGGATGGTCCGTTCACTGAGCTATAGTGGCAGTCTAGTGATGAATCTCATACTAAGGTCTGCATGAACTTGGTTTGAGTATGTTTTAGTCATGTTTTCGTATGTTTTACTCTTGGGAACATTAAGCAATATTGTGCTTCTGCTTGTATTGATTATCAAAGGGGTTTGATAATGCGAGTGTAGCGGGTACTCTCAGTAAGCCTTATTGTGTTCCAACTTTTCATGTTTTACCTCTTCCCTGAATGTGTATACATTCTAAATGTCCACAGCCAGTCATTCTTCACGGGAAGAAAGTCTGAATGAAGGCTGGACGACCCACACCTGACTCTACTTTGTGGTACTGGTCATGAGTGGATCAGGATGATAATATCAGTACATCCTCATACTGGAGATACATGTGTATGCATCACTTTGCTTTGCTTTGCTGTAGTTGCTTTCAAACGCAGTCCGTAACTGGCTGTTATAAAGTGAGTAGCTGGCCAGAGTATGATCACTGTGGTGGGCAATGTAGTCAAAGGAATTTGTTCCTCTGTTTAGAGAGATATCCCTGGGCCCCTCGATGATTGGGCGCTGACACCAAAATGCATAGCCGTGCTCGAGTATGCAATGATTTGGGTAATCGATTGCAACTTGTTTATTTTGGTCACCACCAATCTCGATCGAGAAACATAATCGTGAAGGACTAAGAATGACTTAGTACCATGTCTCGCCTTCGCATGGATATCGCGAACAAAAGGATGGTTGATCACTTATCTATAGGGCCATTTCAAACCTTTGGGTTGTGAATTGGTACTTGTCTATGGGATGACATACCTCGTACTGACTTGGGGGCAGGGATGCCTTGCTAGAGGCCGCTCCATGTCTGTGATACCTCTGGGTACATTGTGTCATGTGCAAGTGGGAGTCTGTTGGAGTCTGCCTACTAACACAAGTACATTGGTGTTACTGCTGATGAAGTGCGAGCCTATTGGGTCACACACCAAGGATTGATCCCGACAGCTTATTGATAAAGAGAGAAGGTCCAAAAATCAAATTGTTTGATTTTGGGGCTTCACGGCCGTGAGGGATGCTCCACGGGTCGTGAAGCCCACTGCCCTCACGTTTGACTCAACGACTCTCTTACGGCTCGTGGAGTCTTCTCGGGCATGAGAGGTCGTGAAGGGGTCGTAGAGGATGACGCCCTCTCGAGTCACTCGACGCGGCACGGGACGTGAAGGATTATGGCCAGTCGTGGCATATTTTGTCTTGCCGTGAGAGGCCGTGAAGGCCTGTCTGCATGAATTCCTTTATTTTGATTTGGCCATTTCGTGGTCTAATGGGTGAGGGGCTTCTATTCCGGCCAAAAGGTGTCTTTGGGGTCTGGATCAGAAGTAGAGCATGAATGAGACACAAAAACTCTCTCTTCAATTCTCTCTTGTTGCTACATGAAGCATACACACATACACTAAGTTTATTAGTTCTTGAGTGTTGAGTGTACTACTTGGTGGTGCAAGAGGAGAAGATTTATTGGCTGTTCCAAAATAGAAGAATCATGTGGATGTCTTCTTGATGGTGTACTAGCATACGGGGATTGAGTAAACTTGGTGTGGATCATTCAAAAGAGGAGGACACATTTGGGTTCTCGGATTCATCCGGTTTGTTGCATGCTACAGCCGATTTATGGAAATGGTAAAAAGGTACTTTCTACCCTCTTTGTTTCCTTTTAGTTGCAATTTGGTTTTTGTAGAGAGGTCATCACTTTGGAACATGTATGGACCCGATTTTGTTCGGTTTTAAACTCTTGTTTTTGCTTCCGTTGTGCCTTGTGCTCCATACCGTCTTCCAACACATTTGACTATCTAACTGGTGTTGGTTAAGATTTTGATGTATATGGGTCTTTTGTATCTGATGCTGGAATCACTGAAAGAATCTGAACCAGAATTAACTCTTCAACAACAAATTTCTAAGCTAAAAGAAAGTAAAGGAATGACAACACCAAGGGTTGAAAAGCCCGAGGTTCAACAAAGATCATCACCAGAAATGGATGTAGTTCCTGATCATTTGAACTTAGAAAGTGTGCTAATACTGAATAAAGAAGTTGCAGATTTATTTCCACCATCTCCAGGCAAATTCAGAAAAACTTCAAGAGATGTGATTAGAGAGCAAGAGAAAAGAAAAATGATGAAAAAGTTTAAGAAGGGTGCTTAATGGAAAATACCTGAAGGTTACAATATGGATCCTGTTTCTACATCTTCCTTAAGAGATGTGAGAAAGAAAGTCGTGTTAACGAGAGAAGCTTTGAGCAAAGATGAAAGGATCTGGAGATATCAAGATATAGCTGTTGCATATCTAGAAGAAAAGATTCCAGAGATATATGCTGATGTAGTTGAAGAAATGTTACCAATTGATATGTTGGGGGATAAACCACTTACTGAAGCAGGGCACAGATTAATAATGAGTTGGCATGGAAAGCTAAAAAGGAGGTAGAATCGAAGTAGCAGATTTCAAGAGTTAGATGTGGATTTGGTCATGTGCTGAACGCAGATGGGTACACTTTGATGTGATGAGAATTGATCAGAAAACTTACCAGTTTAGTCAAGTAGACTTGAAACATCTAAGTCTGGATGATGTGGAGTTCATGTTGGACACTCTTGAGCCAAGAATAGAAAGATCTTATATAGACAAAGAAGGCTATCAGATATTGTGGGAGTTCATAGAACAAAGAATTCGAGTAGCTGAATTAACAGATCTTCAACTGGGTGCAGACGCTGACAAAGAAAAGATAAACGTGATAAAGCCAAACAATCAGCATTCAAAGTTAGAACAAATGGAATTATTTCAAACTGTGTGGGAAGGTGATGAAGAGTTTTATGAAGGTGATGATGGGATTGTATTGGTCAATACTAAGAAAGAAAAGTTTTTCATGAGACAGAAGGATGTTCATGCATATTCTGATGGATCTTTGAGAATTTGGATAGTCAAAATCAGAGAACACAGCCTTAGACTTAAAGATGATTTTGATCAAGCTCCAAGAGTTTCTTTGACTAAAGTAATGGAATTGTTTGAAGCAAAACTTCCTGAGCGGGTTGTGATTAGAAGATGGTAAAGACGTTTGGGTGAAAGAAAAAGTGTTTGTGATCTAGTCTCTATTTTGTAGTTCTAAATGTAATAGCTTTCGTATATATACCTTAGATTCAATGTTTAGCATATAGGTATATATAGTGTTGAAAGCTTTTGTGAATGTAACCTTTGCATTTGAATGAAATAGAAACACACACTTAAAGGTGTAATTTGGCAAAGTCTCTCATAGTCTCTCAACTTGATTCTTATTGTACTCATTGAATTACCATACAATTGTACTCATTTTCAGACATTATAGTCTCACTATATGTACTCATTTTGTCTCGATCGTTTCTCTAAAAAAATTCAAAAATTGTGCTAAACATTTCCTAAGTGTTACAAGAAAACCGTATGAATATTTTGGAAACCGGATGCACAGAAAGTGGATACAAGAAACAATTACACAAACTGTATACAAAACAATTACCAAAACCGTATACAAGACAATGAAAAAACCGGATACAAGAAACCGAAATACAAGTAACCGGATGTATGACAAAACCGTATACAAGAAACCGGATGATGTCCAAAAACCGTATACTTTCGAAACCGGATAGCCAACAAACTGGATACTTTCAAAAACCGTATATCCAACAAACCGTATGTCACAAACCAGATACTTTCAAATACCGAATAGTCAACAAACCGTATGTTTCAAAACCTGGATATGTCTAAAATCGTATGTCACCAAACCTTGTGATAAGAACTGGATACACTCAGGAAACCGGATGAATATCATATGCGGTTTTTGAAAAAAACTGATTAGTTTATGCGGTTTGTGAAGAAAACCGTATGAATCCAAAGAATAAACCGGATAGAATATGCGGTTTTTGCTAAAACCGTATGAACTTCAGATAAAATCCAGACAAACTATGCGGTTTTCAACAAAACCATGTGCTTCAACAAAAACCGGATGATTCAATCTTTAAGAAACCGTATGCTTCATATATCTTCGAGATTTCTTGATTTTTGATTCAAATGGATTCGAATTGTCACAAAACTCTCCAGATTGGTTTGCAATACACTTTAAATCACTTCTAATCCATAATAACTAACAATTCAACAAGAAATGATGATCTTTCAGCCACTTTTGTCAAACTTCGAAAACCACAAAATTCCTTCAATAGTCTCTGAATGTTGTTTGAATTGATTTCTTTTTTATCAACGAACATTTCTTTAACATATGTGACCCTAATCCAATCCACTTTCACCAAAAAACTTCATTAAATCTTGATTTTGATTATGAACCCGAGAATACTCTTGGACTTTCAAAAATCACCAAAACTGTATGAATCTTGAATCAATGAATGTTGTTTTCAGCACAATTCTTCTTGAATCCAATAAGAGTTGGCTTTGATACCAATTGTATGGTAATTCAATGAGTACAATAATAATCAAGTTGCGAGACTATGAGAGACTTTGCCAAATTACACCTTTAAGTGTGTGTTTCTATTTCATTCAAATGCAAAGGTTACATTCACAAAAGCTTTCAACACTATATATACCTATATGCTAAACATTGAATCTAAGGTATACCTTTGAAAGCTATTACATTTAGAGCTACAAAATAGAGACTAGATCACACACACTTTTTCTGATCTAACAAAGATGACGGTATACCTCCACCTTTTATGGAACCAGTAATTCAACAGAGAATAGTTGAATCCTAACCCGAGTCTGTGGTTGAGGAGGAAGTGGAAAGACAAGACGTTCGCAGCTCCAATAGGATTCGGTTTGAGCTAAATAGATATCATGGATTTCTAATTGCTCACGATGAAGAGGATCTTCATGAACCACATCCTACGGGGACGCTATGTCAGGCAGTGAGTCTGACAAATGGCTTGATGCCATGAAGGCAGAGATACAATCCATGTATGACAGCCATGTTTGGGAGTCAGTAGATGTGACAGAACACAATAAAGTTTTTGGCTGCAAGTAGGTCTTCAAGAAGAAGACGTACATGGAATGAAATGTGCATACTTTTATGGCAAGGCTTGTGGTGTAGGGTTTCACTCAAACTCATGGCATTGATTATGATGAAACCTTCTCGCCAGTAGCTATGATTAAGTCTATTAGGATCCTTATGGCATTATCTGCATACTTCAATTATGAGATATGGAAATTGGATGTCAAAACCATTTTTCTTAATGGGAAACTAACAGAGGATGTGTATATGGCACAACCGGATGGTTTTGAGGATTTGAAGAATCTAGGGAAAGTATGCAAGTTGCTAAAATCCATTTATGGATTAAAGCAAGCATCTAGAAGCTGGAACTTGCACTTTGATGAGCTAATCAAAGAGTTTGGTTTTACCAAATGCGAGTCCGAGTCTTGTGTTTAAACGAAGTTTAGTGGGAGCATAGCAATCTTCGTGGTTTTGTATGTGGATGACATACTAGTCATAGGAAACGACATACCAACATTAGAAGGAGTAAAATCATGGTTAGGTAAGTGTTTATAGATGAAGGACCTAGAAGAAGCCACATATATACTTGGTATAAAGATCTGTAGAGATAGATCTAGGTGGCTGATCGGACTTAGTCAAAGTACATACATCGATAAAGTGTTAAAACGCTTTAAGATGGAAGAATCCAAGAAAGGATTAATTCCAATGAGATCTGGTATACCACTGAGCAAGGATCAGTGTCCTACTTCTCCAGCAAACCAGAAGAGGATTAGGTCGGTTCCTTATGCTTTGGCAGTAGGAACGATTATGTATGCCATGTTATGTACTAGGCCGGGTGTTGCTATTTCCATAGGCCTTACGAGTAGATATCAGTAAAATCGAAGGTAAAGCCCATTGGGTGTGTGTAAAGAATATTCTCAAGTATTTGAGAAGGACAAGAGAAATATTATTGGTCTTTAGAGGAAGCATGGATGAAATCAGTGTGACTGGTTACACTGATGCGAGCTTCCAGATGGACAAGGACAAATTTATGTCACAGTCAGGGTTTGTCTTTACCCTAAACGGAGGAGCTGTATCTTGGAAAAGCAAGAAGTAGGAAGTGGTTTGGCAAAGGAAGTTTATCTCGGATCTAAGATTTGTTGCCGGTATCTCTAGACCGATTGATATATTCTATTATAATATGGGGGCTTTAGAGCAAGCAAAAGAACCAAGAGATCACCAGCGAACCAGGCACGTACTTAGAAAGTATCACATCATCCGAGAGATCATCGGAAGGGGAGATGTGAGGATATGCAAGATACTGACAGATGACAACATAGCCGATCCGTAGACTAAAGCGCTTGCTAAAGATAATCATGAGAGACATGCTAGTTCTACTGGAATGCAGTAGATAGGACCTAGCAGCGAGTTTCAGTGATTAATTAAATGTATGGATTGAACTTTAAGACTTATGATTATGCATTAAACAATTCTGAGTGATGGAAATAGGAGGTTTAATATTATCGTTTTGCATTTCTCCATTTTTAGCATATATATCTATCCATGATATACAAGTCTTGTTATATCAAAATTACTCCGTAGCTACTTGATGTGGTGGGAGCCACATTAGGGAGATACTAACGCTATTCTAAATATTTGATGGATTATTCGTGTAGAGAATAACATCACAAGTTTTGTGACCAAATATTTATAGATATATGTCAGAGGTACGAATATTGGAGGTGTTCCGCATCACGCTAACTTCGTGGAGCCTTTTGACATGAGTTAGCTGATTTGTTGTCCTTAGACCTGAGATGTTTGGTTTGGGGAACGAGGACTTCTGTACTTTGAAATGCTCTAACGTTATGCCGTAATAGGGTAACTATAATGGGCGCATCTCGGTGCAGCTGTGACATCCGTCACCAAAACAGGTTAGTCGGGTGGACCTATAACTTCTTGAACCCTACCTCATGTTCCTACATACTTAGGAAATCTCTACAACTTGTAGGATATTAGGTCAATGCATAAGTAATGGTTAAAGCCTAAGTTTAATATACATGCATAACACATGTTAGGTGGTGTGCACCATTTCGATATGCCACATAGATGCCACAATCCACCAACTTAATTTATTTTTTTATAAAAAAAAAATAATAATTATATATATATATATATATATATATATATATATATATATATATATAAATCAGCCTAGGTAATACTAGTTGGCAAATCTCCTTTCCTTATTTTCCTTGATCACCTTCCATGTATATATATATATATATATATATATATATATATATATATATATATATATATATATATATATATATATATATATATATATATATATATATATATATATATATATATATATTCCTTGTGTGCCAACTCAAAACCCAAACCATAGCCTCCATCTCTCCCTCTCCTCTCTAAAATTTGCACCGCACCCCCTTCACTCCCTCTCACCATTTCGATTTTTCTTCAAGCAATCAATAGGATAATAGGCGTGTTCTTCGTATTCGTGTGATAAGTCATGAAACCTTCACTCTGTTGATTCTATCGGCAAAATGGTTCATGGATTGATAGGTTATTTTATTTACTTCTTTTAATTGTTTATTTTGGCATTTTAGTTGTTTTGCATTTGTATCATATTGCATTTGTCCTTCTTTTATTTATTTTGGCCTATTTCGGGTACTCTCGAGTCTTCGTGTTTAATTTCAGATTTTTAGAAGACTCTTTGCGGAGCGGGTGTTGATCAGATGTCTCTTGAGCTAGACATTTGGATCAAGAAGCAATGGAGGATTATGTGTACATGCTTGGGCTTAAATAATATGATTCATGGGCTTAAAAATCGGGCTTGATAGATGGAAGAAGAGTGTGATAGTTGGATTTTATTTTGGGCCAAAGGTTAAAATTCCAGACTGCCCCACGCGGCTAGAGTAAGGTTTCACGCGGCCCATGTGGGGCCTGCAGGGTCGAAATTGTCCTTTTACATTTTGACAGCTATTTTAAGGGGAAAAGGGGGGAAAGGCTCATATCTTCATCTGCACGATTTGGAGCAGCAAAGCGGGCGATTTTTACGGTTTTTCAAGCTTCTTTCAAGATCTCTTTCATGTTGTTCTTCCACATTAATGTTTGGTACAATTATTTACTTTTATTTAGCTCTAGTTATATGTAACTAAGCTCCATTTTGGTAGACATTGGTGATTCCTTGAACAATTAGTTAGGGTTTTGAAAGGGTTTATGATCTTGTTCTTGAAGTTTATGAATATGATTCCTAGTTTAATTTTATTTCATTGTTATGTTTGTATTTCATGAGTATTTGAATGATTTATGTTAGTTGTTTTCTTGATTACGTAATAGATCTTCAAAACAACAAGTAACAAGTGTTTTCATGAATGTTTATGCATCTCTCAAACAATGGAAATGTATTCTCCAACATGGTAGTGTAAGGTTTTGACTCCTCTTGGATTTGGTGATTGTTAGATTGTAATGCTAGTTGATTTTTGTGAATTAAATGCTTTGTTTGGTTCATGACTTTGACTAAGAAGGTGTGTTAGGAGCTTCTTCAACCTCCATACTAATTAAGAAGAGTCTAGGCGATTTAACTTTTAAATTGCTATAGCCAAATTAAATTAAAGTTCAAGTATTGCACCATATTCCTTGATGATAAACCTAGCTAGTTGTTCATGTGATGAAACCAATGTTGACCAATTCACATCTCATTGATTTAAACCATCTTGCTTAATTACAACTTTTATTTACTTGTCATATTTAGTTTAATTATTCAAATCTCAACCCCCCTTATTTTACTCTATTATTGTTACTAAATCATCTAAACTTTTAGATTGCATAGAAAATTGAATTGAGCCAGTGTCCGTGGATTCGATCCCTTTACCACTTTACACTATTATTTGTGTTAGAATATTGGGTTATTTGTTTGTTGGCCTTGACAACCACCATGGATCTTGTTGGTACATTCAAAAACATCAAATAAACTTTCAAAGATGATTTATAGAAATCTTAGAAGTTTTTACAATCAAAAAACTAGTTTTCTTCCTTAAGAAGCCATGAACCATGAAACTGTTTTTTGGGCAGTAAGTTGTGTCGTGTTGGAGAGGGCATATCAGACTCCATTCGTGTTGTTTTATTTCGATTCTTGGGTCTTGGATGTAGTTCTTCGAGTCTAGTTTCACCACAACTAAGGTTTGTAATTTTTGAAGAACGTTTGATCGGTCAAAAAGTATTTTACCATAGAAGTGCGCAAAACTGCCAGCATGTCCGGCAGATTTGGGGGAAACGTATTGGTTAGAAACCCATTCAAAACTTGGTATTTTCAATCAAAATTTTTACAGTAGAATATTTATAGAGTCTAGGATTTTCTACAAAATTTTCATAATTTTTAGACGTCATTTTATGTTTTTATAAAATTCAAACATTCTGTTGCTCATGTGCAGTTAGTTTTCTGTCAGTAGTAATTCCCATTAATTATTAAAAGTAGTTAACTACGTTTGTTAATTCTGGAACTTTTATTTAAACCAGCTTGCTTAATTGCAACTTTTATTTACTTGTGATATTTAGTTTAATTATTCAAATCTCAAACCCCCCCCCCCCTTATTTTACTTTATTGTTGTGACTAAATCATCTAAACTTTTAGATTGCATAGAAAATTGAATTGAGCCCGTCTCCGTGGATTAGATCCCTTTACCACTTTACACTATTATTTGTGTTAGAATATTGGGTTATTTGTTTGTTGGCCTCGACAACCACCAAATTTTGGCGCCGTTGCCGGGGACTGGTTTCTTTTAATCAGTTTATTTTTCTATGCCCAGATCTAATCGTACAGGTAACTTGATTTACAACCCCGAGATTGAGAAAGAAGAAAGACGCTTAGCCAAAGAAGAAAGACTACGATGTGGTCAAGATTCTGAAGTTAACGTGGCGCCAGAAATTTTATTTGAATCTTCAAGTGATAACAATAACGAAACCGACTCAAATCCCGACCTTGAAGTAGTTGTTCCCGAAACACCTCCAGTTATTCAAATCGACATGGCAGGTGATAACCCACCTCCCGAGAGAACTTTGAGACAAATGATGGAAACCGATGTCACACAAACACCTATAGGCATCAATTACCCCATCCGTGAAAGAGGTATGGAGTTGAAGTCAAGTTTTCTCCATCATCTTCCTACCTATGGGTTAGAAAATGAAGATCCTCACAAGCACTTGAAGTTGTTTCATATTGTTTGTGTAAGTATGAAACCACAAGAAGTCGCCGATGACCAATTCAAGTTGAGTGCATTTCCTTTTTCTTTAGCCGATAGAGCTAAGGAATGGTTGTTTTATCTACCAACGGGGTCTATAAGCACATGGACCGAAATGGCAAGAGCTTTCTTAGACAAATTCTATCCTGCTTCAAGAGTCTCAAGCTTGAGAAATGAAATTTGTGGGATCCGCCAAGGTCAAGATGAAAGTTTTCATGATTATTGGGAAAGATTCAATGGCTTATGTGTGAGTTGTCCACAACATCAAATTCCCGAACAACTCCTTATCCAACACTTTTATGAAGGGTTGTTACCTATGGAGAGGAGATTAGTGGATGCTTCAAGTAGTGGTGATATCTTTAACAAAATACCACAACAAACAAGAGAACTCTTCAACACAATAGCATCAAATTCCCAACACTTTGGTCCAAGACAAGACATGAAGAGAAATACTCATCACAAGGTGAATGAGGTTGACACGTCAAGCCTTGAGTCCAAGATTACAAACTTGACCAATGTGCTTCAACAATTAGCTTTGGTAAAAGGTCAACAAGTTGCGCTATGTGGTCTTTGCAACAATGTGGGTCATCATACGGATATATGTCCCATCATAGTTGGAGATTTCGAGGATATGAATGCTATGGGGGGATATCATGGTCAACAACAGCAATTGGATTGCAAAACCACCTACAATTTTAGTTGGAAACCAAAACCCCACATGAGCTATGGACCAAAACCACTACCCTCAAATGTCTTAACCGGTAACCCTTACCAACCACAACAAACCCAACACCAACCCCATTACCAACACCAACCACAATACCCACCAAGACAATCTCACCAAAAAGACTACCAACACCAACAACAACAACTTGTAGAACCTCAAGCTAGTAGCTCCGAAATATCCCTTGAAGACATTGTGAAGTCCCTTGCCACAAGCACCCACCAATTCCAAAAGGAAACAAGAACTAGTATCTCCGACCTTGAAGCACAAATGGGAGATATAGTCACCTCAATCAACAAGTTGGAATCTCGTGGTAAACTTCCTTCCCAAACCGAAAAGAATCCTAATGTGAATGCGGTGACATTAAGGAGTGGGAAAGAACTCGGATAAAATGCTACCAAGAAAGTTACTAGAGAATTAGAGAAAGAGGTTGAAGTTGTTCCTATCAAGGAACCGGTTGAAGAAGAAAGTGTGGAAGTTGAATCACCAAAGAAGACAACTCCACCTTTGGTTATCCCACCACCCTTCCCTTCACGCTTTGCCACCTCCAAGAAGAAGGAGGAAGAAAAGGAGATCTTAGACACCTTCCGGAAAGTTGAAGTGAACATCCCGTTGGTGGATGCCATCTAGCAAATCCCAAGGTATGCTAAATTTCTAAAGGAACTTTGCACTAATAAGAGGAAATTAAAAGGAAATGAAAATATTTCAATGAGTAAAAATGTTTCCGCGGTTTTACAAAGAAAATTACCTCCTAAGTGCAAAGATCTGGGCATGTTTACAATTCCTTGCAAAGTAAGGAATGTTACTATTAATAGTGCCATGCTTGACCTTGGTGCCTCCATAAATGTGATACCATACTCGGTGTACAAATCTTGAAATGTTGGTCCTTTAAATGAAACCGGTGTTATAATTCAACTCGCGGACAAATCTAGTGTTTTTCCTAGAGGTGTCCTAGAGGATGTTTTAGTTCAAGTAAATCAACTTATCTTCCCGACGGATTTTTATGTGATTGACTTAGAGGAACAAGTTTCCTCCCAGTCGGCTCTAATCTTGCTAGGAAGACCATTTTTAAAAACCGCTAGGACAAAGATTGATGTACATGCGGGTAATCTCTCTATGGAGTTTGATGGTGAAATTATTAATTTCATTATTTATGATGCTATGAGATATCCTAGTGATGTCTCTTCTTTGAATTTTATTGATACTATTGAACCACTAACCCAAGAGTTGTTTGAGTTGTCTCATGGGGACATGTTAGATATGGTGCTAAGCATGAGTTTTGATTGCAAGAGTTTCAAAGAAAAGTTGGAGTTATATTCCTTGGATCCGGAAATTCAAGAAATGGTCAACAAGTTAGAGGTGACCGACTCAACTAGAATGGATGTTTCGCGAGTGGAACTACCTCATTCTCACACAAAGTTGCTCCCCTCTATTGTTCAATCACCGGAACTTGAGTTGAATGTGTTGCCCGAACACTTGAAATATGCTTACTTGGGTGAAGGAGAAACGCTCCCGGTCATTATTTCTACTAGTGAGACCGAATTTGAAGAAGAGCAATTGATAAAGGTGTTGAAAGAGCACAAGGAAGCAATGGGATGGACGATTACGGATATTAAAGGTTTGAGCCCTTTAACTTGCATGCACAAGATTTTGATGGAAGATGAGTGCAAACCGAGCCGAGATGCCCAAAGAAGATTAAACCCACCTATGATGAAAGTTGTCAAAAAGGAAATACTCAAGCTTCTTGATGCGGGTATGATCTATCCAATCTCAGATAGCAAGTGGGTAAGCCCGGTGCAAGTTGTTCCTAAGAAGACGGGTATAACGGTAATTGAAAACAACAAAGGTGTGATGGTACCCACCCGTGTGCAAAACGGGTGGAGAGTTTGTATTTATTATCGCAAGTTGAATGCGAGTACCCGAAAAGATTACTTTCCTCTACCTTTCATTGATCAAATGTTAGAAAGGTTAGCCGGTAAATCACATTATTGTTGTCTAGATGGATACTCCGGTTTTCACCAAATTCCGGTGGCACCGGAGGATCAAGAAAAGACAACCATTACATGCCTATTTGGTACCTTCGCGTATCGAAGGATGCCCTTTGGATTGTGGAATGCCCCGGCTACTTTCCAACGTTGCATGGTAAGTATCTTTTAGGAGTATGTGGAGAGTATAATTGAGGTTTTTATGGATGATTTCACCGTTTATGGAAATTCTTTTCAAGAGTGTTTGACTAATCTTACAAAAATTTTGAAACGATGCATTGAAACAAATTTGGTTCTAAATTATGAAAAGTGTCATTTCATGGTTAGTCAAGGTTTAATTTTGGGTCACATTGTGTCTAAAAAGGGAATTGAGGTAGATAAGGCCAAAATTGATGTAATTCAAAGCTTACCATACTCGACTTGTGTTCGGGAAGTTCGTTCTTTTTTGGGCCATGCAGGTTTCTACCGGAGGTTTATCAAGGACTTTTCGAAGATCACTAGACCAATGTGCCTACTCTTGCAAAAAGATATTGAATTTGAGTTCAATGATGCGTGCAAAGAAGCTTTCGATAAGCTCAAGGATTTGCTCACTTTCGCTCCTATCATTCAAGCGCCAAATTGGGAGCTCCCCTTTGAGATCATGTGTGATGCAAGCAATTATGCTATTGGCGCCGTTTTGGTCAAAGAGTTGGAAGAGCGCCTCATATTATCTACTATGCATCAAGGACGCTAGATAGTGCTCAAAGTAACTACACCACGACTGAAAAAGAACTCTTGGCGATTGTATTTGCCTTGGAGTAATTTCGGCAATACCTTCTTGGTACAAAGGTGATAGTGTACTCGGATCATGAGGCTTTGAAGTACTTGATGACTAAGAAAGATGCCAAACCGAAACTCATTAGATGGATACTTCTTCTCCAAGAGTTTGATTTGGAAATTCGGGACAAGAGTGGTTCCGAGAATCTTGGCTGATCACTTGAGTCGTTTGATCACCAATGAAGCACCCTTACAATTGAAGGATGAATTCCCAGATGAGCATCTCTTTATTCTCTCTAACTCTTTACCTTGGTATGCGGATATCGTTAAGTTTTTGGTCACAAAAAGGGCTCCCGACACTTATACTAATAGTCAAAAACCTAAGTTGAAAAGTGATGCAAAATACTATGTGTGGGATGACCCTTATTTGTGGAAACATTGTTCGGATCAAGTCATTAGGAGATGTGTACCCCAACAAGAACACAAATCTATTCTACCATTTTGTCATGAATATGCTTTTGGGAGACACTTCGGTCCTAAGAGAACTTTTAGAAAAATACTTGAATGTGGTTTGTTTTGGCCAACCATGGCGTGAGACTCTTATATGTTTTGTAAGAGTTGTGAACGGTGTCCAAAGACGGGTAATATTTCACAAAGGAACCAAATGCCCCAAAATCCGATACTTGTTTGTGAAAATTTTGATGTATGGGGCATCGATTTTATGGGTCCTTTTCCCGTTTCTTTTGGCAACGTTTACATCCTACTCGCGGTTGATTATGTTTCTAAGTGGGTTGAAGCCAAAGGCACAAGATCAGAAGATGCAAAAACGGTTATCGACTTTTTAAAATCTAATGTTTTTGTGAGATTTGGTGTGCCTAGGGCCTTGATAAGTGGTAGGGGTACACATTTTTGCAACAAGATGATGGAAGCTATGTCGAAGAAATACAATGTTGTCCATCGTGTATCAACTGCCTATCACCCTCAAACAAATGGCCAAGCCGAGGTGTCTAATCGATAAGTTAAATCAATTTTAGAGAAAACGGTCAATCCATCACGGAAGGATTGGAGCACAAGGTTGGACGATGCCTTGTGGGCTTACCGAACGGCCTACAAAACTCCTATAGGCATGTCACCTTACCGTTTGGTGTTTGGAAAGTCTTGTCATCTCCCCGTGGAGTTGGAGCACCGTGCATTTTGGGCGGTCAAGCAATGTAACTTTAGCATTGATGAGACGGGGAAACACCGGAAGTTACAACCACAATAACTTGAGGAATTTAGGAATGATTCCTATGAAAACACAAAAATCTACAAGGAGAAGGTTAAAGCTTTTCATGACAAGTCCATAACCCGGAAACACTTCATTCCGGGTCAAAAGGTTCTTCTTTATCACTCATGATTGAAACTTTTTCCCGGGAATTTAAGATCCCGATGGAATGGACCTTTTGTTGTTGTGAAAGTTTTTGAACATGGAGTTGTTGAGATCCGGAGTATTGAAACCGGACAAGTTTTCAAAGTCAATGGTCACCATTTGAACCCTTTTTACGAAGGTTTCAATGCGGACGCTCTAGACGACATCCGTTTGGATGTCCCGGATTATTGAGGATTGACTTGGCATTAAGTCTTAGCAAAGACGTTAAATAAATGCATCCCTTTGTAAAGCTTAATGCTTTCGTGGTTTAAAAAAAAGACATAAACATTTTCGAAATAAAAAGTTTACGTTTGCGTAACAAATGTCTTTTGAAATCACGTTGAATACCCGTGAAAAATATTAATTTTATGATGCCTACTTTAAATCCGGGTTTGTCGAGTTTGAATTTAAATTCGAATAATATATTTGGAAGAATTCAATTTTTGAGTGCAGGTGCAGGTCTGCATGGGCCACGTGGAAAGTGGGTCTGGCCGCGTGGGAGGTAATGCCCAAAAATAAGAAAAATTCGTTCAGATGCTGCATGGCCCGCGCTGGTTGAACTCTGGCCGCATGGATGTTTTAGTAAGATGAAGAATTTCCAGTAGGCAAAACGCGGCCCACGTCTATTTTTGCTCTGCCCGCGTTGGTTCGCGTGGACAGCGTCATTTGTTGCTCTGCCCGCGTGACTGGTCCAGTAGCTACGGTTTTAATTCCAGAAGAAAAACGCGATCTGCGTTGGTTAAAGCATGGCCCGCGTAGACTTGGTTTGAGTCAATTAATGATGTTTGACCTTTTTGAACATTTTGAATCCCATCTCCCTTCATTGTTCTAAACCCTAGCCCCCAAATCGTGACCTCCTTCCCCACTCACCAAAAACGTGGACCACCACCACCATCCTTGCCACCGGATGCCACCGTACAACCGCCTCCTTGCACCACCGCTGGTCGATGGTACCACCGAGCATCACACCACTGCTCTCTCTCTCTCTCCTTGCCGAGCACCACCATCTCACCACTCCTCTCTATCTTCTTCCCGTCGACCTCACCCACGAAAACCCTAACACCCAAAATCCCTTCGCCGTTCTCTCTTCTCCCCTCTCCGCTGCAAACTAATTAACCGAACACCACCCTTCTCTCTCTGAAATCGCACCACCACAGCAAACCCTGACCTTCGAAACTCTAAACCTACCGGCGAAATCCCAAAACCGACCATCCCTGTCGCGAAAACCCTCAAACCGTGAGCCATCGCCATTCTTCCCTACTCCGATCTGCTACTGAAGCCTAGAACCAACCCATACAGCCGCTGTCTGGCACCGTGTAGCTCGCCGAAAAGGAGTAGAAAAGAATAATTGCCGTAAAAAAATTTTACTTCCTCCACACAGCGGGTTCAAGATTGGGGTGCGGGATACACACATTTTTTTGCGCTTTTCAGATTTTCACGCGCGCATTTTTAGATTTCAGCAATCGGGTCTTCAATTTTGGTACATTCTTTCCTATGTGCTTATAATTGCATAATTATCTATGTTACTTGGGTTTGAAACATTTGTGGACTGTTTGTGAATTGCTTGAGTTAATTATCGGGTAGCAAACTAATCTAGGTAGTGTTAGGTTCTTTTGGGTTTGGCTACTAATGTCTACCAGCGGAACTAAAAGTCCCGCTGCTTCTAAGAAAACCTCAAGGAAAGGTTCTAACAAGGACGCAAATGTCCTTATACTTACTGGGCCATTCCATAAGAGTCGTTATACAACCCTTTTAGATAGACCCATAAAAGCTACTAAATTCCCGTGTCGCGATTCACTCGCCGCACTTGGGATTCTTGATGAGGTTTCTGCGCTGTTCCAAAACATTGGATGGGGTAATTACCTTAACATTAGAGCGCCAACATTTAAGATGCCTACTCTTGAGTTTTTGGCCACACTTGACCATGACAAAATAGAGGGAAAAATTAAATTCCAACTCTTAGGCACATCTTATACGATCTCCTATGGTCAGCTGAATGCGTACATGGGTGCATCTACCGAGGGCACCTTCCTTGAAGACCAACACTACCCCGATGACTTTCACTCGGGCAGAATGTGGCAAGGTATAACCGGATCCAGCTCGTTCACTAAAGGTCGAGACAAGGTCTCGAATATCATTCACCCCTGTTTCCGAATTGCCTACCGTATCCTATCCTGCACCATCTTTGCCCGCAAAGAGCACGGGCAAATCACCAACAATGAATTATTTTTTTTATGGTGCATGACGAGGACAGATGGGCCCAAGCTTGACTTCGCCACATTCTTTGTCCATAAATGCCTTTCCGTCCAACGCAAAGCCGCAGGAGAGATATGTTTTGGGGGCCTAGTCACCGCCATAGCCACCGGGCTTGGCATATCCCTCTCCCCACCATATGAGCCCATTGTTGAGTCCCCCCTCCTGGATCTCACCGCCTTGACGCGCATTCATCAAACCCGCCCCCGACCGCCAGGACATTTTGTTTTGCTCCACTCTATTAAGAGCACTCCTTATATCATCCTTCCTGATCCTAGGATTCGAGATTTCGACCATCTAAATCCGGAAACATGGATGATCGCCCGATCCATTCCTATAGGGGAGCCCATAGACAACGATGATGAGCAAGGGGACGTCCACATGGACGATGCGCCCGAGTCGCAACCGGATCCCCAACCATCGACCTCACATCTACCATCACATTTTCCACTAGACTTCTTTTCCCTATTTGACGCCCTTGTTCGGCTAAAAGAACAAAACACTGCAGACCTGGAGCACCTTCGTGCTCAGCAGGAGATTACCAACCACCAGTTAGCCAACATTTGGGAGTACCACCATCGGAGTGGTCACTTCCCACCGCCCGAGCCCCCGTTTTAGTTTCCATTGTACCCTTTCCCTAAGCATTGTGGACAATGCTTATTTCTAAGCTTGGGGTGGGTTATTTTTGTCTAGTTAGCTGTTACTTGCTTGCATTTTAGGTTGTATATATTTGCTAGTTTAGTTATTTTGCTTACTTCTTTTTCAAATTTATTACATATTAGTTGCATTTAGACTAGATTGTTTGCATTTCATGACATGTTTTTGTTCTCTCTTTCTTCCCATCTAGATCACCCTTAACTGTGAACCATAATATTACTTCATAATTGATCTAGGATTTCTTGACCTTTATGTTTATAACACCACGATCATTTTTTAAACTTTGGATCACCCTTAGGAACTTTTACATGGGATTGTGATAGCATATGTGCACCAGAAAATGATCTATGCAAATGAAACTAGTCGCGACAAATTATGTCAAACAAAGGGCGCAATGACTATTACCCGTGGGTACTCCATAATTGTGTGTAATCGGTTAGGATGTATTTGTGCTACAGACTTTGCTTTAGAACTGGAATATAGATAGCAGCTTTCATCAGGGTTATTTTCGTTTATCTCGCCTCTTTTGCGAGAGTTGTTGTCTTAAATTCTTGTAGTCTTCGTCTTCTTAGTTCTTTCTTCGTGATTTGGAGCAGCAAAGGGGGCGATTTTTAGGGTTTTTCAAGCTTCTTTCAAAATTTATTTCATCTTGTTCTTCCACATTAATGTTTGGTACAATTATTTACTTTTATTTAGCTCTAGTTATGTGTAACTAAGCTCCATTTTGGTTGACATTGGTGATTCCTTGAACAATTAGTTAGGTTTTGAAAGGGTTTATGATCTTGTTCTTGAAGTTTATAAATATGATTCCTAGTTTAATTTTATTTCATTGTTATGTTTGTATTTCATGAATGCAAGTATTTGAATGATTTATGTTAGTTGTTTTCTTGAGTACGTAATAGATCTTCAAAACAACAAGTAACAAGTGGTTTCATGAATGTTTATGCATCTCTCAAACCATGGAAATGTATTCTCCAACATGGTAGTGTAAGGTTTTGACTCCTCTTGGATTTGGTGATTCTTATATTGTAATGCTAGTTGATTTTTGTGAATTAGATGCTTAGTTTGGTTCATGACTTTGACTAAGAAGGTGTGTTAGGAGCTTCTTCAACCTCCATACTAATTAAGAAGATTCTAAGCGATTTAAGCTTTTAAATTGCTATAGCCAAATTAAATTAAAGTTCAAGTATTGCACCATATTCCTTGATGATAAACCTAGCTAGTTATTCATGTCATGAAACCAATGTTGACCAATTCACATCTCATTGATTTAAACCATCTTGCTTAATTGCAACTTTTATTTACTTGTCATATTTAGTTTAATTATTCAAATCTCAAACCCCCCTTATTTTACTTTATTGTTGTTACTAAATCATCTAAACTTTTAGATTGTAAAGAAAATTGAATTGAGCCAGTCTCCATGGATTCGATCCCTTTACCACTTTACACTATTATTTGTGTTAGAATATTGGGTTATTTGTTTGTTGGCCTCGACAACCACCATGGATCTTGTTGGTACATTCAAAAACATCAAATAAACTTTCAAAGATGATTTATAGAAATCTTAGAAGTTTTTACAATCGAAAAACTAGTTTTCTTCCTTAAGAAGCCATGAACCATGAAACTGTTTTCTGGGAAGTAAGATGTGTCGTGTTGGAGAGGGAATATCAGAGTCCATTCGTGCTGTTTTATTTCGATTCTTGGGTCTGGGATGTAGTTCTTCGAGTCTAGTTTCACCACAACTAAGGTTTGTAATTTTTGAAGATCGTTTGGTCAGTCAAAATGGATTTTACCATAGAAGTGCGCAAAACTGCCAGCATGTCCGGCAGATTTGGGGGAAACGTTTTGGTTTAGAAACCCATTCCAAACTTGGTATTTTCAATCAAACTTTTTACAGTAGAATATTTATAGAGTCTAGGATTTTCTACAAATTTTTCATAATTTTTAGAAGTCATTTTATGTTTTTATAAAATTCGAACATTTTGTTGCTTATGTGCAGTTAGTTTTCTGTCAGTAGTAATTCACATTAATTATTAAAAGTAGTTAACTACGTTGGTTAATTCTGGATAAATTACATAAACTAGTAGAGATATTAAAATTTCTGTAATAAAATTTTGGGGATTAAATTCGGACTCTTAGTATATTTTAAAATTTCTTAAAGTCAGCTTATCAAAATCAGAAAACTTAAACTGTGGCATTAGGGTTATATAAACAACTTCACATGCCCTTGGGCGATACTAGGATGTTCCAACACCTACACACATGACTTATATGCACTTATACTTATTGTAGATCTCGCGCCCGATCCTTTGCAAGCTTAGATTTCGTTGAGAAGCTAAGGTGAGTACTCGTAGCCCCTTTTTCGTGCATATCTTTTGGGGGAAAATGACACTCAACATGTTTTACTATACCGTGTTTTAAACTTTTTAATGACAATTGTATGTTGCATAATATGTGCTTATGTGAACTTATACTTGATTATGACTACGAGATGGCTATATATTCCTATGAGCCAACTTATGTTCCCGGCCGGCTATAGTATGTTGGAAGGCTAAATACTTTTGAACCGTTGGGGTTCGGCTTTTTGCATGCTAATGACTAATTACTACCTAGCCGAGATGTTCAGTTATTGCTATGCTATTAATGCAAGTGCTTTACTATCATTGCTACAATTGTCATATCTTAATACTATACACGGTAAACTGTTTTTTTTTAAACCCGCGAGCTCACCAACCTTTGTGTTGTCCTTTTAGAGTGTTCATTTGCAGGTAACACTAATAACACTACTTAAGGATGACTAGAAGACTCTAGATGGACTTAGCAAGACTTATCTATTTCGAGACATTGAAAATGTTTTATTTATTATTTCATTAGACATGGAAAACTTGGTTTTGGGCTTGCATGCCTGTTTCACCTGTCCCGGGTTGTGGGATTTATTTTTTCATATTCTCTTTCATTACTTTTGACTATGATGCCGTGAATATCGACTTATCGCGGCACAAGTCCCCTCTTGTGTCGGGGAAACGTTGTGACACGTTGGTTCTTTGCATTTAGTGTTTTTTTCTCTATAATGGTATCAATGTGTCATGACGATCCTCTCCGTCACACTTCGCGTTTCCGCCTTGGTTGGGTGTGACAGATTGGTATCAGAGTCATTGGTTATAGAGAATTAGATGGATTGGCCTAGACTAACCTAAGAACCACATGTAGTTGCATAATAGGAACTATGTGTGCATTCATACTTGTATAACTCTTCAGGGTTTTGACTACGACATGTCGAACAAGGAATACTCACCATACATCATTACTTCACGTGCCGGAGCTATAACGAAACCTCACCATGTAAACGCCAAGGTATTCCGTACTAGGGAAACGGCTCGCAAGAGAGTTGCACCAATCCAAAAGATTACCTTCACGGTGTCTAAGGAAACCCCGAAGGAACCGACTAAGTAAGGGTTTTTCAATGAACCACTAGAAGAGGATCCCTCCGAGGAACCATTCGAAGAGGAACCTGTTAGATTATGTGAAGAGATAGATAATATGTACTATCGTGTCCAATACTATGTGACACTAAATGATCACACCGCTGCACACCCAATTAGAACCTGTTGGATTTTATCTATTTGTGTATCACAATAATTAATAGTTTAATTAATTATTGAGAAAGAGAAAAATAATAAAAGTCATTTATTATTTAAAAGGAGAAGTTAATATTTAGTTTAAATATTAACGGGACCAGTTAATTAATAGTTATTAGTTAATTAGAAAGGTCGAGGGTATTTTCTGTAATTGATTAATAGTTTAATTAAAGTTGGGCTTTAATTAAACGGGCTTGGGGCCTAATAAGGGTCTATTATATAAACCTTATATAAACCTAATTAGGCCTAATAAGGGGCCTAATAAGGGTCTATTATATCAAAAAGTGAAAAGATAACCCTAAACTCTCCTTCCCTCTCTCTCTCTAATCGGCGGCCCTCTCTCTCCCTCTATTGGGGTTCGACGGCGTGCTAAGGCCGAGAACCCACCACCGAGCGACGGTGGTCGGCGGCGACGGTACACACTGACACGGGTCATGGTTATTTGATCCGAGGTTTAATCCTTAGGCGGTCTAACAGCCAGTTCGAGGTGGTGCAGTAGCGGTGGATAACCTGCAGCTGTCTAGAGGCTTAAAAAAAAGTTTTGTTTTTGCATAAAGGTATAACTTTTTAACCCTCTTCCTCTTTTAGTTTTCTGTACGAGTTAGATGAGATCACTGGAGGGGGTTTTATTTCGCTGTGCATGTTATTATATGTTTTATACCTTACAAAACCCTTCAGTGGTATCAGAGCCACTTCTAACCTCGTAAGGAGACTAGGTAGGTTTCTTTTTATTCTGATGAAATATGATTCTGTTTTATCCAGAAAGAAATTTTTTTGATCATCCAAGTAAATAGAATTCAAGTTTATGATTTCTATTGGATTAGATTAATTAGTTTTTGGATAAAAAGATTGTTAGATTTAATTTTTAATTAAATCTGTTTTTTATTTATTGTTGTTATTTGCGATAACCGAGAGCATCAACACCACCATCGGCGGCGGTCTGCGATGGTTGTGGGGGTACGCGGCGTGGAGAGCGACGCGGTTAGCAGCCCAGTTAGCGGCGCTAACTGTGTGGTGGGCTTCGGCCCAGAGAACCACGGCCCAGGAGGCCTGCGGCCCAGAAGGCCTGCGGCCCAGTTTGGGTTTAGCGGCTAGGGTTAGCGGCGCTAAAGTTTTTTGGGCCTCGGCCCAGTTTTTATTTCTCGGTCCGGTTTCCAATCAATGACCCAGTTTAAATATTTGGCCCAGCTCGCGGTTCAGGTATTTTGTGGTCAATATTAAATTGAAATACAGTTGTTATTTTAATTTAAGGTCTAAATATTATTTTGAGTTTTTGATTAATTATCAAGTATGAAACTTGAAATATATATTTATTGCAAATAACAGAAAATAATATTTAGATGAATAATTAGAAATCAGTTGTTGTTGTACTTTCATGTATTAGTTTAGTACATGTTTGGGATGTCATAGCCGAGCCCTAGACCTTGTGGATTGTTTACTTTTCTGCACTTGTGGTTATGATTGGTTTTATTATTCTATGGTGTGGAGAGGCCTGCGTGCCACTTACAACCCCTATTCTACTTTTGTAAAAGTACTAGAATTAGCGGGCCTGCGTGCCTTTGATCAATCTTGTAATTTTTATATTTCTAGTTTTTTAGTTTTTAGAATAGAATAGATTATTAGAATAAATATGAAGCTGATACAAGAACCAAGAACCAAGGAGCAGGGAGCCGGATTGGATGATGGAGCCAGTGGGAGCTTCAGAATGCCATGCCATGTGTGTTGTGTTTTTTCCACTTAGGTTTTGACCGTCGGGTTTTTCGTGTGGCTCACGAAACCGAGAATAGTTAAGGGCAAGGCTAAGGCATAGTTGTTTGTGGTTGTTTTATTTCTTTACCTATTTTATATATGCGTGGTTGTGATTAACACGATGAAATAAAACAAGGGTTTTAATAATAGTTAATTATTGAAACAGATGTTTTAAAGAAAACTGGCTTTAAAGTTTTTCTCGTTAAAAACTTGGAAATCCTTTTTGGAAAAACTTAGATTAGTGTGCTACCCACCTAATGGTACACCCTTGCTGTTAAACGGTACTCGGGTGTCGGAAGTGCCCAAACCTTGGGCATCCGGGTTCAAACCATTGTGGGAAGGGGCATGAAAGATTCTGTGATAATCGGGAGTCCCGACAAGAATTCATGCTGTCTTAGGTGGTGCGATCTGTTTTGGTGATAATCGGGAGTCCCGGCCCAAAATGCACTAGAGGGTCTAAACATGCATGGTTCCTGTAACCGATGTCCCGAGGATCTAGGAGTCGTGCCCAGTTAGGATACGATTGGTATAGTTCTTACCTACCAGAAATAGCATTGTCCCAGTGGGAAGTGCCCAAACCTTGCATCGGGAAATGTGAAATATGGATCCTAGTCTAATAATTTTTGTTAAAAGATAATAATTATTAGAAGATATAATCAATACTGAATCGGTTTTATCTTTTTCTTTTTCTGCAGATGTCTATTATATCTGTTATTCCATTTTATTCACCAAGAGAGTCTCTAAGTCTCATCACTAGCAAGTGGAATCTTTCAGGTTCAAACTTTGCTGTTTGGAAGATGCATCTGAAAAATGTTTTGGATGCACACGGAAAAATTCACATTATTGAGACATTGCCTCCAGAATGACCAGGAGTACATGCCCAGGATAGTGAGTATGACACTTACTATCAGTATCTAGTTGACGAGTCTGACGTCATGTCGATTCTCATTCTCACAGCATCATCCGAGTTTACGGATGATCTCAGTGAGAAGTCGTCTTATGAGGTTGTTCAAGGATTGAAGCTGAAGTTCAAGTTTAGTGAACGGATATGTCGTATGCTACTGATGAGGGAAATCCTTTCAGCCAAGATGAAAGAAAGTCAGCCTATTAGCGATCATCTCATTAATATGAGAAGGCTCTTGGATTGCTATGAGAGCTTGGGGTCAAAATCAAAACCACATGAGCTAGTTATGCTCTTGTTCGGTTCCTTATCGTACTATTACCAGAAAAGAGTAATGTATGTCCTCGGTGATTTTGAGATGACTGTCGCAGGGTTGCACGAAATCCTCATGTACATTAGCGACGATTTGAACCCAAAGCAGCTAGAGTCACCAGTTGTGGACCCTATGCAGGAGGATGACTGGCTGGAAGAACATGGAGAAATTTGTTACCCAGACTGTGGTAGCAAGGATTCATGTGAGCACTCACTCGACATAGATCAGCTGGACATTAGTTCACCCAATGATACAGGTATCTTTATGATAGATTGTCTTATTACTTCTTATGAATCATGGGTATTGGCTACCGAATGTGGTCATCACATATGCAATCATTTGCAGGGATTCAAGAGAAGTAAGAAACTGAGACAAGGAGATATGGACCTGCGGGTAGGCGAAGGCTCCATGGTTGGTGCTGAAGCTGTAGGGAGATATTGTCTTAGTTTGCCCTCGGGCATGGTCTTAGAACTAGAACCTTGTTATTATGTTCCAAGACTAATTAAAAATGTTATCTCGTTCAATTTGCTAATAGACTGTGGATTTGCTTATGTTTTAATGAAAAGGCTATTTCATGTTTTAAAAATGATGTTTTCTTTTTCAAAGCTACTCCAGAAAACGGTCTATATACGCTAAATTTAGATAACAATGACATCTATCATATAAGTAAGAGATCCAAGAGTAACTTGAATCAAACTTACCTCTGGCATTGTCGTTTAGGACATATAAATGAGAAACGCATAGAGAAGCTCCGAGATGACGGAATTCTAGAACCATTTGACCTGGAGTGATATGATGTTTGCGAATCTTGTTTGTCTGATAAAATGACAAAATAGCCTTTCAATAGTGAGAATGAAAGGGCCAGCGAGTTATTAGGGATTATACACACAGATGTGTGCGGACCCTTTACTCCGGAGGCTATAGGAGGATACCGGTATTTCATAACCTTTACTGACCACTTCAGTAGGTTCGGTTATGTCTACCTCATGAGACTTAAATCTGAAAGTTTTGACAAGTTCAAACAGTTTCAGAAATGAGGTACAAAATCAGCTAGACATGAAGATAAAGTCGCTTCGGTCGGATCGAGGTGGCGAATATCTGAGTCAGGAATTCGACGATCATTTGAAGGAATGTGGGATTGTTTCACAACTCACACCTCCATATACACCTCAGATGAATGATGTATCAGAAAGGAGGAATCGTACACTGCTTGACATGGTACGATCAATGATGAGTCGAAGTTCACTACCATTGATGTTTTGGGGACACGCACTCGAGACAACAGCGTTCATGTTGAACCGGGTTCCAACCAAATCGGTTGAAAAGACACCGTTCGAGGTATGGACGGGGAAAAAGCTCAAAATGTCTTTTCTAAAGGTTTGGGGATGTGAGGTGTATGTTAAGAGAACATTCACGGATAAACTCAATCCCAAATCAGATAAGTGTATCTTCGTGGGCTATCCCAAGGAAACCATGGGATACTATTTCTACAACCCAGATGAGAACAAAGTTTTTGTTGCTCGTAAAGGGGTATTCTTAGAGGAGAAGTTTCTAAACTCAGAGACTCCAAGAAAAGAAATAGAGCTTCAAGAAATTGAAGAGGAGGAGATTACACCACCACCGATAGTTGAACCTGTAGTTCAACAGAGAATTGTTGAACCTCAACCCGAGTCTATGGTTGAGGAAGAGGTGCAAACACAAGACCTTCGCAGGTCTAGTAGGCCTCGTATTGAGCCAGATAGGTATCTGGGATTCCTAGTTGCTTAAGACGAAGGGGATCTTTTAGAACCCACTACCTACCAAGACGCTGCCTCAGGTTTAGAATCTGAGAGATGGCTAGAAGCCATGAAGGCAGAGATGCAATCCATGTATGACAACCATGTTTGGGAGTTAGTGGATTTGCCTCAACACAGTAAAGCTGTTGGGTGCAAATGGGTCTTCAAAAAGAAGACAGACATGGATGGAAAGGTGCATACTTTTAAATCAAGGCTAGTGGCAAAAGGTTTCACGCAAACTCATGGCGTTGACTATGATGAAACTTTTTCCCCAGTGGCAATGCTTAAGACTATTAGGATTCTAATGGCCATATCAGCATATTTTGACTATGAGATATGGTAGATGGATGTCAAAACCGCTTTCCTTAACGGGAAACTGACAGAGGATGTATATATGACACAACCGGATGGTTTTGCGGATCCAAAGAACCCTAATAAAGTATGCAAGTTACTTAAATCCATTTATGGACTAAAGCAAGCATCTAGGAGCTGGAACTTACACTTTGATGAGCGCATCAAAGAGTTTGGTTTTACCAAAAGTGAGTTCGAGTCGTGTGTTTACACCAAATTCAGTGGGAGCGCGGTAACCTTCCTAGTCTTGTATGTACCAGTATTACAGGGAGTAAAATCCTGGTTAGGTAAATGTTTCCAGATGAAAGACTTGGGAGAAGCTGCTTATATACTGGTATAAAGATCTATAGGAATAGATCTAAGCGGCTTGTCGGACTTAGTCAAAGTACTTATATTGACAAAGTCGTGAAAAGATTCAAGATGGATGGATCCAAGAAAGGATTTTTTCCTATGCAATCTGGCGCGATTTTGAGCAAGGCTCAATGTCCTGTGTCTAGTCAAGATCAGGACAAGATGAAATCGATACCATATGCCTCGGCAGTTGGTTCGATTATGTATGCCATGCTATGTTCTAGACCCGATGTTGCCTATTCTATCAGTGTCACGAGTAGATATCAGCAAAATCCTGGTGAAGTTCATTGGGTGGCCGTCAAGAATATTCTCAAGTATCTGAGAAGGACGAAAGACATATTCCTAGTATATGGAGGTTCGATGGATGAGCTCAGTGTAACTGGTTACACTGATGCTAGTTTCCAGACCGACAGAGACGACTTCAGGTCACAGTCAGGATTTGTCTTTACCCTAAACAGAGGAGCCATATCTTGGAAGAGTCAGAAGCAAGATACAATAGCAGATTCTACTACAGAGGCATAGTACATTGCGGCAAGTGATGCGGCAAAGGAAGCTGTCTGGCTGAATAATTTTATCTCGGATCTTAGAGTTGTTGCCGGTATCTCTAGACCGATCGATATATTATGTGACAACTCAGGGGCTGTAGCGCAAGCTAAAGAGCCTGGAGATCATCAGCGGAAAAGGCATGTACTCAGGAAATATCACCTCATCTGAGAGATCATTGGAAGAGATGATATTAGATTTTAAAAGATACCGACGGACGACAACGTTGTTGACCCGTTGACGAAGCCGCTAGCTAGGGCTAAGCATGAGAGACATGCGAGTTCTATAGGAATGCAGTACTTGGAACATAGCAGCTAGTTCGTGTTTTTGATTATTATTATAGATATAACTTGAGACTCTTTTATTATGTAATTACATTTCATAGGATTGAAATAGGAGGTTTTTACATAATTGTTTCTAGTTGTCTATTTTTAGCATGTTTAACCTATCCATGACAAGTCAAGTGATGAGTTGTCTAAATGCCCGTAGCTACTTAATGTAGTGGGAGCTACATTAGGGAGGTAACGCTATTATGAATATTTGATGATTTATTCGGGTATGAATAAAAGCACAAGGTTGTGACCAAGTATTCATAGATATTTATCAGGGGATAAATATTGGAGTGATCCGCATCGAGTTTACTTCATGGAGCGTTAACATAAGTAAACTTGATAGGTTGTCCTTAGACATGAGATATTTGGTTTGGGACTTGGTAACTTCTGTACTTTAGCATGTTCTAAAGTCACGCCGTAACAGGGTGATCATAAGGGGCTTGTCTAGGTGCAGCGGAAGCCATGTGCTCAAATTGCAAATAGTCAAGATGGAATTTGCACCTCTTTTTTAGGAGAGATATTTTTTGAGCTCCTCGACGATTAAGACTACTGAAAATGCGTGGCCGCGCTTAGTTAGAATGATAGTTATTCATTCGGGAAACCGTAACTGCAGAGTGTTGAAATCAGAGTCGAGAAAATCTGAGTATTAGATGGGAAATATCGCGATGCAAAAGGAAAAGCCTAGATAATCCAAGGTGTGGATTATATCTCTAGATATAAGAGATCTCATAGTCTGGTTAACCTAAGTGTCTGGCTAGGGACCTCCTTAGGCCAACGATGTACAAGGAGTGTTACTTATCTTGCACAAGTGGGAGTCTGTTAGATTATGTGCAGAGATAGATAACATGTACTTTCGTGTCCAATACTATGTGACACTAAAGAATCACACCGCTGCACACCTAATTAGAACGTGTTGGATTTTATCTATTTGTGTATCACAATAATTAATAGTTTAATTAATTATTGAGAAAGAGAAAAATAATAAAAGTTATTTATTATTTAAAAGGAGAAGTTAATATTTAGTTTAAATATTAACGGGACCAGTTAATTAATAGTTATTAATTAATTAGAAAGGTCGAGAGTATTTTCTGTAATTGATTAATAGTTTAATTAAAGTTGTGCTTTAATTAAACGGGCTTAAGGCCTAATAAGGGTTTATTATATAAACCATATTTACCTCTTATTAATCACATGTTAATCAAAAAGAGAAAAGATAACCCTAAACTCTCATTCCCTCTCTCTCTAATCGGCGGCCCTCTCTCTCCCTTTATTGGGGTTCGACGGCGGCGCTAAGGCCGAGAACCCACCACCGAGCGACGGTGGTCGGCGGCGACGGTACACACACACGGGTCACGGTTATTTGATCCGAGGTTTAATCCTTAGGCGGTCTAGCAGCCAGTTCGAGGTGGTGCAGTAGCGGTCGATAACCTGTAGCTGTCTAGAGGCTTAAAAAGAAAGTTTTGTTTTTGCATAAGGGTATAACTTTCTAACCCTCTTCCTCTTTTAGTTTTCTGTACGAGTTAGATGAGATCACTGAAGGGGGTTTTATTCCGCTGTGCATGTTATTATATGTTTTATACCTTACAAAACCCTTCAGAACCCTCCGAATAGTCATCTGAGGAAGAACCGATAGAAATATCGAGTGACGACTCAAGCGAAGACGAGATCGACTCGGATCTCGAATCCGACGCACGGAGCTGATTTAGACTATAGATGCGCTGATTACCTATCCTAGCACCACTAGTAGGATTTTCTATGTTATTTCAATTATGATGTCTCATTCCTATTGTTACAACGAAATCAAAAATCTATAAATAAAGTGGTCTTTTATTTGAGTAATTGTATGAAACATTGTATGCACCACTTGTATTCCTTTGCGGATTAACCGCAACAACTATCGCTCAAAACACCTCAACATCACATACTATTATACGTGAGACCTTTATGTGATTACTTGATTTTATTGATTCTTGTTATAGAAGTTATATTAGAAATGGGAAAGGGCTGAGTGAATGCTCCAATAGCTATGCAACAGAAAGAAATATATAGACTCAGAATTCTTGATCTAGCTTTATTCCATGTTCTTGTTTGATTGTTGCCTTAGAGTATGATTAATTATTTGAAAGACTATGTATTTTGGCATCTTGCACAGTAGAGTATTCATGAAAGCCTGGACCCTTAGGTTACTATAGTGTCCCATGCAAGTGGAACAACATGCTTACTAATACATTATTAGAAACTGTGATAAGCATGGATGCATAGCGTCTGTCCAACGCCATGCACACACGCCTATCACAAGGACCTGTAAGGTAGTACGAGACATTCTGTGAAACGAGCTACGGATTAGGAGCCAACACAAACTATTTGTCATGCCCATCAAATCTACCTTTTGTATAGAATATTCCTCCGAAAGGATCAAACCGTTGGAATGGCCGTGGGCGTGGCCGTGGTATCGGCACTAGGGGAGATGAAGCAACAAACCCCAACATTGCCGAAATGATAGCGCGATAACTTCAAGCACTTATTTCTCATCTTGTGACCCAAATCAGTAACAACCTCAACCACCAAAACAACAATACCAACAATGTAGTAGGTTATGGATATCAGTAAATGTGCTGAACACCAGAAGGTGGAGTACGCAACATGTTCCTTGGTAAATAAGGTACTGAAAGGGTGGTATACTCAGATCCAAGTCAGAGGGAGGCCTGCTGTTATAGGAATGACTTGGGAAGAACTTAAGGCGTTGATGGAGAAGGAATTATGCTCGAGCACTGAAATTCAAAAGTTGGATGATGAGTTATGGGACCACAAGATGGTAGGGGCAAATCATGCCGCTTACATTGACAGGTTTCACGAACTGGCAAAACTTGTGCCTCGATTGGTTACTCCGGAATCCAAGCGAATTGAGAGGTACATCGCGGGGCTTGTACCCCAGATTCGAGCAATGGTCAAGGCAACCGAACCGCCGACGATACAGAGTGCCATACTGAAAGCGGGGTGTTAACTGAGGAAATGGTTAAGAATGAGACCCTGACCAAAAGTGTGGAGAAGAGGAAGGAGGAAGGAGAATCGGGTAAACAGGGGAACACTAGAAACAATAACAAGAAGCCGAAAGTAGCAACAGGCTACGTGACAGCTAATCCGGTAAGGAAACTGTATTCGGGTACGGCACCAAAATGCATTACTTGCAACTATCATCACTACCAAAGAATACCGTGTCAACACTACACAACCTGCAACCGATTAGGGCACTATGCAAAGGACTGTAGGAATGGGGGTAGGATGGTGGCCCCGATAAACACTGGAACCCAACGGGTAATCGGGGTACATGTTATTAATGCGGTAGTACTGAGCATTACCAAAACGCTTGTCCAAGGCTTAATCGACCACCTACAGCGGGAGGAAATACACCAAACCCACCCTTAGCTATAGAAGGAAATCGAAACCAAGGGAATCATGGCAATCAAGCTCGTGGAAGAGCATTTGTCATGGGAGCAAACGAAGCTCGCCAAGACCCCAACATCGTTACGGGCACATTCTCTTTAAATAATTTCTATGCTACTATACTATTTGATTATGGCGCCGATTATAGTTTTCTTTCTACCGATTTCGTAATCTTAATGGATATGAAGTCTAGCAATTTAGTCACTGTTTACTTGATAGAGATAGCTGATTGGGAGAAAGTAGAGATTAGTAAGGTTGTTCATGGGTGTACTCTAGAATTATAGGGCGTTATTTTTAGTATAGACATGATACCTTTTGGGCATGGGAGTTTTGACGTGATCGTGGGGATGGATTGGTTGTTGAAACCCAAAGCCGAGATTATATGTCACAAAAAAAAAGTAGTGTGAATTCCTTTTCCATGTGGCAAGGTGCTCCTACTTCATATAGATCAACCTGTAGGAGACACGAGACGTCTTATGAGCGCGAAATCCGAAGAGAGGAAACTTGAAGATATTCCTATAGTTTGGATTTTTTTTTCCGGAAGTGTTTCCCGAGGACTTGTCTAGATTACCTCCTGCTCGACAAATGGAAATTGCCATTAACCTAATACCGGGAGCTACTCCGGTATTAAGGTCACAATACCGATTGACACCATCGGAGATGCAGGAATTGGCCAGCCAAATACAAGAATTGCTGGATAAGGGTTTCATCCGACCTAATCAGTCACCTTGGGGAGCACCCGTTTTATTCGTCATGAAGAAGGATGCATCGACTACCGTGAGTTGAATAAGTTATCCATCAAGAACCATTATCCTCTTCGTAGGATAGATGATTTGTTCGATCAACTGCACGCGACATTTTTCTAAGATATATCTCCGATCTGGTTACCACCAATTTAGGGTACGTGAGAAGGATATACCGAAAACCGCGTTCAGGACCCGTTACGGACACTTCGAATTCATATTTATGCCTTTTGGGTTTCCCAATGCACCTGCGGTGTTCATGGATCTTATGAACCGAGTGTGCAAACTATTTCTGGATGAGTTTGTATTCATCTTCATTGATGACATACTGATCTATTCCAAGTCCAAGGAGGAACATGAAGAACACATGAGGTTGATTCTAGAATTGCTTAGAGGGAAAAAACTTTACGCCAATTTCTCGAAATGTGAGTTTTGGTTGAATGAAGTACATTTTGTCGGCCACGTGGTTAATGACAAGGGAATTCATGTGGACCCCAATAAGATCGAGGCCATTAGTAAATGGAAAACCCCTACGATGCCATCGGAAATCCGATTGTTTTTGGGTTTGGCCAGATATTTCCGAAGATTCATTGAGAACTTCTCAAAGATCGCCAAGCCACTCACACTGTTAACAAAAAAAGAAAAGAAAATTGACTGGAATGAGGAATAAGAAGAAGCATTTCAGAATTTAAAGGATAGATCATGTAATGCCCTGATTCTGACTCTTCCTGATGGTCCGGATGACTTTGTGATGTACAATAATGCTTCTCATCAACGTCTAGGATGCGTTCTCATGTAGAGAGGTAAGGTGGTTGCATACACGTCCCGAAAACTAAAGATACACTAAAAGAACTATACCACTCACGACCTGGAATTGGGTGGTGTGGTCATTGCACTCAAAAGTTGGAGACACTACCTATATGGTATGAAGAGTGTAATCTATACCGATCATAAAAGTCTACAGCATATCTTTGATCAGAAGGAGTTAAACATGAGATAGAGGCATTGGGTTGAACTTTTCAGTGACTATGATTTTAAAATTCGTTATCACCCTGGGAAGGCGAATGTGGTAGCGGATGTGCTCCGTAGGAAGGAAAGAATTAAGCCTAGACGTGTGCGAGCCATGAGCATGACAATCCAATTGGGTATCAAAGGAAGGATACTCGAAGCGCAATTAGAGGCATCTAGCGACATGAATTCTCCGAACGAGATGTTTCGGGGTTTGGATAAACAACTAGAGAAGAAGGAAGATGGTGGATTGTATTTTGTGGAACGAATTTGGGCTCCACAAACAGGAAATCTAAGGACACTAATTCTGGACAAGGCTCATAATACAAAATACTCTGTGTATCCCAGTACGAATTAAATGTATATGATCTTAGAGACGTCGATTGGTGGCCAGGGATGAATAAGGATATAGCTACCTATGTAGGCAAGTGTCTGACTTGCTCGAAGGTAAAAGCCGAACACCAAAGACCTTCGGGACTACTACAGCAGCCAGAGATCCCTGAATGGAAATGGGGGAACATAACCATGGATTTTGTCACAAAACTACCAAGAACTAGTAGTGGTCATGATTCTATGTGGGACATTGTGGATAGGATGACAAAGACAACACACTTCTTAGCAATTCGTGAGGACTACAAGATGGAAAAGCTAGCAAGGGTGTATATCAGTGAGATCGTGGCAAGACACGGGGTGCCTGTGTCTATTATATCTGATCGAGATAGTCGGTTTACCTCGCGGTTCTAGTAAACACTACAGAAAGCTTTGGGTACAAGACTAGTCCTGAGTACAACTTATCATCCTCAAACCGATGGTCAGAGTGAGCGAATGATTCAAACCCTGGAAGACATGCTTAGGGCTTGTGTTATTGATTTCGGGGGAAGCTGGTATATACATCTACCTTGAATTGAGTTTTCATACAACAATAGTTACCATACGAGTGTTAAGTACGCTCCGTTTGAGGCCCTATTGATGGTCCCGTATTATCTACGGATGAAACAATGCTTGGAAATTTAACCTTCTTGTATGTGTTAGTGTGTGTTCGGTTTCGAGAGTGAGAGCCGAGAGAGATTAGAGAGAACACACAACACAAGGAATGAGAAATGCAAAGCTTAACATTGACCATGTGGGGTAAATGTCTTTATATAGCATTTCCCAACTTTGGGTGTTATCCAAAAATCATCATAACACCTATTTTTAAACCAAAAATGGAATTTATAGTAAAAACTCATACACCCCAAGAACACGAAGAACACTTTTTGAGATTTGTGAAATATTTTTGCACCAAAGTGTTCCCCATGTGTTCAAATGTGCCATCGCAAGTTTAGTTTCACCAACGGAGTTAGTTTCGAATCCTAAAAGTTCAACTAAAGTCTCTAAAACCCTTATCGCATGCGGAAGTTTGAAGCCCCAAAATTACAACTTAAAGTCGAAATTTCAAAATTATAATCCGTACAAGTTGTTACCTATATGATTAGGAGTATTTTGACACTAATATTGAAAATTTTGGCAGCGTAACGAGAGAGTTCGAAAAATCAAGTAGCCAAGATTGAGAGAGTTTGAAAGTTTTCAAATTTTGAATCGTATGAAGGAAGTTAACTGATGGGTAACTTATGTCAGTGAAAAAAGACACATGTCAAGCTCCGATTGGCCCTCACAGTCGGTAAAAAACCCGGCTGATAGCCCATGGAATGGCCTATACTCGTTGTTAAGCCAGAGGTAATCGTATGCGATTTCCCCTTGTAAATGCCAATCGCATGCGATTGACTCACCGAATCCGGCTTATAGAACTCTTGAATCGCATGCGATTCACCTTTTGGTGTGTTAATCGCATGCGAATCACCCTTTGGTTTCCAATCGCATGCGATTCACCCTTTGTTTATCAATCGCATGCGATTAAGCCTTGGACTTGCTATCAATTTATTTGAATCGCATGCAATTGATTATTGATCCATATAGGTCAATAACTTGCGATTGATGACCAATGTGATTGATTCCATGCGATTGAACCAATACTTGGAAAAATTAATTTTGTTGGGTTTCAAGATATTCCATGCGATTGAAGCATAGGATGCGATTGCTTGAAACAGAACCCAACACTTGAAAAATTTCTGAAAAATCAAGATATCTGAATTTTGAGATTTGAATCAAACACAGGAGGACTCTCTGGGTCAGGAATCCGAGAAGTCACAGGGGGACAAGTAACAGAAATAGAAGGGGAATCCTCAGCATAGAGATCTGTAAATGGATTAGTCTCAGTGACCGTAGGAGCCGTTATAGTAACACTTGTTTGTACATCTGTGTTGTCCCTGTTGTCAGTTAAAACAGGAGAAGATTCAGATCTAAAGAAATCAAACATAAAGTCAAGATTAGTATTTGAACTAGACGAATTGTTTGATTCTTTATTTTGAAGCACCGGTCCTGAACAGGTATGTTAAAAAACGTTTACTGTTGGTTTTGGTGGAAAATCTGTAACATTCAATGCATCATCAAATGTTACGTTGATGCTTTCACCAATGCTCTTTGTTCGTTTATTAAAAACTCTGTAGGTTTTGGACTCAGTAGAATAACCTAGGAAAAGAGCATCATCAGCTTTGGGAGCAAAATTTCCTAGATTATCCTTGTCATTCAGTACAAAGCACTTATTACCAAAGACATGAAAGTATTTGATATTAGGCACAATGCCATTGGCCAGTTCATATGGAGTTTTATTAAAGCTTTTATTAATGAAAGAGCGGTTCTGCGTGTAGCAGGCGGTGCTGAGTGCTTCAGCCCAAAAGGAAGGTGGGAGCGCATAATCGGATAGCATGGTTCGGGCAACTTCAACCAGAGTTCTGTTTCTTCTTTCCACTACACCATTTTGTTGTGGTGTGTATGCAGCGGAGAACTGATGACTGATCCATACAAGGTCACAAAAGCTCTTCAGAGTATTTTTCTTAAATTCAGTTCCGTTATCTGTCCGGATAGAGACAAAACTCTGACTGTGCTTGTTCTGCTGTTGCTTGATGAAGGAAATGATTGTTGGAGTGGCTTCATCTTTTGATCGCAGAAACTTGACCCAAGTATATATTGAGTAGTCGTCCACCATGACTAGAATATACTTCTTTCCACTTTTGGACTGGATCCTCATAAAACCACAGAGATCCATGTGCAGGAGTTCCAAAGGCTTCGTAGTGCTAAATACTTGTTTAGATTTATGTGACGCCTTCTACATCTTCCCTTTCTCACAGTCTGCACACAGATGATCTTTTTTGAACCTTAACTTGGGAATGCCTCTCACCAAGTCACCCGTGACTAGTTTGTTGAGATTTTGAAAGTTCAGGTGAGAGAGTTTTCTGTGCCATTGCGAAGTAAGATCTGTAGATGCTTCGGACAATAGACACACAGAGGTAGGGGAGTCATACTTTTCCAAATCAATGGAATACAGGTTAGATTTTCTTGAACCTGCCAGCAACTCATCTCCATTTTTAGTTAAAACAGAACATTTGTTCTTCTTGAATACTACCTCTAGGTCTTTATCACAGAACTGTCCAATTCTGAACAAATTATGACCCAGCCCTTCAACATAGGAGACTCTCTTGATGTTGATGTGCCTTTTCTCTATGTCTCCGTACCCCATTATTGGTGCAACATTGTCATTCCCAAAACGTACATTCCCGGAGTACTTAGGAACATAGTTCTTGAGAAGACTTTTGTTGCCAGTCATATGTTTGGTGCAACCGGAGTCCAGGTACCACAAGTGAGGTGCCTGCAAAAAGAGAGTAAAGCGCGTTTAGGTCCCCATATATGAATGGGTCCTTGATTGTTAGTTCCTTGAATTGGTTGAGTAGGGATTGTATCTACTTGTGGTTGTGAAACTTCTAATGATCTATCCTTAAGTACCCATGTGGCTTTAATATTTTGTCGAGAAGGAGTAGATTTGAAAGGGATTGGCTTAGAAGGAAGTTTCATTACCACTGTTGGTTTGATAGTTGATGGAATCGAAGGTTTTGGATTCGGAAGAGTTGCGGAAGCGTTATGTTTTCGAATCCATGTTGGTGAAGAAATCTTAAGAATTCTTTGTGACCTTACATCAACTTGCTTTTGCTGAACTGGAACACTGCGAGTAGTAAGTTTTGCTACTCGTTGATTGGATGATGGCTTGGGTTTAGAAGTTTTGGAAATTTTGGAAGGTGGATTGCGAGATTGCTTGTGAGAATGTAAGTGTTTTTCCTGTGCAATCCAAGCCCTTTTAAATGCTTCGTAGCCCTGCTGTCTGCAGACTTCCAGTTCCTTGATGGTCAGTAATCGCCTTGATTTGTGCAAACGTTTGAGTGCATGTGACTGACTAGTTGTGATCCATTGGTGAATTATTATTCCTTTTGAGGTTATGAATGGAACACATACTTGGTTAGCATAAAAATCAGTCCAATCAGCACATGGTTTAACACCTAAAGATTTTCTCAATTGATCATAACAACATTTAAATTCACAGTGTCCATGAGTACAACCATCACTCATACAAAACATGGTAGAAGAAATTTTGTCTTGTGAACAGGAATGATTACAGACAGAATCAAACATCAAAACATTTTCACAGACAAGTTTCAAATTTGAACATTTCCTAGTGGATCTAGGAATAACTCTTTTCCATGATTCTTTTATTTTACACTCCTCGTTTCCAGGCTTCTTCACATCTGCAGCAGAGGGTAAAAGATTAGAATTAAGTCGTGGTCGACTAGCTGCAGCTAGTGATGATTCAGGTACGTCTAAGTGCATACGAGAAATGTGATTGGAAGTGGAAAGTTTCTTTGGTTTGTAAATCTGTTTAAGCTTAAGATTTGTTACACGAGTATTATTAATGCTAAAAAACCCAAAATATTGTAATAGAATAATATAGTGTGAGGGGGCTTATTGTACATATACCCAAGGCGTATATATACCTTATGCTTAGTGTAAAGGTGTAAGGATTGCCATTATTCAAAGAATAAACTATGTGTTTTCTATGGTGTAAATGAGAGTCTCTCTCAACCTTTCTCATAGTTTCTTATGAAATCCTTCAATCTACCACTTCTTATGTTCTATCAAGTGGTATCAGAGCCAATTCTTCTTTGAAATTGGTTCGTGATTCAAGCTTCAATCATTAGCAATCATCATCTAAATCAAATCAAGTACAGATGAAGAACTCTGCATCGATTTCAGCGCTGTAAAAGGTAAAACTCTTCCTGTTTTCGTCTGGGTTCGATCATCTCGAAATCTGTGATTGATTGATTGAAGAAACATGACTCAATCATTGGTGACTCATTGATCAATCATTGGAAAAAGGTACTTTATATTCGATTCAAAGTTTTCTCTGTTTACTGTTCATCTGAAGGTCTGAAGTTTCTGATTAAAACTCATCATTATTCTTCTCCAATCATTGGATAAATGGGTGCAATTGATTAGTAATCAGTACTTACTGTAATTTTTGTCATTACATCAAATGTCAAATCAACTGTTCTTGGGAAAAGTGAAAATTTGGAAACGGAAGTCTCTATTAAAGCTTGAATTTGGAATTTATGTTCTTAGTTTAGAAAACAGTTTTAGAATTCAATTTGATACTGTCACGATCGCCAATCATTATTTTGTACTTTGCAAGTTATTTGGAAAAGAATGATTGGATAATCATTGCTTTCTGAAACTTTGAAGTTTGAGCTGAAGAACACCAAGAACAATTCAGATCTGAGATTTCAATCTGTTGATTTGAAAAACACCTACGAAAAGGTGTTTGTGGGTGAAAATTTGTTGTGATTGGAAAGGTTGTTACTGATCGTAGAGGTTAGGTGTAACAGACAAGTGCGTTTACTGACCTACTGCGATTACTGACCTACTGCGATTACTGACCTACTGCGAATGTATTATTCTAACCAAGTGTTAATTGTGTGCAGTGTTAACCAAGTTTAAATCGCAGCCAAATCGAATTGTTCACATTGACTTTTTTAATTGACTTCGAATCAAGATACAGTTCCACAAGTGTTGATTCAGACTTTTGTGCGTATTAACTTTCTAGTCTGACTACAATTCAAGATACTGGTTACAAGTTTCAAGTAGAAATTCAGAGATTCGCATTCGAGATTCACATTCGCATTCGCATTTGCATTCGATCAGAGAACTGGTTTCAAAGTGTTTTAATTTGCATTCGAATATCTTGTCTGCCTTCAGATTGAAATTTTGCTAAGAATTGTATTTGTTGGATAGATTCGCACTCGATTACTTGAGTTCGCATTGATCAAAGTTTGAAAACGAGCATTAGTTGAATTTACATGTGTTGAATTCGCATTCGATTGAGGATTCGTATTCGATTGATTGTATTCACAGTTAATTGATCAAAGTTGGGAAACCATATTGCATTGATTGAATTCGCATTCGATTAAGGAATTCACATTCGATTGGAAGATTCGCATTCGATTATTCAGATTGCATTCGATTTCATCATGGTTTATAATTTCAAAGAAGAATCGATCATCATGTCTAGTTCAAATGAGATGCTTGCAATTGACACTGATACAAAACCCCCGGTTTTGTTTAGAAATGATTATCATGTGTGGAAGGGAAGGTTTATGGACTTTCTATAACACAATGACACATATGGTCAAGCTATGAGGGATTGCATTGAAAATGGTAACAAACAGTTTCTCAAAGTCATTCCTGCAATTCCTGGTAATAATCCTGAAATTACCGCTGAAAGAAGAGAGAAATCATTTGATGAGCTGACAGCACAAGAAAAGGAAATTAAGAAGGCTGAAAGAATGGCTAAGTATTATCTCAAGCAAGGTTTATCATCTGAGATATATACCAAAGTGGATAGTCTTGAGACAGCAAAATAGATCTGGAATGAGCTGAAAAGACAACTTCAAGGTACTGAACACGGTGAATATATCAAGAAGACTAAATTGGTGAATAGTTTCAATGACTTCTCTGCAAGGGAAAATGAACTATTTCATGAGACTTACAGTCGTTTCTGCAGACTGTTGAATGAGTTAAGATCCAACAAGATTCCCAGATCAGATCTTGATCAGAATTATGTATTTTTGAAATCTCTGGGAAGTGAATGGAATGAGCATGTGAAGTTGTACAAACATGTGAACAAATATCTGACACAAGTAACCTTTCATAACATCTTCGAAGATCAGAATCAGTATCAGTCAGAAGTCTCAAAGTTTTCCTCTAAGGTGTCTCCTGCTGATCCTCTAGCTCTGGTAGCTTCTGACAAACATCCCAGAGATCACACAAGATCTACAAAATTTAAACAGGTTGTTTTTAGTGAATCGGATCCTGAATATTTAGACTCAGACTCTGTGGAAGTAGCTATTCAGGCTTTATAATTTGTCACTCAAACTTTCAAGAATCGGTTTAACAAGACCAACAACAAGCAAAGGTTCACTTCTGGATCACGGCGTCCTGAGAACTACAGGTCTACTGACAAACCAAGGTTTGAACGGGAAGAAAAGAAGGTGGAGAAAAGAGGTGAGATGAAATGCTACAACTGTGGAGGATCAGGACATCTTATCAGAAATTGTCCTCAAAAGAAAACCAAAGATGCTGAATACTACAAACAGAAATATCGACTGTCCAAACAGAAAAAGGCTGGAAAAGCTCTCATGGTTGAGGAGGATCAATTTCTATCTGATACAGATTCTGACAGTGATGTTGAAGCTGAAGAGCATGCTCAATTCTCCTTTATGGGAAAGAATGGAGAGTTAGATGAGGAGAATAACCCTACCTTTGACATGTCAGACTCAGAGACAGATCAGGTAAATACTAACATTGATTTGCTTGCAGGTTTTAACAATGCTCATGTTCAAACTATTCTTAAAAAGATGAAAAACTTAGAATCAAGTGTTAGTAATCTGAAAAGTAAAAACAAGTCTATAAAACAAGTAATTCAAAGTCAAGATCAAGAGGCACAAGGTATAATTGATAAACTTGAAAAGGATTTACAAATGTCAAAAGATCAATTGAAAACAACAAGTTCCAAACTTTCTGATTTGACAATTGAGACACAAACTATCATTCACGATCTTAAGGCTGAACGTGTGAGTGTTGAAAAGGATTCTGAGATCCTTCAAACTAAAAATTCCGAATTGTTCACTAAAATAAAACAGCTTGAAGATTTTATTATTAAAAGGAATCAAAGTGAACAAACAATTTTCTTGCACAAACAAAAGGAAAGACCTTACAGCCGTTGGACGTTTGAAGGCTTAGGATTTGACAATCCTCATGTGTTGAATAAAGTCACGTGCAAACAACTGTTCAATGTGGATCTGTTCAATCTGGGTTTTAGAGCAAGAAAGAAGTTTGTCGGCCAAGAAGAAGCACAAGTTAAGGAGGAGGTGAAAAGAAGTCTTCAAGAGCATGCAAAAATATCTTTTGATTACACTGCTCTAAATGCATCATATAACTCTGATTTTCCAACAACCTCAAGTTCCAAACTCACTTCTTCAGGTTGTATGCACCTTCTGTTTCCAAACCTCTGTTGGAGTATATTCCTTCTCTTGAGTTACTAAAGCGATTCTACACTCTTCAGGTTTACTGCTTCACTTCTCAAATAATCATTGATATCTCTTCTTTGGTTATCTCAGACCCATCAAATTCAGTTACTCTTCGTTCAACAGTTTCTGTCTCATCCAATTCCAATTCGTCTCTCATATTGAAATTTTCACTCTTTCACGACAAGTTGATGAATTGAAATGGGCAAACGAAGTTCTTCGCTCTGAGCTCTCCCAAGTTCTGAAAAAGGATGAAGAAATCATTGATAGACTGTGTGTGGAGAAATTTGAACTTAAAAGTCTAGTCAAAAAGCTGAGCTCAACTCCAAGCACAAATGAGGATTACGACGCCCAAGATTTTTTCTATCAACATTCATCCATGGCAGATCATGCACCATCCACTGCGATATCATCAGTTCCACAAGTTGTTCAATCAGTTACACCAGTAACGTCTGTTCCAACCTTAAGTGTTAAAAATATTTTAAAACAGGCTATTCACACATGCACTTACTCATCATATCTTTCAAATGAGATACTAGAATCTTCTGCTGCAGCTGCTCGTCGTCTTAGAGCAAAAACTTATGTGTTTGTTGTACCTGCAGATGTGAAGAAAGCAGACATGAAGACTCAAATAAAAGCAAAATGGAAAAGGGTCAAACTTAAGTTGAATAGGATATGTACCACATTTTCTTCAGTCTGTGAAAACATTTTAATGTGTAGGAAAACATGTTTATCTTTCAATGAAACATAAAAAGTTGCTTTAAATATGTTTTGCATGAGTGATGGTTGTATGCATGGTCATTGTGAATACAAATGTGAATATGATCAACTCAGAAAATCTTTAGGAATCAAACCATGTGCACGGGAACAGGAACTCAAGCACAAATCACGTTCCAAACGTACATCAGTTTCAACGTCCCCAACATGGGTGCCGAAGAGGTCTGTTTATGTTATATCCAACTTACAACATTCATCAGAGGCAAAGAAGTTGAAGTCTACTTCCAAGAATTCTGCTTCCAAGTGGATATCCAAATCCGTCGCTTCCGCAACATGTGCCACTCATACAACTTCTTCACCTCCTTCAACCTCTTCTAATCGTCAAACTGTGAACTTTCAACCGAAACACAAACAGATTAAATCAGATAAACAGTTAACTCAAAAATGGATTCCAAAGAAATCATCAAGCAATGTTAACTCTGTTGCATCACAAACATGTCCAACTCCTTCCATAAGACCTGACAACTCAGGACCCATTCATAAATGGGGACCTAAATCTTCTTTGTTTTCCTTTTGCAGGCACCTGATCTATGGTACCTGGACTCCGGGTGCACAAAGCACATGACAGGCGACAAAAGTCTTCTAAAAAATTATATTTCTAAGTACTCAGGATATGTAAGATTTGGGAATGACAATGTCGCACCAAATTTGGGGTACGGAGATATAGAAAGAAAGAACATCAAAATAAAGAAGGTACCTATGCAGAAGGACTGGGTCATAATCTCTTCAGCATCGGGCAATTCTGTGATAAAGATTTAGAAGTGGTGTTCAAAAGGAATTCATGTTCAGTATCTACCGAGTCTGGCGATACTCTTCTATCGGGATCAAGAAAATCCAACTTATACTCCATAGATCTGATACTCTATAATACACCCACTTCCATCTGTTTATTGTCTGAAGCATCTTCTAACCTAACTTCGCAATGGCACACGAAGCTGTCTCATTTGAATTTCAAGAATATCAACAAATTGATCACCAATGATCTGGTCAGAGGCATGCCAAAGTTACAGTTCAACAAGACTAATCTGTGTGCAGACTGTGTTAAATGCAAATTGCGGAAGACATCTCATTTCAGTAAACAGGAGATGAGTACCACTAAGCCACTTCAATTGCTACACATGGATTTGTGTGGTCCGATGAAAATTCAGTCTCGGAATGGGAAGAAGTATATCTTAGTCATGGTGGACGACTATTCCAGATATACTTTGGTCAAATTATTGCGCTCAAAAGATGAAGCTGCTTCAATTCTCATCACCTTTCTCAAGCAGCAACAAAACAAGAACAATCAGAGTGTTGGTGCCATTAGATCTGATAATGGAACTGAATTCAAGAACAACACTCTGAAAAGTTATTTTGATCATGTGGGAATCACACATCAATTTTCAGCCGCATACACACCTCAACATAATGGTGTGGTGGAACGTCGTAACCGAAGTCTGGTTGAGGCTGCTCGTACTATGCTGTCTTACTCTGGACTCCCACCTTCCTTCTGGGCTGAAGCGATCAGCACTGCCTGCTATACGCAAAATCGTTCTTTCATACATAAGCGTTTAAATAAAACTCCATATGAACTGGAAAATGGGATTGTACCTAATATCAAATATTTTCACATATTTGGTAATAGGTGCTTTGTGCTTAATGATAAAGCTAACCTAGGAAATTTTGCACCAAAAGCAGATGAAGCAATTTTACTTGGTTATTCACAAGCGTCAAAAGCATATAGTGTTTTCAATCAAAGAACTAAAACTGTACAAGAAAGCATAAACGTTACATTTGATGATTCATTAAATGTTCTTTCAGTTCCACCTGTACATTCAAAAATCGCTTCTGAACATCTCCATTTAGAACCGGGTCTTCAAATACAAGATACAAACATTGCAACCAGTTCACATGATAATGATCTAGATTTTATGTTTGATATCTTTCACTCTGAATCTAATCCTGTTCCAACTGTTTCCAGGACTTAACCTGTTCATCAAGAGAGTGTTACTCTTACTTCTCCAACAGTAACAGCATCAAATCCCTTTATTGATTTTCCTCTTGAAGATACAACTTCTGGTTCTGTTACATGTCCTGCGGAGGCCACTCCAAATATGGAATTTGAGAGTCCGCCTATTTTCGATTTAGATCCAAATCTGTCTCCAGAAGCTGAGAAACAATTACCTTCATGGGAAATCTTCTTTCCTTCGGCTTCAACTCCCAACGACCCTAAATGGACGCGACACCATCCAACAGATCAAATTATTGGCAATCCCAATGATGATGTTCGAACAAGATCTGCAACGGCAAATGAGTGTTTGTATTCCAATTTTCTGAGTATAATGGAACCCACAAAGGTCTCAGATACACTAGATGATCCAGATTGGGTTATCGCCATGCAAGAAGAACTGAATCAATTTGATAGACTTGCAGTCTGGCGATTAGTGGCACTTCCGTATGGGAAATCTGTTGTCGGGACGAAGTGGATATTAAAAAATAAACGGGATTCTGATGGTGTAGTTGTCCGAAACAAAGCTCGCCTTGTAGCCAAAGGCTATAATCAACAAGAAGGCATCGACTATGATGAAACGTTTGCTCCAGTCGCGTGAATTGAAGCCATACGTCTTTTTCTAGCATATGCTGCGCATTGAAGTTTCAAAGTTTATCAGATGGATGTGAAGACTGCTTTTCTAAATGGTATATTTAAGGAAGAAGTGTATGTCTCACAACCTGAAGGCTTTGTTAACCCTCGACACCCAAATCATGTATATCTTCTGGATAAGGCATTATATGGTTTAAAACAAGCACCTCGTGCTTGGTATGATGTCCTGTCCTAATATCTTCTTCAGGAGGGTTACACCAAAGGCATATCTGACACTACACTATTTAGTACAAATCTATGTTGACGACATTATCTTTGGCTCAACCAACCCCAAGTATAGTGATGAATTTGCCAAGACAATGGCGAATAGATTTCAGATGAGCATGATGGGGGAAATGTCCTTCTTCCTAGGTCTACAAGTAAAACAACTGAGCAATGCAGATCAGCTGGTCCATCTGCAGATCAGAAGACCTATAAGGGGATGATAGGTTCATTACTATACTTGACGGCGAGCAGACCCGACATTATGTTTTCAACATGCTTATGTGCTCGATTCCAGGCCAATCCCAGAGAGTCGCATCTACTAGCAGTCAAGCGTATTTTTCGATATCTCAAAGGAACTATGGACCTAGGTTTGTGGTATCCTCGAGACTCAAATCTTGACTTGCATGCGTACTCTGATTCCGACTATGCCAGGTGCATGATAGATCGAAAGAGTACATCTAGCAGTGCGCATTTCTTGGGGGATCGTTTAGTCTGCTGGGATTCGAAGAAACAGAACTGTGTATCTACATCCACTGCTGAAGCTGAATATGTTGCAGCTGCAATGTGTTGTTCGCAAAGTTTGTGGATCCGGACACAATTATCAGATTTTGGCCTACATTATGACAAGATTCCACTGTTCTGTGACTCGCAATCTGCCATTATCATTTCATGCAATCCGGTACACCATTCTAAAACGAAACACATTGACATCAGATATCACTTTATTAAGGATAATGTGGAAAAAGGAATCATTGAACTTCAGTATGTTCATACTGATAATCAGTTGGCTGATTTATTTACTAAACCATTGGACGAATCTCGTTTCAATGATCTAGTCTCTAAGCTTGGCATGCTTAATATGCATGTATGACATACTCCTTCTGCTTTTTCCTTATCTTTATTTTTGGTTTTTTAATTGGTGTTACACAGTTTGTTCGTTTTGCAGGTCTTTATTCAAGAAAATAAGGGGGAGTGTCTATATCTTTACACATACTGCATATGTGTAGGGGAAGAAATATAGACATTTTAGAATACATGACTTTTTGTCTCTCACTTAATCTATATCTTTGAAAAACCTGAAAATTTTAATGCACAGATTGAGGGGGAGTATTTTGCATTAAAAAAAAAAAAATTCACATGCGAAGGAAAATCGAATCGCACTCTATTGTAATTCGCAAAGGGAGTGAAGATCGGATCTTGTTTCATCATCAACAAATCGATTTTTGAAGATTAAAGGGGCTGAAATCGAGATTAAAGGGGCTGAAATCAAGAAAAAGGGGGCTGCTCGCACTTCAAAACAGTTGATTATGGTCTGAAATTGCTGTTATTGCTCTGAAATCAAAGTTACAATTACTGTTCTATGATCAAAAGAGGTAAATTCCACTGTTTGATGCATTAAAATTGGATTATTTGAAGTTTTCACGAAGGTATTGTTCACAGTTTATAAATTCATTTCAATCCACGAAGATCCTATTTTGCATGTTTTTAAATCTGATCGTCGAAGAGGATTGGTCGAAATTAGCTTCTGAATCAACTAGAAGAAGAATCGATTTGAATCTTATTGATTTGAAAAGATTTTGAAATTTTCGTGAAGAACAGTTAGGAAGAACGGTGTAGATCTGAGTTTTAGATCTTCAAAAGAGGAAAACTCCTTTAAAAAGGTGTTTGTGTGTGAAAGTTTGTTACAATCGAAGTAGGTAGGTGACAAAGTTTGTTACAATTGAAGTGATTATAATTGAATTTGATTGAAGTTGACATCTTCTGTTCGATTGAATTGAATTTGATTCAAAGTGACTTCTATTCGCATTCAATTCAAGTCAAAGTTCTGTTCGATTGAAGTATTTCTATTCGAATTCGATTCAAGTCAAAGTTCTATTCGATTGAAGTATTTCTATTCGAATTTGATTCAAGTCAGTTCTGTTCGATTGAAGTAATTCTATTCGCATTCGATTCAAGTCAAAGTTATGTTCGATTGAAGTATTTCTGATCACATTCGATTCAAGTTACAACTCCTGTTCAAGACAAATCGCATTCGATTTGAAGTGATGTTTACTGACAAATCGCACTGCGATTGAACTTCATTGCACTGCGATTGAGATCGCATTCGATCATATTCATTGAACTAGATCACATTCAAGTCCTATCACACAGAATATATCGCATTCGATTACTGAGCTCAATTGAACAAAATTCATTTGCATTCGATCGAATTTCAGTAAACAGAATTGAATCGCATTCGATTCAGATTAATTACATTCGATCCAGATTGAACATTACTGAGCTCTGCCCCTTGGACCCCGCTATCAGGGGCGCTGCCCCCGAACCCCCGTTGTCATTATGACTGATTTATCTTGTCACCTTGATTCCTAAGACAAGTGTTTGGATTTTTTTTCTGAGTCAGGAGTTATCAAAGTGTTAGTTAAATTTCTGATGTTTCTGGATTTGGTTGCTTTAAAGTCCTTTCGACTTTGTGCTGAATGGCTTATTATGTCTAGTCATCCTGAGCTTTCGTAACTGATCTATGGTTCTTCTTTCTTTGTGTAAGCAATTTTTGGTCTCAAAATCAATTTTTGTATCCGACTCCCTGTTCACGTTATGCGTTCAAAGTCACTTTTCCTATAGTCGTACGTAAAGCTTATTTCAACACTATAGAATCATTTTGTGTCCCAAGTTTGTTTGCATCCTTATGTCTTTCATGATCTTTTTCACTTGTTGTAATTCGGAAGAGGTTGATAATTCTTATTTGAGACATTGGGGATATTTGATTTGGTTGATGTATTCCTCTGATCTACACCACTCCTTAACGATCCGTATTGGCTCACAAGTGGTAGAAGACAATTGACTGGTATCTTTCAACTGAATTATTTTGCATGATGACCATTGAAGATTATGGACATCATGAGGGGGAGATAAGGTTTATTCAGTTGATGTTTACTCTGATGAGATATGTTTTACGAGGTATTCAGTCTAGGGGGAGAAGTACTCAGATGCAAGAACAATTTATTCTCGCCCGAATTTGTCAACAAGGATCGAGAGTAACATTGTAGGGGTAGAGTTTCCCCGTTTGTGATTCTAGGGGGAGTGAACAATATATTCTCTCCTGTTGATGAATCATTATGTGCTTCCGCTGATTGCTCAAATGCTCAAGAGATCTAAAAGGTGAAAACCTCTATATGCTAAACTGCCAATATAACCGAAGGCTATCAATGCCTTAGGTTACCGGAGCGATTCAAGACAATAAGGACAAGACCCTCAAAAAGCTGAAGAGATCAAGACTCCTATTCAAATTTATTCTAAAACTCCTATTCCATTCCAAAGGGGGAGATTGTTAGAACACCCAAAATATTGTAATAGAATAGGAGTTCTAATATAGTGTGAGGGGGCTTATTGTAAATATACCCAAGGGGTATATATACCTTATGCTTAGTGTAAAAGTGTAAGGATTGCCATTATTCAAAGAATAAACTATGTGTTTTCTATGGTGTAAATGAGAGTTTCTCTCAACCTTTCTCATAGTTTCTTATGCAATCCTTCAATCTACCACTTGTTATGTTCTATCAATTAACAGATTTTATTTGTGTGTTACAGATCGAAGACTTAGTGGATGTATGAGTGGAATCAGCAGATTTTATTTGTGCATCTCTTCTTGGATCTTCTTGATTCTTTCTTTTAGGGAAAACTGTTTTCTGCATAATTCGTCTATGACCTTTTCATCATGAGCAAAAGACGTCTTACTGTGCTGATGGAGATTGTTAATTTCTTGCACCAAAGAAGATGTATAAACGGAATGATCAGAGATGTGAGGTTTGAATTCATCTTGAATGGCTTTGGCAAGGTCCTGTTGAACAAGGTGGGTAAAACAAAATTCCTGCAAGGTGTTGAATCTGTCTTGTAATTCTTTGTGAGGAATATATTCAACAGTGGGCTTTGGTGAAATAGGAGAGTAGAGTTCATCATCAGTGTAGACAGAAGATGAGACATCAGTATCAGATGATGATGTGAGACAGGTGAGGTATGAGTCATTAAGATTAGAGTAGTCAAATGGAATTTCAGTTCTGAGATTAAAAGTTCGTTTGACTTCTTCTTCGATACGTTCCTCTTCTTGTCCAATGAAAACCATCCGTTGGGTAAGACCTTTGCCAAACAGATCAGCATTGTATAATTGTTTGGACGTAACCTTGCTCAATGCATTTGGGTGTTTGAAGCCAAGCCCATCGAATTTCCATCTAGAGAAAGGACGTTCCTTTTCTTTGTATTGATAGATGGTCTTTTCACTTTAATCACGTTTGGACAGAAGATACTCAAGTTCGTTGATTTTAGAGTAAAGAGTATTTAGTTCATTCCTAAGTTCATTTTTGAGAATTTCTGAGTCCTTTTCAGCACATACACGTTCTGCTTTAAGGTCTAATATGGTGCTATTTGTTCTATCTGTTAATTCTAGGAATTCAGATTCTTTTACAGCTAATTGAGTCTTACGGCTAATTAACTCGTTATCTAATTGTTTAATTACTGTTTGTGACTCTTTCTCTTTGCAGCATGAAACATCTTCTAGAACTTGATTTCTAGTGGTTAATTCAATTATTTGATTTTCTAACTCTTTCATTCGGATTAATATGGTTTGTATGTGTTCATGATTAAACCCCATATTATAGTTAGAGTTAGAAGAAATCTTCTCGCTTTCCATGTTCTCCTCATCTGAGTCGGAGAGATCATCACCATCATCATCCTCTCTACTTCCTCTATCATTATGAGCCATCAAACAGAAATGAGCATGATCTTCACCATCCAGATCACTGTCAGATTCTGTATCATCCAGGAACTGATCTTCTTCTACTAAAAGCGCGTTCCCGGCCTGTCTTTGTTTAAACAGACGGTACTTCTGCCGATAGTACTCTGCATCTTTAGTCTTCTTCATTGGGCAGTTCCGGATTAAGTGCCCTGATCTTCCACAGTTGTAGCACTTGGTGTCAGTCTTCTTTTCCTCTTTCTTCTCTTCCCTTTGATATCATGGTTTGTCGATAGGAGCAATTCTTTCGGGTCTTCTTGAGCCTGATGTGAACCGTTGTCTGTTGTTTGTCTTGCTGAAGCGGTTCTTGAAGTTCTTGTTGGCCACAGTGAGAGCTTGAAAGGCAGCTTCTATCGAATCATCATCATCATCATCATGTTCAGATTCACTGAGAACCACATGTTTGAGTTTCATTTGTCTTGATGATGTTTCCCTAGGGATCCTATCAATGACAACCAGAGCAAGAGGATCAGCAGTTGGTTGTTTAGGAAGAGATTGCAGAATTTCATCTTGATACTGATTCAGATCTTCAAAGATGTTATGGAAGGTAACAGATGTGAGATCTTTGTTTATCTGTTTGTACAGCCTCGCATAGCCTTTCCATTCAAGACCTAGAGAATTAAGAAAGACACAGTTCAAATCAAGGTCAGTTCGGATAATCTGGTTAGATCTCATTTCATTCTGCAGTTTACAGAATCTGCCATATGTTTTAGAGAGCAGTTCATTTTCTCGAGCCTTGAAGTCATGATAGCTGTTGACTAGCTGAGTTCATTTAATGTACTCTCCTTGCTCGGTGCCCTGAAGCTGTTTCTTGATCTCATCCAAGATTTCCTTCGCTGTGCCCAAGCTATCTATCTTGAGATAGATTTCAGATGAGAGGCCCTGCTTGAGGTAGTATTTGGCCAGTTTCTCAGCTTTCTTAATTTCTCTTTCGGTAGTGGTCATCTCATCATGAGTCTTTTCTCTTTCATGTCTGGCAATGGCAGGATTGTTATCTGGATCTGCTTCAACTACCCTCATGAATTTGGTGTTTCCGTTGTTGATGCATTCAATCATCTTGTCACCAAAGAGGTCGTTGTGTTCGAGGAATTCCATGAACCTTCCTTTCCAGAAATTGTATTCCCCTCGAAACAAAACAGGAGGTTTTGTATCGGTACCAATGGACATCATTTCGTTTGTACTTGACATGTTTAGAAATGATCGTTTACTTGTAGAGTGGTTTGATTGTTCGAAAACTTTACCTAAAAAGTGGCTATTCAAGCTTGATTTTAGAGTGACTTGAAAATTGATTAAAGAACTAAGTCTTTTGAATTTAAATTTTGAATTAGACCTTATAAAGATTAAATTCAACTTTGAACTAGATAGACTTAAGGTAATTTAATTCACCTTTGAATTAGATCCGATTTAGATTAAATTCAATTATGAATTAGATTGTTTGATTAAGTTCAATTATCCTAGAGTTCTTTAAGTCAAGTCCAAAAGAGTCAATCACTTGTCTAAGTATAAGGAATGTCACTGTTTGGAATTGGTCTTATCGAATGCCAATTGATCAATCGAATGGGATTGGGTGAGTGATTTTCCTTGAAAACACAAGCAGAATGACTTAGTATTGATAGCTATTCGAATGCGAATAGACCCTGTTTCATCAAACACTTAGGAAATAAAACTGTTAGTCCTGACAATCGAATGCGATTGCCTAATAGAGAACCAATAAGTCCTTTGGATAGCACGGAAATGGTTTGAGAGATGTATCAAATGCGATTCAAATTAGGACTTAAGAAAGTTCCAATAGAATGCGATTTCAACAGTTTGGATCGGCTGATAGTTTAAGTGTCAATCGCGTGCGATTGCCTGTGTACTTACGCTGATAGAGTATCCAATTGCATGCGATTCACACTTAGTCTACTGGCTAATGTATCAACAGGCTCTATAAGCCGCATGATCCAATCGCATGCGATTGAGGATCCGGCTGATAAAGTTTGATGTGTCCTTTTCAAATCAGATTGCCATACCTTGAATAGTGTCTAACCACTTGTACTTGATTGGTATGGCAAATACTTGATTTTCCTTGTACAACACTTAATGTTATTTATAATTTATAATTAAATAAATTACAAAAACCGATTTCTTCTTCTTCAAGTTGTACTTTTCAGATCAAGAACACCATAAATGCTTAAATACCCAGAAAATTTTATGTTTGAAAAGTGAGTATTTAATGATTTTCTTGAGTAAGGGTGTATAAATTCTCTTTCGGTTTATGTTCTTTTTCAAAGAAAGTTTTTATAAGCTTTGTAAAACCGAAGTAACAACTCAAAGGTAAGTTAAAGAAGATGAAATTTATACCTTTACCGAGTTCTACTTCTAGAAGTCGTTTGAGCTATACTTTTCTTGAAGAAAGTCAAAGTTCTTGAACCTTTGTCAAACCGATAATCTTTTCTTCTTGTACGCTTGAACTTTTCGAGACTTTGTAGTTTTCCTTTCGAACAATCACGCGCCAAAAACAAGTTTGGCTCTGATACCAATTGATGGTCCAGTATTATCTACGGATGAAGCAATGCTTAGTAGTTTAACCTTCTTGTATGTGTTAGTGTGTGTTCGGTTTAGAGAGTGAGAGCCGAGAGAGATTAGAGAGAACACACAACACAAGGAATGAAAAATGCAAAGCTTAACATTGAAATGTGGGGGAAATGCCTTTATATAGCATTTCCCAACTTTGTGTAATTTACATATTGCAACCCTCACTTTAATATTTCTAACACCTATACGGACGGAAATGTCGGTCACCTATTGCTTGGACCGAAGTGAGAGAAATCCAACTGATTGGTCCATAAATCATACAAGAGACTAATGAGAAGATCTTTCAGATCAAGGAAAGACTCAAGGCTGCAAGGGATCGCCAAAAGAGTTACGCCGATAACCGGCAGAAACCCTTAGAATTTAGTGTTGGTGATAGTGTATTGCTGAAAGTGTCGCCCTCGAAGGGTGTGGTGCGCTTTGATGAAAAGGGAAACTAGCACCAAGGTACGTAGGACCTTTTCTGATTACTGAGCGGATTGGCCCGGTAGCCTACTGGTTAAAACTACCGCAAGAACCCAGTGGTGTACATGATACGTTTCACGTATCGAATCTCAGGAAGTGCTTAGCGGACAAGAAACTGCAAGTTTCGCTTAACGGAATCAAGATAGACAACACCCTACACTTTGTAGAGGAACCTGTAGAAATCTTGGATCGAGAAGTTAAAAGCCTAAAGAGGAGTAAAATCCCAATAGTCAAGGTACGATGGAATTCGAAGCAAGGACCCGAATTTACGTGGGAAAGGGAAGATCACATGATGTCCAAATTCCCACACCTGTTTAAACAATAGGGTTCTAGCAGATGTACCATCTAAATTTCGGGACGAAATTCTCTCAAGTGGGGGATGCTGTGACATCCATAACCAAAACAGGTTAGTCGGTGGACTTATAACTTCTTGAACCCTACCTCATGCTCCTACACACTTAGGAAATATCTACAACTTGTAGGATATTAGGTCAATGCATAAGTAATGGTTAAAGCCTAAGTTTAACATACTTGCATAACACATGTTTAGCGGTGTGCACCATTTCGATATGCCACATAGATGCCACAATCCACCAACTTAATTTAATTTTTTTATAAAAAAAATAATAATAAAAAGTGTGTGTGTGTGTATATATATATATATATATATATATATATATAAATCGGCCTAGGTAATACATGTTGGCAAATCTCCTTTCCTTATTTTCCTTCATCACATTCCATGTATGTATATATATATATATATATATATATATATATATATATATATATATATATATATATACATTCATTGTGTGCCAACTCAAACCCCAAACCCTAGCCTCCATCTCTCCCTCTCCTCTCTAAAATTCGCCCCCCCCCCCCTCTCTCCCTCTCACCATTTCGATTTTTCTTCAAGCAATCAAGAGGATAATAGGCTCGTTCTTCGTATTCGTGTGGTAAGTCATGAAACCTTCACTATGTTGTTCTTAGTTCTCTTCTTCTTGATTCTATGGTCAAAATGGTTCATGGATCTTGTTGGTACATTCAAAAAATCAAATGAACTTTCAAAGATGATTTATAGAAATCTTAGAAGTTTTTACAATCGAAAAACTAGTGTTCTTCCTTAAAAAGCCATGAACCATTAAACTGTTTTCTTGGCAGTAAGTTGTGTCGTGTTGGAGAGGGCATATCAGGGTACATTCGTGCTGTTTTATTTCTATTCTTGGGTCTGGGGTGTAGTTCTTCGAGTCTGGTTTCACCACAACTAGGGTTTGTAATTTTTGAAGATCGTTTGGTCGGTCAAAAAGGATTTTACCGTAGAAGTGCGCAAAACTGCCAGCATGTCCGGCAGATTTGGGGGAAATGTTTTGGTTTACAATGTTAGATTATGTGCAGAGATAAATAACATGTATCATCGTGTCCAATACTATGTGACACTAAAGGATCACACTGCTACACACCCAATTAGAACCTTTTGGATTTTACCTGTTTGTGTATCACAATAATTAATAGTTTAATTAATTAGAAAGAGAATAATAATAAAAGTTATTTATTATTTAAAAAAAAGGAGAGGTTAATATTTAGTTTAAATATTAACGGGACCAATTAATTAATAGTTATTATCTAATTAGAAAGGTCGAGGGTATTTTCTATAATTGATTAATAGTTTAATTAAAGCTGGTTTTTAATTAAACGGGCTTGGGCATAATAAGGGTTTATTATATAAACCTTATTTAGCCTTTAATCTAATTACAAGTTAATCACATATGAAAAGAAGATAACCCTAAGGCTCTCTCCCTCTCTCTCTCTTCTCGGCGGCCGGCTCCCCCTCTCTTGGGGTTTTTGATCTACGGCGCAAGGCAGGGACCGAACCACCGAGGACGGTGGTTGGTGGCGGCGATACACACAAACATCGCGGGTCACGGTTTTGATCCAAGGTTTAATCCTTAGGCGGTCTAGCTGCCAGTTCAAGGTGGTGCAGTAGCAATGGATAACCTGCAGCTGTCTAGAGGTTTAAAAGAAAGTTTTTTTTTCATCAAGGTATAACTTTTTAATCCTCTTCTTCTTCTAAGTTTCTGTACGAGTTAGATGAGATCACTGGAGGGGTTTTTTTTTCCGCTGTGCATGTTATAATATGTTTTTATACCCTACAAAGCCCTTCAGTGGTATCAGAGCCACTTCTAACCTCGTATGAGACTAGGTAGGTTTCTTTTTATTCTGATGAAAAAGGTTTATCTTTTATCAAGAAAAAGTTTATTTTTATTATCCAGAATAATGAAAATCAAGTTTTGATTTTTATTGGATAACTTTTGATAAAAGATTGTTAGATTTAATTATTAGCTAAATCTGTTTTTTTTATTATTGTTATTATTTGCGATAACCGAGAACACCAACCTGGTAGGCGGCGGTCTCAGGCTGGGACGGCAGTCACCGGCCGCCGGTAATCGGCTGAGGTCGATGGCGATCGGTGGCGGTCCACGGTGGTTTTGGCGGTACGCGGCGCGGTTAGTGATGCGTTAGCGGCGCGGTTAGTGGCCCAGTTGGCGGCGCTAACTACGTGGCGGGCTACGGCCTAGAGAACCATGGCCCAGGAAGTCTGCGGCCCAGCTAGGGTTTAGCGGCTAGGGTTAGAGGCGCTAAAGGCTATTTGGGCCTCGGCCCAGTTTTTATCTATCGGTCCGTTTTTCTATTCTTGGCCCAGTTTTAATATTTGACCTAGTTTGTGGCTCAAATATTTGAGGTCAACATTAAATTAAAAGTACAGTTGTTATTTTTAATTTAAAGTTTAAATATTATTTTGAGTTTTTTGATTAAATATCAAAGTATAAAACTTGAAATATATATTTATTGCAAATAAAGAAAGAACAATATAGGGGTTTTAACAGGTTGTTAAAATCAGTATTTTTCGTCAATATGAATAATTAGAAATCAGTTGTTTTACTTTGATGTATTAGTTTAGTACATGTTTGGGATGTCATAGCCGAGCCCTAGACCTTGTGGATTGTTTTAAATTTTTGCACTTGTGGTTGTTTATGGATCTATTATTCTATGGTGTGGGGAGGCATGCGTGCCACTTACAACCCCTATTCTATTTTGTAAAGGTTTTAGATTAGCGGGCCTGCGTGCCTTTGAATATCTTGTACTTTTATATTTCTAGTTTTTAGAAAATAGAATAGAATAGATTTTTAGAATATTTTTATATATCTGGACCAAGGAGCAAGGAGCAAGGAGCAAAGAGAAGGATTGGATGCTGGAGTTAGTGGGAGCTTCAGAATGCCATGCCATGTGTGTTGTGTTTTTTCCACTTAGGTTTTGACCGTCGGGTTTTTTCGTGTGGCTCACGAAACCGACAATAGTTAAGGGCAAGGCTAAGGCATAGTTGTTTGTGGTTGTTTTATTTCTTTACATATTTTATATATGCGTGGTTGTGATTCTCACGATGAAATAAAACAAGGGTTTTAATAATAGTTAATTATTGAAACAGATGTTTTTTAAAAGAAAACTGGCATTAAAGTTTTTCTCGTAAAAAACTTGGAAATCCTTTTTAGAAAAATCTTAGATCAGTGTGCTACCCACCTAATGGTACACCTTTCCTATTAAACGGTACTCGGTTGTCGGAAGTGACTAAACCTTGGGCATTCGGGTTCAAACCATTGCGGGGGAGGGTGTGAAAGACTCTGCGATAATCGGGAGTCCCGGCCAGAGTTTACACTGTCTTAGGTGGTGCGATCTATTTTAGTGATAATCGGGAGTCCCGGCACAAAATGCACTAGAGGGACTAAACATGCACGGTTCCTGTAACCGATGTCCCGCGGATCTAGGAGTCGTGTCCAGTTAGGATACGATTGGTATAGTTTTTACCTACCAGAAATAGCATTGTCCCGGTAGGAAGTACCCAAACCTTGCATCGGGAAATGTGAAATATGGATCCTAGTCTAATAATTTATTGTTTAAAAGGTAATAATTATTAGAAGATGTAATCAATACTGAATCGGTTTTATCTTTTTCTTTTTCTGTAGATGTCTTATATATCTGTTATTCCTTTTTATTCACCAAGAGAGTCTCTAAGTCTCATCACTGGAGAGTGGAAGCTTTCAGGTCCAAACTTTACTGTTTGGAAGTTGCATCTGAAAAATGTTTTGGATGCACAGGGAAAGCTTCACATTATCGAGACATTACCTCCACATCGATGTTATGTCGATTCTCGTTCTCACAGCATCATCCGAGTTTACGGACGATCTCCGTAAGAAGTCATCTTATGCGGTTGTTCATGGACTGGAGCAAAAGTTCAAGTACAGTGAACGGATATGTCGCATGCTATTGATGAGGGAAATTCTTTCAGCTAAGATGACATAAATCCAGCCTATTAGCGATCATCTCATTAATATGAAAAGTCTCTTTGATTGCTATGAGAGTTTTGGGTCAAAATCAAAACCACATGAGCTAGATATGCTCTTGTTCGGTTCATTGTCAGACTATTACAAGAAAACAGTAATGTACGTCCTCGGTGATTTTGAGATGACTGTCGCAGGGTTGCATGAAATCCTTATGTGTATTAGCGATGAGTTGAACCCAAAGCAGCTAGAGTCAACAGTTGTGGACCCTATGCCGGAGGATGACTGGTTGCAAGAACTTGAAGAAATTTGTTGCCCAGACTGTGGTAGCAAGGATTCATGCGAGCACTCACTCGACATAGATCAGCTGGACATTGGTTCGTCCAATTATACAGGTATCTTTATGATAGATTGTCTTATTACTTCTTATGAATCATGGGTATTGGATACCGGATGTGGTCATCACTTATGCAATCATTTGCAGGGATTCAAGAGAAATAAGAAGCTGAGACAAGGAGATATAGACCTGCGGGTAGGCGAAGGCTCCATGGTTGGTGCCGAAGCTGTAGGAACATATTGTCTTAGTTTGCCCTCGGGCATGGTCTTAGAACTAGAACCTGTTATTATGTTCCTAGACTTATTAAAAAATTTATCTCGTTTAATTTGCTTATAGACTGTGGATTTGCTTATGTTTTGAATGAAAAGGTTATTTCATGTTTTAAAAATGATATTTTCTTTTTGAAAGCTACTCAAGAAAATGGTCTATATACGCTAAATTTAGATAACAATGACATCTATCATATAAGTAAGAGATCCAAGAGTAACTTGAATCAGACTTACCTCTGGCATTGTCGTTTAGGACATATAAACGAGAAACGCATACAGAAACTCTGAGATGACGGAATTCTAGAACCTTTTGACTTGGAGTCATATGATATTTGCGAATCTTGTTTATCTGGTAAAATGACAAAGCAACCTTTCAACAGTGAGAATGAAAGGGCCAGCGAGTTATTAGGGATTATACACACAGATGTGTGTGGACCCTTTACTCCAGAGGCTAGAGGAGGATACCGGTATTTCATAACCTTCATTGACGACTTCAGTAGGTTTGGTTATGTCTACCTCATGAGACTTAAATCTGAAAGCTTTGACAAGTTCAAACAGTTTCAGAATGAGGTACAAAATCAGCTGGACAAGAAGATAAAGTCGCTTCAGTCGGATCGAGGTAGCGAATATCTGAGTTAGGAATTCGACGATCATTTGAAGGAATGTGGGATTATTTCACAACTCACACCTCCGTATACACCTCAGATGAATGGTGTGTCAGAAAGGAGGAATCGTACACTGCTTGACATGGTACGATCAATGATGAGTCGAAGTTCACTACCATTATCGTTTTGGGGACACGCACTCGAGACAGCGGCGTTCATGCTGAACCAGGTTCCAACCAAATCGGTTGAAAAGACACCGTTCGAGGTATGGACGGGGAAAAATCCCAAAATGTCTTTTCTGAAGGTTTAGGGATGTGAGGTGTATGTTAAGCGAACATTCACGGATAAACTCAATCCCAAATCAGATAAATGTATCTTCGTGGGTTATCCCAAGGAAACCATGGGATACTATTTCTACAAACCAGATGAGAACAAAGTTTTTGTTGCTCGTAAAGGAGTATTCTTGGAGGAGAAGTTTCTTAACTCAGAAACTCCAAGAAAAGAAATAGAGCTTCAAGAAATTGAAGAGGAGGAGATTACACCACCACTGATAATTGAACCTGTAGTTCAACAAAGAATTGTTGAACCTCAACCCGAGTCTGTGGTTGAGGAAGAGGTGCAAACACAAGACCGTCGCAGGTCTAGTAGGCCTCGTAATGAGCCAGATAGGTATCTGGGATTCCTAGTTGCTCAAGACGAGGGGGATCTTTTAGAACCCACTACCTACCAAGACGCTGCCTCACGTTTGGAATCTGAGAAATGGCTAGAAGCCATGAAGGCAGAGATACAATCCATGTATGACAACCAAGTTTGGGAGTTAGTAGATTTTCCTCAACACAGTAAATCTGTTGGGTGCAAATGGGACTTCAAGAAGAAGACAGACATGGATGGAAAGGTGCATACTTTTAAAGCAAGGCTAGTGGCAAAAGGTTTCACGCAAACTCATGGTGTTGACTATGATGAAATTTTTTCCCCAGTAGCAATGCTTAAGACTATTAGGATTCTTATGGCTATATCAGCATATTTTGATTATGAGATATGGCAGATGGATGTCAAAACTGCTTTCCTTAACGGGAAACTGACAGAGGATGTATACATGATACAACCAGATGGTTTTGCGGATCCAAAGAACCCTAATAAAGTATGAAAGTTGCTTAAGTCCATCTATGGACTAAAGCAAGCATCTAGAAGCTGGAACTTACACTTTGATGAGCGTATCAAAGAGTTTGGTTTTACCAAGAGTGAGTTCGAGTCGTGTGTTTACACTAAATTCAGTGGGAGCGCGGTAACCTTCCTAGTCTTGTATGTAGATGACATACTGTTAATAGGAAACAATATAACAGTATTACAAGGAGTAAAGTCCTGGTTAGGTAAATGTTTCCAGATGAAGGACTTGGGAGAAGCTGCTTATATACTGGGTATAAGGATCTATAGGAATAGATCTAAGCGGCTTATCAGACTTAGTCAAAGTACGTATATTGACAAAATCGTGAAAAGATTCAAGATGGATGAATCCAAGAAAGGATTTATTCCTATGCAATCTAGCGCGATTTTGAGCAAGGCTCAGTGTCCTGTGTCTAGTCAAGATCAGGACAAGATGAAATTGATACCATATGCCTCGGAAGTTGGTTCAATCATGTATGCCATGCTGTGTACTAGACCCGATGTTGCCTATTCTATTAGTGTCATGAGTAGATATCAGCAAAATCCTGGTGAAGCTCATTGGGTGGCCGTCAAGAATATTCTCAAGTATCTAAGAAGGACGAAAGACATATTCCTAGTTTATGGATGTTGGATGGATGGGCTCAGTGTAACTGGTTACACTGATGCTAGTTTCCAGACCGACAGAGACGACTTCAGGTCACAGTCAGGATTTGTCTTTACCCTAAACGGAGGAGCCATATCTTGGAAGAGTCAGAAGCAAGATACAATAGCAGATTCTACTACAGAGGTAGAGTATATAGAGGCAAGTGATGCGGAAAAGGAAGCTGTCTGGCTAAAGAATTTTATATCGGATCTTAGAGTTATTGCCAGTATCTCTAGACCGATTGATATATTCTGTGACAACTCAGGGGCTGTGGCGCAAGCTAAAGAGCCTAGAGATCATTAGTGGACTAGGCACGTACTCAGGAAATATCACCTCATTCGAGAGATCATTGGAAGAGATAATATTAGACTGCAAAAGATACCGACGGACGAGAACGTTGCTGACCCGTTGACGAAGCTGCTAGCTAGGGCTAAGCATGAGAGGTATGCAAGTTCTATAGGAATGCAGTACTTAGAACATAACAGCTAGTTCGTGTTTTTTGATTATTACTATAGATGTAACTTGAGACTCTTTTATTATGTAATTACATTTCATGGGATTGAAATAGGAGGTTTATACATAATTGTTTCTAGTTGTCTATTTTTAGCATGTTTAACCTATCCATGACAAGTCAAGTGATGAATTGTCTAAATGCCCGTAGCTACTTAATGTAGTGGGAGCTACATTAGGGAGGTAACGCTATTATGGATATTTGATGATTTATTCGAGTATGAATAAAAGCACAAGGTTGTGACCAAATATTCATAGATATTTATCAGGGGATAAGTATTGGGGTGATCCGCATCGAGTTTACTTCATGGAGCGTTAACATAAGTAAACTTGATAGGTTGTCCTTAGACCTGAGATATTTGGTTTGGGGCGTGGTAACTTCTGTACTTTAGCATGTTCTAACGTCGCGCCGTAACAGGGTAATTATAAGGGGCTTGTCTAGGTGCAGCGGAAGCCATGTGCTCAAATTGCAAATAGTCAAGATGGGATTTGCACCTTCTTTTTAAGAGAGATATTTTTGAGCTCCTCGACGATTAAGACTACTGAAATTGCGTGGCCACGCTCGGTTAGAATGATAGTTTTTCATTCGGTAAACCGTAACTGCAGAGTGTCAAAATCAGAGTCGAGAAAATCTGAGTATTTAATAAGATCCCTGCTCCATGTCAAATACTCATATTACGGAATATCGCGATGCAAAAGGAAAAGCCTAGATAATCCAAGGCGTGGATTATGTCTCTAGATATAAGAGATCTCATAGTCTGGTTAACCTAAGCGTCTGGCTAGGGACCTCCTTAGGCCAACGATGTACAAGGAGTGTTACTTATCTTGCACAAGTGGGAGTTTGTTAAATTATGTGCAGAGATAGATAACATGTATCATCGTGTCCAATATTATGTGACACTAAAGGATCACACTGCTACACACCCAATTAGAACCTTTTGGATTTTACCTGTTTGTTTATCATAATAATTAATAGTTTAATTAATTATTGAGAAAGAGAAAAATAATAAAAGTTATTTATTATTTAAAAAAAAGGAGAAGTTAATATTTAGTTTAAATATTAACGGGACCAATTAATTAATAGTTATTAATTAATTAGAAAGGTCGAGGGTATTTTTTGTAATTGATTAATAGTTTAATTAAAGTTGGGCTTTAATTAAACGGGCTTGGGCCTAATATAGGTTTATTATATAAACCTTATTTAGCCTTTAATCTAATTACAAGTTAATCACATAAGAAAAGAAGATAACCCTAAGGCTCTCTCCCTCTCTCTCTCTTCTCGGCGGCCGGCTCCCCCTCTCTTGGGGTTTTCGATCGACGACGCAAGGCAACGACCGAACTGTTGGATTATGCCCAGAGATAATTAACGGGCACGTTGTATCCAATGTTATAAGAGACTAAAGGGTCACACTGCTACACACCCAATTCGAAAAAGTTTGATTTCACCTTTAAACTGTGTGGAAATAATTAATCAGTTAGATTAATTATTAAAGAGAAAGAAGAAATAATTAATCAGTTAGATTAATTATTAAAGAGATGAACGAATAATTAATCAGTAGTATTAATTATTGAAAAGAGATATAAATAATTAATCAGTTTGTATTAATTATTAAAAAGGAATAAATAATAAATAGTTATTTATTATTTAAAGAAAATTAAATATTAAGTTTAATATTTAAAGAACTAGTTAATTAATAGTTAATTAATTAACTAGTAAAGTCCAGGGGTCAAAGTAAAGAGATTGAAAGTTTAATTAAAACCAGTGGGCTTTTAATATATATCCTATATATATCCTAAGCCTTAAGGATTAAACACATGAGACAAGGATTAACCTAGCCACCACAACACACTCTCTCACTCTATCGATCTAGGCTCTCCTCTCTCTCTCGATCGTCGCACTCTATCTCTCTCTCGGCTCTCTTCTCTCTCGACGAAACCGAAAGGCAAAAACACAAGGTGTTTTTGCGACTTGGTGTTATATGAGAACCACACACACACAATCAAGCTTGGAGCTTTGTTGTTGTTTGGTGATCCAGGAGCGGTCTATCAGCCAGTTCAGTCGGAGGTGCAGTAGTGGTGGACTACTTTAGCAATCCCAAGTTTTTCTAATCAGGTATATTTCTTATAACCTTTTTCTATGGATTGTTATGCAAGAAACTATGTTTTGATCATTAGTTTTAAAGATCCTAACCCTTTTTGGGGTTTAGAGGGTTGTGTTCAATCCAGTTCCGCTTTTAGGATTGAACCAGTAGAATCAAACCCAGGTTTGACCAGTTCGAGTCATATGGTGGTTTGGTCAGGTTCAAAACCCTTCCGTTGCAGCTAGCAACGGATACGATACTCAACTCGTTGTCGGATGACTATAAGCCTTTTATAGTCAACTACAACATGAACAACATGGAGAAATCAGTGGCTGAGTTGCACTCAATGCTCAAGACTGCTGAGCATAGTATCGGGACCAAGTCTAAGGATGTTCTCATGGTGGGTCATGACGGGCATAAGAAGAGGAAGGGGCGCAACGGAAAGGGAAAAGGCAAGGCCCAGCCAGAGTGCACCCAGGGCTAATAACGACAACAAGGGCAAGAAGCCGAAGCCGAACAAAGCAAGAACCGAGAATCGGTGCTTTAAGTGCGGTGAGGTCGGGCATTGGAAAAGAGATTGCCCGAAGGGTCACGAGGCAGGTGGCAAGGCTGGCACCTCAGGTATCGTGTAGCTTCTTTGTCACTTTCCACTTGTAAAAGTCTTTACGAGTATTCTAATATCTTGCAATCGTTTATTGCAGGAGGAGATGGAAAAGTGATGCGGCCCAGCATGAGGAGATCCCACGTGCAGCATGCGGATATTATTAATATTTCCTAGTTTATTAAACTTTTAAGTTTATTTGAACAATTTTTATCTTGATTGTTTATGGAAACTATCGGATTAAGTTTTATGGAAATTTAATTATTTAGTTATATATTCGTGCACGTGTTCTTATTTTATGAATCAGGATTAGTCCAGTTGTGACTAAACGAGAACAAATAAGTCAAGTCTTGACTTGTTTGGTGATTCATTGGGATCCTATGCTATGGTTTGTTGTAGTTATATAAATGCCGGCTTCACTTTTTCAAACGCTTAAATAAACAAGTATTGTTTATAAAATTAGATAGTTTTTCTAATTAACAAGTGTTTTAAGTCCTTTTTGTGAAAATTGAATGTTCAAAGTCTTGAACAAAATGGAATAATAGTTATTATTTCTAAGTTTAAAATAGTTTTTGATAAAACATTTAAGAAAGTATAGAAATGATTATGGTAGTTACTACAATCAAGGAAATTTTATACTAAATGTTTTTGAAAAGAAATTTAAAATGCCGTCACAAGTGTTTTGCACTCATGACGAGATATGAAACAACTTTCTGTAACTAGAAAGATGGATATATGAAGATCCAAGATCTTGGTTTCATAAAATAAATTTCTTACAAAAACTATGTTTTAAAACATGTGTTTGGAACACAAATTTTAGGCATGGTGGTCAAGGATTGACTAAAGCCTAAAAAGATGTTTTAAAGTAACACACTTTTCTATAAAAGATAGTGGGAGCATCTGACTAATTTATTTATCGGAGTTAACCAGTGTGATTAATACAAGATCGAACTTTTAGAGTATATAATTATCGGATGTTTTTAGAAGTTATCTAAAATAGTAAGTTCTTGTGAAAGAACTAATCCGAGGGATGCATGATTTATTGAGAGGTACTCGATAAAGATATCATTGCAAGTTTTTTGAGTCAAGTTATGACTTAAACAAAAAATTATACTCATTAAGTTCAGTAAGTCAGTTTAATTAAACATTGTTGGTTGGTTAACGTTAGAAATGATAAAATAGGATGTTCTTTAACATTCTTAGTAGTGATACTAGATTAGTGTTGACATACACAGGAAATCTAATCTCAAGTTTCTTACAAGTAGATGTAAGAAGGCTTATCGTTTCAAAAAGATAATAAAGTCCAGTATATCTACAAATGTAATTAAAGTTTTAATTACAGGAAGGCTATTTTGTAAAATCAGAAACTTTGGAATTATTTCCAGTTTTCTCCAAGTTTAAGGAATTTTATAAAATAAGTAAGTCTAGAATTGTTCTTAGGTTGCAAGAACGATTTCTAGCAAAACCAAGAAAGAATACTTCTAGGTACTAGTCTTGAGTTTTAGGTTTATAATCATATTATTTTTCTTTGTAATCCGTGATAAGTTGCAATGCAAAATAATAAGTAATTCAGATTTACACCGTGAATCGAGTCAATGAAATGGTAGAAATTGTACGCCTTTATTCCAGGGAGGAATATGGAAGGGTGTAGAAATTAGTTTCATTGTTCTTCACAATTTTGTATGTTTTGGTTCATCCAGGAATAAACTAGGTTTATTCAAAATATTATCCGTGACTACTTATCGTGGTGGGAACTATGATAGGGCTATAAAGTCATCGTAATTTTGGGGAAGATTCTAAAGTTTATCGAATATAGCTGCAAAAGTTTTTGCGGACCAAAATTGACGAATATTCGTTAGAGTTACGAATATTGGATTGACCCACTGTGAAAATACTTCATGGATTCATGTCAAAAGTATTTATCACATAGGTTATCCTTAAGCATGAGGTATTTGGTTTGGGATGCGGTAACTGTTGTCTTCTTAGCGCGTCTTAACGCCACGCCGTGACAGGGTGGTCATAAGGGGCGTGTCTAGATTCAGTGGGAGCCGTATTTCCAAATGTGAATATGCAAGATGGTAATTGCACCTTCTTTTTAGAAGAGATATTTCTGGGCCCCTTGACTGATTAAAGAAACTAGTAAGTGCACGGCCGTGCCCAAACGAACTGATCTGTTCTTTGTCGTTTATCACACAGTTTTGAAATCAAGTATGTCATGAACAAATTTTTGAGTCTCTGAGTTGACTTCCTCCATGCTCATGCTCGAAATTGAAATATCGCGCTGCAAGGGACAAACCTATATATATGCAAGTTTGTATATATAAAAACGTACCCATTCATAAACAGGGAGTTTATGATAGTTTAGTTTATAAACAGTTAGTTTATAACAGGTCACTTCTAAGTAGGTTGCTTATGAAGTTTTATCACAAGTTACTTTGGGGTATAAGAGTTCTTATAACCTGGTTATCCTAAGTGTCTGGCTAGAGACCTCCTTAGGCTAACAATGTGCAGTAACTGTTACTTATCTTGACAAGTGGGAGTCTATTAGATTATGCGCAGAGATAATTAACGGGCACGTTGTATCCAATGTTAAAAGAGACTAAAGGGTCACACTGCTACACACCCAATTCGGAACAGTTGGATTTCACCTTTAAACTGTGTGGAAATAATTAATCAGTCAGATTAATTATTAAAGAGAAAGAAGAAATAATTAATCAGTTAGATTAATTATTAAAGAGATGAACGAATAATTAATCAGTAGTATTAATTATTGAAAAGAGAAATATAAATAATTAATCAGTTTGTATTAATTATTAAAAAGGAATAAATAATAAATAGTTATTTATTATTTAAAGGGAATTAAATATTAAGTTTAATATTTAAAGGAACAGTTAATTAATAGTTAATTAATTAACTAGTAAAGTCCAGGGGGTCAAAGTAAAGAGATTGAAAGTTTAATTAAAACCAGTGGGCATTTAATTAAACGGGCTTAGGTCCATTGTAATCCTTATATATATCCTAAGCCTTAAGGATTAAACACATGAGACAAGGATTAACCTAGCCACCACAACACACTCTCTCACTCTATCGATCTCGACTCTCCTCTCTCTCTCGATCGTCGAACTCTATCTCTCTCTCGGCTCTCTTCTCTCTCGACGAAACCGAAAGGCAAAAACACAAGGTGTTTTTGCGACTTGGTGTTATATGAGAACCACACACACACAATCAAGCTTGGAGCTTTGTTGTTGTTTGGTGATCCAGGAGCGGTCTAGCAGCCAGTTCAGTCGGAGGTGCAGTAGTGGTGGACTACTTTAGCAATCCCAAGTTTTTCTAATCAGGTATATTTCTTATAACCTTTTTCTATAGATTGTTATGCAAGAAACTATGTTTTGATCATTAGTTTTAAAGATCCTAACCCTTTTTGGGGTTTAGAGGGTTGTGTTCAATCCAGTTCCGCTTTTAGGATTGAACCAGTAGAATCAAACCCAGGTTTGACCAGTTCGAGTCATATAGTGGTTTGGTCAGGTTCAAAACCCTTCACGAACCACCGAGGACGGTGGTTGGCGGCGGCGATACACACACACATCGCGGGTCACGGTTTTTATCCAAGGTTTAATCCTTAGGCGGTCTAGCAGCCAGTTCAAGGTGGTGCAGTAGCAGTGGATAACATGCAGCTGTCTAGAGGTTTAAAAGAAAGTTTTGTTTTTCATCAAGGTATAACTTTTTAATCCTCTTCTTCTTCTATGTTTCTGTACGAGTTAGATGAGATCACTGGAGGGGTTTTTTTTTCCGTTGTGCATGTTATAATATGTTTTTATATCCTACAAAACCCTTCATAGAAACCCGTTCAAAACTTGGTATTTTCAATCAAAATTTTTACAGTAGAATATTTATAGAGTCCAGGATTTTCTGTAAAATTGTCATAATTTTTAGAGGTCATTTGATTTTTTATAAATTTCGAACATTCTGTTGCTCATGTGCAGTTAGTTTTCTGTCACTAGTAATTCCCATTAACTATTAAAAATAGTTAACTATCTATATCTTTATTAACTTAAGACCCTTTCAATCCAATGTGGCATGTCTAGAATTTCTTCAAAAATGAAATTATGATATAATAGCTATGGTATGCAACTGACGTGGCGTTCAATTGAGAGTTGGGCCTGTGAAGATTAATTGGGCCTTAACTGTGCAGCGACCAGTCAAGCGTCGGACGTCGGTGCCTCGGTGAGTTGGAGGGTGCCTTTGAAGATTAATTAGGCTTTAATGTGTACACCGATCAGTCAAGCGTTGCTGGGTATTTTCTTACGTATCATCCGTTGTGAAGACGAATCGATCATCTGTCCTGCGTATAAATTGTCTCGTATCCTGACTGTTTATTCCAAAATGGACATAGGTGACAGTGAATCTTCGGCCATCACATGTTTAACATCTTCAGGTACGCAACTTTTTTGTTAAACCCTAATTTGGCACTAAACTTCAATTCGTTCATCGAGCCCAGTGAGGACATTCAAAGAATTGAGGCAATCTGTTACATATGGTTGGGGTGGAACGAAGCCACCTCTGGTGGAAGAGGATAGGGATTTCATGGATAAAAAGATGAAGTTGCAGGATTTTGAGCTGCAGTTGAGTAATGTTTCTATGCAGGTTAGTTGTTCGTCTGTTGAGTATGCATTTGCTGGTTTACTATTCATGTAATTGATCATTTTCTTGTCATTTACGAGCTTCAAATTCCAATTCGTACCACATGCAAGATATATGTTTAGGCAAATCTCAATATATACTAAGAAATATCTTTTAGTAGCTTAGGGGTGTAGTTGTGTAATTTGTTGACTGGAAAGTTAGGACTTTGGAAATATACACAGTTAACTTAAATTCATCTTGAAAAAAAAATTTAGTCTAACATCAATTCAGATGTTTCTATGACAGTTGGGTTGTTCAACCATATACTGGCTCCTTTCAGTTGTGCAAAATTATATTTAATTCCTTATTGTATTGTATATGGATTTTGAGATTCCTTATTTTTGGGTTTTGCTAATGTAACAATCTCAATAGTTGATTATGATTGGTTTTTATCGGTTAGCAGTGTTTACTTTTGGGGTATATATGGGTCTTCGGATTTATGAGAGTTAGTTAACTTTCATGGTGTTGTTACATTTTGTTTTTTAATAGGCAGTTTTCTCTCATTAGTAGTTGGTGTTTCCATAAGATGCTTTAAAGGGATACTCAACAGACGAACAACTAACCTGCATAGAAACATTACTCAACTGCAGCTCAAAATCCTGCAACTTCATCTTTTTATCCATGAAATCCCTATCCTCTTCCACCAGAGGTGGCTTCGTTCCACCCCAACCATATGTAACAGATTGCCTCAATTCTTTGAATGTCCTCACTGGGCTCGATGAACGAATTGAAGTTTAGTGCCAAATTAGGGTTTAACAAAAAAGTTGCGTACCTGAAGATGTTAAACATGTGATGGCCGAAGATTCACTGTCACCTATGTCCATTTTGGAATAAACAGTCAGGATACGAGACAATTTATACGCAGGACAGATGATCGATTCGTCTTCACAACGGATGATACGTAAGAAAATACCCAGCAACGCTTGACTGATCGGTGTACACATTAAAGCCTAATTAATCTTCAAAGGCACCCTCCAACTCACCGAGGCACCGACGTCCGACGCTTGACTGGTCGCTGCACAGTTAAGGCCCAATTAATCTTCACAGGCCCAACTCTCAATTGAACGCCACGTCAGTTGCATACCATAGCTATTATATCATAATTTCATTTTTGAAGAAATTCTAGACATGCCACATTGGATTGAAAGGGTCTTAAGTTAATAAAGATATAGATAAGTTTTATACATCAGGTGGCTAAATAAGTAATATAAACATATCACACTACTGGAAGTCCTATAAATATCGTCATTCAAACCAGTGCTATATAGTTGGGTGAACAGGGAAGTTCAAGCACTTATTGAGGTTCACTTCATTAAAATTTTCTTGTATTGTATTTGTCTTTACATCTTCTATACTGTTATTATTATTGTAAAGGTAATGTTTTTTTAACTTGACAAATATAATACTAAGGTTCAAATTACTAAGCAATTGCATAATCGTTGGCCAGTTGTACTTTTTTTATGCATAATATAATTCATACTACTAAAACAGTTGGATCCTGTAGGTTATGTCTAACAATCAACACATATATACCAGGAATGAGGAAAAAGGAAATCTCTGGCGTGAGCTAAATTCTTAATTCACAACAGGAAAAACTGATACAAGCATCGGATAGTTAATTTAGCAGAGGATAGCTGCTATTGTTGTAAGTTCTTGCTTTTTTCCATATAGGTAAAAACATTGGACATTTAATTTACCTTTTTTTATTAGAAAGTACAAGCTTTAAATTTCTAAAAAAAACACACACACATGCATATGTAGATTTGGCTAATTTTATTAGATTCTCAAATCATGTTTTTACTTTTTAATTTAGTCGAGGATAGCTGCTATTGATGTAAGTTCTTGCTTTTTTCCATATAGGTAAAAGCATTGGACAATTAATTTACCTTTTTTTATTAGAAATTACAAGCTTTAAATTTCTACTAAGAATAAATGGTTTAAAAAATACACACATGCATATGTAGATTTGGCTAATTTTATTAGATTCTCAAATCATGTCATTACTTTTTAATTGATGGTGTCATGTTGTACTCATGATTAAAATAAAAGAGAGGATAGAGACAAGAAAACAAGTGTTGTTAGAGTTTCTTGAGTAGAAAAAATATGTTTCTTTTTTGTTGTTGTGGGGGAAGGCGGTTGATATGGCTATAGTTTTGGCTATAAGTGACAATTGCCGGCGCATAAACAGTTATTAAATTAAAATTTGGTTTTATGTCATCACATCATTTTATCTATGGATAGAAATCGGAATCTTTATGCTTCTAATATCACTTACCGCTACAACTATAGAAGATTATAAACAAATAGCATCATGTATTTTTGCGAAACATATATCAAAGGTTTTAAATGCTAGCCCGTGTTTACACGGGATTGAAACCTAGTGTTGGTTAATCCTAGATATAGAAACATTAAACTTTCTGTAATAAAATTTTGAGGATTAAATTCGGACTCTTAGTATATTTTAAAATTTCTTAAAGTCAGCCTATCAAAATCAGAAAACATGAACTGTAGCATTAGGGTTATATAAACAACTTAACATGCCCTTGGGCTATACTAGGATGTTCCAACACCTACACACATGACTTATATGTACTTATACTTATTGTAGATCTCGCGCCCGTTCCTTTGCAAAATTAGATTTCGTTGAGAAGCTAAGGTGAGTACTCGTAGCCCCATTTTCGTGCATATCTTTTGGGGGAAATTGACACACAACATGTTTTATGATATCGTTTTTTAAACTTTTTATTGACAATTGTATGTCGCATGATATGTGCCTATGTGAACTTATACTTGATTATGACTATGAGATGACTATATATTCCTATGAGCCAACTTATATTCCCTACCGGCTATATTATGTTGGAAGGCTAAATACTTTTGAACCGTTGGGGTTCGGCTTTTTGCATGCTAATGACTAATTACTACCGAGCCGAGATGTTCGGTTACTGCTATGCTCTTAATGCAAGTGCTTTACTATCATTGCTACAATTGTCATATCTTAATACTATACACGGTAAAATATTCTTTTCTTTTAAACCTGCGAGCTCACCAACCTTTGTGTTGACCTTTTAGAGTGTTCATTTTCAAGTAACGCTAATAACACTACTTAAGGATGACTAGAAGACTCTAGATGGACTTAGCAAGACTTATCTATTTCGAGACATTAAAAACTTTTTATTTATTATTACTTTAGACATGGAATACGTGGTTTTGGGCTTGCATGCCTGTTTCACCTGTCCCGGGTTGTGGTATTTACTTTTGCATATTCTCTTTCATTACTTTTGACTATGATGCCGTGAATATCGACTTATCGTGGCACAAGTCCCCTATTGTGTCGGGGTAACGTCGTGACACGTTGGTTATCTGAATTTAGTGTTTTTTCTCTATAATGGTATCAATTTTTTATGACGATCCTCTCCGTCACACTTCGAGTTTCCGCCTTGGTGGGGTGTGACAGCAGCGGAAGACATATGCTCAAATGCAAGCAGTCAAGTTGGGATTCACACCTTCTCTTAAAAGAGAGGAGATATTCCAGGTTCCCTTGACGGTTGAGACTAAATGAAATGTGTGGCCGCGCTCGGATAGAATGATGGACATCATTCGGTAACTCCGTAATTGCAGTAAGTCGAGATCAGAAGTCAAGAAATATAATTTGGATTTTTCGGAATAGATCACGTGCTCCATGTCTGAAATCCACATTACGGAATATCGTGATGCAAAAGGAAAAGCCGGTTAATCCAAGAAGGCGATTACAGAATCTCTAGACATAAGAGAACTTATAGTCGTGGTTAACCTACGTGTCTGGCTGGGGACCTCCTTAGGCTCATGATGTACAAAGTAGTGTAAGTATTGTGAACAAGTGGGAGTCTGATGGATTGTTTGTAGGGATAGTGTACACGGGTCATCATATCCGGACACTAAAAGTCAGTAAAGGGTCACACAGCTGCACACCCAACTTTGAACCAGGAAATAATACATTGTGTGTACGGTGTTAACTAATAGTTAATTAATTATTCAGAAAAATAATAAATGGACATTTATTATTTAAGGGAGAAATTAGTTATCAGTTGAATATATAATTAATATGTTTGGTTAAAGTATCATTAATTAATAGTTAATTAATTAATATTTATTCAACTAGAGGGTTGTTTTTGTCAATTGATCAAAGTCTTTGATCGTGGACTGGGCTTTAAGGCTTAAGGGCCGTAATCCACTTAAATTAGTATTTAAGAGGATTACCCTTAGAAATAACCTAATCCTAATTATTGAGACATAAAGCCAAAAAAGGAGAAAAGAAACTCTCCCTCTCTCTCTCCTTTACTCTCGGCGGGCGAACCACATCACCACCCCATTCCTCAGCGGTGGTCGACGGTTGTCTAGTTGTGGCTCTTCGGCGATCGACGGCGCAAAGGCCGAGCACCCCATTTGCAGTGGGACTTGTTCTCGGCAGCGATAAGGCAAGGCCAAAAGCCGACAGATTTTGGCGGTTCACACACACTCACACGGGTATTATTTGTAGTGGCGGTCTAGCAGCTCAGGGTTCTGTAGTTGTGTATCCCCCTACAGCAGTCAAAGGGTATAATTTCTTATACTTTTTATACTGTTACATAATATAAATATCTGAATGATATGATTAAAATATTATTTGCCCTGTTTCCCCACCTGATCTAGTTGTGATCTTGGGATGGTATTTATGTTTTATTTCCGCTGTGCAATTGTACCCTGTGAATCCCAATAGAAGAAGAAGAACACAAAAATCCCACCCAAATTGCTAAACCAGAAACTTATGTATCTGAGTATATGACCTTTAATCGCATGCCACAAACACTCCCAGATTCCCAGTTTATGCTATCTGATACATTCTCTTCTAGCCAAAATTCATCCTCATGTATTTATGAGGGACACTTTTTTTATACCAAAAATGATCTTAAGGTTCAGCTTGGCATGAAATGTCATGGGGATTGTTTCGAATAAAGAGTCAAGACTTCTAACAACAAGAGGTTCGAGGCTAAATTCACATCCAAAGACTGTGCGTGGGAACTTAAGTCGAAGAACATTGCAATAACGAATAACCCGTGCTTCATGGTTTCGACCATGAAATACGAAAACACTTGCTCTAGAACACAAATGTGTCATACAATGCACAATACGGGTAAGAAAGTGGTGAAAAATATCATAAAAGGCCAGCTTCAAGACCTAAGCCGTGTTTATCGTCGAGGTGATATAGTAAGAGATGTGAAAGAACGGTTCAAATGTAACATCTTGTACTCACACGCTTGGAGGGGAAAGCGTACGCCCTACAACAATTACACGGGTTGTATGCCGATTTATTTTCAGATCTTCCAAGTTATTGTCATTATCTAAGGCTAGCAAACCCGGGCACACTCACAACAATACTGACAGACGACGTTTTCCACTTTGAAATGTTGTTTGTCGCACTAGGACCCGTGGTATGTTATTGTCTCTCGTTTGCCATTAAATGTTTTAACCGTCTTACACACAATAGTTATCTTAATAAGGTCCACACTTTTTCCAGCTACGAAGCTTTTCTGACCACTTATGTCTAGTCAAAATAGTGGTCGCGGCCCATCTAAAAGGACCATACCTTGGCACCATCTTCATGACGATTGCAATGGACGGTAACAACCAAATCCTTCCCCTCGTGTATGGCATAGGAAAAACCGAGTGTGGCGAGTCTTGGACATGGTTTTTTGAAAAACTAAGATCATACATCCCACACAATATCTATACATTCGTTTCTAATAGGGTTGCGTCGATTGAGCTAGCCATACGCAATGTTTTTCCTCATTCCTACCATGTCCCCTCTTGCCGTCATTTGCAGGTAAACCTAAATCTTAAGGCTTCCAAAACCAAAAAGATTTCAATCTTATTCCGCAAGGCATGCGAATCTTACACCATACCTGAGTTTCAATAATGGTATTAAAAGATTGGTAGGGTCGCGCCTCCGGTTTTTTCGTGTCTTGAAAACATTGAAAAGAGCAAGTAGACAAGATCATGCTTTGCGCGATAGATACAACATCATGACTTCCAATAGTGCTGAGCCCATGAATTCTCTGTCTCGTCATGCGCCTAAAATACCGATGGTCATGCTTATTGATTTTTCCTAGTGTAGTGTTCAAAACTGGTTCTACAAATGTCATAACGCAGTGCGTATGTAAATTATGATAAACCTGTCCTAAACGACACGTTCCCGTACTTATGCTTGTTTTTCTTTCAATACTGATCAACTCCGGCTCCAGGTCACGACGTGGGCGGACATCAAGATACGGAGAAGGATGACGAAGTGCTAAACTTGGCAGGTTTATGGAATTACGAACTACCGGTTCCTGGTTGCTGATCAAAAAAAGTAAACTAAGTATAGTTGATACGGAACAAAAAAGTTGTGGCTATCGTAAATGGGAACTTTCCGGCTTACCTTGTGGTCACGCAATTGCTGTAGCCAATCACCTAAGGCTTACCGATGCAAATCACTGGGCATCCTTGTGGTTCACTAAAGAAACATATCTTGCTAGGTATGATGCTATAAACCCGGTCCCTAACAAAAATTATTGGGAATTACCTCCTGATCTCATACCTCTATAACCACCGCTAATGAATAAAAGGCAGGATGGTAGAACAAAACATGTGAAACGCATACCATCAAGGGGAGAACAGAACAAGTCTTGCCTACCCGCTGTTCTCGATGAACACAACCGAGACGGCTGCAGGATGCCATTTACATCTCAGCAATCAACTTCACAACGCACTAACACTTCCGTTCAACAACCAACCCAACCGGATTTGCCACAATTTTAGCCTGATTATTCAACATTTGAATTTTATCGTTAGCTGTAACGTGCTTGTGTTAAATATTATCTATATGAACCTATTTAAACATATTTTAATTATTTAAACAAATGTTTATTATTTATTATATAATACATATTTTAATTATTATGTGCGATACATTATATATATATATATATATATATATATATATATATATATATATATAGTTTCTTCTATTATTTTCAATATATATTTTTAATGAATACAATAAAAACATACTTTTTTGTATTTATCTTTTTGAAACTTTTATATTTTTAAATAATACAATTTCCGTACTTTTGATTATGTAAACCAATTTTTATAATTTTTTAAATATATTCTCTTCTTTATATTATATTATTTACTTATATATGGTTATTTACAAACTAAAATTTGTATATTTAGTTAGTTAAAAAAATATAGAAAAAGTATTTTTTTATTATTTACAATTCTTATTTTAAAAAACTATATTTTTTATTTTCTTATTTTATTTTAAAAACGTGTATTTTCCAACTTACAAATCTTAATAGTTATTTACAAATCTTATTTTTATATTTTTCTATTTTATTAAAAAATAATTTTTTTATTTTATTTACAAGAATATGCACTTAGGAAAAAAAGACCTCACATGAAATTCTAGGCCGTCAGACATGAGGGGCCCGCGATAGGGGCATGTGCACCGTCAGCTACATCCTTCTTTTATCAACGACATATTACTCTATTATCAGCGACAATGTTAATTAATAAAAAAATAATACGTGTCATTTCATTATAGGTCAGCTACAACCTTCTTTTGTCAGCGACAAATTCCTCTTTTATTGCGACAAAACTTAATTAATTAATTTTTTTTAATATGTGTCATTTTCTTATTGGTTAGCAACAATTAGGCCTTCAGCGACATCCTTGAGCGACAAATGTGCTATTTTTCCAATTTCTATTTTTTTTATTTTGGTGATACCTTTCATGTATTGCTTAATTTGACAAAAAGCTCTATATTTTTTTGTCTCTCTTATTATGTTGTTTTATCCAATTCAAATTGAACCATTTTCAAATTATCATACAACATACATACCATTAACAGGGTACTTAAACAATAAAACATCATAAATCTATTTACTGTAGAGAGTAGTCATGTACTAAAATGTTAATTACGCAAACAAAGACAATGTGCATGGACACCTAAAAAAACCACAACCAGAACAACTAAGAAGGCTACGCATAATGTGATTTCTTTAATTACCAAACTAAATCATCGGTTTGACTTGAACTTAGAAGTAAGATAGAAGGCTCCCAACCATAAAATATGTAACAAGGTTTCAATTAATTTTTTTTAATCTAGAAAGAGTGGGCATGTTTATTGATGACTAGCCTTGGGCATGATGTTAGTCCCTTGGTGAGAGTATCAACAAGCAAGTATTGTGTAGAAAGGGGGTTGAATACACTTTTTGCGGAAAATTGAACAAATCAATAAAAAGTGTTAACACACATTAAACCACAAACAGTTGAATGCTTTGCTTTCATTAACAAGAAGATGATTACAAGAACAATCAAGTAAGCAACACTTGATATGTAAACACCTAATGTAAATCAAATCTCTCAATCTCTCCAACTTCGCTATCTATAATCAACTTATGATTATAGATACAGTACGACTCTCTAAACAGGATTTAATCACAGATTGAGTACTTACCAACTTGACAACAGATGTGAAGATTCGAACACACGAACAAATTGGCAATCTGTGAGTTTCTTGATCACGTTGAACTGAAAAACAGTGAATCAAGACTCGTAACACATACGGTCAATGGATTGAGGTGAAACTGAGTTTGGCTCTGTAACTCGTTGAATGTAGTTGCCGTACCTCTAAACTTATCAGGATGATAAGTATTTATAATCCTGTTCCTACGGATCCTAATAAACTAGAACTAATCCTAATCTGCTAACAAACTAACGGATAAACCGGAATCTTGAATCTTGAATCTTCTTATCTTGAGTCTTCAATCTTCAATCTTGATTCTGGAATCTTTTTATCCTTGCCGTAGATATAGAGAGATAAAAGTGAATTTAAAACATATTTAAATTATCTTAAACTGACTTCTTTAGTCGGATTGAGTTACTCAGCTTGAAACTCATCAAGCTGAGTTCTTCGAGAACAAACCCGAAAACAAACATGTACTAACACGTATAATGATTAACTCATCCTTGGAACTCATAAGAGTTAGCTAGAACTTATTTATAAACTCTATTGAGCTGACTCAGTATATACGCTGAGTCACTCAGCTTGAAACACGTCAGGCTGAATACTCAACCTATATCTTAGGTGACACATACAGCTTATCAAACACATTGATAATCTTACTAAGATATAGTCTAAGCTGATCGAATATATGCTCAACTTATATTCAACTTTTGCTCAGTCTGAAACACTATAAGTGCTTAGTCTGATCAAGCCTCATAATTCTGTTTAAGTTATATTTAGAACACGTCTTACAAACTTAACTTTGTCTCATCAAATTTCAACTGATGAGATCATGTTCCCAACAAACTCCCCGTATTTGATGATGAAAAAACCATCAAATAGTTCTTAAGTTTGTTTAACATAATTATGTTTTAAATCTTAAACTTATTAAGATTTTACATTTGAACTAATCAAAGATTAATTGAACTTATCAATTATAAGTTGAACAAACCAACCAAACATTTAAATGAACACGAACTAATCAATTTGTTCCTTCAAGCTGAACTAATCAGACTAATAATTATGAACATATCACAACACAGTTGAACATATCAAACTACTACTTGTATTTATTGAACATATCAAAATACAAAAGTTTTGATCACTTAGATCATGCACACTTAGTGCTTACAAAAATTGGAACTAATCTAATATAAATTTATCTTATGAGCTCAGGATGTAGAAGTTCCCAGTTAATGATTTCTTTGTTGATTTTGTCTAGCAACTTCTCAGCTTCTACATTCCCTCTGAGTTCCTTTTGCTGTACTCTGATGATTTTGTTCAGCTTGAATCTCACAAAGTGATTTGAGCTATCATCACAGCAACATCGAATGTGTAAGGCCTCCCTAGCTTTTAGATAACATATCTCATTCAACTTGATAAACCTAGGTTTGCCTGCTTGATCCTTAAACATAATCCCCTGAACAGGTGCATTAATAACTTGATTCTCTTTGAACTCCACACCTTCAGGTACTTCAAATAGTTTCTCCCATTGCAGACCAGGAACTGGAACATATCTCAGCTCCTCAGCTCTATTTATCAGTTTAGAAACTTCAGCGAAGATCTCTTGCTTGATTTGGCTTCTTTTGAACTTCTTGAGCATCATTTTAATTCTTTTCCATTCTATGTAGCCCATCTGGTGAACAAATCTCAGGTCCATTCCCATTGTAGATTTATCATCAAATTCTAAGTTGAGAATGATGGCTCCATTTACTCTGCTCAAAGTCATGCCTTTGATATTTCCGCTTGTGTTCCTTCTGAAATAACACTATTGAATTTCTGCGTCTGTATATGGAATAGGATCAGGTCTTGGACCAGTATAATCAGCTTCAGCTTGAGCCAAAGCTTTTCTTTCTTTTTCCCTTTCTTGGTGGTTTGCCTTCTTCTCTTTCCTTTTTCTCAGCTCTTCAAGTGAAATGCCTAACTCAGTGGCTTCCTCTTGTTCGAGCATTTCAATCATAAGCCTTGTGGCTTTTTCCTCCTCAGTCTCAGAAACACTGTCAGCTTCAGATTCGAATTCTATCACTTTTTGCTTCTTAGCTGCAGGTTCCTCTTTTTCTAGCTCCAGTTCCCCCTCAAACTGAGCTTGCCTCTCTGCTCCTTTTGCTAGTGCCAGTAGAGCTTCAGCTTGAACTAACTCAGCTTCAGCCTCTTGAACCTTCCCCCCCCCCCTTTTTGTCATCATCAATAGGGTTCGAAGTCTGTTTATGTTTAAGGGCAGCAACTGCAGAGGCATTCCCTTTAACATCGTTGGTCAGCTTCTCAAGCCTTTGATAGATTTGACGTTTGTGCTTCTTCTGCTTGAGATGGGACAAACCAAACTGAGCTGCGACATATTGTTTCAACTGTTCAATGCCGGACGAGGCACATGCTTCTGGAGGAGACTGACTCCAGTCCTTAGACTCAGAATATATATCCTGTGAATTGAAAGAGTCTAAAACAGTAAGTGGTGAGTGTTTGGGTGCATCATCCAAGGGTTGGTGTATACCCTCAAAATCATGTACACCAGAGTTTGGACCCTGTGCTTCATCTTGGTATGAAGATGAAACATTGGCAAGTCGTGCATGGGGGTGTGAGAGGTAAAGAGAAGTTATTGGGCTCAAAACGTGCAGTGTATGGGTAGGTGGTTGGCTTATTGGTTTGGAGGAGGGTGATTGACCCTGGGAATTGATCATTATTTCAATGTTACCTGAGTGTGTCTACTCAGGCACAGCAGTGGGATCTCCCATGGCTCTGGAGTGTGTGGGCTGATTAGACACCACACCCGGTTTAGGCTGTTGGGTTGAAGAGAGCCTCGAGGTTGACACCTGAAGAGTAGGCGTCTCCCCCTCCACTCCTGCCGGTGGAGGAGTCAGTGTGACTTCAGCTCCAGTGCTACCTGTAGGAGTGGTACCACCTTCGGCAGTTTTGCGATTATATGTTTGGAGATTTACATTTGCAGCATTGGGCACACCAAGGTTGGCTTCAGAGTGGGACTTTTGATGGAATGTAGGTGGAGGAGATGGGTTAGACTGAGTTGGGTTTACTGCAGTCTTGTCTCCAAAGGTGGATGGAGAATAGTGAGAAGAAGAAGAAAGTGGAGAGATCTTACCAGTAGCAGCTTCAATAGTGGCTGGCTCAGCCTGAGCAGGGTGCTCAGCGTGAACTTCTGGATCAGCTTGGGCTACTCCTCCTTTATTCGATCACTCTGCTTCACTTTCTGATGAAGCTTCCTCAACTATCAATAGCATGGGATCACTAAGACCCTCCTGCTCTGGAAAGATGTCATTATTGAACATATTTGAGCTGAGTGTGGGTGACAGGAACACATCCTGATCAGCTTCGTAAAGTGCTGTCCCCAGCTCGGCTTCAAATGCCAAGGACAGGTACCTTATGAATGGTACATGAAGATCGCTTGTAGTCTTCATCACTTGAACCTTGAGTTCATTGAAGATGAGCTGTGCGTAATCCAAATTCTGTGCAAAGAACATGTTGTAGAGCATCTGCATCTCAAACTCATTCACTTGGTCCAGTCCTCCAACCTTGGTTCCTAGTGAACGAATCACCGTAGACACCATGAAACCCCATCCGGTTGGGAAGGTGGCCTTTTTAATCACACCCTCTGTTTGTGGGTGACCCATCCTGGGTAGGACTGACCTAGCCACCAGCCTCGTCCCAGCAGGCTCGAACTCATCAGATTGAGGGAGTTGAAGAACCTCCCTTAGCCTGTGGACTGTGAGAGCAATGGTCCTCTCTCCGTTCAGCACCGTGCCCCGAATTTCTCCATTGTTTTGGTCATAGACACAAGTATACCAAAACGCCAGTAGATGCTGAGGAGCCACATGTAATGGTGCTACAGTGAAAACGAATGCCATTGGGCATTTACGAATGTAATCCACCCAAGGTTCGTATCCCCTGTTTCTCTTGCGTTCAGGGGTTGCAAGACATGCTCGTTGATTATTGGTTTTGAGCAACGGAAATCCATTCTGTTTGAATGTAGCACCCCTTACCATTCTATCACTGAGATTGAGAATGATTCCGTCCATCGTTGATTAAGTTAATTCACATTGAGTGAATATTGAATTTGCACTGAGCGATTTTGAAGTTGCACTGAGTGATTTAGGGTTTCGTGATCGATGAGACGAAGAATTGCACTGAGCAACTAGTGGTTGTAGAAGGTATAGAGAGAATTGCAGAAGTTTAGTAAGCATAAACATCTGAAAGTCGGTTATGGTCAATATATATACCTTTCCGAGGAGAGAGAAAAGTTACCGTTGGAATTCCCTTTTTTATCCGTTATGCATAACAAATTGACGGCGCTAGGTGACAGTAATCGAGATGAAAGTTATCATCTCCCAATGGTTAAATATGTAAAATAATATTATTGACTTACAAATATATTATACACACTGTTGTATTACACCAATACACAATCGGTATAAAATGTGATTTGAGACCGACGCAAATACATAACGACTTATGAACTAATAACACATAGTAATTAAATCATAGTTTGGACACACCAAACTGAGTAAACTAATCACTCAGCTTTAGTCAAGCACCCAGCTTGAGATTGAAACTCAGCTTGAGTGGAGCACGCTGTTTGATTATGTGCATAGATAATTAATGGGCACATTGTATCCAATGTTATAAGAGATTAGAGGGTCACACTGCTACACACCCAAATCAGTACAGTTGGTTTTTACCAAATTTCTGTGTGGAAATAATTAATCGATTGGATTAATTATTAAAGAGAAGAGTAAATAATTAATCAGTAGAATTAATTATTGAAAAGAGAGAAATAAATAATTAATCATTTTGTATTAATTATTAAAAGGAAATAATAATAAATAGTTATTTGTTATTTATTAGAGAAATTAAATATTAAGTTTTAATATTTAACGGACCAATTAATAGTTAATTAACTAGTAAAGGTCCTGGGGTCAAAGTGAGAAGTGTGAAAGTTTAATTAAAACCAGTGGGCTTTTAATTAAACGGGCTTGGCTCCTTTTAAAGTCTATATATCCTTTAAGCCTTAAGGATTATAGAGAACATAAGACAACTTAACAAGGGAATAGAACGGATAACCCTAGCCACCACACATCTCTCTCTCTCTCGATCTCGTCTCTCTCTCTCGATCTCGTCTCTCTCTCTCTCGGCCTCTCTCCCTCTCGTCGAAGTCGAAGAAGAACAAAACACCAAGGGTGTTTCGACTTTTGGAGGTCGACGCACACATACATACATACTCAAGTTTCGAGTATTGTTGAAGACAAGGTAAATCTAGGAGCGGTCTAGCAGCCAGTTCTTTGGAGGTACAGTAGTGGTGGACTACTTTAGCAAACCCAAGGTCACCAAGAGATCATTTCTTGTAACTCTTTTCTGTGGTTTGTTGTTTGTCAAGAAGCTATATTGATCATTAGTGTCCTAACCCTTTTGGGGTTTAGAGGGTTGTGTTCAATCCAGTTCCGCTTTAGGATTGAACTAGTAGAATCAAACCCAGGTTTGTGTTATTAGGTGTTTTGGTCAGATCAAAACCCTTCAGTGGTATCAAAGCCTCGGCTCTATGATCTTTTAGTTTCTAGTTTTATCTATTTCTAGGATTAAGGTTTGATTCTTGATCTCCTACTTGCTCTAAACTTTTTCGAAAATCACCAAGGGCAATAAAAACGTTTTGTTTTTGTTATCCAGTTTTAAAAGGTTTAATCCTATTAATCAGAAAGTTTAAACAGTTAGTTTAAATGGTTAAAAGGATTATGATTTTTGGATAAGGACAAGTTTGGATTAAGATAAATTAAACAGTTTGTTTTAATTATTAAACCTAGCTAATCCAGTTGATTAATTCGTTTAAATTTTTATAAATTTAAAGTTTTGTCAAGGTTATAAGTTTGGAACTTATAAAGTCCGTTTTGTGCACCTAGTCTAGGTACACATGTAAATCGTATTTTTTTAAAAACAGTTAATTTTAAAAATGGTTTTTCAAAAACCAGAAAATTAAGTTTTTCAAACTTAATAGTAAAACCTAAGAAAATCTTAGATCAGTGTGCTACACACCTAATGGTACACCCTTGCTGTTAAACGGTACTCGGGTGTCGGAAGTGCCCAAACCTTGGGCATCCGGGTTCAAACCATTGCGGGAAGGGGCATGAAAGATTCTGCGATAATCGGGAGTCCCGGCCAGAATTCATGTTGTCTTAGGTGGTGCGATCTATTTTGGTGATAATGGGGAGTCCCGGCCCAAAAAGCACTAGAGTAGAGTTAAACATACTAGACTGGGTCTAAGTGCTCTAAGAGGTTCTATGAGTCGTATCAGTTAGGTACGATTGGTACAGGGTGTTACCTACCAAAAATAGCATGACTTGGCGGGAAGTGCCCAAACCTTGCGTCAGGTATGTGAAATATGGTTCCTAGGTCTAATATATATTATTTATGGGTTTGATGATATATGATTAGAAAAGTTTATTTGCAATTACTAATTAAACCGGGTTTTAATTTCTAGATGGCAACTAACGTTACCAGGACTAACAACCTCTCTCTTCGCTCTATCCTAGAGAAGGATAAGCTCACCGGGCCAAACTTTCTCACGTGGGAGAGAAATCTCCGGATCGTGCTAAGGCACGAGAGAAAGTGGCATGTCCTAGAAGAACCTCTAGGAAATCCCCCTTCCAACAATGCTAAGGCAGAAGTCAGGGAGGCTTTTCAGAAGCGCTCCAATGACGCCTTAGATGTCAGCTGCCTCATGCTTGCAACTAGGAGTCCAGAGTTGCAGTCTAGCATGCTGGAGACTCCTGCTTATGACATGATCCGCCAGCTGAGGGATATGTTCCAGGAGCAAGCCCGCACAGAACGTTATGATGCCAGTAGAGCATTTAACTCGTGCAAGATGGCTAAGGGGACTTCGGTCAGTAACTACGTCATGAAAATGAAAGGTTACATAGAACATTTGGAGAGGCTTGGACACCCAGTACCGTTGCAGCTAGCAACGGATACGATACTCAACTCGTTGTCAGACGACTATAAGCCTTTTATAGTCAACTACAACATGAACAACAAGGAGAAATCCGTGGCTGAGTTGCACTCCATGCTTAAGACAGCGGAGCACAGTATCGGGACCAAATCCAAGGAAATTCTCATGGTGGGACATGGTGGACGTAAGAAGAGGAAGGAACGCAACGGAAAGGGAAAGGGCAAGGCCCAGCCCAGCCAGAATGCACCCAGGGCTAGTAACGACAACAAGGGCAAGAAGCCGAAACCAAACAAAGCAAGAACCAAGAATCGGTGCTTCAAGTGCGGTGAAATCGGACATTGGAAAAGAGATTGTCTGAAGGGTCACGAGGCAGGTGGCAAGGCTGGCCCCTCAGGTATCGTGTGAATAGCTTCTTTATCACTTTCCACTTGTAAAAGTTTTTACAAGTATTCTAATATCTTGCAATCTTTTATCGCAGGAGCAGATGGAAAGTGATGCGGCCCAGCATGAAGAGATCCCACGTGCAGCTTACGGATATTTTTTAATTCTATTTCCTAGTTATTTAAACTCGTTTAAGTTTTTGGATTTGACTATCTTGGTTGTTTAAAACTTTTTCTTTAGACATTATGTTTTAAATGTTTGAAAGATTGAATTATTTGGTTTATATCCGTGCACGTATGTTATTGATGAATCAGGTTAGTCCAGTTGTGACTAAAAGGATACCAATAAGTCTAGTCTTGATTTGATTTGTGATTCATAGTGATCTTATGCAGTAAAATTGTTGTAGTTACATAAATGCTGGCTGCACCTTTCAAATAAACAAGTTTTGTTTGTAAAATTAGATAGCTTTTCTAATTTAACAAGTTTTCAAGATTTTATGAAAAGTGAGTGTTCAAAGTCTTGAACATATGGAAATAATAGTCATTATTTCCGGGTAAAATAGTTTTTGATAAAACGTTTAAGAAAGTATAAAATGATCATAATAGTTATTGTGATCAAGGGAGTTTTATACTAAACGTTTTAAAAGAAATTTAAAATACCATTATGAGTGTTTCGTACTTGTGATAGTGGTAAGTTTAATGAAACCATTTTTCGTAATTTGAAAGATCGATATATGGGAAATCCAAGTTTCTGATTTCATAAAACAGTTAAATTTCTTACAAAAACTAAGTTTAAAACAAGTGTTTGGAACACAAGTTTTTAGGCATATTAGTCAAGGATTAACTTAGTCTAAAAAGATGTTTTAAAGTAATGCACTTTTTTATAAAAGATAGTGGGAGCACCTGACTATTGTATTTATCAAAGTTATAAAGGTTATTTTAACTATTATGATAAATACAAGATTAAACTTTTAGAGTATATAATCATCGGATGATTTTAGAAGCTATCTAAAATAGTGAGTTCTTGAGAAAGGACTAATCCGAGGAACAGATGACTCATTGAGAGGTGCTCAATAAAGATGTCATTGAAAGTTTTTTGACTCAAGTTATGACTTAAATAAGATTATACACGTTTTAAAAGGTTCAGTAAGTCAGCTTAATTAAATGTTGTTGGTTGGTCAACGTTAGAAATGATGAAATAGAATGTTCTTTAACATTCTTAGTAATGAAATTAGATAAGTGCTGGCATACACTGGGAATCTAATTTCAAGTTTCTTACAAGTAGGTGTAAGAAGGTTTATCATTTTCATATGGATATAAAATCTTGTAAGATTTAATGCATCTACAAATGTAATTAAAGTTTTAATTACAGGGAGGTTATTTTATAAAATCAGAAACTTAGGAGTTATTTCCAGTTCTCCAAGTTTAAGGAATTTATAAAATAAGTGAGTCTAGAATTGGTTTTTGGGTTGCAAAATCGACTTCTAGCAAAACCAAGAAAGGAGTACTTTAAATTACTAGTCTTGAGTTTTTAGGTTTATACGCATATTATTTTTCTCTGTAATACGTGATAAGTTACAATGTAAAATATAAAGTAATTCGGATAAAGACCGTGAATTGAGTCAATGAGATGGTAGAAATTATGCATCTTTATTCTAGGGTGGAATATGGAGGGTGTAGAAATTAGTTTCATTGTTCTTCACCATTTTGTATGTTTTGGTTCATCCAAGAATAAACTAGGTTTATTCAAAACATTATCCGTGACTACTTATCTTGGTGGGAACTATGATAGGGCTATAAAGTCATCATAATTTTGTGGTAGATTCGAAAGTATGTCGAATATAGCTGCAAAAGGATTTTGCGGACCAAAATTGACGGATATTCGTTAGGGTTACGAATATTGGATTGACCCACTGTGAAAAATACTTCGTGGATTCGTGTCAAAGGTATTTATCACATAGGTTATCCTTAAGCCTGAGGTATTTGGTTTGGGATGCGGTAACTGTTGTCTTCTTAGCGAGTTTAACGCCACGCCGTAACAGGGTGGTCATAAGGAGCGTGTCTAGATTTAGTGGGAGCCGTATTGCCAGATGCAAATATGCAAGATGGTATATGTACCTTCTATTTTTTAGGAGAGATATTTCCGGGCCCCTTGACTGATTAGAGAAACTAGTAAGTGCACGGCCGTGCCCAAACGAACTGATCTGTTCTTTGTCGTTTATCACGCAGTTTTGAAATCAAGTGTGTCATGAACCAAGTTCTTGAGTCTCTGAGTTGACTTGTTCCATGCTCATGCTCAAAATTGAAATATCACGCTGCAAGGGACAAACCTATATATATATATATATATATATATATAAATATATATTTAGAAATTGGATCAATAGAAATCCCCCCCCCCCCCCTAAACAAAAGCCCCCAAGTCCAATTCTTGGACGTTAGATCGATCAAATCAATGGTTAAAATCTACAATGACATTATTGTAAATAACTAAACAATTATAAGATTTAATTAGAGAAGGTGGGGTATTATGGTCAAAGCCCCATTTTTTTATATTTTTTTACCCCTTTAATCTTTAAATGACCATAACTATTTCATTTTTTTGAATTTGAGCAAAAATATTATACCAATATTCTCATTTTTTAATTCTCTTTCAAACGAGACCACTCTTCCTATATTTCTGAAAAAAAATTCGACGAAATGAGGAAAATCATGAAAATGACGAAATTTATCATTTTCATCACCTGCTGTTATATCATGTAATAGCAGGTCCCGAAAATGATAAATTTTGTCATTTTTATTATTTTCGTCACCTGCTGTTACATGATATATAAGAGGATACGAAAATGATTAAAATAACAAAATTTTTATCATTTTCGTGCCCCTTGTGTAACATCTAAGAGCAAGTGACGAAAATGATAAAATTTTTGTCATTTTTATCATTTTCGTATCCCCTTATATACCACTAAAACAGTAGGTCCGAAAATGAAAAAAATGACAAAATTTTTATCATTTTCGGACCTGCTGTTTAAGTGGTATATAAGGGGATATGAAAATGATAAAATTGACAATTTTTATCATTTTCGGACTTGCTGTTTAAGTGGTATATAAGGGATATGAAAATGATAAAAATGACAAAATTTTTATCATTTTCAGACCTGCTTTTTAAGTGGTATATAAAGGGATATGAAAATGATGAAAATGACGAAATTTTTATCATTTTCGTCACCTGCTCTTATATGTTATACAAGAGGGCACGAAAATGATAAAAATTTCATAATTTTCATCATTTTCGTATCCCCTTATATACCCCTTAAACAGCAGATTCGAAAATGATAAAAATGACGAAATTTTTATCATTTTCGACACCTGCTCTTACATGTATACAAGGGGGTACGATAATGATAAAAATTTCGTCATTTTCATCATTTTCGTATCCCCTTATATACACTTAAACAGCAGGTCCGAAAATGATAAAAATGACGAAATTTTTATCATTTTCGTCACCAGCACTTACAAGAGGGCACGAAAATGATAATTTTTTTTTATAATTTTCGTCATTTTTGTAAATTTTTTTTTAGAAATATAGGAGGAGTGGTCTCGTTTGAAAGAGGATTAAAAAATGAGAAGATTGGTATAATTTTTTTGCTCAAATTCAAAATTTTGAAATAGTTATGGTCATTTAAAGATTTGAGTGTAAAAAAAATTATAAAAAAATGTGGGTTTTGAGGGCTGGAAGGTGAACGTGAGTCTTAATCCCTTGGATTTCATTTTCCCATTTTGCCCTTTTAGATGTGTGGCTGAGATTGGGACTTTGGGGTTTTTGTTTAAGACGGGGTTTCTATTGAACCTCACCATATATATATATATATATATATATATATATATATATATATATATATATATATATATATAGATAAAACGTACCCATTCATGAACAGGAAGTTTATGATAATTTAGTTTATAAACAGTTAGTTTATACCAGGTTACTTCTAAGCAGGTTGCTTATGAAGTTTTATCACAAATTACTTTGGGGTATAAGAGTTCTTATAACCTGGTTACCCTAAGTGTCTGGCTACGGACCTCCTCAGGCTAACAATGTGCAGTAACTATTACTTATCTTGTACAAGTGGGAGTCTGTTAGATTATGTGCAGAGATAATTAATGGGCACATTGTATCCAATGTTATAAGAGACTAAAGGGTCACACTGCTACACACCCAAATCAGAACAGTTGGTTTTAACCATATTTCTATGTGGAAATAATTAATCGGTTTGATTAATTATTAAAGAGAAGAGTAAATAATTAATCAGTAGAATTAATTATTGAAAAGAGAGAAATAAATAATTAATTAGTTTGTATTAATTATTAAAAGGAAATAAATAATAAATAGTTATTTTTTATTTATTAGAAAAATTAAATATTAAGTTTTAATATTTAACGGACCAGTTAATAGTTAATTAACTAGTAAAGATCCAGGGGGTCAAAGTGAGAAGTATGAAAGTTTAATTAAAACCAGTGGACTTTTAATTAAACGGGCTTGGGTCCTTTTAAAGTCTATATATATCCTTTAAGCCTTAAGGATTATAGAGAACATAAGACAACTTAACAAGGGATTAGAAAGGATAACGCTAGCCACCACACATCTCTCTCTCTCTCGATCTCGTCTCTCTCTCGGCCTCTATCCCTCTCATTGAAGTAGAAGAAGAACAAAACACCAAGGGTGTTTCGACTTTTGGAGGTCGACGCACACATACATACATAATAAAGTTTCGAGTATTGTTGAAGCCAAGGTAAATCCAGGAGCTGTCTAGCAGCCAGTTCTTTGGAGGTTTAGTAGTGGTGGACTACTTTAGCAATCCCAAGGTCACCAAGAGGTATTTTCTTGTAACTCTTTACTATGGTTTGTTGTTTGTGAAGAAGCTATATTGATCATTAGTTTTAAAGATCCTAACCCTTTTGGGGTTTAGAGGGTTGTGTTCAATCCAGTTCCGCTTTAGGATTGAACCAGTAGAATCAAACCCAGGTTTGATCAGTTTGTGTCATTAGGTGTTTTGGTCAGATCAAAACCCCTCACACACAACTCAGAATTAATGACATAGAGTCAATTTTTTTAGACTGACTCAAACTTATATTTTAACTACACTGAGTAGTTAAAGCATGTTTGGAACTTACCAAATGTGTGATCCAATCACACAGCTTGAGTTAAGCATATAGCTCAGAGTTATTGACACTTAGTCATTTCTGTTTAAGACTAACTCAAACTTGTGACCTCATCATTCAGCTTGACAAAATATTCAGTTTATGAAAACTTATTTATAAACAGTGCAGTTAGCTTAAGACACTTAGTCTTTATCAAACTGAAACTCAAATTCTAGACACATATATAGGGGTTGAGCATATCCAATTCACTTAGTAGATACATAAACCTCTTTTCATCAAGTGGTTTTGTAAAGATATCTATCAATTGGTCATCAGTGGAGATAAATTTGATGTCAACTTTACCTTTTTCCATGATTTCCCTGATGAAGTGTTGTCTAATTTCAATGTGCTTAGTTCTTGATTGGAAGACTGGATTGTATGATCTTTGGGGGCTTAGACAAGACTCCAGACTTTGTTTCTCTCAAACTTATTTAATTCCTCTTCCATAGTTTCAACCCAGTCCTCATCCTCTAAGGATTCTTTAGTCTTCTTTGGTTCCGTTTGAGATAGGAAACCAAAGTAAGCAGCATAGTTTGTTGTTGCCTTTGATATTGTCATAACTCTTTCCTGAACATTACCAATTATTTGATCTTGAGGATGATCTTTGAGGAATTTAAATGTTGTAGTAGGAGATTGTAGTTTTGGATCAAATTGAGGACTCGGAGGTAAACTTACATCCTCAGTCTCAATTGCAGCATTGTTATCAAACAGTTGATCACTAAGATCTTCAGTCTGAGTAACGTCAGCTCCAAAGGGATTGATGAACTCATCATCTTTCTCAGCTTGAGATTCCCTTGGAGCTTGTTATGATTTCTTTGATGGACACACACCATCATCACTGTCATCATCCATGACATACATAGGATTTGACATATTGGTTTCCTCAGGCTTTTCAAGCTCACTCAGACTTACCAAGTCAGCTTGTCTTTTATCAGCTTGATCAAAATTGTCTTCATCAAATGAGACATGAATTGATTCTTCTTTAGCCTTTCTCCTTGTGTTATACACTCTGTTAGACTTGGAGATTGAGGAATAACCAATAAAGATTCCATGATTAGCTTTAGGTTCCAACTTATGGAGCTGATCTCTTTGATTCAGCACATAGCATTTTGAACCAAAGACATGGAAGTAACTTATATTGGGCTTTATAGATTTATACATCTCATATGTTGTTTTGCCATGTCTTTTGACAATGATTGATCTATTCCGAGTATAGCATGCTTTACTTATAGCTTCATCCCATAAATATAGTTTCAATCCTGCCTCACACAACATTTTTCTAACAGCCTCAATTAAGGTTCTATTTATCCTTTCAGTAACTCCATTTTGTTGAGGAGTTCTGACTGAGGAGAAATTTTGTAATATTCCTTTTTGTTCACAAAAGCCTTATAGGGTTGAGATTCTGAACTCAGTCCCATGATCACTTCTGAGTTGCTTTACATATAACTTTTTGCAACTCTTCCTGTTTGATAAAACTTATTATCTCCAGGGCAGCATCACTTTTGGCTTTAAGGAATATGACCCAGGTGAATCATGAGAACTCATCTACTATCACCAAAGTGTACTTCTTGCTACTCAGGCTAGGAGTACTTATGGGTCCAAACAGATCCATATGCAACATATGCAGTGGGTCTGTTATTGAAAAATTTTGCTTTGATTTGAAGGAGCCTTTATGATGTTTCCCTTGTTCACAAGCTGAACACAATTTATCCTTGACAAATGTGATCTTTGGTAATCGAGAGACTAACTCTTTATTGGATAGAATATTTATATTTTTGAAATTTAAATGTGATAATCTTTTATGCCACAACCAACTCAGCTTAGGAACAGATTGGGAATACAAGCAGGTTTCAGTATAAGGACCAGCATAATTAAGATCAAGTAGATACACATCTCTTTCTGTTTTTGCTATTAATACATGCTTACCCTTAGCATTATATATAGTTCATGCTTTCTTCCTAAAAGTAACAATATTGTCTTTATCACACAACTGGCTAATACTTATCAGATTATGTTTAAGACCCTTGACATATGCAACCTTCTGGAAAGTCACCTTGCCAGCATGCATCTTCCCATAGCCTTTAGTTCTTCCATGGGAGTTGTCACCAAATGTTACTTTAGAACCTTAATATTCTTGGAAATCACTAAGAAGTCCTTTTCACCCAGTCATGTGCGTTGAACATCCACTATCCAAGTACCATTTACTTGAACCCTGCACATGATAAGAAAACTAAACACATTAGTTTTGTTTGGGAACCCACTTCTTGGTAGGTTCGGATGATGAGCACTTAGCATCTTCATCTTGTGGAGCTGACTGTTCAGCTTCAGCTGGTGCTGAGTCCTGTGTAGGCTGATCAGCCTGTTCCTGTTCAGGCCTTGAGATTTCAATTTCACAGTCCTTGGCCTCATGACCTCTATTTATGCACTTGTAGCATCTCCTTCTTCCAATGATTACAGGAGGTAGAGTATTTAATAATCCTTGTGAGAATTTGCTCTCAGTCTTAGGATTATATGTTGTGGATAACTTTTCAACTTTCTTTGCAAGTTTATTTACTTGATGTTCACTGACTTTGGACTTACCTTTGTCAGATCTTGGTTTATTATCCTTTTGATTAGAAGCTTGACCAACAAACTTCTTTTCCATGACTTTCGACTTACCTTTGTCATGCTTTTTGGACTCACCAGTTTCAACAGTCTTGGACTTACCACTGTTGATCTCTTTGGACTTACCAAATTTGACAACTTTGGACTTACCATTGTTATGGTGTGACCTCTGACTTACAGTGGTCTTCCTATTCTTGTAACTTCTCTCTGATCTAGATAGAGAATGTTGTCTTTTGAAAGGATTTGGATTAAGCTTTTCTATGACTGATGTTCTTTGAATAGGCTGAGTGCCTAGTCTGTCTAACATTGACTTACCATGCTATTTAGATGTAGAGCACTCATTTCCTTGATCTTTTACCTTTACAAACATATTGTATTTAAAGTTTTGACCATATTTCTTCTCTGAGGCTGACTTCTGAGACTCAATCAGTTGTCTATCTTCCTCAGAGTCTGTACTTGCTATCTCATCATCATCAGCTGCATAAGTTGCGGATTGAAAGTCACCTCCAAGTACAGCTTGTACATGTTTAGGAATTTGATGGTTAATGCATTTTTCAGCAAGCCTTGATGACTTACACCCAGATTCATTGACCTTTTGAAGTTGGTCAGCTTTATCCTTGGCTTCCTAAAGTTCTTCACTTAGAAGTTTATTGATGTGTCTTTGACATTCAAGATCACGCTGTGCTTTCTTACCAACATCAATGAGAGATTGATTCTCCTTAATTTCATCTTTCATTTTCGCTATCTCAGCTTTGAGGTCTTTTTGAGACATAAGGCTGGTCTTGAAATCATTTAACAAATAATCGAAATCAATACCTTTTTCTTCATTGGAGTAAGAGTTGATATTACTAACCTTGTACATGGAAGTAGGATCCCAATCACTAAGTTTGTTGTTTTCCTCATATTCCTTCATGTCAGATTCGAAAATTGATTCAGACCGTAATCAACTTCATCTATTTCAAACTCTTCATCTTCTTGGGCAATCAGAAACTTGTCATCATCATCTGAGGTAGATGATTCTGTATCCCAAGTTTCAGCATAGAGTCCTTTTGTATTGGACTTGTCTTCAGGATTTCCTTTCTTGAGCTGAGTATATTTCTTCTTGTACTTATCAGCCATGTAAGCATTCTTATCAGCTATTGAAGCTGATTCTTCCTTCTTTGATCTGCAGTCATCAGTAATGTGTCCCTTCCTCTGACAGTTAAAGCACTCAACTTTCTTGGGATCAAAAGAACTCTTTCCTTTCCCCCTGTCAGATCTTCCTCTTCCCCATTGAGCTCTTCTCAAACGTCTGGCTAGCATTGCCATCTGCTCAGTGATAGTCTGAACATCATCAGTATCACCTGAGTCTGAGTCTGAGTGGTCAACTTGAGAGTCTGACTCAGTGTCAGTATCATCTGTTAATGATTGAGCAAGAACCCATAAATGGACTGTAGGTTATACATATGTAATGTTCCTCCAGCCCTCGGTGATGTAGTAACTTTATTGAACTTTTTTGGTAACACATCCAGAAATTTCAGTACTAGGTCAGCTTCATTCTTCTTAAAGCCTACACCTAGCAGGTCATTAATCAAGCAGTAAAACCTGGTAAACACATCAGCCAAGGTTTCATTCTTCTTAGAGAAGAAGTTTTCATAGGATCTGTTCAGAGGATTCTTCTTCTGCTACTTGAGCAGATCTGTGCCCTCATATGTGATACTCAGAGTATCCCATATCTCTTTTGCAGATTAACACCCAGTCACAGTATGCAAGATCTCATTGGTCAGGGCATTAGCCAGAACACTCTTTGCCTTGTCATCCAGATTATACAGTTTCCAGTCTTCATCAGTCCAGGATGCAACAGGCTTCTTTACTTCCTTTTCAGTTCTGTCAGTTTTGTCAGTGGACGTATACCTGACAACAGCAAAAATCTTGGGGATGATAGGTCCTTTAGTGATAACATTGTACATATGATTGTCAATGGACTTGAGGAAAAGCATGGCTCTGAATTTCCACATAGGATAGTCAGATCCATCGAATATGGGACATCTCTTAGCAGACATCTGAGGAAAGTTTGATGAATTGTTTCTTGTAGACATTGTATAATTTCTCAGAATCTTGAACTTTCAACTTATGAAATCGTTCAGCCTGCTTTGATACCAGTTGTTGGTCCCTTGGTGAGAGTATCAACAAGCAAGTAATGTGTAGAAGGGGGCTTGAATACACTTTCAGCAGAAAATTGAACAAATCAATGAAAAGTGTCAACACACATCAAACCACAAACAGTTGAATGCTTTGCTTTCATTAATAAGAAGATGATTACAAGAACAATCAAGTAAGCAACACTTGATATGTAAACACCTAATGTAAATCGAATCTCTCAATCTCTCAAACTTTGCTATCTATAATCAACTTACGATTATAGATACAGGACGACTCTCTAAACAGGATTTAATCACAGATTGAGTACTTACCAACTTCACAACAGATGTGAAGATTTAAACACACGAACAAATTGGCAATCTGTGAGTTTCTTGTTCACGTTGAACTGACAAACAGTGAATCAAGACTCGTAACACATATGATCAATGGATTGAGGTGAAACTGAGTTTGGCTCTATAACGCGTTGAATGTAGTCTTCGTACCTCTAAACTTATCAGGATGATAAGTATTTATAATCCTGTTCCTACGGATCCTAACAAACTAGAACTAATCCTAATCTGCTAACAAACTAACGGATAACCCGGAATCTTGAATCTTGAATCTTCTTATCTTGAGTCTTCAATCTTCAATCTTGATTCTGGAATTTTTTTATCCTTGCCGTATATGTAGAGAGATAAAAGTTAATTTAAAACATATTTAAATTCTCTTAAACTGACTTCTTTAGTCGGACTGAGTTACTCAGCTTGAAACTCATCAAGCTGAGTTCTTCGAGAACAAATCCGAAAACAAACATGTACTAACACTTATAATGATTAACTCATCCTTTGAAGTCATAAGAGTTAGCTAGAACTTATTTAACAACTCTGTTGAGCTGACTCAGTATATATGCTGAGTCACTCAGCTCGAAACACATTAGGCTGAATACTCAATCTATATCTTAGGTGACACACATAGCTTATCAAACACATTGATAATCTTACTAAAATATAGTCTAAGCTGATCGAATATATGCTCAGCTTATATTCAGCTTGTGCTCAGTCTGAAACACTATAAGTGCTCAGTCTGATCAAGCCTTATAATTCTGCTTAAGTTATATTTAGAACACATCTTACAAACATACTTTGTCTCATCAAATTTCAACTGATGAGATCATATTCCCAACACATGTGATAGAAAAAAAAGGTTAGGGGTGTAGGTTCATAAAGGTAGTTTTTGATATTGGAGTTGAGAACGGTATCACCTTCAGTTCTTGTTAATCAGTAAACCATTGTTATGTTTAATACCTTATGTATGTATTAGGTCCATATCCATTATGTATAGAACCCATGACTAAACGATCTGTGATTTGTTTGATTGAATGTTTATTGTTTAATTCAACTGGATGTAGGTTTTTAGTACGTTTTTTTTTTACATATTAGCCGGAACACGCATCCATCTACCTAGAATTCGAAGGACATCTTTGGTTCAGGTATGTTTTACATGTAGTTATATATCGAGTTTGATTGTTAGTATATGATCCTCACACTAATCATTTATTAGGTTAGAGATACAACAACAACAACAACAGTACCCAATCCCGCTACTGCGAGGTATGAGGGAGGTAGAATGTAGACAATGATACCTCTACCCGTAGGTAAATAGATTGCTTCCTAAAAAAACCTGCAACAGTGTAAAAAAACTCGAGAAACAGTAAAAAAGTAACAAAAACAGACCAAAAATAATAATATAAAATAAAATAAAATAAACAAATAGTAATAAATTAATAAATAACAAATAAGAGTAAGAAAAACACCAAGAGAACGAACAAGGAAAAAATTGATCCACTAGTGTCGAGAAAATTCCATAAAATCTCCCTAACAGTAACTCTTAGCCTGGTAAAGAAATATAATACGGAATCTATCTAACTCCTATTTCCCTATGCTACTACTCCATGTGAGCCTATCTGAGATCATGTCCTCCAGGAGAGAAAGCTCTAGCAAGTCTACTAACTCTATCTTCCCAACATAGGAACGGACGACGACGTCTCCTAGTACCATCAACTAAAATCAATTCCGCTCTCCTAACTGGCGATTCCGCTCTCCAACCACCGTAGTCTCCCCTCTCCCAACTTGTTGACAATACATGTTACTCCTAATTCGTTTATGAAAACGCCAACTGGGATTTTATCCAATAAAGTCTTTCCGCAAGCCCATCTAAGCATCCTCTATACGACTTGTAACATCCTTATCTATCCTCCCTGTACTGTGTAATATGGAGCCCAAGTACCTAAAGGACTCTTAGGGTCTCAAAATCCGTTCTCCTATGCAGATATCTTAGCTCTCAACGTTTTCGGTGTTGCTGAAGTGGCAAAAGAAATACTCGGTCTTTTCTCTACTAATCCTTAGTTTAGGCCAAAAGTCAATGTTTTTCATTTTTAACCAAATAAAGTTTCCACTATATATGCTTTTATATATATATATATATATATATATATATATATATATATATATATATTTGTATAAATTGTGTGAAACTTGAAATCGATAAAAGTTCAAAGTTTTTGAATTTTTAATCAAGTTTCCAGCTTTATTATTATTTACTTAATAATATTGACATTTAACTTGTGTGGTGTTTTTGTCTTTTATCCGGTTTATGATATTTAACAAAAAAAACCCAGTTTAGGCCCACGTTAAATTATTGGGATTGACACAAGACCAGTTGAGTCTTAGTGTTAAGATTCAAGTTTTGAATCTTTCCGGGATTATATATACATGTAATGTATGGTTATAATACATGTATTATTTAATTAAGTTTTTTTTCATGTCGTGGTTGGAATATTTATTGTTGTTTATTAAGCCAAACGCCTAAGACCTAGTAGATCACTTTGTGTTGTTTTTATTTCTTGTTGTGGTTGCTTACATTTATTATTTTTCCGGTGTGGGGAGGCCTGCGAGTCACTTACATCCCTATTCAATTTTGTAAAAGTATTAGTTTTAGCGGGCCTCTTTTCTTTGAATTATTTTGTAACAGGGCACTAGTTTTATCAAAATTGTATAGGTTAGTTTGATATTTGTAAATGTAATATTATTCGAGACGATCAAACAAGACAAGGAGTTGGACAAAGAGAGAAGATGCCATGGATGCTGGAGCCAGAAGGAGCATCAAGAATCCATACCATGTGTGTTGTTGTGATCCACTTAGGGTTTTGACCACAAGGGTACTTGATTAATCAATCACCAGTGATGGTCAAGGGGCGTTATGTGTTTCTGTATTATAATATTTAATTGCGTGGTTGTGATATTAATTATTTAAATAGTGCATGCTCGTGTTTTAAACCACACACACACACACACACACACACACACACACACACACACATATATATATATATATATATATATATATATATATATATATATATATATAAGAGTTCATGTAGGACAAAAAACACACAACGGAAGCAATTTTTAAAAGCCTTTTCACAAGGGATTTACAAGAACTCCATAAATGGTATAATACTTGAAACACATGCATGCAACCAAAAGAGCAAACACAAGAGATAGAGAGATTTATACCTTTCTCCTTAGCTCCTTGCTACTGAAATGAAAGGTGCAATAAATTGGGATGAACTTTGACTTTAAGAAAGTGCCTCCAAAAACCCACCGAAGAGATACACCAATAAAACTTCTACCCTTGTGCTAGCAAGTCAATCACCAACAACACCTATGGTCTTGATGATCTTGTACAGCCCTTATACTTTCTGGAAACACACACTAGAACACTAACAACTCTCTAAGTTTAGTGTATAAAGTGTATGTAAGTTCAAGTGGCAAAATATTCCAAAGCTTCTCAACACATGAGCTTATATAGAGCTCATTTTCGTCACTTCAGTTACCTTAGCCAGCCAAGAACTCAATTCCTATTGGACCACAAAGCCAAAGCCAATGAGAATTGAGTGCCACTTAGTATTCCGAGCTTCACGACCCCTCACGGTCCCTCACGGCCCGTGAAGATTAAAAGCTTCACGGCCCGTGCCGTGTTCTGGAAGTCGTGGAGGTATTCGTGGCGCATTTAACGTTCACGATCCCCTTCACGACCCGTATAGGGCCGTGAAGCCACTCTGGTCCATGGGCCTTATAGCTCATGTAGGAACTCGTGGGGTCAATGTGCTTCACGACCCGTGGAGCATCCTTCACGGTCGTGAAGCCTAGGTCAACTGGAATTTGACCATTTTAACCGGTTGTTTTCACTTATGGTTGTCGGGGTAGAAGTTTGGTGTACGACCCAATAGGCCCGGACTTCATCGGTAGTGATATGGCATACGTGTTCCACTGGGCATACTCCAGCACACTCCCACTTACACATGGGGCACCGTATCCATGATATCACAGACAGAGAGCGGGCTCTAGCAAGACATCTCTACCCCTAAGTCAGAACGGGGTATGTCACCCCTGACAAGTACCAGATCACAACCCAGTTGGTTTGAGATGGTCCTACAGATAACCAATCAATCATCCCTTTCTTCACGATATCCAGGTGGAGACTAGACATGGTACAAAGTCATTCTTAGTCCTTCACAGTGTTTCTCGATCAAGATTGGTGGTGACCAAAATATATCAGTTGTAATCGATTATGCATAAAATCATTGCACACTTGAGCATGACCATGCATTTTGGTGTCAGCGCCCAATCGGCGAGAGGCCCGTGGATATCTCTCTAAACAGAGGAACAAATTCCTTTGACTACATTGCACATCAAGTTGATCATACTCTGCCCAGCTACTCCCTTTATAACAGCCAGTTACGGACTGCGTTTGAAAGCAACTAGAACAAAGCAAACCAAAGTGATGCAGACACATGCATCTCCAGTCTAAGGATGAAATGATGTTATCATCCTGATTCACTCATGACTAGTACCCCAAAGTGAATTTAGGTGTGGTTCGGCCAGTCACTTGAAACACTTTCAAGTACAGGAGAAGAATTGCGTCCCTGTGCCTCAATCACCATTGGACACTTGACCAATCACTACCCTCAGCCGTTGCTCAGACTTTCTTCCCATGAAGAATGACTGGTTGTGGACATTAGAATGTATACACATCCAGGGAAGAAATAAAACATGCTAAGTTGGAACACAGTATTGATTTAAAAAAATACCTGCAACTTGCGTATTACTAAATCTCCATTTAATAATCGATAAATACAATAAATTCAATACTGCTCAATGTTCCCAAAAGGGTAAATACATCAAATACCATAACCAAATAAAAATGTACAAGTACATAATCAAACCAAATCGTTAGCAAATTTAATACCAACAGCACGGGTGTGGGCATCATGCTTTGCCCGCGATAACGGTTTGGTGAACGGATCCGCCACATTGCTATCCGTGTGTACTCTGCTGTGCCAATATCTCCACTCTCGAACACATCCCGGATGTAATGATACTTCCGCGGAATATGCCTCGTGCGTCGGTGAGACCTTGGTTCCTTTGCCAAAGCAACCGTACCCTCGTTGTCACAGAATACCTCAACAGGGTCGGTTTGGAAGCTAGCATCAGAGTAACCGGTTACCCTAAGCTCTTCCTTACCTCGATCCACCAAGAACATCTCCTTTGTCCTCCGAAGATACTTGAGAATGTTCTTCACTGCTGTCCAATGTGCTTCACTAGGGTTAGCTTGATATCTACTCGTCATACCTAATGCACAAGATATATCAGGCCTTGTACATAACATGGCGTACATGATCGAGCCTATTGCCGAAGCATAAGGTACTCGCCTCATTACTTCCCGTTCCTCAGGGGAACTAGGGCATTGAGTTTTACTCAATACCAAACTATGCGACATAGGTATGAACCCCTTCTAGGAGTCCTCCATCCTAAATCTCTTTAGGACCTTGTCTATGTACGAACTCTGGCTCAAGCCGATCAACCTGCGGGATCTATCCCTAATAGATTTTAATCCCAAGGATATAAGTTGCATCCCCTAGATCTTTCATTGAGAAACAACTCCCTAGCCAGGCTTTTACACCTTGCAAAGTTGAGACGTCATTCCCAATTAGTAGTATATCATCTACATAAAGAACTAGGAATACAACTGTGCTTCTACTAGCTCTAATGTAAACACATGGCTCATCCTTGCTTTTAGAGAAGCCAAATTCTTTGACCTTCTCATCAAAGCACAGGTTCCAACTCCGAGATGCTTGTTTAAGCCCATAAATGGACTTCTTTCGCTTGCAGACTTTATCCGGAAACTCTGGATGTACAAAACCCTCAGGCTGTGTCATATATACCTCCTCTAAAAGTGTTCCATTAAGGAACGCGGTTTTGACGTCCATTTGCCAAATCTCATTGTCATGAAATGTGGCAATGGCCATGAGTATCCTGATAGACTTTAACATAGCCACCGAGGAAAAGGTTTCATCATAGTCTACACCATGAGTTTGCGTGAAACCCTTAGCCACCAGTCGGGCTTTGAAGGTGTCTATCTCGCCATCCACACCGATCTTCTTCTTGTAGACCCATTTGCACCCTACGGGTTTGCACCCAAGCACAGGATCTACCAAGTTCCAAACTTGGTTATCGGACATGGATTTAATCTCGGACTCCATTGCTTCATTTCACTTGGCGGACTCAGGGCCCACCACAACGTCCTGGTATTTTGTAGGCTCATCAGAGACCACTACCATGTCAGTGCCCTTAGATATGAGAAAACCATATCTCTCTGGCTCATGCCGACTTCTACCAAATCTCGTAAGAGGCAATGGGTTTACATTATCTGCAACATTATCTTGCTGAGATCCAACCATTGCCGGTTGTGAGCTAGTGCCAATATCAGGTTCTACATTGGTAGGTTCTTGAATTTCTTCAAGATCAACCCTCCTCTCACTAGCGTTTTTGGGTAGCAGCTCCCTTTCTAGGGAAATCTCGCTTCGAGCAACAAATACCTTGTTCTCCGAAGGTTTGTAAAACAAATATCCCATAGATCCAACAGGATAACCAATGAAAAAGCACCGTTCGGCCCTGGGATCCAACTTGTCCTCTACCTCACGTCTCAAGTAGGCAGGACAACCCCAGACATTTAAATATGAAATGGATGGAACCTTTCCATACCACATCTCATACGGTGTTTTATTAACCTTCTTTGTTGGTACGAGGTTAAGGATTCTACCAGACGTTTCCAATGCGTATCCCCAAAACGTAACGGGAACATCCGTACGACACATCATTGACCGAACCATATCCGACAATATTCGGTTTCTCCTCTCGGCGACGCCATTTAATTGTGGCGTCCTAGGAGAGGTTAATTGCGAGACAATCCCACAATCCCTTAGATGGTCATAGAATTCAAAACTAAGATACTCACCACCTCTATCAGATCGTAGCATCTTAATTCTTTTCCCTTGTTGATTTTCTACTTCGTTTTGGTAAGTCTTGAACACCTCAATGGTTTCAGACTTTTGTCTCACTAAGTAGACATACCCATATGGACTATAATCATCAATAAAGGTAACGAAGTAGTAGGAATGATCCATTGTGGCATGCTTGAACGGACCACACACATTAGTATGAACGATATCCAACAAGTTTTGCGCCCTCTCACAAACACCCGTGAAGGGTGCTTTGGTCATCTTAACCAATAAACAAGATTCACATACCTCATTAGACCCGTGGTCAAATGATTCCAAGATCCCATCTGCTTGGAGCTTGGCGATGCGTTTCTTGTTTATGTGGCCTAACCGACCATGCCACAAAGATAACTTATCCAAAACGTTTTTGGATCCGAAATCAACATTCATGATTGACCTATTGTTTTGCAAGCTTACGCTTGTCTCATATATGCCATGACATGGAAATGCTTTAAAATAAAAGACATCATCTTTGTAACATAAAATGCTACCATTTTAAAATTATAAGTAAAACCATCGTCATACAAGGCATATAAAGATAAAATGTTTCTTGCTACGCAGGGGGAATAAGATACATTTATCAAAACAATAGATAAGGCAGATGGAAAGGCGAGCTCCACACTCCCAATCTTCTCAACCGGGACAACCGCCTTGTTTCCCATGATGAAATCCAACTCTCCATCAACCAGGTCCCTACTTCTTCTTAGTACCTACACATTATTACAAACGTGAGTACCACACCCACTGTCTAAACCCCAGGCGTTAAAAGTAGAGGTGTTATGGAGATCAATCATGTACGTACCGGAGGCAACGACACCTTTAGCACGAAGCTTCTGGAGCTCCTCCGTGTACTTGGGGCAACTACGCCGGTAGTGTCCTTTCTCCCCGCAGCCACTTGCTTTCCCTTCGCCTCCGGGGTTGGGTTAGGTTTAGGCTTTGGCCCATTGGCCTTAGCCTTCCCCTTCCTCTTTCCCTTGGAGCTCGAAGCGGGCTGCTTCCGCTTCTTACCACCCTCATTGTTGGCAAGGACGGCAGTGGAGGTTGAGGGCTTCGACTTGGCAAGTTCCGACTCGGAGGTCTTCAACATGCCATGAAGTTTCATTATGGTTTTACCCATACTATGCATATGGAAGTTCACAATTAACGGCCCATATGACGGAGGCAAAGATTGGAGGATGATATCAACCGCCAACTCTTTCCCCATTGGAAAGCCCAACTCCTCAAGCTGATCCACGTACCCTTTTATCTTAAGGACGTGGGAGCTTACATTGCCGCCCTCCTGCATCCGGCAACCGATGAAGGCCTTAACACACTCATAGAGTTCTTGTCATGCCCGTTGTTGGAACATGTCCTTCAGTTGAGATATCATCTCATACGCACTTACTTTCTCGAACTGCCTTTGCAATCCGGGACTCATGGTCGTAAGCATTAGGCACGTCACGTCGTTTGTGTCCTTGAGGCGTTTCTCATAAGCCTCTCAGACGGCCCTCGCCACGTTGGTAGCAGGAACCTCCGGGAGAGGTGACTCAAGGACCTTTAGCTTCATTTCATGATGTAGGACGATTCTCAAGGTCCTATGCCAATCCATAAAGTTTGGCCCAGTGAGCTTCTTCTTCTCCAAAAATGGACGGAGTGACATGTTGGTGGTGTTGGTGTTGCTAGTAGATGCTATTTACAAGCAAAGTACGAATTTGGTTAGTTTGATGTATTAAATACTTGTTAAATAATTACCCACTTGTTTATAAAACAAATTATATTAACAAGGGCTAAGAACCTCAAAGTACCCCAATCCATGACGGGTTTGCCGCGGATCAATTCATGGAGCTACTTAGGCAGGTAAACAATTTACCAATTGTAATCCGAGACCGCAACTCATAGACACTTGCGGGATACTAGGTACTCATAGCACCATTTTGCATGTTTGAACCCCCTCCACACCGTTCCTCATTAATCCACTTTGGTAGCTCGGTATGGGAACGACAACTACCAAGGTGTTTTAAGTCTTGGAATTGTAAACCGACCGTCAAGATACACGGTGGTACTCTATTCCAATAGCCGGCTAGGCTAGAGCTCGACAACCGACCTTGCGAGTTGCTACACGCACCTTCCACACAGTTACGCAAAACTGACCTCAGCTAGAGCTCGACGACCGATCTTGTTTCACTAGATTCGGGTGGTGTCATTTTACAGGTGGCGTGAGATTCACTTTTGAAAAACGGGTTTTTGTTTTTCCCGGTTAAAAACGATTTTTAACCAATTCTTGTCAATGTGATGCGCGAGGTTGTTTAACAAATTCAAAACTCTTGGTTTTTTATTATTTTGAAAAATTTTCAAGCATGCAAAGATCATAAAAAACATCCATGCAAGAAAAATACAAAATAAATAAACAACCACACATGTATATAATATATATCCGGTAACGAGCCAACCCTATGCGTCTTGCCCGTGAGCCAACGGGCAAGACTAAGTCATCTAAGGACAAATCCGAATGACTTGATGTGTGCTCCTCCTACTTGATCCATCGCGTCTCTTACCGACCTCCGGATCCAAGTTTGAACCAAGACACCTCCTCCATGGTTCCCTTTTGGTTGTCTTCGGCTCTCCTTTTACAATATACAAATTTAAAAGGAAATGGCAAGCAAGCCACAATATCTATTCTAAGCTAATACTAACAATTACAAAGAATAGAAAATCGGCATGCAAGCCGTTAAATAATAGAAACCGAATGAAATAATTAATTATTACAAACCATATGTGGTATAAACCACCAAATGAATGAATAAATTAATTAAATACAACCAAAACACATCACATAGGTCAAAAGGCTCAATGTTACAATATTTACATACAACTACATAAACAACCACAAAAACAAACACGGCGTGCCACACCAAACCGTGTAAACTATCCAAACTAGATTTGTTCCTAAACTACCTAAAACACTTAAGGCACGAGTGAACAAATCTTGTACGTATGCATTAGCAGTTCCAAACTCTTTGAAAAACCATATTCATACATACACAACATAAGTATATGTACGTGCGCGTTATCATGCCAAAAACCGCCCGATACATATAAATATGTGAGTTAGGATATTATGGGGCTTTCAAAAAAAGTCAAAAGGACATAATTTAATCTTCTGGAAATATCCAGAAAGTTGCCACAATTCGATTTTATAATTTTCTTTTAAAACCGGGTAAAAACTCACTGTTCACAGGCCTTTCACGACCTATTGTCCTTCACGGCTTCTCACGGCTCGTGAAGACAGTAGTTCCTACGACCCGTGACACAAGTAGAAAAACCCACGACCTCTACCCCACGACTGAGGTCGTGTAGGCTTCACGACCCGTGAAGAAAACTTTCACGGCCCGTGAAGACCTTGTGGACCGAATGTCCAGTTTTGCAAAAATCGAATTTTTAGTCCATCTAGGTGAATGCATTGCATCAAGGTGGCTCTCATACCACTGTAAGAGTTCATGTAGGGCAACAAACATGCAACGGAAGCAATTTTTAAAAGCCTTTTCACAAGGGATTTACAAGAACTCCATAAATGGTATAATACTTGAAACACATGCATGCAACCAAAAGAACAAACACAAGGGATAGAGAGATTTATACCTTTCTCCTTAGCTCCTTGCTACTGAAATGAAAGGTGGAATAAATCAGGATGAACTTTGACTTGAAGAAAGTACCTCCAAGAACCTACCGAAGAGATACACCAATAAAACCTCAACCCTTGTGCTAGCAAGTCAATCACCAACAACACCTATGGTCTTGATGATCTTGTACAACCCTTATACTCTATGGAAAAACACACTAGAACACTCACAACTCTCTAAGTTTAGTGTATAAAGTGTATGTAAGTTCAAATGGCAAAAGTTTCCAAAGCTTCTCAACACATGAGCTTATATAGAGCTCATTTTCGTCACTTCAGTTACCTTAGCTGACCAAGAACTCAATTCCTATTGGACCATAAAGCCAAAGCCAATGAGAACTGAGTGCCACATAGTTTTTCGAGCTTCATGACCCCTCACGGTCCCTCACGGCCCGTGAAGATTAAAAGCTTCACGGCCCGTGCCGTGTTCTAGAAGTGGTGGAGGTACTCGTGGCGCATTTAACCTTCACGATCCCCTTCACGACCTGTATAGGGCCGTGTAGCCACTCAGGTCCATGAGCCTTATAACTCATGTAGGAACTCGTGGGCTCAGTGTGCTTCACGACCCGTGGAGCATCCTTCACGGTCTTGAAGCCTAGGTCAACTGGAATTTGACCATTTTGACCGGCTGTTTTCACTTAGGCCTGTCGGGGTAGAAGTTTGGTGTATGACCCAATAGGCCCGGACTTCATCGGTAGTGATATGGCATACGTGTTCCAGTGGGCATATTCCAACAATATATATATATATATATATATATATATATATTTATTTATATATATATATATATATATATATATATATATATATATATATATATATATATATATATATATATATATATATATATATATATATATACCTCTTAAGTTGAAATGTTTTTTTTACTTAAAAGGATAATAGTTTTACAAGTTTTTCTAAAACGGTAAAACTGGCAAAAGTTTTTGCAACAAATAAACCCTTTTAAAGTGTTAGACCAGTAGGGATACCCATCTAATGGTACACCTTCCTGCTACCGGTACCTTGGTGTGTTGTCGTGCCCAAACCGTGCACACTGGGGTTCAAACCGATGTGGGGAAGGAGTGAAAGACTTTGCGATTCCTTGATGTGACGGATCAAAGTTCACCCTGTCTTAGGTGGTGAGGTCTATTTTGGTGATTCTCTTATGTGACGGGCCCAAAGTGCACTTAGTAGGACTAAGTATGTACGAATTATATTTCATTCGATGTCCCAAAGATATAGGAGTCGTGTTTTGGATTAAATGTGATCGGTAAGGTTTAATACCCACCAAAAATAACACGGGGCCGGTGTTGTCGTGCCCAAACCGTGCACCGTCACATATGAAGTATGAATCCTATTCTAAAATAAATTTATTTAAAGGGTTATAATTTATTTTAGAGGAATTAATTCCTGAAATGTTTTTTCTTGCTTTTTCTGTAGATGCTGTTATACCGTTTTATTCACCTGAGGAGTTTCTTAGTCTCATCATGCGACAGTGGAAGCTTTCAGGACCAAACTTTTCAGTTTGGAAGTTGCACTTTAGGAATATCATAAGGGCACAGGGAAAGCTGTACACAGTCGATAAGCCACCTCTAGCACGACCCGACTATTCTCCTCAGGATGGAGATACATATTATAAGTATCTATCCGATGAATCAGACATCATGTCAAATCTGATACTCTCCATAGAATCTGATTCTTCGGATGAACTAAAAAGTAAGTCAAATTTTGAGGTCGTGCAAGATCTAGAGGAGCACTTCAAAAGTAGTGAACGCTATGGACGCTCTCTGCTTATGAAAGACAATCTTACACAGTAGATGAAAGAAGGCCAGTTTTTGAACGATCATCTCATTAATATGAGAAGGTTACTTGAATGCTTAATGCTTCTAGGGTCACAAGTCAGTGAACAAGAACTTGTGATGCTTTTGGTCGGGACTCTGACAGATCACTATCAGGCAAAAGTAGTAGATGAGATCAAAGGATAGGAATCAACTATAGTTGGTATACACGAGTTTCTAATGTGTATGGATGATCAGATGCACCCAAATATCTTTAATACAATAGTAGTTAAATCAATGGAAGAAGATGACTGGATTGATGAGCTATTAGACATTTGTTGCCCAGTTTGCGGTAGCAAGGATATTTTCAAGCACTTACTTGACATTGATCTGCTATACGTTGGTTCAACCAACGAGTCAGATATATTTATAATAGATTTCTTAGTTACTTCTTTTGAATCATGGGTACTCGATTCCGGATGTGGTCATCACATTTGCAATCACTTGTAGGGATTCAAGATGAGTAGGAAACTAAGGAAGGGGGCATTGACCTACGGGTAGGCGAAGGCTTCATCATTGGTGCTGAAGCTGTAGGGACATATGGTCTCAGACTACCTTCAGGATTAATCATAGAACTCGAAAATTGTTATTATGCTCCTAGATTAATGAAAAATGTAATCTGGTACGATTTGTTAATAGACGGTGGTTTTACCTATCAGTCGGTAGGAAAAACTATTTTATTCTTTAAAGATGATTTATTTTATTTTAAAGCAAGTTCACAAAATGGTCTATATACAATAAATCTACAAGATGACAAGGAAATCTATCATATAAGTAAAAGGTTAAAGGACACTTTGAACCAAACTTACCTATGGCATTGTTGGATCCGACATATTAACAAGAAACCCATATAGAAACTTCATCAAGATGGAGTTCTAGGGTCATTTGATGTCGAATCAATTGAAAATTTCTTATGCGACCTAAGGTCGGTACGACTTACGTCGAGGTCTGACTGAAGTATTTGCGGCGTGGTGCGACTTAACATACTAAGCGACCTAGAGGTGATCCAATTTCACGCATGTGCATAGATGAATGTCATACATGTTGCGATGCGACTTGGGAGATTTCTTGGTCCGAACATGGGACTTGTGTGGTGGGTTTGAGGTCCGACTTGGGTAACAGCACGGGCAATGTGATGGTCTAATTCGTGAACATATCCGACCTAAGTGTATTCCACTTGGGTGCATGTGTGCGACTTGGGTTCCTTATGTGACCCAAGTACCTTGTGCGACTAGGGTATAACTTAGGTAATTGTACTAAGTGTTTCCTACTACCGGATTCATTAATTGTACAAACATACGAATACTGAATTCTGTTGTCCTGCTAATCAGTTGAATTGCACTAACTTTATTTTTGAATGGCAAACACACACACTCACTTAATTTACATCTTATGTCCTTAGTTGCACTAACTTGAACCCTCAACCTCTAAGGGGGAGAGACACCTTAGTTACACCTTGGTAGCGCTAGGCCAATGGTCCTTGATACGTGCTCTCTGTGATATTGTGATGATTACGTGTCATATATATGATGTGATACATACGTAGTGCCGTGACTAGCTGGCTCGTTTGGTAGATCGCCCCCCGCCTGTGTGGAATATTGATGTGATGCCTACGTATTGTCGTGAGCAGCTAGGTTCGTTTGGCCGTTGTCACTTCGCCTGTATTGGCATAATTGATGTGATGTACATGATTTGTAGATATGTGTATCTGATATAATGTACGAGTGATGTGTGCTCACTAAGCTTTGTGTTTAACCCGTTGTTGTTTATCTTTTCAGGACCGTCGCGTGGTGACAACGGGAAGGCTCCCGTGTGACAGCTGCTTCCACAAATATTTTCCGAATATGATGTTATGAACAATTATTTTGGTACCGTAAGTCTCGTGTGTTGGGCAGGTCATTGACAGTTGATGTATTAATTATTCTTAACCATCGGTTTTCGTATTTATAAGAATCTTAAAAAAAATTGGGGTATTACAACTTGGTATCAGAGCCTCAGTTTAAGGGATTCAAGCACACAAGTGGTGTGTTTGGACTTAGACCTTGGTTCAATACGAGAGTTTCAAAATGATTTTTTACAAATTATTTTCAAATGCGGTTAACTAGAGCCGGAGGTTCTGGTGAGCACTTATTAATGATGTGATTGCTAAATTGTGATTTTTTTCGGATGTTGATGATATTGATGCTTCGTGTACTATGAACACCCCATGCCATGGATTAAATTGGATATATACGTTTAAAACACTTGAATTAGCCTTATTGCATGTTCTTATTTGATTATTGTGGTAGGTTAGATTCAAGCTTTCGACTACCTATTTTACTAGGGTTATGATAACACCGTATTCACATTACACTAGACCGACGATGATGATATGATTTATATGTGTGACTTATACATGATGCCTTATATGTGATGCTTCACATTCTTAGAATTTTAGTTACGCATGACCTAAGCCCGTGAATCAAGAGACTTAGTTGCTAAGATCGGGTATGTATAGTATGTCGGTAATAATATCAAGGCATGTATTATTACGTACACACGGTACACATTAGAACTTGTATGTTATAGCTTATTCTTAGCTAGGGTTGCCTTAGTGCACATAGGGTTACTGGTAGAAAAGATAAGTGTTCAAAAAGGATTTATGTGTTAGGAAGTTATATGGGGTAACGCCTACCTAACCTATAGTGCATTATGTACACTTCAGAATGGTTAATACTCAAAGGAACCAGAGTTTGTTAGCTGAGGGAGCTGCTAATGCACCAAGAGATGGAGACACAACAAGGAATACAACAAAGACTAACCCAAGACATAAGCCAAGGATAATAATAGTTGTTGCTAGGGGTAGGAATGTGGATCCTGTTAGATTTAGAAAGTGAGGGGGAAATTTTGTAGATAGTTCAAAGTCTATAAATAGGGATGAGGCTCCCTTGTTTCATAAGCTTTGCAATATTACTATATTATTACCAAAAGGTGTAGTGTGTGTTTTCCTCTTATTCTCTCTCTTGGTTCATACACTAACACTACCAATTAGCAAAGTTTCATCGTGTTTACGTGATTCGAGTTCGAAAGTGATCTTGGTTACATGGAATTCGAGCGTAATACTGAATTCTTGACATTCGAGCATATTCAAGTTCGAACAAAAACCCTAAGTATTTGGCATTCGAGCGTGGGTATACTGATAGTGGATTCGAGTTTGAATTTCTCAATTGAATTTGAAGGGTTACATAGGAATATAATACTTGGTTACTTAATATTCGAATTCAGAAAACGAAACTCTGCCAAATTTTAAGAAAATGGTTAAGTGTTAATCATTCGAGCAGAATTCCTATTCGAATAATTGGATAATTCAAACCATACCTGAATGTGGATACTTATTCGAACGGAACTGATTGGAGATATTTGAATTAAGCAGTTGGATTTAAAATTTGAACCTAAGAAACACCATTTGAGTTAAACTAGAATTTGAATCACTTAATCAACATTCTAATTTGAACTCATTCGAATAGAACACTAAATTGAAGTAAACAGAATTTCAATCTACTCAAACACATCTCTCATTAGAATAAACAATCAATTCGAACCAATTCATTTAAACTTAACACCAATTGAACAATTTAACTTTAAGAGAACTCATTCGAACCATTCATTCGAATTTAAGGAAATTCAAAGCAGTGCTACTTTTTAAGGACATCGAATTCGAACTGATACTCGTTGGAATTTGAAAAGAACAGTTTTTGACAGTCATTCCACTTCAACAATTCAACGATCCTTAATCAATCATGTATAATCAACATGTCTGGTTCTAACAAGATGCTTTCCATTGGAACTGATTCAAAACCTCCCTTTTGTTTAGAAATAACTATCTTGTTTGGAAGGGAAGGTTTATGAACTTCCTCAAACATAATGAGATTTATGGGGAAATGATGATAGATTGCATCATCAACGGCATCACAAAGTACACTAAAAGAGCATAAGATCAACCCAACAATAACCCTCCAATTGTCAGATATGACCGTGAAAAGACATTTGACGAGTTAACTGCTGCTGAAAAGGAGAGGAAAAAGGCTGAGAAGTTGGAAAAGTATTATCTTAATCAAGGTCTATCTTCAGAGATGTACATGAACGTAGACAACTTTGAAATAGCCAAGGATATTTGGGATGAGTTTAAGAAGCAACTCCAGGGTACCGAGCAGGGGGAGTTTATAAAGCGTACAAAATTAGTCAACAGTTTTAACGAGTTTACTGCTCATGAAAACGAACCTCTTGCTGATACATACATCCATTTCTGTAAACTACTGAATGAGCTGTGGTCAAACAAGGTTGCTTGCATAGTCCTCGATGTGAACTGTGTATAACTGCGAGCACTTGGCCCAGAATGGAAAGAGCATGTGAAGCTCTATAAACACATCAACTGGAACCTCGCAAAGGTAACGTACGATAATATTTATGAAGATCTCGAACAATACCAAGATGAAGTTGCAAAATCCATGCCTAAACAATCCGTTCCTGATCCTCTTGCCTTAGTAGCTACTGAGAGAAACTCGAGGGATTCTTCTAGATCGATGAAATACAAGCAGGTTGTTCTTTCTGAATCTGAACCTGATGAGAATTCTATCGAAGCTGCTATCCAAGCCATGTCGTTTGTCACTAAGACCTTCAAGAATAGGTTCTCCAAGACTAACAACAAGCAAAGGTATACTTCTAGCTCCCGTAGACCAGAAAATTACAAAGTTGTGGAGAGACCCAGGTATGGAAGAGAAGAGAAAAAGGTAGAGAAAAAATGTTACAATTATAGAGGAAACGACCAATTAATCCGTGAGTGTCCACAGAAAAGGGTAAAAGATACTGAATACTACGTGTAGGAATATCGTCTTGCAAAGAAGAAGACAGTTGGTAAGGTCATGGTGGTGGAAGAGGATCAATTCCTCTCTGATACTGACATGGATAGTGACCTGGATACTAAAGTCCAAGCCCAATTCTGTCTAATGATCTTTTAGCAGAACGTGTGAGTGTTGAAAAAGATTCAGAGTTTCTTCGACATGAAATGTATAAGCTCTCATCAAAAATCAAGGAGTTGGAAGACCTGTTAATCAAACGAGGTCAAAGTTAACAGACAATCTTTTTATACAAACAAAAGGAACGAAAATTTTCGCGATGGACGTTTGAAGGACTTGGATTTGAGAATCCAAAATTGAGTGATAAAATCACAACCACATCACTTTAAGACTTCAAACTAATTTGATGGTCCCATTTATATGGATGAAGCTATGGTTGTTCAATATTGTGTATTAGGTAGAGAGAGTGAGAGCCGAGACTTGAGAGAGAATACAAACACACACACACTTTAGAGAATGTATCTTGTAATGGCGAAGCTTGTATTGAACAAGGAAGCCAAAGCCTTATATTGGCTTTGGCATATTTACATATTGCACCCTCACTTTACATATCTAACAATCTCCCCCTAAGTGAGGTGTGCATTCATTCACAACAAGGAAAAATAAATTACATGTCATGTCTATACTTGTTGCGAATGCCGAAGGCTACTTGCCACTTGCGAATGTACCGTGTGCTCTCCAGTGTAGTCTTCATAATTTCTACAGCCTGATATGCTTGTTCTTGCTCAGCTTTTGGATTTGAGTCACGAGCCTCCCACACCTTTTCATGAAGCTTGTGATGCAAGATTTTCATAGTGCCATCTAAGTATGACATCAGTTCATTCAATCTGATGAATATCTTTTCATCTTTTAAGGTATGGAAGACGACACCTCGATCTCCTTTGTAGTTTACATGCCCTTCATGAGTGAAAGTCAACTCCTCTAGATGCTCCAAGTCTGGATGACTCTGGTTTCATTTGAGAAGATTGACCTTCAAGTGATTACTTTCAGCTCCAAATTGCAACTCATGGTCCTCAGCATATTCTATTAACTTCCTAGTGTACTTTATCAGTTGAATTCTGCCAAATTGTTCATGTGGAGACTTCCCTTATTTCAGAGTGAGAATGTCATAGGATAAATCCAATATCATGTATTTTGAAGAATCACATATCAACTTCATTGATGTATATCATTTGGCCATGTGCTTTCTGAACTTTAAAGATTACATACTTGTATTAAAAGGAAGTCCCAGTAATCATATTCAGCAGTTTGACTATTGGGTAGTCTGACATTATGTCTTCCTTTGGGGACTTGAATTCTTTCAAGATGTGTTCGTATCTATGCTTTTGTTTGTCATCCAATCCCCACAACTCGGGCAGTGTGGGCTCAACTACTTCACTGCTAAAGATATCAGGAATTCTATCTTCAAGATTGACATCGTTTACATAGTATTTTTTCTAGATAGGCTGCAAGCTGGCTTTTCTTGTGAACATGTTATTTTTTGTCTAAGCCTTTATCACCGGTATCGACTGGAGGAGATGGTGGAATTATGATGTTTGGTGGCAGTAGCTATTCGGACTCTTGTCGAACTTTCTCTGCCGCTTCTTGTTGTTGATTCTTTCTATGGATATCAGCAGTATAGATTTGAAATTCACCCGGAGGAGGAGGAAACAGTTCATGTACTTCATAAGAAACTCCCCCTAGAACCCGAGTCACATCGAATCTTTTCTCTTTTGTTGGTCTCTTACCCCTTCGACTTGTCTTATATCCTCGTTTTCTCGTTTCAACAGCTGGAGGATCGAATTCAGGTCCAAAACTATGGACAATGCGGGTATGGGTGGTTTATTGAGATGTAAAAGAAGTGACATATTCACGTATGTCTTCAAAGATGTCTGCATATTCTAAGTCAGCTTTAGCCTGTTCCTTCTCGGTTTATCTTACCTCATGCCTTTGAGGTGAAAGATGCAGATCCTTCTAAAGTTCAATGTCATAATCAATGTCTGCATTTGTGTCAGTAAAATCTATGACGGCATAAGTACCCACTTCCTGTAGTATCTCTCCCTCTTCACTACCACTTGGCCTCGGTTCTGTTTGTTGCTGTGGTTCATAGATCACCATTTGTTTGTCAGCATTTTTGTATTGTAGTTCAAGAATATCATCGGCCGAACTTTCAGTTTGACTTGGGCCTGCAGAACTTGTACCTGTAGAGGATGGAAGAATTGAGCTCAATGGGACAATAGGTACAACTACAATTGAAGCTGTGGAGGAGGCTACGTATAGTCTTCTTCTTTTCTCCCCCTCGGGATAATCATCAAGATCTTGATCGTCACGATTTCTTGTTTTACCCACCGCTTGTATTCTTTCAGTAACCTTCTCCAGTGAAGTGTAAAAACCTCTGGTTACCCCATCTATCTTAGCAGTGATATCCTCCTGAAGCTCTTCTAGATTGCTACCTTTGAAAGTTTGTTCATTTCGCATAGTCAGATATTGAGTATGTTCAAATTCGGGCCTTCGCTCAAGGAGTTTAACATATAATAGGCTTTTTAGTGTATCAACAGAAAGGGTAGAAGGATCAGATGCATGCGGTTGAGAAGCAGCTGGAGTTCTGGATGTGAGTAGTGTTTTGATTCGCTCCAGGTTTTGATTAGTATCGTTTAGCTTGGCATGAAGAGGGGCCACGACATTTTGAATAGTTTCATTAAGTTCAACTTGTGTGACAAACCCGTAATCACGAAGATTACCGGTTGAGGTGCTAGCCACAAAGGTAGACCCACCTACTGGAGTTGTAGGGAAGTTGACTACAAAAGGATTTTCTTTTGATCCTCGCATGGCACAAGAAGTGGTGCCACCTACGGAAGTTTTAGGCACCAGACTACACATTTGAGCCAATTGTGCAATAGTGATAGACCGGGAAGAAAGATATACAGAAATCTGCGTCAAATCAACGTGCGGTGAAGGAACAGTCGAGGACGAGGGAGGCAGTCCTCTTGTTTCAATGCTAACCATCTCCGAATGAGAGGTCGGTAGTAAGCGTGTTACAACCCTATGTAATAAAGATGGTGTAAGTTGAGAGGCACCATAGTAGCTGGGAGGGGTTGTACGATGCAGGGTTGGGATGACCGTGTCTATTTCAATATCTGACCCAACAATGTCAGGTCTGATAGAAGATGTGGCTTCCCGGCTTTGTACGGCTAGGGTCTCTCAGCACTCACATTTTCTTGTCTCACCTCTTCCTCACTAACACTTTTTAGCACATCACTATCTGTGTCTCCGCTACCTAATCCATACCCATCATACCGATTTGGTGATATGGGGGAGTACCCTGGGGTTACTGAGGTAAACTCAACTGATGGATCATTTTTGGGTGCAAGCTCAGGTTGTACTACCCGTGGGCTATAGTTGAGACGGTTCAAGAACAAGGACAAGGCCACTGGTTTGTGTAATTATGGGAGCAGTTTGTGCAGTATGGGCCAAGTTGTGGGTGAAGCAACTGGTTCAGTAATTTTCATATATGAAAGGGTGTTGTCTGTTAGTTGGTCAATACGTGCTTAAGGATTACCCATGGGTGATTGGATAGGATAAAACAAAGGGCTACTCTCCTCAGGAAAAACAGACTCAGCACTGGTTGAATCTGAACTGGCTAAAGCGACTTGTTCTATGTGTATCACCTTCACCTTCTTCACCACCCCTCTCAACATTTTCTCTCTCCACTCCCCCTCAGCATCTCCTGCAGATGTTTGAGGCTTAGTGTCTACATGCTCACCAGGTACTACTCCTTCATGGGTAGGTATGGCTGGCTTTGGCCTAACCATGAAAGGTACACCTACAATCCACTTATAACTCACCACAATATCATTTTGTTTGCATAAGTCTAGCAGTGAGGTGGGAATGGGTTGAGGTTGGGGAAGATTCTATGAAATAGTGGGTTTAACAATATTAATCAATTTAGTAGAGGTAGAAGGATAACCTGCTCGCCGTGGAATCTCGAAATTCTGATCCATCACATATTGGATGATCATGGGGATGAACCGGTGGTATGGCAGGAAGTTTGCAGCTTTCTTCCTCTAGTTGTTCTTGTTCTGGATGGTGGCTTTCTTGTCGTGAAAGAGCAAGTATGCATAATCCACATTGAGGTGGTTAGCAGTAGCCACAAAGATCTTCCACTGGTTCACCGTCATAAACTCATACCCAGTGTGTTTTGGTGTTAGGCATTTCTGGAGTATGGCCATGAGGATATTGTACATGGGATGCAGGTTGTTCCGTTTAAACTGGGCTTTCTTCTATAGCGCCCCAGTGTATCCCGTTGCATAAATAGCCGCTACATAGATAGCCTCATCAGGTATTTCATTAAAGGTTGTGGTAGGAGGCCGTCTATCAACAGTAGGGAGTCTGAAAATCTCCCTGAGTCTATCCACCATGATGGATAGTGAGAATTGATCAATAGTAGCACAGATAGACACAGTTCCAGTCCTGCTAGTGTGCATATGACACGTCCTCCAGAATTGTTGAGCATAAAGTTCAGGAACATGGGTGGAAGTGGTGGCAGTGTTATATGTGAGAAGATGGTTCATTGGGTGGATTTTTAGTATTTATGTGATTATAGGATAGTGAGGGTTTTTAAAAGTTGCAAGGTTAAGGAATTGGTTATTTTGTGGGTATCAACTGACAAGAACTCCGCCCTGGGTATTAAGAGCTCGTTATATCTGCAAATGTGGTAAACACGTTAAAGCTGTGACAGATAGATAATCAACAAAACCCATACGTACATAAAAACTTTTGATTTGTAGTCACACTTGGATCAAATTGAACTAGTGATACTAAGTTGACAAGATTTGACCAAAACCAACAACATTGAAAATTTCAACTTTTTTTTGTCCAAATCCCTCTTCGAATTCCACAATGTGTACATGATGTTAAATGGTGTAAAAACTTTGTTTTGATGGTTGATATACACTGATTAGATGTATATAAACAGCTTTGTAACAATGAAGCATAAGCTAAAAATCACCACAACATCGATTTACGAACCAAAAGTGACATTTATGTGGATATTCATACACTCGAAGAACACTTTTTATCATTTTTGAAATATTTTTGCAGATCCATGTTCTCATAGTGTTCCGAATCCCCATCACAAAAATGGATTGTCCATAGAAGTTCGTTTTGAAGGATAAAAGTTCGAACAAAGTCCTACCCCCAAGCCTATCAATTTCCATCTTTTTCAAAGTTAAAAACACCAAATAAACACAAGTTTGAACAATTTAATCCGTTAATGTTGTTTCCCTTGTGATTAGGAGTGTTTTAAACCTAAAATTATAAGAGTAACGAGAGGAGTTGAAGATTAGTAACCGAAGATCAAGAGCACAAAGTGTGAAAGTTTGAATTTTGAAAAAGTGAATTTGATCTGATCGAAGATGGGACATTTATAGCGACCTCGACACGTGTCTACACAAGATTGGACCAAACAGTGGTAAAAACACGGTCGACAGGTCTATCGATCGTGTTAAAAAAACACGGTCGATAGAAAATTTCACCCTTACTGGCCCTTAGTGAAATTCAACATAAGTAGGATCGATAGAATATGATCAATAGCCATCACGATCAATAGGGGTTTTCACCAGTACTGATCCTTAGTGTTTTTCCATGTAAACAAGATTGATACCACACGATCGATAGAAAGACACGGTCGATGGTGTTGGTTCCCTCACTAATCCTTAGTCATTTTACAAGGCAACCAAGATTGATAAGGGCAAGATCAATAGATATGATTCCTTCTTGATCCTTAGTGATATTCTATGAAAACAAGATCTATGGATCATGATCGATAAGCATCGATAGACCGTTGTTTTTTGGCATTTTGCATTTTCTTATCAAGATGGGATCGATAAATGATGATTGCTCCACTTTTAACCTTTGGCCACTTTGGAAAAATTTAAAAAACAATCCACTCGATAAAATAAGATATATATACCCAAATCGATTATTTTTAAACTTGTTTATTTTTGTGCTTCTGATTTTTCATTTATTTAGGTTTTGAACATTTCAAACACACTCCCCCTCAACTTGTGCATTTATTTTAAAAGTTTAAGATTCAGAGGGAAAGTGTGTCTATATGTTTGATCCTTTATGCAGTATGTATATAGTCATATAGATACTCCCATGGAGTACTGCATCTGTTATCTGCAAAATGAACAAACTGTGTAAAACCTACTCAGAAAAGATAAGAAAGGAAATAAGCAGCAGTATATCATATTCTTAAGTTGAGCATGCCTAACTTGGAGACCAACTCATTAAAACGACATTCGTCCAATGGTTTCGTAAACGAGTCAACCAACTAGTTATCAGTGTGGACATACTGAAGTTCAATATGCTTAGTTTTTTAGTGGTGTACCGGATTGCCGGAAATGGCTATGGAAGATTGCGAGTCACATATCAATTGGATCTTGTCATACTGCAGGCGAAAATCTGATAGCTATGTTCTTATATACAAACTTTGAGAGCAGCACATCGCAGCAACAACATATTATGCTTCAGAAGTTGAAGTGGACACACAATTTTGTTTCTTGAATGCCCTAAGACTAAGCGATCACCCAGAAAATGTGCAATCCCAGAAGTAATTTTCCGATCCAGCATGCAACCAACATAGTCAGCATCAGAGTAAGCATAGAACTCCAAATTTGAATCCCTGGGATACCACAGACCAAAATCCATAGTACCTTTGAGATATCTGAAGATTCTCTAATCGTCGAACCCTGATGCCACGCCCAATGCCATAAGACACTCAAGGGTCTCACCTGTGAGAGTACGTAATTCAATAAGGTCATTCACACTTTTTGGGAGATAGGAATTATGACTGTTAGTCATAAACCAGTATACAAAGTTATAAATAACCAGATATAATTAATTAACAAGAATGTAAATATTTATTAGTTAATAAATATATAATGTTAATTATTGGCATTAGGAATAATATCTTGGATATTATCTTAAAAGGGTTATTATTAATTGTTATTATTAAAGTAGAGAAGATATACATCCTATGTGTTCTTCCCGTGAGCCAAAACGGGAAGAACGTGGTCAATCTATGGTACGAAAGGTCTTCGATGCGAGCTCCCACTAGAACCGCCATCTCCAATAGATTTCATCGGCTTCTATGGACTTGTTACTCCATCTACTTCCGACTCCTATTATGCGTTCATCCGTCCAAAATTTACAATACATACAATAGAAAATAAATGGCATGCAAGCCACAATTTTCTTATTTATCTATTACAAATTACATGGATGAATGAAATGACATGAAAGCCACAATATTATTACAAATATATCCAAATTAATAAATATTACAGCCATGTGATATAATAAAAATCACCAAATTGCAACCATACACACAAAACAACCACAAGGCCAAGGCAAAGTTACCAATTCTAATACAACCACATACATCCAAACAACAAACATGGTACCTTAAAGTACCAAAAAAATATTCTGAAACAAATTTCCAGAAACCATAAACATGCCAAAAACTCGAGACCAAAACTATATTTATTTTAAAACTGAAAACTATTCCAGCGTGCGTAGCACCGCTAAATAATAGAGTTAGGGCCGCTAACCCCAAGTTAGTGCCGCTAACCCCTGCGACAGAAAACAAAATTACTTTGTTTCTTGTTTTTCAGGCCACTATGTGCATTTCAATTATGGAGGTGGCTCTCATACCACTGTTAGGGTTTCGGGAACGCGCAACGGAGCATGGTACAAGAAATTATGCTTAAGGTACAACTTAATAATGCATAAATACAAAGATACCCCAAGAGAAATTATCAAACACCATAGCTATAAATGCAAAATGTAAAAACAGAGGAGGAGGAAGATTATACCCTCATTCAACTTCTGGAGTGGTAGAAAAGAAGGTGATGACCAAAGAAGCAAAAGAGCTCCTTCTCTTCCGAAGTCCACCCCGAGATATCGCCAACCTCCTTGTACTAGCAAGCCATTAGCGGTCTTCAAAGTATTGAAACCACTTTTGGAACAACAACCACGAATTCTCCTTCCTCTCCTCTTCTTGATTCATACCAAAACCTCACACTCACTTCACAAAATGGAAGAGTATTCTTTGGTGTATGTGTGTTGCAAGAGGGAGACCCCAAGAGAGAAATTGCATGTCCTCTATTGTCCAAATGAAGTCTCTGGACTCTTTAACAAGCCCCAAAGTCAGACAAATGAAACCCCTCTTTGATTTGTGGAGAATGGAGGTGCATGCAAAAGTTTCATGCATTCTCACAGGGGAGCGCCACTAACTTTTGGAGTTAGCGCCGCTAACTCTAAGTTAGTGCCGCTACCGGGACTCTAGTTAGAGCCGCTAACCTTTAGGAGATAGTGGCGCTAACTTTTAAAGTTAGAGCCGCTAACTCCACCAGCATGCCAACTTACATGCAATTTGTCAAAATCAGTCCCTCCAGTTAGGTTGTTGTCGAGATTGATCCCCGATGTGTGACCCAATAGGCCGATTTATCATCGGCAGTGATTTAGATGGCGTACGTGAGTCAGTGGGCATATTCCAACACTCTCATATTCATTTTCATCAGGTACATTTACTGGACTGACAGTCGATGCAGACGGAGAACTTTCAACCCAAGCATTATTAGTACCCGAATAAGTAGTAGAGTTAACCGTCTTAATAGCAGAAGTTTTAGAAACAATTACATCTGTCAGCACTATTAGTACACATACACTCTCTTGAACAATTACATCGGTCATGTCAACAGTATTAGAAACATTAGATTCAGACAGAAAGAAATCAAATAAGAAATCTAAATTATATTCATTTTGGCTGGATTATGTATATGTTTCATAAATTTTCTGAACTAGTTCTGAATTGACCTGTCTAGAAGCAAATTCATGTGACTTTGATTTAAAAGATGGAACATCTAACGAATCTTCAAATGTCAAATTTATGCTTTTCATTACACAATTCGTTCTTTTGTGTAAAACTCTGAAAGCTTTTGATTCTTATGAATAACCAAAGAAAATTGCTTCATCAGCCTTAGCCTCGAATTTTCCAAGATAATCTTTTTCATTTAGTACAAAGCACGTATTACCAAATATATTAAAATATTTGATATTAGGAACAATGCCATTAGCTAGCTCATATGAAGTTTTATTGAAATGCTTATGTAAGAATGAACAATTTTGTGTGTAACACGTCGCGCTGCCAACTTTAGCCCAAAAGGAAGGCGGGAGACCAGAATACTAAAGCATGGTACGAGCAGGCTCAACCAAAGTTCGGTTGTGTCGTTCCACCACACCATTATGTTGAAGTGTGTATGCTGCAGAAAATTGATGTGTGATCCCTATAAGGTCAAAATACGCATCAAGAGTCTTGTTTTTAAATTCAGTTCTGTTGTCTATCTCATGGAACCTATAAACTTCTCATTCTTGTTATGATATTGTTTGATAAAAGATATAATCATAGGAGTGGCTTCATCCTTTGATCGCAAAAACTTGACCCATGTATATCTAGAATAATCATCCACGATTACCAAGATATATACTTCTTCACCTTGTGTGTTTATATTCTCATCGGACCACATAGATCTATGTGCAACAATTCCATTGGTTTGTTAGTGCTAGAAACTTGTTTAATTGTGAGATGCATTTTTCATTTTGCCTTTCTCACAGTCAGCACACAGATGTTCTTTGTTAAACTTTAAATTTTGCAGGCTTCTCACCAAATCACCAGACACAAGCTTGTTAATGTTATTAAAATTGAGGTGAGAAAGCTTTTGGTGCCGCTGCCAAATCAGATCCGATGAAGCTTTCGTCAAGAGACAAACCAGGGTTTTAAAGTTGAAGTTATTTAAATCAATGGAATACAGATTGGACTTCCGAGTACCAGATAGAAGTATATCTCCATTTTCGGTCTTCACTGAACATGAACTCTTTTTAAAAGTGACCTCTAAGTCTTTGTTGCAAAATTGACCAATACTTGATAAATTGTGGCCTAATCCCTCCACATATGAAACCTTATTTATTTTGATGTTCTTATTATCTATATCTCCATACCCTAAAATTGGCGTAACATTGTCAATTCCAAAACGAACAGTCTCAGAATACTTTGGAACGAAGTTCTGGAGCAGACTTCTATTGCCTGACATATGTTTGTATAGCCTAAGTCTAGGTACCAAATATAAGGTTCCTGTATACAGAGAATAGAGAAGATTTAGGTCCCCATTTTCCAATGAGTCCTTGCACGTTAGCACAACCCGATTCATTAACATGCCTTAGATTGTTTGTGCATTCATGCTTGTGTAACCACTGTTTAGATTGTTTATCAGATTTTAACTTTGAAGTTTTAATCCAATTTGAATTGGGAACAATGTATCTAACTATTGGAAGAAGAATTTTAACCCACTTCCTCTATGAAGGTTGAGTTTGTGATTTTCGCTGATTATTCAATTGGAAATTCCACGATTGATATGAGTTCGCTGGAACTGAATTATTTAATTTTTTGACTGTGTTCAAATTCTTATGAGGAATTATCTTCACGTCTTTAATTACAAAATTTGTTGAATTATGTGAACTCTTTCTCTATTTTGATGAAACTTGATCCTTTGTAATCCATTTGTACTCAACTATTTGACTTGGAACTTGTGATCTTTATTTGGAAATCTCTGGAGACATTTTTTTGCATTGACACCACGTGATTGCATTTTATATTTTCTTGGAGGATAAGAATCTTCATTTGAAAACCAAGAGTTGAGAAAGTATTTGTAACCACCACGTCTGTATGCTTCAAGTTCTCGAATCGTGATTAACCGTCTTGTGTGATTCGAGTGATTCCTCAAATAACATATGCGTTTGGTTATACACTGATGAATAATCATACCTTTCAAATTGATGAATGAGACATTACATTGATTTGCATAATGGTTTGTCCACGTCTCACATGGTTTTCTTCCAAAAAATTTGAAGTTGATTATAATAACAATCATATTCCCTATGTCCATGCAAACAACCTTCACCCACACAAAACTTCACTGCGGCAAGTTTTTCATATTCATTTTGAAAACTACAAACATTGCAAAAGCAATTATTTGTTTACATTTAGTATTAAACTTCATATACATACTAGCAGATCTAGGTGACACTCTCCTCCAGGTTTATTTGATTTTACTCTCTTGCACATGTGCATCGTCAGTCTATAAATTTGCACCATGAAAAAACTTATTAGTAGTCTACTTGTGAAGATGTTCAGCAGTGGAAGAAGACTCAGGTTTTTCAAAACCGGGAGTCTTTTTGAAAATGCGATTTTGATGCTTTTTAAAGTGTAAAACTAATGATTTTGATTTGTGTTTTTTTTTCTTGAAGTCCTTTGTCTTGAAAAACTGGTTTTATTTATGTTTTTGAAAAACAGATTTGGTGTGATTTGATGTGTTAACTGTTTGAACTCTTGGAGACGGCTGTGTTTGAGGAACATCTTCCACCTTTGTTTCTTGTTTCACTAGAGTGGACGAGGTTAATGTAGATGGTGTACTTAAAGGTGCCAGTTAGAAACGGTTGTCGAGGTTTCAGAATAAGTTTCGTGTTTACATTTATAATGTGAACATTTATTAGATTCTAAAAACAGATTGTTTAAATGACTCATTATGGTTGTTTGAAAACAATACGTCTCAAGTGTCTCATATCACTTTTGCAATTCCATATGGGGAATATACAATCACTGTTAGAAATATAAAAGTGAGGGTGTTAATTGTAATTTTAGCCGATAACTATATCAGTCATAGGCTCTTTGTATACATTAAGCTTTGCAATCATTTCACTAAGTATCTCAAGGTGTTTGTGTGTGTTTCTCTAAAGTGCTCTCATCTCTCTAATTATTCATACATACAAACATCGATCCATAGCATTGCTTCATCCATATTATGAGACCATCAATTGGTATCAGAGCCAAGCTCATCGAATTCGGCTCTTGATTGTTCAAACTATTCATCACGATCAAAGTTATTCAACATCAAGTTACTGTTTCATCATCGATTGCACGGTAGCTTCGACATTCATACTGTAGCTTCAACATACACATTGTAGCATCATCGATTGAAGAGTATTCATTGTTTCATCATCAGAGTACTGTTACAACTTCGTAGCATCATCGTTTGAAGAGGATTCATTGTTTTAATCATTAGATGACTATTACAACTTCGATCGAACTGTGCATCATGAATGAAGAGCTGATCGATTTGATCTAAGGTAGATTCTGATCGATTATTGGATTTAAAGCAATTAGAGGTATAAATCGATCATAATTTTACAGTTTATACATGGAAAATTGAGGATCTCATCGATTTTATGAATTTTCGACGGTACTGTTGAGGTATACAATAACTCTTCATATTTGATTACATATTATTCGGTTTATGTTTAATTGAGGATTCCAGTTTATTTGAAATCAATTTGATCACATTTGATGGAGTTTTGAAAAATTCATTTTATCGACTTAATAACAGGAAGAACAATTTAGATCTGAGTTTTCTATCTTCAAAAGTGGAAAACACCAAAAAATTGGTGTTTATGTGTGAAAATCTGTTGAGGATCGATCCTCGTAGGTGAGGTTGTTACATATCGACCGTGTTTACTGTTCTCAGTTCGATTGGAAGCAAATTATTGACAAGATCGATCAATATTAGAAATGTTTAAGTGTTTGGTGTTCGACCGTATAAGCATCGATCTTGACTTGTGTTACTACAATCGATTTGATCATCAATCTTAGTCATGGATTAGATCATCGATCATGTTCTCTGGTGAAAATTTCAAGAAAAGATCAAGTGTTAGAACATTGATCTAATCATCGATCTTACTCATCGATCCTAATCATCGATCCAGATTTTGGTTACTACAACAAAGAATTACAAGTGGTCACTCTACTAAAATTTCCAAAGAAATTCATCAAGTACCTAGGATCGATCATAACATAATCGATTGCAACTTAAAAAAGAACTTAGAAATCAAAACTGATTTATTACGATCGAACTGGCTTATCCATCTTAAAACAGAATCGATAACTATCAATCAACCATTCTTAATTTAAGTTTAAAAGACATCATAGTCAAATCAATTCTTGTTTGATTATGATAAGAACAGTTTGAACAATCAGCAACAAATTCAACGGGTGAACGGTCAACTTTTGGTACTACAATAAACATGTCAGGCTCAGATGAAATGTTCGTAATTTAAACAGATACCAAACCACCAGTTCTCTTAAGAAGTGATTATCTGGTATGGAAGGGTAGGTTTATGGACTTCCTAGAACACAAAGAGGTTTACGGTGTAGATTTGATTGATAGTATCTACAAGGGAAACAGGAAGTTTGAAAAGGTCATTGAAGAGAATCTCACCAACAATCTTCCAATATACAAACATTCAAGAGATAAAACTGTTGAGGAGCTTACAGCAACTGAAAAGGAACGCAAAAAGGCAGAACAGTTAGCTAAGTACTATCTCAAGCAAGGATAATCATCTGAAATGTATACTAAGGTTGATAGCTTGGGAACTGCCAAGGAAATCTGGGATGAGATTAAAAAGCAATTATAAGGAACTGAGCAAGGAGAATTCATCAGAATAACTCAACTAGTTAAGAGTTATCATGATTTCAATGCTCGTGAAAATGAGCTCCTTGTAGAAACCTATGGACGCTATTGCAAACTTCAAAATGAATTGAGATCTAACAAAATCGAAGGGTAAAATCTTGATCTGAATTGCGTATTCTGATGGAGTATGCCCACTAACACATACGCCAAGTGATCACTGCCGATGACGTATGGGCCTATCGGGTCGCACGCCGGGGGTTGATCTTGACAACAACCTAAAAGATGAGGGTGAGAAAGAATAAATAATGATAGTTGGTAATCTGGCCAGAGTTAGCGGCGCTATATCTACCGTCGCTAACTCAGCCGCGTTAGCGGCGCTAACTTTGGGCGGTTAGTGGCGCTATCTCTGGGCGGCTAGCGGCGCTAACCCCTCTGACAGATTATAACTTTATTCTTTTCACCTCCACAATCCACCAATGCATGTCTTTCTCATCATTCGGCCTTGGCCAACCTTGGGGAGTCCTGCGGTCATGTAGAGCTCTATAAAAAGACATGTAACTCTCTCTTATTAAAAAATGCACTTTCCTAACTTGATTTTAATAACACTTAGAAACATTTGTGAGTTTTCTAAGCAAAAGAGAGAAAGTTCCTTGTGAGAGTTCTTGGTGGTTTTGTTCTTGTTCTAGAAGCCAAGATCAAGTGTTGATTTGGTTGAAGGGGTGCTAGTACACCAAGGTCACCAAGTTTCTCGGGGTGGACTTCGATAGCTCCAGAAGTAGGTTACAAAGGCTTGGAGCATAGCACACAACAAATCCAGAGACATCAACGATATATTTCTTCTTTCTTTTCTGATCTAGTTGCAAATGTTAGTTGTAGAGATTGGTACTTCTTTTGGGGTTCATCATGTGGTTCTTGTTCACGCTTTTAAATTAGATTTTTATACTTGTTTGCTTCCGTTGTGCACTACCACAAACCCCAACAGTGGTATCAGAGCCATCTCTACACTAGATTTGCACTTGGTGGGTTGAAAATCCGAAAAATGTGGTTTTGGTTCTGTCCAGGGTCTAGCGGCGCTAACCTGACCATGTTAGCGGCACTAAACCAGATGTAGCAGTTGCTAAGCCGTCTGACTTTAGTGGCGCTAACCCTTTATGGTTAGCGGGGCTAACACCCTTCTTGCAAAATGCATTTTATGCCTTAAATCAATTTTGTTGGATTTTTAGCTCAACTTGTACTTTCTGGAATTGTTCCAGAATTTTGGATATTATTAGCTTAAGTTGCCTTATGTCTTGGTTGGTGTATTTATATGAGGATTAACATTTTGGCATGAAAATGGTTAATTGCATATACTTACATTGTGTATATATGAATATGGAATTTAAAATATTTAAGGTTCCTAATGCATATGTACATAGGATTATTAGTGCCTTGAGTGTTTAGATAATCTTAACCAAGACATATAAGATTTGCATGGTCTTGTGTGACACACCATGCCTTAGAATTTATATATGATGTATGTGGTTGTAATTTTTGTGTCCGGTAACATTTTTGAGACTTTTAGACCTATGTGATGTGCTTGGTTGATTAAATTTATGTATTCATTCATTTAGTGGTTTATACCCCATTGGTTTGTAATAAATAATTTATTCGGTTTGTATATTTAAAGGCTTGCATGCCAATTTCTATTCTTTGTAATTTGTAGTATTAGTTTGGAATAGTAAATTGTGGCTTGAATGCCATTTCCTTTTAAATTTGTAAATTGTAAAAGGAAGACCGAACCAACCAACAAGGACCATAAAGGATGTCTTGGCAAACTTGGATCCGGAGGTCAGTGGGAGACGCAATGGATCAAGTGCGAGAGCACACATCAAAGTCTTGGATTTTCTTCCTTAGTAGAGTTTGTCTTGCCCATTGGGTCATGGGCAAGATGCATAGGGTTATATGGCTCGTTACCGGACTTATATTGCTTGCGTGGTTGGTTTTATTTTGTTCTTTTCTTGCATGGTTTTTAGGATCTTCGCATGCTAGAAAATTTTTCAAAACAATAAAACCAAAGAGTTTTAAATTGGTTTACTAACTGCTCGCGCCACATACATAAGAAATGGTTAAAAACGTTTTAGCCGGAAAAACAAAAACCCGTTTTTCAAAAGTAAATCTCACACCACCCTTAAGATGACACCGCCCGAATCTAGTGAAACAGGATTGGTCGTCAAGCTCTAGCCGAGATCGGTTTTGCGTAACTGTGTGGAAGGCGTGTGTGGCAACTCGCAAGGTCGGTTGTTGAGCTGTAGCCGGGCCGGCCATTGGGCTATAGTACCACCGTGTATCTTGACGGACGATTTACATTTCAAGACTTAAAACGCCTTGGTAGTTGTCGAGCTCTAGCCGAGCTGTCAAAGTGGATTATTGAGGAATTGGTGTGAAGGAATCAAACATGGCATATACGTGCTATGACTACCTAGGATCCCGCAAGCGTCTAAGAGTTGTAGTCACGGACTACAATCTGTAAAATGTTTACCGGCCTAAATGGTGTCACTAACAGGAGGAACCGAACATTATTAGAAATGGTTCGGTCAATGATTTGTCATTCGGACGTTCCCATTACATTCTTGGGATACACAATTGAAACCGCTGGTAGAATCCTTAACCTCGTACCAACAAAGAAGGTTGAGAAAACACCATATGAAATTTGACATGGAAAGGTTCCATCCATTTCATATTTAAAGGTCTGGGGTTGTCTTGCCTACGTGAGACGTGAGGTTGAGGACAAATTGGAGCCCAGGGCCGAAAGGTGCTTTCTCATTGGTTATCCTGCTGGGTCTATGGGATATTTGTTCTACAAACCTTCGGAGAACAAGGTATTTGTTGCTCGAAGGGCAGTGTTACTTGAGAGGGAACTGCTATCCAAAGACGCTAGTGGGAGGATGGTTGATCTTGAAGAAATTCAAGAACCTGCCAATGTAGAACCTTATGTTGGCACTAGCTCACAACCTGCAAAGGTTGATTCTCAGCATGATGATGCTGGAGATGGTGTAAACCCATTGCCTCTTAGAAGATCTGGTAGAAGTCGCCATGAGCCCGAGATATATGGTTTTCTCATGTCTGAGGGTACCGACATGGTAGTAGTCTCTGATGAGCCTACCAAATACCAGGACGCTGTGGTGGGCCCTGAGTCCACCAAGTGGCAAGAAGCAATGGAATACGAGATAAAATCCATGTCCGATAACCAAGTTTGGGACTTGGTAGATCCTGTGCCTGGGTGCAAACCCATAGGGTGCAAATAGGTCTACAAGAAAATGGTCGGTATGGATGGCGAGGTAGACACCTTCAAAGCCCGACTAGTGGTTAAGGGTTTCACTCAAAGTCATGGTGTAGACTATGAAGAAACCTTTTCCCCGGTAGCTATGTTTAAGTCTATCCGGATACTCTTGGCCATTACTGCATTTCATGATTTTGAAATTTGGCAAATGGACGTCAAAACCGCGTTCCTTAATGGAACACTTTCAGAGGAAGTGTATATGACACAACCTGAGGGTTTTGTACATCCATAGTTTTCGAACAAAGTCTGCAAGCTTAAGAAGTCCATTTATGGGCTTCAGCAAGCTTCTTGGAGTAAAAGCCTGGCTAGGGAGTTTGCATTAGTAAGGATGAACCATGCGTTTACATTAGAGCTAGTGGGAGCATAGTTGTATTCCTAGTTCTTTATGTAGATGATATTCTACTAATTGGGAACGACGTCCCAACATTACAAAGTGTAAAAGCCTGGCTAGGGAGTTGTTTCTCAATGAAAGATATAGGGGATGCGGCTTATATCCTTGGGATAAAGATCTATAGAGACAGATCCCGCAGGTTGATCGGCTTAAGCCAGAGTACATACATTGACAAGGTCCTAAAGAGGTTTAGGATGTATGACTACAAGAAGGGGTTCATACCTATGTAACATGGTTTAGTGTTGACCAAGGCTTAAGCCAAAGTACATACATGGTTTATGCTTCGGTAATAGGCTCGATCATGTACGCCATGTTATGTACTAGGCCTAATATATCTTGTGCATTAAGTATGAGAAGTAGATATCAAGCCAATCCTGGTTAGGCACATTGGACAGCAGTGAAGAACATTCTCAAGTATCTTCGGAGGACAAAGGAGATGTTCTTAGTGTATGGAGGTGCGGAAGAGCTTCGGGTAACTTGTAACTCCGACGCCAGCTTCCAAACCGATCGTGACGACTGCCGATCTCAATCGGGGTTCCGTGTTCCTGCTAAATGGTGGTGCTATATCATGGAGAAGCTCCAAGCAAGACACTGTGGCCGATTCTACTACCGAGTCAAAGTATATTGCGGCTAGTGAAGGTGCGAAGGAGGCTGTGTGGATGAGAATGTTAATCCAAGATCTGGGAGTGGTTCCTAGTATTGCCGACCCTATTGAGGTATTTTATGACAACGAGGGTGCGGTTGCTCTAGCGAAGTAACCAGGGTCTCACCGATGCACGAGACATGTTCCACGGAAGTATCATTACATCCGGGACGTGGTCGATAGTGGAGACATTGTCATTAGCAGAGTACAAACGGATAGCAACGTGGTGGATCCGTTCACCAAACCATTATTGCAAGCAAAGCACGATGCTCACACACGTGGTATTGGGATTAGATTTGCTAGTGATTTAGTTTGATCATGTATTTATATTTTGGTTAGTATATTTGATGTATTTACCCTTTTTCGGGAACATTCAGCAGTATTGTATTTATCGTATTTATCGATTATTAAATGGAGATTTAGTAATGCGCAAGTTGCATATATTTCTCTAAATCGTTACTGCGTTCCAACTTATCATGATTTATTATTCCCTGAATGTGCTAAACATTCTAAATGTCCACAGTCGGTCATTCTTCAGGGGAATGAAGTCTGAACGAAGACTGAGGGAAGTGATTGGTCATGTGGTCAATAGGGATTGAAACACCGGGACGCAATGCTTTGCCTGTACTTGAATTTTTCAAGTGACTGGATGACCCACACCTGATTTCACTTCATGGTACACGTCATGAGTAAATCAGGATGATAATATCAGTTCATCCTCATACCGGAGATGCATGTGTCTGCATCACTTTGGTCTGCATTGTTCTAGTTGCTTTCAAACGCAGTCCGTAACTGGCTGTTATAAAGGGAGTAATTCGACAAAGTATGATCACTTTGATGGTCAGTGTAGTCAAAAGGAATTTGTTCCTCTGTTTAGAGAGATATCCCTAGGCCCCTCGATGATTGGTCGCTGACACCAAAATGCATGGCCATGTTCAAAGCATGCAATGATTTATGATCGATTGCAACTTGTATATTTTGGTCACCACCAATCTAGATCGAGAAACATAATAGTGAACGAACGGAGAATGACTAAGTACCATGTCTCGTGTTCACATGGATATCGCGAACAAAAGGATCTTTGATCCCTTATCTATAGGACCATTTCACACTGGATGCAGTTTGGTTTTTGTGCTGAAGACAAAACCCATACTGACTTGGGGACAAAGATGTCTTACTAGAGGCGGCTCTCTGTCTGTGATGCATTAGGTATGGTGAGTCATGTGCAAGTGGGAGTTTGTTGGAGTATGCACACTGATATGCATATGCCAAATGATCACTGCCGATGACGTATGGGCCTATCGGGTCACACGCAGCGGGTTGATCTTGACAACCACCTAAAAGATGAGGGTGAGAAAGAATAAATAATGATAGTTGGTAATCTGGCCAGAGTTAGCGGCATATCTCTACCGTCGCTAACTCAGCCTCGTTAGTCATGCTAACTTTGGGTGGTTAGCGGCGCTATCTCTGGGTGGCTAGCGGCGCTAACCCCTCTGACAGATTACAGCTTTATTCTTTTCGCCTCCACAATCCACCAGTGCATGGTTTTCTCATGATTCGGCCTTGACCGACCTTTGGGAGTCCTGGGGTCATGCTGAGCTCTATAAAAAGACATATAACTCTCTCTTATTAAAAAAATGTTCTTGCCTAACATGAGTTTATAAACACTTAGAAACATTTGTGAGTTGTCTAAGCAAAAGAGAGAGAGTTTTTTGTGAGAGTTCCTGGTGGTTTTGTTGTTGTTCCAGAAGCCAAGATCAAGTGTTGATTTGGTTGAAGGGGTGCTAGTACACCAAGGTCACCAAGTTTCTCGGGGTGGACTTCGATAGCTCAAGAAGGAGGTTACAAAGGCTTGGAGCTTAGCACACAACAAATCAAGAGACATCAAGGGTATATCTCTTCTCTCTTTTCTGATCTAGTTGAAAATCTTAGTTGTAGAGATTGGTACTTCTTTTGGGGTTCATCATGTGGTTCTTGTTCATGCTTTTAAATTAGATTTTTTATACTTGTTTGCTTCCGTTGTGCTCTACCACAAACCCCAACATATTCCTGAAAGGTTTAGGTCCGGAGTGGAAGGAACATGTGAAACTCTACAAGCATATTAACAAAGATCTCACAATGGTGACCTTTCACAATATCTATGAGGACTTGAATTAAAATCAAGATGAGGTTTCTAAGTCCTTGCCCATAAATCCTGTTTCTGACCCTCTTGCTTTGATTGCATCTGAAAGTCATTGAAGGGAATCTTCACGGTCAATGAAGTATAAACAAGTTGTCCTTAGTGACTCTGAACCTAAAGATGATGATAAAGATTCTGTTGAGGCTGTCATCCAAGCTCTTTCATTTGTCACAAAGACTTTTAAAATCGATTTGCAAAGACTAATAAAAAGCAACGGTTTACTTCTAGTTCTCGACTCCCTGAAGCTTACAAATCTGCTGATAAAACAAGATTTCCCAGAGAGGAAAAGAAAGTGGAAATGAGGGCTGAGATGAAATGTTATAATTATGGAGGCGCTGGCCATCTGATTCGAAACTATCCACAAAAGAAAATCAAGGATGCTGAATATTACCGACAAAATTACCTCCTGTCTAAACAAAAGAAGGCTGGGAAAGTGTTAATGGTAGAAGAGGATCATTTTTTTTTCCGATACAGATACTGAAAGTGATATTGATGCTGAAGACCAGGCACAGTTCTATTTAATGGCTAAAGTTGACGGTGAAGATTATGATGACAAAACTAAAGATTGTCCTTTCTTTGATGACTCTGATGCTGAACAGAATGATGTTGACACAAAGAAGGTAAATACTAACTTTGATTCTTCTACAAGTTTTAACATGGCACATGTTCAGACCATACTGAAACGAATGAAAACACTAGAATCTAATGTCAATAAGTTAACCAGTAAAAATCAATCACTAAAACAATTAATAACAAGTCAAGATGAAGAAGCTCACTCAATAATTGAACAACTTGAAAAAGAAATAACTGCATTAAAAGTTCAATTAGCCGACAAAGAATTTGAACTCTTAAATTTGACAAAAGAAACAAGCATAACAATACAAGATCTTAAGGCGGAACGTGTCAGTACTAAAAATGATTCAGAGGTCAAAGTGAGCAAACCTCGAAAATTAAAGAACTTAAAGAATTGCTGATCAAAAGAGGTCAAAGTGAGCAAACCATCTTCTTGAATACACACAAAGAAAGGAAGTTTTCAAGATATACATTTGAAGGACTTGGATATGATAATCCAAAAGTTTTGAGCAAAGTTACTGCCACATAATTCTACAATGCAAATCTATTTGGTGAAGTTTACACTGAAAGAATGGTATTCGTAGGGAAGGAAGAGGAACACATTGAGGAAGAGATAAAAAGAATCTTGAAGCAAAAAGCAGAGATTCCATACTATTACACAGAATTAAATGAAACTTATTCTGATGGATTTCAGCAATCTACAACACGTGTAACTCATTCTCCAGTTTACACCGATGAAGAACTGTATACTCCTGATGCACCTAATCCTCCTGTTGGTCCTTTGGTGAGATAAACAATAAGCAAGTATTGTGTATAAGGGGGGGGGGGGTTGAATACACTTTCTGCGGAAAATTGAACAAATCAATAGAAAACGTTACACAAATCAACTTGAATGAAACTGAATGCTTTTATTAATAAAATGATGATTACTATAACTATCAAGTATGAAACACTTGATGTATAAACACTCAATACAATTCAACTCTCTGAATCTCTGAAACTGATTGATCAAAATTGTTGTCTATAGTCAACTAATGATTATAAACACAACCTAATTCTCTAAACAGGATTTATCACAGATTGAATACTTACCAACTTCACAAGGAACGTGAAGATCGAACATACAAGCTCTAAATACTTGATCACGTTGATCAACGAACAATCAATGTATCAAGATACGTAACACATACGTGTTGGTCCCGAATGGATACTACAACAACAAATGTTTGTAGAGGGGGGGGGGGTTGAATACAAACTTTAGCTATTTAAAATTTAAGAGACACACAGTTTACTTTTATATAATTCTTATTGATGTAAATCAAGAAATACATGAACTAGATGCGGAAAATCTAAGTTCAATAAAAGGTGGCAACTAAATTTGCCTAACACATAGACTAAGCTAATCTTAAACAACTAATGTCTATGATGTTCAACACATGAACAAGTTTGTTACACTGAAAGCAAAATGCTAACTCTTCTAATTCTCAACATATGAGATTTCAGTATTCAACTATATTTATTCGCATTCTTAGCATGTTTCCATGCAAGAGTATATATAAGCTAGATGGTGTCCGGTTTGATAGAGTGGAGAAGGAGACAAAGGTATTGGGTTTAATAATATTATAATAGATAAAGTTAGTGGGTGAAAAGTAAGTTCACTTTATACACAAAGTGTGTAAGGTGAATTTACTATACGGTAAAGTATAATCCCACTATCTATTATTATATTATTAAAGTACTACCTTTATGTCTTGGGAGAGTAAGCTTCTTTTTCCATGCTTGTACTTTTATCAACAACATGCTTCTTGATGATTTGACTTAACCAAGTATAGAGTTGCCAGCCATACTTAGTTGTTGAAGCATATCTTCAAGATCTTCTCTTCTAAAGTATCTTTCACCTTTCCAGGGGATCAAGATCAATCCTTTTTGTATCTTTGTAGATTCAAAAAGTGCTAAGTACTTTTACAAAGAAAGATCTAATGCATATTAGAACAACACATGTTCTGCCTTTGACATAAGAATATATTACATCGAAAAACTATTAACTGAGATATCGTGTAACGACTCATCTAACCGACACTGAACTGCAAACATAATTTTGCTCAACTAATGATAAATGTGAAAAACTCAGCTGCTCATATTTTCTCAATTGATCATACTGCTCAGCTAATAATACAAATCAGAGTACAGCTAATAAACTGATCAATCTAGACAATCAGCTAATCATTTGAGTGTGATTAACTTATCAAGAAAAGATAGGATAAGTAATGAATACATTATCTGACAGATGGGAGGTATCAGCTAATAAATATGATAGTGTTAGCTAATCCGTGACTGCTCAGCTGATCTTGAAGAAACACTCAGCTGATGGTTTTGGACCATCAGCTGATGCTTGGTAGATGCTCAGCTGATGTTTCTAGACTTATCTTTTCTTCTTAGCTGATCTTCTTGAAGCTGGTCCTTTGGCTGATACTCAGTGTTCAGCTGACATTTTTGTTCTTCAGCTGACATTTCTTACTTACAAAATTCTTTAAGTCTAACATGAAAAATAACACATGTTTTTCATTAAACCAAGTACAAAACTGAATATGTGGTTTTGTTAACATCAAATCCTTTTTTAAATAATAGACAAGTTTGATTTAGGTTTGATATTACTATCTCCCCAACAATATCCCCCTATTTGATGATGACAAAACCTTATCTTTTTTAAGAAGAATCAGTTTGACTCGGATTTGTAAAGATAAAACTTTTAAGTTAAGTTTGGTTACCTAGCTATCTGTTTTTGGTAACTCTTTAAAATATGTTCCCTTGATATTCTTGTTGGATTCTGCCCACTGACACAAGTACATTGGTGTTGCTGCTGATGAAGTGCGAGCCCATTGGATCACACACCAAGGATTGATCCCGACAGCTTACTGATAAAGAGAGAAGGTCCAAAAAACAAATTGTTTGACTCTACGACTCTCTTACGGCTTGTGGATAATACTTGGTGTGGATTATACAATAGAGGAGGACACACTTGGGTTCTCGGTTTCATTGCGGTTTTGGATTTGCTAAAGCCGATTTTCATGAATGGTAAGGAGGTATTTTCTGCCCTCCTTGTTTCTTTTAAGTTGCAATTTCTGTTTTGTAGAAATTATCACTTTGGAACATAATCAAAGTTTCAAACTTCATTACAAAACAAGTAATTACAGCAGAGTTTGTACATAGTAATCAAACTAAGAGTTATACTAAGTTACATAAATGAACTATTCTAGAAAATTGAAAATACAACTAATCTAGTTATGAAGTATCAGTTGCTTTCCCACCAAGGTTCATCTTTGACATCCAGCAGTCTGCCTAAAGGATGAGTAGCCACCAGTTGATCAGATCTAGCTTCCAAAGTGCTCACTTATTGTCTGTCCTCTTGCCAGTCATACAGCTTGAAAGATTAAGACTCTTGGAGCTCTTCCTATGTCAGATTCTCTAAGGAATCTCCAATCACCAGCTCTGTTCTTGAAGAACATCCCCTTTTATGGTCTTGTTATGTAGTTGAACATTTCGGGAGTGGTGTTGGGAGGAATAGCTGTGTTCAGACTTTCATAAGCAGGAAGGTAAGGATAGTCAGGATTGAGTACAATCTGTTTAATGGGTACAAAGGCCATAGATGTTTTCTTGTAGGCATCTTCAATCATTTGAATGTGTTCTATGAACTGATCATGTGTGAAGAGCTTGTAGCATACTGACATTCTTATCCAATTGTCAAACTTTCCTATTAACCTTTGAGTAACTTCACTTTTGCACTTTAGTAGATGGTACAAGATCACAATCATCTGAAAGAAGGAGAATAGCTTGTAGTGATGTTGATAAGCATCTTCATAAGAACTATGTTCATCTCTTCTAACTATTCTAAGATAAGGACTTTTATTTGTACCTTTGTATGGAGTGACCTTTGAAATGATTGCTGCAATTTTTCTATCTACCAAGTTTGCTTTGTTGTCCCAGAACTCCTTGGATTGCCTTCCAGTTGGCTTAGCCACATTGCGAAAGTCAAAATTGAGTAGAGCTTGGATGGCTTCCTTGTGAGTTCTTCCTCTTTTAGGAACTTTCTTGGAAGAAGGTGTTGGGATTTCGTGGGCTCACAGCGGAAGCAAGGTACAAACAAAATAGCCCAAAGTACAAGCAATCAAAGCATAAAAACCGAAATCCCTCAAATGGACCAAACTCTATGTTCAAGAAATGCAACTGGAAAAGGAAGGAGGTTATACCTTTCTCCTTAGCTCCAGTAATCTCCATCCGTGGTGATGATCCCCCAAGAACGAAAACCCGATCTTCTAATGGGTAGTACCCCGGGAACACGTCTAACCCCTTGAGCTAGCAAGCCTCCATGGTACTTCACCTTTGAACACCACTTCTAGAACTGCAACAAACCGAGATCAACTCTGGAGCTATACTCTCTTGAATGATCCTCTCTTGGCCTTAGTAGCACCAAAGAGGTTAATATGTGTTTTAGAGAGAGAGAGAGCAAAAGAGGAAAAACCACACACATAACAAAAATTGAGTTCACTTTCTTTTGGCTCCAGATGCGGGATATAACCCCACAAACCGGCCATGCCTCGAGACTAATAAATCCACATGCAATGGTTGATTTAGGAGGTTATTTGACAAATGGCACTGGCAGGGTTTAGCGGCGCTAACCAAGAGTTAGCGGCGCTAACTCAAAAGGGTTAGCGGCGCTAACGCGCCCTGTCAGCGATTTGACACAAAGTACATGCAGCCGTAGCGGCGCTAACCTATAGGACTTAGCGGCGCTAACCCCTAATAGTTAGCGGCGCTAACGCGGCCTGCGATGTCAACTTTTGTCTTTTGCCATATTTGGTCCCTTAACTTAAGTTGCTGTCAGGTTAGACCCCGGTGTATGACCCAATAGGCCCATACATCATCAGCAGCGGTCCATATGGCGTACGTACATTAATGGGCATATTTCTAACAAACTCCCACTTGCACATAATGCATCGTACCCATGTAACCACAGACAAAGAGCGGCCTCTAGCAAAAGCATCAATGCCCCCAAGTCAGTATGGGTTCCGCTTTTATGCAGAAAACCATTACCTACAAAAAGAACGTAGAGGTCCTATTTGATAAGTGATCAATACTCCTTTTGTTCGCGATATCCTTGTGAATACGAGACATGGATTGATACGTCAATCTCCAGATCGTTCACGATTATGTTACTCGATCTTGATTGGTGGTGACCAAAATTTTAAGGACATATCTGATTCTAAATCAATATTCCTTTGCGCATGGCCATGCTTATTTTGGTGTCAGCGCCCAATCATCGAGGGGCCCAGGGATATCTCTCATACTAGAGGAACAAACTCCGTTGACTGTACAACCCCATAGCGTGAACCTTATCTTACTTAGCTATTCCCTTTATAATAGCCAGTTACGAACTACGTTTTGAAATAACCGAAGTAAGAAAGTTTCATGCTATAGCAATTCATACATCTCGGGTCGAAGGACGTAATGATGTTATCCTTCCGAGTCACTCTTTGACCATGATCCATGAAGTGAACTCGGGTGCGGGTCTTCCAGTTACTTGAAACTCTTTTCAAGCACAGGTTATTGTTGCGTTTCATGCATTCAATCCTTGATTAATACATAACCAACACATAACCTCAGCTTTAACTCAAACTTCCTTCCCTTGAAGAATGACTGGCTGTGGAAATTTAGAATGTATAAACATTCCAGGAAGTGGTTAAACATGCAAAGATGGAACACAGTAAAGACCAATGAAGGTAACCGCATCATGCGTATATATAGTCCCTACTATATATCGATACAATCATCGGTTAGCAGTACTGCTTACCGTTCCCGAAGCTTATAAGTAAATCAAACATTTACTAAAACGATATTCAAGCCTAGTCATAAGCATTAACAATGCTATTATACCTAGTATGTATAACATCACTAGTATTTGACAACAGCTTAACTATGGGATCTCTTATGCAATATCCCTTTTTGTACTCTTTTGTATTCTCTTATTAAATCACTTGCAAATTGTTTATCAAAGAGATCATACACATAATATAATCATAGTCGTCATATCCTCAATGTTACCGAAGTCTACAATAGGATTAATAACACTTATGATTATTAGAGTCATCATACTCTCATTGTAACCGAAGTTCATAATAGAGTTACTGACACTCACGTTAATTAGAGTCGACATACCCTAAATGTTACTAAAGTACACAATAGGGTCAATGACACTCATTTAAATCTAAATGTCGTATCTACACCACATATTTGAATATCCAAAACTTCGATTAAAATTCGACAGTTTCATAGGTATAGATTTTCTTGCAGTACTAACTTACTCAAGACAATTCTATTTTCGTCGAACATCAAGAACATATATCAGTATTTCTTGAATCTAAAATCCACTTGATTCCATGTTTTCTATTCATACTCATAGTACAATAATTCCATCACTAGGTTGTAAAACAACCCTAAATTAGGACATTATTTTTATTGAGCATATTTTGCTAAGAACACATGAAGCTCCCACTAGCCCTGACAAGGGTATCTGGCTTAATCTATGCTTTCTAGAAAACTCATTCCTTTGACTTTCTTGCAAAGCGGGATTACAGCCACAAGATGCAAATTTTTGCTGACTAAACTCATGGACACAATTTGGACATAATGGATATATGAGACCTCGGAACATGTTTCAAAACATTTCCTCAAATTAACCCTGCGAAGGATCTTGGTCTTCATATTTCCATGCGAGATTACTTGTTTCCCCATAGTGACAACAATGTTTCGCTTAATCCAGACTTAATCTGGTTTTTATGGATGAATGAGACCCTCGGAAAATGCCTTAAGTATTTCCTCAACTTGATCCTATGAAGGATTCAGATCTCTTTTGTCCATGTGAGCAAACTTGTTTCCACAAGGTGACAACAAAATTACACTTTATCCAAATTATCTTCAACATAACCACTAGAACTTGTTTCCATAAAATCAGTATGAAACACTTTGTCTCTAGTCGGTATTTGAAATTGTCCATTATGGCATATATGTTAGTCCCTTCACCCTTCTTGAATTACACCTTAGGTGTGGGATTAACCCAAGTCAAGTACTTGGATGCAGCAAATAGGTTACACCATTATCTTCTTCTATTCACTAGTGAACACAGGGTCCCACTATGTTTCCGATGAATGGTAACATCACAATGATTTACCATCAAGCTGCTGTTAGTAAAATATGACAACCTCATATCTAAACAACCTTCTTGATTTCCATCAGATATAAAGAAGCAATGGATATTGTCAGGTTTTACCAGCATCTCTATGCTGATTAAATGCTAGTGTCAACATTAGGTCTTTTTATTTAAGTTTTACGTTCTTCCACTGGAATGCTTTTGTAAATTGTACTTTCCCTTTTGCGCAACCAAACATGGTTCCCAAAAGTTCAAAAAACAATTATCCAAAACTCAGATGAACTACTTAAATATGTAGGGATCAACTTATAATTCATCCATCTCCCACTGAATGTAGACTGGATAATTTAAGTTATGAGATTGACAAGCAAAGAACTCTTTCTAGTCTATATCTCATTCGATGCTTAAGTGACCACAATGATGTGTTTTAGATCGAGGACTTGGTTCATAAAATTAATGTATACCAACCACATTGAATACATGTTTTAGGCCTGCCTTTTACCAGATCATCAACACAGATATCCGGTTTTATTTAAAGTAACACCATGTGCAAATGTGTTTCTTCGGAAAAACGAATTATGGGTTAAACCCATGATTCATTTTATGTTTAAACCAATATAGATAAGAAAACTTAGCATCTATTCTAGATCTAAGAATTTATATCTATATGCCCTTATTGATTCTTAATTCTCTTTAGGTTAATTCCGAACACCACTAGGTTTCAGACATAAGCCTTTTCTCTAGTAAACATTCTTTCAACTACTACCATAAAGATAGTGATGAAGAGTTTCACTGGTGTCACTCTTTGTGGCATACTTGAACGGATTATCCACACAAATATGATCATATCCAACAAGTCACAATCCTTCCTTACCAATACTGGTGAAGGATTTCATTAATCATCCTATTCCAATAAACAAGATTTGTATCTTTCATTTAGCCCGAGACTAAACTTTTACAAAGATCCTAACCTCCTGGATCTAAGCGATGCAAATGTTGTTTACTTGGTCAAGTTTGATTATGCCATACAGCTAATATATCCAAATCACTTTTGGATTTAAGAATCAATTGTTCATGATTGTCTTATTACTTATAACGAGCCTTTATGTATGCAATGATATGGATAAGTTTTGATAAAATCATCTCAAAATAATTTTTCAAAATTGTTTCAATTCTAAGTCATATCCATCGTCATCAAATGTGTATTTAAGCACTAAAATAGTCAAAATAACACAAAAACATAGACATGGATCGAATTTGAAATGAAACTATTAAAATGAAAAAACTTTATAAAATACAAGATTCAAAAACATCCATCATCTCCTAAGGAGCATACACTAAAGTAGTTCTTGCCACGCAGGGCATACAAACAAAAGTAATAATAAATCCGGATTTAATGGCGAGACCAACACTCCCATTTCTCTTGTAGAATACAATTAACAAAATTTCTTCTTCAGAGATCCGGTTCTTCAAGCTTTTTCCTTTTTACAACGAATAGACCTACACTTTGTAACAAAAATAAATTTGTGACAAACGTGAGTCTTATAGCTCGGGTAAACATCCCAGCTTATAAGGAATAGCAATGAAGTATAATCATGAATGTACCTCAAGTAGGAAAATTAACTCTCTCTTGTCTGAGAAGTTTTATATCCTTTCGGCACGAAGGGCAGGCATGACGGCCCCAATCCCCAAATCTACCGCAGAAGTAGCAAACCACCCCTTGTTGAGTCTCTTTAGGCACATCATCAATGTCCATCGACTCAAAACTTGAAGCAAGCTTGGAAACTCCAACTTCTTCTTTTAATGGGATCGATTTCTTCTTCTTCATGTTATGTAGTTCCTTAGAACCAAAAACAAGAGTGGATGAAGATGATGCATGCTTGGACATGTTAGATTCTACATCCTTCAACATTCCATGCAGTTCATCTATAGATATTTCCTTTCCATGCATATGATAGTTCTCTACAAACTTTTCATATGATGCGGGCAGAGACCGAAGTATGAAATTCACACCAAGCTCCCTCCCTATAGGAAAACCTAGTCTCTCCATCTGGTCCATGTATGACTTCATCTTCAAAACATGGGCACATATACTCCCGCCTTCCCGCATCTTACAACCGGTTAGACTTTTAACACACTCAAAATGTTCTTGTCTAACTTGCTGTCGGAAAACATCCTTCAGCTTGTTTATCATGTCATACACAGTCATGTGCTCAAATTGCTTTCGCAGTTCCGAGCTCATACTTGATAACATGAGACTAGCAACATCGTGTGTATCCCGAACACGCTTTTCATACGCATATCGGATAGCCCATTCCGCATTGATAGCAGGTGGTTCAGGAAGGGGTTCCTCAAGAATGTGCAACTTAGACTCAGCACGTAGGACAATTCTCAATTGTCTAAGCCAGTCAACAAAGTTCACTCCCGTGAGTTTCACCCTTTGTAGAATCATACGAAGTGAAAAATTCGACGTGTTGTGGTTTTGATTCGACATCCTATATTAAAGTAGAGTACACGAATTAGTTAGTTTGATTTGAATCCTCGTTAAAATAATTACCCTTATCGTCTCGAAAAATATTTTAACAAGGGCTAAGAACCATATTTCACTCCAATTCATGACGGGGTTGCCGCAGATCACTTCATGGAGCTATTTAGGCCGATAACCACTTTACCGATTGCAATCTCTATTGCAACTCTTAGACACTTGCGGGATCCTACGACAACCATCGGTCGTTTGGCATGCTTGATCCCTACTAGCACCAATTCCAAATTAAAATTCTTGGTTGACTCGTGCTAAGCTCGACAATCACTCAAGGATTCTAATTTGTAATTGCAAATCGTCCAACAAGATACACGGTGATACCCCGACAACTACCGGCTCGTGCTAAGCTCGACAACCGATAATTTCAAGATCCCACACTCACCTTCCACACAGATCCACATGGAATAACTCATGCTAAGCTCGACAATCACTCCATGCTTCACTAGATTTGGGTGGTGTCATCTTTTGGATGGTGCAAGATTTACGTTTTTATGAAAACGGGCTTTTGTTTTCGGCTTGGTTACTGATTAACTTGTTTAGTGACAAAACCTATTTTCACTAGGTGAGTTAATCTTGTATGTGAGCGCGCGAGAGAGTTGTAAACCATTTTTACCAAATCTCTTGTGATTTTATTAATTTTGAAAAAATTTTCTAGCATGCGAATCCTAAGCAAACCATGTAAGAATAAAATAAAATCACATCACACGCATATATACGAAATAAATTGGTAACCCTTGCCAAAATCCTATGCGTTCTTCCCGTGAGCCAAAACGGGTAGAACATGGTCAACGTCAACTAAGGGACGGAAAGTCTTCAATGCGAGCTCCCACTAGATCCGCCATCTCCAATGGACTTCACCGGCTTCTATGGACACGCTCCATCTCCTTTCGACTCCATCTTGTGTGTTTTCATCCAAATTGTACAACAAATACAATAGAAATTGAAATGGCATACAAGCCACACTAATTTCCTATGTATCTAGTGAAAATACACGGATGAATGAAATGGCATGCAAGCCACAATATTATTACAAATATAACAATTTTAATAAATATTACAGCCCATGTGATTAAAAATCACCAAACGCATCCAAACACACAAAGTCAACCACAAGGTCAAAGACAAGGTTACCAATTTCAAATCTATCACATACAACCAAACAAACAAGGTGGAAACAAAATTACCAAACACTAAACAGGAACAAATTTCCAGAATCACAAAAAGGCTAAAAATTCCCGAGACCAAAACTGATTTTAACTTTGAAAAAAAAACTGTTACAGCGCGTTAGCGCCGCTAACATTTATGAGTTAGCGCCGCTAACCCGAGGTTAGCGCCGCTAACCCTGTTCGAAAAGAAAACAACCATTTTGATTTCGGGATTTTTGAAGCCACCAAGTGCAGATCTAACATAGAGGTGGCTCTGATACCACTGTTGGGATTTCGTGGGCTCACAGCGGAAGCAAGGTACAAACAAAATAGCCCAAAGTACAAGCAATCAAAGCATAAAAACCGAAATCCCTCAAATGGACCAAACTCTATGTTCAAGAAATGCAACTGGAAAAGGAAGGAGGTTATACCTTTCTCCTTAGCTCCAGTAATCTCCATCCGTGGTGATGATCCCCCAAGAACGAAAACCCGATCTTCTAATGGGTAGTACCCCGGGAACACGTCTAACCCCTTGAGCTAGCAAGCCTCCATGGTACTTCACCTTTGAACACCACTTCTAGAACAGCAACAAACCGAGATCAACTCTGGAGCTATACTCTCTTGAATGATCCTCTCTTGGCCTTAGTAGCACCAAAGAGGTTAATATGTGTTTTAGAGAGAGAGAGAGAGCAAAAGAGGAAAAACCAAGAGTTAGCGGCGCTAACTCAAAAGGGTTAGCGGCGCTAACGCGCCCTGTCAGCGATTTGACACAAAGTACATGCAGCCGTAGCGGCGCTAACCTATAGGACTTAGCGGCGCTAACCCCTAATAGTTAGCGGCGCTAACGCGGCCTGCGATGTCAACTTTTGTCTTTTGCCATATTTGGTCCCTTAACTTAAGTTGCTGTCAGGTTAGACCCCGGTGTATGACCCAATAGGCCCATACATCATCAGCAGCGGTCCATATGGCGTACGTACATTAATGGGCATATTTCTAACAGAAGGGTCATCTTGCTGAGGTGTAGCTTGCACTTGATGTGCTTGAGAGGACAGCATGATCAATTCTTCTTCTTGTATCTCTCTCAGCTCATCATCAGTTGCCCCAACGATAGCAGCAAGATCTTCAGGAGTAGTAAAGTCTTAGTGCCTTTCCTTGGCTTTTAATACATCTTCAACTGATGTGACAAGTGTAGCAGCCAATTAACTAAGCTTTCTGAAACTTTCATCTTCCTTTTGGAGTTCTTCTTCTCTACTTTCTTCTTCCTCAATCTCCTCAGCAGACATTATTTTCTTTCCTTTTCTTCTTGATGTACTGTTGGGAGTTGGTTGACTTTGTTGCACAGGAGAGGAAGCTTGGACTGTTAGAGTTGTTGAAGAGAGACTTGTTGGGATTTCGTGGGCTATCAGCGGAAGCAAAGGTCAAGATTTAAAGCCCAAAGTACAACACATCAAAGCTCAAAAACAAGAAATCCCAAAAGAGGACCAAATTCTATGTTCAAGAAATGCACCATGCAAAGAAGAAAGAGGGTTATACCTTTCTCCTTAGCTCCAGAAATCTTCAATCCTCGTGGTGGTGATGCTCCAAGAACGAAACACGGATCGTCTATTGGGATATACCCCGGTAACATGCCAACCTCGAGTGCTAGCTCGCCTCTAGTGATACTTCACCATGAATATCACCTTGGAACAGCAACAAGATGAGATCAAATATGGAACCAACACACTAAACTCTCTCTTCAAGCTCTCACAACTTAAGAGAAAATATATGTGTGTGTATTAGCCTTGAAAGAAAAGTGAGAGCATAAAACCATCTATATCACTCTTCATTTCTGTCTCCAGATCCATATAATCACATCTGAACCGTCCAAAGAAATAATTTGTTATCACACATGCATTGGCTAGCCTTGGAGGTGATTTGACAAAAGGCACAGGCAATCGTAGCGGCACTAACCCTTAGGGTTTAGCGGCGCTAACCCGTTAAAGTTAGCGGCGTTAACGTGGCCTGTCAGTGATATGACACAAAGTACATGCAGCCTTAGCGGCGCTAACCGTTAAGGTTTAGCGGCGCTAAATCCTTAACGTTAGTGGCGCTATCGCAGCCTACAATGTCAACTTTTGTCTTTTGCCATATTTGGTCCCTTTACTTTAGTTGCAGTCAGGTTAGACCCCGGTGTATGACCCAATAGGCCCATACATCGTCAGCAGCGGTCTATATGGCGTACGTGCATTAGTGGGAATTTTTCTAACAAACTCCCACTTGTACATAATGCACCGTACCCATGTAACCACAGACAAACATTGGCCTCTAGCAAAACATCGATGCCCCCACGTCAGTATGGGTTCCGTCTCCTTGCAAAAAACCATAACCAGTCTCGTGAAGGTTTTTTCTTCACGGTCGTGAAGGCTCACGACTAGTTACGTGGGGTATTGGTCGTGAAGGTTTTTCACTGTGTCAGAGTCGTGGAGCTCATGGGCTTCACGACCGTGAGAGGCCGTGAAGGCTCCTGGGCCGTGAAGGATGTCGTGAACAGTGTTTTTGTCCTTTTTGAAAAAGAAAAATATTTTTCGGTTTTAGCCTCCTCTCGATTCCGTTTTTCCAGAATCCGTCCAAAGTTGTTTGGACTTGAAAAGCCCCATAATATCCTAACTCGCATATTTATATGTATCGGGCGGTTTTGGCATGATAACGCACACATGCAAATACTTGTGTTGTGTATGTATGAATATGGTTTTTCAAAGTGTTTGGAATTCCTAATGCATACGTACAAGATTTTTTCACTTCTGCCTTGAGTGTTTTAGGTTGTTTAAGAACAAATCTAGTTGGGATATTTCGACACGATTTTGTTGTGGCACACCGTGTTGTTGTTTGTGGTTGTTATTTGATCCGGTAACGCCTTGCCCGTTAGACCTATGTGTTGGTTGTTAGGTTTTATTTGATTATTCATTCATTTGGTGGTTTGTACCACATTTGGTTTGTAATAATTAAATTTATTCGGTCTTGTATTTTGTACTTGATTTTGGCTTGCATGCCGATTGCTTTTCTCTGTAATTGTTAGATTAGCTTAGATTAGCATTTCGCGGATTGCACGCCGTTTCTTTCAAATATTTGTATGTATTTGTTAAAAGAAGACCGAAGACAACCATCGAGAGTCGTGGAGAGACGTCTCGGCTATGGTGGATCCGGAGGTTCATTAGAGATGACGGATTCAGTGGGAGCACTTCCAGCTGGGCCATATGGTTGTGTCCTTAGTTTGGCCTTGTTTTCCTCGTTTGGCTCACGGGGAAAGCGCATAGGGTTTAGGGGCATGTTACCGGATATAACTTTTGCGTGGTTGTTGTTTTGTTTATTTTCTTGCGTGGTTGTTTAGTTCTTCGCTCGCTTGAAAATTTTTAAAAATAATAAAACCAAGAGTTTTGAATTGGTTGTTTACCGGAAAAACCCATTTTTCTCAAATGTAAATCACTCGCCTCCCGTAAGATGACACCACCCGAATCTAGTGAAACAAGATCGGTCGTCGAGCTTTAGCCGAGATCGGTTTTGCGTAACTGTGTGGAAGGTGCGTGTGGCAACTCGCAAGGGTCGGTTGTCGAGCTTTAGCCGAGCCGGTCATTGGGCTAGAGTACCACCGTGTATCTTGATGGTTGAATTACATTTCCAAGACTTAAAACGCCTTGGTAGTTGTCGAGCTCTAGCCGAGCTATCAAAGCGGATTAATGAGGAATCGGTGAGGGAAGGGATCAAACATTCCAAACAGATGGTATGAGTATCGGTGGATCCCGCAAGTGTCTAAGAGTTGTAATCTCGGATTGCAATTGGTAAAGCATTTACCGGCCTAAATAGTTCCATGAAGTGATCCGCGGCAAACCCGTCATGGATTGGGGTGAAATAAGGTTCTTAGCCCTTGTTAAGATAATTTGGTTTTCTTAATCAGCTGGGTAATTATTTTAACGAGGATTATATCGAAACTAACTAAAACGTTTACTCTTTTATAGATGGCAAACATTAACGACACCACACCAAACATTAAACTTCCATTATTCCTATAAAGGGAGAGACTCATATGAGTGAACTTCGCTGACTGGTATCGTGTCTTGAGTCAAAGTTGCACATCCTTAAGGAACCCTTTCCAGACCACCTGCTACCAACGCGAACTGGGCCACTCGATATGCTTTTGAGAAGCGTGTTAGAGTTACACAAGATATTTCTTGTCTCATGTTATCGACTATGAGCTTTGAGTTGCGTCAGCAGCTTGAGCAATTGAGTGTGTATGACATGATCAACCGGTTAAAGGACATGTTACCACAACATGTTAGATAAGAACGGTTTAAGTGTATAAAGGCTTTGGTCGGTTGTAGGATGCAGGAAGGTGAGGATGTAACTGTCCATTTCCTTATGATGAAGGGATACATGGACCAATTGGAGAGACTTTGACTTCCATATAGGGAGGGAGATTGCGGTGGATATGATCCTCCAGTCCCTGCCCGCGTTTTATGAGAAGTTTGTCAAAAACTATCAAAAAGACAATTTGTATAAATCCTTGATCGAACTTCAAGACATGTTGAAGGCTGTACAGTCTTACATGGTTGAGAAGGATCGTATCTCGTCCACATCCACTATGGCTACTAGGAAACAAATAAGCAAGAAGGAGAAACTGACCTCAAAAGGAAAGCTTTGTATGACTGGGCCATCCGTAACTGTGGAGTCGGAGGACAATGAGATTGTTCCTCAAGATGATGTTCCACATGTGGTAGTTTGCTACTTTTGCGGAGAAATTGGAAATTGGCGTCGTCACGCCTGCCCTAAGTGCCTGGAAGAGCTAAGTATCCTAAAGTGGAAGAACGTTAGCTCATCATCTTCAGGTACATTCATGATCAAACTCCATTGATCTTCTACTTCTAAAGACTGGGTTTTAAACGCTAGTCAAAAGGCTCACGTTTGTCACAAACTTGTTTGTTGCAAAGTGCAGGTATTTATCCGAAGTAGGTAATGGATGCATGGAGAGCTGGACCGTAGATAGGGAAACATGGTGGTTGTCCCTAACTAAAAGGATTGGAAGAAGAGTCTTGTCATTCCATCCAGCTATACTATTACTTCATTTAGATCTTTGTCTTACGCCCTACGAGGCAAGAAGCATTGTATCTATTATGCTTGTAATGACGATGAATATTACTTTGAATTATGTTACTGTGGGTTTTTCGAGATTTATTTCAAAGTTTATTCATATCTTGGCATTTATTATAAGTTTTTGCATAAGGAAGTAATGGAATGATTATGAATGATTATGGAACTGTTATCCTTATGAAATTGTTGATTTAACCATATAAACAAGACTAACATCACCAAGCTCCATCTGGTTAGGAACTTGGAATATTTTGACCATGGGTCAATTGATGATTGCAAATCTTGCTTATAAGGCTAAATAACTAACATATCCTTCACTTGTGAATGTGAGAGGAATAAAGGCTTGTTGGATTTCGCTTGCACTTTTGTGTGAGGACCGATCAAGCAAAACATAAGGATTAATTCTATATGATTTGTTACCTTTACCGATGATGGTATAAGGAATGGGTAAGTCTAATTTATTAGACGAGTGTCTTAAACCTGTGAGGTGTTCAAGACTAGCCCTTAACATATTTGATGATAAAGAGGGCAAAAGGAATAAAGATACTCAAATCTTGTGAGATGTTGAGCATCTACATTCTAAATCTCTAAACCATCATAAGAATTGTGAGGTTGCCTCATAATTCACTTCTCCTAGGATACATGTTTTACATGGATCGCTAAGTGGAAGAATGGAACATATTGATTATGGATCCGACTTGATGGCTTAAACCTAAGTAACCTGCTGCATAGGTGTACTTGAGTAGTGGCGGACAATGTTCTTGTTTTAAATCAACAAAGATGGTCGAATTAGCATTTGAGGAGATTTTACTAGAAAGAGTTTTTTGCTTGTCTATCTCATAGATCAGAGTTATCCAGTCTACATTTAGTAGGAGATGGATGAACTTAGAGGATGCTAATGTATTTAATAGTTCTTCTGAGTTTCAAATATTCATTTCATATCCTATTGAGAACCGGGTTAGGTTGCTCGGAAAATGGAAAGGAATAACTGAAGCATTATAGTGGAAGAACGTGAGATTTAAATAAAAGACCTGATGTTGACACTAACACTCCATCAGAAATGATTGAAACTCAACATGACTATGTTGGAGTATCTGGCATAAAGTTATTACTACTTCATATGTCTGGTAAGAGTCGTCATAAGACTAGAAGAATATAATTTATTATATCTGAGGACGATGACTTATTGATGATATGTGATGTATGCATCAACTACCGGAAGCTGTAGTGGGCCCTTGAGTCTGCTAAGAAGAGGAGTGTAATAACATAAAATACATTCCATACTGGATTTTCGAGTTTTGAACTTGGTTAATCCAACACCTACGTTTTGACCTGATGGTGTAAATAGTTCTTTTGAAAATGAGATCTGCATGGATATGTTTGTAGATAACTTCAAATACTGACTGAGAGGAAATGGTTTCATGATGATTGACGATTGGGTAGGAATCATATGAAGACATTCTCCCAGTAGTTATGTTGAAGTTTAAGCGGATGCTTATGCCGTTTTATGGCAGTATGATGCAAAGACCGCATTCCGTTATAGGAATTTTATGAGGAAGTGCTCACAACACTGTCCGAGGGTCTTTTACATCCTGAGTATCTTTATGAAGTCTACAAATATGGAGTCCTTTTGGGCTTAGAATAAATCTATGTTTTGGAATCTTTGCTAAGAAAATCAAGTGTTTGAATTTTCAGTAAGCAATGATGAAACTTGGATAGATGCCAGAGCTAGTGGGAGCGCTGTTATATTCCTATTGTGTATGTCTAGAACATACTAAATTTTGGAGATAATGTCTTGATTTAGCTTGGATAGAAGCGTAAATTGAGAATTATGCGTTCATAAGAATATTGGATATTCAAAGAAGTTTTTGGAATACAAGAAATATGAGTATATGTTCTTGTGGTATGTAATTGAAAGAAGCTTAAAGCGAGTTGTTACTCTAATGACGGCTTCTATTTAAAGGATAACCGCCGATCTTGATTGGGGTTTGTGATTCCTTTTAGATATGGTGTTGTTAATTTACGTGTTACTTAAAGCATCGTTGACTCTATTGGATTCTTTTGAGACAATGAGAGTACGATGGCTTATACACGTTAAATTTAGTGAACCAAGCATTGTTTGCCTTATTGGGTTCTATTGAAACAATGAAGGGATAACTGCTTGGACAAATTATCAAAATCCCATCAACGCATACTTTAGAAGTGATTGGTTGTAGCAGGGATGTGATCATTGAGAACTAAGCATCGCTGACTCTATTGGGTTCTTTTGAGACAATGAGAGTACGATGGCTTATGCACATTAAATTTGAGACCCGAGCGTTGTTTACCTTGTTGGGTTCTTTTGAAACAATGAATGTATAACAGCTTAAAGAAATGATCAAAATCCCATCAACGCACACTTTGGAAGTGGTTGGTTGCAGTAGGGATATGATCAATGTCAGAGTACACACGGATGACATCGTGGATGGTCTGTTTACTAAGCTATAGTGGCAGTCTAGTGATGAATGTCATACTAAGGTCTGCATGAACTTGGCTTAAGTATGTTTTAGTCATGTTTTAATATGTTTTACTCTTGGGAACATTAAGCAATATTGTGCTTCTGCTTGTATCGATTATCAAAAGGGTTTGATAATGCGCGTGTAGCGGGTACTCTCAGTAAGCCTTATTGTATTCCAACTTTGCACGTTTTACCTCTTCCATGAATGGGTATACATTCTAAATTTCCACAGTCGGTCATTCTTGACGGGAAGGAAGTTTGAACAAAGACTGAGGGGAGTGATTGGTCCAGTGTCCAATGGTGATTGGGACACAGGGACGCAATACTTCGCCTGTACTTGAAAGGGGTTTCAAGTGACTGGAAGAACCACACCTGAATTCACTTTGTGGTACTAGCCATGAGTGATTCAGGATGATAATATCAGTTCATCCTCATACTGGAGATGCATGTGTCTGCATCACTTTGGTTTGTTTTGCTCTAGTTGCTTTCAAACATAGTCCGTAACTGGCTGTTATAAAGGGAGTAGTTGGGCAGAGTATCATCACTTTGGTGGGCAATGTAGTCAAAGGAATTTGTTCCTATGTTCAGAGAGATATCCCTGGGCCCCTCAATGATTGGGCGTTGACACCAAAATGCATGGCCATGCTCGAGTGTGCAATGATTTGGGTAATCGATTGCTACTTGTTTATTTTGGTCACCACCAATCTCGATTGAGAAACATAATCGTGAAGGACTGAGAATGACTTAGTACCATGTCTCTCCTTCGCATGGATATCGTGAACAAAAGGATGGTTGATCACTTATCTATAGGGCCATTTCAAACCTTTGGGTTGTGAATTGGTACTTGTCTATGGGATGACATACCTTGTACTGACTTGGGGGCAGGGATGCCTTCCTAGAGGCCGCTCCATGTTTGTGATACCTCTGGGTACGTTGTGTCATGTGCAAGTGGGAGTCTGTTGGAGTCTGCCTGCTGACACAAGTACATTGGTGTTGTTGCTGATGAAGTGCGAGCCTATTGGGTCACACACCAAGGATTGATCCCGACAGCTTACTGATAAAGAGAGAAGGTCCAAAAATCAAATTGTTTGATTTTGGGGCTTCACGGCCGTGAAGGATGCTCCACGGGTCGTGAAGCCTAATGCCCTCACGTTTGACTCTACGACTCTCTTACGGCTCGTGGAGTCTTCACGGGTTGTGAGAGGTCGTGAGGGGTCGTGGAGGATGACGCCCTCACGAGTCACTCGACGCGGCACGGGCCATGAAGGAATATGGCCGGTCGTGGCGCATTTTTGTCTTCACGGGCCGTGAGAGGCCGTGAAGGACCATCTGCATGAAAATCTTATTACTGATTGGGCCATCTCGTGGTCCAATGGGTGATAGTCTTTGTCTCCGGCCAAATATGTGTTTTTGGATCTGGAACAGAATGTGACATACATTAGACACTTGATATACTCTCTCTTTTCTCTCTTGACATTTTTGGTTACACACACACACACTAAGTGTGAGTTTTTTAGTGTGGTGTGTGAGCAATATTGGTGCAAGAGGGGATACTACTCGGCTGGTCCAGATACGTGAAGTCATTGTGGACGTTCATGTGAAGGAGTACTAGCATACGGGGATTGAGCAAACTTGTTGTGGATCATACAATAGAGGAGGACACACTTGGGTTCTCGGTTTCATCCCGGTTTTGGATTTGCTACAGCCGATTTTCATGAATGGTAAGGAGGTATTTTCTGCCCTTCTTGTTTCTTTTAAGTTGCAATTTGTATTTTGTAGAAATTATCACTTTGGAACATGTTATGGACCCGATTGTGTTCGGTTTTTAAACTTTTGTTCTTGCTTCCGCTGTGCTTTGCTCCATACCGTGTTTCAACAATTCTGTTTTTGGGAATCTTTTCATTTATGAAGTACCATTGTTTTGTTTTTGTGGTATCTTTCTATCTTTTTTCTCTTTTTAGGATTTTTGATTTTCTATATTTACACTAGGTGAGCTATCTACTAAGAATAATCTATACTAAAAGATTAGCTAAGTAGTCCATGATCAAAGTTTCAAACTTCATTACAAAACAAGTAATTACAGCAGAGTTTGTACATAGTAATCAAACTAAGAGTTATACTAAGTTACATAAATGAACTATTCTAGAAAATTGAAAATACAAATAATCTAGTTATGAAGTATCAGTTGCTTTCCAACCAAGGTTCTTCTTTGACATCCAGCAGTCTACCTAAAGGATGAGTAGCCACCAGTTGATTAGATCTAGCTTCCAAAGTGCTCACTTATTGTCTGTCCTCTTGCCAGTCTTACAGCTTGAAAGATTAAGACTCTTGGAGCTCTTCCTATGTCAGATTCTCTAAGGAATCTCTAATCACCAGCTCTGTTCTTGAAGAACATCCCCTTTTCTTGTCTTGTTTTGTAATTGAACATTTCGAGAGTGGTGTTGGGAGGAATGGCTGTGTTCAGACTTTCATAAGCAGGAAGGTAAGGATAGTCAGGATTGAGTACAATATATTCAATAGGTACAAAAGCCTTAGATGTTTTCTTGAAGGCATCTTCAATCATTTGAATGTGTTCTCTGAACTGATCATGTGTGAAGAGCTTGTGCCATACTACAATTCTTATCCAATATTCTAACTTTCCTATGAACCTTTGAGCAACTTCACTTTTGGACTTTAGTAGATGGTACAAGATCTCAATCATCTGAAAGAAGGAGAACATCATGCAGTGATGTTGATAAGCATCTTCATAAGAACTATGTTCATCTCTTCTAACTATTCTGAGATAAGGACCTTCATCTGTACCTTTGTATGGAGTGACCCTTGAAATGATTTCTGCAATTTTTCTATCTACCAAGTTTGCTTTGTTGTCCCATAACTCCTTCGATTGCCTTCCAGTTGGCTTAGCAACATTGCCAAAGTCAAAATTGAGTAGAGCTTGGATGGCTTCCTTGTGAGTTCTTCCTCTTTTAGGAACTTTCTTGGCAAAAGGGTCATCTTGCTGTGGTGTAGCTTGCACTTGATGTGCTTGAGAGGACAGCATCATCAATTCTTCTTCTTGTATCTCTCTCAGCTCATCATCAGTTGCCCCAATGATAGCATCAAGATCTTCAGGAGTAGTAAAGTCTTAGTGCCTTTCCTTGGCTTTTAATACATCTTCAACTGATGAGCCAAGTGCAACAGCTAATTAACTAAGCTCTCTGAGACTTTCATCTTCCTTTTGGAGTTCTTCCTCTCTTTTTTCTTCTTCCTCAATCTCCTCAGCAGACATTATTTTCTTTCCTTTTCTTCTTGATGTACTGTTGGGAATTGGTTGACTTTGTTGCACAGGAGAGGAAGCTTGGACTGTTAGAGTTATTGAAGAGAGACTTGTTGGAATTTCGTGGGCTATCAGCGGAAGCAAAGCTCAAGATTTAAAGCCTAAAGTACAACACATCAAAGCACAAAAACAAGAAATCCCAAAAGAGGACCAAACTCTATGTTCAAGAAATGCAACATGCAAAGAAGAAAGAGGGTTATACCTTTCTCCTTAGCTCCAGAAATCTTCAATCCTCGAGGTGGTGATGCTCCAAGAACGAAACACGGATCGACTATTGGGATATACCCCGGTAAGACGCCAACCTCGAGTGATAGCTCGCCTCTAGTGATACTTCACCATGAATATCACCTTGGAACAGCAATAAGATGAGATCAAATCTGGAACCAACACACTAAACTCTCTCTTCAAGTTCTCACAACTTAAGAGAAAATATATGTGTGTTTATTAGACTTAGGGTTTAGTGACGCTAACCACTTAAAGTTAGCGGCGCTAACGTGGCCTGTCAGTGATATGACACAAAGTACATGCAGCCTTAGCGGCGCTAAACCCTTAACCTTAGCGGCGCTATCACGGCCTGCAATGTCAACTTTTGTCTTTTGCCATATTTGGTCCCTTTACTTTAGTTGGTGTCAGATTAGACCCCGGTGTATGACCCAATAGGCCCATACATCATCAGCAACGGTCTATATGGCGTACGTGCATTAGTGGGCATTTTTCTAACAAACTCCCACTTGTACATAATGCTCCGTACCCATGTAACCACAGACAAAGATTGGCCTCTAGCAAAGCATCGATGCCCCCAATTGCAGAAAATCATAACCTACAAGAACGTAGTGGTCTTATAGATAAGTGATCAAACATCCTTTTGTTCGCGATATCCTTGTGAACACGAGACATGGATTAAATGTCAATCTCCAGATCGTTCACGATTATGTTTCTCGAACTTGATTGGTGGTGACCAAAAATTAAGGACATATCTGATTCATAATCAATATTCCTTTGTGCATGGCCATGCTAGTTTTGGTGTCAGCGCCCAATCATCGAGGGGCCCAGGGATATCTCTCATATCAGAGGAACAAATTCCGTTGACTGTACAATCCCGTAGAGTGAACCTTATCTTACTTAACTATTCCCTTTATAATAGCCAGTTACGAACTACGTTTTGAAATAGCCAAAGTAAGAAAGTTTCATGCTATAGTAATTCATACATCTCAGGTAGAATGACATAATGATATTACCATCCCGAGTTACTTGTGACCATGATCCATGAAGTGAACTCAGGTGTGGGTCATCCAGTCACCTGAAACTCCTTTCAAGCACAGGTTACTGTTGCGTTTCATGCATTAAATCCTTCATCAATGCATAACCAACACCTAACCTCAGCCTTAACTCAAGCTTCCTTCCCTTGAAGAATGACTGGCTGTAGAAATTTAGAATGTATAAACATTCCGGGAAGTGGTTAAACATGCTAAGATAGAACACAGTAAAGACCAATGAAGGTAACCGCATCATGCGTATATATAGTCTTCACTATATATCGATACAATCATCGGTTAGCAGTACTGCTTACAGTTCCCAAAGCTTGTAAGTAAATCAAACACTTACTAAAACGATATTCAAGCCTAGTCATTAGCACGAACAATGCTATTATACCTAGTATGAGATTCATCACTAGTATTTAACAATGACTTAACTATGGGATCATCCACGTAATATCCCTTTGTACTCTTTTGTATTATCTTATTAAACCACTTGCATAGTGTTTATCAAAGAGATCATACACAAGGTTATCATAGTCGTCATATCCTCAATGTTACCGAAGTCTACAATAGGATTAATGACACTTATGATTGTTAGAGTCGACATACCCTCAATGTAACCGAAGTTCACAATAGGGTCACTGACACTCACGTATATTAGAGTCGACATACCCTTAATGTTACCGAAGTACACAATAGGGTCAATGACATTCATAGGAATTTAAAAGTCGTATCTACACCACATATTTGTTTATCCAAGACTTCGATTAAATCGACTGTCTTATTAGTATAGATTAACTTGTAGTAAAACTTACTCAAAACAACTCTATTTTCGTCGAACATCAAGAACATACTTCAGTATTTCTTGAATTTAGAATCCACTTTACTTCATATTCATATCTGTACTCAAAGAACAATAATTCCATCAATAGGTTGAAAATAACCCTAAATTAGGACATTATTTTCACTTGAGTATACTTTATTAGGAATACATAAAGCTCCCACTAGCCCTGACAAGAGTATCTGGATTAATCTATGCTTTCTACAAAACTCATTCCTTTGACTTTCTCGTAAAGCAAGACTATAGCCACAAGATGCAAGTTTTGTCGACTTCAGTCATGGACATAACTTGGATATAATGGATGTGTAAGACCTCAGAACATGCTTCAAAACATTTCCTCAACTTAATCCTGTGAAGGATCTAGGTCTTCTTATTTCCATGTGAACTTACTTGTTTCCCCAAAGCGACAACAATGCTTCACATTATCCAGACCTAATCTAGTTATTATGGATGTGTGAGACCCTCGAAAAGTGCCTCAAGTATTTCCTCAACTTAATCCTATGAAGGATATAGGTCTCTTACGTCCAATTGAACTAACTTGTTTCCGCAAGGTGACAACAACATTTCACTTTATCCAAGTCATCTTCAACATAGCCACTAGAACATGTTTCCATATAATCAATATGAAACCTTTTGTCTCTAGTCGGTATTTGAAGCTGTCTATTATTGCATATATGTTAGTCCCTTCACCCTTCTTGGATTACACCATTGGTGTGGAATTAACCCAAGTCAAGTACTTGGTTGCATCAAATGGGTTACATCTGTTGGAGAATGCCTACTGACGCACGTACGCCAAATGATCGCTACCGATGATGTATGGGCCTATCGGGTCACACGTCGGGGGTTGATCTTGACACAACCTAAAAGATGAGGGTGAGAAAGGATAAATAATGATAGTTGGTTTCCTGGAGGGGTTAGCGACGCTAGCCTAGACGTTGCTAACTCAGCCGCGTTAGCGGCGCTAAACTTAAGTGGTTAGCGGCGCTATGAATGGGTGGTTAGCGGCGCTAACCCTGCCTGATAGAAACAAGTTTATTCTTTTCACCTCCTCTCTCCACCAATGCATGTGTTCCTTATCATTGCCTCTGGACCGACTTTGGGGAGACCTGGAGTCACCTTTGGGTTTATTTAAGGCATGCTATTCACTTACTCTTAGCTCTCTTTGTGAACTTGATCTTTTACTCTTAGAAACAAAGTGTGTGCTGTCTAAGCAAGTAAGAGAGAGATATATAGAAAGTGTTCCTCGTGATTTTAGGTTGTGGTTCCAGAGTACTTTCATACAAGGAAGAGTACATTGGGGGAGCTAGTACACCAAGGTCACGTTATTTCTCGGGGTGGACTTGGATAGCTCAAGAAGGAGGACATAAAGCTTGGAGCTAAGCACACACACAACCGACCAGAGACATCAAGGGTATTTTTCTCTTCTCTCTTTCAGTTTTAGTTGCAAATCTTAGTTGTATAGATTGGTACACTTATGGGGTTCACTTTGTGGTTTGTTTTTGCTTTGAAAATTTCTTTTTTGTACTTGCATGCTTCCGTTGCTTTAGACAATGAACCCCAACAACATCTATGTATACTTTTCCCTTCTTATATATATACACTACTGAACTCTCGGTCCACTATGTTTCCGATGAATGGTGACCTCACAATGATTCACCATCAAGCTGCTATTACTAAAATATGAAAATATCATATCTAAACAGCCCTCTTGACTTCCATCAGATTTAAAGAAGCAATAGATATTGTCAGGTTTTACCAGCATCTCTATGCTGATTAAATTCTAGTGTCAACATTAGGTCTATTATTTAAGTTTTACGTTCTTCCACTGGAATGCTTTTGGATATTGTCTTCTCCTTTTCAGCAACCAAACATGGTTCCCATAAGTTCAAGAAACAACTATCCAAAACTTAGATGAACTACTTAAATACATAAGCATCAATTTACAATTCATCCATCTTCTACTGAATCTAGACTGGATAATTTTAAGTTATGAGATTGACAAGCAAAGGACTATTTCTAGTCAAAATCTCATTAGATGCTTAGGTGACCATCATGTTGGGATTTAGATTGAGGACTTGGTTCATAAAATTAATGTATACCAATCACATTGAATACATGTTTTAGGACTGCTTTTTACTAGATCATCTTCAAAGATATCCGGTTTTCTTAAATGTGACACCATGTACAATTGTGTCTCTTAGAGAAAACGAATTATGGGGTTAAACCCATGTTCCATTTCATATTTAAACCAATATAGATAAGAAATCTTAGCATCTTGTCTGGATCTAAGAATTTATATCTATATGCCCTTACTGATTCTTAATTTTCCTCAGGTTAGTTCCATACACCTCCAGGTTTCAGACACAAACCTTTTGTCTAGTTAAACATTCTCCCAACAACTATCAGAAAGATGATGATGGAGAATTTTACTAGTGTCACTATTTGTGGCATACTTAAACGGATTATCCACACAAGTGTGATCAAAATCCAACAAGTCTCAATCCTTTCCTACCAACACTGGTGAAGAATTTCTTAATCACTCAACTGCAATAAACAAGATTTGCATCTTTAATTTAACCCGAGGTTAAACTTTTACCAAGATCCTAACCACATGGATCTAAGCGATGTAAATGTTGTTTACTTGGTCTGTAGCGGTCGCTAAGCCGTCTCGTGATAGCGGTGCTAAACTGGAGTTAACGGCGCTAACTCTTCATAGTTAGCGGCTTTAACCCCGTTCTGGCAGAATGCATGTTTTTGCCTTAAATCAATTTTGTTTGATTTTTGTGCTACTTGTACTTTCTAGAATTGTTCCAGAATTTGAGATGTGTTTAGATTAAGTTGCCTTATGTCTTGGTTGGTGTATTTATATGTGGATTAACATTTTGGCATGAAAATGGTTAATTACATAAACTTACATTGTGTATATATGACTATGGAATTTTGACTTGTTTAAGGTTCCTAGTGCATGTGTACATAGGATTATTAGTGCCTTGAGTGATTAGATAATCTTAACCAAGACATATAACATTTACATGGTTTTTTGTGGCATACCATGTGTAGATTTGATTTCTTGTATGTGGTTGTAATATTTTGAATCCTGTAACATTTTGAGCCATAAGACCTATGTGATGTGTTTGGTTGATTTAAATTAATGTATTCATTCATTTGGTGGTTTGTACCACAATGGTTTGTAATAATTAATTTATTTATTCGGTTTGTATATTAAACGGCTTGCATGCCGATTTTCTATTCTTTGTAATTTGTAGTATTAGCTTAGAATAGTAAATTGTGGCTTGCATGTCATTTCCTTTTAAATTTGTAAATTGTAAAAGGAGAACCGAAGCAACCAACAAGAACCATTGGAGGGTGTCTTGGCGTACTTGGATCCGGAGGTCGGTAGGAGACGCGATGGATCAAGTGGGAGGAGCACACATCAAGTCATTCGGTTTTGTCCTTAGATGACTTAGTCTTGCCCGTTGGCTCACGGGCAAGGCGCATAGGATTGGCTCGTTACCGGATATGTATTAGATGCGTGGTTGATTTTATTTTGTATCTTTTCTTGCATGGATGCTTACGATCTTCGCATGCTAGAAAATTTTTCAAAATAATAAAATCAAAAAGTTTTAAATCGGTTTACAAACTCCGCGCGCCACATAGACAAGAATTGGTTAAAAGTATTTTAACCGGAGAAACAAAAACCCGTTTTTCAAAAGTAAATCTCACACCATCCGTAAGATGACACCGCCCGAATATAGTGAAACAAGATTGGTCGTCGAGCTCTAGCCGAGATCAGTTTTGCGTAACTGTGTGGAAGGCCCGTGTGGAAACTCGTAAGGTCGGTTGTCGAGCTCTAGCCAAGCCGGCCATTGGGCTAGAGTACCACCGTGTATCTTGTCGGACGATTTATAATTCCAAGACTTAAAACAGATTGGTAGTTGTCGAGCTCTAGCCGAGCTATCAAAGTGGGTTAATGAGGAATTGGTGTGGAGGGATCAAACATGCCAAATGGGTGCTATGAGTACCTAGGATCCCGCAAGTGTCTAAGAGTTGTGATCATGGATTGCAATTGGTAAAGTGTTTACCGGCCTAAAATAGCTCTATGAAGTGATCCGTAGAAAACCCGTCATGGATTAGGGTATTTTGAGGTTCTTAGCCCTTGTTATTATAATTTGTTTTTATAACAAGTGGGTAATTATTTTAACAAGGATTTAATACATCATAACTAACCAAATTTCGTACTTTGCTTGTAGATGGCATCTACTAGCAACACCAACATGTCACTTCGTCCATTTTTGGAGAAGGAAAAACTCAAGGGGCCAAACTTTATGGATTGGCATAGGACTTTGAGAATTTTCCTTCGCCATGAAATGAAGCTAGAGGTCCTTGAGTCACCTCTTCCGGAACCTCCTGCTACCAACGCGGTGAGGGCCGTCCGAGAGACTTATGAAAAGCGCCTCAAAGACACAAACGACGTTAGTTGCCTTATGCTAACGACCATGAGTCCCGAATTGCAAAGGCAATTCGAGAAAGTGAGTGCGTTTGAGATGATATCTCAGCTGAAGGACATGTTCCAACAGCGCGCACGGCAAGAACTCTATGAGTGCGTCAAGGTATTCATCGGTTGCCGGATGCAGGAGGGCGGAAATGTAAACTCCCACGTACTTAAGATGAAAGGTTACGTGGATCAACTTGAGGAGTTGGGCTTTCCATGGGGAAGGAGTTGGTGGTTGATATCATCCTCCAATCCTTGCCTCCCACATATGGTCTGTTCATTGTGAACTTCCATATGCATAGTATGGACAAGTCTATTATGGAGCTTCATGGCATGCTCAAGACTGCCGACGGCGAGCTTGCCAAGACAAAGCCCTCCACCTCCACTGCCGTCCTTACCATCAACAAGGGTGGCAACAAGCGGAAGCAGCCCGCTTCGGGCTCCAAGGGGAAGGGGAAGAAGAAGGCCAAGGCCCAATGGCAGAAGCCTAAATCTAACTCAACCCCGGAGCCGAAGGGGAACCAAGTGGCTCCCGCTGCCACCTTTCCGGGAGAGGCAACCTGCTACTTCTGAGGGGAGAAGGGTCACTAAGGGCGTAGTTGCCCCAAGTATACGGAGGAGCTCAAGAAGCTATGAGCTAAAGGTGCCGCTGCCTCCGATACGTACATGATTGAACTCCATAACACTTCTACTTCTAACGCCTGGGTTTTAGACAGCGGGTGTGGCACTCACGTTTGTAATAATGTGCAAGTACTAAGAAAAAGTAGGGACTTGGTTGAGGAGAGCTGGATCTCATCATGGGAAACAAGGCGGTTATCCCGGTTGAGAAGATTGGGAGTGTGGAGCTCGCCTTTCCTTCCGGCTTATCTATTGTTTTAGATAATGTTTGTTATTCGCCCAACGTGGCAAGAAACATTTTATCTTTTTATGCGTTGTATGACATTGGTTTTGATTATAAATTTGAGAATGGTAGCATTTTTTGTTACAAAGATCATGTCTTTTATTTTAAAGCATTTCCATGTCATGGCATTTATGAGACAAGCGTAAGCTTGGAAAACAATAGATCAATCATGAATGTTGATTCGGGATCCAAAAGTGTTTTGGACAAATTATCTCTATGGCATGGTCGATTAGGCCACATAAACAAGAAACGCATCGCCAAGCTCCAAGCAGATGGGATCTTGGAATCATTTGACCACGGGTCTAATGAAGTATGTGAATCTTGTATATTGGGCAAGATGACCAAAGCACCCTTCACCGGTATATGTGAGAGGGCGCAAGAGTTGTTGGATATCGTTCATACTGAAGTGTGTGGTCCGTTGAAGCTTGCCACAAGAGATAATTCCCACTACTTCGTTACCTTTATTGATGATTATAGTCGATATGGGTATGTCTACTTGGTGAGACATAAGTCGGATACCTTTGAGTTATTCAAGACTTATCAAAACGAAGTGGAAAATCAACTAGGGAAAGGATTAAGATGCTACGATCTGATGGAGGCGGTGACTATCTTAGTTATAAGTTCCGTGAACATCAAAGGGATTGTGGGATTGTCTCGCAATTGACCCCTCCTAGGACGCCACAATTAAATGGTATCGCCGAGAGGAGTGAGGTTGAGGACAAATTGGCATGGAAAGGTTCCATCTATTTCATATTTAAAGGTCTGGGGTTGTCCTGCCTACGTGAGGCGTGAGGTGGAGGACAAATTGGAGCCCAGGGCCGAAAGGTTCTTTTTCATTGGTTATCCTACTGGGTCTATGGGATATTTATTTTACAAACCTTCGGAGAACAAGGTATTTGTTGCTCGAAGGGCAATGTTCCTTGAGAGGGAACTGCTATCCAAAGACGCTAATGGGAGGAAGGTTGATCTTGAAGATATTCAAGAACCTGCCAATGTAGAACCTGATGTTGGAACTAGCTTGCAACCTGTAAGGGTTGATTCTAAGCATGATGACGCTGGAGATAATGTAAACCCATTGCCTATTAGAAGATCTGGTAGAAGTCGGCATGAGCCAGAGATATATGGTTTTAACATATTTGAGGGCACTGACATCGTAGTGGTCTCTGATGAGCCTACCATATACCGGGACGCTGTGGTAGGCCCTGAGTCCGCCATGTGGAAAGAAGAAATGGAATCCGAGATTCAATCCATGTCGGATAATCAAGTATGGGACTTAGTTGATCCCGTGCTGAGGTGTAAGCCCGTAGGATGCAAATGGGTCTTCAAGAAGAAGATCGGCATGGATGGCGAGGTAGACACCTTCAAAGCCCGACTGGTGGCTAAGGGTTTCACTCAAACTCATGGTGTAGACTATGAGGAAACATTTTCCCCGGTGGCTATGTTGAAGTCTATCCGTATACTTTTGGCCATTGCCGCATTTCATGATTAACAGAATTGGCAAATATACGTCAAAACAACGTTCCTTAATCGAACACTTTCATAGGAGGTGTGTCTGACACAACCTGAGGGTTTTGAACATCCTGAGTTTACGGATAAAGTCTGCAAGCTTAAGAATTCCATTTATGGACTTAAGCAAGCCTCTCGGAGCTGGAACCTGTGCTTCGACGAGAGAGTCAAAGAGTTTGGCTTCTCTAAAATAAAGGATGAGACATGCGTTTACATTAGAGCTAGTGGGAGCATAGTTGTATTCCTAGTTCTTTATGTAGATGATATTCTACTAATTGGGAACGACGTCCCAACTTTGCAAGGGATAAAAGCCTGGCTAGGGAGTTGTTTCTCAATGAAGGATCTTGGGGATGCGGCTTACATTCTTGGGATTAAAATCTATAGAGATAGATCCCGCAGGTTGATCGGATTGAGCCAGAGTACGTACATTGACAAGGTCCTAAAGTGATTTAGGATGAAGGAATCCAAGAAGGGGTTCATACCTATGTCACATGGTTTAGTATTGAGCATAGCTCAAAGCCCGAGTTCCCCTGACGAGCGGGAAGTAATGAGGCGAGTTCCATATGCTTCGTTAATAGGCTCGATCATATACGCCATGTTATGTACTAGGCCTAATATATCTTGTGCATTAAGTATGACAAGTGATATCAAGCCAATCCTGGTTAGGCACATTGGACGGCAGTGAAGAACATTCTCAAGTATCTTCGGAGGACAAAGGAGATGTTCTTAGTATATGGAGGTGCGGAAGAGCTTCGGGTAACTGGTTACTCCGACGCCAGCTTCCAAACCGATCGGGACGACAGCCGATCTCAATCGGGGTTCGTGTTCCTGCTAAATGGTGGTGCTATATCATGGAGATGCTCCAAGCAAGACACTGTGGCCTATTCTACTACCGAGTCGGAGTATATTGCGGCCAGTGAAGCTGCGAAGGAGGCTATGTGGATGAGGAAGTTCATCCAAGATCTGGGAGTGGTTCCTAGTATTTCTGACCCTGTTGAGGTGTTCTGTGACTGCGAGGGTGCGGTTGCTCTAGCAAAGGAACGAAGGTCTCACCGACGCACGAGACATATTCCGCAGAAGTATCATTACATCCGAGACGTGGTCGATAGTGGAGACATTGTCATCAGCAGAGTACACACGGATAACAATGTGGTGGATCCGTTCACCAAACCATTATCGCAAGCAAAGCATGATGCTCATACGCGTGCTATTGGGATTACATTTGCTAGCGATTTGGTTTGATTATGTATTTATTTTGGTTAGTATATTTGATGTATTTACCCTTTTGGGAACATTAAGCAGTATTGTGTTTATTGTATTTATCGATTATTAAATGAGATTTAGTAATGCGCAAGTTGCGGGTATTTCTTTAAATCTTTACTGGGTTCCAACTTAGCATGTTTTGCTCTTCCCTGAATGTGTTTACATTCTAAATGTCCGCAGTCGGTCATTCTTCTCGGGAAGGAAGTATGAACTAAGACTGATGGAAGTAATTGGTTATGTGTCCAATGGGGATTGGGACACGGGGACGCAATTCTTCGCCTGTACTTGAAAGTGTTTCAAGTGACTGGATGACCTACACCTGATATTACTTTGTGGTACATGTCATGAGTAAATCAGGATGATAATATCAGTTCATCCTCAAACTGGAGATGCACGTGGCTGCATCACGTTGGTTTGCTTTGTTCTAATTGCTTTCAAACGCAGTCCGTAACAGGCTATTATAAAGGCAGTAGTTGGGCAGAGTATGATCACTGTGGTGGGCAGTATAGTCAAAGGAATTTGTTCCTCTGTTTAGAGAGATATCCTTCGGCCCGTTGATGATTGGTCGCTGACACCAAAATGCATGGCCATGCTCAAAGTTTGCAATAATTTATGATTGATTGCAACTTGTATATTTTGGTCACCACGAATCTAGATCGAGAAATATAATCGTGAATGAACGGAGAATGACTGAGTACCATGTCTCGTGTTCACTTGAATATCGCGAACGAAAGGATGTTTGATCACTTATCAATAGGACCATTTCACATGGGCTGCAGTTTGGTTTTTGTGCTGAAGACAAAACCCATACTGACTTGGGGGCAGAGATGTCTTACTAGAGGCCGCTCTTTGTCTGTGATGATTTCGGTACGGTGAGTCATGTGCAAGTGGGAGTTTGTTGGAGAATGCCCACTGACGCACGTACGCCAAATGATCGCTACCGATGATGTATGGGCCTATCGGGTCACACGCCGGGGGTCGATCTTGACACAACCTAAAAGATGAGGGTGAGAAAGGATAAATAATGATACTTGGTTTCCTAGAGGGGGTTAGCGACGCTAGCCCAGACGTCGCTAACTTAGCCGCGTTAGCGGCGCTAACCCAGCCTGACAGAAACAACTTTATTCTTTTCACCTCCTCTCTCCACCAATGCATGTGTTCCTTATCATTGCCTCTGGGCCGACTTTGGGGAGACCTGGAGTCACCTTTGGGTTTATATAAGGCATGCTATTCACTTACTCTTAGCTCTCTTTGTGAACTTGATCTTTTACTCTTAGAAACAAAGTGTGTGGTGTATAAGCAAGCAAGAGAGATATATAGAGAAATTGTTCCTGGTGATTTTAGGTTGTGGTTCCAGAGTACTTTCATACAAGGAAAAGTACATTGGGGTGCTAGTACACCAAGGTCACATTATTTCACGGGGTGGACTTGGATAGCTCAAGAAGGAGGACATAAAGCTTGGAGCTAAGCACACACACAACCGACCAGAGACATCAAGGGTATTTTTCTCTTCTCTTATTCTGTTTTAGTTGTAGAGATTGGTACACTTATGGGGTTCACTTTGTGGTTTGTTTTTGCTTTGAAAATTTCATTTTTGTACTTGCATGCTTCTGTTGCTTTAGACCATGAACCCCAACAACATCTATGTATACTATTCCCTTCTTATATATATACACTACTGAACTCTGGTTCCACTATGTTTCAGATGAATGGTGACCTCACAATGATTCACCATCAAGCTGCTGTTACTAAAATATGACAATATCATATCTAAACAGCCTTCTTGACTTCCATCATATTTAAACAAGCAATATATATTGTGACGTTTTACTAGCATCACTATGCTGATTAAATGCTAGTGTCAACATTAGGTCTCTTATTTAAGTTTTACGTTCTTCCCCTGTAATGCTTTTGCATATTGTCTTCTCCTTTTGAGCAACCAAACATGGTTCCCATAAGTTCAAGAAACAACTATTCAAAACATAGATGAACTACTTAAATACATAAGCATCAATTTACAATTTATCCATCTCCCACTGAATGTAGACTGGATAATTTTAAGTTATGAGATTGACAAGCAAATGACTATTTCTAGTCAAAATCTCATTAGATGCTATGTTGGTATTTAGATTGAGGACTTGGTTAATAAAATTAATGTATACCAATCACATTGAATACATGTTTTAGGCCTGCCTTTTACCAGATCATCTCAAAGATATCCGGTTTTTTAAATGTGACACCATGTACAAATGTGTCTCTTAGAGAAAACAAAATATGGGGTTAAACCCATGTTCCATTTCATATTTATACCAATATAGATAAGAAATCTTAGCATCTTGTCTGGATCTAAGAACTTATATCTATATGCCCTTACTGATTCTTAATTTTCCTCAGGTTAGGTCCGAACACCTCCAGGTTTCAAACACAAACCTTTTGTCTAGTTAAACATTCTCCCAACAACTATCATATAGATGATGATGGAGAATTTTACTAGTGTCACACTTTGTGGCATACTTGAACGGATTATCCACACAAGTATGATCAAAATCCAACAACTCTCAATCCTTTCCTACCAACACTGGTGAAGGATTTCTTAATCACCCAATTCCAATAAACAAGATTTGCATCTTTCATTTAACTCGAGGTTAAACTTTTACGAAGATCCTAACCACATGGATCTAAGCGATGTAAATGTTGTTTATTTGGTCAAGTTTGATTATGCCATAGACCTAATGTATCCAAACCACTTTTGGATTTAAGAATCAATTATTCATGATTGCCTTATTACTTAGAACGAGTCTTTATGTATGCTATAATATGGATAAGTTTTGATAAAAACATCTCAAAAACAATTTTTCAAAATGTTGCAATTCCAAGCCATATCCATCATCATCAAATGTTTATTTGAGCACCATAAATGGTCAAAAATAACACATAAGCATTGACATGGATCGAATTTTAAATGAAACCATCAAGCTGAAAAATCTTTTCATAAAAATACAAGATTCAAAATACATCTATCATCTTCAAAAGAACATACAATAAAGCAAGTCTTGCCACGCAGGGCATAAATACAAAAGTAATAATTAATCCGGAAATAATGGCGAGACCAACACTCCCAATACTCTTGTAGAGGACAATCAGCAGGGTTTCCTCTTCAGAGATCCGGTTCTTCAAGCTCTTCCTTCTCGGCACGAAAGGCTGGCATGACGGCCCCAATCTCCAAATCTTCCGCCGAAGTAGCAAACCACCCCTTGTTGAGTCTCCTTAGGCATATCATCAATTTCTATAGACTCAAAACTTGAAGCAAGCTTGGATATTCCAACTTCTTCTGATGGGATCGATTTCTTCTTCTTCATAATATGTTGTTCCTTAGAACCAAGAACGGGAGTGAATGAGGTTGATTCATTCTTGGACATGTTAGATTCTACATCCTTCAACATTCCATGCAATTCATCTATACATATTTCCTTTGCATGCATATGATAGTTCTTGACAAACTGTTCATATGATGCGGGCAGAGACTGAAGTATGAAATTCACACTGAGCTCCCTCCCTATAGGAAATCCTAGCCTCTCCATTTGGTCCATGTATGATCTCATCTTCAAAACACGGGCACTAACACTCCCGCATTCCCGCATCTTACAACCGGTTAGACTTTTAACACACTCATAGTGTTCTTGTCTAACTTGCTGTTGGAATTTATCCTTCAGCTTGTTAATCATGTCATACACAGTCATGTGCTCAAATTGCTTTCGCAGTTCCGAGCTCATACTTGATAACATGAGACAAGAAACATCGTGCGTATCCTGAACACGCTTTTCATACGTGTATCGGATGGTCCATGCCACATCGATAGCAGGTGGTTCAGGAAGGGGTTCCTCAAGGATGTGCAACTTAGACTCGGCACGTAGGACAATCCTCAATTGCCTAAGCCAGTCAACAAAGTTCACTCCCATGATTTTCTCCCTTTGTAGAAACATACGAAGTGAAAAGTTCGACGTGGTGTTGTTATGATTCGACATCCTATATTAAAGAAGAGTACTCTAATTAGTTAGTTTGATTTAAATCCTCGTTAAAATAATTACCTATATTGTCTCGAAAAATATTTTAACAAGGGCTAAGAACCATATTTCACTCCAATTAATGACGAGGTCACCGCGGATCACTTCATGGAGCTATTTAGGCCGATAACCATTTTACCGATTGCAATCTCTATTGCAACTCTTAGACACTTGCGGGATCCTACGACAACTATCGGTCGTTTGGCATGTTTGATCCCTACCTGCACCAATTCCAAATTAAAATTCTTGGTTGACTCGTGCTAAGCTCGACAATCACTTAAGGATTTTAATTTGTAATTGTAAATCGTCCGTCAAGACATACGATGTCAAATCCACCAAAATTGGCTAGTGCTAAGCTCGACAACCAAAATTGTGAATTTTCCACACTCACCTTCCACACAGTTTTATGAGAGTTGGCTCGTGCTAAGCTCGACAACCAAAACCCATAAAGCTAGATTCGGGTGGTATCGACTTACGGATGGTGCAAAATTTATGTTTTATGAAAACGGGGTTTTGTTTCCGGTTTCGTTATAGATTAACTTGTTTAGTGACAAAACCTATTTTAGTAGGTGGGTTAATCTTGTATGTGAGCGCGCGCGATAGTTGTAAACCATTTTTATCAAATCTCTTGTGATTTTATTAATTTTGAAAAATTATCTAGCATGCGAATCCTAAGAAAACCATGCAAGATATATAAAATCACATCACACGCATATATATATATATATCAAATTGGTAACCCTTGCCAAAAAGTCCTATGCGTTCTTCCCATGAGCCAAAATAGGAAGAACGTGTTCAATCTAAGGACAAAGGCGTCCGATGCGAGCTCCCACTAGAACCACCATCTCCAAAGGATTTCACTGGTTTCTATGGACATCCTCCATATCCTTTTGACTCCATATGTGTGTCTTCATCCAAAATTTACAATACATACAAATAGAAAATAAATGGCATACAAGCCAAAAATTTCCTATTTTATCTATTACAAATTACACGGATGAATGAAATGGAATGCAAGCCACAATATTATTACAAACAAATCTAAATTAATATATATTACAGCCCATTTGTGATTTAAAATCACCAAATTGCAACCAAAACACACAAAATCAACCACAAGGTCTAAGGAAAGGTTACAAATCAAATATCAACCACATACAACCAAACATACAAAATGGTAACAAAATACCATTTAATAATATGAAACAAATTTCCAGAATCACAAAAATGCCAAAAATTCCCGAGACCAAAATTGTTTTTAACATGAAACCAAAAACTGTTACAGCGCATTTAGCGCCGCTAACTTTTAAGAATTAGCGCCGCTAACTTTTAAGAGTTAGCGCCGCTAACCCTGGTTCGACAGAAAATAAACATTTCAATTTAGGGATTTTCAGGCCACCATGTGCAAATCTAACATAGAGGTGGCTCTGATACCAGTGTTTGGATTTCGTGGGCTATCAGCGGAAGCAAAGGTCAAGATTTAAAGCCCAAAGTATCAAAGAACAAAAACAAGAAATCCCAAAAGAGGACCAAACTCTATGTTCAAGAAATGCAACATGCAAAGAAGAAAGAGGGTTATACCTTTCTCCTTAGCTCCAGAAATCTTCAATCCTCGTGGTGGTGATGCTCCAAGAACAAAACACGGATCTTCTATTGGGATAAACCCCGGTAACACGCCAACCTCGAGTGCTAGCTCACCTCTAATGATACTTCACCATGAATATCACCTTAGAATAGCAACAAGATTAGATCAAATATGGAACCAACACACCAAACTCTCTCTTCAAGCTCTCACAACTTAAGAGAAAATATATGTGTGTGTATTAGCCTTGGGAGAAAAGTGAGAGCATAAAACCATCTATATCACTTTTCATTTCTGTTTCCAGATCCATATAATCACTTCTAAACAGGCAAAAGACATAATTTGTTGTCACACATGCATTGGCTAGCCTTGGAGGTGATTTGACAAAAGGCACATGCAGCCGTAGCGGCGCTAACCCCTTAAAGTTAGCGGCGCTAACGCGGCCTGTCAGTGATATGACACAAAGTACTTGCAGCCTTAGCGGCGCTAACCGTTAAGGTTTAGCGGCGCTAAACCCTTAACTTAGTGGCGCTATCGCGGCCTGCAATGTCAACTTTTGTCTTTTGCCATATTTGGTCCATTTACTTTAGTTGTTGTCAGGTTAGACCCCGGTGTATGACCCAGTAGGCCCATACATCATCAGCAGCGGTCTATATGGCGTACGTGCATTAGTAGGCATTTTTGTAACAAGACTCTGCTTTTTTAGATTGAGCAGAGTGAACAGAGGTAAGTTATCTTCAATATCATCATCAAAGTCTTCTTATGGTACTTTTATGGGGGCACAAGATTCACCTTGCCTTGACTTTTTGACACTCTTCATTCTGACTTTTTGTTTCAGCCATCTTTTGGGCCTCTGATCATCTTGAGCAGGTTGCTCCCCCTTAGATGGATTCTCCCCCTCATCAGTTGATTGGTTCTGAATTTCTACTTCATTGAGGGCTGATGCTTCTGCTACTCTTTCTACTGCTTGGAGAACTTCTACTTGAGCAGTGACTGCATCACAAGCTGCTCTGACAGTGTGTGGAGATAAATAGCCTGAGGAGCCTGACTTCTCCCCCTTTTTGTCATCATCAAAGGTGGTAAAGGAGACAGTAGGCCTAGTAGGATCACTAGGGGTGAAAAAGGAACAGGGAGATGGAGAAGGTGTAGAGGTAAAAGGTGGAATGGTTGAGGTTGAAGGAGACGCAGTAGGGATAGGAGGTTGAGTGAAGGGTGGAGGTGAGGCTCTTTGGTGAGAGGGTATAGGTGAGAAAGAATGGATAATGGTAGAGGTGAGAGGTATAAGCCTGTTGATTGCATCAGTCACATTGGTGAACTCTTTTAGAGTGTCCATGTGCCTCTGCCTAGAGTACTGGCTTAACTTTGTGACCTGATCATCTATGGTTTTGAGAAGGTTAGGTACTTTGAGAATAGAGTCAGGGATGGGAACAGAAATATTGGTAGGGGTAGGTCTAAGTGTTTGAAGTTGGGTAAGAAGGTTTGAAATGGTTTGGTTTAGAGAGGAGAGTGTTTGGTTAGAAATTGTAGGTGAAGGGGTGGAAGTAGAGAATTGGGATAACAATTGATCCAATTTGGTAAGAATTAGGGAAAGATCAACTGGGGCAGGGGTGGGTTGGGGTTGGGATTGGTTAGCTTTGAGTGACTCAACTTCTTGGGTTAGAAGTGAAAGTTGAGATTCTGTTTTGGTTTGGAAAGAGGTAAAGGAAGCTTGAAGACTATCCATCTTTTGAGAGATAGATAGGAGGTTTTGAAGTATTTGAGGTGAAGGTTCAGAAGAGGTAGAGGGAATGGGTTATACTGGGATTAAATGAGAGACAATGCCAACATCAAGAATGGATTGGGGTCCCTCACTTAGACTTTGGTATTGAAGCCTAAGATCACTGGGAGCAGTAACGGTGCCCTGTACCAATGGTTGGTTTATACCACTAGTATTGACAGGCAGTGTATAAGCATGTATAAGAATAGAATCAATAGTTGGTACAAATATGTGAGTGTGAGTTGGGGTTAAACTCACTGGGGTTTCCCTTATTACATCAAAAAGTTGTTGTGAGCTCATTGAAGGTATAGGCTGACTCAATGGAGGTAAATACATAGTGTGACCTTGGGTGGAGGTTTGTCTTTCAATGGCATCACCCTGTTGGGATGGTGACCCAGATTGCAGGAGTCCCATTTTTACAGATATATCTTGTTGAGAAGACGCATCCACTGATTGAAGGGTAAAAGCAACATCCATAAGCTCCCCCTCATCATAAGAGGTAGCTATAGGAGTTGAGGTCAGAGGTGCAATTAGGATATCCTCTGAGATAAATGCAGTGTGTACTATCTCCATGGCCCTTCATTCTATTTGGGTGGCAGAAGGAGTAGAACTAGTGACTATTGGAAGTGCACCAGAGCTTGGCATTTGTGGGGGTGTTTCAACAGGAGTTGAGGATTGGTTCTCACTAGTTGGGACTACCAAGTGAGTGTCCTTAGGGAGTGAAAGAGGCATACCTGAGATGTTCTTGGCCTTACTGATCTCAATAAGTTCAAGCAGTTTGTCAGAGACCACATCATCCTCAGAAGTAGCTTCACCCTCACCACTTTGTGCTCTATGTACAGAGGCACTTAATCCTTGAGATTAAGCAGAAGATGGACTTAAGGATTATACAGTCATGGACATCATCATAGGAGTGGATGTGGTAGCTGTAGAAGTATCAGCATCATCATTAATAAGGAAGCCCCCAGCATCACCATCATATGCATCAGGACCACCATCTATACTGTCATGATCATCACCACCATCATTATAGTCATCACTACAAAAATTACTACCAATAATAGCATCATCTGGGTTCCCTGATCCTTTTGACTTGAGGAGTTAGCAGCAGAGTGCTCAGAATCCTCATTTTGAGTTCTTTGTGGAGAGTTAACAGGATCAAACAGTGGAATACCCTTAGAATGCATCCTTTCCTTAGCAATTGAGTGCTCTGAGTTCTCTGTAATCACATCAGGAGACTCAACATCATTATCCAGTGCTACATTAAGGTTAAACCCTTGAACACCAGTAACCATCATCTCTTCATCATTCCTCACTCCTTCATTCATGGCTTCATCTTGAGGAGACTCAGAATCATTAGCCATTTCAACATTAAGGTTTTCAGCAACCACTTCTTCATTCTCATTTTCCTCATAACCAGCAACATAAATCAACTCTTGCATTTGTTCAGTTATAGCAGGACCTTGAAATTCTGTTGGTCAAATGATCTCATCAGTTAAGATTTGATGAGACAAAGTTAAGTTTGTAAGATGAGTTCTAAATACAACTTAAACAGAATTATGAAGCTTAGTCGGACTGAACACTTATAGTTTTTCAGACTGAGTATAAGCTGAATATAAGCTGAGTATATATTCGATCAGCTTAGACTATATCTTAGTAAGATTATCAATGTGTTTGATAAAGTTGTGTATGTCACCTAAAATATAGGTTGAGTATTCAGCCTGATGTGTTTTCAGCCTCATGTTTTTTTTCGGGTTTGTTTTCGAAGAACTCAGCCTGATGAGTTTCAAGCTGAGTAACTCAGTCCGACTAAAGAAGTCAGTTTAACAGAATTTAAATATGTTTTAAATTCACTTTTATCTCAATATATCTACGGCAAGGATAAGAAGATTCCAGAATCAAGATTGAATATTGAAGACTCAAGATAAGAAGATTCAAGATTCAAGATTCCGGTTTTTCTGTTAGTTAGTTAGCAAATTAGGATTAGTTCTAGTTTGTTAGGATCTGTAGGAACAGGATTATAAATACTTATCTCATGATAAGTTTTGAGGTACGACTACTCAACGAGTTACAGAGCCAAACTCAGTTTCACCTCAACATTGATTGTATGTGTTACGAGTCTTGATTCACTGTTTGTCAGTTCAACATGATCAAGAAATTCACAGATTGCCAAGTTGTTCATGTGTTCGAATATTCATATTGGTTGTGAAATTGGTAAGTATTCAATCTGTGATTAAATACTGTTTAGAGAGTCGTTTGGTATCTATAATCATAAGTTGATTATAGATAGCAAAGTTTAAGAGATTGAGAGATTTGATTTACATTAGGTGTTTACATATCAAGTGTTGCTTACTTGATAGAGTCTGTATTCATCTTCTTATTAATGAAAAGCAAAGCATTCGATTATTGTGGTTTGATGTGTGTTAACACTTTTTATTGATTTATTAAATTTTCCACAGAAAGTGTATTCAACCCCCCTTCTACACATTACTTTCTTGTTGACCATCTTACAAAGGGACCAACAACTGGTATCAGAGCATGCTTAACGATTTCATAAGTTGAAAATTCAAGATTCTGAGAAAGTATACAATGTCTACAAGCAACAGTTCATCAAACGTTCCTCAGATGTCTGCTAAGGGCTGTTCCATATTCGATGGATCTGACTATCATATGTGGAAATTCAGAGACATGCTTTTCCTCATGTCCATTGACAATCGTATGTATGATGTCATTACTAAAGGACCTATCATCCCCAAGATTTATGCTGTTGTTAGTGATACGTCCACTGACAAAACTGACAGAACTGAAAAAGAAGTAAAGAAGCCTGTTGCATCCTAGACTGATGAAGACTGGAAACTATATAATCTGGATGACAAGGAAAAGAGTGTTCTGGGAAATGCCCTGACCAACAAGATCTTGCATACTGTGACTGGGTGTCAATCTGCAAAAGAGATCTGGGATACTCTGAGTATTACATATGAGGGCCCAGATCTGGTCAAGCAGTAGAAGAAGAATCATCTGAACAAATCTTATGAAAACTTCTTCTCTAAGAAGAATGAGACCTTAGCTGATGTGTTTACCTAGTTTCACTGCTTGATTAATGACCTGCTAGGTGTAGGCATTAAGAAGAATGAAGCTGACCTAGTGCTGAAATTTCTGAATGTGTTACGAGAAAGATTCAATGAAGTAACTACAGAACATTACATATGTACAACCTACAGTCCATTTGTGGGTTCTTGCTCAATCATGAACAGATGACAGAGCACAAGAGAACTTCTCAACAACAACTGAAGGATTCTTTGGATTAAGCTGATGTTGCATTAGTTGCACAGAAAAAGAAGAAAAGTTCAAAAGCTTTAGTTGTTGAATCTGAGACTGAGTCAGAATCTCAAGCTGAAAACTCAGACTTAGACTCAGGTGATACTAATGATGTTCAGACTATCACTGAGCAGATGGCCATGCTAGCCAGACGTTTGAGAAGAGCTCAAAGGGGTAAAGGAAGACCTGACAGGGGCAAAGGAAAGAGTTCTTTTGATCCCAAGAATGTTGTGTGCTTCAACCGTCAGAAAAAGGGACACATTTCTGCTGAGTGCAGATCAAAGATGGAAGAATCAGCATCAGTTGGTGATAAGAATGCTTATAGAGATGATAAGTACAGGAAGAAATATACTAAGCTCAAGAAAGGAAAGCCTAAAGACAAGTCCAGTGCAAAAGGACTCTAAGCTGAAACCAGAGATACAGAATCATCTACCTCGGATGATGATGATATATGTCTAATGACTCAAGAAGATGAAGATTTTGAAATAGATGAGGTTTATTACGGTCTGTCTAAATCAATCTTTGAAGCTGACATGAAAGGAAGCTGAGGAAAACAGCAAACTCAGTGATTGGAACCTGCTTCCATGTACAAGGTTAGTAATTTCAACTCTTACACCGATGAAGAAAAGGGTCTTGCATTCGATTATTTGTTAAATGATTTCAAGACCAGCCTTAAGTCTCAAAAAGACCTCAAAGCTAAGATAGCTAAACTGAAAGATGAGATTAAGGAGAATCAATCTCTCATTGATGTTAGTAAGAAGGCACGATGTGATCTTGAATGTCAAAGACACATAAAAAAACTTATAAGTGAACAACATTAGGAAGCCAAAGATAAAGTTGATCAACTCCAAAAGGTCACTGAATCTTGGTGTAAGTCATCAAGGCTTGCTGAAAAGTGCATTAACCAACAAATTCCTAAACAGGTACAAGTTGTACTTGGAGGTGAATATCAATACAAAGCTCATGCAGCTGACAATGATGAGATAGCAAGTACAGACTCTGAGGAGGATAGACAAATAATTGAGTCTCAGAAGTCAGCCTCAGAGAAGAAACATGGTCAACACCTTAAATACAATATGTTTGTATATGCAAAAGATCATGGGAATGAGTGCTCAACATCTAAACAACAGAGTAAGTATGGGCTGGACAGATTAGGCACTCAGCCTATTCAACGAACTTCAGTCATTGAAAGGCTTAATCCAAATCCTTTCAAAAGTCAACATTATCTATCTGGCTCAGAGAGAAGTTACAAGAATAGGAAGACCACTGTAAGTCAGATGTCACATCATAACAATGGTATGTCCAAAGTTGTCGAACTTGGTAAGTCCAAGGAGATTAACAGTCGTAAGTCCAAACCTGTTAAAACTGGTGAGTCCAGAAAGCATGACAAAGGTAAGTTTAAAGTCATGGAAAATAAGTTTGTTGCTCAAGCTTCTAATCAAAAGAATAACAAACCAAGATTTGACAAAGGTATGTCCAAAGTCAGTGAACATCAAGTGAATCAACTTGCAAAGAAAGTTGAAAAGTTATCCACATCATATAATCCTATAACTGAGAGCAAATGCTCACAAGGAATATTAAACACTCTACCTCCTGTAATCATTGGGAGAAGGAGATGCTACAAGTGTAGAAGTAGAGGTCATGAGGCTAAGGACTGTGACATTGAAATCTAAAGGCCTGAATACGAATAGGCTGATCAGCCTACACAGGATTCAGTGCCTGCTCAAGCTGAATAGTCACTTCCACAAGATGAAGATACTAAGTGCTCAACATCTGAACCTACTATGAAGTGGGTTCCCAAACAAAACTAATGTGTTTAGTTTACTTATCATGTACAGGGTTCAATTAAATGGTACTTGGATAGTGGATGTTCAAGGCACATGACTGGGTGGAAAGGACTTCTTAGTGATTTCTAGGAAGAAGAACGTTCTAAAGTAACATTTGGTGACAACTCCCATAGAAGAACTAAAGGCTATGGGAAGATGCATGTTGGCAAGGTGACTTTCCAGAAGGTTGCATATGTCAAGGGTCTTAAATACAATCTGATAAGTATCAGCCAGTTGTGTGTTGAAGACAATATTGTTACTTTTAAGAAAGCAGGAACTATATATAATGCTAAGGGAAAACCTGTATTAATAGCAAAAAGAGAAAGATATGTGTATTTACTTGATCTTAATTCTGCTGATCCCTATACTAAAACCTGCTTGTATTCACAATATGTTCCTAAGTTGAGTTGGTTGTGGCATAAAAGAATATCGCATTTAAATTTCAAAAATATAAATATGCTATCCAATAAATAGTTAGTCTCTGGATTACCAAAGATCACATTTTTCAAGGACAAATTGTGTTCAGCTTGTAAACAAGGGAAACACCATAAAGGGTCCTTCAAATCAAAGCAATATTTTTCAATAACAGACCCACTACATATGTTGAATATGGATCTGTTTGACCAATAAGTACTCCTAGCCTGAGTGGAAAGAAGTACACTTTTGTGATAGTAGATGAGTTCTCATGATTCACCTGGGTAATATTCCTTAAATCCAAAAGTAGTGCTGCCCTGGAGATAATAAGTTTTATCAAACAGGAAGAGTTGCAAAAAGGTATGTGAAGCATCTTAGAAGTGATCATGGGACCGAGTTCAGAAACTCAACCCTCGAAGGCTTTTGTGAACAAAAGGGAATATTACAAAATTTCTCCTCAGTCAGAACTCCTCAACAAAATGGAGTGGCTGAAAGGAGAAATAGAACCTTAATTGAGGCTGCTAGAACAATGCTATGTGAGGCAAGATTGAAACCCTATTTCTAGGATGAAGCTATGAGTACAACATGCTATACCCAGAATAGGTCAATCATTGTCAAAAGACATGGTAAAACAGCATATGAGGTGTATAAATTTAGAAAGCCCAATATAGGTTACTTCCATGTCTTTGGTTCAAAATGCTATATACTGAATCAAAGAGATCAGCTCCATAAGTTGGAACCTAAAGCTGATCCTGGAATATTTGTTGGTTATTCCTCAATCTCCAAGTCTTACAGAGTGTATAACACCAGAAGAAAGGCTATAGAGGAATCAATTCATGTCTCATTTGATGAAGACAGTTTTGATCAAGCTGATAAATGAAAAGCTGACTTGGTTAGTCTGAGTGAGCTTGAAAAGCCTGAGGAAACCAATATGTCAAATCCTATGTATATCATGGGAGATGATAGTGATGATGATGTGTATCCATCAAATAAATTATCACAAGCTCCAAGGGACTCTCAAGCTGAGAAAGATGATGAGTTCATCAATCCCTTTGGAGCTGACGTCACTCAAACTGAAGATTTTAGTGATCATCAGTTTATTTGCAATGCTGCAATTGAGAATGAGGATGTAAGTTCACCTCAGAGTTCTCAATATCACTCAGATCCAGAACTAGATTCTCTAACTACAACATTTAAATTTCTCAAAGATCAATCTCAAGATCAAATAATTGGAAAAGTTCAAGAAAGAGTAATGACAAGATCAAAGGCTACAACAAAATATGCTGCTTACTTTGGGTTCCTATCTCAAATGGAACCAAAGAAGACTGAAGAAGCCTTAGAGGATGAGGATTGGATAGAAGCTATGCAAGAGTAATTAAATGAGTACGAGAGAAACAAAGTCTGGAGTCTTGTCCCAGCCCCCAAAAATCATTCAATTATAGGCACTAAGTGGGTCTATAGAAACAAAATGGACAAGGATAGAGTGATTGTTAGGAACAAAGCCAGGCCGGTAGCACAAGGGCATAAACAAGAATAAGGAATCGACTATGATGAGACATTTGCCCCTGTTGCTAGAATTGAAGCTATAAGGCTGTTCCTAGCTTATGCAGCATATAAAGACTTCAAAGTCTATCAAATGGATGTGAAAAGTGCTTTCCTAAATGGAAAACTTTAGGAGGAAGTCTATGTGAAACAAACTCCTGGCTTTGTTAGTTCAAAGTTTCCACATCATGTCTATAAGTTAGACAAGGCTTTGTATGGTCTTAAACAAGCTCCACGAGCTTGGTATGATACACTGTCAAACTATCTACTATCAATGGACTTCACCAGAGGTAGTATAGATAAGACACTCTTTATTAAAAAGAGTAAAGGACAGGTGATTCTTGTACAAATCTATGTGGATGATATTATTTTTGGGTCAACAAATGAATCTCTGTATGAATGGTTCTCCAAAATTATGTCACAAAAGTACAAGATGAGTATGATGGGTGAGATGAGATATTTCCTAGGCTTCCAAATTCAACAAAAGCCTGATGGAATATTCATCAATCAAATCAAGTATGTTCTTGATTTGATAAAGAAATATGGTCTTGATTCAAGTTCGAACATGAAAACACCCATGTCACCAGCTGTCAAGTTGAGTAAAGACTCAGATGGTAAATCTGTATGTCAGTCTACCTATAGAGGAATGATAAGTTCATTACTCTATTTGACAGCTAGTATACCTGATATCATGTTTGCTACATGTGTTTGTGCAAGATATCAGTCCGATCCTAAGGAACCACATCTTCAAGCTGTGAAAAGGATCTTTAGATACCTAAAGGTACACCAAATCTAGGCCTTTGGTATCCAAAGGATTCTGGATTTGAGTTATTTTGTTTTTCAGATGCTGACTATGCTGGGTGCAAGTTAGATAGCAAATCAACAACAGGAGGATGTCAAATGCTTGGATGGAAGTTAGTAAGCTATACTAGTAAGAAGCAGAACTTAGTGGCTACTTCAACTGCTGAAGCTGAGTATGTTGCAGCAGGAAGCTGTTGTGCTCAAATCCTGTGGATGCAACATCAGCTTCAAGACTTTGGTATGAGTTTCAAGAAAACTCATATCTTCTGTGATAACCAAAGTGCTATAGCCAACACTTATAATCCAGTCTTCCACTCAAGAACCAAGCACATTGAGATTAGACATCACTTCATCAGGGACATCGTGAAAAAAGGTAAAGTTGACATCAAATTTATCTCCACTGATGACCAATTGGAAGATATCTTTACAAAACCACTTGATGAAAAGAGTTTTATGTATCTTCTGAGTGAATTGGGTATGCTCAACCCCTAGCTATGTGTCTAGAATTTGAGTTTCAGCTTCACAAAGACTGAGTGTCTTAAGCTGAGTGCACGATTTATGAATAAGTTTTCATAAACTAAATATTTTGTCAAGCTGAACGATCAGTTCACAAGTTTGAGTTAGTCTTAAACAGAACTGACTAAGTGTCATTGAGTCTGAGCTATGTTCTTAACTCAAGCTGTGTTATTGGTTCACACGTTTGGTAAGTTCCAAACACGATTTAACTACTCAGTGTAGTTAAAATATAAGTTTGAGCCAGTTTCAAACAAAATTGACTATGTGTCATTAATTCTGAGTTGTGTGCTCCACTCAAGCTGAGCTTTAATCTCAAGCTGTGTGATCAACTCAAGCTGAGTGCTTGACCAAAGCTGAGTGATTGGTATACTCAGTTTGTTGTGTCCAAACTATGATTTAATTACTATGTGTTATTAATTAATAAGTTGTTCTGTATTTAAGTCGGTCTTAAATCACACTTTGTACTGATTGTGTATTGGTGTAATGCAACAGTGTAAATAATATTGTTGTAAGTCAATAATATTATTTTACATATTTAACCGTTGGGAGATGATAAGTTTCATCTCGATTACAGTCACCTTGCGCCATAAACTTGTTACGCATAACGGATAAAAGGGATTTCCAACGGTAACTTTTCTCTCTCCTCAGAAAGGTATATATAACGATCATAACCGGTTTACATAAGTTTACGCTTACAACTCTAACTTTTCAACTTCTCATACGCTCAAATACCTTTCATGAACACCTCTCTTGCTTCGTGCAATCAATTGTCCATATTCAAACTGAGGAAGTCACGTGCCTTATGTTGAGCATGATGAACCAAGATTTGCATAAGCAAATGGATCATTTGAGTCCTTACGACCTAGTCGTGCAGCTGAAGGACATGTTCCAACAGCAGGCGAGGTAGGAAAGGTACGAATGCCTCAAGACAACCCTTTCTTGCAAGATGCAAGAAGGAGGGAACGTGAGCGCGCATGTGTTACGGATGAAAGCAAACATAGAGCGCATGGAGAAGTTGGCTTTTACCATAGGGAGGGAGATGGCGGTTGATTTAATCCTCCAATCCCTGCCCGGTGCATATGATCAATTCGTTATGAGTTATCATATGCACAGCATGGACAAGACCTTGATGGAACTTCATGGTATGTTGAAGACCGCTGAGTCTGTTGGGATTTCGTGGGCAACACAGCGGAAGCAAGTACAACAAACAAAGCCCACGGTACAAGCAAATAAAGCATGACAAACAAGAAATCCCAAAATGGACCAAACTCTATGTATAAAATGCAACTTAAGAAAAGGAAGAAATGGTTATACCTTTCTCCTAAGCTCTAGATTTCGGATTGTCTCTTGGTGTTGAGCTCCAAGAACAAATTGCGGATCGACTAATGGGATATACCCCGGTAACACGCCAACCTCGAGAGCTAGTTCGCCTCCATGGTACTTCTACACGAATACCACTTCTGGAACAGCAACAAACCGAGACCAAATATCTGGAAATCATTCACTTGAATAAACCTCTCTTGGTCTCTTGTAGCACCAAAGAGTAATATGTAATTTTAGAGAGTGAGAGCATAAGAGAGAAAAACCCCACACATAAAAATGAGTTCACACACCCTCTTGTGGCTCCAGATGAGGGATATATATCCACAAACCGGCCATGCCTCGAGACTTATAAATCCACATGCAATGGTTGATTTAGGAGGTTATTTGACAAATGGCACTGGCAGGGTTTAGCGGCGCCAACCAAGAGTTAGCGGCGCTAACTCAAAAGGGTTAGCGGCGCTAACGCGCCCTGTCAGCGATTTGACACAAAGTACATGCAGTCGTAGCGGCGCTAACCTATAGGACTTAGCGGCGCTAACCCCTAATAGTTAGCGGCGCTAACGCGGCCTGCGATGTCAACTTTTGTCTTTTGCCATATTTGGTCCCTTAACTTAAGTTGCTGTCAGGTTAGACCCCGGTGTATGACCCAATAGGCCCATACATCATCAGCAGCGGTCCATATGGCGTACGTACATTAATGGGCATATTTCTAACAAACTCCCACTTGCACATAATGCACCGTACCCATGTAACCACAGACAAAGAGCGGCCTCTAGCAAAAGCATCAATGCCCCCAAGTCAGTATGGGTTCCGCTTTTATGCAGAAAACCATTACCTACAAAAATAACGTAGAGGTCCTATTTGATAAGTGATCAATACTCCTTTTGTTCGCGATATCCTTGTGAACACGAGACATGGATTGATATGTCAATCTCCAGATCGTTCACGATTATGTTACTCGATCTTGATTGGTGGTGACCAAAATTTAAGGAAATATCTGATTCTAAATCAATATTCCTTTGTGCATGGCCATGCTTATTTTGGTGTCAGCGCCCAATCATCGAGGGGCCCAGGGATATCTCTCATACCAGAGGAACAAATCCCGTTGACTATACACCCCATAGCGTGAACCTTCTCTTACTTTGCTATTCCCTTTATAGTAGCCAGTTACGAACTACGTTTTGAAATGGCTAAAGTAAGAAAGTTTCATGCTATAGCAATTCATACATCTCGGGTCGAAGGACGTAATGATATTATCCTTCCGAGTCACTCTATGACCATGATCCATGAAGTGAACTCGGGTGCGGGTCTTCCAGTTACTTGAAACTCCTTTCAAGCATAGGTTACTGTTGCGTTTCATGCATTCAATCCTTGATCAATGCACAACCAACACCTAACCTCAGCCTTAATTCAAGCTTCCTTCCCTTTAAGAATGACTGGCTGTGGAAATTTAGAATGTATAAACATTCTGGGAAGTGGTTAAACATGCTAAGATGGAACACAGTAAAGACCAATGAAGGTAACCGCATCATGCGTATATACAGTCCCCACTATACATCGATACAATCATCGGTTAGCAGTACTGCTTACCGTTCCCAAAGCTTATAAGTAAATCAAACATTTACTAAAACGATATTCGAGCCTAGTCATAAGCATTAACAATGCTATTATACCTAGTATGAAATTCATCACTAGTATTTGACAACGGCTTAATTATGGGATCATCTACACGATATCCCTTTGTACTCTTTTGTATTCTGTTATTAAACCACTTGCAAAGTGTTTATCAAGGAGATCATACACAAGGTTATCATAGTCATCATATCCTCAATGTTACCGAAGTCTACAATAGGATTAATGACACTAATGATTATTAGAGTCGTCATACTCTTAATGTAACCGAAGTTTATAATAGAGTTACTGACACTCACGTTTATTAGAGTCGACATACCCTTAATGTTACCAAAGTACACAATAGGGTCAATGACACTCATTCAATGTCGTATCTGCACCACATATTTTAATATTCAAAACTCCGATTAAATCGACAGTTTCACAAGTATAGATTTGCTTGCAGTAATAACTTACTCAAGACAACTCTATTTACGTCGAACATCAAGAACATACATCAGTATTTCTTGAATCTAGAATCCACTTGATTCCATATTCTCTATTTATACTCATAGTACAATAATTCCATCACTAGGTTCTAGAACGACCCTAAATTAGGATATTATTCTTATTGAGCATATTTTCCTAGGAACACATGAAGCTCCCACTAGCCCTGACAAGGGTATCTGGCTTAATCTATGCTTTCTAAAAAACTCATTCCTTTGACTTTCTTGCAAAGCGGGATTACAGCCACAAGATGCAAAATTTTGCTGACTAAACTCATGGACACAATTTGGACATAATGGATATATGAGACCTCGGAACATGTTTCAAAACATTTCCTCAAATTAACCCTGCGAAGGATCTTGGTCTTCATATTTCCATGTGAACATACTTGTTTTTCCCAAAGCGACAACAATGTTCCACATAAACCAGACCTAATCTGGATATTATGGATGAATAAGACCCACGAAAAGTTCCTTAAGCATTCCCTCAACATAATCCTGCGAAGGATACACGTCTCTTACATCCAAGTGTACTAATCTTGTTTTCGTAAGGTGACAACAATATTTCACTTTATCCAAGTTATCTTCAACATAACTACTAGAACATATTTCCATATTATCAATATGAAAAGCTTTGTCTCTAGTCGGTATTTGAAGTTGTCCATAGATGCTATATGTTAGTCCCTTCACCCCTCTCGGATTACACCTTAGGTGTGGGATTAACCCAAGTCAAGTACTTGGATGCAGCAAATTGATTACATCTATGTATGCCATTCCCTTCTCATATTCACTAGTGAACACAGGGTCCCACTATGTTTCCAATGAATGGTAACATCACAATGATTTACCATCAAGTTGTTGTTACTCTGATATGACAACCTCATATCTATAACAACCTTCTTGATTTCCATCAGATATAAAGAAGCAATGGATATTGTCAGGTTTTACCAGCATCTCTATGCTGATTAAGTGCTAGTGTCCACATTAGGTCTTTTATTTAAGTTTAACGTTCTTCCACTGGAATGCTTTTGTAAATTGTTCTTTCCCTTTGAATAACCAGACATGGTTCCCATAAGTGCAAGAACAATTATCCAAAACTCGGATGAACTACTTAAATATACAAGCATCAACTTATAATTCATACATCTCCCACTTAATGTAGAATGAATAATTTTAAGTTGTGAGATTGATAAGCAAAGTACTCTTTCTAGTCAAAATCTCATTCGATGCTTAAGTTGACCATAATGTTGTGTTTCAGATTGAGAACTTGGTTCATAAAAATTAATGTATACCAATCACATTGAATACATGTTTTAGGCCTGCCTTTTACCAGATTATCAACAAAGATATCCGGTTTTTGTTTAAAGTAACACCATGTACAAAATGTGTTTCTTAGAGAAAACGAATTATGGGATAAACCCATGATTCATTTCATGTTCAAACCAATATAGATAGTAAAACTTAGTATCTATTCTAGATCTAAGAATTTACGTCTATATGCCCTTATTGATTCTTAATTTCTTAAGGTTATTTCCGAACACCTCCAGGTTTCAGACACAAACCTTTTATCTAGTTAAACATTCTCTCAACAACCATCATAAAGATGGTGATGGAGAATCTTACTAGTGTCACTCTATATGGTATACTTGTACGGATTATCCACATAAGTGTGATCAAAATCCAACAAGTTATAATCCTTCCTACCAACATAGGTAAAGGATTTCTTAATCATCCTAGTCCAATAAACAATATTTATATCCTTCATTTAGCCCGAGGCTAAACTTTTACAAAGATCCTAACCACATGGATCCAAGTGATGTAAATGTTGTTTACTTGGTTGAGTTTGATTATGCCATATACTAATGTATCCAAACAACTTTTGGATCTAAGAATCAATTATTTCATGATCGCCTTACTACTTTTAATGAGCCTTTATGTATGCAATGATATGGATAAGTTTTGATTGGATAAAACATATCATAATAATTTTTCAAAATTGTTTCAATTCCAAGTCATCTCCATCGTCATCAAATGTGTATTTAAGCACCATAAATGGTCAAAATAACACATAAGCTTTGACATGGATCGAACTTGAAATGAAACCATCATAATGAAAAATCTTTTAAACAAAATACATAGTACAAAATATCCATCATCTCTAAAGAACATACAATAAAGCAAGTCTTGCCACGCAGGGCGTACAAACAAAAGTAATAAATTAATCCAGAAACAATGGCGAGATCAACACTCCCAATTTTCTTGTAGAAGACAATCAACAAAATTTCTTCTTCAGAGATCTGGCTCTTCAAGCTCTTCCTTTTGCATCGAACAGACCTACACTTTGCAACAAAATAAATTTGTGACAAACGTGAGTCATATAGCTCGGGTAAACAACCCAGCTTAATAAGGAATGGCAATGAAGTATAATCATGAATGTACCTTAAGTAGGAAAATTAACTCTCTCTTGTCTGAGAAGTTTTATATCCTCTCGGCACGGAGGGCAGGCATGACGGCCCCAATCCCCAAATCTACCGCAGAAGTAGCAAACCAACCCTTGTTGAGTCTCTTTAGGCATATCATCAATATCCATAGACTCAAAACTTGAAGTAAGCTTGGATACACCAACTTCTTCATTTGATGGGATCAATTTCTTCTTCTTGGCTAAAAGTTGTTCCTTAGAGCAAAAAACAGGAGTGAATGAGGATGATTCATGCTTGGACATGTTGGATTCAACATCCTTCAACATTCTATGCAGTTCATCTATAGATATTTCCTTTCCATGCATATGATAGTTCTCTACAAACTTTTCATATGATGCGGGCAGAGACCGAAGTATGAAATTCACACCAAGCTCCCTCCCTATAGGAAAACCTAGTCTCTCCATCTGGTCCATGTGTGACTTCATCTTCAAAACATGGGCACTAACACTCCCGCCTTCCCGCATCTTACAACCGGTTAGACTTTTAACGCACTCATAATGTTCTTGCCTACCTTGCTGTCGGAAAACATCCTTCAGCTTGTTAATCATGTCATACACAGTCATGTGCTCAAATTGCTTTCGCAGTTCCGAGCTCATACTTGATAACATAAGGCTAGCAACATCGTGCGTATCCCGAACACGCTTTTCATACGCGTATCGGATAGCCCATTCCGCATTGGTAGCAGGTGGTTCAGGAAGGGGTTCCTCAAGGATGTGCAACTTGGACTCGGCACGTAGGACAATCCTCAATTACCTAAGCCAGTCCACAAAGTTCACTCTCGTGAGTTTCTCCCTTTGTAGGAACATACGTAGTGATAAGTTCGACGTGTTGTGGTTTTGATTTGACATCCTATATTAAAGTAGAGTACACGAATTAGTTGTTTGATTTAATCCTTGTTAAAATAATTACCCAATGTCGTCTCGAAAAATATTTTAACAAGGGCTAAGAACCATATTTCACTCTAATCCATGACGGGTTTGCCGCGGATCACTTCATGGAGCTATTTAGGCCGATAACCATCTTACCGATTGCAATCTCTATTACAACTCTTAGGCACTTGCGGGATCCTACGACAACCATCGGTCGTTTGGCATGTTTGATCCCTACTTGCACCAATTCCAAATTAAAATTCTCGGTTGACTCGTGCTAAGCTCGACAATCACTCAAGGATTTTAATTTGCAATTGTAAATCGTCCGTCAAGACATACGGTAACAAATTCACCAAAATTGGCTCGTGCTAAGCTCGACAACCAAAATTGTGAATTTGCCACACTCACCTTCCACACAGGTTTATGGGAGTTGGCTCGTGCTAAGCTCGACAACCAAAACCCATAAATCTAGATTCGGGTGGTATCGACTTACGGATGGCGCAAGATTTACGTTTTATGAAAAACGGGCTTTTGTTTTCGGCTTGGTTACAGATTAACTTGTTTCGTGACAAAACCTATTTCCACTAGGTGAGTTAATCTTGTATGTGAGCGCGCGAGAGTTGCAAACCATTTTTACCAAATCTCTTGTGATTTTATTAATTTCGAAAAATTATCTAGCATGCGAATCCTAAGCAAACCATGCAAGAATAAAATAAAATCACATCACACGCATATAAACGAAGTAAATTGGTAACCCTTGCCAAAATCCTATGCGTTCTTCCCGTGAGCCAAAACGGGTAGAACATGGTCAAACTAAGGGACGGAAAGTCTTCAATGCGAGCTCCCACTAGATCCGCCATCTCCAATGGACTTCACCGGCTTCTATGGACACGCTCCATCTCCTTTCCGACTCCTATTTGTGTGTCATCATCCAAATGTACAAAACATACAATATAAAAAGAAATGGCATACAAGCCACGATAATTTCCTATTTAACTAGTACATTTACACGGATGAATGAAATGGCATGCAAGCCACAATATTATTACAAACAAAACTGAATTAATAACTATTACAGCCCATATGTGATTAAAATCACCAAATTGCATCCAAACACACAAATACAACCACAAGGTCAAGGCAAGGTTACCAATTTCACAACAACCACATACAACTAAACATAATGGTAACTATAATACCAAAACCAAATCTGGAACAAAATTCCAGAAACATAAAATAGCCAAAATACCCGAGAACAAAACTGTTTTTATCTTTTAAAACCAAAATCGTAGCTGCGCGTTAGCGCCGCTAAGTTTAAACAGTTAGCGCCGCTAACTCAAAATAGTTAGCGCCGCTAACCCGGTTCGAACAGAAAACAAACATTTTGATTTCGGGATTTTCAGGCCACCAAGTGCAAATCTAACATAGAGGTGGCTCTGATACCACTGTTGGGATTTCGTGGGCAAGACAGCGGAAGCAAGTACAACAAACAAAGCCCACGGTACAAGCAAATAAAGCATGAAAAACAAGAAATCCCAAAATGGACCAAACTCTATGTATAAAATGCAACTTAAGAAAAGGAAGAAATGGTTATACCTTTCTCCTAAGCTCCAGATTTCGGATTGTCTCTTGGTGTTGAGCTCCAAGAACAAATTACGGATCGACTAATGGGATATACCCCGGTAACACGCCAACCTCGAGAGCTAGTTCGCCTCCATGGTACTTCTACACAAATACCACTTCTGGAACAGCAACAAACCGAGACCAAATATCTGGAAATCACTCTCTTGAATAAACCTCTCTTGGTCTCTTGTAGCACCAAAGAGTAATATGTAATTTTAGAGAGTGAGAGCATAAGAGAGAAAAACCCCACACATAAAAATGAGTTCACACACCCTCTTGTGGCTCCAGATGAGGGATATATATCCACAAACCGGCCATGCCTCGAGACTTATAAATCCACATGCAATGGTTGATTTAGGAGGTTATTTGACAAATGGCACTGGCAGGGTTTAGCGGCGCTAACCAAGAGTTAGCGGCGCTAACTCAAAAGGGTTAGCGGCGCTAACGCGCCCTGTCAGCGATTTGACACAAAGTACATGCAGTCGTAGCGGCGCTAACCTATTGGACTTAGCGGCGCTAACCCCTAATAGTTAGCGGCGCTAACGCGGCCTGCGATGTCAACTTTTGTCTTTTGCCATATTTGGTCCCTTAACTTAAGTTGCTGTCAGGTTAGACCCCGGTGTATGACCCAATAGGCCCATACATCATCAGCAGCGGTCCATATGGCGTACGTACATTAATGGGCATATTTCTAACAGAGTCTAGCATGACGAAGAATAAGCCATCCTCCTCCAATCACGTTCTCGCCATCCAGGAAGGCCGCATCACAAAGAAGAAAGCCGCCCCTTCTAATAAAAGGAAGGGTCAGGGAAAGGTTGGCGTGGTCATGCCTAACCCGGCCTCCGAGGGCAAGGGAAAGGGGAAACTTTCCCAAGCCAAGGCTCCGGAGGATGCGGAGTGCTTCTTCTATGGGTGCAAGGGGCATTATCGCCGTAGCTGCCCGAAGTACCTGGAAGGACTCAACAAGCTCAAGGCAATGAGCATTTTGAGTCCGGACACGTCAGGTACGTTCATGATAGAACTCCACCATACTTCTACTTCTAAAGGCTGAGTATTGGATACTGGCTGTGGCACTCACATATGTAATATGGTGCAGGTGCTTAGGGAAAGTAGGAGCTTGGAGCGGGGAGAGCTGGATCTTGTCATGGGAAACTCGGAGGTTGTCCAAGTGAAAGCGAAAGGAGACTTACAGCTTTTATTCAAGACCGGTTTATCTATTTTATTAAAAGATGTATGCTATTCGCCCTATGTGGCTAGAAACATTATTTCTTTTCACAAACTGTATGACGATGGTTTTGATTTTAAATTTGTATGTGGTACAATCATTTGCTTTAAAAATGATATTGTTTATTTTAAAGCTTTACCATGTCATGGCCTTTATGAGGCGAATGCATACATTGAATCGAGAAAATCTATCATGAATATTGATTCTGATTCCAAAAATGGTTTGGATAAATATTACATTTGGCATAGTCGTCTTGGCCACATAAACAAGACTCATATCACCAAGCTCCAAGCGGATGGGATCTTGGAATCGTTTGATCAAGGATCAAATGAAGTATGCGAATCTTGCTTATTGGGTAAAATGACAAAAGCGCCCTTCACGGGAACAAGTGAGTGGGGAAAGGACCTTTTAGACATAATCCATACGGATGTATGTGGACCTTTCAAGCATGTCACAAGGAATAATTCAAGATACTTCGGAACCTTTATAGATGATTATAGTAGGTACGGGTATGTCTATCTTGTTAAAAACAAGAATGAAACCTTTGAGGTGTTCAAGACATTACAAAACGAAGTTCAGAATCAATTGGGCAAAACAATAAAGATACTTCGGTCTGATAGAGGTGGAGAGTATCTTAGTACCGAGTTTATCGATCATCTTAAATGGGGTCGCTGAAAGGAGGAACCAGACTTTGCTTGATATGGTAAGGTCTATGATGAGTCGGACAAAGGTACCTATTAGTTTCTGGGGATATGCCTTAGAAACGGCGGTAAGAATCCTTAACCTCGCACCAACCAAGAAAGTTGTCAAAACACCTTATGAAATGTGGCATAGTAATAAGCCGACACTTTCATACCAACGAGTTTGGGTTTGTTAAGCCTACGTGAGACGTGAGGCCGAAGAAAAACTTGAACCTCGTTCAGAGAGGTGTTATTTTATCGGATATCCTCCTAACGGTGTTGGATATTTATTTTATAAACATTCAGAGAACAAAGTATTTGTTGCTCGTAGGGAATTCTTCCTTGAAAGGGAGTTGCTATCCAAACATGGCAGTAAGGAAGTTGACCTTGAGGAAGATCAAGGGTCGGCCGATAAAGGACTTGAGGTTGGCACTAGCCAAAATACAGAGCAATATGATGCTGCGGTACCTGACACTCTAGCAACATCTACTCCTAGGCGTTCCAGTAGAACTCGTTCTGAGCCAGAGAGATATAGATTTCTCATATCTGAGGGCAACAAGTTATTGGTGGATCATGATGAACCCACCAACTACAAGGAAGCCATGGTAGGTCCTGAGTCTGCTCAGTGGAGAAAGGCGATGGAGAGCGAGATGCAATCTATGTCGGATAACCAGGTTTGGGAACCGGTTGATCCTACACCAGGGATAAAACCTGTTGGGTGTAAATGGGTTTTTAAGAAGAAACCTGACTGGTGGCAAAGGGTTTTACTCAGACTCAAGGAATTGATTATGATGAAACGTTCTCCCCAGTATCCATGTTGAAGTCAATCCGGATACTACTTGCCATAGCGGCATTTCATGATTACGAAATTTGGCAAATGGATGTAAAAACCGCCTTCCTTAACTGGAAGCTTCATGAAGAGGTTGAGCATCCAAAGTATCCAAACAAGGTTTGTAAGCTTATGAAGTCCATTTATGGACTTAAACAAGAATCTCGAAGCTGGAATCTTTGCTTTAATAAGAAAATCAAAGAGTTTGGATTTTCAAAGAGTTAAGATGAACCTTGCGTGTATATCAGGGCTAGTGGGAGCACTATAGTCTTCTTGGTTCTGTATGTAGATGATATTCTACTCATTGGAAATCATATCCCAAGTCTAAGGAGTGTCAAAGCTTGGCTAGGGAATTGCTTTTCAATGAAGGACCTAGGTGATGCGAGCTATATTCTGGGAATAAAGATCTATAGACATAGATCTAGAAGGCTGCTAGGGCTTTCTCAAAGTGCATACATAGAAAAGGTCGTGAGACGCTTTAAGATGGAGGAATCCAAGAAAGGAAACCTCCCTATGATTCATGGTTTGACTTTGAGTAAAACTCAATGTCCTACCTCCATGGAGGAGATAGAAGTAATGAAGCGAGTACCATATGCTTCGGCTGTGGGCTCGATCATGTACGCCATGCTATGCACTCGTCCTGATGTGTCATGTGATTTAAGCATGACTAGTAGATATCAGGCGAACCCAGGAGAGCCTCACTGGATGGCAGTAAAGAACATTCTCAAATATATGAGATGCAGAAAAGAGATATTCTTGGTATATGGTGGGGAAGAAGAGCTAAGAGTAAAGGGTTACTCGGATGCTAACTTCCAAACTGACAGGGATGACTGCCGATCACAATCAGGGTTTGTGTTCCTGTTAAATGGTGGTGCTATCAGCTTGAGGAGCTCGAAGCAAGACACGGTGGCTGATTCGACTACCGAATCTGTGTATATCGCGGCAAGTGAAGCCGCAAAGGAAGCCGTGTGGATGAAGAAATTAATCTAAGATCTACAAGTGGTTCCAAGCATCGCTGACCCTATTGAGATATTTTGTGACAATGAGGGTGCGGTGGCTTTGGTAAAGGAACCAAGAGCTCTCAAGAGGACAAGACACATTTCGCGCAAATATCACTTTATACGGGATGTTATTGAAAGTGGTGAAGTCATCATTAGCAGAGTAGCATCGAATGGAAACATGGTAGATCCATTCAATAAGCCGTTACCACAAGCAACTCATGAATCTCACACTAGAGCGATAGGTGTAAGATTTGCTAGCGATTTGGCTTAAGTTGTATATATTAGTTCATTTGATATGTATATTTTATTTTGGGAACGCTACAGACAGTATTGTAACTTATGCTTGTTACGATATATAATGGAGATTATATATGCGTGTGATACGGTTACATTCATAAGACTTTACTGTGTTCCATCTTAGCATGTTTAACTACTTCCAGAAATATTATTCTATATTTCAAACTTTCCACAGTCAGTCAATCTTATGGAAGAAAGATTGAATCAAGACTGAGATAAGTATGTGATCTTGAATTTAAAGTGGTTGAATTAAGGTGTAATTCTTATCTGTGCTTGAAAAGAGTTTCAAGTGACTGGAAGACCCACACCCAAGTATACTTCATGGATTATAGTCACGAGTAACTTGGGATGATAAAATCTTACATCCTTAGACCCGAGATGTATGAACTACTATATCATAGTTCTTACTTGCTTTAGCCATTTTCAAAAGCAGTTCGTGACTGGCTGTGAGAAAGGAAATGACTAGGTAAGTCAAGAGGTATGGTATAGGGTTATGCAGTCAAAGGGATTTGTTCCTCCAGTGTGAGAGATATCCCTGGGCCCCTCGATGATTGGGAGCTGACACCTAAATATTGCATGGCCATGCACAAGAAATATTGATTGAGAATCAGATATGTCCTTAACCTTTTGGTCACCACCAATCAAGATCGAGAAACATAATCGTGAACGATATGAAGATTGACATTTTCTAATCCATGTCTCGTGTTCACAAGGATATCGAGAACAAAAGGATGTCTAAGATCACTTATCTAGGACCACTACTTTCAGTATGATGGTTTTCTACAGGTATTCAGAACCCATACAGACTTGGGGGCATTGATGCTTTGCTAGAGGCCGGTCTTTGTCTGTGCTTGCTAGGGTATAGTATATTATGTGCAAGTGGGAGTTTGTTAGAATCTGCCCGATAATATATGTACGCCTTAGAGCACTGCCGATGATGTATGGGCCTATATGGGTCACACACCAGGGTTTAACATGACAGCAAATAACGTTGAGGGACCAAAGATGGCAAAAGTGGAAGTTAGCAATGCAGGCCACGTTAGCGCCGCTAACTTAACGAGTTAGCGCCGCTAACTGTTAAAGATTAGCGCCGTTACAGCTGCATGTGCTTTATGTCATTTCTAAGTCAGGCCACGTTAGCGCCGCTACAGGCAAAGGTTTAGCGCCGCTAACTCCAGGTTGGCGCCGCTACCACTGCGTGGACTTTATGTCAAAATCACCTCCACTTGTAGCCAATGCATGACGGATTCTAGACTCTTCTTGGCCGGATGGAGGGAGTTTAGGGGACAATTTGGGGTCTTTAAAAGAGCCACATTCCTGGACTTAAAATACTCTTGGCCAAAAACTCTCTCTAGTACATATATTCTCTCATCTCACGTAATACCTTGAGTTAGTGATTTGGTGAACAAGAGACTTCGGTTCCAGGGATCTAGTTGTTGTTCTTGTGTGAGATTTCCAGAGAAGATTTCACATAAGCTAGCTAGCACTAGTTGTTAGGCTTGTTCCCGGGGTGTGATTTCATGAAGAGAGGAAGAAAAAGGAAGTTCTTGCTTCTCCATCAACATCATCCACTGTCAAGACAATTACTGGAGTTTAGGAGCACAGTATAACTCTCTAACCTCCTTGTTTGTTGCTATTTTGTTACATAGAGTTGATCCATCTTTGGGGTTTCTTGTTTTTGAACACTTTTTGCATGTTTGTTGTTATTCTCGCTTCCGTTGCGTGTTCATAAAATCCCAACACACTTAGCATCTCCATCTGGTTTGAACTGACTGTTCAGCTTGAGCAGGAGCTGAGTCCTGTGTAGGCTGATCAGCTTGTTCTTGTTCAGGCCTTGAGATTTCTGCATCACAGTCCTTAGCCTCATGACCTCTACTTCTACACTTGTAGCATCTCCTTCTTCCAATGATTACAGGAGGTAGAGTGTCTAATAATCCTTGTGAGAACTTACTCTCAGTCTTAGGATTGTAAGTGGTGGATAACTTTTCAACTTTCTTTGCAAGTTGATTCACTTGATGATCACTGACTTTGGACTTACCTTTGTCAGATCTTTGTTTGTTATCCTTAGAAGTTTGACTAACAACCTTCTTCTCCATGGCTTTGGACTTACCTTTGCCATGGTGACTGGACTCACCAGTTTTAATAGGTTTGGACTTACCGCTGTTGATCTTCTTAGACTTACCAGGATCTACAACTTTGGACTTACCATTGTTGTGATTTGACCTCTGACTTACAGTGGTCTTCCTATTCTTGTAACTTCTCTCCGAGCCAGATAGAGAATGTTGTCTTTTGAAAGGATTTGGATTAAACCTTTCAATGACTGAAGTTCTTTGAATAGGCTGAGTACCTAATCCTTCTTGCATAGACTTACCATGCTGTTTAGATGTTGAGCACTCATCTACATGATCTTTAGCTCTCACAAACATATTGTATTTCAAGTTTGGATCATGTCTTTCCTCTGAAGCCGACTTTTACTCAATCAGTAGTCTATCCTCCTCAGAGTCTGTACTTGCTATCTCATCATCAGCTACATAAGCTGTTGTTTGATAGTCACCTCCAAGTACAACCTTTACCTGTTTAGGAATTTGTTGGTTTATGCACTTTTCAGCAAGCTTTGATGACTTACACCAATACTCAGTGACCTTTTGGAGTTGGTCAGCTTTGTCTTTAGCTTCCTGAAGTTCTTCACTTAGAAGTTTGTTAATGTGTCTTTGAAATTCAAGATCACATTGTGCTTTCTTACCAACATCAATGAGAGATTGATTTTCCTTAATCTCATCTTTAAGTTTAGCAATTTCAGCTTTGAGGTCAGTGTAAGAGTAGAAATTACTGACCTTGTACATGGAAGCAGGATCTCAATCACAGAGCTTGCTGTTTTCCTCAGCTTCTTTCATGTCAGCTTCAAAGATTGATTCGGACATACCATAATCAACCTCATAAATTTCCAACTCTTCATCTTCTTGAGCCATCAGACATACATCATCATCTGAGGTGGATGATTCTGTATCCCAGGTTTCAGCATATAACCCTTTTACACTGGGTTTGTCTTCTGGCTTTCCTTTCTTGAGCTGAGTATATTTGTTCTTGTATTTATCATCTTTGTAAGCATTCTTATCAACAACTGATGTTGATTCCACCTTCTTTGATCTGCACTCAGTAGCAATATGTCCTTTCTTCTGACAGTTGAAGCACACAACATTCTTGGGATCAAAGGAACTCTTCCCTTTGCCTCTATCAGATCTTCCTCTTCCCCTTTGAGCTCTTCTCAAACGTCTGGCTAACATTGCCATTTGCTCAGTGATATTTTGAACATCGTCAGTATCACTTTAGTCTGAGTCTGAGTGGTCAGCTTGAGATTCTAACTCATTCTCAGATTCAACAACTTGTGTCTTGGAACTTTTCTTCTTTTTCTGTGCAACCAATGGAAGTTCATTCTTATCCAAAGACTCCTTGAGTTGTTGTTGATCTGCTCTCTTTTGTTCCGTGATCTGTTCATGATTTAGCAAGAACCCATATATAGATTGTAGGTTATACACGTGCAGTGTTCCTCCAGCCCTCAGTGCTGTAGTTACATCATTAAACCTCTCTAGTAACACATCCAGAAATTTTAGCACAAGTTCAGCATCATCTTTCTTTACCCCCACACTTAGTAGGTCATTTATCAAGCAGTGAAACCTTGTGAACAAATCAGACAAGGTTTCATTCTTCTTTGAGAAGAAGTTTTCGTAGGATCTATTCAAATGATTCTTCTTCTGCTGCTTGACCAGATCTGTGCCCTCATAGGTAACACTCAATGTATCCTAGATATCTTTTGCAGATTGACACCCAGTGACAGTACGCAAGATTTCATTAGTCAGGGCATTTGCTAGAACACTTTTAGCCATATCATCCAGATTGAAAACTTTCCAGTCTTCATCAGTCCAAGATGCAATAGGCTTTCTTGTTTCCTTTTCAGATCTGCCAGGAGACGTATCACTGACAGAAGCAGGAATCTTGGGGATTATAGGTCCTTTTGTGAGAACATCTGACATACGGTTGTCAATGGATTTGTGGAATAGCATGGCTCTAAACTTCCACATAGGATAGTCAGAATCATCAAATATGAGACAACCTTTGGTAGACATCTGTGGAAAGTTTGAAGAATTGTTGCTTGTAGACATTGTAAACTTTCTCAGAATCTTGAACTTTCAACTTATGAAATCATTCAGCCTGCTCTGATACCAGTTGTTGGTCCCTTGTATGAGAATAACAACAAGCAACATGTGTGTAGAAGGGGAGTTGAATACACTTTCTGCGGAAATTGAACAAATCAAATAAAAGTGTCACACACAGTATATCAAACCATAATCAATTGAATGCTTTTATAAAGAAGATGATTACAATGCTTTAACTAAGAAGATGATTACAGTAACTATCAAGTAAGCAACTCTTGATATATAACCACCTAATATAAATCTCTCACTCTCTCAAACATAGCAATCTATAATCAACTTATGATTATAGATATTGACGACTCTCTAAACAGGATTTACACAGATTCAATCAACTTATGATTACTTACCAATCTTCACAACAAATGTGAATATTCGAACACACGAACACTTTGGGAATCTGTGAGTTTTCTTGATCACGTTGAACTGACAAACAGTAATCAAGAGTCGTAACACATACGGTGAGGTGAGGTTTGGCTCTGTAACTTGTTTTCAGAATCGTACTCGTCGTTCCTGAGTCGTACCTCTAAAGTTATCAGGAGATAAGTATTTATAATCCTGTTCCTACGGTTCCTAACAAACTAGACTAATTCTAATTTGCTAACTAACTATCGGATAACCCGGAATCTTGAATCTTGAATCTTCAATCTTGAGTCTTCAATCTTCAATCATGATTCTGAAGTCTTCTTATCCTTTCCGTAGATATAGAGAGTTAAAACAGAATTTAAAACACATTTAAATTCTTTTAAACTGATTTCTTTAGTTAGGCTGAGTTACTCAGCTTGAAACTCATCAAGCTGAGTTCTTCGAGAATACACTAAAAAACAAACATGGACTAACATGTATAATTATTAACTCATCCTTAGAAGTCTAAAGAATTAACTAAAACATATTTAGTAACTCTATCGAGCTGAATCTGCTTTTGAGCTGAGTCACTCAGCTTCAAACATATCAAGCTGTATACTCGATATATACCTTATGTGACATACACAGCTTATTAAACATATTAATAAACTAACTAAGGTGTAGAATAAACTGGTCGAACATATGCTCATCTTATACTAAGTCTGAATCACTACTAGTGTTCAGTCTGACTAAGCTTCATAAATCTGTTTAAGTTATATACAGAACACATCATACAAACTTAACTTTGTCTTATCAAATCTAAACAGATGAGATCATTTTCCCAATATAGTGCCTATAATGGAATGATCTTTGGGGACAGGGATAAGGCTCCATGCCTTATTTCTCTCAAACTCATTTAATTCCTCTTGCATAGCTTCAATCCAATCCTCATCCTCTAAGGCTTCTTCAGTCTTCTTTGGTTCCATTTGAGATAGGAAACCAAAGTTAGCAGCATAGTTAGCTGTAACCTTGGATCTGGTCATAACCCTTTCTTGGACATTTCCAATGATTTGATCTAGTCTCAATAGCAGCATTGTCAATAAACTTATGATCACTAAGATCCTCAGTCTGAGTGACTTCAGCTCCAAAAGGATTAACGAACTCATCATCTTTCTCAGCTTGAGAGTCCCTTGGAGCTTGTGACGATTTTTTTATGGACACACATCATCATCAATATCATCTCCCGTGACATATATAGGATTTAACATATTGGATTCCTCAGGCTTTTCAAGCTCACTCAAACTAACCAAGTCAGCTTGTCTATTCTCAACTTGATCAAGAATGTCTTCATCAAATGAGACATGAACTGATTCTTCTATAGCCTTTCTCCTAGTGTTATACACTCTGTATGATTTAGAGATTGAGGAATAACTAACGAATATTCCAGGATCAGCTTTGGGTTCCAACTTATGGAGCTGATCTCTTTGATTCAGCACATAGCATTTTGAACCAAAGATATGGAAATAACCTATATTGGGCTTTCTAGATTTATACATCTCATATGATGTTTTGTCATGTCTTTTGACAATGATTGACCTATTTTGGGTATAACAGGTTGTATTAACAGCTTCATCCCAAAAATAAAGTTTCAATCCTGCCTCACGTAGCTTTGTTCTAGCAGCCTCAGTTAAGGTTCTATTTCTCCTCTCAACAACTCCATTTTGTTGGGGAGTTCTGACAAATGATAAAGTTTGTAATATTCCCTTTTGTTCACAGACGCTTTCGAGCATTGAGTTTCTAAACTCAGTCCCATGATCACTTCTGAGTTGCTTTACAGACAAACCTTTCTGCAACTCTTCCTTTTTGATATAACTTATTATCTCCAGGGCAGCCTCACTTTTGGATTTTAGGAATATTACCCAGGTGAATCGTGAGAACTCATCTACTATCACTAGTGTGTACTTCTTACCACTTAGACTTGGAGTACTTATGGGTCCAATCAGATCCATATGCAACATATGCAGTGGGTCTGTTATTGAAAAATTTTGCTTTGATTTAAAGAACACTTTATGGTGTTTTCCTTGTTCACAAGCTGAACACAATTTGTCCTTGAAAAATGTTATTTTTGGTAATCCAGAGACTAACTCTTTATTAGATAGCATATTTATATTTTTGAAATTTAACTGTGATAATCGTTTATGCCACAACCAACTCAGCTTAGGAATAGATTGGGAATACAAGCAGGTTTCAGTATAGGGATCAACAGAATTAAGATCAAGTAGATACACATCAATTTCTTTTTTAGCTATTAATACAGGCTTTCCCATAGCATTATATATTGTTCCTGCTTTCTTGCTAAAAGTAACAATGTTGTCTTCATCACACAATTGGCTGATAGTAATCAGATTGTGCTTAAGCCCCTTGACATATGCAACCTTCTGGAAAGTAACTTTGCCAGCATGCATCTTCCCATAGCCTTAAGTTCTTCCATAGGAATTGTCTCCAAATGTTACTTTAGAACCTTCGTATTCCTGGAAATCACTAAGAAGTCCTTTCCACACTGTCATGTGCCTTGAGCATCCACTATCCAAGTACCATTTACTTGAACCTGCACATGATATAAAAACTAAACACATTAGTTTTGTTTGGGAACCCACTTCTTGGTGGTCTCTGATGAGGAGCACTTAGCATCTCCATCTTGTTGAACTGACTGTTCTGCTTGAGCAGGAGCTGAGTCATGTGTAGACTAATCAGCCTGTTCTTGTTCAGGCCTTGAGATTTCAACATCACAGTCCTTAGCCTCATGACCTCTACTTCTGCATTTGTAGTGGATAACTTTTCAAATTTCTTTGCAAGGTGATTTACTTGATGTTCACTGACTTTGGACTTACCTTTGTCAGATCTTTGGTTGTTGTCCTTTTGATTAGAAGCTTGACCAACAAACTTCTTTTCCATGACCTTGGACTTACCTTTGTCATGCTTACTGGACTCACTAGTTTCAACAGATTTGGACTTACCACTGTTGATCTTCTTGGACTTACCAAGATCCACAACTTTGGACTTACCATTGTTGTGATTTGACCTCTGACATACAGTGGTCTTCCAATTTTTGTAACTTCTCTCAGAGCCAGATAGAAAATGTTGTCTTTTGAAAGGATTTGGATAAGCCTTTCTATGAGTGAAGTTCTTTGAATAGGTTAAGTGCCTAATCTATCCAACACAGACTTACCATGCTGTTTGGATGTTGAGCACTCATTTCCATGATCTTTAGCCTTTACAAACATAATGTATTTAAGGTTTTGACCATGTTTCTTCTCTGAGGTTAACTTATGAGACTCAATAAGTTGTCTATCCTCCTCAGAGTATGTACTTGCTATCTCATCATCAGCTACATAAGCTGCAGTTTGCTAGTCACCTCCTTGTACAGCTTGTACCTATTTAGGAATTTGTTGGTTTTTGCATTTTTCTACAATCTTTGATGACTTACACCAAGACTCAGTGACCTTTTGAAGTTGGTCAGCTCTGACTTTAGCTTCCTCAATGTCTTCACTTAGAAGTTTATTAATGTGTCTTTGACATTCAAGATCACATTGTGCTTTCTTACCAACATCAATGAGAGATTGATTTTCGTTAATCTCATTCTTCAGTTTAGCTATCTCAGCTTTGAGGTCCTTTTGAGACTTAAAGATGGTCTTGAAATCATTTAACAAATAATCGAAGGCAAGACCCTTTTCTTCATCGGTGTAAGAGTTGAAATTACTAACCTTGTACATGGAAGCAGGATCCCAATCACTAAGCTTGTTGTTTTCCTCAGCTTCCTTCATGTCAGCTTCAAAAGTTGACTCGGACAAACCATAATCAACCTCGTCAATTTCAAACTCTTCATCTTCTTGAGCCATTAGACATACATCAACATCTAAGGTAGATGATTCTGTATCCCAGGTTTTAGCATATAGACCTTTTGCACTGGGTTTGTCTTCAGGATTTCCTTTCTTGAGCTGAGTATATTTCTTCTTGTATTTGCCAGCTCTGTAAGCATTCTTATCAGCAACTGATGCAGATTCTTCCTTCTTTAATCTGCACTCAGCAGCAATGTGTCCCTTCTTCTGACAGTTGAAGCACACATCCTTCTTGGGATCAAAGGAACTCTTCCCTTTACCCTGTCAGATCTTCCTCTTCCCCGTTGAGCTTTTCTCAAACGTCTGGCTAACATGGCCATCTGCTCAGTGATAGTCTGAACATCATCAGTATCACCTGAGTCTGAGTCTCAGTAGTCCGATTGAGATTCTGACCCAGTCTCAGATTCAACAACTAATGCCTTGGAACTTTTCTTCTTCTTCTGTGAAACTAATGCAATATCTGCTTTATTCAAGGACTCCTTAAGTTGTTCTTATGAAGTTCTCTTGTGCTCTGTATTCTATTCATGGTTGAGCAAGAACCCATAAATGGACTGTAGGTTGTACAAATGCTATGTTCCTCCAGCCCTCAGTGTTGTGGTTACTTCATTGAACCTTTCTAGTAACACATCCACAAACTTCAGCACAAGTTCAGCTTCATCTTTCTTCACACCTACACTTAGTAGGTCATTTATCAAGCAGTGAAACCTTGTGAACAAATCAGGCAAGGTTTCATTCTTCTTCGAAAAGAAGTTTTCGTAGGATCTATTCAGATGACTCTTCTTTTGCTACTTGACCAGATCAGTGCCCTCATATGTAATGCTTAATGTATCCCAGATCTCTTTTGCACTTTGACACCCAGTCACTGTATGCAAGATCTCGTTGGTCAGGGTGTTTGCTAGAACACCCTTTGCCTTATCATCCAGATTGAACAGTTTCCAGTCTTCATATGTCCAGGATGCAACAGGCTTCCTTACTTTTTTTTCACTTCTGTCTGTTTTATCAGCGGACGTATCACTGACAACAGCAGAAATCTTGCGGATAATTGGTCCTTTGGTAATGACATCGGACATACGATTGTCAATGGACTTGAGGAATAACATGGCTCTGAATTTCCACATAGGATATTCAGATCCATCAAAGATGGGATAACCCTTGGCAGACATCTGAGGAAAGTTTGAAGAATTGTTGCTTGTAGACATCTTGAACTTTCTCAGAATATTGAACTTTCAACTTATGAACTTGTTCAACCTGCTCTGATACCAGTTGTTGGTCCCATGTTGAGAATAACAACAAGCAACAGATGTGTAGAAGGGATGAATACACTTTCTGCGGAAATTGAACAAATCAAAATAAAGTGTTACACATAGTAAATCAAACCATAATCGAATACTTTGCTTTTCATTAATAAGAAGATGATTACAAACTCTATCAAGTAAGCAACTCTTGATATGTAAACATCTAATATAAATCTCTCAATCTTTCAAACTTAGCTATCTATAATCAACTTATGATTATAGACACTAAACGACTCTCTAAACAGGATTTAATCACAGATTGAAAACTTACCAATCTCACAACTAATGTGAGTATTCGAACACACGAGTATCTTTGCAATCTGTGAATATCTTGATCACGTTGAACTGACAAACAGTGATTCAAGAATCGTAACACGTACGGTTGAGGTGAGGTATTTGGCTCTGTAACTTGTTTTTAGAATCGTTCCTCTAAACTTATCAGGATGATAAGTATTTATAATCCTGTTCCTACGGTTACTAACAAACTGGACTAATCCTAATTTGCGAACTAACTACCAGATAACTCGGAATCTTGAATCTTGAATCTTCTTATCTTGAGTCTTCAATCTTGATTCTGGAGTCTTCTTATCCTTCCCGTAGATATAGAGAGTTAAAAATATAAATTTAAAACATATTCAAATTTTCTTTGGGCTGACTTCTTACTCGGACTGAGTTACTCAGCTTGAAACTTATCAAGCTGAGTTCTTCGAGAACAAACTCGAAAACCAACATGAACTAACACGTATATTAATAAACTCATCTTTAGAAATCCTAAGAGTTAGCTAGAACTTATTTAGCAACTCTGTTAAGCTGACTCAGTATATACGCTGAGTCACTCAGCTTGAAACACATCAGGCTGAAAGCTCAATATATATCTTAGGTGACATACACTGCTTATCACACGTAGTGATAATCTTACCAATATATAGTATAAGCTGATCGAACATATGCTCAGCTTATATTCAGCTTATGCTCAGTCTGAAACACTATAATTGTTCAGTCTGATCAACCCTCATAATTCTGTTTAAGTTATATCTAGAACATATCTAACAAACTTAACTTTGTCTCATCAAAACTCAACTGATAAGATCATCTTCCCAACAAAGTCCCCCTATTTGATGATGACAAAACCACCAAACAGTTCTTAAGTTTGTTTAACAGAATTATGTTTTAAATCTCAAACTTATTAACATTTTATATTTGAACTAATCAAATATTAATTGAACATATCAATTTTAATTGAACTTATCAATTATAAGCGGAACATACCAACTTTAAGTTGAACACACCAACTAAATACATTAATGAATAAGAACTAATCAATTCTTCATTCAAGCTGAACTTATCAGACTAATAATTATGAACATATCATAACACAGTTGAACATTTCAAACTCATACTTGTATTAATTGAACATATCATAATACAAAATTTTTGATCACTTAGATCATAAACACTTAGTGCTTACAAAATTAGAACTAACCTAATTTATACAATAGAACTAATATATTCAGGATGCAGCTTTTCAAACTCCTTGATCTCCTTGTTTATTTCTTCAACGATTTCTTGCAATTAGGCAAGTGTTGAAGCTGATCCTTTTGTGATCTGATTGCCCTATTTAGTCTGTATCTGAAGTTACATTCTGTTCAGACTTTCCCACTATTTGTCTCAGAGCAAACACTTGTGTTACCCTACATATATATATATATATATATATATATATATATATATATATATATATATATATATATATATATATATACTGGCATCAGACTGGAAGCATTGTTCACCATTTTTATCTAAGTATATGAATCTCTTCTGAGGCTTTTCTGTTGGAACACGGTATGGAGCACAAGGCACAGCGGAAGCACAAAAAGAGTTTAAAAACCGAACACCGAACAAAATCGGGTCCATACATGTTCCAAAGTGATGATCTTCTACAAAATCAAAATTGCAACTAAAAGAACAAGAAAGAGGGCTGAAAGTACCTATTTACCTTTCTGAAGTCGGCTGTAGCAAATGCAAAACCGGGATAAACAAGAGATCCAAGTGTATCTCCTCTATTGCTAGTCCACACCAAGGTATACTCGATCCCCGTAAGCTAGTACCCCATCTAGTGAACATCCCTCACGACTCCACCTTCTGGAACAACCCACAAGCTTCTCCTCTTGCACCCAAGAACACTCACCACACTCAAGAATCTATCACTTAGTGTATATTGTATGTATCTCTTTCATGTAGGTGCCAATAGAGAAAAGAGAGAAAGTTAGAATTGAGTCTCATGTAAGTTCTACAACAGTTCCAGACCACAATGACTCTCATTTGGCCGGATTAGAAGTAGTATCCCATTGGACCAAAAGATGGCCCAATCAGAATAAAGGAATTCATGCAGACTGTCCTTCACGGCCTCTCACGGCCCGTGAAGAGCCCGTGAAGACAAAATGCGCCGTGACTGGCCATAGTCCTTCACGTCCTGTGCCGCGTCGAGTGACTCGTGAGGGCGTCATCCTCTATGAACCCTTCATGACCTCTCACGAGCCGTGAAGACCCAAAGGTATCACAACACATGTCAGTAGTCGAGTCAATCGTGGGGCGGTGGGCTTCATGACCCGTGGAGCATCCCTCACGGCCGTGAAACCCCAAAATCAAACAATTTGATTTTTGGACCTTCTCTCTTTATCAGTAAGCTGTCAGGATCAATCCTTGGTGTGTGACCCAATAGGCTCGCACTTCATCAGCAATAACACCATTGTACGTGTGTCAGTGGGCAGACACCAACAGACTCCCACTTACACATGACACAACGTACCCATACGTATCACAGACAGGAAGCGGCCTCTATCAAGGCATCCCTGCCCCTAAGTCAGCACGAGGTATATCATCCCATAGACAAGTACCAATTCCTAACTCAACGGTTTGAAATAGCCCTATAGATAAGTGATCAACCATCCTTTTGTTCGCGATATCTATGTGAAGACCAGACATGGTACTAAGTCATTCTCAGTCCTTCACGATTATGTTTCTTGATCGAGATTGGTGGTGACCAAAATATACAAGTTGCAATCGATCACACATCATTGCAAGCTTGAGCATGGCCATACATTTTGGTGTCAGCGCCCAATCATCGAGGGGCCCAAGGATATCTCTCCAAACAGAGGAACAAATTCCTTTGACTACATTGCCCACCACAATGATCATACTCTGCCCAGCTACTCCGTTTATAACAACCAGTTACGAACTGCGTTTGAAAGCAACTAGAGCAAAGCAAACCAAAGTGATGCAGACACATGCATCTCCAGTATGAGGATGAACTGATATTATCATCCTGAATCACTCATGACAAGTACCACAAAGTGAATTCAGGTGTGGGTCATCCAGTCACTTGAAACACTTTCAAGTATAGGCGAAGTATTGCGTCCCTGTGTCCCAATCACCATTAGATACTTGACCAATCACTTCCCTCAGCCTTCATTCAGAATTCCTTCCCTTGAAGAATGATGGCTGTGGACGTTTAGAATGTAAACACATTCAGGGAAGAGGTAAAACATGCAAAGTTGGAACACAATAAGGCTTACTGAGAGTACTCGTTACACGCGCATTACCAAACCCCTTTCATAATCGATACAAGCAGAAGCACAATATTGCTTAATATTCCCAAAGATAAAGCATATCAAAACTTTACTAAAACAAACTCATGCTAAGTTCATGCAGACCTTAGTATGACATTCATCACTAGACTGCAACTATAGCTCAGTAAACGGACCATCCACGTTGTCATCCGTGTGTACTTTGACATTGACCATATCCCACTTCAACCAATCACTCACCAGGTGTGCGTTGATAGGATTACGATCATTAATCCATGCCATTATACCTTCATTGTTTCAATGAACCCAATAAGGTAAACAACGCTTGGTTTTATGATTTTATGTGCATAAGCCATCGTACTCTCATAGTTTTCATAAAGATCTCTATAGAGTCAGCGATGCTTAGTTCTCAGTGATCAAATCCCTGCTACAACCAACCACTTCCAAAGTGTGCGTTGATGGGTTTTTGATCGTTTAGTCCAAGCAGTTATACCTTCATTGCTTCAAAAGAACCCAATAAGGTAAACAATGCTTGGTTCACAATATTTAGTGTGTATAAGCCATCGTATTCTCATTGCCTCAAAAGAACCCAATAGAGTCAACGATTCTTTAAGAAACACGTAAATTAACAACACCATATTTAGAAGGATCGCAAACCTCAATCAAGATCGGCGGTTGTCCTTTAAAGTAGAAGCCATCACAAGAGTAACAACTCACTTTAAGCTTCTTCTAATTACATCACTACAAGAACATATACTCATATTTCTTGTATTCCACAAACTTCTTTGAATATCCCATATTTTATGTTCTATCCAAGCTAAATCAAGACATTCTATTCAAAACATAGTATGTTCTAGACATACCAAATAGGATTATAACAACGCTCCCACTAGCTCTGGCATCTATCCAAGTTTCATCATTGCTTACTGAAAACTCAAACACTTGATTTTCTTAGCAAAGATTCCAAAACATAGATTTATTCTAAGCCCAAAAGGACTCCATGTTTGTAGACTTCATAAGGATACTCAGGATGTAAAAGACCCTCGGACAGTGTAATGAACACTTCCTCATAAAATTCCTATAACGGAATACGGTCTTCGCATCATACTGCCATAAAACGGCATAAGCATCCGCTTAAACTTCAACATAACTACTGGGAGAATGTCTTCATATGATTTCTACCCAATGGTCAATCATCATGAAACCATTGCCTCTCAGTCAGTATTTGAAGTTATCTACAAACTTATCCATGCAGATCTCATTCCCAAACGATCTATTTACACCATCAGGTCAAAACCTAGGTGTTGGATTAACCAAGTTCAAAACTTGAAAATCCGGCATGGAATATATCTTATGTTATTACACTCCTCTTCTTAGCAGACTCAAGGGCCCACTACAGCTTCTGGTAGTTGATGCATACATCACGTATTATCAATAAGTCATCGTGCTCAGATATAATAAATTATACTCTTCTGGTCTTATGACGAGTCTTACCAGACATATGAAGAAGTAATAACTTTATGCCAGATACTCCAACATAGCCATGTTGAGTTTCAATCATTTCTGATCAAATGCAAGTGCCAACATCAGGTCTTTTTTGTTTAAATCTCATGTTCTTCCACTGGAATGCTTCAGTTATTCCTTTCACTTTTCGAGCAACCAAACCCGGTTCCCAAAAGATATGAAATGAATATCTGAAACCAAGAAGAACTATTTAAATGTATTAGCATCCTCCAAGTTCATCCATCTCCCACTAAATGTAGTCTGGATAACTCTAATCTATGAGATAGACAAGCAAAGAACACTTTCTAGTCGAATCTCCTTATATGCTAATTTGACCATCTTTGTTGATTTAATATTGGAACATTGCCCGTCATTACTCAAGTACACCCACTTAATAGGTTAATTATGTTTAAGCCATCAAGACGGAACCATAACCACTATGTTCCGTTTCTTCACTTGACGATGCATGTAAATCATGTATCCTAGGAGAAGTGAATTATGAGAAATTCCCATTATTCTCATGATGGTAGAGGAATCTAGAGTCTACATGCTCAACATCATGCCAGATTTGAGTAACTTAGTTCCTCTTGCCTTCTTTATCTTAAATTTGTTACGGGTGAGTCTTGAACACCTCTCAGGTTTCAGACATTTATCTAATAAATTAGATATACCCTTCCCTTCTACCACCATCGGTAAAGGTAACAAATCATACTTAGTTATTCCTTATGACTTTGCTTGATCGGTCTTTACACAAACGTGCAAACGAAATCCAACAAGCCTTTATTCCTCTCACATTAAAAAGTGAAGGATATGTTAGTTATTTAGCCTTATAAGCAAAATTTTGCAATGAACAATTGACGAACTGTCAAAAGATTCCAAGTTCCTAACCACATGGAACTTGGTGATGCAAGTCTTGTTTATATGATTAAATCAACTATATCATCAGGATAACAATTCAATAATCATTCATAATCATTCCATTACTTCTTTAAGCAAAAGCTTATCATAAATGCCAAGACATGAATAAACGTTGAAATAAATTACCACCAAATACATGATTCAAAGTAGAATTCATCGTCATCACAGGCATTAAAAGATACAATGCTTCTTGCCACGCAGGGCGTAAGACAAAGATCTAAATGAAGTAATAGTATAGCTAGATGGAATGGAAAAACTCTTCTTCCAATCCTTTTGGTTAGGGACAACCACCATGTTTCCCTTTCTAAGGTCCAGCTCTCCATGTATCCATTACCTACTTCTAATAAACACCTGCACTTTGTAACAAACAAGTTTGTGACAAACGTGAGTGTTTTGACTAGCGTTCAAAACCCTGTCTTTAGAAGTAGAAGATAAATGGAGTTTGATCATGGATGTACATGAAGAGGATGAGCTAACGTTCTTCTGCTTTAGGATACTTAGCTCTATCAGGCATTTAGGGCAGGCGTGACGACGCCAATTTCCAATTTCTTCGCAAAAGTAGCAAACTACCCCATGTGGAACATCATCATGAGGCACAATCTCATTGTCCTCCGACTCCACAGTTACGGATGGCCCAGTCATACAAGGCTTTCCATTTGATGTCATTTTCTCCTTCTTGCTAGTATGTTCGCTAGTAGCCAAAGTGAATGTGGACGAGGTACGATCCTTCTCAACCATGTAAGACTGTACAGCCTTCAGCAAGTCTTGAAGTTCGATCAAAGATTTATCCAAATTGTCTTTGTGATAGTTCTTGACAAACTTCTCATAAGATGCGGGCAGTGACTGGAGGATCATATCCACCGCAATCTCCCTCCCTATTGGAAGTCCAAGTCTCTCCAATTGGTCCATGTATCCCTTCATCATAAGGAAATGGACATTTACATCCTCACCTTCCTGCATCCTACAACCGACCAAAGCATTTATACACTCAAACCGTTCTTGTCTAACCTGCTGTGGGAACATATCCTTTCGCCGGTTGATCAAGTCACACACACTCAATTGCTCAAGCTGCTGACGCAACTCAAAGCTCATAATTGATAACATAAGACAAGAAATATCTTGTGCATCTCTGACGCGCTTCTTAAAAGAGTATCGAGTGGCCCAGTTCGCGTTGGTAGCAGGTGGCTCTGGAAAGAGCTCCTCAAGGACGTGCAACTTTGACTCGTGACAGAGGACAATCCTCAATACACGATACCAGTCAGCGAAGTTCACTCCTATGAGTCTCTCCCTTTCTAGGAATAATCGAAGTTTAAAGTTTGGTGTGGTGTCGTTAATGTTTGCCATCTATAAAAGAGTACATGTTTTAGTTAGTTTCAATATAATCCTCGTTGAAACAATTACCCAGCTGATTAAGAAAACCAAATTATCTTAACAAGGGCTAAGAACCTCAAGATACCCCAATCCTTGACGGGTTTGCCGCGGATCACTTCATGGAGACATGAATTGATTCTTCTATAGCCTTTCTCCTAGTGTTAGACACTCTGTATGATTTGGAGATTGAAGAATTACCAACGAATATTCCAGGAACAGCTTTGGGTTCCAACTTATGGAGCTGATCTCTTTGATTCAGGACATAGCATTTTGAACCAAAGATATGGAAATAACCTACATTGGGCTTCATCCCAAAAATAAAGTTTCAATCCTGCCTCACATAGCATTGGTCTAGCAGCCTCAATTAAGGTTCTATTTCTCCTCTCAGTAACACCATTTTGTTGGGGAGTTTAGATAGATGAGAACGTTTGTAATACTTCCTTTTGTTCACAGAAGCTTTCAAGGGTTGAGTTTCTGAACTCAATCCCATGATCACTTCTGAGTTGCTTTACAGAAAAACCTTTATGCAACTCTTCCTGTTTGATAAAACTTATTATCTCCAGGGCAGCCTCACTTTTGGATTTTAGGAATATTACTCAGGTAAATCGTGAGAACTCATCTACTATCACCAGTGTGTACTTCTTTCCACTTAGGCTTGGAGTACTTATGGGTCCAAACAGATCCATATGCAATATATGCAGTGGGTCTGTTATTGAAAATTATTGCTTTGATTTAAAGGACCCTTTATGGTGTTTCCCTTATTCACAAGCTGGACACAAATTGTCCTTGACAAATGTGATTTTTGGTAATCCGGAGACTAACTCTTTATTGGATAGCATATTTATATATTTGAAATTTAAATGTGATAATCGTTTATGCCACAACCAATTCAGCTTAGGAACAGATTGGGAATACAAGCAGGTTTCAGTAGAAGGATCAGCAGAATTAAGATCAAGTAGATACACATCTCTTTCACTTTCAGTATAAGGATCAGCAGAATTAAGATCAAGTGATAATCGTTCCTGCTTTCTTCCTAAAAGTAACAATGTTGTCTTCATCACAAAATTGGCTGATACTAATCAGATTGTGCTTAAGACCCTTGACATATGCAACCTTCTGGAAAGTAACTTTGCCAGCATGCATCTTCCCATAGCCTTTAGTTCTTCCATAGGAATTGTCTCCAAATGTTACTTTAGGACCTTCGTCTTCTTGGAAAACACTAAGAAGTCCTTTCCACCCTGTCATGTGCCTTGAGCATCCACTATCTAAGTACCATTTACTTGAACCCTGCACATGATATAAAAACTAAACACATTAGTTTTGGTTGGGAACCCACTTCTTGGTGGGTTCTGATGAGGAGCAGTTAGCATCTCCATCTTGTTGAACTGACAGTTCAGCTTGAGCAGGAGCTGAGTACTGTGTAGACTGATCAGCCTGTTCTTGTTCAGGCCTTGAGATTTCAACATCACAGTCCTTAGCCTGATGACCTCTACTTCTGCACTTGTAACATCTCCTTCTTCCAATGATTACAGGAGGTAGAGTATCCAATAATCCTTGTGAGAACTTGCTCTCTGTCTTAGGATTATATGTAGTGTATAACTTTTCAAATTTGTTTGCAAGTTGATTCACTTGATGCTCACTGACTTTGGACTTACCTTTGTCAGATCTTTGTTTGTTATCCTTTTAATTAGAAGCTTGACTAACAAACTTCTTTTCCATGACCTTGTACTTACCTTTGTCATGCTTACTGGACTGACCAGTTTCAACAGGTTTGGACTTACCACTGTTGATCTTCTTGGACTTACCAAGATCCACAACTTTGGACATACCATTGTTGTGATTTGACCTCTGACTTACAGTGGTCTTCCTATTCTTGTAACTTCTCTCCATGCCAGATAGAGAATGTTGTCTTTTGAAAGGATTTGGATTAAGCCTTTCTATGACTTAAGTTCTTTGAATAGGCTGAGTGCCTAATCTGTCCAACACAGACTTACCATGCTGTTTGGATGTTGAGCACTCATTTCCATGATCTTTAGCCTTTACAAACATATTGTATTTAAGGTTTTGACCATGTTTCTTCTCTAAAGCTAATTTCTGAGACTCAATCAGTTGTCTATCCTCCTTAGAGTGTGTACTTGCTATCTCATCATGAGCTACATATGCTACAGTTTTATAGTCACCTCCAAGTACAACTTGTACCTGTTTAGGAATTTGTTGGTTTATGCACTTTTCAGCAAGCTTTGATGACTTACAGCAAGACTCGGTGACCTTTTGAAGTTGGTCAGCTTTGACTTTAGCTTCCTGAACTTCTTTACTTAGAAGTTTATTAATATGTCTTTGACATTCAAGATCACATTCAAGATCACATTGTGCAATGAGAGATTGATTTTCCTTAATCTCATTCTTCAGTTTAGCTATCTCAGCTTTGAGGTCCTTTTGAGACTTAAGGATTGTCTTGAAATCATTTAAGAAATTACAAACCTTGTACATGGAAGCAGGATCCCAATCACTAAGCTTGCTGTTTTCCTCAGCTTCCTTCATGTCAGCTTCAAAAGTTGACTCGGACAAACCATAATCAACTTCGTCAATTTCAAACTCTTCATCTTCTTGAGCCATTAGACATACATCATCATCTGAGGTAGATGATTCTGTATCCCAGGTTTCAGCATATAAACCTTTTTACTGGGTTTTTCTTCAGGCTTTCCTTTCTTGAGCTGAGTATATTTCTTCTTGTATTTGTCAGCTCTGTAAGCATTCTTATCAGCAACTGATGATGATTCTTCCTTCTTTAATCTGCACTCAGCAGCAATGTGTCCCTTCTTCTGACAGTTGAAGCACACATCCTTCTTGGGATCAAAGGAACTCTTCCCTTTTGTACCTGTCAGATCTTCCTCTTCCCTGTTGAGCTCTTCTCAAACGTCTGGCTAACATGGCCATCTGCTCAGTGATAGTCTGAACATTATCAGTATCACCTGAGTCTGAGTCTGAGTGGTCAGCTTGAGATTCTGACTCAGTCTCAGATTCAATAACTAATGCCTTGGAACTTTTCTTCTTCTTTTGTGCAACTAATGCAATATCTGATTTTATCCAAGGACTCCTTAAGTTGTTGTTGTGAAGTTCTCTTGTGCTCCGTGATCTGTTCATGGTTGAGCAAGAACCCATAAATGGACTGTAGGTTGTACAAATGCAATGTTCCTCCAGCACTCAGTGTTGTGGTTACTTCATTGAACATTTCTGGTAACACATCCAGAAACTTCAGCACAAGTTCAGCTTCATATTTCTTCAAACTCACACTTAGTAGGTCATTTATCAAGCAGTGAAACCTTGTGAACAAATCAGGCAAGGTTTCATTCTTCTTCGAATGGAAGTTTTCGTAGGATCTATTCAAATGACTCTTCTTTTGCTGCTTGACCAGATCAGTGCCCTCATATGTAATGCTTAGTGTATCCCAGATCTATTTTGCACTTTGACACCTAGTCACTGTATGCAAGATCTCATTGGTCAGGGCATTTGCTAGAACACTCTTTGCCTTATCATCCAGATTGAACAGTTTCCAGTCTTCATCTGTCCAGGATGCAACAGGCTTTGTTACTTCTTTTTCACTTCTGTTTGTTTTATCAGCGGATGTATCACTAACAACAGCAGAAATCATGGGGATAATTAGCCCTTTGGTAATGACATCGGACATACGATTGTCAATGGACTTGAGAAATAATATGGCTCTGAATTTCCACATAGGATAAATAGATCCATCAAAGATGGGACAACCCTTGGCAGACATCTGAGGAAAGTTTGAATAATTGTTGCTTGTAGACATCTTGAACTTTCTCAGAATGTTGAACTTTCAACTTATGAACTTGTTCAACCTGCTCTGATCCCAGTTGTTGGTCCCTTGGTGAGAATAACAACAAGCAACAGATGTGTAGAAGGGGGGTTGAATACACTTTCTGAGGAAATTGAACAAATCAAAACAAAGTGTTACACATAGTAAATCAAACCACAATCGAATCCTTTGCTTTTCATTAATAAGAATATGATAACAGACTCTATCAAGTAAGCAACTCTTGATATGTAAACACCTAATATAAATCTCTCAATCTTTCAAACTTAGCTATCTATAATCAACTTATGATCATAGACACTAAACGAATCTCTAAACAGGATTTAATCACAGATTGAAAACTTATCAATCTCACAACTAATGTGAGTATTCGAACACACGAATAGCTTGGCAATCTGTGAATATCTTGATCACGTTGAACTGACAAACAGTGATTCTGGAATCTTCTTATCCTTCCCGTAGATATAGAGAGTTAAAAAGATAAATTTAAAACATATTTAAATTTTCTTTGGGCTGACTTCTTACTCAGCTTGAAACTTATCAAGCTGAGTTCTTGGAGAACAAACTCGAAAACCAACATGAACTGACACGTATATTAATAAACTCATCCTTAGAAGTCCTAATAGTTAGCTAGAACTTATTTAGCAACTCCGTTGAGCTGACTCAGTATATACGCTGAGTCACTCAGCTTGAAACACATCAGGCTGAAAGCTCAATATATATCTTAGGTGACATACACAGCTTTTCACACATAGTGATAATCTTTCTAAGATATAGTATAAGCTGATCGAACATATGCTCAGCTTATATTCAGCTTATGCTCAGTCTGAAACACTATAAGTATTCACTCTGATCAAGCTTCATAATTTTGTTTATGTTATATCTAAAACGTATCTAACAAACTTAACTTTGTTTCATCAAATCTCAACTGATGAGATCATCTTCCCAACATATACCTTTTTTAGGAGAGAGAAAAGTTACCGTTGGAAATCCCTATTTATCCATTACTTTAACGAACTTACAGATAGATGTAACAGTAATCGAGATTAAACACATCATATCCCAACGGATAAGTTTGTAAAATAACATTTTTGACATACAAAAATATTATTTACACTGTTGTATTACACCAATATAATGACTCAGAATCAATGACACTTAGTCATTTTCATTTGAGACTAACTCAAGATATTTTAACCACACTTAGCAGTTAAAACATGTTTGGAACAGACCAAACATGTGAACTTATCACTCAACTTAACCAAGTAAATAGTTTATGAATACATATCTATAAACTGTATGCTCAGCTTAAGACACATAGTCTTTGTCAAGCTGAAACTCAGTTTTAGAAACTTATGTAGGGGTTGAGCATACCCAATTTATTTAGCAGATAGGAAAAACTTTTCTCATCAAGAGGTTTGGTAAAGATATATGCTAATTGATCATCTGTGGAGATAAAATTTATGCCAACTTTACCTTTTTCCAAGATGTCTCTTATGAAGTGATGTTTAATCAAGCTGGGTTCTTCGAGAACAAACCCGAAAACAAACATGAACTAACATGTATAATAATTAACTCATCCTTAGAAGTCCTAAGAGTTAGTTAGAACTTATTTAGCAACTATGTTGAGCTGACTCAGTATATACGCTGAGTCACTCAGCTTGAAACACATCAGGTTGAATACTCAACCTATATCTTAGGTGACATACACAGCTTTATCAAACACATTGATAATCTTACTAAGATATAATCTAAGCTGATCGAATATATGCTCAGCTTATATTTAGCTTATACTCAGTTTGAAACACTATAAGTGTTCAGTCCGACTAAGCTTCATAATTCTGTTTAAGTTGTATTTAGAACTCATCATACAAACTTAAATTTGTCTCATCAAATCTTAATGGATGAGATCATTGGACCAACACGGACTCCTTTAGATACAAAAGACCTCGATTTGGTGTACCTTTAAGGTACCTAAAGATCATTTTCATATCTTGAAGATTTGATTCCTTAGGATCTGCCTGATATCTTGCACAGACACATGTAGCAAACATCATATCAGGTCTACTAGCTATCAAATAGAGTAATGAACCTGTCATTCCTCTATAGGTAGATTGACATACAGACTTTCCATATGAGTCAATGCTCAGCTTGACAACTGGTGACATGGGTGTTTTCATGGTTGAACTAGAATCAAAACCATATTTTCTTTATCAAATCAAGAACATACTTTCTTTGATTAATGAATATTCCATCAGGATTTTGTTAAATCTGCAAACCTAGGAAATATGTCATTTTACCAATCATACTCATCTTGTATCTTTTTTATATAACTTTGGAGAACCATTCATATAGAGATTCATTTGTAGAACCAAAAATAATGTCATCCACATAGATCTATACAAGAATCACCTGTCCTTTACTCTTTTTAATGAAGAGTGTCTTATCAATACTACCTCTGGTAAAGTCTATTGATAGTAGATATTTGGACAGTGTATTATACCAAGCTCTTGGAGCTTGTTTTAGACCATACAAAGCCTTGTCTAACTTATAGACATGATATGGATACTTTGAACTGAAAAAGCCAGGAGGTTGTTTCACATAGACTTCCTCTTGAAGTTTTCCATTTAGGAAAGCACTTTTCACATCCATTTGATAGACTTTGAAGTATTTATATGCTGCATAATCTAAGAACAGCCTAATGGCTTCAATTATAGCAACAGGGGCAAATGTCTCATTATAATCTATTCCTTCTTCTTGTCTATACCCTTGTGCTACCAGCCTGGTTTTGTTCCTAACAATCACTCCATCCTTGTCCATTTTGTTTCTATAGACCCACTTAGTGCCTAAAATTGTATGATCTTTGTGGGCTGGGACAAGACTCCATACCTTGTTTCTCTCAAACTCATTTAATTCCTCTTACATAGTTTCAATCCAGTCCTCATCCTCTAAGGCTTCTTCAGTCTTCTTTGGTTCCATTTGAGATAGAAAACCAAAGTAAGCAGCATAGTTTCCTGTTGCCCTAGATCTGGTAATAACTCTTTCTTGAACATTACCAATCACTTGATCTTTGAGGAACTTAAATGTTGTAGTAGGAGATTGTGGTTCTGGACTTGAGTGATATTGAGGACTCTGAGGTGAACTTACATCCTCAGTCTCAATTACAACATTGTCATCAAACTATTGATCACTAAGATCTTTAGTTTGACTAGTATTCTCTCCATAGGGATTAATGAACTCCTCATTTTTCTAAGCTTGAGAGTCCTTTGGAGCTTGTGATGATTTCTTAGATGTACATATATCCTCATCACTGTCATCATCTATGACATACATAGGATTTGACATTTTGGTTTCATCCGGCTTTTGAAGCTCACTCAGACTTACTGAGTCAGCTTGACTTTTCTCAGCTTGATCAATACTGTCTTCATCAAATGAGACATGAATTGATTCTTCTATAGCCTTTCTCCTTGAGTTATACACTCTGTAAGACTTGGAGATTGAGGAATAACCAACAAAAATTCCAGGATCAGCTTTAGGTTCCAACTTTTGGAGCTGATCTCTTTGATTCAGCACATAGCATTTTGAACCAAAGATATGGAAGTAACCTATATTGGGCTTTCTTGATTTATACATCTCATAAGCAGTTTTTGAAGGGTTTTGTAGGGTATAAAAACATATTACAACATGCACAGCGGAATAAAACCCTCTCCAGTGATCTCATCTAACTCGTACATAAACTAAAAGAGGAAGAGGGTTAAAAAGTTATACCTTTGTTGTAAACCAAAAACTTTCTTTAAGCCTATAGACAGCTGCAGGTTATCCACCGCTACTGCACCACCTCGAACTGGCTACTAGACTACCTAAGGATTAAACCTTGGATCAAACCGTGAGCCGCAATGTGTGTGTGTGTTTTCGCGTCGCCGCCGGCCACCGTCGCCCGGTGGTTGGTTCTCGGTTTATCGCCGCCGTCGAACACCTCAAGAGAGAGAGAGAGTTTGGCCGCCGAGAGAGAGAGGGAAGGAGAGATTAGGGTTATCTTATTAAAATGTAATTTGACTTATGTGATTAATGAGACTTAATAAGGTTTATATATAATAATCCTTATTAGGCCAAGCCCATTTAATTAAAGCCCAGCTTTAATTAAACTATTAATCAATTACACAAAATACCCTCGACCTTTCTAATTAATTAATAACTATTAATTATATGGTCCCATTAATATTTAAAGTAAATATTAACTTCTCCTTTTAAATAATAAATAACTTTTATTATTTTTCTCTTTCTCAATAATTAACTAAACTATTAATTATTGTGATACACAAACAGGTAAAATCCAACAGGTTCTAATTGGGTGTGCAGCGGTGTGATCCTTTAGTGTCACATAGTATTAGACACGATAGTACATGTTATCTATCTCTGCACATAATCTAACAGACTCCCACTTATGCAAGATAAGTAACAGTCCTTGTACATCGTTGGCCTAAGGAGGTCCCAAACCAAATATCTCAGGTCTAAGGACAACCTATCAAGTTTACTTATGTTAACGCTCCATTAAGTCAACTCGATGCGGATCACCCCAATATTTATCCCCTGATAAATATCTATGAACATTTGGTCACAACCTTGTGCTTTTATTCATACCTGAATAAATCATCAAATAACCATAATAGCGTTACCTCCCTAATGTAGCTCCCACTACATTAAGTAGCTACGGGTATTTAGACAATTCATCACTTGACTTGTCATGGATAGGTTAAACATGCTAAAAATAGACAACTAGAAACAATTATGTAAAAACCTCCTATTTCAATCCCATGAAATGTAATTACATAATAAACGAGTTTCAAGTTACATCTATAGTAATAATAAAAAAACACGAACTAGCTGCTATGTTCCAAGTACCGCATTCCTATAGAACTCACATGCCTCTCATGCTTAGTTCTAGCTAGCGTCTTCGTCAACGGGTCAACAACGTTGTCGTCCGTCGGTATCTTTTGTAGTCTAATATCATCTCTTCCAATGATCTCTCGGATGAGGTGATATTTCCTGAGTACGTGCCTAGTCCGCTGATGATCTCTAGGCTCTTTAGCTTGTGCCACAGCCCCTGAGTTATCACATAATATATCAATCAGTCTAGAGATACTGGCAACAACTCTAAGATCCGAGATAAAATTCTTCAGCCAGACAACTTCCTTTGCCGCATCACTTGTCGCAATATACTCTGCCTCTGTAGTAGAATCTGCTATTGTATCTTGCTTCTGACTCTTCCAAGATATGGCTCCTCCGTTTAGGGTAAAGACAAATCCTGACTGCGACCTTAAGTCATCCATGTCGGTCTGGAAACTAGCATCAGTGTAACCAGTTACACTGAGCTCATCCATCGAACCTCCATAAACTAGGAATATGTATTTCGTACTTCTCAGATACTTGAGAATATTCTTGACGGCCACCCAATGAGCTTCACCAGGATTTTGCTGATATCTACTCGTGACACTGATAGAATAGGCAACATCGGGTCTAGTACACAACATGGCATACATGATTTAACCAACTGCCAAGGCATATGGTATCAATTTCATCTTGTCCTGATCTTGACTAGACACAGGACACTGAGCCTTGCTCAAAATCACGCTAGATTGCATAGGAATAAATCCTTTCTTGGATTCATCCATCTTGAATCTTTTCACGACTTTGTCAATATAAGTACTTTGACTAAGTCCGATAAGCTGCTTAGATCTATTCCTATAGATCCTTATACCCAGTACATAAGCAGCTTCTCCCAAGTCCTTCATCTGGAAACATTTACCTAACCAGGATTTTACTCCTTGTAATACTGGTATATTGTTTCCTATTAACAGTATGTCATCTACATACAAGACTAGGAAGGTTACCGCGCTCCCACTGAATTTAGTGTAAACACACGACTCAAACTCACTTTTGGTAAAACCAAATTCTTTGATGCGCTCATCAATGTGTAAGTTCCAGCTTCTAGATGCTTGCTTTAGTCCGTAGATGGATTTAAGCAACTTGCATACTTTATTAGGATTCTTTGGTTCCGCAAAACCATCCGGCTGTATCATATATACATCCTCTGTCAATTTCCCGTTAAGGAAGGCGGTTTTGACATCCATTTGCCATATCTCATAATCAAAATATGTTGATATGTACATAAGGATCCTAATAGTCTTAAGCATTTCCACAGGGGAAAAAGTTTCATCATAGTCAACACCATGAGTTTGCGTGAAACCTTTTGCCACTAGCCTTGCTTTAAAAGTATGCACCTTTCCATCCATGTATGTCTTCTTCTTAAAGACCCATTTGCACCCAACAGCTTTACTGTGTTGAGGTAAATCTACTAACTCCCAAACTTTGTTTTCATACATGGATTGCATCTCTGCCTTCATGGCTTCTAGCCATTTCTCAGATTCTAAACCTGAGGCAGCGTCTTGGTAGGTAGTGGGTTCTAAATGATCCCTTTCGTCTTGAGCAACTAGGAATCCCAGATACCTATCTGGCTCATAACGAGGCCAACTAGACCTGCGAAGGTCTTGTGTTTGCACCTCTTCCTCAACCACATACTCGGGTTGAGGTTCAACAATTCTCTGTTGAACTACAGGTTCAACTATCGGTGGTGGTGTAATCTCCTCCTCTTCAATTTCTTGAAGCTTTATTTCTTTTCTTGGAGTTTCTGAGTTTAGAAACTTCTCCTCCAAGAATACCCCTTTACAAGCAACAAAAACTTTGTTCTCATCTGGGTTGTAGAAATAGTATCCCATGGTTTCCTTAGGATAACCCACGAAGATACACTTATCTGATTTGGGATTGAGTTTATCCGTGAATGTTCGGTTAACATACACCTCACATCCCCAAACCTTTAGAAAAGACATTTTGGGCTTTTTCCCCGTCCATACCTTGAACGGTGTCTTTTCAACCGATTTGGTTGGAACCCAGTTCAGCATGAACGCTGTTGTCTCGAGTGCGTGTCCCCAAAACGACAATGGTAGTAAACTTCGACTCATCAGTGATCGTACCATGTCAAGCAGTGTACGATTCCTCCTTTCTGATACACCATTCATCTGAGGTGTATACGGAGGTGTGAGTTGGGAAACAATCCCACATCCCTTCAAATGATCGTCGAATTCCTGACTCAGATACTCGCCACATCGATCCGATTGAAGTGACTTTATCTTCTTGTCCAGCTGATTTTGTACCTCATTCTGAAACTGTTTGAACTTTTCAAGACTTTCAGATTTAAGTCTCATGAGGTAGACATAACTGAACCTACTGAAGTCGTCAATAAAGGTTATGAAATACAGGTATCTTCCTCTAGCCTACGGAGTAAAGGGTCCGCACATATCTGTGTGTATAATCCCTAATAACTCGCTGGCCCTTTCATTATCACTGTTGAAAGGCTGCTTTGTCATTTTACGAGACAAACAAGATTCGCAAACATCATATGACTCCAAGTCAAATGGTTCTAGAATTCCGTCATCTCGGAGCTTCTCTATGCGTTTCTCGTTTATGTGTCCTAAACGACAATGCCAGAGGTAAGTTTGATTCAAGTTACTCTTGGATCTCTTACTTATATGATAGATGTCATTGTTATCTAAATTTAGCGTATATAGACCGTTTTCTAGAGTGGCTTTGAAAAAGAAAACATCATTTCTAAAACATGAAATAACTTTTTCATTAAAAACATAAGCAAAACCACAGTCTATTAGCAAATTGAACGAGATAACATTTTTAATTAGTCTAGGAACATAATAACAAGGTTCTAGTTCTAAGACAATGCCCGAGGGCAAACTAAGACAATATGTCCCTACAGCTTCGGCACCAACCATGGAGCCTTCGCCTACCCGCAGGTCCATATCTCCTTGTCTCAGCTTCTTACTTCTCTTGAATCCCTACAAATGATTACATATGTGATGACCACATCCGGTATCCAATACCAATGATTTATAAGAAGTAATAAGACAATCTATCATAAAGATACCTGTATCATTGGGCGAACCAATGTCCAGCTGATCTATGTCGAGTGAGTGCTCGCATGAATCCTTGCTACCACAGTCTGGGCAACAAATTTCTCCAAGTTCTTCCAGCCAGTCATCTTCCTGCATAGGGTCCACAACTGGTGACTCTAGCTGCTACGGGTTCAACTCATCGCTAATGCACACAAGGATGTCGTGCAACTCTGCGTTTTTTATTTTGACCCCAAGCTCTCATAGCAATCCAAAAGCCTTCTCATATTAATGAGATGACCGCTAATAGGCTGACTTTCTTTCATCTTGGCTGAAAAAAATTCCCTCATCAGTAGCATACGACATACCCGTTCACTAAACTTGAACTTCTGCTCCAATCCTTGAACAACCTTATAAGACGACTTCTCACGGAGATCATCCGTAAACTCGGATAATGCTGTGAGAATGAGAATCGACATAACGTTAGACTCGTCATCCAGATATTGATAGTAAGTGTCATACTCACTATCCTGGGCATCTACTCCTGGTCGCTCTGGAGGCAATGTCTCAATAATGTGGAGCTTTCCCTGTGCATCCAAAACATTTTTCAGATGCATCTTCCAAATAGCAAAGTTTGGACCTAAAAGCATCCACTTGCTAGTGATGAGACTTAGAGACTCTCTTGGTGAATAAAACGGAATAACAGATATATAAGACATCTTCAGAAAAAAGAAAAGATAAAAACGATTCAGTATTGATTACATCTTCTAATAATTATTACCTTTTAAACAATAAATTATTAGACTAGGATCCATATTTCACATTTCCCGATGCAAGGTTTGGGCACTTCCCACCGGGAAAATGCTATTTCTGGTAGGTAAAAACTATACCAATCGTATCCTAACTGGACATGACTCCTAGATCCGCGGGACATCGGTTACAAGAACTGTGCATGTTTAGTCCCTCTAGTGCATTTTGGGCCGGGACTCCCGATTATCACCAAAATAGATCGCACCACCTAAGATAGCATGAATTCTGGCCGGGACTCCCGATTATCGCAAAATCTTTCATTCCCCTTCCCGCAATGGTTTGAACCCGGATGCCCAAGGTTTAGGCACTTCCGACACCCGAGTACCGTTTAACAGCAAGGGTGTACCATTAGATGGGTAGCACACTGATCTAAGATTTTTCTAAAAAGGATTTCCAAGTTTTTAACGAGAAAAACTTTAATGCCAGTTTTCTATAAAAAACATATGCTTTAATAATTAACTATTATTAAAACCCTTGTTTTATTTCATCGTGTGAATCACAACCACGCATATATAAAATATGTAAAGAAATAAAACAACCACAAACACAACTATGCCTTAGCCTTGCCCTTAACTAATGTCGGTTTCGTGAGCCACACGAAAAACCCGACGGTCAAAACCTAAGTGGAAAAACACAACACACATGGCATGGCATTCTGAAAGCTCCTATTGGCTCCAGCATCCATTCCTTCTCTCTGCTCATTGCTCCTTGCTCCTTGGTTCAGATATGTATATATTCAAAAAATCTATTCTATTCTATTTTCTAAAAAACTAGAAATATAAAAGTACAAGAAAATCAAAGGCACGCAGGCCCGCTAATCTAAAACTTTTACAAGATATAATAGGGGTTGTAAGTGGCACGCAGGCCTCCCCACACCATAGAATAATAAATCCAAAACAACAACAAGTGCAAAAAATTAAACAATCCACAAGGTCTAGGGCTCGGCTATGACATTCCAAACATGTACTAAACTAATACATGAAAGTAAAGCAACTGATTTCTAATTATTCAAGTTGATGATAATTACTGATTTTAACAAACTGTTAAAACCCCTATATTGTTTTTCCTTTATTTGCAAGAAATATATATTTGAAGTTTTATAAAAACTCAAAATAATATTTAAACTTTAAATTAAATATAACAGCTGTACTTTTAATTTAATGTTGACCTCAAATAATTGAGCCGCAAACTGGGTCAAATATTCAAAATAGGCCAAGAACGAAAAAATGGACCGAGAAATAAAAACTGGGCCGAGGCCCAAAAACAGCCTTTAGCGCCGCTAACCCTGCCGCTAAACCCAAACTGGGCCGCAGGCTTCATGGGCCGTGGTTCTCTGGGTTGAAGCCCACCACACAGTTAGTGCCGCTAACTGGGACACTAACCGCGCCGCTAACCCATCGCTATCCGCGCCGCGTACCGCTACAACCACAACGGACCGCCGCCGATCACCGGCAGCCGGCGACCGCCATCCCAGACTGAGACCGCCGCCGACTTCCGCCGTGGAGTGGTAGTCGATTTCATGGTCATCGCAAATAATAACAATAATATAAAAAAACAGATTTAATTAATATTTAAATCTAACAATCTATTTATCCAAAACTAATTAATCTAATCCGATAGAAATCATAAACTTGAATTCTATTTACTTGGATGATCAAAAAGCTTTTTATCTGGATAAAACAGAATCATATTTCATTAGAAAAAAAAAAAAACCTACCTAGTCTCCTACGAGGTTAGAAGTGACTCTGATACCACTGAAGGGTTTTGTAGGGTATAAAAACATATTACAACATGCACAGCGGAATAAAACCCCCTCCAGTGATCTCATCTAACTCGTAAAGAAACTAAAAAAGGAAGAGGGTTAAAAAGTTATACCTTTGTTGTAAACCAAAATCTTTCTTTAAGCCTCTAGACAGTTGCAGGTTATCTACCGCTACTGCACTACCTCGAACTGACTGCGACCGCCTAAGGATTGAACCTTGGATCAAACCGTGACCCGCAATGTGTGTGTGTGTGTGTGTTTCCGCGTTGCCGCCGGCCCCCGTCGCCTGGTGGTTGGTTCTCGGTTTATCGCCGCCGTCGAACACCTCAAGGGAGAGAGAGAGTTCGGCCGCCGAGAGAGAGAGAGAAGGAGAGATTAGGGTTATCTTATTAAAATGTAATTGACTTATGTGATTAATGAGACTTAATAAGGTTTATATATAATAATCCTTATTAGGCCAAGCCCGATTAATTAAAGCCCAACTTTAATTAAACTATTAATCAATTACAGAAAATACCCTCGACCTTTCTAATTAATTAATAACTATTAATTAATTGGTCCCGTTAATATTTAAACTTAATATTAACTTCTCCTTTTAAATAATAAATTACTTTTATTATTTTTCTCTTTGTCAATAATTAATTAAACTATTAATTATTGTGATACACAAACAGGTAAAATCCAACAGATTCTAATTGGGTGTGCAACGGTGTGATCCTTTAGTGTCACATAGTATTGGACACGATAGTACATGTTATCTATCTCTGAACATAATCTAACAGTTTTGCCATGTCTTTTGACTATGATTGATCTATTTTGGGTATAACAGGCTGTACTAAAAGCTTCATCCCAGAGATAGAGTTTAATCCTGCCTCACACAACATTGTTGTAGCAGCTTCAATTAAGGTTCTATTTCTCCTTTCAGCAACTTCATTTTGTTGAGGAGTTCTAACTGAGGAGAAATTTTGTAATATTCCTTTTTGTTCACAAAATTCTTCTAGTGGTTAGTTTCTAAACTCAATTCCATGATCATTTCTGAGTTGCTTAATAGACTTACCTTTTTGCAACTCTTCCTGTTTGATAAAACTTATTATCTCCAGGGCAGCTTCACTTTTGGCTTTAAAGAATATTACCCAGGTGAATCTAGAGAACTCATCTACTATCACCAGGGTGTACTTCTTTCCACTTAGGCTTGGAGTACTTATGGGTCCAAACAGATCCATATGCAACATATGCAATGGGTTTGTTATTGAAAAATTTTGTTTTGACTTGAATGACCCTTTGTGATGTTTTCCTAGTTCACAAGCTGAGCACAATTTGTCTTTGACTAATGTGATCGTTAGCAATTCAAAGACTAACTCTTTGTTGGATAGCATATTTATATTCTTGAAATTTAAATGTGACAACCTTTTGTGCCACAGCCAACTCAGCTTAGGAACAGATTGGGAATATAAGCAGGTTTCAGTATTGGGATCAGCAGAATTGAGATCAAGTAGATACACATCTCTTTCTCTCTTTGCTATTAGCACTGGCTTACCCTTTGAATTGTATATTATTCCTGCTTTCTTCCTAAAAGTAACAACATTGTCTTCATCACATAATTGACTAATACTTATCAGATTGTGTTTAAGACCTTTAACATATGTAACCTTCTGGAAAGTCACCTTGCTAGCATGTATCTTCCCATATCCTTTAGTTCTTCCATGGGAGTTATCACCAAATGTTACTTTAGGCCCTTCATCTTCCTGGAATTCACTTATAAGTCATTTCCACCATGTCATGTGCCTTGAGCATCCACTGTCGAAGTACCATTTTCTTGAACCCTGCACATGAAAAGAAAACTAAACATATTAGTTTTGTTTAGGAACCCACTTTGTAGTAAGTTCAGATGATGAGCACTTAGCTGTTTCTTCTTCTGGAGCTAACTGGTCTGCTTGAGCAGGTGTTGAGTCCTGCGTAGGCTGATCAGCTTGTTCCTTTTCAAGCCTTAATGTTTCACTATCACATTCATTAGCTTCATGTCCTCTATCTCCACACTTGTAGCACTTCTTTCTACCAATGACTACAGGAGGTAGGTTATCCAATAAACCTTTTGAACTTGCTCTCAGTTTTAGGATTATAGGTTGTGGATAATTTCTCAACTTTCTTTGCAAGCTGATTCACCTGATGCTCATTGACTTTGGACTTACATTTGTTATGTCTAGGTTTATTATCCTTTTGATCAGAAGTTTGACCAACAAACTTCTTTTCATTGACTTTGGACTTACAATTGTGATATTTTCTGGACTTACCAGTTTCAAAAGCTTTGAACTTACCACTGTCAATTTCTTTGGACTAACCAATTTCAACAACTTTGGATTTACCATTGTTGTGATATGACCTCTGCCTTAGACTTGTCTTCCTATTCTTAAAGCTTCTCTGAACTGGACAGAGAGTGTTGTCTTTTGATAGGGTTTGGATTCAACTTTTCAATAACAAACGTTCTTCGAATAGGTTGAGTCCCTAATCTATCATGCAAGACTTACTATGTTGTTTAGAAGTTGAACACTCATTTCCATGATCCTTTACCTTTACAAACTTATTGTATTTTAGGCTTGGATCATTTCTCTTTTCTGAGGCTGACTTCTGAGTCTCAATCAGTTGTCTATCTTTCTCAGAATCTGTACTTGCTTTCTCATCATCATCAGCTACATAAGCTACGGATTGATAGTCACCTCCAAGAACAGCTTTTACCTATTTAGGAATCTGTTGGTTAATGCACTGTTCAGCAAGCCTTGATGACTTACACCAGGATTCAGTGACCTTCTGAAGTTGGTTAGATTTATTCTTGGATTCCTGAAGTTCTTCAGTTAGAAGTTTATTAATGTGTCTTTGACATTCAAGATCACGTTGTGCTTTCTTTCCAGCAGTAATGAGAGTTTGATTTTCCTTAATCTCATTCTTGAGCTTAGTGATTTCAGCTTTGAGGTCAACTTGAGACATAAGGCTGGTCTTAAAATCTTTTAACAAATAACCAAATGTAAGACCTTTTTATTTAGCGGTGTAAGAGTTGAAATTACTAACCTTGTACATGGAGGAAGGATCCCAGTCACTTAATTTGTTGTTTTCCTCAACTTCTTTCATGTCAGCTTCAAAAGTTAATTTAGACAAACAATAATCAACTTCATCTAATTCAAACTCTTCATCTTCTTGAGTCATCAGACACTTATCATCATCATCTGAGGTAGATGATTTTGTATCCCAGGTTTCAGCATAAAGTCCTTTTGCATTGGGCTTGTCTTCAGGCTTTCCTTTCTTGAGCTAAGTATATTTCTTCTTATACTTATCAGCTCTGTAAGCATTCTTGTCAGCTACTGAAGTTGTTTCATTCTTTTTCATTCTGCACTCAGCAGCAATGTGTCCCTTCTTCTGAAAGTTGAAGCACGTAGCTTTTTTGGGATCAAAAGAACTCTTTCCTTTGCCCCTGTCAGATCTTCCTTTTCCCCTTTGAATTCTTCTCAGTCTTCTGGCAAGCATAGCCATTTGTTTAGTGATAGTCTGAACATCATCAATATCACTTGAGTCTGAGTCTGAGTGGTCAGCTTGAAAGTTTGACTCAGTCTCAGATTTAGCAATGAAGGCGTTTGAACTCTTTTTCTTCCTCTCTGCAACTAATGCAGTTTCATGTTTATCAAGAGAGTCTTTCATTTGTTGTTGAGAAGATTTCTTGTGTTATGTGATATATTCATGATTAAGCAAAAATGTTGGGAAATTGGCTAAGTCATTGAAACTGTTATACATGCATAAATCAAAAACTGTTAAGACTGTTAATGGATGTTAGGAAGACAGTTTGAAACTGTTAGAAGAAGTGTTGAAGAAACAGTTTAGAACTGTTAGTGAAAATTGTGAAGACAGATGTAACCAACAGTTGCTGTGAACTTCAAAGCTGTTATATAGAGTTCAGAACTGTTAGTACAAACTACTACAACTGTTTGAAGACCTTGAAGCCGAAGACTGTTAGAAGAACCAAGAACTGTTGCATTCAATAAACAGTTTCGGTTGAGCTAAATATGGAGAAACCCTATCTTTGAAGATATCTCGAAATACTTGGAAGATTATCAAGATTATCTCAGAAGATAGAAGATTACCTAACTGTCAGCAAATCAAGGAAGATCAAGGAGTATAAATGCTAGATTAGAATTTATAATTTATACGTACTCGTTGATTAAGTTTTTGCATTCATTCTTCAAGTTGTAATTTGCTTTCAGAATAGTGCTAAGCCTCTAAGTTTCTCGTTGAAACCTAAGAACAATCTGTGTTCTTCGTCTAACATAATAAGTTAGATTGGGGGTGAAGTTTGCTATTGTAATCATTCTGGTTGATCAATAAAACTACTGTTCGATTGAATTGCCTTGTGTTCAAAACATTCTTTAAATCAATTAAGTGTGATTCCGCAACTTCTTAGTTGATTGTGATCATAGTTAAAGATTAACTTTTATTCAACTTTGATTTGTTATTCAAAATTTAGTTCTTGTTATTTGATATAATCTATATCCGATCCTGACAAGTGGTATCAGAGCCTTTTCATTAAGGTTCCTTTGATCACCAGTTGAAGGTTTTGCTTCAATCTTGCTTTGTTCTTTAAAACTGTTTTCAAATCACTTTGTTTCAATGGATTCTGGTGGATCTTCTGATAACAATGGCTCTGGGTCAAACATCCGTATTCCCATGCTCAATCCAACTGATTTTGAGATGTGGAAACTGAGGATCAAGCAGCATGTCCAATTAATGGACTATGCTGTTTGGGAAATCATTGAAACTGTTCCCACTTCCCCTGTTGATCTTGATGAAACTGGAAAACCAAAGAAGAAACCACCACCAAAGACTGATGGGGAAAAGAAGGAGAGAATGATTGAGATGAAAGCTCTCAGCATCCTCTAGATTGCAATTCCCAATGAGTATCAACATCAATTCAAGAAATTTGATGATGCTCATGAACTTTGGAATGCTCTGGAAAAGAGGTTTGCTGGGAATGCTAGTTCTAAGAGAATCCAAAGAGATCTCCTTAAACAAGCCTATGAGAACTTCACCAGTGGAAATAATGAGAGTATCACCCAAATCTTTGATAGGTTTTACAAGCTGGTAAGCCAACTAGAGAGTGCTAAGGTTAGGCTTGATCAAGATGAGATAAATAGAAAGTTTATTAGGTCTCTAGGTGATGAATGGACTGTGTTTGTTGCACAATGGAGGACTAAGGATTCCCTTGAAGACATAGAGTTAGATGACCTATATAATAGTTTGATAGTGTTTGAGGGAGAGATAGAGGGAAAAAGAAAAACTGTTGTCCCTAGCCACAATGCTGCTCTCCTGTCATCCTCAGGTATGGAATCAAACCATTCATTAACTAACTCTATTGATAGTTGTGTAGGTACTAGTTCTGCTGTTGGACTAGATGTGAACATTCCAGATGCTGTACTTGAAGCTTTCCTTGCAAGCCATGCACATTCAACCCTCACCAATGAGAATCTTGAACGAGTGTACCCTGATGATCTTGAGGAGATGGATCTCAAATGGCAGATGGCCATGCTTACTGTTAGAGCCAAGAGGTTCATCAAAAGGACTGGAAGGAAAAACATGAATTTCAGAGTTGATGGCAAGGCTGGATTTGACAAGTCAAAGGTGAGATGCTTCAAATGTCAACAGCTTGGCCACTTTGCAAGAGAGTGCAGATCTGGTGGACAAGTCCAGAATCAAGGTCAGAGGCCAACTCAGAATCAAACCTCCTCAGCATTGGTCTCACAAGAAGGTCATGGGTTTGATTGGAGTGATCAAGCAAAAGAGGCTACAAACAATAAAGCTTTGATGGCATTGACTGACTCTTCCATCAAGATGGATTCACCAGCAACTGAGGACATTCAGGTATCTCCTAAACTATGTCCTGGTGAATGTAGAGCTATTGTTAAAAGGTTTAGAGAGCACAATAAGAAAATGTGTGATGCTCTAAGCAAAATGGAGGAGAGGAGATATGAATCAAGTGCAGTCATTGAAAGCTTTGAAAAGAAAATAAAAGATTATCAAGCCAATGAACTGTAAATGGATTATGATAGAAAATATCATAAGTGGGAAAAAGAGCAGCTTCAAGAGGAGATTGATAGTCTGAAAAAGAAGCTAAGTGAGAAGGAAAGTAAGGTTGATGAGTTAACCAAAAAGGGGGAGGATGTTGACATACATCTATATAGGTCAATGATAGGTTCATTAATGTATTTAACTGCTTCTAGACCTGATATAATGTTTGCTGTGTGTGTTTGTGCAAGATTTCAATGCAGTCTGAAGATGTCACACTTGTTTGCTGTGAAGAGGATCTTTAGGTACCTCAAAGGCCAACCAAAATTGGGACTTTGGTATCCTAAAGATTCACCTTTTGATTTGGTGGCATATTCTGATAGTGACTATGGTGGAGCCAATGTGAACAGAAAATCAACCTCTGGAGGATGTCAATTCTTTGGATCAAGGCTGGTTTCATGGCAATGCAAGAAACAAACAACAGTTTCAACTTCAACAGCTGAGGCTGAATATATTGCTGCATCAAGCTGCTATTCACAAGTGTTGTGGATTCAAAATCAGCTTCTGGATTATGGTTTGTCTTTCTTACATACACCTATTTATGTTGATAACACAAGTGCTATTAGCATAGTTAATAATCCAGTGAAGCATTCTAAAACCAAGCACATTGAAATCAGATTTCTTTTCATAAGATATTGCAATGAGAAGAAGTTAATCCAAGTTATGAAAATCCATACTGATGATCAATTAGCTGATCTATTCACTAAAGCATTTGATGTGAGCAGATTCAACTTTTTGATCTCAAACATTGAAATGATTAACTTGGACTAACAGTTGTTCATTACTCAATATTTTTTCACTCTAACAGTTTGCAACTGTTAGTATTGTTATCTAACAACTGTTGCTTTTAAGTGTTCAGGGAAGAGTAAAAGTATAAATCCCAAACTAGTTTTGGACATATCTGGTTGCCTATTCCACAAACAGTTTTCAAATCCGTGAATGTCCTTGATATGTGGTAAAGGTAAAATACTTTATTGAGAACAGTTCCAGACTGATAAAGGTAAGTCACTTTATTTTGTAGTGTTGTGAATGGACATGACAAGTCACTGCATGCTAAATTATTGACCAATTCACAACCACAAGTTTGTCTATAAATTAGCTTGCATGCACTCTTCACAAATCACACCTACATTTGCATTCCAGAGAGCTAATTTTTCTTTGCAAATGGCTACTAACTTCTTTCTCATAAACTTCAAAGAAATTAATGCTAAACAAAGTTATGTAACCATCCCTGCCCCATTTGTTCGAATGCATGAGCTTTGGAAATACTCATCTTGTGTTCTTGAGATGCATGATGATCGAGATAGGTTCACCTTGACACAGCACCCAGACCCACGTAGGCCATATAAAATGACTGATCATATTCGTATAAGAGGTGATTTTCAAAACTTTACTCTCTTCCACGAGTTGCCTACCAACTGCTGTTTAAGGTTCGACTTGAACCTGGAAGGCACTACAGGCTCAGTAGTGTGGTTCAATGTTCGAAGAAATGATGCTGATTATGAGGTTTTAGCCTCGGATGATGATGCGGTGGAGGTCATTGTAATTGATGACTAGTTCCATTGCACGTCATGGTCTTAGCTGATTATGGATTGGCTGTCATCATCTTTCGAGACAAACAACCGTTAGAGAAAGAGATGGGTGTAGAAATTGAAATCAGTAAAGACTGAATTTTTGTTGACCCTTGCACAATTAGATAGACAGTACCAACAATAGCTTGTGAAAATGCATGTACTTTGTAGTTCATCTATGTTAAACATGAATAAAATGCATATTTTGTTGATATATGTGTTGGCTAATGGTTTGTTTATGATGAATCAGCTTATGATGAGTGTATGAGATAAGTTTTGTTGACAGTTGCACATTTTTTAACAGTTGTTTGAAATACTACTAACAGTTTTCAACTGTTAGCATATGGCCTGCACAACTGTTAGGCAAAATCCATGTGCATCTGAGGGGGAGAAACTCGTCCAATAACAGTTGTACTTTCTAACAAAAACAGTCTTCAACTGTTAGTGTGTAGAATACAAAACTGTTAGTCCAAAATCATGATCTTCGAAAAGGGAGTTATTTCTAAATAACAGTTGTTACATCCTATGAAAACAGTTCTTCAACTGTTAGCGTTATTTTTGTCCGTCAACTGTTAAGTTACTAAAGGGTGTTTTGGTATTTGCAGAATTTTGAGGACGGTTTGAATTGCATTGAACATTCGAAACATATATAAGCCATTATTCCCTCCTTACAAGTTTATTTAGGCTTAGTAAATATACTTGCTCTTGAACGCTCAAACCCTAGAAACCTGTTCGCAAATCGACATGGCTCCCCTTCCATTCGTTAAGGAACACAACATGCTCGCATATTTATCCAAACCCGATCATCTCGGTGCTTTCCATGATGTGATTGACTACCTCTCACTCTCCACTCTCCACCATGCTCTTACTGTCAACCCCACCATTTACCTCTCTCATATTGATCAGTTCTGGAAAAATGCCTCACTAAGGGAAGAAAATGGAGTGCAATGGATTGACTCTATGGTGGATGATATCACTGTCTCCATCTCTGAAAGCATAATAAGCCACCAACTTCAACTGAATGATCAGGATGGTGAGTACTTTGATTCTGTATCACTTGAGTTTATTTATGCTGAACTTGTAAAGTTGGGGTATGAGGGCCCTAGGGGATAGGGCACCTTCTACAAAGGGCAATTTTGCTCGCACTGGAAGTTCATTATCCATACTCTCCAGCAGTGCATGAGCCCTAAGAGAACTGGCTGGAATGAATTTGGGAGCAACATTGCTCTCGCACTCATTTGTTTAGCCAACAACAGAGCTTTTAAATTCTCAAAAATGATCTTTAATGGAATGGTAAAGCATCTCGAAACCAAATATGGTCTCTTTTTTATGTACCCGCGATTTGTGCAAGTTTTGTTAAACTTTTTTATGCCAAATCTTAAAGCACACAAGAGGGTCCTAATTCCCTCTGCTCATGTGGCCTCCACATTGAGCAAGTTGATGGTTAATGGGAAGAATTTCTTAGGTGCCATAACTCCACCACTCTCTGCAATGGTAGAGTTTCTTTCAAGAAACAGAGCTGCCAGGGGTGAGCATGAAGCCCAACTTATTGCTACACCACCACCTCTGGAACCCACAACTCATGATACTCAAATAATCCCCTCTGCTTCCTTTGAAAGAGCTACAACACAAGCCCCTGCACTAAAATTTTTTCAAAAGAAGAGGAAAAGAACTGTTGGTGCTCCTTCCACCAAAGTTCATGAAACTGAAACTGTTAACCCTGCACAGGTGCATTCACCTGTGCAGAATATCGAAAGGGAACCCCTTGTGCTGTCTCCTAGGCACAATAAGGAGGTGATCACTCCATTAGAGGGTGATCATGTGGTATTTGAGGCTGACACTACTGTTTCATCCGCAAGGGATGAACAGGACAGTGTTAACATAACTAAGACCTCAACCATGGCAACAGAGGCTGGTCAAACAGTTTCTGGAAATCCCCAGTACCAATAAAAGAGGGGTACTGGTGTGGAATCTCAATTGAGTGAACCACCAGTTTTATCTGTCAATGATATGTTAACAGTGGCAACACTGGCTGACATTGAGGCTAGAATGCAACACCAAGCAATGACGGATTCCAACTTTGCAACTTTCTTTGCTGCATATGTACAACTCAAAAAGAAGACTGCCTTACAAAGCAAAAGGATTCTTCAATAAGACCAGCAAATCAAGGTTTTGACCAATAGTTTAAGGCATGCTAATGAGGTGCTAAAGCTACATGATAAAGGATTACAACAGTTGACAGCAGCTGCAAGACCCCCTTCAACTGTTCCAATCAAAGAGGGGGAGAGTTCATTACCAACAGTTGCTGAAGAACCAGAACAAACAGCTGCAGTGGATGAACTAACAGTTGCACCCAGTGAATCAACAGTTGAAGAGAAACTATCAGCGGTGGATAGAGTGCTGATTAATACTATAATTTTGTCTGGTGATTATCCAACAACTGAGGTTTACAAGTCATGGCCCAAGGTGAAACAAGAATATTTGGTTAAAGTGGTTGCTCAGATGCTGAACTGCAATGAATTCCAAATGAGACAAAAGATTGATGATGGATGGCTTGAGGGCAAATGTGCAAAGTTAAAACCTATTAAGCCAAAGCCTGGATTCAAACGAATTCATATTGTAGAAAAGGTTGTTGAAAAACCAGTGCAAGAGGTAGAAGGAAAGGGAAAAGAAATTTTTGTTGAGCTACCAAAGCTAAAATTATCAAAAGAACAACACGAAGAAAGGGATTTTGAATGTGCTCAGAGGTTGGCTGCTGATCTTCAACCACAAGAACAAACTGATTTTGAAATAGCAAAGAAGCTAGCTGATGAGATCACAGCTTAGATTGATGAGGAGGAAAAACAAGAAAAAGCTGCTAAGGGAGTTAAGAGAAAAAGAATTGTGAAAAAGAAACAACCTCAACTTCCTAAGCCAGCAACTGAGAAGAAGTCTCAACCTCAACAATCCAAATCCCAAAAGTCCAAAACTGTCCAACCAACTCAAACAGATCAAACCATCAAAGCTAAAATTGTTAAAACTATCATTCAAGATAGGCTCTTGGTCGATGTTGAAGAAGGTGTTAACAAGTTTGTAGAAGAACATTTAGGCCAGAAGTCTCACATCAAAGAATGGAAGTTTGATGTTGTCCGGTTTGATACTGGGAAGGAAGGGGTAATCATTGTAAGGGAGAATGATCAGATCGAACAGTTTTCAGGCTACTTACAAATGATGGATAGCATTACTAGGAGGGACATACAAGAATTGTATGAGTATGGAACAAGGCATTATGGAGGATCTGAGCATCCTACAATTAAGATATTGATAGACATTTGACAAGTATTTGCAACCCAAAGAAAGTGATGTCAATACTGATGGCTGATGAAACTTCCAATTCAATCTGTTAAAGTGTATGCTAAGCCAAGGGTATATTACATGGTAATGGGTAATGCAATTACTGAATGGTTTGACATGGATTTCATCGAACACGGTCAGATCAAGCTCCAATACTTATTAAAAGCCAAGTTCTATGGTCCAGCCAAAGTAAGGGATGAGCTATTTCAGAAGTTCAAAGATAGACTTGAATCCCTGAGATCAAAGAAAATGTAATTTTTCTATCTTTTGAATTTTTTATTATAACAGCTTGATTTTGCATTCAATGATAATTGTATTCTTTACTTATGTTAAATTTGTCTATGATTGAACCCTTAAATCAAACAACTTAATTGTATTGTTCAATACTTTAAGTTAGGGGAAGATTGTTGGGAAATTGGCTAAGTCATTGAAACTGTTATACATGCATAAATCAAAAACTGTTAAGACTGTTAATGGATGTTGGGAAGACAGTTTGAAACTGTTAGAAGAAGTGTTGAAGAAACAGTTTAGAACTGTTAGTGAAAATTGTGAAGACAGTTGTAACCAACAGTTGCTGTGAACTTCAAAGCTGTTATATAGAGTTCAGAACTGTTAGTACAAACTACTACAACTGTTTGAAGACCTTGAAGCCGAAGACTGTTAGAAGAACCAAGAACTGTTGCATTCAATAAAAAGTTTCGGTTGAGCTAAATATGGAGAAACCCTATCTTTGAAGATATCTCGAAATACTTGGAAGGTTATCAAGATTATCTCAGAAGATAGAAGATTACCTAACTGTCAGCAAATCAAGGAAGATCAAGGAGTATAAATGCTAGATTAGAATTTATGATTTATACGTACTCGTTGATTAAGTTTTTGCATTCATTCTTCAAGTTGTAATTTGCTTTCAGAATAGTGCTAAGCCTCTAAGTTTCTCGTTGAAACCTAAGAACAATCTGTGTTCTTCGTCTAACATAATAAGTTAGATTGGGGGTGAAGTTTGCTATTGTAATCATTCTGGTTGATCAATAAAAGTACTGTTTGATTGAATTACCTTGTGTTCAAAACCTTCTTTAAATCAATTAAGTGTGATTCCGCAACTTCTTAGTTGATTGTGATCATAGTTAAAGATTAACTTTTATTCAACTTTGATTTGTTATTCAAAAGTTAGTTCTTGTTATTTGATATAATCTATATCAGATCCTGACAAAAAACCCATATATGGACTGTAGGTTGTACAAATGTAATGTACCTCCAGCCCTGAGTGCTATGGATACTTCATTAAATTTCTCTGGTAACACATCCAGAAATTTCAGCACAAGGTCAGCTTCATCCTTTTTAATGCCTACACTTAGCAGATCATTAATCAAGCAGTGAAACCTCGTGAACAAATCAAGAAAGGTTTCATTCTTCTTAGAAAATAAGTTTTCATAAGATTTGTTAAGATTGGTCCACGAGTTATGACATCATACATTCTTATGTCAATGGAATTAAAGAAGAGCATGGCTCTGAATTTCCACATAGGATAATCAGATCCATAAAATATGGGACAACCTTTAGCAGCCATCTGAGGAAAGTTTGATGAATAGTTGCTTGTCGACATATTATACTTTCTCATAATGTTGAACTTCAACTTATGAATAGTTAAGCCTGCTCTGATACCAGTTGTTGGTCCCTTGGTGAGAGTATCAACAAGCAATTAATGTGTAGAAGGGGGGTTGAATACACTTTCTGCAGAAAATTGAACAAATCAATAAAAAGTGTTACACAAATCAAACCACATGAAATCGAATGCTTTCATTAATAAGAAGATGATTACAGTAACTATCAAGTAAGCAACACTTGATATGTAAACACCTAATGTTAATCAAATCTCTCAATCTCTCAAACTTCCTATTTATAATCAACTTATGACTATAGATACAAACTTACTCTCTAAACAAGATTTATTCACACATTGAATACTTACCAACTTCACAACAGACGTGAAGATCGAACACATGAACTATGTTGGCAATATATGAATTTCTTGATCACGTTGAACTTACAAACAGTGTATCAAGACTCGTAACACATACGATGATTAGGTTGAGGTTAGAATAGAATCTGGTGCCTCTAAACTTATTAGGAGATAAGTATTTATAATCATGTTCATACGGATTCTAACAAACTAGAACTTATCCTAATCTGCTAACAAACTAACGGATAACCCGGAATCTTGAATCTTGAATCTTCTATCTTGAGTCTTCAATCTTCAATCTTGATTCTGGAATCTTCTTATCCATGCCGTAGATATAGAGAGTAAATGGAATTTAAAACATATTTAAATTCTCTTAAATTTACTTCTTTAGTCGGGCTGAGTTACTCAGCTTGAAACTCATCAAGCTAAATCCTTCGAGAACAAACTCAAAATCAAAGATGTACTAACATGTATATTGACTAACTCAACCTTAGAAGTCATAAGAGTTAGCTAGAACTTACTTAGCAACTCTGTTCAGCTGACTCAGTCAATAAGCTGAGTCACTCAGCTCGAAACGCATCAAGCTGAATACTCAACCTATACCTTAGGTGACACATACAGCTTTATCAACCATATTCATAAACTAACTAAGATATAGTCTAAGCTGACTAACTATATGCTTAGCTTGTATTCAGCTTATGCTCAGTCTGAAACACTATAAGAGTTCAGTCTGATCAAGCTTCATAATTCTGTTTAAGTTGTATTTAGAACCTATCGTACAAATTTAACTTTGTCTCATCAAATCTTAACTTATGAGATCGTTTGACCAACACAAATCCATTTGAAGAAGGATCTCCGTCTATTTCTATTACATGTCCTGAAGTTGTGCCTCCAGTACCTGAGATTGTGAGTCCACCAATCTTCGATTCAGATCCTAACGTTGCTCAGGAAGATGAGGAATCAATACTGAAGGGTTTTGTAGGATATAAAAACATATAATAACATGCACAGCGGAATAAAAACCCCCTCCAGTGATCTCATCTAACTCGTACAGAAACTTAAAGAGGAAGAGGGTTAGAAAGTTATACCTTTATTTTAAACCAAAACTTTCTTAATGCCTCTAGCAGCTGCAGGTTAACCATCGCTACTGCACCACCTCAAACTGGATGCTAGACCTCCTAAGGTTTAAACCTCGGATCAAATAACCGTGACCTACGTGTGTGTGTACCGTCTCCGCCGACCACCGTCGCTCGGTGGTTGGTCCTCGGCTTTAGCGCCGCCGTCGATCTCCAAGAGAAGAGAGAGAGAGCCGCCGGCGATGGAGAGAGAGAGGGAGAGAGGATTAGAGATAATCTTTTCTATTATGATTAACTTATGTGATTAATGAGAGGTAAATAAGGTTTATATAATAAACCTTTATTAGGCCCCAAGCCCGTTTAATTAAAGCCCAACTTTAATTAAACTATTAATCAATTACAGAAAATACCCTCGACCTTTCTAATTAATTAATAACTATTAATTAATTGGTCCCGTTAATATTTAAACTAAATATTAACTTCTCCTTTTAAATAATAAATAACTTTTATTATTTTTCTCTTTCTCAATAATTAATTAAACTATTAATTATTGTGATACACAAATAGGTAAAATCCAACAGGTTCTAATTGGGTGTGCAGCGGTGTGATCCTTTAGTGTCACATAGTATTGGATACGATAGTACATGTTATATATCTCTGCACATAATCTAACATACTCCCACTTGTGCAAGATAAGTAACAATCCTTGTACATCGTTGGCCTAAGGAGGTCCCTAGCCAGACACTTAGGTTAACCAGACTATGAAATCTCTTACATCTAGAGACATAATCCATGCCTTGGATTATATAGGTTTTTCCTTTTACATCGCGATATTTCGTAATGTGAGTATTTGACATGGAGCAGGGATCTTATTAAATACCCAGATTTTCTCGACTCTGATTTCGATACTCTGCAGTTACGGTTTACCGAATGAAGAACTATCATTCTAACCGAGCTCGGCCACGCATTTTCAGTAGTCTTAATTGTCGAGGAGCTCAAAAAAATATCTCTCCTAAAAAGGAGGTGCAAATCTCATCTTGACTATTTGCAATTTGAGCACATGGCTTCCGCTGGACATAGACAAGCCCCTTATGATTACCTTGTTACGGCGTGAAGTTTGAACATGCTAAAGTACAGAAGTTACCACGCCCCAAACCAAATATCTCAGGTCTAAGGAAAACCTATCAAGTTTACTTATGTTAACGCTCCATGAAGTAAACTTGATGCGGATCACCCCAATATTTATCCCCTGATAAATATTTTGAAATTTTGTGAAAACCTTAACTCTGAAATATTTTGTCACTTTCAATATAGCAATTAGATAGTAATAAACAACTTTGTAGACTGGAGCATAGTCCAAAAATCATCCTAACACCTCTTTTCAAGCCAAAAATCAAACTATATGAGTAAGTTCATACCCCCCAAGAACACGAAAAACACTTTTTGAGATTTTTGAAATATTTTGACATCAAAGTGTTCCCCATGTGTTCAATATACCCATCGCATACTGTATTTCATCAAACAAGTTTGTTTCGTGTCCCAAAAAGCCCTTAAAAGTCTCGAACCCCACTGTCGCCTACCATTGTTCTAAGGCCGAAAAATACCCTTTTAACTCAAAATTTTCAAAAAGTAAACCGTACAAGTTGTTACCTTTGTTATGAGGAGTGTTTTGAGACTAAAAGTGTAAAATTTTCCAGAGTAACGAGAGAGTTAGTGATTTCAAGTAACCGAAACAAGAGAAAAAATGTAAGTGTTTTTGAATCTTGATCACATAACTGATCTGATGAGGGATGGGACGGTTATAAAGTGAAAGTACACATGTCATGTGGTGATTGGTTGGTTAAAAGGTGAAAAAACGCGGCTGATAGAAGTGATTAATCGCATGCGATTCACACTTTGGTGTGTTAATCGCATGCGATTCAGCATATGTGTTGGTCCGATTCTATCAATCAGTGCGAATCGCATGCGATTAATTCTTTCTTAACTCAATCGCATGCGATTGATCATGCGATTCACCTTTGCATGCGATTCACACTTCTCTTATTTCAATCGCATGCGATTGAAGTTAAGTTAAAACATGCGATTGATTCTTAGTGCCTATTGTTAGTCTATCGCATGCAATTAAAGGATGGATAACAAGAGTTGTAATCCCATGAGATAGCCTATCAATGCGATTAAATTCCATGCTATTGAACGGACTTAGAAACTTATCAGTATCTGAAATTTTAAGTTGAAAAATTATATATTCCAAGATACGTTGATTATTGTTGTTTGTCTGACACACTCCCCCTAGACTTTTACATCTGTTTATGAAAAACTTTCAAGATTTAGAGAATGTGTCTTTTATATACTTCTCCCCCTACACATGTGCAATATGTGTATGATTTTTCTCCCCCTACTCATATGATACATGTGTGTGACCAGAAATGAACTCCCCCTTGAGTGTTGCATCAAAAAGCTGCACAAAGAACAAACAGTGTAACACCTACTCTAAAAAATGAAAGAAAAGAAAAAATGAGGCAACAGTGTGTTATATTTTCAGATTTAGCATACCTAACTTGGATACCAATTCAGTGAAGCGACTTTCGTCTAATGGTTTGGTAAACAAGTCTGCAAGCTGATTTTCAGTTAGAACATACTGGAGCTCAATTAGACCTTTCTCTACGTTATCTTTAATGAAGTGATAACGTATATATATGTGTTTAGTTTTAGAGTGGTGTACCGGATTGCAGGAGATAGCTATGGCAGACTGGGAATCGCATAGTAATGAAATATTGTCATACCTAAGGCCAAAGTCTGATAACTGTGTTCGTATCCATAGACTTTGTGAACAACACATTGCAACAGCAACATACTCAGCTTCAGCTGTAGAAGTGGATACGCAGTTTTGCTTCTTTGAGGCCCAACAGACTAAACGATCACCCAGAAAGTGTGCCCTACCAGAGGTGCTTTTCCGATCAATCTTGCAACCGGCATAGTCAGCATCTGAGTAAGCATGAATATCCAGATTTGAATCTTTGGGGTACCACAGACCTAGATCCATAGACCCTTTTAGATATCTGAATATCCGCTTAACTGCCAGAAGATGTGAAACTTTATGATTTGCCTGGAATCTGGCACAGAAACAGGTAGAGAACATGATATCCAGACGACTAGCACTAAGATACAGTAACGATCCAATCATCCCACGGTAGGTTTTCAGATCTACAGGAGAACCATCAATATCTGCGGATAGTTGTGCCTTAGCAGCCATGGGTGTGGATATGGGTGTGCAGTTAATCATATCATACTTAGTGAGAAGATCTTTGATGTACTTGGATTGGCAAATAAAGCTGCCATGACTTAACTGCTTCAGCTGGAGTCTAAGAAAGAATGACATCTCCCCCATCAAACTCATTTGAAATCTGTTTGCCATGATCTTAGCAAACTCGTCATTGTATTTTGGATTTGTAGATCCAAAAATGATATCGTCCATATATATCTGAACCAAAATCTTGTCCCGACCTTTGGTCTTTGTGAAGAGAGTGGTATCTGTCTTTCCTTTGGAGTCGCCTTCACCAATCAAATATTCAGATAAGACGTCGTACCATGCACGCGAAGCTTGCTTTAACCCGTACAAAGCCTTATCTAAGATATAGACATGATTTGGATGTTTTGAATTGATGAATCCTTCAGGCTGTGATACATAGACTTCTTCTTTAAGTACACCATTCAGAAAAGCTGTCTGCACATCCATTTGAAAGACACGGAATCTTCGGGAGGCTACATATGCAAGTAATAGCGGTATAGCTTCAATACGTGTAACAGGGGCAAAAGTTTAATCATAGTCAATGACCTCCTGTTGATTGTAGCCTTTAGCGACCAACCTAGCTTTGTTACGAATAACCACTCCATCCGAATCCCTTTTGTTCTTATAAACCCATTTAGTTCCAACAACAGATTTGCCATATGGGAGATGAACTAATCGCTAGACTTTGAGACGATCAAATTGGTGTAATTCTTCCTGCATTGCAATTACCCAATCTGGATCATCTAATGCTTCATAAGTCTTGGTGGGTTTAAAGATGCTTAAGAAACCAGAGAATTGGCATTCGTTTGCTGTTGCGGATCTTGTTTGAATGCCAACTGAAGGATCTCCGATGATGTTCTCTTCAGAGTGATGTCTGGTCCACTTAATTTCATGTGAAGTGGAAGATGAAGGAATGAGATCTTGTAAGTGTCGTGCTTCTTCTTCATCTTCTGGAGAGTAATGTGGGTCTGAATCAAACACAGGAGAACTCTCCGGGTCAGGAATCTGAGACGTCACAGGGGGACAAGTGACAGAAACATAAGAAGAATCCTCAGCATAGAGATCAGCAAAAGGATTCGTTTCAGTGACCGTAGGAGCCGTTATAGTAACACTTGTTTGTAAGCCTATGTTGTCCCTGTTATCAGTTTAAACAGGAGAGGATTCAGATCTTAAGAAATCAAACATAAAGTCAAGATTAATATTTGAACTGGATGGATTGTTTGATTCTTGATTTTCAAGCGCCGGTCCTGAACAGGTATGTTCAGAAGCATTTACTGTTGATTTAGGTGGAAAATCTGTAACATTTAATGCATCATCAAATGTTCAGTTGATACTTTCAATAATGCTCTTTGTATGTATGTTAAAACCTCTGTAGGCTTTGGATTCAGTGGAATAACCTAAGAAAATAGCTTCATCAGCTTTAGGAGCAAACTTTCCTAGATTATCCTTGTCATTTAGAACAAAGCACCTATTACCAAAGACATGAAAGTATTTGATATTAGGCACTATGCCATTTGCCAGTTCATAGGGAGTTTTATTAAAACGTTTATTAATGAAAGTGCGATTCTGCGTATAGCAGGCAGTGTTGATGGCTTCAGCACAAAAGGAAGGTGAGAGCCCAGAGTATGACATCATGGTACGGGCAGCTTCAACCAAGGTTCTGTTTCGTCTTTCGACTACACCATTCTGTTCTGGAGTGTATGATGCACAGAACTGATTGTTGATCCCAACCAGGTCACAAAAGCTTTTCAGAGCGTTGTTCTTAAATTATGTTCCATTGTCTGTACGGATTGAGACAACACTCTGACCATACTTGTTCTGCTGCTGTTTGATGAATGTGATATTTGTTGGAGTAGCTTCATCTTTAGCACGCAGGAATTTGACCCAAGTTTACGTGGAATAGTCATCCACCATGACTAGTATATACTTCTTCCCATGCTTGGACTGAACTCTCATAGGACCACAGTGATCGATATGCAGGAGATCTAAAGGCTTGGTAGTGCTAAACAGTTGCTTTGATTTATGAGAAGCCTTCTTCATTTTACCCTTCTCACAGTCTGCACACAGATGGTCCTTGTTTAATCTTAGCTTGGGAATGCCTCTCACCAAGTCACTAGTGACTAGTTTGTTAATATTCTGAAAGTTCAGATGAGAGAGTTTACGGTGCCATTGCTAAGTAAGATCATTTGAGCTTCGGACAGAAGACACACAGAAGTAGGAGAATCATATTTCTCCAAATTTATGGAATACATGTTAGATTTCCTAGAGCCTGCAAGTAGTTCATCACCAGTTTCTGTGATCACAGAACAATTTTTTTTCTTGAATACGACTACCAGATCTTTGTCACAAAACTGGCCGATGCTAAATAGATTATGACCCAATCCTTCAACATAGGAGACTTTCTTGATTTTGATGTGCTTCTTCTTAGTGTCTCCGTACCCCATTATTGGTGCAACATTGACGTTCCCAAAACGTACATTCCTGGAGTACTTAGGAACATAATTCTTGAGAAGACTTTTGTTTCCGGTCATATGTTTGGTACAGCCGGAGTCAAGGTACCACAAAGTGAGGCACCTGCAAAAAGAGAATAAATCACGTTTAGATCCCCATATCTGAATGGGTCCTTGATTGTTAGCCCTTAGAAATGATTAAGTAGTGATGTTGTCTGCTTTTGGTGGTGAAACTTCTACTGTTCTATTCTTGAGTACCCATGTGGGTTTAATCTGTTGTCGTGAAGGAATAGATTTGGAAGAAATTGGCTGAGAAGAAAGTTTATTTACCACTTTTGGTTTGACAGTTGATGGAATCGGAGGTTTTGGATTCGGTAGAGTTGCGGAAGAGTTATGTTTGCGAATCCATGGTTGCAAGGAATCCTTAAGAATTCTCTGTGGCCTCGGTGCATCAACTTGCTTTCGCTGAACTGGAGCACTGTGATTAGTAGGTTTTGCTACTTGTTGAATGGATGAGGGCTTGGGTTTAGAAGATTTGGAGTTTTTGGAAGGGGAATTGCGGGAACGCTTTTGAGAATGCAAGTGTTTTTCCTGTGCAATCCAAGCCCTTTTAAATGCTTCATAGCCCTGCTGTATGTAGACTTCCAGTTCCTTGATCCACTGATGAATGATGTGTCCTTTTGAGTTTAAAAAGGGGACACAGACTTGATTTGCATAAAAATTAGTCCAATCAGCACATGGCTTAATGCCTAAAGATTTTCGCAATTGATCATAACAGCATTTAAATTCACAATGTCCATGAGTACAACCATCACTCATACAAAACATGGTAGAGGCAATTTTGTCTTGTGAACAGGAATGATTACAAACAGAATCAAACATCAAAATATTTTCACAGACAAGTTTCAAATTCGAACATTTCCTAGTGGATCTAGGAATATCTATTTGCCATGATGCATTTCTTCAGCGCTCCTCGTCTCCATGCTTCTTCACATCTGCAGTAGAGGGTAAAAGATTAGAATTAAGTCATGGTCGACTAGCTGTAGCTCGTGATGATTCAGGTACGTCTTTGTGCACACGAGAATTGTGATTAGAAGTGGAAAGTTGCTTTGGTTTGTAAATCTGTTTAAGTTTAAGATTTGTTACCGCAGTAATATTAACAGATTTTACTTGTTTGTTACAGATTGAAGACTTAGTCGATGCATGAGTGGAATCATCAAGTTGTGAACCATAGAGAGAAAATGTGAATGGAGTGGGAGGTTGCATCTCTTCTTGGAACTTCTTAATTCTTTCTTTTAGGACAAACTGTTTCATGCATAGTTCATCTATGATCTTTTCATCATGAGCAAAGGAGGTCTGAATGTGTTGTTGGAGAGTATTGGTTTCTTGCACCAGAGAAGATGTATCAAAGGTAGGAGGGTTGAACTCATCTTGAATGGCTTTGGCAAGGTCTTGTTGAACAAGGTGGATAAAACAAAATTCCTGCAGTGTGTTAAACCTGTCTTGTAATTCTTTGTGAGGAATGTATTCAACAGTGGGCTTTGGTGAAACAGGAGAGTAGAGTTCTTCATCAGTGTAGACGGAAGATGAAACATCAGTACAGATGATGACGTGAGACAGGTGAGGTATGAGTCATTAAGATCAGAGTAGTCAAATGGAATTGCAGTTCTGAGATTAAGGGTTCGTTTGACATCTTCTTCAATACGTTCCTCTTCTTGACCAATAAAAACCATCCGTTAGGTAAGGCCTTCGCCAAAAAGATCAGCATTGTATAATTGTTTGGACGTAATCTTGCTCAATATGAAGCCCAGCCCATCGAATTTCCATCTGGAGAAAGGACGTTCCTTTTCTTTGTATTGAGAGATGATCTTGTCACTTTGATCACGTTTGGATAGAAGATATTCAAGTTCATAGATTCTGGAGTAAAGAGTACTTAGGTCATTCCTAAGTTCATTTTTAAGAATTTCATAATCCGTTTCAATACATGCACATTCTGCTTTAAGATCTAATATGGTGGTATTTATTCTATTAGTTAACTCTAAGAGTTCAGATTCTTTAGCAGCTAATTGGATCTTAAGGCTAATTAAGTAGTTATTTAACTGCTTAATTATTGTTTGTGCCTCTTTATCCTTGTTGTGTGAAACATCTTCTAGAACTTGATTTCTAGTGGTTAACTCCATTATCTGATTTTCTAACTCTTTCATTCGGATTAATATGGTTTGTATGTGTTCATGTTTAAAACCCATATTATAGTTAGAGATAGAAGATACCTTCCCGCTTTCCAAGCTTTCCTCATTTGAGTCGGAGAGATCATCACCATCATCATCCTCTCTACTTTCTCCATCATTGTGAGCCATCAAACAGAACAGAGCATGATCTTCACCATCTAGATCACTGTCTGATTCTGTATCATCCAGGAACTGATCTTCTTCTACTAGTAGAGCGTTCCCAGCCTGTCTTTGTTTGAACAGATGGTACTTCTGCCGATAGTACTCTGCATCTTTGGTCTTTTTCATTGGACAGTTCCGGATTAAATGCCCTGATCTTCCACAGTTATAGCACTTGAAGTCAGTTTTATTTTCCTCCTTCTTCTCATCCCTCTGGTACCTTGGCTTGTCAACAGGAGCAGCTCTTTCGGGTCTCCTTGAACCTGATGTGAACCGTCGTCTATTGTTTGTCTTGCTAAAACGGTTCATGAAGTTCTTGGTGGCCACTGTGAGAGCTTGAAATGCAGCTTCTATTGAATCATCATCATCATTATCGTGATCAGAATCACTGAGAACCTGTTTGTCCCGAATGGATACTACAACAACAAATGTTTGTAGAAGGGGGGTTGAATACAAACTTTAGCAATTTAAAATTTAAGAGACACACGGTTTACTTTTATATAATTCTTATTGATGTAAATCGAGAATTACATGAGCTAGATGCGGAAAATCTAAGTTCAATAAAAGGTGGCAACTAAATTAGTCTAACACATAGACTAAGCTAATCTTAAACAACTTATGTCTAAGATGTTCAACACATGAACAAGTTTGTTATACTGAAAGTAAAATGCTAACTCTTCTAATTCTCAACAAATGAGATTTCAGTATTCAACTATCTATTCGCATTCTTAGCATGTTTCCATGCATGAGTATATATAAGGAAAGTGGTGTCCGGGTTGATGAAGAGAGAAGAATACAAAGGTACTTGGTTTAATAATATTATAATAGATAAAGTTAGTGGGTGAAAAGTAAGTTAACTTTATACACAAAGTGTGTAAAGTGAACATACTTTTCAGTAATGAGTGTACCCACTATCTATTTTTAAAGTACTACCTTTATATCTTGGAAAAGTAAACTTCTCCTTTCACGCTTGTGCTCTAATCAACACCATGCTTTCTGATGATTTGACTTAACCAAGTATAGAGTTGCCAGCCATACTTAATTGTCAAAACACATCTTCGAGATCTTCTCCTCTAAAGTATCTTTCTCCTTTTCCAGAGGATAAAGATCTATCCTTTTTGTTTCTTTGCAGATACAAAAAGTGCTAAGTGCTTTTACAAAGAAAGATCTAAGGCATAATAGAACAACACATGTTCTGCCTTTGACTTAAGAAAATCTTACACTGAAAAGCTATTAGCTGATTAAAGACTCAGCTAATAAACACTGAACGACAAATGTAATTTTGCTCAGCTAAGGGTAAATGTGAAGGACTCAGCTGACTTGATTTTCTCAGCTGAACGAAATGCTCAGCTAATAATTCAAATCAAAGTATAGCTAATAAACTGATCAAACTGAACTGTCAGCTGATCCCAAGGGCTCAGCTAATCATTTGAGTGTGATCAGCTTATGGAGAGAAGAAAGGATAAGTATAGAATACCTTATCTGACATGTGGGAGGTATCAGCTGGTCAATGAGACACTGTTAGCTGATCTTTGTCTGCTCAGCTGTTAGATGAGATATTGTCAGCTGATCTTTGTTTGCTCAGCTGATCTTTGAGGAACCCTTAGTTGATGGTTTGTACCATCAGCTGATGCTTTGTAGATGCATAGCTGATGCTTCTTAACTTGTATTTTCTTCTTAGCTGATCTTCCTGAAGCTGTTCCTTTGGCTGACACTCAGCGTTCAGCTGACACTTTGATTCGTCAGCTGACATTTCAGACTTAGAAATTCTTTAAGTCTAATATGAAAAACAACACATGCCTTTCATTGAACTAAGTCCAAAACTGAATATATAGTTTTGTTAACATCAAATCCTATTTTACTTAATAGACAAGTTTGATTTAGGTTTGATATTGCTATCTCCCCAACAATCTCCCCCTATTTGATGATGACAAAACCTTATCTGATTTAAGAAGAATCAGTTTGACTCGGATTTGTAAAGATAAAACTTTTAAGTGCATTTTGGTTACCTAGCTATCTGTTTTTGGTAACTCTTTAATATGTGTTCCCTGATATTCTGTTTTTGGGAATCTTTTCATTTATGAAGTACCATGTTCTGTTTTTGTGGTATCTTTCATCCTTTTTCTGTTTTTAGGATTTTTATTTTCTTTATTTACACTAGGTGAGCTATTTACTAAGATTCATCTATACTAGCATTTTAGCTAAGTAGTCCATGATCAAAGTTTCAAGCTTGATTACAAAACAAAGTATTTACATCCGAGTTTGTACAATGTAATCTAACTAAGAGTTAAACTAAGTACAGAAGTTAAACTATTCTAGGAATTGAAAAATACAACTAGTCTAGTTATGAAGTGTGGTCTTCATTCCCACCATGGTTCTTCTTTGACTTCAAGAGTTCTGATCTGTGGATTTTCAGCTAGAAGTTTATCAACTCTTGATCTTATCAATTGTTCAAAGTGCTCATTTCCTGTCTTAGATTCTTTTTGAGCTATTACAACATAAAATATCAGTTCTTTTTGAGCTTTCCCTATCTCAGATTCTCTCAGAAATCTCCAATTGTCAGCTCTGTTCATGAAGAACATTCCTCTTTCAGGTTCAATTATATACCTGAACATTTCAGGATGAGTATTAGGAGGAAGAGCCGTATTCAGATTCTCATAAGCAGGAAGATAGGGATGATCAGGATTGAGAATGATTTGTTCAGCAGCAACAAAGGCTTTAGAAGTATTCTTGAAGGCATCCTCAATTGCTTGAACATGAGCAACAAATTGATCATGAGTGAATAGTCTGTTGTATACTGACATTCTGATCCAGTATTCAAATCTAGCAATGAACCTCTGGACTATCTCACTCTTGGACTTAAGGAGATGGTACAGGATCTCAATCATCTCAAAAAAGGAGAGTAGTTTGCAATGATGTAGATAAGTATCTTCATAAGTTTTTCTTTCATCTCTTCTCACTACTATGAGATAGGGACCTTCATCTATACCTTTGTAAGGAGTAACCCTTGAAATGATGTATGCACATCTTCTGTTTACCAAGTTTTCTCTATTTTCCAAGAACTCCTTGGATTGCCTTTCAGTTTGCTGAGCAGTGCTTCCAAAGTTGAAGTTGAGCAATGCTAGAATGGCTTCCTTGTGAGTCTTTCCTCTTTTTAGAGCTTTCTTGGTAGAAGGCTTAGGATGGCATCAGTGAATTTGGTTAATGCTTGAAGGGTTGCACTGTACCTTTGGTGAGAGGACTGGCTTAGTCTGGTGACCTCATCATCAATGGTATGAAGAAGGGAGGGTACTCTGAGAATAGAGTCATGGATGGGTATAGAGTTGTTAGGAGGTGAAGGCCTTAGGGTGGATAGTTGGGTTAGAAGGTTAGAAATGGTTTGATTGAGGTTGGTAATGGTTTGGTTTGAGATGGTAGGTGAAGGAATAGGAGTAGGATTAGAAGGTTGGGTAAGAAGTTGATCTAATTTGGTGAGAATTGGTGAAAGATCAACAGGGGCAGGGGTGGGTTGGGGTTGGGATTGTGTAGCTTTTAGTGACTCAACCTCTTAGGTTAAATGAGAGAGTTGAGTTTCTGTTTTAGTTTGGAAGGAGGTGAAGGAGGCTTGAAGACTATCCATCTTTTGAGAGATGGACAGTAGGCTTTGAAGTATTTGGGGTGAGGGTTTAGAGAAGGTAGAGGGAAGGGGTTTGGTAGGAATTGATTGAATATTTACAAATTCAACAAAAGCTTGATTGAATATTCATCAATCAAAGCAAGTATGTTCTTGACTTAATAAAGAAATATGGTTTTGATTCAAGTTCAACCAGGAGAACACCCATGTCACTAGCTGTCAATCGGAGTAAAGACTTAGATGGTAAGTCTGTGTGTCAGTCTACCTATAGAGGAATGATAGGTTCATTACTCTATTTGACAGCTAGTTGACCTAATATCATGTTTGCTACATGTGTTTGTGCAAGATATCAGGCAGATCCTAAGGAATCACATCTTCAAGATGTGAAAAGGATCTTTAGGTACCTTAAAGGTACACCAAATCTAGGACTTTGGTATCAAAAGGATTCAGGATTTGAGTTAGCTAGTTTCTCTGATGCTGACTATGCTGGGTGCAAGTTGGATAGAAAATCAACAACTGGAGGATGTCAATTGCTTGGAGGGAAGATAGTAAGCTAGACTAGTAAGAAACAGAACTCAGTGGCTACTTCAACTAGCTGATTACGTTGCAGCAGGAAGCTGTTGTGCTAAAATCTTATGGATGCAACAACAGTTTCAGGACTTTGGCATGAGTTTCAAGAAAACTCCTATCTTCTGTGATAACCAAAGTGCAATAGCCATCACTTACAATCCTGTGTTCCACTCACGAACCAAGCATATTGAAATTAGACATCACTTCATACGGGACATCGTGGAAAAAGGTAAAGTTGACATCAAGTTCATCTCCACTGATGATCAACTAGCAGATATCTTTACTAACCCCTTGATGAAAAGAGGTTTATTCATCTGATAAGTGAATTGGGTATGCTCAACCCCTAGCTAGGTGTCTAGAATTTGAGTTTCTCAGGTTGACAAAGATTAAGTGTCTTAAGCAGAGTGCACGGTTTATAAATATGTTTTCTTAAACTGATTAATCTGTCAAGCTGAATGATGAGTTCATACGTTTGGTCAGTTCCAAACATATTTTAACTAGTTAGTGTGGTTAAAATGTAAGTTTGAGTAAGTATCAAACAGAAATTACTAAGTGTTATTGAGTTTGAGCTATGTGCTTAACTCAAGCTGTGTGATTGGTTCACAAGTTTTGTAAGTTCCAAAACACTTTTTAACTGCTCAGTATGGTTCAAAAGGTCCGTTTGAGTATGTCTCAAACATTAATGACTATGTGTCATTAGTCCTGAGTTGTGTGCTCCACTCAAGCTGAGTGTCCTACTCAAGCTGAATGATCAATTCAAGCTGAATGCTTGACTTAGACTGAGTAATATGTTTACTCAGCTTGGTGTGTCCAACATATGAATTAGTTACTTAGTGTTTTTAATTCATCTGTCAAAGCGTATTTGAGTCTGTCTCAATTGGCATCGTACATCGATTGTGTATTGGTATCGCTACACAGTGTTTATAATCTTATTATTCGTTAATATTATTATTTTACACTTATATCCATTGGAAGGTGATGTGTTTCTACCCTCTAAATGTTACATCAAGCCGTAAGTTTACCGGTGTAACGGATTAAAAAGGGATTCCAACGGTAATTTTTCTCTCTCCTCTGAAAAGTATATATAACGACCTTACCCGCATTTTTGAGGTTTACACTTAATCTTCTCATCTCTAAACCTCTCATCTGCTTATATATCTTTCAACAAACTTGCTAAGTGCAATTCTCTGTTCCATCAACTTTCAAATCCTAACTCGATCAGTGCGACGCTCATTGCTTAGTGCAACAAAATTAATTACTCAGTGTAATCTTCAATTTTCAACGATGGAAGGAACCACTCTCATTCTAAGTGATCGAATGGTCAGGGGTGCTGCGTTAAAAAACAACGGATTACCGCTGATTAAAATCAAGAATCAGCATGCCTGCCTTGCTATTCCTCCGAGGAAACAGGGCAGAGGATATGAAATCTGGGTTGCCTACATACCACAATGCTCTTTGGCATTTTCCTTCACTGGAGCACCTGTCAATACTGCTCCACAGCACCTTATGGAGTTCTAGTACACATGAACCTTCAACCAGAATAGCGGAGAGATCACAGGCACTGTTCTCAATGGCCATATAACAGTGGCCATCACGGTTCATCGGCTAAGGGATGTTCTTCAACTCCATGTTCAAGATGTGTTCGAGCCCACCGTGACTAGACAAGTGGCGAGGTCTGTTCTACCTCAGATGGGTCACCCTCAAACTGAAGCAGTGATTAAGAAGGCCACTTTCCCAACCAGCTAGGGCTTCATGGTTTCAACAGTGGTACTTTCACTGGGGACTAAAGTTGAAGGCTTAGACCAAGTTAACGAGTTCGAAATGCAGCTGTTGTACAACATGTTCTTCGATAGACGCATAGACTATGCACAACTCATCTTCAACGAGCTCAAAGTCCAAGTACTGAAGACCACCAGGGACCTCCATGTGTCATTCATAAGGTACTTGTCCTTGGTAATTCAAGCTTAGTTGGGGGATCTTCATGAAGCTGGATGGGATGTGTTTCCTACCCCCAACACTTAGCTCCAAGATGTTTAACAATGACATCTATCCTGAGGGTCTGAGTGGTCCAATGCTCTTGGTTGCTGAGGGAGCTTCATCCGAAAGTGAAGAAGAGGGATCCACTGACGGGGGAGCTTCCCAAGCTGACACCGAAGTTCAAACTGAGCACTCTGCTCAAACTGAACCAGCAACCATTGAAGCTGCTTCTGGTAAGACCTCTCCATTTTCTCTTTCCTCTCATTTTTCTCCATCCACCTTTGGAAATAAGACTGTAGTGGAACCAACTCAGTCTAACCCATCTCCTACACCTTTCATTCAAATCCACTCTGAAGCCACCCCTAGTATGCCCACTGCTGCTAGGGAGAATATCTGAAACTATACACGTAAAACTGCCATAGGTGGTGCCACTCCTAAAGTCATCACTGGAGCTGATATCACACTGACCCCTCCACCGGCAGGAGTTAAGGGGGAGACGCCTACTCTTAAGGTGTAAACCTCGAGGCTAATTACAACCCAACATCCTATACCGGGTGTGGTGTCTACTCAGCCCACACTCTCCAGTGCCATGGGAGAGCCCACTACTGTGCCTAAGCAGACACACTTAGGTAACATTGAATATATGACCAATCCCCAAGGTCAATCACCCCCCTCCAAACCAATAAGCCAACCACCAACCCATACACTACACGTTTCGAACCCCATTACTTCTCTTCTTTTCTCACACCCTATCGCACGACCTGTCAAAGTTTCATCTTCAAACCAAGGTGATTCACAAGGTCCAGACTCTGGTGCAAATGAATTTGAAGGTAAACACCAATCTTTGGATGATGCACCCAAAGACTCTCCTCACACTGACACTGCCTCCTCAGGCATCCAGCAGCTGAAAGATTATTTTGCGGCTCAGTTTGGTTTGTTCCATCTCAAGAAGAAGAAGCATAAACGTCAAATCTATCAAAGGCTTGAGAAGCTGACCATGGATGTTAAAGAGATTGCCTCTGCAGTTGCTGCACTCCAACAACAAAAGACTTCAACCCCTATTGATGATGACAAAAAGGGGGAGAAGGTTCAAGCTGATAATGAAGCCGAGCTAGTTCGAGCTGAAGCTGAAGGTCTACTAGTACTAGCTAAAGGAGCAGAGAGGAAGACTCAGGCTGAGGGGGAGTTAGAAATAAACAAAGAGGAACCTGCAGCTAAGAGACAAAAGGTAGTAGAATCTGAACCTGAAGCTGACGGTGTTTCTGAGACTGAGCAGGAATCTGAAGAAGAAAAAAGTCACTAGGCTCATGATTGAAATGCTCGAGCAAGAGGAAGCCAATGAGTTAGGCATTTCGCATGAAGAGCTAAGGAAGAGAAAAGAAAAGGAGGCAAAGGACCAAGAAAAAAAAAAGTTGAGAAAAGCTTTGGCTGAAGCTAAAGCTACATACACTGGTCCAAGACTTGATCCTGTTCCATACACAGATGCAGAAATTCAAGAATGCTATTTCAAAAGGAGCTCCGATAAAGATATCAAAGGCATGACCTTGAGCAGAATTGATGGAGCCATCATCCTCAACTTTGAATTTGAAGATAAATCAACAATGGGGATGGACCTGAGATATGTTCACACGATGGGCTACATAAAATGGCAAAGAATAATAATGATGCTCAAGAAGTTCAAACGAATCCAAATCAAGCAGGAGATGTTTACTGAAGTTTCTAAGCTGATTAACAGAGCTGAGGAATTGAGATATGTTCCAGTTCCTGGTCTGCAGTGGGAGAGCTTATTCGAGATACCTGATGCTGTAGAGTTTAAAGAAAACCAAGGTATTGATACACCTGTTCAGGGGTTCATGTTTAAGGATCAGGCAGGCAATCCCAGCTTTATCAAGCTGAGTGAGATATGTTATTTAAAAGATAGGGATGCCATACATATAAGAAGTTGTTGTGGTGATAGCTCAAATCATTTCGTAAAGTATAATCTGAATAAGATCATCAGAATGCAACAAAGAGAACTTAGAGGGGATGCAGAAGCTGAAAGCCTCCTAGAAGAAATCAATAGAGAAATCATTCTTTGGGAGGTTCTACATCCTGAGTTTAAAAGATAAAATAGATTAATTCTATTGTAAATATTAGATTAGTTCTAATATTTTTGTTAGCACTTAGTGTGCATGATCTGAGTGATCAATATTTTTGTATTATGATATGTTCAATTAATACAAAATATTTGTTTGATATGTTTAACTGTGTTGTGATGTCTTCATACTTAGAAGTCTGATAAGTTCAGCTTAAATGAATAACTGATTAGTTCTTATTCATTAATGTGTTTAGTTGGTGTGTTCAACTAAAAGTTGGTTTGTTCCACTTATAATTGATAAGTTCAATTAATATTTGATTAGTTCAAATTTAAAATCTTGATAAGTTTAAGATTTAAAACATAATTCTGTTAAACAAACTTAATAACTGTTTGATGGTTTTGTCATCATCAAATAGGGGGAGTTTGTTGGGAAAATGAACTCATCAGTTAAGATTTGATGAGACAAAGTTAAGTTTGTAAGATTTGTTCTACATATAACTTAAACAAAATTATAAAGCTTAGTCAGACTGAACACTCATAGTGATTCAGACTGAGTATAAGCTGAGTGTAAGCTGTACATATGTTTGATCCGCTTAGGCAATATCTTAGTAAGATTATCAATGTGTTTGATAAGTTGTATATGTCACCTAAGATATATATATTGAGTATTCAGCTTGATAAGTTTCAAGCTGAGCGACTCAGCGTGTATACTGAGTCAGCTCAATGGAAGTTACTAAATATGTTTTAGTTAACTCTCTGGACTACTGAGGATGAGTTAAGAACTATACATGTTAGTCCATGTTTGTTTTCGAGTGTGTTCTCGAAGAACTCAGCTTGATGAGTTTCAAGCTGAGTAACTCAGCCCGACTAAAGAAGTCAGTTTAAGATAATTTAAGTGTGTTTTAAGTTAACCTTTTATCTCTCTATATTTACGGCAAGGATAAGAAGATTCCACAATCAAGATTGCATATTGAAGACTCAAGATAAGAAGATTCAAGATTCAAGATTCCGAGTTATCCGATAGTTTGTTAGCGAATTAAGCTAAGTCTTAGTTTGTTAAAATTCCGTAGGCACAGGATTATAAATATTTATCTCCTGATAAGTTTAAAGGTACGACTTAGAAAAACAACTAAGTGTTGCAGAGCCAAAACCTCACCTCACCGTATGTGTTACGAATCTTGATTACAGTTTGTAAGTTCAACGTGATCAAGAAACTCACAGATTGCCAAGGTGTTAATGTGTTCGAACTATCACATCAGTTGTGATATTGGTAAGTTATCAATCTGTGTAAATCCTGTTTAGAGAGTCGTCAGTATCTATAATCATAAGTTGATTATAGATAGCTAAGTTTGAGAGATTGATAGATTTATATTAGGTGGTTATATATCAAGAGTTGCTTACTTGATAATCATTGTAATCATCTTCTTATTTAAAGCATTGTAATCATCTTCTTAATAAAAGCATTCGATTGATTGTGGTTTGACTTACTGTGTGTGACAATTTTATTTGATTTGTTCAATTTCCGCAGAAAGTGTATTCAACCCCCCCTTCTACACACCTGTTGCTTGTTGTTATTCTCATACAAGGGACCAACAGAAGGAAATGTCTTTGTTTTTCTAGTAGGTATACTCAAAACTTGGATTTGATGTCAAATTTTTGACTTCGTGATATACGAATTTTAATTCATATGAACTTTATAAATCATGCGGTTTTTGACAAAACCGCATGAAATGCATCACATCCGGTTTTATCAAATTTTATACATACGGTTTCTCTCACATCCGCATGGTTTGAAACTTCATACGGATTCTTAAGGTTTCATATGTTTTTCTTGAAAACCGTGTTTATCCTGTTTTTTAGCAACACCGAATGATTTTCCATACGGTTTTGTTCACAAAGTGTTCATGCGGTTTCTTCCCTAAGGGTCATCCGGTTTTCATGTAATACTTGTTCATACGGTTTTCATTATAGTGTTCATACGGTTTTCAGTAATCCGGTTTTCATATACCACTTATTCATTCGGTTTTCATCATAGAGTGTTCATATGGTTTTCAACAAGTGTTATCCGGTTTTATATAAAACCGTATATTATGTAAACGGTTTTTGATAAAACCGCATAAACACTTAGCAAATTTTGAAAATTTTGAAAATTTTCACAAATTTTGAATATTCTTACTCAAGGGCACAATTGTCTTTTCACCTAATTCCTTGAATATTTGATCATTAATCTTGGGTATTATTGTTTCTATGCAGATGGCTAAGCAAGGAAAACCTTTTGTGCCTTCTCACCTTTTGCTCAACCCTGATAACTACCTGCCCTCTGTGATGAACAATAATTTCTAAGATTCCATTGAAACCACCACACAATTTCCAATCATTGTGGAGCTGATTGAAACACATCCCTTGAAACACATTTTCACTTTCAACCCTACTGATGAGAATGAAGGACCACATGTGCCTAAGGTTTATGTACAACAACTGTGGCACTAACTAACAAATATAACAACTGATCAAATAGAAAGTATCCTTTCTGGAACAATTGAAAACTTTGAATTCTCTTTCAATCACAGTCAGCTAAGTAGAATGTTGAAACTGCCTACAAAGAAACACACTTATGAAAATAAAAATCATTATGATCCAACTCCAACTGATAAGAGTATGTTCACTGAAATCAAAGAGTTAGGATACCAAGGAAATGTGATAAGTGTGAGTCAATCGAACATGGTTCCTATCTGGCAAACTCTTTACTCCATGATCATAAGATGTCTTACAAGTGTTTCAAAAGGAATTGATGCTGGAAACTTCAATACTTTCAAAATCTTGGTTGGCATGGCAAAACATTGTCATCTGGATTACTCTATGATTATTTTTAGTGATATGCAAAAAGTTGTGCATCAGAAACAAATTTCGAAACAGGCAAAGAAGTTCTTACCCTATCCAAGGTTTTTATCCATGATTGTACAACAGCTGATGATTAAATATCCTCATGAGATTTCCAGCAGAGATGCAGATCCGGTGCCTACAATTTATCATATGAAGAAACTTTATAAAATTGAGGCCATGGAAAATTTAAAGGCATATGTGATGCCAGCTGAGCTTGTTCGATTGATTGATTTAGATGATCCAGTAGTTCAGGCATATGCGAGAGATAATGAGATTGCTCTACCGGAACAACAAGAGCCTGCTGATTCTACTGAAGAAGCACTAGATCCTGAGAATGTAGAAACTAGGAGTCAGTCTTCAGCGGGTGAAACTGACAGGGAAGAGATGAGTGAAAATGCTGAGAGGGGTGGAGATGTGGATCTGGGTGATGTGAGAGTAAGAGAGGGATATGTGGATGATGATATGCCTATAGGAAAATTTGTTGCACATTCACAATCTCAATCACAGTCACAGGGAACTCCAGATTCCATTATAGAAATGAATGTGGAAACTATGATTGTTACTCCATCAGTTGCAAAGGGTATTGTACTTCAAAAACCAGCTGAGACTCCAAAACCAGCTGCTGCAACATCACCAACATATTCTCATGATGATATGTTTGATATTGATGACATTGAGTCTGGTGATCTTTATGGAAAAATTTTACATGTTGCAAGTGATTCTGAAGATGAAGTAGAGAGGACAAAAGAAAAAGAGAGTGAGGGGTGAGAAAAGAACAAGAGAGTGTTGAGGGTTCACTTGCCTTAAAAATCCCGGAATCCACACACACTATCGGGTCTGACATTGTCATTCCTGATATTGAACAAGTCTCTGTCATCCCAACAGAGAAAGCACAAACCCCAACCAGCCACTCAGTTTCCTCTCAAAAGGAAATTGTTTCATTTGAGCACGGGGATCAAGCACATAATCTACCGAAGTCTCCTTCTGAGACAGTAATGTTGAGAAAAAGATCTCATCAGTTTAGATTTGATGAGACAAAGTTAAGTTTGTAACATGAGTTCTACATATAACTTAAACAGAATTATGAAGCTTAGTCAGACTGAACACTTAGAGTGATTCAGACTGAGTATAAGCTTAATATAAGCTGAGCATATGTTGATCAGTTTATATTATACCTTAGTTTGTTTATTAATATCTTTAATAATATGTGTATGTCACCTAAGGTATATATCGAGTAATCAGCTTGATGTGTTTCCAGCTGAGTGACTCAGCTCAAAAGCAGAGTCAGCTCGACAGAGTTGCTAAATATGTTTTAGTCAACTAAGTTAGACTTCTAAGGATGAGTTTAACAATGTACGTGTTACTTCATGTATGAAATCAGATTTGTTCTCGAAGAACTCAGCTTGATGAGTTTCAAGCTGACTAACTCAGTCCGAGTGAAGAAGTCAGTCTAAAGATAATTTAAATATGTTTTAAATTCATATTTATCTCTCTCTATATCTACGGCGCGGATAAGAAGACTCTAGAATCAAGATTGAAGATAGAAGATTCAAGATTCCGGATTATCCTAGAGTTAGTTAGCGAATTAAGTTAAGTCTTAGTTTGTTAGGAACCGTAGGCACAGGATTATAAATACTTATCTCTTGATAAGTTTAGAGGTACAACTCAGAGACGATTACGACTTTGATTCAAGAACAACTAAGTGTTGCAGAGCCAAACCTCACCTCATTGTATGTGTTACGAATCTTGATTCAGTATCAAGATACTTACAGATTGCCAAAGATATTCGTGTGTTCGAATTATCACATCAGTTGTGATATTGGTAAGTTATCATGTGTTGATTTAATCTGTGTAAATCCTGTTTAGAGAGTCGTCGGTATCTATAATTATATGTTAATTATAGATATCTAAGTTTGAGAGAATTGAGAGATTTATATTAGGTGATTATATATCAAGAGTTGTTTACTTGATAGTCATTGTAATCATCTTCTTATTCAAAGCATTGTAATCATCTTCTGATTAATAAAAGCATTCGATTGATTGTGGTTTGATTTACTGTGTGTAACACTTTTCTTTGATTTGTTCAATTTCCGCATAAAGTGTATTCAACCCCCCTTCTACACACCTGTTGCTTGTTGTTACTCTCTCATACAAGGGAGCAACAACTGGTATCAGAGCAGGCTGAACGATTTCATCAGTTGAATAGTTCAAGATTCTGAGAAAGATTGAAATGTCGACAAGCAATACTCCATCAAACTTTCCACAGATCTCTGCTAAAGGATGTCCCATATTTGATGGATCTGACTATCCTATGTGGAAGTTCAGAGCCATGCTCTTCCTAAAGTCCATTGACAACCATATGTCGGAAGTCATCACAAAAGGACCAATAATCCCCAAGATACCTTCTAATGTCAGTGATACGTCTCCTGGCAAATCTGAGAAGGAAACAAGAAAGCCTGTTGCATCCTGGACTGATGAAGATTGGAAACTCTTCAATCTAGATGACAAGGAAAAAAATGTTCTAGCGAATTCCCTAACTAATGAAATCCTGCGCATTGTGACTGGGTGTCAAACCACAAAGGATATCTGGGATACGCTGAGTATCACTTATGAGGGCACAGATCTGGTCAAGCAGCAAAAGAAGAATCAGTTGAATAGATCGTATGAAAACTTCTTTTCAAAGAAGAATGAAACCTTGGCAGATTTGTTCACAAGGTTTCACTGCTTGATAAATTACCTACTAAGTGTGGGTGTAAAAAGAGATGAAGCTGAGCTCGTGCTGAAATTTCTGGATGTGTTACCAGAAAGGTTCAATGAAGTAACCACTGAACTAAGGGCTGGAGGAACATTACACATGTATAACCTACAGTCCATCTATGGGTTCTTGCTGAATCATGAACATATCATAGAACACAAAAGAGCTTCTCAACAACAACTAAAAGAATCTTTGGACAAAACAGAAGTTGCATTAGTTGCACAGAAGAAGAAGAAAGGTTCCAAAGCTATGGTTATTGAATCTGAGACCGAGTCAGAATCTCAAGCTGACCACTCAGACTCAGACTCTAGTGATACTGACGATGTTCAGACTATCACTGACAGATGGCCATGTTAGCCAGACGTTTGAGAAAAGTTCAAAGGGGAAGAGGAAGATCTGACAGGAGCAAAGGGAAGAGTTCCTTTGATCCCAAGAATGTTGTATGCTTCAACTGTCAGAAAAAGGGACATATAGCTGCTGAATGCAGATCTAAGAAGGTAGAATCAACATCTGTTGTTGATAAGAATGCTTATAGAGCTGATAAGTACAAGAAGAAGTATACTCAGCTCAAGAAATCAAAGCCTGAAGACAAACCCATTGGAAAAGGTTTATATGCTAAAACATGGGATACAGAATCATCCACCTCAAGAAGATGAAGAGCTAGAATTGGATGAGGTTGATTATGGTCAGTCCGAATCAATCTTTGAAGCTGACATGAAGGAAGCTGAGGAAAACAGCAAACTGAGTGATTGGGATCCTGCTTCCATGTACAAGGTCAGTAATTTCTACTCTTATACAGATGAGGAGAAAGGTCTTGCTTTTGATTATTTGCTAAATGATTTCAAGACCATTCTTAAGTCTCAGACTGACCTCAAAGCTGAAATAGCAAAACTTAAAGATGAGATTAAGGAAAATAAATCTCTCATTGATGTTGGTAAGAAAGCACAGTGTGACCTTGAATGTCAGAGGTACATTAATAAACTTCTTAGTGAAGAACTTCAGGAAGCAAAAGACAAAGATGATCAACTTCAGAAGATCACTGAATCTTGGTGTAAGTCATCAAAGCAGCTTATGTAGCTGATGATGAGATAGCAAGTACAGATTCTGAGGAAGATAGACAACTGATTGAGTCTCATAAGTCATCCTCACAGAAACGACATGATCCAAGCCTAAAATTCAATATGTTTGTGAAGGCCAAAGATCATGGTAATGAGTGCTCAACATCCAAACAACAGGAAGACCACTGTAAGTCAGAGGTCAAATCACAACAATGGTAAGTCCAAAGTTGTTGATCTTGGTAAGTCCAAGAAGATCAACAGTGGTAAGTCCAAACCTGTTGAAACTGGTGAGTCCAGTAGGCATGACAAAGGTAAGTCCAAAGTCATGGAGAAAAAGGTTGTTAGTCAATCTTCTCAGGATAACAAACAGAGACCTGACAAAGGTAAGTCCAAAGTCAGTGATCACCAGGTGAATCAGCTTGCAAAGAAGGTTGAGAAGTTATCCACCACATACAATCCTAAAACTGAAAGTAAATTCTCACAAGGATTGTTAGACACTCTACCTCCTATCATCATTGGAAGAAAGAGATGCTACAAATGCAGAAGTAGAGGTCATGAGGCTAAGGGCTGTGATGCTGAAATCTCAAGGCCTGAGCAAGAACAAACTGATCAGCCTACAAAGGATTCAGGTCCTGCTCAAGCTGAGCAGTCAGTTCAACAAGATGAAGCTGCTAAGTGCTCCTCATCTGAACCCACCAAGAAGTGGTTTCCCAAGCAAAACTAATGTGTTTAGTTTTTACATCATGTGCAGGGTTCAAGTAAATGGTACTTGGATAGTGGATGTTCAAGGCACATGACCGGATGGAAAGGACTTCTCAGTGACTTCCAGGAAGATAAAGGTCCTAAAGTAACATTTGGTGACAACTCCCATGGAAGAACCAAAGGCTATGGGAAGATGCAAGATGGTAAAGTCACTTTCCAGAGAGTTGCATATGTCAAAGGCCTCAAACACAACGTGATTAGTATCAGTCAATTGTGTGATGAGGACAATGTTGTTACTTTTAGAAGGAAAGCAGGAACAATTTATAATGTTAAGGGAAATCCTGTATTAATAGCTAAAAGAGAAAGAGATGTGTATCTACTTGATCTTAATTCTGCTGATCCCAATAATGAAACCAGCTTGTATTCCCATTCTGTTCCTGAGCTGAGTTCGTTATGGCATAAACGTTTGTCTCATTTGAACTTTAAAAATATAAATATGCTGTCCAATAAAGAGTTAGTCTCTGGATTACCAAAAATCACATTTGTCAAAGACAAATTGTGTTCAACTTGTGAACAAGGGAAACACCATAAAGGGTCCTTAAATTCAAAGCAAAATTTTTCAATAACAGACCCATTGCATATGTTGCATATGGATCTGTTTGGACCCATAAGTACTCCAAGCCTAAGTGGCAAGAAGTACACTCTGGTGATAGTAGATGAGTTCTTACGATTCACCTGGGTAATATTCCTAAAAGCCAAAAGTCAGGCTGCCCTGGAGATAATAAGTTTCATCAAAAGGGAAGAGTTGCAGAAAGGTTTGTCTATAAAGCAACTCAGAAGTGATCATGGGACTGAGTTCAGGAACTCAACCCTTGAAAGCTTCTATGAACAAAAAGGAATATTACAAAATTTCTCATCTGTCAGAACTCCACAACAAAATGGAGTTGCTGAAAGGAGAAATAGAACCTTAGTTGAGGCTGCAATGACAATGCTATGTGAGGCAGGATTAAAACTCTATTTCTGGGATGAAGCTGTTAGTACAGCTTGCTATACTCAGAATAGGTCAATCATTGTTAAAAGACATGGAAAGACTTCATATGAAATGTATAAGTCTAGAAAGCCCAATATAGGTTATTTCTATATCTTTGGTTCAAAATGCTATGTGCTGAATCAAAGAGATCAACTCCATAAGTTGGAACCCAAAGTTGATCCTGGAATATTTGTTGGTTATTCCTCAATCTCCAAATCATACAGAGTATATAACTCTAGGAGAAAGGCCATTGAAGAATCAATTCATGTTTCATTTGATGAAGACAGTATTGATCAAGCTGAGAAAAGTCAAGCTGACTCCGTTAGTCTGAGTGAGCTTGAAAGGCCAAGGGAAATCAACATGTCAAATCCTATGTATGTCATAGGAGATGATAGTGATGATGATTTGTGTTCATCAATGAAATCATCACAAGCTTCAAAGGATTCTCAAACTGAGAAAGATGATGAGTTCGTCAATCCTTTTGGAGCTGAAGTCACTCAGACTGAGAATCTTAGTGATAATCAGTTTGTTGACTATGCTGCTGTTGAGACTGAGGAGATAAGTTCACCTCGAGGTTCTCAACATCACTCAGATTTAGAACCTGATTCTCCAACTACCACATTTAAATTCCTCAAAGATCATCCTAAAGATCAAATCATTGGAAATATCCAAGAGAAAGTCATGACCAAATCTAAGGCTACACCTAACTATGCTGCTCACTTTGGTTTTTTGTCTCAGATGGAACCAAAGAAGACTGAGGAAGCCTTAACAGATGAGGATTGGATTGATGCTATGCAAGAGGAATTAAATGAGTTTGAGAGGAATAAAGTCTAGACCCTTGTCCCTGCCCCCAAAGATCATTCAATTATAGGCACTAAGTGGGTCTATAGATATAAAATGGAAAAGGATGGAGTGATAGTTAGGAACAAAGCTAGGCTGTAGCATAAGGGTATAATCAAGAAGAAGGAATTGATTATGATGAGACCTTTGCCCCTATTGCTAGAATTGAAGCCATAAGGCTGTTCTTAGCTTATGCAGCATATAAAGACTTCAAAGTCTATTAGATGGATGTGAAAAGTGCTTTCCTCAATGGAAAACTTCAGGAGGAAGTCTATGTGAAACAACCTCCTGGCTTTGTCAGTTCAAAGTTACCACATCATGTCTATAAGTTGGACAAGGCTTTGTATGGTCTTAAACAAGCTCCAAGAGCTTGGTATGATACACTGTCCACTTTATCTACTATCAATGGATTTCACCAGAGGTAGTATAGATAAGACACACTTCATTAAAAAGAGTAACGGACAGGTGATTCTTGTATAAATCTATGTGGATGACATTATCTTTGGTTCTACCAATGAATCTCTGTGTGAGTGGTTTTCCAAAATAATGTCACAAAAGTACAAGATGAGTATGATGGGTGAGATGACATATTTCCTAGGCCTACAAATTCAACAAAAGCCTGATGGAATTTTCATCAATCAAAACAAATATGTTTTGGATTTGATAAAGAAATATGGTTTTGATTCAAGTTCTACCATGAAAACACCCATGTCACCAGCTGTCAAGCTGAGTAAAGACTCAGATGGTAAGTCTGTGTGTCAGTCTACCTATAGAGGAATGATAGGTTCATTACTCTATTTGACAGCTAGTCGACCTGATATCATGTTTACCACATGTGTTTGTGCAAGATATCAGGTTAATCCTAAAGAATCACATCTTCAAGCTATGAAAAGGATCTTTCGGTACCTTAAAGGTACACCAAATCTAGGACTTTGGTATCCAAAGGACTCTGGATTTGAGTTAGTTGGTTTTTCTGATGCTGACTATGCTGGGTACAAGTTAGATAGAAAATCAACCACTGGAGGATGTCAATTGCTTGGAGGTAAATTAGTAAGCTGGACTAGTAAGAAGCAGAACTCAGTGGCTACTTCAACTGCTGAAGCTGAGTGTGTTGCAGCAGGGAGCTGTTGTGCTCAAATCTTGTGGATGCAGCATCAACTTCAAGACTTTGGGATGAGTTTCAAGAAAACTCCTATCTTTTGTGATAACCAAAGTGCAATAGCCATCACTTACAATCCAGTATTTCACTCAAGAACCAAGCATATTGAAATTAGACATCACTTCATAAGGGACATCGTGGAAAAGGGTAAAGTTGGCATTAAATTTATCTCCACTGATGACCAATTAGCAGATATCTTTACTAAGCCCCTTGATGAAAAGAGGTTTATGTATCTGCTAAGTAAATTGGGTATGCTCAACCCCTAGCTTAGTGTCTAAAATTTGAGTTCTCAGTTTGACAGAGACTAAGTGTCTTAAGTTGGGTGCACATTTTATAAATAAGTTTTCATAAACTGATCTATATGTCAAACTGAATAATGAGTTCACACGTTTGGTCAGTTCCAAACATAATTTAACTACTCAATGTGGTTGAAATGTTAGTTTGAGTTAGTCTCGAACAAAATGACTAAGTGTCATTGAGTCTGAGCTATGTGTTTAACTCACACTGTGTGATTGGTTCACACGTTTGGTAAGTTCCAACCATATTTTACCTACTTAGTGTAGCTAAAATTACATGTTTAAGTCTTAAACATAAATGACTAAGTGTCATTGAGCCTGAGCTGTGTGCTCTACTCAAGCTGAGTATCAATCTCAAGCTGAGTGCTCCACTCAAGCTGAGTGCTTGAATCAAGCTGAGTGCATGACTTAGACTGAGTAATATGTTTACTCAGCTTGGTGTGTCCAATCTATGAATTAATTACTAAGTGTTATTAATTTTTCTGTCCATACGTATTTGAATCAGTTTCAATTCGTATCGTATATCAATTGTGTATTGATATATTTACAAGGTGTTTATAATCTTAATATTTGTTAATATTATTATTTTACACTTGTATCCGTTGGAGAATTATGTGTTTCTACCCTCTAACTATTACATCAAGCTGTAATTTTTCGGCGTAACGGATAAAAAGGGGAATTTCTAACGGTAACTTTTATCTCTCCTCGGAAAGGTATATATATCGATCATAGTCGAATTAGAGAAGTTACGCTTTCAATACAGACTTCTCACATACTAAAATACCTTTCACTTTCTTCGCTAAGTGCAAATTTCTGTTCCATCAAATAAATCCTAAGTCGCTCAGTGCGCAATTGACGATCGCTCAATGCGAGTTACAATTTGATTACTCTGTGTAATCTAAACATTCAACGATGGAAAGTACCACTCTTGTTCTAGGTGAGCGGATGGTCAGAGGTGCTACTTTTAAGAACAATGCACTGCCAGTGATTAAAATCAACAATCAACGGGCCTGTCTTGCGATTCCTCAGAGGAAACAGGGTAGAGGATATGAAACTTGGGTAGATTATATCCGTAAATGCCCCCTGGCATTCGCCTTCTGTGGCGCATCACTCAACATTGTTCCCCAACATCTGTTGGAGTTCTGGTTTACATGCACCTTCAACCAGAACAGAGGAGAGATCATAGGCACTATTTGTAATGGAGATAGAACAGTGGTCCTCACGGTTCAACGGCTAAGGGAAGTTCTTCGACTCCCTGTTCAGGATGTGTTCGAGTCTACCGTGACTAGACAAGTGGTGAGGTCAGTTCTACCTCTGATGGGTCACCCTCAAACTGAAGGGGTGATCAAGAAGGCCACTTTCCCAACTGGATGGGGCTTAATGGTGTCAACAGTGGTACGTTCACTGGGGACTAAAGTTGGAGGCTTGGACCAAGTCAACGAGTTTGAAATGCAGCTGTTATACAATATGTTCTTCGACAGACGTATCGACTATGCACAGCTTATATTCAACGAACTCAAAGTCCAAGTACTGACCTCCATGTGCCATTCATAAGGTACTTGTCCTTGGTGATTGAAGCTGAGTTGGGAGATCTCCATGAAGCTGAATGGGATGTGTTTCCTGTTCCATCACTCAGCTCCAAGATGTTCAATAATGACATCTTCCCTGAGCAAGAGGGACTAAGTGGTCCAATGCTCTTGGTAGCTGAGGGAGCTTCTTCTGAGAGTGAAGGTGAGGGATCAAATCAAGGGGGAGCTTCTCAGGCTGACACAGAAGTTCAAGCTGAGCACTCTGCTCAGGCTGAATCAGAACATACTGAAGCTGCTTCTGGTAAGACCTCTCCTATCTCACTTTCTTCTCACTTTTCTCCATCTACATTTGGAGATAATACTGCAGTGGAACCAACTCAGTCTAACCCATCTCCTCCACCTTCATTCCATCTACAATTCCACTCTGAAGCCACCCTTAGTATGCCCACTGCTGCTAGGGAGAATATCCAAACCTACCAAAGAAAAACTGCCAAAGGTGGTGCCACTCCTAAAGACATCACTGGAGCTGAGATCACATTGATCCCTCCGGCAGGAGTTGAGGGGGAGAAGCCTACTCTCAAGGTGTCAACTTCAAGCCTCTTTAAAACCCAACAGCCTAAACCGGGTGTGGTGTCTACTCAGCTCACACTTACTCGTGCCATGGGAGAGCCTACTTCTGTGCCTGAACAGACACATTCAGGTTACATTGAACATATGACCACTCCCCAGGGTCAATCACCCCCCTCTAAACCAATTAGCCAACCACCAACCCATACACTTCACGTCTCGAGCCCTATTCGTTCTCTTCACTTCTCACACTCTCTTGCACGACCGGTCAATGTTTCATCCTCAAACCAGGGTGATTCACAGGGTCAAGACTCTGGTGCAAATGAATTTGAAGGTAAACACCAACCTTCGGATGATGTACCCAAATTCCAACCATCTCAAGCTGACTTGGACGACTTGATGACATATTTCAAGAGTCAGTTTGACAAGCTGCACCTCAAGAGGAAACAAGATAAGAAGAATATGTTGATGATCTTGGATTCTATAGAGGAAGATGTTCAGCAGCTGAAATTTGCAGTTGTTGCTCTCCAACAACAAAGGACTTCAACCCCTATTGATGATGATAAAAAGAGGGAGAAGACTCCAGAAGCTGAGGATGAGTCTGTGCAAGCTGAAGCTCTACTCATGCTGGTAAAGGGAGCAGATCAGGTTGAGGGGGAGAAAGAAAAACAAACAAAACCTGAGCTGACTGAAAAAGCTAAAGGAAAAAGGCCTTTAGTACTCAGCTCAGATGAATCTGAAACGCCTCTGCAGAAAAGAAGAAGGATGATTCTAAGTGAATCATCAGCCTCAGATAAAGACTCGGCTGACAAAATGACACTTCAAGAAAGAACTTCACTGATGGCTGCTAGAAGAATGGAAACGGAGGATGCTGACCAGCTTGGGATCTTGGTCGAAGAACTGAGAAGAAGACAATCAGATGCTCAAGCTGTGTTAGCTAGAGAAAAAGAGATAAGAGAACAAAACTGGGCTGAGCTGATCAGAAAGCAGAATGAGGAATTGACAAAACTCAAACTGCCTATCGTGCCCAAGGAAGAAGAAGAAGAACTGCCTATGCAAGGTCAAGCTGAGGAAGAGGATATATCTCACTGTTATGAAAAGCTGCACTTCACTTCTCAGATTGATTCTCTAAAGTTGAGCTCAGCTCAAGGGATAATAATAATGGAATTTTCTTTAAAGAATGGTGAGACACCTTCTCTGAAGCTGAATCAACTGCACAAGCTGGATTATGAGGAATGGAAGCAAGTAGCAGTGCTCATTAAACAGATGGAAAGGTCCACAGCTCGGAATCAAGTTAAAGATGAGCTGCTGAGACTACTTGCTAGGGCTGATGCAATGCAATTAATACCCAGGTCTGAGATAGCTACCCTACTAACTTCTTTTCATAAAGTTGGAAAGAAGAAGCAATCAAAGCCAGCTGGACTAGCAAATCTAGATATGTACAGTCTTGCTCTTCCTGAAGGCATGGAGTTTCAAGAGAATACATATGTTGAAAATCCTCAGAAAGGGTTCATGTACTTGGACAGGTGAAAAATGCTTCCAGGCTGATGCTAACATTTATACTTGTGGGGCATCTCAGGTGTTTGCTCTGAGACAAATTGTAGAAAAGACTTAACAGACTGCAACGTTCAGATACAGAATCAACAGAGTAATCAGATCACAAAAGGATCAGCTTCAACACTTACCTAATCTACAAGAAATACTTGAAGAAATAAATGAAGAGATTAAAGAGTTTGAAGAGCTGCATCCTGAGTAGATTAGTTCTACTGTAAATATTAGATTAGTTCTAATTTTGTAAGCACTTAGTGTGCATGATCTATGTGATCAACAACCTTTGTATTATGATCAGTTCTATTAATACAAATATAAATTTTGATATGTTCAACTGTATGATGATGTGTTCATAGCTATAAGTCTGATAAGTTCAGCTTAATGAATAAATGATAAGTTCTTATTCATTAATATAATTAGTTGGTGTGTTCAACTAAAAGTTGGTGTGTTCAACTAAAAAAATTGGTGTGTTCCAATTTAAATTGATAAGTTCAATTAATATTGATATGTTCAATAAATATTTGATCAGTTCAAATAATAAAATATTAATAAGTTTGAGATTTAAAACATAATTCTGTTAAACAAACTTAAGAACTATTTGATGGTTTTGTCATCATCAAATAGGGGGAGTTTGTTGGGAAAATGATCTCATCAGTTTAGATTTGATGAGACAAAGTTAAGTTTGTAAGATGAGTTCTACATATAACTTAAATAGAATTATGAAGCTTAGTCAGACTGAACACTTAGAGTGATTCAGACTGAGTATAAGCTGAATATAAGCTGAGCATATGTTGATCAGTTTATATTATACCTTAGTTTGTTTATTAATATGTTTAATAATCTGTGTATGTCACATAAGGTATATATCGAGTAATCAGCTTGATGTGTTTCAAGCTGAGTGACTCAGCTCAAAAGTAGAGTCAGCTCGACAGAGTTGCTAAATATGTTTTAGTCAACTAAGTTAGACTTCTAAGGATGAGTTTCAAACTGAGTAACTCAGTCCGAGTGAAGAAGTCAGTCTAAAGATAATTTAAATATGTTTTAAATTCATCTTTATCTCTCTCTATATCTACGTCGCGGATAAGAAGACTCCAGAATCAAGATTGAAGATAGAAAATTCAAGATTCCGGATTATCCTAGAGTTAGTTAGCGAATTAAGTTGAGTCTTAGTTTGTTAGGAACCGTAGGCACAGGATTATAAATACTTATCTCCTGATAAGTTTAGAGGTACGACTCAGAGACGATTACGACTTTGATTCAAGAACAACTAAGTGTTTCAGAGCCAAACCTCACCTCATCGTATGTGTTACAAATCTTGATTCAGTATCAAGATACTCACAGATTGCCAAAGATATTCGTGTGTTCGAATTATCACATCAGTTGTGATATTGGTAAGTTATCATGTGTTGATTCAATCTGTGTAAATCTTGTTTAGTGAGTCGTCGGTATCTATAATTATATGTTAATTATAGATATCTAAGTTTGAGAGAATTGAGAGATTTATATTAGGTGATTATATATCAAGAGTTGCTTACTTGATAGTCATTGTAATCATCTTCTTATACAAAGCATTGTAATCATCTTCTGATTAATAAAAGCATTCGATTGATTGTGGTTTGATTTACTGTGTGTAACACTTTTTTTTAATTTGTTCAATTTCCGCAGAAAGTGTATTCAACCCCCCTTCTACACACTTGTTGCTTGTTGTTACTCTCTCATACAAGGGACCAACAAGTAGGTATTGAAAAAGGAACCAGTCTGCCCAGGTTTCCGAAGTTCACTTGTTTGAGCACATCGATGCATCTCAGATTACCTAGTCTCTTTCTAAACACAGTGACATGTTCGTACCATCTAGAGTCTTCTCAGAAAGACCTTGCGGAACATCTATAGAAGACACCGTTCAAGGTGTTCTTCAAGGATTAGATGGAAATCCCACCACACTCAACACTGGTCCAGCTGTAAGTGGCTCTCCATCTGAAGGATTTGTTCCTTTAGTTGTAGATGTCTCAACGGGTAATCTAAGTGATCCCGGATTTGTTACACTTTCTCAGGTTGCTAGGGAATTTGTTTCCAAGGCTGACCTACAAACGGCTCTATCTAAGGTGCAATCTCAATTGAACAAGTGCATAACGATGTAAACTCAAAGTTTGATGTTATCAACTCAAGGCTTGATGTGATTCAAAAGGAATATGCAACTATCAATAAAAATTTAGATTGATTCTTGCAAATCAAGGACCTGAGTTGTCTGTGGATGATCTGAAAACGCAATTGTATCTTGTTTGTAATGAGTTGTCTGGCTAGACCTAATAATACAGAGGAGGATGCTACTTTGGTGGATCTTGTTTGTAATGAGTTCAAAAAGTCAGAGTTTGAAAGTTTTAAAAAGGAGATGCTTGATAGTATTGATGCCTTTGGCGTTGCTTTTCATAAAAGTTTGGATGCCATGGAGCATGAAAAGATACTGAAAATGAAGAAGATGCTGAACATAATGCAACTCTAATTGCTTCTATGGAAACTTGTCAAGTGCAAACAAAGGGTACTAAAAGAAATCATGACGATCATGATAAGGATCCAGACCGTTATGAGATGGAGAAAAGGACTAAGTCGACTGGAGCAGTACCGGTTATGTCGGTTTTGTCTAAGCTGCCTGCTACATCTTCTGAAGGTCAACAACAAAAGAAAAGCAGAGGTAGAGGATAAGGTAAAGGGAAACAAGTTCAGTTAGTTGATGAAGAGGATACAGATCAACAAGTTGATGATACATTTGACTATATAACTGGTGCTGGTTTAGACTTTGATGTATATGGGTCTTTTGTATCTAATATTGGTGAATCACTAAAAGAATCTCAACCAAAGTTAACTCTTCAACAACAAGTTTCTAAGCTAATAGAAAGTAAAGGAATAACAACACCAAGGGTTGAAAAGCCCGAGGTTCAACAAAGATCATCACATGAAATAGATGTAGTTCCTGATCATTTGAACTTAGAAAGCTAAGATTGAATAAAGAAGTTGCAGATCTATTTCGACCATCTCTAGGAAAATTCAGAAAAACACCAAGAGATGTGATTAGAGAACAAGAGAAAAGGAAAACTTTGAGAAAGTTTAAGAAGGGTGCTGAATGGAAAATACCTGAAGGTTACAATTTAGATCCTGTTTCTACATCTTCCTTAAGAGATGTGAGAAAGAAAGTCATGTTAACAAAAGAAGCTTTGAGCAAAGATGAAAGGAATTAGAGATATCAAGATATAGTTGTTGAATATCTAGAAGAAAAGATTCTAGAGATATATGCTGATGTACTTGAAGAAATGTTACCAATTGATATGTTGGGGGTTAAAACAGTTACTGAAGTAGGGCACTATTTTAATAATGAGTTGGCATGGAAAGCAGAAAAAGGAGGTAGAATCAAAGTACCCGATTTCAAGAGTTAGATGTGGATTTGGTCATGTGCTGAATGTCAGATGGGTACACTTTGATGTGATGAGAATTGATCAGAAAGCTTATCAGTTTAGTCAAGTAGATTTGAAACATCTAAGTCTAGATGATGTGGAGTTCATGTTGGACACTCTTGGCCAAGAATAGAAAGATCTTATATAAACAAAGAAGGCTATCAGATATTGTGGGAGTTCATGGAACGAATTTGATATTGTGGGAGTTCATGGAACAAAGAATTCGAGTAGCTGAATTAACAGATCTTCAACTGGGTGCAGAGGCCGACAAAGAAAAGATAAACATTCTAAAGCCAAACAGTTAGCATTTACAGTTAGAACAAATGAAATTATTTCAAACTGTGTGGGAAGGTGATGAAGTGTTTTATGAAGGTGATGATGCGATTTATTGTTCAACAGTAAGAAAGAAAAGTTTTTCATGAGACTGAAGGACGTTCATGCATATTCTAATGGATCTTTGAGAATCTGGATAATTAAAATTAGAGAACACAACTTTAGACTTAAAGATGATTTTGATCAAGCTCCAAGAGTTTCTTTGACTTAAGTAATGGATTTCTTTGAAGTAAAACTTCATGAGTGGGTTGTGATTAGAAGATGGCAAAGACGTTTGGGTGAAAGAAATGTCGACTAGATACAAACAAGGGGGAGATTATTAGATCAGAAAAAGTGTTTGAGATCTAGTCTCTATTTTGTAGTTCTAAATGTAATAGCTTTCATATGTATACCTTAGATTCAATGTTTAGCATATAGGTATATATAGTGTTGAAAGCTTTTGTGAATGTAACCTGTGCATTTGAATGAAATAGAAACACACACTTAAAGGTGTAATCTGGCAAAGTCTCTTATAGTCTCTCAGTTTGATTCTTATTGTACTCATTGAATTACCATACAATCTTCTTCAATTTCTTGAAGATCTATTTCTTTTCTGGTCGTTTCTGAATTTAGAAACTTATCTTAGAAAACTCCCTAACAGAGCAACAAAGACTTTGTTCTCATCGGAATTATAGAAATAGTATCCTAAGTTTTCCTTAGGATAACCCACGAAGATACACTTATCATATTTTGGGTTTGAGTTTATCCGAAAATGGTCATTTTACGAACGCCTCACAACCCCAAATCTTTATGAAAGACAGTTTGGGCTTTTTTCCCGTCCATAACTCGGACGGTGTCTTTCTATTCTCCACAGACTCCGTCGGAACTCGGTTCAGCGTAAAGGCAGCCGTTTCGAGTGCGTGTCCCCATAAAGACATTAGTAAACTAGTTCGTCTCATCATAGAACAAACCATGCCAAGCAAGGTTATAATCATCCTTTCTGATACACCATTCCATTGTGGCGTATAAGGAGGTGTGAGTTGTGAACCAATCCCACATTCCTTTAGATGATCGTCAAACTCCTGACTCATATATTCACCGCCCTAGTTAGACCGGAGCAGTTTTATCTTCTTGTTAAGCTTGATTTGTACTTCATTCTGAAACTGTTTGAAGAAATCAAAACTTTCAGATTTATGTCTCATAAGATACACATAACCATACCTACTGAAATCATCAGTAAAGGTAATGAAGTACAGGTATCCTCCTCTGCCTTCTTGACTGAAATGACCACACACATCTGTGTGTATTATCCCTAGCAGTTCTTTTGACCTTTCATTCAAGCTATCGAATTGTTTCTTTGTTATCTTACCGGATAAACAAGATTCGCAATTGTCAATTGATTCAAGATCAAATGACCCTAGAACTCCGTCATGATGGATTTTCTCTAAGTATTTCCTGTTAATATGTCCGAGCCGACAATGCCATAGGTAAGTTTGGTTTAGAGTGTCTTTTGACATTTTACTTATATGATAGATTTCCTTGTCATCTTGTAGATTTATTGTCTATAGACCATTTTGTGAACTTGCTTTAAAATTAAATAAATCATCTTTAAAGCACAAAATTGTTTTTCCTATCGACTGATAGGTAAAACCATTGTCTATTAATAAATCGTACAATATTATATTTTTTATTAATCTAGGAACATAATAACAACTTTCTACTTCTATGATTAATCCTGAAAGTAGCCTGAGACTATATGTCCCTACAGCTTTAACACCAATAATGGAGCTTTCGCCAACCCGTAGGTCCATGTACCCCTTCCTTAGTTTCCTACTCCTCTTGAATCCCTACAAGTGATTACAAATGTGATGACCATATCCGGTATCAAGTACCCATGATTCAAAAGAAATAACTAAGTAATCTATTATAAAAATATCTGACTCGTTGGTTAAACCAACGTCCATCAAATCAATATCGATTGAATGCTCGCAAATAAACTTGTTACCCCAAACTGGGCAACAAATGTCTAGTAGCTCATCAATCCAGTCATCATCTTCGATTGATTCAACTACTGTTGTATCAAAGATGTCAGGGTGCATATGGTCATCCATACACATTAGAAACTCGTGTATACCAACGATGGTTCATTCTTGTCCTTTGATCTCATCTACTACCTTTGCCTCATAGTAATCTGTCAAAGTCCCAACCAAAAGCATCACAAGTTCTTGTTCACTGACTTGTGACCCCATAAGCATTAAGCAATCAAATAAGCTTCTCATATTAATGAGATAAATGCTCAGGGACTGTCCTTTCATCTTCTTTGAAAGAATGTCTTTCATTATCAGAAAACGTCCATAGCGTTCACTGCTTTTGAACTGCTCCTCCAAATCCTGCATGACCTCAAAAGTTGACTTACTTTTGAGTTCCTCCGTAAACTCAGATTCTGTGGAGAGTATCAAAATTGACATGAAATCAGATTCATCAGATAGATATTTATAATATGTATCATATTCTCCATCATGAGCCGAATAATTGGGTCGTTCCAGAGGTGGCTTATCAACTTTGTACAGCTTTCCCTGTGCCCTTAGGATATTCCTAAAGTGCAACTTCCAAACTGAAAAGTTCGGTCCTGAAAGATTCCACTTTTTCATGATGAGAATAAGAGACTCCTTAGGTGAATAAAACGGAATAACAGATAAACATAACATCTACAGAATAAGCAAGAAAAAATATTTTAGTAGTTTAATTCCTCTAAAATAAATTATAACCCTGTAGAGAAATTTATTTTAGAATAGGATCCATATTTCACGCGTACCGCTGCACGGTTTGGGCACGACAACACCGACCCCGTGTTATTTTATGGTGGGTATAAAACATACAGATCGCATTTAATCCAAAACACGACTCCTATATCTTTGGGACATCAAATGAAACATAATTCGTACATATTTAGTCCTCCTAAGTGCACTTTGGGCCTGTCAGATTATGAAATCACCAAAATAGACCTCACCACCTAAGACGGGGTGAACTCTGGCCCGTCATATAAGGGAATCGTAAAGTTTTTCACCCCCTCCCCACATCGGTTTCAACCCATATTTGCAGGGTTTGGGCACGAAAACACACCATAGGTACCGGTAGCAGGAAGGTGTACCATTAGATAGGTAGCACTACTTGTCCAAGATTTTAAAAATGGTTTATAAGTGAAAAAGCATTTCAACTTAAAAATGTGTGTGTATATATATATATATATATATATGTGTGTGTGTGATTTTAATGACGAGCGTGCACTATTAATATCAATTAATATCACAACCACACAACTAATAATAATAAGCCGAAACACATAACGCCTTTGACGATCATTAATCAAGTACCCCTACGGTCAAAATCCTAAGTGGATCGCACAACACACATGGCATGGATTTTTTATGCTCCCACTGGCTCCAGCATCCACAGCATTCTCCTCTCTTTGTCCTACTCCTTGTCTTGCTTGATCGCCTCCAGAATTATTACATTTACAAATATCAAACTAATCTATACAAATTTTTGCTATAATCTAGTGTCCTATTATAAAATAATTTAAAGGCACGCAGGCCCGCTAAAAGTAGTTCTTTTACAAAATTGAATAGGGGTTGTAAGTGGCACGCAGGCCTCCGCACACCGGATAAACAATAAATGAAAACAACCACAGCAAAAAATTAAAACAACAGGAAGTGATCCACTAGTTTTTAGGTGTTTGGCTTAATAACAATAAATAATATTCAATCATCACACAAAGAATATTAATTAAATATAAAAACACGCAATTTTATCATACACCATATACATATTCCCAGGATGATTCAAAACTTGAATCCTAACACCAAAACCCAACTGGTTTTGTATTAATCCCAAAAAAAAAAACCTGGATCTCAAACTTGGGCCTAAATTAAGCCTTTTTCCTAATTATTACAATCTGGATAAAAAGACAAAAACACCGCCAAGGTTAAACATCAACATGATCAATAATAATAATAAAGCTGGAAACTTGATTAGAAATTCTAAAACCTTGAACTTTTGTCAATTTCAAGTTTCACACGATTATATATATATATATATATATATATATAAGCAGATAAACTGGAAACTCTATTTGGCCAAAAAAATCAAGAACTTTCACTTTTAACCAAAACCAAGTTTCGCACATAATATATATATGTATATATATATATATGTATATATATATATATATATATATATATATATATATATATATATATATATATATATATATCAGATTAAACTGGAAACTTTTTTTAGCACAAGAATCATAACTTTGACCTTTTGCTAAAACCAGGTTTCCCACAATATATATATATAAACATATATAAACAGAAAAACAGGAAACTTTATTTGGTAAAAAGATCATAACTTGATCCTAAACCAGAATACAAGTTTCACACAATATATGTATGTATATATATATATATATATATATATATATATATATATATATATATATATATATATATAATTAAACAATAAAATAGGAAACTTTATTTGGTAAAAGATTAGAAACTTGATCTAAACCAAAATACAAATTTCACAAATATATATAAACAAAATAATATGATTAAACAACTTGTCCCCCACCGAGCCTAGAAGAGGCTCTGATACCACTGTTGGGATTTACAGGGTACAATTGCACAGCGGAAATAAAACATAAATTACATCCCAAGATCAAAACTGGATCAAGTGGGGAAACAGGGAAAATAATATTTTAATCATATCACCCGGATATTTATATAATATAACAGTATAAAAAGTATAAGAAATTATACCATTGGACTGCTAAAGGGGAATATACACCTACTACACCCTTGTACTGGCTACTAGACCACAAGTACAGATAATACCCGTGTGTGTGAAACGCCAAAAGCCACCGGGTTTTGGCCTTGCTTTATCGCTGCCGAGAACAAGTCCTGCCGCAAAGGGGATGCTCGGCCTTTGTGCCGACGATCGCTGGAGAGCCGCCACTAGACCACCGTCGAGGAATGGGGTGGTGGTGTGGTTCGGCCGCCGAGAGCAAAGGAGAGAGAGAGAGAGAGGGAGAGTTTCTTTTGTCCTTTTTTGTCTTTATGTCTCAATAATTAGGATTAGGTTATTTTCTAAGGGTTAATCCTCTTAAATAATAATTTAAGTGGATTAAAGCCCTTAAGACTTAAAGCCCGGTCCACGATCAAAGACTTTGATCAATTGACAAAAACAACCCTCTAGTTTGATTAATTATTAATTAATTAATTATTATTTAATAATATTTTAACCAAACATATTAATTAAATATTCAACTGATATTTAATTTCTCCCTTAAATAATAAATGTTCATTTATTATTTTTATGGATAATTAATTAACTTATAATTATCACGTTAATTTATTATTTCCTTCAATATGTTGATCAACTTCAGCAGAAATAGTAAGGCAATTATGAGAGAGGGTCTCGTCTTGAATCCTTGCATTATTAAGATAGTTAAAATATTCCATGTTTCAATTAAATATCTCACTCTCGTTCTTAGAGCTTGAAGCTTATCAATTTTACTATTACATGCACATACAAAGATGTTGGAAACGCTTCTTACTTGTTCCTTTAGATTTGTTTTTTGTTGAACATATTGTGCGATAGCATCACGTATAGCCACAACGGGCATTGGGCGTGGCTCAATTTTGGTTGTATTTTTTTACCCTTGTCTTGATCCATTTTTAAGCTAATGTGTTAAAAAAAAGGCTTTTGACAAGTGATATATATAGTTGGGAAATTCAACTGTTTGGTGCTGGTTAAAAATACACTATATATATTGAAACTTAAATTCAACTAATATAATAAACAAAATACATAATCGAAGCATACACAAAACGGTAGACTAACACTTATAACATTTGTTCGATTAATTATTATACTTAGACAAAAATTCTTTTTTGGCATTAATAATACGGACGATTTTCTCAAATAGTTCGTAACACCTAAAAGAAATGTGTGAGTCATTTGCGGACTCGACTTGATGATCCATTTCTTCGATATCCTTTTCGATTTCTTTTAGTATGTTGAAAGCTGTCATATAGTAACTCCGGTAATGTTGGTACATGTTTACCTTTGCCTTGATCCATTATTGATAATCTTATCACCATAAGGAGTTGAATACAATAAAGTTAAATACATCGCCTTTAATTGTTACGGTGGTGGGGTATCCGATAAAGATAAAGGTAAAGGTGACGTTGACAACTCATCTTTTATGAGAGTGATTATCTGTCGGGCGGTGTAGATCCTCTCTGTTCTGTAGGTGACTGTCCCACAGCAACACCGTCACCACCTTCAAAAAACGGTACACTGGCAATCCACCAATCTTTAGACAACCCAAATTGTATGGGAGCCATTTGCACACCGGCGCATAAGCTGGCTATCGATAGTCACAATAAAAGTAGTTAGTGTGTAAAAAAGTACAACACGTTTATACAAAACTAGTAGAAGCACCTACATTTGTGCATTGGGCAAACAAAGCCTTCACCTTATCAAAATCCGGTCGAGTAGCCAGCTTACCCACGGCAAGCCCTCTGGGTATCGTCATGTCAAATGCGAGACAAATCCTGATACCGGGGAAGGTATCGTAAACCCAAGTATAGGTATACAGAAAGAAAATATATTAGAAAAAAAAACGATATATATATTATTATTAAATCGTTATCAATGTATTATTATACCTTTAGGACCCATACAAACCCGTAAAGAGTGCAGGGTACACGTCCGCCACCAGCATGACGGACGACTCTGTCCGCATTTATAGCGTTATAAAGCTGGTCATATGTATATGACGAGATAAATGACCCCTATGGGAAGGTATTCCATGCGTTCAGGTCCTTCATCAGATGTATAACGCCAATATGAACGAAGTTGTTTCATGGTACCCAAAAACCCAAGGTATAGCATCACTAGCAACTACCCTCACCGCGTCATCATCCTGCAGGTTAATAAACTCGTTCACATTGTCCTAGAAACTGAACATATGGCGCACGTATAAGCGGGCCGAAGAAATTCCCGCGAAAACACGCCTCATAATGTGTCCGGGAGATGGTCCATAAGGTTCATGGGCCCGAATCTAAGTCTTGTCAACAGACAAACTCTCGGTGCCCGAAAGTTATTTGGTTGCCACCCACATTGAAAAATAATGTTTCCTATGCATTTCTCCCATTCGGAATCTGTCTACACATCAGAGCGTGTGTGACCATAGGATCGTTCTATGACCCATTAATATTGAGAAATGCACCGAAACAACTCTGACGGAATACTATTAAACAATCTAGCCTTTCGCTTAGGCGTTGTTTTATTTGTTCACACACACGTAACCTGTTTCGAAAAGTTAGGTTTGCATTATAGATTTCCTACAAAAAGAATGAGTTTTTATGATTTTTATTACATATGTATTTGATAAATGACTAAAAATATCTAAATTTTAGAAACTTATCTACCATTTTAACTAAACATTTCAATGCCTTACTAATATTGATCAAAACTGAATATGAAATTGGTAGCTATATGCTTACATATGTATGTGTTTGTGTTGGCAAAGATGGTTCAAGAAGAAATATGACTTCAAAGAAGTCAAACTTACATGCTAGTTTCACATATGTACAAAAATGATCCCTTAACTTTTGTAAGTTTCAATCATGATAGATTTGGCCCCTCTACTTTTATAAACACATGTAATCACATATAAACCATCTCATACTCATATAACACTTGATATCCATGTTAGGAAAATGATCTCATCAGTTAAGATTTGATGAGACAAATTTCAGTTTGTAAGATGTGTTATACATATAACTTAAACAGAATTATGAAGCTTAGTCAGACTGAACACTTATAGTGATTCAGACTGAGTATAAGCTGCGTATAAGCTGAGCATATGTTCGATCAGCTTAGACTATATCTTAGTAAGATTATCAATATGTTTGATAAGCTGCGTGTGTAAACTAACATATATATATTGAGTTTCAGCTTGATGAGTTTCAAGTTGAGCGACTCAGCGTGAAGACTGAGTCAGCTCAACGGAGTTACTAAATATGTTTTAGTTAATTCTTTAGACTTCTAAGGATGAGTTAATAATTATACATGTTAGTCCATGTTTGAATTCGGGTTTGTTCTCGAAGAACTCAGCTTGATGAGTTTCAAGCTGAGTAACTCAGCCTGACTAAAGAAGTCAGTTTAAAAGAATTTAAATATGTTTTAAATTTTGTTTTAACTCTCTATATCTACGGGAAGGATAAGAAGACTTCAGAATCAAGATTATAGATTGAAGACTCAAGATAAGAAGATTCAAGATTCAAGATTCCGAGTTATCCGATAGTTAGTTAGCAAATTAGAATTAGTCCAGTTTGTTAGGAACCGTAGGAACAGGATTATAAATACTTATCTCCTGATAAGTTTAGAGGTACGACTACAACTACGAAAACAACTAAGTGTTGCAGAGCCAAAAACCTCACCTCACCGTATGTGTTACGATTCTTGAATCACTGTTTGTCAGTTCAACGTGATCAAGATATTCACAGATTTCCAAGCTATTCGTGTGTTCGAATAATCACATTAGTTGTGATATTGGTAAGTTATCAATCTGTGTAAATCCTGTTTAGAGAGTCGTCAGTATCTATAATCATAAGTTGATTATAGATAGCTAAGTTTGAAAGATTGAGAGATTTATATTAGGTGTTTACATATCAAGATTTGTTTATTTGATAGAGTCTGTAATCATCTTCTTATTAATGAAAAGCAAATCATTCGACTGTGGTTTGATTTACTATGTGTAACACTTTATTTTGATTTGTTCAATTTCCGAAGAAAGTGTATTTAACCCCCCTTCTACACACATGTTGCTTGTTGTTATTCTCACCAAAGGACCAACAACTGGTATCAGAGCAGGCTGAACAATTTCATAAGTTGAAAGTTCAAGATTCTGAGAAAGTTTACAATGTCTACAAGCAATAATACTTCAAACTTTCCACAGATGTCTGCCAAAGGCTGTCCCATATTTGATGGATCTGACTATCCTATGTAGAAGTTCAGAGCCATGCTATTCCTCAAGTCCATTGACAATCGTATGTTCGATGTCATTACAAAAGGACCTATAATCCCCAAGATCTCTACTGTTGTCAGTGATACGTCCGCTGATAAAACAGACAAGACTGAAAAAGAGGTAAAGAAGCCTGTTGCATCCTGGACAGATGAAGATTGGAAACTATTCAATTTGGATGACAAGGCTAAAAGTGTTCTGGAAAATGCCCTTACTGTTGGGAAAATGATCTCAGCAGTTAAGATTTGATGAGACAAAGTTAAGTTTGTAAGATGTGTTCTACATATAACTTAAACAGAATTATAAAGGTTAGTCAGACTGAAAACTAATAGTGATTCAGACTGAGTATAAGCTGAGTGTAAGCTATACATATGTTTGATCAGCAATGACTATATCTTAGTAAGATTATCAATGTGTTTGATAAGCTGTGTATGTCACCTAAGATATATATATTGAGTATTCAGCTTGATAAGTTTCAAGCTGAGCGACTCAGCGTGTATACTGAGGCAGCTCAATAGAGTTGCTAAATATGTTTTAGTTAATTCTTTAGACTTTCAAGGATGAGTTAATAATTATACATGTTAGTCCATGTTTTTTTTAGTGTGTTCTTGAAGAACTCAACTTGATGAGTTTCAAGCTGAGTAACTCAGCCTGACTAAAGAAGTCAGTTTCAAAGAATTTAAATGTGTTTTAAATTCTCTTTTATCTCTCTATATCTACGGCAAGTATAAGAAGATTTCAGAATCAAGATTGAAGATTGAAAACTCAAGATAAGAAGATTTAAGATTCAAGATTCTGAATTATCCGATAGTTAGTTAGCCAATTAAGATTAGTACAGTTTGTTAGGAACCGTAACAACAGGATTATAAATACTTATCTCCTGATAGGTTTAGAGGTACGATTCTGAAACAAGTTACAGAGCCAAAACCTCACCTCACCGTATGTGTTACGAATCTTGATTACAGTTTGTAAGTTCAACGTGATCAAGAAACTCACAGATTGCCAAGGTGTTCGTGTGTTGGAACTATCACATCAGTTGTGATATTGGTAAGTTATCAATCTGTGTAAATCCTGTTTAGAGAGTCGTTAGTATCTATAATCATAAGTTGATTATAGATAGCAAAGTTTGAGAGATTGAGAGATTTATATTAGGTGGTTATATATCAAGAGTTGCTGACTTGATAGTTATTGTAATCATCTTCTTATTCAAAGCATTGTAATCATCTTCTTTTTCAAAGCATTTAATTTATCGTTGTTTGATTTACTGTGTGTGACATTTTTATTTGATTTATTCAATTTCTGCAGAAAGTGTATTCAACCCCCCTTTCTACACACATGTTGCTTATTGTTATTCTCATACAAGGGACCAACAACTGGTATCAGAGCAGGCTGAACAATTTCATAAGTTGAAAGTTCAAGATTCTGAGAAAGTCTGCAATGTCTACAAGCAACAATACCTAAAACTTTCCACAGATATCTGCCAAAGGTTGTCCCATATTTGATGGATCTGACTATCCTATGTGGAAGTTCAGAGCCATGTTGTTCCTCAAGTCCATTGACAACCGTATGTCGGATGTCATCAAAAAAGGACCTATTATCCCCAAGATTCCTGCTAGTTACAGTGATGTGTCTCCTGGCAGAACTGAAAAGGAAACAAGAAAGCCTACTGCATCCTGGACTGATGAAGATTGGAAACTCTTTAATCTAGATGACAAGGCTAAAAGTGTTCTAGCAAATGCCCTGACTAATGAGATCTTGCGTACTGTGACTGGGTGTCAATCTGCAAAAGATATCTGGGATACGTTGAGTGTTACATATGAGAGCACAGATCTGGTCAAGCAACAGAAGAAGAATCACTTGAATAGATCTTACGAAAACTTCTTCTCAAAGAAGAATGAAACCTTGTCTGATTTGTTCACAAGGTTTCACTACTTGATAAATGACCTACTAAGTGTGGGTGTAAAGAAAGATGAAGGTGAACTCGTGCTGAAATTTCTGGAAGTGTTACCAGAAAGGTTCAATGAAGTAACCACAACACTGAGGGTTGGAGGAACACTGCATGCGTACAACCTACAGTCCATTTATGGGTTCTTGCTAAATCATGAACAGATCACTGAACACAAGAGAACTTCTCAACAACAACTCAAGGAGTCTCTGGATAAATCTGAAGTTGCATTAGTTGCACAGAAAAAGAAAGAAAATTTCCAAGGCACTGGTTGTTGAATCTGAGACTGAGTCAGAATCTCAAGCTGACCACTCAGACTCAGACTCAGGTGATACTGATGATGTTCAGAATATCACTGAGCAAATGGCAATGCTAGCCAGACATTTGAGAAGAGCTATAAGGGGAAGAGGAAGATCTGACAGGGGCAAAGGGAAGAGTTCTTTTGATCCCAAGAATGTTGTGTGCTTTAACTGTCAGAAGAAGGGACACATTGCTGCTGAGTGCAGATCAAAGAAGATGGAATCAACATCAGTTGTTGATAAGAATGCTTACAGAGCTGATAAGTACAAGAAGAAATATACTCAGCTCAAGAAAGGAAGACCATAAGACAAACCCAGTGCAAAAGGGTTATATGCTGAAACCTGGGATAGAGAATCATCCACCTCAGATGATAATGTATGTCTTATGGCTCAAGAATATGAAGAGTTAGAATTAGATGAGGTTGATTATGGTCAGTCCGAATCAATCTTTGAAGCTGACATAAAGGAAGCTGAGGAAAACAGCAAGCTCAGTGATTGGGATCCTGCTTCCATGTATAAGGTCAGTAATTTCTACTCTTACACTGATGAAGAAAAGGGTCTTGCTTTTGATTATCTGCTGAATGATTTCAAGACCAGCCTTAAGTCTCAAAATGATCTCAAAGCTGAGATAGCTAAACTGAAAGAAGAGATTAAGAAAAATCAATCTCTCATTGATGATGGTAAGAAATCACAATGTGATCTTGAATGTCAAAGACACATTAACAAACTTCTAAGTGAAAAACTTCAGGAAGCTAAAGACAAAGCTGACCAGCTTCAAAAGGTCACTGAGTCTTGGTGTAAGTCATCAAAGCTTGTTGAAAAGTGCATAAACCAACAAATACCTAAACAGGTAAAGGCTGTACGTGGAGGTGACTATCAAACAGCAGCTTATGTAGCTGATGATGAGAAAGTAAGTACAGACTCTGAGGAGGATAGACAATTGATTGAGTATCAGAAATCAGCCTCAGAGAAGAAACATGGTCAAAACCTTATATAAAATAAGTTTGTAAAGGCTAAAGATCATTCAATTAAGTGCTCAACATCCAAACAGCATGGTAAGTTTGTGCTGGACAGATTAGACACTCGGCCTATTCAAAGAACTTCAGTCATAGAAAGGCTAAATCCAAATCCTTTCAAAAGACAAAATTCTCTATCTGGCTCGGAGAGAAGTTACAAGAATCGGATGACCACTGTAAGTCAGAGGTCAAATCACAACAATGGTAAGTCCAAAGTTGTAGATCTTGGTAAGTCCAAGAAGATCAACAGTGGTAAGTCCAAACCTGTTGAAACTGGTGAGTCCAGTCACCATGGTAAAGGTAAGTCCAAATCCATGGAGAAGAAGGTTGTTAGTTAAACTTCTAAGGATAACAAACAAAGACATGACAAAGGTAAGTCCAAAGTCAATGATCATCAAGTGAATCAACTTGCAAAGAAAGTTGAAAAGTTATCCACCACTTACAATCCTAAGACTGAGAATAAATTAACACAAGGATTGTTAGACTCTCTACCTCCTGTAATCATTGGAAGAAGGAGATGCTATAAGTGCTAAAGTAGAGGTCATGAGGCTAAGGACTGTGATGCAGAAATCTCAAGTCCTGAACAAGAACAAGCTGATCAGCCTACACATGACTCAGCTCCTGCTCAAGCTGAACAGTCAGATCAACCAAATGGAGATGCTAAGTGCGCCTCATCTGAACCCACCAAGAAGTGGGTTCCCAAACAAAACTAATGTGTTTAGTTTTCATATCATTTGCAGGGTTCAAGTAAATGGTACTTGGATAGTGGATGCTCAAGGCATATGACTGGGTGGAAAGGACTTCTTAGTGATTTCCAAGAAGATGAAGGTCCTAAAGTAACATTTGGTGACAACTCCCATGGAAGAACTAAAGGCTATGGGAAGATGCAAGATGGCAAGGTTGTCAGGATCGGATATTACTAAATATCAATAACAAGAATTATCTTTTAGAATTAAATCAGAGATGTTTAAAGATAATCTTTCAGTTTGATCACAATCAACTAAGAAGTTGCGGAATCACACTTAATTGATGTTTAAGGTTTTATCACAAGAACAATTCAAGAATCAACACGAGAAAATACTTTCAAACACCAGATGTTTATTAATAACCAATGATGATTACAATATTCACCAACACCTCTAATCTAACTCTTTTGTTATACGAAGAACATAGTTTGTTCTTAGGTTTCTATGAAACTTAGAGGCTAACACACCTTTAGAAAAACAAATTAACAATGAAATACGAATGCGTAGAATTGCTATGTTAAACAAAATTCTAGATCTAATATATATAGACTCTTGATCCTCCTTGAATAGTTGACAGTTAGGTAATCTTCTATCTTCCGAGATAATCTTGATAATCTTCAAACTTGATAAAGATATACTTCAAATCCACAAAGATAGCATTTTCCATAAATAGCTCAACAGCAACTGTTTGTTGAATAAACAGTTCTGAATTTCTTCTAACAGTCTTCATTCCAAGGTCTTCTAACAGTTGTGTATAACTGAACTAACAGTTTTGATCTTTTGTACTAACAGTTGTAAAACTTTCAACAACTGTTAGTTACAACTGTTTTCACAAATCAATCTAACAGTTTTACCTTTGCATATTCAACAGTTTCAATGACTTAGCAAATTTCCCAACAATCTCCCCCTAACTTAAAGTATTGAATAATACATTTAAGTTGTTTGTTTTATAGGGTTCAACCACAGAAAAATCAACTTAGCAAAGAAAATATTTACATTTAGTATGCAAAGTTAAACTGTTACAATCAAAACATAAAAAGAAATTTACTTTTTACTTGACTGAATGAGCTCCAACCTTTCCTTCACCCTCTTCATCAGATCCTCCTTCATGTTAGCAGGGCCAAAGAATTTTGCTTTCAACATATACAGAAGCTTTGTTTTACCATGATCAACAAATTCAAAATCAAACCACTGAGTTTGTCCCTTTCCCATCACCATATGATAAACTCTTGACTTGTCATATACTTTCATAGAACTTATTGGGAAGGCTTCGTCACTTATCAAAATGGGCATTATTTCCAGTGGATTGCATATACTTATTAGGTGCCTCATCAAAACTCTGATTTCAATTTCTGCAGCTCCCCCATAGTGACTTATTCCATATGCATACATCTCTTGAATATCCCTTCTAGTCACACTTTCCATCAAATGTAAGAAACTAGAGTAACTTTCAATCGGTTCTAGTTCTCTGACAATTGTAACCCCTTTCTTTCCAGTCTCTATTCTCAACAATTCAAATCTCCACTCAGTAATGTGGGATTTCTAGCCTAGCTACTCTGCCACCAATTTATCAATTCTTTCTTCAACCTCCACCCTGAGTCTGTCATGAAGAATAGTCTGTACCATACCAGCTTTTGCTACCTCTTCAGACGTTTGAGATTTTTCAGATTGTTGTGGCTGGGTTGTATGCCTTTTCTCCTCAACTGTTGATTTGGGAGGTGGGACTGTTTTCTTCCTTATAACTCTCTTTATTTTTACTCCCTTACCAGCTTTCTTAGCCCTTTCTTCTTCATCTATCTCCTTTGTAAATTCATCAGCTAGCTTTTGAGCTAATTCAAGATCTTTCTTTTCTTGTTGTTCAAACTCAGCATCCAACCTCTGTGCTAATTCATGATCATGCTCCTCTTGCTGTTCTTTGGTAAGTTTTAACTTTAGAATTTCAACAGCAATCTCCTTTCCCTTACCTTGCACAGAAGGCATCTTCTCATCTTTCTTTGATTCAGTAATAGCAATTCCTTTGAATCCTGGCTTTGTGTTGCTTGCCTTTAAGACAAGCCACACAATGATCATCACATGAGAATTCCTTTTGGGGCAAACCTCTTACCAGATTGTTTTTAGCTAACAGATTCATGGTTTTAAAATTCATGTGACACATCCTTCTATGCCAAATGGCAGACTCATCATGAGATGCCTTTGAGAGTAAACAACTTAATACATTATGTTTAGAAACCTTTTGTGTGTCCAAACAGTATACATTATCCTTTCTAGGTGTTCTCAAAAGAACATACTTTTCATCCACTTTTAAATCTTTTGAAAGGATAATGCACTCTGTGTTTGTGAACAGGACTTTGTTTCCATGGTCACAGATTTGAGACACACTTAACAGATTGTATTTGAGTTGTTCAACAAAGAAAACATCATTGAAAGTAAGTGTACCTACCTCTACAGCTCCCTTACCAGTGATTCTTCCTCCCTTAGCATTTCCTCCAAATGCTACATGTCCTCCATTGATTCTTCTGAAATCCTTCAAGCAGTGTGGATTTCCAGTCATGTGCCTTGAGCATCTACTATCCACATGCCAAATTTCTCCTTGATTGGCCCTATGAATGCTCTGCACAAATAAAAACTTAGTTAGTAGCAAGAAGTACCCAGGCCAGGCAGGTCTTGGGCACACCATTTAAATCATAATACTTAAACAAAGTTTGAGACTTCTTGATTTCATCACAGTTAGACTTCTCTATCCTGTGTGAAGAGTATTTAGTGACAAAATGTGGTATCCAACTGTTGTGATTAACAGTTGAGCCTTTTGAACAAACAGTTTTTGATTTTGGTAAAACAGTTGAGTCAGTTTGTAACTCAGTTTGATTAACAGTTTTGGCCCTTTCAGAAACTGTTTCTTTCTGCAATTTCACCCAAGCAAGACCAACAGTTTTTGGTTTTGGCCTAACAGTTGTGGAACTGTTAGGCTGTTTTCTGTAACTTGGCAAACCAACAGTTTTTGGTTTTGGCCTAACAGTTGTGGAACAGTTAGCCTGTTTTCTGTAACTTGGCTTCTGGGTGCTATCGATCTGTGGGTTATAATAACAGTTGTGAGCTAAGTGATTTGATCTCCCACATATATAGCACCTTTTGGTTTTGACTGTTGGGGTTCGTGGTACACAGCAACGGAAGCATGCAAGGTCAAACATAAAAATGAAACCACAAGATGAACCCCATAAGTGGATCTAACTCTACAACCAAGTTATGCAACAAAGCATAAAGAAAAGAGAGGATATATACCCCTGATGTCTCTGATGGTTGTGTGTGTCCGGCTAGCTCCAAGCTTTATCCTCCTTGAGCTCCTTTTCTTTCACAATCGAAGTCCACACCGAGAAACAAGGTGACCCAAGTGTACTAGCACTCCAAAGCACTCTTCCTTGCTTGAAAGCACTTCTGGAACACAACCAACTCCAGGGAACTCTCTCTTTTCTCTCTGGACTTAGAAACACAAAAAGGTTCTAAGTGTTTTTTCTCTCAAAATTAGTCAAGAGAGGAAAATGAGAGTCTTATGCATGTATATATAACCCAACTGATGACTCCAGGTCTCCCCAGCCGGCCCCAAAAGCTCATCATTAGATTTTACATGCATTGGTGGATTTAAGAGGTGAAAAGAATAAAGTTGTTTCTGTCAGGCAGGGTTAGCACCGCTAACCGCCCACGGTTAGCGCCGTTAACCTCCCATGGTTAGCGCCGCTAATGCGGCTGATTTAGCGACGCCAGAGTTAGCGCCGCTAACACCTACTGGAAACCAACTATCATTATTTATCCTTTCTCACCCTCATCTTTTAGGTTGTGTCAAGGTCAACCCCCGGCGTGTGACCCGATAGGCCCATACATCATCGGTAGTGATCATTTGATGTACGTGTGTTCGTGGGCATATTCCAACAAACTCCCACTTGCACATGAATCTACGTACCCAATGCATCACAGACAAAGAGCGGCCTCTAGTAAGACATCTCTGTCCCCAAGTCAGTATGGGTTTTGTGTTGAGCACAAAAACCAATCTGCATCTCATGTGAAAAAGGTCCTATCGATAAGTGATCAATCATCCTTTTGTTCGCGATATCCAATGTGAACACGAGACATGGTACAAAGTCATTCTCCGTTCGTTCACGATTATGTTTCTCGATCTAGACTGGTGGTGACCAAAATATACAAGTTGCAATCAATCATAAATTATTGCAAGCTTTGAGCATGGCCATGCATTTTGGTGTCAGCGACCAATCATCGAGGGGCCCAAGGATATCTCTCTAAACAGAGGAACAAATTCCTTTGACTTACACTGCCCACCACAGTGATCATACTCTGCCCAACTACTCCCTTTATAACAGCCAGTTACGAACTGCGTTTGAAAGCAATTAGAACAAAGCAAACCAAAGTGATGCAGCCACGTGCATCTCCAGTCTTAGGATGAATTGATATTATCATCCTGATTTACTCATGACATGTACCATAAAGTAAAATCAGGTGTGGGTCGTCCAGTCACTTGAAACACTTTCAAGTACAGGCGAAGAATTGCGTCCCCGTGCCCCAATCCCCATTGGACACATGACCAATTACTTCCCTCAGTCTTAGTTCATACTTCCTTCCCAAGAAGAATGACCGACTGTGGACATTTAGAATGCTTGCGCATTCAGGGAAGAGCAAAACATGCTAAGTTGGAACACAGTAAAGATTTAAAGAAATACCCGCAACTTGCGTATTACTAAATCTCATTTAATAATCGATAAATTCAATAAATACAATACTGCTTCATGTTCCCTAAAGGGTAAATACAATAAATATACTAACCAAATACAAAGGCATGATCAAACCAAATCACTAGCAAATCTAATCCCAATAGCTCGAGTATGAGCGTCATGCTTTGCTTGCGATAAAGGTTTGGTGAACGGATCCGCCACATTGCTATCCGTGTGTACTCTGCTGATAACAATGTCTCCACATTCGACCACGTCCCGGATGTAATGATACTTCCGCGGAATATGTCTCGTGCGTCGGTGAGACCTTGGTTCCTTGGCAAGAGCAACCGCACCCTCGTTGTCACAGAACACCTCAACAGGGTCGGCAATGCTAGGAACCACTCCCAGATCTTGGATGAATTTCTTCATCCATACAGCCTCCTTCACAGCTTCACTGGCCGCAATATACTCCGACTCGGTAGTAGAATTGGCCACAGTGTCTTGCTTGGAGCTTCTCCAGGAAATAGCACCACCATTGAGCAGGAACACAAACCCCGATTGAGATCGGCAGTCGTCCCGATCGGTTTGGAAGCTAGCATCTGAGTAACCAGTCACCCGTAGCTCTTCCGCACCTCCATACACCAAGAACATCTCCTTAGTCCTCCGAAGATACTTGAGAATGTTCTTTACTGCCGTCCAATGAGCTTCACCAGGATTGGCTTGATATCTACTTGTCATACTCAATGCACAAGATATATCAGGCCTAGTACATAACATGGCGTACATGATCGAGCCAATTGCCGAAGCATATGGAACTCGACTCATTACTTCCCGTTCCTCAGGGGAACTCGGGCTTTGAGTCTTGCTCAACACTAAACCATGCGACATAGGTATGAACCCCTTCTTGGAATCCTCCATCCTAAATCTCTTTAGGACCTTGTCTATTACATACTCTGGCTCAATCCGATCAACCTGCGGGATCTATCTCTATAGATCTTGATCCCAAGAATGTAAGCTGCATCCCCAAGATCCTTCATTGAGAAACAACTCCCTAGCCAGGCTTTTACTCCTTGCAAAGTTGGGACGTCGTTCCCAATTAGTAGAATATCATCTACATAAAGAACTAGGAATACAACTATGCTCCCACTAGCTCTAATGTAAACGCATGGCTCATCCTTGCTTTTAGAGAAGCCAAACTCTTTGACCTTCTCATCGAAGCACAGGTTCCAGCTCCGAGAGGCTTGCTTAAGCCCATAAATGGACTTCTTAAGCTTGCAGACTTTATCCGGAAACTCAGGATGTACAAAACCCTCAGGCTGTGTCATATACACATCCTCTGCTAGTGTTCCATTAAGGAACGCGGTTTTGACGTCCATTTGCCAGATCTCATAATCATGAAATGCGGCAATGGCCAAAAGTATCCGGATAGACTTCATCATAGCCACCGGTGAAAAGGTTTCCTCATAGTCTATACCATGAGTTTGAGTGAAACCCTTAGCCACCAGTCGGGCCTTGAAGGTGTCTACCTCGCCATCCATGCCGATCTTCTTCTTGAAGACCCACTTGCACCCTACGGGTTTGCATCCCGGCACGGGATCAACCAAGTCCCAGACTTGATTATCCGACATGGACTGAATCTCGGATTCCATTGCCTCTAGCCACTTGGTGGACTCAGGGCCCACCACAGCGTCCTGGTATTTGGTAGGCTCATCAGAGACCACTACCATGTCGGTGCCCTCAGATATGTGAAATCCATATCTCTTTGGCTCATGCCGACTTCTACCAGATCTTCTAATAGGCAACGGGTTTACATCATCTCCAGCTTCACTATGCTGAGATTCAACCTTCTCAGGTTGTGAGCTAGTCCCAACATCAGGTTCTACATTGGCAGTCTCTTGAATTTCTTCAAGATCAACCTTTCTCCCACTAGCGTCTTTGGATAGCAGTTCCCTCTCAAGGAACATTGCCCTTCGAGCAACAAACACCTTGTTCTCCGAAGGTTTGTAAAACAAATATCTCATAGACCCAGCAGGATGACCAATGAAAAAGCACCTTTCGGCCCTGGGCTCCAACTTGTCCTCAACCTCACGTCTCACGTAGGCAGGACAACCCCAGACCTTTAAATATGAAATGGATGGAACCTTTCCATGCCACATCTCATACGGTGTTTTCTTAACCTTCTTTGTTGGTACGAGGTTAAGGATTCTACCGGCCGTCTCAAGCGCATATCCCCAAAACGTAACGGGAACGTCCGTACGAACCATCATAGACCGAACCATATCCAACAATGTTCGGTTCCTCCTCTCGGCGACACCATTTAATTGTGGCGTCCTAGGAGGGGTTAATTGCGAGATAATCCCACAATCCCTTAGATGTTCACGGAACTCGGAACTAAGATACTCACCGCCTCTATCAGATCGTAGCATCTTAATCCTTTTCCCTAGTTGATTTTCTACCTCGTTTTGATAAGTCTTAAATACCTCAAAGGTATCCGACTTTTGTCTCAACAAGTAGACATACCCGTATCGACTATAATCATCAATAAAGGTAGCGGGAATGATCTCTTGTGGCATGCTTGAACGGACCACACACATCCGTGTGAACAATATCCAACAAGTCTTGCGCCCTCTCACAAACACCGGTGAAGGGTGCTTTGGTCATCTTGCCCAATATACAAGATTCGCATACGTCATTAGACCCATGGTCAAATGATTCCAAGAACCCATCCACTTGGAGCTTGGCGATGCGTTTCTTGTTTATGTGGCCTAACCGACCATGCCATAGAGACAATTTATCCAAAACGTTTTTGGAACCCGAATCAACATTCATGATTGATCTAGTGCTTTGCAAGCTTACGCTTGTTTCATAAATGCCATGACATGGAAATGCTTTGAAATAAAAGACATCATCTTTGTAACATAAAATGCTACCATTCTCAAATTTAAAAGTGAATCCATCGTCATACAAGGAATACAATGAAATAATGTTTCTTGCCACGCAGGGCGCAAAAGATACATTTAACAAAACAATAGATAAGCCGGAAGGAAAGGCGAGCTCCACACTCCCAATCTTCTCAACCGGGACAACCGCCTTGTTTCCCATGATGAGATCCAGCTCTCCATCAACCAAGTCCCTACTTCTTCTTAGTACCTGCACATTATTACAAACGTGAGTACCACACCCGCTGTCTAAAACCCAGGCGTTAGAAGTAGAAGTGTTATGGAGTTCAATCATGTACGTACCGGAGGCAGCGGCACCTTTAGAGCGAAGCTTCTTGAGCTCCTCCGTGTACTTGGGGCAACTACGCCGGTAGTGACCCTTCTCCCCGCAGAAGTAGCAGGTTGCCTCTTCCGGTGAGGTGGCAGCGGGAGCCACTTGCTTCCCCTTCGGCTCCGGGGTTGGGTTAGGTTTGGGCTTCAGCCCTTGGGCCTTGGCCTTCTTCTTTCCCTTCCTCTTGGAGCCCGAAGCGGGTTGCTTCCGCTTGTTACCACCCTCGTTGATGGTGAGAACGGCAGTGGAGGTGGTGGGCTTTGACTTGGCAAGCTCGCCCTCGGCGGTCTTTAGCATGCTATGTAATTCCATAATGGACTTGTCCATACTATGCATGTGGAAGTTCACAATGAACGGACCATATGCGGGAGGCAAAGATTGGAGGATGATATCAACCGCCAACTCTTTCCCCATGGGAAAGCCCAACTCCTCGAGCTGATCCACGTACCCTTTCATCTTAAGTACGTGGGAGCTCACATTGCCGCCCTCCTGCATCCGGCAACCGATGAAGGCCTTGACGCACTCATAGAGTTCTTGCCTAGCTCGCTGTTGGAACATGTCCTTCAGCTGAGAAATCATCTCAAACGCACTCACTTTCTCGAATTGCCTTTACAATTCGGGACTCATGGTCGTTAGCATAAGGCAAGTCACGTCATTTGTGTCCTTGAGGCGTTTTTCATACGCCTCGCGGACGGCCCTCGCCGCGTTGGTAGCAGGAGCCTCCGGAAGAGGTGACTCAAGGACCTCTAGCTTCATTTCATGACGTAGGACAATTCTCAAAGTCCTATGCCAATCCATAAAGTTTGGCCCCGTGAGTTTCTCCTTCTCCAAAAATGGACGGAGTGACATGTTGGTGGTGTTGGTGTTGCTAGTAGATGCCATATACAAGCAAAGTACGAAATGGTTAGTTATTGTTGTATTAAATCCTTGTTAAGATAATTACCCTCTTGTTATAAAAACAAATTATATTAACAAGGGCTAAGAACCTCAAAATACCCTAATCCATGACGGGTTTTCCGTGGATCACTTCATAGAGCTATTTTAGGCCAGTAAACTATTTACCAATTGCAATCCGTGATCACAACTCTTAGGCACTTGCGGGATCCTAGGTACTCTTAGCACCCAATTGGCATGTTTGATCCCTCCACACCAATTCCTCATTAACCCACTTTGATAGCTCGGCTAGAGCTCGACAACTACCAATGCGTTTTAAGTCTTGGAATTGTAAATCGTCCGTCAAGATACACGGTGGTACTCTAGCCCAATGGCCGGCTCGGCTAGAGCTCGACAACCGACCTTGCGAGTTGCCACACGCGCCTTCCAAACAGTTACGCAAAAACCGGTCTCGGCTAGAGCTCGACAAACCGATCTTGTTTCACTAGAATCGGGCGGTGTCATCTTACGGGTGGTGTGAGATTTACTTTTGAAAAACGGGTTTTAGTTTTTCCGGTTAAAACATTTTTAACCAATTCTTGTCTATGTGGCGCGCGGAGTTTGTAAACCAATTTAAAACTCTTTGATTTTATTATTTTGAAAAATTTTCTAGCATGCGAAGAACCTAAACATCCATGCAAGAAAATATATAAAATAAAATCAACCACGCATGTAATATAATCCGGTAACGAGCCAAATCCTATGCGTCTTGCCCGTGAGCCAACGGGCAAGACTAAGTCATCTAAGGACTAGACCGAATGACCCGATGTGTGCTCCTCCCACTTGATCCATTGCGTCTCCTACCGACCTCCGGATCCAAGTACGCCAAGACACCCTCCACACGGTTCTTGTTGGTTGCTTCGGTTCATCTTTTACAATTTACAAATTTAAAAGGAAATGGCATGCAAGCCACAATTTCTATTCTAAGCTAATTCTACAAATTACAAAGAATACGAAATCGGCATGCAAGCCGTTAAAATTACAAACCGAATAAATAGATTAATTAATACATGCCATTGTGGTACAAACCACCAAAAGAATTAATACATTAATCTAAATCAACCAAACACATCACATAGGTCATATGGCTCAAAAACGTTACCGGATATACATACAACAACCACATACAAGAAATCACACATCAACACATGGTGTGCCACACAAAACCATGTAAATCTTATATGTCTTGGTTAAGATTATCTAATCACCCAAGGCACTCATAATCCTATGTACATATGCATTAGGAACCTCAAACAAGTCAAAATTCCATAGTCATATATACACAATGTAAGTATATGCAATTAATCATTTTCATGCCTAAATGTTAATCCACATATAACTACATCAACCAAGACATAAGGCAACTTTAATCTGAACACAACTCAAATCTGGAACAATTCCAGCAAGAACAAATAGCCCAAAAATCCAACAAAATTGATTTAAGGCAAAACCATGCATTCTGCCAGTAAGGGGTTAGCGCCGCTAACTATAAAGAGTTAGCGCCGCTAACTCAGTTTAGCGCCGCTATCGCGAGATGACATTAAAACAAGTCAGTTTACCAAACAGGACTGTTGACTCCGACTTTAGCGCCGTTAACTAAGGTTTAGCGCCGCTAACATAGAAAAGTTAGCGCCGCTAAACACTGGACAGAACCAAAAATCACATTTTTCGGATTTTCTTGGCCATCTAGTGCAAAACCAGTGTAGAGCTGGCTCTGATACCACTGTTGGGGTTCGTGGTACACAGCAACAGAAGCATGCAAGGTCAAACATAAAAATGAAACCACACGATGAACCCCATAAGTGGATCTAACTCTACAACCAAGTTATGCAACAAAGCAGAAAGAAAAGAGAGGATATATACCCCTGATGTCTCTGATGGTTGTGTGTGTCCGGCTAGCTCCAAGCTTTATCCTCCTTGAGCTCCTTTTCTTTCACAATCGAAGTCCACACCGAGAAACAAGGTGACCCAAGTGTACTAGCACTCCAAAGCACTCTTCCTTGCTTGAAAGCACTTCTGGAACACAACCAACTCCAGGGAACTCTCTCTTTTCTCTCTGGACTTAGCAACACAAAAAGGTTCTAAGTGTTTTTTCTCTCAAAATTAGTCAAGAGAGGAAAATGAGAGTCTTATGCATGTATATATAACCCAACTGATGACTCCAGGTCTCCCCAGCCGGCCCCAAAAGCTCATCATTAGATTTTACATGCATTGGTGGATTTAAGAGGTGAAAAGAATAAAGTTGTTTCTGTAAGGCAGGGTTAGCGCCGCTAACCGCCCACGGTTAGTGCCGTTAACCTCCCATGGTTAGCGCCGCTAACGCGGCTGATTTAGCGACGCCAGAGTTAGCGCCGCTAACCCCTGCTGGAAACCAACTATCATTATTTATCCTTTCTCACCCTCATCTTTTAGGTTGTGTCAAGGTCAACCCCCGGCGTGTGACCCGATAGGCCCATACATCATCGGTAGTGATCATTTGATGTACGTGTGTTCGTGGGCATATTCCAACATTGACTATAGGCAAACCAGTTCTTTGTTCCCAAAACTGGTTCCTATTTCTTTGATTTCCTTTCACAAGTGCTGAAGGAGGAAATTTCTGCACACCATGCTGTTTGCATGTGCAGACAGGCACTTCAGTATGCCTTTTCACAGATTTGAGCTGAAACTTTGTCTTTGAAGCTTCCTTCTTTGGCTTCTCAATTCCAACTTCACTAACCTTCTCCTTTCCTTTGGTTTTAACACTGACAGCTGAGGTTTTTGGGTTAGAACTGTTTGTGTAATTTTCGGGACTGTTTGCAGTAGTAGTGTAGTTGTTTATTGAATAAACAGGTTTGAAAGGGTTTGTGTCAATGGTGGAGGGTTTAGAGGTGGCTTTTACAAACATCACAGGTTTTGAAGATGATTTTGGTGCTGTAGGTTCACAACAGATGTGGTTTTCAATAGGAATATCCTCTTCTTTCTTCACTACTTCCCCCTCTTGATCATCACTCACTTCCTCTTTACTCTCTAAGTTTGGATCAGCTGACTTTAAGTCTTCTTTCAATGGTCTATTAACATACCTATCAGCTACATCAGACATGGGAGTTATGTAGTTGTGATTGTATGGAGGTGGAGTTTGTTTGTATCCTAAACCTGTTTTAACCTTATCTCTGATTTGTGATTGTAACAAGGTTTCAAGCTTAAGATTTGTTGCTTTGAACATACTCAAATCCATATTCACACCTTCTAACTTCTTTCTTAGCTCATCACTCCTAATCTCTTTCTCACTCAGCTTTTTCTTAAGATTATCAATTTCTTCCTGAAGCTGCTCCTTCTCCCACTTATGATACTTCCTATCATAATCCATTTGCATTTCATTTGCCTGATAATCTTTAATTTTCTTTTCAAAGCTTTCAATGACAGCACTAGATTCATATCTTCTTTCCTCCATTCTGCTCAGAGCAGCACACACCTTTTTGTTGTGCTCCCTAAACCTTTTTACTATTGCTCTACATTCACCTGGGCATAGTTTAGAAGATACCTGTATGTCTTCTGAATCTGGTGAATCCAATTTGATGAAGGAATCAGTCAAATCCATCAATGCCTTGTTGTGAGTAGCTTCCTATGCTTGATTACACCAATCAAACCCATGGCCTTCTTGTGAGACCAATGCTGATGAGGTTTGATTTGGTCTTTGTCCTTGATTCTGGCCTTGTCCACCAGATCTGCATTCCCTGGCAAAGTTACCAGGCTGTTGACATTTGAAGCATTTAACTTTGGATTTGTCAAAACCAGCCTGACCATCAGCCCTGAAGTTCATGTTTTGCCTGCTAGTTCTTTTAATGAATCTTTTTGCTCTGACAGTTAACATAGCCATTTGCCACTTAAGGTCCATCTCCTCAAGGTCATCTGGATGCACTTGCTCAAGATCCTCATTGGTGAGGGTTGAATGTGCATGGCTAGCAAGAAATGCTTCGAGCACTGCATCAGGAGTGTTCACATCTAATCCAGCAGCAGAACTGTTACCTGCACAGACATCAACGGATTTAGATAAAGAATGGTTTGAGTCCATACCTGAGGATGAAAGGAGAGCAACATTATGACTAGGGATCAAAGTCTTTCTTTTTCCCTCTATTTCTCCCTCAAACACAATCAAACTGTTGTATAGATCATCTAATTCTATATCTTCCAAAGAATCTTTAGTTCTCCATTGTGCAGCATAAACTGTCCATTCTTCACCCAAGGACCTAAGGAACTTTCTATTGATCTCATCTTGCTCTAGTCTAACTTTTGCACTCTCAAGTTGACTAACCAGCTTATAAAACCTATCAAAGAGTTGGGTTAAACTTTCATTCTTCCCACTTGAAAAGTTTTCATAAGCCTGTTTAAGAAGGTCCCTTTGGTTCCTTTTGGAACTAGCATTCCCTGCAAATCTCTTTTCTAAGGCAACCCAAAGTTCATGTGCATCTTCAAACTTCTTGAACTGATGCTGATATTCGTTGGGAATAGCAATCTGAAGGATGCTAAGGGCTTTCATCTCAATCATCCTTTCTTTCTTTTCAGCATCTGTTCTTGGTGGTGATTTCTTCTTTGGTTTTCCTATTTCATCTAAATCAACAGAAGTAATGGGGTCCTTTTCTATGACTTCCCAAACAGCATAGTCCATTAATTGGACATGCTGCTTGATTCTTAGCTTCCACATCTCAAAATCAGTTGGTTTGAGCATGGAAACTCTAATGTTTGACCCAGATCCAGTGTTATCAGAAGATCCAACAGACTCCATTGCAGTAATATGAATGGAAAATACACGACAAGATTTAGACAAACTTTAAATAACAAAACACAGCAGATCTGTGAAAAACCTTCAAATAGTGATCAAAGGAGCCTTAATGAAAAGGCTCTGATACCACTTGTCAGGATCGGATATTACTAAATATCAATAACAAGAATTATCTTTTAGAATTAAATCAGAGATGTTTAAAGATAATCTTTCAGTTTGATCACAATCAACTAAGAAGTTGCGTGTCAGGATCGGATATAGTTTATATCAAATAACAAGAACTAACTTTCGAATAACCAATCAAAGTTGAATAAAAGTTCATCTTTAACTATGATCACAATCAACTAAGAAGTTGCGGAATCACACTTAATTGATTAAAGAAGATTTTGATCACAAAGAGATTCAATCAAACAGTAATTTTATTAATCAATGAGAACGATTACAATAGCAAACTTCACCCCCAATCTAACTTATTATGTTAGACGAAGAACACAGATTGTTCTTAGGTTTCAACGAGAAACTTAGAGGCTTAGCACTATTTAGAACGCAAATTACAACTTGAATAACGAATGCAAAAATATAATCAATGAGTAAGTACAAATTATGAATTCTAATCTAGCATATATATACTCCTTGATCTTCCTTGATTTTCTGACAGTTAGGTAATCTTCTATCTTCTGAGATAATCTTGATGATCTTCAAAGTATTTCGAGATATCTTCAAAGATAGGGTTTTTCCATATTTAGCTCAACAGAAACTGTTTAATGAATACAACAGTTCTTGGTTCTTCTAACAGTCTTCAGCTTCAAGGTCTTCAAACAGTTGTAGTAGTTTGTACTAACAGTTCTGAACTCTATATAACAGCTTTAAAGTTCGCAGCAACTGGTGGTTACAACTGTCTTCACAAATTCAACTAACAGTTCTAAACTGTTTCTTTACCACTTCTTCTAATAGTTTTGAACTGTTTTCCATAAACTCTTCTAACAATTTCAACTTTGCATGTTAAACAGTCTTAATGCCTTAGTTAATTTCCCAACAATCTCCCCCTAACTTAAAGAATTTATCAAACTCTTTAAGTTCTTTCGATCATAGGGTTCAATCACAGACAAATTAAGCATAAGCAAAGAATGAATTCCATATATTTATGCAAAGTAAACTGTTACAATCAAAATTGAGAGAAAACTTACATAGACTTGACTCATGCCAGTCTTTCTTTCAATCTCTCGAACAAATCATCTTTTATTCTATCTGATCCATAGAATTTTGCTTTTAGCATATACTGAAGCTTGACTTTATTGTGCTCTATGAACTCCAAAGCAAACCATTGTTGTTTAGTGTTAGCCATCACCATATGGTACACTCCAGCTTTAGCATACACTCTTACTGACTTGATAGGAAAAGCTTCATCAGCAATCAAAACTTGCATAATCTCATTTGGATGACATATGCTTGTTAGATGCCTCGTCAAAACTTTTATAGCAATCTCCTCAGTATTAGCAAAATGATTAACCCCATATATATACATTTCTTCAAGATCTCTCCTTGTACAATTATTCACTAATTGAAAGAAATTAGAGTAACTTTCAATCAACCCTTCTCTAACCACAGTTACTCCTGTCTTTCCAGTGTCCTCTCTTAACACCTCAAATCTCCATTCTGTGATATGAGATTTTTGACCCAACTGTTCTTTTACCAACTTTTCAATCCCTGTTTCAAGCTCAAATCTTAGTCGGTCTTGGAGAATTGTTTGAACCATTTGAGCCTTTTCCTTTTCAACTTGTGGCTTGGGAGGAGGTAAAACAGTTTTCTTCTTTACAATTCTTTTTCTTTTCACTCCCTTATCAGCTTTCTTTGCTTTCTCTTCCTCGTCAATCTCTTTTGTGAACTCATCGGCTAGCTTCTTTGCTATTTCAAAATCAGTCTGTTCTTGTTGTTGAAGATCAGCAGCCAACCTCTGAGCATACTCAAAATCCCTTTCTTCTTGTTGTTGTTTTGTTAATTTTAGCTTTGGTAGCTCAACAACAATCTCCTTTCCCTTTCCTTGTACCTCTTGTACTGGCTTTTCAACAACCTTTTCTACAATATGAATTCCTTTGAATCCAGGCTTTGGCTTAATAGGTTTTAACTTTGCACATTTGCCCTCAAGCCATCCATCATCAATCTTTTGTTTCATTTGGAATTCATTGCAGTTCAGCATTTGAGCACCCACTTTCACCAAATATTCTTGTTTTACCTTGGGCCATGACTTGTAAACCTCAGTTGTTGGATAATCACCAGACAGAATTATTGTATTAATCAGCACTCTATCCACCACTGATAGCTTCTCTTCAACTGTTGATTCACTGGGTGCAACTGTTAGTTCATCCACTGCAGCTGTTTGTTCTGGCACTTCAACAACTGTTGGTAATGAACTCTCTCCCTCTTTGATTGGAACAGTTGAAGGAGGTCTTGCAACAACTGTCAACTGTTGTAGTACTTGATCATGCAGTTTTAGCACCTCATTAGCATGCTTCAAACTGTTGGTCAAAACCTTAATTTGCTGATCTTGTTGAAGAATCCTTTTGTTTTGTAAGGCAATCTTCTTTTTGAGTTGTATATATGCAGCAAAGAAAGGTGCAAATTTGGAATCCGTCATTGCTTGGTGTTGCATTCTAGCCTCAATGTCAGCCAGTGTTGCCACTGTTAACATATCATTGACAGATAAAACCGGTGGTTCACTCAATTGAGATTCCACACCAGTACCCCTCTTTTCTTGGTACTGGGGATTTCCAGAAACTGTTTGACCAGCCTCTGTTGCCGTGGCTGAGGTCTTAGTTATGTTAACCCTGTCGTGTTTACCCCTTGCGGGTAAAACAGTAGGATTAGCCTCACATACCACATGATCACCCTCTAATGGAGTGATCACCTCCTCATTGTGCCCGGGAGACAGCACAAGGGGTTCCCTTTCGATATTCTGCATAGGTGAATGCACCTGTACAGGGTTTACAGTTTCAGTTTCATGAACTTTGGTGGAAGGAGCACCAACAGTTCTTCTCCTTTTCTTTTGATATATTTTTAGTGCAGGGGCTTGTGTTGTAGCTCGTTCAAAGGAAGCAGAAGGGATTATTTGAGTATCATGAGCTGTGGGTTCTAGAGGTGGTGGTGTAGCAATAAGTCGGGCTTCATGCTCACCCCTGGCAGCTCTGTTTCTTGAAAGAAACTCCATCATTACAGAGAGTGGTGGAGTTATGACACCTGAGAAATTCTTCCCATTAACCATCAACTTGCTCAATGTGGAGGCCATATGAGCAGAGGGAATTAGGACCCTCTTGTGTGCTTTAAGATTTGGCATAAAAGAGTTTAGCAAAACTTGCACAAATCGCGGGTACATCAAAAAGAGACCATATTTGGTTTCTAGATGCTTTACCATTCCATTAAAGATCATTTTTGAGAAATTAAAAGCTTTGTTGTTGGCTAAACAAATGAGTGCGAGAGCAATGTTGCTCCCAAATTCATTACAGCCAGTTCTCTTAGGGCTCATGCACTGCTGGAGAGTATGGATAATGTACTTCCAGTGTGAGCAAAATTGCCCTTTGTAGAAGGTGCCCTTTCCCCTAGGGCCCTCATATCCTAACTTTACGAGTTCAGCATAAATAAACTCAAGTGATACAGAATCAGAATACTCACCATCCTGATCATTCAGTTGTAGTTGTTGGCTTATTATGCTTTCAGAGATGGAGACAGTGATATCATCCACTATAGAGTCGATCCATTTCACTCCATTTTCTTCCCTTAGTGAGGCATTTTTCCAGAACTGATCAATATGAGAGAGGTAAATGGTGGGGTTGACCGTAAGAGCATGGTGGAGAGTGGAGAGTGAGAGATAGTCAATCACATCATGGAAAGCACCGAGATGATCGGGTTTGGACAAATATGCGAGCATGTTGTGTTCCTTTACGAATGGAAGGGGAGACATTTTGATTTCGATCGCTGAGAGTTGTTGAGAGATTAGGGTTTGTTTCTGATGAAAGTTCGTTTTGGACGTGTGAGTTGCTTGGTAAGGAGGGAATTGCCTTATATATGTTTCGACTGTTGAATGCAATCCAAAGTTTCCAAAATTCTGCAAAGACCAAAACACCCTTTAATAGCTTAACAGTTGACGGACAAAATGAACTAACAGTTGAGGAACGGTTTTCATAAGATGTAAATGAACTAACAGTTAAAGAACTGTTTTCATAAGATGTAACAACTGTTATTCAAAAGTTAACACCCTTTTGTTTGATCATTTATTTGGATTAACAGTTGTTTAGTGTTTACAACTGTTCTCATTTCTCCCCCTTAGTTGACGAATTTCTCCCCCTCAGTTGCACATGGACTTTGCCTAACAGTTGTGGAAGCCATATACTAACAGTTGAAAACTGTTAGTATTGATTGAAACATAATTGTGCAACTGTCAAACAAACTTTAGCTCATATATGTCAAATGCTGAAGCAACAATAACAAACTATTAGTGAACACAGTCATCAACATAAGATGTATTTTATTCATGATAATCACAATAGAGCTACAATAATTTTGAGAAAACAATACTGTCTTTTGCAATAGATCTAAACACAGCTTATATTAAATGTCTTAACTCCGAGATCTACATTTGACAAATTATTGTTAACATTTTGTATCATCAAATCTGAACTTTAAGGGAAGACAATCATCATCACATTCTTGCTCGTGAATGTCTTCATTATTTAAGAATCGAGTTCAGAATAGCCTCTACAGTGCCGCCATAGCCTTACTGAGAAGCCTGTCTTCAAAGAATGGTCATGTAATGCACAAGCCAATGTTGGTACTACTTATCTAATTGTGCAAGGCCGTCTCGTAGGTGTGGGAGAACAATGATCTACACCGTAAGTGTAGACAACTTTCTCCGTTAAAAGTTGACATGCCTTAAACAATTTTCAAAACATAAAACCCACCAATAGGTGTGCAGTAGACCTTCTCATCATATGCACCACCAGAGACGATTGTCATAATTTGCCTCGTTGGAAGATGGTGAATGATACCAATTCAACATCAGTGGAACTAGTCATCTATTACAATGACTTCCACTGCCTCATCATCCGAGGCCCTCTGGTGGTTATGAGTATTATTTCTTCGAACATTGAACCACACTACGGAGTTTGTAGTGCCTGTCAAGTTCAAGACGAATCTTAGACAACATGGTGTAGGCAATTCATGGAAGAGAGTGAAAATTTTAAAATCACCTCTTATACGAATATGATCAATTGGTTTATTTGGCCTACGTGGATCAGGATGCTGTGTCAAGGTGAACCTATCTCGATCATCATGCATCTCAAGAACACATGATGAGTATTGCCAAAGCTCATGCATTCTTACAAATGGGGCGGGAATGGTTACATAACTTTGTCTAACATTAATTTCTTTGAAGTTTATGAGAAAGAAGTTAGTAGCCATTTGCAGAGAGAAGTTTGGGCAAATGTAGGTGTGATTTGTGAAGAATGGATGCAAGGCTATTTATAGATAAACTGGGGAGCATGAATGTCCATTAATAACCATTAATGACCATTAATGTCCAGTAATTTCTATTAATGGCTTGCAGTGACTTGTCATATCAAATTCACAACACTACAAAATAGAGTGACTCACCTTTATCAGTCTGGAACTGTTCTCAATAAAGTATTTACCTTTACCATAGAGCAAGGACATTCACGGGGTTGAAAAACTATTTGTGAAATAGGTAACCATGTATGTCCAAATCTGGGTTGGAATTTGCACTTTTGCTTTTTCCTGAACACTTAAAATCAACAGTTGTTAGATAACAATATTAACAGTTTCAAACTGTTAGCGTGAAAAACATGGAGTAATGAACAACTGTTAGTCCAAGTTAATCATTCCAATGTTTCAAAAAGTTGAATCTGCTCACATCAAATGCTTTAGTAAACAGGTCAGCTAATTGATCATCAGTATGGACTTTCATAACTTGGATTAATTTCTTTTCATTGCAGTCTCTTATGAAGTGAAATCTGATTTCAATGTGCTTGGTTTTAGAATGCTTCACTGGATTATTAACTATGCTAATAGCACTGGTGTGATCAACATAAATTGGAGTATTCAAGAAAGACAAACCATAATGCAGAAGTTGATTTTGGATCCATAAAACCTGTGAACAGCAGCTTGATGCAGCAATATATTCAGCCTCAGCTGTTGAGGTTCTGTTGTTTGTTTCTTGCATTGCCATGAAACCAGCCTTGATCCAAAGAATTGACATCCTCCAGAGGTTGATTTTCTGTCCACATTTGCTCCACCGTAGTCACTATCAGAATATGCCACCAAATCAAAAGGTGAATCTTTAGGATACCAAAGTCCAAATTTTGGTTGGCCTTTGAGGTATCTAAAGATCCTCTTTACAGCAAACAAGTGTGACATCTTTGGACTGCATTGAAACCTGGCACAAACACGAACAGCAAACATTATATCAGGTCTAGAAGCAGTTAAGTACATTAATGAACCAATCATTGACCTATAGAGGTGTATATCTACATCCTCCCCCTCAACATCTGCTCCCAACTATTTGTGTGTCTCCATTGAAGTACTTGCCAGCTTCACATCTTGATAGCCAAACTTGTCCAATATGTCTTTGACATACTTAGATTGGCTTATAAAAATATCAGTGGGCTTCTGTTTAACTTGTAATCCCAAGAAAAATGTGAGTTCACCCATTGAACTCATTTGAAACCTTTTGTGCATAATGACTTCGAATTCTTTGCACAAGTTGTCATCAGTGGATCCAAAGATTATATCATCAACATAGATTTGAACAAGCAAAATCTCTGTTTTAACAATCTTTGTAAATAATGTTTTGTCAATTGTGCCTCTCTTAAAACTATTCTCAAGAAGGTAGGATGATAATGTCTCATACCAAGCTCTAGGAGCCTGATGTAGTCCATATAGAGCTTTATCCAACCTATATACCCTGTCAGGGTACTTTGAGTCTTCAAAGCCAGGAGGTTGACACACATATACCTCCTCATCAATAGTTCCATAGAGAAGAGCATACTTGACATCCATTTGATACACCTTAAATCCTTTGAAGCTTGCAAAGGCAAGAAATAGTCTAATGGCTCCAATCCTTGCAACAGGTGCAAAGACATCATCATAGTCTATTCCTTCCTCTTGTGTATAACCTTGTGCAACCAGTCTTGCTTTATTCTTGATTACAATCCCTCTTTTATCTTTCTTGTTTCTGAACACCCACTTGGTGCCAATGACTCTTTTGCCTCTTGGAAGCTCAACCAACTTCCAAACTTGCTGAATTTGAAATTGTAAGAGTTCCTCTTCCACCCAGGAAGGGTCTTTCAATGCCTCGATTGCTTTCTTTGGTTCTATTTGAGATAGAAAGCAAGCATTCACATCAAATTGGGCAAGATCCACACCACTATTTTCATTTTGCAGCATATTCCTTGTTCTTATAGGAGTGGTTGGATCACCAATTATTTGTGACATTGGATGATTCTTGTGAACTCTTGATGTAGGAATGTTTTCTTCAGTCAGTTCATTCCCTAGATTAGACAGATCAAACTCACATGCACTTGAATTTTTAGCAGTATCACACACTTGATCAGCAACTTTTTGAGATGCAGAGTCAGTGTGTTGTTGAGGAACATGGAATTCCATGTCCTTTGAAGATTCAGCATCAATCAATGGATCAACAGCATTGGAGAACTCTTGTTGAAGCATAGGAATCACAACAGAGTGTTCAGTAACTTTGTTTGAACCAACAGTTGTTGGTTTTGTGCTGACAGTTTCAGAACTGTTTGGGCTGTTGGAAACTGTTTGTTGATTTTCACCAACAGTTGTTGGGGTACCTGCAGCTGTTTTAGCTGAATACTCAAAAGAAAGAGATTTCGACAATGCATCAATATCAAATAACCAATCAGGTCCATTACCTGCAATATTGATCCTATTCTCATTGAAAGAGACATTCATACTCTCTTCTATGATTCTGGTGACATTGTTAAATACTCTATAAGCTTTACTTTGAGTGGAGTATCCTATAAAGAAACCTTCTTCAGCCTTACTCTCAAACTTGCCTAATTGTGATTTGGTATTAAGAATAGTGCAAGGACAACCAAATGGTTTGAAGAAGTTGATTAAAGGTTTTCTCTTGAGGAACAACTCATAAGGAGTTTTCCCTTTGGACTTGACTACTTGTACTCTATTCTGAACATAGCAGGCAGTGTTCACTGCTTCTGCCCAGAATGTCATTGGGAGCCTAGAATCAGCTAACATGGATCTAGCAGCCTCTATCAAAGTCATATTCCTTTTCTCAGCAACTCCATTCTATTGGGGAGTCCTAGGGGCACTAAACTGTCTTTCAATACCTTTACTTTCATAAAAACTTTTTAGCTCATAGTTCTTAAATTCAGAACCATTGTCAGATCTAATGACTTTCACCTTCAAATCAGATTGATTTTCAATTTTAAGAATAAGAGACTTAACTAACTCAGTAGTTTCATCCTTAGTTCTAAGAAATTGAACCCATGTGAACCTGGTGAAATCATCAACTATGACTAAACAATATGATTTCTTCCCTATACTTACCACAGATGTAGGACCAAAAAGATCCATATGTAACAATTGTAAAGGTGCAGTAATAGAAGAAACTTCTTTGGTCTTATAAGAAGTTTTGTGTTGCTTGCCTTTGAGACAGGCTATACAATGATCATCACAGGAGAATTCTTTTTGGGGCAAACCTCTTACCAAACTGTGTTTAGCTAACAAGTTCATGGTTTTAAAATTCATGTGACACATCCTTCTATGCCAAATGGCAGACTCATCATGAGATGCCTTTGAGAGTAAACAGCTTAACACATTCTGTTTAGCAATCTTTTGTGTATCTAGACAGTATACATTATCTTTTCTAGGTGTTCTTAAAAGAACATCCTTCTCATTTAGTTTAAAATCTTTTGAAAGAATAATGCATTCTGAATCTGTAAACAAAACTTTGTTTCCATTGTCACAGATTTGAGATACACTTAACAGATTGTACTTAAGCTGTTCAACAAAGAAAACATCATTAAATGTAAGTGTACCTGCCTCAACAGCTCCTTTACCTGTGATTTTTCCTCTCTTAGCATTTCCTCCAAATGCTACAAATCCACCATTGATGCTTCTGAAATCCTTCAAACAGTGTGGATTTCCAGTCATGTGCCTTGAGCATCCACTATCCACATGCCAGATAGATCCATGATTGGCCCTATGAATGCTCTGCACAAATAAAATCAGTTAGTAACAGGAAGTACCCAGGCCATGCAGGTCTTGGGTACACCATTTAAGTCATAGTACTTAAACAGAGTTTGGTTCTTTTTGATTTCATCTAAATTAGATTTCTCTAATTTGTGTGAGGAATACTTTGTAAGAACATGTGGTTCCCAACTGTTGTGATTAACAGTGGATACCTTTGAACAAACAGCTGGTGGAGTTGGTAAAACAGATGAATCAACTTGTGATTCCTTTTGATTTTCAGTTTGAAGAACAGTTTTACCCTCTCCAGAATCAGTTTGTTTTTGAATTTTCATCCAAGCCAAACCAACAGTTTTTGGTTTTGTTAAAACAGTTTTGGAACTGTTAGTTGGTTTGGATGTAACAGTTGTATAACTGTTTGCCTGTTTTGATTTAACAGTTTTAGAACTGCTGTTTTGCTTTGACTTAACAGTTTTAGTACTGTTATTTTGTCTTTTGGGACTTTTGTTTTGAGTGCCATTGGTCTGTGGGTTATAGTAACAATCTTTAACTAAATGATTAGATCTCCCACAGATGTAGCACTTTTTGGTTTTCACAATAGGTAAACCAGTTCTTTGTGACCAGAATTGGTTCCTATTTCTTTGATTTCCTCTAACAGCTGCAGATTGAGGAAACTTTTGGACACCATGCTTTTGGCATGTGCATGCAGACATTTCAGTATGCCTGTTCTTAGACTTGGGTTTAGCCTGAGATTTTGAAGCTTCCATCTTCTTCCTTGCATACACAACCTCACCAACTTTCTCCTTTCCTTTGGCTTTTGTACTAACAGTTGGGCCTTTTGGCTTAGAACTGTTTGGGTTCTTTTTAGAACTGTTAGTGTAAAGATGGGGATTATTGGCAACAGTTGTGAAACTTTTTATGGTTTGGATAGCTTTTGAAGGTGTTGGCTCAGTGGTGAAGGGTTCTGTGGATGCTTTTACAAACACCACAGGCTTGAAAGATGGTTTAGTGAGTATGGGTTCACAACAGATGTGATTTTCATATGGAATCACCTCATCTTTCTTCACAACTCCCTCATCATCACTTACTTCCTCCACAAATCCTTCCTCATCACTTTCAAATGATGGATTAGCTGACTTCAGTTCCTCTGGTAATGATTCATTAACATACCTATCAGCTACATCGGACATGGGAGTTATGTAGTTGTGATTATATGGAGGTGGCGTTTCCTTATATCCAAGTCCAGTTTTCACCTTGTCTCTCACTTGAGATTGTAGCAGAGTTTCAAGCTTAAGGTTTGCGGCTTTGAACATACCAAGATCAATGTCCACACCCTCCAATTTCTTTGTGAGTTCATCCACCTTGCTTTCTTTTTCCACCAATTTCTTTTTCAGACTATCAATCTCATCTTGAAACTGCTCTTTCTCCCACTTATGATATTTTCTATCATAGTCCATTTGCAGTTCATTAGCCTAATAGTCTTTAATTTTTTTTTCAAGATCTTCTATCACAGCAGTATACTCATACCTTATCTCCTCCATTTTACTTAGAGCAGCACATACTTTCTTATTGTGCTCTGTAAACTCTTAACAATAGCTCTACATTCACCAGGACATAGTTTAGAAGATACCTGTATGTCCTCAGATTCTGATGAATCTATCTTGATGGAGGAGTCAGTCAATGCCATCAAAGCTTTATTGTTTGTAGCCTCTTCTGCTTGATCACTCTAATCAAACCCACGGCCTTCTTGTGAGACCAATGCTGAGGAGGTTTGATTCTGAGTTGGCCTCTGACCTTGATTCTGGACTTGTCCACCAGATCTGCATTCTCTTGCAAAGTGGCCAAGCTGTTGATATTTGAAGCATCTCACCTTTGACTTGTCAAATCCAGCCTTGCCATCAGCTCTGAAATTCATGTTTTGCCTTCCAGTCCTTTTGATGAACCTCTTGGCTCGAACAGTAAGCATGGCCATCTGCCATTTGAGATCCATCTCCTCAAGATCATCAGGGTGCACTTGTTCAAGATCCTCATTGGTAAGGGTTGAATGTGCATGGCTGGCAAGAAAAGCTTCAAGAACAGCATCTGGAGTGTTCACATCTAGTCCAACAGCAGAACTAGTACATGCACAATTTTCAAAAGAGTTAGTTAAAGAATGGTTTGATTTCATACCTGAGGATGACAGGAGAGCAGCATTGTGGCTAGAAACTACAGTTTTTCTTTTTCCCTCTATCTCTCCCTCAAACACTATCAAACTATTATAGAGATCATCTAACTCTATGTCTTCAAGAGAATCCTTAGTCCTCCATTGTGCAGCAAACACAGTCCATTCATCACCTAGAGACCTAAGAAACTTTCTATTTATCTCATCTTGATCAAGCCTAACCTTAGCACTCTCCAGTTGGCTCACCAGTTTGTAAAACCTATCAAAGATTTGGGTGATACTCTCATTCTTCCCACTGGTGAAGTTCTCATAGGCTTGTTTAAGAAGATCTATTTGGTTTCTCTTAGAACTAGCATTCCCAGCAAACCTCTTCTCCAGAGCATTCCAAAGTTCATAAGCATCATCAAATTTCTTAAATTGATGTTGATACTCATTGGGAATTGCAATCTGGAGGATGCTGAGGGCTTTCATCTCAATCATTTTATCCTTCTTTTCAGCATCTGTCTTTGGTGGTGGTTTCTTTTTTGGTTTTCCATTCTCATCCAGTTCAATGGGATTAGTGGGAACAGTTTCAATGATTTGCCAAACATCATAGTCCATTAGTTGGACATGCTGTTTAATTCTTAGTTTCCACATCTTAAAATCAGATGGTTTGAGCATGGGAACACGAATGTTGGACCCTGACCCATTGTTATCAGAAGAACCTCCCGAATCCATTGAAACAAATTGATTGAAAAACAGTTTTGAAAAATAAAGCAAAGTAATGCAAAAACCTTCAACTGGTGATCAAAGGAACCTTAATGATAAGGCTCTGATACCACTTGTCAGGATCGGATATAGTTTATATCAAATAACAAGAACTAACTTTCGAATAACCAATCAACGTTGAATAAAAGTTAATCTTTAACTATAATCACAATCAACTAAGAAGTTGCGGAATCACACTTAATTGATTAAAGAAAATTTTGATCACAAACAGATTCAATCAAACAGTAATTTTAGTAATCAATGAGAACGATTACAATAGCAAACTTCACCCCCAATCTAACTTATTATGTTAGACAAAGAACACAGATTGTTCTTAGGTTTCAACGAGAAACTTAGAGGCTTAGCACTATTCAGAAAGCAAATTACAACTTGAATAACGAATGCAAAAATATAATCAATGAGTAAGTACAAATTATGAATTCTAATCTAGCATATATATACTCCTTGATCTTCCTTGATTTTCTGACAGTTAGGTAATCTTCTATCTTCTGAGATAATCTTGATGATCTTCAAAGTATTTCGAGATATCTTCAAAGATAGGGTTTTTCCATATTTAGCTCAACTGAAACTGTTTAATGAATACAACAGTTCTTGGTTCTTCTAACAGTCTTCAGCTTCAAGGTCTTCAAACAGTTGTAGTAGTTTGTACTAACAGTTCTGAACTCTATATAACAGCTTTAAAGTTCACAGCAACTGTTAGTTACAACTGTCTTCACAATTTCAACTAACAGTTCTGAACTGTTTCCTCAACACTTCTTCTAACAGTTTTGAACTGTTTTCCATAAACTCTTCTAACAATTTCAACTTTGCATGTTAAACAGTCTTAATGCCTTAGTTAATTTCCCAACATTGCGGAATCACACTTTATTGATGTTTAAGGTTTTATCACAAGAACAATTCAAGAATCAACACGAGAAAATACTTTCAAACACCAGATGTTTATTAATAACCAATGATGATTACAATATTCACCAACACCTCTAATCTAACTCTTTTGTTAGACGAAGAACACAGTTTGTTCTTAGGTTTCTATGAAACTTAGAGGCTAACACACCTTTAGAAAAACAAATTAACAATGAAATACGAATGCGTATAATTGCTATGTTAAACAAAATTCTAGATCTAATATATGTAGACTCTTGATCCTCCTTGAATAGTTGACAGTTAGGTAATCTTCTATCTTCCGAGATAATCTTGATAATCTTGAAACTTGATAAAGATATACTTCAAATCCAGAAAGATAGCATTTTCCATAAATAGCTCAACAACAACTGTGTGTTGAATAAACAGTTCTGAATTTCTTCTAACAGTCTACATTCCAAGGTCTTCTAACAGTTGTGTATAACGAAACTAACAGTTTTGATCTTTTGTACTAACGGTTGTAAAACTTTCAACAACTGTTAGTTACAAATGTTTTCACAAATCAATCTAACAGTTTTACCTTTGCATATTCAACAGTTTCAATGACTTAGCAAATTTCCCAACAAAGGTTACTTTCCATAGGGTTGCATATGTCAAAGGCCTCAAACACAACCTGATTAGTATCAGTCAATTGTGTGATGAAGATAATGTTGTTACTTTTAGGAAGAAAGCAGAAACAATTTATAATGCTAAGGGAAAGCCTGTATTAATAGCAAAAAGAGAAAGAGATGTGTATCTACTTGATCTAAATGTTGCTGATCCCTATAATGAAACCTGCTTATATTCCCAATCTGTTCCTAAGCTGAGTTGGTTATGGCATAAACGTTTATCTCATTTAAATTTCAAATATATAAATACGCTATCCAATAAAGAGTTAGTCTCTGGATTACCAAAGATCACATTTGTCAAAGACAAATTGTGCTCAGCTTGTGAACAAGGGAAGCATCATAAAGGGTCCTTTAAATCAAAGCAAAATTTTTCAATAACAGACCCATTGCATATGTTGCACATGGATTTGTTTGGACCCATAAGTACTCCAAGCCTAAGTGGCAAGAAGTACACACTGGTGATAGTAGATGAGTTCTCACGATTCACCTGGGTAATATTCCTTAAAGCCAAGAGTGAGGCTGCCCTGTGAGGCAGGATTGAAACTCTATTTCTGGGATGAAGCTGTTAGTACAGCCTGCTATACTCAGAATAGTTCAATCATTTTCAAAAGACATGGAAAGACTTCATATGAAATGTATAAGTCTAGAAAGCCCAATATAGGTTATTTCCATATCTTTGGTTCAAAATGCTATGTGCTGAATCAAAGAGATCAGCTCCATAAGTTGGAACCTAAAGCTGATCCTGGAATCTTTGTTGGTTACTTCTCAATCTCCAAATCCTACAGAGTGTATAACACTAGGAGAAAGACCATCAAAAACTCAATTCATGACCCATTTGATAAAGACAGTCTTGATCAAGCTGAGAAAAGACAAGCTGACTCAGTCAGTCTGAGTGAGCTTGAAAGGCCTAAGGAAACCAACTTATCAAATCCTATGTATGTCATGGGAAATGATAGTGATGATGATGTGTGTCTATCACATGCTCAAATGGATTCTCAAGCTGAGAAAGATGATGAGTTCATCAATCCATTTTGAGCTGACATTCCTCAGACTGAAGATCTTAGTGATCAACAGTTTGATGCTGCTGAGACTGAGGAGATTTGTTCACCTCAGGGCTCTCAACATCACTCAGATTCTGAACCAGATTCTCCAACTACAACATTTAAATTTCTCAAAGATCATCCTCCAGATCAAATAATTGGAAATGTCAAAGAAAAGGTCATGACCAGATCAAAGGCCACAGCTAACTATGCTGCTCACTTTGTTTTCCTATCTCAAATGAAACCAATGAAGACTGAAGAAGCCTTAGAGGATGAAGATTGGATTGAAGCTATGCAAGAGGAATTAAATGAGTTTGAGAGAAATAAATTTTGGAATCTTGTCTCTGCCCCTAAAGGTCACTCAATTATAGGCACTAAGTGGGTATATAGAAATAAAATGGACAAGGATGGAGTGATAGTAAGGAACAAAGCCAGGCTGGTAGCACAAGGGTATAAGCAAGAAGAAGGAATTGATTATGATGAGACCTTTGCTCCTGTTGCCAGAATTGAAGCCATAAGGCTGTTCCTAGCCTATGCAGCATATAAAGACTTCAAAGTCTATCAAATGGATATCAAAAGTGCTTTCCTAAATGGAAAACTTCAGGAGGAAATCTATGTGAAACAACCTCCTGGCTTTGTAAGTTCAAAGTTTCCACATCATGTCTATAAGTTAGACAAGGCTTTGTATGGTCTTAAACAAGCTCCAAGAGCTTGGTATGATACACTGTCCACTTATCTACTATCCATGGATTTCACCAGAGGTAGCATAGATAAGACACTATTTATTAATAAGAGTAAAGGACAGGTGATTCTTGTATAAATCTATGTGGATGACATCATTTTTGGTTCTACAAATGAATCTCTGTGTGATTGGTTCTCCAAAATAATGTCGCAAAAGTACAAGATGAGTATGATGGGTGAGATGACATACTTCCTAAGCTTACAAATTCAACAAAAGCCTGATGGAATATTCATCAATCAAAGCAAGTATGTTCTTGATTTGATAAAGAAATATGGTTTTGATTCAAGTCCAACCATGAGAACACCCATGTCACCAGTTGTCAAGCTAAGTAAAGACTCAGATGGTAAGTTTGTGTGTCAGTCTACCTATAGAGGAATGATAGGTTCATTACTCTATTTGACAACTAGTAGACCCGATATCATGTTTTCTACATGTGTTTGTGCAAGATATTAGGCAGATCCTAAAGAATCACATCTTCAAGCTGTGAAAAGGATCTTTAGGTACCTTAAAGGTACACCAAATCTAGGACTTTGGTATCCAAAGGATTCTGAATTTGAGTTACTTGGTTTCTCTGATGCTGACTATGCTGGGTGCAAGTTGGATAGAAAATCAACAAGTGGAGGATGTCAATTGCTTGGAGGGAAGCTAGTAAGCTGGAATAGTAAGAAACAGAACTCAGTAGCTACTTCAACTGCTGAAGCTGAATACATTGCAGCAGGAAGTTGTTTTGCTCAAATCTTATGGATGCAACATCAGCTTCAGGAATTTGGCATGAGTTTCAAGAAAACTCCTATCTTCTGTGATAACCAAAGTGCAATAGCCATCACTTACAATCCAGTCTTCCACTCAAGAACCAAGCACATTGAAATTAGACATCACTTCATTAGGGACATCGTGGAAAAAGATAAAGTTGACATTAAATTTATCTCCACTGATGATCAACTAGCAGATATTTTTACTAAACCCCTTGATGAAAAGAGGTTTATGTATCTACTAAGTGAATTGGGTTCTCAACCCCTAGCTAGGTGTCTAGAATTTGAGTTTCTCAGTTTGACAAACACTAAGTGTCTTCAGCTGAGTGCACGGTTTATAAATATGTTTTCTTAAACTGATTAAACTGTCAAGCTGAATGATGAGTTCATACGTTTGGTCAGTTCCAAACATATTTTAACTACTTAGTGTGATTAAAATGTAAGTTTGAGTAAGTCTCAAACATAAATGACTAAGTGTCATTGAGTCTGAGCTATGTGCTTAACTCAAGCTGTGTGATTGGTTCACAAGTTTGGTAAGTTCCAAAACACTTTTTAACTGCTCAGTGTGGTTAAAAAAAGGTCCATTTGAGTAAGTCTCAAACATTAATGACTATGTGTCATTAGTCTTGAGCTATGTGCTCCACTCAAGCTGAGTGTCCTACTCAAGCTGAGTGATCAATTCAAGCTGAATGCTTGACTTAGACTGAGTAATATGTTTACTCAGCTTGGTGTGTCCAACATATGAATTAGTTACTTAGTGTTTTAATTCATCTGTCAAAGCGTATTTGAGTCTGTCTCAATTCGAATCGTATATCGATTGTGTATTGGTATCGCTACACAGTGTTTATAATCTTATTATTCGTTAATATTATTATTTTACACTTTTATCCATTGGAAGATGATGTGTTTCTACCCTCTAAATGTTACATCAAGCCGTAAGTTTACCGGTGTAACGGATTAAAAAGGGATTCCAACGGTAATTTTTCTCTCTCCTCTAAAAGGTATATATACCGATCATAACCGGTTTAGAGAAGTTTACGCTTACAACTCTGACTTCTCACCTTCTACAATACCTTTCACAAACACCTCAATTGCTTAGTGCATTCGTTCGTTCACAACCCTAAATTGCTAAGTGCAAATTTCTAAACCGCTCAGGGCGACTTTAAATTTACTCAGTGTAATTAATTCAACATGGATGGAATCACATTAGGTCTCAGTGATCAGATGATTCGAGGTGCTCAGTTCAAGAACAATGGACTGCCGTTGCTGAAAGTCAACAATCAACGGGCCTGTCTTGCAATTCCTCCAAGGAAACAAGGCAGAGGTTATGAAGCTTGGGTGGCATACATTCGTAAATGCCCCCTGGCATTCGCCTTCTGTGGCGCACCTCTCCATATCGTTCCTCAACATCTACTGGAATTCTGGTATACATGCACGTATGATCAGAACAGGGGAGAGATTATGGGAACTATTCTTAATGGCAATAGAACAGTTGTCCTATCCGTGCACCGGCTAAGGGATGTTCTTCAACTCCCTCATTCTGATGAGTTCGAGCCTGTTGTCACGAGGCAGGTGGCAAGGTCATTCCTACCCAGAAAGGGTCACCTGCAGATAGAGGGTGTAATAAAAAAAGGCCACCTTTCCTACCAGTTGGGGCTTCATAGTTTCTACAGTGATTCGTTCACTAGGGACTAAGGTTGGAGGATTGGACCAGGTAAACGAGTTCGAGATGCAGCTGCTGTACAACATATACTTTGCACGCAATCTGGATTACGCACAGCTCATCTTCAACGAACTCAAGGTCCAAGTGATGAAGACCATACGGGATCTTCATGTACCTTTCATAAGGTACCTGTCCTTGGCATTTGAAGCCGAGCTGGGGACATCACTCTATGAAGCTGATCAGGATGTGTTCCTGTTTCATACACTCAGCCCCAAGATGTTCACCAATGACATCTTCCCGGAGCAAGAAGGTCTTAGTGCACCTATGCTCTTGATTGCTGAGGCAGCTTCTTCAAATAGTGAAGAAGAGGGATCGAATCAAGGGGGAGCTTCCCAAGCTGACACCGAGGTTCAAGCGGAGCACTCTGCTCAAGCTGAACCAGCAACCATTGAAGCTGCTTCTAGTAAGACCTCTCCGCTTTCTCTTTCTTCTCAATATTCTCCATCCACTTTTGGAGACAAGACTGCTGTAAACCCAACTTTGTCTAACCCATCTCCTCCGCCTTCATTTGATTTACATTCCCACTCTAAAGCCACCCCTAGTCAGCCCACTGCTACTAGGGAGAAAATCCATACTTACCAATGCAAAACTGCTAAAGGTGGTGTCACTCCCAAAGGCATCACTGGAGCTGAGATCACATTGATTCCTCCACCGGCAGGAGTTGAGGGGGAGATGGCTACTCTTAAGGTATCAACCTCGAGGCTCATTACAACCCAACAGCCTATACCGGGTGTGGTGTATAATCAGCCCACACTCTCCAGTGCCATGGGAGAACCTACTAATGTGCCTAAGCAGACATACTTAGGTAACATTGAATATATGACCAATCCCCAGGAAATCACCCCCCTCCAAACCCATCAGCTAACCACCAACCCATACACTTCACATTTCGAGCCCCATTACTTCTCTTCACTTCTCACACCCTATCGCACGACCTGTCAATGTTTCATCTTCAAACCAAGGTGATCCACAGGGTCCAGACTCTTGTGTAGATGAATTTGAAGGTAAACACCAACCTTTGGATGATGCACCCAAATTCTAACCTTCTCAGGCTGACTTAGATGACTTGATGAACTTCTTTAAAAGTCAGTTTGACAAGTTGCACCTCAAAAGAAAGCAAACAAAGAAGGATATGCTGATGATTATCGATAATCTGGATGAGGAGGTGCTGAATTTGAAATCTGCAGTTGCTACCCTACAAAAACAAAAGACTTCGACCCCTATTGATGATGACAAAAAGGGGGAGAAGGTTCAAGAAGCTGAAGCTGAGTCAGTCAAAGCTGAAGCTCTACTACTATTGGCAGAGGGAGCAGATCAGATTGAGGGGGAGAGAGAAATAGAAAAAGAAGATGAGCTGACTGAAAAAGCAAAAGGGAAGAGACCAGTTGTGGTCAGCTCAGAAGAGTCTGAACCCCCTCAACAGAAAAGAAGAAAAGTGATTCTAAGTGAATCATCAGCCTCAGATGAAGACTCTGCGGATAAAATGACATTACAAGAGAGAGCTTCACTGATGGCAGTTAGAAGATTAGAACAAGAGGAAGCTGACCAGCTTGGGATATCAATTAATGAATTAAGAAGAAGACAAATGGATGTTCAAGTTGTGTTAGCAGAGGAGAAAGAGAGAAGAGAAAGAGCTTGGGCTGAACAGATTAAGAAGCAGAATGAAGAGCTTTCTAGACTCAGACTGCCAATCATGCCCAAGGAGGAAGAAGTAGAGGAGCTTCTTGTCCAGAGTCAACCTGAAGGGGAAGACATAACTCAGTGTTATACAAGGACCTACTTCTCCTCTCAAATAAATACACTAAGGTTGAGTTCAGTTCAAGGGATTATCATTCTAGAGTTTGTCTTAAGGAATGGTGAAACTTCCTCTCTGGAGCTGAGTCAACTGCATAAACTTGGATATGAAGAATGGAAGCAAGTAGCTATACTTATCAAGCGGATGGAAAAGTCCTATGCCAGAAATCAAGTTAAAGATGAGCTGCTAAGGCTACTTGCAAGAGCTGATTCGTTGAAACTCATACCCAGGTCTGAGATAGCTACCCTACTAACTTCTTTTCATGAAGTTGAAAAGAAGAAGCAAACAAAGTCAGCTGGACTAGCAAATCTAGATACGTACAGTCTTGTTCTCCCTCAAGGCTTGGAGTTTAAAGAAAACACTTATTTAGAAAAGCCTGAGAAAGGATTCATGTACCTGGATAGAAACGGTGAACAATGCTTCCAGTCTGATGCAAGTAGTTACACATGTGGGGTATCTCAAGTGTTTGCTCTGAGACAAATTGTAGAAAAGACTGAACAAACTGAAAAGTTCAGATACAGAATAAACAGAGCAATCAGATCTCAAAAGGATCAGCTTCAACACTTACCCAACCTGCAAGAAATCCTTGAAGAAATCAACAAGGAAATCAAAGAGTTTGAAAAGCTGCATCCTCAATAGATTAGTTCTAATGTAAATATTAGATTAGTTCTAATATTTTTGTAAGCACTTAGTGTGCATGATCTGAGTGATCAATATTTTTGTATTATGATAAGTTCAATTAATACAAATATTAGTTTGATATGTTCAACTGTATTGTGATGTGTTCATAATTATAAGTCTGACAAGTTCAGCTTAATGGCTAAATGATAAGTTCTTATTCATGGATATGTTTGGTTGGTGTGTTCAACTAAAAGTTGGTATGTTCCACTTAAAATTGATAAGTTCAATTGAAATTGATATGTTTAATTAATATTTGATTAGTTCAAATATAAAAATCTTGATAAGTTTAAGATTTAAAACATAATTCTGTTTAACAAACTTAATAACTCTTTGATGTTTTCTCATCATCAAATAGGGTGACTTTGTTGGGAAAACGATCTCATCAGTTAAGATTTGATGAGACAAAGTTAAGTTTGTAAGATGTGTTCTACACATAACTTAAACAGAATTATAAACCTTAGTCAGACTGAACACTAATAGTGATTCAGACTGAGTATAAGCTGAGTGTAAGGTGTACATATGTTTGATCAGCATAGACTATATCTTAGTAAGATTATCAATGTGTTTGATAAGCTGTGTATGTCACCTAAGATATATATATTGAGTATTCAGCTTGATAAGTTTCAAGCTGAGCGACTCAGCGTGTATACTGAGTCAACTCAATAGAGTTGCTAAATATGTTTTAGTTAATTCTTTAGACTTCTAAGGATGAGTTAATAATTATACATGTTAGTCCATATTTGTTTTTTAGTGTGTTCTCGAAGAACTCATCTTGATAGAGTTGCTAAATATGTTTTAGTAACTCAGCCTGACTAAAGAAGTCAGTTTAAAAGAATTTAAATGTGTTTTAAATTATGTTTTATCTCTTTACATCTACGGCAAGGATAAGAAGATTTCAGAATCAAGATTGAAGATTGAAGACTCAAGATAAGAATATTCAAAATTCAAGATTCCAAATTATCCGATAGTTAGTTAGCAAATTAGGATTAGTCCAGTTTGTTAGGAACCGTAGCAACAGGATGATAAATACTTATCTCCTGATAGGTTTAGAGGTACGATTCTGAAACAAGTTACAGAGCCAAAACCTCACCTCACCGTATGTGTTACGAATCATGATTACAGTTTGTAAGTTCAACGTGATCAAGAAACTCACAGATTGCCAAGGTGTTCGTGTGTTCGAACTATCACATCAGTTGTGATATTGGTAAGTTATCAATCTGTGTAAATCCTATTTAGAGAGTCATCAGTATCTATAATCATAAGTTGATTATAGATAGCTAAGTTTGAGAGATTGAGATATTTATATTAGGTGGTTATATATCAAGAGTTGCTGACTTGATAGTTATTGTAATCATCTTCTTATTCAAAGCATTGTAATCATCTTCTTTTTCAAAGCATTCAATTGATCGTGGTTTGATTTACTATGTGTGACACTTTTATTTGATTTGTTCAATTTCCACAGAAAGTGTATTCAACCCCCCCTTCTACACACCAATTGCTTGTTGTTATTCTCATACAAGGGACCAACACTTACTAACAAGATCTTGCACACAGTGACTGGGTGTCAATCTGCAAAAGAGATCTGGGATACTCTAAGTGTTACATATGAGGGCACAGATCTGGTCAAACAGCAAAAGAAGAACCATCCGAACAGATCATATGAAAACTTCTTTTCAAAGAAGAATGAAACCTTGGCTGATGTGTTTACCAGGTTTCATTGCTTGATTAATGACCTGCTAAGTGTAGGCATTAAGAAGGATGAAGCTGAACTCGTGCTGAAGTTTATGGATGTGTTACCAGAAAGGTTCAATGAAGTGACCACAGCACTAAGGGCTGGAGGAACATTGCATTTGTATAACCTGCAGTCCATTTATGGGTTCTTGCTAAATCATGAACAGATCACTGAACACAAAAGAACTTCTCAACAACAACTCAAGGAGTCTTTGGATAAAACTGAAGTTGCATTGGTTGCACAGAAAAACAAGAAAAATTCCAAGGCACTGGTTGTTGAATCTGAGACTGAGTTAGAATCTCAAGCTGACCACTCAGACTCAGACTCAGGTGATACTGATTATGTTCAGACTATCACTGAGCAGATAGCCATGCTAGCCAGACACTTGAGAAGAGCTCAACGGGGAAGAGGAAGATCTGACAGGGGCAAAGGGAAGAGTTCCTTTGATCCAAAGAAGGCTGTGTGCTTTAATTGTCAGAAGAAAGGACACATTGCTGCTGAGTGCAGATTAAAGAAGGAAGAATCAGCATCAGTTGCTGATAAGAATGCTTACAGAGCTGACAAATACAAGAAGAAACATAATCAGCTCAAGAAAGGAAAGCCAGAAAACAAACCCAGCGCAAAAGGATTATATGCTGAAACCTGTGATACTGAATCATCTACTTCAGATGATGATGTATGTCTAATGGCTTAAGAAGATGAAGAGTTTGAAATTGACGAAGTTGATTATGGTTTGTCCGAGTCAACTTTTGAAGCTGACATGAAGGAAGCTGAGGAAAACAGCAAGCTCAGTGATTGGGATCATGCTTCTAGTGATTGGGGTCTTGCCATTGACTATTTGCTAAATGATTTCAAGACCATCCTTAAGTCTCAAAAGGACCTTAAAGCTGAGATAGCTAAACTGAAGAATGAGATTAAGGAAAATAAATCTCTCATCGATGTTGGTAAGAAAGCACAATGTGATCTTGAATGCCAAAGACACATTAATAAACTTCTAAGTAAAGAACTTCAGGAAGCTAAAGACAAGGCTGACCAACTTCAAAAGGTTACTGAGTCTTGGTGTAAGTCACCAAAGCTTGTTGAAAAGTACATAAACCAACAAATTCCTAAACAGGTAAAAGTTGTACTTGGAGGTGACTATCAAATAGCAGCTTATGTAGCTGATGATGAGATAGCAAGTACAGATTATGAGGAGGATAGACAATTGATTGAGTCTCAGAAGTCAGCCTCAGAGAAAAGACATGATCCAAACTTGAAATACAATATGTTTGTGAAAGCTAAAGATCATGAAAATGAGTGCTCAACATCCAAACAGCATGACAAGTCTGTGCTGGAAAGATTAAGAACTTAGCCTATTCAAAGAACTTCAGTCATAGAAAGGCAGCATTCTCCATCTGGCTCGGAGAGAAGTTACAAGAATAGGAAGACCACTGTAAGTCAGAGGTCAAATTACAACAATGGTAAGTCCAAAGTTGTAGATCTTGGTAAGTCCAAGAAGATCAATAGTGGTAAGTCCAAACCTGTTGAAACTGGTGAGTCAAGTAGTCATGACAAAGGTAAGTCCAAGGTCATGGAAAAGAAGTCTGTTAGTCAAGCTTCTAATCAAAAGGATAACAAACAAAGATCTGACAAAGGTAAGTCCAAAGTTAGTGAGCACCAAGTGAATCAACTTGCGAAGAAAGTTGAAAAGTTATCCACCACATATAATCCTAAGACTGAGAGAAAGTTCTTACAAGGATTATTAGACACTCTACCTCCTGTAATCATTGGAAGAAGGAGATGCTACAAGTGCAGAAGTAGAGGTCATGAGGCTAAGGATTGTGATGTTGAAATCTCAAGGCCTGAACAAGAACAGACTGATCAGCCCACACATGACTCAGCTCCTGCTCAAGCTGAACAGATAGTTCAACAAGATGAAGATGCTAAGTGCTCCTCATCTGAACCCACCAATAAGTGGGTTCCCAAACAAAACTAATGTGTTTTGTTTTCATATCATGTGCAGGATTCAAGTAAATGGTACTTGGATAGTGGACACATGACCGAGTGGAAAGGACTTATTAGTGATTTCCAAGAAGATGAAGGTCCTAAAGTAACTTTTGGAGACAACTCCCATGGAAGAACTAAAGGCTATGGGAAGATGCAAGCTGGCAAGGTCACTTTCTAGAAAGTTTCATTTGTCAAAGGTCTCAAACACAACCTGATTAGTATCAGTCAATTGTGTGATGAAGACAATATAGTTACTTTTAGGAAGAAAGCAGGAACAATATATAATGCTAAGGGAAAGCCTGTATTAATAGCTAAAAGAGAAAGAGATGTGTATCTACTTGATCTTAATTCTGCTGATCCCTATACTGAAACCTGCTTGTATTCCCAATCTGTTCCTAAGCTGAGTTGGTTGTGGCATAAACGATTATCACATTTGAACTTTAAAAATATAAACATGCTATCCAATAAAGAGTTAGTATCTGGATTACCAAAGATCACATTTGTCAAGGACAAATTGTGTTAAGCTTGTGAACAAGGGAAACACCACAAAAGGTCCTTTAAATCAAAGTAAAATTTTTTAATAACAGACCCACTGCATATGTTGCATATGGATCTGTTTGGACCCATAAGTACTCCAAGCCTAAGTGGCAAGAAGTACACACTGGTGATAGTAGATGAGTTCTCAAGATTCACCTGAGTAATATTCCTTAAAGCCAAAATTGAGGCTGCCCTGGAGATAATCAGTTTTATCAAACAGGAAGAGTTGCAGAAAGGTTTGCCTGTAAAGCAACTCAGAAGTGATCATGGGACTGAGTTCAGAAACTCAACCCTTGAATACTTCTGTGAACAAAAAGGGATATTACAAAATTTCTCATATGTCAGAATTCCACAACAAAATGGAGTTGCTGAAAGGAGAAATAGAACCCTAATTGAGGCTGCTAGAACAATGCTATGTGAGGCAGGATTGAAACTCTATTTTTGGGATGACGCTGTTAGTACAGCCTGCTATACCCAAAATAGATCAATCATTGTCAAAAGACATGGAAAGACGTCATATGAGATGTATAAGTATAGAAAGCCCAATATAGGTTATTTCCATATCTTTGGTTCAAAATGCTATGTGCTGAATCAAAGAGATCAGCTCCATAAGTTGGAACCTAAAGCTGATCTTGGAATATTCGTTGGTTATTTCTCAATCTCCAAGTCTTATAGAATATATAATACAAGGAGAAAGGCCATAGAAGAGTCAATTCATGTCTCTTTTGATGAATATTGTTTTGATCAAGCCGATAAGAGTCAAGCTGACTTGGTCAGTCTGAGTGAGCTTGAAAGGCCTAAGGAAACCAACTTATCAAATCCTATGTATGTCATAGGAGATGATAGTGATGATGATGTGTGTTCATCAAAGAAATCATCACAAACTCCAAGGTATTCTCAAGCTGAGAAGGATGATGAGTTCATCAACCCCTTTAGAGCTGAAGTCACTCAGACTGAGAATCTTAGTGATCATAAGTTTGTTGACAATGCTGTTGTTGAGACTGAGGAGATAAGTTCACCTTAGGGCTCTCAACACCACTCAGATCCAAAACCAAACTCTCCTACTACAACATTTAAATTCCTCAAAGATCATCCTCAAGATCAAATCATTGGAAATGTCCAAGAGAGGGTCATGACTAGATCCAAGGCTACAGCTAATTACGCTGCACACTTTAGTTTCCTATCCCAAATGGAACCAAATAAGACTGAAGAAGCGATAAAAGATGAGGATTGGATTGAAGCTATGCAAGAGGAATTGAATGAATTTGAGGGAAATAAAGTCTGAAGCCTTGTCCCTGCCCCCAAAGATCATTCAATTATAGGCACTAAGTGGGTCTATAGAAATAAAATGGACAAGGATGGAGTGATAGTTAGGAACAAAGCTAGGTTGGTAGCACAAGGGTATAAGCAAGAAGAAGGAATTGATTATGATGAGACCTTTGCCCTTGTTGCTAGAATTGAAGCCATAAGGCTGTTCCTGGCTTATGCAGCATATAAAGACTTCAAAGTCTATCAAATGGATATGAAGAGTGCTTTCCTAAATGGAAAACTTCAGGAGGAAGTCTATGTGAAACAACCTCCTGGCTTTGTCAGTTCAAAGTTTCCACATCATGTCTATAAGTTGGACAAGGCTTTGTATGGTCTTAAAAAAGCTCCAAGAGCTTGGTATGACACTCTGTCTACTTATCTACTATCAATGGATTTCACAAGAGGTAGTATAGATAAGACACTCTTTATTGGAAAGAGTAAAGGACAGGTGATTCTTGTACAAATCTATGTGGATGACATTATCTTTGGTTCTACCAATGAATCTCTGTGTGAGTGGTTTTCCAAAATAATATCACAAAACTACAAGATGAGTATGATGGGTGAGATGACTTATTTTCTAGGCCTACAAATTCAACAAAAGTCTGATGGAATATTCATCAATCAAAGCAAGTATGTTCCTGATTTGATAAAGAAATATGGTTTTGATTCAAGTTCAACCATGAAAACACCCATGTCACCAGCTGTCAAGCTGAGTAAAGACTCAGATGGTAAGTCTGTGTGTCAGTCTACCTATAGAGGAATGATAGGTTCATTGCTCTATTTGACAACTAGTAGACCTGATATCATGTTTGCTACATATGTTTGTGCAAGATATCAGGCAGATCCTAAAGAATCACATCTTCAAGCTGTGAAAAGGATCTTTAGGTACCTTAAAGGTACACCAAATCTAGGTCTTTGGTATCCGAAGGACTCTGGGTTTGAGTTAGATAGAAAATCAACAACTGGAGGATGTCAAATGCTTGGAGGGAAGTTAGTCAGCTGGACTAGTAAGAAACAGAACTCAGTGGCTACTTCAGCTGCTGAAGCTGAATATGTTGCAGCAGGGAGCTGTTGTGCTCAAATCCTTTGGATGCAGCATCAGCTTCAAGACTTTGGCATGAGTTTCAAGAAAACTCCTATCTTCTGTGATAACCAAAGTGCAATATCCATCACTTACAATCCAGTCTTCCACTCAAGAACCAAGAATATTGAAATTCTACATCACTTCATCAGGGACATCGTGGAAAAAGGTAAAATTGATATTAAATTTATTTCCACTGATGACCAATTAGCAGATATTTTTACTAAACCCCTTGATGATAAGAGATTTATGTATCTGCTAAGTGAATTGGGTATGCTCAACCCCTAGCTAAGTGTCTAGAATCTGAGTTTTCAGTTTGATTAAGACTAAGTGTCTTAAGCTGAGTGCACAGTTTATAAATAAGTTTTCATAAACTGAATAACCTGTCAAGCTGAATAATGAGTTCACATGTTTGGTCAGGTTCCAAACATACTTTACCTACTCAGTGTAGTTAAAATGTAAGTTTGAGAAAGTCTCAAACATAAATCACTAAGTGTCATTGAGCCTGAGCTATGTGCTTAACTCAAGCTGTGTGATTGGTTCACACGTTTGGTGTGTTCCAAACATTTTTTAACTACTCAGTGTGGTTAAAATATATAGTTTGAGTTAGTCTCAAACAAAATGACTAAGTGTCATTGAGCCTGAGCTGTGTGCTCTACTCAAGCTGAGTTTCATTCTCAAGTTGAGTGCTCAATTCAAGCTGAGTGCTTGACTTACGCTGAGTGATTAGTTTCCTCAGCTTCGTGTGTCCAGTCTATGATTTAATTACCAAGTGTCATTACTTCATGTGTCAATGTGTATTTGAGTTAGTCTCAAATCGCATCGTATATCAATTGTGTATTGGTATAATTGAACAGTGTTTATAATATTATTATCAGTTAATTCTATTATTTTAAACTTGTATCCGTTGGAAAATGATGTGTTTCTAACCTCTAACTGTTACATCAAGCAGTAATTTTTACGGTGTAACGGATAAAAAGGGACTTCAACGTAACTTTTCTCTCTCCTCAGAAAGGTATATATACCGATCATAACCGTTTTAGAGAAGTTTACGCTTACAACTCTGACTTCTTATATTCTAAAATACCTTTCGCAAACAACCACAAATTTCTCAGTGCAATTCCTCGTTTCATCAAGAGCGAAACCCTAAATCGCTCAGTGCGAATTCAGTATCGCTCAGTGCGACATAAATTGCTCAGTGAAAATAGAACAGTTACTTAGTGTAATCTTCTAATTTCCATGATGGACGGGACCGTTCTGAATCTCAGTGACAGAATGGTAAGGGGTGCTGCGTTCAAGAACAACCGATTGCCGCTGATCAAAATCAACAATCAGCGCGCCTGCCTTGCAATCCCTCAACGCAAAATTAACAGAGGATACGAACCATGGGTAAACTATATTCGTAAATGCCCATTGGCTTTTGCTTTCACTGGAGCACCTTTACATGTGGTTCCTCAGCATCTGCTCGAGTTTTGGTATACGTGTGTCTACGACCAAAACAACGACGTCGTTCGGGGCACGGTGCTGAATGGGGAGAGGACGATTACTCTCACCGTAGACAGGCTAAGGGAGGTTCTTCAACTTCCTCAATCTGATGAGTTCGAGCATGCGGTGACGAGGCAGGTGGCAAGGTCAGTCCTACCCAGAATGGGTCATCCGCAGACAGAGGATGTTATCAAAAAGGCCACATTTCCAACCAGTTGGGGCTTCATGGTTTCAACAGTGATTTGTTCACTAGGAACTAAGGTTGGAGGATTGGACCAGGTGAACGAGTTCGAGATGCAGCTGTTGTAGAACATGTACTTCGCCAAAACCTAGATTATGCTCAGCTCATCTTCAACGAACTTAGGGTCCAAGTGATGGAGACCACAAGGGATCTTCATGTACCTTTCATAAGGTACCTGTCCTTGGCATTTGAAGCCGAGCTGGGGATAGCACTCTATGAAGCTGATCAGGATGTGTTACTGTTTCCTACACTCAGCCCCAAGATGTTCAATAATGACATCTTCCCCGAGCAAGAGGGTCTGAGTGATCCTATCACTAGTACAAATTTAACCTTTAGTCACACCAAAAAAGTGTGACCGTATGCCTACGGTCACACTTTTTTTTTTCATTAAAAGTGTGACCGAAGATCGTGCCATTTTAGGTATGTTATGGTCACACAAAAATTTAGTGACCATATCATATAAAAAAATGTGACCGTAACTAAAAAAGTGTGACTATAGGGTATGGACTTTTCATTTTGAAATCAAACAATTCATCCGAAAGTGTGACAAAAAACTTTTTCTAGACACACAATTTTTTTATTTGAGTGACTGTTGTTCAGCCTATGGTCACACAAGTCTATTATAAGTGTTGTTATTGTTTAGGTTTTAGTCACACATAAATACTAAAAATGTAGCTGAAACCATTTTATGGTCACACAATGTATTAAAAAATATGACTATCTATAACCTACAGTCACACAAACGTTGTAACATCCCACCTTACCACAACACAAGAAATTCCCAAGGGTCACCCATCCCTGGATTGCTCCAGCCCAAGCACGCTTAACTGTAGAGTTCTCATGAGATGTGTCATTCTTGTGGTCCTTACACGCATTGTGTCATGTAAGCCCAAAGTTTACTAATAAGCCCATCAAAAGTGTGACAGAACTGTTTTGGAAAAAGTGTGACTAAATGTCATTTTTGTACTAGTGTGTGACCGTATATATATCTATGGTCTTTTATAAAATCCATCAAAAATTTTATTCTCATATCAGTGGCATATCATGGCATTTGGTAACACTTTTTACAAGTGTGCCTAGTAATGGTCACGTTTTTATGTTTAAATGTGACTAAAGGTATTTACTTACTATGTAATTGTCACGTTTTTTTGTTTAAGTGTGACGAAAGGTATTTATTTACTATGCTAAGGTCACACAAACAAAATATAAAGTGATTAAAACTATGACAAAATTTTAAAAATAACCTGTAGTCACACTTTAAATCAAAAGTGTGACTTTGGTTTGTTTTGGAAAAAGTGTGACTAAAGGTCCTTTTTGTACTATTGTGTGACCGTATATATATCTATGGTCTCATATAAAATCCATCACAAATTTTATTCTCATATCAGTGGCATATCATGCCATTTGGTAACACTTTTTACAAGTGTGCCTAGTAATGGTCACGTTTTTATGTTTAAGTGTGACTAAAAGTATTTACTTACTATGCAATTGTCACGTTTTTATGTTTAAGTGTGAGGAAAGGTATTTACTTACTATGCAATGGTCACACAAACAAAATATAAAGTGACTAAAACTATGACAAATTTAAAAAATGACCTATAGTCACACTTTAAATCAAAAGTGTCACTTTGGTTTGTTTTAGAAAAAGTGTGCCTAAAGGTCATTTTTGTACTATTGTGTGACCGTATATATAACTATGGTCTCTTATAAAATCTATCACAAATTTTATTCACATATCAGTGGCATATCATGACATTTCGTCACACTTTTTACAAGTGTGGCTAGGAATAGTCACGTTTTTATATTTAAGTGTGACTAAAGGTATTTACTTACTATGCAATTATCACTATTTTGTATTTAAGTGTGACTAAATGTATTTACTTATTATGAAATAGTCACACAAACAAAATATAAAGTGACTAAAACTATGATAAAATTTTAAAAATGACCTATAGTCACACTTTAAATCAAAAGTGTGACTTTGGTTTGTTTTGGAAAAAGTGTGACTAAAGGTCATTTTTGTACTATTGTGTGACCATATATATATATATATATATCTATGGTCTCTTATAAAACGTGACAATTACAAGTGTGGCTAGGAATGTTCACATTTTTATGTTTAAGTGTGACTAAATGTATTTACTTACTATGCAATTGTCACTATTTTATGTTTAAGTGTGACTAAATATATTTACTTATTATGAAATTGTCACGTTTTTATGCTTAAGTGTGACTAAAGGTATTTACTTACTATGCAATAGTCACACAAACAAAATATAATGTGACTAAAAGTATGGCAGAATTTAAAAAATGACATATAGTCACACTTTAAATCAAAAGTATGACTGGTCTGTTTTAGAAAACTGTGACTAAAGGTCATTTTTGTACTAGTGTATGTTGCTGATAGCTGAGGCAGCTTCATCAGAAAGTGAAGATGAGGGATCCAATCAAAGGGGAGCTTCCCAAGCTGACACAGAAATTCAAGTTGAGCACTCTGCTCAAGCTAAACCAGCACAAACTGAAGCTGCTTCTGGTAAGACCTCTCCACTTTCTCTCTCTTCTCATTATTCTCCATCCACTTTTAGAGACAAGACTGCAGTAAACCCAACTCAGTCTAACCCATCTCCTCCACCTTCCATTCAAATCCAATCTGAAGCCACCCCTAGTATACCCACTGCTGCTAGGGAGAATATCCGAACCTATACAAGAAAAACTGCCATAGGTGGTGTCATTCCTAAAGGCATCACTGGAGCTGAGATCACCTTGATCCCTCCACCAGCAGGAGTTGAGGGGGAGACACCTACTCTTAAGGTGTCAACCTCGAGGCTCATTACAACCCAACAGCCTAACCCGGGTGTGGTGTCTACTCAGCCCACACTCTCCAGTGCCATGGGAGAGCCAATTACTATGCCTAAGCAGACACACTTAGGTGACATTGAATATATGACCAATCCCCAGGGTCAATCACCCCCCTCCAAACCAATAAGCCAACCACCAACCCATACACTTCACATTTCGATCCCCATTACTTCTCTTCACTTCTCATACCCACTCGCACGACCTGTCAATGTTTCATCTTCAAACCAAGGTGATTCACAGGGTCCAGACTCTGGTGCAAATGAATTTGAAGGCAAACACCAACATTTGGATGATGTACCCAAAGACTCTCCTCACACTGACACTGCCTCCTCAGGCATCCAGCAGCTGAAAGATTATGTTGCGGCTTAGGTTGGTTTGTTTCATCTCAAGCAGAAGAAGCATAAACGTCAAATCTATCAAAAGCTTGAAAAGCTGACCATGGATGTTAAAGAGATTGCCTCTGCAGTTGCTGCACTCCAACAACAAAAGACTTCAACCCCTATTGATGATGACAAAAAGGGGGAGAAGGTTCAAGCTGATAATGAAGCCGAGCTAGTTCGAGCTGAAGCTGAAGCTCTACTAGGACTAGCTAAAGGAGCAGAGAGGAAGACTCAGGCTGAGGGGGAGTTAGAAATAAATAAACAGGAACCCGCAGCTAAGAGACAAAAGGTAGTAGAATCTGAACCTGAAGCTGACGGTGTTTCTGAGACTTAGCAGGAAACTGAAGAAGAAAAAGCCACTAGGCTCATGATTGAAATGCTCGAGCAAGAGGAAGCCAATGAGTTAGGCATTCCGCATGAAGAGCTAAGGAAGAGAAAAGAAAAGGAGGCAAAGTACCAAGAAAAAGAAAAGCTTTGGTTGAAGCTGAAGCTACATACACCAGTCCGAGACCTGATCCTGTTCCATACACAGATGCAGAAATTCAAGAATGCCATTTCAGAAGGAGCTCCGGTAAAGATATCAAAGGCATGACCTTGAGCAGAATTGATGGAGCCATCATCCTCAACTTTAAATTTGAAGATAAATCTACAATGGGGATGGACCTGAGATATGTTCACAGGATGGGCTACATAGAATGGCAAAGAATAATAATGATGCTCAAGAAGTTCAAACGAAGCCAAATCAAGCAGGAGATCTTTACTGAAGTTTCTAAGCTGATTAACAGAGCTGAGGAATTGAGATATGTTACAGTTCCTGGTCTGCAGTGGGAGAGCTTATTCGAGATACCTGAAGGTGTAGAGTTTAAAGAAAACCAAGGTATTGATACACCTGTTCAGGGGTTCATGTTTAAGGATCAGGCAGGCAATCCCAGCTTTATCAAGCTGAGTGAGATATGTTATCTAAAAGCTAGGGATGCCATACATATAAGAAGTTGTTGTGGTGATAGCTCAAATCATTTTGTAAAGTATAAGCTGAATAAGATCATCAGAATGCAACAGAGAGAACTCAGAGGGGATGCAGAAACTGAAAGCCTCCTAGAAGAAATCAACAGAGAAATCATTCTTTGGGAACTTCTACATCCTGAGTTCATCAGATAAATTAGATTAGTTCTAACGTAAATATTAGATTAGTTCTAATATTTTTGTAAGCACTTAGTGTGCATGATCTGAGTGATCAATATTTTTGTATTATGATATGTTCAATTAATACAAGTATAAAGTTTGATATGTTCAACTGTGTTGTGATGTGTTCATGTTTAATTAGTCTGATAAGTTCAGCTTAAATGAATAAATGATCAGTTCTTATTCATTAATGTATTTAGTTGGTGTGTTCAACTAAAAGTTGGTTTGTTCCACTTATAATTGATAAGTTCAATTAAAATTGATATGTTCAATTAATATTTGATTAGTTCAAATATAAAATCTTGATAAGTTTAAGATTTAGAACATAATTCTGTTAAACAAACTTAGTAACTGTTTGATGGTTTTGTCATCATCAAATAGGGGGAGTTTGTTGAGAAAATGATCTCATCAGTTAAGATTTGATAAGACAAAGTTAAGTTTGTAAGATGTGTTCTACATATAACTTAAACAGAATTATGAAGCTTAGTCAGACTGAACACTTATAGTGATTCAGACTGAGTATAAGCTGAGTATAAGCTGAGCATATGTTCGATCAGCTTAGACTATATCTTAGTAAGATTATCAATATGTTTGATAAGCTGCGTGTGTAAACTAAGATATATATTGAGTTTCAGCTTGATGAGTTTCAAGCTGAGCGACTCAGCGTGAAGACCAAGTCAGCTCAACAGAGTTACTAAATATGTTTTAGTTAATTCTTTAGACTTCTAAGGATAAGTTAATAATTATTCATGTTAGTCCATGTTTGAATTCGGGTTTGTTCTCGAAGAACTCAGCTTGATGAGTTTCAAGCTGAGTAACTCAGCCTGACTAAGGAAGTCAGTTTAAAAGAATTTAAATATGTTTTAAATTTTGTTTTAACTCTCTATATCTACGGGAAGGATAAGAAGACTTCAGAATCAAGATTGAAGATTGAAGACTCAAGATAAGAAGATTCAAGATTCAAGATTCCGAGTTATCCGATAGTTAGTTAGCAAATTAGGATTAGTCCAGTTTGTTAGGAACCGTAGGAACAGGATTATAAATACTTATCTCCTGATAAGTTTAGAGGTATGACTACAACTACGAAAACAACTAAGTGTTGCAGAGCTAAAAACCTCTGTTAGTGCATGAATGTAAATCCCTAGTTCTGGTCAATCAGATATGTAATTACCTACTTGGAATGATAATACAAAGGAGTTTTGACTTATAGTTACATGTTTATTCATTCTAAGTGTTTACTTATGTTTATCTTAAGCTTACAAGTACTTAATCATGTATTGATGTGTGTTTGGAAGGTTAAGTATAAAGTCTATTTCATCACATGCGTGATGAAGCTCACTACGTACGTAGTGGAGCTCATTACGTGCGTAGTGAGACTGGATAATTATAATTAACTAATTATTATTAAAATTGTCTAGAACGTACGTAAATACATACACTACGTGCGCAGTGCACTGCATCACGTGCGTAGTAGAGGTTAATTACGGCAGAGGCGTGTTTAACTCAAATACCGTGTTTTTGTACATATAAATAGTATTTTAACCGCGTATTATCGGAGAACGAGGTATACTCACGAAGAAGCCTTCATAATCATTGGGAAAACCTACGAAAACGTCGACTAAGTGTTGATTTCGCATCCAAGGGCAGTCATTAAGCATTCTGTGTGTGAGTTCTTAGTGATTTTCTTAGCAATCTCTGTGTGTTCTTCGTGATCTCTGTGTGCCGGACACCTAAGCAGATCTTGAATCCTTAGGTGGTTTGGGAAATAGATATTCCGCATTATTTCTCATCCTAGATCAGTCCTAGCATTAGGGTGTTAGTTTAGAACCCCCACGGTCCTACAAAGTGGTATCAGAGCCATGTGCTTTGATTGATCACTTTTCCCTAGGTTTTTGTGGTCTAGGTGTCGTTTTGGTCATATAGGTTCGTTCGTTTTGTCGTTTTCTCAGTGTTTTTGTCGTGCTTTTTGTCGTTAACAGGTTGTTTTTGCGTTAAAAGGTTCGGGTTTTTGCGTTAAAATTTTCAAAATCGTTGAAGTTTACACGTGCGTAGTGTCTCGCATTACGTACGTATAGCTCAGCCGTCAGTGCGTAGTCTGTCCTTCGTGTTCTAGAATTTTCCATAATCCGTGTTTTGTCCGTGTGTGGTGCGTCTTCATCACGTGCGTAGTGAAATATACTCCGCACGTATTGATTCTTAGTGTTAAATCGTTTCTTGAAAAATAAGTTACTCATTACGTACGTAGTAAATCCATTTCGTGCGTACTAGGTATCCATTCCGTACGTACCTGAGTCTGTGTGAAAGTTTTTCATTCCGTGCGCAGTACATTCCACTACGTGCGTAGTGTTTTCACTCCATACGTGTTATACTCACTTCGTGCGTAGTGCTTGAGTTTGTTTTACGTCTTATTCATAATGTCTGACATGAGTGTAATGGCTGCCAAACAAACCATAACTGCTTTAAGTAACCTAATAATGGATAATGAACAAGGAGGAATTAACAAAGTACCTCGACTTTTAACTATGGAAGACTACCCATTCTGGAAACCACGTTTTGAGATTTTTATTGATAGAATTGATCCGCGACTGCACAGAGCTATATCTGCTGATTACTCTATTCCTAAGGGTGAAGGGAATATCAAAGTTCCCTATGACATGATGAGTGACGATCAGAGGAAAGCATACGATGCTGAAAAGAAAGCTTATTCTTACCTGATTCAAGCCATTCCAAATGAGATCTTTCATCAGTTCAGACGGTATAGAACTTCACATACTTTGTGGAATGCGCTGCAAAAGAGGAACGAAGGGAATGCATCTCTGAAGGAGCTCAAAGCCTCTCAACTGAGAAAAGAGTTTGATCACTTCACAGCATACGTAAATGAAAAGCTTCCCGATCTGATCAACAGATACAACCACCTTCTTAGTGAATTGGACAGTCTGGGTGTGCAGGTTTCTGAAAGACAACAAGTAGAGACTTTATCTATGGCACTACCCAAGAGCTGGAGGCCATTTATTATGATTCTGAAGAATGGTTAAGGCTTTGAGGGCATGGATCTGAATGATTTCATAACTAAGTTGAAATAGCATGAACAGGAGGAGCAAAACCTAGACAGATTGAGCAGCTATGTTCAAAATCCCTCGTTATACTGTACTGGACCCATTGCTTCTCCAGCCACTTCATCAAATGCTCCATTGCAGACAGCTTTTACCTCTAATGTCAGTGCTTCAAACAAGTCTGCTCCTGAAACCTCAAATGAACCACCATACTCTGCTCCTTCAAGCAAAAAGTCTGTGCCAGCTTTAAACATGGAACATTTCAAGCATGGCAGCACTGAAGAAGTAAAGGAGCATATGGGGATGCTTAGTGCTTTAGTCTCTTCCTATGATGATCTGCTGAAGGGTAAAATTGGAAATGCTTACTTGACTCAGGAAGATTATGACCAGATAGATAATGATGAGATGGAAAGACAAGACATTCTATGGTCCTATGCTAATCTGGTAAGGAGAGCCAAGGCATTAGTAAAAAGAACTGGGATAGAGTTGACAGCAACCAAAGATACCAAGTTAGGGTGGTTTGATAAATCAGCTGTCACATGCTACAACTGTGGTGAAAAGGGTTATTTTGCTAGAGAGTGTGACAAACCAAAGAACTCAGGACCTAAGTATCCTTTTCGTACATCTCAAAAGAAAACAGAAGCATCTCCTGAAAGTTCAACCAAGGCAATGGCGGTTGTCCAAAAGGATGAGGGGATTGATTGGTCTGTGCATTTTAAAGATGATGATGCTTTTGAGGTTGCAGAGACCAACTTGGCCAGTGTTCAAGAACTGAATGATGAGTCACAATCTGAAGCAGATAGTGTCCAGGAAGCTGATGATGAATTTTTTGCTAGTAAGGAAGGCTCAGTAATGCCTGCTGACAAACCAGCTTCAGTACCAGCTGCAGAACCAACACCAGTGACTGTTCAATCTCAATCAGAAGATCCTAAGGCGTGCATGACTGGACAAGCTGACTTAAAGGTAAGTAATTTTTCTGTCCTTCCCTGTGCTTCGTGCAATGATTATGTACAAAACATAGTATCTCTGAAATCTCAAGTTGCTGAGCTTACCTCTAAACTGCATGATAACACAATTATTAAAGGAAGAGAAAAGACTTTGAAAGACAAAATTGAAAGTCAAAATAGGCAGATTAGAGAACTAGAGGCAGCTTTGTTAAATAAGCAGGATGCTATAGTTTTTTACATCAATCAAATAGACACTCTGAAACGGGATCTTGCTGGCTCTAAGGTAGATTATGAAACTCTAAACCAGAAACTTAAAAGTTATTCAACTTCATCTTACCTATTTGAGCACATAATCGACCGAAGACCTCAAGGTTCCGATTTAGAAAAGGACAAAAAGCAGTATACTAAATGTCCACCACCAGTGTTAAATCAACTGGTGAAAACAGATGTCTTCTCTGAAGCTGACTCACTTCCTCCTAAGGTTGATGAACCTTCTGCTTCAACCTCAAAACCTGATTTAAAAATGAAGGGGGTAGTTAGTGAGCCTCAGATGAAAGAGGTTAAACAAGAAGAAATGCCTGAACCTGGAATGAGAAAACTTTTAGGCAATTCCACTGGACAAGGCACTCTAATGCAAAATGTCCAAGTAGCACTCAGAACAATAGGGAGGGAGGGTGCAAAGTCTCCTGCAACCCGTCCTTATGAGAAAGTTAAAATCCTACCCAAACAACGTGGTCTAGGAGTTGAGCCAAAATGTCCAGTTGATCAGAAAGTGCCACATAATCCTGCAAAACACCAGTCAAACAGAATTTGCTAAGTTTGTAGGAGACCTGGTCACCTCAGTTATGAGTGTGATCAACAACAACAGAGCTGCAATGGGAAAGTTGATTCTTTTTCTGAAAATTTTCAAAGGAACAAAATGTTTAATCAAAATAATCAAAGATCAACTCAACCCATTCAGATCAAGAGGACTGTTGGGGAAACATCTGTTAAACCCAAAGGTCCCGAGGTCTGTCAAAAGGGGAAGGAACCACTTCATAAGGTGATTAATGCTTCTAGTGTTTATCACAAGGCTTCTCCCCGTCAAGACTTAAAATGGACCAATAAACCTGAATCTAAAATGTCAAATAGTTCAGATACCAATGCAAACTTCAAAGCTACTGGTATTTGGATTAACATGCCAATTGTTGGAGAAGATGGGAAACCCATGACCATTCGGGCATGGGTTCCTAATGCTAACTAACTTTTTACTCTTTGTGCAGGGTGCCCGCTGCTATAACACGTGGATTGTAGACAGTGGAGCATCCAGGCACATGACAGGCGATCTGAGCCTGCTTTCAAATGTCAGAAAAATAAAAGGAGGGTATGTAAGTTTCGCAGGTGATAAAGGAGGTCACATCACAGCTCAAGGTTTCTTGTCTAATGGGAGAGTGAGCTTTGACAGAGTCAACTATGTCGAGCAGCTAGCAAACAACTTGCTGTCAGTCTCTCAAATTTGTGATAAGGAGTTTAAGGTGATATTTGATGACAAAAAATGCTATATTCTGAAGAAGGAATTTCTGATTCCCGAAGATATGATTTTAATTTTAACTCCAAGACATAATGATCTTTATGTCCTGGACATGTCAAAGGCTTCGGTAAAAGAGGTTGAGCACCAGTGTTTTTTATCAAAAGCAACTGAGAAGGATTCCATGTTATGGCACAAGAGAATGTGCCATTTGAGTTTGAGAAAAATGAATCATCTAGTTCATAATGATCTTGTTCAGGGAGTAAACTTGAAAAGCTTCCATTTACCAGACAAATGCATTTCATGTAAAATGGGGAAGCAGACGAAGAAACCCCACAAGCTGAAAAAGTACAACTCCATCTCGATTCCGCTTGAACTAAGAGCATCCATGGAGATGGGTACTGTCTGGTAGTAACTGACGATTACTCAAGATTTTCCTGGGTTTTCTTTTTAAAGGAGAAGTCTGAAACTTTTGAGACACTAGAGATAATGATCAACAAGTTAGAGACTATCTATAAACTGAAGATCCGGAAACTCAGATCAGGAAACTCAGATCAGATAATAGAACAGAGTTCAAGAATCAGAAGATGGAGAAACTATGCAATGAGAAAGGTATTCAGCATCAGTTCAGCGCAGCATATACTCCTCAAATGAATGGAGTTGCCGAGAGAAAGAATCGGACCTTAATAGAGGCAGCACGCACCATGCTTGCTGATTCTGCTTTGCCCGTAAGGTTTTGGAACGAAGCAGTTGCTAATGCCTGTTACACACTTAACCGGGTCTTAGTGGTCAAACGATTAGGAAAGACATGTTATGAACTGCTGAACAACCGGAAACCTAATATCAGTCATCTTGAGCCTTTTGGTGCTCCCTGCACAATGTTAAAAAGAGAAGCCGAAGGTAAATTCAGTTCCAAGGTCGAGAAGGGACATTTCTTGGGGTACAGTGTTCCAAATAAGCGTGTCTTCAACTTAACAACTCACTGTGTGGAAGAATGGTTTGAGGTGGATGTGCAAAGGAATACCTTGGCACCTACAAAAACTGGTGATGCTTGGTTATTTGATTATGATAACCTCTTTGACTCGTTTAATCTTCCACCAATCGCTCTAGAAGATGATATAGCAATTCAGATGTTGTATGACCTGCAGAACTCCTCTGAGGGCACCACACCAAATCCGCCTTCTAGTTCTCACACGTCGACGCATAGTGATGCTGAATCAGACTCTGCAGATGAGCCACATACCCCACCGGACAAGGGTCCACAGGGTGTTGACAGTTCCTCAAATAACCACACTTTAACATTTGAAGAGACACCCGTGGTTACAAATTTGGAAATTTATGTTGAGGCTCAGTTGCAGAGATCTAGCAGAATTGATAGAAACCACCCTCCTGAACAAATTATTGGTGATCCTACTTCTCATGTTCAAACCAGGAGACAGGTGGCAAAGGTATCAGGATCTCTCTCTCAATAGTCCCCTGGACTGCAACAGGTGGAAGACTTTCCAGATCTGGGAGCTAATTTGGTCAAGTCTGTGGATTTTGCACAATGTCTATGTTCCGGATTTCTATCACAGATTGAACCAAAAGATCATATTGAGGCGCTCAAAGACGATTCTTGGATTAATGCAATGCAAGAAGAACTACTTCAATTCAAGAAGTTGAATGTTTGGCGCTTAGTTAACAGACCAAAAGGTGCCAAGTCATTTGGCTGCAGATGGGTTCTGAAATGCAAACGTGATGATCAGGGAGTGATTGTCAGGAACAAGGCAAGGCTAGTAGTTCAGGGTTTCAGACAAATTCCTGACATAGACTACATTGATGTGTTTTCTCCAGTCACTCGGTTGGAAGCTATACGACTTTTTCTAGCCTTTGCTTCGCACAAATGCTTTAAATTCTATCAAATGGATGTTAAAAGTGTGTTCCTGTACAGGGAAATTCAGTAAACAGTGTATGTTAATCAACCTCCGGGGTTTGTAGACCCCCTTCATCCAGACAAAGTTTTCTTATTGAATAAGGCTTTATATGGTCTACATCAAGCACCGCGAGCATGGTACGAGACCCTCTCTCAATATCTGATCGACAATGGGTACAAGAGAGGGACCATTGATAAAACGCTGTTCATCAAGGGTGAAGATAAAGACTTCATATTGGTTCAGGTATAAGTGGATGATATCATTTTCGGTTCTCTAAATCCAATTCTGTGTGAAGAATTTGCAAAGATTATGAAAGAGAAGTTTGAAATGAGTTCGATGGGAGAGATGAAGTTTTTCTTGGGACTTCAAGTGGAGCAGACAGAGACAGGGATTTTTCTACATCAGACTAAATATGTTGCTGATATTCTCGCCCGGTTCGAAATGTCTACTGAGAAACCTGCTGTGACACCTCTTCTAGTAAATCACAGTATCTCTCCAGACACTGAGGGGGAGTTAGTGAATGAATCTCTTTACCGAGCTATGATTGGTTCACTGATGTACCTCACAGCATCCAGACCAGATATCATGTTCGCCACATGCCTAATGGCAAGATATCAATCCGAGCCTAATATCAAGCATTTGACAATTGTCAAGAGGATTTTTCGTTATCTGAAGTATGCTCCTAACCTAGGATTGTGGTATCCTTGTGATGATAATTTTGATTTGAAGGCTTACAGTGATTCAGACTATGGTGGTTGCAAAAAGGATCACAAATCTACTTCTGGAGGATGTCAATTTCTTGGATCGCGTCTTGTCACGTGGCAGTGTAAGAAGCAGACTGCGGTTGCTCTCTCTACGTGTCAAGCTGAATATATTTCGGCGGCAAGTTGTTGTTCTCAGGTCGTCTGGATTCAACAACAGCTACGGGACTACGGTTTGAAAATTTCTACTACTCCTATTTATGTTGATAATACTGCTGCCATAGCTATCACTAAAAATCCAGTACAGCACTCCAAGACCAAGCATATTGGTATCAAATATCATTTTATACGGGACTGCTGGGAAAAGAAACTAATTGACGTTTTGTCTATTCAAACTGAATTTCAAAAGGCAGACCTATATACAAAGGCATTTGATAAACCCAGGTTTTTGTTCTTAGTGAATGAAAACAGGATGAAAACCAAGTGTGAGGTCGTCTCTGATGATGCAACTTAATGTATTTCTCGTATATGTGCCTGTGTGTCTATTTTCTGTGTGTTTATTTTCTGTGTCTATGTGTCTCTGTTCTTGGTATTTATTTCTTTTAGTATTTTAGGGGGAGATAGGTGCAACATAGAAAATACAAAAAAAATCAGAAAAACATAGAAAATACAAAAAAATCAGAAAAACATATAAAATACAAAAAAATCAGAAAAACATAGAAAATACAAAAAAATCAGGAAAACATAGAAAATACAAAAAAATCAGAAAAACAATAATGAGAAGTTGATCCAACTCAAATGGAAAATGATGGTACACTGGCTTTCAATACAAAGTATGTCTAGTAAAATTAGGACTGACGGCATGTACATATTCTTGAGAAAACTGTCTGAAAATTTGAGTCAAATCAGATAAGAAACAGATGGCGTGTAAGACATATGATGAGAGTCTAGGCTGATAAGTGGTTATGCATGTGGAAATCCATCAAAGATTGAAACTATTGAGACATTCCAAGTCTACAAGTCAATAACAGTTGAGACTAACTTAGTCTGGTGCACACACCTGTTACAATGCCAAATGTGTTAGATGACAATGAGCAAAATGTAAAAAGAGGGTGAAAAATTGACCCCAACCTGAGATGTCAAAAGAAATAGATACATTGATCTATTAGTGTTGAATTGTCAAAGAGCATAAAATGCAGTGACAAAAGCTCAACAGAAATATCTATTAGTGTTGAATTGTCAAAGAGCATAAAATGCAGTGACAAAAGCTCAACAGAAATTATCAAAAGAGGTGAAAAATTGACCTCCATGTCAAAGAGCATAAAATGCGTTGACAAAATGACAAAGCACATAAGCATGGTAGTTGGGTATTCAAGTTGTGCAACCTACTGAGTGAGTCAAAACACTGTGAGATTTTAAAAGAGATAGTCTTAACCGTGTACTCAGTTCTAGATAATCAGAAAATGTTGAAATCAAATCTGTCATTATCTGAGGAAAGTTAGATTAACAGACAGAAATTGAGGAAGTATGTTTGTGCCAAAGGTTCTGAAATGAATGATAACTAAGTATAGATGTGCTGGTACTGACTCCATCTTGGAACCTTCTCACAAAAAGATTTAATTTCAGTAATTTAATTTTTGCAAATCTCTTTAGTGTTTTCATTTTTGTCTCTTAGTTTTTAGGATTTAATTTGTTAACAGTCTGTTTTTTTTTCATTTTCTTTATAATCAGAAAAATACAAAAAGATTTTTGGTGTATTCTACTTTCTTTTAGTGTGTTTTTATGTTATTCTTTAGGTTTTCTCTTTTCGCTTTGATGTGCTTAAATGTTTATTAGTAACCTTGAAGTTACTGACTGTTTATTGCTGAGTGCAGTACTAAAAGTATCAAGGTTCACATATGAGGATTTCATCACATGCGAAATGGAGTCACTACGCACGATTTACAACTTACCACGTGCGTAGTGCAGGTAAGGGCATAATGAAAGATATTCTTTTCTTCAAAATCACCACGTGCGCAGTGAACTCACTACGCACGCAGTGCATATACCGATACATACGAAGTGAAGCTTAGTCGGTTTAAAAGTTAATCTTCATCACTACGCACGTAGTGTTTCACACCACGCACGTAGTGAAAAGACTATATACGTCGGGTACGTACGTCTGCGACCATTACGCAAACAGAACTCACGTATAAACTATTGCTTCTCTCTCGAGTGTGATTTTCGATTTGTGTAGAAGGAGTGATTTTGTTCCCGTTTCTATACTCGGTTTTCAGTTGCGATCTCAGTGGTATGATTTTGAACCATTTTCATTCATTAATTAGTGAGATATGGTCGATTTTAGAGGCCGAAAACCCTCTTTAGGAAAAGTGATTAAATTGGGGTTTCTGGGTGAATATTCGACCGATTTAAGCCAAAAGAAATGTTTATAGAACTAATTCGATCTTACCTTTGTGGTTAATGAGATCAAAACATCAAAGAACAGAGAAATTCGAAAATCGAATGGTTCTTGATTTGAATTTTTTCCGCACGGAGTGAAGGTCAATACATGCGTATTGAGCCTCACTACGTGCGTAGTGAAACCTGTTTTTCATGTAGACGATGATGTTTGCCCGTGCGTAGTGGACATGCATTACACACGTACCTGAGTGCAATACGTGCGTGGTGCAACTGATCTGAATCAAATTGGTTTCTACCCGTCTTTCACTACGTGCGAGGCAGTGTCACTCCGTGCATACTGGATTCCAGCCTGCACGAAGTGTGTTCTTCGAATGAATGTTTAGTTTTAATTAATGTTATCCTTGAAAGTTATGTTCGATCTTTGCTTGTTTTTGGATATCTGTTACTAATGTGTTGCATATGTGTTCTGCAGATTCTGAAAATGTCCACTTTTCAAACTCAACCAGAAGGACCATCAGCTGGTGTGATAGAGACTGCATCTGGCAGTCAGGCTCAAAAGGAGCTTCTTTGTGTTGACATTCATAATATAAGAGCTCATCTCGAAAAAGGCAAGTTGACAAAGGACTGTGACAGAATGATCGACTATCTGAAAAGGTCGAGAATTCATAAGGCAATTTCAACCAGATGTTCTGCATACATGTCACACCAACGAGCATTCTGGAAAACAGCTAAATATGATTCGGAAGCAAACGTTATCAAAGTTGTGGTGAACAAACAAGAGGTTTGTGTGTCTGAAGCAGTGCTGAATGAGCTGCTGGGTTTTGGAGACTCATCTGGAGATCCTATTATGTTGAGCAGCTGCCGAGTGAAAGGCTGTCTCTTACGGTGTGGCTACAGTGGGAAGGTGGAGGTTGACACTATTAAGAAAACTTTTTTCTGCCCACCTTACAGATACTTGATGCATGTCCTCTCCCACTGTCTGGGATCGAGGAGGTCAGGTCATGACCAGATCAACACGACTTTCTCCCATATGTTTGTTTCCCTGGTTCTGAATGTGCCGTTTAATATTTCAAGAGTTATCTTTAAAGCCATGAGAGGGAACATGACAAAGGGTAAGGACCAGTTCCTGCTTTACCCAAGGTTCTTGCAGATGGTGATTGACAGCCAGGTACCGAATCTGGTGAAAGAGGATAGTGACAAAATGACAATGAAACATATGAGTGCATCCACTGTCGGTCAAATGAGCAGGTACATCGGTGAGCATCCACCGAAAAGGAAGTTGATTTGTCATCTTGCCAACCCACAATACATAGCCCCTGTGAAACAACATCTGTAGAGAAATGCAGACTCAACATCTGGAGTTGAAAACATGCAAGTCATCTCAGATGATGATGAGGAGATAGAAAGCGCTGAGATAGATCCCACTCAGGGAGAAAACATCCCAGGCGATCTTGGGAACATCATGTACGATGATCTCTTGGAGGGTGATGACTTGCTGAGTGAGGAAGCTTTACAAAGAAAAGCAGGAGAAGACAAAGGGAAAGAAGTTGCAGAGGAACCTCAGAGGAAAAAGAGAAAGGTATTCAAGTATAAGCCTCTTTCCCAACCTACAACACAGACAGCTCCAATTTCTGGTTCATCTGCATCAGCAATAACAGCAGATCTCGCTGGTTCTCAACTGCCTACAGTCACAGCCGCTCAGGAGCTACAACTGGTCACACGCCATGTGATGACATTATTGGCAAAAGAGACTGGAAGAGCTGAAAGAGAAAAGCAGAAAGACGAGGAGCTTGAAAAGCTGAAAAACTTGTTAGCTGAGTCTGCTCGCAGAGATGCTGAAAGGGAACAACTGCTGAGCCAGTTGCGCTTGGAAAATGAAGCCAACAAGCAGGTAATCTTGGAGCTCAAGGATGAAAACAAATCAATGAGAACAATGGTTCTAGAGAACACCAAACAGATTGAACAAATGAAAGAGGAGATGGTGTTGAAGCTGAAAGGAACAACTGAGGAAGACACCTACTTCCTTTCTGATGAAGAAGGAGGTTGACTCTAGATTTCAAATGTTTAAATTTGTTTTGTTTGATGTAATCTGTTTGATAATAAATCCTATGTAATGAAACATTTATTTTATATGATGTTTTGTATTTACTGACAAACGTTTATTTTATTTGATTCTCTGTGTGAAGATCCATTGGTTGTTCAGCCATTAAAATCTGAGATTCCTCAATCTTCCAGACTACTCAGTGTACAAGGTCAGATTGTATCTCAAGAGGAGTATGAAGCTGAGGAAGGAGAAATTCTTCCATTCCTGTCTAGGGAACAAATTGCTGAACTCTTGCAGATTCCAATCGAAAATGTGATAATAGATGAGGATGATCAAAGCTCTGTGCCTCAATCGGAAGCTGAGAAAGAACCAATTTTTGACACCGATGAGGTAGAAATTGAGGATGAGACTGATCAACACTACCCAAGCCAACAAACAGATGATGACCTGCCTGATCTTGCTGATCTCTTCAAAACTGCTAACGCTGAGGAAATCAACAGAAGAGCTGAAGTTAGAGAACAAGAAAATGTTGACTTTGACTTAGAAAAATATCTAGGTGATAGAAAATCTAAGCAAGAGGAAAGAGAAGCTAGAAGAAAGAAATATCAACGGTTTCTGGAACGCCAGGCAGGCAAAGAAAAGAAGTCTGAAAGCTCACCGGAGTATACCAAGTTTTATCAAACTCTGGGCAAGAAGACTGATGATGCAATAGTTGGTTGGTGCTATGTCCCTGAATTCAATGTCTATGCTGTTAAGAGGGAAAGGGGAGTTGAATATTTCCAGAGAGCAAATGATATACAAACGTTGCCATTTTATGATATTAGACAACTTGCTCGTCTGCCACTTTTGGATTGTCAAGGTCAAGGAATGGCTGCATGGTTTGAGACTTTGGTAAAACGTGAAGCTCGTTATGGATGGAAAAATCTAAAGCCGTATGTACCAAATGTCAGGAGCCACCCAACAAAGATTGGTCCGTTAACAGGGAGAAAGTTAAAAGTACTAACAATGTAAAGCCCCAATGTGCATGAAAAAGAATCCACTGCGAAAGATGCCTACTAGGTGGAGTGCAAAATTCAAATGGTGGTATTTCAATGAACGCACTACAGAAGCAGTCGTTGTTTTGAAAGATGATCATGCTGGTGGTGAGACAATAAAGATTTTTGATCCTATGTGGGTAAAGAATTTTGACAAGAACGACATAACCGTCTTGTACTACAATCCGATTCTGTACAAGGATACGTATATGGATCTGTCGTTGCAGTTTCAGAAGGTTGTTCGTGTTTGTTTTGCATTTGATATCTATGCTGGATCTGATGAAGTCAAGTCTACGACATTGTAAAAGCTAGATTGTCATTTTGTTTGCTTTGTGCATTTTGCTGACAGAACTAGGTCTTAGGGGGAGTTTGTTAGTGCATGAATGTAAATCCCTAGTTCTGGTCAATCAGATATGTAATTACCTACTTGGAATGATAATACAAAGGAGTTTTGACTTATGGTTACATGTTTATTTATTCTAAGTGTTTACTTATGTTTATCTTAAGCTTACAAGTACTTAATCATGTGTTGATGTGTGTTTGGAAGGTTAAGTATAAAGTCTATTTCATCACGTGCGTGATGAAGCTCACTACGTACGTAGTGGAGCTCATTACGTGCGTAGTGAGACTGGATAATTATAATTAACTAATTATTATTAAAATTGTCTAGAACGTACGTAAATACATACACTACGTGCGCAGTGCACTGCATCACGTGCGTAGTGGAGGTTAATTACGGCAGAGGAGTGTTTAACTCAAATACCGCATTTTTGTACATATAAATAGTAGTTTAACCGCGTATTATCGGAGAACGAGGTATACTCACGAAGAATCCTTCATAATCATTGGGAAAACCTACGAAAACGTCGACTAAGTGTTGATTTCGCATCCAAGGGCAGTCATTAAGCATTCTGTGTGTGAGTTCTTAGTGATTTTCTTAGCAATCTCTGTGTGTTCTTCGTGATCTCTGTGTGCCGGACACCTAAGCAGATCTTGAATCCTTAGGAGGTTTGGGAAATAGATATTCCGCACTATTTCTCATCCTAGATCAGTCCTAGCATTAGGGTGTTAGTTTAGAACCCCCACGGTCCTACAACCTCACCTCACCGTATGTGTTACAATTCTTGAATCACTTTTTGTCAGTTCAACGTGATCAAGATATTCACAGATTGCTAAGCTATTCGTGTGTTCGAATAATCACATTAGTTGTGATATTGGTAAGTTATCAATCTGTGTAAATCCTATTTAGAGAGTCGTCAGTATCTATAATCATAAGATGGTTATAGATAGCTAAGTTTGAAAGATTGAGAGATTTATATTAGGTGTTTACATATCAAGATTTGCTTACTTGATAGAGTCTGTAATCATCTTCTTATTAATGAAAAGCAAAGCATTCGACCGTGGTTTGATTTACTATGTGTAACACTTTATTTTGATTTGTTCAATTTCCGCAGAAAGTGTATTCAACCCCCCATCTACACACCTGTTGCTTGTTGTTATTCTCACCAAGGGACCAACAATCTAATACAATATAATTAGGGGTAACCAAACCTGTACACAGTGACTATTTTCATAAATTTTGAAGTTTAATGAACAAAAGTGAAAATCAGTGACAAACACAGGACCATTTTTGTAATTAACTCTAAGAATTATATTTGTTTCCAAAATTACATAACCAAATTGAATGACATATCTAGATACATAAGTTCATACCTAAGTTAATATATAATAATTGTGTTATAATTAAGAAAAAATATATGGTGATCACACTATAGTTGTTTCTAATTAGATTTACGCAAAAAAAGGAGAGTAGATTAAAAAAAAGGATTTTAGATTTAATCCAAATATAACTAATATTTTAATTGCCCACAACTTTATATTTAAATTGGAAAAAGAAAGGAATTGTGTAGTCTTGTAATTCTAACCTACCACATTTACTTGATTGAAATCTCAATTAAAAATAATCACACAAGTAATAGATATAAAACGATTTTACGATAGATAAAAAATGATGTAAAAATTTTTTTTTACCTTAATAGCCGAAACTCGTATTTTTCCTTTGGCTTTTGTGTATATAGTTCTTACCGTCGAACTTCATCTCTTTCTACAAGTGCTACGTTCTGGTAAATATAGAACAAAAAAATAGAGAGGAAGAAGTCAATACACTAGCTAATCCTATATTTATAGTTATACAATTGACGACTCCTCAAGAAACAAACTATACAAAATATTAAAAAACCAATATATGGTAATATATGAATAAAACTTAAATTCTAATATATGAATAAAACTTATACCTTAAGCTTAGTTGAATACTCAAGGATTGAACTATGCTCAAATATAAAATAAAAGAAGGTAAGCAGTTTTAGGTGGAGATATAGATAATGCTTATATAGATAATGGATATATATGGATATGAATGTATAATAATTTTGATAATGGATATATATATATATATATATATATATATATATATATATATATATATATATATATATATATGGATATGAATCTATGATAATTTTGAAAATCAGTTACGTTCATATGAGATTGAGAGTATATAAAGCGGTTTTTATCGGTCTAGAAAGTTATGTTTATATCCAGTCTATGATAAGTTAAAAAATTGAGAGTATAAAACAAGAATTGGATAAGAGAAGTGGAGCAAGTCTTACTATCGCATGAGTATCCTTTGCAATTCTTTGAAGAATTTAGGATTTGGTACAAGTTACTTGATGTAAAACTAAGAAATTTAAGAGAGTTGGATAATCATTTAAAGGGGACACTTCAAATATCTAACAATTCTAATTTATAAAACAATTACTAACAAGAATTTTACAATTTTCTATGAGAAAATTTCAAACCATGAACATATTTTTATAGATATTATGGGTGTGTTGGTGACGGGTTTATTAGGGATTCCAGTGTAACACCGTAAAACTCAAGCCATTTTTTTTTTAAAATCACAGCGGAAGTATTTCAATAGAAAATAGTAAAGATAGCAACATCCACAGACTTAAAACCAATACTATCCGACAACACAGTATATCGTTTCGTGTTACAAAAAGGGTTAACAAAGATGGCTCGTCTTTTCTAAAACATAATATCAGAGCGACGGTCAAACTTCTCCTGTACGAACAAACACCTACCCAAGCTCACCAAAACCTGCAACAGAGAGTTAGGGTGGGGAATTAGCACAAAGCTAAGTGAATGAAATTCAAGCCACAAACAGCAATAGCATAATCACAACAAATATCATAGAAACAAGACCCACAAGGACTACTCAAGAGCGGGACACCACGTATCATCAGAGGCATGGCGGGTCTGCAGAGCCTGCAACCCATATGCCGGCCAAAGCATAGGTTTACCGATGACTACCAGCTAACTGGCACAGTTAAACCCCCTCTGCTGCAACGAATGTAACAGGGGGTGAACAACCACACAACCAGAAGCAAACGAGCCCAGCCCAACACAAATCGGCTAACCTCCCTCAAAGATAGCATGCGCACAGTAATCTTTACCGCGCACATATCTTGGACTCGATTGCAATCAAAAAACACAAATACCAGTCATCGCACAATCATAGAGCCAATCACCATACAATCACAATCTTAATCTCCGTACAATCAAAATACCAATCTTCAAACAATCAAATCAGACTGAACAGTCTATTGCATGATTACTTAAATGAATCCAGATAATCATCATAATCATAACTAATACCACGAGTGAGTTAAAATCCACTCACCTCGTATTCAAGCTTCGTTCCACTCAGTTGTCTAATAACCGAGCCTTTGTTATTCCTGAGAATACGATAACACACAAGTCAGTTTTCCGTTCATAAATATACTCTCAAATATATTTATATCTATAATTATCATCATCGTGTTAAAAAATACTTATAACCGTTTAAACATTACAAGGAATACAACCAAATCATAATAACACAATTAAGTACGTATTCGGTGTCAAACTCATGTAAAATTATCGCCGATCAAATAAATATATACATTAAAACACCCAATCGATTAACATACATAAATAAATTAAATAGCCTTCATCGATCTTATATATATATATATATATATATATATATATATATATATATATATAATACTATCACCCACCAACTTAATCAAATAATATATATTCTAACACACAAGATCTATAGAAAACAAGGTCCATAGCATGATCTATAGAATACAAGGTCTATAGCATAAGTTATATAGAAAACAAGGTCTATAGCATAGATTCTATAGAAAACAAGGTCTATAGCATGATCTATAGAAAACAAGGTCTATAGCATAAGTTCTATAGAAAACAAGGTCTATAGCATGATCTATAAAAAAACAAGGTCTATAGATTAAGTTCTATAGAAAACAAGGTCTATAGCATGATCTATAGAAAACAAGGTCTATAGCATGATCTATAGAAAACAAGGTCTATAGCATATATTATATAGAAAACAATGTCTATAGCATGATCTATAGAAAACAAGGTCTATATCATAAGTTCTATAGAAAGCAAGGTCTATAGCATGATCTATAGAAAACAAGGTCTATAGCATACTTCCACACACAAAACAAAATCTATAGACTCATATACTTAACAAAAAATCGATTTCTTACTTTCTTTCCTTCTTCCATCATTCTTACACACACATATAATATACATTTATATACAATCTAAGCAAGCATGTAAAAAAGTCAAGATAGAATTTATTCAATCCATAAACTCATCATCACTTTAATATCAAATTCTTTTTAACAATCTTATCTCCATTAACACCTTCCTCAAGCTTTGAACATATACATGTATCATCTTCATAATTTTCATAAAACATCAAGAACACATGAACAAGCACCTTAATAAATAATCTCGATTTTCATATACGTACTTCAAATCATGATTTTTAACTCATAAACTCATGAAATTCATATAAAACATGCTTCTTAACATCAAGAATAGATAAATCCTCTTAAAATCAACAAATCAAGAAACTAACTTTTCAAGTTCTTCAAGAACACAATCATGGTAGTTCTTACTAAATTTTAGCATGGTAACAACTTAAAAACTTGATATTTAGTAACCAAGAATCTTGTTTCCTTCACTTTAAATTATCAAACACAAGGTCAAAAGATGGAAGTTTCAAGTTTGCAAGTTGTAGAAACCTTCTCTCTCAAAACACACCTTCAAATACACACACATCATAATACAAAACTACCACATGAAGGTATATTAATACCTTAATATTCGACCCCTTGTACATATATCCATATTTTAGTATTTAAAACGTTACGTTCGGATATACAGTTTGTCACATAAACGGCCGATAAAAATTAATTAATTACTAATAAAATAATATTCGGATTCCTTATTTAAAAATGAATCCAACGATACTATAAACGCATGCTTTTAAAAATAAACGCGTAGACAATAATTTGGAAACTCACTAAACGACTAGGCCCGAAATTGGAATGTTACAAATCTCTCCTCCTTAAGAGGATTCTGTCCTTGGAATCCCGTAGCGATCAAACAACCGAGGATACGAATTTTCATACCAGCCTCTGTTTCTCAAATTAAATTCGATTCAAATTGTGTTTCCACTTGACTAACACCACTGAAATATGTCTCTTGCGAATCTTAGTAACTTTACGATCCAACAGTTCAACATGTTCTCCTACTAATCATTTCTTCAAATCAACTTTCAATTTCATGCACAGCAAGTATCAGATTATTTTTTCATCTTTATAATTTCGCAAATAACGCGCGTTGAATATATCACAATTTCCTGCTAACTCAAGAGGAAAATCAAAGGTAACTATCTGATCATTAGTCATTCATCATATCCAATCATAATGACACCGTCTGATTGTTAACCACTTGTCGTTTCTAATCATAAACGACACCCTCTCACTTGTAGCAAAATTAGGCATTCTTCGTTAATCGGTTGACAATTACTCCTTCATATTATGATTTTTGCTGCTTTCGAGGAATTTTAGTCATAAAATCCATCGTAATATGTTCTCACTTCCATTTAGGTGTTTCTAACTCTACAACACCTTCAAGTCGTTATACATTTTGGTGTTACCAGAATAAACAGACGATCCGTATTTATGGGCTTCCGATAAAATTAACTGTTAAAGTTTTCCAAGTATAGGCACTCCAATATGTCAAAATTCTCCAAGCACAGAAACTCTAATATGTCAAAATTCTCAAAGCACAGTAACTCAAATATTAGATTTGTAAATCTTTAATCCTAAATAATCAATGATTAAATCCTCTCTTTTCTCTTAGTCATGGTCTCTGGCTTCAAATCTTCATCCTTCAAGTTTTATTTTTCATTTAAGCAAGTCTCAATTCATCCACTAAGTCAAGGACAGTTTCAATTCGCATAATCCGAACATTACTATTAACTCCCTTACAATTCAAAGCACATGCTATCACATTAAATTTCCAAATTGATAAGAAATTTCACAATAATAATCTCTAATAATTTTCTATCATCTGTTTTTTTGCTACATATCCAATTCTTTCTGTGTAAACACACACTTTAAGCTCTCATAATCAGTACAATTTACACGCTTCGTATCATATAAATAATGTCTTCATAGTTTTAACGTAAGATAACAATCGCAAGTTCCAAATCATATATTGGATAATTCTTTCCATGAGGTTAATCCGTCTCAAAGCATAGGCAATTATTCGATTCCGTCGTATCAACACACTTAAATCTATAAACGTAAAAGTTATCAAATTCATCAAGTAGTGTTAAGAAAGGAGTCTGATACTACAACAGCTCCAGAGTCTGAAACGCTTCCTTTCTGTCTGTATCGAAATTACACATCCTGACGAGTTAGCTTTGTCAATGTAGGACTGGCAACGGGGCGGATTCGGGACGGGGATTGGTCCTCCCATCCCCGCTTAAAACCCTGCGGGGATTTAAACGGGGATCCCCGTCGGTAACCGCGGAAAACCGCGGGGAAACGGGCATCCCCGTTTAATATCAAACATGTAATTAAATTGGTAATTTTCACCGCAAAGATACCCATTAAAGTATACTGTGATTTTTCACTACGGGGATCCTCACCGTTAACATTTTACCACTAGTTTTAGAAAACAATGATACTAAAAAATACAATATTTTAAAAAATATAAATGCATCCAAATTATCAAAACCAAACAATTCAAATGACAACAACGATTAAAATTGGGTTGTATGAAAGTGTAAAAAGATTTGTATATTTTCTATTTAAAATTAAATTTATACATATTAATATATATATATATATATATATATATATATATATATATATATATAATTATAATCGGGGCCGTAATCGGGTAATGGGGGCGGGGAGTATCAAACCCGTCCCCGTCCCCATCCCCGTTTAAATAATCGGGTTTTCCTCATCCCCGCCCCGTTTATGTCGGTTTTCGGTTTTCCCCGTCGGTTTCGGTTTTTTTTGCCATCCCTATGTCAATGGACTCACAATCTTAGAATAATCTTTAATAATTCTCCAATAATAACTTGCTTACACCAGAAAACTTAATCTTGGAAGACAACTTCGATGCATTCCAATTCATCACAGTCTCAACTTTTGCAGGATCAACTTTAACTCCGTCAATATAAACCACATGTCTCATAATGTACTTCTCGTAACTAAAATTCGCATTTAAATAATTTGCATAAAGTTGATCTCGTTTCAGAGTTTCTAGAATTCATCTCAAGTAAACTCCGTGTTCAGACTCGGTTTTAGAATAATTCAAGATATATCCTCGATAAACACAATCACAAACTTATCTAGAAACGGTTGACTAACCCGATTCATCAAATCCATCAATATTGCAAGAGCATTAATCACACAGAATATCATATCAAAATTTCGTAAGGACTACACTTGGTACAGAAATCAATCACCTCTTCTTCGAACACATTTCTGGGTATTCTAGATCCCTCAAATATCAGAACAAATTGCTCCTCTTTCCCAATCAAAATACAAATACATACTTATCCAAAATGAGAAGACAAATCTTCATAAAACAAAGATGAAACCAATAGTGTTTTAACATTTATCCACACATATTACATCATATAGCATGTAATTCAGTTAATCAGAAAACAATTTCTCATGGCATTTAATACTCATTCTAAACTGGTTCAACCATCACATACTCAACAAGATATCAATCTCCGATATAGGTATCAATAAAATCGACTTGCAAACTGTTATCATCAGTTATCTCTACTTCTAGTGAAACAGTCACATCAAAAGTAGTCATGCTCAAATCATCACATACAGCCACATAAACACAAGAGCAATCAGCTCCATAATCAAATAATCATGCGTATAAGTATAAAGCTTAACAAAACATACCCGTTATATCATCTTCATTAGTAGAAGCATTATCCGCTGATCTTCGAAATACTCTACCCTCAGGCGAAAGAGGGTTCTTTCTCTTCTGTCCAACTGCTGATGAAGATTCCCCGACCTCTCCCGCTCCTGACCCAGACCAAATTTTCTTGTCAGCCATACAGTCATTCCATCGATAACCTTTTTTCTGACAATTCTAGCAAACACTGCGACGAAATGGAAAATTCTTGAGTTCATGACCAAACATTCCACATCGAACACAACGTACAGTTTGCGTGTGCGAGACTCAGCATGAATAGATTTGCACTTGCGACACCGTTGTGATTCTTGATTCCCATGCTCCTGGCTGCTTTGCCCTCTCCACTCATGTTTAACACTATAATGTTCTAAACTCGACTCCCGTTGAGAATTCTTATCTCGGTTTCTTTTATCTTTAGCCTTGACCTCATCTTCTAGCATTTGAATCGCATATTGTATTGTCAGTTTATTCTCAGGGTTACATGCCTCCAAAACTTTTAACATTTCTCGCAAATAACTCAGAGTTATATTAAGATTTGGGATACCATGATATTCAGACGATTGATAATCCAAAACTGGCCTATTATCGCAAAGTTGTGTAAATCTCATGTACGGATAAGGATAAACTCCCTGAGGTATAACAGGATAGTACAATGGCTGCTGTGTCACTTGTGACGGAATTGTAGTTGAAGGAGTAGTAGTCGAATATATCTGAGTTTGTTCATTCTGTATAAATTTCTGTTGTTCCAGACTATGAACAGTATCTCGAAGTTCCTGTATCTCATTTTCCAGTTTATGGATATATTCACACTGATCCGGTTTAGTTTCAACATCGTAAGCCATGACATAAGTAGGTGTTTTCATATTACTTTTTGTTGAAGTTCCAATTCTTGCTAGGGTCACAGGAGTCTCTGTCGGGATATCTTTGTCCTTCATATCTGTAATACTCACAACATCTCAACATTTATTAGATAAACCGTTAGTACACACATGCTAAGCACAACACACACAGCAAATCCAAACACTCTAATTCCCCCATAAGAAATGTTTGACCAACCTCGAGACAACATTTGGGAATTGAACACTCTAACCGTGCTCGCATGCCAAACCAGGGCTCTGATACCAAACTTGTAACACCTTAAAACTCAAGCCATTTTTTTGTAAATCACAGCGGAAGTATTTCAATAGAAAATAGTAAGGATAGCAACATCCACAAACTTAAAACCAATACTGTCCGAAAACACAGTATATCATTTCATGTTACAAAAAGGGTTCACAAAGATGGCTCGTCTTTTCTAAAACATAATATCAGAGCGACGGTCAAACTTCCCCTGTATGAACAAACACCAACCGAAGTTCACCAAAACCTGCAACAGAGAGTTAGGGTGGGGAATTAGCACAAAGCTAAGTGAATGGAATTCAAGCCACAAACAGCAATAGCATAATCACAACAAATATCATAGAAACAAGACCTACAATGACTACTCAAGAGCGGGGCACAACGTATCATCAGAGGCACGGCGGCTCTGTAGAGCGTGCAACCCATATGCCGGCCAAATCATAGGTTTACCAATGACTGCTGCTAACTGGCACATTTAAACCCCCTCTGTTGCAACGAATGTAACAGGGGGTGAACAACCACACAACCAAAAGCAAACGAGCCCAGCCCAACACAAATCGGCTAATCTCCCTCAAAGATAGCATGCGCACAGTAATCTTTACTGCACACATATCTTGGACTCGATTGCAATCAAAAAACACAAATACCAGTCGCACAATCATAGTGCCAATCACCATACAATCATAATCTTAAATCTCCGTACAATCAAAATACCAATCTCCGAACAATCAAATCAGACTGAACAGTCTATCGCATAATTAAATAGCATTCATCGATCATAAATATATATATATATATATATAAATATATATATATATATATAATACTATCACCTACCAACTTAATCAAATAATGTATATTCTAACACACAAGATCTATAAAAAACAAGGTCTATAGCATGATCTATAGAATACAAGGTCTATAGCATAAGTTCTATAGAAAACAAGGTCTATAGCATAGATTCTATATAAAACAAGGTCTATAGCATGATCTATAGAAAACAAGGTCTATAGCATAAGTTCTATAGAAAACAAGGTCTATAGCATGATCTATAAAAAACAAGGTCTATAGATTAAGTTCTATAGAAAACAAGGTCTATAGCAAGATATATAGAAAACAAGGTCTATAGCATACTTCCACACACAAAACAAAATCTATAGACTCATATATTTAACAAAAAAATCGATTTCTTACTTTCTTTCCTTCTTCCATCATTCTTACACAAACTTATAATATACATTTATATACAATCTAAGCAAGCATGTCAAAAAGTCAAAAATAGAATTTATTCAATTCATAAACTCATCATCACTTTAATATTAAATTCTTTTTAACAATCTTATCTCCATTAACACCTTCTTCAATCTTTTAACATATACATGTATCATCTTCATAATTTTCATAAAACATCAAGAACACATGAACAAGCACCTTAATACATAATCTCAATTTTCATATACATACTTTAAATCATGATTTTTAACTCATAAACTCATGAAATTCATATAAAACATGCTTCCTAACATCAAGAATACATAAATACTCTTAAATTCAACTAATCAAGAAACTAACTTTTCAAGTTCTTCAAGAACACAATCATGGTGGTTCTTACTAAATTTTAGCATGGTAACAACTTAAAAACTTGATATTTAATAAACAAGAATCATGTTTCTACCTTCACTTTAAATTATCAAACACAAGATCAAAAGATGGAAGTTTCAAGTTTGCAAGTTGTAGAAACCTTCTCTCTCAAAACACACCTTCAAATACACACACATAAAAATACTAAACTACCACATGAAGGTATATTAATACCTTAATATTTCGACCCCTTGTAAATACATCCATATTTCAGTATTTAAAACGTTACGTTCAGCTATACAGTTTGTCACATAAACGGCCGATAACAATTAATTAATTACTAATAAAATAATATTCGGATTCCTTATTTAAAAATGAATCCAATCCTTATTTAAAAACGAATGCAACGATACCATAAACGCATGCTTTTAAAAATAAACGCGTAGACAATAATTTGGAAACTCACTAAACGACTAGGCCCGAAATTGGGATGTTACACAGGGGTTTGGGATTGTATGTTTCATAATCTTCAGCCCTTTAATCTCGTTCGGGTGTTACAATCCTGAGAGATTATAATCTCTTATAATCTTGTCTTTTCAAGTTACTTATAAATTGGGTTTGAGATTATCAATTAATTAATTACCAGCTCCAATTAATTACGACAAACACATCCATAACGTTACTAGTATTGTTTAATGCATCTATTCTAATATATTTGGTTAGGAGGGCCACAAGAAGGATGGAGTTTTTGTCTTAGTTGATTGGAGGTGTTGTACTCGTCATGCTAAACAATTTTAAATAAATTAATGGCTCATTTCTTTTATTTAAAAAGTTATATTAATTTTAATAAATAATCAATAATGGGTCATTTCGTTTATTTAGAAAGTTATATTAATTTTAATAAATTATTGGGTCATTTCGTTTATTTTAGTTATATAAGAATGTTTAATATAGTTCATATTTAATTTTTAGTTATAAGAAATTAACTATTTTTAGCTTTTATATCAATAATATCAGTGATGTAGATTGAAATTTTAGAGAGATGAACATTTTTGTAATTCACATATGATCCTTTTAGAAATCACATATGACTAATAATGAATAATCTGTGATTGCAAATTAAAATTTTAGAACTATGTACTTTACATTAAATTTATTGAACACAACTTTATATTTGATAAAGTAATGGGTCATTTTGTTTATTTTAGAAAGTTTTATATACTACCTATCCTCTAGTAAGTTTTAATATAACTACAGGTTACATCGTTAACACTTTGTTTTATGTGGGGTCGTTCTTAATTCCTTCTATTCCATCCCATCTTATACAACAAAGAAGAAGAATAATATTGAATCACCATTAAATTAACAATTGTTTGTTGTTCAAGTGTACCTTATTTTTGACTGGTTGTTACTTATTCCTATTTTTTTCAGATTTTTCCAACATACAGTCATAAAGCTAAGGAAGATGTTTAATTGAATAATTATATCTTTAAGAAGAGAAAAAGATAGGGTTAAAGTCACTGAATACAAACGTGCTTTCCTCATGTATCGATATGACACATTAATTTTTTTTGTACATATCTGGCCATTTAACTTACAAAAAACGTGTTGATTTGCCTATTTCGCGACCGGCAACTGTTCACCCGGTTTCAGGCCGTTTTTGAATTTATTGGTCGATTCTTGATCGTTTTGCGTTATTTTTTTTATAGAATCTTGTAAATTATCATTATACCTTTCAAATGACACCAAAATCATGAATTTTCGTCAAGAATTTATGGAGAATTTCGTGGTTAAAGTTTCATTTTATTTGTGTTATTTTTGTTCGAAAACATGGCAGAAAAAAAGACGCATTTTTTGCTCCATTCTTGATCATTTTACATAATTCTTTTTAGAGTTAATTATCAAAATGGTCCTTTAACTTAGGTGTTTTTTCCGATTTGGTCATTTAACCTTGAGAGTGACTAAAATGGTACTTTAACTACCACTTTGTCACCAAAATGGTCCATTTGTTAGTTGACTGCTAGTCAGCTTCATTAAACCAAAGGTATTTTTATCTTTTTAATATTTTTCTGTTTTTTATTGATTAAAGTAATATTTAATCTATACTACATTATAAAGCATTTAGGCTTTTTTGCTTAAACTCTTAAATTTTATATGTTTTAAAATTACTAAATTACCCCTCATATAAACTAAATGAAAACTACTAAATGAAGTAAGTATTAAATAGAGTTAAAATGATTCTTATATTCTATTTATTAACTAAACCTTCCATATTAAGAAAAATCAATTCAACACAAAATAAAATAAAATAAAATAATTATCCACTATTTTACTCTATTTATAAACATTTATTCCATATATTTTCATACAATTTACCTTATTTTTTAAGTACGGACCTTTTTTATGATTCTATTATTTTCAAAATTAATAAAAAAGTTTAAGGAGAGCAGAAAAATAAAGAAATTGAAACAAAGATAAATAAAATAAACATGTAACATTGTTACCAAAAGAAAAAAAATATTCATTGTCACCTTATTACGGGAATACATTACATCTACGTCTTAAAAGCAAACATGATATCAAGTAGAATTTATTTGTTACCGCCGCATTAGATCTGATCTGTTTGTTTTTTTTCTCTCTCCGATCATTTGGAGGTGTCTAAATCTTCGATTTTCTTCTGCCATGTCTAAGAGCTCCTGTAGTTCACTGGTTTGAGAATGTGGGTTGATCTCCTGTAGTTCACTGGTTTGTGTGTGAGGGTTTACAACCCCATGTCAAGTGTTGACCAATTTGCTGACGTTGGCTCAATTTTTCAGCACTTGATCTTGTAATTAGTACTCATCAGCACTTGATCGCAAGTAATTCCCGTGACTGATTCAAAAAATGGGGTTTTAATTAGTACTCATCAGCACTTCGTAACTCCACCTGACATTTTTTCCGGTGGTTTTTTTCTTCTGGTTGTTGAAATTGTGAGAGATTTTGATGAAAATGGAGACTTTGAGAGAAAGAGAGTGAAAAATGGGGATTGTGAGGATGAGAGAGATGGAAGTGCGAGAGGAAGAAGGAGCTGAGAAATGAAAACCTGAGGTAGTGGACAGTAGCGGACCCAGGATTTCTGGGGACAGGTAGTATCATATAATGCGAGAATAAAATTAAATAAGTTTGAGGGTCTGGTTCGGGTTTTTTTTTCGGGTTTCCGGTTAATCGGGTCGGATTAACGAGGTTTCGGCTGTTTTTTTTGTATTTTAAGGCTAAATTTTAAAACAAAACACAATTTATATGAAGACCTGTTAACTAAAATACTATTTTAAAGGTGATGGTGGTGGTGTCCGGTGGTGGCGGTGGTGGCTAGTGGTTGCTGGTGGTGGTTGTTGGTAAATGTGGGTTGAGAAAGATGAGAGAAGTGATATATAGTAAATATTAATAATTTAATATAATAAATATATATTAAATGTTATTAAATCTGATTTTAATTAATAAATAAGGATAAAAATATCATTTTACCTACTTTAACAGAGTTGACTAACAGTCAACTAACGGATGGACTATTTTGGTGATAAAGTATACATGGAGAATTTTGGCTTCAAAGTTCGATTTCGAACTGAAGAAGATTGGGGAAATAGATGACCTGCTATAATAGCAGGTCAAAATCAACAAAATGAGTATAATAACACGTTTTTTATAAGTTAAATGGGCAGGTGTGTACAAAATAAAAGTTAATGTGTTATATTCGTACATGAGAAAAAACATATTTATTTTTAGTGACTTTAAAATAAAAATATGACAAGTATTATATGTTTAATGAGATATTTTAAATTCTAAAAAAACAAGTTATAATGGTGTGGTAGTTGATGAATTTAAGAAGGCATTGCTATCCATGTCCTCTTCTTGCACATTTTTTAAACGCTAATTTAATTTGTTCATTTGTTTCTATTTGCTTCAAGTCTTCAACTACCTTTGCTTCCTATTCTAATCTTTCCCTTTCAACCCTTCCCCACTTGTATATTATGACCACTGCGAAAAAAAATAGTATCTAGTTTATAACAAGGTATCCTGTAACTATCTTAATTTTTATTTAAATTTAAATTTTTCAAAATTTATTTAAAAAATGCATGGTTTTTAAATTCATTTATTATTACAAAGAAAATATAATAATCTTTAAAATACTTTAAGTATGTATTAATAATTCATTTATAAGACATGCTATTAAATCACAATATAAAATCAATAAACATTTATGGCTAAGCTTTTAGTGTTAACAAATCATTCTCTGACCATTAATATAACGAATAGGAAATCCAAAGTTACTATATCATTCACGATCCAAAGCAAGCCTTAAGCATCTACTCATCTTATAAGACCAAGGTTGACCTACGGATACAAAACATTTTGAAGCAATGTTAGCTATAAGCGTAGATAATGAGTACCACAAAAATTTTTTTTGGCTCAAAACCAAGTTATCATAATTTATAGATAAAATTTGGCAATATAAAAAAATATATAACATAAATAAGCACATAACGATGTGGGTACATTACATAAGAAAAAGACTTTTTGGCCTAGTTATTTAGGGCATCTAAACCTGGTTTTAGCGGAGGGTCTAGAAATCCTGAAAGTTTGGTTATTCAAGCCTAGTTTAAAAACCTTGTCAAAATTTCACTTTTTAAGTCATGTTTTTATATACAAATAGGGCATGCATATTTTCTTATAAGGTAAAAATATTCGCTTTTAAGCATTATTATTTACTCAATAAACCATTCCTGGATCATTACGCTATTTTAAACAAATATCTTTTTTGTTTTTTTGTTTCCTACTATTGTTGACTACAAATATTCAACTCAATCAACATCATTTGTACATAAGATTAATAAGTCATGTGTGAATGTGTCCAAACTCACAAGAGCTATACTTAAAGACAAATAAGTTAAAATATTTTATCTACATAACAATATCATTTTTAAGAACAAAGTTTTTAACTTGCAACATAGAAGAGGCGCTACACAAACATAAACATTATTTATCTTAGTGAATAATATGACTATTTGAATTACACAAATATATCACATCAAAGAAACAGATATTACATCAAAAATAGTAAACTCGACAAATATATACTTATAAAAAATTATTTTTACGCCCTTAACCATTTTATCCGGACTAATACACAACTCGACTTATAGATGATTTTTAAAAACAACACAGTAATTATTGAAGTACAAGAATTTAAAAATATAAGCTTCTGTAACACCCCAAAATAAGGCCTAGTTGTAAATAGTTGTACCTTATGTTTGTTAAGTTGTACATTGATTTTAACCAAGTTGTTTAAGTTGTTTTGTTGCTTAAATTGTTGTTAATTCTTGGTACACGTGGTTATGTAGCTAAAGATGGAAATATGTTGTTAATAGATAGAGTTGGTAAATAGTTGAACGGTTTCAGATAATGATTCCGAAAATATCTCCGTTAGTTAAAACGAATAAACCTAAGTCGTGTTTTAAGTTGAATAGGAGAACAAAATACCCACATGGGGTATTAAACCGCTTGAGTCGGTCAAATGAGGATATCTATCCCCTGTTTCACCTCAAACACACATTAAACACACATACGTACATACGAGAACATTTCTACACACCCATACATGGTGATTTGAAAGAAGAATAAAGGAGAAGCAATTTGATTGTGGGTTTTAGTTGCTGGATTAAAGATCCTTGTATCATCTTCTTGCTGTCTTTGTAAGTATTCTTGAAGTTAATAAACCTAGTTGTGTTCTTGAAGAGAAAATACTCATTAAAGGGTTGAATTGATCAACCAAAGGTGTTAATAGGTTAAGAATCATGTAGGTAATGTTGTGTAGATGTTAAAAGACATGTAGGAACAATTAAAGTGAAGTTTCAGTCGATAAAATGGGTAAAAATGTCGAGTTGCAGGTCTGATAGTTGAACAGGGCGAAGTTTACTGCGCAGACCCTTCCTACGGCCGTAGGGAAAAGTTCCTACCCCCGTAGGAAGGTGATTTTCAGATTTATAGAAATTTAGCCCTACCCCCGTAGGAAAAAGTTCCTACCCCCGTAGGAAGGTGTTTTTCAGATTTATAGAAATTTAGCCCTACCCCCGTAGGGAAAAGTTCCTACCCCCGTAGGAAGGTGTTTTTCAGATTTATAGAAATTTAGCCCTACCCCTGTAGGGAAAAGTTCCTACCCCCGTAGGAAGGTGTTTTTCAGATTTATAGAAATTTAGCCCTACCCCCGTAGGGAAAAGTTCCTACCCCCGTAGGAGGTGTTTGGAAGGTGTCCTGCGGCCGTAGGACACATCTACTGCGGCCGTAGGAGCTGTTCCAGGTTGCCTGTTGCTTGTTGTTCGTTGTACGTTTACGTAGAAGCAATGATAGTACTTTTAGACGTTGACTGAACCTACACATGACGTGTTAGGTGATTCGGACGATTCCGTGTGCTCCTGGGATTCCCGAATTCATATCTGCCTCTTATAACCTCGAGGTGAGTACCGGTTTTCCCATGAGTCTCGGTAAGTAGCGTTGTCTGTTGTTTATTGTTGTATATGTGGTACTGGTCCGGACCGATGTGGCATGGTTAAGGTCAGCTTTCTTCCCGAAGGCTGGATCCCTTTGATGGAATAACGGGGATTAACGGTACCCGGTGTGCAGCACGCCGGGGTGGTCTTGCAAACCGCCGCTCCTTAACGTGAGTTGGGATCTTAACTTCAGTTGAGATCCAAGATGTTGAGCTTCGAGCTTGGTAACGCGTTTGGTGGACTGCTCTTCGCTCCCCCACCATTGCGGATAGTTGTAGCTGATGGTCCCCAGTTTGAATCGTTGAGCGGGGTTCCCTTCCCTGCAAGATATGATTCCTACTGACTCGTTGGCGCTACACTGTATGTTAGGATAGCTTTATGTGCTGTCCCGTAGTTGGAATAACCTGCTTATTGATGCTTATGTGTTAATCTGTGCTCACTAGCTAGTGTAGCTAACCGGTTCATGATTTATCCTTTTTACAGGTGATGTTTAGGCAGCCTGGTGAGACGGGTGCTTGTGGGTAATTGTATTTAGCTCTTTTGGAACACTCTGCTGTTATTTATATCTGTGATCCGATGGTCGGTTTATAGTATGGTAATACCGGTTCGTTTTAAGACTTGGTTTTAAATGTTCATATTTGCCAAGTCGGATAGAAACACTTTAATCAGTGTTTAATTTCCGTTGCACGTCTTTGATAAACATACTTAAATAGTTTAAATTATTCTGATTTTAAGCTCGTGAAACCCGGTGTTACAAGTAGGTATCAGAGCCTAAGTTTGAGGGAATCGAACACTTGTAAAAGTATTCGATCTAAAACTCGGGCCCGACCATTGTTACGTGTTCCTTGCGGGATGATTGGGGTTGAGAATGAGTGTGGTATGATTGTTATATGTTGTGAACTAACTGGTGATGTTGATAGATTGAGGATAAGTCGCGTGTTACATACTTGTTCCTTTAACAGTAGTAGATTAACATGTCGAGTCAGCAAGCTAGTGTTGAACAAAATGTCGGGCAAGTAAGGGATGAGATGGCTCGTCTTCGTATTGAGGTAAAAGATGTAGCTTCTAGTCGCCATTCTGAAGAACTGAGGTATAATCAAGAGAGAGAGGCTTATGTTCGACGTTTGGAAGTGGAGCTGCGAATGACCAAAGAATTGTTGTTTCATTCGATAGAGAGGGAAGATGTTAAATATGATGCTTTCCAGGATTTTCTCTCCTGTGAACCTCCAAGCTTTGACGGTAGTGGTGACCCTTCTGTTGCTGCACGATGGCTTCGAGAGATGGAGCGGATCTTTGAGTTATGCGACTGTGCACCGAAATATCGCGTGGAATACGCGATACACATGTTGAAGGATAAGGCTACCTCATGGTGGAATGTTGTGGAAGCTTCGGTCAGTAAGAAAGTGTTGAGCACTTTGGCTTGGGAACAATTTCGCGAAAAGTTGATGATAAAGTATTGCACTAATTATGATGAAGAGTATATGGAGCAGGAAATTAACAAGCTCCAGAAAGGGAGGCAATCCATGAGAGATTTGATCTGTGCTTTTAAAGATAAAATGGAGTTTGTTCCACGGATGCTGCCAAATGAAGATGCTAAGATACAGAAATTTGCAAGAATGTTGCCGATCGGACATCGTGTCTGTGTTAAAACCTCTACTAGTCTGAAACAAGCCTTTCAGCTAGCACTGCAGATCGAAGAAGAGTGTCTTCACTATAATCAAATTCATGAAAATGAAAGTAAGAAAAGGAAGTCTCGGTCTCCCTCTAAACCTGGTCCTTCAAGAGGACAGTCCTCGGCGGTTGTGAAATCTAGTTCCTTTAAGAAGTCGAAGTTTGATGGTTCTTGGTGTCCACGATGTCACGCTTATCATGTCGCTGGTTGTACTAAAGCCACTGTTAGATGTTATAAGTGCGGAGAATTAGGACACGTGGCGAGAATGTGTAAGTTTAGACAAGGTGTGTGCTACTGGTGCCGTAAACCGGGACATGAAGTTGTTGATTGTACAGTGAGTAGAAGTGTGAAAACTAGTGGATCGTCATTTACCCAGAAAATATAGGCGTTTCTTATGACAAAGGAAGTTAGCTGGAGGAATAATTATAAGTGTTTTCTTTAGTAGTTTTGTTGTAACTGTGTTAGTAAGTTCGCGAGTCAGGAAGTTTGTTGTAATGTTGTATATTGGTGGTTTGTAAGATGTCGTAAGTATTTGTTCTATGTATACTGACTCGTTAAAAGTAAGGTTTGTTAATGTTAAGTAGTATCAGTTGTTGAATATGTTATTGAAGTTATAATGGATATTGACGAGTTTAGAGTGTACATCCACTTAAATTCGTGAAGATGATAAGAAAATGGTATTCGTATTATCTTGTTGTTTAAATGTGAAAGATAAATTAAGAAGGAATACGTAATACCACGATTAGTTAAAGTTGTTTATTGTACTAAGATTGAATTTGGTAATAAGTGGACAAATACTAAATAGTGAAACTATTACAGTTAATAGTTGTGTTCCCTTAAGTTGTTGTTGATGTGATTAGTTTCCTTACTTTTGGTAGTTAGTATGGATTATGGAAATCAAAGGCAGTAAGTGTAAACATGACAGATTAAAGTAAACGATTAAGATAAATGAATTTTAATTACGGTAAAGGTAGAAATAATTAAGAAGAGAATTGTGAAAATGTAATCGGAATGATATTAAGTGAAACTTGAGTAGTTTATTAAGAAAGAATATATGTATGGTGTTTGTATTTCTATACTGATTAAAAGTTCTTTTGGATGCAGAGATATGGATAGAAATCTGAACCAGCAATCTGGAAACGATGAAACACGTGAGGAGACTTTAGATCTGACTACTGTAGGAGAGCTTCAAGATCATATCTCCGTATATGGAAATAGACGTGGAGCCATACCTACGCGACATCTCCGAGAGGTGATGTCTGATCAATTTGATAAATGTTTTCGAAGGGATATGCCCTCAATTATAACAGCAGTGAGGAAAGAAGTAAAAAGTGCAGTTAGAGAAGAATTTCAAAGGTTGAAAGAAGAAAATGACGAGAAAACTAAGAAAGCAAAAACAACGGCTGAAACTAGTGGATCTAGAGTTAGAATGGTGTGTGAAGTTTGCGGTAAGAATCACGCTGGGGAATGCCGGTATAAAGAGAAAGTTTGTTATAAATGTGGACTCCCAGGACATTATGCCAAAGAGTGTTTGGGTAAGTTCTGTTACGAATGTAGCCAGTACGGGCACGACTCTTCTGAGTGTCCTAACTAGTTAGAAGTATCGTGTAAGTGTCGAGGAGATAGTAGAGGTTAGTTAAGTAGGCAAAGTTGAAGTGTCGTGTAACCTTGAAATAGTCGCATGTAGTTGCTTGTAGTCAAATGAGACATGTATAAGCAAGATTTGTGTACATATTATGTATTATCAACTTGCAGTTAATGAAATAAATAAGTTTTATGTTGTTAGTTATAGTATCAGTTGCGTTTATTGTTTAATGCAATATCTTAGTTTGTAAAGGAAGCGTTGTCGTACTTTTACGTGTTGGTTAGAACCCGGTAAACAGTAGTTTGCCAGACTTGAAATTTTGTAGATTATAGTAGATAAAGTGAAGATAGCGAGGGAGAAGTTTAAAGCAGCCTGTGACAGACATAAAATGTATACAGATCCTAAACGCAGACCAGTGTATTCCAAGGGGGCGATTGGGAGTACCTGAAAGTTTCTCCTTGGAAAGGTGTGATTCATTTTGGAAGAAAGGCTAAGTTGAGACCGCGTTACGTTGGTCCATTTCGGATCATTCGCGTGATAAATGATTAGACAGTTACGCTAGAGTTGTCTCTAGTATCACGTTCAACGTATGATTATCTGAGTAAGTGCAAAGTGAAGGAGGACCATATTCTGCCCCTGCAAGAATTGAAGGTTGACGCTTCAAAGCGCCTAGTCGAAGGTCCTGTCGAAACACTTGGTTCGAAAAACAAAGAAGTTGTATTGAAAGATGATTAAACTAGTGTTAGTCAAATGAAAGAATAACCTGGGTTCGATTAGGACTTTGGAGACAAAAGATGACATGAAAACTAGATACCTTCACTTGTTTGTAGACTATCAGATTCCGAGGACGGAATCTTCTTAAGGGGGGTAGATTTGTAACACCCCAAAATGAGGCCTAGTTGTAAATAGTTGTACCTTATGTTTGTTAAGTTGTACATTGATTTTAACCAAGTTGTTTAAGTTGTTTTGTTGCTTAAATTGTTGTTAATTCTTGGTACACGTGGTTATGTAGCTAAAGATGGAAATATGTTGTTAATAGATAGAGTTGGTAAATAATTGAACGGTTTCAGATAATGATTCCGAAAATATCTCCGTTAGTTAAAACGGATAAACCTAAGTCGTGTTTTAAGTTGAATAGGAGAACAAAATACCCACACGGGGTATTAAACCGCTTGAGTCGGTCAAATGAGGATATCTATCCCCTGTTTCACCTCAAACACACATTAAACACACATACGTACATACGAGAACATTTCTACACACCCATACATGGTGATTTGAAAGAAGAATAAAGGAGAAGCAATTTGATTGTGGGTTTTAGTTGCTGGATTAAAGATCCTTGTATCATCTTCTTGCTGTCTTTGTAAGTATTCTTGAAGTTAATAAACCTAGTTGTGTTCTTGAAGAGAAAATACTCATTAAAGGGTTGAATTGATCAACCAAAGGTGTTAATAGGTTAAGAATCATGTAGGTAATGTTGTGTAGATGTTAAAAGACATGTAGGAACAATTAAAGTGAAGTTTCAGTCGATAAAATGGGTAAAAATGTCGAGTTGCAGGTCTGATAGTTGAACAGGGCGAAGTTTACTGCGCAGACCCTTCCTACGGCCGTAGGGAAAAGTTCCTACCCCCGTAGGAAGGTGATTTTCAGATTTATAGAAATTTAGCCCTACCCCCGTAGGGAAAAGTTCCTACCCCCGTAGGAAGGTGTTTTTCAGATTTATAGAAATTTAGCCCTACCCCCGTAGGGAAAAGTTCCTACCCCCGTAGGAAGGTGTTTTTCAGATTTATAGAAATTTAGCCCTACCCCTGTAGGGAAAAGTTCCTACCCCCGTAGGAAGGTGTTTTTCAGATTTATAGAAATTTAGCCCTACCCCCGTAGGGAAAAGTTCCTACCCCCGTAGGAGGTGTTTGGAAGGTGTCCTGCGGCCGTAGGACACATCTACTGCGGCCGTAGGAGCTGTTCCAGGTTGCCTGTTGCTTGTTGTTCGTTGTACGTTTACGTAGAAGCAATGATAGTACTTTTAGACGTTGACTGAACCTACACATGACGTGTTAGGTGATTCGGACGATTCCGTGTGCTCCTGGGATTCCCGAATTCATATCTGCCTCTTATAACCTCGAGGTGAGTACCGGTTTTCCCATGAGTCTCGGTAAGTAGCGTTGTCTGTTGTTTATTGTTGTATATGTGGTACTGGTCCGGACCGATGTGGCATGGTTAAGGTCAGCTTTCTTCCCGAAGGCTGGATCCCTTTGATGGAATAACGGGGATTAACGGTACCCGGTGTGCAGCACGCCGGGGTGGTCTTGCAAACCGCCGCTCCTTAACGTGAGTTGGGATCTTAACTTCAGTTGAGATCCAAGATGTTGAGCTTCGAGCTTGGTAACGCGTTTGGTGGACTGCTCTTCGCTCCCCCACCATTGCGGATAGTTGTAGCTGATGGTCCCCAGTTTGAATCGTTGAGCGGGGTTCCCTTCCCTGCAAGATATGATTCCTACTGACTCGTTGGCGCTACACTGTATGTTAGGATAGCTTTATGTGCTGTCCCGTAGTTGGAATAACCTGCTTATTGATGCTTATGTGTTAATCTGTGCTCACTAGCTAGTGTAGCTAACCGGTTCATGATTTATCCTTTTTACAGGTGATGTTTAGGCAGCCTGGTGAGACGAGTGCTTGTGGGTAATTGTATTTAGCTCTTTTGGAACACTCTGCTGTTATTTATATCTGTGATCCGATGGTCGGTTTATAGTATGGTAATACCGGTTCGTTTTAAGACTTGGTTTTAAATGTTCATATTTGCCAAGTCGGATAGAAACACTTTAATCAGTGTTTAATTTCCGTTGCACGTCTTTGATAAACATACTTAAATAGTTTAAATTATTCTGATTTTAAGCTCGTGAAACCCGGTGTTACAGCTTCTATCTATTTCGTTTTATTTAATTTTAATCTTTTAAAATACAATAAAGTGACCCGTTATAAAATTATAAGCTTCTATCAATGTTAACTTTAAGTATAAGTTTTACTGGGTCATTTTTATTGGATTTTATAAGTAATTTAAGGCAAGAAATGAAGTGGGAATTAATAAAGTATACGTAAAATGGGATTTCTACACAATTTTATAAAAAAATTTACGTTCTTTAATGTTTTGTAATGAGGTAGCTCCTCTCTTCTTTTTTTCTTTTCTCTATGAATCATATATTTTCTTTTCTTTATGAATCATATATGATCGGTATAAATGATACATTTTACGTCACACGGGTACTATCTCCATATAGGGATTCATAAGGTGATTAATCCTATACCAACACTACAAAACAGCACCTTCTTTGGTGTCGGATGAATCTGTGAAAAATTCGTGGGAAAGGGATGTTTCTCTCGGATTTCCCACGGAATCGACCGTGGCTAAAAGCTTCGTGTGAAAAGTAAGGCTGACAATTTGGGTCGGGTTCGTGTTATTGGGTTCGTGTCGACCCAATTCCGACGCTTTTATTTTCGTGTTAGGTTCGGGTCGTGTCACTTTTTTTGTGACGGGTTCGGGTCGTGTTTCGTGTCGACCTATTTCGGTCAGAAGTATTTGACCTAGTATTTTTTTGATTTTCGAGTACGGTTTTCAAATTTCAAATGCGGTTTTCGATTACGGTTTTCAAGTACGGTTTTCGTCATAAAATTTTTGAATTTCTTGTCTATTACAATTTTCTCTACTAAATATTGATTAAAATATCAAATAACAATACAATTTAATAGCTTTAAAACAAAAGTACCAACTAGTGAACAAACCATGGACTAAAATAGCCTAAAAGAAATTATCCAATTTCAAAACGCAAGTCTTTTTTCTTCTTTATCGTTGTATTCTCGGATGGAATATTAGGTTGGGTGGGTTCCAAAGGGTCATGATTTAAATCATCATCACTGTAATATTTTTTAAGTTAAAATCTCACCAAGTTGACAAACATCAAAGTACCAAAAGTCCAAAACAATATAGTCAAAATAACAAATAGCAAAATGATGTAATATTGTTCAGGTTTAAATCTTTTATTGTTTATTTGAGTTTTTAGATTTTAAAGGTTTTTATTTTTGTTTATCAGATTTTATTGCCTAATATATCACTCCCTCATTTAAATTCACAATCTCCTTTTTGAAATTTTAATTTTAACTATTATTTTTTTTATAATTTTTAGTTTTACCCTTATACGGGTCACTTTCGGGTTGTCGGGTTGACCCTAACCCGACCCATTTATTTTCGTGTCAACTTCGTGTTGACCCATTTCGAGTTCGTGTCACTTTTTCCGTGTCCGGTTCGGGTCATGTTTCGTCTCGGGTCAAAAATTGCCAGCCCGGAAAACCATTTCCCTCGGATTTCCCAGGATTTTCTCACGGAATCCGTGAGAAATCCGTTGAAAATCGGCTTTTCTGACTCAAATTCGTTGAGAATTTCCAATGGAGCTTGGTCCGTGAAAAATCCGTTTCTGATGCCTGATTTTCTTGTAGTGCAAACATTACTAAATGACCTGTTTAATGTAGCCAATTCTCTCAATTGTACATAATGATATTCATATCAAAATATCATAATAGTTAACAAGTTTAATACTCCGTGTATGAACACAAAATAATTAAAGTTTATTTTAAAAGTTTGTATATTGTAAAATAAGTGTAAAACATACAGGGCATGGAGGGTGGGTGGGTGTGACCGGAGATATCACACCATTATCTTAACCCTTCGAGCCACTGAGTCATTCTTTTTAGAAAATCTGGATGGTGTTGTGGTTAGTAAAGCATTCGTGAGTGGGGGAAGGTTATGACATTTCTTTCCTTAGGGTACCCTTTCGAGCCCTTGAGTCTTTCGTCGGTTGTGTGCTTATTAATTTATTAGTGATTGTGAAAAAGTACCTCCGACTATAGAAAACACAAAACACAAAATAGGTGGACTTTTCGTGTGGTATCTTTGTGAAACCTCTTACTGATACACCGCTGTTGGGATGTGTTAAGACGACGTGTACAATGATGTTGTATATTGTTGGATGTTGTTGTCTCGTGCAAAGCTGGTTGTTTCGTCTTAAGTGATGTGTTTGATATTTTTGTTCATAGGTTGATGTTTTATGGAGACTGATGGTGTTTGTTTTTGTGCTTACCCTGCTGCTGTTCGTTTTCCGCTCTGGTCTTGATCCCATGGCCTTACAGGTTGTACCATACTACTGTGGGTCATGACTCTCAGGTTTGGTGTTTGTTAGGCTGTTATTATGCCACTGCGCTGGAGCTGCCTTCGTGCCATCCTTAAGTGGAACACGGTGAGTGATAGCTTGTTAGGGTCTTCATGCAGGCGCCGCTAGTCGATGCGATACTCGTGCAGATTTCACCTGCTCATGATGGATGCGATATTGAATATGAGGAAAGAGATGGTACCGTGGTACCTTCAAATTGTTGTATTTGGTTTGAGTGTGAGGGGAGCTGATAAATTGTTATTCAAAGTGTGCTTAGTGTGTTTAGTATTACATCTGTTGTTGAAGCCCTTGATGTATCATGTATCGTGGGCAAGAGAGCTTGTAATACACCATAGACTTGTGTTTTTGAGTTGAATGAAAACTTTGCTGTTAAAAAAAAAAGTGTAAAACATACAGAAAATATACACAAGTAATAAAACAAATAATACCCTGTGTTGGAATATATTTATCAATAATAAGTACCATGTATATAAATAGTATTACAAAATAGAATAACAAATCTAGAAAACAAAGTTACAAATAAATAAGTTACTTGAAGTGATAAATAACTATCTATATATAGTTAATGTAATTTTAAATATATAATAGATAAATAATTCAAAAGAAACCTAAAGTTATAGAGATAGTTTATTAAATGATTATTAACTATTTAAATGATTTTAAACTACCTAATCCATATATAAATATTTCTCCGTAATTAGTTATTATCTATACTACTATATAAACCATTTAACACTTTTTCTCCTTCAAACTTTTAAGAACTTCTTAAAATTATGTCAATCTCTAATCTCCACCCTTATTTTTATCAAAATTAATCTCATCCACTGAATATTTAATTATTTCTCTCTCCTAATAAACTTTAACTTTTTATTTATTTAAAACATATTCTCCCACTAACACACACACACACACTCTTACACAAACACAATTATCTACCCATATTAATATAAATTTTAAAAACTTATTAACTTCTCTCTCCTTATTTCATAAATATAAATATTTTTTAAAATTTTTAATGTTTTTTAGGATTTATTTTTAAAATTAATAAAATTTTCGATACAAATATAATAAAAACTAAAGAAAAAAAACGGACATGTTGCTGAATTTTTTTTCATGACATTAAATTACGCGTTACATCCTCAAAAACGATATGTTGCAAAACAAAAATTATTACCGTCCGCTGCATTGCGCGGATACATTGCTAGTCTTCTTTTATATATATTAGATGACACCATAGTTCCGGTCGTTATATAGAAACTCTAGAAGGGAAATCAACACATATAAACCACAACACTTTGACAACTTGGCTAAATTCCCTTGTCGTACCAAGGCTTAATTCCATTGAAATACCAAAAATTGCATTCTTTATCTTTGGAGTTTATTGATACCCAAGAATTGGATGTTACAATTTAGCTTCAAAAGAACCAAGCAACATTCATATATATAGAAAATAACTACACATCAAAGGCTGAGTCTATCAAAACCACACTAGTAAAAAAGCATTTTTAATCCGGGTTTTTTAAGGCATTTGTAACACCCCAATTTATAAAATCGACATTTATAACTTAAACCACGTTTATAACAACTTTGAGACTAATCACATCTAAAATGACATCAAAAGCGGAAGCGTACACAGTTTTAAAACTATTTCTGTCAAAATACACACATATATACACCCATAAATTGGTATAAAAGCTAAACATTGAAACAAATAGGCGTTACGTATTTTCAAAAGACTTTTATAAAACCATGGTCAAACAGGAGTTTTGCCCTTGCCTTGTTACCTGCAAAATTATCACACATAGTATCTGATAAGCTACGAGAGCTTAGTGAGTTTACCATACTGTCAATCATATAAACACATGTACATAATCACATATAGATAACACACGTGTAACAAGAACATGTCAGCCACTGGTTGGCAGCAACATGAGCTACAGTACTGTACTAATTCTGAGCCACTACTACACAAAGCAGTACGCTATAAACACATATGAATGTCACATTATTGTATTCTACTGCAATAACACACATGTTGTCCATATGAGTAATAGTCTAGAAGACTCACCTTGTAAGCAATTCACGGTATAAAAATGTATCTGATTTGTTATAGTGGTCTACTCACGATCCTTGTTGATCTTAGTGAGAAGAAGCTACCAAAGGAGAAAAACTCGCCGAAATCTGTTGCCCAAAATCAAAAGAAAGTTGCCAGCCCTTGATTGCTTACGTACGTATGTATGCAAATATTTTTGGTACTAGAAATCCAAGGATATATATATATATATATATATATATATATATATATATATATATATATATATATATATATATGTTGGTGCTTATCATGAGCTTTCACCAAGTTTACATGTAAGTATGTATGTGGTGTAAATGTGTAGTGTGTATTAATGTTCTAGAATGACTTCAACATGAAGTCAAAGAGTAAACTTACATCCGATCATATCTTCAAGTTTTACCAAATTGCATAATGGCCCCTTAAATTAACAACTTTCAAAATAGACAAGTTAGGCCCCTCTAATTATTAAACACATATATTCACACATGGACTACCCCAATACACCTACAACATGTAATATTAATTAATACATAATTAGGGGTAATCAAATCTGGGTGTTACAACTCTTCCCCATTTGAAAGGATTTCGTCCCCAAAATCAACTGCTGAAGAGTTCTGGATATACACATATGACTTCTTGTTCACGTTCCCATGTATAACCTGAACTCTAGGCCGCTAACCATCTATCTCATATATGTTGCACCAATTCGGTTATGGTACCACTTCTATACTATTCAAATCTTTCTGACCCACTTCACCCCAACACTGGAGTTCGGCATCTTCTAATATACAACTTTAATCAACGATACACGCACAAAACATGCCTTCTAACATCTGTATCGCTCTTTCACTCTGACTAGAAATGCTTCTGGAATCAACAGTACACACACAATCTCTTTCACATATACATCAACTAATCATTCTGAGATACTAAAATCGTAACTTCCCATATAATTTTTGATGCTCAACTTTCACTTGTAAACACATATAATTTCTGACACACCTCTTAGCAATTTGGTACTGTAACACTGTACTTTTTAATTAACTTAAAACTGCATGCGGAAGCTTAATTACTTTAATTACAATATAAATATAAAAAACTATATCATTTGTTCATTTGTTACTACAAAATTACACCACAGTGTTAATTTACAAAACAGGCTCTTTAACAGAATATCAGTCATCAGAGTGAATGGTTTGTCCACATTCCCAGCCATACTTCACCAGAGCCTTACTAAAAGGAATCTGCAAAAGATGATAGTAGGGAATTAGCACAAAGCTAAGTGAGGGAAAATATATCTAAACATATACAAGGTAAACAGCCCAAACACATAGCTCATATCACCAAGAGAACCGGCGGTGTTGCAACCACCTACAACCATATGTCGGCCAAAACATAGGTTTACCGATAGCCCTGCTAACATGGACAATAGTACCAGCACCCTTGAGTACAACAAATGAACATCAAGATCAAATACTGTTAATCCCTAAGAAACAAGCCCAGCCGAAATCAACAAGCCGATCTCCGAAAACAACATGTATACATATTAACAAGACATAAAGTTCAATGAGCATAGTTACAATCAGGATATCACATCCAGCATATCCAAAGATATGAATCCACTCACCCAAGCTTGCACAGCTTAACACTCAGGAGTCTATATCACTAAGTCTTCTCATTTCCTGAGAAGATGTAAACACGAGTCAGTATATGTTCTAGAATATTGATTCATAATAAGTAATACACTTATTTATACATCACATGTATACATATATAATACATATAACACACATGTATAATCAAGTTCACATATGGTTTTTATTACAAATACCGTATCATCATAATACTTGATAAAATCCACTAACTCCATAGCATAGGTAATACATATGTTCATTCCAAATGTTATGGTCTCAATTGTTAAAGAAATCCCAAGTTATTCTCCAAAAACCGAATAAGGTTCCATGCGGTTTCTTAGTCATGCGGTTTTATGGTCATCTGTCCAAAACCGATTGAAGTGTTACGGAAAATATCCAAATCTCAAATCCCGGATAGGTCATGCGGTTTTATCATAAAACCGGATCCAATTCACAATTCCGTATGTCAAGGCAATTTCATGCGGTATTATACCAATTCTGGATAGCATGCGGATTTCCTCTTAAAATCGGGATAAGTCCATAATTCCGTATAAGCTAAGGCAAATCATTCGGTTTTCATGAATTCTGATTAAACATGCGGGTTTAGTCCAATTCCGTATGAGTTCATAATTCCGTATGATATAATCCTTATAAAGTAAAGGCATAAGCATCCGGTTTTCATACATGCGGATTCTATCAAATTCCGTATACACTTCATGTGGTTTCTTTTTCAATCCCGGATAAATCCATCCGAATTTCATCTCAATTCCGAATAACTCATTCGGTTTTATCAATTCTGAATGATTCAAAGTTAAGAATTCCGGATGTTTCATGTTCTTGGTTATTTGATCTTATTTCCAATTCTGAACTTATTTGATGTTCATGCATAGAAATATACATTTCCAGAATTCATAATAAACATGAATTCATGCCAATCTCTAACATGCAAACATCTTAAGTTCAAAAAATCATAAGCATCATGCGGTTTTCACTTAATTTCTATAAAACCGAATAAAATTAGCAATTAACATTCAATTATGCTAACCTTATGAGTTAAATACTGTAGAAATCAAATCAAATAATCCAAAGATGAAGATGAATCCTTTCTCGTGTGTTCTTCGGCCGAGAGAATCAAACACACACACACACACACTCTCTAATTTGGTTTCCATGTAATTGTGAGGTTGGTGATGGTGATTATGTGACTTAGTGTCACCAAACCATGACACCTCAAAACCCACTAACATATTTTTAATTAATTAATATTTATATAAACATTAAAATACAAATGTAATTAATTAAGTAACAATAAGTATTAATAATGTAACATCCCAAAACAGGGCCTAGTTGTAAAGGGTTGTACCCTTTGCTTGTATAGTTGTACATTGACTTTAATCAATGTGTTTTGTTGATTATTATTGTTATTTGTCGTTTTAAATGTGGTTATATGAAAAGTGTCGTAAGTTGACCAAGTTGGTATTTTGTTGAGCGGTTTTAGGTAATGATTCCAAAAATATCTCCGTTAGTTGAAACGGATAGACCTAAGTCATGTTTTAAGTTGAATAGGAGAATGAAATACCCACATGGGGTATTAAATAAAACCAAGGTCGGTTTATATGGGTTCTTATCCCTGGGAACACATATTACACACACTAAATACACATACAAACACATAATTGAGTTGCAAACTTGTCTACACACTTGTTCTTGTGAGATTTCAAGGAGAAATCAAAGGGAAGCTAATTGTAGTGAATCCAAGTAGTAGAATCAAGCCCTAAATCTGTTCTTCTTGTGGTGGTTAGACTAATTTTGTAAGTATTCTTCATGTGAACTTGGTTCTTGAAGTAGTAATGGAGATAAGTGGATATGAGGGTTAATAATTCATGATAATAGTTGTTTTGAGTCAAGAAACATGTAGGTAATGTTGTAAAAGTGTTATTGAACATGTAGGAATGTTTAAGGTTTAGTTTTAGTCAAATTGGATGTCAAAAACCGCGAGTTGCAGGTCTGATGGCTGAACAGGACGAAGTTTACTGTGCAGGACCTTCCTGCAGCCGTAGGGGAAAGTTCCTGCGGCCGTAGGGGCCGTTTTTATTCCCGCGGCCGTAGCAGTTCCTTCGGCCGTAGGGAGGTGTTTTTCAGGATTATTGAAATTAAGCCTTATGTGGCCGTAGGAAAAGGTTTTTGCGGCCGTAGGAGGGTATTTTATGTATTTTATGAGGTTTACCACCTACGGGTGAAGGAAAGAAGCCTACGGGCGTGGGTACATAATGAGGTTTACTTGTTGCTTGTTGTTCGTTGCACGCTAAGATAGAACCAATGACTGTACATTTAGTTATTGACTGAACCTACACATGATGTGTTAGGTGATTCGGACGACTCTGTGTGTTCTTAGGATTCCCGATTTCAATTCTGCCTCGTGTAATCTCGAGGTGAGTACCGGTTTTCCCATGAGGCTCAGTGAGTAGAGTTGTCTGTGGTTGGTTGAAATATGTCGTTGATGTTGCGCACGTGCGTATATGAGGTATAATATGTTGTTAACGTTGTTCAAGTGATTATATGAGGTACAATATCCTATGTTGCCATGTGCTATGCCGTGTTAAGTTGCTTTACTCATTTATTGTAAATCGCATACGTAGTGTTGGACCCCATATGGGTAAGTTGTTGCTTGATGTATATGTCCGGACAGAAGCTGGCATGGTTAAGGTCAGCCGCAAGGCTGGATCCCTTGAGATGGATAATTCGGGGTCAACGGTGGCTCGGTGGTTCACGCCGTGTCTCAGGTTCTGCAGGACCGCCGTTCCTTAGCGTGAGTTAGCATCTTGGCTTACGATCAAGATCCGAGTTGGCACGAACACGCTGGGTAGACTGCTCTTCGCTCCCCCACCAATGCGGTTGGTTGTAGCTGATACCCCCGGTTAGAGTTGTTGAGCGGGGTTTCCCACCCTGTGAGATGTGACTCTTACTGACACGTTGGCACACCGCGTTGTGATAGGATAGCTTTGTATGCTGTTCCTGTGTTGTGAAAACCTGCTTGTTGATACTTGTGTGTAAATATGTGCTCACTAGCTAGTGTAGCTAACGGTGCAAGATTTCCCTTTTTGCAGGTGCTGAGTAGTTGGATTTGTGAGGCGGGAACTTGTTGGTAGTCGTTGTAAATATCTTTTAGGAAAAATGGTTGTTGTATATGTAATCCGGTGGTTGGTCGTCACTAGTTGGTAACACCTGTTAGATATGAACTTGGCATTGTTGGTGCATAATTGTGAATCCCTAGTTCTTATCAATCAAATACATACATGTTTACTTGAAATGTTAATTCAAATGTGTTTTGATTAATGGTTTGCATGTTTATACATTCTTAGTGATTCTATGTGATTATCTTAAGCTTACAAGTACTTAATCATGTGTTGATGTGAGTTTGGAAGTTTAAGTCTGTGTGAAAGTTCATCACGTGCGTGATGTGTTCACTACGTGCGTGGTGAGTCCACTACGTGCGTATTGAAGCTCAACTCGCACGTGGTGATTAAGTCGGTTAATAGATAATTAATTAACATTAAAATATTTAAGGTCGTGCGTATTGAACCGACTACGTACGTAGTGCTCTGCACCACGTGCGTAGTGAAGATTTTACTCTATAAATAGAGTTTAACCCCGCATTAGCGTCGGTAATCGTTCATAACTACGCATAATCACTTTCTATCGTACGACATTGACCTTATCCGACCTTAAGCCTACAAAATCGCGAACTTAGTGTTCATTACGAATCCAATCACAGCCTTAAGCATCTCTGTGTGAGTTCTTAGAGTTGTTCTTAGTTCTTTCTGTGTGTTACTGTGTGCCGGACACCTAAGCAGATCTTAGAATCCTTAGGAGGTTTGGGAAATAGAAATTCCGCACTATTTCTCATCCTAGATCAGTCCTAGCGTAAGGGTGTTTTAGTTTAGTTTAGAACCCCATCCCCCACGGTCCTACAAAGTGGTATCAGAGCCTTGTGCTTTGATTGATCATTTTTCCTTTAGGATTTCGTGATCTAGGTGTCGATTAGGCCTGTGTGCTTGTCCTTTTTCGTCGTTTTTAACCGGTTAGTAGGTCAAAAATAGGTCGTTTTGCGTTAAAAAGGTCGTGTTTTACGTTAACTGTTTGAGTTTTACCCGTGCGAAGTGAGTCTTTAACCCGTGCGTAGTGCCCGTAGTACGTGCGTAGTGTGTCGTAGATCATCTAGAATCTTCGTCAAGCTGTGTGTTCATTCTGTGCGTAGTAGGTCCTCAACGCGTGCGTGCTGTGTCTAGTTCGTGCGAGTTGAGTCTGTGTGGTTTACTTTGTCTTTAAAAAATTATTTTGTTGCTTCGTGCGTACCATCTGCACTCTGTGCGTCCTAGGTTCTCAATCCGTGCATGGTAGAGTTCCAGTTCGTAAGTAGGAGCATCTGTGTGTCCTCGTGTCAGTCCGTACGTAGTGCTTCGTGTTCGTGCGTAGTAGCTCCCACTCCGTGCGTATTGAATCTGTGTGGTCTATCAAATCCTAATTTCAGTCTGTGTGTTCTCAGCTCTTGATTACTGAAATGGCATCAAAACAGACAACAGTTTTAAACAACTTATTATTAGACAGTGAAATGGGGAGTGCCAATAAAGTACCTAAACTGTTAACCATGGAAGACTATCCTATGTGGAAGCCCAGGTTCGAAATATTCCTCGATGGCCTTGACTATAGACTTCAGAGAGCAATAAGCACCGATTATATGGTTCCCAAGGGGGAGGGAAATATTGAAACCCCCTATGATGGAATGACTGTTGAACAGAAGAGCAGTCATGATGCAGAGAAGAAGGCCTATGCTCAACTAATCCAAGCCATTCCAAATGAGATCTTCCATCAATTCAGAAGATATAAAACTTCCCACAGCCTGTGGAGAGCACTAGAGAAGAGAAATGAGGGAAATGCCTCCCTCAAGGAATTGAAAGCAAGTCAATTGAGAAAGGAATTAGATCATTTCATGGCTACTAGAGATGAAAAACTTCCTTCTCTCATTACAAGATATAATCATCTTCTTAGTGAACTGGACAGTCTGGGTGTTACTGTTCCAGAGAAGCAGCAGGTGGAAATTTTGGCAAAAGCCTTGCCCAAGAGCTGGCGGCCATATATTATGATACTGAAGAACAGTGGTGGTTTTGACGGGATGGATCTAAATGATTTCATCACAAAGTTGAAAAAGCAAGAGCAGGAGGAACAAAATTTGGATTCCATGTCCGGTTATCAACAAAATCCTTCTCTCTACTACTCTGGAACACCTGTATCGTCATCCACTTCTTCAAATGCCCCCTTACAATCTGCCTATGTGAGTAATGTAAATGAATCTGGCAGATCTACATCTGAAGCTTCATCTTCTTGGCCATCCTATACAGTGTCTACTTCTGGATTCAATGCCGAGCATTTCAAATATGGGAGTGCGGATGAAGTAACAGCACATATGAGCATGCTAAGTGCGCTAGTCTCCTCTTATGATGATCTACTGAAGGGGAAGATTGGTAATGCTCATCTGACACAAGAGGACTATGACCAGATCGATGATGATGAGATGGAAAGACAAGATATCCTCTGGTCATATGCTAACTTAGTCAGGAGGGCGAGAGCATATGAGAAAAGAACAGGAAATCAAATATCAGCTACAAAGGATACCAAACTTGGTTTTGATAAGTCTGCGGTAACATGCTATAATTGCGGTGAAAATGGTCATTTCGCGAGAGAATGTGATAAGCCGAAGAGTGTGGGACCGAAGTATCCTTTCAAAACCAGTCCTGGCAGTAGATCATTTTCCTCTCCAACCATAAAGTCTGAATCAACTCCAAAACCGGCTAAGGCAATGGCAGTTGTTCAAAAGGACGAGGGAATTGACTGGTCAGTACAATTTGGGAATGATGGTGCTGATATTAATGTGGCAAATGTTCATGTGTTGAACGAAGATTCTCAATCCGAGACAGAAAGTTACTCAAGTGAGGAAGAATTAATTGCCAGCATTGATGATGAACCAGCCTCGGTTCCAGCTGCAGAAAAGACACCAGTGAAAGTCCGTGCCAATGAGTCAAACCAAAAGGTGTGCAGTTGTGGTCAATCATCCGAGGAAAAGGTATGTACTTTTGGCTTACCTTGTGGTTCTTGTAATGATTATGTAAAACAGATAGTGTTCCTAAAGTCTACAATTTCAGAGCTCACATCTAAGTTAGATAAAAACCTGTTGATAAAAGAAAGAGAAAAACAGTTGAAAGAAAATAATGAAAGTTTAGGCAAACAGGTGCATGAACTAGGTGTGGCTCTGTTAAATAAACAGGATGCTATAGTGTTTTACATAAATGAGATTGATAAGCTGAAACGAGACCTTGCTACTTCAAAGGTCGATTATGAGACTCTGAGTCAAAAACTCAAAAGTTATTCCACGTCTTCTTACTTATTTGAGTACATAATCGATCAGAGAGGTCAAGGTACTGATTCAGAAAAGAACAAGAAGTTATACTCTAAATGTCCACCACCAGTGTTAAATCAACTGGTGAATGATGATGTTCACTTTGAATCTGACCCACTACTCACAAAGGTTGATGAATCTTCTGCATCAACCCCAAAAGAGGATTTAAAGTTACACGAGAATGTGGGTGGGCCTTAGAAGAATGAGGTTCAGCAAGAAGAAATTAAAAAGGCTGAACCAGGAATGAGAGAACTGTTGGCAAGTTCTAATGTCAAATATCCGTTGATGCATCGTATCCACGATGCCCTTAGGAAATTTGAAAAGGAGGGTGTAAAGTCTCCTGATACCCGTCCATACCAAGAGGTCAAAATCTTACCCAAACATCAAGGGTTAGGGTATCGATCTCAAAGGATGTCGAAAGGTTCTGTAAAGCAATATCCAGACAGGATTTGCTATGTGTGCAGGAGACCTGGTCACCTCAGTTACGAGTGTGATCAGCAGCCACATCAGCGCTGTAACAGGAAAGTTGAGACTTGTCAAAAGAATAAAACGTTTACTAAAAACAATCAAAACTCAACTCTTCCAGTTCAGCATCAAAGGACAAACGGGGATACCATAAGAAAATCTAAAAATCCCGAAGTTGTTAGCAAAAGAAAATCTTCGCTCAATCAGACTTCTAAGTGGACTAACAAACTGTGTGTTCAAATGCCTAAGGATTCGAGTGACAGGTTCAGCAATGCTGCTGAGAAGACTGGAACTTGGATGAAACTTCCAGTGATTGGAGAAGACGGGAAACCCATGACTATTCGGGCTTGGGTTCCTAATGCTTTCTAATTCTTTCTTCTATGTGAAGGGTGTCAACCGCTATAATCAAGTGTCAGGTATTTGTGACTGTGTGTCTATTTTCTGTGTGACTACATTGTTCTTTTGTCTTTGTGTTTAATTCCTGTGTGCTTCTGCGTTTCTATTTTCTTAGTTTTTAGATTGTTTAGTATTTTAGGGGGAGATAGTTAATAGTTCAGAAAACTTAGAAAATACAAAAAAAAAAAAAAAGGGAGAAGTTGATCCAACCTAGATGGAGAGTGATGGCACACTGGTTCTCAATACAAAGTCGTCTAGTAAATTAGAACTGAAGGCACATACATACTTTTGAGAAAACTGTCTGAAAATCTAGTTGAATCAGATAAGAAACAGATAGTGTGTAAGACATATAAGGAAAGTCTAGACTGATAAATGGTTATGCATGTGAAAATCAATCATAGATTTAAGCTATCGAGACATTCCAAGTCTATAAGTCAATAACAGTTGAGAATGACTTAGTTTGATGCACACACCTGTTACCATGCCTAATGTGTTAAATGACATTGAGCTATATGTAAAAGAGGGTGAAAAATTGACCCCAATTTTGAGAATGTCAAAAGATATAGATACATTGATCTATCATGATAAACTGTCAAAGAGCATAAAATGCATTGACAAAAGCTCAGCAAGAAAAATGTCTAGAGAGGTGAAAAATCGACCTCCATGTCAAAGAGCATAAAATGCGTTGACAAATTAACATATCACATAAGCATGGTGGTTTTGGTAATTAAGTTGTGCAACCTACTGAGTGAATCAAAATACTGTGAGACTTTGAAAGAGATAGTCTTAATCATGTATCCAGTCTAGACAATCTGAAAATGTTGAAACAAAATCTGTTATTATCTGAAGAAAGATAGGTTGACAGACAGAGTTTAAGAGAATATGTTTATGCCCAAGTTTCTGAAATGAATGATTACTGAGTATAGACGAGCTAGTACTGACTCTATCTTGGAACCTTCTCACAAAAAGATTTAATTTTCAGGAATTTACTTCTTTTGCAAATTTATTCTGAGTTAGTTATTTTCATTTCTGTCTTTTATTTTTAAGTCTTTAAATAGTTGAATTTAGATTCCCAAAAATAAGTTGTTAATAGTTTGCATTTTTATCTCGTTTCTGTTTAGAAAAATACAAAAAGAGTTCTAGTACGTTCTATTTTCTCTTAGTGTGATTTGTTATGTTTACATTTCCTTCATCTCACCGTGATGTGTTTTGCTTAAATGTTTATAAGTGATCTTGAAGTTACTAACAGTTTATTGCTGAGTGCAGTACTAACAGTAATTAAGGTTAACAGATGAGAAACTCATTACATGCGAAATGGAACCCCACTAAGCACGAGTTACAGCTCACATCGTGCGTAGTGCAGGTAAGGGCATGACGAAAGGTATTCGTTTAGCATTTTGCTGTATGAATTTTGCTTTGTGCAAATTTTTGCTTAGTGCATTTTGTTGTGTGCATTCTGCTGTGTACATTCTGCTGTGTGCATTTTGCTTTGTGCATTTTACTTTGTGGAATTTTTGCTTAGTGCAATGGTTATTGATAGAACTAGGTCTTAGGGGGAGTATGTTGGTGCATAATTGTGAATCTCTAGTTCTTATCAATCAAATACATACATGTTTACTTGAAATGTTAATTCAAATGTGTTTTGATTAATGGTTTGCATGTTTATACATTCTTAGTGATTCTATGTGATTATCTTAAGCTTACAAGTACTTAATCATGTGTTGATGTGAGTTTGGAAGTTTAAGTCTGTGTGAAAGTTCATCACGTGCGTGATGTGTTCACTGCGTGCGTGGTGAGTCCACTACGTGCGTATTGAAGCTCAACTCGCACGTGGTGATTAAGTCGGTTAATAGATAATTAATTAACATTAAAATATTTAAGGTCGTGCGTATTGAACCGACTACGTACGCAGTGCTCTGCACCACGTGCGTAGTGAAGATTTTACTCTATAAATAGAGCTTAACCCCGCATTAGCGTCGGTAATCGTTCATAACTACGCATAATCACTTTCTATCGTACGACATTGACCTTATCCGACCTTAAGCCTACAAAATCCCGAACTTAGTGTTCATTACGAATCCAATCACAGCCTTAAGCATCTCTGTGTGAGTTCTTAGAGTTGTTTTTAGTTCTTTCTGTGTGTTACTGTGTGCCGGACACCTAAGCAGATCTTAGAATCCTTAGGAGGTTTGGGAAATAGAAATTCCGCACTATTTCTCATCCTAGATCAGTCCTAGCGTAAGGGCATTTTAGTTTAGTTTAGAACCCCATCCCCCACGGTCCTACAGGCATATTCTTTTGATGTAAATTAATAGCCGAGTCAGAAGAACCTTACTAATCTTTTGTAAACGTTGTTTATTCCGCTGCAAGCTTTTGTGTAAAAAGTTTTAATTGTCGCTAATTTTAAGCTCGTGAAAGCCGGTGTTACAATTAGGTATCAGAGCCTAAGTTTGAGGAATTGGGTACTCGTAGAAGTATTCAATCTTAAGCTCGGGCCCGACCACAGTTAAGTGTTCCTTGTTGGGTAATTGGGGTTGAGTGTGAGCGTTATGTGTTAGTTGCATGTAGTAAACTAACTTGTAATTTTAGTAGTTGTTGGATAAGTGGCGTGTTAAATGTTGTTTTTGTGTGTTTAGTAAGTTGATATAGAATATTTGAGCGACAAGCTACCACTGAGGAAGCTCTTAAGCAGATAGAGGACGAGGTTTCTCGTACTCACCACGAGGCTGAGGATGTGTCTTCTCAGAACCATGTCGAGGGTCCGAGGCTCACTCCTGAGTATGAGGTGTTGGAACATGGTATGGAGCATAGCACATCGGGAGCAAGAACAAAACTTTAAAAACCGAACACAATCGGGTCCATAACATGTTCCAAAGTGATAATTTCTACAAAAACACAAATTGCAACTTAAAGTAAAAGGAAGGGAAGAGAATACCTCACTACCTTCCAGAACTCAGCTGTAACAAATGCAAAACCGGGATAAACAAGATATCCAAATGTATCTCCTCTATTGCTAGTCCACACCAAGGTTGACTTGATCCCCGTATGCTAGTACCCCTTCAAGAAGACATCCATATCAATTCTTCTCTTCTAGAACAACCCTTGAAACTTCTCCTCTTGCACCAATAGAGCTCTCACAATACACTCAAGAACTCACACTTAGTGTATATTTGTGTATCTCACATGAAGGCACCAAGAGAGAATATTTCTAGAGAGAGAGAGAGTGTCTAATGCAAGTTCTTTTCTGATCCAGGCCACAATAACTCGTATTTGGCCGGAGTCAATACCTTAATTCCATTGGACCACAAGATGGCCCAATCAGAAATAAGATTTTCATGCAGATGGTCCTTCACGGCCTCTCACGGCCCGTGAAGACAAAAATGCGCCACGACCGGCCATAGAGTTTCACGGCCCGTACCGCGTCGAGTGACTCGTGAGGGCGTCATCCTCTACGACCCCTTCACGACCTCTCACGCCCGTGAAGACTCCACGAGCCGAATGAGAGTCGTAGAGTCAAATGTGAGGGCATTAGGCTTCACGACCCGTGGAGCATCCTTCACGGCCGTGAAGCCCTAAAATCAAACAATTTTATTTTTGGACCTTCTCTCTTTATCAGTAAGCTGTCGGGATCAATCCTTGGTGTGTGACCCAATAGGCTCGCACTTCATCAGAAGTAACACCAATGTACTTGTGTCAGTGGGCAGACTCCAACAGACTCCCACTTGCACATGACACAACGTACCCTGAGGTATTACAGACAGGGAGCAGCCTCTAGCAAGGCATCCCAGCCCCCAAGTCAGTACGAGGTATGTCATCCCATAGACAAGTACCAATTCACAACCCAAAGGTTTGAAATGGCCCTATAGATAAGTGATCAACCATCCTTTTGTTTGCGATATTCATGTGAAGGCGAGACATGGTACTAAGTCATTCTCAGTCCTTCACGATTATGTTTCTCGATCGAGATTGGTGGTGACCAAAATAAACAAGTTGCAATCGATTACCCAAATCATTGCACACTCGAGTACGGCCATGCATTTTGGTGTCAGCGCCCAATCATCGAGGGGCCCAGGGATATCTCTCTAAACAGAGGAACAAATTCCTTTGACTACATTGCCCACCACAGTGATCATACTCTGCCCAGCTACTCCCTTTATAACAGCCAGTTACGGACTGCGTTTGAAAGCAACTAGAACAAAGCAAACCAAAGTGATGCAGACACATGCATCTCCAGTATGAGGATGAACTGATATTATCATCCTGAATCACTCATGACAAGTACTACAAAGTGAATTCAGGTGTGGGTCGTCCAGTCACTTGAAACCCATTTCAAGTACAGGCGAAGTGTTGCGTCCCCATGCCCTAATCCTCATTGGACACATGACCAACCACTTCCCTCAGTCTTCGTTCAAACTTCCTTCCCGTGAAGAATGACCGACTGTGGACATTTAGAATGTATACACATTCAGGGAAGAGGTAAAACATGCAAAGTTGGAACACAATAAGGCTTACTGAGAGTACCCGCTACACACACATTATCAAACCCCTTTGATAATCGATACAAGCAGAAGCACAATATTGCTTAATGTTCCCAAGAGTAAAGCATATCAAAACATGACTAAAACATACTCGAGCCAAGTTCATGCAGACCTTAGTATGACATTCATCACTAGGCTGCCACTATAGCTTAGTAAACGGACCATCCATGATGTCATCCGTGTGTACTCTGACATTGATCATATCCCTACTGCAACCAACCACTTCTAAAGTGTGCGTTGATGGGATTTCGATCATTTATCCAAGCCGTTATACCTTGATTGTTTCAAGATAACCCAACAAGGTAAACAATGATCGGATCTCAAATTAATGTGCATGACCCATCGTACTCTCATTGTCTTAAAAGATCTCAATAGAGTCAGCGATGCTTAGTTCTCAATGATCACATCCCTGCTACAACCAACCACTTCTAAAGTGTGCGTTGATGGGATTTTGATCATTTGTCCAAGCAGTTATACCTTCATTGTTTCAAAAGAACCCAATAAGGCAAACAATGCTTGGTTCGCATAATTTAACGTGTATAAGTCATCGTACCCTCATTGTCTCAAAAGAACCCAATAGAGTCAGCGATGCTTTAAGAAACACGTAAATTAACAACACCGTATTTAAAAGAGTACAAACCCCAATCAAGATCGGCGGTTATCCTTTAAAGTAGAAGCCATCACAAGAGTAGCAACTCACTTTAAGCTTCTTCTAATCACCACAAGAACATATACTCATATTTCTTGTATTCCACAAACTTCTTTGAATATCCCATATTTATTATGAACGCATAATTCTCAATTTACGCTTCTATCCAAGCTAAATCAAGACATTATCTTCAAAAATATAGTATGTGCTAGACATACCAAATAGGATTACAACAGTGCTCCCACTAGCTCTGGAATCTATCCAAGTTTCATCATTGCTTACTGAAAACTCAAACACTTGATTTTCTTAGCAAAGATTCCAAAACTTAGATTTATTCTAAGCCTAAAAGGACTCTATGTTTGTAGACTTCATAAGGATACTCAGGATGTAAAAGACCCTCGAACAGTGTTGTGAGCACTTCCTCATAAAATTCCTATAACGGAATGCGGTCTTTGCATCATACTGCCATAAAACGGCATAAGCATCCGCTTAAACTTCAACATAACTATTGGGAGAATGTCTTCATATGATTCCTACCCAATGGTCAATCATCATGAAACCATTTCCTCTCAGTCAGTATTTGAAGTTATCTACAAACTTATCCATGCGGATCTCATTCCCAAAAGATCTATTTACACCATCAGGTCAAAACCTAGGTGTTGGATTAACCAAGTTCAAAACTTGAAAATCCAGCATGGAATGTATCTTATGTTATTACACTCCTCTTCTTAGCAGACTCAAGAGCCCACTACAGCTTCCGGTAGTTGATGCATACATCATGTATCATCAATAAGTCATCGTCCTCAGATATAATAAATTATATTCTTCTGGTCTTATGACGACTCTTACCAGACACATGAAAAAGTAATAACCTTATGCCAGATACTCCAACATAGACATGTTGAGTTTCAATCATTTCTGATCGAGTGCTAGTGTCAACTTTAGGTCTTTTATTTAAATCTTACGTTCTTCCATTGGAATGCTTCAGTTATTCCTTTCCCTTTTCGAGTAACCAAACCCGGTTCTCAAAAGAATATGAAATGAATATCTAAAACTCATAAGAACTATTAAATACATTAGCATCCTTTAAGTTCATCCATCTCCCACTAAATGTAGACTGGATAACTCTAATCTATGAGATAGACAAGCAAAGAACTCTTTCTAGTCAAATCTCCTCATATGCTAATTCGACCATCTTTGTTGATTTAAAACAAGAACATTGCCCGCCACTACTCAAGTACACCTATCAAGCAGGTTACTTAAGTTTAAGCCATCAAGTCGGAACCATAATCAATATGTTCCATTCCTCCACTCAGCGATCCATGTAAAAACATGTATCCTAGGAGAAGTGAATTATGAGGCAACCTCACATTTCTTATGATGGTTTAGAAATTTAGAATGTAGATGCTCAACATCTCACAGGATTTGAGTATCTTTGTTCCTTTTGCCCTATTTATCATCAAATCTGTTAAGGGCGAGTCTTGAACAACTCTCAGGTTTCAGACACTTGTCTAATAAATTAGACTTACCCATTCCTTCTACCATCATCGGTAAAGGTAAAAAATCATATAAAGTTACTCCTTATGTTTTGCTTGAACGGTCTTTACACAAACGTGCAAACGAAATCCAACAAGCCTTTATTCCTCTCACATTCACAAGTGAAGGATATGTTAGTTATTTATCCTTATAAGCAAGATTTGCAATCATCAATTGACCCATGGTTAAAAGATTCCAAGTTCCTAACCACATGGAGCTTGGTGATGCAAGTCTTGTTTATATGGTTAAATCAACTATTTCATAAGGATAACAGTTCAATAATCATTCATAATCATTCCATTACTTTCTTAAGCAAAAGCTTATTATAAATGCCAAGAGATGAATAAACTTTGAAATAAATCTCGAAAACCCACAATAACATGATTCAAAGTAATATTCATCGTCATCTAAGACATAAAAGATACAATGCTTCTTGCCATGCAGGGCGTAAGAAAAAGATCTAAATGAAGTAATAGTATAGCTGGATGGAATGGCAAGACTTTTCTTCCAATCCTTTTAGTCAGGGACAATCACCATTTTTCCCTCTTCTATGGTCCAGCTCTCCATGCATCCATTACCTACTTCTGATAAACATCTACACTTTGCAACAAACAAGTTTGTGACAAACATGAGCGTTTTGACTAGCGTTCAAAACCCAGTCTTTAGAAGTAGAAGATCAATGGAGTTTGATCATGAATATACCTGAAGTCGATGAGCTAACGTTCTTCCGCTTTAGGATACTTAGCTCTTCCAGGCACTTAGGGCAGGCGTGACGGCGCCAGTTTCAAATTTCTCCGCAAAAGTAGGAAACTACCCCATGTGGAACATCATCTTGAGGCAAAATCTCATTGTCCTCTGACTCCACAGTTACGGATGGCCCAGTCATACAAGGCTTTCTTTTTTAGGTCAGTTTCTCCTTCTTGCTAGTATGTTCCCTAGTAGCCAAAGTGGATGTGGACGAGGTACGATCCTTCTCAACCATGTAAGACTGAACAACCTTCAACATGTCTTGAAGTTCGGTCAAGGATTTTTCCAAATTGTCTTTCTGATAGTTCTTGACAAACTTCTCATAAGACGCGGGCAGGGACTGGAGGATCATATCCACCGCAATCTCCCTCCCTATTGGAAGTCCAAGTCTCTCAAATTGGTCCATGTATCCCTTCATCATAAGGAAATGGACATTTACATCCTCACCTTCCTGCATCCTACAACCGACTAAAGCCTTTATACACTCAAACCGTTCTTGTCTAACCTGCTGTGGGAACATGTCCTTTAGCCGGTTGATCATGTCATACGCACTCAATTGCTCAAGCTGCTGACGCAACTCAAAGCTCATAGTCGATAACATGAGACAAGAAATATCTTGTGTATCTATAATACGCTTCTCAAAAGCGTATCGAGTGGCCCAGTTCGCGTTGGTAGCAGGTGGCTCCGGAAAGGGTTCCTCAAGGATGTGCAACTTTGACTCGTGACGGAGGACAATCCTCAATACACGATACCAGTCAGCGAAGTTCACTCATATGAGTCTTTCCCTTTCTAGTAATAATCGAAGTTTAGAGTTTGGTGTGGTGTCGTTAATATTATCCATCTATAAAAGAGTACACGTTTTAGTTAGTTTCGATATAATCCTCGTTAAAATAATTACCCAGCTGATTAAGAAAACCAAATTATCTTAACAAGGGCTAAGAACCTTATTTCACCCCAATCCATGACGGGTTTGCCATGGATCACTTCATGGAGCTATTTAGGCCGGTAAACGCTTTACCAATTGCAATCCGAGATTACAACTCTTAGACACTTGCGGGATCCACCGATATTCACATCATCTGTTTGGCATGTTTGATCCCTTCCCTCATCGATTCCTCATTAATCCGCTTTGATAGCTCGGCTAGAGCTCGACAACTACCAAGGCGTATCAAGTATTGGAATTGTAAATCGACCGTCAAGATACACGGTGGTACTCTAGCCAAATGACCGGCTCGACTAAAGCTCGACAACCGACCCTTGCGAGTTGCCACACGTACCTTCCACACAGTTACGCAAAACCGATCTCGGCTAGAGCTCGACGACCGATCTTGTTTCACTAGATTCTGGTGGTGTCATCTTACGGGAGGCGAGTGATTTACATTTGAGAAAAACGGGTTTAAGTTTTTCAAGTGGTCTTGTGGCGCGCGAGGTATGTAAACTAATTCAAAACTCTTGGTTTTACTATTTTGAAAAATTTCCAAGCGAGCGAAGAACTAAACAACCACGCAAGAAAATAAACAAAACAACAACCACGCACAAGCAATATCCGGTAACATGCCCCTAAACCCTATGCGCTTTCCCCATGAGCCAAACCAGGAAAGCAATGCCAAACTAAGGACACAGCCACTTGGCCCAGCTGGAAGTGCTCCCACTGAATCCGTCATCTCCAATGAACCTCCGGATCCACCATAGCCGAGACGTCTCTCTACGACTCTCGATGGTTGTCTTCGGTCTTCTTTTAACAAATACATACAAATATTTGAAAAGAATCGGCGTGCAAGCCGCGAAATGCTAATCTAAGCTAATCTAACAATTACATCGAAAAGCAATCGGCGTGCAAGCCAAAATCAAGTACAAAATACAAGACCGAATAAATTTAATTATTACAAACCAATTGTGGTACAAACTACCAAATGAATGAATAATCAAATACAACCAATCAACCAACACATAGGTCTAACGGGCAAGGCGTTACCGGATCATACAACAACCACAAACAACAACACGGTGTGCCACAACAAAACCGTGTAGAAATATCCCAACTAGATTTGTTCTTTAAACAACCTAAAACACTCAAGGCACAAGTGAACAAATCTTGTACGTATGCATTAGGAATCCCAAACACTTTGAAAAACCATATTCATACATACACAACACAAGTATATGTACGTGCGCGTTATCATGCCAAAACCGCTCGATACATATAAATATGCGAGTTAGGATATTATGGGTTTTTCATGTCCAAACAACAAGGACAGATTCTGGAAAAACAGAATCGAAAAGGAGCTAAAACCGAAAATATTTTTCTTTTTCAAAAAGGACAAAAACATTGTTCACGACATCCTTCATGGCCCAGGAGCCTTCACGGCCTCTCACGGCCGTGAAGCCCATGAGCTCCACGACTCTGACACAGTGAAAAACCTTCACGACCAACACCCCACGAGACTGGTCGTGAGCCTTCACGACCGTGAAGAAAAATCTTCACGAGACTGGTCGTGAGCCTTCACGACCGTGAAGAAAAAATCTTCACGAGACTGGTTGTGAGACTTCACGACCGTGAAGAACAAGCCTTCACGACCCGTGAAGACATTCTGGGAGAATGTCCATTTTCGGTTTTCAAGCCAAAAAAGTGCAATTTGTTTGTATATTTGGCTCTGATACCACTTTGTAACACGGTATGGAGCATAGCACAGTGGAAGCAAAAACAAAACTTTAAAAACCGAACACAATCGGGTCCATAATATGTTCCAAAGTGATAATTTCTACAAAAACACAAATTGCAACTTAAAGAAAAAGAAAGGGAAGAGAATACCTCACTACCTTCCAGAAGTCGGCTGTAACAAATGCAAAACTGGGATAAACTAGAGATCCAAATGTATCTCCTCTATTGCTAGTCCACACCAAGGTTGACTTGATCCCCGTATGCTATTATCCCTTCAAGAAGACATCCATATCGATTCTTCTCTTCTGGAACAGCCCTTGAAACATCTCCTCTTGCACCAATAGAGCTCTTACAATACACTCAAGAACTCACACTTAGTGTATATTTCTCACATGAAGGCACCAAGAGAGAATATTTCTAGAGAGAGAGAGTGTCTAATGCAAGTTCTTTTCTGATTCAGGCCACAATAACTCGTATTTGGCCGGAGTCAATACCTTATTTCCATTGGACCACAAGATGGCCCATTCAGAAATAAGATTTTCTTGCAGATGGTCCTTCACGGCCTCTCACGGCCCGTGAAGACAAAAATGCACCACGACCGGCCATAGTCCTTCACGGCCCGTGCCGCGTCGAGTGACTCGTGAGGGCGTCATCCTCTACGACCCCTTCACGACCTCTCACGCCCGTGAAGACTCCACGATCCGTATGAGAGTTGTAGAGTCAAACGTGAGGGCATCAGGCTTCACGACCCGTGAAGCATCCTTCACGGCCGTGAAGCTCCAAAATTAAACAATTTGATTTTTGGACCTTTTCTCTTTATCAGTAAGCTGTCGGGATCAATCCTTGGTGTGTGACCTAATAGGCTCGCACTTCATCAGCAGTAACACCAATGTACTTGTGCCAGTGGACATACTCCAACATGAGGCATATGTTAGATGAATAGAAGATGACCTCCGACTGACAAAGGAGCTGTTGCTAGAAGCATTGAAAGGAAAGAAGGTAAAGACGTGTTCGTACAAGAAGTTTCTCACTTGTGGACCTAAGGAGTTTGAGGGTAGTGATAATCCCTCAGATACCGTGCGTTGGTTATGAGAGACGGATCAAGTATTTAAGTCGTGTGATTGTGAACCAGAGTACAGTGTCAAGTATGCAGTACGGATGTTAAAAGGCCGTGCGTTGGATTGGTGGGATACGGTCAAAGATACGGTGAATAAAGAGATATTAGCTACGTTGACGTGGGAACAGTTTGCTGACAAGGTGTAGAGAAAGTATTGCACTGATTATGATATGGAAAAGATGGAAAGCGAGTTTAACGCTCTCCGTAAGGGAGATAAGCCTGTGGATAATTTGATCAACTCGTTTATTGATAAGGTGAGGTTTATTCCTCATCTGGTGTCGGATGAAGCTGCGAAAGTTCGCAAGTTTGTTGGTATGTTGCCAGTAGAGTTTCGACCTCACATTAGAGCTGAAGGTGGTTTAGATCGAGCATTTGAAGTTGCTCGACAGATAGAAGGCGATCGTTTGCAAGGTGAAGTTGACTACGCGGGTGAAGGTCACAAGAGAAAGCTTCAACAGTTGTCAAAGTCTGGTCTTATAAAAGAACAATCTGTTGTAGGTGGGAAGTCTGATTCTCAGAAGAAAATAAGGTGTGATCGTCCTTGGTGTGCTTCTTGTCATACGTATCATATTGGTGATTGTACTAAAGATACCACTCGATGTTTGAGGTGCGGAAAGAAGGGGCACGTGGTTGCAAAGTGTGAGTTCAAAGAAGATGTCTGTTATAAGTGCCACAAGCCAGGGCACAGAATAGCTGATTGTCGGTCGAAGCAGGGTACCGGTGCTAGTGGATCTGCCTCTGGGCAGAAGAAAGATGATGCTCCCCGTGCTAAAGGGCGAGCATTTCAAATGATAGCTGAGGATGCTAAAGCAGATGATGACGCGATAACGGGTACGTTTCTGGTTGAGTCTTACCTTTGCGTGTATGTTGTTTGATTCTAAAGTTGTTTGTTTTGTTGTATCTATGGCTCTCTATGATAAATTTCAAGTGCATATGTCTGAGTCGACCGAGCCATTTGAAGTAGAAACTGTTAGTGATGAGGTAGTTCTAGTTATTGTTAGTGTTCCTTAAGCGGTTAGTTGTGTCAATAGGAATAGTTTTCCTATTTCCTTCCTTGTTGTGTTTATTGCGGGTTTTGACGCAAGCGTTTCAGTTTATGAAACGGTTGTTGTGTGAAGCTTCAGTTTTTTTTCCTTTGTTCGATAGATCTGAAGATTTCATTGCGTATTGTGATGTTTCGTTTTCTAGATTGGGGTGTGTATAGATGTAGTGTGATAAAGTGGTTGACTATGCTCTACGGTAATTGAGGCTCCATGAAGGCAATTGTTTGACCTGTAATCTTGAGTTGGCGGTTGTAGTTTTCGCGCTGGATTGATGGCGGCATGGTCTGTGAGACACCAAACATGCGGAGGTGAATAACGCGTTGTAATAGAACTGGTGACGAAATTGCCAAAAAACCTTTCGAAGTCACGAGGTCATCATTCACTGGTTGACCATGAGTGTTCATGTCCTAGCCACCGATGAGTCTACTTTGTTGGATTGGCTAGTACAGTTGTGTGTTAATAAGGATTGTGTCACGCCACGATTTAACCATGATTCGATTGTGTCTGATTGCGAGCTGCGATTTGTTTTTAGATTTTTATCGAAGTTTATAGCGTGAGTTTGGCACTCGTGTTCATTTGAGCACGGCGTACCATCCTTTAACCGATGGCTAGTTCGAGAGATTTGTTCAAACCTTAAAGGACATGCTCCGCACGTGTGTGTTGGAATTCGATGGTGCGTGTGATTCTCGTTTGTCATTGATCAAGTTGCATTTAGTAATTAGTATCATTCCAGGAGTGGAATGTCTCCGTGCGAGGTGCGTTGCGGGAGGCGTGGACTCATTTTAACTTGTTTGCTCAAACTTGGTGAAAAGTAGTTTACCGAACGCGAGATTGTTTAAATTGTAGCTGATAAAGTAGAAAATTGCTTGTGATAGATCGAGAGTCTATGCTGACCCTGAAAGTTGACCTGTTGATTTCCTGGAGAGCGATCAGATGTTCCTGAAAGTTTATCCTCGAAGTGGTGTCGTTCGATTCGGTTGGAACGAACTTTATGATGTTCACGACGTGTTCGCCGTATATTGTCGGCATAAGTGCAAGGTAGAGGAGAATTAGATTCTGCCTCTGCGAGGGTTGAAAGTTGACGTTTTAAAAATGTCTTGTTGAAGAGCCTGTCGAAATACTTGGTTCGAAGACCAAGAAGTTGTGATGGAAGATGACGTGAGAGCTTGATACCCTCACTTGTTTGTAGACGATTAGATTCCGAGGACGGAATCTTTTTAAGGGGGGTAGATTTGTAACATACCAAAATAGGGCCTAGTTGTAAAGGGTTGTACCCTATGCTTGTATAGTTGTACATTGACTTTAATCAACGTGTTTTGTTGATTATTGTTGTTATTTGTCGTTTTAAATGTGATTATGTGAAAAGTGTCGTAAGTTGACCAAGTTGGTATTTTGTTGAGCGGTTTTAGGTATTGATTCCAAAAATATCTCCGTCAGTTGAAACCGATAGACCTAAGTCGTGTTTTAAGTTGAATAGGAGAACGAAATACCCACACGGGGTATTAAATAAACCATGGTCGGTTTATATGGATTCTTATCCCTGGGAACACATATTACACACACTAAATACACATACAAACACATACGTGCGTTGCAAACTTGTCTACACACTTGTTCTTGTGAGATTTCAAGGAGAAATCAAAGGGAAGCTAATTGTAGTGAATCCAAGCAGTAGAATCAAGCCATAAATCTGTTCTTCTTGTGGTGGTTCGACTGATTTTGTAAGTATTCTTCATTTGAACTTGGTTCTTGAAGTAGTAATGGAGATAAGTGGATATGAGGGCTAATAATTCATGATAATAGTTGTTTTGAGTCAAGAAACATGTAGGTAATGTTGTAAAAGTGTTATTGAACATGTAGGAACGTTTAAGGTTTAGTTTTAGTCGATTTGGATGTCAAAAAACGAGAGTTGCAGGTCTGATGGCTGAACAGGACGAAGTTTAATTTGCAGGACCTTCATGCGGCCGTAGGGGAAAGTTCCTGCGGCCGTAGGGGCCGTTTTTATTCCCGCGGCCGTAGTAGTTCCTGCGGCCGTAGTAAAATATTCCTGCGGCTGTAGGGATGTTTCTGCGGCCGTAGGAGGGTATTTTATGTATTTTATGAGGTTTACCACCTACGGGTGAAGGAAAGAAGCCTACGGGAGTGAGTACATAACCTACGGCCGTTGGCACCCAAAGAATCACTCTTGCGGGCGTTGGGTATGGTCCTTACGGCCGTAGGGTATGGTTTCTTGGGGAGGAACCCTTACGGGCATAGGATATATTCCTGCGGGCGTAAGGGGTGTCCGGAAGGTGTCCTGCGGCCGTAGGACACGTCCTCTGCGGCCGTAGGAGCTGTTCCAGGTTACTTGTTGCTTGTTTTTCGTTGCACTCTTGGATAAGTGGCGTGTTAAATGTTGTTTTTGTGTGTTTAGTAAGTTGATATAGAATGTCTGAGTACCGGTTTTCTTGGGATTCCCAATTTCATTTCTGCCTCCTGTAATCTCGAGGTGAGTACCGGTTTTCCCATGAGGCTCAGTAAGTAGAGTTGTCTGTGGTTGGTTGAAATATGTTGTTGATGTTGCACACGTGCGTATATGAGGTATGATATGTGAAGGGTTTTGTAGGGTATAAAAACATATCAGAAACATGCATAGCGGAATAAAACCCCCTCCAGTGATCTCATCTAACTCGTACAGAAACTAAGAAGAAGAAGAGGATTAAAAGTTATACCTTTGAGCAAACCCAAAAACTTTTTCTTTTCACCTCTAGACAGCTGCAGGTTATCCACTGCTACTGCACCACCTTGAACTGGCTGCTAGACCGCCTACGGATTAAACCTTGGATCAAAAATCGATCCCCAATGTATGTGTGTGTGTACGCCGTCGATCGAAACCCCAAAGGGGAGGGGGAGCCGGCCGCCAAAAACGAGAGAGAGAGGAGAGAGGATTAGGTTTGTAATTTTTGCTTAACTTAATGATTCTAAGGACTAATAAGATTTATATATAATAAACCTCTATCAGGCCCAAAGCCCGTTTAATTAAAGCTCAGCTTTAATTAAACTATTAAGCAATTACATAAAATACCCCTTGACCTTTGTAATTAATTAATAACTATTAATTAACTGGTCCCGTTAATATTTAAACTAAATATTAATTTCTCCACTTTAAATAATAAATAACTATTATTATTTTTCTTTCTCAATAATTAATTAAACTATTAATTATTGTGATACACAACTAGGTAAAATCCAAAAGGTTCTAATTGGGTGTGTAGCAGTGTGATCCTTTAGTGTCACATAGTATTGGACACGATGATACATGCTATCTATCTCTGCACATAATTTAACAGACTCCCACTTGTGCAAGATAAGTAATACTCTGTTGGTCCCGAATGGATACTACAACAACAAATGTTTGTAGAAGGGGGGGTTGAATACAAACTTTAGCAAATTAAGATTTGAGAGACACACGGTTTACTTTTATATAATTCTTATTGACGTTAATCAAGAATTACATGAACTAGATGCGGAAAATCTAAGTTCAATAAAAGGTGGCAACTAATTTTGTCTAACACATAGACAATGCTAATCTTAAACAACTAATGTCTAAGACATTCAACACCTGAACAAGTTTGTTATACTGAAAGTAAAATGCTAACTCTTCTAATTCTCAACTTATGAGATTTCAGTGCTTTTCAACGCATTCGCATCTTTTAGCATGTTTCCATGCATGAATATATATATAAGCAAAGTGTGTCCGGGTTGATGAAGAGAGATGGAGACAAAGGTACTTGGTTTAATAATATTATAATAGATAAAGTTAGTGGGTGAAAAGGTAAGTTAACTTTATACACAAAGTGTGTAAAGTAAAAGTACTTTTCAGTAATGAGTATACCCACTATCTATTATTATATTATTAAATTACTACCCTTATGTCTTGAGACGGTAACCTTATCCTTCCATGCTTGTGCTTTAATCGACACCATGCTTTCTGAAGATTTGACTTTACCAAGTATGGAGTTGCCAGCCGTACTTAATATCATATCTTCGAGATCTTCTTTTCAAGAGTATCTTTCTCCTTTTCCAGGGGATAAAGATCTATCCTTTTTGTATCATTATAGATCCAAAAAGTGCTAAGTACTTTTACAAAAGAAAGATCTAAGGCATAATAAGAACAACACATGTTCTGCCTTTGACTTTAAGAAAATATTACATAGAAAAGCTATTAACTGAGATATACAATAAAGACTCAGTTAACAGACACTGAACTACAAATATAATTTTGCTCAGCTAAGGATAAGTGTGAAAGACTCAGCTGACTAGACTTGCTCAGCTGATCAAATTGCTCAGCTGATATTACAAATCGTAGCAGCAGCTAATAAACTGATTAACTCAACTGTCAGCTGTTCCCAAGGGCTCAGCTAATCATTTGAGTATAGTCAGCTTATAAAGAGAAGATTGGATAAGTAGCAAATACCTTATCTGATAGATGGAAGGCATTAGCTTATAACTTGTGATTGTGTCAGCTGATCCTTGACTGCTTAGCTGACCTTGAAATCTTTATCAGCTGATGGTTCTAGGCCATCAGCTGATCCAGTGTGATTCCTCAGCTGATGCTCTTTGACTGATCTTTTCTTCTCAGCTGATCTTTCTGAAGCTGGTCCTTTGGCTGATACTCAGTGTTCAGCTGACACTATGATTCGTCAGCTGACATTTCTTACTTAGAAATTCTTAAAGTCTCAGATAGAAAAACAACACATGTTTTTCATCAATCTAAGTCCAAAACTGAATATATGGTTTTGTTAACATCAAATCCTATTTTACTTAATAGATATGTTTGATTAAGGTTTGATATAGCTATCTCACCAACATACTCCTTGTACATCGTTGGCCTAACGAGGTCCCTAGCCAGACGCTTAGGTTAACTAGACTATGAGATCTCTTATATCTAGAGACATAATCCACGCCTTGGATTATCTAGGATTTTCCTTTTGCATCACGATATTCCATAATGTGAGTATTTGACATGGAGCAAGGATCTTATTAAATACTCAGATTTTCTCGACTCTGATCTCGACATTCTGCAGTTACGGTTTACCGAATGAAAAACTATCATTCTAACCGAGTGCGGCCACGCATTTTCAGTAGTCTTAATCGTCGAGGAGCTCAGAAAATATCTCTCCTAAAAAGGAGGTGCAAATTCCATCTTGACTATTTGCAATTCGAGCACATAGCTTCCGCTGCACCTAGACATGCCCCTTATGATCACTCTGTTACGGCGTGACGTTAGAACGCGCTAAAGTACAGAAGTTACCATGCCCCAAACCAAATATCTCAGGTCTAAGGACAACCTATCAAGTTTACTTATGTTAACGCTCCATGAAGCAAAATCGATGCGGATCACCCCAATATCTATCCCCTGATAAATATCTATGAATATTTGGTCACAATCTTGTGCTTTTATTCATTCTCGAATAAATCATCAAATATCCATAATAGCGTTACCTCCCTAATGTAGCTCCCACTACATTAAGTAGCTACGGGTATTTAGACAATTCATAACTTGAGTTGTCATGGATAGGTTTAAAACATGCCAAAAATAGACAACTAGAAACAATATTTACCTCCTATTTCAATCCCATGAAATGTAATTACATAATAAAAAGGTTTCAAGTTACATCTACAGTAATAATCAAGAATGAACTAGCTGCTATGTTCTAAGTGTTGGAGAATGCCCACTGATTCACGTGCGTCAAATGATTGCTACCGATGACGTATGGGCCTATCGGGTCACACACCGGGGGCTGACCTTGACAACTACCTAAAAGGTGAGGGTGTGAAAGGATAAATAATGATAGTTGGTTTCCTGGCAGGAGTTAGCGGCGCTAACTCTGGCGTCGCTAAATCAGCCGCGTTAGCGGCGCTAACTTTGGGCGGTTAGCGGCGCTAACGTTGGGCAAATAGCGGCGCTAACCCCGCCTGACAGAAACAACTTTAACTTTTCCACCTCTTCTCTCCACCAATGCATGCTATCCCTCATCATTACCTCTGGGCCAACTAAGGGAGATCAGGGGACGACTTCAGGTCTATATAAGCATGCATTTCTCTCCTTTCTCTACTCTTGGATATATTGTTTAACACATACACTTAGAACATTTGAGTTGCTAAGAAAACAAGAGAGAAAAGTGAGAGAGTTTCCTGGTGGTTTTCGTGGGTGGTTGTTCCAGAAGTATTATCTTGTGAAGATTAGCTTCAAGGGGTGCTAGTACACCAAGGTTGCCTTGTGTCTCGGTGTGGACTTCGATTGGAGAAAGAAGCTCGTGAAAGAGAACAAGTTTGGAGCTACATCTACACACAACCATCAGAGATATCCAGGGTATAATACTCTTCTTTTTGTGCTTTAGTTGCTTAATCATGTTGTAGAGTTTGGTACACTAATGGGGTTCCTAGTTTGGTTGCTTTTTATGCTTAAATATTTCGTTTTTGTTATTGCATGCTTCCGTTGCGCGTGACCCTGAACCCCAACAGTGGTACCAGAGCCAGCTCTACACTGGTTTTGCACTAGATGGCCAAGAAAATCCGAAAAATGTGATTTTTGGTTCTGTCCAGTGTTTAGCGGCGCTAACTTTTCTATGTTAGCGGCGCTAAACCTTAGTTAACGGCGCTAAAGTCGGAGTCAACAGTTCTCTTTGTTAAACCGACTTGTTTTAATGTCGTCTCGCGATAGCGGCGCTAAACTGAGTTAGCGGCGCTAACTCGTTATAGTTAGCGGCGCTAACCCCTTACTGGCAGAATGCATGGTTTTGCCTTAAATCAATTTTGTTGGATTTTTGGGCTATTTGTACTTGCTGGAATTGTTCCAGGTTTGAGTTGTGATTAGATTAAAGTTGCCTTATGTCTTGGTTGATGTATTTATATGTGGATTAACATTTAGGCATGAAAATGATTAATTGCATATACTTACATTGTGTATATATGACTATGGAATTTTGACTTGTTTGAGGTTCCTAATGCATATGTACATAGGATTATGAGTGCCTTGAGTGATTAGATAATCTTAACCAAGACATATAAGATTTACATGGTTTTGTGTGGCACACCATGTGTTGATGTGTGATTTCTTGTATGTGGTTGTAGTATGCGTATCCGGTAACAATTTTGAGCCATATGACCTATGAGATGTGTTTGGTTGATTTAGATTAATGTATTAATTCATTTGGTGGTTTGTACCACATTGGTTTGTAATAATTAATCTATTTATTCGGTTTGTAATTTTAACGGCTTGCATGCCGATTTCGTATTCTTTGTAATTTGTAGAATTAGCTTAGAATGGAAATTGTGGCTTGCATGCCATTTCCTTTTAAATTTGTAAAATTGTAAGAGGAGAACCGAAGGCAACCAAAGGAGAACCGGTAGGAGGTGTCTTTGCTCATTCAAATCCGGAGGTCGGTAGGAGACGCGATGGATCAAGTGGGAGGAGCACGCATCGAGTCATTCGGATTTGTCCTTAGATGACTTAGTCTTGTCCGTTGGCTCACGGACAAGACGAATAGGATTGGCTCGTTACCGGATTTACTTACCTTGCGTGGTTGTTGTATTTATTTTGTATTTCTTGCTTGGTTGTTTAGTTTCTTCGCAAGCTTGAAAACTTTTCAAAATAAATTAAAACCAAGATTTTTGAATTGGTTTACAAACCTCGCGCGCCACAACAAGAATAGGTTAAAATTTGTTTTAACCGGAGAATTCAAAATCCCGTTTTTCTCAAAAGTAAATCACACGCCAACCATAAGATGACACCACCCGAATCTAGTGAAACTTGATCGGTCGTCGAGCTTAGCCGAGATCGGTTTTGTGTAACTGTGTGGAAGGTGCGTGTGGCAACTCGCAAGGTCGGTTGTCGAGCTTAGCCGAGCCGGCCATTGGGCTAGAGTACCACCGTGTATCTTGATGGTCGATTTACAATTCCAAGACTTAAAAACGCCTTGGTAGTTGTCGTGCCCATACCGAGCTACCATGGTGGATTAATGAGGAATGGTGTGGAGGGATCAAACATGCCAAATGGGTGCTATGAGTACCTAGGATCTCGCAAGTGACTAAGGATTGTAATCACGGATTGCAATTGGTAAAGTGTTTACCGGCCTAAGTAGCTCCATGAAGTGATCTGCGGCATACCCGTCATGGATTGGGTACTTTGAGGCTCTTGGCCCTTGTTAACATAATTTGTTTTCTTTAATAAGTGGGTAATTATTTAACAAGGATATTAATACATCAAATAACCAAATTTCGTATTTTGCTTGTAGATGTCATCTACTAGCACCAACACCAACACCGTTAACATGTCACTTCGTCCTTTCCTAGAAAAGGAGAAACTTCAAGGACCAAACTTCATGGATTGGTTTAGGACTTTGAGAATTGTCCTACGCCACGAAATGAAGCTTGAGGTCTTGGAGTCTCCTCTTCCGGATCCTCCTGCTACCAACGCAACGAGGGCTGTAAGAGACGCGTATGACAAACGCGTCAAAGATACTAATGACGTGACTTGCCTCATGCTTACGACCATGAGTCCCGAGTTGCAACGGCAATTCGAGACTGTGAGTGCGTATGAGATGATTACTCAACTCAAGGACATGTTCCAAATGCAAGCAAGGCAAGAGTTATACGAATGCGTCAAAGCCTTTGTTGGTTGCCGGATGCAGGAGGGCGGCAACGTGAGTTCACATGTCCTTAGTATGAAGGGCTATGTGGATCAATTGGAGAAGTTGGGGTTCCCGATGGGGAAAGAGTTGGCGGTTGAGATAATCCTCCAATCTTTGCCTCCATCTTACGGGCCCTTCATTGTCAACTTCCATATGCACAATATGGATAAGACCATAATGGAGATTCACGGCATGTTAAAGACTGCTGAGTCTAACATGGCCAAATCGAAGCCAACTTCCTCCACCGCCGTCCTTACGATCAAAGAGGGTGGCAAGAAGCGGAAGCAACCCGCTTCGGCCTCGAAGGGGAAGGGGAAGGCCAAGGTGGGAACACCGAAGCCCAAACCTAAAACCACCCCGGAGGCGAAGGGGAAGCAAGTAGCTACCGCCGTCACCTCTCCGGAAGAGGCAACCTGCTACTTCTGCAAGGAAAAGGGTCACTACCGGCGTAGTTGCCCCAAATACACGGAGGAGCTCAGGAAATTGAGATCCAAAGGTGCCGCTGCCTCCGGTATGTACATGATTGAACTCCATAACACTTCTACTTCAAACGCCTGGGTTTTAGACAGCGGGTGTGGTACTCACGTTTGTAATAATGTGAAGGTACTGACAAGAAGTAGAGACTTGGTTGATGGAGAGCTGGACCTCATCATGGGAAACAAGGCGGTTATCCCGGTTGAGAAGATAGGAAGTGTGGAGCTTGCCTTTCAATCCGGCTTATCTATTGTTTTATTGAATGTATGTTATTCGCCCGGTGTGGCAAGAAACATTATTTCCTTGTATGCTTTGTACGATGATGGATTTGATTTTGAATTTATGAATGGTTCTATTTTATGTTATAAAAATGGTTCCTTATGTTTCAAAGCATTTCCATGTCATGGCATATATGAAACAAGCGTAAGCTTGAGAAACAATAGATCAATCATGAATGTTGATTCGGGATCCAAAAGTGTTTTGGATAAAATGTCTCTTTGGCATGGTCGGTTAGGCCACATTAACAAGAAACGCATCGCCAAGCTCCAATCGGATGGGATCTTGGAATCATTTGACCACGGGTCTAATAAAATATGCGAATCTTGTGTATTGGGCAAGATAACCAAAGCACCCTTCACCGGTGTATGTGAGAGGGCTAAAGACTTGTTGGATATCGTTCACACGGATGTGTGTGGTCCGTTCAAGCATGCCACTAGAGATCATTCCCGCTACTTCGTTACCTTCATTGATGATTATAGTCGATACGGGTATGTCTACTTGATGAGACAAAAGTCAGAAACCTTTGAGGTGTTCAAGACTTATCAAAACGAAGTAGAAAATCAACTTGGGAAAAGGATTAAGATGCTTAGATCCGATAGGGGTGGAGAATATCTTAGTTCCGAATTCCGAGACCATCTTAGAAATTGTGGGATTGTCTCGCAATTAACACCTCCTAGGACACCTCAATTAAATGGTGTCGCCGAGAGGAGAAACCGAACATTGTTGGATATGGTTCGGTCTATGATGTGTCACTCGGAAGTTCCCATTACATTTTGGGGTTACGCTATTGAGACGGCTGGTAAGATCCTTAACCTCGTACCAACAAAGAAGGTTAAGAGAACACCGCATGAGATGTGGCATGGAAAGGTTCCATCCATCTCATATCTAAAGGTCTGGGGTTGTCCTGCCTACGTGAGACGTGAGGTAGAGGACAAATTGGAGCCCAGGGCCGAAAGGTGTTTCTTCATTGGTTATCCTGCTAATTCTATTGAATATTTGTTTTACAAACCTTTGGAGAACAAGGTATTTGTTGCTCGAAGGGCGGTCTTCCTAGAGAGGGAGCTGGTATCCAAGAGAGCTAGTGGGAGTAATGTTGATCTTGAAGAAATTCGAGAGCCTACCAATGTAGAACCTGATGTTGGAACTAGCTCACAACCGGCAACGGTTGAATCTCAGCAAGATGATGCTGGAGATAATTATGTAGATCCGTTACCTCTAAGAAGATCCGGTAGAAGTCGGCACGAGCCAGATAGATATGGTTTTCACATATCTGAGGGCACCGGCATGGTAGTAGTTTCAGATGAACCTACCAAATACCAAGACGCTGTGGTGGACGCTGAGTCTGCCAAGTGGAAAGAGGCAATGGATTCCGAGATTAAATCTATGGCCAATAACCAAGTTTGGGACTTGGTAGATCCTGTACCGGGGTGTAGACCCGTCGGGTGCAAGTGGGTCTACAAGAAGAAGATTGGCGTAGATGGCAAAGTAGACACCTTCAAAGCCCGACTGGTGGCTAAAGGTTTCACGCAAACTCATGGTGTAGACTATGAGGAAACCTTTTCTCCAGTGGCTATGTTGAAGTCGATTCGGATACTCATGGCCATTGCCGCATTTCATGATTATGAAATATGGCAGATGGACGTCAAAACCGCGTTCCTTAATGGAACACTATCAGAGGAGGTGTATATGACACAGCCTGAGGGTTTTGTACATCCCGAGTATCCGGATAAGGTCTGCAAGCTTAAGAAGTCCATTTATGGACTTAAGCAAGCCTCTCGGAGCTGGAACCTGTGCTTTGATGAGAAGGTCAAAGAGTTTGGCTTCTCTAAAAGCAAGGATGAGCCATGCGTATACATCCGAGCTAGTGGGAGCATAGTTGTATTCCTGGTTCTTTATGTGGATGATATTCTGCTAATTGGGAATGACGTCCCAACTTTGCAAGGTGTAAAAACCTGGCTAGGGAGTTGTTTCTCAATGAAGGATCTGGGAGATGCAGCTTATATTCTTGGGATTAAAATCTATAGAGATAGATCCCGCAGGTTGATTGGTCTGAGCCAAAGTGCGTACATTGACAAGGTCCTAATGAGATTTAGGATGGAGGACTCCAAGAAGGGGTTCATACCTATGTCACATGGTTTGGTATTGAGTAAGACTCAATGCCCGAGTTCCCCTGAGGAACGGGAAGTAATGAGGCGAGTACCTTATGCTTCGGCAATAGGCTCGATCATGTACGCCATGCTATGTACTAGGCCTGATGTCTCTTGTGCATTAAGTATGACAAGTAGATATCAAGCCAACCCTGGTGAGGCACATTGGACAGCGGTGAAGAACATTCTCAAGTATCTTCGGAGGACTAAGGAGATGTTCTTAGTATATGGTGGGGAAGAGGAGCTGAGGGTAACTGGTTACTCCGATGCCAGCTTCCAAACCGACAGGGATGACTGCCGATCTCAATCGGGGTTTGTGTTCCTACTAAACGGTGGTGCTATCTCCTGGAGGAGCTCCAAACAAGACACGGTGGCTGATTCCACGACCGAGTCTGAGTATATTGCAGCAAGTGAAGCTGCAAAGGAGGCTGTATGGATGAGGAAGTTCATCCTTGATCTGGGAGTGGTTCCTAGCATTTCTGACCCTGTTGAGGTTTTCTGTGACAACGAGGGTGCAGTTGCATTGGCAAAGGAACCGAGATCTCATCGACGCAAGAGACATATTCCGCGGAAATATCATTTTATCCGGGATGTGGTCGAAAATGGAGATATTGTCATCAGCAAAGTACACACGGATAACAACGTGGCGGATCCGTTTACTAAACCATTATCGCAAGCAAAGCACGGTGCTCACACACGTGCTATTGGTATTAGATTTGCTAGCGATTTGGTTTGAGTTTGTATCTTGTATTATTTGGTTATTGTATTTGATGTATTTACTTTCTTGGGAACATTAAGCAGTATTGTATTTATTGTACTTATCGATTATTAAATGGAGATTTGATAATGCGCAAGTTGCGGGTATTACTTTAAATCTTTACTGTGTTTCAACTTTGCATGTTTTACACTTCCCTGAATGTTTTACATTCTAAATGTCCACAGTCGGTCATTCTTCATGGGAAGGAAGTCTGAACAAAGACTGAGGGAAGTGATTGGTCATGTGCCCAATGGTGATTGGGACACTGGGACGCAATACTTCGCCTGTACTTGAAAAGGGTTTCAAGTGACTGGATGACCCACACCTGACTCCACTTTGTGGTACTTGTCATGAGTGGATCAGGATGATAATATCATTTCATCCTTAGACTGGAGATGCATGTGTCTGCATCATCTTGGTTTGCTTTGTTCTAATTGTTTTCAAACGCAGTCCGTAACTGGCTGTTATAAAGGGAGCAGTTGGGCAGAGTATGATCATTGTGGTGGGCAGTGTAGTCAAAAAGGATTTGTTCCTCTGTTTAGAGAGATATCCCTGGGCCCCTCGATGATTGGTCGCTGACACTAAAAATGCATGGCCGTGCTCGAGTGTGCAATGATTTGGGTAATCGATTGCAACTTGCTTATTTTGGTCACCACCAATCTTGATCGAGAAACATAATCGTGAAGGACCGAGAATGAATTAGTACCATGTCTCACCTTCACAAGGATATCGTGAACAAAGGGATGATTGATCACTTATCAATAGGACCATTTCACCTGAGTTGCAGTTTGGTTTCTTGCAGAAGACAAACACATACTGACTTGGGGGCAGAGATGTCTTACTAGAGGCCGCTCTCTGTCTGCAATGCATTGAGTACGGTGAATCATGTGCAAGTGGGAGTTTGATGGAGAATGCCCACTGATTCACGTGCGTCAAATGATTGCTACCGATGACGTATGGGCCTATCGGGTCACACACCGGGGGCTGACCTTGACAACTACCTAAAAGGTGAGGGTGTGAAAGGATAAATAATGATAGTTGGTTTCCTGGCAAGAGTTAGCGGCGCTAACTCTGGCGTCGCTAAATCAGCCGCGTTAGCGGCGCTAACTTTGGGCGGTTAGCGGCGCTAACGTTGGGCAAATAGCGGCGCTAACCCCGCCTGACAGAAACAACTTTAACTTTTCCACCTCTTCTCTCCACCAATGCATGCTATCCCTCATCATTACCTCTGGGCCGACTAAGGGAGATCAGGGGACGACTTCAGGTCTATATAAGCATGCATTTCTCTCATTTCTCTACTCTTGGATATATTGTTTAACACATACACTTAGAACATTTGAGTTGCTAAGAAAACAAGAGAGAAAAGTGAGAGAGTTTCCTGGTGGTTTTCGTGGGTGGTTGTTCCAGAAGTATTATCTTGTGAAGATTAGCTTCAAGGGGTGCTAGTACACCAAGGTTGCCTTGTGTCTCGGTGTGGACTTCGATTGGAGAAAGAAGCTCGTGAAAGAGAACAAGTTTGGAGCTACATCTACACACAACCATCAGAGATATCCAGGGTATAATACTCTTCTTTTTGTGCTTTAGTTGCTTAATCATGTTGTAGAGTTTGGTACACTAATGGGGTTCCTAGTTTGGTTGCTTTTTATGCTTAAATATTTCGTTTTTGTTATTGCATGCTTCCGTTGCACGTGACCCTGAACCCCAACACTAAGTACTGCATTCCTATAGAACATGCATGCCTCTCATGCTTAGCCCTAGCTAGCGGCTTCGTCAACAGGTCAGCAACATTGTCGTCCGTCGGTATCTTTTGCAACCTAATATCGTCTCTTCTAATGATGTCTCGGATGAGATGATATTTCCTGAGTACGTACCTAGTCCGCTGATGATCTCTAGGCTCTTTAGCTTGTGCCACAGCCCCTGAGTTGTCACAGAATATATCGATCGGTCTAGAGATACTGGCAACAACTCTAAGATCCTAGATAAAATTCTTCACCCAGACAACTTCCTTTGCCGCATCACTTGCCGCAATATACTCTGCCTCTGTAGTAGAATCTGCTATTGTATCTTGCTTCTGACTCTTCCAAGATATGGCTCCTCCGTTTAGGGTAAAGACAAATCCTGACTGTGACCTGAAGTCATCCCTGTCGGTCTGGAAACTAGCATCAGTGTAACCAGTTACACTGAGCTCATCCATCGAACCTCCATAAACTAGGAATATGTCTTTCGTCCTTCTCAGATACTTGAGAATATTCTTGACGGCTACCCAATGAGCATCACCAGGATTTTGCTGATATCTACTCGTGACATTGATAGAATAGGCAACATTGGGTCTAGTACACAGCATGGCATACATGATTGAACCAACTGCCGAGGCATATGGTATCAATTTCATCTTGTCCTGATCTTGACTAGACACAGGACACTGAGCCTTGCTCAAAATCGCGCTAGATTGCATAGGAATAAATCCTTTCTTCGATTCATCCATCTTGAATCTTTTCACGACTTTGTCAATATACGTACTTTGACTAAGTCCGATAAGCCGCTTAGATCTATTCCTATAGATCCTTATACCCAGTATATAAGCAACTTCTCCCAAGTCTTTCATCTGGAAACATTTACCTAACCAGGATTTTACTCCTTGTAATACTGGTATATTGTTTCCTATTAATAGTATGTCATCTACATACAAGACTAGGAAGGTTACTGCGCTCCCTCTGAATTTAGTGTAAACACACGACTCGAACTCAATTTTGGTAAAACCAAACTCTTTGATACGCTCATCAAAGTGTAAGTTCCAGCTTCTAGATGCTTGCTTTAGTCCATAAATGGATTTAAGTAACTTGCATACTTTATTAGGGTTCTTTGGATCTACAAAACCATCCGGCTGTATCATATATACATCCTCTGTCAGTTTCCCGTTAAGGAAAGCGGTTTTGACATCCCTCTGCCATATCTCATAATCAAAATATGCTGATATAGCCATAAGGATCCTAATAGTCTTAAGCATTGCCACTGGGGAAAAAGTTTCATCATAGTCAACGCCATGAGTTTGCGTGAAACCTTTTGCCACTAGCCTTGCTTTAAAAGTATGCACCTTTCCATCCATGTTTGTCTTCTTCTTGAAGACCCATTTGCACCCAACAGCTTTACTGTGTTGAGGTAAATCTACTAACTCCCAAACCTGGTTGTCATAAATGGATTGCATCTCTGCCTTCATGGCTTCTAGCCATTTCTCAGATTCTAAACATGAGGCAGCATCTTGGTAGGTATTGGGTTCAAAAAGATCCCCCTCGTCTTGAGCAACTAGGAATCCCAGATACCTATCTGGCTCATTACGAGGCCTACTAAACCTGCGAAGGTCTTGTGTTTGCACCTCTTCCTCAACCACAGACTCGGGTTGGGATTCAACAATTCTCTGTTGAACCACAGGCTCAATTATTGGTGGTGGTGTAATCTCCTCCTCTTCAATTTCTTGAAGCTCTATTTCTTTTCTTGGAGTTTCTGAGTTAAGAAATTTCTCCTCCAAGAACACCCCTTTACGAGCAACAAATACTTTGTTCTCATCTGGGTTATAGAAATAGTATCCCATGGTTTCTTTGGGATAACCCACGAAGATATACTCGTATGATTTGGGATTGAGTTTATCCGTGAATGTTCGCTTAACATACACCTCACATCCCCACACCTTGAGAAAAGACATTTTGGGCTTTTTCCCCGTCCATACCTCGAACGGTGTCTTTTCAACCGATTTGGTTGGAACCTGGTTCAGCATGAACGCCGCTGTCTCGAGTGCGTGCCCCCAAAACGACAATGGTAGTGAACTTCGACTCATCATTGATCGTACCATGTCAAGCAGTATATGATTCCTCCTTTCTGATACGCCATTCATCTGAGGTGTATACGGAGGTGTGAGTTGTGAAACAATCCCACATTTCTTCAAATGATCGTCGAATTCCTGACTCAGATACTCGCCACCTCGATCTGACCGAAGCGACTTTATCTTCTTGTCCAGCTGATTTTGTAGCTCATTCTGAAACTGTTTGAACTTATCAAAACTTTCAGATTTGAGTCTCGTGAGGTAGACATAACCGAACCAACTGAAGTCGTCAGTAAAGGTTATGAAATACCGGTATCCTCCTCTAGCTTCTGGAGTAAAGGGTCCACACACATCTGTGTGTATAATCCCTAATAACTCGCTGGCCCTTTCATTCTCACTGTTGAAAGGCTGCTTTGTCATTTTACCAGACAAACAAGATTCGCAAATATCATATGACTCTAAGTCAAAAGGTTCTAGAATTCCGTCATCTCGGAGTTTCTCTATGCGTTTCTCGTTTATATGTCCTAAACGACAATGCTAGAGGTAAGTTTGATTCAAGTTACTCTTGGATCTCTTACTTATATGATAGATGTCATTGTTATCTAGATTTAGCGTATATAGACCATTTTCTGGTGTAGCTTTAAAGAAGAAAATATCATTTTTGAAACATAAAATAACTTTTTCATTCAAAACATAAACAAAACCACGGTCTATAACCAAATCAAATGAGATAACATTTTTAATGAGTCTAGGAATATAATAACAAGGTTCTAGTTCTAAGACCATGCCCGAGGGCAAACAAAGACAATATGTTTTCTACAGCTTAAGCACCAACCATGGAGCCTTCGCCTACCCGCAGGTCCATATCTCCTTGTCTCAGCTTCTTACTTCTCTTGAATCCCTGCAAATGATTGCATATGTGATGACCACATCCGGTATCCAATACCCATGATTCATAAGAAGTAATAAGACAATCTAGCATAAAGATACCTGAGTCATTAGGCGAACCAATGTCCAGCTGATCTATGTCGAGTGAGTGCTCGCATGAATCCTTGCTGCCACAGTCTGGGCAACAAATCTCTCCAAGTTCTTCCAGCCAGTCATCCTCCTGCATAGGGTCCACAACTGTTGACTCTAGCTGCTTTGGATTTAACTCATTGCTGATGCACATGAGGATTTCGTGCAACCGTGCGACAGTCATCTCAAAATCACCAAGGACATACATTACCCTTTTCTGGTAATAGTCCGACAAAGAACCGAACAAGAGCATAACTAGCTCATGTGGTTTTGATTTTTACCCAAAACTTTCGTAGCAATCTAAGAGCCTTCTCATATTAATGAGATGATCGCTAATGGGCTATCCTTCTTTCATTTTTGCTGAAAGAATTTCCTTCATCAACAGCATGCGACATATCCATTCACTATACTTGAACTTTTGCTCCAGTCCTTGAACAACCTCATAAGATGACTTCTCATGGAGATCATCCGTAAACTCGGATGATGCTGTGAGAATGAGAATCGACATAACGTCAGATTCGTCAGCCAGATACTGATAGTAAGTGTCATACTCACTATCCTGGGCTTCCCTTGTTCACAAGCCGAGCACAATTTGTCTTTGACAAATGTGATCTTTGGTAATCCAGAGACTAACTCTTTATTGGATAGCATATTTATATATTTGAAATTTAAATGAGATAAACGTTTATGCCATAACCAACTCAGCTTAGGAACAGAATTGGAATATAAGCAGGTTTCATTATAGGGATCAGTAGAATTTAGTTCAAGTAGATACACATCTCTTTCTCTTTTAGCTATTAATACAGGCTTTCCCTTAGCATTATAAATTTTTCCTGCTTTCTTCCTAAAAGTAACAACATTATATTCATCACACAATTGACTGATACTAATCAGGTTGTGTTTGAGGCCTTTGACATATGCAACCCTCTGGAAAGTAACCTTGCCAGCTTGCATCTTCCCATAGCCTTTAGTTCTTCCATGGGAGTTGTCACCAAATGTTACTTTAGGACCTTCATCTTCTTGGAAATCACTAAGAAGTCCTTTCCACCCAGTCATGTGCCTTGAGCATCTACTATCCAAGTACCATTTACTTGAACCCTGCACATGATATGAAAACTAAACACATGATATGCAAGCTGGAAAGTACCATTTACTTCTTGGTGGGTTCAGATGATGAGCACTTAGCATCTCCATCTGGTTGAACTGACTGTTCAGCTTGAGCAGGAGCTGAGTCCTGTGTAGGCTTATCAGCTTGTTCTTGTTCAGGCCTTGAGATTTCTGCATCACAGTCCTTAGCCTCATGACCTCTACTTCTGCACTTATAGCATCTCCTTCTTCCAATGATTACAGGAGGTAGAGAGTCTAACAATCCGTGTTAGAACTTACTCTCAGTCTTAGGATTGTAAGTGGTGGATAACTTTTCAACTTTCTTTGCAAGTTGATTCACTTGATGATCATTGACTTTGGACTTACCGTTGTCAGATCTTTGTTTGTTATCCTTAGAAGTTTGACTAACAACCTTCTTCTCCATGGCTTTGGACTTACCTTTGCCATGGTAACTGGACTCACCAGTTTCAACAGGTTTGGACTTACCACTGTTGATCTTCTTGGACTTACCAAGATCTACAACTTTGGACTTACCATTGTTGTGATTTGACCTCTGACTTACAGTGGTCTTCCTATTCTTGTAACTTCTCTCCGAGCTAGATAGAGAATTTTGTCTTTTGAAAGGATTTGGATTTAGCCTTTCTATGACTGAAGTTCTTTGAAAAGGCTGAGTGTCTAATCTGTCCAGCACAGACTTACCATGCTGTTTGGATGTTGAGCACTCAATTACATGATCTTTAGCCTTTACAAACTTATTTTATATAAGGTTTTGACCATGTTTCTTCTCTGAGGCTAACTTGTGATACTCAATCAATTGTCTATCCTCTTCAGAGTCTGTACTTGCTATCTCATCATCAGCTACATAAGCTGTTGTTTGATAGTGACCTCCAAGTACAGCCTTTACCTGTTTAGGTATTTGTTGGTTAATGCACTTTTCAGCAAGCTTTGATGACTTACACCAAGACTCAGTGACCTTTTGAAGTTGATCAGCTTTGTCTTTAGCTTCCTGAAGTTCTTCACTTAGAAGTTTGTTAATGTGTCTTTGACATTCAAGATCACATTGTGCTTTCTTACCATCGTCAATGAGAGATTGATTTTCCTTAATCTCATCTTTTAGTTTAGCTATTTCAGCTTTGAGGTCATTTTGAGACTTAAGGCTGGTCTTGAAATCATTCAGCAGATAATCAAAAGCAAGACCCTTTTCCTCATCAGTGTAGGAGTAGAAATTACTGACCTTATACATGGAAGCAGGATCCCAATCACTGAGCTTGCTGTTTTCCTCAGCTTCCTTCATGTCAGCTTCAAAGATTGATTCGGACTGACCATAATCAACCTCATCAATTTCCAACTCTTCATCTTCTTGAGCCATAAGACATACATCATCATCTGAGGTAGATGATTATGTATCCCAGGTTTCACAATATAACCCTTTTTCACTGGGTTTGTCTTCTGGCTTTCCTTTCTTGAGCTGAGTATATTTCTTCTTGTATTTATCAGCTCTGTAAGCATTCTTATCAACAACTGATGTTGATTCCACCTTCTTTGATCTGCACTCAGCAGCAATGTGTCCCTTCTTCTGACAGTTGAAGCACACAGCATTCTTGGGATCAAAAGAACTCTTCCCTTTGCCCCTGTCAGATCTTCCTCTTCCCCTTTGAGCTCTTCTCAATCGTCTGGCTAGCATTGCCATTTGCTCAGTGATATTCTGAACATCATCAGTATCACCTGAGTCTGAGTCTGAGTGGTCAGCTTGAGATTCTGACTCAGTCTTAGATTCAACAACCAGTGTCTTAGAATTTTTCTTCTTTTTCTGTGCAACTAATGCAACTTCAGTTTTATCCAGAGAATCCTTGAGTTGTTGTTGAGAAGTTCTTTTGTGTTCAGTGATCTGTTCATGATTTAGCAAGAACCCATAAATGGACTGTAAGTTGTACACGTGCAGTGTTCCTCCAGCCCTCAGTACTGTAGTTACATCATTGAACCTTTCTGGTAACACATCCAGAAATTTCAGCACGAGTTCAGCTTCATCTTTCTTTACACCCACACTTAGTAGGTCATTTATCAAGCAGTGAAACATTGTGAACAAGTCAGACAAGGTTTCATTCTTCTTTGAGAAGAAGTTTTCATAAGATCTATTCAAGTGATTCTTCTTCTGTTGCTTCACCAGATATGTGCCCTCATATGTAACACTCAGCGTATCCCATATATCTTTTGCAGATTGACACCCAGTCACAGTACGCAAGATCTCATTAGTCAGGGCATTTGCTAGAACACTTTTAGCCTTGTCATCAAGATTAAAGAGTTTCCAATCTTCATCAGTCCAGGATGCAGTAGGCTTTCTTGTTTCCTTTTCAGTTCTGCCAGGAGACACATCACTGACAGTAGCAGGAATCTTGGGGATAATAGGTCCTTTTGTGATGACATCCGACATACGGTTGTCAATGGACTTGAGGAACAACATGGCTCTGAACTTCCACATAGGATAGTCAGATCCATCAAATATGGGACAGCCTTTGGCAGATATCTGTGGAAAGTTTGAGGTATTGTTGCTTGTAGACATTGCAGACTTTCTCAGAATCTTGAACTTTTCAACTTATGAAATTGTTCAGCCTGCTCTGATACCAGTTGTTGGTCCCTTGTATGAGAATAACAACAAGCAACAGATGTGTAGAAGGGGGTTGAATACACTTTCTGCGGAAATTGAACAAATCAAATAAAAGTGTTACAGAAAGTAAATCAAACAACAATCAATCGAATGCTTTTATAAAGAAGATGATTACAATGCTTTAAATAAGAAGATGGTTACAATAACTATCAAGTAAGCAACTCTTGATATATAAACACCTAATACGAATCTCTCAATCTCTCAAACTTAGCTATCTATAATCAACTTATCATTATAGATACTGACGACTCTCTAAACAAGATTTACACAGATTGATAACTTACCAATATCACAACTGATGTGATAGTTCAAACACACGAACACCTTGGCAATCTGTGAGTTTCTTGATCACGTTGAACTTACAAACTGTAATCAAGATTCGTAACACATACGGTGAGGTGAGGTTTTGGCTCTGTAACTTGTTTTCAGAATCGTACCTCTAAACTTATCAGGAGATAAGTATTTATAATCCTGTTGCTACGGTTCCTAACAAATTGGACTAATCCTAATTTGCTAACTAACTATCGGATAATTCGGAATCTTGAATCTTGAATCTTCTTATCTTGAGGTGCCAGTCTTGCCACCTGCCTCGTGACCCTTCGACAAAGAAGCTACACGATACCTGAGGTGCCAGTCTTGCCACCTGCCTCGTGACCCTTCGAGCAATCTCTTTTCCAGTGCCCGACCTCACCGCACTTAAAGCACCGATTCTCGGCTTTTGCTTTGTTCGGTTTCGGCTTCTTGCCCTTGTTGTCGTTATTAGCCCTGGGTGCACTCTGGCTGGATTGGGCCTTGCCCTTTCCCTTTCCGTGGCGCCCCTTCCTCTTCTTATGCCCGCCATGACCCACCATGAGAACGTCCTTAGACTTGGTCCCGATACTCTGCTCAGCAGTCTTGAGCATTGAGTGCGACTCAGCCACGGATTTCTCCATGTTGTTCATGTTGTAGTTGACTATAAAAGGCTTATAGTCATCTGACAACGAGTTGAGTATCGTATCCGTTGCTAGCTGTAACAGAACTGGGTGCCCAAGTCTCTCTAGGTGGTCCATGTAACCTTTCATTTTCATGACGTGGTTACTGATCGAGGTCCCCTTAGTCATCTTGCACGAGTTGAATGCCCTGGTGGCATCATAACGCGCAGTGCGAGCTTGCTCCTGGAACATGTCCCTCAGCTGGTGGATCATGTCATAGGCAGGACTCTCCATCATGCTCGACTGCAACTCTGGACTCATAGTTGCGAGCATGAGGCGGCTGACATCTAGGGCGTCATTGGAGCGCTTCTGAAAAGCCTCCCTGACGTCTGCCCTAGCGTTGTTGGCAGGAGGATTTCCTAGAGGTTGTTCTAGGACATACCACTTTCTCTCGTGCCTAAGCACAATCCGGAGATTTCTCTCCCACGTGAGAAAGTTAGGACCGACAAGCTTGTCCTTCTCAAGAATGGAGCGGAGAGAGAGGTTGTTAGTACTAGTAACGTTGGTTGCCATCTACAAATTAAAACCCGGTTTAATTAGTAATTGCAAATAAACTTTCTAATCATATATCATCAAACCCATAAATAATATATATTAGACCTAGGACCCATATTTCACATACTTGACGCAAGGTTTGGGCACTTCCCGCCAAGTCATGTTATTTCTGGTAGGTAACACCCTGTACCAATCGTACCTAACTGATACGACTCCTAGAGCCTCATAGAGCACATAGACCCAGTCTAGTATGTTTAACTCTACTCTAGTATTTTTTGGGCCGGGACTCCCGATTATCACCAAAATAGATCGCACAACCTAAGACAGCATGAATTCTGGCCGGGACTCCCGATTATCGCAGAATCTTTCATGCCCCTTCCCGCAATGGTTTGAACCCGGATGTTCAAGGTTTGGGCACTTACGACACCCGAGTACCGTTTAACAGCAAGGGTGTACCATTAGGTGAGTAGCACACTGATCTAAGATTTTCTTGGGTTTTATAATTAAGTTAAAACTTAATTTTCCAGTTTTTGAAAAACCATTTTAAAACTAACTGTTTTAAAAATACGATTATATGTGTACCTAAACTAGGTGCACAAAATGGCCTTTATAAGTTCCAAACTTATAACCTTGTCAAAACTTTAAATTTATAAAAATTTAACTAACACGACTAGCAACCTGTAGTCGTATTCTAGTTTGTCATTAAGCGCGTGGTTTTTCACTGTTTAATAACAGCCTGTTATTAAATCCTTTTTTATTTAGCATCATATAAATGTCGCAAATCTATATGAAAAGCAGTAAATAAAACAAACACAACCACGCAGATAAAAAGAGTAAGCATATAAAGCCCTATAGTTTTGCCAACTAATCCTAAGGTCAAACCTAAGGACAAAGTGACTTGGATTCGCCTTTCTTGATATGTTGCTCCCACTAGCCTTGACACCTCCCCAAAGTGTCCATGCCTCGCGTATAGAACACCATTTATGTCGTCATGTTCTTCGAGTCCATCATGGTTGAGGGATTAAACTACTACTAATCTATTACAAATACAATATTGAATGGGGTTGTAAGTGGCACGCAGGCCTCCCCGAACCAGTACAATATTACAAATAAGAAAGGGATTGTAATTGGCACGCAGGCCTTCCCAAAACCAAAAGAAAAAGAATAAAAGAAAAAACGAGTCCTAAGTCGGCAAAACTATAGCTATATATATCACAGCCACGCAATTATATATAAGCACTATATATATAAAAGTCAACCACGCAGTTATAATATATAAACAATAAACTGTGCTGTTAAGCACACAACCTGATTTGTTCAAATATTCTCATTTACCCTTTTGATTAATACCTATTAACCCAAAAATGAAATTATGATCTTCTAGTTTAATTGACCAAATTAGTTTTTCAACAAAACTTTGAAACCTTGATCTCATTCAAAACTTGAATGAAATCCTCATGTCGAGTTTCTATACTAGTTTTCCAAAAACTTGAAACCGACAACTTTTGGTCAATTGAATACTATCTTATTTATTTCTCCACAAAATTATATAAACTTTATCCTTTTAGAATTTATTCAAAAATGACTAAACTAGTCATAATGAATAAAAGGTCTAAAAATATATATATTTTAACTAAACTAATTAAAATATATATAACACTAGTTTATATACAACATCTTATTAATTTTATAACTTAAAATTAATAATCCTTTTGTATTAATCCGGAAAAACCATCTTGGTCCAACATCTCCCGTCAACCCGAGAAACCCACTGGGCCAAGACTATCTTGGGCCGAGAACCCATTGAACCGAAAAACTTCTTGAGCCGTGAGCCCACTGGATCGTGATCCTCATTGGGCCGAGACCCACCTTGGGCCGAAGCCCTTTGGGTCGTGGAACACATTGGGCCTAAGCCACTTGGACCGTGGCGTCTTGGGTCAAAATCACTTGGGCCGAAGCCCACCTTGACCCTTAGCGCCGCTAACGGCCGCCGCGAGGCCCAACTGGCCTTAGCGCCGCTAACAGCCATCACCCGACACGGTGATGTTCTCGGTTCCCGTTTTCCGATTAATACAACATTCTAAATCCCTTTTAACTTATTAAAACTAACTGTTTTAATATACTGATTAAAAAACTGGATTTAATTTCAAAAAGCCAAAAACTATTAATTATTTATATCAACAAAACTTGTTTTATTAATAACTAATTATCCTAAAAACTTCATTTCAACCTTTTTAAACAAAAGTTCAAAAACTGGTTAAAGTCTAGTTTTAAATAAAAAGTTTATTCCTTTTTAACCGTTTAAACACAAACCTGGTTTAAACCTAACTGGTTAAAATCAAACCTTTTATAAACTGGATAAATACATAAAAACTTGTTTTTATCTTTTTATGGTTTTCGAAATTTATAAGGAGAAGAAATAAGATGGAGAAGATTATATAACTATCAAACAAACCAACTAATTAGATTAACTAGGTTTAACTGATTAAACAAACTGTTTAATTTAATCTTAATTCAAACTTATTCTTATTCAAAAAACATAATCCTTTTAACCATTCAAACTAACTGTTTGAATTTTCCGATTAATAGGATAAAACTGATAACAAAAAACAAACTGTTTTGCTACCTTCTTGATTTTCGAAAATACCAAGAACAAATAGAGAATTAAGAATAAAACCTTAATCTAAAACAGATAAAAACTAGAAACTATGGATCATAGAGCCGAGGCTCTGATACCACTGAAGGGTCTTGTTACCTGACCAAACCACCGTGTGACTCAAACTGGTCAAACCTGGGTTTGATTCCACTGGTTCAATCCTAAAAGCGGAACTAGATTGAACACAACCCTCTAAACCCCAAAAGGGTTAGAATCTTTAAAACTTTAAATGATCAACATAGTTTCTTACAAAAACAATCCACAGAAAAAGGTTACAAGATTATACCTGATCAGAAAAACAATGGGATTGCTAAAGATAGTCCACCACTACTGCACCTCCGATTGAACTGGCTGCTAGACCGCTCCTGGATCACCAAGTCTTCAACACTCAAAGTCGAGTGTGTGTGTGTGTGGATACCTTGCGTCGATCAACACCAAAAACGCAAACACCCCTTTTGGTGTTCTTCGTGATTGTCGAAGAGAGAGAGAGACCGAGAGAGAGAGAGAGTTCGTCGACCGAGAGAGAGATCGACGAGAGGGAGTGCGAGATCGAGGGAAGAGAGGAGTGTGGTGGCTAGGTTAATCCCTTGTCTCATATCATTTAATCCTTAAGGCTTAAGTATTATATAAGGATTAGAATGGACCTAAGCCCGTTTAATTAAAAGCCCACTGGTTTTAATTAAACTTTCAACCTCTTCACTTTGACCCCCTGGACTTTACTAATTAATTAATTAACTATTAATTAACTGGTCCGTTAAATATTAAAACTTAATATTTAATTCCCTTTAAATAATAAATAACTATTTATTATTTATTCTTTTTAATAATTAATACAACTGATTAATTATTTACATCTCTCTATAATAATTAATCTAACTGATTAATCATTTCCTTCTTTCTCTTTTCAATAATAAATACTACTGATTAATTATTCGTTTATCTCTTTAATAATTAATCTAACTTATTAATTATTTCTTCTTTCTCTTTAATAATTAATCTAACTGATTAATTATTTCCACACAGATAAATGGTGAAAACCGACTGTTCCGTATTGGGTGTGTAGTAGTATGACCCTTTAGTCTCTTATAACATTGGATACAATGTGCCCGTTAATTATCTATGCACATAATCTAACAATATTTTCCTGAGTCGTGTGTAGTATCTGCTTAGTAACATCGTTTTTATAAATTTAAAACGAGGTTGTATCACAAGATTTTATTACAACAAATAAACCCGCAGTCGAGAGCACACCAAGTTTTTGGCGCCGTTGCCGTGGACAGGCAATACTAAGAAATAGTTTAACTGTTGATTTGATCTTGTTACTTGTTACTTAAGTTAGGTGTGCCTGATTAGGTAGTCACTTGCTTTTTCTACCTCTTTCTCGCACCCTCTATCAGTTTGTTCTATTTTGAGCAAATTGAGCCTTTTCAAGAACCGGAGCGTGAGTTTCGACGACGCCGACGCCGTCAACGCCAAAGCCAAAGAGAACATTTACTAAACATGGCGGAAGAACCACCACCACCACCTAGGACACTTAACGACTATGTTCTTCCGGATATTAACAATATGCAGAACACCATCATTCGACCTAGGGTGGCAGCGAACAATTTTGAAATCAAACCAAATGTAATTCAAATGGTTCAAAATTCTGTTCAATTTCATGGATTACTCGACGAGGATGCTAACGCTCACATCCGCAGTTTTCTCGAAATCTGCGATACGTTTAAAATCAATGGTGTTACTGATGACGCCATTCGTTTGCGTTTATTCCTGTTTTCTCTAAAAGGCAAAGCCAAGTTGTGGCTTAATTCTCTCCAAGTGAATTCCATCAGTACATGGAATGATCTTATTGCCAAATTTCTAGCTAAATACTACCCGCCGGCCAAAACGGCCAAGCTGCGTAATGATATCTCATCGTTTCAGCAGACTGACGGGGAAAGTCTTTATGATGCCTGGGAGAGATATAAGGATCTCATGAGGAGATGTCCTTCACACGGATATAAGCTATGGAATCAAATTTTTATATTTTATAATGGCTTATCCGTTGTCACTCGGCAGATGATAGATGCTGCCGCAAGAGGTGCATTAGGTAGCAAAGACCTACAAACGTGCTATGATCTTATCGAAGATATGGCAACCAACAGCTACCAATGGAACCCCTCCGCTTGACTGAAACCGCCAAAGAACGGTGGAGTGTTCAATGTGGATGCTTTATCTGATCTTTCTGCACAGGTAGAGAAGTTGACAAAGAAAATGGATCAGATGTGTGCTCCTCCTAAACAGGTTACTTGTAATTTCTGCTCAGGGGCACATCCTAGTGACCAATTCCAGGAGGAAACTCCTGCTCACGAGGAAGTCGATTTCATTACTAATCAGTCGAGGTCTCAGTATAATCCCAATGCAACCAACTATAATCATGCATGGAGGGATCACACGAACTTCAGTTATCATAACCAAACCACTAAACCCCCTCCAGGGATTCCATACCCACAGAGACCACGTCAGCCTCAGCAGTTTAATCGTCAACAACAACCATATGAGCAACCACGTCAGTATAACACTCAACCACCACTTCCCAATCAATCTGCATCATCATCATCTTCTTCAGTATCTTCCAATCTGGAGGATCTTGTGAAGCAATATCTGGCACAATCCGAGTTGCGTTTCAACCAAACAGATGTTAGACTCAATCAAACGGAAGCAACTCTGAGAAATCAACAAGCTTCACTTCAAAATCTAGAAAATCAAGTTGGCCAGATATCTAAGCTCTTGTCAGAGCGACCACCGGGAGGTCTCCCGAGCAATACAGATGCAAATCCGAGAGCACACGTGAAGGCAATCACTTTGCGTAATGGGACGACCACGGTACCACCACCGTTTCCCTCTCAATCCAAAGAAACTGAAAAACAGGTCCAATCGAAGGATTCTGACGAAGTTCATAACAGGCTAGACCTAGCAAGTACCGCGCAAGTCGAACCTCCAGTCAAAATATTTCAACCTACCATTCCTTTCCCCCAGAGATTAAGGAAAGAGAAAACGGAGGAACAATATGGTAAGTTCCTAGTGTTATTCAAACAGCTCCATGTGAACATTCCATTTGTTGAGGCACTCGCACAGATGCCTAAATATGCCAAATTTCTTAAGGATTTGCTCAGCAACAAGAAGAAATTGGAGGACCTGTCGTTGGTGACTTTAAACGAGGAGTGCTCAGCCATTCTTCAAAATAAGTTGCCAGCAAAGAAAACCGATCCTGGGAGCTTTACAATCCCATGTCTGATTGGTAATCTAACTGTAAACAACGCTCTAGCTGATCTAGGTGCCAGCATCAACTTGATGCCATACTCTGTATTTTCTAGACTGGGCATAGGAGAACCAAAACCGACTCGTATAGTCGAAAACATCTTGGTCAAGGTTGACAAATTTTTGTTTCCTGCAGATTTTGTCATCCTTGATATGGACGAGGACAAAAACGTCCCACTCATTCTTGGTCGTCCATTCCTAGCCACTGCTCGAGCATTAATTGACGTTTGCAACGGAAAACTTACGCTTCGAGTAGATAAGGATGAAGTGACTTTTGACATCCAAAAGTCAATGAAACACTCAGCTGGCCAGGATGACACTCTTTATTTCGTTGATATCTTTCATCGTTATCCCGTGGATCACATTGTCCCAACTCTAGAGAAGGATGCGTTTGACACGCAAATCCTGGATGAGGTTATCCTGGATGAAGTGCAGGTAAAGCTTGTATCTGATGAGCTAACCAGCACTATTCCACCTGATCAGACACCTATCTTAGATGTTTTTGAGGTCCTTGAAAAATCCGAGAGCTCAGCTTCTCGACCATCTATTGTGGACCCACCTTCTCTTGAACTCAAAGAACTTCCTTCTCATCTTGAATATGCATTCTTGGTGGAAGATTCTAAGCTGCCTGTGATAATAGCTTCTAACCTTACTGTTGATGAGAAAAGTAAGCTATTACAAGTTTTGAAAAATCATAAAACTGCCCCTTGCATGGAAAATTGCTGACATCAAGGGGATAAGTCCATCTTTCTTCACACATAATATTCTTATGGAAGATAATTATAAGCCATGTGTGCAGCATCAGAGACGTTTAAATCCCAACATGCAAGAAGTAGTTAAGAAAGAAGTTATAAAGCTGTTGGATGCCGGCTTAATCTACCCTATATCCGATAGTCCGTGGGTCGGTCCAGTCCAGGTTGTTCCCAAAAAGGGAGGAATGACCGTCATTCTAAACGATAAAAACGAGTTAATCCCAACTCGTACGGTCACGGGGTGGCGTGTGTGCATTGATTATCGTAAACTCAATGATACCACACGTAAGGATCACTTCCCTCTTCCTTTCATCGATCAAATGTTGGAGCGTTTGGCTGGAAACGCCTTTTATTGCTTCCTTGATGGATTCTCCGGATACTTTCAGATTCCTATCCAACCGGAGGACCAAGACAAGACAACTTTTACATGCCCCTATGGTACTTTCGCCTACAGGCGTATGCCTTTTGGGTTATGTAACGCTCCTGCAACATTTCAGCGATGCATGACGGCTATATTTCATGATATGATTGAGGATTGTGTCGAAGTGTTCATGGATGACTTTTCAGTCTTCGGTAACTCCTTTGATACATGTCTTCATAATTTAGAAAAAATGTTGTCTCCCTGTGAAGAAACTAACCTCGTGCTTAACTGGGAAAAATGCCATTTTATGATACGCGAAGGTATAGTTTTGGGTCATAAAATCTCAAATGAGGGAATCGAGGTTGACAAAGCTAAAATCGATACACGCAGGGTTTTACCGGCGCTTCATAAAGGATTTTTCGAAAATCACTCGGCCGTTAACCCATCTCCTTGAGAAAGACACTCCTTTTATCTTTTCTCCTGAGTGCGATCACGCATTTAAGTTTCTGAACGAGAAATTGACAAAAGCTCCCATCCTGACGAGCCCAGATTGGTCGAAACCATTTGAGCTTATGTGCGATGCCAGTGATTTCGCTGTTGGTGCTGTCTTGGGCCAACGGATAAATAATCACTTTCAGCCGATTTATTACGCCAGCAAGACACTGACTGATGCTCAAGAAAACTATACAGTCACTGAAAAGGAATTGTTAGCAGTGGTCTTTGCGTTCGAAAAATTCAGATCTTATTTGGTGTTATCGAAAACCGTGGTCTACACTGACCACTCTGCTCTTCGTTATCTCTTTGCAAAGCAAGATGCGAAGCCCCGTCTCATACGGTAGATTTTGCTCTTGCAGGAATTTGACATTGAGATCAAAGACAAAAAGGGAGCAGAAAATCTGGCTGCTGACCATCTCTCTCATCTTGAAAATCCAAATCTTGAGGTGCTAATTGAGTCCGGAATAAAAGATAACTTTCCTGATGAATTTTTATTCGCCGTGACTAGCACTGAAGAGATCCCCTGGTACGCTGACATAGCAAACTATTTAGCAGCAGGGGTGATAATCAAAGGTCTCACACACCAACAGAGGAGAAAATTTATCTCCGAGCTTAAATACTACTTCTGGGAGGATCCTTATCTGTTTCGGGTAGGAGCCGACCAAGTCATCCGTAGATGTGTGAGTAATTCTGAAGCTGTTGACATCCTTCAGCACTGCCATACAGGCCTAACAGGAGGCCATCACGGACCTAGCTACACAGCTAAAAAGGTTCTTGATGCAATTTTTTTCTGGCCTACCCTGCTCAAGGATGATCACTTTTTCGTAAAATCGTGCGACTCATGCCAGAAAACTGGAAACATCTCATCCCGAAATGAGATGCCACAAAATCCAATTCAAGTCTGTGAAATATTTGACATTTGGGGAATAGATTTCATGGGTCCTTTTCCTGGTTCACACGGAAACAAATATATCCTTGTAGCAGTTGATTATCTGTCAAAATGGGCTGAGGCGCAAGCCTTGCCTACAAATGACGCAAGGTTAGTTTGTAAATTTCTGAAAAGATTATTTTCACGATTCGGTACCCCTAGATCACTGATAAACGATAGGGGTACACATTTCTGTAACGCACAGTTAGAAAAAGTTCTTAAACGATATGGTGTTACTCATCGATTCTCTACTGTGTATCATCCGCAAACCAGCGGACAAGTTGAAGTTACCAACCGTGGTCTTAAACGAATTCTGGAAAGAACCATTCGTAACAGCCCAAAAGATTGGGCAGAGAAATTAGACGATGCACTTTGGGCGTTCCGCACTGTTTTCAAGACACCTGTCGGTACTACACCGTATACGTTGGTTTATGGAAAAGCATGTCGTCTATCTGTTGAACTTGAGCACAAAGCTTACTGGGCTTTGAAAGCCGCTAATTTTGACTCGAAAAGTTCAGCAGACAATCGTTTGTTTCAGCTGAGAGAGCTTGATGAACTGCGGTTCCAAGCTTACGATAACTCTATGATGTACAAGGAAAAGACGAAAGCTTTCCATGACTCCCGCCTGAAGGACAAGAAATTCCAGGCTGGAGATCGTGTGCTTCTATATAATTCTCGTCTTCGTCTTTTCCCAGGTAAGTTGAAGTCCAGATGGACGGGTCCATATACTGTACACACTGTTTACCCACACGGTGCTGTTGACATCACAAACTCCGAGGGAGTAACATTCAAAGTCAACGGTCACCGACTTAAGAAGTATATTGGTCTCCCGATTCAAGAGGAGCCCCGCGAAGTTCTGATGCTTCACTCCGCCGCACCTTAGCGGGGTGAGTTTGGTCTTTTACCGGCAGACCTTAAAGAACTGGATATGCTTTCTTCCGAATCTCGTGCTCTCCTTTCTTGTCTTTCCTTCTGTACTCAACTTCCTTCTGACATTCAGCGCGATATAGTCATGAGACTTGAGAAACATGTGAGGAGGAGTCAAAACTTTGCCAAATTTCATCGAGGCACTTCTATCTATGCAGCAAAAAGGCGTGCCAAATATGTAGGGAAATGTTGGAAATGCGGTGCTCTGCTACATGAGGGCGCTTGTAGGAATTTGCCGACGATGTCTCAGTCAGAGTGTGCCAGTGCTCTTCGAGAAGATCCCGTTAAGCTGAAAGCCGAGGGGGTCTTGCGTTCTAAAAGTAAAGCTGGTGCCATGATTGATGAGTTGGTGAGTCTCCGACTAAGCAAACTCGAGCCAAAGCCCCGTTAGAATCCCTAGGCTATGCCTATGTTCGTGCCGTATAGCTTCGCGTGTTTTCTCACTTTAATTCTCATTCAGTCTGGAGGGACAGGAAAACACTCCGCATTTCAACGCATTAAAGTGTTCGCTTACACACCGTATTAATAGTGTGTTACTTGTACATATTGTCTTTTTGTCGGATGCCCACTTTCCGGGTTTCCGTTTCCCTTTCCGTTTGCATCTCCGCTAATCTAGAGGCGTGTTTCAGTTCCGCACTACTTGCACGTATCCCGTACTTTCTCCAGAGTCATATAGAGACTAGTGTATGCCAAAATGTTGTTTGAATTGAAAATCTGATGCAAAATGGGTCATCTTGCAACATAAAGCCCCTACGGCCATAGTTCATTACACCTACGGGCGTAGGAATCTTCTGAGCCCTCTGCGGCCGTAGCCTATACCTCCTACGGCCATAGGAACTTTCCTATATAAGCCCTTTCATCAGATCCAAACGTACGATATCTCTCTCTACGCTCTCTCTCTCTCTCTCAAAAACGCACCCGACGACCGCTCGAGCTTCTCTATCCGTATCTCGCTCATTTTCCGGCCATTTCTCGAAAAAAAGGTACCAAAATGCTCCTCTCACTCGTGCGTTCCTTGTGTTATGCTTTAATTTCATTATCAATGCCCTTATGTCGATCAATTGAGCAAAACCCTAGCCGCCCGTTTTTTACTGTTCGTAAATTCGCTACGGCCGTAGGGATTTCCTTCTACGGCCGTAGGATGTTTAATTAGGGTTTGGGTTTTGCTTGGTCCTACGACCGTAGGAACTTCCACCTACGGCCGTAGGACCTCTTTTTAGGGTTTCACTTTGGTTTTGCTACTACGACCGTAGTGACATATACCTACGGCCATAGGACCCCATTTTCTAATTGTTTTTCAAAATTGTTCATCTTTTGAACATTTTCAATACTCGGGGACATATAGCATACCAAAGCAAGCCTGTTTCGATCAATAGGATGTGTAAGATCAATCGTGCGCGTGTCTTACTTAGATTTCTGTTCATTTCAGCTATGCCTCCTCGACGTGTGCGTAGACAGCCTTCACCTGAGCCTCGCATTGACCCTCGTCATTTTCCGAGGCTAGTCGACCCAGACAGGGTCCCGGTCGAGCGGCCAGCTAATGCCGCGCTTCCTCCTTTTCTCCGCTTCGACCGTGAGGAGGATCGTACAGACAGGGATACCCTGATGGCACGCGCTGATAGTCACGGATACGAGCCCATCAGGTATCTGGTGTGGGATGATTTATCTACACTGCGCATTCGGAGCAGAGCAGACGCCGCCTGTGGCCCACATTGGCGGCGGTTATTCAGTCTGCAGGGTGCGGTCTACCATGAGCTTGCACTGGAGTTCTTCTCCACTATACATCTGGTTACCCCGCTGACGGACTATGAGCGGGAGGACGCCCTGACTTTCCGACTACTGGGGGCTGAGAGGCAGCTGTCTCTACGGCAGTTTGCCGTCCACATGGGGCTGTACACATATGATGAGTTGGATACTCCAGCCTTCACTGATGGTATTATCGATTGGCCGGAGGGGGTTACTAGCATTTCCTTCTGGCAGGAGGTGGGCACTGGCGCCTACAACACCGCCAGCGTGCCCAAGAGCACGAAGCTCCGGGATCCTCTACATCGGATTCTACACAGAGCGATTGTGCATAGCATGACTTCGCACAGCGCTTCCTCCGGGTCTGTTACTTTCACCAACTTAATTTATTTATACACCATGATCCATCAGAGGCCCTGCCAGCTTGCTCTGTGCCTGGACCGTTTTCTATTTCAGATCCGTACCACCCGTATTTCACAGGCTATATACGGTGGGGGGTACGTGACTATCTTGGCCGAGGCTATGGGCCTCCTGACCGGAGAGATTACTGATGATCTCGCATGTTCTGCCTGTGCCGTTCCGATTGATCTAGCAGTCCTGCAGCGCATGAGGGTCGCTGCCAGGATCAACAACCGGATGACTCTGATAAACCCGGACGGTACAGTTTGGGAGCCACCGAGGGTGGTTGAGGAGGAGGCAGCAGGTGGTGGAGAGGCAGGAGCAGGAGCAGCAGAGGAAGTAGGCGGTGGAGGTGCCCAGAGCAGGGACCCCCTGAGTTTACTATTGAGGAGCTATTTGGGACGACGCCACCTCCCCCACATCAGCCAGCCCAGGTTTACACGAAAGATTATAGGGCTAGGCTTGGGAGGTTGGAGAGGTAAGTCTCTGAGATCCGCCAGATGCAGAGGGAGTCCAGAGAGATCCAGAGAGCTGAGTATGCACATGCCGAGGCTCACCAACAGTATATGATCAGCATGATGCAGCTTATCGCGGCAGATACTATGATTTCTTCATAGCAGTTACCACAGCCGCCAGCTTATCCGCAGAGGCTCCGGGAGTTCACTGATGAAGCCGGGTCTTCGTAGCCGCCTCCGCCGTAGTTATCTTTTGGGGATAGTTTAGTAGTTTTCTTTGTTTGAATTTCTAGATTAGCTTGGCTGTACACTTTTGGTTGTTAGCAGTACATGCCACATTTTGATGTGTTTGATGTTCCTGTACTTACTTTTGTATATCTGTATGGCATCAAAACACTTGTACATATTCGGATTTGTATTTATCGTAGTTCATTTCCTTTTGCTTGCCATAGCTTGTGATGATTTTTGTCCCTCTCTATGTTTCACTTTTGGTTGAGTTGTTGTTTTGCAAGAATATTCGTTATATCTTGGCAGCTCAGCTTAAGTGTGGGGAGGAAGCCAACGCCTTCAGAATTTAATAAATGCAGACACGCTTGCTGTTCAGGGAGTTCTTAAAGCTCTTTTCTCGCACTTTTCGCTTACTATTAGTACATTGGGGACAATGTACACTTTTAAGTATGGGGAGGGGATTAATATAACATGCCTGCTTTTATGTGTCATGTTGAAAACTCTTGTATGCTAACTATGCTTTAAACCGTAGAATTGATTTAGGCGTAAATTTTTCACAAAATTATATCATTTTGGACATGTTTAGATCTTCTCGCATGATAGACTTTAAACAAGTAACATTTCAGCTTTTATGAAGTCGATTTTGCAAGAATTCTTGAGTTTTAACAAGTGTTTGACTTCAATTGAACAAGCCACACCTGATATGCATTCGTGAGCATTTGAGCCACTACACTTCATTTCTTACATGATTAGCTCATGGAATTGCCCACTTATATGCTGATTGTTGCTTTGATTGTAGAACTTGCTTACTAGTATGCATGTCGAGATCATGATTTAAACTGTTGCAGTTAAGTGATAGAAGCACTAGGAAACCCCAATTCAGCCTATATACTTTTGTTTTTAGCCAATTTCTATATATTTACTGTTGGTCCCGAATGGATACTACAACAACAAATGTTTGTAGAAGGGGGGTTGAATACAAACTTTAGCAATTTAAAATTTAAGAGACACACGGTTTACATTTATATAATTCTTATTCATGTAAATCAAGAATTACATGAACTAGAGAGAAAATCTAAGTTCAATAAAAGGTGGCAACTAAATTTGTCTAACACATAGACTAAGCTAATCTTAAACAACTTATGTCTAAGATGTTCAAAACATGAACAAGTTTGTATAAACTGAAAGTAAAATGCTAACTCTTCTAGTTCTCAACAAATGAGATTTCAGTATTCAACTCTATTCGCATTCGCATACTTAGCATGTTTCCATGCATGAGTATATATAAGCAAGGTGTGTCCGGGTTGATGAAGAGAGAAGGAGACAAAGGTACTTGGTTTAATAATATTATAATAGATAAAGTTAGTGGGTGAAAAGTAAGTTAACTTTATACACAAAGTGTGTAAAGTGAACATACTTTTCAGTAATGAGTATACCCACTATCTATTATTATATTATTAAAGTACTACCTTTATATCTTGGAAAAGTAAACTTCTTCTTTCACGCTTGTGCTTTAATCAACACCATGCTTTCAGATGATTTGACTTAACCAAGTATAGAGTTGCCAGCCATACTTATTTGTCAAAGCATATCTTTGAGATCTTCTCTTCTAAAGTATATTTCTCCTTTTCCAGATGATAAAGATCTATCCTTTTTGTTTCTTTGCAGATACAAAAAGTGCTTAGTACTTTTACAAAGAAGGATCTAAGGCATAATAGAACAACACAAGTTCTGCCTTTGACTTAAGAAAATCTTACACTGAAAAGCTATTAGCTGATTAAAGACTCAGCTAATAAACACTGAACTGCAAATGTAATTTTGCTCAGCTAAGGATAATTGTGAAAGACTCAGCTGACTTGATTTGCTCAGCTGATCGAAATGCTCAGCTAATAATACAAATCAAAGTATAGCTAATAAACTGATCAAACTAAACTGTCAGCTGATCCCAAGGGCTCAGCTAATCATTTGAGTGTGATCAGCTTATGGAGAGAAGAAAGGAAAAGTATAGAATACCTTATCTGACATGTGGAATACATCTGCTGATCAAAGAGATATTGTCAGCTGATCTTTTGTCTGCTCAGCTGATAGATGAGATACTGTCAGCTGATCATTTGTCTTCTCAGCTGATCTTTTGAAGAGCCCTCAGCTGATGGTTAGCACCATCAGCTGATGCTTTGTAGATGCATAGCTGATGCTTCTTAACTTGTCATTTCTTCTTAGCTGATCTTTCTGAAGCTGGTCCTTTGGCTGATACTCAGTGTTCAGCTGACACTTTGATTCGTCAGCTGACATTTCTTACTTAGAAATTCTTTAAGTCTAATATGAAAAACAACACATGTTTTTCATTGATCTAAGTCCAAAACTGAATAAATGGTTTTGTTAACATCAAATCCTATTTTACTTAATAGATAGGTTTGATTTAGGTTTGATATTACTATTTCCCCAACATTTACCCCTAGTTATCCAATTTGAGCCTAAACCTTTTATTTCGTTACCCATGTTTATCCTGTTTTAGTCTATTTTAATTTTTTTAAGTTTCCAGAGTCAGTTTGACCAGTTTCTTGCTGCTTAGTTCCGTTGCATTTTGTTCGTCAGTTGTTCATGCACCGATTAGTGGGATATGAAAAATACATATGTCCCTTGGTTTGTTCCGTTTCATGCTGCATACAGCTGAGTTATCTGAGAAAATCCAAAAAAAAAAATTTAGAAAATGAGAAAAATGAGAGATTCAGTTACTTGGCATGCTTTCCTTGGCTATTTTTGAGCCTGTCATACTTTGAGTAGTAGTTATTTGTCAGTATTACCTGGTTGTTAGCTATCATTCAGAGAATTCTGATTCCATTTCTACTTGATGAACTGTATTCTCGCCAAAAATATTGTGATATTCCTGTACTCCTTCAATAATAGCAGTTTTGACGATTTTGAACTTGATTTTTGGATTCTATTTTAGCCACTTTTATAAATTCCCATTCCTACCCTTAGCCCTAGCCACGTTACAACCCGAACAAAGTCTTCTTGATAATTGCATATGTTTATGTTAATTGGTGGAGATGTGATCTGTAATCAAGCTTATGCTAATCTTGGCTTCAATCTAGCACACGTGCACTTATACACTTAACGCTGATACACATTGAGTGCTAGAGTGATCTCCGGTGAGGTATGAAGTCAGATACTTGTCATAATTCATCTATTCGTGGTTAAATTTGCTTTTCATGGAAGTTTGTTTTCGTTGTTGTGTTTGGCTGTCTGTTATGCTTTTAGATCTCTTCTTTGTCGGAATGATACATGTTTGCACTGATTTGCTGCTTTTAGAAATTCTTTGGTTTTAGCTATTGCATTAAAGTTTGTTTGAGGACAAGCAAAGCTTAAGTGTGGGGACTTTGATATATGCGTTTTTATGCATGTTTTACATGCTAGAATACCCCGTACTTAGCCCAAATACAAGGTGAATACTCCTATTATTGATCTAATATGCTTAACATTCACCATGCAGGTTAAAAAGAGCTTTAAGTAAGATAAAGGGCAAAACAAGGAAGAATAGAAGAAAAATGAAGATTGGTGAAAAAGACACCCTACGGCCGTAGAATCTATTTCCTACAGCCGTAGAGGCTATTCTTCTAGAAGATTGAAAAAGACACCCTACAGCCGGAGTAGATACTTCTTACAGCCATAGGGACCCCTAATTAGTAGTAATAATTTCCTGGCAGATTTCTTGCGTGTGTCGGATTGGTGGCAGAATATTGCGTGTGCAGAAACTCCGTCCCAGCCACCCTACGGCCGTAGAGGATACTTCCTACGGCCGTAGGAAGTTCTGTTACAGCACATTAAATGGCAGAATCTGCCATTTGCACAAGGGTCCGGATTTTTGACCACTCTTTGAACCAACACCTCCATACATTCTCTCTAAACATCCTAACACTCCAGGGGACTTCTCTTGGTGATTCTAAGGAGGAGAGCTTGGATTTGAAGGCTTGGAACAACATCTTGGAGCTTGGATTCCTTAGTTTTATCATTGCTTAGCTTGGGTATACTCTTTCCATTTCTTATTTCAATCATGTACCCATGTGTTCCAGATGTTGTAGTGCTAATACTATTGTATATGGATAACTAAACTCATTTCACTTAGGCCAAGATGATTCTTGGCTAGTTATGGCAATATATTTGACTTTTATGTTGACTTAATTCATATATGCATGTTTGATCTTGAATACAAATGTGTTTTATCAACTTAGTATGTTTAATCTTACCATGTTCATATGTGATAATGTGTATAGGATAACTCCTTCATGTTTAAGCATGTGGATATTCAATGATGATGTTTGTATATTCTTATTGTCATGATTAAGTTTGTTATTAGAAATGATGCATCTTGCATGATTGTCATTAGAAATCATTGTTGGCATATGTTTTGAATCATTTCGGGTTCATCCATTATTGGTCATTTTATTCATATGTTGGTTTTATGCATGCCTTATGATATCCGAAGAAATTCTAGTCATTTGGTGTATTTTTGGATCAAACATGTTACTAATAATTAAAGGATTCACAAAGATGTTTGTTGGTATGTTTAGATGGTGAAATGAACTCACATGTATGCCTTTGTTATGCTTGTCTTAGTGTTCAATGTGCATATCACATGATTCATGTTTTAGGAAGTGTTGGCTATACTAGAAATGGTAGGTTTAACATGTTCATATCTTTAGTAATCATGTGGCTAAATATTAAAATCCCTTAATTGTGAGGTTTGAGTTTAGAGAAGTTTGTGACCCCATTGTACCAGTTTACATGTGTTTATGATATGAGATTAAAGTCTAGATTGTAATTTGTTGTTGAATGCCTTTATGTTAGATTTGAATGTTCTGTCGTACTGGTTCCTATGGCCGCAGGAAGAAATTCCTACGACCGTAGGACAGTACACTTTCTACGGCCGTAGGAAGAAATCCATACGGCCGTAGGAGTCATTTTTACCACAGTGTGCTGTTTTTGCTTGTTTTAACCATTTTAACTGCTTTGACACCTTTTTGGGTTCTGAGGACTACTGGACATGTCATTTGAAAAGATGTATATTCAATAGTCTGATTTGGACGCGATCTGGTGGATCTGTAGTTGAATTCTGATATGCCTTTGCTTGCTTAATCATGTTTAAGTGTTGAGTCTGAGTCTTGATAACTCGAGTGATGATTCTTGCATGATAATGTGGTTTTGTTGAGTATTAGAACAGCATGATATGCGCTCAATCTATTCAAGTCTTCATATTATGTGTTGTATTGTGTTATTGCCATGATTAGTCTCGATGATTCGAAAGCCTAAGTGATCTGTTATCTTGTTGTTGCCTTCGGTGTTAATCTGTGTTAGTTACTGTAGTTCTTGATTAATTTAGTTCATTCGGTTACTTGCTTTAATTAATTCTGCTGATCAAACAACAATGAGACTTAAGTATTGGTAGCTTCCTGTCCTGGTGGAACGATATCCGGTCTTACCGAGTCTATACTACTATTGACCAGGTTATACTTTCCTGAGTCGTGTGTAGTATCTTCTTAGTAACATCATTTTAATAAATTTAAAACGAGGTTGTGTCAGGCTGAGTAACATCGTCTTCTTATCTTGAGTCTTCAATCTTCAATCTTGATTCTGAAGTCTTATTATCCTTCCCATAGATATAGAGAGATAAAACAGAATTTAAAACACATTTAAATTCTTTTTAAACTGACTTCTTTAGTCAGGCTGAATTACTCAGCTTGAAACTCATCAAGCTGAGTTCTTCGAGAACACACTTGAAAACAAACATGGACTAACAAGTATAATTATTAACTCATCCTTAGAAGTCTAAAGAATTAACTAAAACATATTTAGCAACTCTATTGAGCTGACTCAGTACTCACGCTGAGTCGCTCAGCTTGAAACTTATCAAGCTGAATACTCAATATATATATCTTAGTTTACGCACACAGCTTATAAAACATATTGATAATCTTACTAAGATATAGTCTAAGCTGATCGAACATATGCTCAGCTTATACTCAGTCTGAATCACTATAAGTGTTCAGTCTGACTAAGCTTCATAATTCTGTTTAAGTTGTATGTAGAACACATCTTACAAACTTAACTTTGTCTCATCAAATCTAAACTAATGAGATCATCTTCCCAACACATACTATTCACATATATTCTATACTATTCTGGAAAAGCTTACTCAATGTTTACTAGCTTTCTAATCTTACACACTACCCCTAACCTGATCCATAGGATACAGCCATGATTCTGTCAAGTTCTAGCATATACCATGCATTTGTAGGAGTATGGGCCCCTTACTACTTCAAATTAACTATACATACCAAATCTTAACTTTCACCACTCGGCACCCCACTTCACAAGCTTGTGTCAATCCTCTTCATAATGTTCTCATCTACGCATATATCTAATCAACTCATAGCATACTCACGTAATAATCAATTCGTAATGTCTTCACATATAAATACATATATCTAATAATACTGAATTCACATATATAAATAATTCATTTTAATTTCACATATAAGGCCAACTCTTGAAAGTGATACACATATATATTATTCTCATCTACTCGTATAACTGATCAGTTCATGATGCATTCACATATGTCATATCTATTCTAAACACCTTATGTACTCACATATGATTCTCATGTAATATATATCACTGTTATTTCTAGTATACTCACCAAGCTGCAAGCCTTCAGTTTAACATAAACTTTCAAAACCAAGGTTCAAGTCCAGACTTTGCCTAACACACATCCAAATCCCTCAAACCATGGCTCTGATACCAAGTTGTAACACCCCAATTTATAAAATCGACATTTATAACTAAAACCACGTTTATAACACCTTTGAGACTAATCACATCTGAAATAACATCAAAAGCGGAAGCGTACACAGTTTTAAAACTATTTTTGTCAAACTACACACATATGTACACCCATAAATTGGTATAAAAGCTAAACATTGAAACAAATAGGTGTTACGTATTTTCAAAAGACTTTTATAAAACCATAGTCAAACAGGAGCATTGCCTTTGCGTTGCTACCTGCAAAAATATCACACATAATATCTGATAAGCTATGAGAGCTTAGTGAGTTTACCAGACTGTCAATCATATAAACACATGTACATAATCACATATAGATAACACACGTATAACAAGAACATGTCACCCACTGGTTCTAGACCCAGGGCAGCAACATGAGCTACAGTACTGTACTAATTCTGAGGCACTACTACACAAAGAGCAGTATGCTATAAACACATATGAATGTCACATGATTGTATTCTACTGCAATAACACACATGTTGTCCATATGAGTAATAGTCTAGAAGACTCACCTTGTAAGCAATTCACGGTATAAAAGTGTATCTGGTTTGTTATAGTGGTCTACTCACGATCCTTGTTGATCTTAGTGAGAATAAGCTACCAAAGGAGAAAAACACGCCGAAATCTGTTGCCCAGATCAAAAGAAAGTTGGCAGCCCTTGATTGCTTACGTACGTATGTATTTATGTTTGGTACTAGAAATCCAAGGACCTGAATATCCGTAGAAAAATAAAAAAATATATTTTTATACAATATATTTCATTCTAATTTACAAACAAACATAAACCCAATCAACTACATAACAGTATACAACAACAAAAATACCCAATCCCGTTACGACGGGGTATATGAGAGGTAAGATATAAACAATCATACCTCTACACGTGGGTAGAGAGATTGCTTCCTGAGATAGACCTGCGGCAGTGAAAGTGGTAGAAAAAGTAAAAGAAAAATTCAACACTTAAAAATAAAAAATAAAAATAAAGAGGAAAACAATGAAAATAAAAAATATAACTATGAAAAGTGTTAAACCTAAGTAAAACGAGGGGAAAAAACATACGATTATATAAGATAGTCTAGGTAATTCAATTAAAAATAAAGAGATTACTAGACATTACTAATGATGTACAAAAAAAGTTAAAAATGTAAGGTTTGGGTACTAATTTAGTTAGATAAAAAAACCGAGAATCCAAACTCCTATCTTGTCCTAAGCCCAAGGTTCCCAAACTCCCACTTCCTATCCCTTAGTATTAATCCTCCATCTCAAGGATAACCTATATGAGAACATGTCATCGGAGAGGGAAAGCTCCTACAGATCCGCTCAAACAAGGTCGACCACGCCTCCTAGTGCCCTCAACTAAAATTGATTCCCTTTTAACTGGCGCAGTTGGTTTCTTCCTTTTAACATGTACGAACCAGCGCAATCTTACTTCTCTCAACTTCTTGATGATAGACGTCACTCTTAGTTCGGTTCTAAAAACCCCAATCAAAATTATATCCATCAAAGTCTTCCCACAAATCAACTTAAGCATAAAGCATATCAGGTCTAATTGCTAGTATGTAGAATTTTCCTTTCAACTTAAGCGGTACTCTCTTATCACACCGGACTCCTGTCGCCGCTTTCCACTTCTGTCATCCTAGTCGAATACCGTTGGTAACGTACTCGTCTATCCTCCCTGTTGTTGGGATTTACAGGGTACAATATGCGTAGTAGAAATAAACTAAATCCCAAGCCCAAGGATCACAACTGGATCAACTAGGTGAATAGAGCAGATAAAAAAAACAATCATATTATTAATCCTATATATATATATATATATATATATATATATATATATATATATATATATATATATAATGTATAAAGGATAAGAATTATACCCTTGGACTGCTATAGGGGTATACATAGCTACTGCACCCAAAAAACCTGGCTGCTAGACCACCCTAATAATACCCGCAATACAATCGCGCCCCGTGTGTGTATACCACAAAACCACCACCGCCACTAGGGTTTCGAGGGGCTATAGCCGAGAACTAAACCCGCTGCAAAGGGGGCTGTTCGGCTGAGAGCTGTCTGCCGGAAAACCACCGTGCACCGCTGCCGCAAAGGGGCAGGCCGCCGTTGCTGTCGTCGCGCCGCCGTTGGGTCGCACCACTACCGCCGCCATCGAGTGGTGGTGGTGATGTGGTCTTTGGCCACCGATGACAAGAAAGAGAAGGGAGAGTGTTATTGTCTTAACATGTGGCTTAAGGTATTAATCATAAACTATGATTAATTCCACCCTTTAAACCCTATTTATACAAAATAAATGGATTAAGGCTTTAAGGCCTGGCCCGAATCATGACTTTGATTCTTTGACAAAAATAACCCTCAGGTTTGATTAATATTAATTAATTAACTATTAATTAATAATCCTTTAATCAAATATATTATTTAAATATCTAACTGATATTTAATTCTCTTAAATAATATCTATCCATTTATTATTTCTCTATTAGATAATTAATTCACTATAAATGATTATTGTATACACAAGGCATTATTTTCTTGGTTCAAGATTGGGTGTGGAGCTGTGTGACATTTTAGTGACTTATAATGCCCGGATATGATGACACATGTACACTATCCCTACACACAATCCATCACATATTGTGTGTAATATGGAACCCCGAGTACATAAAAGACTCCTGGGGTCTCGAAACATGATCTTCTATGCGGATATTCTGGTTGTTGTCGCTTTCGGACTTGCTGAAGTCACAATAAAGATACTCACTCTTGCTTCTACTGGTTCGAAGTCGTGAGTCCTCTAACGCTGCTCTCCACACTCCACGGATCTAATATTCTATTCAGCACCTCTCTCAATTCTGAAACCAAGACAATGTCGTCGGCGAATAACATACACCACGGGATACCTCCCTAGATCCCCCTCGATAGCTCATCAAGAATCACTGCGAAGATGAACGAGCTAAGTGCAGACTCTTGGTGGAGGCCTCGTAGCACTGGGAAATACTCGCTGTCTCCCACTGGTGTTCTCACACAAGATAGTGAACCGGCATGCATGTCCTTAAGGAACCTAATATATCTTCAAGGGATCATTCTATCTTCTGAAGTCCTCCAAATAAGCTCCCTAGGGACACTATCGTAAGCTTTCTCTATATCCAAGAATATCATATGTAGATCCGTTGTCTTTCCCTATGTTTCTCCAGGAGGCTTCTAATCAAATGGACTGCTTCTATCGATGATCTCCCTATCATAAACCCGAATTGATTTTCTGTTACTTTTGTTTTTCGCCGCAGCCTGTTTTCTATCACCCTCTCCCACAACTTCAGAGCGCGGCTTAGAGGGTTTAATACCACAATAGTTCCCGCAAATTTGGGTGTTCCCTTTGCTCTTAAATATTGGAATCATCACACTACGTCTCCATTCATCTGCATCTTAGATGTTCTAAATGTCGGTTAAAAAGATCCGTCAACCAAAATATGTCCCGCTCTCGCAGACACCTTCACACCTCAATAGGGATTTGATCAGCTCCCGCGTTTTTCCTCTCCCCATCTTGTGTATGGCATTTCTAACTTCCTCTCGAGATATCCTACTGCAATAGCAATTGTTACGCTCACAAAGACCCACATCTAAACTCTCTCCGCTACCTCTTGTCCTATGTCCAATAACTATATAACAATATCTGTATACTAAATATCCAGTTTAGTAATCCAATCTAAATATCCAATAGGGTTACTTTCAAATGAAAACATACAATGATAAAAAACTATTGAACTACTAACAATCTCGCTTGTTGAAACCTTGGATTCTCCAGCCTCACACAAGACACAATAAGAACGAAAGACGGTGTTGCCAAGTGCCTTTAAACCATTCCATTTTATTATATTTCTCATGAAGATCTTGATTTTCCCATTTCACTCGGAGATTAGATGCACTTAAAGAAACCCCTTCAATTAATCATTAATAAATGGTTGACCAAAATAATAGTTTTGTAAAATCAACACGAAACAGGTTGGGCAGTTAAACCCCAGAACTTGACCAACCTACAAGCACACATAAACCTTATATTGCAGTAGCAACATAGAAGTTTGCATTTCTTGTTCCGTGTTTGTTCCAATAGGTTAGAATTTAATCATTTAATCTGGAGTAAGGATGAAATGCTTACCCCATCGGAACTCCTTGTCACAAATCACAAAAGCACATTTGGTTGTTGGTTGTAGCGTTTAACAAATATTTTAAATGTCCCATAGATTAACTTTTAACTTATACGTTTTATATAACAATTTTTTTTTCTCTATTTTAAAATTTTTATTTAAATATTATGATTTCAAAGTTTCGATCTTTTGTACTAGAACATGTGCGAGAATAGTTTTATAAAAGTTTATTTTTTATTAAATTGATAAAAGATTAATAATACCGTAAGTTGTAATAGTTTCACAAATGGTGAAATACGGTTTAATCATTAAAGTTTCTTTAATTTTTCGGTTTAACCATTAAATTTTTTTTTAAATGATTTAAACCTTAAAGTTTGGTTAACTTGTTGGTTTAGCACTTTGCACTTACTATTGCAGGTTAAATATAACCAAACACCCCCCAATTTCTACTACTACATGTTAAATTAACCAAACACCCCAAATATTCACTTTTACAAGCTAATTTACCCTCCCAAACACCCCCCTTCACTTTCATTCTTTTCTCTCTCTCTTCAGTCTCTCTCTCTCCCTCTCTCTCTCTCTCTCTCTCTCTCTCACGGTGAAGCAAGTGAAGAACACCACCGTGAAGGATGGTGAAACACGTGAAGAACACCACCGTGAACACCACCGCCACCTGAACACCACCGTGAACACCACCGCCACCTAATATGTCACCGATTTCAGATCCAAAACCCCACCGCCATGCTCTCTCTGCCTCTCTCCCCGTCACTCTCTCTCTCTCTCTCTCTCTCTCTCTCTCTCTATGCCCCACCGATTTCAGATCCAAAATTTGTTCTAGATTTGTGTTTTGTTGAAGATTAGCCACCACCACCGCCGCAACTCTAAGATGAAGATCGAACTCCCTCTCTCTCTCTCTCTCTCCAGGTGAAGATCGAAGTCGAAGATGAAGATCTAGGTTAGGATGAAGATCGAACTCCCTCTCTCTGTCCAGGTGAAGATCGAAGTCGAAGAACAGATGTAATAGATTTTTAGGGTTTCGTTTTTTGTTTAATCTTTATCTTCATATGCGATTTGGGTTTTCGTTCTTGAGAGAAACCTCCACGGCCTCCTCCTGGAAGAAACCGCCACCGCCGTTTTTTCGAGTTCTAGATGAGGTACGATTTCCGGATTTATGCTTTATGTTTCTGTTTCTTGTGTTCGTTTCTTGATTCTGTTCTTGTTTAATCTTTGTGTTATGTTTCTTGTTTCTGTTCGAGACCTCCGGCGGCACCAAAAGCAAACCACCGCCGCCATCGATATATGCTTTACAGATCTTCAGATTGGTCATGTTTTATCATTTCAAATTTTGTTGTTTATTAGATGACTTGGGTTAACTTGATTCATTTGTGTACAAGATTTGTTCTGATTATTTGGGTGTTCTTAATTCATTTGGGTGTTCTTGATTTAGGTGTTCTTGATTTAGGTGTTATATGTTCTTGAAGAAATGTATCAGATCTTCAAACATTCAATGAGAAAAAATAGAAAAAATAAAAAAATATATTATTTAACCTGCTTAGCAGGTAATAAAACGGGTAAAAACGGAAACCAAACAAAACTTTAAGGATTAAAATGATTCTCAAATGAAACTTTGTGGTTAAAATGTTAAAAAAAAAACTTTGATGGTTAAACCGAAAACTTAATGAAATTTTGATGATTAAACCGTATTTGACCCTTTCACAAAAGATCTTTTTTTGTTAAAATATTTATTCATTAATAAAGATAAATAATATTATAGTTATGTTAGACAAAATAAAAAAAAACGTAAATAATTTGAATTCCTGAACGAGTCATAAGTGTCTATTATCCGCTTTATTTTAAACATTGTCTATTTAAATGTAAGTTTTCATATTTTATATAAATGAAAAATGCCGCAACACGCACATAAAAATCAAGTCGTTAAACGTAATAATACTTCTCTCTACACTACACCTAACACAACTTTCTCCCTCCACAACGTTTTCCCCTTCCACATCACCGGCTTGGCAGCTTCCCTCTCCAGTCGATCTTCACACTCTTGTTGAATAACTTCAAGAAAAAAATAGAGTTGTGGTAGTAGAAGATAAGTGAAGTGCAGCATATCCAAGACGACAGGATAGGGTAACTGGATTTATGCACTACATATCGTTTTCACTTAGAAATACAAATAGAGGACCGTGTACTGATTTTCGTAACAAATATAATAATTCATCGTTATCTAAAGCCACCCATAAAATTAAAGAATCCTTTACATGATCTTTTATTTGTAATTTTTAGTGTTTTAAAAGACGTGTTATGATAGTTTTATGGTGTTATCAAGGAATGGTTCTAGGCGCGAAGCCTTGTTAAGACGTACCTGTGGCAAATTATGAGTTTTTAATGCATGACATGCAGAAAATCGTATTTGGAATTAGACTTTTTGTATACATTCTGCAATCGTTTGTATTGAGCTACTGTAAATTTGTATATGTTAATTAGCTCCTCATTTGTGCAACTTTGTGTAACTTGTACATTAATAATGATATATATATATATATATATATATATATATATATATATATATATATATATATGGGGATGGTTCATGCGAGAACCGTTGTTAGTGCGAGAACAGCGAGAACCAATCTCAGCCGTTCCTTGGATATGGGAAGTTAAACGGATGGAGAGCGTGGAGAGATAGAGTGTGGCAGGGTGCATGTGAGAAATTCATGGGTGGGCAATGACATTGAAGGAGGGGGAATTGGACGGCTCATATTGGTTCTCGCGGTTCTCGCACAATAATGGTTCTCGCATGAACTTTTTCCTATATATATATATATATATATATATATATATATATATATATGTAAAGGTTTAAATGAAAACAATACTCAATCTCAACCGTCCAATTCCCCCTCTTTTAATGTCATTGTCCACACATGAATTCCTCGCATGCACCATGCCACACTCTATCCCTCCACGCTCTCCATCCATAAATTTCACTTACAAAATAAACGGCTGAGATTGAGTCATTCATTCTCACTTAATTTATCATTCTCATTTGAACATCTCTCTCTCTCTCTCTCTCTCTCTCTCTCTCTCTCTCTATATATATATATATATATATATATATATATATATATATATATATATATATACAAGATTTAACGCCTTAAGTCACGTCTTAGAAAAGGTCATGACTTCCCCATAATTTCTAAAGCTTAAGGTTTGATCTTGCTGTCATACCACACCTTACATTATTTAAAATCATAAATTTTACTTTAGATTAAGGCATACTTTAAAATCAATATATGATATAAAAAAGATAATCAGTTTCACATGCCTTAATTTAGTAAGTAAACAATGAAATTAAAAGATTTAATTTTCACAAAATAAATTTCAAGTTGTTTATATATGTTTTAAAAAACAAATGTTATGAATTTCAATTTGTTTTTTTAAAGAATTCATAGATTTGTGTATAAGAATTTCGACTTAATATGACTAGTCAAATTAGGTGTCGTCATTTGGTAAACAAATGAGTCTAGAGTCAGCGCTATCTAGTGTACTAATAATTTTAAAAATTTTTATTCTAGTCACCTAATAAATCCATTATATAAATTTAAGAATACGTTCACAAAGCTTCACTAAATTTTTTGTAAAAAATAAAATCAGAAAAGTTCTATTCAAAGTCACAATCAACATATAATATAAATAATGTACAAATATAATGGGATAAACATGTTCTGTTTTCTATATATACTGATATATAATAAGGTGATGATAGCATTGGAAATAACATTATTATGAGCACAGACTTTATCCTCCTTTCTCTCTCTTCTCTCCCTCTTCTATTACTCAAATGAAGGAAACTCAACAAGAAGCAACAAATACCATTGGTAAGCATATATATATAATTTAACAAAAGATCCTTCTTTTTTTGTTTAGCAATCATTCAATAATAACTTGTAACTTGTGCGATATGTACTTTAGCATGGGTGAGATGATTCACTGATCTCTACCTCTAAACTACACAAATCTTGTTAGAGCATCTCGTATTAACCATATCAATTAAGATGCCTCACCTGCAACCATGCAACAAGTTGTACCTTGTGCAACATAAATTGTACAACATGCATTAACAGTTGTACCTTGAGATGGATATGGTGATTCCAAATTTCCAGCTTTAATCAACACACTTTTTATGTATATATTAGCAGATGAAGAAAATAAGCCAGTTGAAGTAAAAAATGATGGGAGGGGATCACAGAGAGTTATACATTACAACTGGTGGTTGAAGATAGCCTTGTTCACAATATTTGTACTCACAGGCCAATCAACAGCAACAATGTTGGGAAGACTATACTTTAACAAAGGAGGAAATAGTAAATGGATGGCAACGTTAGTTCAAACTGCTGGCTTCCCACTTATGTTTCCTTTAATCTTTATGTATCTACCAAAAACACCCCCAACACAAGAACAAATTACCCCAAAACCTTCTTATATTACCCTTTTTATGCTCTATATGTTTCTTGGTGTATTTCTGGCTGCAGATTGTATGTTGTACACTGTTGGATTGAATTTTTTGCCTGTTTCGACATACTCATTGATCTGCGCAAGTCAGCTCGGGTTCAACGCGTTTTTTTCTTACTTTCTGAATGGCCAGAAGTTTACTCCTTTCATTGCTAATTCGCTTGTGCTTCTTAGCTTTTCGTCTACGTTGCTGGTGTTTCAAAGTGATTCGGAGCAATCGGAGAAAACGTCGAAAAGCAAGTATGTAATTGGGTTTGTATGCACGGTTGCTGCCTCTGCAGGTATAGTTTTTATTAAAACTACTAGAAATTAAGATGATGTGCGTCGATAACAATATCTATCCACTAGTACAAAAACCACTTTTAACCCCGGTTTTTTAAGGCTTTTAACCCCGGTTTTGAGGGGGGGCTAAATGGGGGGGCGACTAAAGGTACCCTTTCAACCCCAGTTAAAAAACCGGGGCTAAAAACCCTTTAACCCCGGTTAAAAAACCGGGTCTGAAGAGGTTTCAAACCAGGTCTAAAATATACATTCTACCCCGGTTTTGAAGCTAAAGAACCGGGGCTGAATATCAATAAAAAAATAAAAAAAAATATATACAATAAATTTCCTAATTTACCACTCATTCACAAACAAAACTTAACTCAGTTAACTACATAACTTTTTTATTAAAGCAAATGAATATATTATAAATAGTTAAATACATCTGGAATTAATTACAACCAAAGCCAAAAAATCAAATAAACAAGCCTATCACAATCAACTTGAAGATTTGCTCTGATGAACCCCTCCACTAACCTCTATGCCATCAAAAATGCCAAACCTCCAGCCCTTCAAAAGAACCAAACAATCGAAATCCATCACTGCTAGAGTAGGAACCAAGCCGAGAAGGATTCATCTCCTATTACTTTAGTGTAGAGACACGTCATCTGTTGCCAATACTCCACATTCTAAAAAACCATCATGCAAATGCCATTATAAATATATGAAATTTAAGAACATGCACAATAAAGATAGTGAAACAAAGTTATTAATAATTATCAAGTCTAGCAAAAGTAAATATTCATGAGATACAAGCAGATATGTCAACATGGATTAGAAGTGTGGTCAGTGTTGTTTGTAGATGATAAGTAAGTCTATGATGATAAGTAAGTCTTGTGTTTGGATGGGTAAAGTCTAATGTCAATACTTCTATATGTCATGCATTAACTAAAGTCTCTTTCGGATATTAATAGCTATCTACAATGATCATATAAAACTTTATATTGACAGTTGACTAATGCAAAGAGCTCTAAAGAGAAGTAGGATAATATAAACAAGTCATTTATGAAAACGAAAAATCCAACCAAGAGAAGCTAGCATCATCATCTAACTCCACTGGACTATTATCCATGATCCAGAACCAGAAGTGATAATCAAAAGTAAGTAGATTACCTTCTTTGTATGTTTACTAAATTTCTCGATCTCTTCTTTATTCCCGCACTACAATAACCATAAAAGCACTATGTAAATATCTCATAAAAAGAAATTAAAATAAATTGTCAAAAGGCCAAATGCATTATTAAGATGGTGAATCCATCTTCGTAAGAACAACTAAACATAGCAAGATGATAGCTCTAATGGTGTAGCATGGCCAGACCCATCCAATGGAGTAGCAGCCAGCAACAACTACTTGTATTGGGATATAATTTTATCAGCTGATTTAATTAATATTAGAATGTAAGAAACATATGACAGATTGGTTTACAACTTCATAACCATGAGATAAAGCTATCTTTTGTGCGTTCGAAACAAAATAATCGTAAGCATGAGACTCGTTAAAGCCATGATGTTATAACTTGTATGACGACTGCTTTAAATATATTCATTTGTAGTTTTATTATCAAAACTGTTGACTTATATCAATATTACAACAACAAAAAAAGATGATAACTTCACATGAAAAGGAATGTACAAAGATATTCTAGAGTATTTACCATTTTGTATATGAAGAGTTGAGCTCCAGCAACCTGACTCAGCAACCTGACTCATTATAATAACTTGATTAATAACTCATTAAACCACAAAAACACTACATCTATGGATGTAATTTCTTTTTATTTTCATATACTTAAGTACAATCAGAGTTGCATACCTTAATAGATGGAGAACCAAAAAGGTAGTTCAATCGAACAATGTAAGTCAAGATTATAATAATTAACATAAACATGAAGCTCGAAATAACTTGTGTTCTTTATGACATAAACATAGTAAAATTAATTAAATAGCAACATAGAGATGAACTTTAGCTCATTAATATAGATACACATACGAGGTCCCTGTTTTCTTTCTCTTCGATTACAACCATCACAATTAAAGCAATCAACAACTTTTAGTTTTTCTAATACTTGTCATTTATTCAAAAACATATTACTCCGTAATACTTAGCATTCATCCTCCTGTAACAAACTGCATGAGTGTTAGTAAAGCAATCACAAACTAACTAAAAAGACCAAAGTATTTAACTTGTTTCTCCCTAACACCTAATCCCAAAAGTATAAAAGTATTTCATTTTGTAGCTTGTTGAAAGAATAAAAGTAGTGTTACTGAAAATTGCACAGGAAAATTAAACCACTTAATGAACTTCTAGTTAACTAAATGAACTTCTAGTTAACTATTTGATGAGGCATTTTATTGAATACCTACTGTGCATATTAACACAAATGATAAAGAAACTTCTAATCAACTTCCAGTTGGTTTCTTAAGCAGGCAGAATATAGTAGCCCAAGGGAAATTAAACAAAATATGATAAAAACAATGAAACAAAAAACACATATTCAAAGCACCTAAGTTAAGCAAGCTCAAATTTTCAGTAATCAAAATCAAAATACAAACATGTCATTCGAAATAAAACAGCAGCAACCTTCGAAATTGAAACCAACAGATTTCCAAACCTTGATTCGAGACCAACGATAAGTTATTCAAACGGGAACAACACTCGAAACCCTAGGCAACTATCGAATCGAAACCCAACAGAAAACAGAACCTTCAAATGGAAACCTTCGAGAGAATGAAATCTTCCAGATGCTTCAGCAACGTGTGAAAATAAAGTGAAACCTTCGAGAGAATGAAACCATCGCTTTTTTAAAACGAAACCTTCGATCCAGAAGGCAGAAACATTTGGTGAGGAGAGAATGAAATTTTGGTGAGGAGAAAACGCACTTTACTGATTTCGTGAGGAGGGAATTATTTTCGGGGCATTATTAATTTAGCATTTGGGCGGGAGAACGAAAAGATTCAACCCCGGTAATTTATTTAAAAACCACGGTTATATGTACTTTTCAGCCCCGGTTTTATAGACATAACCGGGGTTAAATGTTTTGAACATTCAGACCCGGTTATTTGTTTAAAAACCGGGGTTGAATGTTTCGTTATTTCATTCTCAACTTCCATGTTCAGTCCCGGTTTTTAAGTAAGGTAAGGGGGTTAAAACTTTTATAACTTTCTGACCCGGTTTTTTATTAAAAAACCGGGGTTGAATCCCGAAGTACGAATTTTACACCCCTTGCACACCTTTTAACCCCGGTTTTTTTGAACTTTTAACTAAAACCGGGTTTGAATGAGGGGGACTAAATGTCAATTTTGTAGTAGTGATCTTAGTTGTTATTAATCACTTAAATAAGTTAAACGACAAACTAATGTAAATACTTTTTATGTAAGTGATCTCTAAGTGTAACGATAGTATTCGAATCTTTTCTGATTTTTATAATACTAATTTTATTATATTTAAATTATCATATTATATTTATTTGCAGGGCCGGCCCTGGGCTTGGGTCACAAAGGCAGCCGCCCAGGGCCCCCCAAAATTAAGGACCCATTTTTCTTTGTAGCCTGTATTTATATATTTATGTTAATAAGCTTAGAAAAAATAGATTAAGCCCATTTTAAGTGAGCCCAATGACCAGGGCCGGTCCAACCATTTTATGGGCCCTGGGCGAAAACTAAAAAAGGGGCCCCCTAAACTTAATTTTTTTCCACATAATATATAATTTATATAGTGCTTATATATCACTAAATAAAGATTATGAAATACTTTTTAGGAGGCATGACTTAGGCTAAGACACAAATCAGATATTCACAGATAACAAATTGAAGTTGAATACTCAAATGAAATACGATTAGATTACTAACTTACAGCAGATGTTTTTTTAACACTTTAATAGCACTTACTGACTTACAGCAGATGTCTTTTTTTAACACTTTAACAACATAGCACTACAGCAGATAGGATTAAAGAAATTTAAGAGTCAAGACTTGGGAAATTGGAAGTAATACACCTGAATTGAAGCCTTGAAGGATTTGCCCAAATTCTGATTTCTGAATTCCCAATTATCTGAATGCCAAATGCCAATTCTGAAATTGAAAAAAAAACATATTAACAACTGAGATTATTGACTTAAGAAACTAGAAACATGATGAAATAAAGAAACTGATATTAGTATTTAGTAATAATTTTAATACTTACTAATTTTGTTCCATTCGGACCATTACCAATCTGAAATCCGAAGACCCAATTCGAGTATGGAGTATTGACAGTCAATGGTTTGAAGTTTGATTGAGGAATGAGGAATCAAGGGTTCGCCGGTTCGCCACTTGGGGTTCGTCAAGAATCAAGGGTTCTCGATTGATACTCTGATTTCTTAAAATCTCGAATTCTCGGTGGTTTGATCGAGTAACCAGTAGGTCGAAGATGAGAAAATAACATATTAACAGAGAGTTTATTATGATCGAGTAATAGTAGGTCGAAGTAACAAACTAACAATGGTGTTGGTTGACTTGGTTCGATGATACTCCAGATCTCGATTAATACTCCAGACGTCGATTCCATTTCCCCACGAAAAGCTACGATTCTCGAAGCGTCGTTCTAGTTCCGCCCCTTCGTTCAATCGTTTGATCGACTGATACGAGTCCCCTTCTGCAGTTTCTAAATTCTAGCGGATCTGTCCTTGTTTGTAGTCATTGGGCTCACTTAAAATGGGCTTAATCTATTTTTTCTGGGCTTATTAACATAGATATATAGATACAGGCTACAAAGAAAAATGGGCCCTTAATTTTGGGGGGCCCTGGGCGGCTGCCCTTGTGGCCTAGGCCCAGAGCCGGCCCTGCCAATGACTACAAACAAGGGCAGATCCGCTAGAATTTAGAAACTGCAGAAGGGGACTCGTATCAGTCGATCAAACGATTGAACGAAGGGGCGGAACTAGAACGACGCTTCGAGAATCGTAGCTTTTCGTGGGGAAATGGAATCGACGTCTGGAGTATTAATCGAGATCTGGAGTATCATCGAACCAAGTCAACCAACACCATTGTTAGTACGTTACTTCGACCTACTGTTACTCGATCATAATCAACTCTCTGTTAATATGTTATTTTCTCATCTTCGACCTACTGGTTACTCGATCAAACCACCGAGAATTCGAGATTTTAAGAAATCAGAGTATCAATCGAGAACCCTCGAGTCTTGATGAACCCCAAGTGGCGAACCGGCGAACCCTTGATTCCTCATTCCTCAATCAAACTTCAAACCATCGACTGTCAATACTCCATACTCGAATTGGGTCTTCGGATTTCAGATTGGTAATGGTCCGAATGGAACAAAATTAGTAAGTATTAAAATTATTACTAAATACTAATATCAGTTTCTTTATTTCATCATGTTTCTAGTTTCTTATTCAATAATCTCAGTTGTTAATATGTTTTTTTCAATTTCAGAATTGGCATTTGGCATTCAGATAATTGGGAATTCAGAAATCAGAATTTGGGCAAATCCTTCAAGGCTTCAATTCAGGTGTATTACTTCCAATTTCCCAAGTCTTGACTCTTAAATTTCTTTAATCCTATCTGCTGTAGTGCTGTGCTGTTAAAGTGTTAAAAAAAGACATCTGTTGTAAGTCAGTAAGTGCTATTAAAGTGTTAAAAAAAACATCTGCTGTAAGTTAGTAATCTAATCGTATTTCATTTGAGTATTCAACTTCAATTTGTTATCTGTGAATATCTGATTTGTGTCTTAGCCTAAGTCATGCCTCCTAAAAAGTATTTCATAATCTTTATTTAGTGATATATAAGCACTATATAAATTATATATTATGTGGAAAAAAAATTAAGTTTAGGGGGCCCCTTTTTTAGTTTCCGCCCAGGGCCCATAAAATGGTTGGACCGACCCTGTTTATTTGTATATATTGATAAATTATCTAAATTTTGGACTTAGAACTTTTTTTGAATCACTGTTCAATACTATTTTTGAATATTAAGAAGTGTGAAAATTTTAAAATCGATTTTACACGTTTATAACTAGAAAGGTTGTTGTTATATATACAAAAATATGTCTAAATTAGTTTACACGCTTTTAAATGTGTCAAGTTGTTTATTTTCTTACGTTTTTTCATATTTACGAAACCAGATATCTGTTACAAGAGGTTATATATAATTCTTTTTGCATTTTTATTTATGTTCTTACTGATAAGGTCAAGATAAATGTAAGTAACAAACGTAAACTGCTCGTTTTTCCTTTCACGCGAGTATAGCATGACTTCTCCAGCTGTAAGTAAACTTGTAGAATAGGATGTCATCCACCGACTCCTAATTGCAAAGTCATCGAAAAAGAGGAGGCCTACGCCCTATTAGCTGCCACAAATTAACCATGATAATTCATTAATATCAGTCAATCTCGAGCTATATATTATACGCACTCGCTAGTAAAAGAAATATAATTTTCCATTTGTTAGAGTGGTCTTAGTAGATTACCAGCCCCAACTAAAAAAACCAGGTAATAGAAGACTAGCATAGAATTACATACTAGCAAAAAACATTCCAACTACTCAAACATTTGATGACATAATTAATCAAATAGAGATTCGTAATGTTAATAACACTAAAGCAAGATTTTATTATATTCGTAAACACTTTAAATAAAAAATTATTGTTATTTGAATGTTTATTATTTAAAATATTTGTATGTGTAACGACATCCGACTTAGGTATAAGTGTTACCGATTTAAATAACATTTTATCAATTATAAACTCAATGGTTGTCATCAAAACACACGTCAAAACAACTGTTCACATATAAATTAAAACAAAATGATTTAGTTTCAAAGGGTCTCCACTCACATAAACTGTTAAAAAGACAACCGTTTGAAGCTGATGTCTTTGACTTTTGGAGTCAAACAATTTTTATGTGGTTGTTTAAGGAATTATAACCCATTTTCAAGTCTGAAAGTAGTTTATTTGATTGTCCAGGGTATGGGCTGATGCTTTCGACAACGCAGCTTGCATTTCAGAAGATCTTGAAGTCGGAAACTTACAAAGTTGTATTCGATGTCATTGTGTATCAAAACTTGATTGCAAGTGTTGCAATTCTGGTTGGATTGTTTGCAAGTGGTGAATGGAAGGATATAAAAGGAGAAATGGAAGGCTACAAATCTGGCAGGGTTTCATACATAATGAATCTGGTATGGACCGCGATCTCATGGCAGGTTTTCTCAATCGGTTGCATAGGTTTGATCTTTGAGGTTTCGTCACTTTTTTCAAACGTGATTAGTACTTTAGGGATCCCAATTGTCCCAGTTTTGGCAGTTGTGTTTTTTCATGAAAAGATGAATGGAGTGAAGATTATTGCAATGTTGCTTGCCATATGGGGGTTCGCCTCGTATATCTATCAGCATTATCTTGACGATGTTGAAGAAAAAGCCGAATCGAGAAATGTAAACCGTGAACTTGGTGTTATAGAAACAAGAATTGGTGAATAAAAAGTATATTTTACAACATATTATGCTGCATATTTGATGTTACTTTTGTCCACTTGTGACGTGTGTCGTCAATAACAAGAGTACAATGTTGCATATCTTAAATAAGATTACACGGAGGATTATTAAATTCGACAATCTGTATGTTAAGTCTTATGACATAATGATATGTATACGATAGTAATAACGGAAACTGTTATAACTAACTGTTTTCAAGTTGTAGTTAGTTGATTGTCTATTACTAAGGGATGTATAAAAATAGCAATGTAATAGTGAAGATTCATTCTTTTGATTAAGGGATGTATAAAAATAGCAATGTAATAGTGAAGATTCATTCTTTTGATTAATAAATAAATACTCACCCAATCAGAGCTGTTCTCGATTGGAAATTCTCTCGATTGTTACAGTGGTATCAGAGCTCACGTCCTCTAACCGTGGGCAATGAACCTCCGAGCTGTTCTTGGAGGCTGATTCTCGAAGATTATCGTTTCAATCTGCAATTCTCATCATCTCGAATCGCAAGTAACAGGAGGGTCTATCAATTAGGGTTTGTGTATGGTTCGAATAACAAACTCACAGATAATGGAGAGGTATGAAGATCTTAATCATCGAATGGAACAACAAGAAGTATCGATGGCAGAAGTTCAGAAGCATCTTGCGGAGGTCAAGGAGAATACGAAGGTATTGCCAAACTTGCTTGAGGGATTATGAATTCTCATGTCGGAATTCCACAATAGACCGAATCAAGGAACGTTTTCAATCAATACAAAGGGAGAACCTTCAGGAATACACTTCAACGAAGACCAAATTCCAACCAATTCAAGTGGCAGACACCGGTATTAACTTGTAAATCGACTCACCAAATTGGAGTTTCCATCTTTTGATGGAGAAGGTTTTAAAGAGTGGGTATATAGATGCAATCAGTTCTTTGAACTCGATGAAACCCCTAAACACATGAAGATCAGGTTAGTGGCAATTTATTTGAAGGCGAGAGCATTACAATGGCACCAACCATTCATGCGTGAATTGAAGGGCCAGAACATCAGTTGGAGTCAATATCTTGAAGAACTACGAAGCCAATTTGTAGAAGGTATTGCTTCTAAACCTTTAATTGAAGTTAGAAACCTAAAATTGATATCCACAGTGGATGAATACAATGCTGAATTCAATTCATTAAGAAACCAAGTAGAGGTCCCCAGCGACATGTTACTTGATCTGTATTTAGGAGGGCTTCCTAATGAATTCCTTTATGCTATCCAATTAATCAATCCCAAAACCTTAAACCATGCTATGAAATTAGCAAAGATTCAAGAAGGTGCATATTATGCACTTTAGGGAATGGAACCACCAAAAACCACTTTTAATACTGATGACAGCTTTAGCCACACAAAACTCCCAATACAAAAACATCAATACTCAAATGCACCTACACCTTGAGCATTACCTTCACCAAAATTTCTACCTTCAGTTCACTCCACGAACACCACTACATACACCCCTCAACACAAGGAACCTTATCCTACTCAAACTTACCCCAAACTATTTCTAAGACAGGGGAATGCTACTGCTCAAAGTAAGAATATGCCCATGAAACAAATGTCACGAAAAGATTATGATGAAAAAAGAAAAAAACAAATCAATGTTTCTTTTGCAATGAGAAATACACATCTGGGCATAAATGTAGATCGAACAAGGTTTACATGTTACTGTGTTCGGAAGGAACATATGCCATTTCTGAAGGTGAAGCATTAAGTGATAAGAAAGAACAAATGGTTGATGAATTATCTGAGGTAGAGGTCTCTCATTCATGCATTATTTGGTGCAAATGGTCCACAAACGCTGCAGTTAATTGGCCAAGTCAAAAAGCATTTGCTACTAATGCTAATTGATAGTGGCAATACTAATAACTTTTTAGATCTACATACTGCAAAGAGGCTTGGACTCAAAATGACCCCTATTAAAATGGTGGAAGTTCACGTAGCTGATGTGTTTAAACTTCGTGTATAATACATGTGTAGAAGAGTCAACTTGAAGATTTAAGGGATGCAATTCATTTCTGATTTCATGGTTATGCCTATTGGGGGTTATGAAATGGTGCTTGGAATACAGTGGTTGTCTTCGTTGGGGGATATCAAATGTAACTTTAATACCCCAATGCTGGAATTTATACATGAAAGCAAATGTATTAGACTGAATGGAGAAACAAGCAAGGGATCTTCAACAACAAAAAAGAAACAGCTAAGTTCCAAATGGATGGAAGAACAAGCTTACTTATTAAACAATTCCCAGTTAGTGCAATTGTGGCCTCTTCAATTAGAAGGTTCAGTACGTGACAAGCTCAAGTACCGTACGAAAAAACACTAGCAGAATTGCTAAGTTCTTTCGCTGATGTATATGCTGAACCAAAAGGATTACCCCCTGAAAGATTTTTGGATCACTCGATTACTTTACAACAAGGTAGTAATCCGGTCAATCTTAAAGCATATAAGTATGGACCATTGCTAAAAGACGTTATTGAAGAAATGGTTCAAGAAATGTTAAGATCAGGAGTTATCAGCCCAGCTATAGTGAATTCGCATCCCCTGTGGTTCTTGTCAAGAAGAAGGATGGTTTGTGGAGTTTTTGTTTAGACTATAGAAAATTGAACCAACTTACTATCAAAGACCAATTTCCTATTCCCATTGTCGAGGAATTGATCGATGAATTACATGGCAGCTTACTCTTTTCTAAATTGGACCTTCGAAGTGGCTACCATCAGATTAAAATGAAGGAAAGTGATATTGGAAAAATAGCGTTTCGAACTCATGAAGGTTTATACGAGTTTGTGGTGATTCCTTTTGGGCTTTCTAATGCCCCAGCCACGTTTCAAGGTTTAATGAATGCACTCTTCAAATCTTTTCTCAGGAAGTTCGTACTTGTATTTTTTATGACATATTAATCTATAGCAAAAATTGGGAAGAGCATCTAAAGCACTTGGAGATGGTTCTTTCAATTTTAAGGAAGCATTCCTTATTTTCCAAGATGTCAAAAAGTAACTTTGCAAGTTCTCAAGTTGAATACTTGGGTTATATTATCAGTAAGCAGACCCCAAAAAGATGTTGGTCCCAAAACGAAAATAACAAAGAAAATACACAAAGATCTTTCTTTTATTGCATCTGAACTTCGGTACAAAGTGGCACACAATGCCTTACATTTGATACATATTTATAGTGGTGCAAATGGCGGTTTTCCGGCGGTTATGCGGCGGTTCTCCGTCATCTCATGGTGGCGGTTGGCGGCTGACGGCCGTCGGCGGTTATCGCCGGTGGTGGGGGTACATAATTAATCTAGATACATTTTTCTAACTAAAAATACATTAATAATAAAACCTAACATTTTTGACAATTAATTCCAACATTCTCCCCCTTAATTGTCAAAAGCCTTCAATTTTGAATCTTGTGTCTTGAAATCTTCGGTCTTCAACTTGTTGTTGCCTTGTCATGAAAAACTTCGCAACTTGTTCTTCGATATTTTTGGATACGCCTCCAATAATTTCATGCAGTGCTATGATCTTCTTACGTCCAGATAGATCAATTTTCCGATTACTTCCACCTTTGCTGCTATGATCGCCCTTACGTCCAGGTTGATCATCTTTTCGGTTACTTCCACCTTTGCTGTTGCGATCTTCCTTAAATCTAGGTTGATCCTTGTTCAGGTTACTTCCACCTTTGTTGTTGTGATCTCCCCTAAAGCCAGGTTGATCAATTGTTTCCGATTACTCCATCAGTTTTTGTCTTCATCATTATGATCCATCATAAATCCTGATTGATCATGTTTTTCTGGTTGGTTACACCACCAACACTACTGTCTTCCGCTTCTGGTTGGTTATTCCACCAACACGTCTGTCTTCGTCTTCTGGTTGGTTATACCACCAACACTTTCTGATGCTCTTGGTTGGTTATGCCACCAACACTTTCTGGTGCTCTTCTACGGTTGCCATAAGTAAAGTTGGTTCCAAGTCTTCTTCAATAAGATTGGACTGTACTTGTTTCCTTAATGGACATTTATTTGCATAATGCCCATACTCCTTGCACTTAAAGCATAACACCCTGCTTTTATCACGAACAATTTTATTAGTGTCTCTATCCGCTTCTTTCTTGAAGTTTTTCTAGGGTCGTTCCAAAATCTTTCTGTCCGATCTGAAACTGTTATTCCCGTGGCCTCGTGATTGGTTAAATCCACCATGATCGCGTCTTCTGAATTGTTGGCCTTGATCTTCTTGTTGCGTGAACATCAATCCTTCATAAAAATCCACAGATTTTTCTTTCTTGTGTTTCAATCTTTCTTCAAATGTATTCAATCTTCCGATTGCTTCGTCTAAAGACATAATCTCTAAATCCGAGTATTGTTCGATAGATGCAACAATTTGAAGAAATTTATCTTGAACGACATTTAACAACTTCCGTACGAGAGTAGAATCTTCATACGTAAATCCCAAGCTTGCTGCTTTCTTGATAATACCCGTAAACTTCGTGTAAATGAATCGATTGATTCATTTTCTTTCATTTGCAACATCTCAAATTCCGATTTGAGTGTTTGTAGTTTCGCTTGTTGGACACTGTTTACTCCAACATGTCTTGCCTTCAAAGCATTCCAAACTTCCTTCGCTGTCTTGTACTTTGAAATAAGAAGTAACTGATCTTCCGGTAATGCTTGATAAATATGGGCAATTGCATTCTTATCCATATCTTTATCGACTTTGTCTGTCGATTCATTCTCAATTGCATACCATAACTTATGTGCTTCCAATATGACTTGCATCCGAATTGCCCAAGTTATGTAATTTGTCGATTTTAGCATCAGACACTAGAAATTCGTTGAAATATTTATTTCCTTACAAATCTTATCTCTTTTTGCAGTATCTTCTCCTCGTTACATACTTATAAATTTTTCTAAAAGGTTCGTCAAAAACTTAATCAAAATAAATATAAATATAAAATCCTTTTGATAATTATTGTTTAATTAATCAAAAGTTTTAATAAAAATATAACAACCAAAATAAAGATTTTAATTAAGTTTTAAAAGTTTGTAAAAACCCTTTTAAGAAAACGTGATCTGTCCTTGAAGGGAAAATATATGTATTATTCGTAAAATGTTTATTTTAAAAAAAGGGTAAAAGATTAGGGGAGTAAAATTAGGGTTTTAACCCTTTTTTTTACGCAGCCCTTTGCGGCGCTCCTTATGTTGACGAGAAAGAAGTGGCCGGTGCCCCTTCTTCGCTTTTCCGATCTGTTACGCTGCCCTGTGGCGGCGGTCTTCTGTGTGCGCCGCTTCTCCTCTGCCTTCTCGTTCAATCGAGTAAAACCCTCGATGGTCCTCCTTCGTCGCTTGTTCCAATAGAGTAACCCTTGATTTATTTGCTTTCTTCTTCGGCGATGCTCCGGTGGTCACCCCTTGCGAGTGGTCGTCGTCTCTGGTTCCGGTTAAGGTAATTCCCCTTCTTCTCCGGTCAAGAACCCTTTGGCTCTGATACCAATTGTTGGTCCCAAAACAAAAATAACAAAGAAAATACACAAAGATCTTTCTTTTATTGCATCTGAACTTGGGTACAAAGTGGCACATAATGCCTTACATTTGATACATATTTATAGTGGTGAGAATGGCGGTTTTCCGGCGGTTATGCGGCGGTTCTCCGTCATCTCACGGCGGTGGTTGGCGGCTGACGGCCGTCGGCGGTTATCGCCGGTGGTGGGGGTACATAATTAATCTAGATACATTTTTCTAACTAAAAATACATTAATAATCAAACCTAACATTTTTAACAATTAATTCCAACAAAAGATCGAAGATATGTTTAAATGGCTTGAACCAAAATCCTCAAAAGAACTCGAGGGGTTTTTGGGGTTCACAGGCTATTACTACTGAAGATTTGTTCAAAACTAGAGGAAGGTAGCAAAACTGTTGGGTTAATCATTTATTTATCGGGTGACGGTACTTAAAGTCACATTACTGGTCCATTTTTAGTTCGTTTATTTTATTACGATTCAAGGGCATGCATCACTGTCGGATGAAGACCTGCAGCCCAATCGCTAAGTGGGATTCAAAAGGAAAAGGGTCATGCATGTTGATCCATGCATGTGGAAGTTAGTTGGAAGCATGGCTGAATTAGTCTTATTATTGTTAACTCTTTTATTATTTGTTTTTTAGGTGTCAAGAAGTGGAAACGTGCCTTGAATCTTACTCGGTTAGTTGTTTCTAAAAGTTAGGAGTTAGTAGAGTCTATTTCTTATTTAAAGCATTGGTGTATGTAAGGCTATATATATAGCCATTTCCTTATGAATGACGTATGAGAAGAAGTAGCAAGTTGTGAGAAAGTTTTCAGTCTTGTTCCTTTATATTCATATTAGTGAGTTTGAGTGTTCAACCTTAAAGCTTTGAACCAACAAAAACCACTCACCAATATATTAAAGAAAGGAGGGTTCAATTGGAATGAAGAAGCTACCACATCATTTCAAATGCTTAAACTTGCGATGACTACAACACCTGTTTTACCATTATCAAATTTCGATATTCCCTTTGTGATCGAGACTTATGCACCAGGGGGGATTGGAGTTGTGTTAATGCGAAACAATCACCCAATTGCGTTTTTCGGCAAAGCATTAGGACCTAAACATATTCATCTAGCCACTAATGAAAAAGAATTGATTGCAATTGTGGATGCCATTCAGAGATGGAAAAGCTACGTGTTTAAGAAACCTTTTATTATAAAAACAGATCATCAGTCTTTGAAATACATTCTCGAACAGAAGGAGTGTAATCCGACATTATAAAAATGGTTGAGTAAGCTTTTGGGACTCCAATACACAGTTGTGTACAAGAAAGGGTGTGACAATGTTGTTGCTGATGCTTTGTCTAGATAGCCTAACATGAATTCAACTACTTGTTGTATGGCTGTCTCAACTATCTTTTTTTATTGTAAACAAAAAATTGAGCAAAGTGTTCAAGTTGATGAAAAACTTCAGGCATTAATAGATGTTAGTAAAGAAGATCCAACAACAAATTCTAAATATACCTTAACAAATGGAGTACTTTTAAGGAAAGGAATAATAGTGGTTGGAGAAGATAAGGATTTACGAGCAGCGTTAATTAAATATTTTCATGATAGTGCCTTGGGAGGACATTAGGGGTTACATGCTATAACCATGAGATTAAATCAGGTTGTGTATTGGAAAGGGCTACAAGATCAAGTTCGAAATTATGTTCAAGAATGTGATATTTGCCTGCAGGGTTGTTACTACCTCTAGACATTCCAAATCGTTTTTGGTCTACTATATCGATGGACTTCATTGAAGGATTACCCGGATCAAGGGATTTTCAGTAATATGGGTAATAGTAGACAAGTTGAGTATATTTTGGCACTTCATAGGTCTTAAACACCCTTATTCTGCTGCTTCTTTGGCCAAAGTTTTCATGGAAAACGTTAGCAAATCTATGGAATGCCTGATAAAATAATTTCGGATCGTGATCCTATTTTTTTGAGTAACTTTTGGAAGGAGGTGTTCAATTAGTTTATCATACTCGGTTAGCTTATTCTACTGCATATCATCCTCAAAGTGATGGCCAAACCGAAGTTATCAACAGATGTTTGGAAACTTATCTCAAATGTTTTACAATGGATAAACCTACTAGTTGGTATGAATGGTTACCATTAGCTCCATTGTGGTACAATACATCTTACCACTCTAGTCTTCAAATGTCTCCTTATCAAGCTTTATTTGGTCCATCACCTCCTAACTACATTCACTATAAAGCTAAAGATTCAAAAAATCAGGTTGTAGACAAAATGTTGTCAACACAAGAAGTCAATGTACAATTGTTAACAAGGCACAAAACAGGATGAAGGTTCAAGTTGATAAACACCGAAGTCAAAGACAATTTCAGGTAGGAGATTAGGCTTATTTGAAATTGCAGCCTCGTTGACAACATTCAGTAATAAATGATCTTTTCATAAGCTAGCTACAAGGTACTATCGGCCCTTTCAAGTAATAGAACGCATTGGATCAGTATCTTACAGATTGAACTTACCTGCAGGGTCAAAGATTCACAATATATTTCATGTTTCACTTATGAAAAAGAAGGTAGGGAATCATACTATAATGGGGTCACTTCTTCCCATTACAGACAAATGAGAGTTTATGTTGTTACCCCTGAAATTTTTGGATAAGAGAATGATGAAATATAAGAATAAGCTGGTATCCGAATCACAAAACAGAATGATGAAAATACTGCAGTTGTAATCCCCCAAAAAAAATTTAATATAATATAAATAGAGAGGCACATCAAACACGCGTTCCAAAAATATAATTACAGCAGAGTATTTAAAATTGTATCGAGTTTACCAAAGCATTTAAAACAAAACAATGTCTGTAACGAATTTAAATAAAACTTGAACGTTGCTGCTACTGCCGCTGTGCCGAAGCCCCGTCCAACACGATTCCCGAAGAACTTGAAACATGTCAACAACAACGGGGAAGCACAAACCCTAAACCCTAAACCCTAAACAAAAGTAAAATAATCTTGAGTGTTAGCATAGCGAATCCCATCGGCAAAACCTACGCATACATGAAACAATACCAAGTTCAAATCGTTGAATTACACAACTAGGTCGAACCACACTAAGGTCAAAATAACACAATTCTCAAATCTAAAAAACGCTGGAGGTGACACGATCCAACTACAGGCCCAAAACTCTATTTTCTTCTACTGGGCTGGGCTTCCATGCGTTGGGCTCACTCTCGGCCCAAACCAAAACTAGGCTTAAGTCGAATCTCAATCCATTCGAAGCCTTACGTCGCATTCTAAATCCATTCAAAGCCTACATATATCTTTATAAGTCGCATTCCATTCACATGATATAAGTCGGATTCAAAATATATATCTCATTAATTTACTACAACAAAACCATACATATATATATTATGAAATTCGAATCTTACTTCATTGTGCAAGTCGAATCCTTAACATCCTACTAAAGTCGAATTCATCATGTACAACATAAGTCGAATACTTTCTAGCCTGCCACAATATATATATATATATATGATTCAATCTCAGCCGTTCATTTTGTAAGTGGAATTCATTGTTGGAGAGCATGAAGGGATAAAGTATGGCAGAGTGCATGTGAGGAATTCCTGGTGGGCAATAAAAAAAGGGGAATTGGACGGCTGGGATTGAGTCTCCCATTCTCATTAAATTTAAGGTTCTCATTTGAACCCTCCACTATATATATATATATATATATATATATATATCTATATATATATATATATATATATAGGGGAGAGTGAAACGAGAACTGTTTTTCGTACGAGAACTGCGAGAACCAATCTAAGTCGTTCCTTGGATATGGGAACTTCATGGATGGAAAGCGTGGAGGGGATCAAGTGTGGCAGGGTGCATGTGAGGAATTCATGGGTGGGCAATGACATTAAAGGAGGGGGAATTGGACGGCTCAGATTGGTTCTCGCAGTTCTCGTACGAAAAACAGTTCTCGTTTGAACTTTTGCCTATATATATATATATATATATATATATATATATATATATATATATATATATATATATATATATATAATGCGTGCAGATTTCTAGCTAGCAGTATAAATATTTTTATACTGTGCGACTTTGCATGTTGGAATAGGAGAACAAGTGCTGCCATTATGGGCCTGCCAGCCCAACATTTATGTTCTATATTGTATGAATGTATGCCAGGAAATTGAAACACAGGTCAAATGCCTCATATGCCACGTATTTGACCATATATATATATATATAGGCAAAAGTTCAAACGAGAACTGTTTTTCGTACGAGAACTGCGAGAACCAATCTGAGCCGTCCAATTCCCCCTCCTTTAATGTCATTGTCCACCCATGAATTCCTCACATGCACCCTGCCACACTTGATCCCCTCCACGCTCTCCATCCATGAAGTTCCCATATTCAAGGAATGACCGAGATTGGTTCTCGCAGTTCTCGTACGAAAAACAGTTCTCGTTTGAACCCTTCCCTATATATATATATATATATATATACACATATAATTCATTCTCTGTCAGCTATTCATATATATATATATATATATATATATATATATATATATATATATATATATATATATCGGAAGTCAAGTGGGCCGAAACCCAAATTGATACTGCAAAGCCAGATAGAAACGCCAAGTCGAATTTAGCAGGCACACAAGTCGAAATTTAAAATACCATGCAAGTCGAATATTTAAAAAAACAACAAGACGAATTACTCTAAAAAGGCACAAGTCTAATTGGTCTAAAAATGCTCAAGTCAAATTGCTCTAAAAATGCACAAGTCGAATTGCTGTAACGTCTTCCTTACTGCTCTTCCTGCGATGGTCACACAGCACACACCCGAGACCCCACTTGAATTTCCTAAACCCTTAAAAACCCAACCAAAATTCACCATTTTAGTCCTTAAAGTTTCCTAACCACTTCTAGGAAACTCCTTTCTAAATTAGGTGGTTAACATCAAGTTTAGGTAGGTAAAATCCTCATTTTGGTTTCTTGCTTAACTTCTCAAGAACACTAATATAAAAATGCTTAATGAAAACTCAAACAAACTAGGCTGAAATGATAGAAATGCTTAATGAAACATAATATAAAAATTTGGGTTCATTACCTTGATGATTCCTTGGTGGTTTGTCCTAATCTTGAACCTTAATTTCTTCTCCTTTCTTCTTGGCAAGAACCAAGCATGAAAATTCTCACACTACAGGTTTCTTTCTCTCTTCTGGTGCTTCAGTTTTTCTTTTTTAATGGAACAGTTATGTGGATGTGTTTTTACCCTAAGTTAATATATATACTTCTTTACCTTGGGCCAAGACCAACTCTTCATCACAAGTTCAAATATCCTAACTTCAACTAAACCCAACAATATAATTACTAAGCACAATAATCAATTCCATTAATCCATTACCCTAACAAAAACATATAATTATTCAGTCTGATAATAGCTCTTCCTCTCTAAATCAAATACGTTATTTTATATACAGTCACTCCTAAGAGCCTAGTTATTGACTATCTCTGCTTCTAAAGGTACTCCTAGTTCTACTGATGCTTACTTAATACAAACACAATGATACGATAATTTACTTGCCTTAGAACCAATTAAAACAGATATAGATACTGTGTCAACGAATGAATACCTGCGATCCAGTGACTTTTCAGGTTAATGAAATGGTTTATTTAAAAGTTTCACCGTGGAAGGGTGTCATTCGATTTGGTAAGCGTGATAAACTTGCTCCACGATACATTGGGCCGTTCAGAATCAGTCAGATTGTGAATGAACAGACAGTGGTTCTTGACTTACCATCAGAATTAGCGGGTATCCATAATACTTTTAATGTTTGTTATCTGAGGAAATGTAAAGTTGAAGATGAGCAGATTCTCCCTCTCCAAGAATTACGTGTGGATTCGTCACAAAAGTTAGTAGAAGAACCCGTTGAGATCCTCGACAGATCGTCTAAAAAGACTCGAAAGAAGAATATTCCATTGGTGCTTGTTAAGTGGAAGCATAGTCTTGGATCTAACTTGACTTGGGAGAGAGAAGATGAAATGATATCCCGCTATCCGTACTTATTTGAGGGCGATCAGATTCCGAGGACGGAATCTCCTTTAAGGGGGGTGGATTTGTAACATCCCAAATCTGGGTTTGGTAGTACTCAGAGCTTCGTATGTGATACGTAATATTTATTTGGATTTTAATTGGTTTTATTTTGATTAATTTTAATTTCTAGTGGTTAATATTAGTGTTAGAACTTTAGACATATATATATATATATATATATATATATATATATATATATATATATATATATATATATTTATATATTTAAAAGAATATTTAAATAAAGCATGGCTTATGAGATAAAAAAAAAAGATTACCTCAAATATCTTGTGCAGTGTATCGATACAGAAGGTATAGACCTCCAGACTTCATTTAGTTTTTTTACCTCTCTTTGATGATACCCTAAGTTGCTCTCTAGAAGCCTAAATCACTTATTATTATTTGGATTTTGTTCCTGGGTTACCTTCATTTGAAAGCTAAATAGGTATGTAATTTGAATCTCTATTGTGTTTTCATGAATTCTTGCAAGAACAAGAAGAGGGTTATTTTTTAAGGGTTTATGAGTAATTGATCTAAATTGCAAATTGATTGGTTTCTTGAGTTTACACATGTTTATTAGCAAGTTTGACAATGAATGAATACATTATTGATAGAAATTTAGTGATTTGGTGTTAGGAGCATGAAACCCTCATTCATGGAGGTAGAAGATGAAGCTTTTGTTTGAACCATGAAATTATCTCTTACTACTGTTGCTGTACACTGTATGTATATAAATATGTATGACAAAAATTAAACAAGGATGGTTGTTGTGTTGCTATTAGTCATCGAAGCAGAATAAAAAAAAAAAAACAAGGGCTGCTGTTTTGTGTGCTGCGTGGGAAACAAGAAAAAGAAAAGAAACCATTAATTGAATTTGCTTCTTGATGCATGCTGCTTAGAAACAAGATAGATATATTTATGTATGGTATGTTGTATGTATGTATGTGTATAAAAAAGAGGGGAATTACTTTTGGAGTTTTGGTCCCTACTACTTGTGCTTTGTCGTACATATATATTTACCTTTCAAGTTGACAAGTGTAAACTTATTTTTTTTAATATATGATTGTATTCATTGTTTTTGCATATGTTGACCATTATGAATAAAGAAATAAGTTATATATAGATGATAACTTATGAAGTATATTATACTCTTGTAAATTGATATTTTAATTGCATTGAGCTTAGCTTGACTATTAAAGTCAAGGGAAATATTTATGTGTTATATATTGATTTTGAGTTTGTTATGAATCGTTTAGTATCTATGAGTGTAATGTGAAAGTATACTAACTTGTTGGTTTTGTTGTGGATGTTAGGTCCCCAACAACGCGCATGTGTTTTTGGAAAGTGATTCTCGTTTTCGAAGAAAGGTGAGTGATATGTTATAATTGAATAATTATAACCCAGGTAACTGTTTAATATTTAATTGGTTTACAAGCATTAGTTCCGGACTTAAAGTCTGAGGCAGTTTTTATATCGCTTCCAATTAAAGTATGATTATTGAGATTTGAGATTATGAGTTATTTGTTTTTTTTAATAACTTCTAATATGGGAACATGTTCATTTTTCGGAGGTTGTCTGATTGACAGGCCTACTCGGGTCAAGTACTGAGTTAATGGGCTAACAGTAACTCCCATAGGCCAATGGGGGTGCGGTTTGATCCACCGCCGTTCCTCCTGGCGAAGCGGGTCAAAATGGAGACCCAATTGTTTGAAACTGTGCAGTGATAACTGCAACTATGTGTTATTTTGATTTGATTCTTGATTTATAGTTATTCAGTGAGATGTATTGTTCACTTAGCTTTACAGCTAACGGGTTTTAATTGCCCTCAGGTTTGTAAAGTTTTGGTTGCTGTGAATTTTGTGGCTTCTTGGTGGGATACTTTACAAGAGGTTGTTGAGCCCTGTTTTGGAAAACCTGTAACACCAAGTTTGTTCTTGAAATATGTAGCAATTATATGCATACTTTGTTAAACTCTTTTGAAAGGTTCGGTTGTGAACCTAACACTAGATATGTATATATTTTAGTAAACTCTATTGGTTTACTATTTTGTAAATATAGTATATATTCCAATCTTCCGTTGTGTTTAAAAAAAATTTGGCTTGAAATTATGGTGTTACAATTTGGTATCAGAGCTCTGGTTTGAGGGAATTGAATATTTTGTGGAGTGTTCAGTCTCAAACCCGGGCTCAAATACGTGAAGTATCCCATCAGCAAGGTTTGTTAGATGTAACCTTTTTGTATTATGTTTATGTGTTAATGTATATAACGCTAACCCCTATATCAATTGTGTTATTGTGTATTTTAGATGCCTAGAATACAGGATATTGACCTGAACCAAGAGCCTTTGTTGGTCCCAAGTGGTTCAAGTATCAAGATATATGGATGGAACAATGGCTAATAATCTATAAGATGTAGAGAGAATAAGTTTCACCATACAAAACACACACATAAGCTCTTTGATTATGCCAAAGTCCACCAAATGACAACTAGTCATTTGGCTTATATACCCCTAAGGGTATTTACATATTAAGTCCTTTTAGTTTGTACGTAGTACAAACGTCACCTAGAATTCAATCTTCTAATCTATACAATATTTAATTCTAACAATCTCCCCCTTTGTATAGAAAATAGAAGATGTTGGTCTTTTCAGCTTCATACGATCTTTAATAATCTCCCCTTACAAATATGCAGATTTCTTGCTGCATTCTTTAGAAGCTTTTGGGAGACAAGACTTGAATGATTTCTTTTTGAATCTTCGGTATTTGATTGGATGTCTTCAGAGTGTCTTCTCTTCTTAAAAATTAGACTCTTCAATTTTCAGAATAGTCTTCAATTTAAAATCTTGATGAGAACTTGAATCTTTAAAGTTCACAGTAACATCCTTTTTCTTGTGATTTTCGGACTTACACCTGTAACCTAAGATTTTTCAACCTTCGGTTGTATGAACGGTTTAGCTTGAAGTGGTTTTCAGCATTTGCGATCTTGAGCCTTTAAACAAAACGATTCAGGAAGAATATTTGTTTTCTCCCCCTTGAATGTAGCTCTAGATCTTGTTTATTTCTTCAGAACTTCTTGAGTTTTTAGTTAAGCACTTTCACTGTTCTGAGATTTATATCTTTCCTTCTGTTGTTCTTTTCTTTGCTCCCCCTTGACTTGACATATGAATTTTCAAAAAATGGTTCTTTGTCTCCCCCTAAACACACGAATCTGTACTTGATCGATAAGCTCAAAATCAACTGATTTAGTATTAAATTTTCTCCCCCTCATGATGATCAGGATTCATCATGAACATCATGCACATGAATTTTGTATTTGGCTTGATTTTGACCTGAATATATGAACACTTGAAGCTTTGAACCCGCATCATGAGAATCAGTTGAACTAACATTGTGAAGGTGTCACCACAATGATATAACAATTAAAGCATCCGAGACAGTCTTTAGGGCACTGCCTCAAAGTTCCCGTGGTATAACACCGAGATCACATAGATTCTCGTTAACACAACAGTTTAAATAAACTATGTGACCTACATTCACAACTGGTAAAGCGTTAATTCTGGTAGGATTTCCATCTAATCATCGTGAATATCACATAAGATATCACTCCAAGATGTTCCGGTAGTCACGAAAGACTAACATGTGTCCTAAGTAATGAAATTTATATTCGAATAAGCTCTAGACTCTATCAGTGCATGAAAGAGGCCGGGGGACCAGAGTAGCTGTCCTCCTCGTTTCAATATCAACAATCTCCAAGTGAGATGTCGATAGAAATGTGTTAATTCTCCGTGTGAAGTTGAAACAATTATCTTTTAAGAGATAATTGAGTAGCTGGGTGGGGTTAGTGCATTGCATCACTGGGTTCATGATGTCTAGTTCAATACCATATCTCAACAAATGAGATCTAGTAGCAGACGTGGTTACCCAGATGTATACTATTTGGTAAGGATCTTTCTTTTCTTTTGATCTCGTCTCACCCACAGCTCTCTAACTATTTTTCAACTTCTCCCTCAAACTCACTTTCTAAATTGACGTATGTAGCTCTGTTTTTAGGATACATAAGGACACGTTTTAGCATAGGAGAAATCATTGTGATCTTCAACAAAAATGATTTTCAAGAAATTCATTGTTGAGAAGGATTGTCAAGGACGATTTGAACAATCAGAGAATATGAACAATGAAGGTATTTTGACAAACGATGTCACAAAATGATTTTACAGTGAAAGCTCAAGATGATTTGTTGATCATATGCACCACCATCTCCTGTTCCACCCCTCTCTATTTAATTTTACCTCTGCACACCAATCAGTATCCTGTGATAACTGATTTTGCTCACCTAGATGACCGAGTAAGTAACCCTTACTATCTCTTTCTAGAATATGGTGAGCTCCTGTGGCAGGTCCTTCCGGTTCTGGATAGACCATAGGAGTATAAATGCCTACACTCCCTCACTTATGGTGCCGTTTCAATCATTTGAATAATATCTATCATGAATGAGCGGTTTCCAGAAAGAATGAAACATTTAAGAACGAAGGAAGGAATGATATGAGATGGAAACGCGGAAATGAAAGGCGATCTTTCAAAAGATCAACGAAGAGTGAATCAAGAAAGGTATCAAAATGAATCGAAGAATGAATACCTTCTTGAACAATTAACTACAAATGAAAACCAAAAGTCTTTTTGAATTTTGCAATTTTATAATGTTTTTGGATTTTCATTTTTCAATGTTTGGATTTTCATTTTTCAATGTTTTGGAGTTTTCGAAAGATATAAAACAGTAAAAACAAAAACTCCCCCTAAATTGATGCATGAAAATTGTTTTCATCAATTAGGTGAAGATAAAAACATTTTGCTCCCCCTGCAATAAACAATCAATTAGAAAGCAAGTTATATCATGAAATGATAAATAGCACAAAATAAGCGTCTCAGAACATTAGACTCGGGCTAATGCTGAACAAAATGAAATTGAATTGAATTGAAGGGGATCTCCATCTTGTTTGAAAAATTTGAGATTTAAAAACTAATCAGCATATTGAACACAATGATCTTCACTGCAGTCTGAATGATATTCATTGTGCTCAAACAATGTCTCTTTAGTGTTTACCTGCAAAACGGATTAACAAAAGTTGGTACCCATTTTTTATTGGGTCCAGATTTGTTAGTAGCAGGTTTTGACATCCATTTTTGCATATTTTCAACAATCACGGGTTTATGGACCTTTCTATTCAAAGGTCCTGAATGCCATTGAAGAATTCCGTTTTTAACAACAAACTCTTGTTTGATTCTAGACGATTTGCAAATTTTCTCTTTTGAAAGACGGATTAAATGCTTGACTGAGTAAACTACGAACGGATACTTTACGTCAGTTTTGAGCACAAGATCCCCATTTGTTCTTGGGTTGGAGAAATATTTACGTCTGTTGTTGTTGTGAGGTATATGATTTGGCTTAACAGCTCGAACCTCTTTTTGTGGAATCCTCGTTGTTGTTGGGATTGCAGTTGACTATAAATCATCATGTATAAACTTCTTTACTCTGTATTCAGATGGTTTGGGAGTCATTTCAGAAGATTTTTGCTTGACAGTCCAGGATGATGTGGTCGTCTTCGAAGCTGATGGATTACATAATGATGTTAACTGTGCGACTGTTTCAGATAGATTCTTCTTTGAGATCCATGCTTGTTTGGGTTTCGGCAAAGCATCATCTGTAATCACAGAACAAGCAGAATTAGAATTACTTGAAGAACAAGTATTCTGTTTAGAATTAAAAGCAGCTTGTTTGAATTTAGGGTTCTGTTTCGGAGAGTGAGTCGTTGCGGCTGAAGGTGATTTCACTTGATAAGAAGATCCAACAGATACTGTGACCTTAGGAGTCTTCGCAGTAGTTGATGCATTGGTGAAATCTTTATTTGAAAGCTCAGAACCTGCAACAGAGAAATAGGAATCAGATTGGCTACTACAATGTGAAACTGAATCAAAATTAAGAATGTCAGTAGAAGTCTTCGTTGATTCAGCAAGTTTTGCTGCGTTAAGCTCAGCATTAAGAATCTTAGCATTAACTCTTTCTGCTCTTTCTCAAACTTCACTCTCTTAGTGTCCAGTGTCGTTTGCAGTTCAGATATCTTCCTCTCTAAGATTGAACGAGAAACATAAGATTGAATTGACACATGCAGCTGTTCTTCAAGTCCTTTGACTTTGTCCTTTAACTCAGCCTTTTCAATGCACAGTTTGTCTATGATCTTTTTATCATTTTTCACCACAGTAGATAATTTTTCGTTTAGCTTGGCATTGGCTTGTGTCAATTCGTTAATCTTATTCATTGCAGTCTCAATATCTGTTCTTTTATGCTCTAATTCAACTGCATAAGATTTACATTTCTGTTTGGCAAGTTGAAATTGACCAGACATTGTGGATACTCGCTCATTGAGCTTTGCATTAGCCGTGATCAAATCAGCGGCTTTCTGCTTCTCAGAATGTAACTTTTCAGAATTCTGTTCAAATGCTTTGAGTTGAGCAGTTAAATCAGAATTTTCTTGTGTAAGCTCTTTGAGTTTTGTAGACAGATCAGAATTCTCTTGTTTCAACGCTCGTGTAATTCTGACTTCTTTTACACAGTCCATTCCATGCATTATCATGCGTTTCAAATATTATTTTCCACATGCGAAACATGAATCTGTCTGCTTCATTAAACGGATATTTAGATTCCTTCCATTTATGAACTTCCTGTTCAATAGTGATTATGCAAAATGTGGTTCTTTTAAGATCCATCTCGATACCTGAAAAATATAATGATCGTTTAGGATTGAATTAATTTGATAAAAAATTAATCAACTAAAATGATTTTTAAATCAATTTAGAATGAGTTGATTAACGGCAACAATGATATGCGTCAACAATGATTTACGACAATTAAGATCAAATTGACGAAAGTGAACAAAGTTGCGACAACAATGATATAGCAATAAGCGCGATCTGATAATGAGCAAACAACAATAGCAGTCTTCTTGAAAAAGGACTATTAAATTCAAAATGAGAGGTGCTCAAGTTCCTAAATTGGCAATTAAAGTCGAATGGTGTTGGCAATTAAGAAGGCAGCCGACAAAACAATTAACATGTCATATTCGAAGGAATTCAAATAGAAAATTAGTTGCTCAAATGGAAATTGTATTAATTCAAATAACTAATGAAATGGCAGAAGCTAATGAATTTTGTTCGATGCAATGTGATGGACAAGAATAAGATTCAATGAACTAATTAATTGTGTCCACACAATAATATTCCAATGAAATGGTGCACTCCACGACAAAACTCTGTTCTCGCCTGACAATTAAATCAACTAATTAAATATTGAATCTGCAAGCAATTAATTTGTATGTGAAGTTGCTGACCGAATTACTACCCTCGAGGGAAACAAAATCAATTAAAATCCTTGATGAGGCGACAATTGATCTCTGGAGTTAATGACAGCTAACCTCGAAAACATGCAAAGTAATTACATTTGAATATAAAAATAACAGATCTCGATGACAGCTAATGTATTAGGTCGATGACAGTTGGGTATTTAATGTAAATGGACAGCTCAATTTTAAAAATGAATATTAAATTCTGTGCGATAGCCCTTTTAAAAATACGGCCGATAGAATCGTTTGATAGGCTATACGCGACTGATAGATTGGTTTGATAGGGTCCGTGCGATAGGTACATGCGATTGAACCGTGCGATTGGGCTTCCTTTACACTCGAGACAATCGCATGCGATGGGTTCCGTGCGATAGGTCTTGTCACGGCTGATAGCTTTCAAATACGACCGACAGAATCCAACAAACACCTACAAACACCTTTTTCACACACTAACACATCCAAATCAGATCAAACCTTAAAACTTCATCTTCCTCATCAAAACTCACTCAAGAACACGAAGAACACGATTTTAAAAACACTTCCAAAATGATTTTTCTCTTCAGATCTATGCAACTCCACTTCTACAAACACTTTTTATGTACTCCAAACTCGAAAACAAGTATCAAAATTCCCGTTTTTGAGCAAAATCGTTAAGAACACTTTCAAAAACCCGGAAAACGAAAATTTAGATCTCTCTCAAACCGTAAGGAGTTTTTGCATGACATTTTTACAGAATATTCCTTACATATAGAGGAACAACATATCCGAAAATGAGCTCAAACAAAGCTTGTATGGTTTTTCTATGAATTTCTGAATATTCCAGCCCAAAAAGTTCCGAAAATTCCGAAAATTTCAGCAAAAATGCTTCAAAATTTTTGATCAAAACTACTCAAATCAATCCTAATCAAGCTCTGATAGCACTTGTTGGTCCCAAGTGGTTCAAGTATCAAGATATATGGATGGAACAATGGCTAATAATCTATAAGATGTAGAGAGAATAAGTTTCACCATACAAAACACACACATAAGCTCTTTGATTATGCCAAAGTCCACCAAATGACAACTAGTCATTTGGCTTATATACCCCTAAGGGTATTTACATATTAAGTCCTTTTAGTTTGTACGTAGTACAAACGTCACCTAGAATTCAATCTTCTATTCTATACAATATTTAATTCTAACAGCCTGTCAATCAACCCCCTTTTCCTTGGCAAAATATGGATGACTATGCAGTTCAGAGGGAGGCTTATGTACAACAGATTGAGGCAGAGTTAGAACAATTACGGGCATTACATCCTGGAGGAGCTTCTATAGAGAAAAAGAAATATGGTCTATATAAAGACTTTAACAATGACAGACCTCCTAAATTTGAAGGAAGTGACGATCCCAATGTTTAGATGGATTGGCTACAGGAAATCGATCACGTATTTGGTGCATGTAATGTGGATCCCCGTGAAAGAGTTATGTTAGAACCTAGAGGAGGGTGAATAGGTTATTTTAATTAGTTTACAAATTTTTTACACTTACAAATTTTAATAAGTGGTGTTATAAAGATTGATCTAGAAGTTTATATCAACACACCAAATATTTGCAAGTATTTAAAGAGAGTAGAGATAGAGAGATATCACCAAGTAGTAGACAAGAGATTTATAGTGGTTCATGCAAGTGTTAACAAACTTGCACTACATCCACTCCTTGGCATCACACACCAAGAGTTTGCTCAACTAAAACTTATCTCTTTCAAGGTAGAGATAAACCTTTACACTTCTCTCTTTAGTTTACAAGAAATACTCTTCTCTCTTGCAAACAAGGCTAAGATGAGCTTAGCTTCACTCTAATTTGATGGCTAGAGTTAATCTTCACTTCTCTCTAATTCTATAGGCTAGAGATAATCCTCACTTCACTCTAATTAGAAAGGATAGAGTTGATCCTTACACTATTACAAAATATATAGAAAGATGATGTAGTGTTTAAGCTTTGAAAGCTTTGCTCTTGCTTGATTCTTGATCTTGAATGATAGATGAATTATCAAAGAATATGAGCTCACAAGATAAGAATATATGTTATGTGTTTTTGCTTGTGCACGAGATGCTAAAAAATGAGGTTTGAGTTGGTTTAAATAAGGAAAAAGGTGAAAGTCCAAAAGCTGTCCAGTACCTTCACGGACGATCCACGGTCATTTGTTTAATTAATGTACAAAGAGGAATAAGGTTTGCTTTAAATGTCAGAAGGAGGGGCATATGTATCATGAGTGTCCAGAAAACCAACAAGCTCGATCGACTGGTGCTTCTGGTTTCGGTTCAGGTTAGAAGAGGAAGGAACCCCCTCGTGCTGAGACACGTGCCTTCCAGATGACAGTTGATAATGCTCAGACTGCAGATGATGTTATTGTTGGTACTCTCTTTATAAATTCTGCACTTGCATGTGTCTTATTTGATTCCGGGGCTAATCGCTCCTTTATTTCTATGAGATTCTGTGATAATATGAAACTACTTGTTTCTGTGTTATCCACTCCATTGGAAGTGGAAGTGGCGGATGGTAAATGTGTTCCTGTTACAACATCTGTGACTGAAATTTTTATTGAAATTGATGGTGCTCGTTTTCCCGTGTCCTTTCTTTTAATGCCTATATCAGGCTTTGATGCAGTTATTGGAATGGACTGGTTAAGTTCTGTAAATGTTAAAATTTCCTGTAGTAAAAAGATAATTGAAATTCCTTTGTCTGACGGGTCACATGTAGTGGCTCGCGGGCAGAGGTATGGTTCTGATCTTCCTATCATTTCGTCTATGAAGGCCAGAAAATCTCTGGCCAAAGGGTGTGATTCTTTTCTAGCTTATGTAATTGACTCGAGAAAGGAGAAAAAGACACTTACATATATCCGGGTGGTTTCGGAATCCGGGTGATATCCGGGTGCCTATCCGTGAAGTTGAATACAGGATTGATCTGATTCCCGGTGCCAATCCAGTCGCAAAATCACCCTACAGGTTAGCACCTTCAGAAGTTCGAGAAATGATGACTCAGATACAGGAATTACTTGATAAGGGATTTATCCGACCCAGTTCTTCACCGTGGGGTGCCCCGGTGTTATTTGTGAAAAAGAAAGACGGCACATTCAGAATGTGTATTGATTACCGAGAATTGAATAAAAGAACAGTGAAGAACAAGTACCCTCTGCCACGTATCGACGACCTATTTGATCAGTTACAGGGTGCCTCTTATTTTTCTATGATTGATTTGCGATCCGGCTATCACCAGGTACGGGTATGTTAGGAGGATGTTTCCAAAACAGCTTTCAGAACTAGGTATGGCCGCTACAAATTTCTTGTTATGCCTTTTGGTTTGACGAATGCCCCAGCTATTTTTATGGATCTTATGAACCGGGTATGTCGTCCTTTTCTGGATAAGTTCGTAATTGTCTTTATTGATGATATTTTGATATATTCTAAGACTGAATCTGAACATGCTGATCATTTGAGACAAGTTTTAGAAACTCTAAAACGTGAACAACTCTATGCTAAATATTCCAAATGTGAATTTTGGTTACGGGCAGTTCACTTCTTGGGTCATGTCATATGCTCCAAAGGTGTTAAAGTTGATTCTGCAAAGGTTGAGGCTGTTATGAATTGGGGTGTGCCTAAATAAATTGTGACAATTTTTGAACAATCTGATCAATGAAATCAAAGTTTCAAAAGTGTTCTCTCTGTTCTCTATTTAAGAGCGTTCTCCCTTGATCCTAACACTATATATATATATATATATATATATTGCGTGCAGATTTCTAGCTAGTAATACAAATATTTCTACTGTGCGACTTTACATGTTGGAATAGAAGAACACGTGCTTCCACTATGGGCCTGTCGGCCCAACATCTAAGTTCTATATTGTATAAATGTATGCCAAGAAATTGAAACATAGGTCAAATGCCTCATATGCCACGTATTTGAGCATATATATATATATATATATATATATATATATATATATATATATATATATATATATATATATATATATATATGTAGGATCAAATGAGAACACCTCTTATTTGAAGAACTGTGAGAACATTTCTTAGCCACTAAATCTTTCTAATCTATGGTTGCATTTAATTCATATATTTCTTATTTTCCTTAAATAGAATATAAGAAAAATAGGGTATTTTAGTCCTAATAAAAAATTCTCTCTCCATCCCATTTTTATCTTGTTTTAATTTTAGATTTTTAAAGAAGTCCAACTACTCCTACTAAGCATTAGTCGTTTGAATAAATTAAAACAAATTAGGATGCAAGTATATGAATTCTATAATTTTTTAATATTACTACGATATATACAAATTACTTTGAATATCGGTTTTGAAATGAGGTAGAGTACATGCTTTGGAAGCTTGATTGTGTAGTTCTATTGGTCCCGAATGGATACTACAACAACAAATGTTTGTAGAAGGGGGGGTTGAATACAAACTTTAGCAAATTAAAATTTAAAAGATACACGGTTTACTTTTATATAATTCTTATTGATGTAAATCAAGAATTACATGAACTAGATGCGAAAATCTAAGTTCAATAAAAGGTGGAAACTAAATTTGTGTAACACATAGACTATGCTAATCTTAAACAACTTATGTCTAAGATGTTCAACACATGAACAAGTTTGTTACACTGAAAGTAAAATGCTAACTCTTCTAATTCTCAACAGATGAGATTTCAGTGTTCAACTATATCTATTCGCATACTTAGCATGTTTCCATGCATGAGTATATATAAGCAAAGATGTTCGGGTTAATGAAGAGGAGAAGGAGACAAAGGTACTTGGTTTAATAATATTATAGATAAAGTTAGTGGGTGAAAGGTAAGTTAACTTTATACACAAAGTGTGCAAAGTGAACATACTTTTCAGTAAGGTGTTTACCCACTATCTATTATTATATTATTAAAGTACTACCTTTATGTCTTGGGAAAGTAAACTTCTCTTTCCATGCTTGTGTTTAATCAACACCATGCTTTTTGAAGACTTGACTTAACCAAGTATAGAGTTGCCAACCATACTTAGTTGTTGAAGCATATCTTTGAGATCTTCTCTTCTAAAGTATCTTTCTCCTTTTCCAGAGGATAAAGATCTATCCTTTTTGTTTCTTCGCAGATCCAAAAAGTGTTATGTACTTTTACAACGAGAGATCTAAGGTATAGTAGAACAACACATGTTCAGCCTTTGACTTAAGAAAATATTACACTGAAAAACTATTAGCTGATTAAAGACTCAGCTAACATACACTGAATAGCTAACGTAATTTTGTTGAGCTAAGGACAATTGTAAAAAGGCTCAGCTAATTAGATCTGCTCAGCTAATCAAACTAATCAGCTAATCAATATAATTAGGGTACAACTAATAAACTAATCAAAACAAACTCTTAGCTGATCCCAAGGGCTCAGCTAATCATTTGAGTATGATCAGCTTATTGAGACAAGAATGAATAAGTGTAGAATACCTTATCTGAGATATGGGAGGCATCAGCTGACCAATGAGATACTGTCAACTTATCCTTGACTACTCAGCTGGTCTTTGAGGAACCCTCAGCTGATGGTTTGCACCATCAGTTGATGCTTTGTAGATGCATACCTGATGCTTCTTGACTTGTCTTTTCTTCTTAGCTGATCTTCCTGAAGCTGGTCCTTTGGCTGATACTCAGTGTTCAGCTGACACTTCTTACTTAGAAATTCTTTAAGTCTAATATGAAAAACAACACATGTTTTTCATTAATCTAAGTCCAAAAATGAATATGTGGTTTTGTTAACATCAAATCCTATTTTAATTAATAGACAGGTTTAATTTAGGTTTGATATTGCTATCTCCCCAACAATCTCCCCCTATTTGATGATGACAAAACCTTATCTTGTTTAAGAAAATCAGTTTGACTCGGATTTGTAAAGATAATACTTTTAAGTGCAATTTGGTTACCTAGCTATCTGTTTTTGGTAACTCTTTAAGATATGTTCCCTGATATTCTGTTTTTGGGAATCTTTTTATTTATGAAGTACCATAGTTCTGTTTTTGTGGTATCTTTCTATCCTTTTTCTGTTTTTAGGATTTTTGATTTTCTATATTTACACTAGGTGAGCTATCTACTAAGAATCATTTATACTAGCAGTCTTAGCTAGGTAGTCCATGATCAAAGTTTCAAGCTTGATTACAAAACAAATAATTACAGAAGAGTTTGTACAGAGTAATCTAACTAAGAATTAACTAAGTACAGAGGTTGAAATAATCTAGAAATTTAAAATACAACTAGTCTAGTTATGAAGTATCAGTTGTCTTCCCACCAAGGTTCTTCCTTGACTTCAAAAGTTCTGATCTGTGGATTTTCAGCTAGAAGTTAATCAGCTCTTGATTTAATCAATTGTTCAAAGTGATCACTTCCTGTCAAATCTCTTATAGCTATTACAGCATGAAATATCAGTTCTTTTTTTAGCTTTCCCTATATCAGATTCTCTCAGAAATCTCCAATTACCATCTCTGTTCATGAAGAACATTCCTCTTTCAGGTTCAGTTATATACCTGAACATTTCAGGATGAGTATTGGGAGGAAGAGCAGTGTTCAAATTCTCATAAGCAGGGAGATAGGGATGATCAGGATTGAGAATGATTTGTTCATCAGCAACAAAGGCTTTTGAATTCTTCTTGAAGGCATCCTCAATTGCTTGAACATGAGCAACAAAATGATATACTGACATTCGGATCCAGTACTCAAACTTTCCCATGAATCTTTGAACAATTTCAGTTTTGGACTTTAGGAGATGGTACAGGATCACTATCATCTCAAAGAAGGATAGCAGTTTGCAGTGATGTAGATAGGTATCTTCATAAATGTTTCTTTCATCTCTTCTCACTACTCTGAGATAAGGACCTTCATATGTACCTTTGTAAGGAGTAACCCTAGAAATGATGTCTGCACATCTTCTATTCACCAAGTTTTCTTTATTATCCCTGAACTCTTTGGATTGCCTTTCAGTTTGCTGAGCAGTGCTTCCAAAGTTGAAGTTGAGCAAAGCTTGAATGGCTTCCTTGTGAGTGTTTCCTCTTTTAAGTGCTTTCTTGGTGGAAGGGTCATCTTGCTGTGGTGTAGCTTGTACTTGATGTGTTTGAGAGGACAGCATGATCAATTCTTCTTATTGAATTTCTCTCAGTTCACCATCAGTAGCACCAATGATTGCAGCAAGATCTTCAGGAGTAGTGAAATCCTTATGCCTTTCCTTGGATTTTAAAACTTCTTCAATGGAGGTACCAAGTGCAGCAGCTAAGTCACTAAGCTCTCTGAGACTCTCATCTTCTTTATGAAGTTCTTCCTCTCTTCTTTCTTCAGCTTCAATCTCCTCAGCAGACATAATTTTCTTTCCTTTTCTCCTTGATGTGCTGCTGGGAGTTGGTTGACTTGATTGTACTAGAGAGGAAGCTTGGACTGGTGGAGCTTTTGTAGAGAGACTCTGCTTTTTCAAGTTGAGCAGAAAGGACAGAGGCGCCCTATCTTCATCATCATCATCAGAATCTTCTGATGGCACTTTGATTGGTGCACAAGATTCACCTTGTCTAGGCTTTTTGGAACTCTTCCTTCTGGCCATTTGTTTTAGCCTTCTTTTAGGCCTTTGCTCATCTTGAGCAGGTTGCTCCCCCTCAGATGGATTTTCCCTCTCAGCAGTTGATTGATTTAGAGTTTCTGCTTCATTTAGGTCTGCTTGATCTGCAGCTGCCTTATCAGCTTCTACTGCTTGAATAGGATCTAGTGATGAGCTTGACCTAGTAGAATCCAAGTCTGACTTCTCCCCCTTTTTGTCATCAACAAATGAGAAAGGAAAGTTACCAGAAGGCTGGGCACGCTTAGCAGGAGCAGTGGGAGTATGAGCTGAGAAAGGAGATGGAGTAGGAATGGAGGCAAATAGAGGAATAGGGGAAATGGAGGGTGAGGCAGTAGGAATAGGAGGTTGGGTGAATGGTGGAGGTTGTCTCAGCCTTAGGATAGCATCAGTGATGTTGGTAAATTCTTTAAGGGTTTCACTGTGCTTTTTTCTGGAGTAGTGGCTTAAGTGTGTGACCTCATCATCTATGGTTTTTAGAAGAGAAGGGACTCTAAGAAGAGAGTCAGGAATGATTATAGAAATGTTAGGAGGTGAAGGTCTTAGTGTTTGAAGTTGGGTAAGAAGGTTTGAAATAGTTTGGTTTAGAGTGGTAAGTGTTTGGTTTGAAATGGTAGGAGGTGGGGTAGGAACAGAAGTAGAGGATTGGGATAGCAGGTGATCCAATTTGGTAAGAATCGGAGAAAGATCAACTGGAGCAGGGGTGGGTTGGGGTTGGGATTGGGTAGCTTTAAGTTACTCAACCTCTTGGGTTAGAAGAGAGAGTTGAGATTTCGTTTTGGTTTGGAAAGAGGTGAAGGAGGCTTGAAGACTATCCATCTTTTGAGAGATGGACAATAAGTTTTGGAGAATTTGGGGTGAGGGTTGAAATGAGGTTGATGGAATGGATTGGGTTTGGAATGATGGAGCTTGGGTGCCAACATCAGGAATGGGTTGGGGTCCCTCACTTAAGCTTTGGTGTGTAAGCCTAAGAACACTGGGAGCAGAGATAGTGCCCTGTACCAATGGTTGGCTTATGCCACTGGTATTGACAGGCTGTGTAGGAGTGTGTGTAAGAAAAGAAAAAATAGAAGGTACAAGTATGTGAGTGTGAGTTAGGGTTAAACTCACTAGGGTTCCCCTTGTTACATCAATAAGCTGTTGTGAGCTTATTGAGGGTGTTGGCTGACTTAATAGGGGTAAAGACACAGTGTGACCTTGGGCAAAGGTCTGTCTTTCAATGGTATCACTCTGTTGGGAGAGTGACCCACATTGCAGGATTCCCATTGTTACAGATGCACCTTGTTGAGAAGATGCATCCACTGGCTTAAGGGTTAAGTCAACATCCATAAGCTCCCCCTCAACATAAGAGGAAACTATAGGAGTTGAGGTCTGAGGTGCAGTGTGCAATCCCTCTGAGATAAGTGCAGTATGCACTATCTCTAATGACCTTGTATCTATATGGGTGACAGAGGGAGTAGAACTAGTGACTGTTGGGAGTACACTAGAGCTTGGATGTTGTGGGGGTGTTACAACTGGAGAAGAGGATGGGTTCTCACTGGTGGGGTTTACCAAGTGAGTGTCCTCAAGAGTAGTAGAGATTATACCTGAGATGTGCTGAGTCTTGCTGATCTCAATCAGTTGAATGAGATTTTCATAAATTGTATCATCCTCAGCATCATCACCATCAGCTGCACCTCCACTTTGTTGATTATGTGATGTGCTAGAACCAGCATCACCACCATGAAAGTCATCATCTTCTTCATCATCATCACCTCCACCAATGTCAGCACTTCTGTCATATGCATCAACATCTTCAGCATCAGGATTAACAGGCTCATCATGTGCTGGTTCATCAAACACATCTGCTCTAAGCATCATCTCTTGATCAGCAGTACCCATCAACTCTTCATCCATCCTTTCTTCTTCTATCATAGCTTCATCTTGAGCATGAGTCACTGACTCTTCAGAATGCTCAGTGATTATATCAGGAGAATCAGAATCATCAGCCATTTGTACCTCAAGATTTTCATCAACCTCCTCCTCTTCATTCTCATTTTCCTCAGCAGCAACATCAATTAACTCTTGCATTTGAGCAGTTATAGCAGGACCTTGAACTTCCTTTATCAAATGAAAGGTTTTCTGACCCATTTGAGGGATGGTCATTGTGTGCAAGTGTGCAGCTAACCTAGCATAGTGTTCCTACTGAATATCCCTAAGTGTAATCAAACTGAGATACCTGATGTAGGGAACATGGGTTCTGGTTGATTTCTTTGATGTGCCCAGAGTAATCTTATCCACCATTTCAGAGAATATAACTTGTGCAAAGTCAATATTCCTCCCTGTGACCAGAGCATGTAGAATCATCAGCTCAGACTGGTTCATTTGGTCATGGCTGCCAGACTTGTGACCAAAGCACCTAATGATCACACTGGCCAAATACTTCCATGGGTGTCCCAGCACAGACAACTTATACTGACCATGGGAAACAGATTCATTGTAGCCAATCAGGCCTCTAGAACTTGATCCATTGTTGCAAAAGGTTGAAATGGGGCCAAATTGGGTATAGAGATTGCTTGTCTGAGAGAATTTATAGTGATGGGAATGTTGATGGTGTTATCGAGATAGGAACAGGTTATAAGTTCCTCAGCAGGGTGATACCTTCGGTATACCACATCTCTCCAACAATGTTTGGAAATATGAACAGAGGATGAGCAGAGAGACATGCAAATAGAGGATGGGAAGTTATGAAAGCCACCATAGGTTCGTATCCCTGGTTTGCTTTGCTCGTGGGGATATTAGTGTTTATGAGGAAATTGTTTGGTCGAATGGTAATTTCAGAATTGAGAATAATGTTCTCACCAGGAATGGCATGAGGAGTAGTAACAGGGTTGAAAGTCACCATGATTGCAGGACGAAGATTTTGTAAGAGCTGTAAGAATAGGGTTTGTAATTTTGGGAAGATGAAGAGTGTTTGGGAATTTGAAAGTTTAGAAAAAAAGGAAAACCGCTCAAACAGTTTTTTTATCTTCCTTGGAAACCTACACTGTCACAAAAATATTTTGGAAAAAGTAACTGTCACATCTGCAAAAAGGTAATAAACGGAGAGGTTAATATACACATACAACTAACGGACAATTAAAATAAATTAAATACTATCTAGGAACACATTAAATACAAATGATAAATTAATAAAATAAGTGTGGGGACACAAGAATTTTAACTTTGAGTATCATCAGCTGACAAATGAAGGTATCAGCTGATCCTTGTTGAGAGAAAATAAGTGTCAGCTAATGAATGCACTTAGCTGAGCGTCTAAGTCTTAGTTGATGGTTGATCAGCTGAGGTATTGCATCAGTTGATGGCCGTCAGCTGACATAATTCCATTAGCTGATGTGCCATTAATAAGACATACAAAAGCTTAGATAAGTATTTCATCTCACACACAAACAGAATTACTTTCTCACACTAAATTAACTACCTACGAAAGGAATATGTTACAAATTTAACATGCCAAGTTTGGATATTAGGAAGTTGAACCGAGACACATCCAAAGGTTTTGTAAAAAGATCAGCTAATTGAATATCAGTGCTAATGTAATGCATGGAAACTTTCTTTTTCTGCACATTATCTCTTAAAAAGTGATGCCTGATTTCAATGTGCTTGGTCTTGGAGTGCAAAACAGGATTGTTAGAAATAGAAATGGCACTTGTTTTGTCACATAGGATTGGATAGTTTTCAAACTGTAGGTCATAATCAAGTAGTTGGTTTTGCAGCCATAGGAGTTGAGCACAACAGCTTCCAGCAGCAATGTATTCTGCCTCAGCTGTAGAAGTTGAAACAGAGTTATGTTTCTTGCTTGACCAGCTGACTAACCTTTCACCTAACAATTGACAACCACCAGATGTACTCTTTCTGTCAAGTGTGCAACCTGCAAAATCAGAATCAGTGTATCAAACTAACTCAAAATCTGAGTCCTTGGGGTACCAAAGACCTAGATTAGGAGTTCCTTTGAGATACCTGAAAATCCTTTTAACAGCAGCTAAGTGAGATTCTTTGGGATCTGCTTGGTATCTAGCACACATACATGTTGAAAATATTATATCGGGTCTGCTTGTAGTGAGGTATAAAAGTGACCCTATCATGCCTCTATAAGCTGTAATGTTCACTGATTTACCATCAGAGTCCTTTCCAAGCTTTAATGCAGTAGACATGGGTGTTTCATTGAGGAACAATTTTCAAACTCAAATTTCTTAAGCAAATCATTAACATACTTTGCTTGATAGGGTCAAGTTTGCAACAAGGAGATTGAAGGGTCAAGCTGCAACCTGGTGGGATTCCTTGACTGCTCATCTATCCAGGGAGGTTGTAAACTCTGTAACTTGGGAACAATTTCAAGCCAAATTATGTGAACAGTTCTGCAATACTTACGATTTGGCTAAGGTAAAGCGGGAATTTATGGACTTAGATTAGGATGATAAAATGTCGATTGATCAGCTGATTGCAAAGTTTAATGAAAAGCTGAGGTTTGCTAAGCAGTGGGTACCAGATGAACCATCACAGATAGATCATTTTGTTCAAGCCCTATTGCCTGAGTATCGGGGTAACACCCAGATGGCAACGTCGTTGGTACAAGGATTTACTGTTGCACGAGCTGCTGAGGGTGATGTGAAAGCTCGGGAAAGGATGAATAGAGATAAAGGATCGTTTCACAAGTCTAGTGGAAACCAAGGTAAAGGCAAGTGGTAGGGAAATCAGAACCGTGGGGATCGAAAATCTAAGGGTTCAGGATCTTATCAGAATAAACCTTGGTGTGGACCTTGCAAGTCTCAGCACACAGGTCCATGCACTCCTCAAACTAAAAAGTGTATAAGATGTGGGGAGTTTGGTCATGAGCCTTCTGCATGTCGGTTCAAGAAAAACGTTTGCTGGAACTGTCACGAGGAGGGTCACCGATCTGGGGCTTGCACCAAACAGATATCAGTAGGGACGGGGCAGGGGGTAGCCAATGTCGGGGGATCGTCTTTTGCAGGTCAGAAGCGAAAGGTCGCACCTTCTGCGGAAGGGAGAGCCTTCAAGATGACTGTTACTGAAGCCGCCGAAAACAGTGATATAATCACGGGTATGTTTATTGTAAACTCTGTGCCTGCCCATGTGTTATTTGATTCTGGTGCAAATAGATCATTTATATCTGTATCTCTGTGTGATAAATTGAAACTGCCTGTTTCTGTGATTACTACTCCATTAGAAATAGAAGTAGCAGATGGTAAGATAGTTCCTGTAACTTCTTGTGTAACTGGGGTGTCAATAGACATTGATGGTACTAGTTTGTCTGTAGACTGTTTGCTGATGCCTATACCGGGGTTTGATCTAGTATTAGGCATGGATTGGTTAAGTCACCATAGAGCTAGTATCCAGTGCCACAAGAAACTAATTACTATTCCTTTGGCTGACGGGTCGCAAGTCATGGCTCGTGGGGTTAGATCTCAATCATTTTTCCCTATAATCTCGTATATGAAGGCTAGAAAATCTCTAGTCAAAGGGTGTGCGTCTTTTCTGGCTTACGCCATTGATGTGAAGAAAGAGAAGCGTCATGTTACCGATGTTCGTGTTGTCTCCGAATATACAGAGGTATTTCCAGATGATCTGTCGGGATTACCACCTGTACGGGATGTTGAGTATAAGATTGATTTGACACCAGGTACTACACCGATTGCTAAATCTCCGTATCGTTTAGCTCCTTACGAGATCCGGGAGATGATGACTCAGATCCAGGAACTGTTAGACAAGGGGTTTATCCGCCCGAGTTCTTCGCCGTGGGGTGCACCAGTATTGTTTGTAAAGAAGAAAGATGGGACTCTTCGAATGTGTATTGATTACAGGGATCTAGATAAGAGAACCATCAAGAATAAGTATCCATTGCCTAGAATTGACGATTTGTTTGATCAAATACAAGGGGCTTCGTACTTCTCAAAAATTGATCTGAGATCAGGGTATCACCAAGTCAGAGTAGCAGAGGATGATATACCAAAGACTGTTTTCCGTACACAGTATGGTCATTACGAATTCTTAGTGATGTCATTTGGTTTGACGAATGCACCTGCTGAATTCATGGGTTTGATGAACCGTGTTTGCCGACCATTCTTAGACAAGTTTGTTATCGTGTTTATTGATGACATCTTGGTGTATTCGAAGACAGAGGATGAGCATGATCAGCATTTAAGACAGGTTTTGGAGATTTTAAAACAACACAAATTATATGCCAAGTTTTCAAAATGCGAATTTTGGTTGCGAGAAGTTCAATTTCTAGGGCATGTGATTTGTCAAGAAGGTATCAAAGTGGATCCATCCAAAATTGAAGCTGTGATGAATTGGAGTGCTCCGAAAACACCAACTGAGATAAAGAGTTTTCTTGGATTGGCGGGTTATTATCGCAGGTTTATTAAAGATTTTTCTAAGCTTGTCGGTCCGTTGACCAAGTTGACTTGAAAAGATGTTCCTTTCCAGTGGTGTTCAGCTCAGGAAGATGCTTTCCAGACGTTGAAACAGTTGTTATGTCAAGCTCCTGTTCTTTCATTGCCTGAGGGTTCAAAGGATTTTGTTGTATACTGCGACGCTTCTCACGCTGGATTGGGTTGTGTTCTCATGCAGAGGAGTAAGGTAATTGCGTATGCTTCGAGACAATTGAAACCTAACGAACGAAATTACCCGACTCGTGATTTAGAGTTAGCCGCTGTAGTATTTGCACTGAAATTGTGGAGACACTATTTGTATGGAACGAAATGTACGATCTGCACTGATCACAAAAGTCTTCAGTATGTGTTTACTCAGAAGGAATTGAATATGAGACAATGCCGTTGGTTAGAACTGATCAAGGATTATGATTGTGACATACAGTATCATCCAGGAAAAGCCAATGTGGTTCCAGATGCACTCAGTCGAAAGGGATCTTCAGATATTGTCAAATTTATGCGACTAGAAATCAAGTCTGATTTAGTGGATCAGCTTTTGGCTGCTCAGCTTGAAGCTTTGAAGGATGAGAATCTAAAGGATGAATTGATGTTAAAACGACAGAATGAGTTAACTACTGACTCGCGTGGTTTGAAGGTTTATCATACACGCGTTTGGGTACCGAAGTTTGGTAATTTGAGAGAGTTAATATTGAATGAGGCTCACAAGTCTAGGTTGTCAATACATCCGGGCAGTACAAAGATGTACCATGATTTGAAGACTCGTTATTGGTGGCCGACAATGAAAATGGATATTGCTCGATTTGTTGAGACATGTCACATCTGTGCTCAAGTTAAAGCTGAACATCAGAAACCGTACGGATCATTGAAACAGTTGGAAATACCTGAGTGGAAGTAGGATCATATTACGATGGATTTTGTAACAAAACTTCCACGAACTCAGAGAGGTCATGATATGATATGGGTCGTTGTTGATAGATTAACCAAGAGTGCTCATTTCCTTGCTACTGCCGAAACTGCTTCGTTAAGTAAATTGGCACAGTTCTACATTGATGAAATAGTATCTAGACATGGAGTTCCTCTATCTATTGTCTCTGACCGAGATTCAAGATTCGTGTCTAACTTCTGGAACAGACTACAGCAGGAATTGGGATCCAGGGTAAATTTAAGTACAGCTTATCACCCACAGACAGATGGTCAGTCAGAAAGAACCATTCAGACTTTAGAAGATATGCTTCGAGCATGTGTGTTAGAGTTTGGGGGTTCATGGGATTCGCATCTGGTTAGTGGAGTTTGCCTACAATAATTCTTATCACTCTAGTATCGGTATGCCACCGTATGAGATGTTGTATGGTCGTCCTTGTAGAACTCCGACTTGTTGGTTAGAAGCTGGAGAAAAGCAATTTGCAGGACCAGATATAGTACAGATGACAGCCGATAAGGTAGCAGTTGCCCGAGAAAAGTTGAAAGCTGCAAGAGATAGACAGAAAATGTACGCTGGGGAGATGGTCTACTTGAAAGTATCTCCTTGGAAAGGTGTGATACGTTTTAGTAAACGTGGAAAGTTAGCTCCTCAGTACATTGGTCCTTTCAGAATCAAACGGGTAGTTAACGATCAGACTGTTGCCTTGGATCTTCCTGATGAGTTGGCGGGTATTCACGACACTTTCAATGTTTGTTATCTGCGCAAGTGCAATGCAGAGGATCAAACTCAGATTCTACCGATACAAGATCTTCGTGTGGATACGAATCAGAAACTCATTGAGGAACCAGTTGAAATACTTAATAGAAAAGTTACAAAACTGAGAAAGAAACAGATACCGATGGTTTTGGTCAAATGGAAGCACAGTCTAGGTTCAGATTTGACTTGGGAGACCGAAGCTGACATGAGAAGTCGTTACCCTTCCATGTTCGAGCGCGATGAGATTCCGAGGACGGAATCTTCTTAAGGAGGGTAGATTTGTAACACCCTCTCAACCGGCCTAGATTAAATGAGGTAATTAGTTTAATTAATTTAGATTATTAATTGCTAATTGTTAATGTGTTTATTTATTTGTTATTTATTTGTTATTTTTGTTATTAAGGAAAGATAGTAAAATAAATAATTGAATTAGATTGTAGTGGGTTGTGAGGTGTCTTTGATGTCCACCTAAACCCCCTTACAAACCGTATGCCACCCTCCCCACTACTCTAATTGCATAAAATTGATAAAAGTGTGAGTGTGTGTATGTACTTTTTGCTCTTGGCTGAACTAGGAAGAGCAAGAGGATAAATCATCAACCTCATCTACATTTCTTGTTACTTATCTGATAATCCGAGAATCTGAATCAAAAGGTTAGCATGATTGTGTGTTAACTTGTTGTTATTTTCGGATTATAGTGTAACGTGTAGAAACCGCATGCTTCATGAATATTGATTATGATGCTAAGATGTATGCATGTTAGATTTTATGATCAATATATGTTTTATATATGTTTATATTGAATTCTGGAAACATAGATTGTATTGCATGTGTATGAAATAGATCAAAATTGAAGGAAACAAATTGAATAACCAAGAATATATGAGTGATCCGGGGTTTTGAACTTGAATGATTCAGGATTTTGAATTACCGCATGAGACATCCGAGATTTATAAGATACCGTATAAACTGACTTTATATGTGTTGATTACCGAATGAATAGATTACCGTATACATGGAAAACCGCATACACCTTCGGGAATTAAAGAAACCGTATGTATTATAAATGATATAATTATTTCCCTAACTTTGGAATACCGCATGATATGATACGGGAATTATATAAAACCGCATGGATTGCCTTGACTATACGGGAATTGGAAACTTATCCGGTTTTTGGAGGAAATCGTATGTAGATCCGGGATTCCAGAAATCCGAATGATCTTGCCTTTGCTTATCCGGGATGTTGAATTGATCCGGTTTTATGAACAAACCGCATACCATATACGGGATTTGAAGAATTTAAAGATTATCTAACACTTTATCCGGTTTTTGGGTTTGTGATGATTATAAAACCGTATAACAGAGAAACTGCATGAACCCTATCCGGTTTTTGGTAAAAAACTTGGAATTTCCTTGACTATTTGGAAGAAAGTATTATTAATGAACATATTGAATACCTTATGCTACGGAGGAAGAAGCAAAAGAACTTCATATGTTCACTAATGAACATTATTACACTTGTGTGTTTATATTGTGTAATAATGTGTATTACGTTTTAATAAGTATGTCTACTTACTATTGAAACAGTATTATGATTTGATACTGACTTATGATTATATTCTCAGGAACTGAGAAGACTCAGTGAGTTAGTCATCTGAGTGTGCCAAAGCTTGAAGACTATGGTGAGTGGATTTATATCTTCGGATATACAGGATATGATATCCTAATTGTTACTTGCTCATTGGACTGTATGTCTTGATTTTGAATATGTATACATGTTACCTTTGGAGATCAGCGTGGGGATTTTTGGCTGGGTCTGGTTTAGGGTGTAACACCCTCTTAACCGGCCTAGGATTATAAGGTAATTAATTAATTTAAGTTTAAAATTTAATTTAATTATGTGGATTATTTGATGTTATGTTTAATTGATAATTAATTGTGATAACTATATGTTTATTATTATTTTGATAATTAAACATTAATTGAAGTAGTAGATTATGAGGTGGCCGGATTTGGTGAGTTTAGTCACCAACCTCACCACCTCATCCCCATTTGCATGCATTTTAGATAGTGTAGTGTGTGTTTGATCTTTGCTCTCGGCCAAAGAAAAGAAGGACAAAGAATCCAACAAATTTGATCTTCAATCTTGCATGCAATTAGATTTCTGAAATCATAACAGCATAAGGTTAGATCACTGAAATGTAATTATTGTTAATTGTTGATTTTATTCAGATTTGAATGTTATGATGAATTCCGAGCGATTCTTGATGTTGAATGACGATTTAGGATGATTGCATGTTAGAATTAATTGATAGATTCTGATCATAACATGTCTATATGAATTCTGGAATCATATTACTTCTTGTATGCTTAAAATCAGTAAAGATTTGGGTTAGAAATCAAGAATATGCAAGAACACATGAATTAATCGGAATTGAAGTATGAATCTGACGGAATTAGTGAATTCCGATAGATTCGATCGGAATTGGTGAATTCCGATAGAATTGATCGGAATTAGATCGGAATCCGACAAAACATATACAGTTTGCCTTAACTCTTTTATCGGAATTGTACATTTTTATCGGAATCCTTGATCCTCGGAATTGATATCTATCAGAATTGCCTATTTCTCGGAATTGACTAAAAGACCTATTACTTTTATCGGAATTCCATTTCATCGGGATTCAGTTTGATCGGATTGTACCTTTTCTCGGATTAAGCATTTTATCGGATAGAGTCTTTTCTCGGATTGTGCCCTTACTCGGAATCGGATACTATCGGAATTGGAGATTCTCGGAATTGGCCCTTCACTTGGAAATAGACTTAATCGGATTTGGAGTGAAACCATATGATTTGCCTATGCTCGGAATCTGAGTTTATGAGGAATCCGAATAAAGATGAGATTTACCAAACTCTTTGATGATCTGAAGATAAACATGAGTTGTAAATCTATTGAGATTATGACATGTGAATGAAAGTAGATTGATTTCAATTGTTTAATGTATGAATATATGTGTATATGAACATATACATGAGAAAACATGAATAAATATGATTTTTATTACAAATCAGTATTATGAATTGAATACTGACTTGTTTTCACTTAATCTCAGGAACTGAGAAGACTCAGTGAGTTAGTCAACTGAGTGTGCTTCAACAGTGTGATTGTGGTGAGTGGATTTATATCTATTGATATACAGGATATGATATCCTATTGTTACTTGCTCATTGGACTGTATGTCTTGTTTAATATGTATACATGTTGTTTTGGAGATCAGCGTCGTGGAATTTCGGCTGGGCCTGTTGCTTAGGGATACACAGTATTAGATCTTGATATGCATTTGTTGTATTCAAGGGTGCTAGTATTTGTTCCCTCACTTAGCTTTGTGCTAATTCTCCACTAGATTGTTTTGCAGATACTCCTTGGTGAGTTTGTGAATTATCAAGACTAGGATGTTGGACCGACCATAACTCTGATGTCAAAGATTTTTGTTAGAGCCTGATTTTGTAATTAACACTGTAGTGGCATATTTTGTAAATCTGAAATAAACAAATGTTGTATTTTACTTTGGTTCTAAATTAATTATATGTAATTAGCTTCCGCACGCAGTTTTATGTTAATTTAAAAAGTACAGTGTTACAAAGGAAAGAGTGGCATAAAAAGTCATGGGTTCAAACCCTGGCAACAACCTACTCTGGATAATGATCAGAGGGAAGGGTTGGGGTGTATTGGGCTGCAGACCTAACATCGCCATGTCGGCTGCCGGGTGGTCGATGCGTCGACGCACCGCGGGGCGGTGGGATGTTACATAGGGATATATAGTATTAGCACACTGCTTGATTTGCATTTGTTGTATTCAAGGGTGCTAATATTGTTGTCCATGTAACTGGGCCATCGGTAGACCTTGGTTTTGGCCGACCTTGGTTGTAGGTGGTTGCACACCGCCGGTTCTCCTTGATTTATGAGCTTTGTGTTTTGGGTATGTTTGCTCTGTGTATGCTTAGATATTAATTTCCTCACTTAGCTTTGTGCTAATTCCCCACTAGATTGTTTTGCAGATCCTCCGTAGTGAGTTTCTTGATGATGCTGACTGGGATTTTGGACAGACCACAACTCTGATGTCAAACCTTTGGAAAAGAGCCTGATTTTGTAATTAACACTGTAGTGGCATATTTTGTAAATCTGAAATAGACAAATCTTGTACTTATCTTTGATTTTGATATAAATATATGTAATTAAGCTTCCGCACGCTAATTTATGTTAATATAAAAGTACAGTGTTACAATCAGCGAACCAGGCATGTACTCATAAAGTATCACCTAATCCGAGAGATTATTGGAAGAGGAGATATTAGACTGCAAAAGATACCGACGGACGACAACGTAGCTGACCCGTTGACGAAGCCGCTAGCTAGAGCTAAACATGAGAAACATGCGAATTCTAAATAATGCAGTACTTAGAATATAGCAGCTAGTTCAAGTTTTTTATTATTACTATAGATGTAACTTGAGACTATTTATGTTATGTAATTAGATTTCATGGGATTGAAATAGGGGGTATTTACATAATTGTTTCTTGTTGTCTATTTTTAGCATGTTTTAACTTATCCATGACAAATCAAGTTATGAATTGTCTAAATGCCCGTAGCTACTTAATGTAGTGGGAGCTACATTAGGGAGATAACGCTATTATAAATATTTGATGATTTATTCGGTTTGAATAAAAGCACAAGGATGTGACCAAATATTTGTAGATATTTATCAGACATGATAAATATTGGGAGTGATCTGCATCGAGTTTACTTCATAGAGCATTATCATAAGTAAACTTGATAGGTTGTCCTTAGACCTGAGATATTTGGTTTGGGACATGGTAACTTCTGTACTTTAGCGCGTTCTAACATCACACCGTAACAGGGTGATCATAAGGGGCGTGTCTAGGTGCAGCGGAAGCTGTGTGCTCAAATTGCAAATAGTCAAGATGGAATTTGCACCTCCTTTTTAGGAGAGATGTTTCAGGGCCCCTCGATGGTTGAGACTACTGAAAATGCGTGGCCGCGCTCGGGTAGAATGAAAGGTTTCATTCGGTAAACCGTAACTGCAGAGTGTCGAAATCAGAGTCGAGAAAATATGAGTATTTAGAATAAGATCCCTGCTCCATGTCTAATACTCAAATTACGGAATATCGCGATGCAAAAGGAAAAGTCTGTGTAATCCAAGTGTGGATTATATCTCTAGATGTAAGAGATCTTATAGCCTGGTTAACCTAAGTGTCTGGCTGGAGACCTCCTTAGGCTAACGGTGTACAAGGAGTGTTACTTATCTTGCACAAGTGGGAGTCTGTTAGATTATGTGCACAGATAGATAACACGTGTCAACGTGTCTAATGCTGTAAGACACTAAATGATCACACTGCTACACACCCAATTAGAACCAATTGGATTTTACCAAGTTATGTGTGGAAATAATTAATTATTGAGAGAAAAAATAATAAAAGTTATTTATTATTTAAAAGGAGTAATTAATATTTAGTTTAAATATTAATCGGACTAGTTAATTAATAGTTATTAATTAATTAGAAGTTCCAAGGGTATGTTTTGCAATAAGTTAGTAGTTTAATTAAAGTTGGACTTTAATTAAACGGGCTTGGGCTTAATGAGGTTATTATATATATATATATATATATATATATATATATATATATATATATATATATATATATATATATATATATATATATATATATATATCACAATTATTAGACACTAATTGCAAGAAACTAAACCCTAGTTCTCTCCTTCCCTCTTCTCTTCGTACGGCCGAAACCAAACACCCCCTAGGGTGCGATCGGCGCTCACACACACACACGCATACACGCGAGTTTTTGATCGTTGGTCAAGTCATTAAGCGGTCTAGCAGCTTGTTCGAGGTGGTACAGTAGCGGTGTTCTACCTTTAGCTATCTGGAATCAAGTTTTGATCATCATAAAGGTATAACCCTAAATCCACTACTTTTAGTTTTATGTTTCCCTCATGAATTAGATGAGATCACTACAAGGGTTTTTTTGTTATTTATTCCGCTATGCATGTTAAATCTGTTTTCTACCCCTAAAAAACCCTTCATCTTGTAATTTATCATTATACCTTTCAAATGACACCAAATTCATGAATTTTCGTCAAGTATTGAGGGAGAATTTTGAGCTCAAAGTTTCGTTTTTTTGTGTTTATGGGTTCGAAAATAGGGCAGAAAAAAAGATGTGTTTTTAGCTCGATTCTTGATCATTTTACATAATTCTTTTTATAGATTGTCGTAAATAATCTTTTTACCTTTCAATGGACACCAAATTCATGAAAAACCATCAAGTGTAGGCCAAAATATTGCTAATTAAAGTCGATAATGACCCTATTCGACACCCTTACGGTATTTCGATGAATTGACACATTTAAAACTCGTTTTTATTCTTTTTTTTTGTATTACTTGATAGACAACTCGATTACCTTTCCATAGAGTCAAGAATCATTGATTTTTCGTTAAGTGTACATGGAGAATTTTGGCTCTAAAGTTTGTTTTCGAAGTGAAAGAAATTGGGGAAGAAGATGACCTACTATTGCATGTCAAAATCACCAAAATGACTATAATAACACGTTTTTTACAAGTTAAATGGCCATATGTGTAAAAAAAATTTAATGTGTCATATAGGAACATGGTGGAAAACATGTTTGTCTTTAGTGACTTTAACCCCCAAATATACCATAGGTGAACTTCTATTTCTGAGTTTAATTTGTGGTCTTATTTGGTCTCCTTTACGAACCCAACACAACCAAACATCATAGATACATTTTCATGTTTTTACACGAGATAAATGCAAGGGCAAGGTTCTAGTTTAACTACCAGTTGTTAGAATTTTTTTTTAAACACAACGCCTCTTTTATGTAATATATAATACTCTGATTGCACATATGTATATATCTTTTATACGATAATATTTTGATAAACCTATGCTTCCACTTTAGTAGAAGATTTTATTAGAATGGGCATTATATTTGAAAAAAAAAATCTTTTTTTTGTCTATTTTGTCTTTGGACTTTTAATTATTATTATTATTATTATTATTATTATTATTATTATTATTATTATTATTATTATTATTATTATTATTGTTATTATTGTTATTATAATTATTATTATTATTATTAACATTATTATTAATAATATTAACATTATTATTATTATTTACATTATTATTATTATTACTATTATTAATAGGGCAAACTGCTTCAAAATATAATGAACTTTAGCTAAACTACCAATGTATACAATGAACTTCAAAATTTAAAAACAAAATACAAACTCTCTTATTTGCCCCAATGTATGCAAGTTGTAACCTGCAGGTTACATGTAACTTTTTATTTTTTGCTTAATTTTTAATTTTATAATTATGATGTTCATGATTTTTGTTCTAAAAGTTCAAGAACATTCAAACATTCAAGCTCCATGTGTTCTTCAAGTTCAAGACATGTAAACCCCATTTAAAATCTGAAATATGTTGGAAGATTAAGGCAGCGACCCAAAGAACATTATATCCAAATCAAACTCCATTGAAAATGAACTTCATATCCGAGCATATTAAATTGAACATTAAATCTAAAGAAAAACCCAAATAACAAGCCACAATACATATTAAATTGAAGATGAACTTCAGATCTCATTTAAGTCCATAAAATTCATATCCGAGCATAAAACAAGAACCAAATCATACGTGCATCAAAACTCAGTTTTATAAAAACCTAGATGAAGACGAACAGATCTATAGCCCTACACTTACTCAAATACCAGATCGGAGATTTGAACAAGAAGACAAACACATGGTGCTGGGGCGGCGATTCAGAACAAGAATCAAACCAAAAACCCTAATGGAAGTCGAAGCAGCGGCGGCGGTGGTGGAAGACGATTAAGAACCATAGCGAATCAAGGGACAAGAATCAAACCAAAAACCCATGGAAGTCGAAACAGTAGCGGCGGCGGCGGCGGTTTGAAGGTGGCGGTGGTGGAAGTCGATAAGAACCCTAGCGAATCAAGAACAAAAAACGAACCAAAAACCCCAATGGAAGTCGAAGCAACAGCAGCTTGAAGACGCTGATCTCGATATGGTGGTGGCGGTTGCGTCTATTTCTTGAAGAAGGAGGCGGTGGTTGTTTCTTGAGCACAGGGGTGATTTTCGTTTTGCATAACCTGGGGATTTTCGTTTTGCCGATGCAAATCTGGAACCATATGCATTTGTTCTTCTTTTTTTTATTAAAATTATTAAGAATATAAAAAAAAAACCATGGTAACCGGTTGACAGGGAGAAGTGACATGTTATAATAGGTCACTTGTATATAATGTAGGAGTAATTGAAGTTGGTTGTATTTTTTTTTTTAAATTTATTCGTTGTATACATTGGTAGCTTTATAAAAGTTTGTTATATTATGATGAAGTTTGCCCTTATTGTTATTATTATTATTATTTTATTATTATTATTATTTAACTATTATATTTATTAGGAAAAATTTTTGTTTTTAGTCTATTTTGTCTTTTTGCTTATATTTTCTTTGGTCTTTTAATTATTATTATTATTATTATTATTATTATTATTATTATTATTAACATTATTATTATTATTATTAGTATTATTCTTATTATTAACATTATTATTATCATTGTTCTTATTATTAGCATTATTATTATCAACATTATTATTAATATTAACATTATTATTAATATTAACATTATTATTATTAATAATATTATTATAATTGTTATTATTACTATTATTAATATTTTTATTATTACTATTATTGTTATTATTATGACTATTATATTATTATTATTTATTTATAATATTATTATTATATTATTATTATTATCATTATATATTTTTATTATTACTATTATTGTTATTATTATGAATATTATATTATTATTATTTATTTTAATATTATTATTATATTATTATTATTATCATTATTATTATTATTATTATTATTATTATTATTATTATTATTATTATTATTATTATAAAATTAGGTAAATAACACCCGCCATAACACGTGTACTTAAAAGTTAAAACCTTGTTAGAAATATTAATAAATAAACTAACTCTTCTTATATAAAAAATGGTCTCATTAAATAATAGTCTATAATAACGTGTAATATTACGATCCTATTGTTTATTTGTTTTATTTGAACATGTGATAGTATCACAATAACACGTCTACGCTACACCTAACACAACTCGCTCCACAACGTTTTCCCCTTCCACAACACCGGCTTGGCGACTTCCCTCTCCACTCAATCTTCACACTCTTGTTTGAACAACTTCATGAAAAAGATAAGAGTTGTGTTAGTAGAAGATAAGTGAAGTGCAGCGTATCCAAGACGACAGGATAGGGTAACTGGATTTTTGCCATACATATCGTTTTCCCTTAGATATACATATATAGGACAGTCTAATGATTGATATTTTATCATTATCTAAGGCCACCCCCTTTCATCTAGATATCCTTTAAATCCATAAAATAAGAGAATCTTTTATATCTTCTATTTATAATTTTCAGTGTTATAAAAGACGCGTAATCACGGCATTACGATGTTGTAAAAATATGAGGCTTGGCTTCGCCGTTAATAAGTGGCTCTAGGCGTGAGTGTTAATGTGACCCGTGTCAAGGCTTGTTAAGACACGTTTTTACATGCCAAATGACGAGTTTTTTTAAGGCATGACATGCAGAAAATCATTTTTATTAAATTAGATTTTTTTATACGTTTTGCAGTCGCTTGAATTGAGTTTTTATAAATTTGTATGTTGTAATTTTTATATGTTAATTTACTCTTTATTTGTGCAACTTTGTGTAATTTGTATATTAATAATGATAAATTTGGATTTTATAATTATAAAACATTTATAAAATTGTCACCTTAATTCACACATTTAAAAACGTCATGCCTCCACCATAGTTCCTAAAACTTGAGCTCGTCCAATGTCTCACGTTATTTATAACCATAATAATTCTAAAATATAGTGTTAAATAAGTAGACGTATAAAGAAAGAGAATCTGTTTCACAATCTTTAATTAAATAAGTATAGAAAAATGATATTAAAAGATTTAGTAAGGAAAAATAGACATTTTCATATAATAATAAGGCTACTAATTTTCTCATCTAAACTTTTATGGATAATTTATAAATTTCAAGTTGTTTTTCTAAATAATTCATAGATTTATGTTTGTAGGAATTTCGACTTAATATGACTAATTACGTCTCGTCATTTGGTAAACAAACTAGTTTATTGACCCGTACACGTACGGGTATTTCGAAAGTGTATTTGAAATATTAGAATTTTTAAATATCCATGATTTTTAATCTTTCCAAAATTGTTTTAAGAATGGAATAATTTTGAAATTGAAGGTTGTGATTGGTTAATTAAGATTCAATTTATGGTTATTTTTAGAGAATTTGCATGCATTTTATATATAGATATAGATAAATAGATAATTCTTAACGCAACGCTATCTAATAAACCATTCAAATCGTAATAAACCAAAATATAAATTCAAGAGTAAATTTATAAAGCCATAAAAATAAAACATATAATATAAATAATTTACAAATATAAACATGTTTTGTTTTCTATGTATACTTATATATAATAAGGTGATGATAGCATTGAAAATACCATTACTACGAGCATAGTTGATTTCATATTTCTTTCTCTCTCTTAGTCTCTTCTCTGTCCCTCTTCTATTACTCAAATGAAGGAAACTCAACAAGAGGCCACAAATACCATTGGTAAGTATATTTAATTTAACAATTTGTTTAGCAATTTCAATAATAACTTGTAACTTATGCAATATTACTTGTGCAACGTGCATTTAAAGTTGTACTTTAACATGGGTGAGATGATGATTCACTCATGATTGAACTCAACCTCTAAGAGCAAATTCAATCCATACAACTCTAAAAGAGTTTAATGGATTGTCATATCGGTATTCTACTATATATACAACTTCGTCCTTTAACCTTCACACTTCATTAACCATATCAATTAAGATGCCTCACCCGCAACCATGCAACAATTTGTACCTTATGCAATATAAATTGACATGTATTAACAGTTGTACCTTGACATGGGTATGGTGATTAAACAACACAAACTTTTTTATGTATATATTAGCAGATGAAGAAGATAAGCCAGTTGAAGTAAAAAATGATGGGAGGGGATCATGGAGAGTTGTACAGTACAACTGGTGGATGAAGATAGCATTGTTCACAACATTTGTACTCACAGGCCAATCAACAGCAACAATGTTGGGAAGACTTTATTTTAACAAAGGAGGAAATAGTAAATGGATGGAAACATTAGTTCAAACTGGTGGTTTCCCACTTATGTTGCCTTTAATCTTTATATATTTACCAAAAACACCCCCAGAACAAATTACCACAAAACCTTCTTATATTACCCTTTTTATGCTTTATATGTTTCTTGGTGTATTTCTGGCTGCAGAATGTATGTTGTACACTGTTGGATTGAATTTTTTGCCTGTTTCGACATACTCGTTGGTCTGCACGAGTCAGCTCGGGTTCAACGCGTTTTTTTCTTACTTTCTGAATGGCCAGAAGTTTACTCCTTTCATTGCTAATTCGCTTGTGCTTCTTAGCTTTTCATCTACGTTGCTGGTGTTTCAAAGTGATTCTGAACAATCCGTGAAAACGTCGAAAAGCAAGTATGTAACGGGTTTTGTATGCACGGTTGCTGCCTCTGCAGGTATAGTTTTTTAATACTTTACTGCTTAAGAGTAATTTTATTTCCTTACGTTTCTCATATTTGCGAAGAAACAATTACGAGAGGTATATCATCCTACTTTGTATTCCAACTTATTCTCTTATTCAAAAAATCAATGGAGCGTGTGAGAAAAGAGAATTAGTGAATTACACATGTTATCTTTAAGTTGGTAAAAGGATTATGTATGAAAAAATAGCAGAAGAGATATAATTTTCCATCTGGTATGGTGGTCTTAGTAGCTTACCAGCCCCAACAAAACAAACCAGATAATAGAATTACTTAGTAGGAACAAAAATTCCAGATAGTGGACATATGATGACATAATTAATCAGAAAATGATCCATAATACTAACATCTAAGCTAGATGTTTTTATACTTGTAAACACTCTAAATGAAAGATATTTTTATTATCTTAATGTTTATTATTTAAAATGTTTGTTTATATACCGATAGGGGAGGGTACCATTGAGAACCGATTTTAGTGCGAGAACCGCGAGAACCAATCTTAGCCGTTGATTTGATAAGTGGAATTCATTGATGGAGAGCGTGGGGAATCAAGTGTGGCAGAGTGTATGTGAGGAATTCATGGGTGGGCAATGACATTGAAAGAGGGGGAATTGGATGGCTCAGATTGGTTCTCGCGGTTTTCGCAATAAAAATGGTTCTCAATGGAACTTCTTCCTATACCGATATTACCCCGTGACTATTGCAACTTTAAATAACATTTTATCATTTATATTTCATCACTGAATGACTGTTACCAAAACACACGTACGTCAAAACACCCTGTTCACATAAAAATAGAAACAAAATGATTTAGTTTCAATGGTCTTCATTTAACTATGAGTCTCAATTGGCTATGGCTAGATAATGCATTCACATAAAATGTTAAAAGACAACTGTAGGAAGCTGATGTCTTTGACTTTTGGAGTCAAACAATTTTGTCATGTAGTTGTTTAAGGAATTATAACCAATTTTCATGTCTGAAACTAGTTTGTTTGACTGACCAGGGTATGGGCTGCTGCTTTCAACAACGCAGCTTGCCTTTCAGAAAATCTTCAAGTCAGAAACTTACAGAGTGGTATTCGATGTCATCATGTACCAAAACTTGATTGCAAGCATGGTAATTCTGGTTGGATTGTTTGCAAGTGGTGAATGGAAGGATATAAAAGGAGAAATGGAAGGCTACAAATCTGGCAGGGTTTCATATGTAATGAATCTCATATGGACCGCGATCTCATGGCAGGTTTTCGCGATCGGTAGCCTAGGTTTGATCTTTGAAGTTTCATCACTTTTTTCAAACGTGATTAGTACTTTAGGGATCCCAATTGTCCCAGTTTTGGCAGTTGTGTTTTTTCATGAAAAGATGAATGGAGTTAAGATCATTGCAATGCTGCTTGCCATATGGGGGTTCGCCTCGTATATCTATCAGCATTATCTTGATGATGTTGCAGAAAAAGCCGAATCAAGAATTGTAAATCGTGAACTTAATGTTATAGAAACAAGAATTGGTGAATAAAAAGTATATTTTACAACGAATCTTCGATATTATGTTGCATGTTTGGATGTTACTTTTGTCCACTTGTGACATTCGTTGTCAATAACAAGAGTTCAATGTTGCATATCTTACATAAGATTACACGGAAGACTATTAAATTCGACAATTTGTTTGTTAAGTCTTATGGCTTTATACATAACCTGACAAATTATGTATTGTTAAGTCTTATGGCTTTAGACATAACCTGACAATTTGTTTCTATGGTAATGGCAATATGGGGATTTCAATCTTATATGTATCAACATTATCTCGATGACACAAGCAAAAACAAAGACTTAATGAACGAAGATAAACATAATGCAACTGTGATAGGACAGAATTAATATCTATTAAGGTAATGGTGTTCTGCTATAACACCAGTACAATCTTACCCGCAAAAGAAACGGCTAAATAACTTTGAAATATAGAGCTTACATTTTCACAAAAACTGTATTTGTTGCTTGCATCAACTGCTACTTGTTGCTTTGTAGTGGAATTCATCGATTGTTGAGTATATCATGCCCTCATCTTCAAGTGATCTTATAGATTCCCTGCCAAAACCAATCATATAAATTTAACATGCTGTGCGTTAGATAGCAAAAAATAGAAGCACACACACACATATAGAGAGAGAGAAAGAGAGAGGGAGGTACATGATCTTGTTATTAGAGAGTTTTAGCTTCTGTGCAATTTCATCTGTATGTATGCCCTTTTCATTGAAACTACAAATGCAAACCATTAAAATGATCAAATAACATCGAAGTCTTAATACCAAATATTGAATACATATATAACTAGTTGAAGGAATATAACAAATTCCATATCAGATTATTCATTGTTCAGAACAAACATCAAAGTCATAATCATCCAAAATCAGGTATTTTAACTTTAAAATCTTTAGCAAAATCCGTTTTGAGATAAAAAACTGAAAACTGAGGGGGCGTTTGGTTCAAGTATTGGTTTTGGGGGGAATGGGATTTATATAAGGGATTTGCATTTAGTGGGAATTCATTTGGTGGGATTTAAAATCCCACACCTATGTTTGGTTCAGCACAAAACCCATCAACTGGCAACCTCCCACCACACCTCTGTCGCCGGCGATTAGGGTTTCAGTCGACGGCAAAGGCGAAGTCGACGGCGACGGCGACGGCGAACCAGGGTGAACCACGAGTGGCGAAGTCGGCGGTGAACCACGAGCGGCGATCTAGGGTTTTCGATTGAAGGTTTGACGGTGAACCACGATGGAACAGACGAAGACGATCTGGGGTTTTCGATGGAAGGTTTGACGGTGAACCACGATGGAACAGACGAAGACGGTCTAGGGTTTTCGAAGGTCGACGGATTTTGCGAAGGCGAAGATCGACGGGTTTTCGAGGGTTTTCGAACAGATGAAGACGATCCAGGTCGATGGCAATCTAGGGTTTCTTGTGACGACGGCGACGGCGATATAGGGTTTCGAACAAACGAAAACGGTGATCTAGGGTTTCGGACAAATGAAGACGGCGATCTAGGGTGGTGAATGGTTTCTGTCGTTCGCCGGAATAATAGCCGGAGGGTCGCCGGAGTTTGCCGGAGTAAATGACTCAAGTGTGGGATTTCAAAATACCATGGGGGTGGAAGGATTTCTAAATCCCTCATTCATGGTATTTTAGAGATTCCCAGGATTTGAAATCCTCCTTCCCATTTGCAAACCAAACACATCATTTGGGGGGATTTGAAATCCCATTCCCATGAAATCCCCCCAAATACCCCCAACCAAACACCCCCTGAATGTTTAGACAGATTGAAATGACAAATGAAGGTAAAGGACATTTTTCAAATTTATAATAGTGTAGCATCCACTGCTATTATAATGTCTCTTTTTGGTGTAGAAGTTTTAAGCACATATCTTGTGATTCTAGCATTCAAGATCATCGTAATCCAAGCTACATACATAAAATAAGTAACATCAATCTGATGGCTGTCATGCAACCATTTATGTATTAACAAACATAACTTACTAGTTTACAGGAAGCTGGAGATAAGCAAGAACCATTTGATCAGGGCCTTTCAGTCCATCAACATTGAATGGTAAAGGGAGCTGAAACAAAAGAAAAGATTGTGTATCAAGTGAAGAACAAAGAAGTAATACCATAATGAGAGTAAATGTAAGCTACAGTACCTGACTTGAGAGGTTGGACTTATAACCATTTGTCCCGTTCTGAATGGGTGTGTTTGGAGTTGAATTTAAGTTTTCAGAAAGAGTTGTACCATCCCCTTGTATCTTCTACAAGTCATAGAGTTGGAATTGTTTATATAATAATAGCAATCATATCAATAAAGATTTGTGTCCATGAAATCACTCCTGTGTATGTTGTGCAATAGGATATTACATACCTGAGCTTTAGAAGTACGCAAATGGTTGTGTATGCACGCAACGAAGTGGAAGGTGATCTCATCAAAATTTGTCACAGGTCTGAAAGTTTACAAATATATTGTTTATCCAAACAATTTAAAAGAAGAAACATAAATCTTGAAAAAACATCTACACTAGTTCATGTGCATACATGTATAATGATGTTAACGACTAATGTCTGCTTAGAATTCTTTTTTCTAGTTTCCAAATTATGAATAAAGAAACAATCTGGTACAGATAAGCACCCATTTTGACAGCAAGCTATAACAAGATACAAAACAAGTCAAGATCTCATCAAAATTTTCTTTTATTAAAGACTGATGTCTAGTTAAAGTTCTGTTCTCTTGTTTGGCTGAGAATAAATAACCAATCTGGTTCACATAACAACAGCAAGATATAACAAGACACAAAACACGCCAAGATTCTGAAATGAATCACTTAAAACTCCAAACATCAAAGCACATCAGAAATGCATGAAATTGCTTTTATGGTACAAGCAACCATTGCAAAACAAGTTGAAATTAAACACATACCTAACAGAGAAAACAGCAACATGTTTTTCCCCTTTAAAACTTTTCAAGTGTCCATCTACATGGACATAAATCCCCTCTCTGCCAAAAATCAAAGATCACCAAAAATGAAACCATGCAACTCCCAAATAATTAATGTCCAAAACGATGATAATAGCTTAACAATGATGCTAAAAATACCAATCAAACAGAATGCAATTAAGTAACTCACCTAATTTCCTCCATTTGGAATTTATCAAATGGCTCATTGAGCCTACAGAAAAGGTGATTGACCAATTAGTTTCAGGGAAAAATATAATACTATATCCTTTATGGAAAGATCAGTACAGAACTTTACCATCTCTTGCATTGTAGTTTCCCAGTTCCATCATCTACAGTAAAGGTAACATCTAGGTTTCTTTCAACGATATCGAACACCATCCCAACCACCGTGACCTAAAATTAAAAATGTTTCAAACACAAGTTCAGCAACTAGACAATCAAAACGCAATTAAACTTCATTACTACGCTTCATGAATTCAATAGAAAAACTTTAAAAATGATTGAAAACATACATTAACAACATCTGCACCGGAAACACTGAAATTGGACTTATCATCGCCGGATTGAGAGGCTTCACTGATCTGCTTTATTGTGAGCGGTACAAGTCCCAGCGTGTCTCGATTCTACAAAATCATAAACAAGAAACGTTAACCTAAATGATAACAAACAAGTAAAGAAAACACGAAGGGGAGTTGCTTACGGTGGCGACTGGAGAATTGGAGATCTGAGATCCACCGTCAAACTGACTTTCGGAGAACATCATGATCTTATCGTTTTATGCAGAGAAATGTATAGAGATTGAACGCAGGAGAGGAGCTTCGATTGTTGAATTGAGAAGCTCTCAGTTTGATTTAAAGATCAATATAGGGGTCGCATTTTCCCGCCATTGTGTCATCGATTTCCCGCCTAAGGGCTCAAGGTTGTTTTTTCCAAATAGGTGTTATTTAAAAACTTATTTACTTAATAGGTGTAGTTTTAAACTTAATTACCAAATAGGAGTAGTTTCTATATATTATTATTATTATTATATTTTTTAAATCAAAATATTGTTTTTTTAATAAAAAGCAGCACCACATTCCCCATACTCTCTCTGGCTCTCGGTCTTCATCCCACCAGGCACCAGCGCCGCTCCTGCAGCCGCCGCCGGCGCTGCTCCGGCAGTCAATCCAGACCTCGTTCCGGCGCCTCCTCCATCTCCCTGCTTTCATACCACCGCCGCTATCCTCCGGCAACCATCGCTCCGGCAGCCATCGTCGACCTCGATTCTCTCGTCTTCTCCGGCAGCCGGCGATACTAACAGCATGGACGTCGTCTTCTCCTAGACGCCACCACCCCCGTCGTCGTCTTCTCCTCTACCATTCATCCCGATTCTCTCGATTAAACCCCTAACTCTCTCGATTCTCTCCCTGCCTGTTGGGTTTTATAGCACCTCCTATACGTCATACTGATTCAAAACTCAAGTTGGTTTGAACCGACTTAAGGATGAAAATAAAAACTGTAATTATTCATAAAGCGGAACTTGAATAATTATCAACCCAAAAACCCTAAAGGATTAGAACCTTTGTTTATCACAAAGTATATATATTTCGACATATGTATGTAACAAAAATAATAATATGAACAATAATATAAACAAGAACAATTCATATTATCCATTCAACCAAGAACAACATCACACTCTATATATATATATATATATATTCTACGCATACATATATATATAAGTAACAACCGATCAACACTAGTATATATACATATATACTTGATCGAGATATGTATATCACCAATAACATGAAGAGGATGAAGATGAAGTTCATACCTTTACTTACCTAGGGTTGCTCAAGTATTAATCCACCCGTGATGAGGAAAAACGAGATCCCCCTAGAAAGGTGAGCAACCCACGAACCTCGACCACCATCGCTTGTGATCGAACCAAAAACCGAAACTCGGTTTTCTTCTTTTGTGTTCTCGGCCGAACTCAAGAGTGAGAGAGAGGAAGAGAGTTTTTTCTTATTCTAAAACTTTAGAATTGTTAACCCTTAATTCACTATATGATCTCCTATTTATAATAATAGGAATTAGGATCATATTAGGAAACCTTTTGAATAATTCCTTATCTTGAATTAGGATAACTTAATCACCAAGTTAAACTATTATTATTAATAATTAATAAATTGAAAAATAAAAATATAACTAATATATATCCATGTGCCGTACGCACATGAAATATATATATATATATATATATATATATATATATATATATATATATATATATATATATATATATATATATATATATATATATATATTTCAATTTCCTTTATTAATTAATATATAATAATCCTTATCCAATTAATAATTTAAACTCTTATTAATTAACAATATATATTTATTTAACTAATAAATATATATTTTCTTGTCAATTAATAACTTGGTAATTAATCATCTCAGTAAGTTAAAATCATAACTTACTTTTACTGGTTTATAACTAACTGTTATTAAACCGTTCTCTCACTTGTGGTTGCATTACTTCTCGGATTACATTCCCTCACAGGTGTGACCCTTGAGTGTCTCATGGCATTGGACGTGGCATCAGGGTTCGACGGTTATGCACACAAATCCTATCACTGCCATCATCTCCTCTCTCCTTTTGTCTTCTTTATTTGAATCTTGGTTAGATCTAAAAGGGGTTTCTCTCTCTTGCACTCACCGCACCACCATCGACGGCTTCCAACGCACCACCATCGTCGATTTCCACCACACCGCCACCGTTGGCTTTATCGAACAGATCTGAGAGAAAATGGGACGGTGGTAGTGGTGTTACGGTAGTGGCTTTATCGAACAGATATGAGATAAAATCGAGCATATGGGGTGGTGGCTCCGATGTCGACGACGGCTGCCGGAGTACGGTAATGGTAGTGGAGTTACGGTGGTGGTTATAGATGGTGGCAGCAGTTGGGTGGTGGTAGTGGTGTTACGGTGGTGGTATGTTTGGTTGAAGTGAAGCATGTGGAGTGGTGGCTCGGATGTCGACGACGGCTGCCCGAGGATAGCGGCGGTGGTATGAAAGCAGGGAGAGAATGGGGTGATTTGGTGGTGATAAGTTGATTGATAGGTAGTATTAATTTTTATAAATAATATTCAATTTAATAATAATAAAAATTATAATATATCTAAACTACACCTGTTTAGTAAATATGTTTAAAACTACACTTAATTGGTAAATATGTTTTTCAACTACACCTGTTTGGTAAAAAACTCTGCTTGTGAGTAATCTATAAAAATGGCCTCGTAAATGGGCTGTAAACTTGCGACTTTTGACGGATTTAATTTTTAACGAAATTAAAATATAAGAATGGTTATCTATACTATATTATAAAGTATTTAACTTTCTTTTTCTTAAAAATTTTAAGACTATTTAATTTTAAATAGTACAAGTTCAAAGCAACAACTTAACCAATCATTCCCTTAATTATCTCAACTAATTTAAAACAATTATTACTTTAATAAATCATTAAACATCATAAAAATTATTTAATTTATCTCATGACGGCTAAATTACTTATATCAATAAAAATTTAAGGCTATAATATCTTTTTATCTAATTATTCAATAATAATATTTTTTAGTTGTTTTTTAAAAACTATTTTAACAACTAATAAAGTGGTTTGTAAAAAAAAAAGTAAAGAAATCAGAAAAGGTAGAAAATACTTGGATGGATTGAGTAATATCGTATTTCACATACCATACCCTACTTTTTAAATCAAATATGTTATCGAGCACAAACTATTGTGATCGCCGCCGCATTACGCAGGTGCAATGCTAGTCTTAAGAATACATATTTAGATAAAGACGAGATATCAGACTTGATAGTTTATATATTGATTTATTATATTTAACGGTCGCAATTCACCCGTTGTACTTCATAAACACGTGTTATATGGGACTAAAACACGTGTACACTATCACTGCACACAATCTATCCGACTCCCACTTGTGTACGATAGTTACACTCCCTTGTTCATCATGGGCCTAAGGAGGTCCCCAACCAGACACTTAAGTTAACCACGACTATAAGTTCTCTTATGTCCATAAATTCTGTAATCGTCTTCTTTGATTACCTGGCTTTTCCTTTTGCATCGCGATATTTCGTAATGTAGATTTCAGACATGGAGCACGTGATCTATTCTGAAAGAACCAGATTATATTTCTTGACTTCTGATCTCGACTAATTGCAGTTACGGAGTTACCAAATGATATCCATCATTCTATCCGAGCGCGGCCATGCATTTCATTTAGTCTTAACCGTCAAGGGCCCTGAAATATCTCCTCTATTTAGGAGAAGGTGCAAATCCCATCTTGACTGTTTGCATTTGCGCACGCGTCTTCCGCTACACCCAGATACGCCCGTTATAGTTACCCTGTTACGGCGTAACGTTAGAAAGTTCCAAAGTACAGAAGTCCTTGTTAGATTATGAAAAGTGAGGGTGCAATATGTAATTATTGTAAACTTGGGCAAATGCTATAAAAGGCATTTGCCCCACACTTTCAATAATAATATTTTTTAGTTGTTTTTTAAAAGCTATTTTAACAACTAATAAATTGGTTTGTAAAAAAAAGTAAAGAAATCAGAAAAGGTAGAAAATACTTGGATGGATTGAGTAACATCGTATTTCACATACCATACCCTACTTTTTAAATCAAATATGTTATCGAGCACAAACTATTGTCATCGCCGCCGCATTGCGCAGGTGCAATGCTAGTCTTAAGAATACATATTTAGATAAAGACGAGATATCAGACTTGATAGTTTATATATTGATTTATTATATTTAACGGTCGCAATTCACCCGTTGTACTTCATAACCGTCGTAATTCATGGTTGGGTAATGATTAATGAATAAAATAAGGGTAAAATGTATATTATCCAATCAAATCAAAGAAGGGACATGATTAAGTCTCTCATTCTCACATAAGTATTCATTTTCATTTGGACCTCTCACTGAACATATATGCTTATTGACATATAAGGAACGGGAGCTGATTCTTCTATGCGAGAAATTGATTCATCTATGAAAATGAGTGTTTAACTAACTTGTATATTAGCTTCAAGTATGTTATAACTTATGTGGAAGAAACAATTTCTTCCGTGAAACATCCATAAGAAAATACAAGTTACAATAAAATGTTGAAACGTTGAATTATTGAATGAATCAAAGCTAGTGGGGGTACCTACGCATTACGGCGACGACGAATAAAGAATGAAAATAGTATGTTTTGTTGGTAGAGAGTTTTGTGGTGGCTAGCTATGGAGAGGACGCGTAGATTACATAATTAAGTTGCAAATTATGTATGAGAGTAATAGAATGTGATACAATAAATCTAAAGTCATTTTATTGGTACTTTTAGTAGTAACATTCATGCTATATGAAAGATGCAGTTAATATGTTAATATAGTTTTATAATTGAAAAAGATTATTGCATACTTTACAATACTTTTAAAAGATATAACTAAAAAAGATTCCTGGTGATTACCCTTATGATTATCTTAAAAATAATAAAAAAGAATGCTATAATTGTTACTTTGAGAACAAAAAACTATGAAATAATTATGTGATAATTATACTTATTTAAAGAAGGATTTAGTTCATAAAAGTGTATTCAACTATACACATTTTGCTATTGTATGTACTAGACTTTCAAAATTACCGTTTGATGTATCCAGTTTTAAAACATTAACATTTTATGTATCTAACATGGTATAGCAGGTAAGATGATGATGTGGAACCGGTTAAACTGATGTGGCAATGACATGGCGTTGAGTTGGCGACTGATGTGTTTTTCCTTCTTTAATAATAATAATAATAAATAATATAAAACAAGATCAAGGATGTGTTACTCTGGTCAGGAGAGGTGGTATGTGGGTCGGTGAGTTTCATGAAAGAAGGGGTGATGTCGGCTGGTTGATCAATGGGTCTGTCAGGGGTGCCCAAAGGAGAGTGGACAGGTTCAAAGGCAGGGTCACCACCTGGTTGGGAAGCAGACTCAGCATGAGAAGATTGGGAACTGGATGACTCAGACGTGTCAAAACCAAGTTCTTCAAGTACAATTTTGGTTCGGGTGGTTTGAGAAATAGATTGGACTATTGTTTGGACAGTGGTGGGATCATATGCATCCCCTCCCTCTCTAGTTTCTCCACCTTCACCTTCTTCTCCACCCCTCTCTTCATTTTCTCTCTACTCGACCCGCTTAGCATCTCCCATAGATGACTGAGTCCTAGTAGCTATCACCTCACCTGGTACTACACCTCTATGGGTAGGTATGGCCGGTGCTGGCATAACCAGAGGAGGTAGTCCTACACTCTCCTTATAGCTCACAACAATATCATTTTGCTCACATAAGTCCAGGAGTGTTATAGGGAATGGTTGAGGAACAGGCATATTGGCTGGGATTGCAGGTTTAATGTACACGAAAAGTTTAGGAGTTATAGAAGGTAAACATGCCCGACGAGGAATGTCAGCATTCTGACCCATCAAGTACTGGATGATCATAGGTATGAAGCGGTGGTACGGCAGTAGATTAGCATCCTTCTTCTTTTGGGAATTCTTTCTAAGCATTTTAGCTTTGATGTCTTGGAAGAGCAGGAATGCATAGTCCACTTGTAGATGATTGGCAGCCGCCACAAAGATTTTGAGCTGATGCTCCGTTGGAAATTCATACCCTGAATGCTTGGGAGTGAGACACCGTTGAAGCACCATCATGAATGTGTTGTACTTGGCATATAGGTTGGTGCGTTTAAATTGATTCTTGCCGGTGAGCTCTCCATCATATCCCATTGCCCTGATTGCAACAAGACATGTCTCCTCGTCCGGGATTTCATCAACCTCAGCATGAATGACCTCATGCCTCCTATCATTAGTACGTACATCACATGTCTTCCAGAATTGTTGAACATATAGCTCAGGAACATGTGTGCCAGTGGTTGAGGTATTATATGTCAGGAGGTGGTTTAGAGGATGTATTTTTAAGATTTCAGTAACAATGGGGTTGGTAGGGTTTTTCAGTTTGGTAAGGTCAACGTAGTGGTTGTTGTCATGGGTCTTAGAGTTTAAAAACTCTGCTTGGGGCATGATCTCCTCGGGTTGAAGTACAACTTGTGCCATCTTAACTGTACAGATAAAGAAACCAGTTAAGTCAAAGATATAGAGATATGCATGAAGACATCATTCAACTTTGAATTGTGGTCAAACTTTAGTAAATGAGTCAAAGTTGACCACTTTTGAGGAAAACTATAAAGTTTGAAAAATGTGAGAAAACCCCAACTCTTAAACCCTCATTGTGTACAAAATGATTTTAAGTATAAAAAAGTTGTTTTAATACTTTTAATATGTCAATTAGATAGCAACAGACAACTTTGCAGTACTTAAGTATAGTCCAAAAATCATCATAACACCCTCTTTAGAACCAAAAAGTGTGTTTTAAGTTCAAGTTCATACACCTCAAGAACACGAAGAACACTTTTCGAGATTTTTGAAATATTTTTGCATCAAAGTGTTCCCCATATGTTTAAAACCACCGTCGCAAACTTAGATTGAGCAAATAAGTTTGTTTCGTGTCCCAAAAGTCCATTTAAAGTCGCAAAAGTGTTCATCGCAAGTGGCTGTTTTAGGGCCAAAAATCACCATTTTAACTCAAAATTTTCAAAATGTAAACCGTACAAGTTGTTACCTATATGATTACGAGTGTTTTGAGCCTAAAATTATAAATTTTGGCAGCGTAACGAGATGATTTGCAATTTCAAGTAACCAAAAATCGAGAGAACACTTAGGTGATTTTGAATTCTGATCACGTGAATGGACAGATGGGGGATGAGACGGTTATAAAGTGAAAGGGCCACGTGTCGTGCGCTGATTGGACCAAACCGGTGGTAAAAACCCGGCTGATAGGGCAATCGCATGGTAACTTTACGCGGCTTATAGAGCCATGCGATTGGACTCAAAGTGAAACATAAATGCTAACACTTGGTGAATCGCATGCGATTCCCCTTGTTTTTGTCAATCACATGCAATTGAAGATTCATAGTACACAGATGATCTATGGCATGCGATTGATAGTTGGTTCTTGGTTCTTGGTTCACTGATGGTCTATCGCATGCAATTGAAGCATATTTCAAGTTTGCTAACTTGTTATTTCATGCGATTGACTTGTTGTTCATGGTTCGTTGCAATCCATGCGAACCTAATCCATGCGATTGAACCAAGACTTAGAAAATTTAGTTTGTTGAGTTTAGTAAATCCCATGCTATTGAAGCATAGTATGCGATTGTTTGCAATAGAACCCAACACTTAGAAATTTTCTGAAAATTCAAAATATCTGGATTTTAAAGATTAAAAATTGATTTTCCCAGATTTCATGATTTGAGTGTTTGTTTGACACACTCCCCCTAAACTTGTGCATCCGTTTATGAAATTTGTTAAAACTTAGGGAATGTGTCCTTCTCCCCTTACACATGTGCAGTATGTGTATGTTTTTCTCTCCCTACACATATGTAACATGTGTAAAACCAGAAATTCACTCCCCCTTGAATGTTACATCAGGTATCTGCACAAGGAACAAACAGTATAACACCTACTCCAAACAAAAAGAGAGAAATGAAAAATGAAGCAACAGTATGTTATATTTTCAAGTTGAGCATGCCTAACTTGGATACCAACTCAATGAAGCAACTTTCGTCTAATGGTTTGGTAAACAAGTCAGCTAGCTGATTTTCAGTAGGAACATACTGTAGCTCAATGAGACCTTTCTCTACGGTATCTTTTATGAAGTGATAACGGATATCAATATGTTTAGTTTTAGAGTGGTGTACCGGATTGCAGGAGATAGCGATGGCAGATTGGGAATCGCATAGCAATGGAATTTTGTCATACCTTAGGCCAAAGTCTGATAACTGTGTACGTATCCGGAGACTTTGTGAACAGCACATTGCAGCAACAACATACTCAGCTTCAGCTGTAGATGTGGATACGCAGTTTTATTTCTTTGAGGCCCATCATACTAAACGATCTCCCAGAAAGTGTGCACTGCCAGAGGTGCTTTTCCTATCAATTTTGCAACCGGCATAGTCAGCATCTGAGTAAGCATGGAGATCCAGATTGGAATCTTTGGGATACCACAGACCAAGATCCATAGACCCTTTGAGATATCTGAAGATCCGCTTAACTGCCAGAAGATGGGACTCTTTAGGATTCGCCTGGTATCGGGCTCATAGACAGGTAGAGAACATGATATCTGGACGACTTGCAGTTAGATACAGTAACGATATAATCATCCCACGGTAAGTTTTGAGATCTACTGGAGAACCATCAAGATCTGCTGATAGCTGTGCCTTAGCAGCCATGGGTGTGGATATGGGTGTGCAGTTAATCATATGCAAATTCATATATTGTATAGAAATAGGAGTTTCTATGTAATATACTCATGGAGTATATATAGGGATATGACAAATGTAATGTGTAAGGTTTTGCTCATAATGCAATAATAAACTAGGTATTTTCCAAGGTGTAAACCATATTCTCTCTAGTTTACATATGCAAACCTTCATCTATCCTACATTATACTTGAACCACTTGTTATATGGGACTAAAAAGTGGTATCAGAGCCAAGGGAGTGAAGATTTGATCTGAATTCAACAACAAAAGTCGAATTTTTGAAGATTTTTGAAGAAAAAAAGTGTATTCTCGGGTTTGAGATCAAAGTCAAGATCAAATGGAATTTTTGAGTGTTAATTGATTGGATTAGGGTCGCAGTAATCATAGAAACACTCGTGGATAAAAAAAAAGTCAATTCATTCACAGATCAGTGGCCAAATTTGAAGATTTTTGACTTTTTAAGTCTTTGAAGTTCTTGAAGAAATTTGATCGATTTGGCTTGATTGATGGATATTAATGATAATTGATGATTTAGGAGTGTAAATCCGGGGTATATAAAGTGATCTGGGCAAAAATTATCAGATTTGAGCAAAATTTCGAGATTTTTGAATCTGAGCGGGACGAAGATGAAGTGATCATAATTCCAGCTTTGAATCAGTTGGAATTCACTTGAATCAGCCGGAATTCACTAAATCCGAGTACATTTTTTTATAGGAATTACCAAATTCCGTGCTATATTTTGACAGGAATTACCTAATTCCGAGTTAATTTGATCGGAATACTCTTGTTCCGACTGAAATTTGATCGAATTTATCAGAGTACAACGTTGACCGGAATTGGTTGTTGACCGGAATTTGTGATTTTACTCGGAATTCAACTTTGCTCGGAATTCTCTATTTGATCGGAATTCACAATTTTATCAGAATTCTCTATTTTATCGGAATTCACAATTTGATCGGAATTCTCTATTTTACTCGGAATTCACACCAGTGAGGGGCTCTGCCCCTTGGACGGCTAGGGGTTGCCACCCCTTGGACCCCGCTATCAGGGGCGCTGCCCCCGAACCCTCGTCGTCGTTGTTATGACTGAATTATTTTGTCACCTTGATTCCTAAGTCAAGTGTTTGGATTTTTTGGCTGAGTCAGAAGTTATCAAAGTTTCAGTTTTCATTCTGATGTTTCTAGATTTTGTTTGCTTTGGGTCATTGGTACCATATGTTGAATGTCTTGTACCCTTATGTCTTGTCATCCTGTGCTTTTATAACTGATTTTTGGTTCTTCTTTCTTAGTGTCACCAATTTTTGGTCTCAAAACCAGATTTTGGCCATCCAATCCTTGTTTCTTTGGATTCTTGGTTATCTTTTTCTCAGTCATTTTTGAAGCCCCGGATCACATTGTTGGTGAAATTATTTGAAGAATTGACCGACATCATATTACTTCAGGTTTTTGAGAATATTTTGTATTACATGCGCGCTTGCTCACTTCTTATCAATCGTTTGGTGCTCTTAAATAAGGATGAATCCGACTTACTGATTATTATATCAAAGTCACATTCCTACTTATGTGTACCCAAGTTCATTTGCACCCGTATGTCTTTCAAAATCTTTGTATGTCTTGCGGTGATCTGGTGAAGGTTGATTTCACGGTATTGGGAAACTTACTTGCCAAAATTATTCTCCAATATCAGATTACATCCAACACAGAGTTCTAAATCTTCAAGAATTCAGATCAAATCATTACCACTCCTCAACGATCAAGAGTGGTTCAAGTATCTATTCAAGTCATGGAATGTTTGAAGATTATTTTGACTTGAAGTGTAGGATCCTCCCCACCTTGCAACTGAATCTCATGTTGATGACTTTTGTGCATGATGCTCATGATAAATCATAATCATCATGAGGGGGAGATAAAAAGTGAAGAAATTTTACATTGTTGAAGATATTCAGTTGTTGAGGGGGAGTTTGGATGTTTTTATTGATAAAATCATTGTGTTTACTCATGGGGAAGAGATCATCAGTCTATGTCATGTCTAGGGGAGTAATGATCTATCATATGAAGACATGAGAACAATCTGAGCTACATTGTAGGGGGAGACAAAAAGAAGATTCTTCCCAACACATCAAAAGTGTTTATGCTTCCGCTGTCAGATGCTCAAGATGTTCCAGACTGATGATTTTGGTGGGATGCTACATCCTAAACTGCTTATATAATCTAAGGAAGACTTAGGTTACTGGCGTGTACACTCCTATTTCAATACAAAGGGGGAGAATGTAAATTCATATATTGTATAGAAATAGGAGTTTCTATGTAATATACTCATGGAGTATATATAGGGATATGACATATGTAATGTGTAAGGTTTTGCTCATAATGCAATAATAAACTAGGTGTTTTCCAAGGTGTAAACCATATTCTCTCTAGTTTACATATGCAAACCTTTATCTATCCTACATTATACTTGAACCACTTGTTATATGGAACTAAAACACGTGTACACTATCACTGCACACAATCTATCCGACTCCCACTTGTTTACGATAGTTACACTCCCTTGTTCATCATGGGCCTAAGGAGGTCCCCAATCAGACACTTAAGTTAACCACGACTATAAGTTCTCTTATGTCCATAAATTCTGTAATCGTCTTCTTCGATTACCCGGCTTTTCCTTTTGCATCGCGATATTTCGTAATGTGGATTTCAGACATGGAGCACGTGATCTATTCTGAAAGAACCAGATTATATTTCTTGACTTCTGATCTCGACTAATTGTAGTTACGGAGTTACCAAATGATATCCATCATTCTATCCGAGCGCGACCATGCATTTCATTTAGTCTTAACCGTCAAGGCCCCTGAAATATCTCCTCTCTTTAGGAGAAGGTGCAAATCCCATCTTGACTGCTTGCATTTGAGCACACCTCTTCCGCTACATCCAGATACGCCCGTTATAGTTACCCTGTTACGGCGTAACGTTAGAAAGTTCCAAAGTACAGAAGTCCTTGTTAGATTATGAAAAGTGAGGGTGCAATATGTAATTATTGTAAACTTGGGCAAATGCTATAAAAGGCATTTGCCCCACACTTTCTAAGTAAGCTTTGCATTTCCTACTTCTTGTGTTTGTGAAACTCTCTCTAGCTCTCCGCTCTCTCTCTTGAAACCGAACACACAAACACACAAACACAAACTAGATAATCATCTAAGCATTGCTTCATCCTTTACATTAAAGGGACCATCAATTGGTAGACCCAAACTTGTTTTTGGCTCGTGATTGTTCGAATACAAGCAAAATCTTGAAGACTTCAAGCTCAAGGTGAAGAACAAGCATTCAGTTTCTACAAAGCATACAACCATACGGTTTGTTCAAGAAAGTTGCGAGTTCTAGTGATTCTCGAAAGTAGAACACATCTAAGGTATAAACAATACTTTTTCTACCATTTCTTCGAGTTTGTTCAAAAGTTTCTATTGTTTTATACGGTTTTCTTGAAGAATATCTAAAACCGAGTGGTGTTTGAAAGCAAAAAGTTCAATGGTTCATTAAATTTTCGACTTTTTTAGCATTTAATTTTCTGGGCATTCAAGCATTTATGGTGTTCTTGGAGATGTAAATGCAGTCTTGAAGAAGAAGAAATCGGTTTTTATTTAAAATAATTATTAATTCTTCAAAGATTAAGTGTTGAACAAAGTAACTCAAGTACTACCCATACCAATCAAGGTACAAGTGGGTAGACACCATAAGGTGTAAGGCCATCAGATTTGATAGTGACACATCTAATTCTATAAGCCGGATTAGTGGTGCATGCGATTGAGGGGGTACACGGCTTATAGATTCCTTCAACGCTGATATCTCTTAAGTGTTACTTTGAGTGCTATAAGCCGCACAAGACCAATCGCATGCGATTTGGTGATTCAAAGTGATCTATCAGCCGCACACTTACCCGTGTGATTCAAAGGGTTATTTCATCACTCGCATAAAGTATATCCGTGCTATTCAAGGCTCCTTGTTAATTGGTTACGCATCAAAGGCAATCGCATTCGAATCCTTGACTTGATAAGAATTAGATTGACATTACTAACAGTTTATTTCTAAGTGTTTGGTTGTTGGGAAAATGATCTCATCAGTTTGAATTTGATGAGACAAAGTTAAGTTTGTATGATGTGTTCTACATATAACTTAAACAGAATTATAAGGCTTAGTCAGACTGAACACTTATAGTGATTCAGACTGTGTATAAGCTGAGTATAAGCTGTACATATGTTTGATCAGCTTAGACTATATCTTAGTCAGATTATCAATGTGTTTGATAAGCTGAGTATATAAACTAAGATATATATATTGAGTTTCAGCTTGATGAGTCTCAAGCTGAGTGACTCAGCGTGTATACCGAGTCAGCTCAATGGAGTTGCTAAATATGTTTTAGTTACTTCTTTGGACTTCTAAGGATGAGTTAATAATTATACATGTTAGTTCATGTTGAAATTCGGGTCTGTTCTCGAAGAACTCAGCTTGATGAGTTTCAAGCTGAGTAACTCAGTCCGACTAAAGAAGTCAGTCTAAAGATAATTTAAATGTGTTTTAAATTAATCTTTTATCTCTCTATATCTACGACAAGGATAAGAAGATTCCAGAATCAAGTTTGAAGATAGAAGATTCAAGATTCAAGATTCCGGATTATCCGAGAGTTAGTTAGCGAATTAAGTTGAGTCTTAGTTTGTTAGATTCCGTAGGCACAGGATTATAAATACTTATCTCCTGATAAGTTTAGAGGTACGACTTTGATTCAAAAACAACTTAGTGTTGCAGAGCCAAACCTCACCTCACCGTATGTGTTACGAATCTTGATTACTGTTTGTCAGTTCAACGTGATCAAGAAAAACTCACAGATTGCCCAAGTGTTCGTGTATTCGAACTATCACATCAGTTGTGATATTGGTAAGTTGTCAATCTGTGTGAAATCCTGTTTAGAGAGTCGTCAGTATTTATAATCATAAGTTGATTATAGATAGCTAAGTTTGAGAGAGTGAGAGATTTATATTAGGTGGTTATATATCAAGAGTTGCTTACTTGATAGTTATTGTAATCATCTTCTTATTCAAAGCATTGTAATCATCTTCTTAATAAAAGCATTTGATTGATTGTGGTTTGATTTACTGTGTGTAACACTTTTATTTGATTTGTTCAATTTCCGCAGAAAGTGTATTCAACCCCCCTTCTACACACCTGTTGCTTGTTGTTATTCTCATACAAGGGACCAACTACTGGTATCAGAGCAGGCTGAACGATTTCATTGGTTGAAAGTTCTAGATTCTGAGAAAGTTGACAATGTCTACAAGCAACAATTCTTCAAACTTTCCACAGATGTCTGCCAAAGGCTGTCCCATATTTGATGGATCTGACTATCCTATGTGGAAGTTCAGAGCCATGCTGTTTCTCAAGTCCATTGACAACCGTATGTCGGATGTTGTCACTAAAGGACCAATTATCCCCAAGATTCCTGCCACTGTCAGTGATACGTCTCCTGGCAGATCTGAAAAGGAAACAAGAAAGCCTGTTGCATCATGGACTGATGTGTTGGAACACGGTATGGAGCAAAACACAGCGGAAGCATAAAACAAAAGTTTCAAAACCATACAAAACGGGTCCGTATCGTGTTCCAAAGTGATAGTATTCTACAAAACTCAAATTGCAACTTAAGAGAGCAACAAGGACAGAAAATATACCTCCTTACCATTGCTCTAAATCGGCTGTAGCATGTAGCAATTTGGGATAACGAGAGAATCCAAGTGTCTTCTCCTCTATCGAATGATCCACACCAAGTTGGTTCAATCCCCGTATGCTAGTACTCCTTCCGGTGAACATCTCTCAACGACCCCACCTTCTGGAACAGCCCATGTGTTTCTCATCTTGCACCAAAACCCCACACAACACTCAAGAACTTACTTACTTAGTGTATGTATGTGTGTGTAGCATCAAGAAGCCAAGAGAGAATTGAGAGAGAGAGTAAGAAAGACTTCTCTTGCATGAACTAAACTGATCCAGCGTTTAGATCTCTCTTTTGGCCGGTGTATCCCCTTATATCTCATTGGACCACAAGATGGTCCAATCAAAATAAAGGAATTCATGCAGATAGACCTTCACGGCCTCTCACGTCCCGTGAAGAGCCCATGAAGACTAAATGCGCCACGACCGGCCATAGTCCTTCACGGCCCGTGCCGCGTTCGAGTGACTCGTGAGGGCGTCTCCTTCACGACCCCTCACGACCTCTTCACGACCCATGAAGACTCCACGAGCCGTGTAAAGGTCATTGAGCCATTCGTGAGGGCAGTGGGCTTCACGACCCGTGGAGCATCCCTCACGGTCGTGAAGCTCCAAAATCAAACAATTTGATTTTTGGACCTTCTCTCTTTATCAGTAAGCTGTCGGGATCAATCCTTGGCGTGTGACCCAATAGGCTCGCACTTCATCAGCAGTAACACCAATGTACTTGTGTCAGTGGGCAGACTCCAACAGACTCCCACTTGCACATGACACAACGTACCCAGAGGTATCACAGACAGGGAGCGGCCTCTAGCAAGGCATCCCTGCCCCCAAGTCAGTACGAGGTATGTCATCCCATAGACAAGTACCAATTCACTACCCAAAGGTTTGAAATGGCCCTATAGATAAGTGATCAACCATCCTTTTGTTCGCGATATCCATGCGATGGCGAGACATGGTACTAAGTCATTCTCAGTCCTTCACGATTATGTTTCTCGATCGAGATTGGTGGTGACCAAAATATACAAGTTGCAATCGATTACACAAATCATTGCATACTCGAGCATGGCCATGCATTTTGGTGTCAGCGCCCAATCATCGAGGGGCCCAGGGATATCTCTCTAAACAGAGGAACAAATTCCTTTGACTACATTGCCCACCACAGTGATCATACTCTGATCAGCTACTCCCTTTATAACAACCAGTTACGGACTGCGTTTGAAAGCAACCAGAGCAAAGCAAACCAAAGTGATGCAGACACATGCATCTCCAGTATGAGGATGAACTGATATCATCATCCTGAATCACTCATGACAAGTACCTCAAAGTAAATTCAGGTGTGGGTCGTCCAGTCACTTGAAACCCCTTTCAAGTACAGGCGAAGTATTGCGTCCCTGTGTCCCAATCACCATTGGACACTTGACCAATCACTTCCCTCAGCCTTCATTCAGACTTCCTTCCCATGAAGAATGACTGGCTGTGGACATTTAGAATGTAAACACATTCAGGGAAGAGGTAAAACATGCAAAGTTGGAACACAATAAGGCTTACTGAGAGTACCCGCTACACGCGCATTACCAAACCACTTCCAAAGTGTGCGTTGATGGGATTTTGATCATTTTGTCCAAGCAGTTATACCTTCATTGTTTCAAAGGAACCCAATAAGGTAAACAATGTTTGATTCACAAAGTTTAGTGTGTATAAGCCATCGTACTCTCATTGCCTCAAAAGAACCCAATAGAGTCAACGACGCTTTAAGACACACGCAAATTAACAACACCATATAAAAGGAGTCTCAAACCCCAATCAAGATTGGCGGTTATCCCTTAAATAGAAGCCATCATTAGAGTAACAACTCATTTTAAGCTTCTTTCAATTACACACCACAAGAACATATACTCATATTTCTTGTATTACATAAACTTCTTTGAATATCCCATATTTGTTATGGACGCATAATTCTTAATTTACGCTTGTTGCCAAGCTATATCAAGACATTATCTCCAACATATAGTATGTGCTAGACATACCAAATAGGATAATAACAGCGCTCCCACTAGCTCTGGCATGTATCCAAGTTTCATCATTGCTTACTGAAAACTCAAACACTTGATTTTCTTAGCAAATATTCCAAAACTTAGATTTACTCTAAGCCCAAAAGGACTCCTCCTTTGTAGACTTCATAAGGATACTCAGGATGTAAAAGACCTTTGGACAGTGTTGTGAGCACTTCCTCATTAAAATTCCTATAACGGAATGCGGTCTTTGCATCATACTGCCATAACACGGCATAAGCATCCCTTTAAACTTCAACATAACTACTGAGAGAATGTCTTCATGTGATTCCTACCCAATGGTCAATCACCATGAAACCAATTCCTTCCAGTCAGTATTTGAAGTTATCTACAAACTCATCCATGCAGATCTCATTCCCGAAAGATCTATTTACACCATCAGGTCAAAACCTAGGTGTTGGATTAACCAAGTTCAAAACTTGAAAATCCAGCATGGAATATTTCTTGTGTTATTACATTCCTCTTCTTAGCAGACTCAAAGGGCCCACTACAGCTTCTGGTAGTTGATGCATACAACATGTATCATCAATAAGTCATCATCCTCAAATATAATAAATTATATTCTTTTGGTCTTATGACGACTCTTACCAGACATATGAAGAAGTAATAACTTTATGCCAGATACTCCAACATAGCCATGTTGAGTTTCAATCATTTCTGATTGAATGCTAGTGTCAACATCAGGTCTTTTATTTAAATCTCACGTTCTTCCACTGGAATGCTTAAGTTATTCCTTTCCCTTTTCGAGCAACCAAAACGGGTTCTCAAAAGGATATGAAATGAATATCTGAAACTCAGAAGAACTATTAAATACATTAGCATCCTCTAAGTTCATCCATCTCCCACTAAATGTAGACTGGATAACTCTGATCTATGAGATTGACAAGCAAAGAACACTTTCTAGTCAAATCTCCTCAGATGCTAATTCGACCATCTTTGTTGGTTTAAAACAAGAACATTGTCCGCATTTACTCAAGTACACCTTTCAAGCAGGTTACTCAAGTTTAATCCATCAAAACGGAACCATAACCAATATGTTCCATTCCTCCATTAAGCGATCCATGTAAAACATGTATCCTAGAAGAAGTGAATTATGAGGCAAACTCACAATTCTTATGATGGTTAAGAATGTAGATGCTCAACATCTTACAAGATTTGAGTATCTTTATTCCCTTTTGCCCTCTTCATCTTAAATTTGTTAAGAGTGAGTCTTGAACACCTCTCAGGTTTCAGACATTCGTCTAATAAATTAGACTTACCCATTCCTTCTACCATCATCGGTAAAGGTAACAAATCACACATAGTTAATCCTTATGTATTTTCCTGAACGGTCTTTACACAAACGTGCAAACTAAATCCAAAAAGCCTTTATTCCTCTCACATTAACCAGTGAAGGATTTCTCAGTTATTTATCCTTATAAGCAAGATTTGCAATCAACAATTGACCCATGGTCAAAAGATTCCAAGTTCCTAACCACATGGAGCTTGGTGATTCAAGTCTTGTTTATATGGTTAAATCAACTATTTCATAAGGATAACAATTCCATGATTATTCATAATCATTCCATTACTTCCTTAAGCATAAGCTTATAACAAATGCCAAGACATGAATAAACTTTGAAATAAATCAACCCACAATTTCAAAATTCAAAGTAATATTCATCATCATCAAAGGCATAAAAGATACAATGCTTCTTGCCACGCAGGGCGTAAGACAAAGATCTAAATGAAGTAATAGTTTAGCTGGATGGAATGGCAAGACTCTTCTTCCAATCCTTCTAGTTAGGGACAAGCACCATGCTTCCCTTCTCTAATCTCCAGCTCTCCATGCATCCATTACCTACTTCTGATTAACACCTGCACTTTGCAACAAACAAGTTTGTGACAAACGTGAGCGTTTTGACTAGCGTTCAAAACCCAGTCATTAGAAGTAGAAGATCAATGGAGTTTGATCATGAATGTACCTGAAGATGAGCTAACGTTCTTCCGCTTTAGGATACTTAGCTCTTCCAGGCACTTAGGGCAGGCGTGACGGCGCCAATTTCCAATTTCTCCGCAAAAGTAGCAAACTACCCCATGTGGAACATCATCTTGAGGCACAATCTCATTGTCCTCCGATTCCACAATTACGGATAGCCTTGTCACACTAGACTTTCCTTTTGAGGTCAGTTTCTCCTTCTTGCTTACTTGTTTCCTAGTAGCCAAAGTGGATGTGGACGAGACACGAACCTTCTCCACCATGTAAGACTGTACAGCCTTCAGCATGTCTTGAAGTTCGATCAAGGATTTATCCAAATTGTCTTTGTGAAAGTTCTTGACAAACTTCTCATAAGACGTGGGCAGGGACTGGAGGATCATATCCACCACAATCTCCCTCCCTATTGGAAGTCCAAGTCTCTCCAATTGGTCCATGTATCCCTTCATCATAAGGAAATGGACATTTACATCCTCACCTTCCTGTATCCTACAACCGACCAAAGCCTTTATACACTCAAACCGTTCTTGTCTAACCTGCTGCGGGAACATGTCCTTTAGCCGTATTATCATGTCATACGCACTCAATTGCTCAAGCTGCTGACGCAACTCAAAGCTCATAGTCGATAACATGAGACAAGAAATATCTTGTGTATCTCTAACACGCTTCTCAAAAGCGTATCGAGTGGCCCAGTTCGCGTTGGTAGCAGGTGGCTCCGGAAAGGGTTCCTCAAGGATGTGCAACTTTGACTCGTGACGGAGGACAATCCTCAATACACGATACCAGTCAGCGAAGTTCACTCCTATGAGTCTCTCCCTTTCTAGGAATAATCGAAGCTTAAAGTTTGGTGTGGTGTCGTTAATATTTGCCATCTATAAAAGAGTACACGTTTTAGTTAGTTTCGATATTATCCGCGGCAAACCCGTCATGGATTGGGGCCGGTAAACGCTTTACCAATTGCAATCCGAGATTACAACTCTTAGACACTTGCGGGATCCGAGGTACTCATAGCACCCATTTGGCATGTTTGATCCCTTCTCTCACCGATTCCTCATTAATCCGCTTTGATAGCTCGGTATGGGCACGACAACTACCAAGGCGTCTTAAGTCTTGGAATTGTAAATCAACCGTCAAGATACACGGTGGTACTCTAGCCCAATGGCCAGCTCGGCTAAGCTCGACAACCGACCCTTGCGAGTTGCCACACGCACCTTCCACACAGTTACGCAAAACCGATCTCGGCTAAGCTCGACGACCGATCTTGTTTCACTAGATTTGGGTGGTGTCATCTTACGGGAGGCGAGTGATTTACATTTGATAAAAACGGGATTTTGTTTTTAAAGTGGTCTTGTGGCGCGCGAGGTTTGTAAACCAATTAAAACTCTTGGTTTTATTATTTTGAAAAGTTTTCAAGCGAGCGAAGAAACTAAACAACCACGCAAGAAACTAAACAAAACAACAACCACGCACAAGTAATATCCGGTAACATGCCCCTAAACCCTATGCGCTTTCCCCGTGAGCCAAACGAGGAAAACAAGGCCAAACTAAGGACACATCCACTTGGCCCAGCTGGAAGTGCTCCCACTGAATCCGTCATGTCCAATGAACCTCCGGATCCACCATAGCCGAGACGTCTCCTCCACGACTCTTGATGGTTGTCTTCGGTCTTCTTTTACAAATACATACAAATATTTGAAAAGAAACGGCATGCAAGCCGCGTAATGCTAATCTAAGCTAATTCAAACAATTACAAAGAAAAACAATTGGCATGCAAGCCAAAATAAAGTACAAAATACAAGACCGAATAAATTTAATTATTACAAACCAATTGTGGTACAAACCACCAAATGAATGAATAATCAAATAAACAACCAAACAACCAACACATAGGTCTAATGGGCAAGGCGTTACCGGATCAAACAACAACCACAAACAACTACACGGTGTGCCACAACAAAACCGTGCAAAATGTATCTTGATTAAGATTGTTCAAACCTAGCTAAACACTCAAGGCACAAAGTGAACAATCCTTGTACATATGCATTAGTACCCCAAACACTTTGAGAATACATATTCATATATACACAATACAAGTATATGCATGTGTGCATTTCATGCCAAAAACCACCCAATACATATAAATGCATGAATCAAGACACATATGGGGCTTTACAAAATCCAAACACTTTGGACAGATTCTGGAAAAACAGAATCTCAAGGAGGCTAAAACCGAAAACAATTTTCTTTTACCAAAAGGACAAAACACTGTTCACAACGTCCTTCACGACCCAGGAGCCTTCACGGCCTGTCACGGCCCGTGAAGACCATGAGTTCCACGACCCTGACCAGTGAAAAACCCTTCACGACCAAGCACCCCATGAGACTGGTCGTGAGCCTTCACGACCGTGAAGAGAAAACCTTCACGACCCGTGAAGACATTCTGGACAGAATGTCCAGATTCGGTTTTCAAGCCAAAAAGTGCAATTTGTTTGTAGATTTGGCTCTGATACCACTGTTGGAACACGGTATGGAGCAAAACACAGCGGAAGCATAAAACAAAAGTTTCAAAACCGTACAAAACGGGTCCGTATCGTGTTCCAAAGTGATAGTATTCTACAAAACTCAAATTGCAACTTAAGAGAGCAACAAGGACAGAAAATATACCTCCTTACCATTGCTCTAAATCGGCTGTAGCATGTAGCAATTTGGGATAACAAGAGAATCCAAGTGTCTTCTCCTCTATCGAATGATCCACACCAAGTTGGTTCAATCCCCGTATGCTAGTACTCCTTCCGGTGAACGTCTCTCAACGACCCCACCTTCTGGAACAGCCCATGTGTTTCTCCTCTTGCACCAAAACCCCACACAACACTCAAGAACTTACTTACTTAGTGTATGTATGTGTGTGTAGCATCAAGAAGCCAAGAGAGAATTGAGAGAGAGAGTAAGAAATACTTCTTTTGCATGAACTAAACTGATCCAGCCTCTAGATCTCTCTTTTGGCCGGTGTATCCCCTTATATCTCATTGGACCACAAGATGGTCCAATCAAAATAAAGGAATTCATGTAGACAGACCTTCACGGCCTCTCACGTCCCGTGAAGAGCCCGTGAAGACTAAATGCGCCACGACCGGCCATAGTCCTTCACGGCCCGTGCCGCGTTCGAGTGACTCGTGAGGGCGTCTCCTTCACGACCCCTCACGACCTCTTCACGACCCGTGAAGACTCCACGAGCCGTGTAAAGGTCATTGAGCCATTCGTGAGGGCAGTGGGCTTCACGACCCGTGGAGCATCCCTCACGGTCGTGAAGCTCCAAAATCAAACAATTTGATATTTGGACCTTCTCTCTTTATCAGTAAGCTATCGGGATCAATCCTTGGCGTGTGACCCAATAGGCTCGCACTTCATCAGCAGTAACACCAATGTACTTGTGTCAGTGGGCAGACTCCAACATGATGAAGATTGGAAACTTTTCAATCTAGATGATAAGGCTAAAAGTGTTCTAGCAAATGCCCTGTCAAATGAAATCTTGCGCACTGTGACTGGGTGTCAAACTGAAAAAGATATCTGGGATACGCTGAGTGTCACGTATGAAGGCACTGATCTGGTCAAGCAGCATAAGAAAAATCAGTTGAATAGATCCTATGAAAACTTCTTTTCAAAGAAGAATGAAACCTTGTCAGATTTGTTCACAAGGTTTTACTGCTTGATAAATGACCTACTAAGTGTGGGTGTAAAGAAAGATGAAGCTGAACTGGTGCTAAAATTTCTGGATGTGTTACCAGAAAGGTTTAATGATGTAACTACGGCACTGAGGGCTGGAGGAACACTACACGTGTACAACCTACAGTCTATCTATGGGTTCTTGCTGAATCATGAACATATCACTGAACACAAGAAATCTTCTCAACAACCACTGAAGGAGTCCTTGGATAAAACTGATATTGCATTAGTTGCATAGAAAAAGAAGAAAAAAAGTCCCAAGGCACTAGTTGTTGAATCTGAGACTGAGTCAGAATCTCAAGCTGACCACTCAGACTCAGACTCAAGTGATACTGATGATGTTCAGAATATCACTGAGCAAATGGCAATGTTAGCCAGACGTTTACGAAGAGCTCAAAGGGGAAGAGGAAGATCTGACAGGGGCAAAGGAAAGAGTTCTTTTGATCCCAAGAATGCCGTGTGCTTCAATTGTCAGAAAAAGGGACACATTGCTGCTGAGTGCAGATCAAAGAAGGTGGAATCAACATCAGTTGTTGATAAGAATGCTTACAGAGCTGATAAATACAAGAATAAATATACTCAGCTCAAGAAAGGAAAGCCTGAAGACAAACCCAGTGCAAAAGGATTAATTGCTGAAACATGGGATACGGAATTATCTACATCAGATGATGATGTATGTCTGATGGCTCAAGAAGATGAAGAGATAGAAATCGATAAGGTTGATTATGGTATGGTATGAATCAATCTGTGAAGCTGACATGAAGGAAGTTGAGGAAAACAGCAAACTCAGTGATTGAGATCCTGCTTCCTTGTATAAGGTCAGTAATTTCTACTCTTACACTAATGAAGAAAAGGGTCTTGCATTCGATTATCTGCTAAATGATTTCAAGAGCAGCCTTAAGTCTCAGACTGACCTCAAAGCTGAAATAGCTAAACTTAAAGATGAGATTAAGGAAAATCAATCTCTCATTGATGTTGGTAAGAAAGCACAGTGTGACCTTGAATGTCAAAGACACATTAACAAACTTCTTAGTGAAGAACTTCAGGAAGCTAAAGACGAAGTTGATCAACTCCAAATGAATCACTAAGTCTTGGTGTAAGTCATCAAAGCTTGCTGAACAGTGCATAAACCAACAGATACCTAAACAGGTGAAGGCTGTACTTGGAGGTGACTATCAAACATCAGCTTATGTAGCTGATGATGAGATAGCAAGTACAGATTCTGAGGAAGATAGACAACTGATTAAGTCTCAGAAGTCAGCCTCAGAGAAAAGACATGATCCAAGCCTAAAATTCAATATGTTTGTGAAGGCCAAAGATCATGGTAATGAGTGCTCAACATCCAAACAACATGGTAAGTCTGTGTTGGACAGATTAGGCACTCAGCCTGTTCAAAGAACTTCAGTCATAGAAAGGCTTAATCCAAGTCCTTTCAAAAGACAAAATTCTCTATCTGGGTCGGAGAGAAGTTATAAGAACAGGAAGACCACTGTAAGTCAGAGGTCAAATCACAACAATGGTAAGTCCAAAGTTGTTGATCTTGGTAAGTCCAAGAAGATCAACAGTGGTAAGTCCAAACCTGTTGAAACTGGTGAGTCCAGTAAGCATGACAAAGGTATGTTCAAAGTCATGGAAAAGAAGTTTGTTGGTCAAGCTTCCAAGGATAACAAACAAAGATCTGACAAAGGTAAGTCCAAAGTCAGTGAACATAAAGTGAATCAACTTGCTAAGAAAGTTGAAAAGTTATCCACAACATATAATCCTAAGACTGAGAGTTAGTTCTCACAAGGATTATTGGACTCTCTACCTCCTGTAATCATTGGAAGAAGGAGATGCTACAAATGCAGAAGTAGAGGTCATGAGGCTAAGGACTGTGATGCAGAAATCTCAAGGCCTGAACAAGAACAAGCTGATCAGCCTACACAGGACTCAGCTCCTGCTCAAGCTGAACAGTTAGTTCAACTAGATGGAGATGCTAAGTGCTCCTCAGAACCCATTCAAAAATGGGTTCCCAAACAAAACTAATGTGTTTAGTTTTCATATCATGTGCAGGGTTCAAGTAAATGGTACTTGGATAGTGGATGCTCAAGGCACATGACTGGGTGGAAAGGACTTCTTAGTGATTTCCAAAAAGATGAAGGTCCTAAAGTAACATTTGGAGACAACTCCCATGGAAGAACAAAAGGCTATGGGAAGATGCAAGCTGGCAAAGTCACATTCCAGAGAGTTGCATATGTCAAAGGTCTAAAACACAACCTGATTAGTATCAGTCAATTGTGTGATGAAGACAACGTTGTTACTTTTAGGAAGAAAGCAGGAACAATATATAATGCTAAGGGAAAGCCTGTATTAATAGCTAAAAGAGAAAGAGACGTGTATCTACTTGATCTTAAATCTGCTAATCCCTATAATGAAACCTGTTTGTATTCCCATTCTGTTCCTGAGTTGAGTTGGTTATGGCATAAACGTTTGTCTCATTTGAATTTTAAAAATATAAATATGCTGTCCAATAAAGAGTTAGTCTCTGGATTACCAAAAATCGCATTTGTCAAAGACAAATTGTGTTCAGCTTGTGAACAAGGGAAACACCATAAAGGGTCCTTTAAATCAAAGCAAAATTTTTCAATAACAGACCCATTGCATATGTTGCATATGGATCTGTTTGGACCCATAAGTACTCCAAGCCTAAGTGGCAAGAAGTACACTCAGGTGATAGTAGATGAGTTCTCACGATTCACCTGGGTAATATTCCTAAAAGCCAAAAGTGAGGCTGCCCTGGAGATAATAAGTTTCATCAAAAGGGAAGAGTTGCAGAAAGGTTTGTCTGTAAAGCAACTCAGAAGTGATCATGGGACTGAGTTAAGGAACTCAACCCTTGAAAGCTTCTGTGAACAAAAAGGAATATTACAAAATTTCTCATCTGTCAGAACTCCACAACAAAATGGAGTTGCTGAAAGGAGAAATAGAACCTTAATTGAGGCTGCAAGGACAATGCTATGTGAGGCAGGATTGAAACTCTATTTCTGGGATGAAGCTGTTAGTACAGCCTACTATACTCAGAATAGGTCAATCATTGTCAAAAGACATGGAAAGACTTCATATGAAATGTATAAGTCTAGAAAGCCCAATATAGGTTATTTCCATATCTTTGGTTCAAAATGCTATGTGCTGAATCAAAGAGATCAGCTCCATAAGTTGGAACCCAAAGCTGATCCTGGAATATTTGTTGGTTATTCCTCAATCTCCAAATCATACAGAGTATATAACTCTAGGAGAAAGGCCATTGAAGAATCAATTCATGTTTCATTTGATGAAGATAGTATTGATCAAGCTGAGAAAAGTCAAGCTGACTCCGTTAGTCTGAGTGAGCTTGAAAGGCCAAGGGAAATCAACATGTCAAATCCTATGTATGTCATAGGAGATGATAGTGATGAGGATGTGTGTTCATCCAAGAAATCATCACCAGCTCCAAGGAACTCTCAAGCTGAGAGAGATGGTGAGTTCATCAATCCATTTGGAGCTGAGGTCACTCAGACTAAGAATCTTAGTGATCATCAGTTTGTTGACAATGCTGCTGTTGAGACTGAGGATGTATGTTCTCCTTAGATATCTCAACATCACTCAGATTCAGAACCAGATTCTCCAACTACAACATTTAAATTCCTCAAAGATCATCCTCAAGATCAAGTTATTGGAAATATCCAAGAAAAGGTTATGACAAGATCCAAGGCCACAGCTAACTATGCTGCTCATTTTGGTTTTCTATCACAAATGGAACCAAAGAAAACTGAGGAAGCCTTAGAGGATGAGGATTGGATTGATGCTATGCAAGAGGAATTAAATGAGTTTGAGAGGAATAAAGTCTGGACCCTTGTCCCTGCCCCTGAAGATCATACAATTATAGGCACTAAGTGAGTCTATAGAAACAAAATGGACAAGGATGGAGTGGTAGTTCGGAACAAAGCCAGGCTGGTAGCACAAGGGTATATGCAAGAAGAAGGAATTGATTATGATGAGACCTTTGCCCCTGTTGCTAGAATTGAAGCTATAAGGTTGTTCCTGGCTTATGCAGCATATAAAGACTTCAAAGTCTATCAAATGGATGTGAAAAGTGCTTTCCTGAATGGAAAACTTCAGTAGGAAGTCTATGTGAAACAACCTCCTGGCTTTGTAAGTTCAAAGTTTCCACATCATGTCTATAAGTTGGACAAGGCGTTGTATGGTCTTAAACAAGCTCCAAGAGCTTGGTATGATACACTGTCCACTTATCTAATATCCATGAAGTTCACCAGAGGCAGTATAGATAAGACACTCTTTATTAAAAAGAGTAAAGGACAGATAATTCTTGTACAAATCTATGTGGATGACATCATTTTTGGCTCTACAAATGAGTCTCTGTGTGATTGGTTCTCCAAAATAATGTCACAAAAGTACAAGATGAGTATGATGGGTGAGATGACATATTTCCTAGGCCTACAAATTCAACAAAAGCCTGATGGAATTTTCATCAATCAAAGCAAATATGTTTTGGATTTGATAAAGAAATATGGTTTTGATTCAAGTTCAACCATGAGAACACACATGACACCAGCTGTCAAGCTGAGTAAAGACTCAGATGGTAAGCCTGTGTGTCAGTATACCTATAGAGGGATGATAGGTTCATTACTCTATTTGACAGCTAGTAGACCTGATATCATGTTTGCTACATGTGTTTGTGCAAGATATCAGGCAGATCCTAAAGAATCACATCTTTTAGCTGTCAAAAGGATCTTTAAGTACCTTAAAGGTACACCAAATCTAGGTCTTTGGTATCCAAAGGATTCTGGATTTGAGTTAGTTGGTTTTTCTGACGCTGCTATGCTGGGTGCAAGTTAGATAGAAAATCAACCACTGGAGGATGTCAATTGCTTGGAGGTAAATTAGTAAGCTGGACTAGTAAGAAACAAAACTCAGTGGCTACTTCAACTGCTGAAGCTGAGTATGTTGCAGTAGGGAGCTGTTGTGCTCAAATCTTGTGGATGCAGCATCAGCTTCAGGACTTTGGGATGAGTTTCAAGAAAACTCCTATCTTCTGTGATAACCAAAGTGCAATAGCCGTCACTTACAATCCAATATTTCACTCAAGAACCAAGCATATTGAAATTAGACATCACTTCATAAGGGACATCGTGGAAAAAGGTAAAGTTGTCATTAAATTTATCTCCACTGATGACCAATTAGCATATATCTTTACTAAGCCCCTTGATGAAAAGAGGTTTAAGTATCTGCTAAGTGAATTGGGTATGCTCAACCCCTAGCTAAGTGTCTAAAATTTGAGTTCTCAGTTTGATAAAGACTGAGTATCTTAAGCTGAGTGCACAGTTTACGAATACGTTTTCATAAACTGATCTTTATGTCAAATAGAACAATGAGTTCATACGTTTGGTCAGTTCCAAACATCATTCAACTACTTAGTGTGGTTGAAATATCAGTTTGAGTAGGTCTCAAACATAGATGACTATGTGTCATTGAGTCTAAGCTATGTGCTTCACTTATTCTATGTGATTAGTTCACATGTTTGGATTAGTTCCACACTTAATTTAACTATTCAGTATGGTTAAAATGTAAGTTTGAGTCTGTCTCAAACAAATTTGACTAAGTGTCTTTGATTCTGAGCTGTGTGCTCCACTCAAGCTGAGTTCTAATCTCAAGCTGAGTGATCAATTCAAGCTGAGTGCTTGACTTAGACTGAGTAATATGTTTACTCAGCTTGGTGTGTCCAAACTATGAGTTAATTACTAAGTGTTGTTAATTCCTTTGTCAATACGTATGTGAATTAGTTTCAGACCGTATTGAATATCAATTGTGTATTGATATATTAACAGAGTGTTAATAATCTTATTATTTGTTAATATTATTATTTTACACTTGTATCCGTTGGAAGATGATGTGTTTCTACCCTGTCATTGTTACATTAAGCCGGAATTTTTATCAGAGTAACGGATTAAAAAGGGATTCCAACGGTAATTTTTCTCTCTCCTCGAAAAGGTATATATAACGACTTTACCCGCATTTTAGAGGTTTACGCTTAAACTTCTCATCTCTAAACCTTTCATCTGCTTATATACCTCGTTACAAATTTGCTAAGTGCAATTTTCTGTTCCATCGATTTTGAAACCCTACCTCGCTTAGTGCGGAGTCAATTGCTCAGTGCAACGAAATTGTGTTTACTCAGTGTAATCTTAAATATTCAACGATGGAGGGAACTGTTCTGATTCTTAGTGACAGAATGATAAGGGGTGCTGCGTTCAAGAATAACGGATTGCCGCTGATCAAAATCAACAATCAACGTGCTTGTCTTGCAATCCCTCAACGCAAGCATAACAGAGGATACGAACCATGGGTTGCTTACATTCGAAAATTCCCATTGGCCTTCGCTTTTATTGGAGCACCTCTACATGTGGTTCCTCAGCATCTGCTCGAGTTTTGGTATACGTGTGTCTATGACCAAACAACTGCCTCAATCCGAGGCACAGTGCTGAATGGAGAGATAACGATTACTCTCACCGCTTATAGGCTAAGGGAAGTTCTTCAACTTCCTCAATCTGATGTGTTCGAGCCTGCGGTGACGAGACAGGTGGCTAGGTCTGTCCTACCTCAAATGGAACACCCAAATACAGAGGGTGTCATAAAAAAGGCCACCTTTCCAACCAGTTGGGGTTTCATGGTATCCACAGTGATCCGTTCACTTGGTACTAAGGTTGGAGGATTGGACCAAGTCAACGAGTTTGAGATGCAGCTGATGTACAATATGTACTTTGCAAGGAACTTAGATTATGCACAGCTCATCTTCAATGAGCTCAGGGTTTAAGTGATGAAGACCACAAGGGATCTTCATGTACCTTTCATTAGGTACCTGTCCTTGGCATTTGAAGCCGAGCTAGGGACAACACTCTATGAAGCTGATCAGGATGTGTTCCTGACTCCTACACTCAGCCCCAAGATGTTCAATAATGACATCTTCCCGGAGTAAGAGGGTCTGAGTGAGCCCATGCTACTGATTGCTGAGGCAGCTTCATCGGAAAGTGAAGAAGAGGAATCAAATCAAGGGGGAGCTTCTCAAGCTGACACAGAAGTTCAAGATGAGCACTCTGCTCAGGCTGAAACAGTTTACACTGCAGCTACCTCTGGTAAGACCTCTCCACTTTCTCTTTCTTCTCATTATTCTCCATCCACTTTTGGAGACAAGACTGCAGTAAATCCAACTCAGTCTATCCCATCTCCTCTACTTTCATTCCATTTACAATCCCAATCTGAAGCCACACCTAGTGTGCCCACTGCTACTAGGGAGAATATCCATACATACCAAAGAAAAACTGCCAAAGGTGGTGCCACTCATAAAGGCATCACTGGAGCAGAGATCACATTGATCCCTCCGGCAGGAGTTGAGGGGGAGACGCCTACTCTCAAGGTGTCAACCTCAAGGCTCTTCAAAACCCAACAGCCTAAACCGGGTGTGGTGTCTACTCAGCCCACATCTACTCGAGCCATGGGAGAGCCTACTACTGTGCCTGAGCAGACACACTCAGGTGACATTGAATATATGACCAATCCCCAGGGTCAATCACCCCCCTCCTTACCCAAAAGCCAACCACCTACCCAAACACTTCACATTTCGAGCCCTATCCATTCTCTTCACTTCTCACACTCTAGTGCACGACCTGTCAATGTTTCATCTTCAAGCCAAGATGAATCACAGGGTCCAAACTCTGGTGCAAAGGAATTTGAGGGTCCACACCAACCCTTGGATGATGCACCCACATCTCAACCTTCTCAAGCTGACTTGGACACTATTTTAAAATATCTTAAGAGTCAGTTTGAAATCCTCCATCAGAAGAGGAAAAAGACAAAGAAGCATATGTTGCTCAGGTTGGATGCTTTAGATGATGAAGTATCACAACTGCGGTCTGCTGTTGCTGCACTACACCAACAACGACCTTCAACCCCTATTGATGATGACAAAAAGGGGGAGAAGGGTCAAGGGGCTGAAGCTGAAGCTGTAACAAGAACAGATGAAGTTGAGAGGGAGAAAACACTATAAAAAGATCCTGAGCTGACTGAGAAAGCAAAAGGAAAGAGACCAGTAGTGGTCAGCTCAGGAGAGTCAGAACCTACTCAACAGAAAAGAAGAAAAATGATTCTTAGTGAATCATCTGCCTCAGATGACGATTCTGCAGATAAAATGACTATACAAGAAAGAATGTCACTGCTGGCAGTTAGAAGAATAGAACAAGAGGAAGCTGACCAGCTTGAGATATCTGTTGCTGAGCTAAGAGAAAGGCAAAGGGATGGTCAAGCTGTGTTAGTCAGTGAAAAGGAAGCAAGAGAAAGGGCTTGGGCTGAACAAATCAGAAAGCAGAATGAAGAGTTTGCTAAACTCAATCTGCCCATTGTGCCCAAGGAAGAGGAAGAAGAAGAACCTCCTGTTCAGGATCAACAAGAGGTAGAGGATATCACTCTGTGTTATACAAGAACTTTCTTCTCTTCTCAGATTACATCACTTAAGGTGAGCTCTATCATCATTCTCGAGTTTGTCTTGAGAAATGGTGAGACGCCTTCTCTGGAGCTGAATCAAATGTACAAAATGGGTTATGAAGAATGGAAGCAAGTAGCAGTACTCATCAAGAAGATGGAAAAGTCATCTGAAAGAAATCAAGTTAAAGATGAGCTGCTAAGGTTACTTGCAAGAGCTGATGCGATGCAAATCATTCCCAGATCTGAGATAGTTACTCTACTTACTTCTTTTCATAAAGTTGGAAAGAAGAAGCTAACAAAGCCAGCTGGATTAGCAAATCTAGACTCGTACAGTCTCAATCTTCCTGAAGGCATGGAATTCAAAGAGAATACATATGTTGAAAAGCTTGAGAAAGGATTCATGTACCTAGATAGAAATGGAAATAAATGCTTCCAGTCTGATTCAAGTATCCATACAAGTGGAGTATCTCAAGTATTAGCTCTAAGCCAGATTGTTGAAAAGTCTGAACAGACTGCAAGGTTCAGATACAGAATTAATAGAGCCATTAGATCACAGAAGGATCAGCTTCAACACTTGCCTAATCTACAAGAAATACTTGAAGAAATCAATGAAGAGATTAAAGAGTTTGAAGAACTGCATCCTGAGTAGATTAGTTCTACTGTAAATATTAGATTAGTTCTAATTTTGTAAGCACTAAGTGTGCATGATCTATGTGATCAACCTATTTGTATTATGATTAGTTCAATTAATACAAATATCTGTTTGATATGTTCAACTGTATTATGATGTGTTCATAGCTATAAGTCTGATAAGTTCAGCTTAATGAATAAATGATAAGTTCTTATTCATTAATATGCTTGGTTGGTGTGTTCAACTAAAAGTTGGTATGTTCAACTGAAAATTGATAAGTTCAATTAAAATTTGATTAGTTCAAATATAAAATCTTGATAAGTTTAAGATTTAAAACATAATTCTGTTAAACAAACTTACTAACTGTTTGATGGTTTTGTCATCATCAAATAGGGGGAGTTTGTTGGGAAAATGATCTCATCAGTTTGAATTTGATGAGACAAAGTTAAGTTTGTATGATGTGTTCTACATATAACTTAAACAGAATTATAAAGCTTAGTCAGACTGAACACTTATAGTGATTCAGACTGTGTATAAGCTGAGTATAAGTTGTACATATGTTTGATCAGCTTAACTATATCTTAGTCAGATTATCAATGTGTTTGATAAGCTGAGTATATAAACTAAGATATATATATTGAGTTTCAGCTTGATGAGTCTCAAGCTGAGTGACTCAGCGTGTATACTGAGTCAGCTCATGTTGAAATTCGGGTCTGTTCTCGAAGAACTCAGCTTGATGAGTTTCAAGCTGAGTAACTCAGTCCGACTAAAGAAATCAGTCTAAAGATAATTTAAATGTGTTTTAAATTAATCTTTTATCTCTCTATATCTACGGCAAGGATAAGAAGATTCCAGAATCAAGTTTGAAGATAGAAGATTCAAGATTCAAGATTCCGGATTATCCGAGAGTTAGTTAGCGAATTAAGTTGAGTCTTAGTTTGTTAGATTCCGTAGGCACATGATTATAAATACTTATCTCCTGATAAGTTTAGAGGTACGACTTTGATTCAAAAACAACTAAGTGTTGCAGAGCCAAACCTCACCTCACCGTATGTGTTACGAATCTTGATTACTGTTTGTCAGTTCAACGTGATCAAGAAAAACTCACAGATTGCCCAAGTGTTCGTGTGTCCGAACTATCACATCAGTTGTGATATTGGTAAGTTGTCAATCTGTGTGAAATCCTGTTTAGAGAGTCATCAGTATCTATAATCATAAGTTGATTATAGATAGCTAAGTTTGAGGGATTGAGAGATTTATATTAGGTGGTTATATATCAAGAGTTGCTTACTTGATAGTTATTGTAATCATCATCTTATTCAAAGCATTGTAATCATCTTCTTAATAAAAGCATTCGATTGATTGTGGTTTGATTTACTGTGTGTAACACTTTTATTTGATTTGTTCAATTTTCGCAGAAAGTGTATTCAACCCCCCCCCCCTTCTACACACCTGTTGCTTGTTGTTATTCTCATACAAGGGGCCAACATTGGTGCTACAAGGATCAATCGCACTCTATTGGTTACTCTATTGATCACTACCAAGAAGTTACTCTGCTAAATTTTTAAGGGATTCTACCAATCGCATAAAACCATTCGCATTCCTTGAATCTATTGGACAAGTGATAGAACCATTGGGACTTGACTTATTGAACAAGAGGACAATCGAACTTAAAACTTCAAAAATCGAATTCAAAATTGAATTTAATCTAAATAGGATATAATTCAAAGTTGAATTAAATTAACTTAATTCCATCTAATTCAAAGTTGAATTTAATCTTTACAAGATCTAATTCAAAGTTGAATTAAATTGACTTAGTTCCTCAATCATTACCAAGAAGTTTTCAAAACAAATTTGAAAAGAATATTATTCTTTCTTGTCAATAAAGTTTCCGAACAATCAAATCATCTAACAAGTGAACGATCATTTCTTACTAAAACTTTCACTATGTCAAGTTTAAATGATATGATGTCCATCGGTACCGACACAAAACCTCCGGTTCTGTTTCGAGGTGAATATAATGTTTGGAAAGGAAGGTTTATGGATTTCCTGGAGAATAATGAGACATACGGAGAAATGATGATTGACTGCATCATGAACGGGAACAAAACGTTCATCAAAGTTGTTGAAGATGATCCTAACAACAATCCCGCCATTCTCCGTCATGAGAGGAAAAGACTGCTGATGAGCTCACAGCTCAAGAAATGAGATCAAAAAGGCTGAACGTTTGGCTAAATACTATCTTAAGCAAGGACTCTCATCAAAAATCTATACCAAGATAGATAGCTTAGTCACTGCAAAGGAAATATGGGATGAGGTCAAGAAGCAGTTGCAGGGTACTGAGCAAGGAGAATACATCAAACGTACTCAATTAGTCAACAGCTATCATGACTTTAGTGTTCGAGAGAACGAACTTCTTTCTGAAACTTATGGTAGATTTTGCAAACTGGAAAATGAGATGAGGTCCAATCAAATCATCAGGACTGACCTAGATCTGAATTGTGTCTTTCTGAAGTCACTAGGTCCAGAATGGAAGGAATATGTTAGACTGTACAAGCAAATCAATAAAGATCTTACCACAGTTACCTTCCATAACATATTTGAATACCTCAATCAATACCAGGATGAAATACTGAAGTCTCTCCCAAATCAACCAGCTGCATATCCTCTTGCCTTGGTAGTTACAGAATGAATTCCAAGAGAATCTTCATCCAGATCAATGAAGTACAAGCAGGTGATTCTCAGGAATCAGAACCAGATGATGATGATGAAGACTCAGTTGAAGCTGCCATCCATGCTCTCTCAGTTGTTGGCAAGACATTCAGAAATTGCTTTAACAAAACCAACAACAGACAAAGGTTTACCTCTGGCTCTAGGAAACCAGAAAGGCTTGCTCCTGTTGACAAGCCTAGATTTCAAAGGGATGAGAGGAAGGATTAAAAGAAGACAGACTTGAAGTGCTACAACTGTGGGAGGTCTGGCCATATGATCAGGAACTGTCCACAGAAGAAGATCAAGGATGCTGAATACTACAGACAAAAGTACCTCCTGTTAAAGAAAAAGCAGGCTGGGAATGCTCTTATGGTGGAAGAAGATTAGTTCCTGGAGGACACAGACTCAGAAAGTGATCTAGATGGGGAGGATCACACACAGTTCTGTCTGATGGCTACTGGTGAAACAAGTGATAGGGATGAAGATGGTAGTGATCTCTCCAATGCTGAGGAGGAGATCGTGGAAAGCAGAAAGGTACCTTCTATCTCTAACTCTAATATGGGTTTTAATTTTGAACACATCAAAACCATATTAAACCGCATGAAGAAGTTAGAATTTAAGGTGACTAAATTAACAATTAAAAATCAAGTGTTAAAAGAGGTCATTCATACACAAGACAAAGAAGCACAAGCTGCAATTGAACAGTTAGAAAAGAACATAAATGAATCTAAGGTTCAGTTAGCTGTGAAAGAATCTGAATTTCTAGAATTAACTGATAAGACAAACATTATCATACACGATCTCAAAGCAGAACGTGTTGGTGCAGAAAAAGATTCAGAAATTCTTAAACATGAACAGAGTGCCCTTTGTTTAAAAATTAAAGAACTTGAAGACCTTTTAATCAAAAGAGGGCAAAGTGAACAAACCATCTTTCTGTACAAACAAAAGGAACGACTTTTTTCTAGATGGACATTCGACGGACTTGGTTTTGAAAACCCAAGTGTTCTGAGTAAGGTATCTGCCAAACAATTATACAATGCAAATTTATTTGGCGAAGGACTAACTCAACGAACGGTATTTGTTGGTCAAGAGGAAGAATGACTTGAAGAGGATGTCAAACGAACCTTACATCTCAAAACTGAAACTCCCTTCAACTACTCTAACCTCAATGACTCATACTTCACTTACCCACCTCCAACACTGAATTCAATTGTCACATCTCCAATCTATACAGATGAAGAACTTTATGCTCCTGAAGTGCGAAAACCCCAATTTCAATACATTTCCCACAAGGAATTGCAGCGAATGTTTCAAACTATGAAAGAGTTTTGATTCACACATCTGATACAAGGAGATATTACCAAAGCTTCCCACTCTGAAACCAGACATGAAACAATCGCAGTTTCTTCCCAATCACCTGAGCTCACTAAATTAGCTCAAGAAAATGCTATACTTCATAAGCGTATCAAAAACATGTTTAATCATGATGAAAAGATCATAGATAACTTGTGCAGGGAAAATACAACATTAAAAGAACGCATCATTCAAGTCAAACAAGAGATGCAGGCTCCTACTCCATTCACTTTTTCTCCATACGCAGAACGAATTAAAGATTGTAAGCATGCGTCTACATCTTCCCAAGAAGTCCAACCCAAAATAAAATCTGTTAACAATTCTACTTTGAAAATTTTAAAACAAAAACAGATTTTCAAACAGACACCCACTTCCACTTCTAGTCACATTTCTCGTATGCCCACTGACATATCTGAATCTTCAAAAGCAGCTGCTAGTCGACCACGACTCAATTCTAACGTTTTATCTTCTGCTGCAGATGTGAAGAAGTTCGGGAGTGACGAGAGTAAAATAAACATAACTTGGCAGAGAGTCATTCCTAAGTCGTATAGGAAATGTTCTAACACTAGACAAACATGTGAACAAATTTTGATGTTTGATAACGTCTGTAATCATTCAAGTTTACATGATACAATTGCCTCTTCAATGTTTTGTATTAGTGATGGTTGCCCCATGGTCATTGTGAATTTAATTGTGAATATGATCAATTAAGAAAACAAATTGGAATTAAACCATGTGAGGTCTGGACAGACTTTTATGCTAATCAAATCTGTGTTCCATTTATAAATTCCAAAGGATATATCATTCATCAGTGGATCACCACTCGTCAATCACATGCACTCAAACCTTTAAACAAATCAAAACGATTGCTGACGATCAAAGAACTGGAAGTCTACAGATGACAGGGCTATGAAGCATTTAAAAAGGCATGGATTGCTCAAGAAAAACACTTGCATTCTAAAAAACGATCACGCAATCCTCCTTCTAAACGTGCACAAGTTTCCAAACCCAAGCCTTCATCAAATCAACTAGTAGTAAAATCTACCGCTCCCAAGGCTCCAATTCAGCAAAAGCAAGTTGATGTACCGAGGCCACAAAGAATTATTAAGAATTCCTCGCAAACATAAAGCTTCCGCAACTCTACCGAATCCTAAACCTCCGATTCCATCAACTGTCAAACCAACAGTGGTACCGAAACTTCCTTCTAAGCCAATTCTTTCTCAATTTATTCCTTCTCGACAAAAGATCAAACCCACATGGGTACCTAAGGATAGATCATTAGAAGTTTCACCACCACAAGTAGAAATAATCAATACTCAACCACTTCTACGAACTAACAATCAAGGACGCATTCATATATGGGGACCTAAAAGTGCTTTGTTCTCTTTTTGCAGGCGCCTAACTTGTGGTACCTGGACTCCGGTTGTACCAAGCATATGACTGGCAACAAGAGTCTTCTAAAAAATTATGTTCCTAAGTACTTCGGGAATGTACGTTTTGGGAACGACAATGTTGCACCCATAATGGGGTACGGAGACATAGAGAAGAAGCATATCAAGATCAAGAAAGTCTCCTATGTTGAAGGGTTGGGTCATAATTTGTTTAGCAGCGGAAAATTCTGTGATAAAGACATGGAGGTAGTATTTAAGAAGAACAAATGTTCAGTGTTAACAGAGAATGGGGATGAATTACTGGCAGGTTCAAGGAAATCTAACCTGTATTCCATTGATTTGGAAAATTACAACTCCCCTACCTCCGTGTGTCTACTATCCGAAGCCTCATCAGATCTTACTTGGCAATGGCACAGAAAACTCTCTCACCTGAACTTTCAAAATATAAACAAGCTAGTCGCCGGTGACTTGGTGAGAGACATTCCCAAGTTAAGATTCAAGAAGGATGAGGGTCCTGTGTTTATATGGATGAAGCAATGCTAGATTATTAGTGTGTGTTTGTGTGTGTATTCGGTTTCAGAGAGAGCCGAGAGCTGTGAGAGAAACACAAACACAAGTAGGTTGAAATGCAAAGCTTAGATTGAAATGTGAAGGGCAAATGCCTTTTATAGCATTTGCCCAACTTTACAATAATTACATATTGCACCCTCACTTTTCATAATCTAACATTCTCCCCCTAAGTGAGGTGTGCAACGATTCACAACACATAAATACATAAATCTATTCATAAACCGATTTGTTGCGAATCCCGAATGCCACTTGCCATTTGCGTATTTGCCTTCTACTTGCCAGTGCCGTTCTCATCTTCTCTATAGCACGATAGGCTTGAGCATGTTCTTCATCTGTGTAAGCTGCACGGTTATCCCAAATTTTCTGATGTATCTTATGATGAAGGATTTTCAAAGTGCCGTCTGAATATGCCATCAGTTCATCAAGTCTGATGACGATCTTTTCACCTTTTGAATTCTTTGAGACGACGCCTCGATCACCTTTGAAGTTTGGATGCCCATCATAGATAACTGTCAACTCTTCAAGATTTTCTAAGTCTGGATGGCTCTGGTTAGCCTTTAAGAGATTGACTTTCAGATAATTGTTTTCAGCTCCAAGTTGGATATCATGTTCCTCAAAGTATTCCATTAGATTCCTCATATATTTCATCAGTGCAACTCTTCCAAATTCTTTTTCAGGCCACTTCCCTCTTTTCTGAGAGAGGGTGTCAAAGATAAAGCTGATGTCTTCAATATTAACGAACCTTAGATCTGCTTCATTGAGGAAGTATGATAGGTTGTTAGCTCTTTTGACGTGGAAAATGGCATACTTTATCCTGAAGGTGGTTTGAGTATAGACATTAATGAGTTCAACTATTGGATACTCTGATTTGATCTCTTCTGGTTTTTTCATGGACTGAGTTAGGATGTGTTCATATCTTCTTCTCTGTTTGTCGTCCATGTTTCGCAACTCGGGGGAAATAACCTGTATTAGCTCAGTGCTGAATATGTCTGATATTCTTTCTTCAAGATTGGCAGCATTGAAAAAATACCGTTTCCATATTGGTTGTTGACCAGCACTTCTTGTGAACATGTTTCCTGCATCAAGACCTGGATCCCCACGATACACTGGAGGAGCAGGTGGCACTATGAAGCTTTGTGGCAAAGGCCATTCTGATTCTTGTCTTGCTTTCTCAGCTGCCTCTTTCTGTCTTTTTCTTTCTAGTACATCGGCAGCTGATTCTTGAAACTGACCAGGAGGAGGAGGGAATTGTTCATGAACTTCAATGTTGATATCACTGAGAACCCTAGAAACATCGATGGTAGATTTCTTCTTTTTAGGCTTCCTTCTTGCCTCTCTTCTGGAGATTGCAGCCCATTCTTTTCTTTTGAGTGAAAGTTCTCTTTCACTCATGTCATCATCAAATCTGTCAACTCTTCTGGGTGAATTTGAGCGTGTAGCAATCTTAACATATTCATCAATGCCTTTGAAGAGTCTTTCCATTTCAGGATCCCCAGTTTCCTCCTCTGGTTGAGCAAAACTGCTTTCTCCCTTATGCCTTGCAGGTGATGTGTGTATAGACTCATATAAATCCTCCATTTCATCCTCTGAGTCACTAAATAAGTTAAACATCTCGGTATGGGACTGCTCATAAGGTATTTCACCTTCTTCAAGATTGACTGGCCTCGGTTCAGATTGTTGCTGAGGTACATAAGGTACAATTTGTTTGTCAGCATTCTCCTTCTGTTGTTGTTCATAAACTTCATCGGCCAATTGTTGTGCAATTTTCTGTTGTTGTTGTTGTTGTTGACTTCCAGACCCAGCTGAACTTGTACCTGCAGATAAATATGAACTGAAGCGAGGAACAGGTAAGACAGGTACATTTGCAACCACAGAGGGAGAAGTCATATATACTCTTCTTCTTTTCTCCCCCTCGGGTTGATCATCAGGATCTTGATCATCCCGCCTCCTTTTGCTACTTTGGGCCTGAGCCTGACAGGTTTGTTCAAGTAGTTTCAGCCTATCAGTAACCTTCTCTAAGGAGGTGTATAAGCCTCTAGTTACCCCATCTATCTTGCTGTTGACATCTTCATGAAACTCGTGAAAATCATCCAAGGAGATTCCCTGTGGACGTTGTTCATTGCGTAGAGTTGTCAGAAGGTCTTGATCATGAGCATATTCTGGCCTTTGTTCCAGAAGTTTAACATACAACAAGCTCTTTAAAGCATCCACATACATAGATGCTGGATCAGGTTATGGTTGATGCTCTGGCACTAGAGATCTAGCAGTAAGGAGTGCCTCAATCCTGTTGAGTTGCTGTTGCTGGGCCTGGGAGGATTGTTCAATCCGATCCAACTTTTGATTTATCGCCTGCAGTTGTTGGTGGATTGGAGCCACGGCTTGTTGAATATAATGTTGAAGTTCTGCACGTGTCACAAACCCGGAATCACTAAGACTTCCGGTTGGGGTACCAGCCACAGAGGCAGTACCACCTACTGGAGCAGCAGGGATGTTGGCTCCAGCAGGATTTCCTTCTAATCCTCGAATGGAACCTTGAGAGGTACCACCTATAGAAGTTGAGGAAGCTTGACTGACGTACAAGCTTAGTGCATCGATTGTAACACGGTGTTGATCAAGATAGGCGGAAATCCGCGGTATATCGAGTTATGCGTTGAAAGGAGTCGAGGACGAGGGAGGTGGTCCTCTATATTCAATAGGTCTAACTCCTGATTGGGGTAGACCTAGTGTATGTGCTAAAGCCCTGGGAAATGAAGACGGTGCCTGTTGAGAGACACCGTAGTAGCTTGGTGGGGCAGAAACTTGCACGGGTGGGATAACCGCGACTTGTTCAATATGAGACCCAACAATGTTAGGCCCCATAGCAGATGTGGTTTCCCGGCTTTCTGGGCTTAGGGGACCCTCAGCACTCGCATTTTCTTTTCTCACCTCCTCTCTGTCACTCTTACTCCTATCTACAATACTATCATCATCTTCACCACTACCAGCACCATACCCCACATATTGATCAGGTTGTAGTAGAAAATCAGGGGTGACAGAGCCAGTTTCAATAGATAAGCTATGAGTTGGAGAAGTGACTGGAATGTCATGTTCTGGGGCAATAATTGCCTGTCCGTAGGTGGGAATTTCAGTAGGTTGGATAGGAGGATTTAAGGTTATGACCAGACCACTTGGTTGAGGAAAGATAGGGTGAACTGTTTGGGTCTGATCAGGAGAGGTAGTATGGGGTTCAGTTAGTTTCATGAAGGAGGGTGTGCTTTCAGCTGGCTGTTCAATTGGTTGCTCAGGGGTGCCCATAGGAGAAGTGACAGGTTCAAAGGTAGGGGCACCTCCTGGTTGGGAAGCAGACTTATCGTGAGAAGATTCGGAACTGGATGACTTAGAAGCGTTCAGACCAAGTTCTTCTAGTACAGCTTGGGTTTGGGTGGTTTGAGAAAGAGATTTGATAATTGTTTGAACGGTGACGGGATCATATGCATCCCCTCCCTCTCTAGTCTCACCACCTTCACCCGCTTCTCCGCCCCTCTCAACATTTTCTCTCTCTACTTCCCTCTCAGCATCTCCCATAGATGTCTGAGGCCTATTCTCTAATTCCTCACCAGGTGCTACTCCTCCTTGGGCAGGTAAGGCCGGCTCTGGCACAACCATGGGAGGTATTCCCACACTCTTCCTATAACTCACAACTATGTCATTTTGCTCACATAAATCTAGGAGAGATATAGGAAAGGGTCTTGGGATAGGTAGATTGGCCGGAATGGCAAGTTTAATATGCATAAAAAGCTTAGGAGTAATAGAACGTAAACCTGTCCGGCGAGGGATGTCAGCATTCTGATCCATCACATATTGGATGATCATAGGTATGAAGCGGTGGTACGGCAACATGTTTGCATCCTTCTTCTTCTGGGAGTTCTTCCTTAGCATTGTAGCTTTGATGTCTTGGAAGAGAAGAAATGCATAATCCACATGTGAATGATTGGCCGCTGCCACAAAAACATGTGAATGATTGGCCGCTGCCACAAAAAGTTTGAGCTGATGCTCCGTTGGGAATTCATAGCCCGAATGCTTTGGAGTGAGACACCTTTGAAGCACCGTCATAAATGTATTGTATTTTGGATGTAAGCCGGTGCGTTTGAATTGACTTTTCCTTGTGAGCTCACCATCATACCCCATGTCCCTTATTGCTGCAAGACACGCATCCTCGTCTGGAATTTCCTCAAATTCTGTTGCAGGAGGTCTGCTGTCTGCTGTGGGTAGGGCAAAAATTGTTCTGAGGCGATTAAGAGGTATATTAATTTGAAATTTGTCGACCTCTGCATGAATGACCTCATGCCCCCTGTTATTGGCACGCACATCACATGTTTTCCAAAATTGTTGAACGTATAGCTCAGGAACATGTGTGCCGGTGGTGGCTGGGTTATATGTCAGGAGGTGATTTAGTGGGTGTATTTTAGGAATCTCAGTGACGATGGGGTAGGTAGGGTTTTTCAGTTTGGTTAAGTCAACATAATGATTGTTTTCATGAGATCCAGTGTTAAGGAACTCGGCTCGGGGTATGATCTCCTCAGGGTCACGTTTAACTTGAGCCATCTTATCTGTGTAGATAGATAAAACAATTAAGATAAAGATAAAGAGATATGCAAGAAAACAACATGCAGCCTTTAATATCTGGTCAAACTTTGATAAGTGATTAAAAAGTTGACCAAGTTGACCAATACTATAAGGTTTGAAAATTGTGAGAAAAACCTTAACTCTGAAAGCCCCATTGTGTACAGGATGATTTTAAGTATAAAAAAGTTGTTTTGACACGTTTAATATGGCAATTAGATAGTAATAAACAACTTTGTAGTACTGTATCATAGTACAAAAATCATCCTAACACCCCTTTTTGAATCAAAAACCAAATTATTGGTGTATGTTCATACCCCCCAAGAACATGAAGAACACTTTTCGAGATTTTTGAAATATTTTTACATCAAAGTGTTCCTCATGTGTTCAAAATGCCCATCGCAGACTTGGTTTGATCTAACAAGTTTGTTTCGTGTCCCAAAAGTCACTTTAAAGTCTCGAAACCCACTATCGCAAATGGCTATTTGAAGGCCAAAAATCACCCTTTTAACTCAAAATTTTCGAAATGTAAATAGTACAAGTTGTTACCTATATGATCACGAGTATTTTGAGACTAAAAGTATAAATTTTGGCAGCGTAACGAGAGGATTCGTATTATCAAGTAGCCAAGAAAAATGAGAGAAAACTTAATGAAATTTCGAATTTGGAATCGTGTGAAGGAAGATAGGTAACTGATGGGTAACTTATGTCTATGAAAAAGGACACGTGTCAAGCACTTATTGGCCCTCAAACACGGTGAAAAACGCGGCTGATAGCCAATGTGATTGGTAAAACAACCCGGCTTATAGAACTCTTGAATCGCATGCGATATCACCATTTGGTGTGTTAATCGCATGCGAATCACCCTTGGGTTGCCAATCGCATGCGATTCACCCTTTGTTTTCTAATCGCATGCGATTGATAATTCAATTTGCATTTCTAAGTCATGCAATTAGGGCTTGATTCATGTGTTAGTCGATCGCATGCGATTGACTACCAATTCGATTGATGCCCATGCGATTGAACCAATACTTGGAAAAATTAGTTTTGTTGGGTTTCAAGAGATTCCATGCGATTGAAGCATAGGATGCGATTGCTTGAAACAGAACCTAACACTTGGAAATTTTCTGGAAAATCAAGAGATTTGAAAATTTGAATTTCCCAGATATTGTTGGTTTGAATGTTTGTCTGACACACTCCCCCTAGACTCGTGCAACTGTTGATGAAAAATTATCAACATTTAGGGAATGTGTCAGTTGTAGAATTCTCTCCCTACACATGTGCAGTATGTGTATTTATTTTCTGCCCCTACACATATGATACACGTGTATCACCAGAAATTCACTCCCCCTTGAGTGTTGCATCATGAAGCTGCACAAAGAACAAACAGTGTAACACCTACTCTAAATAAAAGGAAAGAAAGGAAAAATGAAGCACCAGTGTGTTATATTTTCAAGTTTAGCATGCCTAACTTGGATACCAATTCAGTGAAGCGACTTTCGTCTAATGGTTTGGTAAACAATTCAGCGAGCTGATTTTCAGTAGGAACATACTGTAGCTCAATTAGACCTTTCTCTACGTTATCTTTTATGAAGTGATAACGGATATCAATGTGTTTAGTTTTAGAGTGGTGTACCGGATTGCAGGAGATAGCTATGGCAGACTGGGAATCGCATAGCAATGGAATTTTGTCATTCCTAAGGCCAAAGTCTGCTAACTGTGTTCGTATCCAGAGACTTTGTGAACAGCACATTGCAGCAGCAACATACTCAGCTTCAGCTGTAGAAGTGGATTTGCAGTTTTGCTTCTTTGAGGACCAGCAGACTAAACGATCACCCAGGAAGTGTGCGCTACCAGATGTGCTTTTCCTATCAATCTTGCAACCGGCATAGTCAGCATCGGAGTAAGCATGAAGATCCAGATTTGAATCTTTGGGATACCACAGACCTAGATCTATAGACCCTTTGAGATATCTGAATATCCGCTTTACCGCCAGAAGATGTGACTCTTTAGGATTCGCCTGGAACCTGGCACAGAGACAGGTAGAGAACATGATGTCCGGACGACTAGCAGTGAGATACAATAACGATCCAATCATCCCATGGTAGGTTTTCAGATCTACAGGAGAACCATCAAGATCTGCTGATAGTTGTGCCTTAGCAGCCATGGGTGTGGATATGGGTGTGCAGTTAATCATATCATACTTCGTTAGAAGATCTTTGATGTACTTGGATTGGCAAATAAAACTGCCATGACTTAACTGCTTCACCTGGAGCCCGAGAAAGAATGACATCTCCCACATCATACTCATTTGAAATCTGTTTGCCATGATCTTAGCAAACTCGTCACTGTATTTTGGATTCGTAGACCCAAAAATGATATCGTCCACATATATTTGAACTAAAATCTTGTCCCGACCTTTGGTCTTTGTGAACAGAGTGGTATCAGTCTTTCCTTTGGAGTAGCCTTCACCAATCAAATATTCAGATAAGACATCGTACCATGCACGTGGAGCTTGCTTTAACCCGTACAAGGCCTTATCAAAGATATAGACATGATTTGGATATTTGGAATTGATGAACCCCTCAGGCTGTGAGACATAGACTTCTTCTTTAAGTACACCGTTAAGAAAAGTTGTCTGCACATCCATTTGAAAGACACGGAAGCTTCTGGAGGCTGCATATGCAAGAAAGAGCCTTATAGCTTCAATGCGAGCAACAGGGGCAAATGTTTCATCATAGTCAATGCCCTCTTGTTGATTGTTGCCTTTAGCAACCAACCTAGCTTTATTACGAATGACCACTCCATCCGAATCCCTTTTGTTCTTGAACACCCACTTAGTTCCAACTACAGATTTACCATATGGTAAAGGAACTAATCTCCAGACTTTGAGATGATCAAATTGGTGTAATTCTTCCTGCATTGCAATTACCCAATCTGGATCATCTAATGCTTCATAAGTCTTGGTGGGTTCAGTAATGCTTAAGAAACCCGAGAATTGACATTCGTTTGTTGTTGTTGATCTAGTTTGAATGCCAACTGAAGGATCTCCGATGATGTTCTCTTCAGAGTGATGTCTGGTCCACTTAATTGCGTGGGAAGTAGAAGATGAAGGAATAAGATCTTTGTTAGAAATATGCCCATTAATGTACGTACGCCATATGGACCGCTGCTGATGATGTATGGGCCTATTGGGTCATGCGCCGGGGTCTAACCTGACAGCAATTTAAGTTAAGGGACCAAATATGGCAGAAGACAAAAGTTGACATCGCAGGCCGCGTTAGCGCCGCTAACTATTAGGAGTTAGCGCCGCTAACTACTATAGGTTAGCGCCGCTACGGCTGCATGTACTTTGTGTCAAATCGCTGACAGGGCGCGTTAGCGCCGCTAACCCTTTTGAGTTAGCGCCGCTAACTATTGGTTAGCGCCGCTAAACCCTGCCAGTGCCATTTGTCATTTCCACCTCCCAAATCAGCCAATGCATGTTAACTTTGGGTTCTCGAGGCATGGCCGGTTAGTGGGGTTAAGGGACGAATTCTGAAGCCAAAAAGAAGTGGTGAAGACTCATTTGTTGGAATTGGGTTTTTGTTCTCTCTTCTTTTTCTCTCTAACACATACACACATTCTTTGGTGCTACTAAGGCCAAGAGAGTCTTGATCTAGAGAGATTGCTCCAGAATACATTGGTCTCGTTTTATTGCTGTTCCAGAAGTGGTTTTCGAGTAGAAGTACCATGGAGGCTTGCTAGCTCAAGAGGTTGGCGTGTTACCGGGGCACTACCCTCTAGTCGATCCGCGTTTGTTCTTGGAGCTCCACTTCACAAGACATTCAGAAATCTGGAGCTTAGGAGAAAGGTATAACTTTCTTCCTTCTTTTAGTTGCATTTCTTTTACATAGAGTTTGGTCCATGTTCGGGATTTCATGTTTTTGTGCTTTGTATGCTTGTACCGTGGGCTTTGTTTGTTGTACTTGCTTCCGCTGTGTTGCCCACGAGATCCCAACAGTGGTATCAGAGCCACCTCTATGTTAGATTTGCACTTGGTGGCCTGAAAATCCCGAAATCAAAATGTTTGTTTTCTGTTCGAACCGGGTTAGCGGCGCTAACTGTCTTCAGTTAGCGGCGCTAACTACTTAAACTTAGCGGCGCTAACGCGCAGCTACGATTTTGGTTTTAAAAGTTAAAAATAGTTTTGTTCTCGGGTATTTTGGTCATTTTCTGTTTCTGGAAATTTGTTCCAGGTTTGTTTTGGTATTTTAGTTACCATTATGTTTGGTTGTATGTGGTTGTTGTGAAATTGGTAACCTTGCCTTGACCTTGTGGTTGTATTTGTGTGTTTGGATGCAATTTGGTGATTTAATATCACATATGGGCTGTAGTAGTTATTAAAATTGTTATATTTGTAATAATATTGTGGCTTGCATGCCATTTCATTCATCCGTGTATTTGTACTAGATAAATAGGAAGTTATTGTGGCTTGTACGCCATTTCTTTTTCTATTGTATGTTTTGTACAAATTGGATGAAGACACACATTTAGGAGTCGGAAAGGAAATGGAGCGTGTCCATAGAAGCCGATGAAGTCCATTGGAGATGGCGGATCTAGTGGGAGCTCGCATTGAAGACTTTCCGTCCCCTAGTTTGACCACGTTCTACCCGTTTTGGCTCACGGGAAGAACGCATAGGATTTTGGCAAGGGTTACCAATTTACGTCGTTTATATGCGTGTGATGTGATTTCATTTTATTCTTGCATGGTTTGCTTAGGATTCGCATGCTAGATAATTTTTCGAAATTAATAAAATCACAAGAGATTTGATAAAAATGGTTTGCAACTCTCGCGCGCTCACATACAAGATTAACTCACCTAATGGAAATAGGTTTTGTCACTAAACAAGTTAATCTGTAACCAAGCCAAAAACAAAAGCCCGTTTTTCATAAAACGTAAATCTTGCGCCATCCGTAAGTCGATACCACCCGAATCTAGATTTATGGGTTTTGGTTGTCGAGCTTAGCACGAGCCAACTCCCATAAACCTGTGTGGAAGGTGAGTGTGGCAAATTCACAATTTTGGTTGTCGAGCTTAGCACGAGTCAATTTGGGTGAATTTGTTACCGTATGTCTTGACGGACGATTTACAATTGCAAATTAAAATCCTTGAGTGATTGTCGAGCTTAGCACGAGTCAACCGAGAATTTTAATTTGGAATTGGTGCAAGTAGGGATCAAACATGCCAAACGACCGATGGTTGTCGTAGGATCCCGCAAGTGTCTAAGAGTTGCAATAGAGATTGCAATCGGTAAGATGGTTATCGGCCTAAATAGCTCCATGAAGTGATCCGCGGCAACCCCGTCATGGATTGGAGTGAAATATGGTTCTTAGCCCTTGTTAAATAATTTTTCGAGGCAATATGGGTAATTATTTTAACGAGGATTAAATCAAACAACTAATTCGTGTACTCTACTTTAATATAGGATGTCAAATCAAAACCACAACACGTCGAACTTATCACTACGTATGTTCCTACAAAGGGAGAAACTCACGAGAGTGAACTTTGTGGACTGGCTTAGGCAATTGAGGATTGTCCTACGTGCCGAGTCCAAGTTACACATCCTTGAGGAACCCCTTCCTGAACCACCTGCTACCAATGCGGAATGGGCTATCCGATACGCGTATGAAAAGCGTGTTCGGGATACGCACGATGTTGCTAGCCTCTTGTTATCAAGTATGAGCTCGGAACTGCGAAAGCAATTTGAGCACATGACTGTGTATGACATGATTAACAAGCTGAAGGATGTTTTCCGACAGCAAGGTAGGCAAGAACATTATGAGTGCGTTAAAAGTCTAACCGGTTGTAAGATGCGGGAAGGCGGGAGTGTTAGTGCCCATGTTTTGAAGATGAAGTCATACATGGACCAGATGGAGAGACTAGGTTTTCCTATAGGGAGGGAGCTTGGTGTGAATTTCATACTTCGGTCTCTGCCCGCATCATATGAAAAGTTTGTAGAGAACTATCATATGCATGGAAAGGAAATATCTATAGATGAACTGCATGGAATGTTGAAGGATGTTGAATCCAACCTGTCCAAGCATGAATCATCCTCATTCACTCTTGTTTTTGGCTCTAAGGAACAACTTTTAGCCAAGAAGAAGAAATTGATCCCATCAAATGAAGAAGTTGGTGTATCCAAGCTTACTTCAAGTTTTGAGTCTATGGATATTGATGATATGCCTAAAGAGACTCAACAAGGGTTGGTTTGCTACTTCTGCGGTAGATTTGGGGATTGGGGCCGTCATGCCTGCCCTCCGTGCCGAGAGGATATAAAACTTCTCAGACAAGAGAGAGTTAATTTTCCTACTTAAGGTACATTCATGATTATACTTCATTGCCATTCCTTATTAAGCTGGGTTGTTTACCCGAGCTATATGACTCACGTTTGTCACAAATTTATTTTGTTGCAAAGTGTAGGTCTGTTCGATGCAAAAGGAAGAGCTTGAAGAGCCGGATCTCTCAAGAAGAAATTTTGTTGATTGTCTTCTACAAGAGAATTGGGAGTGTTGATCTCGCCATTTTTTTCCGGATTAATTTATTACTTTTGTTTGTACGCCCTGCATGGCAAGACTTGCTTTATTGTATGTTCTTTAGAGATGATGGATATTTTGTACTATGTATTTTGTTTAAAAGATTTTTCATTATGATGGTTTCATTTCAAATTCGATCCATGTCAAAGCTTATGTGTTATTTTGACCATTTATGGTGCTTAAATACACATTTGATGACGATGGAGATGACTTGGAATTGAAACAATTTTGAAAAATTATTTTGATATGTTTTATCCAATCAAAACTTATCCATATCATTGCATACATAAAGGCTCATTATAAGTAGTAAGGCGATCATGAAATAATTGATTCTTAGATCCAAAAGTGGTTTGGATACATTAGTATATGGCATAATCAAACTTAACCAAGTAAACAACATTTACATCGCTTGGATCCATGTGGTTAGGATCTTTGTAAAAGTTTAGCCTCGGGCTAAATGAAGGATATAAATATTGTTTATTGGACTAGGATGATTAAGAAATCCTTCACCTATGTTGGTAGGAAGGATTATAACTTGTTGGATTTTGATCACACTTATGTGGATAATCCGTACAAGTATACCATATAGAGTGACACTAGTAAGATTCTCCATCACCATCTTTATGATGGTTGTTGAGAGAATGTTTAACTAGATAAAAGGTTTGTGTCTGAAACCTGGAGGTGTTCGGAAATAACCTTAAGAAATTAAGAATCAATAAGGGCATATAGACGTAAATTCTTAGATCTAGAATAGATACTAAGTTTTACTATCTATATTGGTTTAAACATGAAATGAATCATGGGTTTATCCCGTAATTCGTTTTCTCTAAGAAACACATTTTGTACATGATGTTACTTTAAACAAAACCGGATATCTTTGTTGATGATCTGGTAAAAAGCAGGCCTAAAACATGTATTCAATGTGATTGGTATACATTAATTTTTATGAACCAAGTTCTCAATCTGAAACACAACATTATGGTCAACTTAAGCATCCAATGAGATTTTGACTAGAAAGAGTACTTTGCTTATCAATCTCACAACTTAAAATTATTCATTCTACATTAAGTGGGAGATGTATGAATTATAAGTTGATGCTTGTATATTTAAGTAGTTCATCCGAGTTTTGGATAATTGTTCTTGAACTTATGGGAACCATGTTTGGTTATTCAAAAGGGAAAGAACAATTTACAAAAGCATTCCAGTGGAAGAACGTTAAACTTAAATAAAAGACCTAATGTGGACACTAGCACTTAATCAGCATAGAGATGCTGGTAAAACCTGACAATATCCATTGCTTCTTTATATCTGATGGAAATCAAGAAGGTTGTTATAGATATGAGGTTGTCATATCAGAGTAGCAACAGCTTGATGGTAAATCATTGTGATATTACCATTCATCGGAAACATGGTGGGACCCTGTGTTCGCTAGTGAATATAAGAAGTGAATGGTGTACATAGATGTAATCAATTTGCTGCATCCAAGTACTTGACTTGGGTTAATCCCACACCTAAGGTGTAATCCGAGAAGGTGAAGGGACTAACATATATGCATCTATGGACAACTTCAAATACCGACTAGAGACAAAGCTTTTCATATTGATAATATGAAAATATGTTCTAGTAGTTGTGTTGAAGATAACTTGGATAAAGTGAAATATTCTTGTCACCTTACGAAAACAAGATTAGTACACTTGGATGTAAGAGACCTGTATCCTTCGCAGGATTATGTTGAGGAAATGCTTAAGGCACTTTCCGTGGGTCTTATTCATCCATAATATCCAGATTAGGTCTGGTTTATGTGGAACATTGTTGTCGCTTTGGGAAAAACAAGTATGTTCACATGGAAATATGAAGACCAAGATCCTTCGCAGGGTTAATTTGAGGAAATGTTTTGAAACATGTTCCGAGGTCTCATATATCCATTATGTCCAAATTGTGTCCATGAGTTTAGTCAGCAAAATTTTGCATCTTGTGGCTGTAATCCCGCTTTGCAAGAAAGTCAAAGGAATGAGTTTTCTAGAAAGCATAGATTAAGCCAGATACCCTTGTCAGGGCTAGTGGGAGCTTCATGTGTTCTTAGCAAAATATGCTCAATAAAATTAATGTCCTGATTTAGGGTTGTTTTACAACCTAGTGATGGAATTATTGTACTATGAGTATGAATAGAAAACATGGAATCAAGTGGATTTTAGATTCAAGAAATACTGATATATGTTCTTGATGTTCGACGAAAATAGAATTGTCTTGAGTAAGTTAGTACTGCAAGAAAATCTATACCTATGAAACTGTCAAATTTTAATCGGAGTTTTGAATATTAAAATATGTGGTGCAGATACGACATTAAGATTCAATGAGTGACGTTAACCCTATTGTGTACTTTGGTAACATTTAGGGTATGTCGACTCTAATTAACGTGAGTGTCAGTAACTCTATTATGAACTTCGGTTACAATGAGAGTATGACGACTTTGATAATCATTAGTGTCATTAATCCTATTGTAGACTTCGGTAACATTAAGGATATGACGACTATGATAACCTTGTATATGATCTCTCTGATAAACACTTTGCAAGTGGTTTAATAAGAGAATACAAAAGAGTACAAAGGGATATCATGTAGATGATCCCATAATTAAGCCGTTGTCAAATACTAGTGATGAATTTCATACAAGGTATAATAGCATTGTCAATGCTTATGACTAGGCTCGAATATCGTTTTAGTAAATGTTTGATTTACTTATAAGCTTTGGGAACGGTAAGCAGTACTGCTAACCAATGATTGTATCGATATATAGTAGAGACTATATATACGCATGATGCGGTTACCTTCATTGGTCTTTACTGTGTTCCATCTTAGCATGTTTAACCACTTCCCAGAATGTTTATACATTCTAAATTTCCACAGCCAGTCATTCTTCAAGGGAAGGAAGCTTGAATTAAGGCTGAGGTTAGGTGTTGGTTAGGCATTAATCAAGGATTGAATGCATGAAACGCAACAGTAACCTGTGCTTGAAAGGAGTTTCAAGTAACTGGAAGACCCACACCCGAGTTCACTTCATGGATCGTGGTCATAGAGTGACTCGGAAGGATAATATCATTACGTCCTTCGACCCGAGATGTATGAATTGCTATAGCATGAACTTTCTTACTTTAGCCATTTCAAAACGTAGTTCGTAACTGGCTACTATAAAGGGAATAGCCAAGTAAGAGAAGGTTCACGCTATGGGGTTGTATAGTCAACGGGATTTGTTCCTCTGGTATGAGAGATATCCCTGGGCCCCTCGATGATTGGGCGCTGACACCAAAATAAGCATGGCCATGCGCAAAGGAATATTGATTTAGAATTAGATATGTCCTTAAATTTTGGTCACCACCAATCAAGATCGAGTAACATAATCGTGAACGATCTGGAGATTGATATATCAATCCATGTCTCGTGTTCACAAGGATATCGTGAACAAAAGGAGTATTGATCACTTATCAAATAGGACCTCTACGTTCTTTTTGTAGGTAATGGTTTTCTGCATAAAAGCGGAACCCATACTGACTTGGATTGGCAAATAAAACTGCCATGACTTAACTGCTTCACCTGGAGCCCGAGAAAGAATGACATCTCCCACATCATACTCATTTGAAATCTGTTTGCCATGATCTTAGCAAACTCGTCACTGTATTTTGGATTCGTAGACCCAAAAATGATATCGTCCACATATATTTGAACTAAAATCTTGTCCCGACCTTTGGTCTTTGTGAACAGAGTGGTATCAGTCTTTCCTTTGGAGTAGCCTTCACCAATCAAATATTCAGATAAGACATCGTACCATGCACGTGGAGCTTGCTTTAACCCGTACAAGGCCTTATCTAAGATATAGACATGATTTGGATATTTGGAATTGATGAACCCCTCAGGCTGTGAGACATAGACTTCTTCTTTAAGTACACTGTTAAGAAAAGCTGTCTGCACATCCATTTGAAAGACACGGAAGCTTCTGGAGGCTGCATATGCAAGAAAGAGCCTTATAGCTTCAATACGAGCAACAGGGGCAAATGTTTCATCATAGTCAATGCCCTCTTGTTGATTGTTGCCTTTAGCAACCAACCTAGCTTTATTACAAATGACCACTCCATCCGAATCCCTTTTGTTCTTGAACACCCACTTAGTTCCAACTACAGATTTGCCATATGGTAAAGGAACTAATCTCCAGACTTTGAGATGATCAAATTGGTGTAATTCTTCCTGCATTGCAATTACCCAATCTGGATCATCTAATGCTTCATAAGTCTTGGTGGGTTCAGTAATGCTTAAGAAACCCGAGAATTGACATTCGTTTGTTGTTGTTGATCTAGTTTGAATGCCAACTGAAGGATCTCCGATGATGTTCTCTTCAGAGTGATGTCTGATCCACTTAATTGCGTGGGAAGTAGAAGATGAAGGAATAAGATCTTTGTTAGAAATATGCCCATTAATGTACGTACGCCATATGGACCGCTGCTGATGATGTATGGGCCTATTGGGTCATGCGCCGGGGTCTAACCTGACAGCAATTTAAGTTAAGGGACCAAATATGGCAGAAGACAAAAGTTGACATCGCAGGCCGCGTTAGCGCCGCTAACTATTAGGAGTTAGCGCCGCTAACTACTATAGGTTAGCGCCGCTACGGCTGCATGTACTTTGTGTCAAATCGCTGACAGGGCGCGTTAGCGCCGCTAACCCTTTTGAGTTAGCGCCGCTAACTATTGGTTAGCGCCGCTAAACCCTGCCAGTGCCATTTGTCATTTCCACCTCCCAAATCAGCCAATGCATGTTAACTTTGGGTTCTCGAGGCATGGCCGGTTAGTGGGGTTAAGGGACGAATTCTGAAGCCAAAAAGAAGTGGTGAAGACTCATTTGTTGGAATTGGGTTTTGGTTCTCTCTTCTTTTTCTCTCTAACACATACACACATTCTTTGGTGCTACTAAGGCCAAGAGAGTCTTGATCTAGAGAGATTGCTCCAGAATACATTGGTCTCGTTTTATTGCTGTTCCAGAAGTGGTTTTCGAGTAAAAGTACCATGGAGGCTTGCTAGCTCAAGAGGTTGGCGTGTTACCGGGGCACTACCCTCTAGTCGATCCGCGTTTGTTCTTGGAGCTCCACTTCACGAGACATTCAGAAATCTGGAGCTTAGGAGAAAGGTATAACTTTCTTCCTTCTTTTAGTTGCATTTCTTTTACATAGAGTTTGGTCCATGTTCGGGATTTCATGTTTTTGTTCTTTGTATGCTTGTACCGTGGGCTTTGTTTGTTGTACTTGCTTCCGCTGTGTTGCCCACGAGATCCCAACAATCTTGTAGGTGCCGTGCTTCTTCTTCATCTTCAGGAGAAAAATGCGGGTCTAAATCAAACACAAGAGGACTCTCTTGGTCTGGAATCTGAGAAGTCACAGGGGGACGAGTGACAGAAACAGAGGGAGAATCTTCAGCATAGAGGTCTGCAAATGGATTCGTCTCAGTGACCGTAGGAGCTGTTATAGTAACACTTGTTTGTACTACTGTGTTTTCCCTGTTGTCAGTTAAAACAGGAGAAGATTCAGATCTAAAAAAATCAAACATAAAGTCAAGATTAGTATTTGAACTGGATGGATTGTTTGATTCTTTATTTTGAAGCACAGGTCCTGAACAGGTATGGTCAGAAACGTTTTATGTTGACTTAGGTGGAAAATATGTAACATTCAATGCGTCATCAAATGTTACATTGATACATTCAACAATGCTCTTTGTTCTTTTATTAAAAACTCTATAGGCTTTGGACTCAGTAGAATAACCAAGGAAAATAGCATCATCAGCTTTTGGAGCAAATTTTCGTAAATTATCCTTGTCATTAAGTACAAAGCACCTATTACCAAAGACATGAAAGTATTTGATATTAGGCACTATGCCATTAGCCAGTTCGTAAGGAGTTTTATTAAAGCGTTTATTAATGAAAGAGCGGTTCTGCGTATAGCAGGCAGTGCTGATTGCTTCAGCCCAAAAAGAAGGTGGGAGCCCAGAATATGATAGCATGGTACGGGCAACTTCAACCAAGGTTCTGTTTTGTCTTTCCACGACACCATTTTATTGTGGAGTATATGCAGCAGAGAACTGATGGTTGATCCCAACAAGGTCACAGAAGCTCTTCAGAGTATTGTTTTTAAATTCAGTGCCGTTGTCTGTCCGGAGGGAGACAACACTCTGACTATGCTTATTCTGCTGTTGCTTGATGAAGGAAATGATTATTGGAGTGGCTTCATCCTTTGATCGCAGAAACTTGACCCAAGTATATCTTGAGTGACTATCCACCATGACTAGAATATACTTCTTCCCACTTTTGGACTGAATTCTCATAGGACCACAGAGATCCATGTGCAGGAGTTCTAAAGGCTTTGTAGTGCTGAACACTTGTTTGGATTTATGAGAAGCCTTTTTCATTTTTCCTTTCTCACAATCTGCACACAGATGATCCTTCTTGAATCTTAACTTGGGAATGCCTCACACCAAGTCACTCGTGACTAATTTGTTGATATTCTGAAAGTTCAAGTGAGAGAGTTTTCTGTGCCATTGCCAAGTAAGATCAGATGATGCTTCAGACAGTAGACACACAGAGGTAGGGGAGTTATAGTTTTCCAGATCAATGGAATACAGGTTAGATTTCCTTGCACCTGCTAGTAATTCATCCCCATTTTCAGTTAAAACAGAACATTTGTTCTTCTTAAATACTACCTCCAGGTCTTTATCACAGAACTGTCCGATACTAAACATATTATGACCCAACCCTTCAACATAGGAGACTTTCTTGATTTTCATATGCTTCTTTACAATGTCTCCGTACCCCATTATTGGTGCAACATTGTCATTCCCAAAACGTACATTCCCGGAGTACTTAGGAACATAATTTTGGAGAAGACTTTTGTTGCCGGTCATAAGATTGGTGCAGCCGGAGTCCAGGTACCACAAGTTAGGCGCCTGCAAAAAGAGAATAAAGCACGTTTAGATCCCCATATATGAATGGGTCCTTGATTGTTAGTCTCTATTAATGGAGAAGTTATTGGTTGAGGGTTGTTTGCTATTATTGGTGGTGGTGAAACTTCTAGTGATCTGTTCTTAGGTACCCATGTGGGTGTGGTCTTATGACGAGACGAAATAGATTTAGAAAGAATTGGCGTTGATGGAAGTTTCGGTACCACTGTTGGTTTGACAGTTGATGGAATCTTAGGTTTAGGATTCGGTAGAGTTGCGGAAGCGTCATGTTTGCGAATCCAGGCCTTTGAGGAGTTCTTAAGAGTGCGTTGAGGCCTTGGTGAATCAACTGGCTTTTGTTGAACTGGAACTTTAGGAGCAGTAGGTGTTACTACTCTTGGATTGGATGAGGGCTTTGGTTTGGAAGTTGGATTGTTAGATCGTTTCTGAGAATGCAGGAGTTTCTCCTGAGAAACCCATGCCTTTTTGAAAGCATCATAGCCCTGTCTCCTGTAGACTTCCAGCTCCTTGATTGACAGTAATCGCCTTGATTTGTTTAAACGTTTGAGTGCATGTGACTGACGTGTGGTGATCCATTGATGAATGATTTCACCTCTTGAATTTAAGAATGGAAAACATATCTGATTAGCGTAAAATTCTGTCCAGTCCTCACATGGTTTAATTCCGATTTGTTTTCTTAATTGATCATATTCACAATTAAATTCACAATGACCATGGAGACAACCATCACTTATACAAAACCTTGAAGATGCAATTTGATCATGTAAACTGGAATGATTACAGACATAATCAAACATCAAAATGTGTTTACATATTTGTCTAATGTTCGAACACTTCCTATTTGACTTAGGAATGAATCTCTTCCAGGTTATGTTTATTTTACGCTCTTCACTCTCGAACCTCTTCACATCTGCAGCAGAAGACAAAATGTTAGTACTTAGTTTGAGTCTACTGGCTGCTGCTTTGGATGATTCAGGTATGTCTGTGTTCACACGAGAACTGTGATTAGAAGGGGAGAGTTGTTTTGGTTTGAAAATCTGTTTGAATTTTAAATTTACCACAGAAGAATTATTGACAGATTTTATAGCAGGTTTAACATCTTGAGAAGATGTTGACGCATGTTTGGAATCTTCAATTCGTTCATCAACTGCTGATCCATATGGAGAGAAAGTGAATGGAGCAGCTGGTTCCATTTGAGCTTCAACCTGCTTGATTCGCTCTGGTAATGCGAAGTTTTCTTTGCACAACTCGTCAATGATCTTGCCATCAACGTTAAAAACTGTTGGAGACACTTGTGGAGGATGGTGTTTTCTTGATCCAATTTAGAGGGTTCAGGAAGGTGGGTAGTAGTGGATTATGTTTGGAAGACTTTGGTAATATCTCCTTGTACCAGATGAGTGAAGCAAAACTCTTGTAAGGTTTGGAACCTTTGCTACAATTCCTTGTGGGGAATGTATAGAAATTGGGGTTTTGGAATTTCAGGAGTGTATAGTTCCACATCTGTATATACTGGTGTGGTGACAACAGAGTTAAGTGTTGGAATGGGGTAAGTGAAGTATGAGTCATTGAGATCAGAATAATTGAAGGGAGTTTCATTTTTGAGATGTAGGGTTCGTTTGACGTCTTCTTCAAGTCGTTCTTCTTCTTGACCAACAAATACCATTCGTTGAGTTAGTCCATCGACAAAGAGATTTGCATTGTATAATTGCTTGGCTGATACCTTACTCAGGACATTTGGGACCAAGTCCATCGAATGTCCATCTTGAAAAAGGTTGTTCTTTTTGTTTGTACAGAAAGATGGTTTGTTCACTTTGCCCTCTCTTAATTAGAAGGTCTTCCAATTCTTTAATTTTCAAACAAAGAACACTTTGATCATTTTTGAGAATTTCTGAATCCTTTTCTGCACCAATACGTTCTGCTTTGAGATCGTGTATGATGATGTTGGTTTTATCAGTTAATTCAAGAAATTCAGATTCCTTCTCTGCTAATTGAATTTTAGAGTCATTTATGTTTTTCTCTAACTTTTTAATTGTGACTTGTGCTTCTTTGTCTTGTGTATGGATAACCTCTTTTAACACTTGATTTTTCTTTGTTAGTTTTGTCACCTTAAATTCTAACTTTTTCATGCGGTTTAGTATAGGGGTGGCAATCGTGTCGTGTTCGGGTTCACGGGTCGCGGGTTGGCGGGTTGGCGGGTCAGGATTGGCTAACACGAACATGACCCATATAAATATACGGGTCAGACTGCTTGACACGACATGAATAACTACACGACACGTCACGACACGACACGACCCGTATAATTTCACGGGTTCACGGGTTCGCAGGTTCACGGGTCATTATCGGGTTCACGGGTCAGATGCTAGTTTTTTTGTCCTGCTTTAATCAAATACATAACCATTCAAAGTAGCAACCATTCAAAGTTCCAGCTACAACTTAAAGTTCAGCCATTCAAAATAACAACCTACTTAAAGTTCAAACACACACAAACCATTCAAAGTAGCAAGCAAAACAACAAACCAAAGTTGCAAACTTCCTGGTGAACACACACCAGCCATTCAAAGTTAAAACATTAAAAATCCAAACACAAAATAAGAGGCTACAGCCTAAATTTCAAGTCCAACTTCAAGTTCAAATTTGATGCAAACCAGCCAAATCTCCAACACTTCTTCAACCTCAGCCATGCTACAGCCTACAAATCTATAATTAACAAAACCATAAACAAGTAAAACATTAAAAAATAAGAGCTTCTAATAAGAATACAACAAAACAGCAAAACTCACCAAATTTAAACTAAAGTACATTTGAAGTTAAAACATTAATAAAGTCAGGTTCATAAAATGTCCCCCAATATTGTTTCTTCAACCTGAGCTACAAGTCATTAACAAAACCATAAACAAGTTAACAAAACCATAAATAAGTTGAATCATTAAAAATAAGAACTAATAATAAACAATAGAAGAAAACTCACCAAATCCAAGTGCAGTTTGTGTAGAAATCATTTTTGTAATTTACTACCTTTTGCCTTGGTCCAAGAACATATGCTCATTAATTTCAATATTTTGAAAATCCATTCCTCTTGAAGTTGTAGCAGCTCTCATACATATCCCCTGTGAAACTGAGAAAAGACCATATTGTTTTATAAGAAATCTCCATAGCATATCAAAAGATGCATCATGAATTACCTCAGCTGCTTCTGTAGTGGAAGAAAGGTAGTGATGGTCCTGTTTCTTCAACTGAATCATCACTTTAATCTTGAAGATCCACATGGTTTAAACAAGTAACAACAGAAAAACAATCTTTAATCTTCACTAACAAGTAACAACAGAATAACATCATTCTAAACAACAGATGTAATGAGAAATAGAGCATAATCTGTTTAATCTTCTATAACAAGAGAATAACAATCTTAAATAATTAAACATAATCTGCTAATCTACGATTTAGCTAAGCAATAGATGAATAAATAATCCGCGATGCAAATCGGGAAACATACTAACATAATCTGGAATATAATCCAAATTCTAGCAAAAAATTAACTAAGAAAGTAGGAAGTAAAAATTATCGAAGAATACTAACATAATCTGGAATATAATCAGTGTGTAATGTGTAGGTGATAAGAGTAATTAATAATGGAGTAAGAAAACTAACCAACAACTGGTGCTTGTTTGATTTCGACGGCAAAAGAGGCGACGGCGAGAGCTGCAGGCGTGAGAGATTGAGGAGAGAGTTCTTGAAAGTGGAAACCCTAAATCTAAAAAGGGTATGACATACGGCAGCGTACGGCGACTCTGTGAGAGAGAGAGAGCGGACTGCGAGAGAGAGAACATCGGACTGCGAGAGAGAGAGAGAGAGCGACGGCCGACGGCAGCGGACGGCGACTCTGCGAGAGAGAGAGCGACGGCCGACGGCAGCGGACGGCGACTCTGCGAGAGAGAGAGCGACCAGCGACGGAGTGAGAGTAGCGAGATGACTAAGTGTCTATAGCGGCTGAAGAAAATGAAAGTATGAAACCCTAAAATGTATAGGAAGACTAATATTAGCATTAGGGCAACAGCCAACTGCCAAAGGGGGAAATAAAAAATTTTGAATTTTTTAAAAAAGCCTTAAAATTAAACGGGTTAGCGGGTCAACCCGCGAAACTTTTTTCAAACCCATACACGACCCGTTTAATTATACGGGTTCGCGGGTCAACCCGTTTATGACCCGAACCCGTTTACGGTAAACCCAAACCCGTTTATTTTCGTGTCGGGTTCGTGTCGTGTTTCGTGTCGTGTCAAGAATTGCCACCCCTAGTTTAGTATGGTTTGTATATGTTCAAAATTAAAACCCATGTTAGAGTTAGAGATAGAATGTACCTTTCCGCTTTCAACGATCTCGTCCTCAGCATCGGAGAGATCACCACTTTCTTCATCCCTATCACTAGCTCCATTGTTAGCCATGAAACAGAACTGTGCTTGATCCTCACCATCTGGATCACTGTCGGAGTCTGTGTCCTCCAGGAACTGATCTTCTACTACCATAAGTACATTCCCAACCTATTTTTGCTTTGACAGGCGGTACTTTTGTCTGTAGTACTCAGCATCTTTGACTTTCTTTTGTGGACAGTTTCTGATCATGTGTCCAGATCTTCCGAAGTTGTAGCACTTTGAGTTTGTTTTCTTTTCGTCTCTCCTTTCTTCTCTTTGAAATCTAGGCTTGTCAACAGGAGCAAGCCTTTCAGGTCTCCTAGACCCAGAGGTGAACCTTTGTCTGTTGTTGGTTTTATTGAATCGATTTCTGAAGGTTTTGCCAACAACAGAGAGAGCATGAATGGCAGCTTCAACAACATCTTCATCATCATCTTCCGGTTCAGATTCACTGAGAATCACCTGTTTGAATTTCATTGTTCTGGATGAAGATTCCCTTGGAATTCTTTCGACTGCTACCAGGGCCAAGGGATCTGCAGCTGGTTGTTTGGGAAGAGACTTCAGTATTTCTTCTTGGTACTGATTGAGGTCTTCAAATATGTTGTGAAAGGTGACTGTGGTGAGATCTTTGTTGATTTGTTTATACAGTCGAACATATTCCTTCCACTTAGGACCCAATGACTTCAGAAAAACACAGTTCAAGTCTAGGTCAGTTATGATGATTTGGTTTGACCTCATTTCATTTTTCAAGGTTTCAGAAAGCAGCTCGTTCTCTCGATCACGGAAGTCATGATAGATGTTGATCAGTTGGGTACGTTTGATGTATTCTCCTTGTTCAGTACCCTGCAACTGCTTCTTGATTTCATCCCAAATTTCTTTGGCAGTGGCTAAGCTATATAGTTTGGTGTAGATCTCAGAGGAGAGTCCTTGTTTTAGATAGCACTTAGCCAGTCTTTCAGCCTTCTTAATCTCCTTTTCTTGTGTTGTGAGCTCATCAGCAGTCTTTTCCCTTTCATGACGGAGAATGGCGGGATTGTTGTTCGGATCAGCCTCAACAACTTTAATAAACTTCATGTTTCCTTTTTCAATACATTCTATCATCATTTCTCCGTGTGTCTCGTTGTGCTCTAGGAAGTCACTAAACCTTCCTTTCCATACATTGTATTCGCCTCCGAACAAAACTGGTGGTTTTGTATCGGTACCGATAGACATCATTTCATTTGAACTTGACATTTTGAGAATTTGATTAAGAAATGATCGTTCACTTGTTATATATGGATTGATTGTTTGAAACACTTGATAAACAAAGTGTGGAACTAATTCACTTTAATTCAACTTTGAATTAGATCTTGTAAAGATTAAATTCAACTTTGAATTAAATAGAATTGAGTTAATTTTAATTTAACTTTGAATTATATCTGAGTTTGATTAAATTCAATTTTGAATTAGAATTTTAAGTTTTAAGTCCGATTGTCCTCTTTGTTTAAAGTCAAGTCCCAATGGTTCTATCACTTGTCCAATATGTTCAAGGTATGCGATAGGTGTGTTGCGATTGGAAACAACCCTTGAAAATTGAGCAGAGTAACTTCTTGGTAGTGATTGAATAGTGTAACCAATAGTGTGCGATTGATTCCTGTAGCACCAAACACTTAGAATAAACTGTTAGTTGCTACAATCGAATGCTATTCAAGTAACCTGATTCGAATGCAATTCCCTTTGTGTGTAAAACCCTTGAATCGCAATGGCCAATAGAATGCGATTGATGAACCAAGACCGGCTGATAGCACTTTAAACCATCCAATCGCATGCGATTGAACCTACGCGGCTGATAGCACTGAGTATCACTTTGTGAATTTCAATCTTGACAGAATTCTATAAGCCGCATACACTAGTCAATCGCATTGACCAACATCCCGGCTTATAGGATCTGATGTGTCCCTATCAAATCTGAAGGCCTTACCCCTTATGGTGTCCACCCACTTGTACCTTGATTGGTATGGGTAGTACTTGAGTTGCCTTGTGAAACGCTTAAACTTTGAAGAATAAATATTTAAATTTAATTAAAAAACGACTTCTTCTTCTTCAAATCTGCATTTAAGCCTCAAGAACACCATAAATGCTTCATTTCCAGAAAATTAAATGCCAAAAAATCGAGCATTTACTGACCTATTGGACTTTATCCTTTAAAAATGCCACTCGGTTTTGAAGTGTTCTTCAAGAAAGCCTTATAAAACAGTGAATATCTTCGAATAAACCCGAAAGGATGATAGTAAAGTAGTGTTTTTATACCTTCAACGTGTTCTATCTTCGGAAATATTCAAAATTGCACCTTTCTTGAACCAACCTTGTTGTTATATCTTGTTAAATCCGAGAGCTTGTTCTTCACTTTGGACTTGAACTTTTCGAGATTTCCTTTGATGTTTTCGAACAATCACGAGCCAAAAACAAGTTTGGCTCTGATACCAATTGATGGTCCCGTGTTTATACGGATGAAGCAATGCTAGATGATTAGTGTGTGTTTGTGTGTGTATTCGGTTTGAGAGAGAGCCGAGAGCTATGAGAGAAACACAAACACAAGTAGGTTGAAATTCAAAGCTTAGATTGAAATGTGAAGGGCAAATGCCTTTTATAGCATTTGCCCAACTTTACAATAATTACATATTGCACCCTCACTTTTCATAATCTAACAAAGGATCATCTCTGTGCAGATTGTGAGAAGGGTAAGATGAAGAAGGCTTCTCACAAATCTAAACAAGTGTTCAGCACTACAAAGCCTTTTGAGCTACTGCACATCGATCTCTATGGTCCTATGAGGATTCAATCTAAGAGTGGGAAGAAGTATATTCTAGTCATGGTAGATGACTACACTAGATATACTTGGGTCAAGTTTCTGCGATCAAAAGATGAAACTACTCCAACAATCATTTCCTTCATCAAGCAACAGCAGAATACGCATAGTCAAAGTGTTGTCTCAATCCGTACATACAATGGAACTTAATTCAAGAACAGTACTCTGAAGAGCTTTTGTGACCTTGTTGGGATCAACCATTAGTTCTCAGCTGCATACACTCCACAACAAAACAGTGTCGTGGAAAGACGAAACAGAACTTTGGTTGAAGTTGCCCATACCATGCTATCATACTCCGGGCTCCCACCTTCCTTTTGGGCTGAAACAATCAGCACTGCCTGCTATACGCAGAACCGATCTTTTATTAATAAACGCTTTAATAAAAGTCCATACGAACTGGCCAATGGCATAGTGCCTAATATCAAATACTTTCATGTCTTTGGTAATAGGTGCTTTGTTCTTAATGACAAGGATAATCTAGGAAAGTTTGCTCCAAAAGCTGATGAAGCTATTTTCCTAGGTTATTCTACTGAGTCCAAAGCCTACAAAGTTTTAAGAAAAAGAACAAAAAGCATTGTTGAAAGTATCAACGTAACATTTGATGATGCATTGAATGTTACAGATTTTCCACCTAAATCAATAGAAAACGCTTCTGAACATACTAGTTCAGGACCGGTGCTTTAAAACAAAGAATCAAACAATCCGTCCAGTTCAAATACTAATCTTGACTTTATGTTTGATTTCTTTAGATCTGAATCTTCTCCTGTTTTAACTGACAACAGGAACAACACAGCAGTACAAACAAGTGTTACTCTAACGGCTCCCACTGTCACCGAGACGAATCCATTTGCAGATCTCTATGCTGAGGATTCTACATCTGTCTCTGTCACTCGTCCCCCTGTGACTTCTCAGATTCCTGACCAAGCAAGCCCTCCTGTGTTTGATTGAGACCCAAATTTCTCCCGCGAAGATGAAGAGGAAGCACGACATTTAGAAGATCTTATTCCTTCATCTTCTACTTCCCACGAGATAAAGTGGACCAGACATCACTCTGAAGCAAACATTATTGGAGACCCTTCAGTTGGCGTTCAAACACGAGCAACAACAGCAAACAAATGTCAATTTTCGGGTTTTCTAAGCATCATGGAACCCACTAAGACTTCTGAAGCATTAGATGATCCGGATTGGGTAATTGCAATACAGGAAGAACTACACCAATTCGATCGCCTCAAAGTCTGGAGATTAGTTCCTCTTCCATATGGCAAATCTGTTGTCGGAACTAAGTGGGTGTTCAAGAACAAAAGGGATTCTGATGGAGTGGTCGTTCGAAACAAAGCTCGGTTGGTTGCTAAAGGCTACAATCAGCAAGAGGGCATTGACTATGATGAAACACTTTCTCCCGTTGCTCGTATTGAAGCTATCAGACTCTTTCTTGCATATGCAGCCTCAAGAAGCTTCCGTGTCTTTCAGATGGACATACAGACAACTTTTCTTAACGGTGTTCTCAAGGAAGAAGTATATGTCTCACAACCTGAGGGTTTCATCAATTCAAAACATCCAAATCATGTCTATATCTTAGATAAGGCCTTGTACGGGTTAAAGCAAGCTCCACGTGGATGGTACGATGTCTTATCTGAATATTTGATTGGTGAAGGCTACTCAAAATGAAATACTGATACCACTCTGTTCACAAAGACCAAGGGTATGATGTGGTTTGCTAAGATCATGGCAAACAGATTTCAAATGAGTATGATATGGGAGATGTCATTCTTTCTCGGACTCCAAGTGAAGCAGTTAAGTCATGGCAGTTTTACTTGCCAATCCAAGTACATCAAAGACCTTCTCACGAAGTATGATATGATGTGTTGGAATATGCCCACTAATGCACGTACGCCATATCGACCACTGCTGATGATGTATGGGCCTATTGGGTCATACACCGGGGTCTAACCTGGCATCAACTTAAGTTTAGGGACCAAATATGACAAAAGACAAAAGTTGACATCGCAGGCCGCGTTAGCGCCGCTAACTTTAGGAGTTAGCGCCGCTAAGTCCTAAAGGTTAGCGCCGCTACGGCTGCATGTACTTTGTGTCAAATCACTGACAGGCCGTGTTAGCGCCGCTAACTTAAGGGGTTAGCGCCGCTACGGCTGCATGTGCTTTTTGTCAAATCACCACCCAAGCTGGCCAATACGGGTGTAACACCTAGATTCCACTTTGGCCGGTCCTTTTGGGGTTTATTGGGGTCTGGAGGCAGGAGAGATGTAAGTGAGAGTTCATTTTTTGGTTCATGTTTTCTCTCAACTTTCTCTCTAAGTGTTCTACACACATATTTATTCTCTTTGGTGCTTGAAAGATCAAGAGAGAGTTATACAAGAGAGAAATCCAGATCTTGGTCTCATATAGTGGTTGTTCCAGAGGTGATATTCATTGTGAAGTATCACTAGAGGCGAGCTAGCACTCAAGGTTGGCGTGTTACTGGGGTATACTTCAATAGTTGATCCGTGTTTCGTTCTTGGAGCATCACCACCACGAGACAACGAGTTTTCTGGAGCTAAGGAGAAAGGTATAACCTTCTTTCCTTCTAACATGTTGCATTTCTTATACATAGAGTTTGGTCCATTTGTGGGATTTCGCTTTTTATGCTTTATGTGATTGTACTTTGGGCTTTGTTTGTTGTACCTTGCTTCCGCTGCTAGCCCACGAAATCCCAACAGTGGTATCAGAGCCACCTCTATGTTAGATTTGCACATGGTGGCCTGAAAAATCCCGAAATCGAAATGTTTGTTTTCTGTTCGAACCGGGTTAGCGGGGCTAACCTTGAGTTAGCGGCGCTAACTCTCAAACTTAGCGGCGCTATCGCACAGCTACAGATTTTGGTTTTCAAGTTAAAAACAGTTTTGGTCTCGGGAATTTTTGGTCTTTTTGAGATTCTGGAAATTTGTTCCAGATTTTTGACTTGGTAATTTTTGTTACCATTTTGTTATGTTTGGTTGTATGTGGTTGATTTGAAATTGGTAACCCTTGCCTTTGACCTTGTGGTTGACTTTGTATGTTTGGATGCATTTGGTGATTTTTTAATCACATATGGGCTGTAATATTTTTTAATTCAGATTTGTTTGTAATAATATTGTGGCTTGCATGCCATTTCATTAATCCGTGTAATTGTAATAGATAAATAGGAAATTATTGTGGCTTGTACGCCATTTCAATTTCTATTGTATGTATTGTACAATTTGGATGAAGACACACAAAAGGAAGTCAAAAGGAGATGGAGGATATCCATAGAAGCCGGTGAAATCTAATGGAGATGGCGGTTCTAGTGGGAGCTCGCATCGGAGTCCTTTTGTCCCTTAGACTGACCACGTTCTACCCGTTTTGGCTCACGGGAAGAACGCATAGGAATTTTGGCAAGGGTTACCAATTTATTTCGTTTATATGCGTGTGATGTGATTTTATAATTCTTGCATGGTTTGCTTAGGATTCGCATGCTAGATAATTTTTCGAAATTAATAAAATCACAAGAGATTTGGTAAAAATGGTTTGCAACTCTCGCGCGCGCTCATATACAAGATTAACTCACCTAGTGGAAATAGGTTTTGTCACTAAACAAGTTAATCTGTAACCAAGCCGGAAACAAAAGCCCGTTTTCATAAAACGTAAATTTTGCACCATCCGTAAGTCGATACCACCCGAATCTAGATTTATGAGTTTTGGTTGTCGAGCTTAGCACGAGCCAACTCTCATAAAACTGTGTGGAAGGTGAGTATGGTAAATTCACAATTTTGGTTGTCGAGCTTAGCACAGGCCAATTTTGGTGGGTTGTCATCGTATGTCTTGACGGACGATTTACAATTGCAAATTAAAATCCTTGAGTGATTGTCGAGCTTAGCACGAGTCAACCAAGAATTTTAATTTGGAATTTCTTGCAAGTAGGGATCAAACATGCCAAACGACCGATGGTTGTCGTAGGATCCCGCAAGTGTCTAAGAGTTGCAATAGAGATTGCAATCGGTAAAATAGTTATCGGCCTAAATAGCTCTATAAAGTGATCCGCGGCAACCCCGTCATGAATTGGAGTGAAATATGGTTCTTAGCCCTTGTTAAAATATTTTTTGATACGATATGGGTAATTATTTTAACGAGCATTAAATCAAACTAACTAATTCGCGTACTCTCTTTAAATAGAGGATGTCGAATAATTACCACACCACTTCGAACTTTTCACTACGCATGTTCCTAGAAAGGGAGAAACTCACGGGAGTGAACTTTGTTGACTGGCTTAGGCAATTGAGGATTGTCCTACATGCCGAGTCTAAGTTGCACATCCTTGAGGAACCCCTTCCTGAACCACCTGCTATCGATGCGCCATGGACTATCCGATACGCGTATGAAAAGCGTGTTCGGGATACGCACGATGTTGCTTGTCTCATGTTATCAAGTATGAGCTTAGAACTGCGAAAGCAATTTGAGCATATGACTGTGTATGACATGATTAACAAGATGAAGGATAAATTCCAACAGCAAGTTAGGCAAGAACATTATGAGTGTGTTAAAAGTCTAGCCAGTTGTAAGATGCGGGAAGGCAGGAGTGTAAGTGCCCATGTTTTGAAGATGAAATCATACATGGACCAAATGGAGAGACTAGGATTTCCTATAGGGAGGGAGCTTGGTGTGAATTTCATACTTCAGTCTCTGCCCGCCTCATATAAAAAGTTTGTTATGGACTATATCATATGCATGGTAAGGAAATATCCATAGATGAATTGCATGGAATGTTGAAGGATGTTGAATCTAACATGTCCAAGCATGCATCATCCTCATCCACTCCTGTTCTTGATTCTAAGAAACAACATAATATGAAGAAGAAGAAATCGATCCCATCAAAAGAAGAAGTTGGAGTATCCAAGCTTGCTTAAAATTTTGAGTCTATGGACATAGATGACGTGCCTAAGGAGACTCAACAAAAGGTGGTTTGCTACTTCTGCGGTAGATTTGGGGATTGGGGCCGTCATGCCTGCCCTTCGTGCCGAGAGGATATAAAACTTCTCAGAAAAGAGAGAGTTAATTTTCCTACTTGAGGTACATTCATGATTATACTTCATTGCTATTACTTAATAAGTTGGGTTGTTTACCCGAGCTATAAGACCCACGTTTGTCACAAATTTATTTTTTTGCAAAGTGTAGGTCAGTTCGTTGCAAGAAGGAAGAGCTTGAAGAAACCGGATCTCTGAAGAAGAAATTTTGTTGATTGTCTTCTATGAGAGAATTGGGAGTATTAGTCTCGCCATTAATTCCGGATTAATTATCACTTTTGTATTTATGCCCTGCGTGGCAAGACGTGCTTTATTGTATGATCTTTTGAAGATGATGGATGTATTTTGAATCTCGTATTTTGTTTAAAAGATTTTTCATTTTGATAGTTTAATTTGAAATTCGATCCATGTCAATGCATATGTGTTATTTTTGACCATTTATGGTGCACAAATACACATTTGATGTCGATGGATGTGGCTTGGAATTGAAACATTTTGAAAAATTATTTTGAGATGTTTTATCAAAACTTATCCATATCATTGCATACATAAAGGCTCGTGACAAGTGATAAGGCAATCATGAATAATTGATTCTTAGATCCAAAAGTGGTTTGGATACGTTAGCTCTATGGCATAATCAAACTTGACTAAGTAAACAACATTTACATCACTTAGATCCATGTGGTTAGGATCTTTGTAAAAGTTTAGCCTCGGGCTAAATGAAAGATATAAATATTGTTTATTGGACTAGGGTGATTAAGAAATCCTTCACCAGTATTGGTAGGAAGGATTATGACTTGTTGGATTTTGATCACACTTGTGTGGATAATCCGTTCAAGTATGCCATATGGGGTGACACTAGTAAAATTCTCCATCACCATCTTTATGATAGTTGTTGGGAGAATGTTTAACTAGACAAAAGGTTTGTGTCTGAAACCTGGAGGTGTTCGGAACTAACCTGAGGAAATTAAGAATCAATAAGGGCATATAGATATCAATTCTTAGATCTAGAAAAGATGCTAAGTTTCCATTATCTATATTGGTTTAAACAAGAAATGAATCATGGGTTTAACCCATAATTCATTTTCTCGAAGAAACACATTTGTACATGGTGTTACTTTGAAACACCGGATATCTTTGTTAATGATCTGGTAAACGGCAGGCCTAAAATATTCAATGTGATTGGTATACATTAATTTTATGAACCAAGTCCTAGTTCTAAAACACAACATTATGGCCACTTAAGCATCCAATGAGATATTGACTAGAAAGAGTCATTTGCTTGTCAATCTCATAACTTAAAATTATCCAGTCTACATTCAGTTGGAGATGGATGAATTATAAATTATGTTGATGCTCACACATTTAAGTAGTTCATCTGAGTTTTGGAAGTTGTTTCTTGAGCTTATGGGAACCATGTTTGGTTGCTCAAAAGGGAAATGACAATTTACAAAATCATTCCAGTGGAAGAACGTAAAACTTAAATAAGAGACCTAATGTTGACACTAGCATTGAATCAGCATAGAGATGCTGGTAAAACCTGACAATATCCATTGCTTCTATAAATCTGATGAAAATCAAGAAGGCTGTTTAGATATGAGGTGGTCATATTTTAGTAACAGCAGCTTGATGGTAAATCATTGTGATGTTACCATTCATAGGAAACATGGTGGGACCCTGAGTTCACTAGTGAATATAAGAAGGAAATGGTATACATAGATGTAACCCATTTGATGCATCCAAGTACTTGACTTGGGTTAATCCCACACCTAAGGTGTAATCCAAGAAGGGTGAAAGGACTAACATATATGCAGTAATAGACAACTTCAAATACCGACTAGAGACAAAGTGTTTCATATTGATTATATGGAAACATGTTCTAGTGGCTATGTTGAAGATAACTTGGATAAAGTGACATATTGTTGTCACCTTGCGGAAACAAGTTAGTTCAGCTGGATGTAAGAGACTTGTATCCTTCTTAGGATTAAGTTAAGGAAATGCTTAAGGCACTTTTCGAGGGTCTTATTCATCCATAAAATCCAAATTAGGTCTGGATTATGTGAAGCATTGTTGTCGCTTTTGGGGAAACAAGTAAGTTCACATGGAAATAAAAGGCCAAGATCCTTCGCAGGGTTAAGTTGAGGAAATGTTTGAAGCATGTTCCGAGGTCTTATATATCTATTATGTCCAAGTTGTGTTCATGACTAAAGTCAGCAAAACTTGCATCTTGTGGCTATAATCCTGCTTTAACGAGAAAGTCAAAGGAATGAGTTTTCTAGAAAGCATAGATTAAGCCAAATACTCTTGTCAGGGCTAGTGGGAGCTTCATGTGTTCCTAGTAAAACATACTCAACAAAAATAATGTCCTAATTTAGGGTTGTTTTCAACCTATTGATGGAATTATTATTCTACGAGTATAAATAGAGAATATGGAGTCAAGTGGATTCTGAATTCAAGAAATACTGATGTATGTTCTTGATGTTCGACGAAAGTAGAATTGTCTTGAGTAAGTTATTACTTCAAACAAATCTATACTTGTGAGACTGTCAATTTTAATCGAAGTTTTGAATAATCAAATATGTGGTATAGATACGACATTTAGATTTAAATGAGTGTCATTGAACCTATTGTGCACTTAGGTTACATTGAGAGTATGTCGACTCTAGTAATCATAAGTGTCATTAATCCTATTGTAGACTTCGGTAACATTGAGGATATGACGACTATGATTACATTATGTATGATCTCTTTGATAAACACTATGCAAGTGGTTTAATAAGAGAATACAAAAAAGTACAAAGGGATATCGTGTAGATGATCTCATAGTTAAGCCGTTGTCAAATACTAGTGATGGATATCATACTAGGTATAATAGCATTGTTCATGCTTATGACTAGGCTTGAATATCGTTTTTTTAAATGTTTGATTTACTTATAAGCTTTGGGAACGGTAAGCAGTACTGCTAACCGATGATTGTATCGATATATAGTGGGGACTATATATACGCATGATGCGGTTACCTTCATTGGTCTTTACTGTGTTCCATCTTTGCATGTTTAACCACTTCCCAGAATGTTTATACATTCTAAATTTCCACAGCTAGTCAATATTCATGGGAAGGAAGTTTGAATTAAGGCTGAGGTTAGGTGTTGGTTGTGAGTTGATCAAGGATTGAATGCATGAAACGCAACAGTAACCTGTGCTTGAAAGGAGTTTCAAGTGACTGGAAGACCCACACCTGAGTTCACTTCATGGATCATGGTCAAAAAGTGACTCGGAAGGATAATATCATTACGTCCTTTGACCCGAGATGTATGAATTACTATAGCATGAAACTTTCTTATTTTAGCTATTTCAAAACGTAGTTCGTAACTGGCTATTATAAAAGGAATAGTTAAATATGATAAGGTTCACGCTATGGGGTTGTACAGTCAACGGAATTTGTTCCTCTAGTATGAGAGATATCCCTGGGCCCCTCGATGATTGGGCGCTGACACCAAAATAAGCATGGCCATGCGCAAAGGAATATTGATTGAGAATCAGATATGTCCTTAAATTTTGGTCACCACCAATTAAGATCGAGAAACATAATCGTGAACGATCTGGAGATTGACATATTAATCCATGTCTCGTGTTCACAAGGATATCGCGAACAAAAGGGATGTTTGATCACTTATCAATAGGACCTTTACGTTCTTTTTGTAGGTAATGGTTTTCTGCAAAGAAGCGGAACCCATACTGACTTGGGGGCATTGATGCCTTGCTAGAGACCGCTCTTTGTCTATGGTTGTATGGGTACGGTGCATTATGTGCAAGTGGGAGTTTGTTGGAATATGCCCACTAATGCACGTACGCCATATCAACCACTGCTGATGATGTATGGGCTTATTGGGTCATACACCGGGGTCTAACCTGACAGCAACTTAAGTTTAGGGACCAAATATGACAAAAGACAAAAGTTGACATCGCAAGCCGCGTTAGCGGCGCTAACTACTAGAGTTAGCGCCGCTAAGTCCTAAAGGTTAGCGCCGCTACGGCTGCATGTACTTTGTGTCAAATCACTGACAGGCCGCGTTAGCGCCGCTAACTTAAAGGGTTAGCGCCGCTAAACCCTAAAGGTTAGCGCCGCTACGGCTGCATGTGCTTTTTGTCAAATCACCACCCAAGATGGCCAATATGGGTGTAACACCTAGATTCCACTTTGGCCGGCCCTTTTGAGGTTTATTGGGGTCTGGAGGCAGGAGAGATGTAAGTGAGAATTCATTTTTTGGTTCATGTTTTTTCTCAACTTTCTCTCTAAGTGTTCTACACACATATACATTCTCTTTGGTGCTTGAAAGATCAAGAGAGAGTTATACAAGAGAGAAATCCAGATCTTGGTCTCATATAGTGGCTGTTCCAGAGGTGATATTCATTGTGAAGTATCACTAGAGGCGAGCTAGCACTCGAGGTTGGCGTGTTACTGGGGTATACTTCAATAGTCGATCCGCGTTTCGTTCTTGGAGTATCACCACCACGAGACAACGAGTTTTCTGGAGCTAAGGAGAAAGGTATAACCTTCTTTCCTTCTAACATGTTGCATTTCTTATACATAGAGTTTGGTCCATTTGTGGGTTTCGGTTTTTATGTTTTATGTGCTTGTATTTTGGGCTTTGTTTGTTGTACCTTGCTTCCGCTGCTAGCCCACGAAATCCCAACATGATGTTATGACATAAATATTGTATAGAATAGAAAATTACATTCTAGGTGAAGTTCGTATTAAAATACGAACTTCAGGGACTAATATTGTAAATACCCTTAGGGGTATATATACTAATGACTAATTGTCATTAGTAAGTTCTTTGGCTTAATCTCATTCTTAAGTATGTGTTTACATGTTGTAATTACTTTCTCTCTACATTCAAGATTATTTGCCATTGATTTTCATGAGTTTACTTGATACCTGAATCACTTGGGACAAACAAGTGGTATCAGAGCTGGATTAGGATTGATTTGAAGAGATTTTGATCAAATTTTAAATTTTTTTTGGATATTTTCGGATTAAAGTGGGCTGGAAATTTCAAAAATTCATAGAAAATTCATACGAGCTCCGATTGATCTAATTTTTGGATATGTTGTTGTCTATGATTGCAGGAACATCGTGTCAAAATTTTAAGAACAAACTCCAAACCATTTGAGAGAAATCGCAAATTCAATTTCTGGGTTTTTTCTTGATGTTCTTGAAGATGAATTTTTGAATTTCGAGATTGGATGAATGTTAATTGCTGATTTTTGGAACGAAGATTAGCATTATGATGATTATTTGATCTGCAAAATATCAAAGCTTAATTCCAAACACACAAGGAGAAATCTGAAATTTTGTTCTTGAAGTGTTCTTGAAGTTCTTGACGAATTTTGCTCAAAATCGTGATTTTTTATGCTTGTTTTCAAGATTTGAGTAGATAAAAAGTGTTTGTGGAAGTGGAGAAGTGTAGATCTGCAGAGAAAAATCATTTTTGTTGTGTTTTTAAAAATCGTGTTCTTAATGTTCTTGTTGTTCTTGAGTGAGAGCTTGATGAGGAAGATGAAGTTTTTTTGGTTTTGATCCAAAATTTTGAGTTGTGTGTGAAAAAAAAAGGTGTTTGTGTGTGTTTTGGATGAAGATTCCGATTGAAAATGCTTGGAATTGATATGGTAGGAATTGAAAATGCTCGGAATTGAAAAAGGCTCGGAATTTGAAAAATATTCGGAATTTTGAAAAATACTCGGAATTTTAAAATTAGTCGGAATTGATCTAGTCGGAATTCTGAATTTTGGTCGGAATTGAGTTTAATCGGAATTCAAAAGTGCTCGGAATTGTGAATTTGATCGGAATTGTTATTCCTCGGAATTGTGAATTTGATCGGAATTGTTATTCCTCGGAATTGTGAATTTGATCGGAATTGTTGTGTGGTGGTATACGACGGCCCAGCAGCGGCGGAAGTCGATCGGTCCACCAAGTATGGTGGTCGGCGGTGTGGTGGTATACGGCGGCCAGGGCACCGACGGCTACAGCGTAGTGGGCTACGGCCCAAGGGCCACGGCTCAAATCCGGCCCAGCCGATTCACGGGTCCGAAGGGGGCTACGGCCCATTTCCTTCCTCGGCCCAGTTTCTTTTTTGTTTCGACCCAGTATTAAATGTTTGGCCACGTATGTGGTTCGGATATTTGTGGTTGACATAAAAATTAAAATACAGTTGTTATTTTTTAATTTTTTAAAGGTTTAAATATTTTTTTGAGTTTTTGATTAAATATCAAAGTATAAAACTTGAGATATATATTTATTGCAAATAACAGAAAAACAATATAGGGGTTTTAACAGGTCGTTAAAATCAGTAATTTTCATCAAGATGAATAATTAGAAATCAGTTGATGTTTTTTACTTTCATGTATTAGTTTAGTACATGTTTGTGATGTCATAGCCGAGCGCTAGACCTTGTGGATTGTTTATTTTCTTGCACTTGTGGTTGTTTTGGATTTATTATTCTATGGTGTGGGGAGGCCTGCGTGCCACTTACAACCCCTATTCTGTTTTGTAAAAGTTTTAGATTAGCGGGCCTGTGTGCCTTTGTATATCTTGTACTTTTATATTTCTAGGTTTTAGACAATAGAATAGAATAGATTGTTTAGAATATATATATCTGGACCAAGGAGCAATGAGCAAGGAGCAAAGAGAAGGATTGGATGCTGGAGCCAGTGGGAGCTTCAGAACGCCATGCCATGTGTGTTGTGTTTTTTTCACTTAGGTTTTGACCGTCGGGTTTTTCGTGTGGCTCACGAAACCGACATTAGTTAAGGGCAAGGCTAAGGCATAGTTGTTTGTGGTTGTTTTATTTCTTTACATATTATATATATGCGTGGTTGTGTTTAACACGATGAAATAAAACAAGGGTTTTAATAATAGTTAATTATTGAAACAGATGTTTTTTAAAAGAAAACTGACATTAAAGTTTTTCACGTTAAAAACTTGGAAATCCTTTTTAGAAAAATCTTAGATCAGTGTGCTACCCACCTAATGGTACACCCTTGCTGTTAAACGGTACTCGGGTGTCGGAAGTGCCCAAACCTTGGGCATCCGGGTTCTAACCATTGCGGGAAGAGGCATGAAAGGTTCTGCGATAATCGGGAGTCCCGGCCAGAATTCAAGCTGTCTTAGGTGGTGCGATCTATTTTGGTGATATTCGGGAGTCCCGGCCCAAAATGCACTAGAGGGACTAAACATGCACGGTTATCGTAACCGATGTCCCGCGGATCTAGGAGTCGTGTCCAGTTAGGATACGATTGGTATAGTTTTTACCTACCAGAAATAACATTGTCCTGATGGGCAGTGCCCATACCTTGCATCGGGAAATGTGAAATATGGATCCTAGTATAATAATTTTTGTTAAAAGGTAATAATTATTAGAAGATATAATCAATACTGAATCGGTTTTATCTTTTTCTTTTTCTGTAGATGTCTATTATATCTGTTATTCCGTTTTATTCACCAAGAGAGTCTCTAAGTCTCATCACTAGCAAGTGAAAGCTTTCGGGTCCAAACTTTGCTGTTTGGAAGATGTATCTGAAAAATGTTTTGGATGCACAGGGAAAGCTTCACATTATTGAGACATTGTCTCCAGAACGACCAGGAGTAGATGCCCAGGATAGTGAGTATGACACTTACTATCAATATCTGGATGACGAGTCTGACGTCATGTCGATTCTCATTCTCACAGCATCATCCGAGTTTACGGATGATCTCCGTGAGAAGTCGTCTTATTAGGTTGTTCAAGGATAGGAGCAGAAGTTCAAGTTTAGTGAACGGATATGTCGTATGCTACTGATGAGAGAAATCCTTTCAGCCAAGATGAAAGAAAGTCAGCCTATTAGCGATCATCTCATTAATATGAGAAGGCTCTTGTATTGCTATGAGAGCTTGGGGTCAAAATCAAAACCACATGAGCTAGTTATGCTCTTGTTCGGTTCCTTGTCGAACCATTACCAGAAAAGAGTAATGTATGTCCTCGGTAATTTTTAGATGACTGTCGCAGGGTTGCACGAAATCCTCATGTGCGTTAGCGACGAGTTGAACCCGAAGCAGCTAGAGTCACCAGTTATGGACCCTATGCAGGAAGATGACTGGCTGGAAGAACTTGGAGAAATTTGTTGCCCAGACTGTTGTAGCAAGGATTCATGCGAGAACTCACTCGACATAGATCAGCTGGACATTGGTTCGCCCAATGATACATGTATCTTTATGATAGATTGTCTTATTACTTCTTATGAATCATGGGTATTGGATACCGGATGTGGTTATCACATATGCAATCATTTGCAGGGATTCAAGAGAAGTAAGAAACTGAGACAAGGAGATATGGACCTGCGGGTAGGCGAATGATCCATGGTTGGTGCTGAAGCTGTAGGGACATATTGTCTTAGTTTGCCCTCGGGCGTGGTCTTAGAACTAGAACCTTGTTATTATGTTCCAAGACTAATTAAAAATGTTATCTCGTTCAATTTGCTGATAGACTGTGGATTTGCTTATGTTTTTAATGAAAAGGCTATTTCATGTTTTAAAAATGATGTTTTCTTCTTCAAAGCTACTCCAGAAAACGGTCTATATACGCTAAATTTAGATAACAATGACATCTATCATATAAGTAAGAGATCCAAGAGTAACTTGAATCAAACTTACCTCTGGCATTGTCGTTTAGGACATATAAACGAGAAACGCATAGAGAAACTCTGAGATGACGGAATTCTAGAACCATTTGACTTGGAGTCATATGATGTTTGCGAATCTTGTTTGTCTGGTAAAATGACAAAGCAGCCTTTCAACAGTGAGAATGAAAGGGCCAGCGAGTTATTAGGGATTATACACACAGATGTGTGCGGACCCTTTACTCCATAAGTTAGAGGAGGATACCGGTATTTCATAACCTTTACTGACGACTTCAGTAGGTTCGGTTATGTCTACCTCATGAGACTTAAATCTGAAAGTTTTGACAAGTTCAAACAGTTTTAGAATGTGGTACAAAATCAGCTGGACAAGAAGATAAAGTCGCTTCGGTCGGATCAAGGTGGCGAATATCTGAGTCAGGAATTCGACAATCATTTAAAGGAATGTGGGATTGTTTCACAACTCACACCTCCGTATACAGCTCAGATGAATGGTGTATCAGAAAGGAGGAATCGTACACTGCTTGACATGGTACGATCAATGATGAGTCGAAGTTCACTACGATAGTCGTTTTGGGGATACACACTCGAGACAGCAGCATTCATGCTGAACCGGGTTCCAACCAAATCGGTTGAAAAGACACCGTTCGAGATATGGACGGGGAAAAAGCCCAAAATGTCTTTTCTAAAGGTTTGGGGATGTGAGGTGTATGTTAAGAGAACATTCACGGATAAACTCAATCTCAAATCAGATAAGTGTATCTTCGTGGGCTATCCCAAGGAAACCATGGGATACTATTTCTACAACCCAGATAAGAACAAAGTTTTTGTTGCTCATAAAGGGGTATTCTTGGAGGAGAAGTTTCTAAACTCAGAAACTCCAAGAAAAGAAATAGAGCTTCAAGAAATTGAAGAGGAGGATATTACACCACCACTGATAGTTGAACCTGTAGTTCAACAGAGAATTGTTGAACCTAAACCCGAGTCTGTGGTTGAGGAAGAGGTACAAACATAAGACCTTCGTAGGTCTAGTAGGCCTCGTATTGAGCCAGATAGGTATCTGGGATTCCTAGTTGCTCAAGACGAAGGGGATCTTTTAGAACCCACTACCTACCAAGACGCTGCCTCAGGTTTAGAATATGAGAAATGGCTAGAAGCCATGAAGGCAGAGATGCAATCCATATATGACAACCAAGTTTGGGAGTTAGTAGAGTTGCCTCAACACAGTAAAGCTGTTGGGTGCAAATGGGTCTTCAAAAAGAAGACAGACATGGATGGAAAGGTGCATACTTTCAAAGCAAGGGTAGTGGCAAAAGGTTTCACACAAACTCATGGCGTTGACTATGATGAAACTTTTTCCCCAGTGGCAATGCTTAAGACTATTAAGATTCTAATGGCCATATCAGCATATTTTGACTATGAGATATGGCAGATGGATGTCAAAACCGCTTTCCTTAACGGGAAACTGACAGAGGATGTATATATGATACAACCGGATGGTTTTGCAGATCCAAAGAACCCTAATAAAGTATGCAAGTTGCTTAAATCCATTTATGGACTAAAGCAAGCATCTAGGAGCTGGAACTTACACTTTGATGAGCGCATCAAAGAGTTTGGTTTTACCAAAAGTGAGTTCGAGTCGTGTGTTTACACCAAATTCAGGTGGAGCGCGGTAACCTTCCTAGTCTTGTATGTAGACGACATACTGTTAATAGGAAACAATATACCAGTTTTACAAGGAGTAAAATCCTGGTTAGGTAAATGTTTCCAGATGAAAGACTTGGGAGAAGCTGCTTATATACTGGGTATAAAGATCTATAGGAATAGATCTAAGCGGCTTATCGGACTTAGTCAAAGTACTTATATTGACAAAGTCGTGAAAAGATTCAAGATGGATGGATCGAAGAAAGGATTTATTCCTATGCAATCTGGCGCGAATTTGAGCAAGGCTCAGTGTCCTGTGTCTAGTCAAGATCAGGACAAGATGAAATTGATACCATATGCCTCAGCAGTTGGTTCGATTATGTATGTCATGCTATGTACTAGACCCGATGTTGCCTATTCTATCAGTGTCACGAGTAGATATCAGCAAAATCCTGGTGAAACTCATTGGGTAGCAGTCAAGAATATTCTCAAGTATCTGAGAAGGACGAAATACATATTCCTAGTATATGGAGGTTCGATGGATGAGCTCAGTGTAACTGGTTACACTGATGCTAGTTTCCAGACCGACAGAGACGACTTCAGGTCGCAGTCAGGATTTGTCTTTACCCTAAACGGAGGAGCCATATATTGGAAGAGTCAGAAGCAAGATACAATAGCAGATTCTACTACAGAGGCAGAGTATATTGCGGCAAGTGATGCGGCAAAGGAAGCTGTCTGGCTGAAGAATTTTATCTCGGATCTTAGAGTTGTTGCCAGTATCTCTAGACCGATCGATATATTCTGTGACAACTCAGGGGCTGTAGCGCAAGCTAAAGAGCCTAGAGATCATCAGCGGACAAGGCACGTACTCAGGAAATATCACCTCATCCGAGAGATCATTGGAAGAGATGATATTAGATTGCAAAAGATACCGATAGACGACAACGTTGCTGACCCGTTGACGAAGCCGCTAGCTAGGGCTAAGCATGAGAGGCATGCGAGTTCTATAGGAATGCAGTACTTGGAACATAGCAGCTAGTTCGTGTTTTTGATTATTACTATGGATGTAACTTGAAACCTTTTATTATGTATTTACATTTTCATGGGATTGAAATAGGAGGTATTTGCATAATGTTTCGTAGTTATCCATTTTTAGCATGTTTAACCTATCCATGACAAGTCAAGTGATGAGTTGTCTAAATGCCCGTAGCTACTTAATGTAGTGGGAGCTACATTAGGGAGGTAACGCTATTATGAATATTTGATGATTTATTCGGGTATGAATAAAAGCACAAGGTTGTGACCAAGTATTCATAGATATTTATCAGGGGATAAATATTGGGGTGATCCGCATCAAGTTTACTTCATGGAGCGTTAACATAAGTAAACTTGATAGGTTGTCCTTAGACCTGAGATATTTGGTTTGGGGCATAGTAACTTCTGTACTTTAGCATGTTCTAACGTCACGCCGTAACAGGGTGATCATAAGGGGCTTGTCTAGGTGCAGCAGAAGCCATGTGCTGAAATTGCAAATAGTCAAGATGAGATTTGCACCTCCTTTTTAGGAGATATATTTTTTGAGCTCCTCGATGATTAAGACTACTGAAAATGCGTGGCCGCGCTTGGTTAGAATGATAGTTATTCATTCGGGAAAACCGTAACTGCAGAGTGTCGAAATCAGAGTCGAGAAAATCTGAGTATTAGATGAGATCCCTGCTCCATGTCAAATACTCACATTACGAAATATCGCGATGCAAAAGGAAAAGCCTAGATAATCCAAGGCGTGGATTATGTCTCTAGATATAAGAGATCTCATAGTCTGGTAAACCTATGCGTCTGGCTAGGGACCTCCTTAGGCCAATGATGTACAAGAAGTGTTACTTATCTTGCACAAGTGGGAGTCTGTTGGATTATGTGCAGAGATAGATAACATGTACTATTGTGTCCAATACTATGTGACACTAAAGGATCACACCGCTGCACACCCAATTAGAACCTTTTGGATTATAACCTTTTGTGCGGAAAAGAATAATTAATTAGTTAATTAATTATTGAGAAAGAGAAAAATAATAAAAGTTATTTATTATTTAAAAGGAGAAGTTAATATTTAGTTTAAATATTAACAGGACCAATTAATTAATAGTTATTAATATTAACCTTTTGTAATTGATTAATAGTTTAATTAAAGCTGTGCTTTAATTAAACGGGCTTGGCCTAATAAGGATTAATATATATATTGTTGTTTAAGCCTCATTAATCAATAAGCTAATCACATAACAAAAACCCTAAGGCTCTCTCCCTCTCTTCTCTTTCTCGCCGGCGCAAGAAGCCGAGACCAACCACCGTGCGACGGTGGCCGGTGGCGGCGCGGAACACACACACACACACACGTGGGTCACGTTTTGATCCGGGTTTAATCCTTAGGCGGTCTAGCAGCCAGTTCGAGGTGGTGCAGTAGCGGTGGATAACCTACAGCTGTCTAGGGGCATAAAGAAAGTTTTGGTTTTACAACAAAGGTATAACTTTCTAACCCTCTTCCTCTTTTAGTTTCTGTACGAGTTAGATGAGAACACTGGAGGGGGTTTTATTCCGCTGTGCATGTTATTATATGTTTTTATACCCTACAAAACCCTTCAGAAGTTCAATTTCTGGGGCATGTAATCTGTCAAGAAGGTATCAAAGTGGATCCGTCTAAGATCGAAGCTGTGATGAATTGGGGTGCTCCGAAAACACATACAGAGATAAAGAGTTTTCTTGGATTGGCGGGTTATTATCGCAGATTTATCAAAGACTTCTCTAAGCTGGCTGGTCCGTTAACTAAGTTGACTCGAAAAGATGTTCCATTTCAGTGGGGTGCTTAGGAAGATGCTTTTCAGACATTGAAACAGTTGTTGTGTCAAGCTCCTGTTCTTTCTTTACCTGAGGGTTCAGATGATTTTGTCGTGTACTGTGATGCTTCACATGCTGGATTAGGGTGTGTTCTAATGCAGAGGGGTAAGGTAATTGCTTATGCTTCGAAAAAGTTGAAACCGAATGAACGTAATTATCCGACTCATGATTTACAGTTAGCCGCTGTGGTGTTTGCAGTGAAACTGTGGAGGCACTATTTGTATTGAACGAAATGTACAATCTGCACTGATCATAAAAGTCTTCAGTATGTGTTTACTCAGAAGGAATTGAACATGAGACAACGTCGTTGGTTAGAACTGATCAAAGATTATGATTGTGATATTCAGTATCATCCTGGAAAGGCTAATTTAGTTGTAGATGCACTCAGCAGAAAGGAATCTTCGGATACTGTAAAATTTATGATATTAGAGATTAAGTCTGATTTAGTGGATCAAATTGTGGCTGCATAGCTTGAAGCTTTGAAAGATGAGAACTTGAAGGATGAACTAATGATCAAAAGACAGCATGAGTCAACTACCGATTCATGTGGTTTGAAGGTTTATCATACGCGTGTTTGGGTACCGAAATTTGGTAGCTTGAGAGAGTTAATCTTAAATGAGGCTCACAAATCTAGGTTGTCCATTCATCCGGGTAGTACAAAGATGTATCATGATTTGAAGACTCGTTATTGGTGGCCTACAATGAAAACAGACATAGCTAAATTTGTTGAGATGTGTCATATTTGTGCTCAAGTCAAAGCTGAGCATCAGAAGCCGTACGGATCATTAAAACAATTGGAAATACCTGAATGGAAATGGGATAATATTACGATGGATTTTGTAATGAAACTTCCACAAACTCAGAGAGGTCATGATATGATTTGGGTTATAGTCGACAGATTAACCAAGAGTGCACACTTTCTCGCTACTACCGAAACTGCTTCTTTGAGTAAATTGGCTCAACTGTATATTGATGAGATAGTGTCTAGACATGGAGTTCCTTTGTCTATTGTGTCGGATCGAGACTCGAGGTTCGTATCTAACTTTTGAAACAAGTTACAACAAGAATTAGGATCCAGGGTGAATTTGAGTACAACTTATCATCCGCAGACAGATGGTCAATCAGAAAGAACCATTTAAACTTTAGAAGATATGCTTCGAGCATGTGTGTTAGAGTTTGGGGGTTCATGGCATTCATATTTGCCGTTGGTTGAATTTGCTGTTAGATTATGTGAAGAGATAGATAACATGTATCATCGTGTCCAATACTATGTGACACTAAAGGATCACACTGCTACACACCCAATTAGAACCTTTTGGATTTTACCTGTTTCTGTATCACAATAATTAATAGTTTAATTAATTATTGAGAAAGAGAAAAATAATAAAAGTTATTTATTATTTAAAAAGGAGAAATTAATATTTAGTTTAAATATTAACGGGACCAATTAATTAATAGTTATTAATTAATTAGAAAGGTCAAGAGTATTTTCTGTAATTGATTAATAGTTTAATTAAAGTTGGGCTTTAATTAAACGGGCTTGGGCCTAATAAATTATATAAACCTTATTTGACCTCATTAATCAACAAGTTAATCACATAAGAAAAGAAGATAACCCTAAGGCTCTCTCCCTCTCTCTCTCTTCTCGGCCGGCCCTCTCTCCCTCTATTGGGGCTTTCGGCGGCGGCGCAAAGGCAACACCGAACCACCGAGCACGGTGGTTGGCGGCGGCGATACACACACACATATCGCGGGTCACGTTTTGATCCGAGGTTTAATCCTAAGGCGGTCTAGCAGCCAGTTCAAGGTGGTGCAGTAGCGGTGGATAACTAATCTTTGCTTGTCCCGAAGCAAACTATCATGAAATTTATTCAAACGAGACCAATTAAATTCATCATCCTTATCCATATACAATCAAGCAATTTACCCACAAAAATAAGATGAACTCCATATCTATATCTTGCATTCTCACCAGGTATACACTCTTCACACAAAGTGTTTAGGGCGAATTATTTAGTGAACACGCACATGTCATGAAATACACCATTATCATAAGCTTGTATCTAAATCTAATCTTCACCACTAGAGGACTTAAGACTTTCGAGAGGACTTTAGGGGTTGTAACGTTAAGGCTTTGGGTCAGGGTAGGAAAATGGATATTTAAAGTGGCTAAAACTATAGTCAAAGATCAAAACTAAATTTATCAAAACTGATTTTATTCAAACTATAACCAACTAAACAGATTTATTTTTTTAACGATGACACACAGTTCACTAAGATGAAGTGAAACCAGACTTATCTAAGCACTGCAAATACTTAGAAAAGACGAACAAAAAACCGCATCCCAATGTATGACAACGCTAAAAAATTGCAGACTAAAGCACGTCATGTAACTGATATCTTTTTTTTTTCTTTTTCTTTTTTTTTCGCTTTTTCACTTTTTTTTTTGTTTTTCTATTTTCCAGCTAGTTTTTTTTAACGTGCATACATATATGCCTGACAAACCAAAGGACATCATGAATTTTCATATCCCGCTACGCGGTGCATGTACGAACAAAAATAGCTAATTAAAACGGACTAAGCAGCATAGATAAATCAGTCATGACTTATGACTAAGGCAAAAAGAAAGCTAAAACGGAAAAGGGGTCACAAGGTGGCTAAACAAATGAAAAGGCTAAGCTCAAAGTGGCTAACTAGGGTATCGAGTGCTAAGAATGAGCACTACGCAAATAAAGGCAGGACAAATTAAATAATCTAAAAATGAGATTATTTAACGAACAAAGAAAAAGGCTAAAAACAAAAGGCTAAACACAAAGACGGCCTCTCTCAGTGCAATAGTCTAGTACACTCATTATGGTGGTTTCGACAAGCATTTCAACACAAGTTCTAAAATGAATGCATTCAGACATACTCACAACAAATGAAAACAGAGTCAAAAATAACATCTGCTAGGCTCAATCTCTCATATAAGTACGGGTTATAATTATGCTAAGTCATGCAGTTTCTTCAACACTCGATAAATTTCTAACCTAGATAAAAGAAAACAACCGAATTCATGTAGTTCAATCAGTTTCATGTAGATGACCTAAGAACTTTAAAAAAAATTGGTCCAATTTTAAACACTTTCACATAGCATGCAAGGACAAACAAAAGCTTAAGTCAAACTTAACCCCCACCCCACACTTAGAAATTTTCATTGTCCTCAATTCAATGACAAAATAAACATAACAATGTGTAAGGGTGAAAAGTAAGAAAGGACAGATACTCCCTGGGGTTATGTAGCTGCAATGGTTGGGCGGTCGGATCTGAAAAAAAAACCAGCTTTAGGAAGGATCAATCTACGCAAAGTAGAAGACCACAACTTGCATCCACAGAACAAAACTCAAGAAACTGTTAGTCTAAAAAAACAAAACAAAAACCTAAACTCACTTTCGTAGAAAACACTGTTGCATTTAGCGTATGCAACAAGCCTTTAAACCCCTTGGTAGCCCAAGTGGACGAGTTATAGTCTCGTGAGGGTTTCTAGTAAACACACCCACAAAGTTTTGAACAAAAAAGAAAGTAAAAACCTACACTAAGCACGGGTTGCCTCCCGAGAAGTGCTTGTTTTTGTTTGAGTCTCTAGCTTGACTCTGCCCTTATTTACTAGGAATTAGGGCATCCCACCCCATACTTGCAATGAAGTGAGGGTGGTAATATAGATACATACCTGAAAATATTAATTTACCTACTTGAAGCTCAGCAGGTTGTATCACTTCCCATTCCAACTCCTCGATCTCTTGTGTTGTTTCCCTTGCGCTATGAATTTTGATTTCTTCTTCTGGTTGTGAAGTAGGTTCATCCTTGAGCAAATACTCTAGATAATCCAACACCTCATCCGCACAGTTTTCCACGTCTTCTATCTCCAATAATGAAGGTCCCCAGAGGGCCTTTGGTGTAGAGGGAATGTCATGATATGCCATAACTGCAAAAGAAACACAAAGGAAATACCCGGAGTAGAACGAGAAAAATAAACTAAAAAAATAACTTTAACGAGAATAAATCCCCGTGAAAGGATCGAATAACTAGTAATCTCAAAATAGTATAGTTGTCACCGTTCCCCGGCAACGGCGCCAAAAACTTGATACGCGAATATCAGTCTTAAATTTATAAACTAATCTAACCGTATTTGACTAACACACTTACGGGCAAGCGCACCCGATCGTATATCAGTAAATCAGGTAAAACCAGGATCGTCTCCACAGGGAACAGTTATGGAATATACTATTATGAAATAAACTAGTTAAACTAAGAATGCTTTAAAGTAAAAAAGGGGGTTTTTAAAGTGTAGCAGCTAACCGCTGCCAAGGTATGAAAATATTTAATTAAAGCAATAAACTAGAAACAATTTTAAGAAGTTGAAATCAGTTGATAGAGATGTATTTACCAAAGAATCACTCCCCCTAGGTTCAATTTGTTATAAACATAAATAATATGACATGTTTCTAAGGGCATTCGAACCAACAACCATCAGTCCTACTAATCCGATTACGACTTAATCTTTCCAAAACACACTTAACTCTCGTTGTATGGTGAATTAGACTCAAACTTTTATCTATGGTATTACTGAATAATCTTAACCCTCATTATCTCAGAAAAGTTATCTATCCTATTGAATGCAAACGTCATTGTCTCAGATCAAGCAAACAATAATCTAGAATAAAATACACGTCTGTATCTAATAGATTACTCAGCAAAAGTTAAGATCAAAAACTCAAGGTTCATGATTAAGCATAAACAAAACCAATCATAAATTTAAATTAACGATACAAATCAAAACTAGGGTTTGTTCATCATGGTAAATACTAGAAAGGTCTAAGTCATAGACAAGCTAGAAAACAAATACAAAGTAAAATAGAAATTGCAAACCATTATAGACCGATGATAGCTACCCAAGTCAACCCTGTAGATGTTATAACCTCTCCTCTCCATCATGTTTGATCCCTAAAAATACCTCATGATTTCTTTTCGTCGGACTGCTCTCGAAAATATATGATCTCCCCCTTCTGCCGTACGTAACTTCTTAAATATATATTGTGATAATCTCTCTCGGTTGTTGCTTGAAGATATATATCATCCGATAATTATTCGGCAGCCGCCGTATATATTTGAAAATTACCACGCGCCTAATTAGTTCCCCTCGAATTAAATGGCCACTTGATTGGTTTTTGTTTTGGGCTTCTTAGCCAACAATAGCATTCCACAAATAATCAGCATGGCCGCCTGTGGCTTTTCTTTTTGTTGATATATATCTCTCTCAACTAACATCACTACTGAATTGAAATATAAAGCCCACGTAATGTTTCTTTTTTTTTTATCTCACTTCTGTTCTCGGTCCAATAAGCAGCAAATCACCATCCAAGTAAATAGAATAAACATCATATTATTGTGGCCCATTTTATCTAGTTTTCGTGGCTTTTTGAATCACCTCATTTCGAGTTCGTATGAGTGAGATACGATTAAATCATTGAAGAGATGTCAAAGCTGCCAATTCTTCTATCTTTTATTCATCATTTCTGATCAAATTCTCTATTTCTTCTCTCAAGAGCCCTACAACACATATTAAAACAAATTAAGTAGATAATCAACCTAATTCATCTTAATAATACAATCAAAGAATCAGATATCGCATATAAATAATATGTGTATTTTAGGCGATATCAATAACCTGCAGCTGTCTAGAGTTTTAAAGAAAAGTTTGGTTTTCATCAAGGTATAATTTTTCATCCTCTTCTTCTTCTAAGTTTTCTGTACGAGTTAGATGAGATCACTGGAGAGGGTTTTATTCCGCTGTGCATGTTATAATATGTTTTTATACCCTACAAAACCCTTCAGTGGTATCAGAACCACTTCTAACCTCGTAGGGAACTAGGTAGGATTCTTTTTATCATGATGAATAGTTTTTCTTTTATCAAGGTTTAACTTTTTCTTTTGTTTATCCAAGTATTTTAAAAATCAAGTTTTGATTTTTAAATGGATAATAAGGATTAGTTATGATAAAAAGGATAAGGTTTAATGGTTTAAATTTAAAATTTGTTGTTTGCGGTTTTAGTTGAATTCGGCGGCAATACCACCGTGTTCGGCGGCGGTTCACGACGGGACACCACGGCAACGGCGGCATCGGCGTTGGCTTCGGCCTGCTGTCGGCGTCGGCGTCGGCGGTTCTTCGCTGCCACCAACAGCGTGGTCGGTGAAGATGGTGGTCGGGACCAGTTTTACGGCGGAGGCAGCGGTGGCGCAGAGCGGCCCAGCGGCGGTTTGAGCCTGCGGTCCAAATCGGCCAGTTGTGGTCAGGTCCACCGAGTTCATAATCGGCCCAGTTATGTGGCCCGAAGATTTTAGGTTAAGTTTTGGGTAAAACCAAACAAGATTAAACCTAAAAGTTTACTATAAGTTTATTTTATAAAACTTATGGTTAAAAATATTAATTTTGATCATGATCATTTTTTATGATCAAGAATTGGTTAAAATTAACTATTTTACATATTCTTTAATCGCATAACAATTAATATGAAATATGACAAATATTTAAACCAGGTGATTTTAACAGTTTGTTGAAATCAAGTTAATTCATCAGGATGTGATAATTAGAAAACAGTTGTTTGCATATATTTAGTTTTAATACATGTTTGGGATGTCATAGCCGAACCCTAGACCTTGTGGATTGTTTTATTTCTTGCACTTGTGGTTGTTTTGGATTTATTATTCTATGGTGTGGGGAGGCCTACGTGCCACTTACAACCCCTATTCTATTTTGTAAGAGTTTTAGATTAGCGGGCCTGCGTGCCTTTGAATATCTTGTACTTTTATATTTCTAGTTTGTAGAAAATAGAATATAATAGATTTTTAGAATATATATATATATATATCTGGACCAAGGAGCAAGGAGTAAGGAGCAAGGAGCAAAGAGAAGGATTGGATGCTGGAGCCAGTGGGAGCTTCAGAATGCCATGCCATTTGTGTTGTGTTTTTCCACTTAGGTTTTGACCGTCGGGTTTTTCGTATGGCTCACGAAACCGACAATAGTTAAGGGCAAGGCTAAGGCATAGTTGTTTGTGGTTGTTTTATTTCTTTACATATTTTATATATGCGTGGTTGCGATTCTCACGATGAAATAAAACAAGGATTTTAATAATAGTTAATTATTAAACAGATGTTTTTAAAGAAAACTGGCATTAAAGTTTTTCTCATCAAAAACTTGGAAATCCTTTTTAGAAAAATCTTAGATCAGTGTGCTACCCACCTAATGGTACACCTTTCCTGTTAAACGGTACTCGGTTGTCGGAAGTGACCAAACCTTGGGCATTCGGGTTCAAACCATTGCGGGGAGGGTGTGAAAGACTTTGCGATAATCAGGAGTCCCGGCCAGAGTTCACACTGTCTTAGGTGGTGCGATCTATTTTGGTGATAATCGCGAGTCCCGGCCCAAAATGCACTAGAGGGACTAAACATGCACGGTTCCTGTAACCGATGTCCCGAGGATCTAGGAGTCGTGTCCAGTTAGGATACGATTGGTATAGTTCTTACCTACCAGAAATAGCATTGTCTCGGTGGGAAGTGCCCAAACCTTGCATCGGGAAATGTGAAATATGGATCCTAGTCTAAAAATTTATTGTTTAAAAGTTAATAATTATTAGAAGATGTAATCAATACTGAATCGGTTTTATCTTTTTCTTTTTCTGTAGATGTATTATATATCTGTTATTCAGTTTTATTCACCAAGAGAGTCTCTAAGTCTCATCACTGGTAAGTGGAAGCTTTCAGGTCCAAACTTTGCTATTTGGAAGTTGCATCTGAAAAAATGTTTTGGATGCACAGGGAAAGCTTCACATTATTGAGACATTACCTCCAGAGCGACCAGGAGTAGATGCCCAGGATAGTGAGTATGACACTTACTATCAGTATCTGGATAACGAGTCTGACGTTATGTCGATTCTCATTCTCACAGCATCATCCGAGTTTACGGATGATCTCCGTGAGAAGTCGTCTTATTAGGTCATTCAAGGACTGGAGCAGAAGTTCAAGTATAGTGAACGGATATGTCGCATGGTACTGATGAGGGAAATTCTTTCAGCTAAGATGAAAGAAAGTCAGCCTATTAGCGATCATCTCATCAATATGAGAAGGCTCTTAGATTGCTTTGAGAGTTTTGGATCAAAATCAAAACTACATGAGCTAGTTATGCTCTTGTTCGGTTCCTTGTCAGACTATTACCAAAAAAGAGTAATGTATGTCCTTGGTGATTTTAAGATGACTGTCGCAGGCTTGCACGAAATTCTTATGTGCATTAGCGATGAGTTGAATCCAAAACAGCTAGAGTCAACAGTTATGGACCCTATGCAGGAGGATGACTGGCTGTAAGAACTTGGAGAGATTTGTTGCCCAGACTGTGGTAGCAAGGATTCATGCGAGCACTCACTCGACATAGATCAGCTGGACACTGGTTCGCCCAATGATACATGTATCTTTATGATAGATTGTCTTATTACTTCTTATGAATCATGGGTATTGGATACCGGATGTGGTCATCACATATGCAATAATTTGCAGGGATTCAAGAGAAGTAAGAAGCTGAGACAAGGAGATATGGACCTGCGGGTAGGCGAAGGCTCCATGGTTGGTGCCGAAGCTGTAGGAACATATTCTCTTAGTTTGCCCTCGGGCATGGTCTTAGAACTAGAACCTTGTTATTATGTTCCTAGACTTATTAAAAATGTTATCTCGTTTAATTTGGTTATAGACTGTGGATTTGCTTATGTTTTGAATGAAAAGGTTATTTCATGTTTTAAAAATGATATTTTCTTTTTCATAGCTACTCCAGAAAACGGTCTATATACGCTAAATTTAGATAACAACGACATCTATCATATAAGTAAGAGATCCAATAGTAACTTGAATCAGACTTACCTCTGGCATTGTCGTTTAGGACATATAAACGAGAAACGCATAGAGAAACTCCGAGATGACGGAATTCTAGAACCATTTGACTTGGAGTCATATGATGTTTGAGAATCTTGTTTGTCTGGTAAAATGACAAAGCAGCCTTTCAACAGTGAGAATGAAAGGGTCAGCGAGTTATTAGGGATTATACACACAGATGTGTGTGGACCCTTTACTCCAGAACCTAGAGGAGGATACCGGTATTTCATAACCTTTACTAACGACTTCAGTTGGTTCGGTTATGTCTACCTCATGAGGCTTAAATCTGAAAGTTTTGACAAGTTCAAACAGTTTCAGAATGAGGTACAAAATCAGCTGGACAAGAAGATAAAGTTGCTTCGGTCGGATCGAGGTGGCGAGTATCTGAGTCAGGAATTCGACGATCATTTGAAGGAATATGGAATTGTTTCACAACTCACACCTCCGTATACACCTCAGATGAATGGTGTATCAGAAAGGAGGAATCGTACACTACTTGACATGGTACGATCAATGATGAGTCGAAGTTCACTACCATTGTCATTTTGGGGACATGCACTCGAGACAGCGGCGTTCATGCTGAACCGGGTTCCAACCAAATCGGTTGAAAAGACACCGTTCGAGGTATGGATGGGGAAAAAGCCCAAAATGTATTTTCTGAAGGTTTGAGGATGTGAGGTGTATGTTAAGCGAACATTCACGGATAAACTAAATCCCAAATCAGATAAGTGTATCTTCGTGGGTTATCCCAAGGAAACCATGGGATACTATTTCTACAACCCAGATGAGAACAAAGTTTTTGTTGCTCGTAAAGGGGTATTCTTGGAGGAGAAGTTTCTTAACTAAGAAACTCCAAGAAAAAGAAACAGAGCTTCAAGAAATTGAAGAGGAGGAGATTACACCACCACTGATTATTGAACCTGTAGTTTAACAGAGAATTGTTGAACCTCAACCCGAGTCTGTGGTTGAGGAAGAGGTGCAAACACAAGACCTTCGCATGTCTAGTAGGCCTCGTAATGAGCCAGATAGGTATCTGGGATTCCTAGTTGCTCAAGACGAAGGGGATCTTTTAGAACCCACTACCTACCAAGACGCTGCCTCAGGTTTAGAATCTGAGAAATGGCTAGAAGCCATGAAGGCAGAGATGCAATCCATGAATGACAACCAAGTTTGGGAGTTAGTAGATTTGCCTCAACACTGTAAAGCTGTTGGGTGCAAATGGGTCTTCAAGAAGAAGACATACATGGATGGAAAGGTGCATACTTTTAAAGCAAGGCTAGTGGCAAAAGGTTTCACGCAAACTCATGGTGTTAACTATGATGAAACTTTTTCCCCAGTAGCAATGCTTAAGACTATTAAGATTCTTATGGCCATATCAGCATATTTTGATTATGAGATATGGCAGATGGATGTCAAAACCGCTTTCCTTAACGGGAGATTGACAGAGGATGTATACATGATACAACCGGATGGTTTTGCGGATCCAAAGAACCCTAATAAAGTATGCAAGTTGCTTAAGTCCATCTATGGACTGAAGCAAGCATCTAGAAGCTGGAACTTACACTTTGATGAGCATATCAAAGAGTTTGGTTTTACCAAAAGTGAGTTCGAGTCGTGTGTTTACACTAAATTTAGTGGGAGCGCGGTAACCTTCCTAGTCTTGTATGTAGACGACATACTGTTAATAGGAAACAATATACCAGTATTACAAGGAGTAAAATCCTGGTTAGGTAAGTGTTTCCAGATGAAGGACTTGGGAGAAGTTGCTTATATAATGGGTATAAAGATCTATAGGAATAGATCTAAGCGGCTTATCGGACTTAGTCAAAGTACATATATTGACAAAGTCGTGAAAAGATTCAAGATGGATGAATCCAAGAAAGGATTTATTCCTATGCAATCTAGCGCGATTTTGAGCAAGGCTCAGTGTCCTGTGTCTAGTCAAGATCAGGACAAGATGAAATTGATACCATATGCCTCGGCAGTTAGTTCAATCATGTATGCCATGCTATGTACTAGACCCGATGTGGCCTATTCTATCAGTGTCACGAGTAGATATCAGAAAAATCCTGGTGAAGCTAATTGGGTAGCCGTCAAGAATATTCTCAAGTATCTGAGAAGGACGAAAGACATATTCCTAGTATATGGAGGTTCGATGGATGAGCTCAGTGTAACTGGTTACTCTGATGCTAGTTTCCAAACCGACAGGGACGACTTCAGGTCCTAGTCAGGATTTGTCTTTACCCTAAACGGAGGAGCCATATCTTGGAAGAGTCAGAAGCAAGATACAATAGCAGATTCTACTACAAAGGCAGAGTATATTGCGGTAAGTGATGCGGCAAAGGAAGTTGTCTGGCTGAAGAATTTTATCTCGGATCTTAGAGTTGTTGCCAGTATCTCTAGACCGATTGATATATTCTGTGACAACTCTGGGGCTGTGGCGCAATCTAAAGAGCCTAGACATCATCAACGGACTAGGCACGTACTCAGAAAATATCACCTCATCCGAGAGATCATTGGAAGAGATGATATTAGATTGCAAAAGATACCGACAGACGACAACGTTGCTGACCCGTTGACAAAGCCGCTAGCTAAGGCTAAGCATGAGAGGCATGCGAGTTCTATAGGAATGCAGTACTTAGAACATAGCAGCTAGTTCGTGTTTTTTGATTACTACTATAGATGTAACTTGAAACTCTTTTATTATGTAATTACATTTAATGGGATTGAAATAGGAGGTTTTTGCATAATTGTTTCTAGTTGTCTATTTTTAGCATGTTTTACCCATCCATGACAAGTCAAGTGATGAATTGTCTAAATGCCCGTAGCTACTTAATGTAGTGGGAGCTACATTAGGGAGGTAACGCTATTATAGATATTTGATGATTTATTCGGGTATGGATAAAAGCACAAGGTTGTGACCAAATATTCATAGATATTTATCAGGGGATAAGTATTGGGGTGATCCGCATCGAGTTTACTTCATGGAGCGTTAACATAAGTAAACTTGATAGGTTGTCCTTAGACCTGAGATATTTGGTTTGAGGCGTGGTAACTTCTGTACTTTAGCATGTTCTAACGTCACGCCGTAACAGGGTGATTATAAGGGGCTTGTCTAGGTGCAGCGGAAGCCATGTGCTCAAATTGCAAATAGTCAAGATGGGATTTGCACCTCCTTTTTAGGAGAGATATTTTCTGAGCTCCTCGACGATTAAGACTACTGAAAATGCATGGCCGCGCTCGGTTAGAATGATAGTTTTTCATTCCGTAAACCGTAACTGCAGAGTGTCAAAATCAGAGTCGAGAAAATCTGAGTATTTAATAAGATCTCTGCTCCATGTCAAATACTCACATTACGGAATATCGCGATGCAAAAGAAAAAGCCTAGATAATCCAAGGCGTGGATTATGTCTCTAGATATAAGAGATCTCATAGTCTGGTTAAACTAAGCGTCTGGCTAGGGACCTCCTTAGGCCAACGATGTACAAGGAGTGTTACTTATCTTGCACAAGTGGGAGTATGTTAGATTATGTGCAGAGATAGATAACATGTATCATCGTGTCCAATACTATGTGACACTAAAGGATCACACTGCTACACACCCAATTAGAACCTTTTGGATTTTACCTGTTTGTGTATCACAATAATTAATAGTTTAATTAATTATTGAGAAAGAGAAAAATAATAAAAGTTATTTATTATTTAAAAAGGAGAAGTTAATATTTAGTTTAAATATTAACGGGACCAATTAATTAATAGTTATTAATTAATTAGAAAGGTCGAGGGTATTTTCTGTAATTGATTAATAGTTTAATTAAAGCTGGGCTTTAATTAAACGGGCTTGGGCCTAATAAGGGTTTATTATATAAACCTTATTTGACCTCATTAATCAACAAGTTAATCACATAAGAAAAGAAGATAACCCTAAGGCTCTCTCCCTCTCTCTCTCTTCTCGACCGGCCCTCTCTCCCTCTCTTGGGGCTTTCGGCGGAGGCGCAAAGGCAACACCGAACCACCGAGCACGGTGGTTGGCGGCGGCGATACACACACACATCACGGGTCACGTTTTGATCCGAGGTTTAATCCTTAGGCGGTCTAGCAGCCAGTTCAAGGTGGTGCAGTAGCGGTGGATAACCTGCAGCTGTCTAGAGGTTTAAAGAAAAGTTTTGGTTTTCATCAAGGTATAATTTTTCATCCTCTTCTTCTTCTAAGTTTTATGTACGAGTTAGATGAGATCACTGGAGGGGGTTTATTCCGCTGTGCATGTTATAATATGTTTTTATACCCTACAAAACCCTTCATTTGCTTACAACAATTCCTATCACAGTAGTATTGGCATGCCTCCGTATGAAATGTTATATGGTCGTCCTTGTAGAACTCCGACCTATTGGTTAGAAGCTGGGGAAAAACAATTTGTAGGGCCTGATATTGTGCAGATGACAGCTGATAAGGTAGCTATTGCTCGTGAGAAATTAAAGGCTGCAAGAGATAGACAGAAAATGTATGCTGATCCGCGGCGTCGACCAATATCTTTTGTCGAAGGGGAAATGGTTTATTTGAAAGTATCTCCTTGGAAGGGTGTAATCAGATTTGGTAAACGCGGGAAGTTGGCTCCCCGTTATATTGGTCCTTTCAGAATCCGACGAGTTGTAAATGATTAGACAGTAGCATTGGATCTACCTGATGAGTTAGCGGGTATTCACGACACTTTCTATGTTTGTTATCTACGTAAGTGCAATATAGAGGATCAGACACAGGTTCTCCCGATACAGGATCATCGAGTAGATATTAATCAGAAGCTTATCGAGGAACCAGTTGAACTACTCGATCGTAAAGGGACAAAGTTAAGAAAGAAACAAATACCGATGGTTCTACTCAAGTGGAAGCACAGTTTGGGTTCAGACTTAACCTGGGAAACCGAACCTAACATGAGGAGCCGTTACCCATCCTTGTTTGAGAGCGATAAGATTCCTAGGACGGAATCTTCTTAAGGGGGTAGATTTGTAACACCCTCTTAATCGGCCTAGATTAATTAAGGTAATTAATTAATTAATCTTTAGATTTAATTTTGATTAATGTGGAATGAATTGTAATTATGTGCTACTATGATTTGTTGGTTATTTGATGATTATTATTTATTATTTATATTGTTATTATTAGAAATTAATAATAAGTGATAAATAATAATATTAAGGTTTAGTGGGTTATGAGGTGTCCATGGAGGGACACATAACCACCATCTTTTGCCATACTTCTTCATTACATGCAATTAGAACAAAAGATAGAAAGGTGTAGTGTGTGTTTTGTGTGCTTCGGCCGAGAAAGAAGAAGAAAGAAAGAAATTGATCATCAATTGGTTGTTACATTTATTACTGAAGATCATAACATTAAAGAGGTTAGAGTTCTGAATTGTAGTTGTTAATTGTTGATTATATTCGGTTTTGAATATTATATGAAAACCTACTGATTCTTGGTGATTTGATGAACTTAGGGGTATGCATGTTAGATTTTATGGTTGTTATATGTTCTTTGTGTGATTAGAATGATTCCTGGAAACATAGAACACTTACATGCTTGAAATCAGTAGGAATTTTTGTTAAAAATCAAATTTGGGCAAGAACACATGAATTGATTGGAATTGGAGTATGAATCTGACGGAATTAGTGAATTCCGATAGATTTGATCGGAATTGGTGAATTCCGATAGAATTGATCGGAATTAGGTTAGAATCCGACACATTATCTATGGACTGCCCTAACACTTTTATCGGAATCTTAGTTACATCGGAATTCAATTTTATCGGAATGTGCATATTCTCGGATTGTACATTTTCTCGGATTGTACCTTAGCTCAGAATTGAATTATGATTTCATCGGAATTGATGTTATCGGAATTTCCCATTTGCTCGCAATTGGACAATTACTCGGATTGTGTCTTTACTCGGAATTGGATAATATATCGGAATTGCCTATTTCTCGGAATTGATACTTCCCTTCACACTTTTGTCGAAATTCAACTTTATCGGATTTTGTACATTCTCGGATTGAGCCTTAGCTCAGATTGTGTCTTTTCTCGGCATGTGCCTTTGCTCGGAATTGAACAATAGCTTCATCGGATTTGGTGTTAATCGGAATCACTCATTTCTCGGAATTGGATTGATCGGATTTTGTGATTTTAAGGATTATGATTAACAATAAAATTATGATTTGATGTACATGATGTATGTATGATATAACATTTGATATATGAATAAATATGATATCTATTTTGGATCAGTATTATGAAATGAAATACTGACTTAGGTTTACTTATTCTCAGGAACTGAGAAGACTCAGTGAATAAGTCAACTGAGTGTGCTACAGCTTGCTGCCTGTGGTAAGTGGATTTATATCTATTGATATACAGGATATGATATCCTATTGTTACTTGCTCATTGGACTGTATGTCTTGTTTAATATGTATAAATGTTGTTTCGGAGATCAGCGTCGTGGATATACAGTATTAGATCTTGATATGCATTTGTTGTATTTAAGGGTGCTAGTATTGTTGTCCATGTTAGCAGGGCTATCGGTAAACCTTGGTTTTGGCCGACCTTGGTTGTAGGTGCTTGCAACACCACCGGTTATCTTGGGATTTATGAGCTTTGTGTTGTAGGCATGTTGGCCTTGTGTATGTTTAGATATTCGTTCCCTCACTTAGCTTTGTGCAAATTCCCACTAGATTGTTTTGCAGATACTCCTTGGTGAGTTTGTGAATTATGAAGACTGGGATGTTGGACCGACCATAACTCTGATGTCAAAGATTTTGTTAGAGTCTGATTTTGTAATTAACACTGTAGTGGCATATTTTGTAAATCTCAAATGAACAAATGTTGTATTTAACTTTGGTTCTAAATCAATTATATGTAATTAGCTTCCGCACGCAGTTTTATGTTAATTTAAAAAGTACAGTGTTACACGTCATGTATCCTTTCGTGGTTTACTCAGCAAAGCACTTAATCCACATTTCAAAAGAGAAGATTTGTAAGACGTCCAGAATAAGACAAGAGTTTGTTGTAAAGAACGGAATTCCTCAATGGCATTCAGGACCATTGAAAAAAAAGGTCCATAAACCTGTTATTACTGCAAATACACAAAAATGGATGCCAAAACCTGCGACTAACAAATCTGGACCCAAACAAGAATGGGTACCAACTTTTGTTAATCCGTTTTGCAGGTAAACAAATAGAGACATTGTTGGAGCACAATGAAGATCATTCAATCTGCAGTGAAGATCATTGTGTTCAATGTGCTGATTTTTCATCAATTAGCTGTGGGTGAGACAGGATCAAAAGAAAAGAAAGATCCTTACCAAATAGTATACATCTGGGTAGCCATATCTGCTACTAAATCTCATTCGTTGAGATTTGTTATTGAAATAGACATCATGGACCCAGTGATGCAATGCACTAACCCCACCAAGCTACTCAATTATCTCTTAACAGATAGTTGTTTCAACTTCACACGGAGAATTAGCACATTTCTATTGTCATCTCACTTGGAGATTGTTGATATTGAAATAAGGAGGACAACTACTCCCGTCCCCGACTTCTTTCATGAACTTATCAAGTCTAGAGCTTATTTGAATATATTTCATTTCTTAGGACACATTGTAGAAATATTAAGTGTATCTAGTTTTCATAACTACCGGAACATCTTGAAGTGATATCTTTTGTGATATTCACGATGATTAGAAGGAAATCCTACCAGTGCTAACATCACGCCAACGCTGAAAGTAGGTCACACAGTTTTTAACTGTTGTGTTAACGAGAATCTATGTGATCTTGGTGTTTTCCACTGGAAGTTTGAGACGGTGCCCTAAAGACTGTCTCTGATACTTTTATTGCCATATCATTGTGGTGACACCATTCTTCAACTGAATCTCATGATGAGGGTTCAAAGCTTCAAGTGTTCAATATATTCAGGTCAAAATCAAGCCGAATACAGACTTCATGTACATGATGTTCATGAAAAATCCTTATCATCATGAGGGGGATAAACTTTAATGCAAATTCAGTTGATTTTGAGCTTATTGATCTATTCATGTGTTGAGGGGAGACTAAGAGAGCTAATCGATCATATATGTCAAGTCAAAGGGGAGCAAAGAAAAGAACAATAGAAGAAGAATTCAAGTTCAAAACTGAAAAAGTCCTTAATGAAAATTCAAGAAGTTCTGAAGAAGAAACAGATCTAGAGCTACATTCAAGGGGGAGAGAACAAATATATTCTTCCTAAATCATTCTGTTTAAATGCTCAAGATCATGATTGCTGAAAACCACCTAAAGGTAAACCATTCATACAGCCAAATGTTGCATAACCTTAGGTTACTGGTGCGAATCTGAAGACATCCGATCAAAGACTGAAGATTCAGAAAGAAATCGTTCAAGTCTTGTCTCCTAAAGCTTAAAGAATGCAGACTGAAAAAGAAATCTGCATATTAGTAAGAGGAGATTGTTAGAGTTCGTATGAAGCTGAAAAGACTAACATCTTCTATTTCTATACAAAGGGGGAGATTGTTATGACATAAATATTGTATAGAATAGAAGATTACATTCTAGGTGAAGTTCGTATTAAAATACGAACTTCAGGGACTAATATTGTAAATACCCTTAGGGGTATATATACTAATGACTAATTGTCATTAGTAAGTTCTTTGGCTTAATCTCATTCTTAAGTGTGTGTTTACATGGTGTAATTACTTTCTCTCTACATTCAAGATTACTTGTCATTGATCTTCATGAGTTTACTTGATACCTGAATCACTTGGGACTAACAACGTGTCATCATATCCATGAACACTATGAGTCACTAAAGGGTCACACAGCTGCACACCCAACAGATGAACCAAGAAACAATACAATGTGTGTAAAAGAGATAATTAATAGTCAATTAATTATTGTGAGAGAAAATAAGAAATAGACATTTATTATTAAAGAAAAATATTAAATATTAGTTAATATTTAATATAATAAAGTTTGGTTGGAATATATTAAATAATAGTTAATTAATTAATATTAAATCAAACGAGAGGGATTGTTTTTGCCAATTGATCAAAGAGTTTGATCGTGGACCGGGCTTCGAGTCCAAAAGCCTTAGTCCAATTAAATGGTTTTTTAAAGGGATTAAGCTTTACATTTTAACCTAATCACAATTAACAAAAGGCAAAAATACAAAACACACACTCTCTCTCCCTTGTTCTCTCCTTCTCGGCCGACGGCACCACCACTACCTCCGAAGGTGGTCGACGGCGGCGCCCTCGGCGGCAAGCGGCGAGGGTTCCCGGCGGAGACCCACACACACACCAAAGCCGGTGGATTTTGGTGGTGTACACACATACGAGATCCTTTTTCCGGGTATTATTTGCATAGGTGGTCTAGCAAACTGTTCGCGTGGTGCAGTAGCTGTGTATCCTCCTCTAGCAGTTCAGGGTATAATTCTATCTTTACTATATACTGCTATGGACTTGTACATATATTATATATGTTATAATTATGATTTATTGTTCTGTTTCCCCACTTGATCCAGTTGTGATCTTGGGATGAGATTTAAGTTAATATTATTCCACTGTGCTTATTGTACCCTGTAATCCCAACATAATCTGCTCCCAAAACAGCGAAATAGTAATTTGTTCAAACCTTCAACCATAACCAGTAATATGCTTTCCCACGAAATGGTATGCTACAACAGATGATGACTGACGGCGGGCCATCGGCTGACGAAATGGTGGACAAAGGAGTCGGAGACTAGAGGGCTAAATGTCTAAATCGGACTGAGAAAGTGAGAAGTGGATGAGAAGGTTTCCATATTGGGCTAATGTGCAGTTACTGGTATATTTATCAACTTTTTTTAAATGTTTCAAACTAGTGGTTATCTTACCCGCGCTTCGCGTCGGGAATTAATTACTTTTTGATCGAGTTTAATTAGATTATTCATCTACTATTTAACCACTTACGTAAAAATTGTAAATTGAATTTAGATATGAAACTTAAAATAATTGAATTGCTTCAATTTCTTCAAAGTATTTTAGCTTATGTGTATCTTGAAACTACGTAAAATTATTTAAAAAGTGAAAGTCTATTACACTACAACAAATGTGACTTGTATTCTATCTAAGGGCAAATACTCGTATAGTAAAAGAAATATATAAACTTAACATAAAATAATATTTGCATCCTAAGGCCCTATTATATCCAACATTTAGAGTTTTATTTGGAAACCTACATGAAAAGAACTAAAAAACTTATTTGTATAATTGGATTATTAGAAAATGGAAGTTGACAAAGATAAGAAATAGATGTAGGTGATGGAGAAAAACATTTTCGAGATAAAAATGTTTCCTATATATTTTTGTTGTACGAATTTATTTATTTCATTTTCGAGATAAAAATTTATTTTATTTATGTTTGTTGATGTCTATTTTTCTTGTCAATTGTAACACCGGTTTTCACGCGCTTAAAATTAGGGAAATTTTAAGCTTTTCAACTTATATTATAAAAGCCAACAGCGGAAGTAACCAACATTTTTAACAAAAGATAATATTGTTTAACTGACTTGGCAATGTATAAAGTACAACACCATAAACCAAGTCCCCAAAAATATTACCGCAAGTTACCCAAGTAATCTAACAACTACCAACCATCGGATCACAAATATATACAACAAGCAGTGTTCCGCAAAAGATATTTACAAAAGCCACCAACAGTCCCGCCTCACGTAGGCCAACTACCTCGCATATGCAAAAAGGGAAATCAGGCACCGTTAGCTACAACTAGCTAGTGAGTACAGATTAACACATAAGCATCAATAAGCAGGTTATCCCAACTACGGGACAGCACATAAGGCTATCCTAACATATAGCGTCGCGCCAACGAGTCAGTAGGAATCATATCTCGCAGGGGGAAAAGCCCCGCTCAACGATTCAAACTGGGGACCATCAGCTATAACTATCCGCAATGGTGGGGGAGCGAAGAGCAGTCCACCAAACGCGTTACGAAGCTCGAAGCTAAACATCTCGGATCTCAACGAAAGCTAAGATCCCAACTCATGTTAAGGAGCGGCGGTTTGCAAGACTACCCCGGCGTGCTGCATACCGAGTACCGTTAATCCCCGTTATTCCATTAAAGGGATCCAGCCTTCAGGAAGAAAGCTGACCTTAACCATGCCATCAATTGTCCGGACCAATACAACACACAACTACAACCCATTACGGGTTCAACTATACGCATGCAATTCATAACCAACGTGTAAAGCAACGTAGCATGACAACAGTATATAACAACATGGTATAACATACCTCATATACGAACGTGTGCGACATCAACAACATAGTTCAAAAAACAACAGACAACGCTAGTTACCGAGACTCATCGGAAAACCGGTACTCACCTCGAGATTACAGGAGGCAGATATGAATTCGGGAATCCCAGGAGCACACGGAATCGTCCGAATCACCTAACACATCACGTGTAGGTTCAGTCAACATCTAAAAGTACTATCATAGCTTCTATGCAGACATACAATGAACAACAAGCAACAAGCAACCTGGAATAGCCTCTACGGCCGTAGAGAATGTGTCCTACGGCCGTAGGACACCTTACGGACACCCACAACGGCCGTTGGAACTAGCCCTACGCCCGCAAGGGTCCTTTTCCAAGAAATCATACCCTTCGACCGTAAGGACCATACCCTACGCCCGCAGGAGTGATTCTTTGGGTGCCAACGGTCGTAGGTTATGTACCCACGCCCGTAGGCTTCGTTTCATCACCCGTAGGTGGTAGATCACATAAAATCACTTCTACGGCAGCAGAGAACCCTGCCTACGGTCGTAGTGACCACGACAAAATCCTACGGCCGTAGAGATGGTTTCCTACGCCCGTAGGGACCTCCGTTACAGCAGACTCCGTCCTGTTCGAATCTCAGACCTACAACTCGGGTTTTTACCACTTTTAATCGACTGAAATCGCATTTTAAACATTCTTACATGTCTTTTAACATTCATATAACATTACCTACACGTCTCTTAACCTATTAACACCTTTGGTTGATCAATTCAACCCTTCAAATGGGTTTCTTCCTTCATGAACCCAAAACTAAACTTTCTATGGAGAAATACATACAAGGAAGCAAGAAGATGACACAAAGATCTTTAATCCAGCAACTAGAACCCACAATCAGATTGTTTTCTCCTTGATTTCTCTTCAAATTTCCAAAAGTGTGAGTGTATATGCTTAGTACGTATGTTTGTGTATGTGTTGTGTGTGTTAACAGAGGCAACAATAAGAGATAAGTACATAAGACCGACCTTAAGGTCTAATACCCCTCACGGTTATTTTGTTCTCCTATTCAACCTACAACATTACTTAGGTTTACCCGTTTCAACTAACGGAGATATTTTCGGAATCATTATCTGAAACCGTTCAACAATTAACCAACTCTATCTATTAACGACACATTTCCAACTTTAGCCACACAACCACGTGTAGCAACAAATAACAACAATTAATCAACAAAACAACTTGAACAACTTGTTAACGTCAATGTACAACTACACAAACACAAGTTACTACTATCTACTACTAGGCCCTAAATTAGGGTGTTACAAATCTACCCCCTTAAGAAGATTCCGTCCTCGGAATCTGATCGTCCACAAATAAGTGAGGGTATCTAGCTCGCATGTCATCTTCGGTCTCCCAGGTCATATTTGAACCTAGGTTGTGTTTCCACTTGACCAAAACCAGCTTTATCATGTTTCTGCTCAACTTCTTGCTCTTTGAACCAAGTATTTCAACAGGCTCTTCAACTAGACGTTTTGAAGCGTCTACTTTCAACTCTTGCAGAGGCAGAACCTGGTTCTCCTCCACTTTGCACTTACGCAGATAACACACGTTGAACGTGTTATGAATTCCAGAAAGCTCTTGGGGCAACTCAAGCGACACCGTCTGGTCGTTAACCTTAAGAAGGATTTTAAACGGACCAATATATCTCGGACTCAACTTACCTTTCCGACCAAATCGAATAACACCTTTCCAAGGAGAGACTTTTAAGAACACTCGATCGCCCTCCTTCAATTCAACAGGTCTACGTTTTGGATCTGGGTAAACCTTTTGTCTATCCCGTGCGGCTTTCAACTTTTCGCGAGCGACTTTCACTTTATTAGCTGTGATCTGAATGATCTTGGGTCCGGCAAACTGCTTCTCACCGGGCTCAAGCCAACATGTTGGTGTGCGACAACGCCTCCCGTACAACATCTCATATGGAGGCATCCCGATACTGGAGTGATACGATTTGTTGTAAGCAAACTCGATCAAAGGCAAATGAGAATCCCACGCATTACCGAACTCGAGGACACATGCACGGAGCATGTCCTCCAACTAAATCGTTCTCTCTGACTGGCCATCTGTCTGTGGATGATACACCGTGCTCAGGTGAACACGAGTACCAAGTTCATTCTGCAAACTCTGCCAAAAATGGGAAGCAAATCGTGCATCACGATCAGATACAATCGAACACGGCAACCCATGTCGTGACACCACTTCATCTACATACAACTTTGCTAGCTTTTCCAACAAAGTAGACTCGCTGATAGCTAGAAAATGAGCGCTCTTGGTTAACCGGTCTACAATGACCCAAATTGCATCATGACCTCTGAGGGTTTTCGGCAACTTTGTCACAAAGTCCATCGTAATGTGATCCCACTTCCACTCAGGGATCTCAATTTGCTGCAGATTACCATAAGGTCTCTGGTGTTCTGTCTTGACTTGCGCGCAAATTTGACATTTCTCTACGAAGAGGCAACATCTCTTTTTAATGTAGGCCACCAATACAACGCTTTCAAGTCGTGATACATCTTTGTGCTGCCCGGATGAACCGACAACCTAGATTTATGAGCTTCCTGCAATATCAGATCGCGATTACCACCATGGAGTGGTACCCATACGCGAGACTGAAAAGTCTTTAATCCACGATTATCGTCTACGAGTTGATCTTTTTGCTTCCTCATTATTTCAGCTTTCAGATTTTCATCTTGTAATGCCACTTGCTGCGCTTCCTTCAATCGAGCAATGATATCGGGAACCACAGTAAGTTTCATGAACTTTGCATCTAGAAAAGAGCTCTTTCTACTCAAGGCATCCGCCACCACATTAGCCTTACCAGGATGGTAGCGAATTTCACAATCATAGTCTTTTATCAACTCGAGCCATCTACGTTGTCTCATATTAAGCTCTTTCTGCGTGAAGACATATTGCAGGCTCTTGTGATATGTGCAAACCACACATTTGGTATGTAGGACCGTGGGGGTTCTAAACTAAAACACCCTAATGCTAGGACTGATCTAGGATGAGAAATAGTGCGGAATATCTATTTCCCAAACCTCCTAAGGATTCTAAGATCTGCTTAGGTGTCCGGCACACAGTTAACACGAAGAACACACAGAGTAGGATCAAGAACAACTCTAAGAACTCACACAGAATGCTTAAGGCTGCCCTTGGATTCGAGAATAACACTAAGTTCGCGTTTATCGAGGTTATACGTACGATTACGAAGGCTCACGAAGACTTAAGGTCGATTACGGACGATTACCGGTGATTATCGATCATCCCCCGCGCTAATACGAGGTTAATACGTATTTATAGTATGGAAAACGCGTATTTGAGTGTAACACGTCACTTCCTTAATTAATTTCCATTACGCACGTGGTACAATGCACTGCGTACGTAGTTAGATCAGTACGCACGTACCGGGTGTTTTAATAATAATTAAATAAACATTAATCATCTACCTCACCACGCACGTAGTGAGCTCCACTACGCACGTAGTGAGCTTCATCACACACGTGGTAACCTTCACTTATACTTAAACTTCCAAACACAAATCAACACATGACTAAGTACTTGTAAGCTTAAGATACACATAAGTAAACACTTAGAATGAATAAACATGAAAACTATTAATCAAAACACATTTGAATTAACATTTCAAGTAAACATGTATGTATTGGATTGATAAGAACTAGGGATTTACAATTATGCACCAACAAACTCCCCCTAAGACCTAGTTCTATCAACAAAACTTGCACTAAGCAAACAAAATAAAAAACCTTACCTGCCCTACGCACGTGGTAAGTTGTAACTCGTGCGCAGTGGCTCCAATACGCATGATCTAAAATCCTCACATGTGAATCTTGATACTGTTAGTACTGCACTCAACAATAAACGATCAGTAACTTCAAGACCACTAATAAGCATTTAAACACATCAAAGCGAAACGAGAAAACCTAAATAATAGCAAAAGAGTACATTTAAAAGAACTTAGAATCACCAACACTCTTTTTGTATTTTTCTGATTATAAAGAAAATGAAAAAGCAGACTGTTAACAAATTAAATCCTAAAAACCTAAGAGACAGAAATGAAAACACTAAAGATATTTGCAAAAATTAAATTACAGAAATTAAATCTTTTTGTGAGAAGGTTCCAAGATGGAGTCAGTACCAGCACATCTATACTTAGTTATCATTCATTTCAGAACCTTAGGCACAAACATACTCCCTCAATTTCTGTCTGTCCATCTAACTTTCCTCAGATAATGACATATTTGATTTCAACATTTTCTGATTATCTAGACTGGGTACATGGTTAAGACTATCTCTTTCAAAATCTCACAGTGTTTTGATTCACTCAGTCGGTTGCACAACTTGAGTACCCAACCACCATGCTTATGTGCTTTGTGATTTTGGCAACGCATTTTATGCTCTTTGACATGGAGGTCAATTTTTCACCTCTTTTGATAATTTCTGTTGAGCTTTTGTCACTGCATTTTATGCTCTTTGACATGGAGGTCAATTTTCACCTCTTTTGATAATTTCTGTTGAGCTTTTGTCACTGCATTTTATGCTCTTTGACAATTCAACACTAATAGATCAATGTATCTAATTCTTTTGACATCTCAGACTGGGGTCAATTTTTCACCCTCTTTTTACATTTTGCTCATTGTCATCTAACACATTTGGCATGGTAACAGGTGTGTGCACCAGACTAAGTTAGTCTCAACTGTTATTGACTTGTAGACTTGGAATGTCTTGATAGTTTGAATCTTTGATGGATTTCCACATGCGTAACCATTTATCAGCCTAGACTCTCATCATATGTCTTACACGACATCTGTTTCTTATCTGATTTAACTCAAATTTTCAGAGAGTTTTCTCAAGAATATGTAAATGCCTTCAGTCCTAATTTTACTAGACATACTTTGTATTGAAAGTCAGTGTACCATCATTTTCCATTTGAGTTGGATCAACTTCTCATTATAGTTTTTCTGATTTTTTTGTATTTTCTATGTTTTTCTGATTTTTTTTTGTTTTTTTTTTGTATTTTCTATGTTTTTCTGATTTTTTTTGTATTTTCTATGTTTTTTTGATTTTATTTTTTGTATTTTCTATGTTTTTCTGATTTTTTTTGTATTTTCTATGTTGTACCTATCTCCCCCTAAAATACTAAAAGAAATAAATACCAAGAACAGAGACACACAGACACAGAAAATAAACACACATAAAATAGACACACAGGCACAAATACGAGAAATGCATTAAGTTGCATCATCAGAGACGACCTCACACTTGGTTTTCATCCCGTTTTCATTCACTAAGAACAAAAACCTGGGCACCCTACACAAAGAGTAAATAATTAGTTAGCATTAGGAACCCATGCCCGACTGGTCATGGGTTTCCCATCTTCTCCAACAACTTGCACATTAATCCACATACCAGTAGCTTTGGAGTCTACATTGGTATCTGGACTATTGGACGTTTTGACTTCACGTTTGTTGGTCCATTTTAAGTCTTGACGGGGAGAAGCCTTGTGATAAACACTAGAAGCATTAATCACCTTATGAAGTGGTTCCTTCCCCTTTTTACAGACCTCGGGACTTTTGGGTTTACTAGATGTTTCCCCAACAGTCCTTTTGAGCTGATGAGGGTCAGTTGATTTTTGATTATTTTGATTAAACGTTTTATTTTTCTGAAAATTTTCAGAAAAATCAACTTTCCCCCTGCAGCTCTGTTGTTGCTGATCACACTCATAACTGAGGTGACCAGGTCTCCTGCACACATAACAAATCATGTTTGACTGATGTTTTGCAGGATTATGTGGCACTTTTTGCTCAACTTGACATTTTGACTCTACTCCTAAACCACATTGTTTTGGCAAAATTTTAACTTCCTCATAAGGACGGGTTGCAGGAGACTTTGCACCCTCCTTTTCTATGGTTCGGAGTGCTGCTTGCACATTTTTCATTAACGTGCCTTGTCCAGAAGAATTGCCTAGAAGTTTTCTCATACCAGATTCAGGCTTTTCTTCTTGTTTGACCTCTTTCATCTGAGGCTCACCAACTACTCCCTTCATTTTTAAATCAGGTTTTGAGGTTGAAGCAGACGGTGCATCAACCTTGGAAGGAAGTTGGTCAGCTTCCGTAAAGACATCTGTTTGTACCAGTTGGTTTAACACTGGTGGTGGACATTTAGTATATGCCTTTTTGTCTTTTTCTGAATCGGAACCTTGAGGTCTCCGGTCGATTATGTGCTCAAATAGATAAGATGAAGTTGAATAACTTTTCAGTTTCTGATTGAGAGTCTCATAATCTACCTTAGAACTAGCAAGGTCTCGCTTCAGTGTATCTATCTGATTGATGTAGAAAACTATGGCATCCTGTTTGTTTAGCAATGCTACCTCTAGTTCTCTAATCTGTTTGTTCTGGCTTTCAATTTTATCTTTTAGTGTCTTTTCCCTACCTTTAATGATTGAATTTTCATGCAATTTAGAGGTAAGATCACTGACTTGAGATTTCAAAGATAAAATATTTTGCACATAGTCATTGCATGAAGCACAAGGAATGCCAGAATTGTTACTTACCTTTGAATCAGCAGGTTTGCCAGTCATGCACGCCTTAAGATCTTCTTATTTAGTTTGAACAATCACTGGCGTTGGTTCGGCAGCTGGCATTGAAACTGGTTTGACATTGTACTCATTAGTAGGCATCACTGATTCTTCCTTACTGGCAACAAATTCATCATCAGTTTCCTACACACTATCTGCTTCAAATTGTGAATCATCATTCAGATCTTGAACACTGGCCAAGTTGGTCTCAGCAACTTCGAAAGCATAATTATCTTGAAAGTGTACTGACCAGTCTATCCCCTCATCTTTCTGAACAACTACCATCGCTTTGGATGATCCCTCATGGGATGTTTCAGCTTTTTGTGGAGTAGTGGTAGTTGAAGATTTTCCAGGAGATGTCTTGAAGGGATACTTGGGTCCTGAGTTCTTTGGTTTCTCACATTCTCTCGCAAAATGACCCTTTTCGCCACAGTTGTAACAGGTTACAACTGATTTGTCGAAGCCCAGCTTTGTATCCTTAGTCGCTGTAATCTGCATCCCTGTTCGTTTAACCAAAGCTTTTGCTCTCCTCACAAGGTTGGCATAGGACCATAAAATGTCCTGTCTCTCCATTTCATCATTGTCAATCTGCTCATAGTCTTCTTGAGTCAAATAGGCATTTCCAATTTTACCCTTCAGAAGATCATCATACGAAGAGACCAAGGCACTAAGCATCCCCATATGCTCCTTTACTTCTTCAGTGCTGCCATGCTTGAAATGCTCAGTATTTAAGGCAGGCATAGACGTTTTGCTTGAAGGAGCAGAATATGGTGGTCCACTTGTAGTTGCAGAACTGGTTGACCCACTGACACTTGAAGTAAATGCAGTCTGCAACGGAGCATTTGATGAAGTGACTGGAGAAGCAATGGGTCCAGTACAGTATAATGAGGGATTCTGCACATAGCTGCTCAATCTGTCTAGGTTTTGCTCCTCCTGTTCATGCTCTTTTAGCTTAGTTATGAAATCATTTAGATCCATGCCCTCAAAACCTTCACCATTTTTCAGAATCATGATGAACGGCCTCCAGCTTTTGGGTAGTACCTTGGACAAAGTCTCCACTTGTTTTCTTTCTGAAATCTGCACTCCCAAACTATCCATTTCACTGAGAAGATGGTTGTATCTGTTGATCAGATCTGGAAGCTTTTCATTCACGTATGAGGTGAAGTGGTCAAACTCCTTTCTCAACTGTGAGGCCTTGAGCTCTTTCAGAGATGCATTCCCCTCGTTTCTCTTTTGTAGCGCATTCCACAAGGAACGTGACGTTCTATACCATCGGAACTGGTGGAAGATCTCATTAGGAATAGCTTGGATCAGATAAGAGTAAGCTTTCTTCTCAGCATCATAAGCCTTCCTCTGATCGTCACTCATCTGGTCATAGGGAACTTCGATATTCCCTTCACCTTTAGGAACTATATAATCAGCAGAGATGGCCCTGTGCAACCGTGGATCAACCCCATCGATAAATATCTCAAAACGTGGTTTCCAGAATGGGTAGTCTTCCATGGTTAACAGTCGAGGTACTTTGTTAATACCTCCTTGTTCATTGTCCATTATAAGGTTACTTAAAGCAGTGATAGTTTGTTTGGCAGCCATAGCACTCATGTCAGACATTTTGATTAAGACCTAAAACAAACGTAAACACTACGCACGAACTGAGAATGGTTCGCAAGAAGTGAACACACTACGCACGTAGTAAACTGTACTACGTACGGACTGACAAAAGATCACACAGACTCAGGTACGTACGGAATGGGGACCTAGTACGCACGAAGTGACTTCACTACGTACGAAACAAGTAAATTGCTTTTTAAGAAAATATTTAACACACAGATTCAATACGTGCGAAGTGTGAAGCACTACGCACGTGTTGATGACCCACTACGCACGGACAGACACACATGCTACCGAAGATTCTAGAGTACCAACGACCCACTACGCACGTAATGCTAGACACAACGCATGAGTAAACTGCAACGATTAGGATTAAATTACGTAAAACACAAACCTTTTTACGCAAAAAGACCTGTTTTAGACTAAACGACGACCAAAAACCGGGAAAACGACAAAAACTAACAAGCCTAAACGACACCTAGATCACGAAACCTAAGGAAAAGTGATCAATCAAAGCCCAAGGCTCTGATACCACTTTGTAGGACCGTGGGGGTTCTAAACTAAAACACCCTAATGCTAGGACTGACCTAGGATGAGAAATAGTGCGGAATATCTATTTCCCAAACCTCCTAAGGATTCTAAGATCTTCTTAGGTGTCCGGCACACAGTTAACACGAAGAACACACAGAGTAGGATCAAGAACAACTCTAAGAACTCACACAAAATGCTTAAGGCTGCCCTTGGATTCGAGAATAACACTAAGTTCGCGTTTATCGAGGTTATACGTACGATTACGAAGGCTCACGAAGACTTAAGGTCGATTACGGACGATTACCGGTGATTATCGATCATCCCCCGCGCTAATACGAGGTTAATACGTATTTATAGTATGGAAAACGCGTATTTGAGTGTAACACGTTACTTCCTTAATTAATTTCCATTACGCACGTGGTACAATGCACTGCGTACGTAGTTAGATCAGTACGCACGTACCGGGTGTTTTAATAATAATTAAATAAACATTAATCGTCTACCTCACCACGCACGTAGTGAGCTCCACTACGCACGTAGTGAGCTTCATCACGCACGTGGTAACCTTCACTTATACTTAAACTTCCAAACACAAATCAACACATGACTAAGTACTTGTAAGCTTAAGATACACATAAGTAAACACTTAGAATAAATAAACATGAAAACTATTAATCAAAACACATTTGAATTAATATTTCAAGTAAACATGTATGTATTGGATTGATAAGAACTAGGGATTTACAATTATGCACCAACATGGTACCGTAAAGATAGTGTCTCCACAATTTCAACGCGAACACCACAGCTGCCAGCTCAAGATCATGAGTCGGATAATTCCCTTCATGAGGTTTCAATTGCCTTGAAGCGTAGGTAATCACTTTATCACGTTGCATCAACACGCACCCCAATCTAGAATACGAAGCATCACAATAAACAATGAAGTCTTCAGATCCTTCTGGCAACGAAAGAATTGGAGCTTCGCACAATAGCCGTTTCAGAGATTGAAACGCTTATTCTTGAGCTTCCGCCCAAATAAATGCAACATCTTTACGAGTTAACTTAGTTAGCGGACCTGCAATCTTAGAAAAGTCGTGGATAAACCGCCGATAAAAACCAGCTAAGCAAAGAAAACTTCTATCTTCAGAAGGAGTTCGGGGAACTCCCCAATTCATCACCGCCTCGACTTTCGCCGGATCTACTTTTACACCATCACTGCAAATCACGTGACCAAGAAAATGGACCTCTCGCAACCAGAACTCTCATTTCGAGAATTTAGCATAAAGCTTCTCTCGTTTAAGAGTTTCAAGAACTTGTCGTAGATGCGACTCGTGTTTAGCTTCAGTTTTGGAATAAACGAGAATATCGTCGATAAATACAATCACCGACTTATCAAGAAAAGGACGACAAACCCGGTTCATCAGGTCCATAAAAACAGCAGGAGCATTGGTTAAGCCGAAAGGCATCACCAAAAACTCAAAGTAACCATAACGAGTACGGAAAGCCTTCTTCGGAACATCTTCGTCAGCAACTAACACTTGATATCCCGACCGCAGATCAATCTTTGAGAAGCATGTTGCTCCCTGTAGTTGATCAAATAAGTCATCTATCCACGGCAAAGGACACTTGTTCTTTACCGTTCGCTTATTCAGCTCCCGGTAATCTATGCACATTTTCATCATTCCATCTTTCTTCTTTACGAATAGCACAGGAGCACCCCACGGAGAAGAACTCGGGCGAATAAAGCCTTTGTCTAGCAACTCCTGAATCTGTGTCATCATCTAGCGAACCTCGGAAGGAGCAAGACGATACGGAGCTTTGGCCACAGGGGTAGCCCCCGGAACAAGATCGATACGATATTCAACATCTCTAACTGGTGGTAACCCAGGCAACTCGTCAGGAAACACTTCTGGATAGTCGGTCACCACTGGAATATCGCGAACAACATGTTTCTCCAATTTAGCATCAATCACATGTGCCAGATAACACTCGCAACCTTTTGAAACTAATTTTCTTGCTTACATCAGAGAAATGATAGGAATATCCGATTTGCATCTTTCACCGCGAGCCACAGCATATGACCAGTCAGGTAGAGGAACTCTAATCAAATTTTTGGAACAGAAAATCTCAGCGCTTAGCTTGCTAAGCCAATCCATCCCGATTACAACATCGAATCCCGCAATCGGCATAAGAAGGAGAGAAACAGGAAAACAACTCTCGTCGATATCAATAACCGCTTGAGGGACATTATCAACAACTGGAACTACTTTACCACTAGCAGTCTCTACTCTTATTGGCTCAGATAATATAGATACAGGCATTTGCATTTTATCACAGAAAGATACAGATACAAAAGAATATGTAGCTCTAGAATCAAACAATACACATGCTGGGGCAGAATTAATAAGAAATGTACCCATTATCACGTCCCCAGCACCTTTGGCCTCCTCAGCTGTCATCTAAAATGCTCGCCCTTTGGCTAGGGGAGCACCATCCTTTTTCTGCCTAGAGGTAGATCCACCAGCACCGGTACTCTGCTTTGACCGGCAGTCAGATATTTTGTGCCTTGGCTTGTGGCACTTATAACAACATCCTCTTTGAACTCACACTCGGCAACTACGTGCCCCTTTTGCCCACACCGTAAACATCGAGCAGTGGCTTTAGAACAATCACCACTATGATGCGTACGGCAAGTCGCACACCACGGAAGATCCACCCTTGGACTCTTCTGAGAATCAAACTTCCCACCGAAAACAGATTGTCCTTTCGAAGGACCCGGCTTTAACGACTGCTTAAACTTTCTTTTATGACCTTCACCAGCTCGGTCATCTCTACCCTGTGCACGATCATCTTCAATTTGTCGAGCGATCTCAAATGCTCGATCCAAACTCCCAGCCATTCTAACAAGAGCGCGGTAATCAGTAGGCAGCATTGCCACAAATTTCCTCATCTTAGCAACATTGTCAGTAGCCAAGTGAGGAATGAACCTCACTTTATCGATAAAGGCCTGGATAAGAACATCAAACGATTTGTCTCCCTTACGGAGAGCGTTGAACTCTCTCTCCGTCTTCTCCATATCATAATCGGTACAATACCGTCTAGTCACCTTTTCAGCAAACTGCTCCCATGTCATGGCAGTAACAACCTCTTTGCTCAACGTTGCTTTTACAGAATCACACCAAACCAAAGCTCCACCTTTCAACATCCGTGTCGCATATTTGACACGATACTCCGCTTCACAATCACAAGACTCAAACACCTGATCGGTCTCGCGGAGCCACCTCACTGTATTTGAGGGACCATCACCGCCCTCAAACTCCTTTGGACCGCAAGAGCGAAATTTCTTGTATGAACACTTCTTTTGTTTCTGACCCTGCATTGCCGCTAACAACAGCTCCCTAGTGAGTCGGAGCTCTTCCTCCAGGCTTACAATACGTGCTGCCTGATCTGGATCTTGCCTTAGCGGCTCGTCCTCATGCGGGGCCGATCCCTCCTCAGCTTCAGGATGAACGCTCGAAGCTTCATCCTCCATACGCTTAAGAGTCTCTTCGGTATTAACTCGACGCTCAGCCTGTTGGTCCCTTGTATGAGAATAACAACAAGCAACAGATGTGTAGAAGGGGGGGGGGGGGGGTTGAATACACTTTCTGCGGAAATTGAACAAATCAAATAAAAGTGTTACACAAAGTAAATCAAACCACAATCAATCGAATGCTTTTATTAAGAAGATGATTACAATGCTTTGAATAAGAAGATGATTACAATAACTATCAAGTAAGCAATTCTTGATATATAACCACCTAATATAAATCTCTCAATCTCTCAAACTTAGCTATCTATAATCAACTTATGATTATAGATACTGACGACTCTCTAAACAGGATTTACATAGATTGATAACTTACCAATATCACAACTAATGTGATTATTCGAACACACGAACAACTTGGCAATCTGTGAGTTTCTTGATCAAGTTGAACTGACAAACAGTTATTCAAGAATCGTAACACATACGGTGAGATGAGGTTTGGCTCTGCAACACGTAGTTGTAATCGTCTCTTGAGTCGTGCCTCTAAACTTATCAGGAGATAAGTATCTATAATCCTGTTGCTACGGTTCCTAACAAATTGGACTAATCCTAATTTGCTAACTAACTATCGGATAACTCGGAATCTTGAATCTTGAATCTTCTTATCTTGAGTCTTCAATCTTCAATCTTGATTCTGAAGTCTTCTTATCCTTTCCATAGATATAGAGAGTTAAAACAAAATTTAAAACACATTTAAATTCTTTTAAGCTGACTTCTTTAGTCAGGCTGAGTTACTCAGCTTGAAACTCGTCAAACTGAGTTCTTCGAGAACACACTCGAAAACAAACATGAACTAACATGTATAATTGTTAACTCATCCTTAGAAGTCTAAAGAATTTACTAAAACATATTTAGTAACTCTATTGAGCTGACTCAGTCTTCACGCTGAGTCACTCAGCTTGAAACTCATCAAGCTGAAACTCAATATGTATATCTTAGTTTACACACATATATTATCAAACATATTGATAGTCTTACTAAGATATAGTCTAAGCTGATCGAACATATGCTCAGCTTATACTCAGTCTGAATCACTATAAGCGTTCAGTCTGACTAAGCTTCATAATTCTGTTTAAGTTATATGTAGAACACATCTTACGAACTTAACTTTGTCTCATCAAATCTTAACTGATGAGATCATTTTCCCAACAAACTCCCCCTATTTGATGATGACAAAACCATCAAACAGTTATTAAGTTTGTTTAACAGAATTATGTTTTAAATCTTAAAGTTGTCAAGATTTTTACTTTGAACTAATCAAATATTAATTGAACATATCAATATTAATTGAACTTATCAATTTTAAGTGGAACATACTAACTTTTAGTTAAACACACCAACCAATTACATTAATGAATAAGAACTAATCAGTTATTCATTTAAGCTGAACTTATAAGACTTATACATATGAACACATCACAACACAGTTGAACATATCAAACTTTATACTTGTATTAATTTTAACTTATCATAATACAAAATGTTGATCACATATATCATGCACACTAAGTGCTTATAAAAATATCAGAACTAATCTAATATTTACAATAGAACTAATTTATTGAGGATGCAGCTCTTCAAATTCCTTTATCTCCTTGTCAATTTCTTCAAGGATCTCTTGCAGATTGGGAATGTGTTGAAGTTGATCCTTTTGTGATCGTATTGCTCTGTTTAGTCTATATCTGAACCTTGCATTTTGTTCAGTCTTTTCAACAATTTGTCTCAGAGCAAATACTTGAGATACCCCACATGTATAAATTGATGCATCAGTCTGGAAGCATTTTTCACCATTTCTGTCCAAGTACATGAACCCTTTCTGAGGCTTTTCAACATATGTATTCTCTTGAAACTCCATGCCTTCAGGAACAATAAGACTGTACGTATCTAAATTTTCTAGTCCAGTTGGCTTTGTTTGCTTCTTCTTCCCAACTTTATGAAAAGAAGTTAGTAGGGTAGCTATCTCAGACCTGGGTATGAGTTTCAACGAATCAGCTCTTGCAAGTAGCCTTAGCAGCTCATCTTTAACTTGATTTCTGACAGAGGACTTTTCCATCTGCTTAATAAGTATGGCAACCTGCTTCCACTCTTCATAACCCAGTCTATGCATTTGATTCAGCTCCAAAGATGATGTCTCACCATTTCTAAAGACAGACTCTAGAATAATGATCCCTTGAGCTGAGCTCAACTGAAGTGAATCAATCTGAGAAGAGAAGTACATTCTTTAATAACACTGAGTTATATCTTCTTCCTCAGTTTGATCTTTGATAGGAAGTTCCTCTTATTCTTCCTTGGGCACAATTGGCAGTCTGAGTCTAGAAAGCTCTTCATTCTGCTTCTTGATTTGTTCAGCCCAAACTCTTTCTCTTCTCTCTTTTTCTTCTGCTAACTCAGCTTGAACATCCATTTGTCTTCTTCTCATTTCTTCAATCGAAATTCCAAGCTGATCAACATCTTCCTGTTCCATTCTCCTAGCTACCATCAGTGAAGCTCTTTCTTGTAGAGTCATTTTGTCAGTAGAGTCTTCATCTGAGGCTGATGATTCACTTAGAATCATTTTCCTTCTTTTCTGTTAAGGAGGTTCTGATTCTCCTGAGCTGACTACTACAGGTCTCTTTCCTTTAGCCTTTTCAGTCAACCCAACTTCTATTTCCATTTCTTTCTCCCCCTCAACTTGATCTGCTTCCTTTGCCAATAGTAATAAAGCTTCAGCTTGAACAGACTCAGCTTCAGCTTTTGGAACCTTCTCCCCCTTTTTGTCATCATCAATAGGTGTTGAAGTCCTTTGTTGTCGTAGGACAGCCACTGCAGATTTTAACTGTTGTACATCTTCCGCTAGAGAATCCAAGATCATTAACATGTTCTTCTTGTCTTGTTTTCTCTTGAGGTTCAGCTTGTCAAACTGACTTTTGAAAAAGTTCATTAAGTCGTCCAAGTAAGCCTGAGAGGGTTGGAATTTGGGTGCATCATCCAAAGGTTGGTGTTTACCTTCAAATTCATCTGCACCAGAGTTTAGACCCTATGAATCACCTTGGTTTGAAGATGAAACATTGACAGGTCGTGCCATAGGGTGTGAGAAGTGAAGATAAGTAATTGGGCTCGAAATGTGAAGTGTATGGGTTGGTGGTTGGCTTATGGGTTTAGAGGGGGGTGATTGACCCTGGGGATTGGTCATATGTTCAATGTGACCCGAGTGTGTCTGCTCAGGCACATAAATAGGCTCTCCTATGGCTAGAGTAGGTGTGGGCTGAGTAGTCACCACACCCGGTATAGGCTGTTGAGTTGTAAAGAGCCTAGAGGTCTACACCTTAAGAGTAGGCGTCTCCCCCTCAACTCCTGCCGGTGGAGGGATCAATGTGATCTCAGCTCCAGTGATGCCTTTAGGAGTGGCACCACCTATGGCAGTTTTACGGGTATAGGTTCGGATATTCTCCCTAGCAGCAGTGGGCATACTAGGGGTGGCTTCAGAGTGGAATTGTATATGGAATGAAGGTGGAGGAGATGGGTTAGACTGAGTTGGGCTTACTGCAGTCTTGTCTCCAAAAGTGGATGGAGAAAAATGAGAAGAAAGAGAAAGTGGAGAGGTCTTACCAGAAGCAGCGTCAATGGTTGTTGGTTCAGCTTAAGCAGAGTACTCAGCTTGAACCTCTGTGTCATCTTGAGAAGCTCCCCCTTGATATGATTCCTCTTCCCCACTTGCTGATGAAGCTACCTCAGCAATCAGAAGCATAGGTGCACTCAGACCTGCTTGCTCTGGGAAGATGTCATTGTTGAACATCTTCGGGCTAAGTACTGGAGTAGGGAACAAATCCTGTCCAGTTTCATATAGTTGGTCTCCCAACTCAGCTTCAAGCACCAAGGACAAGTACCTGATGAATGGTACATGTAGATCCCTTGGTGTTTTCGACACTTGGGTCTTGAGCTCGTTGAAGATGAGTTGTGCATAGTCTAGATTTCTGGCATGATACATGTTGTAAAGCAGCTGCATCTCGAACTCATTGACTTGATCCAAGCCTCCAACCTTGGTTCCAAGTGAACGGATCACTGTGGACACCATGAAGCCCCATCCGGTTGGCAAAGTAGCTTTCTTTATTACACCCTCAGTCTGTGGGTGACCCATTTGGGGTAGGACTGACCTCGCTACTTGTCTTGTTACAGCAGCCTCGAACACATCATTGGTAGGGAGTTGAAGAACCTCCCTGAGCCGCTGCACAGTGATGACCACTGTTCTATTCCCATTCAGAACAGTGCCTATAATCTCTCCCCTGTTCTGGTTGACGGAGCAAGTGTACCAGAACTCCAACAGTTGCTAAGGAACTATGTGGAGTGGTGCTCCAGTGAAGAGGAATGCCAGCGGGCATTTGCGTATGTAGTCCACCCAGACTTCATAGCATATGTTCCTTTTTCATTCCGGAATGGCTAGACAAGCACGTTGATTGTTGATCTTAATCAACGGCATACCATTATTTTTGAACGCAACTCCCCTGACCATTCGATCACCAAGAATAAGAATGTTTCCGTCCATCGTATAATCACACAAAGTAATATGTTGAAGTTGCACCAAGCAAAATAAAGATCGCACTGAGCGCGTTGAAAACTACACGTAGCAATTTAGGGTTTAGAAGATGAACGAAAGATCGCACTGAGCAATAGAGGTGTTTGCAAAAGGTATATTAGAAGATGAGAAGTCAGAGTTGTAAGCGTAAACTTATCTAAACTGGTTATGATCGATATATATACCTTTCTTAGGAGAGAGAAAAGTTACCGTTAGAATCTCTTTTTATCCGTTACGCCGGGTAAATTACAGCTTGATGTAACAGTAAGAGGGTAGAAACACATCATCTTCCAACGGATACAAGTGTAAAATAATAATATTAACGAATAATAAGATTATAAACACTGTTGAAATATACCAATACACAATTAGTATAATACGTGATTTTGAGACTTACTCAAATACGCACTTGCATATGAAGTAATTACACTCAGTAATTAATTCATAGTTTGGACACACCAAGCTGAGTAAACATACTACTCAGTTTATGTCAAGCACACAGCTTGATTCAAGCACTCAGCTTGAGTTAATCACTCAGCTTGAGATTAGAACTCAGCTTGAGTTTGAGCACTCGGCTCAGAATCAGTGACACTTAGTCATACATGTTTGTGACTGACTCAAACTTATTTTTAACTACACTGAGTATCTAAAAACATGTTCGGAACTTACCAAACGTGTGAACCAATCACATAACTTGAGTTAAGCACATAGCACAGACTCAATGACACATAGTCATTTACGTTTGAAACTGGCTCAAATGTACATTTTAGCTACACTGAGCAGTTAAAGAATGTTTGGAACTGACCAAACATGTGAACTCATCATTCAGCTTGACTTGTTATACAATTTATGAAAACTTATTTATAAACTGTGCACTCAGCTTAAGACACTTAGTCTTTGTCAAACTGAAAAACTCAAATTCTAGACACTTAGCTAGGGGTTGAGCATGCCCAATTCACTTATCAGATACATAAACCTCTTTTCATCAAGTGGTTTAGTGAAAATATCTGCTAACTGGTCATCAGTGGAGATGAATTTAATGTCAACTTTACCTTTTTCCACGATGTCCCTTATGAAGTGATGTCTAATTTCAATGTGCTTGGTTCTTGAATGGAAGACTGGATTGTAAGTGATGGCTATTTCACTTTGGTTATCACAAAAGATAGGAGTTTTCTTGAAACTCATGCCAAAGTCTTGAAGCTGATGCTGCATCCAAAGGATGTGAGCACAACAGCTTCCTGCTGCAACATATTCAGCTTCAGCAGTTGAAGTAGCCACTGAGTTCTGTTTCTTACTAGTCCAGCTTACTAGTTTTCCTCCAAGCATTTGACATCCTCCAGTAGTTTATTTTCTGTCTAACTTGCCCCCAGCATAGTCAGCATCTGAAAAACCAACTAACTCAAATCCAGAGTCCTTTGGATACCAAAGACCTAGATTTGGTGTACCTTTAAGGTACCTAAAGATCCTTTTCACAGCTTGAAGATGTGATTCTTTAGGATCTACCTGATATTTTGCACAAACACATGTAGCAAACATGATATCAGGTCTACTAGCTGTCAAATAGAGTAATGAACCTATCATTCCTCTATAGGTAGACTGACACACAGACTTACCATCTGAGTCTTTACTCATCTTGACAGCTGGTGACATGGGTGTTCTCATGGTTGAACTTGAATCAAAACCATATTTCTTTATCAAATCAAGAACAGACTTGCTTTGATTTATGAATATTCCATCAGGCTTCTGTTGAATTTGTAAGCCTAGGAAGTATGTCATCTCACCCATCATACTCATTCTGTACTTTTGTGACATTATTTCAGAAAACCACTCACACAGAGATTCATTGGTAGAACCAAAGATAATGTCATCCACATAGATTTGTACAAGAATCACCTGTCCTTTATTCTTTTTAATAAAGAGTGTCTTATCTATACTTCCTCTAGTGAAATCCATGGATAGTAGATAAGTGGACAGTGTATCTTACCAAGCTCTTGGAGCTTGTTTAAGACCATACAAAGCCTTGTCCAACTTATAGACATGGTGTGGAAACTTTGAACTGACAAAGCCAGGAGGTTTTTTCACATAGACTTCCTCCTGAAGTTTTCCATTTAGGAAAGCACTCTTCACATCCATTTGATAGACTTTGAAGTCTTTGTATGTTGCATATGCTAGGAACAACCTTATGGCTTTAATTCTAGGAACAGGGGCAAAGGCCTCATCATAATCAATTCCTTCCTCTTTCTTATACCCTTGTGCTACCAGCCTGGCTTTGTTCCTTACTATCACTCCATCCTTGTCCATTTTATTTCTATAGACCCAATTAGTGCCTATAATTGAGTGATTTTTGGGGGCAGGGACAAGTTTCCAGACTTTGTTTCTCTCAAATTCATTCAGTTCCTCTTGCATAGCATCAATCCAATCCTCATCCTCTAAGGCTTCTTCAGTCTTCTTTGGTTCCATTTGAGATAGGAAACCAAAGTGAGCAGCATAGTTAGTTGTAGCCTTAGATCTGGTCATAACTTTTTCTTGGACATTTCCAATGATTTGATCTTGAGGATGATCTTTGAGGAATTTAAACGTTGTAGTTGGAGAGTCTGGTTCTGAATCTGAGTGATGTTGAGAACTCTGAGGTGAACACACATCCTCAGTCTCAACAGCAGCATTGTCAACAAACTGATGATCACTGAGATTCTCAGTCTGAGTGACTTCAGCTCCAAATGGATTGACGAACTCATCATCCTTCTCAGCTTGAGAATCCATTTGAGCATGTGATGGACACACATCATCATCACTATCATTTCCCATGACATACATAGGATTTGATAAGTTGGTTTCCTTAGGCCTTTCAAGCTCACTCAGACTGACCAATTCAGCTTGACTCTTATCAGCTTGATCAAAACAGTCTTCATCAAAAGAGTCATGAATTGACTCTTCTATGGCCTTTCTCCTTGTATTTTATATCCTATAAGACTTGGAGATTGAGGAATAACCAACGAATATTCCAATATCAGCTTTAGGTTCCGACTTATGGAGCTGATCTCTTTGATTCAGCACATAGCACTTTGAACCAAAGATATGGAAATAACCTATATTGGGCTTTCTAGACTTATACATCTCCTATGATGTCTTTCCATGCCTTTTGACAATGATTGATCTATTCTAAGTATAACAGGCAGTACTTACAGCTTCATCCCAGAAGTAGAGTTTCAATCCTGCCTCACATAGCATTGTTCTAGTAGCCTCAATCAAGGTTCTATTTCTCCTTTCAGCAACCCCGTTTTGTTGTGGAGTTCTGACAGATGAGAAATTTTGTAATATTCCTTTTTGTTCGCAGAAGTTTTCAAGAGTTGAGTTTCTGAACTCAGTCCCATGGTCACTTCTAAGTTGCTTTACAGACAAACCTTTCTGTAACTCTTCCTGTTTGATAAAACTGATTATCTCCAGGGCAGCCTCACTTTTGGCTTTAAGGAATAATACCCAGGTGAATCGTGAGAACTCATCTACTATCACCAGTGTGTAATTCTTGCCACTTAGGCTTGGAGTACTTATGGGTCCAAACAAATCCATGTGCAACATATGCAATGGGTCTGTTATTGAAAATTTTTTCTTTGATTTAAATGACCCTTTATGGTGCTTCCCTTGTTCACAAGCTGAGCACAATTTGTCTTTGACAAATGTGATCTTTGGTAATCCAGAGACTAACTCTTTATTGGATAGCATATTTATGTATTTGAAGTTTAGATGAGATAAACGTTTATGCCATAACCAACTCAGCTTAGGAACATAATGGGAATACAAGCAGGTTTCATTATAGGGATCAGCAGAATTTAGATCAAGTAGATACACATCTCTTTCTCTTTTAGCTATTAATACAGGCTTTCCCTTAGCATTATAAATTGTTCCTGCTTTCTTCCTAAAAGTAACAACATTATCTTCATCACATAATTGACTGATATTAATCAGGTTGTGTTTAAGGCCTTTGACATATGCAACCCTCTGGAAAGTAACCTTGCCATCTTGCATCTTCCCATAGCCTTTAGTTCTTCCATAGGAGTTGTCACCAAATGTTACTTTAGGACCTTCATCTTCTTGGAAATCACTACGAAGTCCTTTCCACCCAGTCATGTGCCTTGAGCATCCACTATCCAAGTACCATTTACTTGAACCCTGCACATGATATGAAAACTAAACACATTAGTTTTGTTTGGGAACCCACTTCTTGGTGGGTTCAGATGAGGAGCACTTAGCATCTTCATCTGGTTGAACTGACTGGTCAGCTTGAGCAGGAGCTGAGTCCTGTGTAGGCTGATCAGCTTGTTCTTGTTCAGGCCTTGAGATTTCTGCCTCACAGTCCTTAGCCTCGTGACCTCTACTTCTGCACTTGTAGCATCTCCTTCTTCCAATGATTACAGGAGGTAGAGAGTCTAACAACCCTTGTGAGAACTTACTCTCAGTCTTAGGATTGTATGTGGTGGATAACTTTTCAACTTTCTTTGTAAGTTGATTTACTTGATGATCACTGACTTTGGACTTACCTTTGTCAGGTCTTTGTTTGTTATCCTTAGAAGTTTGACTAACAACCTTCTTTTCCATGACTTTGGACTTACCTTTGCCATGGTTACTGGACTCACCAGTTTCAACAGGTTTGGACTTACCACTGTTGATCTTCTTGGACTTACCAAGATCTACAACTTTGGACTTATCATTGTTGTGATTTGACCTCTGACTTACAGTGGTCTTCCTATTCTTGTAACTTCTCTCGAGCCAGATAGAGAATGTTGTCTTTTGAAAGGATTTGGATTAAGCCTTTCTCTAACTGAAGTTCTTTGTATAGGCTGAGTGTCTAATCTGTCCAGCACAGACTTACCATACTGTTTGGATGTTGAGCACTCTTCTCCATGATCTTTAGCCTTTACAAACATATTGTATTTGAGGTTTTGACCATGTTTCTTCTCTGAGGCTGACTTCTGAGACTCAATCAGTAGTCTATCCTCCTCAGAGTCTGTACTTGCTATCTCATCATAAAGCTACATAAGCTGTTGTTTGATAGTCACCTCCAAGTACAGCCTTTACCTGTTTAGGATTTTTTTGGTTTATGCACTTTTCAGCAAGCTTTGATGACTTACACCAAGACTCAGTGACCTTTTGAAGCTGGTCAGCTTTGTCTCTAGCTTCCTGAAGTTCTTCACTTAGAAGTTTGTTGATGTGTCTTTGACATTCAACATCACATTGTGCTTTCTTACCATCATCAATGAGAGATTGATTTTCCTTAATCTCATCTATCAGTTTAGCTATCTCAGCTTTGAGGTCATTTTGAGACTTAAGGCTGGTATTGAAATCATTCAGCAGATAATTAGAAGCAAGACCCTTTTCCTCATCAGTATAAGAGTAGAAATTACTGACCTTATACATGGAAGCAGGATCCCAATCACTGAGCTTGCTGTTTTCCTAAGCTTCCTTCATGTCATCTTCAAAGATTGATTCGGACTGACCATAATCAACCTCATATAATTCTAACTCTTCATCTTCTTGAGCCATAAGACATACATCATCATCTAAGGTGGATGATTCTATATCCCAGGTTTCAGCATATAACCCTTTTTCACTGGGTCTGTCTTCTGGCTTTCCTTTCTTGAGCTGAGTATACTTCTTATTGTACTTTTCAGCTCTAAAAGCATTCTTATCAACAACTGATGTTGATTCCACCTTCTTTGATCTGCACTCAGCAACAATGGGTCCCTTCTTTTGACAGTTGAAGCACACAGCATTCTTGGGATCAAAAGAACTCTTCTCTTTACCCCTGTCAGATCTTCCTCTTCCCCTTTGAGCTCTTCTCAAACGTCTGGCTAACATTGCAATTTGCTCAGTGATATTCTGAAAATCATCAGTATCACCTGAGTCTGAGTCTGAGTGGTTAGCTTGAGATTCTGACTCAGTCTCAGATTCAACAACTAGCGTCTTGGAACTCTTCTTCTTTTTCTGTGCAACCAATGCAACTTCATTCTTATCCAAAGGCTCCTTGAGTTGTTGTTGAGAAGCTCCCTTGTGTTCAGTGATCTGTTCATGATTTAGCAAGAACCCATATATAGACTGTAGGTTGTACACATGCAGTGTTCCTCCAGCCCTCAGTGCTGTAGTTACATCATTAAACCTCTCTGGTAACACATCCAGAAATTTCAGCACAAGTTCAGCTTCATCTTTCTTTACACCCACACTTAGTAGGTCATTTATCAAGCAGTGAAACCTTGTGAACAAATTAGACAAGGTTTCATTTGAAGGGTTTTGTAGGGTATAAAAACATATAACCAAAACTTTCTTTATGCCCCTAGACAGCTGCAGGTTATCCACCGCTACTGCACCACCTCGAACTGGCTGCTAGACCGCCTAAGGATTAAACCCGGATCAAAACGTGACCCGCGCGTGTGTGTGTGTGTGTTCCGTGCCGCCGCAAGCCACCGTCACACGGTGGTTGGTCTCGGCTTCTTGCGCCGCCGAGAAAGAGAAGAGAGGGAGAGAGCCTTAGGGTTTTTGTTATGTGATTAGCTTATTGATTATTGAGGCTTAAACAAGAATATATATATTAATCCTTATTAGGCCAAGCCCGTTTAATTAAAGCCCAGCTTTAATTAAACTATTAAACAATTACAAAATATACCCTCGACCTTTCTAATTAATTAATAACTATTAATTAATTGGTCCTGTTAATATTTAAACTAAATATTAACTTCTCCTTTTAAATAATAAAAAACTTTTATTATTTTTCTCTTTCTCAATAATTAATTAACTAATTAATTATTCTTTTCCACACAAAAGGTTATAATCCAAAAGGTTCTAATTGGGTGTGCAGCGCTGTGATCCTTTAGTGTCACATAGTATTGGACACGATAGTACATGTTATCTATCTCTGCACATAATCCAACAGACTCCCACTTGTGCAAGATAAGTAACACTTCTTGTACATCGTTGGCCTAAGGAGGTCCCTAGCCAGACGCTTAGGTTTACCAGACTATGAGATCTCTTATATCTAGAGACATAATCCACGCCTTGGATTATCTAGGCTTTTCCTTTTGCATCGCGATATTTCGTAATGTGAGTATTTGACATGGAGCAGGGATCTCATCTAATACTCAGATTTTCTCGACTCTGATTTCGACACTCTGCAGTTACGGTTTTCCCGAATGAATAACTATCATTCTAACCGAGCGCGGCCACGCATTTTCAGTAGTCTTAATCGTCGAGGAGCTCAAAAAATATCTCTCCTAAAAAGGAGGTGCAAATCCCATCTTGACTATTTGCAATTTGAGCACATGGCTTCCGCTGCACCTAGACAAGCCCCTTATGATCACCCTGTTACGGCGTGACGTTAGAACATGCTAAAGTACAGAAGTTACCATGCCCCAAACCAAATATCTCAGGTGTAAGGACAACCTATCAATTTTCCTTATGTTAACGCTCCATGAAGTAAACTTGATGCGGATCACCCCAATATTTATCCCCTAATAAATATCTATGAATACTTGGTCACAACCTTGTGCTTTTATTCATACCCGAATAAATCATCAAATATTCATAATAGCGTTACCTCCCTAATGTAGCTCCCACTACATTAAGTAGCTACGGGCATTTAGACAACTCATCACTTGACTTGTCATGGATAGGTTAAACATGCTAAAAATGGATAACTACGAAACATTTTGCAAATACCTCCTATTTCAATCCCATGAAAATGTAAATACATAATAAAAGGTTTCAAGTTACATCCATAGTAATAATAAAAAACACGAACTAGCTGCTATGTTCCAAGTACTGCATTCCTATAGAACTCGCATGCCTCTCATGGTTAGCCCTAGCTAGCGGCTTCGTCAACGGGTCAGCAACGTTGTCGTCCGTCGGTATCTTTTGCAATCTAATATCATCTCTTCCAATGATCTCTCGGATGAGGTGATATTTCCTGAGTACGTGCCTTGTCCGCTGATGATCTCTAGGTTCTTTAGCTTGCGCTACAGCCCATGAGTTGTCACAGAATATATCAGTCGGTCTAGAGATACTGGCAACAACTCTAAGATCCGAGATAAAATTCTTCAGCCACACAGCTTCCTTTGCCGCATCACTTGCCGCAATATACTCTGCCTCTGTAGTAGAATCTGCTGTTGTATCTTGCTTCTGACTCTTCCAAGATATGGCTCTTCCGTTTATGGTAAAGACAAATCCTGACTGCGACCTGAAGTCGTCTCTGTCGGTCTGGAAACTAGCATCAGTGTAACCAGTTACACTGAGCTCATCCATCGAACCTCCATATACTAGGAATATATCTTTCGTCCTTCTCAGATACTTGAGAATATTCTTGATGGCTACCCAATGAGTTTCACCAGGATTTTGCTGATATCCACTCGTGACACTGATAGAATAGGCAACATCGGGTCTAGTACATAACATGGCATACATAATCGAACCAACTGCCGAGGCATATGGTATCAATTTCATCTTGTCCTGATCTTGACTAGACACAGGACACTGATCCTTGCTCAAAATCGCGCCAGATTGCATAGGAATAAATCCTTTCTTGGATCCATCCATCTTGAATCTTTTCACGACTTTGTCAATATAAGTACTTTGACTAAGTCCGATAAGCCGCTTAGATCTATTCCTATAGATCTTTATACCCAGTATATAAGCAGCTTCTCCCAAGTCTTTCATCTGGAAACATTTACCTAACCAGGATTTTACTCCTTGTAAAACTGGTATATTGTTTCCTATTAACAGTATGTCGTCTACATACAAGACTAGGAAGGTTATCGCGCTCCCACTAAATTTGGTGTAAACACACGACTTGAACTCACTTTTGGTAAAACCAAACTCTTTGATGTGCTCATCAAAGTGTAAGTTCCAGCTTCTAGATGCTTGTTTTAGTCCATAAATGGATTTAAGCAACTTGCATACTTTATTAGGGTTCTTTGGATCTGCAAAACCATCCGGTTGTATCATATATACATCCTCTGTCAGTTTCCCGTTAAGGAAAGCGGTTTTGACATCCATTTGTCATGTCTCATAGTCAAAATATGCTGATATGGCCATTAGAATCCTAATAGTCTTAAGCATTGCCACTGGGGAAAAAGTTTCATCATAGTCAACGCCATGAGTTTGCGTGAAACCTTTTGCCACTAGCCTTGCTTTGAAAGTACGCACCTTTCCATCCATGTCTGTCTTCTTTTTGAAGACCCATTTGCACCCAATAGCTTTACTCTGTTGAGGCAAATCTACTAACTCCCAAACTTGGTTGTCATACATGGATTGCATCTCTGCCTTCATGGCTTCTAGCCATTTCTCAGATTCTAAACCTGAGGCGGCGTCTTGGTAGGTAGTGGGTTCTAAAAGATCCCCTTCGTCTTGAGCAACTAGGAATCCCAGATACCTATCTGGCTCAATACGAGGCCTACTAGACCTGCGAAGGTCTTGTGTTTGTACCTCTTCCTCAACCACAGACTCGGGTTGAGGTTCAACAATTCTCTGTTGAGCTACAGGTTCAACTATCGGTGGTGGTGTAGTCTCCTCCTCTTCAATTTCTTGAAGCTCTATTTCTTTTCTTGGAGTTTCTGAGTTTAGAAACTTCTCCTCTAAGAATACCCCTTTACGAGCAACAAAAACTTTGTTCTCATCTGGGTTGTAGAAATAGTATCCCATCGTTTCCTTGGGATAGCCCACGAAGATACACTTATCTGATTTGGGATTGAGTTTATCCGTGAATGTTCTCTTAACATACACCTCACATCCCCAAACCTTTAGAAAAGACATTTTGGGCTTTTTCCCCGTCCATATCTCGAACGGTGTCTTTTCAACCGATTTGGTTGGAACCCGGTTCAGCATGAACGCTGCTGTCTCGAGTGCGTGTCCCCAAAACGACAATGGTAGTGAACTTCGACTCATCATTGATCGTACCATGTCAAGCATTGTACGATTCCTCCTTTCTGATACACCATTCATCTGAGGTGTATACGGAAGTGTGAGTTATGAAACAATCCCACATTCCTTCAAATGATCGTCGAATTCCTGACTCAGATATTCGCCACCTCGATCCGACCGAAGCGACTTTATCTTCTTGTCTAGCTGATTTTGTACCTCATTCTGAAACTGTCTGAACTTGTCAAAACTTTCAGATTTAAGTCTCATGAGGTAGACATAACCAAACCTACTGAAGTCGTCAGTAACGGTTATGAAATACCGGTATCCACCTCTAGCTTCTGGAGTAAAGGGTCCGCACACATCTGTGTGTATAATCCCTAATAACTCGCTGGCCCTTTCATTCTCACTGTTGAAAGGCTGCTTTGTCATTTTACCAGACAAACAAGATTCGCAAACATCATATGACTCCAAGTCAAATGGTTCTAGAATTCCGTCATCTCGGAGTTTCTCTATGCGTTTCTCATTTATATGTCCTAAACGACAATGCCAGAGGTAAGTTTGATTCAAGTTACTCTTGGATCTCTTACTTATATGATAGATGTCATTGTTATCTAAATTTAGCGTATATAGACCGTTTTCTGGAGTAGCTTTGAAGAAGAAAACATCATTTTTAAAACATGAAATAGCCTTTTCATTAAAAACATAAGCAAATCCACAGTCTATCAGCAAATTGAACGAGATAACATTTTTAATTAGTCTTGGAACATAATAACAAGGTTCAAGTTCTAAGACCATGCCCGAGGGCAAACTAAGACAATAAGTCCCTACAGCTTCAGCACCAACCATGGAGCCTTCGCCTACCCGCAGGTCCATATCTCCTTGTCTCAGTTTCTTACTTCTCTTGAATCCCTGCAAATGATTGCATATGTGATGACCACATCCGGTATCCAATACCCATGATTCATAAGAAGTAATAAGACAATCTATCATAAAGATACCTGTATCATTGGGCGAACCAATGTCCAACTGATCTATGTCGAGTGAGTGCTCGCATGAATCCTTGCTACCACAATCTGGGCAACAAATTTCTCCAAGTTCTTCCAGCCAGTCATCTTCCTGCATAGGGTCCACAACTGGTGACTCTAGCTGCTTCGGGTTCAACTCGTCGCTAACGCACATGAGGATTTCGTGCAACCCTGCGACAGTCATCTCAAAATCACCGAGGACATACATTACTCTTTTCTGGTAATGGTCCGACAAGGAACCGAACAAGAGCATAACTAGCTCATGTGGTTTTGATTTTGACCCCAAGCTCTCATAGCAATCCAAGAGCCTTCTCATATTAATGAGATAATCGCTAATAGGCTGACTTTCTTTCATCTTGGCTGAAAGGATTTCCCTCATCAGTAGCATACGACATATCCGTTCACTAAACTTGAACTTCTGCTCCAATCCTTGAACAACCTCATAAGACGACTTCTCACGGAGATCATCCGTAAACTCGGATGATGCTGTGAGAATGAGAATCGACATGACGTTAGACTCGTCATCCAGATACTGATAGCAAGTGTCATACTCACTATCCTGGGCATCTACTCCTGGTCGTTCTGGAGGCAATGTCTCAATAATGTGAAGCTTTCCCTGTGCATCCAAAACATTTTTCAGATGCATCTTCCAAACAGCAAAGTTTGGACCAGAAAGCTTCCACTTGCTAGTGATGAGACTTAGAGACTCTCTTGGTGAATAAAACGGAATAACAGATATAATAGACATCTACAGAAAAAGAAAAAGATAAAACCGATTCAGTATTGATTATATCTTCTAATAATTATTACCTTTTAACAAAAATTATTAGACTAGGATTCATATTTCACATTTCCCGATGCAAGGTTTGGGCACTTCCCATCGGGACAATGCTATTTCTGGTAGGTAAAAACTATACCAATCGTATCCTAACTGGACAAGACTCCTAGATCCGCGGGACATCAGTTACGAGAACCGTGCATGTTTAGTCCCTCTAGTGCATTTTGGGCCAGGACTCGCGATTATCACCAAAATAGATCGCACCACCTAAGACAGCATGAATTCTGGCCGGGACTCCCGATTATCGCAGAACCTTTCATGCCCCTTCCCGCAATGGTTTGAACCCGGATGCCCAAGGTTTGGGCACTTCCGACACCCGAGTACCGTTTAACAGCAAGGGTGTACCATTAGGTGGGTAGCACACTGATCTAAGATTTTTCTAAAAAGGATTTCCAAGTTTTTAACGTGAAAAACTTTAATGTCAGTTTTCTTTTAAAAAACATCTGTTTCAATAATTAACTATTATTAAAACCTTTATTTTATTTCATCGTGTTAATCACAACCACGCATATATATAATATGTAAAGAAATAAAACAACCACAAACAACTATGCCTTCGCCTTGCCCTTAACTAATGTCGGTTTCGTGAGCCACACGAAAAACCCGACGGTCAAAACCTAAGTGGAAAAACACAACACACATGGTATGGCGTTCTGAAGCTCCCACTGGCTCCAGCATCCAATCCTTCTCTTTGCTCCTTGCTCCTTGCTTCTTTGTATCAGCTTCATATTTATTCTAATAATCTATTCTATTCTAAAAACTAAAAACTAGAAAATATAATAAAAATTACAAGATGATCAAAGGCACGTAGGCCTGCTAATTCTAGTACTTTTACAAAAAAGAATAGGGGTTGTAAGTGGCACGCAGGCCTCCCCACACCATAGAATAATAAAACCAATCACAACCACAAGTGCGAGAAATTAAACAATCCACAAGGTCTAGGGCTCGGCTATGACATCCCAAACATGTACTAAACTAATACATGAAAGTAAAAAACATCAACTGATTTCTAATTATTCATCTTGATGAAAATTACTGATTTTAACGACATGTTAATGTTGGGGTTCGTGGTTCATCACAGCGGAAGCAGGCAAGCAACAAAATCGGAATTTAATCAAACAAAACAAACCACAAAGTGAACCCCAAGGAGTGTACCAATCTCTACAACTAAGATAAGCAACTTAAACAGAAAGAAAAGAGAGAAATATACCCTTTGAAGTCTCTGGAGTTGATGAAGAAAACGAATCCGAGCAATGGCACCTTCTTCTCTATCGAAGTCCACCCCGAGAAAACCGTGATCTTCTTGTACTAGCAAGCCATCAAGTGTCCTACACCTTATGGAGACACTATCTCTGGAACAACAACACTCAGGAACCTCTCAAATTTTGGCTCTCTCTCTCACACTCACAAGAACAAACCAAATGTTTCCTTATGTGTGTGTTTTTACACCTTCAACATTAGAGAGAATAATGAGAGAGTTGCATGTAATATTCATCAGCCTCTAAGTGATCTGGAGTTACCCAAGACCGACCTAGAGAACCCCAAAAAGGAGTGACATGCATTGGTGGAGTGTGGAGGTAGAGGGAATAAAGTTGTAATCTGACAGACGGGTTAGCGCCGCTAACCGCCCAAACGTAGTGCCGCTAACCCTTCCTGATTACCAACTATCTTCAATTATTCATTTCTCACCCTCCCTTTTAGGTTGTTGTCAAGATCAACCCCCGGCGTGTGACCCGATAGGCCCATACTTCATCGGTAGTGATCATTTGGCGTACGTGTGACAGTGGGCATACTCCAACAGACTCCCACTTGCACATGACTCTACGTACCCAATGCATCACAGACAAGGAGCGGCCTCTAGTAAGACATCCTGTCCCCAAGTCAGTATGGGTTTTGTCTTCATCACAAAAACCAATTTGCAACCCATGTGAAAAAGGTCCTATCGATAAGTGATCAATCATCCTTTTGTTCGCGATATCCGTGTGAACATGAGACATGGTACTAAGTCATTCTCCGTTCGTTCACGATTATGTTTCCCGATAGAGATTAGTGGTGACCAAAACATACAAGTTGCAATCAGATTCTTTAATCATTGCACACTTGAGCACGGCCGTGCATTTTGGTGTCAGCGACCAATCATCGAGGGGCCCAGGGATATCTCTCTTAACAGAGGAACAAATTCCTTTGACTCACACTGCCCACCACAGTGATCATACTTTGCCCAGCTGCTCCCTTTATAACAACCAGTTACGGACTACGTTTGAAAACAACTAGAGCAAAGCAAACCAAAGTGATGCAGCCACGTGTATCTCCAGTCTGAGGATGAACTGATATTATCATCCTGATTTACTCATGACAAGTACCACAAAGTAAAATCAGATGTGGGTCGTCCAGTCACTTGAAACACTTTCAAGTACAGGCGAAGAATTGCGTCCCCGTGCCCCAATCCCCATTGGACACATGACCAATTACTTCCCTCAGTCTTAGTTCAGACTTCCTTCCCATGAAGAATGACCGACTGTGGAAATTTAGAATGTTAAAACATTCAGGGAAGAGGTAAAACATGCAAAGTTGGAACACAATAAGGCTTACTGAGAGTACCCGCTGCACGCGCATTACCAAACCCTTTTGATAATCGATACAAGCAGAAGCACAATATTGCTTAACGTTCCCCAAAAGAAAAGCATATCAAAATATTACTAAAACGAACTTAAGCCAAGTATATGCAGGCCCTAGTCTGATAAAAATCACTAACCTGCTACTATAGCTTAGTTAACGGATCCGCCACCATTGCTCTCCGTGTGTACTCTGATTATGATCGTATCCCAACTCCAACCAACCACTTCTAAAGTGTGCGTTGATGGGATTATGATCATTTGTCCAAGCCGTTATACATGCATTGTCTTAAAGGAATCCAATAAGACAAACAACGCTTGGAACTAAAATTTAATGTGCATGAGCCATCATACTCTCATAGTTTTCATAAAGATCTCTATAGAGTTATTGATGCTCTAAAATTAAAATCTTATTTGCTTAAGCCATTGTACTCTTATAGTTTTCACAAGGATCTCTATAGAGTCACCAATGCTTTAAGAATAAAATCTTATGTGTTAAAGTCATCGCACTCTCATAGTTTTCACAAGGATCTCTATAGAGTCACCGATACTTTAAAATCAAATCTTATGTGATTAAGTCATCATACTCTCATAGTTTTCATAAAGATCTCTATAGAGTTATTGATACTTTAATAATCACATTTACTAACGACACAATATTTGTAGGATCACAAACCCAATCGAATTGGAGATTATCCCAAAACATAAACTATCACCCAGAGTAATAAATTACTCTCATATCTTATGATTAACAAGAACATATCTTAATATTTCTTGTACTTCATAAATTGCTTTGTTAATCCTCAATGAACGTATAATTCTTGACTCAAGCCAAAAATGATCAAGACATTATCTCCATTATTGCATATGTCCAAGACATATCACATAGGATAACAACAGCCCTCCCACTAGCTCTGACATCTATCCAAGTTTCATCGTTGGTCACTGAAAACTCAATCGCTTGATTTTCACAACACGAAACTTAGATGTTTGTTGAAGTTCAAGGCAATCCTTTTCATGTTTTGTAGATATTACATGGATACTTTTAGATGCAAAGCACCTTCGGACAGTGTTACCAACACTTCCTCATTGAATTCCTATTACGGAATACGATCTTTGCATCAAGCAGCCATGAAACGGCGTAAGTGTCCGTGTAAACTTCAACATATCCACTGGAAGAATGTCTTCATATGATACCTTCCACATGGTCAATCATCATGAAACCAATTCCAATCGGTCAGTATTTGAAGTTATCTACAAACTAATCCATGCAGATCTTATATCCAAAAGATCTATTTACACTTTACTGGACTCATCTAGGTGTTGGATTATCCAAGCTCATTCTTGAAATCCAGCATGGATTATAGCTTATCTCATTACCTTTTCCTTATCTTAGTAGACCCAAGGTCCATTACAGATTCCGGTAATTGATACATACGCAATGTATTATCAATAAGTCATCGTCCTCATGTATGTAATACATTTCCGGCCTTATGATGACTATTACCAGACTTATGAAGAGGTAATATCATAATGCCAAGTACTTCAACATTGCCATGTTAAGTTCCAATCATTACTGATTGAATGCTAGTGTCAACATCAGGTCATTATTTAAATTACACGTTCTTTCACTGGAATGCTTCAGTTGTTCATTTCCCTTTTCGAGCAATTCTCCTCAGTTCTCAAAAGGTTATGAAAAGAACATCCAAAACCAAGAATAACATGTTTAAATGTATTAGCATCTTTTAAAGTTCATCCATCTCCCACTAAATGTAGACAAGATAACTTTAATCCATGAGGTAGATAAGCAAAGCTATCTTTCTAGTCTAACCTCCATGGTTGCTAATTTGACCATCTTTGTTGTAATAAAACAAGAACATTGCCCGTCACAACTCAAGTACACCTATCTGTCAGGTTACTTAAGTCTAAGCCATCAAATGGAATCATAACTAGTATGTTCCTTTTCTCCACTTGGCGATCCATGTAGAACATGTATCCTAGGAGAGTTAAATTATGAGATATTCTCATAATTCTTTTGATGAATAAGGAATCTATTATATCTCAACATCTCAAAAGACTTGAGTATTTTAGTTTCCTTTTTGCCCTCTTCACATGTTATGAATTTGTTACGGGTGAGCTTTGAATACTTCTCAAGTTTCAAACACTTTTCTAATACCCTTTTCTTCTACCTTCATAGGTAAAGGTAACAAATTTATACTTAGTTCATCCTTATGACTTTGTTTGATTGTACCTTATACGTGAAGTGCAAGCGTAGTCCAACAAACTTTTATTCCTCTCACTTCAACTAGTGAAGGAAGTCATAGGTATTTAACTTTATAAGCAAGATTCAATCATTAACTAATAGCTCAAAGCTAAAAGATTCCAAGTACCTATCCACATGGTGCTTGGTAACGATAATCTTGTTTATATGGTTAAATCACCAATGTTGTAAGGATAACTAATCAATGATCATATTATTACTTCTTAAGCAAAAGCTTATTATTTATGCCATGACATGAATAAACTTTGATATAAAACTCTAAACCCACAATAACATAATTCAAAGTAATATTCATCGTCATCGATAGCATAGAAGATACAATGCTTCTTGCCACGCAGGGCGTAAAACATCTATCTAATGAAGTAATAAATTAGCTGGTAGGAATGACAAGATCAACTCTTCAAATCCTTTTAGCAAGAGATAAGCACACAAGCTTCTCTTCACTTCTTCCAGCTCTCCATGCATCATCGGCCTACTTCGGATAAACACCTACACTTTGCAACAAACAAGTTTGTGACAAACGTGAGTGTTTTGACTAGCGTTAAAAAAAACCTAGTCTTTTGAAGTAGAAGATCAATGGAGTATAATCATGAATGTACCTGAAGTCGTGGAGCTAACGTTCTTCCGCTTTAGGATACTTAGCTCATTCAGGCACTTAGGGCAGGCGTGACGGCGCCAATTTCCAATTTCCCCACAAAAGTAGCAAACTACCCCAAGTGAAACGTTATCTTGAGGCACAATCTCATTTGCCTCAACTTCCACATTTATGGTAGGCTTAGTCAAACCAAGCTTTCCATTTGAGGTCAGTTTCTTCTTCTTATGTTTTTGATTCCCAGTAGCCTTAGCGGGTGTGGACGAGATTTGCTTTCCTTTGGCCATGTTCAACTCAGCAGCCTTTAACATGCCATGAAGCTCACTTAAGGACCATTCCATATTGTCTTTGAGATATTCCATGACGAACTTCTCATAAGACGTGGGCAGGGATTGGAGAACCAAGTTCACCATCAAATCCCTCCCTATGGGAAATCCAAGTCTCTCCATTTGGTCCATGTACGCCTTCATCATAAGGACATGAACACTTACATCCCCGCCTTCCTGCATCCTACGACCGACCAAAGCCTTGACATACTCAAAAAGTTCTTGTCTAACTTGCTGCGGGAACATGTCCTTTAGCTTATTAATCATGTCGTACGCACTCATATGCTTGAGTTGCTTTCGCAGCTCACAGCTCATAGTTGACAACATAAGACAAGAAACATCTTGTGTATCTCTGACACGCTTTTCCCATGCGTATCTCGTGGCCCAGCTCGCATTGGTAGCAGGTGGCTCCGGAAGAGGCTCCTCAAGGACGTGCAACTTTGACTCGTGTTGAAGGACAATCCTTAACACACGATACCAGTCAACGAAGTTCACTCCTATGAGTCTCTCCTTTTCAAGGAACAAACGAAATGATAGTTTTGATGTAGTGTCGTTAAGATTTGTCATCTAAAAGAAGAGTACGAGTTTTAGTAAGTATTGATATAATCCTCGTTATGATAATTACCCAATTGATTTAAGAAAACCAAATTATCTTAACAAGGGCTAAGAACCTACAAAATACCCCAATCCATGACGGGTATGCCGCGGATCACTTCATGAAGCTATTTTAGGCAGGTAAACGATTTACCAATTGCAATCCGTGATCGCAACTCTTAGACACTTGTGGGATCCTAGGTACTCGCAGCACCCATTTGGCATGTTTGATCCCTCTCACATCATTCCTCATTAATCCACTTTGATAGCTCGGCTAGAGCTCGACAACTACCAAGGCGTTTTAATTCTTGGAATTGTAAATCAACCGTCAAGATACACGGTGGTACTCTAGCCCAATGGCCGGCTCGGCTAGAGCTCGACAACCGACCCTTCCGAGTTGCCACACGCACCTTCCACACAGTTACACAAAACCGGCTCGGCTAGAGCTCGACAACCGATCTTGCTTCACTAGATTCGGGTGGTGTCATCTTACGGATGGCGTGAGATTTACAATTTTGAAAAACGGGATTTTGTTTTACCGGTTAAAACGATTTTAACCAATTCTTGTCTATGTGGCGCGCGGAGTTTGTAAACCAATTTAAAACTCTTTGATTTTATTATTTTGAAAAATTTTCTAGCATGCGAAGAACCTAAACATCCATGCAAGAAAATATATAAAATAAAATCAACCACGCATGTAATATAATCCGGTAACGAGCCAAATCCTATGCGTCTTGCCCGTGAGCCAACGGGCAAGACTAAGTCATCTAAGGACTAGACCGAATGACCCGATGTGTGCTCCTCCCACTTGATCCATTGCGTCTCCTACCGACCTCCGGATCCAAGTACGCCAAGACACCCTCCACACGGTTCTTGTTGGTTGCTTCGGTTCATCTTTTACAATTTACAAATTTAAAAGGAAATGGCATGCAAGCCACAATTTCTATTCTAAGCTAATACTACAAATTACAAAGAATACGAAATCGGCATGCAAGCCGTTAAAATATACAAACCGAATAAATTAAATTATTACAAACCATTATGTGGTACAAACCACCAAATGAATGAACAAATAAATTTAAACAACCAAACACATCACATAGGTCTCAAAGGCTCAAAATGTTACCGGATACACATACTACAACCACATACAAGAAATCACAAACTAAACATGGTGTGCCACACAAAACCATGCAAATCTTATATGTCTTGGTTAAGATTATCAAATCACTCAAGGCACAAATAATCCTATGTACATATGCATTAGGAATTTTAAACAATTCAAAATTCCATAGTCATATGTACACAATGTAAGTATATGCAATTAACCATTTTCATGCCAAAATGTTAATCCACATATAAATACACCAACCAAGACATAAGGTAACTTAATCAAAGCTCACAACAAATCTGGAATAAATTCCAGAATCAACAAGTAGCTCAATCGATCCAACAAAATTGATTTTAGGCAAAATGCATTCTGCCAGATGGGTTAGCGCCGCTAACTATAAAAATTTAGCGCCGTTAACTCCGACTTAGCGCCGCTAACGCGAGACGACTTAGCGACCGCTAACTACGGGATAGCGCCACTAACATGGACAGGTTAGCGCCGCTAAACCCTGGACAGAACCAAAAATCACATTTTTCGGATTTTCAAAGCCACAAAGTGCAAATCTAGTGTAGAGGTGGCTCTGATACCACTGTTGGGGTTCGTGGTTCATCACAGCGGAAGCAGGCAAGCAACAAAATCGGAATTTAATCAAACAAAACAAACCACAAAGTGAACCCCAAGGAGTGTACCAATCTCTACAACTAAGATAAGCAACTTAAACAGAAAGAAAAGAGAGAAATATACCCTTTGAAGTCTCTGGAGTTGATGAAGAAAACGAATCCGAGCAATGGCACCTTCTTCTCTATCGAAGTCTACCCCGAGAAAACCGTGATCTTCTTGTACTAGCAAGCCATCAAGTGTCCTACACCTTATGGAGACACTATCTCTGGAACAACAACACTATGAACTCCAGGAACCTCTAAAATTTCGGCTCTCTCTCTCACACTCACAAGAACAAACCAAATGTTTCCTTATGTGTGTGTTTTTACACCTTCAACATTAGAGAGAATAATGAGAGAGTTGCATGTAATATTCATCAGCCTCTAAGTGATCTGGAGTTACCCAAGACCGACCTAGAGAACCCCAAAAAGGAGTGACATGCATTGGTGGAGTGTGGAGGTAGAGGGAATAAAGTTGTAATCTGACAGACGGGTTAGCGCCGCTAACCGCCCAAACGTAGTGCCGCTAACCCTTCCTGATTACCAACTATCTTTAATTATTCATTTCTCACCCTCCCTTTTAGGTTGTTGTCAAGATCAACCCCCGGCGTGTGACCCGATAGGCCCATACTTCATCGGTAGTGATCATTTGGCGTACGTGTGACAGTGGGCATACTCCAACAGTTAAAACCCCTATATTGTTTTTCTGTTATTTGCAATAAATATATATCTCAAGTTTTATACTTTGATATTTAATAAAAAACTCAAAATAATATTTAAACCTTTAAAAAATTAAAAAATAACAACTGTATTTTAATTTTTATGTCAACCACAAATATCCGAACCACATACTGGGCCAAACATTTAATACTGGGTCGAAACAAAAAAGAAACTGGGCCGAGGAAGGAAATGTGCTGTAGCCCCTTCGGACCCGTGAATCGGCTGGGCCGGCTTTGAGCCGTGGCCCTTGGGCCGTAGCCCACCACGCTGTAGCCGTCGGTGCCCTGGCCGCCGTATAACACCACGCCGCCGACCACCATACTTGGTGGACCGATCGACTTCTGCCACTGCTGGGCGCCGCCGACCGACCACGGCCACCGCCTGAGGCTGCCGCCGATGAGGGTGGTGGTTTCGGTTTTTGCAAATAACAACAATAAAAAAAACAGATTTAATTTAAAAATTAAATCTAACAATCTTTTATCAAAAGTTTATCCAATAAAAATCAAAACTTGATTTTTATTATCCTGAATAAAAAAAATCTTTTTTCTTGATAAAAGATAAACCTTTTTCATCAGAATAAAAGAAACATACCTAGTCTCCTACGAGGTTAGAAGTGGCTTTGATACCACTGAAGGGTTTTGTAGGGTATAAAAACATATAACAACATGCACAGCGGAATAAAAACCCCTCCAGTGATCTCATCTAACTCGTACAGAAACTAAAAGAGGAAGAGGGTTAGAAAGTTATACCTTTGTTGTAAAACCAAAACTTTCTTTATGCCCCTAGACAGCAGCAGGTTATCCACCACTATTACACCACCTCGAACTGGCTGCTAGACCGCCTAAGGATTAAACCCGGATCAGAATGTGACCCGCGTGTGTGTGTGTGTGTTCCGCGCCGCCGCCGGCCACCGTCGCACGGTGGTTGGTCTCGGCTTCTTGCGCCGCCGAGAAAGAGAAGAGAGGGAGAGAGCCTTAGGGTTTTTGTTATGTGATTAGCTTATTGATTAATGAGGCTTAAACAAGAATATATATATTAAACCTTATTAGGCCAAGCCCGTTTAATTAAAGCTCAGCTTTAATTAAACTATTAATCAATTACAAAATATACCCTAGAATTTTCTAATTAATTAATAACTATTAATTAATTGGTCCTGTTAATATTTAAACTAAATATTAACTTCTCCTTTTAAATAATAAAAAACTTTTATTATTTTTCCCTTTCTCAATAATTAATTAACTAATTAATTATTCTTTTCCACACAAAAGGTTATAATCCAAAAGCTTCTAATTGGGTGTGCAGTGGTGTGATCCTTTAGTGTCACATAGTATTGGACACGATAGTACATGTTATCTATCTCTGCACATAATCCAACATCATTCTTCTTTGAGAAGAAGTTTTCGTAGGATCTATTCAAATGATTCTTCTTCTGCTGCTTGACCAGATCTGTGCCCTCATAGGTAACACTCAGTGTATCCCAGATATCTTTTGCAGATTGACACCCAGTCACAGTATGCAAGATTTCATTAGTCAGGGCATTTGCTAGAACACTTTTAGCCTTATCATCCAGATTGAAGAGTTTCCAATCTTCATCAGTCCAAGATGCAATAGGCTTTCTTGTATCCTTTTCAGTTCTGCCAGGAGACGTATCACTGACAGTGGCAGGAATCTTGGGGATGATTGGTCCTTTTGTAATGACATCGAACATACGAATGTCTGTTAGTACATACATGGTCATACATTAAGAAATGCTCTCCTTATTTTGATGATGATAAAAATATGAACAAGTAATATTATTGCTTATCAAATTTATTCATATGTTCGTATGTTACATTCTTTAAAGATCAACAAACCTAAAATTAATGATCAAGTGAAGAACAAATAATTGAAGACTTCAATTCAACAAGAAAAGAAGAAATCAAGATAAAGGAACCTTCACGGTCGATCCCACGGTCAACCGTGAATCAACCGTCGCTACTCAGCTCACAACTCTTAAATATTGTTCTTATTCAAGTCAACCGAACTCGTACTCAACAAGTGAAGATGATATCTTCAAAGTCGATGACGAAGATATCTACAAACAAGAGTTCGAATTATATGAGCTTACAAATAAAATAATCAAATAAGTTTAAGTCTTTATAAAATTATTTTTATAAATAGTTTTATAAAAATGGACAAATTTTTTTTTAAACTTATTTGTGTTGGTTGAATTAATCTATGACTTCCCATTTTAGCAAATACCAAACACAATCCCACTTTGAAACAATACACAACCATATTTAGCAAAGGAATCTCCCAAAGGGGTAAAATTCCAACATGCTTTGTGTATTGGTTTCCAAACTTCCATTTTTGTGTTTAAATTCAAACATTAGAAGTATGAGATCAACCAACCTTTTGAACTACTTTTCAGTTGATTTTTATGGTAAAAATGAGTTGAGTGTGGTTTTAAATAAAGTCCAACGTCTATAATTGAAAGGCTCAAAAAGTTCCAGGAAGCTGACGGTTTTAGCTACGGTCGACCGTGGATAAAACCGTGAGATGCCTGGACACTTTTTGAGCTCACTCCTTTTTCCTTATTTAAGCCAACTCAAACCTCATTCATTACTCACCTCTTGCACATCAAAAACACAAAACATATATTCATATCTTTTGAGCTCATATACTTTGATATTATTCAATCTTTCAAGATCAAGATCCAAGCAAGAGTGAAAGCCATCAAAGTTTAAACATTACAACATCATTCATATATATTGTAATAGTGTAAGGATCAACTCTAGCCTTCCAAATTAGAGTGAAGTAAGGATCATCTCTAGCCTTTAGAATTAGAGAGAAGTGAGGATCAACTCTAGCCTTTCAAATTAGAGTGAAGTGAGGATCAACTCTAGCCTATAGAATTAGAGTGAAGTAAGGTTATCTTTGCCTTACTTGCAAGTTTGAAGTGTTAATTCTTGCAAGTGAAAAAGAGAAGTGTAAAAGGTTTATCTCTACCTTCAAAGAGAGAAGCTAGTGGAGCAAACTCTTGGTGGGTGAGGCCAAGGAGTGGATGTAGTGCAAGTTTGTTAACACTTGCATGAACCACTATAAATCTCTTGTCTACTCTTTGTGATATCTCTCTACCCTTACTATTTTTATTTCAAGTATATATATTTGTTGTGTTATAAACTTCAAGAAAAATCTTTTAAACACAACTTACAAATTTTATTTGTGAAAAATTGGTAAACTAAGTAAAATAACCTATTCACCCCCCCCCCCTCTAGGTTCCAACAATGCCAATGGACTTGAGGAATAGCATGGCTCTGAACTTCCAAATAGGATAGTCAGAACCATCAAATATGGGACAACCTTTGGCAGATATCAGTGGAAAGTTTGAAGAATTGTTGCTTGTAGACATTGTAAAATTTCTCAGAATCTTGAACTTTCAACTTATGAAATCGTTCAGCCTGCTCTGATACCAGTTGTTGGTCCCTTGTATGAGAATAACAACAAGCAACAGATGTGTAGAAGGGGGGGGGGGGGGTTGAATACACTTTCTGTGGAAATTGAACAAATCAAATAAAAGTGTTACACAAAGTAAATCAAACCACAATCAATCGAATGCTTTTATTAACAAGATGATTACAATGCTTTGAATAAGAAGATGATTACAATAACTATCAAGTAAGCAACTCTTGATATATAACCACCTAATATAAATCTCTCAATCTCTCAAACTTAGCTATCTATAATCAACTTATGATTATAGATACTGACGACTCTCTAAACAGGATATACACAGATTGATAACTTACCAATATCACAACTAATGTGATTATTCGAACACACAAACAACTTGGCAATCTGTGAGTTTCTTGATCACGTTGAACTGACAAATAGTGATTCAAGAATCGTAACACATACGGTGAGGTGAGGTTTGGCTCTGCAACACGTAGTTGTAATCGTCTCTTGAGTCGTGCCTCTAAACTTATCTGGAGATAAGTATTTATAATCATGTTGCTACGGTTCCTAACAAATTGGACTAATCCTAATTTGCTAACTAACTTTCGGATAACTCGGAATCTTCACTCTTGAATCTTCTTATCTTGAGTTTTCAATCTTCAATCTTGATTCTGAAGTCTTCTTATCCTTTCTGTAGATATAGAGAGTTAAAATAGAATTTAAAACACATTTAAATTCTTTTAAGCTGACTTCTTTAGTCAGGCTGAGTTACTCAGCTTTAAACTCATCAAGCTGAGTTCTTTGAGAACACACTCGAAAACAAACATGAACTAACATGTATAATTGTTAACTCATCCTTAGAAGTCTAAAGAATTTACTAAAACATATTTAGTAACTTTATTGAGCTGACTCAGTCTTCACGCTGAGTCGCTCAGCTTGAAACTCATCAAGCTGAAACTCAATATGTATATCTTAGTTTACGCACATAGCTTATCAAACATATTGATAATCTTACTAAGATATAGTCTAAGCTGATCTAACATATGCTCAGCTTATACTCAGGTTATATTCAATCTGAATCACTATAAGCGTTCAGTCTGACTAAGCTTCATAATTCTGTTTAAGTTATATGTAGAACACATCTTACAAACTTAACTTTGTCTCATCAAATCTTAACTGATGAGATCATTTTCCCAACACAGCCATTCTATGTCAACTTACTACACACGGAAACAACGTTTAGTACTCTACTTATTCAACAACTACTAACGCTACAAGTTAGTTTTCAACATGCAACTACCACATAACGCTCATACTCAACCCCAAATACCCAACTAGGAACACTTAACGATGGTCGGGCCCGAGCTTGAGATTAAATACTCCTACGAGTACCCAATTTCTCAAACTTAGGCTCTGATACCTAATTGTAACACCGGTTTTCACGCGCTTAAAATTAGGGAAAATTTAAGCTTTTCAACTTATATTATAAAAGCCAAAAGCGGAAGTAACCAACATTTTTAACAAAAGATAATATTGTTTAACTGACTTGGCAATGTATAAAGTACAACACCATAAACCAAGTCCCCAAAAATACTACCGCGTGTTACCCAACTAAACTGACAACTACCGACCATCGGATCACAAATATATACAACAAGCAGTGTTCTGCAAAAGATATTTACAACAGCCACCAACAGTCCTGTCTCACGTAGGCCAACTGCCTCGCATCTGCAAAAAGGGAAATCAGGCACCGTTAGCTACAACTAGCTAGTGAGTACAAATTAACACATAAGCATCAATAAGCAGGTTATCTCAACTACGGGACAACACATAAGGCTATCCTAACACATAGCGTCGCGCCAACGAGTCAGTAGGAATCATATCTCGCAGGAGGAAAAGCCCCGCTCAACGATTCAAACTGGGGACCATCAGCTACAACTATCCGCAATGGTGGGGGAGCGAAGAGCAGTCCACCAAACGCGTTACGAAGCTCGAAGCTCAACATCTCGGATCTCAACGAAAGCTAAGATCCCAACTCACGTTAAGGAGCGGCGGTTTGCAAGACCACCCCGGCGTGCTGCACACCGAGTACCGTTAATCCCCGTTATTCCATCAAAGGGATCCAGCCTTCGGGAAGAAAGCTGACCTTAACCATGCCATCAATAGTCCGGACCAATACAACACACAACTACAACCCATTACGGGTTCAACTATACGCATGTGATTCATAACCAACGTGTAAAGCAACGTAGCTTGGCAAAAGTATATAACAACATGGTATACCATGACATCAACAACATAGTTCTACAAACAACAGACAACGCTACTTACCGAGACTCATGGGAAAACCGGTACTCACCTCGAGATTACAGGAGGTAGATATGAATTCGGGAATCCCAGGAGCACACGGAATCGTCCGAATCACCTAACACATCACGTGTAGGTTCAGTCAACATCTAAAAGTACTATCTGTTGGGGTTCTATGTACACAGCGGAAGCAACAAGGTACAACATACAAAGCATAAAGTACAAATAATCAAAGCATAAAACCCCAAACCATGGACCAAACTCTATAGCTAACTTAAGCAACATGCAAAATAGAAAGAGAAGAGGTTATACCCTGCTCCTTAGCTCCAGCAACTTGAAGATGTGGTGGTGATGACAAGAAAGCAAAGAAGCTTTCCTCTAATGAAGTCTACCCCGGGTATTGTCCTCTCTCCTTGTACTAGCAAGCTTGGATGATCTTCTTCTAGTAGAAATCACCACAAGAACAGCCACCAATATGCAGAAATTCGGATCTCCTCTTGGCACTCACAAGAACACTCTAAAAGTTCTCTCAAGACTAAGTGGGTGTGAGTTTTTGCAAAAGGATAGAATGAAAAGCAAATGGGGTTATTTTATAAACCCAGAGATGCCACTTCCTCTCCCAAGGCCGGCCAAGAGTTCTCCAGAAGAAAGCCACATGCATTGGGCAAGAGTGGAGGTGGAGAATCTAATCATTGCATGTAGTCTGACAAAATTCCGCGCCGCGTGCCCGTAAGGTTCCGTGCCGCGGAATCTCTGCGTCGCGTATCCTTAAGTGCTCTGCGTCGCGTTATTTGCTAGCACATCAATCTTTCCATTTTGACACCATTGGTGTAACACCCGCGTTTAGGGCCTAGTTGTTTCGGCGGTGGTAAGTTATTTAATTGTTTATATTAGTATATTTGATTGTTAATATTTATTTGCTATTTATTTATATATTTATTTGATACTTACTTGGTATTTAAATTGGACCGCGAGGTAAGAGGTAAAAATATTAGTTTAATATTTTTATATGTTATTGGTAGTATATGATTCGTTTTTATACGAGGGTCCCGAATAATACCTCGTTGCATGTTTTTGACTTGAGTAGGACCGCTTTATTTAGGTTTCTGTATCTCAGATATCAGTATTTGCACTGAGTAGTGTAATATGTTCAATCTTGACCTATATATATAGCATTTGGTATGTTTGTTTTCATTTGGTTTGGCTGCATAAGAGAAGAGAGAAAGAACCTTTAGCTCACACATTCATAATTTGAGTCCGTAATTCTGTTTTCGAGTTCTAAAGCGAGGGTTAACGTTTGGTTTTCGAGCAAGAGGTGTGTTTTGTTGTTTATGTCGAGTTTTGATTAGGAAGTTCTTGAATGTTGGATGTTGGCCGTGCGAAGTGGAGTCCACTACGTGCGTAGTGACTCTATTGCGTGCGTAGTGCATGTTGAAGAAGATGAAGTCAATGAGTTTTGGTCGCACGAAGTGAGGTTCACTCTGTGCGTACAGTGCCCATTGCGTGCGAAGTGGGTTAGCCACTTCGTAAGTTTGAAAGTTCAATACGTGCGAAGTGGAGTCCACTACGTGCGTAGTGACTCCATTACGTGCGTAGTGATTCAGACGTTAATTCTGTAAATTTATTGCGTGTAGCCAATGAGAGTTGTCGCTTTTGTAAATTGGAATGTAATCCCAATTACTGACTAAGTTATGATGTGTTTCAGGAAACGAGAAGGCTCAGTGAAATTAGAATACTGAGTGTGGTGTTGGAGAACACAGGTGAGTGGACTTTAATGCACCAGTGGTTTTAGTTGTAACTGTTATGGTTACTTGGATTTTATACGATTAATCATGCGATAGACTGTTTAGTCTGATATGATTGTTTGATTGGTTATGTGATGATTATTGAAATTGTGTCCAAGATATGAGTATCAAGGCATGAAATTGTGCTCATGATGTTTGTGGCAGAGGTCAGCTAAGCGTGGTTTTGGGCTGGGTCAGTTGCTTCTGGTTAGGCAGTTTTAGATCCTCTGTTGCATTTGTTGTAGCAGAGGGGGTTTAACTGTGCCAGTTAGCAGATGGCTATCGGTAGATCATTGCTATGGCCAGCATTGATCGTAGGCTCGGCAGAGCCGCCGGTCCTTTGATATTTGAGATAAACTGTTCTTGTGATCGTTGTGGCTTGATTTTCATTCACTTAGCTTTGTGCTAATTCCCCACCCTAACTCTCTGTTTCAGGTTTTGAGGGCACGGTAGGTTGCAGCTTTTGTGTACAGGGAAAGTTTGACCGTAGCTCTGATATTTTGGGTTTTAGAATGATGAGCCATACTTTATGAAATGTTTTGTAACACTAAAGGAAGTACTGTATGTTTGTACAGTGTTGGTTTTAACTTTTGATGTTATTTCCTTTTTAGTTTTATAAGGTATTACTTCCGCTGTGATTTAAAAAAAAAATATGGCTTGTATTTTTGCGGTGTTACATATGGTATCAGAGCCCTGGTTTGGCATGCGAGCACGTTTAGAGTGTTCAATTCCCAAATCTTGGCTCGAGGTTGGTCAAACCTTTCCTGTGGGGGAATTAGAGTGTTTAGATTTGTTGTGTGTGTGTACTAACGGTTGTCTAATAAGTTTGGAGGTGATGTGATTGTAATAGATATGGCAAGTCAAGAGATCCCAACCGAGATTCCTGTGACCCTTGCTCAGGCTGGAACTTCTACAACTCCAGTTTTAGAGAATCCAGTAATAGTCAACACCTCGGGTAAAGAAATAGATACAACTCAGAATGAATATATATTTCAACTTGAAAGCGAACTACAGGAGCTTCGAGAAACAGTTCACAACTTTGAGCAGCAGAGGTTGATACAGAATTCTCAAACACCCATTCCAACAGCAGCTGTTGCTACAGTGTCAACAACACCACCACTTTCAGTACCATTTTCTGTTCCATATTCTACTGCTGCTTCACAGGGTACACAACAGCCGATTATCTATCAATTTACTGCACCAGGAGCTTACCCCTACCCAGGATTTGGTCAACATAATAAATTTAAGCAATTCATGGATTGTAGACCTTCAGAGTATAGCGGTAGTACGGACCCCAATAAAACTTTGAATTGGTTGAGGGAGATGACCAAGGCCTTGGATACTGCGGAATGCGAGGAGAAAGTGCGAGTATTATATGCTACTCAAAGACTCCAAGGAGATGCCATGGTATGGTGGGATTCGATTACAGGTCATTTTACAAAGCAGCAGATGAGTAGTATTACTTGGGAGCAATTTGAGGGAAAGGTTTGTGAGCAATACTGTGGATCTTTTGAGATGGAACGAATCAAGAAGGAGTTCATGGATTTGCAGATGACCGATAATATGTTTGTGGATGAATTGATTAGGCAATTCAATGAGAAATTACGATTTGCACAGCAGTGGGTTCCGGACGAAGCTTCAAGAGTTCAGCATTTTGTGAGAGCTTTGCATCCAGATTACAGGAGTGCTACTAGGTGGGCTAGCACTTTATCTCAAGCTTTTACCCTAGCTAAGTCAGCCGAGGGTGATGCTCAAGCCAAGGAGAAGTTGAATAAAGATAGAATTTCTCAACAGAAATCCCGGTTTGATTATTTTAATACCCAACATCGGCAGGGAACTCAAGGAGGTCAGGGAAGTCAACGCCAAGGAAAGGGTCAGAGTCAGAGCAGTCAGAATCGTAGGCTTACATCTGGTGGGTCTACTCAGAGAGCTCCGTGGTGTAATAAATGTAAGTCTTATCATCATGGACTTTGTACCCTACAGACAGCCAGATGTATTCGTTGTGGTCAGTTTGGGCATGAATTGAAGAATTGTAGATTTCCGAGGAGTGTTTGTTGGAATTGTCAAAAGGAGGGGCACAGAGCAGGTGAGTGCCGTGTGGGTAAGAAATCCGGGACTGGGTCGGTATCGGGATCGGTTGTGGGATCTTCGTCCGCTTCAGGACAGAAAAGGAAGAACCCTCCGTCAGCTGAGGGTAGAGCATTCCGGATGTCAGTAGATGATGCTGCTGCTACTGATGATGTCATCACGGGTATGTTTCTCATAAATTCTATACCTGTACGTGTGTTATTTGATTCTGGTGCCAATCGTTCATTTATTTCTGTGGCATTTTGTGATAAATTGAAATTGCCTACTTCGAATGTTGCTGCTCCATTAGAAGTAGAGATAGCTGATGGTAAAACGGTTCCAGTCACAACGGCTGTGTCTGGGGCTGAAATTGATATTGATGGTACATGCTTTCCTGTTTCTTTTCTGTTAATGCCTATAGTTGGTTTTGATGCTGTTATGGGTATGGATTAGTTGAGTCAGAACCGAGCTGTTATAAAATGCCATAGAAAACTGATTTCATTTCCTTTACCTGATGGGTCATATGTAGTGGCTCGCGGGGAGAGGGTTAGATCTGCTTTTCCTATTATCTCGTATATGAAGGCTAGAAAATCTCTGGCCAAAGGGTGTGAATCCTACCTTGCTCATGTGGTTGATGTTAAAAAGGAGAAACAGATTGTTTCTGATATTCGGGTGGTTTCGGAATACCCGGAAGTGTTTCCCGATGAATTACCTGGGTTGCCTCCGGTTCGTGAGGTAGAATATAGGATTGATTTGATTCCAGGTTCGAGCCCAGTGGCTAAAGCTCCTTACAGGTTAGCTCCTTCTGAAATCCGTGAGATGATGACACAGATTCAGGATTTGTTAGACAGGGGTTTTATTCGTCCTAGTTCTTCTCCGTGGGGTGCACCGGTTTTATTTGTGAAAAAGAAAGACGGTACTTTGCGTATGTGTATTGACTACAGGGAACTGAATAAGAGAACGGTTAAAAATAAATACCCTTTACCCAGAATTGATGATTTGTTTGATCAGCTGCGGGGTGCTTCTTTTTTTTCTAAAATTGATCTGCGCTCGGGTTATCACCAGGTACGTGTTTCTGATGCTGATGTTCCTAAAACCGCTTTCCGTACCACATATGGTCATTATGAGTTTTTAGTTATGCCTTTCGGTTTAACTAACGCCCCTGCTGTATTTATGGATTTAATGAATCGGGTCTGTCGGCCGTTTTTGGATAAATTTGTGATTGTATTTATCGATGACATCTTGGTTTATTCTAAAACTGAGTCCGAGCACGAGCTTCATTTGAGGCAAGTTTTAGAAACTTTAAATCGGGAGCATCTTTTTGCAAAATTTTCTAAATGTGAATTCTGGATGCGGGAGATTCAATTTTTAGGGCATGTTATCTGTAAAGATGGGGTTAAAGTCGATCCGGCTAAAGTTGAAGCAGTTATGAACTGGAGTGCTCCTAAAACATCATCTGAGATTAAAAGTTTTCTAGGATTGGCGGGTTATTATCGCAGATTTATTAAAGATTTTTAGAAAATTGTGAGTCCTATAACGAAATTAACCCATAAAGATGTGCCATTTAAGTGGAATAATGAACAGGAGACAGCTTTTCAGACGTTGAAACAACTATTATGTCAGGCTCCTATTCTTGCACTACCTGATGGTTCTGATGAATTTGTAGTGTAATGTGACGCTTCCTTTGCAGGTTTGGGTTGTGTTTTAATGCAGCAAGATCGGGTTATTGCTTATGCTTCACGGCAATTGAAACTACACGAGAAGAATTATCCAACCCATGATTTAGAACTTGCAGTTGTAGTCTTTGCGTTGAAACTGTGGAGGAATTACTTATATGGTACGAAATGTATTATTTGTACTGATCATAAGAGTCTGCAGTATGTATTTTCCCAGAAAGAACTTAATATGCGGCAGATACGGTGGTTAGAACTCATTAAGGATTATGATTGTGAGATTCGATATCACCCGGGGAAAGCAAATGTTGTAGCAGATGCTTTGAGCCGCAAGGGAGCTGGTGATAGTATTCGATTTATGCGAGTTGAGATCGTTTCTGACTTAGTGGATAGGCTTAAATCTGCTCAGTTAGAAGCTTTAAAAGATGAAAATCTGAAGTTAGAGATTATGATGAAGAGAAAAGATGATTTGATTAATGATTCGCGCGGATTGAAGACTTATCAGTCTCGTGTGTGGGTGCCATTGCTTGGAGAGCTTCGGGGTTTGATTTTGGCAGAGGCTCACAAGTCAAGATTGTCTGTTCATCCTGGTAGCACGAAAATGTACAACGATCTTAAAGTGCGGAATTGGTGGCCTACTATGAAGACAGATGTTGCAAAGTTTGTGGGAACGTGTCATATTTGTGCTCAGGTCAAAGCAGAGCACCAGAAACCTTACGGGTCTTTGAAACAGTTGGAGATACCAGAGTGGAAATGGGAACACATCACGATGGATTTTGTATCCAAACTTCCATGTACCCAGCGGAAACATGATAAAATTTGGGTGATTGTTGACCGTTTGACGAAGAGTGCTCACTTTCTTGCCACCAGTGAGACAGCTTCACTCAGTAGATTAGCTCAGTTGTACATCGATGAGATTGTATCACGGCACGGTATTCCTCTTTCTATTGTTTCTGATCGAGATCCCAGATTTGTTTCTAACTTTTGGAGGAGTTTACATCATGCATTGGGGACGCGTGTTAATTTGAGTACAGCTTATCATCCTCAGACAGACGGTCAGAGTGAGCGTACTATTCAGACACTTGAGGATATGTTACGCGCCTGTGTGTTAGAATATGGTGGGTCTTGGGATTCACACTTCCCTTTAATTGAATTTGCGTATAATAATTCTTATCACTCGAGTATCGGTATGCCACCTAATGAGATGTTATATGGTCGTCGCTGCCGTACTCCTACTTGTTGGTTAGAGGCAGATGAGAAACAGTTTGCGGGTCCCGATATTGTTCAGATGACGGCTGAGAAAGTTGCTATTGCTCGGGAAAAGTTGAAAGTTGCCAGAGATAGACAAAAGATGTACGCAGATCCACGCCGCAGACCAGTTACGTTTGTTGAAAGTGAGTTGGTTTATCTGAAAGTTTCCCCGTGGAAAGGGGTTATTCGCTTTGGGAAACGTGGGAAACTAGCTCCACGATACATTGGTCCGTTTCGCATACGACAGATAATCAACGACCAGACTGTTACTCTTGATCTTCCACCAGAGTTAGCAGGTATTCATGATACTTTTAATGTCTGTTACTTACGTAAATGTAATGTTGAGGATGAAAGTCAAATTCTCCCAGTTAATGATCTGAAAGTTGATTCGAAAAAGCAATTAATAGAAGAACCAGTTGAGATAGTTGATCGTAAAATAACGAAGCTTCGGAGGAAAGAGATTCTTATGGTTTTGATTAAATGGAAGCATAGTTTGGGTTCAGATTTAACATGGGAGACTGAGGCAGACATGAGGAACCGCTACCCTAGCCTATTTGAGCGCGATGAGATTCCGGGGACGGAATCTTCTTTAGGGGAGAGATTTGTAACACCCGCGTTTAGGGCCTAGTTGTTTCGGCGGTGGTAAGTTATTTAATTGTTTATATTAGTATATTTGATTGTTAATATTTATTTGCTATTTATTTATATATTTATTTGATACTTACTTGGTATTTAAATTGGACCGCGAGGTAAGAGGTAAAAATATTAGTTTAATATTTTTATATGGTATTGGTAGTATATGATTCGTTTTTATACGAGGGTCCCGAATAATACCTCGTTGCATGTTTTTGACTTGAGTAGGACCGCTTTATTTAGGTTTCTGTATCTCAGATATCAGTATTTGCACTGAGTAGTGTAATATGTTCAGTCTTGACCTATATATATATAGCATTTGGTATGTTTGTTTTCATTTGGTTTGGCTGCATAAGAGAAGAGAGAAAGAACCTTTAGCTCACACATTCATAATTTGAGTCCGTAATTCTGTTTTCGAGTTCTAAAGCGAGGGTTAACGTTTGGTTTTCGAGCAAGAGGTGTGTTTTGTTGTTTATGTCGAGTTTTGATTAGGAAGTTCTTGAATGTTGAATGTTGGCCGTGCGAAGTGGAGTCCACTACATGTGTAGTGACTCCATTGCGTGTGTAGTGCATGTTGAAGAAGATGAAGTCAATGAGTTTTGGTCGCACGAAGTGAGGTTCACTCCGTGCGTACCAGTGCCCATTGCGTGCGAAGTGGGTTAGCCACTTCGTAAGTTTGAAAGTTCAATACGTGCGAAGTGGAGTCCACTACGTGCGTAGTGACTCCATTACGTGCGTAGTGATTCAGACGTTAATTCTGTAAATTTATTGCGTGTAGCCAATGAGAGTTGTCGCTTTTGTAAATTGGAATGTAATCCCAATTACTGACTAAGTTATGATGTGTTTCAGGAAACGAGAAGGCTCAGTGAAATTAGAATACTGAGTGTGGTGTTGGAGAACACAGGTGAGTGGACTTTAATGCACCAGTGGTTTTAGTTGTAACTGTTATGGTTACTTGGATTTTATACGATTAATCATGCGATAGACTGTTTAGTCTGATATGATTGTTTGATTGGTTATGTGATGATTATTGAAATTGTGTCCAAGATATGAGTATCAAGGCATGAAATTGTGCTCATGATGTTTGTGGCAGAGGTCAGCTAAGCGTGGTTTTGGGCTGGGTCAGTTGCTTCTGGTTAGGCAGTTTTAGATCCTCTGTTGCATTTGTTGTAGCAGAGGGGGTTTAACTGTGCCCGTTAGCAGATGGCTATCGGTAGATCATTGCTATGGCCAGCATTGATCGTAGGCTCGGCAGAGCCGCCGGTCCTTTGATATTTGAGATAAACTGTTCTTGTGATCGTTGTGGTTCTGCTTTAATTGCTTGTGGCTTGATTTTTATTCACTTAGCTTTGTGCTAATTCCCCACCCTAACTCTCTGTTTCAGGTTTTGAGGGCACGGTAGGTTGCAGCTTTTGTGTACAGGGAAAGTTTGACCGTAGCTCTGATATTTTGGGTTTTAGAATTATGAGCCATACTTTATGAAATGTTTTGTAACACTAAAGGAAGTACTGTATGTTTGTACAGTGTTGGTTTTAACTTTTGATGTTATTTCCTTTTTAGTTTTATAACGTATTACTTCCGCTGTGATTTAAAAAAAAATATGGCTTGTATTTTTGCTGTGTTACAATTGGTCCCTCCATCTTTTAGGCTGTCGAGATAGGTCCCCAGTGTGTGACCCAATAGGCCCATACATTATCGGTAGTGATCTAAATGGCATACGTGTGTCAGCGGGCATACTCCAACAAACTCCCACTTGCACATGACACACCGTACCCATAAACCACAGACAAAGAGCGGCCTCTAGTAAGGCATCTCCGCCCCCAAGTCAGTATGGGTTTTTTTGTCAAAAACCAAATCCAGAATCAGTTACGAAATGGTCCTATAGATAAGTGATCATTTATCCCTTCGTTCGCGATATCAGTGTGAACACGAGATATGGTTAAATGTCAATCTCCAGATCGTTCACGATTATGTTTCTCGATCTCGATTGATGGTGACCCAAAATCTAGTTGCAATCGATCAAACATCATTGCAACTTGAGCATGGCCATGCATTTTACGTCAGCGATCAATCATCGAGGGGCCCAAGGATATCTCTCTAAGACTAGAGGAACGAATCCCTTCGACTACATTGCTCCGCTACATACACCATACTTTACCTAAAAGCTCCCTTTATAACAGCCAGTTACGAACTGCGTTTGAAAGCAATCAAGACAAAGCAGATCCATGCTTTGGAACACATGTATATTCAGTCTAAGGACAAAATGATATTATCATCCTGACTTACTCGCGACAGAAACCATGAAGCAAGTTCAGGTTCGGGTCGTCCAGTCACTTGACCATTGCAAGCACAGGCGAAGTGTTGCGTCTCTTTTATCTAATCCATTATTAGATAGCGACCAACCACTTCCCTCAGTCTTATCTCAAACTTCCTCCCCGTGAAGAATGACCGACTGTGGACATTTAGAATGAAAAGCATTCTGGGAAGTATTAAACATGCTAAGATGGAACACAGTAAGGATTCATAAAATATTCGCCCTCGGCGTATCATTAAATCACATTTAATAATCAATATAGAATGAAATACAATACTGCTTAGCGTTCCCAAAGTACAAATACAAATCAAACATAAACCAAACATTACACTCAAACCAAGTCACTTGCGAATCTAACACCTATATCTCTAGTGTGAGAATCATGTACAGCTTGTGACAACGGTTTAGTGAACGGATCAGCCAAATTGCCCTCCGATGCTACTCTGCTGATGGCAATATCACCACTCTCAATAACATCTCTGATGAAGTGGTATTTGCGAGGAATGTGCCTCGTCCGCTTATGAGCCCTTGGTTCCTTAGCTAAAGCCACCGCACCCTCATTGTCACAGAAGATCTCAATAGGGTCGGATATGCTAGGAACCACTCCAAGATCCTGGATGAACTTCCTCATCCATACCGGCTCTTTAGCTGCTTCACTAGCCGCAATGTACTCCGACTCAGTAGTTGAATCAGCTACGGTGTCTTGCTTGGAGCTCCTCCAACTTATAGCACCACCATTGAGAAGGAACACGAACCCCGATTGTGATCGGCAGTCGTCCTTATCAGTTTGGAAGCTAGCGTCAGAGTAACCATGTACTCTAAGCTCTTCCTTACCACCATATACCAAGAACATCTCCTTTGTCCTCCGAAGATACTTGAGAATGTTCTTGACCGCAGTCCAATGGGCTTGCCCGGGATTAGCCTGATATCTACTCGTCATGCTCAAGGCACACGATACATCAGGACGAGTGCATAGCATGGCGTACATGATTGATCCCACTACCGAAGCATATGGAACCCTCTTCATTACGTCAAGTTCCTCTTTGGAACTAGGACATTGAGACTTGCTCAAAGTCACTCCATGCAACATAGGGCTGTTACCCCTCTTAGAGTCCTCCATCTTGAATCGCTTCAAGACCTTGTCAACATATGCACTTTGGCTAAGCCCTATTAGCCTTTTAGATCTATCTCTATAGATCTTTATGCCCAAGATATACGCCGATCTCCCAAGTCCTTCATAGAAAAACAACTCCCAAGAAAAGTCTTAACCTCTTTCAAGGTTGGGACGTCATTTCCAATAAGTAGAATATCATCTACATATAGGACAAGGAATACTACAGCGTTCCCACTAGCCCTGACATATACGCATGGTTCATCCTTGTTTTTCGAAAATCCAAACTCTTTGATTTTCTCATCAAAGCACAGGTTCCAGCTACGAGATGCTTGTTTAAGTCCATAAATAGACTTCTTTAACCTGCAGACTCTATCCGGATACTCAGGATGTACAAAACCCTCGGGTTGTGTCATAAACACCTCTTCACTTAGCTTCCCGTTAAGGAAGGCGGTTTTTACATCCATTTGCCATATTTCGTAATCATAAAACGCAGCTATGGCCATGAGTATTCGGATAGACTTCAACATGGCCACTGGTGAAAAGGTTTCCTCATAGTCAATCCCATGAGTTTGCGTGAAACCCTTAGCCACCAGTCGGGCTTTGAAGGTATCTACAGATCCATCCATGCCGGTCTTCTTCTTGAAGACCCATTTACATCACACTGTCTTACACCCGGGTGTAGGATCAACCAATTCCCATACTTGGTTATCCGACATGGATTGCATCTCACTCTCCATTGCTTCCCTCCACCTAGCAGACTCAGTGCCCGCTACGGCTTCCCGGTAGTTGGTCGGTTCATCATGATCCACCAATAAGTCATTGCCCTCAGATATGAGAAACCCATATCTCTCTGGCTCTTGACGTGGTCTACCAGACCTACGAGGAATTAATGGTGCATTGTCAGGTACCGACGCATCTTCTTGCTCGGTTTCAACCACTTCGGGTTGATTGCTAGTGCCGACACTTGTCCCTTCCCCATTGGGTTCTTGAATTTCTTCAAGATCAATCCTCTTACCCGATTGCATGGATATAAGTTCCCTTTCAAGGAACACAGCCCTTCTCGCAATAAACACTTTGTTTTCGGAAGGTTTGTAGAATGTATATCCCATGCCTCCGGTTGGATACCCAATGAAGTAACACCTTTCAGACCTTGGTTCGAGTTTGTCCTCTACCTCTCGTCTCATAAAGGCAGGACATCCCCAAACCTTGAGATATGCGATCTTTGGAGCAATTCCATGCCACATCTCATAAGGTGTCTTTTGGACCTTCTTTGTCGGTACGAGGTTAAGGATCCTCACCGCCGACTCGAGAGCGTACCCCCAAAAGCTTATGGGTACTTCCGTGCGACTCATCATCGACCGGACCATATCTAATAATGTCCGATTCCTCCGCTCGGCGACACCATTCAATTGTGGCGTCCTAGGAGGAGTTAGTTGCGAAATAATCCCACAACTAACAAGATGATCACGGAACTCCGAGCTCAAGTACTCGCCTCCCCTATCGGAGCGGAGAACTTTGATAGTGTTGCCCAATTGATTCTGGACTTCGTTTTGGAATGTCTTAAAGACCTCAAAGGCCTCAGACTTTTGCCTGATCAAGTAGACATATCCATATCTACTGAAATCATCAGTAAACGTAACGAAGTATCTTGAGTTGTTCCTTGTAACATGCTTGAACGGACCGCATACATCCGTATGCACTATTTCCAACAAGAATTTAGCCCTTTCACCCACACCGGTAAAGGGTGACTTAGTCATCTTGCCTAATAAACAGGATTAGCATACTTCATTTGACCCGAGGTCAAAGGATTCCAAGATCCCATCCGATTGGAGCTTGGTGATGCGTTTCTTGTTTATATGGCCAAGACGACTATGCCATAAGGAAAACTTATCCAAACCATTTTTGGATCCAGAATCAATGTTCATGATTGCTCTATTATTTTCTATGTATGCATCGGCTTCGTATATACCACGACATGGATAAGCTTTAAAATAACAAACATCATTTTTAAAGCATAAGATAAAACCATTTTCAAATTTAAACAAATATCCATCGTCATACAAAGCATAAAATGATAAAAAATTTCTTGCCACAAGCGGCAAATAGCATACATCTTTCAAAATAATAGATAAGCCGGTCTTCAAAGTAAGCTCCACACTTCCTTTCTCTAACACCGGGATAACCTCTTTGTTTCCCATTGTTAGCTCCAGCTCCCCATCTCTCAGCCTTCTACTTCCCTTTAGCACCTGCACCATATTACAAATGTGAGTGCCACAGCCGGTATCTAAAACCCAGCCATTAGATGTAGAAGTATGATGAAGTTCAATCACAAACGTACCTGAAGTAGAAGCGCCCGCTCCCGAAGCTCGTAGCTTCTTCAGGCCCTCTAGGTACTTAGGGCAGCTCCGGCGCATGTGTCCTTTAGCCCCGCAGAAGAAGCAAATCGCCTCCTCCGGAGTCTTAGATTGAGGGATAAGTCCCTTCGGCTTCGGCTTCGGCTTCGGCTTCGGCTTCGGCTCCGGGGCAGGGTTCGGTGGACCCTTGCCTTTCCCTTTCGGGGTAGAGGCCGGTTTCTTCCTCTTCTTGGACTCACCCTCCTTGATGGCCAAGACGGGAAACGGAGGTAGATGGCTTTTGCTTGGTCATGTTGGACTCAGCGGTCCGCAACATACCATGCAATTCCATGAGGGATTTGTCCATCCCGTGCATATGATAACTCACAACAAATTGATCATATGACGGTGGGAGAGACCGTAGAATCAAGTCTACCGCCATCTCTCTCGATATGGCAAATCCCAACCTCTCGAGGCGTTCCACCAACGCTTTCATCTTTAGAACATGGTGGGACACGTTCCCGCCCTCATGCAACCGGCAACCGAGAAGGTCGTTGAGACAACCATACTGTAACACCCGCGTTTAGGGCCTAGTTGTTTCGTGGCGGTGGTGAGTTATTTAATTGATTATATTAGTATATTTGATTGTTAATAATTATTTGCTATTTATTTATATATTTATTTGATGCTTGCTTGGTATTTAATTTGGATCGCGAGGTAAAAGGTAAAAATATTAGTTTAATATTTTTATATGATATTGGTACCATATGATTCGTTTTTATACGAGGGTCCCGAATATTACCTCGTTCCTTGTTAATGACTTGAGTAGGACCGCTTTATTTAGGTTTCTGTATGCTAGATATCAGTATTTGCACTGTGTAGTGTATTATGTTCAGTATTGACCTATATATATATAGCATTTGTGTGTGTTGATCTCATTTGTTTGGCTGCATAAGAAAAGAGAGAAAGAATCTTTTGCTCACACATACATACTTGAGTCCGTAAATCTGTTTCCGAGTTCTAAAGCGAGAGTTAACGGTTGGTTTTCGAGCAAGAGGTGTGTTGTGTTGTTTATGTCGGGTTTTGTTTAGGAAGTTCTTGAATGTTGTGTTTTAGCCGTGCGAAGTGGAGTCCACTACGTGCGTAGTGACTCCATTGCGTGCGTAGTGCATGTTGAAGAAGATGAAGTCGATGGGTTTTGGTCGCACGGAGTGTAGTCCACTACGTGCGTACCAGTTCCCATTGCGTGCGAAGTGGGTTAGCCACTTCGTAAGTTTGAAAGATCAATACGTGCGAAGTGGAGTCCACTACGTGCGTAGTGACTCCATTACGTGCGTAGTGATTCAGACGTTAATTCTGTAATTTAATTGCTTGTAGCCAATGAGAGTTGTCGTTTTTGTAAATTGGAATGTAATCCCAATTACTGACTAAGTTATGATGTGTTTCAGGAAACGAGAAGGCTCAGTAAAATTAGAATACTGAGTGTGGTGTTGGAGAACACAGGTGAGTGGACTTTAATGCACCAGTGGTTTTAGTTGTAACTGTTATGGTTACTTGGATTTTATACGATTAATCATGCGATAGACTGTTTAGTCTGATATGATTGTTTGATTGGTTATGTGATGATTATTGAAATTGTGTCCAAGATATGAGTATCAAGGCATGAAATTGTGCTCATGATGTTTGTGGCAGAGGTCAGCTAAGCGTGGTTTTGTGCTAGGTCAGTTGCTTCTGGTTAGGCAGTTTTAGATCCTCTGTTGCATTTGTTGTAGCAGAGGGGGTTTAACTGTGCCAGTTAGCAGATGGCTATCGGTAGATCATTGCTATGGCCAGCATTGATCGTAGGCTAGGCAGAGCCGCCGGTCCTTTGATATTTGAGATAAACTGTTCATGTGATTGTTGTGGTTCTGCTTTAATTGCTTGTGGCTTGATTTTCATTCACTTAGCTTTGTGCTAATTCCCCACCTTAACTATCTGTTTCAGGTTTTGAGGGCACGGTAGGTTGCAGCTTTTGTGTACAGGGAAAGTTTGACCGTAGCTCTGATATTTTGGGTTTTAGAATGATGAGCCATACTTTATAAATGTTTTGTAACACTAAAGGAAGTACTGTATGTTTGTACAGTGTTGGCTTTAATTTTAATGTTATTTCCTTTTTAGTTTTATAACGTATTAATTCCGCTGTGATTTAAAAAAAAATATGGCTTGTATTTTTGCGGTGTTACAATTTGGTATCAGAGCCCTGGTTTGGCATGCGAGCACGTTTAGAGTGTTCAATTCCCAAATCTTGGCTCGAGGTTGGTCAAACCTTTCCTGTGGGGGAATTAGAGTGTTTGGATTTGTTGTGTGTGTGTACTAACGGTTGTCTAATAAGTTTGGAGGTGATGTGATTGTAACAGATATGGCAAGTCAAGAGATCCCAACCGAGATTCCGGTGACCCTTGCTCAGGCTGGAACTTCTACAATTCCAGTTTTAGAGAATCCAGTAATAGTCAACACTTCGGGTAGAGAATTAGATACAACTCAGAATGACTATATATTTCAACTTGAAAGTGAACTTCAGGAGCTTCGAGAAACAGTTCACAATTTTGAGCAGCAGAGGTTGATACAGAATTCTCAAACACCGATTCCAACAGCAGCTGTTGCTACAATGTCAACAACACCACCACTTTCAGTACCATTTTCTGTTCCATATTCTACTGTTGCTTCACAGGGTGCACAACAGCCGATTATCTATCAATTTACTGCACCAGGAGCTTATCCCTACCCAGGATTTGGTCAACATAATAAATTTAAGCAATTCATGGATTGTAGACCTTCAGAGTATAGCGGTAGTACGGATCCCAATATAACTTTGAATTGGTTGAGGGAGATGACCAAGGCCTTGGATACTGCGGAATGCGAGGAGAAAGTGCGAGTATTATATGCTACTCAAAGACTCAAAGGAGATGCCATGGTATGGTGGGATTCGATTACCGGTCATTTTACAAAGCAGCAGATGAGTAGTATTACTTGGGAGCAATTTGAGGGAAAGGTTTGTGAGCAATACTGTGGATCTTTTGAGATGGAACGAATCAAGAAGGAGTTCATGGATTTGCAGATGACCGATAATATGTCTGTGGATGAATTGATTAGGCAATTCAATGAGAAATTACGATTTGCACAGCAGTGGGTTCCGGACGAAGCTTCAAGAGTTCAGCATTTTGTGAGAGCTTTGCATCTAGATTACAGGAGTGCTACCAGGTGGGCTAGCACTTTATCTCAAGCTTTTACCCTAGCTAAGTCAGCCGAGGGTGATGCTCAAGCCAAGGAGAAGTTGAATAAAGATAGAATTTCTCAACAGAAATCCCGGTTTGATTATTTTAATACCCAACATCGGCAGGGAACTCAAGGAGGTCAGGGAAGTCAACGCCAAGGACAGGGTCAGAGTCAGAGCAGTCAGAATCGTAGGCCTACATCTAGTGGGTCTACCCAAAGAGCCCCGTGGTGTAATAAATGTAAGTCTTTTCATCATGGACTTTGTACCCTACAGACAGCCAGATGTATTCGTTGTGGTCAGTTTGGGCATGAATTGAAGAATTGTAGATTTCCGAGGAGTGTTTGTTGGAATTGTCAAAAGGAGGGGCACAGAGTAGGTGAGTGCCGTGTGGGTAAGAAATCGGGGACTGGGTCGGTATCGGGATCGGTTGTGGGATCTTCGTCCGCTTCAGGACAGAAAAGGAAGAACCCTCCGTCAGCTGAGGATAGAGCATTCCGGATGTCAGTAGATGATGCTGCTGCTACTGATGATGTCATCACGGGTATGTTTCTCATAAATTCTATACCTGCACGTGTGTTATTTGATTCTGGTGCCAATCGTTCATTTATTTCTGTGGCATTTTGTGATAAATTGAAATTGCCTACTTCGAATGTTGCTGCTCCATTAGAAGTAGAGATAGCTGATGGTAAAACGGTTCCAGTCACAACGGCTGTGTCTGGGGCTGAAATTGATATTGATGGTACATGCTTTCCTGTTTCTTTTCTGTTAATGCCTATAGTTTGTTTTGATGCTGTTATGGGTATGGATTGGTTGAGTCAGAACCGAGCTGTTATAAAATGCCATAGAAAACTGATTTCATTTCCTTTACCTGATGGGTCATACGTAGTGGCTCGCGGGGAGAGGGTTAGACCTGCTTTTCCTATTATCTCGTATATGAAGGCTAGAAAATCTCTGGCCAAAGGGTGTGAATCCTACCTTGCTCATGTGGTTGATGTTAAAAAGGAGAAACAGATTGTTTCAGTTATTCGGGTGGTTTCGGAATACCCGGAAGTGTTTCCCGATGAATTACCTGGGTTGCCTCCGGTTCGTGAGGTAGAATATAGGATTGATTTGATTCCAGGTTCGAGCCCAGTGGCTAAAGCTCCTTACCGGTTAGCTCCTTCTGAAATCCGCGAGATGATGACACAGATTCAGGATTTGTTAGACAGGGGTTTTATTCGTCCTAGTTCTTCTCCGTGGGGTGCACCGGTTTTGTTTGTGAAAAAGAAAGACGGCACTTTGCGTATGTGTATTGACTACAGGGAACTGAATAAGAGAACGGTTAAAAATAAATACCCTTTACCCAGAATTGATGATTTGTTTGATCAGCTGCAGGGTGCTTCTTATTTTTCTAAAATTGATCTGCGCTCGGGTTATCACCAGGTACGTGTTTCTGAAGCTGATGTATCTAAAACCGCTTTCCGTACCAGATATGGTCATTATGAGTTTTTAGTTATGCCTTTCGGTTTAACTAACGCCCCTGCTGTATTTATGGATTTAATGAATCGGGTCTGTCGGCCGTTTTTGGATAAATTCGTGATTGTATTTATCGATGACATTTTGGTTTATTCTAAAACTGAGTCCGAGCACGAGCTTCATTTGAGGCAAGTTTTAGAAACTTTAAAACGGGAGCAACTTTTTGCAAAATTTTCTAAATGTGAGTTCTGGATGCGGGAGATTCAATTTTTGGGGCATGTTATCTGTAAAGATGGGGTTAAAGTTGATCCGGCTAAAGTTGAAGCAGTTATGAACTGGAGTGCTCCTAAAACATCATCTGAGATTAAAAGTTTTCTGGGATTGGCGGGTTATTATCGCAGATTTATTAAAGATTTTTCGAAAATTGCGAGTCCTATAACGAAATTAACCCGTAAAGATGTGCCATTTAAGTGGAATATTGAACAGGAGACAGCTTTTCAGACGTTGAAACAACTATTATGTCAGGCTCCTATTCTTGCACTACCTGATGGTTCTGATGAATTTGTAGTGTACTGTGACGCTTCCTTTGCAGGTTTGGGTTGTGTTTTAATGCAGCATGATCGGGTTATTGCTTATGCTTCACGGCAATTGAAACCACACGAGAAGAATTATCCAACCCATGATTTAGAACTTGCAGCTGTAGTCTTTGCGTTGAAACTGTGGAGGCATTACTTATATGGTACGAAATGTGTTATTTGTACTGATCATAAGAGTCTGCAGTATGTATTTTCCCAGAAAGAACTTAATATGCAGCAGAGACGGTGGTTAGAACTCATTAAGGATTATGATTGTGAGATTCGATATCACCCGGGGAAAGCAAATGTTGTAGCAGATGCTTTGAGCCGCAAGGGAGCTGGTGATAATATTCGATTTATGCGAGTTGAGATCGTTTCTGACTTAGTGGATAGGCTTAAATATGCTCAGTTAAAAGCTTTAAAAGATGAAAATCTGAAGTTAGAGATTATGATGAAGAGAAAATATGATTTGATTAATGATTCGCGTGGATTGAAGACTTATCAATCTCGTGTGTGGGTGCCATTGCTTGGAGAGCTTCGGGGTTTGATTTTGGCAGAGGCTCACACGTCAAGATTGTATGTTCATCCTGGTAGCACGAAAATGTACAACGATCTTAAAGTGCTGTATTGGTGGCCTACTATGAAGACAGATGTTGCAAAGTTTGTGGGAACGTGTCATATTTGTGCTCAGGTCAAAGCAGAGCACCAGAAACCTTACGGGTCTTTGAAACAGCTGGAGATACCAGAGTGGAAATGGGAACACATCACGATGGATTTTGTATCCAAACTTCCATGTACGCAGCGGAAACATGATAAAATTTGGGTGATTGTTGACCGTTTGACGAAGAGTGCTCACTTTCTTGCCACCAGTGAGACAGCTTCACTCAGCAGATTAGCTCAGTTGTACATTGATGAGATTGTATCACGGCACGGTATTCCTCTTTCTATTGTTTCTGATCGAGATCCCAGATTTGTTTCTAACTTTTGGAGGAGTTTACAGCATGCATTGGGGACGCGTGTTAATTTGAGTACAGCTTATCATCCTCAGACAGACGGTCAGAGTGAGCGTACTATTCAGACACTTGAGGATATGTTACGCGCCTGTGTGTTAGAATATGGTGGGTCTTGGGATTCACACTTGCCTTTGATTGAATTTGCGTATAATAATTCTTATCACTCGAGTATCGGTATGCCACCTTATGAGATGTTATACGGTCGTCGCTGTCGTACTCCTACTTGTTGGTTAGAAGCAGGTGAGAAACAGTTTGAGGGTCCAGATATTGTTCAGATGACGGCTGAGAAAGTTGCTATTGCTCGGGAAAAGTTGAAAGTTGCTAGAGACAGACAATAGATGTATGCAGATTCACGCCGCAGACCAGTTACGTTTGTTGAAGGTGAGTTAGTTTATCTGAAAGTTTCTCCGTGGAAAGGGGTTATTCGCTTTGGGAAACGTGGGAAACTAGCTCCACGATACATTGGTCCGTTTCGCATACGACAGATAGTCAACGACCAGACTGTTACTCTTGATCTTCCACCAGAATTAGCGGGTATTCATGATACTTTTAATGTCTGTTACTTACGTAAATGTAATGTTGAGGATGAAAGTCAGATTCTACCAGTTCATGATCTGAAAGTTGATTCGAAAAAGCGATTAATAGAAGAACCAGTTGAGATAGTTGATCGTAAAACAACGAAGCTTCGGAGGAAAGAGATTCCTATGGTTTTGATTAAATGGAAGCATAGTTTGGGTTCAGATTTAACATGGGAGACTGAGGCAGACATGAGGAACCGCTACCCTAGCCTATTTGAGCGCGATGAGATTCCGGGGACGGAATCTTCTTTAGGGGGAGAGATTTGTAACACCCGCGTTTAGGGCCTAGTTGTTTCGTGGCGGTGGTGAGTTATTTAATTGATTATATTAGTATATTTGATTGTTAATAATTATTTGCTATTTATTTATATATTTATTTGATGCTTGCTTGGTATTTAATTTGGATCGCGAGGTAAAAGGTAAAAATATTAGTTTAATATTTTTATATGATATTGGTACCATATGATTCTTTTTTATACGAGGGTCCCGAATATTACCTCTTTGCTTGTTAATGACTTGAGTAGGACCGCTTTATTTAGGTTTCTGTATGCTAGATATCAGTATTTGCACTGTGTAGTGTATTATGTTCAGTATTGACCTATATATATATAGCATTTGTGTGTGTTGATCTCATTTGTTTGGCTGCATAAGAAAAGAGAGAAAGAACCTTTTGCTCACACATACATACTTGAGTCCGTAAATCTGTTTCCGAGTTCTAAAGCGAGAGTTAACGGTTGGTTTTCGAGCAAGAGGTGTGTTGTGTTGTTTATGTCGGGTTTTGTTTAGGAAGTTCTTGAATGTTGTGTTTTAGCCGTGCGAAGTGGAGTCCACTACGTGCGTAGTGACTCCATTGCGTGCGTAGTGCATGTTGAAGAAGATGAAGTCGATGGGTTTTGGTCGCACGGAGTGTAGTCCACTACGTGCGTACCAGTTCCCATTGCGTGCGAAGTGGGTTAGCCACTTCGTAAGTTTGAAAGATCAATACGTGCGAAGTGGAGTCCACTACGTGCGTAGTGACTCCATTACGTGCGTAGTGATTCAGACGTTAATTCTGTAATTTAATTGCTTGTAGCCAATGAGAGTTGTCGTTTTTGTAAATTGGAATGTAATCCCAATTACTGACTAAGTTATGATGTGTTTCAGGAAACGAGAAGGCTCAGTGAAATTAGAATACTGAGTGTGGTGTTGGAGAACACAGGTGAGTGGACTTTAATGCACCAGTGGTTTTAGTTGTAACTGTTATGGTTACTTGGATTTTATACGATTAATCATGCGATAGACTGTTTAGTCTTATATGATTGTTTGATTGGTTATGTGATGATTATTGAAATTGTGTCCAAGATATGAGTATCAAGGCATGAAATTGTGCTCATGATGTTTGTGGCAGAGGTCAGCTAAGCGTGGTTTTGGGCTGGGTCAGTTGCTTCTGGTTAGGCAGTTTTAGATCCTCTGTCGCATTTGTTGTAGCAGAGGGGGTTTAACTGTGCCAGTTAGCATATGGCTATCGGTAGATCATTGCTATGGCCAGCATTGATCGTAGGCTCGGCAGAGCCGCCGGTCCTTTGATATTTGAGATAAACTGTTCATGTGATTGTTGTGGTTCTGCTTTAATTGCTTGTGGCTTGATTTTCATTCACTTAGCTTTGTGCTAATTCCGCACCTTAACTATCTGTTTCAGGTTTTGAGGGCACGGTAGGTTGCAGCTTTTGTGTACAGGGAAAGTTTGACCGTAGCTCTGATATTTTGGGTTTTAGAATGATGAGCCATACTTTATAAATATTTTGTAACACTAAAGGAAGTACTGTATGTTTGTACAGTGTTGGCTTTAATTTTAATGTTATTTCCTTTTTAGTTTTATAACGTATTACTTCCGCTGTGATTTAAAAAAAAAATGGCTTGTATTTTTGCGGTGTTACACATACCGTTCTTGCTTGGCTTGTTGTTGGAACATGTCCGACAACTCGCGCATCATGTCATAAGCACTCAAGTGCTCCATCGACTTTTGCAAGTCGGAGCTCATAGTGCTAAGCATGAGGCAAGTAACCTCGGTGATGTCTTTGAGGCGTTTTTCATAAGCCTCTCGAACGACCCTACTCGCGTTGGATGCAGGGACCTCGGGGATGGGTTCCTCAATGGTGGCCAACTTGTCCTCATGACGGAGGACAATCCGTAGTTGCCGTGACCAATCCATAAAATTGGTCCCATCGAGCTTATCCTTCTCGAGAAACACTCTTAAGGATATGTTTGACGTGGTGTGGTTGGTGCTAGTTGATGCCATCTATAATAAGCAAAGTAGATTTGGTTAGTTTGATTGAAATCCTCGTTAAAATAATTACCCCAAATGTTTAATGAAAAAAAACTATTTTAACAAGGGCTAAGAACCTTATTTCACCTTGCACCGTGACGGGTTTTCCGCGGATCACGTGGCAAAGTTATTTAGGCCGGAAACCATTGACCGATTGCAATCCATTATTGCAACTCTTAGTTCCTTGCGGGATCCTACTTGACAACCATTGTGCCAAGTTTGGCATGTTTGATCCCTCCACACCAATCCCAAATTAATATTTTACATGACCTCGGCTAGAGCTCGACGACCATATGAAAGATTAATTTGAAATTGTAAATCAACCATCAAGATACACGGTGGTACTCTAGCCCAATGGTCGACTCGGCTAGAGCTCGACAATCGACCTTGCGAGTTGCCACACGCGCCTTCCACACAGCTCATGCAAAGGCAATCTCGGCTAGAGCTCGACGATCAACCCTTACACGACTAGATTTGGGCGGTGTCATCTTATGGGTAGTGTGCGATTTACATTTAGAAAACGGGATTTAGTTTTCCGGTTAAAAAACCATTTTGAGTTTGATTAACAAAAGTGACAATAACCAAAAGTTTTCACTAGTCGGATACTAAACCAATTTAAATCCGTTTGTTAATCAAGTGTGCGCGCAAGAGTTGTTAAACCATTTTTAAAACTCTTTGGTTTTATTATTTGTCAAAAATTGTCTAGCATGCAATAGTCCTATAACTAATGCATAAACAATATTTAATAAAACCATCACACGCATACATAAGGTTGGTAACCATGCCCCTAAAACCTATGTGTTTTTCCCGTGAGCCACTACGGGAAAAACAAGTCATCTAAGGACAAAAACTCCTTGACTTGGATGTGCTCCCACTAAACCCACCACCTCCATTGGGCCTTCCGGATTTCGTGTTCGCCAAGACGTCACTCCATGGACTCCCGATGGTTGCTCCATATTACAATTACATAGAAAATTAAATAAATGGCATGCAAGCCACAAATCCTATTTTCTAGTACAATTACATAATAAGGAATATTTAAATGGCATGCAAGCCACAAAACAATTACATACCAAATAAATAAATAAATAAATTATTATTACAAACCATTGTGACATAAAGTCACCAAATGAATGAATAATAAAACATATAACCAAACATCCACAAGGTCTAGGGCATTTTTCTAGGGTTACCAACAAAACAGGTTCAATAGTGAACAACAACAACAAGATCAACATCAACAACATGGTGTGCCACACAAAACCATGTAAACTTATGTATAATGGTTAAGATTTTTACAAAAACACTCAAGGCATTAAAAATCCCATGTACTTATGCATTAGTAACACCAAACCATTTTTGATGAAACATATTCATAAATACATTATGTAAGTATATGCAATTATTTATTTTCATGCCAAAATAATAATCCACATATAAATACACTAACCATTATACAAGGCAACTTCAAAAACTAAATTTTAATTTCTGGACAAAAATTCCAGAAACCAAAATCCAGTGCCAAAAACCCAAAAATAATTTTTATTTAAAAACAAAGTTTCAAAACAGAATCTGTACAGCGATATTCCGCGCCGCGTAACCTCATGAGTTCCGCGCCGCGGAAATTGACGAACAGAAAACACTAAACTTTATTTTCGGGTTTTTCAGGCCACCATGTGCAAAAGTAGTATAGAGGTGGCTCTGATACCACTGTTGGGGTTCTATGTACACAGCGGAAGCAACAAGGTACAACATACAAAGCATAAAGTACAAATAATCAAAGCATAAAACCCCAAACCATGGACCAAACTCTATAGCTAACTTAAGCAACATGCAAAACAGAAAGAGAAGATGTTATACCCTGCTCCTTAGCTCCAGCAACTTGAAGATGTGGTGGTGATGACAAGAAAGCAAAGAAGCTTTCCTCTAATGAAGTCCACCCCGGGTATTGTCCTCTCTCCTTGTACTAGCAAGCTTGGATGATCTTCTTCCAGTATAAATCACCACAAGAACAGCCACCAATATGCAGAAATTCGGATCTCCTCTTGGCACTCACAAGAACACTCTAAAAGTTCTCTCAAGACTAAGTGGGTGCGAGTTTTTGCAAAAGGATAGAATGAAAAGCAAATGGGGTTATTTTATAAACCCAGAGATGTCACTTCCTCTCCCAAGGCCGGCCAAGAGTTCTCCAGAAGAAAGCCACATGCATTGGGCAAGAGTGGAGGTGGAGAATCTAACCATTGCATGCAGTCTGACAAAATTCCGCGCCGCATGCCCGTAAGGTTCCGCGCCGCGGAATCTCCGCGTCGCGTATCCTTAAGTGCTCCGCGTCGCGTTATTTGCTAGCACATCAATCTTTCCATTTTGACACCATTGGTCCCTCCATCTTTTAGGTTGTCGAGATAGGTCCTCAGTGTGTGACCCAATAGGACCATACATTATCGGTAGTGATCTAAATGGCATACGTGTGTCAGCGGGCATACTCCAACGCTATCATAGCTTCTATGCAAACATACAACGAACAACAAGCAACAAGCAACCTGGAATAGCCTCTACGGCCGTAGAGAATGTGTCCTACGGCCGTAGGACACCTTGCGGACACCCCCTACGGCCGTAGGAACAAGCCCTACGCCCGCAAGGGTCCTTTTCCAAGAAATCATACCCTTCGACCGTAAGGACCATACCCAATGGTCGTAGGTTATGTACTCACGTCCGTAGGCTTCGTTCCATCTCCCGTAGGTGGTAGATCACATAAAACTCACTTCTACGGCCGCAGAGAACCCTACCTACGGCCGTAGTGACCACGACAACCTCCTACGGCCGTAGAGATGGTTTCCTACGCCCGTAGGGACCTCCGTTACAGCAGACTCCGTCCTGTTCGAAGCTCAGACCTGCAACTCGGGTTTTTACCACTTTTAATCGACTGAAATCGCATTTTAAACATTCCTACATGTCTTTTAACATTCATATAACATTACCTACATGTCTCTTAACCTATTAACACCTTTGGTTGATCAATTCAACCCTTCAAATGGGTTTCTTCCTTCAAGAAGCCAAAACTAAACTTTCTATGGAGAAATACTTACAAGGAAGCAAGAAGATGACACAAAGATCTTTAATCCAGCAACTAGAACCCACAATCAGATTGTTTTCTCCTTGATTTCTCTTCAAATCTCCAAAAGTGTGAGTGTATATGCTTAGTACGTATGTTTGTGTATGTGTTATGTGTGTTAACAGAGGCAACAATAAGAGATAAGTACATAAGACCGACCTTAAGGTCTAATACCCCTCACGGTTATTTTGTTCTCCTATTCAACCTACAACACTACTTAGGTTTACCCGTTTCAACTAACGGAGATATTTTCGGAATCATTATCTGAAACCGTTCAACAATTAACCAACTCTATCTATTAACGACATATTTCCAACTTTAGCCACACAACCACATGTACCAACAAATAACAACAATTAATCAACAAAACAACTTGAACAACTTGTTAACGTCAATGTACAATTACACAAACACAATGTACTACTATCTACTACTAGGCCCTAAATTAGGGTGTTACATCAATTTTTTTAATTTTTTATATACGTGTTACGACGGGGTTTATAAATATAATTTTTGTACTAAATTAAATTAAATAATTAGATTGATTGTCACATCTATGGTCATTTGATTATATATATAGAAGTTCTATATTAATAAATCGATTTAAAAAGATTATTTTATAAAGTCATTCTAATTTAATTTTTTCTAATTTTATAAATACATCAACATCAAATTTATTGACTTAAGTTTACAATAAACATTTCACAGCTTAAAGAATTACAAATAATATAGAAAATCCTTATAAAAAGAGTAAATTACAAATCAATTTTTTTTATCTTATTATAAAAAAATAAAAAATAAATAAAATAAAATAATGCGAGCTAGAGTATAAAGAGGGTGATAAAATATTAAAGAATAGTATTATAAAAATAATATTAAATATATCATATAATTATTAACAATATATAGCTATAGCAGTATGTAAAAAAACTAATATTTTATATGAATAGTAAATGACAAAACATAATTAACCCATTAAAAAACCACATGTTAAAAAGAAGAAAAATTGAGTTTGCCATGAATCGAACCCATGAGCACATGTGTCTACTGTAACTTACCACTGCTGTCAAACCACCTTTTGATATATGTACGGAGGTTTATGTATATAACTGTCACTTTTTAGTGTAGTAAAAGACAAAAAAAATTCCCCAAATTGTATGGTATAGTAATTAATATGTTTTTTTTATTTAGTTATTATTAAATAAAATCGGGTTAAATAGGTCAACTTCGAGTTATCGTGTTCGTTTCGATCATTTCCCTGTCCTTTTCGGGTCGACCTTTTTTTATCCAGCTAAGTTTCTTGTCGCGTTCGTGTTAAACGTAGGTCATATTCGGTTCGGCTTGAGTTTCGTTACATGCTGAGAAATACCAAACCCTACTTCATATATCAAAGCACCCAACCATCTCTCTCTCTCTCACTCTCTCACTCACTCACTCTCACTCCCTCCCTCCCTCACGTGGCACCACCGTCCCAATCACTATCGTCTAGCTCAACCATCATCATCACACAATAACTAACAACCTTCTTGTCTCTCTCATTGTCTCTATTTCTCATAACCCATCACGGCATCACCATATACTATCATCTCCGCTATGGTAATTTAGATCCGCCAGCAACTATAGCTTGTGTCATTGATATCCCCGAACATTGCTATGTCAAACATCATCGCTACCAAACCCCATATTTGCAACTTCCACCGTGCAATCTCCTCCATGTTTGATCTAAATATCTCGTGGTTTTAATATATCGCCTGAAAGCCAATATATGAGTTGATTATAACATGATATTAACGTTTATTTACCAAAATGCCCCTCAATTTCTCGGGTGAAAATGACTATTCACTTTGCTAATAGATATATAAGAGAATAAGACGTTATAATTCAGGTTCATAACTTACTGTGATTATACAAGATGCAACTGAGAGAAAGTAGAAATACATTAAATTAACTGTTAAAATATTACATTAACTAATCAATGACCATAGCTTCTGCACTCCCAGCAGTATCCTGCACAATGTTCTTGTTCTCATAAATTGCCATTCGCATTTCCTCAACCATACTTTTTTGCTCTTCCTCAATAGTGTTCTGCAACTCATCAACCTGCATGAGATTTAAAGAAAAAAATGAGCATCATTAACACTAATGAGGTAAAGTAATTAGTATTCTCGTTTAAACGACAGTAAATAGACGTAAAAGATAAGATCAGCGTACAAAATTCAGTTAAACAGGCTTCTAAGGTCGAAAGCCCTTCTCGTTATTTTGCAACATTTGACAAAAAAAAATGTACAGAAAAAGTTGTTCTAAAATCAATTTGTGGGAAAACTAGATTAATTCTCCCAAAATGAGATTCACAAACTTTTTAAAAAAGCTGCATCTTTTGTGCCCAAATTATATAACTTATTATATGACTTGAGGGCCTTTTACACAAATAATATTTAACTTAATATCACAACTAGTTTTGAATATTTTTTTAACTTAATGTCAGACCACAAAATAAGTCTAAGCTTTTATATGCAAAAGGATTTTTATCAGTGTATTCATTTACAAAATCCTCTCAAGAAATATTATACTAAACTTTCAGCCCATGCAGTTCAAAGATTATTATGCTGGGAAGCTGGAAGGCACAAGATCCACAGAAGCAAACAACACCACCAAAAAAGAACAAAAAAATAAAAATAAAAAAGAACCTACAAACATGGAGAACACAATGTAGAACTCACACCATTGACGACCTGTAATAATCCCTTCAGTAAACTTATCAAAACTATCCATAACCGAAGAAAACATGTAAGCTGTGTTTTGAGATAACCAGCATGACATTTCTAGTCTTCTATACTGGAGACTGCTTTTTGCTGGTAGCTGGTTATCACTTGTCTCGCATTGGCCACTTAACATGTGCGAGCTTGAATTAAAGAAAGAGAAAGGCAGAAAAGAGATTGGGGAGGCAGCTAATTGAGACAAAATGACCCAGAACATTTGCGGGCATGCTGATCGTTCAATATATTATTAACAGCCACGGGTGCCATTAAGTAGCGAAGCAGTGTTTCTGAGATTTAGACCCTGTGATGTGAGCATGGAAATTATTACATAGGAGTATAGGACTGACTCATCAAAAACATATTTTATACCAGGCCAGAAGGGGATGTTAATTTCATGTTCAATGAGATTAATTTCACACCAATGCATTTGATGTTGAGGACAACTATAGTTTCCATGGGATCCTGGATTCAAGTACCGATTGAGATTAAGTTTCGACTTTCAAAGCTACACCTTCAGGGAGGGTGTAACTATACCGTTAAGAAAGCATCTACAAACCAACATTCTCATAATAAAGGTTTCACCAAGTTTACTTGTTGTAAATATTGTCATTATAAAGATCTTCTCAGATGAAATCCCCACTTTAAGTATAAATACATGAAGTTATTGAGATTGTTAACAGTCCATGTGTTGGGTTGTGGAGTATACTGGTGTTGCTGAAAGAATGAAAACAACTTTGAATGAAAGGCAAAGGTACAAGGCTTTATGCAAGATTGCCAAAGATGTTATAGGCAGATTCACTTGATGCAACAACATACATGATTATTCATGCTATGGCAAGGCAGAGAGGTAAATCTCTCAAACTGGAAGGTGTTCAATTGTGATGCGTACGTAAAACTTAAAGATTGACACACACAAGCTTGACACAAAGCCCAAGAAATGCATATTCAATCCAATGGTAGATACCACTTCTAGGGTGATGAGAGTAAAAAAAGCCAGCAAACATACATATGCCACATTGAATGATAAGAAGGGCAAGCCTTAAGCTGTACAGAAACCAAACAAAAAGGATCAAGTGGTGTTTGAAGAGATTACAATGGAAAACATCACCCGTTGTAGTAGGTTTTCAGGAAGCAGAGAGGGTTAAAAAACCAGTAGAAAATCTGAAAGCAATAGTAGCTCCAACGATGATTGTAGGAGTTCAAGATACAATGATGCAAATAGAGCAATTCTGACACTATGAAATTGAAGATAGACTCTATCTACAAACTATTTGTTATTGACCTACACGCAAACACTCTATTAACACATTATTTGCTATTGACCGAGAGTGGTAAAGCCAAAGTCTTATCCAGCTAAAAGCATTAATAAATCGATAAAGTGGGAGCAGGTTATGAAGGAAGAGACGGGTTCACCATTAAAATTAAACGTGGTCTTTAGTCAAGTTACCCACAAGGAAAAGAGCACTACAAAACAAATGGGTGTTCAAGACCAAAGAAGAACATGATGGCAGCGAGAGATACACAAGCAGATATTGGTGGTTAAGGGTTTCCAATAGAAAATAGGAGTTGATTACAACGAGATCCTTAAGCTGTGAAGATGACTACAGTCAGCTTACTCTTGAGCATTATGACTGGAGAGGATTTGCATCTAGAGCAGCTAGAAGTCAAGACACCTTTATAACATGGTGACGTTGATGATAACATCTACATGTCACAATCAAAGGATTTCAGAGGGTTAGGAAAGAAAAGTAGGTTTGCAAGTTCAAGAAAAGTTTGCACTGGTTGAGGCAAGCACATGGAATGGTACTTTGACTTTAGAAATATGAAAGGAGAGGGAACACGATATTTGCCATGAACCACAGTTGTTATGTAAATAAATTCAAGACCTATATCATTGTTTTGTTGTACACGAGAAAACTTTGATAGTAATAAATTGGACACAAGAAAAATTAGATAGTAATAAATTGAAGAGGTGTTTGTCTCTGGAAATCGAGATAAGGATTTGGGATAGCAAAGCAATTACTTGGTGTAAGCAGCATGTACTCTAATGTTATCCCAGAAGAAACACATTAGGTAGGTGATAGAAAGGTCTGAAAAATGCTATGATCAGGAGTACGTCTTTTAGGGAACAACCTCAAGCTTACGAAGAAGCAATCAGCCAATCACTACACAAGGAAGAGACGGCTCAAGTTCCTTATAATAAGGCGGTTAGCAATTTGATGTATGCTATGATTTGCATGATGCCAAATATTGCTTATACAGTGGAATTGTTAACAAATTCATGTCAATCTGGGCACAAAGAATAGAAACAGTCAAGAGGTAGTATGGTTATAGAAGACGAGTGTTATCTCCGAAAGCTATTCAGATGCAAATTTGGTTGGTTGTTCATATTCAAGCCACGGAAGCATGTTATCTTATGTGTTCACAATTAGTGGAACAACCGGACTACAAATGAGGGTTGCTCTTTAAGGCCCTAGAAGCAAGTACAAGACGATTATAGAAGCAAGCAAATACCTTACATGGTGGAAGAACTTCCTAGTAATAGTAATGAATGAAACAAGAAGACTTTGTTCTTTATAGTGACAACGAGATCGTAGTTTGTCTTGCAAAGAACCCGGTGTTCCATAGTAGAATGAAACACATTCAGATAGTACGGCATCATTATGAAAAAACCGTACCGAAGAATCATGCAAGTATGTTTACCAAGGTAGAAACAACATAGAAATTAGAGCTTTACATAACTTAAATTAGGACTTCTAGATGATTAATGAGAAGGCATCATGCTAAAGAGAGGAGGTTACCCGGTTTTTAGGTTTACTAGAGTTACATGTCTTGGAAGATTGTTGAGCTAGAGAGAGGGTTACACAAAGTTTGGTTTACTTGAGTTGCATGTCTTGAAGCACAGTTGAGGTAGAGAGAAGAGGTTATAGGGTTTTGGGTTTACCCGGGTTACATGTCATGGAAGACAGATAGACTAATGATCAGCCTCAAAATAGGAGAGTGCGATTAAGGGATGGCAATGAGACGGGTATAGGTGATCCCATACTCCGTTTATAAAACCATGGTCATGCCCGGTCTCGTCCCGTCGGGTACCCGGTTACTAAATAACCAATTTAACAATCTTAGTCGACTAAACTAATTAGAAGTTAACCTTAATCATATCGAAACAACAAGACTTTTTTAAATAGTTTTAACAATTAACAACATTAACAAGTTAAAAATTTAACAAATGTCACATACAATCATCCACATACAAGTTTAAAATATCTAAATTTTATGATAAGATATATCAAATTATCACATAAAATTGTAAATAATATTATCAATCTTCATTCCTCTATTCTCACACATCGAAGTTCAACAAGTTGAGAACTTTCAAAGTGAATGTTCTACAATTGTAGAAATAAACAAACAAAATCAACAATTAAAATAATAATTAATTAATATATATGCCTAATTCTAAAGTTTATACGTCGTATATGTTTACTTCATTACCAACATCGTACACATAGTCAACTTATAATTCTAAATATACTAAAATAAAACTTTCAAATCATAATATGTTAGTAATAGAACTATATATTATAAATAAATAAATGGTTTGGTGTCAACTAAATTGGACCTGGTAATTGGGTGGGTATTGACTAAAACCATAACCGTCCCAAACCCACGAAATTTTTTATAATAAATCTCATACCCGGTCCCACAATTATTTACCCATCCCAATACCCGCCCCAAAAGTATTGGGTTTGGAATTTCCCGTTGGGACCGGGTATTTTGCAATCCTCAACTGATTTGGGAGACTCATGGTTGCCAAAGGAAATGATCGCCGCCATTGTCGGAGAAGTCCAAGGGCACTAAAGCAGCATGACTAGGACAACTGGTGGGATTCAAAGGGGATAAGTAAGTGAAATTTAAACACCATTTTCTTAGCACCATGCTCAAACTATGCTGGTCCATTCAGCTTTAAATGTCATCTCCTTTACAGCTTGATGATTGAAGTTAGTGTTATCATTATACATAAACTAAAATATATTTATTTATTAATGGTCAAATATTGAGATGTCATTGATCAATTTTTAAACGCACTGAATATAACTAGACTGAAATTTGTACTCAGTTAATGTCAGACAACTATGAACGACAAACTACAATTGCATTCACCGCCTATTAAATACAAAGACGATCGACAGTGAAATCTTCTGGTTCCCATTTACACCAATGCTCCAAGTAGCTATTTTGGGTTTGAAAAAGAACCTGAAGCTAATGTTTCAAGTATGGCAATAGAGCTAGTAAGACTCTTAAAAAGTATATATATCAGTAATGCAAGTGACTATCAACTTATCAAGAGCTATGAATTGTCTTGCATTTCTATTTTGGGTAAACAGAACCCTACACATATAACTCATGATTTAATCAACTAGTGCAGTTTTTTAACTGCATATGCAAAAATGGCCCATCAAGTAGCAAAGTGACATTTTAAGAACTCTTAGTGTGCAAAAAGTACATACCACATGCAACAGAAGAGCAAATTGCTTTTTACGAAGCTCCAATGTCCTTGAAGTTGCAGTATTCTCTGCTTCCAAAGTTGCAATCTCCTTCTCCAGTTGATTAATCAGCTTCTGGGTCTCAGATCTTGGCGGCTGTTGAGCAATCAACTTCCTAATCGTCTCACATTCCTCCTTATGCTTCCTCTCAACTTTACTCTCCTCAAGCTGCTTTTTCAAATCCTCGATGTCATTCTGTGCTTCCAGTATCTTTCTATTAATCTCATCATTCAATTCATTAAAATTCTCCTTCTCTCTAACATTAGCATCAATTACAGCCTTCGTTTTGACCAATGGAAGCTCGAAAGTCTTGAGCTCCTGCAAGAAAGCCTTAGTAAGCCTCTCACAGTCAGCATGATTGTCTGCGTCTTTTGCAGTTTCCATAGCTAAAGAGGTGAACTTTTTTTGAAGCTTTTTTAAGGGAGGTTCACCTCTTGTGGTTGTTGTTCTAGTAAGAAGCCTATGTTTAATGATTATATCATCTTCTAGGGCTCCAAATGCATAATGTGCAGCTCCTCCCGTGGTTTCACCTCTACCACTAACTTTTCTAGGTTTCAACATTGATCTTAGCAGAATTAGATGCTAGTTAGGCCCTGAAATTTAAGGGTTTTTATCAAATTAATGAAGAAAAGAATCAAGATATCATTATCATGTGACCTAATTTCTAAACGAAGTGTTATTACCGTGATTAATCGTGAGACAGGAGAGTGGAAAAGGGAAAGAGCACGGACCTTCTTCTTTGTAATATTGCAGATTCAGAGCATTAGTGAAATAAGACGGTGACGGCGATGACGATGGATTTTATTCCAGCGGTTCGAAACAAAGCATCAAGCGGTAGAGGTGGCTACCGCAACGCCTATAGCGATTTGTTTCCTTTCTCTGAATTAGTTTACGTTTAATAGGAAGGGAAGATGGATATGTGCAACCAGAGTTAAAAAAGTAAATAAAAATAAAATACCTAATAAACGTTTTCTTAAAAATATTTAAGGGAATAAAATCATTTAAGATATAGACTAGATTAAATACTCGTGTGATATATGTGTTTGATTTAAAAAATTAATAAATATTAATCATTAATAAAATAACATTAAATAACTATAAACACGAAAAATATAAGAATTTAAAAAATGATGAAAGACAACAGCAATATTAAGATCAGCGATAGAAGCTTTGCCGCGATTTGATCATTATTATTATAATTATAAAAAAATAAAGAGTTAATTACTGATTTGGTCCCTGTGATTTAGTCAAAATATCATTTTCAGTCCTTTATTTCAAAAATTGATGTTTTTGGTCCCGGTGAATGTCATTTTGTCACATGTTTGATCATTTAACTAACTTTTCGTTAGTTTTCTGTTAGTTTTGTCTCTTTATAGGATATTTTAGTCTTTTCACATAGAACATATTTAATCTTTTCCCCTTCCCCAGATCTTCAAGCTTTCCCCAGATTCAAGACCACCGTTGAAGCAAATGCTGTCCAACCCCCCTACACTGTGTCAACCATTGAAGCAATCCCTAACATTTTCCCTAAAACCTTCTAGATTCTCTTCCTTACGTCTTAGGTCATCCTCTCAATCGGTCCTCACGGAAGCCCTGTCCACAACCCCTGCAAAAACCTGGGTCAAAATCCTATCTGAAGCCCTGCTCTTCATCCAAAAGTTATGTGGGAAGACCGTCGTCGTCAAGTATGGCGGGGCAGCCATGAAATCAGAAGCTCTTCAGTCGTCTGATCACCGATCTTGTTCTCCTTTCCTGCATCGGTCTCCGTATCATGTTTGTCCACGGCGGCGGTCCCGAAATTCATTCAATGGCTCAATCGTTTGGGCATTCAGCCTAATTTCCTCAACGGGCTACGAGTAACCGACGCAACGACTATGGAAATTGTGTTGATGGTTTTAGTTGGTAAGGTTAATAAACATTTGGTTGGACTGATTAAAAAAGTTGGTGCGACGGCAGTGGGTTTGTGTGGAACAGATGGACGGATTTTACCGCCGTCCCTTCTCCAAATTCAGCTCAGTTAGAAATAAATTTCTAAATATGAACAAATTTCAACCTTTACATTCTCTTTTCAGTATCATGTTTTCCTGTGGTGGGGGAAAGAAATATTTTAGATTCAGAACTGCTCTATATACTTCTACTACAAAGTATGACCATGAATTACTAAAATTTGAACAAAGGAAACCAGCAAACCAGATTAAGAATTTCTTGTGGTGGGTCTTACTATCAATGCTTTGGTGTAGTTAATGATAATACATTCTTACATTAAAGTAGGGTAAAGTCAGACAAGGAAACCAGCCAAGCAGGTGTAGAGCTCCTTGTGGTGTCAAATTTGATACAAGTACATGTTCGTTTGGGAAATTTCCAGCGTAGATACCTCGGTGTTATGGCGTTAATCAATGACAACTTAATTCCGGTGATTGCTTCAGTGGATGGATGCAGATGGAACAGGGCAGTCTTATAATATAAAAGAGTGAAGAATAAAGATGCTCATGAGAGTTTAGTTAAGATAATTGATGTTAAAGGAGTGAAGAAGATGATGGATGATGACACAAATGACAACTCAATCATGGTTAAATGACACAAATACCCCCTGCAAATAGTTCACTAAAGTTTGCAAATAGAAGTCCGTTTGCTAAAGGGCCAAGAAGGTGAAAAAATGACATCCACATGGATCAAACAGATCAATTTTGAAAATAAAGGACTAAAAATGATATTTTGTCTAAACCATAGGGACCATTTGAGTAATTAACTCAAAAATAAATAATTAAAAAATATTTATTGTACATTAATTTAAACTTTTCTATATATAATCATATAACTTCAAAAGTTAAATTACAATAATAAATGAGATTAGATTAGTTTAATTATAATTAATATTTAAATATATTAATTTGATTCGTATTTAGTAGGATTATATTCAAATCATCTATAATAATTTTAATATATAGATAAGTAAACAACTTTGGCTTATTAAAGTCAAAATCACAAAATATTAGTGGATGGTTATGATTTAAATTGATTAAAATGGACCGATAGAATTGTTTAATAAAAATATTTAGAATTAGTCTTTTATTATATTTAGAGTAAATTACTTAAATGGTCCTTGCGGTTTGCTCAAATTTGCTAGTTTAGTCCTTTAAAAGCGAAAATTACTCCAGAAGTCCACATGGTTGACATTTTGTTACTGCAACTGTCATTTGTGCTAACAGTTAAAAATGACTGTTACTTGTCTTTTAGTGCAGGGGCATTTTGGTCTTTTTAAACTTTCCCAGTCTCATGTTCTTCTTCTTCGTTATTCCAATTCTCTACAAACTTCAATGATGATTCACACTTTCACTATCATCATCTTCTCTCTCTTATTTCCTCCATTAACATCACAACCTTGCCATCATATTGATCATCAAATATTACTTGATTTCCAACACAAAATCACCTTTGACACTTCAAATCTTTTACAATCATGGACACCTCAATCTCATTACTGCAAATCATGGAATGGCTTTGCCTGTAAAAGATTTCAGCCACGATGGCTGCACCACCCATTCCATAACTTACATTTGATAAACAACCCCCATTCCGTCATCAGAGATGCCCTTACAGCTTCAACCCCTATATATACTTTCCCATTTTCAAAAGCAAAAATAAAAAAGCAAATTAACACACACATCTCATCGTTAATGAAACAAAAATATGTAAACGCACATATATACGTGAATGAGATGATAATATATAGATATAGACAAATTAATCAAATGTACATACCTCATCTTTTCCAAACGAAATGTAACACCGTGTTTCACGAGCTTAAAATTAGCGTCAATTTAAACTTTTTAAACTTATTTATCAAGCGCTTGCAGCGGATATAATCACCATTTACAAAAATATCAGATTGTTATCTGAATATTTAACATTTCATACAACAGGTGTTACCGCAACTAACAACCGACCATCGGATCACATGCATATAAATAACAATTAGTGTTCCTTGAAATACACATACTACCCACGAGTAATCCCAGCTCGCCAGACCATCAGTCACTAACCTGCGAAAAAGGGAAATCTTGCACCGTTAGCTACAACTAGCTAGTGAGCACCAATTTACACATAAGCATCAATAAGCATGCTATCACATCACAATATGGCACACAGAGCTAAGCTATCACATAGCGGTGTGCCGACATGTCAGCGGAATCATATCTTACGAGGTAGCTAGCCTGGCTTAACGATCCAAGTTGGGGAATCAGTCACAACCATCCGCATTGGTGGGGGAGCGAAGAGCAGCCCACCATCACGTTTACCAGTTCCGGCTTGCACCGAGAACCCCATTTCACAACCAGTTCCGGCTTTCACCGCGAACCCCATTACATAACCTTGAGCATCCACTATCCAAGTACCATTTACTTGAACCCTGCACATGAGATGTAAACTAAACACATTAGTTTTGTTTAGGAACCCACTTCTTGGTGGGTTCAGATGAGGAGCACTTAGCATCTCCATCTGGTTGAACTGGCTGTTCAGCTTGAGTAGGAGCTGAGTCCTGTGTAGGCTGATCAGCTTGATCTTGTTCAGGCCTTGAGATTTCTACATCACATTCCTTAGCCTCATGACCTCTACTTCTACACTTATAGCATCTCCTTCTTCCAATGATTATAGAAGGTAGAGAGTCTAACAATCCTTGTGAGAACTTACTCTCAGTCTTAGGATTGTATATGGTGGATAACTTTTCAACTTTCTTTGCAAGTTAATTTACTTGATGATCACTGACTTTGGACTTACCTTTGTCAAATCTTTGTTTGTTATCCTTAGAAGTTTGACTAACAACCTTCTTTTCCATGACTTTGGACTTACCTTTGCCATGGTGACTGGACTCACTAGTTTCAACAGATTTGGACTTACCATTGTTGATCTTTTTGGACTTACCGGACTTACCATTGTTGTGATTTGACCTCTGACTTACATTGGTCTTCCTATTCTTGTAACTTCTCTCCGAGCCAGATAGAGAATGTTGTCTTTTGAAAGGATTTGGATTTAGCCTTTCTATGACTGAAGTTCTTTGAATAGGCTAAGTGCCTAATCTGTCCAGCACAGACTTACCATGCTGTTTGGATGTTGAGCACTCATTTCCATGATCTTTAGCTTTCACAAACATATTGAATTTCAATTTTGGATCATGTCTTTTCTTTAAGGCTGACTTCTGAGACTCAATCAGTTGTCTATCCTCCTCAGAGTCTGTACTTGCTATCTCATCATCAGCTACATAAGCTGCTGTTTGATAGTCACCTCCAAGTACAACCTTTACCTGTTTAGGTATTTGTTGGTTAATGCACTTTTCAGCAAGCTTTGATGACTTACACCAAGACTCAGTAACCTTTTAAAGTTGATCAGCTTTGTCTTTAGCTTCTTGAATTTCTTCACTTAGAAGTTTATTAATGTGTCTTTGGCATTCAAGATCACATTGTGCTTTCTTACCAACATCAATGAGAGATTGATTTTCCTTAATCTCATCTTTAAGTTTAGCTATTTCAGCTTTGAGGTCATTCTGAGACTTAAGGCTGGTCTTGAAATCATTCAACAGATAATCAAAAGCAAGACCCTTTTCTTCATGTGTGTAAGAGTAGAAATTACTGACCTTATACATGAAAGCAGGATCCCAATCACTGAGCTTGCTGTTTTCCTCAGCTTCCTTCATTTCAGCTTCAAAGATTGATTCGGACTGACCATAATCAACTTCGTCAATTTCAAACTCTTCATCTTTTTGAGCCATAAGACATACATCATCATCTGAGGTAGATAATTTTGTTGGGGTTTCGAGAACGACCAGCGGAAGCATGGTACAACAAAAGTTACATAAAGTACAAGTCTAAAACAACAAAACCCCAAGAATGTACCAAACTCCATAACATAAAATGCAACATGAAGGACAGAAGAAAAGGAGAAATATACCCTTGCTGATCTTGCTGGAGAGAACCAAATCTTTGGATGACCAAGAAGACCAAATCGAGCCTTCCTCTATCGTTGATCCACACCGAGTTTGTTCAATCTCCTAGTATTAGCTAGCCATCAGTGATCTTCATAGCTTGAAATCACCTCTGGAACATCAGCCCAAGAATCTCCAAGCTCTCCTCTTTCTTGATCACACTTACAACTCCATAACTCACCTTGTCTTGAAGAGAGAATATGGTGTATGTGTATGTTAGACTAGAGAGATTTTTTTTAAAATGCATGTCCAACTTCAAAATGAGACCTCCAGATCTGTTTTAACCCCAAAAGGCCGGCCAAGAATGATCTGGAAGCAATCCAACTTGATTGGTGGAGAATGAAGGCAACATGCAAAAGTTGCATGCAATCTGACAGGGGTTAGCGCCGCTAACTCTTAGGGTTTAGCGCCGCTAACGTTAAAAGTTAGCGCAGCTATCGGGCCCTTAGTTAGAGTCGCTAACCTTAAGGAGTTAGAGCCGCTAACTCTAAAGAGTTAGCGCCGCTAACTCCCATCAGCATGCCAACTCTTTGCAATTTGACAAAATCAGTCCCTCCACTTAGGTTGCTGTCGAGATTGATCCCCGGTGTGTGACCTAATAGGCCCATACATCATTGGTAGTGATTCATATGGCGTTCGTGTGTCAGTGGGCATATTCCAACAAACTCCCACTTGCACATGACACACCGTACCCAAGAAATCACAGACAATGAGCGGCCTCTAGTAAAGCATCTTTGCCCCCAAGTCAGTATGGGTTTTGTCATCCTGAACAAAATCAAAAACCCTAACAAATATGGGATGCCTATAGATAAGTGATCAAACATCCTTTTGTTCGCGATATCCTTGTGCACACGAGACATGGATTAATATGTCAATCTCCAGATCGTTCACGATTATGTTTCTCGATCTTGATTGGTGGTGACCAAAATTTAAGGACATATCTGATTCTCAATCAATATTCCTTTGTGCATGGCCATGCTTATTTTTGGTGTCAGCGCCCAATCATTGAGGGGCCCAGGGATATCTCTCATACTAGAGGAACAAATTCCGTTGACTGTACAATCCCATAGCGTGAACCTTGTCTTACTTAACTATTCCCTTTATAATAGCCAGTTACGAACTACGTTTTGAAATAGCCAAAGTAAGAAAGTTTCATGCTATAGCAATTCATACATCTCAGGTCGAAGGACGTAATGATATTATCATCCCGAGTTACTTGTGACCATGATCCATGAAGTGAACTCAGGTGCGTTTCATGCATTCAATCCTTGATTAATGCATAACCAACACCTAACCTCAGCCTTATTTCAAACTTCCTTCCCTTGAAGAATGACTGACTGTGGAAATTTAGAATGTATAAACATTCTGGGAAGTGGTTAAACATGCTAAGATGGAACACAGTAAAGACCAATGAAGGTAACCGCGTCATGCGTATATATAGTCTCCATTATATATCGATACAATCATCGGTGAGCAGTACTGCTTACCGTTCCCAAAGCTTATAAGTAAATCAAACATTTACTAAAACGATATTCAAGCCTAGTCATAAGCATGAACAATACTATTATACCTAGTATGAGATCCATCACTAGTATTTAACAATGGCTTAACTATGGGATCATCTACACGATATCCCTTTGTACTCTTTTGTATTCTCTTATTAAACCACTTGCAAAGTGTTTATCAAAGAGATCATACATAATATTAACATAGTCGTCATATCCTCAATGTTACCGAAGTCTACACTAGGATTAATGACACTAATGATTATCAGAGTCGACATACTCTCAATGTAACCGAAGTTCACAATAGAGTCACTGACACTCATGTTTATTAGAGTCGACATACCTTCAATGTAACCGAAGTGCACAATAGGGTCAATGACACTCACTTAAATCTAAATGTCGTATCTACACCACATATTTGAATATTCAAAACTTCGATAAAATCGACAGTCTCACAAGTATAGATTTGCTTGCAGTAATAACTTACTCAAGACAACTTTATTTTCGTCGAACATCAAGAACATACATCAGTATTTCTTGAATTTAGAATCCACTTTACTTCATGTTCATATTTGTACTCGTAGAACAATAATTCCATCAATAGGTTGAGAACAACCCTAAATTAGGAGATTATTTTCATTTGAGTATATTTTATTAGGAACATTTAAAGCTCCCACTAGCTCTGACAAGAGTATCTGGCTTAATCTACACTTTCTAGAAAACTCATTCCTTTGATTTTCTCGTAAAGCAAGATTACAGCCATAAGATGCAAATTTTATCGACTTCATTCATGGACACAACTTGGACATAATGGATATATATATAAGACCTCGGAACATGTTTCAAACATATCCTCAACTTAACCCTGCGAAGGAACTTGGCCTTTTATTTCCATGTGAATTTACTTGTTTCCCCAAAGCGACAACAATGTTTCACATAATCCAGACCTAATCTTACATCCACGTGAACTAACTTGTTTCCTCAAGGTGACAACAATATTTCACTTTTATCCAAGTTTTCTTCAACATATCCACTAGAACATGTTTCCATATAATCAACATGAAACACTTTGTCTCTAGTCGGTATTTGATGTTGTCTATAATTGCATATATGTTAGTCCCTTCACCCTTCTTGGATCACACCGTAGGTGTGGGATTAACCCAAGTCAAGTACTTGGATGCAGCAAATGGGTTACATCTATTTATACCATTATCTTCTTATATTCACTAGTGAACACAGGGTCCCACTATGTTTACGATGAATGGTGACATCACAATGATTCACCATCAAGCTGCTGTTGCTAAAATATGACAACCTCATATCTAAACAGTCTTCTTGACTTCCACCAGATTTAAAGAAGCAATGGATAGTGTCAACATTATGTCTCTTATTTAAGTTTTACATTCTTCCACTGGAATGCTTTTGTAAATTGTCTTCTTCCTTTTGAGCAACCAAATATGGTTCCCATAAGTCTAAGAAACAATTATCCAAAACTCAGATGAACTACTTAAATGTATAGGCATCAACTTATAATTCATCCATCTCCCACTGAATGTAGACTGGATAATTATGAGTTATGAGATTGACAAGCAAAGAACTCTTTCTAGTCAAAATCTCATTGGATGCTTAAGTGACCATAATGTTGTGTTTTTAGATTGAGGACTTGGTTCATAAAATTAATGTATACCAATCACATTGAATACATGTTTTAGGACTGCCTTTCACCAGATCATCAACAAAGATATCCGGTTTTTCAAAAGTGTCTCTTAGAGAAAACGAATCATAGGTTAAACCCATGATCCATTTCATATTTAAACCAATATAGATAAGAAAACTTAGCATCTTGTCTAGATCTAAGAATTTATATCTATATACCCTTACTGATTCTTAGTGTACTTTAGGTTAGTTCCGAACACCACTAGGTTTCAGACACAAGCCTTTTCTCTAGTAATCATTCTCTCAACAACTATCATAAAGATGGTGATGGAGAATTTCACTAGTGTCACTCTTTGTGGCATACTTGAACGGATTATCCACACTAGTGTGATTAATATCCAACAAGTCATAATCCTTCCTACCAACACTGGTGAAGTATTTCTTAATCACCCTAGTCCAATAAACAATATTTATACCTTTCATTTAGTCTGAGGCTAAACTTTTACAAAGATCCTAGCCACATGGATCTAAGCGGTGTAAATGTTGTTTACTTGGTCAAGTTTGATTATGCCATAGAGCTTTTGTATCCAAACTACTTTTGGATCTAAGAATCAAATATTCATGATTGCCTTATTACTTATAACGAGCCTTTATGTATGCAATGATATGGATAAGTTTTGATAAAATCATCTCAAAAACAATTTCTCCAAAATGTTTCAATTCCAAGTGATATCCATCGTCATCAAATGTGTATTTAAGCACTAAAATAGTCAAAAATAACACATAAGCATAGACATGGATCGAATTTGAAATGAAACTATCAATATGAAAAATCTTTTCATAAAAAAAAACAAGATACAAAAATATCCATCATCTTCGAAAGAACATACAATAAAGTAAGTCTTGCCACGCAGGGCAAACATACAAAAGTAATAAATTAATCCGGAAATAATGGCGAGATCAACACTCCCAATTCTCTTGTAGAAGACAATCAACAAAATTTCTTCTTCAGAGATCCGGTTCTTCAAGCTTTTCCTTCTTTCAACGAACAGACCTACACTTTGTAGCAAAATAAATTTGTGACAAACGTGAGTCTTATAGCTCGGGTAAACAACCCAGCTTATTAAGGAATAGCAATGAAGCATAATCATGAATGTACCTCAAGTAGGAAAATTAACTCTCTCTTTTCTGAGAAGTTTTATATCCTCTCGGCACGAAGGGCAGGCATGACGGCCCCAATCCCCAAATCTTCCACAGAAGTAGCAAACCACCCTTGTTGAGTCTCTTTAGGCACATCATCAATGTCCATAGACTCAAAACTTGAAGCAAGCTTGGATACTCCAACTTCTTCTTTTAATGGGATCAATTTCTTCTTCTTGGCTGAAAGTTGTTCCTTAGAACTAAGAACGGGAGTGAATGAGGATGATGCATGCTTGGACATGTTAGATTCTACAATCTTCAACATTCCATGCAATTCATCTATAGATATTTCCTTTCCAATCATATGATAGTCCATTACAAACTTCTCATATGATGAGGCAGAGACTGAAGTATGAAGTTCACACCGAGCTCCCTCCCTATAGGAAAACCTAACCTCTCCATCTGGTCCATGTATGATTTCATCTTCAAAACATGGGCACTAACACTCCCGCCTTCTCGCATCTTACAACCGGTTAGACTTTTAACACACTCATAATGTTCTTGCCTAACTTGCTGTCGGAATATATCCTTCAGCTTGTTAATCATGTCATACACAGTCATGTGCTCAAATTGCTTTCGCAATTCTAAGCTCATACTTGATAACATGAGGCAAGCAACATCGTGCGTATCCCGAACACGCTTTTCATACGCGTATCGGATAGTCCGTTCCGCATCGATAGCAGGTGGTTCAGGAAGGGGTTCCTCAAGAATGTGCAACTTAGACTCGGCATGTAGGACAATTCTCAATTGCCTAAGCCAGTCAACAAAGTTCACTCTCGTGTGTTTTTCCCTTTCAAAGAACATGCGTAGTGAAAAGTTTGACGTGATGTGGTTTTGATTCGAAATCCTATATTTATAGAGAGTACGCGAATTAGTTAGTTTGATTTAATCCTCGTTAAAATAATTACCCATATCGTCTCGAATTTTTTTTTAACAAGGGCTAAGAACAATATTTCACTCCAATTCATGACGGGGTTGCCGCGGATCACTTCATGGAGCTATTTAGGCCGATAACCATCTTACCGATTGCAATCTCTATTGCAACTCTTAGACACTTGCGGGATCCTACGACAACCATCGGTCGTTTGGCATGTTTGATCCCTACCTGCACCAATTCCAAATTAAAATTCTTGGTTGACTCGTGCTAAGCTCGACAATCACTCAAGGATTTTAATTTGCAATTGTAAATCGTCCAACAAGATACACGGTGATACCCCGACAACTACCGGCTCGTGCTAAGCTCGACAACCGATAATTTCAAGATCCTACACTCACCTTCCACACAGATCCACATGGAATAACTCGTGCTAAGCTCGACAATCACTCCATGTTTCACTAGATTTAGGTGGTGTCATCTTTTGGATGGCGCAAGATTTACGTTTTATGAAAACGGGCTTTTGTTTCTGGCTTGGTTACAGATTAACTTCTTAAGTGACAAAACCTATTTTCACTAGGTGAGTTAATCTTGTATGTGAGCGCGCGCGAGAGTTGTAAACCATTTTTACCAAATCTCTTGTGATTTTATTAATTTTGAAAAATTATCTAGCATGCGAATCTTAAGCAAACCATGCAAGAATAATATAAAATCACATCACACGCATATATACGAAATAAATTGGTAATCCTTGCCAAAATCCTATGCGTTCTTCCCGTGAGCCAAAACGGGAAGAACGTGGTCAATCTAAGGGACAAAAGGCCTTCGATGCAAGCTCCCACTAGAACCGCCATCTCCAATAGACTTCACCGGCTTCTATGGTCGTGCTCCATCTCCTTTTGACTCCATTTGTGTGTCTTCATCCAAAATTTACAATACATACAAATAGAAAATAAATGGCATACAAGCCACAATTTTCCTATTTTATCTATTACAAATTACACAGATGAATGAAATGGTATGCAAGCCACAATATTATTACATACAAAACAGAATTAATAAATATTACAGCCCGTAAGTGATATTAAATCACCAAAATGCATCCAAACACACAAAGTCAACCACAAGGTCAAAGGCAAGGTTTACCAATTTCAAATCAACCACATACAACCAAACATAACATATGGTATTTTAAAAATACCAAAACATGCAAACATATTCTGAAACAAATTTCCCGAATCTACAAGAATGCTAAAAACCCCGAGAACCAAAACTATTTTATTTTAAAAGAAAAATCCGGTCCAGCGCGCGTAGCGCCGCTAAACCAAAGTTAGGGCCGCTAACCCCTAGTTCCAGAAAACAAAAAGCTTTTGATTCGGGTTTTTCAGGCCACCATGTGCAATTCTAGTATGGAGGTGGCTCTGATACCACTGTTGGGGTTTCGAGAACGACCAACGGAAGCATGGTACAACAAAAGTTACATAAAGTACAAGTCTAAAACAACAAAACCCCAAGAATGTACCAAACTCCATAACATAAAATGCAACATGAAGGACAGAAGAAAAGGAGAAATATACCCTTGCTGATCTTGCTAGAGAGAACCAAATCTTTGGATGACCAAGAAGACCAAATCGAGCCTTCCTCTATCGTTGATCCACACCGAGTTTGTTCAATCTCCTAGTACTAGCTACCCATCGGTGATCTTCATACCTTGAAATCACCTCTGGAACATCAGCCCAAGAATCTCCAAGCTCCCCTCTTTCTTGATCACACTTACAACTCCATAACTCACCTTGTCTTGAAGAGAGAATATGGTGTATGTGTGTGTTAGACTAGAGAGTGTTTTTTTAAAATGCATGTCCAACTTCAAAATGAGACCTCCAGATCTGTTTTAACCCCAAAAGGCCGGCCAAGAATTATCTGGAAGCAATCCCACTTGATTAGTGGAGAATGGAGGCAACATGCAAAATTTGCATGCAATCTGACAGGGGTTAGCGCCGCTAACTCTTAGGGTTTAGCGCCGCTAATGTTAGAAGTTAGCGCCGCTATCGGGCCCTTAGTTAGAGCCGCTAACCTTAAGTAGTTAGAGCCGCTAACTCTAAAGAGTTAGCGCCGCTAACTCCCATCAGCATGCCAACTCTTTGCAATTTGACAAAATCAGTCCCTCCACTTAGGTTGCTGTCGAGATTGATCCCCGGTGTGTGACCCAATAGGCCCATACATCATCGGTAGTGATTCATATGGCGTACGTGCGTCAGTGGGCATATTCCAACAGATTTTGTATCCCAGGTTTCAGCATATAACCCTTTTGCACTGGGTTTGTCTTATGGCTTTCCTTTCTTGAGCTGAGTATATTTTTTCTTGTATTTATCAGCTCTGTAAGCATTCTTATCAACAACTAATGTTGATTCCACCTTCTTTAATATGCACTCAGCAGCAATGTGTCCCTTCTTCTGACAGTTAAAGCACACAGCATTCTTGGGATCAAAAGAACTCTTTCCTTTACTCCTGTCAGATCTTCCTCTTCCCCTTTTAGCTCTTCTCAAACGTCTGGCTAGTATTGCCATTTGCTCAGTGATATTCTGAACATCATCAGTATCACCTGAGTCTGAGTCTGAGTCTGAGTGGTCAGCTTGAGATTCTGACTCAGTCTCAGATTCAACAACCAGTGCCTTGGACTTTTTCTTCTTTTTCTGTGCAACTAATGCAACTTCAGTTTTATCCAGAGACTCCTTGAGTTGTTGTTGAGAAGTTCTCTTGTGTTCAGTGATCTATTCATGATTTAGCAAGAACCCATAAATGGACTGTAGGTTGTACGCATGCAGTGTTCCTCCAGCCCTCAGTGCTATGGTTACTTCATTGAACCTTTCTGGTAACACATCCAGAAACTTCAGCACGAGTTCAGCTTCATCTTTCTTTACACCCACACTTAGTAGGTCATTTATCAAGCAATGAAACCTTGTGAACAAATCAGACAAGGTTTCATTCTTCTTTGAGAAGAAGTTTTCGTAAGATCTGTTCAAGTGATTCTTCTTCTGTTGCTTGACCAGATCTATGCCCTCATATGTAACACTCAGCGTATCCCAGATATCTTTTACAGATTGACACCCAGTCACAGTACGCAAGATCTCATTAGTCAGGGCATTTGCTAGAACACTTTTAGCCTTGTCATCCAGATTAAAGAGTTTCCAATCTTCATCAGTCCAGGATGCAGTAGGCTTTCTTGTTTCCTTTTCAGTTTTGCCAGGAGACGTATCATTGACAGTAGCAGGAATCTTGGGAATAATAGGTCCTTTTGTGATGACATCCGACATACGGTTGTCAATGGACTTGAGGAACAACATGGCTCTGAACTTCCACATAGGATAGTCAGATCCATCAAATATGGTACAGCCTTTGGCAGATATCTGTGGAAAGTTTGAGGTATTGTTGCTTGTAGACATTGCAAACTTTCTCAGAATCTTGAACTTTCAACTTATGAAATTGTTCAGCCTGCTCTGATACCAGTTGTTGGTCCCTTGGTGAGAATAACAACAAGCAACAGGTGTGTAGAAGGGGGGTTGAATACACTTTCTGTGGAAATTAAACAAATCAAATAAAAGTGTTACACAAAGTAAATCAAACCACAATCAATCGAATGCTTTTATTAAGAAGATGATTACAATGCTTTGAATAAGAAGATGATTACAATAACTATCAAGTAAGCAACTCTTGATGTATAACCACCTAATATGAATCTCTCAATCTCTCAAACTTAGCTATCTATAATCAACTTATGATTATAGATACTAACGACTCTCTAAACAGGATTTACACAGATTGATAACTTACCAATATCACAACCAATGTGATTATTCGAACACACGAATAGCTTAGCAATCTGTGAATATCTTGATCACGTTGAACTAACAAACAGTAATTCAAGAATCGTAACACATACGGTGAGGTGAGGTTTGGCTCTGCAACCCTTAGTTGTTTTTTGGTTCTAAGTCGTAGTCGTACCTCTAAACTTATCAGAAGATAAGTATTTATAATCCTGTGCCTACGGAATTTAACAAACTAAGACTTAGCTTAATTCGCTAACTAACTATCGGATAATCCGGAATCTTGAATCTTGAATCTTCTTATCTTGAGTCTTCAATCTTCAATCTTGATTCTGGAATCTTCTTATCCTTGCCGTAGATATAGAGAGATAAAAGATAAATTTAAAACAAATTTAAATTATCTTAAACTGACTTCTTTAGTCGGACTGAGTTACTCAGCTTGAAACTCATCAAGCTGAGTTCTTCGGGAACACACTCGAAAACAAACATGGACTAACATGTATATTTATTAACTCATCCTCAGAAGTCCAAAGAATTAACTAAAACATATTTAGCAACTCTTTTGAGCTGACTCAGTATTTACGCTGAGTCGCTCAGCTTGAAACTCATCAAGCTGAAACTCAATATATATCTTAGTTTACTCACACAGCTTATCAAACATATTGATAATCTTACTAAGATATAGTCTAAGCTGATCGAACATATGCTCAACTTATATTCAGCTTATACTCAGTCTGAATCACTATAAGTGTTCAGTCTGACTAAGCTTCATAATTCTGTTTAAGTTGTATGTAGAACACATCTTACAAACTTAACTTTGTCTCATCAAATCTAAACTGATGAGATCATTTTCCCAACATACACGAAACAATATTTTCCTCAAGTTGACTCACATCCTTGACTCCAAATTGATTGGTGACAGTAATGCTCGAAATAGTAGACATGGGTTTCACCACCAAATTATCCATCACCATGTAAGTCACCAACTCTTTCACATAACCTCCCTTAATTTTCTTTTCTATCTCTGCCGCCTCTGCCACCGCCCCCCACCTTTGACCCTTTTCAATTCTTTCTTCTTTTGCATTCAATTTACTACAATTAACTGATCAAGAACACTAATTCCATAACTTACATTTGAAATTATAGTATAATCAGTTAAAGAGATTAAATTCTATAAAAGAAATGACTCTTATTGATGTAATATGGATTTTAATATGAAACAGAGTATAGAGGAATTGACACAGTCACTTTGGTTGACAACAATAGAGCTTTAAGCAACAAGGGCGAGGGTTCAAGAAGATATCAAAGCAAGAGATGATGAGGTAAATCAAATCAAAGATCTTCTCAGTGAAGCCATTGATAAAAGAAATGAAGCTCGAAAACCCAGTTCAATTGCCGCCGTTTTAGGCGGCGGCGGCGGAGGAATTGTGGTGCCCGGTAATTCCGATAAAGGGTTTGCCGGAAAAGGGGAAGTTTCTAGAAACAGTGATGAAAGCAGGGTCGTGATTCTTCCACAGAGTCCAAATACTTAAGAATCTCCCTATATTGATTCCTATTACTGTTGGTCCCGGATAAATACTACAACAAGTAATGTTTGTACAAGGGGGGGGGGGGGGGTGAATACAAACTTTAGCTTTTTAAATTTAAAGACACACAGTTATACTTTATATAATTCTAGATTTGAATGAAGAATTACATGAACTAGATGCGGAAAATTGAACTTGCAAAGAGAAGATCAAAAAGTTGAAAGATCAAGAAAAGAAGAAAAATGTGAATTTCTGGAGATCGAGGCGCGATCTCAAGTACATTTCGAGGCGTGATCTTGGTTTAAGATAGAGCCGCGATCGAGGGGATAAGAGCAGAGTGTTCCAAATTCAAATTTGCGATGAATTTGGGATCAGATGGAGTTAGCGGCGCGAACCATAGGATAGCGGTGCAAACTAGGAGTTAGCAGTGCGATCTCGCAGGATCTTTCAACTATAAATTCTCGCATTCCTCTCCGGATCAAGGACCTTTGGTACCACATTTGCCCGTCATACAACCCTAAGAACATCCCAGAGGCACTCAAGGGCAGCTTGGAGCAAGGAATTGAAGATTTGAAGCTTAATTCGAAGATCAAGGCTAGCATCATTGCTTATTTCGGGTTCTATTGTTCTATTCTCTTAATTGCTTTCATTCTAATCTGTTTCCAGAGCTTTGTAATGAACATTCTAGGCTAGATCCGAGTTTTCCTCCCTAGAGGAGATGAACCTAATGACAAGTTGATGTATTTATAGAGATTCGTGTGCTTTTTAATCAAGTTTATGTTATGTTAGTCTTAATCACTTTATAATCCATGTTTTAGAATCTGATTTTGGTTGTTTACAATTTGAGTTTTTGTTAAATTAGATGATCATTCTATTTAAGTTTAACTTGGATCCTTTATTATCTATGATCATTAGATAATCTAGACTAGTGGTTGATTAATTCTAGGTTAATCAACTAAAAAATTAGTTCTTTCACATGTGGTTCAACATATAATGACCTTTGTATGTTGGTTTCATGTTTTGTTTATTAACAAATCATTTGGATTAAAGATTTTCATGAATCGAATTTAATTGGCTAATTGTACGAGTTAATTAATCCTTTGACAATAATGATTGTTAATGAGTACAATTATAGGGTTAGATTTTCGGAACAAGAGTCTAATCAATTTAGGAATCGATATTTGGTCTTTATTGTCAAATAGCACACATTCTCTTGAATATTATCAATTTAGAAAAGGGTGAAATCGAATCTAGGAAGGGGAGTTTTTATTCATATAAGTAAATCCGATAAATTCCTTGCCACTTGCTTACTTTGCATGACTTAGATTGATTTAGGTTGTTTTGGTTAGATTTGGTACAGTAGTGTTCTAAAGCTCTTTTTTAAAATCCCCCCCTTTTATTGCTTTCTTTGTTTATTTGCTTTTAGTAGTTTAATCTCTAAATTAGTATAATTATTGTCAAATCATACTCGTTCCCCTCGTGTTCGACACTCGTGGTTACTGATTATAGTAAGAAAACCGATTAGGTACACTTGCCTATTCGTGACGTTTTTCCTACAAATTAACACGGATTTATAAATAAAAAACTAGTACGTAAAACGCACATCAAGTTTTTGGCGCCGCTGCCGGGTAACAGTTTCATTTGATTTGATTATATTGGTTTATAGTTTGAACTAGCTTTTCTGCGAGTTTCGGCTCAACACGAAATTTTTTTGTTCACTGTCCGTTCGATCGCGGCGCTAACTATATACGAAATACGGCGCGAATTTCGTAGTAGTTGGCGCGAATTTCGTAGTAGTTCACGGCGCGATCTTGTCTGACTGTTTCGTTCATTTTTTGTTTTCTGTTTTTAGTTGTAGTTTCCGTTTTCTGGGCCTGTTTAGGATAGTGCTCTTTGCCTTTAGACACCTTTAGGTCTGCTTTTATTTTATGTCCCGTGCCTCGTCTCCCGAGCTAGTCGAGCCTTTTGAAGAACCGGAGCGAGAATTCCGATGTTTGAGGAGAGCCACACGTGAGAGAGAGCGCTTACGTAGAATGGCCAGAGATCTGGATAATTTGTCCCTGGAGGAATATGCGAGTCATCTTCGCGAAGGAAACGCCGCCGATATTCACCGTCGTGCAATTCCCAAGCAAACAAACTTCAAGATCAATGGTCAATTTCTCCATCTCTTACATGAAACTCCTTTCACCGGAAAGGATCACGAGGAAGCCAACCAGCATGTCGAGGCCGTTCTCGAGATTGCTGATTAGTTCCACATCCCGGGAGTAACTAAAGACGTCGTTATCTGCGAGTGTTCCCGGTAACACTCCAGGGCGCAGCCAAACGTTGGCTAAAGTCTGAGCCACCCATCCGTACATGGGAAGCGCTCAAGACGAAGTTTATCAAACAATTCAGTCCTCCTTCCAAAATTGCAGAAATGAAAATGAAAATCCAGAATTTTGTGCAATTGGATGATGAGACTCTCTACGACGCCTGGGATCGTTACAAGGAGATGCTCCCGAATTGCCCTCAGCATGATTTAAATGCTCACCAGGTAATCCAAACATTCTACAACGGTATCAATGTCTGAACTAGACAAATGGTCGACTCTCAGGGACCGATACCGAAGAAACCCCCTGCATAGGGGTATGTCATCATCAAGGAATTGGCTCAGCACTCCCATCAGTGGCATTCTGCGAGAGATCCTTCCTTTCATAAAAAGATGTCCACCACGTCTGATAACTCTGATGGCATGGCAGCCCTAAATGCCAAACTGGATGCATTGGGGCATGATATGAAAAAGGTTCAGCAGAATATGCATGCTATTCAGATTGGTTGTGACAATTGCAGTGGTCCACATCTCCCGAAAGATTGCCCATATGATGAGGATGGGAATCTCAAGGATCTTGCCCTATTTATGATAATGGGTATGATGCCCCTATTGATGAAGAGCGTGTTTCCCATCATCCTTACCACAATCGTCCTTGGTAGCCATATCTAGAGTACCGTAAGGATCTCATCAGTTGAAATTTGATGAGACAAAGTTAAGCTTGTAAGATGTATTCTAAATATAACTTAAATAGAATTATGAAGCTTGATCAGACTGAGCACTTATAGTGTTTCAGACTGAGCATAAGCTGAATATAAGCTGAGCATATGTTCGATCAGCTTAGGCTATATCTTAGTTAGATTATCAATGTGTTTGATAAGCTGTGTGTGTCACCTAAGATATAGGTTGAGTATTCAGCTTGATGCGTTTCGAGCTGAGTGACTCAGCTTATATACTGAGTTAGCTCAACAGAGCTGTTAAGTAAGTTCTAGCTAAATCTTGCGACTTCTAAGGATGAGTTAATCATTATACGTGTTAGTACATGTTTGTTTTCGGGTTTGTTATCGAAGAACTGAGCTTGATGAGTTTCAAGCTGAGTAACTCAGTCCGACTAAAGAAGTCAGTTTAAGAGAATTAAAATATGTTTTAAATTCCTTTTTATCTCTCTATATCTACGACAAGGATAAGAAGTTTCCAGAATCAAGATTGAATATTGAAGACTCAAAATAAAAGATTCTAGATTCAAGATTCCGGGTTATCCGTTAGTTTGTTAGCAGATTAGGATAAGTTCTAGTTTGTTAGGATCCGTAGGAACAGGATTATAAATACTTATCATCTGATAAGTTTAGATCTACGACTACAAAATGAGTTACAGAGCCAAACTCAATTCACCTCAACCTATTGATCGTATGTGTTACGAATCTTGATACACAGTTTGTAAGTTCAATGTGATCAAGAAAATTCACAGATTGCCAAATTGTTCGTGAGTTCGAATCTTCACATCTGTTGTAAAGTTGGTAAGTATTCAATCCATGAATAAATCCTATTTAGAGAGTCGTCCTGTATCTATAATCATAAGTTGATTATAGATAGCAATGTTGAGAGATTTGATTAACATTAGGTGTTTAAATATCAAGTGTTGCTTACTTGGTTGTTTTTGTAATCATCTTCTTATTAATGAAAGCAAAACATTCGATTGTTTGTGGTTTGATGTGTGTTAACACTTTTTATTGCTTTGTTCAATTTTCCACAGAAAGTGTATTCTACCCCCCTTCTACACATTACTTGCTTGTTGATCTTCTCACCAAAGGACCAACAACTGGTATCAGAGCAGGCTGAACGATTTCATAAGTTGAAAGTTCAAGATTCTGAGAAAGTATACAATGTCGACAAGCAACAATTCATCAAACTTTCCACAGATGTCTGCTAAGGGCTGTCCCATATTCGATGGATCTGATTATCCTATGTGGATATTCAGAGCCATGCTTTTCCTCAAGTCCATTGACAATCATATGTATGATGTCATCACTAAAGGACCAATCATCCCCAAGATTACTGCTGTTGTTAGTGATATGTCTACTGACAAAACTGAAAAGGAAGTAAAGAAGCCTGTTGCATCCTTGACTGAAGAAGATTGGAAACTGTATTCTATAGATGACAAGACAAAGAGTGTTCTGGCTAATTCCCTGACTAATGGGATCTTGCATACTGTGTCTGGGTATCAATCTACAAAAGATATTTGGGTTACTCTGAGTATTACATATGAGGACACAGATCTGGTCAAGCAGCAGAAGAAGAATCATTTGAACAGATCTTATGAAAACTTCTTCTCTAAGAAGAATGAAACCTTGGCTGATGTATACCAGGTTTCACTGCTTGATTATTGACCTGCTAGGTGTCGGCATTAAAAAGAATGAAGCTGAACTTGTGCTGAAATTTCTGGATGTGTTACCAGAAAAGTTCAATGAAGTAACTACAACACTAAGGGCTGGAGGAACATTACACATGTATAACCTACAGTCCATATATGGGTTCTTGCTCAATCATGAACAGATCACAGAGCACAAGAGAACTTCTCAACAACAACTGGAGGATTCTTTTGATAAAACTGATGTTGCATTAGTTGCACAGAAAAAGAAGAAAAGTTCAAAAGCGTTAGTTGTTGAATCTGAGACTGAGTCAGACTCTCAAGCTGACCCCTCAGACACAGACTCAAGTGATGCTGATGGTGTTCAGACAATCATTGAGCAAATGGCTAGGCTAGCCAGACGTTTGAGAAGAGCTCAAAGGGAAAGAGGCAAATCTAACAGGGGCAAAGGAAAGAGTTCTTTTGATCCCAAGAAATCTGTGTGCTTTAACTGTCAGAGGAAGGGACATATTGCTGCTGAGTACAGATCAAAGAAGGATGAATCAGCTTCAGTAGCTGATAAGAATGCTTACAGAGCAGATACGTATAAGAAGAAATATACTCAGCTGAAGAAAGGAAAGCCTGAAGACAAGCCCAATGCAAAAGGACTCTACGCTGAAACTTGGGATACAGAATCATCTACCTCAGATGATGATGATAAATGTCTGATGGCTCAAGAATATTAAGAGTTTGAATTAAACGAAGTTGATTACGGTCTGTCTGAATCAACTTTTGAAGTTGACATGAAGGAAGCTGAGGAAAACAGCAAACTTAGTGACTGGGATCCTTCTTCCATGTACAAGGTTAGTAATTTCAACTCTTACACCGATGAAGAAAAAGGTCTTTCATTTGATTATCTGCTAAATGATTTCAAGACCAGTCTTAAGTCTCAAAATGACCTCAAAGCTGAGATAGCTAAACTGAAAAATGATTAAGGAGAATCAATCTCTTATTGATGTTGGTAAAAAGGGACAATGTGATCTTGAATGTCAAAGAAACATTAATAAACTTCTAAGTGAAGAACTTCAGGAAGCCAAAGATAAAGCTGACCAACTTCAAAAGGTCACTGAATCATGGTGTAAGTCATCAAAGCTTGCTGAAAAGTGCATTAACCAACAAATTCCTAAATAGGTACAAGCTGTACTTAGAGGTGACTATCAATCCACAGCTTATGCAGCTGATGATGATGAGATAGCAAGTACAGATTCTGAGGAAGATAGACAACTGATTGAGTCTCAGAAGTCAGCCTCAGAAAAGAAACATGATCCAAGCCTAAAGTACAATAAGTTTGTTAAGGCAAAGGATCATGGAAATGAGTGTTAAGCATCTAAACAGCATGGTAAGTCTGTGCTGGACAGATTAGGCACTCAGCCTATTCAAAGAACTTCTGTCATAGAAAGGCTTAATCCAAATCCTTTCAAAAGACAACACTCTCTTTCTGGCTCAGAGAGAAGTTACAAGAATAGGAAGACCACTATAAGTCAGAGGTCATATCACAACAATGGTAAGTCCAAGGTTGTTGAAATTGATAAGTCCAAAGAAATCAACAGTGGTAAGTGTAAAGCTGTTGAAACTGGTAGGTCCAGAAAACATGACAATGGTAAGTCCAAAGTCATCGAAAAGAAGTTTGTTAGTCAAGCTTCTAATAAAAAGGATAATAAATCTAGATCTGAAAAAGGTAAGTCCAAAGTCAATGAGGATCAGGTGAATCAACTTGCCAAGAAAGTTAAGAAGTTATCCACCACCAATAATCCTAAAACTGAGGATAGGTTCCCTAAAGGATTATCGAATGATCTATCTCCTATAGTCATTGGCAGAAGAAGATGCTACAAGTGCAGAGGTAGAGGACATGAGGCCAAGGACTGTGAAATTGAAATCTTAAGGCATGAAAAGGAACAAGCTAATCAGCTTACACAGGACTCAGCACTTGCTCAAGCTGACCAGTCAGTTCCACAAGATGAAGCTGCTAAGTGCTCATCATCTGAACATACTATGAAGTGGGTCCCCAAACAAAACTAATTTGTTTAGTTTTCTTATCATGTGTAGGGTTCATGTAAATGGTACTTGGATAGTGGATGTTCAAGGCACATGACTGGGTGGAAAGGACTTTTTAGTGATTTTTAGAAAGATGAAATTCCTAAAGTAACATTTGGTGATAACTCCCATGGAAGAACCAAAGGATTTGGGAAGATGCATGCTGGGAAGGTGACTTTCTAGAAAGTTGCATATGTTAATGGTCTTAAACATAATCTGATAAGTATTAATAGCAAAAAGAGAAAGAGATGTGTATATACTTGATCTTAACTCTGCTGATCCCTATACTGAAACCTGCTTATATTCCCAATCTGTTCCTAAGCTGAGTTGGCTGTGGCATAAAAGATTATTACATTTAAATTTCAAGAGTATAAATATGATATCCAATAAAGAGTTAGTCTCTGGATTGCCAAAAATCACATTTGTCAAGGACAAATTGTGCTCAGCTTGTGAACAAGGGAAACATCATAAAGGGTCCTTCGAATCAAAGAAAAAATTTTCAATAACAGACACACTACATATGTTGCATATGGATCTGTTTAGACCCATAAGTACTCCAAGCCTAAGTGGTAAGAAGTACACCCTGGTGATAGTAGATGAGTTCTCAAGATTCACCTGGGTAATATTCCTTAAAACCAAAAGTGAAGCTGTCCTGGAGATAATAAGTGTTATGAAACAGGAAGAGTTGCAAAAAGGTAAGTCTGATAAGCAACTCAGAAGTGATCATGGGACTGAGTTCAGAAACTCAACCCTAAAAGGCTTTTGTGAACAAAAAGGAATATTACAAAATTTCTCCTTAGTCAGAACTCCTTAACCAAATGGAGTTGCTGAAATGAGAAACATAATCTTAATTGAGGCTACAAGAATAATGCTATGTGAACCAGGATTGAAACTCTATTTCTGGGATGAAGCTGTAAGTACAACATGCTATACCCAGAATAGGTCAATCATTGTGAAAGGACATGGCAGAACAACATATGAGATGTATAAATCTAGAAAGCCCAATATAGGTTATTTCCATGTCTTTGGTTCAAAATGCTATGTGCTAAATCAAAGAGATCAAATCCATAAGTTGGAACCTAAAGCTGATCCTGGAATCTTTGTTGGTTATTCCTCAATCTCTAAGTCTTACAGAGTGTATAATACAAGGAGAAAGGCTATAGAAGAATCAATTCATGTCTCATTTGATGAAGACAGCTTTGATCAAGCTGATAAAAGACAAGCTGACTTGGTCAGTCTGAGTGAGCTTGAAAAGCTTGAGGAAACAAATATGTCAAATCCTATGTATGTCATGGATGATGACAGTGATGATGAAGTGTGTCCATCAAAGAAATTATCACAAGCTCCAAGGGACTCTCAAGCTGAGAAAGATGATTTCATTAATCCCTTTGGAACTGACATTACTCAGACTAAAGATCTTGGTGATCAACAGTTTGACGACAATGCTACAATTGAGACTGAGGATGTAAGTTCACCTCAGAACTCTCAATATCACTCAGATCCAGAATCACATTCTCCTACTACAACATTTAAATTCCTCAAAGATCATCCTCAAGATCAAATAATTGGTAATGTTCAAGAAAGAGTAATGATAAGATCGAAGGCAACAACAAAATATGCTGCTTACTTTGGTTTCCTATCTCAAATGGAACCAAAGAAGACTGAAAAAGACTTAGAGGATGAAGATTGGATTGAAGCTATGCAAGAGGACTTAAATGAGTTTGAGAGAAACAAAGTCTGGAGTCTTGTCCCAGCCCCCAAAGATCATACAATTATAGGCACTAAGTGGGTCTATAGAAATAAAGTGGACAGGGTTGGAGTGATTGTTAGGAACAAAGTCAGGCTGGTAGCACTAGGGTATAAAGAAGAAAAAGGAATCGATTATGATGAGACCTTTACCCCTGTTGCTAGAATTGAACCCATAAGGCTGTTCTTAGCTTATGCAGCATATAAAGACTCAAAGTCTATCAAATGGATGTGAAGAGTGCTTTCCTAAATGGAAAACTTCAGGAGGATGTCTATGTGAAGCAACCTCCTGGCTTTGTTAGTTCAAAGTATCCACATCATGTCTATAAGTTAGACAAGGCTTTGTATGGTCTTAAACAAGCTCCAAGAGCTTGGTATGATACCATGTCCAACTATCTACTATCAATGGAATTCACCACAGGTAGTATAGATAAAACACCCATTATTAAAAAGAGTAAATGACAGGTGATTCTTGTACAAATCTATGTGGATGACATTAGTTTTGGATCTACAAATGAATCTCTGTGTGAACGGTTCTCCAAAATTATGTCAAAAAGGTACAAGATGAGTATGATGGGTGAAATGACATATTTCCTAGGCTTACAAATTCAACAAAAGCCTGATGGAATATTCATAAATCAAAGCAAGTATGTTCTTGATTTGATAAAGAAGTATGGTTTTGATTCTAGTTCAACCATGAAAACACCCATGTCACCAGCTGTCAAGCTTAGCAAAGACTCAGATGGTAAGTCTGTATGTCAGTCTACCTATAGAGGAATGATAGGTTCACTACTCTATTTGACAGCTAGTTGACCTGATATCATGTTTGCTACATGTGTTTGTGCATGATATCAGGCAGATACTAAGGAATCACATCTTCAAGCTGTGAAAAGGATCCTTAGGTACCTTAAAGGTATACCAAATCTAGGTCTTTGGTATCCAAAGGACTCTGGATTTGACTTAGTTGGTTTTTCAGATGTTTACTATGCTGGGTGCAAGTTAGATAGAAAATCAACAATAGGAGGATGTCAAATGCTTGGAGGGAAGTTAGTAAGCTGGACTAGTAAGAAACAGAACTCAGTGGCTACTTCAACTGCTGAAGCTGAGTATGTTGCAGCAGGAAGTTGTTGTGCTAAAATCCTGTGGATGCAACATCAGCTTCAAGACTTTGGTATGAATTTTAGGAAAACTCCTATCTTCCGTGATAACCAAAGTGCTATAGCCATTACTTACAATCCAGTCTTCTACTAAAGAACCAAGAATATTGAAATTCGACATCACTTCATCAGGGACATTGTGGAAGAAGGCAAAGTTGAAATCAAATTTATTTCCACTGATGACCAATTAGCAGACATCTTTACAAAACCACTTGATGAAAAGAGGTTTATGTATCTGCTAAGTGAATTAGGTATGCTCAACCCCTAGCTAAGTGTCTAGAATTTGAGTTTCAGTTTGACAAAGACTAAGTGTCTTAAGCTGAGTGCACAGTTTATAAATTAGTTTTCATAAACTGAATATCTTGTCAAGCTGAATGATGAGTTCACAAGTTTGGTGCGTCCCAAACATGTTTTAACTGCTAAGTGTGGTTAAAATATAAATTTGAGTAAGTCTCGAATAAAAATGACTAAGTGTCATTGAGCTGAGCTGTGTGCTCTACTCAAGCTGAGTATCAATCTCAAGCTGAGTGCTCAAATCAAGCTGCGTGCTTGACTTACAATGAGTGATAAGTTTACTCAGCTTTGTGTGTCCAAACCATGTTTTAATTACTATGTGTTATTAATTCATTAGTCATTGTGTATTTGAGTCGGTCTTAAATCACGTTTTATACCGATTACGTATTGGTGTAATACAACAGTGTAAATAATATTGTTGTAAGTCAATAATATTAATTTACAAAATTAACCGTTGGGAGATGATAAGTTTCATCTCGATTACTGTTACATTGCGCCGTAAGTTTGTTACGTGCAACGGATAAAAAGGGATTTACAACGGTAACTTTTCTCTCTCCTCATAAAGGTATATATAACGCCCATAACCAATTTTCAGAAGTTTACGCTTACAATTCTTACTTCTAAACTTCTCATACACTCAAATACCTTTCACAAACACCTCTCTTGCTTAGCGCATTCAACCGTTCAGCTTCAAAACCCTAATCGCTCTGTACGAATACGATTAACTCAGTGTCTATCGTTTAACTCAATCAGATTCAAAATGGACGGAACCCTTATTTATTCTTAGTGATAGAATGGTTAGAGCTCTTAGATGAAGAACAATGGTGTGCCGTTAATTCGAATCAATAAGCAACATGCTTGTCTTGCAATTCCAGAGAGGAAACAAGGCCGAGGATACGAAGTATGGGTGTACTACATTAGAAAATGTCTCTTGGCATTTGCTTTTTAAGGAGCACCACTCCACATCATTCCACAACACCTATTGGAGTTCTGGAATACTTGCACTTACAACCAGAACAGGGGAGAGATCACTGGTACTGTTCTAAATGGGGATAGAACAGTTTTCATTAATGTGCAGTGGCTAAGGGAAGTTCTTCAACTCCCTACAAATGGTATGTTCAAAGTTGCTGTAACAAGACAAGTGGCAAGGTCTGTCCTATCTAACACGGGTCACCCACAAACAGAGGGTGTGATAAAGAAAGCCACTTTTCCTACTGGATGAGGCTTCATGGTGTCCACTGTGATACGTTCACTTGGCACTAAGATTGGAGGCTTGGATCAAGTCAATGAGTTCGAGATGCAGCTGCTCTACAACATGTATAATGCCAGAAATCTGGACTATGCACTGCTCATTTTCAACGAGCTCAAAGCCCAAGTTGTGAAGATACCAAGGGATCTCCATGTACCATTTAAAAGGTACTTATCCTTGGTGGTGGAAGCTGAGTTGGGAGAACATCATTATGAAGCTGGACAGGATGTGTTCCCTGTTCCAGCACTCAGCTCAAAGATGTTCAACAATGACATCTTTCTAGAGAAGGAAGGTCTGAGTGACCCAATGCGATGGATAGCTGAGAGAGCTTCATCTGCAAGTCAAGCTGAGGGGTCGGATCAAAGGGGAGCATCTGGAGCTGAACCAGATCATAGAGCTGAGCAGCCTGCTCAAGCTGAGCCTTCCTCTGAAGCTGATGGTGCTTCATTCATCTCTTGTTCCAAGTCATCTTCAGAGTCTGCATTTGTTGATAGACTTAGACTAGGTATCATTTCTCCTCTCTCAACTTCTTCTCACTTTTCGCCATCATCTTTTGGAGATAATACTGTGGTAGACCCAACCCCGTCTAACCCATCTCATCCACCTTCCATTCAACTCCAATCTGAAGCCACACCTAGTATGCCCACTGCTACTAGGGAGAATATCCACACCTATACACGCAAAACTACCAAAGGTTGTGCCACTCCGAAAGGCATCACTGGAGCTGAGATCACATTAATCCCTCCCCAGGCAGGAGTTGAGGGGGTGAAGCCTAATCTTAAGGTGTCAACCTCGAATGCTCATTTCAACCCAACAGCCTAAACCGGGTGTGGTGTGTACTCAGCCCACACTCTCCTGTGCCATGGGAGAGCCCACTGCTATGCCTGAGCAGACACACTCAGGTTACATTGAACGAATGACCAATCCCCAGGGTCAATCACCCCCCTCTCACCCAATAAGCCAACCACCAACCCACACACATCACATTTCGAGCCTAATTTCTTCTCTTCACTTCTCACACCCACCAACACGACCTGTCAATGATTCATCTACATAACATGGTGAATCACAGGGTCCAAACTCTGGTACACATGATTTTGAGGGTATACATCAACCCTTGAATGATGTACCCAGAATCCAACCTTCTCAAGCTGACTTTGACGACTTAATGCAATTCATTAAAGGTCAGTTTGACACGTTGCATCTCAAGAGAAGACAAACAAAGAAGCATATGTTGCTGATTTTAGACTCTATGGATGAAGAGGTGCTGAAATTAAATTCTGAAGTGGTTGCTCTATCACATAAACAGACATCGAACCCTATTGATGATGACAAAAAGGGGGAGAAGGTTCAAGAGGCTGAAGCTGAGTCTGCTCAAGCTGAAGCTTTGTTATTACTAGCTAAGGGAGCAGAAAAGCCAGCTCATATTGAGGGGGAGAAAGAAAAGGAGTCAGAAACTGAAACTGGACTGAGTGAAATGGTTAAAGGAAAGAGACCTGTAGTAGTCAGTTCAGGTGACTCAGAACCCCCCAAGTAGAAAAGAAGGAAAATGATTCTTAGTGAATCAGCCTCAGATGAAGACTCTGTAGACAAGATGACATTACAAGAAAGAGCTTCTCTGTTGGCAGTGAGAAGGATGGAACAACAAGATGCTGACTAGCTTAGGATGTGAATCAACAAACTAAGAACAAGGCAAATGAACGTACAAGCTGAGTTAACACATTAGAAAGAAGCAAGGGAACAAGCATGGGCTGAACAGATCAGAAATCAGAATGAGGAACTTGCAAAACTCAGACTGCCTATTGTGCCTAAGGAAGAGGAAGTAGAAGAACTTCCTGTTGAGAACCAACAAGAGGAGGAAGATATAACTCAGTGTTATACAAGGACCTACTTCTCATCTCAAATCAAATCACTCAAGTTGAGCTCAGTCCAAGGGATCGTCATTCTAGAGTTTGTCTTAAGAAATAGTGAAACACCTTTCCTGGAGCTGAATCAACTTCACAGACTGGGATATGAAGAATGGAAGCAATTAGTCATACTCATTAAGGAGATGGAAAAATCCTCTTCTAGAAATCAAGTGAAGGATGAAATTTTAAGCTACTAGCAAGAGCTGATGTGATAGAAATCATACCCAGATCTTAATTGGTAACCCTACTAACTTCTTTTCACAAAACTGGGAAGAAAAAGTCTTCAAAGCCAGCTGGATTAGCAAAAGCAGACAAGTATAGTCTTGATCTTCCTGAGGGTATGGAGTTTAAAGAAAATACTTATGTTGAAAAGCCTCAGAAAGGATTCATGTACTTGGATAGAAACGGTGAGCAATGCTTCCAGTCTGATGCTGGTATATATACATGTGGGGTATCTCAAGTGTTCACTCTGAGACTACTAGTAGCAAAGACTGAACAGAATGCCAGGTTCAGGTACAGACTAAAGAGAGCAATAAGATCACAAAAGGATCAGCTTCAACACTTGCCAAATCTGCAAGAACTTCTTGAAGAAATCAATAAGGAGATTAAAGAGTTTGAAGAGCTGCATCCTGAATAGATTAGTTCTATGTATAATTATTAGATTAGTTCTAATAATTTGTAAGCACTAAGTGTGCATGATCTTAGTAATCAAAATTTTGTACTCTGATATGTTCAATGAATACAAATATTTGTTTGATATGTTCAACTGTTTATGATGTGTTCAGAATTATTAGTCAGATTAGTTAAGCTTGAATGAATAATTGATTAGTACTTGTTCATTAACATAATTGGTTGGTGTGTTCAACTTATAATTGATTAATTCAATTAATATTTGATAAGTTCAAAAATAAAATCTTGATAAGTTTAAGATATAAAAATAATTCTGTTAAAAAAACTTAAAAACTGTTTGATGGTTTTGTCATCATCAAATAGGGAGTTCGCTGGTCAAATGATCTCATCAGTTGAAATTTGATGAGACAAAGTTAAGTTTGTAAGATGTGTTCTAAATATAACTTAAACAGAATTATGAAGCTTGATCAGACTGAGCACTTATAGTGTTTCAGACTGATCATAAGCTGAATATAAGCTGAGCTTATGTTTGATCAGCTTAGACTATATCTTACTTAAATTATCAATGTGTTTGATAAGCTGTGTGTGTCACCTAAGATATAGGTTGAGTATTCAGCTTGATACGTTTCGAGCTGAGTGACTCAGCTTATATACCGAGTCAGCTCCATAGAGTTGCTAAGTAAGTTCTAGCTAACTCTTACGACTTCTAAGGATGAGTTAATCATTATATGTGTTAGTACATGTTTGTTTTCGGGTTTGTTCTCGAAGAACTCAGCTTGATGTGTTACAAGCTGAGTAACTCAGTCCAACTAAAGAAGTCAGTTTAAAAGGATTTAAAAATGTTTTAAATTCCTTTTTATCTCTCTATATCTAGGGCAAGGATAAGAAGATTCCAGAATCAAGATTGAAGATTGAAGACTCAAAATAGAAGATTCAAGATTCAAGATTCCGGGTTATCCGTTAGTTTGTTAGCTGATTAGGATAAGTTCTAGTTTGTTAGGATCCGTAGGAACATGATTATAAATACTTATCATCTGATAAGCTTAGAGGTACGACTACAGAACGAGTTACAGAGCCAAACTCAATTCACCTCAACCTATTGATCATATGTGTTACGAATCTTGATACATAGTTTGTAAGTTCAACGTGATTAGGAAAATTCACAAATTGCTAAATTGTCCGTGTGTTAAAATCTTCACATCTGTTGTGTAGTTGGTAAGTATTCAATCTGTGAATAAATCCTGTTTAGAGAGTCGTCCTGTATCTATAATCATAAGTTGATTATAGATAACAAAGTTTGAGAGATTGAGAGATTTGATTAACATTATGTGTTTACATATCAAGTGTTGCTTACTTTGTTGTTTCTGTAATCATCTTCTTATTAATTAAAGCAAAGCATTTGATTGTTTGTGGTTTGATGTGTGTTAACACTTTTTATTGATTTGTTCAGTTTTCCACAGAAAGTGTATTCAACCCCCCTTCTACACATTACTTGCTTGTTGATCTTCTCACCATGGGACCAGCACGGGCACTATAGAAAGGAGCAGCCACAGGAGCCGGCGAACAAGCCGAATTTCGAAGATATGCTTACACGATTCGCCATGACATCCGAGCAGAAGTATAAGGAGACGGAGGAGCTCGTGAAAAAGATAGGAACCACCACGGAAGGAGCACTCCGAAACCAGCAGGCTTCTATCCATAACATCAAAACTCAAGTCGGGCAAATATCCCGAGTTCTCCAGGACCGCTTTCCTGGGACTCTGCCGAGCAACACCGAGACAAACCCGAAGGCTGCCATCAATGCTGTGTATACTCAGAGTGGTAAAGAACTCAATGACCCACCTTCGAATAATCCTGCTTCTGATCCTACTAAGCAACCCCTAAAATCGTTTAAAAAGGGGAAAGAAAAGGAGTTAACACCCGAACCTCCAATTGCTCCATCCGCTCCACCTCCTGTTCCACCATACCGTCCTCCGATACCATATCCTGTTGGTCAAATGATCTCGTCAGTTGAAATTTGATGAGACAAAGTTAAGTTTGTAAGATGTGTTCTAAATATACCTTAAACTGAATTATGAAGCTTGATCAGACTGAGCACTTATAGTGTTTTAGACTGAACATAAGCTGAATATAAGCTTATCATATATTCGATCAGCTTAGACAATATCTTAGTAATATTATCAATGTGTTTGATAAGCTGTGTATGTCACCTAAGATATAGGTTGAGTATTCAGCTTGATGTGTTTCGAGCTGAGTGACTCAGCTTATAGACTGAGTCCAGCTCAACAGAGTTGCTAAGTAAGTTCTAGCTAACTCTTATGACTTCTAAGGATGAGTTAGTCATTATACGTGTTAGTACATGTTTAATTTCGGGTTTGTTCTCGAAGAACTCAGCTTGATGAGTTTCAAGCTGAGTAACTCAGCCCGACTAAAGAAGTCAGTTTAAGAGAATTTAAATATGTTTTAAATTCCTTTTATCTCTCTATATCTATGGCAAGGATAAGATAATTCCAGAATCAAGATTGAAGATTGTAGACTCAAGATAAGAAGATTCAAGATTCAAGATTCCAGGTTATCCGTTAGTTTGTTAGCAGATTAGGATAATTTCTAGTTTGTTAGGATCTGTAGGAACAGGATTATTAATACTTATCATCTGATAAGTTTAGAGGTACGACTACAACAATGAGTAATAGAGCCAAACTCAATTCACCTCAACCTATTGATCGTAAGTATTACGAATCTTGATGCACAGTTTGTAAGTTCAACGTGATCAAGAAAATTCACAGATTGCCAAATTGTTCTTGTGATCGAATCTTCATGTCTGTTGTGAAGTTGGTAAGTATTCAATCTGTGAATAAATCCTATTTAGAGAGTCTTCCTGTATCTATAATCATAAGTTGATTATAGATAGCAAAGATTGAGAGATTGAGAGATTTAATTTACAATAGGTGTTACATATCAAGTGTTGCTTACTTGGTTTTTACTGTAATCATCTTCTTATTAATGAAAGGAAAGCATTTGATTGTTTGCGGTTTGATGTGTGTTAACACTTTTTATTGATTTATTCAATTTTCCACAGAAAGTGTATTCAACCTGTTGGGGTTCATGATTGAGCGCAACGGAAGCAAACAAGTACAAAATCGAATTTAAAAGCATGAACTAGAACCACATGAAAACCCCAAATGAAGTACCAATCTCTACAACTAATATTTGCAACTAAAACAGAAAAGAGAGAAGAGTTATACCCTTGATGTGTCTGGATTTGTTGTGTGCTAAGCTCCAAGCCTTTGTAACCTCCTTCTTGGGCTATCGAAGTCCGCCACGAGATACTTGATGACCTTGGTGTACTAGCACCCCTTCAACCAAATCTACACTTGATATTGGCTTCCGGAACACAACAAAAACCACCAGGAACTCTCACAAGGAACTCGATCTTATTTTGCTTAGACAACTCACAAATGTTTCTAAGTGTTTTAAAGCAAGAGTGTTAATAAGAGAGAGTTACATGTCTTTTAAAGAGCTCAACATGACCCCAGGAATCCCCAAGGTCGGCCAAGGCCGAATGAGGAGAAAGCCATGCATTGGTGGATTGTGGAGGTGAAAAGAATAAAGTTGTAATATGTCAGAAGGGTTAGCGCCGCTAGCCGCCCAGAGATAGCGCTGCTAACCGCCCAAAGTTAGCGTCGCTAATGCGGCGCCGCTAACTCTGGTCAGCGATGGTAGAGATACGCCGCTAACTCTGGTCAGATTACCAACTATCGTTATTTATTCTTTCTCACCCTCATCTTTTAGGTTGTTGTCAAGATCAACCCCCGGCGTGTGACCCAATAGGCCCATACGTCATCGGCAGTGATTATTTGGTGTATGTGTGTCAGCGGGCATACTCCAACAAACTCCCTCTTGCACATGACTCACCGTACCCAATGCATCACAGACAGAGAGCAGCCTCTAGTAAGACATCTCTGTCCCCAAGTCAGTATGGGTTTTGTATTCAGCACAAAAACCAAACTGCAGCCCGTGTGAAATGGTCCTATAGATAAGGGATCAAACATCCTTTTGTTCGCGATACTCGTGTGAACACGAGACATGGTACTTAGTCATTCTCCGTTCGTTCACGATTATGTTTCTCGATATAGATTGGTGGTGGCCAAAAAATACAAGTTGCATTCGATCATAAATCATTGCAAGCTTTGAGCATGGCCATGCATTTTGGTGTCAGTGACCAATCATCGAGGGGCCCAGGGATATCTCTCTAAACAGAAGAACAAATTCCTTTTGACTACACTGCCCATCAAAGTGATCATACTTTGTCCAATTACTCCCTTTATAACAGCCAGTTACGGACTACGTTTGAAAGCAACTAGAACAAAGCAAACCAAAGTGATGCAGACACATGCATCTCCGGTATGAGGATGAACTAATATTATCATCCTGATTTACTCATGACGTATACCATGAAGTGAAATCAGGTGTGGGTCGTCCAGTCACTTGAACAATTCAAGTACAGGCAAAGTATTACGTCCCGGTGTTTCAATTCCTATTGAACACAATGCCAATCACTTCCCTCAATCTTAGTTTAGACTTCCTTCCCTAGAAGAATGACCAACTGTGGACATTTAGAATGTTTAACACATTCAAGGAATAATAAAAATGCTAAGTTGGAACACAGTAAAGATTTAAAGAAATATCCGTAACTTGAGCATTACTAAATCTCCATTTAATAATCGATAAATACGATAAATACAATACTGCTGAATGTTCCCGAAAAGGGTAAATACATCATGTATACTAACCAAAATATAAATGCATGATCAAACTAAATCGCTAGCAAATCTAATCCCAATAGCACGTGTGTGAGCATCGTGCTTTTATTCCGATAATGGTTTGGTGAACGGATCTGGCACGTTGCTATCCGTGTGTACTCTGCTAATGAACATGTCTCCACTATCGACCACGTCTCGGATGTAATGATATTTCCACGGAATATGTCTCGTGCGTCGGTGAGACCTTGGTTCCTTCGCTAGAGCAACCGCACCCTTGTTGTCACAAAATACCTCAACAGGGTCGGTAATACTAGGAACCACTCCCAGATCTTGGATGAACTTTCTCATCCACACAGCCTCCTTCGCAGCTTCACTGGCCGCAATATACTCCGACTCGGTAGTAGAATCGGCCACAGTATCTTTCTTGGAGCTTCACCAGGATATAGCACCACCATTTAGCAGGAGCACGAACCCCGATTGAGATCGGCAGTCGTCCTGATCGGTTTGGAAGCTGGCGTCGGAGTAACAAATTACTCGAAGCTCTTCCGCACCTCCAGACACTAAGAACATCTCCTTTGTCCTCCGAAGATACTTGAGAATGTTCTTTACTGCCGTCCAATGTGCCTCACCAGGATTGGCTTGATATCTACTTGTCATACTCAATGCACAAGATATATCCATCCTAAACCTTTTTAGGACCTTGTCAATGTATGTACTCTGGCTTAAGCCGATCAACCTGCAGGATCTATCTCTATAGATCTTTATCCTAAGGATATAAGCCGCATCCCCTAGATCTTTCATTGAGAAACAACTCCCTAGCCAGGCTTTTACACCTTGCAATGTTGGGACGTCATTCCCAATTAGTAGAATATCATCTACATAAAGAACTAGGAATACAACTATGCTCCCACTAGCTCTAATGTAAACGCATGGTTCATCCTTGCTTTTGAGAAGCCAAACTCTTTGACCTTCTCGTCGAAGCACAGGTTCCAGCTCCGAGAGGCTTGTTTAAGCCCATAAATGGACTTTTTAAGCTTGCAGGATTTTTCCGGAAACTCTGGATGTACAAAACCTAAGGTTGTATCATATACACTTCCTCTGAAAGTGTTCCATTAAGGAACTCGGTTTTGACGTCCATTTGCCAAATTTCATAATCATGAAATGCAGCAATGGCCATGAGTATCCGGATAGACTTCAACATAGCCACCGGGGAAAAGGTTTCCTCATAGTCTACACCATGAGTTTGAGTGAAACCCATAGCCACCAGTCGGGCTTTGAAGGTGTCTACTTTGCCATCCATAGCGACCTTTTTCTTGTAGACCCAATTGCACCCTATGGGTTTGCACCCAGGCACAGGATCTACCAAGTCCCAAACTTGGTTATCGGATATGGATTTTATCTCGGATTCCATTGCTTCTTGCCACTTGGCGGACTCAGGGGCCACCACTGCGTCAGGGTATTTGGTAGGCTCATCAGAGACCACTACCATGTCGGTACCCTCACACATGAGAAAACCATATCTCTCGGGCTCATGACGACTTCTACCAGATCTTCTAAGAGGCAATGGGTTTACACCATCTTCAGCATCATCATGCTGAGAATCAACCTTTGCAGGTTGTGAGCTAGTACCAACATCAGGTTCTACATTGGCAGGTTCTTGAATATCTTCAAGATCAACCCTCCTCCTACTAGCGTCTTTAGATAGCAGTTCCCTCTCAAGGAACACTGCCTTCTAGCAATAAATACCTTGTTCTCCAAAGGTTTGTAGAACAAATATCCCATAGACCCAGCAGGATAACCAATGAAAAAGCACCTTTTGGCCTTGGGCTCCAACTTGTCCTCAACCTCACGTTTCACGTAGGCAGGACAATCCCAGACCTTTAAATATGAAATGGATGGAACCTTTCCATGCCACATTTCATACGGTGTTTTCTTAACCTTCTTTGTTGGTACAAGGTTAAGGATTCTACCAGCGGTTTCAATTGCGTATCCCCAAAATGTAACGGGAACGTCCGAATGACACATGATTGACCGAACCATATCTAATAATGTTTGGTTCCTCCTCTCGGTGACATCATTTAATTGCGGTGAGGGGTTAATTGCGAGACAATCCCATAATTCCTAAGATGTTCACGGAACTCAGAACTAAGATACTCACCGCCTCTATCAGATCGTAGTGTCTTAATTATTTTCCCTAGTTGATTCTCCACTTCATTTTGATAAGTCTTAAATACCTCAAAGGTATCCGACTTTTGTCTCACTAAGTAGACATACCCGTATCGACTATAATCGTCAATAAAGGTAACGAAGTAGCGGGAATGATCTCTTGTGGCATGCTTGAATGGGCCACACACATCCGTATGTACGATACCCAACAAGTCTTGCGCCCTTTCACACACACCGGTAAAGGGTGCTTTGGTCATCTTGCCCAATACACAAGATTCGCATACTTCATTAGACCCGTGGTCAAATGATTCCAAGATTCCATCCGCTTGGAGCTTAGCGATGCGTTTCTTGTTTATGTGGCCTAACCGACCATGCCATAGAGATAATTTATCCAAAACATTTTTGGATCCCGAATCAACATTCATGATTGCTCTATTGTTTTGCAAGCTTACGCTTGTCTCATATATGCCATGACATGGAAATGCTTTAAAATAAAAGACATGATTCTTGTAACACAAGATGCTACCATTCTCAAATTTAAAAACAAAGCCATTGTCATACAAAGCATATAAGGAAATAATGTTTCTAGCCAAATGTGGAGAATAAGATACATCATACAAAACAATAGATAAGCCGGATGAAAAGGCAAGCTCCACACTCCCAATCTTCTCAACCGGGACAACTGCCTTGTTTCCCATGATGAGATCCAGCTCTCCATCAACTAAGTCCCTACTTCTTCTTAGTACCTGCACATTATTACAAATGTGAGTACCACACCCGCTGTCTAAAACGCAGGCATTAGAAGTAGTGGTGTTATGGAGCTCAATCATGTACGTAATGGAGGCAGCGGCACCTTTTGCTCGTAGCTTCTTGAGCTCCTCTATGTACTTGGGGCAACTACGCCGGTAATGTCCCTTCTCCTCGTAGAAGAAGCAGGTTGCCTCTTCCGGTGAGGTGGCAGCGCTAGTCACTTGTTTCCCCTTTGGCTCCGGGGTCGGGTTAGGTTTGGGATTCGGCCCATTGGCCTTGGCCTTCCCCTTTCCTTTGCCCTTCGAGCCCGAAGATGGCTGCTTCCGCTTCGTACCACCTTGGCTGATGGCTAGGACGATAGTGGAGGTGGAGGGCTTTGCCATGGCAAACTGGTACTCGGTAGTCTTAAGCATGCCATGCAGTTCCATGAATACTATGCATATGGAAGTTCACAATGAACGGTCCATATGACGGAGGCAAATATTGGAGGATTATTTCAACCGCCAACCCTTTCCCCATGGGAAAGCCCAACTCCCCGAGCTGGTCCAAGTACCCTTTCATCTTAAGGACGTGAGAGCTCACATTGCTGCCCTCCAGCATCTTACAACCGATAAAAGCCTTGACACATTTATAAAGCTCTTGGCTTGCTTGCTGTTGGAACATGTCCTTCAGTTGAGAAATCATCTCGTACGCACTCACTTTATCGAATTTCCTTTGCAATTCGGGACTCATGGTCGTAAGCATTAGGCAAGTAACATCATTTGTGTCTTTGACACGCTTTTCATGCGCGTCTTTCAAGGCCCTTGACGCATTACCTGTCGGAGCCTCCGGAAGAGGTGACTCAAGGACTTCAAGCTTCATCTCTTGGCGGAGGATGATTCTCAAAGTCCTATGCCAATCCATGAAGTTCGGTCCGGTGAGTTTCTCCTTCTCAAAAAACGGACAGAGTGATATGTTTGTGATGTTGGTGTTGCTAGTAGATGTCATCTACAAGCAAAGTACGAATTTGGTTAGCTATGACATATTTAAATCCTTGTTAAATAATTACCTACTTGTTATAAAAAACAAATTATATTAACAAGGGCTAAGAACCTCAAAATACCCCAATCCATGACGGGTTTGCCGCGGATCACTTCATGGAGCTATTTTATGCCGGTAAACATTTTACCGATTGTAGTCCGTGACTACAACTCTTAGACACTTGCAGGATCCTAGGTACTCATAGAACCTATATGGCATGTTTGATCCCTTCACACCAATTCCTCATTAATCCACTTTGATAGCTCGGCTAGAGCTCGACAACTACCAAGGAGTTTTAAGTCTTGAAATGTAAATCGTCCGTCAAGACACGGTGGTACTCTAGCCCAATGGCTAGAGCTCGACAACCGACCTTGCGAGTTGCCACATGCACCTTCCACATAGTTACGAAAAACCGATCTAGGCTAGAGCTCGACGACCAATCTTGTTTCACTAGATTCGGTTGGTGTCATCTTACGGGTGGTGTGAGATTTACTTTTGAAAAACGGGTTTTTTTTCCAGTTAAAATGTTTTTAACCATTTCTTATGTATGTGGTGTAAGTAGTTAGTAAACCAATTTAAAACTCTTTGGTTTTATTGTTTTGAAAATTTTTCTAGCATGCGAAGATCCTAAAAACCATGCAAGAAAAGAACAAAATAAAACCAACCACGCATGCAATATAAGTCCGGTAACGAGCCATATAACCCTATGCATCTTGCCCATGAGCCAATGGGAAAGACAAAGTCTACTAAGGACAAAAATCCAAGACTTTGATGTGAGCTCTCCCACTTGATCCATTGCGTCTCCCACCGACCTCCGGATCCAAGTTCGCCAAGACACCCTCCATGGTCCTTGTTGGTTGCTTCGGTCTTCCTTTTACAATTTACAAATTTAAAAGGAAATGACATGCAAGCCACAATTTACTATTCTAAGCTAATACTTCAAATTACACAGAATAGAATTTGGCATGCAAGCCTTCATATATAAATACCGAATAAATTAATGATTACAAACCAATGTGATACAAACCACCAAATGAATGAATACATTAATTTAATCAACCAAACACATCAAATAGGTCTAAAAGGCTCAAAATTTGTTATCGGACACAAATATTACAACCACATATATCATATAAATTCTAAGGCATGGCGTGCCACACAAAACTATGCAAATATTATATGTCTTGGTTAAGATTATTTAAACACTCAAGGCACTAATAATCCTATGTACATATGCATTATGAACCTTAAACATTTTAAAATTCCATATTCATATATACACAATGTAAGTATATGCAATTAACCATTTTCATGCCAAAATGTTAATCCACATATAAATACACCAACCAAGACATATGGCAACTTAAGCTAATAACATCCAAAATTCTGGAACAATTCTAGAAAGTACAAGTTGAGCTAAAAATCCAACAAAATTGATTTAAGGCATAAAATGCATTCTGCCAGAAGAGAGTTAGCGCCGCTAACCATAAAGGGTTAGCGCTGCTAATCCTAAGTTAGCTCCACTAAAGCTAGACGGCTTAGCGACCGCTACAGCTGGTTTAACGTCGCTAACATAGTCAGGTTAGTGCCGCTAAACCCTGGACAGAACCAAAAATCACATTTTTCGGATTTTTCAAGCCACCAAGTGCAAATCTAGTGTAGAGGTGGCTCTGATACCACTGTTGGGGTTCGTGGTTGAGCGCAACGGAAGCAAACAAGTACAAAATCGAATTTAAAAGCATGAACAAGAACCACATGAGAACCCCAAATGAAGTACCAATCTCTACAACTAAGATTTGCAACTAAAACAGAAAAGAGAGAAGAGTTATACCCTTGATGTCTCTGGATTTGTTGTGTACTAAACTCCAAGCCTTTGTAACCTCCATCTTGAGCTATCGAAGTTCACCCCGAGAAACTTGGTGACCTTGGTGTACTAGCACCCCTTCAACCAAATCAACACTTGATCTTGGCTTCTCGAACAACAACAAAAACCATCAGGAACTCTCACAAGGAACTCTATCTTATTTTGCTTAGACAACTCACAAATGTTTTTAAGTATTTTAAACTCAAGTTAGGCAAGAGTGTTAATAAGAGAGAGTTACATGTCTTTTATAGAGCTCAACATGACCCCAGGACTCCCCATGGTCGGCCAAGGCCGAAGGATGAGAAAGCCATGCATTGGTGGATTGTGGAGGTGAAAAGAATAAAGTTCTAATCTGTTAGAGGGGTTAGCGCCACTAGCCGCCCAGAGATAGCGCCGCTAACCGCCCAAAGTTAGCGCCGCTAACGCGGCTGAGTTTGCGACGGTAGAGATAACACCGCTAACTCTGGTCAGATTACCAACTATCGTTATTTATTCTTTCTCATCCTCATCTTTTAGGTTGTTGTCAAGATCAACCCCTGGCATGTGACCCGATAGGCCCATACGTCATCGGCAGTGATTATTTGGCGTACGTGTGTCAGCGGGCATACTCCAACACAACCCCCCTTCTACACATTACTTGCTTTTTGATCTTCTCACCAAGGGACTAACAACTGGTATCAGAGCAGGCTGAATGATTTCATAAGTTAAAAGTTCAAGATTCTGAGAAAGTATACAATGTCGACAAGTAACAATTCATCAAACTTTCCTCAGATGTCTGCTAAGGGCTGTCCCATATTCGATGGATCTGATTATCCTATGTAGAAATTCAGAGCCATGCTTTTCCTCAAATCCATTGACAATCGTATGTACGATGTCATCACTAAAAGACCAATCATCCCCAAGATTCCTGCTGTTATTAGTGATACGTCTACAGACAAAACTGAAAAGGAAGTAAAGAAGCCTGTTGCATCCTAGACTAAAGAAGATTGGAAACTGTATTCTCTGGATGACAAGGCAAAGAGTGTTCTGGCTAATGCCCTGACTAATGAGATCTTGCATACTGTGACTGGGTGTCAATCTGCAAAAGAGATCTGGGATACTCTGAGTATTACATATGAGGGCACAGATCTGGTCAAGCAGTAGAAGAAGAATCATTTGAATAGATCTTATGAAAACTTCTTCTCTAAGAAGAATGAAACCTTGGCTGATGTGTTTACCAGGTTTCACTGCTTGATTAATGACCTGCTAGGTGTAGGCATTAAAAAGAATGAAGCTGAACTTGTGCTGAAATTTCTGGATGTGTTACCACAAAAGTTCAAATAAGTAACAACAACACTAAGGGCTGGAGGAACATTACATATGTATAACCTACAGTCCATATATGGGTTCTTGCTCAATCATGACCATATCATAGAGCACAAGAGAACTTCTTAACAACAACTGAAGGACTCTCTTGAAAAAACTGATATTGCATTACTTGCACATAAAAAAGAAAAGTTCAAAAGCCTTAGTTGTTGAATCTGAGACCGAGTCAGACTCTTAAACTGACCACTCAGACTCAGACTCAAGTGATGCTGATGATGTTTAGACAATCATTGACAAATGGCCATGTTAGCCAGACGTTTGAGAAGAGCTCAAAGGGGAAGAGGAAGATCTGACAGGGGCAAAGGAAAAAGTTCTTTTGATCCCAAGAAAGTTGTGTGCTTCAATTGTCAGAGGAAGGGACATATTGCTGCTGAGTGCAGATCAAAGAAGGATGAATCTGCTTCAGTAGCTGATAAGAATGCTTACAGAGCTGATAATCAGAAGAAGAAATATACTCAGCTCAAGAAAGGAAAGCCTGAAGACAAGCCCAATGCAAAAGGATTCTATGCTGAAACTTGGGATCCAGAATCATCTACCTCAGATGATGATGATAATGACAGGGGCAAAGGAAAAAGTTCTTTTGATCCCAAGAAAGTTGTGTGCTTCAATTGTCAGAGGAAGGGACATATTGCTGCTGAGTGCAGATCAAAGAAGGATGAATCTGCTTCAGTAGCTGATAAGAATGCTTACAGAGCTGATAATCAGAAGAAGAAATATACTCAGCTCAAGAAAGGAAAGCCTGAAGACAAGCCCAATGCAAAAGGATTCTATGCTGAAACTTGGGATCCAGAATCATCTACCTCAGATGATGATGATAAATGTCTGATGGCTCAAGAAGATGAAGAGTTTGAATTATATGAAGTTGATTACGGTCTGTCTGAATCAACTTTTGAAGCTTACATGAAGGAAGCTGAGGAAAAAAACAAACTTAGTGACTGGGATCTTTCTTCCATGCACAAGGTTAGTGATTTCAACTCTTACACCGATGAAGAAAAAGGTCTTGCATTTGATTATCTGCTAAATGATTTCAAGACCAGCCTTAAGTCTCAAAATGACCTCAAAGCTGAGATAGCTAAACTGAAAAATGAGATTAAGGAAAATCAATCTCTCATTGATATTGGTAAAAAGGCACAATGTGATCTCGAATGTCAAAGACACATTAATAAACTTCTAAGTGAAGAAATTCAGGAAGCCAAGGATAAAGCTGACCAACTTCAAAAGGTCACTAAATTATGGTGTAAGTCATCAAGGCTTGCTGAAAAGTGCATCAACCAACAAATCCTTAAACAGGTACAAGCTATACTTGGAGGTGCCTATCAATCCGTAGTTTATGCAGCTGATGATGATGAGATAGCAAGTACAGATTCTGAGGAAGATAGACAACTGATTGAGTCTCAGAAGTCAGCCTTAGAAAAGAAACATGATCCAAGCCTAAAGTACAATAAGTTTGTCAAGGCAAAGGATCATGGAAATGAGTGTTCAACATTGAGATTGCATAGTAAGTCGGTGGTTGACAAATTAGGCACTCAGCCTATTCAAAGAACTTCTGTCATAGAAAGGCTTAATCCAAATCCTTTCAAGAGACAACACTCTATTACAATGGTAAGTCCAAAGAAATCAACAGTGGTAAGTCTAAAGCTGTTGAAACTGGTTTGTCTAGGAAACATGACAATGGTATGTCCAAAGTCATTGAAAAGAAGTTTGTTGGTCAAGCTTCTAATCAAAAGGATAATAAACCTAGATCTGACAAAGGTAAGTCCAAAGTCAATGAGGATCAGGTGATTCAACTTACAAAGAAAGTTGAGAAGTTATCCACCACCAATAATTCTAAAACTGAGGATAAGTTCCCTAAAGGATTATCAGATGATCTATCTTCTGTAGTCATTGGTAGAAGAAAATGCTACAAGTACAGAGGTAGAGGACATGAGGCCAAGGACTATGTAAGTGAAATCTTAAGGCTTAAAAAGGAACAAGCTGATCAGCCTACACAGGACTCAGCACCTGCTCAAGCTGACCAGTCAGTTCCACAAGATGAAGCTGCTAAGTGCTCATCATCTGAACCTACTATGAAGTGGGTTCCCAAACAAAACTAATGTGTTTAGTTTTCTTATCATGTGCAGGGTTCAAGTAAATGGTACATGGATAGTGGATGTTCAAGGCACATGACTGGGTGGAAAGGACTTCTTAGTGATTTCCAAGTAACATTTGGTGATAACTCCCATGGAAGAACAAAAGGATATGGGAAGATGCATGCTGGCAAGGTGACTTTCCAAAAAGTTGCATATGTTAAAGGTCCTAAACACAATGTGATAAGTATCAGCCAATTGTGTGATTAAGACAATATTGTTACTTTTAGGAAGAAATCAGGGACTATATACAATGCTAAGAGCAAGCCTGTATTAATAGCAAAAAGAGAAAGAGATATGTATCTACTTGATCTGAACTCTGCTGATCCCTATACTGAAACTTGCTTATTTCCCATTCTGTTCCTAAGCTGAGTTGGCTATGGCACAAAAAATTATCACATTTAAATTTCAAGAATATATATATGCTATCAAACAAAGAGTTAGTCTCTGGATTGCCAAAGATCACATTTGTCAAGGACAAATTGTGCTCAGCTTGTGAACAGGGGAAACATTATAAAGGGTCCTTCAAATCAAAGCAAAATTTTTCAATAACAGACCCACTGCATATGTTGCATATGGATCTGTTTGGACCCATAAGTACTCCAAGCCTAAGTAGCAAGAAGTACACTCTGGTGATAGTAGATGAGTTCTCACGATTCACCTGGGTAATATTCCTTAAAGCCAAAAGTGAAGCTGCCCTAGAGATAATAAGTTTTATCAAACGGGAAGAGTTGCAAAAAGGTAAGTCTGTTAAGTAACTCAGAAGTGATCATGGGACTGAGTTCAGAAACTCAACTCTGGAAGGCTTTTGTGAAAAAAAAGGAATATTAAAAAATTTCTCCTCCATCAGAACTCCTCAACAAAATGGAGTTGCTGAAAGGAGAAACAAAACCTTAATTGAGGCTGCAAGAACAATGCTATGTGAGGCGGATTGAAACTCTATTTCTGGGATGAAGCTGTAAGTATAACATGTTATACCCAGAATAGGTCAATCATTGTCAAAAGACATGGCAAAATAGCATATGAGATTTATAAATCTAGAAAACTCAATATAGGTTTCCATGTCTTTGGTTCAAAATGCTATGTGCTGAATCAAAGAGATCAGCTCCATAAGTTGGAACCTAAAGCTGATCCTGGAATTTATTTTGGTTATTCCTCAATCTCCATGTCTTACAGAGTGTATAACACAAGGAGAAAGGCTATTGAAGAATCAATTCATGTCTCATTTGATGAAGACAACTTTGATCAAGCTGATAAAAGACAAGTTGACTTGGTCTGTCTGAGTGAACTTGAAAAGCATGAGGAAACCAAAATGTCAAATCCTATGTATGTCATGGATGATGACAGTGATGATGATGTGTGTCCATCTAAGAAATCATCACAAGCTCCAAAAGACTCTCAAGCTGAGAAAGATGATGAGTTCATCAATCCCTTTGGAGCTGATATTACTCAGACTGAAGATCTTGGTGATCAATAGTTTGATGACAATGCTGCAATTGAGATTGAGGATGTAAGTTCACCTTAGAACTCTCAATATCACTCCGACCCAGAAACACAATATCCCACTACAACATTTAAATTCCTCAGAGACCATCCTCAAGATCAAATAATTGGTAATGTTCAAGAAAGAGTAATGACCAGATCGAATGCAACAACAAACTATGCTGCTTACTTTGGAATCCTATCTCAAATGGAACCAAAGAAAACTGAAGAAGCCTTAGAGGATGAAGATTGGATTGAAGCAATGCAAGAGGAATTAAATGAGTTCGATAGAAACAAAGTCTGGAGCCTTGTTCTAGCCCCCAAAAATCATACAATTATAGGCACTAAGTGGGTCTATAGAAATAAAATGGACAAGGATGGAGTGATTGTTAGGAACAAAGCCAGGCTGGTAGCATAAGGGTGTAAACAAGAAGAAGGAATCGATTATGATGAGACCTTTGCCCCCGTTGCTAGAATTGAAGCCATAAGGTTGTTCTTAGCTTATGCAACATATAAAGACTTCAAAGTCTATCAAATGGATGTGAAGAGTGCTTTCCTAAATGGAAGCTTCAGGAGAAAGTCTATGTGAAACAACCTCCGGGCTTTGTCAGTTCAAAGTTTCCACATCATGTCTATAAGTTAGACAAGGCTTTGTATGGTCTTAAAGAAGCTCCAAGAGCTTGGTATGATACCCTGTCCAGCTATCTACTATCAATAGACTTCACTAGAGGTAGTATAGATAAGACACTCTTTATTAAAAAGAGTAAAGGACAGATGATTATTGTACAAATCTATGTGGATGACATTATTTTTGTTTCTACAAATGAATCTCTGTGTGAACGATCCTCCAAAATTATGTCAAAATGGTACAAGATGAGTATGATGGGTGAAATGACATATTTCCTAGGCTTACAAATTCAACAAAAGCCTGATGGAATATTCATAAATCAAAGCAAATATGTTCTTGATTTGATAAAGAAGTATGGTTTTGATTCCAGTTCAACCATGAAAACACCCATGTCACCAGCTGTCAAGCTGAGCAAAGACTCAGATGGTAAGTCTATATGTCAGTCTACCTAGAGAGGAATGATATGTTCACTACTCTATTTGATAGCTAGTAGACCTGATATCATGTTTGCTACATGTGTTTGTGCATGATATCAGGCAGATCCTAAGGAATCACATCTTCAAGCTGTGAAAAGGATCTTTAGGTACCTTAAAGGTATACCAAATCTAGGTCTTTGGTATCCAAAGGACTCTGGATTTGACTTAGTTGGTTTTTCAGATGCTGACTATGCTGGGTGCTAGTTAGATAGAAAATCAACGACAGGAGGATGTCAAATGCTTGGAGGGAATTTAGTAAGCTAGACTAGTAAGAAACAGAATTCAGTGGCTACTTCAACTGTTGAAGCTGAGTATGTTGCATCAGGAAGCTGTTATGCACAAATCCTGTGGATGCAACATCAACTTCAAGACTTTGGTATGAATTTTAGGAAAACTTCTATCTTCTGTGATAACCAAAGTGCTATAGCCATCACTTTCAATCCAGTCTTCCACTCAAGAACCAAGCATATTGAAATTAGACATCACTTCATCAGGGACATCGTGGAAAAAGGTAAAGTTGACATCAAATTTATCTCCACTGATGATCAATTAGCAGACATCTTTACAAAACCACTTGATGAAAAGAGTTTATGTATTTGCTAAGTGAATTAGGTATTCTCAATCCCTAGCTAAGTGTCTAGAATTTGAGTTTCAGTTTAACAAAGACTAAGTGTCTGAAGCTGAGTGCACAGTTATAAATATGCTTTCATAAACTGAATATCTTGTCAAGCTGAATGATGAGTTCACAAGTTTGGTGCGTCCCAAACATGTTTTAACTACTAAGTGTGGTTAAAATATAAACTTGAGTAAGTCTCGCATAATAAATGACTAAGTGTCATTGAGCTGAGTTGTGTGCTCTACTCAAGCTGAGTATCAATCCCAAGCTGAGTGCTCTAATCAAGCTGAGTGATAAGTTTACTCAACTTGGTGTGTCCAAACCATGTCTTAATTACTATGTGTTATTAATTCATGAGTCATTGTGTATTTGAGTCGGTCTCAAATCACGTTTTATACCGATTACGTATTGGTGTAATACAACAGTGTAAATAATGTATTTGTAAGTCAAGGATATTATTTTACATACTTATCCGTTGTGAGTTGATGTGTTTCTACTCTATTACTGTTACATCAAGCCGAAATTTCGTTAGAGTAACGGATAAATAAGGATTTACAACGGTAACTTTTCTCTCTCCTCAAAAAGGTATATATATCGATTGTAACCGAATTTCAAACGTTTACGCTTACTAAACTTCTGAAATTCTTTCTGTACCTTCTACAACCACTAGTTGCTAAGTGCAATTCTTCGTCTCATTGATCACGAAACCCTAAATCGCTCAGTGCGAATTCAAAATTTACTCAGTGTGAATTAATGAAATCAACGATGGACGGAACCATTCTAAATCTTGGTGATAGAATGGTAAGGGGTCCTGTTCTAAAAAAACAATGGATTGCCACTGATCAAAATCAATAAACAACGAGCGTGCCTTGCAATTCCTGAACGCAAGAGAAACAGAGGATACGAAGAATGAAAGGTATTTAGATGAGCACAAGTAGAAATCAAGTAGAGAGCATTTGGTAGAAACACCTTTAAGTGTGTGTTTTCTATATACAAAGTGGCAAAGGTTACATAGCTTTACATGGATATCTTATTTATATGTCAACCACTATTGCAATCATAACATGACATGAATGTCCATACACATACAAAATTAAGACTAGATCTCAAACATACAATTTAAGATCTAACAATCTCCCCCTTGATTGAGTCTAGTCTAAATTTATTTCACCCAGTTTTCTCTGCCATCTTCTCAGAGTTGCTCTTTCATTAAGCTTCGCTTCAATTAGTTCCATGAATTTTGTTAAGCTAACTCTAGAAGACTGATCAAAATCTTCTCTAAGTTTCAAAATTTGTTCTCTGATCTTTATCAACCAAACTCTGAGAGATCCATCAGAATATGCATTCAGCTCCTTTGTTCTTGAGAAAAACTTATCTTTCTTGCTGTTGAATAGTATGATACCATCATCTGTTTCAGGTCCACCTTCATAATCTTTCCAAATTGTTTGATAGAATTCCAGCTGATCTATATTTGAATGTTGAGTGTTTGGCTTGAGAATGTTAATCTTTTCTTTATCTGCTTCTGCACCCAACTGTAGATCTGTCATTTCTGCAACTCTAACTCTTTGTTTCATGAATTCTCTCAGAATCTAATGACATTCTTTGTTTGCACGAGAGTTGTCTTTTCTAGCTTCAAGTATATCTGCCATGTATTCAACGTCATCAAGACTTAAGTGCTTCAAGTCAACTTGACTAAAATGATATTTCTTCTGATCAATTCTGAGCACAATGAAGTATACCCAAATAACATTCAGCACCCTTCCAAAAGAACAATTTACCCTTGACACTGGAAATTTTGAATGAACTTCTTTCTTTGATTTTCCATTCCAACTCATGATCAATCTGCGTCCTGCGTCTAAAACATTATTTACACCAAGCAACTCTATAGGGAGCATTTGCTCTAATTCAGCAGTGTATATCTCAGGTATTTTCTCTTCTAGAAATGCAACTGCAATATCTTGATACCTCCAGTTTCTTTCTTCCTTGTTAAGAGCTTTAGTTGATAAGACCACTTTTTTTTCTTACATCTCTTAATGTTGCAGTAGAAACAGGATCAGGATTATAATTCTCAGGAATTCTCCGTTCAGCACCTCTTTTCAACTTCCTGATTCTTTTCCGTTTAGCTTGATCTCTGGTCACATCTCTTGCAGTTTTTCTGAACTTCCCAGGAGATGGAGGAAACAGTTCTGATACTTCTTTGTTTATTCTTAATACCGTCTCAATATTCAACCGTTCAGGAACTATAGGAATGTCTGGAGTTGGAATCTGCTGAATCTCAGGCTTTTCAACCCTTGGTGTTGACACTTCTTTGCTTTCCTTAATCTTTCTGATCTGCTGCTGAAGAGTTAACTCTTTTTCAGATTCTATTACAGTTTCACCAGCTTCTGACACAAATGACCCATAAACATGAAAGTCTGAACCACCAGCACCAGTAAGATAGTCAAACGTATCATCAACCAGTTGATCTGTATCCTCCACTACTTCATCAACCAGTGCCTCTGCCTTTGCCTTTGTTTTGAGGCTGAGTTTGAGAAGTTGAAGCAGGCAGCCTTGACAGAACAGATACAACAGGTACCATAGATCTAATCCTTTTCTCCCCCTCATGGCGGTCGGGATCTTGATCTTGATAGTCATGTTTTCATTTAGTACCTTGTGCTTGAGTTTGACAAGTATCCATAGAAGCACGTAATGCAGCTTGTAACTCAGCATCCTCAGCATCTTCCTATGTATCCTTTGTTGGATCCATAACATCTAACCGTTTATGAAATGATACACCAAAAGCCTTTATACTGTCAAACATTTCCTTCTTGAAGCTTTCAAAATCAGACTTTGTGTATTCATTCCTTAGGTGATTCACCAATGTAGCATTTTCCTATGAAGCAGCAGTCTTTTGCAACGGATTAGCCAACAACTTTAGATATAACTGAGTTTTGAGTTCCTCAGTAGACAGTTCAGTCTCCTGATGTGCAAGCAACCTATCCAACTTACTACTTATACTGGCATTCTCTTGCTGAATTTGATCAAACCTTAAATTCACAGCATCAAACCTAGAGTTCACAGCATCAAACTTAGAGTTCACATCAGTATGAACCTTAGCAATTTCAGATTGCACTTGTGAGATAGCAGTTTGAAGGTTAGCCTTGGAAAAAAATTCCTTAGCAACCTGAGAAAGTGTAACGAATCCGGGATCACTTAGATTACCCGTTGAGACTTCAGCAATTGGATGAACAAATCCTTTAGAAGTAGAGCCACCCATGTTCACAGCTGGACCAGTGTTGACTGTGGCAGGATTTCCATGTAATCCTTGAAGAACACTATTAGTAGTGCCTTCTATAGATGTTCCGGTAGGTTCTTTGAAGAGAACACTAGTATGTGTTATGAATGTGTCACTGATGTTCGAAATGAAAGTGTCTACAATGTGCTTATCCAATTGAACTTTGGAAACCTGGGGAGGAGTGGTTCCTTTTTCAATACCTACTGCCTCCGAATGAGACTTCGGTAGTTCATGTGCTAAGTCCCCGTGTTCAAATGAAACAATTCCCTGTTGAGAGGAAACATAGTGGCTAGGTGGGGTGAATGCATGCTCTGCTGGGATGACAGAGTCTTTTTTAATACCAGGACTGACTGTGTCAGACCCGATAGTAGGCGTCGCATCCCGGCTTTTTAAGGCTGGAGAACTCTCAGCACTCGAATTTTCTTTTCTCACACTTTGACCCTCTTTTTCTTTTAATCTCTCCACTTCATCTACAAAATCCTTCTTAGACAGACCACCAGTCTCAATAACATCAATATCAAACATATCATCATGAGTATAAACTGGTGATTTCTCAGCAACTTGATTAAGAGTCTCGTCAGGAGTTATAAGCATTGTTTCAAGATTCATCTCAATGCCCTGATCAGGAGTGTCCTGTGATTGTGACTGTGATTTTTCAGTTAACTTTCCTAATGGCATTTCATCATCCTCATCTCCCTCTCATAAGTTCTCACCACCTACATTCACTTCATCACCCCTCTCAGAATTTTCCCTCGATTCTCTCCTGTTAGTTTCACCCGAAGAAGACTGACTCCTAGAATCTAAACTCTCAGGATCTACAGCTCTTTGGGTAGAATGAGCAGGTTATTGCCGATTCGGAAGAGCAATCTCATTCTCATGCACATATGCCACTACTACATGATCATCCAAATCCATCAACATAAGGAGTTCAACAGGCATTACAAAAGCCTGAACATTCTCCATTTGTTCAATTTTGTACATCTTTTGCATTATATAGATTGTAGGAAAATACAACAAGAATACCCAAGGTTAATGATCAAACATTCAAAGTATGAAGTAAAGTAACAAATGTTCATCCTTTTGAAAAAAAATTTTGATTTGTGAAAATTTTCAAAAATTTCCTAAGTGTTTATTTGGAATTCAGGAATCCGAATAAAACACAAAGGAAAAATTGACTAAGTCTTGAAATCCGAACAAAATAACACCTGAAATCCGAACACCTTATGAAATCCGATCAAATTTAATTCCATGAAATCTGAACAAAGATTAACACTTGAAATCCGAATAATCCTGAAATCCGATGAACCTTTACTCATAAAATCCGAACAGAGTTGGAACCCGAACAAAGTTGGAATAAAAAAAAAGATGGAATCCGAAGAAAACTTGAAGTCTGAATAAACTGAATTTCGAATAACATGAATTCCGAAGAAAAAATCAATGCTATTCATTAAGTGATGAAATATGCGGAATTCAGGAAATCCGAACAAAGTTCAACTTTATTCGGAATTCATAGAATCCGAACGATTCATCATCTTCTTCTCCATTTCAGTCCAGTAATTCAATGTTTTAAAATTGTGCAACACATTTATTGTTTGTAAACTAAATCCAAAAAACCTTCCAAGATCATTAAAGTTCCAAGTCTTTTATACAGAAACAATTAACAAACAATCAACCATTAACAAATAAGAACATTATGAACAGTTAACCCATTAGCAACCAAGAACAGTACAAACAGATGCTCAATCAATCATGAAGACATGTTCAATCCGGGCAAATAACTACAATAATACTATACTAAAAGTGTATAAACACATTTAGACAGTATTAAGAACCCAAACATGTACATTTTATTGTCTAAAAGTCCAAACAGCAACACGAACTCGAGGGTTTTCTACCCCGTAGATCTATGATACACGAATCAACATAAAGATATAATGAAAAGTGATTGTACCGTTGAAATCGCAATGAAAAATACTTGTAGATCTGAGAATCTTGAAGTGTTTGAAAACTTTGGAAGATCAGAGAAAAAGTCTTCGTTTTTTAGTGTAAGTTTGCAAATCTGAAGAAAAAGTCAAAATTCCAAACAAATTTGAATTTAAACTCTGAAATTTATTCGGAATTCTGGAATTCCGAACAAAAAGTTACTCGGAATTAGTGAAATCCGAACAAAGTTTATTCGGAATTGATGCTTTTACCTCTGTTTGAATTCCGAACAAAAGGTTATTCGGATTTATAATGAAATCCGAATATTTCCAAACTTTGAAATATTTTGAACTTTCAATATTTTGACTTTTTAAATTTGATGAATATTAAAATTATGACAAAAGAAAAACATAAAACTCCCCCTCAACTCAAGCACTAATTTGAGAATGAAGAAAGAAAAATCTTTTTGTCTTTTGAAATTTTACAAATTGTTTTGATTTTTCAGATAATAAAACAAAAGAGTATAGAAATTCTCCCCCTACAAGTATGAATCCTCAGTAATTTAATACTTGTATTTTCATATACACTCCCCCTCGACTCATGAATATTTCCTGCACATAGGAACACATACCGTGATATATCTGTTCAGCCTAGGTAAATCAGATATAATCATGTTAAATACTGAGATTCAGCATGCCTAACTTTGAAACCAATGTATTAAACCGAGTTTCATCTAGAGGTTTGGTAAAAATGTCAGCAAGCTGATTTTCAGTATTAACATATTTTAACTCTATTAGCCCTTTTTCAACATAATCCTTAAGAAAATGATACCATATATCAATGTTTGGTCTTAGAATGATGCACAGGATTACATGATATGGCAATAGCACTCTGTGAGTCACACATAAGTGGAATGTGATCAAAATCCAAACCAAAATCAGAGAGTTGAGTGTGGATCCACAAACACTGAGAACAGCAACTTGCAGCAGCAATGTATTCTACCTCTGCAGTAGAAGTAGAAACACAGTTTTGTTTCTTTGAAGCCCAGCATACAAGTCTGTCTCCCAGAAAATGTGCACTGCCAGATGTGCTTTTTCTATCAATCATACATCCTACATAGTCGGCATCAGAAAAAGCTATTAAATTGAAATCTGAATCTTTAGGATACCATAGACCAAGATCTGAAGTACCCTTAAGATAACAAAAAATATGTTTAACAGCTAGCAAGTGAGATTCTTTAGGATTGGCTTGAAACCTTGCACAAAGACATGTTGAAAACATAATATCTAGCCGTCAAATATAATAAAGACCCGATCATACCACGAAAAGTTTTAAGATTAATTGATTTTCCATCAGGATCAGCAAATAATTTTGTTTTAACAGCCATAGGAGTTGACATTGGAGAACAATCAGGCATATCAAATCGTTTTAGTAAATCTTTGATATATTTAGCCTGATTTATAAAAATGTCATGGCTAAGTTGTTTGATTTGCAATCCGAGGAAAAAATTAACTTCCCCCATCATGCTCATTTCAAAACGTTCCTTCATGGTATTCGCGAAATCATTACCAAATTTAGGACTAGTTAAACCAAAAATTATATCATCAACATAAATTTGTATTAAGATGTATTTGTTGGAGTATGCCCACTGACACACGTACTCCAAATGATCACTGCCGATGACGTATGGGCCTATCAGGTCACACGCCAGGGGTTGATCTTGACAACAACCTAAAAGTTGAGGGTGAGAAAGAATAAATAATGATAGTTGGTAATCTGGCCAGAGTTAGCGGCGCTATCTCTACCGTCGCTAACTCAGCCGTATTAGCGGCGCTAACTTTGGGCGGTTAGCGGCGCTATCTCTGGGGGCTAGCGGCGCTAACCCCTCTGACAGATTACAACTTTATTCTTTTCACCTCCACAATGCACCAATGCATGACTTTCTCATCATTCGGCCTTGGCCGACCTGAGTCCTGGGGTCATGTTGAGCTCTATAAAAAGACATGTAACTCTCTCTTATTAAAAAAAGGCTCTTGCCTAACTCGAGTTTAAAAACACTTAGAAACATTTGTGAGTTGTCTTAGCAAAAGAGAGAGAGTTCCTTGTGAGAGTTCCTGGTGGTTTTGTTGTTGTTCAAGAAGCCAAGATCAAGTGTTGATTTGGTTGAAGGGGTGCTAGTACACCAAGGTCACCAAGTTTCTCGGAGTGGACTTCGATAGCTCAAGAAGAAGGTTACAAAGGCTTGGAGCTTATCACATAATAAATCCAGAGACATCAAGGGTATATCTCTTCTCTCTTTTCTGATCTAGTTTCAAATCTTAGTTGTAGAGATTGGTACTTCATTTGGGATTCATCATGTGGTCTTGTTCATGCTTTTAAATTAGATTTTTTATACTTGTTTGCTTCCGTTGTGTTCTACCACGAACTCCAACAGTGGTATCAAAGCCACCTCTACACTAGATTTGCACTTGGTGGCTTGAAAATCCGAAAAATGTGGTTTTGGTTCTGTCCAGGGTTTAGTGGCGCTAACCTGGCCATGTTAGCGGCGCTAAACAAGATGTAGCGGTCGCTAAGACGTCTGACTTTAGTGGCGCTAACTCTCTTCTGGCAGAATGCATTTTATGCATTAAATCAATTTTGTTGTATTTTTAGCTCAACTTGTACTTTCTGGAATTGTTCTAGAATTTTGGATATTTTTAGCTTAAGTTGCCTTATGTCTTGGTTGGTGTATTTATATGTGGATTAACATTTTGGCATGAAAATGGTTAATTGCATATACTTACATTGTGTATATATGAATATGAAATTTTAAAATGTTTAAGGTTCCTAATGCATATGTACATAGGATTATTAGTGCCTTGAGTATTTAGATAATCTTAACCAGGACATATAAGATTTGCATGATCTTGTGTGGCACACCATGCCTTAGAATTTATATATGATGTATGTGGTTGTAATATTTGTGTCCGGTAACATTTTTGAGCCTTTTAGACCTATGTGATGTGCTTGGTTGATTAAATTAATGTATTCATTCATTTGGTGGTTTATACCACATTGGTTTGTAATAATTAATTTATTCGGTTTGTATATTTAAAGGCTTGCATGCCAATTTCTATTCTTTGTAAATTGTAGTATTAGCTTGGAATAGTAAATCGTGGCTTGTATGCCATTTCCTTTTAAATTTGTAAATTGTAAAAGGAAGACCGAAGCAACCAAAAAGGACCATGAAGGGTGTCTTGGCGAACTTGGATCCAGAGGTCAGTGGGAGACGCAATGGATCAAGTGGGAGAGCACACATCAAAGTCTTGGATTTTTGTCCTTAGTAGACTTTGTCTTGCCCATTGGCTCATGGGCAAGATGCATAGGGTTATATGGCTCGTTACCGGACTTATATTGCATGCGTGGTTGGTTTTATTTTGTTCTTTTCTTGCATGGTTTTTAGGATCTTCGCATGCTAGAAAATTTTCAAAACAATAAAACCAAAGAGTTTTAAATTGGTTTACTAACTACTTACACCACATACATAAGAAATGGTTAAAAACGTTTTAACTGGAAAAACAAAAACCCGTTTTTCAAAAGTAAATCTCACACCACCCGTAAGATGACACCAACCGAATCTAGTGAAACAAGATTAGTCGTCGAGCTCTAGCCTAGATCAGTTTTTCGTTACTATGTGGAAGGTGCATGTGGCAACTCGCAAGGTCGGTTGTCGAGCTCTAGCCTAGCCGGCCATTAGGCTAGAGTACCACCGTGTATCTTGACGGACGATTTACATTTCAAGACTTAAAACGCCTTGGTAGTTGTCGAGCTCTAGCCGAGCTATCAAAGTGGATTAATGAGGAATTGGTGTGAAGGGATCAAACATGCCATATAGGTGCTATGAGTACCTAGGATCCCGCAAGCGTCTAAGAGTTGTAGTCACGGACTACAATCGGTAAAATGTTTACCGGCCTAAAATAGCTCCATGAAGTGATCCGCGGCAAACCCGTCATGGATTGGGGTATTTTGAGGTTCTTAGCCCTTGTTAATATAATTTGTTTTTATAACAAGTGAGTAATTATTTAACAAGGATTTAAATACATCACAACTAACCAAATTCGTACTTTGCTTGTAGATGGCATCTACTAGCAACATCAACACCACAAACATATCACTCCGTCCGTTTTTGCAGAAGGAGAAACTCACCGGACCAAACTTCATGGATTGGCACAGGACTTTGAGAATCGTCCTCCGCCAAGAGATGAAGCTTGAAGTCCTTGAGTCACCTCTTCCAGAGGCTCCGGCAGCCAATGCGTCAAGGGCCTTGAAAGACGCACACGAAAAGCGTGTCAAAGACATAAATGATGTTACTGTTGGGTTTCCATGAACACAGCAGCGGAAGCATAGCCCAAGAATATGAAGCATAAAAGGCTTGAAACCCAAAATGGCCCAAGAACTCTATAACTATAAAATGCAACATGTAAAAGGAAGAGATGGAATAAGGAATTATACCATGCTCCAGCTTCTGAGATCTTCAAGTTGGGATGAACTCTAAGTCACAAGAGAGCAACTCTCTATTGATAGTCCACACCAAGTTTGTTTGATCCCCAAATGCTAGTATGCCAATTTGTGATCTTCAAGACTTGAAATCACTCTTTGGAACAACTCACAACTTTCATAAAATCACTAAACACACTTATGATTTTCTGGAGATACAAAAGAACACTCAAGAACACTTAGAAAAGTGTATGCAAGTGTTCTTGAGTGAGAGAGAGAATTCCTAATTGATTACTTGATCAATTATATCACTTATGGACATGTGAAAGACATCCAAAGACTTTATCACCTTCTACAACAGATATGCAAGGCAATAAAGTCGTGCATCCCATTCCTAGATGTCCCATAAGTCAATAACTTGAGCCAAGCAATAACCAAAAAGTCAAGTTACTGTCAGACGGTTTCCACGGCGCGGAAACCAAAAGGTTACGCGACGCGAAAACACCGTTTCCAGAATATTTATTTCTCCCTTCCTGTTGCGGGTTGTCGGGATCAATCCTTGGCGTGTGACCCAATAGGCTCGTGTATCATCAGTAGCATTACTAATATATGTGTGTCAGTGGGCATACTCCAACAAACTCCTACTTGCACATGACACAGCATATCGATAAGTAACACAGACAGAGAGCGGCCTCTAGCAAGGCATCTCTGCCACCTAAGTCAACGCGAGTTATGTCATCCCAAGACAAGTACCAAATCACAACCCTATAGGTTTGATATGGCCCTATTGATAAGTGATCAATCATCCTTTCTTTCGTGATATCCGTGTGAACACGAGACATTGTTAGATGTCAATCTCCATATCGTTCACGATTATGTTTCTCGATCTTGATTGATGGTAACCGAAAAACTAGTTGCAATCATTCAAATATCATTGCAGCTTGAGTATGGCCATGCATTTTACGTCAGCTCTCAATCAACGAGGGGCCCATGGATATCTCTCTAAAACTAGAGGAATGAATCCCTTTGACTACATTTCTCCGCCACATACCCCATACTTTACCCAAAAGCTCCCCTTATAACATCCAGTTACGAACTGCATTAGAAAACAATCAAAGCAAAGCTGGACCATGCTTTGGAACACATGTATCTCTAGTCTAAGGACAAAATGATATTATCATCCTGAGTTACTCGTGATAGAAACCATGAAGTAATCTCAGGTGTGGGTCGTCCAGTCACTTGACCATTGCAAGCACAAGCGAAGTGTTGTGTCTCTTTTATCTAATCCATTATTAGATAGCGACCATCCACTTCCCTCAGGCTTATCTCAAACTTCCTCCCAATGAAGAATGACCGACTGTGGACATTTAGAATGAAAAAAAAACATTCTGGGAAGTATTAAACATGCTAAGATGGAACACAGTAAGGATTCATGAAAATATCCGCCCTCAACGCATTATTAAATCCCCATTTAATAATCGATATAGTATGAAGTACAATACTGCTTAACGTTCCCCAAAGAAATATATGTATCAAACTTATAACTAAAACAAACTCAAGCCTTGTTCACCTAGGCCTAGTATGATCATCATCACTAGCCTGTAACAACAGCTTAGTTAACGGATCCGCCATAAAAGTATCTGTGTGTTCTCTGCCAGTGACCATATCTCTTCTTCAACCGATCATTCATAAAGTATGCGTTGGAGAGATTATGGTCCTTCGTTCAAGCCATTTTACCTTCATTGTTTCAGAAGATCCCAATAAGGTAAATGAAGCTCGAACTCCAAGCCATCATACCTTCATTGTCTCAAAAGCCCAATAAGGTAAATGATGCTTGGGATTTTAGTTCTTATATGAAAGCCATCATACCCTCATTGTCTCAAAAGATCGCAATAGGGTTAGCGATGCTTTTAAGAACAATTTTTGATCAACAACACCAAATTTTTTAGGATCGTTATCTCCGATTTAAAATCGGCAGTTATCCCTCTCTATTCAGAAGACAACACTTGAGTAAAAATTTACTCCTAGCTTCTTCTTGTATAGATCACGAAGAACATATCTCAATATTTCTTGATCCCCTAAACTGGTTTTGTATATTCTATAGTCGTTATGGATGCATAATTCGTTAACTTATCTTTTAAAGTATGGTCAGGACATTATCTCCATTACGTTGTATGTGAGTACAAATATAGAATTACAATAACACTCCCACTAGCTCTGTCATTCATTCATGTTTCATTCTTGCTTATTGAAAACTCAAACTATTGATTTTCATATTGAAGCAAGTATTGAACTTTGAGATGCATATATATATATATATATATATATATATATTGGACTCCTTTTCGTTTGTAGACTTTAGAAGGATACGCTTGATGTAACAGACCCTCGGAAAGTGTGGTCAGCACTTCCTCAGAGAATACCACCAGTAGAGAGTTTTAGATAATACCTTCCTCATGGTCAATTATCGTAAAACCATCCCCTACTAGTCGGTATTTAAAGTTGTCTACAAACTTATTATTCGACATAACCACTGAGATAAAGTTTCCAGATGATACCTTCCAAATGGTCAATCATCACTAAAACTTTTCTTATCAGTCGGTATTCGAACTTGCAAATTTATCCATGTTCGTCTCTTTCTACAAAGAACCAATTTCACCCTTTGGGTTGCCACCTTGGTGTAGGATTAACCAAGTCCAATACTTGGGTATCCACATGGATTGCATCTCACTATCACTACCTATTTTCTCCTAGTGGACTTTGTGCCCACTCTGGTTTATCAGTAGTTGATGTATTCATCATTAAGTTGTCTCCCTCAGATATAAAACTATATCTTTCTGGTCTTATGACAACTTCTACTAATTCTATAGAGTGGTAATGAATTTAATGTCAGGTACTCCAGCATTATCATGCTGAGTTATAATCATTTCTGATTGTGTGCTCGTGCCAACATCAGGTTCTTCTATTTAAGGTATATATACTCTCATTTACCTTAGTAAAATACCTAACACAGCAGTAGTTCTAGATTCCGGGTTCCTCCACCTCACGTCTAAACGCAGGTTGGATAATCTAGACTTCGTGATGAACTAGCAAAGACATTCTTTCTAGTCTCATTATCTAAGGTGCGTATTTAACCATCTTTGTTGGTATGAGATTAAGAACATTGCCCACCACTTTCATTTTATACTCCATCAAAAATGGACCATATCTAAAATGTCCGATTCCTCCACTTGGCGACTCATATCACAATGTGTCCTAGGAGGAATGAATTATGAGATAACATCATAACTCTTATGATGGTCATTTAAAATCCAGAACTAAAGCACTCAACATCTCTATTAGATTTGAGTATTGTAGTCCTTTTGATCTCTTATTCATATACTTTTTCATAGGTGTGTCTTGACAACCTCTCAAGGTTTCCGACACGTGTCTAACAAGTTAGGCATTCCCATCCCTTCTACCTTCATTGGTAAAGGTAACAAAGTATCCAAAATTACCCCTTATGATTTGCTTGAGTAGTCTTCACAGAATTGTGAATGCTAACCAACAAGCCTTCATTCCTCTCATATACACAAGTGAAGGATGTCTAAGTCATCTTAGCCTAATAAACAGGATTTGCACTCAACAATTGATACAAGATCAAAAGATCCCAAGTTCCTAAACACATGGAGCTTGGTGACCAATCGAGTTTCTTTATCGAGTTTCTCCTTCTTAAGAAATGTACGTAGAGTAAAGTCGGTGTTGTTGATGTTTGTCGATATCATCTATAAACACAGAGTAGTTTTAGTTAGTTTGATAAACCTTGTTAGAATAATTACCCCATGTGTTTAAAAACAACTATTTTTGACAAGGGTTGAGAACCCTTTTTCACTTTGCACGTGGTAAAGCTATTTAGGCCGGTAACCATTGACCGATTGCAATCCATTATTGCAACTCTTAGTTCCTTGCGGGATCCTACTAGACAAGCATTGTTTCTAGTTTGGCATGTTTGATCCCTCCACACCAACTTCAAACTAAGATTTTGAATAGCTCGGCTAGAGCTCGACAATCATCCAAAATGTTATTTTGAAATCGTAAATCAACCATCAAGATACACGGTGGTACTATTGCCCAATGATCGACTCGGCTAGAGCTCGACAATCGACCTTGCGATTTGCCACACGCGCCTTCCACAAAACACATACAAGGATCAACTCGGCTAGAGCTCGACAATCAACCTTTGCACGGCTAGATTCGGACGGTGTCATCTTATGGGTGGTGTGCAATTTACATTTAGAAAACGGGATTTAGTTTTCCGGTTATAAAACCATTTTGAGCTTGATTAACAAAAGTGACAATAACCAAAAGTTTTCACTAATCGAATATTAAACCAATTTTATATCCATCTTGTTAATCATGTATACGCGCGAGAGTTTGTTAAACCATTGTTAAAAACTCTTTTGTTTTATTATTAGACAAAAAAATTTCCAACATGCAATTCTATAATCCATGCAATAACAATAAATAATAAAACAACCACACGCATACAATAAGATTGGTAACCATGCCCCTAAAACCTATGCGTTTTCCCGTGAGCCACTAAGGAAAAACGAAGTCATCTAAGGATATTTCCTTGACTTGGATGTGCTCCCACTAAACCCGCTACCTTCATTGGGCCTCTCGGTTTCGTGTTTTCCAAGACGTCAATCCTTGACTACCGATGGTTGCCTCCATATTAATTTTACATAGAAAATGAAATAAATGGCATACAAGCCACAAATCCTATTTACTAGTACAAAATACATAACATGGAATTTAAATGGCATGCAAGCCACAAAATAATTTACATACCAAATAAATTAATTATTACATACCATGTGACATATAGTCACCAAATGAATGAATAACTAATTTAACACAACCAAACATCCACAAGGTCTAGGGCATCTATTGGTTACCAACGTCACATGAACAACATGAACAACATGGTGTGCCACACAAAACCATGTAAACTTATGTATCTTGATTAAGATTATTTCTCAAAACTCAAGGCACAAAATAATCCCATGTATATATGCATTAATAACAACAAACCATTTTTGATGAAACATATTCATATATACATAATTAAGTATATGCAATTATTATTTTTATGCCAAAAATAATAATATACATATAAATACACCAACCAAGATACAAGGCATCTTAATATACCAAAAATAATTTCTAGAACAAAATTCCAGAAATCATTTTTGGATGCCAAAAACCCGACTGCAAAACTGTTTTCTAAAAATTTTTAAAAAAAATCTGTCTGACCGAATAACGCGTCGCGTAACCCAATTGGTTCCGCGCTGCGTAACCTACCTGACAGCAAAATCAGTTTTTCGATTTCGGGTTTTTCAGGCCACCACGTGCATTTTTAGTATAGAGGTGGCTCTGATACCACTGTTGGGTTTCCATGAACACAGCATCGGAAGCATAGCCCAAGAATATGAAGCATAAAAGGCTTGAAACCCAAAATGGACGAAGAACTCTATAACTATAAAATGCAACATGTGAAAAGAAGAGATGGAATAAGGAATTATATCATGCTCCAGCTTCTGAGATCTTCAAGTTGGGATGAACTCTATGTCACAAGAGAGCAACTCTCTATTGATAGTCCACACCAAGTTTGTTTGATCCCAAATGCTAGTATGCCAATTTGTGATCTTCAAGATTTGAAATCACTCTTTAGGACAACTCACAACTTCCATAAAATCACTAAACACACTTATGATTTTCTGGAGATACACAAGAACTCTCAAAAACACTTAGAAAAGTGTATGCAAGTGTTCTTGAGTGAGAGAGAGAATTCCTAATTGATTACTTGATCAATTATATCACTTATGGACATGTGAAAGACATCCAAAGACTTTATCACCTTCTACAACAGATATGCAAGGCAATCAAGTCGTGCATCCCATTCCTAGATGTCCCATAAGTCAATAACTTGAGCCAAGCAATAACCAAAAAGTCAAGTTACTGTCATATGGTTTCCGCGGTGCGGAAACCAAAAGGTTACGCGACGCGGAAACACCGTTTCCAGAATATTTATTTTTCCCTTTCTGTTGCGGGTTGTCGGGATCAATCCTTGGAGTGTGACCCAATAGGCTCGTGTTCCATTTATAGCATTACTAATATATCTGTGTCAGTGGGCATACTCCAACAGTTACTTGCCTAATGCTTACGACCATGAGTCCCGAATTGTAAAGGTAATTCTAGAAAGTGAGTGCGTACGTGATGATTTCTCAGCTGAAGGACATGTTCCAACAGCAAGCAAGGCAAGAGCTTTATGAATGTGTCAAGACTTTTGTCGGTTGTAAGATGCCGGAGAGCGGCAATGTGAGCTCGCACGTCCTTAAGATGAAAGGGTACGTGGACCAGCTCGAGGAGTTGGGCTTTCCAATGGGGAAAGAGTTTGCGGTTGAAATAATCCTCCAATCTTTGCCTCCGTCATATGGACCGTTCATTGTGAACTTCCATATGCATAGTATGGATAAAACCATTATGGAATTGCATGGCATGCTTAAGACTACCGAGTCCAAGCTCGCCAAGGCATCAACCAAGGTGGTAAGAAGCGGAAGCAGCCCGCTTCGGGCTCGAAGGGCAAAGGGAAGGGGAAGGTCAAGGCCAATGGGCCGAAGTCCAAACCTAACACGACCCCGGATCCAAAGTGGAAACAAGTGGCTACCGCTGCCACCTCACCTGAAGAGACAACCTGCTTCTTCTGCGAGGAGAAGGGATACTACCGGCGTAGTTGCCCCAAGTACTTGGAGGAGCTCAAGAAGCTACGAGCTAAAGGTGCCGCTTCCTCCAGTACATACATGATTGAACTCCATAACACCGCTACTTCTAACGCCTGGGTTTTAGACAGCGGGTGTGGTACTCACGTTTGTAATAATGTGCAGGTACTAAGAAGAAGTAGGGACTTAGTTGATGGAGAGATGGATCTCATCATGGGAAACAAGACAGTTGTCCCGGTTGAGAAGATTGGGAGTGTGGAGCTCGCCTTTCCATCCGGCTTATCTATTGTTTTGTATGATGTATCTTATTCACCACATGTGGCTAGAAACATTATTTCCTTATATGCTTTGTATGACAATGGCTTTGATTTTAAATTTGAGAATGATAGCATCTTGTGTTACAAGAATCATGTCTTTTATTTTAAAGCATTTCCATGTCATGGCATATATGAGACAAGCGTAAGCTTGCAAAACAATAGAGTAATCATGAATGTTGATTCGGGATCCAAAAATGTTTTGGATAAATTATCTTTATGGCATGGTCGGTTAGGCTAAATAAACAAGAAACGCATCACCAAGCTCCAAGCGGATAGGATCTTGGAATCATTTGACCACGGGTCCAATGAGTATGCGAATCTTGTGTATAGGGCATGATGACCAAAGCACCTTTTACCGGTGTGTGTGAAAAGGGCGCAAGACTTGTTGGTATCGTACATACGGATGTGTGTGGCCCGTTCAAGCATGCCACAAGAAATCATTCCCGTTACTTCGTTACCTTTATTGATGATTATAGTCGATATTGGTATGTCTACTTAGTGAGACAAAAGTTGGATACCTTTGAGGTATTTAAGACTTATCAAAATGATGTAGAGAATCAACTAGGGAAAAGAATTAAGACACTACGATCTGATAGAGGCGGTGAGTATCTTAGTTCTGAGTTCCGTGAACATCTTAGGAATTATGGGATTGTCTCGCAATTAACCCCTCCTAGGACACCGAGATTAAATGGTGTCGCCGAGAGGAGGAACCGAACATTATTAGAAATGCTTCGGTCAATGATGTGTCATTCGGACGTTCCCATTACATTCTGGGGATACGCAATTGAAACCGCTGGTAGAATCCTTAACCTCGTACCAACAAAGAAGGTTGAGAAAACACCATATAAAATGTGGCATGGAAAGGTTCCATCCATTTCATATTTAAAGGTCTGGGGTTGTCTTACCTACGTCAGACGTGAGGTTGAGGACAAATTGGAGCTCACGGCCGAAAGGTGCTTTTTCATTGGTTATCCTGCTGGGTCTATGGGATATTTGTTCTACAAACATTCAGAGAACAAGGTATTTGTTGCTCGAAGGGTAGTGTTCCTTGAGAGGGAACTGCTATCCAAAGACGCTAGTGGGAGGAGGGTTGATCTTGAAGAAATTCAAGAACCTGCCAATGTAGAACCTGATGTTGGCACTAGCTCACAACCTGCAAAGGTTGATTCTCAGCATGATGATGCTGGAGATGGTGTAAACCCATTGCCTCTTAGAAGATCTGGTAGAAGTCGCCATGAGTCCGAGAGATATGGTTTTCTCATGTCTGAGGGTATCGACATGGTAGTAGTCTCTGATGAGCCTGCCAAATACCAAGACACTGTGGTAGGCCCTGAGTCCGCCAAGTGGCAAGAAGCAATGGAATCCGAGATAAAATCCATGTCTGATAACCAAGTTTGGGACTTGGTAGATCCTGTGCCTGGGTGCAAACCCGTAGGGTGCAAATGGGTCTACAAGAAAAAGATCGGTATGGATGGCGAGGTAGACACCTTCAAAGCCCGAATGGTGGCTAAGGGTTTCACTCAAACTCATGGTGTAGACTATGAAGACACGTTTTCCCCGGTGGCTATGTTGAAGTCTATCCGGATACTCATGGCCATTGCTGCATTTCATGATTTTGAAATCTAGCAAATGGACGTCAAAACCGCGTTCCTTAATGAAACACTTTCATAGGAAGTGTATATGACACAACTTGAGGGTTTTGTACATCCAGAGTTTCCGGACAAAGTCTGTAAGCTTAAGAAGTCCATTTATTGGCTTAAGCAAGCTTCTCGGAGCTGGAAACTGTGCTTCGACGAGAAGGTCAAAGATTTTGGCTTCTCTAAAAGCAAGGTTGAACCATGCGTTTACATTAGAGCTAGTGGTAGCATAGTTGTATTCCTAGTTCTTTATGTAGATGATATTCTACTAATTGGGAACGACGTCCAAACATTACAAGGTGTAAAAGTCTGGCTAGAGAATTATTTCTCAATGAAAGATCTAAGGGATGCGGCTTATATCCTTGGGATAAAGATCTATATGCTAGAATATGCCCACTAATGCATGTACGCCATCTAGACCGCTGCTGATGATGTATGGGCCTATTGGGTCATACACCGGGGTCAAACCTGACAGCACCTAATGTAAAGGAACCAAATATGGCAAAAGACAAAAGTTGACATTGCAGGCCGTGATAGCGCCACTAACATTAAGGGGTTAGCGCCGCTAACCCGCAAGAGTTAGCGCCGCTACGGCTGCATATACTTTGTGTCATATCACTGACAGGCCGCGATAGCGCCGCTATCCTTAAGGTGTTAGCGCCGCTACGGCTGCATGTGATTTATGTCAAGTCACATCCAGACTTGGCCAATGGGAGAGATAGCTTTGGAGACCCTTTTGGCCGGCCTTAGACTATAGATGGGGGTCATTTTTGGGTGATTATTCAGTTGATGAAGCCTTCTCTTGGCTCTCTCTCTCTCTCACTTTGCCAAATTACACTTTTCTCTTAAGCTGTGAGAACTTGAAGAGAGTGTGTGCTAGAGTGGTTCCAGAAATGGTTTGATGTTGCTGTTCCAGAGTAGTATTTAAGGTTGAAGTACCACAAAGGCTTGCTAGCACTCGTGGTTTGACGTGTTCCCGGGGTACTACCCAATAAGAGATCCATTTTCGTTCTTGGAGGATCACAACCATGACTTGAAGAATTTTGGAGCTTAGGAGAAAGGTATAATCCTCTTTCCTTCTTGCATGTTACATTTCTTGAACATAGAGTTTGGTCCTCTTTTGGGATTTCTTGTTTTGTGCTTTGATGAGTTGTACATTGGGCTATTTTGTTTGTACTTTGCTTCCGCTACTAGCGCACGAAATCCCAACAGTGATATCAGAGCCACCTCTATGTTAGATTTACACATGGTGGCCAGAAAAATCCCGAAATCGAAATGTTTGTTTTCTGTTCGAACCGGGTTAGCGGCGCTAATTCATAAACTTAGCGGCGCTAACGCGCTGTTACATATTTTGGTTTCAAGTTAAAAACAGTTTTGGTCTCGGGAATTTTTGGTCTTTTTGTGATTCTGGAAATTTGTTCTAGATTATTATTTGGTAATTTTGTTACCATTTTGTTATGTTTGGTTATATGTGGTTGATTTGAAATTGGTAAACCTTGCCTTTGACCTTGTGGTTGACTTTGTGTGTTTGGATGCATTTGGTGATTTTATATCACATATGGCTGTAATATTTATTAAAATTGATATATTTGTAATAATATTGTGGCTTGCATGTCATTTCATTCATCCGTGTAATTGTAATAGATAAATAGGAAATTATTGTGGCTTGTACGCCATTTCAATTTCTATTGTATGTATTGTACAATTTGGATGAAGACACACAAAAAGGAGTCAAAAGGAGATGGAGGATGACCATAGAAGCCGGTGAAATCCAATGGAGATGGCGGTTCTTGTGGGAGCTCGCATCGGAGTCCTTTTGTCCCTTAGATTGACCACGTTCTACCCGTTTTGGCTCACGGGAAGAACGCATAGGAATTTCGGCAAGGGTTACCAATTTATTTCGTTTATATGCGTGTGATGTGATTTTATAATTCTTGCATGGTTTGCTTAGGATTCGCATGCTAGATAATTTTTCGAAACTAATAAAATCACAAGAGATTTGGTAAAAATGGTTTGCAACTCTCGCGCGCGCTCACATACAAGATTAACTCACCTAGTGTAAATAGGTTCTGTCACTAAACTGTTGGGGTTCGTGGTACACGGCAACGGAAGCATGCAAGCCCAAAAACGAATTTTTCAAGCAAAAACAATACCACATGGTGAACCCCATCAATGGATCTAACTCTACAACCAAGTTATGCAACTAAAACAGAAAGGAGAGAAGATATTTATACCCTAGATGCCTCTGGATTGTTGTTGATGCTGAGCTCCAAGCCTTGATCTCTCCTTGAACTCCTTCTTCGGCTATCTAAGTCCACACCGAGACACTTGGCAACCTTGGTGTACTAGCACCCCTTAGCTTAATCCACAAGATGAAGAAGCTACTGGAACAACAACCCATGAAACCACCAGAGAATCTAGCTCTCTTTCTCTCTTGTTTGGACTTAGCAACTCTCACAAAAGTTCTAAGTGTATTTTGTCTCAACAAAATGGTCAAGAGAGAGAATGAGAGTCTTATGCATGTATATATAACCTAACTCATTACTCCAGGTCTCCCCAGTCGGCCCCCAAAGCTCATGATTAGATTTAACATGCATTGGTGGATTTAAGAGGTGAAAAGAATAAAGTTGTTTCTGTCAGGCAGGGTTAGTGCCGCTAGCCGCCCACGGTTAGCGCCGCTAACCGCCCATGGTTAGCGCCGCTAACGCGGCTGACTTAGCGACGCCAGGGTTAGCGCCGCTAACCCCTGCTGGAAACCAGCTATCTTTATTTATCCTTTCTCACCCTCGTCTTTTGGTTTTGTCAAGGTCAACCCCCGGCGTGTGACCCGATAGGCCCATACATCATCGGTAGTGATCATTTGGCGTACGTGTGGCAGTGGGCATACTCCAACAGACTCCCACTTGCACACGACTCTACGTACCCAATGCATCACAGACAAAGAGCGGCCCCTAGTAAGACATCTCTGTCCTCAAGTCAGTATGGGTTTTTTCTTCTGCACAAAAACCAATCTGCAACCCATGTGAAAAGGTCCTATCGATAAGTGATCAATCATCCTTTTGTTCGCGATATCCAAGTGAACACGAGACATGTACAAAGTCATTCTCCGTTCGTTCACGATTATGTTTCTCGATCTAGATCGGTGGTGACCAAAATATACAAGTTGCAATCAATCATAAATTATTGCAAGCTTTGAGCATGGCCATGCATTTTGGTATGAGCGACCAATCATCGAGGGGCCCAAGGATATCTCTCTAAACAGAGGAACAAATTCCTTTGACTCACACTGCCCATCACAGTGATCATACTCTGCCCAACTACTCCCTTTATAACAGCCAGTTACGGACTGCGTTTGAAAGCAATTAGAACAAAGCAAACCAAAGTGATGCAGCCACGTGCATCTCCAGTTTGAGGATGAACTGATATTATCATCCTGATTTACTCATGACATGTACCACAAAGTAAAATCAGGTGTGGGTCATCCAGTCACTTGAAACACTTTCAAGTACAGGCGAAGAATTGCGTCCCCGTGCCCCAATCCCCATTGGACAAATGACCAATTACTTCCCTCAGTCTTAGTTCATACTTCCTTCCCTAGAAGAATGACCGACTGTGGACATTTAGAATGCTTACACATTCAGGGAAAAGCAAAACATGCTAAGTTGGAACACAGTAAATATTTAAAGAAATACCCGCAACTTGCGTATTACTAAATCTAATTTAATAATCGATAAATACAATAAATACAATACTGCTTCATGTTCCCAAAAAGGGTAAATACATCAAATATACTAACCAAATACATAATCAAACCAAATCACTAGCAAATCTAATCCCAATAGCACGCGTATGAGCATCATGCTTTGCTTGCGATAAAGGTTTGGTGAACGGATCCGCCACATTGCTATCCGTATGTACTCTGCTGATGACAATGTCTCCACTATCGACCACGTCCCGGATGTAATGATACTTCTGCAGAATATGCCTCGTGCGACGGTGAGACCTTGGTTCCTTTGCCAAAGCAACCACACCCTCGTTGTCACAAAACACCTCAACAGGGTCGGCTATGCTAGGAACCACTCCCAGATCTTGGATGAATTTCTTCATCCATACAGCCTCCTTCACAGCTTCACTGACCGCAATATACTCCGATTCGGTAGTAGAATCGGCCACAGTGTCTTGCTTGGAGCTTCTCCAGGAAATAGCACCACCATTAAGCAAGAACACAAACCCCGATTGAGATCGGCAGTCGTCCCGATCGGTTTAGAAGCTAGCATCGGAGTAACCAGTCACCCGTAGCTCTTCCTCACCTCCATACACCAAGAACATCTCCTTTGTCCTCCGAAGATACTTGAGAATGTTCTTCACTACCGTCCAATGTGCTTTTCCAGGGTTGGCTTGATATCTACTTGTCATTCTCAATGCACAAGATACATCAGGCCTTGTACATAACATGGCGTACATGATCGAGCCTATAGCCAAAGCATATGGGACTCGTCTCATTACTTCCCGTTCCTCAGGGGAACTCGGGCTTTGAGCTTTGCTCAACACTAAACCATGTGACATAGGTATGAACCCCTTCTTGGAGTCCTCCATCCTAAATCTCTTTAGGACCTTGTCAATGTACGTACTCTGGCTCAATCCAATCAACCCGCGGGATCTATCTCTATAGATTTTAATCCCAAGAATGTAAGCCGCATCCCCTAGATCTTTCATTGAGAAACAACTCCCTAGCCAGGCTTTTACCCCTTGCAAAGTTGGGACGTCGTTCCCAATTAGTAGAATATCATCTACATAAAGAACTAGGAATACAACTACGCTCCCACTAGCTCTAATGTAAACGCATGGCTCATCCTTGCTCTTAGAGAAGCCAAACTCTTTGACCTTCTCGTCGAAGCACAGGTTCCAGCTCCGAGAGGCTTGCTTAAGCCCATAAATGGACTTCTTAAGCTTGCAGACTTTATCCCGAAATTCTGGATGTACAAAACCCTCAGGCTGTGTCATGTACACATCCTCTGAAAGTGTTCCATTCAGGAACGCGATTTTGACGTCCATTTGCCAAATCTCATAATCATGAAATGCGGCAATGGCCAAAAGTATCCGGATAGACTTCGTCATAGCCACCGGGGAAAAGGTTTCGTCATAGTCTACACCATGAGTTTGAGTGAAACCTTTAGCCACCAGTCGGGCCTTGAAGGTGTCTACCTCGCGATCCATGCCGATATTCTTCTTGAAGACCCACTTGCACCCTACGGGTTTACACCCTTCCACGGGATCAACCAAGTCCCAGACTTGATTATCCGACATGGACTGAATCTCGGATTCCATTGCTTCTAGCCACTTGGCAGACTCAGGGCCCACCACAGCGTCCCGGTATTTGGTAGGCTCATCAGAGACCACTACCATGTCGGTGCCCTCAGATATGTTAAAACCATATCTCTCTGGCTCATGCCGACTTCTACCAGATCTTCTAATAGGCAATGGGTTTACATAATCTCCAGCATCACCATGCTGAGAATCAATCCTTACGGGTTGTGAGCTAGTCCCAACATCAGGTTCTACATTGGCAAGCTCTTGAATTTCTTCAAGATCCACCTTTCTCCCACTAGCGTCTTTGGATAGCAGTTCCCTCTCAAGGAACACTGCTCTTCGAGCAACAAATACCTTGTTCTCCAAAGGTTTGTAAAACAAATATCCTATAGACCCGGCAGGATAACCAATGAAAAAGCACCTTTCGGCCCTGGGCTCCAATTTGTCTTCCACCTCACGTCTCACGTAGGCAGGACAACCCCAGACCTTCAAATATGAAATGGATGGAACCTTTCCATGCCACATCTCATACGGTGTTTTCTTAACCTTCTTTGTTGGTACAAGGTTAAGGATTCTACCAGCCGTTTCAATCGCATATCCCCAAAACGTAACGGGAACGTCCGTACGAACCATCATAGACCGAACCATATCTAATAATGTTCGGTTCCTCCTCTCGGCGACACCATTTAATTGTGGTGTCCTCGGAGGTGTTAGTTGCGAGACAATCCCACAACTCCTTAGATGTTCGCGGAACTCAGAACTAAGATACTCACCGCCTCTATTAGATCGTTGCATCTTAATTCTTTTCCCTCGTTGATTTTCCACCTCATTTTGATAAGTCTTGAACACCTCAAAGGTATCCGACTTTTGTCTCACCAAGTAGACATACCCGTATCGACTATAATCATCAATAAAGGTAACGAACTAGCGGGAATGATCTCTTGTGGCATGCTTGAACGGAACACACACATCCATGTGAACGATATCCAACAAGTCTTGCGCCCTCTCACAAACACCGGTGAAGGGTGCTTTGGTCATCTTGCCCAATAAACAGGATTCGCATACTTCATTTGAACCGTGTCAAATGATTCCAAGATCCCATCCGCTTGGAGCTTGGCGATGCGTTTCTTGTTTATGTGGCCTAACCGACCATGCCATAGAGATAACTTATCCAAAACACTTTTGGATCCCGAATCAACATTCATGATTGATATATTGTTTTGCAAGTTTACACTTGCCTCATAAATGCCATGACATGGAAAAGCTTTAAAATATAAGACATGATCTTTGTAACATAAAATGCTACCATTCTCAAATTTATAGTCAAATCCAATGTCATATAAAGCATAAAGTGATAAAATGTTTCTTGCCACGCAGGGCGAATAACAAACATTTTCTAAAACAATAGATAAGCCGGAAGGAAAGGCGAGCTCCACACTCCCAATCTTCTGAACCGGGACAACCGCCTTGTTTCCCATGATGAGATCCAGCTCTCCATCAACCAGGTCCCTACTTCTTTTTAGTACCTGCACATTATTACAAACGTGAGTACCACACCCGCTGTCTAAAACCCAGGTGTTAGAAGTAGAAGTGATATGGAGTTCAATCATGTACGTACCGGAGCCAGCGGCACCTTTAGAGTGAAGCTTCTTGAGCTCCTCCATGTACTTGGGGCAACTACGCCGGTAGTGACCCTTCTCCCCGCAGAAGTAGCAGGTTGCCTCTTCCGGAGAGGTGGCAGCGGGAGCCACTTGCTTCCTCTTCGGCTCCAGGGTTGGGTTAGGTTTAGGCTTCGGCCCTTGGGCCTTGGCCTTCTTCTTTCCCTTCCCCTTGGAGCCCGAAGCGGGTTGCTTCCGCTTATGCCCACCTTCGTTGATGGTGAGGACGGCAGTGGAGGTGGAGGGTTTTTCCTTGGCAAGCTCGGACTCAGTAGTCTTGAGCATGCCGTGCAATTCCATAATTGTTTTATCCATACTATGCATATGGAAGTTCACAATGAACGGTCCATATGACGGAGGCAAATATTGGAGGATTATTTCAACCGCCAACTCTTTCCCTATGGGAAAGCCCAACTCCTCAAACTGGTCCACGTACCCTTTCATCTTTAGTACGTGGGAGCTAACATTACCGCCCTCCGGCATCTTGCAACCGACAAAGGCCTTGACACACCCATAAAGATCTTGCCTTGCTTGCAATTGGAACATGTCCTTAAGCTGAGAAATCATCTCAAACGCACTCACTTTCTCGAATTGCCTTTGCAATTCGGGACTCATGGTCGTTAGCATTAGGCAAGTGACATCATTAGTGTCACGGACACGCTTTTCATGCGCATCCTTTACGGCCCTTGGTGCGTTGATTGCCGGTGGTTCCGGAAGAGGTGACTTAAGGACCTCTAGCTTCATCTCTTGACGTAGGACAATTCTCAAAGTCCTATGCCAATCAATAAAGTTCGGCCCGGTGAGTTTCTCCTTTTCCAAAAATGTACGGAGTGACATGTTGGTGGTGTTGGTGTTGCTAGTAGATGCCATCTACAAGCAAAGTACGAAATTTGGTTAGTTATGACGTATTAAATCCTTGTTAAAATAATTACCCACTTGTTATAAAACAAATTATAGTAACAAGGGCTAAGAACCTCAAAATACCCTAATCCATGACGGGTTTTCCGTGGATCACTTCATAGAGCTATTTTAGGCCGGTAAACACTTTACCAATTGTAATCCGTGATCACAACTCTTAGACACTTGCTGGATCCTAGGTACTCTTAGCACCATTTGGCATGTTTGATCCCTCCGCACCAATTCCTCATTAATACACTTTGATAGCTCGGCTAAAGCTCGACAACTACCATAGCGTTTAAGTCTTGGAATTTGTAAATCGTCCGTCAAGATACACGGTGGTACTCTAGCCCAATGGCCGGCTCAGCTAAAGCTCGACAACCGACCTTGCGAGTTACCACACGCGCCTTCCACACAATTACGCAAAATCGATCTCGGCTAGAGCTCGACGACCAATCTTGTTTCACTAGATTTGGGCGGTGTCATCTTACGGGTGGTGTAAGATTTACTTTTGAAAAACGGGTTTTTGTTTCTCCGGTTAAAACACTTTTAACCAATTCTTGTCTATGTGGCGCGCGGAGTTTGTAAACCGATTTAAAACTCTTTGATTTTATTATTTGAAAAATTTTCTAGCATGCGAAGATCCTAGACATCCATGCAAGAAAATAAACTGTCAGGATCGGATATAGATTATATCAAATAACAAGAATTAACTTTTAAATAATAAATCAGAGTAAAATAAAAGTTAATCTTTAACTATGATCACAATCAACTAAGAAGTTGCGGAATCACACTTAATTGATTAAAGAAGGTTTTAAACACAGATCAATTCAATCAAACAGTAGTTTTATTAACCAACCAGAATGATTACAAAAGCAAACTTCACCTCCAATCTAACTTATTATGTTAGACGAAGAACACAGATTGTTCTTAGGTTTCAACGAGAAACTTAGAGGCTTAGCACTATTCAGAAAAGCAAATTACAATTTGAAGAACGAATGCAAAAATATAATCAATGAGTAGGTACGTACAAATTATGAATTCTAATCTATTATATATACTCCTTGATCTTCCTTGATTTGCTGACAGTTAAGTAATCTTCTATCTTCTGAGATAATCTTGATGATCTTCAAAGTATTTCGAGATATCTTCAAAGATAGGATTCTTCCATATATAGCTCAACAGAAACTGTTTAATGAATACAACAGTTCTTGATTCTTCTAACAGTCTTCAGCTTCATGGTCTTCAAACAGTTGTAGACGTTTACACTAACAGTTCTCAACTGTTTTCATATTTTCAACTAACAGTTTCCAACTGTTTCTTCAACACTTCTTCTAACAATTTCAACTTTGCATGTTAAACAGTCTTAATGCCTTAGTTAATTTCCCAACAATCTCCCCTAACTTAAAGAATTTATCAAACTATTTAAGTTCTTTCGATCATAGGGTTCAATCACAGACAAATTAAGCATAAGCAAAGAATGAATTCCATATATTTATGCAAAGTAAACTGTTATAATCAAAATTGAGAGAAAACTTACATAGACTTGACTCATGCCAGTCTTTCTTTCAATCTCTTGAACAAATCATCTTTTATTCTATCTGATCCATAGAATTTTGCTTTTAGTATATACTGAAGCTTGACTTTATTGTGCTCTATGGACTCCAAAGCAAACCATTGTTGTTTAGTGTTAGCTATCACCATATGGTACACTTCAGCTTTAGCATACACTCTTACTGACTTGATAGGAAAAGCTTCATCAGCGATCAATACTTGCATAATCTCATTTGGACGACATATGCTTGTTAGATGCCTCATCAACACTTTTATAGCAATCTCCTCAGTATTAGCAAAATGAATAACCCCATATATATACATTTCTTCAAGATCTCTCCTTGTACAATTATTCACTAATTGATAGAAATTAGAGTAACTTTCAATCAACCCTTCTCTAACCACAGTTACTCCTGTCTTTCCAGTGTCCTCTCTTAACACCTCAAATCTCCATTCTGTGATATGAGATTTTTGACTCAACTGTTCTTTTTCCAACTTTTCAATCCCTATTTCAAGCTCAGATCTCAGTCGGTCTTGGAGAATTGTTTGAACCATTTGAGCCTTTTTCTTTTCAACTTGTGGCTTGGAAGGAGGTAAAACAGTTTTCTTCTTTACAATTCTTTTTCTTTTCACTCCCTTATCAGCTTTCTTCTCCCTTTCTTCCTCATCAATCTGAGTAGTGATCTCATCAGCCAGCTTCTTTGCTATCTCAAAATCAGACTGTTCTTGTTCTCTTTGCTCAGCTGCTAGCCTTAATGCAAATTCATGATCACGCTCTTCTTGTTGTTGTCTTGAAAGTTTGAGCTTAGGACAAACAACAACAATTTCTTTACCTTTGCCTGGAACAGGAGGCAGCTTTGATTCTTTCTTTCCTTCCTGGATGACTATGCCTTTATACCCTTTCTTTGGTGGTAAAGATTCTAACGTAGCAACCTTTCCATCAAGCCATCCATCATCGATTTTCTGTGCCATTCTAGAAGAACTTATTCCCAGATATTGAGCACTAATATCAATCAAGTAGTTCTGCTTAACTGTTGACCAAGATTTGAAAATCTCAGTGCTTGGAACATCTGCAGTTGACACCATCCTGTTGATTAGCACCCTATCAACACTTGAAAGCTGTTCTTCTTCTTCTTCATTAACTGCTTGGACACTTGCAACTGTTTGTTGATTTAAAGTTGCAACTGTTTGCTCATTTGGAGCAACAACTGTTTGTTCAGCTTGTGGAACTGTTTGTTGAACCTCTTCTTGCTTAGACTTTCTTTCTCCTTTTGCTTGAGAGGTTGAAGATGATCTCATTGTGGCTTTAGGTTTGTTGAGCAGCTGTTCATGAATATGAAGAACATCAGTTGCCTTCATAAGAGTTTCTCCCAGAAATTTCAGCTGCTTGTCTTGTCTAATCAGCACCTCATTATGCATTCCTATCACCTTAATGACTTCATTTGCCTTTTCCAACTTTTCAGATAGCTCTTTTATTTTCTCATCTTGTTTAATTATCCTCTTGTTTTGAAAAGCAATCTTCTTCTTTAGGTGTAGGTGAGCAGCAAAGTAAGGTGCAAAGTTAGGATCCGTCAATGCTTGTTGTTTCAGTCTAGTCTCAATGTCATCCAGTGTTTCCACTGTTAGCATATCATTGACAGATTTAACTGGTGGTTTACTCACTTGAGTTTCCCCATCAGTATCCCTCTTTTCTTGGTTCTGGGGATTACCAGAAACTGTTTTACTAGTCTTTGTTGCCATGGTTGAGGTCTTAGCTATGTTAACACTATCCTGGTTATCCTTTGCGGATAAAATAGTAGTGTCAGCCTCAAAAACCATATGATCACCCTCAAAAGGAGTGATCACCTCCTCATTGTGCCTGGGAGACAGCACAAGGGATTCCCTTTGGATATTCTGCACAGGTGAATGCACCTGTTCTGGGCTAACAGTTTCAGTTTCAAGAACTGTGGTGGAAGGAGCACCAACAGTTCTTTTCCTCTTCTTTTGAAATATTTTTAGTGCAGGGGCTTGTGTTGTAGTTTTTTCAAAGGAAGCAGGTTGGGAATTTTGAGTATCTTGGACTGTGGGTTCCAGTGTTGGTGGTGTAGCAATACGATGGGTTTCATGCTCAACACTGGCAGTCCTGTTTCTTGAAAGAAACTCCACCATTTCATAGAGTGGTGGAGTTATGGCACCAGAGAAACTCTTGCCATTAACCAACAGTTTGCTCAAAGTGGAAACCACATGAGCAGAGGGAATAATGACCCTCTTGTGTATTTTAAGGTTTGGAATCAAAAAGTTTAAACAAGTTTGCACAAACCGTGGATACATAAAAAATAGACCATACTTGGTCCCCAGATGTTTTACAGTACCATTAAATATCAATTTTGAAAAATTAAAACATCTGATGTTGGCTAGACAAATGAGTGCGAGAGCAATGTTGCTCCCAAACTCATTCCAGCCCGTTCTCTTAGGGCTTATGCACTGCTGGAGAGTATGGATAATGAACTTCCAGTGTGCGCAAAACTACCCTTTGTAGAAGGTACCCTTACCCCCAGGGCCCTCATACCCAAGTTTCAGTAACTCGGTGTGTAGATATTCTAATGCAACCGAATCAGAATACTCACCATTAAGATCATTCAGTTGTAGTGCATGGCGAATAGTGTCTTCGGTTATAGAAACCTCAATATCATCAACAGTTGTAGAAATCTGTTGCACTCCATCAACTTCTTGGACTTTGGCATTCTTCCAGAAGTTCTCAATGTGTGAGGTATAGATTGTGGGGTTGGCAGTTAGAGCATAATGAATGTTTGATACCGTGAGGTAATCAATCATGACGTGGAAGGCGTCAAGATTGTCTGGTTTTTCAAGATAAGTGATCACATTGTGCTCTTTGACAAATGGAAGAGGAGACATTTTGATTTCGATCTCTGAGAGTTGTTGAGGGTTAGGGTTTGTTTCTGATCGAAGTTCGTTTTGGACGTGTGAGTTGCTTGATAAGGAGAGAATTGCCTTATATATGTTTGGACTGTTGAATGCAATTCAAAAGTTTCCAAAATTCTTTTTCCTTTTAACAGGGACAGTCACGGGTGTGAAAACTGTTTGTGAAACAGGTAAGCAGATATGTCCAAAACTGATGTGTGAAATTGCATTTCCTTCTCTGAATACTTAAAAGACAACAGTTGTTAGAAAACGTAACTAACAGTTGCAAACTGTTAGTGTGAAAAACATGGAATAATGAACAACTGTTAGTCCAAGTTAATCATTCCAATGTTGGAAATCAAAAAGTTGAATCTACTCACATCAAAAGCTTTAGTGAAAAAATCAGCTAATTGATCATCAGTATGAATTTTCATAACTTGGATTAATCTCTTTTCATTGCAGTCTCTTATGAAGTGAAATCTGATTTCAATGTGCTTGGTTTTAGAATGCTTCACTGGATTATTAACTATTCTAATAGCACTGGTGTTATCAACATAAATAGGGGTATTTAAGAAAGACAAACCATAATCCAGAAGCTGATTTTGGATCCATAACACTTGTGAACAGCAGCTTGATGCAGCAATATATTCAGCCTCAGCTGTTGAAGTTGAAACTGTTGTTTGTTTCTTGCATTGCCATGAAACCAGCCTTGATCCAAAGAATTGACATCCTCCAGAGGTTGATTTTCTGTCCACATTGGCTCCACCATAGTCACTATCAGAATATGCCACCAAATCAAAAGGTGAATCTTTAGGATTCCAAAGTCCCAATTTTGGTTGGCCTTTGAGGTATCTAAAGATCCTCTTTACAGCAAACAGGTGTGACATCTTTGGACTGCATTGAAACCTGGCACAAACACAAACAGCAAACATTATATCAGGTCTAAAAGCAGTTAAGTACATTAATGAACCAATCATTGATCTATAGAGGTGTATATCAACATCCTCCCCCTCAGAATCTGCTCCCAACTATTTGTATGTCTCCATTGGAGTACTTTCCAGCTTCACATCTTGATAGCCAAACTTGTCCAATATGTCCTTGACATACTTAGATTGGCTTAGAAAAATACCAGTGGGCTTCTGTTTGACTTGTAATCCCAAGAAAAATGTGAGTTCACCCATTGAACTCATCTGAAACCTTTTGTGCATAATGACTTCAAATTCTTTGCACAAGCTGTCATTAGTGGATCCAAAGATTATATCATCAACATAGATTTGAACAAGCAAAATCTTTGTTTTAACAATCTTTGTAAACAATGTTTTGTCAATTGTGCCTCTCTTAAAACCATTCTCAAGAATGTAGGATGATAATGTCTCATACCAAGCTCGAGGAGCTTGATGTAGTCTATATAGAGCTTTATCCAACCTATATACCTTGTAAGGGTACTTTGAGTCTTCAAAGCCAGGGGGTTGACACACATATACCTCCTCGTCAATAGTTCCATAGAGAAAAGCAGACTTAACATCCATTTGATACACCTTAAATCCTTTGAAGCTTGCAAAGGCAAGAAATAGTCTAATGGCTTCAATCCTTGCAACAGGTGCTAAAACATCATCATAGTCTATTCCTTCCTCTTGTGTGTAGCCTTGTGCAACCAGTCTTGCCTTATTCTTGATTACAATCCCTCTTTCATCTTTCTTGTTTCTGAACACCCACTTGGTGCCAATTACTCTTTTGCCTCTTGGAAGCTCAACCAACTTCCAAACTTGCTGAATTTGAAATTGTAAGAGCTCTTCTTGCATTGCTTCCACCCATGAAGGGTCTTTCAATGCCTCAATTGCTTTCTTTGGTTCTATTTGAGATAGAAAGCAAGCATTCACATCAAATTGGGCAAGATCCACACCACTGTTTTCATTTTGCAGCATATTCCTTGTTCTGATAGGAGTGGTTGGATCACCAATTATTTGTGATATTGGATGAATCTTGTGAACTCTTGATGTAGGAATGTTTTCTTCAGTCAGTTCATTCCCTAGATTAGACAGATCAAACTCCCATTCACTTGAATTTTCAGCATTATCACACACTTGATCAGCAACTGTTTGGGATGCAGAGTCAGTGTGTTGTTGAGGATCATGAGATTCCATGTCCTTTGAAGATTCAGCATCAATCAATGGATCAACAGCATTGGAGAACTCTTGTTGAAGCATAGGAATCACAACAAAGTCTTCAGTAACTTTGTTTGAACCAACAGTTGTTGGTTTCGAGCTAACAGTGTCAAAACTGTTCGGGCTGGTGGAAGCTGTTTGATGATTTTCACCAGCAGTTGTTGGGGTACCTGTAGCTGTTTAAGTAGAATACTCAAAAGAAAGAGATTTAGACAATGCATCAATATCAAATAACCAATCAAGTCCATTACCTGCAATATTGATCCTATTCTCATTGAAAGAGACATTCATACTCTCTTCTATGATTCTAGTGACATTGTTAAAAACTCTATAAGCTTTACTTTGAGTGGAGTATCCTACAAAGAAACCTTCTTCAGCCTTACTCTCAAACTTGCCTAATTGTGATTTGGTATTAAGGATAATGCAAGGACAACCAAATGGTTTGAAGAAGTTGATTAAAGGTTTTCTCTTGAGGAACAACTCATAAGGAGTTTTCCCTTTGGACTTGACTACTTGTACTCTATTCTGAACATAGCAGGCAGTGTTCACTGCTTCTGCCCAGAATGTCATTGGAAGCCTAGAATCAGCTAACATGGATCTAGCAGCCTCTATCAAAGTCCTATTCCTTCTCTCAGCAACTCCATTCTGTTGGGGAGTCCTAGGGGCACTAAACTGTCTTTCAACACCTTTACTTTCACAAAAACTGTTTAGCTCATAGTTCTTAAATTCAGAACCATTGTCAGATCTAATGACTTTCACCTTCAAATCAGATTGATTTTCAATTTTAAGAATAAGAGACTTAACTAACTCAGCAGTTTCATCCTTAGTTCTAAGAAATTGAACCCATGTGAACCTGGTGAAATCATCAACTATGACTAAACAATACGCTTTCTTCCCTATACTCACCACAGATGTAGGACCAAAAAGATCCATGTGTAACAATTGTAAAGGTGCAGTAATAGAAGAAACTTCTTTGCTCTTATAAGAAGTTTTGTGTTGCTTGCCTTTGAGACAGGCTACACAATGATCATCACATGAGAATTCTTTTTGGGGCAAACCTCTTACCAAACTGTTTTTAGCTAACAAGTTCATGGTTTTAAAATTCATGTGACACATCCTTCTATGCCAAATGGCAGACTCATCATGAGATGCCTTTGAGAGTAAACAACTTAACACATTCTGTTTAGCAATCTTTTGTGTATCAAGACAGTATACATTATCTTTTCTAGGTGTTCTTAAAAGAACATCCTTCTCATTTAGTTTAAAATCTTTTGAAAGAATAATGCATTCTGAATCTGTAAACAAAACTTTGTTTCCATTGTCACAGATTTGAGATACACTTAACAGATTGTACTTAAGCTGTTCAACAAAGAAAACATCATTAAATGTAAGTGTACCTGCCTCAACAGCTCCTTTACCTGTGATTTTTCCTCCCTTAGCATTTCCTCCAAATGCTACAAATCCACCATTGATGCTTCTGAAATCCTTCAAACAGTGTGGATTTCCAGTCATGTGCCTTGAGCATCCACTATCCACATGCCAGATAGATCAATGATTGGCCCTCTGAATGCTCTGCACAAATAAAATCAGTTAGTAGCAGGAAGTACCCAGGCCATGCAGGTCTTGGGTACACCATTCAAGTCATAATACTTAAACAGAGTTTGGTTCTTTTTTATTTCATCCAAATTAGATTTCTCTAATTTGTGTGAGGAATACTTTGTAAGAACATGTGGTTTCCAACTGTTGTGATTAATAGTGGACACCTTTGAACAAATAGCTGGTGGAGTTGGTAAAACAGATGAATCAACTTGTGATTCCTTTTGATTTTCAGTTTGAAGAACAGTTTTACCCTCTCCAGAATCAGTTTGTTTTTGAATTTTCATCCAAGCCAAACCAGCAGTTTTTGGTTTTGTTAAAACAGTTTTGGAACTGTTAGTTGGTTTGGATGTAACAGTTGTAGAACTGTTTGCCAGTTTTGGCTTAGCAGTCTTAGAACTGTTGATCTGCTTTGACTTAACAGTTTTAGAACTGTTATTTTGTCTTTTGGGACTTTTGTTTTGAGTGCCATTGGTCTGTGGGTTATAGTAACAATCTTGAACTAAATGATTAGATCTCCCACAAATGTAGCACTTTTTGGTTTTCACAATAGGTAAACCAGTTCTTTGTGACCAGAATTGGTTTCGATTTCTTTGATTTCCTCTAACAGCTGCAGATTGAGGAAACTTTTGGACACCATGTTTTTGGCATGTGCATGCAGGCATTTCAGTATGCCTTTTCTTAGGCTTGGGTTTAGCCTGAGATTTTGAAGCTTCTATCTTCTTCTTTGCATACACAACCTCACCAACTTTCTCCTTTCCTTTGGCTTTTGTACTAACAATTGGGCTTTTTAGCTTAGAACTGTTTGGGTTCTTGTTGGAACTGCTAGTGTAAAAATGGGGACTATAGGCAACAGTTGTGGAACTTTCTATGGATTGGATAGCTTTTGAAGGTGTTGGCTCAGTGATGAGGGATTCTGTGGATGCTTTTACAAACACCACAGGCTTGAAGGATGGTTTTGTGGAAATGGGTTCACAACAGATGTGATTTTCATATGGAATCACTTCATCTTTCTTCACAACTATCTCAATATCTTCAACACTTACTACAGACATAACTTCATCTTCATAACTCTCAAACTTTGGATCAGCTGACTTTAATTCATCTGCCAAAGGTTCATTGACATATCTATCAGCTGCCTCAGACAAGGGTGTTATGTATGTGTGATTGTATGGAGGTGGGGTTTCCTTATATCCAAGTCCAGTTTTCACCTTGTCTCTCACTTGAGATTGTAGCAGAGTCTCAAGCTTAAGGTTTGCCGCTTTGAACATTCCAAGATCAATGTCTACACCCTCCAATTTCTTTTTGAGTTCATCCACCTTGCTTTCTTTTTCAACCAATTTCTTTTTCAGACTATCAATCTCATCTTGAAACTGTTCTTTCTCCCACTTATGATATTTTCTATCATAGTCCATTTGCAGTTCATTAGCCTGATAGTCTTTAATTTTCTTTTCAAGATCTTCTATCACAGCAGTATACTCATACCTTCTCTCCTCCATTTTACTTAGAGCAGCACATACTTTCTTATTGTGCTCTCTAAATCTCTTAACAATAGCTCTACATTCACCAGGACATAGTTTAGAAGATACCTGTATGTCCTCAGATTCTGGAGAATCCATCTTGATGGAGGAGTCAGTGAATGCCATCAAAGCTTTGTTGTTTGTAGCCTCCTCTGCTTGATCACTCCAATCAAATCCATGGCCTTCTTGTGAGACCAATACTGAGGAGGTATGATTCTGAGTTGGCCTCTGACCTTGATTCTGAACTTGTCCACCAGATCTGCATTCTCTTGCAAAGTGGCCAAGTTGTTGACACTTGAAGCATCTCACCTTTGACTTGTCAAATCCAGCCTTGCCATCAGCTCTGAAATTCATGTTTTGCCTTCCAGTCCTTTTAATGAATCTCTTGGCTCTAACAGTAAGCATGGCCATCTGCCATTTGAGATCCATCTCCTCAAGATCATCAGGGTGCACTTGTTCAAGATCCTCATTGGTGAGGGTTGAATGTGCATGGCTGGCAAGAAAAGCTTCAAGAACAGCATCTGGAGTGTTCATATCTAGTCCAACAGCAGAACTAGTACCTGCACAACTATCAATAGAGTTAGTTAATGAATGGTTTGATTCCATACCTGAGGATGATAGGAGAGCAGCATTGTGGCTAGGGATAACAGTTTTTCTTTTTCCTTCTATCTCTCCCTCAAACACTATCAAACTATTATAGAGGTCATCTAACTCTATGTCTTCAAGAGAATCCTTGGTTCTCCATTGTGCAGCAAACACAGTCCATTCATCACCTAGAGACCTAAGAAACTTTCTATTTATCTCATCTTGATCAATCCTAACCTTAGCACTCTCCAGTTGACTCACCAGTTTGTAAAACCAATCAAAGATTTGGGTGATACTCTCATTCTTCCCACTTGTGAAGTTCTCATAGGCTTGTTTAAGAAGATCTCTTTGGTTTCTCTTAGAACTAGCATTTCCAGCAAACCTCTTCTCCAGAGCATTCCAAAGTTCATGAGCATCATCAAATTTCTTGAATTGATGTTGATACTCATTGGGAATTGCAATCTGGAGGATGCTGAGGGCTTTCATCTCAATCATTCTATCCTTCTTTTCAGCATCTGTCTTTGGTGGTGGTTTCTTCTTTGGTTTTCCATTCTCATCTAGTTCAATGGGATTAGTGGGAACAGTTTCAATGATTTGCCAAACAGCATAGTCCATTAGTTGGACATGCTGTTTAATTCTTAGTTTCCACATCTCAAAATCAGATGGTTTGAGCATGGGAACACGAATGTTGGACACTGATCCACTGTTATCAGAAGAACCTCCCGAATCCATTGAAACAAATTGAATTTTTTTTTTAAAAAAAATAAACAGTTTTGAAAAATAAAGCAAGGTAATGCAAAAACCTTCAACTGGTGATCAAAGGAACTTTAATGATAAGGCTCTGATACTACTTGTCAGGATCGGATATAGATTATATCAAATAACAAGAACTAACTTTTAAATAATAAATCAGAGTAAAATAAAAGTTAATCTTTAAATATGATCACAATCAACTAAGAAGTTGCGGAATCACACTTAATTGATTAAAGAAGGTTTTAAACACAGATCAATTCAATCAAACAGTAGTTTTATTAACCAACCAGAATGATTACAAAAGCAAACTTCACCTCCAATCTAACTTATTATGTTAGACGAAGAACACATATTGTTCTTAGGTTTCAACGAGAAACTTAGAGGCTTAGCACTATTCAGAAAAGCAAATTACAATTTGAAGAACGAATGCAAAAATATAATCAATGAGTAGGTACGTACAAATTATGAATTCTAATCTATTATATATACTCCTTGATCTTCCTTGATTTGCTGACAGTTAAGTAATCTTCTATCTTCTGAGATAATCTTGATGATCTTCAAAGTATTTCGAGATATCTTCAAAGATAGGATTCTTCCATATATAGCTCAACAGAAACTGTTTAATGAATACAACAGTTCTTGATTCTTCTAACAGTCTTCAGCTTCAAGGTCTTCAAACAGTTGTAGACGTTTACACTAACAGTTCTCAACTGTTTTCATATTTTCAACTAACAGTTTCCAACTGTTTCTTCAACACTTCTTCTAACAATTTCAACTTTGCATGTTAAACAGTCTTAATGCCTTAGTTAATTTCCCAACATAAACAAAATAAAATCAACCACGCATGTAATATATATATATATATATATATATATATATATATATATCCGGTAACGAGCCAATTCTATGCGTCTTTCCCGTGAGCCAACGGGCAAGACTAAGTCATCTAAGGACTAGACCGAATGACCCGATGTGTGCATCTCCCACTTGATCCATTGCGTCTCCCACCGACCTCCGGATCCAAGTCATCCTCCATGGTCCTTGTTGGTTGCTTCGGTTCTCCTTTTACAATTTACAAATTTAAAAGGAATGGCATGCAAGCCACAATTTACTATTCTAAGCTAATACTATAAATTACAAAGAATAGAAAATCGGCATGCAAGCCGTTAAATATACAAACCGAATAATTAAATTAATTATTACAAACCATTGTGGTACAAACCACCAAATAAATGAATACATTAATTTAAACAACCAAACACATCACATAGGTCTCATGGCTCATATTGTTACCGGGTTCTAATATGACAACCACATACAAGAAATTTAAAACTACACATGGTGTGCCACACAAAACCATGTAAACTTACATGTCTTGGTTAAGATTATCTAATCACTCAAGGCACTAATAATCCTATGTATATATGCATTAGGAACCTTAAACAAGTCAAAATTCCATAGTCATATATACACAATGTAAGTATATGCAATTACCCATTTTCATGCCATAATGTTAATCCACATATAAATACACCAACCAAAACATAAGGCAACTTAAAACAAATCACAACACAAATCTGGAACAATTCCAGCAAGAACAAGTAGCCCAAAAAATCCAACAAAATTGATTTTAAAACAAAACTTGCATTCTGCCAGAAAGGGTTAGCGCCGCTAACTATAAAAGTTAGCGCCGTTAACTTCAGGTTAGCGCCGCTATCGCGAGACGGCTTAGCGGCCGCTACGAAAGGTTTAGCGCCGCTAACATGGAAAAGTTAGCGCCGCTAAACTTTGGACAGAACCAAAAATCACATTTTTCGGATTTTCTTGGCCATCTAGTGCAAAACCAGTGTAGAGCTGGCTCTGATACCACTGTTGGGGTTCGTGGTACACGGCAACAGAACCATGCAAGCCCAAAAACGAATTTTTCCAGCAAAAACAAGACCACATGGTGAACCCCATCAATGGATCTAACTCTACAACCAAGTTATGCAACTAAAACAGAAAGGAGAGAAGATATTTATACCCTAGATGCCTCTGGATTGTTGTTGATGCTGAGCTCCGAGCCTTGATCTCTCCTTGAACTACTTCTTCGGCTATCTAAGTCCACACCGAGACACTTGGCAACCTTGGTGTACTAGCACCCCTTAGCTTAATCCACAAGATGAAGAAGCTACTGGAACAACAACCCACGAAACCACCAGAGAATCTAGCTCTCTTTCTCTCTTGTTTGGACTTAGCAACTCTCACAAAAGTTCTAAGTGTATTTTGTCTCAACAAAATGGTCAAGAGAGAGAATGAGAGTCTTATGCATGTATATATAACCTAACTCGTGACTCCAGGTCTCCCCAGTCGGCCCCCAAAGCTCATGATTAGATTTAACATGCATTGGTGGATTTAAGAGGTGAAAAGAATAAAGTTGTTTCTGTCAGGCAGGGTTAGCGCCGCTAGCCGCCCATGGTTAGCGCCGCTAACCGCCCATGGTTAGCGCCGCTAACGCGGCTGACTTAGCGACGCCAGGGTTAGCGCCGCTAACCCCTGCTGGAAACCAACTATCTTTATTTATCCTTTATCACCCTCATCTTTTGGTTGTGTCAAGGTCAACCCCTGGCGTGTGACCCGATAGGCCCATACATCATCGGTAGTGATCATTTGGCGTATGTGTGGCAGTGGGCATACTCCAACATAAACAAGTTAATCTGTAACCAAGCCGGAAACAAAAGCCCGTTTTCATAAAACGTAAATCTTGCGCCATCCAAAAGATGACACCACCCGAATCTAGTGAAACATGGAGTGATTGTCGAGCTTAGCACGAGTTATTCCATGTGGATCTGAGTGGAAGGTGAGTATGGTATCTTGAAATTATCGGTTTTCGAGCTTAGCACGAGCCGGTAGTTGTCGAGGTTTCACCGTGTATCTTGTTGGACGATTTACAATTGCAAATTAAAATCCTTGACTGATTGTCGAGCTTAGCACGAGTCAACCAAGAATTTTAATTTGGAATTGGTGCACGTAGGGATCAAACATGCCAAACGACCAATGGTTGTCATAGGATCACGCAAGTGTCTAAGAGTTGCAATAGAGATTGCAATCGGTAAAATAGTTATCGGCCTAAATAGCTCCATGAAGTGATCCGTGGCAAACCCGTCATGAATTGGAGTGAAATATGGTTCTTAGCCCTTATTAAAATATTTTTCGAGACGATATGGGTAATTATTCTAACGAGGATTAAATCAAACTAACTAATTCGTGTACTCTATTCAAATATAGGATGTCGACTTATAACTACACCACGTCGAACTTTTCACTTCGTATGTTTCTACAAAGGGAGAAACTCATGGGAGTGAACTTTGTTGACTGGCTTAGGCAATTGAGGATTGTCCTACGTGCCGAGTCTAAGTTGCACATCCTTGAGAAACCCCTTCCTGAACCAGCTGCTATCGATGCGGCATGGACCATCCGATACGCGTATGAAAAGCGTGTTCGGGATACGCACGATGTTGCTTGTCTCATGTTATCAAGTATGAGCTTAGAATTGCGAAAGCAATTTGAGCACATGACTGTGTATGACATGATTTGTTGGGTTTCCATGAACACAGCAGCGGAAGCATAACTCAATAATATGGAGCATAAAAGGCTTGAAACCCATAATGGACCAAGAACTCTATAACTACAAAATGCAACATGTAAAAGGAAGAGATGGAATAAGGAATTATACCATGCTCCAGCTTCTGAAATCTTCAAGTTGGGATGAACTCTAAGTAACAAGAGAGCAACTCTCTATTTATAGTCCACACCAAGTTTGTTTGATCCCCAAATGCTAGTATACCAAGTTGTGATCTTCAAGACTTGAAATCACTCTTTGGAACAACCCACAATCTCCAAAATATCACTAAGAACACTTATGATTTCTGTAGATACATAAGAACACTCAAGAACACTTAGAAAAGTGTATGCAAGTCTTCTTGAATGAGAGAGAGAATTTTATTTTTATCCTTGATCAAGATAATTGAACTTATAACATATGAATGACCCCCAAAAGACTTTATCACTTTCTTCAGCAGATATACAAGGCAATAAAGTCGTGCAAGCCATTCCTAGATGTCACTAAAGTCAATAACTTGATCCAAGCAATAACCAAAAAGTCAAGTTACTGTCAGACGGTTTACGCGCCGCAGAAACCAAAAGGTTACACTGCGCGGAAACACCGTTTCTAGAATATCTATTTCTCTCTTCCTGTTGCGGGTTGTCGGGATCAATCCTTGGCATGTGACCCAATAGGCTCGTGTATCATCAGTAGCATTACTAATATACGTGTGTCAGTGGGCATATTCCAACATGATTAACAAACTGAAGGATAAATTCCAACAGCAAGTTAGACAAGAACATTATGAGTGTGATAAAAGTCTAACCGGTTGTAACATGCGGGAAGGCGGGAGTGTTAGTACCCATGTTTTGAATATGGAATCATACATGGACCAAATGGAGAGGCTGGGATTTCCTGTAGGGAGGGAGCTTGGTGTGAATTTCATACTTCAGTCTCTGCCCGCATCATATGAACAGTTTGTCAAGGACTATCATATGCATGGAAAGGAAATATCTATAGATGAATTGCATGGAATGTTGAAGGATGTAGAATCTAACATGTCCAAGCATGCATCATCCTCATCCACTCCCGTTCTTGGTTCTAAGGAACATCAAATTATGAAGAAGAAATCGATCCTATCAGAAGAAGTTGGATTATCTAAGCTTTCTTCAAGTTTTGAGTCTATGGACATTGACGATGTGCCTAAGGAGACTCAACAAGGGGTGGTTTGCTACTTCTATGGAAGATTTGGGGATTGGGGCCGTCATGCCTGCCCTTCGTGCCGAGAGGATATAAAACTTCTCAGAAAAAAGAGAGTTAATTTTCCTACTTGAGGTACATTCATGATTATACTTCATTGCTATTCCTTAATAAGCTGGGTTGTTTACCCAAGCTATAAGACTCACGTTTGTCACAATTTTATTTTGTTACAAAGTGTAGGTCTGTTCGTTGCAAGAAGGAAGAGCTTGAAGAACCGGATCTCTGAAGAGGAAACCCTGTTGATTGTCCTCTGCAAGAGCATTAGGAGTGTTAGTCTCGCCATTATTTTTGGATTAATTATTACTTTTGTATTTATGCCCTGCGTGGCAAGACTTGCTTTATTGTATGTTCTTATGAAGACGATGGATGTATTTTGACTCTTGTATTTTTATGAAAAGATTTTTCAGTTTGATGGTTTCATTTCAAATTCGATCCATGTCTATGCTTATGTGTTAGTTTTGACCATTTATGGTGCTCAAATACACATTTGATGTCGATGGATATGGCTTGGAATTGAAACATTTTGAAAAATTGTTTTAGAGATGTTTTTATCAAAACTTATCCATATCATTGCATACATAAAGGGTCGTTATAAGTAATAAGACAATCATGAATAATTGATTCTTAGATCCAAAAATGGTTTGGATACATTAGCACTATGGCATAATCAAACTTGACCAAGTAAACAACATTTACATCACTTAGATCCATGTGGTTAGGATCTTTGTAAAAGTTTAGCCTCGGGCTAAATGAAAGATATAAATCTTGCTTATTGGACTTGGGTGATTAAGAAATCCTTCACCAGTCTTGGTAGGAAGAATTGAGACTTGTTGGATTTTGATCACACTTATGTGGATAATCCGTTCAAGTATGCCACCTAGAGTGATGCTAGTGAAATTCTCTATCACCGTCTTAATGATAGTTGTTGAGAGAATGTTTACTAGAGAAAAGGCTTGTGTCTGAAACCTAGTGGTGTTCGGAACTAACCTAAAGAAAACTAAGAAACAGTAAAAGCATATAGATATCAAACTCTTAGATCCAGTAAAGATGCTAAGTTTTCTTATCTATATTGGTTTAAATATGAAATGGATCATGGGTTTAACCCATAATTCGTTTTCTCTGAAAGACACATTTGTACATGGTGTCACATTAAAGAAAACCGGATATCTTTATTGATATGGTGAAAGGCAGGCCTAAAACATGTATTCAATGTAATTGGTATACATTAATTTTATGAACCAAGTCCTCAATCTAAAACCTAACATGATGGTCACCTAAGCATCCAATGAGATTTGACTAGAAAGAGTCCTTTGCTTGTCAATCTCATAACTTAAAATTATCCAGTCTACATTCAGTGGGAGATGGAATAATTATAAATAGATGCTTATATATTTAAGTAGTTCAACTAAGTTTTGGATAGTTGTTTCTTGAAACTTTATGGGAACCATGTTTGGTTGCTCAAAAAGGAGAAGACAATATCCAAAAGCATTCCAGTGGAAGAACGTAAAACTTAAATAAGAGACCTAATGTTGACACTAGCATTTAATCAGCATAGAGATGCTGGTAAAACCTGACAATATCCATTGCTTTTTTAAATCTGATGGAAGTTAAGAAGGCTGTTTAGATTTGAGGTTGCCATATTTTAGTAACAGCAGCTTGATGCTGAATCATTGTGAGGACACCATTCATCGGAAACATAGTGCGCCCAGAGTTCACTAGTGAATATAAGAAAGGAATGGTATATATATATAGATGTAACCCATTTGCTGCATCCAAGTATTTAACTTGGGTTAATCCTACACCTAAGGTGTAATCCAAGAAGGGTGAAGAGACTAACATATATGCAATAATAGACAACTTCAAATACCGACTAGAGACAAAATGTTTCATTTTGATTATATGGAAACATGTTCTAGTGGCTATGTTGAAGATGACTTGGATAAACTGAAATATTGTTGTCACCTTGCGGAAACAAGTTAGTTCACATGGACGTAAGAGACCTATATCCTTTATAGGATTAAGTTGAGAAAATGCTTGAGGCACTTTCCGAGGGTCTCACACATCTATAATATCCAGATTAGGTCTGGATTATGTGAAACATTGTTGTCGCTTTGGGGAAACAAGTAAATTCACATGGAAATAAGAAGACCTAGATCCTTCATAGGATTAAGTTGAGGAAATGTTTAAAAGCATGTTCCGAGGTCTTACATATCCATTATATCCAAGTTGTGTCCATGACTGAAGTCAACAAAACTTGCATCTTATGGCTGTAATCTTGCTTTACGAGAAAGTCAAAGGAATGAGTTTTCTAGAAAGCATAGAATAAGCCAGATACTCTTGTCAGGGCTAGTGGGAGCTTTATGTGATCCTAGTAAAATATACTCAAATGAAAATAATGTCCTAATTTAGGGTTGTTTTCAATCTATTGTTGGAATTATTGTTCTACGAGTATAAATAGAGAATATGGAGTATAGTGAATTCTAAATTAATGAAATACTGAAGTATGTTCTTGATGTTCGACGAAAATAGAGATGTCTTGAGTAAGTTTTACTGCAAGCAAATCTATACTAATAAGACTATCGATTTTAATCGAAGTTTTGGATAAACAAATATGTTGTGTAGATACGACATTTAAATTCCAATGAGTGTCATTGACCCTATTATGTACTTCGGTAACATTAAGGGTATGTCGACTCTAGTAAACGTGAGTGTCAGTGACCCTATTGTGAACTTCGGTTACATTGAGGGTATGTCGACTCTAATAATCATAAGTGTCATTAATCCTATTGTAGACTTCAGTAACATTGAGGATATGACGACTATGGTAACATTATGTATGATCTCTTTGATAATCCTATTGCACACACATTTTGCTTTAGGAAGAATCTTTTGTTCTCTCCCCCTTGAAAGTAGCTCTTGATCTTGTTTATCCTGATCATAATGTCTTGATCACATAATTATCTTTTCTTTTGAATCTCTTGATCTTTTTCAAATTTGATAGATATCTCTTTTCTTTGCTCCCCCTTGACTTGACATATATTGATTTTTTCAGAATTAAACTTTTCTTTGTCTCCCTCTCAACACATGAATCAGGTCTTCTTTAGCTGTACAATTTTGATGAGCTTTAAGAATAGCATTGAGAATAAGAACTCATCATCATCTTCAACTCAGTAAGAATCAGCTAATATTTTTGTTTCCTTCTTTCAAAATCAACTGAATTTCAATTTCTTTAAACTTTCTCCCCCTCATGATGATCAGGGTTCTTCATGAACATCATGCAATTGTAATTGACATTCAGCTTGATCTGTGCATGAATACTTCAACATTTATAGCTTAGAATCCTCATCATGACATTTAGTTGAATTTATCAAATATGTATCTCTTTGACATTGTGACCACAATGATATTGCAATGAAAGTATCCGATACAGTCTTTAGGGCACCATCTCAAAGTTCCCGTGGGAAAATGTTAACACCGAGATCACATAGATTTCTCGTTAACACAACAGTTTTTAAACTGTGTAACCTACGTTCAGTGTTGGAATAATGATAGCACTGGTAGGATTTCCATCTATCATCGTGTGAGTATCACAAAGATAACACTCAAGATGTTCCGGTATCAGTTACGAAAACTAGATACTTGTGACATTTCCAACATGTGTCCTAAGAAATGAAATGATATAGCAATAAGCTCTAGACTCTATAAGTGCATGAAAGAAGTCGGGACCGGAGTAGCTGTCCTCTTTGCTTCAATATTAACAATCTCCGAGTGAGATGTCAATAGAAATGTGCTAATTCTCCGTGTGAAGTTGAAACAATCATCATTTAAGAGATAATTGAGTAGCTGGGTGGGGTTATGCATTGCATCACTCATGATGTCTACTTCAATACCAAATCTCAACACATGAGATCTAGTAGCATATGTGGTTACCCAGATTTATACTGTTTGGTGAGGATCTTTATTTTCTTTTGATCCTATCACACACCCTCAGCTCTCTAAATATTTTTCAACTTCTCCCTCAAACTCTCTTTCCAAATGAAATGTATCATTATTTGGATACATTTGGACACTTATGATAAACAATTCAACATGAATGATTTTCAAGAAATGAGATGTTGAAAATGATTGTCAAGAAATATTTGAACAATCAAAGAATATGAGCAATCAAAGAATGAAGTATGAACAACTCAAAGAATTTTGCATTATGAGAATGATGTTTTATTGAATCACCGCCATCTCCTGTTCCACCCCTCTCGGTTTCATTTTATCTCTACACACCAATCATGATCCCGTGATCACTGATTTTGCTCACCTATACGACCTAGTAAACCCTTACGATGTTTATCTAGAGGGAACTCCCTGGGCAGGTCCTTCCCGCTCTGGATTGACCATAAGAGTTAAAATGCCTACACTCTTTCACTCTTGGTGCATTGTAGTTCACTTTGAAATATGACGTTGTGATTGAGTGAATCACCAATGGAATGGTTCCAGAAAGAATGATATTAATAAGGAAGGAATTATAATGATAGAGAGATGAAATATGATCATGCGAAGATCATCAATGAAATTGAATCAAGAAAGGTATTTGAATGAAACAATGAATGAATACCTTCTTAAGTAAGATCAAAACAAATGAAAATGAAAATATTTTTGCATTTTAATATTTCTATTGTTTTTAGATTTTCAATTTGAAATATTTTTGCATTTTAAACTCCTCCTAAATTGATGCATGAAAACTAGTTTGACATCAATTAGGTGAAGAAAAAAATTTTGCTCCCCTTGCAAAAAAAACATTCGGTTAGAATACAAAATAAGCAACTCAGATCATTAGACTCGGGCTAATGCTGAACAAAATGATTATGAATGGTATTGCAGGGAACTCTATCTTTATTGAAGTCATGAGATTTAAAAACAGATCAGCATACTGAACACAATGATCTTCAATGCATCTGAATGATCTTCATTGTGTTCCAACAATGTCTCTTAACTTGATTTAACTACAAAACGGATTAAAAAACTTTGGTACCCATTTGAGATTGGGTTCATCAACATTAGATTTATGAATATATTTATTCATCGGGCCAGTGTGCCATTTGGGAATTCCATTTGTAACAACGAAGTCATGTGTTGTCCTTGAGGTTTGACAAATCTTTTCTTTTGAAAGTCTAATTAAGTGCTTAACTGAGTAAACCACAAAAGGATATTTCACGTCAGTTTTGAGCACAAAATTACTATGTGAATTCTGTTTAGAGAAAGACTTGTGTTTGTTGTTATTTTGAGTAAATGTATTTTTCATATCAGTTTGGTTATTTACTCTTGGAATCCTTGGCATTTGAAAAACAGGAGACGACAAATCATCATCACATACATTCTTTAATCTGAATTCTGATACTCTTGAAGTAGTCTCAGAAAATGTCTTCTTTGGAATCCAGGATGATTTGTTTGTCTTTGTAGCTGATTCACCGAATGAATTGATGTTGCCTAATTTCTCAGATATATTTTTCTTGGAAATCCATGCCTGCTTCATCTGTAGTGTAGAATCACCTGTGATCACAGAATACTGAGAATTATATTTACTTGACGAATGAGTATTCTGTTTATAACTAAAATTTGTTTTTGTTTTTGACTGAAAGAAGTTTGTTGCTTTGGAAGTAGGTTTCACTAATTGAGGAGAGCCATTAGATGCTTTCGATGAGTCTGGGCTCTTCTTTTCTTTTGAAGTATCGATGAAACCTTTGTCTGACTTTTTGGAATCTGCAAAAGAGAAACAATCATTAGAATGGCTACAACAATGAAAAACTGAATCAAAATTGATAGTGTCAGCGGAAGTCTTGGTTGATTCAGAAGCTTTCTGAGCAAGAAGCATTGCAACTTTGATTTTAGCCATGAATTGAGTCTTTTCTTCCTCAAACTTCTTTCTCTCTGTGTCTAGTGTCTTTTCAAGATCTGAATCCTTTTATCAAGTATTGAACTGGGAACGAACGGCTGAGAAGATGCAAGTAGCTTTTGCTCAAGTTTCATGATTTTGTTTAGCAATACAGCCTTTTCTGTGCAATAATCATTCATCATCTTACTATCATTTTTTAACATTTTCTCTGAATCTGGAAGTCTTACAGAGATGTCAGACAAATTCTCTTTAAGCTTAGCATTGTCTTTGTGCAAATCATTTGCTCTTTTCTTCTCCGTTTCAAGATCTGCTTCTTTCATCCCAATTTCAACCTTGAAATCTTGACATTTTTTATTGAGAAGTTGAAATTTCTCAGACATTTTAGAAACTTGCTCTTTGAGCTTTTCATTCCCTTCTAACAGAATCTCTGCTTTCTTCTTCTCAGAATACTGACCTAAATCAACTGAAATTTCAAGTGTTTGAAATTTCTCAGTGATTTTTGACAATTTCTTTTTAAGTTTTGCATTTTTCTTTGAATATAATATTTGCTCTTTGCTTCTCATCTTCATACTCTTGAAGTCTTTGTTCACTCTCATTATGCGTTGTTGATGAATCTTGATGACTCTTTAGCTTTTCTTCCAAAGAAATAATTCTTAAGTTTAGAGCAGCCTTTTCTTTTAAGAGAATTTGAAAATTTATTTCAGCAGTATTCTTTGCTGCATTCAAATCATGAATTTGAATTTCAGTTTGTGCAAACCATCTTGATAAACTTTCTTCTATTGATTCTCTTGTAAGACTCATCTTGATACCTGAAAAAATAATAATCGTTTAGGAATAATTTGATTTGATAAAAAATTAATCAACTAAAAAGATTTTTTTTTAAAAATCAATTTTGTACAAGTTGATTAACAGCAATAATGATTGTTAGCAACAATGATTTAGCAATAAGAGCAACATGATCTATAGAAATAACGAAAATCAATTTTGAATTATAATAACAAAATCGAGGTGATATACGAATTATAATCAAATGTGGGAAATGAATTAATTTCCAAAGACAAAAACAATTAATAGTTGCTTCAAAATTGGACACACTCCACGACAAAACAATTTGAAAATCCAGAAAACACTTTTTGATGTGTACAACTCTTGATGACAATTAAAGTGAATGTCAGTTTAATCCCATGCGCTGACAAAATAAATATTAAACTCAAATTGGGCATAAGTCTCGATGGCAGTAAAGCTTAGTTCGAAGACAGTTGTTTTTTTTTTTAATTAAATCTGAAACGATGGGGACAGCACAGATCTGGATGCACAGTGTTCTCGGTTTATGGAAATGGCAGCTGTGAGGTTCTCGGTTTTCAATGATATTTTGAGTGGTTCTCGATGATTTAAAATATCGAGAAGAGCAAAATCAGATTTCACGCGCCTTTTCAACAATTCCGATCAAATTTAAAATCCGAGAAAAATTAATTTCACTTTGAAAAAATCCGATAAAATTGAACAATCCGAGAAAATCAAACACAAACACCGAGAATCCGAGAAAATCGAAATCCGATAAATCTTCTGAATTCCGAGAAGAATTCAATTCCGAGAAAATGAAAAAATTCCGAGTTTTTTCAATACCGAGCAAATTCAGCACATACAAACACATTTTTCACCTACTAACCCACTCAAATCAGATCAAACACTCAAGAACTTCATCTTCTTCCTTATGAAAACCTCTAGAACATGAAGAACCCGAAGAACACGAACTTTAAAAACTCATTAAAATCGATTTTTCTTTTCGGATCTATGTATCTCCACTTCCACAAACACTTTTTATGTACTCAAATCTTGAAAACAACCATCAGAACCCACGATTATAACCATAATTAGTCAAGAACACCCCAAAAACCCAGAAAATAAAAATTCAGATTTCTCTCAAACGATTTGGAATTTGAACATGAAATTTTTACATAATGTTCCTTTCATCGTGAAGAACAACATATCCAAAAGTGAGATCAATCGGAGCTCGTATGATTTTTCTATGATTTTCTGAATATTCCAGCCCACTTTTTGACGAACTTTTCAACAATTTCTTCAAAAATCTGATCAATAATCACTCAAATCAATCCTAATTCGGCTCTGATATCACAACAATGATATATCTTGATAGTTCCTAATCTTGATTAATCGCAAAAGCTTAACTAATTACAAGGGTTATATCCCTAATTATACTCTATGAGTATTTTCTCAATTAAGCTCTCTTCACACACAATTTAACTACTAATTTCAATACAATTATTAAAACCTAACAATTTTTTTAAATCTTTAATGTGTTCCAACTTAGCAAGTTTTATTATTCCCTGAATGTGTTAAACATTCTAAATTGTCCACAGTCGGTCATTCTTCTGGGGGAAGGAAGTCTGAACGAAGACTGAGTGAAGTGATTGGTCATATGTTCAATAGGGATTGAGACACCGGGAATCAATACTTCGCCTGTACTTGAATTGTTCAAGTGACTGGATGACCCACAGCTGATTTCACTTCATGGTACACGTCATGAGTAAATCAGGATGATAATATCAGTTCATCCTCATACCGGAAATGCATGTGTCTGCATCACTTTGGTTTGCCTTGTTCTAGTTGCTTTCAAACGCAGTCCGTAACTGGCTGTTATAAAGGGAGTAATTGGACAAAGTATGATCACTTTGATGGGCAGTGTAGTCAAAAGAAATTTGTTCCTCTGCTTAGAGAGATATCCCTGGGCCCCTCGATGATTGGTCGCTGACACCAAAATGCATGGCCATGCTCAAAGCTTAATATGATTTATGATCGATTGCAACTTGTATATTTTGGTCACCACCAATCTAGATCGAGAAACATAATAGTGAACGAACGGATAATGAATAAGTACAATGTCTCGTGTTCACACGGATATCGCGAACAAAAGGATGTTTGATCCCTTATCTATAGGACCGTTTCACACGGGATGCAGTTTGGTTTTTGTGCTGAAGACACAACCCATACTGACTTGGAGAGAAAGATGTCTTAGTAGAGGCCACTCTCTGTCTGTTATGCATTGGGTACTGTGAGTCATGTGCAAGTGGGAGTTTGTTGGAGTATGCCCACTGACACGCGTACGCCAAATGATCACTGCCGATGACGTATGGGCCTATCGGGTCACATGCCGGGGGTTGATCTTGACAACAACCTAAAAGATGAGGGTGAGAAAGAATAAATAATGATAGTTGGTAATCTGGCCAGAGTTAGCGGCGCTATCTCTACCGTCGCTAACTCAGCCGCGTTAGCGGCTCTAAATTTGGGCGGTTAGCGGCGCTAACCCCTCTGACAGATTACAACTTTACTCTTTTCACCTCCACAATCTACCAATGCATGGCTTTCTAATCATTCGGCCTTGGCCGACCTTGGGAAATCCTTGGGTCATGTTGAGTTCTGTAAAAAGACATGTAACTCACTTTTATTAAAAAAGGCTCTTGCCTAACTTGAGTTTAAAAACACTTAGAAACATTTGTGAGTTGTCTAAGCAAAAGAGAGAGAGAGTTCCTGGTTGTTTTGTTGTTGTTCCAAAAGCCAAGATCAAGTGTTGACTTGGTTGAAGGGGTGCTAGTACACCAAGGTCACCAAGTTTCTCGGAGTGGACTTCGATAGCTCAAGAAGGAGGTTACAAAGGCTTGGAGCTTAGCACACAACAACTCCAAAGACATCAAGGGTATATCTCTTCTCTCTTTTCTGATCTAGTTGCAAATCTTAGTTGTAGAGATTGGTACTTCATTTGGGGTTCATCATGTGGTTCTTGTTCATGCTTTCAAATTAGATTTTTTATACTTGTTTGCTTCCGTTGTGCTCTACCACGATCCACAACAGTATTCCTTTCCCATTTGTTTCTTGAATAGAGTAGTATCAGTTTTCCCCTTGATATATCCCTTGCTAAGCAGATAATCAGACAATTCGTCATACAAAGCTCTCGGGGCTTGTTTTAAACCATATAAAGCCTTGTCCAATATGTAAATATCATGTGGTCTCTTGGGATTGACAAAACCTTCTGGTTGGCCTACATATACTTCCTCTTTGAGTTTGCCATTTAAAAAGGCTGTCTTGACATCTATCTGGAAAACCTTGAAATTTTTATACGCAGCAAAAGCTAGAAAAAGTCTGATGGCTTTAATTCTTGCAACCGGGGCCAATGTTTCGTCATAATCAATACCTTCCTGTTGATTATACCCCTTTGCCACTAGCCTTGCTTTATTACACACCACTACTCCATCAGAATCTTTCTTGTTTTTAAAGATCCACTTGGTTCCCACAACAGATTTACCTTCAGGTTAAGGAACAAGTCTCCACACTTTGAGTCTTTCAAACTGATTTAATTCATCTTGCATTGCTATAATCCAGTCCGTATCACCTAATGCTTTAGAAACCCTCGTGGGCTTAATCATACTCATGAAACTAGAATTGAGGCATTCATTCGCAGTCGCATATCTCGTTCGAACACCGGCGTCCAAACTACCAATAACTTGAGTCTCGGGCTGATCTCTTAGCCAAACAGGTTCGGGAGAACGTACCTCAAGGAACTCATCTATCCTTTGATCTTCAGATTGTAGATTTTCTGCAAAAGGATTAATCATATCATACTGTGGAGATTCCTGAACAACAGATGGATTGGTCCTTTCTTGAGTGAATGAACTGTTTGTCGCTTCATATTCAGAAATCTGAGGATCAGTTCCTTGAACTGTTGATTCACTTAATGGTGTCGTGATTGTCACAGATTCTTGTGGAGCCGGTTCAGTCCTGTGTATAGTAACAGAAGAAGTATCATTTGATTTAAAGAATTCAAACATAAAATCTAAATTGATATCTTCACGCTGAACATTTGAATTAATCGATTGTTGTTTTTTAAAAACAGATGATTTTGAAAGTGAAGGTTTAGCCGTCAAAGAATTTAAATTGACTAAATCATCAAACGTAACATTTATGCTTTCGACAATCATGTTCATTCTTTGATTTAGTACTCGAAATGCCTTTTTTTATCTAATGAATAGCCAAGAAAAATTCCTTCATCTGCTTTTGTATCAAACTTGGAAAGTTTGTCCGATTCATTTAAGACAAAGCACCTATTACCAAATACGTGAAAGTATTTGATATTAGGTACTACTCCATTACACAATTCGTAAGGAGTCTTATTAAAGTGTCGATGAAAAAGAGATCTGTTATGTGTGTAACAAGCTGTATTAACAGCTTTAGCCCAGTATGACGGTGGAAGTTTGGAGTATTGCAACATAGTTCTTGCAGCTTCAACCAAGGTTCTATTCTTGCGTTCCACAACTCCATTCTGTTCTGGATTATATGCTGCAGAAAACTGATGAACAATCCCCTCAGAATATAAATAGGAATCCAGAGTCCTATTTTTAAATTCTGTGCCATTATCTGTACGAATTGCCTTTACAGGTTGGCCTTGCTGAGTTTTGTGTTTTGTTAGAAACAAGATGATCTGAGTTGGAACTTCATTCTTGTGACCAATAAACCTAACCCATCTGTAGCGTGAATAATCATCCACCATCACCAGAATATTAATCTTTGCATTCCAGGACTGCACCTTCATTGGACCACAAAGATACACATGAATTAGTTGCAATGGAGTTGTGGTTGTTGAAATCTGGCTGACTTTATGTGGTACTCGCTTCAATTTACCCAACTCACAGTCTTTATACAGATGATCTTTTTCAAACTTCAATTTAGGTAAACCTTTGACCAAGTTACCATGGACTAACTTGTTGATGTTCTTGAAGTTGAGATGAGATAGCTTTCGGTGCCATGACCAGTTAAGATCAGAAACAGCTCGAGTAAGTAAACAAACTGAAGAGCCAGAGTCTTTCGCAGATAAATCTATGGTGTACAAATTAGACTTCCTGTTTCCACCAAGTATCTCATCCCCTTCTTCTATTCTCAGTGAACATGTCTTCTTTTTAAACAATACTTCCATTCCTCTTTCACAGAACAGACCAATACTGAACAAGTTATGCCCTAATCCTTCCACATATGAAACCTTTTCTATTCTCACATTTCCAGTCTCCAAAACACCATACCCTAAGATAGGTGCAACCTGGTCATTCCCAAATTTGACATTGCCGGAATACTTTCTAACAAAGTCTTTGAGAAGACCTTTATCACCCGTCATATGTTTTCAGCATCCTGAATCCATGTACCAAAGATGGTTCTTCTTCACATGGAAAAGAATGGTGATGTCCTTACCCATCGTGAAATGGGATTAGGCAAGTTAGCAGCAGAGACATTTGGAATAACAGGTTCAGTTAAGACAGGTTCAAATTTCTTAACTTGTTTAATGGTCCATTTCTTATGTATCTGTGATGGTGATGGAGTTGATGATTGAAACTTTGAATTGTTTAAGAAAGAAGATTTTGTGTGAACGACATTGTGGTTTGATTTGAATGCTGGCTTCTGGAAGCATTTGTCCATTGATGTCACATGCCAAGTGTGATTCTTAACTGCTTGAGCTTTGTTGCTTATGGATGAAGAAGTTTGTGGAAATTTGAAGTTATTAATATGATGTGATTGCTTTTTCAGAAAATGTGAATGTAATTTAGGAAATGATTGTGAAACAGACGGTTTGGACTTGTTCTTAACAAGTAGTCGTTGTCGTGCAAGTTTCTCCATTTCCAGCTTTTGTTGTTTCTCTCGTCGTACAGAAGCATCCACTTTGCGCATCACTTGAAGATGCTCCTCCCATTGGCCAGGTAGCATTGGTAGTTTGCGATGTGCATACTTACGAAGAAATAATCGCAATTCACTCTTTTTCGTCCACTGGTGAATAATATAACCTTGTCGATTCACAAACCAAGTGAGGAATTTATCGTCATCAGGATTTCTCCATTTTGGCATTGATCTGTAACCTTTCTTCATTCGCTATTGGTGATAAAAGCATGAATTCACGCAATGACCCTCAACACATCCATTACTTACACAAAATGTTTCAAATCTGGATGATGATTGTTTCAGAATATCAGTCTTTAATTTCCAAGAAAAAAGAGAATTACAGTTTGAATTACAAAACTTTTTATGAATAGAACAGAAAGATGGAATGAATGTTTGTTTTCTCGAACGTGAAATGTTCTTTGGATTCTTCAGTACGTCTTTTGTCTTCACAGGCAGCTCCTTTTTCTTCTCTTCAGTCTTCGCTTCAATCTTCACATGCTTCTTTTCTCCTTTGTGCACATGGTTTCCTGAAGAAACCTGTCTTTTGATTTTATCTGGTTTAGAACCAACATGCCTTTCAAACAAAAAAGAACGAACATGAGAACATTTGTTAGCATTTTTGTTAACTTTGGAAAACATATGAGAAGTGGATTTAGATGAAGAATGTGATTGCGGTGAAGAATCCTTTGTTCCTGATGTTGAGCCTGTCTCATGTTTGCTGTTGGGATCACAAAATTGATTGCATTTATGAGCGATAAATTCTCTACATGCTTTTGTACATGTAGGAATTTTGACATCCCAACCAAGATCTACTTCTGCTTGAAGTCTTGCAATTTTCTCATCACGTAATTGTTTTTCAATCTCATGGGAAATGATTTGTGGAACAAGCAAATGAGCATAATCTAAACTTTATGTCTATCAAGCACGAAATCCGAACAACTTCTATTCGGAATACAGGAAATCTGAACAACTTCTATTCGGAATTCAGGAAATCCGAACAATTTATATGCGGAATTCAGCGAAACTAAACAATTTCTATTCGGATTACAGCAAATCCGAATGATTCAAAACCCAATTCCGAATGATTCAACCCTGGAATTCCTAACACTTCATCTTTTTCACGGGAAATTTTGAATTTTCTAGTAAAATGATGCCAATCTATCCAAGAACTTCCAAAACTGATCGAAATATGATAATAGGTTTTAATCCATAAAAACAATCAATTCAATATCGGATTTTGAACTTTCGACCAAATTTCTTCGAGAACTTTGAACTATTAAATCTCAAATTTACCTAATTATGTTGAATTCCAGTAACTGTTGATGATCAACAAGTGTTTCTGTAATGAATGTAATCCTAATCAGCTCAAATTCAACTCAAAAACTCCATCAAATCTTCAAAATCAGATTGTAAGTCGTGAACCCTCTTTTTCCTGAAAAATCTTAAAAAATCCATCAATTCTTGAACCTTTGAATCTGAATTTGCAGTTTCCAACTTGAATCTGATCAGAGTATGGCTCTGATACCAAATGAAAGGTATTTAGATGAACACAAGTAGAAATCAAGTAGAGAGCATTTGGTAGAAACACATTTAAGTGTGTGTTTTCTTTATTCAAAGTGGCAAAATTAAGACTAGATCTCAAACATACAATTTAATATCTAACAGTGGGTGGATTACATCCACAAATGCCCGATGGCATTCGTTTTCACTGGTGCACTGCTACATGTGGTTCCTCAGCATCTACTGGAGTTTTGGTATACGTGTATCTATGACCAGAACAACGGCGAAATCCGCGGCACGGTGCTAAATGGAGAGAGGTCAATTTCTCTCACAGTGCACATGCTAAGGGAGGTTCTTCAACTTCCTCAATCTGATGAGTTCGAGTCTGCTATGATGAGGCTGATGGCTAGGTCAATCCTACCCAGAATGGGTCACCCATAAACCGAGGGTGTTATTAAATAGGCCACCTTTCCAACCGGATGGGGTTTCATGTGTCCACGGTGATTCGTTCACTGGGTACCAAGTTGGAGAACTGGACCAAGTCAATGAGTTCGAGATGCAGCTGCTATACAACATGTACTACGCGCGAAACTTGGAATACGCATAACTCATCTTCAATGAACTCAAGGTCCAAGTGATTAAAACCACAATGGATCTTCATGTACCATTCATAAGGTACCTGTCCTTGGCATTTGAAGCCGAGCTGAGGACAACACTGTACGAAGCTGATCATGATGTCTTCTTGTCACCAACACTCAGCTCAAAGATGTTCAATAATGACATCTTTCTAGAGCAGGAGGGTCTTAATGATCCCATACGCTTGATAGCTGAGGAAGCTTCATCTGAAAGTGAAGCTGAAGGATCAAATCAAGGGGGAGCAGCTCATGCTGATCCAGAAGTTCAAGCTGAGCACCCTGCTCAGGCTGAGCCAGCCACTATTGAAGCTGCTTCTGGTAAGATCTCTCCACTTTCTTCTACTTCTCATTATTCTCCATCCACATTTGGAGACAAGACTGCAGTAAACCCAACTCAATCTAACCCATCTCCTCCACCTTCATTCCATCAAATATCCAACTCTGAAGCAAACCTTGGTGTGCCCACTGCCGCCAAGGTAAATCTCCAAACCTATAACAGAAAAACTGTTAAAAGTGGTACCACCCCTAAAGGTATCACTGGAGCTGAAGTCACATTGACTCCTCCACCGGCAGGAGTTGAGGGGGAGACACCTATTCTTAAGGTGTCAACCTCGAGGATCGTTTCAACCCAACAGCCTAAAACGGGTGTGGTGACTACTCAGCCCATACTCTCCAGAGCCATGGGAGAGCTCACTGCTGTGCCTGAGCAGACACACTCAGGTTACATTGAATTAATGACAATTCCCCAGGGTCAATCACCCCCTCTCACCTAATAAGCCAACCACCAACCCATACACATCACGTGTTGAGCCCAATTACTTCTCTTCACTTCTCACACCCACTAGCACGAACTGTCAATGATTCATCTACATTTCTAGGTGAATCCTCCAGATGAATCTGCCTTCTCAGGCATCCAACAGTTGAAACTATACATAGAAGCTCAATTTGGTTTGTTCCATCTCAAGCAGAAGAAGCACAAACGCCAAATTTATCAGAGACTTGAGAAGTTGTCTAATGATGTTAAAGAGATTGCCTCTGTAGTTGTTGCCTTACAACAAAAACAGACTTCAAACGCTATTGATGATGACAAAATGGGGGAGAAGATTCAAGTTGAAGCTGACGCTGAGTCAGTTCAAGCTGAATCTGAAGCTATACTGGAACTAGCAAGAGGAGCAGAGAGGCAAGCTCAGTTTGAGGGAGAGCTGGAGATAGAGAAAGAGAAACTTGTAGCTAAGAGACAAAAAGTGCTAGATTCTGAACCTGAAGCTGACAATATTTTTGAGAATGAGGAAGAAAAAGCCTCAAGGCTTATGATTGAAATGCTCAAACAAGAGGAAGCTACTGAGCTAGGCATATCACTTGATGAGCTAAGAAAAAGGAAAGAAAAAGTGGCAAAGGATCAAGAAAGAGAAAGAGAAAGAAAAGCTTTGGCTCAAGCTGAAGCTGAATACACTGGTCCAAGACCTGATCCGATCCCATACACTGATGTAGACATTCAGGAGTGCTACTTCAGACGAAGCATCAGCAAGGAAATCAAGGGTATGACTCTGAGAAGAGTAGAAGGAGCCATCATTCTCACCTTCCTATTTAATGATAAATCAACAGTGGGAATGGACCTGAGATATGTTCACAGGATGGGCTACCTTGAATGGCAAAGAATAATGATGATGCTCTAGAAGAGTCAGATCAAGCAAGAGATTACAACTGAAGTCTCGAAGCTGATTTATCGAGCTGAGGAGCTGAGGTATGTCCAAGTTTCTGGTCTGAAATGGGAGAGACTATTCGAGATACCTGAAAGTGTGTAATTCAAAGAGAATCAAGGTATCGATGCACCTGTTCAGTGGTTTATGTTTAAGGATCAGGCAGGCAAAGCTAGCTTCATCAAGCTGAATGAAATCTTCTATCTAAAAGCTAGGGATGCCATAAACATAAGAAGTTGTTGTTGTGATAGCTCAAATCATTACGTATTAGGGCTTTAGCGGCGCTAACCTATGGTTAGCGGCACTACGGCGGCATGGACTTTATGTCAAGATCACCTCTAAGCTTGGCAAATGCATGGAAACTTAGTCATTGTATTTGGCCGGTTAGAGGGGAGATTCAGGGGCTCTTGGAGGGCTTTTATATGACTTAAAAACTCCTGGACTCCTCACTCACTTGACTCACTTTTACTATTGCATTACAACACTCACTTAACTTGATACCTAAGTTATTGGCGATCTAGTGAGAAACTCGAGTTCCAGAAACCATAATCTGCTATTCTTGTATGATATTTCTGGTAGAAGACCTCACACAAGGTTGCTAGCACTTCTTGTTGGATGTGTGCCCGGGGTGTGACTTTGAGAAGAGTAGAGGAAGACTTGTCTTGCATCCACACCACCATCAATAGCCACCAAGTTGTTTTCTGGAGCTAAGGAGAAAGGTATAACCTTTTGTTCTCCTTTGCATGTTGCTATTTTGTTTACATAGAGATGATCCACTTTGGGGATTTCATGTTTTTGAACACCTTTTATGCTTCTTGTGGTTGTTTTTGCTTCCATTGCGTGTTCTGATAATCCCAACAGTGGTATCAAAGCCACCTCTATGTTAGAATAGCACATGGTGGCCTGAAAAACCCGAAATCAAAATGTTTGTTTTCTGCCGTTTGGATTAGTGCCGCTAAGCGTTGGTTAGCGACGCTAAGTTGTTTTCTTTAGCGGCGCTAACGCCACTGGAAAATTATTTTTAAAATTTTTAGATTAAAACAGTGTTGGTCTCGGGATTTTTGGCTTCTTGACCTTCTGGAAATTTGTTCCAAAGGTTCCTTGTATGTTGTTGCAGTAGTGATATGCCTTGTTTGGTGTATGTGTTAATTTGAGTTGGAAACCTTGCCTTGGCCTTTTGGTTGATTTGTGTTGTGCATGCATTTGGTGGTTTTAATCCACATAAGGGGCTGTAAATTTATTAAATTCAGTATGATTGTAATAATTTTGTGGCTTGCATGCCATTTCATTCATCCATGTACTAGTATTAGATAAATAGGAATATTTTTGGCTTGTATGCCGTTTATTTTCTATTGTATGTAATTTGTATGATGGAGGAATGAAGACACAAGTGGAGGCAAAACAAGATGGAGTTTTGATGCCCTTAGAAGCCAATGAAGTCCAATAGAGATGGTGGTTCTAGTGGGAGCTTGCATCAAGATGTTTTGTCCCATAGTTTGACCAAGTTCTTCCCGTTTTGGCTCACGGGAGGAACGCATAGGTTTATTGGCAAGGGTTACTGTTAGGCCATAATAACAAGTGGTTCATGTATCATGTAGGATACATGAAGATTTGTATATGAATAACTAGAGAGAACAAGGTTTACACCTTAGAAAACACATAGTTATTCTTTCATTATGCTCAAAACCTTAGCTATTAAAATAGCCATATTCCTATATATACTCCATGAGTATATTACATAGAAACTCTTATTTCTATACAATTTATGAATTTACATTCTCCTCATCAATTACTGCATCTTCAGTTGATACATCATCCTCAACAATCACAGAACCACCATCTTTATCCTCACTGTCACCATCACTTTCTAAGAACTCAAACTCTTCAAACTGAGCCATCAAAACAAACTGAGCATGAACCTCAGTATCCTCATTAGTTTCTTTTCATTACTTTCATTTGTATCGGAAAGAAACTAATCCTCTTCAGCCAGAAGGATTGTTCCACTGTTTCGTTTCTTTATCAAGTTCAGCTTAGCCTTATAGTACTTTGAATCCTTTACCTTTGGCTTCTTGCAGTCTTTGATGACATGCACAAAGCCACCGGAGTTGTAGCATTTCTTTGGCTGTGCAGACTGGATCTTTCTTTCATATCTCTTTTCCAAGTTGACCCTGTCATTTCTCTGATATTTATCATCTCTTCTCTGAGATCCAGAAGTGTATCTCTGATGGTTGTTTGTCTTGGATTTTGTAAACTGGTTCTATAGCATATTCGTCAGATAAGCCACCGCCTGCATCACCTTGTCATTATCAACCGGTTCATCAGAGTCGGATTCAGAAGTTTCAGACTCTTGAATCTGTCTAAGCTTTAAGGATTTCCCTGAGGATCTGCTCTTCCTCTCATTGACCACTAAGGCGAGTGGATCAATGTTTTCCTTCTGAGAACCCACACCAACTTCATCCAGGTATTCGTTTAATTCCTCAAAGATCATATGATGGGTGACTTTGTTCAGAACCTTTTGGTTCATTTGACGATAGATTGTCACCTGGGTTCTCCACTCAGGTCCTATAGAGTTTAGGAACCTGGTGTTCTTTGTTAGATCTGAGTAGTTGTCAAGCTTTTGATTTCTCAAGTCATTTAGTAGTTTACAAAATGTGCCATATGTATCAACTAAGGTTTCACCTTCCCTTGAGCGGAAGTGATCAAAAGCATTTACTAATGTAGTCTCCTTGATCCCACTCCAGATTCTGTACCTTCCATCTGCTTTTGTATCTCATCCCAGATCTCATTTGCTGTATTTAGGCCATTGACTTTTACGTAGAATTCAGCAGACAGGCCATGTTTTAAATAGTACTTGGCATTCTAATCAGCAGTAGCATGCTCCCTCTCTTTTAAATCATATTCATCAGGTGTCTTGATTCTGTCAACACCTGTAATGGGAGGATTATTATGTAGATCTTCAATTATGATGAGCCTGAAAATTCCATTTCCTTCTTTTATGCTTTTTCTCATTAAAACCCTATATTTCTCATGATTGTCAATGAAGTCCATAAAACGACCCTTCCACACATTGTATTCTCCCCGATAAAGCACCGGAGATTTTGTATCAGAACCAAAGGATAAGGTTTCACTGTATGTACTCATATTTGGATCTTTCTCTGAATGAATTCTTATAAACTTGCAAAAAATTTACTATGTGTTTGAATTCCGATTAAATGAATTCCGATTGAGTGAAATCTAATTGAATAAATTCCGATTGAATGAATTCTGATTCGTGAAGACACAAAAGAAAACTGCAAGTTCAAGAAGACAATCTTTCATTCCATCTTTTTGTACTATTCATAAAAAGATTTGTCTTTCAAATTGTAATTCTGTTTTATCTTGGAAACCTAAAACTGATAGTTCAAAACAATCACCAACCAAAATTGAAACTTTTTGTGTTAGCAACGGGTGTGTTAAAGGACACTGTGTGAATGCATGCTCATACCACCAAGAGCGACTGCTGAGAGGATTTAAATCCGTTCCAAATTGGAAAAATCCTGATGAGGATAGGGTTTTAACTTGGTTTGTTATACGTAGAGGCTATATTATTCATCAGTGGATTCATAAAAGTTAACTGCGATTTTTTCTTCGAAAATACGCACATCGGAGATTGCCAATGCTGCCTGGTCAGTGGGAAGAACATCTTGAAGAAATGCGCATGATGGATGCTTCCGAGAGAAAAGCGAAACTACAAAAGAATGAAGTGGAGAAACTCAATCGGTCACTGCGCCAAATTTTTCTTAATAAATCAAAACAACCAGGTGCACAATCATTGACCAAATCAGTTTCTTCTCAATCTCAATCACTCAAAAAGGACAACAAACCAATTTCACATATTGTTCACAAATCACAAAAAGCTCAACCTGTTCATCAAACTGCTCACAATGTCAAAAGACATTTGCATTCACCAGACAACAGTGTTAAGAACAAATCACTGAAATCGAATAATATTGTTGCTCATTCACACACTAAGAACAATTCTTTTAATGATCATAAAAAACCATTCTTATCCCCTCGAGAACAAATTCCACAAAAATGGCAAATCAAGAAAATTGAATCTGTTATAAATGAACCTGTGATTTCCCATGTCTCTGTGGCTAACATACCTAATCCCATTTCACGATGGGTAAGGTCATCACCGTTCGTTTCTGTGTGCAGAAGAGCAATCTTTGGTACATGGACTCTGGATAAACGAAGCATATGACTGGCGACAAAGGTCTTCTCAAACACTTTTTCAATAGTCTTACACCTGAATGCGCCATATGAAACAACTGATGGAACAACTTTCAAAAACAAATCTGTTTTTCAATCAGAAAGTTCCATTTTTCAAGCGCCTGAACAAAACGTCACTTCATATGCGCCGCGCGTGTATATTCCACATATGGAATTATAGTGCATACAGGAAATTCTTGAAACACGCTGCATAATTAATAACATCATGTTTGTGTTAGACAATCTGATTTTACAAGATAAGTTGTCACAAACACAATCTGAGTCTTCCGCTGCACAAGTTAATAACTTTAACTCTGATTTTGTGACACAACTTCAACTTGAAAATGATGTTTTGAATCAACAAGTTCATGAATTTTCTGATCAATTGGCAAAAGCACAAAAGACAATTAAGAAAAATGAGATTATCATCATTCAACTATGTGATGATCTGAAAAGGAAATTGAAACAAGATGAAGAACCAAAGGTTTCTGACTTAGAAAATTTGGATTGTGCACACATACTTGTACCTCAACTCATTTCATATGCAATTGAAAAACAATTGAGAGATGAAAAGATCAAAAGACTTCAGAATAAAGTAGATGTTGGTTGGAGTGTCGCAATTCCTACTTGCCCAAAAGCTTGTAGAGACTGAGGAAGGTACATAAATTCTAGGCGGCAACAGAAAGTCTAATCTTTACACAATAGACTTGTCTGGAAAAGCATCAAGTTCATCTGTCTATCTGCTCTGAAAAGCTGCCTCAGATTTGAACTAGTCGTGGCACAGGAAGCTGTCTCATTTGAATTTCAAAAACATAAACAAGCTTGTCAACGGGAATTTGGTCAGAGGTATTCCAAAGCTAAAATTTGAAAAAGAACATATGTGCAAGGACTGTGAGTTGGGAAAGTTAAAAAGAGTACCTCATAAGGTTGTACAGATTTCAACAACTACAGGTCCAATGCAACTGATTCATATGGACCTCTGTGGACTAATGAAGGTTCAGTCCATAAGTTCCAAGCGATATATTATGGTGATGGTGGATGACTACTTGCGCTACACATGGGTTCGGTTAATTAGTCATAAGTATGAAGTGCCACAGCAAATTATCCTATTTCTGACTAAGCACAAGAACCAGCAAGGACAACCTATGAAAGCGATTAGAACTGATAATGGAACAGAATTTTTGAATAGGACTCTGGATTCCTACTTAAATTCTAAAGGTATTACACATCAGTTTTCAGCAGCCTATACTCCGGAACAAAATGGGGTTGTGGAAAGAAAGAGCAGAACACTAGTTGAAGCTGCTAGAACGATGCTGCAATATTCCTAGCTGCCACCATCATACTGGCCTGAGGCTGTCAATACTGCCTGCTACACTCAAAACAGATTCCTAATCCACCGTCGTTTCAATAAAACTCCTTACGAGCTGCGTAACGGAGTAGTGCCTAATATCAAATATTTTTATGTATTTGGTAATAGGTGCTTCATTCTGAATGAATCAGACAAACTGTCTAAGTTTGATCCAAAAGCAGACGAGGGAATTTTTCTGGGATACTCAACAGACAAAAAGGCTTTTCGAATTCTAAATAGGAGAACTAATATGATAGTAGAAAGCATAAATGTTACGTTCGATGATTTAGTAAATTTGAATTCTTTGACAGCTAAACCTTTAAATTCCAAAAATCTTGTTTCTCAAGCAACTCAATATGATAATCATAACATTCAGAATGAAGATATAAATTTAGATTTTATGTTTGAGTTTTTCAAATCTAATGATACTTCTTCTGCTATTGTAAACAAGGCTGACCCAATACAACAAGAAGAATCTGTCACACTTACTACTCTGTCTGTTGCACGGGACATTGATCAGGAGAGTTCCTAGTTTGAAGCTACAAACAGTCCATTCCTTGTACAACGGACTCCTTCTCCTGCTACAACAGATGTCATTGTTAATCCATTTGCCGAATCTAAGATGGTGAATCCTTTTGCAACGGATGTACCACAACTTGATGACTTCATTCAGGTTTGTTCCCCCGAACCTGTCTGGTTAAGAAGTCACCCCGAAACTCAAGTCATAGGCAGTTTGAACACTGGTGTTCGAACTCGCTCGGCGACCTAAACCTAAATTTTCTGAGTATGATCGAGCCTACTCGAGTATCTGAGGCTTTAACAGATCCAGACTGGATTCTTTCCATGCAAGACGAGCTGAATCAATTTGAAAGATTAAAAGTCTGGCGTTTAGTTCCCAAACCTGAAGGAAAGTCAATAGTTGGAACTAAATGGATATTCAAGAACAAGAAAGACTCGGATGGAGTAGTAGTGCGGAATAAAGTAAGGCTGGTGGCTAAGGGGTATAATCAACAAGAGGGAATTGATTATGATGAAACGTTTGCCCCTGTAGTATGCTTGGAAGCTATTCGATTATTTCTGGCCTTCGCTGCGTACAAAAACTTCAAGGTTTTCCAAATGGACGTCAAGACAGCTTTCCTCAATGGAAAACTCAAAGTGGAAGTATACGTCGGCCAACCTGAAGGTTTTGTTGATCCCAAGCGCCCGCATGATGTATATATTCTAGACAAAGCGCTATATGGTTTAAAGCAAGCCCCGAGAGCTTGGTATTATGAGTTGTCTGACTATCTGCTGAGCAAGGGCTATGTCATAGGGAAAACCGACACTACTCTTTTCAAGAAGAAAATCGGCTCAGACTACATATTAGTACAGATATATGTAGATGACATTATTTTTGGGTCAACTAGTCCAAAATATGGTGACGATTTCGCGAATACCATGAAACAACGCTTTGAAATGAGCATGATGGGGAAGTTAATTTTTTCCTCGGATTGCAAATTTCCCAATTCAGTCATGGGATTTTTATCAATCAGGCAAAGTATATAAAAGATTTATTTAAACGTTTTGAAATGTCTGACTGTTCACCGATGACTACTCCCATGGGTGTAAAAATACAACTGTTTGCTGACCCTGATGGCAAAGCACTTGATTTAAAAACATTTCATGGTATGATTGTTGGGAAATTGGCTAAGTCATTGAAACTGTTATACATGCAAAAATCAAAACTGTTAAGACTGTTAATGGATGTTGGGAAGACAGTTCGAAACTGTTAGAAGAATTGTTGAAGAAACAGTTTAGAACTGTTAGTGAAGATTGTGAAGACAGTTGTAACCAACAGTTGCTGTGAACCTCAAAGCTGTTCTATAGAGTCCAGAACTGTTAGTACAAACTACTACAACTGTTTGAAGACCTTGAAGCCGAAGACTGTTAGAAGAACCAAAACTGTTGCATTCATTGAACAGTTTTGGTTGAGCTAAATGTGGAAACAACTATCTTTGAAGATATCTCGAAATATTTGGAAGATCATCAAGATTATCTCACAAGATAGAAGATTGCCTAACTGTCAACAAATCAAGGAAGATCAAAGAGTATATAAATACTAGATTAGAATTTTTAATACGAACGTACTCATTGTTTAAGTTTTGTATTCATTCTTCAAATTGTAATTTGCTTTCAGAATAGTGCTAAGCCTCTAAGTTTCTCTTTGAAACCACAGAACAATCTGTGTTCTTCGTCTAACATAATAAGTTAGATTGGGGGTGAAGTTTGCTATTGTAATCATTCTGGTTAATCAATAAAACTACTGTTTGATTGAATTGCTTTATGTTCAAAACCTTCTTTAATCAATTAAGTGTGATTCCGCAACTTCTTAGTTGATTGTGATTATAGTTAAAGATTAACTTTTTATTCAACTCTGATTTGTTATTCAAAAGTTAGTTCTTGTTATTTGATATAATCTATATCCGATCCTGAAAAGTGGTATCAGAGCCTTATCATTAAGGTTCCATTGATCACCAGTTGAAGGTTTTGCACCTATCTGCTGTGTTTCTTTATTTAGAGTTTTTCTAAAGTTTAACTGTGTTTTTCTGTCACTATACTGCAATGGAGTCCGGTGGATCTTCTGACAACACTGGATCTGGGTCAAACATTCGTATTCCCATGCTCAAACCATCTGATTTTGAGATGTGGAAACTAAGAATCAAGCAGCATGTCCAATTAATGGACTATGCTATTTGGGAAATCATAGAAAAGGACCCCATTACTACTGTTGATTTAGATGAAACAGGAAAACCTAAGAAGAAACCACCACCAAACACTGATGCTGAAAAGAAAGAAAGGATGATGGAGATGAAAGCACTCAACATCCTCCAGATTGCAATTCCCAATGAGTATCAACATCAATTCAAGAAATTTGATGATGCTCATGAACTTTGGAATGCTCTGGAAAAGAGGTTTACTGGGAATGCTAGCTCTAAGAGAAACCAAAGAGATCTCCTTAAACAAGCCTATGAGAACTTCACCAGTGGAAAGAATGAGAGCATCACCCAAATCTTTGATAGGTTTTACAAGCTGGTAAGCCAACTAGAGAGTGCTAAGGTTAGGCTTGATCAAGATGAGATAAATATAAAGTTTCTTAGGTCTCTAGGTGATGAATGGATTGTGTTTGCTGCACAATGGAGGACTAAGGATTCCCTTGAAGACATAAAGTTAGATGACCTGTATAATAGTTTGATAGTGTTTGAGGGAGAGATAGAGGGAAAAAGAAAAACTGTTGTTCCTAGCCACAATGCTGCTCTCCTGTCATCCTCAGGTATGGAATCAAACCATTCATTAACTAACTCTATTGATAGTTGTGCAGGTACTAGTTCTGCTGTTGGACTAGATGTGAACACTCCAGATGCTGTGCTTGAAGCTTTTCTTGCCAGCCATGCACATTCAACCCTCACCAATGAGGATCTTGAACAAGTGCATCTTGAGGAGATGGATCTCAAATAGCAGATGGCCATGCTTACTGTTAGAGCCAAGAGGTTCATCAAAAGGACTGGAAGGCAAAACATGAATTTCAGAGCTGATGGCAAGGCTGGATTTGACAAGTCAAAGGTGAGATGCTTCAAATGTCAACAGCTTGGCCACTTGACAAGAGAGTGCAGATCTGGTGGACAAGTCCAGAATCAAGGTCAGCGGCCAACTCAAAATCAAACCTCCTCAGCATTGGTATCACAAGAAGGACATGGGTTTGATTGGAGTGATCAAGCAGAAGAAGCCACTAACAACAAGGCATTTATGGCATTAACTGATTCCTCCATCAAACTGGATTCACCAGAATCAGAAGACATTCAGGTATCTTCTAAACTCTGTCCTGGTGAATGTAGAGCCATTGTTAAAAGGTTTAAAGAGCACAAAAAAAAGTATGTGCAGCTCTAAGTAGAATGGAGGAAAGAAGGTATGAAACTAGTGCTGTTATTGAAAGCTTTGAAAAGAAAATCAAAGATTATCAAGCTAATGAACTGCAAATGGATTATGATAGAAAGTATCATAGGTGGGAGAAGGAGCAGCTTCAAGAAGAGATTGATAGTTTAAAGAAAAAGCTGAGTGAAAAGGAAAGTAAGGATGATGAGTTAACCAAGAAGTTGGAGGGTGTTGATATTGATCTAAGCATGTTCAAGGCAACAAATCTTAAACTTGAAACCTTGTTACAATCACAAATCAGAGACAAGGTGAAAACTAGTTTAGGATATAAGCAGACCCCACCTCCATACAATCACAACTACATAACTCCCATATCTGATGTAGCTGATAGGTATGTTAATGAATCATTACCAGAGGAACTGAAGTCATCTGATCCACAATTTGAAAGTGATGAGGAAGGAGTTGTGTATGCGGTGAGTGATGATAAGAATGAAGGAATTATGAAGAAGGAAGAGGTCATTCCATTTGAAAATCACATATGTTGTGAACCCATAGCCACAAAATCCTCTTTACAACCTGTGGTGTTTGTAAAAGCATCCACTGAACCCCTCACCAATGAGCCAAAACTGACCAAAGCTGTTCATTCTATAAGCAGTTCCACAACTGTTACAAACAGTCCCCACCTTTACACTAACAGTCCAAAAAGGAACCCAAACAGTTCTAACCCAAACAGCTCAACTATTAGTGTTAAGTCAAAAGGAAAAGTGAAGGTTGATGAAGTTGTAGTTGGAAAGCCCAAGAAGGAGGCTGCAAAAGCACAGACTAAACCCAGATCTGTAAAAAGGCATACTGAAATGCCTGCGTGCACATGCCAAAAGCATGGTGTATAAAAGTTTCCTCAGTCAGCACCTGTTAGAGGAAATCAAAGAAATAGGAACCAGTTCTGGTCACAAAGAAGTGGTTTGCCTATTGTGAAAGCTAAAAAGTGCTATATATGTGGGAGATCCAATCACTTGGCTCAAGACTGTTATTATAACCCACAGCTGTATAGCACCAAAAAACCAAGTTTCAAAAGGCAAAATAACAGTTCTAAAACTGTTAAGTCAAAGCAGATTAACAGTTCTAAAACTGCTAAGCCAAAACAGGCTAACAGTTCTACAACTGTTACATCCAAACCAACTAACAGTTCCACAACTGTTTTATCAAAACCAAAAACTGTTGGTATGGCTTGGGTGAAACTGCAGAAACAAACAGTTTCTGAAGAGGATAAAACTGGTACTCAAATTGCAAAACAGAATAAGTCACATGATGACTCAACTGTTTTACCATCTACAACAACTGTTTGTTCAAAGGTCTCAACTGTTAATCACAACAGTTGGGAACCACGTGTTCTTACAAAGTATTCATCACACAAATTAGAGAAATCTAATTTGGATGAAATCAAAAAGAACCAAACTCTGTTTAAGTATTATGACTTAAATGGTGTACCCAAGACCTGCATGGCCTGGGTACTTCCTGCTACTAACTGATTTTATTTGTGCAGAGCATTCATAGGGCCAATCATGGATCTATCTGGCATGTGGATAGTGGATGCTCAATGCACATGACTGGAAATCCACATTGTTTGAAGGATTTCAGAAGCATCAATGGTGGATTTGTAGCATTTGGAGGAAATGATAAGAGAGGAAAAATCACAGGTAAAGGAGCTGTTGAGGCAGGTACACTTACATTTAATGATGTTTTCTTTGTTGAACAACTTAAGTACAATCTGTTAAGTGTATCTCAAATCTGTGACAATGGAAACAAAGTTTTGTTTACAGATTCAGAATGCATTATCCTATCAAAAGATTTTGAACTAAATGAGAAGGATGTTCTTTTGAGAACACCTAGAAAGGATAATGTATACTGTCTAGATACACAAAAGATTGCTAAACAGAATGTGTTAAGTTGTTTACTCTCAAAGGCATCTCATGATGAGTCTGCCATTTGGCATAGAAGGATGTGTCACATGAATTTTAAAACCATGAACTTGTTAGCTAAAAACAGTTTGGTAAGAGGTTTGCCCCAAAAAGAATTCTCATGTGATGATCATTGTGTGGCTTGTCTCAAAGGCAAGCAACACAAAACTTCTTATAAGACCAAAGAAGTTTCTTCCATTACCGCACCTTTACAACTTTTGCATATGTATCTTTTTGGTCCAACATCTGTGGTCAGCATAGGTAAGAAAGCCTACTGTTTAGTTGTAGTTGATGATTTCACCAGATTTACATGGGTTCAATTTCTTAGAACTAAAGATGAAACTGCTGAGTTAGTTAAGTCTCTTATTCATAGGATTGAGAATCAATCTGATTTGAAGGTGAAAGTCATTAGATCTGATAATGGTTCTGAGTTTAAGAACTATGATTTAAACAACTTTTGTGAGGAAAAAGGAATTTCAAGACAGTTTAGTGCTCCTAGGACTCCTTAACAGAATGGAGTGGCTGAGAGAAGGAATAGGACTTTGATTGAGGCTGCTAGATCCATGTTAGCTGATTCTAGGCTCCCAATGACATTCTGGGCAGAAGCAGTGAACACTGCCTGCTATGTTCAGAATAGAGTACAAGTAGTCAAGTCCAAAGGGAAAACTCCTTATGAGTTGTTCCTCAAGAGAAAACCTTTAATCAACTTTTTCAAACCATTTGGCTGTCCTTGCACTATCCTTAATACCAAATCACAATTAGGCAAGTTTGAGAGTAAGGCTGAAGAAGGTTTCTTTGTAGGATACTCCACTCAAAGTAAAGCTTATAGAGTATTTAACAATGTCACTAGAATCATAGAAGAGAGTATGAATGTCTCTTTCAATGAGAATAGGCTCAATATTGAAGGTAATGGGCCTGATTGGTTATTTGATATTGATGCATTGTCTAAATCTCTTTCTTTTGAGTATTCTACTGAAACAGCTGCAGGTACCTCAACAACTGTTGGTGAAAATCAACAACCAGTCTCCAACAGCCCAAATAGTTTTGAAACTGTTAGCTAAAAACCAGCAACTGTTGGTTCAAACAAAGTTACTGAAGACTTTGTTGTGAATCCTATGCTTCAACAAGAGTTCTCCAATGCTGTTGATCCATTGATTGATGCTGAATCTTCAAAGGACATGGAATCTCATGATCCTCAACAACACACTGAATCTGCACCCCAAACAGTTGCTGATCAAGTGTGTGATACTGCTGGAAATTCAAGTGAATGTGAGATTGATTTGTCTAATCTAGGGAATGAACTGACTGAAGAAAACATTCCTACATCAAGAGTTCACAAGAATCATCCAATATCACAAATAATTGGTGATCCAACCACTCCTATCAGAACAAGGAGCATGCTGCAAATAATTGGTGATCAAATAGAACCAAAGAAAGCAGTTGAAGCATTGAAAGACCCTTCATGTGTGGAAGCAATGCAAGAGGAGCTCTTACAATTTCAAATTCAGCAAGTTTGGAAGTTGGTTGAGCTTCCAAGAGGCAAAAGAGCAATTGGCACCAAGTGGGTGTTCAGAAACAAGAAAGATGTAAGAGGGATTGTAATCAAGAACAAGGCAAGACTGGTTGCACAGGGCTATACACAAGAGGAAGTAATAGACTATGATGATGTCTTTACACCTGTTGCAAGGATTGAAGCCATTAGACTATTTCTTGCCTTTGCAAGCTTCAAAGGATTTAAGGTGTATCAAATGGATGTCAAGTCTGCATTTCTCTATGGAACTATTGATGAGGAGGTATATGTGTGTCAACCCCCTGGCTTTGAAGACTCAAAGTACCCTGACAGGGTATATAGGTTGGATAAAGCTATATATGGACTACATCAAGCTACTAGAGCTTGGTATGAGACATTATCATCCTACCTTCTTGAGAATGGTTTTAAGAGAGGCACAATTGACAAAACATTGTTTACAAAGATTGTTAAAATAGAGATTTTGCTTGTGCAAATCTATGTTGATGATATAATATTTGGATCCACTGATGACAGCCTGTGCAAAGAATTTGAAGTCATTATGCACAAAAAATTTCAGATGAGTTCCATGGGTGAACTCACATTTTTCTTGGGATTACAAGTGAAACAGAAGTCCTCTGGTATCTTTCTAAGCCAATCTAAGTATGTCAAAGACATATTGGACAAGTTTGGCTATCAAGATGTGAAACTGGCAAGCACTCCTATGGAAACACACAAACAGTTGGGAGCAGACTCTGAGGGGGAGGATGTAGACATACATCTATATAGGTCAATGATAGGTTCATTAATGTATTTAACTGCTTCTAGACCTGATATAATGTTTGCTGTGTGTGTTTGTTCCAGATTTCAATGCAGTCCGAAGATGTCACACTTGTTTGCTGTGAAGAGGATCTTTAGATACCTCAAAGGCCAACCAAAATTGGGACTTTGGTATCCTAAAGATTCACCTTTTGATTTGGCGGCATATTCTGATAGTGACTATGGTGGAGCCAATGTGGACAGAAAATCAACCTTTGGAGGATGTCAATTCTTTGGATCAAGGCTGGTTTCATGGCAATGCAAAAACAAACAACTGTTTCAACTTCAACAGTTGAGGCTGAATATGTTGCTGCATCAAGCTGCTGTTCACAAGTTCTATGGATTCAGAATCAGCTTCTGGATTATGGTTTGTCTTTCATAAATACACCTATTTATGTTGATAACACCAGTGCTATTAGCATAGTTAATAATCCAGTGAAGCATTCTAAAACCAAGCACATTGAAATCAGATTTCACTTCATAAGAGACTGCAATGAAAAGAAATTAATCCAAGTTATGAAAGTCCATACTGATGATCAATTAGCTGATCTGTTCACTAAAGCATTTGATGTGAGCAGATTCAACTTTTTGATCTCAAACATTGGAATGATTAACTTGGACTAACAGTTGTTCATTACTCAATGTCTTTCACACTAACAGTTTGCAACTGTTAGTATTGTTATCTAACAACTGTTGATTTTAAGTGTTCAGGGAAGAGTAGAAGTGCAAATCCCAAACCAATTTTGAACATATCTGGTTGCCTGTCCCACAAACAGTTTTTCAAACCCGTGAATGTCCTTGATATGTGGTAAAGGTAAAATACTTTATTGAGAACAGTTCTAGATTGATAAAGGTAAGTCACTTTTTTTTGTAGTGTTGTGAATGGACATGACAAGTCACTGCATGCTAAATTATTGACCACTTCATAACCACAAGTTTGTCTATAAATTAGCTTGCATGCGTTCTTCACAAATCACACCTACATTTGCATTCCAAAGAGCAAAATTTTCTTTGCAAATGGCTACTAACTTCTTCCTCATAAACTTCAAAGAAATTAATGTTAAACAAAGTTATGTAACCATCCCTGCCCCATTTGTTAGAATGCATGAGCTTTGGCAATACTCATCTTGTGTTCTTGAGATGCATGATGATCGAGATGTGTTCACCTTGACATAGCACCCTGACCCACGTAGGACAAATAAAATGACTGATCATATTCGTATAAGAGGTGATTTTGAAAACTTCACTCTCTTCCACGAGTTGCCTACCAACTGCTGTTTAAGGTTCGACTTGAACCTGGAAGGCACTACAGGCTCAGTAGTGTGGTTCAATGTTCGAAGAAATGATGCTGATAATGACCTTCTAGCCTCAGATGATGATTCAGTGGAGGTCATTGTAATCGATGACTAGTTCCAATGCATGTCATGGTCTTAGCTGATGATGAATTGGCAGTGATCATCATCATCATCCGAGTCTAATGGAAGCCATAACCATTAGAGACAGACAACCGTTAGAGAAAGAGATGGGTGTAGAAATCGAAGTCAGAAAAGACTGAATTTCGTTGACCCTTGCACAATTAGATAAACAGTACCAACAATGGCTTGTGAAAATGCATGTACTTTGTAGTTCATCTGTGTTCAACATGAATAAAATGCATATTTTGTTGATATCTGTATTGGCTAATGGTTTGTTTATGATGAATCAGCTTATGATGGGTATATGAGCTAAGTTTTGTTGATAGTTGTACATTTCTTTACCAGTTGTTTGAAATACTACTAACAGTTTTCAACTGTTAGCATATGGCCTGCACAACTGTTAGGCAAAATCCATGTGCATCTGAGGGGGAGAAACTCGTCCAATAACAGTTGTACTTTCTAACAAAAACAGTCTTCAACTGTTAGTGTGTAGAATGCACAACTGTTAGTCCAAAATCACGATCTTCGAAAAGGGAGTTATTTCTAAATAACAGTTGTTACATCTTATGAAAATAGTTCTCCAACTGTTAGCTTTATTTTTGTCGGTCAACTGTTAAGTTAATAAAGGGTGTTTTGGTCTTTGCAGAATTTTGAGGATGTTTGAATTGCATTAAGTATTCGAAACATATATAAGGCAATTCCCTCCTCACCAGTTCATTCACTCGTTCTAAACTTAAATCACACGCAAACCCTAAATCCTAACTCTCGAACTCGAAATGGCTCCCCTTCCATTCGTCAAAGAGCACAACATGATCGCCTTCCTTGCCAAACCCGATAATCTGCATGTCTTTCATGACATGATCGATTATCTCTCAATGTCCAACATTCAAAATGCTCTTACCGTTAATCCCACCATATATACCTCGCATGTTAACCAGTTTTGGAAAAATGCAACTGTGCGAGAAGAAAATGGAGTTCAATGGATTGACTCCAAGATAGACGACACTGAGGTCGCTATCTCTGAAAACATCATTCGTCAATCTCTGCAACTGAATGATGTCAATGGTGAGTATTCTGACTCGGTTTCACTTGACTATTTATACACTGAGTTAGTAAAACTGGGATATGAGGGCCCTAGGGGAAAGGGCCCCTTCTACAAAGGGCAGTTTTGCGCACACTGGAAGTTCATTATCCATACTCTCCAGCAGTGCATAAGCCCTAAGAGAACGGGCTGGAATGAGTTTGGGAGCAACATTGCTCTCGCACTCATCTGTCTATCAAACAATAGATGCTTTAACTTTTCTAAACTGATATTTAATGGTATGGTAAAGCATCTTAGGACCAAATATGGTCTCTTTTTTATGTACCCCAGGTTTGTGCAAATTTTCTTAAACTTTTTGATGCCAAACCTTAAAATACACAAGAGGGTCATTATTCCCTCCGCTCATGTGGCTTCCACATTGAGCAAATTGTTGATTAATGACAAGAATTTTTCTGGTGCAATAACTCCACCACTCTCTGCAATGGTGGAGTTCTTGTCAAGAAACAGGGCTGCTAGTGTTGAGCATGAAGCCCAACATATTGCTACACCACCAACATTAGAACCAACAGCCCATGATACTCAAAACTTCCTCTCTGCTACTTGTGAAATAGATACAACACAAGCCCTCACACTTAAAACATTTCAAAAGAAGAGGAAAAGAACTGTTGGTGCTCCTTCCACCACAGTTCATGAAATTGAAACTGTTAACCCTGCACATGTGCATTTACCTGTGCAGAATATCCAAAGGGAACCCCTTGTGCTGTCTCCTAGGCATAATGAGGAGATGATCACTCCATCTGAGGGTGATCATATGGTTTTTGAGGCTGACACTACTGTTTTATCCGCAAGGGATGAATAGGACAGTGTTAACATAACTAAGACATCAACCATGGCAACAGAAGCTGATCAAACAGCTTCTAGAAATCCCCAGTACCAAGAAAAGAGGGGTACTGGTGTGGAATCTCAATTGAGTGAACCACCAGTTTTATCTGTCAATGATATGTTAACAGTGGCAACACTGGCTGACATTGAGGCTAGAATGCAACACCAAGCATTGACGAATTCCAACTTTGCACCTTTCTTTGCTGCATACATGCAAGTCAAGAAGAAGATTGCCTTACAAAACAAAAGGATTCTTCACCAAGACCCGCAAATCAAGGCTTTAACCAACAGCCTGAAACAAGCCAATGAAATCATCAAGATGCATGATCAAGTGCTCCAACAATTTACAGCTGCTGTTAGACCTCCTTCAACTGTTCCAATCAAAAAGGGGGAGAGTTCAACACCAACAGCTGCTCAAGTAACACAAACAGTTGTTCAAGCTGCACGAACAGTTGCAACTCCACAACCAACAGTTGCAACTTTAAATCAACAAACAGCTGCAAGTGTCCAAACTGTTGATGAAGAAGAAGAAGAACAGCTCTCAAGTGTTGATAGGGTACTAATCAACAGGATGGTGTCGACTGCAAATGTTCCAAGCACTGAGATTTTCAAATCTTGGTCAAAATTTAAGCAGAACTACTTGGTTGACATTAGTGCTCAATATCTGGGAATAAGTTCTTCTAGAATGACACAAAAAATAGATGATGGATGGCTTGATGGAAAGGTTGCTAAGTTAGAACCTTTACCACCTAAGAAAGGGTTTAAAGGCATAGTCATCTTGGAAGGAAAGAAAGAATCCAAGTTGCCCCCGGTTCTAGGCAAAGGTAAGGAAGTTGTTGTTATTTATCCTAAGCTCAAACTTTCAAAACAACAACAAGAAGAGCGTGATCATGAATTTGCATTAAGGCTAGCAGCTGAGCAAAGGGAACAAGAATTGAAAGATTTTGAAGTTGCTCAAAAGCTGGCTGATGAGATCACAGCTCAGATTGATGAGAAGGAAAAACAAGAAAAAGCTGCTAAGGGAGTTAAGAGAAAAAGAATTGTGAAAAAGAAACAACCTCAAACCCCTAAGCCAGCAACTGAGAAGAAGTCTCAACCTCAACAATCCAAATCCAAAATATCCAAATCCCAAAAGTCCAAAGTTGTCCAACCAACCCAAACAGTTCAAACCACCAAAGTTGAAATGGTTAAAACTATCGTTCAAGATAGGCTCTTGGTCGATGTTGAAGAAGGTGTTAACAAGCTTGTAGCAGAACATTTAGGCCAGAAGTCTCACATCAAAGAATGGAAGTTTGATGTTATTCGGTTTGATACTGGGAAGGAATGGGTAATCATTGTAAGGGAGAATGACCAGATTGAACAATTTCCAGGCTACTTACAAATGATGGATATCATTACTAGGTGGGACATACAAGAATTGTATGAGTATGGAACAAGGCACTATGGAGGATCTGAGCATCCTACAATTAAGGTGTTGATGAGACATTTTACAAGTATTTGCAACCCAAAGAAAGTGATGCCAATACTGATAGCTGATGAAACCTTTCCAGTTCAATCTGTTAGGGTGTATGCTAAGCCAAGGGTATACTACATGGTAATGGGTAATGCACTTACAGAATGGTTTGACATGGATTTCATCGAACACAGTCAGATCAAGCTCCAATACCTATTGAAAGCCAAGTTCTATGGTCCAGCCAAAGTAAGGGATGAGCTAATTCAGAAGTTCAAAGATAGACTTGAATCCCTGAGATCAAAGAAAATGTAATTTTTCTATCTTTTGAATTTTTGATTGGATCTTTACTTATGTTAATTTGTCTATGATTGAACCCTTAAAACAAACAACTTAATTGTATTGTTCAATACTTTAAGTTAGGGGGAGATTGTTGGAAAAATGGCTAAGTCATTGAAACTGTTATACATGCAAAAATCAAAACTGTTAAGACTGTTAATGGATGTTGGGAAGACAGTTCGAAACTGTTAGAAGAATTGTTGAAGAAACAGTTTAGAACTGTTAGTGAAGATTGTGAAGACATTTGTAACCAACAGTTGCTGTGAACTTCAAAGCTGTTCTATAGAGTTCAGAACTGTTAGTACAAACTACTAAAACTGTTTGAAGACCTTGAAGCCGAAGACTGTTAGAAGAACCAAAACTGTTGCATTCATTGAACAGTTTTGGTTGAGCTAAATGTGGAAACAACTATCTTTGAAGATATCTCGAAATATTTGGAAGATCATCAAGATTATCTCACAAGATAGAAGATTGCCTAACTGTCAACAAATCAAGGAAGATCAAGGAGTATATAAATACTAGATTAGAATTTTTAATACGAACGTACTCATTGTTTAAGTTTTGCATTCATTCTTCAAATTGTAATTTGCTTTCAGAATAGTGCTAAGCCTCTAAGTTTCTCTTTGAAACCCAAGAACAATCTGTGTTCTTCGTCTAACATAATAAGTTAGATTGGGGGTGAAGTTTGCTATTGTAATCATTCTGGTTAATCAATAAAACTACTGTTTGATTGAATTGCTTTATGTTCAAAACCTTCTTTAAACAATTAAGTGTGATTCCGCAACTTCTTAGTTGATTGTGATCATAGTTAAAGATTAACTTTTATTCAACTCTGATTTGTTATTCAAAAGTTAGTTCTTGTTATTTGATATAATCTTAGTTGATTGTGATCATTGTTAGGACCGTTACCAGGGAACCGACCAACGATATTGTCCGCTTTGGGTTTCCCCTCAAGGCTTTAAAACGCGTCAGTTGGTAAGAGTAAGATCCACCCTCCTTATAAGGAGAATGAATTTCCATTGCCTCACCAATGTGGGATGCTCCTGCATTACTACAGGAGCGGTGGGTTTAAGAGTCGCGGATTTGACCGGCTCGAGGGAACGCTGAGCCCCATAAACCCAACATTCCCCCCCCCACATTGGTGCGGCCCCCCGGCTCTGATACCAATTGTTAGGATCGTTACCAGGGAACCGACCAACGATATTGTCCGCTTTGGGTTTCCCCTCACGGCTTTAAAACGCGTCAGTTGGTAAGAGTAAGATCCACCCTCCTTATAAGGAGAATGAATTTCCCTTGCCTCACCAGTGTGGGATGCTCCTGCATTACTACAGGAGCGGTGGGTTTAAGAGTCGCGGATTTGACCGGCTCGAGGGAACGCTGAGCCCCATAAACCCAACAATGATAGGGTCTTTACTGTATTTGACTGCTAGGAGACCTGATATAATGTTCTCTACCTGTCTTTATGCCAGGTTTCAAGCCAATCCCAAGGAATCACATTTATTAGCTGTAAAACGAATCTTTAGATATCTTAAGGGTACTCCATATCTAGGTTTGTGGTATCCTAGAGATTCTGATTTTATGCTAATTGCATATTTTGATTCTGATTATGCAGGGTGCATGATAGACCGGAAAAGTACATCGGGCAGTGCACACTTCCTAGGAGACAAGCTGGTATGCTGGGCATCCAAGAAGCAAAATTGTGTCTCTACTTCTACTGCAGAAGCTGAGTATGTTGCTGCTGCCAGCTGCTGTTCACAAAGCCTGTGGATTCCTACACAACTATCTGATTTTTGGCTGGATTACTCCCACATTCCGCTGATGTGCGACTCTCAGAGTGCAATTGCCATATCATGCAATCCCGTGCATCATTCTAAAACAAAACACATTGACATTCGGTACCATTTTTTGAAAGATTATGTAGATAAAGGCTTGATAGAATTAAAACATGTCAATACTGAAAATCAACTTGCTGATATTTTCACCAAACCGTTGGATGAAACACGTTTTAACAATCTAGTATCAAAATCGGGCCTGTTGAATTTAAGTGTTTGACAGTATTTTAATTCTAAATATCAAGATTTGAACAAATAAGTGCTTGAGTTCAGGAGGAGAGAATCTGAAATGACAAGTTATGAACTACTGATGGTTCATACTTGTAGGGGGAGAATTGTTTACTTAATTGTTTTGATTGTTTTGTTTAAACCAGAAATCTCCAAAACATTTAAAAATCCAAAAACATGTGCAAAATGTTCAAAAAGTCAAAAAGATTTTTTTTTCTTTCTCAAATTAATGCTTGATTTGAGGGGGAGTTTTTTTTAATATTTTCTTTGTCTTTAATTGTTTTAAAATTAGTCAAAAAGGTCATGAGAGTAAAAGTTCAAAATTTGTTCAAGTTAGAATTTAATAGAAATTGCATATTCCGATCAAAATGATAGGAATTGTTAATTCCGACTAAAAATGGAAGGAATTACTCATTCTGAGAATAACTTCATCATTCCTATCAAATTTTTGGTCGGAATTCATACATTCCGACTGTTTTGGTCGGAATCCGAGAAACTTTCAGTGTTTCAAATCAAATATGGGTCGGAATCTTGACTTTTTGGTTGGATTTTCATATTTTCACCCTCAAAGAAAGACTTTTGCTCTCCGTACTTTGATCTTCAAAAAGTTTTTGAATTTCGTTGGATTTCTCAGATCTAGGTCGCATTTCCATTCTGAATTCAGTAGTACAAACCTTATTTCCTACATCTTTGTATATTTTTCTGTATATTATATCTACGAATGAAATAACCCTCGAACTTGATTTGAATTGTGAACTGATGCATGCTTAGATGTAGTTTGTTGGATTAGATATGATGCTTGTATGCTTAGATTATATGTTGATAGTAGTTTCATGCTTGAATCTTCGTAGTTATATCTGTTTAAGCATGTTGGATTATTTGTTTTTTGAAAGTTACGGGTTTTGGTTTCGTTTTTAGTTCTTAGGAATTACCATACAAATGATGTTGGTTGGGGGTAGTCCAAGAATTAAATATGCTTAAAATGATATTGGGTAGACTCGTTGCTAGTTTCTTTGATCAAATTTTACATTTGAAAAATCTGGATTTGATTTTGAGAAGAACTGTGATGAATTGATCGGAATTGAACATTCCGATCGTTTCATGACTTGACAACACCCACTGTTTGATCGGAATCATCATTCGATCGGAATCATCATTCGATTGGAATCATCATTTTAATCGGAATCATCATTCGATCGGAATCATCATTCGATCAGAATCATTATTTTGATCGGAATCATAATTTAGTTGGAATATCCATTTGATAGGAATATTAATTTCATCGGAATCCTTAATTTGATAGGAATTCCTATTTACTCGGAATTTCAAATTTGATAGTGTTGGTCCTTTGGTGAGAATAACAACAAGCAACAGGTGTGTAGAAGGGGGGTTGAATACACTTTCTGCGGAAATTGAACAAATCAAATAAAAGTGTTACACAAAGTAGATCAAACCACAATCAATCGAATGCTTTTATTAAGAAGATGATTACAATGCTTTGAATATGAAGATGATTACAATAACTATCAAGTAAGCAACTCTTGATATATAACCACCTAATATGAATCTCTCAATCTCTCAAACTTAGCTATCTATAATCAACATATGATTATAGATACTAACGACTCTCTAAACAGGATTTACACAGATTGATAACTTACCAATATCACAACCAATGTGATTATTCGAACACACGAATAGCTTGGCAATCTGTGAATATCTTGATCACGTTGAACTGAAAAACATTGATTCAAGAATTGTAACACATACGGTGAGGTGAGGCTTGGCTCTGCAACACTTAGTTGTTTTTTGGTTCTTAGTCATAGTAGTACCTCTAAACTTATCAAGAGATAAGTATTTATAATCCTGTTGCTACGGTTCCTAACAAACTAGACTAATCCTAATTTGCTAACTAACTATCGGATAATCCGGAATCTTGAATATTGAATCTTCTTATCTTGAGTCTTCAATCTTCAATCTTGATTCTGGAATCTTCTTATCCTTGCCGTAGATATAGAGAGTTAAAACAGAATTTAAAACACATTTAAATTCTCTTAGACTGACTTCTTTAGTCAGGCTGAGTTACTTAGCTTGAAACTCATCAAGCTGAGTTCTTTGAGAACACACTCGAAAACAAACATGGACTAACATGTATAATTATTAACTCATCCTAAGAAGTCGAAAGAATTAACTAAAACATATTTAGAAACTCTATTGAGCTGACTCAGTATTCACGCTGAGTCGCTCAGCTTGAAACTCATCAAGCTGAATACTCAATATATATCTTAGGTGACATACACAGCTTATCAACACATTGATAATCTTACTAAGATATAGTCTAAGTTGATCAAACATATGTGCAACTTACACTCAGCTTTTACTCAGTCTGAATCACTATGAGTGTTCAGTCTACCTAAGCTTTACAATTCTGTTTAAGTTATATGTAGAACACATCTTAAAACTTAAATTTGTCTCATCAAATCTTAACTGATGAGATCATTTTCCCAACAAACTCCCCCTATTTGACGATGACAAACCATCAAACAGTTAATAAGTTTGTTTAACAGAATTATGTTTTAAATCTTAAACTTATTAAGATTTTTATATCTGAACTAATCAAATATTGAAAGAACATATCAATTTTAATTGAACTTATCAATTATATGTGGAATAAACCAACTTTTAGTTGAACACACCAGCAAGGCACATGAATGAATAAGAACTAATCAGTTATTCATTTACGCTGAACTTATCAGACTTTTAAATATGAACACATCACAACACAGTTGAACATATCAACCTTTATACTTGTATTAATTGAACTAATTATAATACAAAAATATTGATCACTCAGATCATGCACACTAAGTGCTTACAAAAATATTAGAACTAATATAATATTTACAATAGAACAAATTTATTGAGGATGCAACTCTTCAAACTCTTTGATTTCCTTGTTGATTTCTTCAAGGATTTCTTGCAGGTTAGGTAAGTGTTGAAGTTGATCCTTTTGAGATCTGATTGCTCTGTTTATTCTGTATCTGAACTTTGCAGTTTGTTCAGTCTTTTCTACAATTTGTCTCAGAGCAAACACTTGAGATACCCCACATGTGTAAATACTTGCATCAGACTGGAAGCATTGTTCACCGTTTCTATCCATGTACATGAATCCTTTCTCAGGCTTTTCCACATAAGTGTTTTCTTTAAATTCTAAGCCTTCAGGGAGAACAAGACTGTACATATCTAGATTTGCTAGTCCAGCTGGCTTTGTTTGCTTCTTCTTTCCAAATTTATGAAAAGAATTAGTAGGGTAGCTATCTCAGACCTGGGTATGAGTTTCATCGAATCAGCTCTTGCAAGTAGCCTCAATAGTTCATCTTTAACTTGATTTCTGGCAGAGGACTTTTCCATCTGCTTGATAAGTATGGCAACTTGCTTCCACTCTTCATAACCCAGTCTGTGCATTTGATTCACCTCCAAAGATGATGTCTCACCATTTCTTAAGACAAACTCCAGAATGATGATCCCTTGAGCTGAGCTCAACTTTAGTGAGATTATTTGAGAAGAGAGGAATGTTCTTGTATAACAATTAATTATATCCTCCTCTTTTTGATCTTTTATAGTAGGTTCTTCTTCCTCTTCCTCCTTAGGCATAATTAGCAGATTGAGTTTAGCTAACTCCTCATTCTGCTTTCTGATTTGCTCAGCCCTGGTCTTTTCTCTTGCTTCTTTCTCACTGACTAACACTGCTTGAGCATCCCTTTGTCTTTTTATTAGCTCATCGACAGATATCCCAAGCTGATCAGCATCCACTTGTTCCAATCTTCTTACTGCCATCAGTGAAGCTCTCTCTTGTAAAGTCATTTTATCCACAGAGTCTTCATCTGAGGATGATGATTCACTTAGAATCACTTTTCTTCTTTTCTGTTGAAGGGGTTCTGACTCTTCTGAGCTGACCACAACTGGTCTCTTTCCTTTTTCTTTTTCAGTAAACTCATCTTCTCTTTCTATTTCTTTCTCCCCCTCAATATGATCTGCTCCCTCTGCCAATAGTAGTAGAGCTTCAACTTTGACTGACTCAGCTTCAGCTTCTTGAACCTTCCCCCTCTTTTTGTCATCATCAATAGGGGTCGAAGTCTTTTGTTTTTGTAGGGCAACAACTGCAGATTTCAAATTTAGCACCTCCTCATCCAGATTATCGGTAATCATCAGCATATCCTTCTTTGTTTGCTTTCTTTTGAGGTGCAGCTTGTCAAACTGACTTTTGAAGAAATTCATCAAGTCATCGAAGTCAGCCTGAGAAGGTTGGAATTTGGGTACATCGTCCAAGGGTTGGTGTGGACCCTCAAAATCATTTGCACCAGAGTCTGGACCCTGTGAATCACCTTGGTTTGAAGATGAAACAGTGACAGGTCGTGATGTTGGGTGTGAGAAGTGAAGAGTGTAGGAGTTCATGTAACAACACAAAAACGCAATGGAAGCAAATAAATCAGATTTAAAAAAAAAGAACACGATGAACTCCATAAATGGTACAACTTGATGACAACATGCATGCAACCAAAAACAAAGAACAACACAAAGGTGGAGATGTTATACCTTTCTCCTAAGCTCCTAGCTTCTGGAAAGGTTGTGTATTGATGGGATGATCAAACTCTTGAAGAAATAGCCCTCAAGATCTTCCACCGAAGTGATACACCAAAAGAACTTCTACCTTTGTGCTAGCAAGAAAGGTTAAATCTCACACTACTATAGTTGAGATCTTAATCTAGCCCCTTATCTTCTGGAAACCTACAAGAACCCTCACAAGAACTCTCTCTTTGAAGCTTTAAGTGTATGTTAGTGAGTTTGGCAAAAGGTTCTTAAGCTTCTAAGGCATAAGCCTTATATAGAGCTAAAAAACGGCCTCATCTTAATCTTAGCCGGCCAAGAGCTTGACTCTTATTGGACCACCATGAACAAGCCAATGAGAATCAAGTGCCACTTAGTTTTCCGAGCTTCATGACCTTTCACGGGCTCTCACGGCCCGTGAAGCTTAAAAGCTTCAAGGCCCTTGCCGTGTTCCTTCAAGTCGTAAGGGTATCCGTGGCGCATTTTATCCTTTACGATCCCTTCACGACCCGACCCATGAAGGAACTCGTGGGGACACCTTGCTTCACGACCCGTGGAGCATCCTTCACGGTCATGAAGCCTCACCAGCTATTTCCACTTAGGGCTATTTGGGTAGAAGTTAGGTGTATAACCCAAGAGGCCAGCACATCATTGGCAGTGACTCGGCATACGTGTGTCAGTGGGCATACTCCAACAGACTCCCACTTGCTCATGACACACCGTACCCATGAGTATCACAGACAGAGAGCGGCCTCTAGCAAGACATCTCTACCCCAAAGTCTGTACGGGGTATGTCATCCCTGACAAGTACCAAATCACAACCTAACAGGTTCATGATATCCATATGAAGGCTAGACATGGTACTAAGTCATTCTCAGTCCTTCACGATTATGTTTCTCGATCGAGATTGGTGGTGACCAAAATAAACAAGTTGCAATCGATTACCAAATCATTGCACACTCGAGCACGGCCATGCATTTTGGTGTCAGCGCACAATCATCGAGGGGCCCAGGGATATCTCTCTTAACAGAGGAAAAAATTCCTTTGACTACATTGCCCACCACATTGACCATACTTTGCCCAACTGCTCCCTTTATAACAGCCAGTTACGTACTGCGTTTGAAAATAATTAGAACAAAGCAAACCAAAGTGATGCAGACACATGCATCTCCAGTCTGAGGATGAAATGATATTATCATCCTGATCCACTCATGACTAGTACCACAAAGTGGAGTCAGGTGTGGGTCGTCCAGTCACTTGAAACCCCTTTCAAGTACAGGCGAAGTATTGCGTCCTCGTGTCCCAATCACCATTGGACACATGACCAATCACTTCTTTCAGTCTTCGTTCAGACTTCCTTCTCGTGAAGAATGACTGACTTTGGACATTTAGAATGTAAAACATTCAGGGAAGTATAAAACATGCTAAGTTGGAACACAGTAAAGATTTAAAGTAATACCCGCAACTTGTGCATTATCAAATCTCTATTCAATAATCGATAAGTACGATAAATGCAATAATGCTTAATGTTCCCAAGAAGGTAAATACATCAAATACAATAACCAAACAATACAAGATACAAACTCAAACCAAATCGCTAGCGAAAATAATACCAATAGCACGGGTGTGGGCATCGTGCTAAGCTTGCGATAACGGTTTAGTGAACGGATCCACCACATTGCTATCCGTGTGTACTCTGCTGATGACAATATCTCCACTCTCGCCCACGTCTCGGATATAATGATATTTCGGTGGAATGTGCCTCGTGCGTCGGTGAGATCTCGGTTCCTTTGCCAATGCTACCGCACCCTCGTTGTCACAGAAAATCTCAACAGGGTCGGCAATGCTAGGAACAACTCCCAGATCAAGGATGAACTTCCTCATCCATACAGCCTCCTTTGCAGCTTCACTTGCCGCAATGTACTCAGACTCGGTCGTGGAATCAGCCACCGTGTCTTGTTTGGAGCTTCTCCAGGAGATAGCACCACCGTTTAATAGGAACACGAACCCCGATTGAGATCGGCGGTCATCCCTGTCAGTTTGGAAGCTGGCGTCAGAGTAACCAGTTACCCTCAGCCCCTCTTCCCTACCATATACTAAGAACATCTCCTTAGTCCTCCGAAGATACTTGAGAATGTTCTTCACCACTGTCCAGTGTGCCTCACCAGGGTTGGATTGATATCTACTTGTCATACTCAATGCACAAGAGACATCAGGTCTAGTACACAACATGGCGTACATGATCGAGCCTATTGCCGAAGAAAGGTACTCACGTCATTACTTCCCGTTCCTCAGGGGAACTCGGGCATTGAGCCTTACTCAATACCAAACCATGTGACATAGGTATGAACCCCTTCTTGGAGTCCTCCATCCTAAACCTCTTTAGGACCTTGTCAATGTACGTGATTTGGCTCAAACCAATTAACCTGCGGGATCTATCTCTATAGATGTTAATCCCATGAATATAAGCTGCATCTCCCAAATCCTTCATTGAGAAACAACTCCCTAGCCAGGTTTTTACACCTTGCAGAGTTGGGACGTCCTTCCCAATTAGCAGAATATCATCCACATAAAGGACCAGGAATACAACTATGCTCCCACTAGCCCTGATGTATACGCATGGCTCATCCTTGCTTTTAGAGGAGCCAAACTCTTTAACCTTCTCATCAAAGCACAGGTTCCAGCTCCGAGAGGCTTGCTTAAGTCCATAGATGGACTTCTTAATCTTGTAGACTTTATGCGGGAACTCAGGATGTACAAAACCGTCAGGTTGTGTCATATACACTTCCTCTGATAGTGTTCCATTAAGGAACGCGGTTTTGACGTCCATCTGCCATATTTCATAATCATAAAATGAGGCAATGGCCATGAGTATCCAAATAGACTTCAACATAGCCACCGGGGAAAAGGTTTCCTCATAGTCTACACCATGAGTTTGCGTGAAATCCTTAGCCACCAGTCGGGCTTTGAAGGTGTCTACCTCGCCATCTACACCGATCTTCTTCTTGAAGACCCACTTGGACCCGACAGGTTTACACCCCGGCACAGGATGTACCAAGTCCCAAACTTGGTTATCGGCCATAGATTTAATCTCGGATTCCATTGCCTCTTTCCACTTGGCGAACTCAGGGCCCACCACAACATCCTGGTATTGGTAGGTTCATCAGAAACAACCACCATGTCGGTGCCCTCAGATATGTGAAAACCATACCTCTCTGGCTCATGCCGACTTCTACCAGATCTTCTTAGAGGTAATGGATCTACATCATTATCTCCAGCATCATCTTGCTGAGACTCAACCGTTGCCGGTTGTGCGCTAGTTCCAACATCAGGTTCTACATTGGTAGGCTCTCGAATTTCTTCAAGATCAACCTTGCTTCCACTAGCGTTCTTAGATATCAGCTCCCTCTCAAGGAAGACTGCCCTTCGAGCAACAAATACCTTGTTCTCCGAAGGATTGTAAAACAAATATCCCATAGACCTAGCAGTATAACCAATGAAGAAACACCTTTTGGCCCTGGGCTCCAACTTGTCCTCCACCTCACGTCTCACATAGGCAGGACATCCCCAGACCTTTAAATATGAAATGGATGGAACCTTTCCATGCCCCATTTCATACAGTGTTCTCTTAACCTTCTTTGTTGGTACGAGGTTAAGGATTCTACCAGCCGTCTCAATAGTGTAACCCCAAAATGTAATGGGAACTTGCGTGTGACACATCATAGACCGAACCATATCCAATAATGTTCGGTTCCTCCTCTCGGCGACGCCATTTACTTGAGGCGTCCTAGGAGGGGTTAATTGCGAGACAATACCACAATCTTTAAGATGGTCTCGGAATTCGGAACTAAGATACTCTCCACCTCTATCGGATCTAAGCATCTTAATCCTTTTCCCAAGTTGATTTTCCACTTCGCTTTTATAAGTCTTGAACACCTCAAAGGTTTCAGATGTTTGTCTCACCAAGTAGACATTCCCATATCGACTATAATCATCAATAAAGGTAACAAAGTAGTGGGAGTGATCTCTAGTGGCATGCTTGAACGGACCACACACATCAGTGTGAACGATATCCAACAAGTCTTTTGCCCTCTCATATTCACCGGTGAAGGGTGCTTTGGTCATCTTGCCCAATACACAAGATTTGCATACTTCATTAGACCCGTGGTCAAATGATTCCAAGATCCCATCCGCTTGGAGCTTGGCGATGCGTTTCTTGTTTATACTGCCAAACCGACCATGCCAAATAGACAATTTATCCAAAACACTTTTGGATCCCGTATCAACATTCATGATTGATCTATTGTTTCTCAAGCTTACGCTTGTTTCATATATGCCATGACATGGGAATGCTTTGAAACATAAGGAACCATTCTTATAACATAAAATAAAACCATTCATGAACTGAAAATTATAACCATCGTCGTACAAAGCATATAAGGAAATAATGTTTCTTGCCACGCAGGGCGAATAACATACATTCAATAAAACAATAGATAAGCCGGATTGAAAGACAACCTCAACACTTCCAATCTTCTCAACAGGGACAACCGACTTGTTTCCCATAATGAGGTCCAGCTCTCCATCAACCAAGTCCCTACTTCTTGTTAGTACCTGCACATTATTACAAACGTGAGAACCACACCCGCTGTCTAAAACCCAGGCGTTAGAAGTAGAAGTGTTATGGAGTTCAATCATGTACATACCGGAGGCAGCGGCACCTTTGGATCTCAACTTCTTGAGCTCCTCCGTGTAGTTGGGGCAACTACTCCGGTAGTGACCCTTTTCCCCGCAGAAGTAGCAGGTTGCCTCTTCCGGAGAGGTGACAGCGGTAGCAACTTGTTTCCCCTTCGCCTCTGGGGTTGTGTTAGGTTTAGGCTTTGGTGTTGCCACCTTGGCCTTCCCCTTCCCCTTCAAGGCCGAAGCGGGTTGCTTCCACTTCTTGCTACCCTCTTTGATCGTAAGGACGGTGGTGGAGGAAGATGGCTTCGTTTTGGCCATGTTACACTCGGCAGTCTTCAACATGCCATGAAGCTCCATTATGGTCTTATCCATATTGTGCATATGGAAGTTCACAATGAAGAGCCCGTAAGATGAAGGCAAAAATTGGAGGATTATTTCAACCGCCAACTCTTTCCCCATAGGGAACCCCAACTTCTCCAATTGATCCACATAGCCCTTCATACGAAGGACATGTGAACTCACGTTGCCGCCCTCCTGCATCCGGCAACCAACGAAGGCTTTGACGCATTCGTATAACTCCTGCCTCGCTTGCATCAGGAACATGTCCTTCAGCTGCGTTATCATTGTTAGAATATGCCCACTGATGTGAGTACACCATTTGAATCACTACCGATGATGTATGTGCCTATTTGGTCATACACCGGGGTCAAATCTGACAGCAACTTAAGTAAAGGGATCAAAAATTGACAAAAGACAAAAGTTGACTTCGCAGGCTGGGTTAGCGCCGCTAATCATAAGGTGTTAGCGCCGCTAGCACTTATGGGTTAGAGCCGCTACGGCTGCATGTACTTTACGTCAAGTCATCTGACAGGCCGCGTTAGCGCCGCTAACTCTTACAAGTTAGAGCCGCTAACTCTTACAGGTTAGCGCCGCTAACTCTGGGTTAGCGCCGCTACGGTCAGACGTGACTTATTGTCAAATCACGTCTCCACTTAGCCAATGCATGTGATATTCTTGATGCGACTTTGGCCGGCTTGGGGCATACCAGGAGACGTTTTGGGGTTTATAAAACACCCCAATCTAACCTCATTTGTGGCTCTTGGCAATACACACTTTGGTGATACTCATAAGTGCTACAAGAGACTTAGTGAGTTCTAGAGAGAGTTTAGTTCCAGAAAATTGATCCTAGCTCGTGGGTTGCTGTTCCTCAAGTGATATTCTGGAGAGAAGAATCATCAAGGGCTTGCTAGCTCAAGAGATTTGCGTGTTACCGGGGTATCACACCATAGTCGATTCGTTCAAGGAGAAGGAGCAACTCCACCATCATCATCAACGTTTTCTGGAGCTTAGGAGCTGGTATAATCTCCTTATCTCTCTCTATTTGTTGCATTTCTATTCATAGAGCTTGGTCCATGATTGGGATTTCACTTTGTATGCTTTGTATGTTTGTTTCTATGGGCTTTTCTTGTTGTTTTGCTTCCGTTGCGTGCCCTAGAAATCTCAACAGTGGTATCAGAGCCACCTCTATGATAGTTATGCACTTGGTGGCTTGTAAAATCCGAAATAAAAAATGTTTGTTTTTTGACGAACAGGGGTTAGCGGCGCTAACTCTTTCAAGTTAGCGGCGCTAACTCTTTCAAGTTAGCGGCGCTAGCGTCTCTGAAACAGTTTTTTGTTCTTGGTTAAAAACAGATTTTGGTCTCGGGTTTTAGGCTTGTTTTTGAGCTTCTGGATTTTTAATCTTGTTATTATGATGTTTAATTCCAGTAGCATGTATATGTTTGGTTGTATGTGGATATGTAAGTTGGTAACCTTGCCTAGACCATTTGGTTGATTTTGTGTGTTTGGATGCTTGGTTGGTTGTATTATTATTCTTATGATAAATTTGTAATAATAATGTGGCTTGCATGCCATTTCATTAATCCATGTATATGTAATAGATAAATAGGTATTTTATGGCTTGTATGTCATTTTATTCTATTGTATGTATTATCAAAGAAGATGGAGCATGGTGTCCATAAAGCCGATGAAGTCCAATGGAGATGGCGACGTTAGTGGGAGCTCGCGTCGGAGACTTTGTCCCTTAGAATTGACCAAGTTCTTCCCGGTTGGCTCACGGGAAGAACGCATAGGTTTTTATGGCAAGGGTTACCAATTATAGTATTTTATGTGTGTGATGTGATTTTTTTTATGCATGGATTGTTTAGGATTCGTATGCTAGATAATTTTTTGAAAATTAATAAAATCACAAGAGATTTGATAAAAATGGTTTACAACTCTCTCGCGCGCTCACATACAATATTAACCCACCTAGTGAAAATAGGTTTTTTGTCGCTAATAAGTTAATCTAAAACCAAACCGGAAACAAAAGCCCGTCTTTCCACGAAACGTAAATCATGCACCATCCGTAAGACGATACCACCCGAATCTAGTCTTATGGGTTTTGGTTGTCGAGCTTAGCACGAGCCAACTCCCATAAAACTGTGTGGAAGGTGAGTGTGGCAAATTCACAATTTTGGTTGTCGAGCTTAGCACGAGCCAACTTTGTTGAGTTTGTTATCGTATGTCTTGACGGACAATTTACAATTTTAGATTTGAAATCTTGGTTAATTGTCGAGCTTAGCACGAGTTAACAAAAATTTCAAGATTTAAAATTGGTGCAAGAAGGGATCAAACATGCCAAACGACCATTGGATGTCGTAGGATCCCGCAAGGCGCTAAGGATTGAAATAGAGATTGCAATTGGCAAAATGGTTGCCGACCTAAATAATTTTATCATGTGATCCTCGGTAACCCCGTCACATGGTGGGATGAAATACGGTTTTTAGCCTTGTTAAAGTTAATTCTTTATGGGTAAACTAATTTAACAAGATAATGTATCAAACTAACTAAAATCTACCTTGCATTTATTTTAGATGGCATCAACAAGCGCAAACACCACCACCACTAACGTTTCTCTACGAGTTTTCCTTGAGAAGGAGAAACTCGACGGGAGCAACTTCATGGATTGGTATAGGCAGCTTAAGCTTGGCCTACGCTATGAAGGGAAGATGCATACCATTGAGGAACCCTTACCCGAGGCACCTCCAAGCGGTGCAACGAGAGCGGTACGTGAGACGCATGAAAAACGCCTCAAGGAGACTGAGGAGATCACATGCCTCATGTTAAGCCCCATGAGTACCGATTTGAAAAAGAAAATGGATCACTTGGGTGCTTACGACCTGATCGTGCAGCTGAAGGACATGTTCCAACAGCAGGCGAGGCAGGAGAGGTATGAGTGCTTCAAAACCGTTCTCGCTTGCAAGCTTCAAGATGGAGGGAACGTGAGCTCACATGTTTTGCGCATGACTTGATCCTCCAATCCCTGCCCAGTGCATATGATCAATTCACTATGAGTTATCATATGCACAGCATGGATAAATCCTTGATGGAGCTGCATGGTATGCTCAAAGCTGCCGAAGCGAGCATGACCAAGAGCAAACCATCCTCCTCCTCCACTCCCGTTCTAGCCATCCGGGAAGGCCACATTACCAAAAAGAAGGCCGCCCCTTCCAAGAAAAGGAAGGGTAAGGGAAAGGTTAGCGCGGCCAAGCCTGCCCCTGCCTCCGAGGGTAAAGGCAAGGGGAAGATTCCTCAAGCCAAGACTCTGGAAGATGCGGAGTGCTTCTATTGTGGGGGCAAGAGCCACTACCGCCGAAGCTGCCCGAAGTACTTGGAGGGACTCAATAAGCTCAAGGCGATGAGCATATCGGGCCCGGACACTTCAGGTACATTCATGATAGAACTTCACCATACTTCTACTTCTAGAGGCTGGGTTTTGGATAATGGCTGTGGCACTCACATATGTAATATGGTACAGGTGCTAAAGGCAAGTAGGAGCTTAGAGAAGGGAGAGCTAGATCTTGTGATGGGGAACTCGGAGATTGTCCCGGTGGAAGTACAAGGAAGTTTGGAGCTTTCATTCAAGACTAGCAACTCTATTTTATTGAAAAATGTTTGTTATTCGCCCAGCGTGGCTAGAAACATTATTTCATTTCATGCATTGTATGACGATGGTTATAACTTTCATTTTGATGATGGTGCTATTATATGCTTTAAAGATAACATTGTTTATTTTAAGGCTTTACCATGTCATGGCATTTATGAGGCAAGTGCATACATTAATTCAACAAAATCTATCATGAATATTGATTCTAGTTCCAAAGATGGTTTGGATAAGTATTCCTTATGGCATAGTCATCTTGGCCATATAAACAAGACTCGTATCACCAAGCTCCAAGTGGATGGGATCTTGGAATCATTTGACCAAGGGTCGAATGATGTATGTGATTCTTGTTTACTAGGCAAGATGACAAAGGCACCCTTCACGGGGCAAGTGAGAGGGTAAAGGACCTCTTGGATATCATCCATACGGATGTATGTGGGCCTTTCAAACATGTTACAAGGAATAACTCGAGATACTTCGTAATCTTTATAGATGATTATTGTAGGTATGGATATGTGTTGGGAAATTAGCTAAGGCATTAAGACTGTTTAACATGCAAAGTTGAAATTGCTAGAAGAATTTTGACAAACAGTTCAAAACTGTTAGAATAACTCTGGAAAACTGTTAATGGATGTTGGGAAGACAGTTTGAAACTGTTAGAAGAATTGTTGAAGAAACAGTTTAGAACTGTTAGTGAAGATTGTGAAGACATTTGTAACCAACAGTTGCTGTGAACTTCAAAGCTGTTCTATAGAGTTCAGAACTGTTAGTTCGAAATTGTCACAACTGTTTGAAGACCTTGAAGCCAAAGACTGTTAGAAGAACCAAAACTGTTGCATTCATTGAACAGTTTCGGTTGAGCTAAATGTGGAAACCCTATCTTTGTGGATATCTCGAAATATTTAGAAGATCATCAAGATTATCTCAGAAGATAGAAGATTACCTAACTGTCAACAAATCAAGGAAGATCAAGGAGTATATAAATACTAGATTAGAATTTATAATACGTACGTACTCATTGTTAAGTTTTGCATTCATTTTTCAAGTTGTAATTTGCTTTCAGAATAGTGCTAAGCCTCTAAGTTTCTCTTTGAAACCCAAGAACAATCTGTGTTCTTCGTCTAACATAATAAGTTAGATTGGGGGTAAAGTTTGCTATTGTAATCATTCTGGTTAATCAATAAAACTACTGTTTGATTGAATTGTTTTATGTTCAGAACCTTCTTTAATCAATTCAGTGTGATTCCGCAACTTCTTAGTTGATTGTGATCATAGTTAAAGATTAACTTTTTATTCAACTCTGATTTGTTATTCAAAAGTTAGTTCTTGTTATTTGATATAATCTATATCCGATCCTGACAAGTGGTATCAGAGCCTTATCATTAAGGTTCCATTGATCACCAGTTAAAGGTTTTGCTTCAATCTTGCTTTGTTCTTTAAAACTGTTTTCAAATTACTTTGTTTCAATGGATTCTGGTGGATCTTCTGATAACAATGGCTCTAGGTCAAACATTCGTGTTCCCATGCTCAAACCAACTGATTTTGAGATGTGGAAACTGAGAATCAAGAAGCATGTCCAATTAATGGACTATGCTATTTGGGAAATCATTGAAATTGTTTCACTGCCCCTGTTGATCTGGATGAGACTGGAAAACCAAAGAAGAAGCCACCACCAAAGAAAGATGCTGAAAAGAAGGAGAGAATGATTGAGATGAAAGCTCTCAGCATCCTCCATATTGCAATTCCCAATGAGTATCAACATCAATTCAAGAAAATTTGATGATGCTCATGAACTTTGGAATGCTCTGGAAAAGAGGTTTGCTGGGAATGCAAGCTCTAAGAGAAACCAAAGAGATCTCCTTAAACAAGCCTATGAGAACTTCACCAGTGGAAAGAATGAGAGCATCACCCAAATCTTTGATAGGTTTTACAAGCTGGTAAGCCAACTAGAGAGTGCTAAGGTTAGGCTTGATCAAGATGAGATAAATAGAAAGTTTCTTAGGTCTCTAGGTGATGAATGGACTGTGTTTGCTGCACAATGGAGGACTAAGGATTCCCTTGAAGACATAGAGTTAGATGACCTCTATAATAGTTTGATAGTGTTTGAGGGAGAGATAGAGGGAAAAAGAAAAACTGTTGTCCCTAGCCACAATGCTGCTCTCCTGTCATCCTCAGGTATGGAATCAAACAATTCATTAACTAACTCTATTGATAGTTGTGCAGGTACTAGTTCTGCTGTTAGACTAGATGTGAACACTCCAGATGCTGTGCTTGAAGCTTTTCTTGCCAGCCATGCATATTCAACCCTCACCAATGAGGATCTTGAACAAGTGCACCCTGATGATTTTGAGGAGATGGATCTCAAATGGCAGATGGCCATGCTTACTGTTAGAGCCAAGAGGTTCATCAAAAGGACTGGAAGGCAAAACATGAATTTCAGAGCTGATGGCAAGGCTGGATTCGACAAGTCAAAGGTGAGATGTTTCAAATGTCAACAGCTTGGCCACATTGCAAGAGAGTGCAGATCTGGTGGACAAGTCCAGAATCAAGGTAATAGGCTAACTCAGAATCAAACCTCCTCAACATTGGTCTCACAAGAAGGCCATGGGTTTGATTGGAGTGATCAAGCAGAGGAGGTTACAAACAACAAAGCTTTGATGGCATTGACTGACTCCTCCATCAAGTTGGATTCACCAGAATCTGAGGACATTTAGGTATCTTCTAAACTATGTCCTGGTGAATGTAGAGCTATTGTTAAAAGGTTTAGAGAGCACAATAAGAAAATGTGTGCTGCTCTAAGCAAAATGGAGGAGAGGAGATATGAATCAAGTGCAGTCATTGAAAGCTTTGAAAAGAAAATAAAAGATTATCAAGCCAATGAACTGCAAATGGATTATGATAGAAAATATCATAAGTGGGAAAAAGAGCAGCTTCAAGAGGAGATTGATAGTCTGAAAAAGAAGCTAAGTCAGAAGGAAAGCAAGGTTGATGAATTAATCAAGAAGTTGGAGGGGGTGGACATTGATCTGAGTATGTTCAAGGCAGCCAACCTTAAACTTGAAACCTTGTTACAATCTCAAGTTAGAGACAAGGTGAAAACTGGCCTAGGATACAAACAAACCCCACCTCCATACAACCAAAACTACATAACTCCAATGTCAGAGGTAGCTGACAGGTATGTTAATGACCCTTTGGAAGAAGGACTTAAGTAAGCTGATCCAAAGTTTGAGAGTTACGAAGATGGAGTTCTGTCAGAAGTAAGTGATGAAGATAATGAGGGAGTTGTAAAGAAGGATGAAGTTATTGCATATGAAAATCACATCTGTTGTGAGCCCATTCCCACAAAATCATCTTTACAACCTGTGGTATTTGTAAAAGCATCCACTGAACCCCTCACCAATGAGCCAAAACCCTCAAAAGCTGTTAACTCCATAAAAAGTTTCACAACTGTTGCCAACAGTTCCCATCTCTACACTAACATTTCCAAAAAGAACCCAAACAGCTCAACTGTTAGTACTAAAGGAAAAGAGAAAGTTGGTGAAGTTGTAGTTGGAAAGCCCAAGAAGGAGGCTACAAAAGCACAGACTAAACCCAGATCTGTAAAAAGGCATACTGAAATGCCTGCGTGCACATGCCAAAAGCATGGTGTACAAAAGTTTCCTCAGTCAGCACCTGTTAGAGGAAATCAAAGAAATAGGAACCAGTTCTGGTCACAAAGAACTGGTTTGCCTATTGTGAAAGCTAAAAAGTGCTATATATGTGGGAGATCCAATCACTTGGCTCAAGACTGTTATTATAACCCACAGCTGTATAGCACCAAAAAACCAAGTTTCAAAAGGCAAAATAACAGTTCTAAAACTGTTAAGTCAAAGCAGATTAACAGTTCTAAAACTGCTAAGCCAAAACAGGCTAACAGTTCTACAACTGTTACATCCAAACCAACTAATAGTTCTACAACTATTTTATCAAAACCAAAAACTGTTGGTCTGGATTGGGTGAAACTGCAGAAACAAACAGTTTCTGAAGAGGATAAAACTGGTACTCAAATTGCAAAACAGTATAAGTCACATGATGACTCAACTGTTTTACCATCTACAACAACTGTTTGTTCAAAGGTCTCAACTGTTAATCACAACAGTTGGGAACCACATGTTCTTACAAAGTATTCATCACACAAATTAGAGAAATCTAATTTGAATGAAATCAAAAAGAACCAAACTCTGTTTAAGTATTATGACTTAAATGGTGTACCCAAGACCAGCATGGCCTGGGTACTTCCTGCTACTAACTGATTTTATTTGTGCAGAGCATTCATAGGGCCAATCATGGATCTATCTGGCATGTGGATAGTGGATGCTCAAGGCACATGACTGGAAATCCACATTGTTTGAAGGATTTCAGAAGCATCAATGGTGGATATGTAGCATTTGGAGGAAATGCTAAGGGAGGAAAAATCACAGGTAAAGGAGCTGTTGAGGCAGGTACACTTACATTTAATGATGTTTTCTTTGTTGAACAACTTAAGTACAATCTGTTAAGTGTATCTCAAATCTGTGATAATGGAAACAAAGTTTTGTTTACAGATTCAGAATGCATTATCCTATCAAAAAATTTTGAACTAACAGTTCTGAACTCTATAGAACAGCTTTGAAGTTCACAGCAACTATTGGTTACAACTGTCTTCACAATCTTCACTAACAGTTCTAAACTGTTTCTTCAACAATTCTTCTAACAGTTTCAAACTGTCTTCCCAACATCCATTAACAGTTTTCCAGAGTTATTCTAACAGTTTTGAACTGTTTGTCAAAATTCTTCTAACAGTTTCAACTTTGCATGTTAAACAGTCTTAATGCCTTAGCTAATTTCCCAACAATCTCCCCCTAACTTAAAGAATTGATCAAAATCTTTAAGTTCTTTCGATCATAGGGTTCAATCACAGACAAATTAAGCATAAGCAAAGAATGAATTCCATATATTTATGCAAAGTAAACTGTTACAATCAAAATTGAGAGAAAACTTACATAGACTTGACTCATGCCAGTCTTTCTTTTAATCTCTTGAACAAATCATCTTTTATTCTATCTGATCCAAAGAATTTTGCTTTTAGAATATACTGAAGCTTGACTTTATTGTGCTCTATGAACTCCAAATCAAACCATTGTTGTTTAGAGTTAGCCATCACCATATGGTACACTCCAGCTTTAGCATATACTTTTATTGACTTGATAGGAAAAGCCTCATCAGCAATCAAAACTTGCATAATCTCCTTTGGACGACATATGCTTGTTAGATGCCTCATCAAAACTTTTATCTCAATCTCCTCAGTATTTGCAAAATGATTAACCCCATATACATACATTTCTTCAAGATCTCTCCTTGTACAATTATTTACCAATTGAAAGAAATTAGAGTAACTTTCCATCAACCCTTCTCTGACCACAGTTACACCTTTCTTTCCAGTGTCCCCTCTTAACACCTCAAATCTCCATTCTGTGATATGGGATTTTTGACCCAACTGTTCTTTTACCAATTTATCAATCCCTGTTTCTAGTTCAGTTCTCAGTCGGTCTTGAATGATTGTTTGAACCATTTCAGCTTTTGCTTTTTCCACTTGTGACTTGGGAGGAGGTAAAACTGTTTTCTTCTTTACAATTCTTTTTCTTTTCACTCCCTTATCAGCTTTCTTTGCTTTCTCTTCCTCATCAATCTCTTTTGTGAACTCATCGGCTAGCTTCTTTGCTATTTCCAAATCAGTCTGTTCTTGTTGTTGAAGATCAGCAGCCAACCTCTGAGCACATTCAAAATCCCTTTCTTCTTGTTGTTATTTTGTTAATTTTAGCTTTGGTAGTTCAACAACAATCTCTTTGCCCTTTCCTTCTACCTCTTGCACTGGCTTTTCAACAACCTTTTCTACAATATGAATCCCTTTGAATCCAGGCTTTGGCTTAATAGGTTCTAACTTTGCACATTTGCCCTCAAGCCATCCATCATCAATCTTTTGTCTCATTTGGAATTCATTGCAGTTCAGTATCTGAGCACTCACTTTCACCAAATACTCTTGTTTCACCTTGGGCCATGTCTTGTAAACCTCAGTTGTTGGGTAATCTCCTGACATTATCATGCTGTTTATTAAAACTCTATCAACTGCTAACAAAACTGTTTGAACCTCTACATCTTGTATCTCAGTAACTGCTGGCAAACTTGGTTGTGTCAAAACTGTACTCTCCCCCTTTTTGATTGAAACATTTGAAGGGGTTATTGCAGCAGCAGTCAACTGTTGTAGTACTTGATCGTGTAGCTTTAGTACCTCATTAGCATGCTTCAAACTGTTGGTCAACACCTGGATTTGATGATCTTGCTGAAGAATCCTTTTATTCTGTAGGGAAATCTTCTTCTTCATTTGAACATAGGCCGCAAAGAATGGTGCAAAATTTGGATCCGTCAATGCTTTGTGTTTCATGCGAGCCTCAATGTCAGACAGTGTTGCCACTGTTAACATGTCATTGACCGATATAACTGGTGGTTCACTCAAAAGAGATTCCACACCAGTACCCATTTTTTCTTGGTACTGGGGATTTCCAGAAGCTGTTTGATCAGCTTCTGTTGCCATGGTTGAGGTCTTAGTTATGTTAACACTGTCCTGTTTATCCCTTGCGGATAAAACAGTAGTGTCAACCTCAAAAACCATATGATCACCCTCAGATAGAGTGATCACCTCCTCATTATGCCTGGGAGACAGCACAAGGGGTTCCCTTTAGATATTCTGCACAGGTGAATGTTCATGTGTAGGGTTAACAGTTTCAGTTTCATGAACTGTGGTGGAAGGAGCACCAACAGTTCTTTTCCTCTTCTTTTGAAATGTTTTAAGTGTGGGGGCTTGTGTTGTAGCTATTTCAAAAGTAGCAGAGAGGAAGTTTTGAGTATCATGGGCTGTTGGTTCTAGTGTTGGTGGTGTAGCAATATGTTGGGTTTCATGCTCAACACTAGCAGCCCTGTTTCTTGACAAGAACTCCACCATTGCAGAGAGTGGTGGAGTTATGGCACCAGAAAAATTCTTGTCATTAATCAACAATTTGCTCAATGTGGAAGCCATATGAGCGGAGGGAATAATGACCCTCTTGTGTATTTTAAGATTTGGCATCAAAAAGTTTAAGAAAATTTGCACAAACCTGGGGTACATCAAAAAGAGACCATATTTGGTCCCAAGATGCTTTACCATACCATTAAATATCAGTTTAGAAAAGTTAAAGCATTTATTGTTTGCTAGACAGATGAGTGCGAGAGCAATGTTGCTCCCAAACTCATTCCAGCCCATTCTCTTAGGGCTTATGCACTGCTGAAGAGTATGGATAATGAACTTCCAGTGTGCGCAAAAATACCCTATGTAGAAGGTCTTTCCCCTAGGGCCCTCATATCCCAGTTTTACTAACTCAGTGTATAAATAGTCAAGTGAAACCGAGTCAGAATACTCACCATTGACATCATTTAGTTGCAGAGATTGACGAATGATGTTTTCAGAGATAGCGACCTCAGTGTCGTCTATCTTGGAGTCAATCCATTGAACTCCATTTTCTTCTCGCACAGTTGCATTTTTCCAAAACTGGTCGACATGCGAGGTATATATGGTGGGATTAACGGTAAGAGCATTGTGAATGTTGGACATTAAGAGATAATCTATCATGTCATGAAAGACATGCAGATTATCGGGTTTGGCAAGGAAGGCGATCATGTTGTGCTCTTTGACGAATGGAAGGGGAGCCATTTCGAGTTCGAGGGTTAGGATTTAGGGTTTGCGTGTGATTTAAGTTTAGAACGAATGAATGAACTGGTGAGGAGGGAATTGCCTTATATATGTTTCGAATATTAAATGCAATTCAAACATCCTCAAAATTCTGCAAAGACCAAAACACCCTTTATTAACTTAACAGTTGACGGACAAAAATAAAGCTAACAGTTGGAGAACTGTTTTCATAAGATGTAACAACTGTTATTTAGAAATAACTCCCTTTTCGAAGATCATGATTTTGGACTAACAGTTGTGCATTCTACACACTAACAGTTGAAGACTGTTTTTGTTAGAAAGTACAACTGTTATTGGACGAGTTTCTCCCCCTCAGATGCACATGGATTTTGCCTAACAGTTGTGCAGGCCATATGCTAACAGTGGAAAACTGTTAGTAGTATTTCAAACAACTGGTAAAGAAATGTGCAACTGTCAACAAAACTTAGCTTAAACACCCATCATAAGCTGATTCATCATAAACAAACCATTAGCCAACACAGATATTAACAAAATATGCATTTTATTCATGTTGAACACAGATGAACTACAAAGTACATGCATTTTCACAAGCCATTGTTGGTACTGTTTATCTAATTGTGCAAGGGTCAACGAAATTCAGTCTTTTCTGACTTCGATTTCTACACCCATCTCTTTCTCTAACGGTTGTCTGTCTCTAATTGTTATGGCTTCCATTAGACTCGGATGATGATGATGATCACTGCCAATTCATCATCATCTAAGACTATGACATGCATGGGAACTAGTCATCGATTACAATGACCTCCACTGCATCATCATCTGAGGCTAGAAGGTCATTATCAGCATCATTTCTTCGAACATTGAACCACACTACTGAGCCTATAGTGCCTTCCAGGTTCAAGTCGAACCTTAAACAGCAGTTGGTAGGCAACTCGTGGAAGAGAGTGAAGTTTTAAAAATCACCTCTTATACGAATATGATCAGTCATTTTATTTGGCCTACGTGGGTCTGGGTGCTGTGTCAAGGTGAACACATCTCGATCATCATGCATCTCAAGAACACAAGATGAGTATTGCCAAAGCTCATGCATTCTAACAAATGGGGCAGGGATGGTTACATAACTTTGTTTAACATTAATTTCTTTGAAGTTTGTGAGAAAGAAGTTAGTAGCCATTTGCAAAGAAAATGTTGCTCTTTGGAATGCAAATCTAGGTGTGATTTGTGAAGAATGCATGCAAGCTAATTTATAGACAAACTTGTGGTTGTGAATTGGTCAATAATTTAGCATGTAGTGACTTTTCATGTCCATTCACAACACTAAAAAATAAAGTGACTTACCTTTATCAGTCTGGAACTGTTCTCAATAAAGAATTTTACCTTTACCACATATCAAGGACATTCACGAGTTTGAAAAACTGTTTGTGGGACAGGCAACCAGATATGTCTATCTTCTTAAACACAAGAATGAAACCTTTGAGGTGTTCAAGACATTCCAAAACGAAGTTAAGAATAAATTGGGCAAAACAATAAAAATACTCCGGTCTGATAGAGGTGGAGAGTATCTAAGTACCGAGTTTACCGATCATCTTAAGAATTGTGGAATTATTTCGCAATTAACACCTCCAAGGACTCCACAATTAAATGGGGTCGCTGAGAGGAGGAACCGGACTTTACTAGATATGGTAAGGTCCATGATGAGTCGAACGGAGGTACCCATTAGTTTATGGGGATATGCTCTAGAAACGGCGGTAAGGATCCTTAACCTTGCACCAACCAAGAAAGTATCAAAAACACCTTATGAAATGTGGCATAATAAGAAGCCGACACTTTCATACCTACCAGTTTGGGATTGTCAAGCCTACGTAAGACGTGAGGCTGAGGACAAACTTGAACCTCACTTAGAAAGGTGTTACTTTATCGGATATCCTCCTGCCGGTGTTGGATATATATTTTATAAACCTTCTGAGAACAAAGTTTTTGTTGCTCGAAGGGCATTTTTCTTGGAAAGAGAAATGCTATCCAAACAAAGAGGAAACAAGGAAATTGATCTTGAGGAAGTTCAAGGATCAACCGATAAAGAACTTGAGGTTGGCACTAGCACTTAACCTAGGACGGTTGAAACTGAGCAAGAAAATGCTGCAGTACCTGGCACTAGTTCATTGCTTACTCCAAGGCATTCCAGTAGAACTCGTTATGAGCCAGAGAGATATAGATTCTACATATCTGAGGGCAGCGAGTTAGTAGTGGACTCTGACGAGCCCACTAACTACAAGGAAGCTATGGCGGGCCCTGAGTCTGCAATCCATGTCGGATAACCAGGTTTGGGAACTGGTTGATCCTATGCCCGGGGTTAGACCCGTAGGGTGTAAATGGGTCTTCAAGAAGAAGACCGGCATGGACGGAACCTTAGATACCTTCAAAGCCCGACTGGTGGCAAAGGGCTTCACTCAAACACCTGGTGTTGATTATGAAGAAACCTTTTCCCCAGTGGCAATGTTGAAATCTATCCGGATACTTCTAGCCATTGCGGCATTTTATGATTATGAAATATGGCAAATGGACGTTAAAACCGCCTTCCTTAACGGGAAGCTTTCCGAAGAGGTGTATATGACACAGCCTGATGGTTTTGTACATCCAGAGTATCCGAACAGGGTCTGTAAGCTCAAGAAGTCCATTTATGGACTTAAGCAAGCATCTCGCAACTGAAATCTATGCTTTGATGAGAAAATCAAGGAATTTGGATTTTCGAAAAGCAAAGATGAACCATGTGTATATGTCAGGGCTAGTGGGAGCACTATAGTCTTCTTGGTTCTACATGTAGGGATGACTGCCGATCTCAATCAGGGTTTGTATTCCTATTAAATGGTGGTGCTATCAGCTGGAGGAGCTCGAAGCAAGACACGGTGGCTGATTCGACTACTGAGTCGGAATATATTGCGGCAAGTGAAGCCGCAAAGGATGCCGTGTGGATGAAGAAATTCATCCAAGATCTACAAGTGGTTCCAAGCATCGCTGACCTTATTGAGATATTTTGTGACAATGAGGGTGCAGTGGCTTTGGTGAAGGAACCAAGAGCTCACAAGAGAACGAGACACATATTGCGCAAATACCACTTTATACGAGAAGTAGTTGAAAGTGGTGAAATCATCATTAGCAGAGTAGCATTGAATGGAAACCTTGCGGATCCATTCACGAAGCCGTTATCGCAAGCAACTCATGATTCACACACCAATGCTATTGGTGTTAGATTTGCCAGCGATTTGGCTTGAGTTATGTATTTAGTTTGTTTTGTTGGGGTTTCTTGGGCACGCAACGGAAGCAAGGTACAAGACAAAAGGCCCATGGTACAACCACATAAAGCACAAAACATAAAACCCCAATAATAGATCTAACTCTATGAACAGAAATGCAACAAAGGAGAGAGTTAAGGATGTTATACCAGCTCCTAAGCTCCAAAAAAACGATGAAGATGATGAAGTTGCTCCTTGTGGCTTGAACGAATCAATTAGAAGGTGATACCCCAGTAGCAAGCAAATCACTTAAGCTAGCAAGCTCCTTGAGGTTCTTCTTTCACGATAACCCAGTAGGAGAACAGCAACTAAACACTAAGGGACTGAATTCTGGAACTCAAACTCTCTCAAGAACTCACTAAGTCTCACAAGCACTTATGAGTGTATGTAATCTATTTTTAGCCAAGAAACCCAAATGAGGCTGAGTTAGGGTCTTTTATAAACCCCAAACCGCCTCCTGGAATGCCCCAAGTCAGCCCAAGTCGCAGCAAGAAGCTCACATGCATTGGTCTAGTAGAGAGGTGATTTGACAAAAAGTTGACGTTTGGCCGTAGCGGCGCTAACCCGAGTTAGCGGCGCTAACCTGTAGGAGTTAGCGGCGTTAACGCGGCCTGTCAGTTGACTTGACGTAAAGCCCATGCAGCTGTAGCGGCTCTAACACATAAGTGTTAGCGGCGCTAACACCTTGAGGTTAGCGGCGCTAACCCAGCCTGCGAAGTCAACTTTTGTCTTTTATCAATTTTGGTCCCTTTACTTAAGTTGCTGTCAGATTTGACCCCGGTGTATGACCCAATAGGCCCATACATCATCGGTAGTGATTCAAATGGTACACACGCATCAGTGGGCATATTCTAACAAACTCCCACTTGCACATGATGCACCATTTCTAACAAATCACAGACAATGAGCGGTCTCTAGCAAAAACATCATTGCCCCCAAGTCAGTATGGGTTTCGTTATCCGATTGAAACCTGTTCTTAAAGAAAGGTCCTATAGATAAGTGATCTTAAACATCCTTTTGTTCACGATATCGATGTGAACACGAGACATGGATTGAGTGTCAATCTCCAGATCGTTCACGATTATGTTTCTCGATCTTGATTGGTGGTGACCAAAAGTTAAGGACATATCTGATTCTAAATCAATATTCCTTGCGCATGGCCATGCAAAATTTTAGTGTCAGCTCCCAATCATCGAGGGGCCCAGTGATATCTCTCATATCAGAGGAACAAATCCCTTTTGACTGTATAACCCTAAACCATACCCCTTAACTTATCTAGCCATTTCCTTTATCACAGCCAGTTACGAACTGCTTTTGAAAATGGCTAAAGTAAGAAAGAAATATGATATATCGGTTCATACATCTCAGGTCTAAGGACGTAAGATATTATCATCCCAAGTTACTCGTGACTCTAATCCATGGAGTATACTTGGGTGTGGGTCTTCCAATCACTTGAAACTCTTTTCAAGTACAGATAGGCATTGTCCCTTAATTCGACCATATTGAATTCAAGGTCACATGCTTATCTCGGTCTTAATTCAATCTTCCTTCCACAAGATTGACTGACCGTGGAAAGTTCGAAATATAAAATATTTCCGGAAGTGATTAAACATGCTAAGATGGAACACAGTAGAGTCTTATGAATGTAACCGTATCATACGCATATATAATCTCTATTATATATCGAAACAATCATAAGTTACAATACTGTCTATATCGTTCCCAAAATATAAAATAAAGTTTACATATCAAACAAACTAAATACATAATTCAAGCCAAATCGTTGGCAAATCTTACACCTATAGACCAGTGTGAGAATCATGAGCAGCTTGCGATAACGGCTTCGTGAATGGATCCGCAAGGTTTCCATCCGATGCTACTCTGCTTATGACTATTTCACCACTCTCAACTACTTCCCGTATGAAGTGGTATTTGCGCAAAATATGTCTTGTTCTCTTGTGAGCTCTTGGTTCCTTCGCCAAAGCCACTGCACCCTCATTGTCACAGAATATCTCAATAGGGTCAGTAATGCTTGGAACCACTTGTATATCTTGGATGAATTTCTTCATCCACACGGCCTCTTTTGCAGCTTCACTTGCCGCAATGTATTCCGATTCGGTAGTCGAATCAGCCACCGTGTCTTGCTTCGAGCTCCTCCAACTGACAGCACCACCATTTAATAGGAATACAAACCCCGATTGAGATCGGCAGTCATCCCTATCCGTTTGGAAGCTAGCGTACGAGTAACCCTTTACTCTTAGCTCTTCTTCCCCACCATAAACCAAGAACATTTCTTTTGTACGCCTAAGGTACTTAAGAATGTTCTTTACAGCTTTCCAATGAGGCTCCCCGGGATTCGCCTGATATCTATGTATTAATCAGAAAACGGGAACCGAGATCATCACCGGGTCGGATGGTGATAGTTAGTGGCGCTAAAGGGCTTTAGTGGCACTAAAGCCTAGTGGGCTTTGGCAAAAGGGGTTTCGGCCCAATTTGATTCTCGGCCCAAGGGATTCTCGGCCCAAGGGAATCTCGGCCCAAGGGGTTCTCGGCCCAAGGGATTGCTTGGCCCAGGAGTTGTTGGCTCAAATAGGTTTTCGGATTAATACAAAAAGTATTATTAATTTTAAGTGTTAAAAATTAATAAGGTGTTATATAAACTAGTATTATATGTTTTAATTAGTTTAGCTAAAATATATATTTATTTAGATATTTATTTATTATGACTAGTTTAGTCATTTTTAAATAAGTTCTAAAAGGATGAAGTTTATATAATAAAATGGAGAAACAAATAAGATAATATTTAATTGACCAAAATGTTGTCGGTTTTAAGTTTTTGGAAAACTAGTAAAGAAACTCGACATAAGGATTTCATTCAAGTTTTGAATGAGATCAAGTTTTTTTAAAAGTATTGTTGAAAGACTATTTTTGGTCAAATAAATTTAATTAGAAGATCATGTTTCTCATTTTTGGTTAATAGGTATTAATCAAAAGGGTAAATGAGAATGTTTAAACAAATCAGGTTATGTGCTTAATAGCACAGTTTATTGTTTTTATATTATAACTGTATCGTTGTCTTTTGTATATATAGTGTTTATATATAATTGTGTGGTTGTGATACACATAGCTATAGTTTTGCTAACTTAGGACTCGTTTTTCCTTTCTTCCTTTTTCTTTTGGTTTTGGGAAAGCCTGCGTGCCAATTACAATCCCTTTCTTATTTGTAATATTGTACTGGTTCGGGGAGGCCTGCGTGCCACTTACAACCCCATTCAATATTGTATTTGTAATAGATTAGTAGTAGTTTAATCCCTCAACCAAAATGGACTCCAAGAAGGTGATCAAGTAAATGATGTTCTTCACACGAAGCATGGATACTTCAGGGAGGTGTCAAGGCTAGTGGGAGCAGCACATCAAGAAGGCGAATCCAAGTCACTTTATCCTTAGGTTTGACCTTAGGATTAGTTGGCAAAACTATAGGATTCATATGCTTTTTATTATCTGCATGGTTGTGGTTTATTTACTGCTTTTCATATATGTGATATATATATATATATATATATATATATATATGCGTGTGATGATAAATAAAAAAGGGGGTTTAATAACAGGTTGTTATTAGACAATGAAAAACCACGCCTTATGATAAACTAGAATACTACTTCAGTTTATTAGTCGTATTAGCTGAATTTTTATATAAATTTAAAGTTTTGTCAAGATTATAAGTTTGGAACTTGTAAGAGCCATCTTGTGCACCTAGTTTAGGTACACATGTAAATCGTATTTTTTTAAACAGTTAGTTTTAAAATGGTTTTTCAAAAACTGGAAAATTAAGCTTTTCAGTAAGCTTAATTAAAAACCCAAGAAAAATCTTAGATCAGTGTGCTACCCACCTAATGGTACACAATGACTGTTAAACGGTACTCGGGTGTCGGAAGTGCCCAAACCTTGGGCATCCGGGTTCAAACCATTACCGAAAAGGGTATGAAAGATTCTGCGATAATCGGGAGTCTGTCAGGATCGGATATATATTATATCAAATAACAAGAACTAACTTTTAAATAATAAATCAGAGTAATATAAAAGTTAATCTTTAACTATGATCACAATCAACTAAGAAGTTGCGGAATCACACTTAATTGATTAAAGAAGGTTTTAAACAAAGATTAATTCAATCAAACAGTAGTTTTATTAACCAACCAGAATGATTACAAAAGCAAACTTCACCCCCAATCTAACTTATTCTGTTAGACGAAGAACACAGACTGTTCTTAGGTTTCAACAAGAAACTTAGAGGCTAAAACACTTTCAGAAAAAATGAATAACAATAAGAACAAATGCTTTGAATAATGAGATCAAGTCGTCGTCGTCAATTGATCATCTAATGAAGAATATATATACTCTTGATCCTCCTTGAATTGTTGACAGTTAGGTAATCTTCTATCTTCTGAGATAATCTTGATAATCTTCAAAGTATTTCGAGATATCTTCTAAGATAGGATTTTCCAAATATAGCTCAACAGAAACTGTTTAATGAACACAACAGTTCTTTAGTCTTCTAACAGTCTTCAGCTTCAAGGTCTTCTAACAGTTTTGACTTTGCCAACTAACAGTTCTCAACTGTTTTCATATTTTCAACAAACAGTTTTAAACTGTTTCACCAACCTTTACCAAACAGTTCTCATTTTCATGCTCAATAACTTAGATTATTTCCCAACAATCTCCCCCTAACTTAAAGTATTGAATAATACATTTAAGTTGTTGGTTTGATCATAGACAAATTAATATAAGTAATGAGTCACATTTCTTCTAATCTCCTATTGAATCTGTTCAGTAAGTCTTCCTTCTGTTTTGAGTCTCCATGGAATTTAGCTTTAATAAAATACTCCAGCTTAGTCTTGTGATGCCCAATGAAGTTCAAATCAAACCACTCATGCAATGTATTTCCCATTACCACGTAATATGTCCTTGATCTTGCATATACCTTCACTGCCTTTATGGGAAAAGCTTCCTCTGCTGTCAGTTTGGGCATAATCTTCAATGGGTTGCAAATGCTGGTAAGATATTCCATCAAAATCTTGATTCCTTCATTTGGGTCACTAAAGTGCTTAATTCCATATGTATACAATTCTTGTACATCTTCTGGTGAGATTCTTGTCATCATTTGTACAAAATTGTCATATACCTCAACAGATCCATCTTCCCTTGCAATAGTAATGCAATGTTTGTCATTTGCTTTTTCTTCAAACTTCCATTCAACAATATGAGACTTTTCACCTAATTCTTTTTCCAATTGGTCAATCCCTTGCTGAACGTCTACTGTCAGTTTATCTTTCAAAATTTTGTGAACCACAGCAGCTTTGTTTGAAGTGGGAAGTTTCTTGGTTGGCTTAACTGTAACTGTTTTATCTTTTATTACCCTTTTTCTTTTAACTCCCTTACCAGCAGCTTCCTTCTCCTTTTTCTCTTCTTCTTCTAACTCTTTTGTCATTTGAGCACCTATCTTTTTAGCTAGCTCAAAATCTGATTGTTCTTGCAATTCAAGCTCAGCATTCAATCTCTGTGCATATTCCCTATCCCGTTCTTCTTGCTGTTCTTTAGAAAGTTTCAGCTTGGGAATATCAACCATTACTTCCTTTCCTTTTAATGATACAGGGGGCATCTTTTCTTCTTTCTTTTCTTCTTTCTGTTTCTCAGCAAAAGCAATGCCTTTAAATCCTGCTTTAGGAGGAAGTGGTTCCAACTTCTTTACCTTTCCTTCTAGCCATCCATCATCGATCCTTTGAGCCATTTTAAATGTGCTGATGTTGAGAATTTGAGCACCTATTTCAATTAAGTAATTTTGTTTGACTTTGGACCATGATCTGAAAGCTTCAGTCGTTGGATAATCACCTTGCATAACCATTCTGTTAATCATCACTCTATCCACCGCTGATAACCTTTCTTCTTCAACTACAGCTGTTTGCACATCTTCAACAACAGTTTCATCAACTACAGCAACTGTTTCAACAACTTCAGCAGCAACTGTTGGCTCAATGGTTGCAACTGTTTGTTCAGTTGTAGCAACAACTGTTTGTTTATCCTGTGGAACTGTCTGTTTAACTCCTTCCTGCTTGGATTTTCTTTTTCCTTTAGCTTGAGCAGTTGAAGAGGTTTTCACCAAGGATTTGGGTTTAAGCAGCATCTCATGAGTATGAAGAACATTAGTTGCCTTCTTCAGATTCTCATCAAGAAAGTTCAGCTGCTTATCTTGCCTTATTAGCACCTCATTGTGAATTGCTACTACCTTGAGTACTTCAGTTGCCTTCTCCAACTTTTCAGTCAGTTCTTTTATCTTCTCATCTTGAGAAACTATCCTTTTGTTTTGAAGAGCAATCCTTTTCTTTAGGTGTATATGAGCAGCAAGGTAAGGTGCAAAGTTAGGATCCGTCAATGCATGTTGTTTCAGTCTAGTCTCAATGTCAGTTAGTGTTTCCACTGTGACCATATCATTGACATTTTTCACTGGTGGCTTACTCCCCTGAGTATCACCATCAGTACCCCTCTGTTCTTGGTTCTGGGGATTACCAGAAACTGTTTTACTAGTCTCTGTTGCCATGGTTGAGGTCTTAGCTATGTTAACACTGTCCTGTTTATCCCTTGCGGATAAAACAGTAGTGTCAGCCTCAAAGACCATATGATCACCCTCTTGAGGAATGATCACCTCCTCATTGTGCCTGGGAGACAGCACCAAAGGTTCCCTTTCGATATTCTGCACAGGTAAATGCTCCTGTGCAGGGCTAACAGTTTGGGGTTCTCTAACTGTGGTGGAAGGAGCACCAACAGTTTTCCTCTTCTTTCTAAATATTTTTAGTGCAGGGGCTTGTGTTGTAGCTCTTTCAAAAGAAGCAGGTTGGAAATTTTGAGTATCTTGGACTGTGGGTTCCAGTGTTGGTGGTGTAGCAATACGATGGGTTTCATGCTCAACACTGGCAGTCCTGTTTCTTGACAGAAACTCCACCATTTCAGAGAGTGGAGGAGTTATGGCACCAGAGAAACTCTTGCCATTAATCAACAGTTTGCTCAAAGTGGAAGCCACATGAGCAGAGGGAATAATGACCCTCTTGTGTGTTTTCAGATTTGGCAACAAAAAGTTTAACAATACTTGCACAAATCGAGGATACATCAAAAAGAGACCATACTTGGTCCCTAGATGTTTTACCATGCCATTGAAAATTAATTTTGAGAAATTGAAGCAACGATTGTTGGCCAAACAGATTAAGGCCAAAGCAATGTTGCTTCCAAACTCGTTCCATCCTGTTCTTTTAGGACTAATGCACTGCTGGAGAGTATGGATTAAATACTTCCAGTGAGCACAAAATTGTCCCTTATAGAATGTACCCTTCCCTGAAGGACCCTCATACCCAAGCTTAACAAGCTCGGCATGCAAAAAATCTAGTGAAACTGAATCAGAATACTCACCCTCACTATCATTGAGTTGTAGAATTTGGCGAATGGTGTCCTCAGAGATTGAGACGGTCAACTCATCAATGGTAGAATCAATCCATTGCACGTCATCAGTTGTTCGAAGTTGAGCATGTTTCCAAAACTGATCAATGTAAGAAGTGTATATAGTAGGATTGATGGTGAGTGCAGTGTTGAGATCGGACAATGAGAGATAATCAATCATATCGTGAAACATGTGAAGATCATCAGGTTTTGAAAGAAAAGCAAGCATGTTATGTTCCTTGACGAATGGAAGGGGAGCCATGGTGATTTGATAGCAGAATTCTAGGGTTTTAGCGTTCAAACGAAGTTCAGTATGCGTAAAGAAACCTCTGAGGAGAGAATGGTTTATATATGTTTCGATTTTTGAACGTAATCCAAAGACTTTCAAAATCCTGCAAAGACCAAAGCACCCTTTAAAAGCTTAACAGTTGACGGACAAAAATGAACTAACAGTTGAGAAACTGTTTTCATAAGATGTAACAACTGTTATTCAAAAGTTCACTCCCTTTTGTTTGATCATTTATATGAATTGACAGTTGTTTAGGATTTACAACTGTTCTTTATTTCTCGCCCTTAGTTGACGAATTTCTCCCCCTCAGTTGCACATGGACTTTGTCTAACAGTTGCCGAAGCCATATGCTAACAGTTGAAAAACTGTTAGTATTGATTGAAACAGACATGTGCAACTGTCAAACAAACTTTCGGCTCACATATATCAAATGCTCATAACAAGGACAGTCACGAGTGTGAAGAACTGTTTGTGAGACAGGTCAGCAGATATGTCCAAAACTGATGTGTGAAATTGCATTTCCCCCTCTGAATACTTAAAGGATAACAGTTGTTAGAAAACGTAACTAACAGTTGCAAACTGTTAGTGTGAAAAACATGGAATAATGAACAACTGTTAGTCCAAGTTAATCATTCCAATGTTGGAAATCAAAAAGTTGAATCTGCTCACATCAAAAGCTTTAGTGAACAAATCAGCTAATTGATCATCAGTATGAATTTTCATAACTTGGATTAATCTCTTTTCATTGCAGTCTCTTATGAAGTGAAATCTGATTTCAATGTGCTTGGTTTTAGAATGCTTCACTGGATTATTAACTATGCTAATAGCACTGGTGTTATCAACATAAATAGGAGTATTTAAGAAAGACAAACCATAATCCAGAAGCTGATTTTGGATCCATAATACTTGTGAACAGCAGCTTGATGCAGCAATGTATTCAGCCTCAGCTGTTGAAGTTGAAACTGTTGTTTGTTTCTTGCATTGCCATGAGACCAGCCTTGATCCAAAGAATTGACATCCTCCAGAGGTTGATTTTCTGTCCACATTGGCTCCACCATAGTCACTATCAGAATATGCCACCAAATCAAAAGGTGAATCTTTAGGATACCAAAGTCCCAATTTTGGTTGGCCTTTGAGATATCTAAAGATTCTCTTTACAGCAAACAGGTGTGACATCTTCGGACTGCATTGGAACCTGGCACAAACACAAACAGCAAACATTATATCAGGTCTAGAAGCAGTTAAGTACATTAATGAACCAATCATTGATCGATAGAGGTGTATATCAACATCCTCCCCCTCAGAATCTGCTCCCAACTGTTTGTGTGTTTCCATTGGAGTACTTGCCAGCTTCACATCTTGATAGCCAAACTTGTTCAATATGTCCTTGACATACTTAGATTGGCTTAGAAAAATACCAGTGGGCTTCTGTTTGACTTGTAATCCCAAGAAAAATGTGAGTTCACCCATTGAACTCATCTGAAATCTTTTGTGCATAATGACTTCAAATTCTTTGCACAAGCTGTCATTTGTGGATCCAAAGATTATATCATCAACATAGATTTGAACAAGCAAAATCTCTGTTTTAACAATCTTTGTAAACAATGTTTTGTCAATTGTGCCTCTCTTAAAACCATTCTCAAGGAGATAGGATGACAATGTCTCATACCAAGCTCGAGGAGCTTGATGTAGACCATATAGGGCTTTATCTAACCTATATACCTTGTCAGGGTACTTTGAGTCTTCAAAGCCAGGGGGTTGACACACATATACCTCCTCATCAATAGTGCCATATAGAAAAGCAGACTTGACATCCATTTGATACACCTTAAATCCTTTGAAGCTTGCAAAAGCAAGAAATATCCTAATGGCTTCAATCCTTGCAACAGGTGCAAAAACATCATCATAGTCTATTCCTTCCTCTTGTGTGTAGCCTTGTGCAACCAGTCTTGCTTTGTTCTTGATAACAATTCCTCTTTCATCTTTCTTGTTTCTGAACACCCACTTTGTGCCAATTACTCTTTTACCTCTTGGAAGCTCAACCAACTTCCAAACTTGCTGAATTTGAAATTGTAAGAGCTCCTCTTGCATTGCCTCTACCCATGAAGGATCTTTCAATGCCTCAATTGCTTTCTTTGGTTCTATTTGAGACAAAAAGCAAGCATTCACGTCAAATTGGGCAAGATCCATACCACTATTTTCATTTTGCAGCATATTTCTTGTTCTGATAGGAGTGGTTGGATTTCCAATTATTTGTGATATTGGATGAATCTTGTGAACTCTTGATGTAGGAATGTTTTCTTCAGTCAGTTCATCCCCTAGATTAGACAGATCAAACTCACATTCACTTGAATTTTCAGCGTTATCACACACTTGATCAGCAGAGTCAGTGTGATGTTGAGGATCATGGGATTCCATGTCCTTTAAAGATTCAGCATCCATCAATGGATCAACAGCGTTGGAGAACTCTTGTTGAAGCATAGGAATCACAACAAAGTCTTCAGTAACTTTGTTTGAACCAACAGTTGTTGGTTTTGAGCTAACAGTATCAAAACTGTTTGGGCTGGAGGAAGATGTTTGATGACTTTCACCAACAGTTGTTGGGGTACCTGTAGCTGTTTCAGTAGAATACTCAAAAGAAAGAGATTTAGACAATGCATCAATATCAAATAACCAATCAGGTCCATTACCTGCAATATTGATCCTATTTTCATTGAAAGAGATATTCATACTCTCTTCTATGATTCTAGTGACATTGTTAAAAACTCTATAAGCTTTACTTTGAGTGGAGTATCCTACAAAGAAACCTTCTTCAGCCTTACTCTCAAACTTGCCTAACTGTGACTTGGTATTAAGGATAGTGCACGGACAACCAAACGGTTTGAAGAAGTTGATTAAAGGTTTTCTCTTGAGAAACAACTCATAAGGAGTTTTCCCTTTGGACTTGACTACTTGTACTCTATTCTGAACATAGCAGGCAGTGTTCACTGCTTCTGCCCAGAATGTCATTGGAAGTCTAGAATCGGCTAACATTGACCTAGCAGCCTCTATCAAAGTCCTATTCCTTCTCTCAGCAACTCCATTCTGTTGGGGAGTCCTAGGAGCACTAAACTGTCTTTCAATACCTTTACTTTCACAAAAACTGTTTAGCTCATAGTTCTTAAATTCAGAACCATTGTCAGATCTAATGACTTTCACCTTCAAATCAGATTGATTTTCAATTTTAAGAATAAGGGACTTAACTAACTCAGCTGTTTCATCCTTTGTTCTAAGAAATTGAACCCATGTGAACCTGGTGAAGTCATCAACTATGACTAAACAATATGCTTTCTTCCCTATACTCATCACAGATGTAGGACCAAAAAGGTCCATATGTAACAATTGTAAAGGTGCAGTAATAGAAGAAACTTCTTTGGTCTTATAAGAAGTTTTGTGTTGCTTGCCTTTAAGACATGTCACACAATGATCATCACATGAGAACTCTTTTTGGGGCAAACCTCTTACCAAACTGTTTTTAGCTAACAAGTTCATGATTTTAAAATTCATGTGACACATCCTTCTATGCCAAATGGCAGACTCATCATGAGATGCTTTGGAGAGTAAACAGCTTAACACATTCTGTTTAGCAATCTTTTGTGGATCAAGACAATATACATTATCTTTTCTAGGTGTTCTTAAAAGAACATCCTTCTCATTTAATTTAAAATCTTTTGAAAGAATAATGCATTCTGAATCTGTAAACAAAACTTTGTTTCCATTGTCACAGATTTGAGATACACTTAACAGATTGTACTTAAGCTGTTCAACAAAGAAAACATCATTAAATGTAAGTGTACCTGCCTCAACAGCTCCTTTACCTGTGATTTTTCCTCCCTTTGGATTTCCTCCAAATGCTACAAATCCTCCATTGATTCTTTTGAAATCCTTCAAACATTGTGGATTTCCAGTCATGTGCCTTGAGCATCCACTATCCACATGCCAGATAGATCCATGATTGGCCCTATGAATGCTCTGCACAAATAAAATCAGTTAGTAGCAGGAAGTACCCAGGCCATGCAGGTCTTGGGTACACCGTTCAAGTTATAATACTTAAACAGAGTTTGGTTCTTTTTGATTTCATCCAACTTAGATTTCTCTAATTTGTGTGATGAATACTTTGTAAGAACATGTGGTTTCCAACTGTTGTGATTAACAGTGGATACCTTTGAACAAACAGCTGGTGGAGTTGGTAAAACAGTTGAATCAAATTCCTTTTGAGTTTTAGTTTGAAAAACAGTTTTACCTTTTCCAGAATCAGTTTGTTTCTGAATTTTTATCCAAGCCAATCCAACAGTTTTTGGTTTTGCTAAAACAGTTTTGGAACTGTTAGTTGGTTTGGATGTAACAGTTTTAGAACTGTTTGCCAGTTTTGGCTTAACAGTTTTAGAACTGTTGATCTGTAGTTTGGGACTTTTGAATAAGTTTTGAGTGCCAGTGGTCTGTGGGTTATAGTAACAGTCTTGAACTAAATGATTAGATCTTCCACAAATGTAGCACTTTTTGGTTTTAACAATAGGTAAACCAGTTCTTTGTGACCAGAATTGGTTTCTATTTCTTTGATTTCCTCTAACAGCTGCAGATTGAGGAAACTTTTGGACACCATGTTTTTGACATGTGCAAGCAGGCACTTCAGTATGCCTTTTCTTAGATTTGGGTTTAGCCTGAGGTTTTGCAACTTCCTTCTTCTTCCTAGTATACACAACTTCACCAACTTTCTTCTTTCCTTTGGCTTTGGTACTAACAGTTGGGCTTTTTAGCTTAGAACTGTTTGGGTTCTTGTTGGAACTGTTAGTGTAAAGATGAGGACTATTTGTAACAGTTGTGGAACTGCTAATAGAGTTAACAGTTTTTGAGGATTTTGGCTCATTGGTGAGGGGTTCAGTGGATGCTTTTACAAACACCACAGGTTGTAAAGATGATTTTGTGGGAATGGGCTCACACAGGATGTGATTTTCATATGGAATACCTTCATCCTTCTTCACAACTTCCTCATTATCTTCAACACTTACTACTGACACAACTTCATCTTCATAACTCTCAAACTTTGGATCAGCTGACTTAAGTTCATCTTCCAAAGGTTCATTAACATATCTGTCAGCTACCTCAGACATTGGAGTTATGTAGTTTTGGTTGTATGGAGGTGGGGTTTGTTTGTATCCTAGGCCAGTTTTCACCTTGTCTCTCACTTGAGATTGTAGCAGAGTCTCAAGCTTAAGGTTTGCAGCCCTGAACATTCCAAGATCAATGTCCACACCCTCCAATTTCTTTGTGAGTTCATCCACCTTGCTTTCTTTTTCCACCAACTTCTTTTTCAGACTATCAATCTCATCTTGAAACTGCTCTTTCTCCCACTTATGATATTTTCTATCATAGTCCATTTGCAGTTCATTAGCCTGATAGTCTTTAATTTTCTTTTCAAAATCTTCTATCACAGCAGTATACTCATACCTTCTCTCCTCCATTTTACTTAGAGCAGCACATACTTTCTTATTGTGCTCTCTAAATCTCTTAACAATAGCTCTACATTCACCAGGACATAGTTTAGAAGATACCTGTATGTCCTCAGATTCTGGAGAATCCATCTTGATGGAGGAGTCAGTCAATGCCATCAAAGCTTTGTTGCTGGTAGCCTCCTCTGCTTGATCACTCCAATCAAATCCATGGCCTTCTTGTGAGACCAATGCTGAGGAGGTATGGTTCTGAGTTTGCCTCTGACCTTGATTCTGAACTTGTCCACCAGATTTGCATTCTCTTGCAAAGTGGCCAAGTTGTTGACATTTGAAGCATCTAACCTTTGACTTGTCAAATCCAGCCTTGCCATCAGCTCTGAAATTCATGTTTTGCCTTCCAGTTCTTTTAATGAATCGCTTGGCTCTAACGGTAAGCATGGCCATCTGCCATTTGAGATCCATTTCCTCAAGATCATCAGGGTGCACTTGTTCAAGATCCTCATTGGTGAGGGTTGAATGAGCATGGCTGGCAAGAAAAGCTTCAAGAACTGCATCTGGAGTATTCATATCTAGTCCAACACCAGAACTAGTACCTGCACCACTATCAAGAGAGTTAGTTAATGAATGGTTTGATTCCATACCTGAGGAAGATAGGAGAGCAGCATTATGACTAGGGATAGCAGTTTTTCTTTTTCCCTCTATTTCTCCCTCAAACACTATCAAACTATTATAGAGGTCATCTAACTCTATGTCTTCAAGAGAATCCTTGGTTCTCCATTGTGCAGCAAACACAGTCCATTCATCACCTAGAGACCTAAGAAATTTTCTATTTATCTCATCTTGATCAAGCCTAACCTTAGCACTCTCCAGTTGACTCACCAGTTTGTAAAACCTATCAAAGATTTGGGTGATACTCTCATTTTTCCCACTGGTGAAGTTCTCATAGGCTTGTTTAAGAAGATCTCTTTGGTTTCTCTTAGAACTAGCATTCCCAGCAAACCTCTTTTCCAGAGCATTCCAAAGTTCATGAGCATCATCAAATTTCTTGAATTGATGTTGATACTCATTGGGAATTGCAATCTGAAGGATGCTGAGGGCTTTCATCTCAATCATTCTACTTTTCTTTTCAGCATCTGTCTTTGGTGGTGGTTTCTTCTTTGGTTTTCCATTCTCATCCAGTTCAATGGTATTAGTAGGAACAGTTTCAATGATTTGCCAAACATCATAGTCCATTAGTTGGACATGCTGTTTAATTCTTAGTTTCCACATCTCAAAATCAGATGGTTTGAGCATGGGAACACGAATGTTAGACCCTGATCCACTGTTATCAGAAGAACCTCCCGAATCCATTGAAACAAATTGATTTTAAAAAAAACAGTTTGAAAAAAAAATAAAGCAAGGTAAAGCAAAAACCTTCAACTGGTGATCAAAGGAACCTTAATGATAAGGCTCTGATACCACTTGTCAGGATCGGATATATATTATATCAAATAACAAGAACTAACTTTTAAATAATAAATCAGAGTAATATAAAAGTTAATCTTTAACTATGATCACAATCAACTAAGAAGTTGCGGAATCACACTTAATTGATTAAAGAAGGTTTTAAACAAAGATTAATTCAATCAAACAGTAGTTTTATTAACCAACCAGAATGATTACAAAAGCAAACTTCACCCCCAATCTAACTTATTCTGTTAGACGAAGAACACAGACTGTTCTTAGGTTTCAACAAGAAACTTAGAGGCTAAAACACTTTCAGAAAAAATGAATAACAATAAGAACAAATGCTTTGAATAATGAGATCAAGTCGTCGTCGTCAATTGATCATCTAATGAAGAATATATATACTCTTGATCCTCCTTGAATTGTTGACAGTTAGGTAATCTTCTATCTTCTGAGATAATCTTGATAATCTTCAAAGTATTTCGAGATATCTTCTAAGATAGGATTTTCCAAATATAGCTCAACAGAAACTGTTTAATGAACACAACAGTTCTTTAGTCTTCTAACAGTCTTCAGCTTCAAGGTCTTCTAACAGTTTTGACTTTGCCAACTAACAGTTCTCAACTGTTTTCATATTTTCAACAAACAGTTTTAAACTGTTTCACCAACCTTTACCAAACAGTTCTCATTTTCATGCTCAATAACTTAGATTATTTCCCAACAGAGTCCCGGCCAGAATTCATACTGTCTTAGGTGGTGCGATCTATTTTGGTGATAATCGGGAGTCCCGGCCCAAAAAGCACTAGAGTAGAGTTAAACATACTAGACTGGGTCTAAGTGCTCTATGAGGTTCTAGGAGTCGTATCAGTTAGGTACGATTGATACAGGGTGTTACCTACCAGAAATAGCATGACTTGGCGGGAAGTGCCCAAACCTTGCGTCAAGTATGTGAAATATGGGTCCTAGGTCTAATATATATTATTTATGGGTTTGATGATATATAATTAGAAAATTTTATCTGCAATTACTAATTAAACCAAACTTTTAATTTGTAGATGGCAACCAACTCTACTAGTACTAACAATCTCTTTCTCCGCTCTATCCTTGAAAAGGATAAGCTTACCGGACCAAACTTTCTCAGGTGGGAGAGAAATCTCCGAATCGTGCTTAGGCACGAGAGAAAGTGGCATGTCCTAGAACAACATCTAGGAAATCCTCCTGCCAGTAATGCTAGGGCAGACGTCAGGGAGGCTTTTCAGAAGCGCTCCAATGACGCCCTAGATGTTAGCTACCTCATGCTTGCAACTATGAGTCCAGAGTTGCAGTCTAGCATGATGGAGACTCCTGCCTATGACATGATCCGCCAGCTGAGGGACATGTTCCAGGAGCAAGCTCGCACAGAACGTTATGATGCCACCAGGGCATTCAACTCGTGCAAGATGGCTAAGGGGACCTCGGTCAGTAACCACGTCATGAAAATGAAAGGTTACATGGACCACCTAGAGCGACTTGGGCACCCAGTACCGTTGCAGCTAGCAACGGATACGATACTTAACTCGTTGTCAGATGACTATAAGCCTTTTATAGTCAACTACAACATGAATAACATGGAGAAATCCGTGGCTGAGTTGCACTCTATGCTCAAGACTGCTGAGCAGAGTATCGGTACCAAGTCCAAGGACATTCTCATGGTAGGACATGGCGGACATAAGAAGAGGAAGGGGCGCAACGGAAAGGAAAAGGGCAAGGCCCAGCCCAGCCAGAATGTACCTAGGGCTAATAACGACAACAATGGCAAGAAGCCGAAGCCGAACAAAGCAAGAACCGAGAATCGGTGCTTCAAGTGCGGTGAGGTCGGGCACTGGAAAAGAGATTGTCCGAAGGGTCACGAGGCAGGTGGCAAGGCTGGCCCCTCAGGTATCGTGTGAACAGCTTCTTTATCACTTTCCACTTGTAAAAGTTTTTTTACGAGTATTCTAATGTCTTGCAATCGTTTATTACAGGAGGAGATGGAAAGTGATGCGGCCCAGCATAAAGAGATCCTACATGCAGCTTGCGAATATTATAATAATTTTATATTTCCTAGTTTTTAAACTCTTTTAAGTTTATCTAAACTTTTTTTATCTTGTTTGTTTTTTGGGAACTTTTGGATTAAGTTTATGGAAATTTTAATTATTTAGTTCATATCCGTGCGTGTATTTTATGAATCAAAGATTGGTGCAGTAGTGACTAAAAGAATACCAATAAGTCAAGTCTTGACTTGATTGGTGATTCATGGTAATCTTATGCTGTGATTTGTTGTAGTTACATAAATGTTGGCTCCACTACTCAAAATACTTAAATAAACAACTGTTGTTTATAAAATTGGATAGTTTTTCTAATTTAACAAGTGTTTAAGTTTTTGTGAAAAGTGAATGTTCAAAGTCTTGAATAAATGGAAATAATAGTCATTATTTCTAAGTGAAAATAGTTTTTTGATAAAACATTTAAGAAAGTATAAAAGTGATTATAGTAGTTACTATAATCAAGGGAGTTTTATACTAAATGTTTTTAATGGAAAGAAATTTAAAATGTCTTCACAAGTGTTTTTGCTCTTATGGCTAGTTTAATGAAACCACTTTCTCTAATTAGAATGATGGATATATAGAGATCCAAGTTTTGGTTTCATAAAACAAATTTCTGACAAAAACTAGGTCTTAAAATATGTGTTTAGAACACAAGTTTTAGGCATGGTAGTCAAGGATTGACTAAAGCCTAAAAGGATGTTTTAAAGTAATACAGTTTTTCATAGAAGATAGTGAGAGCATCTGACTAATGTATTTATCAGAGTTAATAATAGATTTTTAACTAGTATGATAAATACAAGATTGAACCTTTTTAGAGTATATAATTATCGGATGTTTTTAGAAGTTATCTAAAATAGTAAGTTCTTGAGAAAGAACTAATCCGAGTAATGCATGACTTATTGAGAGGTAATCAATAAAGATACCATTGCAAGATTTTGAGTAAAGTTATGACTTAAATAAAATTATACATGTCTTAAAATGTTCAGCAAGTCAGCTTAATGTTTTGTTGGCTGGTCAACGTTAGAAATGATGAAATAGGATGTTCTTTAACATTCTTAGTAGTGATTTTAGATTAGTGTTGGTATACACAGGGAATCTAATTTCAAGGTTCTTACAAGAAGGTGTAAGAAAGTTTTATCATTTCAAATAATCCAGTATATCTACAAATGTAATTAAAGTTTTTAATTTCAAGGAAGTTATTTTGTAAAATCAGAAACTTTGGAGTTATTTCCAGTTTCTCCAAGTTTAAGGAATTTTATAAAATAAGTAAGTCTAGAATTGTTCTTAGGTTGCAAGAACGATTTCTAGCAAAACCAAGAAGGAGCACTTCAGGGTGCTAGTCTTGAGTTTTAGGTTTATAATCATATTAATTTTTTCTTGTAATCTGTTATAAGTTACAATGCAAAAGTAATAAGTAATTCAGATATACACCCTGAATCGAGTCAATGAAATGGTAGAAATTATACATCTTTATTCCAGGGCGGAATATGGAAGGGTGTAGAAATTAGTTTCACTGTTCTTCACAAATTTTGTATGTTTTGGTTCATCCAGGAATAAACTAGGTTTATTCTAAACATTATCCGTGACTACTTATCGTGGTGGGAACTATGATAGGGCTATAAAGTCATCGTAATTTTGGGGTAGATTCGAAAGTATGTAAAATATAGCTGCAAAAGGTTTTTGCGGACCAAAATTGACAGATATTCGTTAGGGTTACGAATATTGGATTAACCCACTGTGAAAAATACTTCGTGGATTCATGTCAAATGTATTTATCACATAGGTTATCCTTAAGCCTGAGGTATTTGGTTTGGGATGCGGTAACTGTTGTCTTCTTAGCGCGTTTTAACTCCACGCCGTAACAGGGTGGTCATAAGGAGCGTGTATAGATTCAGTGGGAGCCGTATTTCCAAATGCAAATATTCAAGATGGTAATTGCACCTTCTTTCTAGAAGAGATATTTCCGGGCCCCTTGACTGATTAAAGAAACTGGTAAGTGCACGGCCGTGCCCAAACGAACTGATATGTTCTTTGTCGTTTATCACGCAGTTTTGAAATCAAGTATGTCATGAACCAATTTTTTTTTTTAGTCTCTGAGTTGACTTTCTCCATGCTCATGCTTAAAATTGAAATATCGCGCTGCAAGGGACAAACCTATATATATGCATGTATGTATATATAAAAATGTATCCATTCATGAACATGGAGTTTATGATAGTTTAGTTTGTAAACAGTTAGTTTATAACAGGTTAATTCTAAGCAGGTTTCTTATGAAGTTTTATCACAAGTTACTTTGCGGTATAAGAGTTCTTATAACCTGGTTACCCTAAGTGTCTGGCTAGGGACCTCCTTAGGCTAACAATGTGCAGTAACTATTACTTATCTTGCACAAGTGGGAGTCTGTTAGATTATGTGCAGAGATAATTAATGGGCACATTGTATCCAATGTTATAAGAGACTAAAGGGTCACACTGCTACACACCCAAATCAGAACAGTTGGATTTCACCATAAATCTGTGTGGAAATAATTAATCATTTGGATTAATTGTTAAAGAGAAAAGTAAATAATTAATCAGTAAGTATTAATTATTGAAAAGAGAGAAATAAATAATTAATCAGTTTGTATTAATTATTAGAAAAGAAATAAATATTAAATAGTTATTTATTATTTAAAGAGAATTAAATATTAAGTTTTAATATTTAACGGAACAGTTAATTAATAGTTAATTAATTAACTAGTAAAAGTCCAGGGGGTCAAAGCGAGAAGATTGAAAGTTTAATTAAAACCAGTGGGCTTTTAATTAAACGGACTTAGGTCCATCTAATCCTTATATATATCCTTAAGTCTAAAGGATTAACACAAGGAGAAGATAATAAGGGATTAAGGAAGATAACCCTATCCACCTCACACACACTCTCTCTCTCTCTCTCGATCTCGATCTCTCTCTCTCGGCTCCTCTCTCTCGTCGACTTGGAAGAAAAACACCAAGGGTGTTTTTCGACTTGGTGGTCGACGCAAGGCACACACACACTCTCGGTTTTTGAGTGTTAAAGCTAAGGTGAATCCTGGAGCGGTCTAGCAGCCAGTTCATTAGAGGTGCAGTAGTGGTGGACTTACTTTAGCAATCCCATTGTCTCTAATCAGGTATATTTTTCTTATAACCTTATCTGTGGATTGTTTGTTTGTTAGAAACTATGATTTGATCATTAGTTTTAAAGATCCTAACCCTTTTGGGGTTTAGAGGGTTGTGTTTAATCCAATTTTGCTTTAGGATTGAACCAGTAGAATCAAACCCAGGTTTGACCAGTTTGTGTCATATGGTGGTTTGGTCAGATCAAAACCCTTCAAGGACTCCCATGAGCTTCTTTTAGCAGCTATTAAGGCTAAAGGATCAGGTATATGTTTCGGTAGGGATTTAGCAACCTCATCTTGATATTATTGGTGATCCTCAAAGATATTATGGTATGTGACCATTGTGAGGTTCCTATTGATGTGTTTATAGAGCTTCACATGCTCTTTCCACTCTGCTCCAAGTGCTAGCAAGAATACAAAGTTCACATCGAGGTCGGCGCGAGCAATCTTGTTTGACCGCAGCTCGTTTTGCAGTTTACAGAAACGGCTGTATGTATCAGCTAGGGGTTCGTTCTCATGAGCAGAGAACTCGTGGAAGCTGTTGACTAGTTGAGTGCGCTTTATAAACTCCCCCTGGTCTATACCCTGTAGTTGCTTCTCTATCTCATCTCAAATACCCTTGGCAGTTTCAAGACTGTCTACCTTCATATACATCTCTGAAGATAGTCCTTATTTTAGATGGTACTTTGCCAATTTCTCAGCCTTCTTCCTTTCCTTTTTAGCAGTCGTCAACTCGTCGAATGTCTTTTCTCGTTCATCTCTTTTGATAGGGGGATTGTTGTCTGGTTGAGCTTCAATAATTTTAATATACTTTTTGTTGCCGGTATAATGCAATCAATCATCATAGCCACATAAACTTCATTATGTTGTAGGAAGTCCATGAGCATTCCTTTCCAAAAAAAGATAGTCATTTCGAAACAAAACAGGAGGTTTTGTATCATTTCCGATTGCAAGAATCTCGTTAGAGCCGGACATGATTACACTTGATTGATTAAGGATCATTGATTTGTTGAAGTGGAATGATTGTCAAAAACTGTTCTTGTCAAATTCGAATAAGTATCACTTCAAATTTGATGTCCTTAAAAATTAGCACAGGTTCGAATCTCCTTAAATTCGAATGGTTGATAATTGGTTTAAATGAGGTTCGAATGGATGATTCGAAAGGTACACAAAATTCAACGGTATATGGTTCACTTAAAGGTTCAGGTTCGAATAGATTTTAATCTGAATGGGTGATGTGCTCGAATTGATTAATGTTTAGTTTAGTTCGAATTAGATGTGTCTTCGAATGAGTTCTAGATTCGAATTGGTTCTAATCAGGTTCAGTCCAAGTGCAGGTATGGTTCGAATGATGTCTCTCATTCGAATTGTCTTGGATTCAAATTGTCCTTAGTAGTTCAAGTTCAGTTCAGGAATTTGAATAGATCAAATGATTCGAATGAACCAATGATTCGAATTGGTATTCTGCTTGAGTGGTTAACACTTAACCATTTTCTAAAAATTTGGCAGAGTTTCATTTCTGGATTCGAATATTAAGTAACCAAGTATTGTATTCGAATGTAGCCCTTCGAGCTCAAATTCAAGACTTGAATTCAAATGTCAAGTAACCAGTTTCACGCTCGAATGCCCAACACTTAGAATCTTTGTTCAAACTTGAATAAGCTCGAATGTCAGACTCAGTATCATGCTCGAATGCCAAGTAACCAAGATCACTTTCGAACTTGAATCACGTAAACACGCTCAAATGACTCTGAGATTAGTATACCTTTCGATCTCGAATGATACACACGTTCGAACTTCACACAAACACCCAAAACTTTGATTTTTCACTTTTTGAAGATCAAAATCTCGGATCTATTGTGTTCTTCGTGTTTTTGAGCAGAATTTTTAACTTCTTCAATTCTAATCAGAATCAAATAACTAGTCCCAATTAATTCGAAATTGAATATCAATCAAAAAGCAATGCGACTCAGTAGTAAAGAACACCAACAGAGATGATTCTAGTGAAGAACAGTACATACGAAACTTCTGGATCAGCGTCGAAATGAACAATAACTTTCAGTTCTTAATGAATTCGAACAAAAACAGTTGTAATATGTTCAAATCTACCCAAAATAGTAAACCTTTGATGATCGAACACTAATCAGCCCCAAAACAGATCAAATCAAGCCATTCCAACGATGAAAGTACTCGGTTCGAACAATGAACAGTAGCAGCTTGGATCAGTGTTTGGATCAATCAAGAGCCAATCTTACAAGTTTGCTCTGATACCAATTGTAAACATAATCAAGTGATGAAACTTTGCTAAATCGGTGATGAAAGTGTATAAACCGTGAGATAGAATAGGAAAATACACACAACACCTTTTGGTAAAATATTGATAATATTGCAAAGCTTAAGAAACAAGGGAGTCTCATCCCTATTTTATAGGCTTTGGCCTATATACAAAATCACTCCCTCAATTTTGTAAATCTAACAAAACCGAAAACCTTTTGGTTTTATTCTTGAGGTCGACGGTTAAAAAAGAAGAGTGAGAGAGTTTTTTCTTAATTTGGTTAACCTTTAAATGAAAACCTTAACCCTTTATCTATACTTGGATGAATCATAATTAGATTTGGAAGCTAAATCATTATATATAAGATAAGATATCATCCCAAATAAATTTATAAACCAATAATTTTTATTATTATTAATTAAAACTACACTTACTACTGATTTATAATAGTTATCATAAATTTCCTTCTCCGAGTGAGATTACATGTTTAAATTACAGACACTCACAAGTGTAACTATTAAGAGTCTTATTACATTAGACGTGACATAGATCTAACACTTATTGCTTAAAATCACAAGCAAGTGGATGTTAATGCTTAAAAGTTAAGTATCTTTTTCTTTTTTTATATAAATAACAAGTATACTAATCTATTTAATCATCTTTATAAAATAGAATGTTTAATGCGTGAGCATAGCATAGTTTAAAACTTATCTCTTTGTCTTGTTGAGCAATCCAACCCCGGTGAACGAGCCAAATTTCATTGAATCGGTCTTGGGATCTTGACGGGGAGTCAGGACATATCAAAGGTATTGACGTCTAGTGTGGAAATTCATGGACATCATAACCTACACACATAATTTATTTAAAAATACTTGTTTAGAAAATTTGGTGTTTTGATTTATTCTAACTTAAAAGTTAGTAATGTACATATTAATAATTCATAACAGAACCCATTTTATGTCATGCTTGGTAAACCACCGTTTAGATCGGGAACGGAAGGGGTATAAGTGATGCGATCTTTTCTGCACCCAAATTGATAATGTTGGAATAACTCAAACCAAAAGGACGACAATAGTGACAGGTACTTTTATGTTTTGTTTATTATGTAAACAACATAAAACTTATTTTGTATGGACTTTATAATTGATTATACACGTGTTACTATGTGCATCTTTAATAGAAAATATTTTAAAAAATGAAAAAAGGAAGCGGCAAAACTAGGCATACCGACGAGAATATTAGAGGCGACACTTTTAGGTGCGACATGTGTAATATGGATGATGTTATTAGTGATAACAAGCAATAAAAATAAGTAAAGGACAATAATAGAGGCGACACCATTAGTAGCGACAATTGAGCATAAGTGACATAGCAAGATGACTTGTCTCTTCTTAAGCCTTTAACGGCAACATTGAGGGGACTTAGCTGCGACATATGTCACTGCATACCCATAATTCTATTAGGATATATATGGAGTCCACTAGATTAGGGCCCAGGCCTATTAGGGTTTACCATTTGTACTCTATTTATATATTATTATGAAATGTAATTAGTTAAGGAGTTACATAATCCAACATCTTATCAGAGCTTAGGCTTAACCATTCCTCCCGTCAGAACCCTACTATTTTCGACGCCGTCTACGCTGGAGTTGCCTTCTCTTTTTAACCTTCCAGCCATTCTCTTTCTTCCAAACCCCTCTCTCTAAACACTCAACTCTCTCTTCTATGTAAACACTGTAAAAAAAAAATTCACCGGCCACCGCCGCCGCCAACTTCCGCTGCGTGCCTCCCGCCGGAACCCTAACATTTTCCGGTACCGTGCCTCCTCTTCTCTGGCTACCTTCTTATCTAAAGCCTTTCCTTGCTGTCTCATTCATTTTCCGACCAACCACTCTCCCCTTTTCCGGCTACTTCTCCTCTCTAAATATATCTACACTTTCTTTTTACCTTTAAAAAAGAACATTGCCGGAACCGTAAAATTCTCTAGCGCCGTCATCGCCGGACTTCTCCTTTACTCTGGCCACCTTATCTCTATCATCTTCTGGCCGCTGCTCCATAACCGACGTTGTCGTGTGCTTTCCCATAGCCGCAGCCGCAGCCACTACTTCTATTTCTCTTCTCCGTTGCTGCCGTGCGCTTCTGCATAGGCGCCGCCGCCGCTTCTGTACCTCCTGCCTCTTCAAAAAAGGCTGCCGCCGACCTCTTCCGCTTGCCTGGCCTGTCGCCGCTTGCCTTACTTTCTGCTCCAGCACTACCTTTTTTGCTGTTGTTTACCTTGTTCCGGCGCGCCGCTGCCCCTGCCGGGATACACCTCCGCCTCTTTGTTCTCTATAAATTCTCTCTCTTGTCATCTGCATTACACAGAAAATGCACTGCCGGTCATAGTTGTCCTCTTTCTCTCTAAACATCGTTCAGGCTCCCACCTTTCTCACCATTCTGCTTCTCATTACTCTCTTTCTCTTTAAACACTTTCACGTTCTGTTTTTTTTTTCTTGTGAAGAATCGCCAACTTTCTCCTTGCCTCTTCAAAAATATAGAAAAGCAAATGATAAAGCAAAAATGCACACTCTGTCGTCCAACAACATTCTCCAAGAAGTTCACTTCTTGTGGTAGGGCTCGAGAATAGCAAACGAAAAAAAAAACAGTGTTTACCCACCCACTGCTCAATTTTAAAAAAAAATATGTTTCTTATTTATTTTTACTTTTTTTATTATTAGTTAGATTTAGTTTGAGTCTTTGTAATTAACCTCCGCAAACTGCGGGGGTATTAGGATATATATGGAGTCCACTAGATTAGGGTTCAGCCCCATTAGAGTTTTACCATTTGTAGTTTATTTATATTGTTTGTGTGTAATGTTATTAGTTGAGGAGTTATGTAATTCAACAAATTCATGTATTGAAGAATTACTTTCTTTGAGCAATTAGAGTTATATATACCAGCTTAAACAAAACTATTTATTAAAAGCTGAAAATTAGTTACCTACGTACTGCTTTTTAAGCTAATTTTAGAGAATTTTATTCATAAACACTTATAAGCAAATGTTATACGTATAGTCGAAGTTATTCAAGCTGATTTTGACTGAAATACACATCCAAACCCACTTGATAGGTTCATTGATCCAAAACCACACAAACTACATGATTTTGAACAAGCTTACAAGTATACCTCTACACAAGAATAACCATCAACCCTCCAACCACCCACCTTCACACAACTAGTTATGTCATGTATGAAACATGGTGGTGCACAAATGGCAGTGACTAGTAATCATTTTATTTAATTTACTTCAAATTCCTACTTGCCAGTACACAGTAAATGGAAATGTATCCTTGTTTAAGCTACTCGGAGGAAGTCGAACATTTGGTTTAGATGTACACAACGACTCTGCCCACAAAAACCTCGGTTGTTATAATTTTATTTCCAGATCCACACCCATTTTATACTTGTCATGTCAACACAACCACAATTGTCATCTAATCATGCTGCGGTGACGGTGGTTCTGAGAACCACAAACAAAAACTGGTGGCTGAGAATGGCGGCACACGTGTTTTGCGTCCTCTTTGGACAGACAACTGCTACACTACTAGGACGACTATACTACAACAAAGGAGGAAAAAGCGTTTGGTTAACATCACTAGTCGAAACTGTGGGCTTCCCGATTCTTATCCCTTTTTATCTCTACTTTAAACCATTAACAAATGATAACCTAACATCCAATAATAATACAACCAATCCACCTTCTGCTTGGATCCTTTCCGCAATCTACATTTCTCTAGGAGCACTACAATCAGTAAACAGTATATTATACTCAATTGGACTATTCTACCTTCCCCTATCAACATTTTCACTCATATGCACAACACAGCTTGCTTTTAATGCTTTCTTCGCTTTCTTTCTCAATGCCCAGAAGCTAACTCCTTTAATAGTAAACTCATTAGTCCTTCTAACGATATCTACAGTTATACTGGTTCTCCAAAGCAATTTTGAAGAAAATTATCAAGTGGGCATGTCAAGAAAGAGGTACTTAAAATTGGGATTTGTTTGTACAGTTGTTGCATCTGCACTTTATTCACTGGGTCTTTCCCTTACCCAACTATCTTTTCAGAAAGTATTAAAAGGGGAAACATTCACTATGGTTTTGAGTATGATAATCTACCAGTCACTAGTTGCATCTGTGGTAACCATCTTGGCACTATTCATAAGTGGTCAATGGAATGATTTGAAGACAGAAATGATAGACTTTGGATTGGGAAAAATAACATACGTGGTTATTATAATTTGTATTGCGGTTTCATGGCAGATTGCTACAATTGGTGGAGTGAGTTTGATCTTCGAGGTTTCGTCCCTATTCTCGAATGTGATTAGTACTTTGGCTTTGCCCATTATCCCGATCTTAGCGGTTATCGTATTCCATGAGAAGATGAATGGGATGAAAGTGATTGCCACTGTGTTGGCTATTTGGGGTTTTGGTTCCTATGTGTATCAGCATTATCTTGATGAGGTAGACACCAAAAATGGAAGGGAGGTTGTAGGTGAAGTTTCTCAAACATAAACAATAAGTATTGTTATAACTAGAAGCAATCCCTGATGTGAGTTGTGATTTTATCGTATTAGTATTTCAAATGGAGGTGAAATGAAGCTGGTCAAGTTATAATATATACATTACCCAAGGCTTAAAATACATTATGAATAGTATTTGCTAAAATATGCTAGCATACTTTAGATTCTAACTATCAGGATCAGTTAACATGTGGATGTAGGCTAGCCGGTGAACACACTTGCCTATTACAATTGATGTCTATGTGATAAACTCCCTTTTAATTGTTTTCCGTGTCATTTTCTTTTACTTTTTTTTTGCCCTCATTCATTCTTTAGTTCTTTCAGTCCATTTTTCTTTTTCCTTATGGTCATTGTGTTGTATCCTATTTTTCAACACCTCCTTTTCTTTTCTTTTTCTATTGAGATAACTCTATAGAATAGTAACCTACTTTAAAATTTATTCTACTAAAGTCACTCAAACTTTTTTTGTATCTCAAAAACCACTCAACTTTTTATTTTGTTTCAATTCTATGTGCTACATAGGTAACTTGCTATAGCAAGTTAATTACCAAGTTACCTTCCATTTTATTTATTTAAATAACAATTAAATACCACCTAAATATTAATAATTAATATTAATAGTACTTAATATTTCTAAACATATAACAAATCGCACACCTAAATAATTACATCGATGCGCACTTTTAATTTTTTTTATTTAAATAACTAAAATAATTAGCACCTAAATATTAGTAATACTTAATATTTCTAAACAAATAACAAACGCACACTTGATTGATTGCATCGATGCCCAACTTTAATTTTTTTTATTTAAATAACTAATAAATAATTAATACCAAAATATTAATAATACTTAATATTTCTAATAACAAAATCAAAATTGATTGCCCTGCAATAGAGTGGTCTTCAAATAACCAATCAAAAATTGCCCAAGATACAAATAAAATAATAAATTATATATCGATGCCAAACGTATATATTTCTAATCAAAATCGATGCCCAACATATATATTTTCAAACAAAATTCAATTAATATCCAAAAAAACAATTATTAACCTAACAATATAATCACCCCAAAAATGTTTCCAAGTGCTGAAGCTCATATATCTTGATCAATATGAACTCCGTCTTGAGTAAAATGATGTAAAACACCCCTTCATAAATCTCTTGAATTCTATATAAACAAAAAAAAGGTAAATCTGTGTTTAAAAGTGATAAAGTAACTAGAAAGATTAGTTTTGTATATTTACCTTGATCACGCTTGTAGTACACCGGCTTTTTTAGGCCTACCTTTCGGCCTGACTTCCCTTGGTGGCGGGTCTTTTTTTTTGCTTCTTGCAAGACTTAATATTATGCCCCTTTTCTTGACAATTTTGACAAGTCATCTTTATTCCAATCCTAACTTTTTAATGCTTTATCTCCTTCTCACAAGCATCTCTTTTCCTCTTTATTGTTGGTCTACCGGGCATCAGTCTTTCTTTAGGAGGTAGAGGCTTAATGTCATTTGTTTTAGGCCACGATGAACTACCATTTAACATGTCCTTTTTAAGCCAATTATTGACATATATTTGCGGGTCCTTGTTGAGGAAGGCTAGTGCCGCAATTGCATGGACACAAGGAATGTCCGATAACTGCCATGATCTACAACTACAAAAATGTGTATTAATGTTCACTACGAATGCAGCGTGATCATTCATTGCTTCAAATTGGTTGTAATCACTTGAAATCACACTCCATTGGCCAAATAAGCCAAATGTTAATAACTACAAAATTGTAAAGGATATGTGAGTAGTAAAATAAGATTAATTACCTTTGTTTCATTTAAAACAATTCTATCTTGTAATGGTCAATATACAAAGCAATACGTCCACCATTTGCTACCCCATGATCCAAGAATATATAAATATCCAAATCATATTTTATAATTCTTAAACTAGTGTTTAAAGTCTTCCCATTAACACAATAGTATAGCCCTGTGCATTTTGATGTGGTTACCTTCTCGATGAATACAAAAGATTGGAACTTGAAAACGATGTTATTCTTCCAAAAAGAAAGAGTTATGATGATTCAATATCATCTAAAAGAAGTTGAATTGCAAGATAAATATAAAAAACAAAGACAGTTGTATTGCTTGAATAATTAGTATCATGCATTATATACAAATTAAACAAAATGTAAAGTAGCAGACCAGCAGTAAGCTTTAGAATTTGCATATATGAATAGAAAAATATAAAGAACAAATCAATGCTAATTGAATGAAAACAAGAGCAGCCCACAATCACATTCCCTAATTAAAGAAGTAAGAACTCTAGTTTTCATAAAGGGAGTCACGCAACATCAACAGGGAGTCACGCAAAATCAAAAACGAAGGGACATGGGCGTATGACATCAACTTTGATCAATCAGGTATTGAAGTCCACGATTTTGTTTTCAAAATTAAGGATTATTAATATAAATTATTAATATTTAGTTGTTATTTAATTGTTATTTAAATAAAAAAATGGAAGGTAACCTGGTAATTTGCTATAGCAAGTTACCTATATAGGATTACATAGGATTAATACAAAAAAAAGTTGAGTGGTTTTTGATTTTTTAGGATACAAAAAAAGGTCGAGTTACTTTAGTAAAACAAATTTAAAAATAAGTTATTATTCTATAGAGTTAAATCTTTTCTATTCTATTAATCTGTAGTTCGATTACCTATTTGTCGGATGCCTTTTTCCTATTGTTTTCCTTCCTTCTTTCTATTTCTTGCTATGACACGTGTTTCCATCTCTTATTACATTATTTATATCCTATACTTTTATTTAATAACTATGATTATCCTTTTATTTCTATTCTTTCTATTTCTCTTTTCTTTTAATATGTTCTTCGTTACTATAGATCATGTTATTACACTCAAACTCTATTTTTAGTATATATATAGATTTTTATTTTTTGTTTCCGTCACAAAGTACGGACGTTTAATACTAGTTGAATACATTTTCAATCAGAATATTATCACTTTTAAGTTTTTAGCACCATTTAAAAAACAGATTGGGCTGGTCTGGGTTAACCTAAGGATTCTTTGTCTATTTTGTGTAATATCCCAAATTTATTAAAATTATTACATGAGGTGTCAAATAAAAGTTTAGAGAAATCGTTAAAATTATAATTTATTGAATAGTTTAGAATAATGGTTTTAAATATATTTTCATTGAGATTTATAAACATTATATTATTAAGTTGTAAGTCGAATAGGGAACAATTTATCCAATTTTAAGTTAATATACAATATATATATATATAAACAAAAGAAATTTAAGTCTCACCATTTACGTCCCACACACATTTAAACAAAATAAATTTCTAGAAAAGAGAAGAACGAGGAGAAGGGACTTGCAAATCTGGAAAACTACGGATTTAATGAAAGATTTCTTCATTCATTTGGATATGATGGAATCAAGAGTGAAAAGTAGAATCTTCAAGTAAGTATCATCTTTCTTATTGTTTTTGGAAAGTTTAGGGCATTAATGGGGTAATTGTATATTACATTCAAGAAAGGATTTTATGATTAATAAATCATTTCCGGCATTCTTATATGTTAATTTAAGATCAAGTAAGTGAACCAAGTAGAAAAATTGGGTTAATTTGATTTAATGGGTCAAATGGATTTCTTGAGTAAGCTTTAAATGAGAAGTGGTAAATGAATAATATGATGTTAAAGGATGCTATGGAGTTTATTATAATGATACTTGATTATTGGAATCATTTAAAATCAAATTTGGAATATTTTTGGTTGAAAATTTGTAAAGGTAGAACTGTAAACATCAACTATGATATTTGTTTCTTCCTAAGGCCGTAGAATATTCACCTAAGGCTGTAGAAAGGAGGAAGTACCTCCTATGGCCGTAGGATTGAGAGTGTACCACCTACGGTCGTAGAAGGGAGAGTGTACCTACTAAGGGCGAAGAAAGGAAACCTAAGGCCATAGAAGGGACTGTTTGGACTTTATTTGACATTCATATGGAGTTAAGACTATATATTTATATTGATACATTATGTAGGTAATAGTTGATAACCAGTTAAAGGTAGAAGAGAAATAGATGGTGTAGTTGTGGGTTGGACAGGCTTCAAAGTTGTAACAGATCACCTAAGGTGATTTTCTCAAATTCAAACTTGTAAATAATGATTTAAAAAGTTAAATTACTTATGTGATCATGCTTATGAAATCTAAGTACTAGTAGAGAGATAAATATACATGTAGAGATGGGATGGTAATTGTATATATGAGTATAGATTATGTATGAATAATACATAATATGCCAAATCTTTATTGGTTTAATAGTAAAGTTAGTATGAACTCGAAAATAAAGTTAATGAACTAATTAGAAGGTATTACCAAATAAACTAGTAAGTAAAGTATGTGAGGGTGTATATGTAATAGCTTACGATCAGTGGTTATAATTGTAAAGTATATATATATATATAGGGGATGGTTCATGCGAGAACCGTTGTTAGTGCGAGAACCACGAGAACCAATCTCAACCGTTCCTTGGATATGGGAAGTATCATGGATGGAGAGCGTGGAGGGATAGGGTGTGGCAGGGTGCATGTGAGGAATTCATGGGTGGACAATGACATTAAAGGAGGGGGAATTGGACGGCTTAGATTGGTTCTTGCGGTTCTCGCGCTAACAACGGTTCTCGCATGAACTTTTGTCTATATATAAAGTTCATGCGAGAACCGTTGTTAGCGCGAGAACCGCAAGAACCAATCTAAGCCGTCCAATTCCCCCTCCTTTAATGTCATTGTCCACCCATGAATTCCTCACATGCACCCTGCCACACTCTATCCCTCCACACTCTCCATCCATTAAACTTCCCATATCCTAGGAACGGCTAAGATTGGTTCTCGCGGTTCTCGCACTAACAACGGTTCTCGAATGAACCCTCCCCTATATATATATATATATATATATATATATATATATATATATATATATATATATATATATATATATATATATATATATTGGGAGGTTCAAATGAGAACCTTAAATTAATTGAGAATGAAAGACTCAATCCTAGCCGTCTAATTCCCCTTCTTGAATGTTATTGTACACCCATGAATTCCTCACATGCACCGTGCCACACTCGATTCCCCCACACTCTTCATCCATGAATTTCACTTACAAAACGAACGGCTAAGACTTAGTCTCCCATTCTCAATTAATTTTTCATTCTCATTTGAACATTCCCATATATATATATATATAGGTGAGGGTTCATGCGAGAACCGTTGTTAGTGCGAGAACCGCGAGAACCAATCTCAGCCGTTCCTTAGATATTGGAAGTTAAACGGATGGAGAGCGTGGAGGGATAGAGTGTGGCAGGGTGCATGTGAGGAATTCATGGGTGGGCAATGACATTGAATGAGGGGGAATTGGACGGCTCAGATTGGTTCTCGCATGAACTTTTTACTATATATATATATATATAGACAAAAGTTCATGCGAGAACCGTTGTTAGCGCGAGAACCGCGAGAACCAATCTAAGCCGTCCAATTCCCCCTCTTTCAATGTCATTGCCCACCCATGAATTCCTCACATGCACCCTGCCACACCCTATCCCTCCATGCTCTCCATCCATGATACTTCCCATATCCAAGGAACGGCTAAGATTGGTTCTCGCGGTTGTCGCACTAACAACGGTTCTCGCATGAACTCTCACCTATATATATATATATATATATATATATATAGAGAGAGAGAGAGAGAGAGAGAGAGAGAGAGAGAGAGAAAGAAAGAGAAAAGGGTATGTGAGAAGTTTTTTTTTTGTGAAAAGTGCCCGAAGTCTTTTTAACCACTAGATAGTTTAATCAAGGGCTATGATTATGTATGATAATATTGTAATATATTTAAATAAAATTTTATGGTATTTAATTATAATAAATAAGGACAATAAAGACAATTCAATCCTCTCTCCCCTCCTATCTCTTCTCTCCTCCCTATAAGAACGCCCCTAGCCTGCCATTTCCTTTTATCAAATTATAAAACCCTATATCTCATCTACCCTCCCTTTCTCTCAATCCATAACCGCAGACGATGTAAAATGATATATGTAGAATTGCCGGCGATGAGAAGAACACTACCGCCGCTTTACGGATCTCCTCTCTCTCTATCTCACCACTTGATTCTTCATAGACACACCACCTCAACCACCTTCATCGCCCACATAGACTTTTCTCTCTTCATCGCCGGCGACATAGATCCCATCATCGTTTGCCACCCCTGCTCGTCCTCTCTTCCTCACTGTTAAAACAATGTTCGCCGCCGCCACTCTACTTAACACTGCCCCCATGCCCCGCACCCCCAATACGAGAGTCGCCATCTTCAAGCACCATATTTTCTGTGTCGAAGATGAACATAGCTCTTCCAATATCGATAAACATGCGACTGTTAAACAATAAACAAATCTTAGTGGTGGGTAAGATGCTTCAACTCATCGACTTTTGGTTATGAAATATGAACTAACCAAAACAGTTTATTTGATTTTTTATTCTAATTTTGTTTTTATTTTATTTTTTATTCTAATTTTATTTTATTCAGTTACATGAAACTCTTGGGTTATTTATTTGTTAATAGTTATTTGCGTATGACTTGTGAGGTTATTTTTTTTATGGTTGTTCACAGTGATGTTAATAGATTTTGTGTTTTAGAGATGCTTACTAGTGAATCATCTTGATTCTTTTTGGAAACTCTTTCTTAACATTGATTCAATAGTGATATATGAACAAGAATGATATGTTTTTTTTAGCTTAACACTAGAAAGAAGTATTCCAATAAAAACTTTCATGGTTAAAGATAAAAAAAAGTGTGTTATGAGTTGACAAATGATCATTAGTTGTTTTAAGAAAAACGATGATACTATGTATGTAACATGTGCACTAAGGAACTTACAAATATATGATTTAGAAAGTTTATTAATGATTTTCATAATTGTTGAATGTGGATGTGTTCACTAATGAAGATTGTATACAAAACGGAAAAGTTGTAAATCGTAAGTTGTGATTATTAGTGAACAACTTATTAATTATATAGTAAAAGTAAATTCCAAAAGATATGGGAAATAAATTAATTTGTGAGAGAAGAGAGAATATATTTATGTTTACTAATTTGCCCTTTTGAATTAAATAAAAATATTAATTATGATTAATGTGAACCACAAGATTAAAAACCAATTATTGGTTGAATTTGCTTCTCGCACTTCTCGCAAAAAAACACTTCCTGCATGAACCCTCCGATGTATATATATATATATATATATATATATATATATATATATATATATATGTATGTATGTATGTGTGTGTGTGTGTGTGTGTGTGTGTGTGTGTGTGTGTGTGTGTGTGTGTAGGGAAGTTCCTTTAAGAACCAAAAAAGCAAGAACTGCGAGAATCAATCTAAACCGTTCATCTTATTAGTATTTTATTTTACTAGTTACATTTTTATCTGATTTTTCAAGGAGTTTTTGGTCTTTTCTAGCACTATGTCAGTTACATAATCTCCTTCTTTCTCGATAGGTTGCAGATTTGATCTGATTCTTCCTTCCTTGTTTAAAAATTTTGATTTCAAGCGTAATTATACTCCCGATTTCAGTTTCGTTTCATCTCCTTCGCGATCTTTTCAAGATTCATCTTTTTATTATGTTCATGATATCGTGTTGTTATTTTTTTGAAGATACCATTTAAATATTGTTGAGTCGACATTGTTGAGTCCAACAATTGTTTTCTTCATCTATTGTTTTCCATCCATTATTTCCCAAGTTAGGGTTTCGGTTTCTTGTTTTCTGTTTTTTTTTAATCTGATTTTCAGATATACATGTTATTTTCGTTATTCATTTTACATAATCGGCATTGTTTGTTTGATTATAGTTTCAACGATGGAGGTGTTTTCAGTGTTGATATTAGTTCTTCGATACAGTTGGAAGAAGATGGAATAGACAATGAAACCTCTGATTCATACAAACAACAGTGTTAATTTGGGAACTGAAATAAACGTTTCTTCAGCCGTTATAGGAAAGAATGGTACATTTATAGATCACTATTTCGGTTTCGTTCCGGTTAAGTTGCATATGTGCATTGGTATGTTTTTCATTATAATGTATGAGTTTTAAATGTAGAAGAATCAATGTTATGGCATTGTAAGTTTTTTATAGTTTCTTATGTGCAATAATATATTTTGTATGGCATTTAACATGTGTGGAGGTGAATACACGCATTATTTTGATTTTCAGTTTAGTTGCATATGTGCATTCGTATGTTTTTCATTTTAATGTATGGTTTTCAAATGTAGAAGAATCATATGTTATGGCATTGTAAGTTTTTTTATAGTTGAATATGTGTAGTAGTATTTTTTACGGCATTCAACATGTGTGGAGGTGAATACATCCTACTTTTTTCTTTTGTTTTGACATATATGCTTAAAATTTCTGCAAAAAATTTCTGCAGAAAATTCCATATTATGGATGTTCAAATACATTTTCTTACTTTTTTTGTTATATGTGTGTATTAACTTTTTTTTATTTTATCAACCCACCATAACTTTTGTAACTTACTTTTTATTTTTTTGACATCATAATTATTAAAAATGTAATGTAGGTCTTGAATTGCTTTTAAGTAATGTCATTGAGACACATAATGGAACAATATTATTTCCGAAGGTTTAAAGGCAAGAGTTGGTATTATGTTTGATATCTTGTTTGATGTAAAACACATGTATGATGAGTTTGCTAAAAAGGCTGAGTTTGATACTCGCATTTCAACGGTTAAAAGGAAATAGAATTAGTGTTACCAATAGGTATGTGTTATGTAATAGAGATGGTAAACTTCGTAACAAAGTAGAAAATTTACTTAAGCAAGATCCTAAACACAAGATTTCTCTGTTACTGATTGCAAAGCGTGTGTTGGTGTTGGTGAGGTGAGTGGTACCAATTCATACATAGTGAAAAAGTTCATCGAGAATCACATTTATCCTTTGTTCGATGATAGCAATGCGTACTTATCAAATACTCACAAAATGTTGATGTTTGCTAATCAAACTTTTATACACAATGTATCTTCTTCGAATATTGGCCCTACAAAGGCTCATAGACTTAGGTGTTTGTTAAAAGGTGCCTATGTATTCGCGGAACACTTGTGGACTTTAGAAACTTTAAACGTGACATGAATATATTTATCGGTGATAAGGATGCTCAAATGTTAGTTGACAAGTTAATTACTCGTAAGACATGTGTCCTTTGTTATTCATTTGAGTATCAGGTTGTGAATAATGAGTTGACGTCTTTATTTTGGGCCGATGAACTACGAAATGTAGCTACGATATTTTTGGCGATGTTCTTGCATTTGATACAAGGTATGAAACGAACAAGTGATATTGCATGATATTGTGGTTTGATTTTTTTCACATTTATGATTATTGCATATACATTATTTTGATTTGTTTATTTATCAAGGTACAACATGATTTTTGTCTCTTTTATTGACATTGACAACCATATAAGTGTGTTAATTTTGGAGCTGGTTTGTTGACGTCTAAGTGTATAGACTCCTACAAATGGTTGTTGGAAGCTTTTTTGAAAGCTCATTGTAAACAACCTACACTTGTGCTTAGTGACTACGACCTCCAATGAGACAAGCTATTTCTTCTGTTTTTCTGAATCTACTCACAGGTTGTGCATGTGACACATAATGAACAAATTTTGGTGTTCATTTTTTTGTTTTTTACTTTCATTTTTCTTTTTTTCCTGGATCATAAGTAAGTTTTTCATATATGTGATAGATTGTGTGCAGGGATAGTGTACACATGTCATCACATCCATGGACACTATGAGTCACTAAAGGGTCACACAGCTGCACACCCAACCATTGAACCAGGAAATAATACATTGTGTGTATAGTGGTAACTAATAGTTAATTAATTATCTGGAGAAATAATAAATGGGTGTTTATTATTTAATGAGAGAGATTAAATATTTGTTTGATATTTAAATAAATAAGTTTGGTTAAAGAAATATTGATTAATGGTTAATTAATTATTATTAATCAAACTAGAGGGTGAGTTTTTGTCAAAGGATCAAAGTTATGATCCGGACCGAGCTTAAAGGCCCTAACCCATTTATCTTATATAAATTATGGTTTAAGGACTAAACTAATCATAAGTTTATGATTAATACAAAAACACTCAAAGCTCTTTCCCTATCCTCTCTCCCTTCGGCGTCCGAGAACCACCACACCACCACCACCTCATGGTGGTAGCGGAGATCGACAACTACGGCCAGCAGCGGCGGCGGGTGGTTTAGCGGCGCGAAGCCCAAGGCCGAGAAACCCCTCTGCAGCGGTTTCCGATTAGCGGCAGCCCTCAAGGGGTGTTTGGCGGCGGCGATTAACACACACACAACGGGACATGGTTTTTAGTCTCGGGTATTAAAGTAGTGGTGGTCTAGCAGCCAGTTCAAGGGTGCAGTAGCTGTGTATCCCCTTCAGCACTTTGAGGGTATATTTTCTATCTCTTAAGTTAATAACTGATGTGGGACATATATAGTCCATTATATATATGTTTTTCTATGATTATTGTTCATGTTTCCCCACCTGATCCAGTTGGGATCCTGGGAACGGGATTTGCAAGTTTATTTCCGCTGTGCTTTATTATACCCTGTAAATCCCTACAGTGGTATCAGAGCCTGCTTCTAGGCTCGGTGGGGAACAAGTTGATCATAGTTTCTATTATGTATATATATATATGTGTGTGTGAAAATTAGTATTGTGGTTAAGATCAAGTTTCTGATCTGTTATCTGATTAATATATATATATATATATATATATATATATATATATATATATATATATTAATTTTCCAGTTCTGCTGATTAAATATATATTTTATATATTTGTGTGAAACTTTGTCTTTGGTTTAAGGATCAAGTTCTGATCTTTTTATCATTAAAAGTTTCCAGTTTATTGTTTATATATTTTTATATATTAAACTGCGAAAAACTTGGTATTTAGTCAAAGGTCAAGGTTTATGACCTTTTAACTAATTAAAGTTTCCAGATTATCTAGTTTTATATTTATACATATATTATGTGAGAAACTTGGTACTTGGCAAAAGGTCAAAGTTTTGTCTTTTAACCAATTAAAGTTTTCAGTGTACATGATTTATTTATATCTATATAAATTGTGTGTGTAACTTGTGGTTATTAAAAATTCAAAGTTCTTGGATTTTTAAAATCAAGTTTCCAGCTTTATTATTATGTATTTAATAATATTGACGTTTAACCTTGTGGTATTTTTGTTTTTATCCAGTTTGAGATATTTAACAAAATGGCCCAGTTTTAGGCCAGTTTTAGGTCCAGGTTGAATGTTGGGGATTAACACAAAACCAGTCTGTGTTTTGTTGTTGAAGATTCAAGTTTGAATCTACCCGGAATTATATATGTGTATGATGGTTTATAATGCGTGTATTATTGTTATATAATTTTCCTTACGTAATTGGATGTTTATTATTTTTAAGCCAAACGCCTAAAACCTAGTGGATCATCTTGTGGTTGTTTATTTTATTGTTTGAGGTTGGTTTTACATTTATTTTTATCGGGTGTGGGGAGGCCTGCGTGCCACTTACAACCCTTATTCAATTTTGTAAAAGTACTAGTTTTAGTGGGCCTGCGTGCCTTTGAATTATTATGTAACAGGGCACTAGTTTATCAAAATTGTAATAGGTTAGTTTGATTTTTGTAAATGTAATATTGGAGCCAATCAAGACAAGAATCAAGACAAGGAGAGAGAGGATGCCATGAATGTTGGAGCCAGTGGGAGCATCAGCATCACGTTCATGCCATGTGTGTTGTTATTTGATCCACTTAGGGTTTGACCACATGGGCACTTAATTTTAATTAAGTACCAGTGATGGTTAAAAGGCGTAATGCGTGTTGACTTATTATTATTGCTATTATTAATTGCGTGGTTGTGTTTAATTAATATATAGTGCACGCTCTTCATTAAAACCATATACATATATAAATGATATTTTAAGATGAAAAGTTTTTTCACTTAAAAACATTATAGGTTTTGCAAGTTTTACGGTTAAAACTGACAATAGTTTTTTAAACAAATTAACCCTTTCAAAATCTTAGACTAGTAGTGCTACCCATCTAATGGTACACCTTTCCTGTTACCGGTATCTTGGTGTGTTGTCGTGCCCAAACCGTGCGCATCGGGGTTCAAACCTGATAGATTGTGTGCACGGATAGTGTACACATGTCATCGCATCCATGGATACTAGGAGTCACTAAAGGGTCACACAGCTGCATACCCAACCATTGAACCAGGAAATAATACATTGTGTGTATAGTGGTAACTAATAGTTAATTAATTATCTGGAGAAATAATAAATGGGTGTTTATTATTTAATGAGAGAGATTAAATATCTGTTTGATATTTAAATAAATAAGTTTGGTTAAAGAAATATTAATTAATGGTTAATTAATTAATATTAATCAAACTAGAGGGTGAGTTTTTGTCATAGGATCAAAGTTATGATCCGGAACGGGCTTAAATGCCTTAACCCATTTATCTAATATAAATTAGGGTTTAAGGACTAAATTAATCATAAGTTTATGATTAATACAAAAACACTCAAAGCTCTCTCCCTCTCCTCTCTCCCTTCGGCGGCCGAAAACCAACACACCACCACCACCTCACGGTGGTAGCGGCGATCGACGGCGGCGGCGGGAGGTTTAGTGGCGAGAAACCCAAGACCGAGAAACCCCTTCGCGGCGGTTTTCGATAGGCAGCAGCCATCAAGGGGTGTTTGGCGGCGGCGATTAACACACATACAATGGGACACGGTTTTTAGTCTCGGTTATTAAAGTATTAGCGGTCTAGCAGCCAGTTCTAGGGTGTAATAACTGTGTATCCCCCTTCAGCAGTTTTAGGGTACATTTTCTATCTCTTAGTTAATAACTGATGTGGGACATATATAATCCATGATATATATGTTTTTATATGATTATTGTTCAAGTTTCCCCACCTGATCCAGTTGGGATCCTGGGAACAGGATTTGCAAGTTTATTTCCGCTGTGCTTTATTGTACCCTGTAATCCCTACAAAACCGATGTGGACAGGGGGTGAAAGACTTTGCGATTCCCTGATGTGACGGGCCAAAGTTCACCCCGTCTTAGATGGTGAGGTCTATATTTGTAACATTGTTCTCACTAACACTATTTTAAATACGCGCGGAAGCTTAATTAACAAAATATAATATAATATAATTTGATTAAACACAACTACAACAGGTTTTGCTTACCAAGTACATTTACAGTGTTACTACAAACCATACTCTTATACAAAAACTACTGATATCAGAGTATAGATCAGTCCCAATTTCCAGTTTAACTCCTGTAATCCACATACTAGGTATATCCTGTAAAAGAGTACAACAGTGGGGGATTAGCACAAAACTAAGTGAGAGAATAGATATCACAAACATACAAGGCATAAGCCCAAAACAACAATGCTCAAACAACAAGAGAACCGGCGGTCTTGCGGGACCTTCAACCAAATGGCGGCCAAAGCATAGGTTTACCGATAGCCTAGTTACAACATACAACAATAATAGCACTTCTTGATTACAACAAATGCAAATCAAGACAACTACTAATACTGTATATCTCTAAACATAGGCCCAGCTGAATAACAACCGCCAAGCTGATCTCACAACAACGTCATGTATATACAGAAAAAGAGTAAACAATCAGGTGATATATCTCATACATACAATATATATATCCACTCACCGATATCTTCAACAGTTCAGCCTACTCAGTCTTTTCTTACTACTGAGTCTTGTCTCCACCCGAACAAACAACTAACAGTCAGTATTTGCCTAATCAATACACAATAAGCACAATACTATAATCAAACACATATGTACATACAATCACAAGTACATAACAATTCATGTATATTCAAACCAATATACCACAATTCACTATTACTCTTTACTTACTGTAATCTTGTGAATTCATCCAACTCCTTAGCTTAGGCAATTCATACATCCTTTTCATAAGCCAAGGCAACAAGCTCATGTTTTATCTTCAAATCATCCAAGAATTGATCTTTCATAACACAACCTTCACAAACTCCGAGCATAGGTATTGTTGGAATTCCGATTGTTTCAAATCCGATTAAATCCAATCCGATTGAACCAAATCCGATGAAATCAAATCCGAGATAAGACTAAATCCGATAAAACATGAATTATGATCATTTAAATCCGAGAAATGGCAATTCCGAGCAAATGCAAATCCGAGTAAAGGTAAATCTGATTTAATCGGATTCCGATACAATGCACAATCCGTTAAAGGGCACAATCCGAGAAAAGCCCAAATCCGATCAAGTCTTACAATCCGATAAAATATCAAATCCGAGTAACATGGAATCCGATAAAATCTAGCAATCCGATAGACTTAAAATCCGAAGAATATACAATCCGACAAAACAATCAGAATCCGATAATAGCTAAGGCAATTGTTTCAGTTTCTCGGATTCTCAACAATCCGATTAAATTTAATCGGAGTTCTCCTAATCCGATCCATTCAAACACAAAATCCGATCGATTCATACTTATCAAATCCGACAGAATAAAAAATCATCCTTAACTTCAATTTAATTCTGATTTTAAGCATGCAACAACATATATGTTTCCAGAATTTAATTCTAACATATATTGATCATTCTAACATCATAATCTAACATACATGCAACCTAAAATCATCAATTCATCATATTTTTGCATTTAATCGGATTTCACATATAAACTCAAATAAATCCGAAATTAATTGACAATCAACAATCAATTCAGTATTCTAACCTCTATGATCATGTTACAGTCTTCAATTGAGCATATTCACAAACAAGATCAACAATTAACTTCAATTCTTTCTTCTTTTCTTTTGCTCTCGGCCGAAGGTATACACACACACACTACACCTTATCAATTTGCATGTAATGACCAAGTTATGTGTGTGTTGATGTAATTAGGTGTTAAAAACCGACACCTCATGGTTCCACTCACCCATAATTCATTTAATTAACTATTTATCACAATTTAACTAATTAAATTAATTAAACACACAAAACAATTAATTAACCAATTAATTAAAGTAAACCAACTTAATTACCTTATTCCTACTAGGCCGGTAAGGAGGGTGTTACAAATCTTCCCCCCTTAAGAAGATTCCGTCCTCGGAATCTCATCGCGCTCAAACAAGATTGGGTAATGACTCCTCATATCTTCTTCAGTCTCTCATGTCAAATCTGAACCCAAACTGTGTTTCCACTTCACTAAGACCATCGGAATCTGCTTATTTCTCAACTTTGTTACCTTACGATCAAGTACTTCAACAGCTTCCTCAATCAGCCTCTTATTAGAATCTACACGAAGATCTTGTATTGGCAACACCTGTGTCTGATCCTCTAAATTACACTTTCTCAGATAGCACACATTAAAAGTATCATGAATACCTGCCAATTCATCGGGAAGATCCAATACAACCGTTTGATTATTTATTACTTTTCGAATTTTGAACGGACCAATATATCGAGGAGCTAACTTTCCACGTTTCCCAAAGCGTATCACGCCCTTCCAAGGAGAAACTTTTAAGTAAACTCGTTCACCCTCAACAAAAGTCACTGGTCGACGACGTGGATATGCATACATCTTCTGTCGATCTCTTGCAGCTTTCAACTTTTCTCGAGCCACTGCAACTTTATCTGCTGTGATCTAAAAAATATCTGGCCCAGTAAACTGTTTCTCTCCTGCCTCTAACCAACATGTGGAGTTCTGCACGGTCGCCCATATAACATCTCATACGGCGGCATTCCGACGCTGGAGTGGTACGAATTGTTGTAAGCACAATCAACCAGCGGTAGATGCGAATCCCAAGAACCTCCAAATTCTAACGCACATGCCCGAAGCATATCTTCCAAAGTTTGAATTGTTCTCTCTGATTGGCCATCTGTCTGGGGATGGTAAGCTATATTCAAATGAACTCTTGATCCCAACTCTTGCTGTAATCTATTCTAGAAATTCGACACAAACCTCGAATCCCGATCCGACACAATCGACAAAGGCACTCCGTGTTTAGAAACAATTTCATCAATGTACAACTTAGCTAGTTTACTCAAATTTGCAGTCTCTGCGGTAGGCAGAAAATGTGCGCTCTTGGTTAGTCTATCCACAATAACCCAAATCATATCGTTTCCTTTCTGAGTCGTTGGAAGTTTTGTTACAAAATCCATTGTAATGTGATCCCACCTCCATTCTGGTATTGCTAACTGTCTTAACGATCCGTATGGCTTCTGGTGTTCAGTTTTCACTTGTGCACAATTATGACATGACTCTACAAATCGTGCAACATCTAACTTCATAGCAGGCCACCAATAAAAGGTCTTCATACTATGATACATCATGGTGCTACCCGGATGAACGGACATTCTAGATTTATGAGCTTCAGTTAAAATCAATTCCCGTAAATTACCAAACTTTGGCACCCAAACATGATTCTGAAACATCTTCAACCCACGTGAATCGGTTGTTAATTCATGCTGTCTTTTAACCATCAACTCATCTTTCAGATTTTCTGCCTTCAGTGCTTCCAATTGTACGGCCAACAACTGATCTATCAAATCTGACTTAATCTCTAACCGCATAAACTTTACTGTTTCTGCAGAACCTTTCCGACTAAGTGCATCAGCAACCACATTAGCTTTCCCGGGGTGATATTGAATATCGCAGTCATAATCTTTAATCAGCTCTAACCATCGGCGCTGTCTCATATTCAATTCCTTTTGTGTGAACACATACTGCAGACTCTTGTGATCAGTGCAAATCGTGCACTTTGTACCATACAGATAATGTCTCCACAGCTTCAAGGCAAAGACCACTGCTGCTAACTCCAAATCATGAGTAGGATAGTTCTTCTCGTTAGGTTTCAACTGTCTGAAAGCATAAGCTATAACCTTACCTCTTTGCATCAGTACACATCCTAACCCCGCATGTGAAGAAGCATCACAGTAAACCACAAAATCTTCAGATCCTTCAGGCAACGCAAGAACAGGAGCTTGACACAGAAGTTGCTTCAAAGTCTGAAAAGCACTCTCCTGAGCCTCACCCCATTGAAATTGAACATCCTTTCTGGGCAATTTGGTTAATGGACCAGCAAGCTTCGAAAAGTCTTTAATGAAACGTCTGTAATAACCTGCTAGACCAAGAAAACTTTTGATCTCTGTCGGTGTCTTTGGAGTGTTCCAATTCATCACAGTTTCTATCTTTGACGGATCTACTTTGACACCGTCTCCACAAATTACGTGACCCAGAAAATTGACTTCATGCAACCAAAACTCACACTTAGACAACTTGGCATACAGTTTGTGTTGCTTGAGAATCTCCAAAACTTGTCGCAAATGTTGATCATGCTCATCTTCCGTTTTAGAATACACCAAAATATCGTCAATAAACACGATAACAAATTTATCCAGAAAAGGTCGGCAAACCCGGTTCATCAGACCCATAAACACTGCAGGAGTGTTAGTCAAACCGAACGGCATAACGAGAAACTCATAGTGACCATACCGCGTACGAAAAGCTGTATTCGGTATATCCTCTTCGGCCACCCTAACCTGATGGTATCCCGACCTCAAATCAATCTTCGAGAAGTACGAAGCTCCCTGAAGTTGATCAAACAAATCATCTATTCTTGGCAACGGATACTTGTTCTTGATAGTCCTCTTATTTAAATCTCTATAATCTATACACATACGCAGAGTCCCGTCTTTCTTTTTCACAAACAACACTGGTGCACCCCAAGGCGAAGAGCTTGGACGAATAAAACCCTTGTCTAACAGTTCTTGTATCTGAGTCATCATCTCTCTGATTTCTGAAGGAGCTAATCTGTACGGAGCTTTCGCAATAGGTGTACTACCAGGTATCAGATCAATTTTATATTCCACATCGCGAACAGGCGGTAATCCTGGCAGATCATCGGGAAATACCTCCGGATACTCAGAAACCACATGAACATCGGTAACCAGACGCTTCTCTTTGCCAGGATTACGACGCACACCCAGATACGACGCACACCCTTTGGCTAAAGATTTTCTAGCCTTCATGTACGAGATAATCGGAAGAGAAGATGAAGATCTATCCCCACGAGCCATGACATGCGACCCGTCAGCGGGAGGAATAGTTATAAGTTTCTTATGACATTGGATATTATCCCTATGAAGACTCAACCAATCCATGCCTAACACTAAATCAAAACCAGATATAGGCATCACCAAGCAGTCTACAAGGAAACTAGTACCATCAATACTAACCTGAACTCCCATCACAGAAGTGGTCACATGTACTACACTACCATCCGCTACTTCTACTTCTAAAGGAGTATCATTCACAGAAACAGATAATTTCAACTTGTCACATAGATTCATAGATATAAATGACCTATTTGCACGAGAATCAAACAAAACACGTGCAGGCATTGAGTTAACTATGAACATACCGGTAATCACATCATCACTGCCTGTAGCCTCCTTGGCAGTCATCTTAAATGCTCTACCTTCGACAGAAGGTACAGTCTTTCTCTTCTGACCTGCAGAAGACAATGTTAGAAATATGCCCATTAATACACATACGCCATATGGACCGCTGCTGATGATGTATGGGCCTATTGGGTCATTCACCGGGGTCTAACCTGACAGCAACTTAAGTTAAGGGACCAAATATGACAAAAGATAAAAATTGACATTGCAGGCCGCGTTAGCGCCGCTAACTCTTAGGGGTTAGCGCTGCTACGGCTGCATGTACTTTGTGTCAAATCACTGACAGGGCGCGTTAGCGCCGCTAACTATTTTAGTTAGCGCCGCTAACTCATGGTTAGCGCCGCTAACTATTTTAGTTAGCGCCGCTAACTCATGGTTAGCGCCGCTAAACCCTCCCAGTACCATTTGTTATATCCACCTCCAAACTAGCCAATGCATGTGAGTTTCACACTTTCGAGACTTGGCCGGTTTGTGGGGTTAATACATGAATCTGGAAACAGAATTGAGTAGAACTCATCTTTAGTTTGGGAGAGTTAGTTTTTTTTGCTCTCTCTCTCTCTCTAAAACACACATTACACTCTTTGGTGCTACAAGAGACCAAGAGAGGTTTATTCAAGAGAGTTTGTTCCAGAATTGTGGTCTCTTTGTTGCTGTCCCGGAGTACTTTTCTTGGTGAAGAAGCACGAAGGCTCGCTAGCTCGTGTGGTTGGACGTGTTCCCGGGGCACTACCCTTTAGCCGATCCGTGTTTCGTTCTTGGAGCTCAACACCACGACTCAATCACTTTTCTGGAGCTTAGGAGAAAGGTATAACTACCTATTTCCTTTACAAGTTGCATTTTTATACATAGAGTTTGGTCAATGTTTGGGATTTCGGTTTTATGCTTTGATTGCTTGTACCATGGGCTGTTAGATTTGCACTTGGTATCAGAGCCACCTCTATGTTAGATTTGCACTTGGTGGCTTGAAAAATCTCGAAATCGGAATGTTTTTTTTCTGTTCGCACAAGGTTAGCGGCGCTAAGCCATAAAACTTAGCGGTGCTAACGCGCAGCTACAAATTTTGTTTTTTAAGTTAAAAACAGTTTTGGTCTCGGGCATTTTTTTGGCTATTATGTAATTCTGGAAATTTGTTCCAGATTTTGTCTTGGTAATTTTGTTACCATTTTGTTTGGTTGTATGTGTTAGATTTGAAATTGGTAACCTTGCCTTTGACCTTGTGGTTGACTTTGTGTGTATGGATGCAATTTGGTGATTTTTATATCACGTTATAGGCTGTAATATTTATTAATTCAGTTTGGTATGTAATAATATTGTGGGTTGCATGCCATTTCATTCATCCGTGTACTTGTAATAGATAAATAGTAAATTTTGTGGCTTGTACGCCATTTCAATTTCTATTGTATGTTTTGTACATTTGGATGAAGACACACAAAAAGGAGTCAAAAGGAGATGGAGGATGACCATAGAAGCCAGTGGAATCCAATGGAGATAGCGGTTCTAGTGGGAGCTCGCATCGGAGTCCTTTTGTCCCTTAGTTTGACCACGTTCTACCCGTTTTGGCTCACGGGAAGAACGCATAGGATTTATGGCAAAGGGTTACCAATTTATTTCGTTTAAAATGCGTGTGATGTGATTTTATATTATTCTTGCATGGTTTGCTTAGGATTCGCATGCTAGATAATTTTTCAAAAAATTAATAAAACTACAAGAGATTTATTAAAAATGGTTTGCAACTCTCGCGTGCTCACATACAAGATTAACTCACCTAGTGGAAATAGGTTTTGTCACTAAACAAGTTAATCTGTAACCAAGCCGAAAACAAAAGCCCGTTTTTCATAAAACGTAAATCTTGCGCCATCCGTAAGTCGATACCACCCGAATCTAGATTTATGGGTTTTGGTTGTCGAGCTTAGCACGAGCCAACTATCATAAAACTGTGTGGAAGGTGAGTGTGACGAATTCACAATTTTGGTTGTCGAGCTTAGCACGAGCCAACTTTGGTGAGTTTGTTACCGTATGTCTTGACGGGCGATTTACAATTGCAAATTAAAATCCTTGAGTGATTGTTGAGCTTAGCACGAGTCAACCTATAATTTTAATTTGGAATTGGTGCAAGTAGGGATCAAACATGCCAAACGACCGATGGTTCCCGCAAGTGTCTAAGAGTTGCAATAGAGATTGCAATCGGTAAGATGGTTATCGGCCTAAATAGCTCCATGAAGTGATCCGCGGCAACCCCGTCATGGATTGGAGTGAAATATGGTTCTTAGCCCTTGTTAAAATATTTTTCGAGGCAATATGGATAATTATTTTAACGAGGATTAAATCAAACTAACTAATTTGCGTACTCTCTTTAATTATAGGATGTCGAATCAAAACCACAGCACGTCAAACTTTTCACTTCGTATGTTCATACAAAGGGAGAAACTCACGGGAGTGAAATTTGTTGACTGACTTAGGCAATTGAGGATTGTCCTACGTGCCGAGTCTAAGTTGCACATCCTTGAGGAGCCCCTTCCTGAACCACCTGCTATCAATGCGGATTGGACCATCCGATACACGTATGAAAAACGTGTTCGGGATACGCACGATGTTGCTAGCCTCATGTTATCAAGTATGAGCTCAGAACTGCGAAATCAATTTGAGCACATGACTGTGTATGACATGATTAATAAGCTGAAGGAAGTATTCCAACAGCAAGTTAGGCAAGAACATTATGAGTGTGTTAAAAGTCTAACCGGTTGTAAGATGCGGGAAGGCAGGAGTGTAAGTGCCCATGTTTTGTAGATGAAATCATACATGGACCACATGGATAGGCTTGGTTTTCCTATAGGGAGGGAGCTCGGTGTGAACATCATACTTCAGTCTCTGCCCGCATCATATGAAAAGTTTGTAATGGACTATCATATGATTGGAAAGGAAATATCTATAGATGAATTGCATGGAATGTTGAAGGTTGTAGAATCTAACATGTCCAAGCATGAATCATCCTCATCTACTCCAATTCATGGTTCTAAGGAACAACTTTTAGCCAAGAAGAAGAAATCGATCCCATCGAATAAAGAAGTTGGAGTATCCAAGATTGCTTCAAGTTTTGAGTCTATGGACATTGATGATGTGCCTAAAGAGACTCAACATGGGGTAGTTTGCTACTTCTGCGGTAGATTTGGGGATTGGGGCCGTCATTCCTGTCCTCCGTGCCGAGAGGATATAAAACTTCTCAGACAAGAGATAGTTAATTTTCCTACATAAGGTACATTCATGATTATACTTCATTGCTATTCCTTAATAAGCTGGGTTGTTTACCCGAGCCATAAGACTCACGTTTGTCACAAATTTGTTTTGTCACAAAGTGTAGGTCTGTTCGTTGCAAGAAGGAAGAGCTTGAAGAACCGGATCTCTGAAGAAGAAATTTTGTTGATTGTCTTCTACAAGAGAATTGGGAGTGTTGGTCTCGCCATTATTTCCGGATTAATTATTACTTTTGTATGTACGCCCTGCGTGGCAAATCTCGCTTTATTGTATGTTCTTTTTGAAGATGATAGATATTTTTGTATCTTGTATTTTTGTTTAAAAGATTTTTCATTCTGATGGTTTCATTTCACTTTCCATCCATGTCTAAGCTTATGTGTTATTTTGACCTTTTTGGTGCACAAATACACATTTGATGACGTTGGATGTTGCTTGGAATTGAAACATTTTGAAAAATTATTTTGAGATGTTTTATCAAAAACTTATCCATATCATTGCATACATAAAGACACGTTATAAGTAATAAGGCAATCATGAAATAATTGATTCTTAGATCCAAAAGTGGTTTGGATACATTAAGTATATGGCATAATCAAACTTGACCAAGTAAACAACATTTACATCACTTAGATCCATGTGGTTAGGATCTTTGTAAAAGTTTAGCTTCAGGCTAAATGAAAGATGCAAATCTTGTTTATTGGACTAGGATGATTAAGAAATCTTTCACCAGTATTGGTAGGAAGGATTATAACTTGCTGGATTTTGATCACACTCGTGTGGATAATCCGTTCAAGTATGCCATGTATAGTGACCCTAGTAAAATTCTCCATCACCATCTTTATGATAGTTGTTGGGAGAATGTTTAACTAGATAAGAGGTTTGTGTCTGAAACCTGGAGGTGTTCGGAAATAACATTAAGAAATTGGGAATCAATAAGGGCATATAGATATCGATTCTTAGATCTAGATAAGATGCTAAGTTTCTATTATCTATATTGATTTAAACATGAAATGAATCATGGGTTTATCCCATACTTCGTTTTCTCTAAGAAACACATTTTTGTACATGGTGTTACTTTAAAGAAAAACCGGATATCTTTGTTGATGGTCTGGTAAAAGGCAGGCCTTAAAGATGTATTCAATATGATTGGTATACATTATTTTATGAACCAAGTCCTCAATCTAAAACACGACATTATGGTCACTTAAGCATCTAATGAGATTTTGACTAGAAAGAGTCCTTTGCTTGTCAATCTCATAACTTAAAATTATCCATTCTACATTTAGTGGGAGATGGATGAATTATAAGTTGATGCTTGTATATTTAAGTAGTTCATCTGGGTTTTGGATAATTGTTTCTTGAACTTATGGGAACCATGTTTGGTAGCTCAAAAGGGAGAGGACAATTTACAAAAGCATTCCAGTGGAAGAACGTAAAACTTAAATAAGAGACATAATGTTGACACTAGCATTTAATCAGCATAGAGAAGCTGGTAAAACCTGACAATATCCATTGCTTCTTTAAATTTGATGGAAATCAAGAAGGCTGTTTAGATATGAGGTTGTCATATTTTAGTAACAACAACTTGATGGTAAATCATTGTGATGTTACCATTCATCGGAAGTATAGTGGGACCCTGAGTTCACTAGTGAATGAAAGAAGGGAATGGTATACATAGATGTAATCTATTTGCTGCATCCAAGTACTTGACTTGGGTTAATCCCACACCTAAGGTGTAATACAAGAAGGGTGAAGGGACTAACATATATGCAATAATGGACAACTTCAAATACCGACTAGGGACAAAGTGTTTCATATTGTTTAAATATGGAAACATGTTCTAGTGGTTATGTTGAAGATAACTTAGATAAAGTGAAATATTGTTGTCACCTTGCGGGAACAAGATTAGTTCACTTGGATGTAAGAGACCTGTATCCTTCATAGGATTAAGTTGAGGAAATGCTTAAGGAACTTTCCGAGGGTCTTATTCATCCATAATATCCAGATAGGTCTGGATTATGTGAAACATTGTTGTCACTTTGGGAAAACGAGTATGTTCACATGGAAATAAAAGACCAAGATCCTTAGCAGGATTAAGTTGAGGAAATGTTTGAAGCATGTTCCGAGGTCTAATATATCCATAATATCCAAGTTATGTCCATGACTAAAGTCAGCGAAACTTGCATCTTGTGGCTGTAATTCTGCTTTACAAGAAAGTCATAGGAATGAGTTTTCTAGAAAGCATAGATTGAGCCAGATACCCTTGTCAGGGCTAGTGGGAGCTTCATGTGTTCCTAGTAAAATATACTCAATAAAGAAAATGTCCTAATTTAGTGTTGTTTTACAACCTAATGTTGGAATTATTGTTCTATGAGTATAAATAGAAAATATGGAATCAAGTGGAGTTTAGATTCAAGAAATACTGATGTATGTTCTTGATGTTCGACGTAAATAGAGTTGTCTTGAGTAGGTTATTACTGCAAGCAAATCTATACTTGTGAAACTGTCGATTTTAATCGAAGTTTAGAATATTCAAATATGTGGTGCAGATACGACATTGAGATTCAATGAGTGTCATTGACCCTATTGTGTACTTTGGTAACATTGAGGGTATGTCGACTCTCATAAAAGTGAGTGTCAATAACTCTATTGTATACTTCAGTTACATTGAGAGTATGACGACTCAGATAATCATAAGTATCATTAATCCTATTGTAGACTTCGGTAACATTGAGGATATGACGACTATGATAACCTGTTGTATGATCTAGTTGATAAACACTTTGCAAGTGGTTTAATAAGAGAATACAAAAGAGTACAAAGGGATATCGTGTAGATGATCCCATGATTAAGCCGTTGTCAAATACTAGTGATGAATTTCATACTAGGTATAATAGCATTGTTAATGCTTATGACTAGGCTCGAATATCGTTTTAGTAAATGTTTGATTTACTTATTAGCTTTGGGAACGATAAGCAGTACTGCTAACCGATGATTGTATCGATATATAGTGGGGACTATATATACGCATGATGCGGTTACCTTCATTGGTCTTTACTGTGTTCCATCTTAGCATGTTTAACCACTTCCCAGAATGTTTATACATTCTAAATTTCCACAGCCAGTCATTCTTCAAGGGAAGGAAGCTTGAATTAAGGCTGAGGTTAGGTGTTGGTTAGGCATTAATCAAGGATTGAATGCATGAAACGCAACAGTAACCTGTGCTTGAAAGGAGTTTCAAGTACCTGGAAGACCCACACCCGAGTTCACTTCATGGATCATGGCCATAGAGTGACTCGGAAGGATAATATCATTACGTCCTTCGACCCGAGATGTATGAATTGCTATAGCTTGAAACTTTCTTACTTTAACCATTTCAAAACGTAGTTCGTAACTGGCTACTATAAAGGGAATAGTTAAGTGAGATAAGGTTCACGCTATGGGGTTGTACAGTCAACGGAATTTGTTCCTCTAGTATGAGAGATATCCCTGGGCCCCTCGATGATTGGGCGTTGACACCAAAATAAGCATGGCCATGCGCAAAGAAATATTGATTGAGAATTAGACATGTCCTTAAATTTTGGTCACCACCAATCAAGATCGAGTAACATAATCGTGAACGATCTGGAGATTGATATATCAATCCATGTCTCGTGTTCACAAGGATATCGCGAACAAAAGGAGTATTGACTTGGGGAACCCATACTGACTTGGGGGCATTGATACTTTTGCTAGAGGCCGCTCTTTGTCTGTGGTTACATGGGTATGGTGGATTATGTGCAAGTGGGAGTTTGTTAGAAATATGCCCATTAATACACATACGCCATATGGACCGCTGCTGATGATGTATGGGCCTATTGGGTCATGCACCGGGGTCTAACCCGACAACAACTTAAGTTAAGGGACCAAATATGACAAAAGACAAAAATTGACATCGCAGGCTGCGTTAGCGCCGCTAACTCTTAGGGGTTAGCGCCGCTAAGTACTAAAGGTTAGCGCCGCTCCGGCTGCATGTACTTTGTGTAAAATCACTGACAGGGCGCGTTAGCGCCGCTAACTATTTTAGTTAGCGCCGCTAACTCATGGTTAGCGCCGCTAAACCCTGCCAGTGCCATTTGTCATATCCACCTCCAAACTAGCCAATGCATGTGAGTTTCACACTTTCGAGACTTGGCCGGTTTGTGGGGTTAATACACGAATCTGGAAACAGAATTGAGTAGAACTCATCTTTAGTTTGGGAGAGTTAGTTTTTTTTGCTCTCTCTCTCTCTAAAACACATATTACACTCTTTGGTGCTACAAGAGACCAAGAGAGGTTTATTCAAGAGAGTTTGTTCCAGAATTGTGGTCTCTTTGTTGCTGTCCTAGAGTGCTTTTCGTGGTGAAGAAGCACGAAGGCTCGCTAGCTCGTGTGGTTGGACGTGTTCCCGGGGCACTACCCTTTAGCCGATCCGTGTTTCGTTCTTGGAGCTCAACACCATGAATCAATCACTTTTCTGGAGCTTAGGAGAAAGGTATAACCACCTATTTCCTTTACAAGTTGCATTTTTATACATAGAGTTTGGTCCATGTTTGGGATTTCTGTTTTATGCTTTGATTGCTTGTACCATGGGCTATTTTTTTTGTACATTCGCTTCTGCTGCGTGCCCACGAGATCCCAACAGACAATCCCCCGGTGATATTTACCCCAGCCCCGGTCCCCGTGGTCTTGATCTTGGGACAGTTTCCCGCTCGGTGCCCTTCCTCTTTGCAGTTCCAACAAACAAAAGTACTATACTTACAAGCACCTATATCATGGCCCATCTCACCACATCTCAAACATTTACGTGTTTGTGGTGTACACTGCCCAACATGACGAGACTTACAACCATGGCACCATGGTTTGTTCTGTGAAGATCCTGACCCCTTGGACCTCTGATTTGACTTTCCTTGCTCATTCTGCCCTTTACCCTTGCTTTGATTACCACTTGAACTTCCACCAAACTTGTTAAACGACCCCCTATTCATCTTCTCACGATCTTTCACATCAGACTCGGCAGCTGTTGCTAGAGTGAATGCCTGAACAAGTGATGTTGCCATACGGGCGTTACTTCGATACTCAGGCAATAAAGCTTTCACCAGATGTTGAATCTGTGAATGCTCATCAGGAACCCATTGCCTAGAAAATCTCAGGGTCTCTTGAAACTTTGTGATCAACTCATCAACAGACATCTTGTACGTCTGTGCAAGATCCAAGAATTCCCGCTGTATTGTGGCCATATCATAAGCATTACAAAACTGCTCGCAAAACTTATCCTGGAATTGCTCCCAGGTGATGGCATTCACAATCTCTCTCGGTAAATGTGCAGTCAACGAATCCCACCAAGTCAAGGCCTGATCCTTGAAACGTCTAGTTGCGAATTTGACCCAATCTAACTTCTCACAGTTACTTGCCTCCAAAGTCTTCACTATCTCTTTCAACTAGTTTAATGTAACATTCGGGTTCGAACTTCCCGAATATTCAGGTGCCCCACACGCCACAAAATCCTTGTACTGACACTTTTGTTTGTTTTCTTGTTGGGGAAACTAGGGAATAAAGACAATTTGTGGTTGGGGTTGACTTGACCTCCCTGAGACATCTGGAAAAATGGAAAAGATCCATATGGGGTCGACACCATGCTCACAGGTGCAGTAGTATATACGGGTGGTGGTATCGGTTGTGTAACAGGAGTTGTTACTGGAGGCATTTGTACTGTGGTGGTTGGTTGGGAAGATTGTGTTTGGTTCAACTGCTGTTTCAGTTCTAAAATTCGGTCTCTCTGTGTCTGCAGAGTGTCTTCCAACTGCAGCACATAATCTTGATTGTTTGACTCCCCGTTGTGAGAGGTACCCGCTCTGTGTTGTTCATTTGCAGCGGTAGAGGAGATATTGTTGTGTTGTCTTCTTGGGGATGTAGGGGTAAATACCGGGATCTCGTTGTTATCAGCCATAATCTGTTCTACACAACATCTCACCAGTTGTCAGATTATAATCCGTTAGTACCACATCATATTCTCTATAGCTACCTTACTAATTACCCACCCTGGAAAAATTGGACTGATCAGAGCCTCGGTTCGAGTATTGCACAACTACAATGCAAATTCCCAAACCAGGGCTCTGATACCAAAATTTGTAACACTGTTCTCACTAACACTATTTTAAATACGCGCGGAAGCTTAATTAACAAAATATAATATAATATAATTTGATTAAACACAACTACAACAGGTTTTGCTTTACAAGTACATTTACAATGTTACTACAAAACAGGCTCTTACAAAAAAACTACTGATATCAGAGTATAGATCAGTCCCAATTTCCAGTTTAACTCCTGTAATCCACATACTAGGTATATCCTGTAAAAGAGTACAATAGTGGGGGATTAGCACAAAGCTAAGTGAGAGAATAGATATCACAAACATACAAGGCATAAGCCCAAAACAACAATGCTCAAACAACAAGAGAACCGGCGGTCTTGCGGGATCTTCAACCAAATGGCGGCGAAAGCATAGGTTTACCGATAGCCTAGTTACAACAGACAACAATAATAGCACTTCTTGATTACAACAAATGCAAATCAAGACAACTACTAATACTGTATATCTCTAAACATAGGCCCAGCTGAATAACAACCGCCAAGCTGATCTCACAACAACGTCATGTATATATAGAAAAAGAGCAAACAATCAGGTGATATATCTCATACATCCAAGATATATATCCACTCACCGATATCTTCAACAGTTCAGGCTACTCAGTCTTTTCTTGCTACTGAGTCTTGTCTCCACCTGAACAAACAAATAACAGTCAGTATTTGCTTAATCAACACACAATAAGCACAATACTATAATCAAGCACATATGTAGATACAATCACAAGTACATAACAGTTCATGTATATTCAAACCAATATACCACAATTCACTATTACTCTTTACTTACTATAATCTTGTGAATTCATCCAACTCCTTAGCTTAGGCAATTCATACATCCTTTTCATAAGCCAAGGCAACAAGCTCATGTTTTATCTTCAAATCATCCAAGAATTGATCTTTCATAACACAACGTTCACAAATTCCGAGCATAGGTATTGTTGGAATTCCGATTGTTTCAAATCCGATTAAATCAAATCCGATTGAACCAAATACGATGAAATCAAATCCGAGATAAGACTAAATCCGATAAAACATGAATTCCGATCATTTAAATCCGAGAAATGGCAATTCCGAGCAAATGCAAATCCGAGTAAAGGTAATTCCGATTTAATCGGATTCCGATACAATGTACAATCCGATAAAGGGCACAATCCGAGAAAAGCCCAAATCCGATCAAGTCTTACAATCCGATAAAATATCAAATCCGAGTAACATGGAATCCGATAAAATCTAGCAATCTGATAGACTTAAAATCCAAAATATATACAATCCGATAAAACAATCAGAATCCGATAATAGCTAAGGCAATTGTTTCAGTTTCTCGGATTCTCAACAATCCGATTAAATTTAATCGGATTTCTCCTAATCCGATCCATTCAAACACAAAATCCGATCGATTCATACTTATCAAATCCGACAGAATCAAAAATCATCCTTAACTTCAATTTAATTCTGATTTTAAGCATGCAACAACATATATGTTTCCAGAATTTAATTCTAACATATATTGATCATTCTAACATCATAATCTAACATACATGCAACCTAAAATCATCAATTCATCATATTTTTGCATTTAATCGGATTTTACATATAAACTCAAATAAATCCGAAATTAATTGACAATCAACAATCAATTGAGTATTCTAACCTCTATGATGATGTTACAGTCTTCAATTGAGCAGATTCACAAACAAGATCAACAATTAACTTCAATTATTTCTTCTTTTCTTTTGCTCTCGGCCGAAGGTATACACACACACTACACCTTATCAATTTGCATGTAATGACCAAGTTATGTGTGTGTTGATGTAATTAGGTGTCAAAAACCGACACCTCATGGTTCCACTCACCCATAATTCATTTAATTAACTATTTATCACAATTTAACTAATTAAATTAATTAAACACACAAAACTATAAATTAACCAATTAGTTAAAGTAAACCAACTTAATTACCTTAATCCTACTAGGCCGGTAAGGAGGGTGTTACAAATCTTCCCCCCTTAAGAAGATTCCGTCCTCGGAATCTCATCGCGCACAAAAAAGATTGTGTAACGACTCATCATATCTTCTTCAATCTCCCATGTCAAATATGAACCCAAACTGTGTTTCCAATTCACTAAGAACATCGGAATCTGCTTATTTCTCATGAGCAAATGGAAGCTTTCAGGTCCGAACTTTATGGTTTGCAAATTGCACTTTAGGAATATCCTAAGGGCGCATGGAATAATGTACATAGTAGACAAACCTCGTCCCGCATGACCTGACTATTCTACTCAGGATGGAGACTATGATACGTATTATAAGTATCTGTCTGATGAATCTGACGTCATGTCAATTCTAATACTCTCCACAGAGTCTGAGTTTTCGGATGAATTAAAGAATAAGTCGGTGTTTGAGGTCGTGCAGGATCTAGAGGAGCGCTTCAAGGACAGTGAGCACTGTGGACGCTTTCTGCTCATGAAGGATATTCTTTCACAAAAGATGAAAGAATGCCAGTTATTGAGTGATCATCTCATATGTATGAGAAGGATTTTTGATTGCTTGATTATTATGGGATCACAAGTCAGTGAGTGTGAACTTGTGATGTTCTTGGTCGGTACCCTAACTGTACGCTATCAAGCAGAGGTAGTGGACAAGTTTGGTGAACCAGATACACCAGTAGTTAGTATGCACGAGTTCTTAATGTGCATAGATGACCAGGTGCACCCGGACCTCTTTGATGCAACAATAGTTGAGTCAATGGAGAAAGACAACTGAATTGATGAACTACTAGACGTTTGTTGCTCAGATTGCGGTAGCAAGGATATTTGCGAGCACTCACTCGACATTGATCAGCTGGAAGTCAGTTCTTCCGTCTAGTCAGGTATCTTTATGATAGATTGCTTATTACTTCATTTGAATCATGGGTACTCGATACCGGATGTGGTCATCACATTTGCAATCATTTGCAGGGATTCAAGAGAAGTATGAAACTAAGGAAGGGTGACATGGACCTACGGGTAGGCGAAGGCTCCATCATTGGTGCTGAAGCTGTAGGAACCTATTGTCTCAGGCTACCTTTCAGGATTAATAATAGAACTAGAGAGTTGCTTTTATGTTCCTATATTGATTAAAAATGTAATCTCGTACGATTTATTAATAGACAGTAGTTTTAACTATCAGTCGGTAGGTAAAACAATTTTGTGATTTAAAGATGATTTATTCTATTTTAAAGCATGTTCACAAAATGGTCTATACATAATAAATCTAGAAGATGACAAGAAAATCTATCATATAAGTAAGAGGTCAAAGGACACTTTGAACCAGACTTACATTTGGCATTGTTGGCTCGGACATATAAATAAGAAACGCATAGAGCAACTTCATTGAGATGGAGTTCTAGGGTCATTTGATCTTGAATCAATTGACAATTGCGAATCTTGTTTGTCCAGCAAGATGACAAAGAAACCTTTCGACAGCTTAAATGAAAGGTCAAAGGAACTGCTAGGAATTATACACACAAATGTGTGTGGTCCTTTTAGTCAAGAACCCAGGGGAGGATACCGGTACTTCATTACCTTTACTGACGATTTCAGTAGGTACGGTTATGTGTATCTGATGAGACACAAGTATGAAAGTTTTGATTTCTTCAAACAATTTCAGAATGAAGTACATAACCAGCTTGACAAGAAGATAAAGCTGTTTCGGTCTGACGGGGTGGTGAATATCTGAGTCAAGAGTTTGATGATCATCTAAAGGATTGTGGGATTGTTTCACAACTCACACCTCCATATACGCCATAGTGGAATGGTGTATCAGAAAGGAGGAATAGAACCTTGCTTGAGATGGTTCGGTCTATGATGAATCAAACTAGACTGCCAATGTCGTTCTGGGGTCATGCACTAGAAACGGCTGCTTTTATGCTGAACCGAGTTCCAACTAAGTCTGTGGAGAAAGGAAAGACACTGTTCGAGTTATGGAGGGGAAAAAAGTCCAAGTTGTCTTTCATGAAGATTTGGGGTTGTGAGGCGTTTGTTAAATGACCGTTCTCGGATAAACTCAAACCCAAATCGGATAAGTGTATCTTCGTTGGTTAACCTAAGGAAACCTTAGGGTACTATTTCTACAATCCCGATGAGAACAAACCTTTTGTTGCTCGATCAGGGGCAGTTCTAGAGGATAAGTTTCTAAGTTCAGAAACTTCTAGTAAAGAAATAGATCTTCAAGAAATTGAAGAGTATGAAGGTATACCTCCTCCATTTGTGGATCCCGTAAGTCAACAAGAGTTGTTGAATCCTAACCCGAGTCTGCGGTTGAGGAAGAAGTGGAAGCACAAAACCTTCGCAGGTCCATTAGGATTCAGACTGAGCCAAATAGATATCTGGGATTTCTAATCGCTCAGGAAGAAGGGCATCTTTATGAGCCCACATCCTATGGGGATGCTATGTCAGGCAGTGAGTCCGACAAATGGCTGGATGCCATGAAGGCAGAGATGCAATCCATGTATGACAACCAAGTTTGGGAGTTAGTGTTCGAATATGCCCAATGATGCATACACGCCGTTTGAGTCACTACCGATGATGTATGGGCCTATTGGGTCACACACCGGGGTCAAACTTGACAGCAACAAAAGTTAAGGGACCAAAAATGGCAAAAGACAAAAATTGATAATGCAGACCGCGTTAGCGCCGCTAAAGTTATGGAATTAGTGCCGCTAATTATTATCGGTTAGCGCCGCTACGGCTGCGAGTGACCGTTTGATAAAAAAGCTGCAGGTCGTGTTACCGCTGCTAACTTTAAGGAGTTAGCGCCGCTACGACTGCATGTGATTTTTGTCAAATCACCTCTAGACTTGGCCAATGCATGCATGTGTTATCATGGCACTTTGGCCGGTCCTTGGGCATCTGAAGTGGCTTTCCAAGGTTTATAAAAGAACCTCTTATGCCTTCATTTGATACCTTTGCGATTTTAAACTTACTTACACCCTTAAGTGAGAGAGTGTACTACAAAAGTTTCTATAAATTGTTCATAGTTGCTGTTCTTGAGTGGTGTTCTAGAAGAAGTACCACAAAATCAAGCTAGCACTTGTGTTTTGACGTGTTCCCGGGGTGGACCTCAATAGAGATATCTTGCATTTGGATCTTGGATCACCATCATCACCACATTCACTTGTTGTGGCTTGCTGCCATTTCTTTTTCTATTATACGTAATGTAATACTTGGAGGATGAAGCACACATATGGAGTCAAAAGAAGATGAAGCGTGATGTCCATAGAGGCCGAAGAATCCTTGGAGATGGCGGTTCTAGTGGGAGCTTTCATTGGAGTTCTTTTGTCCCATAGTTTGACCAAGTTCTTCCCGTTTTGGCTCACGGGAAAAACGCATAGGACTTATGAAAAGGGTTACCAATTTTGATATATTTATGCGTGTGTTGTGATTTTACTATGCATGGATTGCTTAGGATTCGCATGCTAGACAATTTTTTGAAATTAATAAAATCCCTAGAGATTTGCTAAAAATGGTTTATATTTCTCGCGCGCACACATACAAGATTAACTCACATAGTGAAATTAGGTTTTGTCACTAATAAGTTAATCTAAAACCAAACCGGAAACAAAAGCCCGTTTTTCAACAAAAACGTAAATCATGCACCATCCGTAAGTCTATACCACCCGAATCTAGTATTATGAGTTTTGGTTGTCGAGCTTAGCACGAGCCAATTCTCATAAAACTGTGTGGAAGGTGAGTGTGGAAAAATTTACAATTTTGGTTGTCGAGCTTAGCACGAGCCAATTTTGGTGGATTTGTCATCGTATGTCTTGATGGACGATTTGCAATTTTAAGTTTGAAATCTTGATTGTTTGTCAAGCTTAGCACGAGTTAATCAAAATTTCAAAGCTTAAGATTTGTGCAAGAAGGGATCAAACATGCCAAACGACCCTTGGTTGTCGTAGGAACCCGCAAGGCGCTAAGGATTGCAATAGAGATTGCAATTGGCAATATGGTTGCCGACCTAAATAATTTCATCATGTGATCCGCGGTAACCCCGTCACATGGTGGGATGAAATATAGTTCTTAGCATTGTTAAGATGATTGTTTATAGGTAAATTTTTTTAACAAGGTTATATCAAACTAACTAAAATGTACTTTGCTAATTATAGATGGCATCTACACGTGCAAACACCACCAGCACGAACGTTTCTCTGCGAGTTTTCCTTGAAAAGGAGAAACTCGACGGTAGCAACTTTATGGATTGGCATAGGCAGCTAAGGCTTGTCCTACGCTATAAAAGAAAGTTGCACACGATTAAGGAACCCTTACCCGAGGCACCTTCAAGCGGTGCAATGAGGGCGGTACGAGATGCGTATGAAAAACGCCTCAAGGAGACTGAGGAGATAACATGCCTCATGTTGAGCACAATGAGCTTCTATTTGCAAAAGCAAATGCAGCACCTAAGTGCCTACGTCCTGATCGTGCAACTGAAGGATATGTTTTAACATCAGGTGGGGCAGGAGAGGTATGAATGCTTCAAGTTGGTTCTCTCTTGCAAGCTTCAAGATAGAGGGAACGTAAGCGCTCATGTGTTGCGGATGAAAGCAAACATTGAGCGCATGGAGAAGTTGGGTTTCACCATCGGGAGGGAGATGGCGGTCGATTTGATCCTCTAATCCCTGCCCAGTGCATATGATCAATTCACTATGAGTTATCATATGCATAGCATGGATAAAACCCTAATGGAGCTCCACGGTATGTTGAAGACCACTGAGGCTACCATGAAAAAGAGCAAGCCATCTTCTTCCAACCCTGTTCTAGCCATCCGGGAGGGCCGCATCTGAAAGAAGAAGAAGAAGGGCACCCCTTCCAAAGGGAAGGGAAAAGGGAAGGTTGATGAGGTTAAGCCTAGCCTTACCACCGCGGGTAAGGGTAAGGGGAAACTTCCCCAAACCAAGACCCGAGAGGATGCTCAATGCTTCTTCTGCGGGGTCAAGGGGCACTACCGCCGAAGCTGCCCGAAGTACCTTGAGGGGCTCAACAAGCTCAAGGCTATGAGCATTTCTCGACCCGATACGTCAGGTACTTTCATGATAGAAATTCATCAAACTTCTACTTCTACAGGCTGGGTTTTAGATACCGGCTGTGGCACTCACATATGTAATATGGTGCAGGTGCTAAGGGCAAGTAGGAGATTGGAGAAGGGAGAGTTGGATCTTATAATAGGAAACTCGGAGGTTGTCCCAGTGGAAGCTAAAGGAGACTTGGAGCTTTCATTCAAGACCGGCAATTCCATTTTATTATAAGATGTATGCTATTCGCCCTGTGTGGCAAGAAACATTATTTCACTTCTTGCTTTGTATGACGATGGTTATAATTTTAACTTTGTTAATGGTACAATTATATGCTTTAAAAATGATGTTGTTTATTTTAAAGCATTACCGTGTCATGGCATATATGATGCAAATGCATACGTTAAATCAAGAAAATCTATCATGAACATTGATTCTGATATTAAAATGGTTTGGATAAGTTTTATTTGTAGCATAGTTGTCTTGGTCATATAAACAAGACTCGCATCACCAAGCTCCAAGTGGATGGGATCTTGGAATCATTTGACCACGGGTCAAGTGATGTATGCGAATCTTGCTTATTAGGCAAGATGACAAAATCACCCTTCACGGGAACAAGTGAGAGGGGAAAGGACCTCCTGGAAATCGTTCATACTAATGTATGTGGTCCTTTCAAGCAAGTCACAAGAAACAACTCAAGATACTTCGTTACCTTTATACAGGACTATAGTAGGTATGGATTTGTCTACCTTGTTAAACACAAGTATGAAACCTTTGAGGTGTTCCAGACATTCCAAAACGAAGTCCAAAATCAATTGGGCAAGACAATTAAGATACGCCGGTCTGATAGAGGTGGAGAGTATCTTACTACCGAATTTACCGGCCATCTCAAGAATTGTGGAATTGTTTCACAATTAACATGTCTAAGGACTCCACAATGGGTTCTCTGAGAGGAGGAACCGAACCTTGCTTGACATGGTACGGTCCATGATGAGTCGGAAAGAGGTACCCATTAGTTTCTGGGGATATGCTCTAGAAACGGCGGTAAGAGTCCTTAACCTCGTACCAACCAAGAATGTTGCGAAGACACCTTATGAAATGTGGCATAATAAGAATCCGACACTTTCATACCTACGAGTCTGGGGTTGTTAAGCCTACGTGAGACGTGATGCTGAAGATAAATTAGAACCTCGCTCGGAAAGGTGTTACTTTATCGTATATCCTACTGCCGGTGTTGGATATTTATTTTATAAACCTTCTGAGAACTAAGTTTTTGTTGCTCGAAGGGCATTTTTTCTTGAAAGAGAAATGCTATCCAGGCAAAGTGGCAGTAAGGAAATTGCCCTTGAGGAAGATAAAGGGTCATCCGACAAAGGACTTAAGGTTGGCACTAGTTCTCAACCTGAGACGGTTGAAACTGAGCAAAGAAATGCTGTGGTACCTGACACTATTCCATTTTCTACTCCAAGGAATTCCAGTAGAACTCGTTCTGAGCCAGAGAGATATGGATTCCACATATCTTAGGGCAACGAGTTAATGATGGATCATGATGAGCCCACCAGCTACAAGGAAGCTATGGCAGGCCCCGAGTCTACAAAATGGAGAGAAGCAAAGGAAAGCGAGATCCATTCCATGTCGGATAACCAGGTTTGTGAGCTGGTTGATCCTACACCCGGGGTTAAACCTGTAGGGTGTAAATGGGTCTTCAAGAAGAAGACCGGCATGGACGGAACCTTGGGTACCTTCAAAGCCCGACTGGTGGCAAAGGGTTTCACTCAGACGCCTGGTATAGACTATGATGAAACTTTTTCCCCAGTGGCAATGTTGAAGTCTATCCGGACACTCATAGCTATAGCTGCATTTCATGATTATGAAATATGGCAAATGGATGTAACAACCACATTCCTTAACGGGAAGCTTTCTGAAGAGGTGTATATGACGCAGCCTGATGGTTTTGTACATCCAGAGTATCAAAACAAGGTTTGTAAACTAAAGAAGTCTAATAGTGGACTTAAGCAAGCATCTCAAAGCTAGAATCTTTGCTTTGATGAGAAAATTAAAGAGTTTGGATTTTCAGAAAGCAAAGATGAACCATGCGTATATGTCAGGGCTAGTGGGAGCACAATTTTCTTCTTAATCCTGTACATAGATGATATTCTACTCATTGGAAATCATATTCTGAGCCTAAGGAGTGTTAAAGCTTGGCTAGGGAATTGCTTCTCAATGAAGGATCTAGGGGATGCGAGCTATATTCTGGGAATCAAGATCTATAGAGATAGATCTAGAAGGCTACTCGGGCTTTCTCAAAGTTCATACATAGATAAGGTCATTAGACGCTTTAAAATGGAGGAATCCAAGAAAGGAAACCTCCCTATGTTGCATGGGTTGACTTTGATCAAGACTTAATGTCCTACCTCCTAAAAAGAGATAGACGTAATGAAGCGAGTACCATATGCATCGGCTGTGGGGTCGATCATGTACGCCATGCTATGCACTTGTTCTGATGTGTCATGTGCTTTGAGCATGCCTAGTAGATATCAGGCAAACCCGGGTGAGCCTCACTGGAGGGCTGTAAAGAACATTCTCAAATACCTGAGGCGTACGAAATAGATGTTCTTAGTATATGGTGGGGAAGAAGAGCTTAGAGTAAAGGGTTACTCGGATGCAAGCTTCCAAACTGATAGGGATGAATGCCGATCACAATCGGGGTTTGTATTCCTGTTAAATGATGGTGCTGTCAGCTGGAGGAGCTCAAAGCAAGACACGGTGGCTGATTCAACTACTTAGTCGGAATATATAGCGTCAAGTGAAGCTGCTAAGGAGGCCGTGTGGATGAAGAAATTCATCCAAGATCTGGGAGTGGTTCCAATCATTGCGGACCCTATTGAGATATTCTGTGACAATGAGGGTGCGATGGCTTTAGCAAAGGAACCAAGAGCTCACAAGAGGACAAGACACATATTGCGCAAATACCACTTTATACGAGATGTAATTAGAAGTGGTGAAGTAATCATCAGCAGAGTAGCAACGGATGGAAACTTAGCGGATCCATTCACTAAGCCGTTACCGCAAGGAGCTCATGATTCTCACACTAGAGCAATAGGTGTAAGATATGTTAGCGATTTGGCTTGAGATCTGTATTTAGTTTGTTTGAAATGTAATTGTATTTTGGGAACTTTTTGGGCAGTATTGTAACTTATGTTTGTTTCGATACGATAGAGATCTTATATGCGTGTGATACGGTTATATTCATAAGAATTTACTGTGTTTCATCTTAGCATGTTTAAACACTTCCATAAATATTTCATAATATTTCAAACTTTCCACATCCAGTCAATCTTATGGAAGAAAGATTGAATTAAGACTGTGGTAAGCATGTGGCCTTGTATTCAAAATGGTTGAATTAAGGTGCAATGCTTTCCTGTACTTGAAAAGAGTTTCAAGTGACAGGAAGACCCACACCCAAGTATACTTCATGAATTATAGTCACGAGTAACTTGGGATGATAATATCTAGCATCCTTAGACCTTAGATGTATGAATCGCTATTTCAAAACTCTTCCTTACTTTAGCCATTTTCAAACGCAGTTCGTGACTGGCTGTCATATAGGAAATAGCTAAGTAAGATAAGAATTATGCTATAAGGTTATGCAGTCAACGGAATTTGTTCCTCTGATATCAGAGATATTCCTGGGCCCCTCGATGATTAAGAGCTGACACCAAAATACTGTTGGGGTTTCTTGGGCACGCAATGGAAGCAATGTACAACATAAAAGGCCCAAAGTACAACCACATAAAGCATAAGATGAGAAACCCCACTAATGGACCAAACTCTATGAATAGAAATGCAACATGTAAAAGGAGTGAAGAAATGGTTATACCTTCCTCCGATGCTCCAGAAAATGTCAAGTGGTGGTGATGATACTCCAAGAACGAAACAACCGAATCTTCTATTGGGATATACTTCGGGAACATGCCAACCACAAGTGCTACCTTGCCTTTGTGGTACTTCAACGAGAAAACCACTTTGGAACAACAACTAAAGCACTAGATTTCTGGAACCTCCCTTGCTCAAATCTCTCTCTAAGTCTTAAGCACTTAAGAGTGTGTTATGTGTTCAAATTGGCAAAAGGTACAAATGATTCTCAACTAGGCTCATTTAAATGCCTCCTAATGACACTTCCATGCATTGGTCTGCCTTGTAGGTGATTTGACAAAAAGCACATGCAGCCGTAGCGTCGTTAACTTTTGAAGTTAGCGGCGCTAACCCTTTGACGGTAGTGGCGCTATCGCGATCTGTCAGATGAAATGACACAAAGTCCATGCAGCCGTAGCTACTCTAACCATTATATTGGGAAAATGATCTCATCAGTTTTAGATTTGATGAGACAAAGTTAATTTTGTAGATATGTTCTATATACAACTTAAACAGAATTATGGAGCTTAGTCAGACTGAGCACGTATAGTGTTTCAGACTGAGTATAAGTTGAATATAAGCTGAGCATATGTTCTATCAGCTTAGACTATATCTTAGTAAGATTATCAATATGTTTGATAAGCTGTGTATGTCACCTAAGATATATTGAGCTTTCAGCCTGATGTGTTTCAAGCTGAGTAGCTCAGTGTATATACTGAGTCAGCTCAACAGAGTTGCTAAATTAGTTCTAACTAACTCTTCGGACTTCTAAGGATAAGTTTATTAATGTACGTGTTAGTTCATGTTTGTTTTTGAGTCTGTTCTCGAAGAACTCAGCTTGATGAGTTTCAAGTTGAGTAACTCAGTCCGAGCAAGAAGTCAGTTTAAGATAATTTAAATATGTTTTAAATTTATCTTTTAACTCTCGATAACTACAGGAAGGATAAGAAGACTCTAGAATCAAGATTGAAGATAGAAGACTCAAGTTAAGAAGATTCAAGATTCAAGATTCCGGTTTATCCGTTAGTTATTTAGCAAATTAGGATTAGTCCAGTTTGTGAGGAACCGTAGGAACAGGATTATAAATACTTATCATCCTGATAAGTTTAGAGGTAGGATGACTACGATTACAATTACAACAAAGTGTTGCAGAGCCAAATACCTCATCTCAACCATATGTGTTACGATTCTTGAATCACTGTTTGTCAGTTCAACGTGATCAAGAAATTCACAGATTGCCATGCTATTCGTGTGTTCGAATATTCACATTAGTTGTGAAATTGGTAAGTGTTTAATCTGTGATTAAATCCTGTTTAGAGAGTCGTCCAGTATCTATAATCATAAGTTGATTATAGATAGCTAAGTTTGAAAGATTGAGAGATTTATATTATGTGTTTACATATCAAGAGTTGTTTACTTGATAGAGTCTATAATCATCTTCTTATTAATGTAAAGCAAAGCATTCGACTATGGTTTGATTTACTATGTGTAACACTTTATTTTAATTTGTTCAATTTCTGCAGAAAGTGTATTCAACCCCCCTTCTACACATCTGTTGCTTGTTGTTATCCTCACCAAGGGACCAACAACTGGTATCAGAGCAGGTTGAACAACTTCATACGTTTAAAGTTCAAGATTATGAGAAAGTTCAAAATGTTTACAAGCAACAATTCTTCAACTTTCCTTAGATGTCTGCCAAGGGTTGTCCCATCTTTGATGGATCTGATTATCCTAGGTGGAAATTCAGAGCCATGCTATTCCTCAAGTCTATTGAAAATCGTATGTCATATGTCATTACTAAAGGACCAATCATCCCCAAGATTTCTGCTGTTGTTAGTGATACGTCCGCTGACAAAACAGACATAAGTGAAAAAGAAGTAAGGAAGCTTGTTGCATCCTGGACATATGAAGATTGAAAACTTTTCAATCTGGATGAAAAGGCAAAGAGTGTTCTGGCGAATACCCTGACCAATGAGATCTTGCATACAGTGACTGGGTGTCAAACTGCAAAAGAGATCTGGGATACATTAAGTATTACATATGAGGGCACTGATCTGGTCAAGCAGCAAAAGAAGAGCCAACTGAATAGATCCTATGGAAACTTCTTTTAGAAGAAGAATGAAACCTTGCCTGATTTGTTCACAAGGTTTCACTGCTTGATAAATGACCTACTAAGTGTGGGTGTGAAGAAAGATGAGGCTGAACTTGTGCTGAAGTTTCTGGATGTGTTACCAGAAAGATTCAATGAAGTAACAACAAAACTGAGGGCTGGAGGAACACTGCATTTGTACAACCTACAGTCCATCTATGGGTTCTTGCTCAACCATGAACAGATCACAGAGCACAAGAGAACTTCTCAACAACAACTTAAGGAGTCTTTGGATAAAGCAGATATTGCATTAGTTACACAGAAGAAGAAGAAAAGTTCCAAGGCATTAGTTGTTGAATCTAAGACTGAGTCAGAATCTCAAGCTGACCACTCAGACTCAGACTCTTGTGATACTGATGATGTTCAGACTATCACTGAGCAAATGACAATGTTAGCCAGACGTTTGAGAAGAGCTTAACGAGGAAGAGGAAGATCTGACAGGGGCAAAGGGAAGAGTTCCTTTGATCCCAAGAAAGCTATGTGCTTTAACTGTCAGAAGAAGGGACACATTGCTGCTGAGTGCAGATTAAAGAAGGAAGAATCGGCATCAGTTGCTGATAAGAATGCTTATAGAGCTGACAAATACAAAAATAAATATACTCAGCTCAAGAAAGGAAAGCCTGAAGACAAACCCAGTGCAAAAGGACTATACGCTGAAACCTGGGATACAAAATCATCTACCTCAGATGATGACGTATGTCTAATGGCTCAAGAAGATGAAGAGTTTGAAATTGACGAAGTTGATTATGGTTTGTCCAAGTCAACTTTTGAAGCTGACATGAAGGAAGCTGAGGAAAACAACAAGCTTAGTGATTGGGATCCTTCTTCCATGTACAAGGTTAGTAATTTCAACTCTTACACCGATAAAGAAAAGGGTCTTGCCTTCGATTATTTGTTTAATGATTTCAAGACCATCCTTAAGTCTCAAAAGGACCTCAAAGCTGAGATAGCTAAACTGAAGAATGAGATTAAGGAAAATCAATCTCTCATTGATGTTGGTAAGAAAGCACACTGTGATCTTGAATGTCAAAGACATATTAATAAACTTTTAAGTGAAGAACTTCAGGAAGCTAAAGTCAAAGCTGACCAACTTCAAAAGGACACTGAGTCTTGGTGTAAGTCATTAAAGCTTGCTGAAAAGTGCATAAACCAACAAATTCCTAAACAGGTACAAGCTGTACTTGGAGGTAACTATCAAACTGCAGCTTATGTAGCTGATGATGAGATAGCAAGTACAGACTCTGAGGAGGATAGACAACTGATTGAGTATCAGAAGTCAGCCTCAGAGAAGAAACATGGTCAAAACCTTAAATACAATATGTTTGTAAAGGCCAAAGATCATGGTAATGAGTGCTCAACATCCAAACAGCATGGTAAGTCTGCGCTGGACAGATTAGACACTCACCCAATTCAAAGAACTTCAGTCATAGAAAGGCTTAATCCAAATCCTTTCAAAAGACAACATTCTCTATCTGGCTCGGAGAGAAGTTACAAGAATAGGAAGACCACTGTAAGTCAGATGTCAAATCACAACAATGGTAAGTCCAAAGTTGTGGATCTTGGTAAGTCCAAGGAGATCAACAGTGGTAAGTCCAAATCTGTTGAAACTGGTGAGTCCAAAAAGCATGACAAAGGTAAGTCCAAGGTCATGGAAAAGAAGTTTGTTGGTCAAGCTTCTAAGGATAACAAACAAAGATCTGACAAAGGTAAGTCCAAAGTCTGTAGCATCAAGTGAACCAACTTGCAAAGAAAGTTGAAAAGTTATCCACTACATATAATCCTATGACTGAGAGCAAGTTCTCACAAGGATTATTAGACACTCTACCTCCTGTAATCATTGGATGAAGGAGATGCTACAAGTGCAGAAGTAGAGGTCATGAGGCTAAGGACTGTGATATTGAACCCACCAAGAAGTGGGTTCCCAAACAAAACTAATGTGTTTAGTATTTATATCATGTGCAGGGTTCAAGTAAATGGTACTTGGATAGTGGATGCTCAAGGCACATGACCGGGTGGAAAGGACTTCTTAGTGATTTCCAGGAAGATGAAGGTCCTAAGGTAACATTTGGAAACAATTCCCATGGAAGAACTAAAGGCTATGGGAAGATGCATGCTGGCAAAGTTACTTTCCAGAAGGTTGCATATGTCAAGGGTCTTAAGCACAATCAGATTAGTATAAGCCAATTGTGTGATGAAGAAAACATTGTTACTTTTAGGAAGAAAGCAGGAACTATATATAATGCTAAGGGAAAGCCTATACTAATTGCTAAAAGAGAAAGAGATGTGTATCTACTTGATCTAAATTCTGCTGAAACCTGCTTGTATTCCCAATCTGTACCTAAGCTGAGTTGGTTGTGGCATAAACGATTATCACATTTAAATTTCAAATATATAAATATGTTATCCAATAAAGAGTTAGTCTCTGGATTACCAAAGATCACATTTGTCAAGGACAAATTGTGTTCAGCTTGTGCACACAGGAAACACCATAAAGGGTCTTTTAAATCAAAGCAACATTTTTCAATAACAGACCCACTGCCTATGTTGCATATGGATATGTTTGGACCCATAAGTACTTCAAGCCTAAGTGGCAAGACGTACACACTGGTGATAGTAGATGAGTTCTCACGATTCACCTGAGTAATATTCCTTAAAGCCAAAAGTGAGGCTGCCCTGGAGATAATAAGTTTTATCAAACAAGAAGAGTTTTAGAAAGGAAAGTCTGTAAAGCAACTCAGAAGTGATCATGGGACTGGCTGTCATATAGGAAATAGCTAAGTAAGATAAGAATTATGCTATAAGGTTATGCAGTCAACGGAATTTGTTCCTCTGATATCAGAGATATTCCTGGGCCCCTCGATGATTAAGAGCTGACACCAAAATACTGTTGGGGTTTCTTGGGCACGCAATGGAAGCAATGTACAACATAAAAGGCCCAAAGTACAACCACATAAAGCATAAGATGAGAAACCCCACTAATGGACCAAACTCTATGAATAGAAATGCAACATGTAAAAGGAGTGAAGAAATGGTTATACCTTCCTCCGATGCTCCAGAAAATGTCAAGTGGTGGTGATGATACTCCAAGAACGAAACAACCGAATCTTCTATTGGGATATACTTCGGGAACATGCCAACCACAAGTGCTACCTTGCCTTTGTGGTACTTCAACGAGAAAACCACTTTGGAACAACAACTAAAGCACTAGATTTCTGGAACCTCCCTTGCTCAAATCTCTCTCTATGTCTTAAGCAATTAAGAGTGTGTTATGTGTTCAAATTGGCAAAAGGTACAAATGATTCTCAACTAGGCTCATTTAAATGCCTCCTAATGACACTTCCATGCATTGGTCTGCCTTGTAGGTGATTTGACAAAAAGCACATGCAGCCGTAGCGTCGTTAACTTTTGAAGTTAGCGGCGCTAACCCTTTGACGGTAGTGGCGCTATCGCGATCTGTCAGATGAAATGACACAAAGTCCATGCAGCCGTAGCTACTCTAACCATTATATTGGGAAAATGATCTCATCAGTTTTAGATTTGATGAGACAAAGTTAATTTTGTAGATATGTTCTATATACAACTTAAACAGAATTATGGAGCTTAGTCAGACTGAGCACGTATAGTGTTTCAGACTGAGTATAAGTTGAATATAAGCTGAGCATATGTTCTATCAGCTTAGACTATATCTTAGTAAGATTATCAATATGTTTGATAAGCTGTGTATGTCACCTAAGATATATTGAGCTTTCAGCCTGATGTGTTTCAAGCTGAGTAGCTCAGTGTATATACTGAGTCAGCTCAACAGAGTTGCTAAATTAGTTCTAACTAACTCTTCGGACTTCTAAGGATAAGTTTATTAATGTACGTGTTAGTTCATGTTTGTTTTTGAGTCTGTTCTCGAAGAACTCAGCTTGATGAGTTTCAAGTTGAGTAACTCAGTCCGAGCAAGAAGTCAGTTTAAGATAATTTAAATATGTTTTAAATTTATCTTTTAACTCTCGATAACTACAGGAAGGATAAGAAGACTCTAGAATCAAGATTGAAGATAGAAGACTCAAGTTAAGAAGATTCAAGATTCAAGATTCCGGTTTATCCGTTAGTTATTTAGCAAATTAGGATTAGTCCAGTTTGTGAGGAACCGTAGGAACAGGATTATAAATACTTATCATCCTGATAAGTTTAGAGGTACGATGACTACGATTACAATTACAACAAAGTGTTGCAGAGCCAAATACCTCATCTCAACCATATGTGTTACGATTCTTGAATCACTGTTTGTCAGTTCAACGTGATCAAGAAATTCACAGATTGCCATGCTATTCGTGTGTTCGAATATTCACATTAGTTGTGAAATTGGTAAGTGTTTAATCTGTGATTAAATCCTGTTTAGAGAGTCGTCCAGTATCTATAATCATAAGTTGATTATAGATAGCTAAGTTTGAAAGATTGAGAGATTTATATTATGTGTTTACATATCAAGAGTTGTTTACTTGATAGAGTCTATAATCATCTTCTTATTAATGTAAAGCAAAGCATTCGACTATGGTTTGATTTACTATGTGTAACACTTTATTTTAATTTGTTCAATTTCTGCAGAAAGTGTATTCAACCCCCCTTCTACACATCTGTTGCTTGTTGTTATCCTCACCAAGGGACCAACAACTGGTATCAGAGCAGGTTGAACAACTTCATACGTTTAAAGTTCAAGATTATGAGAAAGTTCAAAATGTTTACAAGCAACAATTCTTCAACTTTCCTTAGATGTCTGCCAAGGGTTGTCCCATCTTTGATGGATCTGATTATCCTAGGTGGAAATTCAGAGCCATGCTATTCCTCAAGTCTATTGAAAATCGTATGTCATATGTCATTACTAAAGGACCAATCATCCCCAAGATTTCTGCTGTTGTTAGTGATACGTCCGCTGACAAAACAGACATAAGTGAAAAAGAAGTAAGGAAGCTTGTTGCATCCTGGACATATGAAGATTGAAAACTTTTCAATCTGGATGAAAAGGCAAAGAGTGTTCTGGCGAATACCCTGACCAATGAGATCTTGCATACAGTGACTGGGTGTCAAACTGCAAAAGAGATCTGGGATACATTAAGTATTACATATGAGGGCACTGATCTGGTCAAGCAGCAAAAGAAGAGCCAACTGAATAGATCCTATGGAAACTTCTTTTCGAAGAAGAATGAAACCTTGCCTGATTTGTTCACAAGGTTTCACTGCTTGATAAATGACCTACTAAGTGTGGGTGTGAAGAAAGACGAGGCTGAACTTGTGCTGAAGTTTCTGGATATGTTACCAGAAAGATTCAATGAAGTAACAACAAAACTGAGGGCTGGAGGAACACTGCATTTGTACAACCTACAGTCCATCTATGGGTTCTTGCTCAACCATGAACAGATCACAGAGCACAAGAGAACTTCTCAACAACAACTTAAGGAGTCTTTGGATAAAGCAGATATTGCATTAGTTACACAGAAGAAGAAGAAAAGTTCCAAGGCATTAGTTGTTGAATCTAAGACTGAGTCAGAATCTCAAGCTGACCACTCAGACTCAGACTCTTGTGATACTGATGATGTTCAGACTATCACTGAGCAAATGACAATGTTAGCCAGACGTTTGAGAAGAGCTTAACGAGGAAGAGGAAGATCTGACAGAGGCAAAGGGAAGAGTTCCTTTAATCCCAAGAAAGCTATGTGCTTTAACTGTCAGAAGAAGGGACACATTGCTGCTGAGTGCAGATTAAAGAAGGAAGAATCGGCATCAGTTGCTGATAAGAATGCTTATAGAGCTGACAAATACAAAAATAAATATACTCAGCTCAAGAAAGGAAAGCCTGAAGACAAACCCAGTGCAAAAGGACTATACGCTGAAACCTGGGATACAAAATCATCTACCTCAGATGATGACGTATGTCTAATGGCTCAAGAAGATGAAGAGTTTGAAATTGACGAAGTTGATTATGGTTTGTCCAAGTCAACTTTTGAAGCTGACATGAAGGAAGCTGAGGAAAACAACAAGCTTAGTGATTGGGATCCTTCTTCCATGTACAAGGTTAGTAATTTCAACTCTTACACCGATAAAGAAAAGGGTCTTGCCTTCGATTATTTGTTTAATGATTTCAAGACCATCCTTAAGTCTCAAAAGGACCTCAAAGCTGAGATAGCTAAACTGAAGAATGAGATTAAGGAAAATCAATCTCTCATTGATGTTGGTAAGAAAGCACACTGTGATCTTGAATGTCAAAGACATATTAATAAACTTTTAAGTGAAGAACTTCAGGAAGCTAAAGTCAAAGCTGACCAACTTCAAAAGGACACTGAGTCTTGGTGTAAGTCATTAAAGCTTGCTGAAAAGTGCATAAACCAACAAATTCCTAAACAGGTACAAGCTGTACTTGGAGGTAACTATCAAACTGCAGCTTATGTAGCTGATGATGAGATAGCAAGTACAGACTCTGAGGAGGATAGACAACTGATTGAGTATCAGAAGTCAGCCTCAGAGAAGAAACATGGTCAAAACCTTAAATACAATATGTTTGTAAAGGCCAAAGATCATGGTAATGAGTGCTCAACATCCAAACAGCATGGTAAGTCTGCGCTGGACAGATTAGACACTCACCCAATTCAAAGAACTTCAGTCATAGAAAGGCTTAATCCAAATCCTTTCAAAAGACAACATTCTCTATCTGGCTCGGAGAGAAGTTACAAGAATAGGAAGACCACTGTAAGTCAGATGTCAAATCACAACAATGGTAAGTCCAAAGTTGTGGATCTTGGTAAGTCCAAGGAGATCAACAGTGGTAAGTCCAAATCTGTTGAAACTGGTGAGTCCAAAAAGCATGACAAAGGTAAGTCCAAGGTCATGGAAAAGAAGTTTGTTGGTCAAGCTTCTAAGGATAACAAACAAAGATCTGACAAAGGTAAGTCCAAAGTCTGTAGCATCAAGTGAACCAACTTGCAAAGAAAGTTGAAAAGTTATCCACTACATATAATCCTATGACTGAGAGCAAGTTCTCACAAGGATTATTAGACACTCTACCTCCTGTAATCATTGGATGAAGGAGATGCTACAAGTGCAGAAGTAGAGGTCATGAGGCTAAGGACTGTGATATTGAACCCACCAAGAAGTGGGTTCCCAAACAAAACTAATGTGTTTAGTATTTATATCATGTGCAGGGTTCAAGTAAATGGTACTTGGATAGTGGATGCTCAAGGCACATGACCGGGTGGAAAGGACTTCTTAGTGATTTCCAGGAAGATGAAGGTCCTAAGGTAACATTTGGAGACAATTCCCATGGAAGAACTAAAGGCTATGGGAAGATGCATGCTGGCAAAGTTACTTTCCAGAAGGTTGCATATGTCAAGGGTCTTAAGCACAATCAGATTAGTATAAGCCAATTGTGTGATGAAGACAACATTGTTACTTTTAGGAAGAAAGAAGGAACTATATATAATGCTAAGGGAAAGCCTATACTAATTGTTAAAAGAGAAAGAGATGTGTATCTACTTGATCTAAATTCTGCTGAAACCTGCTTGTATTCCCAATCTGTACCTAAGCTGAGTTGGTTGTGGCATAAACGATTATCACATTTAAATTTCAAATATATAAATATGTTATCCAATAAAGAGTTAGTCTCTGGATTACCAAAGATCACATTTGTCAAGGACAAATTGTGTTCAGCTTGTGCACACAGGAAACACCATAAAGGGTCTTTTAAATCAAAGCAACATTTTTCAATAACAGACCCACTGCCTATGTTGCATATGGATATGTTTGGACCCATAAGTACTTCAAGCCTAAGTGGCAAGACGTACACACTGGTGATAGTAGATGAGTTCTCACGATTCACCTGAGTAATATTCCTTAAAGCCAAAAGTGAGGCTGCCCTGGAGATAATAAGTTTTATCAAACAAGAAGAGTTTTAGAAAGGAAAGTCTGTAAAGCAACTCAGAAGTGATCATGGGACTAAGTGTTAGAAATATGCACATTAATACACGTACGCCATATCGACTGTAACACCGGTTTCACAAGCTTAAAATTAGAGTAAATTAAAACTTTATTTACCCAAAAGGTTTGCAGTGGATCGAACCACTAATTACATAATAAGTATAGTTCATCAACTTGGCGATCAAGAACAACAAATCAAGCCAAGTCCCAAAATAAACCAGTGTTACCACTACGTATTGACCATTGTTACAAATAACAGAGTTAACTACAAGTGTTCCAAAAGATATACACAATAACACTACCCAAAAGCAACCCGTCTCGCCAGGCCGTCTAACCACCAACCTGCGAAAGGGAAAATATCACGAAACATTAGCTACACTAGCTAGTGAGTACAGATATCACTTAAGCATCAATAAGCATGCTATGACGTCACAACATGGCACACAATGCTAAGCTATCACATAGCGGTGTGCCGACATGTCAGCGGGATCATATTTTGCGAGGTAACTAGCCTGGCTCAACAATCCAAGCTGGGGAATCAGTCACAACCATCCGCATCGGTGGGGGAGCGAAGAGCAGCCCACCATCACGTTTGAGCCACTAGGACCCCGTTCGGATCTGATCATAAACCAAGATCCTCACTGTATGTCAAGGAACGGCGGCCTGCAGAATCTTTACCGGGGAAACACTCGCGGGAACCGCTAATCCCTGAATAACACTCAAGGGACCCAGCTGCGTCGGTGACTGACCTCAAACACTCGCGGGAACCGCTAATCCCTGTTTCGTACAGCTGCTGTAAATCGCTATTTTTAATACCAAAACTCGATTGAAACCAGATTCAATCGTTTGTACATGTTGGTTGACACTCTTAGACACTTATAAACACATTTGTACACAAAAATGACACCAAAACACAATTAACACCATTGAAATGGTGTTTCTCATTCTTGAACACCAAAACTAGGTTTAGAGAGAAGAAGACTTACAATAAGGAGGTACAAGAACGGATTGATCACTTCAAACACTGATTCACAATCCTTAGCTAATGATTTCTTTGATTTCTTCCAAAAACCCACAAGTTTGATAGTGTATATGTGTTTCACGTATGCTGTGTGTGTGTTTGTATGTGTTTTGAACAACACCAGGAGATAAGAAGAAGCTAAGGCCGACCTTAGGGTTTAATTATTTAAACCCCGGGTATTTTATTCCCCTTTCCAACTTACAAATTAACACACGCCATCCCGTTTTAACCAACGGGGATATCTACGGAATCATTTCGCGAAACCGTATAACACGACATCACTTTTTGACACGTTTGACACTTTTCACATAATCACATAATTAACACATAACACGTTAGTCATATTAAACTAGTCACTTAAAATCAATGTACAAGCTTCTAAACACTAGGTACAAGTCACTACTGCTAGGCCCATTTACAGGGTGTTACAAATCTACCCCCTTAAGAAGATTCCGTCCTCGGAATCTGATCACTCACGAACATGTGGGGATATCGTGCTCGCATATCATCTTCAGTCTCCCAGGTCATATTCGGACCTAGGTTATATTTCCACTTCACAAGAACGAGCTTGATCACTTTCTGACGCAGTTTCTTAGTCTTTGAGCCAAGAATTTCAACAGGTTCCTCAACGAGGCGCTTTGAAGCATAGACTCTCAGCTCTTGCAACGGAAAAATCTGACTCTCATCCACTTTGCACTTACGCAAGTAACACACGTTGAAGGTATTATGAATACCCGAAAGTTCTGGAGGTAGCTCCAGAGACACAGTTTGATCATTGACTCTGCGTAGAATTTTGAACGGTCCTATAAAACGCGGACTCAACTTGCCCTTACGGACAAAGCGGATAACACCCTTCCACAGAGAGACTTTCAGGAAAATCGGATCGCCCTCGTTAAACACAACTGGCCGACGTCCCGGGTCAGCGTACACTGTCGATCGATCACGAGCGGCTTTCAGCTTTTCACGTGCCATTGTCACTTTATCAGCTGTAATTTGCATTATCTCTGGTCCGGCGAACTGCCTCTCGCCAGGCTCTAGCCAACACGTGGGAGTGCGACAACGTCTCCCATATAACATCTCGAAAGGAGGCATCCCAATACTGGAATGGTACGAGTTGTTGTAAGCAAACTCAATTAACGGCAGATGTGAATCCCACGCTCCACCGAACTCGAGTACACATGCGCGAAGCATGTCCTCCAGGGTTTGGATAGTTCTCTCTGACTGGCCGTCTGTCTGAGGATGGTACGCCGTGCCCAAATGAACACGAGTGCCCAGCTCACGCTGTAAACTCTGCCAGAAATTAGAAGTAAACCGCGGATCACAATCTGATACAATAGAACACGGTACCCCATGGCGCGACACCACTTCAGCAATATATAACTTTGCTAGCTTATCCAACGAAGTAGACTCGCTGATAGGCAGAAAATGAACACTTTTTGTCAAACGGTCGACTATGACCCAAATTGCATCGTGCCCTCTGAGGGTTTTCGGCAGCTTTGTCACGAAATCCATAGTAACATTATCCCACTTCCACTCAGGAATTTCAAGTTGCTGAAGATTACCATACGGTTTCTGGTGCTCAGTCTTCACTTGCGCACAAATTTGACACTTCTCCACGTAGGAAGCAATGTCCCGTTTTAAAGTAGGCCACCAGTACAAAGCCTTCAAATCATGATACATTTTCGTGCTGCCCGGATGAACAGACAGTCTAGACTGGTGAGCCTCTTGCAAAATCAACTCACGATTTCCCCCATACAGAGGCACCCAAACACGAGACTGAAAAGTCTTTAGCCCACGGCTATCATCCGTAAGCAGATCTTTTTGTTTTCGCATCACTTCAGCTACAAGATTCTCGTCACGCAAGGCAACAGATTGTGCTTCCTTCAATCTCACAAGAATAACAGGAACCACCACAAGTTTCATGAATTTCGCCCCAGCCGACGAACTTTTGCGACTAAGAGCATCCGCCACCACATTGGCCTTACCAGGATGATAACGGATCTCACAGTCGTAATCTTTGATCAACTCGAGCCAACGCCGCTGCCGTATATTGAGCTCTTTCTGCATAAACACGTACTGCAGACTCTTATGGTCAGTACAGACCACACTTGGTACCGTACAGATAATGCCGCCACAGTTTTAGAGCAAACACAACAGCAGCTAGCTCAAGATCATGAGTCGGATAGTTACCTTCATGTGGATTTAACTGTCGAGACGCATATGCTATCACTTTACTACGCTGCATTAACACGCAGCCAAGCCCCAAATAAGAAGCATCACAATAAACGACGAAGTCATCAGACCCTCGGGCAAAGAGAGAATCGGAGCTTCACACAAAAGCCGTTTCAACGATTGAAACGCTTGTTCTTGCGCCTCAGACCACACAAAAGCAACGTCCTTCCGAGTAAGCTTTGTCAAGGGACCTGCAAGTTTAGAAAAATCACGGATAAACCGCCGATAATATCCAGCTAGGCCGAGAAAACTACGAACTTCAGAAGGAGTTCGGGGAACTCCCCAGTTCATCACTGCATCGACTTTCACTGGATCCACTTTGACACCATCCCTGCAGATCACATGACCAAGAAAATGCACGTCACGAAGCCAGAATTCGCACTTTGAATACTTTGCATAAAGCTTCTCTCGCTTGAGAGTTTCAAGAACTTGCCGCAAATGCAACTCGTGCTCGGCTTCAGTTCTAGAATACACAAGAATTTCATTGATAAACACAATAACGGATTTATCCAAGAAAGGACGACAAATCCGATTTATCATATCCATAAACACAGCAGGCACGTTGGTTAAGCCGAACGGCATAACCAGAAAATCATAGTGGCCATACCGAGTGCGGAAAGCAGTTTTAGGAATATCATCTTCACTAACCCGCACCTGATGGTAGCCAGAGCGAAGATCAATCTTAGAGAAGCACGTCGCTCCTTGTAATTGATCGAACAAATCATCAATACGTGGAAGAGGGTATTTATTCTTTACCGTCCGCTTATTCAGCTCCCGGTAATCAATACACATACGCATGGTTCCATCCTTTTTCTTCACAAATCACACAGGAGCTCCCCACGGGGATGAACTCGGACGGATAAAGCCCTTGTTAAGTAACTCCTGTAATCGAGTCATCATCTCTCGCACCTCTGAAGGAGCAAGACGGTACGGAGCTTTAGCTACAGGCGTAGCCCCCGGAACAAGATCAATCTTGTACTCAACATCTCTCACCGGCGGCAAACCCGGCAATTCATCTGGAAACAACTCCGGATAATCTGGCACTTCCGGAATACCTTTGACCACTTGCTTTTCTAGCTTTGCATCAATCACGTGAGCTAGATAAAACTCGCAGCCTTTAGAAATCGATTTCTTTGCTTTCATCACCGAGATAAGAGGAATATCAGATTCTCGACGTTCCCCTCGAGCTACAGCACAAGACCCATCGGGTAAAGGGATCTTTACCATCTTTTTCGAACACAGAATCTCCGCGTTCAAACCACAGAGCCAATCCATGCCAACCACCACATCAAAGCCCGCGATTGGCATAAGAAGAAAAGAGATAGGGAAACTATTCCCGTCCACATCGAGGTTAGCACAAGGAACACTATCCTTAACCGAAACTACCTTACCACTAGTAATTTCAACTTTATTCGGCTCAGATAACACAAACACAGGCAATTGCAGTTTATCACGAAAAGCCATAGATATAAAAGAATGCGTAGTTCCATAATCAAATAACACACAAGCTGGAACAGAATTTATAAGAAAAGTACCAGTAATCACGTCTCCTGCAGCTTTGGCTTCTTCAGTTGTCATCTGAAAAGCCCGGCCTTTGGCGCGAGAAGCGCCATCTTTCTTTGGTCCAGCAGAAGACCCTCCAGCCCTAGCAGCAGTACCCTGTCTCATTGGGCACTCAGTAATCTTGTGCCACGGCTTCTGGCATCTAAAACAAACACTCTCTTTAAAAGAACACTCGGTAGCTGCATGCCCTTTCTCACCACACCTCATACATCTGGTAGTGGCCTTTGAACAGTTACCCGAATGGTAAGTACGACACATGGAACACCAAGGATTATCAAACCTCGGTTTCTTGCTTGACTCAGATTTCCCACCAGCAGCCGATTTCCCCTTTGAAGTATCAGATTTTGAATACTGCTGAAACTTCCACAGTCTGCTCACCTTTACACTGGCGACGATCGCCATCCATCTGTCGGGCTATTTCAAATGCCCGATCCAAAGAAACAACAGCTCTCACTTGAGCTCGATACTCTAGCGGCAGCATATTCACGAACTTACGCATCTTCGCTCTCTCATCGGTCACAAGATGTGGTATAAACCTTACCTTATCAGTGAAAGCATGGATAAGGTCCTCCACCGGTTTGTCCCCCTTACGGAGACTATTGAACTCATTTTCCATCCTCTCGAGGTCGTAATCGGTACAGTAGTTGCTCTTCACTTTTTCAGGAAACTGCTCCTAAGTCAGAGCAGCGATCACCTCTTTGCTCTGCGTATCTTTCACAGAATCCCACCACTCCAGAGCTTTGCCTTTCAACATACGAACCGCATACTTGACACTGTTCTCATCTTCACAGTCACAAGACTCAAACACTTGGTCAGTCTCACGCAAGCAACGGATAGTATCTGAGGGATTATCACTACCCTCAAACACCTTCGGCCCGTAAGACTTAAACTTCTTGTAAGAGCAGGGCTCACGTTGCCCTTAATAGCTTCCCTTAGTAGCTCCCTAGTCGAGCGAAGCTCCTCCTCGAGTAACCGAATGTAAGCATCAGAATCTCTTTCCGGTGTAGAGCCCTGAGTATCATGCCACGACGATTCCTCCTCAGTCTCCACGTGAGTTCGAGAAACCTCATCCTCCATCTGCTTTAACGCTTCCTCTGTGGTAGCACGCCTCTCAAACATTTTTCACTTACTTTCTATACACAAGGGGCGAACACGTTTAGTACACTTAATCACAAATTACTAACACACAAGTTAGTTCACATTGACCAATAAACACATAACGCTCACACTCAGCCCCCAATTACCCCTCTAGGAACACTTAACGATGGTCAAGCCCGAGTTTGAGATCGAATACTTTCACAAGTACCCGATTCCCTCAAACTTAGGCTCTGATACCTAATTGTAACACCGGTTTCACAAGCTTAAAATTAGAGTAAATTAAAAGTTTATTTACCCAAAAGGTTTGCAGCGGATCGAACCACTGATTACATAATAAGTATAGTTCATCAACTTGGCGATCAAGAACAACAAATCAAGCCAAGTCCCAAAATAAACCAGTGTTACCACTACGTATTGACCATTGTTACAAATAACAGAGTTAACTACAAGTGTTCCAAAAGATATACACAATAACACTACCCAAAAGCAACCCGTCTCGCCAGGCCGTCCAACCACTAACCTGCGAAAGGGAAAATATCACGAAACATTAGCTACACTAGCTAGTGAGTACATATATCACATAAGCATCAATAAGCATGCTATCACGTCACAACATGGCACACAATGCTAAGCTATCACATAGCGGTGTGCCGACATGTCAGCGGGATCATATTTTGCGAGGTAACTAGCCTGGTTCAACGATCCAAGCTGGGGAATCAGTCACAACCATCCACATCGGTGGGGGACCGAAGAGCAGCACACCATCACGTTTGAGCCACTAGGTTCCCTTTCGGATCTGATCATAAACCAAGATCCTCACTGAATGTCGAGGAACGGCGGCTTGCAGAACCTTTACCCCGGAAAACTCTCGCGGGAACCGGTAATCCCTGAATAACACTCAAGGGACCCAGCCGCATCGGCGACTGACCTCAACCACTGCGTCTGTCCGGACAGGAATCATAAACACGTTTGACCCATAGGGTCCACAGTACGCATGCGTATCACATATCACAACTTATATCACATGGCATCACTTATAACACTAGGTCACTGTATCACTATATCACTTCGCACGTTCACATATATACACATGGCACATATCACTTGCACACAATAGCCCTACTTACTGAGTCTCATGGGAAACCGGTACTCACCTCGATATCACAGGAGGCAGATATGGATCCGGGAATCCCAAGAACAAACTGAGTCGTCCGAATCACCTAACACATTAGGTTTAGGCTTGGTTATCACTTATATGTAGCACACATAGGTTATAACACAAGTTACACAAGCTGTCAGCACTAGACAGGCTCCTACGGTCGCAGAGGACATGTCCTACGACCGTAGGACACATACCAAACCCTCCCTACGGCCGTAGGGATAACTCCCTGTGCCCGTAGAGCTTCTTTCCAACGAATCATGCTTTACGGCCGCAGGAACCTTTTCCTACGCCCGCAGAAGCGATTCTTTGGTGACCTACAATCGTAAGTTATATACCAACACCCGTAGACCTTGTTTCATCTTCCGTAGACGGTAATCCACACAAAAACACATCCTACGGCCGCAGAAACCCTGCCTACGGCCGTAGTACATACACAAGGCTTCCTACGGCCGTAGGGAATACCCCCTACGCCCGTAGGAAATACCTGCACAGCAGGTCTTCGTCCCTGTTTCGCACAGCTGCTGTAAATTGCGATTTTTAATACCAAAACTCAATTGAAAACCAGATTCAATCGTTTGTACATGTTGGTTGACACTCTTAGACACTTATAAATACATTTGTACACAAAAATGACACCAAAACACAATTAACACCATTGAAATGGTGTTTCTCCTTCTTGAACACCAAAACTAGGTTTAGAGAGAAGAATACTTACAATAAGGAGGTACAATCCTTAGCTAATGATTTCTTTGATTTCTTCCAAATATCTACAAGTTTGAGAGTGTATATGTGTTTCACGTATGTTGTGTGTGTGTTTGTATGTTTTTTGAACAACACCAGGAGATAAGAAGAAGCTAAGGCCGACCTTTGGGTTTAATTATTTAAACCCCGGGTATTTTATTCCCCTTTCCAACTTACAACTTAACACACACCATCCCGTTTTAACCAACGGGGATATCTACGGAATCATTTCGCGAAACCGTATAACATGACATCACTTTTTGACACGTTTGACACTTTTCACATAATCACATAATTAACACATAACACGTTAGTCATATTAAACGAGTCACTTAAAGTCAATGTACAAGCTTCTAAACACTAGGTACAAGTCACTACTGCTAGGCCCATTTACAGGGTGTTACATCGACCGCTGCTGATGATGTATGGGCCTATTGGGTCATACACCGGGGTCTAACCTGACAACAGGTAAAGTTAAGGGACCAAATATAACAAAAGACAAAAGTTGACATCGCATGCCACGTTAGCGCCGCTAACTCGCAGGGGTTAGCGCCGCTACGGCTGCATGTACTTTGTGACAAATCACTGACAGGCCGCGTTAGCGCCGCTAACTATCAGGGGTTAGCACCGCTAAACCCTAATGGTTAGCGCCGCTACAGGCTGCATGTGACATTTGTCAAATCACCTCCTAAACTAACAAATGCATGTTAAACTCCATGTCTCGAGGTTTGGCCGGTTTGAGGGGTTTATTGGAGATCAGGAAGAAATAGAGAACTAAGAGATATTCATTTGTTTAGTTCTCTCTTCGTTTTTCTCTCTTAGAACACACTTTTTCTCCTTCGTTGGTGCTAAAAAGACCAAGAGAAGGCATAAGAGAGATTGTTCCAGAATTGGTTTCATATAGTGGCTGTTCCAGAAGTGATATTCTTGGTGAAGTATCACTGAAGGCGATCTAGCACTCGAGGTTGGTGTGTTACCGGGGTATCACCCATTAGTTGATCCACGGTTTTTGTTCTTGGAGGATCACCATCAACACACCCACCATTTCTGGAGCTAAGGAGAAAGGTATAACCTTCTTTGCTTCTTTCAAGTTGCATTTCTTTACATAGAGTTTGATCCATTTTGGGATTTCTCGTTTTTGTGCTTGATTTTCTTGTACCTTGGGCTATTTTGTTTGTACTTTGCTTCCGTTACGTGCCCACGAAATCCCAACAGTGGTATCAGAGCCACCTCTATGTTAGATTTGCACTTGGTGGCTTGAAAAATCCCGAAATCAATGTTTGTTTTCTGTTCGAACCGGGTTAGCGGCACTAACCTTGGGTTAGCGGCGCTAACTCATAAGAGTTAGCGGCGCTAACGCGCTTTAACAGTTTTGGTTTTAAAGTTAAATACAGTTTTGGTCTCGGGAAATTTTGGCCTTTTTTTGGTGATTCTGGAAATTTGTTCCAGATTTTATTTGGTAATTATGTTACCATTTTGTTATGTTTGGTTGTATGTGGTTTATTTGAAATTGGTAACCTTGCCTTTGACCTTGTGGTTGATATTGTGTGTTTGGATGCAATTTGATGATATATGGGCTGTAATATTTATTAATTCAGTTTTGTATGTAATAATATTGTGGCTTGCATGCCATTTCATTCATCCGTGTATTTGTACTAGATAAATAGAAAATTATTGTGGCTTGTATGCCATTTCAATTTCTATTGTATATGTTGTACAATTTGGATGAAGACACACAAAATTTGGAGTCGGAAGGAGATGGAGCATGTCCATAGAAGCCGGTGAAGTCCATTGGAGATGGCGGTTCTAGTGGGAGCTCGCATTGAAGACCTTCCGTCCCTTAGATTGACCACGTTCTACCCGTTTTGGCTCACTAGGATTCGCATGCTAGATAATTTTTTGAAATTAATAAAATCACAAGAGATTTGGTAAAAATGGTTTACAACTCTCGCGCGCGCACACATACAAGATTAACTCACCTAGTGAAAATAGGTTTGTCACTAAACAAGTTAATCTGTAACCAAGCCGAAAACAAAAGCCCGTTTTTTCATAAAACGTAAATCTTGCACCATCCGTAAGTCGATACCACCCGAATTTAGATTTATTAGTTTTGGTTGTCGAGCTTAGCACGAGCCAACTCTCATAAAACTTTGTGGAAGGTGCGTGTGGCAAATTCACAATTTTGGTTGTCGAGCTTAGCACGAGCCAATTTTGATGGGTTTGACATCGTATGTCTTGATGGACGATTTGCAATTACAAATTAAAATCCTTGAGTGATTGTCGAGCTTAGCACGAGTCAACCAAGAATTTTAATTTGGAATTGGTGCAGGTAGGGATCAAACATGCCAAACGACCGATGGTTGTTGTAGGATCCCGCAAGTGTCTAAGAGTTGCAATAGAGATTTTAATCGATAAGATGGTTAGCGGCCTAAATAGCTCCATGAAGTGATCCGCGGCAAACCCGTGATGAATTGGAGTGAAATATGGTTCTTAGCCCTTGTTAAAATATTTTTCGAGACGATATGGGTAATTATTTTAACGAGGACTCAAATGAAACTAACTAATTCGTGTACTCTATTTAATATAGGATGTAGAATCATAACCACACCACGTCGATCTATTCACTTCGTATGTTCCTAAAAAGGGAGAAACTCACGGGAGTGAACTTTGTTGACTGGCTTAGGCAATTGAGAATTGTCCTACGTGCCGAGTCTAAGTTGCACATCCTTGAGGAACCCTTTCCTGAACCACCTTCTATCAATGCGGAATGGACCATCCGATACGCGTATGAAAAGCGTGTTCGGGATACGCACGATGTTGCTTGTCTCATGTTATCAAGTATGAGCTCGGAACTGTGAAAGCAATTTGGGCACATGACTGTGTATGACATGATTAACAAGTTGAAGGATGTATTCCGACAACAAGTTAGGCAAGAACATTATGAGTGTGTTAAAAGTCTAACCGGTTGTAAGATGCGGGAAGGCGGGAGTGTTAGTGCCCATGTTTTGAAGATGAAATCATACATGGACCAGATGGAGAGGTTAAGTTTTCCTATAGGGTGGGAGCTTGGTGTGAGTTTCATACTTCAGTCTCTGCCCGCTTCATATGAAAAGTTTGTTATGGACTATCATATGCATGGAAAGGAAATATCTATAGATGTATTGCATGGAATGTTGAAGGATGTAGAATCTAACATGTCCAAGCATGCATCATCATCATCCACTCCCGTTCTTGGTTCTAAGGAACAACATAATATGAGGAAGAAGAAATCGATCCCATCAAAAGAAGAAGTTGGAATTTCCAAGCTTACTTCAAATTTTGAGTTCATGGATATTGATGATATGCCTAAGGAGACTCAAGAAGGGGTGGTTTGCTACTTCTGCGGAAGATTTGGGGATTGGGGCCGTCATGCCTGCCCTTCGTGCAGAGAGGATATAAAACTTCTCAGAAAAGAGAGTTAATTTTCCTACTTGAGGTACATTCATGATTATACTTCATTGCTATTCCTTAATAAGCTGGGTCGTTTACCCGAGCTATAAGACTCACGTTTGTCACAAATTTATTTTGTTGCAAAGTGTAGGTCTGTTCGTTATAAGAAGGAAAAGCTAGACGAACCGGATCTCTGAAGAAGAAATTTTGTTGATTGTCTTCTACAAGAGAATTGAGAGTGTTGGTCTCTCCATTAATTCCGGATTAATTTATTACTTTTGTATGTACGCCCTGCGTGACAAGACTTGCTTTATTGTATGTTCTCGTAAAGATGATGGATATTTCGTATCTTGTATTTTTGTTGAAAAGTTTTTTCATTTTGATAGTTTCATTTCAAATTCGATCCATGTCAATGCATATGTGTTATTTTTGACCATTTATGGTGCACAAATACACATTTGATGACGATGAATATCACTTGGAATTGAAACTATTTTGAAAAATTGTTTTGAGATGATTTTATCAAAACTTATCCATATCATAACATACATAAAGACTTGTTATAAGTAATAATGCAATCATGAATAATTGATTCTTGGATCCAAAAGTGGTTTGGATATATAAACTCTATGGCATAATCAAACTTAACCAGGTAAACAACATTTACATCGCTTAGATCCATGTGGTTAAGATCTTTGTAAAAGTTTAGCCTCAGGCTAAATGAAAGATATAAATATTGTTTATTGGACTTGATTGACTATAAAATCCTTCATCAGTGTTGATAGGAAGGATTATGACTTGTTGGATTTTGATCACACTTGTGTGGATAATCCGTTCAAGTATGCCACAAAGAGTGACACTAGTGAAATTCTCCATCACCATCTTTATGATAGTTGTTGAGAGAAAAGGCTTGTGTCTGAAACCTAGTGGTGTTCGGAACTAACTTAAAGAAAACTAAGAATCAGTAAGGGCATATAGATATAAAATTCCTAGATCAAGACAAGATGCTAAGTTTTCTTATCTATATTGGTTTAAATATGAAATGGATCATGGGTTTAACCCATAATTCGTTTTCTCTAAGAAACACATTTGTACATGGTGTTACTTTAAAGAAAACCGGATATCTTTGTTGATGATCTGGTGAAAGGCAGGCCTAAAACATGTATTCAATGTGATTGGTATACATTAATTTTATAAACCAAGTCCTTAATCTAAAACACAACATTATGGTCACTTAAGCATCGAATGAGATTTTGACTAGAAAGAGTCCTTTGCTTGTCAATCTCATAACTTAAAATTTTTCAGTCTACATTCAGTTGGAGATGGATGAATTATAAGTTGATGCCTAATATTTAAGTAGTTCATCTGAGATTTGGATAATTGTTTCTTAGACTTATGGGAACCATATTTGGTTGCTCAAAAGGAAGAAGACAATTTACAAAAGCATTCCAGTGGAAGAACGTAAAACTTAAATAAGAGACATAATGTTGACACTAGCATTTAATCAGCATAGAGATGCTGGTAAAACCTGACAATATCCATTGCTTCTTTAAATCTGATGGAAATCAAGAAGGCTGTTTAGATATGAGGTTGTCATATTTTATTAACAGCAGCTTGATGGTAAATCATTGTGATGTTACCATTCATCGGAAACATAGTGGGACCCTGTGTTCACTAGTGAATAAAAGAAGGGAATGGTATACATAGATGTAATCTTTTGTTGCATCCAAGTACTTGACTTGGGTTAATCCCATACCTGAGGTGTAATCTAAGAAGGGTGAAGGGACTAACAAATATGCAATCATAGACAACTTCAAATACCGACTAGAGACAAAAGTGTTTTGTGTTGATCATATGGAAACATGTTCTAGTGGTTATGTTGAAGATGACTTGGATAAAGTGAAATATTGTTGTCACCTTGCGGAAACAAGTTAGTTCACTTGGATGTATGAGGCCTGTATCCTTCATAGGATTAAGTTGAGGAAATGTTTAAGGCACTTTCCGAGGTTCTTACACATCCATAATATCCAGATTAAGTCTGGATTATGTGAAGCATTGTTGTCGCTTTGGGGAAACAAGTAAGATCACATGGAAATAAAAGGCCAAGATCCTTCGCAGGATTAAGTTGAGGATATGTTTGAAGCATGTTCCGAGGTCTTATATATATCCATTATGTCCAAGTTGTGTCCATGACAAAAGTTAGCAAAACTTGTATCTAGAAAGCAAAGGAATGAGTTTTCTAGAAAGCATAGATTAAGCCAGATACTCTTGTCAGGGCTAGTGGGAGCTTTATTTGTTCCGAGTAAAATATATTCAAGTGAAAATAATGTCCTAATTTAGGGTTGTTTTCAACTATTAATGGAATTATTGTTCTATGAGTACAAGTATGAACGTGAAGTAAAGTGTATACTAAATTCAAGAAATACTGATATATGTTCTTGATGTTCGACGAAAATAGAGTTGTCTTGAGTAAGTTATTACTGCAAGCAAATCTATACTTGTGAGACTGTCGATTTTAATCGAAGTTTGAATATATAAATATGTGGTGTAGATACGACATTTAAATTCAAATGAGTGTCATTGACCCTATTGTGTACTTCGGTAACATTAAGGGTATGTCGAATCTAATAAAAAATGAGTGTCAGTGACTCTATTGTTAACTTCGGTTACATTGAGGGTATATCGACTCAAATAATCATAAGTGTCATTTATCCTATTGTAGATTTCGGTAACATTGGGGATATGACGACTATGATAACCTTGTGTATGATCTCTTTGACAAAACACTATGCAAGTGGTTTAACAAGAGAATACAAAAGAGTACATAGGGATATCGTGTAGATGATCCCATAGTTAAGCCATTGTCAAATACTAGTGATGGATCTCATACTAGGTATAATAGCATTATTCATGCTTATGACTAGGATTGAATATCGCTTTAGTAAATATTTGATTTACTTATAAGCTTTGGGAATTGTTGGAGTATGCCCACTGATACACGTACGCCAAATGATCGCTACTGATGATGTATGGGCCTATCGTGTCACACGCCGGGGTTGACCTTGACACAACCTAAAAGTTGAGGGTGGGAAAGAATAAATAATGATAGTTGGTTTCCAGCAGGGGTTAGCGGTGCTAACCCTGGCGTCGCTAAAACAGCCGCGCGCTAACATTGGGCGGTTAGCGGCGCTAACCGTGGGCGGCTAGCGGCGCTAACCCTGCCTGACAGAAACAACTTTATTATTTTCACCTCTAGCTTCCACCAATGCATGTTAAATCTAATCATTTGCCTTGGGCCGACTAAGGGTAGCTCTGGAGTCGTGATTGGGTTTATAAAAGACATCCATAACACTCTCTAAAGGCTCTTGACCATTTCTTGAGAGAAAAATACTTAGAACTAAAAGGAGAGTTGCTAAGTAACAAAAGAGAGAGAGTTCCTTGGTTGTTTCCTGGTGGTTTTAGGTAGTGTTCCAGCAGTACTTTCGTGACAAGAGAAGAGTACTCGGGGTGCTAGTACATCAAGGTATCGTTGCACTCGGGGTGGACTTCGATAGCGAGAGAAGAAGCCGAGCAAGGAGGTACACGACTTGGAGCTAGCATCACACAACCATCAGAGACATCTAGGGTATAAACTTCTCCTTTCTCTTCTGTTTAAGTTGCTTAACTTAGATGTAGAGTAAGATCCATTGATGGGGTTCACTTTGTGGTATTGTTTTGGCTTAAAAATTCGATTTTGTACCTTGCATGCTTCCGTTGCTGTGTACCATGAACCGCAACAGTGGTATCAGAGGCAACTCTACACTGGTTTTGCACTAGATGGCCTAGAAAATCCGAAAAATATGATTTTTGGTTCTGTCCAGGGTTTAGCGGCACTAACTTTTCCATGTTAGCGGCGCTAAACCTTCCGTAGCGATCGCTAAGTCGTTGGACGTTATCGGCGCTAACCTGTAGTTAACGGCGGTAACTTTTATAGTAAGCGGCGCTAACCCTTTCTGGCAGAATGCAAGTTTTGTTTTAAAATCTTTTTTGTTGGATTTTTAGGCTTGATGTACTTTCTGGAATTATTCCAGAATTTGGGATGTGATTAGTTCTAAGTTGCCTTATGTCTTGGTTGATGTATTTATGTGTGGATTAACATTTAGGCATGAAAATGGTTAATTGCATATACTTACATTGTGTACATATGACTATGGAATTTTGACTTGTTTAAGGTTCCTAATGCATATGTACATAGGATTATTAGTGCCTTGAGTGATTAGATAATCTTAACCAAGACATATAAGATTACATGGTTTTGTGTGGCACACCATGTGTAGTTTTAAATTTCTTGTATGTGGTTGTGATATTAGAATCCGGTAACAAAATGAGCCATGAGACCTATGTGATGTGTTTGGTTGAGTTAAATTAATGTATTCATTCATTTGGTGGTTTGTACCACAATGGTTTGTAATAATTAATTTAATTATTCGGTTTGTATATTTAACGGCTTGCATGCCGATTTCGTATTCCTTGTAATTTTGTAGTATTAGCTTAGAATAGTAAATTGTGGCTTGCATGCCATTTCCTTTTAAATTTGTAAATTGTAAAAGGAGAACCGAAGCAACCAACAAGGACCATGGAGGATGTCTTGGCATACTTGGATCCGGAGGTCGGTGGGAGACGCAATGGATCAAGTGGGAGATGCACACATCGGGTCATTCGGTCTAGTCCTTAGATGACTTAGTCTTGCCCGTTGGCTCACGGGCAAGACGAATAGGATTAGCTCATTACCGGATATGTATTACATGCGTGGTTGATTTTATTTTGTACTTTTTCTTGCATGGATGTTTAAGATCTTCGCATGCTAGAAAATTTTTCAAAATAGTTAAATCAAAGAGTTTTAAATTGGTTTACAAACTCCGCGCGTCACATAGACAAGAATTGGTTAAAAGTGTTTTAACCGGAAAACAAAAACCCGTTTTTCAAAAGTAAATCGCACACCACCCGTAAGATGACACCGCCCAAATCTAGTGAAACAAGATTGGTCGTTGAGCTCTAGCCGAGATCGGTTTTGCGTAACTGTGTGGAAGGCGCGTGTGGCAACTCGCAAGGTCGGTTGTCGATCTTTAGCCGAGCCGGCCATTGGGCTAGAGTACCACCGTGTATCTTGAAGAACGATTTACAAATTCCAAGACTTAAACGCAATGGTAGTTGTCGAGCTTTAGCCGAGCTATCAAAGTGTATTAATGAGGAATTGGTGTGGAGGGATCAAACATGCCAAATGGGTGCTAAGAGTACCTAGGATCCCGCAAGTGCCTAAGAGTTGTGATCACGGATTGCAATTGGTAAAGTGTTTACCGGCCTAAAATAGCTCTATGAAGTGATCCACGGAAAACCCGTCATGGATTAGGGTATTTTGAGGTTCTTAGCCCTTGTTATTATAATTTGTTTTTATAACAAGAGGGTAATTATTTTAACAAGGATTTAATACATCATAACTAACCAATTTCGTACTTTGCTTGTAGATGGCATCTACTAGCAACACCAACACCACCAACATGTCACTCCGCCCATTTCTGGAAAAGGAGAAACTCACGGGGCCAAACTTCATTGATTGGCATAGGACTTTGAGAATTGTCCTACGTCAAGAGATGAAGCTAGAGGTCCTTGAGTCACCTCTTCCGGAGGCGCCGACAATCAATGCGCCAAGAGCCGTGAAGGACGCGCATGAAAAGCGTGTCCGTGACACTAATGATGTCACTTGCCTAATGCTAACGACCATGAGTCCCGAATTGCAAAGGAAATTCGAGAAAGTGAGTGCGTTTGTGATGATTTCTCAACTGAAGGACATGTTCCAATTGCAAGCAAGGCAAGAGCTTTATGAGTGTGTCAAGGCTTTTGTCGGTTGTAAGATGCCGGAGGGCGGCAATGTCAGCTCCCACATCCTTAAGATGAAAGGGTATGTGGATCAGCTAGAGAAGTTGGGCTTTCCCATGGGGAAAGAGTTGGCGGTTAAAATAATCCTCCAATCTTTTCCTCCGTCATATGGACCGTTCATTGTGAACTTCCATATGCATAGTATGGATAAAACCATTAGGGAATTGCACGGCATGCTCAAGACTACTGAGTCCGAGCTTGCCAAGGCAAAGCCCTCCACCTCCACTGCCGTCCTCACCATCAAAGAAGGTGGGCACAAGCGGAAGCAACCCGCTTCGGGCTCCAAGGGGAAGGGAAAGAAGAAGGCCAAGGCCCAAGGGCCAAAGCCCAAACCTAACCCAATCCCGGAGCCGAAGGGGAAGCAAGTGCCTCCCGCTGCCACCACTCCGGAAGAGGCAACCTGCTATTTCTGCGGGGAGAAGGGTCACTACTGGCGTAGTTGCCCCAAGTATACGGAGGAGCTCAAAAGGCTACGAGCTAAAGGCTGCCTCCGGTACGTACATGATTGAACTCCATAACAATTCTACTTCTAACGCCTGGGTTTTAGACAGCGGGTGTGGTACTCATGTTTGTAATAATGTGCAGGTACTAAGAAGAAGTAGGGACTTGGTTGATGGAGAGCTGGATCTCATCATGGGAAACAAAGCGGTTGTCTCGGTTGAGAAGATTGGGAGTGTGGAGCTCGCCTTTCCTTCCGGCTTATCTATTGTTTTATTAAATGTATCTTTTACGCCCTGCGTGGAAAGAAACATTATTTCTTTGTATGCCTTGTATGATGATGGATTTAACTTTAAATTTGAGAATGGTAGCATTGAATGTTACAAAGATCATGTATTTTATTTTAAATCATTTCCATGTCATTGCATATATGAGACAAGCATAAGCTTGCAAAACAATAGATCAATCATAAATGTTGATTCGGGATCCAAAAGTATTTTGGATAAATTATCTCTATGGCATGGTCGGTCAGGCCACATAAACAAGAAACACATCGCCAAGCTCCAAGCGGATGGGATCTTGGAATCATTTGACCACGGGTCTAATGAAGTATGCGAATCTTGTGTATTGGGCAAGATAACCAAAGCACCCTTCACCGGTGTGGTTCGTACGGACATTCCCGTTACGTTTTGGGGATATGTGCTTGAGACGGCCGGTAGAATCCTTAACCTCGTACCAACAAAGAAGGTTAAGAAAACACCGTATGAGATGTGGTATGGAAAGGTTCCATCCATTTCATATTTAAAGGTCTGGGGTTTTCCTGCCTACGTAAGACGTGAGGTTGAGGACAAATTGGAACCCAGGGCCGAAAGGTGCTTTTCATTGGTTATCCTGCTGGGTCTATGGGATATTTGTTTTACAAACCTTTGGAGAACAAGGTGTTTGTTGCTCGAAGGGCAATGTTCCTTGAAAGGGAACTGCTATCCAAAGACGCTAGTGGGAGAAAGGTTGATCTTGAAGAAATTCAAGAGAAAACCAATGTAGAACCTGATGTTGGGACTAACTCACAACCTGAAAGGGTTGAATCTCAACATGATGAAGCTGGAAATAATGTAAACCCATTGCCTATTAGAAGATCTGGTAGAAGTCGGCATGAGCCAGAGAGATATGGTTTTAATATATCTGAGGGCACCGACATGGTAGTGGTCTCTAATGAGCCTACCAAATACCGGGACGCTGTGGTGGGCCCTGAGTCTGCCAAGTGGCTAGAAGCAATGGAATCCGAGATTCAGTCCATGTCGGATAATCATGTCTGGGACTTGGTTGATCCCGTGCCGGGGTGTAAACCCGTAGGGTTCAAGTGGGTCTTCAAGAAGAAGATCGGCATGGATGGTGAGGTAGACACCTTCAAGGCACGATTGGTGGCTAAGGGTTTCACTCAAACTCATGGTGTAGACTATGAGGAAACTTTTTCACCGGTGGCTATGATGAAGTCTATCCGGATACTTTTGGCCATTGCCGCATTTCATGATTATGAGATTTGGCAAATGGACGTCAAATGGAACACTTTCAGAGGATGTGTATATGACACAGCCTGAGGGTTTTGTACATCCAGAGTTTCCGGATAAAGTCTGCAAGCTTAAGAAGTCCATTTATGGGCTTAAGCAAGCCTCTCGGAGCTGGAACCTGTGCTTCGATGAGAAGATCAAAGAGTTTGGCTTCTTTAAGAGCAAGGATGAGCCATGCATTTACATTAGAGCTAGTGGGAGCGTAGTTGTATTCCTAGTTCTTTATGTAGATGATATTCTACTCATTGGGAACGACGTCCCAACTTTGCAAGGGGTAAAAGCCTGGCTAGGGAGTTGTTTCTCAATGAATGACCTTGGGGATGCGGCTTACATTCTTGGGATTAAAATTTATAGAGATAGATCCCGCAGGTTGATCGCATTAAGCTAGAGTATGTATATTGACAAGGTCCTAAAGAGATTTAGGATGGAGGACTCCAAGAAGGGGTTCATACCTATGTCATATGGTTTAGTATTGAGCAAAGCTCAAAGCCCAAGTTCCCTTGAGGAACGGGAAGTAATGAGGCGAGTCCCATATGCTTCGGCTATAGGCTCGATCATGTACGCCATGTTATGTACTAGGCCTGATGTATCTTATACATTAAGTATGACAAGTAGATATCAAGTCAACCCTGGCGAGGCACATTGGACGGCAGTAAAGAACATTATCAAGTATCTTCGGAGGACAAAGGAGATGTTCTTGGTGTATGGAGGTGCGGAAGAGCTACGGGTGACTGGTTACTCCGATGCTAGCTTCCAAACCGATCGGGACGACTGCCGATCTCAATCGGGGTTTGTGATCCTGCTCAATGGTGGTGCGATTTCCTGGAGAAGCTCCAACCAAGACACTGTGGCCGATTCTACTACCGAGTCGGAGTATATTGCGGCCAGTGAAGCTGCGAAGGAGGCTGTGTGGATGAGGAAGTTCATCCAAGATCTAGGAGTGGTTCCTAGCATTGCCGACCCTGTTGAGGTGTTCTGTGACAACGAGGGTGCGGTTGCTCTTGCAAAGGAACCAAGGTCACCGACGCACGAGGCATATTCCGCGGAAGTATCATTACATCAGGGACGTGGTCGAATGTGGAGACATTGTTATCAGCAGAGTACACACGGATACCAATGTGGCGGATCCGTTCACCAAAACTTTATTGCAAGCAAAGCATGATGCTTATACGCGTGCTATTTGGATTAGATTTGCAAGTGATTTGGTTTGATTATGTAATTGGTTAGTATATTTGATGTATTTACCCTTTTGGGAACATGAAGCAGTATTGTATTTATTGTATTTATAGATTATTAAATGAGATTTAGTAATACGCAAGTTGCGGGTATTTCTTTAAATATTTATCAGTGTTTCAACTTAGCATGTTTTGCTCTTCCCTGAATGTGTAAACATTCTAAATGTCCGCAGTCGGTCATTTTTCTCAGGAAGGAAGTATGAACTAAGACTGAGGGAAGTAATTGGTCATGTGTCCAATGGGGATTGGGGCACGGAGACGCAATTCTTCGCCTGTACTTGAAAGTGTTTCAAGTGACTGGACGACCCACACCTGATTTTACTTTATGGTACTTGTCATGAGTAAATCAGGATGATAATATCAGTTCATCCTCAAACTGGAGATGCACGTGGCTGCATCACTTTGGTTTGCTTTGTTCTAATTGCTTTTGAACGCAGTCCGTAACTGGCTGTTATAAAGGGAGTAGTTGGGCAGAGTATGATCACTGTGGTGGGCAGTGTAAGTCAAAGGAATTTGTTCCTCTGTTTAGAGAGATATCCTTGGGCCCCTCGATGATTGGTCGCTGACACCAAAATGCATGGCCATGCTCAAAGCTTGCAATAATTTATGATTGATTGCAACTTGTACTTTTTGGTCACCACCAATCTAGATCAAGAAACATAATCGTGAACAAACGGAGAATGGCTTAGTACCATGTCTCGTGTTCACTTGGATATCGCGAACAAAAGGATAATTGATCACTTATCGATAGGACCTTTTCACATGGGTTGCAGATTGGTTTTTGTGCTGAATACAAAACTCATACTGACTTGGGGGCAGAGATGTCTTACTAGAGGCCGCTCTTTGTCTGTGATGCATTGGGTACATAGAGTCATGTGCAAGTGGGAGTCTGTTGGAGTATGCCCACTGACACACGTACGCCAAATGATCGCTACCGATGATGTATGGGCCTATCGGGTCACACGCCGGGGTTGACCTTGACACAACCTAAAATTTAAGGGTGGGAAAGAATAAATAATGATAGTTGGTTTCCAGCAGGGGTTATCGGCGCTAACCCTGGCGTCGCTAAAACAGCCGCGTTAGCAACGCTAACATTGGGCGGTTAGCGGCGCTAACCGTGGGCGGCTAGCGGCGCTAACCCTGCCTGACATAAACAACTTTATTCTTTTCACCTCTAGCTTCCACCAATGCATGTTAAATCTAATCATTTGCCTTGGGCCGACTAAGGGTAGCTCTGGAGTCGTGATTGGGTTTATAAAAGTATTCCATAACACTCTCTAAAGGCTCTTGACCATTTTTTGAGAGAAAAATACTTAGAACTAAAAGGAGAGTTGCTAAGTAACAAAAGAGAGAGAGTTCCTTGGTTGTTTCCTGGTGGTTTTAGGTATTGTTCCAGCAATACTTTCGTGACAAGAGAAGAGTACTCGGGGTGCTAGTACATCAAGGTCTCGTTGCACTCGGGGTGGACTTCGATAGCGAGAGAAGAAGACGAGCAAGGAGGTACACGACTTGGAGTTAGCATCACACAACCATTAGAGACATCTAGGGTATAAACTTCTCCTTTCTCTTCTGTTTAAGTTGCTTAACTTAGATGTAGTGTAAGATCCATTGATGGGGTTCACTTTGTGGTATTGTTTTTGCTTGAAAATTCGATTTTGTACCTTGCATACTTCCGTTGCTGTGTACCACGAACCCCGACAGGAACGGTAAACAGTACTGCTCACCGATGATTGTATCGATATATAGTGGAGACTATATATACGCATGACGCGGTTACCTTCATTGGTCTTTACTGTATTCCATCTTAGCATGTTTAACCACTTCCCAGAATGTTTATGCATTCTAAATTTCCATAGTCAGTCATTTTTCAAGGGAAGGAAGTTTGAAATAAGGCTGAGGTTAGGTGTTGGTTATGCATTGATCAAAGGATTTAATGCATGAAACGCAACAGTAACCTGTGCTTGAAAGGAGTTTCAAGTGACTGGAAGACCCGCACCTGAGTTCACTTTATGGATCATGGTCACAAGTAACTCGGGATGATAATATCATTACATCCTTCGACCCGATATGTATGAATTACCATAGCATGAAACATTCTTACTTTAGCTATTTCAAAACGTAGTTCGTAACTGGCTATTATAAAAGGAATAGTTAAGTAAGATAAGGTTCACGCTATGGGGTTGTACAGTCAACGGAATTTGTTCCTCTGGTCTGAGAGATATCCCTGGGCCCCTCGATGATTGGGCCCTGATACCAAAATAAGCATGGCCATGTGCAAAAGAATATTGATTGAGAATCAGATATGTCCTTAAATTTTGGTCACCACCAATCAAGATTATGAAACATAATCGTGAACGATTTGGAGATTGACATATTAATCCATGTCTCGTGTTCACAAGGATATCGCGAACAAAAGGATGTTTGATCACTTATCAAATAGGACCTCTACGTTCTTTTGTAGGTTATGGTTTTCTGCAAAGAAGCGGAACCCATACTGACTTGGGGGTATTGATGCTTTCTGCTAGAGGCCGCTCTTTGTCTGTGGTTACATGGGTACGGTGCATTATGTGCAAGTGGGAGTTGTTAGAAATACGCACATTAATACACGTACGCCATATCGACCACTGCTGATGTTGTATGGGCCTATTGGGTTATACACCGGGGTCTAACCTGACAATAATTAAAGTTAAGGGACCAAATATGACAAAAGACAAAAGTTGACGTCGCAGGCCGCGTTAGCGCCGCTAACTCGCAGGGGTTAGAGCCGCTAAACCCTAATGGTTAGCGTCGCTACGGCTGCATGTACTTTGTGTCAAATCACTGACAGGCCGCGTTAGCGCCGCTAACTATCAGGGGTTAGCGCTGCTAAACCCTAATGGTTAGCACCGCTACAGGCTGCATGTGACATTTGTCAAATCACCTCCTAAACTAACCAATGCATGTTATGTTGGAGTCTGCCCACTAACACAAGTACATTGGTGTTACTGCTGATGAAGTGCGAGCCTATTGGGTCACACACCAAGGATTGATCACGACAGCTTATTGATAAAGAGAGAAGGTCCAAAAATCAAATTGTTTGATTTTGGGGCTTCACGGCCATGAGGGATGCTCCACGGGTCGTGAAGCCCACTGCCCTCACGAATGGCTCAATGAACTTTACACGGCTCGTGGAGTCTTCACGGGTCGTGAAGAGGTCGTGGAGGGGTCGTGAAGGAGACGCCCTCACGAGTCACTCGGACGCGGCACGGGCCGTGAAGGACGATGGCCAGTCATGGCGCATTTAGTCTTCACGGGCCGTGAGAGGCCGTGAAGGACTGTCTGCATGAAATTCTTATTTCTGATTGGACCATGTTGTGGGCCAATAGAAATGAAGCTTCTAATCCGGCCAAATAGAGTTTTTGAGGGCTGGACAGAAGTGAGAACATGCATGAGACTTGCTCTTTTTCTCTCTTCAATTTCTCTCTTGGCATCTTGAAGGTACACACAAATTATACACTAAGATTAGTAGTTCTTGAGTGTTGAGTGTTCTTGGTGCAAGAGGAGAAGCTTCAACTTGGCTGTTACAGAAGGTGAAGTCATTAGAGACGTTCACTCGACGGTGTACTAGCATACGGGGGTCGAGCTAGCCTTGGTGTGGACTAGCAATAGAGGAGATACATTTGGATCTCTCGGTTGTCCCGGTTTTGCATTGCTACAGCCGTTTTTGAGCCAAGGTAAAGAGGTACTTTCTGTCCCTCTTTGTCCTTTTAAGTTGCAATTTGGTTTTGTAGAACACTATCACTTTGGAACACGATACGGACCCGTTTTGTACGGTTTTTGAAACCTTTGTTTTTGTGCTTCCGCTGTGTTTTGATCCATACCGTGTTCCAACAGTGGTATCAGAGCCAAATCTACAAACAAATTGCACTTTCTTGGCTTGAAAACCGAAAATGGACATTCTGTCCAGAATGTCTTCATGGGTCGTGAAGGATTATTCTTCACGGTCGTGAAGTCTCACGACCAGTATCGTGAAGGTTTTTACTTCACGGTCGTGATGGATTACGACCTGTCTCGTGAAGATTTTTCTTCACGGTCGTGAAGGCTCACGACCAGTTACGTGGGGTGTTGGTCGTGAAAGTTTTTCACTATGTCAGAGTCGTGGAGTTCAAGGGCTTCACGGGCCGTGAATGCTCCTGGGCCGTGAAGGACGTTATGAACAGTGTTTTTGTCGTTTTGGTAAAAGAAAAATATTTTCGGTTTTAGCTCCTTGCGATTCTGTTTTTCCAGAATCTGTCCGAAGTGTTTGGATGTTGAAAAAGCCCCATATGTGTCTTGATTCGTACATTTATATGTATTGGGTGGTTTTTGGCATGAAATGCACACATGCATATACTTGTATAGTGTATATATGAATATGTATGCTCAAAGTGTTTCGGGGTACTAATGCATATGTACAAGGATTGTTCAGTTTGTGCCTTTAGTGTTTTGCTAGGTTTGAACAATCTTAATCGAGATACATTTCACACGGTTTTGTTGTGGCACACCGTGTTGTTGTTGTTTGTGGTTTGTTGTTTGATCCGGTAACGCCTTGCTCATTAGACCTATGTGTTGGTTGTTTGGTTGTGTTTAATTATTCATTCATTTGGTGGTTTGTACCACAATTGGTTTGTAATACTTAAATTTATTCGGTCTTGTATTTTGTACTTTATTTTGGCTTGCATGCCGATTGCTTTTCTTTGTAATTGTTAGATTATCTTAGATTAGCATTTCGCGGCTTGCACGTCGTTTCTTTTTAAATATTTGTATGTATTTGTAAAAGAAGACCGAAGACAACCATCGAGAGTCGTGGAAGAGACGTCTTGGCTGTGGTGGATCCGGAGGTTCATTGGAGATGACGGATTCAGTGGGAGCACTTCCAGCTGGGCCAAGTGGCTGTGTCCTTAGTTTGGCCTTGCTTTCCTCGTTTGTCTCACGGGGAAAGCGCATAGGGTTTAGGGGCATGTTACCGGATATTACTTGTGCGTGGTTGTTGTTTTGTTTAGTTTCTTGCGTGGTTGTTTAGTTTCTTCGCTCGCTTGAAAACTTTTCAAAATAATAAAACCAAGAGTTTTGAATTGGTTTACAAACCTCGCGCGCCACAAGACCACTTTAAAAATAAAATCCCGTTTTTATCAAATGTAAAACACTCGCCTCCCGTAAGATGACACCAACCAAATCTAGTGAAGCAAGATCGGTCGTCGAGCTTAGCCGAGATCGGTTTTGTGTTACTTTGTGGAAGGTGCGTGTGGCAACTTGCAAGGGTCGGTTGTCGAGCTTAGCCGAGCCGGCCATTGGGCTAGAGTACCACCGTGTATCTTGACGGTCGATTTACAATTCCAAGACTTGAAACGCCTTGGTAGTTGTCGTGCCGATACCGAGCTATCAAAGCGGATTAATGAGGAATTGGTGAGAGAAGGGATCAAACATGCCAATAGGTGCTATGAGTACCTAGGATCCCGCAAGTGTCTAAGAGTTGTAATCTCGGATTGCAATTAGTAAAGCGTTTACCAGCCTAAGTAGCTCCATGAAGTGATCCGTGGCAAACTCGTCATGGATTGGGGTACTTTGAGGTTCTTAGCGCTTGTTAAGATAATTTGGTTTTCTTAATCAGGTGGGTAATTATTTTAACGAGGATAATATCCAAACTAACTAAAACGTGTACTCTTTTATAGATGGCAAATATTAACGACACCACACCAAACTTTAAACTTCGATTATTCCTAGAAAGGGAGAGACTCATAGGAGTGAACTTCGCTAACTGGTATCGTGTATTGAGGATTGTCCTCCGTCACGAGTCAAAGTTGCACATCCTTGAGGAACCCTTTCCGGAGCCACCTGCTACCAACGCGAACTGGGCCACTTGACACGCTTTTGAGAAGCGTGTTGGAGATACACAAGATATTTCTTGTCTCATGTTATCGACTATGAGCTTTGAGTTGCGTCAGCAGCTTGAGCAATTGAGTGCGTATGACATGATAAACCGGCTAAAGGACATGTTCCCACAGCAGGTTAGACAAGAACGGTTTGAGTGTATAAAGGCTTTGGTCGGTTGTAGGATGCAGGAAGGTGAGGATGTAAATGTCCATTTCCTTATGATGAAGGGATACATGGACCAATTGGAGAGACTTGGACTTCCAATAGGGAGGGAGATTGTGGTGGATATGATCCTCCAGTCCCTGCCCGCGTCATTTGAGAAGTTTGTCAAGAACTTTCACAAAGATAATTTGGAAGAATCCTTGATCGAACTTCAAGACACGCGGAAGGCTGTTAAGTCTTACATGGTTGAGAAGGATCGTGTCTCGTCCACATCCACTATGGCTACTAGGAAACAAGTAAGCAAGAAGGAGAAACTGACCTCAAAAGGAAAGTCTAGTGTGACTAGGCTATCCGTAATTGTGGAGTCGCAGGACAATGAGATTGTGCCTCAAGGTGATGTTCCACATGGGGTAGTTTGCTACTTTTGCGGAGATATTGGAAATTGGTGCCGTTACGCCTGCCCTAAGTGCCTGGAAGAGCTAAGTATCCTAAAGCGGAAGAACGCTAGCTCATCTTCAGGTACATTCATGATCAAACTCCATTGATCTTCTACTTCTAACGACTGGGTTTTGGACTCTAGTCAAAACTCTCACGTTTCTCACAAACTTGTTTGTTGCAAATTGCAGGTGTTAATCAGAAGTAGGTAATGGATGCATGGAGAGCTGGAACTTAAAGAGGGAAACATGGTAGTTGTCCCTAACTAGAAGGATTGGAAGAAGAGTCTTGCCATTCCATCCAGCTAAACTTTTACTTCATTTAGATCTTTGTCTTACGCCCTGCGTGGCAAGAAGCATCGTATCTTTTATGCATTTGATGATGATGAATATTACTTTGAATTTTGAAATTGTGGGTTTTAGAGATTTATTTCAAAGTTTATTCATATCTTGGCATTTGTTATAAGCTTGTGCTTAAAGAAGTAATGTAATGATTATGAATGCTTATTGAATAGTTATGCTTATGAAATGGTTGATTTAACCATATAAACAAGACTTGAATCACCAAGCTCCATGTGGTTGGAACTTGGAGTCTTTTGACCATGGGTCAATTGTTGATTGCAAATCTTGCTTATAAGGCTAAATAACTAAGACATCCTTCAGTTGTTGATGTGAGAGGAATAAAGGCTTGTTGGATTTCGTTTACACTTTTGTGGAAAGACCGTTCAGGAAAATACATAAGGATTAACTATGTGTGATTTGTTACCTTTACCGATGATGGTAGAAGGAATGGGTAAGTCTAATTTATTAGACGAATGTCTGAAACCTAAGAGGTGTTCAAGACTCACCCTTAACAAATTTAAAGATGAAGAGGGCAAAAGGGAATAAAGATACTCAAATCTTGCAAGATGTTGAGCATCTACATTCTTAACCATCATGAGAATTATGAGTTTGCATCATAATTCACTTCTTCTAGGATACATGTTTTACATGGATCGCTAAGTGGAGGAATGGAACATATTGGTTATGGTTCCGACTTGAAGGATTAAACTTAAGTAACCTGCTGAAAGGGGTACTTGGGTAGTGGCGGGCAATGTTCTTGTTATAATTCAACAAAGATGGTCAAGTTAGCATCTAAGGAGATTCGATTAGAAAGTGTTCTTTGCTTGTCAATCTCATAGATCAGAGTTATCCAGTCTGCATTTAGTAGGAGATGGATGAACTTAGAGGATGCTAATGTATTTAATAGTTCTACTAAGTTTCAGATATTCATTTCATATCCTTTTGAGAACCCGTTTTGGTTGCTCGAAAAGGTAAATGAACAACTGAAGCATTCCAGTGGAAGAACATGAGATTTAAATAAAAGACCTGATGTTGACACTAGCATTCAATCAGAAATGATTGAAACTCAACATGGCTATGTTGGAGTATCTGGAATAACGTTATTACTTCTTCATATGTCTGATAAGAGTCGTCATAAGACCAGAAGGGTATAATGTATTATATCTGAGGACGATGACTTATTGATGATACGTTATGTATGCATCAACTACCGGAAGCTGTAGTGGGCCCTTTTTGAGTCTGCTAAGAAGAAAAGTGTAATAACATAAGATATATTCCATGCTGGATTTTCAAGTTTTGAACTTGGTTAAACCAACACCTAGGTTTTGACCTGATGATGTAAATAGATCTCTTGGGAATGAGATCTGCATGGATTAATTTGTAGATAACTTCAAATACTGACTGGAAGGAATTGGTTTCATGATGATTGACCATTGGGTAGGAATCATATGAAGACATTCTCTCAGTAGTTATGTTGAAGTTTAAGGGGATGCTTATGCCGTGTTATGGCAGTATGATGCAAGAACCGTATTCCGTTATAGGAATTTTATGAGGAAGTGTTCACAACACTGTCCGAGGGTCTCTTACATCCTGAGTGTTCTTATGAAGTCTACAAATATGGAGTCATTTTGGACTCGGAGTAAATCTAAGTTTTGGAATCTTTGCTAAGAAAATCAAGTGTTTGAGTTTTCAATAAGCAATGATGAAACTTGGATAGATGCCAGAGCTAGTGGGAGCGCTGTCATAATCCTATTTGGTATGTCTAGCACATACTTTGTTTTGGAGATAATGTCTTAATACAGCTTGGCAACAAAGATTAAATTAAGAATTATGCGTCCATAATAAATATGGGATATTCAAAGAAGTTTATGGAATACAAGAAATATGAGTATATGTTCTTGGGGTGATGTAAAGAGAAGAAGCTTAAAGTGAGTTGTTACTCTTGTGATAGCTTCTACTAGAAAGGATAACCGTCAATCTTTATTGGGGTTTGTAATCCTTTTTAATATGGTGTTGTTACTTTGCGTGTGTCTTAAAGCGTCATTGACTCTATTGGGTTCTTTTGAGGCAATGAGAGTACGATGGCTTATACACACTAAACTTTGTGAATCAAGCATTGTTTACCTTATTGGGTTCTTTTGAAACAATGAAGGTATAACAACTTGGATAAATGATCGAAATCCCGTCAATGCACACTTTGGAAGTGGTTGGTTGCAGTAGGGATATGATCAATGTCAGAGTACACACGGATAACATCGTGGATGGTGATCTGTTTACTGAGCTATAGTAGCAGTCTAGTGATGAATGTCATACTAAGGTCTGCATGAACTTGGCTTGAGAGTGTTTTAGTCATGATTCGATATGTTTTACTCTTGGGAACGTTAAGAAATATTGTGCTTCTGCTTGTATCGATTATCAAAGGGGTTTGGTAATGCGCGTGTAGCGGGTACTCTCAGTTAGCCTTATTGGGTTCCAACTTTGCATGTTTTAGCTCTTCCCTGAATGTTTTTACATTCTAAATGTCCACAGCCAGTCATTCATCAAGGGAAGGAAGTCTGAATGAAGGCTGAGGGAAGTGATTGGTCAAGTGTCCAATGGTGATTGGGACACAGGGACGCAATACTTCGCCTGTACTTGAAAGGGGTTTCAAGTGACTGGACGACCCACACCTGAATTCATTTTGTGGTACTTGTCATGAGTGATTCAGGATGATAATATCAGTTCATCCTCATACTAGAGATGCATGTGTCTGCATCACTTTGGTTTGCTTTTCTCTAGTTGCTTTCAAACGCAGTCCGTAACTGGCTGTTATAAAGGGAGTAGCTGATCAGAGTATGATCACTGTGGTGGGCAATGTAGTCAAAGGAATTTGTTCCTCTGTTTAGAGAGATATCCCTGGGCCCCTCGATGATTGGGCGCTGACACCAAAATGCATGGCCGTGCTCGAGTGTGCAATGATTTGGGTAATCGATTGCAACTTGTTAATTTTGGTTACCACCAATCTCGATCGAGAAACATAATCGTGAAGGACTGAGAATGACTTAGTACCATGTCTCGTCTTCACATGGATATCGCGAACAAAAGGATGGTTGATCACTTATCTATAGGGCCATTTCAAACCTTTGGTTTGTGAATTGGTACTTGTCTATGGGATGACATACCTCGTACTGACATGGGGGCAGGGATGCCTTGCTAGAGGCCGCTCTTTGTCTATGATACCTCTGGGTACGTTGTGTCATGTGCAAGGGGGAGTCTGTTGGAGGCTGCCCACTGACACAAGTACATTGGTGTTACTGCTGATGAAGTGCGAGCCTATTGGGTCACACACCAAGGATTGATCCCGACAGCTTATTGATAAAAAGAGAAGGTCCAAAAATCAAATTGTTTGATTTTGGAGCTTCACGGCCGTGAGGGATGGTCCACGGGTCGTGAAGCCCACTGCCCTCACGAATGGCTCAATGAGCTTTACACGGCTCGTAGAGTCTTCACGGGTCGTGAAGAGGTCGTGGAGGGGTCGTGAAGGAGACGCCCTCACGATTCACTCGGACGCGGCATGGGCCGTGAAGGATGATGACCAGTCGTGGCACATTTAGTCTTCACGGGCCATGAGAGACCGTGAAGGACTGTCTGCATGAAATTCTTATTTCTGATTGGACCATGTTGTGGTCCAATAGAAATGGAGCCTCTAATCCGGCCAAATAGAGTTTTTGAGGGCTAGACAGAAGTGAGGACATGCATGAGACTTGCATGAGACTTGCTCTTTTTCTCTCTTCAATTTATCTCTTGGCATCTTGAATGTACACAGAAATTATACACTAAGATTAGTAGTTCTTGAGTGTTGAGTGTTCTTGGTGCAAGAGGAGAAGCTTCAACTTGGCTGTTACAGAAGGTGAAGTCATTAGAGACGTTCACTCGACGGTGTACTAGCATACGGGGGTCGAGCTAGCCTTGGTGTGGACTAGCAATAGAGGAGATACATTTGGATCTCTCGGTTGTCCCGGTTTTGCATTGCTACAGCCGTTTTTGAGCCAAGGTAAAGAGGTACTTTATGTCCCTCTTTGTCCTTTTAAGTTGCAATTTGGTTTTGTAGAACACTATCACTTTGGAACACGATACGGACCCGTTTTGTACGGTTTTTGAAACCTTTGTTTTTGTGCTTCCGCTGTGTTTTGATCCATACCGTGTTCCAACAGTGGTATCAGAGCCAAATCTACAAACAAATTGCACTCTCTTGGCTTGAAAACCGAAAATGGACATTCTGTCCAGAATGTCTTCATGGGTCGTGAAGGATTATTCTTCACGGTCGTGAAGTCTCATGACCAGTATCGTGAAGGTTTTTACTTTACGGTCGTGATGGATTACGACCTGTCTCGTGAAGATTTTTCTTCACGGTCGTGAAGGCTCACGACCAGTTACGTGGGGTGTTGGTCGTGAAGGTTTTTCACTGTGTCAGAGTCGTGGAGTTCAAGGGCTTCACGGGCCGTGAAAGGCCGTGAATGCTCCTGGGCCGTGAAGGACGTTGTGAACAGTGTTTTTGTTGTTTTCGTAAAAGAAAAATATTTTCGGTTTTAGCTCCTTGCGATTCTGTTTTTCCAGAATCTGTCCGAAGTGTTTGGATGTTGAAAAAGCCCCATATGTGTCTTGATTCGTACATTTATATGTATTGGGTGGTTTTTGGCATGAAATGCACACATGCATATACTTGTATAGTGTATATATGAATATGTATGCTCAAAGTGTTTGGGGGTACTAATGCATATGTACAAGGATTGTTCAGTTTGTGCCTTGAGTGTTTTGCTAGGTTTGAACAATCTTAATAGAGATACATTTCACACGGTTTTGTTGTGGCACACCGTGTTGTTGTTGTTTGTGGTTTGTTGTTTGATCCGGTAACGCCTTGCTCATTAGACCTATGTGTTGGTTGTTTGGTTGTGTTTAATTATTCATTCATTTGGTGGTTTGTACCACAATTGGTTTGTATTATTAAATTTATTCGGTCTTGTATTTTGTACTTTATTTTGGCTTGCATGCCGATTACTTTTCTTTGTAATTGTTAGATTATCTTAGATTAACATTTCGCGGCTTGCACGCCGTTTCTTTTCAAATATTTGTATGTATTTGTAAAAGAAGACCGAAGACAACCATCGAGAGTCGTGGAAGAGACGTCTCGGCTGTGGTGGATCCGGAGGTTCATTGGAGATGACGGATTCAGTGGGAGCACTTCCAGCTGGGCCAAGTAGCTGTGTCCTTAGTTTGGCCTTGCTTTCCTCGTTTGTCTCACGGGGAAAGCGCATAGGGTTTAGGGGCATGTTACCGGATATTACTTGTGCGTGGTTGTTGTTCTGTTTAGTTTCTAGCGTGGTTGTTTAGTTTCTTTGCTTGCTTGAAAACTTTTCAAAATAATAAAACCAAGAGTTTTAAATTTGTTTACAAACCTCGCGCGCCACAAGACCACTTTAAAAACAAAATCCCGTTTTTATCAAATGTAAATCACTCGCCTCCCGTGAGATGACACCACCCAAATCTAGTGAAGCAAGATCGGTCGTCGAGCTTAGCCGAGATCGGTTTTGTGTTACTGTGTGTAAGGTGTGTGTGGCAACTCGCAAGGGTCGGTTGTCGAGCTTAGCCGAGCCGGCCATTGGGGTAGAGTACCACCGTGTATCTTGACGGTTGATTTACAATTCCATGACTTGAAACGCCTTGGTAGTTGTCGTGCCTATACCGAGCTATCAAAGCGGATTAATGAGGAATCGGTGAGAGAAGGGATCAAACATGCCAATAGGTGCTATGAGTACCTAGGATCCCGCAAGTGTCTAAGAGTTGTAATCTCGGATTGCAATTAGTAAAGCGTTTACCAGCCTAAGTAGCTCCATGAAGTGATCTGTGGCAAACCCGTCATGGATTGGGGTACTTTGAGGTTCTTAGCCCTTGTTAAGATAATTTGGTTTTCTTAATCAGCTGGGTAATTATTTTAACGAGGAAAATATCGAAACTAACTAAAACGTTTTAGTTGGTTTCATGATGATTGACCATTGGGTAGGAATCATATGAAGACATTCTCTCAGTAGTTATGTTGAAGTTTAAGGGGATGCTTATGCCGTGTTATGGCAGTATGATGCAAGGACCGTATTCGGTTATAGGAATTTTATGAGGAAGTGTTCACAACACTGTCCGAGGGTCTCTTACATCCTGAGTGTTCTTATGAAGTCTACAAATATGGAGTCCTTTTGGACTCAGAGTAAATCTAAGTTTTGGAATCTTTGCTAAGAAAATCAAGTGTTTGAGTTTTCAGTAAGCAATGATGAAACTTGGATAGATGCCAGAGCTAGTGGGAGCGCTGTCATAATCCTATTTGGTATGTCTAGAACATACTTTGTTTTGGAGATAATGTCTTAATACAGCTTGGCAACAAGTGTAAATTAAGAATTATGCGTCCATAATAAATATGGGATATTCAAAGAAGTTTATGGAATACAAGAAATATGAATATATGTTCTTGTGGTGATGTAAAGAGAAGAAGCTTAAAGTGAGTTGTTACTCTTGTGATAGCTTCTACTAGAAAGGATAACCGTCAATCTTTATTGGGGTTTGTAATCCTTTTTAATATGGTGTTGTTACTTTGCGTGTGTCTTAAAGCGTCATTGACTCTATTGGGTTCTTTTGAGGCTATGAGAGTACGATGGCTTATACACACTAAACTTTGTGAATAAAGCATTGTTTACCTTATTGGGTTCTTTTGAAACAATGAAGGTATAACAACTTGGATAAATGATCGAAATCCCATCAACACACACTTTGGAAGTGGTTGGTTGCAGTAGGGATATGATCAATGTCAGAGTACACACGGATAACATCGTGGATGGTGATCCGTTTACTGAGCTATAGTAGCAGTATAGTGATGAATGTCATACTAAGGTCTGCATGCACTTGGCTTGAGAGTGTTTTAGTCATGATTCGATATGTTTTACTCTTGGGAATGTTAAGCAATACTGTGCTTCTGCTTGTATCGATTATCAAAGGGGTTTGATTAATGAGGAATCGGTGAGAGAAGGGATCAAACATGCCAATAGGTGCTGTGAGTACCTAGGATCCCGCAAGTGTCTAAGAGTTGTAATCTCGGATTGCAATTGGTAAAGCGTTTACCAGCCTAAGTAGCTCCATGAAATGATCCGTGGCAAACCCGTCATGGATTGGGGTACTTTGAGGTTCTTAGCGCTTGTTAAGATAATTTGGTTTTCTTAATCAGCTAGGTAATTATTTTAACGAGGATAGTATCGAAACTAACTAAAACGTGTACTCTTTTATAGATGGAAAATATTAACGACACCATACCAAACTTTAAACTTCGATTATTCCTACAAAAGGAGAGACTCATAGAGTGAACTTCGCTGACTGGTATCGTGTATTGAGGATTGTCCTCCGTCACGAGTCAAAGTTGCACATCCTTGAGGAACCCTTTCCGGAGCCACCTGCTACCAACGCGAACTGGGCCACTCGATACGCTTTTGAGAAGCGTGTTAGAGATACACAAGATATTTCTTGTCTCATTTTATCGACTATGAGCTTTGATTTGCGTCAGCAGTTTGAGCAATTGAGTGCGTATGACATGATAAACCGGCTAAAGGACATGTTCCCGCAGTAGGTTAGACAAGAACGGTTTAAGTGTATAAAGGCTTTGGTGGGTTGTAGGATGCAGGAAGGTGAGGATGTAACTGTCCATTTCCTTATGATGAAGGGATACATGGACCAATTGGAGAGTCTTGGACTTCCAATAGGGAGGGAGATTGCGGTGGATATGATCCTCCAGTCCCTGCCCGCGTCATTTGAGAAGTTTGTCAAGAACTTTCACAATGACAATTTGGAAAAATCCTTGATCGAACTTCAAGACATGCTGAAGGCTGTTCAGTCTTACATGGTTGAGAAGGATCGTGTCTCGTCCACATCCACTATGGCTACTAGGAAACAAGTAAGCAAGAAGGAGAAACTGACCTCAAAAGGAAAGTCTAGTGTGACTAGGCTATCCGTAATTGTGGAGTCGCAGGACAATGAGATTGTGCCTCAAGGTGATGTTCCACATGGGGTAGTTTGCTACTTTTGCGGATAAATTGGAAATTGGCGCCGTCACGCCTGCCCTAATTGCCTGGAAGAGCTAAGTATCCTAAAGCGGAAGAACGTTAGCTCATCTTCAGGTACATTCATGATCAAACTCCATTGATCTTCTACTTCTAACGACTGGGTTTTGAACTCTAGGCAAAACGCTCACGTTTCTCACAAACTTGTTTGTTGCAAAGTGCAGGTGTTAATCAGAAGTAGGTAATGGATGCATGGAGAGCTGGAACTTAAAGACGGAAACATGGTAGTTGTCCCTAACTAGAAGGATTGGAAGAAGAGTCTTGCCATTCCATCCAGCTAAACTATTACTTCATTTAGATCTTTGTCTTACGCCCTGCGTGGCAAGAAGCATTGTATCTTTTATGCCTTTGATGATGATGAATATTACTTTGAATTATGAAATTGTGGGTTTTAGAGATTTATTTCAAAGTTTATTCATATCTTGGCATTTGTTATAAGCTTGTGCTTAAAGAAGTAATGGAATGATTATGAATGATTATTGAATAGTTATGCTTATGAAATGGTTGATTTAACCATATAAACAAGACTTGAATCACCAAGCTCAATGTGGTTGGAACTTGGAGTCTTTTGACCATGGGTCAATTGTTGATTGCAAATCTTGCTTATAAGGCTAAATAACTAAGACATCCTTCACTTGTTGATGTGAGAGGAATAAAGGCTTGTTGGATTTCGTTTACACTTTTGTGTAAAGACCGTTCAGGCAAATACATAAGGATTAACTATGTGTGATTTGTTACCTTTACCGATGATGGTAGAAGGAATGGGTAAGTCTAATTTATTAGACGTATGTCTGAAACCTAAGAGGTGTTCAAGACTCACCCTTAATAAATTTAAAGATGAAGAGGGCAAAAGGGAATAAAGATACTCAAATCTTGCAAGATGTTGAGCATCTACATTCTTAACCATCATGAGAATTATGAGTTTGCATCATAATTCACTTCTTCTAGGATACATGTTTTACATGGATCGCTAAGTGGAGGAATGGAACATATTGGTTATGGTTCCAACTTGAAGGATTAAACTTAAGTAACCTGCTGAAAGGGGTACTTGGGTAGTGGCGGGCAATGTTCTTGTTATAATTCAACAAAGATGGTCAAGTTAGCATCTAAGGAGATTCGATTAGAAAGTGTTCTTTGCTTGTCAATCTCATAGATCAGAGTTATCCAGTCTGCATTTAGTAGGAGATGGATGAACTTAGAGGATGATAATGTATTTAATAGTTCTTCTAAGTTTCAGATATTCATTTCATATCCTTTTGAGAACCCGTTTTGGTTGCTCGAAAAGGTAAATGAACAACTTAAGCATTCCAGTGGAAGAACGTGAGATTTAAATAAAAGACCTGATGTTGACACTAGCATTCAATCAGAAATTATTGAAACTCAACATGGCTATGTTGGAGTATCTGACATAAAGTTATTACTCCTTCATAGGTCTGGTAAGAGTCGTCATAAGACCAGAAGGGTATAATGTATTATATCTGAGGACGATGACTTATTGATGATACGTTATGTATGCATCAACTACCGAAAGCGGTTGTGGGCCCTTTTTGAGTCTGCTAACAAGAAAAGTGTAATAACATAAGATATATTCCATGCTGGATTTTCAAGTTTTGAACTTGGTTAATCCAACACCTAGGTTTTGACCTGATGGTGTATATAGATCTTTTTGATATAAGATCTGCATGGATTAATTTGTAGATAACTTCAAATACTGACTGGATAGAATTGGTTTCATGTTGATTGACCATTGGGTAGGAATCACATGAAGACATTATCTAAGTAGTTATGTTGAAGTTTAAGCGGATGCTTATGCCGTTTTATGGCAGTATGATGCAAAGACCACATTCCGTTATAGGAATTTCATGTTGATTGATCAGCTGGGTAATTATTTTAACGAGGAAAATATCGAAACTAACTAAAACGTTTTAGTTGGTTTCATGATGATTGACCATTGGGTAGGAATCATTTGAAGACATTCTCTCAGTAGTTATGTTGAAGTTTAAGGGGATGCTTATGCCGTGTTATGTCAGTATTATGCAAGAACCGCATTCCGTTATAGGAATTTTATGAGGAAGTGTTTACGACACTGTCCGAGGGTCTCTTACATCCTGAGTGTTCTTATGAAGTCTACAAATATTGAGTCCTTTTGGACTCAGAGTAAATCTAAGTTTTGGAATCTTTGCTAAGAAAATCAAGTGTTTGAGTTTTCAGTAAGCAATGATAAAACTTGGATAGATGCCAGAGGTAGTGGGAGCGCTGTCATAATCCTATTTGGTATGTCTAGCATATACTTTGTTTTGGAGATAATGTCTTAATACAGCTTGGCAACAAGTGTAAATTAAGAATTATGCATCCATAATAAATATGGGATATTTAAAGAAGTTTATGGAATACAAGAAATATGAGTATATGTTCTTGTGGTGATGTAAAGAGAAGAAGCTTAAAGTGAGTTGTTACTCTTGTGATAGCTTCTACTAGAAAGGATAACCGTCAATCTTTATTGGGGTTTGTAATCCTTTTTAATATGGTGTTGTTACTTTGCGTGTGTCTTAAAGCGTCGTTGACTCTATTGGGTTCTTTTGAGGCAATGAGTGTACGATGGCTTATACACACTAAACTTTGTGAATCAAGCATTGTTTACCTTATTGGGTACTTTTGAAACAATGAAGGTATAACAGCTTGGATAAATGATCGAAATCCCATCAACGCACACTTTGGAAGTGGTTGGTTGCAGTAGGGATATGATCAATGTCAGAGTACACACGGATAACATCGTGGATGGTGATCCGTTTACTGAGCTATAGTGGCAGTCTAGTGATGAATGTCATACTAAGGTCTGCATGAACTTGGCTTGAGAGTGTTTTAGTCATGATTTGATATGTTTTACTCTTGGGAACGTTAAGCAATATTGTGCTTCTGCTTGTATCGATTATCAAAGGGGTTTTACCTCTTCCCTGAATGTTTTTACATTCTAAATATCCACAGACAGTCATTCTTCAAGGGAAGGAAGTCTGAATGATGGCTGAGGGAAATGATTGGTCAAGTGTCCAATGGTGATTGGGACACAGGGACGCAATACTTCGCCTGTACTTGAAAGGGGTTTCAAGTGACTGGACGACCCACACCTGAATTCACTTTGTGGTACTTGTCATGAGTGATTCAGGATGATAATATCAGTTCATCCTCATACTGGAGATGCATGTGTCTTCATCACTTTGGTTTGCTTTGCTCTAGTTGCTTTCAAACGCAGTCCGTAACTGGCTGTTATAAAGGGAGTAGCTGATCAGAGTATGATCATTGTGGTGGGCAATGTATTCAAAGGAATTTGTTCCTCTGTTTAGAGAGATATCCCTGGGCCCCTCGATGATTAGGCGCTGACACCAAAATGCATGGCCTTGCTGGAGTGTGCAATGATTTGGGTAATCGATTGCAACTTGTTAATTTTGGTCACCACAAATCTCGATCGAGAAACATAATCGTGAAGGACTGAGAATGACTTAGTACCATGTCTCGTCTTTAAATGGATATCGCGAACAAAAGGATGGTTGATCACTTATCTATAGGGCCATTTCAAACCTTTGGTTTGTGAATTGGTACTTGTCTATGGGATGACATACCTCGTACTGACTTGGGGGCAGAGATGCCTTGCTAGAGGCCGCTCCTTGTCTGTGATACCTCTGGGTACGTTGTGTCATGTGCAAGTGGGAGTCTGTTGGAGTCTGCCCACTGACACAAGTACATTGGTGTTACTGCTGATGAAGTGCGAGCCTACTGGGTCACACACCAAGGATTGATCCTGACAGCTTATTGATAAAGAGAGAAGGGCCAAAAATCAAATTGTTTGATTTTGGGGTTTCACGGCCGTAAGGGATGCTCCACGGGTCGTGAAGCCCACTACCCTCACGAATGGCTCAATGACCTTTACACGGCTCGTGGAGTCTTCACGGGTCGTGAAGAGGTCGTGGAGGGTTCGTGAAGGAGACGCCCTCACGAGTCACTCGGACGCGGCACGGGCCGTGAAGGACGATGGCCAGTCGTGGCACATTTAGTCTTCACGGGCTCTTCACCGGCCGTGAGAGGCCGTGAAGGACTGTCTGCATGAAATTCTTATTTCTGATTGGACCATGTTGTGGTCCAATAGATATGGAGCTTCTAATCCGGACAAATAGAGTTTTTGAGGGCTGGACAGAAGTGAGAACATGCATGAGACTTGCATGAGACCTGCTCTTTTTCTCTCTTCAATTTCTCTCTTGGCATCTTGAAGGTACACACAAATTATACACTAAGATTAGTAGTTCTTGAGTGTTGAGTGTTCTTGGTGCAAGAGGAGAAGCTTCAACTTGGCTGTTCCAGAAGGTGAAGTCATTAGAGACGTTCACGCGACGGTGTACTAGCATACGGGGATTGAGCTAGCCTTGGTGTGGACTAGCAATAGAGGAGATACATTTGGATCTCTCGGTTGTCCCGGTTTTGCATTGCTACAGCCGTTTTTGAGCCAAGGTAAAGAGGTACTTTCTGTCCCTCTTTGTCCTTTTAAGTTGCAATTTGGTTTTGTAGAACACTATCACTTTGGAACACGATACAGACCCGTTTTGTACGGTTTTTGAAACCTTTGTTATTGTGCTTCCGCTGTGTTTTGATCCATACCGTGTTCCAACATGTTAAACTCCATGTCTCGAGGTTTGGCTGGTTTGAGGGGTTTATTGGAGATCTGGAAGAGATAGAGAACTAAGAGATATTCATTTGTTTAGTTCTCTCTTCCTTTTTCTCTCTTAGAACACACTTTTTCTCCTTCTTTGGTGCTAAAAAGACCAAGAGAAGGCATAAGAGAGATTGTTCCAGAATTGGTTTCATATAGTGGCCGTTCCAGAAGTGATATTCTTGGTGAAGTATCACTAAAGGCGATCTAGCACTCGAGGTTGGCGTGTTACCGGGGTATCACCCATTAGTTGATCTGTGGTTTTTGTTCTTGGAGGATCACCATCAACACACCCACCATTTCTGGAGCTAAGGAGAAAGGTATAACCTTCTTTCCTTCTTTCAAGTTGTTTCTTTACATAGAGTTTGTTCCATTTTGGGATTTCTCATTTTTGTGCTTTATTTGCTTGTACCTTGGGCTATTTTGTTTGTACTTTGCTTCCGTTGCGTGCCCATGAAATCCCAACACTGAGTTCAGAAACTCAACCCTTGAAAGCTTCTATGAACAAAAGGGAATATTACAAAATTTCTCATCTGTTAGAACTCCCAAACAAAATGGAGTTGCTGAGAGGAGAAAGAGAACCCTAATTGAGGCTGCTAGAACAATGCTATGTGAGGCAGGATTAAAACTTTATTTTTGGGATGAAGTTGTTAGTACAGCCTGTTATACCCAGAATAGGTCAATCATTGTCAAAAGACATGGAAAAACATCATATAAGATGTATAAATCTAGAAAGCCCAATATAGGTTATTTCCATGTCTATGGTTCAAAATCCTATGTGCTGAATCAAAGAGATCAGCTCCATAAGATGGAACCCAAAGCTGATCCTATAATATTTGTTGGTTATTCCTTAATCTCCAAGTCTTACAAAGTGTATAACACTAGGAGAAAGGATATAGAAGAATCAATTCATGTCTCATTTGATGAAGACAGTCTTGATCAAGGTGAGAAAAGACAAGCTGACTTGGTTAGTCTGAGTGAGCTTGAAAAGCCTGAGGAAACCAATATGTTAAATCCTATGTATGTCATAGGAGATGATAGTGATAATGATTTGTGTCCATCAAAGAAATCATCACAAGCTTCAAGGGATTCTCAAACTGAGAAGGATGATGAGTTTGTCAATCCCTTTGGAGCCAGAGTCACTCAGACTGAAGATCTAAGTGATCATAATTTTGTTGACAATGCTGCTGTTGAGACTGAGGTTGTTAGTTCACCTCAAAGTTCTCACCATCACTCAGACCCAGAACCAGATTCTCCAACTACAATATTTAAATTCCTCAAAGATCATCCTCAAGATCAAATCATTGGAAATGTCCAAGAGAAGGTCATGACCAGATCAAAGGCTACAGCTAACTACGCTGCTTACTTTGGTTTCCTATCACAAATGGAACCAAAGAAAACTGAAGAAGCCATAGAGGATGAGGATTGGATTGAAGCTATGCAAGATGAATTAAATGAGTTTGAGAGAAATACGGTCTGGAGCCTTATCCCTACCCCCAAAGATCATTCAATTATAGGCCCTAAGTATGTCTATAGAAATAAAATGGACAAGGATGGAGTGATAGTTAGGAACAAAGCCAGGCCGGTAGCACAAGGGTATAAGCAAGAAGAAGGAATCAATTATGATGAGACCTTTGCCCCTGTTGCTAGAACTGAAGCCATAAGGCTGTTCTTGGCCTATGCAGCATATAAAGACTTCAAAGTCTATCAAATGGATGTGAAGAGTGCTTTCCTGAATGTAAAACTTCAGGAGGAAGTCTATGTGAAACAACCTCCTGGCTTTGTTAGTTCAAAGTTTCCACATCATGTCTATAAGTTAGACAAGGCTTTGTATGGTCTTAAACAAGCTCCAAGAGCTTGGTATGATACACTTTCCAACTATCTACTATCAATGGATTTCACCAGAGGTAGTATAGATAAGACACTCTTTATTAAAAAGAGTAAAGGACAGGTGATTTTTGTTCAAATCTATGTGGATGATATTGTATTTGGTTCTACAAATGAATCACTGTGTGAATGGTTCTCCAAAATAATGTCACAAAAGTACAAGATGAGTATGATGGGTGAGATGACATACTTCCTTGGCTTACCAATTCAACAAAAGCCTGATGGAATATTCATTAATCAAAGCAAGTATGTTCTTGATTTGATAAAGAAATATGGTTTTGATTCAAGTTTAACCATGAAAACACCCATGTCACCTGCTGTCAAGATGAGTAAGGACTCAGATGGTAAGTCTGTGTGTCAGTCTACCTATAGAGGAATGATTGGTTCATTACTCTATTTAACAGCTAGTAGACCTGATATCATGTTTGCTACATGTGTTTGGGCAAGATATCAGTCAGATCCTAAAGAATCACATCTTCAAGTTGTGAAAAGGATCTTTAGGTACCTTAAAGGTACTCCAAATCTAGGTCTTTGGTATCCAAAGGACTCTGGATTTGAGTTGGTTGGTTTTTCATTGATGTTGGTAAGAAAGTACAATGTGATCTTGAATGCCAAAGACACATTAATAAACTTCTAAGTGAAGAAATTCAGGAAGCTAAAGACAAAGCTGATCAACTTCAAAAGGTCACTGAGTCTTGGTGTAAGTCATCAAAGCTTGCTGAAAAGTGCATTAACCAACAAATACCTAAACAGGTAAAGGCTGTACCTAGAGGTTACTATCAAACAGCAGCTTATGTAGCTGATGATGAGATAGCAAGTACAAACTCTGAGGAGGATAGACAACTGATTGAGTCTCAGAAGTAATCCTCAAAGAAAAGACATGATCCAAACATGAAATTCAATATGTTTATGAAAGCTAAAGATAATGGAAATGAGTGCTCAACATCCAAACAACATGGTAAGTCTGTGGTGGACAGATTAGGCACTCAGCCTATTCAAAGAACTTCAGTCATAGAAAGGCTAAATCCAAATCCTTTCAAAAGACAACATTCTCTATCTGGCTCGGAGACAAGTTACAAGAATAAGAAGACCACTGTAAGTTGGAGGTCAAATCACAACAATGGTAAGTCCAAAGTTGTAGATCTTGGTAAGTCCAAGAAGATCAACAGTGGTAAGTCCAAACCTGTTGAAACTGGTGAGTCCAGTCACCATGGCAAAAGTAAGTCCAAAGTCATGGAAAAGAAGGTTGTTAGTCAAACTTCTAAGGATAACAAACAAAGATCTGACAAAGGTAAGTCCAAAGTCAGTGATCATCAAGTAAATCAACATGCAAAGAAAGTGTTGGAACACGGTATGGAGCAAAACAAAGTGGAAGCAAAAACAAGAGGTTTAAAACCGTACAAAAACGGGTCCGTATCGTGTTCGAAAGTGATGATCTTTCTACAAAAACCAAATTGCAACTTTAAGAACAAGAGAAAGGGCAGAGAATACCTCACTACCTTCTCAACAATCGGCTGAAGCAAGCAACAAACCGGGATGCACGAGAACTCAAAATGTGTCCTCCTCTATCGTTGATCCACACCAAGTTATCACGATCCCAAAGTGCTAGCAATCCATCTAGTGAACGTCTCTCACGACTCCCACTTCTGGAACAGCCCACTTATGTCTCCTCTTGCACCAAGAAAACTCACATAATACTCTCAAGTATCTCACACTTAGTGTATCATATGTGTATCTTTCATGTAGGTACCAAAGAGAGAATTAGAGAGAGAGTTAATAAAAAATTGCATGTTCTCATTTCTGTCCAGACCCAAAAACCTCTATTTGGCCGGAGTAGAAGCCTCTATTCTATTGGACCACAGAATGGCCCGATCAGAAATAAGAGTTTCATGCAGACAGACCTTCACGGCCTCTCACGGCCCGTGAAGGGCCCATGAAGGCTAAATGCGCCACGACTGGCCATAGTCCTTCACGGCCCGTGCCGCGTTCGAGTGACTCGTGAGGGCGTCTCCTTCACGATCCCTCTCACGACATCTCACGATCCGTGAAGACTCCACGAGCCGTATGAGAGTCGTAGAGTCAAACGTGAGGGCAGTGAGCTTCACGACCCGTGGAGCATCCCTCACGGCCGTGAAGCCCCAAAATCAAACAATTTGATTTTTGGACCTTCTCTCTTTATCAGTAAGATGTCGGGATCAATCCCTAGCGTATGAACCGATAGGCCCGCACTTCATCAGCAGTAACACCAATGTACTTGTGTCAGTGGGCAGACTCCAACAGACTCCCACTTGCACATGACACAACGTACCCTGAGGTATCATAGACAGGGTGCGGCCTCTAGCAAGGCATCCCTGCCCCCAAGTCAGTACGAGGTATGTCATCCCATAGACAAGTACCAATTCACAACCCAAAGGTTTGAAATGGCCCTATAGATAAGTGATCAACTATCCTTTTGTTCACGATATCCATGTGAAGACGAGACATGGTACTAAGTCATTCTCAGTCTTTCGCGATTATGTTTCTCGATCGAGATTGGTGGTGACCAAAATATACAAGTTGCAATAGATTACCCAAACCATTACACACTCGAGCACGGCCATGCATTTTGCTGTCAGCGCCCAATCATCGAGGGGCCCAAGTATATCTCTCTAAACAGAGGAACAAATTCCTTTGACTACATTGCCCACCACAGTGATCATACTCTGATCAGTTACTCCATTTATAACAGCCAGTTACGGACTGCGTTTGAAAGAAACTAGAGCAAAGCAAACCAAAAGTGATGCAGACACATGCATCTCCAGTATGAGGATGAACTGATATTATCATCCTGATTCACTCATGACAAGTACCACAAAGTGAATTCAGGTGTGGGTCGTCCAGTCACATGAACACTTTCAAGTACATGCGAAGTATTGTGTCCCTGTGTCCCAATCACCATTGGACACTTGACCGATCACTTCCCTCAGCCTTCATTCAGACTTCCTTCCCTTGAAGAATGACTGACTGTGGACATTTAGAATGTATACACATTCAGGGAAGAGGTAAAACATGCAAAGTTGGAACACAATACGTCTTACTGAGAGTACCCGCTACACGCGCATTACCAAACCCCTTTGATAATCGATACAAGCAAAAGCACAATATTGCTTAAAGTTCCCAAAGAGTAAAGCATATCAAAACTTTGACTAAAACATACTCAAGCCAAGTTCATGCAGACCTTAGTATGACATTCATCACTAGACTGCAACTATAGCTCAGTAAGCGGACCATCCACGATGTTATCCGTGTGTACTCTGACATTGATCATATCCCTACTACAACAAACCACTTTCAAAGTGTGCGTTGATGGGATTTTGATCATTTGTTCAAGCCGTTATACCTTCATTGTTTCTAAAGAACCCAATAAGGTAAACAACGCTCGAATCTCAAATTTAATGTGCATAAGCCATCGTACCCTCATAGTTTTCACAAAGATCTCTATAGAGTCAGCGATGCTTGATTCTCAGTGATCATATCCCTACTACAACCAACCACTTCTAAAGTGTGCGTTGATGGGATTTGATCATTTGTCCAAGCAGTTATACCTTTATGGTTTCAAAAGAATCCAATAAGGTAAACAATGCTTGGATCACAAAAATTAACGTGTATAAGCCATCGTACTCTCATTGCCTCAAAAGAACCCAATAGAGTCAACGATGCTTTAAGAAACACGTAAATTAACAACACCATATTTAGAAAAGGATCACAAACCCCAATCAAGATCGGCGGTTATCCTTTAAATAGAAGCCGTCATTAGAGTAACAAATCACTTTATGCTTCTTCTAATTACATCACCACAAGAACATATACTCATATTTCCTGTATTCCACAAACTTCTTTAAATATCCCATATTTATTATGAACGCATAATTCTCGATTTACGCTTCTATCCAAGCTAAATCAAGACATTATCTCCAAAACATAGTATGTTCTAGACATACCAAATAGGAATATAACAGCGCTCCCACTAGCTCTGGCATCTATCCAAGTTTCATCATTCCTTACTGAAAACTCAAACACTTGATTTTCTTATCAAAGATTCCAAAACTTAGATTTTTCTAAGCCCAAGAGGACTCCATATTTGTAGACTTCATAAGGATACTCAGGATGTAAAAGACCCTCAGACAGTGTTGTGAGCACTTCCTCATAAAATTCCTATAACGGAATGTGGTCTTTGCATCATACTGCCATAAAACGGCATAAGCATCCGCTTAAACTTCAACATAACTACTTAGATAATGTCTTCATGTGATTCCTACCCAATGGTCAATCAACATGAAACCAATTCTATCCAGTCAGTATTTGAAGTTATCTACAAATTAATCCATGCAGATCTTATATCAAAAAGATCTATATACACCATCAGGTCAAAACCTAGGTGTTGGATTAAACAAGTTCAAAACTTGAAAATCCAGCATGGAATGTATCTTGTGTTATTACACTTCTCTTCTCAGCAGACTCAAGGGCCCACTACAGCTTCCGGTAGTTGATACATACATCATGTATCATCAATAAGTCATCATCCTCAGATATAATAAATTATATTTCTCTGGTCTTATGACGACTCTTACCAGACATATGAAGAAGTAATAACTTTATGCCAGATACTCCAACATAGCCATCTTGAGTTTCAAACATTTCTGATTGAATGCTAGTGTCAACATCAGGTCTTTTATTTAAATCTCACGTTCTTCCACTGGAATGCTTTAGTTGTTCATTTCCCTTTTCGAGCAACCAAAACCGGTTCTCAAAAGGATATGAAATAAATATCTGAAACTTAGAAGAACTATTAAATACATTAGCATCCTTTAAGTTCATCCATCTCCCACTAAATGTAGACTGGATAACTCTGATCTATGAGATTGACAAGCAAAGAACACTTTCTAATCAAATCTCTTCAGATGTTAATTCAACCATCTTTTTTGATTTAAAACAAGAACATTGCCCGTCACTTCTCAAGTACACCTATCCAGCAGGCTACTTAAGTTTAAGCCATCAAGTCGGAACCATAATCAATATGTTCCATTCCTCCACTTAGCGATCCATGTAAAAACATGTATCTTAGGAAAAGTGAATTATGAGGCAACCTCACAATTCTTATTATGGTTTACAAATTTAGAATGTAGATGCTCAACATCTCACAAGATTTGAGTATCTTTATTCCTTTTTGCCCTCTTTATTATTTAAATGTTAAGGGTGAGTCTTGAACACCTCTCAGGTTTCAGACATTCGTCTAATAAATTAGACTTACCCATTCCTTCTACCATCATCAGTAAAGGTAACAAATCACATATAGTTAATCCTTATGATTATGCTTGAACAGTCTTTACACCAACGTGCAAACGAAATCCAACAACCTTTTATTCCTCTCACATTCACAAGTGAAGGATATGTTAGTTATTTAGCCTTATAAGCAATATTTGCAATCAACAATTGACCCATGGTCAAAAGATTCCAAGTTCCTAACCACATAGAGCTTGGTGATGCAAGTCTTGTTTATATGGTTAAATCAACTATTTCATAAGGATAACAATTTCATAATCATTCATAATCATTCCATTACTTCCTTAAGCAAAAACTTATTATAAATGCCAAGACATGAATAAAGTTTGAAATATATCTCGAAAACCCACAATAACTTAATTCAAAGTAATATTCATCGTCATCAAAGGAAAATAAGATACAATGCTTCTTGCCACGCAAGGCGTAAGACAAAGATCTAAATGAAGTAATAATATAGCTGGATGGAATGGCAAGACTCTTCTTCCAATCCTTTTTGGTTAGGGACAACCACCATGTTTCCCTCTTTAAGTTCCAGCCCTCCATGCATCCATTACCTACTTTTGATTAACACCTGCACTTTGCAACAAACAAGTTTGTGACAAATGTGAGCGTTTAGACTAGCGTTCAAAACCCAGTCATTAGAAGTAGAAGATCAATGGAGTTTGATCATGAATGTACCTGAAGATGAGCTAACGTTCTTCCGCTTTAGGATACTTAGCTCTTCCAGGCACTTAGGGCAGGCGTGACGGCGCCAATTTCCAACTTCTCCGCAAAAGTAGCAAACTACCCCATGTGGAACATCATCTTGAGGCACAATCTCATTGTCCTCCTACTCCACAATTACGGATAGCCTAGTCATACTAGAATTTCCTTTTGAGGTCAGTTTCTCCTTCTTGCTAGTATGTTTCCTAGTAGCCAAAGTGGATGTGGATGAGGTACGATCCTTCTCAACCATCTAAGACTGTATAGCCTTCAGCATGTCTTGAAGTTCGATCAAGGATTTTTCCAAATTGTCTTTGTGATAGTTTTTGACAAACTTCTCATAAGACGCGGTCAGGGACTGGAGGATCATATCCACCACAATCTCCCTCCCTATTGGAAGTCCAAGTCTCTCCAATTGGTCCATGTATCCCTTCATCATAAGAAAATGGACATTTACATCCTCACTTTCCTGCATCCTACAACCGACCAAAACCTTTATACACTCAAACTGTTCTTGTCTAACCTGCTGCGGGAACATGTCCTCTAGCTGGTTTATCATGTCATACGCACTCAATTGCTCAAGCTGCTGACGCAACTCAAAGCTCATAGTCGATAACATGAGACAAGAAATACCTTGTGTATCTCTAACACTGTTCTCAAAAGCGTATCGAGTGGCCCAGTTTGCGTTGGTAGCAGGTGGCTCCGGAAAGTGTTCCTCAAGGATGTGCAACTTTGACTCGTGACGGAGGACAATCCTCAATACACGATACCAATCAGCGAAGTTCACTCCTGTGAGTCTCCCCCTTTCTAGGAATAATCGAAGTTTAAAGTTTGGTGTGGTGTCGTTAATATTTGCCATCTATAAAAGAGTACACGTTTTAGTTAGTTTCGATATTATCCTCGTTAAAATAATTACCCAGCTGATTAAGAAAACCAAATTATCTTAACAAGGTCTAAGAACCTCAAAGTACCCCAATCCATGACGGGTTTGCCGCGGATCACTTCATGGAGCTACTTAGGCCGGTAAACGGTTTACCAATTGCAATCCGAGATTACAACTCTTAGACACTTGCGTGATCCTAGGTACTCATAGCACCCATTTGGCATGTTTGATCCCTTCTCTCACCGATTCCTCATTAATCAACTTTCATAGCTCGGTATGGGTACGACAACTACCAAGGCGTTTTAAGTCTTGGAATTGTAAATCGACCGTCAAGATACACGGTGGTACACTAGCCCAATGGCTGGCTAGGCTAAGCTCGAGAACCGACCCTTGCGAGTTGCCACACGCACCTTCCACACAGTTACGCAAAACCGATCTCGTCTAAGCTCGACGACCGATCTTGTTTCACTAGATTCGGGTGGTGTCATCTTACAGGAGGCGAGTGATTTACATTTGATAAAAACGGGATTTTTGTTTTTCAAGTGGTCTTGTGGCGCGCGAGGTTTATAAACCAATTCAAAACTCTTGGTTTTATTATTTTGAAAAATTTTCAAGCGAGCGAAGAACTAAACAACCACGCAAGAAAATAAACAAAAAACAACCACGCACAAGTTATATCCGGTAGCATGCCCCTAAACCCTATGCGCCTTCCTCGTGAGCCAAACGAGGAAAGCAAGGCCAAACTAAGGACATAACCACTTGGCCCAGCTGGAAGTGCTCCCACTGAATCCGTCATCTCCAATGAACCTCCGGATCCACCATAGCCGAGACGTCTCCTACATGACTCTCGATGGTTGTCTTCGGTCTTCTTTTACATGTACATACAAATATTTGAAAAGAAACGGTGTGCAAGCCGCGAAATGCTAATTTAAGCTAATCTAACAATTACAAAGATAAGCAATCGGCATGCAAGCCAAAATAAAGTATAAAATACAAGACCGAATTAATTTAATTATTACAAACCAATTGTGGTACAAACCACCAAATGAATGAATAGTTAAACACAACCACACAACCAACACATAGGTCTAATGGGCAAGGTGTTACCGGATCACAAACAACCACAAACAAAAACACGGTGTGCCACAACAAAATCGTGCATAATGTATCTTGATTAAGATTGTTCAAACCTAGCTAAACACTCAAGGCACAAAGTGAACAATCCTTGTACATATGCATTAGTACCCCAAACACTTTGAGAATACATATTCATATATACACAATACAAGTATATGCATGTGTGCATTTCATGCAAAAAATCACCCAATACATATAAATGCATGAATCAAGACACATATGGGGCTTTACAAAAATCCAAACACTTTGGACAGATTCTGGAAAAACAGAATAAAAAAGAGGCTAAAACCGAAAACAATTTTCTTTTCCAAAAGGGACAAAAATTTTGTTCATGAGCTCCTTCATGACCCATAAGCCTTCACGGCCTGTCACGGCCCGTGAAGCCCATGAGTTCCACGAATCTGACCAGTGAAAAACCCTTCACGACCAAGCACCCCATGAGACTGGTCGTGAGCCTTCACGACCGTGAAGAACAAGCCTTCACGACCCGTGAAGACATTCTGGACAGAATGTCCAGTTTGGGTTTTTAAGCCAAAAGAGTTCAATTTGTTTGGAGATTTGGCTCTGATAACACTGTTGGAACACGGTATGGAGCAAAACACAGCGGAAGCAAAAATAAGAGGTTTAAAACCGTACAAAAACGGGTCCGTATCGTGTTCCTAAGTGATCATCTTTCTACAAAAACCAAATTGCAACTTTAAGAACAAGAGAAAGGGCAGAGAATACCTCACTACCTTCTCAACAATCGGCTGAAGCAAGCAACAAACCGGGATGCACGAGAACTCAAAATGTGTCCTCCTCTATCGTTGATCCACACCAAGTTATCACGATCCCAAAGTGCTAGCAATCCATCTAGTGAACGTCTCTCACGACTCCACCTTCTGGAACAGCCCACTTATGTCTCCTCTTGCACCAAGAAAACTCACATAATACTCTTAAGTATCTCACACTTAGTGTATCATATGTGTATCTTTCATGTAGGTACCAAAGAGAGAATTAGAGAGAGAGTTAATGAAAAATTGCATGTTCTCATTTCTGTCCAGACCCAAAAACCTCTATTTGGCCGGAGTAGAAGCCTCTATTTTATTGGACCATAGAATGGCCCAATCAGAAATAAGAGTTTCATGCAGACAGACCTTCATGGCCTCTCACAGCCCGTGAAGAGCCGGTGAAGGCTAAATGTGCCACAACTGGCCATAGTCCTTCACGGCCCGTGCCGCGTTCGAGTGACTCGTGAGGGCGTCTCGTTCACGACCCCTCTCGCGATCTCTCACGACCCGTGAAGACTCCACGAGCCGTATGAGAGTCGTAGAGTCAAACGTGAGGGCAGTGGGCTTCACAACCCGTGGAGCATCCCTCACGGCCGTGAAGCCCCAAAATCAAACAATTTGATTTTTGGACCTTCTCTCTTTATCAGTAAGCTGTCGGGATCAATCCCTGGCGTGTGACCCAATAGGCCCGCTGTTAATCAGCAGTAACACCAATGTACTTGTGTCAGTGGGCAGACTCCAACAGAAAGTTGAAAAGTTAGCCATCACATACAATCCTAAGACTGATAGTAAGTTCTCACAAGGATTGTTAGACTCTCTACCTCCTGTAATCATTGGAAGAAGGAGATGCTATAAGTGCAGAAGTAGAGGTCATGAGACTAAGGAATTTGATGCAGAAATCTCAAGGCCTGAACAAGAAGAAGCTGATCAGCCTACACAGGACTCAGCTCTTGTTCAAGCTAAACAGCCAGTTCAACCAGATGGAGATGCTAAGTGCTCCTCATCTGAACCCACCAAGAAGTGGGTTCCTAAAAAAAACTAATGTGTTTAGTTTACATCTCATGTGCAGGGTTCAAGTAAATGGTACTTGGATAGTGGATGCTCAAGGCACATGACCAGGTGGAAAGGACTTCTTAGTGATTTCCAAGAAGATGAAGGTCCTAAAGTAACATTTGGTGACAACTCCCATGGAAGAACTAAAGGCTATGGGAAGATGCAAGCTGGCAAGGTTATTTTCCAAAGAGTTGCATATGTTAAAGGTCTCAAACATAACCTGATTAGTATCAGTCAATTATGTGATGAAGATAAGGTTGTTACTTTTAGGAAGAAAGCAGGAACAATTTATAATGCTAAGGGAAAGCCTGTATTAATAGCTAAAAGAGAAAGAGATGTGTATCTACTTGATCTTAATTCTGCTGATCCCCATAATGAAACCTGCTTGTATTCCCAATCTCTTCCTAAGCTGAGTTGGTTGTGGGATAAACGCTTATCTCATTTAAATTTCAAATATATAACTATGATATCCAATAAAGAGTTAGTCTCTGGATTACCAACGAACACATTTGTCAAGGACAAATTGTGCTCACCTTGTGAACAAGGGAAGCATCATAAAGGGTCCTTTAAATTTCAATAACAGACACACTGCATATGCATATGGATCTATTTGGACCCATAAGTACTCCAAGCCTAAGTGGCAAGAAGTACACACTGGTGATAGTAGTTGAGTTCTCACGATTCACCTGGGTAATATTCCTAAACGGCAAGAGTGAGGCTGCCCTGGAGATAATAAGTTTTATCAAACAGGAGGAGTTGTAGAAAGGTTTGTCTGTAAAGCAACTCAGAAGTGATCATGGGACTGAGTTCAGGAACTCAACCCTTGAAAACTTCTGTGAGCAAAAGGGAATATTACAAAATTTCTCATCTTTCAGAACTCCACAACAAAATGGAGTTGCTGAAAGGAGAAATAGAACCTTAATTAAGGCTGCTAGAACAATGCTATGTGAGGCAGGATTGAAACTCTGTTTCTGGGATGAAGCTGTTAGTACAGCCTGCTATACTCAAAATAGGTCAATCATTGTCAAAAGACATGGAAAGACTTCATATGAGATGTATAAGTCTAGAAAGCCCAATATAGGTTATTTCCATATCTTTGGGTCAAAATGTTATGTGCTGAATCAAAGAGATCAACAACATAAGTTGGAACCTAAAGCTGATCTTGAAATATTCGTTGGTTATTCCTCAATCTCCAAGTCTTATAGAATATATAATACAAGGAGAAAGGCCATAGAAGATGTTAGATTATGTGCAGAGATAGATAACATGTACTATCGTGTCCAATACTATGTGACACTAAAGGATCACACCGCTGCACACCCAATTAGAACCTGTTGGATTTTACCTATTTGTGTATCACAATAATTAGTAGTTTAATTAATTATTGAGAAAGAGAAAAATAATAAAAGTTATTTATTTTTTAAAGGAGAAGTTAATATTTAGTTTAAATATTAACGGGACCAATTAATTAATAGTTATTAATTAATTAGAAATGTCGAGGGTATATTATGTAATTGATTAATAGTTTAATTAAAGCTATGCCTTAATTAAACGGGCTTAGGCCTAATAAGGGTTTACTATATAAACCATATTAAGCCTCATTAATCACATAAGTCAATTACAAGATTAACAAAAGAATACCCTAAGGCTCTCTCCCTCTCTTCTCTTTCTCGGCGGCGCAAGAAGCCGAGACCAACCACCGTGCGACGGTGGCCGGCGGCGGCGCGGAACACACACACACACACACACGCGCGCGCGGGTCACGTTTTTATCCGGGTTTAATCCTTAGGCGGTCTAGCAGCCAGTTCGAGGTGGTGCAGTAGCGGTGGATAACCTGCAGCTGTCTAAAGGCATAAAGAAAGTTTTGATTTACACTAAAGGTATAACTTTCTGACCCTCTTCCTCTTTTAGTTTCTGTACGAGTTAGATGAGATCACTGAAGGGGGTTTTATTCCGCTGTGCATGTTATTATATGTTTTTATAACCTACAAAACCCTTCAGTGGTATTATAGCCACTTCTAACCTCCTAGGAGACTAGGTAGGTTTCTTTTTATTCTGATGAAATATGATTATGTTTTATCCAGAAAAAAGGCTTTTTGATCATCCAGGTAAATAGAATTCAAGTTTATGATATCTATTGGATTAGATTAATTAGTTTTGGATATATAGATTGTTAGATTTAAATATTAATTAAATATTTTTTTTATTATTGTTGTTATTTGCGATAAACCGAGAAATCGACCACCTCCCGGGAGGCGGCCTCAGTTTGTGGCAGCGGTCCACAGTATAGGTCGGCGGCGGTCTCAGATAGGGACGGAAGTCGTCGGCTGCCGAAAATGGGCGGCGGTTTTACGGTGGTCAACCATGGAACAGGGTTAGCGGCGCGATCGCGACGCAGTTAGCGGCACGAAAGCGTTACAGTTAGCGGCACTATTTTTGTGGTGGGCTTCGGCCCAGAAAGCCAGCGGCCTATTTGGGGTTTAGCGGTAGGGTTAGTGGCGCTAAAGGCTGTTTTGGGCCTCGGCCCAGGTTTTTATTTCCCGGTCCGTTTCCGATCAATGACCCAGTTTAAATATATGGCCCAGCTCGCGGTTTAGATATTTTCTGGTCAATATTAAAATGAAATATAGTTGTTATTTTCATTTAAGGTTTAAATATTATTTTTGAGTTTTTTGATTAATTATCAAAGTATAAAACTTGAAATATATATTTATTGCAAATAAAAGAAAAACTATATAGGGGTTTTAACAAGTTTTTAAAATCAGTAATTTTCATCAAGATGAATAATTAGAAATCAGTTGCTTTACTTTCATGTATTAGTTGTAGTACATGTTTGGGATGTCATAGCCGAGCCCTAGACCTTGTGGATTGTTTTTAATTTCCTGCACTTGTGGTTGGTTTGGATTGATTATTCTATGGTGTGGGGAGGACTGCGTGCCACTTACAACCCCTATTCTATTTTGTAAAAGGTTTAGATTAGCGGGTCTGCGTGCCTTTGATTATCTTGTAACTTTTATATTTCTAGTTTTTAGATAATAGAATAGAATAGTTTTTTTTTAGAATTTTTTTACATATCTAGACCAAGATACAAGGAGCAAGGAGCAGGAAGGAAGATTGAATGCTAGAGTCAGTGGGAGCTTCAGAATGCCATGCCATGTGTGTTGTGTTGTTTCCACTTAGGTTTTGACCGTCGGGTTTTTCGTGTGGCTCACGAAATCGACAATAGTTAAGGGCAAGGCTAAGGCATAGATGTTTGTGGTCGTTTTATTTCTTTACACATTTTATATATGCGTGGTTGTGATAAACACGATGAAATAAAACAAGGGTTTTAATAATAGTTAATTATTGAAACAGATGTTTTGAAAGAAAACTGGCATTAAAGTTTTTCTCGTTAAAAACTTGGAAATCCTTTTTAAAAAAATCTTAGATCAGTGTGCTACCCACCTAATGGTACACCCTTGATGTTAAATGGTACTCGGGTGTCGGAAGTGCCCAAACCTTGGGCATCTGGGTTCAAACCATTGCGGGAAGGGGCATGAAAGGTTCTGCGATAATCGGGAGTCCCAGCCAGAATTCATGCTGTCTTAGGTGGTGCGATATATTTTGGTGATAATCGGGAGTCCCGGCCCAAAATGCACTAGAAGGACTAAACATGCACGGTTCTTGTAACCTATGTCCCGCGGATCTAGGAGTCGTGTCCAGTTAGGGTACGATTGGTATAGTTTTTACCTACCAGAAATAGCATTGTCCCGGTGGGAAGTGCCCAAACCTTGCATCGGGAAATGTGAAATATGGATCCTAGTCTAATAATTTATTGTTTAAAAGGTAATAATTATTAGAAGATGTAATCAATACTGAATCGGTTTTATCTTTTCTTTTTCTGTAGATGTCTTATATATCTGTTATCCAGTTTTATTCACCAAGAGAGTCTCTAAGTCTCATAACTGGCAAGTGGATGCTTTCAGGTCCAAACTTTGCTGTTTGGAAGCTGCATCTGAAAATCGTTTTGGATGCACAGGGAAAGCTTCACATTATTGAGACATTGCCTCCAGAACGACGAGGAGTAGATGCCTAGGATAGTGAGTATGACACTTACTATCAGTATCTGGATGACGAGTCTGACGTCATGTCGATTCTCATTCTCACAGCATCATCCTAGTTTACGGATGATCTCCGTGAGAAGTCGGCTTATGAGGTGGTTCAAGGATTGGAGCAGAAGTTCAAGTTTAGTGAACGGATATGTCGTATGCTACTGATGAGGGAAATCCTTAAGAAAGTCAGCCTATTAGCGATCCTCTCATTAATATGAGAAGGCTCTTGGATTGCTATGAGAGCTTGGGGTCAAAATCAAAACCACATGAGCTAGTTATGCTCGTGTTCGGTTCCTTGTCGGACTATTACCGGAAAAGAGTAATGTATGTCCTCGGTGATTTTGAGATGACTGTCGTAGGGTTGCACGAAATCCTCATGTGCATTAGCGACGAGTTGAACCCAAACCAGCTAGAGTCACCAGTTGTGGACCCTATGCAGAAGGATGACTGGCTGGAAGAACTTGGAGAAATGTTTTGCCCAGACTGTGGTAGCAAGGATTCATGCGAGCACTCACTCGACATAGATCAGCTGGACATTGGTTCGCCCAATGATACATGCATTTTTATGTTAGATTGTCTTATTACTTCTTATGAATCATGGGTATTGGATACCGGATGTGGTCATCACATATGCAATGATTTGTAGGGATTCAAGAGAAGTAAGAAACTGAGACAAGGAGATATGGACCTGCGGGTAGGCGAAGGCTCCATGGTTGGTGCTGAAGCTCTATAGACATATTGTCTTAGTTTGCCCTCGGGTATGGTCTTAGAACTAGAACCTTGTTATTATGTTCCAAGACTAATTAAAAATGTTAACTCGTTCAATTCGCTAATAGACTGTGGATTTGCTTATGTTTTTAATGAAAAGGCTATTTCATGTTTTAAAAATGATGTTTTGTTTTTCAAAGCTACTCCAGAAAACGGTCTATATACGCTAAATTTAGATAACAATGACATCTATCATATAAGTAAAAGATCCAAGAGTAACTTGAATCAAACTTACCTCTGGCATTGTCGTTTAGGACATATAAACGAGAAACGCATAGAGAAACTCCGAGATGACGGAATTCTAGAACCATTTGACTTGGAGTCATATTATGTTTGCGAATCTTGTTTGTCTGGTAAAATGACAAAGCAGCCTTTCAACAGTGAGAATGAAAGGGCCATTGAGTTATTAGGGATTATACACACAGATGTGTGCGGACCCTTTACTCCGGAGGCTAGAGGAGGATACCGGTATTTCATAACCGTTACTGACGACTTCAGTAGGTTCGGTTATGTCTACCTCATGAGACTTAAATCTGAAAGTTTTGACAAGCTCAAACAGTTTCAGAATGAGGTACAAAATCAGCTGGACAAGAAGATAAAGTCGCTCGATCGGATCGAGTTGGCGAGTATCTGAGTCATGAATTCGACGATCATTTGAAGGGATGTGGGATTGTTTCACAACTCACACCTCCGTATACACCTCAGATGAATGGTGTATCAGAAAGGAGGAATCACACACTGCTTGACATGGTACGATCAATGATGAGTCGAAGTTCACTACCATTGTCGTTTTAGGGACACACACTCGAGACAGCAGCATTCATGCTGAACCGGGTTCCAACCAAATTGGTTGAAAGGACACCGTTCGAGGTATGGACGGGGAAAAAGCCCAAAATGTCTTTTCTAAAGGTTTGGGGATGTGAGGTGTATGTTAAGAGAACATTCACGGATAAACTCAATCCCAAATCAGATAAGTGTATCTTCGTGGGCTATCCCAAGGAAACCATGGGATACTATTTCTACAACCCAGATGAGAACAAAGTTTTTGTTGCTCGTAAAGGGGTATTCTTGGAGGAGAAGTTTCTAAACTCAGAGACTCCAAGAAAAGAAATAGAGCTTCAAGAAATTGAAGAGGAGGAGATTACACCACCACCGATAGTTGAACCTGTAGTTCAACAGAGAAGTGTTGAACCTCAACCCGAGTCTGTGGTTGAGGAAGAGGTGCAAACACAAGACCTTCACAGGTCTAGTAGGCCTCGTATTGAGCCAGATAGGTATATGGGATTCCTAGTTGCTTGAGACGAAGGGGATCTTTTAAAATCTGAGAAATGGCTAGAAGCCATAAAGGCAGAGATGCAATCCATGTGTGACAACCAAGTTTGGGAGTTAGTAGATTTGCCTCAACACAGTAAAGCTGTTGGGTGCAAGTGGGTATTCAAGAAGAAGACAGACATGGATGGAAAGATGCATACTTTTAAAGCAAGGCTAGTGGAAAAAGGTTTCACGCAAACTCATGGTGTTGACTATGATCAAACTTTTTCCCCAGTGGCAATGCTTAAGACTATTAGGATCCTTATGGCCATATCAGCATATTTTGATTATGAGATATGGCAAATGGATGTCACAACCGCTTTCCTTAATGGTAAATTGACAGAGGATGTATATATGATACAACCGGATGGTTTTGCGGATATAAAGAGTCCTAATAAAGTATGCAAGTTGCTTAAATCCATCTATGGACTAAAGCAAGCATTTAGAAGCTGGAACTTACACTTTGATGAGCGCATCAAAAAGTTTGGTTTTACCAAAACTGAGTTCGAGTCGTGTGTTTACACTAAATTCAGTGGGAGAGCGGTAACCTTCCTAGTCTTGTATGTAGATGACATACTGTTAATAGGAAACAATATACCAGTATTACAAGTTGTAAAATCCTGGTTAGGTAAATGTTTCCAGATGAAGGACTTGGGAGAAGCTGCTTATATACTATGTATAAGGATCTATAGGAATAGATCTAAGTGGCTTATCGGACTTAGTCAAAGTACATATATTGACAAAGTCGTGAAAAGATTCAAAATGGATGAATCCAAGAAAGGATTTATTCCTATGCAATCTAGCGCGATTTTGAGCAAGGCTCAGTGTCCTGTGTCTAGTCAAGATCAGGACAAGATGAAATTGATACCATATGCCTAGGAAGTTGGTTCAATCATGTATGCCATGCTGTGTACTATACCCGATGTTGCCTACTCTATCAGTGTCGCGAGTAGATATCAGCAAAATCCTGGTGAAGCTTATTGGGTGGCCGTCAAGAATATTCTAAAGTATCTGAGAAGGACGAAAGACATATTCCTAGTTTATGGAGGTTCGATGGATGAGCTCAGTGTAACTGGTTACACTGATGCTAGTTTCCATACCGACAGGGACGACTTCAGGTCGCAGTCAGGATTTGTATTTACCTTAAACGGAGGAGCCATATCTTGGAAAAGTCAGAAACATGATACAATAGTAGATTCTACTACAGAGGCAGAGTATATTGCGGCAAGTGATGCGGCAAAGGAAGCTGTCTGGCTGAAGAATTTTATCTCGGATCTTAGAGTTGTTGCCAGTATCTCTAGACCGATCAATATATTCTGTGATAACTCAGGGGCTGTGGCACAAGCTAAAGAGCCTAGAGATCATCAGCAGACTAGGCACGTACTCAGGAAATATAACCTTATCCGAGAGATCATTGGAAGAGATGATATTAGACTACAAAATATACCGACGGACGAGAACGTTGCTGACCCGTTGACGAAGCCGCTAGCTAGGGCTAAGCATGAGAGACATGCAAGTTCTATAGGAATGCAGTACCTAGAACATAGCAGCTAGTTCGTGTTTTTTGATTACTACTATAGATGTAACTTGAAACTCTTATATTATGTAATTACATTTCATGGGATTGAAATAGGAGGTTTTTACATAATTGTTTCTAGTTGTCTATTTTTAGCATGTTTAACCTATCCATGACAAGTCAAGTAATGAGTTGTCTAAATACCCGTAGCTACTTAATGTAGTGGGAGCTACATTAGGGAGGTAATGCTATTATGGATATTTGATGATTTATTTGGGTATGAATAAAAGCACAAGGTTGTGACCAAATATTCATAGATATTTATCAGGGGATAAATATTGGGGTGATCTGCATCGAGTTTACTTCATGGAGCGTTAACATAAGTAAACTTGATAGGTTGTCCTTAGACCTGAGATATTTGGTTTGGGCATGATAACTTCTGTACTTTAGCATGTTCTAACGTCACACCGTAACAGGGTGATCATAAGGGGCTTGTCTAGGTACAGCGGAAGCCATGTGCTCAAATTGCAAATAGTCAAGATGGGATTTGCACCTCTTTTTTAGGAGAGATATTTTTTGAGCTCCTCGACGATTAAGACTACTGAAAATGCGTGGCCGCGCTCGGTTAGAATGATAGTTCTTCATTCGGTAAACCGTAACTGCAGAGTGTTGAAATCAGAGTCGAGAAAATCTGGGTAGTTAATAAGATCCCTGCTCCATGTCAAATACTAACATTACCAAAAAACCCCATTCAATCGGAAAAGCCTAGATAATCCAAGGCGTGGATTATGTCTCTAGATGTAAGAGATTTCATAGTCTGGTTAACCTAAGTGTCTGGCAAGGGACCTCCTTACGCCAACGATGTACAAGGAGTGTTACTTATCTTGCACAAGTGGGAGTCTGTTAGATTATGTGCAGAGATAGATAACATGTACTATCATGTCCAATACTATGTGACACTAAAGGATCACACCGCTGCACACCCAATTAGAACCTGTTGGATTTTACCTATTTGTGTATCACAATAATTAATAGTTTAATTAATTATTGAGAAAGAGAAAAATAATAAAAGTTATTTATTATTTAAAGGAGAAGTTAATATTTAGTTTAAATATTAACGGGACCAATTAATTAATAGTTATTAATTAATGAGAAAGGTCGAGGGTATATTCTATAATTGATTAATAGTTTAATTAAAGTTGGGCTTTAATTAAACGGGCTTAGGCCTAATAAGTGTTTACTATATAAACCATATTAAGCCTCATTAATCACATAAGTCAATTACAAGATTAACAAAAGAATACCCTAAGGCTCTATCCCTCTCTTCTCTTTCTCGGCGGCGCAAGAAGCCGAGACCAACCACCGTGCGACGGTGGCCGGCGGCGGCGCGGAACACACATACACACACACGCGGGTCACGTTTTGATCCGGGTTTAATCCTTAGGCGGTCTAGCAGCCATTTCGAGGTGGTGCAGTAGCGGTAGATAACCTGCGGCTGTCTAGAGGCATAAAGAATGTTTTGATTTACACTAATGGTATAACTTTCTGACCATTTTCCTCTTTTAGTTTCTGTACGAGTTAGATGAGATCACTGGAGGGGGTTTTATTCCGCTGTGCATGTTATTATATGTTTTTATACCCTACAAAACCCTTCAGAAGAGTCAATTCATGTCTCTTTTGATGAAGACTGTTTTGATCCAGTTGATAAGAGTCACGCTGACTTGGTCAGTCTGAGTGAGCTTGAAAGGCTTGAGGAAACCAACTTATCAAATCCAATGTATGTCATAGGAGCTGATAGTGATGATGGTGTGTGTTCATCAAAGAAATCATCACAAACTCCAAGGGATTCTCAAGCTGAGAAGGATGATGAGTTCATCAACCCCTTTGGAGCTGAAGTCACTCAGACTGAGAATCTCAGTGATCATCAGTTTGTTGACAATGCTGCTGTTGAGACTGAGGAGATAAGTTCACCTCAGGGCTCTCGACACCACTCAGATCTAGAACTAGACTCTCCTACTACAACATTCAAATTCCTCAAAGATCATCCTCAAGATCAAATTATTGGAAATGCCGAAGAAAAGGTCATGACCACTTCCAAGGCTACAGCTAATTACGCTGCACACTTTGGTTTCCAATCCCAAATGGAACCAAAGAAGACTGAAGAAGCCTTAGAGGATGAGGATTGGATTGAAGCTATGCAAGAGGAATTAAATGAGTTTGAGAGAAACAAAGTCTGGAACCTTGTCCATGCCGCCAAAGATCATACAGTTATAGGCACTAAGTGGGTCTATAAAAATAAAATGGACAAGGATGGAGTGATAATTAGGAACAAAGCCAGGCTAGTAGCACAACGGTATAAGCAAGAGGAAGGAATTGATTATGATAAGACCTTTGCCCTTGTTGCTAGAATTGAAGCCATAAGGTTGTTCCTGGCTTATGCAACATATAAAGACTTCAAAGTCTATCAAATGGATGTGAAGAGTGCTTTCCTAAATGGAAAACTTCAGGGGGAAGTCTATGTGAAACAACCTCCTGGCTTTGTAAGTTCAAAGTTTCCACATCATATCTATAAGTTGGACAAGGCTTTGTATGGTCTTAAATAAGCTCCAAGAGCTTGGTATCATACACTGTCCACATATCTACCATCAATGGACTTCACCAGAGGTAGTATAGACAAGACACTCTTTATTAAAAAGAGTAAAAGGCAGGTGATTCTTGTACAAATCTATGTGGATGACATTATCTTTGGTTCTACCAATGAATCTCTGTGTGAGTGGTTTTCTAAAATAATGTCACAAAAGTACAAGATGAGCATGATGGGTGAGATGACATACTTCCTAGGCTTACAAATTCAACAAAAGCCTGATGGAATATTCATCAATCAAAGCAAGTATGTTCTTGATTTGATAAAGAAATATGGTTTTGATTCAAGTTCCACCATGAGAACACCCATGTCACCAGCTGTCAAGCTGAGTAAAGACTCAGAGGGTAAGTCTGTGTGTCAGTCTACCTATAGAGGAATGATAGGTTCATTACTCTATTTGACAGCTAGTAGACCTGATATCATGTTTGCTACATGTGTTTGTGCAAGATATCAAACAGATCCTAAAGAATCACATCTTCAAGCTGTGAAAATGATCTTTAGGTACCTTAAAGGTACACCAAATCTAGGTCATTGGTTTCCAAAAGACTCTGGATTTAAGTTAGTTGGTTTTTCTGATGCTGACTATGTTGGGTGCAAGTTGGATAGAAATCAACAACTGGAGGATGTCAATTACTTGGAGGGAAGCTAGTAACCTGGACTAGTAAGAAACAGAACTCAGTGGCTACTTCAACTGCTGAAGCTGAATATGTTGCAGCAGGAAGCTGTTGTGCTCAAATCCTATGGATGCAGCATCAACTTCAAGACTTTGGCATGAGTTTTGAGAAAACTCCTATCTTCTGTGATAACCAAAGTGCAATAGCCATCACTTACAATCCAGTTTTCCACTCAAGAACCAAGCACATTGAAATTAGACATCATCTCAAACGGGAAATCATGGAAAAAGGTAAAGTCGACATTAAGTTTATCTCCACTGATGACCAACAAGCAGATATCTTTACTAAACCCCTTGATGAAAAGAGGTTTATGTATCTGCTAAGTGAATTGGGTATGCTCAACCCTTAGCTAAGTGTCTAGAATTTGATTTTTTCAGTTTGACAAAGACTAAGTGTCTTAAGCTGAGTGCACAGTTTATGAATATGTTTTCATAAACTGATAAATCGGTCAAGCAAAACGATGAGTTCACACGTTTGGTTAGTTCCAATATCTTTTAACTACTCAGTGTGGCTAACATGTATGTTTGAGTAAGTCTAAAACATAAATGACTATGTGTCGTTGGGTCTGAGCTATGTGCTTAACTGAAGCTGTGTGATTGGTTCACTTGTTTGGTCAGTTCTAAACATTCTTTAACTACTCAGTGTAGTTAAAATGTGCGTTTGAGTCGGTTTCAAACGTAAATGACTATGTGTCATTGATCCTGAGCTGTGTTCTCCGCTCAAGCTGAGTGTCCTACTCAAGCTGAGTGATCAATTCAAGCTGAGTACTTGATTTAGACTGAGTAATATGTTTACTCAGCTTGGTGTGTCCAACATATGAGTTAATTACTTAGTGTTATTAATTCATCTGTCAAAGCGTATCTGAGTTAGTTTCAAATCGTATCGTATATCAATTGTGTCTTGGTATATTTAAACAGTGTTTATAATCTTATTATGAGTTAATAATATTATTTTACACTTGTATCCGTTGGAAGATGATGTGTTTCTACCCTCTCACTGTTATATCAAGCCGTAAAATTTTCCGGCGTAACGGATAAAAAGGGGAATCCAACGGTAACTTTTCTCTCTCCTCAGATAGGTATATATAACTGTTGGTCCCTTGGTGAGAATAACAACAAGCAACAGTATGTAGAAGGGGGGGTTGAATACACTTTCTGCGGAAATTGAACAAATCAAATAAAAGTGTTACACACAGTAAATCAAACCACAACTAGTCGAATGCTTTTATTAATATGAAGATGATTACAATGCTTTGAATAAGAAGATGATTACATTAATTATCAAGTAAGCAACTCTTGATATATAATCACCTAATATAAATCTCTCAATCTCTCAAACTTAGCTATCTATAATCAACTTATCATTATACATACTGACGACTCTCTAAACAGGATTTTTCACAGATTGAATCAACTAATGATTACTTACCAATATCACAACTGATGTGATAATTCGAACACACGAATGATCTGGCAATCTGTGAGTTTCTTGATCACGTTGAACTGACAAACAATGATTCAAGAATCGTAACACATACGGTGAGGTGAGGTTTTCGGCTCTGTAATATTTATCAGAATCGTAGTCGTACCTCTAAACTTATCAGGAGATAAGTATTTATAATCCTGTTACTACGGTTCCTAACAAACTGGACTAATCCTAATTTGCTAACTAACTATCGGATAACTCGGATTCTTGAATCTAGAATCTTCTTATCTTGAGTCTTCAATCTTCAATCTTGATTCTGGAGTCTTCTTATCCGCGCCGTAGATATAGAGAGTTAAAACAGAATTTAAAACACATTTAAATTCTCTTGGACTAAGTTCTTTAGTCAGGCTAAGTTACCCAACTTGAAACTCATCAAGCTGAGTTCTTCGGGAACAAAGCCGAATTCAAACATGAACTAACACGTATAATTATTAACTCGTCCTTAGAAGTCCAAAGAGTTAAATAAAACAAATTTAGTAACTCTGTCGAGCTGACTCTGCTTCTAAGCTGAGTCACTCAGCTTGAAACACATCAAGCTGAATACTCGATATATACCTTATGTGACATACACAGATTATCAAACACATTAGTAATTTAACTAAGGTATAATATAAACTAATCGAACACATGCTCAGTTTACATTCAGCTTATACTCAGTCTGAAACACTATAAGTGTTCAGTCTGACTAAGCTTCATAATTATTTTTAAGTTATACGTAGAACTCATCTTACAAACTTAACTTTGTCTCATCAAATCTAAACTGACGAGATCATTTTCCCAACAAACTCCCCCTATTTGATGATGACAAAACAATCAAACAGTTCTTAAGTTTGTTTAACAGAATTATGTTTTAAATCTCAAACTTATTAAGATTTTATTATTTGAACTAATCAAATATTTATTGAACATATCAATTTTAATTGAACTTATCAATGTTAGCTGGAACACAACAACTTTTAGTTGAAAACACCAACTAATTCCATAAATGAATAAGAACTTATCTGTTATTCATTTTTGCTGAACTTATCAGACTTATGAATAGGAACACATCACAACATAGTTGAACATATTAAATTTTATACTTGTATTAATTGAGCTAATCATAATACAAAAATTGTTGATCACTTAGATCATGCACACATAGTGCTTACAAAAATATTAGAACTAATCTAACATTTACAAAATTAGAACTAATCTATTCTATCTGATGAACTCAGGATGTAGAAGCTCCCAGATGATGATCTCTTTATTGATCTCATCTAGCAGTCTTTCAGCTTCATCGTTTCCCTGAAGTTCCTTCTGTTGTACTCTAATGATTTTATTCAGCTTATACTTTATTAACTGATTTGACTCCTCATTACCACAACAGTTTCTTATTCTCAAGGCATCCTCACCTTTTAGATAGCAATTCTCATTTAGCTTAATAAAACTGGGATTACCTACCTGATCCTTAAACATGAAACCTTGAATAGGAGTGTTGATGCTTTGATTTTCACTGAATTCTACTCCTACAGGCATGTCAAACAAATTCTCCCACTGCAGAGCAGGAACTGGGACATACCTCAGTTCTTCAGCTCGAGCAATCAACTTTGAGACTTTAGATAGAATTTCTTGTTTGATCTGACTTCTTTTAAATTTCTTTAGCAGCATCATTATCCTTTGCCATTCAATGTAGCCCATCCTGTGAACGTATCTCAGGTCCATTCCCACTGTTGATTTGTCACTAAGCTTAAAAGTGAGAATGACAACTCCATTTACTCTGTTCAAGGTCATTCCTCTGATCTCTTTGTTGTAGCTCCTTCTGAAGTAACATTCATGCAGTTCTGCATCTAAGTATGGAATTAGATCAGGTCTTGGACCAGTGTATGTAGCTTCAGCTTGAGCCAAAGCTTTTCTTTCCTTTTCTTTTTCTTGGTCCTCTATCTCTTCCTCCTTTCTCTTTCTTAGCTCAGCTACAGAGATCCCAAGCTCATTTTCTTCTTCTTGCTCAAGCATCTCTATTAACTCTCTTGTAGCTTTTTCTTCTTCTGTCTCTTCCTCAGACTCAGAAACAGTATCAGCTTTAAGTTCAGATTCTTCTACCTTTTGTCTCTTAGCGGTAGGTTCCTCTCTGTTTATTTCTAACTCCCCCTCAGTCTGAGTCTTCCTCTCTGCTCCTTTAGCTAGAACTAGAAGAGCTTCAGCTTCAGCTCGAACTAGCTCAGCTTCAGTATCAGCTTGAACCTTCTCCCCTTTTTTGTCATTATCAATAGGGTTTGAAGTCCTTTGTTGTTGGAGTGCAGCAACTGCAGAGGCAATCTATTTAACATCCTCTGTCAGCTTCGCAAACCTCTGATAGATTTAACGTTTATGCTTCTTCTGCTTTAGGTGGAACAGACCAAATTGGGCCGCAATGTAGTCCTTCAGCTGCTGGATGCCTGAGGAGGCAGTTTCATTTTTAGGAGAGTCTTTGGGTGCATCATCCAAAGGTTGGTGTTTACCTTCAAATTCATTTACACCAGAGTCTTGAACCTGTGAATCACCCTAGTTTGAGGATGAAACATTGGCAGGTCGTGCAAGAGGGTGTGAGAAGTGAAGAGAAGTTAATGGTTTAGAGGGGGGTGATTGACCCTGGGGATTGGTCAGATTTTCAATGTTACCTGAGTGTGTCTGCTCAGGCACAGTAACAGGCTCTCCCATGGCTCGAGTAAGTATGGGCTGAGTAGACACCACACCCGGGTAAGGCCGTTGGGTTGTAATGAGCCTCGAGGTTGACACCTTAAGAGAAGGCGTCTCCCCCTCAACTCCTGCCTGTGGAGGGATCAGTGTGATCTCAGCTCCAGTGATGCCTTTAGATGTGGCACCACCAATGGCAGTTTTTCGGTGGTATGTTAGGATATTCTCCCTAGCAGCAGTAGGCATACTAGGGGTGGCTTCAGATTGGGATTTATGTTGAAAAGAAGGTGAAGGAGATGGGTTAGACTGAGTTAGGTTTACCTGAAGCAGCTTCTGAATGAGCTGGTTCAGCTTGAGCAGTGTGCTTAGCTTGAACCTCCGTGTCAGCTTGAGAAGCTCCCCCTTGATTCGATCCCTCAGCTTCACTCTCAGAAGACGAACCCTCAGCAATTAACAACATGGGCTCACTCAGTCCCTCTTGCTCTCGGAAGATGTCGTTGTTGAACATCTTGGGGCTGAGTGTTGCCACTAGCGACAGCTCCTGATTGGCTTCGTAGAGTGCTGTCCCTAGCTCAGCTTCAAATGCTAAGGACAGGTACCTTATGAAAGGTACATGAAGGTCTCTTGTGGCCTTCATAACAGGGACCTTGAGTTCATTGAAGATGAGATGTGCAAAATCGATATTTCTTCCAAAGAACATGTTGTACAGCAACTGCATCTCGAACTCATTGATTTGGTCCAGTCCTCCAACCTTGGTACCAAGTAAACGAATCATAGTGGACAACATAAAACCCCATCCGGTTGGGAAAGTGGCCTTCTTGATCACCCTTCAGTTTGAGGGTGACCCATCTGTGGCAGAACAGACCTCACCACTTGTCTCGTCATAGCAGGCTCGAATTCGTCATGTTGAGGAAGACGAAGAATCTCCCTTAGCCTGTTAGCTGTGAGAGTAATGGTTCTCTCTCTATTCAACACTGTGCCTTTGATTGCGTCATTGATATGATCGTAAGTACACGAATACCAGAATTCCAGCAAGTGCTGAGGAACCATGTGCAGAGGTGCTCCGGTGAAAGAAAAAGCCAATGGGCATTTACGAATGTAATTGACCCATGGTTCATATCCTCTGTTAATCTTGCGTAGAGGGATTACCAGGCAAGCGCGCTGATTGTTGATTTTTATCAGCGGCAATCCGTTGTTTCGAAACGCAGCTCCTCTGACCATTCGATCACCAAGAACTATAATTGTTCCTTCCATCGATTAAATTTTGATTACACAGAGTAATTACTTTGGAATGCTCACTGAGCGATTGTCTATAGCGCACTGAGCGACTTAGGGTTTTGAGCTCGATGGAACCGAAAATATGCATTTAGCAGAGAGCAGGGAAGGTATTTGAGAGGGTGAGAAGTCTGGATTGTAAGCGTAAACCCTCTAAACCGAACTTGATCGGTATATATACCTTTCCAAGGAGAGAGAAAAGTTACCGTTAGAAATCCCCCTTTTGATCCGTTACGCCGTAAAATTTTGATGTAACAGTAAGCGGGTAGAACTAATCATCTTCCAACGGATACTAATGTAATATAATAATATTGACTTACAATAAGATTATATACACTGATGTATTATACCTATACATAATTTAGGATAATACGCGATTTGAGACTGACCCAAATACGCAGGGGTCATGAATTAATCACACTTAGTAAATAACACATGAGTTTGGACACACCAAGTTGAGTAAACATATTACTCAGTTTAACTCAAGCACTCAGCTTGATTCAAGCACTTAGCTTGAAATGTGAACTCAGGTTGAGAATGAAACTCAGCTTGAGTAGAGCATACAGCGCATGGGTAATGACACTAAGTCATTTTCGTCTGAGACTGACTCAAACGAACCTATTAACCACACTGAGTAGTTAAAGAATGTTTGGAACCAACCAAACGTGTGAACCAATCACACAGTCTGAGTTAAGCACATAGCTCAGATTCAGTGACACTTAGTCATATATGTTTGAGACTGACTCAAACGGTATCATAACTATACTAAGTAGTTGAAGTGTGTTTGGAACTCACCAAACAAAAGAACTTATTGTTCAGCTTGATAAGATTCAGTTTATGAAAACTTATTCATTAACTGTGCACTCAGCTTAAGACACGTAGTCTTTGTCAAACTGAAAACTCGGATTCTAGACACTTAGCTAGGGGTTGAGTATACCCAAGTTACTTAGCAGATACATAAACCTCTTCTCATCAAGTGGTTTAGTAAATATATCTGCTAGTTGGTCATCAGTGGAAATAAATTTAATGTCAACTTTACCTTTTTCCACGATGTCCCTGATGAAGTGATGTCTAATTTCAATGTGCTTGGTTCTTGAGTGGAAGACTGGATTCTAATTGATGGCTATAGCGCTTTGGTTATCATAGAAGATAGGAGTTTTCTTGAAACTCATGCCAAAGTCCCGAAGCTGATGCTGCATCCATAGGATTTGAGCACAACAGCTACCTGCTGCAACATATTCAGCTTCAGCAGTTGAAGTAGCCACTGAGTTCTGTTTCTTACTAGTCCAGCTGACTAACTTCCCTCCAAGAATTTGACATCCTCCAGTAGTTGATTTTCTGTCTAACTTGCACCCAGCATAGTCAGCATCTGAAAAACCAACTAACTCAAATCCAGATTCCTTTGGATACCAAAGACCTAGATTTGGTGTACCTTTAAGGTACCTAAAGATCCTTTTCACAGCTTGAAGATGTGATTCTTTAGGATCTGCCTGATATCTTGCACAAACACATGTAGCAAACATAATATCAGGTCTACTAGCTGTCAAATAGAGCAATGAACCTATCATACCTCTATAGGTAGACTGACACACAGACATTCCATCTGAGTCTTTACTCAGCTTGACAGCTGGTGACATGGGTGTTTTCATGGTTGAACTTGAATCAAAACCATATTTCTTTATCAAATCAAGAACATACTTGCTTTGATTAATGAATATTCCATCAGGCTTTTGTAGAACTTGCAGGCCTAGGAAATATGTCATCTCACCCATCATACTCATCTTGTACTTTTGTGACATTATTTTGGAGAACCACTCACACAGAGATTCATTGGTAGAACAAAAAATGATGTCATCCACATAGATTTGTACAAGAATCACTTGTCCTTTACTTCTTTTAATAAAGAGTGTCATATCTATACTACCTATGGTGAACTCCATGGATAGTAGATAAGTGGACAGTGTATCATACCAAGCTCTTGGAGCTTGTTTAAGACCATACAAAGCCTTGTCTAAATTATAGACATGATGTAGAAACTTTGAACTTACAAAGCCAGGAGGTTGTTTCACATAGACTTCCTCCTGAAGTTTTCCATTTAGGAAAGCACTCTTCATGTCCATTTGATACACTTTGAAGTCTTTATAAGCTGCATAATCCAGGAACAGCCTTATGGCTTCAATTCTAGCAACAGGGGCAAATGTTTCATCATAATAGATTCTTTCCTCTTGCTTATACCCTTGTGCTACCAGCCTGGCTTTGTTCCTCACTATCACTCCATCCTTGTCCATTTTATTTCTATACTCCCACTTAGTGCCTATAATTGAATGATCTTTGGGGGCAGGGACAAGGTTCCAAACCTTATTTCTCTCAAACTCATTTAATTCCTCTTGCATAGCTTCAATCCAATCCTCATCCTCTAAGGCTTCCTCAGTCTTCTTTGGTTCCATTTGAGATAGAAAACCAAAGTCTGCAGCGTAATTAGCTGTAGCCTTGGACCTGGTCATGACCTTTTCTTGGACATTTCCAATAATTTGATCTTGAGGATGATCTTTGAGGAATTTAAATGTTGTAGTTGGAGTGTCTGGTTCTGAATCTGAGTGATGTGGAGAACTCTGAGGTGAACACACATCCTCAGTCTCAATAGCAGCATTGTTAACAAACTAATGATCACTGAGATTCTCAGCTTGAGTGACTTCAGCTCCAAAGGGGTTGACGAACTCATCATCCTTCTCAGCTTGAGAATCCCTTGGAGTTTGTGATGATTTCTTTGATGAACACACATCATCATCACTATCATCTCCTATGACATACATAGGATTTGATAAGTTTGTTTCCTTAGACCTTTCAAGCTCACTCAGACTGACCAAGTCAGCTTGACTCTTATCAGCTTGATCAAAACAGTGTTCATCAAAAGAGACATGAAATGATTCTTCTATTACCTTTCTCCTTGTATTATATATTCTATATGACTTGGAGATTGAGAAATAACCAACGAATAATCCAATATTAGCTTTAGGTTCCAACTTATGGAGCTGATTTGTTTGATTCAGCACATAGCATTTTGAACCAAAGATATGGAAATAACCTATATTGGGCTTTCTAGACTTATACATCTCATAAGATGTCTTTCCATGTCTTTTGACAATGATTGATCTATTTTCTGGGTATAGCAGGCTGTACTAACAGCTTCATCCAAGAAATAGAGTTTCAATCCTGCCTCACATAGCATTGTTATAGCAGCCTCAATTAGGGTTCTATTTCTCCTTTCAGCAACTCCATTCTGTTGTGGGGTTCTGACAGATGAGAAATTTTGTAATATTCCTTTTTGGTCACAGAAGCTTTCACGGGTAGAGTTCCTGAACTCAGTCCCATGATCACTTCTTAGTTGCTTTACAGACAAACCTTTTTGCAACTCTTCCTGTTTGATAAAACTGATTATCTCCACGGCAGCCTTACTTTTAACTTTAAGGAATATTACCCAGGTGAATCGTGAGAACTCATCTACTATTACCAGTGTGTACTTCTTGCCACTCAGGCTTGGAGTACTTATGGGTCCAAACAGATCCATATGCAACATATGCAGTGGGTCTGTTATTGAAAAATTTTGCTTTGACTTAAAAGACCCTTTATGGTGTTTCCCTTGTTCACAAGCTGAGCACAATTTGTCTTTGACAAATGTGATCTTTGGTAATCCAGAGACTAACTCTTTATTGGACATCATATTTATATTTTTAAAGTTTAGATGAGATAAAAGTTTATGCCATAACCAACTCAGCTTAGGAACAGAATGGGAATACAAGCAGGTTTCAGTATAGGGATCAGCTGAATTTAGATCAAGTAGATACACATCTCATTCTCTTTTAGCTATTAATACAGGCTTTCCTTTAGCATTATAGATTGTTCTTTCTTTCTTCCTAAAAGTAACAACATTATCTTCATCACATAATTGACTGATACTAATCAGGTTGTGTTTGAGACCTTTGACATAGGTAAATCTCTTGAATGTAACTTTGCCAGCTTTCATCTTTCCATAGCCTTTAGTTCTTCCATGTGAGTATAAACCTTACCTTATCAGTGAAAGCATGGATAAGGTCCTCCACCGGTTTGTCCCCCTTACGGAGACTATTGAACTCATTTTCCATCCTCTCGAGGTCGTAATCGGTACAGTAGTTGCTCTTCACTTTTTCAGGAAACTGCTCCTAAGTCAGAGCAGCGATCACCTCTTTGCTCTGCGTATCTTTCACAGAATCCCACCACTCCAGAGCTTTGCCTTTCAACATACGAACCGCATACTTGACACTGTTCTCATCTTCACAGTCACAAGACTCAAACACTTGGTCAGTCTCACGCAAGCAACGGATAGTATCTGAGGGATTATCACTACCCTCAAACACCTTCGGCCCGTAAGACTTAAACTTCTTGTAAGAGCAGGGCTCACGTTGCCCTTAATAGCTTCCCTCAGTAGCTCCCTAGTCGAGCGAAGCTCCTCCTCGAGTAACCGAATGTAAGCATCAGAATCTCTTTCCGGTGTAGAGCCCTGAGTATCATGCCACGACGATTCCTCCTCAGTCTCCACGTGAGTTCGAGAAACCTCATCCTCCATCTGCTTTAACGCTTCCTCTGTGGTAGCACGCCTCTCAAACATTTTTCACTTACTTTCTATACACAAGGGGCGAACACGTTTAGTACACTTAATCACAAATTACTAACACACAAGTTAGTTCACATTGACCAATAAACACATAACGCTCACACTCAGCCCCCAATTACCCCTCTAGGAACACTTAACGATGGTCAAGCCCGAGTTTGAGATCGAATACTTTCACAAGTACCCGATTCCCTCAAACTTAGGCTCTGATACCTAATTGTAACACCGGTTTCACAAGCTTAAAATTAGAGTAAATTAAAAGTTTATTTACCCAAAAGGTTTGCAGCGGATCGAACCACTGATTACATAATAAGTATAGTTCATCAACTTGGCGATCAAGAACAACAAATCAAGCCAAGTCCCAAAATAAACCAGTGTTACCACTACGTATTGACCATTGTTACAAATAACAGAGTTAACTACAAGTGTTCCAAAAGATATACACAATAACACTACCCAAAAGCAACCCGTCTCGCCAGGCCGTCCAACCACTAACCTGTGAAAGGGAAAATATCACGAAACATTAGCTACACTAGCTAGTGAGTACATATATCACATAAGCATCAATAAGCATGCTATCACGTCACAACATGGCACACAATGCTAAGCTATCACATAGCGGTGTGCCGACATGTCAGCGGGATCATATTTTGCGAGGTAACTAGCCTGGTTCAACGATCCAAGCTGGGGAATCAGTCACAACCATCCACATCGGTGGGGGACCGAAGAGCAGCACACCATCACGTTTGAGCCACTAGGTTCCCTTTCGGATCTGATCATAAACCAAGATCCTCACTGAATGTCGAGGAACGGCGGCTTGCAGAACCTTTACCCCGGAAAACTCTCGCGGGAACCGGTAATCCCTGAATAACACTCAAGGGACCCAGCCGCATCGGCGACTGACCTCAACCACTGCGTCTGTCCGGACAGGAATCATAAACACGTTTGACCCATAGGGTCCACAGTACGCATGCGTATCACATATCACAACTTATATCACATGGCATCACTTATAACACTAGGTCACTGTATCACTATATCACTTCGCACGTTCACATATATACACATGGCACATATCACTTGCACACAATAGCCCTACTTACTGAGTCTCATGGGAAACCGGTACTCACCTCGATATCACAGGAGGCAGATATGGATCCGGGAATCCCAAGAACAAACTGAGTCGTCCGAATCACCTAACACATTAGGTTTAGGCTTGGTTATCACTTATATGTAGCACACATAGGTTATAACATAAGTTACACAAGCTGTCAGCACTAGACAGGCTCCTACGGTCGCAGAGGACATGTCCTACGACCGTAGGACACATACCAAACCCTCCCTACGGCCGTAGGGATAACTCCCTGTGCCCGTAGAGCTTCTTTCCAACGAATCATGCTTTACGGCCGCAGGAACCTTTTCCTACGCCCGCAGAAGCGATTCTTTGGTGACCTACAATCGTAAGTTATATACCAACACCCGTAGACCTTGTTTCATCTTCCGTAGACGGTAATCCACACAAAAACACATCCTACGGCCGCAGAAACCCTGCCTACGGCCGTAGTACATACACAAGGCTTCCTACGGCCGTAGGGAATACCCCCTACGCCCGTAGGAAATACCTGCACAGCAGGTCTTCGTCCCTGTTTCGCACAGCTGCTGTAAATTGCGATTTTTAATACCAAAACTCAATTGAAAACCAGATTCAATCGTTTGTACATGTTGGTTGACACTCTTAGACACTTATAAATACATTTGTACACAAAAATGACACCAAAACACAATTAACACCATTGAAATGGTGTTTCTCCTTCTTGAACACCAAAACTAGGTTTAGAGAGAAGAATACTTACAATAAGGAGGTACAATCCTTAGCTAATGATTTCTTTGATTTCTTCCAAATATCTACAAGTTTGAGAGTGTATATGTGTTTCACGTATGTTGTGTGTGTGTTTGTATGTTTTTTGAACAACACCAGGAGATAAGAAGAAGCTAAGGCCGACCTTTGGGTTTAATTATTTAAACCCCGGGTATTTTATTCCCCTTTCCAACTTACAACTTAACACACACCATCCCGTTTTAACCAACGGGGATATCTACGGAATCATTTCGCGAAACCGTATAACATGACATCACTTTTTGACACGTTTGACACTTTTCACATAATCACATAATTAACACATAACACGTTAGTCATATTAAACGAGTCACTTAAAGTCAATGTACAAGCTTCTAAACACTAGGTACAAGTCACTACTGCTAGGCCCATTTACAGGGTGTTACATCGACCGCTGCTGATGATGTATGGGCCTATTGGGTCATACACCGGGGTCTAACCTGACAACAGGTAAAGTTAAGGGACCAAATATAACAAAAGACAAAAGTTGACATCGCATGCCACGTTAGCGCCGCTAACTCGCAGGGGTTAGCGCCGCTACGGCTGCATGTACTTTGTGACAAATCACTGACAGGCCGCGTTAGCGCCGCTAACTATCAGGGGTTAGCACCGCTAAACCCTAATGGTTAGCGCCGCTACAGGCTGCATGTGACATTTGTCAAATCACCTCCTAAACTAACAAATGCATGTTAAACTCCATGTCTCGAGGTTTGGCCGGTTTGAGGGGTTTATTGGAGATCAGGAAGAAATAGAGAACTAAGAGATATTCATTTGTTTAGTTCTCTCTTCGTTTTTCTCTCTTAGAACACACTTTTTCTCCTTCGTTGGTGCTAAAAAGACCAAGAGAAGGCATAAGAGAGATTGTTCCAGAATTGGTTTCATATAGTGGCTGTTCCAGAAGTGATATTCTTGGTGAAGTATCACTGAAGGCGATCTAGCACTCGAGGTTGGTGTGTTACCGGGGTATCACCCATTAGTTGATCCACGGTTTTTGTTATTGGAGGATCACCATCAACACACCCACCATTTCTGGAGCTAAGGAGAAAGGTATAACCTTCTTTGCTTCTTTCAAGTTGCATTTCTTTACATAGAGTTTGATCCATTTTGGGATTTCTCGTTTTTGTGCTTGATTTTCTTGTACCTTGGGCTATTTTGTTTGTACTTTGCTTCCGTTACGTGCCCACGAAATCCCAACAGTGGTATCAGAGCCACCTCTATGTTAGATTTGCACTTGGTGGCTTGAAAAATCCCGAAATCAATGTTTGTTTTCTGTTCGAACCGGGTTAGCGGCACTAACCTTGGGTTAGCGGCGCTAACTCATAAGAGTTAGCGGCGCTAACGCGCTTTAACAGTTTTGGTTTTAAAGTTAAATACAGTTTTGGTCTCGGGAAATTTTGGCCTTTTTTTGGTGATTCTGGAAATTTGTTCCAGATTTTATTTGGTAATTATGTTACCATTTTGTTATGTTTGGTTGTATGTGGTTTATTTGAAATTGGTAACCTTGCCTTTGACCTTGTGGTTGATATTGTGTGTTTGGATGCAATTTGATGATATATGGGCTGTAATATTTATTAATTCAGTTTTGTATGTAATAATATTGTGGCTTGCATGCCATTTCATTCATCCGTGTATTTGTACTAGATAAATAGAAAATTATTGTGGCTTGTATGCCATTTCAATTTCTATTGTATATGTTGTACAATTTGGATGAAGACACACAAAATTTGGAGTCGGAAGGAGATGGAGCATGTCCATAGAAGCCGGTGAAGTCCATTGGAGATGGCGGTTCTAGTGGGAGCTCGCATTGAAGACCTTCCGTCCCTTAGATTGACCACGTTCTACCCGTTTTGGCTCACTAGGATTCGCATGCTAGATAATTTTTTGAAATTAATAAAATCACAAGAGATTTGGTAAAAATGGTTTACAACTCTCGCGCGCGCACACATACAAGATTAACTCACCTAGTGAAAATAGGTTTGTCACTAAACAAGTTAATCTGTAACCAAGCCGAAAACAAAAGCCCGTTTTTTCATAAAACGTAAATCTTGCACCATCCGTAAGTCGATACCACCCGAATTTAGATTTATTAGTTTTGGTTGTCGAGCTTAGCACGAGCCAACTCTCATAAAACTTTGTGGAAGGTGCGTGTGGCAAATTCACAATTTTGGTTGTCGAGCTTAGCACGAGCCAATTTTGGTGGGTTTGACATCGTATGTCTTGATGGACGATTTGCAATTACAAATTAAAATCCTTGAGTGATTGTCGAGCTTAGCACGAGTCAACCAAGAATTTTAATTTGGAATTGGTGCAGGTAGGGATCAAACATGCCAAACGACCGATGGTTGTTGTAGGATCCCGCAAGTGTCTAAGAGTTGCAATAGAGATTTTAATCGATAAGATGGTTAGCGGCCTAAATAGCTCCATGAAGTGATCCGCGGCAAACCCGTGATGAATTGGAGTGAAATATGGTTCTTAGCCCTTGTTAAAATATTTTTCGAGACGATATGGGTAATTATTTTAACGAGGACTCAAATGAAACTAACTAATTCGTGTACTCTATTTAATATAGGATGTAGAATCATAACCACACCACGTCGATCTATTCACTTCGTATGTTCCTAAAAAGGGAGAAACTCACGGGAGTGAACTTTGTTGACTGGCTTAGGCAATTGAGAATTGTCCTACGTGCCGAGTCTAAGTTGCACATCCTTGAGGAACCCTTTCCTGAACCACCTTCTATCAATGCGGAATGGACCATCCGATACGCGTATGAAAAGCGTGTTCGGGATACGCACGATGTTGCTTGTCTCATGTTATCAAGTATGAGCTCGGAACTGTGAAAGCAATTTGGGCACATGACTGTGTATGACATGATTAACAAGTTGAAGGATGTATTCCGACAACAAGTTAGGCAAGAACATTATGAGTGTGTTAAAAGTCTAACCGGTTGTAAGATGCGGGAAGGCGGGAGTGTTAGTGCCCATGTTTTGAAGATGAAATCATACATGGACCAGATGGAGAGGTTAAGTTTTCCTATAGGGTGGGAGCTTGGTGTGAGTTTCATACTTCAGTCTCTGCCCGCTTCATATGAAAAGTTTGTAATGGACTATCATATGCATGGAAAGGAAATATCTATAGATGTATTGCATGGAATGTTGAAGGATGTAGAATCTAACATGTCCAAGCATGCATCATCATCATCCACTCCCGTTCTTGGTTCTAAGGAACAACATAATATGAGGAAGAAGAAATCGATCCCATCAAAAGAAGAAGTTGGAATTTCCAAGCTTACTTCAAATTTTGAGTTCATGGATATTGATGATATGCCTAAGGAGACTCAAGAAGGGGTGGTTTGCTACTTCTGCGGAAGATTTGGGGATTGGGGCCGTCATGCCTGCCCTTCGTGCAGAGAGGATATAAAACTTCTCAGAAAAGAGAGTTAATTTTCCTACTTGAGGTACATTCATGATTATACTTCATTGCTATTCCTTAATAAGCTGGGTCGTTTACCCGAGCTATAAGACTCACGTTTGTCACAAATTTATTTTGTTGCAAAGTGTAGGTCTGTTCGTTATAAGAAGGAAAAGCTAGACGAACCGGATCTCTGAAGAAGAAATTTTGTTGATTGTCTTCTACAAGAGAATTGAGAGTGTTGGTCTCTCCATTAATTCCGGATTAATTTATTACTTTTGTATGTACGCCCTGCGTGACAAGACTTGCTTTATTGTATGTTCTCGTAAAGATGATGGATATTTCGTATCTTGTATTTTTGTTGAAAAGTTTTTTCATTTTGATAGTTTCATTTCAAATTCGATCCATGTCAATGCATATGTGTTATTTTTGACCATTTATGGTGCACAAATACACATTTGATGACGATGAATATCACTTGGAATTGAAACTATTTTGAAAAATTGTTTTGAGATGATTTTATCAAAACTTATCCATATCATAACATACATAAAGACTTGTTATAAGTAATAATGCAATCATGAATAATTGATTCTTGGATCCAAAAGTGGTTTGGATATATAAACTCTATGGCATAATCAAACTTAACCAGGTAAACAACATTTACATCGCTTAGATCCATGTGGTTAAGATCTTTGTAAAAGTTTAGCCTCAGGCTAAATGAAAGATATAAATATTGTTTATTGGACTTGATTGACTATAAAATCCTTCATCAGTTTTGATAGGAAGGATTATGACTTGTTGGATTTTGATCACACTTGTGTGGATAATCCGTTCAAGTATGCCACAAAGAGTGACACTAGTGAAATTCTCCATCACCATCTTTATGATAGTTGTTGAGAGAAAAGGCTTGTGTCTGAAACCTAGTGGTGTTCGGAACTAACTTAAAGAAAACTAAGAATCAGTAAGGGCATATAGATATAAAATTCCTAGATCAAGACAAGATGCTAAGTTTTCTTATCTATATTGGTTTAAATATGAAATGGATCATGGGTTTAACCCATAATTCGTTTTCTCTAAGAAACACATTTGTACATGGTGTTACTTTAAAGAAAACCGGATATCTTTGTTGATGATCTGGTGAAAGGCAGGCCTAAAACATGTATTCAAGGTGATTGGTATACATTAATTTTATAAACCAAGTCCTTAATCTAAAACACAACATTATGGTCACTTAAGCATCGAATGAGATTTTGACTAGAAAGAGTCCTTTGCTTGTCAATCTCATAACTTAAAATTTTTCAGTCTACATTCAGTTGGAGATGGATGAATTATAAGTTGATGCCTAATATTTAAGTAGTTCATCTGAGATTTGGATAATTGTTTCTTAGACTTATGGGAACCATATTTGGTTGCTCAAAAGGAAGAAGACAATTTACAAAAGCATTCCAGTGGAAGAACGTAAAACTTAAATAAGAGACATAATGTTGACACTAGCATTTAATCAGCATAGAGATGCTGGTAAAACCTGACAATATCCATTGCTTCTTTAAATCTGATGGAAATCAAGAAGGCTGTTTAGATATGAGGTTGTCATATTTTATTAACAGCAGCTTGATGGTAAATCATTGTGATGTTACCATTCATCGGAAACATAGTGGGACCCTGTGTTCACTAGTGAATAAAAGAAGGGAATGGTATACATAGATGTAATCTTTTGTTGCATCCAAGTACTTGACTTGGGTTAATCCCATACCTGAGGTGTAATCTAAGAAGGGTGAAGGGACTAACAAATATGCAATCATAGACAACTTCAAATACCGACTAGAGACAAAAGTGTTTTGTGTTGATCATATGGAAACATGTTCTAGTGGTTATGTTGAAGATGACTTGGATAAAGTGAAATATTGTTGTCACCTTGCGGAAACAAGTTAGTTCACTTGGATGTATGAGGCCTGTATCCTTCATAGGATTAAGTTGAGGAAATGTTTAAGGCACTTTCCGAGGTTCTTACACATCCATAATATCCAGATTAAGTCTGGATTATGTGAAGCATTGTTGTCGCTTTGGGGAAACAAGTAAGATCACATGGAAATAAAAGGCCAAGATCCTTCGACGGATTAAGTTGAGGATATGTTTGAAGCATGTTCCGAGGTCTTATATATATCCATTATGTCCAAGTTGTGTCCATGACAAAAGTCAGCAAAACTTGTATCTAGAAAGCAAAGGAATGAGTTTTCTAGAAAGCATAGATTAAGCCAGATACTCTTGTCAGGGCTAGTGGGAGCTTTATTTGTTCCGAGTAAAATATATTCAAGTGAAAATAATGTCCTAATTTAGGGTTGTTTTCAACTATTAATGGAATTATTGTTCTATGAGTACAAGTATGAACGTGAAGTAAAGTGTATACTAAATTCAAGAAATACTGATATATGTTCTTGATGTTCGACGAAAATAGAGTTGTCTTGAGTAAGTTATTACTGCAAGCAAATCTATACTTGTGAGACTGTCGATTTTAATCGAAGTTTGAATATATAAATATGTGGTGTAGATACGACATTTAAATTCAAATGAGTGTCATTGACCCTATTGTGTACTTCGGTAACATTAAGGGTATGTCGAATCTAATAAAATATGAGTGTCAGTGACTCTATTGTTAACTTCGGTTACATTGAGGGTATATCGACTCAAATAATCATAAGTGTCATTTATCCTATTGTAGATTTCGGTAACATTGGGGATATGACGACTATGATAACCTTGTGTATGATCTCTTTGACAAAACACTATGCAAGTGGTTTAACAAGAGAATACAAAAGAGTACATAGGGATATCGTGTAGATGATCCCATAGTTAAGCCATTGTCAAATACTAGTGATGGATCTCATACTAGGTATAATAGCATTATTCATGCTTATGACTAGGATTGAATATCGCTTTAGTAAATATTTGATTTACTTATAAGCTTTGGGAATTGTTGGAGTATGCCCACTGATACACGTACGCCAAATGATCGCTACTGATGATGTATGGGCCTATCGTGTCACACGCCGGGGTTGACCTTGACACAACCTAAAAGTTGAGGGTGGGAAAGAATAAATAATGATAGTTGGTTTCCAGCAGGGGTTAGCGGTGCTAACCCTGGCGTCGCTAAAACAGCCGCGCGCTAACATTGGGCGGTTAGCGGCGCTAACCGTGGGCGGCTAGCGGCGCTAACCCTGCCTGACAGAAACAACTTTATTATTTTCACCTCTAGCTTCCACCAATGCATGTTAAATCTAATCATTTGCCTTGGGCCGACTAAGGGTAGCTCTGGAGTCGTGATTGGGTTTATAAAAGACATCCATAACACTCTCTAAAGGCTCTTGACCATTTCTTGAGAGAAAAATACTTAGAACTAAAAGGAGAGTTGCTAAGTAACAAAAGAGAGAGAGTTCCTTGGTTGTTTCCTGGTGGTTTTAGGTAGTGTTCCAGCAGTACTTTCGTGACAAGAGAAGAGTACTCGGGGTGCTAGTACATCAAGGTATCGTTGCACTCGGGGTGGACTTCGATAGCGAGAGAAGAAGCCGAGCAAGGAGGTACACGACTTGGAGCTAGCATCACACAACCATCAGAGACATCTAGGGTATAAACTTCTCCTTTCTCTTATGTTTAAGTTGCTTAACTTAGATGTAGAGTAAGATCCATTGATGGGGTTCACTTTGTGGTATTGTTTTGGCTTAAAAATTCGATTTTGTACCTTGCATGCTTCCGTTGCTGTGTACCATGAACCGCAACAGTGGTATCAGAGGCAACTCTACACTGGTTTTGCACTAGATGGCCTAGAAAATCCGAAAAATATGATTTTTGGTTCTGTCCAGGGTTTAGCGGCACTAACTTTTCCATGTTAGCGGCGCTAAACCTTCCGTAGCGATCGCTAAGTCGTTGGACGTTATCGGCGCTAACCTGTAGTTAACGGCGGTAACTTTTATAGTAAGCGGCGCTAACCCTTTCTGGCAGAATGCAAGTTTTGTTTTAAAATCTTTTTTGTTGGATTTTTAGGCTTGATGTACTTTCTGGAATTATTCCAGAATTTGGGATGTGATTAGTTCTAAGTTGCCTTATGTCTTGGTTGATGTATTTATGTGTGGATTAACATTTAGGCATGAAAATGGTTAATTGCATATACTTACATTGTGTACATATGACTATGGAATTTTGACTTGTTTAAGGTTCCTAATGCATATGTACATAGGATTATTAGTGCCTTGAGTGATTAGATAATCTTAACCAAGACATATAAGATTACATGGTTTTGTGTGGCACACCATGTGTAGTTTTAAATTTCTTGTATGTGGTTGTGATATTAGAATCCGGTAACAAAATGAGCCATGAGACCTATGTGATGTGTTTGGTTGAGTTAAATTAATGTATTCATTCATTTGGTGGTTTGTACCACAATGGTTTGTAATAATTAATTTAATTATTCGGTTTGTATATTTAACGGCTTGCATGCCGATTTCGTATTCCTTGTAATTTTGTAGTATTAGCTTAGAATAGTAAATTGTGGCTTGCATGCCATTTCCTTTTAAATTTGTAAATTGTAAAAGGAGAACCGAAGCAACCAACAAGGACCATGGAGGATGTCTTGGCATACTTGGATCCGGAGGTCGGTGGGAGACGCAATGGATCAAGTGGGAGATGCACACATCGGGTCATTCGGTCTAGTCCTTAGATGACTTAGTCTTGCCCGTTGGCTCACGGGCAAGACGAATAGGATTAGCTCATTACCGGATATGTATTACATGCGTGGTTGATTTTATTTTGTACTTTTTCTTGCATGGATGTTTAAGATCTTCGCATGCTAGAAAATTTTTCAAAATAGTTAAATCAAAGAGTTTTAAATTGGTTTACAAACTCCGCGCGTCACATAGACAAGAATTGGTTAAAAGTGTTTTAACCGGAGAAACAAAAACCCGTTTTTCAAAAGTAAATCGCACACCACCCGTAAGATGACACCGCCCAAATCTAGTGAAACAAGATTGGTCGTTGAGCTCTAGCCGAGATCGGTTTTGCGTAACTGTGTGGAAGGCGCGTGTGGCAACTCGCAAGGTCGGTTGTCGATCTTTAGCCGAGCCGGCCATTGGGCTAGAGTACCACCGTGTATCTTGAAGAACGATTTACAAATTCCAAGACTTAAACGCAATGGTAGTTGTCGAGCTTTAGCCGAGCTATCAAAGTGTATTAATGAGGAATTGGTGTGGAGGGATCAAACATGCCAAATGGGTGCTAAGAGTACCTAGGATCCCGCAAGTGCCTAAGAGTTGTGATCACGGATTGCAATTGGTAAAGTGTTTACCGGCCTAAAATAGCTCTATGAAGTGATCCACGGAAAACCCGTCATGGATTAGGGTATTTTGAGGTTCTTAGCCCTTGTTATTATAATTTGTTTTTATAACAAGAGGGTAATTATTTTAACAAGGATTTAATACATCATAACTAACCAATTTCGTACTTTGCTTGTAGATGGCATCTACTAGCAACACCAACACCACCAACATGTCACTCCGCCCATTTCTGGAAAAGGAGAAACTCACGGGGCCAAACTTCATTGATTGGCATAGGACTTTGAGAATTGTCCTACGTCAAGAGATGAAGCTAGAGGTCCTTGAGTCACCTCTTCCGGAGGCGCCGACAATCAATGCGCCAAGAGCCGTGAAGGACGCGCATGAAAAGCGTGTCCGTGACACTAATGATGTCACTTGCCTAATGCTAACGACCATGAGTCCCGAATTGCAAAGGAAATTCGAGAAAGTGAGTGCGTTTGTGATGATTTCTCAACTGAAGGACATGTTCCAATTGCAAGCAAGGCAAGAGCTTTATGAGTGTGTCAAGGCTTTTGTCGGTTGTAAGATGCCGGAGGGCGGCAATGTCAGCTCCCACATCCTTAAGATGAAAGGGTATGTGGATCAGCTAGAGAAGTTGGGCTTTCCCATGGGGAAAGAGTTGGCGGTTAAAATAATCCTCCAATCTTTTCCTCCGTCATATGGACCGTTCATTGTGAACTTCCATATGCATAGTATGGATAAAACCATTAGGGAATTGCACGGCATGCTCAAGACTACTGAGTCCGAGCTTGCCAAGGCAAAGCCCTCCACCTCCACTGCCGTCCTCACCATCAAAGAAGGTGGGCACAAGCGGAAGCAACCCGCTTCGGGCTCCAAGGGGAAGGGAAAGAAGAAGGCCAAGGCCCAAGGGCCAAAGCCCAAACCTAACCCAATCCCGGAGCCGAAGGGGAAGCAAGTGCCTCCCGCTGCCACCACTCCGGAAGAGGCAACCTGCTATTTCTGCGGGGAGAAGGGTCACTACTGGCGTAGTTGCCCCAAGTATACGGAGGAGCTCAAAAGGCTACGAGCTAAAGGCTGCCTCCGGTACGTACATGATTGAACTCCATAACAATTCTACTTCTAACGCCTGGGTTTTAGACAGCGGGTGTGGTACTCATGTTTGTAATAATGTGCAGGTACTAAGAAGAAGTAGGGACTTGGTTGATGGAGAGCTGGATCTCATCATGGGAAACAAAGCGGTTGTCTCGGTTGAGAAGATTGGGAGTGTGGAGCTCGCCTTTCCTTCCGGCTTATCTATTGTTTTATTAAATGTATCTTTTACGCCCTGCGTGGAAAGAAACATTATTTCTTTGTATGCCTTGTATGATGATGGATTTAACTTTAAATTTGAGAATGGTAGCATTGAATGTTACAAAGATCATGTATTTTATTTTAAATCATTTCCATGTCATTGCATATATGAGACAAGCATAAGCTTGCAAAACAATAGATCAATCATAAATGTTGATTCGGGATCCAAAAGTATTTTGGATAAATTATCTCTATGGCATGGTCGGTCAGGCCACATAAACAAGAAACACATCGCCAAGCTCCAAGCGGATGGGATCTTGGAATCATTTGACCACGGGTCTAATGAAGTATGCGAATCTTGTGTATTGGGCAAGATAACCAAAGCACCCTTCACCGGTGTGGTTCGTACGGACATTCCCGTTACGTTTTGGGGATATGTGCTTGAGACGGCCGGTAGAATCCTTAACCTCGTACCAACAAAGAAGGTTAAGAAAACACCGTATGAGATGTGATATGGAAAGGTTCCATCCATTTCATATTTAAAGGTCTGGGGTTTTCCTGCCTACGTAAGACGTGAGGTTGAGGACAAATTGGAACCCAGGGCCGAAAGGTGCTTTTCATTGGTTATCCTGCTGGGTCTATGGGATATTTGTTTTACAAACCTTTGGAGAACAAGGTGTTTGTTGCTCGAAGGGCAATGTTCCTTGAAAGGGAACTGCTATCCAAAGACGCTAGTGGGAGAAAGGTTGATCTTGAAGAAATTCAAGAGAAAACCAATGTAGAACCTGATGTTGGGACTAACTCACAACCTGAAAGGGTTGAATCTCAACATGATGAAGCTGGAAATAATGTAAACCCATTGCCTATTAGAAGATCTGGTAGAAGTCGGCATGAGCCAGAGAGATATGGTTTTAACATATCTGAGGGCACCGACATGGTAGTGGTCTCTAATGAGCCTACCAAATACCGGGACGCTGTGGTGGGCCCTGAGTCTGCCAAGTGGCTAGAAGCAATGGAATCTGAGATTCAGTCCATGTCGGATAATCATGTCTGGGACTTGGTTGATCCCGTGCCGGGGTGTAAACCCGTAGGGTTCAAGTGGGTCTTCAAGAAGAAGATCGGCATGGATGGTGAGGTAGACACCTTCAAGGCACGATTGGTGGCTAAGGGTTTCACTCAAACTCATGGTGTAGACTATGAGGAAACTTTTTCACCGGTGGCTATGATGAAGTCTATCCGGATACTTTTGGCCATTGCCGCATTTCATGATTATGAGATTTGGCAAATGGACGTCAAATGGAACACTTTCAGAGGATGTGTATATGACACAGCCTGAGGGTTTTGTACATCCAGAGTTTCCGGATAAAGTCTGCAAGCTTAAGAAGTCCATTTATGGGCTTAAGCAAGCCTCTCGGAGCTGGAACCTGTGCTTCGATGAGAAGATCAAAGAGTTTGGCTTCTTTAAGAGCAAGGATGAGCCATGCATTTACATTAGAGCTAGTGGGAGCGTAGTTGTATTCCTAGTTCTTTATGTAGATGATATTCTACTCATTGGGAACGACGTCCCAACTTTGCAAGGGGTAAAAGCCTGGCTAGGGAGTTGTTTCTCAATGAATGACCTTGGGGATGCGGCTTACATTCTTGGGATTAAAATTTATAGAGATAGATCCCACAGGTTGATCGCATTAAGCTAGAGTATGTATATTGACAAGGTCCTAAAGAGATTTAGGATGGAGGACTCCAAGAAGGGGTTCATACCTATGTCATATGGTTTAGTATTGAGCAAAGCTCAAAGCCCGAGTTCCCTTGAGGAACGGGAAGTAATGAGGCGAGTCCCATATGCTTCGGCTATAGGCTCGATCATGTACGCCATGTTATGTACTAGGCCTGATGTATCTTATACATTAAGTATGACAAGTAGATATCAAGTCAACCCTGGCGAGGCACATTGGACGGCAGTAAAGAACATTATCAAGTATCTTCGGAGGACAAAGGAGATGTTCTTGGTGTATGGAGGTGCGGAAGAGCTACGGGTGACTGGTTACTCCGATGCTAGCTTCCAAACCGATCGGGACGACTGCCGATCTCAATCGGGGTTTGTGATCCTGCTCAATGGTGGTGCGATTTCCTGGAGAAGCTCCAACCAAGACACTGTGGCCGATTCTACTACCGAGTCGGAGTATATTGCGGCCAGTGAAGCTGCGAAGGAGGCTGTGTGGATGAGGAAGTTCATCCAAGATCTAGGAGTGGTTCCTAGCATTGCCGACCCTGTTGAGGTGTTCTGTGACAACGAGGGTGCGGTTGCTCTTGCAAAGGAACCAAGGTCACCGACGCACGAGGCATATTCCGCGGAAGTATCATTACATCAGGGACGTGGTCGAATGTGGAGAAATTGTTATCAGCAGAGTACACACGGATACCAATGTGGCGGATCCGTTCACCAAAACTTTATTGCAAGCAAAGCATGATGCTTATACGCGTGCTATTTGGATTAGATTTGCAAGTGATTTGGTTTGATTATGTAATTGGTTAGTATATTTGATGTATTTACCCTTTTGGGAACATGAAGCAGTATTGTATTTATTGTATTTATAGATTATTAAATGAGATTTAGTAATACGCAAGTTGCGGGTATTTCTTTAAATATTTATCAGTGTTTCAACTTAGCATGTTTTGCTCTTCCCTGAATGTGTAAACATTCTAAATGTCCGCAGTCGGTCATTTTTCTCAGGAAGGAAGTATGAACTAAGACTGAGGGAAGTAATTGGTCATGTGTCCAATGGGGATTGGGGCACGGAGACGCAATTCTTCGCCTGTACTTGAAAGTGTTTCAAGTGACTGGACGACCCACACTTGATTTTACTTTATGGTACTTGTCATGAGTAAATCAGGATGATAATATCAGTTCATCCTCAAACTGGAGATGCACGTGGCTGCATCACTTTGGTTTGCTTTGTTCTAATTGCTTTTGAACGCAGTCCGTAACTGGCTGTTATAAAGGGAGTAGTTGGGCAGAGTATGATCACTGTGGTGGGCAGTGTAAGTCAAAGGAATTTGTTCCTCTGTTTAGAGAGATATCCTTGGGCCCCTCGATGATTGGTCGCTGACACCAAAATGCATGGCCATGCTCAAAGCTTGCAATAATTTATGATTGATTGCAACTTGTACTTTTTGGTCACCACCAATCTAGATCAAGAAACATAATCGTGAACAAACGGAGAATGGCTTAGTACCATGTCTCGTGTTCACTTGGATATCGCGAACAAAAGGATAATTGATCACTTATCGATAGGACCTTTTCACATGGGTTGCAGATTGGTTTTTGTGCTGAATACAAAACTCATACTGACTTGGGGGCAGAGATGTCTTACTAGAGGCCGCTCTTTGTCTGTGATGCATTGGGTACATAGAGTCATGTGCAAGTGGGAGTCTGTTGGAGTATGCCCACTGACACACGTACGCCAAATGATCGCTACCGATGATGTATGGGCCTATCGGGTCACACGCCGGGGTTGACCTTGACACAACCTAAAATTTAAGGGTGGGAAAGAATAAATAATGATAGTTGGTTTCCAGCAGGGGTTATCGGCGCTAACCCTGGCGTCGCTAAAACAGCCGCGTTAGCAACGCTAACATTGGGCGGTTAGCGGCGCTAACCGTGGGCGGCTAGCGGCGCTAACCCTGCCTGACATAAACAACTTTATTCTTTTCACCTCTAGCTTCCACCAATGCATGTTAAATCTAATCATTTGCCTTGGGCCGACTAAGGGTAGCTCTGGAGTCGTGATTGGGTTTATAAAAGTATTCCATAACACTCTCTAAAGGCTCTTGACCATTTTTTGAGAGAAAAATACTTAGAACTAAAAGGAGAGTTGCTAAGTAACAAAAGAGAGAGAGTTCCTTGGTTGTTTCCTGGTGGTTTTAGGTATTGTTCCAGCAATACTTTCGTGACAAGAGAAGAGTACTCGGGGTGCTAGTACATCAAGGTCTCGTTGCACTCGGGGTGGACTTCGATAGCGAGAGAAGAAGACGAGCAAGGAGGTACACGACTTGGAGTTAGCATCACACAACCATTAGAGACATCTAGGGTATAAACTTCTCCTTTCTCTTCTGTTTAAGTTGCTTAACATAGATGTAGTGTAAGATCCATTGATGGGGTTCACTTTGTGGTATTGTTTTTGCTTGAAAATTCGATTTTGTACCTTGCATACTTCCGTTGCTGTGTACCACGAACCCCGACAGGAACGGTAAACAGTACTGCTCACCGATGATTGTATCGATATATAGTGGAGACTATATATACGCATGACGCGGTTACCTTCATTGGTCTTTACTGTATTCCATCTTAGCATGTTTAACCACTTCCCAGAATGTTTATGCATTCTAAATTTCCATAGTCAGTCATTTTTCAAGGGAAGGAAGTTTGAAATAAGGCTGAGGTTAGGTGTTGGTTATGCATTGATCAAAGGATTTAATGCATGAAACGCAACAGTAACCTGTGCTTGAAAGGAGTTTCAAGTGACTGGAAGACCCGCACCTGAGTTCACTTTATGGATCATGGTCACAAGTAACTCGGGATGATAATATCATTACATCCTTCGACCCGATATGTATGAATTACCATAGCATGAAACATTCTTACTTTAGCTATTTCAAAACGTAGTTCGTAACTGGCTATTATAAAAGGAATAGTTAAGTAAGATAAGGTTCACGCTATGGGGTTGTACAGTCAACGGAATTTGTTCCTCTGGTCTGAGAGATATCCCTGGGCCCCTCGATGATTAGGCCCTGATACCAAAATAAGCATGGCCATGTGCAAAAGAATATTGATTGAGAATCAGATATGTCCTTAAATTTTGGTCACCACCAATCAAGATTATGAAACATAATCGTGAACGATTTGGAGATTGACATATTAATCCATGTCTCGTGTTCACAAGGATATCGCGAACAAAAGGATGTTTGATCACTTATCAAATAGGACCTCTACGTTCTTTTGTAGGTTATGGTTTTCTGCAAAGAAGCGGAACCCATACTGACTTGGGGGTATTGATGCTTTCTGCTAGAGGCCGCTCTTTGTCTGTGGTTACATGGGTACGGTGCATTATGTGCAAGTGGGAGTTGTTAGAAATACGCACATTAATACACGTACGCCATATCGACCACTACTGATGTTGTATGGGCCTATTGGGTTATACACCGGGGTCTAACCTGACAATAATTAAAGTTAAGGGACCAAATATGACAAAAGACAAAAGTTGACGTCGCAGGCCGCGTTAGCGCCGCTAACTCGCAGGGGTTAGAGCCGCTAAACCCTAATGGTTAGCGTCGCTACGACTGCATGTACTTTGTGTCAAATCACTGACAGGCCGCGTTAGCGCCGCTAACTATCAGGGGTTAGCGCTGCTAAACCCTAATGGTTAGCACCGCTACAGGCTGCATGTGACATTTGTCAAATCACCTCCTAAACTAACCAATGCATGTTATGTTGGAGTCTGCCCACTAACACAAGTACATTGGTGTTACTGCTGATGAAGTGCGAGCCTATTGGGTCACACACCAAGGATTGATCACGACAGCTTATTGATAAAGAGAGAAGGTCCAAAAATCAAATTGTTTGATTTTGGGGCTTCACGGCCATGAGGGATGCTCCACGGGTCGTGAAGCCCACTGCCCTCACGAATGGCTCAATGAACTTTACACGGCTCGTGGAGTCTTCACGGGTCGTGAAGAGGTCGTGGAGGGGTCGTGAAGGAGACGCCCTCACGAGTCACTCGGACGCGGCACGGGCCGTGAAGGACGATGGCCAGTCATGGCGCATTTAGTCTTCACGGGCCGTGAGAGGCCGTGAAGGACTGTCTGCATGAAATTCTTATTTCTGATTGGACCATGTTGTGGTCCAATAGAAATGAAGCTTCTAATCCGGCCAAATAGAGTTTTTGAGGGCTGGACAGAAGTGAGAACATGCATGAGACTTGCATGAGACTTGCTCTTTTTCTCTCTTCAATTTCTCTCTTGGCATCTTGAAGGTACACACAAATTATACACTAAGATTAGTAGTTCTTGAGTGTTGAGTGTTCTTGGTGCAAGAGGAGAAGCTTCAACTTGGCTGTTACAGAAGGTGAAGTCATTAGAGACGTTCACTCGACGGTGTACTAGCATACGGGGGTCGAGCTAGCCTTGGTGTGGACTAGCAATAGAGGAGATACATTTGGATCTCTCGGTTGTCCCGGTTTTGCATTGCTACAGCCGTTTTTGAGCCAAGGTAAAGAGGTACTTTCTGTCCCTCTTTGTCCTTTTAAGTTGCAATTTGGTTTTGTAGAACACTATCACTTTGGAACACGATACGGACCCGTTTTGTACGGTTTTTGAAACCTTTGTTTTTGTGCTTCCGCTGTGTTTTGATCCATACCGTGTTCCAACAGTGGTATCAGAGCCAAATCTACAAACAAATTGCACTTTCTTGGCTTGAAAACCAAAAATGGACATTCTGTCCAGAATGTCTTCATGGGTCGTGAAGGATTATTCTTCACGGTCGTGAAGTCTCACGACCAGTATCGTGAAGGTTTTTACTTCACGGTCGTGATGGATTACGACCTGTCTCGTGAAGATTTTTCTTCACGGTCGTGAAGGCTCACGACCAGTTACGTGGGGTGTTGGTCGTGAAAGTTTTTCACTATGTCAGAGTCGTGGAGTTCAAGGGCTTCACGGGCCGTGAATGCTCCTGGGCCGTGAAGGACGTTATGAACAGTGTTTTTGTCGTTTTGGTAAAAGAAAAATATTTTCGGTTTTAGCTCCTTGCGATTCTGTTTTTCCAGAATCTGTCCGAAGTGTTTGGATGTTGAAAAAGCCCCATATGTGTCTTGATTCGTACATTTATATGTATTGGGTGGTTTTTGGCATGAAATGCACACATGCATATACTTGTATAGTGTATATATGAATATGTATGCTCAAAGTGTTTCGGGGTACTAATGCATATGTACAAGGATTGTTCAGTTTGTGCCTTTAGTGTTTTGCTAGGTTTGAACAATCTTAATCGAGATACATTTCACACGGTTTTGTTGTGGCACACCGTGTTGTTGTTGTTTGTGGTTTGTTGTTTGATCCGGTAACGCCTTGCTCATTAGACCTATGTGTTGGTTGTTTGGTTGTGTTTAATTATTCATTCATTTGGTGGTTTGTACCACAATTGGTTTGTAATACTTAAATTTATTCGGTCTTGTATTTTGTACTTTATTTTGGCTTGCATGCCGATTGCTTTTCTTTGTAATTGTTAGATTATCTTAGATTAGCATTTCGCGGCTTGCACGTCGTTTCTTTTTAAATATTTGTATGTATTTGTAAAAGAAGACCGAAGACAACCATCGAGAGTCGTGGAAGAGACGTCTTGGCTGTGGTGGATCCGGAGGTTCATTGGAGATGACGGATTCAGTGGGAGCACTTCCAGCTGGGCCAAGTGGCTGTGTCCTTAGTTTGGCCTTGCTTTCCTCGTTTGTCTCACGGGGAAAGCGCATAGGGTTTAGGGGCATGTTACCGGATATTACTTGTGCGTGGTTGTTGTTTTGTTTAGTTTCTTGCGTGGTTGTTTAGTTTCTTCGCTCGCTTGAAAACTTTTCAAAATAATAAAACCAAGAGTTTTGAATTGGTTTACAAACCTCGCGCGCCACAAGACCACTTTAAAAATAAAATCCCGTTTTTATCAAATGTAAATCACTCGCCTCCCGTAAGATGACACCAACCAAATCTAGTGAAGCAAGATCGGTCGTCGAGCTTAGCCGAGATCGGTTTTGTGTTACTTTGTGGAAGGTGCGTGTGGCAACTTGCAAGGGTCGGTTGTCGAGCTTAGCCGAGCCGGCCATTGGGCTAGAGTACCACCGTGTATCTTGACGGTCGATTTACAATTCCAAGACTTGAAACGCCTTGGTAGTTGTCGTGCCGATACCGAGCTATCAAAGCGGATTAATGAGGAATTGGTGAGAGAAGGGATCAAACATGCCAATAGGTGCTATGAGTACCTAGGATCCCGCAAGTGTCTAAGAGTTGTAATCTCGGATTGCAATTAGTAAAGCGTTTACCAGCCTAAGTAGCTCCATGAAGTGATCCGTGGCAAACTCGTCATGGATTGGGGTACTTTGAGGTTCTTAGCGCTTGTTAAGATAATTTGGTTTTCTTAATCAGGTGGGTAATTATTTTAACGAGGATAATATCCAAACTAACTAAAACGTGTACTCTTTTATAGATGGCAAATATTAACGACACCACACCAAACTTTAAACTTCGATTATTCCTAGAAAGGGAGAGACTCATAGGAGTGAACTTCGCTAACTGGTATCGTGTATTGAGGATTGTCCTCCGTCACGAGTCAAAGTTGCACATCCTTGAGGAACCCTTTCCGGAGCCACCTGCTACCAACGCGAACTGGGCCACTTGACACGCTTTTGAGAAGCGTGTTGGAGATACACAAGATATTTCTTGTCTCATGTTATCGACTATGAGCTTTGAGTTGCGTCAGCAGCTTGAGCAATTGAGTGCGTATGACATGATAAACCGGCTAAAGGACATGTTCCCACAGCAGGTTAGACAAGAACGGTTTGAGTGTATAAAGGCTTTGGTCGGTTGTAGGATGCAGGAAGGTGAGGATGTAAATGTCCATTTCCTTATGATGAAGGGATACATGGACCAATTGGAGAGACTTGGACTTCCAATAGGGAGGGAGATTGTGGTGGATATGATCCTCCAGTCCCTGCCCGCGTCATTTGAGAAGTTTGTCAAGAACTTTCACAAAGATAATTTGGAAGAATCCTTGATCGAACTTCAAGACACGCGGAAGGCTGTTAAGTCTTACATGGTTGAGAAGGATCGTGTCTCGTCCACATCCACTATGGCTACTAGGAAACAAGTAAGCAAGAAGGAGAAACTGACCTCAAAAGGAAAGTCTAGTGTGACTAGGCTATCCGTAATTGTGGAGTCGCAGGACAATGAGATTGTGCCTCAAGGTGATGTTCCACATGGGGTAGATTGCTACTTTTGCGGAGATATTGGAAATTGGTGCCGTCACGCCTGCCCTAAGTGCCTGGAAGAGCTAAGTATCCTAAAGCGGAAGAACGCTAGCTCATCTTCAGGTACATTCATGATCAAACTCCATTGATCTTCTACTTCTAACGACTGGGTTTTGGACTCTAGTCAAAACTCTCACGTTTCTCACAAACTTGTTTGTTGCAAATTGCAGGTGTTAATCAGAAGTAGGTAATGGATGCATGGAGAGCTGGAACTTAAAGAGGGAAACATGGTAGTTGTCCCTAACTAGAAGGATTGGAAGAAGAGTCTTGCCATTCCATCCAGCTAAACTTTTACTTCATTTAGATCTTTGTCTTACGCCCTGCGTGGCAAGAAGCATTGTATCTTTTATGCATTTGATGATGATGAATATTACTTTGAATTTTGAAATTGTGGGTTTTAGAGATTTATTTCAAAGTTTATTCATATCTTGGCATTTGTTATAAGCTTGTGCTTAAAGAAGTAATGTAATGATTATGAATGCTTATTGAATAGTTATGCTTATGAAATGGTTGATTTAACCATATAAACAAGACTTGAATCACCAAGCTCCATGTGGTTGGAACTTGGAGTCTTTTGACCATGGGTCAATTGTTGATTGCAAATCTTGCTTATAAGGCTAAATAACTAAGACATCCTTCAGTTGTTGATGTGAGAGGAATAAAGGCTTGTTGGATTTCGTTTACACTTTTGTGTAAAGACCGTTCAGGCAAATACATAAGGATTAACTATGTGTGATTTGTTACCTTTACCGATGATGGTAGAAGGAATGGGTAAGTCTAATTTATTAGACGAATGTCTGAAACCTAAGAGGTGTTCAAGACTCACCCTTAACAAATTTAAAGATGAAGAGGGCAAAAGGGAATAAAGATACTCAAATCTTGCAAGATGTTGAGCATCTACATTCTTAACCATCATGAGAATTATGAGTTTGCATCATAATTCACTTCTTCTAGGATACATGTTTTACATGGATCGCTAAGTGGAGGAATGGAACATATTGGTTATGGTTCCGACTTGAAGGATTAAACTTAAGTAACCTGCTGAAAGGGGTACTTGGGTAGTGGCGGGCAATGTTCTTGTTATAATTCAACAAAGATGGTCAAGTTAGCATCTAAGGAGATTCGATTAGAAAGTGTTCTTTGCTTGTCAATCTCATAGATCAGAGTTATCCAGTCTGCATTTAGTAGGAGATGGATGAACTTAGAGGATGCTAATGTATTTAATAGTTCTACTAAGTTTCAGATATTCATTTCATATCCTTTTGAGAACCCGTTTTGGTTGCTCGAAAAGGTAAATGAACAACTGAAGCATTCCAGTGGAAGAACATGAGATTTAAATAAAAGACCTGATGTTGACACTAGCATTCAATCAGAAATGATTGAAACTCAACATGGCTATGTTGGAGTATCTGGAATAACGTTATTACTTCTTCATATGTCTGATAAGAGTCGTCATAAGACCAGAAGGGTATAATGTATTATATCTGAGGACGATGACTTATTGATGATACGTTATGTATGCATCAACTACCGGAAGCTGTAGTGGGCCCTTTTTGAGTCTGCTAAGAAGAAAAGTGTAATAACATAAGATATATTCCATGCTGGATTTTCAAGTTTTGAACTTGGTTAAACCAACACCTAGGTTTTGACCTGATGATGTAAATAGATCTCTTGGGAATGAGATCTGCATGGATTAATTTGTAGATAACTTTAAATACTGACTGGAAGGAATTGGTTTCATGATGATTGACCATTGGGTAGGAATCATATGAAGACATTCTCTCAGTAGTTATGTTGAAGTTTAAGGGGATGCTTATGCCGTGTTATTGCAGTATGATGCAAGAACCGTATTCCGTTATAGGAATTTTATGAGGAAGTGTTCACAACACTGTCCGAGGGTCTCTTACATCCTGAGTGTTCTTATGAAGTCTACAAATATGGAGTCATTTTGGACTCGGAGTAAATCTAAGTTTTGGAATCTTTGCTAAGAAAATCAAGTGTTTGAGTTTTCAATAAGCAATGATGAAACTTGGATAGATGCCAGAGCTAGTGGGAGCGCTGTCATAATCCTATTTGGTATGTCTAGCACATACTTTGTTTTGGAGATAATGTCTTAATACAGCTTGGCAACAAAGATTAAATTAAGAATTATGCGTCCATAATAAATATGGGATATTCAAAGAAGTTTATGGAATACAAGAAATATGAGTATATGTTCTTGGGGTGATGTAAAGAGAAGAAGCTTAAAGTGAGTTGTTACTCTTGTGATAGCTTCTACTAGAAAGGATAACCGTCAATCTTTATTGGGGTTTGTAATCCTTTTTAATATGGTGTTGTTACTTTGCGTGTGTCTTAAAGCGTCATTGACTCTATTGGGTTCTTTTGAGGCAATGAGAGTACGATGGCTTATACACACTAAACTTTGTGAATCAAGCATTGTTTACCTTATTGGGTTCTTTTGAAACAATGAAGGTATAACAACTTGGATAAATGATCGAAATCCCGTCAATGCACACTTTGGAAGTGGTTGGTTGCAGTAGGGATATGATCAATGTCAGAGTACACACGGATAACATCGTGGATGGTGATCTGTTTACTGAGCTATAGTAGCAGTCTAGTGATGAATGTCATACTAAGGTCTGCATGAACTTGGCTTGAGAGTGTTTTAGTCATGATTCGATATGTTTTACTCTTGGGAACGTTAAGAAATATTGTGCTTCTGCTTGTATCGATTATCAAAGGGGTTTGGTAATGCGCGTGTAGCGGGTACTCTCAGTTAGCCTTATTGGGTTCCAACTTTGCATGTTTTAGCTCTTCCCTGAATGTTTTTACATTCTAAATGTCCACAGCCAGTCATTCATCAAGGGAAGGAAGTCTGAATGAAGGCTGAGGGAAGTGATTGGTCAAGTGTCCAATGGTGATTGGGACACAGGGACGCAATACTTCGCCTGTACTTGAAAGGGGTTTCAAGTGACTGGACGACCCACACCTGAATTCATTTTGTGGTACTTGTCATGAGTGATTCAGGATGATAATATCAGTTCATCCTCATACTAGAGATGCATGTGTCTGCATCACTTTGGTTTGCTTTTCTCTAGTTGCTTTCAAACGCAGTCCGTAACTGGCTGTTATAAAGGGAGTAGCTGATCAGAGTATGATCACTGTGGTGGGCAATGTAGTCAAAGGAATTTGTTCCTCTGTTTAGAGAGATATCCCTTGGCCCCTCGATGATTGGGCGCTGACACCAAAATGCATGGCCGTGCTCGAGTGTGCAATGATTTGGGTAATCGATTGCAACTTGTTAATTTTGGTTACCACCAATCTCGATCGAGAAACATAATCGTGAAGGACTGAGAATGACTTAGTACCATGTCTCGTCTTCACATGGATATCGCGAACAAAAGGATGGTTGATCACTTATCTATAGGGCCATTTCAAACCTTTGGTTTGTGAATTGGTACTTGTCTATGGGATGACATACCTCGTACTGACATGGGGGCAGGGATGCCTTGCTAGAGGCCGCTCTTTGTCTATGATACCTCTGGGTACGTTGTGTCATGTGCAAGGGGGAGTCTGTTGGAGGCTGCCCACTGACACAAGTACATTGGTGTTACTGCTGATGAAGTGCGAGCCTATTGGGTCACACACCAAGGATTGATCCCGACAGCTTATTGATAAAGAGAGAAGGTCCAAAAATCAAATTGTTTGATTTTGGGGCTTCACGGCCGTGAGGGATGGTCCACGGGTCGTGAAGCCCACTGCCCTCACGAATGGCTCAATGAGCTTTACACGGCTAGTAGAGTCTTCACGGGTCGTGAAGAGGTCGTGGAGGGGTCGTGAAGGAGACGCCCTCACGATTCACTCGGACGCGGCATGGGCCGTGAAGGATGATGACCAGTCGTGGCACATTTAGTCTTCACGGGCCATGAGAGACCGTGAAGGACTGTCTGCATGAAATTCTTATTTCTGATTGGACCATGTTGTGGTCCAATAGAAATGGAGCCTCTAATCCGGCCAAATAGAGTTTTTGAGGGCTAGACAGAAGTGAGGACATGCATGAGACTTGCATGAGACTTGCTCTTTTTCTCTCTTCAATTTCTCTCTTGGCATCTTGAATGTACACAGAAATTATACACTAAGATTAGTAGTTCTTGAGTGTTGAGTGTTCTTGGTGCAAGAGGAGAAGCTTCAACTTGGCTGTTACAGAAGGTGAAGTCATTAGAGACGTTCACTCGACGGTGTACTAGCATACGGGGGTCGAGCTAGCCTTGGTTTGGACTAGCAATAGAGGAGATACATTTGGATCTCTCGGTTGTCCCGGTTTTGCATTGCTACAGCCGTTTTTGAGCCAAGGTAAAGAGGTACTTTATGTCCCTCTTTGTCCTTTTAAGTTGCAATTTGGTTTTGTAGAACACTATCACTTTGGAACACGATACGGACCCGTTTTGTACGGTTTTTGAAACCTTTGTTTTTGTGCTTCCGCTGTGTTTTGATCCATACCGTGTTCCAACAGTGGTATCAGAGCCAAATCTACAAACAAATTGCACTCTCTTGGCTTGAAAACCGAAAATGGACATTCTGTCCAGAATGTCTTCATGGGTCGTGAAGGATTATTCTTCACGGTCGTGAAGTCTCATGACCAGTATCGTGAAGGTTTTTACTTTACGGTCGTGATGGATTACGACCTGTCTCGTGAAGATTTTTCTTCACGGTCGTGAAGGCTCACGACCAGTTACGTGGGGTGTTGGTCGTGAAGGTTTTTCACTGTGTCAGAGTCGTGGAGTTCAAGGGCTTCACGGGCCGTGAAAGGCCGTGAATGCTCCTGGGCCGTGAAGGACGTTGTGAACAGTGTTTTTGTTGTTTTCGTAAAAGAAAAATATTTTCGGTTTTAGCTCCTTGCGATTCTGTTTTTCCAGAATCTGTCCGAAGTGTTTGGATGTTGAAAAAGCCCCATATGTGTCTTGATTCGTACATTTATATGTATTGGGTGGTTTTTGGCATGAAATGCACACATGCATATACTTGTATAGTGTATATATGAATATGTATGCTCAAAGTGTTTGGGGGTACTAATGCATATGTACAAGGATTGTTCAGTTTGTGCCTTGAGTGTTTTGCTAGGTTTGAACAATCTTAATAGAGATACATTTCACACGGTTTTGTTGTGGCACACCGTGTTGTTGTTGTTTGTGGTTTGTTGTTTGATTCGGTAACGCCTTGCTCATTAGACCTATGTGTTGGTTGTTTGGTTGTGTTTAATTATTCATTCATTTGGTGGTTTGTACCACAATTGGTTTGTATTATTAAATTTATTCGGTCTTGTATTTTGTACTTTATTTTGGCTTGCATGCCGATTACTTTTCTTTGTAATTGTTAGATTATCTTAGATTAACATTTCGCGGCTTGCACGCCGTTTCTTTTCAAATATTTGTATGTATTTGTAAAAGAAGACCGAAGACAACCATCGAGAGTCGTGGAAGAGACGTCTCGGCTGTGGTGGATCCGGAGGTTCATTGGAGATGACGGATTCAGTGGGAGCACTTCCAGCTGGGCCAAGTAGCTGTGTCCTTAGTTTGGCCTTGCTTTCCTCGTTTGTCTCACGGGGAAAGCGCATAGGGTTTAGGGGCATGTTACCGGATATTACTTGTGCGTGGTTGTTGTTTTGTTTAGTTTCTAGCGTGGTTGTTTAGTTTCTTTGCTCGCTTGAAAACTTTTCAAAATAATAAAACCAAGAGTTTTAAATTTGTTTACAAACCTCGCACGCCACAAGACCCCTTTAAAAACAAAATCCCGTTTTTATCAAATGTAAATCACTCGCCTCCCGTGAGATGACACCACCCAAATCTAGTGAAGCAAGATCGGTCGTCGAGCTTAGCCGAGATCGGTTTTGTGTTACTGTGTGTAAGGTGTGTGTGGCAACTCGCAAGGGTCGGTTGTCGAGCTTAGCCGAGCCGGCCATTGGGGTAGAGTACCACCGTGTATCTTGACGGTTGATTTACAATTCCATGACTTGAAACGCCTTGGTAGTTGTCGTGCCTATACCGAGCTATCAAAGCGGATTAATGAGGAATCGGTGAGAGAAGGGATCAAACATGCCAATAGGTGCTATGAGTACCTAGGATCCCGCAAGTGTCTAAGAGTTGTAATCTCGGATTGCAATTAGTAAAGCGTTTACCACCCTAAGTAGCTCCATGAAGTGATCTGTGGCAAACCCGTCATGGATTGGGGTACTTTGAGGTTCTTAGCCCTTGTTAAGATAATTTGGTTTTCTTAATCAGCTGGGTAATTATTTTAACGAGGAAAATATCGAAACTAACTAAAACGTTTTAGTTGGTTTCATGATGATTGACCATTGGGTAGGAATCATATGAAGACATTCTCTCAGTAGTTATGTTGAAGTTTAAGGGGATGCTTATGCCGTGTTATGGCAGTATGATGCAAGGACCGTATTCGGTTATAGGAATTTTATGAGGAAGTGTTCACAACACTGTCCGAGGGTCTCTTACATCCTGAGTGTTCTTATGAAGTCTACAAATATGGAGTCCTTTTGGACTCAGAGTAAATCTAAGTTTTGGAATCTTTGCTAAGAAAATCAAGTGTTTGAGTTTTCAGTAAGCAATGATGAAACTTGGATAGATGCCAGAGCTAGTGGGAGCGCTGTCATAATCCTATTTGGTATGTCTAGAACATACTTTGTTTTGGAGATAATGTCTTAATACAGCTTGGCAACAAGTGTAAATTAAGAATTATGCGTCCATAATAAATATGGGATATTCAAAGAAGTTTATGGAATACAAGAAATATGAATATATGTTCTTGTGGTGATGTAAAGAGAAGAAGCTTAAAGTGAGTTGTTACTCTTGTGATAGCTTCTACTAGAAAGGATAACCGTCAATCTTTATTGGGGTTTGTAATCCTTTTTAATATGGTGTTGTTACTTTGCGTGTGTCTTAAAGCGTCATTGACTCTATTGGGTTCTTTTGAGGCTATGAGAGTACGATGGCTTATACACACTAAACTTTGTGAATAAAGCATTGTTTACCTTATTGGGTTCTTTTGAAACAATGAAGGTATAACAACTTGGATAAATGATCGAAATCCCATCAACACACACTTTGGAAGTGGTTGGTTGCAGTAGGGATATGATCAATGTCAGAGTACACACGGATAACATCGTGGATGGTGATCCGTTTACTGAGCTATAGTAGCAGTATAGTGATGAATGTCATACTAAGGTCTGCATGCACTTGGCTTGAGAGTGTTTTAGTCATGATTCGATATGTTTTACTCTTGGGAATGTTAAGCAATACTGTGCTTCTGCTTGTATCGATTATCAAAGGGGTTTGATTAATGAGGAATCGGTGAGAGAAGGGATCAAACATGCCAATAGGTGCTGTGAGTACCTAGGATCCCGCAAGTGTCTAAGAGTTGTAATCTCGGATTGCAATTGGTAAAGCGTTTACCAGCCTAAGTAGCTCCATGAAATGATCCGTGGCAAACCCGTCATGGATTGGGGTACTTTGAGGTTCTTAGCGCTTGTTAAGATAATTTGGTTTTCTTAATCAGCTAGGTAATTATTTTAACGAGGATAGTATCGAAACTAACTAAAACGTGTACTCTTTTATAGATGGAAAATATTAACGACACCATACCAAACTTTAAACTTCGATTATTCCTACAAAAGGAGAGACTCATAGAGTGAACTTCGCTGACTGGTATCGTGTATTGAGGATTGTCCTCCGTCACGAGTCAAAGTTGCACATCCTTGAGGAACCCTTTCCGGAGCCACCTGCTACCAACGCGAACTGGGCCACTCGATACGCTTTTGAGAAGCGTGTTAGAGATACACAAGATATTTCTTGTCTCATTTTATCGACTATGAGCTTTGATTTGCGTCAGCAGTTTGAGCAATTGAGTGCGTATGACATGATAAACCGGCTAAAGGACATGTTCCCGCAGTAGGTTAGACAAGAACGGTTTAAGTGTATAAAGGCTTTGGTGGGTTGTAGGATGCAGGAAGGTGAGGATGTAACTGTCCATTTCCTTATGATGAAGGGATACATGGACCAATTGGAGAGTCTTGGACTTCCAATAGGGAGGGAGATTGCGGTGGATATGATCCTCCAGTCCCTGCCCGCGTCATTTGAGAAGTTTGTCAAGAACTTTCACAATGACAATTTGGAAAAATCCTTGATCGAACTTCAAGACATGCTGAAGGCTGTTCAGTCTTACATGGTTGAGAAGGATCGTGTCTCGTCCACATCCACTATGGCTACTAGGAAACAAGTAAGCAAGAAGGAGAAACTGACCTCAAAAGGAAAGTCTAGTGTGACTAGGCTATCCGTAATTGTGGAGTCGCAGGAGAATGAGATTGTGCCTCAAGGTGATGTTCCACATGGGGTAGTTTGCTACTTTTGCGGATAAATTGGAAATTGGCGCCGTCACGCCTGCCCTAATTGCCTGGAAGAGCTAAGTATCCTAAAGCGGAAGAACGTTAGCTCATCTTCAGGTACATTCATGATCAAACTCCATTGATCTTCTACTTCTAACGACTGGGTTTTGAACTCTAGGCAAAACGCTCACGTTTCTCACAAACTTGTTTGTTGCAAAGTGCAGGTGTTAATCAGAAGTAGGTAATGGATGCATGGAGAGCTGGAACTTAAAGACGGAAACATGGTAGTTGTCCCTAACTAGAAGGATTGGAAGAAGAGTCTTGCCATTCCATCCAGCTAAACTATTACTTCATTTAGATCTTTGTCTTACGCCCTGCGTGGCAAGAAGCATTGTATCTTTTATGCCTTTGATGATGATGAATATTACTTTGAATTATGAAATTGTGGGTTTTAGAGATTTATTTCAAAGTTTATTCATATCTTGGCATTTGTTATAAGCTTGTGCTTAAAGAAGTAATGGAATGATTATGAATGATTATTGAATAGTTATGCTTATGAAATGGTTGATTTAACCATATAAACAAGACTTGAATCACCAAGCTCAATGTGGTTGGAACTTGGAGTCTTTTGACCATGGGTCAATTGTTGATTGCAAATCTTGCTTATAAGGCTAAATAACTAAGACATCCTTCACTTGTTGATGTGAGAGGAATAAAGGCTTGTTGGATTTCGTTTACACTTTTGTGTAAAGACCGTTCAGGCAAATACATAAGGATTAACTATGTGTGATTTGTTACCTTTACCGATGATGGTAGAAGGAATGGGTAAGTCTAATTTATTAGACGTATGTCTGAAACCTAAGAGGTGTTCAAGACTCACCCTTAATAAATTTAAAGATGAAGAGGGCAAAAGGGAATAAAGATACTCAAATCTTGCAAGATGTTGAGCATCTACATTCTTAACCATCATGAGAATTATGAGTTTGCATCATAATTCACTTCTTCTAGGATACATGTTTTACATGGATCGCTAAGTGGAGGAATGGAACATATTGGTTATGGTTCCAACTTGAAGGATTAAACTTAAGTAACCTGCTGAAAGGGGTACTTGGGTAGTGGCGGGCAATGTTCTTGTTATAATTCAACAAAGATGGTCAAGTTAGCATCTAAGGAGATTCGATTAGAAAGTGTTCTTTGCTTGTCAATCTCATAGATCAGAGTTATCCAGTCTGCATTTAGTAGGAGATGGATGAACTTAGAGGATGATAATGTATTTAATAGTTCTTCTAAGTTTCAGATATTCATTTCATATCCTTTTGAGAACCCGTTTTGGTTGCTCGAAAAGGTAAATGAACAACTTAAGCATTCCAGTGGAAGAACGTGAGATTTAAATAAAAGACCTGATGTTGACACTAGCATTCAATCAGAAATTATTGAAACTCAACATGGCTATGTTGGAGTATCTGACATAAAGTTATTACTCCTTCATAGGTCTGGTAAGAGTCGTCATAAGACCAGAAGGGTATAATGTATTATATCTGAGGACGATGACTTATTGATGATACGTTATGTATGCATCAACTACCGAAAGCGGTTGTGGGCCCTTTTTGAGTCTGCTAACAAGAAAAGTGTAATAACATAAGATATATTCCATGCTGGATTTTCAAGTTTTGAACTTGGTTAATCCAACACCTAGGTTTTGACCTGATGGTGTAAATAGATCTTTTGGGAATGAGATCGGCATGGATTAATTTGTAGATAACTTCAAATACTGACTGGAAGGAATTGGTTTCATGATGATTGACCATTGGGTAGGAATCATTTGAAGACATTCTCTCAGTAGTTATGTTGAAGTTTAAGGGGATGCTTATGCCGTGTTATGTCAGTATGATGCAAGAACCGCATTCCGTTATAGGAATTTTATGAGGAAGTGTTTACGACACTGTCCGAGGGTCTCTTACATCCTGAGTGTTCTTATGAAGTCTACAAATATTGAGTCCTTTTGGACTCAGAGTAAATCTAAGTTTTGGAATCTTTGCTAAGAAAATCAAGTGTTTGAGTTTTCAGTAAGCAATGATAAAACTTGGATAGATGCCAGAGGTAGTGGGAGCGCTGTCATAATCCTATTTGGTATGTCTAGCATATACTTTGTTTTGGAGATAATGTCTTAATACAGCTTGGCAACAAGTGTAAATTAAGAATTATGCATCCATAATAAATATGGGATATTTAAAGAAGTTTATGGAATACAAGAAATATGAGTATATGTTCTTGTGGTGATGTAAAGAGAAGAAGCTTAAAGTGAGTTGTTACTCTTGTGATAGCTTCTACTAGAAAGGATAACCGTCAATCTTTATTGGGGTTTGTAATCCTTTTTAATATGGTGTTGTTACTTTGCGTGTGTCTTAAAGCGTCGTTGACTCTATTGGGTTCTTTTGAGGCAATGAGAGTACGATGGCTTATACACACTAAACTTTGTGAATCAAGCATTGTTTACCTTATTGGGTACTTTTGAAACAATGAAGGTATAACAGCTTGGATAAATGATCGAAATCCCATCAACGCACACTTTGGAAGTGGTTGGTTGCAGTAGGGATATGATCAATGTCAGAGTACACACGGATAACATCGTGGATGGTGATCCGTTTACTGAGCTATAGTGGCAGTCTAGTGATGAATGTCATACTAGGGTCTGCATGAACTTGGCTTGAGAGTGTTTTAGTCATGATTTGATATGTTTTACTCTTGGGAACGTTAAGCAATATTGTGCTTCTGCTTGTATCGATTATCAAAGGGGTTTTACCTCTTCCCTGAATGTTTTTACATTCTAAATATCCACAGACAGTCATTCTTCAAGGGAAGGAAGTCTGAATGATGGCTGAGGGAAATGATTGGTCAAGTGTCCAATGGTGATTGGGACACAGGGACGCAATACTTCGCCTGTACTTGAAAGGGGTTTCAAGTGACTGGACGACCCACACCTGAATTCACTTTGTGGTACTTGTCATGAGTGATTCAGGATGATAATATCAGTTCATCCTCATACTGGAGATGCATGTGTCTTCATCACTTTGGTTTGCTTTGCTCTAGTTGCTTTCAAACGCAGTCCGTAACTGGCTGTTATAAAGGGAGTAGCTGATCAGAGTATGATCATTGTGGTGGGCAATGTATTCAAAGGAATTTGTTCCTCTGTTTAGAGAGATATCCCTGGGCCCCTCGATGATTAGGCGCTGACACCAAAATGCATGGCCTTGCTGGAGTGTGCAATGATTTGGGTAATCGATTGCAACTTGTTAATTTTGGTCACCACAAATCTCGATCGAGAAACATAATCGTGAAGGACTGAGAATGACTTAGTACCATGTCTCGTCTTTAAATGGATATCGCGAACAAAAGGATGGTTGATCACTTATCTATAGGGCCATTTCAAACCTTTGGTTTGTGAATTGGTACTTGTCTATGGGATGACATACCTCGTACTGACTTGGGGGCAGAGATGCCTTGCTAGAGGCCGCTCCTTGTCTGTGATACCTCTGGGTACGTTGTGTCATGTGCAAGTGGGAGTCTGTTGGAGTCTGCCCACTGACACAAGTACATTGGTGTTACTGCTGATGAAGTGCGAGCCTACTGGGTCACACACCAATGATTGATCCTGACAGCTTATTGATAAAGAGAGAAGGGCCAAAAATCAAATTGTTTGATTTTGGGGTTTCACGGCCGTAAGGGATGCTCCACGGGTCGTGAAGCCCACTACCCTCACGAATGGCTCAATGACCTTTACACGGCTCGTGGAGTCTTCACGGGTCGTGAAGAGGTCGTGGAGGGTTCATGAAGGAGACGCCCTCACAAGTCACTCGGACGCGGCACGGGCCGTGAAGGACGATGGCCAGTCGTGGCACATTTAGTCTTCACGGGCTCTTCACCGGCCGTGAGAGGCCGTGAAGGACTGTCTGCATGAAATTCTTATTTTTGATTGGACCATGTTGTGGTCCAATAGATATGGAGCTTCTAATCCGGACAAATAGAGTTTTTGAGGGCTGGACAGAAGTGAGAACATGCATGAGACTTGCATGAGACCTGCTCTTTTTCTCTCTTCAATTTCTCTCTTGGCATCTTGAAGGTACACACAAATTATACACTAAGATTAGTAGTTCTTGAGTGTTGAGTGTTCTTGGTGCAAGAGGAGAAGCTTCAACTTGGCTGTTCCAGAAGGTGAAGTCATTAGAGACGTTCACGCGACGGTGTACTAGCATACGGGGATTGAGCTAGCCTTGGTGTGGACTAGCAATAGAGGAGATACATTTGGATCTCTCGGTTGTCCCGGTTTTGCATTGCTACAGCCGTTTTTGAGCCAAGGTAAAGAGGTACTTTCTGTCCCTCTTTGTCCTTTTAAGTTGCAATTTGGTTTTGTAGAACACTATCACTTTGGAACACGATACAGACCCGTTTTGTACGGTTTTTGAAACCTTTGTTATTGTGCTTCCGCTGTGTTTTGATCCATACCGTGTTCCAACATGTTAAACTCCATGTCTCGAGGTTTGGCTGGTTTGAGGGGTTTATTGGAGATCTGGAAGAGATAGAGAACTAAGAGATATTCATTTGTTTAGTTCTCTCTTCCTTTTTCTCTCTTAGAACACACTTTTTCTCCTTCTTTGGTGCTAAAAAGACCAAGAGAAGGCATAAGAGAGATTGTTCCAGAATTGGTTTCATATAGTGGCCGTTCCAGAAGTGATATTCTTGGTGAAGTATCACTAAAGGCGATCTAGCACTCGAGGTTGGCGTGTTACCGGGGTATCACCCATTAGTTGATCTGTGGTTTTTGTTCTTGGAGGATCACCATCAACACACCCACCATTTCTGGAGCTAAGGAGAAAGGTATAACCTTCTTTCCTTCTTTCAAGTTGTTTCTTTACATAGAGTTTGTTCCATTTTGGGATTTCTCATTTTTGTGCTTTATTTGCTTGTACCTTGGGCTATTTTGTTTGTACTTTGCTTCCGTTGCGTGCCCACGAAATCCCAACACTGAGTTCAGAAACTCAACCCTTGAAAGCTTCTATGAACAAAAGGGAATATTACAAAATTTCTCATCTGTCAGAACTCCCAAACAAAATGGAGTTGCTGAGAGGAGAAAGAGAACCCTAATTGAGGCTGCTAGAACAATGCTATGTGAGGTAGGATTAAAACTTTATTTTTGGGATGAAGTTGTTAGTACAGCCTGTTATACCCAGAATAGGTCAATCATTGTCAAAAGACATGGAAAAACATCATATAAGATGTATAAATCTAGAAAGCCCAATATAGGTTATTTCCATGTCTATGGTTCAAAATCCTATGTGCTGAATCAAAGAGATCAGCTCCATAAGATGGAACCCAAAGCTGATCCTATAATATTTGTTGGTTATTCCTTAATCTCCAAGTCTTACAAAGTGTATAACACTAGGAGAAAGGATATAGAAGAATCAATTCATGTCTCATTTGATGAAGACAGTCTTGATCAAGGTGAGAAAAGACAAGCTGACTTGGTTAGTCTGAGTGAGCTTGAAAAGCCTGAGGAAACCAATATGTTAAATCCTATGTATGTCATAGGAGATGATAGTGATAATGATTTGTGTCCATCAAAGAAATCATCACAAGCTTCAAGGGATTCTCAAACTGAGAAGGATGATGAGTTTGTCAATCCCTTTGGAGCCAGCGTCACTCAGACTGAAGATCTAAGTGATCATAATTTTGTTGACAATGCTGCTGTTGAGACTGAGGTTGTTAGTTCACCTCAAAGTTCTCACCATCACTCAGACCCAGAACCAGATTCTCCAACTACAATATTTAAATTCCTCAAAGATCATCCTCAAGATCAAATCATTGGAAATGTCCAAGAGAAGGTCATGACCAGATCAAAGGCTACAGCTAACTACGCTGCTTACTTTGGTTTCCTATCACAAATGGAACCAAAGAAAACTGAAGAAGCCATAGAGGATGAGGATTGGATTGAAGCTATGCAAGATGAATTAAATGAGTTTGAGAGAAATACGGTCTGGAGCCTTATCCCTACCCCCAAAGATCATTCAATTATAGGCCCTAAGTATGTCTATAGAAATAAAATGGACAAGGATGGAGTGATAGTTAGGAACAAAGCCAGGCCGGTAGCACAAGGGTATAAGCAAGAAGAAGGAATCAATTATGATGAGACCTTTGCCCCTGTTGCTAGAACTGAAGCCATAAGGCTGTTCTTGGCCTATGCAGCATATAAAGACTTCAAAGTCTATCAAATGGATGTGAAGAGTGCTTTCCTGAATGTAAAACTTCAGGAGGAAGTCTATGTGAAACAACCTCCTGGCTTTGTTAGTTCAAAGTTTCCACATCATGTCTATAAGTTAGACAAGGCTTTGTATGGTCTTAAACAAGCTCCAAGAGCTTGGTATGATACACTTTCCAACTATCTACTATCAATGGATTTCACCAGAGGTAGTATAGATAAGACACTCTTTATTAAAAAGAGTAAAGGACAGGTGATTTTTGTTCAAATCTATGTGGATGATATTGTATTTGGTTCTACAAATGAATCACTGTGTGAATGGTTCTCCAAAATAATGTCACAAAAGTACAAGATGAGTATGATGGGTGAGATGACATACTTCCTTGGCTTACCAATTCAACAAAAGCCTGATGGAATATTCATTAATCAAAACAAGTATGTTCTTGATTTGATAAAGAAATATGGTTTTGATTCAAGTTTAACCATGAAAACACCCATGTCACCTGCTGTCAAGATGAGTAAGGACTCAGATGGTAAGTCTGTGTGTCAGTCTACCTATAGAGGAATGATTGGTTCATTACTCTATTTAACAGCTAGTAGACCTGATATCATGTTTGCTACATGTGTTTGGGCAAGATATCAGTCAGATCCTAAAGAATCACATCTTCAAGTTGTGAAAAGGATCTTTAGGTACCTTAAAGGTACTCCAAATCTAGGTCTTTGGTATCCAAAGGACTCTGGATTTGAGTTGGTTGGTTTTTCATTGATGTTGGTAAGAAAGTACAATGTGATCTTGAATGCCAAAGACACATTAATAAACTTCTAAGTGAAGAAATTCAGGAAGCTAAAGACAAAGCTGATCAACTTCAAAAGGTCACTGAGTCTTGGTGTAAGTCATCAAAGCTTGCTGAAAAGTGCATTAACCAACAAATACCTAAACAGGTAAAGGCTGTACCTAGAGGTTACTATCAAACAGCAGCTTATGTAGCTGATGATGAGATAGCAAGTACAAACTCTGAGGAGGATAGACAACTGATTGAGTCTCAGAAGTAATCCTCAAAGAAAAGACATGATCCAAACATGAAATTCAATATGTTTATGAAAGCTAAAGATAATGGAAATGAGTGCTCAACATCCAAACAACATGGTAAGTCTGTGGTGGACAGATTAGGCACTCAGCCTATTCAAAGAACTTCAGTCATAGAAAGGCTAAATCCAAATCCTTTCAAAAGACAACATTCTCTATCTGGCTCGGAGACAAGTTACAAGAATAAGAAGACCACTGTAAGTTGGAGGTCAAATCACAACAATGGTAAGTCCAAAGTTGTAGATCTTGGTAAGTCCAAGAAGATCAACAGTGGTAAGTCCAAACCTGTTGAAACTGGTGAGTCCAGTCACCATGGCAAAAGTAAGTCCAAAGTCATGGAAAAGAAGGTTGTTAGTCAAACTTCTAAGGATAACAAACAAAGATCTGACAAAGGTAAGTCCAAAGTCAGTGATCATCAAGTAAATCAACATGCAAAGAAAGTGTTGGAACACGGTATGGAGCAAAACAAAGTGGAAGCAAAAACAAGAGGTTTAAAACCGTACAAAAACGGGTCCGTATCGTGTTCGAAAGTGATGATCTTTCTACAAAAACCAAATTGCAACTTTAAGAACAAGAGAAAGGGCAGAGAATACCTCACTACCTTCTCAACAATCGGCTGAAGCAAGCAACAAACCGGGATGCACGAGAACTCAAAATGTGTCCTCCTCTATCGTTGATCCACACCAAGTTATCACGATCCCAAAGTGCTAGCAATCCATCTAGTGAACGTCTCTCACGACTCCCACTTCTGGAACAGCCCACTTATGTCTCCTCTTGCACCAAGAAAACTCACATAATACTCTCAAGTATCTCACACTTAGTGTATCATATGTGTATCTTTCATGTAGGTACCAAAGAGAGAATTAGAGAGAGAGTTAATAAAAAATTGCATGTTCTCATTTATGTCCAGACCCAAAAACCTCTATTTGGCCGGAGTAGAAGCCTCTATTCTATTAGACCACAGAATGGCCCGATCAGAAATAAGAGTTTCATGCAGACAGACCTTCACGGCCTCTCACGGCCCGTGAAGGGCCCATGAAGGCTAAATGCGCCACGACTGGCCATAGTCCTTCACGGCCCGTGCCGCGTTCGAGTGACTCGTGAGGGCGTCTCCTTCACGATCCCTCTCACGACATCTCACGATCCGTGAAGACTCCACGAGCCGTATGAGAGTCGTAGAGTCAAACGTGAGGGCAGTGAGCTTCACGACCCGTGGAGCATCCCTCACGGCCGTGAAGCCCCAAAATCAAACAATTTGATTTTTGGACCTTCTCTCTTTATCAGTAAGATGTCGGGATCAATCCCTAGCGTATGAACCGATAGGCCCGCACTTCATCAGCAGTAACACCAATGTACTTGTGTCAGTGGGCAGACTCCAACAGACTCCCACTTGCACATGACACAACGTACCCTGAGGTATCATAGACAGGGTGCGGCCTCTAGCAAGGCATCCCTGCCCCCAAGTCAGTACGAGGTATGTCATCCCATAGACAAGTACCAATTCACAACCCAAAGGTTTGAAATGGCCCTATAGATAAGTGATCAACTATCCTTTTGTTCACGATATCCATGTGAAGACGAGACATGGTACTAAGTCATTCTCAGTCTTTCGCGATTATGTTTCTCGATCGAGATTGGTGGTGACCAAAATATACAAGTTGCAATAGATTACCCAAACCATTACACACTCGAGCACGGCCATGCATTTTGCTGTCAGCGCCCAATCATCGAGGGGCCCAAGTATATCTCTCTAAACAGAGGAACAAATTCCTTTGACTACATTGCCCACCACAGTGATCATACTCTGATCAGTTACTCCATTTATAACAGCCAGTTACGGACTGCGTTTGAAAGAAACTAGAGCAAAGCAAACCAAAAGTGATGCAGACACATGCATCTCCAGTATGAGGATGAACTGATATTATCATCCTGATTCACTCATGACAAGTACCACAAAGTGAATTCAGGTGTGGGTCGTCCAGTCACATGAACACTTTCAAGTACATGCGAAGTATTGTGTCCCTGTGTCCCAATCACCATTGGACACTTGACCGATCACTTCCCTCAGCCTTCATTCAGACTTCCTTCCCTTGAAGAATGACTGACTGTGGACATTTAGAATGTATACACATTCAGGGAAGAGGTAAAACATGCAAAGTTGGAACACAATACGTCTTACTGAGAGTACCCGCTACACGCGCATTACCAAACCCCTTTGATAATCGATACAAGCAAAAGCACAATATTGCTTAAAGTTCCCAAAGAGTAAAGCATATCAAAACTTTGACTAAAACATACTCAAGCCAAGTTCATGCAGACCTTAGTATGACATTCATCACTAGACTGCAACTATAGCTCAGTAAGCGGACCATCCACGATGTTATCCGTGTGTACTCTGACATTGATCATATCCCTACTACAACAAACCACTTTCAAAGTGTGCGTTGATGGGATTTTGATCATTTGTTCAAGCCGTTATACCTTCATTGTTTCTAAAGAACCCAATAAGGTAAACAACGCTCGAATCTCAAATTTAATGTGCATAAGCCATCGTACCCTCATAGTTTTCACAAAGATCTCTATAGAGTCAGCGATGCTTGATTCTCAGTGATCATATCCCTACTACAACCAACCACTTCTAAAGTGTGCGTTGATGGGATTTGATCATTTGTCCAAGCAGTTATACCTTTATGGTTTCAAAAGAATCCAATAAGGTAAACAATGCTTGGATCACAAAAATTAACGTGTATAAGCCATCGTACTCTCATTGCCTCAAAAGAACCCAATAGAGTCAACGATGCTTTAAGAAACACGTAAATTAACAACACCATATTTAGAAAAGGATCACAAACCCCAATCAAGATCGGCGGTTATCCTTTAAATAGAAGCCGTCATTAGAGTAACAAATCACTTTATGCTTCTTCTAATTACATCACCACAAGAACATATACTCATATTTCCTGTATTCCACAAACTTCTTTAAATATCCCATATTTATTATGAACGCATAATTCTCGATTTACGCTTCTATCCAAGCTAAATCAAGACATTATCTCCAAAACATAGTATGTTCTAGACATACCAAATAGGAATATAACAGCGCTCCCACTAGCTCTGGCATCTATCCAAGTTTCATCATTCCTTACTGAAAACTCAAACACTTGATTTTCTTATCAAAGATTCCAAAACTTAGATTTTTCTAAGCCCAAGAGGACTCCATATTTGTAGACTTCATAAGGATACTCAGGATGTAAAAGACCCTCAGACAGTGTTGTGAGCACTTCCTCATAAAATTCCTATAACGGAATGTGGTCTTTGCATCATACTGCCATAAAACGGCATAAGCATCCGCTTAAACTTCAACATAACTACTTAGATAATGTCTTCATGTGATTCCTACCCAATGGTCAATCAACATGAAACCAATTCTATCCAGTCAGTATTTGAAGTTATCTACAAATTAATCCATGCAGATCTTATATCAAAAAGATCTATATACACCATCAGGTCAAAACCTAGGTGTTGGATTAAACAAGTTCAAAACTTGAAAATCCAGCATGGAATGTATCTTGTGTTATTACACTTCTCTTCTCAGCAGACTCAAGGGCCCACTACAGCTTCCGGTAGTTGATACATACATCATGTATCATCAATAAGTCATCATCCTCAGATATAATAAATTATATTTCTCTGGTCTTATGACGACTCTTACCAGACATATGAAGAAGTAATAACTTTATGCCAGATACTCCAACATAGCCATCTTGAGTTTCAAACATTTCTGATTGAATGCTAGTGTCAACATCAGGTCTTTTATTTAAATCTCACGTTCTTCCACTGGAATGCTTTAGTTGTTCATTTCCCTTTTCGAGCAACCAAAACCGGTTCTCAAAAGGATATGAAATAAATATCTGAAACTTAGAAGAACTATTAAATACATTAGCATCCTTTAAGTTCATCCATCTCCCACTAAATGTAGACTGGATAACTCTGATCTATGAGATTGACAAGCAAAGAACACTTTCTAATCAAATCTCTTCAGATGTTAATTCAACCATCTTTTTTGATTTAAAACAAGAACATTGCCCGTCACTTCTCAAGTACACCTATCCAGCAGGCTACTTAAGTTTAAGCCATCAAGTCGGAACCATAATCAATATGTTCCATTCCTCCACTTAGCGATCCATGTAAAAACATGTATCTTAGGAAAAGTGAATTATGAGGCAACCTCACAATTCTTATTATGGTTTACAAATTTAGAATGTAGATGCTCAACATCTCACAAGATTTGAGTATCTTTATTCCTTTTTGCCCTCTTTATTATTTAAATGTTAAGGGTGAGTCTTGAACACCTCTCAGGTTTCAGACATTCGTCTAATAAATTAGACTTACCCATTCCTTCTACCATCATCAGTAAAGGTAACAAATCACATATAGTTAATCCTTATGATTATGCTTGAACGGTCTTTACACCAACGTGCAAACGAAATCCAACAACCTTTTATTCCTCTCACATTCACAAGTGAAGGATATGTTAGTTATTTAGCCTTATAAGCAATATTTGCAATCAACAATTGACCCATGGTCAAAAGATTCCAAGTTCCTAACCACATAGAGCTTGGTGATGCAAGTCTTGTTTATATGGTTAAATCAACTATTTCATAAGGATAACAATTTCATAATCATTCATAATCATTCCATTACTTCCTTAAGCAAAAACTTATTATAAATGCCAAGACATGAATAAAGTTTGAAATATATCTCGAAAACCCACAATAACTTAATTCAAAGTAATATTCATCGTCATCAAAGGAAAATAAGATACAATGCTTCTTGCCACGCAAGGCGTAAGACAAAGATCTAAATGAAGTAATAATATAGCTGGATGGAATGGCAAGACTCTTCTTCCAATCCTTTTTGGTTAGGGACAACCACCATGTTTCCCTCTTTAAGTTCCAGCCCTCCATGCATCCATTACCTACTTTTGATTAACACCTGCACTTTGCAACAAACAAGTTTGTGACAAATGTGAGCGTTTAGACTAGCGTTCAAAACCCAGTCATTAGAAGTAGAAGATCAATGGAGTTTGATCATGAATGTACCTGAAGATGAGCTAACGTTCTTCCGCTTTAGGATACTTAGCTCTTCCAGGCACTTAGGGCAGGCGTGACGGCGCCAATTTCCAACTTCTCCGCAAAAGTAGCAAACTACCCCATGTGGAACATCATCTTGAGGCACAATCTCATTGTCCTCCTACTCCACAATTACGGATAGCCTAGTCATACTAGAATTTCCTTTTGAGGTCAGTTTCTCCTTCTTGCTAGTATGTTTCCTAGTAGCCAAAGTGGATGTGGATGAGGTACGATCCTTCTCAACCATCTAAGACTGTATAGCCTTCAGCATGTCTTGAAGTTCGATCAAGGATTTTTCCAAATTGTCTTTGTGATAGTTTTTGACAAACTTCTCATAAGACGCGGTCAGGGACTGGAGGATCATATCCACCACAATCTCCCTCCCTATTGGAAGTCCAAGTCTCTCCAATTGGTCCATGTATCCCTTCATCATAAGAAAATGGACATTTACATCCTCACTTTCCTGCATCCTACAACCGACCAAAACCTTTATACACTCAAACTGTTCTTGTCTAACCTGCTGCGGGAACATGTCCTCTAGCTGGTTTATCATGTCATACGCACTTAATTGCTCAAGCTGCTGACGCAACTCAAAGCTCATAGTCGATAACATGAGACAAGAAATACCTTGTGTATCTCTAACACTGTTCTCAAAAGCGTATCGAGTGGCCCAGTTTGCGTTGGTAGCAGGTGGCTCCGGAAAGGGTTCCTCAAGGATGTGCAACTTTGACTCGTGACGGAGGACAATCCTCAATACACGATACCAATCAGCGAAGTTCACTCCTGTGAGTCTCCCCCTTTCTAGGAATAATCGAAGTTTAAAGTTTGGTGTGGTGTCGTTAATATTTGCCATCTATAAAAGAGTACACGTTTTAGTTAGTTTCGATATTATCCTCGTTAAAATAATTACCCAGCTGATTAAGAAAACCAAATTATCTTAACAAGGTCTAAGAACCTCAAAGTACCCCAATCCATGACGGGTTTGCCGCGGATCACTTCATGGAGCTACTTAGGCCGGTAAACGGTTTACCAATTGCAATCCGAGATTACAACTCTTAGACACTTGCGTGATCCTAGGTACTCATAGCACCCATTTGGCATGTTTGATCCCTTCTCTCACCGATTCCTCATTAATCAACTTTCATAGCTCGGTATGGGTACGACAACTACCAAGGCGTTTTAAGTCTTGGAATTGTAAATCGACCGTCAAGATACACGGTGGTACACTAGCCCAATGGCTGGCTAGGCTAAGCTCGAGAACCGACCCTTGCGAGTTGCCACACGCACCTTCCACACAGTTACGCAAAACCGATCTCGTCTAAGCTCGACGACCGATCTTGTTTCACTAGATTCGGGTGGTGTCATCTTACAGGAGGCGAGTGATTTACATTTGATAAAAACGGGATTTTTGTTTTTCAAGTGGTCTTGTGGCGCGCGAGGTTTATAAACCAATTCAAAACTCTTGGTTTTATTATTTTGAAAAATTTTCAAGCGAGCGAAGAACTAAACAACCACGCAAGAAAATAAACAAAAAACAACCACGCACAAGTTATATCCGGTAGCATGCCCCTAAACCCTATGCGCCTTCCTCGTGAGCCAAACGAGGAAAGCAAGGCCAAACTAAGGACATAACCACTTGGCCCAGCTGGAAGTGCTCCCACTGAATCCGTCATCTCCAATGAACCTCCGGATCCACCATAGCCGAGACGTCTCCTACATGACTCTCGATGGTTGTCTTCGGTCTTCTTTTACATGTACATACAAATATTTGAAAAGAAACGGTGTGCAAGCCGCGAAATGCTAATTTAAGCTAATCTAACAATTACAAAGATAAGCAATCGGCATGCAAGCCAAAATAAAGTATAAAATACAAGACCGAATTAATTTAATTATTACAAACCAATTGTGGTACAAACCACCAAATGAATGAATAGTTAAACACAACCACACAACCAACACATAGGTCTAATGGGCAAGGTGTTACCGGATCACAAACAACCACAAACAAAAACACGGTGTGCCACAACAAAATCGTGCATAATGTATCTTGATTAAGATTGTTCAAACCTAGCTAAACACTCAAGGCACAAAGTGAACAATCCTTGTACATATGCATTAGTACCCCAAACACTTTGAGAATACATATTCATATATACACAATACAAGTATATGCATGTGTGCATTTCATGCAAAAAATCACCCAATACATATAAATGCATGAATCAAGACACATATGGGGCTTTACAAAAATCCAAACACTTTGGACAGATTCTGGAAAAACAGAATAAAAAAGAGGCTAAAACCGAAAACAATTTTCTTTTCCAAAAGGGACAAAAATTTTGTTCATGAGCTCCTTCATGACCCATAAGCCTTCACGGCCTGTCACGGCCCGTGAAGCCCATGAGTTCCACGAATCTGACCAGTGAAAAACCCTTCACGACCAAGCACCCCATGAGACTGGTCGTGAGCCTTCACGACCGTGAAGAACAAGCCTTCACGACCCGTGAAGACATTCTGGACAGAATGTCCAGTTTGGGTTTTTAAGCCAAAAGAGTTCAATTTGTTTGGAGATTTGGCTCTGATAACACTGTTGGAACACGGTATGGAGCAAAACACAGCGGAAGCAAAAATAAGAGGTTTAAAACCGTACAAAAACGGGTCCGTATCGTGTTCCTAAGTGATCATCTTTCTACAAAAACCAAATTGCAACTTTAAGAACAAGAGAAAGGGCAGAGAATACCTCACTACCTTCTCAACAATCGGCTGAAGCAAGCAACAAACCGGGATGCACGAGAACTCAAAATGTGTCCTCCTCTATCGTTGATCCACACCAAGTTATCACGATCCCAAAGTGCTAGCAATCCATCTAGTGAACGTCTCTCACGACTCCACCTTCTGGAACAACCCACTTATGTCTCCTCTTGCACCAAGAAAACTCACATAATACTCTTAAGTATCTCACACTTAGTGTATCATATGTGTATCTTTCATGTAGGTACCAAAGAGAGAATTAGAGAGAGAGTTAATGAAAAATTGCATGTTCTCATTTCTGTCCAGACCCAAAAACCTCTATTTGGCCGGAGTAGAAGCCTCTATTTTATTGGACCATAGAATGGCCCAATCAGAAATAAGAGTTTCATGCAGACAGACCTTCATGGCCTCTCACAGCCCGTGAAGAGCCGGTGAAGGCTAAATGTGCCACAACTGGCCATAGTCCTTCACGGCCCGTCCCGCGTTCGAGTGACTCGTGAGGGCGTCTCGTTCACGACCCCTCTCGCGACCTCTCACGACCCGTGAAGACTCCACGAGCCGTATGAGAGTCGTAGAGTCAAACGTGAGGGCAGTGGGCTTCACAACCCGTGGAGCATCCCTCACGGCCGTGAAGCCCCAAAATCAAACAATTTGATTTTTGGACCTTCTCTCTTTATCAGTAAGCTGTCGGGATCAATCCCTGGCGTGTGACCCAATAGGCCCGCTGTTAATCAGCAGTAACACCAATGTACTTGTGTCAGTGGGCAGACTCCAACAGAAAGTTGAAAAGTTAGCCATCACATACAATCCTAAGACTGATAGTAAGTTCTCACAAGGATTGTTAGACTCTCTACCTCCTGTAATCATTGGAAGAAGGAGATGCTATAAGTGCAGAAGTAGAGGTCATGAGACTAAGGAATTTGATGCAGAAATCTCAAGGCCTGAACAAGAAGAAGCTGATCAGCCTACACAGGACTCAGCTCTTGTTCAAGCTAAACAGCCAGTTCAACCAGATGGAGATGCTAAGTGCTCCTCATCTGAACCCACCAAGAAGTGGGTTCCTAAAAAAAACTAATGTGTTTAGTTTACATCTCATGTGCAGGGTTCAAGTAAATGGTACTTGGATAGTGGATGCTCAAGGCACATGACCAGGTGGAAAGGACTTCTTAGTGATTTCCAAGAAGATGAAGGTCCTAAAGTAACATTTGGTGACAACTCCCATGGAAGAACTAAAGGCTATGGGAAGATGCAAGCTGGCAAGGTTATTTTCCAAAGAGTTGCATATGTTAAAGGTCTCAAACATAACCTGATTAGTATCAGTCAATTATGTGATGAAGATAAGGTTGTTACTTTTAGGAAGAAAGCAGGAACAATTTATAATGCTAAGGGAAAGCCTGTATTAATAGCTAAAAGAGAAAGAGATGTGTATCTACTTGATCTTAATTCTGCTGATCCCCATAATGAAACCTGCTTGTATTCCCAATCTCTTCCTAAGCTGAGTTGGTTGTGGGATAAACGCTTATCTCATTTAAATTTCAAATATATAACTATGATATCCAATAAAGAGTTAGTCTCTGGATTACCAACGAACACATTTGTCAAGGACAAATTGTGCTCACCTTGTGAACAAGGGAAGCATCATAAAGGGTCCTTTAAATTTCAATAACAGACACACTGCATATGCATATGGATCTATTTGGACCCATAAGTACTCCAAGCCTAAGTGGCAAGAAGTACACACTGGTGATAGTAGTTGAGTTCTCACGATTCACCTGGGTAATATTCCTAAACGGCAAAAGTGAGGCTGCCCTGGAGATAATAAGTTTTATCAAACAGGAGGAGTTGTAGAAAGGTTTGTCTGTAAAGCAACTCAGAAGTGATCATGGGACTGAGTTCAGGAACTCAACCCTTGAAAGCTTCTGTGAGCAAAAGGGAATATTACAAAATTTCTCATCTTTCAGAACTCCACAACAAAATGGAGTTGCTGAAAGGAGAAATAGAACCTTAATTAAGGCTGCTAGAACAATGCTATGTGAGGCAGGATTGAAACTCTGTTTCTGGGATGAAGCTGTTAGTACAGCCTGCTATACTCAAAATAGGTCAATCATTGTCAAAAGACATGGAAAGACTTCATATGAGATGTATAAGTCTAGAAAGCCCAATATAGGTTATTTCCATATCTTTGGGTCAAAATGTTATGTGCTGAATCAAAGAGATCAACTACATAAGTTGGAACCTAAAGCTGATCTTGAAATATTCGTTGGTTATTCCTCAATCTCCAAGTCTTATAGAATATATAATACAAGGAGAAAGGCCATAGAAGATGTTAGATTATGTGCAGAGATAGATAACATGTACTATCGTGTCCAATACTATGTGACACTAAAGGATCACACCGCTGCACACCCAATTAGAACCTGTTGGATTTTACCTATTTGTGTATCACAATAATTAGTAGTTTAATTAATTATTGAGAAAGAGAAAAATAATAAAAGTTATTTATTTTTTAAAGGAGAAGTTAATATTTAGTTTAAATATTAACGGGACCAATTAATTAATAGTTATTAATTAATTAGAAATGTCGAGGGTATATTATGTAATTGATTAATAGTTTAATTAAAGCTATGCCTTAATTAAACGGGCTTAGGCCTAATAAGGGTTTACTATATAAACCATATTAAGCCTCATTAATCACATAAGTCAATTACAAGATTAACAAAAGAATACCCTAAGGCTCTCTCCCTCTCTTCTCTTTCTCGGCGGCGCAAGAAGCCGAGACCAACCACCGTGCGACGGTGGCCGGCGGCGGCGCGGAACACACACACACACACACGCGCGCGCGGGTCACGTTTTTATCCGGGTTTAATCCTTAGGCGGTCTAGCAGCCAGTTCGAGGTGGTGCAGTAGCGGTGGATAACCTGCAGCTGTCTAAAGGCATAAAGAAAGTTTTGATTTACACTAAAGGTATAACTTTCTGACCCTCTTCCTCTTTTAGTTTCTGTACGAGTTAGATGAGATCACTGAAGGGGGTTTTATTCCGCTGTGCATGTTATTATATGTTTTTATAACCTACAAAACCCTTCAGTGGTATTATAGCCACTTCTAACCTCCTAGGAGACTAGGTAGGTTTCTTTTTATTCTGATGAAATATGATTATGTTTTATCCAGAAAAAAGGCTTTTTGATCATCCAGGTAAATAGAATTCAAGTTTATGATATCTATTGGATTAGATTAATTAGTTTTGGATATATAGATTGTTAGATTTAAATATTAATTAAATATTTTTTTTATTATTGTTGTTATTTGCGATAAACCGAGAAATCGACCACCTCCCGGGAGGCGGCCTCAGTTTGTGGCAGCGGTCCACAGTATAGGTCGGCGGCGGTCTCAGATAGGGACGGAAGTCGTCGGCTGCCGAAAATGGGCGGCGGTTTTACGGTGGTCGACCATGGAACAGGGTTAGCGGCGCGATCGCGACGCAGTTAGCGGCACGAAAGCGTTACAGTTAGCGGCACTATTTTTGTGGTGGGCTTCGGCCCAGAAAGCCAGCGGCCTATTTGGGGTTTAGCGGTAGGGTTAGTGGCGCTAAAGGCTGTTTTGGGCCTCGGCCCAGGTTTTTATTTCCCGGTCCGTTTCCGATCAATGACCCAGTTTAAATATATGGCCCAGCTCGCGGTTTAGATATTTTCTGGTCAATATTAAAATGAAATATAGTTGTTATTTTCATTTAAGGTTTAAATATTATTTTTGAGTTTTTTGATTAATTATCAAAGTATAAAACTTGAAATATATATTTATTGCAAATAAAAGAAAAACTATATAGGGGTTTTAACAAGTTTTTAAAATCAGTAATTTTCATCAAGATGAATAATTAGAAATCAGTTGCTTTACTTTCATGTATTAGTTGTAGTACATGTTTGGGATGTCATAGCCGAGCCCTAGACCTTGTGGATTGTTTTTAATTTCCTGCACTTGTGGTTGGTTTGGATTGATTATTCTATGGTGTGGGGAGGACTGCGTGCCACTTACAACCCCTATTCTATTTTGTAAAAGGTTTAGATTAGCGGGTCTGCGTGCCTTTGATTATCTTGTAACTTTTATATTTCTAGTTTTTAGATAATAGAATAGAATAGTTTTTTTTTAGAATTTTTTTACATATCTAGACCAAGATACAAGGAGCAAGGAGCAGGAAGGAAGATTGAATGCTAGAGTCAGTGGGAGCTTCAGAATGCCATGCCATGTGTGTTGTGTTGTTTCCACTTAGGTTTTGACCGTCGGGTTTTTCGTGTGGCTCACGAAATCGACAATAGTTAAGGGCAAGGCTAAGGCATAGATGTTTGTGGTCGTTTTATTTCTTTACACATTTTATATATGCGTGGTTGTGATTAACACGATGAAATAAAACAAGGGTTTTAATAATAGTTAATTATTGAAACAGATGTTTTGAAAGAAAACTGGCATTAAAGTTTTTCTCGTTAAAAACTTGGAAATCCTTTTTAAAAAAATCTTAGATCAGTGTGCTACCCACCTAATGGTACACCCTTGATGTTAAATGGTACTCGGGTGTCGGAAGTGCCCAAACCTTGGGCATCTGGGTTCAAACCATTGCGGGAAGGGGCATGAAAGGTTCTGCGATAATCGGGAGTCCCAGCCAGAATTCATGCTGTCTTAGGTGGTGCGATATATTTTGGTGATAATCGGGAGTCCCGGCCCAAAATGCACTAGAAGGACTAAACATGCACGGTTCTTTTAACCTATGTCCCGCGGATCTAGGAGTCGTGTCCAGTTAGGGTACGATTGGTATAGTTTTTACCTACCAGAAATAGCATTGTCCCGGTGGGAAGTGCCCAAACCTTGCATCGGGAAATGTGAAATATGGATCCTAGTCTAATAATTTATTGTTTAAAAGGTAATAATTATTAGAAGATGTAATCAATACTGAATCGGTTTTATCTTTTCTTTTTCTGTAGATGTCTTATATATCTGTTATCCAGTTTTATTCACCAAGAGAGTCTCTAAGTCTCATAACTGGCAAGTGGATGCTTTCAGGTCCAAACTTTGCTGTTTGGAAGCTGCATCTGAAAATCGTTTTGGATGCACAGGGAAAGCTTCACATTATTGAGACATTGCCTCCAGAACGACGAGGAGTAGATGCCTAGGATAGTGAGTATGACACTTACTATCAGTATCTGGATGACGAGTCTGACGTCATGTCGATTCTCATTCTCACAGCATCATCCTAGTTTACGGATGATCTCCGTGAGAAGTCGGCTTATGAGGTGGTTCAAGGATTGGAGCAGAAGTTCAAGTTTAGTGAACGGATATGTCGTATGCTACTGATGAGGGAAATCCTTAAGAAAGTCAGCCTATTAGCGATCCTCTCATTAATATGAGAAGGCTCTTGGATTGCTATGAGAGCTTGGGGTCAAAATCAAAACCACATGAGCTAGTTATGCTCGTGTTCGGTTCCTTGTCGGACTATTACCGGAAAAGAGTAATGTATGTCCTCGGTGATTTTGAGATGACTGTCGCAGGGTTGCACGAAATCCTCATGTGCATTAGCGACGAGTTGAACCCAAACCAGCTAGAGTCACCAGTTGTGGACCCTATGCAGAAGGATGACTGGCTGGAAGAACTTGGAGAAATGTTTTGCCCAGACTGTGGTAGCAAGGATTCATGCGAGCACTCACTCGACATAGATCAGCTGGACATTGGTTCGCCCAATGATACATGCATTTTTATGTTAGATTGTCTTATTACTTCTTATGAATCATGGGTATTGGATACCGGATGTGGTCATCACATATGCAATGATTTGTAGGGATTCAAGAGAAGTAAGAAACTGAGACAAGGAGATATGGACCTGCGGGTAGGCGAAGGCTCCATGGTTGGTGCTGAAGCTCTATAGACATATTGTCTTAGTTTGCCCTCGGGTATGGTCTTAGAACTAGAACCTTGTTATTATGTTCCTAGACTAATTAAAAATGTTATCTCGTTCAATTCGCTAATAGACTGTGGATTTGCTTATGTTTTTAATGAAAAGGCTATTTCATGTTTTAAAAATGATGTTTTGTTTTTCAAAGCTACTCCAGAAAACGGTCTATATACGCTAAATTTAGATAACAATGACATCTATCATATAAGTAAAAGATCCAAGAGTAACTTGAATCAAACTTACCTCTGGCATTGTCGTTTAGGACATATAAACGAGAAACGCATAGAGAAACTCCGAGATGACGGAATTCTAGAACCATTTGACTTGGAGTCATATTATGTTTGCGAATCTTGTTTGTCTGGTAAAATGACAAAGCAGCCTTTCAACAGTGAGAATGAAAGGGCCATTGAGTTATTAGGGATTATACACACAGATGTGTGCGGACCCTTTACTCCGGAGGCTAGAGGAGGATACCGGTATTTCATAACCGTTACTGACGACTTCAGTAGGTTCGGTTATGTCTACCTCATGAGACTTAAATCTGAAAGTTTTGACAAGCTCAAACAGTTTCAGAATGAGGTACAAAATCAGCTGGACAAGAAGATAAAGTCGCTCGATCGGATCGAGTTGGCGAGTATCTGAGTCATGAATTCGACGATCATTTGAAGGGATGTGGGATTGTTTCACAACTCACACCTCCGTATACACCTCAGATGAATGGTGTATCAGAAAGGAGGAATCACACACTGCTTGACATGGTACGATCAATGATGAGTCGAAGTTCACTACCATTGTCGTTTTAGGGACACACACTCGAGACAGCAGCATTCATGCTGAACCGGGTTCCAACCAAATTGGTTGAAAGGACACCGTTCGAGGTATGGACGGGGAAAAAACCCAAAATGTCTTTTCTAAAGGTTTGGGGATGTGAGGTGTATGTTAAGAGAACATTCACGGATAAACTCAATCCCAAATCAGATAAGTGTATCTTCGTGGGCTATCCCAAGGAAACCATGGGATACTATTTCTACAACCCAGATGAGAACAAAGTTTTTGTTGCTCGTAAAGGGGTATTCTTGGAGGAGAAGTTTCTAAACTCAGAGACTCCAAGAAAAGAAATAGAGCTTCAAGAAATTGAAGAGGAGGAGATTACACCACCACCGATAGTTGAACCTGTAGTTCAACAGAGAAGTGTTGAACCTCAACCCGAGTCTGTGGTTGAGGAAGAGGTGCAAACACAAGACCTTCACAGGTCTAGTAGGCCTCGTATTGAGCCAGATAGGTATATGGGATTCCTAGTTGCTTGAGACGAAGGGGATCTTTTAAAATCTGAGAAATGGCTAGAAGCCATAAAGGCAGAGATGCAATCCATGTGTGACAACCAAGTTTGGGAGTTAGTAGATTTGCCTCAACACAGTAAAGCTGTTGGGTGCAAGTGGGTATTCAAGAAGAAGACAGACATGGATGGAAAGATGCATACTTTTAAAGCAAGGCTAGTGGAAAAAGGTTTCACGCAAACTCATGGTGTTGACTATGATGAAACTTTTTCCCCAGTGGCAATGCTTAAGACTATTAGGATCCTTATGGCCATATCAGCATATTTTGATTATGAGATATGGCAAATGGATGTCACAACCGCTTTCCTTAATGGTAAATTGACAGAGGATGTATATATGATACAACCGGATGGTTTTGCGGATATAAAGAGTCCTAATAAAGTATGCAAGTTGCTTAAATCCATCTATGGACTAAAGCAAGCATTTAGAAGCTGGAACTTACACTTTGATGAGCGCATCAAAAAGTTTGGTTTTACCAAAACTGAGTTCGAGTCGTGTGTTTACACTAAATTCAGTGGGAGAGCGGTAACCTTCCTAGTCTTGTATGTAGATGACATACTGTTAATAGGAAACAATATACCAGTATTACAAGTTGTAAAATCCTGGTTAGGTAAATGTTTCCAGATGAAGGACTTGGGAGAAGCTGCTTATATACTATGTATAAGGATCTATAGGAATAGATCTAAGTGGCTTATCGGACTTAGTCAAAGTACATATATTGACAAAGTCGTGAAAAGATTCAAAATGGATGAATCCAAGAAAGGATTTATTCCTATGCAATCTAGCGCGATTTTGAGCAAGGCTCAGTGTCCTGTGTCTAGTCAAGATCAGGACAAGATGAAATTGATACCATATGCCTAGGAAGTTGGTTCAATCATGTATGCCATGCTGTGTACTATACCCGATGTTGCCTACTCTATCAGTGTCGCGAGTAGATATCAGCAAAATCCTGGTGAAGCTTATTGGGTGGCCGTCAAGAATATTCTAAAGTATCTGAGAAGGACGAAAGACATATTCCTAGTTTATGGAGGTTCGATGGATGAGCTCAGTGTAACTGGTTACACTGATGCTAGTTTCCATACCGACAGGGACGACTTCAGGTCGCAGTCAGGATTTGTATTTACCTTAAACGGAGAAGCCATATCTTGGAAAAGTCAGAAACATGATACAATAGTAGATTCTACTACAGAGGCAGAGTATATTGCGGCAAGTGATGCGGCAAAGGAAGCTGTCTGGCTGAAGAATTTTATCTCGGATCTTAGAGTTGTTGCCAGTATCTCTAGACCGATCAATATATTCTGTGATAACTCAGGGGCTGTGGCACAAGCTAAAGAGCCTAGAGATCATCAGCAGACTAGGCACGTACTCAGGAAATATAACCTTATCCGAGAGATCATTGGAAGAGATGATATTAGACTACAAAATATACCGACGGACGAGAACGTTGCTGACCCGTTGACGAAGCCGCTAGCTAGGGCTAAGCATGAGAGGCATGCAAGTTCTATAGGAATGCAGTACCTAGAACATAGCAGCTAGTTCGTGTTTTTTGATTACTACTATAGATGTAACTTGAAACTCTTATATTATGTAATTACATTTCATGGGATTGAAATAGGAGGTTTTTACATAATTGTTTCTAGTTGTCTATTTTTAGCATGTTTAACCTATCCATGACAAGTCAAGTAATGAGTTGTCTAAATACCCGTAGCTACTTAATGTAGTGGGAGCTACATTAGGGAGGTAATGCTATTATGGATATTTGATGATTTATTTGGGTATGAATAAAAGCACAAGGTTGTGACCAAATATTCATAGATATTTATCAGGGGATAAATATTGGGGTGATCTGCATCGAGTTTACTTCATGGAGCGTTAACATAAGTAAACTTGATAGGTTGTCCTTAGACCTGAGATATTTGGTTTGGGCATGATAACTTCTGTACTTTAGCATGTTCTAACGTCACACCGTAACAGGGTGATCATAAGGGGCTTGTCTAGGTACAGCGGAAGCCATGTGCTCAAATTGCAAATAGTCAAGATGGGATTTGCACCTCTTTTTTAGGAGAGATATTTTTTGAGCTCCTCGACGATTAAGACTACTGAAAATGCGTGGCCGCGCTCGGTTAGAATGATAGTTCTTCATTCGGTAAACCGAAAACTGCAGAGTGTTGAAATCAGAGTCGAGAAAATCTGGGTAGTTAATAAGATCCCTGCTCCATGTCAAATACTAACATTACCAAAAAACCCCATTCAATCGGAAAAGCCTAGATAATCCAAGGCGTGGATTATGTCTCTAGATGTAAGAGATTTCATAGTCTGGTTAACCTAAGTGTCTGGCAAGGGACCTCCTTACGCCAACGATGTACAAGGAGTGTTACTTATCTTGCACAAGTGGGAGTCTGTTAGATTATGTGCAGAGATAGATAACATGTACTATCATGTCCAATACTATGTGACACTAAAGGATCACACCGCTGCACACCCAATTAGAACCTGTTGGATTTTACCTATTTGTGTATCACAATAATTAATAGTTTAATTAATTATTGAGAAAGAGAAAAATAATAAAAGTTATTTATTATTTAAAGGAGAAGTTAATATTTAGTTTAAATATTAACGGGACCAATTAATTAATAGTTATTAATTAATGAGAAAGGTCGAGGGTATATTCTATAATTGATTAATAGTTTAATTAAAGTTGGGCTTTAATTAAACGGGCTTAGGCCTAATAAGTGTTTACTATATAAACCATATTAAGCCTCATTAATCACATAAGTCAATTACAAGATTAACAAAAGAATACCCTAAGGCTCTATCCCTCCCTTCTCTTTCTCGGCGGCGCAAGAAGCCGAGACCAACCACCGTGCGACGGTGGCCGGCGGCGGCGCGGAACACACATACACACACACGCGGGTCACGTTTTGATCCGGGTTTAATCCTTAGGCGGTCTAGCAGCCATTTCGAGGTGGTGCAGTAGCGGTAGATAACCTGCGGCTGTCTAGAGGCATAAAGAATGTTTTGATTTACACTAATGGTATAACTTTCTGACCATTTTCCTCTTTTAGTTTCTGTACGAGTTAGATGAGATCACTGGAGGGGGTTTTATTCCGCTGTGCATGTTATTATATGTTTTTATACCCTACAAAACCCTTCAGAAGAGTCAATTCATGTCTCTTTTGATGAAGACTGTTTTGATCCAGTTGATAAGAGTCACGCTGACTTGGTCAGTCTGAGTGAGCTTGAAAGGCTTGAGGAAACCAACTTATCAAATCCAATGTATGTCATAGGAGCTGATAGTGATGATGGTGTGTGTTCATCAAAGAAATCATCACAAACTCCAAGGGATTCTCAAGCTGAGAAGGATGATGAGTTCATCAACCCCTTTGGAGCTGAAGTCACTCAGACTGAGAATCTCAGTGATCATCAGTTTGTTGACAATGCTGCTGTTGAGACTGAGGAGATAAGTTCACCTCAGGGCTCTCGACACCACTCAGATCTAGAACTAGACTCTCCTACTACAACATTCAAATTCCTCAAAGATCATCCTCAAGATCAAATTATTGGAAATGCCGAAGAAAAGGTCATGACCACTTCCAAGGCTACAGCTAATTACGCTGCACACTTTGGTTTCCAATCCCAAATGGAACCAAAGAAGACTGAAGAAGCCTTAGAGGATGAGGATTGGATTGAAGCTATGCAAGAGGAATTAAATGAGTTTGAGAGAAACAAAGTCTGGAACCTTGTCCATGCCCCCAAAGATCATACAGTTATAGGCACTAAGTGGGTCTATAAAAATAAAATGGACAAGGATGGAGTGATAATTAGGAACAAAGCCAGGCTAGTAGCACAACGGTATAAGCAAGAGGAAGGAATTGATTATGATAAGACCTTTGCCCTTGTTGCTAGAATTGAAGCCATAAGGTTGTTCCTGGCTTATGCAGCATATAAAGACTTCAAAGTCTATCAAATGGATGTGAAGAGTGCTTTCCTAAATGGAAAACTTCAGGGGGAAGTCTATGTGAAACAACCTCCTGGCTTTGTAAGTTCAAAGTTTCCACATCATATCTATAAGTTGGACAAGGCTTTGTATGGTCTTAAATAAGCTCCAAGAGCTTGGTATCATACACTGTCCACATATCTACCATCAATGGACTTCACCAGAGGTAGTATAGATAAGACACTCTTTATTAAAAAGAGTAAAAGGTAGGTGATTCTTGTACAAATCTATGTGGATGACATTATCTTTGGTTCTACCAATGAATCTCTGTGTGAGTGGTTTTCTAAAATAATGTCACAAAAGTACAAGATGAGCATGATGGGTGAGATGACATACTTCCTAGGCTTACAAATTCAACAAAAGCCTGATGGAATATTCATCAATCAAAGCAAGTATGTTCTTGATTTGATAAAGAAATATGGTTTTGATTCAAGTTCCACCATGAGAACACCCATGTCACCAGCTGTCAAGCTGAGTAAAGACTCAGAGGGTAAGTCTGTGTGTCAGTCTACCTATAGAGGAATGATAGGTTCATTACTCTATTTGACAGCTAGTAGACCTGATATCATGTTTGCTACATGTGTTTGTGCAAGATATCAAACAGATCCTAAAGAATCACATCTTCAAGCTGTGAAAATGATCTTTAGGTACCTTAAAGGTACACCAAATCTAGGTCATTGGTTTCCAAAAGACTCTGGATTTAAGTTAGTTGGTTTTTCTGATGCTGACTATGTTGGGTGCAAGTTGGATAGAAATCAACAACTGGAGGATGTCAATTACTTGGAGGGAAGCTAGTAACCTGGACTAGTAAGAAACAGAACTCAGTGGCTACTTCAACTGCTGAAGCTGAATATGTTGCAGCAGGAAGTTGTTGTGCTCAAATCCTATGGATGCAGCATCAACTTCAAGACTTTGGCATGAGTTTCGAGAAAACTCCTATCTTCTGTGATAACCAAAGTGCAATAGCCATCACTTACAATCCAGTTTTCCACTCAAGAACCAAGCACATTGAAATTAGACATCATCTCAAACGGGAAATCATGGAAAAAGGTAAAGTCGACATTAAGTTTATCTCCACTGATGACCAACAAGCAGATATCTTTACTAAACCCCTTGATGAAAAGAGGTTTATGTATCTGCTAAGTGAATTGGGTATGCTCAACCCTTAGCTAAGTGTCTAGAATTTGAGTTTTTCAGTTTGACAAAGACTAAGTGTCTTAAGCTGAGTGCACAGTTTATGAATATGTTTTCATAAACTGATAAATCGGTCAAGCAAAACGATGAGTTCACACGTTTGGTTAGTTCCAATATCTTTTAACTACTCAGTGTGGCTAACATGTATGTTTGAGTAAGTCTAAAACATAAATGACTATGTGTCGTTGGGTCTGAGCTATGTGCTTAACTGAAGCTGTGTGATTGGTTCACTTGTTTGGTCAGTTCTAAACATTCTTTAACTACTCAGTGTAGTTAAAATGTGCGTTTGAGTCGGTTTCAAACGTAAATGACTATGTGTCATTGATCCTGAGCTGTGTTCTCCGCTCAAGCTGAGTGTCCTACTCAAGCTGAGTGATCAATTCAAGCTGAGTACTTGATTTAGACTGAGTAATATGTTTACTCAGCTTGGTGTGTCCAACATATGAGTTAATTACTTAGTGTTATTAATTCATCTGTCAAAGCGTATCTGAGTTAGTTTCAAATCGTATCGTATATCAATTGTGTCTTGGTATATTTAAACAGTGTTTATAATCTTATTATGAGTTAATAATATTATTTTACACTTGTATCCGTTGGAAGATGATGTGTTTCTACCCTCTCACTGTTATATCAAGCCGTAAAATTTTCCGGCGTAACGGATAAAAAGGGGAATCCAACGGTAACTTTTCTCTCTCCTCAGATAGGTATATATAACTGTTGGTCCCTTGGTGAGAATAACAACAAGCAACAGTATGTAGAAGGGGGGGTTGAATACACTTTCTGCGGAAATTGAACAAATCAAATAAAAGTGTTACACACAGTAAATCAAACCACAACTAGTCGAATGCTTTTATTAATATGAAGATGATTACAATGCTTTGAATAAGAAGATGATTACATTAATTATCAAGTAAGCAACTCTTGATATATAATCACCTAATATAAATCTCTCAATCTCTCAAACTTAGCTATCTATAATCAACTTATCATTATACATACTGACGACTCTCTAAACAGGATTTTTCACAGATTGAATCAACTAATGATTACTTACCAATATCACAACTGATGTGATAATTCGAACACACGAATGATCTGGCAATCTGTGAGTTTCTTGATCACGTTGAACTGACAAACAATGATTCAAGAATCGTAACACATACGGTGAGGTGAGGTTTTCGGCTCTGTAATATTTATCAGAATCGTAGTCGTACCTCTAAACTTATCAGGAGATAAGTATTTATAATCCTGTTACTACGGTTCCTAACAAACTGGACTAATCCTAATTTGCTAACTAACTATCGGATAACTCGGATTCTTGAATCTAGAATCTTCTTATCTTGAGTCTTCAATCTTCAATCTTGATTCTGGAGTCTTCTTATCCGCGCCGTAGATATAGAGAGTTAAAACAGAATTTAAAACACATTTAAATTCTCTTGGACTAAGTTCTTTAGTCAGGCTAAGTTACCCAACTTGAAACTCATCAAGCTGAGTTCTTCGGGAACAAAGCCGAATTCAAACATGAACTAACACGTATAATTATTAACTCGTCCTTAGAAGTCCAAAGAGTTAAATAAAACAAATTTAGTAACTCTGTCGAGCTGACTCTGCTTCTAAGCTGAGTCACTCAGCTTGAAACACATCAAGCTGAATACTCGATATATACCTTATGTGACATACACAGATTATCAAACACATTAGTAATTTAACTAAGGTATAATATAAACTAATCGAACACATGCTCAGTTTACATTCAGCTTATACTCAGTCTGAAACACTATAAGTGTTCAGTCTGACTAAGCTTCATAATTATTTTTAAGTTATACGTAGAACTCATCTTACAAACTTAACTTTGTCTCATCAAATCTAAACTGACGAGATCATTTTCCCAACAAACTCCCCCTATTTGATGATGACAAAACAATCAAACAGTTCTTAAGTTTGTTTAACAGAATTATGTTTTAAATCTCAAACTTATTAAGATTTTATTATTTGAACTAATCAAATATTTATTGAACATATCAATTTTAATTGAACTTATCAATGTTAGCTGGAACACAACAACTTTTAGTTGAAAACACCAACTAATTCCATAAATGAATAAGAACTTATCTGTTATTCATTTTTGCTGAACTTATCAGACTTATGAATAGGAACACATCACAACATAGTTGAACATATTAAATTTTATACTTGTATTAATTGAGCTAATCATAATACAAAAATTGTTGATCACTTAGATCATGCACACATAGTGCTTACAAAAATATTAGAACTAATCTAACATTTACAAAATTAGAACTAATCTATTCTATCTGATGAACTCAGGATGTAGAAGCTCCCAGATGATGATCTCTTTATTGATCTCATCTAGCAGTCTTTCAGCTTCATCGTTTCCGTGAAGTTCCTTCTGTTGTACTCTAATGATTTTATTCAGCTTATACTTTATTAACTGATTTGACTCCTCATTACCACAACAGTTTCTTATTCTCAAGGCATCCTCACCTTTTAGATAGCAATTCTCATTTAGCTTAATAAAACTGGGATTACCTACCTGATCCTTAAACATGAAACCTTGAATAGGAGTGTTGATGCTTTGATTTTCACTGAATTCTACTCCTACAGGCATGTCAAACAAATTCTCCCACTGCAGAGCAGGAACTGGGACATACCTCAGTTCTTCAGCTCGAGCAATCAACTTTGAGACTTTAGATAGAATTTCTTGTTTGATCTGACTTCTTTTAAATTTCTTTAGCAGCATCATTATCCTTTGCCATTCAATGTAGCCCATCCTGTGAACGTATCTCAGGTCCATTCCCACTGTTGATTTGTCACTAAGCTTAAAAGTGAGAATGACAACTCCATTTACTCTGTTCAAGGTCATTCCTCTGATCTCTTTGTTGTAGCTCCTTCTGAAGTAACATTCATGCAGTTCTGCATCTAAGTATGGAATTAGATCAGGTCTTGGACCAGTGTATGTAGCTTCAGCTTGAGCCAAAGCTTTTCTTTCCTTTTCTTTTTCTTGGTCCTCTATCTCTTCCTCCTTTCTCTTTCTTAGCTCAGCTACAGAGATCCCAAGCTCATTTTCTTCTTCTTGCTCAAGCATCTCTATTAACTCTCTTGTAGCTTTTTCTTCTTCTGTCTCTTCCTCAGACTCAGAAACAGTATCAGCTTTAAGTTCAGATTCTTCTACCTTTTGTCTCTTAGCGGTAGGTTCCTCTCTGTTTATTTCTAACTCCCCCTCAGTCTGAGTCTTCCTCTCTGCTCCTTTAGCTAGAACTAGAAGAGCTTCAGCTTCAGCTCGAACTAGCTCAGCTTCAGTATCAGCTTGAACCTTCTCCCCTTTTTTGTCATTATCAATAGGGTTTGAAGTCCTTTGTTGTTGGAGTGCAGCAACTGCAGAGGCAATCTATTTAACATCCTCTGTCAGCTTCGCAAACCTCTGATAGATTTAACGTTTATGCTTCTTCTGCTTTAGGTGGAACAGACCAAATTGGGCCGCAATGTAGTCCTTCAGCTGCTGGATGCCTGAGGAGGCAGTTTCATTTTTAGGAGAGTCTTTGGGTGCATCATCCAAAGGTTGGTGTTTACCTTCAAATTCATTTACACCAGAGTCTTGAACCTGTGAATCACCCTAGTTTGAGGATGAAACATTGGCAGGTCGTGCAAGAGGGTGTGAGAAGTGAAGAGAAGTTAATGGTTTAGAGGGGGGTGATTGACCCTGGGGATTGGTCAGATTTTCAATGTTACCTGAGTGTGTCTGCTCAGGCACAGTAACAGGCTCTCCCATGGCTCGAGTAAGTATGGGCTGAGTAGACACCACACCCGGGTAAGGCCGTTGGGTTGTAATGAGCCTCGAGGTTGACACCTTAAGAGAAGGCGTCTCCCCCTCAACTCCTGCCTGTGGAGGGATCAGTGTGATCTCAGCTCCAGTGATGCCTTTAGATGTGGCACCACCAATGGCAGTTTTTCGGTGGTATATTAGGATATTCTCCCTAGCAGCAGTAGGCATACTAGGGGTGGCTTCAGATTGGGATTTATGTTGAAGATAAGGTGAAGGAGATGGGTTAGACTGAGCTAGGTTTACCTGAAGCAGCTTCTGAATGAGCTGGTTCAGCTTGAGCAGTGTGCTTAGCTTGAACCTCCGTGTCAGCTTGAGAAGCTCCCCCTTGATTCGATCCCTCAGCTTCACTCTCAGAAGACGAAGCCTCAGCAATTAACAACATGGGCTCACTCAGTCCCTCTTGCTCTCGGAAGATGTCGTTGTTGAACATCTTGGGGCTGAGTGTTGCCACTAGCGACAGCTCCTGATTGGCTTCGTAGAGTGCTGTCCCTAGCTCAGCTTCAAATGCTAAGGACAGGTACCTTATGAAAGGTACATGAAGGTCTCTTGTGGCCTTCATCACAGGGACCTTGAGTTCATTGAAGATGAGATGTGCAAAATCGATATTTCTTCCAAAGAACATGTTGTACAGCAACTGCATCTCGAACTCATTGATTTGGTCCAGTCCTCCAACCTTGGTACCAAGTGAACGAATCATAGTGGACAACATAAAACCCCATCCGGTTGGGAAAGTGGCCTTCTTGATCACCCTTCAGTTTGAGGGTGACCCATCTGTGGCAGAACAGACCTCACCACTTGTCTCGTCATAGCAGGCTCGAATTCGTCATGTTGAGGAAGACGAAGAATCTCCCTTAGCCTGTTAGCTGTGAGAGTAATGGTTCTCTCTCTATTCAACACTGTGCCTTTGATTGCGTCATTGATATGATCGTAAGTACACGAATACCAGAATTCCAGCAAGTGCTGAGGAACCATGTGCAGAGGTGCTCCGGTGAAAGAAAAAGCCAATGGGCATTTACGAATGTAATTGACCCATGGTTCATATCCTCTGTTAATCTTGCGTAGAGGGATTACCAGGCAAGCGCGCTGATTGTTGATTTTTATCAGCGGCAATCCGTTGTTTCGAAACGCAGCTCCTCTGACCATTCGATCACCAAGAACTAGAATTGTTCCTTCCATCGATTAAATTTTGATTACACAGAGTAATTACTTTGGAATGCTCACTGAGCGATTGTCTATAGCGCACTGAGCGACTTAGGGTTTTGAGCTCGATGGAACCGAAAATATGCATTTAGCAGAGAGCAGGGAAGGTATTTGAGAGGGTGAGAAGTCTGGATTGTAAGCGTAAACCCTCTAAACCGAACTTGATCGGTATATATACCTTTCCAAGGAGAGAGAAAAGTTACCGTTAGAAATCCCCCTTTTGATCCGTTACGCCGTAAAATTTTGATGTAACAGTAAGCGGGTAGAACTAATCATCTTCCAACGGATACTAATGTAATATAATAATATTGACTTACAATAAGATTATATACACTGATGTATTATACCTATACATAATTTAGGATAATACGCGATTTGAGACTGACCCAAATACGCAGGGGTCATGAATTAATCACACTTAGTAAATAACACATGAGTTTGGACACACCAAGTTGAGTAAACATATTACTCAGTTTAACTCAAGCACTCAGCTTGATTCAAGCACTCAGCTTGAAATGTGAACTCAGGTTGAGAATGAAACTCAGCTTGAGTAGAGCATACAGCGCATGGGTAATGACACTAAGTCATTTTCGTCTGAGACTGACTCAAACGAACCTATTAACCACACTGAGTAGTTAAAGAATGTTTGGAACCAACCAAACGTGTGAACCAATCACACAGTCTGAGTTAAGCACATAGCTCAGATTCAGTGACACTTAGTCATATATGTTTGAGACTGACTCAAACGGTATCATAACTATACTAAGTAGTTGAAGTGTGTTTGGAACTCACCAAACAAAAGAACTTATTGTTCAGCTTGATAAGATTCAGTTTATGAAAACTTATTCATTAACTGTGCACTCAGCTTAAGACACGTAGTCTTTGTCAAACTGAAAACTCGGATTCTAGACACTTAGCTAGGGGTTGAGCATACCCAAGTTACTTAGCAGATACATAAACCTCTTCTCATCAAGTGGTTTAGTAAATATATCTGCTAGTTGGTCATCAGTGGAAATAAATTTAATGTCAACTTTACCTTTTTCCACGATGTCCCTGATGAAGTGATGTCTAATTTCAATGTGCTTGGTTCTTGAGTGGAAGACTGGATTCTAATTGATGGCTATAGCGCTTTGGTTATCATAGAAGATAGGAGTTTTCTTGAAACTCATGCCAAAGTCCCGAAGCTGATGCTGCATCCATAGGATTTGAGCACAACAGCTACCTGCTGCAACATATTCAGCTTCAGCAGTTGAAGTAGCCACTGAGTTCTGTTTCTTACTAGTCCAGCTGACTAACTTCCCTCCAAGAATTTGACATCCTCCAGTAGTTGATTTTCTGTCTAACTTGCACCCAGCATAGTCAGCATCTGAAAAACCAACTAACTCAAATCCAGATTCCTTTGGATACCAAAGACCTAGATTTGGTGTACCTTTAAGGTACCTAAAGATCCTTTTCACAGCTTGAAGATGTGATTCTTTAGGATCTGCCTGATATCTTGCACAAACACATGTAGCAAACATAATATCAGGTCTACTAGCTGTCAAATAGAGCAATGAACCTATCATACCTCTATAGGTAGACTGACACACAGACATTCCATCTGAGTCTTTACTCAGCTTGACAGCTGGTGACATGGGTGTTTTCATGGTTGAACTTGAATCAAAACCATATTTCTTTATCAAATCAAGAACATACTTGCTTTGATTAATGAATATTCCATCAAGCTTTTGTAGAACTTGCAGGCCTAGGAAATATGTCATCTCACCCATCATACTCATCTTGTACTTTTGTGACATTATTTTGGAGAACCACTCACACAGAGATTCATTGGTAGAACAAAAAATGATGTCATCCACATAGATTTGTACAAGAATCACTTGTCCTTTACTTCTTTTAATAAAGAGTGTCATATCTATACTACCTATGGTGAACTCCATGGATAGTAGATAAGTGGACAGTGTATCATACCAAGCTCTTGGAGCTTGTTTAAGACCATACAAAGCCTTGTCTAAATTATAGACATGATGTGGAAACTTTGAACTTACAAAGCCAGGAGGTTGTTTCACATAGACTTCCTCCTGAAGTTTTCCATTTAGGAAAGCACTCTTCATGTCCATTTGATACACTTTGAAGTCTTTATAAGCTGCATAATCCAGGAACAGCCTTATGGCTTCAATTCTAGCAACAGGGGCAAATGTTTCATCATAATAGATTCTTTCCTCTTGCTTATACCCTTGTGCTACCAGCCTGGCTTTGTTCCTCACTATCACTCCATCCTTGTCCATTTTATTTCTATACTCCCACTTAGTGCCTATAATTGAATGATCTTTGGGGGCAGGGACAAGGTTCCAAACCTTATTTCTCTCAAACTCATTTAATTCCTCTTGCATAGCTTCAATCCAATCCTCATCCTCTAAGGCTTCCTCAGTCTTCTTTGGTTCCATTTGAGATAGAAAACCAAAGTCTGCAGCGTAATTAGCTGTAGCCTTGGACCTGGTCATGACCTTTTCTTGGACATTTCCAATAATTTGATCTTGAGGATGATCTTTGAGGAATTTAAATGTTGTAGTTGGAGTGTCTGGTTCTGAATCTGAGTGATGTGGAGAACTCTGAGGTGAACACACATCCTCAGTCTCAATAGCAGCATTGTTAACAAACTAATGATCACTGAGATTCTCAGCTTGAGTGACTTCAGCTCCAAAGGGGTTGACGAACTCATCATCCTTCTCAGCTTGAGAATCCCTTGGAGTTTGTGATGATTTCTTTGATGAACACACATCATCATCACTATCATCTCCTATGACATACATAGGATTTGATAAGTTTGTTTCCTTAGACCTTTCAAGCTCACTCAGACTGACCAAGTCAGCTTGACTCTTATCAGCTTGATCAAAACAGTCTTCATCAAAAGAGACATGAAATGATTCTTCTATTACCTTTCTCCTTGTATTATATATTCTATATGACTTGGAGATTGAGAAATAACCAACGAATAATCCAATATTAGTTTTAGGTTCCAACTTATGGAGCTGATTTGTTTGATTCAGCACATAGCATTTTGAACCAAAGATATGGAAATAACCTATATTGGGCTTTCTAGACTTATACATCTCATAAGATGTCTTTCCATGTCTTTTGACAATGATTGATCTATTTTCTGGGTATAGCAGGCTGTACTAACAGCTTCATCCAAGAAATAGAGTTTCAATCCTGCCTCACATAGCATTGTTATAGCAGCCTCAATTAGGGTTCTATTTCTCCTTTCAGCAACTCCATTCTGTTGTGGGGTTCTGACAGATGAGAAATTTTGTAATATTCCTTTTTGGTCACAGAAGCTTTCACGGGTAGAGTTCCTGAACTCAGTCCGATGATCACTTTTTAGTTGCTTTACAGACAAACCTTTTTGCAACTCTTCCTGTTTGATATAACTGATTATCTCCACGGCAGCCTTACTTTTAACTTTAAGGAATATTACCCAGGTGAATCGTGAGAACTCATCTACTATTACCAGTGTGTACTTCTTGCCACTCAGGCTTGGAGTACTTATGGGTCCAAACAGATCCATATGCAACATATGCAGTGGGTCTGTTATTGAAAAATTTTGCTTTGACTTAAAAGACCCTTTATGGTGTTTCCCTTGTTCACAAGCTGAGCACAATTTGTCTTTGACAAATGTGATCTTTGGTAATCCAGAGACTAACTCTTTATTGGACATCATATTTATATTTTTAAAGTTTAGATGAGATAAAAGTTTATGCCATAACCAACTCAGCTTAGGAACAGAATGGGAATACAAGCAGGTTTCAGTATAGGGATCAGCTGAATTTAGATCAAGTAGATACACATCTCATTCTCTTTTAGCTATTAATACAGGCTTTCCTTTAGCATTATAGATTGTTCTTTCTTTCTTCCTAAAAGTAACAACATTATCTTCATCACATAATTGACTGATACTAATCAGGTTGTGTTTGAGACCTTTGACATAGGTAACTCTCTTGAATGTAACTTTGCCAGCTTTCATCTTTCCATAGCCTTTAGTTCTTCCATGTGAGTTGTCTCCAAATGTTACTTTAGGACCTTCATCTTCTTGGAAATCGCTAAGAAATCCTTTCCACCCAGTCATGTGCCTTGAGCATCCACTAACCAAGTACAATTTACTTGAACCCTGCACATGAGATGAAAACTAAACACATTAGTTTTGTTTGGGAACCCACTTCTTGGTGGGTTCAGATGAGGAGCACTTAGCATCTCCATCTTGTTGAACTGACTGTTCAGCTTGAGCAGGAGCTGAGTCCTGTGTAGGCTGATCAGCTTGTTCTTGTTCAGGCCTTGAGTTTTCTGCATCACAGTCCTTAGCCTCATGACCTCTACTTCTGCACTTGTAGCATCTCCTTCTTCCAATGATTACAGGAGGTAGAGTGTCCAATAATCCTTGTGAGAACTTACTCTCAGTTTTAGGATTATATGTTGTGGATAACTTTTCAACTTTCTTAGCAAGTTGATTCACCTGATGATCACTGACTTTAGACTTACCTTTGTCATATCTGTGTTTGTTATCCTTTTGATGAGAAGTTTAACTAACATCCTTCTGTTCCATGACTTTGGACTTACCTTTGTTATGACTGCTGGAGTCACCAGTTTCAACAGGTTTGGACTTACCACTGTTGATATTCTTGGACTTACCAAGATCCACAACTTTGGACTTACCATTTTCGTGTTTTGACCTCTGACTTACAGTGGTCTTTCTGTTCTTGTAACTTCTCTCCGAGCCAGAAAGAGAATTTTGCCTTTTGAAAGGGTTTGGATTAAGCCTTTCTATGACCGAAGGTCTTTGAACAGACTGAGTGCCTAGTCTGTCCAGCACAGACTTACCATGCTATTTAGATGTTTAGCAGTCATTTCCATGGTCTTTAGCTTTCACAAACATATTGAATTTCAAGCTTGGATCATGTCTTTTCTCTGAGGCTGACTTCTGAAACTTAATCAGCTGTCTATCTTCCTCAGAATATGTACTTGCTATCTCATCATCAGCTACATAAGCTGCTGTTTGATAGTCACCTCCAAGTACAGCCTTTACCTGTTTAGGTATCTGTTGGTTTATGCACTTTTCAGCAAGCTTTGATGACTTACACCAAGACTCAGTAACCTTTTGAAGTTTGTCAGCTTTGTCTTTAGTTTCCTGAAGTTCTTCACTTAGAAGTTTATTAATGTGTCTTTGACATTCAAGATCACATTGTGCTTTCTTACCAACATCAATGAGAGACTTATTTTCCTTAATCTCATTCTTGAGTTTAGTTATCTCATCTTTGAGGTCATTTTGAGACTTAAGGACGGTCTTGAAATCATTCAGCAGATAATCAAAAGCAAGACCCTTTTCTTCATCAGTATAAGAGTTGAAATTACTGACCTTATACATGGAAGCAGGATCCCAGTCACTAAGCTTCTTGTTTTCCTCAGCTTCCTTCATGTCAGCTTCAAAAGTTGACTCAGACAAACCATAATCAACCTCATCTATCTCCAACTCTTCATCTTCTTGAGCCATCAGACATACATCATCATCTGAGGTAGATGATTCTATATCCCAGGTTTCAGCAATTAGTCCTTTTGCACTGGGTTTGTCTTCAGGCTTTCCTTTCTTAAGCTGAGTGTATTTCTTCTTGTATTTATCAGCTCTGTAAGCATATTTATCAACAACTGATGTTGATTCTACCTTCTTTAATCTACACTCAGCAGCAATGTGTCCCTTCTTCTGACAGTTGAAGCACACAACATTCTTGGGATCAAAGGAATTTTTTCCTTTGCCCCTGTCAGATCTTCCTCTTCCCCTTGGAGCTCTTCTCAAACGTCTGGCTAACATTGCCATTTGCTCAGTGATATTCTGAACATCATCAGTATCACTTGAGTCTGAGTCTGAGTGGTCAGATTGAGATTCTGACTCAGTCTCAGATTCAACAACTAGTGTCTTGGAACTTTTCTTCTTTTTCTGTGCAACCAATCCAACTTCATTCTTATCCAAATACTCATTGAGTTGTTGTTGAGAAGTTCTCTTGTGTTCAGTGATTTGTTCATGATTTAGCAAGAACTCATAAATGGACTGTAGGTTGTACACGTGCAGTGTTCCCCCAGCCCTCAGTGCTGTAGTTATATCATTAAATCTCTCTGGTAACACATCCAGAAACTTCAGCACAAGTTTAGATTCATCTTTCTTCACACCCACACTTAGTAGGTCATTTATCAAGCAGTGAAACCTTGTGAACAAATCTGACAAGGTTTCATTCTTCTTTGAAAAGAAGTGTTCATAAGATCTATTCAAATGAATTCTCTTATGTTGCTTGACCAGATCCGATACCAGTTGTTGGTCTCAAATATCTTTTGCAGTTTGACACCCAGTCAACGTGCGAAAGATTTCGTTGGTCAGGGCATTTGCCAGAACACTTTTTGTCTTGTCATCCAGATTGAAGAGTTTCCAATCTTCATCAGTCCAAGATGCCATAGGCTTTCTTGTTTCCTTTTCATATCTGCCAGGAGACGTATCACTAACAGTAGCAGGAATCTTGGGGATTATAGGTCCTTTTGTGACAACATCCGACATACGGTTGTCAATGGACTTGAGGAACAACATGGCTCTGAACTTCCACAATGGATAGTCAGACCCATCAAATATGGGACAGCCTTTGGCAGACATCTGTGGAAAGTTTGATGAATTGTTTCTTGTAGACTTTGTAAACTTTCTCAGAATCTTGAACTTTCAACTAATGAAATTGTTCAGCCTGCTCTGATACCAGTTGTTGGTCCCTTGGTGAGAATAACAACAAGCAACAGTGTGTACAAGGCGGGGTTGAATACACTTTCTGCGGAAATTGAACAAATCAAATAAAAGTGTTACACACAGTAAATCAAACCACAACTAGTCGAATGCTTTTATTAATATGAAGATGATTACAATGCTTTGAATAAGAAGATGATTACATTAATTATCAAGTAAGCAACTCTTGATATATAATAACCTAATATAAATCTCTCAATCTCTCAAACTTAGCTATCTATAATCAACTTATGATTATAGATACTAACGACTCTCTAAACAGGTTTTTTCACAGATTGAATCAACTAATGATTACTGACCAATATCACAACTGATGTGATAATTCGAACACACGAATGATCTGGAATCTGTGAGTTTCTTGATCATGTTGAATTGAAAAACAATGATTCAAGAATCGTAACACATACGGTGAGGTGAGGTTTTCGACTGTATAATCTTTATCAGAATCGTAGTCGTACCTCTAAACTTATCAGGAGATAAGTATTTATAATCATGTTGCTACAGTTCCTAACAAACTGGACTAATCCTAATTTGCTAACTAACTATCGGATAACTCGGAATCTTGAATCTAGAATCGTCTTATCTTGAGTCTTCAATCTTCAATCTTGATTCTGGAGTCTTCTTATCTGCGCTGTAGATATAGAGAGTTAAAACATACTTTAAAACACATTTAAATTCTCTTGGACGGACTTCTTTAGTCAGGCTGAGTTACTCAGCTTGAAACTCATCAAGCTGAGTTCTTCGGGAACAAACCCGAATTCAAACATGAACTAACACGTATAATTATTAACTCATCCTTAGAAGTCCAAAGAGTTAAATAAAACAAATTTAGTAACTCTGTCGAGCTGACTCTACTTCTAAGCTGCGTCACTCAGCTTGAAACACATCAAGCTGAATACTCGATATATACCTTATGTGACATACACAGATTATCAAACACATTAATTATTTAACTAAGGTATAATATATATAGATCGAACACATGCTCAGTTTACATTCAGCTTATACTCAGTCTGAAACACTATAAGTGTTCAGTCTGATTAAGCTTCATAATTATGTTTAAGTTATACGTAGAACTCATCTTACAAACTTAACTTTGTCTCATCAAATCTAAACTGATGAGATCATTTTCACAATAATAACGATTCTAACTGAAATTTAGAGGGTTACGCTTAAACTTCTCATCTCTAAACCTCTCATCTACTTATATATCTATTAACAAATTTGCTAAGTGCAATTCCCTGTTCCATCGACTCCAAAACCCTAACTCGCTCAGTGCGACGCTCATTGCTCAGTGCAAAGAAATCAGTTACTCAGTGTAATCTGCTTATTTCAACGATGGAAGGAACAATTCTCAATCTTAGAGATCGAATGGTAAGAGGTGCTGCATTCAAAAACAAAGGATTGCCGCTGATCAAAATCAACAATCAGCGTGCCTGCCTTGCAATTCCTCAACGCAAAATCAACAGGGGATAAGAACCATGGGTAAATTACATTCTAAAATGCCCATTGGCTTTTGCTTTCACTGGAGCACCTGTCAATATAGCTCCACAGCATCTTTTGGAGTTCTGGTACACATGCACCTTCAACCAGAACAGAGGAGAGATCACAAGCACTGTTCTCAATGGCGATAGAATAGTGGCCATCATGGTTCAACGGCTATGGGATGTTCTTCAACTCCCTGTTCAAGATGTGTTCGAGCCCACCGTGACTAGACAAGTGGCGAGGTTAGTTCTAACTCAAATGGGTAACCCTCAAACTGAAGGAGTGATTAAGAAGGCTACTTTCCCAACCAGCTGGGGCTTCATGGCTTCCACAGTTGTACGTTCACTAGGGACTAAAGTTGGAGGCTTAGCCCAAATTAACGAGTTTGAAATGCAACTGTTGTATAACATGTTCTTCAACAGACGCATAGACTATGCACTGCTCATCTTCAACGAGCTCAAAGTCCAAATAATGAAGACCACCAGGGACCTCCATGTGCCTTTCATAAGGTACTTGTCCTTGGTGATTGATGCTGAGTTGGGAGATCTTTATGAAGCTGGATGGGATGTGTTCCCAGCCCCCACACTCAGCCCAAAGATGTTCAACAACGACATCTTCCCGGAGCAAGAGGGTTTGAGTGAGCCCATGCTACTGATTACTGAGGGAGCTTCATCCGAAAGTGAAGAAGAGGGATCCACTCAAGGGGGAGCTTCTCATGCTGACACTGAGGTTCAGGCTGAGCACTCTGCTCAACCTGAACCAGTACACACTGAAGCTTCTTCTGGTAAGACCTCTCCACTTTCTCTTTCCTCTCATTTTTCTCCATCCACCTTTAGAGATAAGACTGCAGTGGAACCAACTCAGTCTAACCCATCTCCTCCACCTTCATTCCATTTTCAATCTCACTTTGAAGCCATCCCTAGTATGCCCTATGCTGCTAGAGAGAATATCCGAACCTATACATGTAAAACTGCCACAAGTGGTGCCACTCCTAAAGGTATCACTAGAGCTGAGAACACACTGATTCCTCCACCGGCATGAGTTTAGGGGGAGACGCCTACTCTTCAGGTGTCAACCTCAAGGCTTATTACTAGCCCTATACCTTATCCAGGTGTGGTGTTTACTCAGCCTACCCCTACTCGAACCATGGGAGAGCCAATTTTTGTGCCTAAGCAGACACACTCGGGTTATATTGAACATATGACCAATCCCCAGGGTCAATCACCCACCTCTATACCCATAAGCCAACCACCAACCCATACACTTCACATTTCGAGCCCCATTACTTCTCTTCACTTCTCATACCCACTCGCACGACCTGTCAATGTTTCATCTTCAAACTAAGGTGATTCACAGGGTCCATACTCTGGTGCAAATGAATTTGAAGGTAAACACCAACCTTTGGATGATGCACCCAAAGACTCTCCTCACACTAACACTGCCTCCTTAGGCATCCAGCAGCTGAAAGATTATGTTGCTGCTCAGTTTGGTTTGTTCCATCTCAAGCAGAAGAAGCAGAAACGCCAAATCTATCAGAGGCTTGAGAAGCTGACAAAGGATGTTCAAGAGATTGCCTCTGCAGTTGCTGCACTCCAACAACAAAAGACTTTAACTCCTATTGATGATGACAAAAAGCTGAAGCTGAAGCTCTACTAGTACTAGCTAAAGGAGCAGAGAGGAAGAGTCATGATGAGGGGGAGTTGAAAATAAATAAAGAGGAACCTGCAGCTAAGAGACAAAAGGTAGAAGAATCTGAACCTGAAGCTGACAGTGTTTCTGAAACTAAGGAAGAAACAGAAGAGGATAAAGCCCCATGGCTTATGATTGAAATGCTCGAACAAGAGGAAACCAATGAGTTAGGCATTTCGCTTGAGGAGCTAAGGAAGAGAAAAGAAAAGGAGGCAAAGGACCAAGAAAAAGAAAAGCAGAGAAAAGCTTTGGCCGAAGATGAAGCTACATACACTGGTCCGAGACCTGATCCTGTTCCATACACGGATGCAGAAATTCAAGAATGCTATTTCAGAAGGAGCTCCGGTAGGTATATCAAAGGCATGATCTTGAGCAGAATAGATGGAGCCATCATCCTCAACTTTGAATTTGAAGATAAATCTACAATGGGGATGGACGTGAGATATGTTCACAGGATGGGCTGTATAGAATGTCAAAGAATAATAATGATGCTCAAGAAGTTCAAACGAAGCCAAATCAAGCTGGACATCTTTACTAAAGTTTCTAAGCTGATTAACAGAGCTGAGGAATTGAGATATGTTCCAGTTCCTGGTCTGCAGTGGGAGAGCTTATTCGAGATACCTGAAGGTGTAGAGTTTAAAGAAAACAAAGGTATTTATCAAGCTGAGTGAGATATGTTATCTAAAAGCTAGGGATGCCATACATATAAGAAGTTGCTGTGGTGATAGCTCAAATCATTTCGTAAAGTATAAGTTGAATAAGATCAACAGAATGCAACAAAGAGAACTTAGAGGGGTTGCAGAAGCTGAAAGCCTCCTAGAAGAAATCAACAGAGAAATCATTATTTGGAGGTTCTACATCCTGAGTTCAAAAGATAAAATAGATTAATTCTATTTGTAAATATTAGATTAGTTCTAATATTTTTGTAATCACTTAGTGTGCATGATTTGAGTGATCAATATTTTTTGTATTATGATAAGTTCATCTAATACAAATATCTGTTTGATATGTTCAACTGTGTTATGATGTGTTCATATTTATTAGTCTGATAAGTTCAGCTTAAATGATAAAACTGATTAGTTCTTATTCATCAATGTATTCGGTTGGTGTGTTCAATAAAAGTTGGTTTCTTCCACATAAAATTGATAAGTTCAATTAATATTGATATGTTCAATCAATATTTGATTAGTTCAGATATAAAAATCTTAATAAGTTTAAGATTTAAAACATAATTATGTTAAATAAACTTATTAACTGTTTGATGGTTTTGTCATCATCAAATAGGGGGAGTTTGTTGGGAAAATGATCTCATCAGTTAAGATTTGATGAGACAAAGTTAAGTTTGTAAGATGTGTTCTACATATAACTTAAACAGAATTATAAAGCTTAGTCAGACTGAACACTCATAGTGATTTAAACTGAGTAAAAGATGAGTGTAAGTTGTACATATGTTTGATCAGCTTAGACTATATCTTAGTAAGATTATCAATGTGTTTGATAAGCTGTGTATGTCACCTAAGATATATATTGAGTATTCAGCTTGATGAGTTTCAAGCTGAGCGACTCAGCGTGAATACTGAGTCAGCTCAATAGAGTTGCTAAATATGTTTTAGTTAATTCTTTGGAATTCTGAGGATGAGTTAATAATTATACATGTTAGTCCATGTTTGTTTTCGAGTGTGTTCTCGAAGAACTCAGCTTGATGAGTTTCAAGCTGAGTAACTCAGTCCGAATAAAGAAGTCAGTTTAAGATAATTTAAATTTGTTTTAAATTTATCTTTTATATCTCTATATCTACGGCAAGGATAAGAAGATTCCAGAATCAAGATTGGAGATTGAAGACTCAAGATAAGAAGATTCAAAATTCAACATTCCGGATTATCCGATAGTTAGTTAGCGAATTAAGCTAAGTCTTAGTTTGTTAGATTCCGTAGGCACAGGGTTATAAATACTTATCTCCTGATAAGTTTAGAGGTATGACTCAGAACCAAAAAACAACTAAGTGTTGCAGAGCCAAACCTCACCTCACCATATGTGTTACGATTCTTGAATCACTGTTTGTCAGTTCAATGTGATCAAGATATTCACAGATTGCCAAGTTATTCGTGTGTTCGAATAATCACATTGGTTGTGATATTGGTAAGTTATCAATATGTGTAAATCCTGTTTAGAGAGTCGTCAGTATCTATAATCATAAGTTAATTATAGATAGCTAAGTTTGAGAGATTAAGAGATTCATATTAGGTGGTTATATATCAAGAGTTGCTTACTTGATAGTTATTGTAATCATCTTGTTATTCAAAGCATTGTAATCATCTTCTTAATACAAGCATTCGATTGATTGTTGTTTGATTTACTATGTGTAACACTTTTATTTGATTTGTTCAATTTCCGCAGAAAGTGTATTCAACCCCCCTTCTACACACCTGTTGCTTGTTGTTATTCTCACCAAGGGACCAACATATATACCGATCATAACCGGTTTAGAGAAGTTTACGCTTACAATTCTACCCTCTCATCTTCTCATACCTTTCGCAATCACCTCTATTGCTTAGTGCATTCCTCCGTTTATTTTCAACTCCCTAAATTGCTAAGTGCAGTTTTTAAAACGCTCAGTCCGAATATTAAGTTGCTTAGTGCTGATTCAACAAATTACTCAATGTAATTAGACAATGGACGGAATCACATTAGTTCTCAGTGATAGAATGGTTCGAGGTGCTCAGTTTAAGAATAATGGAGCGTCGTTGATCAAAATCAATAATCAACGGGCCTGTCTTGCAATTCCTCCAAGGAAACAAGGCAGAGGATATGAAATATGGGTGGATTACATCCGTAAAGGCCCCCTGGCATTCGCCTTCTGTGGCACACCACTCTACGTTGTTCCTCAACATCTTTTGGAGTTCTGGTACACCTGTACTTACAACCATAATATGGAGAGTGTTGGCATTTCTTGGGCTAGCAGCGGAAGAAAGGTACAACATATAAAGCCCAAGGTACAAACTATCAAAGCACAAAAACTAGAAATCCCAAAATGGACCAAACTCTATGTAAAGAAATGCAACTTGAAAAGAAGGAAAGAGGTTTTACCTTTCTCCTTAGCTCCAGAAATCTACTTGTCTCGTGATGTTGATGCTCCAAGAAGGAAATGTGGATCAACTAATGGAGTATACCCCGGTAACACGCCTACCTCAAGTGCTAGCAAGCCTCCATGGTACTTCAACTATGAAAACCACTTCTAGAACAACTACTTGATGAGACCAAAATCTGGAATACTCTCTAGAGCTCTCACTTGGTCTTAGTAGCACCAAAGAGAGTTTGTGTGTGTTTCTTAGAGAGAAAATAAGAGAAGATTCAAAACAAATGAATTCTCATAAGTCTCTCTTGGCTCCAGATCTGTATTTTACCCCACTCAACCGGCCAAATGCGTTTCTAAGTGTCACACTCGCATTGGCTAGCTTGGGAGGTGATTTGACAAAAAGTACATGCAGCCGTAGCACCGCTAACTCTTAGGATTTAGCGGCGCTAACCCCTTAATGTTAGCGGCGCTAACGCGGCCTGTCAGTGATTTGACAAAAAGTACATGCAGCCGTAGCGTCGCTAACTCTTAGGATTTAGCGGCGCTAATCCCTTAAAGTTAGCGGCTCTAACGTGGCCTGCGATGTCAACTTTTGTCTTTTGTCATATTTGGTCCCTTAACATAAGTTGCTGTCAGGTTAGACCCCGGTGTATGATCCAATAGGCCCATACATCATCAGCAGCGGTCGATATGGCGTACGTGCATTAATGGGCATATTTCTAACAAACTCCCACTTGCACATAATGCACCGTACCCATATAACCACAGACAAAGAGCGATCTCTAGCAAGGCATCAATGCCCCCAAGTCATTACGGGTTCCGCTTCTTTTGCAGAAAACCACTACCTACAAAAAGAACGTAGAGGTCCTATTGATAAGTGATCAAACATCCCTTTGTTCGCGATATCCTTGTGATCACGAGACATGGATTAATATGTCAATCTCCAGATCGTTCACGATTATGTTTCTCGATCTTGATTGGTGGTGACCAAAACTTAAGGACATATCTTATTCTCAATCTATATTCCTTTGTGCATGGCCATGCTTATTTTGGTGTCAGCGCCCAATCATCGAGGGGCCCAGGGATATCTCTCATATCAGAGGAACAAATTTCGTTGACTGTACAACCCTATAGCGTGAACCTTATCTTACTTAACTATTCCTTTTATAATAGCCAGTTACGAACTACGTTTTGAAATAGCCGAAGTAAGAAAGTTTCATGCCATAGTAAGGACATAATGATATTATCCTTCCGAGTCACTTGTAACCATGATCCATGAAGTGAACTCAGGTGTGGGTCTTCCAGTTACTTCAAAACTCCTTCCAAGCACATGTTACTCTTGCATTTCATGCATTCAATCCTTGATCAATGCACAACCAACACCTAACCTCAGCCTTAATTCAAACTTCCTTCCCTTGAAGAATGACTAGCTGTGGAAATTTAGAATGTATAAACATTATGGGAAGTGGTTAAACATGCTAAGATGGAACACAGTAAAGACCAATGAAGGTAACCGCGTCATGCGTATATATAGTCTCCACTATATATCGATACAATCATCGGTGAGCAGTACTGCTTACCATTCCCAAAGCTTATAAGTAAATCAAACATTTACTAAAACGATATTCAAGCCTAGTCATAAGCATGAACAATGTTATTATACCTAGTATGAGATCCATCACTAGTATTTGACAACGGCTTAACTATGGGATCATCTACACAATATCCCATTGTACTCTTTTGTATTCTCTTGTTAAACCACTTGCATAGTGTTTATCAAAGAGATCATACATAATGTAATCATAGTCATCATATCCTCAATGTTACTGAATTCAACAATAGGATTAATGACACTTATGATTATTAGAGTCGACATACTCTCAATGTAACTGAAGTTCACAATAGAGTCACTGACACTCATGTTTACTAGAGTCGACATACCCTTAATGTTATCGAAGTACACAATAGGGTCAATGACACTCATTTAAATCTAAATGTTGTATCTATACGATATATTTGAATATCCAAAAATTCGATTAAAATCGACAGTCTAACAAGCATAGATTGGCTTGCAGTAATAACTTACTCAAGATACTCATTGAACAATAATTTCATCAATAGGTTGAGAACAACCCTAAATTAGGACATTATTTTCATTGAATATATTTTACTAGGAACACATGAAACTCCCACTAGTCCTGACAAGAGTATCAGGCTTAATCTATGCTTTCTAGAAAACTCATTCCTTTGACTTTCTCGTAAAGCAAGATTACAGCCACAAGATACAAGTTTTGTCGACTTCACTAATGGACATAACTTGGATATAATGGATATGTAAGACCTCGGAACATGCTTCAAACATTTCCTCGACTCAATCCTGTGAAGGATCTAGGTTTTCCATTTCCATGTGAATTTACTTGTTTCCCTAAAAGCGACAACAATGCTTCACATATTCCAGACCTATTCTGGATTTTATGGATGAATAAGACCCTCGGAAAGTGCCTCAAGCATTTCCTCAACTTAATCCTATGAAGGCTTGCAGTAATAACTTACTCAAGATACTCATAGAACAATAATTTCATTAATAGGTTGAGAACAACCCTAAATTAGGAGATTATTTTCATTGAGTATATTTTACTAGGAACACATGAAACTCCCACTAGTCCTGACAAGAGTATCAGGCTTAATCTATGCTTTCTAGAAAACTCATTCCTTTGACTTTCTCGTAAAGCAAGATTACAGCCACAAGATGCAAATTTTGTCGACTTCAATCATGGACATAACTTGGATATAATGGATATGTAAGACCTCGGAACTAGCTTCAAACATTTCCTCGACTCAATCCTGTGAAGGATCTAGGTTTTCCATTTCCATGTGAATTTACTTGTTTCCCCAAAAGCGACAACAATGCTTCACATAATCCAGACCTAATCTGGATTTTATGGATGAATAAGACCCTCGAAAAGTGCCTCAAGCATTTCCTCAACTTAATCCTATGAAGGCTTCAGGTCTCTTATGTCCAAATTATCTTCAACATAACCACTAGAACACGTTTCCATATAATCAATATGAAACACTTTGTCTCTAGTCGGTATTTGAAGTTGTCCATTATTGCATATATGCTAGTCTCTTCACCCTTCTTGGATTACACCTCAGTTGCAGGATTAACCCAAGTTAAATACTTGGATGCAGCAAAAGATTACATCTATGTATACTATTCCTTTTTTATATTCACTATTGAACTCAGGGTCCCACTATGTTTTCGATGAATGGTAACATTACAATGATTTACCATCAAGCTGCTGTTAGTAAAATATGGCAACATCATATCTAAACAGCCTTCTTGAATTCCATCAGATTTAAAGAAGTAATGGATATTGTCAGGTTTTACCAGCATCTCTATGCTGATTAAATGCTAGTGTCAACATTAGGTCTCTTGTTTAAGTTTTACGTTCTTCCACTGGAATGCTTTTGTAAATTGTCCTTTTCCTTTTGAGCAACCAAACATGGTTCCCATAGGTTCAAGAAACAACTTCCAAAACTCAGATGAACTACTTAAACATAAGAGCATCAACTTAATATATAATTCATCCATCTCCCATTGAATGTAGACTGGATAATTTTAAGTTATGAGATTGACAAGCAAAGGACTCTTTCTAGTCAAAATCTCATTAGATACTTAGATGACCATCATGTTGGGTTTTAGATTGAGGACTTGGTTCATAAAAATAATGTATACCAATTACAATGAATACATGTTTTAGGCCTGCCTTTGACCAGATCATCAACAAAAATATCTAGTTTTTCTTAAACGTGACACCATGTACAAATGTGTCTTTTAGAGAAAATGAATTATGGGTTAAACCCATGATCCATTTTATGTTTAAACCAATATAGATAAGAAAACATAGCATCTATTCTGGATCTAAGAATTTATATCTATATGCCTTTAATGATTCTTAATTTTTTTTCAGGTTAGTTCCGAACACCTACAGGTTTCAGACACAAACCTTTTGTCTAGTTAAACATTCTCCCAACAACTATCATAAAGATGGTGATGGAGAATTTTACTAGTGTCACTCTATATGGCATACTTGAACGGATTATCCACATAAGTGTGATCAAAATCCAACAAGACATAATCCTTCCTACCGACACTGGTGACGGATTTCTTAATCACCCTAGTACGACAAACAAGATTTATATCTTTCATTTAGCCCGAGGCTAAACTTTTTCAAAGATCCCAACCACATGGATCTAAGCGATGTAAATGTTGTTAACTTGGTCAAGATTGATTATGCCATTGAGCTAATGTATCCAAACCACTTTTGGATCTAAGAATCAATTATTCATGATTGCCTTATTACTTGTAACGAGCCACTGTGTATGCAATGATAATGATAAGTTTTGATAAAACATCTCAAAATAATTTTTCAAAAATGTTTCAATTCCAAGTCATATCCATCGTCATCAAATGTGTATTTGAGCACCATAAATGGTCAAAATAACACATAAGCATTGACATGGATCGAATTTGAAATGAAACCATCAAAATGAAATTTTTTCATAAAATACAAGATTCAAAATACATCCATCATCTTCAAAAGAACATACAATAAAGCAAGTCTTGCCACGCAGGGCATACATACAAAAGTAATAATTAATCCGGAAATAATGGCGAGACCAACACTCCCAATTCTCTTGTAGAATACAATCAACAAAATTTCTTCTTTAGAGATCCGGTTCTTCAAGCTCTTCCTTCTTGCAACGAACATACCTACACTTTGCAACATAAATAAATTTGTGACAAACGTGAGTCTTATAGCTCGGGTAAACAACCCAGCCTATTAAGGAATAGCAATAAAATATAATCATGAATGTACCTCAAGTAGGAAAATTAACTCTCTCTTTTCTGAGAAGTTTTATATCATCTCGGCACGAAGGGCAGGCATGACGGCCACAATCCCCAAATCTACTGCAGAAGTAGCAAACCACCCCTTGTTGAGTCTCCTTAGGCACATCATCAATGTCCATAGACTCAAAACTTGAAACAAGATTGGATACTCCAACTTCTACATTTGATGGGATCGATTTCTTCTTCTTCATGTTATGTTGTTCCTTAGAACCAAGAACGAGAGTGGATGAGGATGATGTATGCGTGGACATGTTAGATTCAACATCCTTCAACATTCCATGCAAGTCATCTATAGATATTTCATTTCCATGCATATGATAGTCCTCGACAAACTTTTCATATGATGCAGGCAGAGACTGAAGTATGAAATTCACACCAAGCTCCCTCCCTATAGGAAATCCTAGCCTCTCCATCTGGTCCATGTATGATTTCATCTTCAAACCATGGGCACTAACACTCCCGCCTTCCCGCATCTTACAACCGGCCAGACTTTTAACACACTCATAATGTTCTTGCCTAACTTGCTGTTGGAATTTATCCTTCAGCTGGTTAATCATGTCAAACACAGTCATGTGCTCAAATTACTTTCGCAGTTCCGAGCTCATACTTGATAACATGAGACAAGAAACATCGTGCTTATCCTGAACACGCTTTTCATACGCGTATCGGATAGTCCATTCCACATTGATTGCAGGTGGTTCAGGAAGGGGTTCCTCAAGGATGTGCAACTTAGACTCGGCACGTAGGACAATTCTCAATTGCCTAAGCCAGTCCACAAAGTTCACTCACGTGAGTTTCTCCCTTTGTAGAAACATACGAAGTAAAAAGTTCGACGTGCTGTGGTTATGATTCGACATCCTATATTAAATAGAGTACACGAATTAGTTAGTTTGATTTGAATCCTCATTAAAAATAATTACCCATATCGTCTAGTAACAAATATTTTAACAAGGGCTAAGAACCATATTTCACTCCAATTCATGACGAAGTTGCCGCGGATCACTTCATGGAGCTATTTAGGCCGATAACTATTTTACCGATTGCAATCTCTATTGCAACTCATAGACACTTGCGGGATCCTACGACAACCATCGGTCGTTTAGCATGTTTGATCCCTACTAGCACCTATTCCAAATTAAAATTCTTGGTTGACTCGTGTTAAGCTCGACAATCACTCAAGGATTTTAATTTGCAATTGTAAATCGTCCGTCAAGACATACGATGTCAAACCCACCAAAATTGGCTCGTGCTAAGCTCGACAACCAAAATTGTGAATTTGCCATACGCACCTTCCACACAGTTTTTTGAGAGTTGGCTCGTGCTAAGCTCGACAACCAAAACTCTTAAATCTAGATTCGGGTGTTATCGACTTACGGATGGTACAAAATTTACGTTTTACGGAAAAACGGGCTTTTGTTTCCGGCTTGGTTACAGATTAACTTGTTTAATGACAAAACCTATTTCCACTAGGTGAGTTAATCTTGAATGTGAGCACGTGCGAGAGTGGCAAACCATTTTACCAAATCTCTTGTGATTTTATTAATTTCGAAAAATTATCTAGCATGTGAATCCTAAAGCAAACCATGCAAGAAAAATAAAATCACATCATACGCATATAAACAAAATAAATTGGTAACCCTTGCCAAAATTCCTGTGCGTTCTTCCCGTGAGCCAAAACGGGTAGAACGTGGTCAATCTAAGGAAGGGAAAGTCTTCAATGCGCCCACTAGAACCGCCATCTCCAATGAACTTCACCGGCTTCTATGGACACGCTCCATTTCCTTCCTACTCGAAATTGTATGTCTTCATCCAAATTGTACAAAGTATACAATAGAAATTGAAATGGCGTACAAGCCACAATAATTTCCTATTTATCTATTACAATTACACGGATGAATTAAATGGCATGCAAGCCACAATATTATTACAAGTATAACAATCTTAATAAATATTATAGCCCATGTGATATAAAATCACCAAATGCATCCATAACACACAAAGTTAACCACAAGGTTAAAGGCAAGGTTTACCAATTTCAAATCAACCACATACAACCAAACATAATAAAATGGTAACAAAATTACCAAACAAAATCTGGAAAAAAATTCCAGAATCACAAAATAGCCAAAAATACCCGAGACCAAAACTGTTTTTATTTTGAAAACAAAACTGTCACTGCGCATTAGTGCCACTAACATTTATGAGTTAGCGCCGCTAACCCTGGTCGAACAGAAAACAAACATTTCGATTTTGGGATTTTCCAGGCCACCAAGTGCAAATCTTACATAGAGGTGGCTCTAATACCACCGTTGGGATTTCGTGGGCTAGCAGTAGAAGCAAGGTACAACATATAAAGCCCAAGGTACAAGCTATCAAATCACAAAAACTAGAAATCCCAAAATGGACCAAACTCTATGTAAAGAAATGCAACTTGAAAAGAAGGAAAGAGGTTTTACCTTTCTCCTTAGCTCCAGAAATCTACTTGTCTCGTGATGTTGATGCTCCAAGAAGGAAATGCGGATCAACTTATGGAGTATACCCCGGTAACACGCCAACCTCAAGTGCTAGCAAGCCTCCATGGTACTTCAACTATGAAAACCACTTCTGGAACAGCTACTTGATGAGACCAAAATCTAGAATACTCCCTAGAGCTCTCACTTGGTCTTAGTAGCACCAAAGAGAGTTTGTGTGTGTTTCTTAGAGAGAGAATAAGAGAAGATTCAAAACAAATGAACTCTCATAAGTCTCTCTTGGCTCCAGATCTGTATTTTACCCCACTCAACCGGCCAAATGCGTTTCTAAGTGTCACACTCGCATTGGCTAGCTTGGGAGGTGATTTGACAAAAAGTACATGCAGCCGTAGCGGCGCTAACTCTTAGGATTTAGCGGCGCTAACCCCTTAATGTTAGTGGCGCTAACGCGGCCTGTCAGTGATTTGACAAAAAGTACATGCAGCCGTAACGACGCTAACTCTTAGGATTTAGCGGCGCTAACCCCTTAAAGTTAGCGGCGCTAACGTGGCCTGCGATGTCAACTTTTGTCTGTTGTCATATTTGGTCCCTTAACTTAAGTTGATGTCTGGTTAGACCCTGGTGTATGACCCAATAGGCCCATACATCATCAGCAGCGGTCGATATGGCGTACGTGCATTAATGCGCATATTTCTAACAGAGAGATCACAGGAACTGTTCTAAATGGGGATAGAACAGTTGTCCTTTCTAAGCCATGGCTAAGGGAAGTTCTTCAACTCCCTCAATCTGATGAGTTCGAGCCGGATGTAACAAGGCAGGTGGCTAGGTCTGTCATACCCAGAATGGGTCACCTACAAACAGTGGGTGTTATTAAAAAGGCCACCTTTCCAACCAGTTGGGGTTTCATGGTGTCCACAGTGATTCGTTCACTTGGTACAAAGGTTAGAGGACTGGACCAACTTAGATTACTCTCAGCTCACCTTTATAGAGCTCAAGGTCCAAGTGATGAAGACCACAAAGGATCTTTATGTACCATTTATGAGGTACATGTCCTTGGCATTTGAAGCCGAGCTGGGGACATCACTGTATGAAGCTGATCAGGATGTGTTCCTATTTCCAACACTCAACTCTAAGATGTTTAATAATGACATCTTCCCCAGAGCAAGAGTGTCTGAGTGATCCCGTGCTGCTGATAGCTGAGGCAGCTTCATCAGAAAGTGAAGCAGAGGGATCAAATCAAGGGGGAGCTTCCCAAGCTAATCTAGAGGTTCAAGCTGAGCACTCTACTCAGGCTGAACCAGAAAATATTGAAGCTGCTTCTGGTAAGGTCTCTCTACTTTCTTCTTCTTCTCACTATTCTTCATCCACTTTTGGAGACAGGACTGTATTAAACCCAACTCAATCTAACCCATCTCCTACACCTTCCATTCAACTCCAATCTGTAGCCACCCCTAGTGTGCCCACTGCTGCTAGGGAGAACATCCAAACCTATACTCGTAAAACTGCCAAAAGTGGTGCTTCTCCTATAGGCATCACTGGAGCTGAGATCACACTGATCCCTCCCCAGGTAGGAGTTGAGGGGGGAGACGCATACTCTTCAGGTGTTAACCTCGAGGCTCGTTTCAACCCTTAAGCCTAAGGCGGGTATGGTGTCTACTCAGCCCATACTCTCTAGAGCCATGTGAGATCCTATTACTGTGCCTAAGCAGACACACTTAGGTAACATTGAAGAAATGACCAATCCCCATGTTCAATCACCCCCTCGAAACCAATAAGCCAACCACCTACCCATAAACTTCACATTTCGAGCCCTATTACTTCGCTTCACTTCTCACACCCCCATCCACGACCTGTCAATGTGTCATCTCAAGACCAAGGTGACTCACAGGGTCCAAACTCTGGTGCAAATGAGTTTAAGGGTATACACCAACCCTTAGATGATGCACCCAAGTTCCAACCCTCTCAAGCTGACTTGGACGATTTAATGAAATTCTTTAAAGGTCAGTTTAATACATTGCACCTCAAGAGAAAGAAGACTAAGAAGGATATGCTGAGGATTCTGGATTCTATCGATGAGGAGGTGTTGAGTTTGAAATCTGTTGTCGCTACCCTTCAACAAGAAAAGACATCAATCCCTGTTGATGATGACAAAAAGGGGGAGAATGTTCAAAAGGCTGAAGCAGAGTCTGTCCAAGCTGAAGCTTTATTACTATTGGCAAAGGGAGCAGATCAGATTGAGGGGGAGAAAGAAATGGAAATAGAAGTTGAGCCGACTAAAAAAGCAAAAGGCAAAAGACTAGTAGTGGTCAGCTCAGATGAGTCGGAAACCCCTCAACTGAAAAGAAGACAAATGATTCTTAGTGAATCAGCCTCAGATGAAGACTCTGCAGATAAAATGACACTACAAGAAAGAGCTTCTCTGCTGGAAGTAAGGAGATTGGAACAAGAAGATGCTGACCAGCTTGTGATATCTATCAACGAGTTAAGAAGAAGACAACTGGATGCTCAAGCTGTGTTAGTTGACTAGATAGAAGTAAGAAAACAGGTCTGGGCTGAGCAAATAAGAAAGCAGAATGAGTATTTAGCTAAACTCAAACTGCCTATTTAAGGAGGAAGAGGTAGAAGAACCTCCTGTTCAGGATCAACAAGAGGAGGAGAACATAACACAGTATTATACAAGATCTTACTTCTCTTCTCAGATTGATTCTCTCAAGTTGAGTTCAGTCCAAGGGATTATCATTATGGAGTTCGTCTTAAAGGATGGTGAATCAATTTCTCTGGATCTGAATCAACTTCATAAACTGAGATATGAAGAGTGGAAGCAAGTGACTATCCTCATCAAGCAGATGGAAAAGTCCTCTCTTAGGAATCAGGTTAAAGACGAAATCTTAAGGCTACTTGCAAGAGCTGATGCGATGCAAATCATACCCAGATTTGAGATAGCTACTCTACTGACTTCTTTTCATAAAGTTGGAAAGAAGAAACAAACAAAGCCAGCTGGACTAGCAAATACAGACCAGTAGAGTCTAAATATTCCTGAAGGCATGGAATTCAAAGAAAATACCTTTGTGGAAAAGCCTCAGAAAGGATTTATGTACTTATACAGGAATGGTGTACAATGCTTCTAGTCTGATGCAAGTATCTATACATGTGGGGTATCTCAGGTGTTTGCTCTGAGACAAATAGTGGAAAATACTAAACAAACTGCAAGGTTTAGATACAGAATTAACAGAGCAATAAGATCACAGAAGGATCAGCTTCAACACTTACCTAATTTGCAAGAAATACTTGAAGAAATCAACAGGAAGATCAAGGAGTTTGAAGAGCTGCATCCTGAATAGATTAGTTCTATTTGTAATTATTAGATTAGTTCTAATAATTTTGTAAGCACTAAGTGTGCACGATCTGAGTGATCAAAACTTTTGTATTATGATATGTTCAAGTAATACAAGTATTAGTTTGATATGTTCAACTATATTATGATATGTTCATAATTATGAGTCTGATAAGTTCAGCTTGAATGAATAATAGATTAGTTCTTATTCATTAATATGTTTAGTTGGTGTGTTAAACTTAAAGTTGGTATGTTCCACTTATAAATGATAAGTTCAATTAAAATTGATATGTTCAATTAATATTTGATTAGTTCAAAAATAAAAAGTTAATAAGTTTGAGATTTTAAAACATAATTCTGTTAAACAAACTTAAGAATTTTTTGATGGTTTTGTCATCATCAAATAGGGGGAGTTTGTTGGGAAAATGATCTCATCAGTTTAAGATTTAATGAGACAAAGTTAATTTTGTAGATATGTTCTAAATACAACTTAAACAGAATTATGGAGTTTGTTCATGTTTGTTTTCGAGTCTGTTCTCGAAGAACTCAACTTGATGAGTTTCAAGCTGAGTAACTCAGTCCGAGCAAGAAGTTAGTTTAAGATAATTTAAATATGTTTTAAATTTATCTTATAACTCTCTATAACTACGGGAAGAATAAGAAGACTCCAGAATAAAGATTGAAGATTGAAGACTCAAGATAAGAAGATTCAAGATTCAAGATTCCGGTTTATCCGTTAGTTACTTAGCAAATTAGGATTAGTCCAGTTTGTTAGGAACTGTAGGAACAAGATTATAAATAATTATCATCCTGATAAGTTTATAGGTATGACGACTATGACTACGATTACAACTAAGTATTGCATAGTAAAATACCTCACCTCAACCGTATGTGTTACGATTCTTGAATCACTGTTCAACGTGATCAAGAAATTCACAGATTGCCAAGCTATTCGTGTGTTCGAATATTCACATTAGTTATGAAATTGGTAAGTGTTCAATCTGTGATTAAATCCTGTTTAGAGACACGTCCAGTATCTATAATCATAAGTTGATTATAGATAGCTAAGTTTGAAAGATTGAGAGATTTATATTAGGTGTTTACATATCAAGAGTTGCTTACTTGATAGAGTCTGTAATCATCTTCTTATTAATGAAAAGCAAAGAGTTCGACTGTGGTTTGATTTACTATGTGTAACACTTTATTTTGATTTGTTCAATATCCGTAGAAAGTGTATTCAACCCCACTTCTACACATCTATTGCTTGTTGTTATTCTCACCAAGGGACCAACACATTAAGTGTTAGCGGCGCTATCACCTAAAAGTTAGCGCCGCTAACTTGGCCTGCATGGTAAACTTTTGTCATTTGCCAATTTTGATCCCTTTACTTAGTTGCTGTCAGGTTTGACCCCAGTGTATGACCCAATAGGCCCATACATCATCAGCAGTGATTCAAACGGCGTATATGCATCAGTGGGCACATTCTAACAAACTTCCACTTGCACAAGATGCATCGTATCTTTAAATCACAGACAATGAGCAGCCTCTAGCAAAGCATCATTGACCCCAAGTCAGTATGAGTTTCGTTATAAAAAACAAACCAATTCATAAGAAATGGTCCTAAAGACAAGTGATCTTAGACATCCTTTTGTTCGCGATATCCTTGTGAACACGAGACATGGATTAAATGTCAATCTCCAGATCTTTCACTATTATGTTTCTCGATCTTTATTGGTGGTGACCCAAAGTTAAGGACATATCTGATTCTATATCAATATTCCTTCCGCATGGCCATGCATAGTTTTTGGTGTCAGCTCCCAATCATCTAGGGGCCCAGGGATATCTCTCATATCAGAGGAACAAATTCCTTTGACTGTATAACCATATTGTTGGAGTATGCCCACTGACACACGTATGCCGTATCACTGCCGATCATGTGCGGGCCTATTAGGTCATACACCTAACTTCTACCCAAATAGCCCTAAGTGAAAACAGCCGGTCGTAATGGTCAAATTCCAGTTGACCTAGGCTTCACGACCGTGAAGGATGCTCCACGGGTCGTGAAGCAAGGTGTCCCCACGAGTTCCTACATGGGCTTTACAGCTCATGGACCAATGTGGCTTCACGGTCCTTCACGGGCCGTGAAGGGATCGTGAAGGATAAAATGCGCCACGGATACCTCCACGACTTGCAGAAACACGGCACGGGCCGTGAATTTTTTAAGCTTCACTGTCCGTGAGAGCCCGTGAGGGGTCGTGAAGCCCGGAAAACTAAGTGGCACTTGAATTTTATTGGCTGTGGTTTAGTGGTCCAATCAAAATTCAAGTTGTGGCCGGCTAAGGGACTCCAAGTGACAAAAACATGGTTTATTTAAGGTGTTACCTTGATAGCCATTTAATCCTTTTGTCATTTTGAAAGCATAAACACTCTAAACACTTCAAAGAGGAGTTATTGTGAGGTTGAGTGTTTAGTTCCGGAGATAAGAGGGCTAAGATTGTTGTTCAACAAAGAGTGTGTGAACTATAATTGATTTGCTATCACAAAGGTAGAAGTTCTTTGGTGTATAACTTCGGTGGAGGAGCTTGGACGCCATTTTCTTCAAGTTTTAGTTCATCCCAACCAAGTTCAACCTTTATCCACTAGCTAGGAGCTTAGGAGAAAGGTATAACCATTTATACCCTTGTGTTTGTCTTGTTATGGTTGCATGCAAGTTAGTTTCAAGTTTATACCATTCTATGGAGTTCAAGAAATTGTTGATGTAAATTGCTTATATCTTTGCTTCCGTTGCGTTTCTGTGATGTACTTGAACTCCTACACCTATACCATACTTCTTGGCTTACCTAATCATTCCCTTTATCATAGCCAGTCACGAACTGCTTTTGAAAATGGATAAAGCAAGGAAGAACCATGATATAGCGATTCATACGTCTCAGTTCTAAGGACGTAAGATATTATCATCCCAAGTTACTCGTGACTATAATCCATGAAGTATAATTAGGTGTGGGTCTTCCAGTCACTTGAAACTCTTTTCAAGCACAGATAGGCATTGCACATTAATTCAACCATTTTGAATTCAAGGTCATATGCTTATCTCAGTCTTAATTCAATCTTTCTTCCATAAGATTGACTGACTGTGGAAAGTTTGAAATATAATATAATATTTCTGGAAGTGATTAAACATGCTAAGATATAACACATTAAAGTCTTATGAATGTAACCGTATCAGACGCATATATAATCTCTATTACATATCGAAACAATCATAAGTTACAATACTGTCTTTATCGTTCCCAAAATAAAATTACATATCAAACGAACTAAATACAAAACTCAAGCCAAATCGCTAGCAAATCTTACACCTATTGCTCTAGTGTGAGATTCATGAGCTGCTTGCGGTAACGGCTTAGTGAATGGATCCGCCATGTTTCCATCCGCTGCTACTCTGCTGATGACGACTTCACCACTTTCAATTACATCTCGTATAAAGTGGTCTTTGCGCAATATGTGTCTTGTCCTCTTGTGAGCTCTTGGTTCCTTTGCCAAAGCCACCATACCCTCATTGTCACAAAATATCTCAATAGGGTCAGCGATGCTTGGAACCACTCCTAGATCATGGATGAATTTCTTCATCCACACGGCCTCCTTTCGGCTTCACTTGCCGCAATGTACTCCGATTCAGTATCCGAATCAGTCACCGTGTCTTGCTTCGAACTCCTCCAGCTGACAGCACCACCATTTAACAAGAATACAAACCCCGATTGTGATCGGCAGTCATCTCTGTGTGTTTGGAAGCTGGCATCCGAGTAACCATTTACTCTAAGCTCTTCTTCCCCACCATATACTAAGAACATCTCTTTCATACGCCTAAGGTATTTGAGAATGTTCTTTACGCCTCTCCAATGAGGTTTCCTGGGATTCGCCTGATATCTACTAGTCATGCTTAAAGCACATGACACATCAGGACGAGTGCATAACATGGCGTACATGATCGATCCCACAGCTGAAGCATATGGTACTCGCCTAATTATTTCTACCTCCTCTTGGGAGGTAGAACATTGAGTCTTGCTCAATGTCAAGCCATGCAACATAGGAAGGTTTCCTTTCTTAGATTCATCCATGTTAAAGCGTCTCACGACCTTTTCTATGTATGCACTTTGTGAAAGCACGAGCAGCCTTCTAGATCTATCTCTATAGATCTTGATCCCTAGAATACAGCTTGCATCCCCTAGATCCTTCATTGAAAATCAACTCCCTAGCCAATCTTTAACACTCCTTAGACTCGGGATGTGATTTCCAATGAGTAGAATATCATCTACATATAGGATTAAGAAGAAAATTGTGCTTCCACTAGCCCTGATATATACACACGGTTGATCTTTGCTTTTCGAAAATCCAAATTCTTTGATTTTATCATCAAATCATAGATTCCAGCTTCGAGATGCTTGTTTGAGACCATAAATGGACTTCTTCAGTTTACAAACCTTGTTCGGATACTCCGGATGTACAAAACCATCAGGTTGTGTCATATACACCTCTTCGGCAAGCTTCCCGTTAAGGAAGGCAGTTTTAACATCCATTTGCCATATTTCATAATCATAAAATGCAGAAATTGCTAGTAGTATCCGAATAGACTTCAACATTGCCACTGGGGAAAAGGTTTCATCATAGTCTATACCATGTTTCTGAGTGAAACCCTTCACCACCAGTCGTGCTTTGAAGGTATCCAAGGTTCCGTCCATGCCGGTCTTCTTCTCGAAGACCCATTTACACCCTACGGGTTTAACCCCTGGCGTAGGATCAACCAGTTCCCAAACCTGGTTATCCGACATGGAATGCATCTCGTTTTCAATTGCTTCTCTCCACTTTGCAGACTCAGGGCCTGCCAGGGCTTCCTTGTAGTTGGTGGGCTCATCACCACTAACTCACCACCCTCAGATAAGTGAAATCCATATCTCTCTGGCTCATTACGAGTTCTACTGGAACGCCTCGGAGTAGGCAATGAACGAGTGTCAGGTACTGCAACATTTTCTTGCTCAGTCTCAACCGTGTTAGGTTGAGCGCTAGTGCCAACCTCAAGTCCTTTATAAGTTGACCCTTGATCTTCCTCAAGGCCAATTTCCTTATTGCCTCTTAGTTTGGATAACATTTCTCATTCTAGGAAAAATGCCTTTCGAGCAACAAATACTTTGTTCTCAGAAGGCTTATAGAATAAATATCCAACACCGGCAGGAGGATATCTGATAAAGTAACACCTTTCCGAGCGAGGTTCAAGTTTTTCCTCGGCCTCACGTCTCACGTAGGCTTGACAACCCCAAACTCGTAGGAATGAAAGTGCCGGCTTCTTATTATGCCACATTTCATAAGGTGTTTTTGCAACTTTCTTAGTTGGGACGAGGTTAAGGACTCTTACCGCCGTTTCCAGAGAATATCCCCAGAAACTAATAGGTACCTCAGTTCGACACATCATAGACCTTACCATGTCTAGTAAATTTTGGTTCCTCCTCTTAGCAACCCCATTTAATTGTGGAGTCCTTGGAGGTGTCAATTGTGAAACAATTCCACAATTTCTAAGATTATCTTTATTGTTTTGCCCAATTGATTCTGAACTTCGTTTTGGAAAGTCTTGAACACCTCAAAGGTTTCATGCTTGTGTTTAACAAGGTAGACATATCCATACCTACTATAATCATCTATAAAGGTTACGAAGTATCTTGAGTTATTCCATGTGACATGCTTGAAAGGTCCACATACATCCTTATGAATGATAACTAAAAGGTCCTTACCCCTGTCACTAGTTCCTGTGAAGGGTGCTTTTGTCATCTTCCCTAATAAGCAAGATTCGCATACATCATTTGACCCATGGTTAAATGATTCCAAGATCCCATCCGCTTGGAGCTTGGTGATGTGAGTCTTGTTTATGTGGCCAAGACGACTATGCCAAAAAGAGAACTTGTCCAAACCATTTTTGGCGTTAGAATCAATGTTCCTGATAGATTCTCTAGATTCAACGCATGAATTTGCCTCATATATGCCATGACATGGTAATGCTTTAAAATAAACATCATTTTTAATGCAAATAATGGTTCCACAATCAAATTTGAAATCATAACTGTCGTCATAGAAAGCATGAAAAGAAATAATGTTTGTTGCCACTTTGGGCGAATAGCATACATTTTTAAAAAAATGGAATTGCCGGTCTTGAAATGAAGCTCCAAGTCTCCTCTTGCTTCTACTGGGACAATTTCCGAATTTCCCATCACAAGATCCAGCTCTCCCTGTTCCAAGCTTCTACTTGTCCTTAGCACCTGCACCATATTACATATGTGAGTGCCATAGCCGGTATCTAAAACCCAGCCTTTAGAAGTAGAAGTTTAATGCAATTCTATCATGAACGTATCTGAAGAGTCGGGTCCCGATATGCTCATCGCCGTGAGCTTATTGAGCCCCTCAAGGTACTTTGGGCAGGTTCGGCGGTAATGGCCCTTGCCCCCGCAGAAGAAGCATTGGGCATCCTCCGGGGTCTTTGCTTGGGGAGATTTCCCTTTGCCCTTACCGTCGGAGGTAGGGTTGGGCTTGGTTTCACCAACCTTTCCCTTACTCTTCCCTTTGGAAGAGTTTCCCTTCTTCTTCTTCTTGGAGATGCGGCCCTCCCGGATTGTCAAGATAGGAGTGGAAGAAGAGGATGGCTTGTTCTTGGTCATGCTCGCCTCAGCAGTTTTGAGCATGCCATGCAACTTCATCACGGTTTTATCCATGCTATGCATATGATAACTCATGACAAATTGATCATATGCACTGGGCAGAGATTGGAGGATGAAGTCGACCGCCATCTCCCTCCCCATGGTAAAACCTAACTTCTCCATGCGTTCAATGTTTGCTTTCATCCGCAAAACATGAGCTCTCACATTCCCGCCCTCTTGGAGCTTGCACGCAAGGACGGAATTGAAGCATTCGTACCTTTCTTGCCTCGCTTGCTATTGGAACATGTCCTTCAGCTGCACGAACAAGTCGTAAGCAATCAAGTGCTCCAATTGCTTTTGCAAATCGGAGCTCATGGTGCTCAACATTAGGCACGTAACCTCTTCGGTCTCTTTGACGCGTTTATCATGTGCCTCTTTGTCCGTCTTTGAGGCATTGCTCGCAGGTGCCTCGGGTAGGGGTTCCTCAATGGTATGCAAATTTCCTTCATAGCGTACGACAAGCCTCAGCTGGCTATACCAATCCATTAAATTGCTACCGTCGAGTTTCTCCTTCTTAAGGAAAACTCAGAGAGAAACGTTGGTGGTGGTGTTGTTTGCGCTTGTTGATGCCATCTAAAATTGCAAAGTAGATTTTAGTTAGTTTGATATTTTATCTTGTTAAAACAATTTACCCATAAAAGAATTATCTTAACAAGGGTAAGAACCGTATTTCATTCTACCATGTGACGGGGTTACCGCGGATCACATGATCAAACATGCCAAATGACCATTGGATGTCGTAGAATCCCGCAATGCGCTAAGGATTGCAATAGAGATTGCAATTGGCAAAATTGTTGCCGACCTAAATAGTTTTATCATGTGATCCGCGGTAACCCCGTCACATGGTGGGATGAAATATGGTTCTTAGCCTTGTTAAAGTTAATTCTTTATGGGTAAATTAATTTAACAAGATAATACATATGCAACAAACTAACTTAAGTCTACTTTGCAATTTTAGATGGCATCAACAAGCGCAAACACCACCACCACAAACGTTTCTCTACGAGTTTTCCTCGAGAAGGAGAAACTCGATGGTAGCAACTTCATGGATTGGTATAGGCAGCTTAAGCTTGTCCTACGCTATGAAAGGAAGATGCACACCATAGAGGAACCCTTACCCGAGGCACCTCCAAGCGGTGCAACGAGGGCAATCCGTGAGGCGTACGAGAAACGCCTCAAGGAGACTGAGGAGATTACATGCCTCATTTTGCAAAAGCAAATGGATCAATTGGGTACTCACGACCTGATCGTGCAGCTGCGGGATATGTTCCAGCAGCAGGCGAGGCAGGAGAGGTATGAATGCTTCAAGTCGGTTCTCGCTTGCAAGCTTCAAGATGGAGGGAACGTGAGTGCTCATGCTTTGCGTATGAAAGCAAACATTGAGCGCATGGAGAAGCTAGGATTTACCATCGGGAGGGAGATGGCGGTCGACATGATATGCTCAAGACTGCCGAAGCGAGCATGACCAAGAGCATACCTTCCTCCTCCTCCACTCCCGTTCTAGCCATCCGGGAAGGCCGCATAACCAAAAAGAAGGTCGCCCCTTCCAGGAAAGGGATGGGTAAGGGAAAGGTTGGCGCTGCCAAGTCTGCCCCGGCCTTCGAAGGCAAGGGTAAGGGGGAGATTCCCCAACCCAAGACTCTGGAGGATGCGGAGTGCTTCTTTTGTGGGGGCAAGGGCCACTACCGCCGAAGCTGCCCCAAGTACTTGGAGGGACTCAATAAGCTCTAGGCAATGAGCATATCGGGCCCGAAATCTTTAGGTACGTTCATGATAGAACTCCATCATACTTCTACTTCTAAAGGCTGGGTCTTGGATACCGGCTGTGGCACTCACATATGTAAGATGGTGCAGGTGCTAAAGGCAAGTAGGGACTTGGAGCGAGGAGAGCTGGATCTTGTGATGGGAAATTCAGAGATTGTCCCAGTGGAAGCTAAAGGAGAAGTAGAGCTTTCGTTCAAGACCGGCTACACTATTTTACTAAAAAATGTATGCTATTCGCCCCATGTGGCAAGAAACATTATTTCTTTTCATGCCTTGTATGACGATGGTTACTATTTTCATTTTGATAATCATTCTATTATATGCTTGAAAGATAATCTTGTTTATTTTAAGGCTTTACCATGTCATGGCATTTATGAGGCAAGTGCATACATTAAATCAACAAAATCTATCATGAACATTGCTTTGACAAAAGTGACATCTGACTTTAGCGCCGTTAACACTTATGGGTTAGAGCTGCTACAGCTGCATGTACTTTACGTCAAGTCATCTGACTGGCCGCGTTAGCGCCGCTAACTATTACAGGTTAGCGCCGCTAAAGTCAGATGTCACTTTTTTTCAAAGCACCTCTGCACTAGGCCAATGCATGTAAGAAGTGTATTCAAACTTGGCCGGCTTTGGGGATACCAAGTGACGGTTTGGAGTTTATAAAACACCCCAATTACTACTTCATTTGGTTCTCTTAGCAATAGATATCTTTGAGAGACTCATAAGTGCTTCAAGAGACTTAGTGAGTTCTAGACAGAGTTGAGTTCCAGAAATTTGATCCTAGCTCGTGGGTTGCTGTTCCTCAAGTGATTTTCAGGAGAGAAGAATAACCAAGGGCTTGCTAGCTCAAGAGATTGGCGTGTTACCGGGGTATCACACCATAGTCGATTCGTTCAAAGAAAAGAGGAGCAAGTTCATCCACTACACTAACACTTATTGGAGCTTAGGAGCTGGTATAATCCCCTTTAACTTTCTCTTTTTGTTGCATTTCTGTTCATAGAGTTAGATCTACTATTGGGGTTTCATGTTTTGTGCTTTATGTGCTTGTACCATGGGCTTTTTATGTTGTACTTTGCTTCCGTTGCGTGCCCTGATAACCCTAACAATTTAACCCGAGGTTAAACTTTTACCATGATCTTAACCACATGGATCTAAGCGATGTAAATGTTGTTTACTTGGTCAAGTTTGATTATGCCATAGAGCTAACGTATCCAAACCAGTTTTGGATCTAAGATTTAATTATTCATGATTGCCTTATTAGTGATAACGAGTCTTTATGTATGTTATGATATGGATAAGTTTTGATAAAATCATCTCAAAAACAATTTTTCAAAAAAAAATGTTTCAATTCTAAGTCATATCCATCGTCATCAAATGTGTATTTGTGCACCATAAATGGTCAAAAATAATACATAAGCATTAAAACGGATAGAATTTGAAATGAAAGCATCAAGCTGAAAAATCTTTTCATCAAAATACAAGAGTCAAAATACATCCATCATCTTCAAAAGAACATACAATAAAGCAAGTCTTGCCACTCAGGGCATAAATACAAAAGTAATAATTAATCCGGAAATAATGGCGAGACTAACACTCCCAATTCTCTTGTAGAAGACAATGAACAAAATTTCTTCTTTAGAGATCCGGTTCTTCATGCTCTTCCTTCTTGCAACGAACAGACCTACACTTTGCAAAAAAATAAATTTGTGACAAACGTGAGTCTTATAGCTCGGGTAAACAACCCAGCTTATCAAGGAACAACAATGAAGTATAATCATGAATGTACCTCAAGTAGGAAAATTAACTCTCTCTTTTCTGAGAAGTTTTATATCCTCTTGGCACGAAGGGCAGGCATGACGGCCCCAATCCCCAAATCTTCCGCAGAAGTAGCAAACCACCGTTTGTTGAGTCTCCTTAGGCACATCATCAATGTCCATAGACTCAAAACTTGAAGCAAGCTTGGATATTCCAACTTCTTCTGATGGGATCGATTTCATCTTCTTTACAAAATGTTGTTCCTTAGAATAAAGAATGGGAGTAGATGAGGTTGATTCATGCTTGGACATGTTAGATTCTACATCCTTCAACATTCCATGCAATTCATCTATAGATATTTCGTTTCCAGCATATGATAGTTCTTGACAAACTGTTCATATGATGCGGGCAGAGACTGAAGTATGAAATTCACACTGAGCTCCCTCCTTATAGGAAATCCTAGCCTCTCCATTTGGTCCATGTATGATTTCATCTTCAAAACATGGGCACTCACACTCCCTCCTTCCCGCATCTTACAACCGGCCAGACTTTTAACACACTCATAATGTTCTTGTCTAACTTGCTGTTGGAATTTATCCTTCAGCTTGTTAATCATGTTATACACAGTCATGTGATCAAATTGCTTTCGCAGTTCTGAGCTCATACTTGATAACATGAGACAAGCAACATCGCACGTATCCCGAACACGCTTTTTATACGCGTATCGGATGGTCCATGCCGCATCGATAGCAGGTGGTTTAGGAACGGGTTCCTCAAGGATGTGCAACTTAGACTCGGCACGTAGGACAATCCTCAATTGCCTAAGCCAGTCAACAAAGTTCACTCCCGTGAGTGTATCCCTTTGTAGGAACATACGAACTGAAAAGTTCGAGGTGGTGTTGTTATTATTCGACATCCTATATATATAAAGAGAGTACGTGAATTAATTACTTTGATTTAATCCTAGTTAAAATAATTACCCATATCGTCTCGAAAAATATTTTAACAAGGGCTAAGAACCATATTTCACTCCAATTCATGAAGGGTTTGCCGCAGATCACTTCATGGAGCTATTTAGGCCGATAACTATTTTACCGATTGCAATCTGTGTTGCAACTCTTAGACACTTGCGGGATCCTACGATAACCATCGGTCGTTTGGCATGTTTGATCCCTACCTGCACCAATTCCAAATTAAAATTCTTGGTTGACTCGTGCTAAGCTCGACAATCACTCAAGGATTTTAATTTGTAATTGTAAATTGTCCGTCAAGACATACGATGTCAAAACCACAAAAATTGGCTCGTGCTAAGTTCGACAACAAAAATTGTGAATTTGCCATACTCACCTTCCACACAGTTTTATGAGAGTTGGCTCGTGCTAAGATCGACAACCAAAACCCATAAATCTAGATTCGGGTGGTATCGACTTACGGATGGTGCAAGATTTACGTTTTATGAAAACGGGCTTTTCTTTCCGGCTTGGTTACAGATTAACTTGTTTAGTGACAAAACCTATTTTCACTAGGTGGGTTAATCTTGTATGTGAGCGCGCGTGAGAGTTGCAAACCATTTTTACCATTTCTCTTGTGATTTTATTAATTTTCAAAAAATTTTCTAGCATGCGAATCCTTACCAAACCATGCAAGAATTATAAAATCACATCACACGCATATATATGAAATAAATTGGTAACCCTTGCCAAAATCCTATGCGTATTTCCCGTGAGCCAAAACGGGTAAAACGTGGTCAATCTAAGGGACAAAAGGACTCCGATGCGAGCTCCCACTAGAACCGCCATCTTCATTGGATTTCACCGGCTTCTATGGACATCCTCCATCTCTATTTTACTTCCTTTTGTGTGTCTTCATCCAAATTGTACAATACATACAAATAGAAAATAAATGGCTTACAAGCCACAACTTTCCTATTTTATCTATTACAAATTACATAGATGAATGAAAGGGCATGCAAGCCACAAAATTATTACAAACAAATCTGAATTAATAAATATTACAGCCCAATGTGATTTAAAATCACTAAATTGCATCCAAACACACAAAGTCAACCACAAGGTCAAAGGCAAGGTTACCAATTTCAAATCAACCACATACAACCAAACATAACAAAATGGTAACAAAATTACCAAATAATAATCTGAAACAAATTTCCAGAATCTCAAAAAGACCAAAAATTCCCGAGACCAAAACTGTTTTTAACTTGAAGCCAAAATCTGTAACAGCGCGTTAGCGCCACTAAGTTTAGGAGTTAGCGCCGCTAACCCGGTGCCAACAGAAAACAAACATTTCGATTTCGGGATTTTTCAGGCCACCATGTGCAAATCTAACATAGAGGTAGCTCTGATACCACTGTTGGGATTTCGTGGGCTAGCAGCAGAAGCAAGGTACAACAAAAATAGCCCAATGTACAAGCCATCAAAGCACAAAAACAAGAAATCCCAAAAGAGGACCAAACTCTATGTAAAGAAAAGCAACATGCAAAGAAGAAAGAGGGCGTGGCGGTGATGCGCCAAGTACGAAACACGGATAAACTATTGAAGTATACCCCGGTAACACGCCAACCTCGAGTGCTAGCTCGCCTCTATGGTACTTCAACTATAATACCAGTTCTAGAACAGCCACATATAGAGACCAAATCTGGAACCGTCTCTTGAAAAACTCTCTCTTGATCTTCTTAGCATCAAAGAGAGTATTGAGTGTGAGTAACAAAAGAGATAGAAAGGATGGAGTGAAAAATGAATTCATACACCTCCTAATCTGTTTCCAAACCTCACATATCCCCTCATGACCGACCAAATGCCTTTTGTGTTGTCACACATCGATTGGCCATCTTGGGAGGTGATTTGACAAAAGGCACATGCAGGGTTAGCGGCGCTAACCATTAAGAGTTAGCGGCGCTAACTTCTCGAGGATAGCGGCGTTATCGCGGCCTGTCAGTGATATGACACAAAGTACATGCAGCCATAGCGGCGCTAACTGTTGCGGGTTAACGGCCCTAACCCTTTAATGTTAGCGGCGCTAACCCTGCATGTGGTCGATATGGCGTACGTGCATTAGTGGGCATTTTCTAATAGATTTCAAACCTAAAATTGCAAATCGTCTGTCAAGACATAGGGTAACAAACTCACCAAAGTTGGCTCGTGCTATGGTCGACAACCAAAATTGTGAATTTGCAACACTCACCTTCCACACAGTTTTATGAGAATTGGCTCGTGCTAAGCTCGAAAACCAAATCCCATAAGACTAGATTCAGGTGGTATCAACTTAAGGATTGTGTATGGTTTACATTTTATGGAAAGACGGGCTTTTGTTTCTGGTTTGGATTTTGATTAACTTATTAGTGACAATTCCTAATTTCACTAGGTGAGTTAATCTTGTATGTGAGCGCGCGAGAGAATTGTAAACCATTTTTAGCAAATCTCTTGTGATTTTGTTAATTTTTGAAAAATTATCTAGCATGCGAATCCTAAGCAATCCATGCATACAAAATCACATCACACGCATAATATACTATAATTGGTAACCCTTGCCATAAAACCTATGCATTCTTCCCGTGAGCCAAACGGGAAGAACATGGTCAATTCAAAGGGACAAAGTCTTCGATGCGAGCTCCCACTAAAACCGCCATCTCCATTGGATTTCACCGGCTTCATGGACACCATGCTCCATCTTCTTTGATCCCTTCTTGTGTGTCTTCATCCACCAAAATTATAAGAGATACAATAGAATAAAATAGCATGCAAGCCACAATATACCTATTTATCTATTACAATTACACGGATGAATGAAATAGCATGCAAGCCACATTATTATTACAAATTTATCAAATGAATAATAACACAACCAAACAAGCATCCAAACACACAAACAACCAAAAAGTCTAGGCAAGGTTACCAACTTATAAATCCACATACAACCAAACATACATGATAGCTACTGGAATAACATATCATAACAAGAAAGTAAAAATTCCAGAAGCTCAAAATATTGCCAAAAACCCGAGACCATAAACTGTTTTTAACCAAGAACAAAAACTTTTACAGTGTGGTTAGCGCCACTAAACCTATTCGACATAAAACAAACATTTTTGATTTCAGGTTTTTCAGGCCACCATGTGCATAACTAACATAGAGGTGGCTCTGATACCACTGTTGGGATTTCTTGAGCACACAACGGAAGCAATGTACAACATAAAAGGCCCAAAGTAAAACTACATAAAGCATAAGATGAGAAACCCCACTAATGTACCAAACTCTATGAATAGAAATGCAACATGTAAAAGGAGTGAAGAGATGATTATACCTTCCTCCAATGCTCCAGAAAATGTCAAGTGGTGGTGATGATGCTCCAAGAACAAAACAACCGAATCTTCTATTGGGATATACTCCGGGAACACGCCAACCACAAGTGCTAGCTTGCCTTTGTGGTACTTCAACGAGAAAACCACTTTGGAACAGCAACTAAAGCACTAGATTTCTGGAACCTCCCTTGCTCAAATGTCTCTCTAAGTCTTAAGCACTTTAGAGTGTGTTATGTGTTCAAATTGGTAAAAGGTAGAAATGACTCTCAACTAGGCTCTTTTAAAGACCTCCTAATGACACTTCAGATGCCCTTTGGCCGTCCAAAGATAATCATCACACTTCCATTCATTGATCAGCCTTGTACGTAATTTGAAAAAAAGCACATGCAGCCGTAGTGCCGCTAACTTCAACCCTTTAACGGTAGCGGCGCTATCGCGATCTGTCAGATGAAATGACACAAAGTCCATGCAGCCGTAGCGACTCTAACCATTAAGTGTTAGGTTTTAAATATTGTATAGAATAGAAGATTATATTCTAGGTGAAGTTTGTATTAAAAATACAAACTTAGGGACAATAATGTAAATACCCTTAGGGTTATAAATACTAATGACTAATTGTCATTAGTAAGGTCTTTGGCATAATCACAATATTATATGTGTGTTTTACATGGTGTTAATCATTCTCTCTCTACATTCTTGATTATGTTCATAGATCTTCATGAGTTTACTTGATACCCGAATCACTTGGGACAAACAAGTGGTATCAGAGCAAATTAGAATTGATTTGAGCTAATTTTTTATCAAATTTTTGAATTTTTTTCTTAATTTTCAAGATTAAAGTGGGCTGAAATTTCAGAAAATTGTATAAAATTCATACGAGCTTGGAAGGAACGTTATGTAAAAATTTCATGTCAAAACTCCATACGGTTTGTGAGAAATCTGAATTTTCGTTTTCCGGGTTTTTCATGTGTTCTTCACGATTTTTGCCCAAAAACAGGATTTTTGATACTTGTTTTCGAGTTTGGATTGCATAAAAAGTGTTTGTGGAAGTGGAGATACATAGATCTGAAGAGAAAACTCGATTTTGATGAGTTTTTAAAAATCATGTTCTTGGTGTTCTTGAGGTATTCTTGATGAAGAAGATAAAGATGGTGGGTTTTGATCCAAAAATTTGAGTTAGTGTTTGGAAAAAGGTGTTTGTGTGTGTTTTTGGTGAAGATTCTGATTAAAAGGCTCGGGATTGAAAAATACTCGAAATTTGAAAAAGGATCGGAATTGAAAAATACTCGGAATTGAAAATGCTCAGAATTGAAAATGCTCGGAATTGAGTTTTATCGGAATTCAAAAGTGCTCGGAATTGTGAATTTGATCGGAATTGTTATTCCTCGGAATTGTGAATTTGATCGGAATTGTTGTTCCTCGGAATTGCAATTTTGATCGGAATTGTGGTCGGTTTTGTGTGTCTCGAGGTCTGCATTTTGTTACCAAGGCGCGTGGATCAACGTGTGTATCGATGAAGATAGGAGTTTTCCTAAGATTCATACCAAAGTCTTGAAGCTGATGTTGCATCCACAGAATTTGAGCACAGCAGCCTCCTGCAGCAACATACTCAGCTTCAGCAGTTGAAGTAGCCACTGAGTTATGTTTCTTACTAGTCCAACTTACTAACTTCCCTCCAAGCATTTGACATCCTCCTGTTGTTGATTTTATGTCTAACTTGCACCCAGCATAGTCAGCATCTGAAAAACCAACTAACTCAAATACATTGTCCTTTGGATACCAAAGACCTAGATTTGGTGTACCTTTAAGGTATCTAAAGATCCTTTTCACAGCTTGAAGATGTGATTCCTTAGGATCTACCTGATATCTTGCAAAAACACATGTAGCAAACATGATATCAGGTCTACTAGCTGTCAAATTGAGTAATGAACCTATCATCCCTCTATAGATAGACTGACAAACAGACTTTCCATCTGAGTCCTTGCTCAGCTTGACAGCTGGTGACATGGGTGATTTCATGGTTGAACTAGAATCAAAACAATATTTCTTTATCAAATCAAGAACATACTTGCTTTGATTAATGAATATTCGATCAGACTTTTGTTGAATCTGCAAGCCTAGGAAATACGTCATTTCACCCATCATACTCATCTTGTACCTTTTTGACATAACTTTGGAGAACCATTCACATAGAGATTCATTTATAGAACCAAATATAATGTCATCCACATAGATTTGTACAAGAATCACCTATCCTTTACTCTTTTTTAAGAAAAGTGTCTTATCAATACTACCTCTGGTAAAGTCCATTGATAGTAGATATTTGGACAGGGTGTCATACCAAGCTCTTCGAGCTTGTTTAAGACCATACAAAGCATTGTCTAACTTATAACATGACGTGGATACTTTGAACTGACAAAGCCAGGAGGTTGTTTTACATAGACTTCCTCCTGAAGTTTTCCATTTAGGAAACCACTTTTCACATCCATTTGTTAGACTTTGAAGTCTTTATATGCTGCATAAGCTAAGAACATCCTAATGGCTTCAATTCTAGCAATAGGGGCAAATGTCTCATCATAATCGATTCCTTCTTCTTATCTATACCCTTGTGCAACTAGCCTGGCTTTGTTCCTAACAATCACTCCATCCTTGTCCATTTTGTTTCTATAGACCCACTTAGTGCCCATGATTGTATGATCTTTGGGGGCTGGGACAAGACTCCATACCTTGTTTCATTTGAGATAGAATACCAAAGTAAGCAACATAGTTTGCTGTTGCCTTAGATCTGGTAATTACTCTTTCTTGAACATTACCAATCACTTGATCTTGAGGATGATCTTTGAGGAATTTAAATGTTGTAGTAGGAGATTGTGGGTCTGGACTTGAGTGATATTGAGGACTCTGAGGTGAACTTACATCCTCAGTCTCAATTGCAGCATTGTCATGAAACTTTTGATCACCAAGATCTTCAGTCTGAGTAGTATAAGCTCCAAAGGGATTAATGAACTCATCATATTTCTCAGCTTGAGAGTCCTTTGGAGCTTGTGATGATCCCTTAGATGTACATACATCTTCATCACTATCAATATCTATGACATACATAGGATTTGACATTTTTGTTTCCTCCGGCTTTTCAAGCTTACTCAGACTGACTGAGTCAGCTTGATCAATACTGTCTTCATCAAATGAGACATGAATTGATTATTCTATTGCCTTTCTCCTTGAGTTATACACTCTATAAGACTTGGAGATTGAGGAATAACCAACAAAAATTCCAGTATCAGCTTTAGGTTCCAACTTAGGGTTCTATTTCTCCTTTCAGCAACTCCATTTTGTTGAGGAGTTCTTACTGAGGAGAAATTTTGTAATATTCCTTTTAGTTCACAAAAGTATTCTAGAGTTGAGTTTCTAAACTCAGTCCCATGATCACTTCTGAGTTGCTTAACAGACTTACCTTTTTCCAACTCTTCCTGTTTGATAAAACTTATAATCTCCAAGGCAGCTTCACTTTTGGCTTTAAGAAATATTACCCAGGTGAATCTAGAGAACTCATCTACTATCACCAAAGTGTACTTCTTTCCACTTACGCTTGGAGTACTAATGGGTCCAAAACAGATCCATATGCAACATATGCAATGGCTCTGTTATTGAAATTTTTTGCTTTGACTTGAAAGACCCTTTGTGATGTTTCCCTTGTTCACATGCTGAGCACAATTTGTCATTGACAAATGTGATCTTTGGCAATCTAGAGACTAACTCTTTATTGGATAGCATATTTATTTTCTTGAAATTTAAATGTGATAACCTTTTATGCCACAACCAACTCAGCTTAGGAACAAATTAGGAGTATAAGCAGGTTTCAGTATTGGGATCAACAGAGTTAAGATCAAGTAGATACACATCTCTTTCTTTCTTTGCTATTAGCACTGACTTACCCTTTGAAGTGTATATTGTTCCTGCTGTCTTCCTAAAAGTAACAACATTGTCTTCATCACACATTTGATTGATACTTATCAGATTGTGTTTAAGACCTTTAACATATGCAAATTTTTGGAAAGTCGCCTTTCCAGCATGCATCTTCCCATATCCTTTAGTTCTTCCATGGGAGTTATCACCAAATATTACTTTAGAACCTTCATTTTCCTGGAATTTACTAAGAAGTCCTTTCCACCCTGTCATGTGCCTTGAGCATCCACTGTCCAAGTACTATTTACTTGAACCTTGCACATGAAAAGAAAACTAAACATATTAGTTTTGTTTGGGAACCCACTTTGTAGTAGGTTCAGATGATGAGCACTTAGCAGTTTCATCTTGTGGAACTGACTGGTCAGCTTGAGCATGTGTTGAGTCATGTGTAGGCTAATCAGCTTGTTCCTTCTCAGGCCTTAAGTTTTCACTATCACGGTCCTTGGCCTCTTGTCCTCTACCTCCACACTTGTAGCATTTCCTTTTACCAATGACTATAGGGGGTAGGTTATCTGATAATCCTTTTGAGAAGTTGCTCTCAGTTTTAGGATTATAGGATGTGGATAATTTCTCAACTTTCTTTGCAAGCTGATTCACTTGATGCTCATTGACTTTGGACTTACCTTTGTCAGATCTAGGTTTATTATCCTTTTGATCAGAAGTTAGACCAACAAACTTGTTTTCATTGACTTTGGACTTACCATTGTCAAGTTTTCTAGACATACCAGTTTCAACAGCTTTGGACTTACTACTGTTGAGTTCTTTGGACATACCAATTTCAACAACTTTGGACTTACCATTGTTGTGATATGACCTCTGACTTACAGTTGTATTCCTATTCTTGAAACTTCTCTCTGAACCAGATAGAGAGTGTTGTCTTTTGAAAAGATTTGGATTCAACCTTTCAATAACAGATGTTCTTTGAATAGGCTGAGTGCCTAATCTATCATGCACAGACTTACTATGCTGTTTATATGTTGAAAACTCATTCCCATGATCCTTTGCCTTTACAAACTTATTGTATTTGAAGCTTGGATCATGTCTCTTTTCTGAGGCTGACTTCTGAGACTCAATCAGTTGTCTATCTTCCTCAGAATCTGTACTCGTTATCTCATCATCATCAACTCCATAAGCTAGGGATTGATGGTCACCTCCAAGTACAACCTTTACCTGTTTAGGGATCTACTGGTTGATGCACTGTTCAACAAGCCATGATGACTTACACCAGGATTCAGTGGCCTTCTGAAGTTGTTCAGCTTTATCCTTAGCTTCCTGATGTTCTTCACTTAGAAGTTTGTTAATGTGTCTTTGACATTCAAGATCACATTGTGTTTTCTTTCCTGCAATAATGAGAGTTTGATTTTCCTTAATCTCATTCTTGACCTTAGTGATTTCAGCTTTGAGGACAGCTTGAGACTTAAGGCTTGTCTTAAAATCGTTTAAATAATAACCAAATGTAAGACCTTTTTCTTCATCGGTGTAAGAGTTGAAATTACTAACCTTGTACATTGAGGAAGGATCCCAATCACTTAGTTTGCTGTTTTTCCTCAGCTTTCTTCATGTCAGGTTCAAAAGTTGATTCAGACAACCCATAATCAACTACAACTAATTCAAACTCTTCATCTTTATGAGCCATCAGACACTTGTCATCATCATCTGAGGTAGATGATTCTGTATCCCAAGTTTCAACATAGAGTCCTTTTGCAGTGGGCTTGTCTTCAGGCTTTCATTTCTTGAGCTGAGTATATTTGTTCTTATATTTATCAGCTCTATAAGCATTTTTGTCAGCTACTGAAGCTGTTTCATCCTTCTTCATTCTGCACTCAGCAACAATGTGTCCCTTCTTCTGATAGTTGAAGCACACAGCTTTCATGGGATCAAAAGAACTCTTTCTTTTGCCCCTGTCAGATCTTCCTTTTCCCCTCTGAATTCTTCTCAGTCTTCTGGCAAGCATAGGCATTTGTTCAGTGATAGTCTGACCATCATCAGTATCACTTGAGTCTGAGTCTGAGTGGTCAACTTTAGAATCTGACTCAGTCTCAGATTCAACTATGAAGGCTTTTGAACTCTTTTTCTTTCTCTGCAACTAATGCAATTTCATGTTTATCAAGAGTGTCCTTCATTTGTTGTTGAGAAGATTTCTTGTGTTCTGTGATTTCTTCATGATTAAGCAAGAACCCGTATATGGACTATAGATTATACATGTGTAATGTACCTCCAACCATTAGTGCTACGGTCCCTTCATTAAATTTATCTGGTAACACATCCTGAAATTTTAGCACTAGGTCAGCTTCATCCTTTTTAATGCGTACACTTAGCAGGTCATTTATCAAGCAGTGAAACCTTGTGAACAAATCAGGCAAGGTTTCATTCTTCTTGGAAAAGAAGTTTTCATAAGATCTGTTAAGATGATTCTTCTTTTGCTGCTTGACCAGATCTGTGCCCTCATAGGTAATACTCAAAGTATCCCAGATCTCTTTTGCAGTTTGACACCCAGTCACAGTATGCAAGATCTCATTGGTCAGGGCATTTACCAGAACACTCTTCGCTTTGTCATCTAGAGAATGCAATTTCCAATCCTCTTCAGTCCAGGATGCCAAAGGCTTCTTAACTTTCTTTTCAGTCTTGTCAGGAGACTTATCACTGACAGCAGCAGGAATCTTGGGGATGATTGGTCCATGAGTTATGACATCATACATCCTGATGTCAATGGACTTAAGGAAGAGCATGGCTCTAAATTTCCACATAGGATAATCAGATCCATCATACATGGGACATCCTTTAGCAGCCATCTGAGGAAAGTTTGATGAATTGTTGCTTGTCGACATATTATACTTTCTCAGAATCTTGAACTTCAACTTATGAATAGTTCAACCTGCTCTGATACCAGTTGTTGGTCCCTTGGTGAGAGTATCAACAAGCAAGTAATGTGTAGAAGGGGGGTTGAATAAATTTTCTACAGAAAATTGAACAAATCAATAAAAAGTGTTACACAAATCATACCACATGAAATCGAATGATTTCATTAATAAGAAGAAGATTACAGGAACAATCAAGTAAGCAACACTTTATATGTAAACACCTAATATAAATCAAATTTCTCAATCTCTCAAACTTTGCTATCTATAATCAACTTATGATTATAGATACAAACTGACTCTCTAAACAGGATTTATTCACAGATTGAATACTTACCAACTTCACAACAGACGTGAAGATCGAACACATGAACAATGTTGGCAATTTGTAAATATCATGATCACGTTGAACTTACAAACGGTGTATCAAGATTCGTAACACATACGATGATTAGGTTAAGGTGAGATTAGAGTCTGGTCCCTCTAAACTTTTCAGGAGATAAGTATTTATAATCCTGTTCTAACGGATCCTAACAAACTAGAACTTATCCTAATCTGCTAACAAACTAACGGATAACTCGGAATCTTGAATCTTCTATCTTCAGTCTTCAATCTTCAATCTTGATTCTGGAATCTTCTTATCCATGCTGTAGATATAGAGAGTAAAAGGAATTTGAAACATATTTAAATTCTCTTAATCTGACTTCTTTAGTCGGGCTGAGTTATTCAACTTGAAACTCATCAAGCTGAGTCCTTTGAGAACAAACTCGAAAACAAACATGTACTAACATGTATAATGACTAACTCATCCTTAGAAGTCATAAGAGTTAGCTAGAACTTACTTAGCAACTCTGTTTAGCTGACTCAGTCTATAAGCTGAGTCACTCAGCTCAAAACTCATCAAGCTGAATACTCAACCTATACCTTAGGTGACACACACTTCTTATCAACCATATTAATAAACTGACTAAGATATAGTCTAAGCTGATCAACTATATGCTCAGCTTATGCTCAGTCTGAAACACTATAAGTGCTCAGTCTGATCAAGCTTCATAATTCTGTTTAAGTTGTATTTAGAACCTATCTTACAAACTTAACTTTGTCTCATCAAATCTTAACTGATAAGATCATTTGACCAACAAAGTACTAGCTTGTTCTTGATGATTTTCAACTCTTGAAATCACCAAGAAAACAACAAATCCTTCCTTAGTTTCTGGACACAATGAACTCACACTCAAATGAAATACTCTAAAAGCCTTGCTAAGTGTTTGAATGTATATGTGACCAAGAGGATAGAAGGCAAGGCAAAGAGGACTCTTTTATAAACACACAAGTGCCATTTCCTCTCCCAAAACTGACCAAATGGTTCTCCAAAAGGAGGCCATGCATTGGCTGGAAAAGGAGGTGGAAAGCAAAATGATTGCATGGAGTCTGACATGGGATCTCGGCGCGAACCCATAGGAATTTGTGCCGTGATCTCAGCATAAGATCGTGATGGGGTTTGAGGAACACAGCGGAAGCAAAAGGTACAACAAATAAAGCATAATGTACTAGCATGTAAAGCATAAAACCCCGTAAATGGACCAAGGTCTATAACCAATTCTTGCACCATGGTAAAGAGAAGGAAAGTAGGATTACACACTTGATGATTTTCTGTAACAAAGAAGGAAGAATATGATGACCAAGAAGCCAAGCAAGCTCCTCTCTATTCTTGATCCTGTTAGGGTTCTATGTACACAGTGGAAGAAACCAAGTACAACTAACTAAGCATAATGTACAAGAATTTAAAGCATAAAACCCCAAAATGGACCAAACTCTATATCTAACTTTTGCAACATGTAAAAGAGAAAGGAAAGAATGTTATACCCTTCTCCTAAGCTCCAGAAACAAGTAGAAGGTTTGGTGATGACTAGAAGCTCACGAAAAAACTTCCTCTAATGAAGTCCACCCCGTTTTAATTCAACCTCCTTGTATTAGCAAGCTTGGATGACCTTCTCTAGCAGAAGTCACCACAAGAACAGCCAAGAAGCTTCAAGTTTCTGGACTCACTTGTTGATCATATAAGAACTCTCTCAAAAATAACCCACTAAGTGTATCAAGTGTGATATATGGCCAAGAGTACAAACAAGAAGCAAGAGATGACTTTTATAAACCTCAAGTGTCACTTGAGATGCCCCAAGACCGGCCATACACTCCACAAAAGCCTGACAACTTTTTCTTTTTGACACTTTTGGTCCTTTTACCTCTTAGCCTGTCGAGATTGATCCCCGGTTTGTGATCCAATAGGCTCATACATCATCGGTAGTGATCCAAATGGCGTACGTGTGTCAACGGGCATACTCCAACAAACTCCCACTTACACATGAAACACCGTACCCATGAACCACAGACAAAGAGCGACATCTAGTAAGGCATCTCTACCCCCAAGTCAGTATGGGTTTTGTCATCTAGAACAAAAACCAATTCTCGAATCAGTTACGAAATGGTCCAATAAATAAGTGATCATTTATCCCTTCATTCGTGATATCCTTGTGAACATGAGACATGGTTAAAAGTCAATATCCAGATCGTTCACGATTATTTTTCTCGATCTCGATTGATGGTGACCCAAAATCCATTTGCAATCGATCAAATATCATTGCAACTCCAGCATGGCCATGCATTTTATGTCAGCGCTCAATCATCGACGGGCCCATGGATATCTCTCTAAAATTAGAGGAACGAATCCCTTTGACTACATTGCTCCGCCACATACACCATACTTTAACTAAAGGCTCCCTTTATAACAGCCAGTTACGAACTGCGTTTGAAAGCAATCAAGGTAAAGCAGATCCATGCTTTGGAATACATGTATCTCCAGTCTAAGTACAAAATGATATTATCATCCTGACTCACTCGTGACATAAACCATGAAGTAAGTTCAGGTTTAGGTCATCCAGTTACTTGACCATTGCAAGCACAGGCGAAGTGTTGTGTCTCTTTTATCTAATCTATTATTAGATAGCGACCAACCACTTCCCTTAGTCTTATCTCAAACTTCCTCCCCACGAAGAATGAGCGACTGTGGACATTTAGAATGTAAAAGGCAACTAGGGAAGTATTAAACATGCTAAGATGGAACACAGTAAGGATTTATAAAATATTCACCCTCGGTGTATCATTAAATCACATTTAATAATCAATATAGTATGAAATACAATACTGCTTAATGTTCCCAAAGTACAAGTACAAATCAAACATAAACCAAATATTACACTGAAACCAAGTCACTAGCAAATCTAACACCTATCAATCTAATGTGAGAATCATGTACAGCTTGTGACAACGGTTTAGTGAAAAGATCAGCCAAATTGCCTTCCGATACTACTCTGCTGATCGCAATGTCACCACTCTCTATAACATCTCTGATGAAGTATTATTTCCGAGGAATGTGCCTCATTCGCTTATGAGCCATTGGTTCCTTAGCAAGAACAACCGCACCCTCATTGTCACAGAAGATCTCAATAGGGTTGGATATGCTAGGAACCACTCCAAGGTCTTGGATGAACTTCCTCATCCATACCGCCTCTTTAGCTGCTTCACTAGCCGCAATTTACTCTGACTCGGTAGTTGAATTAGCTACGGTGTCTTGCTTGGAGATCCTCCAACTTATAACACCACCATTTAGAAGGAACACAAACCCCGATTGTGATCGGTAGTCGTCCTTATCCGTTTGGAAGCTGATGTCAGAGTAACCTAGTACTCTAAGCTCTTCCCCACCACCATAAATCAAGAACATCTCCTTTGTCCTCCGAAGATACTTGAGAATGTTCTTGACCGTAGTCCAATGGGCTTGCCCGGGATTAGCCTGATATCTACTCATCATGCTCAAGGCACACAATACATCAGGTCTAGTGCATAGCATGGCGTAGATGATTGATCCTATTGCCGAAGCATAAGGGACCCTTTTCATTACGTCTAGTTCCTCCTTGGAACTAGGACATTGAGCCTTGCTCAACGTCACTCCATGCAACATAGGGGTGTAACCCCTTTTTGAGTCCTCCATCTTGTATCGCTTCAAGACCTTGTCGACATATGCACTTTCGCTAAGCCCAATTAGTCTCTTATATCTATATCGATAGATCTTAATGCCCAAGATATATGCTACTTCTCCCAAGTCCTTCATTGAGACACAACTCCCAAGAAACGATTTAACCTCTTTCAAAGTTGGGACGTCGTTCCCAATAAGTAGAATATCATCTACATACAGGACAAGGAATACTACAGCGCTCCCACTAGCCCTGACATATACGTATGGTTCATTCTTGCTTTTCGAAAATCCAAACTCTTTGATTTTCTCATCAAAGCACAGGTTCCAGCTTCGAGATGCTTGCTTAAGTCCATAAATGGACTTCTTTAGTCTGCAGACTCTATCAGGATACTTAGGATGTACAAAACCATCGGGTTGTGAGATAAAGACCTCTTCATTAAGCTTCCCGTTAAGGAAGGCGGTTTTCACATCCATTTGCCATATCTCGTAATCATAAAATGTAGCTATGGCCATAAGTATTCTGATAAACTTCAACATGGCCACCGGTGAAAAGGTTTCCTCATAGTCAATCCCATGAGTTTGCGTGAAACCTTTAGCCACCAGTAGGGCTTTGAAGGTATCTACAGATCCATCCACGCCGGTCTTCTTCTTGAAGACCCATTTACACCCCACTGTCTTACACTCGGGTGTAAGATCAACCAATTCCCATACTTGGTTGTCCGAAATGGATTGCATCTCACTCTCCATTGCTTCCTTCCACCTAGCAGACTCACTGCCCGCTATGGCTTCCCGGTAGTTGGTCGATTCACCATGATCCACCAATAAGTCATCGCCCTCAGATATGAGAAACCCATATCTCTCTAGCTCATGACGTCGTCTACCAGACCTTCGAGGAATTAATGGAGCGTTGTCAGGTACTGTGGCATCCTGTTGCTCGGTTTCAACCACTTTGGGTTGAATGTTAGTGCCGACACTAGTCCCTTCTCCATCGGGTTCTTGAATTTCCACAAGATCAATCCTCTTTCCACCGGATTTCGTGGATATCATCTCCCTTTCAAGGAAGACGGCCCTTCATGCGATAAACACCTTGTTTTCAAAAGGTTTGTAAAACAAATAACCCATGGCTCCGGTTGGATACCCAATGAAGTAACACCTCTAAGATCTAGGTTAAAGTTTGTCCTCTACCTCTCGTCTAACAAAGGCAGGACATCCCCAGACCTTGAGATATGCGACCTTTGGAGCAACTCCATGCCACAACTCATATGTTGTCTTTTGGACCTTCTTGGTCGATACACGGTTAAGGATCCTAGCCGCTGACTCGAGAGCATACCCCCAAAACCTAATGGGTACTTCTGTGCGACTCATCATTGATCGGACCATATCTAACAATGTCTGATTCCTCCGCTCGGCGACACCATTCAATTGTGGCGTCCTAGGAGGAGTTAGTTGTGAAATAATCCAACAACTAGCTAGATTATCACGGAACTCTGAGCTCAAGTACTCGCATCCCTTGTCAGAGCGAAGTATCATGACAGTCTTGCCAAATTGATTTTGGACTTCATTTTGGAATGTCTTAAACACCACAAAGGTCTCAGACTTATGCCTAATCAAGTAGACATATCCATATCTAGTGAAATCATCAGTAAATGTAACGAAGTATCTAGAGTTGTTCCTTGTAACATGCTTGAACGGACCGCATACATCGGTATGCACTAATTCTAACAAGCCTTTAGCCCTTTCACCCACACCGGTAAAGGGTTACTTAGTCATCTTGCCCAATAAACAAGACTCGTATGCTTCATTTGACCCTAGGTCAAATGATTCCAAGATCCCATCCGCTTGGAGCTTGGTGATGCGTTTCTTGTTTATATGACCAAGACGACTATGCCATAACGAAAACTTATCCAAACCATTTTTGTATCCAGAATCAATGTTCATGATTGCTCTATTATTCTCTATGAATGCCTCAGCTTCGTATATACCACGACATGGATAAGCTTTAAAATAACAAACATCATTTTTGAAACACAAAATCCAATCATTTTCATATTTAAAAGAATATCCATCATCGTACAAAGCATAAAAAGATAAAATGTTTCTTGCCACAAGTGGTGAATAGTATACATCTTTCAAAATAATAGAATAGCCGGATTTAAAAGTAAGCTCTATGCTTCCTTTCTCTAATACGGGGACGACGTCTTTGTTCCACATTATTAGCTCCAACTCTCCATCTCTCAGCCTTCTACTTTCCCTTAGGACATGCACAATGTTACAAACGTGAGGGCCATAGCCGTCAGATATAGAAGTATGATGGAGTTCAATCATAAATGTACCAGAAGTAGAAGCGCCCGCTCCCAAAGCTCGCAGCTTCTTCAGGACCTCTAGGTACTTTGGGCAGCTCAGGCGCATATGCCCCTTCACCCCACAGAAAAAGCAAACCACCTCTTTCGGAGTCTTGGCTTGAGGGATTGGACCCTTCGGCTTTTGCTCCGGAGCAGGGTTCAGCTTGGGTGCCCCAACCTTACCCTTACCTTTACCCTTCGGGGTACAGGCCGGTTTCTTCCTCTTCTTGGAATCACCCTCCTTGATGGCCAAGATGGGAACGGAGGTAGATGGCTTTTGCTTGGTCATGTTGGACTCGGCGGTCCGCAGCATACCATTCAATTCCATAAGGGATTTATCCATCCCATGCATATGATAAATCACAACGAATTGATCATATGATGGTGGGAGAGACCGTAGAATCAAGTCTAATACCATCTCTCTTGCCATGATAAATCCCAACCTCTCAAGGCGTTTCACCAGCGCTTTCATCTTAAGAACGTGGTGGGACACGTTCCCGCCTTCTTGCAACCGGCAACCGAGTAGGTCATTAAGACAACCATACCGCTCTTGCTTCACCTGTTGTTGGAACATATCCGACAACTCGCGCATCATGTCATAAGCACTCAAGTGCTCCATCGACTTTTGCAAGTCGGAGCTCATAGTGCTTAGCATGAGGCAAGTAACCTCGGTGATGTCTTTGAGGCGCTTTTCATACGCCTCCTTGATTTCCCTACTCGCGTTGGATGCAGGGGACTCGGGGATGGGTTCCTCGATGGTGGCAAACTTATCCTCATGACGGAGGACTATTCTTAGTTGCCTTGACCAATCCATAAAATTGGTCCCATCAAGTTTGTCTTTCTCAAGGAAAAACCTTAGAGAAAAACTGGTGTTGTTGGTGTTGGGTTTCCATGAACACAGTAGCGGAAGCATAGCTCAATAATATGAAGCATAAAAGGATTGAAACCCATAATGGACCAAGAACTCTATAACTACAAAATGCAACATGTAAAAGGAAGAGATGGAATAAGGAATTATACCATGCTCCAGCTTCTGAAATCTTCAAGTTGGGATGAACTCTAAGTCACAAGAGAGCAACTCTCTATTGATAGTCCACACCAAGTTTGTTTGATCCCCAAATGCTAGTATGCCAAGTTGTGATCTTCAAGACTTGAAATCACTCTTTGGAACAACCCACAAACTCCAAAATATCACTAAGAACACTTATGATTTCTGGAGATACACAAGAATACTCAAGAAAACATAGAAAAGTATATGCAAGTGTTCTTGAATGAAAGAGAGAATTTTCTTTTTATCCTTGATCAAGATAATTCAACTTATGACATGTGAATGACCCCCAAAGACTTTATCACTTTCTTCAGCAGATATACAAGGCAATAAAGTCGTGCATGCCATTCCTAGATGTCACCAAAGTCAATAACTTGAGCCAAGCAATAACCAAAAAGTCAAGTTACTGTCAGACGGTTTACACGCCGTGGAAACAAAAAGGTTACGTGGCATGGAAACACCGTTTCCAGAATATCTATTTCTCTCTTCCTGCTGCGGGTTTTCGGGATCAATCCTTGGCATGTGACCCAATAGGCTCGTGTATCATAAGTAGCATTACTAATATACGTGTGTCAGTGGGCATAATCCAACAAACTCCCACTTGCACATGACACAACATATCAATAAGTAACACAGACAGTGAGCGGCCTCTAGCAAAGCATCTCTGCCACCCAAGTCAACGCGAGTTATGTCATCCCGAGACAAGTACCAAATCACAACCCTATAGGCTTGATATGGCCCTATACATAAGTAATCAATCATCCTTTCTTTCGCGATATCCAAGTGAACACGAGACATGGTTAGATGTCCATCTCCATATCGTTCACGACTATGTTTCTCGATCTTGATTTATGGTGACCCAAAATCTAGTTGCAATCGATCAAATATCATTGCATCTTGAGCATGTCCGTGCATTTTACGTCGGCTCTCAATCATCAAGGGGCCCATGGATATCTCTCTAAAACTAGAGGAACGAATCCCTTTGACTACATTACTCCGCCACATACCCCATACTTTACCCAAAAGCTCCCCTTATGACAGCCAGGTACGAACTGAGTTAGAAAGCAATCAAAGCAAAGCTGGACCATGCTTTGGAACACACGTATCTCCGGTCTAAGGACGAAATGATATTATCATCCTGAGTTACTCGTGACAGAAACCATGAAGTAATCTCAGGTGCGGTTCATCCAGTCACTTGACCATTGCAAGCACTGGCGAGGTGTTGCGTCTCTTTTATCTAACAACAACTTAGTTAACGGATCCGCCATAAAGCTATCCGTGTGTTCTCTGCCAGTGACCATATCTCCTCTCTTCCGATCACTTCTAAAGTATGCGTTGGAGAGATTATAGTCCTTCATTCAAGCCATTTTACCTTCATTGTTTCAGAAGATCCTAATAAGGTAAATGATGCTCGAACTCCAAGTAGTCATACCTTTATTGTCTCAAAAGATCCCAATAGGGTTAGCGATGCTTTAAGAACAATTTATGATCAACAACACCAAATTTTGTAGGATCATAATCTCTGATTAAAATCGGCAGTTATCCCAATCTATTCTTGTATAGAGTACCAAGAACATATCTCAATATTTCTTGATCCCCTAAACTGGTTTAGTATATTCTATATTCGTTATGGATGCATAATTCCTTAACTTATCTTTTAAAGTGAGGTCAGGACATTATCTCCATTATGTTGTATGTGCATACAAATATAGAATTACAACAACGCTCCCACTAGCCCTGACATTCAGTCATATTTCATTTTTGCTTATTGAAAACTCAAACTTTTGATTTTTCATATTGAAGCAAATTTTGAACTTTGAGATGCATATATATATATATATATAATTATATATATATATATATATATATATATATATATATATATAAGTCCATAAGTGGGCTCCTTTTCGTTTGTAAACTTTAAAGGATACGCTTGATGTAACAGACCCTCGAAAGTGTTGTCAGCACTTCCTCATAGAATTCCTATTAAGGAATGTAGTTTTTACATCAAATTGTTACAGCCATAAAAAGGCACAATTAGTATCCGAGAAAACTTCGACATAACCACCAGTAGAGAGTTTTAGATAATACCTTCCAAATGGTGAATTATCGTAAAACCATCTCCTACTAGTCGGTTTTTTGAAGTTGTCTACAAAGTTATTATTCGACATAACCACTGAGATAAAGTTTTCACATGGTACCTTCCAAATGGTCAATCATCACAAAAGTTTTATTATCAGTCGGTATTCGAACTTGAAGAATTGTCCATGTTGGTCACTTTCTGAAAAGAACCAATTTCACCCTTTGGGTTGCCACCTTGGTGTAGGATTTACCAAATTCAATACTTGGGTATCCGCATGGATTGCATCTCACTATCACTACCTGTATTCTCTTAGTGGACTTTGGGCCCACTCTGGTTTATCAGTAGTTGATGTATCCATCATAAAGTTGTCTCCCTCAGATATAAAACTATATCTTTCTAGACTTATGACAACTTTTACTAATTCTATAGAGAGGTAATGAATTTTATGTCAGGTACTCCAGCATTGCCATGCTGAGTTACAATCATTTCTTATTGTGTGCTAGTGCCAACATCAGGTTCTTCTATTTAAGGTATATTTACTCTAATTTTCCTTAGTAAAATACCTAACACAGCAGCACCTCTAGATTCCGGGTTCTTCCACCTCACGTCTAAAAGCAGGCTGGATAATCCAGACATCGTGATGAACTAGCAAAGACATCCTTTCTAGTCTCATCATCTAAGGTGCGTATTTAACCATCTTTGTTGGTCTGAGATTAAGAACATTGCCCACCACTTTTATAATATACTCCATCAAAGACGGACCATTTCTAAAATGTCCGATTCCTCCACTTGGCAACTCATTTCACAATGTGTCCTAGGAGGAATGAATTATGAGATAACATCATAACTCTTATGATGGTCATTTAAAATCCAGAACTAAAGCACTCACCATCTCTATCAGATTTGAGTATTGTAGTGCTTTTGCCCTCTTATTCATATACTTTGTTACAAATGTGTCTTGAACACCTTTCAAGGTTTCAGACGCTTGTCTAACAAGTTAGACATTCCCTTCCCTTCTACCTTCATTGGTAAAGGTACAAAGTATCAATAGTTACTACTCACTATTTGCTTGAATGATCTTCACATAAATGTGAACGAAACTCAACAAGCCTTCATTCCTCTCACATACACAAGGGAAGGATATGTAAGTCATTTTAGCGTAATAAACAAGATTTACACTCATCAATTGATACAAGATCAAAAGATCCCAAGTTCCTAAACACATGGAGCTTGGTGATGCAAGGCTTGTTCATATGGTTTAATTGACTATTGTCATAAGAGTAACTTATATAAACCATTCATGATAATTCTATTACTTCTTAAACAAATGCCACAACATTGATGAACTTTGAAATAAACCACGAAAAAATACATAATTCAAAGCAATGTCCATCGTTATCAACGGCATAATAGATTTATTGTTTTTCTTGCCACGCAGGGCCTAAAACGTAGATCTTGTAAAGTAATAGTCTAGCTGGTAGGAGTGACAAGATCCTGTCTTCCAATCCTTTTCAATAGGGGACAACCATCTTGTTTCCCGTTATGAAGTCCAGCTCTCCACATCTTATATTTTTACTTTTTACCTACACTTTGCAACAATCAAGATTGTAACAAACGTGAGTTTTATGGCCAGTTTACAAAACTTGCCTTTAAAAGTATAAGATAAGTGGAGTTTTGTCATGAATGTACATGAAACAGAGGAACCACCATATCTCATTGTGTGTGTCCTTAGCTCTTCCAGGCAATTAGGGCAGGTGTGGTGGTGCCAATTTCCAATCTTTCCTTAAAAGTAGCAAACCTCCCCATTAGGAGTCTAATCAAGAAGCGCAATCTTATTGCCGTCAGACTCCATAGTCATAGTGAGCTTAGTTAAACCAAGCTTACCATTTAAGGTAGTTTGCTTGTTGGTAGCCTTAGTGAGAGTGGACAAGGTGAGCTTACCTTTGGCCATGTTAGACTCAAAAGTCTTCAACATGCCGTGAAGCTCCATTAAGGATTTGACCATACCATGCATGTGATAATTCACAATGAATTGCTCATATGATGGTGGAAGGGATCGTAGGATAATATCTACCGTCATCTCCCTTTCAATGGTAAATCCTAACCTTTCCAAGCGCTCCACAAGTGCTTTCATCTCAAGCACGTGAATGCTTATGTTCTCACCATCCTGCAGCCGACAACCAAGTAGGTCGTTCAAACACCCAAACCGTTCTTACCTCGCTTGTTGTTGGAACATGTCCTTCAACTCAAGCATTATCTCGTAAGTAGTCAGAAGCTCCAATTGCATTTTCAATTTGGGGCTCATCATGCTTAACATGAGGCAAGAGACCTCGTTGGTGTCCTTGACACGTTTAATATAGGCATCATGAACGGTCTTACTTGCGTTGGTAGCAGGGGCTTCCGGAAGGGGTGCCTCAATGGTGTGTAACTTGTCTTCGCATCGTAGGACAATATACAATTTTCTAGACCAATCCATAAAGTTACTTCCATCGAGTTTCTCCTTCTCAAGAAACATACGTAGAGTAAAGTCGGTGTTGTTGATGTTTGTCGATATCATCTATAAACGCAAAGAAGTTTAAGTTAGTTTGATAAACCTTGTTAGAATAATTACCCCATGTGTTTAAAAACAACTATTTTAACAAGGACTAAGATCCCTATTTCACCTTGCACCGTGACGGTTTTCCGCGGATCACGTGGCAAAGCTATTTAAGCCGGCAACCATTGACCGATTGCAATCCATTATTGCAACTCTTAGTTCCTTGCGGGATCCTACTAGATAACCATAGTTTCTAGTTTGGCATGTTTGATCCCTCCACACCAACTTCAAACTAAGATTTTGAATAACTCGGCTAGAGGTCGACAATCATCCAAAATGTTATTTTGAAATCGTAAATCAACCATCAAGATACACGGGGGTACTCTTGCCCAATTATCGACTATGCTAGAGCTTGACAATCGATCTTACAAGTTTCCACACGCGCCTTCCACACAACACATACAAAGGTCAACCCGGCTAGAGCTCGTCATTCAACCTTTGCACGGCTAGATTCGGACGGTGTCATCTTATGGGTGGTGTGCAATTTTCATTTAGAAAACGGGATTTAGTTTTCCGGTTATAAAACCATTTTGAGTTTGATTAACAAAAGTGACAATTACCAAAAGTTTTCACTAATCGGATACTAAACCAATTTAAATCCATCTTGTTAATCAAGTATACGCGCGAGAGTTTGTTAAACCATTGTTAAAAAACTCTTATGTTTTATTATTGTAAAAATTGTCTAGCATGAAATCAATCCTATAATACATGCATAAACAATAAATAAAAAACAACCATACGCATACAATAAGATTGGTAACCATGCCCCTAAAACCTATGCGTTTTCCCGTGAGCCACTATGGAAAAACGAAGTCATCTAAGTACATATCCTTGACTTGGATGTGCTCCCACTAAACCCGCTACCTCCATTTGGCCTCTCGGTTTCGTGTTTGCCAAGACGTCACTCCATGACTCCCGATGATTGCCTCCATATTAATTTTACATAGAAAATGAAATAAATGGCATACAAGCCATAAATCATATTTTCTAGTACAAAATACATAACATGGAATTTAAATGACATGCATGCCATAAAATAATTTACATACCAAATAAATTAAGTAAATTAATTATTACATACCATGTGACATATAGTCACCAAATGAATGAATAACTAATTTAACACAACCAAACATCCACAAGGTCTAGGGCATCTATTGGTTACCAACATCACATGAAGAACATGAACAACATGGTGTGCCACACAAAACCATGTAAACTTATGTATCTTGATTAAGATTATTTCTCAAAACTCAAGGCACAAAATAATCCCATGTATATATATGCATTAATAACAACAAACCATTTTTGATGAAAGATATTCATATATACATAATATAAGCATATGCATTTATTATTTTTATGCCAAAAATAATAATATACATATAAATACACCAACAAAGATACAAGGCATCTTAATATACGAAAAATAATTTATAGAACAAAAATTTCAGAAACCATTTTTGGATGTCAAAAACCCGACTGGAAAACTGTTTTTTTTTATATAAAATCTTGTCAGACGAAATTACGCGCCGCGTAACACTTTTGGTTCCGCACCGCGGAATCTACCTAACAGCAAAACCAGTTTTTGGATTTCGGGTTTTTAAGGCCACCATGTGCATTTTTAGTATAGAGGTGGCTCTGATACCACTGTTGGGTTTCCATGAACACAGCAGCGGAAGCATAGCTCAATAATATGAAGCATAAAAGGCTTGAAACCCATAATGGACCAAGAACACTATAACTACAAAATGCAACATGTAAAAGGAAGAGATGGAATAAGGAATTATACCGTTCTTCATCTTCTGAAATCTTCAAGTTGGGATGAACTCTAAGTCACAAGAGACCAACTCTCTATTGATAGTCCACACCAAGTTTGTTTGATCCCCAAATGCTAGTATGCCAAGTTGTGATCTTCAAGACTTGAAATCACTCTTTGGAACAACCCACAAACTCCAAAATATCACTAAGAACACTTGTGATTTCTGCAGATACACAAGAATACTCAAGAACACTTAGAAAAGTGTATGCAAGTGTTCTTGAATGAAAGAGAGAATTTTCTTTTTATCCTTGATCAAGATAATTCAACTTATGACATATGAATGACCCCCAAAGACTTTATCACTTTCTTCAGCAGATATACAAGGCAATAAAGTCGTGCATTCCATTCCTAGATGTCACCAAAGTCAATAACTTGAGCCAAGCAATAACCAAAAACTCAAGTTACTGTCAGACGGTTTACGCGGCGCGGAAACACTGTTTCTAGAATATCAATTTCTCTCTTCCTGTTGCGGGTTGTCGGGATCAATCCTTGGCGTGTGACCCAATAGGCTCGTGTATCATCAGTAGCATTACTAATATACGTGTGTCAGTGGGCATAATCCAACAATTGGTTCAAGTTGATGCCATCTATAAATCGCAAAGTAGATTTGGTTAGATTCATTGAAATCCTTGTTAAAATAATTACCCCAAATGTTTAATGAAAAACAACTATTTTAACAAGGGCTAAGAACCATATTTCACCTTGCACCGTGACGGGTTTTCTGCGGATCATGTGCCAAAGCTATTTAGGCTGGCAACCATTTACCGATTGCAATCCATTATTGCAACTCTTAGTTCCTTGCGGGATCCTACTTGACAACCATTGTGCCATGTTTGGCATGTTTGATCCCTTCACACCAATCTTAAAGTAATATTTTACACAATCTCGGCTAGTGCTCGATTATTATATAAAATATTAATTTGAAACCGTAAATCAACCATCAAGATACACGGCGGTACTCTAGCCCAATAATCAACTCGGCTAAAGCTCGACAATCGACTTGCGAGTTGCCTCACCACCTTCCACACAACTCACACAAAAATTGACTCGGCTAAAGCTCGACAATCAACCCTTGTGCGGTTAGATTTGGGTGGTCTCATCTTATGGACGGCGTGAGATTTACAATTAGAAAACAGAATTTAGTTTTCCGGTTAAAAACCATTATGAGTTTTGATTAACAAAAGTGACAAAAACCAAGCGTTTTCACTATGCGAATACTAAACCAATTTATATCTTCTTTGTTAATCAAGTGTGCACGCGAGAGTTGTTAAACCATTTTTAAAACTCTTGGGTTATATTATTTATCAAAAATTGTCTAGGATGCAATAATCCTACAACTCATGCATAAACAACATAATAAAACCATCACACGCATACACATATCCAAGTTGATAACCATGCCCCTAAAACCTATGCGTTATCCCGTGAGCCACTACGGGAAAACCAAGTCATCTAAGGACAAAACTTCCTTGACTTTGGATGTGCTCCCACTAAACCCGCCACCTCCATTGGGCCTCCCGGATTTGTGTTCGCCAAGCCGTCACTCCATAGACTCCCGATGGTTGCTCCATATTACTATTACATAGAAAATTGAATAAATGACATGCAAGCCATAAATTCCTAATTTCTAGTACAAATACATAACATGGAATATTTAAATGGCATGCAAGCCACAAATATAAATTCCATACCAAAAAAATAAATTAATCATTATTACAAACAATGTGACTTAAAGTCACCAAATGTATGAATAATAAATAATACAACCAAACATCCACAAGGTCTAGGGAATTTTCTAGGGTTACCAACATCTCATGAGCATACAAGATTCACTAATGAACAACATGAACAACATGGTGTGCCACACAAAACCATGTAAACTTATGTATAATGGTGAAGATTTTTTCAAAACACTCAAGGCACCAAAAATCCCATGTATGTATGCATTAGTAATACCAAACCATTTTTTATGAAACATATTCATAAATACATAATGTAAGTATATGCAATTATCATTTTCATGCCAAAATAATAATATACATATAAATACACCAACCATTATACAAGGCAACTTAAATAAATAATTTTAATTTCTATACCAAAAAAATATCTAGAAACTAAAACATAATGCCAAAAACCCAAAAATATGTTTAAAGTTTAAAAAACACAAAAACAGCACTGAGACATGGTAACGCCGCTATCTTTAAGGAATTAGCGCCGCTAACCCTTCTGGTCAGAAAAAAAAATTTCGTTTTAGGATTTTTCAGGCCACCATGTGCAAAAGTAGTATAGAGGTGGCTCATATACCACTGTTGGGCTTCTATGTACACAGCGGAAGCAACCAAGTACAACAAACGAATCATAATGTACAAGAATTTAAAGCATAAAACCCCAAAATTGACCAAACTCTATAGCTAACTCTTGCAACATGTAAAAAAGAAAGGAAAGAATGTTATACCCTTCTCCTAAGCTCCATAAACAAGTAGAAGGTTTGGTGATGACTAGAAGCTTACGAAAAAGCTTCCTCTAATGAAGTCCACACCGAGTTAGTTCAATCTCCTTGTACTAGCAAGCTTGGATGATCTTCTCCAGCATAAGTCACCCACAAGAACAGCCAAGAAGCTTCAAGTTTCTGTACTCACTTGTTGATCACACAAGAACTCTCTCAAAAATAACCCACTAAGTGTATGAAGTGTTATATATGGCAAAGAGTACAAACAAGAAGCAAGGGAGGACTTTTATAAACCTCAAGTGTCACTTGAGATGCCCAAAGACTGGCCATACACTCCACAAAATCCTGGACATGCATTGGGTATCAAGGGAGGTGGAAAACATAATCATTGCATGCAATCTGACAGACGTTAGCGCCGCTAACTTTAATGTCGTAGTGCCGCTAACCCTAAAGAGTTAGCGTCGCTAAGTCCGCCTGCATACCAACTTTTTCCTTTTGACGCTTTTGGTCCTTTTACCTCTTAGGCTGTCGAGATTGATCCCCGGTGTGTGACCCAATAGGGCCATACATCATCGATAGTGATCCAAATGGAGTACATGTATCAGCGGACATACTCCAATAGATCCACCCCGGGTATAGCCTACCTCCTTGTACTAGCAAGTCCTTGAATGTACCCAAAAACACTCTAAACGCCTTGCTAAGTGTTTATGTAAAGAGTTAACCAACGGAGTACAAGGAAAGACTCATACATGTATTTTATAGACTTAAAATGCCACTTCATATGCCCCATGACCGGCCATGATACTCCCAAAAAGATGCCCATGCATTGGGCAAGAGAACAGGTGGAAAACACAATAATTGCATACAGTCTGACACGGGATCGCGGCGAAAACCCATAAAAGATCTCGCCGCGATCCCATACGTGGATCGAGGCGTGATCTTCGCCTGCACACCAACCCTTTTCCACTTTGATACTTTTAGTCACTCAACTTATAGGCTGTCGAGATAGATCCCCGATGTGTGACCCAATAGGCCCATAATGGTCCTATAGATAAGTAATCATTCATCCCTTCGTTCGCGATATCCGTGTGAACACGAGACATGGTTAAATTTCAATATCCAGATAGTTCATGATTATGTTTCTTGATCTCGATTGATGGTGACCCCAAATCTAGTTGCAATCGATCAAATATCATTGCAACTCGAGCATGGCCATGCATTTTACGTCAGCATTCAATCATCGAAGGGCCCATGGATATCTCTCTAAAGATAGAGGAACAAATCCTTTCGACTACATTGCTCCGCCACATACACCAAACTTTACCTAAAAGCTCCCTTTATAACAGCGAGTTACGAGGCGTTTGAAAGAAATCAAGGCAAAGCAGATCCATGCTTTGGAACACATTTATATCCAGTCTAAGGATAAAATGATATTATCATCCTGACTTACTCATGACATAAACCAAGAAGTTAGTTCAGGTGTGGGTCGTCTAGTCACTTGATCATTGCAAGCACATACGATGTGTTGCGTCTCTTTTATCTAATCCATTATTTGATTGCGACCAACCACTTCCCTCACTCTTATCTCAAACTTCCTCGAAGAATGACCGATTGTGGACTTTTAGAATGAAAAATCATTCTGGGAAGAATTAAACATGCTAAGATGGAACACAGTAAGGATTCATAAAATATTCGCCCTTGGCGTATCATTAAGTCATATTTAATAATCAATATAGTATGAAATACAATACTGCTTAATGTTTCAAAAAATAGAAATTCAAATCAAACATTAACCAGATAATACACTCAAACCAAGTCACTAGCAAATCTAACACCTATCGATCTAGTGTGAGAATCATGTACAGCTTGTGACAACAGTATAGTGAAAGGATCGGCCAAATTGCCTTGCGAAGCTAATCTGCTGATGGAAATGTCACAACTCTCTATAACGTCTATGATGAAGTGGTATTTTCGAGGAATGTGCCTCGTCCGCTTATGATACCTTCGCTCCTTTTAAAGAGCCACCGCACCCTCATTGTGACAAAATATGTCAATGGGGTCAGATATGCTAGGAACCACTCCAAGGTCTTGGATGAACTTCCTCATCCATACCGCCTCTTTAGCTGCTTCACTAGCTGCAATGTACTCCGACTCGGAAGTTGAATCAGCTACGGTGTCTTGCTTGGATCTCCTTTAACTTATAGCACCACCATTTAAAAGGAACCCGAACCCCGATTGTGATCGGCAGTCGTCCTTATCCATTTGGAAGTTGGAGTCTGAGTAACCATGTACTCTAAGCTCTTCCTTGCCACCATAAACCAAGAACTTCTCCTTTGTCCTCCGAAGATACTTGAGAATATTTTGACCGCAGTCCAATAGGCTTGCCCGTGGTTAGCCTGATATCTACTCGTCATGCTCAAAGAACACGATACATCAGGACGAGTGCATAGCATGGCGTACATGATTGATCCTATTGCCAAAGCATAAGAGACCCTCTTCATTACGTCTAGTTCCTCTTTGGAACTAGGACATTGAGTCTTGCTGAACATCACTCCATGCAACATAGAGGTGTTACCCCTCTTTGAGTCCTCCATCTTGAATCGCTTTAAGACCTTGTCGACATATGCACTTTGGCTAAGCCCAATTAGCCTCTTAGATCTATCTCTATACATCATAATGCCCAAGATAAATGTCGCTTCTCCCAAGTCTTTCATTGAGATACAACTCCCAAGAAAAGATTTAACATCTTTCAAAGCTGGGACGTCATTCCCAATGAGTAGAATATCATCCACATATAGGACAAGGAAAACTACAACGCTTCCACTAGCCCTGACATGCACGCATGGTTTCTTTTCGTAAATCCAAGCTCTTTGATTTTCTCATCAAAGTAAAGGGTCCAGCTGCGAGATGCTTGTTTAAGTCCATAAATGGACTTCTTTAACCTGCAGACTCTATCAGGATACTCAGGATGTACAAAACCCTCGGGTTGTGACATAAACACCTCTTCGTTAAGCTTCCCGTTAAGGAAGGCGGTTTTTACATCCATTTGCCATATCTCGTAATCATAAAATGTAGCTATGGCCATAAGTATTCTTATAGATTTCAACATTGCCACTGGTGAAAAGGTTTCCTCATAGTCAATCGCATGAGTTTGCGTGAAACCATTAGCCACCAGTCGGGCTTTGAAGGTATCTACAGTTCCATCAACGTCGGTCTTCTTCTTGAAGACCCATTTACATCCCACTGTCTTACACCCGGGTGTAGGAACAACCAATTCCCATACTTGGTTATCCGACATGGATTGCATCTCACTCTCCATTGCTTCCCTCCACCTAGCAGACTCACTGCCCGCTACGGCTTCGTAGTAGTTGGTCGGTTCATCATGATCCACCAATAAGTCATTGCCCTCCGATATGAGAAACCCATATCTCTCTGGCTCAAGACGTGGTCTACCAGACCTACGAGGAATCAATGGAGCATTGTCAGGTACCGACGCATCCTCTTGCTTGGTTTCAACCACTTCGGGTTGAGTGCTAGTGCCGACACTAGTCCCTTCTCCATCGGGTTCTTGAACTTCTTCAAGATCAATCCTCTTTCCACCGGATTGCATGGATATCATTTCCCTTTCAAGGAAGGCAGCCCTTCGCGCGATAAACACTCTATGTTTGGAAGGTTTGTAAAAAAACTAACCCATGTATCCGGTTGGATACCCAATGAAGTAACACCTCTCATATCTAGGTTCAAGTTTGTCCTCTACCTCTCGTCTAACGAAGGCAGGACATCCCCAAACCTTGAGATATGCGATCTTTTGAGGAACTCCACGCCACACCTCATAAGGTGTCTTTTGGACTTTCTTAGTCGGTACGATGTTAAGGATCCTAGCCGCCGACTCGAGAGCGTACCCCCAAGAACTAATGGGTACTTCCGTGCGACTCATCATTGATCGGACTGTTAGAGATATGCCCACTAATGTACGTACGCCATATAGACCGCTGCTGATGATGTATGGGCCTATTGGGTCATACACCGGGGTCAAACCTGACAGCAACTTATGTTAAGGGACCAAATATGACAAAAGAAAAAAGTTGACATTGCAGGCCTCGTTAGCGCCGCTTACTCTTAAGGGTTAGCACCGCTAAGTCCTAAAGGCTAGCGCCGCTACGGCTGCATGTACTTTGTGTCACATCCCTGACAGGCCGCGTTAGCGCCGCTAACATTAAGGGTTTAGCGCCGCTAAACACTAAGAGTTAACGCCGCTACGGCTGCATGGGCTTTATGTCAAATTACCTCCCAAGGTGCCCAATGCGAGGGTAACACCAAGAAGCGCACTTTGGCCGGTCACAGGGGTTAAAAACCAACTGGAGGCAGAAGAGTTAATGTGGCTTCATTTTTGTTGAAGTTCTTTTTGCTTTTCTCTCTCAAAAACACATATTACCTTCTTTGATGCTACAAGAGATCAAGAGAAGGTCTAGAAGAGAGATTTCCAGTAGCTTGGTCTCGAAAAGTTGCTGTTCCATTGTGGTTTTCATAGTGAAGTATCGCAATGGCTTGCTAGCACTTGTGATTTGACTTGTTCCCGGGGTATATCCCAATAGTAGATCGGTTTTTGGAGCACCACAATCATGAGACAAGAAGATATCTGGAGCTAAGGAGAAAGGTATAACCACCTCTTTCCTTTTCAAGTTGCATTTCTTCTACATAGAGTTTGGTCTATTTTGGGATTTCTAGTTTTCATCCTTTATATGCTTGTATTATGGGCTATTTTTGTTGTACTTGCTTCCGCTGCTTTGCCCACGAAATCCCAACACGGACCATATCCAACAACGTCCGATTCCTCCGCTCGGCGACACCATTCAATTGTGGTGTCCTAGGAGGAGTTAGTTGTGAAATAATCCCACAACTAGCAAGATGAGCACGGAACTTCGAGCTCAAGTATTCGCCTCCCCTATCGGAGCGAAGTACTTTGATGGTCTTGCCTAATTGATCATGGACTTTGTTTTGGAATGTCTTAAAGACCTCAAAGGTCTCATACTTATGCCTAATCAAGTAGACATACCCATATCTACTGAAATCATCAGTAAATGTAACGAAGTATCTAGAGTTGTTCCTAGTAACAAGCTTGAACAGACCGCATACATCTGTATGCACTATTTCCAACAAGCATTTAGCCCTTTCACCCACACCGGTAAAGGGTGACTAAGTCATCTTACCTAATAAACAAGACTCACATGCTTCATTTGTCCAAGGTCAAATGATTCCAAGATACCGTTTTGGATCCAGAATCAATGTTCATGATTGCTCTATTATTTTCTATTTATGCATCAGCTTCGTATATACCACGACATGGATAAGCTTTAAAAAAACAAACATCATTTTTAAAACAACAAATATAACCATTTTCAAATTTAAAACAATATCCATCGTCATACAAAGCATAGAAAGAAAAAATGTTTCTAGCCATAAGTGGTGAATAGCATACATCTTTTAAAATAATAGAGTAGCCGGTCTTGAAAGTAAGCTCGACACTTCCTTTCTCTAACACGGGGACGACCTCCTTGTGTAACACTGTACTTTTTAAACATATAATTATATCGCATGCGGAAGCTAAATACATATACATAACTTAATTACATAATAGATACAAAAGATTAACTTGTTTTATACATCAAATCTTTTACAGTGTTAATCCAAAACAGGCTCTTAATTAAAAACTTTGACATCAGAGTGAGGTCTGTCCATATTCCCAGTCCTAAGCTTCAAAGCTCACCAAGATTATCTGCAAAACAGTCTAGTGGGGAATTAGCACAAAGCTAAGTGAGGGAACCAATATCTAATCAAATACAAGGCAAACATGCCTAAACCCAAATAGCTCATGAATCCAAGAGAACCGGCGGTGTTGCAAGCACCTACAACCAAGGTCGGCCAAAACCAAGGTTTACCGATAGCCCTGCTAACAGTGATAACAGTACTAGCCTTCTTGTGTACAACAAATGCACCTCAAGATCTGGTATGGTACACCCCCAAGCAACAAGCCCAGCATCATGCTGATCTCTAAATAACATGTATATACAATCCAAACAAGAGAATTCCAAATAGGATATTAAATCCTGTATATCAAAAGATATAAACCCACTCACCAAAGTCTTCAAAAACTCTGGTTCACTCGAGTGACTAACTCACTGAGTCTTCTCAATTCCTGAGATTGAAGTAACCCAAGTCAGTATTCAAATCATAATACTGATCCAAAATAGATATCATATCTAATCTCATAATTCATGTATGAGCAATATTGAACATACACATATATTCATCATACATAAGTTCAAAAGATATACAATTCATGTTTATCTTTAAATCATCAAATCCGATTAACCAATCCCGATCAAATGGAAATCCGGTAAATCAAATCCGATTGAATGTGAATCCGAGTAAAGGTCCAAATACCAATAAAGTCCCAAATACGATAAATCCAAATCCGATAAATCCAAATCCGATAAGTCCAAATCCGATAAGTCCAAATCCGATAAAATGAATCCGATAAAATAGCTAAGGTAAATTCGATAAAATCATATCCCAAATCCGAGCATAGGCACAATCCGAGCATAGGTCAAATTCTGATTAATATCCAAATCCGATAAAATGTTCAAATCCGATAAAATATATCGGAATTCACCAATACCGATCAAATCTATCGGAATGTCACCAAATCCGATTAAAACTATCGGATTTCACTAAATCCGATTAACTCAAACTTCAATTCCGATAAATTCATAAATTCATTCTCAAATCAGATTTCTATCTTAATTCAACACTGATTCTTAACATGTTAATGTTATATGATTCCAGAAACTATTCTAATCATATAAACAACATTTAACAAGCGTTAATTCTAGCATGCATGCATCCTATGATCATCAATTCAATAGCATGCATCAATCGGAATTCATACTATATTTAAAACCGAATACAAACATTAATTAATCAAATCAAATCAGTAATCTAACCTTGTTAATATATGATATCTGAATTCTAATTGCATGCAAGGTTCAAGATCAAATTCAATGATTCTTTTCTTGTTCTTTCTTCCTTCTTGATTTCGGCCGAGAGCAAATAACACACACACACTCTCACTTTGTTTTGGTTATTTGCATGTAAATGAGAATGAGGTGGTGACTAACTAAGCTAAAACCCGCCACCTCACTATCCATTATCTCCAAATTAATATTAAATCGATTAACCAATTAATCACAATTAAATCAGTTAAATCATATAATCAATTTAAATCCAAATCTAAACTTGATTAATTACCTTAATTAATCTAGGCCGGGAAAGTAGGTGTTACAAATCTACCCCCCTTAAGAAGATTCCGTCCTCGGAATCTCTTCCCGCTCAAACAAGGAAGGATAACGGTTCTTCATATCAGCTTCAGTTTCCCAAGTCAAATCAGATCCCAAACTGTGCTTCCATTTAACCAAAACCAACGGTATCTGCTTCTTTCTCAACTTTGTAACCTTTCGATCTAACAGTTCAACTGGTTCTTCTACAAGTTTCTGATTAATATCAACCCGAAGATCCTGAATAGGTAGAACCTGTGTCTGATCCTCTACATTATACTTGCGAAGATAACACACATTAAAAGTGTCATGAATTCCTGCCAACTCATCAGGTAGGTCTAAAACCACAGTCTGATCATTAACAACTCTTCGGATTTTAAAAGGACCAATATAACGAGGAGCTAACTTTCCACGTTTACCAAATCTAATAACACCCTTCCAAGGTGATACTTTCAAGTAAACCATTTCCCCCTCAACAAACGATACTGGTCGACGTCGCGGATCAGCATACATTTTCTGTCTATCCCTTGCGACTTTTAACTTATCTCTAGCAATTGCAACCTTATCAGCTGTCATCTGTACAATATCAGGTCCTGCAAATTGTTTTTCCCCGGCTTCTAACCAACAAGTCGGAGTTCTACACGGACGACCATATAACATCTCATATGGAGGCATTCCAATACTAGAGTTGTAGGAATTTTTGTAAGCACATTCCACTAATGGAAGATGTGAATCCCATGATCCTCCGAACTCTAACACACATGCTCTAAGCATATCTTCTAAGGTCTGGATAGTTCTTTCTGACTGACCATCTGTTTGCGGGTGATAAGTTGTACTCAGATTTACCCTGGATCCCAATTCCTGTTGCAATTTGTTCCAGAAGTTAGATACGAACCTCGAGTCTCTGTCTGAAACAATAGATAAAGGCACCCCATGTCTAGACACTATCTCATCGATATACAATTGAGCCAGTTTGCTTAAAGAAGCAGTTTCAGTTGTAGCAAGGAAATGTGCACTCTTGGTCAATCTGTCGACAATAACCCAAATCATATCATGCCCTTTCTGTGTTCCTGGAAGTTTCGTTACAAAATCCATCGTTATGTGATCCCATTTCCACTCAGGTATTTCAAACTACTTCAACGATCCGTACGGTTTCTGATGTTCAGCTTTAACTTGAGCACAAATGTGGCACATCCCTACAAACTTGGCTATATCTGTTTTCATTGTAGGCCACAAATAACGAGTTTTTAAATCATGGTACATCTTCAGTCTTTGAATATACCAAAATGTCATCGATAAACACAATGACGAATTTATCTAGAAAAGGTCTACACACACGATTCATCAAATCCATAAATATGGCAGGAGCATTTGTTAAACCAAATGACATTACTAGGAACTCGTAATGTCCATACCTAGTACGAAAAACAGTCTTTGGAATATCTTCCTCTGCTACTCTGACTTGATGATAACCCGATCTCAGATCAATCTTCGAGAAATAAGAAGCCCCTTGTAGCTGATCAAACAGATCATCAATTCTCGGTAAAGGATACTTATTCATGATAGTTCTCTTGTTAAGATCTCGGTAGTCAATACACATACGAAAAGTTCCATCCTTCTTCTTAACAAACAAAACTGGTGCACCCCACGGCGAAGAAATCGGTCGGATGAACCCTTTATCAAGTAATTATTGAATTTGTGTCATCATCTCATGGATCTCAGATGGAGCTAAACGATACGGAGCTTTCGCAATCGGCAAAGTACCAGGAATCAGATCTATCTTGTATTCAACATCCCGAACAAGAGGCAATCCCGGTAAATCATCTGGAAACACTTCCGGATACTCTGACACAACCCGAACATCGGTAACCGCTTTCTTTTCTTTCTTTGCATCGATTGCGTAGGCCAGGAAAGACGCACACCCTTTAGCTAGAGATTTTCTAGCTTTCATAAACGAGATGATTGGAAAAGAAGAAGAAGATCTATCCCCACGAGCCACGACATGCGACCCATCAGCCAAGGGAATAGTAATCAGTTTCTTGTGGCACTGGATACTAGCCCTATAGTGACTTAACCAATCCATGCCAAGTACTAAATCAAATCCCGGAATAGGAATCAGTAAGCAATCTACAGGCAGACTAGTACCATCAATATCTATAAAAACCCCATTCACAGAAGAAGTTATAGGCACTAACTTACAATCAGCTACCTCTACTTCTAAAGGCGAAGCAATAAAAGTAACAGGTAATTGCAGTTTGTCACACAAAGTTACAGACATGAAAGATCTATTGGCACCCGAATCAAATAACACACGAGCAGGCATAGAGTTCACAATAAACATACCCGTGATAACATCACTGTTTTTTGCAGCTTCTGTAACCGTCATCTTAAAAGCTCTACCTTCCGCAGAAGGTGCGGCTTTCCGCTTCTGACCTGCAGACGATCCCCCGACAGATGCTACCCCATGCCCCGTTGATCTCTGCCTTGTGCAAGTACCCGCTCTGTGACCTTCCTCGTGACCATTCCAACATACGTTTGTTTTAAACTGACAGGCAGATGGTTCATGGCCAAATCCACCACAACGGAAACATCTTTTTGTCTGAGCTGTACAAGGACCGGTATGGCTGGAATTACATGGTTTACACCATGGCTTATTCTGATACGAACCCGAACACTTCGACTTATGATCACTTCTATTCTGATTTCCCTGCCCTTTACCTTTGTTTCCGCTTTGATTTCCACCAAATTTGTGAGAAGATCCTTTCTCACGATTCATCCTTTCCCGAGCTTTCACATCACCCTCCGCCGCCCTAGCGAGAGTAAAAGCTTGTACCAATGAAGTTGCCATTTGGGTGTTACCCCGATACTCAAGCAATAGAGCTTGGACAAAATGATCTATTTGTGATGGCTCATACGGAACCCACTGCTTGGCAAACCTTAACTTCTCATTGAATTTCACGATCAACTCATCAATTGACATCTTGTCGTCTTGTGCTAAATCCATGAATTCCCATTTCACCTTGGATAAATCATAAGTATTACAAAACTGTTAACAAAACTTAGCTTGGAATTGCTCCCAAGTTATAAAGTTGATAACATCCCGAGATAAGTGAGCTGTTAGAGAATCCCACCAAGTTGCCGCTTGGCCCTTCAATCTTTTTGTAGCAAACTTGACCAGATCCGATTCTTCACAGTTACAGGTATCTAATGCCTTGTCTGTCTCCCTCAACCAGTTCAAGGTATCGGTAGGGTTAGAACTTCCAAAGTATTCAGGCGGCTGGCAATCCATGAAATCTTTGAATTGAGCCTTGGATCTAAAACCTCCCTGATTAGGGTACCAAGGTACAAAGAAATTATGTTGCGGTTGGTACTGTTGTTGGGGTTGGTAAGGTTGGGACATAGGAGGCATAGACACAAATGGTAAAGTTCCAAACGGTGTTGACACCGTGTTATAAGGTGCAGCTGAGTAAACTGGTGGTGGTATGGATTGAGTAAACACTGCCGACTCCCGAGGCATCTGGATTGTCTGAGTCGGTTGTGATGACTCTGTCTGAAGTTGCTGCTGCTCCAATTCTTGAACCCTATCCCTTAAAGTTTGCAAAGTATCTTCTAACTGCAACACATATTCATGCTGATCAGATTCTCCATTGTGAGAAGTTCCTGCCCTGTTATGCTGTTCATTTGCTGCAGTAGAGGATTGATTGTTGTTCCTTCTGGGGAATGTAGGGGTAGTTGTCGGATTCACGTTATCAGCCATTATCTATGCTATACACAGCATCTCACCAATTGTTAGATATAATCCGTTAGTTAAAACACATTAACTACCCTCAATGCTATTCTACTAATTACCCACCCTGGGAATACTGGACTGACCAGAGCCTAGGTTCAAGTATTGCACAAATCATTCATGCAAATCCTTAAACCAGGGCTCTGATACCAACTTGTAACATTGTACTTTTTAAACATATAATTATATCGCATGCGGAAGCTAAATACATATACATAACTTAATTACATAATAGATACAAAAGATTAACTTGTTTTATACATCAAATCTTTTACAGTGTTAATCCAAAACAGGCTCGTGATTAAAAACTTTGACATCAGAGTGAGGTATGTCCATATTCCCAGTCTAAGCTTCAAAGCTCACCAAGATAATCTGCAAAACAGTCTAGTGGGGAATTAGCACAAAGCTAAGTGAGGGAACCAATATCTAATCAAATACAAGGCAAACATGCCTAAACCCAAATAGCTCATGAATCCCAAGAGAACAAGCGGTGTTGCAAGCACCTACAACCAAGGTCGGCCAAAACCAAGGTTTACCGATAGCCTGCTAACAGTGATAACAGTACCAGCTTTCTTGTGTACAACAAATGCACCTCAAGATCTGGTAAGGTACACCCCCAAGCAACAAGCCCAGCATCATGCTGATCTCTAAATAACATGTATATACAATCCAAACAAGAGCATTCCAAATAGGATATTAAATCCTGTATATCAAACGATATAAACCCACTCACCAAAGTCTTCAAAAACTCTGGTTCACTCGAGTGACTAACTCACTGAGTCTTCTCAATTCCTGAGATTGAAGTAACCCAAGTCAGTATTCAAATCATAATACTGATCCAAAATAGATATCATATCTGATCTCATAATTCATGTATGAACAATATTGAGCATACACATATATTCATCATACATAAGTTCCAAAGATATACAATTCATGTATATCTTTAAATCATCAAATCCGATTAACCAATCCCGATCAAATGGAAATCCGGTAAATCAAATCCGATTGAATGTGAATCCGAGTAAAGGTCCAAATAACGATAAAGTCCCAAATACGATAAGTCCAAATCCGATAAATCCAAATCCGATAAGTCCAAATCCGATAAGTCCAAATACGATAAAATGAATCCGATAAAATAGCTAAGGTAAATCCGATAAAATCATATCCCAAATCCGAGCATAGGCACAATCCGAGCATAGGTCAAATTCTGATTAATATCCAAATCCGATAAAATGTTCAAATCCGATAAAGTATATCGGAATTCACCAATACCGATCAAATCTATCGGAATGTCACCAAATCCGATTAAAACTATCGGATTTCACTAAATCCGATTAACTCAAACTTCAATTCCGATAAATTCATAAATTCATTCTCAAATCAGATTTCTATCTTAATTCAACACTGATTCTTAACATGTTAATGTTATATGATTCCAGAAACTATTCTAATCATATAAACAACATTTAACAAGCATTAATTCTAGCATGCATGCATCCTATGATCATCAATTCAATAGCATGCATCAATCGGAATTCATACTATATTTAAAACCGAATACAAACATTAATTAATCAAATCAAATCAGTAATCTAACCTTGTTAATATATGATATCTGAATTCTAATTGCATGCAAGGTTCAAGATCAAATTCAATGATTCTTTTCTTGTTCTTTCTTCCTTCTTGATTTCGGCCGAGAGCAAATAACACACACACACTCTCACTTTGTTTTGGTTATTTGCATGTAAATGAGAATGAGGTGGTGACTAACTAAGCTAAAACCCGCCACCTCACTATCCATTATCTCCAAATTAATATTAAATCGATTAACCAATTAATCACAATTAAATAAGTTAAATCATATAATCAATTTAAAGCTCAACTTTATAATTAATTTAAATCCAAATCTAAACTTGATTAATTACCTTAATTAATCTAGGCCGGGAAAGTGGGTGTTACACCTTGTTCCCCATGGTTAGCTCCAGCTCCCCATCTCTCAGCCTTCTACTTCCCTTTAGCACCTACACAATATTAAAAGTGACAGTGCCACAGCCGGTGTCTAAAACCCAGCTGTTAAATGTAGAAGTATGATGGAGTTCAATCACAAACGTACCTGAAGTAGAAGCTCCCGCTATCGAAGTAAAACCCAGCACGTAGCTTCTTAAGTCCCTCTAGGTACTTAGGGCAGCTCGGGAGCATATGCCCTTTGACCCAGCAGAATAACCAAACCGCCTCCTCCGGAGCCTTAGCTTGAGGGATTGGACCCTTTTGCTTTGGCTCCGGGGTAGGGTTCAGCTTGGAAGCTTCAACCTTACCCTTACCTTTACCCTTAGGGTTAGAGGCCGGTTTCTTCCTCTTCTTGGACTACCCTCCTTGATGGCTAAGACGGGAACGGAGGTGAACGGCTTTTGCCTGGTCATGTTGTACTCGGCAGTCCGCAACATACCATGCAATTCCATTAGGGATTTATCCATCCCGTGCATATGATAATTCACAACGAATTAATCATACGACGGTGGGAAAGACCGTAGAATCAAGTCTACCGCCATCTCTCTCGCGATGGCAAATCCTAACCTCTTGAGGCATTCCACTAACACTTTCATTTTAAAAACGTTGTGGGACACGTTCCCGCCCTCCTGTAACCGGCAACCGAGTAGGTCATTAAGACAACCATACCGTTCTTGCTTCGCTTGTTGGTGCTAGTTGATGCCATGTACTTATGCATTAGTAACACCAAACCATTTTTGGTGAAACATATTCATAAATACATCATGTAAGTATATGTAATTACCATTTTCATGCCAAAATAATAATATACATATAAATACAGCAACCATTATACAAGGCATCTTAAATGAATGAAGATTAATTTCTGGACATAATATTCTAGAAAATAAATTATATTGCCAAAAACCCAAAAACAATTTTTAAAGCTTAAAACCCAAAAACTACTCTGCTGGGAGATCGAGCTGCGAATCACTAACATGTTTGTGTTGGGGTTATATGAGCACAGCGGAAGCAACATGCAATACAAAAAAGGTAGAAGTATTTAAGGCATAAAACCCCAAGCCATGGACTAAACTCTACATCTATCATTTGCAACATGAAATAAGAAGGAAACCCCTCTCCTGAGCTCCTGGAATGAATGATGAAATGAAGGTGATGACTAGAAACCCACACAAAGGCTCCCTCTAATGAAGTCCACCCCGAGTTTGTACCACCTCCTTGTACTAGCAAGCTTGAGGGATCTTCAAAGCCTTGAAATCCTCTCAAGAACAGCCCTTAAATTACAGAAATTCGGACCTATTTGTTGATGCACACACAAGATGTTGGATTATGTGCAGAGATAGATAACATGTACTATCGTGTCCAATACTATGTGACACTAAAGGATCACACCGCTGCACACCTAATTAGAACCTTTTGGATTATAACCTTTTGTTTGGAAAAGAATAATTAATTAGTTAATTAATTATTGAGAAAGAGAAAAATAATAAAAGTTATTTATTATTTAAAAGGAGAAGTTAATATTTAGTTTAAATATTAACAGGACCAATTAATTAATTAGAAAGGTCGAGGTTATATTCTGTAATTGATTAATAGTTTAATTAAAGCTGGGCTTTAATTAAACGGGCTTGGCCTAATAAGGATTAATATATATTCTTGTTTAAGCCTCATTAATCAATAAGCTAATCACATAACAAAAACCCTAAACGCTCTCCTCTCTCTCTCTTATTTCTTTCTCGGCAGCGGCGCAAAGGAGAAACCGAACCACCGAGGGCGGTGGTCGGCGGCGACACGGAAACACATACACACACGCGGGTCTCGTTTTTGATCCAAGGTTTAATCCTTAGGCGGTCTAGCAGCCAATTCGAGGTGGTGCAGTAGCGGTGGATAACCTGCAACTGTCTAGGGGCATAAAGAAAGTTTTGGTTTTACAACAAAGGTATAACTTTCTAACCCTCTTCCTCTTTTAGTTTCTGTACGAGTTAGATGAGATCATTGGAGGGGGTTTTATTCCGCTGTGCATTTGATAATATGTTTTTATACCCTACAAAACCCTTCACAAGACACTCTCAAAGTTGCTAACTAGGTGTTTTGGTGTGAATATGGAAAAAGGATAGAATAAATGACAAAAGAGATCTTTTTAAAGACCCAAAGATGCCACTTCAGTTCCTTTGGCCGGCTAACAAGTCCAGAAAATAAAGCCCATGCATTGGGCATGTGGGGAGGTGGAATAGACAAAAAGTTGCATGCAGTCGGACACAATTACGCGTCGCGTGCCCGTAAGTGTCCGCGCCGCGTAATCTCCGCGTCGCGTATCGTTAAGTGAGCCGCGTCGCGTACCTTGCCTGCACACCAACCTTTCCACTTTGACACCATTGGTCCCTCCATTCATTAAGCTGTCGAGATAGATCCTCGGTGTATGACCCAATAGACCCATACATCATCGGTAGTGATACTAATGGCGTACGTGTGTAAGTGGGCATACTCTAACAAAACTCCCACTTGCACATGACACATCGTACCCTAAAACCACAGACAAAGAGCGGCCTCTAGTAAGGCATCTCTGCCCCAAGTTAGTATGGGTTTTGTCATCTAGAACAAAAACCAAATCCAGAATCAAGACACTAAATGGTCCTATAGATAAGTGATCATTCATCCATTCGTTCGCGATATCCGTGTGAATACGAGAAATGGTTGAATGCCAATCTCCAGATCGTTCACGATTATGTTTCTCTATCTCGATTCATGGTGACCCAAAATCTAGATGCAATCGATCAAATATCATTGCAACTCAAGCATGGCCATGCATTTTACGTCAGCGCTCAATTATCGAGGAGCCCAAGGATATCTCTCTAAAACTAGAGTAACGAATGCCTTGGACTACACTGCTCCGCCACATACACCATACTTTACCTAAAGGCTCCCTTTATAACATCCAGTTACGAACTGCGCTTGAAAGCAATCAAGGCAAAGTAGATCCATGCTTTGAAACACATGTATCTCCAGTCTAAGGACAAAATGATATTATCATCCTGACTTACTCGTGACAGAAACCATGAAGTAAGTTCAGGTGTGGGTCGTCCAGTCACTTGACCATTGCAAGCAAAGGAGAAGTGTTGCGTCTCTTTTATCTAATCCATTACTAGATAGCGACCAACCACTTCCCTCAGCCTTATCTCAAAGTTCCTCCCCAAGAAGAATGACCGAATGTGGACCTTTATAATGACAAAGCATTCTGGGAAGTATTAAACATGCTAAGATGGAACACAGTAAGGATTCATAAAATATTCGCCCTCGGCGTATCATTAATGTTGGGGTTCGTGGTTGAGCTCAGCGGAAGCATGCAAGTACAAAAAGTGAACCCCATAAGTGTACCAAACTCTACAACATAGATTTGCAACAAAAACAGAATAGAAAAAAAAGTTATACCCTTGATGTCTCTGGATTGTTGTGTGTGCCTAGCTCCAAGATTTGTGTTCTCCTTCTTGAGCTATCCAAGTCCACCCCCAGAAGTAGTGTGATCTTGGTGTACTAGCACCTCCTTGGCTCAAGCAAGAAATGAATGAACCTCTGGAAACAACAACTAGAAAACTCCAGGAACTCTTTCTCTATATATTCTCTCTTTTGCTTAGACAACCTTTTGTTTCTAAGTGTAAAAAAGCAATTGACCAAGAGAGAGCAAGAGTGTATAATGCATGCCTTATATAAACCCAAAGGTGACTCCAGGTCTCCCCAAAGTCGGCCCAGAGGCAATAATAAGGAACACATGCATTGGTGGAGAGAGGAGGTGAAAGGAATAAAGTTGTGTATGTCAGGCAGGGTTAGCGCCGCTAACCACTTAAGGTTAGCGCCGCTAACGCGACTGAGTTAGCGACGTCTAGGTTAGCATCGCTAACCTCGTCCAAGAAACCAACTATCATTATTTATCATTTCTCACCGTTATCTTTTAGGTTGTTGTCAAGATCAACCCCGGCGTGTGAGCCGATAGGCCCATATATCATCGGTAGCGATCATTTGGCTTACATACGTTAGTGGGCATTCTCTAACAAACTCCCACTTGCACAAGACTCACCGTACTCAATGCATCACAGACAGAGAGCGGCCTCTAGTAAGACATCTCTGCCCCCAAGTCACCATGGGTTTTGCATTCAGCACATAAACCAAACTGCAGCCCATGTGAAATGGTCCTATTGATAAGTGATCAAACATCCTTTTGTTCGCGATATCCAAGTGCACACGAGACATGGTACTAATTCTATCTCCCATCGTTCACGATTATGTTTATCGATCTAGATTGGTGGTGACCAAAATATACAAGTTGAATTCAATCATAAATTATTGCAAGCTTTGAGCATGGCCATGCATTTTGGTGTCAGCGACCAATCATCTAGGGGCCCAAGGATATCTCTCTAAATAGAGGAACAAATTCCTTTGACTACACTGCCCACCACAGTGATCATACTCTGTCCAACTACTCCCTTTATAACAGCTAGTTACGGACTGCGTTTGAAAGAAATTAGAACAAAGCTAACCAAAGTGATGCAGACACATGCATCTTCAGTATGAGGATGAACTGATATTATCATCCTGATTTACTCATGACATGTACCATAAAGTAAAATCAGGTGTGGGTCGTCCAGTCACTTGAAACACTTTCAAGTACAAGCGAAGAATTGCGTCCCCGTGTCCCAATCCCATTGAACACATGACCAATTACTTCCCTCAGTCTTAGTTCATACTTCCTTCCCGAGAATAATGACCGACTACGGACATTTAGAATGCTTACACATTCAAGGAAGAGCAAAACATGCTAAGTTGGAACATAGTAAAGATTTAAAGAAATACCCGCAACTTGCGTATTACTAAATCTCATTTAATAATCGATAAATACAATAAATAAAATACTGCTGAATGTTCCCAAAAGGGTAAATACATCAAATATACTAACCAAAATACAAATTCATAATCAAACCAAATCACTAGCAAATCTAATCCCAATAGCACGTGTATGAGCATCATGCTATGCTTGCGATAATGGATTCGTGAACGAATCCGCCACATTGCTATCCGTGTGTACTCTGCTGATAACAATGTCTCCACTATCGACCACGTCCCGGATGTAATGATACTTCCGCGGAATATGCCTCGTGCGTCGGTAAGACCTTGGTTCCTTCGATAGAGAAACCGCACCCTCGTTGTCACAGAACACCTCAACAGGGTCGGCAATACTAGGAACCACTCCCAGATCTTGGATGAACTTCCTTATCCATACAGCCTCCTTCGCAGCTTCACTGGCCGCAATATACTCCGACTCGGTAGTAGAATCGGCCACAGTGTCTTGCTTTGAGCTTCTCCAGGAAATAGCACCACCATTGAGCAGGAACACGAACCCCAATTGAGATCGGTAGTCGTCCCGATCGGTTTGGAAGCTAGCATCGGAGTAACTAGTTACCCGTAGCTCTTCCTCACCTCCATACACCAAGAACATCTCCTTTGTCCTCCGAAGATACTTAAGAATGTTCTTTACTGCCGTCCAATGTGCCTCACCAGGGTTAGCTTGATATCTACTTGTCATACTCAATGCACAAGATATATCAGGCCTAGTACATAACATGGCGAACATGATCGAGCCAATTGCCGAAGCATATGGAACTCGCCTCATTACTTCCCGTTCCTCAGGGGAACTCGGGATTTGAGCTTTTCTCAACACTAAACCATGTGACATAGGTATGAACCCCTTCTTGGAGTCCTCCATCCTAAATCTCTTTAGGACCTTGTCAATGTACGTACTCTGGCTCAATCCGATCAACCTGCGGGATCTATCACTATAGATTTTAATCCCAAGAATGTAAGTCGCATCCCCAAGATCCTTCATTGAGAAACAACTCCCTAGCGGGGCTTTTACCCCTTGCAAAGTTGGGACGTCATTCCCAATTAGTAGAATATCATCTACATATAGAACTAGGAATACAACTACACTCCCACTAGCTCTAATGTAAACACGTGGCTCATCCTTGCTTTTAGAGAGGCCAAATTCTTTGACTTTCTCATCAAAGCACAGGTTCTAGCTCAGAGAGGCTTGCGTAAGTCCATAAATGGACTTCTTAAGCTTGCAAACTTTATCCGGAAACTCAGGATGTTCAAAACCCTCAGGTTGTGTCATATACACCTCCTCTGAAAGTGTTCCATTAAGGAACGCGGTTTTGATGTCCATTTGCCAAATCTCATAGTCATGAAATGCGGCAATGACCAAAAGTATCCGGATAGACTTCAACATAGCCACTGGGGAAAAGGTTTCCTCATACTCTACACCATTAGTTTGAGTGAAACCCTTAGCCACCAGTCAGGCTTTGAAGGTGTCTACCTCGCCATCCATGCTGATCTTCTTCTTGAAGACCCACTTGCACCCTACGGGCTTACACCCTGGCACGGGATCAACCAAGTCCCAGACTTGATTATCCGACATGGATTGAATCTCGGATTCCATTGCTTCTTTCCACTTGGCGGATTCAGGGCTCACCACAGCGTCCCGGTATTTGGTAGGCATCAGAGACAACTACCATGACAGTGCCTACAGATATGTTAAAACCATATCTCTCTGGGTCATGCCGACTTCTACCAGATCTTCTAATAGGCAATGGGTTTACATCAAGATCAACCTTTCTCCCACTGGCGTCATTAGATAGTTGTTCCCTCTCAAGGAACATTACCCTTCGAGCAACAAATACCTTGTTCTCCGAAGGTTTGTAAAACAAATATCACATAGACCCAGCAGGATAACCAATGAAAAAGCACCTTTCGGCTCTGGGCTCCAATTTATCCTCAACCTCACGCCTCACAAAGGTAGGACAACCCCAGACCTTCAAAAATGAAATGGATGGAACCTTTCCATGCCATATCTCATACGGTGTTTTCTTAACCTTCTTTGTTGGTACAAGGTTTAGGATTCTACCGGCCGTTTCAATCGCATATCCCAAAGTGTAACGGGAACGTCCGTATGAACCATCATTGACCGAACCATATCTAACAATGTCCGGTTTCTCCTCTCGGCGACACCATTTAATTGTGGCGTCCTAGGAGGGGTTAATTGCGAGACAATCCCACAATCCCTTAGATGTTCACGGAACTTAGAACTAAGATACTCACCGCCTCTATCAGATCGTAGCATCTTAATTCTTTTCCCTAGTTGATTTTCTACCACGTTTTGATAAGTGTTGAACACCTCAAAGGTATCCGGCTTTTTTCTCACCAAGTAGACATACCCATATCGACCATAATCATCAATAAAGGTAACGAAGTAGCGGGAATGATCTCTTGTGGCATGCTTGAACGGACCACACACATTAGTGTGAACGATATCCAACAAGTCTTGCGCCCTCTCACATACACCGGTGAAGGGTACTTTTTTCATCTTGCCCAATATACAAGATTCACATACTTCATTAGACCCGTGGTCAAATGATTCCAAGATCCAATCCGCTTGGAGCTTGACGATGTGTTTCTTGTTTATGTGGCCTAACCGACCATGCCATAGAGATAATTTATCCAAAACACTTTTGGATCCCGAATCAACATTCATGATTCATCTATTGTTTTGCAAGCTTACGCTTGTCTCATAAATGCCATGACATGGAAATGCTTTAAAATAAAAGACATGATCTTTGTAACACAAAATGCTACCATTCTCAAATTTATAGTCAAAACCAATGTCATACAAGGCATAAAAAGATAAAATGTTTCTTGCCACGAAGGGCGAATAACAAACATTATCTAAAACAATAGATAAGCCGGAAGGAAAGGAGAGCTCCACACTCCCAATCTTCTCAACCGGGACAACCGCCTTATTTCCTATGATGAGATCTAGCTCTCCATCAACCAGGTCCCTACTTCTTCTTAGTACCTGCACATTATTACAAACGTGAGTACCATACCCGCTGTCTAAAACGCAGGCGTTAGAAGTAGAAGTGTTATGGAGTTCAATCATGTACGTACCGGAGGCAGCGAGAGCTTTAGCTCGTAGCTTTTTGAGCTCCTCCGTAAACTTGGGGCAACTACGCCGGTAGTGACCCTTCTCCCCGTAGAAGTAGCAGGCTGCCTCTTGTGGAGAGGTGGCAGCGGGAGCCACTTGCTTCCCCTTCGGCTCCGGGGTTGGGTTAGGTTTGGGCTTCGGCCCTTGGGCCTTGGCCTTCCCCTTTCCTTTGCCCTTGGGGCCCGAAGCGGGCTGCTTCCGCTTCTTGCCACCCTAGTTGATGGTAAGAACGACACTGGAGGTGGAGCGATTTGACTTGGCAAGCTCGCCCCTGGCAGTCTTGAGCATGCCATGTAGCTCCATAATGGACTTGTCCATACTATGCATATGGAAGTTAACAATGAATGCACCATATGCGAGAGGCAAGGATTGGAGGATGATATCAACCACCAACTCCTTCCCCATGGGAAAGCCCAACTCCTCAAGCTGATCCACGTACCCTTTCATCTTAAGTACGTACGATCTTACATTGCCGCCCTCCTGCATCCGGCAATCGATGAAGGCCTTGACGCACTCATAGAGTTCTTGCCTAGCCCGCTGTTGGAACATGTCCTTCAGCTGAGAGATCATCTCAAACGTACTCACTTTCTCGAATTGCCTTTGCAATTCGGGACTCATGGTCGTTAGCATAAGGCAAGTCACGTCGTTAGTATCCTTGAGGTGTTTTTCATACGCCTCTCGGACGGCCCTCGCCACATTGGTAGCAGGAGGATCCGGAAGAGGTGACTCAAGGACCTCGAGCTTCATTTCATGGAGTAGGACGATTCGCAAAGTCCTATGCCAATCCATAAAGTTTGGCCCGGTGAGTTTCTCCTTTTCCAAGAATGGACGGAGTGACATGTTGGTGGTGTTGGTGTTGCTAGTAGATGCCATCTACAAGCAAAGTATGAAATTTGGTTAGTTATGATGTATTAAATCCTTGTTAAAATAATTACCCACTTGTTATAAAACAAATTATATTAACAAGGGCTAAGAACCTCAAAATACCCTAATCTATGACGGGTTTTACGCGGATCACTTCATAGAGCTATTTTAGGCTATAAACACTTTACCAATTGTAATCCGTGACTACAACTCTTAGACACTTGCGGGATCCTAGGTACTCATTGCACCCATATGGAATGTTTGATCCCTCCACACCAATTCCTCATTGACCTAATTTGATAGCTCGGCTAGAGCTCGACAACTACCAATGCGTTTTAAGTCTTGGAATTGTAAATCGTCCGTCAAGATACACGGTGGTACTCTAGCCCAATGGCCGGCTCGGCTAGAGCTCGACAACCGACCTTGCGAGTTACCACACGCACCATCCACACAGTTACGCAAAACCGATCTCGGCTAGAGCTCGATGACCAATCTTGTTTCACTAGATTCGGGTGGTGTCATCTTACGGGTGGTGTGAGATTTACTTTTGAAAAACGGGATTTTGATCCCTCCACACCAATTCCTCATTGACCCACTTTGATAGCTTGGCTAGAGCTCGACAACTACCATTGCGTTTTAAGTCTTGGAATTGTAAATCGTCCGTCAAGATACACGGTGGTACTCTAGCCCAATGGCCGGCTCGGCTAGAGCTCGACAACCGACCTTGCGAGTTGCCACACGCACCTTCCACACAGTTACGCAAAACCGATCTTGGCTGGAGCTCGATGACCAATCTTGTTTCACTAGATTTGGGTGGTGTCATCTTACGGGTGGTGTGAGATTTACTTTTGAAAAACGGGATTTTGATCCCTCCACACCAATTCCTCATTGACCCACTTTGATAGCTTGGCTAGAGCTCGACAACTACCAATGTGTTTTAAGTCTTGGAATTGTAAATCATCCGTCAAGATACACGGTGGTACTCTAGCCCAATGGCCGGCTCGGCTAGAGCTCGACAACCGACCTTGCGAGTTGCCACACACACCTTCCACACAGTTACGCAAAACCGATCTCGGCTAGAAATCGACGACCAATCTTGTTTAACTAGATTCGGGTGGTGTCATCTTACGGGTGGTGTGAGATTTACTTTTGAAAAAAGGGATTTTGTTTTCCGGTTAAAACACTTTTAACCAATTCTTGTCTTTGTGGCGCGCGGAGTTTGTAAACCAATTTAAAACTCTTTGATTTTATTATTTTGAAAAATTTTCTAGCATGCGAAGATCCTAAACACCCATGCAAGAAAAAGTACAAAATAAAATCAACCACGCATGCAATACATATCCGGTAACGAGCCAATCCTATTCGTCTTGTCCGTGAGCCAACGGGCAAGACTAAGTCATCTAAGGACAAATCCGAATGACCCGATGTGTGCTCCTCCCACTTGATCCATCGCGTCTCCTACCGACCTCCGGATCTAAGTACGCCAAGACACCCTCCATGGTCCTTGTTGATTGCTTCGGTTCTCTTTTTACAATTTACAAATTTAAAAGGAAATGGCATGCAAGCCACAATTTACTATTCTAAGCTAATACTACAGATTACAAAGAATAGAAAATCGGCATGCAAGCCGTTAAATATACAAACCGAATAAATTAAATTAATTATTACAAACCATTGTGGTACAAACCACCAAATGAATGAATTAATTAATTAAATCAACCAAACACAACACATAGGTCTTATAGCTCATAGTGTTACCGGATGCAAATATTACAACCACATACAAGAAATCCAAAACTACACATGGTGTGCCACACAAAACCATGTAAATCTTATATGTCTTGGTTAAGATTATTTAATCACTCAAGGCATTAATAATCCTATGTACATATGCATTAGGAACCTTAAACAAGTCAAAATTCCATAGTCATATATACACAATGTAAGTATATGCAATTAACCATTTTCATGCCAAAATGTTAATCCACATATAAATACACCAACCAAGACATAAGGCAACTTAAATATAACAAAATCCAGAATCTGGAACAATTCCAGAAAGTGCATGTAGCCCAAAAATCCAACAAAATTGATTTAAGGCAAAAACTTGCATTCTGCCAGTAAGGGGTTAGCGTCGCTAACTATAAAGAGTTAGCGTCGCTAACTATAAAGAGTTAGCGCCGTTAACTCCGGTTAGCGCCGGTATCGTGAGACGGCTTAGCGACCACTACAGGTGGTTTAGCACCGCTAACATGGACAGGTTAGCGCCGCTAAACCCTGGACAGAACCAAAAATCACATTTTTCAGATTTTCAAAGCCAGCAAGTGCAAAACCAGTGTAGAGGTGGCTCTGATACCACTGTTGGGGTTCGTGGTTGAGCTCAACGGAAGCATACAAGTACAAAATCGAATTTTCAAAGCATAAAACAAACCACAAAGTGAACCCCATAAGTGTACCAAACTCTACAACATAGATTTGCAACAAAAACATAAGAGAAAAAGAAGTTATACCCTTGATGTCTCTAGATTGTTGTGTGTGCCTAGCTCCAAGCTTTGTGTTCTCCTTCTTGAATTATCCAAGTCCACCCCGAGAAGTAGTGTGATCTTGGTATACTAGCACCTCATTGGCTCAATCAAGAAATGAATGAACCTCTGGAAATAACAACTAGAAAACTCCAGGAACTCATTCTCTCTATATTCTCTCTTTTCCTTAGACAACCTTTTGTTTCTAAGTGTAAAAATGCAATTGACCAAGAGAGAGAAATAGTTTATAATGCATGCCTTATATAAACCCAAAGGCGACTCCAAGTCTGCTCAAAGTCGGTCCAGAGGCAATAATAAGGAACACATGCATTGGTGGAGAGAGGAGGTGAAAGGAATAAAGTTGTTTCTGTCAGGCAGGGTTAGCGCCGCTAACCGCCCACACTTAGCGCCGCTAACCACTTAAGGTTAGCGCCGCTAACCACTTAAGGTTAGCGCCGCTAACCACTTAAGGTTAGCGCCGCTAACGCGACTGAGTTAGCGACGTCTGGGTTAGCGTCGCTAACCTCATCCAGGAAACCAACTATCATTATTTATCCTTTCTCACCCTTATATTTTAGATTGTTGTCAAGATCAACCCCCGGCGTGTGACCCGATAGGCCCATACATCATCGGTAGCGATCAATTGGCGTACGTACGTCAGTGGGAATTCTCCAACAATTAAATCACATTTTATAATCAATATAGTATGAAATACAATACTGCTTAGCGTTCCCAAAAATGCAAGTACAAATCAAACATAAACCAAATATTACACTTAAACCAAGTCACTAGCGAATCTAACACCTATCTCTCTAGTGTGAGAATCATGTACAGCTTGCGACAACGGTTTGGTGAACGGATCAGCCAAATTGCCCTCCGATGCTACTCTGCTGATGGCAATGTCAACAGTCTCAATAACATCTCTGATGAAGTGGTATTTGCGAGGAATGTGCCTCGTCCGCTTATGAGCCCTTGGTTCTTTAGCTAGAGCAACCGCACCCTCATTATCACAAAAAATCTCAATAGGGTCGGATATGCTAGGAACCACTCCAACGTATTGGATGAACTTCCTCATCCATACCCCCTATTTAGCTGCTTCACTAGCAGCAATGTACTCCGACTCGGTAGTTGAATCAGCTACGGTGTCTTGCTTGGAGCTCCTCCAACTTATAGCACCACAATTGAGAAGGAACATGAACCCCGATTGTGATCCGCAATCGTCCTTATAAGTTTGGAAGCTAGTGTCAGAGTAACCATGTACTCTAAGCTCTTCCTTACCACCATAGACTAAGAACATCTCCTTTGTCCTCCGAAGATACTTGAAAATGTTCTTTACCGCAGTCCAATGGGCTTGCCCGGGATTAGCCTGATATCTACTCGTCATGCTCAAAGCACACGATACATCAAGGCTAGTGCATAGCATGGCGTACATGATTGATCCCACTGCTAAAGCATACGGGATCCTCTTCATTACGTCAAGTTCCTCTTTGGAACTAGGACATTGAGACTTGCTCAAATTCACTCAATGCAACATAGGGGTGTTACCCCTTATAGAGTCCTCCATCTTGAATCGCTTCAAGACCTTGTCGACATACGCACTTTGGCTAAGCCCTATTAGCCTTTTAGATCTATCTCTATAGATCTTTATGCCCAAGATATACGCCGCCTCTCCCAAGTCCTTCATGGAGAAACAACTCCCAAGAAAAGTCTTAACCTCTTTCAAGGTTGGGACGTCGTTTCCAATAAGTAGAATTTTATCTACGTCTAGGACAAGGAATATTAAAGCGCTCCCACTAGCCATGACATATACGCATGGCTCATCCTGTTTTTTCGAAAATCCAAATTCTTTGATTTTCTCATCAAAGCACAGGTTCTAGCTACGAGATGCTTGTTTAAGTCCATAAATAGACTTCTTTAACCTACAGACTCTATCAGGATACTCATGATGTACAAAACCCTCGGGTTGTGTCATAAACACCTCTTCACTTAGCTTCCCGTTAAGGAAGGCGGTTTTTACATCCATTTTCCATATCTCGTAATCATAAAATGCAGCTATGGCCATGAGTATTCGGATAGACTTCAACATGGCCACTGGTGAAAAGGTTTCCTCATAGTCAATCCCATGAGTTTGCGTGAAACCTTTAGCCACCAGTCGTGCTTTGAAGGTATCTACAGATCCATCCATGCCGATCTTCTTCTTGAAGACCCATTTACACCCCACTGTCTTACACCCGGGTGTAGGATCAACCAATTCCCAAACTTGGTTATCCGACATGGATTGCATCTCACTCTCCATTGCTTTCCTCCACTTAGCAGACTCAGTGCCCGCTACGGCTTCCCGGTAGTTGGTCGGTTCATCATGATCCACCAATAAGTCATCGCCCTCAGATATAAGAAACCCATATCTCTCTGGCTCATGACGTGGTCTACCAGACCTACGAATCAAAGTAGCATTGTCAGGTATCGACGCATTCTATTGCTCGGTTTCAACCACTTCGGGTTGAGTGCTAGTGCCGACACTTGTCCCTTCCCCAATGGGTTCTTCAATTCTTCAAGATCAATCCTCTTACCTGATTGCATGGATATGAGTTCCCTTTCAAGTAACACAGCTCTTCTCGCGATAAATACTTTGTTTTCGAAAGGTTTGTAGAATAAATATCACATGCCTCCGGTTGGATACCCAATGAAGTAACACCTTTCAGACCTTTGTTCAAGTTTGTCCTCTACCTCTCGTCTAACGAAGGCAGGACATCCCCAAACCTTGAGATATGCAATCTTTGGAGCAACACCATGCCACATCTCATAAGGTGTCTTTTTGAATTTCTTAGTCGGTACGAGGTTAAGGATCCTTGCCGCCGACTCTAGAGCATACCCCCAAAAACTAATGGTTACTTCCGTGCGACTCATCATTTATCGGACCATATCTAACAATGTGTGATTCCTCCTCTCCGCCACACCATTCAGTTGTGGCGTCCTAGGAGGAGTTAGTTGTGAAATAATCCCACAACTAGCAAGATGATCACGGAACTCCGAGCTCAAGTATTCACTCCTCTATCGGAGAGAAGTATCTTGATAGTCTTGCCCAATTGATTCTGGACTTCGTTTTGGAATGTCTTAAAGACCTCAAATGTCTCAGACTTGTGCCTAATCAAGTAGACATATCCAAATCTACTGAAATCATCAGTAAATGTAACGAAGTATCTAGAGTTGTTCCTTGTAACATGCTTGAACGGACCGCATACATCGGTATGCACTATTTCCAACAAGCATTTGGCCCTTTCACCCACACCGGTAAAGGGTGACTTAGTCATCTTGTCTAATAGACAAGAGTCGCATGCTTCATTTGACCCGAGGTCAAATGATTCCAAGATCCCATCCGCTTGGAGCTTGGTGATGTGTTTCTTGTTTATATGACCAAAACGACTATGCCATAACGAAAACTTATCCAAACCATTTTTGGATACAGAATCAATGTTCATGATTGCTCTATTATTTTCTATGTATGCATCAGCTTCGTATATACCACGATATATATAAGCTTTAAAATAATAAACACCATCTTGAAACATGAAATCCAACCATTTTGGAATTTAAAAGAGTATCCATCATCATACAAAGCATAAAAGGATAAAATGTTTCGTACCACAAGTGACGAATAGCATACATCTTTTAAAATAATATAATATTCGGATTTAAAGGTAAGCTCTACGCTTCCTTTCTCTAATACAGGGACGACCTCCTTGTTCCCCATTATCAGCTCCAGGTCTCCATCTATCAATCTTCTACTTTACCTTAGCACCTGCACAATGTTACAAACGTTTGTGCCACAGCCGGTATCTAAAACCCAGCCGTTAGATGTAGAAGTATGATGGAGTTCAATCATAAACGTACCAGAAGTAGAAGCGTCCGCTCCGGAAGCTCGCAGCTTCTTCAGGCCCTCTAGGTACTTAGGGAAGCTTCGTCACATATGCCCCTTCATCCCGCAGAAAAAGCAAACCGCCTATTCCGGAGTCTTTACATGAGGGATAGGACCCTTTTGCTTAGGCTTCGGGGTAGGGTTCGGCTTGGGTGCCCCAACCTTACCCTTACCTTTACCCTTCGGGGTAGAGGCCGGTTTCTTCCTCTTCTTGTACTCACCCTCCATGATGGCCAAGACGGGAATAGAGGTGGAGGTCTTCTGCTTGGTCATGTTGGACTCAGCAGTCCGCAGCATACCATGCAGCTCCATTAGGGATTTGTCCATCCCGTGCATATGATAATTCGCAACGAATTGATCATATGACGGTCAGAGAGACCGTAGAATCAAGTCTACTGCCATCTCTCTTGCCATGGCGAACCCTAACCTCTCAAGGCGTTCCACCAATGCTTTCATCTTAAGAACATGGTTGGACATGTTCCCGCCCTCTTGCAACCGGCAACCGAGAGGGTCGTTGAGACAACCATACCGCTCTTGCTTGGCTTGTTGTGGGAACATGTCTGACAACTCGCGCATCATATCGTAAGCACTCAAGTGCTCCATTGACTTTTGCAAGTCGGAGCTCATAGTGCTTAGCATGAGGCAAGTAACCTCGATGATGTATTTGAGGCGTTTTTCATAAGGCTCTTTAACGACCCTACTCGCGTTGGATGCAGGGGCCTCGGGGATGGGTTCCTCAATGGTGGCCAACTTATCCTCATGACGGAGGACTATCCTTAGTTGTCGTGACCAATCCATGAAATTGGTCCCATCGAGTTTATCCTTCTCGAGAAACACTCTTAAGGATATGTTTGACGTCGTGTGGTTGGTGTTAGTTGATGCCATCTATTAAAAGCAAAGTAGATTGGTCAGTTTGATTAAAATCCTTGTTAAAATAATAACCCAAGTGTTTAATAAAAACAACTATTTTAACAAGGCCTAAGAACCCTATTTAACCTTGCACCGTGACGGGTTTTCCGATGATCACGTGGCAAGGCTATTTAGGCAGGAAACAATTAACCGATTGCAATCCATTATTGCAACTCTTTGTTCCTTGTGGGATCCAAATTGACAGCCATTGTGCCATGTTCGGCATGTTTGATCCCTCCACACCAATCCCAAAGTAACATTTTACATAACCTCGGCTAGAGCTCGACGATTACATGAAATATTAATTTGAAACTGTAAATCAACCATCAAGATACACGGTGGTACTCTAGCCCAATGATCTACTCGGCTAAAGCTCGACAATCGACCTTGCGAGTTGCCACACGCACCTTCCACATAACTCACACAAAAATTGACTCGGCTAAAGCTCGACTATCAACCCTTGTGCCGTTAGATTTGGGTGGTGTCATCTTATGGACGGCGTGAGATTTACATTTAAAAAAACGGGATTTAGTTTTTCGGTTAAAAAACCATTTTGAGTTTGATTAACAAAAAGTGATAAAAACCAAACGTTTTCACTAAGCGGATACTAAATCAATTTAAATCCTTTTGTTAATCAAGTGCTTGCGCGAGAGTTGTTAAACCATTTTTAAAACTCTTTTGGTTTTATTATTTATCAAAAATTGTCGAGAATGCAATATATCTACAACTTATGCATAAACAGTATAATAAAACCATCACACGTATACAACAAGTTGGTAACCATGCCTCTAAAACCTATGCGTTTTCCCGTGAGCCACTACGGGAAAACAAAGTCATCTAAGGATAAAAATTTCTTGACTTTGGATGTGCTCCCACTAAACCCGCTACCTCCATTGGGCCTTCCGGATTTGTGTTCGCCAAGACGCCACTCCATGGACTCCCGATGGTTGCTCCATATTATAATTACATAGAAAAGTAAATAAATGTTGTGCAAGCCACAAAGACCTTTTTTTCTAGAACAATTACATAATATGAAATTTAAATGGCATGCAAGCCACAAAACAAGTTACATACCAAATAAATACATTTAATTATTATTACAAACCATTGTGACATAAAGTCACCAAATGAATGAATAACAACCATACATAACCAAATATCCACAAGCTCTAGGGCATCTAGGTGGTTACCAACAAAACACACAACAACCAAAACAGGTTCACTAATGAACAACAACATGGTGTGCCACACAAAAACCATGTGAACTTATGTATAATGGTTAAGATTTTTCAAAAACACTCAAGGCATTAAAAATCCCATGTACTTATGCATTAGTAACACCAAACCATTTTTGATGAAACATATTCATAAATACATAATGTAAGTATATGCAATTACCATTTTCATGCCAAAATAATAATATACATATAAATACATCAGCCATTATACAAGGCATCTTAAATAAATAAAATTTAATTTCTGGAAATAAAATTCCAGAAAATAAATTATGTTAGAGATATGCCCACTAATGTACGTACGCCATATAGACCACTGCTGATGATGTATGGGCCTATTGGGTCATACACCGGGGTCAAACCTGACAGCAACTTAAGTTAAGGGACCAAATATGACAAAAGACAAAAGTTGACATCGCATGCCGCGTTAGCGCCGCTAACTTTATTGGTTAGCGCCACTAAGTCCTAGAGGTTAGCGCCGCTACGGCTGCATGTACTTTGTGTCAAATCACTGGCAGGCCCCGTTAACACCGCTAACCATTTTGAGATAGCGCTGCTAACTCTAGGTTAGCGCCGCTAACCCTGCAGCTGGCTTTTTGTCATATCACCACCCAAACTGGCTAGTGCATGTGGGACTTGTGGAATCCACTATGGCCGGCCTTTGAGGGGTTTATTGGGTCTGGAGGTAGTAGAGAGACTCATGGGAATTCATTCTTTGATACATGATTTTCTCTTTAACTTTCTTTCTAAGTGTTCTACACACACTACACCCTCTTTGGTGCTACCAAGACCAAGAGAGAGCTCTAGAGAAGGCAATTCAAGTTGAAGTATCACAAGGCTTGCTAGCACTCGTGGTTTGGCTTGTTCCCGGGGTATACCTCAATAGAAGATCCGTGGTTTCGTTCTTGGAGGATCACCATCACGACTATTGGGAGAATTCTGGAGCTAAGGAGAAAGGTATAACCACCTCTTTCCTTTCCTTGTTGCTTTTCTTGAACATAGAGTTTGGTCCATTTGTGGGATTTCGGTTTTCATTCTTTATATGCTTGTACTACGGGCTGTTTTTGTTTGTACTTGCTTCCGCTGCTTTGCCCACGAAATCCCAACAAATTAAACTGCCAAAAACCCAATAGTAGTTTTTAAAGTTTTAAAAACCAAAAACAGAACTGCACAGCTGAGTTCCGCGCCGCGTACCATCAACTGGTCCGCGCCGCGGAATCTACCTGACAGAAAACAAAATTTTTTTTTACGTGTTTTTCAGGCCACCATGTGCAAAAATAGTATAGAGGTGGGTCTGATACCACTGTTGGGGTTCTATGAGCACAACGGAAGTAACATGCAATACAAAAAAGGTACAAGTATTTAAGGCATAAAACCCCAAGCCATGGATCAAACTCTATATCTATGATTTCCAACATGAAATAAGAAGGAAAGAATGTTATACCCTCTCCTAAGCTCCTAGAATGAATGATGAAATGAGGGTGATGACTAGAAACCCACACAAAGGCTCCCTCTAATGAAGTCCACCCCGAGTTTGTACCACATCCTTGTACTAGCAAGCTTGAGGGATCTTCAAAGCCTTGAAATCCCTTCAAGAACAGCCCTTAAATTCCAGAAATTTGGACCTATTTGTTGATGCACACACAAGACATTCTCAAAGTTGCTAACTAGGTGTTTTGGTGTGAATATGACAAAAGGATAGACCAAATGACAAAATAGATCTTTTTAAAGACCCAAAGATGCCACTTCAGTTGCCTTGGCCGGCCAACATGTCCAGAAAATATAGTCCATGCAATGGGCATGTGTGGAGGAGGAAAAGACAAAAAGTTGCATGCAGTCTGACACCATTGAAACCTATCATTCTAACCGAGCGCGGCCACGCATTTTCAGTAGTCTCAGTCGTCGTGGGGCCCAGAAATATCTCTCCTAAAAGTAGGAGGTGCAAATCCCATCTTGACTATTTGCAATTTGAGCACACAGCTCCCGCTGCACCTAGACATGCCCTTTATAATCACCCTGTTACGACGTAAAATTAGAACGCGCTAAAGTATAGTGGTTACTTTGCCCCAAACCAAATATCTCAGGTCTAAGGACAACCTATCAAGCTTACTTATGATGTTGCTCCATGAAGTAAACTCGATGCGGATCACTCCCAATATTTATCCCTTCTGATAAATATCTACAAATATTTGGTCACAACCTTGTGCTTTTATTCAACCCCGAATAAATCATCGAATATTCATAATAGCGTTATCTCCCTAATGTAGCTCCCACTACATTAAGTAGCTACGGGCATTTAGAGAATTCGTAACTTGAATTCATCATGAAAAGGTTTAAACATGCTAATAATAAACAACGAGAAACAATTATGTAAATACCTCCTATTTCAATCCCATGAAATGTAAATATATAATATAAGAGTTTCAAGTTACATCTATAGTAATAATCAAAAAGTTGAACTAGCTGCTAGAAACTAGGTACTGCATCCCTATAGAATTCACATGTCTCTCTTGCTTAGCTCTAGCTAGCGGTTTTGTCAATGGGTCAGCAACGTTGTCGTCCGTCAGTATCTTTTGCAGTCTAACATCTCCTCTTCCAATGATCTCTCGGATTTGGTGATATTTTCTGAGTACATGCCTAGTCCGCTGATGATCTCTTGGTTTATTTTAGCTTCCGCCATAGCCCCTGAGTTTCACAGAATATATTAATCGGCCTAGAGATACTGGCAACAACTCTAAAGTCCGAGATAAAATTCCTCAGCCAGACAGCTTCCTTTGCCGCATCACTTGCCGCAATATTCCAAGATATAGCTCCTCTGTTTACGATAAAGACAAATCCTGACTGCGACCTAAAGTCGTGTCTGTCGGTTTGGAAACTAGCATTAGTGTAACGAGTTACACTAAGCTCGTCCATCGAACCTCCATAAACTAGGAACATGTCTTTTGTCCTTCTCGGGTACTTGAGAATGTTCTTGACAGCTACCCAATGAGCTTCACCTATATTTTGCTAGTATCTACTCGTGACACTTATGGAATAGGCAACATCGGGCCTAGTACATAGCATGGCATACAAAATTTATCCAATTACAGAGGCATATGGAATCAACTTCATCTTGTTCTGATCTTGACTAGATACAGAACACTGAGCCTTGCTCAAAACCGTACTAGATTGCATTGGAATAAATCCTTTCTTGGATTCATCCATCTTGAATCTTTTCACGACTTTGTCAATATATGTAATTTGACTAAGTCCGATAAGGCGCTTAGATCTATTCCTATAGATCTTAATACCAAGTATGTAAGTAGCTTCTCCTAAGTCTTTCATCTGGAAACTTTTACCTAACCAGGATTTTACTCCTTGTAATACTTGTATATTGTTTCCTATTAACAGTATGTCATCTACATACAAGACTAGAAAGGTTACCGCGCTCCCACTGAATTTAGTGTAAACACATGACTCGAACTTACTTTTGGTAAAACCAAACTCTTTGATGCGCTCATCAAAGTGTAAGTTCCAGCTTCTAGATGCCTACTTCAACCCATAAATGGATTTTAGCAACTTGCATACTTTATTAGGATTCTTTGGATCCGCAAAACCATCCAGTTGTATCATATATACATCCTCTGTCAAATTCCCGTTAAAGAAGGAGGTTTTGACATTCACTGTCTCGAGCGCGTGCCCCCAAAACGACAATGGTAATGAACTTCGACTCATCATTGATCGTATCATGTCAAGCAGTGTACGATTCCACCTTTCTGATACACCATTCATCTTTTGTGTATACGGAGGTGTAAGTTGTGAAACAATCCCACATTCCTTCAAATGATCGTCGATTTCCTGACTCAGATATTCACCACCTCGGTCGGACCGAAGCAGCTTTATCTTCTTGTCCAGCTGATTTTGTACATTACTCTGAAACTGTTTGAACTTGTCAAAACTTTCAGAATTAAGTCTCATAAGATAGACATAACCGAACCTACTGAAGTCGTCAGTAAAGGTTATGAAGTACCGGCATCCTTCTCTAGCCTCTGGAGTAAAGGGTCTACAAACATCTGTGTGTATAATCCCCAGTAACTCACTTGCCCTTTCAATCTCACTGTTGAAAGGTTGCCTTGTCATTTTACCAGACAAACAAGATTCACAAATATCATATGACTCTAAGTCAAATGGTTCTAGAATTCCGTCATCTCGGAGCTTCTCTATGCGTTTCTCGTTTATATGTCCTAAACGACAATGCCAGAGGTAAGTCTGATTCAAGTTACTCTTGGATCTTTTACTTATATGATATATGTCTTGATCATCTTTATCTAGATTTAGCGTGTATAGACCATTTTGTGGAATAGCTTTAAAATATGTTCCTACAGCTTCAGCACCAACCATGGAGCCTTCGCCTACCCACAGGTCCATATCTCCTTGTCTTAGCTTCCTACTTCTCTTTAATCTCTACAAATGATTGCATATGTGATGACCACATCCCGTACCCATTACCCATGATTCAAGATAAGTAATAAGACAATCTATCATAAAGATACCTGAGTCATTGGGAGAACCAATGTCCAGCTGATCTATGTCGAGTGAGTGCTCGCTTGAATCCTTGCTGCCACAGTCTGGGCAACAAATTTCTCCAAGCTCTTCCAACCAGTCATATTCCTGCATAGGGTCCACCACTGTTGACTCTAGTTGCTTTGGATTCAACTCATCGCAGATGCACATAAGGATCTCGTGCAGCTCCGCGACGGTCATCTCAAAATCACCGAGGACGTACATTACCCTTCTCTGGTAATAGTCCGATAAAGAACCAAACAAGAGCATGACTAGCTCATGTGATTTTGATTTTGACCCAAAGCTTTCATAGCAATCCCAGAGCCTTCTCATGTTAATGAGATGATCGCTAATCGGGTGGTTTTCTTTCATCCTTGCTGAAATAATTTCCTTCATCAGCAAGATACGACATATTCGTTCACTGTACTTGAAGTTTTGCTCCAGTCCCTGAACGACCTCAAAAGATGACTTCTCCCGGAGATCATCTGTAAAGTCGAATGAAGCTGTGAGAACGAGAATCGACATAATGTCAGGTTCGTCAGCCAGATACTTATAGTAAGCATCATACTCACTATCCTGGGCATCTACCCATGGTCGTTCTGGAGGAAATGTATCTATGATGTGTAGCTTTCCCTGTGCATCTAAAACATTCTTTAGATGCATCTTCCAAACAGCAAAGTTTGGACCCGAAAGCTTCCAAGGCTTAGAGATTCCTTGGGTAAAAAGAACGGAATAAAAGATAAAATAGATATGTATAGAAAAAGAAAAGATAAAACCGATTCAGTAATATGATTATATCTTATAATAGTTATTACCTTTTTAAAATAAATTATTAGACTAGGATCCGTATTTCACATATCCCAATGCAAGGTTTGGGCACTTCCCACCGGGACAATGGTATTTCTGGTAGATAACCCTATACCAATCGTATCCTACCTGGACATGACTCCTAGATCCATGGGACATCGGCTACAAGAACCGTGCATGCTTTAGTCCCTCTAGTGCATTTTAGGCCAGGACTCACGATTATCACCAAAATAGATCGCACCACCTAAGACAGTGTGAACTCTGGCCGGGACTCCCGAATATCGCAGAGTCTTTCATACCCTTCCCCGCAATGGTTTGAACTCGAATGCCCAAGGTTTGGTCACTTCCGACACCCGAGTACCGTTTAACAGGAAAGGTGTACCATTAGGTGGGTAGCACACTAATCTAAGATTTTTCTAAAAAGGATTTTGCCAGTTTTCTTTTAAAAAACACTGTTTAATAATGACTATTAATAAAACCCTTGTTTTATTTCATCTTGAGAATCACAACCAAGCATATATAATATGTAAAGGAATAAAACAACCATAAACAATTATGCCTTAGCCTTGCCCTTAACTAATGTCGGTTTCGTGAGCCACACGAAAAACCCGACGGTCCAAAACCTAAGTGGAAAAACAACACACATGGCATTGCATTCGGAAGCTCCCACTGGCTCCTGCATCCAATCCTGCTCCTTGCTCCTTGCTCCTTTGAATCAGCTTCAAGTCTATTCTATTTATATACTATTCTATTTAAAAACTAAAAAATGGTAAAAGATAATCAAAGGCACGCAGGCCCGCTAATCTAGTACTTTTACATGATAGGATAAGGGTTGTAAGTGGTACGCAGGCCTCCCCACACCATAGAATAGAAAAACCAATCAGAACCACAAGTGCAGTAAATAAAAGCAATCCACAAGGTCTAGGGCTCGGCTATGACATCCCAAACATGTATAAACTAATACATGAAGTAGAAAAATAACTGATTTCTAATTATTCATATTGATGAAAATACTGATTTTAACAACCTGTTAAAATCCCGTATATTGTTTTTCTATTATTTGCAATAAATATATATGTCAAGTTCCGTGCTTGATAGATAATCAGAAACTCGAAATAATATTTAAACATAAAATAAAAAATAACAACTATATTTTAATTTTACATCGACCACAAATATTCGAACCGCGAGCTGGGCCAAATACTTAAGATTGGATCGGGACAAGCAAAAAACTGGGCCATGACCAAAAACTGGTCTGGGCCGTAGCCCTCTCGGACCCGATATGCAGTTGGGCCGGTTTGGGCCGTTGCTCCTGGGCCGAAGCCGCACCACGTCACCACCGCTGCCCTAGCCGCCGACCACCTACCACGACGTCGACCACCTTGGTGGTTTCGATCGACTTCAGCCGCCGGCTGGGCTGTTGTCGAACACCGACCGGCGACCGCCGCCCCTGCCTGGGATCGCCGTCGACCAGCAACGCCCACGGACTGGGATGCCGCCGACCGGCGACCGCCGCCCCTGCCTGGGATGCCGCCGACCAACCGCAACCACCTTCTCAGGCCGCCGCCAATGATGGTGGTGATTTGGTTTTCACCTTTTACACAAGTAACAACAATAAAAAAAAAACATATTTAATTAAACTATTAAATCTTGATAATCCTTTTTATCAAAAAAACAATCAATTATCCAATAAAGATCAAAACTTGATTTTATTATCCTGGATAATCAAGAAGTTTTTTTTTTCTTGATAAATCAAACCTTTTCATCAGAATAAGAAGAAACCTAACCACTTCCCTACAAGGTTAGAAGTGGCTCTGATACCACTGAAGGGTTTTGTAGGGTATAAAAACCCCCTCCAATGATCTCATCTCACTCGTACAGGAAACTAAACAAAGAATAAGGATTAAAGATTATCCCGTTCAGCAATAACATGAAACTTTAATTCAGATAGCTAAAGGTAGAACATCGCTACTGCACCACCTCGAACAGGCTGCTAGACCGCCACAGGATTTCACTAAAAAATCGATCACACAAGCCTACACGCGTGTGTGTGTGTTCGACTGAGGCCGAGAACCCCCTTGGGGATTCCTTGAGTTCGACGCAGGCAAAGAGAGGAGGAGGAGGCTAGGGTTTTCTAATTGCAATTGTAATATTATTATTTTTATGTTATTCCAAGGCTTATAAGGATATTTATATAATAAACCTTATTAAGATCCAAGCCCGTTTAATTAAAGCCCAACTTTAATTAAACTATTACTAAATTGCAGAAAACACCCTCTGACCTTTCTAATTAATTAGTATCTATTAATTAATTGGTCCAATTAATATTTAAACTAAATATTAATTTCTTCTTTAAAATAATAAATAACTATTATTATTTTTCCTTCTCAATAATTAATTAACTAATTAATTATTCCACAGACATACCACTTGGTAAAAAATTAAATGGTTCTAAACGGGTGTGTAGCAGTGTGATCCTTTAGTGTCACATAGTATTGGACACGATGACACGTGTTATCTATTTCTGCACATAATCTAACAGTATATACCACCATATGGATAAGCTTTAAAATAGCAAACATCAGTTTTGAAACAACAAATATAACCATTTTCAAATTTAAAACAATATCCATCGTCATACAAAGCGTAGAAAGATAAAATGTTTTGTGCTATTAATGGCGAATAGATTACATCTTTCAAAATAATAGAGTAGCCGGTCTTCAAAGTAAGCTCGACACTTCCTCTCTCTAACACGGGGACGACCTCCTTGTCCCCCATAGTTAGCTCCAGCTCCCCATCTCTCAGCCTTCTACTTCCCTTTAGCACCTGTACCATATTACAAATGTGAGTGCCACAGCCGGTGTCTAAAACCCAGCCGTTAGATGTAGAAGTATGATGGAGTTCAATCACAAACGTACCTAAAGTAGAAGCTCCCGCTCCCGAAGCTCGTAGCTTCTTCAGGACCTCTAGGTACTTAGGGCAGCTCCGGCGCATATGCCCCTTCACCCCACAGAAAAATCAAACCGCCTCTTCCGTAGTCTTGGCTTGAGGGATTGGACCCTTCGGCCTTGGCTCCGGGGCAGGGCTCGACTTGGGTGCCCCAACCTTACCCTTACCTTTACCATTCGGGGTAGAGGCCGATTTCTTCCTCTTCTTGGACTCACCCTCCTTCATGGCCAAGACGGGAATGGAGGTAGATAGCTTTTGCTTGGTCTTGTTGGACTCGGCGGTCCGCAGCATACCATGCAGTTCCATAAGGGATTTATCCATCCCATGCATAAAATAATTCACAACGAATTGATCATATGATGGTGAGAGAGACCGTAGAATCAAGTCTACCGCCATCTCTCTCGCGATGGCAAATCCCAACCTCTCGAGGCGTTCCACCAATGCTTTTCATCGTAACAATGTGGTTGGACATGTTCCCGCCCTCTTGCGAACGGCAACCAAGTAGGTCATTAAGACAACCACACCGTTCTTGCTTTGCTTGTTGTAGGAACATGTCTGAAAACTCACGCATCATGTCATAAGCACTCAAGTGCTCCATTGACTTTTGCAAGTCAGAGCTCATAGTGCTTAGCATGAGGCAAGTAACCTCGGTGATGTCGTTGAGGCGCTTTTCATACGCCTCCTTGATTGCCCTACTCGCGTTGGATACAGGGACCTCGGGGATGGGTTCCTCGATGGTGGCCAACTTATCCTCATGACGGAGGACTATTCTTAGTTTCCTTGACCAATCCAGGAAATTGGTACCATCAAGTTTGTCTTTCTCAAGGAAAATCCTTAGAGAAAAAGTAGTGTTGTTGTTGGTGCTAGTTGATGCCATCTATAAAATGCAAAGTAGATTTGGTTAGTTCGATTGAAATCTTTGTTAAAATAATTACCCCAAGTGTTTAACGAAAAACAACTATTTTAACAAGGGCTAAGAACCCTATTTCACCTTGCACCGTGACGGGTTTTCGTGGATCACGTGGCAAAGCTATTTATGCCGGCAACCATTGACCGATTCAAATCCATTATTGCAACTCTTAGTTCCTTGCGGGATCCTACTTGACAACCATGGTGTCAAGTTTGGCATGTTTGATCCCTCCACACCAATCTCAAAGTAATATTTTACATAACCTCGACTAGAACTCGACGATTATATGAAATATTAATTTGAAACCGTAAATCAACCATCAAGATACATGGTGGTACTTGTTAGATTATGTGCAAAGATAGATAACACGTGTCATCGTGTCCAATACTATGTGACACTAAAGGATCACACTGCTACACACCCGTTTAGAACCATTTGGATTTTTACCAAGTTGTATGTGTGTGGAATAATTAATTAGTTAATTAATTACTGATAAGGGAAAATAAAAATAGTAATTTATTATTTTAAAGGAGAAATTAATATTTAGTTTAAATATTAATTTGACCAATTAATTAATAGATATTAATTAATTAGAAAGGTCAGAGGGTGTTTTCTGCAATTTAGTAATAGTTTAATTAAAGCTGGGCTTTAATTAAACGGGTTTGGGCCGTAATAAGGTTTATTATATAAATAGCCTTATAAGCCTTGGAATCACATAATATTAATATTACAATTGCAATTAGAAAACCCTAGCCTCCTCCTCCTCCTCTTTTAGTCTGCGTCGAACTCAAGGAAGCCCCAAGGGGGTTCTCGGCCTCGGTCGAACACACACACACACAAACGCGTAGGTTTGCGTGATCAAGTTATTTTGGTGAAATCCTGTGGCGGTCTAGCAGCCTGTTCGAGGTAGTGCAGTAGCGGTGTTCTACCTTTAGCTATCTAGATTAAAGCTTCAAGTTATTACTGAAAGTTGTAATCTTTAATCTTTATTCTTTGTTTAGTTTCCTGTACGAGTTAGATAAGATCACTGGAGTGCGTTTTTATTTATCTCCGCTTCGTATATTTGTATACCATACAAAACCCTTCAATGGTATTAGACCAACTTCTAACTTCGTAGGGAACTGGTTTGGTTTCTTCTTATTCTGATGAAATGGTTTGATTTATCAAGAAAAAAAAACTTCTTGATTATCAAGGATAATAAAATCAAGTTTTGATCTTTATTGGATAATTGATTATTTTCTTGATAAAAAGGATTATCAAGATTTAATAGTTTAATTAAATCTGCTTTTTTATTATTGTTGTTATTTGCGCAAAAGGTGAAAACCGAACCACTACCATCACCGGCGGCAGCCTCAGGAGGTGGCTGCGGTTTGTCGGCGGCGTCCCAATCTGTAGGCATTGCTGGTCGATGGCGGTCCCAGGCAGGGGCGACGGTCGGCGGTCGTTTTTCGACAACAGCCCAGCTGGCGGCGGAAGTCGATCGAAACCACCAAGGTGGTCGGCGGCTAGGGCAGCGCCGGTGGCGTAGTGCGGTTTCGGCCTAGGAGCCACGGCCCAAACCGGCCTAGCTGCATATCGGGTCCGAGAGGGATACGTCCCAGACCAGTTTTTGGTCCTGGCCCAGTTTTTGCTTGTCCCGAACCAATCTTATGTATTTAGCCCAGCTCGCGGTTCGAATATTTGTGGTCGATGTAAAATTAAAATATAGTTGTTATTTTTAATTTTAAGTTTAAATATTATTTCAAGTTTCTGATTAATCAAGCACGGAACTTGAAATGTACATTTATTACAAATAACAGAAAAACAATATAGGGGATTTTAACAGGTTGTTAAAATCAGTATTTTCATCAAGATGAATAATTAGAAATCAGTTATTTTTCTACTTCATGTATTAGTTTATACATGTTTGAAATGTCATAGCTGAGCCCTAGACCTTGTGGTTTACTTTTATTTAATGCACTTGTGGTTGTGATTGGTTTTTCTATTCTATGGTGTGGGGAGGCCTGTGTGCCACATACAACCCCTATTCTATCATGTAAAAGTACTAGATTAGCCAGCCTGCGTGCCATTGATTATCTTGTAATTTTATCTTTCTAGTTTTTAGTTTTTAAATAGAATAGTATATAAATAGAATAGACTTGAAGCTGATTCAAAGGATCAAGGAGCAAGGAGCAGGATTGGATGCAGGAGTCAGTGGGAGCTTCAGAATGCCATGCCATGTGTGTTGTTTTTCCACTTAGGTTTTAGACCATGTGTAGCTCACGAAACCGACATTAGTTTAGGGCAAGGCTAAGGCAAAATCGTTTGTGGTTGTTTTATTTCTTTACATATTTTATATGCTTGGTTGTGATTCTCACGATGAAATAAAACAAGGGTTTTAATAATAGTCATTACTAAAAAGTGTTTTTTAAAAGAAAACTGGCAAAATCCTTTTTAGAAAAATCATAGATCAGTGTGCTACAAACCTAATGGTACACCTTTCCTGTTAAACGGTACTCTGGTTTCGGAAGTGACCAAACCTTGGGCATTCGGGTTTAAACCATTGCGGAGATGGGTCTGAAAGACTCTGCGATAATCAGGAGTCCCGGCCAGAGTTCACACTGTTTTAGATGATGCGATCTATTTTGGTGATAATCGGGAGTCCCAGCCCAAAATGCACTAGAGGGACTAAAGCATGCACGGTTCTTGTAGCCGATGTCCCGCGGATCTAGGAGTCGTGTCTAGGTAGGATACGATTGGTATAGGTTTACCTACCAGAATTAGCATTATCCCGGTGAGAAATGCCCAAACCTTGCATCGGAAAATGTGAAATATGGATCCTAGTATAATAATTTATTTGTAAAAGGTAATAATTATTAGAAGATATAATCATATTACTGAATTGGTTTTATCTTTTCTTTTTTTGTATATGTCTATATTATCTGTTATTCTGTTCTATTCACCCATGGAATCTCTAAGCCTCATCGTCGGCAACTGGAAGCTTTCAGGTCCAAACTTTGCTGTTTGGCAGATGCATCTAAAGAATGTTTTAGATGCACAGGGAAAGCTACACATCATAGAGACATTGCCTCCAGAACTACCAGGGGTAGATACCCAGGATAGTGAGTATGATGCTTACTATCAGTATCTGGCTGACGAATCTGACGTTATGTCGATTCTCGTTCTCACAGCTTCATCCGACTTTACGGATTATCTCCGGGAGAAGTCATCTTTTGAGGTCGTTCAGTGAGCAAAAGTTCAAGTACAGTGAACGAATATGTCGCATCTTACTGATGAAGGAAATTCTTTCAGCGAGGAAGAAAGAAAACCAGCCGATTACCGATCATCTCATTAACATGACAAGGCTCTTGGATTGCTATCAAAGCTTTGGGTCAAAATCAAAACTGCATGAGCTAGTCATGCTCTTGTTTGGTTCTTTATCAGACTATTACCAGAGAAGGGTAATGTACGTCCTCGGTGATTTTGAGATGACCGTCGCGGAGCAGCATGAGATCCTTATGTGCATCAGCGATGAGTTGAATCTAAAGCAGCTAGAGTCAACAGTTGTGGACCCTATGCAGGAAGATGATTGGTTGGAAGAGCTTGGAGAGATTTGTTGCCCAGACAGTAGCAGCAAGGATTCATGTGATCACGCACTCGACATTGATCAGCTGGACATTGGTTCGCCCAATGACTCAGGTATCTTTATGATAGATTGTCTTGTTAATTCTCATGAATCATGGGTATTGGATACCGGATGTGGTCATCACATATGCAATCATTTGCAAGGATTCAAGAGAAGTAGGAAGGTAAGACAAGGAGATATGGACCTACGGTAAGGCGAATGCTCCATGGTTGGTGCTGAAGCTATAGGAACATATTGTCTTAGTTTGCCCTCGAGCATGGTCTTAGAACTAGAACCTTGTTATTATGTTCCTAAAATTATCATAAATGTTATCTCGTTTGATTTTCTTATAGACTGTGCTTTTAACTAAATTATGAATAGTAAAGTGATTTCTTGTTTTAAAAATGATGTTTTCTATTTTAAAATTATTCCACAAAATGGTCTATACATGCTAGATCTAGATAATGATGATAAATACATATATCATATAAGTAAAAGATCCAAGAGTAACTTGAGTCAGACTTACCTCTGGCATTGTCGTTTAGGACATATAAACGAGAAACGCATAGAGAAGCTCCGAGATGACGGAATTCTAGAACCATTTGAGTTAGAGTCATATAATATTTGTGAATCTTGTTTGTCTGGTAAAAATGACAAGGCAACCTTTCAACAGTGAGAATAAAAGGGCAAGTGAGTTACTGGGGATTATACACACAAATATGTGTGGACCCTTTACTCCATAGGCTAGAGGAGGATACCGGTAATTCATAAGCTTTACTGACGACTTCAGTAGGTTCGGTTATGTCTATCTTATGAGACTTAAGTCTGAAAGTTTTGACAAGTTCAAACAGTTTCAGAATAAAATACAAAATCAGCTGGACAAGAAGATAAAGTTGCTTCGGTCTGACCGAGGTGATGAATATCTAAGTCAGGAATTCGACGATCATTTGAAGGAATGTGGGATTGTTTCACAACCCACACCTCTGTATACACCACAGATGAATGGTGTATCAGAAAGGAGGAATCATACACTACTTGACATGGTACGATCAATGATGAGTCGAAGTTCATTACCATTGTTGTTTTGGGGGTACGCGCTCGAGACAGCGGCGTTCATGCTGAACCGGGTTCTGACAATATCGGTGGAAAAGACACCGTTCGAGGTATGGACGGGGAAAATGCCTAAAATGTCTTTTCTCAAGGTTTGGGGATGTGAGGTATAGATTAGGCGAACATTCACGGATAAACTCAATCCAAAATCAGATAAGTGTATCTTTGTGGGTTATCCCAAGGAAACCATGGGATACTATTTCTATAACCCAGAAGATAACAAAGTTTTTGTTGCTCGTAAGGGGGTGTTCTTGGAACAAAAGTTTCTAAACTCAGAGATTCCACGAAAATAAATAGAGCTTCAAGAAATTGAAGAGGAAGAGATAACACCACCACCGATAATCGAACCCATAATTCAACAAAGAATTGTTGAATCTCAACCCGAGTCTGTGGTTGAGGAAGAAGTGGAAACACAAGACCTTCATAGAACTAGTAGGCCTCGTCATGAACCTGATAGGTATCTAGGATTCCTGGTTGCTTAAGACGAAGGGGATTTTTCAGAACCTACCACCTACCAAGATGTTGTTTAAGGTTTAGAATCTGAGAAATTGCTAGAAGCCATGAAGGCAGAGATGCAATCCATGTATGACAACCATGTTTGGAAGTTAGTAGATTTGCCTCAACACCGCAAAGTTGTCTGGTATAAATGGGTCTTCAAGAAGAAGACCAACATGGATGGAAAGGTGCATACTTATAAAGCTAGGCTAGTGGCAAAAGGTTTAACGCAAACTCATGTTGTTGACTATGATGAAACTTTTTCCCCAGTGGCAATGCTTAAGACCATTAGAATTCTTATGGGAATATTAGCATATTTTGACAATGAGATTGTTGGAGTATGCCCACTGACGCACGTACGCCATTAGGATCACTGCCAATATAGTGTGGGCCTATTGGGTTACACCCCGGGGATCAATCCTAACAGCAATGAGAGATGAGGGACTAAAAGTGCCAAAGTGGAGAAGTTGGTATGCAGGATATTTACGCGACGCGGCTTCTGTGACGCTACGCGATGAGGATGTTCAGCGGCACGAATACCTACGGGTACGCGGCGCGGAAATTCGTCTGACAACATGCAACTTTTGGCTCCACCTCCTTTTTGGGTCAATGAGTGGGCTTACTTTTTGATGGCCGGCCTTGGGCATTTGGAGGGACTTTTAAGAGATCTTTTCTGGCAGATCTCTTGACTCTCTCATTCTATTCCATTTTCTCTCAAGGGTGCATGTTCTTCTCTCTCACTTAGAGCTCCAATGGTGGGTTTCATTTTAGAGCGAGAGTGCACAAGTTCCAGGAAATATTGAGGAAGGATTGTTGTTCCAGAAATGGTTTCAAGGCTTTGAAGACCATTGTTGGTTTGCTAGTACAAAAGGATTGAGCTAACCCGGGGTGGACTTGCAATAGAGGGAAACTCGGTTGTTTTCTAATCATCCACTTCTTCTACAGATTCTGGTGTTAAGGAGGAAGGTATATCTTCTTTCTCTTTGCTTTTACATGTTGCAAATACTTGTTATAGAGTTTGGTCCATTTTGGGGTTTTTATGCTTTGCATGTTTGTACATTTGGCATTGGATGTTGTTCCCTTTCTTCCGCTGTGCTCATAGAACCCCAACAGTGGTATCAGAGCCACCTCTATACTGTATTTTCACATGGTGGCCTGAAAAACCCGAAAATTATTTTTTGTATTTTGCCCAGTTAAGTTACGCGGCGCGGTTTGTTGTTTGGTCCGCGACGCGGAATATGGCGGGACAGAATATGGCTTTTTCTTCAGGAAATTTACGCGGTGCGGGCCCTTTTGTGTACCACGGCGTGGAATTTCGCTGTACAGAAGCTGTTTTGTTTTTTAAACTTTTAAAAGCATTTTTGGGTTTTTGGCACTAAATTTTGGTTTCTTGAATTTTTTGTCCAGAAATTAAAATTTGGTTTTTGTAAGTTGCCTTGTATAATGGTTGGTGTATTTATATGTGGATTATTATTTTGGCATGAAAATGGTAATTTCATATACTTACATTATGTATTTATGAATATGTTTCATCAAAAATGGTTTGGTGTTACTAAGGCATAAGTACATGGGATTTTTAGTGCCTTTAGTGTTTTGTAAAAATCTTAACCATTATACATATGTTTACATGGTTTTGTGTGACACACCATGTTGTTGTTCATTATTGAACTTGGTTGTTTGTTCTTGTGATGTTGGTAACCATAGATATGCCCTAGACCTTGTGGATGTTTGGTTGTATTTTAATTATTCATTCATTTGGTGACTTTATGTCACATGGTTTGTAATAATTAAATTTATTTATTTGGTATGTAATTTTGTATATGTGGCTTACATGCCATTTAAATATTCCATATTATGTATTTGTACTAGAAGTTAGGAATTGTGGCTTGCATGCCATTTATTTCTTTTTCTATGTAATTGTAATATGGAGCAACCATCGGGAGTCAATGGAGTGACGTCTTGGCGAACACAAAACCGAAGTCAATGAAGGTATGGTTACCAAGTCAATGGAGGCCCAATGGAGGTAGCGGGTTTAGTGGGAGCACATCCGAAGTCAAGGTTTTTGGTCCTTAGATGACTTAGTTTTCCCGTAGTGGCTCACGGGAAAACGCATAGGTTTTAGGGGCATGGTTACCAATTTGTTGTATGCGTGTGATGGTTTTATTTTATTGTTTATGCATGAGTTGTAGGACTATTGCATGCTAGATAATTTTTGTAAATAATAAAACCCATGAGTTTTTAAAGATGGTTTAACAAACTCTCGCGCACACACTTGATTAACAAACGGATTTAACGATGGTTGAGTATCCGATTAGTGAGAACGTTTGGTTTTTGTCACTTTTTGTTAATCATACTCAAAATGGTTTTTTAACCGGAAAACTAAATCCCGTTTTCTCGCACAGCAGCCATAAGATGACACCACCCGAATCTAGCCGTGTAAGGGTTGATTGTCGAGCTCTAGCCGAGTTAGCCTTTGCATGGACTGTGTGGAAGGTGCGTGTGGCAACTCGCAAGGTCGATTGTCGAGCTCTAGCCGAGTAGATTTTGGGCGAGAGTACCACCGTGTATCTTGATGGTTGATTTACGATTTCAATGTAATATTTTGGATGATTATCGAGCTCTAGCCGAGTTATGCAAAATATTAACTGAGAATTGGTGTGGAGGGATCAAACATGCCAAACTTGGCACAATGGTTGTCAAGTAGGATCCCGCAAGGAACTAAGAGTTGCAATAATGGATTGCAATCGGTCAATGGTTGCCGGCCTAAATAACTTTGCCACGTGATTCGCGGAAAACCCGTCACGGTGCAAGGTGAAATAAGGTTCTTACCCCTTGTTAAAATATTTGTTTTTATTAAACACATGGGGTAATTATTCTAACAAGGATTTCAATCAAACTAACTAAAACTACTCTATTTCATAGATGACGTCGACTAGCATCAACAACACCAACTTCACGTTACGTACATTTCTTGAAAAGGAGAAACTCGATGGGAGTAACTTTATGGATTGGTCTAGGCAATTGCGCATTGTCCTACGACATGAAGACAAGTTCACACCATTGAGGAACCCCTTCCGGAAGCCCCTGCTACCAACGCAAGTAGGACTATTCTTGATGCGTATTATAAACGCGTTAAGGACACCAACGAGATCTCTTGACTCATGTTAAGCATGATGATCCCCAACTTGCAAAGGCAATTAGAGGATCTAAGTGCATACGATATGATGCTTGAGTTGAAGGACATGTTCCAACAACAAGCAAGGCAAGAACGGTATGGGTGTTTAAATAAACTACTTGGTTGCCGGCTGCAGGATGATGAGAGCGTAAGCATTCACGTGCTTAAGATGAAAGCACTTGTGGAACGCTTGGAGAGGCTAGGATTTACCATTGAAAGGGAAATGGTGGTGGATATTGTTCTCCGATCACTCCCACCATCATATGAGAAATTCATTATGAATTATCACATGCATGGTATGGATAAATCCTTAATGGAGCTTCATGGCATGCTGAAAACTCTTGAGTCTAAGCTGGCCAAAAGAGAGCTCACCTCGTCCACTCTCGGTAAGGCTACTGGAAAGCGAGCTTCCTCAAATGGGACGCATGGTTCTACTAAGCTCACCATGTTCATGGAGTTGAAGGGCAAAGAGATTGCACCTCAAGATGAGACTCCTAATGGGGAAGTTTGCTAATTTTGTGGAAAGCATGGAAATTGGCGCCGCCACGCCTGCCCTAAGTGCCTTGATGAGCTAAGGATGCACAAGATGAGAAATATTGGCTCCAAAGCTTAAGGTACATTCATGATCAAACTCTACTATTTATCTACTTCTATGGGCAAGTTATGGATACTAGCCACAAAACTCACGTTTGTCACAATTTTGTTTGTTGCAAAGTGCAGGTGTTAGAGAGAAGTAGAAGATGTAGTGAGCTGCACTTCATAACGGGAAACAAGATGGTTGTCCCTATTTGAAAAGGATTGGAAGTCGGAATCTTGCCACTCCATCCAGCTAGTCTATTACTTTACTAGATCTATGTTTTACGCCCTGCGTGGCTAGAAACAATGTATCTTCTATGCCTTTTGATAACGATGATTTAACTTCTTATGAATTATGTTTTTTGTGGCTTATTTGAATGTTTATCCATGTTATGGTATTTATTATAAGCGTTTGCTTATGAAGTAATAGATTGATCGTGAATGATTTGTACATGTTACTATTATTGCTAAAGTCAATTTAACCATGTAAATAAGACTTGCATCACCAAGCTCCATGTGGTTAGGAACTTGGATCTTTTGATCTAGGATCAATTGATGACTATAAATCTTATTTATTAGGATAGAATGACTCAAACCTCCTTCACTTATGTACGTGAGAGGAATGAAGGCTTGTTGGATTTTGTTCACACTTTTGTGTGTAGACCGTTCAAGCAAAACCTAAGGAGTAACATTGGATACTTTGTTACCTTACCAGTGAATGTAAAAGGATGAATATGTTTAATTTGTTAGACACTCGTCTGAAGCCTTGAGAGGTGTTCAAGACACATCCGTGACAAAGTACATGACTAAGAGGGCATAAGACTATAATACTCAAATCTAATAGAGATATCTGTTGAGGATGAATTTCTGAGTTTTGTGACCATCATAAGAATTATGGTTTTGTCTCATAATTCAAACCTCCTAGGGCATATTGTTATATATGGTCGCCAAGTGGAGGAACCGGACATTCTAGTTATGGTCTGATTATGATGGGTTTAACCGAAGTACCCTATTATTTGGGGAGTACTTTGAGAGTGGCGGGAAATGTTCCAAAAGCCAGACCAACATAGATGGTTAACTATGCACCTTAGATGATGATACTAGAAAGTAAGTCTTTGTTAGTCCATCACAAAGTCCTAATTCCTCAACCTGTGTTTAAGGTGAGTTGGAGGAACCCGGAATCTAGAGGTGCTACTCCATTAGGTATTCTGTCGTGGCAATGGAATATTTGAACTAGAAGTGTGTTGTTCAAAAGGTTTCAAATATCTGCGGGTGCCAGTGGGATTAAAGTTTACCTTGAATGTAAAACCTGATGTTGGCACTAGCAATCAATTGTGATTGAAGCTCAGCATGGCTATGCTGGAGCACCTGACTTTAAATCATTACCTCTTTAAACTTGGTAATAGTTGTCATAAGGCCAGAAAGATATAGTTTTATATCTGAGGGAGACGACTTAATGATGTGTACATCAAACTACCAAAACAAGAGTGGGCCAAGAGTCTACTAGAAGGAAAGGGGTGATGAAAATGAGATGCAATCCATGTGGGATATCCAAGCATTGGACTTGGTAGACCCAACCCTTGAGTGGAAACTTGAAGGGTAAAAATGGTTCTTTGTTGAAAGAGACCAACATGGATATGTTTATGATTTCGAATACCGACTGATAGGAAAGATCTATGATTGACCATGTGGAATGTATCATATGATGACTTTCTCTCAGTGGTTATGTCGAATATTGAGTTCGTAGACAACTTCAAATACCGACTAGTAGGAGATAGTTTTACGATGATTATCCATGAGGAGGGTATCATCTAAAAATTCTCTACCGGTGGTGATGTTGAAATAAACTCGGATACTTTTGATTTTAGTGCCTTTCATGGCTGCGACAACTTAATGCAAAGACCACATTCCTTAATAGGAATTCTGTGAGGAAGTGCTCATAACACTATCCGATGGTCTTTTACATTAAGTGTATCCTTGTAAAGTCTAGAACCAAAAGGAGTCCCATGGAGGACTTAAATAAGCATCTCAAGGTTGCAATCTTTGCTTTGATATGAAAATCAATTGTTTGAGTTTTCAATGAGAAAGGATGAAACACATATGAATGTCAGGGCTAGTGGGAGCATTGTTGCCAGTCTATATTTGCGATGAAGTGGAGATAATGTCCTTACCTCATATTGTTCAAAAGATAAAGTAAGGAATTATGGATCCATAACGATTATAGAATATACAAAACCTGTTTAGGGCATCAAGAAATATTTAGATATGTTCTTGGTACTCTGTTATAAAAGAAGCAAGAGTAAGTTGTTACTCTAGTGTTAGCTTCTGAATAGAATGGGATAACTGTCGATCTTAATCGGAGTATATGATCCTACAATATATGGTGTTGTTGATCAAAGTAGTTCTTGAATCATCAATGACTCTATTGGGTCTCACCAACGCATACTATGTGAGTGATGGTTGAGGTAGTGACGTGGTCACTAGCAGAGTTAACACGAATAGCTTTATGGCAGATCTGTTAACTAAGCTGTTGTCACGGGTTAGTGATGTTTACCATACTAGGCCTAGGTGAACAAGGCTTGAGTTAGTTTTAGTTATATGTTTGGTATATATTATCTTGGGGAACATTAAGCAGTATTGTACTTCATACTATATTGATTATTAAATGTGATTTAATAATGCGCCGAGGGCGGATATTTTATGAATCCTTACCGTGTTCCATCTTAGCATGTTTAACACTTCCCAGAATGCTCTTTTCATTCTAAATGTCCACAGTCGGTAATCCTTCACGTGGAGGAAGTTTGAGATAAGGCTGAGGGAAGTGGTTGGTCGCTATCTAATAATGGATTAGATAAAAGAGACGTAACACTTCGCCAGTGCTTGCAATGGTCAAGTGACTGGACGACCCGCACCTAAACTTACTTCATGGTTTCTGTCACGAGTAAGTCAGGATGATAATATCATTTTGTCCTTAGACTGGAGATACATGTGTTCCAAAGCATGGATATGCTTTGCTTTGATTACTTTCAAATGCAGTTCGTAACTGGCTGTTATAAAGGGATCTTTTAGGTAAAGTATGGTGTATGTGGCGGAGCAATGTAGTCAAAGGGATTCGTTCCTCTAGGTTTAGAGAGATATCCATGGGCCCCTCGATGATTGAGAGCTAACGTAAACTGCATGGCCAAGCTCAAGTTGCGATGATATTTGATCGATTGCAACAAGATTTTGGGTCACCATCAATCGAGATCGAGAAACATAATCGTGAACGATCTGGAGATTGACATTTAACAATGTCTCGTGTTCCCACGGATATCGCGAACGAAGGGATGAATGATCACTTATCTATAGGACCATTCCGTATCTGATTTTGGATTTGGTTTTTGTTCTTGATGACAAAACCCATGCTTGTTGGGGGCAGAGATGCCTGTGTTTTTTGGGTACGGTGTGTCATGTGAAAGTGGGAGTTTGTTGGAGTATGCCCACTGACGCACACACGCCATTAGGATCACTGCCAATAAAGTGTGGGCCTATTGGGTCACACGCCAGGGATCAATCCTGACAGCAATGAGAGATGAGGGACTAAAAGTGCCAAAGTGGAGAAGTTGGTATGCAGGATATTTACGCGACGCGGATCCTGTTAGGCTACGCGACGCGGATATTCCGCGGCGCGGAAACCTACGGTTACGCGGCGCGGAAATTCGTCTAACAGCATGCAACTTTTGGCTCCACCTTCTTTTTGGGCCAATGAGTGGGCTTACTTTTTGATGGCCGGCCTTGGGCATTTGGAGGGACTTTTAAGAGATCTTTTCTGGCAGATCTCTTGACTCTCTCATTCTATTCCATTTTCTCTCAAGGGTGCATGTTCTTCTCTCTCACTTAGAGCTCCAATGGTGGGTTTCATTTTAGAGTGAGAGTGAACAAGTTCCAGGAAATATTGAGGAAGGATTGTTGTTCCGGAAATGGTTTCAAGGCTTTGAAAACCATTGTTGGTTTGCTAGTACAAAAGGATTGAGCTAACCCGGGGTGGACTTGCAATAGAGGGAAACTCGGTTGTTTTCTAGTCATCCACTTCTTCTACAGATTCTGGTGTTGAGGAGGAAGGTATATCTTCTTACTCTTTGCTTTTACATGTTGCAAATACTTGTTATAGAGTTTGGTTCATTTTGGGGTTTTTATGCTTTGCATGTTTGTACATTTGGCATTGCATGTTGTTCCCTTGCTTCCGATGTGCTCATAGAACCCCAACAGAGATATGGCAGATTGATGTCAAAACCGCCTTCCTTAACGGGAAGTTGACAGAGGACGTATATATGATACAACCGGATGGTTTTGCGGATACAAAGAATCCTAATAAAGTATGTAAGTTGCTAAAATCCATTTATGGGTTGAAGCAGGCATCTAGAAGCTGAAACTTACACTATGATGAGCGCATCAAAGAGTTTGGTTTTACCAAAAGTGAATTCGAGTCATGTGTTTATGTTGCAGTATACCCACTGATGCACGTACGCTATTTGGATCACTGCCGATATAGTATGGGCCTATTGGGTCACATGCCGGGGATCAATCCTGACAGCAATGAAAGTTGAAAGACTAAAACTGTCAATGTGGAAAGGTTGGTGTGCAGGAAAGTTACGCGACATGGCACACTTAAGGGTACGCGGCGCGGTGTTTCCGCGGCGCGGAAACTTACGGGCACGTGGCGCGGAATCTTGTCTGACAGCATGCAACTTTTGTCTCCACCTCTCTTTTGGACCAATGAATGGCCTTGCTTTTTGCTGGCCGGTCTTGGGTTTCTTAAATTATTTCCAGATATCTTTCATTCTTCTCTCTCACTCCTGGCATACATTTTCACTCTTGGAGATTCATAACCCACATACACTTAGAAATCCATAAGGGTTTTATTTAAGAGTGCATGTGAGGGATTTGTCCAGGAAAAGTAGGAAGATTGTTGTTCTTGTTGTAGATTTAAGGCTTTAAAGTCTACACAAGTAAGCTAGTACTTGTAGATTGTGGAAACTCGGTGTGGACTTGCAATAGAGGGAAGCTACTTTGCTTTCTAGTCAACACCACCATCTTCATCTTTGTTCCAGGAGATCCAAAAGGGTATATCTCTCTTTTTCCTCTTTTTACATGTTGCAAATAATAGTTATAGAGTTTTGATCCATTTTTTGGGGTTTTTTTGCTTTGCATGTTTGTAAATTTGGCATTGCATGTTTGATCCTTTGCTTCCGCTGTGTTCCTAGAACCCCAACAGTGGTATGAGAGCCACCTCTATACTGTATTTGCACATGGTGGCCTGAAAAACCCAAAAATTAGTTTTGTGATTTCTGTCCAGAGGGTTTACGCGGCGCGGACCACTGATTGGTACGCGACGTGGAAACTGGCGGGACAGAATTTGTTTTTTCTTCTAGGGAGTTTACGCAGTGCGGACCTCATGATGGTATGCGACACGGAAGTTGCCTGGACATAATCTTTTAAAAGAAAAATTATTTTTGGGTTTTTGGCACTAAATTTTGGTTTCTGGAATTTTTGTCCAGATATTAAAATTTGTTTTTTTTTTAAGTTGCCTTGTATAATGGTTGGTGTATTTATATGTATATTATTATTTTGGCATAAAAATGGTAATTGCATATACTTACATTATATATTTATGAATATGTTTCATCAAAAATGGTTTGGTGTTACTAATGAATAAGTACATGGGATTATTTTGTGCCATAGATATGCCCTAGACCTTGTGGATGTTTGGTTGTGTTTTAATTATTTATTCATTTGGTGACTTTATGTCACATGGTTTGTAATAATTAAATTTATTTATTTGGTATGTAATTTTTTATATGTGGCTTACATGCCATTTAAATATTCCATATTGTGTAATTGTACTAGAAGTTAGGAATTGTGGCTTGCATGCCATTTATTTCTTTTTCTATGTAAATTGTAATATGGAGCAACCATCAGGAGTCTATGGAGTGACGTCTTGGCGAACACGAATCCGAGAGGCCCAATGTAGGTAGCGGGTTTAGTGGGAGCACATCCGAAGTCAAGGCTTTTGGTCCTTATATGACTTTGTTTTCCCATAGTGGCTCACGGGAAAACGCATAGGTTTTAGGGGCATGGTTACCAATTTGTTGTATGTGTGTAATGGTTTTATTATATTGTTTATGCATGATTTGTAGGACTATTGCATGCTAGACAATTTTTGATAAATAATAAAACCAAAGAGTTTTAAAAATGGTTTAACAACTCTCACGCACACACTTGATTAACAAACGGATTTAACGATATTTTAGTATCCGATTAGTGAAAACGTTTGGTTATTGTCACTTTTTGTTAATCACACTCAAAATGGTTTTTTAACCGGAAAACAAAATCCCGTTTTCTAAATGTAAATCGCACACCACCCATAAGATGACACCGCCCGAATCTAGCCGTGTAAGGTTTGATTGTCGAGCTCTAGCCGAGTTAGCCTTTGCATGAGCTATGTGGAAGGTTCGTGTGGCAACTCTCAAGGTCGATTGTCGAGCTCTAGCCGAGTCGATTTTGGGCGAGAGTACCACCGTGTATCTTGATGGTTGATTTATGGTTTCATTGTAATATTTTGGATGATTTTCGAGCTCTAGCCGAGTTATGCAAAATATTAATTGAGAATCGGTATGAGGGATCAAACATGCCAAACTTGGCACAATTGATGTCAAGTAGGATCCCGCAAGGAACTAAGAATTGCAATAATGGATTGCAATCGGTCAATGGTTGCCGGCCTAAATAGCTTTGCCACATGATCCGCGGAAAACCCATCATGGTGCAAAGTGAAATAGGGTTCTTAGCCCTTGTTAAAATAGTTTTGTTTTATTAAACACTTGGGGTAATTATTTTAACAAGGATTTCAATCAAACTAACTAAAACTACTCTGGTTTTATAGATGAGGTCGACTAGTATCAACAACACCAACTTTACGTTATGTACGTTTCTTGAGAAGGAGAAACTCGATGGGAGTAACTTTATGGATTGTTCAAGGCAATTGCGGATTGTCCTACGACACGAAGACAACTTACATACCATTGAGGAACCCCTTTCGGAAGCCCCTGCTACCAACGCAAGTAGGACCATTCTTGATGCGTATGACAAACGCGTCAAGGACACCAATGAGGTCTCTTGCCTCATGTTAAGCATGATGATCCACAACTTTCAAAGGTAATTAGAGGATCTAAGTGCATACGAGATGATGTTTGAGTTGAAGGACATGTTCCAACAACAAGCGAGGCAAGAATGGTATGGGTGTTTAAATGAACTACTTGGTTGGAGGCTGCAGGATGGTGAGAGCGTAAGCATTCACGTGCTTAAGATGAAAGCACATGTGGAGCGCTTGGAGAGGTTAGGATTTACCATTGAAAGGGAAATGGTGGTGAATATTGTTCTCTGATCACTTCCACCATCGTATGAGCAATTCATTGTGAATTATCATATGCATGGTATGGAAAAATCCTTGATGGAACTTCATGGCATGCTGAAGACTCTTGAGTCTAACATGGTCAGGGGAAAGCTCACCTCGTCCACTCTTGCTAAGGCTACCGAAAAGAAAGTAACCTCAAATGGGAAGCTTGGTTCTTCTAAGCTCACCATATTCGTGGAATCAAAGGGCAATGAGATTGTGCCTCAAGACAAGATTCCAATTGGGGAAGTTTGCTACTTTTGTGAAAATAATGGAAATTGGCGCCGCCACGCCTGCCCTAAGTGCCTTGATGAGCTAAGGATGCACAAGATGAGAAATATTGGCTCTGAAGCTTCAGGTTCATTCATGATCAAATTCTACTACTTATCTACTTCTATGGGCAAGTTTTGGATACTAGCCACAACACTCACGTTTGTCACAAATTTGTTTGTTGCAAAGTGCAGGTGTTAGAGAGCAGTAGAAGATGTAGAGAGCTGGACTTCATAACGGGAAACAAGATGGTGTTCCCTATTTGAAAAGTATTGGATGTCGGGATCTTGCCACTCCTTCCAGCTAGTCTATTACTTTACTAGATCTATGTTTTACGCCCTGCGTGGCTAGAAACAATGTATCTTCTATGCCTTTGATAACGATGGATAAACATCTTTCGAATTGTGTATTTGGTGGTTTATTTCAAAGTTTATCCATGTTGTGGCATTTATTATAAGTGGTTGCTTATGAAGTAATAGATTGATCGTGAATGATTTGTACATGTTACTCTTATTACTAAAGTCAATTTAACCATATAAATAAGACTTGCATCACCAAGCTCCGAGTGGTTAGGAACTTGGTATCTTTTGATCTAGGATCATTTGTTGATTGCAAATCTTATTTATTAGGCTAAAATGACTTAAACGTCCTTCACTTATGTATGTGAGAGGAATGAAGGCTTGTCGGATTTCGTTCACACATTTGTGTGTAGACCGTTCAAGCAAAACCTAAGGAGTAACAATGGATACTTTGTTACCTTACCAATGAAGGTAAAAAGGATGAATATGTATAAGTTGTTAGACACTCGTCTGAAACCTTGAGAGGTGTTCAAGACACATCCACGACAAAGTACCTGACTAAGAGGGCAAAAGACTATAATACTCAAATCTAATAGAGATGTTGATGATATAGATCTGAGTTCTGTGACCATCATACGAATTATGGTTTTGTCTCATTATTCAATCCTACTAGGACATATTGTTATATGGGTCGCCAAGCGGAGGAACCGTACATTCTAGTTATGGTCCGATTGTGATGGGTTTAATCTAAGTACCATATTGTTTGGGGAGTACTTTAAGAATGGCGGGCAATGTTCCAAAAGTCATACCAACAAACATGGTTAAGTATGCACCTTAGATGATGATACTAGAAATTATGTCTTTGCTAGTCCATCACAAAGTCCGAATTCCTCAACCTGTGTTTAGGGTGAATTGGAGGAACCCGGAATCTAGAGGTGCTACTCCAATAGGTATTCTGTTTTGTCCATGGGATATTTGAACAAGAAGTATGTTGTTCAAAAGATAAAGGTTTCAGATAACCGCGGCGCCAGTGGGAGTAAGGTTTACCTTGAATGGAAGAACCTGATGTTGGCACTAGTACTCAATCAATGATGATTGAAACTCAGCATGGCTATGCTAGAGAACCTGACATCAAATCATTATCTCTTTTAAACTTGGTAATAGTTGTAATAAGGCCAGAAATACATAGTTTTATATCTAAGGGAGACGACTTAATGATGTTTACATCAATCTACCAAAACTAGAGTGGCCCTAGAGTCCGCTAAAGGCAAAGAGGCGATGAAAATGAGATGCAATCCATGAGGGATATCCAAGTAATGGACTTGGTTGACCCAACTCATGGGTAGAAACCCGAAGGGTGAAAATGGTTCTTTGTAGAAAGAGACCAACATGGATAAGTTTATAAATTCGAATACCGACTGATAGGAAAGATCTATGATTGACCATGTGGAAGGTATCATATGAAAACTTTCTCTCAGTGGTTATGTCGAATACTGATTTCGTAGACAACTTCGAATACCGACTAGTAGGAGATTGTTTTACGATGATTGACCATGAGGATGGTATCATCTAGAAATTCTCTACCAGTGGTTATGTTGAAGTAAACTCGGATACTTGTGATTTTAGTGCCATTTCATGGCTATGACAACTTAATGCAAAGTCCACATTCCTTAATAGGAATTCTCTGAGGAAGTGTTCATAACACTATCCGATGGTCTGTTACATTAAGTGTATCCTTGTAAAGTCTACATACTTATTGAGATCTGCTTACGGACCTAGATGTGCATCTAAAGATTGGAGTCTTTGCTATAACGCGAAAATCAATAGTTTGAGTTTTCGGTAAGCAAGGATCAAAGAGGGTGAATGTCAGGGCTAGTGGGAGCGTTGTTGTAATTCTATATGTATGTCCAGAACATACATCATAATGGAAATAATGTCCTGGTCATGCTAGGTTTAAAAACCTTTGCTGAGGAATTATGTATCCATTAATGCTATAGAATACACAAAAACCTGGTAAGGAGGCCAACAAATATTGAGATATGTTCTTGGTGCTCCATTGTAAGAAGAATAGGATAACTGCCGATTTTCATCCGAGTTAATGATCCTACTAAGTATGGTGTTGTTGCTTAAATTAGTTCTTGAAGCATCATTGATCAAACTGGTATTCTTTTGAGACAAAGAGGATATGATGGCTTTTTGTAGATAGAACCACTATCTGAAGCATTATTGACCTTATTGGGTTTTCTTGAAACAATGAAGGCATAATGGCTTGAAATTGGAGCATCATTGACTTTATTGGGTTCTTTTGAAACAATGAAGGTATGATGGCTTGAACTAAGGACCATGATCTAACCAACGCATACTTTATGAGTGATTGGTTGTGGATGAGATTTGGTCACATGCAGAGTATACATGGATGGCATTATGGCAGATCCGTTAACTAAGCCGTTGTTACAGACCAGTGATGATTATCATACTAGGGTCTGCATATACAAGGCTTGAGTTTGTTTTAGTTATATGTTTGGTATATATTGACTTGGGGAACATTAAGCAGTATTGTACTTCATACTATATTGATTATTAAATGTGATTTAATAATACGCCGAGGGCGGATATATTATGAATCCTTACTGTGTTCCATCTTAGCATGTTTAACACTTCCCAGAATGCTCTTTTCATTCTAAATTTCCACAGTCGGTCATTCTTCACGTGGAGGAAGTTTGAGATAAGGCTGAGGGAAGTGGTTGGTCGCTATCTAAAAATGGATTAGATAAAAGAGACGCAACACTTCGCCTTTGCTTGCGATGGTCAAGTGAGTGGACGACCCACACCTGAATTTACTTCATGGTTTCTGTCTCGAGTAAATCAGGATGATAATATCATTTTGTCCTTAGACTAGAGATACATGTGTTCCAAAGCATAGATCTGCTTTGCTTTGATTGCTTTCAAACGCAGTTCGTAACTGGCTGTTATAAAGGGAGCTTTTAGGTAAATTATGGTGTATGTGGCGGAGCAATGTAGCCAAAGGGATTCGTTCCTCTAGTCTTAGAGAGATATCCTAGGGCCCCTCGATGATTGAGTTCCGACGTAAAATGCATGGCCAAGCTCAAGTTGCGATGATATTTGATCGATTGCAACTAGATTTTGGGTCACCATCAATCGAGATTGAGAAACATAATCGTGAACGATCTGGAGATTGACATTTAACCATGTCTCGTGTTCACACAGATATCGCGAACGAAGGGATGAATGATCACTTATCTATAGGACCATTTCATTTTGGATTTGGTTTTTGTTCTTGATGACAAAACCCATGCTTGTTTGGGGCAGAGATGCCTTACTAGAGGCCGCTCTTTGTCTGTAGTTTATGGGTACAGTGTGTCATGTGCAAGTGGGAGTCTGTTGGAGTATGCCCACTGACGCACGTACGCTATTTGGATCACTGCCGATATAGTATAGGCCTATTGGGTCACACGTCGGGGATCAATCCTGACAGCAATAAAGTTCAAGGACTAAAAGTGTGAATGTGGAAAGGTTGGTGTGCAGGAAAGTTACGCGGCGCGGAAACTTACGGGCATGCGGCTGCGGAATCTTCTCTGACAGCATGCAACTTTTGTCTCCACCTCTCTTTTGGACCAATGAATGGCCTTGCTTTTTGCTGGCCGGTCTTGGGTATCTTAAATGGCATTTTTAGAGATTATTTCCAGATATCTTTCATTCGTCTCTCTCACTCTTGGCATACATTTTCTCTCTTGGAGATTCATAACCCACATACACTTAGAGCACCAAAAGGGTTTAATTTAAGAGTGCATGTGAGGGATTTGTCCAGGAAAAGAAGGAAGATTGTTGTTCTTGCTATAGATTCAAGGCTTTGAAGTCAACACAAGCAAGCTAGTACTTGTGGATTGTGGAAACTCGGTCTGGACTTGCAATAGAGGGAAGCTACTTTGCTTTCTAGTCAACACCACCATCTTCATCTTTGTTCGAAGAGATCCAGAAGGGTATATCTCTCTTTTCCATCTTTTTACATGTTGCAAATAATAGTTATATAGTTTTGGTCCATTTTTGGGGTTTTTATTCTTTGCATGTTTGTAAATTTGGCATTGCATGTTTGATCCTTTGCTTCAGCGGTGTTCCTAGAACCCCAACAGTTTACACTAAATTCGTGGGAGCGCGCTAACCTTCCTAGTCTTGTATGTAGATGACATACTGTAAATAGGAAACAATATACCAGTATTGCAAGGAGTAAAATCCTGGTTAGGTAAATGTTTCCAGATGAAAGACTTGGCAGAAGCTGCTTACAAACTTGTTATTAAGATCTATAGAAATAGATCTAAGCGGCTTATCGGACTTGATCATAGTACATATATTGACAAAGTCGTGAAAAGATTCAAGATGGATGAATCCAAGAAAGGATTTATTCCGATGCATTCTAGCATCGTTTTGAGCAAGGCTCAGTGTTCTGTATGTAGTCAAGATCATAACAAGATGAAGTTGATTCCATATGCCTCGGCAATTGGATATTTATGTATGCCATGCTATGTACTAGGCGCGATGTTTCCTATTCTATAAGTGTCATGAGTAGATACCAGCAAAATCCGGGTGAAGCTCATTGGGTACCTGTCAAGAACATTCTCAAGTACCTGAGAAGGACAAAAGACATGTTCCTAGTTTATGGAGGTTCGATGGACGAGCTTAGTGTAACTGGTTACATTGATGCTAGTTTCCAAACCGACAGAGACGACTTTAGGTCGCAGTCAGGATTTGTCTTTACCCTAAACAGAGGAGCTATATCCTGGAAAAGTCAGAAGCAAGATACAATAGTAGATTAGACTACAAAGGCAGGGTATATTGCAGCAAGTGAGGCGTCAAAGGAAGCTGTCTGGCTGAGGAATTTTATCTCGGACCTTAGAGTTGTTGCCAGTATCTCTAGGCCAATTGATATATTCTGTGATACTCAGGGGCTGTGGCACAAGCTAAAGAGCCAAGAGATCCTCAGCGGACTAGGCATATACTCAGAAAATATCACCTAATCCGAGAGATCATTGGAAGAGGAGATATTAGACTGCAAAAGATACCGACGGACGACAACGTTGCTGACCCATTGACGAAACCGCTAGCTAGAGCTAAGCATGAGAGACATGCAAATTCTATAGGGATGCAGTACCTAGAATATAGAGCAAGTTCAAGTTTTTGATTATTACTATAGATGTAATTTGAAAATCTTATATTATGTATTTACATTTCATGGGATTGAAATAGGAGGTATTTACATACTTGTTTCTCGTTGTCTAATATTAGCATGTTTTAACCTATCCATGATGAATTCAAGTTATGAATTCTCTAAATTCCCGTAGCTACTTAATGTAGTGGGAGCTACATTAGGAAGATAACGCTATTATGAATTTTTGATGACTTATTCGGGGTTGAATAAAAGCACAAGGTTGTGACCAAATATTTGTAGATATTTATCAGGAGGAATAAATATTGGGAGTGATCCGCATCAATTTTACTTCATGGAGCAACATCATAAGTAAACTTGATAGGTTGTCCTTAGACCTGAGATATTTGGTTTGGGCGCAGTAACCACTGTACTTTAGTGCGTTCTAACGTCACACCGTAACAGGGTGATTATAAGGGGAATGTCTAGGTGCAGCGGAAGCTATGTGCTCAAATTGCAAATAGTCAAGATGGGATTTGCACCTCCTACTTTTAAGAGAGATATTTTTTATCCCCTCGACGATTGAGACTACTAAAAATGCGTGGCCGCGCTCGGTTAGAATGATAGGTTTCATTCGGTAAATTGTAACTGCAGAGTGTCGAGATCAGAGTTGAGAAAATCTGAGTATTTAGAATAAGAACCCTGCTCCATGTTTAATATTCACATTACGGAATATCGTGATGCAAAAGGATAAGCCTAGATAGTCCAAGGGGTGGATTATATCTCTAGCTGTAAGAGATCTCTTAGTCTGGTTAACCTAAGTGTCTGGCTAGGGACCTCCTTAGGCCAACGGTGTATAAGGAGTGTTACTTATTGTTGGGAAAATGATCTCATCAGTTAAGATTTGATGAGACAAAGTTTGTAAGATATGTTCTACATATAACTTAAACAAAATTATAAAGCATAGTCAGACTGAACACTCATAGTGATTCAGTCTGAGTATAAGATGAGTGTAAGCTGTACATATGTTTGGTCAGCTTAGACTATATCTTAGTAAGATTATCAATATGTTTGATAAGCTGTGTGCGTAAACTAAGATATATATATTGAGTTTTAGCTTGATAAGTTTCAAGCTGAGCGACTCAGCGTGAATACTGAGTCAGCTCAATAGAGTTGCTAAATATGTTTTAGTTAATTCTTTAGACTTTTAAGGATGAGTTATGAACTATACATGTTAGTCCATGGTTGTTTTCGAGTGTTTTCTCGAAGAACTCAGCTTGATGAGTTTCAAGCTGAGTAACTCAGCCTGAATAAAGAAGTCCGTTTAAAAGAATTTAAATGTGTTTTAAATTCTGTTTTTAACTCTCTATATCTACGGGAAGGATAAGAAGACTTCAGAATCAAGATTGAAGATTGAAGACTCAAGATAAAAAGATTCAAGATTCAAGATTCCGAGTTATCCGATAGTTAGTTAGCAAATTAATATTAGTCCAGTTTGTTAGGAACCGTAGCAACAGGATCATAAATACTTATCTCCTGATAAGTTTTGAGGTACGACTACGACTTAGAAAAACAACTATGTGTTGCAGAGCCAAACCTCACCTCACGGTATATGTTACGAATCTTGATTATTGTTTGTCAGTTCAACGTGATCAAGAAACTCACAGATTGCCAAGGTGTTCGTGTGTTTGAACTATCACATAAGTTGTGATATTGGTAAGTTATCAATCTGTGTAAATCCTGTTTAGAGAGTCGTCACTATCTATAATCATAAGTTGATTATAGATAGCTAAGTTTGAGAGATTGAGAGATTTATATTGGGTGGTTATATATCAAGAGTTGCTTGCTTGATAGTTAGTGTAATCGTCTTCTTATTCAAAGCATTGTAATCATCTTCTTTATAAAAGCATTCAATTGATTGTGGTTTGATTTACTGTGTGTGACACTTTTATTTGTTTTGTTCAATTTCGGAAGAAAGTGTTTTCAACTACCCTTCTACACACCTGTTGCTTGTTGTTATTCTCATACAAGGGACCAACAACTGGTATCAGAGCAGGCTGAACGATTTCATAAGTTTAAAGTTCAAGATTCTGAGAAAGTTTAAAATGTCTGCAAGCAACAATTCTTCAAACTTTCCACAGATGTCTGTCAAAGGTTGTCCCATATTTGATGGATCTGACTATCCTATGTGGAAGTTCAGAGCCATGCTATTCCTCAAGTCCATTGACAACCGTGTGTCGGATGTTGTCACAAAAGGACCCATCATCCCAAGATTTCTGCTACTGTCAGTGATACGTTTCCTGGCAGAACTGAAAAGGATACAAGAAAGCCTATTGCATCTTGGACTGATGAAGATTGGAAACTCTTCAATCTTGATGATAAGGCTAAAAGTGTTCTAGCAAATGCCCTGACTAATGAAATGTTGCGCACTGTGAGTTGGTGTCAATCTGCAAAAGATATCTGGGATACACTGAGTGTTACCTATTGATGTGCGTTTTACGTACTAGTTTTTTATTTATAAAACCGTGTTAAATTGTACCAAAAACGACACGAATAGGCAAGTGTACCTAATCGGTTTTTATAGTATATTTGATAAGCACGGGTGTCGAACTCAAGGGGAACGAAATGATTTGATAATAATTATAAAAATTTAGAGATTAAACTAAATTAAACTACTAAAGCAAATAAACAAAGAAAGCAAAAAAGGGGGATTTTGAAATTGAGTTTTAGAGATTACCAATGAACCAAACTTACCAACACAAACTTAATCAAGAACTAAAACAAGCAAAGTAAGCAAGTAGCAAAATAATCGGATTTTACTTATATGAAGAAATACTTCCCTCCCTAGATTCGATTTCACCCTTTTTCAAGTCAACAATAATTCAAAGAATGTGTGCTATTTAACAATTAAGACCAATATCGATTCCAAAATTGATTAGACTCATGTTCAGAAAATGTAACCCTATAATTGTACTCATTAACAACCCTAATGGTCATAGGATTAATTAATTCGTCCAATTAGTCAATTAACTCGATTTATGAAAATCTTTAACCACAATGAGTTGCTAAATGCCACAAGTCATCAACCAACACACAAAGGTCATCATATGTTGAACCACATGCAAAAGATTCAATTTTTAGTTATCTAACCTAGGATTAATCAACCACTAGTCAATATCATCCAATGATCATAGACAATAAAGATCTAAGCTTTATGAAAAATAGAATGGTCATCAAACTTTTAACAAAACTCAGATTATAAACAACCCAAAAACAGATCTAAAGATGGATTATAAGTGACTGAAAGATTCATAACATTAACATAGATTAAAAGCACACAAACTCATTAAAATCATTAACTTGTTATTGGGTTCATCTCCTCTAGGGAGGAAAAACGAAATCTAGCCTAGCATGTTCATTCTAATACTCTGGAAATAATGAAAGAACATAAACATGGTAGAATGGAATGAATAAACCGTAAAAGATGATGATGCTAAGCCTTCAATCTTCACTTCATGCTTCAAATCCTCAAAGTAATGCTCCAAGCTGCCCTTGATCGATTCTTGAACTCTTATAGGGTTGTATGACGGCTGAAAGTGGTGCAAAGGTTCCAGAAACGGAGAGGAATGTGATTATTTATAGATGGAAGATCCTGCGAGAAAGCGCCGCTAACAAGGACTTAGCGCCGCTATCTATTTTTTATCCCAGATTCGTAGCAGATTTGAAATTCAAAAAATCCGGCCCTTATCTTCCCCGATCGCGGCGCTAACCACTAAGGTTTAGCGCCGCTAACTTTTAACTTTAGCGCCGCTATCTACCCCGAATCATTTTTTTCTTGGCTCTCCGACTTTTTAAGCCACACTTTACATTGCCTTGTGCATTTTAGCCTGAAATAGATAAACCATTGTAATTAGTACCTGTTTGATACAATATGAATCATATTTGGCTAAAAATACCCGGATATCGCGTAAAAATATATATATAAAAACATCGATATCAAAATACCCCACACTTGAACTTTGCTTGTCCTCAAGCAAATCATAATTTTATCCAGGCTAAGGCATTCAAATAAATAACATCATTCTGATAAATACTAAATACAGCTAAAAAATGTCAACACGTTTGATTAGAAACAAGCCATCGACTACACCTAGATTTATGCATATACCCGTGTTGTGGTCCTCTCTAACTTCTCACCATTCCAAATGCATTCTCTTTTTATAAATAACCAACCCTTAATTAATGAATCTTTTTTGGCTAATTTACCCCTTAAGAACCCCTCAACCTCAAGACTTATCGCAGATTTCTCAATTTTACATGACACATGCTTTTATTATTGCTCATATAAGCCTATGACTTTTGATGGAACCCATGTAGCGAACTTTTTCCCCAACCGATCCCAAACCAGTTGGCTTTAGGTGATTAGGTGTAGAACACCCCTCAGAGCTTACTTGTTCGAGTCCCAAAGGCCACATGGTTGACTTATAGACTAGCCTTTTGGCTTTATTGTTGCTCTATTATTTTTTTTTCTTTTCTAATTTTCTCAAAATAGCAGGCACATGATTAGTAAAAGAGGAAATTCACACTCAGTCGATTTTTGTCGAGCTTAGATTCAGAAAGGGCTTAACCATTTATTTAGATTCAAAAATTAAAAGTTGGTTACCATAAATGGAACTTTCTCTGGAACGGTGAAAAGCCACTAAATATTATGCATAAATACCAAGAATAACCTCTAAACTTGTTCACAAATCAAACATTTGACATCTTCAACCAATACTTAACACTTACTCGAATGACATTAAAAATTTTAAAATTATAGCCCAAATACCATCATAAATTAATCAAGGACAAATTAGGTTCAAGCTAGGAATATTTTTCTAACCCTCTACCCCACACTTAAATCGTACAATGTCCCCATTGTACACAAAATCAAACACTAAGGTAGAAAAAGATTAAAAATAAACTCCCTGGGTATCAACACGGCAAACGGAGCAATAAAGAATTTCGCTGAACTGACTGCCAGCATATAAGCATGCACTCCATACATCAATCAAACAACCACTGAAAAATAAATAACTCAGAGCAAAGATCAGACAATTATCATAACATCAAAAGAGATATATACATCAAAGTTTAAATGTCTGAATACATCAAAATATAAAAGATCAGAGTGAAAGCATCAAGCAGCATCATCATCACTGGACTCGTGCCCTCCATGCCCAGATGGTCCTGTCATGTCTGGATCAGGCAGTGTAGTGCGCGTCCTCCAATCTGGATACATAGGCGGCAAATCAGGCAGGGGAAGTGGGTTGCCCCCTGCGCTCTCTAGAATACCAGATAGGCCGGCACCTATGGCCTGTATGTATGCCGTAAGGAGACGCTGATGGGTCCTCATATCATCCAAGTACTGACCTACCTGGGCAACATTATGCTCCAACCTATCCACTCGGCTGTGGAGGCTATCATCCTCAGCCTGCTCTGGTGCTCGTCTCCTACGGCGCACCTGCCTCGCAGGCTGCTCCTGTGCAACCTCGGGCTCTACTCTAGCACCCTCTCCTGCTTGGGCCTCCGCCTGTACAACATACGGAACAACTCTGTAACGCCCGGTCGGCAGCTTCTCAATAACGTGAATAATCTCTAGAAACGCAGCTCCGATGATCATAGACTCGACCCGCACCAGGCGTCCCTCCTCTTTCTCAGTAAGGAGTCCATAAGATCGCGCAAGTACGGTGACAAACGGGCCACCACATATGGGGCTGGCCTGTTTGTTCCCAACAGCCCGCCTAGCAAGATAGAATGCTAAATGATGAGGAATATCCAGGAGGAACTCTGGATCTAAAATGGCGAACATGTAAAGCAGGTCAACACCGGTGACCTTCTCGCCGCCGCGGTGATAAGCAATGGTGGTACTGATGAGGTGGTGGATAAGACGGTGCACCGGCTGGCGGATGCTACTCTCTATCGCCCGCTGTGGGTTATAATCACCTTGGGCTATGGTAGCCCAGAACTCAGCGACCCCGTATCTCTCCGGCGCCACCCGCTCGCATGCTGCCATGAAATTGGCGAAGTAAGGGCTCTCTATCTCCTCCTTAGTGTATAAACCCATGCGGTGGTTAAACTCGACCAGATCGCACTCGCGACTCTGGCCTCCAAGGCGGAATGTCAGAAACCTCCGGTCATGAATGTCGTCGACGGTGATGTTGAACCGGACGGTGGCAAAGAACTCCAGACACAGTTCCCTATACACCGGCTCATGCATGCGAAAGAGCCTCTCCCAAGCCCGACAGATGAAAATGGGCTCTCCGTCATCCGCTCGGATATCCTGGCGCTGGAAGGCGCAAAGGGGAACAGTCAACCCTACGTTCTCGATCATCTCCCAATCAAGCGCATGTGGGAGGTCGACCTCCTTCGGTAGGAGGGATGCCAGTCGTGTCGTAAAGTCGAGGCGGACTGTGGATGAGAAGGTGTCCGGGAAGACTAACCAAGGATGGTGAACCGGGGGATCTGGTGGAGCTGGCTCCTCGGGAGCTGGCTACCTACCTCGCTGTCCTCTACCGCGTTCAGCCATAATCTGCAGAAATTATAGAGCCTAAATCAGTACGCAGATACGACTCTAATAATAAGCTTAACGCGAATGGTCTAGGCTGACAGAGAAAGAAAAAAAAAGGATAAGGACTTAGCGGCGCTAACTCTCTGGACTTAGCGGCGCTAAAACCAGATATGTTAGCGGCGCTAAGCGATGAAAACGATGAACAGTAAACCGGTTGACACAGGTCGCGAAATCAACACCATTTGTAGCGGAAAACAGCTCAGATCAGTACTAGGGAGCATAATATATCATAGATTTCAGCTTATACACATAGAAATACCCAAAAATCAAAAGTTCTAACCCGGGTTTGAAACCCGAAACCCTAACAATGGCACTCGACATATCAGAGCATGGATGGACCGATTTCTAAGCTCAATGGACAGTGAGACTCTAATAGCATGAATTAAACTCAGATACGCATCAATTCGACCAAACTAAGCTCGGGAACAAAAACCCTAATTTTTTTCGAGAATGCTTACCTGTGATGGTGGTCGGAGTCGGAACTGGATATCGGAGAGGTCGTCGGAGATGGTGAGCGGTGGTGGTTCGTGAGTGGAGAGTTAGCGTCGGGAGAGTGATGAAGTGGGGAGAGCGTGGGTCAAACACTGAGTCAAAGGGATTTAAATGGAACGCCGCCCGCGTTAGCGGCGCTAAAACAATATCGTTAGCGTCGCTAAACCAAAGAGTTTAGCGTCGCTAAACCCCTACTTCTTTAAGATGAGTCGTTAGCTGGACTCCCACCCCACACTTTAGGGGTCTGGCACGGTGAGGTTGATATCCTCACCTTCCCTCTCTTCGGGCATTGCTTCCAAGTAATGCTTTACTCGGTGCCTATTGACTTTGAAAGGAAGTCCCTCGGTATTAAGTAATTCGATTGTGCCATAAGGGAATACCTTATTTACCACGAATGGCCCATACCATTGGGTTTTGAGTTTACCAGGAAACAATTTCAACCGGGAGTTAAACAAGAGTACTTTATCCCCAGGTTCGAAGTGTTTGTTCCCTTTCAACCGAGCATCGTGCCATTTCTTTGTTTTGTGCTTATAGATCAAGGAATTCTCATAAGCTTCGTTTCTCAATTCATCTAGCTCGTTGAGCTGCAAGAAACGATGGTCACGTGCTTTGTCAAGATCAGGGTCGCAAGCTTTCAGCGCCCAGTAAGCCTTATGCTCTACTTCCACAGGGAGATGACACGCCTTACCATAGATCAACAGAAAGGGTGTGGTACCCAAAGGTGTCTTGTAACCTGTTCGGAATGCCCAGAGTGCGTCATCGAGTTTATCGGACCATTCCTTACGATTCCCGTTTACCAACCATTCAAGAATGCGTTTAAGCGCGCGGTTGGTAATCTCAGTTTGTCCGCTGGATTGAGGATGATAGGGTGTCGCGAATCTATGGTTGACACCATATTTTTGCAAAGCCTTCTCCAGTTGATTGTTAGCGAAATGTGTACCTCTATCACTAATTAAAGCTTTAGGGATACCAAACTGAGAGAAGAGTTTCTTCAGGAATTTCATCACGACACGGGCGTCAATAGTGGGTAAGGCTTGTGCCTCAGCCCACTTCGACACATAGTCGAAGGCTACTAAGATATATTTGTTTCCTTGGGATGAAGGAAATGGTCCCATGAAGTCGATACCCCACACATCAAAGATTTCGCAGACTTGGATGTTGTGCTGAGGCATCTCATTTTTGGAGGAGATATTACCGGCCCGTTGACATGCATCACACTCTTTCACCAGAGCATGTGCATCCTTAAAGATCGTGGGTCAATAGAATCCCGCTTCAAATACCTTCTTTGCGGTGTAGACCGCACCGTGGTGTCCCCCGGTGGGTCCACTATTGCAATCCCTCAGTATTTCCCTCGCCTCTTCTCCCCAAATACACCGCCGTATCACGTTATCCGCATAGTGCCGAAACAGATAGGGGTCATCCCATAGGTAATATTTCACATCACTTAAAAATTTCTTCTTTTGCTGATGTGACAATCCCTTAATGAGAACTCCCGCAACAAGATAGTTTAAGAAATCGGCAAACCAAGGAGGTTCGGTGCATACCCTCATCAGATACTTGTACTTAGCATCCATCTCCTTACGATACTCTGGATAGGGCTTCCAAGGACGATTGTGGTAGGAGTGATGGGGAGCACGTTCTTCATCAATCGGGGCGTCGTACTCGTTGTCGTAAACAGGGCAAGCAGACTCCTTAAGATTCCCGTCTTCATCATATGGGCAATCTTTCTGGAGATGTGGTCCACTGCAATTGTCACAACCAATCTGCATGGCACACATATTTTGCTTAACCTTCTTCACATCACGCCCCAACGTATCCAGTTTGGCATTTAGTGCGGCCAAGCTATCAAAGCTATTGGAATCGGAGGACGACTTCTTACAAAAGGAAGGATCTCTCGCAGAGTGCCACTGATGGGAGTGCTGAGTCAACTCCTCGATGATGGCATACCCCTGTGCGGGGGTTTTCTTCGGTATCGGTCTTTGAGAGTCGACCATCTGTCTAGTGCAGACGTTGATACCGTTGTAGAATGTCTGGACTACCTGGTGAGCATTTAAATCATGCTGAGGACAATTCTGGAGCATCTCCTTGTAGCGATCCCAAGCGTCGTAGAGAGTCTCATCATCCAATTGTGTAAAGTTCTGGATTTGCATTTTCATTTTTGCGATTTTTGAAGGAGGACTGGATTGTTTGATGAACTTTGTCTTGAGAACTTCCCATGTACAGATGGGTGGCTCGGATCTTAGCCAACATTTGGCTGCGCCCTGGAGTGTTATCTGAAACACTCGCAACATAACGGCGTCTTTGGTTACTCCCGGGATGTGGAAGTAATCAGCAATCTCGAGAACGGCCTCGACATGCTGGTTGGCATCCTCGTGATCCTTTCCGGTGATAGGAGTTTCACGCAAGATATGGAGAAATTGCCCCTTGATCTCAAAGTTTGTTTGATCGGGAATAGCAGGGCGGTGAATACCGGCGGCGGTTCCTTCGCGAAGACGACTCGCATACTCCTCCAAGGACAAATTTGCCAAATCTTCAGCCATTTTTCGCAAGCGCTCTCTCTCACGTGCGACTCTTCTCAAACGACTTAGAAAAACAACTAAGTATTGCAGAGCCAAACCTCACCTCACGGTATGTGTTACGAATCTTGATTATTGTTTGTCAGTTCAACATGATCAAGAAACTCACAGATTGCCAAGGTGTTTGTGTGTTCAAACTATCACATAAGTTGTGATATTGGTAAGTTATCAATCTGTGTAAATCCTGTTTAGAGAGTCGTCAGTATCTATAATCATAAGTTGATTATAGATAGCTAAGTTTGAGAGATTGAGAGATTTATATTAGGTGATTATATATCAAGAGTTGCTTACTTGATAGTTAGTGTAATCATCTTCTTATTCAAAGCATTGTAATCATCTTCTTTATAAAAGCATTCAATTGATTGTGGTTTGATTTACTGTGTATGACACTTTTATTTGTTTTGTTCAATTTCCGCAGAAAGTGTATTCAACCCCCCTTCTACACACCTGTTGCTTGTTGCTATTCTCATACAAGCGACCAACAACTGGTATTAGAGCAGGCTAAACGATTTCATAAGTTGAAAGTTCAAGATTCTGAGAAAGTTTAAAATGTCTGCAAGCAACAATTCTTCAAACTTTCCATAGATGTCTGCCAAAGGCTGTCCCATATTTGATGGATCTGACTATCCTATGTGGAAGTTCAGAGCCATGCTATTCCTCAAGTCCATTGACAACCGTATGTCGGATGTTGTCACTAAAAGACCCATCATCCCCAAGATTTCTGCTACTGTCAGTGATACGTCTCCTGGCAGAACTGAAAAGGATACAAGAAAGCCTATTGCATCTTGGACTGATGAAGATTGGAAGCTCTTCAATCTGGATGATAAGGCTAAAAGTGTTCTAGCAAATGCCCTGACTAATGAAATCTTGCGCACTGTGAGTTGGTGTCAATCTGCAAAAGATATCTGGGATACACTGAGTGTTACCTATTGATGTGCGTTTTACGTACTAGTTTTTTATTTATAAAACCTTGTTAAATCGTACTAAAAACGACACGAATAGGCAAGTGTACCTAATCGGTTTTTATAGTATATTTGATAAGCACGGGTGTCGAACTCAAGGGGAACGAAATGATTTGATAATAATTATAAAAATTTAGAGATTAAACTAAATTAAACTACTAAAGCAAATAAACAAAGAAAGCAAAAATGGGGGATTTTGAAATTGAGTTTTAGAGATTACCAAAGAACCAAACTTACCAACACAAACTTAATCAAGAACTAAAACAAGCAAAGTAAGCAAGTAGCAAAATAATCGGATTTTACTTATATAAAGAAAGACTTCCCTCCCTAGATTCGATTTCACCCTTTTTCAAGTCAACAATAATTCAAAGAATGTGTGCTATTTAACAATTAAGACCAATATCGATTCCAAAATTGATTAGACTCACGTTCAGAAAATCTAACCCTATAATTGTACTCATTAACAACCCTAATGGCCATAGGATTAATTAATTCGTCCAATTAGTCAATTAACTCGATTTATGAAAATCTTTAACCATAATGAGTTGCTAAATGCCACAAGTCATCAACCAACACACAAAGGTCATCATATGTTGAACCACATGCAAAAGTACAAGATTAGTATGATGGGTGAGATGACATATTTCCTAGGTCTACAAATTCAACAAAAGCCTGATGGAATATTCATCAATCAAAGCAAGTATGTTCTTGATTGATAAAGAAATATGGTTTTGATTCAAGTTCAACCATGAGAACACCCATGTCACTAGCTGTCAAGCTGAGTAAAGACTCAGATGGTAAGTCTGTGTGTTAGTCTACCTATAGATGAATGATAGGTTCATTGATCTATTTGACAGCTAGTAGACCTGATATCATGTTTGCAACATGTGTTTGTGCAAGATATCAGGCAGATCCTAAAGAATCATATCTTCAAGTTGTGAAAAGGATCTTTAGGTACCTTAAAGGTACACCAAATCTAGGTCTTTGGTATCCAAAGGACTCTGGATTTGAGTTAGTTGGTTTTTAAGATGTTGACTATGCTGCGTGCAAGTTGGACAGAAAATCAACTACCGGAGGATGTCAAATGCTTGGAGGGAAGTTAGTCTGCTGGACTAGTAAGAAACAGAAGTCAGTGGCTACTTCAACTGCTGAAGCTGAATATGTTGCAGCAGGAAGCTGTTGTGCTCAAATCCTATGGATGCAGCATCAGCTTCAAGACTTTGGCATAATTTCAAGAAAACTCCTAGCTTCTGTGATAACCAAAGTGCAATAGCAATCACTTACAATCCAGTCTTCCACTCAAGAAACAAGCACATTGAAATTCGACATCACTTCATCACGGACATCGTGGAAAAAGGCAAAGTTGAAATTAAATTTATTTCCACTGATGACCAATTAGCAGATATTTTCACTAAACCCCTTGATGAAAAGAGGTTAGTGTATCTGCTAAGTGAATTGGGTATTCTCAACCCCTAGCTAAGTGTCTAGAATCTGAGTTTTTCAGTTTGACAAAGACTAAGTGTCTTAAGCTGAGTGCACAGTTTATAAATAAGTTTTCATAAACTGTATAACAAGTCAAGCTGAATGATGAGTTCACACGTTTGGTGAGTTCCAAACATACTTTAACTACTTAGTGTAGTTTTTATATAGTTTGAGTGAGTCTCAAACAAAAATGACTAACTGTCATTGAGTATGAGCTATGTACTTAACTCAAACTGTGTGATTGGTGATCGAATGGTCAGGGGTGCTGCGTTAAAAACAATGGATTACCGCTGATCAAAATCAACAATCAGCGTGCCTGTCTTGCTATTCCTCCAAGGAAACAGGACAGAGGATATGAAATCTGGGTCGCCTACATTCGGAAATGCCCTTTAGCATTTTCCTTCACTGGAGCACCTGGTAACATAGCTCCACAACACCTTTTGGAGTTCTGGTAGACATGCACCTTCAACCATAACAGAGGAGAGATCACAGGTACTGTTCTCAATGGCGATTGAACAGTGGCCCTCATGGTTCAACGGTTATGGGATGTTCTTCAACTCCCTGTTCAAGATGTGTTCGAGCCCACCGTGACTAGACAAGTGGCGAGGTCAGTTCTACCTCAGATGGGTCACCCTCAAACTGAAGGGGTGATTAAGAAGGCAACATTCCCAACCAGCTGGGGCTTCATGGTTTCAACAGTGGTACGTTCACTGGGGACTACAGTTGGTGGCTTGGACCAAGTTAACGAGTTCGAAATGCAGCTGTTGTACAACATGTTCTTCGATAGACGTATAGACTATGCACAGCTCATCTTCAACGAGCTCAAAGTCCAAGTAATGAAAACCACCAGGGACCTCCATGTGCCATTCATTAGGTACTTGTCCTTGCTGATTCAAGCTGAGTTGGGAGATCTCTATGAAGCTGGATGGGATGTGTTCCCTACCCCAACACTCAGTCCCAAGATGTTTAACAATGACATCTTCCCTGAGCAAGAGGGTCTGAGTGGTCCAATGCTCTTGGTGGTAGAGGGAGTTTCATCTGCAAGTGGAGATGAGGGATCACCTCAAGGGGGAGCTTCCCAAGCTGACACGGAGGTTCAAGCTGAGCACTCTGCTCAAGTTGAACCAGCAACCATTGAAGCTGCTTCTGGTAAGACCTAACCACTTTCTCTTTCTTCTCACTATTCTCCATCCGTTTTTGGAGATAAGGATGTGGTAAGCCCAACCCAGTCTAACCCATCTCCTCCACCTTCATTCCATTTACAATCCCACTCTGAAGCCACCCCTAGTATGCCCACTGCTGCTAGGGAAAATATCCTAACCTACACAAGTAAAACCGCCATAGGTGGTGCCACTACTAAAGGCATCACTGGAGTTGAGATCACATTGATCCCTCCACCGGTAGGAGTTGAGGGGCAGATGCCTTCTCTTAAGGTGTTAACCTCGAGGCTCATTACAACCCAACAGCCTAACCCGGGTGTGGTGTCTACTCAGCCCACACTCTCAAGTGCCATGCGAGAGCCCACTACTGTGCCTAAGCAGACACACTTAGGTAACATTGAATACATGACCAATCCCCAGGGTCAATCACCCCCCTCTAAACAAATAAGCCAACCACCAACTCATACACTTCACGTTTCGAGCCCCATTACTTCTCTTCACTTCTCATACCCTATCGCACGACCTATCAATGTTTCATCTTCAAACCGAGGTGATTCACATGGTCCGTACTCTGGTGCAAATGAATTTGAAGGTAAACACCAAACTTTAGATGATGCACCCAAAGACTCTCCTCACACTGACACTGCCTCCTCAGGAATCCAGCAGCTGAAAGAGTATATTGCTGCTCAGTTTGGTTTGTTCCATCTCAAGCAGAAGAAGCATAAACGCCAAATCTTTCAGAGGCTTGAGAAGTTGACAAAGGATGTTCAAGAGATTGCCTCTGCAGTTGCTGCACTCCAACCACAAAAGACTTCGACCCCTATTGATGATGACAAAAAGGGGGAGAAGGTTCAAGCTGATAATAAAGCTGAGCTAGTTCGAGCTGAAGCTGAAGTTCTACTAGTACTAGCTAAAGGAGTAGAGAGGAAGACTCAGGCTGAGGGGGAGTTAGAAATAAATAAAGAGGAACCTGCAGCTAAGAGATAAAAGGTAGAAGAATCTGAACCTGAAGCTGACAGTGTTTCTGAACCTGAGGAAGAAACAGAAGAAGAAAAAGCCACAAGGCTTATGATTGAAATGGTCTAGCAAGAGGAAGCCAATGAGTTAGGCATTTCGCTTGAAGAGTTAAGGAAAAGAAAAGAAAAGGATGCAAAGGACCAAGAGAAAGAAAAACAGAGAAAAGCTTTGGTTGAAGCTGAAGCTACATACACTGGTCCAAGACCTGATCCTATCCCATACACAGATGCAGAAATTCAAGAATGCTATTTCAAAAGAAGCTTCGGTAAAGATATCAAAGGCATGACCTTGAGCAGAATTGATGGAGCCATCATCCTCAACTTTGAATTCAAAGATAAATCTACAATGGGGATGGACCTGAGATATGTTCACAGGATGGGCTACATAGAATGGCAAAGAATATTAATGATGCTCAAGAAGTTCAAGAAAAGCCAAATCAAGCAAGAGATCCTTACTGAAGTTTCTAAGCTGATTAGCAGAGCTGAGGAATTAAGATATGTTCCAGTTCCTGGTATGCAGTGGGAGAGCTTATTCGAGATACCTGAAGGTGTAGAGTTTAAAGAAAACCAAGGTATTGATACACCTATTCAGGGATTCATGTTTAAGGATCAGACAGGCAAACCCAGCTTTATCAAGCTGAATGAGATATGTTATCTAAAAGCTAGGGATGACATACATATAAGAAGTTGCTGTGGTGATAGCTCAAATCATTTTGTAAAGTATAAGCTGAATAAGATCATCAGAATGCAACAACGAGAACTCAGAGGGGATGAAGAAGCTGAAAGCCTCCTAGAAGAAATTAACAGAGAAATCGTTCTTTGGGAGGTTCTACATCCTGAGTTCAAAAGATAAATAGATTAGTTCTAATATAAATGTTAGATTAGTTCTAATATTTTTTGTAAGCACTTAGTGTGCATGATCTAAGTGATCAATTATTTTGTATTATGATTAGTTCAATTAATACAAGTACAAAGTTTGATATGTTCAACTGTGTTGTGATGTGTTCATATTAATAAGTCTTATAAGTTCAGCTTAAATGAATAAATGATAAGTTCTTATTCATTGATAAGTTTGGTTGGTGTGTTCAACTAAAAGTTGGTATGTTCCACTTAGAATTGATAAGTTCAATTAATATTTGGTTAGTTCAAATATAAAAATCTTGATAAGTTTAAGATTTAAAATATAATTCCGTTAAACAAACTTACTAACTGTTTGATGGTTTTGTCATCATCAAATAGAGGGAGTTTGTTGGGAAAATGATCTCATCAGTTAAGATTTGATGACACAAAGTTTGTAAGAAGTGTTATACATATAACTTAAACAGAATTATAAAGCTTAGTCAGACTGAACACTCATAGTGATTCAGACTGAGTATAAGATGAGTGTAAGTTGTACATATGTTTGATTAGCTTAGACTACATCTTAGTAAGATTATCAATATGTTTGATAAGCTGTGTGCGTAAACTAAGATATATATATTGAGTTTTAGCTTGATAAGTTTCAAGCTGAGCGACTCAGCGTGAATACAGAGTCAGCTCAATAAAGTTGCTAAATATGTTTTAGTTAATTCTTTAGACTTCTAAAGATGAGTTATGAACTATACATGTTAGTCCATGGTTGTTTTCGAGTGTGTTCTCAAAGAACTTAGCTTGATGAGTTTCAAGCTGAGTAACTCAGCCTGACTAAAGAAGTCAGTTTAAAAGAATTTAAATGTGTTTGAAATTCTGTTTTTAACTCTCTATATCTACGGGAAGCTTAAGAAGACTTCAAAATCAAGATTTAAGATTGAAGACTCAAGATAAGAAGATTCAAGATTCAAGATTCCGAGTTATCCGATAGTTAGTTAGCAAATTAGGATTAGTCCAGTTTGGTAGGAACCGTAGCAACAGGATTATAAATACTTATCTCCTGATAAGTTTTGAGGTACGACTACGACTTAGAAAAACAACTAAGTGTTGCAGAGCCAAACCTCACCTCACCGTATGTGTTACGAATCTTGATTATTGTTTGTCAGTTCAACGTGATCAATAAACTCACAGATTGCCAACGTGTTCGTGTGTTTGAACTATCACATCAGTTGTGATATTGGTAAGTTATCAATCTGTGTAAATCCTGTTTAGAGAGTCGTCAGTATCTATAATCATAAGTTGATTATAGATAGCTAAGTTTGAGAGATTGAGAGATTTATATTAGGTGGTTATATATCAAGAGTTGCTTACTTGATAGTTAGTGTAATCATCTTCTTATTCAAAGAATTGTAATCATCTTCTTTATAAAAGCATTCAATTGATTGTGGTTTGATTTACTGTGTGTGACACTTTTATTTGATTTGTTCAATTTCCGCATAAAGTGTATTCAACCCCCCTTCTACACACCTGTTGCTTGTTGTTATTCTCATACAAGGGACCAACACTTATCTTGCACAAGTGGGATTCTGTTAGATTATGTGCAGAGATAGATAACACGTGTCATCGTGTCCAATACTATGTGACACTAAAGGATCACACTGCTACACACCCGTTTAGAACCATTTGGATTTTAACCAAGTTGTATGTGTGTGGAATAATTAATTAGTTAATTAACTATTGTGAAGGAAAAATAATAATAGTTATTTATTATTTTAAAGGAGAAATTACTATTTAGTTTAAATATTAATTGGACAAATTAATTAATATATATTAATTAATTAGAAAGGTTAGATGGTGTTTTCTGCAATTTAGTAATAGATTAATTAAAGCTGGGCTTTAATTAAACGGGTTTGGGCCTTAATAGGGTTTATTATATAAATAGCCTTATAAGCCTTGGAATCACATAATAATAATATTACAATTGCAATTACAAAACCCAACCTCCTCCTCCTCTTTTTGTCTGCGTCGAACTCAAGGAAGCCCCAAGGGGGTTCTCGGCCTCGGTCGAACACACACACACACGCGTAGGCTTGCGTGATCTTTTGGTGAAATCTTGTGGCGGTCTAGCAGCCTGTTCGAGGTGGTGCAGTAGCGGTGTTCTACCTTTAGCTATCTGGACTAATGTTTCAAGTTATTGCTGAAAGGTATAATCTTTAATCTTTATTCTTTGTTTAGTTTCATGTACGAGTTAGATGAGATCACTGGAGGGGGTTTTTGTTTATCTCCGCTGCGTATGTTTTTTATACCCTACAACACCCTTCAGTACTCTAGCCCACTGATCGACTCGGCTAAAGCTCGACAATCGACCTTGCGAGTTGCCACACGCACCTTCTACATGTTAGATATATGCCCATTAATGCATGAACGCCATCTTCACTACTGCTGATGATGTATGGGCCTATTGGGTCATACACCGGGGTCCAACCTGACAGCAACTTAAGTTAAGGGACCAAATATGACAAAAGACAAAAGTTTACATCGCAGGCCGCGTTAGCGCCGCTAAGTCTAAGGGTTAGCGCCGCTAGGTCCTAAAGGTTAGCGCCGCTATGGATGCATGTACTTTGTGTCATATCACTGACAGGCCGCGTTAGCGCCGCTAACCATAAGGGGTTAGCGCCGGTAAACCCTAAGGGTTAGCGCCGCTACGACTGCCATGTGACATTTGTCAAAACACCTCCCAAGCTAGCCAATGCATGTGAGACTTATGGAATCCACTATGGCCGGCCGTTGAGGGGTTTTTGAAGTCTGGAGACAGTAGAGAAGAGAGTGTAATTCATTCATTTTGTTTCTCTCATTTTTCACTCTTTAAGAAACACACAATCTTCTTCTTTGGTGCTACAAAGACCAAGAGAAGGTTCAAGAGAGATTGCTCCAGATCTTTGGTCTTCATTGTTGCTGTTCCTAAGTGATATTCAAGTTGAAGTATCACAAAGGCGATCTAGCATTCGAGGTTGGCGTGTTACCGGGGTATATCCCATTAGTTGATCCGCGGTTTTCGTTCTTGGAGGATCACCATCAAAACACCCACCATTTCTGGAGCTAAGGAGAAAGGTATAACCTTCTTTCCTTCTTTCATGTTGCATTTCTCTACATAGAGTTTGCTCCATTTGTGGGATTTTGGTTTTTATGCTTTATGTGCTTGTACCTTGGGCTTTAAAACTTGTACCTTGCTTCCGCTGCTTGCCCAAGAAATTCCAACAGTGGTATCAGAGCCACCTCTATGTTAGATTTGCACTTGGTGTCCTGAAAAATCCCGAAATCAAAATGTTTGTTTTCTGTTCGAACTGGGTTAGCGGCGCTAACCTCGAGTTAGCGGCGCTAACTCTTAATAGTTAGCAGCGCTAACGCGCTGTGACAGTTTTGGTTTCTAGTTAAAAACAATTTTGGTCTCGGGAATTTTGGCTATTTTGTAATTCTAGAATTTTGTTCCAGATTTGTTTTTTCGTAATTGTATTACCATCTTGTTTGTTTGGTTGTATGTGATAGATTTGAAATTGGTAACCTTGCATTTGCCCTTGTGGTTGACTTTGTGTGTTTGGATGCAATTTGGTGATTTTAAAATCACAATATGGGCTGTAATATTTATTAATTCAGTTTTTATGTAATAATATTGTGGCTTGCATGTCATTTCATTCATCCGTTTATTTGTACTAGATAAATAGGAAATTATTGTGGCTTATATGCCATTTCAATTTCTATTATATGTATTGTACAATTTGGATGATGACACACAACTTGGAGTCGGAAGGAGATGGAGCATGTCCATAGAAGCCGGTGAAGTCCATTGGAGATGGCGGTTCTAGTAGGAGCTCGCATTGAAGACCTTCCGTCCCCTTAGATTGACCACGTTCTACCCGTTTTGGCTCACGGGAAGAACGCATAGGAATTATGGCAAGGGTTACCAATTTATTTCGTTTATGTGCGTGTGATGTGATTTTATATTATTCTTGCATGGTTTGCTTAGGATTCGCATGCTAGATAATTTTTCGAAATTAATAAAATCACAAGAGATTTGGTAAAAATGGTTTGAAACTCTCGCGCGCGCTCACATACAAGATTAACTCACCTAGTGGAAATAGGTTTTGTCACTAAACAAGTTAATATGTAACCAAGCCGGAATCAAAAGCCCGTTTTTCCATAAAACGTAAATTTTGCACCATCCGTAAGTCGATACCACCCGAATCTAGATTTATGAGTTTTGGTTGTCGAGCTTAGCACGAGCTAACTCTCATAAAACTGTGTGGAAGGTGCTTGTGGAAAATTTACAATTTTGGTTGTCGAGCTTAGCACGAGCCAATTTTGGTGGGTTTGGCATCGTATGTCTTGACGGACGATTTACAATTGCGAATTAAAATCCTTGAGTGATTGTCGAGCTTAGCACGAGTCAACCAAGAATTTTAATTTCGAATTGGTGCAAGTACCGATCAAACATGCCAAACGACCGATGGTTGTCGTAGGATCCCGCAAGTGTCTAAGAGTTGCAATAGATATTGCAATCGATAAGATGGTTATCGGCCTAAATAGCTCCATGAAGTTATCCGCGGCAAACCCGTCATGAATTGGAGTGAAATATGGTTCTTAGCCCTTGTTAAAATATTTTTCGAGACGATATGGGTAATTATTTTAACGAGGATTAAATCAAACTAACTAATTCGTGTACTCTATTCAAATATAGGATGTCGAATCAAAACCACACCACGTCGAACTTTTCACTTCGTATGTTCCTATAAAGGGAGAAACTCACGGAAGTGAACTTTGTTGACTGGCTTAGGCAATTGAGGATTGTCCTACGTGCCGAGTCAAAGTTGCACATCCTTGAGGAACCCCTTCCTGAACCACCTGCTATCAATGCGGAATGGACTATCCGATACGCGTATGAAAAGCGTGTTCGGGATACGCACGATGTTGCTTGTCTCATGTTATCAAGTATGAGCGTAGAACTGCGAAAGCAATTTGAGCACATAACTATGTATGACATGATTAACAAGCTGAAAGATGTATTCCAACAGCAAGTTAGGCAATAACATTATGAATGTGGGAAGGCGGGAGTGTTAGTGCCCCTGTTTTGAAGATGAAATCATACATGGACCAAATTGAGAGACTAGGATTTCCTGTAGGGAGGGAGCTTGGTGTGAATTTCATACTTCAGTCTCTGCCCACATCATATGAACAGTTTGTCAAGAACTATCGTATGCATGCAAAGGAAATATCTATAGATGAATTGCATGGAATGTTGAAGGATGTAGAATCTAACATGTCCAAGCATGCATCATCCTCATCCACTCTCGTACTGGGTTCTAAGAAACAACACAATACGAGGAAGAAGAAATCGATCCCATCAGATGAAGTTGGAGTATCCAAGCTTGCTTCAAGTTTCGAGTCTATGGACATTGATGATGTGCCTAAGGAGACTCAACAAGGGGTGGTTTGCTACTTCTGTGGAAGATTTGGGGATTGGGGCCGTCATGCCTGCCCTTCATGCCGAGAGGATATAAAACTTTTCAGAAAAGAGAGAGTTAATTATCGTACTTGAGGTACATTCATGATTATACTTCTTTGCTATTCCTTACTAAGCTGGGTTGTTTACCCGAGCTATAAGACTCACGTTTGTCACAAATTTATTTTTGTTACAAAGTGTAGGTCTGTTCGTTGCAAGAAGGAAGAGCTTGAAGAACCGGATCTCTGAAGAAGAAATTTTGTTGATTGTCTTCTACAAGAGAATTGGGAGTGTTGGTCTCGACATTATTTCCATATTAATTATTACTTTTGTTTTTATGCCCTGCATGGCAAGACTTGCTTTATTGTATGTACTTTCCAAGATGATGGATGTTTTTGTATCTTGTATTTTTGATAAAAAGATTTTTCATATTGATAGTTTCATTTCAAATTGATCCATATCAATGCTTATGTGTTATTTTGACTAATTTTAGTGCTTAAATACATATTTGATGACGATGGATATGACTTAGAATTGAAACATTTTTGAAAAATTATTTTTGAGATGATTTTATCAAAACTTATCCATATCATTGCATACATAAAGGCTCGTTATAAGTAATAGTGCAATCATGAATAATTGATTCTTAGATCCAAAAGTGGTTTGGATATATGAGCTCTATGGCATAATCAAACTTGACCAAGTAAACAACATTTACATCGCTTAGATCCATGTGGTTAGGATCTTTGTAAAAGTTTCGTCTCGGGCTAAATGAAAGGTATAAATATTGTTTATTGGACTTGATTGATTATAAAATCCTTCACCAGTGTTGGTAGGAAGGATTATGACTTGTTGGATTTTGATCACACTTGTGTGGATAATCCGTTCAAGTATACCACAAAGAGTGATACTAGTGAAATTCTCCATCACCATCTTTATGATAGTAGTTGAGAGAATGTTTACTAGAGAAAAGGCTTGTGTCTGAAACCTAGTGGTGTTCGGAACTAACCTAAAGTAAACTAAGAATCAGTAAGGGCATATAGATATAAATTCTTAGATCTAGAATAGATACTAAGTTTTCTTATCTATATTGGTTTAAACATGAAATGAATCATGGGTTTATCCCATAATTTGTTTTCTCGAAGAAACACATTTGTACATGGTGTTACTTTAAAGAAAACCGGATATCTTTGTTGATGATCTGGTAAATGGCAGGTCTAAAACATGTATTCAATGTAATTGGTATACATTAATTTTATGAACCAAGTCCTCAATCTAAAAAACAACATTATGGTCACTTAAGCATCGAATGAGATTTTGACTAGAAAGAGTCCTTTGCTTGTCAATCTCATAACTTAAAATTATCCAGTCTACATTCAGTGGGAGATGGATGAATTATAAGTTGATGCCTATATATTTAAGTAGTTCATCTGAGTTTTGGATAATTGTTTCTTAGACTTATGGGAACCATATTTGGTTGCTCAAAAGGAAGAAGATAATTTACAAAAGCATTCCAGTGGAAGAACGTAAAACTTAAATAAGAGACATAATGTTGTCACTAGCATTTAATCAGCATATGGATGTTGGTAAAACCTGACAATATCCATTGCTTCTTTAAATCTGATGGAAATCAAGAAGGCTGTTTAGATATGAGGTTGTCATATTTTAGCAGCAGCAGCTTGATGGTGAATCATTGTGATGTAACCATTCATCGGAAACATAGTGGGACCCTGTGTTCACTAGTGAATATAAGAAGATAATGGTATACATAGGTGTATCCCATTTGATGCATCCAAGTAATTGACTTGGGTTAATCCCACACCTAAGGTGTTATCCAAGATGGGTGAAGGGAATAACAAATATGCAATCATAGACAACTTCAAATTCCGACTAGAGACAAAGTGTTTCATATCGATTATATGGAAACATGTTCTAGTGGCTATGTTGAAGATGACTTGGATAAAAGTGAAATATTGTTGTCACCTTGAGGAAACAAGTTAGTTCACTTGGACGTAAGAGGCATGAATCCTTCATAGGATTAAGTTGAGGAAATGCTTAAGGCACTTTCCGAGGGTCTTACATATCCATAATATCCAGATTAGGTCTGGATTGTGTGAAGCATTGTTGTCACTTTGGGGAAACAAGTAAGTTCACATGGAAATAAAAGGCCAAGATCCTTCGCAGGGTTAAGTTGAGGAAATGTTTGAAGCATGTTCCGAGGTCGTAAATATCCATTATGTCCAAGTTGTGTCCATGACTAAAGTCAGCAAAAATTGCATCTTGCGGCTGTAATCCTACTTAACGAGAAAATCAAAGGAATGAGTTTTCTAGAAAGCATAGATTAAGCCAGATACTCTTGTCAGGGCTAGTGGGAGCTTCATGTGTTCCTAGTAAAATATACTCAATGAAAATAATATACTAATTTAGGGTTGTTATCAACCTATTGATGGAATTATTGTGTCAAGAGTATAAATGTGAACATAGAGTAAAGTGGATTCTAAAATTCTAGAAATACTGGAGTATGTTCTTGATGTTCGACGAAAATATAGTTGTCTTGAGTAAGTTATTATTGCAAGCAAATCCATACTTGTAAGACTGTCGATTCTAATCAAAGTTTTGAATATACAAATATGTGGTGTAGATACGACATTTAAATTCAAATGAGTGTCATTGACCCTATTGTGTACTTCGGTGACATTGAGGGCATGTCGACTCTAATAAAAGTCTGTGTCAGTGACTCTATTGTGAACTTCGGTTACATTGAGGGTATGTCGACTCTAATAATCATAAGTGTCATTAATCCTATTGTAGACTTTGGTAACATTGAGGATATGACGACTATGATAATATTATATATGATCTCTTTGATAAACGTTGTGCAAGTGGTTTAATAAGAGAATACAAAATAGTACAAAGGGATATTGTGTAGATGATCCCACAATTAAGCCGTTGTCAAATACTAGTGATGAATTTCATACTAGGTATAATAGCATTGTTTATGCTTATGACTAGGCTTGAATATTGTTTTAGTAAATGTTTGATTTACTTATAAGCTTTGGGAACGGTAAGCAGTACTGCTCACTGATGATTGTATCGATATATAGTGGGGACTATATATACGCATGATGCGGTTACCTTCATTGGTCTTTACTGTGTTCCATCTTAGCATGTTTAACCACTTCCCAGAATGTTTATACATTCTAAATTTCCACAGCTAGTCATTCTTCAAGGGAAAGAAGTTTGAAATAAGGCTGAGGTTAGGTGTTGGTTGTGCATTGATCAAAGATTGAATGCATGAAACGCAACAGTAACCTGTGCTTGAAAAGAGTTTCAAGTGACTGGAAGACCCGCACCCGAGTTCACTTCATGGATCATGGTCAAAGAGTGACTCGGAAGGATAATATCATTACGTCCTTCGACCCGAGATGTATGAATTACTATAGCATGAAACTTTCTTACTTCGGCTATTTCAAAGATAAGGTTCACGCTATGGGATTGTATAGTCAACGGAATTTGTTCCTCTGATATGAGAGATATCCCTGGGCCCCTCGATGATTGGGCACTGACACCAAAATAAGCATGGCCATGTGCAAAGGAATATTGATTGAGAATCAGATATGTCCTTAAATTTTGGTCACCCCCAATCAAGATCGAGAAACATAATCGTGAACGAATCTGAAGATTGACATATTAATCCATGTCTCGTGTTTACAAGGATATCACGAACAAAAGGATGTTTGATCACTTATCAAATAGGACCTCTACGTTCTTTTGTAGGTTATGGTTTTCTGCAAAGAAGCGGAACCCATACTGACTTTGGGGCATTGATGCTTACTGTTAGAGGCCGCTCTTTGTCAGTGGTTACATAGGTACGGTGCATTATGTGCAAGTGGGAGTTTGTTAGAAATATGCCCATTAATGCATGTACGCCATCTTCACCACTGCTGATGATATATGGGCCTATTGGGTCATACACCGGGGTCCAACCTAACAGTAACTTATGTTAAGGGACCAAATATGACAAAAGACAAAAGTTCACATCGCAGGCCTCGTTAGCGCCGCTAAGTCTAAGGGATAGCGCCGCTAAGTCCTAAAGGTTAGCGCCGCTACGGATGCATGTACTTTGTGTCATATCACTGACAGGCCGCGTTAGTGCCGCTAACCTTAACGGGTTAGCACCGCTAAACCCTAAGGGTTAGCGCCGCTACGGCTGCCATGTGACATTTGTCAAAACACCTCCCAGGCTAGCCAATGCATGTGGGACTTATGGAATCCACTAAGTCCGGCCTTTGAGGGGTTTTTGATGTTTGGAGGCAGTAGAGAAGAGAGTGGAATTCATTCATTTTGTTTCTCTCATTTTTCTCTCTCTAAGAAACACACATTCTTCTTCTTTGGTGCTAAAAAGACCAAGAGAAGGTTCAAGAGAGATTGCTCCAGATCTTTGGTCTTCATTGTTGTTGTACCTAAGTGATATTCAAGTTGAAGTATCACAAAGGCGATCTAGCATTCCAGGTTGGCGTGTTACCGGGGTATATCCCATTACTTGATCCGCGGTTTTCGTTCTTGGAGGATCACCATCAAAACACCCACCATTTCTGGAGCTAAGGAGAAAGGTATAACCTTCTTTCCTTCTTTCATGTTGCATTTCTCTACATAGAGTTTGGTCCATTTGTGGGATTTCGGTTTTTATGCTTTATGTGCTTGTACCTTGGTCTTTAAAACACGTACCTTGCTTCCGCTGCTTGCCCACGAAATCCCAACAGTACACAACTCATACAAATATTGACTCGGCTAAAGCTCGACAATCAACCCTTGTGCGGTTAGATTTAGGTGGTGTCATCTTATGGACGGCGTGAGATTTACATTTAGAAAACGGGATTTACTGATTTAGTTTTCCCGTTAAAAAACCATTTTGAGTTTTGATTAACAAAAGTGACAAAAACCAAGCGTTTTCACTATGCGGATACTAAACCAATTTATATCCTATTTGTTAATCAAGTGTGCGCGCGAGAGTTGTTAAACCATTTTTAAAACTCTTGGGTTTTATTATTTATCAAAAATTGTCTAGCATGCAATAGTCCTACAACTCATGCATAAACAATATAATAAAACCATCACACGCATACACATATTCTAGTTGGTAACCATGCCCCTAAAACCTATGCGTTTTCCCGTGAGCCACTACGAGAAAACAAAGTCATCTAAGGACAAAACTTCATTGACTTTGGATGTGCTCCCACTAAACCCGCCACCTCCATTAGGCCTCCCGGATTTGTGTTCGCCAAGTTGTCACTCCATAGACTCCCGATGGTCGCTCCATATTACAATTACATAGAAAATTAAATAAATGACATGCAAGCCACAAATTCCTATTTTCTAGTACAAATACATAATATGGAATATTTAAATGGTATGCAAGCCGCAAATACAAATTACATACCAAATAAATATATTTAATTATTATTACATACCATGTGACTTAAAGTCACCAAATGAATGAATAATAATAAATCACACAACCAAACATCCACAAGGTCTAGGGCATATTCTAGTGTTACCAACATCACATGAACATACAAGATTCACTATTGAACAACAACATGGTGTGCCACAAAAAACCATGTAAACTTATGCATAATGGTTAAGATTATTTAAGTCACTCAAGGCACAAAATAATCTCATGTACTTATGCATTAGTAACACCAAACCATTTTTGGTGAAACATATTCATAAATACATAATGTAAGTATATGCAATTACCATTTTCATGCCAAAATAATAATATACATATAAATACACCAATCATTATAAAAGCCATCTTAAATAAATGAAATTTAATTTCTGGACATAATTTTCCAAAAAATAAATTATATTGCCAAAAACCCAAAAACATTTTTTAAAGATTAAAAACCCAAAAACTGCTCTGCTGGGAGATCGAGCTGCGAACCACCAACAGGTTCGAGCCGCGATCTACCCACTAACTCGCGCCACTATAAAGTAACGGAATCGAGCCGTGATCATTTTCTAGAATTCGCGCGGCGAACCCATAAGGAGATCGTGCCGCGAACTCCTCTGGACAGAAAACACAAAATTTCATTTTTGGGTTTTTCAGGCCACCATGTGAAAAAATGGTATAGAGGTGGCTCTGATACCACTGATGGGGATTGAGGAACACAGCAGAAGCAAAAAGGTACAACAACAAAGGCATAAAGTACAAGCATGCAAAGTATAAAACCCCATAGATGGACCAAGCTCTATAACCAATATTTGCAACATGTAAAAGAGAAGGAAAGTGAGGTATACCCTTGATGAATCCCTGGAACAAAGAAGAGGAAGAATATGATGACCAAGAAGCCAAGTAACTCCTCTCTATTGTTGATCCACCCCGGGTTTACACAATCCACAAGTACTAGCTTGATTGGATGAACTTCAAAGACTTGAATCCACCACAAGAACAACAACTCACCTTTAACTTATGGGTATTATGAACTCACACTCAATGAAAACTTTCTAAAATCCCTTGCTAAGTGTGTATATGTGAGAACTACCAAAAGAATAGAAGGCAAGACCAAAGAAGGACTTTTATAAACCCAAATATGCCAATTCATCTCCTCATAACCGGCCAACATAGAGTGGGAAACGAGAACATTCATTGGCTACCAGTGGAGGTGGAAAACAAAATGATTGCATGCAGTCTGACTAACGATCGCGCCGCGATCTTCTAAAGATCGAGCCGCGATTCCACAAGTGGATCGAGGCGCGATCTCCGCCTGCACACCAACCCTTTCCACTTTGACACTTTTAGTCCCTCAACTTAGGTTGCTATTAGGATTGATCCCCGGCGTGTGGCCCAATAGGCCCATACTATATCCGCAGTGATCTAAATGGCGTACGTGCGTCAGTGGGCATTTTCCAACACCATGAACACAGCGGAAGCAAAGGTACAAGCAAATAAAGCATAAAACACTAAAATGGAACAAACTCTATGGCTAACATTTGCAACATGTAAAAGAGGAAGGAAAGAATGTTATACCCTCTCCTAAGCTCCTGGAATTGTTGAGGTGAATCGATGATGATTAGAAGAGCACGAACCGAGTCTTCCTCTATCGATGTCCACCCCGGGTTGTCCTTCTCCTTGTACTAGCAAGATCTTGCTGATCTTCAAACCTTGAAATTACCTTGAGAACAGCCTTGAAACTCCAGAAATCGGACCTCTTGGGAAGCACACACAAAGACACTCTCTAAATTACTAACTAAGTGTTTAAGTGTGTATGTAGGCAAAAGGCTATCAAGTGACAATAATAAGGAGATTAAATAAACTCTTATATGTCATTTGGATGCCCCAAGAACCGGCCATCATGCTTCCAAAAGAAAGCCCATGCATTGGGCAAGACTGGAGGTGGGAAATCAAGTGGCATGCAATCTGTCAGGCATTAGCGCTGCTAACTTTTAGGGTGTAGCACCGCTAACCCTAAAAGGTTAGCACCGCTAACGGGGCCTGCATATCAACTTTCCCATTTTGACACCATTGGTCCCTCCATCTTATATGCTATCCAGATAAGTCTCCGGTGTGTGACCCAATAGGCCCATACATCATTGGTAGTGATCCATATGGCGTACGTGTGTCAGCGAGCATACTCCAACACTCTAGCCCAAAGATCGACTCGGCTAAATCTCGACAATCGACCTTGCGAGTTGCCACACACACTTTCCACATAACTCACACAAAAATTGATTCAACTAAAGCTCGAAAATCAACCCTTGTGTGGTTAGATTCGAGTGGTGTCATCTTATGGACGGTGTGAGATTTACATTTAGAAAACAGGATTTAGTTTTTCGGTTAAAAAACCATTTTAAGTTTGATTAACAAAAATAGACGGAAACCACAAGTTTTTGAAACCAATGTATATTCTATTTATTAATCAAGAGTGCGCGCGAGAGTTGTTAAACCATTTTTGAAACTCTTGGTTTTATTAATTATCAAAAATTGTCTAGCATGCAATAGTCCTACAACTCATGCATAAACTGTTGGATTATGTGCAGAGATAATTAACGGGCATATTGTATCCAATGTTATAAGAGACTAAAGGGTCACACTGCTACACACCCAATTTAGAACAGTTGGGTCTCACCATAATCTGTGTGGAAATAATTAATCAGTTAGATTAATTATTAAAGAGAAAAACAAATAATTAATCAGTAGTATTAATTATTGAGAGAAATAAATAATTAATCAGTCTGGATTAATTATTAGAAAGGAAATAAATAATAAATAGTTATTTATTATTTAAGGAGAATTAAATATTAAGTCTTTAATATTTAACAGACTAAGTTAATTAATAGTTAATTAATTAACTAGTAAAGTCCAAGGGATCAATATGAGAAGAGATGAAAGTTTAATTAAAACCAGTTGGGCTTTTAATCAAACGGGCTTAGGTCCAAGTTAATCCCTATATAATATTCTTAAGCCTTAAGGATTAGATATGAGACATTAAGGGATTAACCCTAGCCACCACAACTCTCTCTCTCTCTCTCATCCTCTCGGCCTCGGGTCTCTCTATCACGTCGCTCTCTCTCTCTCTCTTGCGGCTCTCTCTCTCGTCGACGATCAAGAAGGACACCGAGAGGGTATATCTCGGTTTGTTAATCGACGCAAGGACACACACATGTAGGCTCAATCTTTCGAGTTCTTTGAAGCCTTGGTGATCCAGTAGCGGTCTAGCAGCCAGTTCAATCGGAGGTGCAGTAGTGGTGGACTACTTTAATAATCCCAAGTTTTAATCAGGTATAATTTTATAACCTTTTATGTGGATTGTTTTGCAAGAAACTATGTTTGATCATTAGTTAAAAAGATCCTAACCCTTTTGGGGTTTAGAGGGTTGTGTTCAATCCAGTTCCACTTTTAGGATTGAACCAGTGGAATCAAATCCAGGATTGACTAGTTTGTGTCATAAGTGGTTTGGTCAGGTTCAAAACCCTTCAGTGGTATCAGAGCCTCGGCTCTATGATCCATAGTTTCTAGTTTTATCTGTTTTAGATTAAGGTTTTATTCTTGATTCACTATTTGTTCTTGGAAATTTCGAAAATCAAGAAGGTAGCAAAACAGTTTGTTTTTGTTATCAGTTTTATCCTATTAATCAGAAAATTCAAACATTTAGTTTGAATGGTTAAAAGGATCATGTTTTTTGGATAAAGAATAAGTTTGAATTAAGATTAAAATAAACAGTTTGTTTAATTAGTTAAGCCTAGTTAATCTAATTTGTTGGTTTGTTTAATGGTTATATGATCTACTTCATCTTGTTTCTTTCTCCACAAGTTTTCGAAAACCATAAGGGATAAAACACAAGTTTTCTGTTTTTATCCAGATAGTAAAAGGTTTGATTTTAACCAGTTAGGTTTAAACCAGGTTTGTGTTTAAACGGTTAAAAGGGATAAACCTTCTATCTAAAACTAGATTTTAACCAGTTTTTGAACTTTTTGTTTAAAAAGGTTGAAATCAAGTTTTAGGATAATTAGTTATTAATAAAACAAGTTTTGTTGATATTAATAATTAATAGTTTTTGGTTTTAGAAATTAAATCCAGTTTTAATCAATATATTAAAACAGTTAGTTTTAATAGGTTAAAAGGATTTAATATATATTAATCGGAAAACACGAACCAAGAACATCACCGTGTCACGGTGCTAGCTAGCGGCGCTAAGGCCAGCAGAAGCGTGGTGGGCTACGGCCCAGAACACCACGGCCCATGTAACCTGTGGCCCAGTTGGGGTTCGCGGCAAGGGTTAGCGGCGCTAAGGGCCAGTGGGCCTCGGCCCAGTAAGGTCCTCGGCCCAGTGAGGCTCTCGGTCCAATAGGGCTTACGGCCCAGGTGATTTTGGTCCAGTGGGTCTTCGACCCAAGAGGGTCTCGGCTTGGTAAGTTGTTGGTGCATAATTGTAAATCCCTAGTTCTTATCAATCCAATACATACATGTTTACTTGAAATGTTAATTCAAATGTGTTTTGATTAATGGTTTACATGTTCTAAGTGTTTCCTTATATTTGTTTTAAGCTTACAAGTACTTAGTCATGTGTTGATTTGTGTTTGGAAGTTTAAGTATAAGTGAAGGTTACCACGTGCGTGATGAAGCTCACTACGTGCGTAGTGGAGCTCACTACGTGCGTGGTGAGGTAGACAATTAATGTTTAATTAATTATTATTAAAACACCCGGTACGTACGTACTGGACTAACTACGTACGCAGTGCATTGTACCACGTGCGTAGTGGAAATTATTTAAGGAAGTGACGTGTTACATTCAAATACGCGTTTTCCATACTATAAATACGTATTAACCGCGTATTAGCGAGGAAAATCGAGGGGAATGATCGATAATCACCGGTAATCATCCGTAATCGACCTTAAGCCTTCGTGAGCCTTCGTAATCGTACGTATAACCTCGATAAACGCGAACTTAGTGTTATTCTCGAATCCAAGGGCAGCCTTAAGCATTCTGTGTGAGTTCTTAGAGTTGTTCTTGATTCTACTCTGTGTGTTCTTCGTGTTAACTGTGTGCCGGACACCTAAGCAGATCTTAGAATCCTTAGGAGGTTTGGGAAATAGATATTCCGAACTATTTCTCATCCTAGATCAGTCCTAGCATTAGGGTGTTTTAGTTTAGAACCCCCACGGTCCTACAAAGTGGTATCAGAGCCTTGTGCTTTGATTGATCACTTTTCCTTAGGTTTCGTGATCTAGGTGTCGTTTAGGCTTGTTAGTTTTTGTCGTTTTCCCGGTTTTTGGTCGTCGTTTAGTCTAAAACAGGTCTTTTTGCGTAAAAAAGGTTTGTGTTTTATGTAATTTAATCCTAATCGTTGCAATTTACTCGTGCGTAGTGTCTAGCATTACGTGCGTATTGATTTTCTGTCCGTGCGTAGTGGGTCGTTGGTACTCTAGAATCTTCGGTAGCTTGTCTGTCTGTCCGTGCGTAGTGGGTCATCAACACATGCGTAGTGCTTCACACTTCGCACGTATTGAATCTGTGTGTTAAATATTTTCTTAAAAAGCAATTTACTTGTTTCGTACGTAGTGAAGTCACTTCGTGCGTACTAGGTCCCCATTCTGTACGTACCTGAGTCTGTGTAACCTTTTGTCAGTCCGTACGTAGTGTTTACGTTTGTTTTAGGTCTTAATCAAAATGTCTGACATGAGTGCTATGGCTGCCAAACAAACTATCACTGTTTTAAGTAACCTTATAATGGACAATGAACAAGGAGGTATTAACAAAGTACCTCGACTGTTAACCATGGAAGACTACCCATTCTGGAAACCACGTTTTGAGATATTTATCGATGGGGTTGATCCACGGTTGCACAGGCTATCTCTGCTGATTATATAGTGCCTAAAGGTGAAGGGAATATCGAAGTTCCCTATGATCAGATGATGCTGAGAAGAAAGCCTACTCTTATCTGATCCAAGCTATTCCTAATGAGATCTTCCACCAGTTCCGACGGTATAGAACGTCACGTTCCTTGTGGAATGCGCTACAAAAGAGGAACGAGGGGAATGCATCTCTGAAAGAGCTCAAGGCCTCACAGTTGAGAAAGGAGTTTGACCACTTCACCTCATACGTGAATGAAAAGCTTCCAGATCTGATCAACAGATACAACCATCTTCTCAGTGAAATGGATAGTTTGGGAGTGCAGATTTCAGAAAGACAACAAGTGGAGACTTTGTCCAAGGCACTACCCAAAAGCTAGAGGCCGTTCATCATGATTCTGAAAAATGGTGAAGGTTTTGAGGGCATGGATCTAAATGATTTCATAACTAAGCTAAAAGAGCATGAACAGGAGGAGCAAAACCTAGACAGATTGAGCAGCTATGTGCAGAATCCCTCATTATACTGTGCTGGACCCATTGCTTCTCCAGTCACTTCATCAAATGCTCTGTTGCAGACAGCCTTTACCTCAAACGTCTGTTCTTCAAGCAAGTCTGCTCCTGAAACTCCAAGTAGACCACCATATTCTGCTCCTTCAAGCAAAACGTCTATGCTTGCCTTAAACACTGAGCATTTCAAGCATGGCAGCACTGAAGAAGTAAAGGAGCATATGGGGATGCTTAGTGCTTTGGTCTCTTCGTATGATGATCTTCTAAAGGGTAAAATTGGAAATGCCTATTTGACTGAAGAAGACTATGAGCAAATTGACAATGATGAAATGGAGAGACAGGACATTTTATGGTCCTATGCCAACCTTGTGAGGAGAGCAAAAGCTTTGGTTAAACGAACAGGGATGCAGATTACAGCGACTAAGGATACAAAGCTGGGCTTCGACAAATCAGCTGTAACATGTTACAACTGTGGCGAAAAGGGTCATTTTGCGAGAGAATGTGAGAAACCAAAGAACTCAGGACCCAAGTATCCCTTCAGGACATCTCCTGGAAAATCTTCAACTACCACTACTCCACAGAAAGCTGAAACATCCCATGAGGGATCATCCAAAGCGATGGTAGTTGTTCAGAAAGATGAGGGGATAGAGTGGTCAGTACACTTTCAAGATAATGATGCTTTCGAAGTTGCTGAGACCAACTTGGCCAGTGTTCAAGATCTGAATGATGATTCACAATCTGAAGCAGATAGTGTACAGGAAACCGATGATGAATTTGTTGCCAGTAAGGAAGAATCAGTGATGCCTACTGATGAGTACAATGTCAAACCAGTTTCAGTGCCAGCTGCCGAACCAACGCCAGTGATTGTTCAAACTAAATCAGAAGATCTTAAGGCGTGCATGACTGGAAAACCTGCTGATTCAATGGTAAGTAACAATTCTGGCATTCCTTGTGCTTCATGCAATGACTATGTGCAAAATATTTTATCTTTGAAATCTCAAGTCAGTGATCTTACCTCTAAATTGCATGAAAATTCAATCATTAAAGGTAGGGAAAATACACTAAAAGATAAAATTGAAAGCCAGAACAAACAGATTAGAGAACTAGAGGTAGCATTGCTAAACAAACAGGATGCCAAAGTTTTCTACATCAATCAGATAGATACACTGAAGCGAGACCTTGCTAGTTCTAATGTAAATTATGAGACTCTCAATCAGAAACTGAAAAGTTATTCAACTTCATCTTATCTATTTGAGCACATAATTGACCGGAGACCTCAAGGTTCCGATTCAGAAAAAGACAAACAGGCATATACTAAATGTCCACCACCAGTGTTAAACCAACTGGTGCAAACAGATGTCTTTACTGAAGCTGACCAACTTCCTTCCAAGGTTGATGCACCATCTGCTTCAACCTCAAAACCTGATTTAAAAATGAAGGGAGTAGTTGGTGAGCCTCAGATGAAAGAGGTCAAACAAGAAGAAAAGCCTGAATCTGGTATGAGAAAACTTCTAGGCAATTCTTCTGGACAAGGCACGTTAATGAAAAATGTGCAAACAGCACTCCGAACCATAGAAAAGGAGGTGCAAAGTCTCCTGCAACCCGTCCTTATGAGGAAGTTCAAATTTTGCCAAAACAATGTGGTTTAGGAGTAGAGTCAAAATGTCAAGTTGAGCAAAAAGTGCCACATAATCCTGCAAAACATCAGTCAAACAGGATTTGTTATGTGTGCATGAGACCTGGTCACCTCAGTTATGAGTGTGATCAGCAACAACAGAGCTGCAGGGGGAAAGTTGATTCTTCTGAAAATTTTCAGAAAAATAAAACGTTTAATCAAAATAATCAAAAATCAACTGACCCTCATCAGCTCAAAAGGACTGTTGGGGAAACATCTAGTAAACCCAAAAGTTCCGAGGTTAGTCAGATGGGGAAGGAACCACTTCATAAGGTGATTAACACTTCTAGTGTTTATCACAAGGCTTCTCCTCGTCAAGACTTAAAATGGACCAACAAACGTGAAGTCAAAATGTCAAATAGTTCAGATACCAATGCAAACTTCAAAGCTACTGGTATTTGGATTAACATGCCAATTGTTGGAGAAGATGGGAAACCCATGACCATTTGGGCATGGGTTCCTAATGCTAAGTAACTTTTTACTCTTTGTGCAGGGTGCCCAGGTTTTTATTCTTAGTGAATGAAAACGGGATGAAAACCAAGTGTGAGGTCGTCTCTGATGATGCAACTTAATGCATTTCTCGTATTTTTGCCTGTGTGTCTATTTTCTATGTGTTTATTTTCTGTTTCTGTGTGTCTCTGTTCTTGGTATTTATTTCTTTTAGTATTTTAGGGGGAGATAGGTGCAACATAGAAAATACAAAAAAAACAGAAAAACATAGAAAATACAAAAAAAATCAGAAAAACTATAATGAGAAGTTGATCCAACTCAAATGGAAAATGATGGTACACTGGCTTTCAATACAAAGTATGTCTAGTAAAATTAGGACTGAAGGCATGTACATATTCTTGAGAAAACTGTCTGAAAATTTGAGTCAAATCAGATAAAGAGGGTGAAAAATAACAGTTGAGACTAACTTAGTCTGGTGCACACACCTGTTAATAACAGTTGAGACTAACTTAGTCTGGTCCACACACCTGTTACCATGCCAAATGCGTTAGATGACAATGAGCAAAATGTAAAAAGAGGGTGAAAAATTGACCCCAATCTGAGATGTCAAAAGAAATAGATACATTGATCTATTAGTGTTGAATTGTCAAAGAGCATAAAATGCAGTGACAAAAGCTCAACAGAAATTATCAAAAGAGGTGAAAAATTGACCTCCATGTCAAAGAGCATAAAATGCAGTGGCAAAAGCTCAACAGAAATTATCAAAAGAGGTGAAAAATTGACCTCCATGTCAAAAAGCATAAAATGCGTTGACAAAATCACAAAGCACATAAGCATGGTGGTTGGGTATTCAAGTTGTGCATCCTACTGAGTGAGTCAAAACACTGTGAGATTTTAAAAAAGATAGTCTTAACCATGTACCCAGTCTAGATAATCAGAAAATGTTGAAATCAAATTTGTCATTATCTGAGGAAAGTTAGATTGACAGACAGAAACTGAGGGAGTATGTTTGTGCCTAAGGTTCTGAAATGAATGATAACTAAGTATAGATGTGCTGGTACTGACTCCATCTTGGAACCTTCTCACAAAAAGATTTAATTTCAGTAATTTAATTTTTGCAAATCTCTTTAGTGTTTTCATTTCTGTCTCTTAGTTTTTTGAGATTTAATTTGTTAATAGTCTGCTTTTTGTTTCTTTTAATCGGAAAAATACAAAAAGATTTTTGGTGTGTTCTTATCTCTTTTGGTGTGTGTTTTTATATAGTTTGTTGTGTTTTCGTGTGCTTAAATGCTTATTAGTGGTCTTGAAGTTACTGATCGTTTATTGCTGAGTGCAGTACTAACAGTATCAAGATTCACATGTGAGGATTTCAGATCATGCGTAATGGAGCCACTGCGCACGAGTTACAACTTACCACGTGCGTAGTGCAGGTGAGGTTATTTTGTTTGCTCAGTGCAATTTTTGTTGATAGAACTAGGTCTTAGGGGGAGTTTGTTGGTCCATAATTGTAAATCCCTAGTTCTTATCAATCCAATACATACATGTTTACTTGAAATGTTAATTCAAATGTGTTTTGATTAATGGTTTACATGTTTATATATTCTAAGTGTTTCCTTATATTTGTTTTAAGCTTACAAGTACTTAGTCATGTGTTGATTTGTGTTTGGAAGTTTAAGTATAAGTGAAGGTTACCACGTGCGTGATGAAGCTCACTACGTGCGTAGTGAAGCTCACTACGTGCGTGGTGAGGTAGACGATTAATGTTTAATTAATTATTATTAAAACACCCGGTACGTGCGTACTGGACTAACTACGTACGGAGTGCATTGTACCACGTGCGTAGTGGAAATTATTTAAGGAAGTGACGTGTTACACTTAAATACGCGTTTTCCATACTATAAATACGTATTAACCGCGTATTAGCGAGGAAAATCGAGGGGAATGATAGATAATCACCGGTAATCGTCCGTAATCGACCTTAAGCCTTCGTGAGCCTTCGTAATCGTACGTATAACCTCGATAAACGGGGTATTTTATTCCACCGCCTTTGGTGGTCAAATATTACAAACAGGGTATTTTATTCCCCTTTTCAACTTACAACTTATCTCTCGTTTACCCATTTCACCTAACGAGGATATTTTTGGAACCATTGTCTAAAACCGGTTACAAACTTACCAATTTTATCTATTATCATAATTATTTTACATATCACCTTTTTATCACGTATAATTAACAAATAACACATTTAGCAACAAAATACATTGATTAAAATCAATGTACAAATATACAAGCACATAGTACAACACGGTACAACTAGGCCCTATTTTGGGATGTTACAGGCAGTGATCAAATGGCGTACGTGCGTCAGTGGGCATACTCCAACAGATCGAGCCTCGATTCCACAAGTGGATCGAGGCGCGATTTTTTACTACATACCAACACCTTTCCATTTTGACACTTTTAGTCCCTCAACTTAGGTTGCTGTTAGGATTGATCCCCGGCGTGTTACCCAATAGGCCTATACTATATCGGTAGTGATCTACATGGCATACGTATGTTAGTGGGCCTACTCCAACAGACTCCCACTTGCACATTGTAACACCCCAAAATGGGGCCTAGTTGTAAACAGTTGTACATGTAGCTTTAATAGTTGTACTTTGACTTTAAGTGGTGTTTTGTTGTTAAATGTAGTAAACATGTTGTTAAATGGTGTCTTAAATGTTAACTGGTGTTTAAAACGTGAATTGGTGTTAAATGGTGTTAACTGGTGTTAAATGTGGATAAAAATATAGTAATATAAAAAGTGTCATAAGTTGACCAAGTAGACAAATAGTTGAACGGTTTTGGATAATGGTTCCAAAAATATCTCCGTTAATTGAAACGGATAAACCTAAGTCGAGTAATAAGTTGAATAGGAGAACAAAATACCCGAGAGGGGGTATTAGCCAACCAAGGTCGGCCTAAGTCTTTTAAGACTTATCAGTTAACACCCACAAACACACATACGAATACATACGTACGTGAGAAGAAACACACACACCCACACTTGCTTGATCTTGGAAGAAGGATTGAAGGGAGAAATCAAGAAGGGAAACATATAGCTTCTAATTCCAGCAAGCATCCAAGTTTAGAATCTGCTCCATATCATCTTCTTGGTAAGTTTTATTAGTCAAAAACCTTGTTCTTGGAATTTATGATGGTAATGGACTAAATTGAAGGTTTAGATGGCGTTTTCATGTGGGTTTTATGTACAAAACATGTTAGTCAACTTCTATAGATGTTAAATGAAGTGTATAACAATTGGAATTGAGTTTTAGTTGAATTGGTGTCCAAAAACGTGAAGAACGGCAGCTGTATGCGAACAGGGACGAAGTCTGCTGTGCAGACCCTTCCTACCCCCGTAGGGAAAAGTTCCTACCCCCGTAGGGAAAAGTTACTACCCCCGTAGGAAAAAGTTCCTACCCCCGTAGGGGGTGTTTTTCAGATTTGTAGAAATTTAGTCCCTACCCCCGTAGGAGAATGTTCCTACGGCCGTAGGAGGGTGTTTTTTAGGATTATTGAAATTAAGCCTTCTGTGACCGTAAGAAAAGGTTTCTGCGGCCGTAGGAGTGTGTTTTATGTAGTTTACCACCTACGGGTGATGGAACGAAGCCTACGGGCGTGGGTACATAAACTACGACCTTAGGAACCCAAATAACTACTTCTGCGGGTGTAGGGGATGTTCTCTATGGCCGTAGTAGTGTTGTTTGGTCTTCTGCGGCCGTAGGCCTTGTCTTCAGCGGCCGTAGGACCCTGTCCAATGTTGTTAGAATTGTGACGCGTATTTTAACGAAGTCCTTTGAATGTTAAGCGATAACCCAGTGTTGAGTGATATGTTAGGCGTTCTTGAAGAACCGGAAGGTGTTGATCGTTGTGTTAACTAATCGTGAACTTAAGGTGAGTACCGATTTCCCATGAGGCTCAGTAAGTGGTGCTAACCATTGTTTGTTTTAAACGTGTATTGGTGGTCTTAAATATGTATGCAAAGGTATGTTATGATAGAAACATACTGTGTGTTTATGAAAGACAATGTAGATCGTGATAGAGATATACAGTATGCTATGAAAGAGTTGTACTCGCATGTTGTTTATCAGTATGAAAGAGAATACTTATGATAGAAACCATGTGGTAATTGTATGTTATGATAGAGTTGTATTAGTATGTTTGTTTAACAACATGAAAGATATTAATTGGTGTGTTTATATGCACGCATTAATGGGATCCTTACTGGATCAGCTATTTGTATTTGTTATTATGTCCGGACACTCGGGACTGTGCAAACAGTTACCACCTAGAGTAAGGTCAGTCAGGTAGACAGGTGTTAATATCTCGCTGGGTTCCCAGTGTCCTGAGGGACGAACGGGGGAACTTAACGGTACTCAGGAGTAAAGGTTCTGCAGACCACCGTTCCTTAATTTAACGGAGATCCTTGCTTAGGCAGGAACCAGTATGATAGACAGAATTGGTGCAATTGGTTGCAGCTGATTTCCCAGCTAGGATAGTTGAGCGGGGCTCGCTACCCTGCAATATACGACTCCTGCTGGTATGATTGGTGTGCCACAATGTGATAGGATAGCCTTGTGTGCTTTCCTGGTTTTCGACTGCATGCTTATTGATACTTATGTGTAATCTGTACTCACTAGCTAGTGTAGCTAACCGGTTCATGATTTATCCTTTTTATAGGTAATGATTAGGCAGCCTGGTGAGGCGGGTGCTTGTGGGAAATTGTATTTAACTCTTCTGGAACACTCTGCTGTTATTTATATCTGTGATCCAATGGTCGGTTTTTAGTATGGTAACACCGGTTCGTTGTAAGACTTGGTTTTAATGTTTATATTTTTTATAACCAGTGTTTAGTTTCCGCTGCACGTCTTTGATAAATATACTTAAAAAGTTTAAATTATTCTGATTTTAAGCTCGTGAAATCCGGTGTTACACACATGACACACCGTACCCATAACCACAGGCAAAGAGCAGCCTCTAGTAAGGCATCTTTGCCCCCAACACGTATGGCATCCCTTCGTTCGCGATATCCGGGTGAACACGAGACATGGTTAAATGTCAATCTCCAGATCGATCACGATTATGTTTCTCGATCTCGATAGATGGTGACCTAAAATCTAGTTACAATCGATCAAATATCACTGCTACTTGAGCATGGCCATGCATTTTACATCAGCGCTCAATCATCGAGGTGCCCATGGATATCTCTCTAAATCTAGAGGAACGAATCCCTTTGCTACATTGCTCCGCCACAAACACCATACTTTACCTAAAGGCTCCCTTTATAGCAGCCAGTTACGAACTGTGTTTGAAAGAAATCAAGGCAAAGAAGATCCATGCTTTGGAACACATGTATCTCAAGTCTAAGGATAAAATGATATTATCATCCTGACTTACTCGTGACATAAACCATGAAGTAAGTTCAGGTGTGGGTCGTCCAGTCACTTGACCATTGCAAGCACAGACGAAGTGTTGCATTTCTTTTATCTAATTCATTATTAGATAGCGACCAACAACTTCCCTCAGCATTATCTTAAACTTCTTCCCCATGAAGAATTACCAACTTTGGACATTTAGAATGTAAAATGCATTTAGAGAAGTATTAAACATGCTAAGATGGAACATAGTAAGAATTCATAAAATATTCCCCCTTGGCGTATTAAACATGCTAAGATGGAACACAGTAGGATCAACCAGTTCCTAGACTTGGTTGTCCGACTTGGATTTCATCTCATTCTCCATTGCTTCCTTCCACCTAGCAGATTCATTGCCCGCTACGGCTTCCCGGTAGTTGGTCGGTTCATCATGATCCACCAATAATTCATTTCCCTCCGATATGAGAAACCCATATCAATCTGGCTCATGACGTGGTCTACCGGACCTACGAAGAATCAAAGGAGCGTTGTCAGGTACCGATGCATCCTCTTGCTCGGTTTCAACCTCTTTCCACTGGATTGCATGGATATCATCTCATTAGGTTTTTGAATTTCCTCAAGATCAATCCTCTTTCCACCGGATTGCATGGATATCATCTCCCTTTCAAGGAAGACGGCCCTTTGCGCGATAAACACTTTGTTTTCGGAAGGTTTCTAAAACAAGTAACCCATGGTTCCGGTTGGATACCCAATGAAGTAACACCTCTCAGACCTAGGTTCAAGTTTGTCTTCTACCTCTCGTCTAACGAAGGCAGGACATCCCGAAACCTTGACATATGCGATCCTTGCATCAACTCAATGCCACATCTCATAAGGTGTCTTTTGGACTTTCTTAGTCAGTACGAGGTTAAGGATCCTAGCCTCCGACTTAAGAGCATACCCCCAAAAACTAATGGGTACTTCCGTGCGATTCATCATTGATCGGACCATATCCAACAATGTCCGATTCTCAGCTCGGTGACACCATTCAATTGTGGCATCCTAGGAGGAGTTAGTTGTGATATAATCCCACAACTAGCAAGATGATCACGGGACTCCGAGCTCAAGTATTCGCCTCCCCTATCGGAGCGAAGTATCTTGATAGTCTTGCCCAATTGATTATGGACTTCGTTTTGGAAAGCCTTAAAGACCTCAAAGGTCTCAGACTTATGCCTAATCAAGTAGACTTATCCATATCTACTAAAATCATCAGTAAACATGACGAAGTATCTAAAGTTCGTCCTTGTAACATGCTTGAACGGACCGCATACATCGGTATGCACTATTTCCAACAAGAATTTAGCCCTTTCACCCACACCAGTAAAGGGTGACTTAGTTATCTTGCCTAATAAACAAGATTCGCATGCTTCAATTGACCCGAGGTCAAACGATTCCAAGATCCCATCCGCTTGGACGGCTATGCCATAAGGAAAACTTATCCAAACCATTTTTGGATCCAGAATCAATGTTCATGATTGCTCTATTATTTTCTATGTATGCATCAGCTTCATATATACTACGACATGGATAAGCTTCGAAATAACAAACATCATTTTTGAAACATGAGATATAACCATTTTCAAATTTAAAATAATATCCATCGTCATACAAAGCATGACAAGACAAAATATTCCTCGCCACATGCGGCGAGTAGCATACATCATGTAAAACAATAGAGTAGTCTGTCTTGAAAGTAAGTTCAACACTTCCTTTCTCTAATACGGGGACGACCTCCTTGTTCCCCATTATTAGCTCCAGCTCTACATCTCTCAACATTCTACCCTTTAGCACCTGCACAATATCACAAATGTAAATGCCACAGCCAGTATCTAAAACCCAGCCGTTAGATGTAGAAGTTTGATGGAGTTCAATCACAAACGTACCAGAAGTAGAAGCGACCGCCCCCGAAGCTCGCAGCTTCTTCAGGCCCTCCAGGTACTTTGGACAACTCTGGTGCATGTGCCCTTTAACCCCGCAAAAGAGGCGGTTTGCTTCTTCAGCGGGGTTAAAGGGCACATGCGCCAGAGCTGCCCAAAGTACCTGGAGGGCCTGAAGAAGCTGCGAGGTTCGGGAGCGGGCGCTTCTACTTCTAGTACACTTGTGATTGAACTCCATCATACTTCTATATCTAATAGCTGGATTTTCGATACCTGCTATGGCACTCACGTTTGTAATATTGTGCAGGTGCTAAAGGGAAGTAGAAGGTTGAGAGATGGAGAGCTGGAGCTAATAATGGGGAACAAGGAGGTCTTCCCCGTATTAGAGAAAGGAAGTGTTGAACTTACTTTCAAGACCGGCTACTCTATTGTTTTACATGATGTATGCTACTCGCCGCATGTGGCGAGGAATATTTTGTCTTGTCATGCTTTGTATGACGATGGATATTATTTTAAATTTGAAAATGGTTATATCTCATGTTTCAAAAATGATGTTTGTTATTTCGAAGCTTATCCATGTCGTAGTATATATGAAGCTGATGCATACATAGAAAATAATAGAGCAATCATGAACATTGATTCTGGATCCATAAATGGTTTGGATAAATTTACCTTATGGCATAGCCGTCTTGGCCATATAAACAAGAAACGCATCACCAAGCTCCAAGCGGATGGGATCTTGGAATCGTTTAACCTCGGGTCAAATAAAGCATGCGAATCTTTTTTATTAGGCAAGAAGACTAAGTCACTCTTTACCGGTGTGGGTGAAAGGGCTAACTGCTTGTTGGAAATAGTGCATACCGATGTATGCGGTCCGTTCAAGCATGTTACAAGGAACAACTCTAGATACTTCGTCACGTTACTAATGATTTCAGTAGATATGGATATGTCTACTTGATTAGGCATAAGTCTGAGACCTTTGAGGTCTTTAAGGCTTTCCAAAACGAAGTCCAGAATCAATTGGGTAAGACTATCAAGATACTTCACTCCGATAGGAGAGGCGAATACGTGAGCTCGGAGTTCCGTGATCATCTTGCTAGTTGTGGGATTATCTCACAACTAACTCCTCCTAGGATGCCGCAATTGAATGGTGTCTCCGAGTGAAGGAATCTGACATTGTTGGATATGGTCCGATCAATGATGAGTCATACGGAAGTACCCATTAGTTTTTGGGGGTACGCTCTCAAGTCGGAGGCTAGGATCCTTAACCTCGTATCGATTAAGAAAGTACAAAAGACACCTTATGAGATGTGGCATGGAGTTGCTTCAAGGATCGCATATCTTAAGGTTTGGGGATGTCCTGCCTTCGTTAGACGAGAGGTAGAGGATAAACTTGAACCTAGGTCTGAGAGGTGTTACTTCATTGGGTATCCAACTGGAGCCATGGCTTACCTGTTTTACAAGCTTCCGAAAAAAAAGTGTTTATTCCGCGAAGGGCCGTCTTCCTAGAAAGGGAGATGATATTCATGCAATCCGGTGGAAAGAGCATTGATCTTGAGGAAATTCAAAAACCTAATGAAGAAGGGACTAATGTCGGCATTAGCTCTCAACCCGAAGTGGTTGAAACCGAGTAAGAGGATGTGTCGGTACCTTACAACGCTCCTTTGATTCTTAGTAGGTCCGGTAGACCACGTCTTGAGCCAGAGAGATATGGGTTTCTCATTTCTGAGGGCAATGACTTATTGTGGATCATGATGAACCGACCAACTACCAGGAAGCTGTAGCGGGCAGTGAGTCTGCTAGGTGAAAGGAAGCAATGGAGAGTGAGATGCAATCCATGTCAGATAACCAAGTCTGGGAACTGGTTGATCCTACACGCGGGTGTAAGACAGTGGGTTGTAAATTGGTTTTTAAGAAGAAAACCGGTGTGGATGGATCTGTAGATACCTTCAAAGCCCGACTGGTGGCTAAAGGTTTCACACAAACTCATGGGATTGACTATGAGGAAACCTTTTCACCAGTGGCCATGTTGAAGTCTATCAGAATACTTATGGCCATAGCTGCATTTTATGTTTATGAGATATGGTAAATGGATGTAAAAACTGCCTTCCTTAACGGGAAGCTTAATGAAGAGGTGTTTATGTCACAACCCGATGGTTTTGTACATCTTGAGTATCCTGATAGATTCTGCAGACTAAAGAAGTCCATTTATTGACTTAAGCAAGCATCTCGCAGCTGGAACCTTTTCTTTGATGAGAAAATCAAAGATTTTGGATTTTCGAAAAGCAAGGATGGGCCATGCGTGTATGTCAGGGCTAGTGGGAGTGCTGTAGTATTGTCCTGTATGTAGATGACAGTCTACTTATTGGGAACGATGTCCCAACTTTGAAAGAGGTTAAATCTTTTCATGGGAGTTGTTTCTCAATGAAGGACTTGGGAGAAGCGGCATATATCTTGGGCATTAAGATCTATAGAGATAGATCTCACAGGCTAATTGGGGTTAACCAAAGTGCATATGTCGACAAGGTCTTGAAGCAATTCAAGATGGAGGACTCTAAAAGGTGTAACACCCCTATGTAGCATGGAGTGACATTGAGCAAGGCTCAATGTCCTAGTTCGAAGGAGGAACTAGACGTAATGAAGAGGGTCACTTATGCTTCGGCAATAGGATCAATCATGTACGTCATGCTATGCACTCGTCCAGATGTATCGTGTGCCTTAAGCATGACGAGTAGATATCAGGCTAACCCCGGGCAAGCCCACTGGACTGCAGTAAAGAACATTCTCAAGTATCTTCAGAGGACAAAGGAGATGTTCTTGGTCTATGGTGGTAAGGAAGAGCTTAGAGTACACGGTTATTCGGACGCTAGCTTCCAAACTGATAAGGTCGACTGTCGATCACAATCGAGGTTCGTGTTCCTTCTCAATGGTGCTGCTATAAGTTAGAGGAGCTCCAAGCAAGATACCGTGGCTGATTCAACTACTGAGTCGGAGTATATTGCGGCTAGTGAAGCAGCTAAAGAGGCGGTATGGATGAGGAAGTTCATCCAACACCTTGGAGTGGTTCCTAGCATATCCTACCCTATTGAGATCTTTTGTGACAAGGGAGGTGTGGTTGCTCTAGCTACGGAACCAAGGGATCATAAGCGGACGAGGCACGTCCCAACTTTGAAAGAGGTTAAATCTTTTCTTGGGAGTTGTTTCTCAATGAAGGACTTGGGAGAAGCGGCGTATATATTGGGCATTAAGATCTATAAAGATAGATCTCAGAGGCTAATTGGGCTTAGCCAAAGTGCATATGTCGACAAGGTCTTGAAGCAATTCAAGATGGAGGACTCTAAAAGGTGTAACACCCCTATGTTGCATGGAGTGACATTGAGCAATGCTCAATGTCCTATTTCGAAGGAGGAACTAGACGTAATGAAGAGGGTCACTTATGTTTCGGCAATAGGATCAATCATGTATGCCATGCTATGCACTCGTCCTGATGTATCATGTGCCTTGAGCATGACGAGTAGATATCAGGCTAACCCCAGGCAAGCCCACTGGACTGCAGTAAAGAACATTCTCAAGTATCTTCGGATGACAAAGGAGATGTTCTTGGTCTATGGTGGTAAGGAAGAGCTTAGAGTACACGGTTATTCGGACGCTAGCTTCCAAACTGATAAGGTCGACTGCCGATCACAATCGAGGTTCGTGTTCCTTCTCAATGGTGCTGCTATAAGTTAGAGGAGCTCCAAGCAAGATACCGTGGCTGATTCAACTACTGAGTCGGAGTATATTGCGGCTAGTGAAGCAGCTAAAGAGGCGGTATGGATGAGGAAGTTCATCCAAGACCTTGGAGTGGTTCCTAGCATATCCTACCCTATTGATATCTTTTGAGACAATGAGGGTGTGGTTGCTCTAGCTACGGAACCAAGGGATCATAAGTGGACGAGGCTCATTCCTCAAAAATACCACTTCATCTGAGATGTTATAGACAGTGGTGACATTGCCATCAGCAGAGTAGCTTCGGAAGGCAATTTCGCCGATCCTTTCACTAAACCGTTGTCACAAGCTGTACATGATTCTCACACTAGATCGATAGGTGTTAGATTTGCTAGTGACTTGGTTTGAGTGTATTATTTGGTTCATGTTTGATTTGTACTTGTATTTTGGGAACGTTAAGCAGTATTGTATTTCATACTATATTGATTATTAAATGTGATTTAATGATATGCCAAGGGCGAATATTTTATGAATCCTTACTGTGTTCCATCTTAGCATGTTTAATACTACCCTAAATTCCTTTTACATTCTAAATGTCCACAGTCGGTTATTCTTCATGGGGAGGAAGTTTGAGATAAGGCTGAGGGAAGTGGTTGGTCGCTATCTAATAATGGATTAGATAAAAGAGACGCAACACTTCTCCTTTGCTTGCAATGGTCAAGTGACTGGACGACCCTAACATGAACTTACTTCATGGTATATGTCACGAGTAAGTCAGGATGATAATATCATTTTATCCTTCGACTGGAGATACATGTGTTCCAAAGCATGGATCTGCTTTGCCTTGATTGCTTTCAAACGCAGTTCGTTACTGACTGTTATAAAGGGAGCCTTTAGGTAAAGTATGGTGTATGTGGCAGAGCAATGTAGTCAAAGGGATTCATTCCTCTAGATTTAGAGAGATATCCATGGGCTCTCGATGATTGAGCGCTGACGTAAAATGCATGGCCATGCTCAAGTTGTAGTGATATTTGATCGATTGCAACTAGATTTTAGGTCACCATGAATCTAGAACGAGAAACATAATCGTGAACTATCTGGAGATTGACATTCAACCATGTCTCGTGTTCACACGGATATCACGAACGAAGGGATGAATGATCACTTATCTATTGGACCATTTCGTACCTGATTCTGGATTTGGTTTTTGTTCAAGATGACAAAACCTATACGTGTTGGGGGCAAAGATGCCTTACTAGAGGCCGCTCTTTGTCTGTGGTTATGGGTACGGTGTGTCATGTGCAAGTGGGAGTCTGTTGGAGTATGCCCACTGACACACGTATGCCATGTAGATCACTGCCGATATAGTATAGGCATATTGGGTCACACGCCGGGGATCAATCCTAACAGCAACCTAAGTTGAGGGACTATAGGTGTCAAAATGGAAAGGGGTTGGTATGCAGTCAAAGATCGCGCCTCGATCCACTTGTGGAATCGTGGCTCTATCATATGATGAGATCACGGCGCGAATTCCTATGGGTTCATGCCGTGATCCCGTGTCAGACTGCATGCAATCATTTTGCTTTCCACCTCCTTTTATAGCCTACGCATGGCCTCCTTTTGGAGAACCATTTGGCCGGTTTTGGGAGAGGAAATGGAACTTTTGTGTTTATAAAAGAGTCTTCTTTGCCTTGCCTTCTATCCTCTTGGTCACATAAACATTCAAACACTTAGCAAGGCTTTTAGACTGTTTCATTTGAGTGTGAGTTCATTGTATCCATAAACTAAGGAAGGATTTGTTGTTTTCTTGTGATTTTGTATCCGTAGAGAGAAGTTAGCTTGGCTTCTTTGTCATCACCATCTTCTTCTACTTTGTTCCAGAAAAACCCCAAGGGTATAATCCTACTTCCTTTCCTTTTACATGTTGCAAATAATAGTTATAGAGCATGCTCCATTCTTGGGGTTTTATGCATTGCATTTTTGTACTTTTGGCTTTGCATGTTGTCCTTTAGCTTCCGCTGTGTTTTTGAAACCCCATCAGTGGTATCCCTTTAGACTTGGTCAATACATGCATGTGTTATCATGGCACTTTGGCCGGTCCTTGGGGATCTGAAGTGGCTTTCTAGGGTATATAAAAGAACCTCTCATTCCTTTATTTGATACCTTTGCCATTTTGAACATGCTTGTTAGAATTATTAAAGTGAGGGGTGTAATATGTAATTACTCAAAGTTGGGGAAATGCTATATAAAGGCATTTCCCCCACATTTCAATGTTAAGCTTCGCATTCTAAGTTACTTGTATTTGTGTTTTACTCTCAACCTCTCGGCTCTCTCTCTCTCTAACCGATTACACACACAAACACACACTAAGAAGATAATCATCTAGCATTGCTTCATCCGTATCATAATACGGGACCATCAATTGGTATCAGAGCCAAACTTGTTTTTGGCTCTTGATTGTTCGAAAAACATCAAAAAAAATTTCTAAAAATTCAAGTTCAAAGTGAAGAACAAACACTCGGGTCTAACAAAAAGCTTCCAAGAAGAAAAGGCTCTCGGTTTCACAAAGGTTCAAGAACTTCATCTTTCTTCAAGAAAAACTCAAGCACAAACGATTTCTACAGGTAGAACTCGTTAAAGGTTTGAACTACATTTTCTTTAAACTTTCCTTTGAGTTGTTTCTATATTCTTACAAAGTTTATAAAACATTCTTTAAGGAAAAACACAAACAGTGGGCGTTTTTATACACCTTAAGTCAAGAAAGTCATTAAATATCCACCTATTTCAACATTAAATTTTCTGGGTATTTAAGCATTTATGGTATTCTTGGTCTGAAAGTACAACTGGAAGAAGAAGAAATCGGATTTTGTAATTTATTTAATTATAAATTCTTAATAGTTTAAGTGTTGTACAAGGAAAATCAAGTACTTGCCATACCAATCAAGTACAAGTAATTAGACACTATTCAGGGTATGGCAATCTGATTTAACAAGGACACATCAGAGTCTATCAGCCGGTTCCTTGGTCAATGCGATTGACTCTTGGGGCGGCTTATAGAATTTTGTCAAGTTGGAACATCTAAGTGTTAATCAAATATCTATAAGCCGGGTTCAGTGAATCGCATGCGATTGGACTGTGCGGCTTATAGAAGCAGTTGATAAGATAGCCTAAATACCGTGTGAATCGCATTTGATTGAATCGCATACGATTAACACTTACCTTTCATCCTACTATTGGAATCGCATTTGATTGGATCACTTATACATTCCATATTGGCAATCGCATGCGATTGACAGGACTAACAGTTTATTTTCTAAGTGTTTGATGAAACAGGATTGATTCGCATTCGATTAACCATCAATACTAAGTTCTTATTCTGCTTGTTTTCAAGGACACCTAATCACATTCGATTGACCTGTATTCGCACTCGATAAGACAAATTCCAATCAGTTATTCCTTATATTTGGACAAGTGATTGACTCTTTGGACTTGAATTAAAGAACTCTAAGACATTTGGACTTAATTAAACAATCTAATTCATAATTGAATTTAATTTAAATCAGATTTAATTCAAAGGTGAATTACATTACCTCAAGTCTATTTAGTTCAAAGTTGAATTTAATCCTTTAAGAACTAATTCAAAATTGAAATTCAAAAGACTTAGTTCTTTAATCAATCATTCAAATCACTTTAAAATCAGGTCAAGTTTTCGAACAATCAAACCATCTTACAAGTGAACGATCATTTCTCACAAACATCACTAATCATGTCAAGTACAAATGAAATGATGTCCATTGGCACCGATACAAAACCTCCTGTTTTGTTTCGGGGGAAATACAATGTCTGGAAAGGAAGGTTCATGGACTTCCTCGAGCACAATGAACTCTTCGGTGACAAGATAATTGAATGCATCAACAAATGAAACATCAAATTCATGAGGGTAGTTGAAGCAGATCCAGACAACAACCCTGGCATTCCCAAACTTGAAAGAGAGAAGACTCATGATGAGATGACCACTACAGAAAGAGAAACAAAGAAAGCTGAGAAACTGGCCAAGTACTACCTCAAGCAGGGCCTCTCATCAGAAATCTATCTCAAAATAGATAGCTTGGGCACAGCCAAGGAAATCTGGGATGAGATCAAGAAACAACTTCAGGGCACTGAGCAAGGAGAATACATCAAATGAACTCAGCTAGTCAACAGCTATCATGACTTCAAGGCTCGAGAAAATGAACTGCTCTCTGAAACATATGGGAGATTCTGCAAGCTGCAAAATGAAATAAGATCTAATCAAATTGTCAGAACTGACCTTGATTTGAACTGTGTTTTTCTGAATTCATTAGGTTCTGAATGGAAAGGCTATGCCAGACTTTACAAACAGATCAATAAAGATCTTACATTGGTCACCTTCCACAACATCTTCGAAGATCTCAATCAGTATCAAGATGAAATCTTGCAATCTCTCCCTAAACAACCAGTTGCTGACCCTCTTGCCTTGGTGGTGGCTGACAGAATCCATAGGGAAATATCAACAAGATCCTTGAAACTTAAACAAGTGATTCTCAGTGATTCTGATCATGATAATGATGATGATGATTCAATAGAAGCTGCATTTCAAGCTCTCACAGTGGCCAACAAGAACTTCATGAACCGTTTCAGCAAGACTAACAATAGACAACGGTTCACATCAGGTTCAAGGAGACCCGAAAGAGATGCTCCTGTTGACAAGCCAAGGTACCAGAGGGATGAGAAGAAGGAGGAAAAGAAAACCGACCCCAAGTGCTACAACTGTGGAAGATCAGGGCATCTAATCCGGAACTGCCCCATGAAAAAGACCAAAGATGCATAATACTATCGGCAGAAGTACCGTTTGTTCAAACAAAGACAGGCTGGGAACGCGCTGCTAGTAGAAGAAGATCAGTTCTTGGATGACACAGAATCGGACAGTGATCTGGATGGTGAAGATCATGCTCAGTTCTGTTTAATGGCTCACAATGGTGGAGGAAGTAGAGAGGATGATAATGGTGATGATATCTCTGATTCAGATGAGGAAAGCTTGGAAAGCGGGAAGGTATCTTCTAACTCTAACTATAATATGGGTTTTAAACATGAACACATACAAACCATATTAATCCGAATGAAAGAGTTAGAAAATCAGGTAATAGAGTTAACCACTAGAAATCAAGTTCTAGAAGATGTTTCACGCAACAAGGATAAAGAGGCACAAATAGTAATTAAACAGTTAAACAACGATTTAATTAGCCTTAAGTCTCAATTAGCTGTGAAAGAATCTGAATTCTTAGAATTAACCGATAAGACAAATATCACTATACTAGATCTTAAAGCAGAATGTGTATGTGCTGAAAAGGATTCAGAAATTCTCAAAAATGAACTTAGGAATGAACTAAGTACTCTTTACTCTAGAATCAATGAACTTGAGTACCTTCTGTCCAAACGTGATCAAAGTGAACATACCATCTCTCAATACAAAGAAAAGGAACGTCCTTTCTACAGATGGAATTTCGATGGGCTGGGCTTCAAATTGAGAAAGATTACGTCCAAACAATTATATAATGCTGATCTATTTGGCGAAGGCCTTACCCAACGGATGGTTTTTATTGGTCAAGAAGAGGAACGTATTGAAGAAGATGTCAAACGAACCCTTAATCTCAGAACTGCAATTCCATTTGACTACTCTGATCTCAATGACTCATACCTCACCTGTCTCACGTCATCATCTGATACTGATGTTTCATCTTCTGTCTATTCTGATGAAGAACTCTACTCTCCTGTTTCACCAAAGCCCACTATTGAATACATTCCCCACAAGGAATTACAGCAAAGGTTTCAAACCTTACAGGAGTTTTGCTTCACAAATCTAGTTCAAGATGACCTTACCAAAGCCTTCCAATCAGAAACCACATCTGAACCCTCTCCACTAGTTCAAGAAAATGCCATCCTCCACAAGCGTCTCCAAACAGTATTCAATCTTGATGGCAAGATCATTGACAACTTGTGCAAAGAAAATTTTGAATTGCTTGAACGAATCAAAGAGATCGAAACTGCACTGGAACCACCCACTCTATTTACCTTCTCACTACAGGGAATCGTATTAGATGAACGAATTGAAGGTTCCAAACATGTGTCTACATCTTCCTAAAATGTCAAACTAGTAAAATCTGTTAATCATACTGCGGTAACAAATCTTAAACTTAAACAGATTTACAAACCAAATCAACTTTCCACTTCTAATCACAGTTCTCGTGTGCACTTAGACGTACCTGAATCATCACGAGCTGCAGCCAGTCGACCACAACTTCATTCTAATCTTTTATCCTCTGCTGCAGATGTGAAGAAGGCTGGAAACAAGAAGTGTGAAATAAATACATCATAGAAAAGAGTTATTCCTAGATCCACTAGGAGGTGTTCAAATTTGAAACCTGTCTGTGAAAACGTTTTGATGTTTGATTCTGTTTGTAATCATTCCAGTTCACAAGACAAAACTGCTTCTACCATGTTTTGTATGAGTGATGGTTGTACTCATGGACACTGTGAATTTAACTGTTGTTATGATCAATTGCGACAATCTTTAGGCATTAAGCCATGTGCTGATTGGACTGATTTTTATGCTAATCAAGTATGTGTCCCGTTTTTAAACTCCAAAGGATACATCATTCATCAGTGGATCACCACTCGTCAGTCACATGCACTTAAACGCTTAAACAAATCCAACCGATTGCTCACGATCAAGGAACTGGAAGTCTACAGACGACAGGGCTACGAAGCATTTAAAAGGGCTTGGATTGCACAGGAAAAACACCTGCACTCTCAAAAGCATTCTCGCAATTCCCCTTCCAAAATCTCCAAATCTTTTAAACCCAAACCATCGAGGCCACAGAGCATTCTTAAGAACTCCTCGCAAACATGGATTCGCAAACATAACTCTTCCGCAAATATACCGAATCCAAAACCTCTGATTCCATCAACTGTCAAACCAACAGTGGTAAAGAAACTTTCTTCTCAACCAATTTCTTCCAAATCTATTCATTCTCGACAAAAGATTCGACCCACATGGGTAATTAAGAATAGATCATCTCAAGTTTCACCACAACAAGTAGACACAATCACTACTCAACCACCTTTAGGAACTAACAATCAAGGACCCATTCATATATGGGGACCTGAATGTGCTTTATTCTCTTGATGTAGGTGCCTCACTTGTGGTACCTTGACTCCGGCTGCACCAAACATATGACTGGAAACAAAAGCCTTCCCAAGAACTATGTTCCTAAGTACTCCGGGAATGTACGTTTTGGGAACGACAATGTTGCACCAATAATGGGGTACGGAGACATCGAGAAAAAGCACATCAAGATCAAGAAAGTCTCATATGTTGAAGGTTTGGGTCATAACTTGTTCAGCATTGGACAGTTCTGTGATAAAGACCTAGAGGTCGTATTCAAAAAGAACAAATGTTCAGTTTTAACTGAAAATGGAGATGAGTTGCTCGCAGGTTCCAGAAATTCTAACCTGTATTCCATTGACTTGGAAAAATACGACTCTCCTACCTCTGTGTGTCTACTGTCCGAAGCATCTACGGATCTGACATGGCAATGGCACATAAAACTCTCTCACCTGAACTTTCAAAATATTAACAAATTAGTCACTGGTGACTTGGTGAGAGGCATTCCAAAGTTAAGGTTCAAGAAGGATCATATGTGTGCAGATTGTGAAAAAGGAAAAATGAAGAAGGCTTCTCATAAATCTAAACAAGTATTTAGCACTACGAAGCCTTTGGAACTCCTGCACATGGATCTGTGTGGTCCTATGAGAATCCAGTCCAAGAATGGGAAGAAGTATATTTTATTCATGGTGGATGACTACTCTAGATATACTTGGGTCAAATTTCTGCGCTCAAAAAATGAAGCCACTCCAACAATCATTTCCTTCATCAAACAACAGCAGAACAAGCATAGTCAGAGTGTTGTCTCTATCAGGACAGACAATGAAACGGAATTCAAAAACAGTACTCTGAAGAGCTTCTGTGACCTTGTGGGAATCAGCCACCAGTTCTCTGCTGCATACACACCACAACAAAATGGTGTAGTGAAACGAAGAAATAGAACTTTGGTTGAAGCTGCCCGAACAATGACTTCATATTCCGGCCTCCCACCTTCCTTCTGGGCTGAAGCAATCAACACTGCCTGCTACACGCAGAACCGCTCTTTCATTAACAAACGCTTTAATAAAACTCCATATGAACTAGCCAATGGCATAGTGCCTAATATCAAATACTTCCATGTATTTGGTAATAGGTGCTTTGTACTAAATGACAAGGATAATCTAGGAAAATTTGCTCCCAAAGCGGATGATGCTGTTTTCCTAGGTTATTCTACTAAGTCCAAAGCCTACAGAGTTTTTAACAAACGTACAAAGAGCATTGTTGAAAGTATCAACATAACCTTTGATGATACATTGAATGTTACAGATTTTCCACCTAAATCAACAGTAGTTGCTTCTGAACATACCTGTTCAGGACCAGTTATTCAAAATAACGAATCAAACATTCATTCCAGTTCAAATTCTAATCTTGACTTTATGTTTGATTTCTTTCGTTCTGAATCTTCCCCAGTTGTGACTGAAAACAGGGACAACACAGCTGCACAAACAAGTGTCACTATCACAGCTCCTACGGTCACTGAGACAAACCCATTTGCTGATCTATATGCTGAAGATTCTACATATGTCTCAGTCACATAGCCCCCTGTGACTGCTTCTATAGCTGACCAAGATAGCTCACATGTGTTTGATTCAGACCCAAATTTCTCCAGAGAAGATGAAGAAGAAGCACGACACTTACAAGATCTCATTCCTTCATCTTCCACCTCCCATGAAATTAAGTGGACCAGACATCACTCTGAAGAGAACATCATTGGAGATCCTTCAGTTGGCATTCAAACAAGATCCGCAACAGCAAACGAATGCCAATTCTCTGGTTTCTTAAGCATCATTGAACCCACCAAGACTTGTGACGCATTAGATGATCCAGATTGGGTAATTTCCATGCAGGAAGAATTACACCAATTTAATCGTCTTAAAGTCTGGAGATTAGTTCCTCTTCCATATGGCAAATCTGTTGTCGGAATTAAATGGGTATTCAAGAACAAACGGGATTCGGATGGAGTGGTCATCCGTAACAAAGCTAGGTTGGTTGCTAAGGGCTACAATCAACAGGAGGGCATTGACTATGATGAAACTTTTGCCCCTGTTGCTCGAATTGAAGCCATACGGCTATTTCTTGCTTATGCAGCCTCTAGAAGCTTTCGTGTCTTTCAAATGGATGTGCAGACAGCTTTTCTTAATAGTATACTTAAAGAAGAAGTTTATGTCTCACAGACTGAGGGTTTCATCAATTCAACACATCCAAATCATGTTTATATCTTAGATAAGGCCTTGTACGGGTTAAAGCAAGCTCCGCGTGCATGGTACGACGTCTTATCTGAATATTTGATTGGTGAATGCTACTCCAAAGGAAAGACTGATATCACTCTCTTCACAAAGACAAAGGGTCGGGATAAGATTTTGGTTCAGATATATGTGGATGATATTATTTTTGGATCTACAAATCCAAAATACAGTGACGAGTTTGCTAAAATCATGGCAAACAGATTCCAAATGAGCATGATAGGGGAGATGTGATTCTTTCTCGGACTCCAGGTGAAGCAGTTAAGTCATGGCAGCTTTATTTGTCAATCCAAGTACATCAAAGATCTTCTCACGAAGTATGATATGATTAACTGCTCACCCATATCCACACCCATGGCTGCTAAGGCACAACTCTCAGCAGATCTTGATGGTTCTCCTGTAGATCTGAAAAACTATCGTGGGATGATTGGATCATTACTGTATCTCACTGCTAGTCTTCCGGATATCATGTTCTCTACATGTCTCTGTGCCAGATTTCAGGCAAATCCTAAAGAGTCACATCTTCTGGCAGTCAAGCGGATATTCAGATATCTTAAAGGGTCTATGGATCTTGGTCTGTGGTATCCGAAAGATTCAAATCTGGATCTACATGCTTACTCAGATGATGACTATGCCGGTTGCAGAATTGATAGGAAAATCACCTCTGGTAGTGCACACTTTCTGGGTGATCGTTTAGGCTGCTGGACCTCCAAGAAGCAAAACTGTGTATCCACCTCAACAGCAGAGGCTGAGTATGTTGCTGCTGCAATGTGCTGTTCACAAAGTCTTTGGATACGCACACAGTTATCTGACTTTGGCCTCAGGTATGACAAAATTCCACTTTTATGCGACTCTCAGTCTGCCATCTCCATCTCCTGCAATCCGGTACAACACTCTAAAACTAAGCATATTGATATCCGTTATCACTTCATAAAAGATAACGTTGAGAAAGGATTAATTGAGCTCCAGTATGTTCCTACTGAAAATCAGCTAGCTGACTTGTTTACCAAACCATTAGATGAAAGTCGCTTCACTGAATTGGTATCCAAGTTAGGCATGCTCAACTTGAAAATATAACATACTGTTGCTCCATTTTTCATTTCCTTTTTGTTTAGAGTAGGTGTTACACTATTTGTTCTTTGTGCAGCTTCATGATGAAACACTCAAGGGGGAGTGAATTTCTGGTGACACACATGTTTCCTATGTGTAGGGGGAGAAAAATTATACACATACTGAACATGTGTAAGGGGAGGAGTATACAACTGATACATTTCCTAAATCTTGAGAATTTTTTCATAAACAGATGCAAAAGTCTAGGGAGAGTGTGTCAAACAAACATTCAAATCAACCATATCTGAAAAACTAAATTTTCAAATCTCAAAATGCAGATATCTTGATTATTCATAAATTTCTCAAGTATTGGTTCAATCGCATGCGATTCAAACAATTTGATAGCATATATGACTTAATCGCATGCGATTGATAAACAGGTTGATTCGCATGAAAGGGGTGATGTTAGAGATATGCCCACTAATGTACGTACGCCATAGACCGCTGCTGATGATGTATGGGCCTATTGGGTCATACACCGGGGTCAAACCTGACAGCAACTTAAGTTTGGGGACCAATTATGACAAAAGACAAAAGTTGACATCGCAGGCCGCGTTAGCACCGCTAACTTTAAAGGGTTAGCGCCGCTAAGTCCTAAGAGTTAGCGCCGCTACGGCTGCATGTACTTTGTGTCACATCCCTGGCAGGCCGCGTTAGCGCCGCTAACTTTAAGGGGTTAGCGCCGCTAAACCCTAATAGTTAGCGCCGCTATGGCTGCATGGGCTTTATGTCAAATTACCTCCCAAGCTGGCCAATGCGAGGGTAACACCTAGAATCCACTATGGCCGGTTTGTGGGATATAGAGAAGTCTGGAGGCAGCCAAAGATAGAGAGACTTCATTTTGTTTTGAAGTGGCTTTGCTCTTTTTCTCTCTAATAAACACACACATTTTCTCTTTGGTGCTACTATGACCAAGTGAGATTATAGAGAGTACTCCAGAGATTTTGGTCTTCTAGTTGCTGTTCCATTGTGGTTTTCATAGTGAAGTATCGCAATGGCTTGCTAGCACTCGTGGTTTGGCTTGTTCCCGGGGTATATCCCAATCGAAGATCGGGTTTTACATTTGAAGGATCATCACCACGAGGATTGAAGATTACTGGAGCTAAGGAGAAAGGTATAACCTCCTTCCTTTTCAAGTTGCATTTCTTGAACATAGAGTTTGGTCCATTTGAGGGATTTCGGTTTTTATGCTTTGATTGCTTGTACATTGGGCTATTTTGTTTGTACCTTGCTTCCGCTGTGAGCCCACGAAATCCCAACAGTGGTATCAGAGCCACCTCTATGTTAGATCTGCACTTGGTGGCTTGAAAAATCCCGAAATCAAAATGGTTGTTTTCTGTTCGAACAGGGTTAGCGGCGCTAACTCATAAATGTTAGCGGCGCTAACGCGCTGTAACAGTTTAATTTTTCAAAGTTAAAATCAGTTTTGGTCTCGGGAATTTTTAGCCTTTTTTGTGATTCTGGAAATTTGTTCCAGTTTAGTGTTTGGTAATTTTGTTACCACCTTGTTTGTTTGGTTGTATGTGATAGTTTTGAAATTGGTAACCTTGTCTTTGACCTTGTGGTTGACTTTGTGTGTTTGGATACATTTGGTGATTTTTAATCACATGGGCTGTAATAATTATTAAAATTGTTATATTTGTAATAATATTGTGGCTTGCATGCCATTTCATTCATCCGTGTATTTGTACTAGATAAATAGGAAATTAGTGTGGCTTGTACGCCATTTCAATTTCTATTGTATTTGTTGTACAATTTGGATGAAAACACACAAGATGGAGTCGGAAGGAGATGGAGCGTGTCCATAGAAGCCGGTGAAGTCCATTGGTGATAGCGGTTCTAGTGGGAGCTCGCATTGAAGACCTTCCGTCCCTTAGTTGACCACATTCTACCCGTTTTGGCTCACGGGAAGAACGCATAGGATTTTGGCAAGGGTTACCAATTTATTTCGTATATATGCGTGTGATGTGATTTTATTTTATTCTTGCATGGTTTGCTTAGGATTCGCATGCTAGAAAAAAAAAATTCGAAATTAATAAAATCACAAGAGATTTGGTAAAAATGGTTTACAACTCTCTCGCGCGCTCACATACAAGATTAACTCACCTAGTGAAAATAGGTTTTGTCACTAAACAAGTTAATAAGTAACCAAGCCGAAAACAAAAGCCCGTTTTCATAAAAACGTAAATCTTGCACCATCCAAAAGATGACACCACCCAAATCTAGTGAAGCATGGAGTGATTGTCGAGCTTAGCACGAGTTATTCCATGTGGATCTGTGTGGAAGGTGAGTGTGGGATTTTGAAATTATCGGTTGTCGAGCTTAGCACGAGCCGGTAGTTGTCGGGGTATCACCGTGTATCTTGTTGGACGATTTGCAATTACAAATTAGAATCCTTGAGTGATTGTCGAGCTTAGCACGAGTCAACCAAGAATTTTAATTTGGAATTGGTGCTAGTAGGGATCAAACATGCCAAACGACCGATGGTTGTCGTAGGATCCCGCAAGTGTCTAAGAGTTGCAATAGAGATTGCAATCGGTAAAGTGGTTATCGGCCTAAATAGCTCCATGAAGTGATCCGCGGCAACCCCGTCATGAATTGGAGTGAAATATGGTTCTTAGCCCTTGTTAAAATATTTTTCGAGACGATAAGGGTAATTATTTTAACGAGGATTCAAATCAAACTAACTAATTCGTGTACTCTACTTTAATATAGGATGTCGAATCAAAACCACAACACGTCGAATTTTTCACTTCGTATGATTCTACAAAGGGTGAAACTCACGGAAGTGAACTTTGTTGACTGGCTTAGGCAATTGAGAATTGTCCTACGTGCTGAGTCTAAGTTGCACATTCTTGAGGAACCCCTTCCTGAACCACCTGCTATCAATGCGGAATGGGCTATCCGATATGCGTATGAAAAGCGTGTTCGGGATACACACGATGTTGCTAGTCTCATGTTATCAAGTATGAGCTCGGAACTGCAAAAGCAATTTGAGCACATGACTGTGTATGACATGATAAACAAGCTGAAGGATGTTTTCCGACAGCAAGTTAGACAAGAACATTTTGAGTGTGTTAAAAGTCTAACCGGTTGTAAGATGCGGGAAGGCGGGAGTGTAAGTGCCCATGTTTTGAAGATGAAATCATACATGGACCAGATGGAGAGATTAGGTTTTCCTATAGGGAGGGAGCTTGGTGTGAATTTCATACTTCAGTCTCTGCCCGCCACATATGAAAAGTTTATAAAGGACTATCATATGCATGGAAAGGAAATGTCTATAGATGAATTGCATGGAATGTTGAAGGTTGTAGAATCTAACATGTCCAAGCATGCATCATCTTCATCCACTCTTGTTTTTGGTTCTAAGGAACAACATAACATGAAGAAGAAGAAATCGATCCCATTAAAAGAAGAAGTTGGAGTTTCCAAGCTTGCTTCAAGTTTTGAGTCTATGGACATTGATGATGTGCCTAAAGAGACTCAACAAGGGGTGGTTTGCTACTTCTGCGGTAGATTTGGGGATTGGGGCCGTCATGCCTGCCCTTCGTGCCGAAAGGACATAAAACTTCTCAGACAAGAGAGAGTTAATTTTCCTACTTGAGGTACATTCATGATTATACTTCATTGCTATTCCTTATAAGCTGGGATGTTTACCCGAGCTATAAGACTCACGTTTGTCACAAATTTATTTTGTTGCAAAGTGTAGGTCTATTCGTTGTAAAAAGGAAAAGCTTGAAGAACCGGATCTCTGAAGAAGAAATTTTGTTAATTGTCTTCTACAAGAGAAATGGGAGTGTTGGTCTCGCCATTAAATCCGGATTTACTATTACTTTTGTTTGTTTGCCCTGCGTGGCAAGAACTACTTTAGTGTATGCTCCTTTGGAGATAATGGATGTTTTTTGAATCTTGTATTTTATAAAGATTTTTCATTTTAATAGTTTCATTTCAAACTCGATCCATGTCTATGTTTTTGTGTTATTTTGACTATTTTAGTGCTTAAATACACATTTGATGACGATGGATATGAATTAGAATTGAAACAATTTTGAAAAATTATTTTGAGATGATTTTATCAAAACTTATCCATATCATTGCATACATAAAGGCTCGTTATAAGTGATAAGACAATCATGAACAATTGATTCTTAAATCCAAAAGTGATTTGGATATATTAGCTCTATGGCATAATCAAACTTGACCAAGTAAACAACATTTGCATCGCTTAGATCCATGTGGTTAGGATCTTTGTAAAAGTTTAGCCTCGGGCTAAATGAAAGATACAAATCTTGTTTATTGGAATAGGATGATTAATGAAATCCTTCACCAGTATTGGTAAGGAAGGATTGTGACTTGTTGGATGTGATCATATTTGTGTGGATAATCCGTTCAAGTATGCCACAAAGAGTGACACTAGTGAAATTCTTCATCACTATCTTTATGATAGTAGTTGAGAGAATGTTTACTAGAGAAAAGGCTTATGTCTGAAACCTAGTGGTGTTCGGAATTAACCTAAAGAGAATTAAGAATCAATAAGGGCATATAGATATAAATTCTTAGATCTAGAATAGATGCTAAGTTTTCTTATCTATATTGGTTTAAACATAAAATGAATCATGGGTTTAACCCATAATTCGTTTTTTCCGAAGAAACACATTTGCACATGGTGTTACTTTAAATAAAACCGGATATCTGTGTTGATGATCTGGTAAAAGGCAGGCCTAAAACATGTATTCAATGTGGTTGGTATACATTAATTTTATGAACCAAGTCCTCGATCTAAAACACAGCATTGTGGTCACATAAGCATCGAATGAGATATTGACTAGAAAGAGTTCTTTGCTTGTCAATCTCATAACTTAAATTATCCAGTCTACATTCAGTGGGAGATGGATGAATTATAAGTTGATGCCTACATATTTAAGTAGTTCATCTGAGTTTTGGATAATTGTTTCTTGAACTTTTGGGAACCATGTTTGGTTGCGCAAAAGGGAAAGTACAATTTACAAAAGCATTCCAGTGGAAGAACGTAAAACTTAAATAAAAGACCTAATGTTGACACTAGCATTTAATCAGCATAGAGATGCTGGTAAAACCTGACAACATCCATTGCTTCTTTATATCTGATGGAAATCAAGAAGGTTGTTTAGATATGAGGTTGTCATATTTTACTAACAGCAGCTTGATGGTAAATCATTGTGATGTTACCATTCATCGGAAACATAGTGGGACCCTGTGTTCACTAGTGAATAGAAGAAGATAATGGTGTAACCTATTTGCTGCATCCAAGTACTTGACTTGGGTTAATCCCACACCTAAGGTGTAATTCAAGAAGGGTGAAGGGACTAACATATATGCCATAATGGACAACTTCAAATACCGACTAGAGACAAAGTGTTTCATATTGATTTTATGGAAACAAGTTCTAGTGGTTATGTTGAAGATAATTTGGATAAAGTGTAATTTTGTTGTCACCTTGTGGAAACAAGTTTGCTCACATGGACAATAGAGACCTGAATCCTTCATAGGATCAAGTTGAGGAAATACTTAAGGCATTTTCCGAGGGTCTCATTCATCCATAAAAACCAGATTAAGTCTGGATTAAGCGAAACATTGTTGTCACTATGGAGAAACAAGTAATCTCGCATGGAAATAAAAGGCCAAGATCCTTTGCAGGATTAAATTGAGGAAATGTTTGAAACATGTTCCAAGGCCTTATATATCCATTATGTCCAAATTGTGTTCATGACTAAGGTCAGCAAAACTTGCATCTTGTGGCTGTAATCCTGCTTTATGAGAAAGTCAAAGGAATGAGTTTTCTAGAAAGCGTAGATTAAGCCAAATACCCTTGTCAGGGCTAGTGGGAGCATCATGTGTTCATAGTCAAATATGCTCTATGAAAATAATGTCCTAATTTAGGGTTGTTCTACAACCTAATGGTGGAATTGTTGTTCTATGAGTATAAATAGAAATTATGGAATCAAGTGGATTTTCTAATTCAAGAAGTACTATTGTATGTTCTTGATGTTCGACGAAAGTAGAATTGTCTTGAGTAAGTTATTACTGCAAGCAAATCTATGCTTATGAGACTGTCGATTTTATCGAAGTTTAGATTAATCAAGTATGTGGTATAGATACGACATTTAGACCTAAATGAGTGTCAATGACTCTATTGTGAACTTCGGTTACATTGAGAGTATGTCGACTCTGATAATCATAAGTGTCATTAATCCTATTGTTGACTTCTGTAACATTGAGGATATGATGACTATGATAACTTTGTAAATGATCTCTCTAATAAACACTTCGCTAGTGGTTTAATAAGAGAATACAAAAGGGTACAAAGGGATATCGGGTAAATGATCCCATAATTAAGCCATTGTCAAATACTAGTGATGACTTTCATACTAGGTATAAAAGCATTGTTCATGCTTATGACCGGGCTTAAATATCGTTTTAGTATATGTTTGATTTACTTATAAGCTTTGGGAACGATACAGACAGTATTGTAATTTATGCTTGTTTCGATATGCGAGTGATTCGGTTACATTCATAAGACTTTACTGTGTTCCATCTTAGCATGTTTAACCACTTCCCAGAATGTTTATACATTCTAAAATTCCACAGTCAGTCATTCTTCAAGGGAAGGAAGTTTGAAATAAGGCTGAGGTTAGGTGTTGGTTATGCATTAATCAAGGATTGAATGCATGAAACGCAACAGTAACCTGTGCTTGAAAGGGGTTTCAAGTGACTGGAAGACCCACACCTGAGTTCACTTCATGGATCATGGTCACAAGTAACTCGGGATGATAATATCATTACGTCCTTCGACCCGAGATGTATGAATTGCCATAGCATGAAACTTTCTTACTTTGGTTATTTCAAAACGTAGTTCGTAACTGGCTATTATAAAGGGAATAGCTGGGTAAGACAAGGTTCATGTTATGGGATTGTACAGTCAACGGAATTTGTTCCTCCTGTATGAGAGATATCCCTGGGCCCCTCGATGATTGGGCGCTGACATCAAAATAAGCATGGCCATGCGCAAAGGAATATTGATTGAGAATCAGATATGTCCTTAAATTTTGGTCACCACCAATCTTGATCGAGAAACATAATCGTGAACGATCTGGAGATTGACATATTAATCCATGTCTCGTGTTCACAAGGATATCGCGAACAAAAGGATGTTTGATCACTTATCTATAGGACCTCTACGTTTTATGTAGGTTATGGTTTTCTGCAAGGAAGCGGAACCCATACTGACTTGGGGGCATCGATGCTTTGCTAGAGGCCGCTCTTTGTCTGTGGTTACATGGGTACGGTGCATTATGTGCAAGTGGGAGTCTGTTAGAGATATGCCCACTAATGTACGTACGCCATAGACCGCTGCTGATGATGTATGGGCCTATTGGGTCATACACCGGGGTCAAACCTGACAGCAACTTAAGTTTGGGGACCAATTATGACAAAAGACAAAAGTTGACATCGCAGGCCGTGTTAGCACCGCTAACTTTAAAGGGTTAGCGCCGCTAAGTCCTAAGAGTTAGCGCCGCTACGGCTGCATGTACTTTGTGTCACATCCCTGGCAGGCCGCGTTAGCGCCGCTAACTTTAAGGGGTTAGCGCCGCTAAACCCTAATAGTTAGCGCCGCTACGGCTGCATGGGCTTTATGTCAAATTACCTCCCAAGCTGGCCAATGCGAGGGTAACACCTAGAATCCACTATGGCCGGTTTGTGGGATATAGAGAAGTCTGGAGGCAGCCAAAGATAGAGAGACTTCATTTTGTTTTGAAGTGGCTTTGCTCTTTTTCTCTCTAATAAACACACACATTTTCTCTTTGGTGCTACTATGACCAAGTGAGATTATAGAGAGTACTCCAGAGATTTTGGTCTTCTAGTTGCTGTTCCATTGTGGTTTTCATAGTGAAGTATCGCAATGGCTTGCTAGCACTCGTGGTTTGGCTTGTTCCCGGGGTATATCCCAATCGAAGATCGGGTTTTGCATTTGAAGGATCACCACCACGAGGATTGAAGATTACTGGAGCTAAGGAGAAAGGTATAACCTCCTTCCTTTTCAAGTTGCATTTCTTGAACATAGAGTTTGGTCCATTTGAGGGATTTCGGTTTTTATGCTTTGATTGCTTGTACATTGGGCTATTTTGTTTGTACCTTGCTTCCGCTGTGAGCCCACGAAATCCCAACAGGTGATTCGCATGCGATTGATAAACAAAGGTTGATTCGCATGCAAGGGGTGATTCGCATGCGATTGATAAACAAAGGTTGATTCGCATGCAAGGGGTGATTCGCATAAGATTGATAAACAGGTTGATTCGCATGCGATTCATAAACAAAGTGATTCGCATGCTATCAACCAAAGAGTGATTCGCATGCGATTAACACACCAAAGAGTTAATCGCATGCGATTCAAAACTTCTATCAGCCGCATTTTTTTACCGTTTAACCACCCAATCACCAACTGCCAAGTGTCCTTTTACTTTATAACCATCCCATCCATCTATCACTCCATTCAACCGATCAAATTCAAAATCAAACAAGTTTCTCTCGTTTTTGGCTACTTGATTATACGAACTCTCTCGTTACTCTGCCAAAATTTGCAATTTTTATCTCAAAATACTCCTAACCACATAGGTAACAACTTGTATGGTTTACATTTTGAAAATTTTGAGTTAAAAGTAGTGATTTTGGCCCTAGATCAGCCACTTGCGATAGGGTCTTTCGGAACTTAAGATGGAGTTTTGGGACACGAAACAAACTTGGTTGCCCAATCCAAGGTTGTGATGGGTGTTTTGAACATATGGGGAACACTATGATGTAAAAATATTTCAAAAATCTTGAAAAGTGTTCTTTGTGTTCTTGGGGGGTATGAAAATACACATACAATTTGGTTTTTGGCTTGAAAAGAGGTGTTAGGATGATTTTTTGACCATGCTTCAGTAATACAAAGTTGTTTATTACTATCTAATTGCTATATTGAAAGTGCCAAAACAACTTTTTTATGCACAAAATCATCGTGTACACAATGGAATTTTCAGACTTGGGTGTTAGCAAAGTTTTTCCAACTTTATAAGTTTGGTCAAATGTCTGTCAATCTTGACTCTTTCACTTATATTTGATCACATTTCCAATCCTTTCAAGGATAAGTGAGGTCAACTGATATATCTCTTTATCTGCGACTTAAATTTTTACCTATCTGTGCAGATAAGATGGCTCAAGCTATTATTGACCCAAAGGACATCATGCGTCGGTCTGAGTTCTTAAATTCAAACTCTCATGAGAACAACCATTACACTGACCTCACCAAACTCAGAAATCCTAACTACCCAATCATCACTGAGATTCTGAAAATCCACCCTTTGAACTACCTTCTAACCTATAATCTTGCCATCACTGGCACACATGTCCCTGAACTCTATGTCCAACAATTCTGGAAAACTTGTGAGGTCCGTACCAATGACAGGGACCAAGAGGTCATATATGTTGAGATTGATGAGTACACTATTGAAATTACTGTCAGTCGCCTAAGAAGCATCTTCAGACTTCCAAGAGCAAACAGTAGGCCACCTGCCACTGCTTTTGACGACATACCAACTGAGGAAGATTGTCTAGCTATCGTGAGGGATATGGGCTATGATGGTGAGCTTGTAAGGAAAAACCAGTTCAAAAGAACCAGCTTACACCCAAAATACAACTCCCTGCTGACTGTGCTTCAAAGGTGTCTCACCCCAAAGCATTCTGGTTATGAATTCCCCACTGAGTATCAACTCAGGATTTTTGTTGCTGCCGCCAACCATATGCATATAGACTATGCATTTCTGCTATTCCAGGATATTAAAGCCACTATGCAAAGGAAGAATTCCCAAAAGCAGAAAGAAGCTAAAATGTTGCCTTACCATCGCTTCATACCAATAATCATCCAGTATGTGATGGATCGGAATGCTGATATCCCTCGTCGGACAGGTTTACCTTCTGTTTCTCCAAAACTCTTTATTCATATTAAACCTGCTAACCCGACCAATCTGCCTATTCCAAGACCCTTCCCTGTATCTCTCTTAGATCTTTGTGAGCAGAATGATATTGTCAAGAGTTATAGGGAGAGTGTCGGAATACCTCCCATGGTTGTGCCAGAACCGGCCATACCTGCCCAGGGAGGAGTAGCACCTGGTGAGGATATAGAGAATAGGCCTCAGCAATCTACGGGAGATGCTGAGGGGGAAGAGGAGAGAGAAAATTCTGAGAGGGGTGGAGAATAAGGTAAAGGTGTTGAGAATAGAGAGGGAGGGGATGCATATGATCCCGCTACTATTCAAGCCATTGTTCAATCTCTTTCTCAATCTACCCGAACCCAAGCTGTTCTTACTGAACTTGGTCTTGACGTTTCTGAGTCATCCAGTTCTTCTCAAGCTGAGTCTGCTTCCCATCAAGGAGGTGCCCCTTCCTTTGAACTTGATATATCTCCGGTGGGCACCCCTAACCAACCAATCGAACAACCAGCAGAAAGCACACCCTCATTCATGAAACTTACTGACCCACATACTACCTCTCCCGACCAGACTCACCCCGTTCAAACTACTCAGGTCATTCCACAACCTGGTGGTTTGGTTATTCCTTTGACTTCAACTGCCCAAGCAACCACCATTCCTATCATTCGCAGGGCCATAGTTGCTCGTGAACATGACATTCCAGTCACCTCACCAAGTCATTCACTATCTGTTGAATCTGGCTCTGTCACTCCTGATTCTTTACTAGATCCTAATCAATACGCCGGTTATGGAGTTGGCAGTGGTGGAGAAGAAAAAGATAGGAGTATGAGTGCACGAGAGGAGGTGAGAAAAGAAAATACGAGTGCTGAGAGAACACCAAACCCAGAAAGCTGGGAAGCCACATCCACTATGGGGCCTGACATTGTTGGGCCTCATATTGAACAAGTCGCGGTGATCCCACCCGTGCAAGTTTCTGCCCCACCAAGCCACTACGGTGTCTCTCAACAGACTCCGTCTTTATTGCACAGGGTTATAGCACAATCACTGGGTCAACCCCAATTGGGTGTTGGACCTATTGAACAAAGAGGACCGTCTCCCTCGTCCTCAACTCCTTTTGATACACGATTTGACATACCGCAGATTTCCGCATATCTTGACCAACACAGGGTAACAATTGATGCACTGAGCTTGTTGGCTCAACAAGTTTCCTCAACTTCCAGAGGTGGTACCTTTCAAGGTTCCATTCGAGGATTGGAAGGAAATCCTGCTAGAGCCAACATCACTGCTGCTCCAGTAGGTAGTACTGCCTATGTGGCTGGTACTTCAACCGGAAGTCTTCGTGATTCCGGGTTTGTTACACGTGCAGAACTTCAACAACATATTCAACAAGCCGTGTCACCAATCCACCAACAACTGCAGATGACAAATCAAAAGTTGGATCGGATAGAGCAAGCTTCCAAGGCCCAAGCTGAGCAGCTAAACCAAATTGAAACACTTCTTGCTACCCGTCCTCCAGTTCCAGAGCCTCAATCACAACCTGATCCTGCCAAAATGTCTGTAGATGCTTTAAAGAGCATGATGTAAGTTAGACTTCTGGAGCAAAGGCCAGAATGTGCACATGATCAAGACCTTCTGACTACTCTTCGCAATGAACAGCGTCCATCAGGAATCTCCATGGATGACTTTCAAGAGTTTCATGAAGATGTAAACAACAAGATAGATGGGATCACCAGAGGTTTCTATACTTCTTTATCAAAGGTTACTAATCGGATGACAATACTTGAACAAACTTGTCAGGCTCAGGCTCAGGGAAGCAAGAGGAGACGGGATGATCAAGATCCTGATGATCAACCCGAGGGGGAGAAAAGAAGAAGATTATACATGACTTCTCCCTCGACGGCTGCAAATGTACCAGTTGTACATGTTCCTCAATTCAGTTCATACTTATATGCAGGTACAAGTTCAGCTGGGTCTGGGAGTCAACAACAACAACAAATGGCCGATGATGTTTATGAACGACAACAAAAGGAAAATGCTGAAAAACAAATTGTACTTTATGTACCTCAGCAACAATCAGAACCGAGGCCAAGTGATCTTAAAGAAGGTGAAATACCTTACGAGCAGCCCCATGCCGAGATGTTTGACTGGTCTAGTGACTCAGAGGAACAAGTGGAAGATTTATATGAGTCTATTCACACATCACCTGCAAGGCATGTGGGGGAAGGTAGTTCTGCTCAACCGGAGGAGGAGACTGAGGATTCTGAGATGGAAAGACTATTCAAAGGAATTGATGAATATGTCGAGTTTGCTGCACGTCCAGATTCTCCTAGAATTGTCTACAAATTTGATGATATTCCCAGTGAAAAAGAACTTGCACTTAAAAGAAAAGAAAGGGAAGAAATTTCCCGAAGGGAAGCTAGGAGAAAGCCTAAACAAAAGAAACCAATCTTCGAAGTGTCCAGGGTTCTCAGTGGGATTAATGTTGAAGTTCATGAAACTTTCCCTCCTCCTCCTGGTCGGTTTCAAGAATCAGCTGCCGATGTACTTGAAAGAAACAAACAGAGAGAGGCAGCTAAGAAAACAAGACAAGAATCTGAATGGCCCTTGCCAAAGAGCTACATTGTGTCACCTGCTCCTCTAGTGTATCGTGGGGATCCAGGACTTGATGCAAGCAACATGTTCACAAGAAGTGCTGCCCAACAACCAATATGGAAACCTTATTTTGTCAATGCTGCTAATCTTGAAGAAAGAATTCCAGACATATTCAGCAATGAGCTAATACAGGTTATTTCCCCTGAGTTGCGGAACATGGACGACAAACAGAGAAGAAGATATGAACACATCCTCTCTCAGTCCATGACAAAACCCGAAGAGATCAAATCAGAGTATCCTATAGTTGAACCTCTCAATATCTATACTCAGACAACCTTCAGAATAAAGTATGCCATCTTTCATGTTAGAAGAGCAAACAACCTGTCATACTTCCTCAACGAAGCAGACTTAAGGTTTGTAAGTATTGAAGACATCAGCTTTATCTTTGACACCCTCTCTCAGAAAAGAGGAAAGGGGCCAGAAGAAGAGTTTGGAAGAGGAGCTCTGATGAAATACATGAGAAATTTAATGGAATACTTTGAGGAACATGATCTGCAACTCGGAGCTGAAAACAACTATCTGAAAGTCAATCTCTTAAAGCCTAATCAAAGCCATCCAGATCTAGAAAAGCTTGAAGAATTGACAGTTATCTATGATGGGCATTCAAACTTCAAAGGTGATCGAGGGGTCGTCTCAAAGAATACAAAAGGCGAAAAGATCTTCATCAGACTTGATGAACTCATGGCGTATTCAGACGGCACTTTGAAAATTCTCCATCATAAGATACATCAGAAAGTGTGGGAAAACCGGGCAGCCTATACTAATGAAGAACATGCAGAAGCCTATCGTGCTATAGAAAGGATGAGAATGACACTGGCAAGCAGAAGGCAAATACGCAAGTGGCAAGTGGCATTCGGGATTCGCAACAAATCATCTTATGAATAGATTAATGTATTTATTTGTTGGGAATGTTTACACACCGCACTTAGGGGGAGATTTTTAGAATTACTCAAAGTTGGGGAAATGCTATATAAAGGCATTTCCCCCACATTTCAATGTTAAGCTTTGCATTCTAAGTTACTTGTGTTTGTGTTTTACTCTCAACCTCTCGGCTCTCTCTCTCTCTAACCGATTACACACACAAACACACACTAAGAAGATAATAATCTAGCATTGCTTCATCCGTATCATAATAAGGGACCATCAATACTTAAACCCTTAAGTGCTTTGAGAGAGACTTAGAGAGAGTGCACTAAAAAAGGTTCTAGAAATTGTTCATAGTTGTTGTTCTTGAGTGGTGTTCTAGAAGAAGTACCACAAAAGCAAGCTAGGACTTGTGGTTTGACGTGTTCCCGGGGTGGACCTCAATAGAGATATCATGCATTTGGCTCTTGGATCACCATCATCACCATATTCACTTGTTTCTGGAGTGAAGGAGAAAGGTGTAACCTATTTCTCCCCTTTCTTACATGTGGCTTTTCTTTTCAGAGTTTGGTACACTATGGAGTTTCATGTTTTTTATGCTTTATAAGCTTGTACCATAGGCGATTTGTGTTGTACCTTGCTTCCGTTGTGTGCCCGGGAAACCCCAACAGTTAGTAGACTTGCCACAACACAGTAAAGCTTTTGGGTGCAAGTGGGTCTTAAAAAAAGAAGATCGACATGGAAAGAAATGTGCATATTTTTAAAGGTAGGCTTGTTGCAAAAGGTTACACTCAAACTCAAGGCATTGATTATGATGAAACCTATTTTCCAGTAGCCATGCTTAAGTCTATTAGGATTCTTATGGCCATATCTGCATACTTCAATTATGAGAATGGCAAATGGATGTCAAAACCGCTTTCCTTAACGGGAAACTAACTGAGGATGTGTATATGGCACACCCAGACGGTTTTGAGGATTCCAAGAATCCAGGTAAAGTATGCAAGTTGCTAAAATCCATTTATGGATTAAAGCAAGCATCTAGAAGCTGGAACTTGCACTTTGATGAGAGCATCTAGGAGTTTGGTTTTACCAAAAGCGAGTTCGAGTCCTGTGTTTAGACGAAGTTCAGTGGGAGCATAGCAATCTTCCTGGTCCTATATGTGGATGACATACTGATCGTAGGAAAGTGTACCAGCATTACAAGGAGTAAAATCCTGCTTAGGTAAATGTTTCCAGATGAAGGACCTAGGAGAAGCCACATACATACTTGGTATTAAGATCTATAAAGATAGATTTAGGTGGCTTATCGGACTTAGTCAAAGTACATACATAGATAAAGTGTTGAAACGCTTTAAGATGGAAGATTCCAATAAAGGATTCATCCGTATTATATCTGGTATACCATTGAGTAAGGCTTAATGCCCAAATTCTCCAGAAGAACAGAAGCGGATAAAATCGGTTCCTTATGCTTTGGCAGTAGGATCGATTATGTATGTCATGTTATGTATTAGGCCCGATGTTGCTTACTCCATAAGCCTTACGAGTAGATATCAGCAAAATCCGGGTGAACCCCATTGGGTGGCTGTCAAGAACATTCTCAAGTATTTGAGAAGGACAAAGGATATGTTCTTAGTCTTTGGTGGAAGCACAGATGAAATCAGGGTAACTGTTTACATAGATACGAGCTTCCAGACAGACACAGATGACTTTAAGTCGCAGTCAGGGTTTGTTTTTACCCTAAACGGTGGAGCTGTATCTTGGAAAAGCTACAAGCAAGATACTATAGCAGATTCAACTATAGAGGCTAAGTACATTGCGGCAAATGATGCGGCAAAAGAAGCGGTTTGGCTGCGGAATTTTATCTCGAATCTAAGAGTTGCTGCAAGTATCTCTAGACCGATTGATATATTCTGTGATAACATGGGGGCTTTGGCGTAAGCGAAAGAAGCATGAGATCACCAGCGGACCAGGCACATACTTAGAAAGTATCATATCATCCGAGAGATCATCGGAAGGGGAGATGTGAGAATATGCAAGATACCAACAGAGAACAACGTTGCTGATCCGTTGACCAAGATACCAACAGAGGACAAAGCATGAGAGACATGCTAGTTCAACAGGAATGCAGTATATGGGACCTAGCACCTAATTTTTAAGTATTTAATTAAAACTGTATGGATTGAGATTTAAACTTTATGATTATGTATTAAACATGTCGCTGTGATGGAAATAGGAGGTTTAATATAATCTTTTAAATTTCTCTATACCTTTAGCATATTTATCCATCCATGATATACAAGTCTTGCTATATAAAAATTACTCCGTAGCTACCTTATGTGGTGGGAGCCACATCAAGGAGATACTAACGCTATTATAAATACTTGATGGATTATTCGGGTAGAGAATAACAACACAAGTTATGTGACCAAGTATTTATAAATATTTGTCAGGGGTACAAATATTCGAAGTGATCCGCATCAATCTAACTTCATGGAGCCAACGACATGAGTTAGCTGATTGGTTGTCCTCAGACCTAAGATGTTTGGTTTGGGGCAAGAGGACTTATGTACTTTGGAATGTTCTAACGTTACACCGTAACTGGGTAGCAATACCGGGCGTATCTGGGTGCAGCGGAAGACGTGTACTCAAATGTAAGCAGTCAAGATGGGATTTGCACCATCTCTTGTAGAGAGGAGATATTCCAGGGCCCCTTGACGGTTGAGACTAAATGAAATGCGTGGCCGCGCTCGGATAGAATGATAGACATCATTTGGTAACTCCGTAACTGCAATTAGTCAAAATCAGAAGTCGAGAAACATAATCTTGATTTTCAGAATAGATCACGTGCTCCATGTCTGAAATCCACATTATGGGAAATCATGATGCAAAAGGAAAAGCCGGGTAATCCAAGTAGGTGATTGCAGAATCTCAGGACATAAAAGAACTTATAGTCATGGTTAACCTAAGTGTCTGGCTAGGGACCTCGTTAGGCCCGTAATGAACAAGGGAGTGTAACTATCGTGCACAAGTGGGAGTCTAATAGATTGTGTGCAGGGATAGTGTACACATGTCGTCACATCCATGGACACTATGAGTCACTAAAGGGTCACACAGCTGCACACCCAACCATTTAACCAAGAAATAATACATTGTGTGTATAGTGGTAATTAATAGTTAATTAATTATCTGGAGAAATAATAAATGGACGTTTATTATTTAAAGAGAGATTAAATATCAGCTTGATATTTAAATAAATAAGTTTGGTTAAAGAAATATTAATTAATGGTTAATTAATTAATATTAGTTAAACTAGAGGGTGAGTTTTTGTCAAAGGACCAAAGTTATGATCCGGACCGGGCTTAAAGGTCCTAACCAATTTATCTAATATAAATTAGGGTTTAAGGACTAAATTAATCATAAGTTTATGATTAATACAAAAACACTCAAAGCTCACTCCTTCTCCTCTCTCCTTTCGCCGGCCGAGAACCACCACACCACCACCACCTCACGGTGGTAGCGGCATCGACGGCGGCGGCGGGCGGTTTAGCGGTGCGAAACCCAAGGCCGAGAAACCCATTTGCGACGGTTTCCGATCGGCGGCAGCCCTCAAGGGGTGTTTGGCGGCTGCAATTAACACACACACAACAAGACACGGTTTTTATTCTCAGGTATTAAAGTATTGGCGGTCTAGCAGCCAGTTCTAAGGTGTAGTAGCTGTGTATCCCCCTTCAGCAGTTTCAGGGTATATTTTGTATCTCTTAAGTTAATAACTAATGTGGGACATATATAATCCATGATATATTTGTTATTATATGATTATTGTTCATGTTTCCCTACCTGATCCAGTGGGATCCTGGGAATGGGATTTGCAAATTTATTTCCGCTGTGCTTTATTGTACCCTGTAAATCCCTACAATATGCAACTATACTTTTTGATTGTCTACATGCTTCTGTATAACATGTCCATTTTTATAGATTCAATTATTATAGATTTATATGTTTTTTCTTTTAGGTTAGTGGTGATTTGTTACAAAATTCTGATTTAAAGAAACATTTGCACAAGTTGGTATGGAATATGTTCATGACACCTTCGAGATTTGAAGAGGAGTGGTCATCAATTATTTCTCCGTGTAATCTGTATGATAATAGCTGCATATCACATATGTTTGAGTTAAGTGAAAGATGAATACATGGGTATTTTAGAGAGATACCTACGTGTTGTTTGATGAGGCCCACATCTCTTTCAGAATCCGAAAATTCATTTTTACGAATTTATTCTAGTTTTGGAAATAGTCTTGTACATTTTATGATATGTTTTGAAACTGCAATGGAGAAACAAAGGTATGATAAAAAAAACTACTTGATATTGTATTGTCGAATACGTTACCATTATGGAAGACACATTTGCCTATCGACATATTTGCTGCAAGTATGTATACTCGAACATTGTTTAACCTTGTTCAAAAATAGATTTTTGAAGACTTATACACGTGTAGCAAATAATGTGTGGATACTAATGGTAATTCCGAAGTTTGCACAATAAGACATAAAAACAAACATCGTGCCTTTGTTGCTGAATTTAAGGTATTTTTTTATAGTTTTTATTATTGTTGCCTATGTATTTTTTTTAGATTTTTATTTGTTTTTTTGTATATTATGCACGTATTGCATTACATCTTTTATTGAATATATGTTAAAAAATGTATTTGACATGTTTTTTTTTGTTAAAAAATGTTTTTTTTTTGTATAGGTGGTTTTTAACAAAAAAAAAAGATACTACCGTTGTTTGTAGTTGCAAGCATTTCACAAGGCATGGTTATTTACGTCGTCATATTTTTTTCATGCCTAAGGATTATAACTTCTCATACATACCCGATTTGTATGTTCTTAAACGACGGAGAATGGATGTAATTCCTCTGGAGCTACGTATCAAACGAAACAAGGAGGTCCTAAACAACTATGAGAATGAAATTTCGCAAATGAAGCGTTTGAGATTACGGAATCATGCATTGCACGTTTAAGGTCTGATGCCGAAAAGTTTTCATCTTTCATACAAGAACTGAATGAATTGATGAACGAAGTGTTTAACATCATCCCAAATGATCCCACGCCAAAAACGAAGGCAGAGGCGATGCAATCATTACTTAGGGATAAACCACCAAAGAAGGTCGTGAGTAAGGTTCCTCATGGTATTAGGAACAAAGGTTGTGGAACACGGAAGAGATTAGTTGGTTGAGGAAAAAAAGTTGTTGAAGCATGCAAAGAAAAAAAGAAACAAAAGTGTCATACATGTGAAAATTATGTCCGTAAACATGTTTCCAGAAATTTTCCGAAGAAGACAAACTCAAAGGATCTTGAGGAGTCCGAGTCAAAGTCTGAACCAGAGTCGGAAACAGGGAATGAGATCTCGGATGATGGTTTCATGGATGTTGATTGAGTATATTTTTATTTTTTTCATATGGTTTTCAACATTTTTTTACATTTTGTTCGTTTACCTCGTAAAATTAAATATTTCTAAAGGTCATATTTTTTCAATTTATGATATATGCAAATTTTCTATTTGTTTCACAAAAGGTGTTACTGCATATGTGCATTCTTATTAAATTATCTTTATTTCATGGTCTATACATGAAGGTTATGATAACCAAATTTTTATTTTGGTTTAATGTTTTAATTAAGTTGTACATGTGTAAATTATAGTGCCACTGTTCAGATCAATTCAACAGGAAACTGAAAAAACTTCCTTACAAAACCTTTGCATTTTATTGGCAACCATCATGCAAGACAATTGCATTTATGCAATAAATAATCTAAAACTATTCATGAATAATTGTTATTCAAAATGTAAGATTTCTTTTATTAAGTTACATATGTGTAACAACTGTTTTCAAAATATGTAACCTCAACATACATACTTGAGTAAACATAAATATGTTTTTTTACACATAACTGCATATATGCAACATACGCGTGATAAGTTACAACAACAACACATACATTAGGATCCCCAAAAATATAGTCGCATTTATGCAACACCTATTTATAAATTTCAACAAATAAAGAATGTTTAAAAGTTAAAAAAAATAAATATGTATTTTCTAATATTTTACAGTAGTTAACACATGTGCAACAATAAAACGAAGACACCTTAAACACAATACACATGATTTGGTGTCCCCAATCCTTTAACGTTAACAAAGTTAAAGGAAAACCATTCTTAATATGACTAGATTAAAACAAAGTTCCAAAATAATCTAACAAAATCAAAGCTCTATGGTATAAGCAAGGGAAACCATTCTTACTTATGACTATAGACAAAATCAAACATTAAGCCGTACTTTAGATAAATAATTAGGTATCATGCCCGTGTAAACATGAGCTTGTAATCATAATATTGTGTTTGTATAAATTTGGATTAGTTGTTTATTATCAGGAGAATTGTTTGTAGTATATAGTGGTATGACACATTTAAGAATGATTAGCAGTGTTTTAAGTATACCTTTTAAATTGTTATTTAATTTAAGGTATTGGTTGAAATAATGAAAAATAATATTTGATGGTTTTTAACATTATGTACCATTGACTAAGATTACCATTCCCATGCTGCATACTTGGCATTTAGTCACTTTCTTTATATTAATAGGCACAAGCAATATTATGTAAAAAAGGTTAATGAAGGTTTGATATGTTGGAGTATGCCCACTGACACACGTTTGTCATATCAATGCCAATTAAGTCCGGGCCTATTCGGTCATACACCAAACTTCTACCCCGACAGCCCTATGTGAAAAACCGCCGGTCAAAATGGTCAAATTCCAGTTGACCTAGGCTTCACGACCATGAAGGATGCTCCACGGGACGTGAAGTACATTGACCCCACGAGTTCCTCCATGGGCTATATAGCCTGTGGACCAGAGTGGCTTCACGGCCCTAGACGGTTCGTGAAGAGAATCGTGAAGAGAATCCTGAAGGTTAAATGTGCCACTAGCACCTCCACGACTTCCAGAACCCGGCACGGGCCGTGAACCTTTTAAGCTTCACAGGCCGTGAGGGACCGTGAGAGGTTGTGAAGCTCGGAAAACTAAGTGGCACTCAATTCTCATTGGCTTTAGCTTTTTGGTCCAACTAGAATTCATCTGTTGGCCGACTACAGCAAACCAAGTGACGTTTTTTAGGTTTATTTAAGCTTCTAACTTGAGTTTCATAAGAGCCTTTTGTCACTTGAGCATTCAAACACTACAAGCTTCAAACTAAGAGAGTTGTAAGGTTCCAAGTGTGTGTTCCAGAGATCTTAAGGGTTGTAGTACTCCATCAAGTTCAAGGGAATTGTTGGTGGTTCATTTGCTAGCACAAGGTAAAAGTCAAGTTGGTGTATCACTTCGGTGGAAGTGCTTGGAGGCTATTTCTTCAAGCTTTGGTCATCCCATACATACACAACCTTCTCAAAAGTAGCTAGGAGCGAAGGAGGTAGGTATAACTCATTCTACCCTTGTTTTTGTTGCATGCATTTGTCATCAAGTATAATGCCATTTATGGAGTTCTTGTAAAACCTTTGTGAAAATGTTTTAAATTTTTGCTTCCGTTGCGTTTCCTTGTCCTACATGAACTCCTACAGTGGTATCAAAGCCACTTGGTGAGACGAAAGTCTGAAACCTTTGAGGTGTTTAAGACTTACAAAAACGATGTATAAAATCAACTAGGGAAAAGAATTAAGATGCTACGATCTGATAGAGGCGGTGAATATCTTAGTTTTGAATTCCGTGACCATCTAAGGGATTGTGGGATTGTCTCGCAATTAACCCCTCTTAGGACGCCACAATTAAATGGTGTTGCTGAGAGGAGAAACCGAACATTGCTGGATATGGTTCGGTCAAGGATGTGTCGAACGGAAGTTCCCATTACGTTTTGGGGATTCACATTAGAAATGGCCGGTAGAATCCTTAACCTCGTACCAACAAAGAAGGTTAAGAAAACACCGTATGAGATGTGGTATGGAAAGGTTCCATCCATTTCATATTCACGTAAACTAATGGTGTAGACTATGAGGAAACCTTTTCCCCGGTGGCTATGTTGAAGTCTATCCGGATACTCATGGCAATTACCACATTTCATGATTATGAGATTTGGCAAATGGACTCAAAACCGCGTTCCTTAATGGAACACTTTCAGAGGAGGTGTATATGACACAGCCTGAGGGTTTTGTGCATCCAGAGTTTCCGGATAAAGTCTGCAAGCTAAAGAAGTCCATTTATGGACTTAAACAAGAATCTCGGAGTTGGAACCTGTGCTTTGATGAGAAAGTCAAAGAGTTTGGCTTCTCTAAAAGCAAGGATGAGCCATGAGTTTACATTAGAGCTAGTGGGAGCATAGTTGTGTTCCTAGTTCTTTACGTAGATGATATACTACTAATTGGGAACGACGTCCCAACTTTGCAAGGTGTAAAAGCCTAGCTAGGGATTTGTTTCTCAATGAAAGATCTACGGGATGCAGCTTATATCCTTGGGATAAAAATCTACAGAAATAGATCCCGCAGGTTGATCGGCTTGAGCCAGAGTTCGTACATAGACAAGTTCTAAAGAAGTTTAGGATGGAGGACTCCAAGAAGGGGTTCATACCTATGCCGCATGGTTTGGTATTGAGTAAGACTCAATTCCCGAGTTCCCCTGAGGAACGGGAAGTAATGAGGCGAGTACCTTATGCTTCGACAATAGGATCGATCATGTACGCCATGTTCTGTACTAGGCCTGATATATTGGACGGCAGTAAAGAACATTCTCAAGTATCTTCGGAGGACAAAGGAGATGTTCTTGGTATATGGAGGTGAGGAAGAGCTTAGTATAACTTGTTACTTTGATGCTAGCTTCCAAATTGACAGGGATGACTGCCAATCTCAATCAAGGTTCATGTTCCTGTTGAATGGTGGTGCTATCTCCCGGAGAAGCTCCGAACAAGACATTGTGGCCGATTCTACTACCGAGTCGGAGTATATTGCGGCCAGTGAAGTTGCAAAGGAGGTTGTGTGGATGAGGAAGTTCATCCAAGATTTGGGAGTGGTTCCTAGCTGATCTGACCCTGTTAAGGTATTTTGTGACAACGAGGGTGCAGTTGCTTTGGCGAAGAAACCAAGGTCTCACCGACGCACAAGGCATATTCCACGGAAGTATCATTACATCCGGGACGTGGTCGATAGTAGAGATATTGTCATCAGCATAGTACACACGGATAGCAATGTGGCGGATCCGTTCACCAAACCGTTATTGCAGGCGAAGCACGATGTCCACACTCGTGCTATTGGTATTAGATTTGCTAACGATTTGGTTTGATTATGTACTTGCTTATTGTATTTGATGTATTTCCCTTTTGGGAATGTTGAGACTATAGTATTTATTGTATTTATCGATTATTAAATAGAGATTTAGTAATACGCAAGTTGCGGGTATTTCTGTAAATCAATACTGTGTTCCAACTTAGCATGTTTTATTCTTCCCTGAATGTGCATACATTCTAAATGTCCACAGCCAGTCATTCTTCAAGGGAAGGAAGTATGAACGAAGGCTGAGGGAAGTGATTGGTCAGGTGTCCTATGGTGATTGGGACACAGGGACGCAATTCTTCGCCTGTACTTGAAAATGTTTCAAGTGAGTGGACGACCCACACCTGATTTCACTTCGTGGTACTTGTTATGAGTGAATCAGGATAATAACATCATTTCGTCCTTAGACTGCAGATGCATGTGTCTGCATCACTTTGGTTTGCTTTGTTCTAGTTGCTTTCAAACGCAGTCCGTAACTGGCTGTTATAAAGGGAGTAGCTGGGCAAAGTATGATCAATTTGATGGGAAATGTAGTCAAAGGAATTTGTTCATCTGTTTAGAGAGATATCCATGAGCCTCTTGTTGATTTGGCGCTGACACCACAATGCATGGCCATGCTCAAGTGTGCAATGATTTTTATGTATAATCGATTGCAACTTGTATATTTAGTCACCACCAATCTTAATCGAGAAACACTATAAAGGACTGAGAATGACTTTGTACCATGTCTAGTCTTTACTTGGATATCATGAACAATGGGATGATTGATTGTTTATCTATAGGACCATTTCAAACCAATTGGGTTGTGATCTGGTACTTGTGAGGGATGACATACCCCGTTCTGACTTGGGGGCACAGATGTCTTGCTAGAGGATGCTCTATGTCTGTGATATCTTGGATACGGTGTGCCATGTGCAAGTGGAAGTCTATTGGAGTATGCCACTGACACACGTATGCCATGTGAAAGTACGAGTTCCTCCATGGGCTATATATCCTATGGACTAGAGTGGCTTCACGACCCTATACGGGTCGTGAAGGGAATCATGAAGGTTAAATGTGCCACGAGTACCTCCACGACTTTCGGAACCCGGCACGGGCAGTGAAGCTTTTAAGCTTCACGAGCCGTGAGGGACTGTGATATGTTGTGAAGCTCGGAAAACTAAGTGGCACTCAATTCTCATTAGCTTTGGCTTTTTGGTCCAATTAGAATTCATCTTTTGGCCGGCTACAACAAACCAAGTGACGTTTTTGAGGTTTATTTAAGCTTCTAACTTGAGTTTCATAAGAAACTTTTGTCACTTAAGCATTCATACACTACAAGCTTCAAACTAAGAGAGTTATAAGGTTCCAAGTGTGTATTCCAGAGATCTTAAGGGCTGTAGTACTCCATCAAGTTCAAGGGAATTGTTGGTGGTTGATTTTCTAGCACAAGGTAGAAGTCAAGTTGGTGTATCACTATGGTGGAGGTGCTTGGAGGCTATTTCTTCAATCTTTGTTCATCCCATGCATACATAACCTTCTCAGAAGAAGCTAGGAGCTAATAAGGAAGGTATAACTCATTCTACCCTTGTTTTTGTTGCGTGCATTTGTCATCAAGTATAATGCCAATTATGGAATTCTTGTAAAACCTTTGTGAAAATGTTTTAAGTTTTTTGCTTCCGTTACGTTTCCTTGTCCTACATGAACTCCTACATGATATACTCTTTTTTTTTTGGATAGTTTGGAGCATTTGCACTTGATTCTAGCAATATTGTTTTAATACACTTTAATAAGGCTTTAAGAATTTGAAGTTTATACTTCAACTAAAATTGTAACGTATCGCACTTGAATGTAGCAGGAATCATGTTCAAAGCATTGCTTAAACATTGTTCCATATTTACAATACATTTGCATTATTTGGATAATTCGAGAGTTGCTACCGGTGCGTAAATAAAGTAAAAAAAGTAGATGTTCTGAAGGTAGGAGGTTGATGTTAGTACGAAAAACCTAAAACATGGATAATATTCAAAGCCTCAACACGTAATGTCTTACGTGACGAGGCCATGTTAGATACAAAAGACTGAGAACTTCACTTCTCGATCCCGGTTTAGCACACTTATATTATTTGAGAAGAAAAGGATACTGTGCTTTTTGAATTGGAACGCTTCTTTAAACTATTGCCACCCGGGTCCATCAAGCACCAAATGATCATCAACACTACCCGGACTGTAGGTCGTCATTCGCATATCCACTTGGATGTCGCCAGCTACGATTTTGGCTTAGTTGAAACACATGAGATTATGATCTCTTGCATATTCATCATGAATGGTATGCATTTTATACAAGTAATAAGTAAACAAAGATGTATGAGCATTTTGAAAGACGTGAAGTTAATAATATTAAGAAACAGGGGTCGTTTGTCATGTCTTACCAGCCTTTGCCTTTTCAATGCACTCCTATGTACCACCTTCTCAAACACATGAATATCAGTAGCAACATTAGGAATATGCTGCCTTGGTCGAACAGGAGTAACTGGGAACACTATTATGTCTATAAAAATTAAAAGTGTAGCATTAGTGTTAAGAAGGAAGATGTTAGCCAGTTAGGCAATTTGAATACACTGATTGGTAACTCATGGTTTCAAGTTGCATCCCTTAATAACAAAAAATAGAAGCTGCCTAAACAGTTCGCATACTATCTAACTAATACCAAAGATGTGTTGACATGTATCTACTTTATGGCTACTAAGCTGGAATACTACCAGATAAGATTGCAAATCTGTTATTTTATTGTACAATTACACATGGAACATAACTATTAATAATAAATAAAGCAATACCCATACCTAAACACATACTAAATGATGAATTGAGACAGTGGGCCCCAAAAGAGAATGGAACTTTGGAAGATGAGGCAAAACATGTACATGAATTTTAGTTACTACATAGATTGTGAACGACTTAACATTGCCTTTAGATAATTTAAGTGAATAAAATAGTTACACGTCATTGTTACCTTTGTCAGACGGGTAGACAATTTTTTTGTGAGTGTATATCTTCTCGGAAAATCTGTAGAAATAGGATTTGAACTCCTGAGACTGTTCATGTGTGAATAGTATTACATCATACTCATAGATTTCCAGCTGTATGAACATACGTTCCCAGTGGTTGCCATGAAATCCGGCGAGGCTGCCGTTTTTCCTCATCACTTCAAGACTTTATGTTCTGCCTTTTGCAAACATGTTGACCACATTAGGGATGTCACGTTTAATTTCTTCAAACTACTGTTTATGAATCTCCTGTATAAAAATTTTATTATTAATATAGTTGCTTGGAAGTATTATTTTAATTTGGTCCATTACAAGAGTTAATATCATTCTTGTTACTAACAATGTGCATATACAATATGTATAAATAGTAATCAATAACTTAACTATAAACTTATCTGCATCATTTGTTTGCAAGGCATATCCATATACCCTGTCATTTTCGGGAATAGCAGCATTTAGAGGATAGATATTGATTTTGAAAATATTGTGATGTATAACACGAATCGGACCATCTGGTTCGATCTCAATATGTAGTAGGTCAGATAGCAAGATACAGCAATCTTGAGTAAAACGCTCCCATTCTGGGCCACATAGTATCCACTGTTTCAAGTTGGAGAATTTGGTCTCCACGTCAATATGGTATTGTTGGTTTCTTGATGTTACTATCAGTTTTTCCGGCTTGTTGTTACCCAAAATGTAGGATAATGTAATCGGTAGTAAGGCATACTTACCAAGCTTGTATCAATTTCCATGTAAGCTTTCCATCGTAGTCTGCGCAGATTAATAGATAGATCTTAAATATTAGCAAAGGCTTTAAAGAACATAGTAGATGGATGAATACATAAATTAGCAACATATTCAAAATAATATCATGTTAATATAAAGGAAGATATACAAAACTGCTTTGATGGTTTGATTTCATAGATTTACAATAGGCCTATATAGTTATTTGCATGCCAACAGAAGTACAAAAAATTATTGTGGGCTCAAAATAAACCAACCTTCTATGTTCCCTTCAAACATAGATCCAAAACACACCATAGGTTTGGTCAAGCTAAATAGTTCAAAACTGTTGTGATTTACATGGTACAACTTGCACAGCGGAAAATAAACTAAATCCCAATCCCAAGGATCACAACTGGATCAACTAGGGGAACAAGACAGATAATAAGATTCATATTGATCAAATATTATATATAATAAAGATTATACAGGATAAGAAATATACCCATAGACTTCTATAAAAGGATACACAACTACTGCACCCGTAAACCCGGCTGCTAGACCACCTGAATAATACCCACAACAAAATATCATGTCCCGTGTGTGTGTCTCAGTTTATTACTGCCGCAAACACCCCCCGAAGGGGCTGCCACCGATCGGAAACTGCCGCAAGGCGTTCTTCGGCCGTGCGCTACTGTCGCCGGAAAAACCACTGAAGCCGAGCGGCCGCAAAGGGGCTCCCTGCCGCTACCATCGTGGCGCCGCCGCTGGGTCGCGCCGCTACCTCCACCTCCGCCGCGTTGGTGGTGGTGTAGTAGTGTTTGGCCGTCGAAAAGAGAGAGGGAGAGAGAGAGCTTTTTGTGGCTTTTTAATTAACCTTTCACTCATATATATGATTAATTAGCCTAGATTAATCCCTACTTATACAAAATAGACGGATTAAGGCTTTTAAGCCCGGTCCGAATCAAAACTTTGACTCTTTGACAAAAAACTACCATCTAGTTTGATTAATATTAATTAATTGACTAATCATTAATAATTCTTCAATCAAATTTTAATTAAATATCTACTGATATTTAATCTCTCTTAAATAATAAATATATATTTATTATTTATTTACTGGATAATTAATTCACAATTAATTATCTCCGTGCACACAAGTTATTATTTTCTTTGTTCAAGATTGGATGTGCAGCTGTGTGACCCTTTAATGACTCATAGTACCTGGATATGATGACACATGTACATTATCCCTCCACACAATCCATCAGATTCCTACTTGTACACGATAGTTACACTCACTTGTGCATCATAAGCCTAAGGAGATCCCTAGCCAGACACTTACGTTAACCACGACTATAAGTTCTCTTATGTCAAGAGATTATGTAATCACCTTCTTGGATTACCTGGATTTTCCTTTGGATCACGATATTCCCTAATGTGGATTTCGGACATGGAGCACGTGATCTATCCCGAAAATCCAGATTATGTTTCTTGACTTCTGATCTCAACTAAAGGCTATTACGGATTCACCGAATCATGTTCATTAATCTATCTGAGCGCAACCACACATTTCATTTAGTCTCAACCGTCAAGGGGCCCTGGAATACCTCCTCTTACTTAAGAGAAGGTGCAAATCCCATCTTGACTGCTTGCATTTGAGCACACGTCTTCCGCTGCACCTAGATACGCCCGTTATAGTTACCCTGTTACGGCATAACGATTGAACGTTCCAAAGCACAGAAGTCCTCATGCCCCAAACCAAACATCTTAGGTCTAAGGACAACCAATCAGCTAACTCATGTCAAAGACTCCATGAAGTTAGTCTGATGCTGGTCATCTCCAATATTTGTACCTCTGACAAATATCTATAACTACTTATCCATAAAACTTGTGATGTTATTCTCTACACGAATAAACCATCAAGTATTTATAATAGCGTTAGTATCTCCATGATGTGGCTCCCACCGCATCAAGTAGTTACGGAGTAATTTTGATATAACAAGGCTTGTATATCATGGATAAATATATATGCTAAAAATGGAGAATATTAAAACAGTTATATTAAACCTCCTATTTCCATCACGCAGAAATGTTTAATACATAATCATAGGTTTCAAATTAAATGCATACATCTAATTAATTACTGAAACTCGCTGCTAGGTCGAACAAGCATGTCTCTAATGCTTATATCTAGCAAGCGCCTTTGTCAACGGATCAGCTACATTGTCATCTGTCAGTATCTTTCATATCCTCACATCTCCCATTCTGATAATCTCTCGGATGATATGATACTTCTAAGTACGTGCCAGGTCTGCTGGTGATTTTTTGGTAATTTTTCTTGCGCTAAAGCTCCCATATTATCACAAAATATATCAATCGGTCTAGAGATACTGGCAACAACTCTAAGATCCGAGATAAAATTCCTCAGCCAAACCGCTTCCTTTGTTGCATCATTTGCTGCAATGTACTTGTTGGGGTTCTATGAACACAGCGGAAGCACGGGAACAACAAGCAAATGCAAGAGTACAAGCAAACAAAGCATAAAACCCCATTAATGGACCAGACTCTATAACTTGATATTTGCAACATGGAAAAACAAAGAGAAAGAAAGATATACCTTTCTCCTTAGCTCCAGCAACTTGTTGAAGAAGATGGTGTTGACTATGAAACAAAATAGCTTCCCTCTATTTTAAGTCCACCCCGGGTTTTTTCAATCCTCAAGTACTAGCAACCTTGTGTGGACTTCAAAGCCTTGAATCCACACAAGAATAACAATCCTCTCTTCTATATCTCCTGGAACTTGCTCATTCTCACTCTAAAATGAAAACCCACCAATGGAGCTCTAAGTGAGAGAAGAACTATTCTAGAGAGAAAAGGGATGTAGAGAGAGAGAGTAGAAAGTGAGTTCACCGGGAAAAATGAGGCAAAACCGACCATTTCTACTCCCCATGACCGGCCATGTGCCTTTTAAAAAGCAAAGACATGCATTGGTCCAAAGGGGAGGTGGAAGACAAAAGTTGCATGTTGTCAGACGAATTTCCGCGCCGCGTACCCGTAGGTTTCCGCGCCGCGGAAACACCTAGTCGCGTGACCTGACAAGTGCCGCGTCGCGGAATCTTCCTGCACACCAACTTCTCCACTTTGACACTTTCAGTCCCTCATCTTTCATTTCTGTCAGGATTGATCCCCTGCGTGTGACCTAATAGGCCCACACTTTATTGGCAGTGATCCTAATGGCGTACGTGCGTCAGTAGCCATACTCCAACAAACTCCCACTTGCACATGACACACCGTACCCATAAACCACAGACAAAGAGCGGCGTCTAGCAAGGCATCTCTTCCCCCAACAAGCATGGGTTTTGTCATCAAGAACAAAAACCAAATCCAGAATCAGATACGGAATGGTCCTATAGATAAGTGATCATTCATCCCTTCGTTCGCGATATCCGTGTGAACACGAGACATGGTTAAATGTCAATCTCCAGATCGTTCACGATTATGTTTCTCGATCTCGATTGATGGTGACCCAAAATCTAGTTGCAATCGATCAAATATCATCGCAACTTGAGCATGGCCATGCATTTTACGTCAGCGCTCAATCATCGAGGGGCCCATGGATATCTCTCTAAAACTAGAGGAACGAATCCTTTTGACTACATTGCTCCGCCACATACACCATACTTTACCTAAAAGCTCCCTTTATAACAGCCAGTTACGAACTGCGTTTGAAAGCAATCAAAGCAAAGCAGATCCATGTTTTGGAACACATGTATCTCCAGTCTAAGGATAAAATGATATTATCATCCTGACTTACTCGTGACAGAAACCATGAAGTAAGTTCAGGTGCGGGTCGTCCAGTCACTTGACCATTGCAAGCACAGGCGAAGTGTTGCGTCTCTTTTATCTAATCCATTATTAGATAGCGACCAACCACTTCCCTCAGCCTTATCTCAAACTTCCTCCCCGTGAAGAATGACCGACTGTGGACACTTAGAATGACGAGCATTCTGGGAAGTGTTAAACATGCTAAGATGGAACACAGTAAGGATTCATAAAATATCCGCCCTCGGTGCATTATTAAATCACATTTATTAATCAATATAGTATGAAGTACAATACTGCTTAATGTTCCCCAATATATATCAAACATATAACTAAAAACAAACTCAAGCTTTGTTCACCTAGGCCTAGTATGGTAAACATCACTAGCCCGTGACAACAGCTTAGTTAACGGATTTGCCATAAAGCTATCCGTGTAAACTCTGTTGGCGATCATGTCTCTACCTCAACCAATCACTCATAAAGTATGCGTTGGTGAGACCATGACGCTTCTTTCAATCCATCGTACCTTCATTGTTTCAGAAGAACACAATAAGGTAAATGATTACTCAGACTTTGGTTCTTATAGTAAAGCCATCATACCCTCATTGTCTCAGAAGAACCCAATAGGGTCATTGATGCTTCAAGAACCATTTTGATCAACAACACCATATTTTATAGGATCATGAACTCCGATTGAGATCGGCAGTTATCCCATTGTATTCAGAAGTTGACACTAGAGTAACAACTTACTCTTGCTTCTTTCACAATAGAGTACCAAGAACATATCTAAATATTTCTTGATCTCTTAAACCGGTTTTGTATATTCTATAGTCGTCATGGACGCATAATTCCTTACTTTATCTTTTGAACAACAATATAAGGTGAGGACATTATCTCCACTTCATCGCAAATATAGAATTACAACAACGCTCCCACTAGCCCTGACATTCATTTGTGTTTCATCCTTGCTCATTGAAAACTCAAACGATTGATTTTCATATTAAAGCAAAGGTTGTAACCTTGAGATGCTTATTTAAGTCCACCATGGGACTTCTTTTGCTTGTAGACTTCACAAGGATACACTTAATGTAACAGACCATCGGACAGTGTTATGAGCACTTCCTCAGAGAATTCCTATTAAGGAATGTGGTCTTTGCATTAAGTTTTCGCAGCCATGAAAGGCACTAAAATCACAAGTATCCGAGTTTATTTCAACATAACCACCGGTAGAGAATTTTTTTGGATGATACCCTCCTCATGGTCAATCATCATAAAACTATCTCCTACTAGTCGGTATTTGAAGTTGTCTACGAATTCAATATTCGACATAACCACTGAGAGAAAGTCATCATATGATACCTTCCACATGGTCAATCATAGATCTTTCCTATCAGTCGGTATTCGAAGTCATAAACCTATCCATGTTGGTCTCTTTTCAAAGAACCATTTATACCTTTCGAGTTTCCACTCAACGGTTGGGTCTTCCAAGTCCAATACTTGGATATCCCACATGGATTGCATCTCATTTTCATCGCCCCTTTCATTCTAGCAAACTCTAGGCCCACTCTTGTTTTGGTAGTTTGATGTAAACATCATTAAGTCGTCTCCCTCAGATATGAAACTATATCTTTCCGGCCTTATGACAACTATTACCAAGTTTAAAGAGGTAATGATTTAATGTCAGGTGCTCCAGCATAGCCATGCTGAGCTTTTGATTGCTAGTGCCAACATCAGGTTTTCCATTCAAGGTAAACTTTACTCCCACTGGCACCTGCAGATATTTGAAACCTTTTCTTTTGAACAACGATACTCCTGTTCAAATATCCTATGGCCACATTAGAATACCCAATGGAGTAGCACCTCTAGATTCCGGGTTCCTCCAAGACAAACTAACCACAGGTTGAGGAATTCGGACTTTGTGATGGACTAGCAAAGACACACTTTCTAGTATCATCATCTAGGGTGCATACTTAACCATCTTTGTTGGTTTGGCTTTTGGAACATTTCCCGCCAATCTCAAAGTACTCCCCAAACTATAGGGTACTTTGGTTAAACTCATCATAATCGGACCATTACTAGAATGTCCGGTTCCTCCACTTGGCGGCCATATATAACAATATGTCCTAGGAGGTTTGAATTATGAGACAAAACCATAATTCTCATGATGGTCATAAAACTCAGAACTATGTCCTCAACATCTCTATTAGATTTGAGTATTATAGTCTTATGCCCTCTTAGTCATGTACTTTGTCACGGATGTGTCTTGAACACCTTTCAAGGCTTCAGACGAGTGTCTAACAAATTAAACATATTCATCCTTTTACCTTCACTGGTAAGGTAACAAAGTACCTAATGTTACTCTTTAGGTTTTGCTTGAATGGTTTACACACAAAAGTGTGAACGAAATCCATCAAGCCTTCATTCCTCTCACATACAAAAGTGAAGGATGTTTGAGTCATTTTATCCTAATAAATAAGATTTACAATCATCAATTGATCCTAGATCAAAAGATCCAAGTTCCTAACCACATGGAGCTTGGTGATGCAAGTCTTATTTATATGGTTAAATTGACTTTAACAATACGAGTAACATGTACAAATCATTCACGATCAATCTATTACTTCATAAGCAAACGCTTATAATAAATGCCACAACATGGATAAACTTTCATATAAGCCACCAAATACATAATTTATAAGAAGTTAATCCATCGTTATCAAAAGGCATAAAAGATACATTGTTTCTAGCCACGTAGGGCGTAAAACATAGATCTAACAAAGTAATAGACTAGCTGGAAGGAGTGGCAAGATCCCAACTTCCAATCCTTTTCAAATAGGGACAACCATCTTGTTTCCCGTTATGAAGTCCAGCTCTCTACAGCTTCTACTTCTTTCTAACACCTGCACTTTGCATCAAACAAAATTGTGACAAACGTGAGTGTTATGGCTAGTATCCAAAACTTGCCCATAGAAGTAGATAAATAGTAAAGTTTGATCATGAATGTACCTTAAGCTTTGGAGCCAATATTTCTCATCTTGTGCATCCTCAGCTCATCAAGGCACTTAGGACAGGTGTGGCGGCGCCAATTTCCATGCTTTCCACAAAAGTAGCAAACTTTCCCATTTGGAGTCTCATCTTGAGGTGCAATCTCATTGCCCTTCGACTCCTTGAACATGGTGAGCTTAGTAGAACCAAGCTTCCCATTTGAGGTAGCTCGCCTTTTTGTAGCCATAGCGAGAGTGGACGAGGTTAGCTTACCTTTGGCCATGTTAGACTCAAGAGTCTTCAGCATGCCATGAAGCTCCATTAAGGATTTATCCATACCATGCATGTGATAATTCATAACGAATTGCTCATATGATGGTGGAAGTGATCGGAGAACAATATCCATCACCATTTCCCTCTCAATGGTAAATCCTAGCCTCTCCAAGCGTTCCACAAGTGCTTTCATCTTAAGCACGTGAATGCTTACGCTCTCACCATCCTGCATCCGGCAACCAAGTAGTTCATTTAAACACCCATACCGTTCTTGCCTTGCTTGTTGTTGGAACATGTCCTTCAACTCAAGCATCATCTCGTATGCATTTAGATCCTCTAATTTCCTTTGCAAGTTAGGGATCATCATGCTTAACATGAGACAAGAGACCTCATTGGTGTCCTTAACGCGTTTATTATACGCATCAAGAATAGTCCTACTTGCGTTGGTAGCAGGGGCTTCTGGAAGGGGTTCCTCAATGGTGTGTAACTTGTCTTCGTGTCGTAGGACAATGCGCAATTGCCTAGACCAATCCATAAAGTTACTCCCATCGAGTTTCTCCTTCTCAAGAAACGTACATAACGTGAAGTTGGTGTTGTTGATGCTAGTCGACGTCATCTATGAAACAGAGTGGTTTTAGTTAGTTTGATTGAAATCCTCGTTAAAATAATTACCCCATGTGTTAAAGAAAAAACAACTATTTTAACAAGGGCTAAGAACCCTATTTCACCATGCACCGTGACGGGTTTTCCGCGGATCACGTGGCAAAGCTATTTAGGCCGGCAACCATTGACTGATTGCAATCCATTATTGCAACTCTTAGTTACTTACGGGATCCTACTTGTCAACCATTGTGCCAAGTTTGGCATGTTTGATCCTTCCACACCGATTCTCAATTAATATTTTGCATAACTCGGCTAGAGCTCGACAATCATCCAAAAAATTACATTGAAACCGTAAATCAACCATCAAGATACACGGTGGTACTCTCGCCCAAAATCGACTCGGCTAAAGCTCGACAATCAACCTTGCGAGTTGCCACACGCACCTTCCACACAGCTCATGCAAAGGCTAACTCGGCTAAAGCTCGACAATCAACCCTTACACGACTAGATTCGGGTGGTGTCATCTTATTGCTGGTGTGCGATTTACATTTTAGAAAACGGGATTAAGTTTTCCGGTTAAAGAACCATTTTGAGTATGATTAACAAAAAGTGACAAAAACCAAACGTTCTCACTAATCGGATACTAAACCATCGTTAAATCCGTTTGTTAATCGAGTGTGCGCGCGAGAGTTTGTTAAACCATCTTTAAAAACTCTTGGGTTTTATTATTTACAAAAATTGTCTAGCATGCAATAGTCCTACAACTCATGCATAAACAATATAATAAAACCATCACACGCATACAACAAATTGGTAACCATGCCCCTAAAACCTATGCGTTTTCCCGTGAGCCACTACGGGAAAACAAAGTCATCTAAGGACCAAAAGCCTTGACTTCGGATGTGCTCCCACTAAACCCGCTACCTCCATTGGGCCTCTCGGATTCGTGTTCACAAGACGTCACTCCATTGACTCCCGATGGTTGCTCCATATTACAATTACATAGAAAAAGAAATAAATGGCATGCAAGCCACAATTTAACTTCTAGTACAAATACATAATATGGAATATTTAAATGGCATGCAAGCCACATATACAAAATTACATACCAAATAAATAAATTTAATTATTACAAACCATGTGACTTAAAGTCACCAAATGAATGAATAATTTAAAATACAACCAAACATCCACAAGGTCTAGGGCATATCTATGGTTACCAACATCACAAGAACAAACAACCAAGTTCACTAATGAACAACAACATGGTGTGCCACACAAAACCATGTAAACTTATGTATAATGGTTAAGATTTTTACAAAACACTCAAGGCACTAAAAATCCCATGTACTTATGCCTTAGTAACACCAAACCATTTTTGATGAAACATATTCATAAATACATAATGTAAGTATATATGCAATTACCATTTTCATGCCAAAATAATAATCCACATATAAATACACCAACCATTATACAAGGCAACTTACAAAAACCAAATTTTAATTTCTGGACAAAAAATCCAGAAACCAAAATTTAGTGCCAAAAACCCAAAAAACAATTTTCTTTAACAAAAAGAAAAACAGATTCTGCCCAGGTAAGTTCGCGCCGCGGACCCAACAACAAGACCGCGCCGCGTAAAAACACTGGCAGAAACCAAATTTCGTCCCGTCATTTTCCGCGCCGCGTGACCACAAGAGTTCCGCGCCGCGGAAATCCACTGGACAGAAAACTAAAAACTTATTTTCGGGTTTTTCAGGCCACCATGTGCAAATACAGTATAGAGGTGGCTCTGATACCACTGTTGGGGTTCTATGAACACAGCGGAAGCACGGGAACAACAAGCAAAAGCAAGAGTACAAGCAAACAAAGCATAAAACCCCATTAATGGACCAAACTCTATAACTTGATATTTGCAACATGGAAAAACAAAGAGAAAGAAAGATATACCTTTCTCCTTAGCTCCAGCAACTTGTTGAAGATGATGGTGTTGACTAGGAAACAAAATAGCTTCCCACTATTTTAAGTCCACCCCGGGTTTCTTCAATCCTCAAGTACTAGCAAGCTTGTGTGGACTTCAAAGCCTTGAATCCACACAAGAACAGCAATCCTCTCTTCTATATCTCCTGGAACTTTCTCATTCTCTCTCTAAAATGAAAACCCACCAATGGAGCTCTAAGTGAGAGAAGAACTATTCTAGAGAGAAAAGTGATGTAGAGAGAGAGAGTAGAAAGTGAGTTCACGGGGAAAAATGAGGCAAAACCGACCATTTCTACTCCCCATGACCGGCCATGTGCCTTTTAAAAAGCAAAGACATGCATTGGTCCAAAGGGGAGGTGGAAGACAAAAGTTGCATGCTGTCAGACGAATTTCCGCGCCACGTACCCATAGGTTTCCGCGCCGCGGAAACACCGCGTCGCGTGACCTGACAAGTGCCGCGTCGCGGAATCTTCCTACACACCAACTTCTCCACTTTGACACTTTCAGCCCCTCATCTTTCATTGCTGTCAGGATTGATCCCCGGCGTGTGACCCAATAGGCCCACACTTTATTGGTAGTGATCCTAATGGCGTACGTGCGTCAGTGGGCATACTCCAACAGTACTCAGCTTCTGTAGTTGGATCTACTATCGTATCTTGCTTCTGGCTTTTCCAAGATATAGCTTATCCGTTTAGGGTAAAAACAGACCTTGACTGCGACCTAAAGTCATCTTTGTCTGTCTGGAAGCTCGCATCTGTATAACCAGTCACACTGATTTCATCCGTGCTTCCTCCAAAGACCAAGAACATTTCCTTTATCCTTTTCAAATACTTGAGAAGTTTATTGACAGTCTCTCAATGGGCTTCACCTGGATTTTGCTGATATCTACTCGTAAGGCTTATGGAGTAAGCAACATCGTGCCTAGAACATAACAAGGCATACAAGATCGATCCTACAGCCGAAGCATAAGGAACCGTTTTCATCCTCTTCTGCTCTACTGGAGAAGTTGAACATTGAGTCTTGCTCAAGGGTATACCGGATCTCATTGGAATGAATCCTTTCTTGGATCCATCCATCTTAAAGCGTTTCAACACTTTATCGATGTATGTACTTTGACTAAGTCCGATCAGCAGCCTAGATCTATCTCTATAGATCTTTATACCAAGTATATATGCGGCTTCTCCCAGGTCCTTTATCTGGAAACACTTACCTAAGCAAGATTTTACTCCTTGTAATGCTGGTATGTCGTTTCCTATGAGCAGTATGTCATCCACATACAGAACCAGGAAGATTACTACGCTCAGAATAAACTTTGTGTACACACAGGACTCGAACTCGCTTTTGGTAAAACCAAAATCTTTGATGCGCTCATCAAAGTGCAAGTTCCAGCTTCTAGATGCTTGCTTTAATCCATAATGGATTTTAGCAACTTGCATACTTTGTTTGGATTCTTGGAGTCCTCAAAACCGTCTAGTTGTGTCATATACACATCCTCCGTTTGTTTCCCGTTAAGGAAAGCAGGTTTAACATCCATTTGCCCTATCTCATAATTGAAGTATGCAGATATTTCCATAAGAATTCTAATAGAGTTAAGCATTGCTACTGGCGAGAAGGTTTCATCATAATCAATACCATAAGTTTGAGTGAAACCCTTCGCAACAAGCCTTGATTTGAAAGTATGCACTTTTCCATCCATGTCCGTCTTCTTCTTGAAGACCCACTTGCAGCCAACAGCTTTACTGTGTTGTGGCAAGTCTACTAACCCCCAAACTTGGTTGTCATACATGGATTGCATCTCTGCCTTCTTGGCATCAAGCCATTTGTCAGACTCACTGCCTGACACAGCGTCCTTGTAGGATGTGGGTTCTGTTGGGATTTCCAGAACACGCAACGGAAGCAAGAACAACCACAAAAAGCAAACATGTGTTCAAAAACATGAAATCCCAAAGATGGATCAACTCTATGTAACAAAAATAGCAACATGCAAGAAGGTTAGAATGTTATACCTTGCTCCTAAATCCAGAAAACTGCTTGATGGTGGTTGATGTTGGTTTGAAAGCAAGAACCTTCTTCTTCTTCTTCTCTTGAAATCGCACCCCGGGTACAAGTCCAACAACTAGTGCCAGCTATCTTGTATAATATCTTCTCCCAGAAATATTATGCAAGAACAGCAAAATAAGTCTTCTGGAACCAAGTTTATTGATCACCAAATCACCAAATCTAGGTATGAAGTGAAGAGAGGATTTTGTAGCAAAAGTGAAAAAATAGTCAAGAGAAAAACAAATGCTCCATAAATGAGTTCTTTTATAAACCCCAAAGTGTCCCTGGAGCTTCCTCTAACCGGCCAAGATCAATCTAGAACTCTTCATGCATTGGCCAAGAGTGTAGGTGATCTTGACATAAAGTTCATGCAGTGGTAGCGCCGCTAACCAAGAGTTAGTGGCGCTATACCTTAGCCCGTAGCGGCGCTAACGCGGCCTGACTTTGAAACGACATAAAGCACTTGCAGCCTTAGCGGCGCTAACTCGTTAAGTTAGTGGCGCTAACGCGGCCTGCATTGCTAACTTTCACATTTGCCATCTTTGGTCCCTCAACCTTATTTTCTGTCATGTTAGACCCTGGTGTGTGACCCATATATAGGCCCATACATCATCGGCAGCGCTTCAAGGCGTACGTATATTATCGGGCAGATTCTAACAAACTCTCACTTGCACATAATATACCGTACCCTAGTGAGCACAGACAGAGAGCGGCCTCTAACAAAGCATCAATGCCCCCAAGTCTGTATGGGTTCTGATTACCTGCAGAAAACCATCATACTAAAAGTAGTGGCGTAGGAAGAAACTTATACGGCAATAGGGGGCATTTTTACCACAGTGTGCTGTTTTTGCTTGTTTTAACCATTTTAACTGCTTTGACACCTTTTTGGGTTCTGAGGACTACTAGACATGTCATTTGAAAAGATGTTTGTCTTTGTAGTCTGATTTGGACACGATCTGGTGGATCTGTAGTTGAATTCTGATATGTCGTTGCTTGCCTGATCATGTTTGATTGTTGAGTCTGAGTCTTGATAACTCGAGTGATGATTCTTGCATGATAATGTGGTTTTGTTGAGTATTAGAGCAGCATGCTATGCGCTCAATCTATTCAAGTCTTCATATTATGTGTTGTATTGTGTTATTGCCATGATTAGTCTCGATGATTCGAAAGCCTAAGTGATCTGTTATCCTACTGTTTGCCTTCGGTGTTAGTTTATGTTTGTTACTGTAGTTCTTGATTAATTTAGTTCATTCTGTCACTTGCTTAATATTAATTATGCTGATCAAACAACAATGAGACTTAAGTATTGGTAGCTTCCTGTCCTGGTGGAACGATATCCGGTCTTACCGAGTCTATACTACTATTGACCAGGTTATACTTGCCTGAGTCGTGTGTAGTATCTGCTTAGTAACATCGCTTTTATAAAATTAAAACGAGGTTGTGTCCCAAAATTTTATAACAAGAAAAACCCGCAGTCGAGAGCACACCAGGACCTCTTTAGGCCAACGGTGTACACGAAGTGTTACTTATCTTGAACAAGTGGGAGTCTGTTAGATTATGTGCAGAGATAGATAACACGTGTCATCGTGTCCAATACTATGTGACACTAAAGGATCACACTGTTACACACCCGTTTAGAACCATTTGGATTTTTACCAAGTTGTATGTGTGTGGAATAATTAATTAGTTAATTAATTATTGAGAAGGAAAAATAATAATAGTTATTTATTAGTTTAAAGCAGGAATTAATATTTAGTTTAAATATTAATTGGACCAATTAATTAATAGTTATTAATTAATTAGAAAAGTCAGAGGGTGTTTTCTGTAATATAGTAATAGTTTAATTAAAGCTGGGCTTTAATTAAACGGGCTTGGGCTTTAATAAGGTTTATTATATAAATAGCCTTATAAGTCTTGGAATCACATAATAATAATATTACAATTGCAATTAGAAAACCCTAGCCTCCTCCTCCTCTCTTTGTCTGCGTCGAACTCAAGGAAGCCCCAAGGGGGTTCTCGGCCTCGGTCGAACACACACACACGCGTAGGCTTGCGTGATCGAGTTTTTGGTGAAATCTTGTGACGGTCTAGCAGCATGTTCGAGGTGGTGTAGTAGCATTGTTCTACCTTTAGATATCTGGATTAAAGTTTCAAGTTCTTGCTGAAAGGTATAATCGTTGATCCTTATTCTTTGTTTAGTTTCCTGTACAAGTTAGATGAGATCACTAGAGGGGGTTTTTGTTTATCTCCGCTGCGTATGTTTTTATACCCTACAAAACCCTTCAGTTACGAGTATCGGGTTCAGAAGACGGGTCGGGTTAGGATCCAGTCTCTGATCAGTTACGAAGTGAGGGGACTGAGTCCATGATTTCAGGAGCTGCCCCTGAAAATCACAACCACCAGGCTACTGGGTCAGCTATATATATATCGCCCCAGCCAGCCTCCTTCAGCACCTACGAAAATCAGACTGCTCCTCTCCCTCTCTATGTGTTTTTGCTTCTCGTTTTCTGCCATCATTCTTCCTGAGTATCAGAAAAATCAATGTTGTGATTTTTGGTTCTTGAGGCTTCATTAAATCCTGGGTTTATTGCGTTTAGAGGCTGCAGCAATACAGCAACGTATCACCTTAAAGGACAGGAGATTTTCCGTGCGGTTCTTCATGTTACTTGCTAAAGATCAAGGATTTCAGGGTTGTTTTACTTTTGTGTATTGTATTTTCATAGTCCGAGAATGGGACACTCTTCTTCTACCTTTCTTTTCTGTTAATCGAGAAGGATCATTCAGGGTTGGCAATAACTCGGTAATAACAATAAAATCGGTTTATTATTGTTTGTTAGTGTGATAAGAACAAACAAGTTTCTATCTGGAGGGGGGTTTTTGTTTATCTCCGCTGCGTATATTTTTATACCCTACAAAACCCTTCAGTTCCGAGTATCGGGTTCAGAAGACGGGTCGGGTTAGGATCCAGTCTCTGATCAGTTAAGAAGTGAGGGGACTGAGTGCATGATTTTAGGAGCTGCCCCCGAAAATCACAACCACCAGGCTACTGGGTCAGCTATATATATATCGCCCCAGCCAGCCTCCTTCAGCACCTACGAAAATCAGACTGCTCCTCTCCCTCTCTCTGTGTTTTTGCTTCTCGTTTTCTGCTATCATTCTTCCTGAGTATCAGAAAAATCAATGTTGTGATTTTTGGTTCTTGAGGTTTCATTAAATCCTGGGTTTATTGCGTTTAGAGGCTGCAGCAATACAGCAACGTATCACGTTAAAAGACAAGAGATTTTCCATGCAGTTCTTCATGTTACTTGCTAAAGATCAAGGATTTCAGGTTTGTTTTACTTTTGTGTATTGTATTTTCATAGTTCGAGAATGGGACACTCTTCTTCTACCTTTCTTTTCTGTTAATCGAGAAGGATCGTTCAGGGTTGGCAATAACTCGGTAATAATAATAAAATCGGTTTATTATTGTTTGTTAGTGTGATAAGAACAAACAAGTTTCTATCTTGGTATACTTTGTTTGTTCATATAATTTGAGAATATTTTTTGTTAATCTCTCTTGTTAATCTAAAAACTATTTTCAACAATTGATGCATCATATTAGATTTGTTCGTGATGGTTCATTTGTTATTGATGCAAGCATTAGATTTGTTTCCCAAATTTCGGTTTCAATCTCTCCTAAACCCTAATAAAAAGAGCGTTAGAAACACGTACCGATTCTTGTTCATGGTTCATGAAAAGATCGCTCCTAAATCGACCACAAAAATCCGGCGATGTTATTTTTGTTCTTCACCAAGATTTGGGTTGTTCAATTTATGTGCTTCTTCTTCTTCATAGTTACATAACATATCGATTTCCACATATGCCAAAATGAACTTCGTTTGTGTGATTCTTGTTTGATTTGTTCTAGATGTGCAAATATGAACTTCATTTGTGTGATTCTTGTTTGATTTGTTCTAGATGCGTGGATATGAACTTCATTTGTGTGATTCTTGTTCCATTTATTCCAGATATACCAAAATGAACTTCATTTGTGTGATTCTTGTTCTCTATGTTCAAGATTTAGCGAAGGAAATTCATTCGTGTGATTTGTTTTGATTTGTTCCAGATATGCATAAATAAACTTCTTGTTCAATGATATTTGTTCTAGATTAGTTACCCGTGAAGCTAATTATTGGGTGGTTCATTTGTTTAACTTTTGTGACTCTTGTTCATAATTCACAGTGTGTCAGGATTTGTTGTTTAGTTTTGTGCTTCTTATTCATACTATGGCTAGGGTTTTCGATTTGTAGATCTAGTTAGGGATTTGGCCAAGGGGTTTCTAGTGTAATTGTTAGTATGTGTATTCAACATGTTAGAATCCGGGTTCACGGTGAAGAATACTTCAAAATAAAGAACATGTGAATATTAAAGTGCAGAACAAATGAAGATGAACATGAAGAACACATACGTTATGTTCAATAATTTATTTTGTTTGTGTTCTTGAAAAGGAATGAATGGAAAGAAAACGGAGGAGGACTATTATTTATTCCTAATCATCTGACATTTGAGAGGAATCATTTTAAACAAAACAACCCCTCCTTCCACTTCTCTTCCCTTAAATTCCTCCCCCTTTTTCCTTCAGAAAACTTAAGAATATATAAACTTAATTGTTTTATCCCTTACTTTCCATTTACTTTCAAAAAATAACTCAAGAACATGTCGATAAATATGACTGCAACCTCTTATTCTGTTTCCAGTTATATACAATGACCCGTTTAAAAAAATTAGCTGTATTTTTTAATACAAAATAAAGTTCCTTACGAAAAAAAAATTTGCAATGAATCTTCCTATGTTCCTTAGAAATTTAGCTTCGTTTTTTTTTCAAATTTTCTTATGGGTTGCGTATATTGGATGCATTTTTGCAATGCATTTTTTTCAGATATATGTTATTAATATGTAGATGCATTTTTAGAATGAGATTATATGGTCCGTGCTTTGTCACAGATTATATTAGTGCATTAATCTTTAAAAACAGAAATAACCATTGTAAAAATGCTTGTAGATAACAATTAAAATATAATAGTAACAATAACTATGTTAACGTATTGTGATACATGTCTTATCTTTAAAATGTGAATATTATATTAAATCATGTAATATTAGTTAATTATTAGAAAATTTTCTCATTAACACGACTTTTTTAGTTATATGGGTGGGTTTGGATAATCAAATCAACATCATATCTAATTTATCAAATTTTGATTCATATATATAGCTAGCATAACATATATATCTAAAAGAAACTCGTAAACTACTAACTAATAAAATAATCCTTTTTATACTATTATCTTTCAATCTTATTTGTTATTGATCTTGCATAATAGATCTACCTTTAAAAACTTATAAAATGTTTAATGTTTAAACATACATGTATACACTATCAAATTAAGTATTAAACAAAGTTAATTGTAGACTTAATTGTTTTTTTATAGAATCAAATTATATTAATTAACTTGACCTTGTCTTACCGTTTGCTTCGAGAAATGATAGAACTGTTATTCATTAAAACTTTATCTACTATCTCAATTATTATTGTTGTTAATTTGTTAAATATGAATTTTTGAGAAAAAAATAAAAGGAAAATAACAAAATAACAAAACCAAATAACAACTTGATATTAGATGAATATATTAATATTTAAGAAGATTATTGTTACAAATAAGTCAAATGAAAATTATATATATCGAATATTTAAAAAAATATGCTAATTAAATAAAAGTTACGATTCAAAAAAAGAATTAAATAAATAAAAGTTTTTTAAATAAAAAAAAGCAATAAACAATGCTATATGTAGTTTACAAAATGGTTACAAAATAAGGGGGAAAGAGAATGCGGAATAGATGATGAGAGCTGGTAAGGGGAAAAAAAGAAAAACCATTGTGAGGGATCGAACCCATAACGTACCTTTTGCATAAACGTGATGTTGTCTACCATGTAAACAATATTATTCATCTTTAATGTTGTAGAACATTAGATATATAAAGAATTTGATTTATTTTTAAATGTTTTAAAAAATTTAATTTCTTTTTAAATAATGTTATAAACGCAATATACAACGATATTTGATTTCAATTCTATTATATTTTTTCATATTACGGTGAAACAAACGGAATCCTATTAAAGTTACTCTATTATTAGTGTGCGCGAGATATTTGAAAATTTTGCAGCCTTTATGTAATAAAATATCTGTAAGGTGGGGAGAAATATCAAAGTTTGTGGAGCTGAGAGTTGCCACATGGAGAAAGCCAATGACAAAAAATGAGAATCTCTGTAGCCAATGAAAATAGATGTAAAGATTAAACAAGATAAACTGAATTAGCCATCTAACCAAAATCATCTATATAAAGTTAGTCCACAAGTTCACTCAATTTCATAACTCAAACAAATCAAGACCCCCATAACATTCTACTCCAATCTATCAGAAGTCGATAATGGCTGCCTCAACAATGGCCCTCTCCTCCTCCTTCGTCGGAAAGACAGTAAAAGCAGCTCCAGCTGCTTCTGAGCTTACCGGAAACGGTCGGGTTTCCATGAGGAAGACTGCAGTCAAGCAGGTTGCATCTGGAAGCCCATGGTACGGCCCAGACCGTGTTAAGTACTTGGGTCCATTCTCCGGTGAGGCCCCAAGCTACCTAACTGGCGAATTCCCTGGTGACTATGGCTGGGACACTGCTGGGCTTTCAGCAGACCCCGAAACCTTTGCCAAGAACCGTGAACTTGAGGTGATCCACTGCAGGTGGGCCATGCTTGGAGCTTTAGGATGCGTCTTCCCTGAGCTTTTAGCCAGAAACGGTGTCAAGTTCGGCGAGGCAGTCTGGTTCAAGGCCGGAGCCCAAATCTTTAGCGAGGGTGGGCTTGACTACTTAGGAAACCCAAGTTTGATCCATGCACAGAGCATATTGGCCATTTGGGCTACACAAGTAATCTTGATGGGTGCTGTTGAGGGTTACAGAATTGCTGGTGGGCCCCTTGGTGAGGTTGTCGACCCACTTTACCCTGGTGGTAGCTTCGACCCACTGGGTCTTGCTGACGACCCGGAGGCTTTTGCAGAGTTGAAGGTGAAGGAGATAAAGAACGGTAGGTTAGCCATGTTCTCCATGTTTGGGTTCTTTGTTCAAGCCATTGTGACCGGAAAGGGACCTTTGGAGAACCTGGCTGACCACCTTGCTGACCCTGTTGCTAACAACGCTTGGTCCTACGCTACAAACTTTGTCCCCGGAAAGTGAATTTGATTACTAATGTTTGTGAGAGAGAGTGTGTTGGGTGAAATCTGATGCAAATCTTTTTTGTTAATTAATAAGATATAGTATATTGTTAATTATTAATCCTCTAGTTTGTGCTGGATGCATCTCATAGTTCTTTGCTCTACTTATCTGCATGTTTTGCATCAGCTCATTGTTGTCCTACTTTCCTGCTGATCAATCACAGGTCTCTTTTAGGCAGCACTCTAAACCTCTTTTAAGCAGACTGTAGCTTATTTGAACTGCAATTATGAGGCCACAAGCAGTTTGGCAGCACAGTTGTGCTGTTTGGTCACTGAAATTGCTTGATTTCAAAAGGGCCTTTCTTCAAGAGACATTGTTAACTTCATACTTGACTCCTTTCCTGGTTTGCACAAAATAATAACAAATAAAAGTATAATATAAAATAAAAAAATTTAAGACAAAGCAAGTTGGGTAAAAAAATCGAATTTCTTAAAGTGAAATCCTAGATTTTTATCCAACAAACATTGTTTTAGGATCATTCTTAGTTAACAATGCTTCATGGTTCAACAGAGGTTTATAAATGAACACTTATTTTGAACACTTCCAAAATATGACCGGTAGCATGGCTAAAAAGTATTAAAATTTTCCACTTCGAATGATCGATTGAGTGTAGGCGCATGCCACCATTTGTTCATATGCAGGTCTGCCAGTTCCTGCTAATAGAAAACAGTCACTAGTCCTTTTGTGGATGTGGTTAGACATTTCTGCTGACAAGTAAGGCTAAAACTACCATAATTGCTTAAGCTACATGTATTTTTGTTGCATTAGAAAGTTTTAAAGTTGAAATGACTAGCCATCTTCATTACTGAATTTGCCTCTTTTACATTAGTTAGAAGCCCATTTTGCGTTTTGGATTAATATTTAACTCTATTATATGATCTAATGGCTAATTAAACTATTGGGACACAACCTATCCTGATATCTTCATCCTCCAATGCTCAGATAATTAATCTGGAAATGGATCAAAATCCACATCTTTGCTATATTCAACCAAACTCCAAGTCAACAGTAATTCCACCAAACAAAGTTTGACTATTTTTTATATGGATGCTAACATGATGTGATCAGATCGAACGTAAGTAGACATGTTAACTGACCATTTGGAGCATCAGAATCACACAAGATAACGCACAAACTTCACATTGAAATTAAATTAAATGCACCATGGAAAGAGACAGTGGTCATATTTCCTCAAACACACAAAAAAAAAAGATATTTCTACTGAAATGTGTGCATCATTGAGTTTGTCCCAACTGGTGGATACATAATTATCAAGATTGATCACCAACGAAAATATGAATTCCGATGGTAAATGCCTTACTTTATCTAGGAAGCTTTTCTCATCAGACACCTTTTGTTGGTAATTCCTCTAGTAACAACAATTACCAAAGGAATTAAATAGCTAACGGAGTTTTTGGTGAAGATATCTTTTCAACTAGTGTCGAGATCATGTAAATATAGTTCACTAATGATGAAGCTAGCTAGAAAGATTATCCCTAAATGATTCTTAAAAATATAACATGCCTAAAAGATATACTGCGACAAATAACCGTAACCTATACATATAAAAATGAAGGAATCTACCAAAAGTCCATCAATTTTCTACGGTTTTTCAAACTCTATAAGAAACTTAAAGTATGATTTTCATTCTCTGTTCATTGTATCTATTCCAAGATACTTAGAAAATGCGATAATTTTTATTATATGTTTTATTATTTATTTTGTATTCGCTGATACAAGTGTAAAGTTTCTACCAATGTTACATATTATATTATTATCTGGTAGGATCCAAGTGAACGTATGGGAGGTAAGCTTCCTGATATGAAGAATGGTACCATTCGCCTGCGTTCACATGTCTGGATGCTGTGATACTATCAAAGACTGGTGGTCCATAGAGATGCCACATGGAGAAAGCCACAAACAAAATTAGAATCTTTGTAGCCAATCAGAATGGAGGTAAAGATTTAACAAGATAACCCATCTAACAAGAATTATGATTATAAAGACAGACCCCAAATTCACTAATTTTCATAACAAATTTAAGTCCCTCATATCTAATCAAACTCACTCAACAATGGCCTCCTCCACCATGGCTCTTTCATCTGCTTTCGCTGGACAGGCAGTAAAAGTAGCGTCTTCTGGTTCTGAGCTTACTGGAAATGGTCGGGTTTCTATGAGGAAGGGTGCAGTCAAACAGGTTGCATCTGGAAGCCCCTGGTATGGCCCAGACCGTGTTAAGTACTTGGGCCCATTCTCCGGTGAAGCCCCTAGCTACCTAACCGGCGAATTCCCCGGTGATTATGGATGGGACACTGCTGGGCTTTCTGCAGACCCTGAAACCTTTGCCAAGAACCGTGAACTTGAGGTGATTCACTGCAGGTGGGCCATGCTTGGAGCTCTAGGATGTGTCTTCCCTGAGCTTCTAGCCAGAAATGGTGTCAAGTTTGGCGAGGCTGTTTGGTTCAAAGCAGGAGCCCAAATCTTCAGTGAGGGTGGACTTGACTACTTGGGCAACCCAAGCTTGATTCATGCCCAGAGCATCTTGGCTATTTGGGCTACACAAGTCATCTTAATGGGTGCTGTTGAGGGTTACAGAATCGCTGGTGGGCCCCTTGGCGAGGTTGTCGACCCACTTTACCCTGGTGGTAGCTTTGACCCATTGGGTCTTGCTGATGACCCAGAGGCTTTTGCAGAGTTGAAGGTGAAGGAGATAAAGAATGGTCGGCTAGCCATGTTCTCCATGTTCGGATTCTTTGTTCAAGCCATTGTGACCGGAAAGGGACCATTGGAGAACCTGGCTGACCACCTTGCTGACCCAGTAGCCAACAATGCTTGGTCCTATGCTACAAACTTTGTCCCCGGAAAGTGAAGTTAATGTATATAGATTATAGAGAAGTGTGTTCAAATGAAATTTGATTCAAATTTGCTTGTGAATTAATATGAAATAGTATATTGTTGTTGGCGCATACCGATTGCTGAATCACTTTAGTTTTTGCATAAGATTTTTCTAGATTTAACGATTCTAACAGCAAAGTTTATGGCAGTCAACTTGCTTTTTGCAAGGTAATAGTTCGCACTGAGTTTGAATTCCGGCCCAATATATTATTCTTCAACATGCTGTAACCGTAGTGGTTAAGTCATGATGAGTTCCGATTGTGGTAGAGTCAAGGTGTGTTAGACAGCATAGATTGAGTGACATTGGTGGGGTTTTATATTAGTTAACTTGCAGTGTAATGTTAGAGTTAGATCTGTTGAGAAAGCAAGACATAAATATGCTAAAAATTGCTGTATAATTGAAAGTTCTAATCTGCCATTAATACCCAGAGGTTATCATACATTAAAAAAAGACTTTTCATCAACAAATCTACTGTCCATCGATGACCCAAACAGTATTAACTCATACATAAGAATCAGTCAGTTTAAAATACTTAACAGGATGCAGGAGAAATACTATGTTGTAAGCAAGGGCTGTTTTAAAACTCCTTGAAAGCACATATATAAATTTTTCTGAACCACCCTTAAGAAGAATTGTATCAACACAACCCATTTTTTATTTTAAATAACAAATGGGTACATTCCACTCCCTTTGAAACGGTTCGATTGTTATATTACAATTGAGTGATTTTTCGAGTTGAAAATTGATGTAATTTTATTTTATACTGAATATAACATGAATTTTTTTTATTTGTTAGTAATTTTCAGCTGAAACGTACGGAGGTTTAAACAAGAAATAGTATGGTGTAGATGATTTTGAAGATAAATGTGAATCATTTAGCTCGAAATGTCTGTCCGTTCATCCAATACTAAAGGCAAGGAGTAATTCTTACATAGAGTATGTGTTAAAGGCAAACCCCAACTTGTGATCCCTTTTTTATAATTTACAAAGTAATCATTACGGAGTAACTTTTTAATATGAGCTCGACGTTTCAGTACTAATGATACCCTTTCACAAAATATATTACTAACGATACAGCACGTACAAAAGTGTAAAATTTGTGACTTGCTACTTGACCCGTCTAATTCAGTCATTATAACTGGGAAGCCACTAATGTGTGCTGCTCTGCAAAAAAGAGTCAGAATTGGCATTGTTGAGGTTGATAGATTAGTTCATTGATAAGACTACATTATCATTTTAACCCGTGCTGTCAGACCAAAGTCCACGGGTCGGAGTCCATTGCCACACAATTTTAAAAAAGTGCATTGAGCCATTGACAAAACACACATAGATTAGCTTCAAACATTGTATAAGATTGGGATGCCTACTGATCCTATATCACCAATTAGATGGCCAATGACATTGGACAATGGAATTAATATCATTTGAACATTTTTTTATGCCTATCTAGAGTGATAAATTGTAGTTTTCATTTCAGAAGTATCACTAGTAATAAGCTTAATTTCAACTTTAATTATTTGTTGAGATGACATGATAAGTTTATTATTAAGCAAGTTTAGGTGATTGGATCTTTTTTTTACAAAAAATTAATTGTTAGATTAAACAATAGCCAACAATTGTATTCGAACATTACAATACAGACAAAATGAAACCCTGCTGCCTGTAATCAAATATCTCCATATTGTGTAAATATTTAAGGCTTGTGGTGTAAAGAACTGACACCTAGGAAAGTCCACAGAGAGACAAAATCTTTGAAAGCCAATCAAAATAGAGGTAAATATCATACAAGATCAGCAATCTAACCCAAATAACGCTTATAAAGTAAGCCCCAAATAAACCAATTTTCATAATTGAAACAAACTCTCCTACTGCCAACACCTTTGCATCCAAACCCAACAATCAATGGCTGCCTCCACCATGGCTCTCTCCTCTCCTTTTGCCGGACAGGCGGTGAAAGTTGCTTCATCAGGTTCTGAGCTTGCCGGAAATGGTCGAGTCTCCATGAGGAAGGCTGCAGTCAAACAGGTTTCCTCTGGTAGTCCCTGGTATGGCCCAGACCGTGTCAAGTACTTGGGCCCATTCTCCGGTGAGTCCCCAAGCTACCTAAACGGCGAATTCCCCGGTGACTATGGCTGGGACACTGCTGGGCTTTCTGCAGACCCCGAAACCTTTGCTAAGAACCGTGAACTTGAGGTGATCCACTGTAGGTGGGCCATGCTTGGAGCTCTAGGATGTGTCTTCCCCGAGCTTCTAGCCAGAAATGGTGTCAAGTTCGGTGAGGCGGTCTGGTTCAAGGCTGGAGCCCAAATCTTCAGCGAGGGTGGGCTTGATTACTTGGGCAACCCAAGTTTGATTCATGCTCAGAGCATCTTGGCCATTTGGGCTACACAAGTGATCTTGATGGGTGCTGTTGAGGGTTACAGAATCGCTGGTGGTCCCCTTGGTGAGGTTGTCGACCCACTTTACCCTGGTGGTAGCTTCGACCCATTGGGTCTTGCTGATGACCCAGAGGCTTTTGCAGAATTGAAGGTGAAGGAGATAAAGAATGGTAGGTTAGCCATGTTCTCCATGTTTGGGTTCTTTGTTCAAGCCATTGTGACCGGAAAGGGGCCATTGGAGAACCTGGCTGATCACCTTGCTGACCCTGTTGCCAACAATGCTTGGTCCTATGCCACAAACTTTGTTCCCGGAAAGTGAAGTTAATTAATCTGTATATAGAGAAGTGAGTTCAGATGAAGCTTGATTCAAATTTGCTTGTGAATTAATATGAAATACTATATGGTTGCTTTGAGCATATTTATTTCTACATCACTTTATTTCTTGCATAAGATCATACTTCTAGATTTAAGGATTCTAACAGCAGAGTTGATGCCAGTCAACTTTCTTTGTACAAGTTAATTGTTCACATCGTGTTTGATTTCTGGCCAAAAATACTATTCAACAAGCTGTTACTGCATTGATGGAGTCATGATGAGTTTGGTATATAGTTAAGGTTTGTTAGACAACATAGATCGAGTGAAATTGGGGGGATATTATATTAGCAGTAACTTGCAGTATATTGTTAGAGTTGGATGTGTTGAGAAAATAACTCATAAATATATAAAGTACCAAACAGTTATAACCACCAAGCCAAACATTGTGATGGTTCAAAGTATCTTTTCATAGTAACTACCTTAAACTACCATAATTTACAGACCCAAACAGTATTAACTCATACATAAGAACCCGTCCAGTTTTAAATACTTAACAGGATGCAGGGGAAATGCTACGTTGTAGCCAAGGGCTGTTTTAAATACATATTTTACAGGACCAGGCTTAACATTCCACTCCTTTAAAAATTGAAGGCTTAGTTTTTATTGTTTTAAGTGCTTTTTCGAGTTGAAATTTGATGTAACTTTTTTATTTTTGGCTGTATTCTACATGCTTTTTTTAGTAAGTTTCAGTCGAAATGGAGTAACGGAGGTTTTATCAAGAAATAGTATGGTCTACATGTTTTTGAAGTAAAATGTGAATAATTTAGCAAGTTTCGAATTTCTGCACCTCCAAACAAGTTTCGAATTTTTGGGTAGGTAGGGGTTTCAAATTTTGCCAAAGTTTCGAATTTTGTGTTTCGAATTTAGTGAGAGACAAATGTCAAATTTAGTGTTTGAGAGAAAGTGAGTGTTTCGAATTTTAGACTTGTGAGTTTCGAATTTTTAAGGCTTGAGAGTAAGTTTTGAATTTTGAGACACAGTTTCGAATATCTCACCCAAGTATCGAATTTTGAGAATGTCGAATTTTCTTCAAGGGACACAAACCTACAGTACTTCTTCTTCACAGACCTCTCTGTATATATGGGAACAAAGTGGGTTTTGCTCAAAACCTCATTAAAATTCAAGATTTTTGTTTCTAAACCTTTCTCCACCCAAAAGAAACTTTCCTAAATCATTTTTAGCAACAAACAACTACAGATTTGAGAGATTTTTGTCAAAAAGCTGAAGAACACTAAAACTTGAAAAATTTTAAAAATCAATTTTAACTCACAGATGTTGTTTGTTTTTAGAAATGGAGATAACCATATGATTTCTCCACTTCTAAAGCTTCTATTTCAGCCAACAAACAAGCAAAAACAACAAGATTTGAGGATTTTGATTTTTCAAGAAGTGGGTTTTCTCAAGAACACAAACTTTGAAGTTTTCTTTGATTTTTCACTCTTGGATTGTTGTTTCCAGGTGATATTGAACCAATTCAGCAAGGAATTGGCTCTGATATCAATTGAAAGTCACAAGATGTGATAAAGATGAGTAGCTTTGATGGATCTTGAATCAACTTTGATGAAGATATATATGAATACTCAAGAACACTCAAGAACAAATAAGATGAACACTTTGCATATATTTTGGAGAGAGCAAGCAAATCTCCTGGAACAATTGAGAGTATGGCAAAGGTTAACCTAATGGGTTAGGTTTACAAGGCTTATATAGCCAAGGTTTCATAGGCCAAAAAGCCTCATGGGCTCCATGATGGATTAAACAACTAACCATCATGGGCTAAGCTAATCTATCTTCTTGGACTCACCCAATACATGAAGGTTGCCAAGATAACAAAGCATAAATGGGCTAAGCCCTTACAAGATGAACTAAACTAAGTAAGAATAAATACATTAATAAATAAGATAGTTGCACAAGGACTACAATCATAATTAAATCCTAACAATCTCCCCCTTTTGTAGTCTTGTGCATGTTCATCTCTCTTGTTCGATTTTGTTGCATCTTTATCAGTCTCCCATTTTGATTATGCAGATATTCTTTTTCTTTCTGCATTCTTGTGAAGCTTTGTCGGAATAAAGATGTCATGTTTTTAAAGTGTCTTCTCATCTCGAGGTATCTTCAAGTTGTTGATGAGAGCTTGATCTTTCAGGTATACAACGATATCCTTGTAAATCGTCTTCTTGAATTTGCACCAGTAACCTGAGGTTAGAAACCTTTGGTTGTGTGAACGGTTTCGCACATAGTGGTTTTCAGCATCCCTTCAAACATTAGTATATCAGAAATATGTGACAGTTAACGCATTCTTTGTAACACCGGGATCACTTAGATTTCCCGTTAATACATCAGCTTAAATAAACTGAGTAACCTACATTCAATGTTGGCTTGATGTTGGCACTGGTAGGATTTCCATCTGTCACTGTAAATATCGTATGATATTACTCAAGATGTTATGACACTGTTATGAAAACAGGCAATTGATTCCATACGTGTTCTAGAAGAAAATAGTATTACAATTGGTTCTAGACTCTATAAGTGCACGAAAGAAGTCGGGGACCGGAGCAGTTGTCCTCCTATTTTCAATATCAACTATCTCCAAGTGAGATGTCAATAGCGTATGTGATAAATCTCCGTGTGAAGTTGAAACAATTATCTTTTAAGAGATAATTGAGTAGCTGGGTGGGGTAAATGCATTGCATCACTGGGTCCATGATGTCTTTTTCAATACCAGTATAAAACTAGTAGTAGATGTGGCTACACAGATTGACACTGTTTGGTGATGATCTTTATTTTCTTTTGATCCTTTCTCTCACCCTCAGCTCTCTAAGTATTTTTCAATTTCTCCCTCGAACTCTCTTTCCAAAATGATATTTATGTATCATGTGTTGGATATATTTAGACACTTGTGTTATCACTCAAAATTAGACTCAAAATTAGACACTTGTGTTACCACTCAAAATTCGATACATGTGTTAGAGAAAATTAGACACTTGAAAATTAGACACTCAAAATTAGATACTCAATTAGACATTCTAATTTCTCAAAATTAGACATTCTAATTTCTCAAAATTAGACAATCTAATTTCTCTTGACAATCCAATTTCTCTCAAAATTAGGAACATGTATCTAATTCCCCTTGTCAGATACTTCTTGAAACATCCTAATTTCAACATCCTAACTTCAAACACAAAGGACAAATGTATTTGATTTTTCACATAGTCAAAGTTGTTCAGAAAACCTCAATTCATTTCAAGGAAAGATCCTGATTTTTAAAGATGAGTGTTACAAATGAAATTTCTGCTTCTGAATTGGAAAGTGTTGAACATGCTCAAACCTTGGTTGATCATATTGAGAGATTAAATCAAAAAATCATACAACTGCAAACAAAACTCAAAGATCAATCACGATCAAATTCAAATGAAATTCAAGTGATATTAACAGCTAAAGAAAATGAATTAAATGCTTTGAAAGCTAAAAACGAAGTTATAGTTCATGATCTCAAAGCATCCAAAGTATCCGCTGAAGAAGATTTTAAATTCCTGCAAAAGGAGAGAGGTCAACTGTATTCAAAGATAAAAAGCCTTGAGGATCTGCTAATCAAAAGAGATCAAACCACACAAACCATTTTCTTGAACAAACCTAAAGACAAGCAATTTTCCAAATGGACATATGAAGGTCTAGGTTTTTGTTAGTGCATACATAGTCACACATAAGAAATGCACTCCTTATTTTGATGATGATAAAAATATGAACAAGTAATATTATTACTTATCAAATTTATTCATATGTTCATATGCTACATTCTTTAAAGATCAACAAACCTAAAATTAATGATCAAGTGAAGAACAAATAATTGAAGACTTCAATTCAACAAGAAAAGAAGAAATCAAGATAAAGGAACCGTCACGGTCGATCCCACGGTCGACCGTGAATCAACCGTCGCTGCTCAGCTCACAACTCTTAAATATTGTTCTTCTTCAAGTCAACCGAACTCGTACTCAAAAAGTAAAGATGATATCTTCAAAGCCGATGACGAAGATATCTACAAACAAGAGTTCGAATTATATGAGCTTACAAATAAAATAATCAAATAAGTTTAAGTCTTTATAAAATCATTTTTATATAAAGTTTTATAAAAATGGACAAATATTTTTTATAAACTTATTTGTGTTGGTTGAATTAATCTATGACTTCCCATTTTAGAAAATACCAAGCACAATCCCACTTTGAAACAATACACAACCATTTTTAGCAAAGGAATCTCCCAAAGGGGTAAAATTCCAACATGTTTTGTGTATTGGTTTCCAAACTTCCATTTTTGTGTTTAAATTCAAACATTAGAAGTATGGGATCAACGAACCTTTTGAACATCTACTTTTTAGTTGATTTTTATGGTAAAAATGAGTTGAGTGTGGTTTGAAATAAAGTCCAACGTCTATAATTGAAAGGCTCAAAAAGTTCCGGGAAGCTCACGGTTTTAGCCACGGTCGACCGTGACTAAAACCGTGAGATGTCTGGACACTTTTTGAGCTCACTCCTTTTTCCTTATTTAAACCAACTTAAAACTCATTCATTACTAACCTCTTGCACAACAAAAAACATACAACATATATTCATATCTTGTGAGCTCATATACTTTGAAATTATTAAATCTTTCAAGATCAAGATCCAAGCAAGAGTGAAAGCCATCAAAGTTCAAACATTACAACATCATTCATATATATTGTAATAGTGTAAGGATCAACTCTAGCCTTCCAAATTAGAGTGAAGTAAGGATCATCTCTAGCCTTTAGAATTAGAGAGAAGTAAGGATCAACTCTAGCCTTTCAAATTAGAGTGAAGTAAGGATCATCTCTAGCCTTTAGAATTAGAGAGAAGTAAGGATCAACTCTAGCCTTTAGAATTAGAGTGAAGCAAGGTTATCTTTACCTTACTTGCAAGTTTGAAGTGTTAATTCTTGCAAGTGAAAAAGAGAAGTGTAAAAGGTTTATCTCTACCTTCAAAGAGAGAAGCTAGTGGAGCAAACTCTTGGTAGGTGAGGCCAAGGAGTGGATGTAGTGCAAGTTTGTTAACACTTGCATGAACCACTATAAATCTCTTGTCTTCTAATTGGTGATATCTCTCTACCCTTACTCTCTTTATTTCAAGTATATATATATTTGTTGTGTTATAAACTTCAAGAAAAATATTTTTAACACAACTTACAATTTTTATAAGTGTAAAAATTGGTAAACTAAGTTAAAGAACCTATTCACCCCCCCCCCCCCCTCTAGGTTCCAACAGTTTTGATAATCCCCGTATTAGCGAAATGATTACGGCTAAAAACTGTATAGATTTGACCTTATGAATATGGGATTGACTGCAAGAATGGTCTTTGTCGGTCAAACAGAAGAGCACGATGAAGAAGAAATCAAACGAAGCACGACAACCAAGGCTCAAACATCGTACAACTACGAAAGTCTTAATCGGTCTTACGAAACAACTGAATTTGTACCTCTTTTGTCAGACGATTACTTTCATAGTTATACAAAACTAGAGATGGAGTCAAGGACACACTTATCTGAAACTCAAACAAAACCGCGTGTGTATATTCCTCACATGGAGTTACAACGCCGATTTGAATTGGTTGAAACCAAACTTTTCAATAAATCAATCATTCATGATTTAGAAACTGAGATTTTATATGATAAAATCGGCGAACTTGAATCTGAAAACTCTCGTATACTGAATTCCGTTGCACTGAGCACGTCTAATACAAACACCTTCCACGTGCATTCAAAAGAGTGTTTTTCATTTTCCGAATCCATCACCATCGACATCAATGATGAATTGTCCCAAACCAAATCTCAACTACTTGGGGCAAACGAAAGGATAAAGCAGTTAGTTAGTCTGAACTCTGAAGCTAAATTAAAGCTAGCTGACTCTGATGAAAAATGTGGAGAATACAGAGGCGAGTGTATGAATCTTGAATCAGAAATATTTGCACAAAAATCAAAACTCAATATCTTTGAGAATGAGTTGTTCACATCTCACACACCTCAATCCATGGCACTAAAAGGGAAATCAAAAGTCAATGCATAAACCCCAACAAAACCAATCAACACCAAACAGAAACCAGCAAAACCCAGAAAACAATATACCAAAGATGATTTGCTAGCATATTCCTCAGCTACCCTACATATGGATCTTGGTACAAGTTTCAAGGGATTGCTGAAACACAATGTGGGTTGGAGGAAAAAGAAAGTAGAGACAACGAAGGACGAATGCCACGAAGACACCACAATCTACCCTGTAAACTTTTCAAAACAAACAAGCTTAATGTGGTGTAAGGACTCGTCTGTTTTGCGCATCAATCGTGTTAATCCCCGTAATGATCATGGTCAATGTGAAATGTTATGTGTCAGTGATAGTTGTTTTGAGGGCCATTGCTCGATTAAATGTGCTTATGATCAGGATCGTAAGAATTGAGGGATCAAACCAGACCCAAATTATCAACCATTCGAACAACTGCACCAACAAGTTTCCTATGTAAACCGAAAAGGTTACAAGATTACCTACTGGTGCAAGAAAAGCTCAAGCAAAGCTCGATTCCAATCAAGTGACATGTCTTCGTCACACGTGCATAAATCACAATCACGGTTTTCCAATTATCAAAAGAGAAATAGTGTTTTCTCAAACAATTGGACCCCAAACCGTCGATACCACAATAATTGGAACCACGCCAACAACAAAGCCATGAGGAACCATCCTCAGACGAAAAAGGAAGCTCAAACTCCTCAAAGGCAGATCAAACCAATCTATCATGTGAAACCTAAAACCCAACACTCAATTCCTACTCCCTCTATCACATGGGATGGGAAAACAGGACCAAAGCCTAAAGGATTTGAATTCATTCAGGATGACTTATCTCTCCCACTAGGCTTCACACCGATAGTCATCGAGACACCAAAAGATGTACCCATACCCGTCAAATCCAAAGTGCATCAAACACCGTCGCTAACCCAACCTCTACCTACAAAACAGATGCGGGTTCCTGTTATCAAAACAACAGAACCAGAAATTGATATAAAATTAGAATCTGTTGTTTCTACTAATGTGAAAGTACCCATCTCAAACTGGGTACCAAATTTCTCTTTGTTTTCTTTGTGCAGGCGCTTGTTCGGTGGTTCATGGACTCCGACTGTCCCCGGCATAGACACGGGAACAAGAGTTTACTAACAAATGCGGTTAGTGAAAGGAATAAAGACGCTCAGTTATAGGGGGAGCGTCATTGTCATAAAACTACACGAATACATTTACATGCATTCGCGTTGGGGGAGAAAATTCGACAACTTTTTGCCTCGCTCGTATCAATGAAACACACACTATTCAAGGGGGAGTTTGTTGTAATTTTGTCAGTTCGCAAGTGTACACGAATACATTAATATGCATTCGTGTAGGGGGAGAAAATCGGAAAAAATATAATTTTTATCTCTCGTTCGAAATGCTATGTTCGAGGGGGAGTTTGTTTTATATTGTCTTGATTGTCGTTAATCAGTTTTGAAAACCAAAAAAAAACATTGAAAAATCAAAAATCCAAAAACAATACAAAACGTTCAAAATCCAAAAATAATTTTTATTTTCAAATCTTGTTTTCCAGTTCAAGAAAGTACCCAATCTTTGCTTCATTCTGATACCTTCTTGTTTTCTTGTTAATCTTTTGAATGATCATCTTTTATTTCCTGTATATCATCTCATATCATTCGGGAATCCTTCCATTATCAGATTCATATTTTCTGGAATCGTCATTCAAGTGTCATTTACACTTATTGTCATATTTATAATGTGATCAAAAGCACTATGAGTGAGGGAGTGTAGGCATGTTATACTCCTATGGTCAATCCAGAACCGGAAGGACCTGCCCAGGAGCTCACCATATACTAGAAAGAGATAGTAAGAGGGTTACCTACTAGTTCATCTAAGTGAGCAGAATCAGTTATCTTGGGATACTGATTGTTGTGCAGAGAGAAAATGAAAAAGAGAGGGATGGAACAGGAGATGGGGGTGCATATGATCAACAAATAACTTTGAGCTTTCTGACAGTCAATTCATTCTGATATTTCTGTGCTACAAAAAATTCGTGATTGTTCATTCTTTGATTGATCAAATTGTCCTTGACAATCACATTCAACAGATTCCTTACTGAAAATCATTCATGTTGAAAATCACATTGAGTGATTGCCTATACCATGATCACAAGTGTCCAAATATATCCAACACATGATACATAAATATCATTTTGGAAAGAGAGTTTGAGGGAGAAGTTGAAAAATACTTAGAGAGCTAAGGGTGAGAGAAAGGATCAAAAGAAAATAAAGATCCTCACCAAACAGTGTCAATCTGGGTAGCCACATCTACTACTAGTTTTATACTGGTATTGAAAAAGACATCATGGACCCAGTGATGCAATGCACTTACCCCACCCAGCTAATCAATTATCTCTTAAAAGATAATTGTTTCAACTTCACACGGAGATTTATCACATACGCTATTGACATCTCACTTGGAGATAGTTGATATTGAAAATAGGAGGACAACTGCTCCGGTCCCCGACTTCTTTCGTGCACTTATAGAGTCTAGAACCAATTGTAATACTATTTTCTTCTAGAACACGTATGGAATCAATTGCCTGTTTTCATAACAGTGCCATAACATATTGAGTAATATCATACGATATTTACAGTGACAGATGGAAATCCTACCCGTGCCAACATGTGCCATGATGGATTAGGTTAACCTAATGGGTTAGGTTTACAAGGCTTATATAGCCAAGGTTTCATGGGCCAAAAAGCCTCATGGGTTCCATGATGGATTAAACAACTAACCATCATGGGCTAAGCTAATCCATCTTCTTGGACTCACCCAATACATGAAGGTGGCCAAGATAACAAAGCATAAATGGGCTAAGCCCTTACAAGATGAACTAAACTAAGTAAGAATAAATACATTAATAAATAAGATAGTTGCACAAGGACTACAAACATAATTAAATCCTAACAACGGGTCCAAAAACAATGCCCCACAGATTATCCTATCACCAATTAAATGGCCAACGACATTGGAAAATGGAATTAAAATCATTTCACATTTCTTTTTTGATGCTTATCTAGAGTGATACAAAATGAAATTCTCTTGTCTAAAGTATTACTAGTAGTGGAAAAATGTTGAGCTTAATGTCAACTTTTCTGGATGGAAGTATATGCATACTGCATGTAGCTTAAAATACATTGATCTTATTTATAAAATGACCAACATTGACTGTTCACTGTTGTTGATACTGTAACTTCCTAAATACCAACAACGGTTGCTAGTAAAATCCTGAATTAAGTCAATTAAGTCTACTTATTTAATGAGCAAGTTTAAGTGATTGGATCAATTCACACAAGAATGAATTGTAATGTTATGACATATATGAAGATTATGACCATCTAGGATCCGGGATAACATGATTTAAGATATTCTAAAACTGAAACCATACTCGAAATCCTTAATGAAGGTGTGAAAATATACAACTTATTGTTCGGTCAAACAATAACCAACATTACAATACAGACAAAATGACACCCTGCTGCCTGTTATCAAATATCTCCATATTGTGTAGATATTTAAGGTTTGTGGTGTAGAGAACTGCCACCTAGAAAAAATCCATAGAGGAAAATAATCTTTGAATGCCAATCAAAATACAGGTAAATATTATACAAGATGAGCAATCTAACCCAAATAACTTTTATAAACTTAGCCCCAAAATACACCTATTTCCATAATTGAAACAAACTCTCCTACTGTCAACAACTTTCTCCATCCTAACCTTGGCTGCCTCCACCATGGCTCTCTCCTCTCCATTTACCGGACAGTAGGTGAAAGTTGCTCCATCTGGTTCTGAGCTTACTGGAAATGGTCGGGTCTCCATGAGGAAGGCTGTAGTCAAACAGGTTTCCTCTGGTAGCCCGTGGTATGGTACTATGGTCCAGACCGTGTTAAGTACTTGGGCCCATTCTCCGGTGAAGCCCCAAGCTACCTAACCGGCGAATTCCCGGGTGACTATGGCTGGGACACCGCTGGGCTTTCGGCAGACCCAGAAACGTTTGCCAAGAACCGTGAACTTGAGGTGATCCACTGCAGGGGGGCCATGCTTGGAGCTTTAGGATGCATCTTCCCTGAGCTTCTAGCCAAAAATGATGTCAAGTTTGGTGAAGCCGTCTGGTTCAAGGCCGGAGCACAAATCTTCAGCGAGGGTGGACTTGACTACTTGGGCAACCCAAGTTTGATCCATGCCCAGAGCATCTGGGCTATGGGTGCGGTTAAGGGATACAAAATTGCTGGTGGGCCCCTTGGTGAGGTTGTCGACCCCCTTTACCCTGGTGGTAGCTTTGACCCATTGGGTCTTGCTGACAACCCAGAGGCTTGTTTAGAGTTGAAGGTGAAGGAGATAAAGAACGGTCGGCTAGCCATGTTTTCCATGTTCGGGTTCTTTGTTCAAGCCATTGTGACCGGAAAGGGACCATTGGAGAACTTGGCTGACCACCTTGCTGACCCAGTTGCCAACAATGCTTGGTCCTATGCTACAAACTTTGTCCCCGGAAAGTGAAGTTGATTAATAGTTGTATATAGAGAAGTGCATTAAGATGAAATTTGATGCATATTTGTTTGTGAGTTAATATGAAGTAGTATATGATTGTTTCGAGTATATTTATTTCTGAATACTTAGCACAAGTTAAAGTGTTCACGTTGAGTTCCAACACTATAAGAAAATCCTTTTTCGTTACTTTTGAAAAGTTGTTACTAACAGCATAAATATGGTCACTAGATTCCTAGAGCATAGGTAGTATTTCGTACCGAGGATTAACACCACCACCAAGCCTTTGGTACCAAAAATATATCATGGTTCTCGGCATTTGCTTACCAAAAGAGAGAGGATAGACAAGAGATAGAGAGAGAGAGAGAGAGAGAGGAGAGAGGAAAGAAAGAGTTCTAAAAAAACCTTTGAAATATATGAAGTGTGGGTATTTCCTGGGTTGAAGCATGGAGAAGTAAAGATGAGTATTGCTCATGTCGAGCATGTAGCATAGAAATTCCCAATAGAGACTTAAATGCGAAAGTGGTCACTATAGTGATCAAATTATGCGAAAGTGGTCAATAAAAACTAACAAGCTAAAAATGCACTTAAAGACGATATATGTCGTCACTATCGTTATTACTAAAATAGTCATCGCTAGCAACATTAGACCAAAATAACCATCACTATTATTACAGAGAAAATGGTTTTCACTTTTTACTACTATTGATCTTAGAGACCAAACAAATGGTCACACACATTGCACACATAACTAAAATAGTTGTCCGCATTCGACTATAGTTGGTTGCTAATGTCAAAAAATATTGCCACTATATCAAGATGTGATAGGGATTTGGATAGTTATTAAATAGTATTAAACTAGAAGGGGAAAAAGGGTAAATTGGGTTATAGTTTGTTAGTAGTTCTAAATAAATAGAGGATAGAATTGGATTGTACGTAGGCAGAAAATACGCAAGGTTAGTCTTGTATTAGGGCTCGTTGCCTGTGGCATCGGGAGAGGGAGATTTCCCTGGAACAATCAGCCGATTGTGGTTGATTGTGATCTATCATAGTTTCAATTTCAGATTTCTATCACTATATAGCTTCCTTAATTTTACGTTTCGCATCATTGGTCCGACCTACCCTAGACCTGCCGTTTTGCCATTTCCAATCGTTCCCCAAATTTATCGCTGCGTTTTTTTTAGTCGCTGCTGTTTCATGTCAGTTCGTGGGTTTCAACTTCCGACCTGTTCTTCTTGCCCTGCCGAGTTCGAAATCATCGACTATCACTTTTCGATTCCATTGTCGTCTCATCCTATTGCACCATCGTTTTGGAACCCTTCGCTTTTAGTCTCGCGATTTGGAAATCAGTGATTCCCCAGCTCTCGATACTTGCTATTGCCGATTCAATATCAGATCCAATTTGTAGTTGTCGCTATTTCAGCATCACCGATCAGACGGATTTCATGCCCTCGCAAGCCGTTTGCATCCTCTGCCGTTAGCGATCTGTGGAATTTGAGACTCGAATTGCAGCACCTTGCAAATTCCGAGTCCATTTCAGTCACACTTGTGTCGATTGGGACTCCTGTTCACATGCTCTGTTGCCTAATTACTTCCGACTTGCAGTCACGATTGGTTAGTTTCTATAAATTCTAGTAATCGGTTTGTTTGTTTCTGGGTGGGGCTATCGAATTGAGAAGTTAGTTGCTGTTCTTAACGTTTTAAACCTATCAAGTGCTATTTGACTTTGGTTTTGCTGTTCGATATTTCTATGGGTGGATCTCCATTTTGAATGTCCAGACTGTTTTGCAATTAGTTGTTGTCAGATTAGTTTCTTGTCGATTTTCATGGACTTCCATTATGTTCACTCTCGTTTGGACCTTCATGAGGCGCAGCTTCAATGCCTCCAATCGGATGTTTGTGAAATCAAAGCTGCTATTAAGGTTTTGGAGACCGATCGGGTAGAGAAAATTGAATTTCGCAAATTCATGATGGCGTGGATGAAGAATTCAGGTACATTACACGTTTCTGGTGCGGAATCGATTTTCAATTCTGGTGCTGTTGAATCTAGTGGTATTTCCGTTTCGATTCATTCTAGTGAGGGAGATACTACAGATTGGTGTTCGTCGAGCGTCAAGTCTCAACTGGGGAATAGAGAGGTGTTGTTGGATGTTGATTCTCCGGTGATGGTATCGACTGAGGAAGAACACACCGATGCTGATTATCACAGGACGACGACAACGGTGATGGCGAAACCTCAACAATCCATTGGATTGGAAACGCCTACCATAGAATTTTTTATGGATGAGTATTCAGAGTCAGTTTTTTTTGGAGTGCATCTAAGTTGTTTGATGATAGTTCTGGGCAGAATTTGTTGAGTACAACAGAGCACATTGCATGTTTTTTGGATTTCCCAGGTTGTATGGGCATTAAACATCGGAAACCACCAGATTATATGGATTTATTGGTTGCTTCCTATGTGCCTCAGTTATTGGGGAATGATGACAATGAGGATGGCAATGGGGACTATTGTTTGTTTGGGGAAATTCGTGTTTGTGATTTACCTCCGGGGAAACCACCAGATCCGTGTTTGTTTATGAAGATTTTGTATGTTGTATGGGGTTGTAAACCACTCAAACCCCCATATTGTGGACACTTCCTTGTTTACCCGTGCCTGTTTCATGATCATCAGCGTCCGGGTCCTCGTAAACCGCCGAAACCACCAGATCATCACACTCGTTGGAAGCAAGTCTTGAGGACAAGACTTTTTCGAAGGCGAGAGTAATGATAGGGATTTGGATAGTTATTAAATAGTATTAAACTAGAAGGGGAAAAAGGGTAAATTGGGTTATAGTTTGTTAGTAGTTCTAAATAAATAGAGAATAGAATTGGATTGTACGTAGGCAGAAAATACGTAAGGTTAGTCTTGTACTAGGGCTCGTTGCATGTGGCATCGGGAGAGGGAGATTTCCCTGGAACAATCAGCCGATTGTGGTTGATTGTGATCTATCATAGTTTCAATTTCAAATTTCTATCAATATATAGCTTCCTTAATTTTACGTTTCGTATCAAGATGTGACAACAATAAATGCCCATTTCTACCGTATTTTTTGCATTTTCGATTGATATCTACTAACTTGTAGCAACAAACCATGTACAAATGTTTCATGATTCATAGAGCCTAAAATTATTAGCCTACATAAAGTCACCATTACATCTATAAAGTTTCCCAAATTTCCTCATATTGTTCATGCTTCTAGTATATTTTCCATCTTTAATTCGCATAAAGAATATAAATGAAGTCACCTATAATAAGAGAAACTTAGAATCTATGAAAAATAGAACTTTGTATCTCACATTTTGCATCTTAAGCATCACACAGTATTACCTTCTCATAAATCTTTAAACCCCTACATACAAAATCCAAAACACATGTTATGTCACCCTTGTTTAGTAGTGTGGGTCAACCAACCGGTTTTTAACCCGTTACCTAACCCATCTACCCCTTTCCCTAAAAAAAAGTAACAATTATGCTTTATTTTGAGCATTGCTATCCAAGTAATATTGTATAAGTAATGATATCACTCTATGACTAGATACACCTAAATATTTGAACTTAAGTTTATCCATCAAGAAGTCTACATCGTCCTTAACATGATTATACTCTTGTTAAAATAATAAAATTGGACTTGCTCTTCTTTGAAACTCCTATTCTCCTCTAAAGCCTTTAATCTTTCCTTTTCTAACTCCAACTCCATTCTCAGATTTCCAATAACCAAAAACTGTTTTGTAGAAGTTGAAGGGCCTCGATATGTCCTAGAATCCGATGTAGTCTAGGTTTTGAAGGAAAGTACCGAAACACCTTTCATCGTACCTTAGAATCATTCTTGCTATATCGGGGCTTTTGCACTCAACCTTTGGACATTGGGCAAGAGATGCATACTCACTTATGGACATTGGACATTTGGACATTAACCCTAAATCACTTATGTATTTATTCATTCGAAAAAGTCCTTCGGGATAGAAGCTGGAGCTGGCAAAGCTTTTCAGAAGATGTCAAGCAAGGCATCAAAGGATTTGTTATATAATAAAGATGAAAGAAAATTTCGAATAACTCTTATACGTCCAGTATAAAGCTCTTGGTGCGATTCATCCAATACTCTACGAAGGGTTTCTAAATCTTTATCTAAGGTAGATGAAGAATATTCACTACTTGTTTTGCCAATTATGACCCCATGTACCTTACTATGTTATTTAACATCTCATCAACGTCAAGCTCATTTATATCATCATCACCCCCATCACCTTCCTCAAATGGTGTATCATCATCACACTAACAAGGCCACCTGCTTCAGCTTCTTCATAGTTCCATTATATAATGTAAGTTAGCTTGAACAAATAAGATGAACTCAAATGGAGATTGTTGTTGAAGCATTTTATCAAACACCATATTTGCGTAATAAGTTGTCACATAAACATGCTCAAACGCATTCTGTTAAATCCCAAAATGCAACTTTGTGATGAAACAAATCAGAATTATGTGAAATTGCAGAAACATTTCAGCTGATATAAATAAAAACTGATCTCAATAATTGAACTCAAATAATAATCTTAAAGGATGCAATCAGTAACAATAAATACCGAATCGAAGTCAAAACCAGCAAGAATCGATGAAATCATACCTGTGAGATAGTTTTAATCGAATGGAAGAACCAAGGTCGACAGCAAAAATCGAAAAATGTTTCGTGATATGCTTCTGAAAGCCGAACCCAGGACAACAATGGTTGAAGAAGTCGAGTTTCTAAGAGAGGAAGATTAAACCTGTGGAAAATTGATCGATTCATTCATAGTCGATTTCATGGGAGAGAATTCGAGAAAGAAGGTGGAAAAAAATCGTGTTACCTAGTAATTTTATAAATAAATAAATAAATAAAAAGGTTTAGGTTGATTTCTCATCTCATATATATATATACTACTTTATAGACCCGTGTATACACGGGTATTATAGAAGTAAACTTAAAATATATATCAAAATCAAATAAAAATGTTAGAAACCAAACGCTTACTTGTTGTCTTCAAATAAAGCAAAAAGACCAGGTTTGAAAAGATTTCAACTCAATAATCAAATGATGATCTTAAAGCTAGAATAGAATAAAGTGATATGGTTGTTTTTATTTTCTTTGCAAGTAAAAGAAAAAAATTAATAACTCGCGTGTTAAATATTAAAAATCAACAATGGTTTCGTGTCTTGTATATAAATAATTAACACTTCTATTTTATTATTACATTTGCCTAACTACCTACATTAATAAAATAGTTTTAAAACATCAAGAACAACTATCTTTACATATTTGAATTTAGATTTTTGAATATATAATATATCTTCTTTAATTGATACATTTTATTATAATCCATATATTATAAAAGGTTTCATACATCTTTCTAATAAGATTGAAAATGCTCTAAAATCAATAACTAAACACTTTGAATAACATACTCAAGTTGACCACTCGGATCATCATCATAATCTTAAAAACACCCACTCAGCTAAATAAAAAATTACATATTCACTACTATTAGTGTATAACAAAAAATTTAGAATATACTAATTTTAAAAAAGTGTCATATTACAATAAATTTTATACCAAAACGTAAATAAAAATGAGACGATCGCGAATATATAATTATTTTTTCTCTAAAAAAATATATCATAAACTACTAAACATAATTTATAAATAACATATAATTAATTATATTAATATACAGTTTTTATAAAACACCCTCATATTTTCTTTAAAACCCCTCACATGTTTCATAAAACACTCTCACCATTTTCATTCAACCCCCTCCCAATTAATTAAAATTAAATTCAATTTCGTGTTTAATCTTTCCCATTATATGGTCAACCAAATCAAAATTGGTGAATAATGAGTTTTGATTGGTTAATTGAGTCTTAATTTATATACTAATTTAGAAAGAATGTAAGCCTTTTATATATATAGATAGATAGATAGATTGTAAGATGGAAATAATTATAAGATGTGTAAGATGGATTATGAGTCATAAGATTTAATTTAAAGTCAACAAAAATAGTATGATTAATAGCTGTCAATTTAATAAGGTTTAGGAAATTAAAAAAGAAAAACAGGTCCTAAAATCACGTTACGCATAAATTCAAAAAATAATAAAATATCATGTAATCCAACTAGTTTTCATCAAAAAAAAAAATAATTCAAAGTTAATATTTATCAAGAACAAATTTGATCAACTACAGCTATCTTCCATCAAAAACAAAATTGGCTAGTTTTTATTAAAAAATTGATTCAAACTTAATATTCATCAAGAACTATTTTAATGAACTACCCATTTTATAATCAAGAACAAAATTGGCTCCTAAATAACAAAAAAAATCATAGTACTTGCGATGAAAATGTATAATAAAAAACAAAGAACAAAACCCATTAGACATAAAAGAAATACATGAACAAAACAAACACTACGATTTAAGTAGAATAACTTGCTTCAACAAACAACTCTTTAAAAAAAGACCCAATGGTCAAAACTGATGATACATATCAGTTAATATAAACAGATTAATAAATGAAAGAGAACAATCAATTATATAACCATGTTATAAAAGAAAAATGATGATTATTTATATAATCAATCACACATATGATAAAATTAACAACTAATCCTTAAAACTGATGCATAATCTCATTAAAAAAATGATGCATAGTAGGTTAAATTCATGACTGATTAATAGAAACCAAGTAGCAGTCTAGTAATTTGAACAGTGATTTATAACAAAGGGTGCAAAAGCCAACAAATTGCTGCATAATTTAGTAAATTAAACACTGATATATAAGAAACGATTTACAATAAACTGATGCATACTTCTTTATATAAACTAATTTACAAGAATTATGCACACTGATTTATAAGAAACAGCTGCATAAGAAACTGATATATAAGAAATTGATGAAACAATAAATTGTGACCTCCTAAAATCAGGTATTTCTCCTTCTCTACATATCAGCTTCACAATATGAGAAAAAATGATGAAGAAACCAATTATAGAAAACCTTCTTTCCAAAAAGTAACAGATCTAGAGTTCAATGGCGATGGTTTGTAGGGCGATGAAGTGGCAAATCTAGGTTCATCAAGTGAAGTGATAATGACGAGGAGAGAGATACTTATGGATGGCGTAGACGTCAACAAAGGAGCGGCCGGAGGTCTACTTTAACCGTCACAAAATTCTTTTCAGTAGCGACTTACACCGGTTAAATGATACTCGTCGTGCCTGAAGGTTTTCGTTCGCGACTACGTACACATGTAGTGCCAAGGTCGTCACCGAATAGAGGAGTGCCGCTAGAGTGGCAGTTGAAAACGGCACTACACAAGAGGAGGGCCGGCTACCATAACATATACAAATACGGGAGAAACTGATTTAGGGTTCAGAACTACTACAAAGGAGGAAATGGGGACCGGTTATTATAGTCATGGAGACCGGTTTTGGAACAGGTTGGTCTCTATGAAAAAACACATGGAGACCGGTTCTAGAACCGGTCTCTATAACATGACATAAAGACATGTTATTACTTCAAGACCGGTCTCCATAACAAGACAAGAAAACCGTTTTTTTATTTAAAAACCGGTCTCTATGTCTTAGTTTTATTGAAAACATTTATTTTATTATTAAATTAAATGAAATATCAAGACCGGTTATTACTTAAAAATAGGTCTTCATGATAACATTATAGGTACTAGTTTTTATGAAAAAACAGGTCTTTATGTCTATATGAAATAATTTTTTGTTTTATTATTAAACTAAATTACATTTTTTTTCATTTATATGTGCCGGAATATTACAACTACACAAAAAAAGCAATAATTTTTACAATTTTAACTGAATTTAACCAAAATTCTAAAACAACAAATTATACATACGAATCAAATAATGTTACAACTAATAAAGTAACTATACCTAACACGGTTACTATTTCACTATAATTGAGCTAAATACAAACTGGCTTTAAAAAACTAAAAAAAAAAAACAAAAAAAGAAAAAAAAACCTCTATCTTCAGCCACCCAAAAGCTTTGGAGCGTCTTGTCACCATCATTTGTGTAGTTGTTAGCAGCCTATCAACATAATACTTTGGATATTGCGTTTAAGTATGCAATCTGAAAAGAGGACAAGATATCAAAAGACACATATTAATCAACATGAACACACATTTTGTTATGTAAATATATATCTAGTAAACTGCATGCAATACAAAGAGTTGCAATTTTTTGACTTTCCGTGAAATGTTATCATTCTACTCTTAACAACATACTTCATGTCTTGCATTCACAAGTTTTTTTCTTGATCTTTGTATATCTTTATGGGGATAATGCTGATGTTAGTGCCAATCCCAAATGATGAGTGGAATTTCATTCAATCTAAAGACTAATATATACTTGTTTTGGTAAGGGCGATGATTGATGATACAACAAGAACCAACCTGAAGCTAAGTTGTCTAATAAATTCAACAAAAATAAACTAAAAAACACTAACCATATGATATGTTCAAACGCTTGATTAAAGTTTCTGTCTCTGCTACCCAGTCTGAAACAAACTAGAACCATCTAGTGAATTATTGTAAACTGGAGGTTTGATGAAAAAATATATACCATAATCTTGTGAATGGCTATTCAGGTTATAATTCTAACCATTTAAATGAAACTATAAATGAAAACAGGATTAAACCATAAACGAATGTCGAAATTACCATTATCATGCTTACGCGAGATCCAATCTTGACAAATATATATATATGGATATGGATAGTTGTCGTCACCCCTTGCAACCGCCTACACTTTGTGCAAAGAAAAACATTCAAATGTTAATCAAATTTATATTTACACAAGCTCTTTTTATGTCATTTCACAAGTTGATCTTGCCAAAGAAAATATAATTAATGTGCAGAAAAGCTTTACTTTGCCTGATCAAAAACAATAACAAGCTTTAGCAATAAACACGTTCATTGTATTATGAATGTTATCCTTGAGATTCATTAAAACAAAGCTTTTGTTGCGAGAGTTGGGAATCCTATAGAATTAACTGATGCAGCTTTCTATTATGAACCAATGTACTATTCTTATAGCAAGGAATCATGGAAGGCCCAAACACACAGAAGTATTGACTGCCATCTTAAGTTGTAGGAACACAGAGATAAGCTTCTTCTATTTAAATGCATGCTATTAAGTTACATTTTTATTCAATATCTATAATGCCTGGAGTTAACCACATGTTTAACAAGTTGTAATTATTTATTATTATGCTTCAACTCCAGGAGGGTATTCAATGCTTTAGATTGTGTATTAGTAGTATATATATTGAGATTTTGAGAAACTTGCATTATATAACAACATAATTATTAATTTGGTTCCATTTTGATAATTAAAAGTATGTTTTTAGTTAGTTTTGTTCCATTTTAACCTGTTGGTTTCACTTAATTGCAAAGGAAGAACACATTTGCTTTTTATGACAAAAAATAACCCAAAAGGCGTACCTCTAATTTAACATAATGATTGTAATCAATGCATATAATCCTCAAATATTATATTGTCTTTGTGAAGCTCTAGGTAACAAGAATTAAGTTTCAAATTATTAGATACACACTTTTACCATGTTACATGTATTTGTTTTTGATTAATTCTATGTCAACGATAAATATGCATACAAGAATTTAGAACTACCTGAACATTGAAGTGAGTGAAGTAACTAAGCAAAATCTTCATACCCACAATGCAGATGTTAACACAAACCCTAGAAACCTTAAACTGGAACCACTATAGATTAAACGTTCCACTGAAATATCAAAAAGAAACCGAAACCTTAAACAAAACCTTGATGAAATGTTTCAATCTTTGACTGAAATGGTTAAACTTTCGACCGAGACCAAAATCAAACCACGAACAAGAAACCGGTACCTTGATTAAATGTTTCAATCTTTGACGGGAATTATTCAACCTTCGAACTAAACCTTGAATAGAAATCGAGATGAAATCCGTAGATGGGATGATGTAGGGTTGCGACCTGGTGATTGAACCTCGGTTGTGCGATGGTGATGGGTGTATACAAGGGAAACGAGGCGCTGGCTAGAGATGGAGATAGGGGAGATTGGGAGTGGGATGTGGAAGATTGATTGAGAGCGGAGAGAAAAAAGGGGTGAAGGTGGGAAACAAATTTTTTTTGGGGGGAACGATATGGGAAATAGAAAAACAGGGGGAGCTTGAAATTTTTAAATATTCACGATTGATCTTTTATCCAACATTGCTTTGGCGGTTTGGCCTTTGCTCACTTTAGAAAAAAATCATTAAATTTAGATTTTTTTTATTGCACACACGAACATTTGACTAAGTGTCTCTTAGATATTTTTTGGACTTTAATGACTAAATTGGGAATAATATGTGTTGTGTTTAATAGAGATCGACAATTAAGTGTTAAAATCGATTATATCATGTTATTCATGAAAATAACTCACATGAACATTTTCAAGCATATCATAGCAACTTCTCAAATGATATATTGTAATGCCCTAAAAATAATTTTTTATAGAAGAAAATTCATAAATAACCAAATGTGTTCAATGCTAATATTCATAATCACCGGCTAAACACACTCGACTTACGACATGAATTAACTATTTAAATTGTTACAGTATTCTCGAAATTGTTTACAATATTCTCGAAATTGTTCATAAAGGGGTTGCAGGTTATTGGGTCTAGTTTACTAATTTCGTCCTTTTTTTGTCAAAATACATAATCCAAATACAAAACACTAAATAAAGTTCAACACAACCAACACTTTAGCTACAAGTGATTAATCAGTGGTGTTTACTCTAGCTGCCCTCAAAACGACGAATGAACATAAGGAAGACGATGGATTTGTTTCTAATTAAGTATATGAGGATTAAGAAATGGGTTAATAATGGAAAAAACCTCAAACTCTCATTCACTTTTTGGTTTAAACCTTAATCTTTGTTTTTACATGATTTAAACATTAAACTTTATATTACTTTTGGTTTAAACCTTAAAGTTAATGGAAGATGGCTAAACAGCAAAAGACAACAAAATAGACCACATGATCCAGGACTGAGTCTAGCCTGCCACGACTAGTCATGACAAACTAGACTGGGGGACTTGATGACGTTCCTATGGCCTGGACTAGGTCAGGCATCATGATACGCCCATAGACTTGACTACCATGACCTTTGAGGATATTTACCACCTGGACAAGGTTGACCTATCCACGATGCTTGCCACTGGGCTATGGGCCATTGCAGGCCTGGCCTCTTAAGAAGCAACACTGCCAAAGCAACAACAGGCCTGGTACAGCCAGGACACGTGTATTAACACCAGTGGTTGAGACAGGCGTGCCACGTCTGAAAACTCTGACACATAAGCTCTCCATGATTGGCTGACATCCATAATGGGGAGCAAATCCCACACAGAGAGGGTAACGCCTCAACAGTAAAAAGTTACTACCAACTTCCTCATGATTGACTGACACCAGTAATGGGGAGCAAATCCCACAAAGAGAAAGACGGTACACACCTTTCTGGTCCCCCTGGGGAGATTGCATCACGTGTCCATCAACTGAACGGTTTCTACAAGGACCCTCTCAATTATAAATAGGAGATCATCATCTCCTACCAAGGTATGCACCTTTCACTGCCTTCAACTCCTCTAAGTTCTTTACCATTCATCAATGGCTAGCTTGAGCGTCCATGTGGCTTTATAGTGCCTTGTCCCCATGAGTCCTCTAACGTAGAATCTTCCTCTGTCTTGCAGGTTCTTGTTCTCTCAACACTATTCCCTTCAATAGATTACCTTAATTCCATTATCCTTTTCAATCTTGCACTTGTTCCATACTACGAACAAACAACTAGTATTTCAAAAACAGTATATTAAAAACAAACTGTTTGCTCAATTTTTGATTGTTTTACCTAAATATGTTTATAAATATTTGGATTGGAAACAACCTTTTCAAAATACATAAAGTTCTAAGAATTTTCATAGTATTCAAAAACCATTTAATCCTTTTATCTAATACATTTTTATGAGTAACAAGTAGACATGTAAAAACAAATATTTATATTAAAAGATATTATAGCTATTTCATAACTTTAACCTTTATAAATATTAAAAGATTTTTCTAACTTTGATTTTTTTTAACGACAAGCTCATATACTCATTAAACCAACCCACAACATCTTAGATGGGGGTCACTACTCTAGTACTCTATAACCTCTAAAAATCGCTGATCTACATACCCTTTAGTTTCTAAATTTGATATAACTATAACAAATTTGAACAATTATAACGTTGATGCCCATCATTTTTTATATTATCCATACTATAATAATTATCTTTTGAATTAGATACAAAGTATTTAATAGTATATTATATTTAGTTAATATTATATCTATTACGTAATTTGGTTTGTAATATAAAACCTAACGAGACATTAACAAACGTATTAATAAGTTATTACAATTAATAGTTATTAATTTATTTTAATAAAAAGTCAAGATTTATTTTGGTAGTTTCCACATAAAATATATATATACACACACATGAATGTATCACTCATTAATACTTATTTGTAACCACCATTTATATAAGAGTATATTATTATTTATTTATATATTTAATATTATGTTTATTTCGTAGTTTGATATTTATACATAACTTATAATTAATAAAGTATTACAAAAGATATTTTGTTTCTAAATTTTCCCTCTTTAACAAAATTTTCATTTCCCACCTATTTTAATTTTCCCTCTCTTTATAAATATTTCACTTCCCTTAGTATTTAAAAGTTTTGTTATGGGGTTTAGGGGAGTAAAAGTCATGGAGACCGGTTGTCAAGTTAAAAACGGTCTATATTATAGTGTATAAAAACCGGTTATTAAGTTAGCAACCGGTCCCCATGACTTTTACTCAAAGAAACCGGTTATCTCTTAAAGAACGGGTCCCCATGATTACCTTTTGTAGCACCAAGACCATAAAGACCCGTTTTTTTATGTACCGGTCCTCATATGGGGGTCTCCATTACCAATTGTGTAGTAGTGGGTCAATTATTCAAATGCGTATGGCCTAGATGGGTGGAGATTAAAATGGGTGGGATTGTGGGAGGAGATAATTAAAGGAGAGAAAGATAATTAGTGTTAAAAAGTCTAGATTACCCTTAAATTAATTCTGTCACATGTCATCTTTATATTCCCTCTTACACATCTTACATTAAATCATATTTTATTTGATCTTAATCATAAATATATATATATATATATATATATATATATATATATATATATATATATATATATATATATATATATATATATATATATATAAGGCTTACCAATTTTCTTAAAATGACTATAAATCGAATTTTAATTGATCAATCACAACCTTTAATTTCAAAATTATTCCAATTCTAAAAACAATTTTGAAAAGATTAAACATGTGCATAATCGTAAATTTAATTCAATTTTAAATTAATTAGCAGGGGGCTAAATAAAAATTGTGAGGGGTTCTATAAAACATCGGGGGGCTTAAAATGTTAGGGGTTTTTTAAAATTTTATATTAATGTAATTAATTATAAGTTGTTTATGAATAATGTTTAGTAACTTGTGATATATTTTGTTTAGAGAAAAAATAATTATATATTTACGACGGTCTTATTTTTATCTACGTTCTGATATAAATTTTATTGTAATATGACACTTTTTTTAAATTAATATGTATTCTTAATCTTTTTGTTATCCATTAATAATAGTGGGTAGGTAATTTTTTGCTTAACTGAGTAGGTTTTTGGGATCACGGTGATGAGCTGAGTAGTCAACTTGAATATGTTATTCAAAGTGTTTAGTTATTGATTTTAAAATATTTTTAATCAAATTAGAAAGATGTATGAAACTTTCTATAAAATATGGTTTAAAATAAAATGTATCATTTAAAGATGATATATTATATATTTAAAGTCTAAATTCAGAGATTTAAAGATTATTGTTCTTGAAGGTCCTGAAACTATATTAGTGAGGCCAAAATCATTTCTAAAAAGAACATTTGTGAAATTACATATAATCCTAGAATGAAAATGATTTCATCAGATACAAAACTTCCGGTTAAGTTTCAAGTTTTAAAGAAGGCAATTTTTTCTGATGCTGTGTTTTCATAATGACGATTAACAAAGTCAAGGATAGTCACTTTCAGAAATTGGTTTATTCCACAGGAAAATTATGTTTACACATGATCATTGTGGTTTATTCCACAGGAAAATTGTGTTTACATATGATCATTTATGTGTTTATGATGGGGTTTCAACAACACAGCGGAAACAAAAGTACAAAAACAAAGCATAATGTACAACCATATAAAGCATGCAACCCCATAAATTGACCTAGCTCTATAACCAATTCTTGCAACATGAAAAAGAGAAGGAAAGAGAGGTATAACCTTGATGATTTCCTGGAACAAAGAAGAAGTGAAGATGATGACCAAGAAGCCAAGCAAGCTCCTCTCTATTGATGATGCACCCCGGGTTTGGACAATCCTCAAGTACTAGCTTGTTCTTATTGATCTTCAACTCTAGAAATCACCAAGAATACAGCAAACCTCCTTTAACTCCTGGACTCAATTCTCAAGCACTCTCAAATGAAGCTCAAAATGCTCTAAGTGTGTAAGTATTCAAGTTAGCCAAGAGAGTACAAGGAGAGACAAATGAGGGACTTAAATAAACTCCAAGGTGCCCCATGATCTCCCCCAAACCGGCCAACAAGAGGTGGAAAGGAAGGACATGCATTGGCTACAAATGGAGGTGGAAAACAAAATGATTGCATGCAGTCTGACAGACAATCGCGCCTCGATCTCCTTAGGAATTCGCGCCGCGATTGTTGTCTGAGATCGCGTCGCGAATTCTAAAGGGAATAGCGCCTCGATCTCTGACTGCAGACCAACCCTTTTCCATATTGACAATTTTAGTCCCTTTACTTAGGCTGCTGTCAGGATTGATCCCCGGAGTGTGACCCAATAGGCCTATACTATATCGGCAGTGATCTATATGGCGTACGTGCGTCAGTGGGCATACTCCAACAAACTCCCACTTGCACATGACATACCATACCCATAAACCACAGACAAAGAGCGGCCTCTAGTAAGGCATCTTTGCCCCCAATATGTACAGGTTTTGTCATCTTGAACAAAAACCAAATCCAGAATCAGTTACGAAATGGTCCTATAGATAAGTGATCATTCATCCTTTCGTTCGCGATATCTGTGTGAACCTGAGACATAGTTAAATGTCAATCTCCAGATCGCTCACGATTATGTTTCTCGATATCGATTGATGGTGACCCAAAATCTAGTTGCAATCGATCAAATATCATTGCAACTCGAGCATGGCCATGCATTTTACGTCAGCGCTCAATCATCGAGGGGCCCATGGATATCTCTCTAAAACTAGAGGAACGTGCCTCGTCCGCTTATGAGCCATTGGTTCCTTTGCAAGAGCCACCGTACCCTCATTGTCATAAAAGATCTCAATGGGGTCGGATATGCTAGGAACCACTCCAAGGTCTTGGATGAACTTCCTCATCCATACCACCTCTTTAGCTGCTTCACTAGCCGCAATGTACTCCGACTCGGTAGTTGAATCAGCTACGGTGTCTTGCTTGGAGCTCCTCCAACTTATAGCACCACCATTTAGAAGGAACACGAACCCCGATTGTGATTGGCAGTCGTCCTTATCCGTTTGCAAGCTTGCATCAGAGTAACCATGTACTCTAAGCTCTTCCTTACCACGATAAACCAAGAACATCTCCTTTGTCCTCCGAAGATACTTGAGAATGTTCTTGAACGCAATCCAATGGGCTTGCCCGGGGTTAGCCTGATATCTACTCGTCATGCTCAAAGTACACGATACATCAGGACGAGTGCATAGCATGGCGTACATGATTGATCCTATTGCCGAAGCATAAGGGACCCTCTTCATTACGTCTAGTTCCTCCTGAAGGGTTTTGATCTGACCAAACCACCCTAAGACACAAACTGGTCAATCCTGGATTTGATTCTACTCGTCCAATCCTAAAGCGGAAACAGATTGAACACAACCCTCTAAACCCCAAAAGGGTTAGGATCTATTTAATGATCATATTAGTTTCTTAACAACAAACCAGATTAAAGGTTTAGAATAACAATACCTGCTTGATCTTGGTAATGCTAAAGTTAGTCCACCACTACTGCACCACCAACGAACTGGCTGCTAGACCGCTCCTGGAATTACCCGAAAGTCAACACGCAAAATCCTGCGTGTGTATGTGGTGTTTGTTGGGATTTCGTGGGCTAGCAGCGGAAGCAAAGTACACAATTTAAAGCCCAAAGTACAACTTATCAAAGCACAAAAACAAGAAATCCCAAAAGAGGACCAAACTCTATGTTCAAGAAATGCAACATGCAAGAAGGAAAGAGGTGGTTATACCTTTCTCCTTAGCTCCAGAAATGTCAAGTGTTGTGGTGGTGATCCTCCAAAAACGAAAAACGGATCTTCTATTGAGGTATACCCCGGGAACACGCCAACCACAAGTGCTAGCTTGCCTTTATGGTACTTCAACTTGAATACCACTCAGGAACATCAACAAAAAGAGACCAATTCTGGAACAATCCCTCTTGAACCCTCTCTTAGTCTATAGTAGCACTAAAGAGAGTATTAGTGAAGAATATGGCAAAAAACCCCTAACAGAAACACACACTCATGTATATATAAACCCAAGAAGTGCTTTCTCTTATCCCATGACTGGCCAAAGAGGTTTCAAAAGCATACACATGCATTGGCCAGCCTTGGAGGTGATTTGACAAAAAGCACATGCAGCCATAGCGGCGCTAACCCTTAGGGTTTAGCGGCGCTAACCCCTTAGAGTTAGCGGCGCTAACGCGGCCTGCCAAGTGATATGACACAAAGTACATGCAGCCTTAGCGACGCTAACCATTAAGGTTTAGCCGCGCTAAACCCTTAACGTTAGCGGCGCTATCGCGGCCTGCGATGTCAACTTTTGTCTTTTGCCATATTTGGTCCCTTTACTTTAGTTGCTGTCAGGTTAGACCCCGATGTATGACCCAATAGGCCCATACATCACCAGCAGTGGTCTATATGGCGTACGTGCATTAGTGGGCATTTTCTAACAGTGTTCGCCGATCACCAAAAGCCGAAAGGCTTTTGCCTTTCTTTCTTGTTCGACACAAAGAGAGAGAGAGCCGAGGGAGAGAGAGTCGACGAGAGGGAGAGGAGAGAGCCTAGGGTTTTTATTTTATTCCCTTTTTGAATGCTTAATAATAAAAAGAGCCTTATCTAGGTTTAAATACTTAAACCTCCTTTAAGCCCAAGTCCATTCAATTAAAGCCCATGATTTTAATTGAAGTTTCATTCCTCTCACTTTGACCCCTTGGACTTTACTAGTTAATTAATTAACTATTAATTAACTGGTCCGTTAAATATTGAACTTAATATTTAATTTTCCTTTAAATAATAAATAACTATATATTATTTATTTCTTTCTAATAATTAATTCAAACTGATTAATTATTTATTTCTATCTCAAATAATTAATCCAACTGATTAATTATTTCCACACAACATATTGGTAAATTCCAACTGTTCTAATTTGGGTGTGTAGCAGTGTGACCCTTTAGTCTCTTATAACATTGGATACAATGTACCATTAAATTATCTCTGCACATAATCTAACACCTCCTTGGAACTAGGACATTGAGCCTTGCTCAATGTCACTCCATGCAACATAGGGGTGTTACCCCTTTTTGAGTCCTCCATCTTTAATCGCTTCAAGACCTTCTCGACATACGCACTTTGGCTAAGCCCAATAAGCCTCTTAGATCTATCTCTATAGATCTTAATGCCCAAGATATACGTCGATTCTCCCAAGTCCTTCATTGAGAAACAACTCCCAAGAAAAGATTTAACCTCTTTCAAAGTTGAGACGTCATTCCCAATAAGTAGAATGTCATCCACATATAAGACAAGGAATACTACACCGCTCCCACTAGCCCTGACATACACGCATGGCTCATCCTTGCTTTTCGAAAATCCAAACTCTTTGATTTTCTCATCAAAGCAAAGGTTCCAGCTGGGAGATGCTTGCTTAAGTCCATAAATGGACTTCTTTAGTCTACAGACTCTATCAGGATACTCAGGATGTACAAAACCCTCGGGTTGCGACATAAACACCTCTTCATTAAGCTTCCCAATAAGGAAGGCTGTTTTTACATCCATTTGCCATATCTCGTAGTCATAAAATGCAGCTATGGCCATAAGTATTCTAATAGACTTCAACATGGCCACTGGTGAAAAGGTTTCCTCATAGTCAATCCCATGAGTTTGCATGAAGCCTTTAGCCACCAGTCGGGCTTTGAAGGTATCTACAGATCCATCCATGCCGGTCTTCTTCTTAAAGACCCATTTACACCCTACTGTCTTACACCCGGGTGTAGGATCAACCAATTCCTATACTTGGTTGTCCGACATGGATTGCATCTCACTCTCCATTGCTTCCCTCCACCTAGCAGACTCACTGCCCGCTACGGCTTCCCGGTAGTTGGTCGGTTCATCATGATCCACCAATAAGTCATTGCCCTCAGAAATGAGAAACCCATATCTCTCTGGCTCATGATGTGGTCTACCGGACCCACGAGGAATCAAAGAAGTGTTGTCAGGTACCGACGCATCCTCTTGCTCGGTTTCAACCACTGCGGGTTGAGTGCTAGTGCCGACACTAGTCCCTTCTCCATCGGGTTCTTGAACTTCTTCAAGATCAATCCTCTTTCCACTGGATTGCATGTATATCATCTCCATTTCAAGGAAGACAGCCCTTCGCGCGATAAACACTTTGTTTTTGGAAGGTTTGTAAAAAATATAACCCATGGCTCTGGTTGGATACCCAATGAAGTAACACCTCTCAGATCTAGGTTCAAGTTTGTCCTTTACCTCTCGTCTAACGAAGGCAGGACATCCCCAAACCTTGAGATATGTAATCTTTGGAGCAACTCCATGCCACATCTCATAAGGTGTCTTTTGGACTTTCTTATTCGGTACGAGGTTAAGGATCCTAGCCGCCGACTCGAGAGCGTACCCCCAAAAACTAATGGGTACTTCCGTGCGACTCATCATTGATCGGACCATGTCCAACAATGTCCGATTCCTCCGCTCGGCGACACCATTCAATTGTGGCGTCCTAGGAGGAGTTAGTTGTGAAATAATCCCACAACTAGCAAGATGATCACGGAACTCCGAGCTCAAGTATTCGCCTCCCCTATCGGAGTGAAGTATCTTGATAGTCTTGCCCAATTGATTCTGGACTTCGTTTTAGAAAGTCTTAAAGACCTCAAAGGTCTCAGATTTATGCCTAATCAAGTAGACATATCCATATTTACTGAAATCATCAGTAAACGTGACGAAGTATCTAAAGTTGTTCCATGCAACATGCTTGAACGGACCGCATACATCCGTATGCACTATTTCCAACAAGCATTTAGCCCTTTCACCCACACCGGTAAAGGGTGACTTAGTCATCTTACCTAATAAACAAGATTCACATGCTTCATTTGACCCGAGGTCAAATGATTCCAAGATCTCATCCGCTTGGAGTTTTGTGATGCGTTTCTTGTTTATATGGCCAAGACGACTATGTCATAAGGAAAACTTATCCAAAACATTTTTGGATCCAGAATCAATGTTCATGATTGCATCAGCTTCGTATATACCACGACATGGATAAGCTTTAAAAATAACAAACATCATTTTTAAAACAACAAATATAACCATTTTCAAATTTAAAACAATATCCATCGTCATACAAAGCATAGAAAGACAAAATGTTTCTTGCCATAAGTGGTGAATAGCATACATCTTTTAAAATAATAGAGTAGCCGGTCTTGAAAGTAAGCTCGACACTTCCTTTCTCTAACACAGGGATGACCTCCTTGTTCCCCATAGTTAGCTCCAGCTCCCCATCTCTCAGCCTTCTACTTCCTTTTAACACCTGCACAATATTACAAATGTGAGTGCCACAGCCGGTGTCTAAAACCCAGCAGTTAGATGTAGAAGTATAATGAAGTTCAATCACAAAAGTACCTGAAGTAGAAGCGCCCGCCCCCGAAGCTCGTAGCTTCTTCAGGCCCTCTAGGTACTTAGGGCAGCTCCGATGCATATGCCCCTTAACTCCGCAGAAGAAGCAAGCCGCCTCTTCCGGAGTCTTTGCTTGAGGGATAGGACCCTTTTGCTTAGGCTCCGGGGCAGGGTTCGGCTTGGGTGCCCCAACCTTACCCTTACCTTTACCCTTCGGGGTAGAGGCTTGTTTCTTCCTCTTCTTGGACTACCCTCCTGGATAGCCAAGATGGGAACGGAAGTGGATGGCTTTTGCTTGGTCATGTTGGACTCGGCGGTCCGCAGCATACCATGTAATTCCATTAGGGATTTATCCATCCCGTGCATATGATAGTTCACAATGAATTGATCATATGATGGTGGGAGAGACCGTAGAATCAAGTCTACCGCCATCTCTCTCGTGATGGAAAATCCCAACCTCTCGAGGCGTTCCACCAACGCTTTCATCTTAAGAACGTGGTGGGACACGTTCCCGCCCTCTTGCAACCGGCAACCGAGTAAGTCATTAAGACAACCATACCGCTCTTGCTTCGCTTGTTGTTGGAACATGTCCGACAACTCGCGCATCATGTCGTAAGCACTTAAGTGCTCCATCGACTTTTGCAAGTCGGAGCTCATGGTGCTTAGCATGAGGCAAGTAACCTCAGTGATGTCTTTGAGGCGTTTGCTTCTTCTGCGGAGAACTATTCTTAGTTGCCTTGACCAATCCATAAAATTGGTCCCATCGAGTTTGTCTTTCTCAAGGAAAATCCTTAGAGAAAAGGTGGTGTTGTTGTTGGTGCTAGTTAATGCCATCTATAAAACGCAAAGTAGATTTGGTTAGTTCGATTGAAATCCTTGTTAAAATAATTACCCCAAGTGTTTAATAAAACAACTATTTTAACAAGGTCTAAGAACCCTATTTCACCTTGCACCGTGACTGGTTTTCCGCGGATCACGTGGCAAAGCTATTTAGGCCGGCAACCATTGACCAATTTCAATCCATTATTGCAACTCTTAGTTCTTTGCGGGATCCTACTTGACAACCATTGTACCAAGTTTGGCATGTTTTATCTCTCCACACCAATCTCAAAGTAATATTTTACATAATCTCGGCTAGAGCTCGACGATTATATGAAATATTAATTTGAAACCGTAAATCAACCATCAAGATACACGGTGGTACTCTAGCCCAATGATCAACTCGGCTAAAGCTCGATAATCTACCTTGCGAGTTGCACACACACTTTCCACACAACCCACACAAAAATTGATTCGGCTAAAGCTCGACAATCAACCCTTGTGTGGTTAGATTCGAGTGGTGTCATCTTATGGAAGGCGTGAGATTTACATTTAGAAAACGGGATTTAGTTTTCCGGTTAAAAAACCATTTTGAGTTTGATTAACAAAAAGTGACGAAAACCGCAAGTTCTCACTAATCAGATACTAAACCAATTTATATCCTATTTGTTAATTAAGTGTGCGCGCGAGAGTTGTTAAACCATTTTTAAAACTCTTGGTTTTATTTTTTTTATCAAAAATTTTCTAGCATGCAATAGTCCTACAACTCATGCATAAACAATATATAATAAAAACATCACACGCATACAACATAGTTGGTAGCCATGCCCCTTAATAACCTATGCGTTTTTTCCGTGATCCACTACGGGAAAAACAAGTCATCTAAGGACAACAAATCCTTGACTTGGATGTGCTCCCACTAAACCCGCCACCTCCATTGGGCCTTTCGGATCCGTGTTCGCCAAGACGTCACTCCATGGACTCCCGATGGTTGCTCCATATTACAATTACTTAGAAAAAGGAAATAAATGGCATGCAAGCCACAACTCCTAACTTCTAGTACAAATACACAATATGGAATATTTAAATGGCATGCAAGCCACAAATACAAAATTACATACCAAATAAATAAATAAATTATTATTACAAACCATGTGAGTACAAGTCACCAAATGAATGAATAATAAATAACACAACCAAACATCCACAAGGTCTAAGGCATTTCTATGGTTACCAACATCACATGAACATACAAGATTCACTAGTGAACAACATGAACAACATGGTGTGCCACACAAAACCAAGTAAACTTATGTATAATGGTTAAGATTTTTCAAAACACTCAAGGCATAAAAAATCCCATGTACTTATGCATTAGTAACACCAAACCATTTTTGGTGAAACATATTCATAAATTCATAATGTAAGTATATGCAATTACCATTTTCATGCCAAAATAAAAATATACATATAAATACACCAACCATTATACAAGGCATCTTAAATAATAAAATTTAGTTTCTGGGCAAAAAATTCCAGAAAATAAATTATATTCCCAAAAAACCAAAAATAATTTTTAAAGATTAAAAAATCCAAAAACTGCTCTGCTGGGAGATCGAGCCGCGAACCACTAACAGGTTCGAGCCGCAAACTCCCCATTAATTCGCGCCACTATACAATGAACGAATCGAGCCGCGATATTTTTCTATAGTTCGCATCGCGATCTCCTAAGGAGATCGAGCCGCGAACTCCACTGGACACAAAACAAAAAAAATTATTTTCGGGTTTTTCAGGCCACCATGTGCAAAAATGGTATAGAGGTGGCTCTGATACCACTGATGGGGTTTCAAGAACACAACGGAAGCAAAAGTACAAACAAAAAAGCATAATGTAAAACCATATAAAGCATGCAACCCCATAAATGGACCAAGCTCTATAACCAATTCTCGCAACATGAAAAAGAGAACGAAAGAGAGGTATACCCTTGATGATTTCCTGGAACAAAGAAGAAGTGAAGATGATGACCAAGAAGCCAAGCAAGCTCCTCTCTATTGATGATCCACCCCGGATTTGGACAATCCTCAAGTACAAGCTTGTTCTTGTTGATCTTCAACTCTAGAAATCACCAAGTATACAACAAACCTCCTTTAACTCCTGGACTCAATTCACAAGCACTCTCAAATGAAGCTCAAAATGCTCTAAGTGTGTAAGTATTCAAGTTAGCCAAGAGAGTACAAGGAGAGACAAATGAGGGACTTAAATAAACTCCGAGGTGCCCCATGATCTCCCCCAAAACGGCCAACAAGAGGTGGAAAGGAAGGACATGCATTGGCTACAAATGGAGGTGGAAAACAAAATAATTGCATGCAGTCTGACAGACAATCGCGCCTCGATCTCCTTAGGAATTCGCGCCGCGATTGTTGTCTGAGATCGAGTCGCGAATTCTAAAGGGAATCGCGCCTCAATCTCCGACTGCACACCAACCCTTTTCCATATTGACAATTTTAGTCCCTTTACTTAGGCTGCTATCAGGATTGATCCCTGGAGTGTATCCCAATAGGCCTATATTATATCGGCAGTGATCTATATGGCGTACGTGCGTCAGTGAGCATATTCCAACAGTTTACATATAGAGAGTAGATAGAGAGAATATGTAGACGGTGATGAAAATGGGTGTGAAAATGATTAATGGAATATGTTGTATATATAGGTTAGATTTGTGAATTAATTTTTTATAAAGAAGAAAGGTCGAATATTTAAAAAATAGCCGTTTGAGAGGGGGTGGGGGTGGGATGTTCTCTCCATTGAGTTCCAAGCGAGTTCAAAAGCCCGAAGTACCTACTCGATTGGGGTACCCGCATTTCGCATAATGGTGTTCCGGGGGTAACTCGATGGCACCCAAGCCATCGAGTAATGCATAACGTACGATCAAAGGCCATGAGTTATACCTCATTTTCCCTTCTCCGTTACCCAATGTCACATCAGCACCACACAATTCCCTTCTCCCTACCCAAATCAAGTATTATACCTTCCTTTTTCTTACCCAAAGTTTCCCCACTTTTTTTATTATTTTTTTATTTAAACAAATAATTATTTATATAAATAATATAATTCATTAATTAATAAAATTTAAAATTCATACAAGACTAAAAAAAAAATTACATAATTATAAACTTAAAAGTAAACAATAATATTTAGTCAAGTTTAGACCACCCGTACTTGACACGTATTTGCTCCTTCATCTTCAATGTTGTCTCCAATGCACCTCCCGAAAGATGACCATCGACTTCATGTAAAATTCGTATTCTTTCAATTTCACATCTGCTGCTTGTATCTCCAATTATTTATCACGATACGAGAGAAAACGGTCATTTTTCGAATTTAATGATTATAGTTCGTCCAACAACGACGTGATGCTCTCTTTTTTCGACTTGGTTCCGGTTGATGCTGATGCCAACTACTTCCCTCGATTCCTACCAATGGTGTGTGTAGGTTCGGTTGCCTCAACATCTTCGTCTTCTTCCTCATCACCGTCTTCGTTGAGGTTAATATGAACGTGTGTATTGGAAGACCCTGTGGTGGATTTTGGATTGGATTATGAAGTTTTGCTTCGTTTTGAAGGACGGGGGTGGCTTCAACGCGTAGAACTTGGTGCCATTTGGGAGAACTCCTAAGAATTTCCCAACATCATTCGTGACCAAATGCAATTCCATGATTATCCTCACGATAACGGTTAAGCGCGATTTTTAAAAAATGGTTGAGCGCGATTTTTATAATGTCGATTTTTAAAATGTCAGTGTCGCTCATTCCACTAGCTCTTGTGTTGAAGAGGTTGTTGTAATCCCAACGACCTTTGTTACCTTAGTGTTGATGTCTTTGAACTTGGCATTTAGTTTGTGCACGTTGTGGTAGTTGGCGGGTTTTCCAAGTTGAGTTTGAAATGATGACAAGACGCGATTCCAAAAAATTTCTTCATACAACAATAATAATATATTAGTAGTAGTAGTAATAATAATAATAATAATAATAATAATAATAATAATAATAATAATAATAATAATAATAATAATAATTACGTAATAGTGATAAGAATAATAATAATAATAATAATAATAATAATTACTTAATAATAATAATAACAACAGTAATAATAAAAAAGAATAAAGAATAAAGAATACTACTTTGTTTTTGTGAGTTTCCAACTACGGGTCTTCCGAAATATCGACCCACGCAGTGACCAACGCAACCTCTTCCTCGTTAGTCCACAATATTGGTTTAGCTCTGTTGATATATGGCCTGGTTTTCTTCCTTTGCGATGGACCATCGTCTTGTGTTTCCGGTTATGGTACCGGAATTTGCGATGCATCTTGACGTTGTGGTTGTTGTTGTGTCTCTAGCACATAATCGAAAAAGTCATCTTCTTAGGTGAGAGGGAATTGTTGTTAAATTGGCTACCCGAGATGCGAGAGGGGAATATGTTGAGGTTGATTAAGCATCCCCGTATACGTGAATCGTGGTTGGGCAAAAAAAACGTATTTGGTTAATAGGTGGGTGGCGGCATGTTTTTGAGAAATGGATTTTCCCGCCGTTGAGGTGTGGAACTCGTTGATCGGTTACATCTGGATGAAGGTGGAGTATTAAAATCATTGGGATCCATAGTAGATAATTTGAGAGTAGAATAGTAGATGAAAGAATAGAATTCGAGAAGAGAATATGATAAATTCTGTAGGAGTTCATGGACAGCACCAAAATGCAACGGAAGCAAAGATTAAAGCATTTTAAATCAAAGGTTTTCATGAACTCCATTAATGGTAAAAGCTTGAAACTAACTTGCATGCAACCAAAATAAGACAAACACAAGGGTAGAAATGGTGTTATACCTTCCTCCTAAGCTCCTTGCTACTGTGAGAAGGTTGTTTTGCGGATGGGATGAACCAAAACTTGAAGAAAAGGCCTCCAAGTACTTCTACCGCAGTGATACACCAAGTACTTCTACCTTTGTGCTAGCAAGATGATCAAAACCCACACTCTCCTTGGTTGGATTCTTGATCTACAGCCCTTAGGTTTTCTGGAACACACACTAGTAACCTCACAACTCTCTTTGTGTTTGAAGCTTGTAGTGTGTAAGTATCAAGTGGCAAAAGTTCTTAAGGCTTCTAAGGCTAAAGCCTTATATAAACCCTTATAGAGACATCCGGAAACATATCAGCCGGCCAAGAGATGAAATCTCATTGGACCAACAACACAAAGCCAATGAAATTCAAGTGCCACTTGGTTTTCCTGGCTTCACGACCCCTCACGGGCTGTCACGGCCCGTGAAGCTTAAAAGTTTCACGGCCCGTGCCGTGTTACTGGAAGTCGTGGAGGTATCCGTGGTGCATTTTGTCCTTCACGATCCCTTCACGGCCCGTGAAGGACCGTGAAGCCACTCTGGTCCACGAGCCATAATGCTCGTGTAAGGACTCGTGGGGACACCTTGCTTCACGACCCGTGGAGCATCCTTCATGGTCGTGAAGCCTAGGTCAACAGGAATTTAACCATTTTGACCGGCTATTTCCACTTAGGGCTACTAGGGTAGAAGTTAGGTGTATGACCCAATAGGCCCGCACATTATCGGCAGTGATATGGCATACGTGTGTCAGTGGGCATACTCCAACAAATTGTGTGAGTAAAATAAGGTGAAATGGGTAGTATAGATGAGCGTTTTACGTACTAGTTTAAAATAATAAAATCCGTGTTAATTTGTACCAAAAATGACACGAATAGGCAAGAGAACCTAATTGGTTTTCTTATTATAGTGAATAAGTACGGGTGTCGAACTCAAGGGGAACGAGTATGATTTGATGTCAATTATACTAATTTAAGTATTAAACTAAATTAAAATCCTAAAAAGTACTAAAAAGCAAATATAAACAGATAAAGCAATTAAAAGAGGGAATTTGTGAATTTAGCACTTTCAAGCAACTTAAACCACTAACAAATCTAGAAAATACCTAAAGCAAAGCAAAGAAACAACAAAGTAATAAACTTGGTAGAATTAAAACTATATAATGAAGATTTTCCCTCCCTAGATTCGATATCACCCTTTTTAAGCTAATTAAATTCACGGAATTATGTGCAATGGATACTAATGATCATAAATCAATTTCTAAAGTGGTTAGACTCTTGATCTGATTCTAACCCTATAATTATTCTAATTAATAACATTTATTGTCAAAAGCGCGATTAAAAAGTATAATTAACCGAATTGGTTTGATTTCAAGTAAAACTTTAACCTTTTTAAGTTTGTTTGATCAACAAAACATAAAACTAACACATAATGGTCATTACATGTTAAAATACACATTAAAGTCTTAAGCTTTAGGTGTTTAACCCTAAGATTTGATCAATCACTAGTCATGAATCCTAATGATCATAAAAACTCATGATTCATGTTAAAAAAAGATATTGGTTCTCTACTTTATATAAAATTAGTTTATAAACATCCAAATACAGATCCTAATACATGCATGATCTATGATTAAACAAAACTTTATAATAATATGATAAAAGTATCCAAAAATCCATGAATTAATTAACTTTACATGAGTTCATCTCCTCTAGGGAGGAAAACAGAAACTTAATCAAGAACAATCATTCTAAAGTTTTGGAAATCAATAATAAACAAGAACATAATGAGTTAGAATGATAGAACCGTAAAAAGCCTAATGATCTAAGTCTTGAATCTTCAATTAATCTCCAATCTCCATGCCAAAGCTTCCAAGCTTCTCTGGAATGTTTTAATGGTGTTTTCTGGTGGTGAAAGATTGTAAAAAGTCGGTAAAAAGTCGTTTTGGTGTTCCTGGGGTTACTCAAAGCCACCCGAAGACATCAAGCCACCCCTAACACATGGTCTAATCTTCCACCCAAAATTGAAAAGATTTGAAGAGAAAGAAAATTTTGACGTACGTACTTTTTGGTTAATTACTTAAATATCCATAGCTCTAGGATTATATAGCATTTGTTGTTCTCAGCCTCTATTTTTCTTCATTCTACATGTATACACATTGTTTCTTTTATATATTATAGCATGCGGAATGTATTTACCGTGTAACACCGCAAAAATACAAGCCATATTTTTTTTTTAATCACAGCGGAAGTAATACGTTATAAAACTAAAAAGGAAATAACATTAAAAGTTAAAACCAACACTGTACAAACATACAGTACTTCCTTTAGTGTTACAAAACATTTCATAAAGTATGACTCATCATTCTAAAACCCAAAATATCAGAGCTACGGTCAAACTTTCCCTGTACACAAAAGCTGCAACCTACCGTGCCCTCAAAACCTGAAACAGAGAGTTAGGGTGGGGAATTAGCACAAAGCTAAGTGAATGAAAATCAAGCCACAAGCAATTAAAGCAGAACCACAACAATCACAAGAACAGTTTATCTCAAATATCAAAGGACCGGCGGCTCTGCCGAGCCTACGATCAATGCTGGCCATAGCAATGATCTACCGATAGTCATCTGCTAACTGGCACAGTTAAACCCCCCTCTGCTACAACAAATGCAACAGAGGATCTAAAACTGCCTAACCAGAAGCAACTGACCCAGCCCAAAACCACGCTTAGCTGACCTCTGCCACAAACATCATGAGCACAATTTCATGCCTTGATACTCATATCTTGGACACAATTTCAATAATCATCACATAACCAATCAAACAATCATATCAGACTAAACAGTCTATCGCATGATTAATCGTATAAAATCCAAGTAACCATAACAGTTACAACTAAAACCACTGGTGCATTAAAGTCCACTCACCTGTGTTCTCCAACACCACACTCAGTATTCTAATTTCACTGAGCCTTCTCGTTTCCTGAAACACATCATAACTTAGTTAGTAATTGGGATTACATTCCAATTTACAAAAACGACAACTCTCATTGGCTACAAGCAATAAAATTACAGAATTAACGTCTGAATCACTACGCACGTAATGGAGTCACTACGCACGTAGTGGACTCCACTTCGCACGTATTGAACTTTCAAACTTACGAAGTGGCTAACCCACTTCGCACGCAATGGGCACTGGTACGCACGGAGTGAACCTCACTTCGTGCGACCAAAACTCATCGACTTCATCTTCTTCAACATGCACTTCGCACGCAATGGAGTCACTACGCACGTAGTGGACTCCACTTCGCACGGCCAACATCCAACATTCAAGAACTTCCTAAACAAAACTCGACATAAACAACAAAACACACCTCTTGCTCGAAAACCAAACGTTAACCCTCGCTTAGAACTCGAAAACAGAAACACAGACTCAAGTTGTGAATGTGTGAGCTAAATGTTCTTTCTCTCTTCTCTTATGCAGCCAACCCAAATGAGAACAACATAACAAATGCTATATATATAAGTCAAGACTGAACATATTACACTACACAGTGCAAATACTGATATCTGAGATACAGAAACCTAAATAAAGCGGTCCTACTCAAGTCAAAAACATGCAACAAGGTATTATTTGGGACCCTCGTATAAAAACGAATCATATGCTATCAATAACATATAAAAATATTAAACTAATATTTTTTACCTCTTACCTCGCGGTCCAATTTAAATACCAAGCAAGCATCAAATAAATATATAAATAAATAGCAGATAATTATAAACAATCAAATATACAAATATAAACAATTAAATAACTTACTACCGCCACGAAACAACTAGGCCCTAAACGCGGGTGTTACAAATCTCTCCCCCTAAAGAAGATTCCGTCCCCGGAATCTCATCGCGCTCAAATAGGCTAGAGTAGCGGTTCCTCATGTCTGCCTCGGTCTCCCATGTTTAATCTGAACCCAAACTATGCTTCCATTTAATCAAAACCATAGGAATCTATTTCCTCCGAAGCTTCGTTGTTTTACGATCAACTATCTCAACTGGTTCTTCTATTAATCGCTTTTTCGAATCAACTTTCAGATCATGTACTGGGAGAATCTGACTTTCATCCTCAACATTACATTTACGTAAGTAACAGACATTAAAAGTATCATGAATACCCGCTAACTCTGGTGGAAGATCAAGAGTAACAGTCTGGTCGTTGACTATCTGTCGTATGCGAAACGGACCAATGTATCGTGGAGCTAGTTTCCCACCTGTCCCAAAGCGAATAACCCCTTTCCACGGAGAAACTTTCAGATAAACCAACTCACCTTCAACAAACGTAACTGGTCTGCGGCGTGGATCTGCGTACATCTTTTGTCTATCTCTTGCAACTTTCAACTTTTCCCGAGCAATAGCAACTTTCTCAGCCGTCATCTGAACAATATCGGGACCCGCAAACTGTTTCTCACCTGCCTCTAACCAACAAGTAGGAGTACGACAGCGACGACCGTATAACATCTCATAAGGTGGCATACCGATACTCGAGTGATAAGAATTATTATACGCAAATTCAATCAAAGGCAAGTGTGAATCCCAAGACCCACCATATTCTAACACACAGGCGCGTAACATATCCTCAAGTGTCTGAATAGTACGCTCACTCTGACCGTCTGTCTGAGGATGATAAGCTGTACTCAAATTAACACGCGTCCCCAATGCATGATGTAAACTCCTCCAAAAGTTAGAAACAAATCTGGGATCTCGATCAGAAACAATAGAAAGAGGAATACCGTGCCGTGATACAATCTCATCGATGTACAACTGAGCTAATCTGCTGAGTGAAGCTGTCTCACTGGTGGCAAGAAAGTGAGCACTCTTCGTCAAACGGTCAACAATCACCCAAATTTTATCATGTTTCCGCTGGGTACATGGAAGTTTGGATACAAAATCCATCGTGATGTGTTCCCATTTCCACTCTGGTATCTCCAACTGTTTCAAAGACTCGTAAGGTTTCTGGTGCTCTGCTTTGACCTGAGCACAAATATGACACGTTCCCACAAACTTTGCAACATCTGTCTTCATAGTAGGCCACCAATACAGCACTTTAAGATCGTTGTACATTTTCGTGCTACCAGGATGAACAGACAATCTTGACTTGTGAGCCTCTGCCAAAATCAAACCCCGAAGCTCTCCAAGCAATGACACCCACACACGAGACTGATAAGTCTTCAATCCGCGCGAATCATTAATCAAATCATCTTTTCTCTTCATCATAATCTCTAACTTCAGATTTTCATCTTTTAAAGCTTCTAACTGAGCAGATTTAAGCCTATCCACTAAGTCAGAAACGATCTCAACTCGCATAAATCGAATACTATCACCAGCTCCCTTGCGGCTCAAAGCATCTGCTACAACATTTGCTTTCCCCGGGTGATATCGAATCTCACAATCATAATCCTTAATGAGTTCTAACCACTGTCTCTGCCGCATATTAAGTTCTTTCTGGGAAAATACATACTGCAGACTCTTATGATCAGTACAAATAACACATTGCGTACCATATAAGTAATGCCTCCACAGTTTCAATGCAAAGACTACAGCTGCAAGTTCTAAATCATGAGTTGGATAATTCTTCTCGTGTGGTTTCAATTGCCGTGAAGCATAAGCAATAACCCGATCATGCTGCATTAAAACACAACCCAAACCTGCAAAGGAAGCGTCACAGTACACTACAAATTCATCAGAACCATCAGGTAGTGCAAGAATAGGAGCCTGACATAATAGTTGTTTCAACGTCTGAAAAGCTGTCCCCTGTTCATTATTCCACTTAAATGACACATCTTTACGGGTTAATTTCGTTATAGGACTCGCAATTTTCGAAAAATCTTTAATAAATCTGCGATAATAACCCGCCAATCCCAGAAAACTTTTAATCTCAGATGATGTTTTAGGAGCACTCCAGTTCATAACTGCTTCAACTTTAGCCGGATCGACTTTAACCCCATCTTTACAGATAACATGCCCTAAAAATTGAATCTCCCGCATCCAGACCTCACATTTAGAAAATTTTGCAAAAAGATGCTCCCGATTTAAAGTTTCTAAAACTTGCCTCAAATGAAGCTCGTGCTCGGACTCAGTTTTAGAATAAACCAAGATGTCATCGATAAATACAATCACGAATTTATCCAAAAACGGCCGACAGACCGATTCATTAAATCCATAAATACAGCAGGGGCGTTAGTTAAACCGAAAGGCATAACTAAAAACTCATAATGACCATATCTGGTACGGAAAGCGGTTTTAGGAACAACAGCATCAGAAACACGTACCTGGTGATAACCCGAGCGCAGATCAATTTTAGAAAAATAAGAAGCACCCTGCAGCTGATCAAACAAATCATCAATTCTGGGTAAAGGGTATTTATTTTTAACCGTTCTCTTATTCAGTTCCCTGTAGTCAATACACATACGCAAAGTACCGTCTTTCTTTTTCACAAACAAAACCGGTGCACCCCACAGAGAAGAACTAGGACGAATAAAACCCCTTTCTAACAAATCCTGAATCTGTGTCATCATCTCACGGATTTCAGAAGGAGCTAACCTGTAAGGAGCTTTAGCCACTGGGCTCGAACCTGGAATCAAATCAATCCTATATTCTACCTCACGAACCGGAGGCAACCCAGGTAATTCATCGGGAAACACTTCCGGGTATTCCGAAACCACCCGAATATCAGAAACAATCTGTTTCTCCTTTTTAACATCAACCACATGAGCAAGATAGGATTCACACCCTTTGGCCAGAGATTTTCTAGCCTTCATATACGAGATAATAGGAAAAGCAGGTCTAACCCTCTCCCCGCGAGCCACTACGTATGACCCATCAGGTAAAGGAAATGAAATCAGTTTTCTATGGCATTTAATAACAGCTCGGTTCTGACTCAACCAATCCATACCCATAACAGCATCAAAACCAACTATAGGCATTAACAGAAAAGAAACAGGAAAGCATGTACCATCAATATCAATTTCAGCCCCAGACACAGCCGTTGTGACTGTAACCGTTTTACCATCAGCTATCTCTACTTCTAATGGAGCAGCAACATTTGAAGTAGGCAATTTCAATTTATCACAAAATGCCACAGAAAGAAATGAACGATTGGCACCAGAATCAAATAACACACGTGCAGGTATTGAATTTATGAGAAACATACCCGTGATGACATCATCAGTAGCAGCATCATCATCTACTGACATCCGGAATGCTCTACCCTCAGCTGACGGAGGGTTCTTCCTTTTCTGTCCTGAAGCGGACGAAGATCCCACAACCGATCCCGATACCGACCCAGTCCCCGATTTCTTACCCACATGGCACTCATCTGCTCTGTGCCCCTCCTTTTGACAATTCCAACAAACACTCCTCGGAAATCTACAATTCTTCAATTCATGCCCAAACTGACCACAACGAATACATCTGGCTGTCTGTAGGGTACAAAGTCCATGATGAAAAGACTTACATTTATTACACCACGGGGCTCTCTGAGTAGACCCACCAGATGTAGGCCTACGATTCTGACTGCTCTGACTCTGACCCTGTCCTTGACGTTGACTTCCCTGACCTCCTTGAGTTCCCTGCCGATGTTGGGTATTAAAATAATCAAACCGGGATTTCTGTTGAGAAATTCTATCTTTATTCAACTTCTCCTTGGCTTGAGCATCACCCTCGGCTGACTTAGCTAGGGTAAAAGCTTGAGATAAAGTGCTAGCCCACCTGGTAGCACTCCTGTAATCTGGATGCAAAGCTCTCACAAAATGCTGAACTCTTGAAGCTTCGTCCGGAACCCACTGCTGTGCAAATCGTAACTTCTCATTGAATTGCCTAATCAATTCATCCACAGACATATTATCGGTCATCTGCAAATCCATGAACTCCTTCTTGATTCGTTCCATCTCAAAAGATCCACAGTATTGCTCACAAACCTTTCCCTCAAATTGCTCCCAAGTAATACTACTCATCTGCTGCTTTGTAAAATGACCTGTAATCGAATCCCACCATACCATGGCATCTCCTTTGAGTCTTTGAGTAGCATATAATACTTGCACTTTCTCCTCGCATTCCGCAGTATCCAAGGCCTTGGTCATCTCCCTCAACCAATTCAAAGTTTTATTGGGGTCCGTACTACCGCTATACTCTGAAGGTCTACAATCCATGAATTGCTTATATTTATTATGTTGACCAAATCCTGGGTAGGGGTAAGCTCCTGGTGCAGTAAATTGATAGATAATCGGCTGTTGTGTACCCTGTGAAGCAACAGTAGAATATGGAACAGAAAATGGTACTGAAAGTGGTGGTGTTGTTGACACTGTAGCAACAGCTGCTGTTGGAATCGGTGTTTGAGAATTCTGTATCAACCTTTGCTGCTCAAAGTTGTGAACTGTTTCTCGAAGCTCCTGTAGTTCACTTTCAAGTTGAAATATATAATCATTCTGAGTTGTATCTATTTCTCTACCCGAAGTGTTGACTATTACTGGATTCTCTAAAACTGGAATTGTAGAAGTTCCAGCCTGAGCAAAGGTCACCGGAATCTCGGTTGGGATCTCTTGACTTGTCATATCTATTACAATCACATCACCTCCAAACTTATTAGACAACCGTTAGTACACACACACAACAAATCCAAACACTCTAATTCCCCCATAGGAAAGGTTTGACCAACCTCGAGCCAAGATTTGGGAATTGAACACTCTAAACGTGCTCGCATGCCAAACAGGGCTCTGATACCAAACTGTAACACCGCAAAAATACAAGCCATATTTTTTTTTAATCACAGCGGAAGTAATACGTTATAAAACTAAAAAGGAAATAACATTAAAAGTTAAAACCAACACTGTACAAACATACAGTACTTCCTTTAGTGTTACAAAACATTTCATAAAGTATGGCTCATCATTCTAAAACCCAAAATATCAGAGCTACGGTCAAACTTTCCCTGTACACAAAAGCTGCAACCTACCGTGCCCTCAAAACCTGAAACAGAGAGTTAGGGTGGGGAATTAGCACAAAGCTAAGTGAATGAAAATCAAGCCACAAGCAATTAAAGCAGAACCACAACAATCACAAGAACAGTTTATCTCAAATATCAAAGGACCGGCGGCTCTGCCGAGCCTACGATCAATGCTGGCCATAGCAATGATCTACCGATAGCCATCTGCTAACTGGCACAGTTAAACCCCCCTCTGCTACAACAAATGCAACAGAGGATCTAAAACTGCCTAACCAGAAGCAACTGACCCAGCCCAAAACCACGCTTAGCTGACCTCTGCCACAAACATCATGAGCACAATTTCATGCCTTGATACTCATATCTTAGACACAATTTCAATAATCATCACATAACCAATCAAACAATCATATCAGACTAAACAGTCTATCACATGATTAATCGTATAAAATCCAAGTAACCATAACAGTTACAACTAAAACCACTGGTGCATTAAAGTCCACTCACCTGTGTTCTCCAACACCACACTCAGTATTCTAATTTCACTGAGCCTTCTCGTTTCCTGAAACACATCATAACTTAGTTAGTAATTGGGATTACATTCCAATTTACAAAAACGACAACTCTCATTGGCTACAAGCAATAAAATTACAGAATTAACGTCTGAATCACTACGCACGTAATGGAGTCACTACGCACGTAGTGGACTCCACTTCGCACGTATTGAACTTTCAAACTTACGAAGTAGCTAACCCACTTCGCACGCAATGGGCACTGGTACGCACGGAGAGAACCTCACTTCGTGCGACCAAAACTCATCGACTTCATCTTCTTCAACATGCACTTCGCACGCAATGGAGTCACTACGCACGTAGTGGACTCCACTTCGCACGGCCAACATCCAACATTCAAGAACTTCCTAAACAAAACTCGACATAAACAACAAAACACACCTCTTGCTCGAAAACCAAACGTTAACCCTCGCTTAGAACTCAAAAACAGAAACACAGACTCAAGTTGTGAATGTGTGAGCTAAATGTTCTTTCTCTCTTCTCTTATGCAGCCAACCCAAATGAGAACAACATAACAAATGCTATATATATAAGTCAAGACTGAACATATTACACTACACAGTGCAAATACTGATATCTGAGATACAGAAACCTAAATAAAGCGGTCCTACTCAAGTCAAAAACATGCAACGAGGTATTATTCGGGACCCTCGTATAAAAACGAATCATATGCTATCAATAACATATAAAAATATTAAACTAATATTTTTTACCTCTTACCTCGCGGTCCAATTTAAATACCAAGCAAGCATCAAATAAATATATAAATAAATAGCAGATAATTATAAACAATCAAATATACAAATATAAACAATTAAATAACTTACCACCGCCACGAAACAACTAGGCCCTAAACACGGGTGTTACATACCGGAATCTTTTTTATTCCATTACGTGGCTTTTAATTCCACATATTCATTATTTAATATATTAGAGAGTGTTCATTACATTTTTATTTCAACGGTATATTGTAATGCATATTTAGATAAAATTGAAAATTATATACCTGCATATATAGATTTAGGTGTAATATTATTGCAGTTAAAAAGTAAAATGCTACAAGTGAACATTATTTTGTTTGAAATCAGGAAAATTGATGGCATTATATGATTATATTACATATGGGTATAATTGTAAAATTATACATTTCTTTTTTATTTGTTATTAATTAAGGAACACATAAATACATAAGTTTATCAAAGATATATAGGAACCATTAAATTTATCAAAGATGATAGACGAAGAGTGCTTTCTAAAGATAGGGATATTAAGGGTAGATGGGGTGAATACTTTGGAGACAAGACAGGCTGTGAGAGTTAGTAGGGAGGGCTCTATGTTGGACTCGGTAGCTAGGGTTAACTGTTATTGCACTAGGATCTCCTCGGGAGAAGTTAAAAATTCTCTACGCAAGATGGGGAGAGGTAAAGCGACCGGACCTGACCAAATACCTATCAAGGTGTGGAAGTGTCTTGGTGATCCAGACATTTACTAGCTAACGAACCTTTTTAACCTAATCTTTAGAACGGGTAAGATGCGAGAAGAGTGGAGACGCAATGTGGTTATCCCCATTTTTAAGAACAAAGGAGACTCCCGAAGCTGTGAGAACTATCGTGGTATTAAACTTCTTAGCCATACTATGAAGTTGTGGGAGAGGGTGATTGAAAACAGGATGAGATGTGAAACTAGAGTATCGGATAACCAGTTCGGTTTTATTCCAGGGAGGTCTTCAATAGAAGTAGTGCACTGATCAGAAACCTAGTGGAAAAGCATAGGGAGAGACAACAAGATTTGCATATGGTGTTCTTAGATATAGAGAAGCTTACGACAGTGTCCCTAGGGAATTTCTTTGGAAGATCCTTAACGATAGAGGAATCCCCAGGGAGTTACATTAGGGTTTTGAAAGACATGTATGAGGGTGCGATATCATGCGTGTCCACCCTGGTAGGAGATAGTGAGTATTTTCTGGTGGGTAGACGGGGACGTTACTAACTGTAGCCAAGCGGCGTGGGGCAAGTGGAGAGCGGCTACAGGAGTGTTATGCGACAAGAGAGTACCGCTTAAACTTAAGGGAAAATTTTACAGAGTAGCCGTTAGATGGCTAATGTTATATGGATCTGAGTGTTGGCCCCTGAAAAAGGCGCGAGCAGAGAAGTTGGAAGTGGCAGGGATGAGGATGCTTAGATGGATCTGTGGGAAGACGTTGCTAGATAAAATCCCGGTGGGGGTCTTTAGAAACGAATTAGGAGTAACGTCTATCGTCAAAAAGTTGACGGAAGGTAGACTACGGTGGTTTGGCCACGTATGTGTTCGGGTTTCTAGGGCACGCATGGAAGTAAGGTACAACAAGAAAAGCCCAAGGTACAAGAAAAAAATGCACAAAATTAAACCCCACTAATGGATCATGCTCTATGTAAAAGAAATGCAACATATAAAAGAGAGGTTAGAGATTATACCAGCCTCCTTAGCTCCAGAAAATGTGTGAAAAATGGTGATGGTGATCCTCTTTGTGCAAAACCGAGCCTCCTAGTGGTTTATACCCCGGGAACACGTTAACCACAAGTGTTAGCTTGCCTCTAGTGGTACTTCTCTTGAACACCACTTGTGGAACAGCAACAAAAGACAACTTTTCTGGAACCTCTGTTGTAAAACTCTCTCCAAGTCTATTGAAGCATTTAAGAGTGTTTATGTGTATATATTGACCAAGAGTGCAAATGAAGACCAACTTTAGAGGTGTATATATGTCTCACATACATTGGCCAACTTTAGAGGTGATTTGTCAAAAAGCACATGCAGCCGTAGCGGCGCTAACCCTTAAGGGTTAGCGGCGCTAACCCCTTAAGTTTAGCGGCGCTATCGCGGCCTGTCAAGTGATATGACATAAAGTACATGCAGCCGTAGCGGCTCTAACCCATAAGGGTTAGCGGCGCCAACACCTTATGGTTAGTGGCGCTAACGCGGCCTGCGATGTCAGCTTTTGTCTTTTGCCATTTTTGGTCCCTATACTTAGTTGCTGTCAGGTTTGACCCCGGTGTATGACCCAATAGGCCCATACATCATCGGTAGTGATTTAAACGATGTGTACGCATCAGTTGGAATATTCTAACAAATTCCCATTTGCACACGATGCACCGTATCCTTAAATCACAGACAATGAGCGGCCTCTAGCAAAGCATCATTGTCCCCAAGTCAGTATGAGTTTCGTTATTAAAAACAAAACCAATTCATAAGGAATGGTCCTTTAGATAAGTGATCTTAAACATCCCTTTGTTCACGATCTTTGTTAACACGAGACATGGATTAACTGTCAATCTCCAGATCGTTCACGATTATGTTTCTCGATCTTGATTGGTGGTGACCAAAAGTTAAGGACATATTTGATTCTCAATCAATATTCCTTGTGCATGGCCATGCATAATTTTGGTGTCAGCTCCCAATCATCGAGGGGCCAGAGATATCTCTTATATCAGAGGAACAAATTCCTTTGACTGTATAACCTCATACCATATTTCTTTTCTTACCTAGCTATTTCCTTTATCACACCCAGTCACGAACTGCTTTTGAAAATGGCCAAAGCAAGGAAGAATTATGATATAGTGATTCATACATATCAGGTCTAAGGACGTAAGATATTATCATCCCAAGTTACTCGTGACTATAATCCATGAAGTATACTTGGGTGTGGGTCTTCCAGTCACTTGAAACTCTTTTCAAGCACAGGTAAGCATTGCACCTTAATTCAACCATTTTGAATTCAAGGTCACATGCTTGCCTCAGCCTTAATTCAATCTTTCTTCCATAAGATTGACTGTCTGTGGAAAGTTTGAAATATTGTGAAATATTTCCGGAAGTGTTTAAACATGCTAAGATGGAACACAGTAAAGTCTTATGAATGTAACCGTATCATACGCATATATAATCTCTATTATATATCGAAACAAGCATGAGTTACAATACTTTCTTAAATTTACCAAAATAAAATTTACATATCAAACAAACTAAATACATATCTCAAGCCAAATCGCTAGCAAATCTTACACCTATTGCTCAAGTGTGAGATTCATGAGCTGCTTACGGTAACGGTTTAGTGAACAGATCTGCTAGGTTTCCATCCGATGCTACTCTGCTGATGATGATTTCACCACCTTCAATCACATCTCGTATAAAGTGGTATTTGCGCAATATATGTCTTGTCCTCTTGTGAGCTCTCGGTTCCTTTGCCAAAGCCACCGCACCCTCATGGTCACAGAATATCTCAATAGGGTCCGCGATGCTTGGAACCATTCCAAGGTCTTGGATGAATTTCTTCATCCACACGGCTTCCTTAGCAGCTTCACTTGCCGCTATGTATTCCAACTCAGTAGTCAAATCAGCCACCGTATCTTGCTTCGAGCTCCTCCAGCTGACAGCACCACCGTTCAACAGGAATACAAACCCCGATTGTGATCGGCAGTCATCCCTATCGGTTTGGAAGCTAGCATCCGAGTAACCCTTTACTCTCAGCTCTTCTTCTCCACCATATACCAAGAACATCTCTTTCGTACACCTTAGCTATTTGAGAATGTTCTTTACAGCTCTCCAATGAGGTTCCGTGGGGTTTGCCTGATATCTACTAGTCATGCTAGGCACATGACACATCAGGACGAGTGCACAACATGGCGTACATGATCGATCCCACAGCCGAAGCATATGTTACTCGCTTCATTACTTCTATCTCCCCTTGGGAGGTAGGACATTGAGTCTTGCTCAAAGTCAAACCATGCAACATATGGAGGTTTCCTTTCTTGGATTCCTCCATCTTAAAGTGTCTAATGACCTTGTCTATGTATGCACTTTGAGAAAGCCCTATTAGCTTTCTAGATCTATCTCTATAGATATTGATCCCCGGAATGCAGGTCACATCCCCTAGATCCTTCATTGAAAAGCAACTTCCTAGCCAAGCTTTAACACTCCTTAGGCTCGGGATGTGATTTACAATGAGTAGAATATCATCTACATACAGGATTAAGAAGACAATTGTGCTCCCACTAGCCCTGACATATACACATGGCTCATCTTTGCCTTTTGAAAATCCAAATTCCTTGATTTTCTCATCAAGGCATAGATTCCAGCTTCAAGATGCTTGTTTAAGTCCATAAATGGACTTCTTCAATTTACAGACCTTGTTCGGATACTCCGGATGTACAACACCATCAGGTTTTGTTATATACACCTCTTCAAAAAGCTTCCCGTTAAGGAAGGCGATTTTAACATCCATTTGCCATATTTCATAATCATGAAATGCAGCAATAGCTAAAAGTATCCGGATAGACTTCAACATTGAAACTGGGGAAAAGGTTTCATCATAGTCTATTCCAGGCGTCTGAGTGAAACCCTTCGCCACTAGTCGAGCTTTGAAGGTATCCAAGGTTCCATCCATGCCGGTCTTCTTCTTGAGGACCCATTTACACCCTACGGGTTTAACCCTGGGCGTAGGATTAACCAGTTCCCAAACCTGGTTATCCGACATGGAATGTATCTCGCTTTCCATTGCTTCTCTCCACTTTGCAAACTCAGGGCCTGCCATGGCTTCCTTGTAACTGGTGGGCTCATCATGATCCACTATTAACTCGCTGCCCTCACATATATGGAAGCCATATCTCTTTGGCTCATAACGAGTTCTACTGGAACTCCTTGGAGCAGACAATGAAAGAGTGTCAGGTACTGCAGCATTTTCTTGCTCACTTTCAACCGTCTCAGGTTGATTGCTAGTGCCAACCTCAAGTTCTTTATCGGTTGACCCTTGATCTTCCTCATGGTCAATTTCCTTACTGCCACTCTGCTTGGATAGCATTTCTCTTTCTAGAAAAAATGCCCTTCGAGCAACAAATACTTTGTTCTCAGAAGGTTTATAGAATAAATATCCAACACCGGCAGGAGGATATCCGATAAAGTAACACCTCTCCGAGCGGGGATCAAGTTTGTCTTCGGCCTCACGTCTTACGTAGGCTTGACAACCCCAAACTCGTAGGTATGAAAGTGTCAGCTTCTTTTTATGCCACATTTCATAAGGTGTTTTCATAACTTTCTTGGTTGGTACGAGGTTAAAGACTCTTACCACCGTTTCTAGAGCATATCCCCAGAAACTAATAGGTACCCCAGTCCGACTCATCATAGACCTTACCATGTCAAGCAAAGTCCGGTTCCTCCTCTCGGAGACCCCATTTAATTGTGGAGTCCTTCGAGGTGTTAATTGTGAAATAATTCCACAATTCCTTAGATGATCCGTAAACTCGGTACTTAGATACTCTCCACCTCTATCCGACCGGAGTATCTTGATTGATTTGCCCAATTGATTATGTACTTTGTTTTCAAATGTCTTGAACACCTCAAAGGTTTCATGCTTGTGTTTAACAAGGTAGACATACCCATACCTACTATAATCATCTATAAAGGTTATGAAGTATCTTGAGTTATTCCTTGTGACATGTTTGAAAGGACCACATACATCGGTATGAATAATATCCAAAAGGTCCTTTCCCCTCTCACTTGTTCCCGTGAAAGGTACTTTCGTCATCTTGCCTAATAAGCAAGATTCGCATACATCACTTGACCCATGATCAAATGATTCCAAGATCTCATCCACTTGGAGCTTGGTGATGCGAGTCTTGTTTATATGACCAAGACGACTATGCCACACAGAGAACTTGTCCAAACCATTTTTGGAATTAGAATCAATATTCATGATAGATTTTCTAGATTCAATGTATGCATTTGCCTCATATATGCCATAACACGGTAATGCTTTAAAATAAACAACATCATTTTTAAAGCAAGTAATTGAACCATCAATAAAATTGAAGTTAAACCCGTCGTCATACAATGCTTGAAAAGAAATAATGTTTCTAGCCACTTTGGGCGAATAGCATACATTTTTCAATAAAATAAAAAAACCGGTCTTAAATGAAAGCTCCAAGTCTCCTTTAGCTTCTACTGGGACAATCTCTTAATTTCCCATCACAAGATCCATCTCTCCCCGCTCCAAGCTCCTACTTGTCCTTAGCACCTGCACCATATTACATATGTGAGTGTCACAGCCAGTATCCAAAACCCAGCCTTTAGAAGTTGAAGTTTGATGAAGTTCTATCATGAATGTACCTGAAGAGTCGGGTCCCGATATGCTCATCGCCTTGAGCTTATTGAGCCCCTCAAGGTACTTTGGGCAGCTTCAGCGGTAGTGCCCCTTGCCCCCGCAGAAGAAGCACTGAGCGTCCTCCGGGGTTTTGGTTTGGGGAAGTTTCCCCTTACCCTTACCATCGGAGGTGGGGTTAGGCTTGGATTCACGAACCTTCCCCTTTCCCTTCCCTTTGGAAGGGTTGCTCTTCTTCTTCTTCTTTGTGATGCGGCCTTCCCGGATGACAAGAACGGGATTGGAAGAAGTAGATGGCTTGCTATTGGTCATGCTCGCTTTGGTAGTTTTGAGCATACCATGCAGCTCCATCAAGGATTTGTCCATGCTATGCATATGATAACGCATAGTGAATTTATCAAATGCACTGGGCAGGGATTGGAGGATCAAATCGACCGCCATCTCCCTCCCAATGGTGAATCCCAACTTCTCCATGCGCTCGATGTTTGCTTTCATGCGCAAGACATGAGCGCTCACGTTCCCTCCATCTTAAAGCTTGCAAGCGTGAACGGACTTGAAGCATTCATACCTCTCCTGCCTCGCCTGCTGTTGGAACATATCCTTCAGCTGCACGATCAGGTCGTAAGCACTCAAGTGCTCCATTTGCTTTTGCAAAGCGGAGCTCATCGTGCTCAACATGAGGCATGTAATCTCCTTAGTTTCCTTGAGGAGTTTTTCATACACCTCTCGGACCGCTCTCGTTGCACCGCTCGGAGGTGCCTTGGGTAAGGGTTCCTCAATGGTGTGCAACTTCCCTTCATAGCGTAGGACAAGCCTCAGCTGCCTATGCCAATCCATGAAGTTGCTACCGTCGAGTTTCTCCTTCTCTAGGAAAACTCGTAGAGAAACGTTGGTGGTGGTGTTATTTGCGCTTGTTGATGCCATCTAAAATTTCAAAGTAGATATTAATTAGTTTGATATTTTGTCATGTTAAAACAATCTACCCATAAAGAATTATATTAACAAGGCCAAGAACCGTATTTCATCCTACCATGTGACGGGGTTACCGTGGATCACATGATAAAACTATTTAGGTCGGCAACCATTTTGCCAATTGCAATCTCTATTGCAATCCTTAGCGCCTTGCGGGATCCTACGACATCCAAGGGTCGTTTGGCATGTTTGATCCCTTCTTGCACCAATCTTAAGCTTTGAAATTTTGATTAACTCGTGCTAAGCTCGACAATTAATCAAGATTTCAAACTTAAAATTGCAAATAGCCCGTCAAGACATACGATGACAAATTCACCAAAATTTGGCTCGTGCTAAGCTCGACAACCAAAATTGTGAATCTTGCCACACTCACCTTCCACACAGTTTTATGAGAGTTGGCTCGTGCTAAGCTCGACAATCAAAACTCATAATACTAGATTCGGGTGGTATCGACTTACGGATGGTGCATGATTTGAATTTTGTGGAAAGACGGGCTTTTGTTTCCGGTTTGGTTTTAGATTAACTTATATGTGACAAAACCTAATTTCACTAGGTTAGTTAATCTTGTATGTGAGCGCGCGAGAGAATTGTAAACCATTTTTAGCAAATCTTTTGTGATTTTAAAAAATTTTCAAAAAATTATCTAGCATGCGAATCCTAGCAATCCATGCATATAAAATCACAATCACACGCATAACATGTAATAATTGGTAACCCTTGCCATAAAACCCATGCATTCTTTCCGTGAGCCAAACGGGAAGAACATGATCAAAACTAAGGGACAAAGATCTTCGATGCGAGCTCCCACTAGAACCGTGACCTCCTCGGATTTCACCGGCTTCTATCGACATCGTGCTCCACCTTCTTTTGACTCGTCTTGTGTGTCTTCATCCATCAATAATTACAATACATACAATAGAATAAAGAATGGCATGCAAGCCACATTATACCTATTTATCTATTACAATTACAAGGATGAATGAAATGACATGCAAGCCACATTATTATTACAAATTTACCAAATGAATAATAATATAACCACAAATACAACCAAAAACACATACAACCACAAGGTCTAGGCAAGGCTACCAATTTATATATATTCACATACAACCAAACATACACCATAGCTACTGGAATAACAAATTATAACAACAAAAATAAAATTCCAGAAGTTCAAAAAATTGCCAAAAACCCGAGGCCATAAACTATTTTTAACGAAGAACAAAAACTGTTACAGCGACGATAGCGCCGCTAACTTTAAGAGTTAGCGCCGCTAACCCAAGTTTAGCGCCGCTAACCCAGTTCGACAGAAAACAAACATTTTTTGATTTCGAGTTTTTCAGGCCACCATGTGCATAACTAACATAGAGGTGGCTTTGATACCACTGTTGGGGTTTCTAGGGCACGCAACGAAAGCAAGGTACAATGAGAACAGCCCAAGGTACAAGCAAACAATGCACAAAATGAAACCCTACTAACGGATCATGCTCTATGTAAAAGAAATGCAACATATAAAAGAGAGGTTAGATATTATAACAGCCTCCTTAGCTCCAGAAAACGTGTGAAAATGGTGATAGTGATCCTCCTTGTGCAAAACCGAGCCTCCTAGTGGTTTATACCCCGGGAACACGTCAACCACAAGTGCTAGCTTGCCTCTAGTGGTACTTCTCTTGAATACCACTTGTGGAACAGCAACAAAAGACAACTTTTCTGGAACCTCTCTTGTAAAACTCTCTCCAAGTCTATTGAAGCACTTAAGAGTGTTTATGTGTATATATTGACCAAGAGTGCAAATGAAGACCAAGTGAGTCCTTATATAAAGTTCAAGTGACACTTCAAATGCCTCTTGGCCGGCCAAAGACCCCATGATATGTCTCACATGCATTGGCCAACTTTAGAGGTGATTTGACAAAAAGCACATGCAGCCGTAGCGGCGCTATCGCGGCCTATAAGGTGATATGACACAAAGTACATGCAGCCGTAGCGGCTCTAACCCATAAGGGTTAGCGGCGCTAACACCTTATGGTTAGCGGCACTAACACGGCCTGCGATGTCAACTTTTGTCTTTTGCCATTTTTGGTCCCTATACTTTAGTTGCTGTTAGGTTTGACCCCGGTGTATGACCCAATAGGCCCATACATCATCGGTAGTGATTTAAGCGGTATGTACGCATCAGTGGGCTTATTCTAACACTATGATATTGGTTAACCAATGTTGATCATAACTAACCTATTTCATTCTATGCTTGATTGAACCACCAAATGTGATCGTAATTCATGTACTTGAACCTTTAGCATTTATTGAGTGTAAAATATTGACTATGATTCACTAATTTGAACCAACTATAATATTGATTGACTTGAAATATGATTGTAATCCACCTAGTTTAACCAAGTTCAACCTTAAGTGACCAAAATTGATTATAATTCACAATTTAAAGACGTTTCGTTTGTAACTAATTTGATACGGGTTAGTGACCAATATAGTAAATATTAAATAAATATTAATTCCAAAAATTGTCGCTATCTATCATTAATAGACAAATTTTTTCTCCAACTAATTTGCTAAATTGCCACGAGTTTACGATAAATAAAGTTAATATTTAATAAACAATTATTAAATTAGAAAAACCATCGCTAAACTATCGCAAATTAGCAACAGTTTAGGGACGGATTTGATTCGTTGCTAATTTGCAACGGATGAACGATGAAATGGGTAGATAATTTGAACGGATTAGCGATGAAATGGGTAGATAATTTGAAACCGTGGCTAATTAGCTACGGTTTAGACAAATTTTATTGGTTGCTATTTTGATTTTAGTAACATAAATAGCAAATGATCTCAAACTATCGTTAATTTTTCGCTAATTAGCTACGGTTTAGAGACGGTTAATATTTGTTACTAATTTGCTACAAATTAGTAACGGAAACAGCAAACCGTCGCTAAGTTTTCGCTAACTAGCTACGGTTTAGAGACGATTAGTATTTGTTGCTAATTTGCTACAAATTAGTAACGGAAACAGCAAACCGTCGCTAGCTACGGTTTAGAGACGGATTATATTTGTTGCCAATATACTATGGATTAGTAACAGAAATGGCAAATGATCTCAAACCATCGCTAATTAGCTACGGTTTAGAGACATGATTTTTTTGTTGCTAATTTGCCACAGATTGCAACGAAGGTAATATCTTTTTAAAAATATTTTTAAATCAAGTTTGTTGCTAATCCGTCACTAATTAGCGACTGATTTTGAACGTTTTTAAAATCAGGATTTGATAGACAGTTTTCTTGTAGTGAGAGGTATCTACTTACAATCCTTAAAACCCATTAATTAAGACAGAATTGAGTATTATGAGAGGTAATATATCCTCCTACTTCATACTCCTACTTATCCTGGTACTCACAAGATGAGAGAGCAAGTGTTAAAATCAATGAAGAAGATAAGGAAAGAGAATAAATGGAGTCCACATGTCATTATATGATGAGTAGGAGAATGAAGTAGGGGGAAAAAGTAGGGAGTATCATTTTTGGAGTATTATAAAATGTTTAAGTGCCATAAATTTTGCACACTATTGAATATCAAGATTAAATAATCAGCCAATGTTGGTTACTGGAAGTTACCAAGTGTGGAGTGGTTGCTAATAACAATAACATCATGAATTTGACCATTTGACTCTTCATTTGTTGGATCATTTCACACAAAAATGAATTGTTATATTACGGCATATAAGAAAAACTTATATCAAAACTAAAACAATACGATAAATATCCCTAACGTAAGATACAACTTATTGTATATTCAACCGTTACGGTACAGACAAAATGTCAACTTGTTGCCTGTTATCAGTTGTCTCCATCTTAGGAGAAATATCAAAAGCTTGTACCTTGTGGTGTGCAGAACTGCCACATAGGAAAAAGCCACAGACAAATACAATCTTTGAAGCCAATGAAATTACAGATAAATATCATACAATATAAGCAATCCAACCCAAATCACCATTATAAAGTTAGACCTCAAATACTCCTATTTTCAAAACTGAAACAAACTCTCCTACTACTATCAACACATTCTTTTCCATCCAAACCCAACAATGGCTGCCTCCACAATGGCCCTTTCCTCACTTTTTGTTGGCCAGGCAGTGAAAGTAGCTACATCTGGTTCTGAGCTACATGGAAATGGTCAGTTCTCCATGAGGAAGGCTGCAGTATGGCCCAGATCGTGTCAAGTACTTGGGCCCATTCTCTGGTGAGGCCCCAAGCTACCTAATTGGCGAATTCCCAGGTGACTATCGCTGGGACACCGCAGGGCTTTCGGCAGACCCAGAAACGTTTGCCAAGAACCGTGAAATGGTGTCAAGTTTGGCGAGGCTGTCTGGTTCAAAGCGGGAGCCCAAATCTTCAGCGAGGGTGGACTTGACTACTTGGGCAATCCAAGTTTGATTCATGCGCAGAGCATCTTGGCCATTTGGGCTACACAAGTGATCTTGATGGGTGCCGCTGAGGGTTACAGAATCACTGGAGGGCCCCTTGGTGAGGTTGTCGACCCACTTTACCCTGGTGGTAGCTTCGACCCATTGGGTCTTGCTGATGACCCAGAGGCTTTTGCAGAATTGAAGGTGAAGGAGATAAAGAATGGTAGGTTAGCCATGTTCTCCATGTTTGGGTTCTTTGTTCAAGCCATTGTGACCGGAAAGGGGCCATTGGAGAACCTGGCTGATCACCTTGCTGACCCTGTTGCCAACAATGCTTGGTCATATGCCACAAACTTTGTTCCCGGAAAGTGAAGTTAATTAATCTGTATATAGAGAAGTGAGTTCAGATGAAGCTTGATTCAAATTTGCTTGTGAATTAATATGAAATACTATATGGTTGCTTTGAGCATATTTATTTCTACATCACTTTATTTCTTGCATAAGATCATACTTCTAGATTTAAGGATTCTAACAGCAGAGTTGATGCCAGTCAACTTTCTTTGTACAAGTTAATTGTTCACATCGTGTTTGATTTCTGGCCAAAAATACTATTCAACAAGCTGTTACTGCATTGATGGAGTCATGATGAGTTTGGTATATAGTTAAGGTTTGTTAGACAACATAGATCGAGTGAAATTGGGGGGATATTATATTAGCAGTAACTTGCAGTATATTGTTAGAGTTGGATGTGTTGAGAAAATAACTCATAAATATATAAAGTACCAAACAGTTATAACCACCAAGCCAAACATTGTGATGGTTCAAAGTATCTTTTCATAGTAACTACCTTAAACTACCATAATTTACAGACCCAAACAGTATTAACTCATACATAAGAACCCGTCCAGTTTTAAATACTTAACAGGATGCAGGGGAAATGCTACGTTGTAGCCAAGGGCTGTTTTAAATACATATTTTACAGGACCAGGCTTAACATTCCACTCCTTTAAAAATTGAAGGCTTAGTTTTTATTGTTTTAAGTGCTTTTTCGAGTTGAAATTTGATGTAACTTTTTTATTTTTGGCTGTATTCTACATGCTTTTTTTAGTAAGTTTCAGTCGAAATGGAGTAACGGAGGTTTTATCAAGAAATAGTATGGTCTACATGTTTTTGAAGTTAAATGTGAATAATTTAGCAAGTTTCGAATTTCTGCACCTCCAAACAAGTTTCGAATTTTTGGGTAGGTAGGGGTTTCAAATTTTGCCAAAGTTTCGAATTTTGTGTTTCGAATTTAGTGAGAGACAAATGTCAAATTTAGTGTTTGAGAGAAAGTGAGTGTTTCGAATTTTAGACTTGTGAGTTTCGAATTTTTAAGGCTTGAGAGTAAGTTTTGAATTTTGAGACACAGTTTCGAATATCTCACCCAAGTATCGAATTTTGAGAATGTCGAATTTTCTTCGAGGGACACAAACCTACAGTACTTCTTCTTCACAGACCTCTCTGTATATATGGGAACAAAGTGGGTTTTGCTCAAAACCTCATTAAAATTCAAGATTTTTGTTTCTAAACCTTTCTCCACCCAAAAGAAACTTTCCTAAATCATTTTTAGCAACAAACAACTACAGATTTGAGAGATTTTTGTCAAAAAGATGAAGAACACTAAAACTTGAAAAAATTTAAAAATCAATTTTAACTCACAGATGTTGTTTGTTTTTAGAAATGGAGATAACCATATGATTTCTCCACTTCTAAAGCTTCTATTTCAGCCAACAAACAAGCAAAAACAACAAGATTTGAGGATTTTGATTTTTCAAGAAGTGGGTTTTCTCAAGAACACAAACTTTGAAGTTTTCTTTGATTTTTCACTCTTGGATTGTTGTTTCCAGGTGATATTGAACCAATTCAGCAAGGAATTGGCTCTGATATCAATTGAAAGTCACAAGATGTGATAAAGATGAGTAGCTTTGATGGATCTTGAATCAACTTTGATGAAGATATATATGAATACTCAAGAACACTCAAGAACAAATAAGATGAACACTTTGCATATATTTTGGAGAGAGCAAGCAAATCTCCTGGAACAATTGAGAGTATGGCAAAGGTTAACCTAATGGGTTAGGTTTACAAGGCTTATATAGCCAAGGTTTCATAGGCCAAAAAGCCTCATGGGCTCCATGATGGATTAAACAACTAACTATCATGGGCTAAGCTAATCTATCTTCTTGGACTCACCCAATACATGAAGGTTGCCAAGATAACAAAGCATAAATGGGCTAAGCCCTTACAAGATGAACTAAACTAAGTAAGAATAAATACATTAATAAATAAGATAGTTGCACAAGGACTACAATCATAATTAAATCCTAACAATCTCCCCCTTTTGTAGTCTTGTGCATGTTCATCTCTCTTGTTGGATTTTGTTGCATCTTTATCAGTCTCCCATTTTGATTATGCAGATATTCTTTTTCTTTCTGCATTCTTGTGAAGCTTTGTCGGAATAAAGATGTCATGTTTTTAAAGTGTCTTCTCATCTCGAGGTATCTTCAAGTTGTTGATGAGAGCTTGATCTTTCAGGTATACAACGATATCCTTGTAAATCGTCTTCTTGAATTTGCACCAGTAACCTGAGGTTAGAAACCTTTGGTTGTGTGAACGGTTTCGCACATAGTGGTTTTCAGCATCCCTTCAAACATTAGTATATCAGAAATATGTGACAGATAACGCATTCTTTGTAACACCGGGATCACTTAGATTTCCCGTTAATACATCAGCTTAAATAAACTGAGTAACCTACATTCAATGTTGGCTTGATGTTGGCACTGGTAGGATTTCCATCTGTCACTGTAAATATCGTATGATATTACTCAAGATGTTATGACACTGTTATGAAAACAGGCAATTGATTCCATACGTGTTCTAGAAGAAAATAGTATTACAATTGGTTCTAGACTCTATAAGTGCACGAAAGAAGTCGGGGACCGGAGCAGTTGTCCTCCTATTTTCAATATCAACTATCTCCAAGTGAGATGTCAATAGCGTATGTGATAAATCTCCGTGTGAAGTTGAAACAATTATCTTTTAAGAGATAATTGAGTAGCTGGGTGGGGTAAATGCATTGCATCACTGGGTCCATGATGTCTTTTTCAATACCAGTATAAAACTAGTAGTAGATGTGGCTACACAGATTGACACTGTTTGGTGATGATCTTTATTTTCTTTTGATCCTTTCTCTCACCCTCAGCTCTCTAAGTATTTTTCAATTTCTCCCTCGAACTCTCTTTCCAAAATGATATTTATGTATCATGTGTTGGATATATTTAGACACTTGTGTTATCACTCAAAATTAGACTCAAAATTAGACTCAAAATTAGACACTTGTGTTACCACTCAAAATTCGATACCTGTGTTAGAGAAAATTAGACACTTGAAAATTAGACACTCAAAATTAGATACTCAATTAGACATTCTAATTTCTCAAAATTAGACATTCTAATTTCTCAAAATTAGACAATCTAATTTCTCTTGACAATCCAATTTCTCTCAAAATTAGGAACATGTATCTAATTCCCCTTGTCAGATACTTCTTGAAACATCCTAATTTCAACATCCTAACTTCAAACACAAAGGACAAATGTATTTGATTTTTCACATAGTCAAAGTTGTTCAGAAAACCTCAATTCATTTCAAGGAAAGATCCTGATTTTTAAAGATGAGTGTTACAAATGAAATTTCTGCTTCTGAATTGGAAAGTGTTGAACATGCTCAAACCTTGGTTGATCATATTGAGAGATTAAATCAAAAAATCATACAACTGCAAACAAAACTCAAAGATCAATCACGATCAAATTCAAATGAAATTCAAGTGATATTAACAGCTAAAGAAAATGAATTAAATGCTTTGAAAGCTAAAAACGAAGTTATAGTTCATGATCTCAAAGCATCCAAAGTATCCGCTGAAGAAGATTTTAAATTCCTGCAAAAGGAGAGAGGTCAACTGTATTCAAAGATAAAAAGCCTTGAGGATCTGCTAATCAAAAGAGATCAAACCACACAAACCATTTTCTTGAACAAACCTAAAGACAAGCAATTTTCCAAATGGACATATGAAGGTCTAGGTTTTTGTTAGTGCATACATAGTCACACATAAGAAATGCACTCCTTATTTTGATGATGATAAAAATATGAACAAGTAATATTATTACTTATCAAATTTATTCATATGTTCATATGCTACATTCTTTAAAGATCAACAAACCTAAAATTAATGATCAAGTGAAGAACAAATAATTGAAGACTTCAATTCAACAAGAAAAGAAGAAATCAAGATAAAGGAACCGTCACGGTCGATCCCACGGTCGACCGTGAATCAACCGTCACTGCTCAGCTCACAACTCTTAAATATTGTTCTTCTTCAAGTCAACCGAACTCGTACTCAAAAAGTAAAGATGATATCTTCAAAGCCGATGACGAAGATATCTACAAACAAGAGTTCGAATTATATGAGCTTACAAATAAAATAATCAAATAAGTTTAAGTCTTTATAAAATCATTTTTATAAAAAGTTTTATAAAAATGGACAAATATTTTTTATAAACTTATTTGTGTTGGTTGAATTAATCTATGACTTCCCATTTTAGAAAATACCAAACACAATCCCACTTTGAAACAATACACAACCATTTTTAGCAAAGGAATCTCCCAAAGGGGTAAAATTCCAACATGTTTTGTGTATTGGTTTCCAAACTTCCATTTTTGTGTTTAAATTCAAACATTAGAAGTATGGGATCAACGAACCTTTTGAACATCTACTTTTTAGTTGATTTTTATGGTAAAAATGAGTTGAGTGTGGTTTGAAATAAAGTCCAACGTCTATAATTGAAAGGCTCAAAAAGTTCCGGGAAGCTCACGGTTTTAGCCACGGTCGACCGTGACTAAAACCGTGAGATGTCTGGACACTTTTTGAGCTCACTCCTTTTTCCTTATTTAAACCAACTTAAAACTCATTCATTACTAACCTCTTGCACAACAAAAAACATACAACATATATTCATATCTTGTGAGCTCATATACTTTGAAATTATTAAATCTTTCAAGATCAAGATCCAAGCAAAGTGTTGGTTGTGTTGAACTTTATTTAGTGTTTTGTATTTGGATTATGTATTTTGACAAAAAAAGGACGAAATTAGTAAACTAGACCCAATAACCTGCAACCCCTTTATGAACAATTTCGAGAATATTGTAAACAATTTCGAGAATACTGTAACAATTTAAATAGTTAATTCATGTCGTAAGTCGAGTGTGTTTAGCCGGTGATTATGAATATTAGCATTGAACACATTTGGTTATTTATGAATTATCTTCTATAAAAAATTATTTTTAGGGCATTACAATATATCATTTGAGAAGTTGCTATGATATGCTTGAAAATGTTCATGTGAGTTATTTTCATGAATAACATGATATAATCGATTTTAACACTTAATTGTCGATCTCTATTAAACACAACACATATTATTCCCAATTTAGTCATTAAAGTCCAAAAAATATCTAAGAGACACTTAGTCAAATGTTCGTGTGTGCAATAAAAAAAATCTAAATTTAATGATTTTTTCTATAGTGAGCAAAGGCCAAACCGCCAAAGCAATGTTGGATAAAAGATCAATCGTGAATATTTAAAAATTTCAAGCTCCCCCTATTTTTCTATTTCCCATATCCTTCCCCCCAAAAAAATTTCGTTTCCCACCTTCACCCCTTTTTTCTCTCCGCTCTCAATCAATCTTCCACATCCCACTCCCAATCTCCCCAATCTCCACTAAACTAAGTAAGAATAAATACATTAATAAATAAGATAGTTGCACAAGGACTACAAACATAATTAAATCCTAACAACGGGTCCAAAAACAATGCCCCACAGATTATCCTATCACCAATTAAATGGCCAACGACATTGGAAAATGGAATTAAAATCATTTCACATTTCTTTTTTGATGCTTATCTAGAGTGATACAAAATGAAATTCTCTTGTCTAAAGTATTACTAGTAGTGGAAAAATGTTGAGCTTAATGTCAACTTTTCTGGATGGAAGTATATGCATACTGCATGTAGCTTAAAATACATTGATCTTATTTATAAAATGACCAACATTGACTGTTCACTGTTGTTGATACTGTAACTTCCTAAATACCAACAACGGTTGCTAGTAAAATCCTGAATTAAGTCAATTAAGTCTACTTATTTAATGAGCAAGTTTAAGTGATTGGATCAATTCACACAAGAATGAATTGTAATGTTATGACATATATGAAGATTATGACCATCTAGGATCCGGGATAACATGATTTAAGATATTCTAAAACTGAAACCATACTCGAAATCCTTAATGAAGGTGTGAAAATATACAACTTATTGTTCGGTCAAACAATAACCAACATTACAATACAGACAAAATGACACCCTGCTGCCTGTTATCAAATATCTCCATATTGTGTAGATATTTAAGGTTTGTGGTGTAGAGAACTGCCACCTAGAAAAAATCCAGAGGAAAATAATCTTTGAATGCCAATCAAAATACAGGTAAATATTATACAAGATGAGCAATCTAACCCAAATAACTTTTATAAACTTAGCCCCAAAATACACCTATTTCCATAATTGAAACAAACTCTCCTACTGTCAACAACTTTCTCCATCCTAACCTTGGCTGCCTCCACCATGGCTCTCTCCTCTCCATTTACCGGACAGTCGGTGAAAGTTGCTCCATCTGGTTCTGAGCTTACTGGAAATGGTCGGGTCTCCATGAGGAAGGCTGTAGTCAAACAGGTTTCCTCTGGTAGCCCGTGGTATGGTACTATGGTCCAGACCGTGTTAAGTACTTGGGCCCATTCTCCGGTGAAGCCCCAAGCTACCTAACCGGCGAATTCCCGGGTGACTATGGCTGGGACACCGCTGGGCTTTCGGCAGACCCAGAAACGTTTGCCAAGAACCGTGAACTTGAGGTGATCCACTGCAGGGGGGCCATGCTTGGAGCTTTAGGATGCATCTTCCCTGAGCTTCTAGCCAAAAATGATGTCAAGTTTGGTGAAGCCGTCTGGTTCAAGGCCGGAGCACAAATCTTCAGCGAGGGTGGACTTGACTACTTGGGCAACCCAAGTTTGATCCATGCCCAGAGCATCTGGGCTATGGGTGCGGTTGAGGGATACAAAATTGCTGGTGGGCCCCTTGGTGAGGTTGTCGACCCCCTTTACCCTGGTGGTAGCTTTGACCCATTGGGTCTTGCTGACAACCCAGAGGCTTGTTTAGAGTTGAAGGTGAAGGAGATAAAGAACGGTCGGCTAGCCATGTTTTCCATGTTCGGGTTCTTTGTTCAAGCCATTGTGACCGGAAAGGGACCATTGGAGAACTTGGCTGACCACCTTGCTGACCCAGTTGCCAACAATGCTTGGTCCTATGCCACAAACTTTGTCCCCGGAAAGTGAAGTTGATTAATAGTTGTATATAGAGAAGTGCATTAAGATGAAATTTGATGCATATTTGTTTGTGAGTTAATATGAAGTAGTATATGATTGTTTCGAGTATATTTATTTCTGAATACTTAGCACAAGTTAAAGTGTTCACGTTGAGTTCCAACACTATAAGAAAATCCTTTTTCGTTACTTTTGAAAAGTTGTTACTAACAGCATAAATATGGTCACTAGATTCCTAGAGCATAGGTAGTATTTCGTACCGAGGATTAACACCACCACCAAGCCTTTGGTACCAAAAATATATCATGGTTCTCGGCATTTGCTTACCAAAAGAGAGAGGATAGACAAGAGATAGAGAGAGAGAGAGAGAGAGGAGAGAGGAAAGAAAGAGTTCTAAAAAAACCTTTGAAATATATGAAGTGTGGGTATTTCCTGGGTTGAAGCATGGAGAAGTAAAGATGAGTATTGCTCATGTCGAGCATGTAGCATAGAAATTCCCAATAGAGACTTAAATGCGAAAGTGGTCACTATAGTGATCAAATTATGCGAAAGTGGTCAATAAAAACTAACAAGCTAAAAATGCACTTAAAGACGATATATGTCGTCACTATCGTTATTACTAAAATAGTCATCGCTAGCAACATTAGACCAAAATAACCATCACTATTATTACAGAGAAAATGGTTTTCACTTTTTACTACTATTGATCTTAGAGACCAAACAAATGGTCACACACATTGCACACATAACTAAAATAGTTGTCCGCATTCGACTATAGTTGGTTGCTAATGTCAAAAAATATTGCCACTATATCAAGATGTGATAGGGATTTGGATAGTTATTAAATAGTATTAAACTAGAAGGGGAAAAAGGGTAAATTGGGTTATAGTTTGTTAGTAGTTCTAAATAAATAGAGGATAGAATTGGATTGTACGTAGGCAGAAAATACGCAAGGTTAGTCTTGTATTAGGGCTCGTTGCCTGTGGCATCGGGAGAGGGAGATTTCCCTGGAACAATCAGCCGATTGTGGTTGATTTTGATCTATCATAGTTTCAATTTCAGATTTCTATCACTATATAGCTTCCTTAATTTTACGTTTCGCATCATTGGTCCGACCTACCCTAGACCTGCCGTTTTGCCATTTCCAATCGTTCCCCAAATTTATCGCTGCGTTTTTTTTAGTCGCTGCTGTTTCATGTCAGTTCGTGGGTTTCAACTTCCGACCTGTTCTTCTTGCCCTGCCGAGTTCGAAATCATCGACTATCACTTTTCGATTCCATTGTCGTCTCATCCTATTGCACCATCGGTTTGGAACCCTTCGCTTTTAGTCTCGCGATTTGGAAATCAGTGATTCCCCAGCTCTCGATACTTGCTATTGCCGATTCAATATCAGATCCAATTTGTAGTTGTCGCTATTTCAGCATCACCGATCAGACGGATTTCATGCCCTCGCAAGCCGTTTGCATCCTCTGCCGTTAGCGATCTGTGGAATTTGAGACTCGAATTGCAGCACCTTGCAAATTCCGAGTCCATTTCAGTCACACTTGTGTCGATTGGGACTCCTGTTCACATGCTCTGTCGCCTAATTACTTCCGACTTGCAGTCACGATTGGTTAGTTTCTATAAATTCTAGTAATCGGTTTGTTTGTTTCTGGGTGGGGCTATCGAATTGAGAAGTTAGTTGCTGTTCTTAACGTTTTAAACCTATCAAGTGCTATTTGACTTTGGTTTTGCTGTTCGATATTTCTGTGGGTGGATCTCCATTTTGAATGTCCAGACTGTTTTGCAATTAGTTGTTGTCAGAATAGTTTCTTGTCGATTTTCATGGACTTCCATTATGTTCACTCTCGTTTGGACCTTCATGAGGCGCAGCTTCAATGCCTCCAATCGGATGTTTGTGAAATCAAAGCTGCTATTAAGGTTTTGGAGACCGATCGGGTAGAGAAAATTGAATTTCGCAAATTCATGATGGCGTGGATGAAGAATTCAGGTACATTACACGTTTCTGGTGCGGAATCGATTTTCAATTCTGGTGCTGTTGAATCTAGTGGTATTTCCGTTTCGATTCATTCTAGTGAGGGAGATACTACAGATTGGTGTTCGTCGAGCGTCAAGTCTCAACTGGGGAATAGAGAGGTGTTGTTGGATGTTGATTCTCCGGTGATGGTATCGACTGAGGAAGAACACACCGATGCTGATTATCACAGGACGACGACAACGGTGATGGCGAAACCTCAACAATCCATTGGATTGGAAACGCCTACCATAGAATTTTTTATGGATGAGTATTCAGAGTCAGTTTTTTTTGGAGTGCATCTAAGTTGTTTGATGATAGTTCTGGGCAGAATTTGTTGAGTACAACAGAGCACATTGCATGTTTTTTGGATTTCCCAGGTTGTATGGGCATTAAACATCGGAAACCACCATATTATATGGATTTATTGGTTGCTTCCTATGTGCCTCAGTTATTGGGGAATGATGACAATGAGGATGGCAATGGGGACTATTGTTTGTTTGGGGAAATTCGTGTTTGTGATTTACCTCCGGGGAAACCACCAGATCCGTGTTTGTTTATGAAGATTTTGTATGTTGTATGGGGTTGTAAACCACTCAAACCCCCATATTGTGGACACTTCCTTGTTTACCCGTGCCTGTTTCATGATCATCAGCGTCCGGGTCCTCGTAAACCGCCGAAACCACCAGATCATCACACTCGTTGGAAGCAAGTCTTGAGGACAAGACTTTTTCGAAGGCGAGAGTAATGATAGGGATTTGGATAGTTATTAAATAGTATTAAACTAGAAGGGGAAAAAGGGTAAATTGGGTTATAGTTTGTTAGTAGTTCTAAATAAATAGAGAATAGAATTGGATTGTACGTAGGCAGAAAATACGTAAGGTTAGTCTTGTACTAGGGCTCGTTGCATGTGGCATCGGGAGAGGGAGATTTCCCTGGATCAATCAGCCGATTGTGGTTGATTGTGATCTATCATAGTTTCAATTTCAAATTTCTATCAATATATAGCTTCCTTAATTTTACGTTTCGTATCAAGATGTGACAACAATAAATGCCCATTTCTACCGTATTTTTTGCATTTTCGATTGATATCTACTAACTTGTAGCAACAAACCATGTACAAATGTTTCATGATTCATAGAGCCTAAAATTATTAGCCTACATAAAGTCACCATTACATCTATAAAGTTTCCCAAATTTCCTCATATTGTTCATGCTTCTAGTATATTTTCCATCTTTAATTCGCATAAAGAATATAAATGAAGTCACCTATAATAAGAGAAACTTAAAATCTATGAAAAATAGAACTTTGTATCTCACATTTTGCATCTTAAGCATCACACAGTATTACCTTCTCATAAATCTTTAAACCCCTACATACAAAATCCAAAACACATGTTATGTCACCCTTGTTTAGTAGTGTGGGTCAACCAACCGGTTTTTAACCCGTTACCTAACCCATCTACCCCTTTCCCTAAAAAAAAGTAACAATTATGCTTTATTTTGAGCATTGCTATCCAAGTAATATTGTATAAGTAATGATATCACTCTATGACTAGATACACCTAAATATTTGAACTTAAGTTTATCCATCAAGAAGTCTACATCGTCCTTAACATGATTATACTCTTGTTAAAATAATAAAATTGGACTTGCTCTTCTTTGAAACTCCTATTCTCCTCTAAAGCCTTTAATCTTTCCTTTTCTAACTCCAACTCCATTCTCAGATTTCCAATAACCAAAAACTGTTTTGTAGAAGTTGAAGGGCCTCGATATGTCCTAGAATCCGATGTAGTCTAGGTTTTGAAGGAAAGTACCGAAACACCTTTCATCGTACCTTAGAATCATTCTTGCTATATCGGGGCTTTTGCACTCAACCTTTGGACATTGGGCAAGAGATGCATACTCACTTATGGACATTGGACATTTGGACATTAACCCTAAATCACTTATGTATTTATTCATTCGAAAAAGTCCTTCGGGATAGAAGCTGGAGCTGGCAAAGCTTTTCAGAAGATGTCAAGCAAGGCATCAAAGGATTTGTTATATAATAAAGATGAAAGAAAATTTCGAATAACTCTTATACGTCCAGTATAAAGCTCTTGGTGCGATTCATCCAATACTCTACGAAGGGTTTCTAAATCTTTATCTAAGGTAGATGAAGAATATTCACTACTTGTTTTGCCAATTATGACCCCATGTACCTTACTATGTTATTTAACATCTCATCAACGTCAAGCTCATTTATATCATCATCACCCCCATCACCTTCCTCAAATGGTGTATCATCATCACACTAACAAGGCCACCTGCTTCAGCTTCTTCATAGTTCCATTATATAATGTAAGTTAGCTTGAACAAATAAGATGAACTCAAATGGAGATTGTTGTTGAAGCATTTTATCAAACACCATATTTGCGTAATAAGTTGTCACATAAACATGCTCAAACGCATTCTGTTAAATCCCAAAATGCAACTTTGTGATGAAACAAATCAGAATTATGTGAAATTGCAGAAACATTTCAGCTGATATAAATAAAAACTGATCTCAATAATTGAACTCAAATAATAATCTTAAAGGATGCAATCAGTAACAATAAATACCGAATCGAAGTCAAAACCAGCAAGAATCGATGAAATCATACCTGTGAGATAGTTTTAATCGAATGGAAGAACCAAGGTCGACAGCAAAAATCGAAAAATGTTTCGTGATATGCTTCTGAAAGCCGAACCCAGGACAACAATGGTTGAAGAAGTCGAGTTTCTAAGAGAGGAAGATTAAACCTGTGGAAAATTGATCGATTCATTCATAGTCGATTTCATGGGAGAGAACTCGAGAAAGAAGGTGGAAAAAAATCGTGTTACCTAGTAATTTTATAAATAAAAAAAAAAAAAAAGATTTAGGTTGATTTCTCATCTCATCTATATATATATATACTAGTTTATAGACCCATGTATACACGGGTATTACAGAAGTAAACTTAAAATATATATCAAAATCAAATAAAAATGTTAGAAATATACATACACAAAAACTTTCAAATGTGTACATAAGAAACCAAACGCTTCCTTGTTGTCTTCAAATAAAGCAAAAAGACCAGATTTGAAAAGATTTCAACTCAATAATCAAATGATGATCTTAAAGCTAGAATAGAATAAAGTGATATGGTTGTTTTTATTTTCTTTGCAAGTAAAAGAAAAAAATTAATAACTCGCGTGTTAAATATTAAAAATCAACAATGGTTTCCTGTCTTGTATATAAATAATTAACACTTCTATTTTATTATTACCTTTGCCTAACTACCTACACTAATAAAATAGTTTTAAAACATCAATAACAACTATCTTTACATATTTGAATTTAGATTTTTGAATATATAATATATCTTCTTTAATTGATACATTTTATTATAATCCATATCTTTACTACATTATAAACCATTTATAACTTTTGTCTTAAACTCTTAAAATTCAGTGTTTTGAAATTACTTAAATACCCTTGCCTCTTATTACATACAAATGGAGAACTTTTCATTGAAAAACAAGTAGAAAAAGACAGAGGAAATAGTAGCAAAAAGCAACAATAGAACCCTATAAACAATTTACAAATTTTGTCTTAATTCAATGTTTTGAATTACTTAAATACCCCTGCTCCTATTACATAAAAATTGAGAACTTTTTCATTGAAAAAAAGCAGAAAAAGACAACAAAAAAAAAGGCAGCAGAAGAAGGGAATGGACTGTGAACTAATACAATAAAAAGGCAAAAAGAAACTAATACAACATTAAAACAGATAAACTGATTATGCAGAATCACAATCCAAACCAAATTCAGTTGGGGCTTAAGGACATCCCCTTTCTCTATAGTTTCTTTCACACTAAATGAGGGCATCCCTTTTACAGCTTCTTTCACACAGCATCCACATTTTTCCAGCAGCCATAAGAGATTCTTTCTCTAATCTCCTATAAAAATAAAAAAATTAAAGATTGTGAACTTCTACATAATTTCATTATTTAAATGAACATATCCATCAAGTTTCATTCTCTAATTTTGCTAAAAACTCTAATAACTTTGTAGTTTAAAGGCAGTAGATTAATGGATTATTTGACCATAAACAGATACAATCACAGCATCCATATTAGAGTTACTAGAGTTTTTAGCAAAATTAGAGAATGAAACTTAATATCTTTATGGTCAAACTCTAATAACTTTTAATGGATTATTGTGAACTTCTACATAACAAAATATTCTACCCATTTTGACCATAAACAGATACAATCAAACGATTTGTTCACCAAAACAAAACTGGCAACAGATAACTATGACAACTTTTTATAAATGCAGAAAAGGCAGTAGAAAACTATGGCAGCAAAAAAATATTCACATAATATCTTTACATAACACATTCCCAAGTCTACAACTTTCCAAATTCATGATTGTTTACTTATGGCAGCAGAAAGGCAGCAAAAAGTCAGAAAAAACTTACATGAAATAAACATATGCAGTCAACTATTCATAAAGCAAACAACTATTCATAAAGTAGTCAACTCTTCTTTTAAAAAGTTAAAATTAAAACACATAAATTGCAGGAAAGCATTATAAATAAACAGCCATGAAGACTAAAGGATACACCACCAAATTTCTAAATTAACACAGACCACTCTTCTATCATATATACTACACCCAAATTCTGCATTAACAGCCATGATCATTGAAGCTCCAATGGATGTTGATTTTGTCAACCAAAATGAGGTAATCTTTGCAAGGTCATTTATGTATATATATTAATAAAGTAATTTTTGTGCAATATTTGATCTAAACTTAAAGTAACAACTATTGTACATCATTACATTTTTATGTGTTAAATAATACTGTATAAATAATAGAAAAGTCTTTTGATTTCTAAAACATTTTAGTGGTGGTAGTTAAAAGAAAACATTATTATTAAATAAAGCAAAACGGGATGTTTCAGAAATAATGGTTTTGTTTAATTTTGGTGGCCAAGAAGAGGTAAATTTTAGATTATATAATTTGATTTTTATTCTGATTTCTTAAAAGATATCTGTGAAGCTTTGAAAACTAACCACTTAAATTATTTGCAGCATGAGACTATGAACTCGGTGACCACTCCAATCAATGCTATCACTCCAACTATTATCACTGAAATGCAAGATGATCTTATCAATCAAAATGAGGTAAACACTTCACTTCAAAATTGTAGCTGTTGTTGATGCTTATATAGCTGCAAATGTTTCACCAAGATATACAGCCCTACAAACAGACCACAAAACCCCAATAAATTAGATAATCGGTCTTTATCCATAAATCAAACACCAACACACATTGCAATACAGAAAATGTGAGGGATTGTAACAAATTAAAGCACCTATGTTACATTTTTTATGTGAGGTTTTTGTTACTGTTTTGTATAAATCTATTTGTTATGAGATTAACTCACTGACTTTTATGTTTTAATTATCTATTACTCTCATATTATCAACTTCACATAAAATGTGACAAATACCTTCCGTCTCTTAAAAATCTAACCATACAAGCTATTTGCAGCATGAGGATATGAGCTTAAAGACCACTCCAATCAATGTCTTCACTCCTTCAGCTCTTATCACTGAAATGAATGTCGATCTTGTCAACCAATATGAGGTAAACACCTATAATTCAGAAACTCATACGTTTAGCAATTAAGTAACATACTTGCACTAATAAACCAGAGTGTACTGGAATAATTATACAGATATGTCATATATGTGACATCTTTAGCCGTTTTAGTCAATAGATGAATCTATTCAAATATCAAGAACACTCATAAAACTAACTGAAACATCCACGTGCAGTATAAAAGCTAAAATGCTAAAATTGAGTATGAACTAAATTAGTAGCAATATAAAGAAATAAGTCTATTACTTATAGTATAATACTAAAAACTTTAGGGGCGATTAAATAGTAGCAGTATGAACTAAAATTGAAGTTTATTCTTATATCATCCAATTGCAGTATAAACATATAGCTTATATCATCCAAGTACAGAAGACATTATTGATCCTTTTTATAAAAGACACTCGCATACAAAAGAAACTGAAATGCAATGTGAATTATATAGTTTAAAAAGAACCTGAACAATGTTTATAGCTACTAGATGGATACCTTGTAGAAGCACACCATGAATTCCCTAATTATTTTCAATTTTGACACTAATTATCTCACCTTCTAGACCCAGTAGTAGTTTTAAAATAGGTTGTAGAGCCTCCTTTACTGAGAAATCTCTATCCATTTTCCCCTGCAGAAGCAAGCCTATTCCACCTGTTGGAAAACAAAAAATAAAAGTAAGATTTGGATGTCTAAGATTGCACTGAATACCTGTGCTGACCAAATCTAAGACTTTCTATGAGTGTAAAAAGTTCGTGCAAAACAGATTATTTGATTGTTGCATAAATCAGTCTTTAATGTTTGAATAAACAGATTCTGCTTCCATTAGCTTCATATCACCCAGAGTGTCTTAATATATATTTAAAAAAGTTTTTTAATCACAATTAGAACATATTAGAAATCCAATATATAACTAATATTTATTTTTTTTAAAAAGAATCCAAAAAAACGAAAACGAGAAGAAAATTTGACCACCTGGAACTGGGATGATGTAATTACAATCGACACCTCTGATGATGATGATGAAGCATTAACAATGGAAAATGTGAAAAGAAAGAAAAGAAATCAGATCTTGATTTTTAGCCGCAACAAAGTTTACCGACTAATCGATGAATCTGATGAAGATTAGCAACATTTATATTTATATAATATGTATCTCTTTATGATTAATGTTTGCTTTTGTAATGCTCTTTCTCCAATTACTTGGAAATTATGATTAAATTAAAGACATTTATGATGTTCTACATAATTGTTTGTTAACTAATTACACATAAGGTTGCAAACAAAGAGAAATTATTGATGACAGCTAGGAAATGTTGACAATATATACGTTTTAAGAGGTCAATGCCTTAAGTAGAAAACAAAATAAGATTAAAATGTATGGTGAAACACTCTTACCCAGCACTATTGATGAAAAGGTCCTTCACATCAAGTCCTGATTTGCATATTCCAAGTCAAACAATGCCTACATACACAAAGTCTAAAGTTAGAAAACCTGTTTTAGGTTCAAACAAAACAAAATGACAATATATTTGTCAAAAGATCCCCATTACAAATAACCATTTTCAGGAGTTTCTACTTTAGATCTAGGGGTCGTGTGTGTGTTTATGGAGTAGATCTAGGCTTCATGTGTTTGACGGTGATAGTAGTTCATATCTGGTGAGCGATTGGTGGTGAGGTGATTCAGATCTAGCGAGTTGGTGGTGATGGTGAAACAGATCCGACGAGTTGGTGGTGATGGTGGAACAGATCTGATGAACCACAAACAAAACAAAAACTCTTTTTTAACCGTAAAGGTTTTTAAACAAAGCATCATCAAAAACAGGTTAAGAAAAATCATAACTGTCGTTTAAAGGTTGCTTACAACTCAAACTTCAGTCTCTACATATACAAAACTAAATTTCAGAAACACAACCAATAGATAAAACTCAGAAACATAGATAATGCTTCTTTCTCCAACAATGGTTGTCCAATCAACAAATCCAATAACTTGTTAATGAAAAGGTAATAACATTACCATCAAATAATTAAGCCATGAATTACAAACATGCAATCAAATGTGGAGTTGCAATAGTAGCATCAACATACCATGTGTGAGGGTAGACAACTCCTAAGGTGAAGGGGTGGGCGACGCCGGCCGGCCATCTTTGATGAGCATCCAACGAAAAATAGCAACGGTCACAAGCCTGAAACGCAGTCATCGGAGATAGTATCCCTGTTGCGAGGGCAAAAAAACCCTAATGCGAAGGGGCGGGGGAGGGCGGCCGGCCATCGGAGATAGTATCCGGTGAAAGGGAGCAACGGCAGAAGAACGGCGACATGGGAAGTGTAGAACGCAGCTAGCCCAAGAAGCGATGTTGACGGCAACGGCCAGGCAAGGACTGTGACGGCAAAGCCTGGAGGAGAGGCTACGGCAAGGCGTGGAGGAGAGGCGGCGATTCATGGAGTATCAAATCGTTTGGATCTATGGTCTAGAAGAGAGAAACTTCAAGATCTGTGGTCTGGAAGAGATAAGGGGCGGTGGTGGTGGCCAGTGGTGGTGGTGGTGGCCGACGGCTGGGCGAGGTAGAGAGTGGTGGTTGTCAGATCGAATAGTGGTGATGGTTAGATCAAAGAGTTTGTAGAGAGGAGATGAAGGGGGAGTGAGGATTAGGGTTTCAGAATTAGAAGAATGAATGGAGGGGTTGTAATAGGGGTGTTTGGATGACAGCTAAATAGACACGGGCAAAATCGGTCCTGGACCACAGCCGGTCCGGTCCGGTCCGGACCTAGTCGGTCCTGAGCCGGTCCGGTCCTCGGCGGACCGGTCTTCGCGTAAGACTATTTCGATAAATTCGGTCTTCGGGCGGTCCTAGACCACTTCCGGACCGGTCCAAGTCCGGACCGGTCCGACTTCGGTCCTGGACCGGTCCGTTTTTCGTTCGGGTATTTTTCCGGTTCGGTTTAGATATTTCCGGGTTTTTTTTAGTTTCGGTTTAAAATTTTCCGGTTTTCGATTCGTTTTTTTGTTTGAAAAAAAAAGTGACTTGTTAATTTAAAAAAAATGCAAGTTATAAACTATAAAATATAAACATATATAATTGCAAGTTAATAAAAACATATAAATAACATTGCGATACAATTACAAAATAAAATTACATATTGTTGAAACTTAATTATTTTTTTAACAAGAAAAGGGAACTCTAGCAATGGAGCTTCGGCATTGGCATCACCCCAAGTTAGAGACCCGAAAAATACATATTGTTCGAAAGAAATAACGTCACAAAATATAAAGAGACAACTACTAAAATGGATAGTCGGAATTGAAATTCCAATAGTTGTAACTATCGTCGGTATATGGCACATGCCCATAATAGGCGACTTCGTTCGAGTGGACGTTGGATGATGAACCCGCGTTCATTCTATTTTGAGTGTCGTCAACGTATTCTTCGCCGGGTTCGGGTTCTTCAGTTTCAGCTTCAATGTTAGTGTTTGATGTTCCCGATGCGAAGTCCCTGTTGTAATCGTCTTCCATAATCGCTTCCTCCAAATTAGTTAAGCCTTCTTCGAGATCTGCATCGTTTTGACATCTTTCCATAGAATCATAGTAGTCCTTAAGCATCACGGCCATTTGCACCGACTCGGCCTTCAACATACACCGTCGTGCACTTAAAATCCTGCCACTAAGAGAAAAACAACATTCCGAAGCTACGCTACTAGCTTGGACGGTTAGTACGTCCCTAGCCATACGGGCTAGGATCTTAAATTGACCAACGTTTTCTCTTTCTTGCCACCATTTTAATACATCAAATTGTGTAAAATCTTCGGTGCCAATATAACTACTGTAATCAGTTTCTTTATAAATGGAAAGTTCGTCTAAAGACGATTGAACTCGTGTACGTTTTGATTGAGATACATTTTGAAGCCAAGACGATCCAATGCTAAAAGTAGTGTTTGGCCGAGAAGCCGATGCTTGTGAAGTCGAAGACCTCGGGGTGGAAGCAAGTTGTCCCCGTGGTGCACATTCATTATCATAAATCATATATAATTGTTTAACACTATTTTCAAATTTGGATATACTTATCGTAATCTCATCTGGAGATTGACCCAATGCTTCCCCGATTGTAGTTAAAGATTCCGTTACACCCTTAAAATTAACAAGAGGGTTTAATGCCGAAGCAATCAAAAAAATTGTTGGAAACTCTTTAAAATATTTTATAAGACTTTCACACATTTCGTTGGTAATCATATCCCACCTTTGATCCAAAGAACCAAAAGCCTTTAATGTTCTTAAAATTTCACAAACACCTATCATAGCGGAGTGAGATGATGGAAAATATGTTTGTGATAGCATTATTGTGGCTTGATACAAAACTCCCAAACCGATGTGTAATTCTTCTAAAATAATCCAATCAGTTTCCGTAAGTACTTCATATAATTGGGGTAGGTGTTCTCGATGATATTCGGTAAGTAAATCCTTATTTTGTATCAAACGCCCTATCATTTTATAAGTCGAGTTCCATCTCACGGGCATATCTATGAGAGGTCTCAAACATCTTCTTCTTTTTGTTTTACAAAAATGTTCATATTTTTCGAACGCGACTGGTCCGCTTTTAAAAATTGTCTCATTTAATCTTCTAAATTTCAAAAGACAAGTTTCCATAGCCCCCAAACCTTTTTGGACCGCGAGGTTGAAAATATGACAACAACAACGTACATGCAAAAATTCCCCGTCACATATTGGGTTTAAAACCCGTTTCAATCGTCCCATAGCGTTTGTATTGTTGCTAGCATTATCTAGGGTGATTGAAAGTATTTTTTCTTTTATTCCAAAACCGTTAAAAATCCTTAATAAAATATCGTAAATTTGTTCACCTCCATGCGGGTGAGGAAAGTTTTCAAAAGCAATAATACGTTTTTGCATAAGCCATGTATTAGGGTCTACCCAATGTATCGTAACACAAATAAATGAATAATGGGTTGTATGTGGAGCGGTCCAAATATCGGTGGTTATAGAAACTCTACCATCGAATCTAGTAAAGAATTCCTTTAAGTCTTGATATATTATTTTCCATTTTGTCATAGCTCTACGTTTAAGAGTTCTTCGACTTACAGAGGAATAATGAGGTTGTAAAGCTTTTTTGATAAAAGTTGTGACTCTTGGGCGGGAGAAGAAGTCAAATGGTAATGCTTCTTGTATTGTTAACTGCATGCTTAATTCCTGAGCTAAAGCGGCATCGAAACGCCATGTTTGACCATCAACTTGAGTTTGACTCTCAACCTCAGCGGCTTGTCGCACCAAGCATTTAGTCTAATTTTTTAAAGTTTATATTAGAATAAACTAAGTTCAAGTAATGTAAACTATATTTAACTAAGGTCATGTATTTAATTCAAGTACTAAACTATATTTAACCAAGTTCATGTATTTAATTCAAGTATTAAACTATAGTTATTGATTCTAAAGTAATACGTTTGACTACCAAGCAAAGAGTGGCCAGGCAGGTCAGTCGGGGGGCAGGATCCTTTCGGTTTAAAACCTTTCGGAAAATCCAACAACCACAAGCCGATCGTGACTATTCTAGACACCACTCTCCGGGTTATATCTACTAGTATTACGATTAGAATGAATAACTAAGTTATGAATAACTAGAACTACATCAAATTGTTTTAGGCTCATGAATTCCTATAATTTCAATTTCATGAATTCCTATATTTTCAATTTCATAAATTCCTATAATTTTAAATTCACAAATATAATAAGTTGTCCACCAATATTTTCAATTTCATAAATTCCTATATTTTCAATTTCATGAATTCCTATAATTTTAAATTCACAAATATAATAAGTATTTAAATAAACTAAACTTAAATATAAAAAAACTAGTATTTAAATAAACTAAACTTAAATATAAAAAAGAATACTTACTAAATGCCGAGCGAGAGAAGAATTAGAGCCGGATAATATTCCTCCACAATGCGTACACTTCGCATATTTTTTGTTATTTTGTTTGAGTTGCACAAAATCCTTCCAAATTTCCGCAACTCGATTTGTTTTTGGAACTTCTTCGTACGGGAGATTTATATTGAAATCACTTCGACCCGCTTTCAAATTGCTAGGTCCTTCACCCGCCATTTTTTATAATCTTGATTCTTGAAGCAAATCAAAAAATTATAAGCAAATCCTTGATTCTTGAAGCAAATTATAAACAAATCCTTGAATTGGAAAAATTGCAAATTATAAGCAAATCTTGAGAGAAAGAAGAAAGAATGAGAGAATAAGTGGTTTAGAGAAGGTGTAGGAGAAAAATGGCAACCAAATGGGGGGTATTTATAGGAAGAATTGAAAAAAAAAAAAAAAAAAAAAAAATCGGAAACTAGCCGTTGGGGACCGGTTCGGACCGGTTCGGACCGGCTCGGACCGGTTTGGACCGGTTCGGACCGGTTTGGACCGGTTCTGGACCGAAAAAAGAGCCGTTGCATTTGGAACTTCGACCGTTGGGCATTGGACCGGTCTTGGACCGGTTCGGACCGAGTTTGGACCGGTTCGGTCTTGGACCGGTCCTGGACCGTTTTGGACCGGTTCGGATCTTGGACCGGTTCTGGACCGGTTCGGACCGCTTACGTCATTTTCGGTCTCAGTCCGGTCTTGGACCGGTTCGGTTCGGGCGGTCTTTCTTGGACCGGTCCGGTCGGTCCTCAGGGCCCATGTCTACAGCTAAATATAACCAGCAATGTGTACATGGGCTACTTCCAATTCATACATTGAGCAGACATTTAAACCGCAGATTAAGTCCACGCTACCTATTCTAATTAATTATACTGGCTTTCAAATTATCAAACATGTATAGATTACACTGTATGATATATTTGTGCAAAATGTTATAATTAACTCCAAAAAGGTTTCACCACTTCCCTTGATATATATCCAAAAATTGTTAACTATATATATATGCAGTTCAATTAGCATGCTAAATTAATTAAGAAGCTACGTTGTGATAATTTAATTAATCGTTTAGGTGTACGTATAACAGATATCTACAAGATCAAAACTATATATATGTATATATATGGTCCAGCAACACACACACACACATATATCAATATATATATACTAGCATACAAGAGAAGTATTGTTGTCTATGGAAGGTCAGAATACAGTCAACAAATACAACCTTACTTTGCGTGTTATGATCCATTGTCATATCCTCTGTTCTTTCCTAATGGTGAACCTGGATGGCATCCGAAAATACCAAGGGATGGTGTCCCTATTAGTGATATTGTGAATGATGATGAAAATGTTGTAGATGACTCAGGAGGTATAAACGACTTTATTATCGCATCAATATTCCTTTTTAAGCTTCATACTCACTCACTACTTATATACGTAATAAAAAATCATTTTCTAAAACCATTAAGGTCATGCAGAACCTGACACAACCAGAGGTAGGAAGACGGTAACCATGCGGGAATACTACTGCTACAAATTCCAAATTCGATCAAATGACAACTTGATTTTATTAGGGGGGAGGTTGCTACAACAATTTGTGGTAGATGTATACATTAAGATTGAAACTTCGCGCTTGGTATTTGTTGCACAAAACCAAGCCAAGATAAGATCAGATCTGTATCAAGGGATTGTGGATTGTGTTAATGCTGGTGAGGTACACCCAAATAGAGTTGGTCAGAGGGTTGTGTTACCTGCATCTTTTATCGGAGGGCCACGTGATATGCGACGAAGATTCCTTGATGCCATGGCTTTAGTTCAAGATGATGGAAAACCTGATATCTTCCTTACTATGACATGTAATCCGAAGTGGCCTGAAATCGTCGATGACTTGTTGCCCGGTCAGACATCACAAGATCGACCCGACCTGGTGGCAAGAGTTTTTCGTGCCAAATTGGAGGATCTCAAGGACCAATTATTCAAGAAGCATATACTCGGTAAGGTCAATGCATATGTTTATGTGATCGAGTTTCAAAAGCGTGGTTTGCCACATGCTCATTTCCTCTTGATAATGAGACCAGAACACAAGATGACTAATCCCGATCATTATGATAAGATCGTGAGCGCTGAAATTCCTCACCCTAACAAATATCCCAAGTTGCATGAGCTTGTCCTTACGCACATGATGCACGGCCCGTGTGGAAATTTGCGACAGTCCAGTCCGTGTATGCAAGGTGAGCCCAAAAAATGTCGTTTCCGATTTCCTAAGCAGTTTAACGAAGCTACAACACAAGGAGATGACTCATATCCATTGTATAGAAGGAGAGATAATGGAATTCAAGCGAATGTGCGTGGACATACACTGGATAACAGATGGGTGGTCCCGTATAACCCAAAGTTGCTAATGATGTACAATTGTCATATCAATGTTGAGGTTTGCTCGAGTATAGTATCTGTAAAATACGTGTTTAAGTATGTTTACAAGGGTCATGACAAACAAGTAATCCATATCGATCCAGATGGGGAAGATGTTGTCAATGAGATAAAGAGATATCAAGATGCGCGTTATATTTCCCCGCCAGAGGCAATGTGGCGGATTTTTAGCTTCACGCTTTCTCAAATACATCCTTATGTGATGTCATTGCATCTTCATCTCCCTAATCAGCAGTTAGTTAGTTTCAAAGATAGTGATAAACCAAGAGATGTTATGGATAGAGAAAGAGACAAGAAATCAATGTTAACTGCTTTTTTTGAAAGAAATAAAACAGATGTAAATGCCAGACAATATTTGTATAAAGATTTCCCGAAGCATTATACATGGAATGCGAGTTTGCGTACTTGGAATCCTAGACAAAGAGGAGCAATGATAGGGCGATTGGTGTCTGCTAATCCTGCCGAAGGGGAGAGGTATTATCTACGTCTACTATTGCTGCATGTTACTGGCCCTACAAGTTTTGAAGATCTCTATAAGGCTAATAACGAGAGGCGGTTAACATTTCGGAGATCATGTCTCGAGAGAGGGTTAATAGAGTCTGACGATAGTTTATCACAATGTCTTACAGAAGCCTCATTGTTTCAATTTCCCAAAGCTCTTAGGAGGCTGTTTGCAACAATTTTAATTTTTTGTGAACCTGGCGATGTTCACAAGTTATGGGATGACCACTACGATGCACTTTTTGAGGATTATAGACGACAATATGCATATGCTGATGCAATCCAGAGTATGGTCCTTACAGATGTCAAAGTCTTTCTCCAATCTATTGGCAAACGTCTTGATGATTTTGACCTTCCAAAGCTAAATGTAGATGTTAATGTACATAGTGGAGGTTTTCGTGAGGTACAGGAGGAGTACTCCATTGTGGTTGAAGTAGAACACCTGCGTGCTTGTAAGTCTCTCAATAACAACCAAAAAGCAGCATATGACGATATCATGAGACATGTGGATAATGATCGTCCAGGTGTGTTTTTCATAGATGGTCCTGGTGGAACTGGAAAAACTTTTCTCTACAGAGCATTACTTGTTGAGGTACGTTCTCGTGGTTTTATTGCACTCGCAACTGCTTCGTCTGGTGCTGCATCAAATAACATGCCAGGGGGAAGAACAGCTTACTCTCGATTTAAGATCCCCATCAATCTTAATAACAACTCAGTATGCAACATAAAGAAACAAAGCGGAGCTGCTCAACTCATTCGAGATGCAAAAATAATCATATGGGATGAAGCATCGATGGCTAAGAGGCAAGCTGTGGAGGCAGTTGATCGCACAATTCAAGACATAACAGGTGTGACACTACCGTTTGGTGGAAAAATAATGATATTGGGAGGAGATTTTAGACAGGTTTTGCCATTCGTTAGACGTGGCACGCGAGCCCAGATTGTAGACTCCAGTTTACGCATGTCACCTTTATGGTCTTCAATTAAAAAAATACGGTTAACCATGAACATGAGAGCGAGAACTGATCCATGGTTTTCAGATTTTTTGTTGAGAGTCGGTGACGGGAATGAAGAAGCTATTGGGAAAACCTATATTCGCATACCCGATGATATGACTATCCCGTACACTGAAAAAGCTAAGTCGGTAAATGCTTTGATCGATGCTATCTTTCCATCTCTACATTTAAATGGTAATTGTTCTGATGATATCATTTCTAGGGCGATATTATCAACTAAAAATGAAAATGTTGATGAAATTAATGATCAGCTAATTAATCGTTTTTGTGGAGAGGAAAAAGTTTATTATAGTTTCGACGAAGCAGAAGATGATAAGAATAACTTCTATCCTGTGGAATTCTTAAACTCACTGTCTGTTAGTGGTTTACCCCCTCATTATCTTCGACTGAAAGTTGGATGTCCAATAATACTGATACGAAATCTTAATCCTTCAGATGGGTTATGTAACGGTACCAGATTAATTTGCCGACGGTTTCAACAGAATGTCATTGATGCAGAAATAGCTACAGGCCAACATTCTGGAAAAAGGGTATTTATACATAGAATACCTCTTTGTCCATCTGATGATGACATGTTTCCGTTCAAATTGAAGAGAATGCAATTTCCTGTTAGGCTTAGCTTTGCTATGACAATCAATAAAGCACAAGGTCACACTATTCCGCATGTTGGTGTATATCTACCTAATTCAGTGTTCTCACACGGCCAATTATACGTGGCACTTTTCAGAGGAATATCCCGTGGAAATACAAAGGTCTTAGTGAAACCTGAAAAAACATTTAATCGGGATGGTGTTTACACATCAAATGTGGTTTATCAAGAAGTTTTACATGATGAATAAGGTATTTTTAACTGCTTATCTTATACATTTTTTGTCTCAAAACCTATATCTTATAATAACTTCTTTTTTTGTAGAATATATCTACACATCGATTTTCCGGATTATGTGTCACACCCCGCTAAAGCGGAAACACGAGGTGTCACAGCAAAAGGTCTCATAGCACAAGGTAATAGAAAATTTCCAACCATAACAGATAATTTAAGATAGTAAAATCAAATTACAAACATCCAGTACAATTACAGCAAAGGAATATTGTCTTTGATAAAACAAAAGTAGCCGATTGGAAATTCGTTTCATGAATCCACACATGATATGCTCTAACGTGCTCTAAGACCTAGCGAAAGTTACCTGAAAGGCATGAGTAAAAGAGAGGTCAACTACGAGAGTTGGTGAGGACACAAGTTTATATGCACAAAATGAAATTTTAATGCAAAAGAAATAAAGTAAAATGTTGGGGTTTTGAACCCAACTAATTTCTGTAAGGATGGAGACGTTAATCCAACCACAGTTTATTGCCCAATTTATACGCATGGTTTTTGAGTATACAAGGGATGTTTTACTAAGCTTGAGCCATTATTCCAATCCTGACGACATACTTTCTTGATATATATATTTATTTATTTTTTTAAACCCAACGCCCGAATTAGATAACGTTGGAAGTAGGTAAAGTACACCTATAGTTCGTCAACCATAAGTGGGGGGATGTCGTCCCCAAATAGCGCTATCTACAAGTACCATAGGCCCCTGCTGTAGTAGTTAATGGATAATGTATTGAACCCAAGTACATCAGCAAGTATAATACTACCATTCATGCGTAATTTTTAAAATATTTATGAAGGCAATAAATAAAACATTTATATATAATCATGCTTTCACCCCAAATATTTAAGTAAATATATTTAAAAAGGGGGTTGTGAACACTCACCTTTCGTGTAGCTTGGTAAGAAATAGGTAGTCCTACTAGTTCTTTGTATTCGTCACCCTTTTATCCTATTATGTTAAATGTCCACCATAAGGTCCTTTTTAGAGTAAAACTCTTTATAAGGTATAAGGTTAAGGTTTAAAGTATTTTAGAGTCTAGTTAGTCTTCACTTGTGGTTATCATTAATCTCTATATTTTATATTTATCTTATACATATAGTTAATATATGCGAAAATATATATATAATATATAGTTAAGTTTTAAAAACATGCAACATTCATACATATATAACATTTATATAAAAGTTGTCTTACGATATAGTTATATGTGCATTAATGATATAAGCGTATATATATACATATAGTAATTTTTTTTAAAGAAAATAATGGCACATAATATTATTATATGTATTTATGACTAACTTTGATAATGTAAGAATACATTATAGAGTTATCTTTTTAAATAAGAATGCATAAATATATATAAAAAGTATGTCTTTTGATCATGTATTACTACATAATAGTATATTTTAGCTTTTAAAATCCAACACACATACATGCATCGAAATATATATATATATATATATATATATATATATATACATATTTTCGTAATAATCAAGAACTTTTATACTTATAATAGGTGTTTACTTACATGCATGGTGATATATATATATGTATATATAAATATTGTACATTCAAAGTCCTTGTTAATATCCATCATTTTCACCAATCTATCTCATTCAAGAAGGATCAAAATAACCACATGCATGTTTCTTGCCATACAACATTTGGTAGGATAGATCCATACATCAAATGGTAGGATAAAATCTTTAATAAGATAGTTACATGCATGTATTTATAAGAGTTAACCACATGCATGCTTTTGCCTTACAACATTTGGTAGGATAAATCCATACATCAAACGGTAGGATAAAGTCCATAATAGGAAGATTGCATGCATGTGCTTATAACTTGATCTTCTTGAGTTAAAAAGAAAGGAAAAAAAAAAAAAAAAATGATGAGAGAAAAGATGGTGAAGATATCGATTTATACAAGAGCGTATAAATGTACAAGAACTAGTATTGAGGTGGATGATTATACCTTCAAGAGAGTACTTCACTTGAAGAGATAATGGCTTCCTTTCTTGATCTTCTTGAAGTGTTTGAAGAAAGAACTTGAGAGAGTGAAAGTGTATGAGAGTTGAAGTGAGAAGAGGGGTGTTTGAAATGAGAAGATTGGGGTTGGTATTTATAGGCAAAAGAGAAGAGAGGGGGGGGGGTACGGCCGAGATGGTGGGGGGGGGGGGGTAGGGTGGTGAGGGTGGTGAGGGTGATGATGGTGGTGGTTGAGTGTGTAAGTTGGTAAAATGATGATGGTTGACTTTGGTTATAATAATATTATATTTATTATTATTATTATTATTAATATTATTATTATTATTACTATTATTATAAATATAATGTAAGATAAACATCTTTAATATGTTTATTATTACATTACATTTTATTAAAAGTGTACATAAAATGTACTTACTACTTATTTAAAATTATAATGGACATTTAAACATGTAATAAGATTTTTAGGTAAGACGTAAATATATTTTTTTTTTTACAAGAACTGGGACTTTTATTTATATACTTACGCTACGAAAGGTATTTCTAAATCATCGAGGACTTATTGAATTTTAAACTTAAAGTATATGGGACTTACCTTTGTATGATTGGTGACGGTTGTCACAGTCTCCCCTAGTTAAAGAAATTTCGTCCCGAAATTTACTTGGTGCTACTGTCCTTAAAGAGGTGGGGATACTTATGTCTCATGTAATCCTCACTTTCCCAAGTATATTCGGGTTCGTGTCTCGAATTCCACCGGACCTTTAATATAGGGATCTTGCTTCGCCTGAGCTGTTTGACTTTTCGGTCTAAGATCTCTATTGGTTCCTCCGTGAAGTGCAATTGCTCGGTTACTTGCACTTCTTCCAATGGTACTACCGATGAGTTGTCGGACAGACATTTCTTGAGGTTTGATACGTGAAAGGTATTGTGAATGGCGCTTAATTCTGGTGGTAGATTGAGTTTATATGCTACGGGGCCAACCTTCTCAGTAATTTCGAAGGGTCCAATGTATCGAGGACTCAATTTTCCTCTCTTTCCAAAACGAATAATACCTTTCCATGGGGATACTTTTAAAAGTACCTTGTCTCCAACTTGAAACTCTAAGGGTTTCCTTCTATTATCCGCATAACTCTTCTGGCGATCCCTCGCCGTTTTGAGTTTTTCCTTGATGATTGAGATCTTGTCGGTGGTTTCCTGAATAATATCGGGTTTGATTAACTGTCGATCACCCGCTTCTACCCAGCTTAAAGGAGATCGGCACTTACGTCCATACAGTGCTTCATACGGGGCGCACTGTATGCTGGTGTGATAGCTGTTGTTGTATGAGAACTCAACCAAGGGTAGGTGAGTATCCCAATTCCCTCCAAAGTCTATCACACAGGCTCGTAACATGTCCTCTAAAGTTTGTATGGTTCTTTCTGTTTGCCCGTCGGTTTGTGGGTGGTAAGCTGTACTCAAGTCGATTCGAGTACCTAATGCTTTCTGCAATGATTGCCAGAATCGTGAGGTAAACCGACTGTCCCTATCTGAAATGATTGAAATTGGCACACCATGGCGTGCCACAATCTCATTGACATATATTTGGGCAAGCTTTTCCATCTTGTAATCTTCCCGGATTGGGAGAAAATGGGCAGACTTAGTGAGTCTGTCTACTATGACCCATATGGCATCGTGAGATCTTGCTGTTCTTGGTAGCTTGGTGATGAAGTCCATTGTGATTTGTTCCCATTTCCATTGAGGGATTTCGGGTTGTTGCAGTAACCCAGACGGTTTTTGATGTTCAGCTTTTACTCTTGCACATGTTAAACATTTTCCTACGTACAAAGCTATGTCCCTTTTCATACCCGGCCACCAATAGTATTCCTTGAGATCCTTGTACATCTTATCGGCTCCGGGATGCACGGAGTATCTTGACTGATGTGCTTCATCCAAGATGGTCAACCTTGTGTTGTTGTAGTTTGGGACCCATACTCTGTTCTCAAAATAGCGCACTCCATCAGCCTTAATTTCGAATCGGGATTCCAAGCGGTATAAAGCTTCGTCCTTTAGGTTCTCCTCCTGTAATGCCTTTTCCTGGCTTTCCAGGATCCGATTCTTTAAACTGGTTTGGACCATTGCTCCCATAACTCTAGCCCTAGAAGGCTTTACTCTTTCCTTTCTGCTTAAGGCATCAGCTACCACATTTGCTTTGCCAGGATGGTACTTGATTTCGCAGTCATAATCATTGAGTAGCTCAACCCATCTCCTTTGTCTCATATTGAGCATCTTCTGATCTAGAATGTGTTGAAGACTTTTGTGATCAGTGTAGATGGTACACTTAGTGCCATACAAGTAGTGTCTCCAAATCTTAAGAGCAAACACCACTGCTCCAAGTTCCAAATCATGGGTAGTGTAGTTCTTCTCATGAACTTTTAGTTGTCTTGATGCATAAGCGATGACCTTCTCCTTCTGCATCAGTACACACCCAAGTCCTTGATGTGAAGCGTCGCAATAAACCACAAAGTTATCTGTTCCTTCAGGTAGAGTTAAAACAGGTGCATTACTCAATTTGTGCTTGAGGGTTTGAAATGCTTCTTCCTGCTTCTCTCCCCAGATAAACTTCTTATCTTTCTGGGTTAGTGTGGTTAGCGGCTGTGCAATCTTTGAAAAGTTTGCAATGAATCGCCTGTAGTAACCTGCCAACCCAAGAAATTGGCGAACTTCGGTTGGTGTTTTTGGCGCTTCCCATTGCTTGATTGCCTCAATCTTTGCCGGATCTACGTGAATCCCATTTTTGTTAACCACATGACCAAGAAAGTGTACTTCGCGAATCCAAAATTCGCATTTAGAGAATTTCGCGTACAACTTCTGGTCCTTAAGTAGTGTTAGCACCAACTTCAAATGCTGCTCGTGGTCTTCCTTGCTTTGTGAATAAATGAGTATATCGTCGATAAATACGATAACAAATTTATCCAGATATGGTCTACAGACCCTATTCATTAAATCCATGAAGATAGCTGGAGCATTTGTCAATCCAAAAGGCATAACTAAGAACTCATAGTGTCCGTAACGTGTCCTAAATGCTGTTTTAGGAATATCCGCCTCACATACTCGCAACTGATGATATCCCGAGCGTAGATCGATCTTTGAAAAATACGTGGCTCCTTGAAGTTGATCAAATAAGTCATCAATCCGGGGAAGTGGATATCGATTTTTGATCGTCAGCTTATTAAGCTCCCTATAGTCTATGCACATCCGTAATGACCCATCCTTCTTTTTAACGAAAAGGACTGGAGCTCCCCAAGGGGACGAGCTCGGTCGGATGAGTCCTTTGTCAAGCAATTCTTGAAGTTGTGCTGACAATTCCTGCATTTCTGATGGTGCTAAACGATAAGGTGCCTTAGCCACGGGTGCTGCTCCAGGAACCAAGTCGATATGAAATTCGACTTGACGGTTCGGAGGTAACCCTGGTAATTCTTTGGGGAAAACCTCAGGGTAATTTCGAACTACGGGGATTTCCTGGATGCGTTGTTCTTCGGTATCCTTATTAGTGACGTGTGCTAGAAATGCCTCATTTCCTTTTCTCAGGTACTTCTGCATCTTCATGCAGGAGACTATCTTCAGATTCCTTCCCGACTTCTGTCCGTATACGATGAGTTTTTCGCCTCTAGGCATAGGGATGCGTATGATTTTCTCGAAGCAACATATCTCCGCTCGATATTTAGTAAGCCAATCCATACCGATAATTACGTCGAAGCTTCCTAACTTAATTGGGATTAAGTCTATACTAAATGTCTTACCAGCTAAGTTCAATGTGCAACCAATTATTATATCCTTAACCCTAGCTTCCTGACCATTAGCAAACTCTATGGTATAGGCATCTTTCATCTTTTCAGTTTTCAAGTTAAGCGTTGTCCTAAACTCCAACGACACAAAACTCCTATCCGCTCCCACTTGTAAGCCTGCTGCCACTTGGCTAACGATGTTGGGCAGTGTAGCTAACACTCGATCCAACACTATTTGACTGACATCGTCTTCTCTTCTTGGAGGCATGGTTCTAAGATGTGAAGATAGTATGATCTTTGTCAATTTTATTTCTTAAGGAAGCTAAGTATGATCATGCAAAAATTTTCAGGCACTAATTAATACTATGAGGACAAAAAATTTCTTAAAATAGAATCATTGCCATTAATAATCTTTTGGGTATACATACTGATTACAAAATTTCCCAAATACGGCAATACATAGATTATCTAGATTGGGTTTACATGCTATTTATCAAAATTTCCCAATCATACATAACGACATAAGTCCTAATTTGTAGTTCCTAGATAAATAGTAGCATACTTAAGGGCCAGGGAATGGTCATTTCAGAGGCTTCTACCTAACATCACTCCTATCATGACTCCGACTGTCAGAGCTAGCACTGCCAATGCTTTCACACGTTCATAGACTCTTCGCATGCCCTCCTGTGCATTCGCTTGCACCCTTGATATTTGCTGGTACTGATCCTCCGCTATTTCGGTGAGAGCATTAATTGAGTGACGTTGGCAATCCAACCGCCCATCCAGATACTCAAAGTGAGAGGTAAGCCGTCTCAGGTGTCGGGATTGTGCTTCTATCATTCCGGGTGTTATGGCAGGGATGCCTGGTAACACTGGGGTGCCCGTTGCTATTCTCCTAACGGTGGATGACTCGCCGGTAGCCGCTATAGCCTGTGGGGGTGTGATACGCGGGGGTAAACCAGTAGTCTTCCTAGCAGTGAGTCGGGTGCGAGGGAGTGGCTGCTTATTTTTGGGCTCTAGGAATCCAGGTGGTAGTGCACATGGATTGGGTGAACTCCGGCCACTGGACATCTCCGGTTCCTCATCGGATGTTTGATGCCTTATTGCATTCTGAGAGTGCTCGGTGGGTTCTGACTCGCTGTCGTACTCTGGTCCAGGAGTATACTCGGTCGACATACTGATTTGCGACAACGATCTACTTAGTTACTAGTGTTCTATTGTGAGTGTCTAAAGGAAATTATGCATAATATACACACATAATCATGCTTAATGAAAGAAAATCTTATGCAAGCATAGGACTATTACAATTAACTTGAGTATTCCATAGCCCTTACTTGAATTAAACATAGGTGATCAAGCTTTGTTTAATTAAAGGAAGATAATGGAAGACTCAACTTAATCACATTAGTGAAATGCTTCAAGTTTAGAAATTTATTTTAGAAAAATCTTCTTTCGAAAACCTTCGGTTATAGTTTGAGTTTTCCCCCCATAAGGAAAACTACAATTCTCTATAACCTTCGGCTCTGATACCACTTCTGTCACACCCCGCTAAAGCGGAAACACGAGGTGTCACAGCAAAAGGTCTCATAGCACAAGGTAATAGAAAATTTCCAACCATAACAGATAATTTAAGATAGTAAAATCAAATTACAAACATCCAGTACAATTACAGCAAAGGAATATTGTCTTTGATAAAACAAAAGTAGCCGATTGGAAATTCGTTTCATGAATCCACACATGATATGCTCTAACGTGCTCTAAGACCTAGCGAAAGTTACCTGAAAGGCATGAGTAAAAGAGAGGTCAACTACGAGAGTTGGTGAGGACACAAGTTTATATGCACAAAATGAAATTTTAATGCAAAAGAAATAAAGTAAAATGTTGGGGTTTTGAACCCAACTAATTTCTGTAAGGATGGAGACGTTAATCCAACCACAGTTTATTGCCCAATTTATACGCATGGTTTTTGAGTATACAAGGGATGTTTTACTAAGCTTGAGCCATTATTCCAATCCTGACGACATACTTTCTTGATATATATATTTATTTATTTTTTTAAACCCAACGCCCGAATTAGATAACGTTGGAAGTAGGTAAAGTACACCTATAGTTCGTCAACCATAAGTGGGGGGATGTCGTCCCCAAATAGCGCTATCTACAAGTACCATAGGCCCCTGCTGTAGTAGTTAATGGATAATGTATTGAACCCAAGTACATCAGCAAGTATAATACTACCATTCATGCGTAATTTTTAAAATATTTATGAAGGCAATAAATAAAACATTTATATATAATCATGCTTTCACCCCAAATATTTAAGTAAATATATTTAAAAAGGGGGTTGTGAACACTCACCTTTCGTGTAGCTTGGTAAGAAATAGGTAGTCCTACTAGTTCTTTGTATTCGTCACCCTTTTATCCTATTATGTTAAATGTCCACCATAAGGTCCTTTTTAGAGTAAAACTCTTTATAAGGTATAAGGTTAAGGTTTAAAGTATTTTAGAGTCTAGTTAGTCTTCACTTGTGGTTATCATTAATCTCTATATTTTATATTTATCTTATACATATAGTTAATATATGCGAAAATATATATATAATATATAGTTAAGTTTTAAAAACATGCAACATTCATACATATATAACATTTATATAAAAGTTGTCTTACGATATAGTTATATGTGCATTAATGATATAAGCGTATATATATACATATAGTAATTTTTTTTAAAGAAAATAATGGCACATAATATTATTATATGTATTTATGACTAACTTTGATAATGTAAGAATACATTATAGAGTTATCTTTTTAAATAAGAATGCATAAATATATATAAAAAGTATGTCTTTTGATCATGTATTACTACATAATAGTATATTTTAGCTTTTAAAATCCAACACACATACATGCATCGAAATATATATATATATATATATATATATATATATATATACATATTTTCGTAATAATCAAGAACTTTTATACTTATAATAGGTGTTTACTTACATGCATGGTGATATATATATATGTATATATAAATATTGTACATTCAAAGTCCTTGTTAATATCCATCATTTTCACCAATCTATCTCATTCAAGAAGGATCAAAATAACCACATGCATGTTTCTTGCCATACAACATTTGGTAGGATAGATCCATACATCAAATGGTAGGATAAAATCTTTAATAAGATAGTTACATGCATGTATTTATAAGAGTTAACCACATGCATGCTTTTGCCTTACAACATTTGGTAGGATAAATCCATACATCAAACGGTAGGATAAAGTCCATAATAGGAAGATTGCATGCATGTGCTTATAACTTGATCTTCTTGAGTTAAAAAGAAAGGAAAAAAAAAAAAAATGATGAGAGAAAAGATGGTGAAGATATCGATTTATACAAGAGCGTATAAATGTACAAGAACTAGTATTGAGGTGGATGATTATACCTTCAAGAGAGTACTTCACTTGAAGAGATAATGGCTTCCTTTCTTGATCTTCTTGAAGTGTTTGAAGAAAGAACTTGAGAGAGTGAAAGTGTATGAGAGTTGAAGTGAGAAGAGGGGTGTTTGAAATGAGAAGATTGGGGTTGGTATTTATAGGCAAAAGAGAAGAGAGGGGGGGGGGGGGGGTACGGCCGAGATGGTGGGGGGGGGGGGGGGTAGGGTGGTGAGGGTGGTGAGGGTGATGATGGTGGTGGTTGAGTGTGTAAGTTGGTAAAATGATGATGGTTGACTTTGGTTATAATAATATTATATTTATTATTATTATTATTATTAATATTATTATTATTATTACTATTATTATAAATATAATGTAAGATAAACATCTTTAATATGTTTATTATTACATTACATTTTATTAAAAGTGTACATAAAATGTACTTACTACTTATTTAAAATTATAATGGACATTTAAACATGTAATAAGATTTTTAGGTAAGACGTAAATATATATTTTTTTTTTACAAGAACTGGGACTTTTATTTATATACTTACGCTACGAAAGGTATTTCTAAATCATCGAGGACTTATTGAATTTTAAACTTAAAGTATATGGGACTTACCTTTGTATGATTGGTGACGGTTGTCACATTATGTCTTGTCATTGTAACAAACAAATGTCTATGATCACAATGAAGTGTGTTTTATATTTCTATGATTGATTGTGGTGAAATATAGTTTGTATTATTTTAGAAGCAAAAAATTTTATTTTAGAAAAAAACATATTTTAACGTGACATACATTCAGTTTAAACATTTTCTATAAATTTCAAATTATAAAACACTTACTTACATGATAGTCATAATTTCAGGAATAATACTAACAAATTTTATAACTTTAACCGCCGAACAAAATTTATAAACCTAATTGAGTCGCCACCTCAAATAATATTGTTGCTATAGGTTTTATTTGTAAGAGACTGAAGTGTTAAATGTGTATGAAGAACATGATAAATGATAAATGCTTTAGTAATAGTCAGTAGCGATCATATAATTGTCAACACCAGTACCATGAGTCCATGAGACATCATGCCAATCTGCCGGTTACCACTACGCCCTTCTTCCTCGCTATGGTTGTACATCACAATAACTCACCACCGACTATCTTCATTCGCCGCCGCATAGCGCGGGTACCCCACTAGTATTATAAAAGGTTTCATACATCTTTCTAATAAGATTGAAAATGCTCTCAAATCAATAACTAAACACTTTGAAACCAAGTAGCAGTCTAGTAATTTGAACAGTGATTTATAACAAAGGGTGCAAAAGCCAACAAATTGCTGCATAATTTAGTAAATTAAACACTGATATATAAGAAACGATTTACAATAAACTGATGCATACTTCTTTATATAAACTAATTTACAAGAATTATGCACACTGATTTATAAGAAACAGCTGCATAAGAAACTGATATATAAGAAATTGATGAAACAATAAATTGTGACCTCCTAAAATCAGGTATTTCTCCTCCTCTACATATCAGCTTCACAATATGAGAAAAAATGATGAAGAAACCAATTATAGAAAACCTTCTTTCCAAAAAGTAACAGATCTAGAGTTCAATGGCGATGGTTTGTAGGGCGATGAAGTGGCAAATCTAGGTTCATCAAGTGAAGTGATAATGACGAGGAGAGAGATACTTATGGATGGCGTAGACGTCAACAAAGGAGCGGCCGGAGGTCTACTTTAACCGTCACAAAATTCTTTTCAGTAGCGACTTACACCGGTTAAATGATACTCGTCGTGCCTGAAGGTTTTCGTTCGCGACTACGTACACATGTAGTGCCAAGGTCGTCACCGAATAGAGGAGGAGTGCCGCTAGAGTGGCAGTTGAAAACGGCACTACACAAGAGGAGGGCCGGCTACCATAACATATACAAATACGGGAGAAACTGATTTAGGGTTCAGAACTACTACAAAGGAGGAAATGGGGACCAGTTATTATAGTCATGGAGACCGGTTTGGGAACAGGTTGGTCTCTATGAAAAAACACATGGAGACCGGTTCTAGAACCGGTCTCTATAACATGACATAAAGACATGTTATTACTTCAAGACCGGTCTCCATAACAAGACAAGAAAACCGTTTTTTTATTTAAAAACCGGTCTCTATGTCTTAGTTTTATTGAAAACATTTATTTTATTATTAAATTAAATGAAATATCAAGACCGGTTATTACTTAAAAACAGGTCTTCATGATAACATTATAGGTACTGGTGTTTATGAAAAAACAGGTCTTTATGTCTATATGAAATAATTTTTTGTTTTATTATTAAACTAAATTACATTTTTTTTTCATTTATATGTGCCGGAATATTACAACTACACAAAAAAAGCAATAATTTTTACAATTTTAACTGAATTTAACCAAAATTCTAAAACAACAAATTATACATACGAATCAAATAATGTTACAACTAATAAAGTAACTATACCTAACACGGTTACTATTTCACTATAATTGAGCTAAATACAAACTGGCTTTAAAAAACTAAAAAAAAAAAACAAAAAAAGAAAAAAAAACCTCTATCTTCAGCCACCCAAAAGCTTTGGAGCGTCTTGTCACCATCATTTGTGTAGTTGTTAGCAGCCTATCAACATAATACTTTGGATATTGCGTTTAAGTATGCAATCTGAAAAGAGGACAAGATATCAAAAGACACATATTAATCAACATGAACACACATTTTGTTATGTAAATATATATCTAGTAAACTGCATGCAATACAAAGAGTTGCAATTTTTTGACTTTCCGTGAAATGTTATCATTCTACTCTTAACAACATACTTCATGTCTTGCATTCACAAGTTTTTTTCTTGATCTTTGTATATCTTTATGGGGATAATGCTGATGTTAGTGCCAATCCCAAATGATGAGTGGAATTTCATTCAATCTAAAGACTAATATATACTTGTTTTGGTAAGGGCGATGATTGATGATACAACAAGAACCAACCTGAAGCTAAGTTGTCTAATAAATTCAACAAAAATAAACTAAAAAACACTAACCATATGATATGTTCAAACGCTTGATTAAAGTTTCTGTCTCTGCTACCCAGTCTGAAACAAACTAGAACCATCTAGTGAATTATTGTAAACTGGAGGTTTGATGAAAAAATATATACCATAATCTTGTGAATGGCTATTCAGGTTATAATTCTAACCATTTAAATGAAACTATAAATGAAAACAGGATTAAACCATAAACGAATGTCGAAATTACCATTATCATGCTTACGCGAGATCCAATCTTGACAAATATATATATATGGATATGGATAGTTGTCGTCACCCCTTGCAACCGCCTACACTTTGTGCAAAGAAAAACATTCAAATGTTAATCAAATTTATATTTACACAAGCTCTTTTTATGTCATTTCACAAGTTGATCTTGCCAAAGAAAATATAATTAATGTGCAGAAAAGCTTTACTTTGCCTGATCAAAAACAATAACAAGCTTTAGCAATAAACACGTTCATTGTATTATGAATGTTATCCTTGAGATTCATTAAAACAAAGCTTTTGTTGCGAGAGTTGGGAATCCTATAGAATTAACTGATGCAGCTTTCTATTATGAACCAATGTACTATTCTTATAGCAAGGAATCATGGAAGGCCCAAACACACAGAAGTATTGACTGCCATCTTAAGTTGTAGGAACACAGAGATAAGCTTCTTCTATTTAAATGCATGCTATTAAGTTACATTTTTATTCAATATCTATAATGCCTGGAGTTAACCACATGTTTAACAAGTTGTAATTATTTATTATTATGCTTCAACTCCAGGAGGGTATTCAATGCTTTAGATTGTGTATTAGTAGTATATATATTGAGATTTTGAGAAACTTGCATTATATAACAACATAATTATTAATTTGGTTCCATTTTGATAATTAAAAGTACGTTTTTAGTTAGTTTTGTTCCATTTTAACCTGTTGGTTTCACTTAATTGCAAAGGAAGAACACATTTGCTTTTTATGACAAAAAATAACCCAAAAGGCGTACCTCTAATTTAACATAATGATTGTAATCAATGCATATAATCCTCAAATATTATATTGTCTTTGTGAAGCTCTAGGTAACAAGAATTAAGTTTCAAATTATTAGATACACACTTTTACCATGTTACATGTATTTGTTTTTGATTAATTCTATGTCAACGATAAATATGCATACAAGAATTTAGAACTACCTGAACATTGAAGTGAGTGAAGTAACTAAGCAAAATCTTCATACCCACAATGCAGATGTTAACACAAACCCTAGAAACCTTAAACTGGAACCACTATAGATTAAACGTTCCACTGAAATATCAAAAAGAAACCGAAACCTTAAACAAAACCTTGATGAAATGTTTCAATCTTTGACTGAAATGGTTAAACTTTCGACCGAGACCAAAATCAAACCACGAACAAGAAACCGGTACCTTGATTAAATGTTTCAATCTTTGACGGGAATTATTCAACCTTCGAACTAAACCTTGAATAGAAATCGAGATGAAATCCGTAGATGGGATGATGTAGGGTTGCGACCTGGTGATTGAACCTCGGTTGTGCGATGGTGATGGGTGTATACAAGGGAAACGAGGCGCTGGCTAGAGATGGAGATAGGGGAGATTGGGAGTGGGATGTGGAAGATTGATTGAGAGCGGAGAGAAAAAAGGGGTGAAGGTGGGAAACGAAATTTTTTTGGGGGGAACGATATGGGAAATAGAAAAACAGGGGGAGCTTGAAATTTTTAAATATTCACGATTGATCTTTTATCCAACATTGCTTTGGCGGTTTGGCCTTTGCTCACTTTAGAAAAAATCATTAAATTTAGATTTTTTTTTATTGCACACACGAACATTTGACTAAGTGTCTCTTAGATATTTTTTGGACTTTAATGACTAAATTGGGAATAATATGTGTTGTGTTTAATAGAGATCGACAATTAAGTGTTAAAATCGATTATATCATGTTATTCATGAAAATAACTCACATGAACATTTTCAAGCATATCATAGCAACTTCTCAAATGATATATTGTAATGCCCTAAAAATAATTTTTTATAGAAGAAAATTCATAAATAACCAAATGTGTTCAATGCTAATATTCATAATCACCGGCTAAACACACTCGACTTACGACATGAATTAACTATTTAAATTTTTACAGTATTCTCGAAATTGTTTACAATATTCTCGAAATTGTTCATAAAGGGGTTGCAGGTTATTGGGTCTAGTTTACTAATTTCGTCCTTTTTTTTGTCAAAATACATAATCCAAATACAAAACACTAAATAAAGTTCAACACAACCAACACTTTAGCTACAAGTGATTAATCAGTGGTGTTTACTCTAGCTGCCCTCAAAACGACGAATGAACATAAGGAAGACGATGGATTTGTTTCTAATTAAGTATATGAGGATTAAGAAATGGGTTAATAATGGAAAAAACCTCAAACTCTCATTCACTTTTTGGTTTAAACCTTAATCTTTGTTTTTACATGATTTAAACATTAAACTTTATATTACTTTTGGTTTAAACCTTAAAGTTAATGGATGATGGCTAAACAGCAAAAGACAACAAAATAGACCACATGATCCAGGACTGAGTCTAGCCTGCCACGACTAGTCATGACAAACTAGACTGGGGGACTTGATGACGTTCCTATGGCCTGGACTAGGTCAGGCATCATGATACGCCCATAGACTTGACTACCATGACCTTTGAGGATATTTACCACCTGGACAAGGTTGACCTATCCACGATGCTTGCCACTGGGCTATGGGCCATTGCAGGCCTGGCCTCTTAAGAAGCAACACTGCCAAAGCAACAACAGGCCTGGTACAGCCAGGACACGTGTATTAACACCAGTGGTTGAGACAGGCGTGCCACGTCTGAAAACTCTGACACATAAGCTCTCCATGATTGGCTGACATCCATAATGGGGAGCAAATCCCACACAGAGAGGGTAACGCCTCAACAGTAAAAAGTTACTACCAACTTCCTCATGATTGACTGACACCAGTAATGGGGAGCAAATCCCACAAAGAGAAAGACGGTACACACCTTTCTGGTCCCCCTGGGGAGATTGCATCACGTGTCCATCAACTGAACGGTTTCTACAATGACCCTCTCAATTATAAATAGGAGATCATCATCTCCTACCAAGGTATGCACCTTTCACTGCCTTCAACTCCTCTAAGTTCTTTACCATTCATCAATGGCTAGCTTGAGCGTCCATGTGGCTTTATAGTGCCTTGTCCCCATGAGTCCTCTAACGTAGAATCTTCCTCTGTCTTGCAGGTTCTTGTTCTCTCAACACTATTCCCTTCAATAGATTACCTTAATTCCATTATCCTTTTCAATCTTGCACTTGTTCCATACTACGAACAAACAACTAGTATTTCAAAAACAGTATATTAAAAACAAACTGTTTGCTCAATTTTTGATTGTTTTACCTAAATATGTTTATAAATATTTGGATTGGAAACAACCTTTTCAAAATACATAAAGTTCTAAGAATTTTCATAGTATTCAAAAACCATTTAATCCTTTTATCTAATACATTTTTATGAGTAACAAGTAGACATGTAAAAACAAATATTTATATTAAAAGATATTATAGCTATTTCATAACTTTAACCTTTATAAATATTAAAAGATTTTTCTAACTTTGATTTTTTTTAACGACAAGCTCATATACTCATTAAACCAACCCACAACATCTTAGATGGGGGTCACTACTCTAGTACTCTATAACCTCTAAAAATCGCTGATCTACATACCCTTTAGTTTCTAAATTTGATATAACTATAACAAATTTGAACAATTATAACGTTGATGCCCATCATTTTTTATATTATCCATACTATAATAATTATCTTTTGAATTAGATACAAACTATTTAATAGTATATTATATTTAGTTAATATTATATCTATTACGTAATTTGGTTTGTAATATAAAACCTAACGAGACATTAACAAACGTATTAATAAGTTATTACAATTAATAGTTATTAATTTATTTTAATAAAAAGTCAAGATTTATTTTGGTAGTTTCCACATAAAATATATATATACACACACATGAATGTATCACTCATTAATACTTATTTGTAACCACCATTTATATAAGAGTATATTATTATTTATTTATATATTTAATATTATGTTTATTTCGTAGTTTGATATTTATACATAACTTATAATTAATAAAGTATTACAAAAGATATTTTGTTTCTAAATTTTCCCTCTTTAACAAAATTTTCATTTCCCACCTATTTTAATTTTCCCTCTCTTTATAAATATTTCACTTCCCTTAGTATTTAAAAGTTTTGTTATGGGGTTTAGGGGAGTAAAAGTCATGGAGACCGGTTGTCAAGTTAAAAACGGTCTATATTATAGTGTATAAAAACCGGTTATTAAGTTAGCAACCGGTCCCCATGACTTTTACTCAAAGAAACCGGTTATCTCTTAAAGAACGGGTCCCCATGATTACCTTTTGTAGCACCAAGACCATAAAGACCCGTTTTTTTATGTACCGGTCCTCATATGGGGGTCTCCATTACCAATTGTGTAGTAGTGGGTCAATTATTCAAATGCGTATGGCCTAGATGGGTGGAGATTAAAATGGGTGGGATTGTGGGAGGAGATAATTAAAGAAGAGAAAGATAATTAGTGTTAAAAAGTCTAGATTACCCTTAAATTAATTCTGTCACATGTCATCTTTATATTCCCTCTTACACATCTTACATTAAATCATATTTTATTTGATCTTAATCATAAATATATATATATATATATATATATATATATATATATATATATATATATATATATATATATAAGGCTTACCAATTTTCTTAAAATGACTATAAATCGAATTTTAATTGATCAATCACAACCTTTAATTTCAAAATTATTCCAATTCTAAAAACAATTTTGAAAAGATTAAACATGTGCATAATCGTAAATTTAATTCAATTTTAAATTAATTAGCAGGGGGCTAAATAAAAATTGTGAGGGGTTCTATAAAACATCGGGGGGCTTAAAATGTTAGGGGTTTTTTAAAATTTTATATTAATGTAATTAATTATAAGTTGTTTATGAATAATGTTTAGTAACTTGTGATATATTTTGTTTAGAGAAAAAATAATTATATATTTACGACGGTCTTATTTTTATCTACGTTCTGATATAAATTTTATTGTAATATGACACTTTTTTTAAATTAATATGTATTCTTAATCTTTTTGTTATCCATTAATAATAGTGGGTAGGTAATTTTTTGCTTAACTGAGTAGGTTTTTGGGATCACGGTGATGAGCTGAGTAGTCAACTTGAATATGTTATTCAAAGTGTTTAGTTATTGATTTTAAAATATTTTTAATCAAATTAGAAAGATGTATGAAACTTTCTATAAAATATGGTTTAAAATAAAATGTATCATTTAAAGATGATATATTATATATTTAAAGTCTAAATTCAGAGATTTAAAGATTATTGTTCTTGAAGGTCCTGAAACTATATTAGTGAGGCCAAAATCATTTCTAAAAAGAACATTTGTGAAATTACATATAATCCTAGAATGAAAATGATTTCATCAGATACAAAACTTCCGGTTAAGTTTCAAGTTTTAAAGAAGGCAATTTTTTCTGATGCTGTGTTTTCATAATGACGATTAACAAAGTCAAGGATAGTCACTTTCAGAAATTGGTTTATTCCACAGGAAAATTATGTTTACACATGATCATTGTGGTTTATTCCACAGGAAAATTGTGTTTACATATGATCATTTATGTGTTTATGATGGGGTTTCAACAACACAGCGGAAACAAAAGTACAAAAACAAAGCATAATGTACAACCATATAAAGCATGCAACCCCATAAATTGACCTAGCTCTATAACCAATTCTTGCAACATGAAAAAGAGAAGGAAAGAGAGGTATAACCTTGATGATTTCCTGGAACAAAGAAGAAGTGAAGATGATGACCAAGAAGCCAAGCAAGCTCCTCTCTATTGATGATGCACCCCGGGTTTGGACAATCCTCAAGTACTAGCTTGTTCTTATTGATCTTCAACTCTAGAAATCACCAAGAATACAGCAAACCTCCTTTAACTCCTGGACTCAATTCTCAAGCACTCTCAAATGAAGCTCAAAATGCTCTAAGTGTGTAAGTATTCAAGTTAGCCAAGAGAGTACAAGGAGAGACAAATGAGGGACTTAAATAAACTCCAAGGTGCCCCATGATCTCCCCCAAACCGGCCAACAAGAGGTGGAAAGGAAGGACATGCATTGGCTACAAATGGAGGTGGAAAACAAAATGATTGCATGCAGTCTGACAGACAATCGCGCCTCGATCTCCTTAGGAATTCGCGCCGCGATTGTTGTCTGAGATCGCGTCGCGAATTCTAAAGGGAATAGCGCCTCGATCTCTGACTGCAGACCAACCCTTTTCCATATTGACAATTTTAGTCCCTTTACTTAGGCTGCTGTCAGGATTGATCCCCGGAGTGTGACCCAATAGGCCTATACTATATCGGCAGTGATCTATATGGCGTACGTGCGTCAGTGGGCATACTCCAACAAACTCCCACTTGCACATGACATACCATACCCATAAACCACAGACAAAGAGCGGCCTCTAGTAAGGCATCTTTGCCCCCAATATGTACAGGTTTTGTCATCTTGAACAAAAACCAAATCCAGAATCAGTTACGAAATGGTCCTATAGATAAGTGATCATTCATCCTTTCGTTCGCGATATCTGTGTGAACCTGAGACATAGTTAAATGTCAATCTCCAGATCGTTCACGATTATGTTTCTCGATATCGATTGATGGTGACCCAAAATCTAGTTGCAATCGATCAAATATCATTGCAACTCGAGCATGGCCATGCATTTTACGTCAGCGCTCAATCATCGAGGGGCCCATGGATATCTCTCTAAAACTAGAGGAACGTGCCTCGTCCGCTTATGAGCCATTGGTTCCTTTGCAAGAGCCACCGTACCCTCATTGTCATAAAAGATCTCAATGGGGTCGGATATGCTAGGAACCACTCCAAGGTCTTGGATGAACTTCCTCATCCATACCACCTCTTTAGCTGCTTCACTAGCCGCAATGTACTCCGACTCGGTAGTTGAATCAGCTACGGTGTCTTGCTTGGAGCTCCTCCAACTTATAGCACCACCATTTAGAAGGAACACGAACCCCGATTGTGATTGGCAGTCGTCCTTATCCGTTTGCAAGCTTGCATCAGAGTAACCATGTACTCTAAGCTCTTCCTTACCACGATAAACCAAGAACATCTCCTTTGTCCTCCGAAGATACTTGAGAATGTTCTTGAACGCAATCCAATGGGCTTGCCCGGGGTTAGCCTGATATCTACTCGTCATGCTCAAAGTACACGATACATCAGGACGAGTGCATAGCATGGCGTACATGATTGATCCTATTGCCGAAGCATAAGGGACCCTCTTCATTACGTCTAGTTCCTCCTGAAGGGTTTTGATCTGACCAAACCACCCTAAGACACAAACTGGTCAATCCTGGATTTGATTCTACTCGTTCAATCCTAAAGCGGAAACAGATTGAACACAACCCTCTAAACCCCAAAAGGGTTAGGATCTATTTAATGATCATATTAGTTTCTTAACAACAAACCAGATTAAAGGTTTAGAATAACAATACCTGCTTGATCTTGGTAATGCTAAAGTTAGTCCACCACTACTGCACCACCAACGAACTGGCTGCTAGACCGCTCCTGGAATTACCCGAAAGTCAACACGCAAAATCCTGCGTGTGTATGTGGTGTTTGTTGGGATTTCGTGGGCTAGCAGCGGAAGCAAAGTACACAATTTAAAGCCCAAAGTACAACTTATCAAAGCACAAAAACAAGAAATCCCAAAAGAGGACCAAACTCTATGTTCAAGAAATGCAACATGCAAGAAGGAAAGAGGTGGTTATACCTTTCTCCTTAGCTCCAGAAATGTCAAGTGTTGTGGTGGTGATCCTCCAAAAACGAAAAACGGATCTTCTATTGAGTTATACCCCGGGAACACGCCAACCACAAGTGCTAGCTTGCCTTTATGGTACTTCAACTTGAATACCACTCAGGAACAGCAACAAAAAGAGACCAATTCTGGAACAATCCCTCTTGAACCCTCTCTTAGTCTATAGTAGCACTAAAGAGAGTATTAGTGAAGAATATGGCAAAAAACCCCTAACAGAAACACACACTCATGTATATATAAACCCAAGAAGTGCTTTCTCTTATCCCATGACTGGCCAAAGAGGTTTCAACAGCATACACATGCATTGGCCAGCCTTGGAGGTGATTTGACAAAAAGCACATGCAGCCATAGCGGCGCTAACCCTTAGGGTTTAGCGGCGCTAACCCCTTAGAGTTAGCGGCGCTAACGCGGCCTGCCAAGTGATATGACACAAAGTACATGCAGCCTTAGCGACGCTAACCATTAAGGTTTAGCCGCGCTAAACCCTTAACGTTAGCGGCGCTATCGCGGCCTGCGATGTCAACTTTTGTCTTTTGCCATATTTGGTCCCTTTACTTTAGTTGCTGTCAGGTTAGACCCCGGTGTATGACCCAATAGGCCCATACATCACCAGCAGTGGTCTATATGGCGTACGTACATTAGTGGGCATTTTCTAACAGTGTTCGCCGATCACCAAAAGCCGAAAGGCTTTTGCCTTTCTTTCTTGTTCGACGCAAAGAGAGAGAGAGCCGAGGGAGAGAGAGTCGACGAGAGGGAGAGGAGAGAGCCTAGGGTTTTTATTTTATTCCCTTTTTGAATGCTTAATAATAAAAAGAGCCTTATCTAGGTTTAAATACTTAAACCTCCTTTAAGCCCAAGTCCATTCAATTAAAGCCCATGATTTTAATTGAAGTTTCATTCCTCTCACTTTGACCCCTTGGACTTTACTAGTTAATTAATTAACTATTAATTAACTGGTCCGTTAAATATTGAACTTAATATTTAATTTTCCTTTAAATAATAAATAACTATATATTATTTATTTCTTTCTAATAATTAATTCAAACTGATTAATTATTTATTTCTATCTCAAATAATTAATCCAACTGATTAATTATTTCCACACAACATATTGGTAAATTCCAACTGTTCTAATTTGGGTGTGTAGCAGTGTGACCCTTTAGTCTCTTATAACATTGGATACAATGTACCATTAAATTATCTCTGCACATAATCTAACACCTCCTTGGAACTAGGACATTGAGCCTTGCTCAATGTCACTCCATGCAACATAGGGGTGTTACCCCTTTTTGAGTCCTCCATCTTTAATCGCTTCAAGACCTTCTCGACATACGCACTTTGGCTAAGCCCAATTAGCCTCTTAGATCTATCTCTATAGATCTTAATGCCCAAGATATACGTCGATTCTCCCAAGTTCTTCATTGAGAAACAACTCCCAAGAAAAGATTTAACCTCTTTCAAAGTTGAGACGTCATTCCCAATAAGTAGAATGTCATACACATATAAGACAAGGAATACTACACCGCTCCCACTAGCCCTGACATACACGCATGGCTCATCCTTGCTTTTCGAAAATCCAAACTCTTTGATTTTCTCATCAAAGCAAAGGTTCCAGCTGGGAGATGCTTGCTTAAGTCCATAAATGGACTTCTTTAGTCTACAGACTCTATCAGGATACTCAGGATGTACAAAACCCTCGGGTTGCGACATAAACACCTCTTCATTAAGCTTCCCAATAAGGAAGGCTGTTTTTACATCCATTTGCCATATCTCGTAGTCATAAAATGCAGCTATGGCCATAAGTATTCTAATAGACTTCAACATGGCCACTGGTGAAAAGGTTTCCTCATAGTCAATCCCATGAGTTTGCATGAAGCCTTTAGCCACCAGTCGGGCTTTGAAGGTATCTACAGATCCATCCATGCCAGTCTTCTTCTTAAAGACCCATTTACACCCTACTGTCTTACACCCGGGTGTAGGATCAACCAATTCCTATACTTGGTTGTCCGACATGGATTGCATCTCACTCTCCATTGCTTCCCTCCACCTAGCAGACTCACTGCCCGCTACGGCTACCCGGTAGTTGGTCGGTTCATCATGATCCACCAATAAGTCATTGCCCTCAGAAATGAGAAACCCATATCTCTCTGGCTCATGATGTGGTCTACCGGACCCACGAGGAATCAAAGAAGTGTTGTCAGGTACCGACGCATCCTCTTGCTCGGTTTCAACCACTGCGGGTTGAGTGCTAGTGCCGACACTAGTCCCTTCTCCATCGGGTTCTTGAACTTCTTCAAGATCAATCCTCTTTCCACTGGATTGCATGTATATCATCTCCATTTCAAGGAAGACAGCCCTTCGCGCGATAAACACTTTGTTTTTGGAAGGTTTGTAAAAAATATAACCCATGGCTCTGGTTGGATACCCAATGAAGTAACACCTCTCAGATCTAGGTTCAAGTTTGTCCTTTACCTCTCGTCTAACGAAGGTAGGACATCCCCAAACCTTGAGATATGTAATCTTTGGAGCAACTCCATGCCACATCTCATAAGGTGTCTTTTGGACTTTCTTATTCGGTACGAGGTTAAGGATCCTAGCCGCCGACTCGAGAGCGTACCCCCAAAAACTAATGGGTACTTCCGTGCGACTCATCATTGATCGGACCATGTCCAACAATGTCCGATTCCTCCGCTCGGCGACACCATTCAATTGTGGCGTCCTAGGAGGAGTTAGTTGTGAAATAATCCCACAACTAGCAAGATGATCACGGAACTCCGAGCTCAAGTATTCGCCTCCCCTATCGGAGTGAAGTATCTTGATAGTCTTGCCCAATTGATTCTGGACTTCGTTTTAGAAAGTCTTAAAGACCTCAAAGGTCTCAGATTTATGCCTAATCAAGTAGACATATCCATATCTACTGAAATCATCAGTAAACGTGACGAAGTATCTAAAGTTGTTCCATGCAACATGCTTGAACGGACCGCATACATCCGTATGCACTATTTCCAACAAGCATTTAGCCCTTTCACCCACACCGGTAAAGGGTGACTTAGTCATCTTACCTAATAAACAAGATTCACATGCTTCATTTGACCCGAGGTCAAATGATTCCAAGATCTCATCCGCTTGGAGTTTTGTGATGCGTTTCTTGTTTATATGGCCAAGACGACTATGTCATAAGGAAAACTTATCCAAAACATTTTTGGATCCAGAATCAATGTTCATGATTGCATCAGCTTCGTATATACCACGACATGGATAAGCTTTAAAAATAACAAACATCATTTTTAAAACAACAAATATAACCATTTTCAAATTTAAAACAATATCCATCGTCATACAAAGCATAGAAAGACAAAATGTTTCTTGCCATAAGTGGTGAATAGCATACATCTTTTAAAATAATAGAGTAGCCGGTCTTGAAAGTAAGCTCGACACTTCCTTTCTCTAACACAGGGATGACCTCCTTGTTCCCCATAGTTAGCTCCAGCTCCCCATCTCTCAGCCTTCTACTTCCTTTTAACACCTGCACAATATTACAAATGTGAGTGCCACAACCGGTGTCTAAAACCCAGTAGTTAGATGTAGAAGTATAATGAAGTTCAATCACAAAAGTACCTGAAGTAGAAGCGCCCGCCCCCGAAGCTCGTAGCTTCTTCAGGCCCTCTAGGTACTTAGGGCAGCTCCGATGCATATGCCCCTTAACTCCGCAGAAGAAGCAAGCCGCCTCTTCCGGAGTCTTTGCTTGAGGGATAGGACCCTTTTGCTTAGGCTCCGGGGCAGGGTTCGGCTTGGGTGCCCCAACCTTACCCTTACCTTTACCCTTCGGGGTAGAGGCTTGTTTCTTCCTCTTCTTGGACTACCCTCCTGGATAGCCAAGATGGGAACGGAAGTGGATGGCTTTTGCTTGGTCATGTTGGACTCGGCGGTCCGCAGCATACCATGTAATTCCATTAGGGATTTATCCATCCCGTGCATATGATAGTTCACAATGAATTGATCATATGATGGTGGGAGAGACCGTAGAATCAAGTCTACCGCCATCTCTCTCGTGATGGAAAATCCCAACCTCTCGAGGCGTTCCACCAACGCTTTCATCTTAAGAACGTGGTGGGACACGTTCCCGCCCTTTTGCAACCGGCAACCGAGTAAGTCATTAAGACAACCATACCGCTCTTGCTTCGCTTGTTGTTGGAACATGTCCGACAACTCGCGCATCATGTCGTAAGCACTTAAGTGCTCCATCGACTTTTGCAAGTCGGAGCTCATGGTGCTTAGCATGAGGCAAGTAACCTCAGTGATGTCTTTGAGGCGTTTGCTTCTTCTGCGGAGAACTATTCTTAGTTGCCTTGACCAATCCATAAAATTGGTCCCATCGAGTTTGTCTTTCTCAAGGAAAATCCTTAGAGAAAAGGTGGTGTTGTTGTTGGTGCTAGTTAATGCCATCTATAAAACGCAAAGTAGATTTGGTTAGTTCGATTGAAATCCTTGTTAAAATAATTACCCCAAGTGTTTAATAAAACAACTATTTTAACAAGGTCTAAGAACCCTATTTCACCTTGCACCGTGACTGGTTTTCCGCGGATCACGTGGCAAAGCTATTTAGGCCGGCAACCATTGACCAATTTCAATCCATTATTGCAACTCTTAGTTCTTTGCGGGATCCTACTTGACAACCATTGTACCAAGTTTGGCATGTTTTATCTCTCCACACCAATCTCAAAGTAATATTTTACATAATCTCGGCTAGAGCTCGACGATTATATGAAATATTAATTTGAAACCGTAAATCAACCATCAAGATACACGGTGGTACTCTAGCCCAATGATCAACTCGGCTAAAGCTCGATAATCTACCTTGCGAGTTGCACACACACTTTCCACACAACCCACACAAAAATTGATTCGGCTAAAGCTCGACAATCAACCCTTGTGTGGTTAGATTCGAGTGGTGTCATCTTATGGAAGGCGTGAGATTTACATTTAGAAAACGGGATTTAGTTTTCCGGTTAAAAAACCATTTTGAGTTTGATTAACAAAAAGTGACGAAAACCGCAAGTTCTCACTAATCAGATACTAAACCAATTTATATCCTATTTGTTAATTAAGTGCGCGCGCGAGAGTTGTTAAACCATTTTTAAAACTCTTGGTTTTATTTTTTTTATAAAAAATTTTCTAGCATGCAATAGTCCTACAACTCATGCATAAACAATATATAATAAAACCATCACACGCATACAACATAGTTGGTAACCATGCCCCTTAATAACCTATGCGTTTTTTCCGTGATCCACTACGGGAAAAACAAGTCATCTAAGGATAACAAATCCTTGACTTGGATGTGCTCCCACTAAACCCGCCACCTCCATTGGGCCTTTCGGATCCGTGTTCGCCAAGACGTCACTCCATGGACTCCCGATGGTTGCTCCATATTACAATTACTTAGAAAAAGGAAATAAATGGCATGCAAGCCACAACTCCTAACTTCTAGTACAAATACACAATATGGAATATTTAAATGGCATGCAAGCCACAAATACAAAATTACATACCAAATAAATAAATAAATTATTATTACAAACCATGTGAGTACAAGTCACCAAATGAATGAATAATAAATAACACAACCAAACATCCACAAGGTCTAAGCATTTCTATGGTTACCAACATCACATGAACATACAAGATTCACTAGTGAACAACATGAACAACATGGTGTGCCACACAAAACCAAGTAAACTTATGTATAATGGTTAAGATTTTTCAAAACACTCAAGGCATAAAAAATCCCATGTACTTATGCATTAGTAACACCAAACCATTTTTGGTGAAACATATTCATAAATTCATAATGTAAGTATATGCAATTACCATTTTCATGCCAAAATAAAAATATACATATAAATACACCAACCATTATACAAGGCATCTTAAATAATAAAATTTAGTTTCTGGGCAAAAAATTCCAGAAAATAAATTATATTCCCAAAAAACCAAAAATAATTTTTAAAGATTAAAAAATCCAAAAACTACTCTGCTGGGAGATCGAGCCGCGAACCACTAACAGGTTCGAGCCGCAAACTCCCCATTAATTCGCGCCACTATACAGTGAACGAATCGAGCCGCGATATTTTTCTATAGTTCGCATCGCGATCTCCTAAGGAGATCGAGCCGCGAACTCCACTGGACACAAAACAAAAAAAATTATTTTCGGGTTTTTCAGGCCACCATGTGCAAAAATGGTATAGAGGTGGCTCTGATACCACTGATGGGGTTTCAAGAACACAACGGAAGCAAAAGTACAAACAAAAAAGCATAATGTAAAACCATATAAAGCATGCAACCCCATAAATGGACCAAGCTCTATAACCAATTCTCGCAACATGAAAAAGAGAACGAAAGAGAGGTATACCCTTGATGATTTCCTGGAACAAAGAAGAAGTGAAGATGATGACCAAGAAGCCAAGAAAGCTCCTCTCTATTGATGATCCACCTCGGATTTGGACAATCCTCAAGTACAAGCTTGTTCTTGTTGATCTTCAACTCTAGAAATCACCAAGTATACAACAAACCTCCTTTAACTCCTGGACTCAATTCACAAGCACTCTCAAATGAAGCTCAAAATGCTCTAAGTGTGTAAGTATTCAAGTTAGCCAAGAGAGTACAAGGAGAGACAAATGAGGGACTTAAATAAACTCCGAGGTGCCCCATGATCTCCCCCAAAACGGCCAACAAGAGGTGGAAAGGAAGGACATGCATTGGCTACAAATGGAGGTGGAAAACAAAATAATTGCATGCAGTCTGACAGACAATCGCGCCTCGATCTCCTTAGGAATTCGCGCCGCGATTGTTGTCTGAGATCGAGTCGCGAATTCTAAAGGGAATCGCGCCTCAATCTCCGACTGCACACCAACCCTTTTCCATATTGACAATTTTAGTCCCTTTACTTAGGCTGCTATCAGGATTGATCCCTGGAGTGTATCCCAATAGGCCTATATTATATCGGCAGGGATCTATATGGCGTACGTGCGTCAGTGAGCATATTCCAACAGTTTACATATAGAGAGTAGATAGAGAGAATATGTAGACGGTGATGAAAATGGGTGTGAAAATGATTAATGGAATATGTTGTATATATAGGTAAGATTTGTGAATTAATTTTTTATAAAGAAGAAAGGTCGAATATTTAAAAAATAGCCGTTTGAGAGGGGGTGGGGGTGGGATGTTCTCTCCATTGAGTTCCAAGCGAGTTCAAAAGCCCGAAGTACCTACTCGATTGGGGTACCCGCATTTCGCATAATGGTGTTCCGGGGGTAACTCGATGGCACCCAAGCCATCGAGTAATGCATAACGTACGATCAAAGGCCATGAGTTATACCTCATTTTCCCTTCTCCCTTACCCAATGTCACATCAGCACCACACAATTCCCTTCTCCCTACCCAAATCAAGTATTATACCTTCCTTTTTCTTACCCAAAGTTTCCCCACTTTTTTTATTATTTTTTTATTTAAACAAATAATTATTTATATAAATAATATAATTCATTAATTAATAAAATTTAAAATTCATACAAGACTAAAAAAAAAAATTACATAATTTTAAACTTAAAAGTAAACAATAATATTTAGTCAAGTTTAGACCACCCGTACTTGACACGTATTTGCTCCTTCATCTTCAATGTTGTCTCCAATGCACCTCCCGAAAGATGACCATCGACTTCATGTAAAATTCGTATTCTTTCAATTTCACATCTGCTGCTTGTATCTCCAATTATTTATCACGATACGAGAGAAAACGGTCATTTTTCGAATTTAATGATTATAGTTCGTCCAACAACGACGTGATGCTCTCTTTTTTCGACTTGGTTCCGGTTGATGCTGATGCCAACTACTTCCCTCGATTCCTACCAATGGTTTGTGTAGGTTCGGTTGCCTCAACATCTTCGTCTTCTTCCTCATCACCGTCTTCGTTGAGGTTAATATGAACGTGTGTATTGGAAGACCCTGTGGTGGATTTTGGATTGGATTATGAAGTTTTGCTTCGTTTTGAAGGACGGGGGTGGCTTCAACGCGTAGAACTTGGTGCCATTTGGGAGAACTCCTAAGAATTTCCCAACATCATTAGTGACCAAATGCAATTCCATGATTATCCTCACGATAACCGTTAAGCGCGATTTTTAAAAAATGGTTGAGCGCGATTTTTATAATGTCGATTTTTAAAATGTCGGTGTCGCTCATTCCACTAGCTCTTGTGTTGAAGAGGTTGTTGTAATCCCAACGACCTTTGTTACCTTAGTGTTGATGTCTTTGAACTTGGCATTTAGTTTGTGCACGTTGTGGTAGTTGGCGGGTTTTCCAAGTTGAGTTTGAAATGATGACAAGACGCGATTCCAAAAAATTTCTTCATACAACAATAATAATATATTAGTAGTAGTAGTAATAATAATAATAATAATAATAATAATAATAATAATAATAATAACGTAATAGTGATAAGAATAATAATAATAATAATTACTTAATAATAATAATAACAACAGTAATAATAAAAAATAATAAAGAATAAAGAATACTACTTTGTTTTTGTGAGTTTCCAACTACGGGTCTTCCGAAATATCGACCCACGCAGTGACCAACGCAACCTCTTCCTCGTTAGTCCACAATATTGGTTTAGCTCTGTTGATATATGGCCTGGTTTTCTTCCTTTGCGATGGACCATCGTCTTGTGTTTCCGGTTATGGTACCGGAATTTGCGATGCATCTTGACGTTGTGGTTGTTGTTGTGTCTCTAGCACATAATCGAAAAAGTCATCTTCTTAGGTGAGAGGGAATTGTTGTTAAATTGGCTACCCGAGATGCGAGAGGGGAATATGTTGAGGTTGATTAAGCATCCCCGTATACGTGAATCGTGGTTGGGCAAAAAAAACGTATTTGGTTAATAGGTGGGTGGCGGCATGTTTTTGAGAAATGGATTTTCCCGCCGTTGAGGTGTGGAACTCGTTGATCGGTTACATCTGGATGAAGGTGGAGTATTAAAATCATTGGGATCCATAGTAGATAATTTGAGAGTAGAATAGTAGATGAAAGAATAGAATTCGAGAAGAGAATATGATAAATTCCGTAGGAGTTCATGGACAGCACCAAAACGCAACGGAAGCAAAGATTAAAGCATTTTAAATCAAAGGTTTTCATGAACTCCATTAATGGTAAAAGCTTGAAACTAACTTGCATGCAACCAAAATAAGACAAACACAAGGGTAGAAATGGTGTTATACCTTCCTCCTAAGCTCCTTGCTACTGTGAGAAGGTTGTTTTGCGGATGGGATGAACCAAAACTTGAAGAAAAGGCCTCCAAGTACTTCTACCTCAGTGATACACCAAGTACTTCTACCTTTGTGCTAGCAAGATGATCAAAACCCACACTCTCCTTGTTTGGATTCTTGATCTACATCCCTTAGGTTTTCTGGAACACACACTAGTAACCTCACAACTCTCTTTGTGTTTGAAGCTTGTAGTGTGTAAGTATCAAGTGGCAAAAGTTCTTAAGGCTTCTAAGGCTAAAGCCTTATATAAACCCTTATAGAGACTTCTGGAAACATATCAGCCGGCCAAGAGATGAAATCTAATTGGACCAACAACACAAAGCCAATGAAATTCAAGTGCCACTTGGTTTTCCTGGCTTCACGACCCCTCACGGGCTGTCACGGCCCGTGAAGCTTAAAAGTTTCACGGCCCGTGCCGTGTTACTGGAAGTCGTGGAGGTATCCGTGGTGCATTTTGTCCTTCACGATCCCTTCACGGCCCGTGAAGGACCGTGAAGCCACTCTGGTCCACGAGCCATAATGCTCGTGTAAGGACTCGTGGGGACACCTTGCTTCACGACCCGTGGAGCATCCTTCATGGTCGTGAAGCCTAGGTCAACAGGAATTTAACCATTTTGACCGGCTATTTCCACTTAGGGCTACTAGGGTAGAAGTTAGGTGTATGACCCAATAGGCCCGCACATTATCGGCAGTGATATGGCATACGTGTGTCAGTGGGCATACTCCAACAAATTGTGTGAGTAAAATAAGGTGAAATGGGTAGTATAGATGAGCGTTTTACGTACTAGTTTAAAATAATAAAATCCGTGTTAATTTGTACCAAAAATGACACGAATAGGCAAGAGAACCTAATTGGTTTTCTTATTATAGTGAATAAGTACGGGTGTCGAACTCAAGGGGAACGAGTATGATTTGATGTCAATTATACTAATTTAAGTATTAAACTAAATTAAAATCCTAAAAAGTACTAAAAAGCAAATATAAACAGATAAAGCAATTAAAAGAGGGAATTTGTGAATTTAGCACTTTCAAACAACTTAAACCACTAACAAATCTAGAAAATACCTAAAGCAAAGCAAAGAAACAACAAAGTAATAAACTTGGTAGAATTAAAACTATATAATGAAGATTTTCCCTCCCTAGATTCGATATCACCCTTTTTAAGCTAATTAAATTCACGGAATTATGTGCAATGGATACTAATGATCATAAATCAATTTCTAAAGTGGTTAGACTCTTGATCTGATTCTAACCCTATAATTATTCTAATTAATAACATTTATTGTCAAAAGCGCGATTAAAAAGTATAATTAACCGAATTGGTTTGATTTCAAGTAAAACTTTAACCTTTTTAAGTTTGTTTGATCAACAAAACATAAAACTAACACATAATGGTCATTACATGTTAAAATACACATTAAAGTCTTAAGCTTTAGGTGTTTAACCCTAAGATTTGATCAATCACTAGTCATGAATCCTAATGATCATAAAAACTCATGATTCATGTTAAAAAAAGATATTGGTTCTCTACTTTATATAAAATTAGTTTATAAACATCCAAATACAGATCCTAATACATGCATGATCTATGATTAAACAAAACTTTATAATAATATGATAAAAGTATCCAAAAATCCATGAATTAATTAACTTTACATGAGTTCATCTCCTCTAGGGAGGAAAACAGAAACTTAATCAAGAACAATCATTCTAAAGTTTTGGAAATCAATAATAAACAAGAACATAATGAGTTAGAATGATAGAACCGTAAAAAGCCTAATGATCTAAGTCTTGAATCTTCAATTAATCTCCAATCTCCATGCCAAAGCTTCCAAGCTTCTCTGGAATGTTTTAATGGTGTTTTCTGGTGGTGAAAGATCGTAAAAAGTCGGTAAAAAGTCGTTTTGGGGTTCCTGGGGTTACTCAAAGCCACCCGAAGACATCGAGCCACCCCTAACACATGGTCTAATCTTCCACCCAAAATTGAAAAGATTTGAAGAGAAAGAAAATTTTGACGTACGTACTTTTTGGTTAATTACTTAAATATCCATAGCTCTAGGATTATATAGCATTTGTTGTTCTCAGCCTCTATTTTTCTTCATTCTACATGTATACACATTGTTTCTTTTATATATTATAGCATGCGGAATGTATTTACCGTGTAACACCGCAAAAATACAAGCCATATATTTTTTTTAATCACAGCAGAAGTAATACGTTATAAAACTAAAAAGGAAATAACATTAAAAGTTAAAACCAACACTGTACAAACATACAGTACTTCCTTTAGTGTTACAAAACATTTCATAAAGTATGACTCATCATTCTAAAACCCAAAATATCAGAGCTACGGTCAAACTTTCCCTGTACACAAAAGCTGCAACCTACCGTGCCCTCAAAACCTGAAACAGAGAGTTAGGGTGGGGAATTAACACAAAGCTAAGTGAATGAAAATCAAGCCACAAGCAATTAAAGCAGAACCACAACAATCACAAGAACAGTTTATCTCAAATATCAAAGGACCGGCGGCTCTGCCGAGCCTACGATCAATGCTGGCCATAGCAATGATCTACCGATAGCCATCTGCTAACTGGCACAGTTAAACCCCCCTCTGCTACAACAAATGCAACAGAGGATCTAAAACTGCCTAACCAGAAGCAACTGACCCAGCCCAAAACCACGCTTAGCTGACCTCTGCCACAAACATCATGAGCACAATTTCATGCCTTGATACTCATATCTTGGACACAATTTCAATAATCATCACATAACCAATCAAACAATCATATCAGACTAAACAGTCTATCGCATGATTAATCGTATAAAATCCAAGTAACCATAACAGTTACAACTAAAACCACTGGTGCATTAAAGTCCACTCACCTGTGTTCTCCAACACCACACTCAGTATTCTAATTTCACTGAGCCTTCTCGTTTCCTGAAACACATCATAACTTAGTTAGTAATTGGGATTACATTCCAATTTACAAAAACGACAACTCTCATTGGCTACAAGCAATAAAATTACAGAATTAACGTCTGAATCACTACGCACGTAATGGAGTCACTACGCACGTAGTGGACTCCACTTCGCACGTATTGAACTTTCAAACTTACGAAGTGGCTAACCCACTTCGCACGCAATGGGCACTGGTACGCACGGAGTGAACCTCACTTCGTGCGACCAAAACTCATCGACTTCATCTTCTTCAACATGCACTTCGCACGCAATGGAGTCACTACGCACGTAGTGGACTCCACTTCGCACGGCCAACATCCAACATTCAAGAACTTCCTAAACAAAACTCGACATAAACAACAAAACACACCTCTTGCTCGAAAACCAAACGTTAACCCTCGCTTAGAACTCAAAAACAGAAACACAGACTCAAGTTGTGAATGTGTGAGCTAAATGTTCTTTCTCTCTTCTCTTATGCAGCCAACCCAAATGAGAACAACATAACAAATGCTATATATATAAGTCAAGACTGAACATATTACACTACACAGTGCAAATACTGATATCTGAGATACAGAAACCTAAATAAAGCGGTCCTACTCAAGTCAAAAACATGCAACGAGGTATTATTCGGGACCCTCGTATAAAAACGAATCATATGCTATCAATAACATATAAAAATATTAAACTAATATTTTTTACCTCTTACCTCGCGGTCCAATTTAAATACCAAGCAAGCATCAAATAAATATATAAATAAATAGCAGATAATTATAAACAATCAAATATACAAATATAAACAATTAAATAACTTACCACCGCCACGAAACAACTAGGCCCTAAACACGGGTGTTACATACCGGAATCTTTTTTATTCCATTACGTGGCTTTTAATTCCACATATTCATCATTTAATATATTAGAGAGTGTTCATTACATTTTTATTTCAACGGTATATTGTAATGCATATTTAGATTAAATTGAAAATTATATACCTGCATATATAGATTTAGGTGTAATATTATTGCAGTTAAAAAGTAAAATGCTACAAGTGAACATTATTTTGTTTGAAATCAGGAAAATTGATGGCATTATATGATTATATTACATATGGGTATAATTGTAAAATTATACATTTCTTTTTTATTTGTTATTAATTAAGGAACACATAAATACATAAGTTTATCAAAGAGATATAGGAACCATTAAATTTATCAAAGATGATAGACGAAGAGTGCTTTCTAAAGATAGGGATATTAAGGGTAGATGGGGCGAATACTTTGGAGACAAGACAGGCTGTGAGAGTTAGTAGGGAGGGCTCTATGTTGGACTCGGTAGCTAGGGTTAACTGTTATTGCACTAGGATCTCCTCGGGAGAAGTTAAAAATGCTCTACGCAAGATGGGGAGAGGTAAAGCGACCGGACCTGACCAAATACCTATCGAGGTGTGGAAGTGTCTTGGTGATCCAGACATTTACTAGCTAACGAACCTTTTTAACCTAATCTTTAGAACGGGTAAGATGCGAGAAGAGTGGAGACGCAGTGTGGTTATCCCCATTTTTAAGAACAAAGGAGACTCCCGAAGATGTGAGAACTATCGTGGTATTAAACTTCTTAGCCATACTATGAAGTTGTGGGAGAGGGTGATTGAAAACAGGATGAGATGTGAAACTAGAGTATCGGATAACCAGTTCGGTTTTATTCCAGGGAGGTCTTCAATAGAAGTAGTGCACTGATCAGAAACCTAGTGGAAAAGCATAGGGAGAGACAACAAGATTTGCATATGGTGTTCTTAGATATAGAGAAGCTTACGACAGTGTCCCTAGGGAATTTCTTTGGAAGATCCTTAACGATAGAGGAATCCCCAGGGAGTTACATTAGGGTTTTGAAAGACATGTATGAGGGTGCGATATCATGCGTGTCCACCCTGGTAGGAGATAGTGAGTATTTTCTGGTGGGTAGACGGGGACGTTACTAACTGTAGCCAAGCGGCGTAGGGCAAGTGGAGAGCGGCTACAGGAGTGTTATGCGACAAGAGAGTACCGCTTAAACTTAAGGGAAAATTTTACAGAGTAGCCGTTAGATGGCTAATGTTATATGGATCTGAGTGTTGGCCCCTGAAAAAGGCGCGAGCAGAGAAGTTGGAAGTGGCAGGGATGAGGATGCTTAGATGGATCTGTGGGAAGACGTTGCTAGATAAAATCCCGGTGGGGGTCTTTAGAAACGAATTAGGAGTAACGTCTATCGTCAAAAAGTTGACGGAAGGTAGACTACGGTGGTTTGGCCACGTATGTGTTCGGGTTTCTAGGGCACGCATGGAAGGAAGGTACAACAAGAAAAGCCCAAGGTACAAGAAAAAAATGCACAAAATTAAACCCCACTAATGGATCATGCTCTATGTAAAAGAAATGCAACATATAAAAGAGAGGTTAGAGATTATACCAGCCTCCTTAGCTCCAGAAAATGTGTGAAAAATGGTGATGGTGATCCTCTTTGTGCAAAACCGAGCCTCCTAGTGGTTTATACCCCGGGAACACGTTAACCACAAGTGTTAGCTTGCCTCTAGTGGTACTTCTCTTGAACACCACTTGTGGAATAGCAACAAAAGACAACTTTTCTGGAACCTCTGTTGTAAAACTCTCTCCAAGTCTATTGAAGCATTTAAGAGTGTTTATGTGTATATATTGACCAAGAGTGCAAATGAAGACCAACTTTAGAGGTGTATATATGTCTCACATACATTGGCCAACTTTAGAGGTGATTTGTCAAAAAGCACATGCAGCCGTAACGGCGCTAACCCTTAAGGGTTAGCGGCGCTAACCCCTTAAGTTTAGCGGCGCTATCGCGGCCTGTCAAGTGATATGACATAAAGTACATGCAGCCGTAGCGGCTCTAACCCATAAGGGTTAGCGGCGCCAACACCTTATGGTTAGTGGCGCTAACGCGGCCTGCGATGTCAGCTTTTGTCTTTTGCCATTTTTGGTCCCTATACTTAGTTGCTGTCAGGTTTGACCCCGGTGTATGACCCAATAGGCCCATACATCATCGGTAGTGATTTAAACGATGTGTACGCATCAGTTGGAATATTCTAACAAATTCCCATTTGCACACGATGCACCGTATCCTTAAATCACAGACAATGAGCGGCCTCTAGCAAAGCATCATTGTCCCCAAGTCAGTATGAGTTTCGTTATCAAAAACAAAACCAATTCATAAGGAATGGTCCTTTAGATAAGTGATCTTAAACATCCCTTTGTTCACGATCCTTGTGAACACGAGACATGGATTAACTGTCAATCTCCAGATCGTTCACGATTATGTTTCTCGATCTTGATTGGTGGTGACCAAAAGTTAAGGACATATTTGATTCTCAATCAATATTCCTTGTGCATGGCCATGCATAATTTTGGTGTCAGCTCCCAATCATCGAGGGGCCAGAGATATCTCTTATATCAGAGGAACAAATTCCTTTGACTGTATAACCCCATACCATATTTCTTTTCTTACCTAGCTATTTCCTTTATCACACCCAGTCACGAACTGCTTTTGAAAATGGCCAAAGCAAGGAAGAATTATGATATAGTGATTCATACATATCAGGTCTAAGGACGTAAGATATTATCATCCCAAGTTACTCGTGACTATAATCCATGAAGTATACTTGGGTGTGGGTCTTCCAGTCACTTGAAACTCTTTTCAAGCACAGGTAAGCATTGCACCTTAATTCAACCATTTTGAATTCAAGGTCACATGCTTGCCTCAGCCTTAATTCAATCTTTCTTCCATAAGATTGACTGTCTGTGGAAAGTTTGAAATATTGTGAAATATTTCCGGAAGTGTTTAAACATGCTAAGATGGAACACAGTAAAGTCTTATGAATGTAACCGTATCATACGCATATATAATCTCTATTATATATCGAAACAAGCATGAGTTACAATACTTTCTTAAATTTCCCAAAATAAAATTTACATATCAAACAAACTAAATACATATCTCAAGCCAAATCGCTAGCAAATCTTACACCTATTGCTCTAGTGTGAGATTCATGAGCTGCTTACGGTAACGGTTTAGTGAACAGATCTGCTAGGTTTCCATCCGATGCTACTCTGCTGATGACGATTTCACCACCTTCAATCACATCTCGTATAAAGTGGTATTTGCGCAATATATGTCTTGTCCTCTTGTGAGCTCTCGGTTCCTTTGCCAAAGCCACCGCACCCTCATGGTCACAGAATATCTCAATAGGGTCCGCGATGCTTGGAACCATTCCAAGGTCTTGGATGAATTTCTTCATCCACACGGCTTCCTTAGCAGCTTCACTTGCCGCTATGTATTCCAACTCAGTAGTCAAATCAGCCACCGTATCTTGCTTCGAGCTCCTCCAGCTGACAGCACCACCGTTCAACAGGAATACAAACCCCGATTGTGATCGGCAGTCATCCCTATCGGTTTGGAAGCTAGCATCCGAGTAACCCTTTACTCTCAGCTCTTCTTCTCCACCATATACCAAGAACATCTCTTTTGTACACCTTAGCTATTTGAGAATGTTCTTTACAGCTCTCCAATGAGGTTCCGTGGGGTTTGCCTGATATCTACTAGTCATGCTAGGCACATGACACATCAGGACGAGTGCACAACATGGCGTACATGATCGATCCCACAGCCGAAGCATATGTTACTCGCTTCATTACTTCTATCTCCCCTTGGGAGGTAGGACATTGAGTCTTGCTCAAAGTCAAACCATGCAACATATGGAGGTTTCCTTTCTTGGATTCCTCCATCTTAAAGTGTCTAATGACCTTGTCTATGTATGCACTTTGAGAAAGCCCTATTAGCTTTCTAGATCTATCTCTATAGATATTGATCCCCGGAATGCAGGTCACATCCCCTAGATCCTTCATTGAAAAGCAACTTCCTAGCCAAGCTTTAACACTCCTTAGGCTCGGGATGTGATTTACAATGAGTAGAATATCATCTACATACAGGATTAAGAAGACAATTGTGCTCCCACTAGCCCTGACATATACACATGGCTCATCTTTGCCTTTTGAAAATCCAAATTCCTTGATTTTCTCATCAAGGCATAGATTCCAGCTTCAAGATGCTTGTTTAAGTCCATAAATGGACTTCTTCAATTTACAGACCTTGTTCGGATACTCCGGATGTACAACACCATCAGGTTTTGTTATATACACCTCTTCAGAAAGCTTCCCGTTAAGGAAGGCGATTTTAACATCCATTTGCCATATTTCATAATCATGAAATGCAGCAATAGCTAAAAGTATCCGGATAGACTTCAACATTGAAACTGGGGAAAAGGTTTCATCATAGTCTATTCCAGGCGTCTGAGTGAAACCCTTCGCCACTAGTCGAGCTTTGAAGGTATCTAAGGTTCCATCCATGCCGGTCTTCTTCTTGAGGACCCATTTACACCCTACGGGTTTAACCCTGGGCGTAGGATTAACCAGTTCCCAAACCTGGTTATCCGACATGGAATGTATCTCGCTTTCCATTGCTTCTCTCCACTTTGCAAACTCAGGGCCTGCCATGGCTTCCTTGTAACTGGTGGGCTCATCATGATCCACTATTAACTCGCTGCCCTCACATATATGGAAGCCATATCTCTTTGGCTCATAACGAGTTCTACTGGAACTCCTTGGAGCAGACAATGAAAGAGTGTCAGGTACTGCAGCATTTTCTTGCTCACTTTCAACCGTCTCAGGTTGATTGCTAGTGCCAACCTCAAGTTCTTTATCGGTTGACCCTTGATCTTCCTCATGGTCAATTTCCTTACTGCCACTCTGCTTGGATAGCATTTCTCTTTCTAGAAAAAATGCCCTTCGAGCAACAAATACTTTGTTCTCAGAAGGTTTATAGAATAAATATCCAACACCGGCAGGAGGATATCCGATAAAGTAACACCTCTCCGAGCGGGGATCAAGTTTGTCTTCGGCCTCACGTCTTACGTAGGCTTGACAACCCCAAACTCGTAGGTATGAAAGTGTCAGCTTCTTTTTATGCCACATTTCATAAGGTGTTTTCATAACTTTCTTGGTTGGTACGAGGTTAAAGACTCTTACCACCGTTTCTAGAGCATATCCCCAGAAACTAATAGGTACCCCAGTCCGACTCATCATAGACCTTACCATGTCAAGCAAAGTCCGGTTCCTCCTCTCGGAGACCCCATTTAATTGTGGAGTCCTTCGAGGTGTTAATTGTGAAATAATTCCACAATTCCTTAGATGATCCGTAAACTCGGTACTTAGATACTCTCCACCTCTATCCGACCGGAGTATCTTGATTGATTTGCCCAATTGATTCTGTACTTTGTTTTCAAATGTCTTGAACACCTCAAAGGTTTCATGCTTGTGTTTAACAAGGTAGACATACCCATACCTACTATAATCATCTATAAAGGTTATGAAGTATCTTGAGTTATTCCTTGTGACATGTTTGAAAGGACCACATACATCGGTATGAATAATATCCAAAAGGTCCTTTCCCCTCTCACTTGTTCCCGTGAAAGGTACTTTCGGCATCTTGCCTAATAAGCAAGATTCGCATATATCACTTGACCCATGATCAAATGATTCCAAGATCCCATCCACTTGGAGCTTGGTGATGCGAGTCTTGTTTATATGACCAAGACGACTATGCCACACAGAGAACTTGTCCAAACCATTTTTGGAATTAGAATCAATATTCATGATAGATTTTCTAGATTCAATGTATGCATTTGCCTCATATATGCCATAACACGGTAATGCTTTAAAATAAACAACATCATTTTTAAAGCAAGTAATTGAACCATCAATAAAATTGAAGTTAAACCCGTCGTCATACAATGCTTGAAAAGAAATAATGTTTCTAGCCACTTTGGGCGAATAGCATACATTTTTCAATAAAATAAAAAAACCGGTCTTAAATGAAAGCTCCAAGTCTCCTTTAGCTTCTACTGGGACAATCTCTTAATTTCCCATCACAAGATCCATCTCTCCCCGCTCCAAGCTCCTACTTGTCCTTAGCACCTGCACCATATTACATATGTGAGTGCCACAGCCAGTATCCAAAACCCAACCTTTAGAAGTTGAAGTTTGATGAAGTTCTATCATGAATGTACCTGAAGAGTCGGGTCCCGATATGCTCATCGCCTTGAGCTTATTGAGCCCCTCAAGGTACTTTGGGCAGCTTCAGCGGTAGTGCCCCTTGCCCCCGCAGAAGAAGCACTGAGCGTCCTCCGGGGTTTTGGTTTGGGGAAGTTTCCCCTTACCCTTACCATCGGAGGTGGGGTTAGGCTTGGATTCACGAACCTTCCCCTTTCCCTTCCCTTTGGAAGGGTTGCTCTTCTTCTTCTTCTTTGTGATGCGGCCTTCCCGGATGACAAGAACGGGATTGGAAGAAGTAGATGGCTTGCTATTGGTCATGCTCGCTTCGGTAGTTTTGAGCATACCATGCAGCTCCATCAAGGATTTGTCCATGCTATGCATATGATAACGCATAGTGAATTTATCAAATGCACTGGGCAGGGATTGGAGGATCAAATCGACCGCCATCTCCCTCCCAATGGTGAATCCCAACTTCTCCATGCGCTCGATGTTTGCTTTCATGCGCAAGACATGAGCGCTCACGTTCCCTCCATCTTAAAGCTTGCAAGCGTGAACGGACTTGAAGCATTCATACCTCTCCTGCCTCGCCTGCTGTTGGAACATATCCTTCAGCTGCACGATCAGGTCGTAAGCACTCAAGTGCTCCATTTGCTTTTGCAAAGCGGAGCTCATCGTGCTCAACATGAGGCATGTAATCTCCTTAGTTTCCTTGAGGAGTTTTTCATACACCTCTCGGACCGCTCTCGTTGCACCGCTCGGAGGTGCCTTGGGTAAGGGTTCCTCAATGGTGTGCAACTTCCCTTCATAGCGTAGGACAAGCCTCAGCTGCCTATGCCAATCTATGAAGTTGCTACCGTCGAGTTTCTCCTTCTCTAGGAAAACTCGTAGAGAAACGTTGGTGGTGGTGTTATTTGCGCTTGTTGATGCCATCTAAAATTTCAAAGTAGATATTAATTAGTTTGATATTTTGTCATGTTAAAACAATCTACCCATAAAGAATTATCTTAACAAGGCCAAGAACCGTATTTCATCCTACCATGTGACGGGGTTACCGTGGATCACATGACAAAACTATTTAGGTCGGCAACCATTTTGCCAATTGCAATCTCTATTGCAATCCTTAGCGCCTTGCGGGATCCTACGACATCCAAGGGTCGTTTGGCATGTTTGATCCCTTCTTGCACCAATCTTAAGCTTTGAAATTTTGATTAACTCGTGCTAAGCTCGACAATTAATCAAGATTTCAAACTTAAAATTGCAAATAGCCCGTCAAGACATACGATGACAAATTCACCAAAATTTGGCTCGTGCTAAGCTCGACAACCAAAATTGTGAATCTTGCCACACTCACCTTCCACACAGTTTTATGAGAGTTGGCTCGTGCTAAGCTCGACAATCAAAACTCATAATACTAGATTCGGGTGGTATCGACTTACGGATGGTGCATGATTTGCATTTTGTGGAAAGACGGGCTTTTGTTTCCGGTTTGGTTTTAGATTAACTTATATGTGACAAAACCTAATTTCACTAGGTTAGTTAATCTTGTATGTGAGCGCGCGAGAGAATTGTAAACCATTTTTAGCAAATCTTTTGTGATTTTAAAAAATTTTCAAAAAATTATCTAGCATGCAAATCCTAGCAATCCATGCATATAAAATCACAATCACACGCATAACATGTAATAATTGGTAACCCTTGCCATAAAACCCATGCATTCTTTCCGTGAGCCAAACGGGAAGAACATGATCAAAACTAAGGGACAAAGATCTTCGATGCGAGCTCCCACTAGAACCGTGACCTCCTCGGATTTCACCGGCTTCTATCGACATCGTGCTCCACCTTCTTTTGACTCGTCTTGTGTGTCTTCATCCATCAATAATTACAATACATACAATAGAATAAAGAATGGCATGCAAGCCACATTATACCTATTTATCTATTACAATTACAAGGATGAATGAAATGACATGCAAGCCACATTATTATTACAAATTTACCAAATGAATAATAATATAACCACAAATACAACCAAAAACACATACAACCACAAGGTCTAGGCAAGGCTACCAATTTATATATATTCACATACAACCAAACATACACCATAGCTACTGGAATAACAAATTATAACAACAAAAATAAAATTCCAGAAGTTCAAAAAATTGCCAAAAACCCGAGACCATAAACTATTTTTAACGAAGAACAAAAACTGTTACAGCGACGATAGCACCACTAACTTTAAGAGTTAGCGCCGCTAACCCAAGTTTAGCGCCGCTAACCCAGTTCGACAGAAAACAAACATTTTTTGATTTCGAGTTTTTCAGGCCACCATGTGCATAACTAACATAGAGGTGGCTTTGATACCACTGTTGGGGTTTCTAGGGCACGCAACGAAAGCAAGGTACAATAAGAACAGCCCAAGGTACAAGCAAACAATGCACAAAATGAAACCCTACTAACGGATCATGCTCTATGTAAAAGAAATGCAACATATAAAAGAGAGGTTAGATATTATAACAGCCTCCTTAGCTCCAGAAAACGTGTGAAAATGGTGATAGTGATCCTCCTTGTGCAAAACCGAGCCTCCTAGTGGTTTATACCCCGGGAACACGTCAACCACAAGTGCTAGCTTGCCTCTAGTGGTACTTCTCTTCAATACCACTTGTGGAACAGCAACAAAAGACAACTTTTCTGGAACCTCTCTTGTAAAACTCTCTCCAAGTCTATTGAAGCACTTAAGAGTGTTTATGTGTATATATTGACCAAGAGTGCAAATGAAGACCAAGTGAGTCCTTATATAAAGTTCAAGTGACACTTCAAATGCCTCTTGGCCGGCCAAAGACCCCATGATATGTCTCACATGCATTGGCCAACTTTAGAGGTGATTTGACAAAAAGCACATGCAGCCGTAGCGGCGCTATCGCGGCCTATAAGGTGATATGACACAAAGTACATGCAGCCGTAGCGGCTCTAACCCATAAGGGTTAGCGGCGCTAACACCTTATGGTTAGCGGCACTAACGCGGCCTGCGATGTCAACTTTTGTCTTTTGCCATTTTTGGTCCCTATACTTTAGTTGCTGTTAGGTTTGACCCCGGTGTATGACCCAATAGGCCCATACATCATCGGTAGTGATTTAAGCGGTATGTACGCATCAGTGGGCTTATTCTAACACTATGATATTGGTTAACCAATGTTGATCATAACTAACCTATTTCATTCTATGCTTGATTGAACCACCAAATGTGATCGTAATTCATGTACTTGAACCTTTAGCATTTATTGAGTGTAAAATATTGACTATGATTCACTAATTTGAACCAACTATAATATTGATTGACTTGAAATATGATTGTAATCCACCTAGTTTAACCAAGTTCAACCTTAAGTGACCAAAATTGATTATAATTCACAATTTAAAGACGTTTCGTTTGTAACTAATTTGATACGGGTTAGTGACCAATATAGTAAATATTAAATAAATATTAATTCCAAAAATTGTCGCTATCTATCATTAATAGACAAATTTTTTCTCCAACTAATTTGCTAAATTGCCACGAGTTTACGATAAATAAAGTTAATATTTAATAAACAATTATTAAATTAGAAAAACCATCGCTAAACTATCGCAAATTAGCAACAGTTTAGGGACGGATTTGATTCGTTGCTAATTTGCAACGGATGAACGATGAAATGGGTAGATAATTTGAACGGATTAGCGATGAAATGGGTAGATAATTTGAAACCGTGGCTAATTAGCTACGGTTTAGACAAATTTTATTGGTTGCTATTTTGATTTTAGTAACATAACTAGCAAATGATCTCAAACTATCGTTAATTTTTCGCTAATTAGCTACGGTTTAGAGACGGTTAATATTTGTTACTAATTTGCTACAAATTAGTAACGGAAACAGCAAACCGTCGCTAAGTTTTCGCTAACTAGCTACGGTTTAGAGACGATTAGTATTTGTTGCTAATTTACTACAAATTAGTAACGGAAACAGCAAACCGTCGCTAGCTACGGTTTAGAGACGGATTATATTTGTTGCCAATATACTATGGATTAGTAACAGAAATGGCAAATGATCTCAAACCATCGCTAATTAGCTACGGTTTAGAGACATCATTTTTTTGTTGCTAATTTGCCACAGATTGCAACGAAGGTAATATCTTTTTAAAAATATTTTTAAATCAAGTTTGTTGCTAATCCGTCACTAATTAGCGACTGATTTTGAACGTTTTTAAAATCAGGATTTAATAGACAGTTTTCTTGTAGTGAGAGGTATCTACTTACAATCCTTAAAACCCATTAATTAAGACAGAATTGAGTATTATGAGAGGTAATATATCCTCCTACTTCATACTCCTACTTATCCTGGTACTCACAAGATGAGAGAGCAAGTGTTAAAATCAATGAAAAAGATAAGGAAAGAGAATAAATGGAGTCCACATGTCATTATATGATGAGTAGGAGAATTAAGTAGGGGGAAAAAGTAGGGAGTATCATTTTTGGAGTATTATAAAATGTTTAAGTGCCATAAATTTTGCACACTATTGAATATCAAGATTAAATAATCAGCCAATGTTGGTTACTGGAAGTTACCAAGTGTGGAGTGGTTGCTAATAACAATAACATCATGAATTTGACCATTTGACTCTTCATTTGTTGGATCATTTCACACAAAAATGAATTGTTATATTACGGCATATAAGAAAAACTTATATCAAAACTAAAACAATACGATAAATATCCCTAACGTAAGATACAACTTATTGTATATTCAACCGTTACGGTACAGACAAAATGTCAACTTGTTGCCTGTTATCAGTTGTCTCCATCTTAGGAGAAATATCAAAAGCTTGTACCTTGTGGTGTGCAGAACTGCCACATAGGAAAAAGCCACAGACAAATACAATCTTTGAAGCCAATGAAATTACAGATAAATATCATACAATATAAGCAATCCAACCCAAATCACCATTATAAAGTTAGACCTCAAATACTCCTATTTTCAAAACTGAAACAAACTCTCCTACTACTATCAACACATTCTTTTCCATCCAAACCCAACAATGGCTGCCTCCACAATGGCCCTTTCCTCACTTTTTGTTGGCCAGGCAGTGAAAGTAGCTACATCTGGTTCTGAGCTACATGGAAATGGTCAGTTCTCCATGAGGAAGGCTGCAGTATGGCCCAGATCGTGTCAAGTACTTGGGCCCATTCTCTGGTGAGGCCCCAAGCTACCTAATTGGCGAATTCCCAGGTGACTATCGCTGGGACACCGCAGGGCTTTCGGCAGACCCAGAAACGTTTGCCAAGAACCGTGAAATGGTGTCAAGTTTGGCGAGGCTGTCTGGTTCAAAGCGGGAGCCCAAATCTTCAGCGAGGGTGGACTTGACTACTTGGGCAATCCAAGTTTGATTCATGCGCAGAGCATCTTGGCCATTTGGGCTACACAAGTGATCTTGATGGGTGCCGCTGAGGGTTACAGAATCACTGGAGGGCCCCTTGGTGAGGTTGTCGACCCACTTTACCCTGGTGGTAGCTTCGACCCATTGGGTCTTGCTGATGACCCAGAGGCTTTTGCAGAATTGAAGGTGAAGGAGATAAAGAATGGTAGGTTAGCCATGTTCTCCATGTTTGGGTTCTTTGTTCAAGCCATTGTGACCGGAAAGGGGCCATTGGAGAACCTGGCTGATCACCTTGCTGACCCTGTTGCCAACAATGCTTGGTCATATGCCACAAACTTTGTTCCCGGAAAGTGAAGTTAATTAATCTGTATATAGAGAAGTGAGTTCAGATGAAGCTTGATTCAAATTTGCTTGTGAATTAATATGAAATACTATATGGTTGCTTTGAGCATATTTATTTCTACATCACTTTATTTCTTGCATAAGATCATACTTCTAGATTTAAGGATTCTAACAGCAGAGTTGATGCCAGTCAACTTTCTTTGTACAAGTTAATTGTTCACATCGTGTTTGATTTCTGGCCAAAAATACTATTCAACAAGCTGTTACTGCATTGATGGAGTCATGATGAGTTTGGTATATAGTTAAGGTTTGTTAGACAACATAGATCGAGTGAAATTGGGGGGATATTATATTAGCAGTAACTTGCAGTATATTGTTAGAGTTGGATGTGTTGAGAAAATAACTCATAAATATATAAAGTACCAAACAGTTATAACCACCAAGCCAAACATTGTGATGGTTCAAAGTATCTTTTCATAGTAACTACCTTAAACTACCATAATTTACAGACCCAAACAGTATTAACTCATACATAAGAACCCGTCCAGTTTTAAATACTTAACAGGATGCAGGGGAAATGCTATGTTGTAAGTGCTTTTTCGAGTTGAAAATTGATGTAACTTTTTTTTGGCTGTATTTGACATGCTTTTTTTTATTTGTTAGTAACTTTCAGTTGAAATGGAGTAACAGAGCTTTTATCAAGAAATAGTATGTCTACATTTTTCTGAAGTTAAATGTGAATCATATAGCTCGAAATGTGTTAACCGCAAACCCCGAATTTGGTTCCTTGTTTTAATTACATGGTAAGTATTACAGTGTAATTTCTTAATATGAGTTCGACGTTTCAGTACTAATAGTACTCGTGGTGACTCCTTACTCGACCCATTTAATTGACTCATCATGTCACCTGAATCAAGTTGGACTCATTGATTTGTAAGTCACCATTAAATGGATGACTGCTAAGCCACTAATGTGCGTTGCTTCGCAAAAAGGAGTCAGAATTGGCCCGGGCTTTGTCAAGGTAAGCAGATTGGTTCATTGATAAGGCTACTTCTGAATCTGACAGAACACACACAGATTATCCTATCACCAATTAAATGGCCAACGACATTCGAAAATGGAATTAAAATCATCACATTTCTTTTTTCATGCTTATCTAGAGTGATACAAAATGTGAAGTAATACTAGTAGTGGAAACATGTTGAGCTTAATGTTAACTTCTCTAAATGGAAGTATATGCATACTGCATGTAGCTTAAAATACATTGATCTTGTGTATAAAATGACCAACATTGACTGTTCACTATTGTTGCCTATGGCAGCCAATGTTGATACTGTTGGAAATTCAGGCCAAGAACACGAATTTAACTAAAGTTTACTTTATTATTTCTGAAAATTCGATATACGAATCCTTTACATTTGACACATATATATACTAATGCTAATGTCGGTTCTCTGGCAGTTCTCCGTCAAGTGACGGCGGCGGTTAGCCGTGACGGCGGTGGACGGCCGTCGATGGTTACTCGGGCAGCATACGGCGTCGTTTGTAGTATGGCCGGTGGTGACACTTTCTAAACTATTTATAATACATATTTACATAATACAACTAATAATAATTATGTTTAGTTTAATATCTAATACTCCCCCTTAAACTAAACATAGTTTAAGTGAGGCCTTCTATTTCTTCAGAACTTGTCCATAGCAGTGTTGGCTCTTCGTCTTCACTTTGAGTCAAGTTAAACTCCTCGTCCTTCTTTGTGCATTCATACTTGAAGTGTCCAAACTTGTTGCACCTGAAACATTTGATGTGACTCTTGTCTTGTTGGTTAACTTCTTTGTTCCTCCATGGCTTCCAAGTTCTGTCTTGTCCTCTTCCTTTGACATCTGACTTTTCTTCCTTCCAATTTTTTGTTTATATTCTTGAAAAATAAACTATTTCTTTCTAGTTTGCGGGCGAATCAAACCAACTGTCTCTAACAGTCCCCTCGTTCTTTTTTTCCCGTACAAACTACTAACTTTTCAATGAATCAAACCAACTACCTATGACAGTCCCCTGGTTCTTTTTCACTTTTCTTGTGAATCAAACCAACTGCCTGTGCAGTCCCCTGGTTCTTTTTTCACTTTTCCTGTTTTGCGGGTTAAATCAAACCAACTGTCTCTTAACAGTCCCCTAGTTCTTTTTTCACCAACAAACAACTGTCTTCCTGGTGAATCAAACCAACTGTTTTCGACAGTCCACTGGTTCTTTTTTCAACCGGCAAAAAAACTATTTCTAAACTTTTCTTTTTCTAAAAACTTAAAACTTTTATTAATTCATAAAACATACCAAAAGTATTTTAATACTTTAATCAGTTTATAAAAACAACTAAAAATTTCTTTTCTTATATTAAAGAAAACTTTAATTAAAATTTAAATTAAACTTTAATTTACTTCCCCAAAATAAAAGTAAAAAACTTTTATTTAAAAAAACTTTTAATTTAATTCCAGAACTTTAATTAATTTTAAAAATAATTATATTTTCTTGGGACTATGCGACAAGCGCCGCCCCTCTCCTTTAATCGACTGCCGTGTTCCCTTTTAATTTTCGATGCACTGTTGCCTTTTCACTTTGACGTTCGCCGTCTCTCTCTCTGCCATTTGCGTTTCTGTTTCTGCGTGTCTCTCATTCATCGACCGAGAAACCTTTGGTTTCTCATTTATTACGCCGCCTGCTTTCGTCGTCTACGAAACCTTCATGCTTTCTTTTCTGTTCGTCGATTACTTTAATCAAGTATCCCTCGATTTGCCTTTCATGGCTGTCTTTTCGGTGGTTCTTCACGGACACTGGCGGTTCCCCGTTACTCCGGTCGTCTTCTCCAGTTGTCTTCTCCGAACAAGTATGTCTCTCCCTTTTCGGTATGGTGCCCGATGGTGGTAGAAACTTTGGGTGTTCGGTCTCGTCTTCCGTAACCTTTTCGTGATGAACAATCGAACCCTAAAACGATTCTGATTGTTTTCTTCTTGAATCTCCGGTAGGTTGTCTCCTTCTTCTCTGGTAGATGATGAGGCCCTTTGGCTCTCATACCAATTGTTGGAAATTCAGGCCAAGAACACGAATTTAACTAAAGTTTACGTTATTATTTCTGTAAATTCGACATACAAATCCTTTACATTTGACACATATATATATACTAATGCTAATGTCGGTTCTCTGGCAGTTCTCCATCAAGTGACGGCGGCGGTTAGCCGTGACGGCGGTGGACGGCCGTCGATGGTTACTCCGGCAGCATACGGCGTCGTTTGTAGTATGGCCGGTGGTGACAGTTTCTAATGTATTTATATTACATATTTACATAATACAACTAATAATAATTATGTTTAGTTTAATATCGAATACTCCCCCTTAAACTAAACATAGTTTAAGTGAGGCCTTCTATATCTTCAGAACTTGTCCATAGCAGTGTTGGCTCTTCGTCTTCACTTTGAGTCAAGTTAAACTTCTCCTTCTTTGTGCATTCATACTTGAAGTGTCCAAACTTGTTGCACCTGAAGCATTTGATGTGACTCTTGTCTTGTTGGTTAACTTCTTTGTTCCTCCATGGCTTCCAAGTTCTGTCTTGTCCTCTTCCTTTGACATCTGACTTTTCTTCCTTCCAATTTTCTGTTTATATTCTTGAAAAATAAACTATTTCTTTCTAGTTTGCGGGCGAATCAAACCAACTGTCTCTAACAGTCCCCTGGTTCTTTTTTCCCCGTACAAACTACTAACTTTCTCAATGAATCAAACCAACTACCTATGACAGTCGCCTCGTTCTTTTTCACTTTTCTTGTGAATCAAACCAACTGTCTGTGCAGTCTCCTGGTTCTTTTTTCACTTTCCTTGTTTTGCGGGTTAAATCAAACCAACTATCTATTAACAGTCCCCTAATTCTTTTTTCACTAACAAACAACTGTCTTCCAGATGAATCAAACCAACTGTTTTTGACAGGCCACTGGTTCTTTTTTCAACCCGCAAAAAAACTATTTCTAAACTTTTCTTTTTCTAAAAACTTAAAACTTTTATTAATTCATAAAACATACCAAAATTTTTTTAATACTTTAATCAGTTTATAAAAACAACTAAAAATTTCTTTTCTTATATTAAAGAAAACTTTAATTAAAATTTAAATTAAACTTTAATTTACTTCCCCAAAATAAAATTAAAAAACTTTTATTTAAAAAATCTTTTAATTTAATTCCAGAACTTTAATTAATTTTAAAAATAATTATATTTTCTTGGGACTATGCGACAAGCGCCGCCCCTCTCCTTTAATCGACTGTCGTGTTCCCTTTTAATTTTCGATGCACCGTTGCCTTTTCACTTTGACGTTCGCCGTCTCTCTCTCTGCCATTTGCGTTTCTGTTTCTGCGTGTCTCTCATTCATCGACCGAGAAACCTTTGGTTTCTCATTTATTACGCCGCCTGCTTTCGTTGTCGACGAAACCTTCATGCTTTCTTTTCTGTTCGTCGATTACTTTAATCGAGTATCCCTCGATTTGCCTTTCATGGCTGTCTTTTCAGTGGTTCTTCACGGACACTGGCGGTTCCCCGTTACTCCGGTCGTCTTCTCCGGTTGTCTTCTCCGAACAAGTATGTCTCTCCCTTTTCGGTTTGGTGCCCGATGGTAGTAGAAACTTTGGGTTTTCGGTCGCCTCTTCGTTAACCTTTTCGTGATGAACAATCGAACCCTGAAACGATTCTGATTGTTCTCTTCTTGAATCTCCGGTGGGTTGTCTCCTTCTTCTCTGGTAGATGATGAGGCCCTTTGGCTCTGATACCAATTGTTGGAAATTCAGGCCAAGAACACGAATTTAACTAAAGTTTACTTTATTATTTATGTAAATTCGACATACGAATCCTTTACATTTGACACATATATATACTAATGCTAATGTCGGTTCTCTGGCAGTTCTCTGTCAAGTGACGGCGGCGGTTAGCCGTGACGGCGGTGGACGGCCGTCGATGGTTACTCGGGCAGCATACGGCGTCGTTTGTAGTATGGCCGGTGGTGACACTTTCTAATCTATTTATAATACATATTTACATAATACAACTAATAATAATTATGTTTAGTTTAATATCTAATACTCCCCATTAAACTAAACATAGTTTAAGTGAGGCCTTCTATTTCTTCAGAACTTGTCCATAGCAATGTTGGCTCTTCATCTTCACTTTGAGTCAAGTTAAACTCCTCGTCCTTCTTTGTGCATTCATACTTGAAGTGTCCAAACTTGTTGCACCTGAAGCATTTGATGTGACTCTTGTCTTGTTGGTTAACTTCTTTGTTCCTCCATGGCCTCCAAGTTCTGTCTTGTCCTCTTCCTTTGACATCTGACTTTTCTTCCTTCCAATTTTCTGTTTATATTCTTGAAAAATAAACTATTTCTTTCTAGTTTTCGGGCGAATCAAACCAACAGTCTCTAACAGTCCCCTCGTTCTTTTTTCCCCGTACAAACTACTAACTTTCTCAATGAATCAAACCAACTACCTATGACAGTCCCCTGGTTCTTTTTCACTTTTCTTGTGAATCAAACCAACTGCCTATGCAGTCCCTTGGTTCTTTTTTCACTTTCCCTGTTTTGCGGGTTAAATCAAACCAACTGTCTCTTAACAGTCCCCTAGTTCTTTTTTCACCAACAAACAACTGTCTGTCTTCCTCGTGAATCAAACCAACTGTTTTCGACAGTCCACTGGTTCTTTTTTCAACCGGCAAAAAAACTATTTCTAAACTTTTCTTTTTCTAAAAACTTAAAACTTTTATTAATTCATAAAACATACCAAAAGTATTTTAATACTTTAATCAGTTTATAAAAACAACTAAAAATATCTTTTCTTATATTAAAGAAAACTTTAATTAAAATTTAAATTAAACTTTAATTTACTTCCCCAAAATAAAAGTAAAAAACTTTTATTTAAAAAAACTTTTAATTTAATTCCAGAACTTTAATTAATTTTAAAAATAATTATATTTTCTTGGGACTATGCGACAAGCGCCGCCCCTCTCCTTTAATCGACTGCCGTGTCCCCTTTTAATTTTCGATGCACTATTGCCTTTTCACTTTGACGTTCGCCGTCTCTCTCTCTCTCTGCCATTTGCGTTTCTGTTTCTGCGTGTCTCTCATTCATCGACAAAGAAACCTTTGGTTTCTCATTTATTACGCCGCCTGCTTTCGTCGTCGACGAAACCTTCATGCTTTCTTTTCTATTCGTCGATTACTTTAATCGAGTATCCCTCGATTTGCCTTTCATGGCTGTCTTTTCGGTGTTTCTTCACGGACACTGGCGGTTCCCCGTTACTCCGGTCGTCTTCTCCGAACAAGTATGTCTCTCCCTTTTCGGTATGGTGCCCGATGGTGGTAGAAACTTTGGGTTTTTGGTCGCCTCTTCGGTAACCTTTTCGTGATGAACAATCGAACCCTGAAACGATTCTGATTGTTTTCTTCTTGAATCTCCGGTGGGTTGTCTCCTTCTTCTCTGGTAGATGATGAGGCCCTTTGGCTCTGATACCAATTGTTGGAAATTCAGGCCAATAACACGAATTTAACTAAAGTTTACTTTATTATTTCTGTAAATTCGACATACGAATCCTTTACATTTGACACATATATATACTAATGCTAATGTCGGTTCTCTGGAAATTCTCCGTCAAGTGACGACGGCGGTTAGGTGTGACGGCGGTGGACGGCCGTCGATGGTTACTCCGGCAGCATACGGCGTCGTTTGTAGTATGGCCGGTGGTGACACTTTCTAATGTATTTATAATACATATTTACATAATACAACTAATAATAATTATGTTTAGTTTAATATCTAACATATATTGTAGTCTGTAACTTCCTAATTACCAACAGCGGTTGCTAGTAAAATCCTGAATTTGGTCAATTAACTCTTTAATTATTTATGGTGCAAGTTTAGGTGATTGGATCAATTCACACAAAAATGAATTGTTATGGGTTAGGACATATATGAAAATTATGACCATGTAGCGTCCGGGATAATATGATTTAGTTAAAGATATTCTAAAACTGAAACCATACTCGAAATCCTCAATGAATGTGTGAAAAATACAACTTATTGTTAGGTCAAACAATAGCCAACAATTGTATTCAAACATTACAATACAGACAAAATGACACCCAGCTGCCTGTTATCAAGTATTTCCATATTGTGTAGATATTTAAGGTTTGTGGTGTAGAGACCTGCCACCTAGAAAAAATCCACACACAAAATAAAAATCTTTGAAAGCCAATCAAAATAGAGGTAAATATTTTACAAGATCATCAATCTAACCCAAATAATTGTTATAAACTTAGCCCCAAAATATTTTCATAATTGAAACAAACTATCCTACTGTCAATTCCTTTTCCATCCTCACCCAACAATCAATGGTTGCCTCCACCATGGCGAATTCCTGGGTGACTATGGCTGGGACACCGCTGGGCTTTCGGCAGACCCAGAAACCTTTGCCAAGAATCGTGAACTTTAGGTGATCCATTGCAGGTGGGCCATGCTTGGAGCTCTAGGATGCGTCTTCCCTGAGCTTGTAGCCAGAAATGGTGTCAAGTTTGGTGAAGCCGTCTGGTTCAAGGCCAGAGCACAAATCTTCAGTGAGGGTGGACTTGACTACTTGGGCAACCCAAGTTTGATCCATACCCAGAGTATCTTGGCCATTTGGGCTACCCAGGTGATCTTAATGGGTGCGGTTGAGGGATACATAATTGCTGGTGGGCCCCTTGGTGAGGTTGTCGACCCCCTTTACCCTGGTGATAGCTTTGACCCATTGGGTCTTGCTGACGACCCAGAGGCTTTTGCAGAGTTGAAGGTGAAGGAGATAAAGAACGGTTGGCTAGCCATGTTTTCCATGTTCGGGTTCTTTGTTCAAGCCATTGTGACCGGAAAGGGACCATTGGAGAACTTGGCTGACCACCTTGCTGACCCAGTTGCCAACAATGCTTGGTCCTATGCCACAAACTTTGTGCCTGGAAAGTGAAGTTAATGAATAGTTGTATATAGAGAATTGCATTAAGATGAAATTTGATGCTTATTTATTTGTGAATTAATATGAAATAGTAGATGATTGTTTCGAGAATATTTATTTCTGAATACTTAGCACAAGTTAATTGAGTATATTTATTTTTGAATACTTAGCACAAGTTAAAGTGTTCACATTGAGTTCCAACACTATAAGAAAACCCTTCTTCGTTACCTTTGAAAAGTCGTCACTAATAGCATAACTATGGTCACTAGACCCTTAGAGCATAGGTAGGTTTTGGTACCCAGGATGAAAACCACCACCAAGCCTTTGGTACCAAAAATATATCATGGTTCTCGGCATTTTCTTACCAAAAGTGAGAGGATAGACAAGAGAGAGAGGAGAGAGAAAGAGAGAAATAAGGATGGAGGAAAGAATGAGTTTAAAAAAAACCTTTGAAGTATATGAAGTGTGGGTATTTCCTAGGTTGAAAGCATGGAGAAGTAAAGATGAGTATTGCTAATGTCGAGCATGTAGCATAGAAATTCCCAGTAGAGAGTTAAATGCAAAAGTTGTCACTATAGTGATCAAAATATTTGACAACTCGATTTCATTAAATCAATAAAAACTAACAAGCTAAAAATGCACTTAAAGACGATATATGTCGTCACTATCTTTATGACTCGCAACATTAGACCAAAATAACCATCACAATTCTTAGAGAAATTGCTTTTCACTTTTACTACTATTGATCTTAGAGACCAAACAAGTGATCACACACATTGCACACATAACTAAAATAGTTGTCCGTATTCGACTATAGTTGGTTGCTAACGTCAAAAATTATTGTCACTATATCAAGATGTGACAACAATAAATGCCCATTTCTATGGTAGTGTTTTGCATTTTCGATTAATATCTACTAACTTGTATCAACAAACCATGTACAAATTAATGTTTCATTATACATAGAGCCTAAAATTATTAACCTACATAAAGTTAGCATTACATCTATAAAGTTTCCCAAATTTCCTCATATTGTTCATGCTTCTAGTATATTTTTCCATCTTTAAATTCTACTTTTCGAATAAAGAATATAAATCAAGTCACCTATAATAAGAGAAACTTAGAATCTATAAAAATAGAACTTTGTATCTCACATTTTGCATCTTAAGCATCACATAATCACCTTCCCATAAAACTTTAAACCCCTACATACAAACTCCAAAACAGCTGTTATGTCACCCTTGTGTAGTAGTGTGGGTCAACCAACCGGTTTTTAACCCGTTACCTAACCCATCTACCCCTTTCCCTAAAAACGGAATAATTATGCTTTATTTTGCTCATCGCTATCCAAGTAATATTGTATAAGTAATGATATCACTCTATGACTAGATACAAATAAAGATTTGAGCTTAAGTTTATCCATCAAGAAGTCTACTTTGTCCTTAACATGATTATACTCTTGTTAAAATTGGACTTTCTCTTCTTTGAAAATCCTAATCTCCTCTAAAGCCTTTAATCTTTCCTTTTCTAACTCCAACTCCATTCTCAGATTTTCAATAACCAAAAACTGTTTTGAAGTTGAAAGGCCTCGATATGTCCTAGAATCTGATGTAGTCTAGGTTTTGAAGGAAAGTACCGAAACACCTTTCATCGTACCTTAGAATCATTCCTGCTATATCGGGGCTTTTGCACTCAACCTTTGGACATTGGGCAAGAGATGCATACTGACTTATGGACATTGGACATTTGGACATTAACCCTAAATCACTTATGTATTTTTTTCATTCGAAAAAGTCCTTCGGGATAGTAGCAGGAGCTGGCAAAGCTTTTCAGAAGATGTCAGGCAAGGCATCAAAGGATTTGTTAAATAACAAAGATGAAAGAAAATTTTGAATAACTCTTATACGTCCTGTATAAAGCTCTTGGTGTGATTCATCCAATACTCTATGAAGAGTTTCTAAATCTTTATCTAAGGTGAATGAAGAATATTCAGTACTTGTTTTGCCAGTTATGACCCCATGTACCTTAACCTATGTTATTAAACATCTCATCAAGGTCAAACTCATTTATATCATCATCACCCTCATCACCTTCCTGAAATGGTGTATCATCATCACACTAACAAGGCCACCTGCCATAGTTCCATTATATAATGTAAGTTAGCTTGAACAAATAAGATGAACTCAAATGGAGATTGTTGTTGAAGCATTTTATCAAACAAGATATGTGCGTAATAAGTTGTCACATAAACATGCTCAAACACATTCTGTTAAATCCCAAAATGCAACTTTGTGATGAAACAAATCAGAATTATGTGAAATTGCAGAAACATTTACCGCAGATCTTAAATAAAAACTAATCTGAATAATTGAACTCAAATAATTATCTTAAAGGATGCAATCAGTAACAATAAATACCGAATCGAAGCAAAACCAACAATAATCGATGAAATATACATGAGAGATAGTTTTAATCGAATGGAAGAACCAAGGTCGATAGCAAAAATCGAAATTGAACCAAATGTTTCGTGATATGCTTCTGAAAGCTGAACCAGGACAACAATGGTTGAAGATGTCAAGTTTCTAAGAGAGGAAGTTAAAACCTTTGGAAAAATGATCGATTCAAGGTTGAGTCATAGTCGATTTCATGGGAGAGAAAGATGGTGAAAAAAAATCGTGTTTCCTAGTAATATATAGAGTAAATTACACGATTCGTCCCTGTGGTTTGTTATTAATTGCACCGTTCGTCCCTAGACTTCATGTCAGGATCGAATCGAATACCAATAAATCAACCCAAGATATAAACAAATAAGTTTGCTGAATAACTATTTGAATTACCAAGAACATAGAATGTATAATGCTAAAGTAAATAACAATCAAAAGCCCCAATATATTAATTCAAAATGAATCAATACTCGTACAACTCTATCTCAGTTGCAAGGGTTTAACCTTGAGGCTTCGTCCCTTTTTCATCACAGGTTCAACATCTATTTATACTAAAACAAAGTAAAACAAACTTTCGAATTAATAGATGTTTATCAAGATCATTTAGTTATGGATAGACACATACTTTATCTTCTCATAACTGTCACTCCAAAATTTAAACGACTAAAGTTTATCGCGAACGTTCAGCAACTTGACTTGATCTCTCAACAAGCAAAGTTGATCCATTCCTCAAAAACCGCTACGTGTATTAACCTGATCAAACCTGCACTAATCACCTTCACCTGTACAAACTTCCACCACCTGTACTAAAACCAAACCAGCATTAACTATCAACCAGTATTAATCCTAACAATCTCCTTCTGAACTTATTGCTAACAAGCATTAAGTTTCAAAGTTGATCTGTTGAGGATACTTCCAAAAATCCTTCTATCTTCTTTTCTTGTCCTTCCCCTCCTTCCTTTCATACATCTCTACCATCCAGCGCATCTCCCTTACAAGATTTCTAGCAATAGCTGAGTAAAATCGTGTTGTTAACCTTGCTTTCAACAATGTTACCAAAGTAGAATATGAGTGCTGATAAATCTTGTCAACCAAATAGAATTCCTTTGACCCACTCCTTCTGGACAGCACATATATTCCATTATGAGGAAATAATTCCCAACGAACAACCTCATTAAATTCTCCCTGAATAATATGATGCATGCTTTTTGGCTCGAACATCAACTTCAGATACTCAATTACAATTAACAGAGTCATAGTTAATTCCTCAGTAGCATTTAATTCATCATATCTCCTCTTCTTTCCCACGTTGTACATTTCCATAAATTCATTCCTGCCCAGCACTTTCACCATTGCACTGAATGAACCATACATCTCTTCTGTTCTATCAGCTCTCATTAACCTGATATTATGCCTCGGATACACTTGGATTACATCCCAGTGAATTACCTCAGGATTCTTAATTTCCAATGGAGCAGCATGTATAGGTTCCTGTGGTTCACTTGGAATGAGTAATCCAGCACCAACATCATCACTTTCTTCTGTTCCATCATCAAACTTTGGCATATCAGTTAAATCAATCTCTTCCAATTCTTCATCTAACTCTGTTTCAAGTTCTTTTTCTCTGATTTTGGTCATTTTCTCTTCATTGATCTTCTCATTTTCTTGATTTTTCTCCTTTTCTTTCTCTTATCCTGTCCCTTTCACAGGCTTCTTCTCTTTCACAGGCTTTGTCTCCTTTGCTGAGGTTGACTTAGGCTTTACTCTATATGTCTCAACTAGTTCTTCTTTGGGATTCTTTCTTGTTCACTTAGCAACCGGTTCAACCTAATTCTCAACTTGCTTCTTTTGTTTCTTGACTTGTGGACTAGTTGGTATCTATGGAAGTGGCTTTAAGATACTATCATACATTTCTTTGATCTTTCTCTCAACTTCCATCCTCTGTTTATCACTCATGCTTTCCAACTTCTTCTTTTCCTTTTCATTCAGGTCCACAATATTTTCAAACTTCATGGGACCCAGTTGCTTTCCACTATATCCTCTGACTTTCAAAAAGTCAGTGAACTTCTTCTTGTCTCCACTCACATCTTTACCCTTCTGCTTGCTCTTTGCTGCCTTAATCTCCTCTTTCAAGTGCAAACTGTCTTCTTCTTGCAATTTCTTGGCTAACTCAGCATCTGCATCAATTTGTTGTTGCATGCTTTGATCCAGTTCTTCTACCAACTTCTTTGCTAATTCAGCATCTAGCTTCAGTTGTTCTTTCTTTGACATTTTCACTTCCTCAACAACTACACCTTTTCCCTTGTTCTTTAACTAGTCATCATCAATCTCCATATATCTAGGACCATGCTGAGTTGTTATGATCCCCAAAGGCCTTTTACCTTTTGACTTGTCTGCTAATTGTTCACTTGGTCCATCCTTTGGCTCTCATATAGAGACACCTTTCAACTTTGGCTTGCTTGGTTGCTTAGAAGATTCGTTGTCTTTACCCTTTTGCTCTTTAAATTGTTTCAGAGCAACTGCTACATCTAGTTCATCCTTTGACACTTGATCTTCTTTTGGTTGTGTATCCTTAACCACTCCACTTTCTTTGACAGTTTCTTGTATACCAAAATCTGGTACTTGTTAAACATTCTGAGTTTGTTCAATATTAACTTCCACCTCAGATTCAAGTCTCTCAACAACACTTTCTCCCACATGCACAAAATCTACCTCCTTTTCTTTCCCTGGCACTTGATCTCCTTCAAACATTGCATCTAACTTAGCTTCAAAATCTATTGCATCCTTAGATAGTTTTGATTTGTTTCATCCATAGAACCACTTTATGCTTGGAAAATACCAACAGTTTCTTGACCATCTCTGTTAAGGTTGACAGAGTAGCTTGCTGAGATTGAATTAGACTTCGTTGAGCTTGAAGTTCTTTCAGTATGAGATCATGAGATGTCACCAATTTGGTAAAGTTAGAGCTATCCTCACCTTGATTGGGTGTGTGAACCGCCTTTGAAGGATCATAGGAAGGATTTTGTACCATCAATTCATGAAGTTCAACACTGTTCTCACATGTTTTCAGTGTGTTCACCACCATGACAGGATCTTTGACCTGAATAGATGAGGTTTCAGGCCTAGCCTGAACACCAACATCCCCTGTGGTTTCTTGGCACCTGGGATCTTCAGTGTTTGATGTTTCCAAAGAACCATCAAACTGTGAAGTTTCCATGGATTGGGTCTTAGTGATGTTCATACTTGCTTGAGTTGCACCTTCTGCAAGATCAAGGGTATGAGCCCTTTCCACATGATCATCCATCTCCTTAGTGATCACCTCCTCGAGCATGGGAGACTGCTCATTAGTTTCCCTTTGGATATTCTCTTGAAGAGGATTTTCTGCAAGAGGGCTTAAGGCTTCAGGTGTAGGACGCAAAGAGGAAGGAGCTCTCTTTGCTCTTTTTCTATCTAAAGAGATGAGAGGTGGTTCTTGTGTTTGAGCTTTTTCAGTATCTTGTGTTTGAGGTACATTTGGCATAGGTGGAACAATAGGAGACTGAGGAATATTTGAAGTGGATGGTGTGGGTTGGGTGTCAATGGGTGTGCTCTTAGATGTGGGCTGAGAGCTTGACCCCTCACCAGTGTTGTGAGACACTGCCAACATTTTAGGAAATAATGGAGTGTCTTTACCAAAGAATTGCTTTCCTTTTCGACGCATGTTAGCAAAAACTTTTTGTTTGTGAGCACGCACACCATATATTCTTGGTAGTTGTAATACTCGTTTTCGAAAAAGAGACTTATATTATTAGAAATTGAGAGTTAAGGTCACGCTTATATTTGTATTGAGAATTCGGAAGTCGTAAATATTGGATTTAATTATATGGTGTCATATTTATATATAATTGTGAATTGGGCAATAGATATATGAATCGTTCGAAGATGATGAGTTCTATCATATTTATAAGTGGGCTTAGTATGGTGAAGGATATGGATTTAAGTTGTATTGAATAAATGATTTTTATCTTTGGGCCTAAGTATTAAGTGGTAGGCTAAGTTGTTGATGGATTTAATTAAAGTTGAAGTTGGGCTTCAACAATTATTATTGGGGTTGAGTGATTTTTGGGCTTGACCTAATTAGGTTAAGTAAAGAAAAAAAAATTAAATAGAAAAATCATTTAGAATATATATAGATATTTTAGAATTTAATATTAGGGATTTTGCTTCAATCGAGATACACAGTGGCCTAGGGAGAGAGAGAGTGTGTGTGTCAGCACCGGCAACCTGTTCCGGCCGCCGCTGCTCCGCCGTGGACCGCCGCCACAGAGCATCGCCGGACACCATTTTCGAAAGGAATGTTTGAAAAATGATCTCATCAGTTTAGATTTGATGAGACAAAGTTAAGTTTGTAAGATGAGTTCTACATATAACTTAAACAGAATTATAAAGCTTAGTCGGACTGAACACTTATTGTGTTTCGGACTGAGTATAAGCTGAATATAAGTTGAGCATATGTTCGATCAGCTTAGACTATATCTTAGTAAGATTATCAATATGTTTGATAAGCTGTGTGCGTAAACTAAGATATACATATTGAGTTTCAGCTTGATGAGTTTCAAGCTGAGCGACTCAGCGTGAAGACTGAGTCAGCTCAATAGAGTTGCTAAATATGTTTTGGTTAACTCTTTGGACTTCTAAGGATGAGTTAATAATTATACATGTTTGTCCATGTTTGTTTTCGAGTGTGTTCTCGAAGAACTCAGCTTGATGAGTTTCAAGCTGAGTAACTCAGCCTGACTAAAGAAGTCAGTTTAAAGATAATTTAAATATGTTTTAAATCCATCTTTATCTCTCTCTATATCTACGGAAAGGATAAGAAGACTCCAGAATCAAGATTGAAGATTGAAGGCTCAAGATAAGAAGATTCAAGATTTAAGATTCCGGGTTATCCGATAGTTAGTTAGCAAATTAGGATTAGTCCAGTTTGTTAGGAACCGTAGCAACATGATTATAAATACTTTCTCCTGATAAGTTTAGAGGTACGATTCTGAAAAAAGTTACAGAGCCAAAACCTCACCTCACCGTATGTGTTACGATTCTTGAATTACTGTTTGTAAGTTCAACGTAATAAAGAAATTCACAGATTGCCAAACTATTCGTGTGTTCGAATTGTCACATCAGTTGTGATTTTGGTAAGTAATCATTAGTTGATTCAATCTGTGTAAATCCTGTTTAGAGAGTCATCAGTATCTATAATCATAAGTTGATTATAGATAGCTAAGTTTAAGAGATTGAGAGATTTATATTAGGTGATTATATATCAAGAGTTGCTTACTTGATAGTTATTGTAATCATCTTCTTATTCAAAGCATTGTAATCATCTTCTTAATAAAAGCATTCGATTAGTTGTGGTTTAATTTACTTTGTGTAACACTTTTATTTGATTTGTTCAATTTCCACATAAAGTGTATTCAACTCCCCCTTCTACACACTGTTGCTTGTTGTTATTCTCACCAAGGGACCAACAACTGGTATCAGAGCAGACTGAACGATTTCATAAGTTGAAAGTTCAAGATTCTGAGAAAGTTTACAATGTCTACAAGCAACAATCCTTCAAACTTTCCACAGATGTCTGTCAAAGGTTGTCCCATATTTGATGGATCTGAACATCCTATGTGGAAGTTCAGATCCATGCTATTCCTCAAGTCCATTGACATTCGTATGTTCGATGTCATTACAAAAGGACCTATCATCCCCAAGATTCCTGCTAGTGTCAGTGATACGTCTCCTGGCAAAATTTTAAAGGAAACAAGAAAGCCTATTGCATCCTGGACTGATGAAGATTGGAAACTCTTCAATCTGGATAACAAGGCAAAAAGTGTTCTGGCCAATGCCCTGACCAATGAAATTTTGCGTACTGTGACTGGGTGTCAAACTGCAAAAGATATCTGGGATACGCTGAGTGTCACATATGAGGGCACGGATCTGGTCAAGCAGCACAAGAGAAATCATTTGAATAGATCTTATGAGAACTTCTTTTCTAAGAAGAATGAAACCTTGACAGATTTGTTCACAAGGTTTCACTGCTTGATAAATGACCTACTAAGTGTGGGTGTTAAGAAAGATGAAGCTGAACTTGTGCTGAAATTTCTGGATGTGTTACCAGAAAGGTTTAACAATGTAACTACATCCCTAAGGGATGGAGGAACACTGCACGTGTACAACCTACAGTCCATATATGGGTTCTTGCTAAATCATGAACCGATCATTGAACACAAAAGAACTTCTCAACAACAACTCAAGGAGTCTTTGGATAAGAATGAAGTTGCATTGGTTGCACAGAAAAAGAAGAAAAGCTCCAAGACAATGGTTGTTGAATCTGAGACTGAGTCAGAATCTCAAGCGGACCACATAGACTCAGACTCAAGTGATACTGATGATGTTCAGAATATCACTGAGCAAATGGCAATGTTAACCAGACGTTTGAGAAGAGCTCAAAGGGGAAGAGGAAGATCTGACAGGGGCAAAGGGAAGAGTTCCTTTGATCCCTAGAATGTTGTGTGCTTCAACTGTTAGAAGAAGGGACATATTGCTGCTGAGTGCAGATTAAAGAAGGTGGAATCAACATCAGTTGTAATGCTTACAAAGCTGATAAATACAAGAAGAAATATACTCAGCTCAAGAAAGGAAAGCCTGAAGACAAACCCAGTGCAAAAGGACTAATTGCTAAAACCTGGGATACAGAATCATCTACCTCAGATGATGATGTTGTTGGGATTTCATGAACACGCAACGGAAGCGAAACAAACAAGAAACATGCATAAAAGTGTTAAAAACAAAGAAATCCCAAAGGTGGATCTACTCTATGTACAAAATAGCAGAAAAACAACAAGGTAAGAATGTTATACCGTACTCCTAAGCTCTAGTAAACTCCTAGTTGGTGGCTGATTGTGGATGTGGAAGCAAGGAACTCCTTCTTCTCCTTCTTGACCTTCTCCCGAAATCTCAAACGTGGAACAAAGTCCAACACCAAGTGCTAGCAAGCTTGAGCAAGATCTTCACTGGAAATCTTACCCAAGAACAACAAACAAGTCTCTGGACCAAGCTCTCTTGTTCACTAAATCACTAACTAAGTATCAAGTGAGAAAGAGAGAGTTATGTGCTTTTTTGGAGAAAATTGACAAAGGGAAAGGAAAGCTCCAGGTATCAAGTCTTATAAAGACCTCTAAAAAGCCACTTCAGCTCCCTCTTGCCAGCCAAGATTGTTCTAGACTCTCACACCAATTGGCTACAAATGGAGGTGATTTTGACATAAAGCCCATGCAGGGTAAGCGCCGCTAACCAGGAGTTAGCGGCGCTAAACCTTAACCCGTAGCGGCGCTATCGCGGCCTGGCTTCGATGTGACATAAAGCACATGCAGCCGTAGCGGCGCTAACCTTTAATAGTTAGCGGCGCTAACTCGTTAAGTTAGCGGCGCTAACGAGGCCTGCATTGCTAACTTCCACTTTTGTTTTGCCATCTTTGGTTCCTCAACCTTATTTGCTGTCATGTTAGACCCCGGTTTGTGACCCATATAGGCCCATACATCATCGGCAGTGCTCTAAGGCGTACATATATTATCGGGCAGATTCTAACAAACTCCCACTTGCACATAATATATTGTACCCTAGCAAGCACAAACAAAGAGTGGCCTCTAGCAAAGCATCAATGCCCCCAAGTCTGTATGGGTTCTGAATACCTGCAGAAAACCATCATACTAAAAGTAGTGGTCCTAGATAAGTGATCTTAGACATCCTTTTGTTCGCGATATCCTTGTGAACACGAGACATGGATTAGAAAATGTCAATCTCCAGATCGTTCACGATTATGTTTCTCGATCTTGATTGGTGGTGACCAAAAGGTAAGGACATATCTGATTCTCAATCAATATTCCTTGTGCATGGCCATGCAATATTTTGGTATCAGCTCCTAATCATCGAGGGGCCCAGGGATATCTCTCAAACAGGAGGAACAAATCCCTTCGACTGCATAACCCCATACCATACCTCTTGACTTACCTAGTAATCTCCTTTATCACAGCCAGTTACGAACTGCTTTTGAAAATGGCTAAAGGAAGTAAGAACTATGATATAGCAGTTCATACATCTCGGGTCTGAGGATGTAAGATTTTATCATCCCAAGTTACTCGTGACTATAATCCATGAAGTAAACTTGGGTGTGGGGTCTTCCAGTCACTTGAAACTCTTTTCAAGTACAGATAAGCATTGCATCTTAATTCAACCATTTTGAATTCAAGATCACATACTTATCTCAGTCTTAATTTAATCTTTCTTCCATAAGATTGACTGACTGTGGAAAGTTTGAAATATAGAATAATATTTCTGGAAGTAGTTAAACATGCTAAGATGGAACACAGTAAAGTCTTATGAATGTAACCGTATCACACGCATATATAATCCCCATTATATATCGAAACAAGCATAAGTTACAATACTGTCTGTATCGTTCCCAAAATAAAATGATACATATCAAATAAACTAATATATACGACTCAAGCCAAATCGCTAGCAAATCTTACACCTATCCCTCTAGTGTGAGATTCATGAGCTGCTTGCGGTAACGGCTTAGTGAATGGATCTGCCAAGTTTCCATTCGATGCTACTCTGCTAATGATGACTTCACCACTTTCAATAACATCCCGTATAAAGTGGTATTTGCGCGAAATGTGTCTTGTCCTCTTGTGAGCTCTTGGTTCCTTTGTCAAAGCCACCGCACCCTCATTGTCACAAAAGATTTCAATAGGGTCAGCGATGCTTGGAACCACTTGTAGATCTAGGATGAATTTCTTCATCCACACGGCCTCCTTTGCGGCTTCAGTTGCCGCAATGTACTCCGATTCGGTAGTCGAATCAGCCACCGTGTCTTGCTTTGAGCTCCTCCAGCTGACAGCACCACCATTTAACAGGAACACAAACCCCAATTGAGATCGGCAGTCATCCCTGTCAGTTTGGAAGCTAGTATCCGAGTAACCCTTTACTCTCAGCTCTTCTTCCCCACCATATACTAAGAACATCTCTTTTGTACGTCGCAAATACTTAAGAATGTTCTTCACTGCCCTCAAGTGAGGCTCTCCTTGGTTCGCCTGATATCTACTAGTCATGCTTAAAGCACATGATAAATCAGGATGAGTGCATAGCATGGCGTACATGATCGAGCCCACAGCCGAAGCATATGGCACTCGCTTCATTACTTCTATCTCCTCCTTAGAGGTAGGACATTGAGTTTTACTCAAAGTCAAACCATGCAACATAGGGAGGTTTCCTTTCTTGGATTCCTCCATTTTAAAGTGTCTCACGACCTTTTCTATGTATGCAGTTTGAGAAAGCCCTAGCAGCCTTCTAGATCTATCTCTATAGATCTTTATTCCCAGAATACAGCTCGCATCGCCTAGGTCCTTCATTGAAAAGCAATTCCCTTGCCAAGCTTTGACACTCCTTAGGCTTGGGATATGATTTCCAATGAGTAGAATATCATCTACATGTAGAACCAAGAATGTTATAGTGCTCCCACTAGCCCTGACATACACTCATGGTTGATCTTTACTCTTCGAAAATCCAAACTCTTTGATTTTCTCATCAAAGCAAAGATTCCAGCTTCGAGATGCTTGCTTAAGTCCATAAATGGACTTTATAAGCTTACAAACCTTGTTTGGATACTTTGGATGTTCAAAACCGTCAGGCTGTCTCATATACACCTCTTCATGAAGCTTCCCGTTAAGGAAGGCGGTCTTTACATCCATTTGCCAAATTTCATAATCATGAAATGCAGCTATGGCAAGTAGTATCCGGATTGACTTTAACATGGCCACTGGGGAGAAGGTTTCATCATAATCAATTCCTTGGGTCTGAGTGAAACCCTTTGCCACCAGTCGGGCTTTGAAGATATCCAAGGTTCCATCTATGCCGGGTTTCTTCTTAAAAACCCATTTACACCCAACGGGTTTTATCCCTGGTGTAGGATCAACCAGTTCCCAAACCTGGTTATCCGACATAGATTGCATCTCGCTCTCCATCGCCTTTCTCCACTGAACAGACTCAGGGCCTGCCATGGCTTCCATGTAGTTGGTAGGTTCATCTTGATCCACCAATAACTCGTTGTCCTCAAATATGAGAAACCCATATCTCTCTGGCTCAAAATGAGTCCTACTGGAACGCCTAGGAGTAGATGTTGCTAGAGTGTCAGGTACCGCAACATCATCTTGCTCGGTATTTTGGCTAGTGCCAACCTCAAGTCCTTTATCGGCCGACCCTTGATCTTCCTCAAGGTCAACTTCCTTATTGCCATGTTTGGACAGCAACTCCCTTTCTAGGAAGAATGCCCTTCGAGCAACAAATACCTTGTTCTCTGAAGGTTTATAAAATAAATACCCAACACCGTTAGAAGGATATCCGATAAAATAACACCTCTCTGAACGAGGTTCAAGTTTGTCTTCGGCCTCACGTCTCACATAGGCTTGACAACCCCAAACTCGTAGGTATGAAAGTGTCGGCTTCTTACCATGCCACATTTCATAAGGTGTTTTAGTAACTTTCTTGGTTGGTGCGAGGTTAAGAATTCTTACCGCCGTTTCTAAGGCATATCCCCAGAAACTAATAGGTACCTCCGTCCGATTCATCATATACCTTACCATATCAAGCAAAGTTCGGTTCCTCCTCTCAGCGACTCCATTTAATTGTGGAGTCCTTGGAGGTGTTAATTGTGAAATGATTCCACAATTCTTAAGATGATCGGTGAAATCGGTACTTAGATACTCTCCACCTCTATCAGACCGGAGTATCTTAATCGTTTTGCCCAGTTGATTCTGAACTTCGTTTTGGAATGTCTTGAACACCTCAAAGGTTTCATTATTGTGTTTAACAAGACAGACATACCCGTACCTACTATAATCATCTATAAAGGTTACGAAGTATCTTGAATTATTCCTTGTGACATGCTTGAAAGGTCCACATACATCCGTATGGATTATGTCTAAAAGGTCCTTTCCCCTCTCACTTGTTCCCGTGAAGGGTGCTTTTGTAATTTTGCCCAATAAGCAAGATTTGCATACTTCATTCGATCCTTGATAAAATGATTCCATGATCCCATCCGCTTGGAGCTTGGTGATACGAGTCTTGTTTATATGGGCAAGACGACTATGCCACATGGAATATTTATCCAAACCATTTTTGGAGTCAGAATCAATGTTCATGATAGATTTTCTTGATTCAATGTATGCATTTGCCTCATATATGCCATGATATGGTAGAGCTTTAAAATAAACAACTTCATTTTTAAAGCAGATAATTGTACCATTTACAAATCTAAAATCAAAACCATCGTCATACAATTTGTGAAAAGAAATAATGTTTCTAGCCACATAGGGCGAATAGCATACATCTTTTAATAAAATTGAAAAACCGGTCTTGAATGAAAGCTCCAAATCTCCTTTAGCTTCCACTGGGACAACCTCCGAGTTTCCCATAACAAGATCCAGTTCTCCCTGCTCCAAGCTCCTACTTTCCCTTAACACCTGCACCATATTACATATGTGAGTGCCACAGCCAATATCCAAAACCCAGCCTTTAGAAGTAGAAGTATGGTGGAGTTCTATCATGAACGTACCTGACGTGTCCGGACCTGAAATGCTCATTGCCTTGAGCTTGTTGAGTCCCTCCAGGTACTTCGGGCAGCTACGGCGGTAATGGCCCTTGCCCCAGCAGAAAAAGCACTCCGCATCCTCCGGATTCTTGGTTTGGGGAAGTTTCCCCTTACCCTTACCCTCAGAGGCCGGGTTAGGCTTGGCCACGCCAACCTTTCCCTTACCCTACCTTTTATTGGAAGGGGCGGCCTTCTTCTTCGTGATGCGGCCTTCCCGGATGGCGAGAACGTGGTTGGAGGAGGATGGCTTATTCTTGGTCATGCTAGACTCAGTGGTCTTCAACATACCATGAAGTTCCATCAAGGTCTTGTCCATGCTGTGCATATGATAACTCATAACGAATTGATCATATGCACCGGGCAGGGATTGGAGGATTAAATCAACCGCCATCTCCCTCCCTATGGTAAAACCCAGCTTCTCCATGCGCTCGATGTTTGCTTTCATCCGCAACACATGCGTGCTCACGTTCCCTCCTTCTTGCATCTTGCAAGCAAGGGTTGTCTTGAGGCACTCGTACCTTTCCTGCCTTACCTGCTGCTGGAACATGTCCTTTAGCTGCACGAGCAGGTCGTAAGCACTCAGATGATCCATTTGCTTTTGCAAATCTTGGTTCATTGTGCTCAACATGAGGCACGTGACTTCCTCAGTTTCCTTGAGGCGTTTCTCATACGCCTCACGGGTAGCCCTTGTTGCACCGGTAGGAGGTGCGTCGGGGAGGGGTTCCTCTATGGTATGCAATTTTCCTTCATACCGCAAGACCAACCTCAGTTGTCTATGCCAGTCCATGAAATTGCTACCATCGAGTTTCTCCTTCTCTAGGAAAACTCGTAGAGAAACGTTGGTGGTGGTGTTTGTTGCGCTTGTTGATGCCATCTAAAAAATTGCAAAGTAGATATTAGTTAGTTTGATATTTTATCTTGTTTAATAATTTACCCAATAAGAATTAGTTAAACAAGGCTAAGAACCGTATTTCATCCTACCATGTGACGGGGTTACCGTGGATCACATGATAAAACTATTTAAGTCGGCAACCATTTTGCCAATTGCAATCTCCATTGCAATCCTTAGCACATGCGGGATCCTACGACATCCAATGGTCGTTTGGCATGTTTGATCCCTTCTTTCACCAATTCTAAGTCTTGAAATTTTGGTTAACTCGTGCTAAGCTCGACAATTAACCAAGATTTCAAACCTAAAATTGCAAATCGTCCGTCAAGACATACGGTAACAAAATCACCAAAGTTGGCTCGTGCTAAGCTTGACAACCAAAATTGTGAAATTGCCACACTCACCTTCCACAAAGTTTCATGAGAATTGGCTCGTGCTAAGCTCGACAACCAAATCTCATAAGACTAGATTTGGGTGGTATCGACTTACGGATGGTGCATGATTTACGTTTTGTGGAAAAACGGGCTTTTGTTTCCGGTTTGGTTTTGATTAACTTATTAGTGACAAAACCTATTTTCACTAGGTGGGTTAATCAATGTATGTGATCGCGCGCTAGAGGAAACCAATTTTATCAAAACTCTTGTGATTTTATTAATTTTTGTGAAAAATTATCTAGCATGTGAAACCTACAAATCCATGCATAAAATAATAAAAATCACATCACACGCAATATACAATATAGTCGGTAACCCTTGACAATAAACCTATGCGTTCCTCCCGTGAGCCAAAACGGGAAGAACTTGGTCAAACTAAGGGACAAAACAATCTGATGCAAGCTCCCACTAGAACCACCATCTCCATTGGACTTCATTGGCTTCTAAGGGCATCAAACTCCATCTTGTTTTGCCTCCTTCTTGTGTCCTCATCCCTCCATCATACAAATTACATACAATAGAAAATAAATGGCATGCAATCCACATAATTTTCCTATTTATCTAATTACATGTACATAGATGAATGAAATGGCATGCAAGCCACAAATTATTACAATCAAACTGAATTTAATAAATTTACAGCCATCAAGTGTGGATAAAACCACCAAATACATACCAAACACAAATCAACCAAATGTGCCATGGCAAGGTTACCAACTCATATCATCACATACAACCAAACAGAAACTTAGGCTACTGGAATATACAAATAAAAAAGACAAAATAAAATTCCAGAAGCTCAAAATGCTAAAAATCCCAAGACCAAAACTGTTTTATCAAAATTTTCGATTTTTTTTCCAGTAACGTTAGCGCCGCTAACGCTTGAGACATAGCGCCGCTAACCTCAGCGTAGTGCCGCTAACCCTAACGGCAGAATACAAACATTTTGATTTCGGGTTTTTCAAGCCACCAAGTGCTATTCTAACATAGAGGTGGCTCTGATACCACTTTTGGAATTTCATGAACACGCAACGGAAGCGAAACAAACAAGAAACATGCATAAAAGTGTTCAAAACAAAGAAATCCCAAAGGTGGATCTACTCTATGTACAAAATAGCAGCAAAACAACAAGGTAAGAATGTTATACCGTGCTCCTAAGCTCCAGTAAACTCCTTGTTGGTGGCTGATTGTGGATGTGGAAGCAAGGAACTCCTTCTTCTCCTTCTTGACCTTCTCTCGAAATCTCAAACCGGGAACAAAGTCCAACACCAAGTGCTAGCAAGCTTGAGCAAGATCTTCACTGGAAATCTTACCCAAGAACAACAAACAAGTCTCTGGACCAAGCTCTCTTGTTCACTAAATCACTAACTAAGTATCAAGTGAGAAAGAGAGAGTTATGTGCTTTTTTGGAGTAAATTGACCAAGGGTAAGGAAAGCTCCAGGTATCAAGTCTTATAAAGACCTCTGAAAAGCCACTTCAGCTCCCTCTTTCCGGCCAAGATTGTTCTAGACTCTCACACAAATTGGCTACAAATGGAGGTGATTTTGACATAAAGCCCATGCAGGGTTAGCGCCGCTAACCAGGAGTTAGCGGCGCTAAAACTTAACCCGTAGCGGCGCTATCGCGGCCTGGCTTCGATGTGACATAAATCACATGCAGCCGTAGCAGCGCTAACCTTTAACAGTTAGCGGCGCTAACGAGGCCTGCATTGCTAACTTCTACTTTTGCCATATTTGGTCCCTCAACCTTATTTGCTGTCATGTTAGACCCCGGTTTGTGACCCATATAGGCCCATACATCATCGGCAGTGCTCTAAGGTGTACATATATTATCGGGCAGATTCTAACAGATGTATGTCTGATGGCTCAAGAAGATGAAGAGTTGGAGATAAATGAGGTTGATTATGGTTTGTCCGAGTCAACTTTTGAAGCTGACATGAAGGAAGCTGAGGAAAACAGCAAGCTTAGTGACTGGGATCCTGCTTCCATGTATAAGGTCAGTAATTTCAACTCTTACACTGATGAGGAAAAGGATCTTGCTTTTGATTATCTGCTGAATGATTTCAAGACCATCCTTAAGTCTCAAAATGACCTTAAAGATGAGATAACTAAACTCAAGAATGAGATTAAGGAAAATAAATCTCTCATTGATGTTGGTAAGAAAGCACAATGTGATCTTGAATGTCAAAGACACATTAATAAACTTCTAAGTGAAGAACTTCAGGAAGGTAAAGACAAAGCTGACCAACTCCAAAAGGTAACCGAGTCTTGGTGTAAGTCATCAAAGCTTGCTGAAAAGTGCATAAACCAACAAATACCTAAACAGGTAAAGGCTGTACTTGGAGGTGACTATCAAACAGCAGCTTATGTAGCTGATGATGAGATAGCAAGTACAGACTCTGAGGAGGATAGACTACTGATTGAGTCTCAGAAGTCAGCCTCAGAGAAGAAACATGGTCAAAACCTTAAATACAATATGTTTGTAAAGGCTAAAGATCATGGAGAAGAGTGCTCAACATCCAAATAGCATGGTAAGTCTGTGCTGGACAGATTAAGTACTCATCCTATTCAAAGAACTTCAGTCATAGAAAGGCTTAATCCAAATTCTTTCAAAAGACAACATTCTCTATCTGGCTCAGAGAGAAGTTACAAGAATAGGAAGACCACTGTAAGTCAGAGGTCAAATCACAACCATGGTAAGTCCAAAGTTGTAGATCTTGGTAAGTCCAAGAAGATCAACAGTGGTAAGTCCAAACCTGTTGAAACTGGTGAGTCTAGTAGGCATGACAAAGGTAAGTCCAAGGTCATGGAAAAGAAGTTTGTTGGTCAAGCATCCAAGGATAACAAACAAAGATCTGACAAAGGTAAGTCCCAAGTCAGTGAGCATCAATTGAATCAACTTGCTAAGAAAGTTGAAAAGTTATCCCCAACATATAATCCTAAAACTGAGAGTAAGTTCTCACAAGGATTATTGGACACTCTACCTCCTGTAATCATTGGAAGAAGGAGATGCTACAAGTGCAGAAGTAGAGGTCATGAGGCTAAGGACTGTGACGCAGAAATCTCAAGGCCTGAACAAGAACAAGCTGAACAGTCAGTTCAACCCGATGGAGAGGTGTATTCTACTTGATCTAAATTCCGCTGATCCCTATACTGAAACCTGCTTGTATTCCCATTCTGTTCCTAAGCTGAGTTGGTTATGGCATAAATGTTTATCTCATTTAAATTTTAAAAATATAAATATGCTATCCAATAAAGAGTTAGTCTCTGGGTTACCAAAGATCACATTTGTCAAAGACAAATTGTGCTCAGCTTGTGAACAAGGGAAACATCATAAAGGGTCCTTTAAATCAAAGCAAAACTTTTCAATAACAGGCCCACTGCATATGTTGCATATGGATCTGTTTGGACCCATAAGTAGTCCAAGTCTGAGTGGCAAGAAGTACACACTGGTGATAGTAGATGAGTTCTCACGATTCACCTGGGTAATATTCCTTAAAGCCAAAAGTGAGGCTGCCCTGGAGATAATTAGTTTCATCAAAAGGGAAGAGTTGCAAAAAGGTTTGTCCGTAAAGCAACTTAGAAGTGATCATGGGACTGAGTTCAGAAACTCAACTCTTGAAAGCTTCTGTGCACAAAAAGGAATATTACAAAATTTCTCATCTGTCAGAACTCCACAACAAAATGGAGTTGCTGAAAGGAGAAATAGAACCTTAATTGAGGCTTCTAGAACAATGCTGTGTGAGACAGGATTGAAACTCTATTTCTAGGATGAAGTTGTTAGTACAGCCTGTTATACTCAGAATAGATCAATCATTGTCAAAAGACATGGAAAGACTTCATATGAAATATACAATCTAGAAAGCCCAATATAGGTTATTTCCGCATCTTTGGTTCAAAATGCTATGTGCTAAATCAAAGAGATCAGCTCCATAAGTTGGAACCTAAAGCTGATCTTGGAATATTCGTTGGTTATTCCTCAATCTCCAAGTCTTATAGAATATATAATACAAGGAGAAAAGCCATAGAAGAATCAATTCATGTCTCATTTGATGAAGAAAATCTTGATCAAGCTGATAAAAGTCAAGCTGACTTAGTCAGTCTCAGTGAGCTTGAAAGGCCTAAGGAAACCAACTTATCAAATCCTATGTATGTCATAGGAGATGATAGTGATGATGATGTGTGTTCATCAAATAAATCATCACAAACTCCAAAGGATTCTCAAGCTGAGAAAGATGATGAGTTCATCAACCCCTTTGGAGCTGAATTCGCTCAAACTGAAGATCTTGGTGATGAACAGTTTGTCGACAATGCTGCTGTTGAGATTGAGGATGTGTGTTCACCTCAGAGCTCTCAACATCACTTAGATTCAGAACCAGACTCTCCATCTACAACATTCAAATTCCTTAAAGATCATCCTCAAGATCAAATTATTGGAAATGTCCAAGAAAAGGTCATGACCAGATGTAAGGCTACAGCTAACTATGTTGCTCACTTTGGTTTCCTATCTCAAATAGAACCAAAGAAGACTGAAGAAGCCTTAGAGGATGAGGATTGGATTGAAGCTATGCAAGAGGAATTGAATGAGTTTGAGAGAAACGAAGTCTGGAAACTTGTCCATGCCCCGAAAGATCATTCAATTATAGGCACTAAGTGGGTCTATAGAAATAAAATGGACAAGGATGGAGTGATAGTTAGGAACAAATCAAGGCTGGTAGCACAAGGGTATAAGCAAGAGGAAGGAATTGATTATGATGAGACCTTTGCCCCTGTTGCTAGAATTGAAACCATAAGGCTGTTCCTGGCTTATCTATAAAGACTTCAAAGTCTATCAAATGGATGTGAAAAGTGCTTTTCTTAATGGAAAACTTCAGGAGGAAGTCTATGTGAAACAACCTCCTCGCTTTGTAAGTTCAAAGTTTCCACATCATGTCTATAAGTTGGACAAGGCTTTGTATGGTCTTAAACAAGCTCCAAGAGCTTGGTATGATACACTGTCCACTTATCTACTATCCATGGATTTCACCAGAGGGAGCATAGATAAGACACTCTTTATTAAAAAGAGTAAAGGACAGGTCATTCTTGTACAAATCTATGTGGATGAAATTATCTTTGGTTCTACCAATGAATCTCTGTGTGAGTGGTTTTCTAAAATAATGTCACAAAAGTAGAAGATGAGTATGATGGGTGAGATGAAATATTTCCTAGGCCTGCAAATTCAACAAAAGCCTGATGGAATATTCATCAATCAAAGCAAGTATGTTCTTGATTTGATAAAGAAATATGGTTTTGATTCAAGTTCAACCATGAAAACACCCATGTCACCAGCCGTCAAGCTGAGTAAAGACTCAGATGGTAAATATGTATGTCAGTCTACCTATAGAGGAATGATAGGTTCATTACTCTATTTGACAACTAGTATACCTGATATCATGTTTGCTACATGTGTTTGTGCAAGATATCAGGCAGATCCTAAAGAATCACATCTTCAAGCTGTGAAAAGGTTCTTTCGATACCTTAAAGGTACACCAAATCTAGGTCTTTGGTATCCAAAGGACTCTGGATTTGAGTTAGTTAGTTTTTCAGATGCTGACTATGCTGGGTGCAAGTTAGACAGAAAATAAACTACTGGAGGATGTCAATTGCCTGGAGGGAAGCTAGTAAGCTGGACTAGTAAGAAACAGAACTCAGTAGCTACTTCAACTGCTGAAGCTGAATATGTTGCAGCAGGAAGCTGTTGTACTCAAATCCTATGGATGCAGTATCAGCTTCAAGACTTTAGCATGAGTTTCAAGAAAACTCCTATCTTCTGTGATAACCAAAGTGCTATAGCCATCACTTACAATCCAGTCTTCCACTCAAGAACCAAGCACATTGAAATTAGACATCACTTCATCAGGGACATCGTGGAAAAAGGTAAAATTGAAATAAAATTTATTTCCACCGATGACCAAGTAGCAGATATTTTTACTAAACCCCTTGATGAAAAGAGGTTTATGTATTTGCTAAGTAAATTGGGTATGCTCAACCCCTAGCTAAGTGTCTAGAATCTGAGTTTTCAGTTTCACAATGACTAAGTGTCTTAAGCTGAGTACACAGTTTATAAATAAGTTTTCATAAACTGAATAACCTGTCAGCTGAATAATGAGTTCACATGTTTGGTCGGTTCCAAACATACTTTACCTACTCAGTGTAGTTAAAATGTAAGTTTGAGTAAGTCTCAAACATAAATGACTAAGTGTCATTGAGTCTGAGCTATGTGCTTAACTCAGGCTGTGTGATTGGTTCACATGTTTGGTAAGTTCCAAACATACTTTAACTACTCAGTGTAGTTAAACTGTATGTTTGAGTCAGTCTCAAACAAAAATTGACTCAGTGTCATTAAGTCTGAGCTGTGTGCTCTACTCAAGCTGAGTACCAATCTCAAGCTGAGTACTCAACTCAAGCTGAGTGCTTGAATCAAGCTGAGTGCTTGACATAAACTGAGTAATCAGTTTACTCAATCTTGGTATGTCCAAATTATGATTTAATACAAAGTGTGATTACTTCATATGCAAGTGCGCATTTGAGCAAGTCTCAAATCGAGTATTATACTAATTCGGTATTGGTGTAATACGATAGTGTTAATAATATGTGTAAGTCACTAATATTATTTTACACTTGTATCCGTTGGAAAACGATGTGTTTCTAACCTCTAAATGTTACATCAAGCCGTAATTTTTACGGTGTAACGGATAAAAAGGGGATTTCTAAGGGTAACTTTTCTCTCTCCTCGGAAAGATATATATACCGATCATATTCGGATTAGAGAAGTTTACGCTTACAATTCTGACTTCTCACCTTCTAAACTACCTTTCGCAAACACCTTCATTGCTTAGTGCATACGTCCGATTCAATACCCTGCTTTGCTAAGTGCAATTTTTTTAAAAACCGCTCAGTGCGAATTTCCAATTACTCAGTGTATTTGACCCAACATTGACGGAATCACGTTAGTTCTCAGTGATCAGATGATTCGAGGTGCTCAGTTTAAGAACGATGGAGCGCCGTTGATTAAAATCAACAATCAACGGGCCTGCCTTGCAATTCCTCCGAGAAAACAAGGCAGAGGTTATGAAGCCTGGGTGGCTTATATTCATAAATGCCCCCTGGCATTCGCCTTCTGTGGCGCACCCTTTCACATCGTTCCTCAACATCTACTAGAGTTCTGGTACACCTGTACTTACGACCAGAACAGGGGAGAGATAACAGGGACTGTTCTAAATGGCAATAGAACAGTAACTCTTTCAGTGCAGCGGCTAAGGGATGTTCTTCGACTCCCTCATTCTGATGAGTTCGAGCCGGCTGTCATAAGGCAAGTGGCTAGGTCTGTCCTACCTCGATTGGGTCACCCACAGACAGAGGGTGTCATCAAGAAGACCACTTTTCCAACCAGTTGGGGCTTCATGGTTTCAACAGTGATTCGTTCACTGGGGACTAAGGTTGGAGGACTGGACCAGATAAATGAGTTCAAAATGCAGCTGCTGTACAATATTTACTTCAACAGAAATCTGGACTATGCTCTGCTTTTCTTCAATGAACTCAAGGTCCAAGTGATGAAGACCACAAGGGATCTTCATGTACCATTTATAAGGTACCTGTCCTTGGCAATTGAAGCCGAGCTGGGGACAACACTCTATGAAGCTGATCAGGATGTGTTCCTGTTTCCTATACTCAGCTCCAAGATGTTCAACAACAACTTCTTCCCAGAGCAAGAGGGTCTGAGTGAGCCCATGCTCCAAATAGCTAAGGCAGCTTCATCTGAAAGTGAAGCAGAGGGATCGAATCAAGGGGGAGCTTCTCAAGCCGAGACCAAAGTTCAAGCTAAGCACTCTGCTCAAGCCAAACCAGCAACCATTGAAGCTGCTTCTGGTCAGACCTCTCCACTTTCTCTCTCTTCTCACTTTTCTCTATCTACCTTTGGAGATAAGACTGTAGTGGACCCAACTCAGTCTAACCCATCTCCACCACCTTCATTCCATTTACAATCCCACTCTGAAGCCACCCCTAGTCTGCCCACTACTGCTAGGGAGAATATCCAAACATACCAAAGAAAGACTGCCATAGGTGATGCCACTCCTAAAGGCATCACTGGAGCTGAGATCACACTGATCCCTCCCCATGCAGGAGTTGAGGGGGAGACGCCTTCTCTTAAGGTGTCAACCTCAAGGCTCATATCAAACAAACAGCCTAAACCGAGTGTGGTGACTACTCAGCCCACACTTACTCGAGCCATGGGATACCCTATTATTGTGCCTGAGCAGACACACTCAGATAAGATTGAAAATTTGACCAATCCCCAGGGTCAATCACCCCCTCTAAACCAATTAGCCAACCACCAACCCATACACTTCACGTTTCTAGCCCAATAACTTCTCTTCACTTCTCACACCCTCTTGCACGACCTGTCAATGATTCATCTTCAAACCAGGATTAATTACAGGGTCCAAACTCTGGTGCAAATGAGTTTGAAGGTAAACACCAACCTTTGGATGATGCACCCAAAGACTCTCTTCACACTGACACTGCCTCCTAAGGCATCCAGCAGCTGAAAGATTATGTTGCTGCTCAGATTGGTTTGTTCCATCTCAAGCAGAAGAAGCACAAACGTCAAATCTATCAAAGGCTTAAGAAGATGACCATGGATGTTAAAGAGCTTGCCTCTGCAGTTGCTGCACTCCAACAACAAAAGACTTCAACCCCTATTGATGATGACAAAAAGGGGGAGAAGGTTCAAGCTGATACTAAAGCTGAGCTAGTTCGATCTGCAGCTGAAGCCATACTAGTACTAGCTAAAGGAGCGAAGAGGAAGGCTCAGGCTGAGGGGGAGTTGGAAATAAATAAAGAGGAACCTGCAGCTAAGAGACAAAAGGTAGAAGAATCTGAACTTGAAGCTGACAGTGTTTCTGAGTCTGAGGAAGAGACAGAAGAAGAAAAAGCTACAAGAGAGTTAATAGAGATGCTTGAGCAAGAAGAAGCAAATGAGCTTGGGATCTCTGTAGCTGAGCTGAGAAAGAGAAAGGAGGAAGAGATAAAGGACCAAGAAAAAGAAAAGGAAAGAAAAGCTTTGGCTCAAGCTAAAGCTACATACACTGGTCCAAGACCTGATCTAATTCCATACTCAGATGCAAAACTGCAGGAATGTTACTTCGGAAGGAGCTTCAACAAAGAAATCAGAGGAATGACCTTGAGCAGAGCAAATGGAGCTGTCATTCTCACTTTTGAGCTTAGTGACAAATCAACAGTGGGAATGGACCTGAGATACGTTCACAGGATGGGCTACATTGAATGGCAAAGGGTAATGATGCTGCTCAAGAAATTTAAAAGAAGTCAGATCAAACAAGAAATTCTATCTGAAGTCTCCAAGTTGATTGCTCCAGTTGAAGAACTGAGATATGTTCCAGTTCCTGGTTTGCAGTAGGAAAATCTGTTCAGATGCCTGAGGGTGGGTGTAGAATTCAAGGAAAATCAAAGTGTCAACACACCTATTCAAGGCTTTATGTTTAAGGACCAGGCATGCAATCCTAGATTCATCAAACTGAATGAAGTATGTTATCTAAAAGCTGAGGATACCTTGAGAGTTAGAAAGTGTTGTGGTGATGATGCTTCGAATCAACTAATGAAATACAGACTAAACAAGATCATCAGGGTACAACAGAAGGAACTCAGTGGAAATGAAGAAGCTGAAAAACTGTTAGATGAGATCAACAAGGAGATCAGCATCTGGGAGCTTCTACATCCTGAGTTCATAAGATAAACTGTATAATAGATTAGTTCTATTGTAAATATTAGATTAGTTCTAATATTTTTGTAAGCACTTAGTGTGCATGATCTAAGTGATCAATCATTTTGTATTATGATTAGTTCAATTAATACAAGTATAAAGTTTGATATGTTCAACTGTGTTGTGATGTGTTCATAGTTATAAGTCTGATAAGTTCAGCAAAATGAATAACTGATAAGTTCTTATTCATTAATGTAATTAGTTGGTTTGTTCAACTGAAAGTTGGTGTGTTCCAATTTAAATTGATAAGTTCAATTAAAATTGATAAGTTCAATTAAAATTTGATTAGTTCAAATTTAAAATCTTGATAAGTTTAAGATTTACTAATAATTCTGTTAAACAAACTTAAGAACTGTTTGATGGTTTTGTCATCATCAAATAGGGGGTGTTTGTTGGGAAAATGATCTCATCAGTTTAGATTTGATGAGACAAAGTTAAGTTTGTAAGATGAGTTCTACATATAACTTAAACAGAATTATAAAGCTTAGTCGGACTGAACACTTATTGTGTTTCGGACTGAGTATAAGCTGAATATAAGCTGAGCATATGGTCGATCAGCTTAGACTATATCTTAGTAAGATTATCAATATGTTTGATAAGTTGTGTTCGTAAACTAAGATATACATATTGAGTTTCAGCTTGATGAGTTTCAAGCTGAGCGACTCAGCGTGAAGACTGAGTCACCTCAATAGAGTTGCTAAGTATGTTTTGGTTAACTCTTTGGACTTCTAAGGATGAGTTAATAACTATACATGTTTGTCCATGTTTGTTTTCAAGTGTGTTCTCGAAGAACTCAGCTTGATGAGTTTCAAGCTGAGTAACTCAGCCTGACTAAAGAAGTCAGTTTAAAGATAATTTAAATATGTTTTAAATTCATCTTTATCTCTCTCTATATCTACGGAAAGGATAAGAAGACTCCAGAATCAAGATTGAAGATTGAAGACTCAAGATAAGAAGATTCAAGATTTAAGATTCCGGGTTATCCGATAGTTAGTTAGCAAATTAGGATTAGTCCAGTTTGTTAGGAACCGTAGCAACATGATTATAAATACTTATCTCCTGATAAAAGCATTCGACTAGTTGTGGTTTGATTTACTTTGTGTAACACTTTTATTTGATTTGTTCAATTTTTGCAGAAAGTGTATTCAACCCCCCCTTCTACACACTGTTGCTTGTTGTTATTCTCACCAAGGGACCAACAAGGAAATATTCAGGTAACATTCCTTCTCTCCTTTACAAGTTTATAGCTAGAATTTCATGTCGTTTAAGTTGAGTTTAGAGAGTTTAATGTTACCTTGTTCGAGTTAGAAGAGTAAAACCGAGATCAGTGTTGGTGCGAGTTTGTACGTGGGACTCTGTGTGTGTCTCCAGAACGACGACGGAGGGTGGGGTTGCGTATGTTTCGCCTGAGACGGAGCATGTGTGTGTGTGCTTCGTCAAAAACAGCAGTTCTTTTGTGTATGTTTCACCGGAGATGACAACTGGTTATGTGTGTGTGTGTGTCACCGGAAATGGCGCCGTGTGTGTGCAAGGGTGCTCGTCGGTTGCGTATGTGTGTGGGTCGCCGGCCACCACAGTGGTGGTGGTGTTGGTCGCCGGCGAGTTGGGGAGAAGGCAAAGGAAGTCGACGGTGGTAGTAATAGAAAGAATCAGAAAAAGGGAAATGCCAAATCTAGGGTTTTGAGGTTTGTGGGCTTTTTTTTTAGTTAGGTTAATGTCTTAATGCCCATGTATTAAACAAGTAAGAGAGAGATTTGTTGGGCCTGAGCCCATAACCGAGAAAGGGAGAGAGATTTGGGCCTCAGCTTTTTCTTTAGGCCAGCTACTTCAATGTATATCATTAGAATTTTGGGCCTAATGGTTTAAGTAAATATTTGGTTTAAAAAGTGATATTGGATAGCTGTTGGTTTGGACCTTGAGTATTATTTTTGGCTTAGCCTTAACAATTAAACTTGGACCTATTTTTTCTATCTTACAAATTGTGGGCTGAGCTTTAAATTTATTTTAAGATGGGTTTGAAATACTAATTAAGTTTTGGACTTTTATCAAAAACAGTTTGTGATGTTTATATTTAATCTTGGGTTTTCTTTAGTGTGCATGTATATATATATCTATATATATAATTCAAATGTATGTACTTATATAAACACATATTTAATTATATAAATATATGTACACATTTATTTATAAATGTGTATATACATACATGTAATTAAATATAGAAATATATATATATATATATATATATATATATATATATGTACACATTTATTTATGTATATATATATATAAGTATATGTTATGTGTGTACGTGATGCTAAGATCCGACCCTACGGGTTAGGGGTGTGGATCCGACGTCGAGGGTTAATAGCCAGATCCGATTTGTAATATATATTAAGAATTCGTCGTAGGTGTGAGGTGTTGAGGATTCGACTTGCATTTATAGAAATCCGACTTGAGGTGTTGACGGGAACGCGTGGCGTTCGGCTTAGGGTTGAGTTGTTGATCTAATGATTAGGTTCGGCCTAGGGTGGTTCGACCTAAGGGTTGTGAGTGTTGTGTAATTCAACGATTTAAACTCAGTATATTTTCGGTACGAGTGTTGTAGGTTCTGCTGACGGGATTCCTGAAGTAAATATTCAAAGACTATTACGGAACAAGTTGTGTAGACAATCAGGTGAGTTACTCTAACTTAATTCCGTTTCCCGCAATGCGTAGGTGGATTGTGATGTGAAGTTTTTGCTATGTGTTATGTGTATTTAATTGTGATAATCATTATGTGTTAAATGTTAAATGTTGTGATTGTGAATCACGATCGTGCCTGTTGGGCCTGTCGGGGGTGATTGACGACATCTAAAGGTGAGACCTGTGATAGTCGTGATGGGCGGGGACCGGGTTAGGCATCAAATGGGTGTGTCCCGAGATGTGGTGTCGGGCGAGAGCCGAGCAGTGTGGTTGATGGCAGGGTCTGATACCTGCAAGAGGGCGATGCCCGAGTTGTGTGATTTGTGGCAGGTTGTGATTCCTGCAAGAGGGCGAGGCCCGAGCTATGTGTTGTGGTGATGACAGGATGGGATCCTGTAGGGGGTAAGGTAGTGTAATTCATTAAGCTTTTAGCTTACTCGTTGTTGTTGATATATTTCAGGTTCCTCTGGAATCGGTTGTGACGAGGCTCCGGCACAACGGCAGTAGCAGCAGCGTTCAAGTTTTGTTTGAAATCCGTTACAGACGTTATTTTTTTTAAATGCTTCCGCAACTCGATTTAGTTTTAAAAACTTCTTACATCCCTCTGTAATTGTATTTTTGGAACGCGTGGTTGGTGTTTTATCTTATTTATTTATAGTATATTATATTTTAAAAAAATTTGGGGCGTTACAATTAGGTATCAGAGCCTTGGTTTGAGGGATTTGGACATACAAGTGGTGTGTTCGGACTTAAACCTTGGTTCGAAGTTTCCAAACTGTCCGGTGTAGGATTCGTGATTAGGGTTCCTTGCATGTTCTTGTTTGATTGTTGCTTGTGATCCGACTCATGGTTCGAAGCCGGGCTGCCTTTTAAAACGATTTTACAAATCTTTTTCAAACGCGCTGTCTACTGGAACCGAAGGTCCGGGTAAGCAATTGGTGATGAGATTATTTCTGAATTATATGTATTATTCAGATAATTGTGAAGCAAATGATGTTGATACTTAGTATACTGTGAATACGTTAAGCTATGCATGAGACTAGACATATGTGTTGAGAACACTTGAATTGGCCTTACTTCATGTTCTTGTTTGATTGTTGGGGTAGGGTAGATTCAAGCTTTCGACAACTTATATGCCTAGGGTTATGCATAACACTATATTCATACTATGCTAGACTGTTGAGCATGTGATAGTTGAATTGTGACTTATATTCAGTCAAATAATGTGATAGTTGAATTGTGACTTGTATTCAGTCAGAGAATGTGATAGTTGAATTGTGTTTTCTATTCAATCAGTGATGATATTGATGTGTAGTATACTGTGAATACCCAATGCCATGCATAAAACTAGAAATATAGGTTTAGAGCACTTGGATTGGCCTTACTTCATGTTCTTGTTTGACTGTTGCGGTAGGGTAGGTTCAAGTTTTCGACTGCCTATATTTTTAGGGTTATGCATATTACCGTATTCATACTATGCTAATTTATTGAGGATGATTTGATGTATGTGTAGTGACCTTTACATGGGTGCCTTATACGTGAAGCTTTATATGCTTAAAACTTTAATGATGCTTGACCTAAGCCCGTGAATCGAGAAACTTAGTGGTGATGCTAAGATTTGGTATGTATAGTGTGTTGGTAACAATACGAAGGCCTGTATTATTAGGAACACACAGTACACATTAGAACTTGACGGAATCATGAAGTATCTTGTGAATCTGGTGAGAGGTATTTTGTGATTTATTATCTGCTTAGCTAGAGTTGCCTTAGTGCACGTAGGGCTACTCGTAGATAAGCTAAGTGTGCAAAAAGGAATGACTTATGTGTTGAGAAGTTATATGATGTAACGCCTACCTAAGTCATAGTGCGTTATCTTCAATTTAGAATGGTTGATACGAGAAGGAGCCGAGGCCTGCTGATTAGGGGAACTGCTAATGTACCTCGGGATGGAGATACTGCCAGCCATACGGCCGGGGCGGATCGAAAGCGTCAGTCAAGGATACCGGTAGTTACTATGTAGGGTGGAGACGTTGATTCCCCTGTTGTAGATGCTGGTATAGTGGCTGCTATTGTTAAAGCACTGGAACAGATTCTACCAAACATGTTTGAACAAATGGCTAAAGAGACGGAGGGCATGGTTTCCAGTGAGGTAACGAAGGCACTGGATGCCAGGGGAATTAGCAGACACCCCGTGGCACGAGGAGGAATTCAGGGAGTTCCAGGAGGTTGTACTTATAGAGAGTTTAAGGCTTGTGAACCGTAGGTTTTAGAGGGAAAGCTGGATCCGTTGGAAAGTATCAGATGGTTAGGTGCAGTTGAGGGGACTTTCAGGACCAATTACTGCCCCACGGACCGTAAGGTCCTTTACGCAAGCAACTTGCTCCGTAATGCTGCTAAAGACTAGTGGTCTTTATTGGTACTACAGAAAGGTGAAGAACTAGTGGAGTCATCTTGGGAAGAATTCAAGGAGTTGTTTATTACAAAGTATGCTCCAAAGGTAGAGGTGGAGAGACTGAAGAGGGAATTTCTGGCTATGAGACAGACAACCGAGACTGTCACTGAACTCAACGAGATGTTCTTGGAGAAGGCTAGATTTTGTCCTGAGTATGTGGTGGATGAACAGATGAAGATGTTTCGTAATATGGAGGTTCTGAGGACGGAAATCAGGGAATTCATGGATGAGTCCAAGTATCAGACCTTGGATCAAATGATGGGTGCCAGGAGGGCTCGGGAGCTAGAATTGGAAAAACAAGCCTCTGAGAAGAAGAGCAAGCGGAAGATTGAACAGAGAGCAGGGTTGGACAAGAGAATCAAGTATTCAATGCCGAAGTCTGAACGGAAGAGGGAACCGACTAGATGCACAAAATGTGGGAGGAGTCATGCGTGGGAATGTAGGCTGGGATTCCAGGGTTGTTTCAAATGTGGTCAGACGGGTCACTTGAGGAGGGACTGCCAGGGAAAGGACGCGAAGGTTTTTTTCAACTGCTATATGCCCGGTCATATGAAGTATGAGTGCTCGCAGCTGGGTAAAGGAGAAGTGAGAACTGTTGCAGCTACACCCTTACGGTTTATAGATAGAAACATAGGAAAGAGCAATGAGGCCGCTGGAGGAGTAGGTCGATTCTTCCAGCTCACTACCCCGGAGGATCCCAAGAGGAGCTCGATGGGGACGCTGGTATTCTTTCGTTGTAGTATTTTTCTTTATATTCATTTTAACAGGTTATGACCCGAGTAGATTTTCGTGTCTTAAGTAGCCGTGCTCGTTTGGCCGATGGTCACTACACCGTGTGATGTGTTTGATGCGTGTTGCTTTTGTGTCATGTCTTGAGCAGTTGTGCTCTTTTGGCCGGGAGCCACTCGCCGATGTGGCGTATTAGTTGTGTTTTACATTCTTGTGTAATGTTACAGCGGGTGGGACCCAAGATGTGACAATAAGGGTGGGACCCTGAAGGGTTTTGATCTGACCAAACCACCTTATGACACAAACTGGTTAAGCCCTGGGTTTGATTATCCTGGTTCAATCCTAAAGCGGAAATAGATTGAACACAACTCTCTAAACCCTAAAAGGGTTAGGATCATACTAATGATCATATCAGTTTCTTAACAACAACCCAGATAAAAGGTTTAGAAAAACAATGCCTGCTTGATCTTGGGATTGCTAAAGGTAGTCCACCACTACTGCACCACCAATGAACTGGCTGATAGACCGCTCCTGGAATTACCCGAATGACACACAAAATCTCGTGTGTGTGTGTGTGGCTCGACACAAAGCAAAACCGAACACCCCTTGGGTGTTGGTCGAAATCGACGAGAGGGAGAGGGAGAGAGAGAGGTCGACGCAGAGGGAGAGGGAGGGAGGCTAGGGTTTTTTTTATTCAAGTTTGAAATGCCTTATCATAAAATGAGCATTATCTAGGTTTAAATACTTAAACCTCCTTTAAGCCCAAGCCCATTCAATTAAAGCCCATGATTTTAATTGAAGTTTCATTCCTCTCACTTTGACCCCCTGGACATTACTAGTTAATTAATTAACTATTAATTAACTGGTCCGTTAAATATTATACTTAATATTTAATTTGCCTTTAAATAATAAATGACAATTTATTATTTCTTTTCTTCTTAATAATTAATTCAACTAATTAATTATTTATTTTTCTCCCTAATAATTAATCAATCTGATTAATTATTTCCACACTGAATTATGGTAAATTCCAACTGTTCTAATTTGGGTGTGTAGCAGTGTGACCCTTTAGTTTCTTATAACATTAGATACAATGTACCCATTAATTATCTCTGCACATAACCCAACAGACTCCCACTTGTGCAAGGTAAGTAATAGTTACAGTACATTGTTAGCCTAAGGAGGTCCCTAGCCAGACACTTAGGATTACCAGGTCATAAGAACTCTTATACCCCAAAAACTTGTGATAATGTAAACTATCATAAAACAACTGTTTATGAGCAATCTATCATGAACTAACTGTTCATGAATCAACTAGCATAAACTACCTGTTTATGAATGGGTACGTTTATTATAGGTTTGTCCCTTGAGCGCGATATTTCAATTTTGAGCATGAGCATGGAGGGTGTCAACTCAAAATCTCAAGAATTATGTTCATGACATACTTGATTTCAAAACTGCGTGATAAACGACAAAGAACAGATCAGTTTGTTTGGGCACGGCCGTGCACTTACCAGTTTCTCTAATCAGTCAAGGGGCCAGAAATATCTCTCCTAAAAAAGAGGTGCAAATACCTTCTTGCATATTTGAATTTGGCAATACGGCTCCCACTGAATCTAGATACGCCCCTTATGACCACCCTGTTACGGCGTGGCGTTAAGACGCACTAAGGAGACAACCGTTACCGCATCCCAAACCAAATACCTCAGGTTTAAGGATAACCTATGTGATAAATACTTTTGACACGAATCCACGAAGTATTTTTCACGGTGGGTCAATCCAATATTCGTAACCCTAACGAATATCCGTAAATTTTGGTCCGCAAAAGACTTTTGAAGCTATTCGATATACCTTTCGAATCTACCCCAAAATTACGATGACTTTACAACCCTATCAAGGTTTCCACCAAGATAAGTAGTCACGGATAATGTTTTGAATAAACCAAGTTTATTCCTGGATGGTCCAAAACATACAAAATGGTGAAGAACAATGAAACTAATTTCTGCACCCTCCATATTCCACCCTGGAATAAAGATGCATAATTTCTACCACTTCATTGACTCAATTCACAGCGTTTATCTGAATTATTTTATTATTTTACATTGTAACTTATCACGGATTACAGAGAAAATAATATGCCTATAAACCTAAAACTCAAGACTAGTACTTTAAGGTACTCCTTCTTGGTTTTGCTAGAAACCGGTTTCACAACCCAAAAACCAATTCTAGACTTACTTATTTTATAAATTCCTTAAACTTGGAGAATTGGAAAGTAACTCCAACATTTCTGAGTTTATAAAATAATCCCCTTGTAATTAAAACTATAATTACACTTGTAGATGTGATGAACCTTACTAGCTTCATATCCTCCTTTTGAAATGATAAAACCATTTACACAAACTTGTAAACTTGAGATTAGATCCCGAGTGTATACAAACACTTATCTAATTTTATTAATAAGGATACCAAAAATATCCTATTTTATCATCTCTAACGTTAATCAACCACCAACATTAATTATCTTGACCTTTTGAACATTTTTATATATAATTCCTTTTAAGTCATTTCTTGACCTTAAAACTTTGCAATGACTTCCTTATTGAGAACCTTTCAATAAGTCATGCGTTCCTTGGATTAGTTCCCTTTCAAGAACTTTTATTTTCGATCACTTCTAAAATCATCCGACAATTATATACTTTAAAAGTTCATATTAGTATTTATCATACTTATTAGATCAATCCTTGATAACTTGATAAATACACTAGTCATGTTGCTCCCACTATCTTTTATGAAAAAGTGCATTACCTTAAAACACCCATTTTTAGACTTAGTCAATCTTTGACTAATACCTCTAAAACTTGTGTTTTTAAACACTTGCTCAGTTTTTGTAAGAAATTTAAACGTTTTATGAAACCAGAACTTGGATTTCGCATATATCCATCTTTCCAATTACGGAATGTGGTTTCATTAAACCTAACACGTGTACAAGTTTAAAACACTTGTAAAACTATTTTAAATTTCTTTGCCTAAAACATTTAGTATAAAACAACCTTGATCATAATAACTATTATAATCACCTTTATACTTTCTTAAATGTTTTGTCCAAAAAACTTTTATCTAGAAATAATAACTATTATTTCTTATCTGATCATGATCAATGCCTTGAACATTCATCTTTCATAAAATTCTTAAATACTTGTATATTAGAAAGAATTATCTAATTTCATAAACACGACTTGTGTATCTAAGTATTTATATAGTGGGACTAGCATTTATGCAACTATAACAATTACTGCATAAGATCACTATGAATCACCTATTAAGTCAAAACTTGACTTATTAGTATCCTTTAGTCACAACTAGACTAACTTGATTCATTAAAAGCACACGTGCACGGATATAAACTAAATAATTCAAATTTTCAAATATTAAAACCATAGTGTCAACCCAAGAGTTTTAAGTAAACCAGGCCAAAACAAATTCAAAAATTTAAAAAGTTTAATAACTACGAAAAAGAATTATTAAATATCCGAGCTGCACGTGGGATCTCTAATGCTGGGCTGCTTCACTTTCTATCACCTCCTGCAATAAACGATTGCAAGATATTAGAAAACTCGTAAGAAACATTACAAGTGGAAAGTGACAAAGAAGATAGTCACACGATACCTGAGGAGCCAGCCTTGCCTCCTGCTTCGTGAGCCTTGGCCTCGCCGCACTTGAAGCACCGATTCTTGGTTCTTGCCTTGTTTGGCTTTGGCTTCTTGCCCTTGTTGCTATCAGTAGCCCTGGGTGCATTTTGGCTGGGCTGGGTCTTACCCTCTCCCTTTCCGTTGCCCCCCTTCCTCTTCTTATAACCGCCGTTGCCCACCATGAGGACGTCCTTAGACTTGGTCCTGATACTCTGCTCCGCTGTCTTAAGCATAGAGTGCAACTCAGCCACAGATTTCTCCATGTTGTTCATGTTGTAGTTGACTATAAAAGGCTTATAGTCGTCTGACAACGAGTTGAGTATCGTATCCGTTGCTAGCTGCAACGGTACTGGGTGCCCAAGCCTCTCTAGGTGGTCCATGTAACCTTTTATTTTCATGACGTGGTTACTGACCGAAGTGCCCTTCACCATCTTGCACGAGTTAAATGCCCTAGTGGCATCATAACGCTCTGTGCGGGCTTGCTCGTGGAAGATGTCCCTCAGCTGGCGGATCATGTCATAAGCAGGAGTTTCCATCATGCTTGACTGAAACTCAGGACTCATCGTTGCAAGCATGAGGTAACTCACGTCCAGGGCGTCGTTGGAGCACTTCTGAAAATCCTCCCTGACTTCTGCCCTGGCGTTGTTGGCAGGAGGGTTCCCCAGAGGTTGTTCTAGGACGTACCACTTTCTCTCGTGCCTCAGCACGATGTGGAGATTTCTCTCCCAAGTGAGAAAGTTTGGCCCGGTGAGCTTATCCTTCTCTAGGATAGAGCAAATAGAGAGGTTGTTAGTGTTGGTAACGTTGGTTGCCATCTACAAATTAAAACCCGGTTTAATTAGTAATTGCAAATAAACTTTTCTAACATATATCATCAAAACCCATAAATAATATATATGAGACCTAGGACCCATATTTCACCTACTTGAAGCAAGGTTTGGTCACTTCCCGCCAAGTCATGCTATTTCTGGTAGGTAACACCCTGTACCAATCACACCTAGCTGGTACGACTCCTAGAACCTCGTAGAGCACTTAGACCCAGTCTAGTATGTTTAACTCTACTCTAGTGCATTTTGGGCCGGGACTCCCGATTATCACCAAAATAGATCGCACCACCTAAGACAGTATGAATTCTGGCCGGGACTCCCGATTATCGCAGAATCTTTCATACCCTTTCCCGCAATGGTTTGAACCCGGATGCCCAAGGTTTGGTCAATTCCGATACCCGAGTACCGTTTAACATCAAAGGTGTACCATTAGATGGGTAGCACACTGATCTAAGATTTTCTTGGGTTTTATAATTAAGTTTAAAAGAAAAACTTAATTTTCCAGTTTTTGAAAAACCATTTTAAAACCATTTAAAAATACGATTTACATATGTACCTATACTAGGTGCACAAAACGGCTTTATAAGTTCCAAACTTATAATCTTCACAAAACTTTAAATTTGTAAAAATTTAACTAATACGACTAACAACTTGTAGTCATATTCTAGTTTGTCATAAATCGTGGTTTTTCTCTGTTTAATAATTACCTATTATTAAACCCTTTTCAAAGCATCGTATACAAATATGGACAAGTATAAAAAGATCACAACCACGCAGATAATAAGCAGATAAGACCTATAGTTTTGCCAACTAATCCTAAGGTCAATCCTAAGGATAAAGGACTTGGATTCGCCTTCGTGATGTATTGCTCCCACTTGCCTAGAAACCTCCTCCGAAGTCTCCGAACAATGTGCAAGCCATCACCTTGGAAATATTCTTGAGCTCCGTCTTGATTATGGGACAAAACTACATCTACTCTATTACAAATACAATAATAAAGGGGTTGTAAGTGGCACACAGGCCTCTCCGAACCAGTACAAGATTACAATTGAAAAAGGGATTGTAATTGGCACGCAGGCCTTCCCAAAACCAAAATAAAAGAAGAAAGAATAAAAGTGAGTCCTAAGTCGGCAAAACTATAGCTATATATATCACAACCACGCAATATATATAAACAACATATATATATATATATATATATATATATATATATATATACATCAAACATGCAGTTATATATATATGAAAGGTAAACTATGCGATAAACACATAAAAACTGATTCGTTTAACTATTCTCATCTACTCTTTTGATTAATAACTATCAATCAAATATGAGAATTATAATCTTCTAATTATTCAAATCACCTTAACCAAAACAGCTTTTCAATAAACTTTGAAAAACATAACTTTATTCAAAAACTTGAATAAATCCTATGTCGAGTTTTCACTAGTTTTACAAAAAATTTAAACACGACAAAAATTGATCATTATTTGAATAACATCATCTTGTTAGTTTCTCCTTTTATATAAACTTACCATTTTAGAGTTTATTTATAACGTCTCAACTGGACATCATAAATATACATCCAAAAACCTATATATTTCAATTAGACTAATTAAAATATATATGATTACTAGTTTATATAAAACTTATAAATTTTAAAACTTAAAATTAATAACTTTGTATTTAATCGGAAAAAAAATTTGGGCCCACTACATTTGGGCCGAGAACCTTCTTGGGCCAGATCCTACTTGGACCGAGACCCCACTTGGGCCGAAACCTTCCAGGCCGAAAAACACGTAGGCCGAAACCCTCGTGGACCGTAGCCCATGTGGGCCGAAGACCCCTAACCAAACAGGCTGGGCCGTAGCACGTGGGCCAAAGCCTCACGACGTCGCCAAGCAGCTGCCACCCACCGACTGCCGACCGCCGCTGACGACCGCCGCACCTGGGCTGCCGCCGTCGGCTATGGTGATGGTTTTCTCAATTTCCGATTAATACAGAATTAAAAATTTTAAAATCGAATCCTTTTTATCTATTAAAACTAACTAGTTTTAATATCCTGATTAAAACCTGGATTTAATCAAGAACCAAAAAAACTTTTAATTATCAATGTAACCTAAAAACTGTTTCATTAATAATTATTAATCCTAAAACCAGATTTTAACCTTTTAAACAAAACTTGTTTAAATTTCTGATCAAAATCAAGCTTTAGCTAAAAGACTTATCCTTTAACCTTTTAAACATGAAGCTTGTTCAAACTTATCTGATTAAAGCAAATCTTTTATATTTTAGAAAAACAGAAACTTGTTTTTCTTATCCTATGGTTTTCGATTTTCATAAGAAGAAACAAGATGAAGTAGAAGATCATACAGATGAATCAATTGTCTAGATTAACTAGGTTTTATCAATTAAACAAACTGTTCAATAGTATTAAACCTTTTGCAACTGGGTAACAAAAACAAACTGTTTTGTTGCCCTCTTGATTTTCGAAAAACACCAAGAACAAGTAGGAGATCAAGAGCAAAACCTTAAATCTAAAAACAGAAAAAACTAGAAACTATAGATCATAGAGCCGAGGCTCTGATACCACTGAAGGGTTTTGATCTGACCAAACCACCTTATGACACAAACTGGTCAAGCCCTGGGTTTGATTCTCCTGGTTCAATCCTAAAGCGGAAACAGATTGAACACAACCCTCTAAACCCCAAAAAGGTTAGGATCATACTAATGATCATATCAGTTTCTTAACAACAACCGAGATAAAAGGTTTAGAAAAACAATACCTGCTTGATCTTGGGATTGCTAAAGGTACACCACTACTGCACCACCAATGAACTGGCTGCTAGACCGCTCCTGGAATTATCCCAATGACACATAAAATCTCGTGTGTGTGTGTGGCTTAATGCAAAGCAAAACCGAACATCCGTTGGGTGTTGGTCGAAATCGACGAGAGGGAGAGAGAGAGGTCGACGCAGAGGGAGAGGGAGGGAAGCTAGGGTATTTTTTTATTCAAGTTTGAAATGCCTTATCATAAAACGAGCCTTATCTAGGTTTAAATACTTAAACATCCTTTATGCCCAAGCCCATTCAATTAAAGCCCATGACTTTAATTGAAGTTTCATTCCTCTCACTTTGACCCCTGGACTTTACAAGTTAATTAATTAACTGGTCCGTTAAATATTATACTTAATATTTAATTTCCCTTTAAATAATAAATGACTATTTATTATTTCTTTTCTTCTTAATAATTAATTCAACTAATTAATTATTTATTTTTCTCTCTAATAATTAATCCATCTGATTAATTATTTCCACACAGAATTATGGTAAATTCCAACTGTTCTAATTTAGGTGTGTAGCAGTGTGACCCTTTAGTTTCTTATAACATTGGATACAATGTACCCATTAATTATCTCTGCACATAACCCAACAGACCCGACAACAATTTATGTTCTTTCTAGAGACAATGTCGAGGCACGGGGTGCCAATGTCAGTGGTATCTGATTGAGATGCGAAATTCCCAACTAAATTGGGAAATTTCATAGTGATTTAGTAACGAGGTTACACTTTTGTATTGTTTAACATGTTGGATTATGTGAACAGATAATTAATGAGTACATTGTGTCCAATGTTATGAGAGATTAAAGGGTCACACTGCTACACACCCAATTAAAACAGTTTGGAATTTACGAGTATTTGTGTGGAAATAATTGATCAGTTGAATTAATTATTTGGGAGAAATAAATAATAAATATTTATTTATTATTTAAAGGGAAATTAAATATTAAGTTTTAATATTTAACGGAGCAGTTAATTAATAGTTAATTAATTAACTAGTAAGGTTCAAGGGGTCAAAGTGCAGAAAATGAAACTTCAATTAAAGACATGAGCTTTAATTAAACGGGCTTGGGCTTGGATAAGGTAAAGGTATTTAAACCTAGAACAGAGCTCATTTATCCGTAAGAGATAATTTTGCAACAAAGAGAAAAACCCTAGCCTCCTTCCCCGCGCTCTCTCTCTACGTCGACGGCTCAAGAGGCAAAAAGCCTCATTGGCTTTTTGCGTTTTACACACACACACACACACACAGAGCTTTCGTGTGTTATCCGGGTTATTCCTATCGCGGTCTAGCAGTAGCTGTGGACTAACTTTAGCAATCCCAAGATCAAAGAGATAATCCCTTAAACTTTTATCTTGATTGTTCATATGAAACTGTGTAGATCACTAGTAAGATCTTAGCCCTTTTAGGGTTTAGAAGGTTGTGTTCAATTCAGTTCTGCTTTAGGATTGAGCCAGTAGAATCAAACCCAGGGTTACACCAGTTTGTGTTTTAGGGTGGTTTGGTCTATACTGGTATCAGAGCCTCGGCTCTATGATCTATGATTTCTAGTTTATCTGGTTTAGTTTAAAGTTTGTTCTTGTTTCCTCTTTTGTTCTATGCGAAAATCAAACCAAGAAGGGATGATTAAACAAGTCTTGTTTTTGATCATCCAGTTATTTAAAGTTCAAAATCTCTTGATCAGAAAGTTTAAACAATTAGTTTAAATGGTTTAAAGTTTTTGACTTTTAAAACAAGGTTTTAATCAAGAAAATTAGACAGTTTGTTTAGTTGATAAAACCCTAGTTAAAACAAGTTAGCTGATTCGTTTAATCAGTTTTTAGTTCTTTTTTTTCTTCTCTTGCTTTGATCGAAGATCACCAGAAAAAGGAGAACAATTTTTGTTTATTTTGATCAGATATGTTAACAGTTTGTTTTACAAATTAAAAGGTTTCAATTTTTAGTTAAATTAGTTTCATGTTTTTAATCAGAAAAATTAAACAGTTAAGGTTTAATGGTTAAAAACAAGTAATTCGATAAAAAGCTTGTGTTTTGATTAATAATTAAAATCGGAATTTTTGGTCTTCACCGGCGACCGTGGCGCCTTACCGGCGGCGATGGTACTCGACGGTAGCCATCGGCGGCCAGCGGTGGTCGGCGGTGGTGGCGGTCGTAAGTGGTGGTCGGCGGTGATGATGGGTTTCGGCCCAAGAACCGATCGGCCCAAAAAAAGGCATTCGGCCCAAGGACTAACCAGCCCAGTAAAGGTTTTTGGCCCAGGCACTATTCGGCCCAAGGACTAATCGGCCTAGTAAGGTTTACGACCCAAGGGAGTTACGGCCCAGCAGAGGTTGTGAATAGGTTTGTCGATTAAGATTGGTAACGATCAAAATTCTTCGGGATTAAATTAAAAACACAATTTTAACTTTCAAGTTTTTAAGGTTAAAAGGTTATATTTATATAATTTATTTAACTCGATATATTTTAACTTGCAAGTTAGAATATTAGTTTTTTATAGTTTCATCATGCATACGATATAAGTTTTACTATAAGACGAGTTTTATAAATTATATAAAGTGTTAGAAAGAAGAGCAGAACGAGTGTTGTTTTATGACCAAGTTTGTAGTTTTTTTTAAAACTAAGTTTTATGAAAACAAGAAGATTTAATTTACAAGTTTTGTAATTAGATCTAGTTTACCCAGGTTTTCATTATGGTTAAGTTTAAAACAACAAGTAACTTTATCTCGTCTTAATTAATAGTTCATTAATCAAGGTTATCCTAACGAGATAGTTTAATGCATGTATCTATATTTCTCATTTTTGATTAATAGTTATTAGTCGAAAGGATATATGAGAATAGTTAAACAAATCAGATTTTGTGTTTATCGCTTTTATTATCGTTTGTATATAATTGCATGGTTGTTAATATATTGTTAACTCGGATATTCTGTTTTGGAGTATTGGTCGAGTTAACCGGTTGTGTTAGTCTTTTGCCAACTAAACCCGTGGTTGTGTTTCTATTTCTTTTTCTTTTTTTGGTTTTAGGGAGGTCTGCGTGCCACTTACAACCCTTTTTTCTGTTATGTAATTGTAATAGAATAGGTTTCTTATTTATTGTTTTTGGGAAGACCAAAAAGACAAGAAGACCAAGAACACGGAGTTGGAAGTTGTCTACAAAACTTGAGACGTCAAATCCAGTGGGAGGTTTGAAGATGGTCATCAAGACGAGATAGGATAGTTTTGTCCTTACATTGACCATTAGGTTTCCGTTGGCAAAGACTATACTTCTTTTATTATCTGCAAGGTTGTGTTCATTTATTTATTGCTTAATCTTATATGTGTGATGCTAAATAAATAGGTTTAATAATAGGCAATTATTAAACAGAGAAAAACCACGATCTATGACAAACTATAGTACGACTTCAGATTGTTAGTCGTATTAGTTAAATTTTTATAAATTTAAAGTTTTGTCAAGATTATAAGTTTTAAACTTATAAAGCCGTTTTGTGCACCTAGTATAGGTACACATATAAATCGTATTTTAAAAACAAACGTTTTAAAATGGTTTTTCAAAAATTGGAAAATTAAGTTTTTCTTTTAAACTTAATTATAAAACCCAAGAAAAATATTAGATTAGTGTGCTACACATCTAATGGTACACCTTTGCTGTTAAACGGTACTCGGGTGTCGGAAGTGCCCAAACCTTGGGCATCCGGGTTCAAACCATTGCGCCAAAGGGTATGAAAGATTCTACGATAATCGGGAGTCCCGGCCAGAATTCATACTGTCTTAGGTGGTGCGATCTATTATGGTGATAATCGGGAGTCTCGGCCCAAAAAGCACTAGAGTAGAGTTAAGCATACTAGATTTTATCTAAGTACTCTACGAGGTTCTAAGATTTGTATCAGTTAGGTACGTGTTGGTCAAATGATCTTATCAGTTAAGATTTGATGAGACAAAGTTAAGTTTGTAAGATATGTTCTAAATACAACTTAAACAGAATTATGAAGCTTGATCAGACTGAGCACTTATACTGTTTCAGACTGAGCATAAGCTGAGTATAAGCTGAGCATATAGTTGATCAGCTTAGACTATATCTTAGTTAGTTTATCAATATGTTTGATAAGCTGTGTGTGTCACCTAAGGTATAGGTTGGGTAGTCATCTTGATGCGTTTCAAGCTGAGTGACTCAGTCAGTAGACTGAGTCAGCTCAACAGATTTGCTAAGTAAGTTCTAGCTAACTCTTATGACTTCTAAGGGTGAGTTAGTCATTATACATTTTAGTACATGTTTGATTTCGAGTTTGTTCTCGAAGAAATCTGCTTGATTAGGTTCAAGCTGAGTAACTCCGCCTGACAAAAGAAGTCAGTTTAAGAGAATTTAAATATGTTTTAAATTCTGTAATTCTCTATATATACGGTATGGATAAGAAGATTCCAGAATCAAGATTGAAGATTGAAGACTCAAGATAGAAGATTCAAGATTCAAGATTCCGGGTTATCCGTTAGTTTGTTAGCAGATAAGGATAAGTTCTAGTTTGTTAGGATCCGTAGGAACAGGATTATAAATACTAATCTCTTGATTAGTTTAGAGGTAACCTCAACACCTAACCTCACCGTCGTATGTGTTACGAATCTTGATACATTGTTTGTGTGTTCAACGTGAGCAAGAAATTCACAGATTGCCAACATAGTTCGTGTGTTCGATCTTCATATTTGTTGTGAAGTTGGTAAGTATTCAATCTGTGAATAAATCTTGTTTAGAGAGTTAGTTTGTATCTATAATCATCAGTTGATTATAGATAGAAAGTTTGAGAGGATTTAGAGATTTGATTTATACTAGGTGTTTACATATCAAGTGTTGCTTACTTGATAGTCACTGTAGTCATCTTCTTATTAATGAAAGCATTTGATTTCATGTTGTTTGATTTGTGTAACAATTTTTATTGATTTGTTCAATTTTCCGTAGAAAGTGTATTCAACCCCCCATGTACACATTACTTGCTTGTTGTTTATTTCATCAAGGGACCAACAACTGGTAACAGAGCAGGCTGAACTATTCATAAGTTGAAGTTCAATATTATGAGAAAGTATAATATGTCGACAAACAACAATTCCTCATATGGCTGCTAAAGGATGTCCCTTATTTGATGGATCTGATTATCCTATGAGGAAATTTAGAGTCATGCTCTTCTTTAAGTCCATTGATATCAATGTACGATGTCATAACTCGTGGACCAATTATTCCCAAGATTCCTGCTGCTGTCAGTGATAAGTCTCCTGACAAGACTGAAAAGGAAGTCAAGAAGCCTTTGGCATCCTAGACTGAAGAGGATTGGAAATTACATTCTCTGGATGACAAAGCAAAGAGTGTTTTGTGACTGGGTGTCAATCTGCAAAAGAAATATGGGATACTCTAAGTATTACGTATGAGGGTGCAGATCTAGTCAAGCAGCAAAAGAAGAATCATCTGAACAGATCTTATGAAAACTTCTTTTCTAAGAAGAATGAAACCTTATTTGATGTGTTTACAAGGTTTCACTGCTTGATTAATGACCTGCTAAGTGTAGGCATTAAAAAGGATGAACCTGACCTAGTGCTGAAATTTCTGGATGTGTTACCAGAAAAATTTAATGAGGTGACCATAACACTAAGGGTTGGAGGTACATTACATATGTATAACCTACAGTCCATATATGGGTTCCTGCTTAATCATGAACAGATCACAGAACACAAGAAATCTTCTCAACAACAAATAAAAGACTCTCTTGGTAAAAATGAAATTGCATTAGTTGCATAGAAAAATAAAAAGAGTTCAAAGGCCTTCATAGCTGAATCTGAGACTGAGTCAGATTCTTAAGCTTACCACTCAGACTCAGACTCAAGTGATACTGATGATGTTCAGACTATCACCGAATAAATGGCTATGCTTTCCAGAAAGTTGAGAAGAGCACAAAGGTGAATAGGAAGATCAGACAGAGGCAAAGGAAAGAGTTCTTTTGACCCCAAGAAAGTTGTGTGCTACAATTGTCAGAAGAAGGGACACATTGCTGCTGAGTGCGAAGTGAAGAAGGGTGAAACAGCTTCAGTAGCTGACAAGAATGCTTACAGAGCTGATAAGTACAAGAAGAAAAATAATCAGCTCAAGAAAGGAAAGCGTGAAGACAAGCCCAATGCTAAAGGACTTTATGCTGAAACTTGAGATACATAATCATCTACCTCAGATGATGATGATAAGTGTCTGATGGTTCAAGAAGATGAAGAGTTTGAAATAGATGAAGTTGATTATGGTATGTCTGAATCAACTTTTGAAGCTGACATGAAGGAAGCTGAGGAAAACAGCAAACTAAGTGACTGGGATCCTTCCTCCGGGTACAAGGTTAGTAATTTCAACTCTTACACCGATGAAGAAAAAGGTCTTACATTTGGTTATCTGTTAAATGATTTTAAGAGCAGCCTTAAGACTCATGCTGACCTCAAAGCTGAAATAACTAAGCTTAAGAATGAGATTAAGGAAAATCAAACTCTCATTACTGCTGGAAAGAAGGCACAATGTGATCTTGAATGTCAAATACACATTAACAAACTTCTAAGTGAAGAAATTCAGGAAGCTAAGGATAAGGCTGACCAACTTCAAAAGGTCACTGAATCCTGGTGTAAGTCATCAAAGCTTGCTGAAAAGTGCATCAACCAGCAGATCCCTAAACAGATAAAAGTTGTACTTGGAGGTGACTATCAATCCGCAGCTTATGCAGCCGATGATGATGAGATAGCAAGTACAGATTCTGAGGAAGATAGACAACTGATTGGGTCTCAGAAGTCAGCCTCAGAGAAGAGACATGATCAAACCCTTAAATATAATAAGTTTGTAAAGGCAAAGGATCATGGGAATGAGTGTTCAACTTCTAGACAACATAGTAAGTCTGTGCATGATAGATTAGGCACTCAGCCTATTCAAAGAACATCTGTTATTGAAAGGTTGAATCAAAATCCTTTCAAAAGACAGCATTCTCTGTCCAGTTCAGAGAGAAGTTTCAAGAATAGGAAGACAACTGTAAGTCAGAGGTCATATCACAACAATGGTAAGTCCAAAGTTGTTGAAACTGGTAAATGTAGAGAATACAACAATGGTAAGTCCAAAGTTGTTGAAACTGGTAAGTCTAGAAAACATGACAATGGTAAGTCCAAAGTCAATGAAAAGAAGTTTGTTGGTCAAACTTCTGATCACAAGGATAATAAACCTAGATATGACAAAGGTAAGTCCAAAGTCAATGAGCATCAGGTGAATCAGCTTGCAAAGAAAGTTGAGAAATTATCCACAACATATAATCCTAAAACTGAGAGCAAATTCTCAAAAGGATTATTGGATAACCTACCTCCTATAGTCATTGGTAGAAGGAAGTGCTACAAGTGTGGAGGTAGAGGACATGAGGCCAAGGACTGTGATAGTGAAATTTTAAGGCCTGAAAAGGAAAAAGTTGACCAGCCTACGCAGGACTCAACACCTGCTCAAACTGACCAGTCAGCTTCACAAGATGAAACGGCTAAGTGCTCATCATCAGAACCTACTACAAAGTAGGTTCCTAAACAAAACTAATATGTTTAGTTTTTCATGTGCAGGGTTCAAGTAAATGGTACTTGGACAGTGGATGCTTAAGGCACATGACACGGTGGAAAGGACTTATAAGTGAATTCCAGGAATATAAAGTTCCTAAAGTAACATTTGGTGATAACTCCCATGGAAGAACTAAAGGATATGGGAAGATGCATGCTGGCAAGGTGACTTTCCAGAAAGTTGCATATGTTAAAGGTCTTAAACACAATCTGATAAGTATCAGCCAATTGTGTGATGAAGACAATATTGTTACTTTTAGGAAGAAAGCAGGAATAATATACAATGCTAAGGGAGAGACAGTGCTAATAGCAAAAAGAGATAGGGATGTGTATCTACTTGATCTTAATTATGTTGTCCTTACACTAAAACCTGCTTATGTTCCTAAGCTGAGTTGGCTATGACATAAAATATTGTCACATTTAATCTTCAAGAATATAAACATGCTATCCAATAAAGAGTTAGTTTCTAGATTGTCAAAGATCACATTTGTCAAGGACAAATTATGCTCAGCTTGTGAACAAGGGAAACATCATAAAGGGTCCTTCAAGTCAAAGAAAAAAGTTTCAATAACAGACCCACTGCATATGTTGCATATGGATCTGTTTGGACCCATAAGTACTCCAACCCTAAGTGGCAAGAAGTACACTCTGGTGATAGTAGATGGGTTCTCACGATTCACCTGGCTAATATTCCTTAAAGCCAAAAGTGAAGCTGCCCTAGAGATAATAAGTTTTATCAAACAGGAAGAGTTGCAAAAAGGTAAGTCTGTTAAGCAACTCAGAAGTGATCATGGGACTGAGTTCAGAAACTCAACCCTAGAAGGCTTTTGTGAACAAAAAGGAATATTACAAAATTTCTCTTCAGTCAGAACTCCCTAACAAAATGGAGTTGCTGAAAGGAGAACTACAACCTTAATTGAGACTGCTAGAACAATGTTGTGTGAGGCAGGATTGAAACTCTATTTTTGGGATGAGGCTATCAGTACAACATGCTAGGCTATACCCAAAATAGATCAATCATAGTCAAAATACATGGCAAAACTACATACAAAATGTATAAATCAAGAAAGCCCAATATAGGTTACTTCCATGTCTTTTGTTCAAAATGCTATGTGCTGAATCAAAGATACCAGCTCCATAAGTTGGAACCTAAAGCTGATCCTGGCATTTTTGTTGGTTATTCCTCAATCTCCAAGTCTTACAAAGTGTATAACTCAAGTAGAAAGGCTATAGAAGAATCGATTCATATCTCCTTTGATGAAGACAATAATGATCAAGCTGACAAAGGTCAAGCTGACTCAGTTAGTCTGAGTGAGCTTGAAAAGCCTGAGGAAACCAAGATGTCAAATCCTATGTATGTTATAGATGATGATAGTGATGATGATGTATGTACATCTAAGAGATATTAATCAGACAGAAAGATGATTAGTTCATCAATTCCTTTGGAGAGGATATTACTCAGACTGAAGATCTAAGTGATCAACAGTTTGATGCTGCAATTGAGACTGAGGATGTAAGTTCACCTCATAGTCACTCAAGTCCAGAACCACAATCTCCTACTACAACATTTAAGTTCCTCAAAGATCATCCTCATGATCAAGTAATTGGTAACATTCAAGAAGGAGTGACCACCAGATCAAAGGCAACTGCAAATTATGCTGCTTACTTTGGTTTCCTATCTCAAATGGAACCAAAGAAGACTGAAGAAGCCTTAGAGGATGAGGACTGGATTGAAGATATGCAAGAGGAATTAAATGAGTTTGAGAGAAACAAGGTATGGAGTCTTGTCCCAGCCCCCAAAGATCATACAATTATAGGCACTAAGTGGGTCTATAGAAACAAGATGGACAAGGATGGAGTGATTGTTAGGAACAAAGTTAGGCTGGTAGTACAAGGGTATAAACAAGAATAAGGAATAAATTATGATGAGACATTTGCCCTTGTTGCTATAATTGAAGCCATTAGGTTGTTCTTAGCTTATGCAGCATATAAAGACTTCAAAGTCTATCAAATGGATGTGAAAAGTGCTTTCCTAAATGAAAAACTTCAGGAGGAAGTCTATGTGAAACAACCTCCTAGCTTTGTAAGTTCAAAGTATCCACATCATTTCTATAAGTTAGACAAGGCTTTGTATGGTCTAAAACAAGCTCCAAGAGCTTGGTATGATACACTGTCAAAATAACTACTATCTATGGTCTTCACCAGAGGTAGTATTGATAAAACACTCTTCATTAAAAAGAGTAGAGGACAGGTGATTCTTGTACAAATCTATGTGGATGACATTATCTTTGGTTCTACAAATGAATCTCTATGTGATTAGTTCTCCAAAGCTATGTCAAAAAGGTACAAGATGAGCATGATGAGTGAAATGACATATTTCCTAGGCTTACAAATTCAACAAAAGCCTGATGGAATATTCATTAGTCAAAGCAAGTATGTTCTTAATTTGATAAAGAAATATGGTGTTGATTCTAGTTCAAACATGAACACACCCATTTCACCAGCTGTCAAGCTGAGCAAGGACTCAGATGGAAAGTCTGTATGTCAGTCTACCTATAGAGGAATGATAGGTTCATTACTTTATTTGACAACTAGTAGACCTGATATAATGTTTGCTACATGTTTTTGTGCAAGATATCTGGAAGATCCTAAGGAATCACATCTTCAAGCTGTGAAAAGGATCTTTAGGTACCTAAAAGGTACACCAAATCTAGGTCTTTGGTATCCAAAGGACTCTGGATTTTAGTTAGTTAGATTTTATGATGCTGATTATGCTGGGTGCAAATTAGACAGAAAAATCAACAACTGGAGGATGTCAAATGCTTGAAGGGAAGTTAGTAAGCTGGACAAGTAAGAAGCAGAATTCAGTGGCTACTTCAACTGCTGAAGCTGAGTATGTTGCTGAAGGAAGCTGTTGTGCTCAAATCCTGTGGATGCAACATCAGCTTCAAGACTTTGGTATGAATTTCAAGAAAACTCCTATTTACTGTGATAACCAAAGTGCAATAGCCATTACAAATAATCCAGTCTTCCACTCAAGAACCAAGCATATAGAAATTAGACATCACTTCATAAGAGACATCGTGGAAAAAGGTAAAGTTGACATAAATTTTATCTCCACAGATGATCAATTAGGGTTTAGGGTATAGGGTTTAGGGTAGACATAAAGTTGACATAAATTTTATCTCCACAGATGATCAATTAGCAGATATCTTTACAAAACCTCTTGATGAGAAACGGTTTTCCTATCTGCTAAGTAAATTGGGTACGCTCAACCCCTAGATAAGTTTCTAAAATTGAGTTTCAGCTTGCCAAAGACTATGTGTCTTAAGCTGAGCGTGCAGTTTATAGGTATTTCTTCATAAACTGTTCACTTGGTCAAGCTGAGTGATAATTTCACATGTTTGGTCTGTTCCAAACAAGTTTTAACTGCTAAGTGTGGTTAAAAGATTATTTTGAGTCAGTCTCAAATAAAAATGACCAAGTGTCATTGATTCTGAGATGTGTGCTCCACTCAAGCTGAGTGTTAATCTCAAGCTGAGTGCTATAGTCAAGCTGAGTGCTTGACTCACGCTGAGTGATAAGTTTACTCAGCTTGGTATGTCCAAACCATGTTTTAATCACTGTGTGTTATTAATTCATGAGGCATTATGTTTGAGTCAGTCTCAAATTACGTTTTATACCGATTATGTATTGGTGTAATACAACAGTGTCAATAATATTTTTGAAAGTCAAGAATGTTATTTTACAAACTTATCCGTTGGGATATGATGTGTTTCATCTCGATTCCTGTTATATCAATCTGCAAGATCGTTATTGTAACGGATAAAAAGGGATTTCCAACGGTAACTTTTCTCTCTCATCACTAAGGTATATATATCGATTGTAACCGAAATTCAGAAGTTTACGCTTACTTTCTCTCATCTCTAAAACTTTTGATACACTCAATATACCTTCCTCATACACCTCTATTTCTAAGTGCAATCCACCATTCATTCGAAATCGAAAACCTAATCGCTCAGTGCAAATTTTGTAATCACTCAGTGTGAATCAACTTCAGGTTTAACCAATTCTACAATGGACGGAATCATTCTAAATCTCAGTGATAGAATGATAAGAGGTGTCGTGTTCAAGAACAACGAAGTGCTGTTGGTTAGAATCAACAATCAACGTGCCTGCCTCGCTATTCCGTAGCGAAAACGGGGCAGAGATATGAAGCATGGGTGGACTACATCCGAAAAGGCCCATTGGCATTCTCCTTCACCGTGGCACCAATTCACGTTGTTCCTCAGCACCTACTGGAGTTCTGGTACACGTGTGTCTATGACCAAGACAGGGGAGAAATCAGAGGCACCATGTTGAATGGGGAGAGAACAGTGGTACTCACAGTTCAGAGGCTAAGGGAGATTCTTCACCTCCCTCAAAATGATGTGTTCGAGCCTCCTGTGACAAGACATGTGGCAATGTCATTTCTACCTAGGATGGGTCACCCACAAACTAAGGGTGTAATTAAGAAGGCCACCTTCCTAACAGGTTGGGGATTTATGGTTTCCACAGTGATCCGTTCACTCGGGACCAAGGTTAGAGGACTGGACCAGGTCAACGAGTTTGAGATGCAGCTGCTATACAACATCTATTTTGCAAGAAATCTGGACTTTGCACTGCTTATCTTCAACGAACTCAAGGTCCAAGTTATGGAGACACCAAGGGACTTGCATGTACCATTCATAAGGTATTTTTCCTTGGTGATTGAAGCTGAGGTGGGCAGTGCAGTATATGAAGCTGGACAGGATCTGTTCCTCACACCAGTACTCAGCTCGAAGATGTTCAACAACGACATCTTTCCAGAGCAAGAGCGCCTCAGTGAGCCTATGCAATGGATTGCTGAAGGAGCTTCATCTGAAAGTGAAGTTGAGGGGTCTGATCAAGGGGGAGCAGCTCAACCTGACCTAGAGGTTCAAGCTGAGCACTCTGCTCAAGCTGAGCTAGCCAATATTGAAGTTGCGCCAGGTATGACCTCTCCACTTTCTTCTTCTTCTTCTTACTTTTCTCTATCTTCATTTGAAGATAGGACTGTGGTAAGCCCAACCCAGTCTATCATCTCCTCCACCTTATTTCCATCATAAACTTCAATCTAAAGCCAACCTTGGTATGCCCACTGCTACCAAGGAAAATATCCAAATCTATAATCGAAAGACTGCCAAACGTGGTGCCACACCTAAAGGCACCACTGGAGCTGATATCACATTGATACCTCCAAAGGCATGAGTTGAGGGGGAGGCACCTACTCTTCGGGTGCCAACCTCAAGGCTCATTCAAACCCTTAAGCCAAACCAGGGTGAAGTGTCTACTCAGCCCACACTTACTCAATCCATGGGAGAGCCTGTTACTGTCTCTGAGCAGACACACTCAGGTAACATTGAAAATTTGACCAATCCCGAGGGTCAATCACTCCCACTCACAAAATAAGCCAACCACCAACCCATTCTCATCACATTTTGAGCCCAACTTATTATCTTCATTTCTCACACTCTCCTGCACGACCTGTCAATGACTTTGAGGGTATACACCAACCCTTCGATGATGCACCCAAACACTCTCCTAAGGACCTTGATTCTTACACTTCAAAGGAACAAAATTTTGAGTTCAAGGGCAGGAGTCAGTCTCCCCAGGATGAAACTACCTCCTCAGGCATTCAAGAATTAAAGACATACATTGCAGCTTAGTTTGGGTTATTCCACCTCAAGAGAAAGAAGAACAAACGAAAAATCTATCAGAGGATTGAAAAGCTGACAAATGATGTCAAAGAGCTTACATCTGCAGTTGCTGCTCTACAACAAGGACAAACTTCAAACCCTATTGATGATGACAAAAAGTGGGAGAAGGTTCAAGCTGAAGCTGGGTTAGTTCAAGCTGAGGTTGAGGCTTTGCTAGTGTTAGCCAAAGGAGCAGAGAGGCAAGCTTAGATTGAGGGGGGACTTAGAGTTAATGAAAGAGAAGCCTGCAGCTAAAAGAAGAAAAGTGGTAGAATCTGAATCTGAAGCTGACAGTGTCTTCGAAACTGAAGAAGAGAAAGCTACAAGATTAATGATTGAAATGTTCGAACAAGAAGAAGCTGATGAGCTTGGGATATCTATTGATGAGCTGAAAAAAAGAAAAGAAAAAGAAGTAAGGGACTAAGAAAGAGAAAAAGAAAGAAAAGCTTTAGCTCAAACTGAAGCTGACTATTCTGGTCCAAGGCCTGATCCAATCCCATTTACAGATGCAGACATCTAGGAATGCTACTTCAGAAGAAGCACCAGCAAGGAAAACAAGAGCATGACTCTGAGCAGAATAAATGGAGCCATCATTCTCACCTTCCAATTCGACGATAAGTCAACAGTGGGAATGGACCTGAGGTATGTTCACAGGATATGCTACATTTAGTGGAAAAGAATAATTATGATGCTCAAGAAATTTAGAAGGAGTCAAATCAAGCAAGAGATTACAACTGAAGTCTCCAAGCTGATTTCTAGAGCTGAGGAGCTGAGATGTGTTCCAGTTCCTGGTCTACAATGGGAAAGCTTATTTAAGATACCTGAAGGTATGACATTCAAAGAAAATCAAATTATAGATACACCAGTTCAGGGATTCATGTTTAATTATTGGATTAGTTCTAATAATTTGTAAGCACTAAGTGTGCATGATCTAAGTGATCAAAATTTTGTATTCTGATATGTTCAACTAAATGAATACAAGTATTATTTTGATATGTTAAAATAATTATGATATGTTCATATTTATTAGTCTGATGAGTTCAACGTGAATGAACAATTTGATTAGTTCATGTTCATTAATATGACTGGTTGGTATGTTCAACTTATAATTGATAAGTTCAATTAAAATTGATAAGTTCAATTAATATTTGATTAGTTCAAAAATAAAATCTTAGTAAGTTTAAGATTTGAAATATAATTTTGTTCAACAAACTTAAAAACTATTTGATGGTTTTGTCATCATCAAATATGGGGAGTTTGTTGGTCAAATGATCTTATCAGTTAAGATTTGATGAGACAAAGTTAAGTTTGTAAGATATGTTCTAAATACAACTTAAACAGAATTATGAAACTTGATCAGACTGAGCACTTATAGTGTTTCAGACTGAGCATAAGCTGAGTATAAGCTGAGCATATAGTTGATCAGCTTAGACTATATCTTAGTTAGTTTATCAATATGTTTGATAAGCTGTGTGTGTCACCTAAGATATAGGTTGGGTATTCAGCTTGATACGTTTCATGCTGAGTGACTCAGTTTGTAGACTGAGTCAGCTCAATAGAGTTGCTAAGTAAGTTCTAGCTAACTCTTATGACTTCTAAGAATGAGTTAGTCATTATACATGTTAGTACATGTTTGATTTCGAGTTTGTTCTCGAAGAACTCAGCTTGATGAGGTTCAAGCTGAGTAACTCAGCCTGACAAAAGAAGTCAGTTTAACAGAATTTAAATAAGTTTTAAATTCTGTAATTTTCTATGTCTACGGTATAGATAAGAAGATTACAGAATCAAGATTGAAGATTGAAGACTCAAGATTTCGGGTTATCCGTTAGTTTGTTAGCAGATTAGGATAAGTTCTAGTTTGTTAGGATCCATAGGAACAGGATTATAAATACTAATATCTTGATTAGTTTAGAGGTAACCTCAACACCTAATCTCACCATCGTATGTGTTACGAATCTTGATACATTGTTTGTGTGTTCAACGTGATCAAGAAATTCACAGATTGCCAACATAGTTCGTGTGTTCGATCTTCACGTCTGTTGTGAAGTTGGTAAGTTTTCAATCTGTGAATAAATCCTGTTTAGAGAGTTAGTTTGTATCTATAATCATCAGTTGATTATAGATAGCAAGTTTGAGAGATTGAGAGATTTGATTTATATTAGGTGTAATCATCTTCTTATTAATGAAAGCATTCGATTTCATGTGGTTTGATTTGTGTAACACTTTTTATTGATTTGTTCAATTTTCCGCATAAAGTGTATTCAACCCCCCTTCTACACATTACTTGCTTGTTGTTTATTTCACCAAGGGACCAACAGTACGATTGGTAAAGGATGTTACCTACCAGAAATAGCATGACTTGGCGGGAAGTGCCCAAACCTTGCGTCAAGTATGTGAAATATGGGTCCTAAGTCTGATATATATTATTTAAGGGTTTATTAATATATGTTAGAAAATTTTATTTGCAATTACTAATTAAACCGAGTTTAATTTTGTTAGAGTATGCCCACTGAAGCGGCTACACCGTTTAAATCACTACCGATGATGTATGAGCCTATTGGGTCATACACCGGGGTCAAATCTGATAGCAACTTAAGTAAAGGGATCAAAAATGACAAAAGACAAAAGTTGACTTTGCAGGCTGAGTTAGCACCGCTAACACTTATGGGTTAGAGCCGCTATGGCTGCATGTACTTTACGTCAAGTCATCTGACAGGGCGCGTTAGCGCCGCTAACTCTGGGTTAGCGCCGCTACGGTCAGACGTGACTTTTTGTCAAATCACCTCTCCACTTAGCCAATGCATGCAAGGATCTTGTTTCGACTTTGGCCGGCTTTGGGCATGCCAAGGGGCATCTGGGAGTTTATAAAACACCCCAAGATATCCTCATTTATCTCTCTTAGCCATACACACATTTGAGAGACTCTTAAGTGCTTCAAAAGACTTAGTGAGTTACAAGAGAGGTTTAGCTTCAGAATTCGGTTCCTTGTTCATTAGTTGCTGTTCTCCAAGTGGTTTTCTGAAGAGAAGAATCATAAGGAGCTTGCTAGCACAAGGGATTTGCGTGTTACCGGGGTATCACTCCATAGTCGATTCGTTCAAGGGAGAAGGAGCAAGTTCTTCATCAACACCAACGTTTTCTGGAGCTTAGGAGGCTGGTATAACCTCCTTAACTTTCTCTTTTAGTTGCATTTCTATTCATAGAGTATGATCCATGTTTGGGATTTCACCTTGTATGCTTTGTATGTTTGTTTATATGGGCTTTATATGTTGTTTTTGCTTCCGTTGTGTGCCCTAGAAATCCCAACAGTGGTATCAGAGCCACCTCTATGTTAGTTATGCACTTGGTGGCTTGAAAAACCCGAAATTGAAATTGTTTGTTTTCTGTCGAACCGGGTTAGCGGCGCTAACCTTGAGTTAGCGGCGCTAACTCTTTTTAGTTAGCGGCGCTTACGCGCGCTGTCACAGTTTTGGTTTCATGTTAAAAAATAAAAAATAAAAAAACAGATTTTGGTCTCGAGTTTTAGGCTTGTGTTTGAGCTTCTGGAATATTTTATCTTGTTATTATGATGTTTAATTCGAGTAGCATTTATATGTTTGGTTGTATGTGGATATGTAAGTTGGTAACCTTGCCTAGACCATTTGGTTGATTATGTGTGTTTGGATGCTTGGTTGGTTGTATTATTATTCTTATGATAAATTTGTAATAATAATGTGGCTTGCATGTCATTTCATTCATCCATGTAAATGTAATAGATAAATAGGTATTTAATGGCTTGCATGCCATTTTATTCTATTGTATGTATTATCTTGATGGATGATGACACACAAGTTGGGATCAAAGAAGATGGAGTATGGAGTCCATGAAGCCGATGAAATCTAATGGAGATGGCGGTGTTAGTGGGAGCTCGCGTCGAAGACTTTGTCCCTTAGAATTGACCAAGTTCTTCCCGTTTGGCTCACGGGAAGAACGCATAGGTTTTATGGCAAGGGTTACCAATTATAGTATTTTTATGCGTGTGATGTGATTTTAGCTACATGGATTGTTTAGGATTCGCATGCTAGATAATTTTTCGAAAATTAACAAAATCACAAGAGATTTAATAAAAATGGTTTACAACTCTCTCGCTCGCTCACATACAAGATTAACCCACCTAGTGAAAATAGGATTTGTCACTAATAAGTTAATCTAAAACCAAACCGGAAACAAAAGCCCGTCTTTCCACGAAACGTAAATCACGCACCATCCGTAAGACGATACCACCCGAATCTAGTCTTATGGGATTTGGTTGTCGAGCTTAGCACGAGCCAATTCCCATAAAACTGTGTGGAAGGTGAGTGTGGTAAATTCACAATTTTGGTTGTCGAGCTTAGCACGAGCCAACTTTGGTGAGTTTGTTACCGTATGTCTTGACGGACGATTTGCAATTTTAGATTTGAAATCTTGGTTAATTGTCGAGCTTAGCATGAGTTAACCAAAATTTCAAGATTTAAAATTGGTGCAAGAAGGGATCAAACATACCAAACGACCATTGGAAGTCGTAGGATCCCGCAAGGAGCTAAGGATTGCAATAGAGATTGCAATTGGCAAAATGGTTGCAGACCTAAATAATTTTATCATGTGATTCGCGCTAACCCCGTCACATGGTGGGATGAAATATGGTTCTTAGCCTTGTTAAAGTTAATTCATTATGGGTAAATTATTTTAAGAAGATATAATATCAAACTAACTAAAGTCTACTTTGCATTTATTTTAGATGACACCAACAAGCGCAGACTCCACCACCACTAACGTTTCTCTACGAGTTTTCCTTGAGAAGGAGAAAATCAATGGAAGCAACTTCATGGATTGGCATAGGCAGTTTAAGCTTGTCCTACGCTATGAAGGGAAGATGCACACCCTAGAGGAACCCTTACCCGAGGCACCTCCAAGCGGTGCAACGAGGGCGGTCGGCGAGGCGTACGAAAAACGCCTCAAGGAAACTGAGGAGATTACATGCCTCATGTTAAGCACCATGAGTACCGATTTACAAAAGCAAATGGATCACTTGGGTGCTTACGACCTGATCGTGCAGCTGAAGGACATGTTCCAACAGCAGGCGAGACAGGAAAGGTATGAATGCTTCAAGACCGTTCTCGCTTGCAAGCTTCAAGATGGAGGGAACGTGAGTGCTCATGTTTTGCGTATGAAGGCAAACATCGAGCGCATGGAGAAGTTGGGGTTTACCATCGGGAAGGAGATGGCGGTCGACTTGATCCTCCAATCCCTGCCCAGTGCATAAGATCAATTCATTATGAGTTATCACATGCACAGCATGGACAAATCCTTGATGGAGCTGCATGGTATGCTCAATACTGCCGAAGCGAGCATGACCAAGAGCAAACCATCCTCCTCCTCCACTACCGTTCTAGCCATCCGGGAAGGCCGCATTACCAAAAAGAAGGCCGCCCCTTCCAAGAAAAGGAAGGGTAAGGGAAAGGTTAGCTTCAGAATTCGGTTCCTTGTTCATTAGTTGCTGTTCTCCAAGTGGTTTTCTAAAGAGAAGAATCATAAGGAGCTTGCTAGCACAAGGGATTTGCGTGTTACCGGGGTATCACTCCATAGTCGATTCGTTCAAGGGAGAAGAAGCAAGTTCTTCATCAACACCAACGTTTTCTGGAGCCTTTGAGGCTGGTATAACCTCCTTATCTTTCTCTTTTAGTTGCATTTCTATTCATAGAATATGATCCATGTTTGGGATTTCACCTTGTATGTTTTGTATGTTTATTTATATGGGCTTTATATGTTTTTTTGCTTCCGTTGCGTGCCCTAGAAATCCCAACAAATTTGTAGATGGCAACCAACGTTACCAACACTAACAACCTCTCACTTCGCTCTATCCTAGAGAAGAGTAAGCTCACCGGACCAAACTTTCTCACATGGGAGCGAAATCTCCGGATCGTGCTAAGGCACGAGAGAAAGTGGTACGTCCTAGAACAACCTCTAGGAAATCCCTCTGCCAACAACGCTAGGGCAGATGTCAGGGAGGCTTATCAGAAAAGCTCTAATGACGCCCTTGATGTTAGTTACCTCATGCTTGCAACAATGAGTTCAGAGTTGCAAACAAGCATGATGGAGACTCCTGCTTATGACATGATCTGCCAATTAAGGGATATGTTCCACGAGCAAGCCCGCACAGAGCGTTATGATGCCACTAGGGCATTTAATTCATGCAAGATGGCAAAGGGGACGTCGGTCAGTACCCATGTCATGAAAATGAAAGGGTATATTGACCACCTAGAGAGACTTGGGCACCCAGTACCGTTGCAGCTAGCAATGGATATGATACTCATCTCGTTGTCAGATGACTATAAGCCTTTTATAGTCAACTACAACATGAACAACATGGAGAAATCCGTGGCAGAGCTGCATTATATGCTTAAGACTGCGGAGCAGAGTATCGGGACCAAGTCTAAGGACGTTCTCCTAGTGGGCAATGGTGGAGGTAAGAAGAGAAAGAGGCGCAACGGAAAGGGAAAGGGTAAAACCGAGCCAAGCCAGAATGCACCCAGGGCTAGTGACAACAACAAGGGCAAGAAGTCAAAGCCAAACAAAGCAAGGGACGAGAATCCGTGCTTCAAGTGTGGCGAGGTCGGACACTGGAAGAAAGATTGTCTAAAGGTTCATGAAGCAGAAGGCAAGACTGGCTCCTTAGGTATCGTGTGATTAACTTCTTTGTCACCTTCCACTTGTAAAAGTTTTTATGAGTATTCTAATATCTTGCAATCGTTTATTGTAGGAGGTAATGGAAAGTGAAGCGGCCCGACATTAGAGATCCCACGTGCTTTTCAGATATTTAATAATTCATGTTTTTTAGTTATTAAACCTTTTTTAAGCTTTTGGATATTATTGGCATGTTTTCAACTTTTGGATGACATTATGGTTTAAATCTTTAAAATATTGAATTATTTAGCTTATATCCGTGCACGTATGTTTGTTGATGAATCAAGTTAGTCTAGTTGTGACTAAAGGTTACTAATAAGTCAAGTTTTGACTTAATATGTGATTCATAGTGATCTTATGCATTAATTGTTATAGTTACATAAATGCTAATCTCACTATATAAATACTTAGATCAACAAAGTCGTGTTTATGAAATTAGAAAGTTTTTTCTAATTTACAAGTATTTAAAAATTTTATGAAAAATTATGTTCAAAGCATTGAACATTTTGAAACAAGAAATAATAGTTATTATTTTTAGATAAAAGTTTTTGGATAAAACATTTAAGAAAGTATAAAGTGATTATAATAGTTATTATGATCAAGACCCTTTTATACTAAATTTTTTAAGTAAAGAAATTAAAATACCTTTACAAGCATTTTATACTTGTAATCGTGTTGGGTTTAATAAAACCACATTCCGTAATTGGAAAAATGGATATATGAGAAATCCAAGTTTTGGTTTCATAAAACAACTAAATTTCTTATAAAAACTGAGTTTTAAGAGCAAATATTTAAAACACAAGTTTTAGGCATATTAGTCAAATATTGACTAGGTCAAAATGGTCTTTTAAAGTGATGCGCATTTTTCCATAAAAGATAGTGGGAGCGTCTGACTAGTATATTTATCAAGTTATCAAGTTTTGATCTAACTAGTACGATAAATATAAGAATAAACTTTTAAAGTATATAATTATCGGATGATTTTAGAAGTTTTCTAAACTAGTAAGTTCTTGAAAAAGGACGAATCCGAGGAACGCGTGACTTATTGACATGTACTCAATAAAGATGTCATTGCAAGATTTTAAGTCAAGTTATGACTTAAATAAAATTATATATGTTTGAAACAAAAGTCAGAATAATTAATATTGATAGTTGATTAACGTTAGAAATGATAAAAATAGGATATTTGATATCGTTAGTAATGAAATTGGATTAGTGTTAGTATACACTAGGAATCTAATATCAAATTTACAAGTATGTGTAAATAGTTTTATCATTTCAAAGTGTGAATAAAGTAAGATTTAATACATCTACAAGTGTAATTAAAGTTTTAGTTACAAAGAGATTATTTTATAAACTCAGAAACCAAGGTGTTATTTTCGGTTCTCCAAGTTTAAGGAATTTATAAAATAAGAAAGTCTAGAATTTTTTTTTTAGGTTGCAAAAACAATTTCTAGCAAAACCAAGAAAGAGTGCTTCATGGTACAAGTCTTGAGTTTTTAGGTTTATAATCATATTATTTTTCTTGTAATCCGTGATAAGTTACAATATAAAATAATAAGTAACTCAGATAAACACTGTGAATCAAGTCAATGAAATGGTAGAAATTATGCATCTTTATTCCAGGGTGGAATATAGAGGATGCAGAAATTAGTTTCATTGTTCTTCACCATTTTGTATCTTTTGGTTCATCCAGGAATAAACTTGGTTTATTCAAAACATTATCCGTGACTACTTATCTTGGTGGGTACCTTGATAGGGTTGTAAAGTCATCGTAATTTTGGGGTAGATTCGAAGGTATATCGAATATAGCTACAAAAGTATTTTGTGGACAAAAATTGACGGATATTCGTTAGAGTTACGAATATTGGATTGACCCACCGTGTAAAATACTTCGTGGACTCGTGTCAAAAGTATTTATCACATACGTTATCCTCAAACCTGAGGTATTTTGTTTGAGATGTGGTAATCATTGTCTTCCTAGTATGTTCTAACGCCACGCCGTAATAGGGTGGTCAAAAGGGGCGTGTCTAGGTTCAGTGGGGGCCGTATTGCCAAATGCAAATATGCAAGAAGGTGTTTGCACCTCCTTTATAGGAGAGATATTTCTAGGCCCCTTGGCTGATTAAAAACTGGTAAGTGCAAGGTCGTGCCCAAACGAACTGATTTGTTCTTTGTCGTTTATCACGCAGTTTTGAAATCAAGGATGTCTTGAAATAATTCTTGAGTTTTTGAGTTGACACTCTCCATGCTTATGCTCAAAATTGAAATATCGCGTTGCAAAGGCAAAAGCCTAAAAATCATACCCATTCATAAACAGGTAATTTATGATAGTTAATTCATGAACAGTTAGTTTATGATAGTTTACTCATAAACAGTTGAGTTATGAGAGTTTACTTTATCACTCATTACTTTGGGGTATAAGAGTTCTTATAACCTAGTTATCCTAAGTGTCTGGCTAGGGACCTTATTAGGCTAGCAATGTACAGTAACTATTACTTATCTTGCACAAGTGGGAGTCTGTTGGATTATGTGCACATATAATTAATGAGTACATTGTGTCCAATGTTATGAGAGACTAAAGGATCACACTGCTACACACCCAATTAGAACAGTTTGGAATTTACTAGTATTTGTGTGGAAATAATTAATCAGTTGAATTAATTATTTGAGAGAAATAAATAATAAATAGTTATTTATTATTTAAAGAGAAATTAAATATTAAGTTTTAATATTTAACGGAGCAGTTAATTAATAGTTAATTAATTAACTAGTAAGGTTCAACAGGTCAAAGTGCAGAGAATGAAACTTCAATTAAAGACATGGGCTATAATTGAACGGTCTTGTGCTTGGATAAGGTTTAAGGTATTTAAACCTAGAAAAGAGCTCATTTGTCCATAAGAGATAATTTTGCAACAAAGAGAAAAACCCTAGCCTCCTTCCCCGCTCTCTCTCTCTCTCTCTCTCTCTCTCTCTCTGTGCGTCGATCTCTCTCTCTCTGCGTCGACGGCTCAAGAGGCAAAAAGCCTCATTGGTGGTGCAGTTCGTGTGTTATCCGCGTTATTCCTATCGCGGTCTATCAGCAGTTCGTTGGTGGTGCAGTAGCTGTGGACTAACTTTAGCAATCCCAAGATCAAAGAGGTAATCCCTTAAACTTTTATCTTGATTGTTCATATGAAACTGTATAGGTCACTAGTAAGATCCTAACCCTTTTAGGGTTTAGGGGGTTGTGTTTAATTTAGTTCCGCTTTAGGATTGAACCAGTAGAATCAAACCCAGGGTTAGACCAGTTTGTGTCTTAGGGTGGTTTGGTCTGATCAAAACCCTTCATTACATTCGTCGGCGGATAATCTGAGTGAGTGGACGATTCATGTTTTAAAATACATGCCACGTGCATGGGTATTAGAGCACGAGGGCCACTCAGATGTTTCTTTCCATTAACAGAATTCTTATGATATGACAATTTCCGCGTAAATATTTGAATGACTCCGTACGTGATGTAGTACTGCAAGTAGTGGAAAGCTCTAGTTGTTGAGGGTGAACTATGCAGTAAGAACACGAAAGTATGGATGTAATGCAGAAAACTTTTGAGAATATTCCGAAAATTCGTGAAAGGTTGCGTACAATGCAAAGTAGTCAAAAATGCTACGCTAATAAACGCTCTTCAGAATTAGGATTTTAAGATAGAAATCGTGAGCAGCACCAAGTTTGGCATTGAAAGTGAGTGACCCATTGAAAAAATGAAAAAAAGCGAACCTTAGTTCGGTGGGGGACAACGTTGAGAGTCTAAGTGAATTGGGAACCGAAAATTATGTTCATCAGTTTTATTTTGCGTTATTCGAGCAGTGACTTCGAGGACGAAGTCGAGTTTAAGTGGGGGAGAGTTGTAATACTCATTTTCGAAAAAGAGACTTATATTATTGGAAATCGAGAGTTAAGGTCACGCTTATATTTGTATTGAGAATTCGGAAGTCGTAAATGTTGGATTTAATATTATGGTGTCATATTTATATATAATTGTGAATTGGGCAATATATATATATATATATATATATGAATCCTTCGAAGATGATGAGTTATATCATATTTATAAGTGGGCTTAGTATGGTGATGGATATGGGTTTAAGTTGTATTGAATAAATGATTTTTATCTTTGTGCCTAAGTATTAAGTGGTAGGCTAAGTTGTTAATGGATTTAATTAAAGTTGAAGTTGGGCTTCAACAATTATTATTGGACTTGAGTGATTTTTGGGCATGACCTAATTAGGTTAAGTAAAGAAAAAGAAAAATATATAAATAAATAGAAAAATCATTTAGAATATATATAGATATTTTAGAATTTAATATTAGGGATTTTGCTTCAATCGAGATACACAGTGGCCTAGGGAGAGAGAGTGTCAGCACCGGCAACCTGTTCCGGCCGCAGCTGCTCCGCCGTCGCCGCCGTGGTCCGCCACCGCAGAGCGATCTCCGGACACCATTTTCGAAAGGAAGTATTCACGTAACATTCCTTCACTCCTTTACGAGCTTATAGCTAGAATTTCATGTCGTTTAAGTTGAGTTTAGAGAGTTTAACGTTGTCTTGTTCAGGTTAAAAGAGTAAAACCGAGATCAGTGTTGGTGCGAGTGTGTGCATGTGACTCTGTGTGTGTCTTCAAAACGACGACGGAGGGTGAGGTTGCATACCTCGCCGGAAACGACAGAGAGAGTGTGAGTGTGTGTGTGAGTGTGAGTGTTCGCCGGAGACGGAGCGTGTGTGTGTGTTTCGTCGAAAATAGTAGTGTCGTGTGTATCTTTCACCGGATATGACAACCGGTTGTGTGTGTGAGTGTCATCAGAAATGGCGTCGTGTGTATGTGCAAGGATGCTCGTCGGTTGCGTGTGTGTGTGGGTCGCCAGCAACCATAGTGGTGGTGGTGTTGGTCGCCGGCGAGTTGGGGAAAAGGCAAAGGTAGTCGACGGTGGTAGTAACAGAAAGAATCAGAAAAAGGGAATTGCCAAATCTAGAGTTTTGAGGTGTGTGGGCTTTTGTTTTTGAGTTGGGTTATTGTCTTGGGCCCGTGTATTAAACAAGTAAGAGAGAGATCTGTTGGGCCTAAGCCCATAACCGAGAAACGGAGAGAGATTTGGGCCTCATCTTTTTCTTTGGCCCAGCTTCTTATATATCATTAGAATTTTGGGCTTAATGGTTTAAGTAAATATTTGGTTTAAAAAGTGAGATTGGATAGCTGTTGGTTTGGACCTTGAGTATTATTTTTGGCTTAGCCTTAATAATTAAACTTGGGCCTATTTTATTTATCTTACAAATTGTGGGCTGAGCTTTAAATTAATTTAAGATGAGTTTGAAATACTAATTAAGTTTTGGACTTTTATCAAAAACAGTTTGTCATGTTTATATTTAATCTTAGGTTATCTTTAGTGTGCATGTATATATATATATGTATATATATATATATATATAGGGCAAATTGCACGAAAATACAACAAACTTTGCCAATATTGTCATTGTATGCAACCAACTTTATTTTCTACCTAAACAAACAAGCAACTTACAAATTTGGTTCATTGTATGCAAGTTACCTATAATAATAGGTAACTTACCAGTTACCTCTTCAAAAAAAAAAGAAAGTTGGTACCTCAAAATACAACCAACTTTCAAAATTTGTTCATTGTATACAATCAACTTTCAAATTTGTTCATTGTATACAATCAATGAGTGGTAACCGGATAATCCGGTTACCGATTGTATACAAACCAAATTTGTAAGTTGTTTGTATTTTTAGGTACAAAATAAAGTTGGTTGCATACAATGGCAATATTGGTATAGTTTGTTGTATTTTTACGCATTTTGCCCATATATATATATATATTTATAATTCAATTATATGTACTTATATAAATACATATTTAATTATATAAATATATGTACACATTTATTTATAAATGTGTATATACATACATGTAATTGAATATAGAAATATATAAATACATACACTTATTTTATATTTATGTATATATATATATATATATATATATATATATATATATATATATATATATATATATATATATAAGTATATGTTATGTGTGTACATGTTGCTAAGATCCGACCCTACAGGTTAGGCGTGCGGATCCGACGTCGAGGGTTAATAGCCAGATCCGATTTGTAATATATATTAAGAATTCGCCGTAGGTGTGGGTGTTGAGGATTCGACTTGCGTTATAGAAATCCGACTTGAGGTGTTGACGGGAACGCGTGACATTAGGCTTAGGGTTGAGTTGTTGATCTAATTATCAGGTTCGGCCTAGGGTGGTTCGACCTAGGGGTTGTGAGTGTCATGTAATTCAACGATTTAAACTCAGTATATTTTCGGTACGTCTGTTGTAGGTTCTGCTGACGGGATTCATTAAGTTAATATTCAAAGACTATTACCGAACAAGTTGTGTCGACAATCACGTGAGTTACTCTAACTTACTTCCGTTTCCAGCAATGCGTAGGTGGATTGTGATGTGAAGTTTTTGCTATGTGTCATGTGTATTTAATTGTGATAATCATTATGTGTTAAATGTTAAATGTTGTGATGTGTGAATGACGATCGTGCCGGTTGGGCCGGTCGGGGGTGATTGATGACATCTAAAGGTGAGACTTGTGATAGTCGTGACGAGCGGGGCCCAGGTTAGGCATCAAATGGGTGTGTCCCGAGATGCGGTGTCGGGCGAGACCCGAGCATGTGGTTGATGGCAAGATCTGATACTGCAAGAGGGCGAGGCCCAAGTTGTGTGATTTGTGGCAGGTTGTGATTCTTGCAAGAGGGCGAGGCCCGAGCTATGTGTTGTGGTGATGACAAGTTAGTATCCTGTAGGGGGTAATGTAGTGTAATTCACTAAGTTTTTAGCTTACTCGTTTTTGTTGATATATTTCAGGTTCCTATGGAATCTGTTGGGACGAGGCTCCAGCACAGCGGCAGTAGCAGCAGCGTTCAAGTTTTGTTTGAAATCCGTTACAGACGTTATTTTATTTAAAATGCTTCCGCAACTCGATTTGGTTTTATAGACTTGTTACATCCGTCTGTAATTGTATTTTTGGAACGCGTGGTTGGTGTTTATCTTATTTATTTATAGTATATTATATTTAGAAAAAATTGGGGCATTACAGTAGATTTGAAAGATTTGAAATCTCTTTGTCAAAAATTACTTGCAAAAATCTAGGGTACATAAAAATTCTGTTTGCAGATTGTTGAAGATTCCACACCATATCATCAAAGATCATTTTTGAAAAGTTGTACTTCCTATATGTAGCTAAACAGACCATTGCAGTGGCAATAGAACCCCCAAACTCATGCCATGCCCCTTTTTTTCGAGATAAACTTTGTTGCAAAATATGGCACATCAAACGCCATTGTGAAGAAAACAATGCCTTAAGAAAAGTCATAATTTGAAGTTCCCCTTCATACCCCATAAGAGAAAGTTGTGCAAAGATTTCAACAGAGGGTAACGAAGTTATACCTGAGGCATCATCCAGTTGAAGATGCATGCGAATTAGGGCTTCCGTGACAATCAACTCTCTGCGATCAACTATTGCTTTGATTGAGTAAGTGCCATTGGAGTCAATCAGTACTGCCGTGGACCAAAATTGAAGGATATGATCAATGTAGATGATTGGTTTGACAGTTAGGGCATAATGTATGTGGGAATTTCTCACGAACTCAATGATAAGATGGAAGTCTTCATACTGTTTGGGTTTCTTCAGGTAGGCTGCCATTTTCTAAGTATCAACAAACTTGAGTTGACCATTGTCGGAAGAGCTTGAAGATGATGACGAAGACGAAGACATGGTGAATCGAGAGAAGTAGCAGAGTAGAATATGAAGAGAGTGAATGAGAGGGTTTGAATAAATGAGGGAATTTTGAGAGAGAAATAGGGATGTTTGTTACGAGTACGGAGAAAGTGGAAGGTTTGAATTTAAATGAATTAAAATAGGCCGATTTCAGCAAAAAGGGCGTGAAGTTTGTTAGCTTGTACTAACTCTGAGAGGACACCAGCCTGTACTATCCAGTGAGTACCTGTAGGAAGTGAAACCTGTACTAAACATGTAAAGTGTAAGATCTGTTCATAACTACAAATAATGCAAAGATCATTGTGAATAATCCTTAAACACTCAGATTACTTGTCAAGAATCATCATTCCTATATTGGACACCAAAAAGGTAAACCTACTCACATCAAAAGCTTTAGTGAATAGATCTACAAGTTGGTTATCAGTGTGAACTTTTTGAACATGAATGAGTTTCTTTTCATTGCAATCCCTTATAAAATGATATCTTATCTCAATGTGCTTAGTTTTTTAGTGTTTAATAGGATTATTTACAATGCTAATTGCACTGTTGTTATCAATGAAAATAGGAGTGTTTATAAAGGTAACACCATAGTCAAGCATGTGATTTTGAATCCATAGTACTTGAGCACAACAACTGAAAGCTGCAACATATTCTGCTTCTATTGTGGATGTAGAGACAGTGGTTTGTTTCTTGTACTGCCATGAAATCAACCTGATTCCAAAGAACTGACATCCTCCTGATATAGATTTCCTATCCAAATTTGCTCCTCCATAGTAACTGTCAATGTAGGCAACTAGATCAAACGAGGAATCAGTTGGATACCACAGACCCAGCTTTGGTTGACTTTTAAATATCTGAAAATTCGTTTAACTGCAAGAAGATGAGACTGTTTGGGATTTATTTGAAATCTTGCACACACACAAACAGCAAACATAATGTCAGGTCTAGATGCAGTTAGATTCATCAAACATCCAATCATAGACCTGAACAGATGTATATCAACATCATCCCCCTCAAGATCAGCTGTCAAAGATTTGTGTGTTTCCATGGGTGTGCTTCCCACCTTGATATCCATGTAACCAAACTTTTCTAGAATATCATTCACATATTTGGATTGACTGATGAAGATCCCATCATCCTGTTGTTTCACTTGCAATCCCAAAAAGAAAGATAATTCACCCATAGAGCTCATCTTGAACTTTTGATGCATCAGGGATTCAAATTCCGTACACAAAGAGGAAAGTGTAGATCCAAAGATGATATCATCAACATAAATCTGAACTAACAGAATATCATCATGCACTTTCTTTGTGAACAATGTTTTATCAATTGTCCCCCTTTTGAATCCATTCTCTAACAAGTAGAATAATAATGTGTCATACCATGCTCTTGGGGCTTGATGTAAAACATACAATGCTTTATTCAACTTGAACACTTTGTCAGGATACTTAGGATCTTCAAATCCAGGGGGCTGACAAACATACACTTCTTCCTCAATCCTTCCATATAAAAATGCACTCTTCACATCCATTTGATAGACTTTGAATTTCTTGTAAGAGGCAAAAGCTAAGAAAATTCTTATGGCCTCTATTCTTGCAACGGGTGCAAACACCTCATCATAGTCAATTCCTTCTTCTTAAGTATATCCTTGAGCTACCAACCTTGCTTTGTTTCTGACCACAATTCCTCTATCATCATTCTTGTTTCGGAAAACCCACTTTGTACCAATTGCTCTTTTTCCTTTGGTAGATGTACCAAAGTCCATACATCTTGCACCTTGAACTGTAGAAGTTCTTCTTGCATAGCCTCAATCCAGGATGGATCTTTTAAAGCCTCATGTGCCTTTTTGGGTTCAATTTGAGAGAGAAAACTTGAAAAGAGACACATATTTGCATGTTCCATTGATTCTTTGAACTTCTTTCTTGTTTCCATTGGAGTTTGAATGTCTCCAATGACTTGATCTATAGGATGATTCTTCTGAATTCTTGAGGAAGGCTGATACTACACTTGAACATTTGAGCCCAAATTTGAATCATTTAGCTCAATTTCTTCAATTTCTTGAATATTTTTGGTGGTCTGAGTGAGCTCTGGTGCAGCGTGTAGTTGTGCTTCATTGTCCTTTTCTTGTGACTCTTTCTCTTATACATGAACTTCTTCTAAACTTTGTATTTCATTGTTGTCTAAGGCATCTGTTTCAGAAGAGTGAGCTTTATCTTTTGGAGATGATGGAGAAGAAGAATTTGCAGTGAAACTTGGTGGATCAACCTGAAAGGTTGGAAAGAAAGCATAAGCCTTGGATGTTGCTTCCTTATTCTGAGTTGACTGATTTTGCTGTGCATCTGCATTGTAGCCATTAAAGGAGTTGGTGAATTCATCTCTATCAAACAACTCATTTGGACCAACTCTTGAGACATTTAAAGTGTGTTCATTGAATGTGACATTGGCACTTTCTTCTATGATTTTTGACACTCTGTTGTATACTCTGTATGCTTTTCTCTGAGTAGAGTATCCAACAAAAGAATCATTCATTCACTTTGCTGTCAAACTTCCCTAAATGGTACTTAGTATTGAGAACGGTGCAAGGACATCCAAATGGTTTTAAAAAGCTTATGAGTGTCTTTCTCCTGTGAAGGAGCTCATATGGAGTCTTTACATGATTCTTGATGACCAGGATTCTATTTTGAACATAGCATGCTGTGTTGACTGCTTCAGCCCAAAAAGTGACTGGGAGTTTTGAATATGCAAGCATAGTCCTTGCTGCTTCTATGAGAGTTCTGTTTCTTCTTTCTGCAACTCAATTTTGTTGAGGTGTTCTTGGAGCACTGAAGTGTCTTGTAATGCCTTTTGAATCATAGAATTCATTTAAGATTGAGTTTCTGAACTCAGTGCCATTGTCACTTCTCATCATTTTCACCTTTGATCCTGTTTGGTTCTCAATTCTAAGCACATATGATTTAAGAATTTCACTTGTTTCGTCTTTACTTTTAAAAAAGTACACCCATGTGAATCTTGAAAAATCATCTATAATAACCAGACAGTAGGATTTCTTGCCAATGCTCATGACATTTGTAGGACCAAACAGATCCATGTGCAATAAATGTAGTGGAGCGTCAATTGAATTGATTTCTTTTGCCTTGTGAGAGGACTTGTGTTGTTTTCCCTTCAAGCATGAAACACAGTGATCATTACAGATGAATTCCTTCTAAGGCAGTCCTCTTACTAGTCCTTGTTTGACCAACTTGTTCATAGTTTTGACATTCACATGACACATTCTTCTATGCCATAAGGAAAACTCATCAGCGGTGGCCTTGGACAGAAAACAAGCTTCTTCTGAAGTTGGTGTGGCTTTTGCCATATCCAAGCAATACACATTTTCATTCCTAGGAGTTCGTAGAAGAATTTGGCTTTCATCCAATATTTTAAAACCTGGAGCAAGAATGATACACTCCTTCTATGTGAATAAGATGTTGTTCTTCTTGTCACATACTTGAGATACACTCAACAGATTGTACTTCAGTTGCTCAACATAGAAAACACCAGAGAAGTTGAGCTTTCCATTTGAAACCTGACCTTTTCCTATTATTCTACCTCCCTTTACATCTCCTCCAAATGCAACATAACCACCATCACATTTTTCAAAATCTTGAAGAGATTCTTTGTCTCTAGTCATATGCATAGGGCATCCACTGTCTACATGCCATATATTCTTCTTTCTAAGTGGTGGCATGCCCTCTTTTGGCTTGTCATCATTCTTTGTCGAAGTTTCTGCCATTAATGCCTGATTTGAAGCAGCATATTCAACATGTTCACTCCAATCAAAATGTACATCTACTTGTGATACGAGATCTGTCGAACTGTTGCTTTGATTGCTTCTAATGGTTGAGGAGTCCTTTGTGTTTTCTTGCCATCTTTATCCTTTGCATTCTCTTGCAAAGTGTCCAAGTTTGTGACACTTATAACATTCAACTTTGCTTTTGTCAAATCCAGCCTTGTCATCTCTTTTGAGACCAAAATCTTTCCTTCTAGTTATCTGAATAAATCTCTTTGCTCTCATTGTAAGCATAGCCATCTACCACTTGATGTCCATCTCTTTCAAATCATCTGGATGAACATGTTCTAAGTCATCATTCACTAGTGAGGATTTAACATGGCTTGAAAAGAATGTTTCTAACGCATCATCACTTGTTACATTCACCCATGTGGATTGAGAAGCATTTGTGTTTTCTCCAATTGATGAGACAAAGGTTGCATTCTGTGAAAAGCTTAAAGGTTTCCTTTTTGCCTCGACTTCTGCTTCAAATACCCTAAGATCATTGTAAAGGTCATCTAGTTCTTTTCCTTCTAGGTCATCACTTTGCCTAGATGCAACTGTATACATAGTTCATTCTTCTCCTAGTGACCTTAGAAACTTTCTGTTAACGTCATCTTGATCTATCTTGACCCCTGCAATTGCCAATTCTCCCACCAATTTGTTGAATCTGTCAAAAGTTTGAGTCATTGTTTCTTCCTTTCCTGCACTGAACTTTTCATATTGCTATTTCAGAATAGATCTTTAGTTTCTTTTGGTGCTTTTAGTTCCAGAGAACCTTTTCCCCAAGGCATTCCAAAGTTCCTTTGCATCTGAACATCTAATAAATTGATGTTGATATTCATTAGGAATTGCAAGAAATAGAGTACTTAATGTCTTCATCTCACTTTGCCTCTCTTTTCTTTCCAAATCATTTGCTGGTGGATCCCTTAGTAGTTTGTTTCCATTAGCATCAAGCTTTTGTGTTCCTTTAGGACCATTCTCAATGATATCCCACATCAAGTAATCCGTAAGTAGGATATATTGTTTGATTCGTATCTTCCACAAGTCGAAATCATTTGCCTTTAACATTGGTACTTTTGTTACTAGCACTCCCTCAGCCATGTCACCCATAATGACTTAGATCACCCAAGAAACTTTGCTTATATGAATTCTTGATGATCTTGGATCGAAAGCTAGCAAGTAGTTAGGATACCACTTGTTAGGATCGAATCGAATACCAATAAATCAACCCAAGATATAAACAAATAAGTTTGAGGAACAACTATTTGAATTATCAAGAACACAGATTGTATAATGCTAAAGTAAATAACAATCAAAAGCCCCAATATATTAATTCAAAATCTCAATTGCAAGGGTTTAACCTTGAGGCTTCGTCCCTTTTTCATCACAGGTTCAACATCTATTTATACTAAAACAAAGTAAAACAAACTTGCGAATTAATAGATGTTTATCGAGATCATTTAGTTATGGATAGACACCTACTTTATCTTCTCATAACAATCACTCCAAAGTTCAAACGACTAAAGTTTATCGCGAACGTTCAGCAACTTGACTTGATCTCTCAACGAACAAAGCTTATCCATTCCTCAAAAACCGCTACCTGTATTAACTTGATCAAACCTGCACTAATCACCTTCACCTGTACAAACCTCCACCACCTGTACTAAAACCAAACCAGCATTAACTATAAACCAGTATTAATCCCAACACTTCATTAATTACACTAGACGTCCCCAAAATTTACATTTTTTCACGCCTATAGTCTCTGATCCACATGAAAGAACTAAAATACCCCAAACCCCTTTTTTTTAATCAAATTTTCTTAATTTAAAATTAATTTTTCATATTTTAAAACTTAAAACAATATATTAATAATTTTAAATTAATATTTAACACTTTTTTAATCAATTCAGACACCCCAACCCCTCCATTGTTTGACCTCCACCATGACCACACCACCACCTGCAACTCCGGCCACCGCCTTCAACTCCGGCCACCACCATGACCTCCTAGCAACGAAAAAGATACAAACACCCCCAACGCCCCTTTCCCCGTCGATCCCTTGCAAACCAGATCTGTAAACAAACACCACCGCCACATAAAATCAAACCTAGATCTGTAAACAAGAACAATAAGCAAACCACCACACACACAACACCATCGCCATCATAAACATGAACAAGAACAAGACAATCGCCACTTAGATCTGAACCAAAAAACCCGAGAACATAAAAACCATCGCTAATCAGATCTCAAAAAGAACAAACCCTAATCATCATCTAAGAACCTCCTTCCCGTCAGTCCTTACACCAGCACCATAGTTCACCACCACCGTCACCATGGCACCACCACCGTAGCCCTTCACTGTACACATACACACACACAGATCTGTTGATCGAGAAACACACAGACACATATCTGTTGATCGAGAAACCCTAATCACTAACATCCGACTTGAAGATTTCACATTCTACGATGGTGAAGGCAAAAGAGAAACCAAAAAACAAACACCCCCACACCGCTGGCCACAACCTCGAAGTGTTCTTGATTGTTTCAGATTAGGGTTTTGCATGTTACACACACACTCAAATCTGCGATGGTGAAGGCAAAAGAGAAACCAAAAACCCCTAATCGCTTAGCAGATCTGTTAGAGAGAGACCGAAGAGAGGCGGTGGCGGTGGCGGTTGCGGCTGTCTTCTCCGGCGGTAGAGGGATGACGGAAGTTGTGGTGGTTAAGAGAGGATACGAAAGAGAGTATGGAAGGGGGAAAGGTTTTCTTTTTTTATGTAATAAAGTAATAATAATTTATAATAATAATAATAGTTTATTAATTAGAAAGAAATAAAATATAAAATAAAAGTCTAAATTAAAAAGAAAATGGTAATTTAGTCCTTTCATTTGGACAAGGGACCACTGACGTGACAAAACATAAACGTTGGGGACGTCTAGTGAATTAATAAAGTTCAGGGACGAACGGTGCAATTTGGGATAAACCAACGATCCGTGTAATTTACTCAATTTTATAAAAAGAAAAGAAGAGAAAAGAGATTTAGGTTGATTTCTCATTTTTATATCTTTCTTTTCCTTCCCTATTACCCAATGTCACATCAGCGTCACATCATTTCCTTTTTCATTCGCTTCTCCTTACCCAAATCAAGTGTTATATCTTCCTTTTCCTTATCCAAATTTTTCCCACATTTTTTTATTTAAACAAAATAATTAAACTTAATTATCTTTTTCGTTAATAAATAAAATATAAATTTCAAATTTCAAATAAAATTCTAGAAATTTAAAATTTAATAATAATAACTAAAATACATAAATTATTAAAATTTAAAAATTACGTAAAAACAATAATAATAATAATAATAATAATAATAATAATAATAATAATAATAATAATAATAATAATAATAATAATAAAAATAAATAATAATAATAACTAAAAACTAGTCGCCTCTGTTGTCAGGCATTTGAATACTCCAAATGTGTTCGACCAAATCAAACCGAAGGTTGTTATGAGTCTCTAAGTCTTTTACTTCTAGAACGTTTGCTGCCCGTTGTTCTTGGCTAATAGTTACTTCTATATCATCCGCTACAACATCGTCATCATCCAAACTGCAAATCGCAAGGCCTTCGTCTTTGAGGATCATATTGTGTAATATTATGCAAGCGTATATAATACTCCTTAATATTGCCATCGACCATGATCGTGGCGGGTAGTGAAGAATGTGTCAACGTTGTTTAAGCACACCAAAAACACGTTCAACGTCTTTCCTTGCTTATTCTTGTGCAGACTTGAACTTTTTCTTTTTGTTGACTTGTGGGCTCGTAATTGATTTAAGAAAAGTTGCCCACTCCGGATATATACCATCAGCAAGATAATATCCATGTTTGTAAGTCTCTCCATTCACCTCAAATGGACACTCTGGTGCTTTGTCTTCGTACACGTCCTTGAATAAAGGCGACTGCTTGAGAATATTGATGTGGTTGTTGGAACCGGAAACTCTGAATAATGCATACCAATTCCATAGATCATGAGATGCCACCGCCTCTAGTATTATTGTCGGTGGCTCATGATCACCTCTCATATATTGACTTCTCCATGCTACACATGGAAACTTGCCCAAGCCCAATGCATACAATCTATGCTACCTATCATGCCGGGGAAGCCGTGTTTCAATTCATGCACGGCGTACAGACTCTGAACATCATCATTAGTAGGCTTGCGTAAATATTTTATTTTATAGAGGTGAATAATACCTTTGCAGAAATAGTGTATGTAATCCCGTGATGTCTTGTCCAACATCCTCAAGTACTCGTCAAGAGAATCAGTAGCCAACCCGTATGCCAATTGCCAGATAGCATAAGTACACTTTGTATAGGTGAAAACCCCTTCCGTCCTCTAACATCCCATGCCCACTTGAAAATTTCATACTCTTCCTCAAGATCGTGAACTATACGCTAATATAAACCTCTCGCCGGCCTTCTAGTTTGTCGACACGATATTTTCTCATTGTTGTCAAAAATTAGTTGTGACACATTTATAATAGCTGGAGGCATGACCCTGCTATCTCTCTTGAATAAACCGTTAGTCGAAGTTCATGACTCGTGAAGTTGATGACTCGTTTGGTGAATCCATATGAAAATTATGTAGATTTATTTTTACAAGAACATAGAGAGTAGGTAGAGAGAATATGTAGATGATGATGAAAATGAGTGTGAAAATGATTAATGGGATAGGTTGTATATAGAGGTGAGATTTGTGAAATATATATATTTTTTAAGAAAAACGGTCGAATATTTAAAAAATAGCCGTTTGAGGGAGGTGAGAGTGAATTATTCTCTCCATCGAGTTCCAAGCAGGTTCAGAAGCCCGATGTACCTACTCGATTGGGGTACCCGCATTTCGCGTAATGGTGTTCCCGGGCTAACTCGATGGCACCCGAAGCCATCGAGTAATGCATAACGTACGGTCTAAGGCCATGAGTTATACCTCCCTTTCCCTTCTCCCTTACCAAATGCCACATCAGCGCAACACCATTCCCTCTCCCATTCCCTTCTCCCTACCAAAATCAAGTGTTATACCTTTCTTTTTCTTACCCAAACTTTTCCCACTTTTTTTATTCTTTTTTTATTTGAACAAATAATCATTTATATAAATATTATAATTCATTAATTAATAATTAAAAATTCATAGAAGACTAAAAAATAAAAAATTACATAATTTAAAACTTAACTAAAATCTAAACTTTTAAAATAAAAAAATTACATAATTTTAAACTGAAAAGTAAACAATAATATTTAGTCAAGTTTAGACCACCCGTACTTGACTCGTATTCTTTCAATTTCACATCCGCTGCTTGTATCTCTAATTGTTTTTTACGATGCGAGAGAAAGCGGTCATTTTTCGAATTTAAGGATGATAGTTTGTCCAACAACGATGTGATGCTCTCTTCTTTCGACTTGTTTCCGGTTGATGCCGATGCCAACCACTTCCCCCGATTCCTACGGATGGGTCATGTAGGTTCGGTTGCCTCATCATCTTCGTCTTCTTCCTCGTCACAGTCTTCGTTGAGAGTAATATGGACGTGTGCATTGGAAGACCCCGTGGTGGATCTCGGATTGAATTCTGAAGTTTTGCTTCGTATTAATGGATGGGGGTGGCTTCAACGGGGGAACTTGGTACCATTTGGGAGAACTCCTAAGAATTTCCCAACATCATTCGTGACCGAATGCAATACCATGATTATCCTCGTTGAACGTGATTTTTAGCATGTCGGTGTCGCTCATTCCACAAGCTCTTGTGTTGAAGAGGTTGTTGAAAATCCCCGAAAACTTTGTTACCTTAGCGTTGATGTCTTTGAACTTGGCATTTAGTTTGTGCACATTGCGGTAGTTGGCTGGTTTGCCAAGTTGAGTTTCAAATGATGACAAGACACGATTCAAAAAATGTTCTATATACAATAGTATTATATTAGTAAAAAAATAATAATAATCACGTAATAATAATAATAATTACTTAATAATAATAATAATAATCATAATAATAATGATAATGATAGTAATAATAATAATAATATTAATAATAATAATAATAATAATAATAATAATAATAATAATAATATTAATAATAATAATAATAATAATAATAATAATCTTAATAATAATAATAATAATGATGATGATGATGATGATGATGATGATGATGATGATGATGATGATGATGATGATGATGATGATGAATAAAGAATACTACTTTGTTTCTGTTAGTTTCCAACTACGGCTTCTTCCGAAATATCGACCCACGCCGTGACCAATGCAACCTCTTCGTCATTAATTAGTCCATGATATTGGTTTAGCTCGGTTAATATATGGCTCGGTCTTCTTCCTTTGCGATGGACCATCATTTTGTGTTTCCGGTTGCGGTACCGGAATTTGCGATGCTTTCTTGACGTTGTGGTTGTTGTTGGGTTACCGGCACATAATCGAAAAAGTCAATCTTCTTGGGTGAGAGGGAATTATTGTTTTTGAATTGGGTACCCGAGATGCGAGAGAGAAATTTTGTTGAGATTGACTAATCATCCCTGAATCTAGGTTAGGCAAAAAAATGTATTTGGTTGATAGGTGGGTGGCGGCATGTTTATGAAAAACGGATTTTCCGGCGTTGAGGTGTGGAACTCGTAACCCTTGATCGGTTACGTCCGGATGAAGGTGGAGTATTAAACTCATTGGGATCCATAGTAGATAATTTGAGAGTAAAATAGTAGATGAAAGAATAGAATTTGAGAAGAGAATATGATAAATTGTGTGAGTAAAATAGGGTGAAATGGGTAGTATATATAGGTGATAAATAGTTGAATAAAAAAAGAAAAAAATTACCATTCAACGGTATTTTTTATAAAAAAATGTACGTTGGAGAGGGTGGGGTGGGAGCATGCTACTCGATCGAGCTTCAGGACCCGAGCTCCCTACCCGATTGACTTACTCGCTGCAATCGTTTTGGTGTTCCCGCGGTTACTCAATGGCACCCTAAGCCATCGAGCCGCACATAACACATGTTCTAATCTTCCACCCAAAATTGAAAAGATTTAAAGAGAGAAGATTTTGACATACATACTTTTTTGGTTAATTACATAAATATCCATAGTCCTAGTATTATATAGCAGTAGTCTACCATTGTTTATTGTTCTCGGCCTCAATTTTTCTTCGTTCTACGTGTATACACATTGTTTCTTTTATATGCTGAATGTATTTAGGGTTTATTTTACTAGAATCTTTTATATTCCACTACGTGGCTTTTAATTCCACGTATTCATCATTTAATAGATTAGAATGTGTTCATTATATTTTTATTTTAACTGTATATTGTAATGCATATTTAGATAAAATTGAAAATTATATACGTGCATATATAGATTTAGGTGTAATATTATTGCAATTATAAAATAAAATGCTACAAGTGAACATTATTTTGTTTGCAAACATGAAAATTGATGGCATTATATGATTTTATTATATATGGGTATAACTGTAATATTATACATTTCTTTTTTATTTATTATTAATTAAGGAACACATAAATACATAATTTCTTTTCTTTTCCCTCATGTTTCTGGAAGGGTTAAAGTAATTAAATAGTTGTCATTTTCCCCCATATTCAACACCCTATTACTGTTTTTTAATGATTTGACTCATTTTAAACTTGTTTTTTTTTGTTCTTTTTGGTTTAAATTTATAGATAACTCGATTACCTTTTCATATAATCAAGAATTTTAATATTTATTATGTATTCATGGAGAATTTCGAGTTTACAGTGTTGAATGATTATACGATTTTCAATTCTAAAAGAGGGCAGAACAAAAAATGCATTTTTCGCTCAATTCTTAGTTCTCTTACAAAATTCTTTTTAGAGATTATAATAGGTAATCTTTTACCTTTCAAATGACACTAAATTCTTGAATTCTAATCAAGTATAGGCTAAGAAATTGTTATTTAAAGTCGACATGACCCATTAAGCGTTCTTACGGCATTTTGATTATTTGACTCATATTAGACTCGTCTTTAGTAGGGTTTTTTGTATTATATTATAGACAACTCGATTAACTTTTCATAGACACAAGAATAATTAAATTCATCAAGTATAAATTGAGAATTTTGGGTTTAAAGTGTTGATTTTGAGGTGAAGAAGATAACGGGGAAAGGTGATTTGCTATAGTAGGTCAAAATCAACAAAATTGGCATATTAACACGTTTTTTTATGAGTTTACTGGCCACATATATTTAATGGCTTTCACCTTTTCATGAACACAAAAACTAAAGACTTTGTTAACTTCTTTCCCTTTCTTTTCTCTCCGAATTATCCCTTCCCTTCTTTTCTTTCTTTAATAAAACTTGGGAACACAGTGTAATGTTGTGTTGCTGGGTTTTATTTTTGAGACGAATGAAGGGATCCGAAAGAAAGTAAAAAACAAGTTGTCTCTAGTAATTTAAGGAATTAATTAGTTAAATTGTCATTTATAATATGAATTGGTTAAATGGTCATTTAACTTATGGTTTTATGCCGTTTTAGTTTTTTAACTTCAAAAATAGTGAAGACAGTCTTTTACGAACCACTTTATGGCATGTTTAACAGATTCCATTAACCATCTCGGTTAAGTCAGAGTAAAATAACAATTTTACCCTTATTGAATTACATGTTTTAATTTACTATGTATTTAATAAAAAATTAAATCAATTATCTCCTCTCTCTCTCTCTCTTTGCACATCTCACTCTCTACACTTTTTTCTCTACAAGTTCTAATTTATTATTAAATCAAACAGTACATTGACACTAATTAACCTATTTTGTACCTTTACAATCTATTTGCTGCAGCTTTTGTAGACCCAACAATTTGATGACATTAAATGAATGATGCTCACCTTGATTTAGTGATTTGAACCAAGTATGATATTGGTTAACCAATGTTGATCATAACTAACTTATTTCATTCTATGCTTGATTGAACCACCAAATGTAATTGTAATTCATCTACTTGAACCTTTAGCATTTATTGAGTCTACAATATTGACTATGATTCACTAATTTGAACCAACTATAATATTGATTGACATGAAATATGATTGTAATCCACCTATATTAATCAAGTTCCACCTTAAGTGACCAAAATTGATTATAATTCACAATTTAAAGACTTTTCTTTTGTAACTAATTTGATACGGGTTAGTGACAAATATATTAAATATTAAACAAATATTATTAATTAAATTCCGAAAAATGTCACTATCTATCATTAAGAGACGAATTTTTTCTCCAACTAATTTGCTAAATTGCCATGAGTTAACAATAAATATAGTTATATTTAATAAACAATTATTAAATTAGAAAAACCATCGCTAAACTGTCGCAAGTTAGCAAAAATTTAGGGACGAATTTGATTGGTTGCTAATTTGCAACGGATTAGCGATGAAATGGGTAGATAATTTGAATGGATTAGCGATGAAAATGGGTAGATAATTTGAAACCGTCGGGTAAACTGTCGCTAATTAGCTATGGTTTAGAGACCGATTTTATTCATTGCTACTTTGCTACGGATTAGTAACATAATTAGCAAATGATCTTAAACTGTCGCTAATTTTCTCAATTAGCTACGGTTTAGAGACGGTTAGTATTTGTTGCTAATTTTCTACAAATTAGTAACGGAAACAGCAAACCGTCGCTAAGTTTTCGCTAATCAGCTAAGGTTTAGAGACATTTAGTATTTGTTGCTAATTTGCTACAAATTAGTAACGGAAATAGCAAACCGTAGCTAAACCGTCGCTAGCTACGGTTTAGAGACCGATTATATTTGTTGCTAATTTACTACGGATTGGTAACGGAAATGGAAAATGATCTCAAACCGTCGCGCTAATTAGCTATGGTTAGAGATGGAATTTTTTAGTTGCTAATTTAGCACGGATTTGCAAGGAAGGTAGTATTTTTCTTATATTTAATTTTTAAATCAAATTTGTTGCTAATCATTCGCTAATTAACGACGGATCTTGAACGTCTCTAAAATCCGTTGCTAATAGGCAGTTTTCTTGTAGTGAGAGGTATCTACTTACAATCCTTATAACCCATTAAGACGGAATGGAGTATTATGAGAGGTGATATATCCTCCTAATCCATCATCCTACTTATCCTCCTACTCACAAGATGAGAACAAGTGTTGAAATCAAAGGAGGAGATGAGGAATGAGAATAAGTGGAGTCCACATGTCAATTTATGGTGAGTAGGAGGATGAAGTAGGAGGAAAACGTAGGAGGATATTTTATTTTTGGAGTATTATTTGTTGAATAATTCTTGAATCAAAACAAGTCCCATAATCATACTTGATCAATTTAACACATTAGAATGAGAAAACTTACTTGGTTGTCCAAGTTTAATGGATGTTGAAGGATTTGTAGATGATGATCCAACCATGACACTTGTTCTTCAATTGTAAATCCTTGATTGCATCATACCCTGATGGATAGGCTTGAATCAGATTTCTTCCCTTTTGTTCTTGATGGTGTTTTTAGGCGTGAGTAGGAAGAAGAAACCATAAATCCCTCTCGATGATATATATATATATATATATATCATGTTAGATTAAGAGAGAGAGGTTTTCTTAACTCATTCAATAATATACATAAATGATGCATAATGAAATTACCACTTTGCCTTTAATTTGTTATTTCCATCAAATAACAATATACATACATACGTAAGATATATTAGGGTAAATCATAAACATCCTTATAAATTAGAACACATTACATAAATGGTCCTTAGGCCATAATAATTTACATATTCCAAAATTCTCCCACTTGGCCGAGTGACCATTTATCATTAGTTGGCCAAATGGTGTTCTATATATATTCATTATATACTCATACCGTAGTAGAAAGATACAATCACACGTACCACAATTGATACGTGACCCCCATCAATCATACTATGGTAATATGTATAAAGCTCCAATATTATTAAGGCTAAAAGATAATTAGCATAATGTGGTAATATGCATAAAGTTTGTCCATAAAGTCAACATAAGTGTGCACAATCCATAAGTTTAGACAAACGGTAAGTATATGAGGAAATAAAAACTAATACTTGTTCTAATTACAATAAGGCATGATGCTATTTTAGGTCTCGTCTAAAACCCATTTTCGTCACAAGTTCTTGAAAAACTTTTGGTGGTAGACCTTTCGTCATCGGATCCGCTAGCATGTCGTGAGTGCTAACATAATCGATACAAAGATTATTTTCCTCTACACGTTCTCGTACAAACAAGTACTTTGTATCAAGATACAATCCGGCCCCACTCGAACTATTACTGTTCGAGAAGTTCACGGCAGCGGAGTTGTCATAATAAATCTTCAACGGTCTTGAAATGGAGTTAACTATCTTGAGTCCTCTAATAAGATTCCTCAAAAGCATTCCATGGCATGTAGCATTATAGACTTCAACATATTCTGCCATCATAGTTGAGGTTGTCGTTAGTTGCTGCTTATGACTCCTCCATGAAATAGGACCTCCTGACATCATAAAAATATATCCCGAGGTCAACTTCTTATCATATTTACATTTAGCAAAGTCAGAGTCAGAATATCCTATCATTTCTAAACAGTCTGTTCTTTTATAAATAAGTTTGTAATCCCTAGTCCTTTGAAGATATCGTAAGACTTTCTTAGCGGCTTTCCAATGATCTAGGCCAGGGTTATACTGATACCTGCCTAGCATGCCCGCTTTATAAGCAATATGAGGACGTGAACAAACTTGAGCATACATTAACCTCCCTACTACAGAAGCATAAAAAATTAGACTCATTTGATCCTTTTCTACAACTCCGTTTTCGGACATTGGAAACACCCGAAAACTTCTTCATTTACTACAGGAGCTACTGAGGGTGAGCAATGTTGCATGTTATAACGTGTAAGAACACGTTCTATATATGCCTTTTGAGATAGTCCTAGTGTCCCGTTGGCTCGGTCTCCTTGGATTTAAATACCAATCACGTATGAGGCTTCCCCGAGATCTTTCATGTCAAAGTTGCGCGAAAGTAAACGCTTTGACTCATGCAACATATCAACATTATTACTTGCCAATAAGATATCATCTACATAAAAGGACAAGTATGACAAATTTGCTCCCACTCATCTTGAGGTATATACACTGATCCACTTGGTTTTTAATGAAGTTGTTCTTCCTCATAACTTCATCAAACTTTAAATACCATTGACGTGAGGCCTGATTTAGCCCATAGATTGATTTCTTGAGTTTGCGGACTAAGTGTTCCTGACCCTTAGATTTAAAACCTTCCGGTTGTGTCATGTACACGTCTTCATGCAAATCTTCGTTAAGAAATGCAGTATTGACGTCCATTTGATGTAGTTCTAAATCAAAATGAGCTATGAGTGCTATAACTATCCTTAGAGAATCTTTTCTGGAAACAGGAGAAACCTGTTTCATGATAATCTATACCCTCTTTTTGTGTATAGCCCTTTGTAACCAACCTTGCTTTATACCTCTCAATGTTTCCGTTTGGGTCTAGTTTAGTCTTAAAGACCCATTTGCATCCAACGAGTTTCACACCCTCAGGTAATTCAGCAAGTTCCCAAACATTTTTCTTACTCATGGAATCAAGCTCGTCAATCATGACTTCATTCCAATGAGAGGATTGGCTGCTATTCATGGCCTCGTTGTAGGACATAGGATCATTAAGTTTCCCCAAGTCAAGATCATCCTCATTAAAATATACTACATAGTCGTCAAAGTTAGTGCGCCGTCGAGATCTTTGAGATCTCCGTAAAGGTTGGTCAGGTTCTTTAGTTTTAGTGTTGACTATTGGGCAGTGTTGTAAATGGCGGTCTCGGCGGCCGATTAATTGGAGCCTAGGCGGTTGGTGGTTGTCTACCGCCTGATAAATCTACTTGGCGGTCACGTTTGGCGGTGGTGGTCAAAATCGGTCAACATCGGTCTCGGTGGTCCTTGGCGGTCCTCGGCAGTCAACAAAAGTCAATTTTTTTATAAAAAAACCTAGGTTTTAAGTCACTCCTTGCCATCGATCGAGAAACAGACATTACTTTCTCTCGTAACTTCGTAAGACCTAGGGCTTAAACGTCAGGTGACCTCCACCCCGGCGACCTTCACCTCCACACAAGGTTGAGTTTGAAAAGACTTTTTCTGATGTGAACTCTGAAGTTGTCGCTTCAAGTTGTGCTCTGGTGCTCTACTCCGATTTTCTTTCTTTCTGAACTTGATAAGAAGGGCGGCTAGGGTTGTAGTAGTCATATTTTATGGTTAAAAGACTTTTCTACCCTTTTTATCTTATATTAATTACCCTCTAGCCTTGTGTTAATAACCCTTTCAGCCTTTCTTTCTATTTAATTACATTGGAATAATTTATGATTCAAACATTATCTAACTTTTATAGTTAAAACTTAAAGTAATTATGTACTTATGGTCTTTATTTTTCAAACTTGTTAATTTTTTTTTATTGTTATTGACTTATTTTACTAGGATATTGTTAATATTTATTAATTTAAATAAATTCCTTTAAAAATTAGGGTCTCCGCCGAGAAACCGATTAAACGCCGCCAAGACCGATTAATCGCTTGGCGGTGGTCGACCGCCGACATACCGCTGACCGATTTTTACAACCTTGCTATTGGGATCTCCTCATTTTGATGTTCTTCATCAACTGCCTCAAGATTTGATATACCTTCATCATGCGGTACAGCTTGGGCAATAGGTTCCTCGAGAGACACATTAGCAGTAAGAGGTATTGTAATAATAGGATTCTCCACATGCATATTATGGAGATCAAAGTCAATATTTGGATCACTCCCACTAATATTTGAGTTCTCAAGAAATTCAGCATGTCGAGTTTTGATATTCGAGTACTATGAGATGGACAATATAATCGATATCCCTTTGAACGTTCGGGATTCCCGATGAAAGAGCAACTAATTGTTTTCATGTCAAGTTTTCTTTGTTGAGGATTGTAGAGTTTAGCTTCGGCCGGACAGCCCCATATTTTCATATACTTTAAGCTAGGTTTCCTTCCCGTCCAAATTTCATAAGGGGTCTATGGAACAGATTTAGAAGGGACCTGGTTAAGTATATGGACTGTCGTCTTTAGTTCTTCGGTCCATAAGAATTTGGGTAGACTAGAGTTTGCCAACATACTACGTACCATGTTCATAAGGGTTCGATTTCGCCTTTCAGCAACACCGTTCTGTTGAGGTGGGCATGGTATATTGATTTACAATCCCATGTTCTTTACAAAACTCAAAGAAAAAACCTGGAGATTGACCTACGTCGGTATGTCGACCATACTATTCGCCTCCCCGATCTGATCTCACTACCTTTATTTTTCGGTCGAGTTGATTTTCAACTTCGGCCTTAAAGGCTTTAAACATTTCTAGAGATTCGGATTTCTCGTTAATTAAGTACAAGTACATATAGTGTGAATAGTCATCGATAAAGCTAATAAATGATTTATGTCCGGTTATTCCTGCGGGAAAAGGTCTAGAAAATATCGGTATGTATTAATTCAAATAAACCGGAACTCCTAGTGGAACCCTTCTTATTTCCCTTTACCATTTTCCCCTTAATACATTTAATACACGTATTAAAATCACTAAATTCTAGAGTCGGTAGTACTCCATCTCTCATGAGCCTCAACATGCGGTCTCGTGAAATATGGCATACGCGTTGATGCCATAATATAGATGAAGTTTCTAGATCTCGCTTTCTTTTATTTATATTATCATCAACATTATATGATAATAGGGATTTCGAGAATTCATTATCGAAACGTAATTTATAGAGGTCACCCTCTAAATAGCCAAAACCAACAACATCGGAATTTAAACTAATAGTTACAATATCATTATCATCAAATTAATATTACTGTGTAACCACACTTATTTAGTTTAGGTACATATATTAAATTCCGAGTTATGCTCGGTACATATAGAGTGTCATATAAGTACATAATGTAACCACCTTCCATTACTAAAGGTAAGGTTCCTACGGCTTCAACACTTAAATTCGCTCCATTCTCGACTTTAATGCTCCTTTGGTTTCTTGGCAATGTCGGTTGTACGGAATCCTTGTAAAGAATCTGTAACGTGTAACATGGAAGCAGAATCAACCCACCATGTATTAGAGGGAACGCTAATATTAAGGGATTCATAAATCATAAAAGAAAATATATTAACTTTTTTAGCTAACGACTGCTTGAACTTAGAGCACTCTCGTTGGAAGTGTCCTTTCTTATGACAAAACTTGCAACGAGGAGGCCCCTTCTTATTACTTGAACTTGGAGTGGAACTAGTACTTGCTTTTTGGGCCTTAGAACTTTCCCCATCTTGACATTTACCCTTTCTTTTGTTTGTATTTGAAGTAGTCATGTGAGCAACATCGGGCTTCTCGATCTTAAGGCGCTTCTCCTCCTGCATGCATATGGCAATCAGCTCGCTCATCTTCCATTTATCCCTTTGCATGTTATAGATGATCTTGAAAGGACCAAATTGCGCAGGTAGGGAAGTCATAATGAAGTAAACTACAAAGCCTTCGCTAATTTCCATGTTCATGCCTTTAAGCTTGTTAGCCATATCGCTCATCATCATGATATGCTCACGTACACCGCTTTGACCGTCATACTTGTTTGTCAACATCTTTAGTATTAGAGTACTCACATGAGTTTTGGAGGTTCCCTTGAATTTTTCTTCTACCAAGTCCACGTAGGTCTTCGCGTTGTCCGAGTCAGAAATGGGTCCGTGAATAGCTACAGAAATGGAATTCTTAATAATCATGAGTGACATGCGATTCGATCACTCCCATTGTTCATAAGCTCTTATTTCATGTGCAGTACTTGTTGTAGTGGGAGTAGTAGGAGGATCATGTCTAAGTGCATGATCTAAGTCCATAACTCCAAGGGTTAGTTTCACATTATCCCTCCAAGATGAGAGATTATTCCTAGTCAACGGTTCAATTCCATAATTGTGGGATAGAATTGTTGCAGGAGTTACTAAAACAGAAGTGATTAAACATAACAAGGATATATCAAAATAAATAATTAGAATGTCAGTAATGTAAGCAACCTATTATTAACACCAAAATAATAGGTCATAAGCGTGTCTTGATTGATTATTGGCTTCACGTTGGCTAACCAATAAACAAAGATAATGACACAATAATCATAATTTTATGCCACATAGATACAACAAATCACCTTTCAGCATATATGAAATATCTATGTAAATTGGGCCAAATTCCATAATGTGTATCGTCAAACAACTAGCCGTTGGGTTCGTTGCTTGATACTACACAATATCACATACTTACATAAGGGATGAGATCAAATAAAAAGTAAATTAAAGTAAAAAGTGTAAGAGGGATGATTAGTGATAGTTTTTCAGTATATACATCAATTGATAATTGTTAGTTCATCATCTTTATTGATTAAAACTAGTTCTTCATCGATTTCTTTTTGATGAATCCAACATATACATCACTTTTTAGATGAAAGCATTTTGTTCATCACCAAATTATTCCAAAAATTTGGTTTCAAAATATGTATTTGAAAATCTCTTTTGCTGTGTAAAAAGTGATGAATATGTTGGATTCATCAAAAAGAAATCGATGAAGAACTAGTTTTAATCAATAAAAATGATTTTTTATTGTCTCTTACCATTTTTACGTTAATATACCTTTTACTTGATCCTCACCCCTTACATAAAATAGTTTCATTAAACTTCAATGCCAAATCAAAAGATATACCGTTGGGTCTATCATTCAATTATTTATCAAAGTTGCCATTCTTTATAAATTAAAAACCGAAGTATGTAAATTGGATTTCTAAAACAAATGGAATGTCATCATCGATTTCATACCCCAACAAAATAAACAAAAATTGATAAACACCGTCATTAAAATTTATTGGCATTAAAAACCATGATTGAATTGTGACCATGTTGTATTTAAATTTGTGGTTGAAATGATCCACAACTATCGTTATTAAGATTAATTAAGCATATTCCAAAACACATGCTAAATCGATTACTTTCCTGTAGCCGGTTTTTCGTATGCCGTTTTTCAAAACGATGCTTTTCAAGAACGAAAATTAGGGTTTTTTCATAATATGGTCAAATTAATCAAGAGCAACAAATGCTCTGATACCACATGTTGAATAATTCTTGAATCAAAACAAGTCCCATAATCATACTTGATCAATTTAATACATTAGAATAAGAAGACTTACTTGGTTATCCAAGTTTAATGGATGTTGAAGGATTTGTAGATGATGATCCAACATGATTCTTGTTCTTCAATTGTAAATCCTTGATTACATCATACCCTAATGGATAGGCTTGAATCAGATTTCTTCCCTTTTGTTCTTGATGGTGTTTTTAGGCATGAACACGAAGAAGAAACCATAAACCCCTCCCGATGATATATGTCACGTTAGATTAAGAGAGAGATGTTTTTAACTCATTCAATAATATAAATAAATGATGCATAAGGAAAGTACCACTTTGCCCTTAATTTGTTATTTCCATCAAATAACAATATACATATATACAAACGTAAGATATATTAGGGTAAATCATAAACACCCTTACAAATTAGAACACATTACATAAATGGTCTTTAGGCCATAATTATTTACATATTTCCAATATTCAATGTTTAAGTGCCATAAATTTTGCACACTTTTGAATATCAAGATGAAATAATCAGCCAATGTCGGTTACTGGAAGTTACCAAGTACCACAGTGGTTGCGAATAACAATAACATCATGAATTTGACCGTTTGACTCTTCATTTGTTGGATCATTTCACACAAAAATGAATTGTTATATTACGGCATATAAGAAAAACTTATATCATAACTAAATCAATACGATAAATCCCAAATGAAAAATGCAACTTATTGTATTTTCATCCGTTATGGTACAGACAAAATGTCAACTTGTTGCCTTTTATCAGTTGTCTCCCTTGGGAGAAATATCAAAAGCTTGTGGTGTACAGAACTGCGACATAGGAAAAAGCCACAGACAAAAACAATCTTTGAAGCCAATGAAATTACATATAAATATTATACAAGATAAGCAATCCAACCCAAATCACCATTATAAAGTTAGACCTCAAATACTCCTATTTTCAAAACTGAAACAAACTCTCCTACTACTATCAACACATTCTTTTCCATCCAAACCCAACAATGGCTGCCTCCACAATGGCCCTTTCCTCACTTTTTGTTGGACAGGCAGTGAAAGTAGCTACATCTGGTTCTGAGCTACATGGAAATGGTCAGGTCTCCATGAGGAAGGCTGCAGTCAAACAAGTTTCCTTAGGTAGTCCCTGGTATGGCCCAGATCGTGTCAAGTACTTGGGCCCATTCTCTCGTGAGGCCCCAAGCTACCTAACCGGCGAATTCCCAGGTGACTATGGCTGGGACACCGCAGGGCTTTCTGCAGACCTAGAAACGTTTGCCAAGAACCATGAACTTGAGGTGATCCACTGCAGGTGGGCCATGCTTGGAGCTCTAGGATGTGTCTTCCCGGAGCTTCTAGCCAGAAATGGTGTCAAGTTTGGCGAGGCTGTCTGGTTCAAAGCGGGAGCCCAAATCTTCAGCGAGGGTAGACTTGACTACTTGCGCAATCCAAGTTTGATTCATGCGCAGAGCATCTTGGCCATTTGGGCTACACAAGTGATCTTGATGGGTGCCGTTGATGGTTATAGAATCGTTGGAGGGCTCGTTGGTGAGGTTGTCGACCCACTTTACCTAGTTGGTAGCTTCGACCCATTGGGTCTTGCTGACGACCCAGAGGCTTTTGCAGAGTTGAAGGTGAAGGAGAATGATAGGATCGAATCTTCACAAACACAAATCTCTCAAACTTCAAACTTAGAAACTGTAAAACATGTATAAACTTATAAACTGAAATCTTTACAAACCCGGCACCATATAGGCACCAAAAACGTACTAAAAACGTATCTATAGTTACATATATATAGACCTCCGGTGAGACGGTTTTTCCGGCAGTTACCGGTGGTTCTCATCGGTTGACGGCGGTTGGCCGTGACGGCGGCGTCGCCGGTGGTGTCCGACAGTGTAACACATTAAATCTATTTTACATAAGTACTAAATAATAATAATACTAATGCTAATAAAACTTATACTAAATTTTTGACAATTAATCCAACATTCTCCCCCCTAATTGTCAAAGGGTCTTCAATCTTCAATCTTTAAACTTTGAGTCTTCAAATACTTTCTTGAAATCTTGAAACTTTGAGCTTGTAAACTTTGATTGCTCGTAAAACTTGTTTGTATAATCAACTTCTTGTTCTTCAACAATTGTCATAAGCAACGTGAGTTCCAAATCTTCTTCCACTAAATTTGACTGTTCTAGTCGTCGGTGTCTTCGAGATCTTTCACGGCAATGCGATGCATAATGCCCATATTTGTTGCAGTTATAACACTTTATGTTGCTGAAATCTCTTACAACTCTGTTTTGACTTCCAAACTGCTTCTTTCCTTCTTTGTAATCTTATGAGGGATTTTCCTCTCTTCCATGTTGCTTAACATTCACATGGTTTCGTACATGTGGTGGAACATACTTTCCTTTTCTTCGATCTTCTTGTTGCATAAACATTAAACCTTGTTGATGACTCACAGACTTTATTCTTCTTGTACTTGAGTCTTTGTTCAAATGTCTTTAATCTTCCAATTGCTTCATCAAAGACCATGGTATCTAAATCTGAGTATTGTTCAATGGTTGCAACTATTTGTAGGAATCTCTCAGGCATAGAATCCAATAATTTTCGTACGAGTGTTGCTTCATCAATTGTTGTTCCAAGGCTAGTTATTTTTGAAATAACGTTCGTCATCTTTGCTGTAAATGAATCTATTTCGGTCCACGCCAACATTTCTGATTTTAAAAGTGTCCCAAACATCTTTTGCACTTTTGCAATTCGCCACTTGTAAAGTTAAATCTTCTCGCAGTGCTGAAAAGAGATATGTAATTGCAGTTTTATCTCTTTTCTCATCCACTTGTGTTTGAGTACTAGGTTCAATCATTTCCCAAAGACCATTTGCTTGTAATATGATCTTCATTCTAATGGACCATATGGTATAATTTGTTGATTTTAACAAAGGACATTGAAAATGGGTTGTGGTTCCCGTATCCTTTGTCTGATTTCTTGAATCAACATTTGGATTCTCTTCCATAATTTCTTTTAAGAATCCTTACTAAACTTTTGATAGCCTTTAAAACTTATTCTTTATAAAACTTAAAACTTTAATAAACTTTGTAGATTTTATAATTATTGAGGAAAAACTTTAAACACCTATTAAACTTTGAAAACTTTTATTAACTTATAATCTTAATAACTTTTAAACACTTAAAAACTTTAAAAATTTATAGAAACTTAAAACTTTAAAACTTCTGATATTTAAACTTATTAATTTGAAAACTTTATATCTTAAAACTTATAAACCTTTGAAAAATGTTAACAATCTCTAAAAACTTAAACTTTTGAAATCTTTTAAACTTAACAATCTTTAAAACTTTTAATAAACCTTGAAAACTTTATAAACTTTAAAATCTTAATAATCCTTTTATAAAACCTTTAAAACTTAAACCTTTTTCAAATATTGGATTAAAACTTTGAAAAAACTTTTAAAACCTTAAAACATAAAACCTTTATTACTCTTGAAAACCTTAAAACTTTTAAATCTTAAAACTTAGAAAAACTTTAAAAAAAACTTATAAAACCTTAGAAAAACTTGATAAACTTTGAAACTTTATTTAAACCAAAAGATTTGTCCCAAAAAATTAAAACTTATATTTAAAAACCTTAATTAATTTTAACTTTTAAAAAAAAACTCTAGGATTTTCTTGGGAAGGGAAAAAGAAACGTCCCTTTTGCTGCTTCCCCTTTCTTTTGTCGACTGATCTTCCGTCTCCCTCTTTGTGGTTCCTGCGTCCGTCGATTGCTTCCCTTCGGTGGAGATGAAAAACGAAAGCTTTATCTTGGTCGGCGATTTGTACTCCGTTCTTCTTCTCCGATTTCGGTAAGTCCCTTTCGTCTCCGGTGGGTGCCAGATGGCGTTTGTATGTCCGGCCGCCTCTTAGTATCCCTGGTTTGATTTCCAGCGAAGATTCCGGTTGGTGTTCTTTAGTGGGTCTGTTTTTTGGGTAAATGATGAACCTTTGGTGTTAACCCCCGGCTCTGATACCAAATGATAGGATCGAATCTTCACAAACACAAATCTCTCAAACTTCAAACTTAGAAACTGTAAATCTTTTATCTTTTATAAATTTATAAACTGAAATCTTTACAAACCCGGCACCATATAGGCCCAAAAACCTACTAAAAAACGTATGTATAGTTACATATATATAGACCTCCGGTGACACGGTTTTTCCGGCAGTTACCGGTGGTTCTCCGTTAGTTGACGGTGGTGGACGGCGGTGGTTGGCCGTGACGGCGGCGTCGCCGGTGGTGTCCCACAGTGTAACACATTGAACCTATTTTACATAAGTACTAAATAATAATAATGCTAATGCTAATAAAACTTATACTAAATCTTTGACAATTAATCCAACAAAAGAATGGTAGATTAGCCATGTTCTCTATGTTTGGGTTCTTTGTTCAAGCCATTGTGACCGGAAAGGGACCATTGGAGAACCTGGCCGACCACCTTGCTGACCCTGTTGCCAACAATGCTTTGTCCTATGCCACAAACTTTGTTCCGGGAAAGTGAAGTTAGTTAATGTGTATATAGAGAAGTGAGTTCAGATGAAACTTGATTCAAATTTGCATGTGAATTAATATGAAATACTATATGGTTGTTTTGAGCATATTTATTTCTGAATCACTTTATTTCTTGCATAAGATACTTCTAGATTTAAGGATTCTAACAGCAGAGTTGATGCCAGTCAACTTTTTTTATACAAGTTAATTGTTCACATTGAGTTCAATATGTATATAGTCAAGGTGTGTTAGACAACATAGATAGAGTGACATTGGGGGGATATTATATTAGTAGTAACTTGCAGTATATTGTTAGAGTTGGATGTGTTGAGAAAGCAACTCATAAATATGCCGATGACCCCCCTTAACAAGAATTATACTAACACAACCCATTCTTTACTTTGAATAATAAATGGTACATTCCACTCCATTAAAAATTGAAGGTCTAATTTTTATTTTTTTAATTAAGTGCTTTTTCGAGTTGAAATTTGATGTAACTTTTATTTTTGGCTGTATTTTTTATGGTCTACATAAAGTTAAATGTGAATAATTTAGCTCAAAATGTCTATTCTTTCATCCAAATATCAAATAGAAGGAGTAATTCTTAGATAGAGTATGTACTAAGGGCAAGCCCCGAAATTTGGTCCATTTTTTTAATTTACGAGGTAATCATTACAGTGTCATTTTTTACTATGAGTTCGACGTTTCAGTACTAATGATACCCTTTCACAAAATAGTATTACTAACGACACAGCCCGTACAAAAGAGTACTCGTTGCGACTCCTTACTCAACCCATCTAATTCACTTATTATGTAACCTGAATCAAGTTGGACTCATTGATTTGTACTCAGATTTTACCATTAAATGTATGACTCCATTAATGTGTCTTGCTCTGGAAAAAGGAGTCAGAAATTGGCCTGGGCGTTGTTAAGGTTAGACCAAAATCCACACAATCTGGTGAAATGTGCATTGACAGAACACATATGATCTTCAAATTATATTGCTTGATATTGGGATGCCTACATATCCTATCACCAATTAAATAGCCAACATTGGAAAATGGCATTAAAATCATTTCACAATATTTCTTTTTGATGCTTATCTAGAGTGATATAAAATGTATATTTCTTGTCTAAAGTATTACTAGTAGTGGAAAAATGTTAAGCTTAATGTCAACTTTTCTGGATGGAAGCATATGCATACTGCATGTAGCTTTAAATACATTGATCTTGTTTAAAAAATGGCCTACATTGACTGAATTTGGTCGATTAACTCTTTAATTATTTAATGAGCAAGTTTAGGTGATTGGATCAATTCACACAAAAATGAATTGTTACGTTAGGACATATATGAAAATAATGACCATGTAGGATCCGGGATACTATGATTTAAGATATTCTAAAACTAAAACCATACTCGAAATCTTAATGAAGGTGTGAAAAATACAACTTATTGTTAGGTCAAACAATAGCCAACAATTGCATTCAAAAAATTACAATACAGACAAAATGACACCCTGCTGCCTGTTATCAAATATCTCCATACTATATAAATATTTAAGGTTTGTGGTATAGAGACCTGCCACCTAGAATAAATCCACAGAGGAAAGAAAATCTTTGAAAGCCAATCAAAATAGAGGTAAATATCATACAAGATGAGCAATCTAACCCAAATAATTATTATAAAGTTAGCTCCAAAATACACCAATTTTCATAATTGAAACAAACTCTCCTACTGTCAACACATTTTCCATCCTAACCCAACAATCAATGGCTGCCTCCACCATGGCTCTCTCTTCTCCATTTTCCGGACTGTCGGTAAAAGTTGCTTCATCTAGTTCTGAGCTTACTGGAAATGGTCGGGTCTCCATGAGGAAGGCTGCAGTCAAACAGGTTTCCTCTGGAAGTCCGTGGTATGGTCCAGACCGCGTTAAGTACTTGGGCCCATTCTCCGGTGAAGCCCCAAGCTACCTAACTGGCGAATTCCCGGGTGACTATGGCTGGGACACCGCTGGGCTTTCGGCAGACCCAGAAACGTTTGCCAAGAACCGTGAACTTGAGGTGATCCACTGCAGGTGGGCCATGCTTGGAGCTCTAGGATGCGTCTTCCCTGAGCTTCTAGCCAGAAATGGTGTCAAGTTTGGCGAAGCCGTCTGGTTCAAGGCTGGAGCACAAATTTTCAGCGAGGGTGGACTTGACTACTTGGGCAACCCCAGTCTCATTCATGCCCAGAGCATCTTGGCCATTTGGGCTACCCAAGTGATCTTGATGGGAGCCGTTGAGGGTTACAGAATTGCTGGTGGGCCCCTTGGTGAGGTTGTCGACCCACTTTACCCTGGTGGTAGCTTTGACCCATTGGGTCTTGCTGACGACCCGGAGGCTTTTGCAGAGTTGAAGGTGAAGGAGATAAAGAATGGTCGGCTAGCCATGTTTTCGATGTTCGGGTTCTTTGTTCAAGCCATTGTGACCGGAAAGGGACCATTGGAAAACCTAGCTGACCACCTTGCTGACCCAGTTGCCAACAATGCTTGGTCCTATGCCACAAACTTTGTTCCCGGAAAATGAACTTAATTAATAACTGTATATAGAGAATTGCATTTTGATGAAATTTGTTGCAAATTTGCTTGTGAATTAATATGAAGTAGTTTATGGTTGTTTGGAGAATAATTACCTCTTAACACATACTAGTTTATAATTTCATCACTAAAATTAAAAAAGTGAGAAGCTAAAATTGCACTTAAAAATGGTATATGTGGTCACTATTGTATGATCAGAATAGTCATCACTAGCGTTATGTCTAAAATAGTCGTCACTATTCTTATGACCTAAATAGTCATTGTTATGCTTATGAATAAAATGGTCGTCACTACCATTATTCTTAGAGACCAAACAAGTGGTTATGCACATTGCATATATATATTCAACTTAAAATAGTTGATCAGCACTCAACTATATCGTTGGTTGCGAATTACGAAAATTACTGTAACTATTATTGAGACGTGACAACAATAAATGCCCATTTCTACTAAATTGTTTTGCATTTTAATTTAAACCTACTAATTCGTAACAACAAACCATGTAAGAATTTTACTTTATTCATATAACCTAAAATCGTTAGCCCACATAAAGTTACCATTAAATCTATAATGTTTTCAAAATTACCTCATTCACATTCCTAATATATTTATCCATCTTTAAATTCTAATTTTCTAATAAAGAACGAAAATGAACACACCAATAATATGAAACTTAAAATATATTAAGAAAAATAGAACTTAGTATCTCACATCTTGCATCTTAAGCGTCAGATAGTATCTCCTTCCCATAAGCTGAACGCACTCTAATGTCATGGAATTTGGATGTGGCCTAGGTTTTAGAGAAAAGTACCTAACACCTTTCATGTTACCTTTGAATGATTTTCAATATATGAGAGATCTTTGAACTCAACATTAGGACATTGAGTATGATATGCATACTTTCGATCTAACACGCAATCATTCACACATGCATGGATTTTTTTCACCCTTAAACCCTAAATCACGTATGTAATAGGCTGGCCCTATGCAAGTGCATAGTGTGCCCATGCACAGGCCCAACAAATATTGAGGCCCATTTTTCTTAATGTCCATATTGATGGATTATGCGCATGAATAGTGTACACCTGTCAATCATATCCATAAACACTATAAGTCATTAAAGGGACACACAGCTGCACACCCAACTATTGAACCAGGAAATAATACAATGTGTTTATAGTGATAATTAATTAATTATCAGGAAAAATAACAAATGGACGTTTATTATTTAAGGGAGAAATTAAATATAAGTTATATTTTTAATTATAATGTTTGGTTGGAAAAATATTAATTAATAGTTAATTAATTAATATTAAACCGAACTAGAGGGGTTGTTTTGTCGAACGATCAAAGTTATTGGTCACGGACCGGGCTTCGAGGTCCAAGGGCTTTAATCCACTTAAATTCATATTTAAGAAATTAAGCCTTAGGTTTTTCATAACCCTAATCACAATTAGCAAAAAGGACAAATCAAACTCTCTCTCTCTCCCTTGCTTTCTTCGGCCGAGAACAACCATCACCACCCGAACGGCGGTGGTCTCAGCGGCGGCGGCCTTCTCTCTCTCTCTCTGGCGAATGGCAGCGCAAGGGCCGAAGCCCCTTTTGCGGCGGCTTCTCGGCGGCGGTCGAACCACACCAAAAGCCGGCGGCTTTTGGTGATACACACGGGACCGACTTTTGATCTGGGTATTATTATCGTTGGCGGTCTAGCAGGCAATTCAAAGGGTGCAGTAGTTCTGGTTATATTTCTTTTATCCTTTTAATACTGTTATGTATACACATATTTATCTGTTCTAACCTGATAATTTGTTCTGTTTCCCCACCTGATCCAGTTGTGATCTTGGGACCGGATTTATATATTTTTATTTCGCTGTGCTTGTTGTACCCTGTAGATCCTAACAGTGGTATCAGAGCCTTCTTCTAGGCTCGGTGGGGAACAAGTTTAATCATGATTATATATTGTTTATGTATGTGTGAAACTTATACTGTGGTTAAGATCAAGTTTCTGATCTGTTACCTGATAAAGTTTCTAGCTTTGCTGCTTTAATATATTTTTCATATATGTGTGAAACTTTAAGTTTTGGTTTAAGATCAAGTTTTGATCTTTTTACCAATTAAAGTTTCGAGTTTATATATATTATGTGCGTGAAACTTGGTTTTGGCCAAAAGTCAAAGTCTTGATTTTAGCCAATTAAAAGTTTCCAGTTTATCTATTTTAATATTTATACATATATTATGTGAGAAACTTGGTTTTTGGCCAAAGGTCAAAGTTTTTTACTTTTAACCAAAATAAAGTTTCCAGTTTACATGTTTTGTATATATCTGTATAAATTGTGTGAAACTTGAAATTATAAAAAGTTCAAAGTTCTTGAATTTTTAATCAAGTTTCCAGCTTTATTATTATATATTTAATAATGTTGACGTTTAACCTATGTGGTGTTTTTTGTTTTTATCCAGTTTGTGATATATAACAAAATGCCCAGTTTAGGCCCTGGTTTGAGGCCAAGGTTAAATTTTGGGATTGACACAAGACAAGTTGAGTTTTGGTATTTAGATTCAAGTTTTGAATCAACCCGGGAGTATATATGTATGGTTTTAATGCGTGTATTATTTATTTATTTTTCATGACGTGTTTGGAATATTTATTATTGTTTATTAAGCCAAACGCCTAAAACCTAGTGGATCACCTTGTGGTTGTTTTATTTTCTTGCTATGGTTGATCGCATTTATTTATCCTGTTTGGGGAGGCCTGCGTGCCACTTACAACTCCTATTCAATTTTGTAAAAATATTAGTTTTAGCGGGATTGTGTGCCTTTAAAATATTATGTAATAGGGCAGTAGTTTTTATCAAAATTGTATAGGTTAGTTTGATATTTGTAAATATAATATTTTTGGAGACGATCAAGCAAGACAAGGAGCAAGACAAAGAGAGATGATGTCATGGATGCTGGAGCCAGTGGGAGCATCAAGAGTCCATGCTATGTGTGTTGTTGTGATCCACTTAGGGGTGCTTAATTTTTTAATCAAGTATCAGTGATGGTCAAATGCGTTATGTGTGTTGGCTTATTATTATTATTATTATTATTAATTGCGTGGTTGTGTTTTAATTAATTATTTAGTACACGCTCGTCATTAAAACCGTACACATATATATATAAAGTATATTTTTAAGTTGAAAAGTTTTTCACTTAAAAGGATAATAGTTTTACAAGTTTTGTAAAACAGTTACAACTAGCAAAAGTTTTTGAAACAAATTAACCCTTTTAAAATCTTAGACCAGTAGTACTACCCATCTAATGGTACACCTTTCCTGCTCCCGATACCTTGGTGTGTTGTCGTGCCCAAACCGTGCACACCGGGGTTCAAACCGATGTGGGGAGGGGGTGAAAGACTTTGCGATTCCCTGATGTGACGGGCCAGAGTTCACCACGTCTTAGATGGTGAGGTCTATTTGGGTGATTCCCTAATGTGACGGGCCCAAAGTGAACTTAGGAGGATTAAATATGCACGAATTATGTTTCATTCGATGTCACAAAGATATAGGAGTCGTGTTTTGGATTAAATACGAACGGTATGGTTTGTACCCACCAGAAATAGCACGGGGTCGGTATTGTCGTGCCCACCCCGTGCACCGGCACGTGTAAAATATAGTTCCTATTCTAAAATATATTTATTTAAATGGTTATAAATTATTATAAAGGAATTAATTACTGAAACCTTTTTCTTACTTTTTACTGTAGATGTCAATTTTATCTGTTATACCGTTTTATTCACCTGAGGAGTCTTCTCATCATGCAAAAGTGGAAGCTTTGAGGTCCAAACTTTGCAGTTTGAAAGTTGCACTTTAGGAATATCCTAAGGGCACAGGGAAGGCTATACATAGTTGATTAACCACCTCTAGCATTGACAGAATTTGTGTGCATTACCGTCGAACCCTGATGACACGCCCAATGCAATAGGACACTCAAGGGTCAGACCTGTGAGGGCACGTAATTCAAGAGGTTATAATCACATTTTGGGAGATGGGTATTATGACAGTTAGTCATAAACCAGTATAGAGAGTTATGAATAACCCGATATAATTAAGTAACAAGATTATATATATTTATTAGTTAATAAATATATATTGTTAATTATTAATATTTAAGATTAATACTTTGGATATTATCTTAAAGGGTTATTACTAATTATTAAATAATATTAAGGAAAAACAATATATATATATATATATATATATATATATATATATATATATATATATATATATATATATATATATATATATATATATATATGTTGCTGCTGGAAATCACTTGCATGTGGATTATGCACTTCTGCTCTTTAATGATATTAAAGGAACAATGCAACTCAAGAACAGTCAAAGGAAAGCTCGAGAAAGGTTTCTACCATACTTGAGGTTCATACCAATGATCATCCAGCATGTGATGGATCAAAATCTTGACATACCTCAGAGAACAGGTTCACCCTCTATCTCCCCTAAAGTCTTTAGTATTGTTCAACCTGCTACTCCTGATCCACTTCCTGTACCTCAACCTTTTTCTATATCTCTGTTGAGCTTATGTGAGCAAACTGATTTAATAATCAACTATAGGATGAGTGTATGTGTACCTCTCATGGTTAGGCCAGAGCCGGTCATACCTGCCCAGGGAGAAGTAGAACCTGGTGACGGAATAGAGAATAGGTCTCAGTCATCTATGGGAGATGTTGAGAGGGTTGTGGAGAGAGAAAATTCTGAGAGGAGTGTTGAATCGGGTGCAGGTGAAACACATAGAGAGGGAGGATATGTCTATGATCCTGCAACTGTTTTATCTATTGTTGACTCTCTGGATTCAACACTTCTTAACAGTTCAGCTTGTGAGAGTGCTGAATCTGTTTCACATACTGTTAGTACTCCACGTGTTCATATTGCTTCATCTCTAGTGGGTACTCCAGATTCTCCTATTATCACTACTCTAGATAGCACTCCTTCATATATGAAACTCACTGATCCTTCTGATCACTCTCCAATTGTTAGTATTCCAATTGTGTCAACTGTTGACTTGGCTCCAATTTCTGAAACACAAATTCCTTCCAGTAAAGCAGGTCTTACTCTTATTCTTGATCCTACTCAGCAACAAGCTGTAGTTCCAGGGTTTGTTCAAATTGCACCTGAACACACTAAAGATCCATCTGTTGAAATTGCCTCAGTAACTCTTGAGAACTCACTTCTTTCTCCTAATCGGTATGCTGTGTATAGAAATGAAGAAGAAGATTTCATGAGTGTTAGTTATGTGAGACAAGAACAAGAGAGCGTTAAGATTCCTTTAAACCTAGAAAGCCGGGTTGCCACATCTGCTATCGGACCTAACACAGTTAGGTCTGATATTGAAATAGACACGATTATCCCACCCGTGCATCTTCAAACCCCACAAAGCTACTTAGGTGGTTCTGAACAACCTCCTACTTTATTTCACAGGGCTTTAACATATCATCTACGACCACCTCATTCGGAGGAAGGGCGTATTGAAAACAGAGGACCGTCTCCTTCATCCTCGCCTGTTGTTTTACGAGCACATTGATATACCGCAGATTTATGCATTTCTTTCTAAACACAAGGACACAATCAATGCACTGGTCTTGTTAATCAAACAAGTACCCGGAACATCCGTAGGTGATACCATTGAAGGTATCATTCAAGGATCGGATGGAAATCCTGCTGGGGTCAACATTTCAACAACTCCAGTAGGTGGTTCTGTCTCCGTGGCTCGAACCTCAACCGGTCATCTTGGTGATACCGGGTTTATTACACGAGCTGAATTACAAGATGCTATCAATCAACCCGTGACTCCCCTTCATGCTAAAATCAACCGCCTTGAATCTCTACATGACAAACTTGATCTCAACGTTAACCTTAACCTCAATCTAGCACTCAACCTTAACCTCAACCTCAATCTCAACGTCATGCTTCTGATCCTTCTGTAACACCGGGTTTCACGAGCTTAAAAATTCTCGGAAATTAAAACTTTTTAAACTATATTTACACCAAAAGATTTGCACCAGAACAAACCACTGATTACATATTAAACACAGTTTGTCGCCTTGGCGATCAAGAACAACAAATCAAGCCAAGTCTAAAAAATCGAGCCAGTGTTACCAACTACGTACTGACCATCGCCATAAAGTATCAGAGTTAACTACAAGTGTTCCAAAAGATGTATACAATAACACTACCCAAAGTACCCCACCTCGCCAGGCCATCTGATCACTTACCTGCGAAAAGGGGAATATCACGAAACATTAGCTACACTAGCTAGTAAATACAGATATCACATAAGCATCAACAAGAATGCTATCACATCACGATAAGGCACACAAAGCTAAGCTATCACATAGCGGTGTGCCGACATGTCACCGGGATCATATCTTGCGAGGTAGCTAGCCTGGCTCAACGATCCGAGCTGGGGAATCAGTCACAACCAACCGCATCGGTGGGGGAGCGAAGAGCAGCCCACCATCACGTTTGAGTTACTAGGACTCCGTTCAGATCTGATCATAGACCAAGATCCTCCCTCTCTGTCAAGGAACGGCGGCCTGCAGGACCTTTAACCCGGAAAACTCCATCGAGTAACGTTGATCCTGAATAACACTGAAGGATCTAGCCGTGTTAGCAAACTGTCCTCAACCCCTGCGTCTGTCCGGACAGGAATCACAAACACGGATGACCCATAGGGTCCACAGTACGCATGCGTATCACATATCATAATTTATATCACATGGTATCACATATATCACTATATCACGTCATACCTCGCGTGTTCACATATATATACATGGCACATAGCAACAGGAAACCAATAACCCTACTTACGGAGTCTCATGGGAAACCGGTACTCACCTCGAGATTACAGGAGGCAGAAATGAAATCGGGAATTCCAGGAATCCTCAGAGTCGTCCGAATCACCTAACACATTTGGTTCAGGTTTGGTTATCACTTACACATAGGTTAAAACACAAGTGACACAAGCTGTTGGGACTGGACACCTACTTGCGATCGCATGAACTATCCATGCGACCGCAAAGGACTTCCCACAACAGCCATGTGATCGCAAAGGTACCCCATGCGATTGCAAAGATTCTTTTTCCCCAAACCTATGCTTCCAATCGCAAGAGATGCCCCTTTTGATCGCAAACATGATTCTAGGGTTGGTTACGATCGCAAAATATATACCTACGGTCGCAAACCTCATTTCCTTCGCTCGTAAGCGGTAAACATCACAAAACAGACCCATACAATCGGATGGACCTACCATGCGATCGCAAAGAACAAACACAAGGTTTACGATCGCAAAGGTTTACAATGCGATCGCAAGGTCTGTACACACCCCATGCGATCACAAGTAATCCCCATGCGATCGCATGACCCCTTGACACAGTGTTCTTCCTGTTGGGGTTCGTGGTACAATGCAACGGAAGTAAACAAGAACATAAATCAAAATTTCAAAAGAAAAACAACCACAAAAATTAACCCCAATGGTGTACCAAGCTCTACAACAAGTAATGCAACTAAAATAGAAGAGAAAGAAAAGATGATACCCTTGATGTCTCTGGTCGGTTGTGTGTGCCTAGCTCCAAGCTTGATCTCCTTCTTCTTGAGATGTCCAAGTCCACCCCGAGATGAAACGTGACCTTGGTGTACTAGCACCCCAATGTACTCTTCCTTGTATGAAAGTACTCTGGAACACAACCTTGAAACCACCAGGAACTCTCTTCTTTTTCTCTCTTGAAAGAACAACCTTTGTTTTCTTTAAGTGGGTGAAATGTAGCATAAGCCAAGAAGCCACAAGAGAGACAAATGAGGGAGTTTTATAAGCCTTGAACCGACCCCAGGTCTCCCCAAGATCGGCCAGGACTCAATGATGGCAATTCCATGCATTGGTGGAGAGAGGAGGTGAAAAGAATAAAGTTGTTTTGTCAGGCAAGGTTAGCGCCGCTAACCGCCCACGCTTAGCGCCGCTAACGGCTTAAGGTTAGTGCCGCTAACGGCTTAAGGTTAGCGCCGCTAACGCGGCTGAGTTAGCGACGTCTGGGTTAACGTCGCTAAACCCTTCCAGGAAACCAACTATCATTATTTATCCTTTCTCACCCTCATCTTTTAGGTTGTTTTAAAGATCAACCCCTGGCGTTTGACCCGATAGGCCCATACATCATCGGCAGTGATCATTTAGCGTACGTGTGTCAGTGGGCATACCCCAACAGACTCCCACTTGCACATGACTCACCGTACCCAATACATCACAAACAGAGAGCGGCCTCTAGTAAGACATCTCTGCCCCCTGAAGTCAGTATGGGTTTTGTCTTCAGCGCAAAAACCAAACTGCAACCCCGTGTGAAATGCTCCTATTGATAGGTGATCAATCATCCTTTTGTTCGCGATATCCAAGTGAACACGAGACATGGTACTAAGTAATTCTCCGTTCGTTCACGATTATGTTTCTCGATCTAGATTGGTGGTGACCAAAATATACAAGTTGCAATCAATCATAAATTATTGTAAGCTTTGAGCATGGCCATGCATTTTGGTGTCAGCGACCAATCATCGAGGGGCCCAAGGATATCTCTCTAAACAGAGAAACAAATACCTTTGACTTACACTGCCCACCACAGTGATCACACTCTGCCCAATTACTCGCTTTATAACAGCCAGTTACGGACTGCGTTTGAAAGCAACTAGAACAAAGCAAACCAAAGTGATGCAGCCACGTGCATCTCCAGTTTGAGGATGAACTAATATTATCTTCCTGATTTACTCATGACATGTACCATAAAGTAAAATCAGGTGTGGGTCGTCCAGTCACTTGAAACACTTTCAAGTACAGGCAAAGAATTGCGTCCCCGTGCCCCAATCCCCATTGGACACATGACCAATTACTTCCCTCAGTCTTAGTTCATACTTCCTTCCCAAGAAGAATGACTGACTGCGGACATTTAGAATGTAAACACATTCAAGGAAGAACAAAACATGCTAAGTTGGAACCCAGTAAAGATTTAAAGAAATACCCACAACTTGCGTATTACTAAATCTCATTTAATAATCGATAAATACAATAAATACAATACTGCTTAATGTTCCCAAAAGGGTAAATACATCAAATATACTAACCAAAACAAAAACATAATCAAACCAAATCGCTAGCAAATCTAATCCCAATAGCATGCGTATGAGCAACATGCTTTGCTTGCGATAATGGTTTGGTGAACGGATCCACCACATTGTTATCCGTGTGTACTCTGCTGATGACAATGTCTCCACTATTGACCACGTCCCGGATGTAATGATACTTCCGCGGAATATGTCTCGTACGTCGGTGAGACCTTGGTTCCTTTGCTAGAGCAACCGCACCCTCGTTGTCACAGAACACTTCAACAGGGTCGGCAATACTAGGAACCACTCCCAGATCTTGGATGAACTTCCTCATCCACACAGCCTCCTTCGCAGCTTCACTGGCCGCAATATACTCCAACTCGGTAGTAGAATCGGCCACGGTATCTTGCTTGGAGCTTTTCCAGGAAATAGCACCACCATTGAGCAAGAACACAAACCCCGATTGAGATCGGAAGTCGTCCCGATCGGTTTGGAAGCTAGCATCAGAGTAAGCAGTTACCCGTAGCTCTTCCGCACCTCCATACACCAAGAACATCTCCTTTGTCCTCCGAAGATACTTGAGAATGTTCTTCACTGCCCTCCAATGAGCCTCACCAGGGTTGGCTTGATATCTACTTATCATACTCAATGCACAAGATATATCAGGCCTAGTACATAACATGGCGTACATGATCGAGCCAATTGCCGAAGCATACGGAACTCGCCTCATTACTTTCCGTTCCTCAGAGGAACTCGGGCTTTGAGCTTTGCTCAACACTAAACCATGTGACATAGGTATGAACCCCTTCTTGGAGTCCTCCATCCTAAATCTCTTTAGGACCTTGTCAATGTACATACTCTGGCTCAATCCGATCAACCTACGGGATCTAGCTCTATAGATTTAATCCCAAGAATGTAAGCCACATCCCCAAGATCCTTTATTGAGAAACAACTCCCTAGCTAGGCTTTTACCCCTTGCAAAGTTGGGACATCGTTCCCAATAAGTAGAATATCATCTACATACAGAACTAGGGATACAACTACGCTCCCACTAGCTCTAATGTAAACACATGGCTCATCCTTGCTTTTAGAGAAGCCAAACTCTTTGACTTTCTCATCGAAGCACAGGTTCCAGCTCCGAGAGGCTTGCTTAAGTCCATAAATGGACTTCTTAAGCTTCCAGACTTTATCCGGAAACTTAGGATGTTCAAAACCCTCAGGCTGTGTCATATACACCTCCTCTGAAAGTGTTCCATTAAGGAACACGGTTTTGACGTCCATTTGCCAAATCTCATAATCATGAAATGCGGCAATGGCCAAAATTATCCGGATAGACTTCATCATAGCCACCGGGAAAAAGGTTTCCTCATAGTCTACACCATGAGTTTGAGTGAAACCCTTAGCCACCAGTCGGGCCTTGAAGGTGTCTACCTCGCCATCCATGCCGATCTTCTTCTTGAAGACCCACTTGCACCCTACGGGTTTACACCCCGGCACGGGATCAACCAAGTCCCAGACTTAATTATCCAACATGGATTGAATCTCGGATTTCATTGCTTCTTTCCACTTGGCGGACTCAGGGCCCACCACAGCGTCCCGGTATTTGGTAGGCTCATCAGAGACCACTACCATGTCGGTGCCCTCAGATATGTTAAAACCATATCTCTCTGGCTCATGCCGACTTCTACCAGATCTTCTAATAGGCAATGGGTTTACATTATCTCCAGCGTCATCATGCTGAGAATCAACCCTTACAGGTTTTGAGCTAGTCCCAACATCAGGTTCTACATTGGCAGGTTCTTGAATCTCTTCAAGATCAACCTTTCTCCCACTAGCGTCTTTGGATAGCATTTCCCTTTCAAGGAATATTGCCCTTCGAGCAACAAATACCTTGTTCTCCGAAGGTTTGTAAAACAAATATCCCATAGACCCAGCAGGATAACCAATGAAAAAGCACCTTTCGGCCCTGGGCTCCAATTTGTCCTCAACCTCACGCCTTACGTAGGCAGGACTACCCTAGACCTTTAAATATGAAATGGATGGAACCTTTCCATGCCACATTTCATACGGTGTTTTCTTAACCTTCTTTGTTGGTACAAGTTTAAGGATTCTACTGGCCGTTTCGATCGCATATCCCCAAAACGCAACGGGAATGTCCGTACGAACCATCATAGACCGAACCATATCTAACAATGTCCGGTTTCTCCTCTCGGCGACACCATTTAATTGTGGCGTCCTAGGAGGGGTTAATTTCTCCTCTCGGCGACAACAGTTGGTGATAACAACATTCTTAGCATTGTGTGCTTCTCGGAGGGTTGCGGTGGTTGATTGCCACTTCCCGCAGTTGCATCCGGACCCTTAGATACCACTCAGATATTCATGCCCTTACCATCCAAATCCGTTTCGCCGCCCAACTCGTTAACAAGATTCAAGTGCACATGTGTAAGTCAGTGATGTCTTCTTTACACGATATACTTTATTGCATCCTCTCAAGGAGTTCCTCTTCAGAAGCAAACCACCATCCTTCCATAACCCAAAAGGGAAATTCTTCGAATTGTCCATTCTCCACGTATAGCGAAAAAGACCCAAGTCAAAATCAAATTTTCGAGTGATTCAATATCATTCTTATCATAAAATCTATCATAACAGGAAATAATTCAATCTATTTCATCCGACAGCAAGACAAGTAAGCAAGGTGTCCGTTCGAATATCAAAATGTTGACGCGTCGCAGCCTCGTCGAATGCCTAAATTACCAACTAGTCGAACCGTAAAAAAAACAAACCATAACTAGCCTTCCTAGGGTCTACTCAAGTACTTAGATAACAGAATATGGTCTAAGGTCAAAGGCAAAAAAAAATCACATAAGCACTCATCTCTCACCCAACCACCCAAAAGTCCAAGTCAATTATATTCGAGCCGATCTAGCCGTGAGTCCAAGTGCCGGTCTCAGCACTCAGTTCACTCACAGCCTGGCTCTGATACCAACTTGTAACACCGTGATTTTCAAAAATACCGTTTAACAATTTTTTTTTATTAATCAACCATAAGCAACGGAAGTCTTAAAACCATAACTACGATAAATGTAAACCGACAAAACCACAGTGCCACACCGTGATCAAATCGTTAACAGTTACAAATTCAAACCATAAATTAAATAATAAAAGTTCATTGGTATCAACGTCTATAACTATCTACCCAAGAAGCACCCGTCTCACAAAGACGATCTCCTAGTCACCTGCACGAGTACAAGACACCATTTCAAAGAACAAGTGTCAGCTTACGCCTCATGAGTCAATAGGGGTTATAACCAAAAACCATAAAAATATAATCGTAAGTATAATTATAACATTATAGAAAATACCCTATCCGACCTATCGTGTATTTGACCCGTACCTATTAACCCGCATATCATATAGCAATGAATGGGTCAAATATCCGCAAATCAAATAATATAATCAACCACACGTAATCATGAATCATACCGCATCACAACCGCATATGTATCAATAAGGTGTCCTAATGTAGAGTCTAAACCCACACTAGATACCCAAGGTTCGCTAATCACGTGCCCGGCCAACCTATGCACCAAGTGGGGCGCGACTCCCACCCGAGAGCATAGATCCCGAGAATATCGCCGCTTTCGCTACTCCGACAGTGCAAGTACAAGTACAGCGTCGTCGTTCAAGTGCAAGTACAAACGAAGCCAACCGCAATTTCAGCTTCTCCTCACACCCTTGTGATGCATGATCTAGCCCCGCTGGCCTACATCACTCCAGTACTTGAACACCGAGGTGTCCGAATACCATGTGTCACTATAGCCATCTAGAAAGACCAAGCGACCCGCATTGGCTAGCACTTTAATCCTAGAAGGTCAATCATACCTACTAGCCCGCAATCCGCAATGAGTAGTAAAGTATACTACCCCCGCCCGCTAAGTTCCAACATGCATTTAGTCGTAAACGATTACATATAAATCACAATAAACCACAAATAGTTATAGCATGCGTATCACGTGTTTAAACATACATATAACAAGTATTAAACACATAACAAGTATTTGACTTTAAACACCTAACACATATTATCAATCAATATATATAACCGTTTATATTTCCAAAAATTAGGTTTTGTCTTTGTACTCGGGTTTTGTAAATTCTACTGAACTCACCTGAAGTTTCGAGAGAATAAACCGAGAGAAGTCACCGAAAGAGTTCACCGAACAACCTAACAAAATAACGAGTCCTAATAAATATTCGAGTCGTATGATCTGAAAACAATTGATAATACAATTAAAAATCACACAACTTAACCTATATTTAAAATCACCACACATAAAAGTATAACTATTTGACTTCTAACTAATAAAATACAAAATGCCATTCCATTAACATTGTAATTTACGGTCCAAATCACACCCCAAATAAAAGTGATTGTAAATAAATGTTAATTGCACCATCCTCCTGGCCGACATTAATTGCAATTTCATGCACTTGCAAATTACAGTAGTTCCTCCACGCAGGAAGCAATCGTAGTTGACAACCAACTCCAATCGCAGTTCCACTCCATCACATCTGAATAGTAGTTATACCTTAAACTAATTGTAATTCCTAACTTCTAACTACAATCCATTTCATTAGTTTTAAACGTAGTTCAGCCCTTCACGTTAAAAAATGATGGTAATATTCAGTTCATCAATTTCCTAAGTTCAAGGATTGTGGCATAGAGAATTGCTATTCACCAAAACGATTGCTACTTACGGTGGGCAAAGCAGATTCAAAACTAAGGAATTCAATCTCCATTCTTAAACAAAATCATAATTTTGCACTTCACTAAGTTCAGAACTCCTAAAGATATAAATCTCCATAATCAATTTAAGGATTTAACCTCCTAATCTAAATCAATTTTACAATATTAAACATCACTGTAAGTTTCACTTCTCAATCTAGATTTCATCTACTAAAACCAAAATGAAGCCTTAATCAATCATGTATAAACACATAGTTTATAATAAGAATTCTTACTTGATCAATAGCTTCCCCAAAACTTCAATTTTGCCGTGTTCTTGGTATTGCCGGTCGAGAGAGAAAGAGAGCACCCCAAACTGCCGTGAGTTTTTGTGGCTGCCAATTAAGGGATTAACCCTAATTAATATTGGTTCTTAATTCACTATTTAATCCCTAAAGTATCCCCTTAACAACCCCAAAGTCCCTATTATTTTAATTTTATTCATTAGTCATCCGATACATCACTAAACACCCAATAATAATTAACTAAATCCGGCCCAAGTCGTCTCATTTAATGCTCAAAAGCAAATACCGAAACGAGCTGATTATTCTAATAAACAGTACCTAGAAATTCAGGTCGTTACATGAACACCTCAAAGGTATCCGAATTTTTTCTTACCAAGTAGACATACCCATATCGACTATAATCATCAATAAAGGTAACAAAGTAGTGGGAATGATCTCTTGTGGCATGCTTGAACGGACCACACATATCAGTGTGAACGATATCCAACAAGTCTTGCGCCCTCTCACATACACCGGTGAAGGGTGCTTTGGTCATCTTGCCCAATATACAAGATTCGCATACTTCATTAGACCCGTGGTCAAATGATTCCAAGATCCCTTCCGCTTGGAGCTTGGCGATGCGTTTCTTGTTTATGTGGCCTAATCGACCTTGCCATAGAGATAATTCATCCAAAACACTTTTGAATCCCTAATCAACATTCATGATTGATCTATTGTTTTGCAAGTTTATGCTTGTCTCATATATGCCATGACATGGAAATGCTTTAAAATAAAAGACATGATCTTTGTAACATAAAATGCTACCATTCTCAAATTTCAAGTTAAAACCATCGTCATACAAGGCATATAAAGAAATAATGTTTCTTGCCACGTAGGGCGCAAAAGATACATTTAATAAAACAATAGATAAGCCGGAAGGAAAGGCGAGCTCCACACTCCCAATCTTCTCAACTGGGACAACTGCCTTGTTTCCCATGATGAGATCCAGCTCTCCATCAACCAGGTCCCTACTTCTTCTTAGTACCTGCACATTATTACAAACGTGAGTATCACACCCGCTGTCTAAAACCCAAGCGTTAGAAGTAGAAGTGTTATGGAGTTCAATCATGTACGTACCGGAGGCAGTGGCACCTTTAGCTCGTAGCTTTTTGAGCTCCTCCGTATACTTGGGCCCTTCTCCCCGCAGAAGTAGCAGGTTGCCTCTTCCGGAGTGGTGGCAGCGGGAGCCACTTGCTTCCCCTTCGGCTCCGGGGTTGGGTTAGGTTTGGGCTTCGGCCCTTGGGCCTTGGACTTCCCCTTGCCTTTGCCCTTGGAGCCCGAAGCGGTCTGCTTCCGCTTCTTGCCACCCTCGTTAATGGTAAAGACGGCAGTGGAGGTGGAGGGCTTTGACTTGGCAAGCTCGTCCTCGGCAGTCTTGAGCATGCCATGTAGCTCCATAATGGACTTGTCCATACTATGCATATGGAAGTTCATAATGAACGGACCATATGCGGGAGGCAAGGATTGGAGGATGATATCAACCGCCAACTCCTTCCCCATGCGAAAGCCCAACTCCTCAAGCTGATCCACGTACCCTTTCATCTTAAGTACATGGGAGCTTACATTGCCGCCCTCTTGCATCCGGCAACCGATGAAGGCCTTGACGCACTCATAGAGTTCTTGCCTAGCCCGCTGTTGGAACATATCCTTTAGCTGAGAGATCATCTCAAACGCACTCACTTTCTCGAATTACCTTTGCAATTCGGGACTCATGGTCGTTAGCATAAGGCAAGTCACGTCGTTAGTATCCTTGAGGCGTTTTTCATACGCCTCTCGGACGGCCCTCGCCGCGTTGGTAGCAGGAGGTTCCGGAAGAGGTGACTCAAGGACCTCTAGCTTCATTTAATGGCTTAGGACGATTCGCAAAGTCCTGTGCCAATCCATACAGTTTACCATACTCTTAGCACCCATTTGGTATGTTTGATCCCTCCACACCAATTCCTCATTAACCCACTTTGATAGCTCGGCTAGAGCTCGACAACTACCAATGCGTTTTAAGTCTTGGAATTGTAAATCGTCCATCAAGATACACGGTGGTACTCTAGCCCAATGGCCGGCTCGGCTAAAGCTCGACAACCGACCTTGCGAGTTGCCACACGCATCTTCCACACAGTTACGCAAAACCGATCTCGGCTAGAGCTCGACGACCAATCTTTTTTCACTAGATTCGGGTGGTGTCATCATACGGGTGGTGTGAGATTTACTTTTGAAAAACGGGTTTTTGTTTTTCCGGTTAAAACACTTTTAACCAATTCTTGTCTATGTGGCGCGCGGAGTTTGTAAACCAATTTAAAACTCTTTGATTTTATTATTTTGAAAAATTTTCTAGCATGAGAAGATCCTAAACATCCATGCAAGAAAAAATACAAAATAAAATCAACCACGAATGTAATACATATCGGGTAACGAGCCAATCCTATGCGTCTTGCCCGTGAGCCAAAGGGCAAGACTAAGTCATCTAAGGACAAATCTGAATGACCCGACGTATGCTGCTCCCACTTGATCCATTGCGTCTCCTACCGACCTCCGGATCCAAGTACGCCAAGACACCCTCCAAGGTCCTTGTTCGTTGCTTCGGTTCTCCTTTTACAATTTACAAATTTAAAAGGAAATGGCATGCAAGCCACAATTTACTATTCTAAGCTAATAATACAAATTACAAAGAATAGGAAATCGGCATGTAAGCCGTCAAATATACAAACCGAATAAATAAATTAATTATTACAAACAATTGTGGTACAAACCACCAAATGAATGAATACATCAATTTAATCAACCAAACACATCACATAGGTCTTATGGCTCATAATGTTACCGGATGCAAATACTACAACCACATACAAGAAAGTACAAAGCTACACATGGTGTGCCACACAAAACCATGTAAATCTTATATGTCTTGGTTAAGATTATCTAATCACTCAAGGCACTAATAATCCTATGTACATATGCATTAGGAACCTTAAACAAGTCAATAATTCCATAGTCATATATACACAATGTAAGTATATGCAATTAATCATTTTCATGCCAAAATGTTAATCCACATATAAATACACCAACCAAGACATAAGGAAACTTGATCTAACCACATCAAAAATTCTGGAACAATTCCAGAAAGTACAAGTAGCCCAAAAATCTAACAAAATTGATTTAAGGCAAAACTTGCATTATGCCAGTAAGGGGTTAGCGCCGCTAACTATAAAAAGTTAGCGCCGTTAACTCCGGGTTAGCGCCACTAACGCGAGACGGCTTAGCGACCGCTACAGGCGGTTTAGCGCCGCTAACTTAGACAGGTTAGCGCCGCTAAACCCTGGACAGAACCAAAAATTACATTTTTCGGATTTTCAAAGCCACCAAGTGCAAAACCAGTGTAGAGGTGGCTCTGATACCACTGTTGGGGTTCGTAGTACAACACAACGGAAGCAAACAAGAGCATAAATCGAAATTTCAAAAGAAAAACAACCACAAAAACGAACCCCAATGGTGTACCAAGCTCTACAACAAGTAATGCAACTAAAATAGAAGAGAAAGAGAAGATTATACCCTTGATGTCTCTGGTCGGTTGTGTGTGCCTAGCTCCAAGCTTGATCTCCTTCTTCTTGAGCTATCCAAGTCCACCCCGAGATGAAACGTGACCTTGGTGTACTAGCACCCCAATGTACTCTTCCTTGTATGAAAGTACTATGGAACATAACCTTGAAACCACCAGGAAACTCTCTTCTTTTTCTCTCTTGAAAGAACAACCTTTGTTTTCTTTAAGTGGGTGAAATGTAGCATAAGCCAAGAAGCCACAAGAGAGACAAATGAGGGAGTTTTATAAGCCTTGAACCGACCCTAGGTCTCCCCAAGATCGGCCAGGACTCAATGATGGCAATGTCATGCATTAGTGGAGAGAGGAGGTGAAAAGAATAAAGTTGTTTATGTCAGGCAGGGTTAGCGCCGCTAACCGCCCACGCTTAGCGCCGCTAACCGCTTAAGGTTAGCGCCGCTAACGCGGCTGAGTTAGCGACGTCTGGGTTAGCGTCGCTAAACCATTCCAGGAAACCAACTATCATTATTTATCTTTTCTCACCCTCATCTTTTAGGTTGTTGTCAAGATCAACCCCCGGCGTGTGACCCGATAGGCCCATACATCATCGGCAGTGATCATTTAGCGTACGTGTGTCAGTGGGCATACCCCCAACACTTCCGACTCTGTTACGCACAGATACTGCAAATCCCATTTTTAACATCAAAAACTCGATTGAAACCAGATTCAATCGTTTGTACACATTATTTGACATCCTTTAACACTTAAAAACACATTTGTACACAAAAACTAATATAAAACACATCAAACACCATCCAAATGGTGTTTCTTCTTTATAAACACAAAAGCTAGGGTTCTTGATCAAATCACTTACAAACAAGATGAAGTACAGTTGCTAGGTCACGAATTTGACACTGAAATCACTTGAAATCAACTTGTTTCTTGATTTACTCTTCAAAAGCTCCAAGATTGAAGTGTGTGTGTGTGTTGCACGTGTATGTATGAGTGTCTAGTATGTGTTTTGAAAACTCCGAGGGGATAAGGGAGTTCAAAACCGACCATAGGGTGTTTAAATTAAAACACGGGGTACTTTGTTCCCCTTTCCAACTTACAACTTGACACACGCCATCCCGTTTTAACCAACGGGGATATCTGTGAAATCATTACGCAAAACCGTAAAACACCTTATCACTTTTAGACACACTTAACACTTTTCACATAATCACATAATATAACACAAGACACGTTAGTCACACAAAACACTTAACTTAATTCACTTAAAAGTTATAGAACAATCTCTTAAACACAAAGTACAAGTCACTACTGCTAGGCCCTTTTTCAAGGTGTTACAAATCTACCCCCTTAACACACTTTGAAGGTATTATGAATACCCGCAAGTTCTGGAGGTAACTCTAGAGACACGAGCGGCTTTCAGCTTTTCACGCGCCACTCTTACTTTATCAGCAGTAATTTGCACAATTTCGGGTCCGGCGAACTGCTTCTCGCCAAGCTCTAGCCAACACGTGGGAGTACGACAACGCCTCCCGTATAGCATCTCGAAAGGAGGCATCCCAATACTGGAATGGTATGAGTTGTTGTAGGCAAACTCTATCAATGGTAGATTTGAATCCCACGCTCCACCGAACTCAAGTACACATGCGCGAAGTATGTCCTCCAAAGTCTGAATGGTTCTCTCAGACTGGCCGTCTGTCTGAGGATGGTACGCCGTGCTCAAATGAACACGAGTACCCAGCTCACGGTGTAAACTCTGCCAGAAATTAGAAGTAAACCGCGGATCGCGATCTGACACAATAAAACACGGTACTCCATGGCGCGACACCACTTCAGCAATATACAACTTTGCTAGCTTATCCAATGGAGTAGACTCGTTGATAGCCAGGAAATGAGGACTTTTGGTCAACCGGTCAACTATGACCCAAACTGCATCGTGCCCTCTGAAAGTTTCCGGTAACTTTGTCACGAAATCCATCGTAATATTATCCCATTTCTGTTGGAGTGTGCCCACTGACACACGTATGCCAATTGATCACTACCGATGATGTATGGGCCTATCGGGTCACACGCCGGGGGTTGATCTTGACAACAACCTAAAAGGAGGGTTAGAAATGAATAATTAAAGATTGTTGGTGATCCTGTCAGGGTTAGCGACGATAACCATGCTGTCGCTAACCGTGCCGCGTTAGCGGCGCTAACCTTAAGTGGTTAGCAGCGCTAAGCTTGGGCGGTTAGCGGCGCTAACCCATCTGGCAGATTACAACTTTATTCCTTTCACCTCCACTCTCCACCAATGCATGTGGGTTGCTTGGATTTCTTTATAGCCAGCCTTGGGAGTTCCAGGGGCTGATGAGGTTCATAAAAACATATGCAATCTCTCATTTTTCTCCCTAGTTGTTCTTGGTGAAAATACACACACATAAGAAGCCTCAAGTGGTTGTTCTTGTGAGTTGTAAGAGAGAATCTAAGTGAGAGTTCCTAGAGTTCTTTGGTTGTTGTTCCAGAAAGCATTCTTCATAAGGGAAGGAATGCTCAAGGGATGCTAGTACATCAAGATCACGGTTTTTCCGGGGTGGACTTCGATAGTCAAAGAGGAGCGTGTCACTTGCTTGGATTCGTGATCGACACCAACAACCAGAGACATCAAGGGTATACTCTCCTCTTCTTTATGTTTTGTTGCATTTCTTTGTTGTAGAGATTGGTACACTTCTTGGGGTTCTCTTTGTGGTTTTGTTTTTGCTTTGAAAAATTTCGATTTTATGACTTGCATGCTTCCGCTGTGCCAAACCTCGAACCCCAACAGTGGTATCAGAGCCATCTCTACACTAGATTTGCACTATGTGGCTTTGAAAATCTAAAAAATGTGATTTTTGGTTCTGTCCAGGGTTTAGCGGCGCTAACCTTTCCATGTTAGCGGCGCTAACCTGTCCGTAGCGGCCACTAAGCCGTCTCGAGATAGCGGCGCTAAACTGGAGTTAACGAAGCTAACCCGTCTGGGAGAATGCATTTTTTTTGCCTAAAATCAATTTTGTTGGATCGATTGAGCTACTTGTTCTTTCTGGAATTTTATTCCAGATTTGTTGTGTGTTTTTGATTAAGTTGCCTTATGTCTTGGTTGGTGTATTTATATGTGGATTAACATTTTGGCATGAAAATGGTTAATTGCATATACTTACATTGTGTATATATGACTATGGAATTTTGATTTGTTTAAGGTTCCTAATGCATATGTACATAGGATTATTAGTGCCTTGAGTGATTAGATAATCTTAACCAAGACATATAAGATTTGCATGGTTTTTGTGTGGCACACCATGTATTAGATTTGTTGTATGTGGTTGTAATATTTGTGTCCGGTAACGATTGAGCCTTTAAGCCCTATGTGATGTGTTTGGTTGTGTAAATTAATTTAGTCATTCATTTGGTGGTTTGTACCACAATGGTTTGTAATAATTTAATTTTATTCGGTTTGTATATTTAACGGCTTGCATGCCCATTTCGTATTCTTTGTAATTTGTAGAATTAGCTTAGAATAGAAATTGTGGCTTGCATGCCATTTCTTTTAAATTTGTAAATTGTAAAAGGAGAACCGAAACAACCAACAAGAACCATTGGAGGGTGTCTTGGCGTTCTTGAATCCGAAGGTCGGTAGGAGACGCGATGGATCAAGTGGGAGAAGCACACATTGAGTCATTCGGTCTAGTCCTTAGATGACTTAGATGCCTTGAGTGATTGGCTCGTTACCGGATTATATTACATGCATGGTTGATTTTATTTTGTATATTTTCTTGCATGGTTGTTTAGGTTCTTCGCATGCTAGAAAATTTTTCAAAATAATAAAATCAAAGAGTTTTAAATTAGTTTACAAACTCCGCGCGCCACATAGACAAGAATTGGTTAAAATCGTTTTAACCGGCAAAAACATAATCTCGTTTTTCAAAATTGTAAATCTCAGGCCACCCGTAAGATGACACCGCCCAAATCTAGTGAAACAAGATTGGTCGTCGAGCTCTAGCCGAGATCGATTTTGCGTAACTGTGTGGAAGGCGCGTGTGGCAACTCGCAAGGTCGGTTATCGAGCTCTAGCCGAGCCGGCCATTGGGCTAGAGTACCACCGTGTATCTTGACGGTTGATTTGCAATTCCAAGACTTAAAACGCCTTGGTGGTTGTCGAGCTCTAGCCGAGCTACCAAAGTGGATTAATGAGGAATGGTGTGAAAGGGATCAAACATGCCAAATGGGTGCTGTGAGTACCTAGGATCCCGCAAGTGCCTAAGAGTTGCAATCCCGGATTGCAATTGGTAAATTGTTTACCTGCCTAAAATAGCTCCATGAAGTGATCCGCGGCAAACCCGTCATGGATTGGGGTATTTTGAGGTTCTTAGCCCTTGTTAAGATAATTTGGTTTTCTTAAATCAAGTGGGTTATTATTTTAACGAGGATTATATCGAAACTTACTAAAACTTGTACTCTTATTTTAGATGGCAAATCTTAACGACACTACATCAAAACTATCATTTCGTTTGTTCCTGGAAAAGGAGAGACTCATAGGAGTGAACTTCGTTGACTGGTATCGTGTGTTAAGGATTGTCCTTCAACACGAGTCAAAGTTGCACGTCCTTGAGGAGCCTCTTCTGGAGCCACCTGCTACCAATGCGAGCTGGGCCACTAGATACGCATGGGAAAGGCGTGTCAGAGATACACAAGATGTTTCTTGTCTCATGTTGTCGACTATAAGCTGTGAGCTGTGGAAGCAACTCAAGCATTTGAGTGCGTACGACATGATTAACCGGCTAAAGGAGATATTCCCACAGCAGGTTAGACAAGAACTTTTTGAGTATGTCAAGGCTTTAGTCGGTTGTAGGTTGCAGGAAGGCGGGGATGTAAGTGTTCATGTCCTTAAGATGAAGGCTTGGATTTCCCATAGGGAGGGAACTGATGGTGAATTTGATTCTACAATCCCTGCCCACGTCTTTTGAGAAGTTTGTCATGGAATATCTCAAAGACAATATGGAATGGTCCTTAAGTGAGCTACATGGCATGTTAAAGGCTGCTGAGTTGAACATGGCCAAGTGTAAGCTAATCTCGTCCACACCCGCTAAGGCTACTAGGAAACAAAAACATAAGAAGAAGAAACTGACCTCATATGGAAAGCTTGGTTTGACTGAGCCTACCATAACTGTGGAAGTTGAGGCAAAATGAGATTGTGCCTGAAGATAACGTTCCACTTGGGGTAGTTTGCTACTTTTGTGAGGAAATTGGAAATTGGCATCGTCACGCCTGCCCTAAGTGCCTGAATGAGCTAAGTATCCTAAAGCGGAAGAACATTAGCTCCTCGACTTTAGGTACATTCATGATTATACTCCTTTGATCTTCTACTTCAATAGACTGGGTTTTTTGAACGCTAGTCAAAACACTCACGTTTGTTACAAACTTGTTTGTTGCAAAGTGTAGGTGTTTATCTGAAGTAGGCTGATGATGCATGGAGAGCTGGAAGGAGTGAAGAGAAGCTCAAGTACTTGTCTCTTGCTAAAAGGATTGGAAGAGTTAATCTTGTCATTCCTACCAGCTTAATTATTACTTAATTAGATAGATGTTTTACGCCCTGTGTGGCTAGAAGCATTGTATCTTTTATGCTATTGATGACGATGAATATTACTTTGAATTATGTTATTGTGGGTTTTAGAAATTTATTTCAAAGTTTATTCATGTCGTGGCATATGTAACAAGCTTTTGCTTAAGAAGTAATAATATGATCATGAATGTTTATTGATTAGTTATCCTTATAACATTGGTGATTTAACCATATAAACAAGACTAACATCACTAAGTTCCATGTGGATAGGAACTTGGAAGCTTTTGACTTTGAGTCAATTGTTGATTGTAAATCTTTTTTATGAGGTTAAATTACTAGAATATCCTTCACTAGTTGATGTGAGAGGAATAAAAGTTTGTTGGGCTACACTTACAATTTTGTATAAGGGCCGATCAAGCGAAGTCATAAGGATTAACTAAGTATAATTTGTTATCTTTACCTATGATGGTAGAAGAAAAGGGTATTAGAAAAGTGTTTGAAACCTGAGAGGTATTCAAAACTTACCCGTAACGAATTCATAACAAAAGAGGGCAGAAAGGAACTAAGATACTCAAATCTTATGAGATGTTGAGATATAATAGATTCCTTGTTTATCATAAGAATTATGGGAATGTCTCATAATTCACTTCTCCTAGGATATGTGTTTTACATGGATCGCCAAGTGGAGAAATGGAACATACTAGTTATGATTCCATTTGATGGCTTAAACTTAAGTAACCTGTCGGATGGGTGTACTTGAGTTATGACGGGCAATGTTCCTATATTACAACAAAGATGGTCAAATTAGCAACCATGGAGGTTAGACTAGAAAGAAAGCTTTGCTTGTCTATCTCATGGATTAAAGTCATCTAGTCTACATCAAGTGGGAGATGGATGAACTTTAAAAGACGCTAATACATTTAATAGGTTCTTCTTTGTTTTAGATGTTCTTTCCATAACCTTTTGAGAACTGAGGTGAGTTACTCGAAAAGGGAAAGGAACAACTGAAGCATTCCAGTGGAAGAACGTGTGTATTAAACAATGACCTGATGTTGACACTAGCATTCAATCAGTAATGATTGGAACTTAACATGGCAATGTTGAAGTACTTGGCATTATGACATTACCTCTTGATAAGTCTGGTAAAAGTCATCATAAGGCCGGAAGTGTATTACATACATGAGGACGATGACTTGTTGATACATTAAGTATATATCAATTACCGGAATCTCTAGTGGACCTTGGGTCTACTAAGATAAGGAAAAGGTAATGAGATAAGATATAATCCATGCTGGATTTCAAGGATGAGCTTGGGCAATCCAACACCTAGATGTAATCTGTAAGGTGTATCAAGATCTTCTGGAGATAAGATATGCATGGATTAATTTGTAGATAACTTCAAATACTGACTGGTGGGAATTGATTTCATGATGATTGACCATGTGGAAGGTATCATATGAAGACATTCTTCCAGTAGTTATGTTAAAGTTTACACGGACACTTACGTCGTTTCATGGCTGTATGATGCAAAGACCGTATTCCGTCATAGGAATTCAATGAGGAAGTGCTTGTAACACTGTCCGAAGGTGCTTTACATCTAAAGTATCCATGTAAAATCTACAAAACATGGAAAAGGGTTGCCTTGGACTTCAACAAACATCTAAGTTTCGTGTTTTGCTGTGAAAATCAAGTGGTTGAGTTTTCAATGAGCAATGATGAAACTTGGATAGATGCCAGAGCTAGCGGGAGGGCTGTTGTTATCCTATGTAATATGTCTTGGACATATGTAATAATGGAGATAATGTCTTGATCATGATTGACTGTCAGTTTAAATCAAGAATTATACGTCCATTAAGGATAAACAAAGCAATTTGTAAAGTACAAGAAATATTTAGGTATGTTCTTGTTGATCATAAGATATGAGAGTAAATTATTACTCCAAGTGATAATTTATGTTTTAAAGGATAACCGCCAATTCGATTGGGTTCGTGATCCTACAAACATTGTGTCGTTAGTAAATGTGATACTTAAAGTGTCGGTGACTCTATAGAGATCTTAATGAAAACTATGAGAGTGCGATGACTTTAACATATAAAATTTTATTCTTAAAGCATTGGTGACTCTATAGAGATCTTTATGAAAACTATGAGAGTACGATGACTTAAGTAGATAAGATTTTAGAGCATCAATAACTCTATAGAGATCTTTTATGAAAACTATGAGAGTATTATGGCTCATGCACATTAAAATTTTAGATCCAAGCGTTGTTTGTCTTATTGGATTCCTTGAGACAATGAAAGTATAACGGCTTGGACAAATGATCATAATCCCATCAACGCACACTTTGGAAGTGGTAGGTTGAAGTGGGGATACGATCATTATCAGAGTACACACGGAGAGCAATGGTGGCGGATCCGTTGACTAAGCTAAAGTAGCGGGTTAGTGATTATCATCAGACTAGGGCCTGCATATACTTGGCTAAAGTTCGTTTTAGTAATGTTTTGATATACATTTCTTTTGGGAACGTTAAGCAATATTGTGCTTCTTCTTGTATCGATTATCAAATGAGGATTTGGTAATGCGCGTGTAGCGGGTACTCTCAGTAAGCCTTATTGTGTTCCAACTTAGCATGTTTTACCTCTTCCCTGAATGTTTTAACATTCTAAATGTCCACAGTCGGTCATTCTTCATGGGAAGGAAGTCCGAACTAAGACTGAGGGAAGTGATTGGTCAAGTGTCCAATGATTTATGATCGATTGGGACATAGGGACACAATACTTCACCTGTACTTGAAGTGTTCAAGTGACTGGACGACCCACACCTGATTTTACTTTATGGTACTTGTCATGAGTAAATCAGGATGATAATATCAGTTCATCCTCATACTGGAGATACATGTGTCTGCATCACTTTGGTTTGCTTTGCTCTAGTTGTTTTCAAACGCAGTCCGTAACTGGTTGTTATAAAGGGAGCAGCTGGGCAAAGTATGATCACTGTGGTGGGAAATGTAGTCAAAGGAATTTGTTCCTCTGTTTAGAGAGATATCCATGGGCCCCTCGATGATTGGTCACTGACACCAAAATGCACGGCCGTGCTCAAGTGTGCAATGATTAAAGAATCTGATTGCAACTTGTATGTTTTGGTCACCACTAATCTCAATCGGGAAACATAATCGTGAACGAACGGAGAATGACTAAGTAGCATGTCTCGTGTTCACAAGGATATCGCGAACAAAAGGATGTTTGATCCCTTATCAATAGGACCATTTCACACAGGCTGCAGTTTAGTTTTTGTGAAGACAAACCCATACTGACTTGGGGACAGGATGTCTTACTAGAGGCCGCTCCTTGTCTGTGATGCTTTGGGTACGGTATGTCATGTGCAAGTGGGAGTCTGTTGGAGTATGCTCACTGACACACGTACGCCAATTGATCACTACCGATGATGTATGGGCCTATCGGGTCACACTCCGGGTGTTGATCTTGACAACAACCTAAAAGGAGGGTTATAAATGAATAATTAAAGATGGTTGGTGATCCTGTCAGGGTTAGCGACGCTAACCATGCTGTCGCTAACCGTGCCGTGTTAGCGGCGCTAACCTTAAGTGGTTAGCGGCGCTAAGCTTGGGCGGTTAGCGGCGCTAACCCATCTGATAGATTACAACTTTATTCCTTTCACCTCCACTTTCCACCAATGCATGTGGGTTGCTTTGATTTCTTTATAGTCGGCCTTGGGAGTTCCAAGGGCTGATGAGATTCATAAAAACATATGCAATCTCTCATTTTTCTCTCTAGTTGTTCTTGGTGAAAATACACGCACATAAGAAGCCTCAAGTGGTTGTTCTTGTGAGTTGTAAGAGAGAATCTAAGTGAGAGTTCCTGGAGTTCTTTGGTTGTTGTTCCAGAAAACATTCTTCATAAGGGAAGGAATGCTTAAGGGATGCTAGTACACCAAGATCACGGTTTTTCCCGGGGTGGACTTCGATAGTCAAAGAGGAGCGTGTCACTTGCTTGGATTCGTGATCGACACCAACAACCAGAGACATCAAGGGTATACTCTCTTCTTCTTTATGTTTTGTTGCATTTCTTTGTTGTAGAGATTGGTACACTTCTTGGGGTTCTCTTTGTGGTTTTGTTTTTGCTTTGAAAAATTTCGATTTTATGACTTGCATGCTTCCGCTGTGCCAAACCTCGAACCCCAACAATTTCCACTCAGGAATTTCGAGTTGCTGAAGATTACCGTATGGTTTCTAGTACTCAGTCTTCACTTGCGCACATATTTGACATTTCTCCACACAAGAAGCAATGTCTCCTTTTAAAGTAGGCCACCAGTATAAAGCTTTCAGATAATGGTACATTTTAGTGCTGCCCGGATGAACAGACAGCCGAGACTGGTGAGCTTCTCGTAGAATCAACTCACAATTTCCCCCGTAAAGAGGCACCCAAACACGAGACTGAAAAGTCTTTAGCCCATGGCTATCATCTGCAAGTAGATCTTTTTTCTTCCGCATCACTTCAGCTTTCAAGTTCTCGTCACGCAAAGCAACAGATTGTTCTTCCTTCAATCTCGCAAGAATATCCAGAACCACCACAAGTTTCATAAATTTCGCCTCAGCCAATGAGCTTTTGCGACTAAGAGGATCCGCCACCACATTGGCCTTACTAGGATGATAACGAATCTTGCAGTCGTAATCTTTGATCAACTCGAGCCAACGCCGCTGCCTCATATTGAGCTCTTTCTGCGTAAACACGTATTGCAGACTCTTATGATCCGTACAGACAACACACTTGGTACTGTACAGATAATGCCGCCACAGCTTCAAAGCAAACAGAACAACAGCTAGCTCAAGATCATGTGTAGGATAGTTACCTTCATGTGGCTTTAACTGTCAAGACGCATAAGCTATCACTTTATCACGCTGCATTAAAACGCAGCAAAGCCCCGAATAAGAAGCATCACAATAGACGACGAAGTCTTCAGACCCGTTAGGCAAAGAAAGAATCGGAGCTTCACAAAATAGCCGTTTCAGAGATTGAAACGCTTGTTCTTGCGCCTCAGACCACACGAATGCAACGTCTTTCCGAGTGAGCTTAGTCAAGGGACCTGCAAGTTTAGAAAAATCACGGATAAACCGCCGATAATATCTAGCTAGGCCGAGAAAACTACGAACTTCAGAAGGAGTTCGGGGAACTCCCCAGTTCATCACTGCATCGAATTTCGCCGGATCTACTTTGACACCATCCCTGCTGATCACATGACCGAGAAAATGCACCTCACGAAGCCAAAATTCACACTTAGAAAACTTCGCGTACATCTTTACTCGTTTGAGAGTTTCAAGAACTTGCCGCAAATGCAACTCGTGCTCGGCTTCACTTCTAGAATACACAAGAATGTCATCGATAAACACAATAACGGATTTATCCAAGAATGGACGACAAATCCGGTTCATCATATCCATGAACACAGCAGACGCATTGGTTAAGCCGAACGGCATAACCAAAAACTCATGGTGGCCATATCGAGTGCGGAAAGCAGTCTTGGGAATATCGTCCTCAGAAACCCACACTTGATGGTAGCCGGATCAAAGATCAATCTTAGAGAAACACGTTGCTCCCTGCAATTGATTGAACAAGTCATCAATACGTGGAAGAGGGTATTTATTCTTTACCGTTCGCTTATTCAGCTCCCGGTAATTGATACACATGCGCATGGTTCCATCCTTCTTCTTCACGAATAACACACGAGCACCCCAAGGAGAAGAACTCAGACGAATAAAGCCATTGTCTAGTAACTCCTGTATTTGCGTCATCATCTCTCGCACCTCTGAAGGAGCAAGATGGTATGGAGCTTTAGCTACAGATCAATCTTGTACTCCACATCTCTCACCAGCGGCAAACCCAAAAATTCGTCTGGAAACACCTCCGGATAGTTTGACACTACCGGAATATCTTTGACCACTTGCTTTTCCAGTTTCGCATCAATCACATATGCTAGATAGCAATCGCAGCCTTTTGAAACCAACTTTCTTGCTTTCATCAGAGAAATAACAGGAATATCAGATTCTCGACGTTCTCCTCGAGCTACAGCACAAGACCCATCAGGTTAATGGAATATTTACCATCTTTTTCGAACACAGAATCTCCGCGTTCAAACCACTGAGCCAATCCATACCAACCACCGAATCAAAGCCCGCAATTGGCATGAGAAGAAAAGAGATAGGGAAACTATTCCCGTCCACGTCGAGGTTAGCACAAGGAACACTATCCGTAACCGGAACTACCTTACCACTAGCAATTTCGACTTTAATCGGCTCAAGTAACACAGATACAGGCAATTGCAGTTTATCACGAATAGCCACAGATATAAAAGAATGGGTAGCTCTAGAATCAAATAACACACAAGCTGGAACATAATTTATAAGAAAAGTACCAGTGATCACGTCTCCAGCAGCTTTGGCTTCTTCAGTTGTCATCTGAAAAGCCCGACCCTTGGCGCGTGGAGCGCCATCTTTCTTTGGTCTTGAAGAAGACCCTCCAGCTCCGGTATCACCCCTCTATCTCATTGGGCACACGATAATCATGTGCCCCGGCTTCTGACACTTAAAATAAACGTTCTCTTTAAAAGAACATTCCGTAGCTGCATGCCCTTTTTCTCCACACCGCATACACCTGGTAGTGGCCTTTGAACAATTTCCCGAGTGATAAGTATGGCACATAGAACACCAAGGATTATCAGACCTCGGCTTCTTGCTCGAATCAGATTTCCCACCAGCAGTAGATTGCCCCTTTGAAGTACCAGACTTCGAATACTGCTGAAACATTCTCTTCTGGCCCTCCACAGCTTGATCTCCCTTACACTGACGTCGATCACCATCAATTTTTCGGGCTATCTCAAACACCCGATCCATAGTAGCAGCAACTCTCACATGAGCTCAATACTCTAGCGGTAGCATATTCACAAACTTCCGCATCTTAGCTTTCTCGTCAGTCACCAGATGTGGTATAAACCTTACCTTATCAATGAAAGCGTTGATAAGGTCCTCCACCGGTTTGTCTCCCTTACGGAGACCGTTGAACTCGTTCTCCATTATCTCAAGATCATAATCGGTACAATTCTTGGTTGTCACCTTCTTAGAAAACTACTCCCAAGTCAGAGCAGCGATCACCTCTTTGCTCAATGTATCCTTCACGGTATTCCACCAATCCAGAGCACGGACTTTTAGCAGTGGAACCGCGTACTTGACATGGTTCTCAGATTCACAGTCACAGGACTCAAAGACTTGATCCGTCTCACGCAACCAACATATAGTCTCTGAGTGATTATCACTGCCCTCATAACCCTTCGTCCCGCAAGACATAAACTTATTGTAAGAGCATTGTTCACGACGCTTGCCCTTAACAGCTTCCAAAATTAGCTCCCTAGTTGAGCGAAGCTCCTCTTCGAGACGCAGAATATACTCCTCTGGATCTCTAATCTCGAGCCCTGAGTATCACGCCATGAAGACTCCTCCTCTGCCTCTACGTGAGTATGAGAAGCCTCATCCTCCATCTGCTTTAAGGCTTCCTCGGTGGTAGCACGTCTCTCAGACATTATCACTCACTTTCTATACACAAGGGGCAAACACGTTTAGTATACACTTATTTACAATTTACTAACACACAAGTTAGTTCACATTGAGCAGTAAACACATAACGCTCACACTCAGCCCCAATTACCCCACTAGGAACACTTGACGATGGTCAGGCCCGAGTTTGAGATCGAATACTCTTACAAGTACTCAATTCCATCAAACTTAGGCTCTGATACCTAATTGTAACACCGGGTTAAACGAGCTTAAAAATTCGTGGAAATTAAAACTTTTTAAACTATATTTACACCAAAAGATTTACAGCAGAACAAACCACTAATTACATATTAAACACAGTTTGTCGACTTGGTGATCAAGAACAACAAATCAAGCCAAGTCTAAAAAATCAAGCCAGTTTTACCAACTACGTACTAACCATCGCCACAAAGTATCAGAGTTAACTATAAGTGTTCCAAAAGATATATACAATAACATTACCCAAAGTACCCCACATCCCCAGGCCTTCTGATCACTTACCTGCGAAAAGGGGAATATCACGAAACATTAGCTACACTAGCTAGTGAATACAAAGATCACATAAGCATCAAAAAGCATTCTATCACATCACGATAAGGCACACAAAGCTAAGCTATCACATAGCGGTAATCCGATATGTCAGCGGGATCATATCTTGTGAGGTAGCTAGCCTGACTCAACAATCTGAGCTGGGGAATCAGTCACAACCAACCGCATCGGTGGGGGATCAAAGAGCAGCCCACCTTCACGTTTGATTCACTAGGAATCCGTTCATATCTGATCATAGACCAATATCCTCCCTGTATGTCGAGGAACGGCGGCCTGCAGAACCTTTAACCCGGAAAACTCCATCGAGTAACGTTGATCCCGAATAACACTGAAGGATCCAGCCGCGTTAGCAAACTGTCCTCAACCCCTGCGTCTGGCCGGACAGGAATCACAAACACGGATGACCCATAGGGCCCACAGTACGCATGCATATCACATATCATAATTTATATAACATGGTATCATATATATCACTATATCCCGTCATACCTCGCATGTTCACATATATATACATGACACATAGCAACAGGAAACCGATAACCCTACTTACTGAGTCTCATGGGAAAACGGTACTCACCTCGAGATTACAGGAGGCAGAAATGAAATCGGGATTTCCAGGAATCCTCAGAGTCGTCCGAATCACCTAACACATTTGGTTCGGGCTTGGTTATCACTTACACATAGGTTAAAACACAAGTGACACAAGCTGTTGGGACTGGACCCCTGCTTACGATTGCATGCACTATCCATACGATCACAAATGACTTTCCACAACAGCCATGCGATCGCTAAGGTACCCCATGCGATCGTAAAGGTTCTTTTCCCCCAAACCCATGCTTCCGATCGCAAGAGATGCCCCTTTTGATCGCAAACATGATTCTAGGGTTGGTTACGATCGCAAGTTATGTACCTACGGTCGCAAACCTCATTTCCTTCGCTCGTAAGCGGTAAACACCATAAAACAGACCCATACGATCGCATGTACCTACCATGCGATCGCAAAGAACAAACACAAGGTTTACGATCGCAAAGGTTTACCATGCGATTGCAAGGTCTTTACACACCCCATGCGATCGCAAGTAATCCCCATGCGATCGCATGACCCCTTGACACAGTGTTCTTCCGACTCTGTTACGCACAACTACTGCAAATCCCATTTTTAACATCAATAACTCGATTGAAACCAGATTCAATCGTTTGTACACATTATTTGACATCCTTTGACACTTAAAAACACATTCGTACACAAAAACTAACATAAAAACACATCAAACACCATCCAAATGGTGTTTCTTCTTTATAAACACAAAAGCTAGGGTTCTTGATCAAATCACTTACAAACAAGATGAAGTACATCAGCTAGGTCACGAATTTGACACTGAAATCAATTGAAATCAACTTTTTTCTTGATTTACTCTTCAAAAGCTCCAAGATTGAAGTGTGTGTGTGTTGTACATGTATGTATGTGTGTCTAGTATGTGTTTTGAAAACTCCCAGTGGATAAGGGAGTACAAAACCGACCCTGGGGTGTTTAAATTAAAACACGGGGTACTTTGTTCCCCTTTCCAACTTACAACTGGACACACGCCATCCCGTTTTAACTAACGGGGATATCCATGGAATCATTACGCGAAACCATAAAACACCTTATCACTTTTAGACACACTTAACACTTTTCACATAATCACATAAATTAACACAAGACACGCTAGTCACACAAAACACTTAATTTAATTCACTTAAAAGTCACAAAACAATCTCTTAAACACAAAGTACAAGTCACTACTGCTAGGCCCTTTTTCAGGGTGTTACACCTTCCACCTTGTCTGTTGATGCTCTGAAAAGTTTACTATACGTTAAAATCCTGGAACAACTTCATGAATCAGAACATAATAATGATCTTTTGACCACTCTGCGTAATGAGCAAACCTTTTGTGGTAGCAATCTTGAGGAGTTTCAGGATGATATTCATGCAAAGATTGATGGTGTTACAAGAGCTTTTCATACTACTATGCATCAAGTGTCAGATCCGTTAAAAGCTGTGGAGGTAGCTTGCAAGGTACAAGTGGGTAGTCAGTAAAAGGGGCGTGACGATCAGGATCCTGACGATTGTCCTAAGGGGGAGAAAAGACAGAAGTCGTACTTAGCAAGAGCTGTTGTACCAATTGTTCCTCTAAGCACAATACTTCCACCAATTGAGGATACAAGTTCTGCTGGAGGTCAAGGTGAAACTCAACGAATGGCCGATGATGTTCTTGAACAACAAGAAACTAGTAACAATCAAATGGTACTATATGAACAGAGGCGTGGTGTAAGTGAAGAGGGAGAGATAAGTCAGAATGACCAGAATGAGGAGAAAGCTTATAATGAATTTTATGATTTTGATTTTGATGAACTTTATGGTAATATTGGTGTAAGTGAAAGAAATGAGGAAGAGTATGGCGAGTTAGAAGCTGATATTGATCAATATGTTACATCTGTTAGAGATCCTGAATCAACTCATACTAGGGTAGTTAAAAGCTTTGGTCCTGATATGAATCCATCTGAAAGTGAAAAGAGAAGAAAAGGATTTCCAAAAGCTAGCTCTAGTAGAATGAAGAAACAAACTTCTAAAAAGAAAATATTTATGTGTCACAGGTTCTGAAAGGTGTTTCATATGAAGTACATACTACATTCCCACCTCCTCAGGGTCATTTTCAGACTTCAGCTGTAGACATCATTAGGCAAAATCAACAGAGAAAAGCAGCTGATGAATTCAATAAAAATGCAAAATGGCCTATACCACCAAATACAGTAATTCCACCTACTGCTCCAGTATATACATGATCACCTGCTCTTGACGGAAGGAATATGTATACTAGAGAAGCTAGTATTAATCCAATCTAGAGAGATTTTTCAGTCAACGGTCCTTTCCCTGAAGATAGAATTCAAGAAATATTTGTAGACACAATTGAAACAAGAACACCTCCAGAATTGAGACATCTAGATGATAAACAAAGAAGGAGATTTCAGCATGTACTTGATCAATTCAGAACTCCAAAGAACAAATCATTTCAGAATATCCAATAACTAAGCTTTTCAATGTGTACAGTGAATCTGCATTCGATCAGACTATAGTTTGGTTTGAAGTAGAAAGGGCAAATAATCAGAAGTTTGTGTTCAACCAAGCAGATCTTAGATATATTCAATTTCATGACATCAACTTCATCTATTTGTACCTGTCAAAGAAACAAGGAAAGAAACCAAATGAATAGTTTGGCAGGTCAACATTGATGAGATACATGAGAAAGCTGATGGAGTTCATTGAAGAACATGACATGCATTAGCAGCTGAAAACAATCATGTAAAAGTTAATCTTCAACAACCACAACAAAATCATCCTAACTTGGAATAGTTGGATGAGTTAACTATCATAGAATCTGAGCGCAAGCATTCTTCAAAGGGGAACCAGGTGTTGTTTTCAGAAATTCAAGAAAAGAGAAAACATTCGTACGATTGTGCGATGTTTTAGCCTATTCAGACGGCGCCCTGAGAATCTTGTACAATATGCTGGAAATGAAAATTGCTAATACTGAATCATCTATCTCATAGCAGGAAAGACAACAAACAACCCGATTCATTGATAAATTGAAAAGAACACTGGATAGCAGGAGGATCTTCAGAGAGTGACAGAGCTACTTTGGACTACGCGATAAAATCAATTAGTAGTTTTAATTTTAGTAGTCTGTATTTTTGTAATAGATACACTCCTCACTTAGGGGGAGATTGTTAGAACATTAAAAGTGAGGGTGTATTTGGTATTTTAGCCGAAGGCTATATATGCCTTAGGCTCGATGTAATAGATAAGTTTTGCAACATATTATTCAAACTCCAAAGGGTTAGTGTGTGTTTGTCTCTCAAAGTGCAAAGCTTCATCCATTAGTTTGGGACCTATCATTAATGAATTATTAGTTGATATATCCTTGCGCGTAGTTTATGATTTTATCTAGTCAAGTGTGACTAGAGGATAACTAACGAGTCAAAGTCTTTGACTTATTACTATTTAGTCCTTATGCATTGATTGCCACTTGAATAGTATATTAATATTATAATTGCTCGACTAAACTTATGGAATTACTTGAAACAACACAGTTATTGTTGTACATTAAAAAGTCTATCTAATCAAGTAATTATTTATGAAAACAAGTTCAAGGTAGTATTAAACACTTGAAATAATAGCTATTATTTCTAGAAATGTGTTTAAGGATAAAACATTTATGAGTATGATTATAATAGATATTTTAATCAAGAGAACTCACATGTTTCAAATAAGAATTGATACAAGTGTGTTATACTTGTAGTAAAATAAAGTTTCTAGAAACCATTTTCCGTAACAGGAAATAGTGGATATGTTAAAATCCAAGTTTACGGTTTTAACAACTTTAAGATTCTTATTCAAAATCTAAGCTCTAGATTTATACTTAAAATCAGTATTTTAACTCGAGTGTCAAGATTGACCAAGTCAATAAGGTATTTTAAGTAGTGCTATGTTCTCATAATAGTCAGTTGGAGCAATTGATCTACGCTAAGGTGTTTATCAAGTATTGACAAATTAAAATTTTGCGTGGAAGCTAATAAATGTTTGGATAAACACATTGATTATTCACTTGTTGAAATTCAAGTACGTATATAATTTTAATGACGAGATTTTGAGGACTCAAAATAGTCCATGTAATTAGGACTAGTCCCAGGATGTCAAAATTATTGAAATTCAATGTCATCAATATTAATATATATAAAAGTGTTGAAAATGATAAACAGCGTATTAGATAAGTGTTTACACACGGGGTATCTGAATTTGTTCACGGGTCAGTGTAAACAAAAGGATTTATAATTTTAATCTATTTCTTGGAATAGAAATTTATACATCTACAACATAACTAAGTATAGTTATGAGATAATTTTATGTATTCAGGAACAAGGAGTTAATCCAGATCTCGAAGTTCAAGGAATATAATAAAATTATAAAGACTAGTTGTTGTTTTTCAAGGTTTGCAGAAAAACAATTTATCTAGCAAAGCGTGTGGGAGTACTTGTTAGTGCATACTTGTATTTAGTTGTTAGAACACCAAAATATTGTAATAGAATAAGAGTTATAATATTGTGTGAGGGGGCTTATTGTAAATATACCCAAGGGGTATATATACCTTATGCTTAGTGTAAAAGTGTAAGGATTGCCACATTTCAAAGGAATAAACTATGTGTTTTTCATGGTGTAATTGAGATTCTCTCAATCTTGTCATAGTTTCTTATGCAATCCTTCAATCTACCACTTGTTATGTCCTATCATTAGTTCATAGTAATGTTTTGGTTTCAAGTAGTAATCTGTGATAAGTCTACTTCAACCAACATAGTAACGCAAATAGACACGGTGAATTGAGACGATTGATCAGTATTAATTTTGTACTTTATTCTAGGAGGGTGAATATGGATAGTACATTATTAATCCTATTACTGTTCACAGATTTTGTATGTTTTGGTAATATCCATGAATAAAGGATTATTATTCAAAATCCTATCAGTGACTACCTATCCTCGTAGGAACCTCGATTAGGGAGCTAATAACGTCATTGTGATCCATGGTGTAGATTCATAGTGATTGATACCAGGAGTGTAGGCCAACGATGTACAGATATTCACCAGGGGTGTGAATATTGGATAGTGACATCGTGAAGAATACAACGTGGTCTTCGAGTCAAAGGTATTCATCACATAGGTTGTCCTTAAGCCTAAGATATTTGATTTGGGATGCGTGGACTTCTGGCATTTGGAATGCATTTAACGCTACGCCGTAACTGGGTAGTCATAACGGGCGTATCTGGTGTCAGCGGAAAGCGTATTGCCAAATGCAAGTATGCGAGAGGCATTCTTTAACTCCTCTTAAGAGAGATGTTTTCGTACCCCTTGACTGATCTAGACTGTGGTAGTGCATGGACATGCCACTACGAACAAATTTGTTCTTTGTCGTTTATCACTCAGTCGACTCAAACCATGCTTACACTCACAATCAAAACATCGGGATGCAGAGGGAAAAGCCTAAAGTATACCCAATTATAAGACAGGGGGTTCTTATGAAGTTTTATTATAAAACAATTAGTTTTATAAATTATTAAACAATTTGATTTGTAAGATTTTATTATCACACCTGGGTATAAGAGTTCTTATTTATTGGTTAACCTAAGGACTTGTCTACAGGTACCCTTAGGCCAGTATCATAAATGCATACGGGTTGACGTAAGCACAAATGGGAGTCTAATAGAATTTGTGTGCATTACCATCGAACCCTGATGACATACCCAATGCAATAGGACACTCAAGGGTCAAACCTGTGAGGGTAAGTAATTCAAGAAGTTATATAATCACATTTTGGGAGATGGGTATTACGACAGTTAGTCATAAACCAGTATAAAGAGTTATGAATAACCAGATATAATTAAGTAACAAGATAATATATACTTACTAGTTAATAAATATATATTGTTAATTATTAATATTTAAGATTAATACTTTGGATATTATCTTAAAGGGTTATTACTAGTTATTAATTAGTATTAAGGAAAACAATATAGGTATATATATATATATATATATATTCGGCCAAGAAAATATATATATTATATGTGTCTAATTAATATATATTTTGTATTAATAATAATAGGAAAATAATCAAGGTTTCCTATCTAAAGATAAAAGGATGTTATCTACAAATAGGGGATTATACACCTTGATTATGGTTAAGCAATTAACATAAAAAATTAACTCTCTCCTTCCCTCTCCTGTCTTGATTCGGCCGAGAACACCCAAGGTTGGGGTATGGTTTGATTTTGTTGGGAAAATGATCTCATCAGTTAAGATTTGATGAGACAAAGTTAAGTTTGTAAGATGTGTTCTACATATAACTTAAACAGAATTATGAAGCTTAGTCAGACTGAACACTTATAGTGATTCAGACTGAGTATAAGCTGAGTATAAGCTGAGCATATGTTCGATCAGCTTAAACTATATCTTAGTAGGTTTATCAATATGTTTGATAAGCTGTGTGTGTAAACTAAGATATATATATATATTGAGTTTCAGCTTGATGAGTTTCAAGCTGAGCGACTCAGCTTGAAGACTGAGTCAGCTCAATAGAGTTACTAAATATGTTTTAGTTAATTCTTTAGACTTCTAAGGATGAGTTACTAAAGAAGTCAGTTTAAAAGAATTTAAATATGTTTTAAATTATGTTTTAACTCTCTATATCTACGGCGCGGATAAGAATACTCCAAAATCAAGATTAAAGATTGAAGACTCAAGATAAAAAGATTCAAGATTCAAGATTCCGAGTCATCCGGTAGTTAGTTAGCATATTAGGATTAGTCCAGTTTGTTAGAAACCGTAGGAACAGGATTATAAATACTTATCTCCTGATAAGTTTAGAGGTACGACTCAGAAACAATTACAACTAAGTGTCGCAGAACCAAAACCTCACCTCACCGTATGTGTTACGATTCTTGAATCACTGTTTGTCAGTTCAACGTGATCAAGATATTCACAGATTGCCAAGCTATTCGTGTGTTCGAATAATCACATTAGTTGTGATATTGGTAAGTTATCAATCTGTGTAAATCCTGTGTAGAGAGTCGTCAGTATCTATAATCATAAGTTGATTATAGATAGCTAAGTTTGAAAGATTGAGAGATTTATATTAGGTGTTTACATATCAAGATTTGCTTACTTGATAGAGTCTGTAATCATCTTCTTATTATTGAAAAGCAAAGCATTCGATTGTGGTTTGATTTACTTTGTGTAACACTTTTATTTGATTTGTTCAATTTTTGCAGAAAGTGTATTCAACCCCCCTTCTACACACCTGCTGCTTGTTGTTATTCTCACCAAGGGACCAACAACTGGTATCAGAGCAGGCTGAACGATTTCATAAGTTGAAAGTTCAAGATTCTGAGAGAGTTTACAATGTCTACAAAAAACAATACTTCAAACTTTCCACAGATGTCTGCTAGAGGCTGTCCCATATTTGATGGATCTGACTATCCTATGTGGAAGTTCAGAGCCATGCTATTCTTTAAGTCCATTGACAATTGTATGTTCGATGTCATTACAAAAGGACCTATCATCCCCAAGATTCCTGCTACTGTCAGTGACACGTCTCCTGGCAAAACTGAAAAGGAAACAAGAAAGCCTGCTGCATCCTGGACTGATGAAGATTGGAAACTCTACAATCTGGATGACAAGGCAAAAAGTGTTCTAGCAAATGCTCTGACTAATGAGATCTTGCGTACTGTGACTGGGTGTCAATCTACAAAAGATATCTGGGATACGCTGAGTGTTACATATGAGGGAACAGATCTAGACAAGCAACAAAAGAAGAATCACTTGAATAGATCTTATGAAAACTTCTTTTCAAAGAAGAATAAAACCTTGCCAGATTTGTTCACAAGGTTTCACTTCTTGATAAATGACCTACTAAGTGTGGGTGCAAAGAAAGATGAGGCTGAACTCGTGCTGAAATTTCTGGATGTGTTACTAGAAAAGTTTAATGAAGTAACCACGGCACTGAGGGCTGGAGGAACACTGCATGTGTACAACCTACAGTCCATTTATGGGTTCTTGCTAAATCATGAACATATCACTGAACATAAAAGAGCTTCTCAACAACAACTCAAGGAGTCTCTGGATAAAACTGAAGTTGCATTGGTTGCACAGAAAAAGAAGAAAAGTTCCAAGGCACTGGTTGTTGAATCTGAGACTGAGTCAGAATTTCAAGCTGACCACTCAGACTCAGACTCAGGTGATACTGATGATGTTCAAAATATCACTGAGCAAATGGCAATGTTAGCTAGACGCTTGAGAAGAGCTCAAAGGGGAAGAGGAAGATCTGACAGGGGCAAAGGGAAGAGTTCCTTTTATCCCAAGAATGATGTGTGCTTTAACTGTCAGAAGAAAGTACACATTGCTGCTGAGTGCAGATCAAAGAAGGTAGAATCAACATCAATTGTTGATAAGAATTCTTATAGAGCTAACAAGTATAAAAAGAAATATATTCAGCTCAAGAAAGGAAAGCCTGAAGACAAACCAAGTGTAAAAGGACTATATGCTGAAACTTGGGATACATAATCATCTACCTCAGATGATGATGTATGTCTGATAGCTCAAGAAGATGTAGAGTTGGAAATAGATGAGGTTGATTATGGTTTGTCCGAGTCGAATTTTGAAGCTGACATTAAGGAAGTTGAGGAAAACAGCAAGCTCAGTGATTGGGATCTTGCTTCCATGTATAAAGTTAGTAATTTGAACTCTTATACCGATGAAGAAAAGGGTCTTGCTTTTGATTATCTGCTGAATGATTTCAAGACCATCCTTAAGTCTCAAAATGACCTCAAAGATGAGATAACTAAACTAAAGAGTGAGATTAAGGAAAACAAATCTCTCATCGATGTTGGTAAGAAAGCACAATGTGATCTTGAATGTCAAAGACACATTAATAAACTTCTAAGTGAAGAACTTCAGGAAGCTAAATACAGAGCTGACCAACTTCAAAAGGTCACTGAGTCTTTGTGTAAGTCATCAAAGCTTTCGGAGTCTTGGTGTAAGTCAGGAAGCTAAAGACAAAGCTGACCAACTTCAGGAAGAACTTCAGGAAGATAAAGACAAAGCTGACCAACTTCAAAATGTCACTGAGTCTTGGTGTAAGTCACTGAGTCTTGGTGTAGGTTATCAAAGCCTGACTAAAGAAGTCAGTTTAAAAGAATATAAATATGTTTTAAATTCTGTTTTAAGTCTCTATATCTACGGCGCGAATAAGAAGACTCAAGAATCAAGATTGAAGATTGAAGACTCAAGATAAGAAGATTCAAGATTCAAGATTCCGAGTCATCCGGTAGTTAGTTAGCAAATTAGGATTAGTCCAGTTTGTTAGGAACCATAGGAACAGGATTATAAATACTTATCTCCTGATAAGTTTAGAGGTACGACTCAGAAACAATTACAACTAAGTGTTGCAGAGCCAAAACCTCACCTCACCGTATGTGTTACGATTCTTGAATCACTGTTTGTCAGTTCAACGTGATCAAGATATTCACAGATTTCCAAGCTATTCTTGTGTTCGAATAATCACATTAGTTGTGATATTGGTAAGTTATCAATCTGTGTAAATACTGTTTAGAGAGTCGTCAGTATCTATAATCATAAGTTGATTATAGATAGCTAAGTTTGAAAGATTGAGAGATTTATATTAGGTGTTTACATATCAAGATTTGCTTACTTGATAGAGTCTGTAATCATCTTCTTATTAATGAAAAGCAAAGCATTCGATTGTGGTTTGATTTACTTTGTGTAATACTTTTATTTGATTTGTTCAATTTTTGCAGAAAGTGTATTCAACCCCCCTTCTACACACCTGTTGCTTGTTCTTATTCTGACCAAGGGACCAACAGATTTTGGTGATTCAATCGCCAAGAAGATCAAGAACAAGTGGTGATTCAATCCTTCTAGCGGATCCTTGTTGTACCTCATTACGGGTGGACTTTCTTTGAGCAATCCAAGATATAAATCTTAATCTCTTGAATGTTCTTGATGGATATGGTGAAATCGATGGTATACATATATAGATATATATGGATCGATTGCTTGTATATGTGATTGCATGTTTGATTGGTCATTGATCTTGGTTATGGTTTAAACTAATCCTAATAAACATGATAATGCTATTTTCGAGAATATGGATATACAAGTTGATGATATGTATCAATTTTAATACATAAGCCATACACACTTGTGATTAAACAAGATCTTAATCCTTTAGGGTTTTAAGGATTATTATTATTATTATTTTAGTTTCACTTTATAAAAAATAACTGTTTATGATTACAATTCTTAGTTGGTTTAAACCAGTTAGGTTATGAATCAGTGTAACTCAAAGTTTGAATTGTACCCTCTAAAACCCAACAGCGGTATCAGAGCCTCGGCTCAGTTTATCACAGTGTATTGGATAACCTGTTATTATTATATTGTTGTGTTTTATGTTTTTCGAAAATCACATTGGGTTGACAAGTTTATGTTAATCCTAGTTTGTTCACAAACAGTTGGTACATATTAATCCTAGTTTTAAGTGTACTCTCTAAAACCCAACAAGCATGACCTGATTATTCTGCTCAGGATCAAAAGTATGATACATATTATAAGTATTTGTCTGATGAATCTGACGTCATGTCAATTTTGATACTCTCCACCGAATCTGAGTTTTCGTATGAACTCAAAAGTAAGTCAACTTTTGAGGTCGTTCAAGGTCTAGAGGAGTGTTTCGAAAACAGTTAGCGCTATGGACGTTTTCTGCTTATGAAAGACATTCTTTCACATGTGAAGAAAGAAGGATAGTCTTTGAGTGATCGTCTCATTAACATGAGAAGGTTGTTTGATTGCTTAATGATTATGGGATCACAAGTTAGTGAGCGAGAACTTGTGATGCTCTTGGTCGGGTCTCTGACAGATCACTATCAAGCAAAGGTAGTGGATAAAATCAAAGAACCGGAATCAACAATAGTTGGTATGCACGAGTTTCTAATGTGCATAGATGACCAGATGCACCCCAACTTCCCTGATGCAACAATAGTTGAATCAATGGAAAAAGGTGACTGGATTGATGAGCTTGTAGACATTTGTGGCCCAGTTTGTGGTAGCAAGGATATTTGCGAGCACTCACTCGACATTGATCAGCTGGACGTTGGTTCTACCAATGAGTCAGGTATCTTTATGATAGATTGCTAAGTTACTTCTTTTGAATCATGGGTACTCGATACCGGATGTGGTCATCACATTTTCAATCACTTTCAGGGATTCAAGAGGAGTAGGAAATAAAGGAAGGGGGACATGGACCTACGGGTAGGCGAAGGCTCCATCATTGGTGCTGAAGCTGTAGGAACATATTATCTCAGGCTACCTTCAAGATTAATCATAGAACTAGAGGATTTTTATTATGTTCCTAGTATAATTAAAAATGTACTCTCGTATGATTTATTAATAGACAGTGATTTTACCTATAAGTCGGTAGGAAAAACAATTTTGTGCTTTAAAGATGATTTATTTTAATTTTAAAGCAAGTTCACAAAATGGTCTATACACAATAAATCTACATGATGACAAGGAAATCTATGATATAAGTAAAAGGTCAAAGGATACTTTGAACCAAACTTACCTATGACATTGTTGACTCAGGCATATTAATAAGAAACACATAGAACAACTCTATGAAGATGAAGTTCTAGGGCCATTTGGTCTCAAATCAATTGAGAATTGTGAATCTTGTCTTTCCGGCAAGATGATAAAGAAACCTTTCGACAGTTTGAATGAAAGGTCAAAGGAACTGCTAGGAATTATACACACAGATGTGTGTGGTCCTTTCAGTCAAGAAGCCAGAGGAGGATACCGGTACTTCATTACCTTTACTGACGATTTCAGTACGTATGGTTATGTGTATCTTATGAGACATAAGTCTGAAAGTTTTGATTTTTTCAAACAGGTTCAGAATGAAGTACAAAACTAGCTTGACAAGAAGATAAAGCTGCTTCGGTCTGACCGGGGTGGTAAAATATCTGAGTCAAGAGTTTGACGATCATCTAAAGGAATGTGGGATTGTTTCATAACCCGCACCTCCGTATACACCACAGTGGAATGGTGTGTCAGAGAGAAGGAATAGAACCTTGCTTGACATGGTTCGTTCTATGAAGAGTCAAACTAGTTTACCATTGTCGTTCGGGGGACATTCACTCGAACTGCTTTTATGTTGAACCGAGTTCCAACAAAATCTGTGGAGAAAAGAAAGACACCGTTCGAGTTATGGACGGGGAAAAAGCCCAAATTGTCTTTCATTAAAAATTTAGGGTTGTGAGGCGTTCGTTAAACGACCGTTCTCGGATAAACTCAAACCGAAATCAGATAAGTTTATCTTCATGGGTTATCCTAAGGAAACCTTAGGATACTATTTCTATAATCCCGATGAGAACAAAGTTTTTGTTGCTCGGTCAGGGACATGTCTATAAGATAAGTTTCTAAGTTCAGAAATTGCTAAAAAAAATAGATCTTCAAGAAATTGAAGAAGATGAAGGTATACCTGCACCATTTGTGGAACTAGTAATTCAACAAAGGACTGTTGAATCCCAACCCGATTCAGTGGTTGAGGAGGGAGTGGAAACACAAGACTTCGCAGGTCCAGTAGGATTCGGACTGAGGCAAATAGATATCTTGGATTTCTAATTGCTCAGGAAGAAAGGGATCTTCATGAACCCACATGCTACAAGGATGCTGTGTCAGGCAATGATTCTGACAAATGACTAGACGCCAAGAAGGCAGAGATGCAAGCCATGTATGACAACTAAGTTTGGGAGTTAATAGATTTGCCACAACACAGTAGAGCTATTGGATGCAAGTGGGTCTTCAAGAAGAAGACGGACATGGAAGGAAATGTGCATACTTTTAAAGCTAGGCTTGTTGCAAAAGGTTACACTCAGACTCATGGCATTGATTATGATGAAACCTTTTCGCCAGTAGCTATGCTTAAGTCTATAAGGATTCTTATGGAAATATATGCATATTTCAATTATGAGATATGGCAAATGGATTTCAAAACCACTTTCCTTAAAATAAACTAACAGAGGATGTATATAAGGTATAACCGGACGGTTTTGAGGATTCCAAGAATCTAGAAGCTGGAACTTGCATTTTGATGAGCGCATCAAAGAATTTGGTTTTGCCAAAATCAAGTTCGAGTCCTGTGTTTACACGAAGTTTAGTGGGAGCCTAGCAATCTTCCTGGTCCTGTATGTGGATGACAAGGAGTAAAATCCTAGTTAGGTAAATGTTTCCAAATGAAGGACTTAGGAGAAGCCACATATATACTTGGTATAAAGATCTATAGAGATAGATATAGGCAGTTGATTGGACTTAGTCAAAGTACATACATCGATAAAGTGTTAAAACGCTTTAAGATGGAAGAATCCAAGAAAGGATTTATTCCAATGAGATCTGGCATACCGTTGAGCAAGGCTCAATTTCCTACTTCTCCAGAAGAGCAGAAGAGGATGAAATTAGTTCCTTATGCTTCGGTAGTAGGATAGATTATGTATGTCATGTTATGTATTAGGCCCGATGTTGCTTACTTCATAAGCCTTACGAGTAGATATCAGCAAAATCCAGGTGAAGCCTATTTGGTGGTTGTCAAGAACATTTTAAAGAATTTGAGAAGGACAAAGGAAATGTTCCTGGTCTTTGGAGGAAGCACGGATGAAATCAGTGTGACTGGTTACACTGATGCGAGCTTCCAGACAGACAAAGATGACTTTAAGTCACAGTCAGGGTTTGTCTTTACCGGAAATGGAGGAGCTGTATCTTGGAAAAGCCAAAGCAAGATATGATAGAAGATTCAACTACAGAGGCTGAGTAATTGCGGTAAATGATGCAGCAAAGGAAGCGGTTTGGGTGAGGAATTTTATCTCAGATCTTCGAGTTGTTGCCCGTATCTCTAGACTGATTGATATATTCTGTGATAACATGGGAGATTTAGCGCAAGCAAAAGAACTAAGAGATCACCAGCGGACCAGGCATGTACTTAGAAAGTATCACATCATCCGAGAGATCATCGGAAGGGGAGATGTAATGATATGCAAGATACCAGTTGATGACAACGTGGCTGATCCGTTGACTAAAGCGTTTGCTAGAGATAAGCATGAGAGACATTCTAGTTCTATTAAAATGCAGTACATGAGACCTAGCAGCTAGTTTTCAGTATTGAAATAAAATGTATGGATTGAATTTTAAGACTCATGATTATGTATTAAACATTTCTGCGTGATGGAAATAAAAGGTTTAATATAATCGTTTTAAATTTCTCCATTTTAGCATATTTATCTATCCATGATATACAAGTTTTGATATATCAAAATTACTCCGTAGCTACTTGATGCGGTGGGAGCCTCATCACGGAGATACTAACGCTATTATAAATACTTGAATGATTATTTGTGTAGAGAATAACAGCACAAGTTTTGTGACCAAGTGTTTATAGATATTTGTCAGAGGTACAAATATTGGAGGTAATCCGTATCAGACTTACTTCATGGAGCCTTTTATATGAGTTAGCTGATTGTTTGTCCTTAGACCTGAGATGTTTGGTTTGGAGCACGAGGACTTCTGTACTTTGGAACGTTCTAACGTTACGCCGTAACATGGTAAGTATAACGGGCGTATGTAGGTGTAGCGGAAGACGTGTGCTCAAATGGAAGCAGTCAAGATGGGATTTGCACCTTCTCTTAAAGGGAGGAGATATTCCAGGGTCCCTTGATGGTTAAGACTAAATGACATGTGTGGCCGCGCTCGGATAGAATGAAGGATATCATTTGGTAACTCCATAAGTCAAGGAATATAATCTGGATTTTCAGAATAGATCACGTGCTCCATGTCTGAAATCCACATTACGGAATATCGTGATGCAAAAGGAAAAGCTGGGTAATCGAAGAAGGCGATTACAGAATCTCTCCACATAAGAGAACTTATTGTCGTGGTTAACATAAGTGTCTAGCTGGGAACCTCCTTAGGCTCATGATGAACAAGGGAGTGTAACTATCGTGCAGAAGTGGAAGTCTGATGAATTATGTACTCGGATAGTGTACACATGTCATCATATCCATGAACACTATAAGTCACTAAAGGGTCACACATCTGCACACCCAACTATTGAACCAGGAAATAATGCAATGTGTGTATAGTGATAATTAATAATCAATTAATTATCAGAAAAATAGTAAATGAACGTTTATTATTTAAGGGAGAAATTAAATATTAAGTTAATAGTTAATTAATTAATATTAAACCGAACTAGAGGGGTTGTTTTGTCGAACGATCAATGTTGATGATGGTAATGTTAATGATGCTTATGATGATCATGGTAATGTTAACGATAATGTCAATGATGATAATGTTAATCTGAATTTTGATGATGTTGATGTTCCTGATGCTTATGATTTTCATACATTTGATATAGTTGATCCTAGAAATTAGGTTGCTCTGGACTTTAACATGATAAAGATATTAACATTAAAAGGTCCTACAAGAGATTTATCCAGTCAAAAAGACCCTAAAAATAAAAATGAAAGGAGATCTTCTGCAATATTATACAAACATTTTATCAAATGCGGAGAAATGTGATAGAGATTGGCTTGTTGATGGTCCCGTGTTTATACGGATGAAGCAATGCTAGTGATTTAGTGTGTGTTTGTGTGTATGTTTCGGTAGAGAAGAGAGAGCCGAGAGCTTTTAGAGAGAGAGAACACAAACACACAAAGTTGATAATGCAAAGCTTAGTATTGAAATGTGGGGAAATGCCTTTATATAGCATTTCCCCAACTTTGGTATAATTACATATTACACCCTCACTTTAATATATCTAACAATCTCCCCCTAAGTGAGGTGTGTAATCATTCACAACAAACAAATACATTGAAATCTATTCGAAAGCTTATTTGTTGCGAATGCCGAAAGCCACTTGCCATTTTCTGATTTCTCTCCTGCTAGCCATTGCTTTCCTTATTTGATCTATTGCCTTGTATGCCTGGGAATGTTCTTCATCTGTGTAAGCTGCTTGGTTATCCCAAACCTTTTGATGAATTTTATGATGAAGGATTTTCAAGGTGCCGTCAGAATATGCATTCAGGTCGTCTAGTCTGATGAAAATCTTTTTACCCTTTGTATTTTTGGAGACAACACCTCGAGAACCTTTAAAGTTTGGATGACCGTCATGGATTACTGTCAACTCTTCAAGCTGTTCTAGATCTGGATGATTCTGATTAGGCTTAAGAAGATTGACTTTCCGATAGTTGTTCTCAGCCCCGAGCTGGATATCGTGTTCCTCAAAGAACTCCATAAGATTTCTCATGTACCTCATTAACGCAACTCTACCAAATTCTTCATCAGGCCATTTTCCCTTTTTCTGGGAAAGGATGTCGAATAAGAAGCCAATGTCTTCGATGTTTACATACCTCAAATCTGCTTCGGTGAGAAAGTATGTGAGGTTGTTAGCTCTTTTGACGTAGAAGATGGCATATTTTATGTTGAAGTTGGTTTCGGTATACACACTGAGAAGGTCACTTATGGGATAATCTGATTTGATATCTTCTGGTTTGGTTTGTGAACGAGTGAGAATATGATCATATCTCCTTCTTTGTTTATCGTTCATGTTTCTCAGCTCGGGTGAGATAACCTCTATCAACTGACTGCTGAAGATTTCAGGAATTCGTTCTTCAAGATTGGTAGCGTTGACAAAGAAAGGTTTCCATATCGGGTTTTCTGCAGCATTCCTTGTGAACATATTCCCGACATCAAGACCAGGATCTCCACGATGCACTGGAGGAGCAGGTGGGACTGTGAAGCTTTCAGGCAAGGGCCATTCTGATTCTGCTCTAAATTTTTCAGCTGCCTCTGCTTGTCTGTTTCTTTCTAGTATGTCGGCAGCTGATTCTTGAAATCTACCAGGAGGAGGAGGGAAAGTTTCATGAACTTCAATATTAATCCCACTGAGAACCCTGGATACGTCGAAGATTGATTTCTTTTGTTTAGGCTTTCTCCTAGCGTCCCTTCTAGAAATTGCTTCCCTTTCTTTTCTTTTCAGTGCAAGTTCTCTTTCACTGGGAATATCATCAAATCTGTGGACAATTCTAGGAGAATCTGGACGTGCAGCAATCTCGACGTATTCATCAATACCCTTGAATAGATTTTCCATCTCAGGATCCTCAGCTTCTTCCTCTGGTTGAGCAGAACTGCTTTCTCCCATATGCCTTGCAGGTGATATGTGTTTGTAATGATTCGGATCTATGTTGTTGACCCGTCTGGCTTCCAGATCCAGCAGAACCTGTACCTGTAGATAAGTATCTGCTCAATGATGGTACTGGTACAGTTGCGGCGGAGGGAGTTGTGATATATCTTCTTCTTTTCTCCCCCTCGGGACGATCATCAGGATCTTGATCTTCCCGCCTCCTTTTTGACCCCTGAGCCTGGGCCTGACAGGTTTGTTCAAGTACCGTCAGCCGGTCAGTAACTTTTTGCAGGGAAGTATAGAACCCTCTTGTCACCCCATCAATCTTGCTGTTTACATCTTCATGAAACTCTGTAAATTCATCCAAGGAGATTCCCTGTGGACGTAGTTCAGTTTGCAAAGTAGTCAGAAGGTCTTGATTATAAGCAGAGTCTGGCCTTTGTTCAATTAGTTTAGCATAGAGGATGCTTTTTAAGGCGTCAACCGATAGTGAAGTGACATCCGGTTGAGATTGAGGAGCCGTTGCTGGAAGACGAGCTGCTAGAAGATCTTCAATAAGTGACAGCTGCTCAGTCTGTTCCCTGGAAGCCCTTTCAATCCGATCAAACTTTTGATTTGTCTCCTGCAGTTGTTGGCGGATTGGAGACACGGCTTGTTGAATAGCAAGTTGAAGATCTGCACGTGTAACAAACCCGGAATCACTCAGATTACCGGTTGAGGTACCTGCCGCAGAGGCAGAACCACCTACTGGAGCAGCATTGATGTAGGCTCCAGCAGGATTTCCTTCCAATCCTCGAATGGCACCTTGAGAGGTACCACCTACGGAAGTTGCGGAGACTTGTTGAGTCAACAAGCTCAGTGCATCTATAGTTACCTTGTGTTGTTCAAGATATGCGGATATCCGCGGCAAATCAAATCGTGCACGAAGAGGAGTCGAGGACGAGGGAGGCAGTCCTCTGTTTTCAATAGGTCCAACACCCAATTGGGGTTGGCCTAGATTGTGTGCTATAGCCCTGTGCAATAAAGACGGTGCCTGTTGAGAGACACCGTAGTAGCTTGGTGGGGCAGAAACTTGCACGGGTGGGATAACCGCGGCTTGTTCAATATGAGGCTCAGCAGTGCTAGGCCTCATAGTAGATGTGGCTTCCCGGCTTTCTGGGTTTGGGGAACCCTCAGCACTCATTTTTTCTTTTCTCACCTCCTCTCTATCACTCGCACTCCTAACTACAAAACTATCTTCATCATCACCGCTACCGGCACCATACCCCGCATATTGATCAGGGTGAATAAGAGAGTCAGGAGTGACAGAACCAGATTCAATATATAAAGAATGACTTGGCGAAGTTACTGGAATGTCATGTTCAGGAGCAACCATGGCCCTGCGAATGATTGAGGTGGTTTGAAGTGGTATGACCAGACCACGGGTAGGAGAGAGGGGTGTTGTCTGAGTGGTATGGGCCTGGTTTGGACTGATAGGACTGGGGTCGGTTATTTTCATGAAGGATGGGGTGCTATCAGTAGGTTGGTCTATTGGTTGCTCAGGGGTGCCCAAAGGTGATATTTCTGTTTCGGGGTCAGGGGCACCACCTGGATGGGAGGCTGACTCTTCTTGAGAGGAACTGGATGACTAAGAAAAGTCAAGTCCAAGTTCGGTTAAAACGGCTTGGGTACGGGTGGATACAGAGAGGGATTGGACAATGGATTGGATGACTGCTGGATCATATGTATCTTCTCCCTCTCTACTCTCATCACCTTCACCCACTTCTCCTCCCCTCTCTTGATTTTCTCTCTGCACATCCCTCTCAGCATCTCCCACAAATTGCTGAGTCCTATCCTCTATATTCTCACCGGGTGCTACTCCCTCTTGGGTAGGTATGGCCGGCTCTGGCACAACCATAGAGGGTATCCCTACACTCTCCCTATATGTTCTCACTACATCATTTTGCTCACACAGATCCAGCAGAGACTCAGGGAATGGTTTAGGAATGGGCAGATTCGTTGGGTTAGCAGGTTTAATATGAAAAAAGAGTTTTGGAGAAACAGAAGGTAAACCTGTCCGACGAGGGATATCAGCATTCCGCTCCATTACATACTGGATGATCATTGGTATGAAGCGATGGTAAGGCAACATGTTCGAATCCCTCTTCTTTTGGGAATTCTTCCTGAGCATAGTAGCTTTGATGTCCTGGAAGAGAAGGAATGCATAGTCCACATGCATATGCGTCGCAGCTGCTACAAAGATTTTAAGTTGATGTTCCGTTGGGAATTCGTAGCCTGAGTGCTTTGGAGTGAGACATCTTTGAAGCACCGTCATGAATGTATTATATTTTGGGTGCAAGCCGGTGCGTTTGAATTGACCTTTCCTGATGAGCTCACCATCATATCCCATCTCCCTTATTGTTGTAAGACATGCATCCTCATCGGGGATGTCCTCAAAGTCTGTTGCTGGAGGTCTGCTGTCTGCTTTGGGTAGAGCAAAGATTGTTCTGAGGCGACTAAGAGATATATTGACTTGAAATTCGTTGACCTCTGCATGAATTACCTCATAACCTTTGTTATTTTCCCTCACATCACATGTTTTCCAAAATTGTTGCACATATAATTCAGGAACATGTATGCCTGTTGTGGCTGGGTTATAGGTCAGTAGATGGTTTAGGGGATGAATTTTGAGAATCTCAGTGACAATGGGGTAGGTTGGGTTTTTGAGTTTGGTTAGGTCAACATAATGGTTGTTTTCATGGGAGCCAGTGTTAAGAAACTCGGCTCTGGGCATGATCTCCTCTGGTCACGTTCAACTTGTGTCATCTTATCTGTCAAAGAGATAAAATAGTTAAATTTAAAATTAAGAGATATGCAAGAAAACAACATTCAGTTTTGAATATTTGGTCAAACTTTTGATAAGTGGGTAAAATTTGACCAAATTGACCCAACGTTGACTAATGTTGAATAAATGTTCAAACACCCTAAGTGTTGAACCCTCACCGTGTACAGGATTATTTTCAGCATAAAAAAGTTGTTTTGATACTGCAAAAGTGTCAATTAGTTAGTACTGAACAACTTTGTAGTACTTGAACATGTTCCAAAACTCACCCTAAACACCTCTTTTTAGCCAAATACCAAATTGTATGTGTATGTTCATACTTCCCAAGAACACGAAGAACACTTTTTGAGATTTTTGAAATATTTTTACATCAAAGTGTTCCCCATGTGATCAAAATACCTATCGCAAACATTGTTTCATCAAACAAGTTTGTTTCGAGTACCAAAAGTCCACTTAAAGTCTCGATATTCTCATTCGCATATCAGTGTTCTAAGACCAAAAAGTACCCTTTTAACTCAAAATCTTCAAAATGTAAACCATACAAGTTGTTACCTTTTAGATTAGAAGTATTTTGATACTAAAATTGCAAATTTTGGCAGAGTAACGAGATGATTTGTATGTTAACGTAATCAAGAACTCGAGAGAACACTTTGTAAATTTTGAATAGCGTAAATGAAGAATGGCAACTGTTGGGGTAACTTGTAGCAGTGTAAAAAGACACATGTCGAGCCCTGATGGCTGGTGCAACGGTTAAAAAACGCGGCTGATAGAAGTTTTGATGCGGCTGATAAGAGTTTTCAATCGCATGCGATTCACACTGTGGTGTATTAATCGCATGCGAATCAGCTTGGGTGTTAGAACCATGGCATCCGAATCGCATGCGATTCACACTATCTGAGCTTAATCGCGTGCGATTCAACCTTAGACTGAATAGCATGCGATTCACACTAACTTAGCTGAATCGCGTGCGATTCAACCTTTGTCCAAATCATATGCGATTCACACTATCTTAGCTTAATCGCGTGCGATTCAACCTTAGACAACATTGCATTCGATTCACACTTGTTTCTCACAACCTTTTCACATGCAATTAAAACCTTTAACATTTGCATGCGATTAAGCTATGACTTGGAAAAATTTGAGATATCTGAATTTTGAGATTATGAAAGTTAAATTTTCAGATATGGTTGATGTGAGTGTTTGTTTGACACACTCCCCCTAGACTTTTGCATCTGTTAACTTTGAGAGTGTGATAATTTTGAATTTCTCCCCCTACACTTGGGCATCCCCTACACATGGGCATCATGTGTATTTAACTTTTCTCCCCCTACACATATGCAGCATGTGTAGGACTTCAGAACTCCCCCTTTGCAGTTTCAGTAGACATCTGTACATGGAACACACAGTGTAACACCAACTCTAAAAAGAAAGAAAAGAAAAGTAAACAAGTTAACAGTTTGTTAGATTTGCAAATTCAGCATGCCCAACTTGGATACCAGTTCAGTAAAACGACTTTCATCCAAAGGCTTGGTGAACAAGTCAGCAAGCTGATTCTCGGTGGGAACATACTGTAACTCAATTAATTCTTTTTCTACATTATCTTTTATGAAGTGATAACGGATATCTATATGTTTGGTTTTAGAGTGATGTACCGGATTGCAGGAGATGGCAATGGCAGACTGAGAGTCGCATAACAATGGTATTTTGTCGTACCTGAGGCCAAAGTCTGAGAGTTGTGTACGTATCCATAGGCTTTGGGAACAGCACATTGCAGCAGCAACATACTCAGCTTCTGCTGTAGAAGTGGATACACAGTTTTGTTTCTTTGAAGCCCAGCAGACTAAACGATCTCCCAGAAAGTGTGTACTACCAGAGGTGCTTTTCCTATCAATCTTGCAACCGGCGTAGTCAGCATCTGAATAAGCATGAAGATTTAGATTGGAGTCCTTGGGATACCACAGTCCTAGATGCATGGACCCTTTGAGATATCTGAAAATTCGCTTAACAGCTAGCAGATGTGACTCCTTGGGATTGGCCTGAAACCTAGCACAGAGACACGTAGAGAACATGATGTCTGGACGACTTGCAGTGAGATATAGTAATGATCCAATCATCCCACGGTATGTCTTGAGATCCACCGGAGAACCATCAGGATCTGCCGATAGTTGTGATTTGGCCGCCATTGGAATTGAGATAGGGTTGCAGTTGAGCATGTCATACTTCGTGAGAAGATCTTTAATGTACTTGGATTGGCAGATGAAAGTGCCATGACTCAACTGTTTAACTTGAAGTCCTAGAAAGAACGACATCTCACCCATCATACTCATTTGGAACCTGTTTGACATTGTCTGTGCAAACTCTTCACTGTTCTTTGGATTTGTAGATCCAAAGATGATGTCATCCACATAAATTTGGACAAGGATTTTTTCCCTACCTTTTGTCTTTGTGAACAGAGTGGTGTCTGTCTTTCCTTTGGAGTAGCCTTCCCCTATCAGATATTCAGATAAGACATCGTACCATGCACGTGGAGCTTGTTTTAAGCCGTACAGAGCCTTATCTAAAATATAAACATGATTAGGATATGAAGAATTGATGAAGCCCTCAGGTTGTGAAACGTAGACTTCTTCTTTGAGTACCCCATTGAGAAAGGCTGTTTGGACATCCATTTGGAAGACTCGAAAGCTCCTGGAGGCTGCATATGCAAGAAATAAGCGTATAGCTTCAATTCGAGCAACAGGAGCAAATGTTTCATCATAGTCGATACCCTCCTGTTGATTGTATCCCTTAGCAACCAACCTTGCTTTGTTACGAATGACCACTCCATCCGAATCCCGTTTGTTCTTGAACACCCATTTAGTTCCGACAACAGATTTGCCATATGGAAGAGGAACTAATCTCCATACTTTGAGACGAGCAAACTGGTGTAATTCTTCTTGCATAGCTAGTACCCAGTCCGGATCATTCAGTGCCTCACAAGTATTTGTAGGTTCAATCATGCTTAAGAAACCTGCAAATTGGCACTCGTTAGCTGTGGCTGACCTTGTTTGAATGCCAACAGAGGGATCTCCAATGATATTCTCCTCAGAGTGATGTCGGATCCATTTTAGCTCATGAGAGTTAGAGGAGGAAGGGATGAGATCTTGAATATGTGGCGCTTCCTCTTCCATTTCTCTAGAGAAGTTTGGATCGGAGTCGAACATAGGTGAGTTCTCCTGATCAACTATTGGTTCTGTCACAGGGGAGTGTGTGACAGAAACAGATGTAGAATCCTCAGCAAATGGATTCGTTTCGGTGATTGTTGTATCTGTGATCGGGTCGCTTATCTGTGCACCGGCATTATCCCTGTTGTTAGCCAAAACAAGGGAAGAGTCAGATCTAAAGAAATCAAACATGAAATCGAGATTATTATCAGAAGTAGTGGGAATGTCTGATTCTTTAGAGTTAAGAACTGGTCCTGAACGGGTATGTTCAGAAGTAAGAATGTTGGACTGTTGTGGGGAGCCAGAGACAGTCAATGTATCATCAAACGTTACATTGATACTCTCTATGATGCTCTTTGTGTGTGTGTTTAAAACTCTATATGCTTTGGAGACAGTAGAATAACCTAAGAAAATAGCTTCATCAGCTTTCGGAGCAAATTTTCCTAGATTATCCTTTTCATTTAAGACAAAACACCTATTACCAAATACATGAAAGTATTTGATATTAGGTACAATGCCATTTGCCAGTTCATAAGGAGTTTTATTAAAACGTTTATTAATGAAAGAGCGATTCTGCGTATAGCAGGCAGTGTTAATAGCTTCAGCCCAGAAGGAAGGAGGGAGCCCAGAGTAAGAAAGCATTGTTCGGGCAGCTTCAACCAGAGTTCTGTTTCTTCTTTCAACAACACCATTTTTTTGAGGTGTGTAAGCTGCAGAGAACTGATGGTTGATCCCAACTAGGTCACAGAAATTTTGCAGAGTGTTGTTTTTGAATTCCGTTCCATTGTCTGTTCGAATGGAGAAAACACTTTGACCATATTTATTCTGCTGCTGTTTAATGAAAGTGATGATCGTTGGAGTAGCTTCATCCTTAGAGCATAGAAATTTGACCCAAGTATACCGTGAGTAGTCATCCACCATGACCAGGATATACTTCTTCCTATGTTTGGACTGTATTCTCATTGGACCGCAGAGATCCATGTGCAGGAGATCCAAAGGCTTGGTTGTGCTGAATGCTTGCTTTGATTTGTGTGAGGCCTTCTTCATCTTCCCTTTTTCACAATCAGCACACAAATGATCCTTGTTGAACTTCAGTTTGGGTATCCCTCTCACCAAGTCACCATTGACTAGTTTGTTTATGTTTTGAAAGTTCAGGTGAGAGAGTCTTCTGTGCCAGAGCCAAGTAAGATTATTGGAGGCTTCTGACAGAAGACACACAGATGTAGGAGAGTCATACTTCTCCAGATCTATGGAATACAAATTAGAATTTCTGCATCCTGCAAGTACTTCATCACCGGTTTCTGTGATCACTGAGCATGTGTTCTTTTTAAATACAACCACCATGTCTTTGTCACAGAACTGACCAATACTGAATAGGTTGTGCCCCAAGCCTTCTACGTAGGAGACTTTCTTGATTTTCACATGTTTTTTCTCTATGTCTCCGTACCCCATTATTGGTGCAACTTGGTCATTCCCAAAACGTACATTCCCGGAGTACTTAGGAATATAATTCTTGAGAAGACTTTTGTTGCCGGTCATATGTTTGGTACAGCCGGAGTCAAGGTACCACAAGTGAGGCACCTGCAAAAAGAGAATAAATCACGTTTAGGTCCCCATTTAGATATGGGTCCTTGATTGTTAGTCTCTAAGTTGGGTTGAGTAACAACTGTTGGTTTTGATGATGATGAAACTTCTAATGATCTATTCTTTGGTACCCAAATTGACTTAAGCTTTGGACGTGAGGGATAGATTTGGAAGAAATTTGCTGAGAAGAAAGTTTCTTCACCACTGTTGGTTTGACAGTTGATGGAATCAGAGGTTTCGGATTCGGTAGAGTTGCGGAAGCGTTATATTTGCGAATCCATGGTTGAGAGGAATTCTTAGGAATTCTTTGTGGCCTCGGTGCATCAACTTGCTGTTGCGGAAATGGAACACTGCGATTAGCAGGTTTTGCTACTCGTTGAATGGAATGACTTGGGTTTCGAAGATTTTGAGATTTTGGAAGGGGAATTGCGAGAACGCTTATGAGAATGCAAGAGTTTTTCCTGTGCAATCCAAGCCCTTTTAAATGCTTCATAGCCCTGCCGTCTGTAGACTTCCAGTTCCTTGATCGTGAGTAATCGGTTGGATTTGTTTAAGCGTTTAAGAGCATGTGATTGACGAGTGGTGATCCATTGATTAATGATGTAGCCTTTTGAATTTAAAAATGGAACACAGATTTGATTAGCATACAAATCAGTCCAATCAACACATGGTTTAACACCTAAAGTCTTTCTCAATTGATCATAGCAACAATTAAATTCACAGTGTCCATGAGTACAACCATCACTTATACAAAACATGGTAGAAGCAATTTTGTCTTGTGAATTGGAATGATTACAAACAGAATCAAACATCAAAATGTTTTCACAGACAGGTTTCAAATTTGAACAGCTCCTAGTGGATCTAGGAATAGCTCTTTTCCATGATTTATTTGTTTCAAACTTCTTGTTTCCAGCCTTCTTCACATCTGCAGCAGAGGATAAAAGATTAGACTGAAGTCGTGGTCGACTGGCTGCAGCTTGTGATGATTCAGGTACTTCTATGTGCACACGAGAATTGGGATTAGGAGTGGATTGTTGCTTTGGTTTGTAAATCTGTTTAAGCTTAAGATTTGTTAAGTCGGGTTTATTAACAGATTTTACAGAAGTTGTGCAATATGTACCCTTGGTGTTTGCATGAGTTAGATCATCCATATCTGAACCAAAAAGTGAGAAGGTAAAGGGAACTATTGGAGTTTCCATCTTTACTTTGAGGGCTTTGATTCTTTCTTTCAAAACAAACTGTTTCCTACACAGTTTATCAATGATCTTTCCATCATGTACAAATGACATGTTGGGAATTTGTTGACAGGTGATGATTTCATGCATTGAAGGGAATGTCTCAGAGGTAGGAGGTTTTAAATCATTTTGAATGGCTTTGGTGAGGTCCTGTTGAATGACTTGGGTAAAACAAAATTCCTGCAGGATGTTGAATCTGTCTTGTAATTCTTTGTGAGGAATGTATTCAACAGTGGGCTTTGGTGAAACAGGGGAGTAGAGTCCTTCATCAGAATAGACAGACGATGTAATATCAGAATCGGACGAGGAAGAGAGATTGGCAAGGTATGAGTCATTCAAATTAGAATAATCAAACGGAATTTCAGTTTTGACATTAAGAGTTCGTTTGAAATCTTCCTCTATTTGTGTCTCTTCTTGGCCAACAAAGACCATCCTTTGGGTAAGTCCTAACCCAAACAGGTCAGCATTATATAATTGTTTGGACGTAATCCTTTTCAATTTGAAGCCAAGCCCATCGAAATTCCATCTGGAGAAAGGACGTTCCTTTTCTTTGTATTGAGAGATGGTATGTTCACTTTGATCACGTTTGGACAGAAGGTATTCAAGTTCATTGATTTTAGAGTAAAGAGTACTTCGTTCTTTCCTAAGTTCATTTTTGAGAATTTCTGAATCCTTTTCAGCACACTTACATTCTGCTTTGAGATCTAATATGGTGTTATTAGTCCTACTGGTTAATTCTAAAAGCTCAGATTCTTTTGCAGCTAATTGGTTCCTAAGGCTGATTAAGTCGTTATCTAACTTCTTAATTATTGTTTGTGCCTCCAATTTTTGAGTGTGTGAAACATCTTCTAGAACTTGATTTCTTGTGATTAAATCTAGTGCTTGACATTCTAACTCTTTTATGCGATTTAATATGGTTTGAATGTGTTTATGATTAATATCCATATTAAAGTTAGAGCTAGAAGATACCTTTCCACTGTCCAAGCTTTCCTCATCTGACTCGAACAGATTATCTCCGTCATCATCCTCTCTACCTTCTTCACCATTGTGAGCCATCAGACAGAATTGAGCGTGATCTTCACCATCCAGATCACTGTCTGATCCTGTATCATCAAGGAACTGATCCTCCTCAACTAGCAGCACGTTCCCAGCCTGTTTTTGTTTAGACAGGCGGTACTTCTGCCGATAGTACTCTGCATCTTTTGTCTTTTTCATTGGGCAGTTCCTGATCAGATGTCCTGGCCTCCCGCAGTTATAACATTTGAAATCAACCTTCTTTTCTTCCTTCTTATCATCCCTCTGGTACCTTGGCTTGTCAACAGCAGCAGCTCTTTCGGGTCTCCTTGAACCTGATGTGAATCGTTGTCTATTGTTAGCCTTGCTGAAACGGTTCATGAAGTTCTTATTGGCCACTGTGAGAGCTTGAAATGCTGCTTCGATTGAATCATCATCATCATTATCATGTTCAGAATCACTGAGAACCACTTGTTTAAGTTTCAAGGATCTCGATGATGTTTCCTTATGGATTCTGTCGGCCACCACCAAGGCAAGAGGGTCAGCAACTGGTTCTTTAGGGAGAGATTGCAAGATTTCATCTTGATACTGATTGAGATCTTCGAAGATGTTGTGGAAGGTGACTGATGTAAGATCTTTATTAATCTGTTTGTAAAGTCTGGCATAGCCTTTCCACTCAGAACCTAATGAATTCAGAAAAACACAGTTCAAATCAAGATCAGTTCTGACAATTTGATTAGATCTCATTTCATTTTGCAGCTTGCAGAATCTCCCATATGTTTCAGAGAGTAGTTCTTTTTCTCGAGCCTTGAAGTCATGATAGCTGTTGACTAGCTGAGTTCGTTTGATGTATTCTCCTTGTTCAGTGCCCTGAAGTTGTTTCTTGATCTCATCCCAGATTTCCTTGGCTGTGCCCAAGCTATCTATTTTGAGATAGATTTCAGATGAGAGGCCCTGCTTGAGGTAGTACTTGGCCAGTTTCTCTGCTTTCTTTGTTTCTCTTTCTGTATTGGTCATCTCATCATGAGTCTTCTCTCTTTCGTGTCTGGGAATGCCAGGGTTGTTATCTGGATCTGCTTCAACTACCTTCGTGAATTTGGTGTTTCCGTTGTTGATGCATTCAATCATCTTGTCACCGAAGAGGTCATTGTGCTCGAGGAAGTCCATGAACCTTCCTTTCCAGACATTGTATTCCCCTCGAAACAAAACAGGAGGTTTTGTGTCGGTGCCAATGGACATCATTTCATTTGTACTTGACATGATTAGTGATGTTTGTGAGAAATGATCGTTTACTTGTAAGATGGTTTGATTGTTCGAAAAACTTTTCCTGATTTTTAAAGTGATTTGAATGATTGATTAACGAACTAAGTCTTGTGAATTTCAATTTTGAATTAGATCTTAAAAGATTAAATTCAACCTTGAACTAGATAGACTTGAAGTAATGTAATTCACCTTTGAATTAAATCTGATTTAAATTAAATTCAATTATGAATTAGATTGTTTGATTAAGTTCAAACGTCTTAGAGTTCTTTAATTCAAGTCCAAAGAGTCAATCACTTGTCCAAGTATAAGGAATAACTTGATTGGGATTTGTCTTATCAAATGCGAATACAGGTCAATCGAATGCGATTAGGTGTCCTTGAAAACAAGCAGAATAAGAACTTAGTTTTGATGGTTAATCGAATGCGAATCAATCCTGTTTCATCAAAAACTTAGAAAATAATCTGTTAGTCCTGTCAATCAAGTGCGAATCAAATAGAAACCTTTCAATCGCGTGCGATTCCCTTTACAAGCCGGCTGATAGATGTAAGTGTTAATCGCATGCGATTCAGGTAAACTTATCAACTGCTATAAGCCGCACAGTCTAATCGCATGCGATTCACTAAACTTGGCTTATAGCAATTTGATTAACACTTAGGTGTTCTAATTTGACAAAATTCTATAAGCCGCCCCAAGAGTCAATCGCATTAACCAAGGAACCGGCTGATAGACTCTGATGTGTCCTTGTTAAATTAGATTGCCATACCCTGAATAGTGTCTAACCACTTGTACTTGATTGGTATGGCAAGTACTTGATTTTCCTTGTACAACACTTAATCTATTATGAATTTATAATTAAATAAATTATAAAATTCGATTTCTTCTTTTTCCAGTTGTACTTTCAGATCAAGAACACCATAAATGCTTAATTACCCAGAAAATTTAATGTTGAAAAAGTGGATATTTAATGACCTTCTTGATTTAATACTTATAAAAACACCCACGGTTTGTGTTTTTCTTCAAAGAATGTTTTGTAACCTTTGTAAGGCTATCGAAACAACTCAAAAGAAAGTTAAAGGAGATGTAGTTTATACCTTTAATGAGTTCTACCTTTAAAAGTCGTTTGAGCTTGAGTTATCTTGAATAAAACTGACGTTCTTGAACCTTTGCACAACCGAGAGCCTTTTCTTCTTAGAAGCTTGAACACTTCGAGATTTTGTTGTCTTCTTTTGAACAATCACGAGCCAAAAACAAGTTTGGCTCTGATACCAATTGATGGTCCCGTGTTTATACGGATGAAGCAATGCTAGTGATTTAGTGTGTGTTTGTGTGTATGTTTCGGTAGAGAAGAGAGAGCCGAGAGCTTTTAGAGAGAGAGAACACAAACACACAAAGTTGATAATGCAAAGCTTAGTATTGAAATGTGGGGAAATGCCTTTATATATCATTTCCCCAACTTTGGTATAATTACATATTACACCCTCACTTTAATATATCTAACACTTGTGTATTCTAAAAAATAGATAAAATATTTTTTTTGTTGTAAAATATTCCGACAAGGGTGTGGGAAGGGTCAACTAGCAAATGAGGGTTTGGGGGATTGGATACATCTTAGCACAAGAATTAAGGAGCATGCAACTAGTTTAAAACAACAACGACAACAAAAACAACAACAACAACAACAACAACAATAACGTTACCCAATCCCGCAAAAGCAGGGTAACATGAAACTAGTTTAGAACATGTTAAAAATATGAATATTTGGTATGATTTGCGATTACGATTACAAAAGAATAAAACAATTAATAATGCGGCTCAAAGACAATTAGAAAAAGAAAATTTTCATTTGAGACAAGTTTTGTTGAGAATTATCTCTATTGTGAAAATTCTTGCTAAACACAACCTAGCTTTTCGTGGTACAAAGAAAAATTGTATGAAAGTAACAATGGAATTTTCTTAGGTTTAGTTGAAATGTTAGCATAATTTGACATAGTTGTTCAAGAGCATGTTCGTCGTATAACAAATGAAAATGGTATTCTAAATCATTATCTCGAGCATAAGATACAAAATGAATTAATATTTTTGCTTTCTAGTGAAGTAAAATCTGTGATTTAAAAAAATAAAAACAGCAAAATATTTTTCCATCATACTCAGACACAAGTCACCAAGAACAAATGTCTTTGATTTTAAGATATGTGGATGTCTCTTCAAAATTTGTTTGCATTGAAGAATCCTTTTTCGGGTTCTTAGAAGTAAATGATACAACTGGCCAAGGACTTTTTGATGTTTTAGAACATGAATTAAATGTGCTTGGTCTTGATATTAATGATATGCATGGACAAGGAGTACAAAAAAAACTTTTAGATATAAATCCAAATTAAAGCTTTTTATACTTCTTGTAATAGTCATAGTTTGAACTTAACTTTATGTGATATGGCTAATACTTGTGGCAAAGCTAAGGACTTTTTTTGAACCATACAATGCATTTTATACATTTTTTGCAAATTCTACTAAGAGATGGCAAATTCTAAAAGATATTGTGAAAGGGTTAGGAGAGACGTATTGATAGTGTCAAACCTAAAAGATTTTAATTGTTAGATATACAAGAAGCTTTATTTCAAGTAGCTGAAAAGGACAATGATTCTAAAATAAAAAGTGAAGCAATTCTTAGCCGAAAATGAACTTGGTAACTTTGAATTAATAATGGCATTAGTAATTTGGTATGAAATGTTATATGATGTTAATTTAGTTACTAAACAATTACAATCGAAGTTTATGCTTATTGATGTTGCATTGGTAAAAATAAAGGGGTTGATGTCTGTTGGGAAAATGATCTCATCAGTTTAGATTTGATGAGACAAAGTTAAGTTTGTTAGATGTGTTCTAAATATAACTTAAACAGAATTATGAAGCTTAGTCAGACTGAACACTTATAGTGATTCAGACTGAGTATAGGCTGAATATAAGCTGAGCATATGTTCGATCAGCTTAGACTATATCTTAGTAAGATTATCAATATGTTTGATAAGCTGTGTGCGTAAACTAAGATATACATATTGAGTTTCAACTTGATGAGTTTCAAGATAAGCGACTCAGCGTGAAGACTGAGTCAGCTCAATAGAGTTACTAAATATGTTTTAGTTAATTCTTTAGACTTCTGAGGATGAGTTAATAATTATACATGTTAGTTCATGTTTGAATTCGGGTTTGTTCTCGAAGAACTCAGCTTGATGAGTTTCAAGCTGAGTAACTCAGCCTGACTAAAGAAGTCAGTTTAAAGATAATTTAAATGTGTTTTAAATTTATCTTTTATCTCTCTATATCTACGGAAAGGATAAGAAGACTTCAGAATCAAGATTGAAGATTGAAGACTCAAGATAAGAAGATTCAAGATTCAAGATTCTGAATTATCCGATAGTTAGTTAGCAAATTAGGATTAGTCCAGTTTGTTAGGAACCGTAGCAACAGGATTATAAATACTTATCTCCTGATAAGTTTAGAGGTACGACTACGACTCAGTACGACTACAGAGCCAAAACCTCACCTCACCGTATGTGTTACGATTCTTGAATCACTGTTTGTAAGTTCAACGTGATCAAGAAACTCACATATTGCCAAATCATTCGTGTGTTCGAATTGTAACATCAGTTGTGATATTGGTAAGTAATCATTAGTTGATTCAATCTGTGAAAATCCTGTTTAGAAAGTCGTCAGTATCTATAATCATAAGTTGATTATAGATAGCTAAGTATGAGAGATTGAGAGATTTATATTAGGTGATTATATATCAAGAGTTGCTTACTTGATAGTTACTATAATCATCTTCTTATTCAAAGCATTGTAATCATCTTCATATTAATAAAAGCATTCGACTAGTTGTGGTTTGATTTACTGTGTGTAACACTTTTATTTGATTTGTTCAATTTCCGCAGAAAGTGTATTCAACCCCCCTTTCTACACACATGTTGCTTGTTGTTACTCTCACCAAGAGACCAACAACTGGTATCAGAGCAGGCTGAACGATTACATAAGTTTAAAGTTCAAGATTCTGAGAAAGTTCATGATGTCTACAAGCAACAATCCTTCAAACTTTCCACAGATGTCTGCCAAAGGTTGTCCCATATTTGATGGATCTGACTATCCTATGTGGAAGTTCAGAGCCATGCTATTCCTCAAGTCCATTGACATTCGTATGTTCGATGTCATTACAAAAGGACCTATCATCCCCAATATTCCTGCTACTGTCAGTGATACGTCTCGTGGCAAAACTGAAAAGGAAACATGAAAGCCTATTGCATCCTGGACTGATGAAGATTGGAAACTTTTCAATCTGGATGACAAGGCAAAAAGTGTCCTGGAAAATGCCCTGACCAACGAAATCTTGCGTACTGTGACTGGGTGTCAATTAGCAAAAGATATTTGGGACACACTGAGTGTTACATATGAGGGCAGGGATCTGGTCAAGCCGCATAAGAGAAGTCATTTGAATAGATCTTATGAAAACTTCTTTTCAAAGAAGAATGAAACCTTGTCAGATTTGTTCACAAGGTTTCACTGCTTGATAAATGACCTACTAAGTGTAGGTGTAAAGAAAGATGAAGCTGAACTTGTGCTAAAATTTCTGGATGTGTTACCAGAGAGGTTTAACGATGTAACTACAGCACTTAGGGCTAGAGGAACACTGCATGTGTACAACCTACAGTCCATTTATGGGTTCTTGCTAAATCATGAACATATCACTGAACACAAGAGAACTTCTCAACAACAACTTAAGGAGTCTTTGGAGAAAACTGAAGTTGCATTGGTTGCACAAAAAAAGAAGAAAAGTTCCAAGACACTAGTTGTTGAGTCTGAGACTGAGTCAGAATCTCAAGCTGACCACTCAAACTCAGACTCAAGTGATACTGATGATGTTCAGAATATCACTGAGCAAATGGCAATGTTAGCCAGATGTTTAAGAAGAACTCAAAGGGGAAGAGGAAGATCTGACAGGGGCAAAGGGAAGAGTTCCTTTGATCCCAAGAATGTTGTGTGCTTCAACTGTCAGAAGAAGGGACATATTGCTGCTGAGTGCAGATCAAAGAAGGTGGAATCAACATCAGTTGTTGATAAGAATGCTTACAGAGCTGATAAATACAAGAAGAAATATACTCAGCTCAAGAAGACAAACCCAGTGCAAAAGGATTATATGCTGAAACCTGGGATACTGAATCATCAACCTCAGATGATGATGTATGTCTGATGGCTCAAGAAGATGAAGAGTTGGAGATAGATGAGGTTGATTATGGTTTGTCCGAGTCAACTTTTGAAGCTGACATGAAGGAAGCTGAGGAAAACAACAAGCTTAGTGACTGGGATCATGCTTCCATGTATAAGGTCAGTAATTTCAACTCTTATACGGATGAGGAAAAGGGTCTTGCTTTTGATTATCTGCTGAATGATTTCAAGACCGTCCTTAAGTCTCAAAATGACCTCAAAGATGAGATAACTAAACTCAAGAATGAGATTAAGGAAAATAAGTCTCTCATTGATGTTGGTAAGAAAGCACAATATGATCTTGAATGTCAAAGACACATTAATAAACTTCTAAGTGAAGAACTTCAGGAAGCTAAAGACAAAGCTGACCAACTTCAAAAGGTCACTGAGTCTCGGTGTAAGTCATCAAAGCTTGCTGAAAAGTGCATAAACCAACAAATACCTAAACAGGTTAAGGCTGTACTTGGAGCTGACTATCAAACAGCAGCTTATGTAGTTGATGATGAGATAGCTAGTACAGACTCTGAGGAGGATAGACAACTGATTGAGTCTCAGAAGTCAGCCTCAGAGAATAAACATGGTCAGAACCTGAAATACAATATGTTTGTAAAGGCAAAAGGTTATGACAACGAGTGCTCAACATCAAAACAGCATGGTAAGTCTGTTCAAAGAACTTCGGTCATAGAAAGGCTTAATCCAAATCCTTTCAAAAGAAAAAATTCTCTTTCTGGCTCGGAGAGAAGTTACAAGAACAGAAAGACCACTGTAAGTCAGAGGTCAAAACACGACAATGGTAAGTCCAAAGTTGTGGATCTTGGTAAGTCCAACAATATCAACAGTGGTAAGTCCAAACATGTTGAAACTGGTAAGTCCAGCAGACATGACAAAGGTAAGTCCAAAGTCATGGAAAAGAAGGTTGTTAGTCAATCTTCTCATCAAAAGGATAACAAACAGAGACCTGACAAAGGTAAGTCCAAAGTCAGTGATCACCAGGTGAATCAACTTGCTAAGAAAGTTGAAAAGTTATCCACAACATATAATCCTAAAACTGAGAGTAAGTTCTCACAAGGATTATTGGACACTCTACCTCATATAATCATTGGAAGAAGGAGATGCTACAAGTGCAGAAGTAGAGGTCATGAGGCTAAGGACTGTGATGCAGAAATCTCAAGGCCTGAACAAGAACAAGCTTATCAGCCTACACAGGACTCAGCTCCTGCTCAAGCTGAACAATCAGTTCACCAAGATGGAGGTTCCCAAAAAAAACTAATGTGTTTAGTTTTCATCTCATGTACAGGGTTCAAGTAAATGGTGCTTGGATAGTGGATGCTCAAGGCACATGACTGGGTGGAAAGGACTTCTTAGTGATTTCCAAGAAGATGAAGGTCCTAAAGTAACATTTGGTGACAACTCCCATGGAAGAACAAAAGGCTATGGGAAGATGCAAGGTGGCAAAGTTACATTCCAAAGAGTTGCATATGCCAAGGGTCTCAAACATAACCTGATTAGTATCAGTCAATTGTGTGATGAAGATAATGTTGTTACTTTTAGGAAGAAAGCAGGAACAATCTATAATGCTAAGGGAAAGCCTGTGTTAATGGCTAAAATAGAAAGAGATGTGTATCTACTTGATCTAAATTCTGCTGATCCCTATAATGAAACCTGCTTGTATTCCCATTATGTTCCTGAGCTGAGTTGGTTATGGCATAAACATTTGTCTCATTTAAACTTTAAAAATATTAATATGCTATCCAATAAAGAGTTAGTCTCTGGATTGCCAAAAATCACATTTGTCAAAGACAAATTGTGTTCAGCCTGTGAACAAGGGAAACATCATAAAGGGTCCTTTAAATCAAAGCAAAATTTTTCAATAACAGACCCACTGCATATGTTGCATATGGATCTGTTTGGACCCATAAGTACTCCAAGCCTGAGTGGCAAGAAGTACACACTGGTGATAGTAGATGAGTTCTCACGATTCACCTGGGTAATATTCCTTAAATCCAAAAGTGAGGCTGCCCTGGAGATAATTAGTTTCATCAAAAGGGAAGAGTTGCAAAAAGGTTTGTCCGTAAAGCAACTTAGAAGTGATCATGGAACTGAGTTCAGAAACTCAACTCTTGAAAGCTTCTGTGAACATAAAGGAATATTACAAAACTTCTCATCTGTCAGAACTCCACAACAAAATGGAGTTGCTGAAAAGGAGAAATAAAACCTTAATTGAGGCTGCTAGAACAATGCTGTGTGAGGCAGGATTGAAACTCTATTTCTGGGATGAAGCTGTTAGTACAGCCTGTTATACTCAGAATAGGTCAATCATTGTCAAAAGACATGGAAAGACATCATATGAGATGTACAAAACTAGAAAGCCCAATATAGGTTATTTCCATATCTTTGGTTCAAAATGCTTTGTGCTGAATCAAAGAGATCAGCTCCATAAGTTGGAACCTAAAGCTGATCCTGGAATATTCGTTGGTTATTCCTCAATCTCCAAGTCTTATAGAATAAATAATACAAGGAGAAACACTATAGAAGAATCAATTCATGTCTCTTTTGATGAAGACTTTTTTTATCAAGCTGATAAGAGTCAAGCTGACTTGGTTAGTCTGAGTGAGCTTGAAAGGCCTAAGGAAACCAACTTATCAAATCCTATGAATGTCATAGGAGATGATAGTGATGATGATGTGTGTTTATCAAAGAAATCATTACAAACTCCAAAGGTTTCTCAAGTTGAGAAAGATGATGAGTTCATCAACCCCTTTGGAGCTGAAGTCATTCGAGCTGAAGATCCTGGTGATCGACAGTTTGTTGACAATGCTGCTGAGACTGAGGAGATAAGTTCACCTCAGGAATCTCAACATCACTCAGATTCTGAACCAGACTCTCCAACTACAACATTCAAATTCCTCAAAGATCATCCTCAAGACCAGATCATTAGAAATGTCCAAGAAAAGGTCATGACCAGATCAAAGGCTACAGCTAACTATGCTGCTCACTTTGGTTTCCTATCTCAAATGGAACCAAACAAGACTGAAGAAGCCTTAGAGGATGAGGATTGGATTGAAGCTATGCAAGAGGAATTAAATGAGTTTGAGAGAAATAAGGTCTGGAAACTTGTCCCTGCCCCCAAAGATCATTCAATTATAGGCACTAAGTGGGTCTATAGAAATAAAATGGACAAGGATGGAGTGATAGTTAGGAACAAAGCCAGGCTGGTAGCACAAGGGTATAAGCAAGAGGAAGGAATTGATTATGATGAGACCTTTGCCCCTGTTGATAGAATTGAAGCCATAAGGCTGTTCCTGTTTATGCAGCCTATAAAGACTTCAAAGTCTATCAAATGGATGTGAAAAGTGCTTTTCTTAATGGAAAACTTCAGGAGGAAGTCTATGTGAAACAACCTCCTGGCTTTGTAAGTTCAAAGTTTCCACATCATGTCTATAAGTTGGACAAGGCTTTGTATGGTCTTAAACAAGCTCCAAGAGCTTGGTATGATACTCTGTCCACTTATCTACTATCAATGGACTTCACCAGAGGTAGTATAGATAAGACACTCTTTATTAAAAAGAGTAAAGGACAGGTGATTCTTGTACAAATCTATGTGGATGATATTATCTTTGGTTCTACCAATGAATGTCTGTGTGAGTGGTTCTCCAAGATAATGTCACAAAAGTACAAGATGAGTATGATGGGTGAGATGACTTATTTCCTAGGCCTACAAATTCAACAAAAGCCTGATGGAATATTCATCAATCAAAGCAAGTATGTTCTTGATTTGATAAAGAAATATGATTTTGATTCTAGTTCAACCATGAAAACACCCATGTCACCAGCTGTCAAGCTGAGTAAAGACTCAGATGGTAAATCTATGTGTCAGTCTACCTATAGAGGAATGATAGGTTAATTACTCTATTTGACAGCTAGTAGACCTGATATCATGTTTGCTACATGTGTCTGTGCAAGATATCAGGTAGATCCTAAAGAATCACATCTTCAAGCTGTGAAAAGGATCTTTAGGTACCTTAAAGGTACACCAAATCTAGGTCTTTGGTATCCAAAAGACTCTGGATTTGAATTAGTTGGTTTTTCTGATGCTGACTATGTTGGGTGCAAGTTAGATAGAAAATCAACAACTGGAGGATGTCAATTGCTTGGAGGTAAACTAGTAAGCTGGACTAGTAAGGAACAGAACTCAGTGGCTACTTCAACTGCTGAAGCTGAGTATGTTGCAGCAGGGAGCTGTTGTGCTCAAATCTTGTGGATGCAGCATCAGCTTCAGGACTTTGATATGAGTTTCAAGAAAACTCATCTTCTGTGATAACCAAAGTGCTATAGCCATCACTTACAATCCAGTCTTCCACTCAAGAACCAAGCACATTGAAATTAGACATCACTTCATCAGGGACATCGTGGAAAAAGGTAAAATTGAAATTAAATTTATTTCCACCGATGACCAATTAGCAGATATTTTTACTAAACCCCTTGATGAAAAGAGGTTTATGTATCTGCTTAGTGAATTGGGTATGCTCAACCCCTAGCTAAGTGTCTAGAATCTGAATTTTCAGTTTGACAAAGTCTAAGTGTCTTAAGCTGAGTGCACAGTTTATGAATAAGTTTTCATAAACTGAATCTTGTCAAGCTGAACAATGAGTTCTTTTGTTTGGTGAGTTCCAAACTTATTTTGTCTACTAAGTGTAGTTTAAAATATATAGTTTGAGTTAGTCTCAAACAAAATGACTAAGTGTCACTGAGTCTGAGCTATGTGCTTAATTCAGACTGTGTGATTGATTCACACGTTTGGTACGTTCCAAACATTCTTTAACTACTCAGTGTGGTTAAAAGGTTAGTTTGAGTCAGCCTCAGACGAAACTGACTTAGTGTCATTGCCCATGAGTTGTGTGCTTTACTCAAACTGAGTTTCAAACTCAAGCTGAGTGCACATCTCAAGCTGAGTGCTTGAATCAAGCTGAGTGCTTGAGTTAAACGGAGTAATAAGTTTACTCTACTTGGTGTGTCCAACATCATGTTTAATTACTCAGTGTTATTATTTCATGATTACTGCGTATTTGACTTCTCAACTTCTCAAATACCTTTCACCTTCTTTGCTAAGTGCAAATCTCTGTTCCATCGATTTCGAAAACCTAAGTCGCTCAGTGCGCAATCGACAATCGCTCAGTGCGAATTCATAATTGATTACTCAGTGTAACCTACATATTCAACGATGGAAGGAACCATTCTCGTCCTAGGTGATCGAATGGTACGGGGTGTTGCGTTTAAGAACAACGGTTTGCCGTTGATAAAAATCAACAATCAGCGTGCCTGTCTTGCTATTCCTCCAAGGAAACAAGGCAGAGGATACGAACCATGGGTTAAATACATCCGTAAATGCCCAATGACTTTTGCTTTCACTGGCGCATCTCTACATGTGGTTCCTCAGCACCTCCTCGAATTTTGGCATACGTGCACCTACGACCAAATCAACGAAGAAATTAGAGGTACAGTGCTGAATGGAGAATGCAACCATAACTCTCACAGTTAACAGGCTAAGGGAGATTCTTCACCTCCCTCAACATGATGTATTTGAGCCTGCTGTGACGAGACAGGTGGCAAGGTCAGTCCTTCCTAGAATGGGTCACCCACAGACAGAGGGTCTGAGTGAGCCCGTGCTACTGTTTGCTGAGGCTTCGTCTTCAAAAAGTGAAGCTGAGGGATCTAATCAAGGGGGAGCTTCTCAAGCCGACACTGAGGTTCAGGCTGAGCACTCTACTCAGACTGAACCAGCTCATACAGAAGCTACTTCAGGTAAAACCTCTCCACTTTCACTTTCTTCTCATTTCTCTCCATCTACCTTTGGAGATAAGACTGTAGTAAACCCCACTCAGTCTAACCCGTCTCCTTCACCTTCTTTCCATCAACAATCTCACTCTGAAGCCACCCCTAGTTTGCCCACTTCAGCTAGGGAGAATATCCTAACATATCAAAGACTTGAAAGACTGTCAAAGAATGTCAAGGAAATTGCCTCTGAGGTTGCTGCCCTTCAACAATTGAGAACTTCTACCCCTGTTGATGATGACAAAAAGGGGGAGAAGGAACCTGTTAATGCTGAAGCTGAAGCTGAGTTAGTTCGAGCTGAAGCTGAAGCGTTACTAGTACTAACTTCAGGAGCAGAGAAAAGAAAAAGAGCAACTGGACCAAGAAAAAGAAAAACTAAGGAAAGCTTTAGCTGAAGCTGAAGCTACATACACTGGTCCAAGACCTGATCTAATTCCATACTTAGATGCAGAACTGCAGGAATGTTACTTCAGAAGGAGCTTCAATAAAGAGATCAGAGGAATGACCTTGAGCAGAGCAAATGGAGCTGTCATTCTCACTTTTGAGCTTAGTGATAAATCAACAGTGGGAATTGACCTGAGATACGTTCACAGGATGGGCTACATTGAATGGCAAAGGATAATGATGATGCTCAAGAAATTTAAAAGAAGTCAGATCAAACAAGAAATTCTATCTGAAGTCTCCAAGTTGATTGCTCGAGCTGAAGAACTAAGGTATGTTCAAGTTCCTAGTCTGCAGTGGGAAAATCTGTTCAGAATGCCCGAGGGTGTAGAATTCAAGGAAAATCAAAGTGTCAACATACCTATTCAAGGCTTTATGTTTAATGATCAGGCAGGCAATCCTAGCTTCATCAAACTGAATGAAGTATGCTATCTGAAAGCAGAGGATGCCTTGAGAATTAGAAAGTGTTGTGGTGATGATGCTTCGAATCAACTAATGAAATACAAACTAAACAAGATCATCAGGGTACAACAGAAGGAACTCAGTGGGAATGAAGAAGTTGAAAGACTGTTAGATGAGATCAACAAAGAGATTAGCATCTGGGAGCTTCTACATCCTGAGTTCATAAGATAAACTGTATAATAGATTAGTTATATTGTAAAAATTAGATTAGTTCTAATTTTTGTAAGCACTATGTGTGCATGATCTAAGTGATCATATTTTTGTATTATGATTAGTTCAAATAATACAAGTATAAAGTTTGATATGTTCAACTGTGTTATGAAGTGTTCATATGTATAAGTCTGATAAGTTCAGCAAAATAAATAACTGATAAGTTCTTATTCATTAATGTAATTAGTTGGTGTGTTCCAATTTAAATTGATAAGTTCATATAAAATTGATATGTTCAATTAATATTTGATCAGTTCAAATGTAAAAAACTTAATAAGTTTAAGATTTAAGACATAATTATGTTAAACAAACTTACTAACTGTTTGATTTGTTATCATCAAATAGGAGGAGTTTGTTGGGAAAATGATCTCATCAGTTTAGATTTGATGAGACAAAGTTAAGTTTTGTTAGATGTGTTCTAAATATAACTTAAACAGAATTATGAAGCTTAGTCAGACTGAACACTTATAGTGATTCAGACTGAGTATAGGCTGAATATAAGCTGAGCATATGTTCGATAAGCTTAGACTATATCTTAGTATGATTATCAATATGTTTGATAAGCTGTGTGCGTAAACTAAGATATGCATATTGAGTTTCAGCTTGATGAGTTTCAAGCTGAGCGACTCAGCGTGAAGACTGAGTCAGCTCAATAGAGTTACTAAATATGTTTTAGTTAATTCTTTAGACTTCTAAGGATGAGTTAATAATTATACATGTTAGTTCATGTTTGAATTCGAGTTTGTTCTCGAAGAACTCAGCTTGATGAGTTTCAAGCTAAGTAACTCAGCCTGACTAAAGAAGTCAGTTTAAAGATAATTTAAATGTGTTTTAAATTTATCTTTTATCTCTCTATATCTACGGAAAGGATAAGAAGACTTCAGAATCAAGATTGAAGATTGAAGACTCAAGATAAGAAGATTCAAGATTCAAGATTCCGAATTATCCGATAGTTAGTTAGCAAATTAGGATTAGTCCAGTTTGTTAGGAACTGTAGCAACCGGATTATAAATACTTATCTCGTGATAAGTTTAGAGGTACGACTACGACTCAGTACGACTACAGAGCCAAAACCTCACCTCACCGTATGTGTTACGATTCTTGAATCACTGTTTGTAAGTTCAACGTGATCAAGAAAATCACAGATTGCCAAATCATTCGTGTGTTCGAATTGTCACATCAGTTGTGATATTGGTAAGTAATCATTAGTTGATTCAATCTGTGAAAATCCTGTTTAGAGAGTCGTCAGTATCTATTATCATAAGTTGATTATAGATAGCTAAGTTTGAGAGATTGAGAGATTTATATTAGGTGATTATATATCAAGAGTTGCTTACTTGATAGTTAATGTAATCATCTTCTTATTCAAAGCATTGTAATCATCTTCATATTAATAAAAGCATTCGACTAGTTGTGGTTTGATTTACTGTGTGTAACACTTTTATTTGATTTGTTCAATTTCCGCAGAAAGTGTATTCAACCCCCCCCCTTCTACACACCTGTTGCTTGTTGTTACTCTCACCAAGGGACCAACAATTTATTTCTTTAAGAAATACAGAGAAACGGATTTTCTAAATGTTTTCCAAACAGCCAAAGAAATTGCTCTTGAAATGAACATTGATCCAATTTTTCCTCAAGGACGTGAAATTAGAAGAAAAAACATTTTGATGAAAATTCAAATGATATATCTTCTAGTATTTCACAATCTTCACAATAATCGTTTAGAGTTAAATATTTCATATATATTGTTGATCAAACAATTACTTCTCTCACTACAAGGTTTGAACAATATCAATAATATGATGATATGTTTTGTTTCTTGTTTAATTCGGACAAATTGCATTCATTTGATGATATGAGTTAAAAGTCTTGGTGTAATGCTCTTGAAACTTCACTTAAAAAAGATGATTATCAGAACAAATTATATGTTGAGCGAAAGTTACTTCTACATCTCTTGCCTAAGGAAAAGATGACGGCTATTGAATTTTTAAATTTTGAAAACATGTTGATTTTTTTTTTTTTTTTTGAAAAGCAAGCAATGAAAACATGTTGATTGTTTTCCTAATACATATATAGCATATATGTTGCATGTGCAGAAAGATGTTTTTCCAAACTGAAGTTATTGAAGTCCTACTTACAATCGACAATAACACAAAAACGACTTAATGGATTGGCTTTGATGACCATTGAGAGCGACATTTTGGATAAAATTTCTTTTCAAGACGTATTGAAAAGTTTATCTCAACGAATTTTAGAAGGATGACATTTTTGAAGTAGAAGCAATCAAGTATTTGATCATATTTTTCAAACGCATATATTTTGTGTAATATTTTTTGTGAAATTCTACCTTAGAAGATTACTTTAAGATTGAATGAAAAATCAGAATTTTACTTTTATTTATAAGGCTTATTTTTGTTAAATTGTACATGGCCTCCAAAATCTCGGGGTCGGCCCAAGTAGCTGTTTCAGAAGAGTCCTTTGGGATAAAAGCTGGAGATGGCAAAGGTTTTCGGAAGATGTCAAGCCAGGATTCAAAGGGTTTTATGGACCAACCACTTGTTGTCTTTACATGTAAAATATTAATGATGAAAGAAAATTTTGAATAATTCTAAGATGTTGTGTAAAGCTCTTGGTGTGATTCATCTAATTACTACACAAAAAGTAATGGGGACCGGGTTATAAGACACGGAGACCGGTTTTGATGAGGGTCCCTATGTGGGATGGTTAATATGACAAAATACAAGGAGACCGGTTCTAAAACCGGTCCCTATAACCTTAATAGAGACCGGTTATACATAAAAACCGGTGATAAAAGAACGGAAAGAATTTTCTATTTAATAGTTGGTCCTATATCATCTTTTAATTAAACTTAATTATTAAATTACAAAAATCAACCAAAAATCAAGTCCGGTTATTTCTTGAGAAACGGTCTCCTTGTTTTAATTTTAAATGATTTTTTAATATGTGATCTCTTCAACAAACAATTGGAAATTGATTTGGTCAAAATAGATAAAGGAATACAAAGGGATATTGCGTTGCTGATTCCATTGTTAAGCCATTGACATAGACTAGTGATGATCGTCATACTAGGTCAATTGGCATTCTTTATGCTAATGAATTGGCTTGAACATTGTTTTAGTAAATGTTTGATTTATGTTGGCTTTGGGAACTGTATTCAGTACTGTAACTGATGATTGTATTGATATATAGTGGGGACTATATATACGCAAGATGCGGTTACTTTCATTGATCTTTGTTGTGTTCCATCTTAGCATGTTTAACCACTTTCATGAATGTTTATACATTCTAAATTTCAATAGTTAGTCATTATTGAAGGGAGGGAAGTTTGATTTAAGACCGAGGTTAGGTTTTGGTTGTGCATTAATCATGGATTGAATGCATCACACACATGACTAAGTTGTACTTGAAAAGAGTTTCAAGTGACCGGAAGAACCACACGTGAGTTCACTTCATGGATCATGGTTACAAGTGACTCAGGATAAAAATATCTTTTCATCTTAGACTAGAGATAAATGAGTATCCAAAGCATAAATCTGCTTTATTTTGATTGCTTTCAAATGTGGTTCGTAATTGGCTACTATAAAGGAAGTTCTCAAGTAAAGTATGAGATGTGTGGTGGAATTATGTATTCGAAAGAATTTGTTCCTCTATTTAAAGAGATATCCATGGGCCCTCTGTTGGGATTTACAAGTTACAAATGCACAACGGAAATAAATATAAATCCCATGAATAAGATCACAACTGGATCAAGTAGGGGAACAGGGCAAACAATATTTAATCATATCAATCATATATATATATATATATATATATATATATATATATATATATATATATATATATATATATATATATATATATATATATATATATATAACAGTAAATAAAGTATAGAAAATATACCCTTGGACTTCTATAGGGGAATACACAGCTACTGCACCCGTGAACCCGGCTGCTAGACCGCAAAATCAATACCCGTGTTTCTCGGTTTTATCGCCGCCGTAAACCACCTCCGAAGAGGGTGTCGCCGATCAAAAAGCCGCTGCAAAGGGGCTTCGGGCTTGGGTGATCTTTTCCAGAAACCGCCTCCGCAAAGGGGTGGTGACCAACGTCTACCGGCCGCCACCGACTCGCTGTTGTGCTGCCCTAGTCGCGTCACTACCACCGTAGGGTGGTGGTTTCCGGCCGCCGAAAGAGAGAAGAGATAGAGAGGAAAGTTTGTCTTTTCTTTAGGCTTATGTCTTAGTTGTATTAGGTTAAGTTGAAATTCTAAGGATTAATCCTTATTTATACTTAAATAAGGATTAAGACCCTTAAGACCATAATCCCGGTCCAAAGGTCAATAACTTTGATTTTTTTTTAACAAAACAAACCTTCTAGTTTGACTAATAATAATTAATTAATTATTAATTAATATTCTTTTAACCAAACATATTAATTAAATATCTAACCCTCTTAAATAAGAAACGTCCATTTATTATTTAACTGGATAATTAATTAACTATTAATTATCACTGTACACACAAAGTATTATTTATGGTTCAAAGTTAGGTGTGCAGCTGTGTGACCCTTTAGTGACTTATAGTGCCCGGATATGATGACATGTATACACTATCTCTACACACAATCCATCAGACTCCCACTTGTGCACGATAGTTATACTCCCTTGTACATCACGAGCCTAAGGAGGTCCCTAGCGACTTAGGTTAACCATGAATATAAGTTCTCTTATGTATAGAGATTCTGTAATCACCTTCTTGGATTACCCGGCTTTTCCTTTTGCATCACTATATTGTGTAATGTAGATTTCAGACATGGAGCACGTGATCTATTCTGAGAATCCAGATTATATTTCTTGTCTTCTAATTTCGACTAACTGCAGTTACGGAGTTACCGAATGATGTCCATCATTCTATCCGAGCGCGGACACGCATTTCATTTTGTCTCAATCGTCAAGAGGCCTTGGAATATCTCATCTCTTTAAGAGAAAGGTGCAAATCCCATCTTGACTGCTTGCATTGAGCACACATCTTCCGCTGCACCCAGATACGCCCATTATAGTTACCCTGTAACGGCATAACTTTAAAACGTTAAAAAGTACACAAGTCCTGGTGCCCCAAACCAAACATCTCAGGTCTAAGGACAACCAATCAGCTAACTCATGTTAAAGGCTACGTGAAGTTAGTCTGATGCGGATCACCTCCAATATTGGTACTTCAGACAAATATCTATAAACACTTGGCCACAAAACATGTGCTGTCATTCTTTACACGAATAACCCATCAAGTATTTATAATAGCGTAAGTATCTCCCTGATGTGGCTCTCACCGCATCAAGTAGCTACGGAGTAATTTTGATATAACAAGAAGTGAACTCACGTGTGGTTCCCACAATATTGAGTTTTATGATCCTCTAGTTTTATGATTATGCTAAAAATGAAGAATATTAAAACGATTATATTAAACCTCCTATTTCCATCACGTAGAAATGTTTAATCATAATCATAAGTCTTAAAATTATATCCATACATTTAATCAGTTACTGAAACTTGCTGATAGGTCCTATGTACTGCATTCCAATAGAATTAGCATGTCTCTCATGCTTATGTCTAGCAAGCGCTTTAGTCAACGGATCAGCTACGTTGTCATCTGTCGGTATCTTGCATATCCTCACATCTCCTCTTCCGATGATTTCTCGGATGATATGATACTTTCAAAGTACGTGTTTGGTCCGCTGGTGATCTATTGCTTCTTTTGCTTGCGCTAAAGCTCCCATATCATCATAGAATATATCAATCGGCTAGGGATACTGGCAACAACTCTTAGATCCGAGATAAAATCTTCAGCCAAACCGCTTCCTTTGCTGCACCATTTGCCGCAATGTACTCAGCCTCTGTAGTTGAATCTTCTATCATATCTTGCTTTTGGCTTTTCCAAGATATAACTCCTCCATTTCTGGTAAAGACAAACCCTGACTGTGACTTAAGGTCATCTTTGTCTGTCTGGAAGCTTGCATTAGTGTAACCAGTCACACTGATTTTATTCGTGCTTCCTCCAAAGACCAAAAAATTGCCTTTGTTCTTCTCAAATTCTTAAGAATGTTCTTGACAGCCACCCAATGGGCTTCACCTGTATTTTGCTGATATCTACTCGTAAGGCTTATGGAGTAAGCAACATCGGGCCTAATACATAACATGACATACATAATTGATCCTACTACCGAAGCATAAGGAACCGATTTCATCCTCTTCTGCTCTGCTGGAAAAGTAGGACACTGAACCTTGCTCAGGGGTATACCAGATCTTATTGGAATGAATCTTTTCTTGGATTATTCCATCTTAAAATGTTTTGACACTTTATCAATGTGTGCACTTTGACTAAGTCCGATCAGCCGCCAAAATCTATCTCTATAGATCTTTAAATGAGTATATATGCGGCTTCTTTTAGGTCATTCATCTAGAAACACTTACATAACCAGGATTTTACTCCTTGTAATGTTGGTATGTCATTTCCTATGATCAGTATATCATCCACATACATGACCAGGAAGATTGCTATGCTCCCACTCAACTTTGTGTAAACACAGGACTCGAACTAGCTTTTGGTAAAACCAAATTCCTTGATGTGCTCATCAAAGTGCAAGTTCCAGCTTCTAGATGCTTGTTTTAGTCCGTAAATGGATTTTAGCAACTTGCATACTTTTCCTGGATTCTTGGAAACCTCAAAACCGTCCGGTTGTGCCATATACTCATCCTCTGTTAGTTTCCCGTTAAGGAAAGCGGTTTTGACATCCTTTTGCCGTATCTCATAATTGAAGTATGCAAATATTGCCATAAGAATCCTAATGAACTTAAGCATAGCTACTGGCGAGAAGGTTTCATCATAATCAATGCCATGAGTTTGAGTGAAACCCTTCGCAACAAGCCTTGCCTTAAAAGTATGCACATTTCCTTCCTTATCCGTCTTCTTCTTAAAGACCCACGTGCAGCCAACAGCTTTATTGTGTTGTGGAAAGTCTACTAACTCCCAAACATGGTTGTGATACATGTATTGCATCTCTTCCTTCATGGCATCAAGCCATTTGTTAGACTCACTGGCTAACACAGCATCCCTGTAGGATGTGATTCATGAAGATCCCCTTCTTCATGAGCAATTAGAAACCCAAGATATCTATTTGGTTCAGTTCGAATGCTACTGGACATGCGAAGGTCTTGTGTTTCCACTTCCTCCTCAACCACAGACTCGGGTTGGGATTCAACAATTCTTTGTTGAATTACTGGTTCCACAAATGGCAGAGGTATACCTTCTTTTTCTTCAATTTCTTGAAGATCTATTTGTTTCTGAATTTAGACACTTATCCTCCACAAAACTCCCCGACCGAGCAATAAAGACTTTGTTCTCATCAGGATTATAGAAATAGTATCCTAAAGTTTCCTTAGGATAACCCCCGAAGATACACTTATCAGATTTATGTTTGAGTTTATCCGAGAACGGTCATTTTACGAACGCCTCACAACCCCAAATCTTTACGAAAGACAGTTTGGGCTTTTTCCCCATGCATAACTCGAACGTTGTCTTTCTATTCTCCACAGACTTTGTCAGAACTCGGTTCAGCATAAAAGCAGCTGTTTCGAGTGTGTGTCCCTTAAACAACATTGGTAAACTAGTTCGATTCATCATAGAATGAACCATGTCAAGCAAGGTTCTATTCCTCCTTTCCGATACACCATTCCACTGTGGCGTATACGGAGGTGTGAGTTGTGAAAAAATTCCACACTCCTTTAGATGATCATCAAACTGTTGACTCATATATTCACCACCCCGGTCAGACCGAAGTAGTTTTATCTTCTTGTCAAGCTGGTTTTGTACTTCATTCTGAAACTGTTTGAAGAAGTCAAAGCTTTCAGACTTGTATCTCATAAGATACACATAACCATACCTACTGAACACTATGAGTCACTAATGGGTCGGTCACACAGCTACACACCCAATTAGTGAACCAGAAAACAATACGATGTGTGTAAGAAAGATAATTAATAGTTGATTAATTATCGGGAAAAGAGAAAATAATAGATTGATATTTATTATTGAAAGGGAGTATTAAAGTTAAATACTTAATATAATTAAGTTTTAGTTGGATATATATTTAATAAATTAAAACTAGAGGGTTTGTTTTGTCGATTGATCAAATTGTTTGATCACGGACCGGGCTTTATGGTCCAACGGCTTTGATCCAACTAAATTACTATTTAAGGGGATAAACCCTTGTTTTAACCTAATCAAGTTATTAGCCACCAAAACGACAAAAACAAAGACAACACTCTCTACCCTCTCTCTATCCCTCGTCTACGGCCGAGACCACCACCGCCCTCGGTGGTCGGCGAAGCCCCTTGCGACGGCGGGTAGTGACGAACGACGACGGCCCTGCGGCAACGCCACCTCCTCGGCGATCGAACCCCACGGCCGGCGAGGGTTCTCGGCGGCTTTTTGGTACACACACGCGAGACTCGTTTTTCTCGAGTATTGTTTGTAAGGCAGTCTAGCAGCCTGTTCAAGCGGTGCAGTAGCTGTGTATCCCCCTCTAGCAAGTCAGGGTATATTTTTTCTATCCTTATTTTATACTGTTTTAGATGTGTACATATAATTTATCTGCTATAATTATGATTGCATGTTCTATTTCCCCACCTGATCCAGTTGTGATATTGGGAAGGGATTTACTATTTTATATTCCCGCAGTGCTTGTTGTACCCTGTAAATCTCTACAAAGGTAATGAAGTACCGGTATCCTCCTCTTGCTTGTTGGCTAAAAGTATCACACACATCTGTGTATATTATCCCTAGTAGTTCCTTAGACCTTTCATTCAAACTATCGCACTACAACAAAATGATGCTAATGCAACATTTTGATAGCAACACTTTTGAATAATGTTGCATTTATACACAACCTTAGCTATAAAGCAACACTTTGAAAACAAGTGTTGCATTTGAATATCTAATGCAACACTTTTAATGAAGTGTTGTAAACTTTATAGATAATTGCAACATTTTTATTAGGTGTTGCATTTGTAAAGGTTAAAAAGCAACATTTATTTTAAAGTGTTGCAAACTTTACAAAAAAAATGCAACATTATTAATAAGTGTTGTTAATATTTTTAAAAGTGTTAGTATTTTAAATTCAACAGTAGCATATAGTTATATAAAAAAGGATTTGTAGTGATGAATATGTGTTAATATATAACGTCTTAGAAAGTTCTCTCACTCATACTTATAGATCAATTTGATAATAAGAATGTAAATTATGATAAACATTATGATTTTTGTACTAGTTTTTATTTGTACGTATTTCACTTTTTAATTGATTTGCTGACTTTTTCTAAACTCAATTAACCCTTTGAATTAAACTTTAATTCAATACTTGTTTCACTTCAAGCACCATTCATAAAAATTAACGCAACAATCAATTATTATTTTAGACTTTTAAGTACCTAGATATGATGAGAAATAAACATGAGAACAATATAAAAAGTATAAGTATACAATTTGCCGTGTATATTCAAAATGTATTGTCCATAAAAAGACCACTAGTCAGATTTTAAGGTCTAAGTAGAAGAAACTATAACTAGTTGTGACTAGAAAATAAGTCGTGAATGAAGTTATAATATGCTAATCGGTATTGTTATGGGTTTGTTCTAGTTTTTGAATGAATGTCTTTTTAATTCCAGTATGTTTTCAAGAAAAATCAAATTTAGTGGAGTCAAAAACAGAAGTGAAAATTATATAAACAGAAAATCGACCCAAAAATATGTATACCGGTGTGTTGTAATTATCTAAAAAGGCATTTTAACTAAAATTACGATAAAAAAAAACTTGTATGTAAATCCCTAAAACATTATCAAACTCTTGGATAAAAAAATTGTAGGGTCCATAAACTTGAGAATCGGAGAACCAATTTCCATTAGTTAAAAGGGCGATATTAAAAGGGTTTGTGTGAATTCACTCATGTAAATGTGGATGCCATAATTTATACGGGACAATGACAATTTATTTTCTTTATGTTAGGTTATAAATATTGTATAGATTAGAAGATTACATTTTAGTTCAAGTTTATATTAAATATACAAACTAGAGGGTTAATATTGTAAATACCTTTAGGGGTATATATATACTAATGACTAATTGTCATTAGTAAGGTCTTTGGCACTAATACAAGCTTAACTATGTGTTTTTTATGGTGTTCATCTTATTTCTCTCATCTTTATGATTAGTTTGCCATTGATCTTTTTATTAGATCTTTGATACCTGAATCACTTGTGACAAACAAGTTGTATCAAAGCCAAAGAATGATTTGATTGAAGATTGGATCAAAAAATTGCAAGAAATTTGAAGAAATTTTAAGATTTTTTCTTAATTTTCGTATTAAAGTGGGCTGGAAATTTCAGAAAATCATAGAAAATTCATACGAGCTCCGATTGATCTGAATTTTGGATATGTTGTTCATCATGATCAAAGTAACATCCAACTAAAATTTCGTGCTAAACATCCATATGGTTTGGGAGAAATCGAAGATTTAATTTCTGGGTTTTTGTATGAAGTTCTTGAAGATGGATTTTTGGATTTCGAGATTGGATGGATGTTAATTTCTGAATTTTGGAACGAATCTTAGAATCTTGATCATGAATTGATCTGCAAAGTTTCATGTCTTGAATCCAAACACAAAAGGAGAATTTTAAAAATTTGTTTTTGAAGTGTTCTTGAAGTTCTTGAGCAATTTTGGCTCAATTCGTGATTATTGATTCAAATTGGTGATAAAGAAGTGTTAGAAATGTGTTAGGGAAGGTGGAGAAACATAAGTTTGATCACAAAAATCGTTTTTGAAGAGATTAGAAAAATCAAGTTGGGTGTGTTCTTGGTGTTCTTGAATGAAGTGTTTAGGAAGAAGATGAAGTTGTTCATGTTTGATCTGATTTAGATGTGTTAGTGTGTGAAAAAGGTCTTTGGCATAATCAAAGCTTAAGTGTGTGTTTTAGAATTTGGCATAAGCGCCCCAACCTGATGAACTAAACCAATCTGATAACAAGAAAGAAAGGGGCCATTAATTTATTTAAAATTACAACTTTTATTTTGAACATGAATGAAACTACAATAGTCATTTATTAAACCTGTCCAAGGTTTAGAATTTGGTTCTTCACTTAAAAATGGTTTATCAATCCATTATAGGATATTGTATTCTCAATGGGAAGTACAAACCATAGGAAAGCAACAAGAAGATGGAGTCACTATCTATTACTGAAGTGCAGTATTTGTGAAAGTGATGATAATCCACGAAAAAAAAGATAATAGGGTTAACATTGCATAGAACAAAAGATTGCATTTTTATTTGTGGAAATGATTGATAAAGAATCAAGGAGGGTAATACTCTAAGTAGAGTTGACTATATATGTTGGTATTGTTGTGCAATAGTTATTACTTTTGTTGGCTGTAACGCTATAATCCATGGACATCAACGATTTCAGGAGGATAAATACAGAATCAATAGTCTGCTCTAACAACTACTTTAGCTACAATGTAACACTCACAAGTGGCGTCAACAGTGGACCCACCAGTGGAATCTGAGTCAACAGCTTTGCTTGATGGAGAAACTGCATTTACAGAAAACAAAACCATTCTGAGGTCATTTTTATCTTGGTAAAGCCAAACCACAATGATCGAACACACTAGAGGTTGCATAATGGATGGTTTGAGTAACAAGTCAAAATTCTTTGATTCAAGACATGTACTTTTTTGACGAATAACCATTTTCGTCAAAGTATAATGCATAATTAGTATGATAGACATGATTATAAAACCTACATTAGTACAAGAATAGTATTTACATTTAAATAAAGCAATAAAAAATGTGTATGCATTCAAAAGATACTTTGAGCAACTTTCATCATGTTTGACCTGTTATACTTTCTTTTTTTACAACCCATTAAAAAATAAAACATAACCATTGACCCAATCGTAAGTAAATAGACCATAGTGGTCAATTTTAAAACCCAATAGAACGATTAATGAGAAACTAAGAGCATTAGCAATAAGATTGTAGGAATAATCATGCAAAAGCTCGATTTAACATTCTAGAATTGGGCATAAAAGAAAGGCTTCAACCAGAACTTTCAGAAGATGGTAAGCTTACTTTCAAAAATCATGTTTTTCTATGTCATCTAAGGAGAAAGACATTTTTTGTCGTGCTTTGAAGGAAGTAACATTACGTTATGGCTGTGTATCAGATGTTACACGTTGTGTGCGTTGTGCTGAAAGGAAAGTTTCGGGTTACAAGAGTCATGATGCTCATATCTTTTTGTACTACTTGCTTCAAGTTGCAATGAGAAAGTCATTACCCAAGCCTGTTTCAATCCCTTTGATAAGGTTAGGCATCTTCTTTCGAAATTTGTGTAGGAAGGTAATAAAGCCTCAAGACCTTGATCAATTACAATTAGAAATAGGAGAAACATTATTTGAACTTGAAAAAATATTCTTGCCTGCCTTTTTTGACATAATGGTGCACTTACCTATTCATTTAGTAAATGAAGTAAGGCTTGGTTGATGTGTGTACTATAGATGGATGTTCCCAATGGAAAGATACTTGTGTAAGTTAAAGTCATATGTGCGGAACAAGAGTCGACCAGAGGGGTCAATAACAGAAGGGTATATGATTGAAGAATGTTTAACTATTTTGTAACGCCTCTATTTTTTTTAATATACTTATCATCATAAGATAGTCGTTCGAAGGAAATAAATAAATAATAATGAAGTTATTACAAACACCCCGATGATTAAGTATCAAGTCTCAGCAGCGGAAGCTAATAAATAAATGTTTCAAATAAAATATAAAACTAAATTATCATCGCACTGCTGTCATGCTGGTGCCTTGCCCTTGTCCGATGATCCTGAAAAGAATTAAACAACGGGTAAGCTAGAAACTTAGTGAGTAACACATCACCCATACCTCATTATCATCACACAAAATCACGTATCTGCACATAAGGCCCCCTCGGCCAGCCCCACTCGGCCTCGATGTCTAAGACATCCATGAAGTTGGTCCACTCGACCATGATGCTCTAGGCATCGGATAACCCCCTCGGTTATCAGGCATACAGATAAACAGACATCACATCAAATAACACATACACGTATATACACACATCACACACACACACACACACACACACACACATATATATATATATATATATATATATATATATATATATATATATATATATATATATATATATATATATATATATATATACAGAAACGTCATAAGATAAGAGATAGTGAAACTCGCCTGAGTTATGGTCTTAAAATTGACTACAGATAAGAAACGAGTAATTAGAATTCAGTTAACACCAGCAATCACCTACAATTACAGTCATATCCTATAAACCCTCTTAATCCCATGATTCCGTACACAAATAATATGATTTTCGATTCAATATATTAAGCCCAATCTGCCATCGGTCACCTAAGCCCAAATTAGAGAATTAATGGCACTACAATATTCAATTAAATTAACTACATGTGTTTTGCGATGGATATATATATATATATATATATATATATATATATATATATATATATATATATATATATATATATATATATATATAGGGTGTGGTTAAACAAAGAACCACTCTTAAATAAAGAACCTAAAGAACCACCTTTGGTGATGACACATGGCACATACTTTAGAGGCAAAAAAGGAAAATTAAAAAAAAAAAAAATATCCAGCGTCGTTCACCAGCTCCCCCAAAATTTAAAAAAAAAACCCCCCACTTACTTTAAATGATCATAACTCGTTCGTTTTTAACAATTTTAACAAAAAAATTATATCATTAGTTTCAGTTTTTCGTCTTTTTTCAAACAAAACCGAACTTGATATACTTCTAAAACTTTTTTTTTGAAATGCAAAATTTTCAAAATTTGCATTTTGAGCTGGGTTTCATTCCTAAATGTAAAATGCAAAAGTACAAAATGCAAAATATCAAAAACTGCAGGTCATGCAAGCTTCCAAAATGCAAAATGCAAACACTTAACTTTCATTTGCATTTTCACAATTTGATTAAATGAAATGCAGCCAAAAATGCGAAATATATACTGAAACCCAAAATGCAAATTTACATAATCAAAACCACCACCTTTATTGAACTGTGTTTCATTCAAAAATGCAAAATTCAAAAAGACAAATATACAAAAAATCAAAGTTACAGGTCATGCAAACTTTCAAAATGCAAAATACAAACCCACAACTTAATCTTTGCATTTTCACGATCATAAATATAGCCGTACATCATGTTCTGGAAAGTGCTTGCCAAAATATCTATGAGATATATAAAATATTGAATGGAACGACTCACGACCATCTCAAAAATATCTTCTATCACTCATTTTTCCATTTAATTTAGGGTAACAAAACAAAACGTTTTTTGTAGACTGTAAGTTTAAACTCGTCAAGTAATAATCATATATTCATATTAGATCACAGGCTACTCCATAAAAGGGAATTTCAAGATCGATTTTCATTAAAAATTAAAATAAATTAAGCAACCTTTTTTCTAACTTTTTTTAACCCCTTTGTTGATATGCTTTTGTTTCAAGAACCCTCCCTATAACATTTGCATTTAACATTTGCATTTTCACGATCATTTAATGAAAATACAGCTCAAATCAAATTACATATTTAAATAGTAAATGCGATTGATTGAGGGGAATGTGATTGCTCAACTGCGATTACTCAAATACAATTGTATGTAAAATGCGATCCAAACTTCAATTGTCAAATACAATTCCTCAAATGTGATTCAAATGCAAATACGATTGCCCAAATTCGATTCAAACTACAATTATAAACTACAATTGCATTCAAATACGATCCATATGCAAATTCGATTGAGACTCAAGTCTAACTTCAATTTTGGAACTAGGATCAAAATATCAATTAAATACAATTCGATTGGAACCTCGTCGAACAAAACCCCAAAAATATATCTCCAATTAATCTGCTTTCTCACTTGATATCTAATGGTAACCTTCGAAAACACTATCAAACAAGAATCCTTTACTCAATTTCAATCAAACCCAAGTCAAGGCAGCCCAATCCACAAAGACAGTTTCAAAAGGATTCAAACAGGCTATGCGTAACTATGAATAAGAACAGCAGATCTAAACAAAAAAACTCACCTTTTGAATCCACTACAATACAGCCCAAAATGCAAACAAATTTTGCATTTCAAAAAAAAAAAATTTAGAAAAATATGGGAAGAGTGGTCTTGATTGAAAGAGAATTAAAAAACTAAAAGATTGGTATAATTTTTTTATTTAAATTCACCTAACTTAAATAGTTATGATTATTTAAAGATTTGAGGGAATTTTTTTAACTTGAATTTGGGAAGTGCTGTAGCATTCGTGAGTTATGAGGTGGGAGAAAAGGATTTTCCATGTTTACCCTTTTCATTCTTAATTAATATATGACAATTACAATTTTGCCACAAATTAATATGAGTCATTGATCAAGTTAATCTAAAGGCCCGGATTGGTTCTTTAGGTTCTTTGTTTAAGACATGGTTCTTTATTGATACTATTTATATATATATATATATATATATATATATATATATATATATATATATATATATATTTCCTTTGATCATAAATTATTCGTAACTATATTATTTATAAGTGATATATCATACAACATGATTATTGAACCAAGCGGCTATAAAAAGCACATACTAAACAAGTTGTATACCAACTAATTAATTTCATATATCATTTGGAATTATAGAAGCCAATTTCGAAATGACTAATCATTAAGAATATTAAGAGAAAGAAATGCTATACTTAACAACCAATTTTTTTTCATTCCCATCAAAACAAACATTACATTGCTCAAATAAAATATACGAATTAAGTTACTGGAAGTAACAAAATAGAAGTTGAACAACTAAGACAATGGAAAGAAAGACATGTATCACCTTGTTTTCTAATTCATAAGCTAACATAAATCCTGCCCACTCCTACATTTCGTATTACCACTTCCTGCTTGAGGCGGACTAGTATTTGAAAGGTTTTAGGGTGTGTGTAAAAATATGTATCTATATCTTTAATCAATTTACAAAGGAGGGCTAAATAGCCAAGATGTACAGTTGACTAGAAGACTATTTAGGAGCCAAACTAGCTAATTATTCGCTAGCTACAAAGGACTAGCTAGGCAGTAATGTAGGATATACACATTTTGACTATGTAAATGCAAATTAAATATTAGATTAAATCTGAAATTTAATTTGTTCTTCTGTCATAATACGCCCCCGCGGGATGGAGGGTCCATCAGAACTCCGACTAAGAGGCTTGGTGAGTGTAGCTGATCATTTGAGTTTATGTGAAAAACTTTCAAGGAATCATCATGTTAGGATTAAATATTGTATAGAAATATAAGTTTAAATCGTGAATGAAGTTTGCACTAACTGTAAACTAAAGGGATGAAATATGTAAATACTCTTAGGAGTATAAATAGGGATATGACTCATTCGAGTCAATATCGATTATGCATATTCATGTTTATTAACTAGGATTTTCATGTGGTATCAGAGCTATGGAGTGAAGATTTGTCTCAAAAACATCACTAAAATTCGAAGATCTGTAAGTTTAGTTGAAAACCGAGATTTGTTCATGGGGATTTTTAGAAATTTTGTGAAATCATTGTTTTAGATCGGTATATTGGTTGATATGTGATCACAAATGCATATATAACCTTTACGAATTGGTTAGAATCCAATTGGATTACATTTTGAAGGTTAATTTTCAGATCTAAGATAGTTTGTGTTCTTGGTGTTCGTGGTGAAAATCATCAAATTAGAACAGATTTGGATTGATTTTGGATTGGAATTGGATTCGGAAGTACTAAGATAGATAGGTGAGCTAATTGGTGAAGGAAAGTCGTGATTTCAAACAACTTCGTTTGAGATAGGTTTGATGAACCGCATGAATAAACGAGTTGAAGATTCAAAGGGTGTAGAACAGCCCAAATCGTACCAAGTGTTCAACGAAATTCAGTCGCATAAGAATCAACCGTTTCAATCATTATCGAACCGAATTCGGTCAACATCACTTCAACCGAGTTCCACACTTTTTCATATATTTATAATTTTAATTTTTTGCATTTTCTGATATAGCAAGTTAAACCGACCAGGAGCTCTGCCCCTTTGACCTTGCTATCGAAGGTGCTGCCCCCGGACCCGCGTTGGTCAAAACAAGATCAACCGAATTTTAAGTTTTTCAAACTCCAAAATTTGGCTTATCAAATTTTCAACCAAAACCAAATTCGGTTATCCTAAGCTCAGCCGATTTTCATCATTTTGCACCCGATATCGGTCACTCTAAGTTGAACCGATTTTAATCATTTTCATACCCGATAACAGTCATTCTTACAACCGATTTTAAACACGAATCAAACACTTTTTGCACACCCGAATTCGGTTATAAACTTCCTCAACCGGATTCAATCATTTTAGTGACTTGAATTTCCTTGTTATCTTAGCATCCACTTGGGATAACCTTTCACTTGAATTTCATTTAATAACAAAATATAAGCTCTCTACTTAAGCATATTTACTAATATGTTACAAATTCGCTAGTTATAAGTCATAGACTCACAACTCATTGTTGTATGTGTCGAGTATCAAAAGAACACATGTATAGTAGTAAATATAAAATAACTAGCGATCTAGTAACAAAACAAATGACAAAAAGTTGTATAGTTAGTATTTTAAAACTAATATTCCAGATCAAATTGACCATCGTCTTCATCTTCTTCAACCACCACCAACTCATGAAGACCAATATCATCCTCCTCCCCCTCCTCCTCCTCCTCATCATGTAAATCAACAACTGGGCTTTTGCCTTGGTCATTAACGTTAGACACCTTGTTTAGATTTCTTGGTCCTATAAATAAGTAAAAGTCATACTTATTATTACTTATAATTCTTCAAAATGTTAATACTTATTATAATATATAGATGAGTTCTTAGTGTAAAAGTTACCTCTTTTCCTTTAGTTAGCATTGGATCCCTCATCCTCTTTAAAACATTCATGAACATCCATCCTCGAGATATCTTCGGGGAGACATGCATCCTCTTTTTCGGTAATCCATTCATCATCCGACTCCATGTCGGATAAACATATTGGATCATAAGTCCCCTCTTTCTTTACTCTTTTGTAGTCTCATATCAAGTTTGATGTTGTATTTCACAAACACTAACGCATTCAATCTTTGTTGCTCCAACGGTTTCTCTAGAGTGTATTTCGTCAAAAGTGCTCCAATTTCTCTCACAAACCGTGGCACTACAGATGAGGCTCAAGATATGAATAGCAAGATGTTGAAGTTCTGGGCAGTCATCTCGATAACTTGGCCACTATTTAGCTACAATTATATTGACCACAAGACTTCATAAGTAATAATGTACTTAAAATATATTTTACTATTGAATATGATAACTGACAACTTAAAGTTCCTAATAAATTACCAGGTGCATTTTCTTCCACATCAAGACGGCTGCGGATATACCAAACATTTCAATGCTCTTATTGAACTTCGAAAGTTGTTCATGAATTTTCACCATTGTTGGTCTACCATACATCTTTTCAATGACATCATACAATCCACCTTTGACTTCATAATCGGCATGAAAATTCTCCTAGCATTGAAGACTAGTTATTAAAAAAGGTAACTTATTCAGTGTATAATGTAATAATAATATATTAGTGAAATAATAATAATATACCTAGGATTAGATAATATCCCGCTACGTGGAGTGGCCTATGAAGTTGCATATCCCACGTATAATTAATTTTTTGTCAAATGGGTCGGTATCTTGATTCAACACCGTTAAAGTTCACTTTTATTTGTTCTTTTACACGATCCATAGCTTCACACACACACACACACAAACACACACACACACACACACACACACACACACACACATATATATATATATATATATATATATATATATATATATATATATATATATATATATATATATATATTGAAGGGTTTTTTATCATATAACTGATTCGAATATTGACCCAACTCAACTGGTTGATCATACTCGAACCGATAAACTAGTCTAACCCCTTAAAGCGGAAACCGGGGTTAAAGTTCACCCCCAAAACCCGAGAGGGTAAGGATCTTTTGGGTACTAATCAAGCAAATCACGCGATATACACACATACATACATATTGATATATACGTACATGTCGAGAACCCCTCTAACAAAGGGTAAGAAAAATGATACCGAGATGCTCAAGTATAGTCCACCCGAGATGATGCAAATCGAGAACCCCTCTAGCAAAGGTCTTGCAATCAATCACCACACGAAAAACACGAACTCGTGTATGTGTGCGTGTGCGTGTGCGTGTACGGTCGCCGGAAAGAAGCCGGCGGCTTCTTTTTCTTTTCTTGCGTGGCCGACGGCAAAGGAGAGGGAGGGAGAGAGGGCAAGGTAGCTAGGGTTATATGTTTTCATCCACACTTTAATCCTTAAGCTAACCCATTTATTTATACTAATCACCTTATGTGCTTTGATTAGTTTAAATAAAACCCAACTAATTAAGCCCAAATATTTATTATTATTATTAGTTTATCATAGGCCCATTAAACTAATAAAGCCTATTATACATATATAATTAACTATTATATATATAATAATAATAATCCTTATAAGAAAATTCTATATGATTAATTACATTAAATCATAATTCAGATTATCTATAATTAATACATTATATATATATATATATATATATATATATATATATATATATATATTTAACTAATATATATATATATAAACACTTGTATCAATTATTGGCTTAATTAATCCTCTTTAATAAGTTAAGACGTAACTTATTATTACTGATTTATAATGACAATTATAAATCTTTTCTCTCCGACTATGATTACATAACTACTCGTATTACATGCACTCACAGGTGTGACCCTTGAGTGTCTTATGGTATTGGATGTGGCATCATTGGTTCACTAACTGTGCACATAATCCAACAGACTCCCACTTGTGCAAGTTCGTAACCAAGACTTGATGACACTGACCTAAAGAGGCCCCTAGACAGGCATTTAGGCTAACCAGACCATAAGAACTCTTATACCGAGGTAAAGTGATAAGGAGAACAAAAAAAACTATCATAAAACATCTGTTTTACGAATGGGTATAGTTTTTAAGGTTTGTCCCTTTGCAACGCGATATTTCAATTTTGAGCATGAGCATGAGCATGGAGAGTGTTAACTCAAAATCTCAAGAATTATTTCATGACATCCTTGATTTCAAACTGCGTGATAAACAACATAGAACAGATCAGTTCGTTTGGGCACGACCGTGCACTTACCAGTTTTTAATCGGTCAAGGGGCCCAGAAATATCTCTCCTAAAAAAGAGGTGTAAATACCTTCTTGCATATTTGCATTTGGCAATACGGCTCCTACTGAATCTACACACGCCCTTTATGACCACCCTGTTACGGTGTGGAGTTAGAACGCACTAAGAAGACAATGGTTACCACATCTCAAACCAAATACCTCAGGTTTGAGGATAACCTATGTGATAAATACTTTTGACACGAATCCACGAAGTATTTTTCAAGGTGGGTCAATCCAATGTTCGTAACTCTAACGAATATCCGTCAATTTTGGTCCACAAAACACTTTTGCAGCTATATTTGATATACCTTCGAATCTACCCCAAAATTACGATGACTTTACAACCCTATCAAGGTTCCCACCAAGATAAGTAGTCAAGGATAATGTTTTGAATAAACCAAGTTTATTCCTGGAAAATGGTGAAGAACAATGAAACTAATTTATGCACCCTCTATATTCTACCCTGGAATAAAGATGCATAATTTCTACAATTCATTGACTCGATTCACAATGTTTATCTAAATTACTTATTATTTTTATTTTAACTTATCACATATTACAAGGAAAAATATGATTATAAACCTAAAAAACTCAAGACTAGTACCTTGAAGTACTCTTTCTTGGTTTTTCTAGAAATTGTTTTTGCAACCTTTTTAAAAATGCTAGACTTTCTTATTTTATAAATTCCTTAAACTTGGAGAACCGGAAATAACTCCTTAGTTTCTGAGTTTATAAAATAATCTCATTGTAACTAAAACTTTAATTACACTTGTAGATGTATTAAATCTTACTAGATTCATACTTTTGAAATGATAAATCTATTTACACATACTTGTAAACTTGAGATTAGATTCCTTGTGTACACTAACACTTATCCAATTTCATTACTAAGAATATCAAATATCCTATTTTATCATTTCTAACGTTAATCAACTATCAATATTAATTATTCCGACTTTTGAACCTTTTTAAACATATATAATTTTATTTAAGTCATAACTTGACTTAAAGTCTTGCAATGACATCTTTATTGAACACCTCTCAATAAGTCACGCGTTCCTCGCATAGTCCTTTTTCAAGAACTTATTATTTTAGAATACTTCTAAAATCATCCGATAATTATATACTTTAAAAGTTCATTCTTATATTTATCATACTAGTTAGATCAAAAATGATAACTTGATAAATATAGTAGTCAGATCCTCGCACTATCTTTTATGAAAAATGTGCATCACTTTAAAACACCCTTTTTGACTTGGTCAATCTTTGACTAATATCCCTAAAACTTGTGTTTTAAACATTTGCTCTTAAACTTAGTTTTTATAAGAAATTTAATTGTTTTATGAAACCAAAACTTGGATTTCTCATATATCCATTTTTCCAATTACGGAATGTGGTTTCATTAAACCTAACACGATTACAAGTATAAAACACTTGTAAAGGTATTTTAAATTCTTTACTTAAAATATTTAGTATAAAAGGGCTTTGATCATAATAACTATTATAATTATTTTATACTTTCTTAAATATTTTATCCAAAAAACTTTTACCTATAAATAATGACTATTATTTCTTGTTTTAACATGTTCAATGCTTTGAACATAATTTTTCATAAAATCTTTAAATACTTATGAATTAGAAAAGCTTTCTAATTTCACGACTTGTTTGTCTAAGTATTTATATATATAGTGAGATTAATATTTATGTAACTACAACAATTATTGCATAAGATCACTTATGAATCACCTATTAAGCCAAAACTTGACTTATTAGTAACCTTTAGTCACAACTAGACTAACTTGATTCATCAACAAACATACGTGCACACATATAAGCTAAAAATAATTCAAATTATAAAATTTAAACCATAACGTTAACCAAAAAGTGGAAACATGACAATAATATCCAAAAACTTTAAATAAAAAAGTTTAATAACTAAAACTATGAATTATTAAATATCCGAAAAGCATGTGGGATCTCTAATGCCGGGCCACTTCACTTTCCATTACCTCCTACAATAAACGATTGCAAGATATTAGAATACTCGTAAAAACTTTACAAGTGGAAAGTGACAAAGAAGTTAACCACACGATACCTGAGGAGCCAGTCTTGCCTCCTGCTTCGTGAAACTTCGGACAATCTTTCTTCCAGTGTCCGATCTCGCCACACTTAAAGCACCGATTCTCGGTCCTTGCTTTGTTTGGCTTTGACTTCTTGCCCTTGTTGTTGTCACTAGCCTTGGGTGCATTCTGGTTAGGCTCGAATTTACCCTTTCCCTTTCCGTTGCGCCTTTTTCTCTTCTTACTTCCACCATTGCCCACCATGAGGACATCCTTAGATTTGGTTCCGATACTCGGCTCTGCAGTTTTAAGCATAGAATGCAGTTCTGCCAAGGATTTCTCCATGTTGTTCATGTTGTAGTTGACTATAAAAGGCTTATAGTCATCTGACAACGAGTTGAGTATCATATTCGTTGCTTGCTGCAACGGTACTGGGTGCCCAAGTCTCTCTAGGTGGTCCATATACCCTTTCATTTTCATGACATGGGCACTGACCGACGTCCCCTTTGCCATCTTGCACCAGTTAAACGCCCTAGTGGCATCATAACGTTCTGTGCGGGCTTGCTCCTGGTACATATCCCTTAAATGGCGGATCATGTCATAAGCAGGAGTCTCCATCATGCTTGTCTGCAACTCTGGACTCATTGTTGCAAGCATGAGGCAACTAACATCAAGGGCGTCATTAGAGAGCTTTTGACATCTGCCCTAGCGTTGTTGGCAGGGGGATTTCCTAGAGGATGTTCTAGGATGTACCACTTTCTCTCGTGCCTTAGCACGATCCAGAGATTTCGCTCCCATGTGAGAAAGTTTCATCCGGTGAGCTTATCCTTTTCTACGATAGAGTGAAGTGAGAGGTTGTTAGGGTTGGTAACGTTGGTTGCCATCTACAAATTAAAACTTGGTTTAATTAGTAATTGCAAATAAACTTTTCTAACATATATTAATAAACCCTTAAATAATATATATCAGACCTAGGACCCATATTTCACATACTTGACGCAAGGTGTGGGCAGTTCCCGCCAAGTCATGCTATTTCTGGTAGGTAACACCCTTTACCAATCGTACCTATCTGATACGACTCCTAGAACCTCGTAGAGTACTTAGATAAAATCTAGTATGTTTAACTCTACTCTAGTGCATTTTGGGCCGGGACTCCCGATTTTCACCAAAATAGATCGCACCACCTAAGACCGTATGAATTATGGCCGGGACTCCCGATTATCGCAGAACCTTTGATACCCTTTCCCGCAATGGTTTGAACCCGGATGCCCAAGGTTTGGGCACTTCCGACACCCAAGTACCGTTTAACAGCAAAGGTGTATCATTAGATGGGTAGCACATTGATCTAAGATTTTTCTTGGGTTTTATAATTCAGTTTAAAAGAAAAAACTTAATTTTCCAGTTTTTTGAAAAACCATTTTAAAACCGTCTGTTTTAAAAAAATACGATTTATATGTGTACCTATACTAGGTGCACAAAACGGCCTTATAAGTTTAAAACTTATAATCTTGACAAAACTTAAATTTACAAAAAATTTAGCTAATACGACTAACAAACTGAAGTCGTACTCTAGTTTGTCATAAATCGTAGTTTTTCTCTTTTTAATAATTGCCTATTATTAAACCTATTTATTTAGCATCACACATATATATAAGAGTAAGCAATAAATGAACATAACCACGCAGATAATAAAAGAGGTATAGTCTTTGCAAATGGAAACCTAATGGTCAATCGAAGGACAAAACTAGTCTATCTTGTCTTGATGACCATCTTCAAATCTCCCACTGGATCTGACGTCTCCGGTTTTGTAAAAAAATTTCCAACTCCATGTTCTTGGTCTTCTTGTCTTTTTGGTCTTCTTCAAAAATATAATAAATAAAATCATATTCTATTATAATTACATAATAGAAAAGGGGTTGTAAGTGGCACGCAGGCCTCCCCAAAACAAAAAAAAAAAGAAATAAAAAACACAACCACGGGTCTTAGTTTGACAAAAACTAATATTAACATGTCACAACCAGAAGCAATAACGATATATTAAAGCAACCACGCATATAATCATAAATAGCAAATGCGAGCAACTAAATAAAACTGTTAGTTTAATCTATTTCCGTTTGTAGCCTTGATTAATTGGCTATTAACCAGAAACGAAAAAAAATTAAAGTTTTTCTATGTTATTTTAATTCACGATCAATACTAGTTATCCACGTAACTCGTGAACTACCATAGTTATACATAACTTGTATAATTATCCTAGTTGCAATGTAAATTACAACTCACTTGATCTTAACAAAATAACAATTCTTGTTCGATTTCTAATATATATATATATATATATATATATATATATATATATATATATATATATATATATATATATATATGTACACGTTTAAGAACCAATAGCCTATTCAAATATTTATCATATTCTAACTAGAATATTATAAAAATTCAAATCATATATCTTCAACTAGATATACGTAATTAGTGCCTAAAACACACACACCCACACCCACACACACACACACACACACACATATATATATATATATATATATATGTATATTTATATATATATTAATCATCTATATATATTCTTATATAAATAATTAATAATCTTGTTAATTTATAACTATAAATTAACATACTAGTTCTTTTATCTAATAAATGGAAAAATAAACTTTTCGATTTTAAAACTTAAAACCGAAACATATTCATGACACACCGGGTCGATATCCGAACACCGAAACTTGGGTCCGGATATAAATGGTCCTTCTATTGCATTTGAGCAAAAAGCCCAAAAGCCCAAAACATCAAAAAACAACCAACCGGGCCGCACCAAGTGGGCCGTGGTCAACGGTTTTGGGCCGAGGCCCAAAAACAACCACCACACCGGGCCGAACACTTGTGGGCCGAGAACGAAAAACGGGCCGCCCTACCCTTGGCTTGTCGACACCGCCGAGCAACCGGGCCACCACAACTGGGCCGCCGTTTGTGGTTGCCTCCACTCCCGCCCCCGTCGCCGGTGACCGGCGCCGCGGGCAAACACACAGTTTTTTTTTATTTTTCCGATTTCAATTAAATAAACATAATCAATAACCCTAAAAACTAATATTAATCAATTAAAACCTAAAGTTTTAACTTTGTTGACTAAAATCAATTTTTCATTCAAAATCAATATTCTTTTATAACTATGAACACAAAACAAAAACTTGTTTTTATTCATATTCATAAAATCGATTATTGAACACTATTCAAACTTATTTAAATCATTAAAACATAAAACTTGTTTTAAATACTTGATTTAATCCTTAAGTTTTAAATAACCTTTTTAATCAATTAAACTAACTAGTTTAATATCCTTAATCAAAAAATTAGAAAAACTTGGTTTAACAAACAAACTTGTTTGTTCACGATATGGTCATCGATTTTCACAAGAACAAGAAGGAACAAGAAAAACTTTAATCAATTAAACAAACATCCTGGATTAACTTATTAGATACCCGGAGCCGAAGCTCTGATACCACTGAAGGGTTTTTTATCATATAACTTATTCGAATATTGACCCAACTCAACTCGTTGATCATACCCGAACCGATAAACTAGTCTAACCCCTTAAAGCGGAAACCCGGGTTAAAGTTCACTCCTAAAACCCGAGAGGGTAAGGATCTTTTGGGTACTAATGAAGAAAATCACGCGATATACAAACATACATACATATTGATATATACGTACATGTATATGAAGGAGAAGGGTAAGAAAAATGATACCGAGATGCTCAAGTATAGTCCACCCGAGATGATGCAAATCGAGAACCCCTCTAGCAAAGGTCTTGCAATCAATCACCACACGAAAAACACGAACTCGTGTATGTGTGCGTGTGCGTGTACGGTCGCCGGAAAGAAGCCGGCAGCTTCTTTTTCTTTTCTTGCGTGGCCGACGGCAAAGGAGAGGGAGGGAGAGAAGGCAAGGTAGCTAGGGTTATATGTTTTCATCCACACTTTAATCCTTAAGCTAACTCTTTTATTTATACTAATCTCCATATGGGCTTTGATTAGTTTAAATAAAACCCAACTAGTTAAGCCCAAATGTTTATTATTATTATTAGTATATCATAGGCACATTAAACTAATAAAGCCTATTATACATACATAATTAACTATCATATATATAATAATAATAATCCTTATCCGAAAATTCTATATGATTAAATACCTTAAATCATAATTCAGATAATCTATAATTAATACGTTATATATATTTATTTAACTAATAAATAAATAAATAAATAAATAAATAAATATATATATATATATATATATATATATATATATATATATATATATATATATATATATAAACACTTGTATCAATTATTGGCTTAATTAATCCTCTATAATAAGTTAAGACGTAATTACTGATTTATAATGACAATTTTAAATCCTTTCTCTCCGACTATGATTGCATAACTACTCGTATTACATGCACTCACAAGGGTGTGACCCTTGAGTGTCTTATGGTATTGGATGTGGCATCACTGGTTCACTAACTGTGCACATAATCCAACATATATCCCATTGCTGGTTTAGCATCCCCAACCATGAGCCTCAATACTTTAAAACTAGAAACTACTCTACTCGAACAATATTTTATTGCCTTCCAAAAGTTGACGTCTCCTAAACCAATGTTTTCAACTAACTTCCCTTCACTCGTAGAAGCAAAGTTAGATTCATCCCAATCTTTAGAGGCAAAGAATTCCCGGAGAGGTTGTTTCAACTCTAGAAATATTTTCAATGTAAAAAAAGAAGTAGCAAATCGTGTCACTCTATCTCGTGTCAATTCTTGACCACCCGTGAATCTTCTAAACATGGAGAGAAAAACACAATGTTTATATATATAAACAGTGACTTTTCTTGCTTTATCTACTATGTCTTTGAAAGTTTTCCCATCTCCAATGTCTTGCAACATCAAGTCTATCAGATGAGCAGCACAAGGTGACCAATATAAACGAGGCCTCTCTTTTTCCAACTTTGAACCGGCTATACACAAGTCGAAGCACTATCTGTAATGACTTTAACCACATTTTCCTCCCGAACTTCTACTAGTGAATTCAACATTTCAAATAATTTATTAGCATCTTTTGCATTTGAGGATGAGTCAATCGATCTCACAATTACTGTGCCGCTTGGGCTATTGACTAGAAAATTTGTGATTGACCTTTGCTTGTTATCCGTCCAACCATCAGTCAAATAGTGCACCCTGTTTTCTTCCACTCTTCTTTGTACTTCTTCAACACATTTTACCTCTTTTTTTTTAGGTATGTGACTCTTGCCTCATGATACGAAGGTAGTTTCAATCCTTTCCCATATTCTCTCACGAGACTCAAAGCTTCTTTTCATAATGGCGACTTCACCAAGTTAAATGGCAAAGCTTCACCATGTAGAAGTTGACATAAAGCACGAGTTACCGGTTCTCTATTCTTCAAAACTTGATTCATTGTTTTTGGCGTTCCTTTCTTCAAAAATAATTTCAAAGACCCATCTAACTTAGTATTTTCTTCATCACAATCAACTTGAAAAATTCATCATCCTTTGCCTTAGACTTTTTTTTCCTCTAAACCGGTCCATTATTTAAGAAATAATTGTTTGATATGTTCATCAATAACGGGACATGTGGAAATATCTTCTTTTGTTCCGGGAAGGTGATTCTTCATTCTGTTAACTCCACCGCTCATAACCTTTTTACAATAGTTACATTGCACTTTTGCTCTATTATTTGGATCCGCTCTAGTACAATGATCCCAAGTGATATCGGGCTTTGCTTTCGTCATAACTAAAATATAATAAAAGTTAAATATAGTAATATGCTTTAGAATCTTTAACAAGTAAATCTGCAATTTAAAAATTGAATAATGATCCCTCGTTTTATTGTTTTAGAATGTAAACTAAGTTAATAATAGTTAGTTAGTTACAAATTTATACTACCTAAAAAATATGTTGAATAATGATCCCACGTTTCTTTAGAATGTAAACTAATTAAATAAAAGTTAGTTAGTTACAAATTTATACCACCTAAATAATATGCTTCATTTCATCTATAGTAAATTGATAAAGTTAGGTGGACATTTAATATGTTTTACATAGGTAAATATAGTTGGATATTATATAATAAATTTAGTAGGTAAATAATAAATTTAGTAGGTAGGAATGTGGGATTGAGTTAATGCAGCACACTTAATACAATGAGATTCAGTCATATATATAGATATACTCTTTTAAAATGCTAAGTTACATCATTTAGACTCTAGTGAGAGAAATAAAAATACCTCAAAGAAACATAAACAGAGAGGGATGAAAACGAAACGGCAGCAACGATGGAGAGAGAGGAGGCTGCGGGCGATGTGAGAGAGAGGCGAGATGGCTGCAGGAGATAAACAAGCGGCTGCCGGCGATATGGTCTTGTTTAAAAGGTTATTTTTTATGGCTCAGCTGATGAAGATAGTGAAGCAAAAGATGAGTTTGACCTAAGAAATTTCTTCTTTAGAAGTCAATCTCAGATATACACAAAAATAGGTTCTAATCTTTGTACTTTTTGTAGTTTTTTCTTTTGATGATACATAATCTGGCTATGATTTGGGCGGGGATGGAAGGATCGGTAGTAGAAATGAAAATCCTTTGTACATTTGTCTCTTCCTTTGCCTCGCACAAGTTCCGTTTCGACTCGACTCGGACTGAGTCATCTAAAAAACGCGAGTCGGTTTCCGAGTCAGGAGGTCTAACGAGTTAACTTCCGAGTCGTCTTATCTTTATTGTAATCTGACTCGATTCATACTAGTCAACTCGTGACTCGTATGAGTTTAACAACTATATAAACGGGTCAAACAGACCCGTTAAATAAAGAAACGCGCAAACTAACTAGATGATTGGTCTTTGCATTATCCAATGACCCTAGACATGTTTCTTATACTAAAACTATAAGAGTTCAAGTGATGAAAATCAGATTCGGGTCAAAACGGTGAAAATTGCCAAAATAGTTGTAAATTTGACTTTTGTTGACTTATGTCGTCTTTTCGAGTTAGGACTTCAAATTTTGCAGTTGACCTCCTCATGTTAAGGTTAACAAGCTGTCTTTAGAAAGTTTTATCTACAAACATCGTTTTAGGCTCGATCCGTTAGAGTTAAAGTTTTGAATTGTTTTAACCGTTTGGTGATTAAAGAGCTTCTATATTGGTGTCACATTTTGGGAAGATTTCTTGGGAGTATACTTGCATTCGAGTATGCTTTTAGTGAGACAAGTAGGTGGTAAAGTTTTGATAGAAGTAAATTGGGTTAGTGGGTCACCGATTGAACTTGAGCCTAGTGTGACGTGTTGGGCCTAATGTGAATTACTAGCATACATAGAGTATCATTGTTAGATTATGTGCAGAGATAATTAATGGGCACATTGTATCCAATGTTATAAGAGGCTAAAGGGTCACACTGCAACACACCCAAATCAGTTGGTTTTTACCATAAATCTGTGTGTAAATAATTAATCAGGTTGGATTAATTATTAAAGAGAAAAGTAATTAATTAATCAGTAGAATTAATTATTGAAAATAGAGAAATAAATAATTAATCAGTTTGTATTAATTATTAATAGGAAATAAATAATAAATAGTTATTTGTTATTTAAGGAGAAAATTAAATATTAAGTTTTAATATTTAAGGGGTCAGTTAATTAATTAACTTAAAGTCCAGGGGGGGGGGGTTAAAGTGCAAGAGATAGAAGTTTAATTAAAACCAGTGGGCTTTTAATTAAACGGGCTTGGGTCCTTTTAAAGTCTATATATATCCTTAAGCCTTAAGGATTAGAATAACTTAACAAAAGATTAAAACCTAGCCACCACACATCTCTCTCCCTCGATCTCGCCTCTCTCCCTCGTCGACACTCTCTCTCGTCGACACTCTCTCCTCTCTCGGCTCTCTCTTTTCTCGTCGAACACAAACTGAGAACACAAGGTATGTTTTAGTTTTGGTGGTTTACGAAGAACACACACACAATCAAGCTTGAAGCTTTGAGGATTGGTGATTCCAGGAGCGGTCTAGCAGCCAGTTCATTAGGAGGTGCAGTAGTGGTGAACTGTCTTTAGCAATCCCAAGTTTGATCAGGTATATTTTCTTGTAACCTTATATGTGGATTGTTTGTTCATTAGAAGCTATATTGATCATTAGTTTTAAAGATCCTAACCCTTTTTGGGGTTTAGAGGGTTGTGTTCAATCAAGTTCCGCTTTTAGGATTGAACCGGTAGAATCAAACTCAGGTTTGACCAGTTTGTGTCATTGGGTGGTTTGGTCAGATCAAAACCCTTCAGTGGTATCAGAGCCTCGGCCTATGATCTATTAGTTTCAAGGTTTATTCTTGTTTCTAGATTAAAGGTTTAATCCTTGATCTTGTTCTTGTTCTTGGGTTTTTCTAAAAAACAAGAAATAACAAAACAGTTTGTTTTGTCATCTGGTTTAATCCTATTGACCAGAAAATTCAAACAGTTAGTTTGAATGGTTAAAGGATTATATATATTTTTTTGAATATAGGATAAGATTGATCAAGAAAATTAAACAGTTTGTTTAATTAGTCAAACCTAGATAATCTAGTTAGTTGGTTTGTTTAGGTTTAAATGATCTTCCTCATCTTGTTACTCTCCATATAAATTTCGAAAACCATAAGGGGTTAAAACAAGGTTTCTGTTTTTATCCGGTTTATAAAAGGTTTGATTTTAACCAGTTAGGTTTAAACCAGGTTTGTGTTTAAACGGTTAAAAAGGATAAACCTTTTATCTAAAACTTTATCTTAACAAGTAACTTTTGAACTTTTGTTTAAAAAGGTTAATGTTTAGTTTTAGGATAATCAATTGTTAATAAAACTAGATTTAGTTAATATTAATAATTGATATTTTTTGGTTTTTGAAATTAAATCCAGGTTCTTAATCAGGATATTAAAACAGTTAGTTTTAATAGGTTAAAAAGGATTTAAAATATTTTAATTTATGTATTAATCGGGAAAACGGAAACCACCATCACCGTGATCGGCGGCGGCGGCAGGGTGGACTAGGCCCAGGTAGCGCCGCTACGGGCCAGGGGCTTCGGTCCAGTGGTCTACGGCCCAGGGGCTATCGTCCCTACGATGTAGTTCGGCCCAGAAAGTTTTCGGCCAAAGGGGGTCTCGGCCCTGGTAGGGGTCTCGGCCCATTAGGCTTCGGCATAAAAGAGGTCACGGCCCAGGTAGGGCTCTCAGCCCACGAATTTTTGGCCCAAATAGTTTCTCGGTTAAAACAAAAATGGATATTAATTTTAAGTGTTAAAAATTAATAAGGTATTATATAAACTAGTATTATATGTTTTAATTAGTTTAGTTAAAATATATATTTTTAGATTTTTATTTATTATGACTAGTTTAGTCGTTTTGAATAAATTCTAAAAGGGTAAAGTTTATATAATAAAATGGAGAAACAAATAAGATAATATTTAATTGACCAAAAGTTGTCGGTTTTAAGTTTTTGGAAAACTAGTAAGAAAACCCGACATAAGGATTTCATTCAAGTTTTGAATGAGATCAAGTTTTTAAGTTTTATTGAAAAACTATTTTGGTTAAATAAATTTAATTAGATGATCATGATTCTCATTTTTGGTTAATAGGTATTAATCAAATGGTAAATGAGAATGATTAAACAAATCAGGTTATGTGCTTAACAACACAGTTTATTGTTTATATATTATAACTGCGTGGTTGTTTTTTATATATAGTGCTTATATATAATTACGTGGTTGTGATACATATAGCTATAGTCTTGCCGACTTAGGACTCGCTTTTCCATTTCTTCTTTTATTTTTGGTTTTGGGAAGGCCTGCGTGCTAATTACAATCCCCTTCTTATTTGTAATATTGTACTGGTTCGGGGAGGCCTGCGTGCCACTTACAACCCCATTCAATAATGTATTTGTAATAGATTAGTAGTAGTTTAATCCCTCAACCGAAATGGACTCCAAGAAGGTGATCAAGAAAATGGTGTTTTCACACGAAGCACGGATACTTCGGGGAGGTGTCAGGGCTAGTGGGAGCAGCACATCAAGAAGGCGAATCCAAGTCACTTTATCCTTAGGTTTGACCTTAGGATTAGTTGGCAAAACTATAGGTTTCATGTATCAGTTAGGTACGATTGGTACAGGGTGTTACCTACCAAAAATAGCATGACTTGGCGGGAAGTGCCCAACCCTTGCGTCAAGTATGTGAAATATGGGTCCTAGGTCTAATATATATTATTTATTTATTGGTTTGATGATATATGATTAGAAAAGTTTATCTGTAATTACTAATTAAACCGAGTTTTTAATTTGTAGATGGCAACCAACGTTACTAGTACTACCAATCTCTCTCTCCGCTCTATCCTTGAGAAGGATAAACTTTCCGGACCAAACTTTCTCACATGGGAGAGAAATCTCCGAATCGTGCTTAGGCACCAGAGAAAGTGGCATGTCCTAGAACAACCTCTAGGAAATCCTCCTGCCAGTAATGTTAGGGCAGATGTCAGGGAGGTTTTTCAGAAGCGCTCCAATGACGCCCTAGATGTCAGCTGCCTCATGCTTGCAACTATGAGTCCAGAGTTGCAGTCTAGCATGATGGAGACTCCTGCTTATGACATGATCCGCCAGCTGAGGGATATGTTCCGGGGAGCAAGCTCGCACATAACGTTATGATGCCACTAGGGCATTTAACTCGTGCAAGATGGCTAAGGGGACCTCGGTCAGTAACCACGTCATGAAAATGAAGGCTTACATGGACCATCTGGAGAGACTTGGGCACCCAGTACCGTTGCAGCTAGCAACGGATACGATACTCAATTCGTTGTTAGACGACTATAAGCCTTTTATAGTCAACTACAACATAAACAACATGGAGAAATCCGTGGCTGAGTTGCACTCCATGCTTAAGACAGCGGAGCAGAGTATCGGGACCAAGTCTAAGGACATTCTCATGGTGGGACATGGCGGACATAAGAAGAGGAAGGGGCGCAACAGAAAGGGAAAGGGCAAGGCCCCACCCAGCCAGAATGCACCCGGGGCTAATAACGACAACAAGGGCAAGAATCCGAAACCGAACAAAGCAAGAACCGAGAATTGGTGCTTCAGGTGCGGTGAGGTCGGACATTGGAAAAGAGATTGTCCGAATGGTCACGAGGCAGGTGGCAAGGCTGGCCCATCAGGTATCGTGTAAATAGCTTTTTTATCACTTTCCACTTGTAAAAGTTTTTACGAGTATTCTTATATCTTGCAATCGTTTATTGCAGGAGGAGATGGAGAGTGATGCGGCCCAGCATGAAGAGATCCCACGTGCAGCTTACGGATATTTTAATAATTATATTTCCTAGTTTATTAAACTCTTTTTAAGTTTATTTGAACATGTTTATCTTGATTGTTTTTGGAAACTTATGTTTGAAATTATGACTTTATGGAAATTTAATTATTTAGTTCATATCCATGCACATATTTTTTTATGAATCAAGATTAGTCCAGTTGTGACTAAAAGAATACCAATAATTCAAGTCTTGACTTGATTGGTGATTCATAGTGATCTTATTATATGATTTGTTGTAGTTACATAAATGTTGGCTTCACTATTCAAATACTTAAATAAACAAGTATTGTTTATAAAATTAGATAGTTTTTTTTCTAATTTAACAAGTGTTTAAGATTTTTGTGAAAAGTGAATGTTCAAGGTCTTGAACAAATGGAAATAATAGTCATTATTTCTAAGTAAAATAGTTTTTGATAAAACATTTAACATAGTATAAAAGTGATTATGGTTGTTACTATAATCAAGGGAGTTTTATACTAAATGTTTTAAGGGAAAGAAATTTAAAATGCCTTCACAAGTGTTTTCCACTTATGGTAAGTTTAATGAGACCACTTTCTGTAATTAGAAAGATGGATATATGGAGATCCAAGTTTTTGGTTTCATAAAACAATTTCTTACAAAAACTAAGTTTTAAAACATGTGTTTAGAACACAAGTTTTAGGCATGATAGTCAAGGATTGACTAAGCCTAAAAGGATGTTTTAAAGTAATGCACTTTTTCATAAAAGATAGTGGGAGCATCTGACTAATGTATTTATCAAAGTTAATAAAAAGTTTTTTAACTAGTATGATAAATACAGGATTGAACTTTTAGAGTATATAATTATCGGATGATTTTAGAAGTTATCTAAAATAGTAAGTTCTTGAGAAAGGACTAATCCAAGGAATGCATGACTTATTGAGAGGTACTCAATAAAGATATCATTTCAAGACTTTGAGTCAAGTTATGACTTAAATAAAAATTATACACGTTCTAAAATGTTCAGTAAGTCAGCTTAATTAAATTTTGTTGGTTGGTCAACGTTAGAAATGATGAAATAGGATGTTCTTTAACATTCTTAGTAATGATATTAGATTAGTGTTGGTATACACTGGGAATCTAATTTCAAGTTTCTTACAAGCAGGTGTAAGAAGGTTTATCATTTCAAATGGACTATAAAATCTAGTAATCTACAAATGTAATTAAAGTTTTAATTACAGGGAGGTTATTTTATAAAATCAGAAACTTAGGAGTTATTTCCAGTTTCTCCAAGTTTAAGGAATTTATAAAATAAGTAAGTCTAGAATTGTTCCAAGGTTGCAAGAACGATTTCTAGCAAAACCAAGAAGGAGTACTTCAGGGTACTAGTCTTGAGTTTTAGGTTTATAACCATATTAATTTTTCCTTGTAATCTGTGATAAATTACAATGCAAAAATAATAAGTAATTCAGATATAGACCGTGAATCGAGTTAATGAAATGGTAGAAATTATGCATCTTTATTCCACGGCGGAATATAGAAGGGTGTAGAAATTAGTTTCATTATTCTTCACAAATTTTGAATGTTTTGGTTCATCCAGGAATAAACTAGGTTTATTCAAAACATTATCCGTGACTACTTATCCTGGTGGGAACTATGATAGGGCTATAAAGTCATCATAATTTTGGGGTAGATTCGAAAGTATATCGAATATAGCTGCAAAAGGATTTTGCGGACCAAAATTGACGGATATTCGTTAGGGTTACGAATATTGGATTGACCCACTGTGAATAATACTTCGTGGATTAATGTCAAAAGTATTTATCATATAGGTTATCATTAAGCCTGAGGTTTTTGGTTTGGGATACGGTAACTGTTGTCTTCTTAGCGCGTTTTAACTCCACGCCGTAACAGGGTGGTCATAAGGAGCGTGTCTAGATTCAGTGGGAGCCGTATTTCCAGATGAAAATATGCAAGATGGAAATTGCACCTCCTTTTTAGGAGAGATATTTCCGGGCCCCTTGACTGATTACAGAAACTGGTAAGTGCACGGCCGTGCCCAAACGAACTGATCTGTTATTTGTCGTTTATCACGTAGTTTTGAAATCAAGTATGTCATGAACCAAGTTCTTGAGTCTCTGAGTTGATTTTCTCCATGCTTATGCTCAAAATTGAAATATCGCGCTGCAAGGGACAAACCTATATATATATATATATATATATATATATATATATATATATATATATATATATATATATATATATAACGTACCCATTCATGAACAGGGAGTTTATGATAGTTTAGTTTATAAACAGTTAGTTTAAAACTGTTTACTTCTAAGCAGGTTGCTTATGAAGTTTTATCACAAGTTACTTTATGGTATAAGAGTTCTTATAACCTGGTTACCCCAAGTGTCCGGCTAGGGACATCCTTAGGCTAACAATGTGCAGTAACTATTACTTATCTTGCATAAGTGGGAGTCTGTTAGATTATGTGCAGAGATAATTAATGGGCACATAGTATCCAATGTTATAAGAGACTACCCAAATCAGAACAGTTGGTTTTTACCATAAATCTATGTGGAAATAATTAATCAGGTTGGATTAATTATTAAAGAGAAAAATAAATAATTAATCAGTAGAATTAATTATTGAAAACAGAGAAATAAATAATTAATCAGTTCGTATTAATTATTAATAGGAAATAAATAATAAATAGTTATTTGTTATTTAAGGAGAAAATTAAATATTAAGTTTTAATATTTAATGGACCAGTTAATTAATAGTTAATTAACTAGTAAAGTCCACGGGGTTAAAGTGCAAGAGATTGAAGTTTAATTAAAACCAGTGGGCTTTTAATTAAACTGGCTTGGGTCCTTTTAAAGTCTATATATATCCTTAAGCCTTAAGGATTAGAATAACTTAACAAAAGATTAAAACCTAGCCACCACACATCTCTCTCCCTCGATCTCGCCTCTCTCCCTCGTCGACACTCTCTCGCGTCGACACTCTATCCTCTCTCGGCTCTCTCTTTTCTCGTCGAACACAAACCGAGAACACAAGTTGTGTTCCGGTATTGGTGGTTTACGAAGAACACACACACAATCAAGCTTGAAGCTTTGAGGATTGGTGATTCCAGGAGCGGTCTAGCAGCCAGTTCGTTAGGAGGTGCAGTAGTGGTGGACTGTCTTTAGCAATCCCAAGTTTGATCAGGTATATTTTCTTGTAACCTTATATGTGGATTGTTTGTTCATTAGAAGCTATATTGATCATTAGTTTTAAAGATCCTAACCCTTTTTGGGGTTTAGAGGGTTGTGTTCAATCCAGTTCCGCTTTTAGGAATGAACCAGTAGAATCAAACTCAGGTTTGACCAGTTTGTGTCATTGGGTGGTTTGGTCAGATCAAAACCCTTCAATCATGAGGGGATAATGTTAGATTATGTGCAGAGATAGATAACATGTATTATCGTGTCCAATGCTATGTGATACTAAAGGATTACACTGCTACACACCCAATTAGAACCTTTTGGATTTTACCTAGTTGTGTGTAACAATAATTAATTAGTTTAATTAATTATTGAGAAGAAAAATAATAATAGCTATTTATTATTTAAAGAGAAGAAGTTAATATTTAGTTTAAATATTAACGGGACCAATTAATTAATAGTTATTAATTAATTAGAAATGTCAAAGGGTATTTTCTGTAATTGTTTAATCGTTTAATTAAAGTTGGGCTTTAATTAAACGGGCTTGGCCTAATAGAGGTTTATTATATATAAACCTTATTAACCTTGAATCATGATTAAGTAACTCACAATTAGAAAAATTAAAACCCTAAGCTCTCCTCTCTCTTCTCTCTCGGCGGCCGAACCCCCTTGCCCTTGGGGTCGATCGACGGTGCAGACACACACACACACACACGGATCGAGTTTTGATTCGAGGTTTAATCCTTAGGCGGTCTAGCAGCCAGTTCAAGGTGGTGCAATAGCAGTGGATAACCTGCAGCTATCTAGAGGTTTAAAGGAAAAGTTTTTGGGATTGCTCAAGGTATAACTTTTTAATCCTCTTCTTCTTCTAAGTTTCTTTACGAGTTAGATGAGATCACTGGAGGGGGTTTTATTCCGCTGTGCATGTTTTGATATGTTTTTATACCCTACAAAACCCTTCAATGGTATCAGAGCCACTTCTAACCTCGTAAGAGACTAGGTAGGTTTCTTTTATTATGATGAAAAAGGTTTATCTTTTATCAAGAAAAAAGTTTTTTTTTATTATCCAGAATAATAAAAATCAAGTTTTGATTTTTATTGGATAAACTTTTTGATAAAAGATTATTAGATTTAATTTTTTAAATTAAATCTGTTTTTTATTATTGTTGTTATTCGCAAAAACCGAGACCACCAATTCGCCGGCGGCGGCCTCAGTTTGGGGCGGAGGTTCGCGGTGGAGGTCGGTGGTGGTGACCGGCGGTATGCGGCGCGGTTAGCGGCGCAGTTAGCGGCGCTAATCTGTGGTGGGCTACGGCCCAGAAGCCACGGCCCAGGAAGTCCACGGCCCAGTTAGGGTTTAGCGACTAGGGTTAGCGGCGCTAAAGGCCAAATGGGCCTCGGCCCAGTTTTTTGGTTCTTCTCGGTCCGTTTACAATACTTGACCCAGTTAAATGTTTGGCCCAACTCGCGGTTCAGATATTTGAGGTCAATATTAAATTGAAATACAGTTGTTGTTTTAATTTAAAGTTTAAATATTATTTTGAGTTTTTTTGATTAATTATCAAAGTATAAAACTTGAAATATATATTTATTGCAAATAACAGATAAACAATATAGGGGTTTTAACAGGTTGTTAAGATCAGTATTTTTCATCAATATGAATAATTAGAAATCAGTTATTGTTTTACTTTCATGTATTAGCTTAGTACATGTTTGGGATGTCATAGCCGAGCCCTAGACCTTGTGGATTGTTTATTTCATGCACTTGTGGTTGTTTTGGATTTATTATTCTATGGTGTGGGGAGGCCTGCGTCCACTTACAACCCCTATTCTATTTTGTAAAAGTTTTAGATTAGCCGGCCTGCGTGCCTTTGTATATCTTGTACTTTTATATTTCTAGTTTTTAGAATAGAATAGAATGATTAGTATATATATATCTGGACCAAGGAGCAAGGAGTAAGGAGCAAAGAGAAGGATTGGATGCTGGAGCCAGTGGGAGCTTCAGAATGCCATGCCATGTGTGTTGTGTTTTTCCTCTTAGTTTTTGACCGTCAGGTTTTTCGTGTGGCTCACGAAACCGACATTAGTTAAGGGCAAGGCTAAGGCATAGTTGTTTGTGGTTGTTTTATTTTTTTATATATTATATATGCGTGGTTGTGATTCTCACGATGAAATAAAACAAGGGTTTTAATAATAGTTAATTATTAAACAGATGTTTTTTTTTAAAGAAAACTCGCATTAAAGTTTTTCTCGTCAAAAACTTTGAAATCCTTTTTAGAAAAATCTTAGATCAGTGTGCTACCCACCTAATGGTACGCCTTTCCTGTTAAACGGTACTCGGGTGTCGGAAGTGACCAAACCTTGGGCATTCGGGTTCAAACCATTTCGGGGGAAGGTGTGAAAGACTCTGCGATAATCGGGAGTCCCGGCCAGAGTTCACACTGTCTTAGGTAGTGCGATCTATTTTGGTGATAATCGGGAGTCCCGGTCCAAAATGCACTAGAGGGACTAATCATGCCCGGTTCCTGTAACCGATGTCCCGCGGATCTAGGAGTCGTGTCCGGTTGGGATACGATTGGTATAGTTTTTACCTACCAGAAATAGCATTGTCCCGGTGGGAAGTGCCCAAACCTTGCATCGGGAAATGTAAAATATGGATCCTAGTCTAATAATTTATTGTTTAAAAGGTAATAATTATTAGAAGATGTAATCAATACTGAATCGATTTTATCTTTTTCTTTTTCTGTAGATGTCTTATATATCTGTTATTCCGTTTTATTCACCAAGAGAATCTCTAAGTCTCATCACTAGTAAGTGGAAGCTTTCAGGTCCAAACTTTGCTGTTTGGAAGATGCATCTTAAAAATGTTTTGGATGCACAGGGAAAGCTTCACATTATCGAGACATTACCTCCAGAGCGACCAGGAGTAGATGCCCAGGATAGTGAGTATGACACTTACTATCGTATCTGGCTGACAAATCTGATGTTATTTCGATTCTCGTTCTCACAGCATCATCCGAGTTTACGGACGATCTCCGTGAGAAGTCATTTTTATGAGGTCGTTCAAGAGCTGGACCGAAAGTTCAAGTATAGTGAATGGATATGTCACATGCTATTAATGAAGGAAATTCTTTCAGCTAACATGAAAGAAAGTCAGCCTATTAGCAATCATCTCATTAACATGAGAAAGCTCCTAGATTGATATGAGAGCTTTGGGTCAAAATCAAAACCACATGAGCTAGTTATGCTCTTGTTCGGTTCCTTGTCGGACTATTACTAGAAAAGAGTAATGTATGTCCTCGGTGATTTTGAGATGACTCTCGCAGGATTGCACGAAATCCTTATGTGCATCAGCGATGAGTTGAATCCAAAGCAGCTAGAGTCAACAGTTGTGGACCCTATGCAGGAGGATGACTGGATGGAAGAACTTGGAGAGATTTGTTGCCCAGACTGTGGTAGCAAGGATTCATGCGAGGACTCACTCGACATAGATCAGCTTGACATTGGTTCGCCCAATGATACAGGTATCTTTATGATAGTTGTCTTATTACTTCTTATGAATCATGGGTATTGGATACCGGATGTGGTCATCACATATGCAATCATTTGCAGGGATTCAAGAGTAGTAAGAAACTGAGACAAGGAGATATGGACCTGCTGGTAGGCGAAGGCTCCATGGTTGGTGCCGAAGCTGTAGGAACATATTGTCTTAGTTTGCCCTCGGGCATGGTCTTAGAACTAGAACCTTGCTATTATGTTCCTAGACTTATTAAAAATGTTATCTCGTTTGATTTACTTATAGACCGTGGATTTGCTTATATTATGAATGAAAAGGTTATTTCGTGTTTTAAAAATGATATTTTCAAAGCTACTCCAGAAAATGGTCTATATACGCTAAATCTATATAACAATGACATCTATCATATAAGTAAGAGATCCAAGAGTAACTTGAATCAGACTTACCTCTGGCATTGTCGTTTAGGACATATAAACGTGAAACGCATAGAGAAACTCCGAGATGACGGAATTCTAGAACCATTTGACTTGGAGTCATGTGATATTTGCGAATCTTGTTTGTCTGGTAAAATGACAAAGCAGCCTTTCAACAGTAAGAATGAAAGGGCCAGCGAGTTATTAGGGATTATACACACAGATGTGTGCGGACCCTTTACTCCAGAAGCTAGAGGAGGATACCGGTATTTCATAACCTTTACTGACGACTTCAGTAGGTTCGGTTATGTCTACCTCATGAGACTCAAATCTGAAAGTTTTGATAAGTTCAAACAGTTTCAGAGTGAGGTACAAAATCAGATGGACAAGAAGATAAAGTTGCTTCGGTCGGATCGAGGTGGCGAATATCTGAGTCAGGAATTCGACGATCATTTGAAGGAATGTGGGATTGTTTCGCAACTCACACCTCCGTATACACCTCAGATGAATAGTGTATCAAAAAGAAGGAATCGTACAATGCTTGACATGGTACGATCAATGATGAGTCGAAGTTCACTACCATTGTCGTTTTGGGGACACGCACTCGAGATAGATGCGTTCATACTGAACCGGGTTCCAACCAAATCGGTTGAAAAGACACTGTTCGAGGTATGGACGGGGAAAAAGCCCAAAATGTCTTTTCTCAAGGTTTGGGGATGTGAGGTGTATGTTAAGCGAACATTCACAGATAAACTCAATCCCAAATCAGATAAGTGTATCTTCGTGGGTTATCCCAAGGAAACCATGGGATACTATTTCTACAACCCAGATGAGAACAAAGTCTTTGTTGCTCGTAAAGAGGTATTCTTGGAGGAGAAATTTCGTAACTCAGAAACTCCAAGAAAAGAAATAGAGCTTCAAGAAATTGAAGAGGAGGAGATTACACCACCACCGATAATTGAACCTGTGGTTCAACAAAGAATTGTTGAACCTCAACCCGAGTCTGTGGTTGAGGAAGAAGTGCAAACACAAGACCTTCGCAGGTCTAGTAGGCCTCGTAATGAGCCAGATAGGTATCTGGGATTCCTAGTTGCTCAAGACGAAAGGGATCTTTTAGAACCCACTACCTACCAAGACGCTGCCTCCGGTTTAGAATCTGAGAAATGGCTAGAAGCCATGAAGGCAGAGATGCAATCCATGTATGACAACCAAGTTTGGGAGTTAGTAGATTTGTCTCAACACAGTAAAGCTGTTGGGTGCAAATGGGTCTTCAAGAAGAAGACAGACATGGATGGAAAGGTGCATACTTTTAAAGCAAGGCTAGTGGCAAAAGGTTTCACGCAAACTCATGGTGTTGACTTTGATGAAACTTTTTCCCCAGTGGCAATGCTTAAGACCATTAGGATCCTCATGGCCATATCATCATATTTTGATTATGAGATATGGCAGATGGATGTCAAAACAGCTTTCCTTAACGGGAAACTGACAGAGGATGTATATATGATGCAACCGGATGCTTTTGAGGACCCAAAGAACCCTAATAAAGTATGCAAGTTGCTTAAATCCATCTATGGACTAAACAAGCATCTAGAAACTAGAACTTACACTTTGATGAGCGTATCAAAGAGTTTGGTTTTACCAAAAGTGAGTTCGAGCCATGTGTTTACACTAAATTCAGTGGGAGCGCGGTAACCTTCCTAGTCTTGTATGTAGATGACATACTGTTAATAGGAAACAATATACCAGTATTACAAGGAGTAAAATCCTGGTTAGGTAAATGTTTCCAGATGAAAGACTTGGGAGAAGCTGCTTATATACTGGGTATAAGGATCTATAGAAATAGATCTAAGCGGCTTATCGGACTTAGTCAAAGTACATATATTGACAAAGTTGTGAAAAGATTCAAGATAGACGAATCCAAGAAATGATTTATTCCTATGCAATCTAGCGCGATTTTGAGCAAGGCTCAGTGTCCTGTGTCTATTCAAGATCAGGACAAGATGAAATTGATGCTATATGCCTCGGCAGTTGGTTCAATCATGTATGCCATGTTATGTACTAGACCCGATGTTGCCTACTCTATCAGTGTCACGAGTAGATATCAGCAAAATCCTGGTGAAGCTCATTGGGTGGCTGTCAAGAATATTCTCAAGTATCTAAGAAGGACGAAAGACATATTCCTAGTTTATGGAGGTTCGATGGATGAGCTCAGTGTAACTGGTTACACTGATGCTAGTTTCCAGACCTACCGAGACGACTTCAGGTCGCAGTCAGGATTTGTTTTTACCCTAAACGGAGGAGCCATATCTTGGAAAAGTCAGAAGCAAGATACAATAGCAGATTCTACTACAGAGGCAGAGTATATTGCGGCAAGTGATGCAGCAAAGGAAGCTATCTGGCTGAAGAATTTTATCTCGGATCTTAGAGTTGTTGCCAGTATCTCTAGACCGATCGATATATTCAGTGACAACTTAGGGGCTGTGGCGCAAGCTAAAGAGCCTAGAGATCATCAGCGGACTAGGCACGTACTCAGGAAATATCATCTCATCCGAGAGATCATTGGAAGAGACGATATTAGGTTGCAAAAGATACCGACGGACGACAACGTTGCTGACCCGTTGACGAAGCCGCTAGCTAGGGCTAAGCATGAGAGGCATGCGAGTTCTATAGGAATGCAGTACTTAGAACATAGCAGCTAGTTCGTGTTTTTTGATTATTACTATAGATATAACTTGAAACTCCTTTATTATGTAATTACATTTCATGGGATTGAAATAGGAGGTTTTTGCATAATTGTTTCTAGTTGTCTATTTTTAGCATGTTTAACCTATCCATGACAAGTCAAGTGATGAATTGTCTAAATGCCCGTAGCTACTTAATGTAGTGGGAGCTACATTAGGGAGGTATCGCTATTATGGATATTTGACGATTTATTCGAGTATGAATAAAAGCACAAGGTTGTAGCCAAATATTCATAGATATTTATCAGGGGATAAATATTGGGGTGATCCGCATCGAGTTTACTTAATGGAGCGTTAACATAAGTAAACTTGATAGGTTGTCCTTAGACCTAAGATATTTGGTTTGGGGCGTGGTAATTTATGTACTTTAGCGTATTCTAACATCACGCCGTAACAGGGTGATTATAAGGGGCATGTCTAGGTGTAGCGGAAGCCATGTGCTCAAATTGCAAATAGTCAAGATGGGATTTGCACCTCCTTTTTAGGAGAGATATTTTCTGAGCTCCTCGACGATTAAGACTACTGAAAATGCGTGGCCGCGCTCGATTTAATAAGATCCCTGCTCCATGTAAAATACTCACATTACGGAATATCGCGATGCAAAAGGAAAAGCCTAGATAATCCAAGGCGTGGATTATGTCTCTAGATGTAAGAGATCTCATAGTCTGGTTAACCTAAGCGTCTGGCTAGGGACCTCCTTAGGCCAACGATATACAAGGAGTGTTACTTATCTTGCACAAGTGGGAGTCTCTTAGATTGTGTGCAGAGATAGATAACATGTATTATCGTGTCCAATGCTATGTGATACTAAAGGATCACACTGCTACACACCCAATTAGAACATTTTGGATTTTACCTAGTTGTGTGTAACAATAATTAATTAGTTTAATTAATTATTGAGAAGAAAAATAATAATAGCTATTTATTATTTAAAGAGGAGAAGTTAATATTTAGTTTAAATATTAACGGGACCAATTAATTAATAGTTATTAATTAATTAGAAATGTCAAAGGGTATTTTCTATAATTGCTTAATAGTTTAATTAAAGCTGGGCTTTAATTAAACGGGCTTAGGCCTAATAGAGGTTTATTATATATAAACCTTATTAACCTTGAATCATGACTAATAGGTAACTCACAATTAGAAAAATTAAAACCATAAGCTCTCCTCTCTCTCTCTCTCTTCTCTCTCAGCGGCCGAACCCCCTTCCCCTTGGGGTCGATCGACGGCGCAGACACAGACACACACACGGATCGAGTTTTGATTCGAGGTTTAATCCTTAGGCGGTCTAGCAGCCAGTTCAAGGTGGTGAAGTAGCAGTGGATAACCTGCAGCTATCTAGAGGTTTAAAGGAAAAGTTTTTGGGATTGCTCAAGGTATAACTTTTTAATCCCCTTCTTCTTCTAAGTTTCTGTATGAGTTAGATGAGATCACTGGAGGGGGTTTTATTCCACTGTGCATGTTTTGATATGTTTGTATACCCTACAAAACCCTTCAGATAATTAGTTACCGAGTAATCTTCCCAACTATATCTTGTAACTAAAACGATGTACCTTAATTGTAGGTTGTTATTGGTGACTTGTCGGGACTCGCTGACTTACTGTTTTTGTGTTGCTATTTAGGTGAGTTTCACTAACTCTTATATTATGTTGTGATACATGCTCTATGTGATATTGTGCTTGATGTCACACGGATGTTGTGTCTTTAGCGGATATGCTTGTTTGGCATATGGCCACCCGCTGTATGGCAATTATTATGACACGGATGTTGTGTCTTGAGCAGTTATGCTCGTTTGGCCGGGGGCCACTCACCGATGTGGCGTATTTATTATGACACAGATGTGGTGTCTTGAGCAGTTGTGCTTGTTTGGCCGGGGGACACTCGCCGATGTGACGTATTTGTTATGATGTGCTTTATCTATGGATGTATGTTCTGATATAATGTCCCGAGTGTTGTGTGCTCACTAAGGTTTATGCTTAACCCGTTGTTGTTTATTTCTTTCAGGACTTTCGCGTGTTAACGAGGGGAAGGCTCCCGCGTGACAACTGTTTTCCGCAATGTTTTCATACTCTGATTTCTAAATGTTGCTCTAAAATATTTCTTTTGGATCCGTAAGTCCCAGGTGTAGGGCAAGTGGATGGTTGTAACTGATGTTTAATTAACGGTTTTTGATTATTCAATTTCTGTTTCTAACAGTTTAGGATGTTACAGTAGGAGACATCCGTCGGCTTCAAAAAATATTCGTCACAAGCCCTCAAGATTACAAGGGTTTGAAGTAGAGGGAAGCAGAGCAGAATCTCTTCAAAAAGAGATTAAACTGCTCAAAACAAAAATGTTCAAAGTGTCAGACGAATCTCAACTTTTGCAGCTCAATCAAAATCCTCAGGCGCGAACCTCCAAGAACATTCAACATTATAGTTCACAACATCCAATCAAAATCTGATTTCTCCATTAAATATCATGATATATACATCAATGTGGTCACAAATCAATAAGCTATAATTCGCTAATATCAATTTAACAATAAAACTACAAAAACCCAATCAATTTCCAATCTTTTTATATGAAACCCTCAACCCACTAAAACCTCACGTTCGATTGTGTTTATCAACAATTAAACCACAATTATAAACATTAAAATGCTATTATATATTATATAGAATATATGCATAGTTCGGGAGTAATAATACTTAGTTGATCAACTCTCTTCAAAAACCACCAAAAATTTGTTGTTCTTCTATTAACCGATCAAGAGCACCCCCCACGAAATCAAAACTGTCATGAATGAGAAAATAGGGAATCCAAGATGTGATTAAGTCTAATATAGATTAGTCCCCTCAATCAAAATCTATTTCTTAATATTTTTCCTTTTTAACATTCAAGTCCTTATTCTATAATCTAAATGCTAACACATCCTTTAAAACACTAACAACCCATTATATTTACAAAAATTATCCACCGTCTCTTTAAATGTTCAAATATAGATACCAGAAAGCATATTATATATACTAAAAATATTACCTTCAAAATCCTAGTCATTAACTTTTGGGCAGCATTATGTAATTGGCAGTTTCAGAAAAAATACGTGACTGTGTGCGCGCGCTTGTTGTTCACAGTAAAAGATCAAGAGGAAGAAGGATCGAGAAATCGAGTTAGTTTTGCCAATTACTAGTATTGATTTGTGAATGGATTATATGAGTTTTGGTGGTGTTTATCGATTGAACATTTGCTTTTTCGGGTTCAATACTTTGAACAGCAAAATTACGAAGTTGAATTGGTTGTTGCTGGTTAATCCTAAAATTGATGTTAGGCTTTTAGTCTGTGATTATTTCTAAGAACAATGGTAAAAGAATCATGGATTATAGTTGACTGTTGAGATTTAGATTTGCGGAATTGTAACTTCGATTCAAGGATCGCCAACCATTTGGCGATCCATCCCTTTTGGCCGGCCACTTCGCGATCCTTACCTTATGGTGCTAGCCACTTCGTAATATGCACATTGGCCACCAGGTGTGGTTGGCGATCCGCGAGCGTGGTGATCAAGCAAAGGTTGGCGATTGTTTAACTTTGGTATTTTGTCACTTGGCGATTTGCCATTGAGCTAAATGTTTGGTTTTTGTTGCTCTTCTTCTCTTTCTAAGTGTTCGCTTATGCTTATAAATTGTCCCTTGACTTTCCAACGGTTCACTCAGTTTGCACTCTCAGGTTTCAGGCAAGATCATTAGTTCTACAAAACCAAGTAGAAAGACAAAACCTAATTTTTGTAATATAATATGTTTATAAATTAATAGGTCTTACGTGTAAAGTGTTTAAGTTGCAATTACTTGTTACTTGTATGCTTATACGATTGTTTCCAATGCTACACTTATTTACGGTTTAATACATGTTCGGACTTAGTAGGTGTGGGTAGTATACAATTTTGCTCATTCTCGGACTACGGGCCTAGTAGGTATGATATGACCTTTTAGGATAAAAGTGCTAGCTTGTCTTTTGGTCTTTCTAGACGGCTATAGTGACACATAGTACATGCACACTTCGGCCAACGGGGCTAATCAAACATCATGAGGGTGTGAGGGACAGCTGAAATTGTGTTCGAATTTGTTTGTTCTTACCCTTGAATGATAATGTGGTACTTGTAATCGCACTATCGGAGTAGCGAAAGCGGAGATACTCTCGGGATCTATGTTTTCTGCCCCACTAGGTGCATAGATTGGCCGGGCACGTGAGTAGTGAACATTGGGTTTTCTATTGTGGATTTAGACTCTACATTAGGATCATCTTATCGGTATGTGCATGGATATGGTACAATATGAGTTATGATAATGTTTGGTTGGTCGGTTATATGATTTGGCTTGTGGATATTTGACCCATTCGGTGCTATATGGTTTGCGGGTTAACGAGTATTGATCAAACTCATGGCGGGTAGGGTATGTTACATATATTAATGTTATAGCTTTATTTAAGGTTATGTTTTCATGGTTTTTTTGTTATAACTCCTATTGACTCACGAGGTATAAGCTCACATTTGTTTCGTTGAAATGTGTCTTTTACTCGTGCACGTGGCTAATTAGAGTATTGGCTTGGTAAGGAGGTTTACTCTTAGTGGGTAGTTTTGGTTTAGTAGGCGATACCAATGGACATTTATTTTCGTTTCTAGTTTTAAAACTCTTGTAATGGTTTTTTTTATAGGCTATGGTAGTAGCACGGTTACTTACAGTTTGTTTCCTCTCGCCTTGATGACAGTGACAATTATTTTTGTTAATAAAGTAAGACTTCCGTTGCGAGTATTTCATTTATATTCAAAGTTTTTTTGTAAACGGTGAATTTTTGGAAATCACGGTGTTGGAGTATCTAACTTTCACTCGCGTTGACGTTGGCTATATGTTGTCCAACAAGTATGTTTGTTTATGCATGACCCTTGTGAACCTCAAATGCAAGCTTTTAGGCTTATATTGCGTTATTTGCAAAGCACCCTTTCTCATGGACGTATGCTTCGTCCATCTTCTATTGATCGTTTTGTCTCTTACACTCAGGTTTTGCGTCTTTTTGGGAGGCAACTTGCTTTTTGGTCTTCCAAATGTCAACATGTTGCCTCCATTTCTAGTGCTGAAGCTGAGTATCTTGGTATTGTCAATATAGTATCTGAAGTTGCGTGCGTGTGTAATCTTCTCATTGAGTTTCATTGTGTGATACGGGTGTTTTTGTGTGATAATGTAAGTGCCATGTGTTTAGATAGTAACCCGGTACAACATCAACGTACCAAGCATGTAGAATTTGATTTACACTTTGTTGCCATAGGTCATGTGCGAGTTCTACATGTACCATCATCTCACTAATTTATAGATATATTTACGACATGCTTACCTACATGACTTTCTTTGAGCATATACTCTCCGCCGGCTCCGAGTGCCCTGGGGGGTGTTTAGTAATACGTAGTTCATTCTTTTTTGTGTGTATTGTATAGTGTAGGGTTTATTATGTAATAGCATACTTCTGTGTACATTATATTCTCATAAGTAATGCAATACAACCCTAACAGGATTTTCATACTTCGCAGCAGGGATGATGGTGATAATAGCACTTTGAATATTGAAGTTGTTGATTCTTAAAAATCAGATATGTTACTTTCAAGTTTCAAATTATTATTAAAGGTGTCCCAAAAGAAGGAAAAAGAACAAAACTATCATCTTTACTAATTTCATCACCAAATTCGTCAATGAAAGCGTAAAAAATGGAAATTCTACCATAAAAATTGGCTACCAATTGAAAGTCCCGACAGTAGTAGGTTGGACGATTTTCTTTTTGTGCATCATTTCTTTATGTTATTCATGTGCACTATTACTCTACCGGATTTTCTCTTGAAGAACATAAACAAGCAAGGTATATATTCTATGTTTGTAATCTTGGATTTTGCATAAAAACCATGATACACAGGCAATACAGTCGAAATCACAAATTATGAAAAGCGTTTATATACATGATCGTTAAATTATCCAATTTGTTAATATCTAAATCTAAAACATATATAGTAACCAATATTGGCTGTTGTTGACTATGAGCAGCAAATATTGGTTAGTGTAACTTAATTACTAATTACCAATAGTTGTTGCTAATAGCAGCGTGAATTTGGTCATTTAACTCTTTATTTGTTGAGATGACATGAAAAGTTCATAATGAGCAGGTATAGGTGATTGGATAACACAAAAATGAGTTGTTATGTTATAACATATAATAACTTTATGATGTACACGGTAGGATGCGAGATATCATGATTTAGAAAAGAATATATCAAATTAAACTGAAACAATACTTGAAAGATATAAATTATTGCCAAGTTAATAACAGCCAGCAATTGTATTCAAACGTTATGGTAGAGACAAAATGTCAACTTGCTGCCTGTTATCAGATGTCTCCATCTTGGAGAAATATTAAAGGCTTGTGGTGTACAGAACTGCCACCTAGGAAAAAGCAAGACAAAACAATCTTAGAAGCCAATAAAAATACAGGTAAATATCATACAAGATAAGTATTCCATCCCAACTCACCATTATAAAGTTAGACCTCAAATACTCCCATTTTCATAATTGAAACAAACTCTCCTACTGTTAACTCATTCTTTTTTATCCAAACCTAACAATGGCTTCCTCCACAATGGCTCTTTCCTCTCCTTTTGCCGGACAGGCAGTGAAAGTTGCTTCATCTGGTTCTGAGATTATCGGAAATGGTCGGGTTTCCATGAGGAAGGCTGCAGTCAAACAGGTTGCATCAGGAAGCCCCTGGTACGGCCCAGATCGCGTCAAGTATTTGGGTCCATTCTCTGGGGAGGCCCCAAGCTACCTTACAGGCGAATTCCCAGGTGACTATAGTTGGGACACTGCTGGACTTTCTGCAGACCCCGAAACCTTTGCCAAGAACCGTGAACTTGAGGTGATCCATTGCAGGTGGGCGATGCTTGGCGCTTTAGGATGTGTCTTCCCAGAACTTTTAGCCAGAAATGGTGTCAAGTTCGGTGAGGCGGTCTGGTTCAAGGCTGGAGCTCAAATCTTCAGCGAGGGTGGCCTCGACTACCTGGGCAATCCCAGTCTCATTCATGCACAGAGCATCTTGGCCATTTGGGCTACACAAGTGATCTTAATGGGTGCTGTTGAGGGTTACAGAATTGCTGGTGGGCCCCTTGGTGAAGTTGTCGACCCACTTTACCCGGGTGGTAGCTTTGACCCATTAGGTCTTGCTGACGACCCAGAGGCTTTTGCGGAGCTGAAGGTGAAGGAGATAAAGAATGGTCGGCTAGCCATGTTCTCCATGTTCGGGTTCTTTGTTCAAGCCATTGTGACTGGAAAAGGACCTTTGGAGAACCTAGCTGATCACCTTGCTGACCCCGTTGCCAACAACGCTTGGTCCTATGCCACAAACTTTGTCCCTGGAAAGTAAACTTAGTATGCTGATGATTGTGTTATAGATGGAATATGATTTGAATTCGTTTGTAAATTAGTTTGTAAAATTATATTGATTCTTTCTGGGCAGATTTGTATCTGCATAACCTTAAGTTGGTGTATTTGTTAGCTTTTCTTCTTCATGCATGCCTGTACATTAGCCTCGGTCGATTTGGATCAGTTTGCTTGCATTTACGCAATTAATATATCATTACCCAACTTCATTTCATATCCTTTAGGGTAGTTTGGTCATGTCTTGTATTCTTTCAGCATTCTGCACTTGACTTAAACCATGTGTTAAGAAAAATGTAATGTTAATAATTGTCAAAAAATGAGTCCTTAATATAAACGTTTAATAAGAACAGTCATTCTTTTATAAATTGTAAATGTTACTAATTGTCAATATTTATGTAAGGTGTTTTCCGTTGGTAAATCTTGGTACTAGCAACTTAGTTTTCTAATAGTAAAATTAATAATTGATTACATATCATGGAGCATCTAGTGATAAATTGAATCAACAGAGGAGCTAAATCACCATATCTAGAGTTAAAGGGGAAATGTGTTATGGTTTGATCTGTGGATCCGAAACACCGGAACAATATTCATCACTTTAGTTATCAAACAGTCTAATGTATTTGATAATCCATTTTATCAGCTATACGTTTCGAAATACGAAGCCAAACCACCTATGTTTTGTAATAGCATAATACCATATCCTTAATTCTAAATGCTTGAGAACTACATTGTTGTAAGTGATATATCAGACCACATGATTATCACACCAAGAAGCTAAAAATCACTAAACAGATTTTATGATAACTGTTTATCTTCAATTGTTATTTTTAAATCATTTTCACTTTAAGCACTTGGACTAATGCTTCATGAATATGCAATCCTTGGTTAGTTCTTTTTCACCATATTTGGAAAACTCTACGTTTCAGTAGCATGTACAAACACCCAAAATGCACCACTATCTCCAGTTATACAAAGTTGAAATCTCACTTGGTAAAATAAAAAATTACCAGGTTGAAATAACAATATATATATCACACACTAAAGGTCAAATGTGACACAACAGTTATGTACTGTATCAAATTGCAATAGACATACAAGTTTCTTTCCTGGATGGAGACGCGTCAAAACAGGCCATGGTGGTCATTTTTGTCTGCATTCAGTGGTCCTCAAACATATGCGATAAGGTCTTGAGACTAATATCAAATTATGAAATAATCTATTAGAAATTTAGTATCATCTAATTATGTGATATATCGTACCACATGATTATTGCACCAAGAAGCTAAAAAGCACATACTAAACAAAATTTATGCCAACTAAGTTAAGGAATGTTATGCTAACATGACACAGCTTTTCAATGTTAGTCATTTTTCATCATCCTTAAAAATACTCATATCATTATGTAGAATGTATAAGTATGGTAGTTTGTATGAGGCACAAAAAACAAGTTTACCGTACATGTACAGGATCAAGAAAGACTAAAATTAGCGTAGGCAACGCCAATCATCGCCATCGTCGCGACTGTCACCACCACTACAGCCACTTTGATCAAGATGATGGCTGTGTCGGGGCAACAGCGGTGGGTGCGGGTGGTGACAATGGCGATGGATGGTGGAAAAGAGCTAGCGGTGGTGGCTGTGGTGGCAACTACATTGTTGTAAGTGATATATCATACCACATGATTATCACACCAAGAAGCTAAATATCACTAAACAGACTTTATGATAACTGTTTATCTTCAATTGTTATTTTTAAATCATTTCACTTTAAGCACTTGGACTAATGCTTCATGAATATGTAATCCTTGGTTAGTTCTTTTTCACCATATTTGGAAAACTCTACGTTTCAGTAGCATGTACAAACACCCAAAATGCACCACTATCTCCAGTGATACAAAGTTGAAATCAAACTTGATAAAATAAAAAATTACCAGGTTGAAATAACAATATATCACACACTAAAGGTCAAATGTGACACAACAGTTATGTACTGTATCAAATTGCAATAGCGCAGTTACACAAATATTATCTCTTCTAAAACCTGTCTGCATTGTGGTGAAGAAGCAAATTTGCTCAAAAATAACCATATATATTTTCATATAATTCACAAACATGTTGCATGATTTCATTTACACAACCTCTGCTCTCATAAACATATATACAACATTAACTCACTTTCCAGGGACAAAGTTTGTAGCATAGGACCAAGCATTGTTGGCAACTGGATCAGCAAGATGGTCAGCCAAGTTCTCCAATGGTCCCTTTCCAGTCACAATGGCTTGAACAAAGAACCCGAACATTGAGAACATGGCTAGGCGACCGTTCTTTATCTCTTTTACCTTCAACTCTGCAAAAGCCTCCGGGTCATCAGCAAGACCCAACGGGTCGAAGCTACCACCAGGGTAAAGTGGGTCCACAACCTCACCAAGGGGTCCACCAGCGATTCTGTAACCCTCAACAGCACCCATTAAGATCACTTGTGTAGCCCAGATGGCCAAGATGCTCTGTGCATGAATGAGACTGGGGTTGCCCAAGTAGTCGAGGCCACCCTCGCTGAAGATTTGGGCTCCAGCCTTGAACCAGACCGCCTCACCGAACTTGACACCATTTCTGGCTAAAAGCTCAGGGAAGACACACCCTAGAGCTCCAAGCATGGCCCACCTGCAGTGAATCACCTCAAGTTCACGGTTTTTGGCAAACGTTTCGGGGTCTGCAGAAAGCCCAGCAGTGTCCCAACCATAGTCACCGGGGAATTCGCCTGTAAGGTAGCTTGGGGCCTCACCGGAGAATGGACCCAAGTACTTGACACGATCTGGGCCATACCAGGGGCTTCCTGATGCAACCTGTTTGACTGCAGCCTTCCTCATGGAAACCCGACCATTTCCGATAAGCTTAGAACCAGATGGAGCTACTTTTACTGCCTGTCCAGCAAAAGCAGCTGAAAGAGCCATGGTTGAGGCGGCCATTGTTGAGTTCTGATGGATGAGAATGTTTAAACAGTAGAAGTCTTTGTTTGAGTTATGAAAATAGGTGATATTGGGTGCTAATTTTATAATGGTAATTTTGGATAGATTCCTCATCTTGTATAATCTTTACATTCAATGTGATTGGCTGCAAACATTGTAATTTTGTCTGTGGCTTTCTCCAGCTAACAGTTCTCTATCTGCACCACAAGCCTTTAATATATTTTCTTTTTCTTTCCTGGATGGAGACGCGTCAAAACAGGCCATGGTGGTCATTTTTGTCTGCATTCAGTGGTCCTCAAACATATGCAATAAGGTCTTGAGACTAATATCAAATTATGAAATAATCTATTAGAAATTTAGTATCATCTAATTATGTGATATATCATACCACATGATTATTGCACCAAGAAGCTAAAAAGCACATACTAAACAAAATTTATGCCAACTAAGTTAAGGAATGTTATGCTAACATGACACAGCTTTTCAATGTTAGTCATTTTTCATCATCCTTAAAAATACTCCTATCATTATGTAGAATGTATAAGTATGGTACTTTGTATGAGGCACAAAAAACAAGTTTACCGTACGTGTACAGGATCAAGAAAGACTAAAATTAGCGTAGGCAACGCCAATCATCGCTATCGTCGCGACTGTCACCACCACTACAGCCACTTTGATCAAGATGATGGCTGTGTCGGGGCAACAGCGGTGGGTGCGGGTGGTGACAATGGCGATGGATGGTGGAAAAGAGCTAGCGGTGGTGGCTGTGGTGGCGAAAAGTGGCTGTGATGGTGGTGTCATTTGAAGGTGACGGTCAGTGGAGGTGGTGGCGTACGAACGCAGCTTTGGTGGTGCTGAGTTCGGGTTAATTGGTCATGTCATTTTTCGGGTCGATATATTTTTGTTTCAACCCATTTTTGACACGACTCAATTTCGTGCCGGGTTGGGTATGTGTCAGTACTATGCGTGTTGAACCACTTTCTCGCGAAATTAATAGATCAACTTCCGGTTAGTCCATTAAAAATATATGTGCCCGAATAACCAAATAGAAACAAGTTTCGATTAACAATATTTTGTTTCTTTGGTTTTGTGATACCTATGGATACGGTGTGTCATGTGCAAGTGGGAGTCTATGTGTGTCTGCCCACCGACACACGTAGGCTGGTATCACTGCTGATGAAGTGAGGGCCTATTGGGACACGTGCCAAGTTTCAATCCCAAGAGCTCTAGGCAAGAGGAGCCTGTCAAAATGGTCAAAATTGGTTTGACCTAGGCTTCACGACCGTGAGGGATGTTTCACGGGTCGTGAAGCAGTCCACCTCCACGATTTTAATTTGGGCGGCATAAGCCGTGATATCTTTGGTCTTCACGCCCGTGAGCTACCCGTGAAAGGTCGTCAAGGCAGAAAACCAAGACCATTCTTTTGGTCCAATGAGATGGGGTCTCATCCTCTCATGGCCTGCCAAGGGAGCTTAAGTGGCATATGTTTATAAAATGGCTGTCTTACTCTTGATCCATTGTACAAGTCATAGTACATACTTACTCTCATACAAAGCAAAGTAGTGATTGTTGTGAGTGTGTGTGGCTACTCTAAACTCTTTCTTGGGCTGTTCCAGAAGTTCATCTACCAAAGGGTGAGATCAACTTCCGATCGCTAGCACAAGGGGATTGAAGTTAGGCTTGGTGTGGATTCCATAAGGTGGTGAGGCCATTTGTTCCACATTCAACCATCCTAACTCATTTTACAGAATCGATCAACACAAGCTCCTGAGGGTATTAGAATGTGCTTTTTTTTGGTTGCATGTCACCTTTGCAAAGGTTCACCACTATTGGAGCATATATGTGAATTTCTGATTATGCATGTTACCTATTTACCTTGCTTCCGTTGAGTTTTTGGTTCTTGTGTATGCTCCAACAGTGGTCTACTCTAATGATCGATAATAATTTTTCTATAAATTTTTTCTAGTAGACAGTTGTCCATTGTTTATTATTTTATGGTTCTTACATATTTTATTTTATTTTATTTTATTTTAATTAACAACTATTATTAAAGTAAATCGGGTTAAACGTGCCAACTTCGGGTTTATCAGGTTGAACAACCATTAATTTGTCAATTCAACTTATTATCGTCTTGGGTTTATATTGACTCACTTCGTGTTTGGTTAGTGTCAATTTTCAGATCATGTCTAGAATTACCAACCCTATCCACCAGCACCAACAACAATTGGAATTTGAATTTTAGTGTACATCTTTATAAACATCACGTTTTGACCCAAACAACGTGTTCGACTAAACTAATTTAATAATAATTTTACATAAAAACAAATAAAAAGTAATTAAACTTTTGAAGATAAATTCATTCCAATACTTTTGAGAGATCTACAAATAAACTAGAAAATAATATGACAATTTCATCCCAATTCAATTCTTCTAAAAGATACCATTACTTTCCAAAGTACTTGGCAAACCAAACACACCTCTAAGATGTGAATTGAAAATAAGATAAGAGGGCTTTGAAATGAAAATTCAATCCATTAAGACACCACTTTCATTTGGACAAACCATATTCTTTTGGTACAAGTAGTTCAACCCAAATCAACAAATACCAAAACTAATTGCACCATTACCTACTGTAATACAGAGTTCAAAACTCACTTGCTAAAAAGGCTTTATGTCAGGTGCCTATGGACATGATCATGGTCCTATGTTTGTACAAAGGCTTATTTCAATCTGCATAATTAGTGGTCCCTCTAACTGTTTTTGCTTATTTCTAAATTTAGCTCTGTAACTAAAAAACAAATAAAGATAATTAGGGAACCATAGTACAGAAACTATGTGATAAAAATGTTGTCATATAATTAAAAAAAAAGCAGTTACACAATTATAAAAATGTCGCTCACCTTCATTTACACAACCTCTCATAGACCTATAAAACATTAACTCACTTTCCGGGGACAAAGTTTGTAGCATATGACCAAGCGTTGTTCGCAACTGGGTCAGCAAGGTGGTCAGCCAGGTTCTCCAATGGTCCCTTTCCGGTCACAATTGCTTGAACGAAGAACCCAAACATGGAGAACATGGCTAGCCGACCGTTCTTTATCTCTTTCACCTTAAGCTCAGCGAAAGCCTCGGGATCATCAGCAAGACCCAATGGGTCAAAGCTACCACCAGGGTAAAGTGGGTCGACTACCTCACCAAGGGGCCCACCAGCGATTCTGTAACCCTCCACAGATCCCATCAAGATCACTTGAGTAGCCCAAATGGCCAAGATGCTCTGTGCATGAATGAGACTGGGGTTGCCCAAGTAGTCAAGTCCACCCTCGCTGAAGATTTGAGCTCCAGCCTTGAACCAAACCGCCTCGCCAAACTTGACACCATTTCAAGTTCACGGATCTGGGCTAAAAGCTCAGGGAAGACACACCCTAGAGCTCCAAGCATGGCCCACCTGCAGTGGATCACTTCAAGTTCACGGTTTTTGGCAAAGGTTTCTGGGTCTGCTGAAAGCCCGGCGGTGTCCCATCCGTAGTCACCGGGGAATTCGCCAGTAAGGTAGCTTGGGGCCTCACCGGAGAATGGACCCAAGTACTTGACACGATCTGGGCCGTACCACGGGCTTCCAGATACAACCTGCTTGACAGCAGTCTTCCTCATGGAAACACGACCATTTCCAGTAAGCTCGGAACCAGACGGAGCTATTTTTACCGCCTGTCCGGCAAAAGGAGAAGATAGAGCCATGCTGGAGGCAGCCATTGTCTGGTTTGGATGGAGAAGAATGTTTAGACAGTAAAAGTCTTTGTTTGAGTAATGAAAATAGGGGAAATTGGGTGCAAACTTTATAGTGATATGTGTGGTTAAATTCCTTATCTTGTATAATCTTTACCTTCAATGTGATTGGGTGCAAACATTCTAGTTTTCTCTGCACCACAAGCTTTGACATATTTTGTTTTTTTCCTGGATGGAGACAGTTCACAACAGGCAATGGGGTCATTTTGTCTGTATGTACCTCAATATTCAGTGCTACCTTTTGTTATGTACAACAATAATTAAGATGCTGAGCGTCCTACATTATTCAATAATTAAGATGCTGAGCGTCCTACATTATTCTTCGATCTACATCTTGCATGATACCGAGGATCCTATATTAATCCATACTGCAGGTTAAAGAAAATGAATAATTACAGAATATACATATATATATATATATATATATATATATATATATATATATATAGTGTTAGGATAAAGGGAGAACGCTCTTAAATAGAGAACAGAGAGAACACTTTTGAAACTTTGATTTCATTGATCAGATGGTTCAAAAATTGTCACAATTTATTTAGGCATTTGATTCTATTGATCATCGGATTTAAAATATGTCACGTTTTTTTGATAATATGTTCGAATATAATCCTGATGCATCGATGCATACAAAAGTGTTATTTGATGCATCAATGCATCCAAAATTTTAAATTGTTAATAATTATAGAAATAATTTTGATTTTAAGATTTAAGATGTAAAGTTGACTTTTGAGTAGCTATGGGTGAACATGAACGTAAAGAAGAAATAATAAATTACAAGTTTACACTTGTTCTCTCTGTTCTCTATTTAAAAGGGTTCTCCCTTGAACCTCACCCTATATTAGGCCTGACAATTCGGGTCGTGTTCGTGTTAAATGGTTCGGGTCATGTTCAGGTCAACCATTTTCGTGTCACTTTCGTGTCGACCCATTCTTGACCCGGTTTAGTTTCGAGTCTTGTTCGGTTCGTGTCACTTAATTCGTGTTCGGTTCGGGTCGTGTTTTCGTGTCGACCCATTTTTGGAGAAAAAAATCAAGTTATGTTTTCGGTCATGTCGGGTTTTCATATCGAATTATTTTTTAGAAAAAGGTTGCATGTATAACTTTCTTATATCAACTTTACTAAGCTTTTATTACGTAATTTAATTATTTATTTGTTCAACTTCGCAAAAATCAAAAATAAAAAATATAAAACATTTATAACAGTTCTAACTTCTAAAACACAAATACAAATATAATTCACAACATAAGTTTGGGAATTCAAAACATAAATACAAATAAAATTCACAACATAAGTTTGGGAATTCAAACATATGACTAAAAATCATCAAACACACGAATTAAGATTGGCGGTATTTGATTTGACTCACAATTTCTTATTTCTATTCTTAATTCTTATTTCTATTCTTAATTTCTTATGAATATTTATTAATTTTATCAAAATTAAGATTGGCGGTATTTAATTTGACTCACAATTTTAGAGGTAAAATGAAAATACTGAAATTGAGTCATGTCATTTTGATACTAACTATACTAGTTACTTAGTTAATGACTTAGTTCATATTTATAATTTAAAATTTCTAAATATTTTTAAGTTGAATATTTTTTGGGTTTTTTTAATTTTTATTATAAAAAGATCGTGTTAAACGGGTAACCTTCGGGTTATCGTGTTCGTGTCAAAAAAGTTTTGTGTCATTTTCGGGTCGACCCATTTCTGACCCAATTCAGTTTCGTGTCGTGTTCGTGTCGACCCAAATCGTGTTAGGTTCGGGTTGGGTTTCGGGTCGTGTCAGGATTTGCCAGCCCTACCCTATATATATATATATATATATATATATATATATATATATATATATATATATATATATATAAAATAGGGGTGTTGTTCATTTTCGGATATCCGAAATTTTCAGATAGTGAATTTCGGTATCCGAATCCGAATCCGAAATTTCGGATATCCGAAATTTCGGATTCGGATATCGGATATCCGAAATATCCGATAATTTCAAAAAATTTATTTTTATATAATTTAAAAAATATATATAATTACTAAATAACCATATTTTAAACTTTAATCACCAAAAATAGCTCAAGTATGTTTCAAAATTAAAAAATACATGAATATAAAACTATATATATTAAGAAAACTAAATAAATAAGCAATATAAAAATAAAAAATAAAAAATATTTTCGGATATCGGATATCCGAAATATCCGAAACTTCCAAAAATCACTATCCGAATCCGAATCCGAAAATTCGGATTTTCAGATAATTGATTCGGATGTTCGGATTCCGATTATTTTGAACACCCCTAATATAAGATCTGGAAAACCGAAGGAAAATAAAAATGTGTAGTGAAACTTCAACACAGATAGAAAAGAAGATAGAAGCAATACTGGTGTATGCAGCAGTACCGAAATTTCGACAGTAAACTGCCTGGGAGTTAGTGACTTAGCAAGAAAACTATAGAAACATTTTATTATACCACACACCAAAATGTAAATAATAATTACAACAATAATATTTACCATAGCCGTAGCACAGCTAAGGTTAACAACTAACATGAGATCATGTATGGAAAAAAAAGCCAGTTGCTTTACCGGAGAAAGTGTCGCACTCCCACTTGCTGGTTAGAACCAGGGGAGAGGTTGGCGAGAAAGTGATGCTAAAAGTCTCGCTTTGGAAAGGAATTATACGATTCGGGAAGCGGGGGAAACTTGGTCCGCGGTTCATTGGTCCTTTGACGATACTTGAAAGGGTTGGAGATCAGGCGTACAAGTTAGAGTTACCACCGGAGCTGGGAGGGATTCATGATGTGTTTTACGTGTGTTACTTGCAAAGGTGTTTAGCCGAAGAACCTAGCATCTTACCACTTGAGGAACTCGGAGTAGATGAAAGTAAAAGATTGATCAAAGAGCCTGTGGCGATCGTAGACCGTAAGGTCAAGCAACTGAGAAAGAAAAAATTAGTAAGAGTGTTGTGGGAGAATAAGCATGTGAGTGACTTGACGTGGGAAACCGAAAGAGGTATGAAAGCTCGGTACCCCCCGGCTGTTGTTTACTTAATGCTGCCGATTAAGCCATTCGGGGATGGAATCTCTTTTAGAGGGGGAGAAATGTAACGACCAGAGATCTCAGGGTAGTTAATCATTTAATGCATTTTCGAAATTTCGTTATTTGTTTGGATATTAATTGAGTATTACATGTATTCTTAAATGCGTATATAAATGAGGAATTAAGAGTAGGGACTTAAGGTGCAACTATGTGATCTTTGAGGGATTAAATAGTGATTAGTGAAAGGATTAAAAAGTCTCATTAGGGTTAAATACACGCCTGGGCCAGCCTTAGAACACACTTACACCCTGTTCTCGAGTTTTTAAATGAAGGGGAAGGGAAGGAAAGAAAAGGATGGAAAGGAAAGGAAAGGGAAAGACAAAAAAACTCCCCCTCTCAATCATCCCAAAAGTGGAGGGGAAGTTTTTACATATAAAAATGATAAAAGTGCCCCTCCTAACCCCTCCTAACCCTTTGCTTCCCCTCCTTAAAAAAAACTCAAGAACACAGTTTCCCTAAATAAACCTTCTCCTCCTTTCCCTCCCCTCCTTAAATTAACTAGAGAACAGGGTGTTACGGCAGTTTCAAAACCGAGAGAGTGTGCGTGTGGGATCCTTACGATCGATCAAGGGAGAAGCAACAAGAATCGAGTGTTCAAGTGGTGATTCTAGCTATTAGTGTTCAAGTAAGTATCATGTAATCTAAAGAAAGCTTTTCAATTGATTATAACATTTCAGTTCGTGGGGTTTGGGCTGGATAAATTTATCGATCATATATACTAGGGTTTTTAATTCTTGAACTTAAATCCATGAATTGATCTAGGTTTTGATAGTTAAACTTTAGATTGTTATTTAGGGTTTAATCTAATGTGTAAAATAGAATTAATGATACCTGAATCATGTGGTTTGGGGTCTTTGAAGATGATCGATCGATGCCCTGTACTGTTGTTCGATGTCGACAGTTTGAAATGTGGGGGAAGAGTTGCGTTTGCTAAGCAACTTAGTGAGGTGGGCAGGGGAGGGTAGCGAGGCTGCCTCCTTGTTTCGCCATCTGCACTGCTTCGCTAAGGGGAGTCCCGCAATCATCTCTCGCCGTTCCATTGTTGCACTTCGCGATCCTAGCTAGCGCACAAGATGGTTGGCGAGACCAACATAGTTGGTTCAAGTTTGCGAGACCAACTAGTTTAGGCCTAAGGATGGCTCGGAGTGTGGAGTTTCAAGCCATTGTGTTTTATTATCATGTTACTTTCACGTGTTTTCTTCGTTATGGGTTTACTTAGTAGCATTTTGTTTGTGTTTAGGTTCCACAGTAGATTTGCAAGGATTACTCGGTGCTACACCTAATCTTTGCTACACCTAATCTCGGGTGATTTCAGTATTTTCTAAAACAGAGTACGGAGATAAAATCATTTTCAAAATGATTAATGATGTTTATGATGACTTTTAGAGATGTAAATGTACGAATATACTTTATGATGGACACGATGAATTCAATTAATTATTTATTTAATGATGCTATGTGATGAACTCTAATGATGTTTAAGATTGATTAGCGAGGATTGCTTTATGATGATATGATGTCTTGCGGGTGGGGGTAGACATACTCCTATGATGTAGAGATGATGCCTAGTAGGGTAGTGTGCCTTCCAGGTTTTGCTAGCACAGCGATGTTTAGTTGTCAGGTTTTCTAGACAACCTTGGCAACACATGATGTACTTGTACACTCGAGTGGTGTTTGACCAACGATGATGAGGTCAACGCGCATAACACCATGTTGGTGGGAGGAGAGGCATAGCGATGATGCACCGTTTGTACTTCCACCTAAATGACTGATGTCGGAGTAGCTATATCAGACAGACCACGGGGGTTTGTGTACGAGAGGGAGTCGCGCCCCGATCAGTACAAGACTTGCCGGGCACCCGTAGTCAACCTATGCCACTACGGATGGAGTACGGGACTTAGCAGTTGTCTAGCATGCACGTGGTGCCATTGCGGACGGACCTTGGAACCCTAGTGGTTGCCTAGCACGCAGATGGGGTTTGGGTAGAGATGATAGTGATGTATGATGATAAACCCCAATTAAGAGCGATGGATACGATGTGATTAGCGATGCTTAGAGATGAAAAGATGCATACGATGTTATTAACTTGTTATGATGAATCAATTGATGTAAAAGATGCTAACGATGTGAAATGATGATAAAGATGTTAAATGATGTATTAGCGATGTTTAAAGACGAAACTTGACCATGCGGGGTAACGATGCTATGCGAGTGGGTCAAGATACAGGTTGGGCTTGCGTGTGAATAACTTAACCTGTTGAACGATTGTATTAATAAATGGTTTTGTATACTTATTGCTGACTCACGAGGCGAAAGCTCACACTTGTTTCTTGAAATGTGTCTCGTAATCGTGCAGGCAGCATAGGAGTTAGAGGATTGGTGAGCGTAGGAGCTGCTGGGTAGAGATGTTTGCGTAGTTATTATCTATTTATTGTTCTTAGCCAACTTGAGGTGGATTTTTTTATCAGGTGTTTGAGATTTGAAATATTTTATTAAAACGATTTGACAGTGTGGTAACGTAGTGGTATTTTGGATGATGTATTGTTAACGGTTTTTAACTGTTTAGCATTTAATGATGATAACAAATATTTCCGCTGCGATGGATAAAAAAAAGTGTGAATTTTTGAAACCACGGCGTTACATTTGGGTATGCTTTTATAGGCAATCTTGCAAAACTCGCTAGGCGGGAGTTGGGCGGTTGGCGGGGAGTATTCAGGCAGTACTCGGATTGGAATTTTTTACATATAAATTTCAAAATTATATATACTACATGTTCTAATTACTCAAATAATAATATTATGTTCATAGGACTCAAAACATATGTTTAGAAACACTAATATAATTGTTCAAAACATCAAATACTAGTTCAAAACACTTTTGAACTTTGAAGTATCCAAGACTCATCAAAAATCAAAGTGTGAACTATGAATTATTCAATTCCAAATTTGAAAATATCAAACCAATACTCAAGACATAATGAAATATGAAGTATCCCTGTGTGGTTAATAAAATAATCAAAAAAAAAAAAAAAAAACTTTGTTGACCGCCTAGCCGCCTAGAGCGGAGCCTAGCCCCGCCTTTGTCCTAAACCAAGGAATAAGTCCGAGTAGCCATTATTCTCCAAGGGTTATGACCGACTACCGCCTAGGCCGACTTTTACAACACTGCTTATAGGAGATATTGTAAATCTTGCAAGTATTTTATAAGCAGGAGAAGTATAAAAACCTGATAGCAGTCATGAAGCCAAATCTAAAGTAATTGAGATCCAAAAAGACTACTTGCATAATACCAGCTTTGTAGAAATTTGGTTTAAAGTTATATAACAGAACAGTTCAAAATTTGTTCAGAATCACCAATAATCATTACACGAACATACACCGTCCTTAAAATGGTGGAACCGGCTTCTATCTCTGACAATTATTTCCCGACCGTAAAACTTTGAGATCAGTTTACTCACCACGTGACAATCTTTACATACTCGCAAATTCTTGTTAATCCTTAAAGTTTCCCCAGGCTTTGCTTTCAACAAACCAAATGCAATGGCTAGTTTCTCACTGTGGTAAAACAACGGGTTTTCAGAATCCTCTTCACTTATATCATGCAGCACACTCTCACTTTCAGGAACGTAGCCGATAGATTTAATACAAGACAACATTTCCCCGACTTTTGCATATATATCTTTAGAATCGGGATGAGTTCTTCCCCCTGCAATGAACTTGTCAACAGTGCCACCCATTTCGATTAGTGAAAACCCAGGTGTTTTCTTCACTCCTCTATCATTCATTAACTTTCTAATATTAGCAACTTCTTCCCATTTAGAGGCGCTAGCATATATGTTAGCTAATAATACATATCGCCCACTATTATGAGGTTCCAATTCTACAAGTTTTTTCCCGATTTGGACTCCTAACTCGATGTTCCCATGTACTTTACAAGCTGCAAGAAGGGCACCCATCACACTGACATCTGGGTTCATTGGCATCTCATTTATGAGCCTCATTGCTTCGTTTAACATTCCTGCCCGCCCAAGTAAGTCCACCATGCACCCGTAGTGCTCCATTCCAGGTGAAATATTATGAACTTTGACCATGTATTGGAAATAGTAATGACCTTCTTTCACCAACCCCGAATGAGCACATGCACTCAGCAAGTTCACAAATGTAATGTAGTCTGGAGTTATTGACTCGTTTTCCATTCGCTTGAAAAGCTCGATGGCATCTTTGCCCTTTCCGTGCATTGCAAATCCTCCGATCATGCAATTCCATGATGAAAGTCCTTTAGCAGGTAACTTGCTGAATGTTTCAAATGCTTTTTCAAGGGAACCGCATTTGCAGTACATATCGATGATGGTTGTTGCGAGTTTTGTGTCAATTTCTATCTTGTTTTTCTTGATATGATCATGTATCCACTCCCCTTGGTTCATTGCTCCTAGCCCTGTACAAGCTGATAACATACTAGCTGCCACAAATTTGTCTAATTTAACTTGATTGGATTGCATCTCATCAAACAATTGAAACGCTTCATGGAAATGATGGCTTTGAACATATGCTGCAATCATTGCATTCCAAGAAGCCGGGGTCTTCTCAAGCATTAAATCAAACACATTACGTGCATCATCAATGAACCCTGATTGAGAATAACCACTAATTAATGTTGTCCAAGAGACAACATCTTTATTTGCCATCTTGTCAAAGACCCTCCTTGCTTCCTCTAAACTCCCAAAGCTCACATACATATGAATCAAATTGTTTTGACAAAAACCATCTGAATGGTATCCATATTTCCAAATGTGGGCATGAACTTGCTTCCCTTCTTCAATAGCATTGTCAAAATCGCAAGCTCTCACGACAGGAGAAAATGTAAATTTATTGGGTTTAACACAACTTTGTAGCATTTGTAAGTACAAAGAAATGCACTCTTTGGTGAGCTGAAACCGAATATAACCCCTAAAAATTATGTTGTAAATGAATGCATCAGGTTGTGGCAAATAGCTAAAAACCTTGAGAGCATAACCCAAATTACCATATCTTGAGATAGCACAGAACTTGATAACTCTACCGATGGCATCGTTATCACCTGAAAGGCCAAGTCTGATGAACTGGGAATGATATTGTTTCAGTTCCTCCATATTTGAGCATGACTCCAGGCCTTGATGAAGCTGGACTGAGTTAACAAAAACAAGATTCATTAAAGTAAAGCATGCTAAAAATTACCAACCGTCACACGGTTTTCTGGCCCTCTCACGAACATTTTAACGAGCATATATCTATATCTATACTACTATATTAAGCATACAACATTCTCTCTCCTTTAAAAATTAAGAGTCTTAATTTTTCAATCCAAACTAAATCTCCACCCTTAATTTTATTTACATTAATCTCATCCATTAGTTCATTAAACATTCTATCTTCTTCTCTCCCTTAACAATAAATGTTTTAATTAGGATTAATTATAACTTCTTTTTCTCTAAAAACATCAATTTCAATTTTTTTAAGTAGTACTTATAATCTTCAAGTTTAACATATAATATTAGTATTATTTAACTGTCTCATATGGTTTTTAAGTAAAAGTGTATAAACTATATTACAAACTATTAAATAAAAACTTTCATAAAACATAAACTCGATGAATAATACTATCTAAATTATTTTAATTTTATTGTAACATTCCCTCACAATTTTCTCATCTCATCACACAACCCCTGCATCCATCACATGCTTTTCACATCACAAAAAAGAAAAAAAAAACTCTCTTCTCTCTCGCTCACACATGTGATGGTGGTCACAAAACTCATCACGAGCCAACCTTCACGGAGGGCTGTGATGGTACTCACAAGCGCTCACACATGTGAGCAACCCTCACGAGCTAGTGAGGACTACCGATGCGGGTAGTCTAACGGTATGAATAGTTCCTGATTTCTACAACTTTTATGTTATATAATTAAGGGAAACTGAGGAGGTGATTTTTTTTATTTTCATCCAACTTTTTAAGTCTTTTACGCAAAAAGAAAAAAGGATAAACGGAAAATGGTAGACTTTGCAGAAAAAGCAGACATTTGATAAAGAAGTTGAAGCACCTTAAGCATATGAAGACCATTGTTAGAAGCTCGGGCATCTGATTTGGGGGTGAGCAACTCAAACCTACAAAACATGAATTAATTAGAAGAAAAAAAAAAGAACTTATCGATCAATCAACTTACAATTTAATAGTCGTTTTGAGTTCTGAAACCCTAGCTGCACTGAACAGGTGGTAATTTTGAGGAGAAATTAGTAGTTAGAATCAAAAATTCACAACCAGACTTGCCTTTTGATTACTGCATTGGTGGACTTGGGGGAATCGTTGAATGGCGCGTTAATCAGCACTGCTCTGCATTCCCGAAATCTGTGAGAATTGTTCTTCGTACCAGCATACGGAAATAATGGTAGATTTGTTGGTTCCCAGATGAGTGGCGTGATTTCAAGCATCCTGGTTGAGTCACTGCAGACTTTTCTTCTATCTGTTGCAGAATTAGCCAAGTATGGAGATGAAGCAGATAACGTTGAAGAAATTTAAACACCAGCTTCTTGTGGTCGAGCTTGGATTAAAAAAAGAGGGGGTGAGGGAGGGAATCCGTTAAAAATTCGGTAGAGGTGAGATTTTTGTTAGGGGGCGGTAATCTCGACATGAGACCAATCTGAATGGAAAATAAATAAGGGGTGTTTAGTTTGGGGGAATTGGAGGGATTTTATGGGGAATGGAAATTCAAATCTTATGAAATGTGATGTTTGGTTTGCAAAAGAGATTAAGGATTTCAATTCTTAGGGGCTGTTTGGTTGGATGGATTCTTTTTTGAAGGAATTGGATTGTAGGAAGGAATTGGATTTTGAAGGATTTGGAATTTGAATCTAAATCCTTCTTTGTTGTGTTTGGTAGTATCAGGAAATGGAATTGACTTCCCCACCACAAACCACCATCGCCACCTTCACCACCACCACCACCTTACTGCCGCCGCCGCCACCGTCTAAACCCTAAATCCTACGTCGCCGCCCACTGTCGCCCACCACCGTCGATACACTGCCACCGTCTAAACCCTACGTCGCCGCCACCGTCTAAACCCTAAATCGCCGCCACCGTTGAAACCCTAGCCAGAGGTCGCCGTCGCCGTTTAACGTTGCCATCGAACGTCGAAATCCTAGCCAGAGGTCGTCGTTGAACGTCGCCGTTGAACGTTGAAACCCTAAATCGCCGCCACCGTCGTCGAACCACCAGCGGTCGAACGAAACCCTAAATCGCTGTCTAACGTCGAACCACCATCGAACGTCGAACCACTAGCGGTCGAACGTCGAACACCAGCTCGCCGAACGTCATCGTTGCTGTCGAAGGTCGTCGTGGCCGTTGCTGTCGAAGGTCGCCGTTGCTGGGTGGTGTTTATGGTCTGATGATGATCAAGTGAAAAGAAGAAGGAGGAAGGAGAGGAAGGATTTCAAAATCCATAGGGGAGTGGAAGGATTTCAAAATCCATCAGATATGGGAATGTTTTCCATCCCCTAAAATCCAATTCCTTTTCTTGTGTCAAACCAAACACATGATTTGGTGGAATTAAAATCCAATTCCCACCGATTCCTATGGAATCCATCCAACCAAACAGCCCCTTAAGATTTTTTGAAATCTCATAGATGAGGGATTTCTAAATCCTCCCACCCCCATGGTATTTTAAAATCCCTCATGTGAAGTATTCTATCCGGCGACCATCCGGTGACCCTCCGGCGAATATTCCGGCGAATAACCCTAGTTGCATCACCCACTATCCTTCGAGAAACCCCCACTATCCCCGTTGCCGTCGCCATCGTCGTCGCCCATCACCATCGACCTCTTCCTTCGAGAAACCTAGTTGCATCGCCGTCGACCTCTTCCCTCACAAACCCTAGTCGCCTCGTTGTTGCCTTCGCCGTCGAAGAAACCCTAGCTACGGTCGTCATCGAAGAAACCCTCTGTTGCCTTCGAAGAAACCCTAGCTACAGTCGAATAAACCATCTGTTGCCTTTGCCGCCGTCGGTGGTGGTGGCAATGGTGGGAGCAGATCGAAGGCAAGAGGATGTGGTGGTGTTGATGGGTTTACTCGTGATGCAAATCCCACCTACAAAATATCAATCAAACACAGGAATGAGAATTTAAATCCCACCAAATAAATTCCTACCAAATGCAAATCTCATGTATAAATCTCATTTCCCTCAAAATCAATACTTGAACCAAACACCCCTAAGTGAGATGATAATTATGTTTTTTTTTACTATTTATACTTGTGTTTTTTTAAGACTGTTTAAAGATTTATGAATTATGAATCAAGTTTGTTTAGAGATGGCAAGGATGTGACCATTTGTGGTGACCAAAAAATGTTCCAACCAAATGTCAGGCTTTTTTTTATTGGGTGTTATTCTTTACATCCTAGTTTACTATTCTTTTATTATAAACTAGTTTAACTCCCCGTGCATAGATACGTGGATGTTTAAAGTGTATTATAAAATTTGATGATGTGAAATTATAAAATGTATAACTAGTAAAATAATTGTAATATATAAATGGGAATATAAAATGTTTGAAAAAAGAAGTAAACTGTTAGAATTTAAAAATTCATACATAATATCTTCATCAGATTTTGATTTGTAAAAAAATGTTTAAATAGGTTAAAAAAACCCACAAAAACCATATGTTATTTTTGGGTTATATTTAAATATGATTGAAGATAAAAAGTAGCAGGAATAAAAATTTAAATTTAAAAATAGATTACGATATAAAAAAACTCAATATAGATTTGAATTTTGTAATCAAAACATGTAAAAAGTTGCACATGATCTACGACGTATTAATTTTGCATGCAAAATAATTGCACATGGAGAAAGAAAAATTTGGAACTCACAATGATTTCTAAACTAAGGGTGCGTTTGGTACAGAGAATTGCATTACAGAGAAATGATTGTAGAGAAAAGGAATTAGTCTGGAGAATGAGAATTGAATCTTCTGTTTGGTAACACACAGATTTTAGTAGAGATATGTAACAGAGAATCATTTCTCTTGTTTAGCAGCACATGGATTTCAATTGAAAATTATACTAATTTTATCATTTGTATTGATCTACGACGTATTAATTTTGCATGCAAAATAATTGCACATGGAGAAAGAAAAATTTGGAACTCACAATGATTTCTAAACTAAGGGTGCGTTTGGTATAGAGAATTGAATTACAGAGAAATGATTGCAGAGAAAAGGAATTAGTCTGGAGAATGAGAATTGAATCTTCTGTTTGGTAACACACAGATTTTAGTAGAGATATGTAACAGAGAATCATTTCTCTTGTTTAGCAGCACATGGATTTCAATTGAAAATTATACTAATTTTATCATTTGTATTTTTATTGTAGCTAATTAAAACGTCCCACCAACAGAGAATCATTTTTCTTCATGATGTAAAAGATATACATACAATATACTCATCATACAACCTGTGGCAAATATATATATATATATATATATATATATATATATATATATATATATATATATATATATAGTATACACAGGGGACTACTAAATCTACCAATTTTTTACATAGTCAAACAAGAATTATATTGAAATTAGTAATTTAATTAATGTAACGCCACCCCTAACGAGCTTAAAATTAGAGTTAATTTAAACTTTTTAAACAACGATTATTAAAAGCGTGCAGCGAAAATAAACACCAATTACAAAAGCAACGTTGTTTGACTCGGCTAATTAATTACAACCAAAATTAAGCCAAGTTTGTTATCTACAAGCGTTACCAACTAGTTTCCGACCATCGGATCCATACATATAACAACGTGTTCCCCAAAAGGTATTTACAACAAAAACTACCACCAGTCCCGCCTCACCAGGTATCTAGCATCAACCTGCGAAAAAGGTAAATCTTGCACCGTCAGCTACAACTAGCTAGTGAGCACCAATTACACATAAGCATCAATAAGCAGACTATCATGTATCAGAACAGCACTGTAACACTGTACTTTTTAAACAAATACTTTACTGCATGCGGAAGCTAGTTACATATAATTATCTGAATTACAATATAGGTACAAAAATATTTCACTTGTTTGATGTACAAAGACCTATACAGTGTTAATACAAAACAGGCTCTATCAAAAACTTTGACATCAGAGTATTGGTCCGTCCATATTCCCAGCCCAAAAGCATCAAGCTCACCAAAAGAGAACCTGCAAAACAATCTAGTGGGGAATTAGCACAAAGCTAAGTGAGGGAACAAATATCTAAACATACACAAGGCAAATATGCCCAAACCAAATAGCTCATGAATCCCAGGAGAACCGGCGGTGTTGCAAGCACCTACAACCATGGTCGGCCAAAACCAAGGTTTACCGATAGCCCAGTTAACAGTGAAAACCACACCAGTCTTCTTAGGTACAATAAATGCACCACAAGATCTGGTAAGTTACACCCTCAAGCAAAGGCCCAGACTACGCTGGTCTCCAAATAACATGTATATACAATCCAAACAAGAGCATTCCAAATAGGATATTAAATCCTGTATATCCGAAGATATAAATCCACTCACCAAAGTCTTCAAACTCTGGTACACTCGAGTGACTAACTCACCGAGTCTTCTCAGTTCCTGAGATTGAAGTAACCCAAGTCAGTATTCAATTCATAATACTGATCCAATAATAAATATCCTATTTATCCATGATAATCATGTATGTACATAATAACATATATACATATTCATCATACAATAATCCCAAACAGATATACAAATCATGTTTATCTTTAAATCATCAAATCCGATAATGTCCAAATCCGATTATACCAAATCCGATCATTTCAAATCCGAGCAAAGGCGGATTCCGAGTAAGAGTCCAATTCCGATAAAATCACAATCCGATAAGGGCACAATCCGATTAAATGTTTAAATCCGATAATCCAAGATTCCGATAAAAGAGTTAGGGCCAAATCCGATAAACATGAAATCCGGTAAAGGCACAATCCGATAAAGAGTTAGGGCCAAATCCGATAAACATGAAATCCGGTAAAGGCACAATCCGATAAAGAGTTAGGGCCAAATCCGAGTAACTTCTATCAGATTCCGATACTTCTATCGGATTCCGAGTCATTCAACCACAAATCCGACAGAATCATAACTTCAAGCATAAAATATATTTCTAACTCAAATCTTACTGATTTCATGCATACAAGTTATATATGTTTCCAGAAATCATTATAAACATGTTATGAACACATATTGATCATAAAATCTAACATGCATACGTCCTATGTGTTGGGGTTCGTGGTACACAGCAACGGAAGCATGCAAGATCAAAAACAAATTTTCAAACATAAAAGGAAACCACAAGATGAACCCCATAAGTGGATCTAACTCTACAAGCTAGTTAAGCAACTAAATAGAAGAGAAAGGAGAAGATTATACTCTTGATGTCTCTAATGGTGGTGTGATGCTAGCTCCGAACTTGTGACCTCCTTCTTCGGCTCCTTTTTCGGTTCAATCGAAGTCCACCCCGAGACTAGCGTGACCCAAGTGTACTAGCACTCCAAGTACTCTTCCCTCTCTGAAAGTACTATGAGGAACACGAACCAAAACCACCAGGAACACTCAAGGAGCTCTCTCTTCTTTTCTTAGAACACTCTTTTGATTCTAAGGGCTTATCTCTCAAATTAATCAAGGGAAACAAATGAGAAGAAAGGCTACACTTTTATAAACCCAGAGATGACTCCAGGTCTCCCCAAAGTCGGCCTGAGTGCAATGATGGCAATGCCATGCATTGGTGGAGAGAAGAGGTAAAAAGGAATAAAGTTGTTTCTGTCAGGCAGGGTTAGCGCCGCTAACCGCCCACGGTTAGCGCCGCTAACCTCCCATGGTTAGCGCCGCTAACGCGGCTGATTTAGCGACGCCAGAGTTAGCGCCGCTAACCCCTGCGGGAAACCAACTATCATTATTTATCCTTTCTCACCCTCATCTTTTAGGTTGTGTCAAGGTCAACCCCCGGCGTGTGACCCGATAGGCCCATACATCATCGGTAGTGATCATTTGGCGTACGTGTGTTCGTGGGCATACTCCAACAGACTCCCACTTGCACAGGACTCTACGTACCCAATGCATCACAGACAAAGAGCGGCCTCTAGTAAGACATCTCTGCCCCCAAGTCTGTATGGGTTTTGTCTTCTGCACAGAAACCAATCTGCAACCCATGTGAAAAGGTCCTATCGATAAGTGATCAATCATCCTTTTGTTCGCGATATCCAATGTGAACACGAGACATGGTACAAAGTCATTCTCCGTTCGTTCACGATTATGTTTCTCGATCTAGACTGGTGGTGACCAAAATATACAAGTTGCAATCAATCATAAATTATTGCAAGCTTTGAGCATGGCCATGCATTTTGGTGTCAGCGACCAATCATCGAGGGGCCCAAGGATATCTCTCTAAACAGAGGAACAAATTCCTTTGACTTACACTGCCCACCACAGTGATCATACTCTGCCCAACTACTCCCTTTATAACAGCCAGTTACGGACTGCGTTTGAAAGCAATTAGAACAAAGCAAACCAAAGTGATGCAGCCACGTGCATCTCTAGTCTTAGGATGAACTGATATTATCATCCTGATTTACTCATGACATGTACCATAAAGTAAAATCAGGTGTGGGTCGTCCAGTCACTTGAAACACTTTCAAGTACAGGCGAAGAATTGCGTCCCCGTGCCCCAATCCCCATTGGACACATGACCAATTACTTCCCTCAGTCTTAGTTCATAATTCCTTCCCGAGAAGAATGACCGACTGTGGACATTTAGTATGCTTGCTCATTCAGGGAAGAGCAAAACATGCTAAGTTGGAACACAGTAAAGATTTAAAGAAATACCCGCAACTTGCGTATTACTAAATCTCTTTTAATAATCGATAAATACAATAAATACAATACTGCTTCATGTTCCCAAAAGGGTAAATACATCAAATATACTTAACCAAATACAAAGGCATGATCAAACCAAATCACTAGCAAATCTAATCCCAATGGCTCGAGTATGAGCGTCATGCTTTGCTTGCGATAAAGGTTTGGTGAACGGATCCGCCACATTGCTATCCGTGTGTACTCTGCTGATAACAATGTCTCCACATTCGACCACGTCCCGGATGTAATGATACTTCCGCGGAATATGTCTCGTGCGTCGGTGAGACCTTGGCTCCTTGGCAAGAGCAACCGCACCCTCGTTGTCACAGAACACCTCAACAGGGTCGGCAATGCTAGGAACCACTCCCAGATCTTGGATGAATTTCTTCATCCATACAGCCTCCTTCACAGCTTCACTGGCCGCAATATACTCCGACTCGGTAGTAGAATCGGCCACAGTGTCTTGCTTGGAGCTTCTCCAGGAAATAGCACCACCATTGAGTAGGAACACAAACCCCGATTGAGATCGGCAGTCGTCCCGATCGGTTTGGAAGCTAGCATCTGAGTAACCAGTCACCCGTAGCTCTTCTGCACCTCCATACACCAAGAACATCTCCTTAGTCCTCCGAAGATACTTGAGAATGTTCTTTACTGCCGTCCAATGAGCTTCACCAGGATTGGCTTGATATCTACTTGTCATACTCAATGCACAAGATATATCAGGCCTAGTACATAACATGGCGTACATGATCGAGCCAATTGCCGAAGCATATGGAACTCGACTCATTACTTCCCGTTCCTCAAGGGAACTCGGGCTTTGAGCCTTGCTCAACACTAAACCATGCGACATAGGTATGAACCCCTTCTTGGAATCCTCCATCCTAAATCTCTTTAGGACCTTGTCTATGTACGTACTCTGGCTCAATCCGATCAACCTGCGGGATCTATCTCTATAGATCTTGATCCCAAGAATGTAAGCCGCATCCCCAAGATCCTTCATTGAGAAACAACTCCCTAGCCAGGCTTTTACCCTTTGCAAAGTTGGGACGTCGTTCCCAATTAGTAGAATATCATCTACATAAAGAACCAGGAATACAACTATGCTCCCACTAGCTCTAATGTAAACGCATGGCTCATCCTTGCTTTTAGAGAAGCCAAACTCTTTGATCTTCTCGTCGAAACACAGGTTCCAGCTCCGAGAGGCTTGCTTAAGCCCATAAATGGACTTCTTAAGCTTGCAGACTTTATCCGGAAACTCAGGATGTACAAAACCCTCAGGCTGTGTCATATACACATCCTCTGCTAGTGTTCCATTAAGGAACGCGGTTTTGACGTCCATTTGCCAAATCTCATAATCATGAAATGCGGCAACGGCCAAAAGTATCCGGATAGACTTCATCATAGCCACCGGTGAAAAGGTTTCCTCATAGTCTATACCATGAGTTTGAGTGAAACCCTTAGCCACCAGTCGGGCCTTGAAGGTGTCTATCTCGCCATCCATGCCGATCTTCTTCTTGAAGACCCACTTGCACCCTACGGGTTTGCACCCCGGCACGGGATCAACCAAGTCCCAGACTTGATTATCCGACATGGACTGAATCTCGGATTCCATTGCCTCTAGCCACTTGGCGGACTCAGGGCCCACCACCGCATCCTGGTATTTGGTAGGCTCATCAGAGACCACTACCATGTCGGTGCCATCAGATATGTGAAAACCATATCTGTTTGGCTCATGCCGACTTCTACCAGATCTTCTAATAGGCAACGGGTTTACATCATCTCCAGCTTCATCATACTGAGATTCAACCCTCTCAGGTTGTGAGCTAGTCCCAACATCAGGTTCTACATTGGCAGTCTCTTGAATTTCTTCAAGATCAACCTTTCTCCCACTAGCGTCTTTGGATAGCAGTTCCCTCTCAAGGAACATCGCCCTTCGAGCAACAAACACCTTGTTCTCCGAAGGTTTGTAAAACAAATATCCCATAGCCCCAGCAGGATGACCAATGAAAAAGCACCTTTCGGCCCTGGGCTCCAACTTGTCCTCAACCTCACGTCTCACGTAGGCAGGACAACCCCAGACCTTTAAATATGAAATGGATGGAACCTTTCCATGCCACATCTCATACGGTGTTTTCTTAACCTTCTTTGTTGGTACGAGGTTAAGGATTCTACCGGCCGTCTCAAGCGCATATCCCCAAAACGTAACGGGAACGTCCATACGAACCATCATAGACCGAACCATATCCAACAATGTTCGGTTCCTCCTCTCGGCGACACCATTTAATTGTGGCGTCCTAGGAGGGGTCAATTGCGAGATAATCCCACAATCCCTTAGATGTTCACGGAACTCGGAACTAAGATATTCACCGCCTCTATCGGATCGTAGCATCTTAATCCTTTTCCCTAGTTGATTTTCTACCTCGTTTTGATAAGTCTTAAATACCTCAAAGGTATCCGACTTTTGTCTCAACAAGTAGACATACCCGTATCGACTATAATCATCAATAAAGGTAACGAAGTAGCGGGAATGATCTCTTGTGGCATGCTTGAACGGACCACACACATCCGTGTTAACGATATCCAACTAGTCTTGCGCCCTCTCACAAACACCGGTGAAGGGTGCTTTGGTCATCTTGCCCAATATACAAGATTCGCATACGTCATTAGACCCGTGGTCAAATGATTCCAAGATCCCATCCACTTGGAGCTTGGCGATGCGTTTCTTGTTTATGTGGCCTAACCGACCATGCCATAGAGACAATTTATCCAAAACGTTTTTGGGACCCGAATCAACATTCATGATTGATCTAGTGCTTTGCAAGCTTACGCTTGTTTCATATATGCCATGACATGGAAATGCTTTGAAATAAAAAACATCATCTTTGTAACATAAAATGCTACCATTCTCAAATTTAAAAGTAAAACCATCGTCATACAAGGCATACAATGAAATAATGTTTCTTGCCACACAGGGCGCAAAAGATACATTTAACAAAACAATAGATAAGCCAGAAGGAAAGGCGAGCTGCACACTCCCAATCTTCTCAACCGGGACAACCGCCTTGTTTCCCATGATGAGATCCAGCTCTCCATCAACCAAGTCCCTACTTCTTCTTAGTACCTGCACATTATTACAAACGTGAGTACCACACCCGCTGTCTAAAACCCAGGCGTTAGAAGTAGAAGTGTTATGGAGTTCAATCATGTACGTACCGGAGGCAGCGGCACCTTTAGAGCGAAGCTTCTTGAGGTCCTCCGTGTACTTGGGGCAACTACGCCGGTAGTGACCCTTCTCCCCGCAGAAGTAGCAGGTTGCCTCTTCCGGTGAGGTGGCAGCGGCAGCCACTTGCTTCCCCTTCGGCTCAGGGGTTGAGGTAGGTTTGGGCTTCGGTCCTTGGACCTTAGCCTTCTTCTTCCCCTTGCCCTTCTTGCCCGAAGCGGGCTGCTTCCGCTTGTTACCACCCTCATTGATGGTGAGAACGGCAGTGGAGGTGGTGGGCTTTGACTTGGCAAGCTCGCCCTCGGCGGTCTTTAGCATGCCATGCAATTCCATAATGGACTTGTCCATACTATGCATGTGGAAGTTCACAATGAACGGACCATATGCAGGAGGCAAGGATTGGAGGATGATATCAACCGCCAACTCCTTCCCCATGGGAAAGCCCAACTCCTCGAGCTGATCCACGTACCCTTTCATCTTAAGTACGTGGGAGCTCACATTGCCGCCCTCCTGCATCCGGCAACCGATGAAGGCCTTGACGCACTCATAGAGTTCTTGCCTAGCTCGCTGTTGGAACATGTCCTTCAGCTGAGAAATCATCTCAAACGCACTCACTTTCTCGAATTGCCTTTGCAATTCGGGATTCATGGTCGTTAGCATAAGGCAAGTCACGTCATTTGTGTCCTTGAGGCGTTTTTCATACGCCTCGCGGACGGCCCTCGCCGCGTTGGTAGCAGGAGCCTCCGGAAGAGGTGACTCAAGGACCTCTAGCTTCATTTCATGACGTAGGACAATTCTCAAAGTCCTATGCCAATCCATAAAGTTTGGCCCCGTGAGTTTCTCCTTCTCCAAAAATGGACGGAGTGACATGTTGGTGGTGTTGGTGTTGCTAGTAGATGCCATCTACAAGCAAAGTACGAAATGGTTAGTTATTGTTGTATTAAATCCTTGTTAAGATAATTACCCTCTTGTTATAAAAACAAATTATATTAACAAGGGCTAAGAACCTCAAAATACCCTAATCCATGACGGGTTTTCCGCGGATCACTTCATAGAGCTATTTTAGGCCGGTAAACTATTTACCAATTGCAATCCGTGATCACAACTCTTAGGCACTTGCGGGATCCTAGGTACTCTTAGCACCCATTTGGCATGTTTGATCCCTCCACACCAATTCCTCATTAACCCACTTTGACAGCTCGGCTAGAGCTCGACAACTACCAATGCGTTTTAAGTCTTGGAATTGTAAATCGTCCGTCAAGATACACGGTGGTACTCTAGCCCAATGGCCGGCTCGGCTAGAGCTCGACAACCGACCTTGCGAGTTGCCACACGCGCCTTCCACACAGTTACGCAAAACCGGTCTCGGCTAGAGCTCGACAAACCGATCTTGTTTCACTAGAATCGGGCGGTGTCATCTTACGAGTGGTGTGAGATTTACTTTTGAAAAACGGGTTTTAGTTTTTCCGGTTAAAACATTTTTAACCAATTCTTGTCTATGTGGCGCGCGGAGTTTGTAAACCAATTTAAAACTCTTTGATTTTATTATTTTGAAGAATTTTCTAGCATGCGAAGAACCTAAACATCCATGCAAGAAAAATATAAAATAAAATCAACCACGCATGTAATATAATCCGGTAACGAGCCAAATCCTATGCGTCTTGCCCATGAGCCAACGGGCAAGACTAAGTCATCTAAGGACTAGACCGAATGACCCGATGTGTGCTCCTCCCACTTGATCCATTGCGTCTCCTACCGACCTCCGGATCCAAGTACGCCAAGACACCCTCCACACGGTTCTTGTTGGTTGCTTCGGTTCACCTTTTACAATTTACAATTTTAAAAGGAAATGGCATGCAAGCCACAATTTCTATTCTAAGCTAATTCTACAAATTACAAAGAATACGAAATCGGCATGCAAGCCGTTAAAATTAGAAACCGAATAAATAGATTAATTATTACAAACCAATGTGGTACAAACCACCAAATGAATTAATACATTAATCTAAATCAACCAAACACATCTCATAGGTCATATGGCTCAAAAATTGTTACCGGATACGCATACTACAACCACATACAAGAAATCACACATCAACACATGGTGTGCCACACAAAACCATGTAAATCTTATATGTCTTGGTTAAGATTATCTAATCACTCAAGGCACTCATAATCCTATGTACATATGCATTAGGAACCTCAAACAAGTCAAAATTCCATCGTCATATATACACAATGTAAGTATATGCAATTAATCATTTTCATGCCTAAATGTTAATCCACATATAAATACATCAACCAAGACATAAGGCAACTTTAATCTAAACACAACTCAAATCTGGAACAATTCCAGCAAGTACAAATAGCCCAAAAATCCAACAAAATTGATTTAAGGCAAAACCATGCATTCTGCCAGTAAGGGGTTAGCGCCGCTAACTATAAATAGTTAGCGCCGCTAACTCAGTTTAGCGCCGCTATCGCGAGACGACATTAAAACAAGTCAGTTTACCAAAGAGGACTGTTGACTCCGACTTTAGCGCCGTTAACTAAGGTTTAGCGCCGCTAACATAGAAAAGTTAGCGCCGCTAAACACTGGACAGAACCAAAAATCACATTTTTCGGATTTTCTTGGCCATCAAGTGCAAAACCAGTGTAGAGCTGGCTCTGATACCACTGTTGGGGTTCGTGGTACACAGCAACGGAAGCATGCAAGATCAAAAACAAATTTTCAAACATAAAAGGAAACCACAAGATGAACCCCATAAGTGGATCTAACTCTACAAGCTAGTTAAGCAACTAAACAGAAGAGAAAGGAGAAGATTATACTCTTGATGTCTCTGATGGTGGTGTGATGCTAGCTCCGAACTTGTGACCTCCTTCTTCGGTTCAATCGAAGTCCACCCCGAGACTAGCGTGACCCAAGTGTACTAGCACTCCAAGTACTCTTCCCTCTCTGAAAGTACTATGAGGAACACGAACCAAAACCACCAGGAACACTCAAGGAGCTCTCTCTTCTTTTCTTAGAACACTCTTTTGATTCTAAGGGCTTATCTCTCAAATTAATCAAGAGAAACAAATGAGAAGAAAGGCTACACTTTTATAAACCCAGAGATGACTCCAGGTCTCCCCAAAGTCGGCCTGAGTGCAATGATGGCAATGCCATGCATTGGTGGAGAGAAGAGGTAAAAAGGAATAAAGTTGTTTCTGTCAGGCAGGGTTAGCACCGCTAACCGCCCACGGTTAGCGCCGCTAACCTCCCATGGTTAGCGCCGCTAACGCGGCTGATTTAGCGACGCCAGAGTTAGCGCCGCTAACCCCTGCGGGAAACCAACTATCATTATTTATCCTTTCTCACCCTCATCTTTTAGGTTGTGTCAAGGTCAACCCCCGGCGTGTGACCCGATAGGCCCATACATCATCGGTAGTGATCATTTGGCGTACGTGTGTTCGTGGGCATACTCCAACACTATGATCATCAAATCATCATATATGCATCAATCGGATTTCATATATATAATACACAAATCTATCAAACCGAGATAAAACTACAATCAACTTCATAGCATAGAATTTCTAACCTTAAGATGATAACAAATGTTCAACTTAAATGCAAGTAATATTGAAGCTTGATTTTCTTTTCTTTCTTCTTCTTCTTCGGCCGAGAGCAACCAAGCAAACACACACCCACACTTTGTTTAACTTGTAAGGAATGAGGTATGGGTTTGAGTTGGTGACAATATGGCGTGAAGACTTATACAAAGTACATCACCCACTTATTTATTTTATTAAATATTGTATTCTAAATGAAATAAATATAAATAAAACAAATAATACAAACAACAATCAATACACAACATGTCAAGTAATCACTTACTTAATTATAATTCTCAAGATTAATTAATTAATTACCTTAATTAATCTAGGCCGGGAAAGAGGGTGTAACAACCACACAGGGCTATCCTATCATATTGCGGCGAGCCAAACGTGTCACCAGGAGTCGAATATTGCAGGGGAGCCAACCCCGCTCAACAACCCAACAGCAGTCCACGTGGTACACCATGTCTTTCATGCTGGTTCCAATCTATCAAGGAACCCAGTTCCATAGAGGAACGGCGGCCTGCAGAGCCCTACCCAAGTGTATACTACTTGAGTACCGTTAGTTCCCCAATCCGTAGTCCCTAACGACCCTGGGAACCCAGCCAGATACTAACACCCGTCTACCTGAGTGACCTCCGTGTTCTCCCGTTCAGTGTCCGGACAGAACTTCATAAACAAATAGCTGATCCAATAAGGATCCAGTTCATGCGCACATATAATCACAACAATATCTTTCATATCAATAATAAGCATGCTTGTACAACTCTATCATATATTACTTCGTGTCTTACATATCAATGCACCAATCACGTGTCAACATATACCACATATAACTTACCTATTGAGACTCATGGGAAACCGGTACTCACCTCGAGATTACAGGAGGCAGATAAGCAATTGAGAATCCCAAGAGCACACAGAATCGTCCGAATCACCTAACACATTAGGTTCAGGCTTAGACACCAATTAACAACACTTAACACCACTTAAAACAGGCTACAAAGCTGTCTACACAACAGCATAGCATGCGATCGCAAGGCAACTCGCAAAGTCATATCCATGCGATCGCAAGGGATCTCCATGCGACCGCAAGGGCCCTACCCAAACCACCCCAGCTTACGATCGCATGGCTTAGCCATACGACCGCAAGGGTGGTATCAAGGGGGCTTACGATCGCAAGTTATGTACCTACGACCGCAAGTTATGTTTCCTTCGTCCTTAGACGGTAATTCACGATAACAATCCCATACGATCGCATGACCCATGCATACGATCACAAAGTACACCAATACAGCATGCGACCGTAAGGACTTTCTCATACGATCGCATGGACAACACAACATGCTTGCGATCACATAGCTACCCCATGCGATCGCATGGACACCAGTTACAGAACGTTCTTGCTCTGTTCAAACACAACAACCGTTTCTCGCGTTTTTTACTCCAAAACCCAACTTGAATCCGTATTCAAGCGTTTTTACACGATCTCTAACATATGTAGGAACTTATCAACATGATTTGGACAAGAAATCAACACAACAACACATCTAAATCTTCCATTTTGACACTACACCCTTATGAACACCAAACTAGATTTTAACAAGAAAACATAAAAGGATGATGACCTCTAGCTCAATAAGAATAGATTTCACACCTGAATCCAGCTTCTAATCCTTTCCCTTCTTGATTTCTCTTTCAATTTCTTCAAGTGTATGTGTGTAGGTGTTCACGTACGTATGCAAGTATGTGTTGTGTGTGTTTTTAGCTTATCCAGGGGATAAGAAAGAAACAGTAGGCCGACTTATAGCCTAATACCCCACGCGGGTATTTTGTTCTCCTATTCAACTTAAAACACAACTTAGGTTTATCCGTTTCAACTAACGGAGATATTTTTGGAACCATTATCCAAAACCGTTCAACTATTTGTCAACACGGTCAACTTATGACACTTTTTATATTACTACATTTTTATCTACATTTAACACCAATTAGAACCAATTAACACCATTTCACGTTTATAACACCAATTAACATATTACACACCATTTAACAACATTTATACTACAGTTAGCAACAAAACACCAGTTAAAGTCAACGTACAACTATTTGAGCTACATGTACTACAGTTCACAACTAGGCCCCACTTTGGGGTGTTACAAATCTACCCCACTTAAGAAGATTCCGTTCTCGGAATCTGATCGTCTACAAACAAGGGATGATATCTAGCTTTCATGTCGTCTTCCGTTTCCCAGGTCATATTCGAACCCAGGTTATGCTTCCATTTGACTAACACCAGTTTGATCATCTTTCTGCGCAACTTCTTGGTTTTAGAACCAAGTATTTCAACAGGTTCTTCAACTAGGCGCTTTGAAGCGTCAACCTTTAATTCCTGTAGAGGCAGAATCTGGTTCTCCTCTACCTTGCACTTACGCAGATAACACACGTTGAACGTGTTATGAATTCCAGATAGCTCTGGAGGCAACTCTAGCGTAACAGTCTGATCATTTACTTTGCGAATGATCCGAAATGGACCAATGTAACGTGGACTCAACTTGCCCTTTCTACCAAAACGAATCACCCCTTTCCGGGGAGAAACTTTCAGGAACACCTGATCGCCCTCCTGGAATACAACTGGTCTGCGTTTAGGGTCAGCATATACTTTCTGTCTATCATGGGCTGCTTTAAGCTTTTCCCACGCAATCTTCACTTTATCTGCCGTAATCTGAACAATCTCAGGTCCGGCAAACTGCTTTTCACCGGGCTCTAACCAATACGTGGGAGTACGACAACGCCTCCCATACAACATTTCATAAGGTGGCATCCCAATACTGGAGTGGTACGAGTTATTATAAGCAAACTCGACCAACGGCAATTGAGAATCCCACGCACCACCAAATTCGAGAACACATGCGTGAAGAATGTCCTCTAACGTCTGAATCGTTCTTTCTGACTGGCCATCTGTCTGCGGATGATACGCCGTGCTCAGAAGAACACGTGTACCAAGTTCATGCTGCAAACTCTGCCAAAATGTGAAGCAAATCTCGCATCACGGTCAGACACAATTGAACATGGCAAACCATGTCGTGACACCACTTCATCTACATACAACTTTGCTAACTTTTCTAGCGGAGTAGACTCACTGATAGCTAGAAAATGAGCGCTCTTGGTCAACCGATCAACAATGACCCAAATAGCATCATGACCCCTAAGGGTCTTTGGCAACTTTGTCACAAAGTCCATCGTAATGTGATCCCATTTCCACTCAGGGATCTCAAGTTACTGTAAACTGCCATAAGGCTTCTGATGCTCTGTCTTAACTTACGCACAAATCTGACATTCCTCCACCAAGGAAGCAATGTCTCGTTTCAAAGTAGGCCACCAATACAATGCCTTTAAATCATGATACATCTTTGTGCTGCCCGGATGAACTGACAGCCTAGATTTGTGAGCTTCCTACAGAATCAGCTCACGATTATCACCATGAAGAGACACCCACACGCGAGACTGAAAAGTCTTAAGTCCGCGAGTATCATCAACAAGTTGATCTTTCAACTTTTTCATCGTTTCTGCTTTGAGATTATCATCTTGCAACACCACTTGCTGCGCTACCTTCAATCGAGCAATGATATCGGGAACCACAGTAAGTTTCATGAATCTAGCATCTACTGTAGACTTCTTGCGACTCAATTCATCCGCCACCACGTTGGCCTTACCAGGATGGTAGCGAATTTCACAATCGTAATCTTTTATCAACTCGAGCCATCTGCGTTGCCTCATGTTGAGCTTGAAGGGTTTTTGAACCTGACCAAACCACCATATGACTCAAACTGGTCAATCCTGGGTTTGATTCCACTGGTTCAATCCTAAAAGCGGAACTGGATTGAACACAACCCTCTAAACCATAAAAGGGTTAGGATCTTTAAAACTTTAAATGATCAACATAGTTTCTTAACAAACAATCCATAGATAAGGTTATAAGATTATACCTGAACAAAAACTTTAGGATTGCTAAAGATAGTCCACCACTACTGCACCTCCGATTGAACTGGCTGCTAGACCGCTCCTCGATCACCAAACCTTCAAACTGTGAAGACCTCCCTCGTGTATGCGTGCGTCGATCAACACAAGACCAAAAACCGAGAGTATGTGTGTATTCCTTCGTAATCACCAAGTCGCAAAACACCTTGGTGTTTTCTTCTTGGTTCAGTTTCGACGAGAGGAGAAGGAACCGAGAGAGAGAGAGAGTTCGAACGAGAGAGAGAGAGCCGAGATCGAGATTTGAGAGGGAGAGATGGTGGCTAGGGTTAATCCTTTTGTCTCATATCTTAATCCTTAAGGCTTAACATATATTTATAATGATTATTTTGGACCTAAGCCCGTTTAATTAAAAGCTCACTGGTTTTAATTAAACTTTCAATCTCTTCACTTTGACCCCCTGGACTTTACTAGTTAATTAATTAACTATTAATTAACTTAGTCAATTAAATATTAAAACTTAATATTTAATTCTCCTTAAATAATAAATAACTATTTATTATTTATTTCTTTCTACTAATTAATCCAAACTGGATAATTATTTATATCTCTCAATAATTAATACTACTGATTAATTATTCGTTTATCTCTTTAATAATTAATCTAACTGATTAATTATTTACTCTTTCTCTTTAATAATTAATCTAACTGATTATATATTTCCACACAGATTTATGGTGAAATCCAACTGTTCTGAATTGGGTGTGTAGCAGTGTGACCCTTTAGTCTCTTATAACATTGGATACAATATGCCCGTTAATTATCTCTGCACATAATCCAACAGACTCCCACTTGTGCAAGATAAGTAACTGTTACTGTACATTGTTAGCCTAAGGAGGTCCCTTGCCAGACACTTAGGGTAACCAGGTTATAAGAACTCTTATACCACAAAGTAACTTGTGATAAAACTTCATAAGTAACCTGCTTAGAAGTGACCTGTTATAAACTAACTGTTTATAAACTAAACTATCATAAACTCCCTGTTTATGAATGGGTACGTTTTTATATATACAAACTTGCATATATATAGGTTTGTCCCTTGCAGCGCGATATTTCAATTTTGAGCATGAGCATGGAAAAAGTCAACTCAGAGACTCAAGAATTTGTTCATGACATACTTGATCTTGAAACTGTGTGATAAACGACAAAGAACAGATCAGTTCGTTTGGGCACGGCCGTGCACTTACAAGTTTCTCTAATCAGTCAAGGGGCCCGGAAATATCTCTCCTAAAAAAGAGGTGCAATTACCATCTTGCATATTTGCATTTGGCAACACGGCTCCCACTGAATCTAGACACGCCCCTTATGACTACCCTGTTACGGCGTGGCGTTAGAACGCGCTAAGAAGACAACAATTACCGCATCCCAAACCAAATACCTCAGGCTTGAGGATAACCTATGTGATAAATACTTTTGACACGAATCTACGAAGTATTTTTCACGGTGGCGCAATCCAATATTCGTAACCCTAACGAATATCCGTAAATTTTGGTCCGCAAAAACCGTTCGCAGCTATATTCGATATACTTTCGAATCTACCCCAAAATTACAATGACTTTATAACCCTATCAAGGTTCCCACCAAGATAAGTAGTCACGGATAGTGTTTCGAATAAACCTAGTTTATTCCTGGATAAACCAAAACATACAAAATTGTGAAGAACAATGAAACTAATTTCTACACCCTTCCATATTCCTCACTGGAATAAAGATGTATAATTTCTACCATCTCATTGACTCGATTCACGGTGTCTATTTGAATTACTTATTATTTTACATTTGTAACTTATCACGGATTACAAGAAAAATAATATGATTATAAACCTTAAAACACACGACTAGTACCATGAAGTACTCTTTCTTGGTTTTGCTAGAAATCGTTGTTGCAACCTAAGAACAAATCTAGACTTACTTATTTTATAAAATTCCTTAAACTTGGAGAAAACTGGAAATAACTCCAAAGTTTCTGATTTTACAAAATAACCTCTCTGTAATTAAAACTTTAATTACATGTGTAGATATATTAAATCTTACTAGATTTTGTTATCTATTTGAAACGATAAGACTTTCTTACACCTACTGCTAAGAACCTTGAAATTAGATTCCCTGTGTATACCAACACTGATCTGATATCACTACTAAGAATGTTAAAGAACATCCTATTTATCATTTCTAACGTTAACCAACCAACAATATTAAGCTGACTCACTGAACGTTTTAGAACGTATATAATTTCTATTATTTAAGTCATAACTTGACTCAAATTCTTGCAATGATATCTTTACTGAGTACCTCTCAATAAATCATGCATTCCTTGGATTAGTTCTTTCTCAAGAACTTACTGTTTTAGATAACTTCTAAAAACATCCAATAATTATATACTCTAAAAGCTCAAATTTGTATTTATCACACTGGTTAAATTTTTTTTTATTAACTCTGATAAATACATTAGTCAGGTGCTCCCACTATCTTTTATGAAAAAGTGCATTCTTTAAATCATCCTTTTAGGCCTTAGTCAAAAACTTGACTACCATGCCTAAAACTTGTGTTCCAAACACATGTTTTAAAGAACTTAGTTTTTGCAAGAAATTTGTTTTATGAAACCAAGAACTTGGATCTCCCATATATCCATCTTTCCAATTACGGAAAATGGTTTCATTAAACTTACCATGATCACAAGTATAAAACACTCATAATGGTATTTTAAATTTCTTTCCTTAAAACATTTAGTATAAAACTCCTTGATTATAATAACTATTATAATCACTTTTATACTTTCTTAAACGTTTTATCAAAAAACTACCTTACCTGGAAATAGTGACTATTATTTCCATATGTTCGTGACCTTTCGGACAATCTCGTTTCCAATGTCCGGCCTCGCCACACCTGAAGCACCGATTCTCGGTACTTGCCTTGTTTGGCTTCGGCTTCTTGCCCTTGTTGTCGTTATTAGCCCTGGGTGCATTCTGGCTGGGCTGGGCCTTGCCCTTTCCTTTTCTGTTGCGCCCCTTCCTCTTCTTACGTCCACCATGTCCCACCATAAGAATGTCCTTAGACTTGGTCCCGATACTCTGCTCAGCTGTCTTGAGCATGGAGTGCAACTCAGCCACGAAATTCTCGATGTTGTTCATGTTGTAGTTGAGTATAAAAGGCTTATAGTCATCTGACAACGAGTTGAGTATCGTATCCGTTGCTAGCTGTAACGGTACTGGGTGCCCAAGTCTCTCTTGGTGGTCCATGTAACCTTTCATTTTCATGACATGGTCACTGACCGAGGTCCCCTTTGCCATCTTGCACGAGTTAAATGCCCTAGTGACATCATAACGCTCTGTGCGGGATTGCTCGTGGAACATGTCCCTCAGCTGGCGGATCATGTCACAAGCAGGAGTTTCCATCATGCTTGATTGCAACTCTGGACTCATAGTTGCAAGCATGAGGCAGCTAACATCCAAGGCGTCATTGGAGCGCTTCTGAAAAGCCTCCCTGACCTCTGCCCTGGCATGGGGGATTTCCTAGAGGTTGTTCTAGGACATGCCACTTTCTCTCGTGCCTCAGCACGATCCGAAGATTTCTCTCCCATGTGAGAAAGTTGGACCCGGTGAGCTTATCCTTCTCAAGGATTGAGCGGAGAGAGAGGTTATTAGTACTAGTAACGTTGGTTGCCGTCTACAAATTAATACCTTGGTTTTATTAGTAATTGCAGATAAACTTTCTAATTATATATCATCAAACCCATAAATAATATATATTAGACGTAGGACCCATATTTCACATACTTGACGCAAGGTTTGGGCACTTCCCGCCAAGTCATGCTATTTCTGGTAGGTAACACTATGTACCAATCGTACCTAACTGATACGACTCCTAGAACCTCGTAGAGCACTTACACCCAGTCTAGTATGTTTAAGTCTACTCTAGTGCTTTTTGGGCCGGGACTCCCCATTATCACCAAAATAGATCGCACCACCTAAGACAGCATGAATTCTGGCCGGGGCTCCGATTATCGCAGAATCTTTCATGCCCTTTCCCGCAATGGTTTGAACCCGGATGCCCAAGGTTTGGGCACTTCCGACACCCGAGTACCGTTTAACAGTCAAGGTGTACCATTAGGTGGGTAGCACACTGATCTAAGATTTTTCTTGGGTTTTAATTAAGTTCAATAAAAAATTTAATTTTCCAGTTTTTGAAAAACAATTTTAAAACTAACTGTTTTAAAAATACGATTTATATGTGTACCTGAACTAGGTGCACAAAACGGCTTTTATAAGTTCCAAACTTATAACCTTGACAAAACTTTTAAATTTATAAAAATTTAATTAATACGACTACCAGACTAAGTCATATTCTAGTTTGTCATAAAGCGTGGTTTTTCACTGTTTAATAGCAACCTGTTATTAAACCCATTTTATTTACTATCACACGCATGTATATACATACCATATATATATATATATATATATGAAAAAACAGTACATAAATAACAACCACGCAGATAATAATAAGCATATAAAGCCCTATAGTTTTGCCAACTAATCCTAAGGTCAATCCTAAGGATGAAATGACTTGGATTCGCCTTTCTTGATGTGTTGATCCCACTAGCCTTGACACCTCCCCAAAGTATCCTTGCTACGCGTATAGAACACCATTTTCTTGATCGCCTTCTTCAAGTCCATTTTGGTTGAAAGAAAAAAAAACTACTACTAATCTATTACAAATACAATATTGAATGGGGTTGTAAATGGCACGCAGGCCTCCCCGAACCAGTACAATATTACAAATAAGAAAGAGACTGTAATTGACACGCAGGCCTTCCCAAAAACCAAAAAAAAGAAGAAATGCAAAACGAGTCCTAAGTCGGCAAAACTATAGCTATCACAACCACACAATTATATATAAGCACTATATATATAAAAGTCAACCACACAGTTATAATATAAACAATAAACTGTGCTGTTAAGCACACAACCTGATTTGTCTAAACTTTCTCATTTATCCTTTTGATTAATACCTATTAACCAAAAATGAGAATTATGATCTTCTATTTTAACTTGACCAAAAATTAGTTTTTCAACAAAAAATTAAAACTTGATCTCATTCAAAACCTGAATGAAATCCTCACGTCGAGTTTTATTACTAGTTTTCCAAAAGCTTAAAACAGACAACCTTGGTCATTTAAATACTATCTTATTTGTTTCTCCATAATATTATATAAACTTTATCCTTTTAGACTTTATTCAAAAATGACTTAAACTAGTCATAATAAATAAATATCTAAACTAATATATATTTTAACTAAACTAATTATAATATATATAACACTAGTTTATATAATACCTTATTAATTTTATAACTTAAAATTAATAATCCTTTTGTAACAATCTGGAAAAACAATCTTGAGCCAACATCTCTTGTTAAGCCGCACAACCCACTGGGCCGAGACCCTCTTGGGCCGAGAACCGATTTAACCAAAAACTACTTGGGTCGAAACCCTGCTGGACCGTGTTCCTCCTTGGGCCGAGACCTACCTGGATCGTGATCCACCCTGGGCTGAAGAACACCTTAGGCTGAAGCCCTTTGGGCCGTGGCGTACTGGGTGGAAGTCACTTGGGCCGAAGCCCACTCTGACCCTTAGCGCCGCTAAAACCATTTTAGCGCCGCTAACGGTCACGGCAATGGTTTCGGTTCCCGTTTCCCGATTAATACTGTAATATTTTAAATCCTTTTTAATCTATTAAAACTAACTGTTTTAATATACAGATTAAACACTGGATTTAATTCAAAAACCTAAAAAACTATTAATTATTAATATTAACAGAACTTGTTTTATTAATAATTAATTATCCTGAAACTTGATTTTAACCTTTTTAAAACAAAAGTTCAAAAATACTGGTTAAGATATGTTGGGAAATTTGCTAAGTCATTGAAACTGTTGAACATGCAAAGGTAAAACTGTTAGAGTATTTTGGGGATAACAGTTGAAAAACTGTTAGATGGATACGAAAACAGTTGTAACTAACAGTTGCTGCAAGGTTTACAACTGTTAGTACGAAAGCTCAGAACTGTTAGAAGGCCTTGAAGTGAAGACTGTTAGAAGACATGCAGAACTGTTTCATCAACAAACAGTTTCTGTTGAGCTATATTTGGAAAATCCTATCTTTGAAGATATCTCGAAATACTCTGAAGATCATCAAGATTATCTCGGAAGATAGAAGATTACCTAACTGTCAACAATTCAAGGAGGATCAAGAGTCTATATATACTTCATTAGATGATCAATTTAGTACGACGGCTTGATCTTATTATTCAAAGCATTTGTTCTTATTGTTATTTTTTCTGAAAGTGTTTAGCCTCTAAGTTTCATTAAATCCTAAGAACAGTTTGTGTTCTTCGTTTAACACAAAAGTTAGATTAGAGGTGTAGGTGAATATTGTAATCATCAATGGTTATTAATAAACATCTGACAGTTGAAAGTATTCTTATTGTGTTGATTGATTTGAATTGCTATTTTGTTAAAAACCTTTTAATCAATTAAGTGTGATTCCGCAACTTCTTAGTTGATTGTGGTCATAGTTAAAGATTAACTTTTATTTTACTCTGATTTATTAAAAGTTAGTTCTTGTTATTTGATATATTCTATATCCGATCCTGACAAGTGGTATCAGAGCCTTATCATTAAGGTTCCTTTGATCACCGGTTTAAGGTTTTTGCTTTACCTTGCTTTAATATATATTTTTTAAACTGTCTTTAAATCAATTTGTTTCAATGGATTCGGGAGGTTCTTCTGATAACAGTGGGTCAGGATCCAACATTCGTTTTCCCATGCTCAAACCATCTGATTTTGAGATGTGGAAACTAAGAATTAAACAGCATGTCCAACTAATGGACTATGCTGTTTGGAAAATCATTGAAACTGTTCCCACTAATCCCATTGAACTGGATGAGAATGGAAAACCAAAGAAGAAACCACCACCAAAGACAGATGCTGAAAAGAAGGATAGAATGATTGAGATGAAAGCCCTCAGCATCCTTCAGATTGCAATTCCCAATGAGTATCAACATCAATTCAAGAAATTTGATGATGCTCATGAACTTTGGAATGCTCTGGAAAAGAGGTTTGCTGGGAATGCTAGTTCTAAGAGAAACCAAAGAGATCTTCTTAAACAAGCCTATGAGAACTTCACCAGTGGGAAAAATGAGAGTATCACCCAAATCTTTGATAGGTTTTACAAACTGGTGAGTCAACTGGAGAGTGCTAAGGTTAGGCTTGATCAAGATGAGATAAATAGAAAGTTTCTTAGGTCTCTAGGTGATGAATGGACTGTGTTTGCTGCACAATGGAGAACCAAGGATTCTCTTGAAGACATAGAGTTAGATGACCTCTATAATAGTTTGATAGTGTTTGAGGGAGAGATAGAGGGAAAAAGAAAAACTGTTATCCCTAGCCACAATGCTGCTCTCCTGTCTTCCTCAGGTATGGAATCAAACCATTCATTAACTAACTCTATTGATAGTTGTGCAGGTACTAGTTCTGTTGTTGGACTGGATATGAATACTCCAGATGCAGTTCTTGAAGCTTTTCTTGCCAGCCATGCACATTCAACCCTCACCAATGAGGATCTTGAACAAGTGCACCCTGATGATCTTGAGGAGATGGATCTTAAATGGCAGATGGCCATGCTTACTGTTAGAGCCAAGAGGTTCATTAAAAGGAATGGAAGGCAAAACATGAATTTCAGAGCTGATGGCAAGGCTGGATTTGACAAGTCAAAGGTGAGATGCTTCAAATGTCAACAACTTGGCCACTTTGCAAGAGAATGCAGATCTGGTGGACAAGTTCAGAATCAAGGTCAGAGGTCAACTCAGAACCATACCTCCTCAGCATTGGTCTCACAAGAAGGCCATGGATTTGATTGGAGTGATCAAGCAGAGGAGGCTACCAACAACAAAGCTTTGATGGCATTGACTGACTCCTCCATCAAGATGGATTCTCCAGAATATGAGGAAATACAGGTATCTTCTAAACTATGTCCTGGTGAATGTAGAGCTATTGTTAAGAGGTTTAGAGAGCACAATAAGAAAGTATGTGCTGCTCTAAGTAAAATGGAGGAGAGAAGGTATGAGTATACTGCTGTGATAGAAGATCTTGAAAAGAAAATTAAAGACTATCAGGCTAATGAACTGCAAATGGACTATGATAGAAAATATCATAAGTGGGAGAAAGAGCAGTTTCAAGATGAGATTGATAGTCTGAAAAAGAAATTGGTTGAAAAAGAAAGCAAGGTGGATGAACTCACAAAGAAATTGGAGGGTGTGGACATTGATCTTGGAATGTTCAAGGCTGCAAACCTTAAGCTTGAGACTCTGCTACAATCTCAAGTAAGAGACAAGGTGAAAACTGGACTTGGATATAAGGAAACCCCACCTCCATACAATCACACATATATAACACCTTTGTCTGAGGCAGCTGATAGATATGTCAATGAACCTTTGGCAGATGAATTGAAGACAACTGATCCAAAGTTTGAGAGTTATGAAGATGAAGTTCTGTCTGTAGTAAGTGTTGAAGATATTGAAATAGTTGTGAAGAAAGATGAAGTGATTCCATATGAAAATCACATCTGTTGTGAACCCATTTCCACAAAACCATCTTTCAAGCCTGTGGTGTTTGTAAAAGCATCCACAGAATCCCTCATCACTGAGCCAACACCTTCAAAAGCTATTCAATCCATTGAAAGTTCCACAACTGTTGCCAATAGTCCCCATCTTTACACTAACAGTTCTCTCAAGAACCCAAACAGTTCTAAGCTAAAAAGCCCAACTGTTAGTACAAAAGCCAAAGGAAAGGAGAAAGTTGGTGAGGTTGTGTATGCAAAGAAGAAGATGGAAGCTTCAAAATCTCAGGCTAAACCCAAGCCTAAGAAAAGGCATACTGAAATGCCTGCATGCACATGCCAAAAACATGGTGTCCAAAAGTTTCCTCAATCTGCAGCTGTTAGAGGAAATCAAAGAAATCGAAACCAATTCTGGTCACAGAGAACTGGTTTACCTATTGTGAAAACCAAAAAGTGCTACATTTGTGGGAGATCTAATCATTTAGTTCAAGACTGTTACTATAACCCACAGACCAATGGCATTCAAAACAAAAGTTCCAAAAGACAAAATAACAGTTCTAAAACTGTTAAGTCAAAGCAGATCAACAGTTCTAAGACTGCTAAGCCAAAACTGGCAAACAGTTCTACAACTGTTACATCCAAACCAACTTACAGTTCCAAAACTGTTTTAACAAAACCAAAAACTGCTGGTTTGGCTTGGATGAAAATTCAAAAACAAACTGATTCTGGAGAAGGTAAAACTGTACTTCAAACTGAAAATCAAAAGGAATCACAAGTTGATTCATCTGTTTTACCAACTCCACCAGCTGTTTGTTCAAAGGTGTCCACTGTTAATCACAACAGTTGGAAACCACATGTTCTTACAAAGTACTCTTCACACAAATTAGAGAAATCTAATTTGGATGAAATCAAAAAGAACAAAACTCTGTTTAAGTACTATGACTTGAATGGTGTACCCAAGACCTGCATGGCCTGGGTACTTCCTGCTACTAACTGATTTTATTTGTGCAGAGCATTCATAGGGCCAATCATGGATCTATCTGGCATGTGGATAGTGGATGCTCAAGGCACATGACTGGAAATCCACAATGTTTGAAGGATTTCAGAAACATCAATGGTGGATTTGTAGCATTTGGAGGAAATGCTAAGGGAGGAAAAATCACAGGTAAAGGAGCTGTTGAGGCAGGTACAATTACATTTAATGATGTTTTCTTTGTTGAACAGCTTAAGTACAATTTGTTAAGTGTATCTCAAATCTGTGACAATGGAAACAAAGTTTTGTTTACAGATTCAGAATGCATTATTCTTTCAAAAGATTTTAAACTAAATGAGAAGGATGTTCTTTTAAGAACACCTAGAAAAGATAATGTATACTGTCTTGATACACAAAAGATTGCTAAACAGAATGTGTTAAGCTGTTTACTCTCCAAGGCATCTCATGATGAGTCTGCCATTTGGCATAGGAGGATGTGTCACATGAATTTTAAAACCATGAATTTGTTAGCTAAAAACAATTTGGTAAGAGGTTTGCCCCAAAAAGAGTTCTCATGTGATGATCATTGTGTGGCATGTCTTAAAGGCAAGCAACACAAAACTTCTTATAAGTCCAAAGAGATTTCTTCCATTACTGCACCTTTACAACTATTGCATATGGATCTTTTTGGTCCTACTTCTGTAGTGAGTATAGGGAAGAAAGCCTACTGTTTAGTCATAGTTGATGATTTCACCAGGTTTACTTGGGTTCAATTTCTTAGAACTAAGGATGAAACTGCTGAGTTAGTTAAGTCTCTTATTCTTAAAATTGAAAATCAATCTGATTTGAAGGTGAAAGTCATTAGATCTGACAATGGTTCTGAATTTAAGAACTATGAACTAAACAGTTTTTGTGAAAGTAAAGGTATTGAAAGACAATTTAGTGCCCCTAGGACTCCCCAACAAAATGGAGTTGCTGAGAGAAGGAATAGGACTTTGATAGAGGCTGCTAGATCCATGTTAGCTGATTCTAGGCTTCCAATGACATTCTGGGCAGAAGCAGTGAACACTGCCTGCTATGTTCAGAATAGAGTACAAGTAGTCAAGTCCAAAGGGAAAACTCCTTATGAGTTGTTCCTCAAGAGAAAACCTTTAATCAACTTCTTCAAACCATTTGGGTGTCCTTGTACTATCCTTAATACCAAATCACAATTAGGCAAGTTTGAGAGTAAGGCTGAAGAAGGTTTCTTTGTAGGATACTCCACTCAAAGTAAAGCTTATAGAGTTTTTAACAATGTCACTAGAATCATAGAAGAGAGTATGAATGTCTCTTTTAATGAGAATAGGATCAATATTGCAGGTAAAGGACCTGATTGGTTATTTGATATTGATGCATTGTCTAACTCTCTTTCTTTTGATTATTCTACTGAAACAACTACAGGTGCCTCAACAACACTTGGTGAAAATCATCAAACAACTTCCACTGAACCCGATTGTCAAACAACTTCCACCAACCCGAACAGTTTTGACACTGTTAGCTCGAAACCAACAACTGTTGGTTCAAACAAAGTTACTGAAGACTTTGTTGTGATTCCTTTGCTTCAACAAGAGCTCTCCAATGCTGTTGATCCGTTGATTGATGCTGAATCTTCAAAGGACATGGAATCTCATGATCCTCTACAACACACTGACTCTGCATCCTAAACAGTCACTGATCAAGTGTATCCTGAAGTTTCAAGTGAATGTGAGTTCAATTTGTCTAATCTAGGGAATGAACTGACTGAAGAAAACATTCCTACATCAAGAGTTCACAAGATTCATCCAATATCACAAATAATTGGTGATCCAACCACTCCTATCAGAACAAGGAATATGCTGCAAAATGAAAACAGTGGTGTGGATCTTGCCCAATTTGATGTGAATGCCTGCTTTCTATCTCAAATAGAACCAAAGAAAGCAATTGAGGCATTGAAAGACCCTTCATGGGTGGAAGCAATGCAAGAAGAACTCTTACAATTTCAAATTCAGCAAGTTTGGAAGTTGGTTGAGCTTCCAAGAGGCAAAAGAGTAATTGGCACCAAGTGGGTATTTAGAAACAAGAAAGATGAAAGAGGGATTGTAATCAAGAATAAGGCAAGACTGGTTGCACAAGGCTACACACAAGAGGAAGGAATAGACTATGATGATGTTTTTACACCTGTTGCAAGGATTGAAGCCATTAGACTATTTCTTGCTTTCGCAAGCTTCAAAGGATTTAAGGTGTATCAAATGGATGTCAAGTCTGCTTTTCTCTATGGAACTATTGATGAAGGAGGTATATGTGTGTCAACCCCCTGGCTTTGAAGACTCAAAGTACCCTGACAAGGTATATAGGTTGGATAAAGCTCTATATGGTCTACATCAAGCTCCTCGAGCTTGGTATGAGACATTATCATCCTATCTCCTTGAGAATGGTTTTAAGAGAGGCACAATTGACAAAACATTGTTTACAAAGATTGTTAAAACAGAGATTTTGCTTTTTCAAATCTATGTTGATGATATAATCTTTGGATCCACTAATGACAGCTTGTGCAAAGAATTTGAAGTCATTATGCACAAAAGGTTTCAGATGAGTTCAATGGGTGAACTCACATTTTTCTTGGGATTACAAGTCAAACAGAAGCCCACTGGTATTTTTCTAAGCCAATCTAAGTATGTCAAGGACATATTGGACAAGTTTGGCTATCAAGATGTGAAGCTGGCAAGTACTCCAATGGAGACACACAAACAGTTGGGAGCAGATTCTGAGGGGGAGGATGTTGATATACATCTCTATAGATCAATGATTGGTTCATTAATGTACTTAACTGCTTCCAGACCTGATATAATGTTTGCTGTTTGTGTTTGTGCCAGGTTCCAATGCAGTCCAAAGATGTCACACCTGTTTGCTGTAAAGAGGATCTTTAGATATCTCAAAGGCCAACCAAAATTGGGACTTTGGTATCCTAAAGATTCACCTTTTGATTTGGTGGCATATTCTGATAGTGACTATGGTGGAGCCAATGTGGACAGAAAATCAACCTCTGGAGGATGTCAATTCTTTGGATCAAGGCTGGTTTCATGGCAATGCAAGAAACAAACAACAGTTTCAACTTCAACAGCTGAGGCTGAATATATTGCTGCATCAAGCTGCTGTTCACAAGTGTTATGGATCCAAAATCAGCTTCTGGATTATGGTTTGTCTTTCTTAAATACCCCTATTTATGTTGATAACACCAGTGCTATTAGCATAGTTAATAATCCAGTGAAGCATTCTAAAACCAAGCACATTGAAATCAGATTTCACTTCATAAGAGACTGCAATGAAAAGAGATTAATCCAAGTTATGAAAATTCATACTGATGATCAATTAGCTGATTTGTTCACTAAAGCTTTTGATGTGAGCAGATTCAACTTTTTGATTTCCAACATTGGAATGATTAACTTGGACTAACAGTTGTTCATTATTCCATGTTTTTCACACTAACAGTTTGCAACTGTTAGTTACGTTTTCTAACAACTGTTGTCATTTAAGTATTCAGAGAAGGAAATGCAATTTCACACATCAGTTTTGGACATATTTGATGTCCTGTCTCACAAACAGTTTTCACACCCATGACTGTCCCTGTTAAGAGGTAAAGGTAAATTCACTTTCTTGAATCAACAGTTCCAGACTGATAAAGGTGTGTCATTTTGCTTGTAATATAGTGAATTTGATATGACAAGTCACTGCATGCTATTAATGGAAATTACTGGACATTAATGGTCATTAATGGCTATTAACGGACATTAATGCCTCCCAGTTTCTCTATAAATAGCCTTGCACCCATCCTTCACAAATCACACCTACATTTGCACACACTTCTCTCTGCAAATGGCTACTAACTTCTTTCTCATAAACTTCAAAGATATTAATGTTAGACAAAGTTATGTAACCATCCCTGCCCCATTTGTAAGAATGCATGAGCTTTGGCAATACTCATCATGTGTTCTTGAGATGCATGATGATCGAGATAGGTTCACCTTGACACAGCATCCAGATCCACGTAGGCCAAATAAACCAATTGATCATATTCGTATAAGAGGTGATTTTGAAAATTTCACTCTCTTCCATGAATTGCCTACACCATGTTGTCTAAGATTCGTCTTGAACCTGGCAGGCACTACAAACTCCGAAGTATGGTTCAATGTTCGAAGATATAATACTCATAACCACCAGAGGGCCTCAGATGATGATGCAGTGGAAGTCATTGTAATAGATGACTAGTTCCACTGATGTTGAATTAGTAATTGCAGATAAACTTTCTAATTATATATCATCAAACCCATAAATAATATATATTAGACGTAGGACCCATATTTCACATACTTGACGCAAGGTTTGGGCACTTCCCGCCAAGTCATGCTATTTCTGGTAGGTAACACCCTGTACCAATCGTACCTAACTGATACGACTCCTAGAACCTCGTAGAGCACTTACACCCAGTCTAGTATGTTTAAGTCTACTCTAGTGCTTTTTGGGCCGGGACTCCCCATTATCACCAAAATAGATCGCACCACCTAAGACAGCATGAATTCTGGCCGGGACTCCCGATTATCGCAGAATGTTTCATGCCCTTTCCTGCAATGGTTTGAACCCGGATGCCCAAGGTTTGGGCACTTCCGACACCCGAGTACCGTTTAACAGTCAAGGTGTACCATTAGGTGGGTAGCACACTGATCTAAGATTTTTCTTGGGTTTTAATTAAGTTCAATAAAAAATTTAATTTTCCAGTTTTTGAAAAACAATTTTAAAACTAACTGTTTTAAAAATACGATTTATATGTGTACCTGAACTAGGTGTACAAAACGGCTTTTATAAGTTCCAAACTTATAACCTTGACAAAACTTTTAAATTTATAAAAATTTAATTAATACGACTACCAGACTAAGTCATATTCTAGTTTGTCATAAAGCGTGGTTTTTCACTGTTTAATAGCAACCTGTTATTTAAACCATTTTATTTACTATCACACGCATGTATATACATACCATATATATATATATATATATATATATATATATATATATATATATATATATATATATATATATATATATATATATATATATATATATATGAAAAAACAGTATATAAATCACAACCACGCAGATAATAATAAGCATATAAAGCCCTATAGTTTTGCCAACTAATCCTAAGGTCAATCCTAAGGATGAAATGACTTGGATTCGCCTTTCTTGATGTGTTGATCCCACTAGCCTTGACACCTCCCCAAAGTATCCTTGCTACGCGTATAGAACACCATTTTCTTGATCGCCTTCTTCAAGTCCATTTTGGTTGAAAGAAAAAAAAACTACTACTAATCTATTACAAATACTATATTGAATGGGGTTGTAAATGGCACGCAGGCCTCCCCGAACCAGTACAATATTACAAATAAGAAAGAGACTGTAATTGACACGCAGGCCTTCCCAAAAACCAAAAAAAAAGAAGAAATGCAAAACGAGTCCTAAGTCGGCAAAACTATAGCTATCACAACCACACAATTATATATAAGCACTATATATATAAAAGTCAACCACACAGTTATAATATAAACAATAAACTGTGCTGTTAAGCACACAACCTGATTTGTCTAAACTTTCTCATTTATCCTTTTGATTAATACCTATTAACCAAAAATGAGAATTATGATCTTCTATTTTAACTTGACCAAAAATTAGTTTTTCAACAAAAAATTAAAACTTGATCTCATTCAAAACCTGAATGAAATCCTCACGTTGAGTTTTATTACTAGTTTTCCAAAAACTTAAAACAGACAACCTTGGTCATTTAAATACTATCTTATTTGTTTCTCCATAATATTATATAAACTTTATCCTTTTAGACTTTATTCAAAAATGACTTAAACTAGTCATAATAAATAAATATCTAAACTAATATATATTTTAACTAAACTAATTATAATATATATAACACTAGTTTATATAATACCTTATTAATTTTATAACTTAAAATTAATAATCCTTTTGTAACAATCTGGAAAAACAATCTTGGGCCAACATCTCTTGTTAAGCCGCACAACCCACTGAGCCGAGACCCTCTTGGGCCGAGAACCGATTTAACCAAAAACTACTTGGGTCGAAACCCTGCTGGACCGTGTTCCTCCTTGGGCCGAGACCCACCTGGATCGTGATCCACCCTGGGCTGAAGAACACCTTGGGCTGAAGCCCTTTGGGCCGTGGCGTACTGGGTGGAAGTCACTTGGGCCGAAGCCCACTCTGACCCTTAGCGCCGCTAAAACCATTTTAGCGCCGCTAACGGTCACGGTAATGGTTTCGGTTCCCGTTTCCCGATTAATACTGTAATATTTTAAATCCTTTTTAATCTATTAAAACTAACTGTTTTAATATACAGATTAAACACTGGATTTAATTCAAAAACCTAAAAAACTATTAATTATTAATATTAACAGAACTTGTTTTATTAATAATTAATTATCCTGAAACTTGATTTTAACCTTTTTAAAACAAAAGTTCAAAAATACTGGTTAAGATATGTTGGGAAATTTGCTAAGTCATTGAAACTGTTGAACATGCAAAGGTAAAACTGTTAGAGTGTTTTGGGGATAACAGTTGAAAAACTGTTAGATGGATACGAAAACAGTTGTAACTAACAGTTGCTGCAAGGTTTACAACTGTTAGTACGAAAGCTCAGAACTGTTAGAAGGCCTTGAAGTGAAGACTGTTAGAAGACATGCAGAACTGTTTCATCAACAAACAGTTTCTGTTGAGCTATATTTGGAAAATCCTATCTTTGAAGATATCTCGAAATACTTTGAAGATCATCAAGATTATCTCGGAAGATAGAAGATTACCTAACTGTTCAAGGAGGATCAAGAGTCTATATATACTTCATTAGATGATCAATTTAGTACGACGGCTTGATCTTATTATTCAAAGCATTTGTTCTTATTGTTATTTTTTCTGAAAGTGTTTAGCCTCTAAGTTTCATTAAATCCTAAGAACAGTTTGTGTTCTTCGTCTAACACAAAAGTTAGATTAGAGGTGTAGGTGAATATTGTAATCATCATTGGTTATTAATAAACATCTGACAGTTGAAAGTATTCTTATTGTGTTGATTGATTTGAATTGCTATTTTGTTAAAAACCTTTTAATCAATTAAGTGTGATTCCGCAACTTCTTAGTTGATTGTGGTCATAGTTAAAGATTAACTTTTATTTTACTCTGATTTATTAAAAGTTAGTTCTTGTTATTTGATATATTCTATATCCGATCCTGACAAGATAAAGTTTTAGATAAAAAGTTTATCCTTGTTAACCGTTTAAACACAAACATGGTTTAAACCTAACTGGTTAAAATCAAACTTTTATGAACTGGATAAAAACAGAAAAACTTGTTTTTATCCCTATGGTTTTCGAAAAACTTAAAAAGAGAAGAATAAGATGAAGAAGATCATATAACTATTAAACAAACCAACAATGGATTAACTAGGTTTAATTAATTAAAACAAACTGCTTAATTTATATTAATCCAAACTTGTTCTTATCTAAAAAATCACAATTCCTTTTAACCGTTTAAACAAACTGTTTAAACTTTCTGATTAATACGATTAACCTTCTTAAAACTGGATAACAAAAACAAACTGTTTTTGTTGTCTTTGGTGATTTTTGAATATGTCTATAGCAAGTAGGAGATCAAGAATCAAACCTTAATCCAAGAAACAGATAAAACTAGAAACTATGGATCATAGAGCCGAGACTCTGATACCACTGAATGGTTTTTGAACCTGACCAAACCACCATATGACTCAAACTGGGTAATCCTGGGTTTGATTCCACTGGTTCAATCCTAAAAGCGAAACTGGATTGAACACAACCCTCTAAACCATAAAAGGGTTACGATCTTGAAAACTTTAAATGATCAACATAGTTTCTTAACAAACAATCCATAGATAAGGTTATAAGATTATACCTGAACAAAAACTTTAGGATTGCTAAAGATAGTCCACCACCACTGCACCTCCGATTGAACTGGCTGCTAGACCGCTCCTGGATCACCAAACCTTCAAACGGTGAATACCTCCCTCGTGTATGCGTGCGTCGATCAACACAAGACCAAAAACCGAGAGTATGTGTGTATTCCTTCGTAATCACCAAGTCGCAAAACACCTTGGTGTTTTCTTCTTGGTTCGGTTTCGACGAGAGGAGAAGGAACCGAGAGAGAGTTCGAACGAGAGAGAGAGAGCCGAGATCGAGATTTGAGAGGGAGAGATGGTGGCTAGGGTTAATCCTTTTGTCTCATATCTTAATCCGTAAGGCTTAACATATATTTATAAGGATTATTTTGGACCTAAGCCCGTTTAATTAAAAGCCCACTGGTTTTAATTAAACTTTCAATTTCTTCACTTTGACCCCCTGGACTTTACTAGTTAATTAATTAACTATTAATTAACTTAGTCCATTAAATATTAAAACTTAATATTTAATTCTCCTTAAATAATAAATAAATATTTATTATTTATTTCTTTCTACTAATTAATCCAAACTGGATAATTATTTATATCTCTCAATAATTAATACTACTGATTAATTATTCGTTTATCTCTTTAATAATTAATCTAACTGATTAATTATTTACTCTTTCTCTTTAATAATTAATCTAACTGATTATATATTTCCACACAGATTTATGGTGAAATCCAACTGTTATGAATTGGGTGTGTAGCAGTGTGACCCTTTAGTCTCTTATAACATTGGATACAATATGCCCGTTAATTATCTCTGCACATAATCCAACAGACTCCCACTTGAGCAAGATAAGTAACTGTTACTGCACATTGTTAGCCTAAGGAGGTCCCTTGCCAGACACTTAGGGTAACCAGGTTATAAGAACTCTTATACCACAAAGTAACTTGTGATAAAACTTCATAAGTAACCTGCTTAGAAGTGACCTGTTATAAACTAACTGTTTATAAACTAAACTATCATAAACTCCCTGTTTATGAATGGGTACGTTTTTATATATACAAACTTGCATATATATAGGTTTGTCCCTTGCAGCGCGATATTTCAATTTTGAGCATGAGCATGGAAAAAGTCAACTCAGAGACTCAAGAATTTGTTCATGACATACTTGATCTTGAAACTGTGTGATAAACGACAAAGAACAGATCAGTTCGTTTGGGCACGGCCGTGCACTTACCAGTTTCTCTAATCAGTCAAGGGGCCCGGAAATATCTCTCCTAAAAAAGAGGTGCAATTACCATCTTGCATATTTGCATTTGGCAACACGGCTCCCACTGAATCTAGACACGCCCCTTATGACTACCCTGTTACGGCGTGGCGTTAGAACGCGCTAAGAAGACAACAGTTACCGCATCCCAAACCAAATACCTCAGGCTTGAGGATAACCTATGTGATAAATACTTTTGACACGAATCTACGAAGTATTTTTCATGGTGGCGCAATCCAATATTCGTAACCCTAACGAATATCCGTAAATTTTGGTCCACAAAAACCGTTCGCAGCTATATTCGATATACTTTCGAATCTACCCCAAAATTACAATGAATTTATAACCCTATCAAGGTTCCCACCAAGATAAGTAGTCACGGATAGTGTTTCGAATAAACCTAGTTTATTCCTGGATAAACCAAAACATACAAAATTGTGAAGAACAATGAAACTAATTTCTACACCCTTCCATATTCCTCCCTGGAATAAAGATGTATAATTTCTACCATCTCATTGACTCGATTCACGGTGTCTATCTGAATTACTTATTATTTTACATTTGTAACTTATCACGGATTACAAGAAAAATAATATGATTATAAACCTTAAAACACACAACTAGTACCATGAAGTACTCTTTCTTTGTTTTGCTAGAAATCGTTGTTGCAACCTAAGAACAAATCTAGACTTACTTATTTTATAAAATTCCTTAAACTTGGAGAAAACTGGAAATAACTCCAAAGTTTCTGATTTTACAAAATAACCTCCCTGTAATTAAAACTTTAATTACATTTGTAGATATATTAAATCTTACTAGATTTTGTTATCTATTTAAAACGATAAGACTTTCTTACACCTACTGGTAAGAACCTTGAAATTAGATTCCCTGTGTATGTCAACACTGATCTGATATCACTACTAAGAATGTTAAAGAACATCCTATTTATCATTTCTAACGTTAACCAACCAACAATATTAAGCTGACTCACTGAACGTTTTAGAACGTATATAATTTCTATTATTTAAGTCATAACTTGACTTAAATTCTTGCAATGATATCTTTACTGAGTACCTCTCAATAAATCATGCATTCCTTGGATTAGTTCTTTCTCAAGAACTTACTGTTTTAGATAACTTCTAAAAACATCCAATAATTATCTATACTACTATATAAACCATTTAACACTCTCTCTCCTTCAAACTTTAAGAACTTCTTAAAATTATGTCAATCTCTAATTTCCACCATTCTTTTTATCTAAATTAATCTCATCCACACAATTTTTAACCATTTCTCTCTCCTAATAAATTTTAACCTTTTTTTATTTAAAATATATTCTTCCATTAACACACTCTCTTACACAAATACAATTATCCACCCACATCAATATAATTTTCAAAATCTTATTAACTTCTCTCTTCTTATATTTCATAAATATAATTTTTTTTAATTTCTAATGTTTTTTAAAATTTATTTTTAAAATTAATAAAATAGTTGATAAAAATTTAAGAAAAGTTGAAGAAAAAAACGGACATGTTGAATTTTTTCCGTGACATTGAATTACGTGTTACATCCTTGAAAACGACATGTTGCAAAACAGAACTATTTACTGCCGCAGCATTGCGCGGGTACACTGCTAGTATACTCTAAAAGCTCAAATTTGTATTTATTACACTGGTTAAATTTTTTTTTATTAACTCTGATAAATACATTAGTCAGGTGCTCCCACTATCTTTTATGAAAAAGTGCATTCTTTAAATCATCATTTTAGGCCTTAGTCAAAAACTTGACTACCATGCCTAAAACTTGTGTTCCAAACACATGTTTTAAAGAACTTAGTTTTTGCAAGAAATTTGTTTTATGAAACCAAGAACTTGGATCTCCCATATATCCATCTTTCCAATTACGGAAAAAGGTTTCATTAAACTTACCATGATCACAAGTATAAAACACTCATAATGGTATTTTAAATTTCTTTCCTTAAAACATTTAGTATAAAACTCCTTGATTATAATAACTATTATAATCACTTTTATACTTTCTTAAACGTTTTATCAAAAAACTACCTTACCTGGAAATAGTGACTATTATTTCCATATGTTCAAGACTTTGAACACTTACTTTTCATAAAATCTTAAATACTTGTTGAATTAGAAAAACTATCTAATCTTATAAACAAAACTTGTTTATTTAAGCATTTGAATAGTGGAGCCATCATTTATATAACTTCAACAAATCATAGCATAAGATTATTATGAATCACCAATCAAGTCAAGACTTTGACTTATTGGCACTCTTTTAGTCACAACTGTACTAATCATGATTCATACAATAAGAACACGTGCACGGATATGAACCAAAAAATTAAATTTCCATAAACTCAAAGCCAAAAAGTTTCCATAAACATGTAAGATAAAAAAAAATTATCCGAACTTAAAAGAGTTTAATAAACTAGGAAATAAAAAAAATATTTATAATATCCGTGAGCTGCACGTGAGATCTTCTCATGCTGGGCCGCATCACTTTCCATCTCCTCCTACAATAAACGATTGCAAGATTTTAGAATACTCGTAAAACTTTACAAGTAGGAAAGTGACAAAGAAGCTAGTCACGCAATACCTGAGGAGCCAGACTTGCCTCCTGCCTCGTGACCTTTAGAACAATCTCGTTTCCAATGTCCGGCCTCGCCACACCTGAAGCACCGATTCTCGGTCCTTGCGTTGTTTGGCTTCGGCTTCTTGCCCTTGTTGTCGTTATTAGCCCTGGGTGCATTCTGGCTGGGCTGGGCCTTGCCCTTTCCTTTTCTGTTGCGCCCCTTCCTCTTCTTACGTCCACCATGTCCCACCATAAGAATGTTCTTAGACTTGGTCCCGATACTCTGCTCAGCTGTCTTTAGCATGGAGTGCAACTCAGCCACGAAATTCTCCATGTTGTTCATGTTGTAGTTGAGTATAAAAGGCTTATAGTCATCTGACAACGAGTTGAGTATCGTATCCGTTGCTAGCTGTAACGGTACTGGGTGCCCAAGTCTCTCTAGGTGGTCCATGTAACCTTTCATTTTCATGACATGGTCACTGACCGAGGTCCCCTTTGCCATCTTGCACGAGTTAAATGCCCTAGTGGCATCATAACGCTCTGTGCGGGCTTGCTCCTGGAACATGTCCCTCAGCTGGCGGATCATGTCATAAGCAGGAGTTTCCATCATGCTTGATTGCAACTCTGGACTCATAGTTGCAAGCATGAGGCAGCTAACATCCAAGGCGTCATTGGAGCGCTTTTGAAAAGCCTCCCTGACCTCTGCCCTGGCATTGCTGGCAGGGGGATTTCCTAGAGGTTGTTCTAGGACATGCCACTTTCTCTCGTGCCTCAGCACGATCCGGAGATTTCTCTCCCATGTAAGAAAGTTGGACCGGGTGAGCTTATCCTTCTCAAGGATAGAGCGGAGAGAGAGGTTATTAGTACTAGTAATGTTGGTTGCCATCTACAAATTAAAACCTTGGTTTTATTAGTAATTGCAGATAAACTTTCTAATTATATATCATCAAACCCATAAATAATATATGTGTACCTGAACTAGGTGCACAAAACGGCTTTTATAAGTTCCAAACTTATAACCTTGACAAAACTTTTAAATTTATAAAAATTTAATTAATACGACTACCAGACTAAGTCATATTCTAGTTTGTCATAAAGCGTGGTTTTTCACTGTTTAATAACAACCTGTTATTAAACCCACTGGGCCGAGACCCTCTTGGGCCGAGAACCGATTTGACCAAAAACTACTTGGGTCGAAACCCTGCTGGACCGTGTTCCTCCTTGGGCCGAGACCCACCTGGATCGTGATCCACCCTGGGCTGAAGAACACCTTGGGCTGAAGCCCTTTGGGCCGTGGCGTACTGGGTGGAAGTCACTTGGGCCGAAGCCCACTCTGACCCTTAGCGCCGCTAAAACCATTTTAGCGCCGCTAACGGTCACGGTAATGGTTTCGGTTCCCGTTTCCCGATTAATACTATAATATTTTAAATCCTTTTTAATCTATTAAAACTAACTGTTTTAATATACAGATTAAACACTGGATTTAATTCAAAAACCTAAAAAACTATTAATTATTAATATTAACAGAACTTGTTTTATTAATAATTAATTATCCTGAAACTTGATTTTAACTTTTTTAAAACAAAAGTTCAAAAATACTGGTTAAGATAAAGTTTTAGATAAAAAGTTTATCCTTTTTAACCGTTTAAACACAAACCTGGTTTAAACCTAACTGGTTAAAATCAAACCTTATATGAACTGGATAAAAACAGAAAAACTTGTTTTTATCCCTATGGTTTTCGAAAAACTTAAAAAGAGAAGAATAAGATGAAGAAGATCGTATAACTATTAAACAAACCAACAATGGATTAACTAGGTTTAATTAATTAAAACAAACTGCTTAATTTATATGAATCCAAACTTGTTCTTATCCAAAAAATCACAATCCCTTTTAACCGTTTAAACAAACTGTTTAAACTTTGTGATTAATAGGATTAAACTTCTTAAAACTGTTTTTGTTGTCTTTGGTGATTTTTGAATATGTCTATAGCAAGTAGGAGATCAAGAATCAAACCTTAATCCAAGAAACAGATAAAACTAGAAACTATGGATCATAGAGCCGAGGCTCTGATACCACTGAATGGTTTTTGAACCTGACCAAACCACCATATGATCGACTCAAACTGGTCAATCCTGGGTTTGATTCCACTGGTTCAATCCTAAAAGAGGAACTGGATTGAACACAACCCTCTAAACCATAAAAGGGTTACGATCTTGAAAACTTTAAATGATCAACATAGTTTCTTAACAAACAATCCATAGATAAGGTTATAAGATTATACCTGAACAAAAACTTTAGGATTGCTAAAGATAGTCCACCACTACTGCACCTCCGATTGAACTTGTCAGGATCGGATATAGATTTTATCAAATAACAAGAACTAACTTTTAAATAATAAATCAGAGTAGAATAAAAGTTAATCTTTAACTATGATCACAATCAACTAAGAAGTTGCGGAATCACACTTAATTGATTAAAGAAGGTTTTAAACACAAATCAATTCAATCAAACAGTAGTTTTATTAACCAACCAGAATGATTACAAAAGCAAACTTCACCCCCAATCTAACTTATTATGTTAGACGAAGAACACAGATTGTTCTTAGGTTTCAACGAGAAACTTAGAGGCTTAGCACTATTCAGAAAGCAAAATTACAACTTGAAATAACGAATGCAAAAATATAATCAACGAGTAAATTCTTACGAATTATGAATCCTAATCTATCATTTATATACTCCTTGATCTTCCTTGATCTGCTGACAGTTAGGTAATCTTCTATCTTCTGAGCTAATCTTGATGATCTTCAAAGTATTTCGAGATATCTTCAAAGATAGAATTTTTCCATATATAGCTCAACAGAAACTGTTTAATGAAACAGTTCTTGGTTCTTCTAACAGTCTTCAGCTTCAAGGTCTTCAAACAGTTGTAGACGTTTACACTAACAGTTCTCAACTGTTTTCATATTTTCAACTAACAGTTTCAACTGTTACACCAACCTTCACTTAACAATCTTAACAGTTTTGATTTTTGCATGTATAACAGTTTCAATGACTTAGCCAATTTTCCAACAATCTCCCCCTAACTTAAATTATTGAACAATACATTTAAGTTGTTTGTTTTAAGGGTTCAATCATAGACAAATTAACATAAGTAAAGAACATATTTATCATTGTATGCAAAATCAAACTATTATAATCAAAATTCAAGAGATAGAAAAATTACATTTTCTCTGACTGTATAAGCTCCAATCTCTTCTTCAATCTCTTCATCAAATCTTCCTTCACTTTTGTAGGGCCATAAAACCTTGCTTTCAACATATACATTAGCTTTGGTTTACTGTGCTTGATGAACTCAAGATCAAACCACTGAGTTTGAGCATTTCCTATCACCATTTGATATACTCTTGATCTTTCATATACTTTCACAGTAATGATTGGAAATCTTTCATCACTTATCAACATGGACATCACTTCCAGTGGATTACATATACTAGATAAGTGCATCATCAAGACTTTTACTTCAACCTCAGCTTCCCTGCCATAGTGACTTACTCCATATGCATACATCTCCTGTATGTCTCTCTTTGTCACACAATCCATCATTTGGACGAAACTAGAATAAGTTTCAATTGGTTCCAGTTCCCTGACAATAGTAAATCCTTGCTTTCCAGTCTCTACCCTAAAAAATTCAAATCGCCACTCAGTAATCTGGGTTTTTTTACCAAGCTGCTCTTTTTCTAATTTTTCAATTCTTTCTGCAATCTCCACACTTAGTCTGTCATGAAGAATGGTTTGAACCTTTTCAGCTTTAGCTTTTTCTTCAGACTTTTGGAATGTTTGGGGTTTTCTCTTTTCAACTACTGGCTTGGGAGGTGGAACTGTTTTCTTCTTTACAACTCTCTTTCTTTTTACTCCCTTACCAGCCTTCTTCTCCCTTTCTTCCTCATCAATCTGAGTAGTGATTTCATCAGCCAGCTTCTTTGCTATCTCAAAATCAGACTGTTCTTGTTCTCTTTGCTCAGCTGCTAGCCTTAATGCAAATTCATGATCACACTCTTCTTGTTGTTGTCTTGAAAGCTTGAGCTTAGGACAAACAACAACAATTTCTTTACCTTTGCCTGGAACAGGAGGCAACTTTGATTCTTTCTTTCCTTCCTGGATGACTATGCCTTTATACCCTTTCTTTGGTGGTAAAGATTCTAACGTAGCAACCTTTCCATCAAGCCATTCATCATCGATTTTCTGTGCCATTCTAGAAGAACTTATTCCCAGATATTGAGCACTTATATCAACCAAGTAGTTCTGCTTAACTTTTGACCAAGATTTGAAAATCTAAGTGCTTGGAACATCTGCAGTTGACACCATTCTGTTGATTAGCACCCTATCAACACTTGAAAGCCGTTCTTCTTCTTCATTAACCGCTTGGACACTTGCAACTGTTAGTTGATTTAAAGTTGCAACTGTTGGTTGTTGTGTTGCAACTATTTGCTCATTTGGAGCAACAACTGTTTGTTCAGCTTGTGGAACTATTTGTTGAACCTCTTCTTGCTTAGACTTTCTTTCTCCTTTTGCTTGAGAGGTTGAAGATGATCTCACTGTTGCTTTAGGTTTGTTGAGCAGCTGTTCATGATTATGAAGAACATCAGTTGCCTTCATAAGAGTTTCTCCCAGAAATTTCAGCTGCTTGTCTTGTCTGATCAGCACCTCATTATGCATTCCTATCACCTTAGTGACTTCATTTGCCTTTTCCAACTTTTCAGATAACTCTTTTATTTTCTCATATTGTTTAATTATCCTCTTGTTTCGAAAAGCAATCTTCTTCTTTAGGTGTAGGTGAGCAGCAAAGTAAGGTGCAAAGTTAGGATCCGTCAATGCTCGTTGTTTCAGTCTAGTCTCAATGTCATCCAGTGTTTCCACTGTTAGCATATCATTGACAGATTTAACTGGTGGTTTACTCACTTGAGTTTTCCCATCAGTACCCCTCTTTTCTTGGTTCTGGGGATTACCAGAAACTGTTTTACCAGTCTCTGTTGCCATGGTTGAGGTCTTAGCTATGTTAACACTGTCCTGGTTATCCTTTGTGGATAAAACAGTAGTGTCAGCCTCAAAAACCATATGATCACCCTCAAAAGGAGTGATCACCTCCTCATTGTGCCTGGGAGACAGCACAAGGGATTCCCTTTGGATATTCTGCACAGGTGAATGCACCTGTTCAGGGCTAACAGTTTCAGTTTCAAGAACTGTGGTGGAAGGAGCACCAACAGTTCTTTTCCTCTTCTTTTGAAATATTTTTAGTGCAGGGGCTTGTGTTGTAGCTTTTTCAAAGGAAGCAGATTGGGAATTTTGAGTATCTTGGACTGTGGGTTCCAGTGTTGGTGGTGTAGCAATACGTTGGGCTTCATGCTCAACACTGGCAGTCCTGTTTCTTGAAAGAAACTCCACCATTTCAGAGAGTGGTGGAGTTATGGCACCAGAGAAACTCTTGCCATTAATCATTAGTTTGCTCAAAGTGGAAGCCACATGAGCAGAAGGAATAATGACCCTCTTGTGTATTTTAAGGTTTGGAATCAAAAAGATTAAACAAGTTTGCACAAACCGTGGATACATCAAAAATAGACCATACTTGGTCCCCAGATGTTTTACCATACCATTAAATATCAATTTTGAAAAATTAAAACATCTGTTGTTGGCTAGACAGATGAGTGCGAGAGCAATGTTGCTCCCAAACTCATTCCGGCCCGTTCTATTAGGGCTTATGCACTGCTGGAGAGTATGGATAATGAACTTCCAGTGTGCGCAAAACTGCCCTTTGTAGAAGGTACCCTTACCCCCAGGGCCCTCATATCCAAGTTTCAGTAACTCGGTGTGTAGATATTCTAATGCAACCGAATCAGAATACTCACCATTAAGATCATTCAGTTGTAGTGCATGGCGAATAGTGTCTTCGGTTTTAGAAACCTCCATATCATCAACAGTTGTAGAAATCTGTTGCACTCCATCAACTTCTTGGACTTTGGCATTCTTCCAGAAGTTCTCAATATGTGAGGTATAGATTGTGGGGTTGGCAATTAGAGCATAATGAATGTTTGATACCGTGAGATAATCAATCATGACGTGGAAAGCATCAAGATTGTCTGGTTTTTCAAGATAAGCGATCACATTGTGCTCTTTGACAAATGGAAGAGGAGACATTTTGATTTCGATCTCTGAGAGTTGTTGAGGGTTAGGGTTTGTTTCTGATCGAAGTTCGTTTTGGACGTGTGAGTTGCTTGGTAAGGAGGGAATTGCCTTATATATGTTTCGAATGTTGAATGCAATTCAAAGTTTCCAAAATTCTGCAAAGACCAAAACACCCTTTAATAGCTTAACAGTTGACGGACAAAATAAACTAACAGTTTTAAAGCTGTTTTCATAAAAAGTGACAACTGTTATTTAAAAGTTAACTCCCTTTTGTTTGATCATTTATTTGGATTAACAGCTGTTTAGTGTTTACAACTGTTCTTATTTATCCCCCTTAGTTGACGAATTTCTCCCCCTCAGTTGCACATGGACTTTGCCTAACAGTTGCGGAAGCCATATACTAACAGTTGAAAACTGTTAGTATTGATTGAAACAGAAATGTGCAACTGTGAAACAAACTTTTAGCTCATATATGTCAAATGCTGAAGCAATAATAACAAATCATTAGTGAACACAGTCATCAACATAAGATATATTTTATTCAAGATAATCACAATTGAGCTACAATAATTTTGAGAAAACAATACTGTCTTTTGCTATAGATCTAAACACAGCTTATACGAACTGTCTTAACTCCGAGATCTACATGTGACAAATTGTCGTTAACATTTTGTATCATCAAATCTGAACTTTAAGGGAAGACAATCATCATCACATTCTTGCTCGAGAATGTCTTCATTATTTAAGAATCGAGTTCAGAATAGCCTCTACAGTGCCGCCATAGCCTTACTGAGAAGCCTGTCTTCAAAGAATGGTCATGGAATGCACAAGCCATTGTTGGTACTGCTTATCTAATTGTGCAAGGCCATCTCGTAGGTGTGGGAGAACAATGATCTACACCGTAAGTGTAGACAACTTTCTCCGTTAACAGTTGACATGCCTTAAACAATTATCAAAACATACTACCTACCAATGGGTGTGCAGTAGACCTTCTCATCATATGTACCACCAGAGACGGAGTTTGTAGTGCCTGCCAGGTTCAAGACGAATCTTAGACAACATGGTGTAGGCAATTCATGGAAGAGAGTGAAATTTTCAAAATCACCTCTTATATGAATATGATCAATTGGTTTATTTGGCCTACGTGGATCTGGATGCTGTGTCAAGGTGAACCTATCTCGATCATCATGCATCTCAAGAACACATGATGAGTATTGCCAAAGCTCATGCATTCTTACAAATGGGGCAGGGATGGTTACATAACTTTGTCTAACATTAATATCTTTGAAGTTTATGAGAAAGAAGTTAGTAGCCATTTGCAGAGAGAAGTGTGTGCAAAGGTAGGTGTGATTTGTGAAGGATGGGTGCAAGGCTATTTATAGAGAAACTGGGAGGCATTAATGTCCGTTAATAGCCATTAATGACCATTAATGTCCAGTAATTTCCATTAATAGCATGCAGTGACTTGTCATATCAAATTCACTATATTACAAGCAAAATGACACACCTTTATCAGTCTGGAACTGTTGATTCAAGAAAGTGAATTTACCTTTACCTCTTAACAGGGACAGTCACGGGTGTGAAAACTGTTTGTGAGACAGGACATCAGATATGTCCAAAACTGATGTGTGAAATTGCATTTCCTTCTCTGAATACTTAAATGACAACAGTTGTTAGAAAACGTAACTAACAGTTGCAAACTGTTAGTGTGAAAAACATGGAATAATGAACAACTGTTAGTCCAAGTTAATCATTCCAATGTTGGAAATCAAAAAGTTGAATCTGCTCACATCAAAAGCTTTAGTGAACAAATCAGCTAATTGATCATCAGTATGAATTTTCATAACTTGGATTAATCTCTTTTCATTGCAGTCTCTTATGAAGTGAAATCTGATTTCAATGTGCTTGGTTTTAGAATGCTTCACTGGATTATTAACTATGCTAATAGCACTGGTGTTATCAACATAAATAGGGGTATTTAAGAAAGACAAACCATAATCCAGAAGCTAATTTTGGATCCATAACACTTGTGAACAGCAGCTTGATGCAGCAATATATTCAGCCTCAGCTGTTGAAGTTGAAACTGTTGTTTGTTTCTTGCATTGCCATGAAACCAGCCTTGATCCAAAGAATTGACATCCTCCAGAGGTTGATTTTCTGTCCACATTGGCTCCACCATAGTCACTATCAGAATATGCCACCAAATCAAAAGGTGAATCTTTAGGATACCAAAGTCCCAATTTTGGTTGGCCTTTGAGGTATCTAAAGACCCTCTTTACAGCAAACAAGTGTGACATCTTCGGACTGCATTGGAACCTGGCACAAACACACACGGCAAACATTATATCAGGTCTAGAAGTAGTTAAATACATTAAAGAACCTATCATTGACCTATAAAGATGTATGTCAACATCCTCCCCCTCAGAATCTGCTCCCAACTGTTTGTGTGTCTCCATTGGAGTACTTGCCAGCTTCACATCTTGATAGCCAAACTTGTCCAATATGTCTTTGACATACTTAGATTGGCTTAGAAAAATACCAGTGGGCTTCTGTTTGACTTGTAATCCCAAGAAAAATGTGAGTTCACCCATTGAACTCATCTGAAACCTTTTGTGCATGATGACTTCAAATTCTTTGCACAAGCTGTCATTAGTGGATCCAAAGATTATATCATCAACATAGATTTGAACAAGCAAAATCTCTGTTTTAACAATCTTTGTAAACAATGTTTTGTCAATTGTGCCTCTCTTAAAACCATTCTCAAGAAGGTAGGATGATAATGTCTCATACCAAGCTCTAGGAGCTTGATGTAGTCCATATAGAGCTTTATCCAACCTATATACCTTGTCAGGGTACTTTAAGTCTTCAAATCAAGGGGGTTGACACACATATACCTCCTCATCAATAGTTCCATAGAGAAAAGCAAACTTGACATCCATTTGATACACCTTAAATCCTTGGAAGCTTGCAAAAGCATGAAATAGTCTAATGGCTTCAATCCTTGCAACAGGTGCAAAAACATCATCATAGTCTATTCCTTCCTCTTGTGTGTAGCCTTGTGCAACCAGTCTTGCCTTATTCTTGATTACAATCCCTCTTTCATCTTTCTTGTTTCTGAATACCCACTTGGTGCCAATTACTCTTTTGCCTCTTGGAAGCTCAACCAACTTCCAAACTTGCTGAATTTGAAATTGTAAGAGCTCCTCTTGCATTGCTTCCACCCATGAAGGGTCTTTCAATGCCTCAATTGCTTTCTTTGGTTCTATTTGAGATAGAAAGCAAGCATTCACATCAAATTGGGCAAGATCCACACCACTGTTTTCATTTTGCAGCATATTCCTTGTTCTGATAGGAGTGGTTGGATCACCAATTATTTGTGATATTGGATGAATCTTGTGAACTCTTGATGTAGGAATGTTTTCTTCAGTCAGTTCATTCCCTAGATTAGACAGATCAAACTCACGTTCATTTGAATTTTCAGCATTTTCACACACTTGATCAGCAACTGTTTGGGATGCAGAGTCAGTGTGTTGTTGAGGATCATGAGATTCCATGTCCTTTGAAGATTCAGCATCAATCAATGGATCAACAGCATTGGAGAACTCTTGTTGAAGCATAGGAATCACAACAAAGTCTTCAGTAACTTTGTTTGAACCAACAGTTGTTGGTTTTGAGCTAACAGTTTCAAAACTGTTCGGGCTGGTGGAAACTGTTTGTTGATTTTCACCAACAGTTGTTGGGGTACCTGTAGCTGTTTCAGTAGAATACTCAAAAGAAAGAGATTTAGACAATGCATCAATATCAAATAACCAATCAGGCCCATTGCCTGCAATATTGATCCTATTCTCATTGAAAGAGACATTCATGCTCTCTTCTATGATTCTAGTGACATTGTTAAAAACTCTAAAAGCTTTACTTTGAGTGGAGTATCCTACAAAGAAACCTTCTTCTGCCTTACTCTCAAACTTGCCTAATTGTGATTTGGTATTAAGGATAGTGCAAGGACAACCAAATGGTTTGAAGAAGTTGATTAAAGGTTTTCTCTTGAGGAACAACTCATAAGGAGTTTTCCCTTTGGACTTGACTACTTGCACTCTATTATGAACATAGCAGGCAGTGTTCACTGCTTCTGCCCAGAATGTCATTGGAAGCCTAGAATCAGCTAACATGGATCTAGCAGCCTCTATCAAAGTCCTATTCCTTCTCTCAGCAACTCCATTCTGTTGGGGAGTCCTAGGGGCACTAAACTGTCTTTCAATACCTTTACTTTCACAAAAACTGTTTAGCTCATAGTTCTTAAATTCAGAACCATTGTCAGATCTAATGACTTTCACCTTCAAATCAGATTGATTTTCAATTTTAAGAATAAGAGACTTAACTAACTCAGCAGTTTCATCCTTAGTTCTAAGAAATTGAACCCATGTGAACCTGGTGAAATCATCAACTATGACTAAACAATATGCTTTCTTCCCTATACTCACCACAGATGTAGGACCAAAAAGATCCATATGTAACAATTGTAAAGGTGCAGTAATAGAAGAAACTTCTTTGGTCTTATAAGAAGTTTTGTGTTGCTTGCCTTTGAGACAAACTACACAATGATCTTTACAAGAATTCTTTTTGGGGCAAACCTCTTACCAAACTGTTTTTAGCTAACAAGTTCATGGTTTTAAAATTCATGTGACACATCCTTCTATGCCAAATGGCAGACTCATCATGAGATGCCTTTGAGAGTAAACAACTTAACACATTCTGTTTAGCAATCTTTTGTGTATCTAGACAGTATACATTATCTTTTCTAGGTGTTCTTAAAAGAACATCCTTCTCATTAAGTTTAAAATCTTTTGAAAGAATAATGCATTCTGAATCTGTAAAGAAAACTTTGTTTCCATTGTCACAGATTTGAGATACACTTAACAGATTGTACTTAAGCTGTTCAACAAAGAAAACATCATTAAATGTAAGTGTACCTGCCTCAACAGCTCCTTTACCTGTGATTTTTCCTCCCTTAGCATTTCCTCCAAATGCTACAAATCCACCATTGATGCTTCTGAAATCCTTCAAACATTGTGGATTTCCAGTCATGTGCCTTGAGCATCCACTATCCACATGCCAGATAGATCCATGATTGGCCCTATGAATGCTCTGCACAAATAAAATCAGTTAGTAGCAGGAAGTACCCAGGCCATGCAGGTCTTGGGTACACCACTTAAGTCAAAGTACTTAAACAGAGTTTGGTTCTTTTTGATTTCATCCAAATTAGATTTCTCTAATTTGTGTGAGGAATACTTTGTAAGAACATGTAGTTCCCAACTGTTGTGATTAACAGTGGATACCTTTGAACAAACAGCTGGTGGAGTTGGTAAAACAGATGAATCAACTTGTGATTCCTTTGGATTTTCAGTTTGAAGAACAGTTTTACCCTCTCCAGAATCAGTTTGTTTTTGAATTTTCATCCAAGCCAAACCAACAGTTTTTGGTTTTGTCAGAACAGTTTTGGAACTGTTAGTTGGTTTGGATGTAACAGTTGTAGAACTGTTTGCCTGTTTTGGCTTAGCAGTCTTAGAACGGTTGATCTGCTTTGACTTAACAGTTTTAGAACTGTTATTTTGTCTTTTGGGACTTTTGTTTTGAGTGCCATTGGTCTGTGGGTTATAGTAACAATCTTGAACTAAATGATTAGATCTCCCACAAATGTAGCACTTTTTGGTTTTCACAATAGGTAAACCAGTTCTTTGTGACCATAATTGGTTCCTATTTCTTTGATTTCCTCTAATAGCTGCAGATTAAGGAAACTTTTGGACACCATGTTTTTGGCATGTGCATGCTGGTATTTCAGTATGCCTTTTCTTAGGCTTGGGTTTAGCCTGAGATTTTGGAGCTTCCATCTTCTTCTTTGCATACACAACCTCACCAACTTTCTCCTTTCCTTTGGCTTTTGTACTAACAGTTGGGCTTTTTAGCTTAGAACTGTTTGGGTTCTTGTTGGAACTGCTAGTGTAAAAATGGGGATTATTGGCAACAGTTGTGGAACTTTCTATGGATTGGATAGCTTTTGAAGGTGTTGGCTCAGTGATGAGGGATTCTGTGGATGCTTTTACAAATACCACAGGCTTGAAAGATGGTTTTGTGGGAATGGGTTCACAACAGATGTGATTTTCATATGGAATCACTTCATCTTTCTTCACAACTATCTCAATATCTTCAACACTTACTACTGACAGAACTTCATCTTCATAACTCTCAAACTTTGGATCAGCTGACTTTAATTCATCTGCCAAAGGTTCATTGACATATCTATCAGCTGCCTCAGACAAGGGTGTTATGTATGTGTGATTGTATGGAGGTGGGGTTTCCTTATATCCAAGTCCAGTTTTCACCTTGTCTCTCACTTGAGATTTTAGCTGAGTCTCAAGCTTAAGGTTTGCAGCCTTGAACATTCCAAGATCAATGTCCACACCCTCCAATTTCTTTGTGAGTTCATCCACCTTGCTTTCTTTTTCAGACTATCAATCTCATCTTGAAACTGCTATTTCTCCCACTTATGATATTTTCTATCATAGTCCATTTGCAGTTCATTAGCCTGATAGTCTTTAATTTTCTTTTCAAGATCTTCTATCACAACAGTATACTCATACCTTCTCTCCTCCATTTTACTTAGAGCAGCACATACTTTCTTATTGTGCTCTCTAAACCTCTTAACAATAGCTCTACATTCCCCAGGACATAGTTTAGAAGATACCTGTATGTCCTCAGATTCTGGGGAATCCATCTTGATGGAGGAGTCAGTCAATGCCATCAAAGCTTTGTTGTTTGTAGCCTCTTCTGCTTGATCACTCCAATCAAACCCATGGCCTTCTTGTGAGACCAATGCTGAGGAGGTTTGATTCTGAGTTGGCCTTTGACCTTGATTCTGGACTTGTCCACCAGATCTGCATTCTCTTGCAAAGTGGCCAAGATGTTGACATTTGAAGCATCTCACCTTTGACTTGTCAAATCCAGCCTTGCCATCAACTCTGAAATTCATGTTTTGCCTTCCAGTCCTTTTGATGAACCTCTTGGCTCTAACAGTAAGCATGGCCATCTGCCATTTAAGATCCATCTCCTCAAGATCATCAGGGTGCACTTGTTCAAGATCCTCATTGGTAAGGGTTGAATGTGCATGACTGGCAAGAAAAGCTTCAAGAACAGCATCTGGAGTGTTCACATCTAGTCCAACAGCAGAACTAGTACTTGCACAATTTTCAAATGAGTTAGTTAAAGAATGGTTTGATTCCATACTTGATGATGACAGGCTAGAAACAACAGTTTTTCTTTTTCCCTCTATCTCTCCCTCAAACACTATCAAACTATTATAGAGATCATCTAACTCTATGTCTTCAAGAGAATCCTTAGTCGTCCATTGTGCAGCAAACACAGTCCATTCATCACCTAGAGACCTAAGAAACTTTCTATTTATCTCATCTTGATCAAGCCTAACCTTAGCACTCTCCAGTTGGCTCACCAGTTTGTAAAACCTATCAAAGATTTGGGTAATACTCTCATTCTTCCCACTGGTGAAGTTCTCATAGGCTTGTTTAAGAAGATCTCTTTGGTTTCTCTTAGAACTAGCATTTCCAGCAAACCTTTTCTCCAGAGCATTCCAAAGTTCATGAGCATCATCAAATTTCTTGAATTGATGTTGATACTCACTGGGAATTGCAATCTGGAGGATGCTGAGGGCTTTCATCTCAATCATTCTATCCTTCTTTTCAGCATCTGTCTTTGGTGGTGGTTTCTTCTTTGGTTTTCCATTCTCATCCAGTTCAATGGGATTAGTGGGAACAGTTTCAATGATTTGCCAAACAGCATAGTCCATTAGTTGGACATGCTGTTTAATTCTTAGTTTCCACATCTCAAAATCAGATGGTTTGAGCATGGGAACACGAATGTTGGACCCTGACCCATTGTTATCAGAAGAACCTCCCGAATCCATTGAAACAAATTGATTGAAAAACAGTTTTGAAAAATAAAGCAAAGTAATGCAAAAACCTTCAACTGGTGATCAAAGGAACCTTAATGATAAGGCTCTGATACTACTTGTCAGGATCGGATATAGATTATATCAAATAACAAGAACTAACTTTTAAATAATAAATCAGAGTAGAATAAAAATTAATCTTTAACTATGATCACAATCAACTAAGAAGTTGCGGAATCACACTTAATTGATTAAAGAAGGTTTTAAACACAAATCAATTCAATCAAACAGTAGTTTTATTAACCAACCAGATTGATTACAAAAGCAAACTTCACCCCCAATCTAACTTATTATGTTAGACGAAGAACACAGATTGTTCTTAGGTTTCAACGAGAAACTTAGAGACTTAGCACTATTCAGAAAGCAAAATTACAACTTGAAATAACGAATGCAAAAATATAATCAACGAGTAAATTCTTACGAATTATGAATCCTAATCTATCATTTATATACTCCTTGATCTTCCTTGATCTGCTGACAGTTAGGTAATCTTCTATCTTCTGAGATAATCTTGATGATCTTCAAAGTATTTCGAGATATCTTCAAAGATAGAATTTTTCCATATATAGCTCAACAAAAACTGTTTAATGAAACAGTTCTTGGTTCTTCTAACAGTCTTCAGCTTCAAGGTCTTCAAACAGTTGTAGACGTTTACACTAACAGTTCTCAACTGTTTTCATATTTTCAACTAACAGTTTCCAACTGTTACACCAACCTTCACTTAACAATCTTAACAGTTTTAATTTTTGCATGTATAACAGTTTCAATGACTTAGCCAATTTTCCAACAGAACTGGCTGCTAGACCGCTCCTGGATCACCAAACCTTCAAACCGTGAAGACCTCCCTCGTGTATGCGTGCGTCGATCAACACAAGACCAAAAACCGAGAGTATGTGTGTATTCCTTCGTCATCACCAAGTCGCAAAACACCTTGGTGTTTTCTTCTTGGTTCGGTTTCGACGAGAGGTGTAACACCGGTTTTACGAGCTAAAAATTAGAGTAAATTAAAACTTTATTTACACCAAAAGTTCGCAGCGGAATAAACCACTGATTACATATTAAGTATTTCTTATCAACTTGACGATCACAAACAACGGATCAAGCCAAGTACCAAAATTAAGCCAGTGTTACCACTACGCACCGACCATCGTTAAACAGTATCAGAGTTAATAAACTACAAGTGTTCCAAAAGATATATACAATAACACTACCCACATCAACCCGCCTCGCCAGGCCATCTGATCACTAACCTGCGAAAAGGGAAATATCACGAAACATTAGCTACACTAGCTAGTGAGTACAAGTATCACATAAGCACCAGTAAGCATGCTATCACGTCACAATAAAACACGCAATGCTAAGTTATCACGTAGAGGTGTGCCAACATGTCAGCAAGATCATATCTCGCGGGGTTGCAAATCCCGCTCAACGAATCTAACTGAGAAGTCAGCAACACCAATCCATGCTGGAGGGGAAACGAAGAGCAACCCCTCCCGAGCACGTTGCGGAGCCACCTGGGCTCAATTAGGCCTTAGTTACAAACCAAGACCCCACTGTTTGTCGAGGAACGGCGGCCTGCAAAACCTTTACCCCAGAAAAATCACTCGTGGGAACCGCTAATCCCTGAATAACACTCAAGGGACCCAGCCGCATCGGCGACTGACCTCAACCCCTGCGTCTGTCCGGACAGGAGATCATAAACACGTTTGACCCATCGGGTCCACATTACGCATGCGTATCACATATCACAATTTATATCACATGGTATCACTTATAACACTGTATCACTATGTCACATAGCACACAACACAGGCACACAATAGTCCTACTTACTGAGTCTTATGGGAAACCGGTACTCACCTCGGGATCACAAGAGGCAGATATGAATTCGAGAATCCCAAGAACACACTGAGTCGTCCGAATCACCTAACACATAAGGTTCAGGCTTGGTTATCACTTACACATAACACATACAGGTTAGAACAAAAGTTACACAAGCTGTCCACCCAATATAACCCTCTACGGCCGCAGAGGATATATCCTACGGCCGTAGGACACATGAAAAACCCTCCCTATGGCCGTAGTATCCAGTCACTACGCCCGCAGAGGTTCCTTCCAACAAACAATGTACTACAGCCGTAGAAACTCTCTTCTACACCCGTAGTAGTTGTCCTTTGGTGAACTACGACCGTAGGTTATGTACCTACGCTCGTAATCCTTGTTTCATCGTCCGTAGACGGTAATTCACACGAAAACACACCCTACGGCCGCAGTAACCCTGCCTACGGCCGCAGTAAACACAAAAAGAATTCCTACGGCCGTAGGGTTCATTACCTACGCCCGTAGGGAGTGCCTGCACAGCAGGTCTTCGTCCCTGTTTCGACACAGTTCTGTAAATCATGTTTTCAACATATTTTTCGACCAAAAACTCTGTTCTAACCATATACACACTTTGTTTAACACCCATAGACACAAAAGAACACATTAAACACAATCACAATCACATGGACAACATTAACACCATTAAAATGGTGTTTTCCTTTCAAATACCCAAGAACAAGGTTTAGGATTTAAAATACTTACAAATCTGTAAATATACAACAGATTGGAGCTTTGATTTGTTACTGAAATCTTGTGTAGAAGCCTGATTCTTGATTGATTCTTCAAAAACTCCAAGACATGTACGTATGTGTGTGTTTGTATGTTTAAAGTGTGTGTAAAGTGTGTGTTTTTGTCAAGACCTAGGGGATAAGGCTCAAAGAAGCCGACCTTGGGTTTTACTACTAAAACACGGGGTATTTTATTGCCCTTTTCAACTTACAATTTAACACACGCCATCCCGTTTTACCTAACGGGGACATCTACGGAATCATTTCGCGAAACCGTATAACACGACATCACTTTTAGACACAACCGACACTTTTCACATTATCACATTAATTAACACGAGACACGTTAGTCACACAAAACACTTAATTAATTTCACTTAAAGTCACTGTACAAGCTCTAAAGCACAAAGTACAACCCTACACTGCTAGGCCCATTTACAGGGTGTTACAAATCTACCCCCCTTAAGAAGATTCCGTCCTCGGAATCTGATCACTCACGAACTGGCGTGGATATCGAGCTCGCATATCATCTTCAGTTTCCCAGGTCATATTCGAGCCTAGGTTATACTTCCACTTCACAAGAACGAGCTTGATCACTTTCTTACGTAAATTTTTTGTCTTTGAGCCGAGAATCTCAATAGGTTCCTCAACGAGGCGCTTTGAAGCATCAACTCTCAGCTCCTGTAGCGGCAGAATTTGACTCTCATCCACTTTACACTTACGCAAGTAACACACGTTGAAGGTATTATGAATACCCTCAAGTTCTGGAGGTAACTCCAGAGACACGGTTTGCTCATTGACTCTGCGCAGGATCTTGAACGGTCCTATGAAACGTGGACTCAATTTGCCTTTACGGCCAAATCGGATAACACCCTTCCACGGAGAGACTTTCAGGAAAACCCGATCGCCCTCGTTAAACTCAACTGGCCGACGTCTCGGGTCAGCGTACACTTTCTGTCGATCATGAGCGGCTTTTAGCTTTTCATGTGCCACACTCACTTTATCAGCTGTAATTTGCACTATCTCAGGTCCGGCGAACTGCTTCTCGCCAGGCTCTAGCCAACACGTAGGAGTGCGACAACGTCTCCCATATAACATCTCGAATGGAGGCATCCCAATTCTGGAATGGTATGAGTTGTTATAGGCAAACTCAATCAACGGCAGATGTGAATCCCACGCTCCACCGAACTCAAGTACACATGCGCGAAGCATGTCCTCCAGGGTTTGGATAGTCCTCTATGACTGGCCATCTGTCTGAGGATGGTACGCCTTGCTCAGGTGAACACGAGTGCCAAGCTCACGCTGTAAACTCTGCCAAAAATTCGAAGTAAACCGCGGATCGCGATCTGACACAATAGAACACGGCACTCCATGGCGCGACACCACTTCAGCAATATACAACTTGGCTAATTTATCCAACGAGGTAGACTCGCTGATAGCCAGAAAATGAGCACTTTTGGTCAAACGGTCAACTATGACCCAAACAGCATCGTGCCCTCTGAGCGTTTTCGGCAACTTTGTTACGAAATCCATCGTAATATTATCCCACTTCCACTCAGGAATTTCGAGTTGCTGAAGATTACCGTATGGTTTCTGGTGCTCAGTCTTCACTTGCGCACATATTTGACACTTTTCCACATAGAAAGCAATGTCTCGCTTTAAAGTAGGCCACCAGTACAAAGCTTTCAGATCATGGTACATTTTGATACTGCCCGGATGTACAGACAGTCGAGACTGGTGAGCCTCTTGCAGAATCAATTCACAATTTCCCCCATAAAGAGGCACCCAAACACGAGACTGAAAAGTCTTTAGCCCACGGCTATCATCTGTAAGCATATCTTTTTGTTTTCGCATCACTTCGGCTGCAAGATTCTCGTCACGCAAGGCCACAGATTGTGCTTCCTTTAATTTCGCAAGAATATCAGGAATCACCACAAGCTTCATGAACTTCGCCTCAGCTGACGAGCTTTTGCGACTAAGAGCATCCGCCACCACATTGGCTTTACCAGGATGATAACGGATCTCACAGTCGTAATCTTTGATCAATTCGAGCCAACACCGCTGTCTCATATTGAGCTCTTTCTGTGTAAACACGTATTGCAGACTCTTGTGATCCGTACAGACCACACACTTGGTACCGTACAGATAATGCCGCCACAGCTTCAGAGCAAACACAACAGCAGCTAGCTCAAGATCATGGGTCGGATAGTTACCTTCATGTGGCTTTAACTGTCGAGACGCATATGCTATCACTTTATCACGCTGCATTAACACGCAGCCAAGCCCCGAATAAGAAGCATCACAATAAACGACGAAGTCATCAGACCCGTCGGACAAGGAAAGAATCGGAGCCTCACACAATAGCCGTTTCAGAGATTGAAACGCTTGTTCTTGCGCCTCCGACAACACAAAAGCAACATCTTTCCGAGTAAGCTTAGTCAAGGGACCTGCAAGTTTAGAAAAATCACGGATAAACCGCCTATAATATCCAGCTAGGCCGAGAAAACTACGAACTTCAGAAGGAGTTCGGGGAACTCCCCAGTTAATCACTGCATCGACTTTCGCCGGATCCACTTTAACACCATTCCTGCAGATCACATGACCAAGGAAATGCACTTCACGAAGCCAGAACTCGCACTTTGAAAACTTTGCATAAAGCTTCTCTCGCTTGAGAGTTTCAAGAACTTGCCGTAAATGCAACTCGTGCTCGGCTTTACTTCGGGAATACACAAGAATATCATCGATAAACACAATTACGGATTTATCCAAGAAAGGACGACAAATCCGATTCATCATATCCATAAACACAGCAGGCGCGTTGGTTAAGCCGAACGGCATAACCAAAAACTCATAGTGGCCATATCGAGTGCGAAAAGCAGTTTTAGGAATATCACCTTCACTAACCCGCACCTGGTGGTAACCAGGACGAAGATCAATCTTAGAGAAGCAAGTTGCTCCCTGCAATTGATCGAACAAATCATCAATACGTGGAAGAGGGTATTTATTCTTTACCGTTCGCTTATTCAGCTCCCGGTAATCGATACACATACGCATGGTTCCATCCTTCTTTTTCACAAATAGCACAGGAGCTCCCCACGGGGATGAACTTGGACGAATGAAGCCCTTGTCAAGTAACTCCTGTAATTGAGTCATCATCTCTCGCACCTCTGAAGTAGCAAGACGGTATGGAGCTTTAGCTACAGGCGTAGCCCCTGGAACAAGGTCAATCTTATACTCTACATCTCTTACCGGCGGCAAACCCGGCAATTCGTCTGGAAACACCTCCGGATAATCTGACACTACCGGAATATCCTTGACCACTTGCTTTTCTAGCTTTGCATCAATCACGTGAGCTAGATAAAACTCGCAGCCTTTAGAAATCGATTTCTGAGCTTTCATCACCGAAATAAGAGGAATATCAGACTCTCGACGTTCCCCTCGAGCTACAGCACAAGACCCATCGGGTAAAGGAATCTTCACCATCTTTTTCGAACACAGAATCTCCGCGTTCAGACCACTGAGCCAATCCATACCAACGACCGCATCAAAGCCCGCAATTGGCATGAGAAGAAAAGAGATAGGGAAACTATTCCCGTCCACATCAAGATTAACACAGGGAACACTATCCGTAACCGAAACTACCTTACCACTAGCAATTTCAACTTTAATCGGCTCAGGTAACACAGATATAGGTAATTGCAGTTTATCACGAAAAATCACAGATATAAAAGAATGGGTAGCTCCAGAATCAAATAACACACAAGCTGGAACAGAATTTACAAGAAAAGTACCAGTAATCACGTCTCCAGCAGCTTTGGCTTCTTCAGTTGTCATCTGAAAAGCCCGACCCTTGGCGCGAGGAGCGCCATCTTTCTTAGGTTGAGCAGAAGACCCACCAGCTCCAGCTCCAGTATCACCCCTCTGTCTCTTCGGGCACTCTGTAATCCTGTGCCCCGGCTTTTGACACTTAAAACAAACATTCTCTTTGAACGAGCACTCTGTAGCTGCGTGCCCCTTCTCACCACATCTCATACATCTGGTAGTAGCCTTCGAGCAGTCACCAGAATGGTAAGTATGGCACAAAGAACACCAAGGATTATCAAACCTCGGTTTCTTACTCGAATCCACTTTCCCACTCGCAGCAGATTTCCCTTTTGAAGTACCAGCCTTTGAATACTGCTGAAACTTCCTCTTCTGGCCCTCCACAGTCTGATCGCCCTTACACTGGCGACGATCACCATCAATCTGTCGGGCTATCTCAAACGCCCGATCCAAAGAAACTGCAGCTCTCACATGAGCTCGATCCTCTAGCGGCAGCATATTCACAAACTTCCGCATTTTTGCCCTCTCATCAGTCACAAGATGTGGTATAAACCTTACCTTATCAGTAAAGGCATGGATAAGGTCCTCTACCGGTTTGTCTCCCTTAAGGAGAGCATTGAACTCGTTCTCCATCCTCTCAAGATCGTAATCAGTACAGTACTTGCTCTTCACTTTTTCGGCAAACTGCTCCCATGTCAGAGCAGCAACCACCTCTTTACTCAGCGTATCTTTCACAGTATCCCACCAATCCAGAGCTTTACCTTTTAACATACGACCCGCATACTTGACACGGTTATCAGCTTCACAATCACAGGACTCAAACACTTGATCCGTCTCGCGTAACCAACGGATAGTCTCTGAGGGATTATCACTACCCTCATACACCTTCGGCCCGCAAGACTTAAACTTTTTGTAAGAACACTGCTCACGTTGCTTGCCTTTAATAGCTTCCCTCAGTAGCTCCCTAGCCGAGCGAAGCTCCTCCTCAAGCAACAAAATATACGCCTCAGAATCTCTTCCCTGCCTCGAGCCCTGAGTATCTCGCCAAGAAGACTCCTCCTGGGTTTCAGCACGGTGATGTGAGGCTTCATCCTCCATCTCTTTCAGAGCTTCCTCAGTGTTAGCACGTCGTTCAGACATTCTACTCACTCACTTTCTATACACAAGGGGCGAACACGTTTATTACACTTAATCACAATTTACTAACACACAAGTTAGTTCACATTGAGCAATAAACACATAACGCTCACACTCAGCCCCAATTACCCCTCTAGGAACACTTAACGATGGTCAAGCCCGAGTTTGAGATCGAATACTTTCACTAGTACCCGATTCCCTCAAACTAAGGCTCTGATACCTAATTGTAACACCGGTTTTACGAGCTTAAAATTAGAGTAAATTAAAACTTTATTTACACCAAAAGTTCGCAGCGGAATAAACCACTGATTACATATTAAGTATTTCATATCAACTTGACGATCACAAACAACGGATCAAGCCAAGTACCAAAATTAAGCCAGTGTTACCACTACGCACCGACTATCGTTAAACAGTATCAGAGTTAATAAACTACAAGTGTTCCAAAAGATATATACAATAACACTACCCACAGCAACCCGCCTCGCCAGGCCATTTGATCACTAACCTGCGAAAAGGGAAATATCACGAAACATTAGCTACACTAGCTAGTGAGTACAAGTATCACATAAGCACCAGTAAGCATGCTATCACGTCACAATAAAACACGCAATGCTAAGTTATCACGTAGAGGTATGCTAACATGTCAGCAAGATCATATCTCGCGGGGTTGCAAATCCCGCTCAACGAATCTAACTGAGAAGTCAGCAACACCAATCCATGATGGAGGGGAAACGAAGAGCAACCCCCCCCGAGCACGTTCCGGAGCCACCTGCGCTCAATTAGGCCTTAGTTACAAACCAAGACCCCACTGTTTGTCGAGGAACGGCGGCCTGCAGAACCTTTACCCCAGAAAAATCACTCGTGGGAACCGCTAATCCCTGAATAACACTCAAGGGACCCAGCCGCATCGGCGACTGACCTCAACCCCTGCGTCTGTCCGGACAGGAGATCATAAACACGTTTGACCCATCGGGTCCACATTACGCATGCGTATCACATATCACAATTTATATCACATGGTATCACTTATAACACTGTATCACTATATCACATAGCACACAACACAGGCACACAATAGTCTTACTTACTGAGTCTTATGGGAAACCGGTACTCACCTCGGGATCACAAGAGGCAGATATGAATCCGAGAATTCCAAGAACACACTGAGTCGTCCGAATCACCTAACACATAAGGTTCAGGCTTGGTTATCACTTACACATAACACATACAGGTTAGAACACAAGTTACACAAGCTGTCCACCCAGGATAACCCTCTACGGCCGCAGAGGATATATCCTACGGCCGTAGGACACATGAAAAACCCTCCCTACGGCCGTAGTATCCAGTCACTACGCCCGCAGAGGTTCCTTCCATCAAACAATGTACTACAGCCGTAGAAACTCTCTTCTACACCTGTAGTAGTTGTTCTTTGGTGAACTACGACCGTAGGTTATGTACCTACGCTCGTAATCCTTGTTTCATCGTCCGTAGACGGTAATTCACACGAAAACACACCCTACGGCCGCAGTAACCCTGCCTACGGCCGCAGTAAACACAAAAAGAATTCCTACGGCCGTAGGGTTCATTACCTACGCCCGTAGGGAGTGCCTGCACAGCAGGTCTTCATCCCTGTTTCGACACAGTTCTGTAAATCGTGTTTTCAACATATTTTTCGACCAAAAACTCTGTTCTAACCACATACACACTTTGTTTAACACCCATAGACACAAAAGAACACATTAAACACAATCACAATCACATGGACAACATTAACACCATTAAAATGGTGTTTTCCTTTCAAATACCCAAGAACAAGGTTTAGGATTTAAAATACTTACAAATCTGTAAATATACAACAGATTGGAGCCTTGATTTGTTACTGAAATCTTGTGTAGAAGCCTGATTCTTGATTGATTCTTCAAAAACTCCAACACATGTACGTATGTGTGTGTTTGTATGTTTAAAGTGTGTGTAAAGTGTGTGTTTTTGTCAAGACCCAGGGGATAAGGCTCAAAGAAGCCGACCATGGGTTTTACTACTAAAACACGGGGTATTTTATTCCCCTTTTCAACTTACAATTTAACACACGCCATCCCGTTTTACCTAACAGGGACATCTACGGAATCATTTCGCGAAACCGTATAACACGACATCACTTTTAGACACAACCGACACTTTTCACATTATCACATTAATTAACACGAGACACGTTAGTCACACAAAACACTTAATTAATTTCACTTAAAGTCACTGTACAAGCTCTAAAGCACAAAGTACAACCCTACATGTAACACCACTTTTCTAAAATTGCTTTAAAAATTCGTTTGCTTCTGATTAGCATTCTAAAACATCAGAGTTTGCGGAAATCAATCTTACATTACTTTAATGCTAACAACTTAATGAAAAGTAGTGTTAAAAGTACTCTTTTCAAAAGCTTGGAGCTATCCAACTCTGCAAAGCACTGGGGCCTTACCCTTGCTGGAAACTGGTTACCTGCATGCACAACATACTAAAACGTAAGCTCTCGCTTAGTGAGCATACAAACTGAACAGATAAACACTTATAACATGAGTAACTCTTCTGGGGATGTCTCACATCTAAGCTGACCACCTGCAAAACTATTCAAACTATTATCTGGTCCAGGGTATGATCACACCTCGCGCGTAATCAAATCCCTGACACTATGTTTGGGTATAAGGATCTCAATATACCCCTATCTCTGTACTGAAAATATATCTGAGTTCTATTATACCTTGAAACAATAATCTCAATTCCTAACATAAACATATCATAACACTGATATCATACTATTCACCTTGTGCATATATGTATGTAGATCATACTAAATACCACAACATAGCGTTACTGAATCTCACATAATCAATCACATATCAAGCATACAATTGATATACTAATCACTTAAAACATATACATATGCTAACTTGATTAAAGGTAAGTACACTCACCTTAGCAGCAGTTAAAACATATACTTCTATGACAAAGGTAGCAGTCTCTTATTGCCTACAAGCAATAAACAAGTACCTCATTAACTTCTAAGTATTGCTGCAAAGAATCTGTTTGACTAGCAAAAGTTTAACTGAAAACTACCTCCTACGGCCGCAGAGAAAAAAACCTACGCCCGCAGGAGTCAAAATCACCAAAAACCTAAAAACACCTTCTTACGGCCGTAGTGAACCTTTCCTACAGCCGCAGGAACCAAAACAGCTCAAAATCTTAAAACATGTTCCTACCCCCGTAGGGAATAATCCCTACGGCCGTAGGGACCAAAACAGCTAAAAACCTTAAAACATGTTCCTACTCCCGTAGGGAATAATCCCTACGGTCGTAGGGACAGTCGGTACAGCAGACTCATCTGCTCTGTTCGAACAACAGCTGGGTTTCGAGGTTTTACCCTCTATCAACGATTCAAAACTTGATTTCTAACCAAACAACAATCTTAAACACATACTACAACCTTTTGGATCAACAAACAACAACTAAATCAAAGACTAACACAAAACTCAAGGATTCAACATATGAATCCATTTCTTGACCTAAAACTTAACCAAATCAAATGAACTTCATACCTCTTGCTATTGAATCTCTATCTGATCAAATTCCAGATGTTAATCTTCACTTTTGAACTTGAAAACAGCAACATGTGAATCAAGTGTGTGTGTCGTATGTGTGTATGTAAGTTCCCGGTAGTTTGACTCCAAATGAGTCAAATAAATGCTTCATATAAATCTCAACTTTCTTAAATGGCAAGAACAGCCCCTGAACTTATCATCTTTCAAAAATTGACAAACTAACCCCTTAACTTCAATTAAGAAACTTTTAAACTTTGGGATGTTACAACTCTTCCCCACTTGAAACGATTTCGTCCCCGAAATCAACTGTACACATAAAAACTTAACATCATAACATATTGAATGCTACCGTAGCGCACTAGCGGTAGTCTTATATCTCCTCAACTCTGAATGCTATCGCAGCGCACTGACGATAGTCTTACATCATACATCTACCCGCTACTAATGTAGAAGGTCTATCACAAGCTGAACAATAATAACATATCATACACATAACATATATATAACATGTGTACACCTAGGTGTATTCTACTATTACTTTACCAATTTTATCTGTTTGTTACACAAACTCGTAACTTTTCTTTTAATTAAGCTATTAATTGTGCTTCAAAACATACTGAATGCTACCGTAGCGCACTAACGGTAGTCTTACATCCTTTTATCTCTGTATACTATTTCATCTCTACCTTTTACTAAAGTATAAGGTCTACTGCATACTGAGCATAAAACAAATATTACATACACAACAAGTATAATTAAACCTAAGTGTAATCTAATCCTTTTCATGTTTCTATTTTATCTTTACCATCTCATCTGTCTATACACAACTCTCAGCTTTCTCTAAAATACAGCCACCGGCTGTTCTCTACCACTGGATTTCTCATCTCTTGTCCCGTCTGGCTAACTACTGGTGCATCTGTTACATACTTACTATGGTAGTTATACTTATTATACTATCTAAGACATCTTTACTATGAATTCTGGCATATACATTACTTTCTCTATCCTTGAGATAATCCTCAAAGGACCTATAAACTACTATCCTAGCTTATATTTTATTCTTAATCTGTTCACCTATATCCACGGTGATACTTTTAAAAACACATAGCTTCCAATCTGAAGTTCTACAAATAATACTTTCTTATCACATAACTGTCCTGTTTATCCTGGGCAGCTCTAAGCCGTTCACGTAACTGTGGTACTATCTTTACATTCGATCGTGTGCTGAGTCCTCTCATTCTAATCAACCTCGTCCCAGCAAATAGAAGTTCTGTACTTCCCCTCATACATCATCTGGTACTAGATATGCTACTACTCAAACGCAACTGTGATCATATTGGCACTCTATTAATGTATATACGTATCTCAACTATCACTTAAGTCAATTATACATGTTCTGAGCATATATCTCTGTGTTTATATATTTCTCTCACTATGTCCAACCCTACAAGGGTGGAATACTGTACTAAGATATAACTTAATTCCCTATCTTTCTGAAATTTACTCCGGAACTTAAAGATAACTGAGTATATCTATCTAAATCATTATACTGTCATTTTATATCTAACTGCTACTTTCCATAAACTTTCTGATACTCTGCTATAACCTGTAGACAATTCAAATTTTCTCAATCTTCTTTGCTAAAACACACTCTATTCCTGGCTACTAGTAATTTCTGCTCATATCTCTCATCGATTTTTGGACATCTAATCTTTGATACGCTGGATCTTGGGCCGCTATCTTTTAACTACCTTAATCCTTAATAGATTCTTTCTTCTGGTCAATCCCCCTCTGACTGCTTCATTCGGTACTACTTTAACTTAATTGAATATCAAATTGATGTATAACATTCTTACTTTAGGTATCTGTATCTTTAGGGTAGCTGACTTGATGCTAAAAACATCTGTACTAAATTAACTTTCCAACTACTACTAGTTTCGAAACCTGAGTCAAATAATCGCTTCATACTCGTGGGGAGTCATATTCTGAAAACGTCCTTGATTCTATCCTGCTCTCTTACTTTCATCTGATGGTACTCTGACCACAACTCTATCCCTGAAAACCATTCTACACTCTGAAACTAATCCAACAGATTATCTACTTCTTAAACCGGGTACTGATTCTTGTTTGCAAACTTATAGTGTCCTCTGTAATCTATACACATTCTGACTAGCTATTTTCTTTACGACCACCTGTATTAACGTGCCCCACGGTGAACTAATGGATCGGGCTAACCCTTCATCTGTTAACTATTACTTTTGAATCATCAATTCTTACTTCTCTGGGGGCTAATCTGTACAATACTTTAACTCCTTGGTTCTATTCCTGACATTATACTAATACTAAGTTCTACTTATCAAAACTCTAGAATTACTGGTAATTCTTTTGGAAAATACATCTGAGTAGTCACCACCGGTGGTATCTATTAAATCTACTATGACTGTCTTTTATACTATTCTTTTCCACATAAGCTAGACATTCTATAAAATTAAGCATCAAGTACTTTCTCACTTTGCTGACAAGCACTGGAACACTGACTCTCTTACTATTACCTCTGTTCAATAATTCTTCCCCACTTGGGATCTGTGCCCGCACTGTTGGTCTGATTTCTGAGTATCTGAACTTGTTATTAACTCAATTAATCAATACTAATAACTGCTCAAAATTCTTTCATCGTGAACATATGCTCAATGAAAACTGGCGATTTCTACCTCTATCACTTTTTACTTACACTTACTATTCATAATAATAGTCTCATCTTTTGCGTCTGTCTGCTATCATAATTGGTTCAAACTTTATTTCTTTAACTATAAACTAGAACATTCTATCTTTTGACTAGGTGACATTTACTTTTCTAGTGTTGACCCTTATTATATCAAACTGGGCTAAAAATTTAACTGACTTACTTTTCTGTCACTAACAACTTAGGACAATAATGTCCAAACTAGTAAACTGGTAGTACACGTAGAACAAACTATTTCAAATCTTTGGTCACATGCCTCAACTTTCCACACTTCGTATATCTGAGTGGGGGAACTAGCCCTCCATGCTGTAGTACAAACTTCGGCTTATTATTTAACACTGTCACTGACTTAACCTTTTTCTTTGCGTTCATTATTCTCTGCTCTCTCAACTACTTCTCTTTTCTTCCATGTAAGACTTATCATCTTACCCACTTTGTTGCGAATAACTGCCGTTAAACTTCACCCGTATCATGTCTAACATCAGACTATACTACTCTATACTATTGTATTTACAAAACTTTTATACTAACTTACTCTGAAAAAAAACTACACTTTCTTAAAAATTTCTAGGTGATGTTATTCACCAACTCTATTGTCCGTCCTCCGATTCTAAATTCTTTTGTGACCTGTTCTATACAAACTTCTAGTACGGCTATATTCTAAACAATTCTTTAAACTAAGGCCATGCTATAGCCTCAATCTATGCTTCTAACTTTCTGTACAATAACATGGTCCACGAGTATTTCACTATCTCACATAGCAAACTCAACGCGTACCTAGCTTTCTCCCTGACAGACACCCCCTAATACGAAAAATCTCATTCCATCTCTATTAATCATCACTACTCACAACTGGATCTAAAATCTTCCCTCTAACGAGGTAATTCACATGCTGAACAATCTTTACACGTCTATCCCTACAACGGGTTCTTTCTTAGCTTTAACTCTTACTAATGCTTTAACCGTAACCCATATTGTTGTATCCACATATTGCGACAACAAAACTTTATTTCCTTCTGAAACATACTTAACCTCTTGGTTGATAATATCTAAAACGTTGCTTATAGGACTTTGCTCTACTTTATCACTGCTATCTACTTTACTAAACTGGTCTCAAGATCTTGCAATCCATCTGTAACAACTCCCTCTAAAGGGTTTACTTATAGGTCTATTGGTTTAAAAAAAATAAGGATTGCATCTGTAGGTAATTCTGATCTTCTGAAGTATACTAGCCTCAGGCTACTTTATCTAACTCGTATCAATTCTAACCACCTGCTATATACCCATGATCAAATATCTTCAAATATACTACCTTAACAACTTTCTCTGTTTCTCATAATAAGATATGTAATATTATTAATACTACATTTATCTCATTTTCTGTTCTTATCTGATTCACACATGCTGTACTATCACGTATCACCCCTCACTTGATTCACAAGGTACTAACATGACAATCTTAAGCTCAATTGCATATCACATGTTCTTCACATACACTGGCCATGCGTTGTGAGGAACATATTATACATAATTGTTCTTAATACCGTCACGGAATACCTCGATTCACAAGCTTAGGTCACGTATATGGCATAACTGTTTAGATCTGTTAAACATTCTTCTTTTCTCTGATATCATATACACATAATGCCATTTAGTACTTGTTCACATAACTATTACATATGCAAAACATTGATACTCATGCTCAATCTGTAAAACTGATAACAAATCATAAACTTCTACTAACCATATGCTCACCAAGGCTACTGCCCCAGGGATAGCTCCTCTTAATCTCAAAACCACGGTTTAAGTTCAGACATCACACTCGTGTGTGCCCAAATCCCTTAAACCTTGGCTCTGATACCAAGTTGTAACACCACTTTTCTAAAATAGCTTTAAATATTCATTTGCTTCTGATTAGCATTCTAAAACATCAGAGTTTGCGGAAATCAATCTTACATTACTTTAATGCTAACAACTTAATGAAAAGTAGTGTTAAAAGTACTCTTTTCAAAAGCTTGGAGCTATCCAACTCTGCAAAGCACTGGGGCCTTACCCTTGCTGGAAACTGGTTACCTGCATGCACAACATACTAAAACGTAAGCTTTCGCTTAGTGAGCATACAAACTGAACAGATATGTTAGAGATATGCCCACTAATGCACGTATGTCATATAAACCGCTGCTGATGATGTATGGGCCTATTGGGTCATACACCGGGGTCAAACCTGACAGCAACTTAAGTTAAGGGACCAAATATGACAAAAGACAAAAGTTGACATCGTAGGCCGCGTTAGCGCCGTTAACTTTAAAGGGTTAGCGCCGCTAAGTCCTAAGAGTTAGCGCCGCTACGGCTGCATGTACTTTGTGTCACATCCCTGGCAGGCCGCGTTAGCGCCGCTAACTTTAAGGGGTTAGCGCCACTAAACCCTAATAGTTAGCGCCGCTACGGCTGCATGGGCTTTATGTCAAATTACCTCCCAAGCTGGCCAATGCGTGGTGTACACCTAGGAACGCACTTTGGCCGGTCTTTCTGGTTAAAATTGAAGCTGGAGGCAGAAGCAATAGAGAGACTTCATTTTTTTTGAAGTGGTTTTTTTGCTCCTTTTCTCTCTAATAAACACACACACTTTTCTCTTTAGTGCTACAATGACCAAGTGAGATTATAGAGAGTACTCCAGAGATTTTGGTCTTCTAGTTGCTGTTCCATTGTGGTTTTCATAGTGAAGTATCGCAATGGCTTGCTAGCACTCGTGGTTGACGCGTTCCCGGGGTATATCCCAATAGAAGATTCGGTTTTCGTTCTTGGAGGATCATCACCACGACCTGAAGAAATCTGGAGCTAAGGAGAAAGGTATAACACCTCTTTCCTTCTTGTTGCATTTCTTGAACATAGAGTTTGGTCTATTTGAGGGATTTCGGTTTTTATGCTTTGATTGCTTGTACATTGGGCTACTTTGTTTGTACCTTGCTTCCGCTGTGAGCCCAGGAAATCCCAACAGTGGTATCAGAGCCACCTCTATGTTAGATCTGCACTTGGTGGCTTGAAAAATCCCGAAATCAAAATGGTTGTTTTCTGTTCGAACAGGGTTAGCGGCGCTAACCTCGGGTTAGCGGCGCTAACTCATAAATGTTAGCGGCGCTAAAGCGCTGTAACAGTTTTATTTTTCAAAGTTAAAATCAGTTTTGGTCTCGGGAATTTTTAGCTTTTTGTGATTCTGGAAATTTGTTCCAGTTTTGTGTTTGGTATTTTTGTTACCACCTTGTTTGTTTGGTTGTATGTGATAGATTTGAAATTGGTAACCTTGTCTTTGACCTTGTGGTTGACTTTGTGTGTTTGGATGCATTTGGTGATTTTTTAATCACATGGGCTGTAATATTTATTAAAATTGTTATATTTGTAATAATATTGTGGCTTGCATGCCATTTCATTCATCCGTGTATTTGTACTAGATAAATAGGAAATTAGTGTGGCTTGTACGCCATTTCAATTTCTATTGTATTTGTTGTACAATTTGGATGAAAACACACAAGATGGAGTCGGAAGGAGATGGAGCGTGTCCATAGAAGCCGGTGAAGTCCATTGGTGATAGCGGTTCTAGTGGGAGCTCGCATTGAAGACCTTCCATCCCTTAGTTGACCACGTTCTACCCGTTTTGGCTCACGGGAAGAACGCATAGGATTTTGGCAAGGGTTACCAATTTATTTCGTATATATGCGTGTGATGTGATTTTATTTTATTCTTGCATGGTTTGCTTAGGATTCGCATGCTAGAAATTTTTTTCGAAATTAATAAAATCACAAGAGATTTGGTAAAAATGGTTTACAACTCTCTCGCGCGCTCACATACAAGATTAACTCACCTAGTGAAAATAGGTTTTGTCACTAAACAAGTTAATCAGTAACCAAGCCGAAAACAAAAGCCCGTTTTCTTAAAAACGTAAATCTTGCACCATCCAAAAGATGACACCACCCAAATCTAGTGAAGCATGGAGTGATTGTCGAGCTTAGCACGAGTTATTCCATGTGGATCTGTGTGGAAGGTGAGTGTGGGATCTTGAAATTATCGGTTGTCGAGCTTAGCACGAGCCGGTAGTTGTCGGGGTATCACCGTGTATCTTGTTGGACGATTTGCAATTACAACTTAGAATCCTTGAGTGATTGTCGAGCTTAGCACGAGTCAACCAAGAATTTTAATTTGGAGTTGGTGCTAGTAGGGATCAAGCATGCCAAACGACCGATGGTTGTCGTAGGATCCCGCAAGTGTCTAAGAGTTGCAATAGAGATTGCAATCGGTAAAGTGGTTATCGGCCTAAATAGCTCCATGAAGTGATCCGCGGCAACCCCGTCATGAATTGGAGTGAAATATGGTTCTAAGCCCTTGTTAAAATATTTTTCGAAATGATAAGGGTAATTATTTTAACGAGGATTCAAATCAAACTAACTAATTCGTGTACTCTACTTTAATATAGGATGTCGAATCAAAACCACAACACGTCGAATTTTTCACTTCGTATGATTCTACAAAGGGTGAAACTCACGGAAGTAAACTTTGTTGACTGGCTTAGGCAATTGAGAATTGTCCTACTTGCTGAGTCTAAGTTGCACATTGTTGAGGAACCCCTTCCTGAACCACCTGCTATCAATGCGGAATGGGCTATCCGATATGCGTATGAAAAGCGTGTTCGGGATACACACGATGTTGCTAGTCTCATGTTATCAAGTATGAGCTCGGAACTGCGAAAGCAATTTGAGCACATGACTGTGTATGACATGATTAACAAGCTGAAGGATGTTTTCCGACAGCAAGTTAGACAAGAACATTTTGAGTGTGTTAAAAGTCTAACCGGTTGTAAGATGCGGGAAGGCGGGAGTGTAAGTGCCCATGTTTTGAAGATGAAATCATACATGGAGCAGATGGAGAGATTAGGTTTTCCTATAGGGAGGGAGCTTGGTGTGAATTTCATACTTCAGTCTCCGCCCGCCACATATGAAAAGTTTATAAAGGACTATCATATGCATGGAAAGGAAATGTCTATAGATGAATTGCATGGAATGTTGAAGGTTGTAGAATCTAACATGTCCAAGCATGCATCATCTTCATCCACTCTTGTTTTTGGTTCTAAGGAACAACATAACATGAAGAAGAAGAAATCGATCCCATTAAAAGAAGAAGTTGGAGTTTCCAAGCTTGCTTCAAGTTTTAAGTCTATGGACATTGATGATGTGCCTAAAGAGACTCAACAAGGGTTGGTTTGCTACTTCTGCGGTAGATTTGGGGATTGGGGCCGTCATGCCTGCCCTTCGTGCCGAAAGGATATAAAACTTCTCAGACAAGAGAGAGTTAATTTTCTTACTTGAGGTACATTCATGATTATACTTCAATGCTATTCCTTATAAGCTGGGATGTTTACCCGAGCTATAAGACTCACGTTTGTCACAAATTTATTTTTGTTGCAAAGTGTAAGTCTATTCGTTGTAAAAAGGAAAAAGCTTGAAGAACCGGATCTCTGAAGAAGAAATTTTGTTAATTGTATTCTACAAGAGAAATGGGAGTGTTGGTCTCGCCATTAAATCCGGATTTATTATTACTTTTGTTTGTATGCCCTGCGTGGCAAGAACTACTTTAGTGTATGCTCATTTGGAGATGATGGATGTTTTTGAATCTTGTATTTTATAAAGATTTTTCATTTTAATAGTTTCATTTCAAAATCGATCCATGTCTATGCTTTTGTGTTATTTTGACTATTTTAGTGCTTAAATACACATTTGATGACGATGGATATGACTTAGAATTGAAACAATTTTGAAAAATTATTTTGAGATGATTTTATCAAAACTTATCCATATCATTGCATACATAAAGGCTCGTTATAAGTAATAAGACAATCATGAACAATTGATTCTTAAATCCAAAAGTGATTTGGATATATTAGCTCTATGGCATAATCAAACTTGACCAAGTAAACAACATTTGAATCGCTTAGATCCATGTGGTTAGGATCTTTGTAAAAGTTTAGCCTCGGGCTAAATAAAAGATACAAATCTTGTTTATTGGAATAGGATGATTAATGAAATCCTTCACCAGTATTGGTAAGGAAGGATTGTGACTTGTTGGATATGATCATATTTGTGTGGATAATCCGTTCAAGTATGCCACAAAGAGTGACACTAGTGAAATTCTTCATCACTATCTTTATGGTAGTAGTTGAGAGAATGTTTACGAGAGAAAAGACTTATGTCTGAAACCTAGTGGTGTTCGGAACTAACCTAAAGAGAATTAAGAATCAATAAGGGCATATAGATATAAATTCTTAGATATAGAATAGATGCCAAGTTTTCTTATCTATATTGGTTTAAACATAAAATGAATCATGGGTTTAACCCATAATTCGTTTTTCCGAAGAAACACATTTGCACATGGTGTTACTTTAAATAAAACCGGATATCTGTGTTGATGATCTGGTAAAAGGCAGGCCTAAAACATGTATTCAATGTGGTTGGTATATATTAATTTTATGAACCAAGTCCTCGATCTAAAACACAGCATTGTGGTCACTTAAGCATCGAATGAGATATTGACTAGAAAGAGTTCTTTGCTTGTCAATCTCATAACTTAAATTATCCAGTCTACATTCAGTGGGAGATAGATGAATTATAAGTTCATGCCTACATATTTAAGTAGTTCATCTGAGTTTTGGATAATTGTTTCTTGAACTTTTGGGAACCATGTTTGGTTACGCAAAAGGGAAAGTACAATTTACAAAAGCATTCCAGTGGAAGAACGTAAAACTTAAATAAAAGACCTAATGTTGACACTAGCATTTAATCAGCATAGAGATGCTGGTAAAACCTGACAATATCCATTGCTTCTTTATATCTGATGGAAATCAAGAAGGTTGTTTAGATATGAGGTTGTCATATTTTACTAACAGCAGCTTGATGGTAAATCATTGTGATGTTACCATTCATCGGAAACATAGTGGGACCCTGTGTTCACTAGTGAATAGAAGAAGATAATGGTGTAACCTATTTGCTGCATCCAAGTACTTGACTTGGGTTAATCCCACACCTAAGGTGTAATTCAAGAAGGGTGAAGGGACTAACATATATGCCATAATGGACAACTTCAAATACCGACTAGAAACAAAGTGTTTCATATTGATTTTATGGAAACAAGTTCTAGTAGTTATGTTGAAGATAATTTGGATAAAGTGTAATTTTGTTGTCACCTTGTGGAAACAAGTTTGCTCACATGGACAAAAGAGATCTGAATCCTTCATAGGATCAAGTTGAGGAAATACTTAAGGCATTTTCCGAGGGTCTCATTCATCCATAAAAACCAGATTAAGTCTGGATTAAGCGAAACATTGTTGTCACTATGGGGAAACAAGTAATCTCGCATGGAAATAAAAGGCCAAGATCCTTTGCAGGATTAAATTGAGGAAATGTTCGAATCATGTTCCGAGGCCTTATATATCCATTATGTCCAAATTATGTTCATGACTAAGGTCAGCAAAACTTACATCTTGTGGCTGTAATCCTGCTTTATGAGAAAGTCAAAGGAATGAGTTTTCTAGAAAGCGTAGATTAAGCCAAATACCCTTGTCAGGGCTAGTGGGAGCATCATGTGTTCCTAGTCAAATATGCTCTATGAAAATAATGTCCTAATTTAGGGTTGTTCTACAACCTAATGGTGGAATTGTTGTTCTATGAGTATAAATAGAAAATATGGAATCAAGTGGATTTTCTAATTCAAGAAGTACTGATGTATGTTCTTGATGTTCGACGAAAGTAGAATTGTCTTGAGTAAGTTATTACTGCAAGCAAATCTATGCTTATGAGACTATCGATTTTATCGAAGTTTAGATTAATCAAGTATGTGGTATAGATACGACATTTAGACCTAAATGAGTGTCATCGACCCTATTATGGACTTCGGTCACATTGAGAGTATGTCGACTCTGATAAACATGAGTGTCAATGACTCTATTGTGAACTTCGGTTACATTGAGAGTATGTCGACTCTGATAATCATAAGTGTCATTAATCCTATTGTTGACTTCTGTAACATTGAGGATATGATGACTATGATAACTTTGTAAATGATCTCTTTAATAAACACTTCGCTAGTGGTTTAATAAGAGAATACAAAAGAGTACAAAGGGATATCGGGTAAATGATCCCATAATTAAGCCATTGTCAAATACTAGTGATGACTTTCATACTAGATATAAAAGCATTGTTTATGCTTATGACCGGGCTTAAATATCGTTTTAGTATATGTTTGATTTACTTATAAGCTTTGGGAACGATACAGACAGTATTGTAATTTATGCTTGTTTCGATATGCGAGTGATTCGGTTACATTCATAAGACTTTACTGTGTTCCATCTTAGCATGTTTAACCACTTCCCAGAATGTTTATACATTCTAAAATTCCACAGTCAGTCATTCTTCAAGGGAAGGAAGTTTGAAATAAGGCTGAGGTTAGGTGTTGGTTATGCATTAATCAAGGATTGAATGCATGAAACGCAACAGTAACCTGTGCTTGAAAGGGGTTTCAAGTGACTGGAAGACCCACACCTGAGTTCACTTCATGGATCATGGTCACAAGTAACTCGGGATGATAATATCATTACGTCCTTCGACCCGAGATGTATGAATTGCCATAGCATGAAACTTTCTTACTTTGGTTATTTCAAAACGTAGTCCGTAACTGGCTATTATAAAGGGAATAGCTGGGTAAGACAAGGTTCATGTTATGGGATTGTACAGTCAACGGAATTTGTTCCTCCTGTATGAGAGATATCCCTGGGCCCCTCGATGATTGGGCGCTGACACCAAAATAAGCATGGCCATGCGCAAAGGAATATTGATTGAGAATCAGATATGTCCTTAAATTTTGGTCACCACCAATCTTGATCGAGAAACATAATCGTGAACGATCTGGAGATTGACATATTAATCCATGTCTCGTGTTCACAAGGATATCGCGAACAAAAGGATGTTTGATCACTTATCTATAGGACCTCTACATTTTTATGTAGGTTATGGTTTTCTGCAAGGAGGCGGAACCCATACTGACTTGGGGGCATCGATGCTTTGCTAGAGGCCGCTCTTTGTCTGTGGTTACATGGGTACGGTGCATTATGTGCAAGTGGGAGTCTGTTAGAGATATGCCCACTAATGCACGTATGTCATATAAACCGCTGCTGATGATGTATGTGCCTATTGGGTCATACACCGGGGTCAAACCTGACAGCAACTTAAGTTAAGGGACCAAATATGACAAAAGACAAAAGTTGACATCGCAGGCCGCGTTAGCGCCACTAACTTTAAAGGGTTAGCGCCGCTAAGTCCTAAGAGTTAGCGCCGCTACGGCTGCATGTACTTTGTGTCACATCCCTGGCAGGCCGCGTTAGCGCCGCTAACTTTAAGGGGTTAGCGCCGCTAAACCCTAATAGTTAGCGCCGCTACGGCTGCATGGGCTTTATGTCAAATTACCTCCCAAGCTGGCCAATGCGTGGTGTACACCTAGGAACGCACTTTGGCCGGTCTTTGTGGTTAAAATTGAAGCTGGAGGCAGAAGCAATAGAGAGACTTCATTTTTTTGAAGTGGTTTTTTTGCTCCTTTTCTCTCTATAAACACACACACTTTTCTCTTTGGTGCTACAATGACCAAGTGAGATTATAGAGAGTACTCCAGAGATTTTGGTCTTCTAGTTGCTGTTCCATTGTGGTTTTCATAGTGAAGTATCGCAATGGCTTGCTAGCACTCGTGGTTGACGCGTTCCCGGGGTATATCCCAATAGAAGATTCGGTTTTCGTTCTTGGAGGATCATCACCACGACCTGAAGAAATCTGGAGCTAAGGAGAAAGGTATAACACCTCTTTCCTTCTTATTGCATTTCTTGAACATAGAGTTTGGTCCATTTGAGGGATTTCGGTTTTTATGCTTTGATTGCTTGTACATTGGGCTATTTTGTTTGTACCTTGCTTCCGCTGTGAGCCCAGGAAATCCCAACAAGATAAACACTTATAACATGAGTAACTCTTCTGGGGATGTCTCACATCTAAGCTGACCACCTGCAAAACTATTCAAACTATTATCTGGTCCAGGGTATGATCACACCTCGCGCGTAATCAAATCCCTGACACTATGTTTGGGTATAAGGATCTCAATATACCCCTATCTCTGTACTGAAAATATATCTGAGTTCTATTATACCTTGAAACAATAATCTAAAACTCCTAACATAAACATATCATAACACTGATATCATACTATTCACCTTGTGCATATATGTATGTAGATCATACTAAATACCACAACATAGAGTTACTGAATCTTACATAATCAATCACATATCAAGCATACAATTGATATACTAATCACTTAAAGCATATACATATGCTAATTTGATTAAAGGTAAGTACACTCACCTTAGCAGCAGTTAAAACATATACTTCTATGACAAAGGTAGCAGTCTCTTATGGCCTACAAGCAATAAACAAGTACCTCATTAACTTCTAAGTATTGCTGCAAAGAATCTGTTTGACTAGCAAAAGTTTAACTGAAAACTACCTCCTACGGCCGCAGAGAAAAAAACCTACGCCCGCAGGAGTCAAAATCACCAAAAACCTAAAAACACCTTCCTACGGCCGTAGTGAACCTTTCCTACGGCCGCAGGAACCAAAACAGCTCAAAATCTTAAAACATGTTCCTACCCCCGTAGGGAATAATCCCTACGGCCGTAGGGACCAAAACAGCTAAAAACCTTAAAACATGTTCCTACTCCCGTAGGGAATAATCCCTACGGTCGTAGGGACAGTCGGTACAGCAGACTCATCTGCTCTGTTCGAACAACAGCTGGGTTTCGAGGTTTTACCCTCTATCAACGATTCAAAACTTGATTTCTGACCAAACAACAATCTTAAACACATACTACAACCTTTTGGATCAACAAACAACAACTAAATCAAAGACTAACACAAAACTCAAGGATTCAACATATGAATCCATTTCTTGACCTAAAACTTAACCAAATCAAATGAACTTCATACCTCTTGCTATTGAATCTCTATCTGATCAAATTCCAGATGTTAATCTTCACTTTTGAACTTGAAAACAGCAACATGTGAATCAAGTGTGTGTGTCGTATGTGTGTATGTAAGTTTCCGGTAGTTTGACTCCAAATGAGTCAAATAAATGCTTCATATAAATCTCAACTTTCTTAAATGGCAAGAACAGCCCCTGAACTTATCATCTTTCAAAAATTGACAAACTAACCCCTTAACTTCAATTAAGAAACTTTCAAACTTTGGGATGTTACACTACACTGCTAGGCCCATTTACAGGGTGTTACAAGAGGAGAAGGAACCGAGAGAGAGAGTTCGAACGAGAGAGAGAGCCGAGATCGAGATTTGAGAGGGAGAGATGGTGGCTAGGGTTAATCCTTTTGTCTCATATCTTAATCCTTAAGGCTTAACATATATTTATAAGGATTATTTTGGACCTAATCCCGTTTAATTAAAAGCCCACTGGTTTTAATTAAACTTTCAATCTCTTCACTTTGACCCCCTGGACTTTACTAGTTAATTAATTAACTATTAATTAACTTAGTCCATTAAATATTAAAACTTAATATTTAATTATCCTTAAATAATAAATAAATGAATATTATTTATTTCTTTCTACTAATTAATCCAAACTGGATAATTATTTATATCTCTCAATAATTAATACTACTGATTAATTATTCGTTTATCTCTTTAATAATTAATCTAACTGATTAATTATTTACTCTTTCTCTTTAATAATTAATCTAACTGATTATATATTTCCACACACATTTATGGTGAAATCCAACTGTTATGAATTGGGTGTGTAGCAGTGTGACCCTTTAGTCTCTTATAACATTGGATACAATATGCCCGTTAATTATCTCTGCACATAATCCAACAGACTCCCACTTGTGCAAGATAAGTAACTGTTACTGCACATTGTTAGACTAAGGAGGTCCCTTGCCAGACACTTAGGGTAACCAGGTTATAAGAACTCTTATACCACAAAGTAACTTGTGATAAAACTTCATAAGCAACCTGCTTAAAAGTGACCTGTTATAAACTAACTGTTTATAAACTAAACTATCATAAACTCCCTGTTTATGAATGGGTACGTTTTTGTATATACAAACTTGCATATATATAGGTTTGTCCCTTGTAGCGCGATATTTCAATTTTGAGCATGAGCATGGAAAAAGTCAACTCAGAGACTCAAGAATTTGTTCATGACATACTTGATCTTGAAACTGTGTGATAAACGACAAAGAACAGATCAGTTCGTTTGGGCACGGCCGTGCACTTACCAGTTTCTCTAATCAGTCAAGGGGCCCGGAAATATCTCTCCTAAAAAAGAGGTGCAATTACCATCTTGCATATTTGCATTTGGCAACACGGCTCCCGCTGAATCTAAACATGCCCCTTATGACTACCCTGTTACGGCGTGGCGTTAGAACGCGCTAAGAAGACAACAGTTACCGCATCCCAAACCAAATACCTCAGGCTTGAGGATAACCTATGTGATAAATACTTTTGACACGAATCTACGAAGTATTTTTCACGGTGGCGCAATCCAATATTCGTAACCCTAACGAATATCCGTAAATTTTGGTCCGCAAAAACCGTTCGCAGCTATATTCGATATACTTTTGAATCTACCCCAAAATTACAATGACTTTGTAACCCTATCAAGGTTCCCACCAAGATAAGTAGTCACGGATAGTGTTTCGAATAAACCTAGTTTATTCCTGGATAAACCAAAACATACAAAATTGTGAAGAACAATGAAACTAATTTCTACACCCTTCCATATTCCTCCCTGGAATAAAGATGTATAATTTCTACCATCTCATTGACTCGATTCACGGTGTCTATCTGAATTACTTATTATTTTACATTTGTAACTTATCACGGATTACAAGAAAAATAATATGATTATAAACCTTAAAACACACGACTAGTACCATGAAGTACTCTTTCTTGGTTTTGCTAGAAATCGTTGTTGCAACCTAAGAACAAATCTAGACTTACTTATTTTATAAAATTCCTTAAACTTGGAGAAAACTGGAAATAACTCCAAAGTTTCTGATTTTACAAAATAACCTCCCTGTAATTAAAACTTTAATTACATGTGTAGATATATTAAATCTTACTAGATTTTGTTATCTATTTGAAACGATAAGACTTTCTTACACCTACTGGTAAGAACCTTGAAATTAGATTCCCTGTGTATACCAACACTGATCTGATATCACTACTAAGAATGTTAAAGAACATCCTATTTATCATTTCTAACATTAACCAACCAACAATATTAAGCTGACTCATTGAACGTTTTAGAACGTATATAATTTCTATTATTTAAGTCATAACTTGACTCAAATTCTTGCAATGTTATCTTTACTGAGTACCTCTTAATAAATCATGCATTCCTTGGATTAGTTCTTTCTCAAGAACTTACTGTTTTAGATAACTTCTAAAAACATCCAATAATTATATACTCTAAAAGCTCAAATTTGTATTTATCACACTGGTTAAATTTTTTTTATTAACTCTGATAAATACATTAGTCAGGTGCTCCCACTATCTTTTATGAAAAAGTGCATTCTTTAAATCATCCTTTTAGGCCTTAGTCAAAAACTTGACTACCATGCCTAAAACTTGTGTTCCAAACACATGTTTTAAAGAACTTAGTTTTTGCAAGAAATTTGTTTTATGAAACCAAGAACTTGGATCTCCCATATATCCATCTTTCCAATTAGGGAAAAAGGTTTCATTAAACTTACCATGATCACAAGTATAAAACACTCATAATGGTATTTTAAATTTCTTTCCTTAAAACATTAGGATAAAACTCCTTGATTATAATAACTATTATAATCACTTTTATACTTTCTTAAACGTTTTATCAAAAAACTACCTTACCTGGAAATAGTGACTATTATTTCCATATGTTCAAGACTTTGAACACTTACTTTTCATAAAATCTTAAATACTTGTTGAATTAGAAAAACTATCTAATCTTATAAACAAAACTTGTTTATTTAAGCATTTGAATAGTGGAGCCATCATTTATATAACTTCAACAAATCATAGCATAAGATTATTATGAATCACCAATCAAGTCAAGACTTTGACTTATTGGCACTGTTTTAGTCACAACTGTACTAATCATGATTCATACAATAAGAACACGTGCACGGATATGAACCAAAAAATTAAATTTCCATAAACTCAAAGCCAAAAAGTTTCCATAAACATGTAAGATAAAAAAAAATTATCCGAACTTAAAAGAGTTTAATAAACTAGGAAATAAAAAAATATTTATAATATCCGTGAGCTGCACGTGGGATCTTCTCATGCTGGGCCGCATCACTTTCCATCTCCTCCTACAATAAACGATTGCAAGATTTTAGAATACTCGTAAAACTTTACAAGTAGGAAAGTGACAAAGAAGCTAGTCACGCAATACCTGAGGAGCTAGACTTGCCTCCTGCCTCGTGACCTTTCGGACAATCTTGTTTCCAATGTACGGCCTCGCCACACCTGAAGCACCGATTCTCGGTCCTTGCCTTGTTTGGCTTCGGCTTCGGCTTCTTGCTCTTGTTGTCGTTATTAGCCCTCGGTGCATTCTGGCTGGGCTGGGCCTTGCCCTTTCCCTTTCCGATGCGGCCCTTCCTCTTCTTACGTCCACCATGTCCCACCATAAGAATGCCCTTAGACTTCACTACAACAAAATGAGGCTAATGCAATATTTTAGAAGCAACACTTATAAAAATTGTTGCATTATGCCTAACATTGGTTATAAAGCAACACGTTAAAAATAAGTGTTGCATTTGAACATCTAATGCAAAAAATTTTTTAAAGTGTTGCATAATATTTACAAAATTGCAACATTTTTATGAAGTGTTGCATTTGGGTAGATTTAAAAACAACATTTTTATGAAGTGCATCATCTTTTCAATTTTATTCAATTAAATGATTTTAAACACTTCCACATGTCATATATATATATATATATATATATATATATATATATATATATATATATATATATATATATATATATATATATATATATACTAGTTTAAATAACTGTGTAACATACGGGATGATTTAAAAAAGTAAAAGATATTAAACATTAATAAACTATATTAAATAATTATATAACGCAAAAAAAATAGACAGACGGTGTCAATTTCTCAAGACCAACGATGGAAGCACCACGAAAGGAGAGAGCATACGTGATTTAAAATATGTGGTATCATGATACCAAAAGGCGTGATTAAATTTCTTGTACAGGTTATCGGTCATTATATTTATAGTTATAAGCAATAAGGTCAAATGTTTATTGTTATAATAAAAAAAAATTAAAATAATTATAAAGTATTTGAAAATTATAGAATAAAAAAATTGATTAAATATGATATTTAAAATGTTATAAGAGATAAACATGTTATTTATAAATTAAATGGACAAATTTATAATAATCTTAATTAACTAAAAGAATTTGACTTCTAAAAATCAATGTAAAATTAAAATTTCAACTACTTAAAAGATAAAAAGAAAATTACTTAATTAAAAAATATTCATTATAATAATATAAAAGAAGAAAATTAATAAGTACATTTCTAAAAGTAAGCTGAAACAAATGGGCTTATACAATTCAATCCGACATTATGAACACATAGTAGGCTAGGGTGCTAAACCAAACACTCCTTGTATGTATAATCTCCTCAATGATAAGTTTATTACCTTACAACTTACAGACACCATAAAACATATAATATATATATTTTATTATAAAAATCGGTACTTTGCTAGTTATTAATATTTATATGAAAACTGATAAAAAAGAAGTATGATTTTGAAATAGTTTTGTTAGTCTTGATTTGTTTACATTCCATCAGCGCTGAAGTATTCGAAGAAGATTTCAGCAGAAGACTTTAACTGATGATTTGTCTCGTCGTAAATAACGATCATCTGAAGGGCTGAAAGTTTCATCTCTGAAACTTTCAGTTTACTGAAGATAGTCTTCAGCAAATGGTCCCCTCAGTGACGTCATCAACTGTCACTTTCAAGACGGTTTTGCATGAGGAAATCTGTTGCTAATCAATTCACTAGATTGTGACGTTTGTCACCTATTCAACGGCTAGGATTGATTAGGGAAATGTATAAATACTCTTCTCTTAGTCGAGAAGAGTGTGCTAACGATTACTGTATGTTCAGTAAGCAATAGCTAAAGTCTGTCTACTTTCTCTCAAGTCTGTACTTGTTTTTCATTGAATTTAAGAAGTCTGTTCTTCTTAAATTCTCGTCTGTAAAGTTTGTTATATCAATATTAACAATCTTTGACATCTTTTTCTGTTCTTATAATTACTATTTCCGCACTTAATTGTTATTTAAGTTAGTAATATTCACTATTTGGGAACAACAATTGGTATCAGAGCAGGTTCAAATTCTTCTATAATTTGTGATCTGCCGAGATGTCTAAAGTTGATTATAATGATAATGGGTCTTCTGGTAAACCACCAAAGTTTTCCTCTGATAATTTCTCTAGCTGGAAGGGAAGAATGCTTCTCTATGTTGAAAACTTGGATACTATGTCTCTGTCTGTCCTAGAAAATGGTCCTATCATTCCAAAGACCATTTCGCTTATGAGTGAAGAAGGTGATCTACTGGAATCTCTTCCTAAACCAAGGAACCAATGGACTGAAGAAGATAGGAGACAGGTAAACTTGAATGCTAAGATTCGAAATAATATTGCTATCTCACTTCCAAATGATATCTATCATACTATTTCTAATCTGAAAACTGCAAAAGATATGTGGGAAGCCTTGTGTATAGCTTACGAAGGAACTGAAGAGGTGAAGGAGAACAAGAGAACGAATGTCATCAGGAAGTATGAAAGTTTTTGTGCTAAAGAATCTGAAACTCTTACTGAAGTTTATACCAGGTTTACTTGTTTGCTGAATGATATGCTGGAAGCTGGTGTTCAGCGAGAGAAGATTCAGATTCTTAACAGGTTCCTGGATGCTCTTCCCAGTGAATGGGACACTATGTGTCTTGTTCTCAAGACCAACAACAAGCTGAAGAAGTTGGATATGAGAAAGCTGTATGGTATTCTTCTGAATGATGAGCAAACTAGAGCTCAGAAACTGGAGCTGAAGAGATCAGCTAAGAAGAGCTTAGCTCTTGTAGCAGAAACTGAGGTACCAGCTCATCAATTCTCTGATGATTCTGACACTGAGACTGAAACTGACTGGGTAGCTGGAGATGAAGAAGGTCATCCAGAGTTCAAGGTTGAACGCGCGTTTATAATGAAGAACTTCAACAAGTTCCTAAAGTTCAAGGCTAAAACCAATGATCAAGGTTCAGGCAGCTTCAAATCCACCACTGATAAATCTAAGCAGGAATGCAACAAATGTGGCAAGCTTGGTCACTTCGCTGCAAACTGCTTTGTCAAATCCTCATCCAAGAGTTATCCATCAAAGGCTGACAAGTACAAATCAAAGTACAAGGCACTGAAGCTGAAAAGTCAAGAATCATCTGAAAAGAAGAAAGAGAAGGCAATGATCGCTGGAGAACTGAATTGGACTGACTCGGAAAAATCCGATGATGATCAAGAGTCTGAACAAGCTCTGTTTGCTGAAGAATTCTCAGGGTGTGCTAAGCCCTACATGTGTTTGATGGCAGCTGAAAGCCAGTTCAAGAAAGATCTAGCTACTGCTGAAAGGTTGAGTTCAGCTGAGGGTTGGAATTCCTCTATGATGTACAAGGTATCAAACTTTCAGAATTATGAGTCTAATGAGAAAAATGATATGTTTGCTTATTTAGTGTCCGATTTAATTTCTGCGCATAATGAACAAATCATAATCAAGAAAATCTTTTCAGATAAACAAAATCTGATTCAGAAAACTGAAACTGAAAATGACACTCTTGTTCAAGAGTCCCTTGCATTGAAATGCCATCTAGAGCTGTTAACAAATGAAATAAAAATGGCTAAAGCAGAGCTATCTTTAACAAACGATAAACTCAAAGATCGTCAGTCCATAATTGATCTCTGGCTCAGTCCCAATAAACTTGCTTTTGAGAGTATCAATCATCAAATGATCAATCAGAGAGAAAGAGTTGGGTTAGGAAAAATCAAAGAAGCTGCCTCATTTAGCAAAAAATGTAAAAATGTTGATGAAATGTTTTTCAGTGAGTTCACTCGTGAAAACATAGGAAACTCAAATATGCTATATAAAAGATTTACTAAGGCAGCCAGTGAAGTCCCTGAGTTCAATGAGGAAACTAATTCTGAAATCAGAAACATACAGTTGCCTTCCGATAGCTTGTTTGAAAATCAGAATTATTCTCATCCCACTGAATCCGTATTCAACATGATCACTGAATCTGAATTGATTACTTCAGCTGAATCTGAACCCATAACTTCCATCAAAACTGAATCCACTTCAGTTCACAACATCACTGAACCTCTGACAGCTGAAGCTTCATCTGGATCTAATCATTCAAAACATAGTCAGAAGTTCAAAATATCAAAAACACAAAGTGTTCAGTATGAAAAGCCAAAATCAAAAATGTTGAGCAAATTTTGAAAATTTGAATCAACTCTGAAGATTATGATGAATCAGTTAAAAGAGTTAACTAGATCTAATTCTCAAAAGGATAATACCAAACAGCAAAAGGATTCCAAATCCACACGTAAATGCTATAAATGTGGTATTAGAGGTCATGAAGCTAAAACATGTGATTCTCCTGCCGCTACCTGTAGCATTTCTTCTGAGCCCATCAGCAGGTGGGTTCACAAATTGGTTTAACCTTTTGTTAAATTATGCAGGGAAGTCAAGGAAACAATACCTGGTACCTTGACAGTGGATGTTCTCGACATATGACTGGATGTAAATCGTTACTGACAAAAGTTACGCCAGCTGATGGTCCACAAGTTTTATTTGGTGGAGGTAAATGTGGAAAAACATATGCCTATGGTAAATTGAAGAAAGGTGTTATTCACATTAAGAATATTGCTCATGTTACCGGACTTGAGCACAATCTGATTAGTATAAGTCAGATGTGTGATGCTGACTATTCTGTTCTTTTCAAGAAATACAAGTGTTTTATCAGAAATAAAGAAGGCACTGAAGTCCTTCAAGCCAAGAGAATAGATAACATGTATGTTCTCGATTTCAATTCAGTCTTGTCTTCTTCAGATGTATGCTTTTTATCACAGTCAGTCAAAGAACTACATTGGTTGTGGCACAAAAGGTTGTCACATCTGAATTTCAAAAACCTGAGTAAATTGGCACAAAATCAACTTGCCAAAGGATTGCCTAAGATTAGCTATGTGAAAGACAAGGTGTGTCATGCTTGCGAAAAGGGGAAGCAAAAGAAGTCAGTTTACAAATCAAAGCACTGTGATCAGATCAATCAAGCATTTCAGTTGCTTCACATGGATCTCTTTGGACCTGTCAGCACTCCAAGCCTCAGTGGAAAGAAATATACTCTAGTAATTGTGGATGAATATACACGTTTCACTTGGGTATTTTTCCTGTCTAAAAAAATGAAACAGCTGAGATCATTATTAGCTTCATCACAAGAATTAATCGTCAGTACGATGTTCATGTCAAACAGCTGAGAAGTGATCATGGTACTGAATTTCGAAATAGAACCCTTGAGGATTTCTGCGAAGAAAATGGGATCGTTCAGAATTTCTCAGCTGCCTACACCCCTCAACAGAATGGAGTTGCTGAAAGGAAGAATCGCACTCTAATCGAAGCTGCACAAACCATGCTTACCGAAGCAAAGATTTCATTACGTTTCTGGGCTGAAGCTATCAATACAGCATGTTATACACATAACAGATCATTGGTAGTTAAAAGGCACTTGAAAACACCTTATGAACTACTGCACAACAAGATTCCAAATATTGGTCATTTGAGAATCTTTGGTTGTACATGCTTTATTCTGAACAGTAAGGATCGCCCAAGTAAGTTTGCTCCCAAGGCTGATGAAGGAATATTTCTTGGGTATTCCAACATTTCCAAGGCATACAGAGTGTTTAATTTCAAAAGTAATACTATCTTTGAAACAATTGATGTCACATTTGATGAATTAGATCTTCAGTCAAGACACTCAGATCAAAACACTGAAATTTCAGATAACTGGGATGAGTTGCTTTCCTCTCCCTTTGAAGACACTTCAGCTGATCTGCCACCAGAAACAGCTTGCGATGATTGTGATGAAAATGGCATACCTCCTACTACTCCCATTCCCATTTCAGTTGATCTGTAAAACACCAACTCCTGAACCCTTTAACCCTGACATACCACTGATTGATTTTGACTCCCAGTCTCCATCCTCAACTGAAGTTCCCTCTGATCCCTTTATCGAAATAAATTCCTCCTTTGCTGACTCTCCAACTGAACCATTTCAAGTTGCAAAACCTATACCTCCTAACACCAAATGGACTAAAGCTCATCCTATTGATCAAGTGATTGGAGATCTAAATGATGGGGTTCATACTAGAGGTTCAGCAACACCCCGGTTTTGTATGTTTGCTGACTTCATTTCTCAAATTGAACCAAAGAAAGTGAATGATGCTTTAAAAGATTCACATTGGGTATCAGCAATGCAAGAGGAACTGAATGAGTTTAAAAGGAATAAAGTATGGAATCTTGTACCACCCCCATCGAATCAGTCTGTGATAGGAACCAAATGGGTCTTCAGAAACAAGAAAGATGAATCAGGGGTTGTCATTCGGAACAAAGCAAGATTAGTTGCCAAGGGATATTGTCAGGAAGAAGGAATTGATTATGATGAGACATTTGCTCCCGTTGCACGAATGGAAGCAATTCACATATTTCTTGCTTTTGCTGCTCATAAAGGTTTCAAAGTTTTTCAAATGGATGTCAAATGTGCTTTTATCAATGGAGAACTGAAAGAAGAGGTATACGTTCAGCAACCACCTGGTTTCGAGAATCCAAAATATCCAAATTATGTCTACAAGCTAGACAAAGCATTGTATGGATTGAAACAAGCACCTCGAGCCTGGTATGATACTCTTTCAGCATATCTTCTTAAAAAGGGATTCAAACGAGGTACAATCGATAAAACTCTCTTTCTTGGTCGAGAAAAAGGTGATTTGCTTCTTGTTCAAATATATGTTGATGACATAATTTTTGGGTCTACTAATGAAAATTTGTGTAAAGAATTTGAAAGAATCATGACCAAAAAGTTTCAAATGAGTATGATGGGAGAGCTAACTTACTTTTTGGGACTTCAGATTAAGCAAACTGAAACCGGTATTTTTATTAATCAAGGAAAGTATATTTCTGACTTACTGAAGAAGTACAATTTCACTGAATGTTCAGTTATGAAAACTCCCATAGCTCCCAAAACCAAGTTAACTGCTGATCTTGATGGAAAAGCAGTTGATTTGCCTACTTTTCGTGGGAGGATTGGTTCTTTGCTTTATTTAACTGCTAGTAGACCTGACATTATGTTTTCTACATGTTTATGTGCACGATTTCAAGCAAATCCAAAAGAGTCTCATATGTCTGCTGTATCCAGGATATTCAGGTATCTGAAAGGTACTCCTCATCTGGGTCTTTGGTATCCCAGAGACTCAGGTTTTGATCTAATGGGATTTTCAGATTCAGATTATGCAGGTTGTCATTTAGACCGAAAAAGTACCACTGGTGGATGTCAGTTACTTGGACACAAACTCGTCAGTTGGCAAAGCAAGAAACAAAAATCTATTTCTCTATCTACTGCTGAAGCTGAATATATTTCAGCAGGGAGTTGCTGTGCACAGATTTTGTGGATTCAGCATCAGCTTGCTGATTATGGTGTTTCACTTGCAAAAACTCCCATCTACTGTGACAACACCAGTGCCATAACTATTTCAAACAATCCTGTGCTTCATATGCGAACAAAACACATCGATGTTCGTCATCACTTCATCAGAGATCACATTGCTAACAATGATATTGAGTTATATTTTGTTCCAACTGAACATCAGTTAGCTGATATATTCACCAAAGCTCTGGATGAAGCATGTTTCAATTATCTTGTTTCTGAACTTGGCATGCTGAATCTTTGAGCAACTGAAATTTTCAACTGAAACGTGGTCCACTGAAACCTGCTTGACTGAACTCTGCAAACTGAAACCTGTTCTACTGACCTCTCAGCTAAAACTCTTTGGCTGAAAGGTAAGTTTTCTTTTACTTTATGTTAATAAAATATTGCTTGGATTTATGAATTTTTGTTAACTCAATTTATCTTTATTTGGGGTAGCATTTATTACAGCCGTCATTTCATGTTCAGTTTTTATTTCAAATAATGATTACTTCTTTTCTTTATTTACCTTTACTTATCACCTAGATAATCTCATTCTTCTCATTCTCACCATCTTTCATCCTCTTCCCTCCATTTCTTCCTCTCATTACTGTTGCTACTTTTTTCATGGAACTCACCTTTGTAATCATCAACCATCCATTCATGTACACCATCACCATCAGGATTAATAATATAGGGCTTGGAGCATCAGTCCAAAACGCCGTAAATCTTCTTGATTAATCAACTGGGGCGATCATCTTTTGGCATGGACACAAGATTCTTTTGGCTATTTGCTTTTGATCATTTTTAATATGCTCCATTGTAACTATGTTGTCTGAATTTCTCATTAATGGAAAATAGTCTTATGATATGTTCTGTGCTCTTCTTTACTATCTTATCTTTATGCCTAGTTCATAATTTTTACTTTACTAAGTCAATGTAATTCTTAGTTATTTCACTTAATATTGTTCTCTGAAATACCCTGATTAACAGCCTTTCAGTTTGCAAATATTAAATGATAATAAATAAAAATTATAAACATCTGCAATTTACTTCGGTTATTTTTTTTAACTATGGTTAGTTTACGGTTTCATCTAACGGTTGGATATTAATCAAATAAGGTTTTTATTTTTGAAATCACCGTCTCATTCTCTATTCTCCGCTCATCACTCCTTTCTCTAACAACCTATATAACGCTACATCATCTTCTTCAATCTTTTCTTTACTGTTTCCCTTCTCCTTCGACACGCTTTTACTCTCTCTAATCATGTCTCGCCCAGCAACCATGTGTGTTCATCTTCCAGAATCAGTTGTACCAATCATCTCAAATGCTGATATTGTTTTCAAATCGAACAATATTTCTGTATCCCTCACTCCTGGTTCTTCCAAATCAAAATTCTTCCATCTTCTCAACTTTCTTCGTCATTGCCCCATCAACTATGCGTTAACCACCCAACTCGACATGTTTGAGGAACATCTGTGTGAATTTTGGATGACCGCTACTGTTCTCGATGAGACCTCTACAAACCCAAAAATATCTTTCACCCTCCTGAACGGCAAGCAAAAATGTCGTGTTGACAAGTATTTTCTTGCTGAAGCTCTTCATCTTCCAACTGATGATGAGTCTCCCTGTGAACCTTTCTCCAAATCAGCAAAGGAAATTATCAATGAATATCTGAAGATTCCTGCTACTTCATATATCAAAGGCAAAACCCTAGTTCGAAATAAACTCCCATCCGTGTGGTGTAGTTTCTTCAGTATTCTTTCCTTTTGTATGACTGCTAAAACAGGAGGAATGGATCAAGTGGCTGACAACGTGCTGAGTTTAGGTCATGCTCTGATGTTTGACACAAAAGTTGACTATGCTGCTTTTGTCTTCAACCTTCTTCTTACTCAAGTCAGAATGAAGAAGAGACATTCTCATATTCCTTTTCCTCGATTTCTTTCGCTGATATTTCGACAACTGATCCGAAGATCTCATTATTATTCAGCTAAGCATTCAGTTTACTTGTCTTCTATTCCTCACTCTGTATGGTCCAGCACTGACTTGACTGATCCCATACCACTTACTGACATCATGATGGACTATGCAAGGATGACAGACACTCCTGCTGGTTCAGTTCGTCGGTCTCCTTCTGCTGAACAACCTGAACAACCTGACCAACCTTAAGATTCAGAGGCCACTACACAGCCTGCTCCTAAGAAAAAGAGGCATCTAATCAAACTGTCTTCTTTAACAAAAAGACATTCTGATGACAATCCTGCTGCTGCATCCAAGAAACTGAAGCGTAAAACTCCTCCTTCTCCTGACTCAACCACTAAGCAACAACAAACAACAAAAGCTAAGACTGTCCTTACTGATCCACTACCCACTGTAAGTCTTCTCACCTCTACTAAATCTCTTACTACCAATGACGAGTGTAAATCACCCTCACACTCCGAGGCTCTCAAAACCAGTGATGTTGAGACAACCACAATCTCAACTGAGGTTCTCTCCACTTCAGTTGCAGTAATTCCCCCTGCTTCAGTTGTTACCACTCCTGTCACAGTTTCAGTATTACCAACTGAAACTACAGTTCAGCCAAAATCCCTTGATGGTTCAGTAGTCCGAACTGATCCTATGGATTTAACCCATACAGATGATCTCTCAGCACCTAAACCATCTGAGTCTGATGTATTCACCCTCCATGATGAATCAGCTAAACCATCTGACTCTGAGAGACCTTTGACTCATGATGTTTCAGATAACCCTGAAACTGAAGTTATTCCTTCCTCTACCATCTTGGCCTCTGATGGTTCAGCTAATCCATCTGAACCTATGGCTATTTCTGTTGCTCATGAAGATGTAGTTACACACAAAGCTACTACTGAAGCAAAGCCCAATGTAGCCCCTAATGATTCATTAAACCCGAATGTTTCTATGGCTATACCTACCCCACCTCAACAACTTTCTTTTAAAAAGTTAAACAACGAACAGGGTTTCATTTGTGATCCTGCTTCTGGTTTTGAGTATTCTGTCAATCTTCTTCCTCCCACTTCCAATCAATCTCATCTAGATAAACGGATGGCTTATGGGCAGGATATTTCCACTGACCTTAATGCTCAGTTTCCTTCTCTTCAACAAACACTTTTTGCCAAATCAGTAACTGATCCTCTCGACAGTTCTGAAAAATCTGAAACCTCTTCTTCCTCCACTGAACAAGATTTTCTAGCTGATACAACCACTCCTTTGTCTCCTCCCATCATTCGTTCACCCACTGAGATTGATGATGACTCAATGTCTGTTCTTGATGCCTACTCAAAACTTGATGATTCCATTCGTCTCCTTCACAGTCAAGTTACAAAAGAGTTTCAACGGTTTCACCTTCAGCACATGTCAAATGTCAACTTTGCTGACGAAATTAAAATTCTTACTGCACTTTTAATCGATTACATCAGTACATTAAACAAAGAATTTCAGTTTCACAATCAACTCCGGGTCACTCTCTTTAAACAACTCCGTGACTATATTGCTAATGGCAATAAACGTTACGAGGAAGTGTTATCTAAGCTTTCAGCCTCTCAGTCATCTTTATCTGAGTCTCTTTCAAAGTTTCAAATCGCTTTTCTCAAAACATTCACTGACAATATCTCGCAACTCCGCGATTCTCTAACAGCTTATCCTTCTAAACGCTATCTTCAGTCTTATCACAAAAAGGTAGTTCTGAAAGATATGCAGCGTATGATGGTCGCCACACTGAACAAACACATTGTTCCATGATTGGAAAGAATAGAAGCTGCTACAGTCTCTTCCTCAGCTTCTAAGGGGGAGAAATTTTTGAAATCTTCAGTTGTGGCTAGAACCATAAAAGCTCAGATCAAGAAAAGGAAAGCAGAGTCGCTACGAGATAAAGAAGAAATTCGTCAGCTGAAACAAACAATTAAAGAGTATTCTGTGTTTAGAGATGAAACTGAAAAAGAACATAGAGAATTGAACAGATGGTTTGAAGAATCTCTAAGTGAACCTGGGGATGAAGGTAATGCTAAAATCTCTGAAAGATCTTCCCCTGAACGTGACTTTAATATGTTAATTCAATCTCATCCTCAAAAAGTCACTCAACCTGAGACAGCCTTGATTATACATCCTGATGCTCCTCATACTACTGAAAGTTCAGTTTCTGCATCTGAAACAATGATGAATGTTGATATTCCTAGTCCTAGGGATCTAACATCAAACACTCTGAATCTAACAATCCTATATCAGATTCCGCTGATAAACTCCAAAACTGATTTTCCTTCTGTTATCATTGAGAAAGCTATTTCACCTATCAGGAATCCTGATAAAGGTAAAGGTATTGCAGATGAAACTGAAGTAGTAAAGCCTAAAGTAATCAACACTGAAAAACTGTTGTTTGATAGCATGAAGGCAATTAAAAATCAGGTGTCCAACAAAGGGGGAGATCAGGTCACTGAAGAAGATGAAGCTGCTGCTCTTGGGTTGACCTTGGAAGATTACAGAATGTCAAAGGAGATAGCTAAAGAGACTGACAGATTACAACGTCTTTCTGAAGCTGAAGCAAAGAAGACAGCTGAACTTGAAGCTGGTCAACAAAAGACTAAGAAGAAAATGTCTCCTCAATCTCTTCAGCTTGCTGTTGAAAAAGAAATTGAAGAGGAAAGAATAAAAAATAGAAAGCCAAGCTAATGAGAGAACGAAAAGAAAAGGAATGGTTTGAAACCAGAATGAACAGAGCTGACCCTGATCCAATCATAAAAGTCAGGGTTACCAAAGAAAAAGGTGAAAACATAGTTGAGATCTCGAGAAATAAAAATTTCCTGAAGGTTCAGTATGTCTCCGAGGCCAACCTTACAAAATTCAGTCTGTCTGAATGGGTTGAAATTGGGAAGTGTCTGAACCGACTGAAACTAACGGAACTGGTTAGGTCAGTTAAGAAGAGGCTTTCTTATCTACAAGAATCCTATGATCTTCTGAAGAAACGTTATCAACCTTCTGAAGATAACACTGAAAATCAAGATAAGGTTCAACCTTTAAAGAAGAGAGGAAGAAGGTATTCTAAGAGATCTGAAGAAGAGATTGTTAAGCTTATGGCCGCTGGTGTTCTTCCAAATTGTAGAAATATGGATTGTTCTCTCCCTTCAGGTTTCGTATTCAATGACAAACAAGTTCTTGACAATCCTAGAGGATTTTTCTTCAAGGATGCTTATGACAGACCAAGTTTTCAGAGGGTGTCTGAACTTGACAATGCTGATTGGATGCATCTGAAGGCAATATCATCCTACTTTAATTCAAGGGATCCTGAAACTGCTGATATTCGCCTGAAGATTGTACAACTATTTGAAGCCAAAAAGCCTAGAGATCCTGAAACTGAAATATGGGAAGAAAAAGCCAAAGTCATGGAAGGCACTCAAGCACACAAGCCATCAAGAAGCTCTTGATTTCTCTCTGAACTTTATTTTCTTGTATTTCTTTTCTCTTGTAAAAAAAATAAATAAATAAAAATAAAAATTCAAAAACATTGGAAAATGAAAAGAATCCAAAAATATTCAGTCTGGATCATGTACATATGAGTTCTTTTAAGTATATAGTTCTATTTGTTTATTCTAAGTAAATAATGATGGTCTATAAACAAATAGGGGAAGATTGTTAGTCTTGATTTGTTTACATTCCATCAGCGCTGAAGTATTCGAAGAAGATTTCAGCAGAAGACTTTAACTGATGATTTGTCTCGTCATAAATAACGATCATCTGAAGGGCTGAAAGTTTCATCTCTGAAACTTTCAGTTTACTGAAGATAGTCTTCAGCAAATGGTCCCCTCAGTGACATCATCAACTGTCACTTTCAAGACGGTTTTGCATGAGGAAATCTGTTGCTAATCAATTCACTAGATTGTGACGTTTGTCACCTATTCAACGGCTAGGATTGATTAGGGAAATGTATAAATACTCTTCTCTTAGTCGAGAAGAGTGTGCTAACGATTACTGTATGTTCAGTAAGCAATAGCTAAAGTCTGTCTACTTTCTCTCAAGTCTGTACTTGTTTTTCATTGAATTTAAGAAGTCTGTTCTTCTTAAATTCTCGTCTGTAAAGTTTGTTATATCAATATTGACAATCTTTGACATCTTTTTCTGTTCTTATAATTACTATTTCCGCACTTAATTGTTATTTAAGTTAGTAATATTCACTATTTGGGAACAACAAGTTTATTTCATTTTTTGTATTTATGATTGTTTAATTGTTTATAATTTATTAATATTTATTATTAAAATTTGATTAAGGGTTATCATTATTTAATTCACGTTAATTTGACTCTAAAAAGTCAAAATCAAAATTTTAGAATTGTAGAAATAAACGGCTAAGATTAAATCTTTTATTAAATTAATAATCCAGATCATTTAATAATTTTTTTTGAATTACTCTTTTTATATATTGGAATAAAATAAAAAGAAATTTACATATATATATATATATATTAAATCAAATAAAAAGAAATTTATACTACTAATTCTCGTAGTTAACCCTCTTCTCTCCTCTATATCCGTCCCCACGTTTTCTCTATGGTTTAACCCTAATTTGCACCCCATCAATGCACAAATCGGAACCCACATCCAAACCACCGTAACATGTCCACCACATTTCTCCACGTCTCCTCTGTACAAACCGACACCGCCGCGTCGCTGCTTTGCTTATCCGTCGTTGCAGCCCCTGATTTGCGCAGCCCTTCGCCGGTTGCTTATCCGCTGATGCCCATTGTGCTACGCACACTTATACATCTCGGTTAGGTATAGGCCCAACCACCGTCGCTACTGTAGCCGTCTTTCTTTGGACCCCTATTCGTGACGTTGTGTATCTTGGAGGAGGGAAGGAGCGAATCGAACTCTAGAGCAGGCGATGGTCGAGATTATCGATCATGCTTATGCTAATTCGTGATTCGATTTCTGGGAACACCGACTAAGAACTTGATGGGTTTTCTTTCGTGGTTCGAGCCTGTCTAAACCGGGGAAGGCGACCAAGGCTCACGAATTCGACACACTCTCGCATGAAAAACATCAGGTTAGCTCGCTTAAGCCTCTACTAACAATCTGTAAGTGGTTCTTTACCATATCAACGCATTACTAGTTGGGTTTCCTCTGCTCGATAAGTGATTTACACCGAGATTTGTGTGATTTGCTACTGTAGCAAACACTGTAGTGTCAAAATCTCATTTGAAAATGTAAAGAGCCATTAAGATTTGTGTGATTTGCTACTAAATCAAGTAAATTAGACATAATTGGCTATGGTTGAAATCCAGTTTTTTATTGACCTGAGTTGCACACAACCTGTTTGATGTAATTCCTTAGCAAAAATGTTAACTGTTTTCTGATAAGTGACTATGTTACGTATAATAGTTGGTTGTGATTTTTGTTTGACTTATAGTGCTTTATTAGTTGAGTATTCGTATGTTATTTTTATATGTATTTGAACAATTGAACAGCCATTCATTCACTTATGTACTTTGGTATGACATTTGTATTGTTAGTTTTAACCTTTAAGGTCACTTTAAATATGCAGTCAACTATTATTTGATATTCTAATGGATCAAGAGCTATTTGAGTTGTATTACATTAACATGCATATTTCACAATTATTTAGGAGGGGATTTATATGTCAAAATCTTCCTATTGATGTTTAGCTTCTTGTTAGAAGTTAAGGTGCAAAAACACCCTATAAGTTGTGCTAACACAAGCAATAACGACAAGTTGCTGTTTGGATTGATTAGTTTTTTCTGATATTATAAAATTTCATACCCTTGTTACCTTCTAGAATTTCCTCCGCATTCTGCCTTTCTTGATCATAAGTGAGTTTTTATCTAATCTTTTTTAGCATATTAGTTTATGCAAGGGAAATACATTCATACATTGTTATTTTTTCTAGGATCATGTCACTGAAAGGATTGCATGTTAAAATAGCATAACTAAGTGTTAGAATGACTAAGATGCTTGTAGCTGTTATTGCTTGTAAAATGCTCTTAATGGAAAGGCTAAACAATATGTAATTTAGTAAGGCTTACATATCTATCCATTCTTCAGTTTGTAGTTTCTTGGTTGTTTTTTATATGAAATATATCATTATCATGGTGTACAAAACACGAACACTAAAGAAATGAATTATGATGTTTAATTTTTTTGGGAATAACCATGATTACTACTTTAAAATTAAGCATAAACTAACTTTTTTTATTTGTATCTATTTTTTTTGGTTAATTGGTTGCCTCTTGTCTAATGGGATTAGCGAGGGATGATCATTCAATCATATCAAAACTCATGATTTTCTGTAGTTTATTATATGGAGGTTCTCGATTTAGGTTAATGAACTCAATCTAAGAAATGCTCTCATTAATCTATGACATGGAGATGTACGTGCCACATAATTAAATTAATATAAATTCAGGTCACTGTTGTTTTCTGGATATCATTCTCCAAGTATGATTAGTGTTAAAATGTTCTAATTAATGGATTTGATATGATAAGTTATTCTTTTTGTATTATTGTTTGCAGTCTGCAATTCCACTTGCAATAAGATGTTAACTAGGTGGATGCGGGGATGCATGATATTGAAATATTCTCCACGCTGAAGGAACAAATGGTTTGTATATTATAAGGAACCATTAGAGTAAAGGTGAGATGCCTTGAATTTGTTTGTATATTATACCACTAGTGGCATACATTCTGTATTGTTTTTATAGAATTGCGTATTATCCACTGAAGTTGCTCAAAATAGTTGAAGATGCATGAAAGCTTACGGAAATATTATCTACTTAAGTTGATCAAAAGTTGTTAGCTTGAATTATATATGTGATAAAAGGTATGACTTCGTTTCTCTAATTATCTAGTTATGTATATCTATGAATAAAGTGAATGACAACAATATTCTTTACCTTTTTTTATGTAGGAGGAAACGTTCTCTGGAATTTGTAAAGAAATGATTGAAGATTTCCAACTTTTATTATATGTAATAGATGTGAATGTGATTTCGATTGAACGATGACATAATTGTGTTGATTAAACTCTTTATGTTAGTTATTTTACAATCAAATGGATTTTTATGCTACCATATAGTTTTGTTTATGGCATGCTTATTGTTAATGGCCGAAAGAAATACCAATTCATTTTAGTTTTTGTATAGAATATGAAGGTGTTTATTATTCCAAATCAGCATATACATTATTTGCATAAATATTTTATATAAGTGTTGCTGTTACTAGAAAAAATGTTGCATTATGTAATTAAATTTAAAAAAAAAAGTGTTGTATTAGATGAGAAAAGTGTTGCACTTATATGGTAAAAACACAAAAAGTGTTGCATTTGATACTTAAAAGTGTTGTCATAGAGAACTAAAAGTAATAAAAAGTGTTGCATTTGAGTGTTAAAAGTGTTGCATTATAAAAGTAACCCAAGTCAGTATTCAATTCATAATACTGATCCAATAATAAATATCCTATTTATCCATGATAATCATGTATGTACATAATAACATATATACATATTCATCATACAATAATCCCAAACAGATATACAAATCATGTTTATCTTTAAATCATCAAATCCGATAATGTCCAAATCCGATTATACCAAATCCGATCATTTCAAATCCGAGCAAAGGCGGATTCCGAGTAAGAGTCCAATTCCGATAAAATCACAATCCGATAAGGGCACAATCCGATTAAATGTTTAAATCCGATAATCCAAGATTCCGATAAAAGAGTTAGGGCCAAATCCGATAAACATGAAATCCGGTAAAGGCACAATCCGATAAAGAGTTAGGGCCAAATCCGATAAACATGAAATCCGGTAAAGTCATAATCCGATAAAGAGTTAGGGCCAAATCCGAGTAACTTCTATCGGATTCCGATACTTCTATCGGATTCCGAGCCATTCAACCACAAATCCGACAGAATCATAACTTCAAGCATAAAATATATTTCTAACTCAAATCTTACTGATTTCATGCATACAAGTTATATATGTTTCCAGAAATCATTATAAACATGTTATGAACACATATTGATCATAAAATCTAACATGCATACGTCCTATGATCATCAAATCATCATATATGCATCAATCGGATTTCATATATATAATACACAAATCTATCAAACCGAGATAAAACTACAATCAACTTCATAGCATAGAATTTCTAACCTTAAGATTATAACAAATGTTCAACTTAAATGCAAGTAATATTGAAGCTTGATTTTCTTTTCTTTCTTCTTCTTCTTCGGCCGAGAGCAACCAAGCAAACACACACCCACACTTTGTTTAACTTGTAAGGAATGAGGTATGGGTTTGAGTTGGTGACAATATGGCGTGAAGACTTATACAAAGTACATCACCCACTTATTTATTTTATTAAATATTGTATTCTAAATGAAATAAATATAAATAAAACAAATAATACAAAAAACAATCAATACACAACATGTCAAGTAATCGCTTACTTAATTATAATTCTCAAGATTAATTAATTAATTACCTTAATTAATCTAGGCCGGGAAAGAGGGTGTTACAGGCACACAGGGCTATCCTATCATATTGCGGCGAGCCAAACGTGTCAGCAGGAGTCGAATATTGCAGGGGAGCCAACCCCGCTCAACAACCCAACAGCAGTCCACGTGGTACACCATGTCTTTCATGCTGGTTCCAATCTATCAAGGAACCCAGTTCCATAGAGGAACGGCGGCCTGCAGAGCCCTACCCAAGTGTATACTACTTGAGTACCGTTAGTTCCCCAATCCGTAGTCCCTAACGACCCTGGGAACCCAGCCAGATACTAACACCCGTGTCTACCTGACTGACCTCCGTGTTCTCCCGTTCGGTGTCCGGACATAACTTCATAAACAAATAGCTGATCCAATAAGGATCCAGTTCATGCACGCATATAATCACAAAAATATCTTTCATATCAATAATAAGCATGCTTGTACAACTCTATCATATATTACTTCGTGTCTTACATATCAATGCACCAATCACGTGTCAACATATACCACAGATAACTTACCTATTGAGACTCATGGGAAACCAGTACTCACCTCGAGATTACAGGAGGCAGATATGCAATTGAGAATCCGAAGAGCACACAGAATCGTCCGAATCACCTCACACATTAGGTTCAGGCTTAGACACCAATTAACAACACTTAACACCACTTAAAACAGGTTACAAAGCTGTCTACACAACAGCACAGCATGCGATCGCAAGGCAATTCCATGCGATCGCAAAGTCATATCCATGCGATCGCAAGGGATCTCCATGCGACCGCAAGGGCCCTACCCAAACCACCCCAGCTTACGATCGCATGGCTTAGCCATACGACCGCAAGGGTGGTATCAAGGGGGCTTACGATCTCAAGTTATGTACCTACGACCGCAAGTTATGTTTCCTTCGTCCTTAGACGGTAATTCACGATAACAATCCCATACGATCGCATGACCCATGCATACGATCGCAAAGTACACCAATACAACATGCGACCGCAAGGACTTTCTCATACGATCGCATGGACAACACAACATGCTTGCGATCGCATAGCTACCCCATGCGATCGCATGGACACCAGTTACAGAACGTTCTTGCTCTGTTCGAACACAGCAACCGTTTCTCGCGTTTTTTACTCCAAAACCCAACTTGAATCCGTATTCAAGCGTTTTTACACGATCTCTAACATATGTAGGAACTTATCAACATGATTTGGACAAGAAATCAATACAACAACACATCTAAATCTTCCATTTTGACACTACACCCTTATGAACACCAAACTAGATTTTAACAAGAAAACTTACAAGGATGATGACCTCTAGCTCAATAAGAATAGATTTCACACCTGAATCCAGCTTCTAATCCTTTCCCTTCTTGCTTTCTCTTTCAATTTCTTCAAGTGTGTGTGTGTAGGTGTTCACGTACGTATGCAAGTATGTGTTGTGTGTGTTTTTAGCTTATCCAGGGGATAAGAAAGAAACAGTAGGCCGACTTATAGCCTAATACCCCACGCGGGTATTTTGTTCTCCTATTCAACTTAAAACACAACTTAGGTTTATCCGTTTCAACTAACGGAGATATTTTTGGAACCATTATCCAAAACCGTTCAACTATTTGTCAACACGGTCAACTTATGACACTTTTTATATTACTACATTTGTATCCACATTTAACACCAATTAGCACCAATTAACACCATTTCACGTTTATAACACCAATTAACATATTACACACCATTTAACAACATTTATACTACAGTTAGCAACAAAACACCAGTTAAAGTCAACGTACAACTATTTGAGCTACATGTACTACAGTTCACAACTAGGCCCCACTTTGGGGTGTTACAAATCTACCCGCCTTAAGAAGATTCTGTTCTCGGAATCTGATCGTCTACAAACAAGGGAGGATATCTAGCTTTCATGTCGTCTTCCGTTTCCCAGGTCATATTCGAACCCAGGTTATGGTTCAATTTGACTAACACCAGTTTGATCATCTTTCTGCGCAACTTCTTGGTTTTAGAACCAAGTATTTCAACAGGTTCTTCAACTAGGCGCTTTGAAGCGTCAACCTTTAATTCCTGTAGAGGCAGAATCTGGTTCTCCTCTACCTTGCACTTACGCAGATAACACACGTTGAACGTGTTATGAATTCCAGATAGCTCTGGAGGCAACTCTAGCGTAACAGTCTGATCATTTACTTTGCGAATGATCCGAAATGGACCAACGTGGACTCAACTTGCCCTTTCTACCAAAACGAATCACCCCTTTCCGGGGAGAAACTTTCAGGAACACCCGATCGCCCTCCTGGAATACAACTGGTCTGCGTTTAGGGTCAGCATATACTTTCTGTCTATCACGGGCTGCTTTAAGCTTTTCCCGCGCAATCTTCACTTTATCTGCCGTAATCTGAACAATCTCAGGTCCGGCAAACTGCTTTTCACCGGGCTCTAACCAATACGTGGGAGTACGACAACGCCTCCCATACAACATTTCATAAGGTGGCATCCCAATACTGGAGTGGTACGAGTTATTATAAGCAAACTCGACCAACGGAAATTGAGAATCCCACGCACTACCAAATTCGAGAACACATGCGCGAAGCATGTCCTCTAACATCTGAATCGTTCTTTCTGACTGGCCATCTGTCTGCGGATGATACGCCGTACTCAGATGAACACGTGTACCAAGTTCATGCTGCAAACTCTACCAAAATGTGAAGCAAATCTCGCATCACGGTCAGACACAATTGAACATGGCAAACCATGTCGTGACACCACTTCATCTACATACAACTTTGCTAACTTTTCTAGCGGAGTAGACTCACTGATAGCTAGAAAATGAGCGCTCTTGGTCAACCGATCAACAATGACCCAAATAGCATCATGACCCCTAAGGGTCTTTGGCAACTTTGTCACAAAGTCCATCGTAATGTGATCCCATTTCCACTCAGGGATCTCAAGTTACTGTAAACTGCCATAAGGCTTCTGATGCTCTGTCTTAACTTGCGCACAAATCTGACATTCCTCCACGAAGGAAGCAATGTTTCGTTTCAAAGTAGGCCACCAATACAATGCCTTTAAATCATGATACATCTTTGTGCTGCCCGGATGAATTGACAGCCTAGATTTGTGAGCTTCCTGCAGAATCAGCTCACGATTATCACCATGACGAGACACCCACACGCGAGACTTAAAAGTCTTAAGTCCGCGAGTATCATCAACAACTTGATCTTTCAACTTTTTCATCGTTTCTGCTTTGAGATTATCATCTTGCAACACCACTTGCTACGCTACCTTCAATCGAGCAATGATATCGGGAACCATAGTAAGTTTCATGAATATAGCATCTACTGTAGACTTCTTGCGACACAATGCATCCGCCACCACGTTGGCCTTACCAGGATGGTAGCGAATTTCACAATCGTAATCTTTTATCAACTCGAGCCATCTGCGTTGCCTCATGTTGAGCTTGAAGGGTTTTTAAACCTGACCAAACCACCATATGACTCAAACTGGTCAATCCTGGGTTTGATTCCACTGGTTCAATCCTAAAAGCGGAACTGGATTGAACACAACCCTCTAAACCATAAAAGGGTTAGGATCTTTAAAACTTTAAATGATCAACATAGTTTCTTAACAAACAATCCATAGATAAGGTTATAAGATTATACCTGAACAAAAACTTTAGGATTGCAAAAGATAGTCCACCACTACTGCACCTCCGATTGAACTGGCTGCTAGACCGCTCCTGGATCACCAAACCTTCAAACCGTGAAAACCTCCCTCGTGTATGCGTGCGTCGATCAACACAAGACCAAAAACCGAGAGTATGTGTGTATTCCTTCGTAATCACCAAGTCGCAAAACACCTTGGTGTTTTCTTCTTGGTTCGGTTTCGACGAGAGGAGAAGGAACCGAGAGAGAGAGTTCGAACGAGAGAGAGAGAGCCGAGATCGAGATTTGAGAGGGAGAGATGGTGGCTAGGGTTAATCCTTTTGTCTCATATCTTAATCCTTAAGGCTTAACATATATTTATAAGGATTATCTTGGACCTAAGCCCGTTTAATTAAAAGCCCACTGGTTTTAATTAAACTTTCAATCTCTTCACTTTGACCCGCTGGACTTTACTAGTTAATTAATTAACTATTAATTAACTTAGTCCATTAAATATTAAAACTTAATATTTAATTCTCCTTAAATAATAAATAAATAAATATTATTTATTTCTTTCTACTAATTAATCCAAACTGGATAATTATTTATATCTCTCAATAATTTATACTACTGATTAATTATTCGTTTATCTCTTTAATAATTAATCTAACTGATTAATTATTTACTCTTTCTCTTTAATAATTAATCTAACTGATTATATATTTCCACACAGATTTATGGTGAAATCCAACTGTTCTGAATTGGGTGTGTAGCAGTGTGACCCTTTAGTCTCTTATAACATTGGATACAATATGCCCGTTAATTATCTATGCACATAATCCAACAAACTCCCACTTGTGCAAGATAAGTAACTGTTACTGCACATTGTTAGCCTAAGGAGGTCCCTTGCCAGACACTTAGGGTAACCAGGTTATAAGAACTCTTATACCACAAAGTAACTTGTGATAAAACTTCATAAGTAACCTGCTTAGAAGTGACCTGTTATAAACTAACTGTTTATAAACTAAACTATCATAAACTCCCTATTTATGAATGGGTACGTTTTTATATATACAAACTTGCTTATATATAGGTTTGTCCCTTGCAGCGCGATATTTCAATTTTGAGCATGAGCATGGAAAAAGTCAACTCAGAGACTCAAGAATTTGTTCATGACATACTTGATCTTGAAACTGTGTGATAAACGACAAAGAACAGATCAGTTCGTTTGGGCACGGCCGTGCACTTACCAGTTTCTCTAATCAGTCAAGGGGCCCGAAAATATCTCTCCTAAAAAAGAGGTGCAATTACCATCTTGCATATTTGCATTTGGCAACACGGCTCCCACCGAATCTAGACACGCCCCTTATGACTACCCTGTTACGGCGTAGCGTTAGAACGCGCTAAGAAGACAACAGTTACCGCATCCCAAACCAAATACCTCAGGCTTGAGGATAACCTATGTGATAAATACTTTTGACACGAATCTACGAAGTATTTTTCATGGTGGCGCAATCCAATATTCGTAACCCTAACGAATATCCGTAAATTTTGGTCCGCAAAAACCGTTCACAACTATATTCGATATACTTTCGAATCTACCCCAAAATTACAATGACTTTATAACCCTATCAAGGTTCCCACCAAGATAAGTAGTCACGGATAGTGTTTCGAATAAACCTAGTTTATTCCTGGATAAACCAAAACATACAAAATTGTGAAGAACAATGAAACTAATTTCTACACCCTTCCATATTCCTCCCTGGAATAAAGATGTATAATTTCTACCATCTCATTGACTCGATTCACGGTGTCTATCTGCATTACTTATTATTTTACATTTGTAACTTATCACGGATTACAAGAAAAATAATATGATTATAAACCTTAAAACACACGACTAGTACCATGAAGTACTCTTTCTTGGTTTTGCTAGAAATCGTTGTTGCAACCTAAGAACAAATCTAGACTTACTTATTTTATAAAATTCCTTAAACTTGGAGAAAACTGGAAATAACTCCAAAGTTTCTGATTTTACAAAATAACCTCCCTGTAATTAAAACTTTAATTACATGTGTAGATATATTAAATCTTACTAGATTGTGTTATATATTTGAAACGATAAGACTTTCTTACACCTACTGGTAAGAACCTTGAAATTAGATTCCCTGTGTATACCAACATTGATCTGATATCACTACTAAGAATGTTAAAGAACATCCTATTTATCATTTCTAACGTTAACCAACCAACAATATTAAGCTGACTCACTGAACGTTTTAGAACGTATATAATTTCTATTATTTAAGTCATAACTTGACTCAAATTCTTGCAATGATATCTTTACTGAGTACCTCTCAATAAATCATGCATTCCTTGCATTAGTTCTTTCTCAAGAACTTACTATTTTAGATAACTTCTAAAAACATCCAATAATTATATACTCTAAAAGCTCAAATTTGTATTTATCACACTGGTTAATTTTTTTTTATTAACTCTGATAAATACATTAGTCAGGTGCTCCCACTATCCTTTATGAAAAAGTGCATTCTTTAAATCATCCTTTTAGGCCTTAGTCAAAAACTTGACTACCATGCCTAAAACTTGTGTTCCAAACACATGTTTTAAAGAACTTAGTTTTTGCAAGAAATTTGTTTTATGAAACCAAGAACTTGAATCTCCCATATATCCATCTTTCCAATTACGGAAAATGGTTTCATTAAACTTACCATGATCACAAGTATAAAACACTCATAATGGTATTTTAAATTTCTTTCCTTAAAACATTTAGTATAAAACTCCTTGATTATAATAACTATTATAATCACTTTTATACTTTCTTAAACGTTTTATCAAAAAACTACTTTACCTGGAAATAGTGACTATTATTTCCATATGTTCAAGACTTTGAACACTTACTTTTCATAAAATCTTAAATACTTGTTGAATTAGAAAAACTATCTAATCTTATAAACAAAACTTGTTTATTTAAGCATATGAATAGTGGAGCCAGCATTTATATAACTTCAACAAATCATAGCATAAGATTATTATGAATCACCAATCAAGTCAAGACTTTGACTTATTGGCACTCTTTTAGTCACAACTGGACTAATCATGATTCATACAATATGAACACGTGCACAGATATGAACCAAAAAATTAAATTTCCATAAACTCAAAGCCCAAAAGTTTCCATAAACATGTAAGATAAAAAAAAATTATCCGAACTTAAAAGAGTTTAATAAACTAGGAAATAAAAAAAATATTTATAATATCCGTGAGCTGCACGTGGGATCTTCTCATCCTGGGCCGCATCAGTTTCCATCTCCTCCTACAATAAACGATTGCAAGATTTTAGAATACTCGTAAAACTTTAGAAGTAGGAAAGTGACAAAGAAGCTAGTCACGCAATACCTGAGGAGCCAGACTTGCCTCCTGCCTCGTGACCTTTCGGACAATCTCGTTTCCAATGTCCGGCCTCGCCACACCTGAAGCACCGATTCTCGGTCCTTGCCTTGTTTGGCTTCGGCTTCTTGCCCTTGTTGTCATTTTTAGCCCTGGGTGCATTCTGGCTGGGCTGGGCCTTGCCCTTTCCCTTTCTGTTGCGCCCCTTCCTCTTCTTACGTCCACCATGTCCCACCATAAGAATGTCCTTAGACTTGGTCCCGATACTCTGCTCAGCTGTCTTGAGCATGGAGTGCAACTCAGCCACGAAATTCTCCATGTTGTTTATGTTGTAGTTGAGTATAAAAGGCTTATAGTCATCTGACAACGAGTTGAGTATCGTATCCGTTGCTAGCTGTAACGGTACTGGGTGCCCAAGTCTCTCTAGGTGGTCCATGTAACCTTTCATTTTCATGACATGGTCACTGACCGAGGTCCCCTTTGCCATCTTGCACGAGTTAAATGCCCTAGTGGCATCATAACGCTCTGTGCGGGCTTGCTCCTGGAACATGTCCCTCAGCTGGCGGATCATGTCATAAGCAGGAGTTTCCATCATGCTTGATTGCAACTCTGGACTCATAGTTGCAAGCATGAGGCAGCTAACATCCAAGGCGTCATTGGAGCGCTTCTGAAAAGCCTCCCTGACCTCTGCCCTGGCATTGCTGGCAGGGGGATTTCCTAGAGGTTGTTCTAGGACATGCCACTTTCTCTCGTGCCTCAGCACGATCCGGAGATTTCCCTCCTATGTGAGAAAGTTGGACCCGGTGAGCTTATCCTTCTCAAGGATAGAGCGGAGAGAGAGGTTATTAGTACTAGTAACGTTGGTTGCCATCTACAAATTAAAACCTTGGTTTTATTAGTAATTGCAGATAAACTTTCTAATTATATATCATCAAACCCATAAATAATATATATTAGACCTAGGACCCATATTTCACATACTTGACGCAAGGTTTGGGCACTTCCCGCCAAGTCATGCTATTTCTGGTAGGTAACACCCTGTACCAATCGTACCTAACTGATACGACTCCTAGAACCTCGTAGAGCACTTAGACCCAGTCCAGTATGTTTAATTCTACTCTAGTGCTTTTTGGGCCGGGACTCCCGATTATCACCAAAATAGATCGCACCACCTAAGACAGCATGAATTCTGGCCGGGACTCCCGATTATCGCAGAATCTTTCATGCCCTTTCCCGCAATGGTTTGAACCCGGATGCCCAAGGTTTGGGCACTTCCGACACCCGAGTACAGTTTAACAGTCAAGGTATACCATTAGGTGGATAGCACACTGATCTAAGATTTTTCTTGGGTTTTAATTAAGTTCAATAAAAAACTTAATTTTCCAGTTTTTGAAAAACCAATTTAAAACTAACTGTTTTAAAAATACGATTTATATGTGTACCTAAACTAGGTGAACAAAACGGCTTTTATAAGTTCCAAACTTATAACCTTGACAAAACTTTTAAATTTATAAAAATTTAATTAATACGACTACCAGACTGAAGTCATATTCTAGTTTGTCATAAAGCGTGGTTTTTCACTGTTTAATAACAACCTGTTATTAAACCCATTTTATTTACCATCACACGCATGTATATACATACCACATATATATATATATATATATATATATATATATATATGAAAAAACAGTATATAAATCACAACCACGCAGATAATAATAAGCATATAAAGCCCTATAGTTTTGCCAACTAATCCTAAGGTCAATCCTAAGGATGAAATGACTTGGATTCGCCTTTCTTGATGTGTTGATCCCACTAGCCTTGACACCTCCCCAAAGTATCCTTGCTACGTGTATAGAACACCATTTTCTTGATCGCCTTCTTCAAGTCCATTTTGGTTGAAAGAAAAAAAAACTACTACTAATCTATTACAAATACAATATTGAATGGGGTTGTAAATGGCACGCAGGCCTCCCCGAACCAGTACAATATTACAAATAAGAAAGAGACTGTAATTGACACGCAGGCCTTCCCAAAAACCAAAAAAATGAAGAAATGAAAAACGAGTCCTAAGTCGGCAAAACTATAGCTATCACAACCACGCAATTATATATAAGCACTATATATATAAAAGTCAACCATGCAGTTATAATATAAACAATAAACTGTGCTGTTAAGCACACAACCTGATTTGTCTAAACTTTCTCATTTATCCTTTTGATTAATACCTATTAACCAAAAATGAGAATTATGATCTTCTATTTTAACTTGACCAAAAATTAGTTTTTCAACAAAAACTTAAAACTTGATCTCATTCAAAACCTGAATGAAATCCTCACGTCGAGTTTTATTACTAGTTTTCCAAAAACTTAAAACAGACAACCTTGGTCATTTAAATACTATCTTATTTGTTTCTCCATAATATTATATAAACTTTATCCTTTTAGACTTTATTCAAAAATGACTTAAACTAGTCATAATAAATAAATATCTAAACTAATATATATTTTAACTAAACTAATTATAATATATATAACACTAGTTTATATAATACCTTATTAATTTTATAACTTAAAATTAATAATCCTTTTGTAACAATCCGGAAAAACAATCTTGGGCCAACATCTCTTGTTAAGCCGCACAACCCACTGGGCCGAGACCCTCTTGGGCCGAGAACCGATTAGACCAAAAACTACTTGGGTCGAAACCCTGCTGGACCGTGATCCTCCTTGGGCCGAGACCCACCTGGATCGTGATCCACCCTGGGCTGAAGAACACCTTGGGCCGAAGTCACTTGGGCCGAAGCCCACTCTGACCCTTAGCGCCGCTAAAACCATTTTAGCACCGCTAACGGTCACGGTAATGATTTCGGTTCCCATTTCCCGATTAATACAGTAATATTTTAAATCCTTTTTAATCTATTAAAACTAACTGTTTTAATATACAGATTAAACACTGGATTTAATTCAAAAACCTAAAAAACTATTAATTATTAATATTAACAGAACTTGATTTATTAATAATTAATTATCCTAAAACTTGATTTTAACCTTTTTAAAACAAAAGTTCAAAAATACTGGTTAAGATAAAGTTTTAGATAAAAAGTTTATCCTTTTTAACCGTTTAAACACAAACCTGGTTTAAACGTAACTTGTTAAAATCAAACCTTTTATGAACTGGATAAAAACAGAAAAATTTGTTTTTATCCCTATGGTTTTCGAAAAAACTTAAAAAGAGAAGAATAAGATGAAGAAGATCCTATAACTATTAAACAAACCAACAATGGATTAACTAGGTTTAATTAATTAAAACAAACTGCTTAATTTATATTAATCCAAACTTGTTCTTATCCAAAAAATCACAATCCCTTTTAACCGTTTAAACAAACTGTTTAAACTTTCTGATTAATAGGATTAAACTTCTTAAAACTGGATAACAAAAACAAACTATTTTTGTTGTCTTTGGTGATTTTTGAATATGTATATAGCAAGTAGGAGATGAAGAATCAAATCTTAATCCAAGAAACAGATAAAACTAGAAACTATGGATCATAGAGCCGAGGCTCTGATATCACGGAATGGTTTTTGAACCTGACCAAACCACCATATGACTCAAACTGGTCAATCCTGGGTTTGATTCCACTGGTTCAATCCTAAAAGAGGAACTGGATTGATCACAACCCTCTAAACCATAAAAGGGTTACGATCTTTAAAACTTTAAATGATCAACATAGTTTCTTAACAAACAATCCATAGATAAGGTTATAAGATTATACCTGAACAAAAACTTTAGGATTGCTAAAGATAGTCCACCACTACTGCACCTCCGATTGAACTGGCTGCTAGACCGCTCCACGATCAACAAACCTTTAAACCGTGAAGACCTCCCTCGTGTATGCGTGCGTCGATCAACACAAGACCAAAAACCGAGAGTATGTGTGTATTCCTTCGTAATCACCAAGTCGCAAAACACCTTGGTGTTTTCTTCTTGGTTCGGTTTCGACGAGAGGAGAAGGAACCGAGAGAGAGAGTTCGAACGAGAGAGAGAGAGCCGAGATCGAGATTTGAGAAGGAGAGATGGTGGCTAGGGTTAATCCTTTTGTCTCATATCTTAATCCTTAAGGCTTAACATATATTTATAAGGATTATTTTGGACCTAAGCCCGTTTAATTAAAAGCCCACTGGTTTTAATTAAACTTTCAATCTCTTCACTTTGACCCGCTTGACTTTACTAGTTAATTAATTAACTATTAATTAACTTAGTCCCTTAAATAGTAAAACTTAATATTTAATTCTCCTTAAATAATAAATAAATAAATATTATTTATTTCTTTCTACAAATTAATTCAAACTGGATAATTATTTATATCTCTCAATAATTAATACTACTGATTAATTATTCGTTTATCTCTTTAATAATTAATCTAACTGATTAATTATTTACTCTTTCTCTTTAATAATTAATCTAACTGATTATATATTTCCACACAGATTTATGGTGAAATCCAACTGTTCTAAATTGGGTGTGTAGCAGTGTGACCCTTTAGTCTCTTATAACATTGGATACAATATGCCCGTTAATTATCTCTGCACATAATCCAACAGACTCCCACTTGTGCAAGATAAGTAACTGTTACTGCACATTGTTAGCCTAAGGAGGTCCCTTGCCAGACACTTAGGGTAACCAGGTTATAAGAACTCTTATACCACAAAGTAACTTGTGATAAAACTTCATAAGCAACCTGCTTAAAAGTTACCTGTTATAAACTAACTGTTTATAAACTAAACTATCATAAACTCCCTGTTTATGAATGGGTACGTTTTTATATATACAAACTTGCATATATATAGGTTTGTCCCTTGCAGCGCGATATTTCAATTTTGAGCATGAGCATGGAAAAAGTCAACTCAGAGACTCAAGAATTTGTTCATGACATACTTGATCTTGAAACTGTGTGATAAACGATAAAGAACAGATCAGTTCGTTTGGGCACGGCCGTGCACTTACCAGTTTCTCTAATCAGTCAAGGGGCCCGGAAATATCTCTCCTAAAAAAGAGGTGCAATTACCATCTTGCATATTTGCATTTGGTAACACGACTCCCGCTGAATCTAGACACGCCCCTTATGACTACCCTGTTACGGCCGAGACCCACCTGGATCGTGATCCACCCTGGGCTAAAGAACACCTTGGGCCGAAGCCCTTTGGGCCGTGGCGTACTGGGTGGAACTCACTTGGGCCGAAGCCCACTCTGACCCTTAGCGCCACTAAAACCATTTTAGCACCGCTAACGGTCACGGTAATGGTTTCGGTTCCCGTTTCCCGATTAATACAGTAATATTTTAAATCCTTTTTAATCTATTAAAACTAACTGTTTTAATATACAGATTAAACACTGGATTTAATTCAAAAACCTAAAAAACTATTAATTATTAATATTAACAGAACTTGTTTTATTAATAATTAATTATCCTAAAACTTGATTTTAACCTTTTTAAAACAAAAGTTCAAAAATACTGGTTAAGATAAAGTTTTAGATAAAAAGTTTATCCTTTTTAACCGTTTAAACACAAACCTGGTTTAAACGTAACTTGTTAAAATCAAACCTTTTATGAACTGGATAAAAACAGAAAAACTTGTTTTTATCCCTATGGTTTTCGAAAAACTTAAAAAGAGAAGAATAAGATGAAGAAGATCATATAACTATTAAACAAACCAACAATGGATTAACTAGGTTTAATTAATTAAAACAAACTGCTTAATTTATATTAATCCAAACTTGTTCTTATCCAAAAAATCACAATCCCTTTTAACCGTTTAAACAAACTGTTTAAACTTTCTGATTAATAGGATTAAACTTCTTAAAACTGGATAACAAAAACAAACTGTTTTTGTTGTCTTTGGTGATTTTTGAATATGTATATAGCAAGTAGGAGATGAAGAATCAAACCTTAATCCAAGAAACAGATAAAACTAGAAACTATGGATCATAGAGCCGAGGCTCTGATACCACTGAATGGTTTTTGAACCTGACCAAACCACCATATGACTCAAACTGGTCAATCCTGAGTTTGATTCCACTGGTTCAATCCTAAAAGAGGAACTGGATTGAACACAACCCTCTAAACCATAAAAGGGTTACGATCTTGAAAACTTTAAATGATCAACATAGTTTCATAACAAACAATCCATAGATAAGGTTATAAGATTATACCTGAACAAAAACTTTAGGATTGCTAAAGATAGTCCACCACTACTGCACCTCCGATTGAACTGGCTGCTAGACCGCTCCTGGATCACCAAACCTTCAAACCGTGAATACCTCCCTCGTGTATGCGTGCGTCGATCAACAGAAGACCAAAAACTGAGAGTATGTGTGTATTCCTTCGTAATCACCAAGTCGCAAAACACCTTGGTGTTTTCTTCTTGGTTCGGTTTCGAAGAGAGAGAGAGAGAGCCGAGATCGAGATTTGAGAGGGAGAGATGGTGGCTAGGGTTAATCCTTTTGTCTCATATCTTAATCCTTAAGGCTTAACATATATTTATAAGGATTATCTTGGACCTAAGCCCGTTTAATTAAAATCTTATTGGTTTTAATTAAACTTTCAATCTCTTCACTTTGACCCCCTGGACTTTACTAGTTAATTAATTAACTATTAATTAACTTAGTCAATTAAATATTAAAACTTAATATTTAATTCTCCTTAAATAATAAATAACTATTTATTATTTATTTATTTCTAATAATTAATCCAAACTGGATAATTATTTATATCTCTCAATAATTAATACTACTGATTAATTATTCGTTTATCTCTTAATAATTAATCTAACTGATTAATTATTTACTCTTTCTCTTTAATAATTAATCTAACTGAATAATTATTTCCACACAGATTTATGGTGAAATCCAACTGTTCTGAATTGGGTGTGTAGAAGTGTGACCCTTTAGTCTCTTATAACATTGGATACAATATGCCCGTTAATTATCTCTGCACATAATCCAATAGAGCTCTTTCTGTGTAAATACATATTGTAGGCTCTTGTGATCCGTACAGACCACACATTTGGTGCCATAGAGATAGTGCCTCCACTATTTCAACGCGAACACCACCGCTGCCAACTCAAGATCATGAGTCGGATAGTTGCCTTCATGATGTTTCAATTGCCTTGAAGCGTATGCAATTACTTTATCTCGCTGCATCAGTACACACCCCAATCCAGAATACGAAGCATCACAGTAGACAATGAAGTCTTCCGATCCCTCTAGCAAGGAAAGTATTGGAGCTTCGCACAGTAGCCGTTTCAAAGACTGAAACGCTTGTTCTTGAGCTTCCGCCCAAAAAAATGCAACGTCTTTACGAGGTAGTTTAGTTAACGGACCCGCAAGCTTAGAAAAGTCGCAGATAAACCGTCGATAGTAGCCAGCTAAGCCGAGAAAACTTCTAACTTCAGAAGGAGTTCGAGGAACTCCCCAATTCATAACCGCTTCGACTTTTGCCGGATCAACTTTCACGTATCGCTGCAGATCACATGGCCGAGAAAATGAACTTCTCGTAACCAGAACTCACACTTCGAGAATTTAGCGTAAAGTTTCTCCCGTTTAAGAGTTTCGAGAACCTCTCGCAAATGCAACTCGTGTTCAGCTTCAGTCTTAGAATAGATGAGAATATCGTCAATAAACACAATCACCGACTTATCAAGAGCATTGGTTAAACCCAATTCATCAGGTCCATAAAAACAGCAGGAGCATTGGTTAAACCGAAAGGCATCACCAAAAACTCATAATGACCATAACGAGTACGAAAAACCGTCTTTGGAACGTCTTCGTTAGCAACTAACACTTGGTGGTATCCAGACCGCAGATCAATCTTTGAGAAGCACGTCGCTCCCTGCAGTTGATCAAACAAATCATCTATCCGCGGCAAAGGATACTTGTTCTTCACCGTTCGTTTGTTCAGCTCCCGGTAATCAATACACATTCTCATCGTTACGTCCTTCTTTTTCACGAATAGCACCGGAGCACCCCAAGGAGAAGAACTCGGGCGAATAAAGCCTTTGTCAAGCAACTCCTGAATCTGCGTCATCATCTCGCGAACCTCGAAAGGAGCAAGACGATATGGAGCTTTAGCCACAGGGGTAGCCCCTGGAACAAGATCAATTCGATACTCAACATCTCTGACTGGCGGCAACCCAGGCAACTCGTCAGGAAATACCTCTTGATAATCGGTCACCACCGGAATATCACAAACAACACGTTTCTCCAATTTAACGTCGATCACATGGGCTAGATAACATTCGCAGCCTTTCGAAACCGACTTACGAGCTTTCATAAGAGAAATGATAGGAACATCGGACTTCCGCCTTTCACCACGAGCCACAGCATATGACCCGTCAGGTAAAGGAACTTTGATCAACTTCTTGGAACAGAAAATCTCAGCGTTCAACTTGCTAAGCCAATCCATCCCAATCACAACGTCGAATCCCGCAATCGGCATTAAAAGAAGATAAACAGGAAAAATACTCCCGTCGATATCAATAACCGCTTGAGGGACATTATCTACCACTGAAACTACTTTACCACTAGCAGTCTCTACTCTTACGGGCTCACACAACACAGATATAGGCATTTGTAGTTTATCACAAAAAGATACAGACACAAAGGAATATGTAGCTCCAGAATCTAACAGTACACATGCTGGGGTAGAGTTAATAAAAAAAAACCTGTAAAAGACCTTATCAGTGAAAGCATGGATAAGGTCTTTTACAGGTTTTTCCCCCTTACGGATACTGCTAAACTCGTTCTCCAGTCGCTCTAGATCATAATCTGTATAATATTTCGCTTTCAACTTTTCAGAAAACTGCTCCCAAGTCAGAGCATCGATTACCTCCGGGTTCAACGTGTCTTTCACTGTATCCCACCAATCTAGAGCTGGCCCTTTCAACATCCGAACAACATACTTGACGCGGAGTTCACGTTCACATTCACAAGATTCGAAAACTTGGTCTGTCTCACGTAACCAACGGACAATCTCAGAGGGATTATCACTACCCTCGTAAACTTTCGGCCCGCAAGACAAAAACTTCTTGTACGAGCACTTTTCTGGCTTCTTCCCTGCCAAAGCATTCTGTAACAGCTCCCTCGTCAATCGGAGCTCCTCTTCTAACAATCTAACATATGCCGCCTGATCTTGATCGTGTCTTGGCGGCTCCACATTGTGCTGAGAAACCTCGTCCTCCGCTTCCCGTCGTTCACTTGAGGCCTCGTCCTCCATCTGTTTAAGAGCCTCTTCAGTCGTAGCTCTACGCTCAGCCATTTCTACTCAACTTACTATCTAAACATAGACCACAGTTAGTACACCATTTATTCGACAGTTATTATTACTACATTTAATCTATCACATAAGACAGCCACATAACGCTCAACTCAACCCCAATTACCCCGATAAGAACACTTAACGATGGTCGGGCCCGAGCTTGGGATTGAATACTTCAACGAGTACCCAATTCCTCAAACTTAGGCTCTGATACCTACTTGTAACGCCACCCCTAATGAGCTTAAAATTAGAGTTAATTTAAACTTTTTAAACAACGATTATCAAAAGCGTGCAGCGGAAATAAACACCAATTACAAAAGCAACGTTGTTTGACTCGGCTAATTAATTACATCAAAAATTAAGCCAAGTTTGTTATCTACAAGCGTTACCTACTAGTTTCCGACCATCGGATCCATACATATAACAACGTGTTCCCCAAAAGGTATTTACAACAAAAACTACCACCAGTCCCGCCTCACCAGGTATCTAGCATCAACCTGCGAAAAAGGTAAATCTTGCACTGTTAGCTACAACTAGCTAGTGAGTACCAATTACACATAAGCATCAATAAGCAGGCTATCATGTATCAGAACAGCACACAGGGCTATCCTATCATATTGCGGCGAGCCAAACGTGTCAGCAGGAGTCGTATATTGCAGGGGAGCCAACCCCGCTCAACAACCCAACAGCAGTCCACTTGGTACACCATGTCTTTCATGCTGGTTTCAATCTATCAAGGAACCCAGTTCCATAGAGGAACGGCAGCCTGTAGAGCCCTACCCAAGTGTATACTACTTAAGTACCGTTAGTTCCCCAATCCGTAGTCCCTAAGGACCCTGGGAACCCAGCCAGATACTAACACCCGTCTACCTGACTGACCACCGTGTTCTCCCATTCAGTGTCCGGACATAACTTTATAAACAAATAGCTGATCCAATAAGGATCCAGTTCATGCGCGCATATAATCACAACAATATCTTTCATATCAATAATAAGCATGCTTGTACAACTCTGTCATATATTACTTCGTGTCTTACATATCAATGCACCAATCACGTGTCAACATGTACCACAAATAACTTACCTATTGAGACTCATGGGAAACCGGTACTCACCTCGAGATTACAGGAGGCAAATATGCAATCGAGAATCTGAAGAGCACACAGAATCGTCCGAATCACCTAACACATTAGGTTCAGGCTTAGACACCAATTAACAACACTTAACACCACTTAAAACATAAGGCTACAAAGCTGTCTACACAACAGCACAACATGCGATTTCAAGGCAACTCCATGCGATCGCAAAGTCATATCCATGCGATCGCAAGGGATCTCCATGCGACCGCAAGGGCCCTGCCCAAACTACCCCAGCTTACGATCGCGTGGCTTAGCCATACGACCGCAAGGGTGGTATCAAGGGGGCTTACGATCGCAAGTTATGTACCTACGACCGCAAGTTATGTTTCCTTCGTCCTTAGACGGTAATTCACGATAACAATCCCATACGATCGCATGACCCATGCATACGATCGCAAAGTACACCAATACAGCATGTGACCGCAAGGACTTTCTCATACGATCGCATGGACAACACAACATGCTTGCGATCGCATAGCTACCCCATGTGATCGCATGGACACCGGTTACAAAACGTTCTTGCTCTGTTCGAACACAGCAACCGTTTCTCGCGTTTATTGACTCCAAAACCCAACTTGAATCCATATTCAAGCATTTTTACACGATCTCTAACATATGTAGGAACTTATCAACATGATTTGGACAAGAAATCAACACAACAACACATCTAAATCTTCCATTTTGACACTACACCCTTATGAACACCAAACTAGATTTTAACAAGAAAACTTACAAGGATGATGACCTCTAGCTCAATAAGAACATATTTCACACCCGAATCCAGCTTCTAATCCTTTCCCTTTTTGATTTCTCTTTCAATTTCTTCAAGTGTGTGTGTGTAGGTGTTCACGTACGTATGCAAGTATGTGTTGTGTGTGTTTTTAGCTTATCCAGGGGATAAGAAAGAAACAGTAGGCCGACTTATGGCCTAATACCCCACGCGGGTATTTTGTTCTCCTATTCAAATTAAAACACAACTTAGGTTTATCCGTTTCAACTAACGGAGATATTTTTGGAACCATTATCCAAAACCGTTCAACTATTTGTCAACACGGTCAACTTATGACACTTTTTATATTACTACATTTTTATCCACATTTAACACCAATTAGCACCAATTAACACCATTTCACGTTTATAACACCAATTAACATATTGCACACCATTTAACAACATTTATACTACAGTTAGCAACAAAACACCAGTTAAAGTCAACGTACAACTATTTGAGCTACATGTACTACAGTTCACAACTAGGCCCCACTTTGGGGTGTTACAATTAATATGCTTAAATGTCCTAATCTATTGGAATTGACAATGTCAGCCTTTTCCTTTTTTCAAGAACCATGCATCGGCTTTTTCTTTTTTATTTTGAAATTTACAAATGTAAATTAATGATTTTCCAAACTAACTAAATTAAATTTTGGATTATACGAGGCAAGATTTATTATCTACATATATATATATATATATATATATATATATATATATATATATATATATATATGCTTGTATTTTATTTCAAATATACAGTGGTATCACTCTACCTTCACCCGTCAGTGTTATATTAACATCATCTCAAGATTTCGATTTTTACTGGTATGAATCTTTTTTTTTTACTAATCTTTCTTTACTAATCTCTTTTAGGAACAACTCAAAATTAGTTCTTATGAACACCTCACATTGTAGTAAAAATCCTTCTACGTCTTTTTTATTATATTAAGTTGTTAATTTGTACATGCTATTACATTTTCATACATTGTATTAATTTTAGGCTAATAATTTGTTTTTATTTTATTGCAGAAGATCTATTTGGTTTGCTTACACAAAAAAATGTCATTTTTTGATGGAATCGACTTAAATAAAAATGTTGAAGTTTTGATGGAAACGTCGCCATTTTTCACTCGTGAGGTACATTTATTTTATCTTACAATTAATGATTTATAAATGTATATTGTTTTTTAATAACACAACTAAGCATTGTCATTAACAAGAAATATATACTTTAGTTCTAAACCATAAAAGGGTTACGATCTTGAAAACTTTAAATGATCAACATAGTTTCATAACAAACAATCCATAGATAAGGTTATAAGATTATACCTGAACAAAAACTTTAGGATTGCTAAAGATAGTCCACCACTACTGCACCTCCGATTGAACTGGCTGCTAGACCGCTCCTGGATCACCAAACCTTCAAACCGTGAAGACCTCCCTCGTGTATGCGTGCGTCGATCAACAGAAGACCAAAAACCGAGAGTATGTGTGTATTCCTTCGTAATCACCAAGTCGCAAAACACCTTGGTGTTTTCTTCTTGGTTCGGTTTCGAAGAGAGAGAGAGAGCCGAGATCGAGATTTGAGAGGGAGAGATGGTGGCTAGGGTTAATCCTTTTGTCTCATATCTTAATCCTTAAGGCTTAACATATATTTATAAGGATTATCTTGGACCTAAGCCCGTTTAATTAAAAGCTTACTGGTTTTAATTAAACTTTCAATCTCTTCACTTTGACCCCCTAGACTTTACTAGTTAATTAATTAACTATTAATTAACTTAGTCAATTAAATATTAAAACTTAATATTTAATTCTCCTTAAATAATAAATAACTATTTATTATTTATTTATTTCTAATAATTAATCCAAACTGGATAATTATTTATATATCTCAATAATTAATACTACTGATTAATTATTCGTTTATCTCTTAATAATTAATCTAACTGATTAATTATTTACTCTTTCTCTTTAATAATTAATCTAACTGAATAATTATTTCCACACAGATTTATGGTGAAATCCAACTGTTCTGAATTGGGTGTGTAGAAGTGTGACCCTTTAGTCTCTTATAACATTGGATACAATATGTCCGTTAATTATCTCTGCACGTAATCCAATAGAGCTCTTTCTGTGTAAATACATATTGTAGGCTCTTGTGATCCGTACAGACCACACATTTGGTGCCATAGAGATAGTGCCTCCACTATTTCAACGCGAACACCACCGCTGCCAACTCAAGATCATGAGTCGGATAGTTGCCTTCATGATGTTTCAATTGCCTTGAAGCGTATGCAATTACTTTATCTCGCTGCATCAGTACACACCCCAATCCAGAATACGAAGCATCACAGTAGACAATGAAATCTTCCGATCCCTCTGGCAAGGAAAGTATTGGAGCTTCGCACAGTAGCCGTTTCAAAGACTGAAACGCTTGTTCTTGAGCTTCCGCCCAAAAAAATGCAACGTCTTTACGAGTTAGTTTAGTTAACGGACCCGCAAGCTTAGAAAAGTCGCAGATAAACCGTCGATAGTAGCCAGCTAAGCCGAGAAAACTTCTAACTTCAGAAGGAGTTCGAGGAACTCTCCAATTCATAACCGCTTCGACTTTTGCCGGATCAACTTTCACGTATCGCTGCAGATCACATGGCCGAGAAAATGAACTTCTCGCAACCAGAACTCACACTTCGAGAATTTAGCGTAAAGTTTCTCCCGTTTAAGAGTTTCGAGAACCTCTCGCAAATGCAACTCGTGTTCAGCTTCAGTCTTAGAATAGATGAGAATATCGTCAATAAACACAATCACCGACTTATCAAGAGCATTGGTTAAACCCAATTCATCAGGTCCATAAAAACAGCAGGAGCATTGGTTAAACCGAAAGGCATCACCAAAAACTCATAATGACCATAACGAGTACGAAAAACCGTCTTTGGAACGTCTTCGTTAGCAACTAACACTTGGTGGTATCCAGACCGCAGATCAATCTTTGAGAAGCACGTCGCTCCCTGCAGTTGATCAAACAAATCATCTATCCGCGGCAAAGGATACTTGTTCTTCACCGTTCGCTTGTTCAGCTCCCGGTAATCAATACACATTCTCATCGTTACGTCCTTCTTTTTCACGAATAGCACCGGAGCACCCCAAGGAGAAGAACTCGGGCGAATAAAGCCTTTGTCAAGCAACTCCTGAATCTGCGTCATCATCTCGCGAACCTCGAAAGGAGCAAGACGATATGGAGCTTTAGCCACAGGGGTAGCCCCTGGAACAAGATCAATTCGATACTCAACATCTCTGACTGGCGGCAACCCAGGCAACTCGTCAGGAAATACCTCTTGATAATCGGTCACCACCGGAATATCACAAACAACACGTTTCTCCAATTTAACGTCGATCACATGGGCTAGATAACATTCGCAGCCTTTCGAAACCGACTTACGAGCTTTCATAAGAGAAATGATAGGAACATCGGACTTCCGCCTTTCACCACAAGCCACAGCATATGACCCGTCAGGTAAAGGAACTTTGATCAACTTCTTGGAACAGAAAATCTCAGCGTTCAACTTGCTAAGCCAATCCATCCCAATCACAACGTCGAATCCCGCAATCGGCATTAAAAGAAGATAAACAGGAAAAATACTCCCGTCGATATCAATAACCGCTTGAGGGACATTATCTACCACTGAAACTACTTTACCACTAGCAGTCTCTACTCTTACGGGCTCACACAACACAGATATAGGCATTTGTAGTTTATCACAAAAAGATACAGACACAAAGGAATATGTAGCTCCAGAATCAAACAGTACACATGCTGGGGTAGAGTTAATAAAAAAAATACCAGTAATCACGTCCCCAGCACCCTTTGCCTCTTCCTTCGTCATCTGGAATGCCCGCCCTTTAGCACGGGGAGCGTTGTCTTTCTTCGGCCCTGAGGTAGATCCTCCAGTTCCAGCGTCTATCTTTGACCTACAATCAGAAATCTTGTGCCCCGGCTTGTGGCACTTGTAGCAGACATTCTCTTTGAACTCGCACTCATTCACCGAGTGCCCTTTCTGACCACACCTAAAACAACGAGTAGTGGCCTTCGAACAATCACCGGTATGGTAGGTGCGACACAGAGAGCACCACGAACCCTCAAACTTAGCATTCTTCAAAGAATCAGGCTTTCCCCCAATCGACGACTGCCCCTTGGAAGTACCAGATTTTGAGAACTGCTGAAACTTCCTTTTCTGACCCTCAGCAGCGTGATCCCCCTTACCCTGGCGTCTATCCCCTTCAATCTGTCGGGCTATCTCAAACGCCCGATCCATGGTAGCCGCAGCTCTCACATTAGCGCGATAATCAAGTGGCAGCATGTTCACAAACTTCCGCATCTTGGCTTTTTCGTCAGTCACCAAATGCGGTATAAATCTCACCTTATCAGTGAAAGCATGGATAAGGTCTTTTACAGGTTTTTCCCCCTTACGGATACTGCTAAACTCGTTCTCCAGTCGCTCTAGATCATAATCTGTATAATATTTCGCTTTCAACTTTTCAGAAAACTGCTCCCAAGTCAGAGCATCGATTACCTCCGGGTTCAACGTGTCTTTCACTGTATCCCACCAATCTAGAGCTGGCCCTTTCAACATCCGAACAACATACTTGACGCGGAGTTCACGTTCACATTCACAAGATTCGAAAACTTGGTCTGTCTCACGTAACCAACGGACAATCTCAGAGGGATTATCACTACCCTCGTAAACTTTCGGCCCGCAAGACAAAAACTTCTTGTACGAGCACTTTTCTGGCTTCTTCCCTGCCAAAGCATTCTATAACAGCTCCCTCGTCAATCGGAGCTCCTCTTCTAACAATCTAACATATGCCGCCTGATCTTGATCGTGTCTTGGCGGCTCCACATTGTGCTGAGAAACCTCGTCCTCCGCTTCCCGTCGTTCACTTGAGGCCTCGTCCTCCATCTGTTTAAGAGCCTCTTCAGTCGTAGCTCTACGCTCAGCCATTTCTACTCAACTTACTATCTAAACATAGACCACAGTTAGTACACCATTTATTCGACAGTTATTATTACTACATTTAATCTATCACATAAGACAGCCACATAACGCTCAACTCAACCCCAATTACCCCGATAAGAACACTTAACGATGGTCGGGCCCGAGCTTGGGATTGAATACTTCAACGAGTACCCAATTCCTCAAACTTAGGCTCTGATACCTACTTGTAACGCCACCCCTAATGAGCTTAAAATTAGAGTTAATTTAAACTTTTTAAACAACGATTATCAAAAGCGTGCAGCGGAAATAAACACCAATTACAAAAGCAACGTTGTTTGACTCGGCTAATTAATTACATCAAAAATTAAGCCAAGTTTGTTATCTACAAGCGTTACCTACTAGTTTCCGACCATCGGATCCATACATATAACAACGTGTTCCCCAAAAGGTATTTACAACAAAAACTACCACCAGTCCCGCCTCACCAGGTATCTAGCATCAACCTGCGAAAAAGGTAAATCTTGCACTGTTAGCTACAACTAGCTAGTGAGTACCAATTACACATAAGCATCAATAAGCAGGCTATCATGTATTAGAACAGCACACAGGGCTATCCTATCATATTGCGGCGAGCCAAACGTGTCAGCAGGAGTCGTATATTGCAGGGGAGCCAACCCCGCTCAACAACCCAACAGCAGTCCACTTGGTACACCATGTCTTTCATGCTGGTTTCAATCTATCAAGGAACCCAGTTCCATAGAGGAACGGCAGCCTGTAGAGCCCTACCCAAGTGTATACTACTTAAGTACCGTTAGTTCCCCAATCCGTAGTCCCTAAGGACCCTGGGAACCCAGACAGATACTAACACCCGTCTACCTGACTGACCTCCGTGTTCTCCCATTCAGTGTCCGGACATAACTTTATAAACAAATAGCTGATCCAATAAGGATCCAGTTCATGCGCGCATATAATCACAACAATATCTTTCATATCAATAATAAGCATGCTTGTACAACTCTGTCATATATTACTTCGTGTCTTACATATCAATGCACCAATCACGTGTCAACATGTACCACAAATAACTTACCTATTGAGACTCATGGGAAACCGGTACTCACCTCGAGATTACAGGAGGCAAATATGCAATCGAGAATCTGAAGAGCACACAGAATCGTCCGAATCACCTAACACATTAGGTTCAGGCTTAGACACCAATTAACAACACTTAACACCACTTAAAACATAAGGCTACAAAGCTGTCTACACAACAGCACAACATGCGATTTCAAGGCAACTCCATGCGATCGCAAAGTCATATCCATGCGATCGCAAGGGATCTCCATGCGACCGCAAGGGCCCTGCCCAAACTACCCCAGCTTACGATCGCGTGGCTTAGCCATACGACCGCGAGGGTGGTATCAAGGGGGCTTACGATCGCAAGTTATGTACCTACGACCGCAAGTTATGTTTCCTTCGTCCTTAGACGGTAATTCACGATAACAATCCCATACGATCGCATGACCCATGCATACGATCGCAAAGTACACCAATACAGCATGCGACCGCAAGGACTTTCTCATACGATCGCATGAACAACACAACATGCTTGCGATCGCATAGCTACCCCATGCGATCGCATGGACACCGGTTACAGAACGTTCTTGCTCTGTTCGAACACAGCAACCGTTTCTCGCGTTTATTGACTCCAAAACCCAACTTGAATCCATATTCAAGCATTTTTACACGATCTCTAACATATGTAGGAACTTATCAACATGATTTGGACAAGAAATCAACACAACAACACATCTAAATCTTCCATTTTGACACTACACCCTTATGAACACCAAACTAGATTTTAACAAGAAAACTTACAAGGATGATGACCTCTAGCTCAATAAGAACATATTTCACACCCGAATCCAGCTTCTAATCCTTTCCCTTTTTGATTTCTCTTTCAATTTCTTCAAGTGTGTGTGTGTAGGTGTTCACGTACGTATGCAAGTATGTGTTGTGTGTGTTTTTAGCTTATCCAGGGGATAAGAAAGAAACAGTAGGCCGACTTATGGCCTAATACCCCACGCGGGTATTTTGTTCTCCTATTCAAATTAAAACACAACTTAGGTTTATCCGTTTCAACTAACGGAGATATTTTTGGAACTATTATCCAAAACCGTTCAACTATTTGTCAACACGGTCAACTTATGACACTTTTTATATTACTACATTTTTATCCACATTTAACACCAATTAGCACCAATTAACACCATTTCACGTTTATAACACCAATTAACATATTGCACACCATTTAACAACATTTATACTACAGTTAGCAACAAAACACCAGTTAAAGTCAACGTACAACTATTTGAGCTACATGTACTACAGTTCACAACTAGGCCCCACTTTGGGGTGTTACAATTAATATGCTTAAATGTCCTAATCTATTGGAATTGACAATGTCAGCCTTTTCCTTTTTTCAAGAACCATGCATCGGCTTTTTCTTTTTTATTTTGAAATTTACAAATGTGAATTAATGATTTTCCAAACTAACTAAATTAAATTTTGGATTATACGAGGCAAGATTTATTATCTACATATATATATATATATATATATATATATATATATATATATATATATATATGCTTGTATTTTATTTCAAATATACAGTGGTATCACTCTACCTTCACCCGTCAGTGTTATATTAACATCATCTCAAGATTTCGATTTTTACTGGTATGAATCTTTTTTTTTTACTAATCTTTCTTTACTAATCTCTTTTAGGAACAACTCAAAATTAGTTCTTATGAACACCTCACATTGTAGTAAAAATCCTTCTACGTCTTTTTTATTATATTAAGTTGTTAATTTGTACATGCTATTACATTTTCATACATTGTATTAATTTTAGGCTAATAATTTGTTTTTATTTTATTGCAGAAGATCTATTTGGTTTGCTTACACAAAAAAATGTCATTTTTTGATGGAATCGACTTAAATAAAAATGTTGAAGTTTTGATGGAAACGTCGCCATTTTTCACTCGTGAGGTACATTTATTTTATCTTACAATTAATGATTTATAAATGTATATTGTTTTTTAATAACACAACTAAGCATTGTCATTAACAAGAAATATATACTTTAGGTGTTTAACTCTCATGAAGATTTAAAAGATTGGGCGCAAACCAAAGCACGCTCTCTTGGTTATGTTATTATAACTCAAATATCATACACGGACATAAGTGGTTTTTTGTATGAAGTCACGCTTATGTGTAACGTTGGTGGTGAATATAAGCTAAAGGAATCAAGTAAAAATTCCGCTACCCGAAAAATTAATTGCCCATTCCAATTGGTTGGGAAATATTCAACTATATGTAATGGTTGGTTGATAAGTGTGATATGTGAGAACATAATCATCTTCCGGCACAACATATGGAAGGACATCCATATGCGAGGCGATTGTCTAAAGATGAATATCGATTAGTTGAAGATTTGACAAAGAAAAATGTGCCACCACGTGATATTCTATCGATATTAAAGGCACAAAATGAAAATAATGTGTCAACAATCAAAGACATATATAACGTACAATATATAAAATTCGCAAGGCCTTACAAGTCGGGAAAAGCACAATGCATGTAAATCATTAAACTTTTTCTTCCTTTATATTTTGACTTTTTTATTTTCTTAAATTTTGACTTTTTTTATATATAAACAATCAAAGTGTAATTTGATTATGAAAATTTGAATGCAGGTTCTTATGTCCCTTTTACATTCTAATGGTTATGTTCACGATTTTTCTACAAATGATGTTACGAATGAGTTAGAAGCTTTATTCTTTGTTCATCCAACATCATTTAAGATATGGCGTGCATTCCCATATGTGTTGATGATAGACTCCACTTATAAGACGAACAAGTATAATATGCCATTTGTTGAGGTTGTTGGAGTAACTTCTACAGGAAAGACATTTTGCATAGATTTCGCCTTTATAAGTGAAGAAAAGATAGACAACTACAAGTTGGTGTTAGAGTGTTTAAAGTTGACATTAAATGAGTGCATGCTTCCACGTGTTATAATTATTGACAGAGAGTTGGCTCTCATGAACGCATGCGAAATAGTCTTTCCGAATGCTACTCGATTACTTTGTAGATGGCACATTAGCCAAAATATTTTGAAGAATTGTAGGCAAACAATCAAGCCGCAACATGACTGGGACTCTTTTCTTTCAGCGTGGAAGTTACTATAAGATTCTCCAACGTGGATATCGTACATGGAGAACTACAAGCAACTTCAACTAGTGCGAAATTATCCACGTAATTTTTCATAATCATAAGGAACTACAAGCAACTTTTTTATTTTATTTAGTATAATTTTATATATTTCATGTTTTTATTTTACTTTTCAGGTGTTTTAAGTTATGTGGATGACAGTTGGTTGAATAATCATAAGGAAAAGTTTGTATCTGCCCCCAACTTGTTCCCGGATTCATTTGAAGAACCTGCAAGATACAGTTCGTATGTGAGTCAGTCGTTTCCTAGACATGATTCATCTACGATAACAAGCACTTCAGAAATATTTTTGAGACAACTTTCGCAAATTTTTCATCCTTATCTTACAGGTTTACAAGATGTAATAGGTGACGGAAATTGTGGATTTCGAACGGTCGTTGTCGCACTTGGTCTATGTGAGGACCAGTGACCTCAAATTCAGTTAGACTTGGTGCGGGAGTTAGATGCTAACCAACAAAACTACAAGTATATATTTGGAACGACGGGTTATGGAAGAATCTATAAAACCATACAATTCGCTGGAAAATGGATGGAAATGCCAAACACGGGATTAATTATTGCTTCTGCATACAATAGAATTGTTATAAGTCTAACGACAAATGCCGTAGGTTGTGCTACAACTTTTCCGCTTTGGTCTAGTCCACCACAATCAGAGCCATATGAGACGATTGTCATTGCTCACGTATATGGTAACCATTTCATTAAAGCCGCATTACGTGAAGGTTGCCGATGACTCATCCACTTTGGAGGACTTATAAAAGTGACATTGCATCTACATGGGAAGATGGATCTTCGTCGGTAGGAAGAGTTTCGTGAGTATTATTATAGTATTCCGGAATTATTTGATCTATCAAAAGAATAATGTAGCATTTTGTTTATTGTAATTCTACTTATTTATCAATGAATGTTTGAAATATTTTTACTATTTTATATCTATGCATGTATAAGAAAAAAATATACTCGAATCATTATACAATATGGCTCATGTGAACAAATTTTATAAACAATATTAATAATTTAAATTTTAAGGTATTTAAAAAATAAAAATAAAAACATATAATCATTACACTAATAATGATACAAAAAGTGAAATGCATAATTATTACCTTACCATTAAAAAGTCTTTAATAAAATATTAAAAAAACATAATCATTACATCAATCATGGTAGATTTAGAAAAAATATTTAGTAGATTTAGACTAACCCTATACACATATATATCTCTACACCTTTTTCAAGGTAAAGTGCTGGCATATATCAAGTCTACGAGGTCAAAGAAAGCACTTTACTCATCATGCAAATTGCATGGTATATATATATATATATGTATATATAAGAAGACGACGATATATATATATATATATATATATATATATATATATATATATATATATATATATATATATATATATATATCGTCGTCTTCAATTCGTGGAATTCCCAGAGGTTGGATGAGAGATAGAGAGATACCATGCTATGAAGTCGTTGCCGCTGGAGGTAGCCGCCGCGCTGGAGGAGGCGCGAAGGAGACGTCGCCGGAGTGAAGGAGTCTCGAAGGAGACGACGGCGTGAAGGGAGACACTGAGATCTTCTCATCACCGGCGTTAGGAGGAACGAAGCAGCAACGCTCGAAGGAGGAACTATCGGCGACAGAAGGATGGAGGCGATACGACCTAACAAGGAATGAATTCTCCGTCTTTTTTTTAATTCCCCATATGTTAATTCTCTTGATTTCTCCGCATCTGGTCGAGAATAAAAATCAGAGAATTGGAATTAAACCATTTCTCCTTTCCTAATTCCTAATTGTAATCAAACAAGGGATTTAATCTCTAATTCCATTTCTCTACTCTCAATTCTCTCTACCAAACACCCCCTAAAGAGATAAGGAAGTGAGTTTTAGGATTAAAGATTGTGACATCACATTTATTCTCTGATTTATTTTTTAAAGAAAATGCTTCTATTGATTAAATTAGATTTTAAAAAGGAAAATTTTTCTCAAAAGTGTATTCTTTTAATAATATAGTTAGATTATCCAATTATGTTTAGTCAATACATAGAAAACAGAAAAAGTGAGTCTTGTCAACCAATAATAACTTTTACATTCATAGACTAAGGTATGTATACAAAATAGAGTATGGTGCATGACTCATCACACTTTTTATTTGGTTCCACATTTATTTGTAAGGAATTTAATTTATACAAAATAATATTTTTACTATACATATAAAAAAGAGTGTGATTGGACATTTATGTCTTTGAACATGTGAACAAAAATAATTGACAATAAGATTCTAAGGGTATAATTGTCATAATCATTCTGTATAGTATAACATTGTTAGGTCATAAATATAGCCTATCCCAACCCAAATTAACTCAAATGTCACATCACATACCACATTATTTTTTCATATTTTTCTCTTTCTTACCAAAAATTCAAGTAGCACCAACCCAAACAACCTAAATATTTTATCTCTCCTTACTATCTCTACAAAACAAAACAAAAAAGCTTTAGGTTTAGTTGGTGCAGGAAGCCATAGAGAAAATTTATTGAGAACCCGATGCATGGATAAGGGGTAACCAAATCTACTGGAGCCTCTCGAATGCATTTGGGACACCCGATATGGGTGATATTATGAACAAATCATCTCCCCATTTATAAACGGATATTATGACATACCACGTGGCCTTTGCACGTGGTTTTTTTCTTTTTCATTAATCCAGCCTTTTTGAATGCATTTCTCATATTCTTCTAGAAGTTCTAAGGTTTATTAAAAACTATTTTGTAACACCCTTCTTACTGGCCTAGTTTAATTAAGGTGATTAATTGGTTAATCTTATTATTTTGATTGATTAATTGTGTTATGTGTAGTTTATTTCTTTTAATTAAAAATGTGTAATATGTCATTTATTTCTAATTGTTTGATAGTGGAAACACGAGGTGTCCATAATTGGACATATAACCTCCATTTGCCACTAACACTCACTTTTACATGCATTAAGAGAAAATCGATTAAGTGTGTGTGTGCTTGTGTGCTCTCGGCCGTAGGATAGGAAGAACAAGAGGATTGAACATTTAAATTATGTGATTTTACATGCTACATTGTTAGTTGAAGAATCTGATATTAAAGGTTAGTATAATTGTTGTTAATTGATAATTATATTCGGATTTAGTAATATATAAGTGAAAAACAGAATGGATGTTTGATATGATGAATTTTCAATTTCAGATGTTTGCATGTTAGAAATCTATGTTAATTCATGATCTTTATATGCTTAGAATGCTTTCTGGAAACATAGATTACATTGCATGCTTAAAAACAGATCGAAATTGAGGTTAGAAGCAAACTGTTTGAAAATATGTAGTATTCGGAATCTGAGTTATGAAACATGCGGAATTGATGTTTGAAGCACTCGGAATTAGAGGATTCCGATCGATATGATCGGAATTAGGTTAGAATCCGGATAAACTGATAGGAATTATTTGATTTCCGAATAGATGAACTGTTTGCCCTGAACTCCTTATTCGGAATCCATATGATCGGAACTGAAGACTATGGATCGGAATTGAAATTTAATCAGAATTAACATTTCCATTACTCGGAATTATGTATATCCGGAATTAAATATATGCCTTTACTCGGAATTTATGATTATTCAGAATTTAACATTTACTCGGAATTGACTTACATTAACTTATGTTCGGAATTGGGTCCTTTGCTCGGAATTGACTTTGATCGGAATATACCTATGCTCGGAATTATAATTGACCGAAATTATGATTGATCGGAATGTATTCCTTGTTCGGAAATGACCATTGATTCGGAATTGGGAATACAATCGGAATTATATGTTGTTCATAATTGTATTTTTGCCCTTGCTCGGAATTTAAAGATAAACATGAGTTGTGTATCCATTGTGGCCTTGACATATGAATGGAGTATATGTATTGCCAAGCTATGGAGTTAGGAGAATTCACAGAATTACAGAATGTTAACGGTAATTGTGAATAAGTATATTTATTAAATATACTTGATACAATTATTGTGCATATTGTACTAGTTGATTTATTGTACATATGATTGTATGTTGTATTGTGCTTAAAGTAGATTGTTAAGCAAATACTGACTAGTAGTTGTATGCTCAGGTGGTGACAAGACTCAGTAGATAAGATTGCTGAGTAGCTTGAGCTGTTGAAGATATCGGTGAGTGGATATATATCTTTGGATATATGGGATATAATCCTCGTTGTCTTGCTCTTTAAGATATTGCATCTTATTTATCTGTATATATACATGACGTATTCAGAGATCAGCTTGTATGGCTGGGCTTGTTGCTTTGGGATATACAGTATCTGATCTTGAGGGGCATTTGTTGCATTCAATGGTGCTTGTACTGTTATCCATGTTAGCAGGGCTATTGGTAAGCCTATGCTTTGGCCGGCATAGGTTGAAGGTGTTGCAACGCCGCCGATTCTCTTTGACGATTGAGCATTGTGTGTTTGGGCTTTATGCCTTGTATGTACTTTGATATCTATTCTCTCACTAGCTTGGTGCTAATCCCCCACTGTTGTAATCTTTTACAGGACACTTCTGGTATGGATATAGTAGATGTGGAGCTGGAATTTTGGACTGATCATACTCTCATATCATTTTTAATTGTAAAGAGCCTGTTTTTGAGTAACACTGTAGATGTTTTTTGTAAAGCAAACAAGTCAAAAGTTGTATTTATACTGTTATACTAATATTATTATGTAATTATTGTATGAAAGCTTCCGCGCGTATTTTAAAGTTGATAAAAGAAAATACGGTGTTACATATTTCATAAAAAAATTCTTCTAACGTAAAAAAAATGTAACGATGCAATTTGAATTAAGGGTTTAGTTTCAAAAAGTGCATCAAACTTATCACTTTTTGCTATTGTGTATACCCAATTTTCAAAACTACCATTTAATGTATCCAACATTCTAAAACTACCATTTAATATATGGTAACTTGTTATAGCAGGTTACTGCTTATGTGGCACAAGTTCATGTGACATGGCAATGACATGGCGGGTGATGTGGCAATAATTTGCAATTTTTAATAAAAAAAATAATTGACTATGAAAATAATATTAATTGAATTAAACTAGTGTTATACCCGTGTGGTGCTCGGGTATGTAAACAAAACATATATATATTTCATACTTCCTATACATATTCTTTTAAAAAATATAAAATTATCTTTCATATCTAAAAGTTTTTAGTACATATTAATGTGTTTCTCATGATTACTATTATTAATAAAAGTTATATATGTATATACACACACACACTAGTGGGATACCGCGCAATGTGACGGCGACAAATCAATAAGGGGTTTTGATGAGTTTTTGTTGTTGGTATGAAGCAAGAGGAGAGAGAAGACAATAGGAACAATAATACACTCTAGCCTACACAATCAACTTTAGTGCATCTTTAGTGCAAGCTTTTGGTAATGCTTTTACAAATATGAAACTTACACAATCAACTATAAGTTAGCAAATTAACTACAAAAAACAAACTACAAATAATGCATGTTCGTGAGTATGTTTGCACAGGGCCAAGCCGCAAGTCATCTGCTGTATCAAATTTGGTTGAAATTTATTCAATCTAGGTGAGGGATTGTTAGCTTATGTAGTAGAATGAAATCTTATTCAAATTAATAAAATGGGTTTAGTTTGTTATAACGGTGAGAGGTAGTTTAGTATATTCAATTTACTTAAAATTTAAGAGTTTCAAAAGTTGTTAATGCTTTATATAAGATCTATATATATATATAAGGTTCAAATGAGAATGATAAATTAATTGAGAATGGGAGACTAAATTTGTAAGTGGAATTCATGGATGGAAAGCATGGAGGAATCGAGTGTGGCAGGGTGCATGTGAGGAATTCATAGGTTGTCAATGACATATAAAGAGGGGAAATTGGACGGCTGGGATTGAGTCTCCCATTCTCATTTAATTTAAGTTCTCATTTGAGTCTCCCACTATATATATATATATATATATATATATATATATATGTATATATATATATATATATATATATATATATATATATATATATATATATATATATATATATATATATATAGTGTTAGGATCAAGAGAGAACGCTATTAAATAGAGATCAGAGAGAACACTTTTGAAACTTTGATTTCATTGATCAGATGGTTCAAAAATTGTCACAATTTATTTAGGCATTTGATTCCATTGATCATCGGATTTAAAATATGTCACTTTTTTTTTTATAATATGTATGAATATAATCCTGATGCATCGATGCATACAAAAGTGTTATTTGATGCATCAATGCATTCAAAATTTTAAATTGTTAATAATTATACAAATAATTTTGATTTTAAGATTTAGGATGTAAAGTTGATTTTTGGGTAGCTATGGGTGAACATGAACGTAAAGAAGAAATAATAAATTACAAGTTTACACGTGTTCTCTCTGTTCTCTATTTAAAAGGGTTCTCCCTTGAACCTCACCCTATATATATATATATATAGGAGGGTTAAAATGAGAACTGTTATTCGCATGAGAACTACGTGAACTAATCTTGACCCTTGATTAAAATAAATCAATGCTAATAATTTTGCCGCTAATGATTGGCTTATTAATGACGAAAAATTGGCTCATTAATGACGGAGAAAACTATACCAGGGAACTTTGACTAAACTACCATTCTATACAACGAACTCTTTAAAAAAAAATGCAACCAACATAAATTATCATACCATTGTATGTACTTGACAACAGGCCACCCTTCTTAAATCAACCGGTAAATTCTTATTTTATTATTATTTTTTTGTTTTTTATTTGTTTTTTCGTTTTTAATAATTTTAATAAAATTATATTAAGATGACGATTGAAGAGCGTGTTCAAATAAACAAAAAGTTGCAATGGCCTTCTTGTAACAACTACAACTGTCTTGAACTACCACTACCGTCACTTAAACCACCATCGCTTGAACAACCGCTGCATCAGCCACAGTCGCCTTCTACAAACAACCCTAAACCACCACCGTCGCCTACTGCTTGAACCCACAAATCTTAAATCCACACTCAAAGTTGATCTCAGATCGGCGACCAACGCCCGCCTTCCTCACCATCGTCATCGCCAACCTTCAAGATCTGAAAACGGCGATTAGGGTTTTGATGTAGAGATTTGTGCGTTTTAGGGTTTCTTTAAATCGATTTGTGTACCCACTTCTAGATGTGATTTGAGTAAGTTTAGGGCTATAGATTTGTTCATCTTCTTCATCTAGGTTTTTGTAAACTTACTTATAAAGAACTTATGAATTTGCTGGAATGATTTCTTGTTCTTGTTCAAATGCCTTTTCATGTTCTTGTTTGAATGGGTTTTAAGGTTGCATGATTGTGATCTTCTTTAAATGACATCTGTACATGTGTTAGGGTTAATTTATGATTTCAAATTTGAACAAATTTGGTTAGGTTGCATGATTGTGTTCTTGTTCAAATGACATTCATGATTTGAACATATTTTGTGGTAACCTTCACTTCAAGTTATCATTTGCATACAATGGGAGGAAAAAGTAGTGTGCTTGTATTTTTTTTTTTAATTTAAAGTTCTTTGTATACAATGGTAGCTTAGCTAAAGTTCGATGTATTTTGATGCAATTTGCCCTTAATGACGCATTAATGAGGGTTACTTTGGGCAAATCAAGTATCGCAAATGAATGACGATCCACTTGAACGCAATTCACGGTTAGGAAAAATATATAAATGATCAAAATACCCTTATTAAAGAGTCATTAATGATGTTCCAAACATATTACAGGGGAGAGTTCAAACAAGAACTGTTTTTCGTACGAGAAATGCGAGAACCAATCTTAGCCATTGATTAAAATTAATCAATGAATAAAAAAATTTGTCAGCTCATTAAGTGCTTTATTAATGACTCATTAATGATGATTTAGTAAAGGTTATTTCGGAAAAATCAAGTATTGCAAATTAATGATGGCTCACCTGCGTGCAATTCACAGTTAGATAAATATATAAATAACCAAAATACCCTATTAATGGATAACAAATATATAAACCAAATAAAAAGCCCATGAATTACCTATTCTCTTCTATTGATGGATAACAACGTTTTGAAAATATACTAATTTTAAGAAAATGTCATGTTACGATAAAATTGATATCAAAACGTAGATAAAATGAGACGGTTACAAATATATAATTATTTTTTCTCTAAACAAAATATATCACAAGTTATTAAACATAATTTATAAATAACATATAATTAATTATATTAATATATAGTTTTCATAAAATTCCCCACATGATTCATACAACCCCCCTTAATTTTCATCAAACTCTCTCCCAATTGATTCAAAATTGAATTTAATACTAGGTGTCAAGCCCGTGTAAACACGGGCCTGTTGACGTGTGGCTGTCTTTAAGAGTTGATAAACCAAATAATTCTGGATAAAACATCAAGGTATGTACGGGTAGTTAAATACATCATTATCCTTACTACCAAATTCCATATTTACAATAGATATATGCAGTAAACTGTTATGGAATGGAAGTTGGTTGTAGTTTGTGGATTAATGCCCGGAAAGTATATTGGTTTGGACATTTGGTTGGTGTACTACTTACAAAAGAAGTGTGCGAATGTTTTATATAAAATAACCCCAAAAGATGTAGAAATGATTTCATCATTAGATTGCTAAGACTGCAAACTTGACTTCGAGGTCCTGCTCTAGTGCTTCGGAGTCGATTGTAAAAAACAGAATGTTGTGTTTCTTGAAGTGGATAACCTCTTTAAACATCTGCAAACCGGGGCCATCAAGAAATACATGATCATTAATGCTTCCGGGTCGTTGTCTTTTGTAAGATTTCATTGGCAGTTCCACCTCTATAGCGCCTGTAATTAGTTTGGCTTTATTGAAATGCATCAACTTATAATGTCTTGCATACTCCGCTGGGATGGTCTGCATTTTAGATAAAAGAATATGTAGCTTGAGATATGAACATTGTAGGTTAAAGATGGTTATATGTGATGTTTTCTTTTGCATACTTACCAGTCGGTGGCTTTCTATAGAAGTGATGTCAACAACCTTTTCAAACACCCGTGGATCATTACCAATCTTTGGAATCTGGTGTTTTGGGCGGATTGGAGTAATAGTAAACATTATAATTTCTACAGATTTGCAGTGTATACCATTAGTATGAGAATCTGAAGCGTTATGTGATGTTATCAATGTAATTGGTTTCTATGTATTCAATTTCCGCTAATTTATTTTTTAAAAACAATGTGTCCCTAACATGTTAGATAAGGTTTAAGTAATAAGTCAAATGGGTTTACATGTTGGTGTTTATGTATAACACTTTGTATCAGTACAAAATAACATACAAAATGTCTATGTTTATTGCAAATGTAAAGGTCGATACCAAGATGTAATAAATAGTATGAGTGAAAAGTAGTGGATATATACTATAGTTGTGTTGTCAGAATAGTGTAGTGATTGTTACTTCTTACCTTCAATGGATGGGTACTGTATTTGTGTGTAGGTATAAATCATTCCTGCAACTTGTGGATGTTCATCCATACAAACCTCATCTACCTTATAGAAATAAGTTCTAATGTCAACAGAGTGGTCATGTGTGAATAATATGACATCGTACTCATAAAGCTCCAGTTCGAAGTACATAAGTTCCCATTGGCTGCCGGAGAATCCTACTGGGTTGCCGCTTTTCCTCATAACGTGAAGGTTGTAAGTTCTCCTCTTTGCAATGACCTGATGCATGTCATGGATTTCACACCCCGTTGCTTCGAACCACTGATTATGTATTTCCTGTATAAGAAGTTTGTTATTAATAGGTTTTCTTTGGGAATATTGGGTGATTTTATTGTCTGTATGGAACTTATTGTATTTATGTTAGTAACAATCTGCGTATGAAATAATTCTAAACATGAAATAAAAACTTAACTATAGAGTCAGCTGTGTCATCTGTACGCAATGCATATGCGTAGGCCCGCTCCATGTATGGAGCATCAACATTAATCGGGTAGATATTAATCTTGAAAGAATTGTGATGGATTACTCGGACTTGCCCGTCAAGTTCAATTTTGAAATGCAGTAGGTCAGAGAGCAGAATACTTGCATATTTAGTAAAGCGGTTCCATTCCGGGCCACATAAAATCCACTGATGTGGATTTGTTTCTTTATACTCCACATCTACGTAGTAGTGTTTGTTTCGTGATGTGAGTATCAACAGGGATGGCTTGTTTTTCCCAAGAATGTAGGGAAATATAGTTGGAAGTTCCTGCACTTGTTATTGTATATATCATGTGAAGGGTTTTGATCTGACCAAACCACCCAATGTCACAAACTAGTCAAACCTGGGTTTGATTCTACTGGTTCAATCCTAAAAGCGGAACTGGATTGAACACAACCCTCTAAATCCCAAAAGGGTTAGGATCTTTAAAAATGATCAACATAGCTTCTAATAAACAAATAATCGTCATATAAGGTTATAAGAAAAATATACCTGATCAGAGGGATTGCTAAAGTAAGTCCACCACTACTGCACCTCCAACGAACTGGCTGCTAGACCGCTTCTGGATTACCAAACCTCAAAGCTTCAAGCTTGATCGTGTGTGTGTATGCTTGCGTCGATCACCAAATCTCAAAACACACTTGGTGTTTTTCTTGTTTGGTTTCGACGAGAGAGAGACGAGGCCGAGAGAGAGAGACGAGATCGAGAGAGAGGAGTGTTGTGGTGGCTAGGGTTAATCTTCCTTAATCCCTTGTTCTATTTTTAATCCTTAAGGCTTAAGGATATATATAGAGATTAAAAGGACCAAAGCCCCTTTAATTAAAAGTCCACTTGTTTTAATTAAACTTTCAATCTTCTCACTTTGACCCCCTGGACTTTACTAGTTAATTAATTAACTGGTCCGTTAAATATTAAAACTTAATATTTAATTTCTCTTTAAATAATAAATAACTATTTATTATTTATTTCCTTTATAATAATTAATATAAACTGATTAATTATTTTCTTTTCTCTTTAATAATTAATCCAATATGATTAATTATTTCCACACAGATTTATGGTGAAATCCAACTGTTCTGATTTGGGTGTGTAGCAGTGTGACCCTTTAGTCTCTTATAACATTGGATACAATATGCCCATTAATTATCTCTGCACATAATCTAACAGACTCCCACTTGTGCAAGATAAGTAATAGTTACTGCACATTGTTAGCCTAAGGAGGTCCCTAGCTAGACACTTAGGGTAACCAGGTTATAAGAACTCTTATACCCCAAAGTAACTTGTGATAAAATTTCATAAGCAACCTGCTTAGAAGTAACCTGTTATAAACTAACTGTTTATAAACTAAACTATCATAAACTCCCTGTTCATGAATGGGTAAGTTTTTATATATACATACATGCATATATATTGGTTTGTCCCTTGCAGCGCGATATTTCAATTTTGAGCATGAGCATGGAGGAAGTCAACTCAGAGACTCAAAAATTGGTTCATGACATACTTGATTTCAAAACTGCGTGATAAATGACAAAGAACAGATCGGTTCGTTTGGGCACGGCCGTGCACTTACCAATTTCTCTAATCTATCAAGGGGCCCGGAAATATCTCTCCTAAAAAGAAGGTGCAATTACCATCTTGCATATTTGCATCTGGAAATACAGCTCCCACTGAATCTAGACATGCTCTTTATGACCACCCTGTTACGGCGTGGCGTTAAAACGTGCTAAGAAGACAACAGTTACCGCATCCCAAACCAAATACCTCAGGCTTAAGGATAACCTATGTGATGAATACTTTTGACATGAATCCACGAAGTATTACTCACAGTGGGTCAATCCAATATTCGTAACCCTAACGAATATCCGTTAATTTTGGTCCACAAAAAACTTTTGCAGCTATATTCGACATACTTTCGAATCTACCCCAAAATTACGATGACTTTATATCCCTATCATAGTTCCCACCACGATAAGTAGTCACGGATAATGTTTTGAATAAACCTAGTTTATTCCTTGATGAACCAAAACATACAAAATTGTGAAGAATAATGAAACTAATTTCTACACCCTTCCATATTCCGCCCTGGAATAAAGATGCATAATTTCTACCATTTCATTGACTTGATTCACGGTGTATATCTGAATTACTTATTATTTTGCATTGTAACTTATCCCAGATTACAAGGAAAAAAATAATATGGTAATAAACTTAAAACACAAGACTAGTACCCTGAAGTACTCCTTCTTGGTTTTGCTAGAAATCGTTCTTGCAACCTAAGAACAATTCTAGACTTACTTATTTTATAAATTCTTTAAACTTGGAGAAACTGGAAATAACTCCAAAATTTCTAATTTTATAAAACAAACTTGCTGTAATTAAAACTTTAATTACACTTGTAGATACATTAAATCTTACTAGATTTTATATTCATTTGAAATGATAAACCTTGTTACATTTACTTGCAAGAAACTTAAAATTAGATTCCTAGTGTATACCAACACTAATCTAATGTCATTACTAAGAATGTTTAAGAACATCCTATTTCATCATTTCTAATGTTGACCAACCAACAATATTTAATTAATCTGACTTACTGAACATTTTAGGACGTGTATAATTTTTATTTAAGTCATAACTTGACTCAAAACCTTGCAATGATATCTTTATTGGGAATCTCTCAATAAGTCATGCATTCCTCGGATTTAGTCCTTTTACAAGAACTTACTATTTTAGATAACCTCTAAAATTATCCGATAATTATACTCTAAAAGTTCAATATTGTATTTATCATACTAGTTAAAAACCTTTTATTAACTTTGATAAATACATTAGTCAGATGCTCCCACTATCTTTTATGAAAAAGTGTATTACTTTAAAATATCCTTTTAGGCTTTAGTCAATCCTTGACTACCATGCCTAAAACTTGTGTTCTAAACACATGTTTTAATAACATAGTTTTTGTAAGGAATTTGTTTCATGGAACCAAAACTTGGATCTCCATATATCCATCTTTCTAATTACAGAAAGTGGTTTCATTAAACTTGCCATAAGTGCAAAACACTTGTGAAGACATTTTAAATTTCTTTCCATTAAAAACATTTAGTATAAAACTCGCTTGATTATAGTAACTACCATAATCACTTTTATACTATCTTAAATGTTTTATCAAAAACTATTTTTACTTAGAAATAATGACTATTATTTCCATTTGTTCAAGACTTTGAACATTCACTTTTCACAAAGAACTTAAACACTTGTTAAAATTAGAAAAACTATCTAATTTTATAAACGACACTCGTTTATTTAAGTATTTATTTGAGTAGAGGAACCAGCATTTATGTAACTACAACAAATCATAGCATAAGATTATGAATCACCAATCAAGTCAAGACTTGAATTATTGGTATTCCTTTAGTCACAACTGGACTAATCCTGATCCATAAAATAAAAACACGTGCACGGATATGAACTGAATAATTAAAATTTCCATAAACTCATAACCATAAGTTTCAAACAATCAAGATATAACATGTTCATAAAAAAAACTTTAAAAAGGAGTTTAATAAACTAGGAAATAGAGATTATTATAATATCCGTAGGCTGCACGTAGGATCTCTTTATGCTTGGCCACATCACTTTCCATCTCCTCCTGCAATAAACGATTGCAAGACATTAGAATACTCGTAAAAACTTTTACAAGTGGAAAGTGATAAAGAAGCTATTCACACGATACCTGAGGGGCCAGACTTGCGATCTGCCTCGTGACCCTTCGGGCAATCTCTTTTCCAATGCCCGACTTCACCGCACTTGAAGCACCGATTCTCAGTTCTTGCTTTGTTCGGCTTCGGCTTCTTACCCTTGTTGTCGTTATTAGCCCTCGGTGCATTCTGGCTGGGCTGGGCCTTGCCCTTTCCCTTTCGGTTGCGCCCCTTCCTCTTCTTATGTCCTCCATGTCCCACCATGAGAATATCCTTAGACTTGGTCCCGATACTTTGCTCAGTTGTCTTGAGCGTAGAGTGCAACTCAGCCACGGATTTCTCGATGTTGTTCATGTTGTAGTTGACTATAAAAGGCTTATAGTCATCTGACAACGAGTTGAGTATCGTATCCGTTGCCAGATGCAACGGTACTGGGTGCCTAAGTCTCTCTAGGTGGTCCATGTATCCTTTCATTTTCATGACGTGGTTATTGACCGAGGTCCCCTTAGCTATCTTGCACGAGTTAAATGCCCTGGTGGCATCATAACTTTTCGTGCGAGCTTGCTCCTGGAACATATCCCTCAGCTGGCGGATCATGTCATAGGCAGGAGTCTCCATCATGCTAGACTGCAACTCTGGACTCATAGTTGCAAGCATGAGGCAACTGACATCTAGGGCGTCATTGGAGCGCTTCTGAAAAGCCTCCCTGACATCTGCCCTAGCATTGCTGGCAGGAGGATTTCCTATAGGCTGTTCTAGGACATGCCACTTTCTCTCGTGCCTAAGCACGATTCGGAGATTTCTCTCCCACGTGTAAAAGTTTGGTCCGGCAAGCTTGTCCTTCTCAAGGATAGAGCGGAGAGAGAGATTGTTAGTACTAGTAACGTTGGTTGCCATCTACAAATTAAAAACTCGGTTTAATTAGTAATTGCAGATAAACTTTCTAATCATATATCATCAAACCCATAAATAATATATATTAGACCTAGGACCCATATTTCACATACTTGACGCAAGGTTTGGGCACTTCCCGCCAAGTCATGCTATTTCTGGTAGGTAACACCCTGTACCAATCGTACCTAACTGATACGACTCCTAGAACCTCGTAGAGCACTTAGACCCAGTCCAGTATGTTTAACTCTACTCTAGTGCTTTTTAGGCCGGGACTCCCGATTATCACCAAAATAGATCGCACCACCTAAGACAGCATGAATTCTGGCCGGGACTCCCGATTATCGCAGAATCTTTCATGCCCCTTCCCGCAATGGTTTGAACCCGGATGCCCAAGGTTTGGGCACTTCTGACACCCGAGTACCGTTTAACAGCATGGGTGTACCATTAGGTGGGTAGCACACTGATCTAAGATTTTCTTGGGTTTTACTATTAAGTTTAAAAACTTAATTTTCCAGTTTTTGAAAAACCATTTCAAAACTAACTGTTTTAAAAAATACGATTTATATGTGTACCTAAACTAGGTGCACAAAACGGCCTTTATAAGTTCCAAACTTATAATTTTGACAAAACTTTAAATTTATAAAATTTAATTAATACGACTACCAAACTGAAGTCATATTTTAGTTTGTCATAAAACGCGTGGTGTTTCACTGTTCAATAACAACCTGTTATTAAACCCCTTTTTATTTAGCATCATATAAAAGTCACATATCTATATGAAAAACAGTAAATAAAAGAACCACAACCACACAGATATATATAAAGCATATGAAACCTATAGTTTTGCCAACTAATCCTAAGGTCAATCCTAAGGATAAAGTGACTTGGATTCTCCTTCTTGATGTGCTGCTCCCACTAGTCTTGACACCTCGCCGAAGTATCCGTGCTTCGTGTGAAGAACATCATTTACTTGATCATCTTCTTCGAGTCCGTATCGGTTGAGGGATTAAACTATTACTAATCTAATACAATATACAATATTGAATGAGGTTGTAAGTGGCACGCAGGCCTCCCCGAACCACTACAATATTACAAATAAGAAAGAGATTGTAATTTGGCACGCAGGCCTTCCCAAAACCAAAAGAAAAGAAGAAAAAAAACGAGTCCTAAATCGGCAAAACTATAGCTATATTTATCACAACCACACACTTATATATAAACACTATATATATAAAAGACAACCACACAGTTATAATATATAAACAATAAGATGTGCTATTAAGCACATAACCTGATTTGTTTAAACATTCTCATTTACCCTTTTTGATTAATACCTATTAACCAAAAATGAGAATCATGATCTTCTAATTAAATTTATTTGACCAAAAATAGTTTTTCAACAAAACTTTAAAAACTTGATATCATTCAAAACTTGAATGAAATCCTTATGTCGAGTTTCTTTACTAGTTTTCCAAAAACTTAAAACCGACAATATTTTGGTCAATTATCTTATTTGTTTCTCCATTATGTTATATAAACTATATCCTTTTAGAATTTATTCAAAAATGACTAAACTAGTCATAATAAATAAATATCTAAACAAATATATATTTTAACTAAACTAATTAAAACATATAATAATAGTTTATATAACACCTTATTAATTTTTAACACTTAAAATTAATAATCCTTTTGCATTAATTCGAAAAACAATTTGGGCCAACAACTCCTGGGCCGAGCAACCCCTTGGACCGAGCACCCCTTGGGCCGAGAACCCCTTTGGCCGAGAACCTCTTTGGCCGCATTTTACCTTGGGCCGAAGCCCCTTGGGCCGAGAACCCCTAACGATCATCACCCGATACGGTGATGATCTTGGTTCCCGTTTTCGGATTAATACATAAATTAAAAAATATAAATCCTTTTTAACCTATTAAAACTAACCGTTTTAATATCCTAATTTAAAAAAAAAACTGGATTTAATTTCAAAAAACCAAAAACTATCAATTATTAATATTAACTAAAACTAGTTTTATTAACAATTGATTATCTTAAAACTAATCATTAACCCTTTTTAAACAAAAGTTCAAAAATTACTGGTTAAGATAAAGTTTTAGATAAAAGGTTTATCATTTTTAACCGTTTAAACACAAAACTGGTTTAAACCTAACTGTTAAAATCAAACCTTTTATAATGAGGATAATGATCATCTTTTAAATGTATTTTTAACGATTTTAATTAAAAATAATCAATTATCGCATTAAAATATATATATATATATAAATCACGATATCAAAATACCTGTTGGTCCCTTTGTGAGAAGGTCAACAAACAAGTAATGTGTAGAAGGGGGGTTGAATACACTTTCTGCGGAAAATTGAACAAATCAATAAAAAGTGTTAACACACATCAAACCACAATAATCGAGTGCCTTGCTTTTCATTAATAAGAAGATGATTACAGACTCTATCAAGTAAGCAACACTTGATATCTAAACACCTAAAGTAAATCAAATCTTTCAATCTCTCAAACTTTGCTATCTATAATCAACTTATGATTATAGATGCAGGATGACTTTCTAAACAGGATTTAATCACAGAGTGAAAACTTACCAATTTCACAAGAGATGTGAATATTCGAACACACGAATAACTTGGCAATCTGTGAGTATCTTGATCACGTGGAACAAACAAACAGTGAATCAAGATTTTTAACACATACGATCAATGTTGAGGTGAGACTTGAGTTTTGGCTCTGTAACTCGTAGTCGTAGACATAATCGTAGTCCTACCTCTAAACTTATCAGGAGATAAGTATTTATAATCATGTTCCTACGGATCCTAACAAACTAGAACTTATCCTAATCTGCTAACTAACTAACGGATAACCCGGAATCTTGAATCTTGAATCTTCTTATCTTGAGTCTTCAATCTTCAATCTTGATTCTGGAATCTTCTTATCCTTTCCGTAGATATAGAGAGATAAAATATAAATTTAAAACATATTTAAATTCTCTTTAAACTGACTTCTTGCTCGGACTGAGTTACTTAGCTTGAAAATCATCAAGCTGAGTTCTTCGAGAACAAACCCGAAAACAAACATGAACTAACATGCATAATGATTAACTCATCTTTAGAAGTCCTAAGAGTTAGCTAGAACTTATTTAGCAACTCTGTTGAGCTGACTCAGTAGATACGCTGAGTCACTCAGCTTTGTTAGGTTATAAATATTGTATAGAATAGAAGATTACATTTTAGTTGAAGTTTGTATTAAATATACAAACTAGAGGGTCAATATTATAAATACCTTTAGGGGTATATATACTAATGACTAATTGTCATTAGTAAGGTCTTTGGCATAATCACCATCTTAAGTGTGTGCTTAGCATGTGTTCTTTATTCTCTCTCTACATTTTTTGATTATGTTGTATTGATCTTCATGAGATTACTTGATACCTGAATCACTTGGGACAAACAAGCTTGAAACACATTAGGCTGAATACTCAACCTATACCTTAGGTGACATACACAGCTTATCAAACACATTGATAATATTACTAAGATATAGTCTAAGCTGGTCAAACATATGCTCAACTTATACTCAGTCTGAAACACTATAAGTGCTCAGTCTGACTAAGATCCATAATTCTGTTTAAGTTGTATTTAGAACATATCTACAAACTTAACTTAGTCTCATCAAATTACAACCGATGAGATCATATTCCTAACAAACTCCCCCTATTTGATGATGACAAAACCATCAAACAGTTCTTAAGTTTGTTTAACAGAATTATGTATTAAATCTCAAACTTATTAATATTTTATATTTGAACTAATCAAATATAAATTGAACTTCTAAATTTTAATTCAACTTATCAATTATAAGTGGAACATACCAACTTTAAGTTGAACAAATCAACCAAACACATAAATGAATAAGAACTAATCAATTATTCATTCAAGCTGAACTTATCAGACTAATAATTATGAACATATCATAACACAGTTGAACTTATCAAACTAATACTTGTATTACTTGAACATATCAAAATACAAAGATTTGATCACTCAGATCATGCACACTTATTGCTTACAACATTAGAACTAATCTAATATGTACAATAGAACTAATATATTCAGGATGCAACTCTTCAAACTCTTTAATCTCCTTATTGATTTCTTCAAGGATTTCTTGCTGTTAGAACACCTAAAAGTGAGGGTGTTTTATGTAACTTCTCCAAGGCTATAAAAAGCCTTGGTGCGATTTTCTATACAAGCTTTTGCAATCATTTACAACACATTTCTCAAGGTGTTTGTGTGTGTCTCTCTCAAGTCAAGCAAAGCTTCATACAATTCGGACTTATCAAGTGGTATCAGAGGCAATTCTCCTTTGAAATTGGTTCTTGATTTTTGTTCCAATCATTACCAATTAAATACAATCATCTTCTCCATCAAATCAAGTACAAATGAAGATTCCTACATCGATTTCTGTGTTTTAAAGGTACTGTTCATCTTCGATTTGGACTGGAAATGAGTTTCTCGAGTTCTGTACTTGTTTGATTGAAGAATCATTGTTCAATCATTACTGATTCAATCATTGCTCAATCATTGCTGGAAAGTTCTTCTGTTCTTCAATTGTTCTTCAAATTACTTGCTGTTCTTCGTGGAAGGTTTGATGTTTTTCTCTAAGTTTCAACATTCTTCTTCTCTAATCATTGGAATGATGATTAAATTCAACTAGTAATCATTATCCGCTCATACTTTTTGTCATACATCTACTGTCACATCAATTATTCTTGAGAATCGTGAAGATTGTTTTTGAATTTCAAATTTACGAGGATTACAAATTTAGGAGTTATCATTTTGAAGATTGTTTTTTAATTCAAATTGCTTCTATGGAGATTGCCAATCATTGAATTGTATTTTGCAAGTTATTTGGAAAGGATTGATTGGATAATCATTGATTTCTGAAATTTTGAAATTTGAGCTCAAGAACACTAAGAATAGTGTAGATCTGAGATTTCGATCCATTAAATTGAAAAACACCTACCGGAAGGTGTTTGTAGGTGAAAGTTTGTTACTAATTGGAAAGTTTGTTACTGATCGAAGAAGGTTGTTGAAACAGACAAGTTCAATTACCTTGAAAAATCAACCAAGTCTAATTGTGATTGCATGCAATTGGTATTACATTATAATCAGATTGCATTCGATTCACTTGGACAAGTATTACTGAGTTCAACTTTGATTACATTGAGTTTAAGTTGACTTCGATTCAAGCTACAAGTTACAAGTTCAAGTGTGGATTGCATTCAATTGAAGTTATCCTTTCAATTGAAAAGTATGGATCGCATTCAATTGACAATAGAGGATTGCATGCAATTGGATTTACTTAGTTTGATTTAAGACTTCGTGGTTGATTCAAGTTACCCATTTTGATTACCTGGATTGCATTTAATTGCTTTGATCAGATTGCATTCAATCAGAAGAGAACATTCAGTTGACATAGTTTGATAACAGAACAAAGTTGCATTCGATTGTCTTGATTGCATTCGATTGATTAGAGTTTGAAAACAGAACTTGATTGCATTCCATTGTCTTGATTGAATTCGATTAATCAGAAGACTTAGAGTTTGAAAACATAACTTGATTGCATCCGATTGCCTTGATTGAATTCGATTGACTGATTGAATTCAATTCAGATTACATTGAGTTAATTATTTTAAGTAAATTTGAAAAAGATTTGTAATTTCAAAGGAGAACCGATCAAAAAAATGTCAAATCAAATGAGATGCTTGCGATTGGCACTGATACAAAACCCCCGGTTTTGTTTAGGAATGATTACCATGTTTGGAAGGGAAGGTTTATGGACTTCCTAGAACACAATGATACTTATGGTCAAGCAATGAGGGATTGCATTGAACATGGTAACAAACAATTTTTTATAGTCATTCCTGCAATTCCTGACAATAATCCTGAGATTCCTGCTGAAAGAAGAGAAAAATCCTTTGATGAGCTCACAACTCAAGAGAAAGAAGTGAAAAAGGCTGAAAGAATGGCTAAGTATTATCTCAAACAAGGTTTATCATATGAGATATATACAAAGGTGGATAGTCATGAGACAGCAAAGCAAATCTGGGATGAACTGAAAAGGCAACTACAAGATACTGAGCAGGGTGAATATATCAAAAAGACTCAACTGGTCAATAGTTTTCATGACTTCTCGGCTAGAGAAAATGAATTACTTTATGAAACTTATAGTTGGTTTTGCACGTTGTTGAATGAGCTTATATCAAACAAGATACCTCGATCAGATCTTGATCAGAATTGTGTCTTTCTGAAATTGTTAGGAAGTGAATGGAGTGAGCATGTGAAGTTATACAAACATGTTAACAAAGATTTGACACAAGTAACCTTTCATAATATCTTTGAAGATCTGAATCAGTATCAATCTAAAGTTTCAAAGTCCTTGCCTAAGGTTTCTACTGCAGACCCTCTAGCTCTAGTAGCTGCTGACAAACATTCCAGAGAATGCACAAGATCTACCAAATACAAACAGGTTGTCTTTAGTAGATTCAGATCCTGAAGATTCAGATGCAGATTCTGTGGAAGCAGCTATCCAGGCTTTATCTTTTGTAACTTAAACATTTAAAAATGGGTTTAACAAGACCAACAACAAGCAGAGGTTTACTTCGGGATCCAGACGTCCTGAGAACTACCGGTCTACTGAAAAACCCAGGTTTCAACGAGAAGAGAAGAAGGTGGATAAAAGAGGTGAAATAAAATGTTAAATTGTGGAGGATCGGGTCATCTTATCAGAAATTTTCCTCAAAAGAAAACCAATGATGCTGAATACTACAAACAAAAGTACTGCCTGTCCAAACAGAAGAAGGCTGGGAAAGTTTTGATGGTTGAGGAGGATCAATTCTTATCTGATACAGATACTGACAGTGATCTTGAAGCTGATGATCAAGCTCAATTTTGTTTCATTGGAAAGCACGCAGAATCAGATGAGGAGAGCAGCCCTACCTTTGAAAAGTTAGACTCAGAATCCAAAAAGGTAGAACTTGCACAGGTAGATACTAATATTGATTTGCTTACAGGTTTAAATAGTGTTCACATCAAAAAAATTCTTAAAAAGATGAAAAACCTAGAATCTAATGTTAGTAATCTGAAAAATAAAAACAAGTCACTAAAACAAGTATTTCAAAGTCAAGATCAAGAAGCACAAGGAATAATTGATCAACTTGAAAAAGATTTGCAATTGTCAACAGATCAATTAAAAGCAACAAGTTCCAAACTCTCAGACTTGACAACTGAAACACAAACCATTATTCATGATCTCAAAGCTGAATGCTTGAGTGCTGAAAAAGATTCTGAGGTTTTTCAAACAAGAAATTGTGAATTGTCTACTAAGATTAAACAGCTTGAAGATTTCATAATCAAAAGAAATCAAAGTGAACAAACAATTTTCTTGAACAAACAAAAAGAAAGACCTTACAGTTGTTGGACATTTGAAGGCTTAGGATTTGATAATCCTCATGTGTTAAATAAAGTCACTTGCAAACAATTGTTCAATATGGATCTGTTCAATATGGGTCTTACATCAATAATGAGGTTTGTTGGACAAGAGGAGGAACAAATTGAGGAGGACATGAAGAGAAGTCTTCAACAACATGCAGAAATATCTTTTGATTATACTGCCCTTAATGAATCATACACTTCTAGGTTTCCAAAGACTTCGATTTCCAAACACACTTCTTCTGTTTATACAGATGAAGAGTTGTATGCACCTATTGTCCCTAAACCTCTGTTGGAGTATATTCCTTCTATTCAGTTATTGAAGCAATTCTATACTCTTCACGAATATTGCTTCACTTCTCAAATCATGAATGATCTCACCTCTTTGGTTCTTTCTCATGAATCAAGCTCAAATACTCATTGTTCAAAATCTGATGAATCATCTACTTCAGATTCATCTCTTCATGTTGAGCTATTTATTCTTACACGACAAGTCAAAGAGTTGAAATTAGCAAATGATGTTCTTCAGTCAAAGTTATCCAATGTTCAGAAACATGATGAATGATTCATTGACAGATTGTGTATTGAGAAATTTGAACTCGAAAGCCAAATCAAGAAGTTGGTCTCAACTCCACAAGCCAACAAGGATTATGATGCCAAAGATTTCTTTTATCAGAACTCGACATCAACAAATCATACAACATCTAATGTTTCGTCACCAATTTCATCAGTTACTAAACATGTCACTCCAGTGACATCTGTTTCAAAATCAATTTTTCAAAATAAATTAAAACAGATTGTTCCTGCACGTAGTCACTCTCCTTCTGTTTCACACGAGAAACCAGAAACTTCAGCGGCAGCGGCACGTCGTCCAAAGTTAAAATCTAACTTGTTTGATTTGACTGCAGATGTGAAGAAAGCAGAAGAGAAGAAGCAAATAAAAGCTGAATGGAAAAGAATCATACCTTAATCTAATAGGATATGTACTAAGTTTTCTTCTATTTGTCAAAACATACTTATGTTTGAAAACACATGTTTAGGTTTTAATGCAAGAGAAAATGTTTCCATGAATATGTTTTGCATGAGTGATGGATGCTTGCATGGTCATTGTGAATTTAAGTGTGAGTATGATCAACTTCGAAAATCTTTTGGAATTAAACCATGTGCAAATTGGTCAGATTTTTATGAAAATCAAGTTGTGTTTCCATTTCTAAATTCAAAAGGATCTGTCCTACACATCTGGATAACCAAACGTCAGGCATATGTGTTTAACCAGTTAAACAAGTCTCGTAGGTTGCTGACAATACGTGAATTGCAAGCTTATCAAACTCATGATTACCAAGCACTTTACAATGCATGGCTTGCACGTGAACAGGAACTCACGCACAAATCACATTCCAAACATACTGCCTCATAACAATTAACTCGCACTTCATCTGTTACATCAAAATCACGAAAGTGGGAGGTTAAGAATTTTATTCCTGTTGTTTCTGCAAAACAGCATCCTCTTGAGGTCAAGAAGTTCCAATCTGCTTCTAAGCACTCTACTTTTAAGTGGATATCCAAGTCAATCGCTTCTGCAACACATACAAATCAATCATCTAGTACAGCTCCTAAACCACCATCGTCATCATTTCATAGCTCTCCTATGAAATTGCATCAAAAACACAAACAGTTCGCTCCAGACATGAAGATAACTTCTAAATGGATTCCAAATATTTCATCAAAAGGAGTTAATACTATTCATTCTCATTCACACCCAGTTAAATAGACTCATCCTTCATCAACTGACAACTCAGGACCCATTCACACATGGGGACCGAAATCTTCTTTGTTTTTATTTTGCAGGAACCTGATTTATTGTACCTGGACTCCGGTTGCACAAAGCACATGATGGGGGACAAAAGTCTTCTAAAAAATTATGTTTCTAAGTACTCCGGAAGTGTAAGATTTGGGAATGACAATGTCGCACCAATTTTGGGGTACGGAGATATTGAAAAGAAGAATATAAAGATAAAGAATGTTTCATATGTGGAAGGGTTGGGTCATAATCTATCCAGCATCGGGCAATTCTGTGACAAAGACTTGGAAGTGGGGTTTAAAATGAATTCGTGTTCAGTATCTACTGAATCTGGTGATACTCTTCTTTCAGGATCAAGAAAGTCAAACTTATACTCCATAGATCTGAACAACTACAACACATTCACTTCTGTCTGTTTATTGTCCGAAGCATCTTCAAACTTAACTTCGCAATGGCACAGGAAGCTGTCTCATCTGAACTTTCGAAGCATAAACAAATTGATCACAAATGATTTGGTTCGAGGCTTGCCAATATTAAGGTTTTAAAATAATAATCTGTGTGCAGACTATGCTAAATGCAAATTGCGGAAGTCATCTCATTTAAGCAAACAAGAGATGAGTACAACTAAACTGCTTCAACTGCTACACATGGATTTTTGTGGTCCAATGAAAGTTCAGTCTCGAAATGGGAAGAAGTATATCTTAGTCATGGTGGATGACTATTCCAGATATACTTGGGTCAAGTTCTTGCGTTCAAAGGATGAAGCTGCTTCAATCATCATTACTTTTATCAAGCAACAGCAAAACAAGCACAATCAGAGCGTTGGTACCATTTCATCTGATAATGGAAGAGAATTCAAGAACAATACTCTGAAAAGCTACTTTGACCTTGTGGGAATCACACATCAATATTCTGACGCATACACACCTCACCAAAATGGTGTGGTGGAATGACGCAATCGAACTCTGGTTGAGGCTGCACGTACCATGTTGTCCTATTCTGGACTCCCACCTTCCTTCTGGGCTGAAGCAATTAGCACTGGTTGCTATACGCATAATCGTTCTTTCATACATAAACGTTTAAATAAAACTCCATATGAACTGGCAAATGGAATTGTGCCTAACATCAAGTATTTTCACATATTTGGTAATAGGTGCTATGTGCTTAATGATAAAGCTAACTTAGGAAATTTTGCAACAAAAGCAGATGAAGCAATTTTCCATACTTATTCACAAGAGTCAAAAGCATATAGAGTTTTCAATAAAAGAACACAAAATCTACAAGATAGCATAAACGTTACATTTGATGATTCATTAAATGTTACTTCAGTTCCACCAGTACATTCTAAAAATGTTTCTGCACATGTCAGTTCAGAACCGGGCCTTCAAATTACGGATACAAACATTGAATCCAGTTCAAATGCTAATGATTTAGATTTTATGTTTGATATCTTCAACTCTGAATCTAATCCCGTTACTCATGTTTCCAGGACTGAACCTGTTCGTCAAGAGAGTGTTACTATCACTCCTCCGATAGTAACGGCCTCAAATCCGTTTATTGATTCTCCTCTTGAAGACACAACATCTGGTTTGGTTACACGTCCTGAAGAGGCTATTCCAAATGCAGCATTTGAATGTCCGCCTATCTTTGATTCAGATCCAAACCCGCCTACTGAAGCTGCGGAACAATTACCATCTTGGGAAGTTTTCTTTCCTTCAACTTCCACTCCCCATGAAACTAAATGGAAGAGACATCATCTTGAAGATCAAATAATTGGAAATCCAAAAGTTGGTGTTCGTACCAGATCTGCAACAGCAAACGAATGCTTGTATTCAAATTTTCTGAGTATAATCGACCACTAAGGTCTCTGAAGCACTAAGTGATCCAGATTGGGTTGTAGCAATGCAAGATGAGCTTAATCAGTTTGACCGATTAGCAGTTTGGAGATTAGTGCCACTTCCATATGGAAAATCTGTAGTGGGGACCAAGTAGATTTTCAAAAATAAAAGGGATTCCGACGGTGTAGTTGTTCGCAATAAAGCTCGGCTAGTAGCAAAAGGATATAATCAGCAGGAAGGCATTGATTATGATGAAACTTTTGCTCCTGTGACCAGAATTGAAGCTATTCAACTTTTTCTCGCATATGCTGCAAGTCATAGTTTTAAGGTCTTTCAGATGGATGTGAAAATGACATTTCTCAATGGCATTCTCAAGGAAGAAGTTTATGTTTCACAACCTGAAGGATTTGTTAACCCTCAACATCCAAATCATGTTTATATTCTGGATAAGGCATTATATGGTCTAAAACAAGCACCTCGTGCATGGTATGATGTCTTATCTGAATATCTCCTTAATAAGGGTTACACAAAAGGAAAATTTGATACTACACTGTTCATCAAGGCCAGAGGCAAGGATAAAATTTTGGTGTAAATCTATGTTGACGATATTATCTTTGGCTCCAGAAATCCCAAGTACAGTGATGAATTTGCAAAGATAATGGCAAATAGATTTCAAATGAGCATGATGGGGGAAATGTTTTTTTCCTTGGTCTACAAGTGAAGCAATTGAGCACTAGTATTTTTATCAGTCAGTCAAAGTACATCAAGGACATACTCAAAAAGTATGACATGCTAACTTGCTCAGCGATATCAACTCCTATGGCTGCCAAAACGAAGTTATCTGCTGATCTAGTTGGTCCATCTGCTGATCTGAAGACCTATAGGGGTATGATTGGTTCCTTACTATACTTGACGGCAAGCAGACCAGACATCATGTTTTCCACCTGTCTATGTGCTCGCTTCCAGGGCAATCCCAAATAGACGCATCTACAAGCAGTCAAGCGGATATTCCGTTATCTCAAAGGAACTATAGACTTAGGTTTATGGTATCCTCGTGATTCAAATCTTGACTTATATGCCTACTCTGACTCAGACTATGCTGGTTGCATGATAGACAGAAAGAGTACCTTTGGCAGTATGCATTTCTTGGGAGATAGATTAGTTTGCTGGGCTTCTAAGAAACAAAACTGTGTATCTACATCAACTGTTGAAGCTGAATATGTTGCAGCTGCAATGTTGTTCACAGAGTTTATGGATCCGGAAACATTTATTCGATTTTAGCCTACAGTATGACAAGATCCCACTGTTTTGTGACTCGCAATCTGCCATTGCCATTTTATGCAATCCAGTACACCATTCTAAAACCAAACACATTGACATCAGATATTATTTTATTAAGGATAATGTGGAAAAATGTATAATTGAACTTAGGTATGTTCATACTGATAATCAGTTGGCTGACTTATTTACTAAACCATTAGACGAATCTCGTTTTAATGATTTAGTCTCTAAGCTTGGCGTGCTTAACATGCATGTATGACCTACTGCTTTTCTTTTTTCATTCTTATTCTTTTTGGTTTTGAATAGATATTATATAGTTTGTTCATTTTGCAGGTCATTATTCCAGAAAATCAGGGGGAGTGTCTATATCTTTACACATACTGCGTATGTGTAGGTGGAGAAGTATAGACGTTTTCAATACATAACTTTTTTGATTTTCACTCAATCTAAATTTTTGAAAATTTGATGGACAGATTGAGGGAGAGTTTTTGCTATGTATTTTAAATAAATAAAAGAAAAAAGAAATTAGAAAATTAAAAAAAGAAAATTGGAAAACAGAACAATAAAAATAAAATTTAAAATCGAAAAAAAATGAAAAAGGTATAAATTTTGGAAGATAAGTGATTGAATTCAAGTGTGAACTTCGATCGAATTCAATCTCAGACAATTGCACTGGGTTGCTAATTGTATTCGATCGAACTCAGTAACCTTTCAATAGGAATTGCATGCAATCCGTTTCAGATAGTTTACCTTGGATCAACTAGAAAATGTTTACTCTCATTCGATTCATTCGCATGCAATCCATCTCTTGGAATTTGGTTAGTTGCACAAGGCCATCAATTGAATTCGATCCATTCGCATGCGATCCATTTGCCTAAGTTGTGAATTTCAGTGTTTGACTTCAATCATATCGCATGCGATTCAAATGTTAATTAAAGGCACGATTGCATCCAATCCCTATAACCTTCAATCACATGGAATCCATTCAATCACCTCCGTGGAATTCAACTTAGATTCATTGTGGTTCACACGATCGCATGCGATCGACGTAGTCTCCGTTTGTTTTAAATCGCATGCGATCCTTGGCGTTACCCGAGAATTCAAAATTCACCTTTTCAAAAAGGTAGTCCACTCATTAGCTTCCACGTGCCAAGCTCTTCACCTACTTATTGCTTTTACCCTCTCCGATCGTCTTCTCCGTCTCATTTCACTCCAAAAGCTTCCATGATCACCATTGTTACTATCAATCTTGACCTTCACGAAACTCTGCCAAAATTTTTGACATTTATATCATTTTGACCACACAATCAAGGTATTCATTTCCTACCGTGGAATTTTTAAATTTTTTAGATTTGATACGATTTTTCACGCAAAAACAGATTGCGTAACTTGGGGGTTTCACGGACTGAAAACTGGATTTTTGACCCCTCATTTGCATTCGATTGCCATTGTTGCTTTGAACAATTGTTCTTAGATTTTCATGAGGAACATGGATCTACAAAAAGTATTTCAAAATTTTAAAATGTGTTCTTCGTGTTCTTCGTTGTTATGAGTTTACACTAAAAATTAGGATTTTGATCTCTTACAAGGTGTTAGGGTCACTTTTTGCCTATACCTCAGTGTACAAAAATTGTTCATATACATGAAATCATTGTATATTGAAGATCATAATTCATTTTTCACTAGTTTAAACATCATGTATATAATGGACATTTCAGTGTTAGGATTTTTGGTAAAATTTTCAAGAGCTCGAGTTTGATCTATGTTTGATCACTTTTCATGAGTATGTGAGTCTGTTACTTTTCGTTGTAGTACAGATTTAACATGGTTTACTGTTTTGTGCAGATAAATGACTAACATGGAAGGTGACACCACATCAATTTATTCTTCTGTGGCTCCGAGTCAGCCAGCCCAAAACCCAAAACCAGATGAGCTCTTAATGCCTAGGGCAGAATTTTTGTCAGTCACCTCTCATAAAAATAATCAGTTTATTGACCTAGCCACCTTGAAAAATCCTAACTATTCAGTTCTCACTGAAATCCTCCGTGTTCATCCTTTAAATCATGTGCTTACTTACAACCCTGCTACAAATGGTACTCATGTCCCCGAGGTGTATGCTCAACAATTTTGGAAAACCTGCTATATACACACCAGTCGCTCTGAAAATCTTTCTATTCGGGCAGAGGTTGATGAGTTTAGAGTTGTTATCACTGTGAACAGACTTAGGGAGATCTTTAATCTTTCTACTGCTGATAGTCGTCCTCCAGCAGTTGATTGTGATGAAATTCCTGATGAGGAAGTTTGTGTAGCTGCCATTCAATCCTTTGGTTACTCTGGTCCATTGGAAAAGAAAAATAAGTTTAAGAGGAACAATCTGCATCCTATGTACAACATGCTCATAACCATACTCCAGAAGTGCTTAACTGCCAAACATACTGGGTATGAGTTTCTTACGGAAAATCAAATGCGGATTTTTTTTGCTGCGGGGAACCACGTACATGTGGATTATGCTCAATTGCTATTTAATGATCTTAAGGCAACAATGGGACAGAAGCACAATGAGAAAAAGACAGAGGAAAGGTTCTTACCTTATCTACGGTTCATTCCTATGATCATCCAGCATGTCATTGATCAAAATACGGCGATTCCTCGGAGAGCAGGTTCACCCTCTATTGCTCCTAAAGCTTTAAATGTTATAAAGCCTACTATTCCTGATCCACTACCTGTCCCTCAACCATTTCATGTTTCCCTGCTGCATCTTTATGAGCAAACTGACTTAATTGTTAGTTATAGGATGACTGTAGGGATACCTCCCATGGTTAGACCAGAACCGGTCCTACCTACCCAGGGAGGAGTAGTACCAAGTGGCTGTAGAGAATAGGACTCAACAATCTATGGGAGATGTTGAAAGGGACGAGTAAAGAAAAAATTCTGAGAGGGGTGGTGAAGAAGGTGAGGGTGAAACACATAGAGAGGGAGCATATACGTTTGATCCAGCAGGTGTTCTTGATATTGTTGAATCTTTGGCTGTGCATACTGATGTTCAATCTGATGCTTCTACTGAGCAAGTAAATCTTTCAAAATCAGATTCTGATAGTACTGCTTTTGTGTCAAATACTATGACTACTCTACCTGTGCTTATTGTTGTATATCATGTGAGTTCACCAGATGCCACAATTGTTCGTACTCCTAAAAGCACTCCATCTTATATGAAACTAACTGATCCTCATGAACATTCTCCTGTGGTTAGTACTCATGTCATGTCTACTGCTGACTTAACTCCTATTGTCCAACCTCCCGTCAGTCAGGCAGGTCTTACTCTCATTCTTGATCCAACTCCGCAACACTCTGTAGTTCCTCCGTCTGTTCCTATTATTCAAGTAGCTCCTGATCATGTTCGGGAACCATCTTTTGAGATTGCATCTGTATCACATTACACTTCATTGTTGTCTCCAAATCTGTATGCTGGATATGGTAATGAAGATGAAGATGGTGTGACTAGTAGTTTTATGAGAAAAGAAAATGCGAGTGTTGAGATTCCTCAAAACCTAGAAAGTCGGGTAACCACATCTGCTATTGGACTTAACATTGTTAGGTCTGATATTGAAATAGACACGGCTATCCTATCTGTGCACTTTCAAACCCCACCAAACTACTTAGAAGGTCCCCAAAGATCTTTTACTTTACTGCAAAGGGTTATGACACATAGTCTACGACCTTCTCCTTCGGAGACTAGACGTATTGAAACCAGAGGACTGCCTCCCTCGTCCTCGCCCATTCCTTCTAAGCACATTGATTATCCGCAGATTTCCGTATTTCTTAATAAACACAAAGACACTATTAATTCACTGGTCACACTGATCAAAAGTGTACCCGGAACATCCATAGGTAATACTACTGATGGTATTACTCGAGGATTGGATAGAAATCCTACTTGAGTCAACACAACAACAACTCCTTTAGGTGGTCCAGCCTCTATGGCAGGAACCTCAACTGGTATTCTTCGTGATACCAGGTTTGTTACACAAGCTGAGCTTCAAGATGCTATCCATCAAGCTATGAATCCTCTGTATTCTAAACATGATCACATTGATGCAAAACTTGATCTCATTGAGGCCTTACTTCAATCAAGAGCACAAACTATTGTTATTCCTGAATCAACTAATCTTGCACAATCTTCTCCTGTTACTAATACTGCAGAGTTACAGGCTGATCTTAATCCTAAGTTTGCTGATATTTCTAAAAGGTTGAAAGTTGTGGAGGTTGCCTGTAAAGTTCAAGCTGGTACTATCACAATAAGGCGTGACGATCATGATCCTAATGATCGCCCCGAGGGGGAGAAGTGTAGAAGATTGTATATGGGATCAAGGGCTATAGTACCGGTTACTCCGCTGAGTCAAAGTTTACCAGGTGAAGGATCTAGTAGAGGTCAAGGTGGTGATTCTCAGGCTGATGATGTTCTTAAACAACAGTTAATTATCTTTAAATAGAGGCCTGGTGTAAGTGAAGAGGGGGAGATTGAACAAAGCAGCGAACAAACTGAGGAAGTTAATATTGAATCAGACACAAAGGTACATAATAAGTATGGTGAAGTTGGGGTTAAGATGGAATTTGGTGACAGCTTTGATGAAAACTTTGATGAGATTAATAATGAAATTGATGAGTATGTAATTTCTGTAACAAATCCTGAAGCTCTTCATACAAAAGTTGTCAGAAGATTTGAGGATGACTTGGAACCAGCAGAAATAGAAAAGAGAAGAAAAGGAAAAGAAAAAGTTGGTAGATTTAAGAGCAAAGCTACAAAGAAAACTTTTGATGTTTCAAGAGTTCTAAGTGGGGTAAACTTTGAAGTTCATTCTGCTTTTCCACCTCCAACAGGTCAATTTCAGACATCTACCACAGATTTACTAAGATAAGAACAACAAAAAGAAGCAGCCAGAGAGTTTGTTAGAAATACTGAATGGCCGGTGCCACCAAATGTAACATGTTCATAAGACAAGTAAGGTTGAATCTAATCTGGAGGTATTACTCTGTAAATGGTCCATATCTGGAAGATAGAATACAAGAAATATATGTGGATGAAATTGAACAAGAACACCTCCAGAGTTGAGACATTTGGATGAGAATCAAGTAAGAAGATATTCGCACATGTTGGAAAGGCTCAGAACTTCCAAAGAAAAGATCATATATAAATATCCAATAACCAAACTTCTCAATGTTTACAGTGAAACACGATTTGGTCATACAATTGTGTGGTTTGAAGTAAAAAGGTCAAAAGGTTAGAAGTTTACATTCAATGAAGCAGATCTCAGATACATCCCACTTCACAACATTAACTTCATCTATTTGTACCTGTCAGAAAAACAAGGAAAGAAACCGAATGAGATATTTGGCCGATCTGTACTGATGAAATATATGAGAAAGTTGATGGAGTTTATTGAAGAACATGACATGCAACTGGCAGCTGAGAACAATCATGAGAAAGTTCATATTCAGAAACCTCAACAGAATCATCCAACTCTCTTGTGATTTTATTAATTTCGAAAAATTGTCTAGCATGCGAATCCTAAGCAAACCATGCAAGAATAAAATGAAATCACATCACACGCATATAAACGAAGTAAATTGGTAACCCTTGCCAAAATCCTATGCGTTCTTCCCGTGAGCCAAAACGGGTAGAACGTGGTCAAACTAGGGGACGGAAAGTCTTCAATGCGAGCTCCCACTAGATCCGCCATCTCCAATGGACTTCATCGGCTTCTATGGACACGCTCCATTTCCTTTCCGACTCCTAAAAGTGTGTCTTCATCCAATTTGTACAAAACATACAATAGAAAAAGAAATGGCGTACAAGCCACAATAACTTCCTATTTATCTAGTACAAATACACGGATGAATGAAATGGCATGCAAGCCACAATATTATTACAAATATAACAATTTTAATAACTACTACAGCCCATATGTGATATTAAATCACCAAATTGCATCCAAACACACAAATACAACCACAAGGTCAAGGCAAGGTTACCAATTTCACAACAACCACATACAACCAAACATAATGGTAACTAAAATATCAAAACAAACCTGGAACAAATTTCCAGAAACAGAAAATGACCAAAATACCCGAGAACAAAACTGTTTTTAACTTCTAAAATCAAAATCGTAGCTGCGCGTTAGCGCCGCTAAGTTTAAGTAGTTAGCGCCGCTAACTGAAGACAGTTAGCGCCGCTAACCCGGTTCGAACAGAAAACAAACATTTTGATTTCGGGATTTTCAGGCCACCAAGTGCAAATCTAACATAGAGGTGGCTCTGATACCACTGTTGGGATCTCGTGGGCAACACAGCGGAAGCAAGTACAACAAACAAAGCCCACGGTTCAAGCAAATAAAGCATGAAAACAAGAAATCCCAAAATGGACCAAACTCTATGTATAAAATGCAACTCGAAAAGGAAGAAATGGTTATACCAGCCTCCTTAGCTCCAGAATTCGGATTGTCTCGTAGTGTTGAGCTCCAAGAACGAAAGTGCGGATCGACTAGAGGGATATACCCCGGTAACACGCCAACCTCTTGAGCTAGCAAGCCTCCATGGTACTTCTACTCGAAAACCACTTCTGGAACAGCAATATGTCGAGACCAATCTTCTGGAACATGAGCTTTCTTGTATCTTCACTTGGTCTCTTGTAGCACCAAAGAAGTTATATGTAATTTTGAGAGAGAGAGCATTAGAGAGAAAAACCCCAAAAAAAAAAATGAGTTCTCTTGTATTTCTCTTATGTCCAGATTCGGGTAATACCCCCTCCAACCGGCCAAGCATCGAAACAAACAAATACACATGCATTGGTTGATTTTAGAGGTGGATATGACAAATGGCACTGGCAGGGTTTAGCGGCGCTAACCAAGAGTTAGCGGCGCTAACTCAAAAGGGTTAGCGGCGCTAACGCGCCCTGTCAGCGATTTGACACAAAGTACATGCAGCCGTAGCGGCGCTAACCTATAGGAGTTAGCGGCGCTAACTCCTAATAGTTAGCGGCGCTAACGCGGTCTGCGATGTCAACTTTTGTCTTTTGCCATATTTGGTCCCTTAACTTAAGTTGCTGTCAGGTTAGACCCCGGTGTATGACCCAATAGGCCCATACATCATCAGCAGCGGTCCATATGGCGTACGTACATTAATGGGCATATTTCTAACAAACTCCCACTTGCACATAATGCACCGTACCCATGTAACCACAGACAAAGAGCGGCCTCTAGCAAAAGCATCAATGCCCCCAAGTCAGTATGGGTTCCGCTTTTATGCAGAAAACCATTATCTACAAAAAGAACGTAGAGGTCCTATTTGATAAGTGATCAATATTCCTTTTGTTCACGATATCCTTGTGAACACGAGACATGGATTGATATATCAATCTCCAGATCGTTCACGATTATGTTACTCGATCTTGATTGGTGGTGACCAAAATTTAAGGACATATCCGATTCTCAATCAATATTCCTTTGCGCATGGCCATGCTTATTTTGGTGTCAGCGCACAATCATCGAGGGGCCCAGGGATATCTCTCATACCAGAGGAACAAATCCCGTTGACTATACAACCCCATAGCGTGAACCTTCTCTTACTTGGCTAAAGTAAGAAAGTTTCATGCTATAGCAATTCATACATCTCGGGTCGAAGGACGTAATGATATTATCCTTCTGAGTCACTCTATGACCTTGATCCATGAAGTGAACTCGGGTGTGGGTCTTCCAGTTACTTGAAACTCCTTTCAAGCACAGGTTACTGTTGCGTTTCATGCATTCAATCCTTGATTAATGCCTAACCAACACCTAACCTCAGCCTTAATTCAAGCTTCCTTCCCTTGAAGAATGACTGGCTGTGGAAATTTAGAATGTATAAACATTCTGGGAAGTGGTTCAACATGCTAGGATGGAACACAGTAAAGACCAATGAAGGTAACCGCATCATGCGTATATATAGTCCCCACTATATATTGATACAATCATTGGTTAGCAGTACTGCTTACCGTTCCCAAAGCTTATAAATAAATCAAACATTTACTAAAACGATATTCGAGCCTAGTCATAAGCATTGACAATGCTATTATACCTAGTATGAAATTCATCACTAGTATTTGACAACGGCTTAATTATGGGATCATCTACACGATATCCCTTTGTACTCTTTTGTATTCTCTTATTAAACCACTTGCAAAGTGTTTATCAGAGAGATCATATACAAGGTTATCATAGTCGTCATATCCTTAATGTTACCGAAGTCTACAATAGGATTAATGACACTAATGATTATCAAAGTCGTCATACTCTCATTGTAACCGAAGTTCATAATAGAGTTACTGACACTCACGTTAATTAGAGTCGACATACCCTAAATGTTACCAAAGTACACAATAGGGTTAACGTCACTCATTGAATCTTAATGTCGTATCTGCACCACATATTTTAATATTCAAAACTCCGATTAAAATTTGACAGTTTCATAGGTATAGATTTTCTTGCAGTACTAACTTACTCAAGACAATTCTATTTTCGTCGAACATCAAGAACATATATCAGTATTTCTTGAATCTAAAATCCACTTGATTCCATGTTTTCTATTCATACTCATAGTACAATAATTCCATCACTAGGTTGTAAAACAACCCTAAATTAGGACATTAATTTTATTGAGCATATTTTGCTAAGAACACATGAAGCTCCCACTAGCCCTGACAAGGGTATCTGGCTTAATCTATGCTTTCTAGAAAACTCATTCCTTTGACTTTCTTGCAAAGCGGGATTACAGCCACAAGATGCAAAATTTTGCTGACTAAACTCATGGACACAATTTGGACATAATGGATATATGAGACCTCGGAACATGTTTCAAAACATTTCCTCAAATTAACCCTGCGAAGGATCTTGGTCTTCATATTTCCATGTGAACATACTTGTTTTTCCCAAAGCGACAACAATGTTCCACATAAACCAGACCTAATCTGGATATTATGGATGAATAAGACCCACGGAAAGTGCTTTAAGCATTTCCTCAAAGTAATCCTGCGAAGGATACATGTCTCTTACATCCAAGTGTACTAATCTTGTTTTCGTAAGGTGACAACAATATTTCACTTTATCCAAGTTATCTTCAACACAACTACTAGAACATATTTCCATATTATCAATATGAAAAGCTTTGTCTCTAGTCGGTATTTGAAGTTGTCCATAGATGCATATATGTTAGTCCCTTCACCCCTCTCGGATTATACCTTAGGTGTGGGATTAACCCAAGTCAAGTACTTGGATGCAGCAAATTGATTACATCTATGTATGCCATTCCCTTCTCATATTCACTAGTGAACACAGGGTCCCACTATGTTTCCAATGAATGGAAACATCACAATGATTTACCATCAAGTTGTTGCTACTCTGATATGACAACCTCATATCTATAACAACCTTCTTGATTTCCATCAGATATAAAGAAGCAATGGATATTGTCAGGTTTTACCAGCATCTCTATGCTGATTAAGTGCTAGTGTCCACATTAGGTCTTTTATTTAAGTTTAACGTTCTTCCACTGGAATGCTTTTGTAAATTGTTCTTTCCCTTTTGAATAACCAAACATGGTTCCCATAAGTTCAAGAACAATTATCCAAAACTCGGATGAACTACTTAAATATACAAGCATCAACTTATAATTCATACATCTCCCACTTAATGTAGAATGAATAATTTTAAGTTGTGAGATTGATAAGCAAAGTACTCTTTCTAGTCAAAATCTCATTGGATGCTTAAGTTGACCATAATGTTGTGTTTCAGATTGAGAACTTGGTTCATAAAAAATTAATGTATACCAATCACATTGAATACATGTTTTAGGCCTGCTTTTTACCAGATCATCAACAAAGATATCCGGTTTTGTTTAAAGTAACATCATGTACAAAATGTGTTTCTTAGAGAAAACGAATTATGGGATAAACCCATGATTCATTTCATGTTCAAACCAATATAGATAGTAAAACTTAGTATCTATTCTAGATATAAGAATTTACGTCTATATGCCCTTATTGATTCTTAATTTCTTAAGGTTATTTCCGAACACCTCCAGGTTTCAGACACAAACCTTTTATCTAGTTAAACATTCTCTCAACAACCATCATAAAGATGGTGATGGAGAATCTTACTAGTGTCACTCTATATGGTATACTTGTACGGATTATCCACATAAGTGTGATCAAAATCCAACAAGTTATAATCCTTCCTACCAACATAGGTGAAGGATTTCTTAATCATCCTAGTCCAATAAACAATATTTATATCCTTCATTTAGCCCGAGGCTAAACTTTTACAAAGATCCTAACCACATGGATCCAAACGATGTAAATGTTGTTTACTTGGTTAAGTTTGATTATGCTATATACTAATGTATCCAAACCACTTTTGGATCTAAGAATCAATTATTTCATGATCGCCTTACTAATTATAATGAGCCTTTATGTATGCAATGATATGGATAAGTTTTGATTGGATAAAACATATCAAAATAATTTTTCAAAATTGTTTCAATTCCAAGTCATCTCCATCGTCATCAAATTTGTATTTAAGCACCATAAATGGTCAAAATAACACATAAGCTTTGACATGGATCGAATTTGAAATGAAACCATAATAATGAAAAATCTTTTAAACAAAATACATAGTACAAAATATCCATCATCTCTAAAGAACATACAATAAAGCAAGTCTTGCCACGCAGGGCGTACAAACAAAAGTAATAAATTAATCCGGAAACAATGGCGAGATCAACACTCCCAATTCTCTTGTAGAAGACAATCAACAAAATTTCTTCTTGAGAGATCCGGCTCTTCAAGCTCTTCCTTTTGCATCGAACAGACCTACACTTTGCAACAAAATAAATTTGTGACAAACGTGAGTCATATAGCTCGGGTAAACAACCCAGCTTAATAAGGAATGGCAATGAAGTATAATCATGAATGTACCTTAAGTAGGAAAATTAACTCTCTCTTGTCTGAGAAGTTTTATATCCTCTCGGCACGGAGGGCAGGCATGACGGCCCCAATCCCCAAATCTACCGCAGAAGTAGCAAACCAACCCTTGTTGAGTCTCTTTAGGCATATCATCAATATCCATAGACTCAAAACTTGAAGTAAGCTTGGATACACCAACTTCTTCATTTGATGGGATCAATTTCTTCTTCTTGGCTAAAAGTTGTTCCTTAGAGCCAAAAACAGGAGTGAATGAGGATGATTCATGCTTGGACATGTTGGATTCAACATCCTTCAACATTCCATGCAGTTCATCTATAGATATTTCCTTTCCATGCATATGATAGTTCTCTACAAACTTTTCATATGATGCGGGCAGAGACCGAAGTATGAAATTCACACCAACCTCCCTCCCTATAGGAAAACCTAGTCTCTCCATCTGGTCCATGTATGACTTCATCTTCAAAACATGGGCACTAACACTCCCGCCTTCCCGCATCTTACAACCGGTTAGACTTTTAACGCACTCATAATGTTCTTGCCTACCTTGCTGTCGGAAAACATCCTTCAGCTTGTTAATCATGTCATACACAGTCATGTGCTCAAATTGCTTTCGCAGTTCCAAGCTCATACTTGATAACATGAGGCTAGCAACATCGTGCGTATCCCGAACACGCTTTTCATACGCGTATCGGATAGCCCATTCCGCATTGGTAGCAGGTGGTTCAGGAAGGGGTTCCTCAAGGATGTGCAACTTGGACTCTGCACGTAGGACAATCCTCAATTGCCTAAGCCAGTCCACAAAGTTCACTCTCGTGAGTTTCTCCCTTTGTAGGAACATACGTAGTGATAAGTTCGACGTGTTGTGGTTTTGATTTGACATCCTATATTAAAGTAGAGTACACGAATTAGTTGTTTGATTTAATCCTCGTTAAAATAATTACCCATATTGCCTCGAAAAATATTTTAACAAGGGCTAAGAACCATATTTCACTCTAATCCATGACGGGGTTGCCGCGGATCACTTCATGGAGCTATTTAGGCCGATAACCATCTTACCGATTGCAATCTCTATTGCAACTCTTAGACACTTGCTGGATCCTACGACAACCATCGGTCGTTTGGCATGTTTGATCCCTACTTGCACCAATTCCAAATTAAAATTCTCAGTTGACTCGTGCTAAGCTCGACAATCACTCAAGGATTTTAATTTGCAATTGTAAATCGTCCGTCAAGACATACGGTAACAAATTCACCAAAATTGGCTCGTGCTAAGCTCGACAACCAAAATTGTGAATTTGCCACACTCACCTTCCACACAGGTTTATGGGAGTTGGCTCGTGCTAAGCTCGACAACCAAAACCCATAAATCTAGATTCGGGTGGTATCGACTTACGGATGGCGCAAGATTTACGTTTTATGAAAAACGGGCTTTTGTTTTCGGCTTGGTTACAGATTCACTTGTTTAGTGACAAAACCTATTTCCATTAGGTGAGTTAATCTTGTATGTGAGCGCGCGAGAGTTGCAAACCATTTTTACCAACTCTCTTGTGATTTTATTAATTTCGAAAAATTGTCTAGCATGCGAATCCTAAGCAAACCATGCAAGAATAAAATGAAATCACATCACACGCATATAAACGAAGTAAATTGGTAACCCTTGCCAAAATCCTATGCGTTCTTCCCGTGAGCCAAAACAGGTAGAACGTGGTCAAACTAGGGGATGGAAAGTCTTCAATGCGAGCTCCCACTAGATCCGCCATCTCCAATGGACTTCATCGGCTTCTATGGACACGCTCCATTTCCTTTCCGACTCCTAAAAGTGTGTCTTCATCCAATTTGTACAAAACATACAATAGAAAAAGAAATGGCGTACAAGCCACAATAACTTCCTATTTATCTAGTACAAATACACGGATGAATGAAATGGCATGCAAGCCACAATATTCTTACAAATATAACAATTTTAATAACTACTACAGCCCATATGTGATATTAAATCACCAAATTGCATCCAAACACACAAATACAACCATAAGGTCAAGGCAAGGTTACCAATTTCACAACAACCACATACAACCAAACATAATGGTAACTAAAATATCAAAACAAACCTGGAACAAATTTCCAGAAACAGAAAATGACCAAAATACCCGAGAACAAAACTGTTTTTAACTTCTAAAATCAAAATCGTAGCTGCGCGTTAGCGCCGCTAAGTTTAAGTAGTTAGCGCCGCTAACTGAAGACAGTTAGCGCCGCTAACCCGGTTCGAACAGAAAACAAACATTTTGATTTCGGGATTTTCAGGCCACCAAGTGAAAATCTAACATAGAGGTGGCTCTGATACCACTGTTGGGATCTCGTGGGCAACACAGCGGAAGCAAGTACAACAAACAAAGCCCACGGTTCAAGCAAATAAAGCATGAAAACAAGAAATCCCAAAATGGACCAAACTCTATGTATAAAATGCAACTCGAAAAGGAAGAAATGGTTATACCAGCCTCCTTAGCTCCAGAATTCGGATTATCTCGTAGTGTTGAGCTCCAAGAACGAAAGTGCGGATCGACTAGAGGGATATACCCCGGTAACACGCCAACCTCTTGAGCTAGCAAGCCTCCATGGTACTTCTACTCGAAAACCACTTCTGGAACAGCAATATGTCGAGACCAATCTTCTGGAACATGAGCTTTCTTGTATCTTCACTTGGTCTCTTGTAGCACCAAAGAAGTTATATGTAATTTTGAGAGAGAGAGCATTAGAGAGAAAAACCCCAAAAAAAAAAAAATGAGTTCTCTTGTATTTCTCTTATGTCCAGATTCGGGTAATACCCCCTCCAACCGGCCAAGCATCGAAACAAACAAATACACATGCATTGGTTGATTTTAGAGGTGGATATGACAAATGGCACTGGCAGGGTTTAGCGGCGCTAACCAAGAGTTAGCGGCGCTAACTCAAAATGGTTAGCGGCGCTAACGCGCCCTGTCAGCGATTTGACACAAAGTACATGCAGCCGTAGCGGCGCTAACCTATAGGAGTTAGCGGCGCTAACTCCTAATAGTTAGCGGCGCTAACGCGGTCTGCGATGTCAACTTTTGTCTTTTGCCATATTTGGTCCCTTAACTTAAGTTGCTGTCAGGTTAGACCCCGGTGTATGACCCAATAGGCCCATACATCATTAGCTGCGGTCCATATGGCGTACGTACATTAATGGGCATATTTCTAACAATTCGGACCTAACACTTGCAAGTTACGCAAGTGTTGAAGCTGATCATTTTGTGATCTTATTGCTCTGTTAATTCTGTATTTGAACCTGGCAGTATGTTTAGTCTTTTCTACCAGTTGTCTCAGAGCAAACACCTGAGATACCCCACATGTATAGATACTTGCATCAGACTGGAAGTATTGTTCACCATTTTTGTCCAAGTACATGAATCCTTTCTGAGGCTTTTCCACATAGGTATTTTCTTTGAATTCCATGCCTTCAGGAAGTTTGAGAATGTACTTGTCTGTATTTGCTAATCCAGCTGGCTTTGTTTGCTTCTTCTTTCCAACTTTATGAAAAGAAGTCAGTAGGGTAGCTATCTCAGATCTGGGTATGATATGCATCGCATCAGCTCTTGCAAGTAGCCTTAAGAGTTCATCTTTAACTTGAATTCTAGCAGAGGACGTTTCCATCTGCTTAATGAGTATGGCCACTTGCTTCCATTCTTCATATTCAGTCTGTGTAGTTGATTCAGCTCTAGAGAGGGTGTTTCACCATTTCTTAAGACAAACTTTAGAATGATGATCCCTTGAACTGAGCTCAACTTAAGTGAATTGATTTGAGAAGAGAAGTAGGTCCTTATATAACACTGAGTTATATCTTCCTCCTCAGGTTCATACTAAACAGGAAGTTCTTCTACTTCCTCCTCCTTAGGCACGATAGGCAGTCTGAGTTTTGCCAGTTCCTCATTCTGCTTTCTGATTTGCTCAGCCCAGGCCCATTCCCTTGTCTCTCTCTTGTGCTAACACAACTTGTACATCCATTTGCCTTCTTCTTAATTCAATGATTGACATCCCAAGCTGATCAGCATCTTCTTGTTCCATCCTCCTTACCGCCAACAGAGAAGCTCTTTCTTGTAATGTCATCTTGTCTGCAGAGTCTTCATCTGAGGCTGATTCACTAAGAATCATCTTTCTTCTTTTCTGCTGAGGGGGTTCTGACTCATCTGAGCTGACCACTACTAGTCTCTTGCCTTTAGCTTTTTCAGTTAGCTCAGCTTCTATCTCCATTTCTTTCTCCCCCTCAATCTGATCTGCTCCCTTTGCTAATAGTAATAAAGCTTCAGCTTGGACAAACTCCACTTCAGCCTTTTGGACATTTTCCCCCTTTTTGTCATCATCAATAGGGGTCGAAGGCTTTTGTTGTTGAAGAGCAGCAACAACAGATTTCAATATCAGCACCTCCTCATCCAGAGAATCTAGAATCTTTAACATATTCTTCCTTGTTTGCTTTCTCTTGAGGTGCAATGTATCAAACTGACCTTTAAAGAATTTAATCAGATCATCCAAGTCCGCTTGAGAAGGTTGGGACTTGGGTGCATCATTCAAAGGTTGGTGTATACCCTCAAACTCAATTGTACCAGAGTTTGTACCCTGTGAATAACCTTGGTATGTAGATGAAACATTGACAGGTCGTGCATGGGGGTGTGAGAAGTGAAGATAAGTAAATGGGCTCAAAGCGTGTAGTGTTTGGGTAAGTGGTTGGCTTATTGGTTTGGAAGGGGGTGATTGACCCTGGGGATTGGTCATTTCTTCAATGTTACCTGAGTGTGTCTGCTTAGGCACAGTAACAGGCTCTCCTATGGCTCTGGAGAGTGTGGGCTGAGTAGACACCACACCCGGCTTAGACTTTTGGGTTAATATGAGCCTCGAGGTTGACACCTTAAGAGTAGGCATCTCCCCCTCAACTCCTGCCTGGGGAGGGATCAGTGTGATCTCAGCTCTAGTGATGCCTATAGGAGTGGTACCAACTTTGGTAGTTTTACGAGTATAGGTTTGGATTTTCTCCCTAGTAGTAGTGGGCACACTAGGGGTGGCTTCAGCGTGGAGTTTAATGGAAGGTGGAGGAGATGGGTTAGACTGGGTTGGGTTTACCACAGTTTTGTCTCCAAATGATGATGGAGAAAAGTGAGAAGAAGTTGAGAGGAGGAGTTGTACCTTGTTTTGGTCTTGCAACGACTGCAGACTCTGAAGAGGACTTAGAACCAGAGGGAGAAGATGGCTCAGCTTGAGCAGGTTGCTCAGCTTGATGATCTGGTTCAGCTTCAGATGCTCCCCCTTGATCCGACACCTCAGCTTCACTTTCTGATGAAGCTCCCTTAGCTATCAAAAGCATGGGATCACTAAGACCCTCCTGCTCTTGAAAGATGTCATTATTAAACATCTTTGAGCTGAGTGTGGGTAACTGGAAAAAATCCTGATCATCTTCGTATAGTGCTGTCCCCAGCTCGGCTTCAAATGCCAAGGACATATACCTTATGAATGGTATATGAAGATCCCTTGTGGTCTTCATCACTTGGACCTTGAGTTCATTGAAGATGAGCTGAGCATAATCCAAGTTTCTTGCATAGTACATGTTGTAGAGCAGTTGCATCTCGAACTCATTGACCTGGTTCAGTCCTCCAACCTTGGTTCCAAGTGAACGAATCACCGTGGACACCATGAAACCCCTACCGGTTGGAAAGGTAGCCTTTTTTTATCACACCCTCTGTTTGTGGGTGACCCATCCTAGGTAGGACTGACTAGCTACTAGCCTCATCACAGCAGGCTCGAACTCATCGGATTGAGGGAGTTGAAGAACCTCCCTTAGCCTGTGCACTGTGAGAGCAATGGTCCTCACCCCGTTCAGCACCATGCCCTGAATTTCATCGTTGTTTTGGTTACAGACACACGTATACCAAAACTCTAGTAGATGCTGAGGAACCACATGAATAGGAGCTCCAGTGAAAACGAATGCCAATAGGCATTTGCGGATGTAATCCACCCATGGTTCGTATCCCCTGTTACTCTTGCGTCCAAGGATTGTAAGGCACGCATGTTCATTATTGATTTTGATCCCGGGCAATCCATTGTTTTTTAACGCAGCACCCCTTACCATTCTATCACCCAGATTGAGAATAGTTCCGTCCATCGTTGAGTTTGGAAGATTACACTGAGTAACTATTTAATTTGCACTGAGCAAAATGAAATTCGCACCAAGCGTTTTAGAAATCGCACTGAGCAATTTGGCTTTCATTCTAGCAACATAGGCTAAGAACAGCCTTATGGCTTTCATTCTAGCAACAGGGGCAAAGGTCTCATCATAGTTGATTCCTTCTTCATGCTTATACCCTTGTGCTACCAGCCTGGCTTTGTTCCTAACTATCACTCCATCCTTTTCCATTTTGTTTCTATAGACCTACTTAGTGCCTATAATTGTGTGATCTTTAGGGGCAGGGACAAGACTCCAGACATTGTTTCTCTCAAACTCATTTAATTCCTCTTGCATAGCTTCACTCCAATCCTTATCCTCTAAGGCTTCTTCAGTCTTCTTTGGTTCCATTTGAGATAGAAATCCAAAGTAAGCAGCATAGTTTGCTATAGCCTTTGATCTTGTCATTACTCTTTCTTGAACATTTCCAATTATTTGATCTTGAGGATGATCTTTGAGAAATTTAAATGTTGTAGTTAGAGAATCTGGTTATGGATCTGAGTGATTTTGAGAACTCTGAGGTGAACTAACATCCTCCGTCTTAATAGCAGCATTGTCAACAAACTGATGATCACTAAGATCTTCAGTCTGAGTGACTTCAGCTCCAAAGGGTTTGAAGATCTCATCATCTTTCTCAAATTGTGAGTTCCTTGGAGCTTGTGATGATTTCTTTGATGAACACACATCATCGTCACTATCATCTTCCATGACATACATAGGATTTGACCTATTGGTTTCCTCAGGCTTTTCAAGCTCACTCAGACTGACCAAGTCAGCTTGTCTTTTCTCAGCTTGATCAAAACCGTCTTCATCAAATGAGACATGAATTGATTCTTCTATAGCCTTTCTCCTGGTATTAGACACTCTATTAGATTTGGAGATTGAGGAATAACCAACAAAAATTCCATGATCAGCTTTAGGTTCCAACTTATGGAGTTGATCTCTTTGATTCAGCACATAGCATTTTGAACCTAAGACATGGAAATAACCTATATTGGGCTTTCTAGATTTGTACATCTCATATGTTGTTTTGCCATGTCCTTTGACAATGATTGATCTATTTTGGGTATAATAGGCTGTACTGACAGCTTCATCCTAGAAATAGAGTTTCAAACCTGCCTCACATAGCATTGTTCTAGCAGCCTCAATTAAGGTTCTATTTCTCCTTTCAGCCACTCCATTTTGTTGAGGAGTTCTGACTGAGGAGAAATTTTGTAATATTCCCTTATGTTCACAAAAGCCTTCTAGGGTTGAGTTACTGAACTCAGTCCCATGATCACTTATGAGTTGCTTTACAGACTTACCTTTTTGCAACTCTTCTTGTTTGATAAAACTTATTATCTCCAGGGCAACTTCACTTTTGGCTTTAAGGAATATTACCCAGGTGAATCATGAGAACTCATCTACTATCACCAGTGTGTACTACTTGCCACATAGGCTAGGAGTACTTATGGGTCCAAACAGATCCATATGCAACATATGCAGTTGGTCTGTTATTGAAAAAATTTGCTTTGATTTAAAGGACCCTTTATGGTGTTTCCCTTGTTCACAAGCTGAACACAATTTGTCCTTGACAAATGTGATCTTTGGTAATCTACAGACTAACTCTTTATTGGATAGTATATTTATATTTTTGAAATTTAAATGCGATAATCGTTTATGCCACAACCAACTCAGCTTAGGACAGATTGGGAATACAAACAGGTTTCATTATAGGGATCAGCAGAATTAAGACCAAGTAGATACACATCTCTTTCTCTTTTAGCTATTAATACAGGCTTACCATTAGCATTATATATAGTTCCTTCTTTCTTCCTAAAAGTAACAATATTGTCTTCATCACAAAACTGGCTAATACTAATCAGATTGTATTTAAGACCTTTGACATATGCAACCTTTTGGAAAGTCACCTTCCCAGCATGCATCTTCCCATAGCCTTTAGTTCTTCCATGGGAGTTGTCACCAAAAGTTACTTTAGGACCTTCATCTTCCTGGAAATCACTGAGAAGTCCTTTTCACCCGGTCATGTGCCTTGAACATCCACTATCCAAGTACCATTTACTTGAACCATGCACATGATATAAAAACTAAACACATTGTTTTGTTTGGGAACCCACTTCTTGGTGGGTTCAGATGATGAGCACTTAGCATCTTCATCTTGTTAAACTGGCTGTTCAGCTTGAGCAGGAGCTGAGTCCTCTGTAGGCTGATCAGCATGTTCTTCTTCATGCCTTGAGATTTCAATGTCACATTCCTTGGCCTCATGGCCTCTACTTCTGCACTTGTAGCATCTCCTTCTTCCAATGATTACAGGAGGTAGAGTATTCAATAATCCTTGTGAGAATTTGCTCTCAGCCTTGGGATTATATGTTAGGGACAACTTTTCAACTTTCTTTGCAAGTTGATTCACTTGATGTACACTGACTTTGGACTTACCTTTGTCAGATCTTTGTTTGTTATCCTTTTGATTTGAAGCTTGACCAACAAACTTCTTTTCCATGACTTTGGACTTACCTTTGTCATGCTTTCTGGACTCACCAGTTTCAACAGGTTTGGACTTACCACTATTGATCTCCTTGGACTTACCAAGATCTACAACTTTGGACTTACCATTGTTGTGATTTGACCTCTGACTTACAATGGTCTTCCTATTCTTGTAACTTCTCTCTGAGCCAGATAGAGAATTTTGTCTTTTGAAAGGATTTAGATTAAGCCTTTCTATGACTGAAGTTCTTTGAATAGGCTAAGTGTCTAATCTGTCTAGCACAGACTTACGATGCTGTTTAGATGTTGAACACTCATTTCCATGATCTTTTGCCTTTACAAACATATTGTATTTAAGGTTTTGACCATGTTTCTTCTCTGAGGCTGACTTTTGATACTCAATCAGTTGTCTATCTTCCTCAGAGTCTGTACTTGCTATCTCATCCTCATCAGCTGCATAAGCTGCGGATTGATAGTCACCTACAAGTACAACTTTTACCTATTTAGGAGTTTATTGGTTGATGCACTTTTCAGCAAGCCTTGATGACTTACACCAAGATACAGTGTCCTTTTGAAGTTGGTCAGCTTTATCCTTCGCTTCCTGAAGTTCTTCACTTAGAAGTTTATTAATGTGTCTTTGACATTCAAGATCACATTGTGCTTTCTTACCAACATCAATGAGAGATTCATTTTCCTTAATCTTATTCTTCAGTTTAGCTATCTCAGCTTTGAGGTCCTTTTGAGACTTAAGGCCAGTCTTGAAATCATTTAACAAGTAATCGAATGCATGTCCATATTCTTCATCGGTATAAGAGTTGAAATTACTAATCTTGTACATGGAAGCAGGATCCCAATCACTAAGTTTGATGTTTTCCTCAGCTTCCTTCATGTCAGCTTCAAAAGTTGACTCGGACAGACCATAATCAACTTCATCAATTTCAAACTTTTCATCTTCTTGAGCCATTAGAAAAATATCATCAGCTGAGGTAGATGATTCTATATCCCAGGTTTCAGTGTAAAGTCCTTTTGCATTGGGCTAGTCTTCAGGCGTTCCTTTCTTGAGCTGAGAATATTTTTTTTCTTGTACTTATCAGCCGTGTAAGCATTCTTATCAGCAACTGATGTTGATTCTACCATCTTAGATATGCACTCAGTAGCAATATGTCCCTTTTTTCTGATAGTTGAAGCACTCAGCATTCTTGGGATCAAAAGAACTCTTTCCTTTGCCCCTGTCAGATCTTCGTCTTCGCCGTTGAGCTCTTCTCAAACGTCTGGATAGCATTGCCATCTGCTCAGTGATAGACTGAACATCATCAGTATCACCTGAGTCTGAATCTGAGTGGTCAGCTTGAGATTCTGAGTCAGTCTCAGATTCAACAACCAAGGCCTTGGAACCTTTCTTCTTTTTATGTGAAACTAATGCAATATCAGCTTTATCCAAATAATCCTTAAGTTGTTATTGAGAAGTTCTCTTGTGATCTGTTATATGTTCATGATTGAGCAAGAACCCATAGATGGATTGTAGGTTATACATATGTAATGTTCCTCCAACCCTCAGCGCTGTAGTTACTTCATTTAACCTTTCTGGTAACACATCCAGAAATTTTAGCACAAGTTCAACTTCATCTTTCTTAACACCTACACTTAGCAGGTCATTTATGAAGTAGTGAAACCTTGTGAACAACTCAGGCAAGGTTTCATTCTTCTTATAGAATAAGTTTTCATAAGATTGGTTTAGATGATTCTTCTTCTGCTGCTTAACCAGATCTGTGTCCTCATATGTTATACTCAACGTATCCCAAATCTCCTTTGCAGATTGACACCCAGTCACCGTATGCAAAATCTCATTGGTCAGGGCATTTGCTAGAACACTCTTTGCCTTGTCATCCAGATTAAACAGTTTCCAGTCTTCATCTGTCCAGGATGCAACAGGCTTCTTTACTTCTTTTTCACTTCTGTATGTTTTGTCAGCGGACGTATCACTAACAACAGCAGAAATCCTGGGGATGATTAGTCCTTTAGTAATGACATCGAACATATGATTGTCAACGGACTTGAGGAACAACATGGCTCTAAATTTCCACATAGGATAATCAGATCCATCAAAGATGGGACAACCCTTAGCAGACATCTGAGGAAGGTTTAATGAATTGTTGCTTGTAACCATTGTATACTTTCTAAGAATCTTGAACTTTCAACGTATGAAATTGTTCAGCCTGCTCTGATACCAGTTGTTGGTCCCTTTGTGAGAAGGTCAACAAACAAGTAATGTGTAGAAAAGTGTTAACACACATCAAACCACAATAATCGAATGCTTTGCTTTTCATTAATAAGAGGATGATTACAGACTCTATCAAGTAAGCAACACTTGATATGTAAACACCTAATATAAATCAAATCTCTCAATCTCTCAAACTTTGCTATCTATAATCAACTTATGATTATAGATGCAGGACGACTCTCTAAACAGGATTTAAACACAGATTGAAAACTTACCAATTTCACAACAGATGTGAATATTCGAACACATGAATAACTTGGCAATCTGTGAGTATCTTGATCATGTTGAACAAAAAAACAGTGAATCAAGATTCGTAACACATACGATCAATGTTGAGGTGAGACTTGAGTTTTGGCTCTGTAACTCGTAGTCGTAGACGTAATCGTAGTCGTACCTCTAAACTTATCAGGAGAAAAGTATTTATAATCCTGTTCCTACGGATCCTAACAAACAAGAACTTATCCTAATCTGCTAACTAACTAACGGATAACCAGAAATCTTGAATCTTGAATCTTGAATCTTCATTCTGGAATCTTCTTACCCTTGCCGTAGATATAGAGAGATAAAAGATAAATTTAAAACATATTTAAATTCTCTTTAAACTGACTTGTTGCTCAGACTGAGTTACTCAGCTTGAAACTCATCAAGCTGAGTTCTTCGAGAACAAACCCGAAAACAAACATGAACTAACATGCATAATGATTAACTCATCCTTAGAAGTCCTAAGAGTTAGCTAGAACTTATTTAGCAACTTTGTTGAGCTGACTCAGTAGATACGCTGAGTCACTCAGCTTGAAACACATCAGTCTGAATACTCAACCTATACCTTTGGTGACATACACAACCTATCAAACACAATGAAAATCTTACTAAGATATTGTCTAAGATGATCGAACATATGCTCAGCTTATATTCAGCTTATACTCAGTCTGAAACACTATAAGTGCTCAGTCTGACTAAGCTCCATAATTCTGTTTAAGTTGTATTTAGAACATATCTACAAACATAACTTTGTCTCATCAAATTTCAACTGATGAGAACATATTCCCAACAATACCCCACACTTGAACTTTGCTTGTCATCAAGCAAATCACAATTTTATCCAGGCTAAGGCATTTAAATAAATAAAATCATTCTCATAAACATCAAGTATCACTAAAAAATGTCAACATGTTTGATTAGTAACAAGCCATCGATTACACTCAGACTTATGTATATACCCGTGTTTTGGTCCTCTCTTAACTTTTCACCATCCCAAATGCTTTCTCTTTTTATCAATAACCAACCCTTAGTTAATGAATCTTTTATGGTTAATTTACCTCTTAAGAACCCCCTAACCTCAAGACTTATTGCAGTTTTCTCAATTTTACTTGGCACATGCTTTTATTATTTTGCTCATATAAGTCTATGACTTTTGATGGAACCCATGTAGCGAACTTTCTGCCCAACCAATCCCAAATCAGTTGGCTTTAGGTGATTAGCTGTAGAACACCCCTCAGAGCTTACTTGTTCGAGTCCCAAAGGCCACATGTTTGACTTATACTACTAGCCTTTGGGCTTTATTGTTTCTCTCTTGGCCTTTGGCCTTATTGATGCCCTATTTTTTTCTTTTCTAATTTTCTCAATTTTTTGGATTTTCTCAATTTAGCAAGCACATGATTAGTAAAAGAGGAAATTCACACTCAGCCTATTTTTGTCGAGCTTAGATTCAGAAAGGGCTTAACCATTTATTTAAATTCAAAAATTAAAAGTTGGTTACCATAAATCGAAATTTCTAAGGAACGGTGAAAAGCCACTAAATACTATGCATAAATACCAAGTATAACCTCTGAACTTGTTCACAAATCAAACATTTGACACCTTCAACCAATACATAACACTTACTCGAAGGATATTTAAAATTTAAAAATTATATCCCAAATACCATCATGATTTAATCAAGGACAAATGAAGTTCAAGCTAGGAATCTTTTTCTAACCCCCTACCCCACACTTAGATTGTACAATGTCCCATTGTACATAAAGAAAAAATCAAAACAAGGGTAGAAAAAGATTAGAGAAAACTCCCTTCGGGCATTCACACAACATGGAGCAATAAAAGATAAGGCTGAGCAAGATGCCAGCATGAGCGTGTACTCCATAACCACCTGCAAGAAAAACACTCAGAGCAAAGGTTAAGATAGATCAAAGCTAAGAACCAAACAACTAACTACAAAACACACAAAAAGAAAAACAAACCTAACTCACTTTCGTAGGAATCATGTTTGCATTTAGCGTATGCAACAAGCCTTTAAACCCCTCGGTAGCCCGAGAGGACGATTTGTAGTCTCGTGAGGGTTTCTAGACAATACACCCACAAAGTTGAACACGGGCTGCCTCCCGTAAGCGCTTCTTTACTCGAGTCCTTTAGCTGGACTACCAACCCCACACTTAGGGTTTTGGCCTGGTGACGCCTTTGTCCTCACTTCCCCTCTTGTCGGTGCCTCCTTCCAAGTAGTGATTCACTCGGTTCCTGCTGACTCTAAAGGTCGTCCCCTTTGGATCAAGTAGCTCAATGGTGCTATTAGGAAATACCTTCTTTACCTCGTACGGTCTGTACCACCTGGTCTTCAGATAACCCGGACACTTCTTCAACCTCAAATTGAATAACTGAACTTTATGTCTAGGGTCGAATTGTTTACCCCCTTTTGCACAAGCCTTGGGTTGGTCTTTCTCTGGATTGAGAAGACTCTCTTCTCTTGGCTTAGGACCCTCGGCCTCCTCAGCTCTCTCCTCACGCAGCTCTTTCTCTCGTAGAGTATCGAAAATCCTCACAAAGAAAGTAAAGTCATCGAGACATTTAGAATATCTCAAAGAATCGTTAAGTCCGAAAGTGATGTCATCGGTCTCTACCCTGAGTGTTAGCTGTGACTCGTGAATATCAACTAACTCTCTAGCTGTATTCAGGAAGCGTTTGCCCATAATGATGGCTACTTGATCATCTTCCTCCATGTCTAAAACGATGAAGTCCGTGGGAAAGATGAATTTATCTACCTTTACTAATAAATCCTTAACTATCCCGCGGGGATGAGTGAAAGATTTATCTGCCAGATGGATGGACATGCGAATAGGCTTGGGCTTGGGCTCAGGCAGGCCCAGTTTGACAAAGAAAGAATATGGCATGAGATTCATGCTCGCGCCTGAATCAGCCAAGGCTTGAGTGATGGGCAGGTTGCCAAACTAGCAAGGTAGAGTAAGACTCCCGGGATCGGTTATTTTTTTGGGATCTTCTTGAGCATTGTTGCTAAGCACTAATTGTTGAGCGTGACGCTCGAGAACTCTTCAAGTTTCCTACGATTAGTAAGCAGGTCTTTCATAAACTTTGCATACTTGGGCATTTGATCCATAGCCTCAACAAAGGGAATGTTGATATGAAAAGATTTTAAGTGCTCGAGGAATTTCCGAATATTGCTCATCTTGATCGTATTTTCGGAGACGCTGCGGATAGGATATCGGTGTATGTTATGGTTTCATAGGATGTGGAAAGGGTGGAGCAGCGGGTGGTGCAGCTGGATGTTCAGGACTTACATCCTTCTCTTTCTCTGACTCAGGCTGTGGAGGCGGCTGCAGATCGGAATCAGTGTTGAGACTACTAGGTGCTGGATCAAGGAGTGTTTGATTGTTCCTAGTAGACACTGCTTTAAGATCGGCTTTAAGGTTGGTCTTGGTGTTTCCTGGAAGAGTCCCAGGAAAGCGGTCCTGGAGAACCCGAGAGATTTGCCCAATTTGGGTCTCGATGTTGTGGATTGAAGCCTGCTGATTCCTAAGTGCTGCCTCGGTAGTCGATCTGATCCTTTTGACTAACTCCTCGGTTTCCTTGTGCCTCAGATCGGATGCTCCTTCGGTGGTTCTTCCTGCTAAGGTCCCGGGCCGTGCTGCCTATATTTCGCCTCCATCTCCTTGCGGTATTCGGGATAAGGTTTCCAATTCGCCCTACGGTTACGAAAGTATGCCTCGTCCTCCGGATAGTCATACTTATCCCCTGAAGAGAAGCACACTTCTTCTTTGAGATTCCCACTCTCATCATATGGGCAATCTCTTGCAAGATGGGGACCGCTGCAGTTGTCACAACCGACTTGCATGGCGTGCATGTTTTGTTGAACTTTCTTCATATCACGCCCCAATGCATCCAACTTACCAATAAGTTCTACCATGTGGTTTGACCTGTCGATAGGAGAGGAAGTGTTTCTACGATGGGAAGGGTCCCTCGTTGAATGCCACTGGTGGGAGTGCTGAGCCAACTCCTCGATGATGGCATACCTCTGAGCGGGGGTTTTCTTCAGTATTGGCCCTAGAGAATCAACCATTTGTCTTGTGCAGATGTTAATACCATTATAGAACGTTTGGACAACCTGGTGAGGATTGAGATCGTGTTGCGGGCAGTTTTGCAGCATCTCCTTGAAGCGGTCCCAGGCTTCATAAAGAGTCTCGGCCTCCAATTGCGTAAAATTCTGGATTTGAATTTTCATCTTTACAATTTTAGAAGGAGGACTAAACTGCTTTATGAATTTTGTTTTCAGCGCATTCCATGTACAAATGAGTGGCTTGGATCTTAGCCAACGCTTGGTTGCGCCCTGGAGTGTTATTGGGAACACTTTTAGCATCACGGCATCTCTAGTTACTCCCGGAGTATGGAAGTAGTCGGCGATTTCGAGAACGGCCTCGACATGCTGGTTGGTGTCATCATGCTCCTTTCCAGTGAAGGGAGTCTCCCGCAACAAATGAAGGAACTGCCCCTTGATTTCGACTGTGGTTTGTTCGGGAATTTCGGGACGGTGAATCCCTGCTGCATTACCTTCTCGGATGCGACTCGCGTACTCCTCGAGGGATAGATTTGCAAGATTTTGTTGGATTATGTGCAGAGATAGATAACATGTATCATCGTGTCCAATACTATGTGAAACTAAAGGATCACACCGTTGCACACCCAATTAGAACCTTTTGGATTATAACTATTTGTGTGGAAAAGAATAATTAATTAGTTTAATTAATTATTGAGAAAGAGAAAAATAATAATAGTTAATTAATATTAAAAGAGAGGTGTTAATATTTAGTTTAAATATTAACGGGACCAATTAATTAATAGTTATTAATTAATTAGAAAGGTCGAGGGTATTTTCTGTAATTGATTAATAGTTTAATTAAAGTTAGGCTTTAATTAAACGGGCTTAGGCCTAATAAGGGTTTATTATATATAAACCTTATTAAGCTCATTAATCACATAAGTCAATTACAAGCCTTAAGAGAAAAAACCCTAACACACTCTCTCTCTCTCTACCCTTCTCTGCCGATCTCTCTCTCTCTCTCTTCGAGAGGTCGACGGCTGCGCAAGGCAAGCCACAGGTGGCGGTGGTCGACGGCGGCGCAAGGACTCACACACACACGGGTCATGGTTTGATCCGAGGTTTAATCCTTAGGCGGTCTAGCAGCCAGTTCGAGGCGGTGCAGTAGCGGTGGATAGCCTGCAGCTATCTAGAGGTCAAAGAAAAGTTATAATCCCTAAAGGTATAACTTTCTAACCCTCTTCTTTTTAGTTCCTGTACGAGTTAGATGAGATCACTGGAGGGGGTTTTGATTTCCACTGTGCATGTTTTCTGATATGTTTTTATACCCTGCAAAACCCTTCAGTGGTATCAGAGCCACTTCTAACCTCATAGGGAACTAGGTTTGATTCTTTTTATCATGATGAATAGTTTTTCTTTTATCTAGGTTTGACTTTTTCTTTTGTTTATCCAAGTACTTTAAAAATCAGATTCTGATTTTTAAATGGATAACAAGAATTAGTTATGATAAAAGGATAAGGTTTAAGGTTTAAATTTTAAATATTATTATTAATTTTTTATTGTTGTTTGCGTAAAGGGTGGTGGCCGGCGGCGGTTTCACCACCGTGGCCGGCGGCGGCGTTGACCAGCCAGTCGCAGCCACCAGGTTGGTCGGCGGCGAAGGTGGTCGGCGGCCCAGGTCCAAACCGGCGTCGTAGGGGCGGCCCAGCCGAGGCCTGCTGCATGCGGCCCATGTGTTTTCGGCCCAGTTTGTGGTCGGCCCACGGTCTCATGTTTTGGCCCAGTTTTGAGGTCCAAAAGTATATTTTGTTTTTTTGGTTTTAGGGTAACACCTAATAGGATTAAAACTAAAAATATTGTATGAGTTTTATTTTATAAAACTTATATATATAAAATGTTAATTTTAATCAAGTATTGGTTAGAATTAATTATTTTAGTTACTCTATACACATAAACAATAATTAAATAATTTTTATTATTTTAAACCAAATGATTTTTAATAGTTTGTTAAAAGTCAAGTTAATTCGTCGGGATATGATAATTAGAACCAGTTTTGTATGTATTAGTTTAAATACATGTTTGGGATGCCATAGCCGAGCCCTCTTTTAGACCTTGTGGATTGTTTACTTTTCTGCACTTGTGGTTGTGATTGGTTTTATTTTTTCTATGGTGTGGGGAGGCTTGCGTGCCACTTACAACCCCTATTCTATTTTGTAAAAGTACTAGAATTAGCGGGCCTGCGTGCCTTTTATTATCTTGTATTTTTTTATTATTTCTAGTTTTAGATTATAGAATAGAATAGTATTATTAGAATATCTTTTTTGAAGCTGATTCAAGAACAAAGGAGCAGGAAGCAGGATTGGATGCTGGAGCCAGTGGGAGCTTCAGAATGCCATGCCATGTGTGTTGTTTTCCACTTATGTTTTGACCATCGTGTTTTTCGTGTGGCTCACGAAACCAACATTAGTAAAGGGCAAGGCTAAGGCATAGTTGTTTGTGGTTGTTTTATTTCTATACATATTATATATATGCGTGGTTGTGATTAACACGATGAAATAAAACAAGGGTTTTAATAATAGTTAATTATTGAAACAAATGTTTTTTAAAGAAAACTGGCTTTAAAGTTTTTCACGTTAAAAACTTGGAAATCCTTTTTAGAAAAATCTTAGATCAGTGTGCTACCCACCTAATGGTACACCCTTGCTGTTAAACGGTACTCGGGTGTCGGAAGTGCCCAAACCTCGGGCATCCGGGTTCAAACCATTGCAGGAAGGGGCATGAAAGATTCTGCGATAATCGGGAGTCCCGGCAAGAATTCATGCTGTCTTAGGTGGTGCGATATATTTTGGTGATAATCGGGAGTCCCGGCCCAAAATGCACTAGAGGGACTAAACATGCACGGTTCTCATAACCGATGTCCCGCGGATCTAGGAGTCGTGTCCAGTTAGGATACGATTGGTATAGTTCTTACCTACCAGAAATAGCATTGTCCCGATGGGAAGTGCCCAAACCTTGCATCGGGAAATGTGAAATATGGATCCTAGTCTAATAATTTTGTTAAAAGGTAATAATTATTAGAAGATATAATCAATACTGAATCGGTTTTATCTTTTTCTTTTTCTGTAGATGTCTATTATATATGTTATTCCGTTTTATTCACCAAGAGAGTCTCTAAGTCTCATCACTAGCAAATGGAAGCTTTTAGGTCCAAACTTTGCTGTTTGGAAGATGCATCTGAAATTTTTTTTGGATGCACAGGGAAAGCTTCACATCATTGAGACATTGCCTCCAGAACGACCAGGAGTAGATGCCCAGGATAGTGAGTATGACACTTACTATCAGTATCTGGATGACGAGTCTGACGTCATGTCGATTCTCATTCTCACAGCATCATCCGAGTTTACGGATGATCTCCGTGAGAAGTCGTCTTATGAGGTTGTTCAAGGATTGGAGAAAAAGTTCATGTCTAGTGAACGGATATGTCGTATGATATTGATGAGGGAAATTCTTTCAGCCAAGATGAAAGAAAGTCAGCCTATTAGCGATCATCTCATTAATATGAGAAGGCTCTTGGATTGCTATGAGAGCTTGGGGTCAAAATCAAAACCACATGAGCTAGTTATGCTCTTGTTCGGTTCCTTGTCGGACTATTACCAGAAAAGAGTAATGTATGTCCTCGGTGATTTTGAGATGAATGTCGCAGGGTTGCACGAAATCCTCATGTGCATTAGCGACGAGTTGAACCCGAAGCAGCTAGAGTCACCAGTCGTGGACCCTATGCAGGAGGATGACAGGCTGGAAGAACTTGGAGAAATTTGTTGCCCAGACTGTGGTAGCAAGGATTCATGCGAGCACTCACTCGACATAGATCAGCTGGATATTGGTTCGCCCAATGATATAGGTATCTTTATGATAGATTGTCTTGTTACTTCTTATGAATCATGGGTATTGGATACCGGATGTGGTCATCACATATGCAATCATTTGCAGGGATTCAAGAGAAGTAAGAAGCTGAGACAAGGAGATATGGACATGCGGGTAGGCGAAGGCTCCATGGTTGGTGCCGAAGCAGTAGGGACATATTATCTTAGGTGTATGTTAAGAGAACATTCACGGATAAACTCAATCCCAAATCAGATAAGTGTATCTTCGTGGGCTATCCCAAGGAAACCATGGGATAGTATTTCTACAACCCAGATGAGAACAAAGTTTTTGTTGCTCGTAAAGGGGTATTCTTGGAGGAGAAGTTTCTAAACTCAAAGACTCCAAGAAAAGAAATAGAGCTTCAAGAAATTGAAGAGGAGGAGATTACACCACCGCCGATAGTTGAACCTGTAGTTCAACAGAGAATTGTTGAACCTTAACCCGAGTCTGTGGTTGAGGAAGAGGTGCAAACACAAGACCTTCGCAGGTCTAGTAGGCCTCGTATTGAGCCAGATAGGTATCTGGGATTCCTAGTTGCTCAAGACGAATGGGATCTTTTAGAACCTACTACCTACCAAGACGCTGCCTCAGGTTTGGAATCTGAGAAATGGCTAGAAGCCATGAAGGCAGAGATGCAATCCATGTATGACAACCAAGTTTGGGAGTTAGTGGATTTGCCTCAACACAGTAAAGCTGTTGGGTGCAAATGGGTCTTCAAAAAGAAGACAAACATGGATGGAAAGGTGCATACTTTTAAAGCAAGGCTAGTGGCAAAAGGTTTCACGCAAACTCATGGCGTTGACTATGATGAAACTTTTTTCCCAGTGGCAATGCTTAAGACTATTAGGATTCTAATGGCCATATCAGCATATTTTGACTATGAGATATGGCAGATGGATGTCAAAACAGCTTTCCTTAATGGGAAACTGACAGAGGATGTATATATGATACAACTGGATGGTTTTGCAGATCCAAAGAACCCTAATAAAGTATGCAAGTTGCTTAAATCCATTTATGGACTAAAGCAAGCATCTAGGTGTTGGAACTTACACTTTGATGAGCGCATCAAAGAGTTTGGTTTTACCAAAAGTGAGTTTGAGTCGTGTGTTTACACCAAATTCAGTGGGAGCGCGGTAACCTTCCTAGTCTTGTATGTAGATGACATACTGTTAATAGGAAACAATATACCAGTATTACAAGGAGTAAAATCCTGGTTAGGTAAATGTTTCCAGATGAAAGACTTGGGAGAAGCTGCTTATATACTGGGTATAAAGATCTATAGAAATAGATCTAAGCGGCTTATCGGACTTAGTCAAAGTACTTATATTGACAAAGTCGTGAAAAGATTCAAGATGGATGGATCCAAGAAAAGATTTATTCCTAATCAATCTGGCGCGATTTTGAGCAAGGCTCAGTGTCCTGTGTCTAGTCAAGATCAGGACAAGATGAAATTGATACCATATGCCTCGGCAGTTGGTTCGATTATGTATGCCATGCTATGTACTAGACCCGATGTTGCCTATTCTATCAGTGTCACGAGTAGATATCAGCAAAATCCTGGTGAAACTCATTGGGTAGCCGTCAAGAATATTCTCAAGTATCTGAGAAGGACGAAAGACATATTCCTAGCATATGGAGGTTCGATGGATGAGCTCAGTGTAACTGGTTACATTGATGCTAGTTTCCAGACCGACAGAGACGACTTCAAGTCGCAGTCAGGTTTTGTCTTTACCCTAAACGGAGGAGCCATATCTTGGAAGAGTCAGAAGCAAGATACAATAGCAGATTCTACTACAGAGGCAGAGTATATTGCGGCAAGTGATGCAGCAAAGGAAGCTGTCTGGCTGAAGAATTTTATCTCGGATCTTAGAGTTGTTGCCAGTATCTCTAGACCGATCGATATATTCTGTGACAACTCAGGGGCTGTAGCGCAAGCTAAATAGCCTAGAGATCATCAGCGGACAAGGCACGTACTCAGGAAATATCACCTCATCCGAGAGATCATTGGAAGAGATGATATTAGATTGCAAAAGATACTGACGGACGACAACGTTGCTGACCCGTTGACGAAGCCGCTTGCTAGGGCTAAGCATGAGAGGCATGCCAGTTCTATAGGAATGCAGTACTTGGAACATAGCAGCTAGTTTGTGTTTTTTGATTATTACTATGGATGTAACTTGAAACCTTTTATTATGTATTTACATTTCATGGGATTGAAATAGGAGGTATTTGCATAATGTTTCGTAGTTATCCATTTAGCATGTTTAACCTATCCTTGACAAGTCATGTTATGAATTGTCTAAATGCCCGTAGCTACGTAATGTAGTGGGAGCTACATTAGGGAGGTAACGCTATTATGAATATTTGATGATTTATTCAGATATGAGTAAAAGCACTAGGTTGTGACCAAATATTCATAGATATTTATCAGGGGATAAATATTGGGGTGATCCGCATCGAGTTTACTTCATGGAGCGTTAACATAAGTAAACTTGATAGGTTGTCCTTAGACCTGAGATATTTGGTTTGGGGCGTGGTAACTTTTGTACTTTAGCATGTTCTAACGTCATGCCGTAACAGGGTGATCATAAAGGGCTTGTCTAGGTGCAGCGGAAGCCATGTGCTCAAATTGCAAATAGTCAAGATGGGATCTGCACCTCTTTTTTAGGAGAGATATTTTTTGAGCTCCTCGACGATTAAAACTACTGAAAATGCGTGGCCGCGCTCGGTTAGAATGATAGTTATTCATTCGGGAAAACCGTAACTGCAGAGTGTCGAAATCAGAGTCGAGAAAATCTGAGTATTAGATGAGATCCCTGCTCTATGTCAAATACTCACATTACGAAATATCGCGATGCAAAAGGAAAAGCCTAGATAATCCAAGGTTTGGATTATATCTCTAGATGTAAGAGATCTCATAGTCTGGTTAACCTAAGTGTCTGGCTAGGGACCTCCTTAGGCCAACGATGTACAAGAAGTGTTACTTATCTTGCACAAGTGGGAGTCTGTTGGATTATGTGCAGAGATAGATAACATGTATCATCGTGTCCAATACTATGTGACACTAAAGGATCACACCGCTGCACACCCAATTAGAACCTTTTGGATTATAACTATTTGTGTGGAAAAGAATAATTAATTAGTTTAATTAATTATTGAGAAAGAGAAAAATAATAATAGTTAATTATTATTAAAAGAGAGGTGTTAATATTTAGTTTAAATATTAACGGGACCAATTAATTAATAGTTATTAATTAATTAGAAAGGTCGAGGGTATTTTCTGTAATTGATTAATAGTTTAATTAAATTTGGGCTTTAATTAAACGGGCATAGGCCTAATAAGGGTTTATTATATATAAACCTTATTAAGCTCATTAATCACATAAGTCAATTACAAGCCTTAAGAGAAAAAACCCTAACACTCTCTCTCTCTCTCTCTACCCTTCTCGGCCGATCTCTCTCTCTCTCTTCGAGAGGTCGACGGCTGCGCAAGGCAAGCCGCAGGTGGCGGTGGTCGACTGCGGCGCAAGGACTCACACACACACGGGTCACGGTTTGATCCGAGGTTTAATCCTTAGGCGGTCTAGCAGCCAGTTCGAGGCGGTGCAGTAGCGGTGGATAGCCTGCAGCTGTCTAGAGGTCAAAGAAAAGTTTTAATCTAAAAAGGTATAACTTTCTAACCCTCTTCTTTTTAGTTCCTATATGAGTTAGATGAAATCACTGGAGGGGGTTTTGATTTCCGCTGTGCATGTTTTCTGATATGTTTTTATACCCTGCAAAACCCTTTAGATTTTCCTCCATCCTTTGTAAACGTTTCTGCTCACATGAAGCTCTCCTCAATCGATTAAACTCGCGCTCCGGTTCTCTAAATGGTTCGACTAGCTCGGACGACGAAGCGCGGGACATACACTACCAAAAACCTAAGGGGCGTCTAAGGAGCAGAAGACACTACCCTAAACAGGCCCGGAAAAAACACGAACTAAAACTACCAACTAAAACTACGAGCTAACACAAAAAGGAAAGAAGCTGTCGAAACAGATAGCGCCGCGATCTAAAGGATCGCGTCGCGATTGTAGGACAGAAAGCTAAGCTACGCAAAAACTAACAAAACGACAAGCAAACAAAAGGTTTAATACTAAATTACTATAATTAAATCAAATGAAACCGTTCCCCGTCAACGCCGCCAAAAACTTGATGTGCTAAAAGCGTACCATTTTTTAAATTTATAAAAACCGTTTTTATTAACGTACAACTATGACACAAAATAGGCAAGTGAACCTAATCGTATGTATAGTATAAAAAATATGTACGGGTGTCGAACTCTCGGGGAACGAGTATGATTTGATAAAATTATAATGATTTAAATATTAAACGCAACTCAACTAAACTAAACTAAACTAATAACAAGAAAATAAATAAAGCAATTAAAAAGGGGGAATTATGATGAATTTGAGAACTTTCAACCAACTCAATTACCACTAACCCTAGAATACCACTAAAGCATGCAAAAAAGACAACAAAGCGATTAACTCGGAGAATTAAATATATATGAAGATGTTCCCTCCCTAGATTCAATTACACCCTTTTCATGACAATTAATTCATGGCAAATAAAGCTAAAGACACTTTAAACATTCTTGCATTGATTTCTAAATTAGTTAAAACCTTGGTTTGGTTTTAACCGTCTAATTACACCAATTAATAACCTTGGTTTGGTTTTAACCGTCTAATTACCCGTAAAAAGCAGAACAATTCTTCAACTTGATCTTTAGTTTTAAGCTCCAATCTCCAAAGCTATGCTCCAAGGCTCCCTCTACTGCTTCAATGGTGTTGCCAGAGAGTTTTGGTGGTAAACAGTCGGATTAGAAGATCTCAAACCGAGTGAACAACGAACGAATTTATAATGCTACCCAGCAGGAGATCGCGCCGCGACCAGCGGGTTCGCGCCGCGACGGTCATGGTGTTAGCGACGCTACGCGACAACTTCGGCTGGAAATTGACTTTTTCCAATTTTTCCATGTTTATCTTGTTTTTTTTCCCTTTTATCTTCATATATCCGAAATTTGAACCTGAAAATCAAATATGAGGATAATGATCATCTTTTAAATGTATTTTTAACGATTTAAATGTATTTTTAACGTCGAGTCTCACACTGGTGTAGACACCGGCGAAGTCCGATAAGAAAAAGAACAGAGAAAGGGTTTCGTGTGCGTGCGTCGTCGGTGACAACGGGTTGGATGTGTGAAAGAGTATTCGCCAAAGACGGAGCGTCATGTGTGTGTGTCGACGAGGAAGAGCAACAGTGTCGAGGGGGTGTGTGTGGCAACAGTAAAGGCAGCGTGTGTATCGCCGGCGGGCTGTGGGTGTGTCGCCGGAATCGAACCAGAGAAGGCAGGGGGAGACGTCGGCTGAAATCAAGGGAAGGGGGAGGTGATTTAGGGTTTTAGCTAAGTGGGCTTGGGCCAATCTCTTCCTTCTTTTCTTGTTGGGCTTGACACACATTCAGGCCTTGGGCTAAGCTAGTGATGAATGGAAATGATATAATTTGGGCCTTAATATTAATTAAGTGTTGTGTCTTTAATTTAATTGAGTGTTGCACCTTTATGATTAAATAAAGATCTGGCCAAGTGTTTATTTGTTATATTGGGCTAAACTCATATACATACATGTATATATGTGTAGATAATTATTTATATGGATATATATATATATATATATATATATATATATATATATATATATATATATATATATATATATATATATATATATATAATTATAGACGTATATATATAATTATTAATAATTGTGTATATGTATATATAATTGTGTATATAATATATATAAATATATATAAATAATATATATATATATATATATATATATATATATACTTAATTATATATATGTATATATATGGATTCGAACGTGAGTTAGAAGAGCTCGAATGGACTTTAGTGATCCGAGTGTAAATGGAAAAATTAATACACATGATTACATATGTGTTTTCGAGCGGGATAACAAAAATATATTTTTATATTTATATTTTAAAAGATGAAAGAAGTGCTTAGAAAGCTTTCGAATGGAGTATCTTATTAATGATTTGAACGGACGATTTATTGAGATTTCGAGCGGGTTTTTCTTAAGGCCTCGAGCAGGTTTAATATATATGCATATATGTATTTATGGACTTCGAACGGGTTAGGGTTCCGGTCTAGGGATTTGACCCAAGACTGCGAGTTAGGGTCCTCTGAAATTAGGGTGTGAGATACGAGAGAGTGTCGTATCTAGGAGTTTGTATCTGTTATTGATCAGATAATATTTGATCCAGGACCCGGTGGTGTGATGCGTCGATTGGATCTCTATACGGTTACTGTGACTCCGCAGTGCAGTCAGGTGATTTTCACTAACTCTTATATTATGTCGTGATACATGCTCTATGAGATATTGTGATTTATTTGGCACGGAGGTTTGTGTTTGAAGCAGCAGTGGTCGTTTATTTGGCACGTAGGTTTGTGCCTTGAGCAGCAGTGCTCGTTTATTTGACACGGATGTTGTGTCTTGAGCAGCAGTGCTCATTTGGCATCAGGACACCTCGCCTTTATGGCAATTTTTAAACTCTTATAATATTTTGTGATACGTGCTCTACGTGATATTGTGTTGTATGTGATACGTGATATTATGTGTTGAGCAGCAAAGCTCGTTCGGCAGCAGGCCACCCCGCCTTACGGCGTATTTGATGTGACGTGTATTATCTGTAGATGTATGTTCTGATATAATGTACGAGTGTTGTGTGCTCACTAAGCTTTATGCTTAACCCATTGTTGTTATTTTTTTCAGGACTGTCGCGTGTTGACAAGGAGAAGGCTTCCGCGTGACAGCTGTTTTCTGCAATGTTTTCTTACTCTGATTTCTAAATGTTCTTTTAAATACTTTTCTCTGGATCCGTAAGTCCCGAGTGTTTGGTAGTTGGACGTTGTATCTGATGTTTAGATAACGGTTTTAGTTATTCGATTTTTATTCTGCTAAAAAATATTTGGGGCGTTACACCAAACACCGCTCGTCTCCACGGCTATAACCGACCAGCGTCTCGCTGGTCCGACACCAACACCAACACCAACACCACCATTTTCTCCATCTTAGATTTAAACGGCCGACTCAGATCCGCCACTATACTTTGCAGATCCGCCACCGCCACGATTTCTCCATCTCGGATCCACCACCGTACTTCGTAACCATCGACGACTAGATCTCCCACATACGTTTTTTCTATGATTGTTCACCATCTTAGATCTGTTTTCTTTTTTCATTTGCTCCGCCGACTGCTTTTAGGTGGTTACAACCATAGCCAGTATTTTTCATTGTTTTTGCTCCATCACCGGGGGATATTAAACCGTAGGGTGTAGAATCATTGGATGTTCACATATCAGCACCACCTCAAATCCTTTCTTCAAATATGAAATCTTGTACACACACTCCTTTAATTGTGAAAATAATTGAATAAAACCCATTAGATATAAAATTTATTGTTTAGGGGTTGAAAAGATGTATAGCATTTTTTAAGATCTGAAATGGTTCATTTCCGCTATGAAATTGTAACATTTCAAATCTGAAATTGTATCGTTTCAGATCTGAAATAGTTCTCTTCAATTTGAAATGCTTTGTTTCAGATCTGAAATAGTTGTTTTAATTTAAAAGTCTTTGTTTTAGATCTAAAATGATATTTTCTAACATGTAACGACTATATTTCAGACATGAAACGAAAGTAGTACGAACATGAAATAATATTATTTCAGATATTAAACATTAACATTTCAAATATGAACCTATCTTATGCTAAAAAAAACCAGTTAACTTTTTACATTATATTTCAGATATAATTTTATATATGAAAAATTAAAAAAAAATCATTTATAAAAAATACTAAAATTGGTGTATAAATTAAAAAAAAATTCTTGTTCCTACGGTATTAAGTAATTTTTAATATATTAAAGTTAAAAAGAAAACGAAAAAGAAAGTGAAGGGGGCCCCGGAGAAAACGTCGACTTCTTCCGTCTGAAAGTTATATTTCCTATTTTACCCCTACAAATTAATTAAATGTTAAGTTCTTTAAATCTAATCTCAACCATTAATTTACATAATCAACATTTCAGATTTAGCCTCCCATCCTTAAATATATTTAGGTTCTCAATATATATATAGGGAAGGGTTCATGCGAGAACTGTTGTTAGTGCGAGAACCGCGAGAACCAATCTCAGCCGTTCATTGGATATGAGAAGTTTCATGGATGGAGAGCGTGGATGGATAGAGTGTGGCAGGGTGCATGTGAGGAATTAATGGGTGGGCAATGACATTGAAGGAGGAGGATTTGGACGGCTCAGATTGGTTCTCGCGGTTCTCGCGCTAAGAATGATTCTCGAATGAACTTCTTCCTATATATATATATATATATATATATATATATATATATATATATATAGAGAGAGAGAGAGAGAGAGAGGTAAGATCAATTAAGAACACCTCTTATTTGAAGAACCGTGAGAACACTTCTTAGCCACTAAATCTTTCTAATCTATGGTTGCATTTAATTCATATATTTCTTGTTTTCCTTAAATAGAATATAAGAAAAATAGAGTATTTTAGTCCTAATAAAAAATTCTCTCTCCATCCCATTTTTATCTTGTTTTAATTTTAGATTTTTAAAGAAGTCCAACTACTCCTACTAAGCATTAGTCGTTTGAATAAATTAAAACAAATTACGATGCAAGTATATGAATTCTATAATTTTTTAATATTACTACGATATATACAAATTACTTTGAATATCGGTTTAGAAATGAGGTAGAGTACATGCTTTGGAAGCTTGATTGTGTAGTTCTCATCAATGTTTTTTAGGACGCAAGTCTTTAATTCGTTGATTTAAAATATCGATTGCATTTGTATGTGGTTTGGAATGGTAAAATGCATATATTTTTAGTTATATCGCGTTTGTTTATATTGACGATATCTTTTTAACGTCGAGTTACATATGTTTATCGATCGATCTGCATCTACATATTACATCTTGCATCTGATTTTATTTGCATTTGTTTATTGACTCAAGTTATATATGTGTTGCATCAAAGTATTCTACTTCTATCAAGTTTTTTTTATGATTCTCATTGCAACACATACTTTTTGGGGCTAATTGCATCTAAAATGTTAAGCCTATATCTAATGATTGCATCTAGTTCACGTATACCGAAATATATCAAAAGTGAAATCAAATTATAGAGAATTTAAATATGAATCTAATGGTAAAAAAATATTGATCTAATAATTACATACGCGAAAGATATATATATTTTAAAATCAATGGTATAAAAATATGTTATCTATGGAAAGGTTTTATGAGACATGTGAGAGAGGGGAAGAACATTCAAAATTCCTATTGTGCCCTTTTTAATGATTGGTTTAGAATTGTTCTCACCATTCTTCAATTAAGGGGTGTTCTCTCTAGATCCTTCATATATATATATATATATATATATATATATATATATATATATATATATATATATATATATATATATATATATATATATTATTGATTTATTAATTATTAATATAAATGTTAGTTGGTGATTAAGTTTTGCTTAATTCAAGTTATGGAAATATTCAAAGTTTCCTAATTTATCCTAATCCTATTTTAGTATAAATAGGGGATTAGATGGTGAATTATATATATATTATTGATTTATCCTAATCCTACTTTTCTAAGGATTTTAGAAAGAAAATTTTTCTCTCCTCCCTCTCTCCCATCTTAGCTTTCGGCCGAGAAGAACAAGAAGAACCGAGTTTGGTTCTTGGTGATATCGATCGCAAGTTGCTCTCGTCTTGCCTCATTACAGGTGAGCTATTCTTGAGCAACCAAAGTAATAAGAAAGGTATACACTTTAATTATTAAACATAAATATATATATATACATATTTATGAGAACCTAAATATTTTTTAGAATGGGAGACTCAATCCTAGCCGTCCAATTCCCCCTCCTTCAATGTCATTGCCTACCCATGAAATCCTCACATGCACCCTGCCACACTCGATTCCCCCACGCTTTCCATCCATGAATTCAACTTACAAAATGAACGGCTGAGATTGAGTCTCCGATTCTCTTTTAATTTCTCATTCTCATTTGAACAGTCTCCTACACACACACACACATATATATATATATATATATATATATATATATATATATATATATATATATATATAATATATATATATATATATATATATATATATATAGTGCTTGAATGATGAATAATATGAATGTTCTTTGTTATATTATATTGTTCATATTATTATTTGTACATGCATACACATGTTCCATGATATATATATATTGTGTTAAACTGTGATCCTAACCCCTTCGGGTTTAGGGTGTTAATCCTCAAGTTCCGCCTTGTGAGGATTGACCGGTTTCATCCTTGTATCGGTTTAAACTAATTTGAGTTTGAATCAGAATGACACGAGAAGGTGCTTCAAAACCTAACATAGATTAGAGAAAGTCTATTTTACATGACAAATGTAGGGTTTTGGGTAGATGCTAGGTAGAGAGAGAAATGTTTTTTTAATTTTTATGGTCTCACCATTTAATGTGTAGGTTGATGGAGACCAATGACGGACCTAGGTTATGTGGGAAGGGGTCACGGGACACCGGTCTTTTTACGATTCGTAGTGTGAATTTTCGATTTTTTGAGACGGTGCTACGAGTAAACTTTCGGACTGCTACCGGTGATGCCACCAAAATCAAACGAAAATGAAACTTTTAAAAAAAATGATAAGAAATAATTTAATCTTTCAATTTATACCTTTAAAATACTTTAGTTTTATCTTTAAAATTACATTTTAGTTAACATGGCTTCATATAAATTGTTTTTTGTTTTAAAATTTCACCCTAAAATACCACAACAACAACCGAAACCTCGTTAATCCGATCCGATTAACTAGAAACCCGAGAAAAAACCCGAACCATACCCTCAATTTTATTTAATTTTATATTCGCATTATATAATGCTACTGGTCAATAAAAAATCTGGGTCCGCCCCTGATGGAGACCTCATTTTTCAATTTAGTCTTCCATTGTTCAATAGTAAATCTTTGGTGTTTATCAAATGCTTTTATCTTAACGGTACTAACATGTTTGTCACGATATATTTTTGGTTTAATTGTTACAGACAAAAATGTGAATTTAGGATCAGTTAAATATGTATGTGTTTTTACCGTTAAAAAAAATCTTTAGTATCTTAACCTGACTATGGATTTGTCGACGAAAGTATGGATGAGGTTTTTTTTTTTGAAAGGCAAAAAAGTTAACAAAGATGCAAGCTTCGGCATGGCCATCACCCCCACTTTGCTAACCCCAAATTTTATTACCAATAAACTTCACTCTAGCAAGGTGCTAGAAATACATAGAGTTTGTACACAACCAAGAACACTTGCCTTAAAACTAGAGTAGAAAACTAAGCCAAAAGATTACATATTGCTTGGCTTTTCTATCCAATGATCCAAGTTCAGTTGAAGCTTCTTTCCCCTGTTACTAATCCATAGCTTTGATAAGCTTTGAATAGATGGAAAGATGTCTTCGTGCTTTTTTCTGTCAACCGAGTCATCTTCTGCATGAAGGATATCATTTCTCCATCTCCAAATACTCCAAAGAGTAGTAGCGCAAACAGCAAAAAAGACCCCCGAGATCCTACGACATCTACCACTATGATTAAACAATGCTTTAAAACTCAAAACTGAAGATAATCGTGTGGATTTTAGGTTACACCATGCCCATATTTTCCTCCACACAGCCATCATTTTTTGGCAAGTAAAAAAACAATGATCCAAAGATTCATTCGCACTTCCATAGAAAAAAACAGTTTGGATTTTGGATTTGAATACCTTTTTTCATCAGATTAGTACGAGTAGGTAGTGCATCCATTTCGAAGCGCCAAACAAAAATATTTACTTTTTTTTGAACAAGAGGATTCCAGAGAAGATCATTTTGACTTCCACTTGATGAAGATGCCTCCTGTAAAATTCTAGAAAGACGACCAACCGAGAATGAGCCTTTCTTATCCCAATTCCACCAGCGACGATCCTTACCAGAGCTATTGAAAACTTTAGATGACAGGAGAGATTCCAGATCAATTAAATTCGATAAAGCTCTTCCTCTTAATGTAGAATTCCAATTCCAATCCCTTTGCCAAGCTCCATTCAAATGCCTCCATCTAAACTTAAACGCTACCTGCTTATTGAGCTCTTTTGCATATATCCTCAGAAATAAAGTTTTCAAACAGCTGTCATTACCAATCACATGATCTTCCCAAAATATTGATTGAGATTCTTGCGAAAATTGCTTTTGGAAGGAAGAAATGAAATTCTGCCCAACAACTTTAATACTTTTGCAACACTTTAAAATATATATCCATACACTGCTTCTATTTGAAGGAACAGGGCTGAAAATACCACCATCAGGACCATAAAATTCGACAACGACATCTTTCCAAACACCTACCTCACTAGAGAGAAACCTCCATATCCATTTTTCCAATAAAGCATCATTTTTTGTAGCGTCCCAAAGTTTGAAAGTTTCTTAATTGAAGTTAAGTGGTTAGTTTGTCAATTTTTGAAAGATGATAAGTTCAAGGGCTGTTCTTGCCATTTCAGAAAGTTGAGATATATATGAACCCTTATTTGACTCCTTGTAGTCAAACCTTCAGGAACCACATACACACTCACGATACATACATCACAATCTGTTGTTGCGATTTTTGATCAAGAAACCAGAGAATTGATAGCTGAATTTGATCTTACAGTAATTTAGAAGCAAGAGGTATGAAGTTCCTCTTGATTTGTTTGAGTTTTAGGTCATGGAATTGATTCAAAGGTTGAATCCATGTTCATGTCTTGGTTTGATGTTTATTGTGTAGTTTTGTGGTTTATTTTGTGTTTAAAAGTTAGTAGTAATGGTACAAAACTCATTTATGTACTTGAATCTGAGTTTGGTCAAGTTTTGAGTGTTTGAAGTTGAGATTCGGTTGCTGTCGTCGAGCAGAGTAGAAGCCTTCTGTACCGACTGTCCTTGCAACCGCATGGGTTATCCCTTGCGATCTCAAGGTAGTGTTTCAGTATTTGGTTGTTTTGTCCCTTGCGGCCGTAAGTAAGAGTACTTGTTACCGTAAGGCAGTGTTTTAGAAGATTTGAAGGTTTGGGTCTCTCGCGGTCGCATTGGACTTTACTTGCGACCGTATGGATGTTGGTTAAGGACCTTGCCGTCGCATAGGTTTTGCTTGCGATCGTAAGAAGCCTTTCAGAATTCAATTTAGTTATTTGACTAGTATCTTTCGTAAGTTGAGTATAGATATTACAGTAGTATTGTTTATTGCTTGTAGGCAATAAGAGTTGAAGTCTCGGTGATAGAGAATAGCTTTTTAATTGCTACTAAGGTGAGTGTACTTACCTTTAATCAGATTAGCATATGTATATGCATTAAGTGACTTGTATATCAATTGTATGCTTGATTTGTGATTAATTATGTGAGATTCAGTAGCACTATGTTGTAGTATTTAGTATGATCAGTATACATATATGCACAAGGTGAACAGTATGATATATGTGTTATGATATGTTTATGTAATGAGTTAAGACTATTGTTTCAAGGTTTAATAGCACTCAGATATATTATTCAGTACAGAGATAGGGGTATATTGAGATCCTTATACCTAAACAGAGTGTCAGAGATTTGATTACGCGCGAGGTTTGATCATACCCTGGACTAGTTAATAGTTTGAACAGTTTTGCAGGTGTTCAGCTTGGATGTGAAACATTCCCAGAAGAGTTACTCATGCCTTTATATGTTTATCTGTTCAGTTAGTATGCTCACTAAGCAAAAGCTTAAGTTTTAGTATGTTGTGCATGCATGTAACCAGATTCCAGCAAGGATAAGGCCCCAGTGCTTTGCAGAGTTGGATAGCTTCAAGCTTTTGAAAAGAGTACTTTTAACACTGCTTTTGTGTAGCTATTAGCACTAAAGTGACTTAAACCTGTTTTCCGCAAACTCTGATGTTTTAAAGTGCTAATTATGTAGTAATAGAGTTTTAAAAGCTATTTTAGAAAAATGGTGTTACATTTTTAATCTTGAAATTAATAATTTTCAGCCCCCCGTTTGAATTTGAAATATTGCTAAAAACCCCACCACTTAATCATTTTTTATCTTTCTTTTTAATGCTGTAGAGATAGATGTTTAGGCAACAATTGGTTTATTATATTGTTTATTATTATTATTATTAAATAGATAAATATTTTATACTTTATCTCTTATTATCAAAACTGATTAAATTATGTAAATAACACCAGTCGCAACACGCGAGCTTATAACCACATGGTATATAGAAAGAACTTATAATAATTTATGAATTATAATATTTACTAATTTATTTACTAATTATAAATAATTTAAAACAAACCTGTGTTATACACATGTATCTAACCTAGTATGTATATATATATATATATATATATATATATATATATATATATATATATATATATATATATATATATATAGGCACAAGTTCAAACGAGAACTGTTTTTCGTACGAGAACTGCGAGAACCAATCTAAGCCGTCCAATTCCCCCTCCTTTAATGTCATTGCCCACCCATGAATTCCTAACATACACACTACCACACTTGATCCCCTCCACGCTCTCCATCCATGAACTTCCCATATCCAAAAAACGGCTGAGATTGGTTCTCGCAGTTCTCGTACGAAAAACAGTTCTCGTTTGAACCCTCCTCTCTCTCTCTCTCTCTATATATATATATATATATATATATATATATATATATATATATATATATATATATATATATATATATATATATATATATATATATGTGTGTGTGTGTGTGTGTGTGTGTGTGGGAAGGTTCAAATGAGAATGATAAATTAAATGAGAATGGGAGACTCAATCTCATCCGTTCGTTTTCTAAGTGGAATTCATGGATAGAGAGCGTGGGATGATCGAGTGTGGCAGGGTGCATGTGAGGAATTCATGGTGGGCAATGACATTGAAGGAGGGGGAATTGAACGGTTGGGATTGAGTCTCCCATTCTCATTTAATTTAAGGTTCTCATTTGAACCTTCCAATATATATATATATATATATATATATATATATATATATATATATATATATATATATATAGGGGAGGGTTCCAATGAGAACCGATTTTAGTGCCAGAAATGCAAGAACCAATCTTAGTCGTTGATTTGATAAGTGGAATTCATGGATGGAGAGCGTGGGGAGATCAAGTGTGGCAGGGTGTATGTGACGAATTCATGGGTGGGCAATGACATTGAAAGATGGGGAATTGGACGTCTCAGATTGGTTTTCGCGGTTCTCGCACTAAAAATGGTTCTCAATGAAACTTCTTCCTATATATATATATATATATATATATATTGCATCAACAAATAACCCCTCCTTAAACAAAGAACCTAAAGAACCAATCTGGATCTTTGGATCATCAAAATCAATGGATGAGATTGAACGATGGCAAAACTGTAATTATAATGTATTAATTTAGGAAGAATATGGCAAAAATGTAATTCTTCCCCCACCCCAAACCCACGATTGTTAAAAAAAACCACCAAAAACCTTAAATTGCCATAACTTTTTAAGTTTTGTGAATTTAATCAAAAAAATTATACAAATCTTTTAGTTTTTTAATCCTCTTTTAAACAAGATAACTCTTCCCATATTTTTCTAAATTTTTTTTGAAAATGATTTTTTTTTTGCATTTTGGCAGCTGTAGTGTTTCTGTATACATATTTTGCATTTTGGCAGCATATAGTGTTTCTGTGTACAGATTTTGCATTTTGGCAGCCTTTAGTGTTCCTGTGTACAGATTTTGTATGACAACTGTCACCAATCATAATAAGGTTTGTTTTATATATTGTAAATTTGAATTCGATAAGATTTCAATAATTTAGAATTACCCTTCTTAGCTTATGTAAATAAATAAAAGTCCCAGTTCTTGCAAGAAAAAATTCCGATGTCTCACCTAAAAATCCTATTACATGTATAAATGTCCATTATAACTTAATAAGTAACAAAGTACATTTTTTATGTACATTATTAAATAAAATGTAATGTAATAATAAACATATTAAATATGTTTATCTTACATTATAATAATAATAATAATAATAATAATAATAATAATAATAATAATAATAATAACATTAATAATATTAATAATAAGAATATTAATATAATATTTGAGTCAACCCCATCATTTTACCCAAACCCACACACAACCACCTTAATCATCACCACCTCACCCCCCCCCCCCCCTCATCTTCGGCCGTACCCCCCCCCCCCCTTTCCCCTTCTTTACTTCTATAAATACCACACCAATCTTCCCCATTTCTTCATCCTTTCTCACTTACTAGAACTCTCTCCCACTCTCTCTAAAATTTTCCCTTCAAACATTCTCAAGTAGATCAAGAAGAAGAAGTCATTTCTTTTCTTGAAGAAGGAGAGCTATCTTGAAGGTATAATCACCAACTCTTAACACTAGTTCTTCTAGACTTGTTATTTCTTGCAAAAATCCACCATCTTCATCATCTTTTTCTCTTATTATCTTCTTGAATACTCAAGAAGATAAACTATTAAACACATGCATGTAACAATCTGATTTAAAGGACTTTATCCTACCATTTGAAGTATGGATTTGATCCTACCAAATGTTGTATGGCAAGAAGCATGCATGTGGTTATCTATACTCTTCTTAATAAAAAAGATTGGTGAAAATGATGGATAATAGTCAAGGATTTCAAGTGTACAAAAACATACAATATATATATATATATATATATATATATATATATATATATATATATGAACATGCATGCAAGTATCTACTTATAATAAATGTATAAAGATATATATATATATATATATATATATATATATATATGATTTTATGCATGTGTGTGTGTGTATGATTCTAAAAACTATAAAATATACTATTATGTAGTAATATGTAAAAACTAAAGATACACTAATATTATATATATTTATGCATTCTTATAAAAGAAAATAACTTTATAATGCATTCATGCATCATCAAAGTTAGTCATAAATAAATATAATAGTATGTGTGTTTTTTTTTAAAACAATTATATATATATATATATATATATATATATATATATATATATATATATATATAGCATGTTGCATGGACATCTATTAATACTTTAAGACAAGGTCTACATAAAAGATATATATATATATATATATATATATATATATATATATATATATATATATATATATATATATATATATATATGTGTGTGTGTGTGTGTGTGTGTGTGTGTTGCATGTTTAAAATCGACTATGTATATATATATATTTTTTCGTAAATATACTACCTATATGTATTAAATAAAAATAAATGGAAGTTAAAAATAATAACTACATGCGGTTATAAAAAGATATTCCACAATATAAAAGTGAGAATTATAAAGACTTTAAAACACTACAAACATTAACATAATACCCTTAAAAAGAGTATTACCCTAAAAAGGACCTTACGATGGACATTAAACATAATAGGGAAAAAGGTGCGTCAACGAGTTAAAGAACTAGTAGGACCAACTATTAGTTACAAAGCTTCAACACAAGGTGAGTGTTCACAACCCCTTTTTAAATATGTTTACTCAAATATTTGGGGTGAAAGCATGAATATATAAATGTTTTATTGTTTTATTGACATCATAAATATTTAACTTACGTGCTAATGGTCATAATACTTGATGTACTTGAGTTCTTATTAATAAAAGTCCCTCAACTAGACATTATCCATTAACCTCACTAAAGGGGCCTATGGTACTTGTAGGTAGCGCTATTTGGGGTCGACATCCCCCACTTATGGTTGACGAACTATAGGTGTACTTTACCATCTACTAACGTCATTTAACATAGGCGTTGCGTTAAAAAAATAACGGGCACAGTATGTCGATAGGATTGGAAATGGCTCAAGCTTAGTAAAACATCTATGTATACTCAAAAACCATGCGTATCAAATTTGGGCAATAAACTGTGGTTGGATTAAAGTTTCCATCATTACAAAATTTGTTGGGCCCAAAACCCCAACACTATATTTTATTATTGTTGCATTAAAACTTTATTTTGTGCATATAAAACCTGTGTCCTCACCAACTCTCGTAGTTGACCTTTCTTTTATTCATGTCTTTCAGGTAACCCTCGATAAGTCTTAGATCACATAAGAGCATGTCATGTGTTGACATCATGAAACGAATTTCCAATCAGTTGCTTTTATATTCATGTCAAAGACAATATTCCATTTCTGTACTGTATTTGGATGACTGTAATTTGATCTTAATTTAAAATTATCTGTTATGGTTGGAAATTTTCTATTACCTTGTGCTATGAGACCTTTTGCTGTAACACCTCGTATTTCCGCTTTAGCGGGGTGTGACAAAATTGGTATAAGAGCCGAAGGTTATAGAGAATGTAGTTTTCCTTATGGGGGGAAAAGTCAAACTATAACCGAAGGTTTTCAAAAGATAAAATTTTCCTAAAGCATTTTACTAATGTGACTAAGTTGAGTTTTCCATTATCTTACTTTAATTAAACAAAGCTTGATCACCTATGTTTAATTCAAGTAAGTATGATGAAATACTCACGTTAGTTGTAATAGGACTATGCTTGAATAAAATTTTCTTCCGTTTTTAAGTAAGCATGATTGTGTGTGTGCACTATGCATAACCTTTATTAGACACTCACAATAGTACACTAGTAATTAAGTAGATCATTATCGCATATCAGTATGTCGACCGAGTACACCCCTGGACCGGAGTATGACAGTGAGTCGGAACCCACCGAACACACTCAGAGTACAACAAGGGATGGAAAGGAGCACTCATTATCCGATGAAGAACCATAGGTGTCAAGCAGCTGAAGATCACCAAATCCCTATGCACTACCACCTGGCTTTCTAGAACTAAAAAATAAACCACCAGTCTCACGCACCAGACAAACCGCCCGAAAGACAACAGGATTACCTCCACGCATCCCACCTGGACCCTCGGCACCGATCATTGGCGAGCCGCCTCGGCCTAGGATGGTGGCATCGCGGTACTCCACGACAGTACATGGAGTACGAGTTGTACCTCCTGGATGATAGAAGCCCACACTCGGCAACTGAGACAGCTGACCAATCAGATCGACTTCATGGGAGGACGCTTAGACTGTCAGCGTCACTCGATTGATACACTCGCAGAGATGGCGGAGGGACAGTTCCAGCATACAAACAGAGTTTAAGTGAAGACCCAGGAGGGCATAAGGAAGATATATGTGCAGATAAGGATCCTAGCGGGGATAATACTGGTGATTTGGATCATGGTAGGAATAATAATAGGGAGTCACCTCTGATCTAGCAACCTAGACCCATGAAGACTATTTCTGACTTTTAGCTTTACTAGCAGACTACTAGAACTACTTAGGTCCTTTGGAAATATGATTATGATTGGAAAATTTTGATAAACAGTATGTATACCCGATCATGTTATTTATGTATTGTGATAAATTAGGAAATTTTGCCCTTAATATGTGTACCCAAAATTTATCAATGATATTATGATATTCTAAGAAGTTTCTTATCCTTATGATGTTATCTAGAGCCTGAGAAATGTTATATGATCAAACTTAGCCTTATTAAGACTTAAAATTGACAAGGATTATCTTATCTTCGAGTCATGCCTCCAAGAAGAGAAAACGACTTAGACCAACGGGTGATGGAACGGGTGATAGCTACATTACCTAACATCGTTAGCCAAGTGGCAGCAGGCTTACAAGCTGGACAAAATGCGAATGCGACAAACAGAGACTGCAACTACAAAACCTTTAGGGCCTGCAACCCTAAGGAGTTTTATGGCACTGAGGGAGCTATAGGATTGCTAAACTGGATTGAGAGTATAGAATCGGTTCTTAGTATAAGCAAATGCACGGAAGCCAATAAGGTGGAATTCGCTGCTTGCCTATTACAAGGTCGAGCCTTGTCATGGTGGAACATCCAAGTGCAGACCCGAGGAAGGGAAGTCGCTCATCAACTTACTTGGGCAGAATTCGTAAAACTGCTGAGAGAAGAGTTCTGCTCCAAGAGTGAAACACAGAAGCCGGAAGCTGAGCTGTGGAACCATGAAATGGTGGGAAGTGACATCAGCACGTACATTACCTGCTTTCATGAACTGTCTAAGTTAGTTCCACACTTGGTAACCCCTGAAGAAAACCATATCGATAGGTATATCTGGGGTCTAGCTCCTGAGATACGAGCGAATGTAACCTCGGCAAACCCTACCACACTCCAGAACGCAGTGAATTTGGCCACCAGTCTCACCAATAATGCCATACGATTTGGAATGTTTGCCAGTGACAAGAATAAAGGAAAGAGGAAGATGGAGGAACCTTCGAGGAAGCAATCGGATGAGAGGTTTAGGAGGAACCAAAAGGTTAGCATAAACTATGGAGTTCAGGCACAGACGACAGGAGGAAGAAGGACCTATCCTAGGTGTAACAACTGCGGTAAGCTTCACGAGGGGAAGTGCATCATCTGTCTTAAGTGTTGGGGTTCGTGGTAGAGCACAACGGAAGCAAATAAGGAAATAAATCGAATTTTCAAGATAAAAAACAAATCACAAAGTGAACCCCATAGTGTACCAAACTCTACAACAAGTAATGCAACTAAAACCAGAAGAGAAGGAGATATTTATACCCTTGATGTCTCTCGTCAGTTGTGTGTGCCTTGCTCCAAGATTTGTCTCCTTCTTCTTGAGCTATCCAAGTCCACCCTGAGATGAAACGTGACCTTGGTGTACTAGCACCCCAAGCACTCTTCCTTGTATGAAAGTACTTCTGGAACACAACCTAAAAACCACCAGGAAACTCTCTTGCCTTTTCTCTCTTGAAAGAACTACCTTAGTTTTCTTTGTAAGTGGGTGAAATGTAGCATAAGCCAAGAGACCCAAAGAGAGACAAATGAAGGAGTTTTATAAGCCAAGAATCGACCCCAGGTCTCCCCAAGATCGGCCAGGACTCAATGATGTCTAGGCCATGCATTGGTGGAGAGAGGAGGAGAAAGGAATAAATTTGTTTCTGTCAGGCAGGGTTAGCGCCGCTAACCGCCCATGCTTAGCGCCGCTAACCACTTAAAGTTAGTACCGCTAACGCGGCTGAGATAGCGATGTTTGAGTTAGCATCGCTAACCCTATCCAGGAAACCAACTATCATTATTTATCCTTTCTCACCCTTATCTTTCAGGTTGTTGTCAAGATCAACCCCCGGCGTGTGACCCGATAGGCCCATACATCATCGGTAGCGATCATTTGGCGTACGTGCATCAGTGGGCATGCATTTTGGTGTCAGTGACCAATCATCAAGGGGCCCAAGGATATCTCTCTAAACAGAGGAACAAATTCCTTTGAATACACTGCCCACCACAGTAATCATACTCTGCCCAATTACTTCCTTTATAACAGCCAGTTACGGACTGCGTTTGAAAGCAACTAGAACAAAGCAAACCAAAGTGATGCAGCCACGTGCATCTCCAGTTTGAGGATGAACTGATATTATCATCCTGATTTACTCATGACATGTACCGTAAAGTAAAATCAGGTTTGGGTCGTCCAGTCACTTGAAACACTTTCAAGTATAGGCGAATAATTGTGTCCCCGTGCCCCAATCCCCATTGGACACATGACCAATTACTTCCCTCGGTCTTAGTTCATACTTCCTTCACTTAAAGAATGACCGACTGTGGACATTTAGAATGCAAACACATTCTGGGAAGAGCAAAACATGCTAAGTTGGAACACAGTAAAGATTTTAAGAAATACCCGCAACTTGCGTATTACTAAATCTCATTTAATAATCGATAAATACAATAAATACAATACTACTTCATGTTCCCAAAAGGGTAGATACATCAAATATACTAACCAAATACATAATCAAACCAAATCACTAGCAAATCTAATCCAAATAGCACGTGTATGAGCATCGTGCTTTGCTTGCGATAATGGTTTGGTGAACGGATCCGCCACATTGCTATCCGTGTGTACTCTGCTGATGACAATATCTCCACAATCGACCACGTCCCGGATGTAATGATACTTCCGTGGAATATGCCTCATGCGTCGGTGAGAACTTGGTTCCTTTGCTAGAGCAACCGCACCATCGTTGTCACAAAACACGTCAACAGGGTCAGAAATACTAGGAACCACTCCCAGATCTTGGATGAACTTCCTCCTCCATACAGCCTCCTTCGCAGCTTCACTTGCCGCAATATACTCTGACTCGGTAGTAGAATCGGCCACAGTGTCTTGCTTGGAGCTTTTCCAGGAAATAGCACCACCATTGAGCAGGAACACAAACCCCGATTGAGATCGGCAGTCGTCCCGATCGGTTTGGAAGCTAGCGTCGGAGTAACCAGTTACCCGTATCTCTTCCGCACCTCCATACACTAAGACCATCTCCTTTGTCCTCTGAAGATACATGAGAATGTTCTTCACTGCCGTCCAATGTGCCTCACCAGGGTTGTCTTGATATCTACTTGTCATACTCAATGCACAAGATATATCAGGCCTAGTACATAACATGGCGTACATGATCGAGCCAATTGCCAAAGCATATGGAACTCGCCTCATTACTTCCCGTTCCTCAGGGGAACTCGGGCATTGACCTTTGCTCAACACTAAACCATGTGACATATGTATGAACCCCTTGTTGGAGTCCTCCATCCTAAATCTGTTTAGGACCTTGTCAATGTTCGTACTCTGGCTCAATCCTATCAACCTGCGGGATCTATCTCTATTGATTTTAATCCCAAGAATGTAAGCCGCATCCCTAAGATCCTTCATTGAGAAATACAACTACGCTCCCAATAAGTAGAATATCATCTACATAAAGAACTAGGAATACAACTACGCTCCCACTAGCTCTAATGTAAACGCATGACTCATCCTTGCTCTTAGAGAAGCCAAACTCTTTGACCTTCTCATCAATGCACAGGTTCCATCTCCGAGAGGCTTGCTTAAGCCCATAAATAGACTTCTTAAGCTTGCAGACTTTACCCGGAAACTCTGGATGTACAAAACCCTCAGGCTGTGTCATATACTTATCCTCTGAAAGTGTTCCATTAAGGAACGCGGTTTTGACGTCCATTTGCCAAATCTCATATTCATGAAATGTTGCAATGGCCAAAAGTATCCGGATAGACTTCATCATAGCCACCGGGGAAAAGGTTTCCTCGTAGTCTACACCATGAGTTTGAGTGAAACCCTTAGCCACCAGTCGGGCCTTTAAGGTGTCTACCTCGCCATCCATGCCGATCTTCTTCTTGAAGACCCACTTGCACCCTACGGGTTTACACCCCTGCATGGGATCAACCAAGTCCCAGACTTGATTATCCGACATGGACTGAATCTCGGAATCTATTGCTTCTTTCCACTTGGCTGACTTAGGGCCCACCACAGCGTCCTGGTATTTGGTAGGCTCATCAGAGACCACTACCATGTCGGTGCCCTCAGATATGTTAAAACCATATCTCTCTGGCTCATGCCGAATTCTACCAGATCTTCTAATAGGCAATGGGTTTACATCATCTCCAGCATCATCATGCTGAGAACCAACCCTCTCAGGTTGTGAGCTAGTCCCAACATCAGGTTCTACATTGGCAGTCTCTTGAATTTCTTCAAGATCAACCTTTCTCCCACTAGCATCTTTGGATAGCAATTCCCTTTCAAGGAACATTGCCTTTCGAGCAACAAATACCTTGTTCTCCGAAGGTTTGTAAAACAAATATCCCCCAGCTGGATAACCAATGAAAAAACACCTTTCGGCCCTAGGCTCCAACTTGTCCTCAACCTCACGCCTCACGTAGGCTGGACAACCCCAGACCTTTAAATATGAAATGGATGGAACCTTTCCATTCCACATCTCATACGGTGTTTTCTTAACCTTCTTTGTTGGTACAAGGTTAAGGATTCTACCGGCCGTTTCAATCGCATATCCCTAAAACGTAACGGGAACATCCGTACAAACCATCATAGACCGAACTATATCTAACAATGTCCGGTTCCTCCTCTCGGCGACACCATTTAATTGTGGCATCCTAGGAGGGGTCAATTGCAAGACAATCCCACAACCCTTTAGATGTTCACGGAACTCGGAACTAAGATACTCACCGCCTCTATTAGATCGTAGCATCTTAATCCTTTTCCCTAGTTGATTTTCCACTTCGTTTTGATAAGTCTTAAACACCTCAAAGGTATCCGACTTTTGTCTCACCAACTAGACATACCCGTATCGACTATAATTATCAATAAAGGTAATGAAGTAGCGGGAATAATCTCTTGTGGCATGCTTGAACGGACCACACACATCAGTGTGAACTATATCTAACAAGTCTTGCGCCCTCTCACAAACACCTGTTAAGGGTGCTTTGGTCATCTTGCCCAATACACAAGATTCGCATACTTCATTAGACCCGTGGTCAAATGATTCCAAGATCCCATCCGCTTGGAGCTTGGCGATGCGTTTCTTGTTTATATGGCCTAACCGACCATGCCATAGAGATATTTTATCCAAAACACTTTTGGATCCCAAATCAACATTCATGATTGATCTATTTTTTTCAAGCTTACGCTTGTCTCATATATGCCATGACATGGAAGTGCATTAAAATAAAAGACATGATCTTTGTAACACAAAATGCTACCATTCTCAAATTTATAGTCAAAACCAATGTCATACAAGGCATAAAAAGATAAAATGTTTCTTGCCACGCAGGGCGAATAAGAAACATTATCTAAAACAATAGATAAGCCAGAAGGAAAGGCGAGCTCCACACTCCCAATCTTCTCAACCGGGACAACCGCTTTGTTTCCCATGATGAGATCCAGCTCTCCATCAACCAAGTCTCTACTTCTTCCTAGTACCTGCACATTAATACAAACGTGAGTACCACACCCGCTGTCTAAAACCCAGGCGTTAGAAGTAGAAGTGTTATGGAGTTCAATCATGTACGTACCGGAGGTAGCGGCACCTTTAGCTCGAATCTTCTTGATCTTCTCCGTATACTTGGGGCAACTACGACGGTAGTGTCCCTTCTCCCGACAGAAGTAGCAGGTTGCCTCTTCCGGCGAGGTGGCAGTGGGAGCCACTTGCTTCCCCTTCGTCTCCGAGGTTGGGTTAGGTTTAGGCTTCGGCCCTTGGGCCTTGGCCTTCCCCTTTCCTTTCCCCTTCGTACCCGAAGCGGGTTTCTTCCGCTTCTTGCCACCCTCGTTGATGGTAAGGACGGTAGTGGAGGTGGAGGGCTTAGACTTGGCAAGCTCGCCCTCAGCAGTCTTGAGCATGCCATGTAGCTCCATTATGGACTTGTCCATACTATGCATATGGAAGTTCACAATGAACGGACCATATGCCGGAGGAAAGGATTGGAGGATGATATCAACCGCCAACTCATTCCCCATGGGAAAGCCCAACTCCTCAAGCTGATCCACGTACCCTTTCATCTTTAGCACGTGGGAGCTTACATTGCCGCCCTCCTGCATCCTGAAACCGATGAAGGCCTTGACACACTCATAGAGTTCTTGCCGTACCCGCTGTTGGAACATGTCCTTCAGGTGAGATATCATCTCAAACGTACTCACTTTCTCGAATTGCCTTTGCAATTCGGGACTCATGGTCGTTAGCATAAGGCAAGTCACGTCGTTTGTATCCTTGAGGCGCTTTTCATACGCCTCTCGGACGGCCCTCGCCGCGTTGGTAGCCAGAGGTTCCGAAAGAGGTGACTCAAGGACCTCTAGGTTCATTTCATGGCGAAGCACAATTCGCAAAGTCCTATGCCAATCCATAAAGTTTGGCACCGTGAGTTTCTCCTTCTCAAAAAATGGACGGAGTGACATGTTGGTGGTGTTGGTGGTGTTGGTGTTGCTAGTAGATGTCATCTACAAGCAAAGTACGAAAAGGTTAGTTATGATGTATTAAATCCTTGTTAAAATAATTTCCCACTTGTTATAAAACAAATTATATTAACAAGGGCTAAGAACCTCAAAATACCCTAATCAATGACGGGTTTTCTGTGGATCATTTCATAGAGCTATTTTAGGCCGGTAAACACTTTACCAATTGCAATCCGTGATCATAACTCTTAAGCACTTGCAGGATCCTAGGTACTCTTAGCACCCATTTGGCATGTTTGATCCCTCCACACCAATTCCTCATTAACCCACTTTGATAACTCGGCTAGAGCTCGACAACTACCAATGTGTTTTAAGTCTTGTAATTGTAAATCGTCCGTCAAGATACACTGTGGTACTCTAGCCCAATGGCCGGCTTGGCTAGAGCACGACAACCGACCTTGCGAGTTGCCACACGCGCCTTCCACACAGTTACACAAAACCGATCTCGGCTAGAGCTCGACGACCAATCTTGTTTCACTAGATTCGGGCAGTGTCATCTTACGGGTGGTGTGAGATTTACTTTTGAAAAACGGATTTTTGTTTCTCCGGTTAAAACATTTTTAAACAATTCTTGTCTATCCGGCGCGCGGAGTTTGTAAACCTATTTAAAAACTCTTTGATTTTATTATTTTGAAAAATTTCCTAGCATGCGAAGATCCTAAACATCCATGCAAGAAAAAAGTACAAAATAAAATTAACCACGCATGTAATACGTATCCGGTAACGAGCAAATCCTATGCGCCTTGCCCGTGAGCCAACGGGCAAGACTAAGTCATCTAAGGACTAGACCGAATGACTTGATGTGTGCTCCTTCCACTTGATTCATCACGTCTCCTCCCGAACTCCGGATCCAAGTACGCCAACACACCCTCCAAGGTTCTTGTTGGATACTTCGGTTCTCCTTTTACAATATACAAATTTAAAAGGAAATGGCATGCAAGCCACAATTTACTATTCCAAGCTAATACTACAAATTACAAAGAACAGAAAATTGGCATGCAAGCCGTTAAATATACAAACCGAATGAATAGATTAATTATTACAAACCATTGTGGTACAAACCACCAAATGAATGAATACATTAATCAAATCAACCAAACACATCACATAGGTCTTATGGCTCAAAGTGTTACCGGATGCAAATACTACAACCACATACAAGAAACATAAAACTACACATGGTGTGCCACACAAAACCATGTAAATCTTATATGTCTTGGTTAAGATTATCTAATCACTCAAGCCACTAATAATCCCATGTACATATGCATTAGGAACCTTGAACAAATCAAAATTCCATAGTCATATATACACAATGTAAGTATATATGCAATTAACCATTTTCATGCCAACATGTTAATCCACATATAAATACACCAACCAAGACATAAGGCAACTTAAACAAAGCACATCTCAAATTCTGGAACAATTCTAGAAAGTACAAGTAGCCTAAAAATCCAACAAAATTGATTTAAGGCAAAAACTTGCATTCTGCCAGAACGGGTTAGCGCCGCTAACTATAGAGAGTTAGCGCCGTTAACTCCAGTTTAGCGCCGCTGTCACGAGACGACATAGCGACCGGTACAGACGGTTTAGCGCCTCTAACATAGACAGGTTAGCACCGCTAAACCCTGGACAGAACCAAAAATCACATTTTTCGGATTTTCAAAGCCACCAAGTGCAAAACCAGTGTAGAGGAGGCTCTGATACCACTGTTGGGGTTCGTGGTAGAGCACAACGGAAGCAAATAAGTAAATAAATCGAATTTTCAAGATCAAAAACAAACCACAAAGTGAACCCCATAGTGTACCAAACTCTACAAGAAGTAATGCAACTAAAACCAGAAGAGAAGAGAGATTTATACCCTTGATGTCTCTGGTCGGTTGTATGTGCCTTGCTCCAAGCTTTGTCTCTTTCTTCTTGAGCTATCCAAGTCCACCCCGAGATGAAACGTGACCTTTTTGTACTAGCACCCCAAGCACTCTTCCTTGTATGATAGTACTTCTGGAACGCAACCTAAAAACCACCAGGAAACTCTCTTGCCTTTTCTCTCTTGAAAGAACTACCTTAGTTTTCTTTGTAAGTGGGTGAAATGTAGCATAAGCCAAGAGACCCAAAGAGAGACAAATGAAGGAGTTTTATAAGCCAAGAACCGACCCCAGGTCTCCCCATGATCGGCCAGGACTCAATGATGGCTAGGCCATGCATTGGTGGAGAGAGGAGGTGAAAGGAATACAGTTGTTTCTGTTGGAGTATGCCCACTGATACACGTACGCTAAATGATTACTACCGATGATGTATGGGCCTATCGGGTCACACGCCGGGGTTGACCTTGACACAACCTAAAAGATGAGGGTAAGAAAGGATAAATAATGATGGTTGGTTTCCATCAGGGGTTAGCGGCGCTAACCCTAGCGTCGCTAAAACAGCCGCGTTAGCGGCCCTAACCTTGGGCGGTTAGCGGCGCTAACTGTGGGTGGTTAGCGGCGCTAAACCTGCCTGACAGAAACAACTTTATTCTTTTCACCTCTAGACTCCACCAATGCATGTGTTTTGTGATGATTAGTCTTGGGCCGACTTGGGGAGACCTGGAGTCGTGGGTTGCTCTATAAAACCATGCATAACTCTCTCATTCTCACTCTTGGCCATTTTGTTACAAGAAAAACACTTAGAACTTTTGTGAGAGTTGCTAAGTTCAAACAAGAGAGAAAGAGAGCAGGTTCCTGGTGGTTTCTTGGTTGTGTTCCAGAAGTATTTTCATGATAGTGAAGAATACTCGGGGTGCTAGTACACCAAGGTCTCGTTGCACTCGGGGTGGACTTCGATAGTGAGAGAAGGAGCCGAGCAAGGAGGTGTACGATTCGGAGCTAGCCACACATAACCATCAGAGACATCTAGGGTATAATACTCTCACTTTCTCTTCTGTTTAGTTGCTTAACTTAGTTGTAGAGTTAGATCCATTTATGGGGTTCACTTTGTAGTCTTGTTTTTTGCTTGAAATTTCGATTTTGTACCTTGCATGCTTCCGTTGCTGTGTACCACGAACCCCAACAGTGGTATCAGAGCCATCTCTACACTGGTTTTGCACTATATGGCCTGGAAAATCAGAAAAATGTGATTTTTGGTTCTGTCTAGGGTTTAGCGGCGCTAACTTTTCCATGTTAGCGGCGCTAAACCTTCTGTAGCGGCCACTAAGCCGTCTCGCGATAGCAGCGCTAACCTGGAGTTAACGGCGCTAACTTTTATAGTTAGCGGCGCTAACCCTTCTGGCAGAATGCAAGTTTTGATTTTAAAATCAATTTTGTTGGATTTTTAGGCTTGATGTACTTTCTGGAATTATTCCAGAATTTGGGATGTGTTTAGATTAAGTTGCCTTATGTCTTGGTTGATGTATTTATATGTGTATTAACATTTAGACATGAAAATGGTTAATTACATATACTTACATTGTGTACATATGACTATGGAATTTTGACTTGTTTAAGGTTCCTAATGCATATGTACATAGGATTATTTGTGCCTTGAGGATTATTTTGTTTCTCCGGAAACAATATGAGCCATAAGACCTATGTGATGTGTTTGGTTGTTTAAATTAATGTATTCATTCATTTGGTGGTTTGTACCACAATGGTTTGTAATAATAAATTTATTTATTCGGTTTGTATACTTAACGGCTTGCATGCCCATTTTCTATTCTTTGTAATTAGTAGTATTAGCTTAGAATAGTAAATTGTGGCTTGCATGCCATTTCCTTTTAAATTTGTAAATTGTAAAAGGAGGACCGAAGCAACCAACAAGGACCTTGGAGGGTGTCTTGGCATACTTGGATTCGGAGGTCGGGGTGGAGATGCAATGGATCAAGTAGGAGTAGAACACATCAAGTCATTCGGTCTAGTCCTTAGATGACTTAGTCTTGCCCGTTGACTCACGGGAAAGACACATAGGATTGGCCTGTTACCAGATATGTATTACATGCGTGGTTGATTTTATTTTGTGTATTTTCTTGCATGGATGATTGGCCCGCCACATAGACAAGAATTGGTTAAAAGAGTTTTAACCGGAGAAACAAAAACCTGTTTTTCAAAAAGTAAATCTCACACCACCCGTAAGATGACACCGCCCAAATCTAGTGAAACAAGATTGGTCGGGCTCTAGCTAAGATCGATTTTGCGTAACTGTGTGGAAGGCGCGTGTGGCAACTCGCAAGGACCATTGTCGAGCTTTAGCCGAGCCGGCCATTGGGCTAGAGTACCACCGTGTATCTTGACGGACGATTTACAAATTCCAAGACTTAAACACAATGGTAGTTGTCGAGCTTTAGCCGAGCTATCAAAGTGTATTAATGAGGAATTGGTATGGAGGGATCAAACATGCCAAATGGGTACTAAGAGTACCTAGGATCCCGCAAGTGTCTAAGAGTTGTGATCACGGATTACAATTGGTAAAGTGTTTACCGGTCTAAAATAGCTCTATGAAGTGATCCACGGAAAACTCGTCATGGATTAGGGTATTTTGAGGTTCTTAGCCCTTGTTATTATAATTTGTTTTTATAACAAGTGGGTAATTATTTTAACAAGGATTTAATACATCATAACTAACCAATTTCGTACTTTGCTTGTAGATGGCATCTACTAGCAACACCAACACCACCAACATGTCACTCCGTCCATTTCTGGAAAAGGAGAAACTCATGGGACCAAACTTCATTGATTGGCATAGGACTTTAAGAATTGTCCTACGTCAAGAGATGAAGCTAGAGGTCCTTGAGTCACCTCTTCCGGAGGCGCCGGCTATCAATGCGCCAAGAGCCGTGAAGGACGCGCATGAAAAGCGTGTCCGTGACACTAATGATGTCACTTGCCTAATGCTAACAACCATGAGTCCCAAATTGCAAAGGCAATTCAAGAAAGTGAGTGCGTTTGAGATGATTTCTCAGCTTAAGGACATGTTCCAATTGCAAGCAAGGCAAGAGCTTTATGAGTGTGTCAAGGCTTTTGTCGGTTGTAAGATGCTGGAGGGCGGCAATATCAGCTCCCACGTCCTTAAGATGAAAGGGTACGTGGATCAGCTTGAGGAGTTGGGCTTTACCATGGGGAAAGAGTTGGCGGTTGAAATAATCCTCCAATCTTTGCCTCCGTCATATGCACCGTTCATTGTGAACTTCCATATGCATAGTATGGATAAAACCATTATGGAATTGCACGGCATGCTCAAGACTACTGAGTCCGAGCTTGCCAAGGCAAAGCCCTCCACCTCCACTGCCATCCTAGCCATCAACGAGGGTGGCAAGAATCGGAAGCAACCCGCTTCGGGTATGAAGGGGAAGGGAAAGGGGAAGGCCAAGGCCCTAGGGCCAAAGCCCAAACCTAACCCAACCCCGGAGCCGAAGGGGAAGCAAGTGGCTCCCGCTGCCACCTCTCCAGAAGAGGCAACCTGCTACTTCTGCGGGTAAAAGCTACGAGCTAAAGGTGTCGCTGCCTCCGGTACGTACATGATTGAACTCCATAACAATTCTATTTCTAACGCCTGGGTTTTAGACAGCGGGTGTGGTACTCACGTTTGTAATAATGTGCAGGTACTAAAAAGAAGTAGGGACTTGGTTGATGGAGAGCTGGATCTCATCATGGGAAACAAGGCGGTTGTCCCAGTTGAGAAGATTAGGAGTGTGGAGCTCGCCTTTCCTTCCGGCTTATCTATTGTTTTGTTAAATGTATCTTTTGCGCCCTGCGTGGCAAGAAACATTATTTCATTGTATGCCTTGTATGACGATGGATTTAACTTTAAATTTGAGAATGGTAGCATTGAATGTTACAAAGATCATGTCTTTTATTTTAAAGCATTTCCATGTCATGGCATATATGAAACAAGCATAAGCTTGCAAAACAATAGATCAATCATTAATGTTGATTCGGGATCCAAAAGTATTTTTGGATAAATTATCTCTATGGCATGGTCGGTTAGGCCACATAAACAAGAAACGCATCACCAAGCTCCAAGCGGATGGGATCTTGGAATCATTTAACCACGGGTCTAATGAAGTATGCGAATCTTGTGTATTGGGAAGATGACCAAAGCACCCTTCACCGGTGTTTGTGAGAGGGCGCAAGACTTGTTGGATATCGTTCACACGGATGTGTGTGGTCCGTTCAAGCATTCCATAAGAGATCATTCCCCCTACTTCGTTACCTTTATTGATGATTATAGTCGATACGGGTATGTCTACTTGGTGAGACAAAAGTCGGATACCTTTGAGGTGTTCAAGACTTATCAAAACGAGGTGGAAAATCAACTAGGGAAAAGAATTAAGATTCTACGATTTGATAGAGGCGGTGAGTATCTTAGTTCTGAGTTCCGCGAACATCTAAGGAGTTGTGGGATTGTCTCGCAACTAACACCTCCGAGGACGCCACAACTAAATGGTGTCGCCGAGAGGAGGAACCGGACATTATTAGATATGGTTCGGTCTATGATGGTTCGTACGGACGTTCCCGTTACGTTTTGGGGATATGCGATTGAAACGGCTGGTAGAATCCTTAACCTCGTACCAACAAAGAAGGTTAAGAAAACACTGTATGAGATGTGGCATGGAAAAATTCCATCCATTTCATATTTAAAGGTCTGGGGTTGTCCTGCCTACGTGAGACGTGAGGCTGAGGACAAATTGGAGCCCAGGGCCGAAAGGTGCTTTTTCATTGGTTATCCCGCCTGGTCTATGGGATATTTGTTTTACAAACCTTCGGAGAACAAGGTATTTGTTGCTCGAAGGGCAGTGTTCCTTGAGAGGGAACTGCTATCCAAAGACGCTAGTGGGAGAAAGGTTGATCTTAAAGAAATTCAAGAGCCTGCCAATGTAGAACCTGATGTTGGGACTAGCTCACAACCCGTAAGGGTTGATTCTCAGCATAATGATGCTCGAGATAATGTCAACCCATTGCCTATTAGAAGATCTGGTAGAAGTCGGCATGAGCCAGAGAGATATGGTTTTAACATATCTGAGGGCACCGACATGGTAGTGGTCTCTGATGAGCCTACCAAATACCGGGACACTGTGGTGGGCCCTGAGTCTGCCAAGTGGCTAAAAGCAATGGAATTTGAGATTCAGTCCATGTCGGATAATCAAGTCTGGGACTTGGTTGATCCCGTGCCGGGGTGTAAACCCGTAGGGTGTAAGTGGGTCTTCAAGAAGAATATCGGCATGGATGGCGAGGTAGACACCTTCAAGGCCCGACTGGTGGCTAAAGGTTTTACTCAAACTCATGGTGTAGACTATGAGGAAACCTTTTCCCCGGTGGCTATGATGAAGTCTATCCGGATACTTTTGGCCATTGCCGCATTTCATGATTATGAGATTTGGAAAATGGACGTCAAAACCGCGTTCCTTAATGGAACACTTTCAGAGGATGTGTATATGACATAGCCTGAGGGTTTTGTACATCCAGAGTTTCCGGATAAAGTCTGCAAGCTTAAGAAGTCCATTTATGGGCTTAAGCAAGCCTCTCGGAGCTGGAACCTGTGCTTCGATGAGAAAGTCAAAGAGTTTGGCTTCTCTAAGAGCAAGGATGATCCATGCGTTTACATTAGAGCTAGTGGGAGCGTAGTTGTATTCCTAGTTCTTTATGTAGATGATATTCTACTAATTGGGAACGATGTCCCAACTTTGCAATGGGTAAAAGCCTGGCTAGGGAGTTATTTTTCAATGAAAGATCTTGGGGATGCGGCTTACATTCTGGGGATTAAAATCTATAGAGATAGATCCCGCAGGTTGATCAGATTGAGCCAGAGTACGTACATTGACAAGGTCCTAAAGAGATTTAGGATGGAGGACTCCAAAAGGGGGTTCATACCTATGTCACATGGTTTAGTGTTGAGCAAAGCTCAAAGCCCGTGTTCCCCTAAGGAACGGGAAGTAATGAGGCGAGTCCCATATGCTTCAGCTATAGGCTCGATCATGTACGCCATGTTATGTACTAGGCCTGATGTATCTTGTGCATTAAGTATGACAAGTAGATATCAAGCCAACCCTGGCGAGGCACATTGGACGGCAGTAAAAAACATTCTCAAGTATCTTCGGAGGACAAAGGAGATGTTCTTTATTGTATGGAGGTGCGGAAGAGCTACGGGTGACTGGTTACTCCGATGCTAGCTTCCAAACCGATCGGGACGACGGCCGATCTCAATCGGGGTTTGTGTTCCTGCTCAATGGTGGTGCTATTTCCTGGAGAAGCTCTAAGCAAGACACTGTGGCCGATTCTACTACCGAGTCAGAGTATATTGCGGCCAGTGAAGCTGTGAAGGAGGCTGTATGGATGAAGAAATTCATCCAAGATCTGGGAGTGGTTCCTAGCATTGCCGACCCTGTTGAGGTGTTTTGTGACAACGAGGGTGCGGTTGCTTTGGCAAAGGAACCAAGGTCTCACCGACGCACGAGGCATATTCCGCGGAAGTATCATTACATCTGGGACGTGGTCGATAGTGGAGACATTGTCATCAGCAGAGTACACACGGATAGCAATGTGGCGGATCCGTTCACCAAACCTTTATCGCAAGCAAAGCATGATGCTCATACACGTGCTATTGGGATTAGATTTGCTAGTGATTGGGTTTGATTATATATTTGGTTAGTATATTTGATGTATTTACCCCTTTTGGGAACATGAAGCAGTGTTGTATTTATTGTATTTATCGATTATTAAATGAGATTTAGTAATACGCAAGTTGCGGGTATTTCTTTAAATCTTTACTTTGTTCCAACTTTGCATGTTTTGCTCTTACCTGAATGCGTAAGCATTCTAAATGTCCGCAATTAGTCATTCTTCACGGGAAGGAAGTATGAACTAAGACGGAGGGAAGTAATTGGTCATGTGTCCAATGGGGATTGGGGCACGGGGACGCAATTCTTCGCCTGTACTTGAAAGTGTTTCAAGTGACTGGACGACCCACACCTGATTTTACTTTATGGTACATGTCATGAGTAAATCAGGATGATAATATAAGTTCATCCTCAAACTGGAGATGCACGTGACTGCATCACTTTGGTTTTCTTTGTTCTAATTGCTTCCAAACGCAATCCGTAACTGGCTGTTATAAAGGGAGTAGTTGGGCAGAGTATGATCACTGTGGTGGGGAGTGTAAGTCAAAGGAATTTTTTCCTCTGTTTAGAGAGATATCCTTGGGCCCCTCGATGATTGGTCGCTGACACCAAAATGAATGGCCATGCTCAAAGCTTGCAATAATTTATGATTTATTGCAACTTGTATATTTTGGTCACCACCAATCTAGATCGAGAAACATAATCGTGAACGAATGGAGAATGACTTTGTACCATGTCTCGTGTTCACTTGGATATCGCGAGCAAAAGGATGATTGATCACTTATCGATAGAACCTTTTCACATGGGATGCATATTGGTTTTTGTGTTGAAGACAAAACCCATACTGACTTGGGGACAGAGATGTCTTGCTAGAGGCCGCTCTCTGTTTGTGATCTATTAGGTACGGTGAGTCATGTGCAAGTGGGAGTCTGTTAGAGTATGCCCACTGACACACGTACACTAAATGATTACTACCGATGATGTATGGGCCTATCGGGTCACACGCCGGGGGTTGACCTTGACACAACCTAAAAGATGAGGGTGAGAAAGGATAAATAATGATAGTTGGTTTCCAGTAGGGGTTAGCGGCGCTAACCCTGGCGTCGCTAAAACAGCCGCGTTAGCAGCGCTAACCTTGGGTGGTTAGCGGCGCTAAACCTGCCTCACAGAAACAACTTTATTCTTTTCACCTCTAGACTCCACCAATGCATGTGTTTTGTGATGATTAGTCTTGGGCCGACTTGGGGAGACCTGGAGTCGTGGGTTGCTCTATAAAACCATTCATAACGCTCTCATTCTCACTCTTGGCCATTTTGTTACAAGAAAAACACTTAGAACTTTTGTGAGAGTTGCTAAGTTCAAACAAGAGAGAAAGAGAGCAGGTTCCTAGTGGTTTCTTGGTTGTGTTCCAGAAGTATTTTCGTGATAGTGAAGAATACTCGGGGTGCTAGTACACCAAGGTCTCGTTGCACTCGGGGTGGACTTCGATAGTGAGGGAAGGAGCCGAGCAAGGAGGTGTACGATTTGGAGCTAGCCACACACAACCATCAGAGACATCTAGGGTATAATACTCTCACTTTATCTTCTGTTTAGTTGCTTAACTTAGTTGTAGAGTTAGATCCATTGATGGGGTTCACTTTGTGGTCTTGTTTTTTTCTTGAAAATCGATTTTGTACCTTGCATGCTTCCGTTGCTGTGTACCACGAACCCCAACAGTTTATGTCAGGCAGGGTTAGCGCCGCTAACCGCCCATGCTTAGTGCCGCTAACCACTTAAAGTTAGCGCCGCTAACGCGGCTGAGATAGCGACGTTTGAGTTAGCCTCGCTAACCCTGTCCAGGAAACTAACTATCATTATTTATCCTTTCTCACCCTCATCTTTCAGGATGTTCTCAAGATCAACCCCTGGCGTATGACCCGATAGGCCCATACATCATCGGTAGCGATCATTTGGCATACGTGCGTCAGTGGGCATTCTCCATCATTAAGTGGAAGAGAGGAGGCCATTATGCCAATGATTGTAAGGCACGACCATGCAACAGATGTGGGAGTTTGGAGCATCATCCACTTGTATACCCCCGTCCCAACCAGGGATAGGATGCTAATCAAAACCGCCAAGTGAACGAGCAGGGTCAAGGAGGCCAAGCTAGAGGACGAGTGTTTGAGATTGGAATGGATGAAGCTAGACCGAATGCGGATGTTGTTGCAGGTACTTTCCTTCTAAATGAAAATTATGCATCAGTGTTATTTGATTCGGGAGCAGATAGGAGTTTTGTGTCATTGGAGTTTAGGACAACGCTTAACTTGAAACCTGAAAAGATGAAAGAAGCATATACCATAGAGTTTGCTAATGGTCAGGAAGCTAGGGTTAAGGATATAATTATTGGTTCTACATTGAACTTAGCTCGTAAGACATTTAGTATAGACTTAATCCCAATTAAGTTAGGAAGCTTCGATGTAATTATCGGCATGGATTGGCTTACTAAATATCGAGCGGAGATATGTTGCTTCGAGAAAATCATACGCATCCCTATGCCTAGAGGCGAAAAACTCGTCATATACGGACAAAAGTCGGGAAGAAATTTGAAAATAGTATCTTGCATGAAGATGCAGAAATACTTGAGAAATGGAAACGAGGCATGCTTAGCTCACGTCACTAACAAGGATACAGAAGAGCAGCGCATCCAGGAAATCCCCATAGTTCGAGATTACCCTGAGGTTTTCCCCAAGGAATTACCAGGGTTACCTCCGAACCATCAAGTCGAATTTCATATCGACTTAGTTCCTGGAACAGCGCCAGTGGCTAAGGCACCTTATCGCTTAGCGCCATCGGAAATGCAAGAATTGTCAGCACAACTTCAAGAATTGCTTGACAAAGGGCTCATCCGACCAAGCTCGTCCCCTTGGGGAGCTCTAGTCCTTTTCGTTAAAAAGAAGGACGGGTCATTACGGATGTGCATAGATTATAGGGAACTTAATAAGTTGACAATTAAAAATCGATATCCACTTCCCAGGATTGATGATTTGTTTGATCAACTTCAAGGAGCCACGTATTTTTCAAAGATCGATCTACGTTCGGGATATCATCAATTGAGAGGTTGTGAGGCGGATATTCCTAAAACAACATTTAGGACTCGTTACGGACACTATGAGTTCTTAGTTATGCCTTTTGGGTTGACAAATGCTCCAACTTTCTTCATGGATTTGATGAATAGGGTCTGTAGACCATATTTGGATAGATTTGTTATCGTATTCATCGACGATATACTCATTTATTCACAAAGCAAGGGAGACCACGAACGGCATTTGAAGTTGGTGTTAACACTACTTAAGGACCAAAAGTTGTATGCAAAATTCTCTAAGTGTGAATTTTGGATTCGCGAAGTACACTTTCTTGGTCATGTGGTTAATAAGAATGGGATTCAAGTAGATCCGGCAAAGATTGAGGCAATTAAGCAATGGGAAGCACCAAAAACACCAACCGAAGTTCGCCAATTTCTTGGGTTGGCAGGTTACTACAGGCGATTCATAGCAAACTTTTCAAAGATTGCATAACCGCTAACCACACTAACCCATAAAGATAAGAAATTTATCTGGGGAGAGAAACAGGAAGAAGCATTTCAAACTCTCAAGCACAAATTATGTAATGCTCCTGTCTTAACTCTACCTAAAGGAACATATAACTTAGTGGTTTACTGCGATGCTTCACATCAAGCACTTGGGTGTGTATTGATGCAGAAAGATAAGGTCATCGCTTATGCGTCAAGACAACTAAAGGTTCACGAGAAAAACTACACTACCCATGACTTGGAACTTGGAGCAGTGGTGTTTGCTCTTAAGATTTGGAGACACTACTTGTATGGCTCTAAGTGTACCATCTACACTGACCACAAAAGTCTTCAACATATTCTAGATCAGAAAATGCTCAATATGAGGCAATGGAGATGGGTTGAACTACTCAATGATTATGACTGCAAAATCAAATACCACCCTGGCAAATAAAATGTGGTAGCGGATGCGTTAAGTAGGAAGGAAAGAGTGAAGCCTTCTAGGGCTAGAGTTATGGGAGCATTGGTCCAAAGCAGTTTAAAGAGTCGGATTATGAAGAGTCAGGAAAAGGCGTTACAAGAAGAGAATCTAAAGGATGAAGCCTTATACCACTTAGAATCCAGATTCGTAACTAAGACGGATGGAGTGCGCTATTTCGAGAACAGAGTATGGATCCCGAAATACAACAATACAAGGCTAACTATTCTGGATGAAGCACATCAGTCAAAATACTCCATACTGTTGGAGTATGCCCACTGACGCACGTATGCCATTAGGATCACTGCCAATATAGTGTGGGCCTATTGGGTCACACACCGGGGATCAATCCTGACAGCAATGAAGGATGAGGGACTGAAAGTGTTAAAGTGGAGAAGTTGGTGTGCAGGAAGATTACGCGACGTGGTACTTGTTAGGGTACGCGACGCGGATGTTCCGCGGCGCGGAAACCTACGGGTACGCGGCGCTTAAATAGTCTGACAGCATGCAACTTTTGGCTCCACCTCCTTTTTGGGCCAATGAGAGGCTTTGCTTATCTTGGCCGGGCTTTGGGAGATTAAATTCTCTTTTCTGGCTCATTTGAATAAGAAGGAAACTAGTTTTTCTATCAAACTCTCTCTCTCTAGAAAACCCTTGAAACTACGTGGCACTTTGAGAGATCTTTGATCTTCTAGTGAGTGCATGTGATGTATAGTCACGGTTTTGTGAGAGTTTTGCTGTCCTTGTGGTGGATTCAAGTCCTTGAAGTTCATCCAAGCAAGCTAGTACTTGTGGATTGAGTAAACCCGGGGTGCATCAACAATAGAGAGGAGCTCGATTGGCTTCTTCGTCATTACCACCATTTCCCACAAATTACTGAAGCTAAGGAGGAAGGTATATCTTATTTCTCTTCTTTTTCCATGTTGCAAATACTAGTTATAGAGATTGGTCCATTTTGGGGTTTTATGCTTTGCATGTTTGTACATTTGGCATTGCATGTTGTTTTCTTTGCTTCCGCTGTGTTCCTCAAACCCCAACAGTGGTATCAGAGCCACCTCTATACTGTATTTGCACATGGTGGCCTGAAAAATCCGAAAATAAGTTTTGGTTTTCTGTCCAGTGGCTTTCCGCGGCGCGGAACTCTTGTGGTCACGCGGCGCGGGGAAATGACGGGACGAAATTTGGGATTTCTGTCAGGATGGTTACGCGGCGCGGAATTTTTTCTGGGTCCGCGGCGCGGAATTTGCCTGGGCAGAATCTGTTTTGCTTTTTGTTAAAGGAAAATTATTTTTGGGTTTTTGGCACTAAATTTTGGTTTCTGGAATTTTTGTCCAGAAATTAAAATTTGGTTTTTGTAAGTTGCCTTGTATAATGGTTGGTGTATTTATATGTGGATTATTATTTTGGCATGAAAATGGTAATTGCATATACTTACATTATGTATTTATGAATATCTTTCATCAAAAATGGTTTGGTGTTACTAATGCATAAGTACATAGGATTTTTAGTGCCTTGGGTGTTTTTTGAAAAATCTTAACCATTATACATAAGTTTACATGGTTTTGTGTGGCACACCATGTTGTTGTTCATTAGTGAACTTGGTGGTTTGTTCTTGTGATGTTGGTAACCATAGATATGCCCTAGACCTTGTGGATTTTTGGTTGTATTTTAATTATTCATTCATTTGGTGACTTTATGTCACATGGTTTGTAATAATTAAATTTATTTATTTGGTATGTAATTTTGTATATGTGGCTTGCATGCCATTTAAATATTCCATATTATGTATTTGTACTAGAAGTTAGGAATTGTGGCTTGCATGCCATTTATTTCTTTTTCTATGTAATTGTAATATGGAGCAACCATCGGGAGTCAATGGAGTGACGTCTTGGTGAACACAAATCCGAGAGGCCCAATGGAGGTAGCGGGTTTAGTGTGAGCACATCCGTAGTCAAGGTTTTGGTCCTTAGATGACTTTGTTTTCCCGTAGTGGCTCACGGGAAAACGCATAGGCTTTAGGGGCATGGTTACCAATTTGTTGTATGCGTGTGATGGTTTTATTATATTGTTTATGCATGAGTTGTACGACTATTGCATGCTAGACAATTTTTGATAAATAATAAAACCCAAGAGTTTTTAAAGATGGTTTAACAACTCTCGCGAGCACACTCGATTAACAAACGGATTTAACGATGATTTAGTATCCGATAAGTGAGAACGTTGGGTTATTGTCACGTTTTGTTAATCATACTCAAAATGGTTTTTTAACCGGAAAACAAAATCCCGTTTTCTAAAATGTAAATCGCACACCAGCCATAAGATGACACCACCCGAATCTAGCCGTGTAAGAGTTGATTGTTAAGCTTTAGCCGAGTTAGCCTTTGCATGAGCTGTGTGGAAGGTACGTGTGGCAACTCGCAAGGTCGATTGTCGAGCTTTAGCCGAGTCGATTTTGGGCGAGAGTACCACCGTGTATCTTGATGGTTGATTTACGGTTTCAATGTAATATTTTGGATGATTTTCGAGCTCTAGCCAAGTTATGCAAAATTTTAATTGAGAATCGGTGTGGAGGGATCAAACATGCCAAACTTGGCACAATGGTTGTCAAGTAGGATCTCACAAGGAATTAAGAGTTGCAATAATGGATTGCAATCGGTCAATGGTTGCCGTCCTAAATAGCTTTGCCACGTGATCCGCGGAAAACCCGTCATGGTGCAAGGTGAAATAGGGTTCTTAGCCCTTGTTAAAATAGTTGTTTTTCTTAAACACATGGGGTAATTATTTTAACGAGGATTTCAATCAAACTAACTAAAACTACTCTGCTTTCATAAATGACGTCGACTAGCATCAACAACACCAACTTCACGTTATGTACGTTTCTTGAGAAGGAGAAACTCGATGGGAGTAACTTTATGGATTGGTCTAGGCAATTGCGCATTGTCCTACGACACGAAGACAAGTTACACACTATTGAGGAACCCCTTCCAGAAGCCCCTGCTACCAACGCAAGTAGGACTATCCTTGATGCGTATTATAAACGCGTCAAGGACACCAACAAGGTTTCTTGCCTTATGTTAAGCATGATGATGAAGGGTTTTGAACCTGACCAAACCACCTATGACACAAACTGGTAAGTCCTGGGTTTGATTATACTGGTTCAATCCTAAAAGAGGAACTGGATTGAACACAACCCTCTAAACCCCAAAAGGGTTAGGATCTTTAAACTTTTATATATGATCAACATAGTTTCTTAACAAACAACCCATAGATAAGGTTTTAAGATTATACCTGAACAAAACCTTTAGGATTGCTAAAGATAGTCTACCACTACTGCACCTCCGATTGAACTGGCTGCTAGATCGCTCCTGGATCACCCGAAACAACAAAGCTCCAAGCTTGATTCTATGTGTGTGTGGTTCTCGTATAACACCAAGTCGCAAAAAAACCTTGTGTTTTTGCCTCTTTGGTTTCGTCGAACAAGAAGAGAGCCGAGAGAGAGCTTGCGACGGGAGAGAGATCGATCGGGAGAGAGAGAGCCGAGATCGATAGAGTGAGGGAGAGTGACGGCTAGGTTTAGTCCCTTGTGTAACACTTATCTTATGATTAATCCTTAAGGCTTAAGGATATATATATAAGGATTAGATTGGACCTAAGCCCGTTTAATTAAAAGCCCACTGGTTTTAATTAAACTTTCATCTCTTCTCACTTTGACCCCCTGGACTTTACTAGTTAATTAATTAACTATTAATTAACTGTCCGTTAAATATTAAAACTTAATATTTAATTTCCTTTAAATAATAAATAACTATTTATTATTTATTTCCTTTCTAATAATTAATCCGAACTGGATAATTATTTATATCTCTCTTTTCAATAATTAATTCTGACTGATTAATTATTTACTTTTCTCTTTAATAATTAATCTAACTGATTAATTGTTTCTTTTATCTCTTTAATAATTAATCTAACTGATTAATTATTTCCACACAGATTTATGGTGAAATCCAACTGTTCTGAATTGGGTGTGTAGCAGTGTGACCCTTTAGTCTCTTATAACATTGGATACAATATGCCCATTAATTATCTCTGCACATAATCCAACAGACTCCCACTTGTGCAAGATAAGTAACAGTTACTGCACATTGTTAGCCTAAGGAGGTCCCTAGTCAGACACTTAGGATAACCAGGTTATAAGAACTCTTATACCCCAAAGTAACTTGTGATAAAACTTCATAAGCAACCTGCTTAGAAGCAACCTGTTATAAACTAACTGTTTATAAACTAAACTATCATAAACTCCTTGTTTATGAATGGGTATGTATTTATATATACAAGCTTGCATATATATAGGTTTGTCCCTTGCAGCGCGATATTTCAATTTTGAGCATGAGCATGGAAAAGGTCAACTCAGAGACTCAAGAATTATGTTCATGACATACTTGATTTCGAAACTGCGTGATAAACGACAAAGAACAGATCAGTTCGTTTGGGCACGGCCGTGCACTTACCAGTTTCTCTAATCAGTCAAGGGGCCCGGAAATATCTCTCCTAAAAAGGAGGTGCAATTACCATCTTGCATATTTGCATTTGGCAATACGGCTCCCACTGAATCTAGACACGCCCTTTATGACCACCCTGTTACGGCGTGGCGTTAGAATACGCTAAGAAGACAACAGTTACCGCATCCCAAACCAAATACCTCAGGCTTAAGGATAACCTATGTGATAAATACTTTTGACACGAATCCACAAAGTATTTTTCAAGGTGGGTCAATCCAATATTCGTAACCCTAACGAATATCCGTAAATTTTGGTCCACAAAAACCGTTCGCAGCTATATTCGATATACTTTCGAATCTACCCCAAAATTACGATGACTTTATAACCCTATCATAGTTCCCACGACGATAAGTAGTCACGGATAATGTTTTGAATAAACCTAGTTTATTCCTGGATGAACCAAAACATACAAAATTGTGAAGAACAATGAAACTAATTTCTACACCCTTCCATATTCCTCCCTGGAATAAAGATGTATAATTTCTACCATTTCACTGACTCGATCCACGGTGTTTATCTGAATTACTTATTATTTTACATTGTAACTTATCATGGATTACAAAGAAAATAATATGGTTATAAACCTTAAAACACAAGACTAGTACTTTGAAGTACTCCTTCTTGGTTTTGCTAGAAATCATTCTTGCAACCTAAGAACACTTCTAGGCTTACTTATTTTATAAATTCTTTAAACTTGGAGAACTGGAAATAACTCCTTGTTTCTGATTTATAAAACAACCTCCCTGTAATTAAAACTTTAATTACATTTGTAGACGTATTAAATCTTACTAGATTTATATCCTTTTGAAATGATAAAACCTCTTACACCTACTTGTAAGAAACTTGAAACTAGATTCCCGGTGTATACCAACAATTATCTAATTTTATAACTTAGGATATTTGAGAACATCCTGTTTCATCATTTCTAACGTTAACCAACCAATAACATTATTAAGCTGACTCACTGAACATTTTAGAATGTATATAATTTTAAGTCATAGCTTGACTCAAAAATCTTGCAATGATATCTTTATCGAGTACCTCTCAATAAATCATGCATCTCTCGGATTAGTTCTTTCTCAAGAACTTACTGTTTTAGATAGCTTCTAAAAACATCCGATAATTATATATTCTAAAAGTTCGATCTTGTATTTATCATACTGGTTAAAAACAACATTTTATTAACTCTGATAAATACACTAGTCAGGTGCTCCCACTATCTTCTATGAAAAAGTGCATTCTTTAAAACATCCTTTTTAGGTCTTAGTCAAAAACTTGACTACCATGCCTAAAACTTGTGTTCCAAACACATGTTTTAAATAACTTAGTTTTTGTAAGAAATTTGTTTTATGAAACCATGAACTTGGATCTCTCATATATCCATCTTTCCCATTACGGAAAGTGGTTTCATTAAACTTACCATGATCACAAGTATGAAATACTCATAATGGTATTTTAAATTTCTTTTCTTAAAAACATTTCGTATAAAATTCCCTTGACTATAATAACTATTATAATCACTTTTATAGTTTCTTAAATGTTTTATCAAAAAACTACTTTACCCAGAAATAATGACTATTATTTCCATATGTTCAAGACTTTGAACATTCACTTTTCATAAAATCTTAAATACTTGTTGAATTAGAAAAACTATCTAATCTTATAAACAAAACTTGTTTATTCAAGTATTTGAAAAAAGTGGAGCTAGCATTTATATAACTACAACAAATCATAGCATAAGATTATTATGAATCACTAATCAAGTCAAAAACTTTGACTTATTAGCACTCTTTTAGTCACAACTGGACTAATCATGATTCATATAATAAGAACACGTGCACGAATATATAACCAAATAATTAAATTTCCATAAACTTAAAAAATATCCATAAGCAGTATAAAAATGTTCTAAAACTTAAAGAGTTTAATTAACTAGGAAATAGGAATTATTATAATATCCATAAGCTGTACGTAGGATCTTCTCATGCTGGGCCGAATCACTTTCCATCTACTCCTACAATAAACGATTGCAAGATGTTAGAGTACTCGTAAAACTTTACAAGTAGGAAAGTGACAAAAAAGCTAATCACGCAATACCTGAGGAGCCAGACTTGCCTCCTGCCTCGTGACCTTTTGGACAATCTCGTTTCCAATGTCCGGCCTCGCCACACCTGAAGCACCGATTCTTGGTCCTTGCCTTGTTTGGCTTTGGCTTCTTGCCCTTGTTGTCGTTACTAGCTCTGGGTGCATTTTGGCTGGGCTGGGCCTTGCCCTTTCCCTTTCCGTTGTGCCCCTTCCTCTTCTTACGTCCATCATGCCCCACCATAAGAATGTCCTTAGACTTGGTCCCGACACTCTGCTCAGCAGTCTTGAGCATAGAGTGCAACTCAGCCACGAATTTCTCCATGTTGTTCATGTTGTAGTTGACTATGAAAGGCTTATAGTCATCTGACAACGAGTTGAATATCGTGTCCGTTGCTAGCTGCCACGGTACTGGGTGCCCAAGTCTCTCTAGGTGGTCCATGTAACCTTTCATTTTCATGACGTGGTCACTGACCGAGGTCCCCTTAGCCATCTTGCAAGAGTTAAATGCCCTAGTGGCATCATAACGCTCTATGCGGGCTTGCTCCTGGAACATGTCCCTCAGCTGGCGGATCATGTCATAGGCAGGAGTCTCCATCATGCTTGACTGCAACTCTGGACTCATAGTTGCAAGCATGAGGCAGCTGACATCCAAGGCGTCATTGGAGAGCTTCTAAAAAGCCTCCCTGACCTCTGCCCTGGCGGTAGGGGGATTTCCTAGAGGTTGTTCTAGGACATACCACTTTCTCTCGTGCCTCAGCACGATCCGGAGATTTCTCTCCCAAGTGAGAAAGTTGTACCCGGTGAGCTTATCCTTCTCAAGGATATAGCGGAGAGAGAGGTTATTAGTATTGGTAACGTTGGTTTCCATCTACAAATTAAAACCCGGTTTAATTAGTAATTGCAAATAAACTTCTAATCATATATCATCAAACCCCTAAATAATATATATTAGACCTAGGACCCATATTTCACATACTTGACGCAAGGTTTGGGCACTTCCCGCCAAGTCATGCTATTTCTGGTAGGTAACACCCTGTACCAATCGTACCTAACTGATACGATTCCTAGAACCTCGTAGAGCACTTAGACCCAGTCTAGTATGTTTAACTCTACTCTAGTGCTTTTTGGGCCGGGACTCCCGATTATCACCAAAATAGATCGCACCACCTAAGACAGCATGAATTCTGGCCGGGACTCCCGATTATTGCAGAATCTTTCATGCCCCTTCCCATAATGGTTTGAACCCGGATGCCCAAGGTTTGGGCACTTCCGACACCCGAGTACCATTTAACAGTTAGGGTGTACCATTAGGTGGGTAGCACACTAATCTAAGATTTTTTTTGGGTTTTATAATTAAGTTAAAAACTTAATTTTCCAGTTTTTGAAAAACCATTTTAAAACTAACTGTTTTAAAAATACGATTTATATGTGTACCTAAACTAGGTGCACAAAACGGCCTTTATAAGTTCCAAACTTATAACTTTGACAAAACTTTTAAATTTATAAAAATTTAATTAATACGACTACCAGACTGAAGTCATATTCTAGTTTGTCATAAAGCATGGTGTTTCACTTGTTTAATAACAATCTGTCATTAAACCCCTTTTTATTTACCATCACACGCATGTATATATATATACCATACATATATATGAAAAGCAGTAAATAAATCACAACCACACAGATAATAATAAGCAGATAAAACCTATAATTTTGCCAACTAATCCTAAGGTCAAACCTAAGGACAAAATGACTTGGATTCGCCTTTCTTGACATGCTGCTCCCACTAGCCTTGACACCTCCCCGAAGTATACGTGTTTCGCGTGAGAACACCATTTTCTTCATCACCCTCTTCGAGTCCAATCTTGGTTGAACGATTAAACTACTACTAATCTATTACAAATACAATATTGAATGGGGTTGTAAATGTCACGCAGGCCTCCCCGAACCAGTACAATATTACAATTAAGAAAGGGATTGTAATTGGGACGCAGGCCTTCCCAAAACCAAGATAAAGAAGTAAAGAAAAAAAACGAGTCCTAAGTCGGCAAAACTATAGCTATCACAACCACGCAGTCATAATAAATAAACAATAAACTGTGATGTTAAGCACACAACCTAATTTGTTTAAACTATTCTCATTTATCCTTTTGATTAATACCTATCAACCAAAAATGAGAATTATGATCTTCTAATTTATTTGACCAATATAATTTTTCAATAATCCTTTGAAAAACTTGGCCCTATTCAAAACTTGAATGAAAGCCTCTACGTCGTGTTCTTTTACCAGTTTTTCCAAAAAACTTAAAACCGACAACTTTGGTCAAATAAATACTATCTTATTTGTTTCTCCATTATATAAACTTTATCCTTTTTAGAATTTATTCAAAACGACTAAACTAGTCATAATAAATAAATATCTAAACTATATATTTTAACTAAAACTAATTAAAATATATATAACACTAGTTTAAACTCTACTCTCCTGTTTCACCAAAGCCCACTGTTGAATACATTCCTCACAAAGAATTACAAGACAGATTCAACACCCTGCAGGAATTTTGTTTTACCCACCTTGTTCAACAGGATCTTACCAAAGCCTTCCAATCAGAAACTACATCTGAACCCTCTCCACTAGTTCAAGAAAACGCCATCCTCCACAAGTGTCTCCAAACAGTATTCAATCTTGATGGCAAGATCATTGACGATTTGTGCAAAGAAAATTTTGAACTACTTGAACGAATCAAAGAGGTCGAAACTGCACTGGAACCACCCACTCCATTTACCTTCTCACCACAGGGAACCATATTAGATGAACGAATTGAAGGTTCCAAACATGTGTCCACATCTTCTCAAAATGTCAAACTAGTAAAATCTGTTAATCATACTGCGGTAACAAATCTTAAAATTAAACAGATTTACAAAGCAAAGCAACTTTCCACTTCTAATCACAGTTCTCGTGTGTACTTAGACGTACCTGAATCATCACGAACGGCAGCCAGTCGACCACGACTTCATACTTATCTTTTACCCTCTACTACAGATGTGAAGAAGGCTGACAACAAGAAGTGTGGAATAAATGCATCATGGCAAAGAGCTATTCCTAGATCCACTAGGAAATGTTCGAATTTGAAACTTGTTTGTGAAAATATTTTGATGTTTGATTCTGGTTGTAATCATTCCTGTTCACAAGACAAAACTGCTTCTACCATGTTTTGTATGAGTGATGGTTGTACTCATGGACACTGTGAATTTAATCGTTGTTATGATCAATTGAGAAAGTCTTTAGGTGTTAAACAATGTGCAGATTGGACTGATTTTTATGCTAATCAAATTTGTATTCCATTTTTAAATTCAAAGGGCTACATCATTAATCAATGGATCACCACTCGTCAATCACATGCACTTAAACGATTAAACAAATCTCACCGATTGCTCACAATCAAGGAACTGTAAGTTTACAGACGGCAAGGTTACGAAGCATTTAAAAAGGCTTGGATTGCACAAGAGAAACACTTACATTCTCAGAAACGATCTCGCAATTCCCCTTCCAAAACTTCTAAACCCAAACCATCATCCCATCAACGAGTAGCACAGCCTACTACTCGCAACGCTCCAGTTCCTCAAAAGCAAGTTGATGCACCGAGGCCACAGAGAATTCTTAAGAATTCCTCACAAACATGGATTCGCAAACATAACGCTTCCACAACTCTACCGAATCCAAAACCTCCGATTCCATCAATTGTTAAACCAACAGTGTTAAAGAAACTTTCTTCTCAGCCAATTTCTCCCAAATCTATTCCTTCACGACAACGGATTAAATCCACATGGGTACTCAAGAATAGATCAGTAGCAGTTTCACCACCACAAGCAGACAACATCACTACTCAATCACTTCTAGGGACTAACAATCAAGGACCCATTCAGATATGGGTACCTAAACTTGATTTGTTCTCTTTTTGCAGGTGCCTCACATGTGGTACCTTGACTCCGGCTGTACCAAACATATGACTGGCAACAAAAGTCTTCTCAAGAATTATGTTCCTAAGTACTCCGGGAATGTACGTTTTGGGAACGATAATGTTGCACCAATAATGGGGTACGGAGACATTGAGAAGAAGCACATCAAGATCAAGAAAGTCTCATATGTTGAAGGGTTGGGTCATAACTTGTTCAGCATTGGACTGTTCTGTGATAAAGACCTAGAGGTCGTGTTCAAGAAAAACAAATGTTCAGTTTTAACTAAAAATGGAGATGAGTTACTTGCAGGTTCCAGAAATTCTAACCAGTATTCCATTGACTTGGAAAAATATGACTCTCCTACCTCTGTGTGTCTACTGTCCGAAGCATCTACGGATCTGACTTGGCAATGACACAGAAAACTCTCTCACCTGAACTATCAAAATATTAACAAATTAATCACTGGTGACTTGGTGAGAGGCATTCCTAAGTTAAGGTTCAAGAAGGATCATCTATGTGCAGATTGTGAAAAAGGAAAAATGAAGAAGGCTTCTCATAAATCTAAACAAGTATTTAGCACTACGAAGCCTTTGGAACTCCTGCACATGGATCTGTGTGGTCCTATGAGAATCCAGTCCAAGAATGGGAAGAAGTATATTTTAGTCATGGTGGATGACTACTCTAGATATACTTGGGTCAAATTTCTGCGCTCAAAAGATGAAGCCACTCCCACAATCATTTCCTTCATCAAACAGCAGCAGAACAAGCATGGTCAGAGTGTTGTCTCTATCCGGACAGACAATGGAACGGAATTCAAAAACAGTACTCTGAAGAGCTTCTGTGACCTTGTGGGAATCAGCCACCAGTTCTCTGCTGCATACACATCACAACAAAATGGTGTAGTGGAACGAAGAAATAGAACTTTGGTTGAAGCTGCCCGAACAATGCTTTCATATTCCGGGCTCCCACCTTCCTTCTGGGCTGAAGCAATCAGCATTGCCTGCTACACGCAAAACCGCTCTTTCATTAACAAACGCTTTAATAAAACTCCATATGAACTGGCCAATGGCATAGTGCCTAATATCAAATACTTCCATGTATTTGGTAATAGGTGCTTTGTTCTAAATGACATGGATAATCTAGGAAAATTTGCTCCCAAAGCGGATGATGCTGTTTTCCTAGGTTATTCTACTGAGTCCAAAGCCTACAGAGTTTTTAACAAACGTACAAAGAGCATTATTGAAAGCATCAACGTAACATTTGATGATACATTGAATGTTTCAGATTTTCCACCTAAATCAACAGTTAATGCTTCTGAACATACCTGTTCAGAACCTGCACTTCAAAATAAACAATCAGACAATCCATCCAGTTCAAATATACATCTTGATTTTTTGTATGATTTCTTTAGACCTGAATCTTCTCCTGTTTTCACTGACAATAGGAACGACACAGTTGTTCAAACAAGTGTTACTCTAATGGCTCATACGGTCACAGAGACGAATCCATTTGCAGATCTATATGCTGAGGATTCAACTTCTGTTTCTGTCACTTGCCCCCCTGTGAATTCTCAGATTCCTGACCCAGAGAGCCCTCCTGTGTTTGATTCAGACCCACATTTCTCTCCAGAAGATGAAGAAGAAGCACGCCACTTACAAGATCTCATTCCTTCCTCTTCCACTTCACATGAAATTAAGTGGACCAGACATCACTCTGAAGAGAACATCATCGGAGATCCTTCAGTTGGCATTCAAACAAGATCCGCAACAGCAAACGAATGCCAATTCTCGGGTTTCTTAAGCATCATTGAACCCACCAAGACTTGTGACGCATTAGATGATTCAGATTGGGTAATTGACATGCAGGAAGAATTACACCAATTTGATCGTCATAAAGTCTGGAGATTAGTTCCTCTTCCATATGGCAAATCTGTTGTTGGAACTAAATGGGTATTCAAGAACAAACGAGATTCGGATGGAGTGGTCATACGTAACAAAGCTAGGTTGGTTGCTAAGGGATACAATCAACAGGAGGGCATTGACTATGATGAAACTTTTGCCCCTGTTGCTCGAATTGAAGCCATACGGCTATTTCTTGCTTATGCAGCCTCTAAAAGCTTTCGTGTCTTCCAAATGGATGTGCAGACAGCTTTTCTTAAAGGTGTACTTAAAGAAGAAGTTTATGTCTCACAGCCTGAGGGTTTCATCAACTCAAAACATCCAAATCATGTTTATATCTTAGATAAGGCCTTGTACGGGTTAAAGCAAGCTCCGCGTGCATGGTACGACGTCTTATCTGAATATTTGATTGGTGAAGGCTACTCCAAAGGGAAGACTGATACCACTCTCTTCACAAAGACAAAGGGCCGGGATAAGATTTTGGTTCAGATATATGTGGACGATATTATTTTTGGATCCACAAATCCAAAATACAGTGACGAGTTTGCTAAAATCATGGCAAACAGATTCCAAATGAGTATGATGGGGGAGATGTCATTCTTTCTCGGACTCCAGGTGAAGAAGTTAAGTCATGGCAGCTTTATTTGCCAATCAAAGTACATCAAAGATCTTCTCACGAAGTATAATATGATTAACTGCACACCCATATCCACACCCATGGCTGCTAAGGCACAACTCTCAGCAGATCTTGATAGTTCTCCTGTAGATCTGAAAAACTACCGTGGGATGATTGGATCGTTACTGTATCTTACTGCTAGTCGTCCGGATATCATGTTCTCTACCTGTCCTGTGCCATATTCCAGGCGAATCCTAAAGAGTCACATCTTCTGGCAGTTAAGTGGATATTCAGATATCTAAAAGGGTCTATGGATCTAGGTCTGTGGTATCCCAAAGATTCAAATCTGGATCTTCATGCTTACTCCGATGCTGACTATGCCGGTTGCAAAATAGATCGGAAAAGCACCTCTGGTAGTGCACACTTCCTGGGTGATCGGTTAGTCTGTTGGGCCTCAAAGAAGTAAAACTGCGTCTCCACTTCAACAGCTGAAGCTGAGTATGTTGCTGCTGCAATGTGCTGTTCACAAAGTCTCTGGATACGCACACAGTTATCAGACTTTGGCCTTAAGTATGACAACATTCCATTATTATGCGATTCCCAGTCTGCCATAGCTATTTCTTGCAATCCGGTACACCACTCTAAAACCAAACACATTGATATACGTTATCACTTCATAAAAGATAATGTAGAGAAAGTTCTTATTGAGCTCCAATATGTTCCTACTGAAAATCAGCTTGTTGACTTGTTTACCAAACCATTAGACGAAAGTCGCTTCACTGCGTTGGTATCCCAGTTAGGCATGCTCAATCTCACAATATAACATACTGTTGCTCCATTTTTCCTTTCTTTCCTTTTTGTGTAGAGTAGGTGTTACACTGTTTGTTCTTTGTGCAGCTTCATGATGCAACAATCAGGGGAAAGTTTGTTCCTGGATAACCTTTCATCTCTCCCTCCCCCTCTCGCACACATTAATCGATTGGGGTCATTAAAGCTAGCTAGCAATGGAAGGTCAAGGCCGTCGTCCATGGAATCCTGGTTTTACACATGTATCATATGTGAAGGGGGAGAAAAATTATACATGTCTGCTCATACTGCACATGTGTAAGGGGAGGAGTATACAACTGATGCACATGTGTAAAGGGAGGAGTATACAACTGATACATTTCCTAAATCGAATGCGATAATTCTAGGGGAATGAGTCAAACATACATTCAAATCAACCATATCTGAAAAACTAAATTTTCAAATCTCAAAATTTCAGATATCGTGATTATTCATAGAATTCTCAAGTATTAGTTCAATCGAATGAGATTTAAACAATTTGATAGCAAATATGAATTAATCGCATGAGATTGATAAACAGGTTGATTCGCATGAAAGGGGGGTAAACAAAGGTAGATTCGCATGCGATTGATAAATAGGTTGATTCGCATACAATGGTTGATTCGCATGCTATTAACCAAAGAGTGATTCGCATGCGATTGATAAACAAAGGTTGATTCGCATACAATGGTTGATTCGCATGCGATTGATAAACAAAGGGATTTGCATGTATTAACCAAAGAGTGATTCGCATGCGAATAACACACCAAAGAGTTAATCGCATGCGATTCAACACTTCTATCAGCCGGGTGTTTTTACCATGCGAATGCTTCTATCAGCCGCGTTTTTACAAGTCTATGGTCCAATCAACGAGTGACACGTGTCCAGTCTTGATTTATAACTGTCCCATCAGTTACCAAGCTTCCATTACACGATTCAAAAACTCGAAAATTTCTAAAGTTTTTCTCTCGAATTCTTGGTTACTTTAGCATACTAATCCTCTCGTTACTCTGCCAAAATTTACAATTTTAGTATCAAAATACTCCTAATCACAAAGGTAACAATTTATACGGTTTACATTTTGAAAATTTTGAGTTAGAAGGGTATTTTTTTGGCCATAGAACACCTTGATGCGAAAGTGAGTTTCGAGACTTCGAAGGGATGTGTGGGACACGAAACAAACTCGTTTGATGAAACAAAGTATGCGATGGGCATTCTTATCACATGGGGAACACTTTTATGTAAAAATATTTCAAAAATCTCGAAAAGTGTTCTTCGTGTTCTTGGGGAGTATAAACATACACTTACAATTTGGTTTTTCGCCTAAAAAAAAAAGAGTTGTTAGGGTGATCTTTGGACTATGCTCCAGTACTACAAAGTTGTTCAGCACTATCTAATTGACACTCTCAAAGTTTCAAAACAACTTTTTTATACTAAAAATCATCCTGTACACAGTGAGGGTTCAACACTTAGGGTGTTAGAACATTGGTCAACATGGGTAAAACTTTTGACATGCATATCTCTTTATCCTTAACTTAAGTTATTACCTATCTGTGCAGATAAGATGGCTCAAGCTATTGTTGACCCAGAGGATATCATGCGTCGGTCTGAATTCTTAAATTCAAACTCTCATGAGAACAACCATTACACTGACCTCACCAAACTCAGAAATCCTAACTACCCAATCGTCACTGAGATTCTGAAAATCCACCCTTTGAACTACCTTCTAACCTATAATCTTGCCATCACTGGCACACATGTCCCTGAACTCTATGTCCAACAATTCTGGAAAACTTGTGAGGTCCGTACCAATGACAGGGACCAAGAAGTCATATATGCTGAGGTTGATGAGTACACTGTTGAAATTACTGTCAGTCGCCTAAGAAGCATCTTCAGACTTCCAAGAGCTAACAGTAGGCCACCTGTCACTGCTTTTGATGACATACCAACTGAGGAAGATTGTCTAGCCATTGTGAAAGCTATGGGCTATGATGGTGAGCTAGTAAAGAAAAACCAGTTCAAAAAAACCAGCTTACATCCAAAATACAACTCCCTGCTGACTGTGCTTCAAAGGTGTCTCACCCCAAAACATTCTGGTTATGAATTCCCCACTGAGTATCAACTCAAGATTTTTGTTGCTGCAGCCAACCATCTGCATATAGATTATGCATTTCTACTATTCCAGGATATTAAAGCCACTATGCAAAGGAAGAATTCCCAAAAGCAGAAAGAAGCAAAAATGTTGCCTTACCATCGCTTCATACAAATGATCATCCAGTATGTGATGGATCGGAATGCTGATATCCCTCGTCGGACAGGTTTACCTTCTGTTTCTCCAAAACTCTTTATTCATATTAAACCTACTAACCCGACCAATCTGCCTATTCCAAGACCCTTCCCTGTATCTCTCTTAGATCTTTGTGAGCAGAATGATATTGTCAAGAGTTATAGGGAGAGTGTAGGAATACCTCCCATGGTTGTACCAAAGCCGGTCATACCTACCCAAGGAGGAGTAGCACCAAGTGAGGATAGAGAGAATAGGCCTTAGTCATCTGTGGGAGATGCTGAGAGGGGAGTGGAGAGAGAAAATGTTGAGAGGGGTAGAGAAGAGGGTGAAGGTGTTGAGACTAGAGAGGGAGGGGATGCATATGATCCCGCCACCATTCAAGCCATTGTTCAATCTCTTTCTTAATCTACCCAAACCCAAACTGTTCTTACTGAACTTGGTCTTGACGATTCTGAGTCATCCAGTTCTTCTCAAGTTGAGTCTGCTTCCCATCAAGGCGGTGCCCCTTCCTTTGAACTTGATATATCTCCTGTGGGCACCCCTGACCAACCAATCGAACAACCAGCAGAAAGCACACCCTCATTCATGAAACTTACTGACCCACATACTACCTCTCCCGACCAGACGCACCCCGTTCAAACTACTCAGGTCATTCCACAACCTGGTGGTCTAGTTATTCCTTTGACTTCAACTGCCCAAGCAACCACCATTCCTATCATTCGCAGGGCCATAGTTGCTCTGGAACATGACATTCCAGTCACATCGCCAAGTCATTCCTTATCTGTTGAATCTGGTTCTGACACCCTTGACTCTCTCATTCAACCTGATCAATATGCGGGGTATGGTGCTAGTAGCGGTGATGATGAAGATAGTTTTGTATTTAGGAGTGCGAGTGATAGAGAGGAGGTGAGAAAAGAAAAAATGAGTGTTGAGGGTTCCCCAAACCCAGAAAGCCGGGAAGCCACATCTACTATGGGGCCTAGCACTGCTGGGCCTCATATTGAAGAAGTCGCGGTGATCCCACCCGTGCAAGTTTCTGCCCCACAAAGCCACTGCGGTGTCTCTCAACAGGCACCGTCTTTATTGCACAGGGTTATAGCACATACACTGGGTCAACCCCAATTGGGTGTTGGACCTATTGAAAAAGAGGACCGCCTCCCTCGTCCTCGACTCCTTTTCGTGCACAATATGATATACCGCGGATTTCCGCATATCTTGATCAACACCGTGTTACCATAGATGCACTGAGCTTGTTGGCTCAACAAGTCTCCTCAACTTCCAGAGGTGGTACCTTTCAAGGTTCCATTCGAGGATTGGAAGGAATTCCTGCTGGAGCCAACATCCCTGCTGCTCCAGTAGGTAGTACTGCCTATGTGGCTGGTACTTCAACCGGAAGTCTTCGTGATTCCGGGTTTGTTACACGTGCAGAACTTCAACAACATATTCAACAAGCCGTGTCACCAATCCACCAACAACTGCAGATGACAAATCAAAAGTTGGATCGGATAGAGCAAGCTTCCAAGGCCCAAGCTGAGCAGCTAAACCGAATTGAAATACTTCTTGCTGCCCGTCCTCCAGTTCCAGAGCCTCAATCACAACCTGATCCTGCCACTATGTCTGTAGATGTTTTAAAGAGCATGCTGTACGTTAGACTTCTGGAGCAAAGGCCAGAATCTGCACATGATCAAGACCTTCTGACTACTCTTCGCAACGAACAGCGTCCATCGGGAATCTCCATGGATGACTTTCAAGAGTTTCATGAAGATGTAAACAGAAAGATTGATGCGATCACCAAAGGTTTCTACACCTCCCTATCAAAAGTCACAGATCGGCTGACTAGCCTAGAAACAACCTGTCAGGCTCAGGCTCAGGGGCGTAAGAGGAGACGGGATGATCAGGATCCGGATGATCCACCCGAGGGGGAGAAAAGGAGAAAATACATGTCTGCTCCCTTAGTTGTTGCTATTGTACCTGTCCCATTCGTTACTTCATACTTATCTGCAGGTACAAGTTCAACTAGGTCCGGAAGTCAACAACAACAACAAATGGCCGATGAAGTTCATGAACGACAACAAAAGGAAGATGCTGAAAAACAAATTGTACTTTATGTACCTAAGAAACAATCTGAACAGAGGCTAAGTGATCTTGAAGAAGGTGAAATACCTTACGAGCAGCCCCATGCCGAGATGTTTGACTGGTCTAGTAACTCAGAGGAACAAGTGGAAGATTTATATGAGTCTATTCACACATCACTTGCAAGGCATGTGGGGGAAGGTAGTTCTGCTCAACCGAAGGAGGAGACTGAGGATTCTGAAATGGAAAGACTATTCAAAGGTATTGATGAATATGTCGAGTTTGCTGCACGTCCAGATTCTCCTAGAATTGTCCACAAATTTGATGGTATTCCCAGTGAAAAAGAACTTGCACTTAAAAGAAAAGAAAGGGAAGCAATTTCTAGAAGGGAAGCTAGGAGAAAGCCTAAACAAACGAAACCAATCTTCAACGTGTCCAGGGTTCTCAGTGGGATTAATGTTTAAGTTCATGAAACTTTCCCTCCTCCTCCTGGTCGGTTTCAAGAATCAGCTGCCGATGTACTTGAAAGAAACAAATAGAGAGAGGCAGCTGAGAAAACAAGACAAGAATCTGAATGGCCCTTGCCAAGGAGCTTCATTGTGCCACCTGCTCCTCCAGTGTATCGTGGAGATCCAGGACTTGATGCAGGCAACATGTTCACAAGAAGTGCTGCCCAACAACCTATATGGAAACCTTATTTTGTCAATGCTGCTAATCTTGAAGAAAGAATTCCAGATATATTCAGCAATGAGCTAATACAGGTTATTTCCCCTGAGTTGCGGAACATGGACGATAAACAGAGAAGAAGATATGAACACATCCTCTCTCAGTCCATGACTAAACCCGAAGAGATCAAATCAGAGTATCCAATAGTTGAACTTATCAATATCTACACTCAGACAACCTTCAGAATAAAATATGCCATCTTTCATGTCAGAAGAGCAAACAACCTGTCATTCTTCCTCAACGAAGCAGACTTAAGGTTTGTAAGTATTGAAGACATCAGCTTCATCTTTGACACCCTCTCTCAGAAAAGAGGAAAGTGGCCAGAAGAAGAGTTCGGAAGGGTTGCTCTGATGAAATACATGAGAAATTTAATGGAATACTTTGAGGAACATGATCTGCAACTCGGAGCTGAAAACAACTATCTGAAAGTCAATCCCTTAAAGCCTAACCAGAGCCATCCAGATCTAGAAAAGCTTGAAGAATTGACAGTTATCTATGATGGGCAAACAAACTTCAAAGGTGATCGAGGAGTCGTCTCAAAGAATACAAAAGGCGAAAAGATCTTCATCAGACTTGATGAACTCATGGCGTATTCAGACGGCACCTTGAAAATTCTCCATCATAAGATACATCAGAAAGTTTGGGAAAACAGGGCAGCCTATACTGATGAAGAACATGTTGAAGCCTATCGTGCTATAGAAAGGATGAGAACGACACTGGCAAGTAGAAGGCAAATTCGCAAGTGGCAAGTGGCATTCGGAATTCGCAACAAATCAGCCTATGAATAGATTAATGTATTTATTTGTTGTAAATGATTACACGCCTCACTTAGGGGTAGATTGTTAGAAATATTAAAGTGAGGGGTGTAATATGTAATTACTCAAAGTTGGGGAAATGCTATATAAAGGCATTTCCCCCACATTTCTAAGTAAGCTTTGCATTATTCTTATTACTTGTGTTTTGTGTTCTCTCTACTCCTACTCTCGGTTCTCTCTCTAAAACCGTATACAAACACACAAACACACACTAGAAGAACAATCTTCTAAGCATTGCTTCATCCGTATAATATTAAGGTACCATCAGAAACCACCGATAAGATCTCTATCATCAAAGAAAAACTCAAAACTGCAAGAGATCGCCAAAAGAGTTATGCGGATAACAGAAGAAATCCCTTAGAGTTTCAAGTTGGGGACAAAGTGCTTTTGAAGGTATCCCCATGGAAAGGCATTATCCGCTTTGGGAAGAAAGGAAAATTGAGTCCTCGATATATTGGACCCTTTGAAATTACTGAGAAGGTTGGTCCTGTAGCATATAAACTCAATCTACCATGAGAGTTGAGGGCTATTCATAATACCTTCCACGTATCTAACCTCAAGAAATGTCTGACCGACAACTCATCGGTTGTACCATTAGAAGAAATTCAAGTAACCGAGCAATTGCGCTATATGGAGGAACCAATCGAGATCTTAGACCGAAAATTCAAACAGCTTAGGCGAAGCAAGATTCCCATTTTAAAGGTCCGGTGGAATTCGAGACACGGACCCGAATAAACTTGGGAACGTGAGGATTACATGAGACATAAGTATCCCCACCTCTTTAATGAAGGCAGCGCCAAGTAAATTTCGGGACGAAATTTCTTTAACTAGGGGAGACTGTGACAACTGTCACCAAATCAATATAAGGTTTGTTTTATATATTTTAAATTTGAATTCGATAAGATTTCAATATTTTAGAATTACCCTTCTTAGCATAAGTGAATAAATAAAAGTCCTAGTTCTTGAAAAAAAAAATCCGATGTCTCACCTAAAAATCCTATTACATGTATAAATGTCCATTATAACTTAATAAGTAACAAAGTACATTTTTTTATGTACATTATAAAATAAAATGTAATGTAATAATAAACATATTAAATATGTTTATCTTACATTATAATAATAATAATAATAATAATAATAATAATAATAATAATAATAATAATAATAATAATAATAATAACATTAATAATATTAATAATAATAATAATATTAATATAATATTGGAGTCAACCCCATCATTTTACCCAAACCCACACACAACCACCTTAATCATCACCACCTCACCAACTCAATCCCCCCCCCCCCTCATCTTCGGTCGTACCCCCCCCCCTCTTCCCCTCCTTTTCTTCTATAAATACCACACCAATCTTCCCGATTTCTTCATCCTTTCTCACTTACTATAACTCTCTCCCACTCTCTCTAAAATTTTCCCTTCAAGCATTCTCAAGTAGATCAAGAAGAAGAAGCCATTTCTTTTCTTCAAGAAGGAGAGCTATCTTGAAGGTATAATCACCAACTCTTAACACTAGTTCTTCTACACTTGTTATTTCTTGCAAAAATCCACCATCTTCATCATCTTTTTCTCTTATTATCTTCTTGAATACTCAAGAAGATAAACTATTAAACACATTCATGTAACAATCCGATTTAAAGGACTTTATCCTACCATTTGAAGTATGGATTTGATCCTACCAAATGTTGTATGGCAAGAAGCATGCATGTGGTTATCTATACTATTCTTAATGAAAAAGATTGGTGAAAATGATGAATAAGAACCAAGGATTTCAAGTGTACAAAAACTTACAATATATATATATATATGAACATGCATGCAAGTATCTACTTATAATATATGTAGAAAGATACTTAATAATTTCAACCCATGCATATGGATATTATGTATATATATATACGATTTTATGCATGTGTGTGTGTATGATTCTAAAAACTATAAAAAAACTATTATGTAGTAATATGTAAAAACTAAAGATACACTAATATTATATATATTTATGCATTCTTATAAAAGAAAATAACTTTATAATGCATTCATGCATCATCAAAGTTAGTCATAAATAGATATAATAGTATGTGTGTCTATTTTTTAAAACAATTATATATATATATATATATATATAGGTTGCGGTTCAAACGAGAACCGTCCTTCGTACGAGAACTGCGAGAACTAATATGGACCAATCATTTAAATTGTAGAGATTAAGGTTTTACATTAATTACAGTTAATTACCAAGGGTAAAATGGTCTCTTAATTTTAGACCATTAAAACAAACAGGTCACGTCATCTGCATAAGACACACTACACACGCACAAATTTTCTCTCCCATCTCCATGTCTCTCTCTTTTCTCACCTACTACCATCATCGGCGATGACCGCCGAAGAAGCTACCATCGATTACCGGCGATCACCGCGACAATGGCTACGCTCGCTCGATTGCGGGGCTCGGATTTCTGATTTCCTGTCTTTACCCAACATTTCTCTACAAGCTCGCCAGAGGATATTTGCACAGACCAACGGCAGTCCTGAAGATCAAAACCAGATTTGTTATGCCTTATGAAAATCGAGTGTTAGAAATGATGGTGGAGAGTTTATTGGTATTATTTTGTAATTTTAGGCGGAGATCCGAGAAAAATAAGGAGAAACAGCACATCCGCCGGTGGGTTTCTAGGTGACTGCGGTGGTCGCTTCCTTTTCCGGCTATAGATCCGATAGTGGGTTGTTATATTTCCAGCAACCCCAACGGTTCTATGTTTTGGTCAACCCACAAATTTCTCACCTGCTTGCTCTCACTATTTTGATCGGAGGTTTTTGCCGTCAATCGCCATGGTTTATTGTTAGGACATAAATATTGTATAGAATATAGAAGATTATATTCTAGTGAAGTTTGTATTAATTACAAACTTAAGGGTTAATATTGTAAATACCCTTAGGGGTATATATACTAATGACTAATTAGTCATTAGTAAGGTCTTTGACATAATCCAATATTAAGTTTGTGCTTAATGGTGTTTTAGCATTCTCTCTCTACATTTCTTGATTATGTTTCATAGATCTTCATGAGATTAGTTGATACCTGAATCACTTGGGACAAACAAGTGGTATCAGAGCCTAAGGAGTGTGATTTGATACTGAATTCATCATACAATTTCGAGATTTTTTGAAGATTTGAAGAAAAAGGGGTATTTTCGGGTTTGAGATCAAAGTCTAGATCAAATGGAATTTTTGAGTGTTAATTGATTGGATTGGGTCGCATAGATCAAGGAAACACTCGTTAATCAAAAAGGAGTTAATTGGATAACAAATCAGTGGCCAAATTGAAGATTTTTGATTTTTTGAGTTTTGGAAGTTCTTGAAGAAATTTGATCGATTTGGCTTATTTGATCGTTGTTTTTTATTATTATTGATTGAGAAGTGTAAATCGGGGGTAGGCAAAGTGATCTGGACAAGAAATAATCAGATTTGGGCAAAATTCGAGATTTTTGAATATGAGCGGGTAAGATCTTGAAGCTGTCGGAATTCCAGGTTTGAAGGTGTCGGGATTGCCCTTTGAATCTATCGGTATTGCTGAAATCCGAGAAGATTTTGGTCGGAATTGTCAAATACCAAGAAGAAATGTGCCGGAATTGCTAAATACCGAGAATAATTTTGTCGGAATTGTCAAATACCGAGAAGAAATTTATCGGAATTGCTATAATCCGAGAAAATTGTATCGGATTTGGAGTTTTTTCTCGGAATCCTTGATTATCTCGGATTCTCTGTTTTCTCGGATTCTCATTTTTTCTCGGAATCCTTGATTTCCTAAGTCATGTGTTTGGATTTTTTGGCTGAGTCAGGAGTTCTCAAAGTTTCAGTTATTATTCTGATGTTTCTAGATTCGGGTCATATTCTGTTTTCCCGTGAACCATGTGTTTAAGTGACTAGTACCCTTATGTCTAGTCATCCGGTGCTTTCCTAACTGATTTTTGGGTCTTCTTTCTTAGTGTCACCAATTTTTGGTCTCAAAACCAGATTTTGGCCATCCATCCCTTGTTTCTTTTGAATCTTGGTTATCTTTTATCAGTCATTTCCAACGTCCCAGATCACAGTGTTGGTGAAATTATTTAAAGAATTGACTGACATCAAATTACTTCAGGTTTTTGAGAGGATTTTGAATTACATGTGCGCTTGCTCACGTGCATATCAATCCGACTCACTGATTATTATATCAAAGTCAATTGTTTGGTTCTCTTGAATAAGGATGAATCCGACTCACTGATTATTATATCAAAGTCACCTACCCTCTTATGTGTTCCCAAGTTCATTTGCACCCGTATGTATTTCAAAATCTTTGTTTCTTGCGGTGATTTGGTCAAGGTTGATTACACGGTATTGGGAGACTTACTTGACAACATTATTCTCCAATATCATACTATATCCAACAGAGTTATAAATCTTCAAGAGTTCAGATCAAATCATTACCACTCCTCAACGATCAAGAGTGGTTCAAGTATCTATTCAAGTCACGGAATTTCTGATGATTATTTTGACTTGAAGTGTAGGATTTTCCCCACCCCTTGTCCATGTTTGTTACAACTGAATGTCAGGGTGATGTCTGTTATGCATGATGCTCATAAGGTATTATAATCATCATGAGGGGGAGATAAAAAGTCAAGAAGTTTTACATTGTTGATTCAGTTGTTGAGGGGGAGTTTGAAGCTTATTGATAAAATCATTGTGTTTACTCATGGGGAAGAGATCATCAGTCTATGTCATGTATAGGGGGAGTAAAGATCTATCATATGAAGACATGGGAACAATCTGAGCTACATTGTAGGGGGAGACAAAAAGAAGATTCTTCCCAACACATCAAAAGTGTTTATGCTTCCGCTGTCAAAGGTTCAAGATAAAACAATGTTTCAGACTGATGTATATGGTGGGACAATACATCCAAAACTGCTTATATAATCTAAGGAAGACTTAGGTTACTGGCGTGTACACTCCTATTTCAATACAAAGGGGGAGAATGTAAATTCATAATATTGTATAGAAATAGGAGTTTAAATGTAATATACCCATGGGGTATATATAGGAATATGACCTATTGTAATAGGTAAGGTTTTGGGCATAATGAATAAATGAACTATGTGTTTTTCATGGAGTAAACCATATTCTCTCTAGTTCTACATACAAACCTTCATATATCCTACACATTATACTTGAACCACTTGTTATAATGGACTAACATTTATCTGTAAGTGATGGAGCTCGTAAAAGTTGCCAAGATTTTTATTGATACTATTAAAGATACTGCCACAATTTTTTATATTATCTAGTCATCATGATTACAATGTCAGTGATATTTTTAATTCATAATTAATGTAAGTTAGTTTTCACTTTTGTAATTTATTTTTTATTCAAAACATTATGTAGTAGTTTATTAAAATAGTAAATTAGTTAAATAAGTCATAATGCCTTTTAATTTATGTAAACAGATTCTATTATGAGTTCGTAATTTTAATCGTTTGAAGATATTTTTATGTATATTTGATTACTATAGGTTTTTATTTAGGTCTTTGTTTGAGCAATGTAAATCTATTTGGATTTTCATTTAGTTTAGATTTCAAGTTTAATTTGAGTCTAACTGCACGTGTGTATATGCGTAGGATATACATATGTGTAGATATATGTACTTGTGCAAAAATTAGTAATTTGCACTGTTAGGATAAACATAGAAATTTGCACATGTGTAAAAATTAGTAATTTGCACTGTTAGGATAAACATAGTAATTTGCATGTGCAAAAACTTAGTAATTTGCACTGTTATGATAAACATAGTAATTTGCACATGTGCAAAAACTTAGTAATTTGCACATGTGCAAAAACTTAGTAATTTGCACTGTTAGGATAAACATAGTAATTTGCATATGTGCAAAAACTTAGTAATTTGCACTGTTATGATAAACATAGTAATTTGCACATGTGCAAAAACTTAGTAATTTGCACTGTTAGGATAAACATAGTAATTTGCACATGTGCAAAAACCTAGTAATTTGCACTGTTAGGATAAACGTAGTAATTTGCACTATTAGGATAAACATAGTAATTTGCACATGTGAAAAAACTTAGTAATTTGCACTGTTAGGATAAACATAGTAATTTGCACATGTGCAAAAACTTAGTAATTTCCACATGTGCAAAAACTAGTAATTTGCACTGTTAAGATAAACATAGTAATTTGCACATGTGCAAAAACTAGTTATTCGCACTGTTAGGATAAACTTAGTAATTTGCACATGTGCAAAAACTTAGTAATTTGCATATGTGCAAATTTCGAGACCTGTGCTGAAAAAAAATCCAGCAAATATGAATTTTTTTTATATAGCAAGATCGGTCTCAAATTAAAGAGCATAATTTTCTCGTTAATATGGTATAATTTTTATAATTTAACATTTTTCCGTTTGATAGATATATTAGTTTAAAAAAAGTGGGGGTAGTGTAAAAATGTCCAAATTGCCCTTAATTAATTAAGGATAAGTTTGATTAGTTTAAGGTTATCCATTAACAACTCTTTAATCTCAACCCTCCATCTCTTTTTGATCAACGGCTATAATTGGTTCTCGCAGTTCTCGTACGAAAAACGGTTCTCGTTTGAACCGTCCTCTATATATATATATATATATATAGCATGTTGCATGGACATCTATTAATACTTTAAGACAAGTTCTACATAAAAGATGTATGTATATATATATATATATAGACAAAAGTTCATGCAAGAACCGTTGTTAGTGCGAGAACCGCGAGAACCAATCTAAGCCGTCCAATTTCCCCTCCTTCAATGTCATTGCCCACCCATGAATTCCTCACATGCACCCTGCCACACCCTATCCCTCCACGCTCTCCATCCATGATACTTCCCATATCAATGGAACGGTTGAGATTGGTTCCCGCGGTTCTCGCACTAACAACGGTTCTCGCATGAACCCTCTCCTATATATATATATATATATATATGTGTGTGTGTGTGTGTGTGTGTGTGTGTTGCATGTTTAAAATAGACTATGTATATATATATATATATATATATATATATTTTCGTAAATATACTACCTATATGTATTAAATAAAAATAAATGGAAGTTAAAAATAATAACTACATGCGGTTATAAAAAGATATTCCACAATATAAAAGTGAGAATTATAAAGACTTTAAAACACTACAAACATTAACGTAATACCCTTAAAAAGAGTATTACCCTAAAAAGGACCTTACGATGGACATTAAACATAATAGGGAAAAAGGTAACGAGTTAAAGAACTAGTAGGACCAACTATTACTTACAAAGCTTCAACACAAGGTGAGTGTTCACAACCCCTTTTTAAATATGTTTACTCAAATATTTGGAGTGAAAGCATGAATATATAAATGTTTTATTGTTTTATTTCCATCATAAATATTTAACTTATGCGCTATGGTAATAATACTTGATGTACTTTAGTTCTTATTAATAAAAGTCCCTCAACTAGACATTATCCATTAACCTCACTAAAGGGGCCTATGGTACTTGTAGGTAGCGCTATTTGGGGTCGACATCCCCCACTTATGGTTGACGAACTATAGGTGTACTTTACCATCTACTAACATCATTTAACATAGGCGTTGGGTTAAAAAATAACGGGCACAGTATGTCGATAGGATTGGAAATGGCTCAAGCTTAGTAAAACATCCATGTATACAAAAAACCATGCGTATCAAATTTGGGCAATAAACTGTGGTTGGATTAAAGTTTCCATCCTTACAAAATTTGTTGGGCCCAAAGCCCCAACACTATATTTTATTATTGTTGCATTAAAACTTTATTTTGTGCATATAAAACTTGTGTCCTCACCAACTCTCGTAGTTGACCTTTCTTTTATTCATGCCTTTCAGGTAACCCTCGATAAGTCTTAGAGCACATAAGAGCATGTCATGTGTGGACATCATGAAACGAATTTCAAATCAGTTGCTTTTATTTTCATGTCAAAGATAATATTCCATTTATGTACTGTATTTGGATGACTGTAATTTGATCTTAATTTAAAATTATCTGTTATGGTTGAAAATTTTCTATTACCTTGTGCTATGAGACCTTTTGTTGTAACACCTCGTGTTTCCGCTTTAGCGGGGTGTGACATTTTGCATTTTCGCAGCTGTAGTGTTTCTGTGTACAGATTTTGCATTTTGGCAGCTGTAGTATTTCTGTGTACAGATTATGCATTTTGGCAACATGTAGTGTCTCTGTGTAAAGATTTTGCATTTTGGCAGCATGTAGTGTGTTTGTGTACAGATTTTGCATTTTGATTGTTGTAGTGTTTGTGTGTACAGATTTTGCATTTTGACAGCATGTAGTGTTTCTGAGTATAAATTTTGCATTTTGGCAGCTGTAGTGTTTCTGTGTACAGATTTTGCATTTAGTATGAACACAACTCTAAATGCAAAATTTGCATTTTGAAAAAAAAAGTTTCTGGAATATATCAAGACCGGTCTTGTTAAAAGAGGACGAAAAACTAAATCTAACGGTATAATTTTTTTGTTAAAATTCTTAAAAACGAACGACTTATGATCATTTAAAGTAAGTGGAGGGTTTTTTTTTTAATTGTTGGGGTTGCTGGGGGAGGGGCTGTGAGCGACGCTGAAATTTGTATTTTTTTTTTAATTTTCCTTTTTTACCCCTAAACTATGTGACACGTGTCATCACCAGAGGAGGTTCTTTATGTTCTATGTTTAAGGAGGTTCTTTGTTTAACCATACCCTATATATATATATATATATATATATATATATATATATAGTTAGGATCAAGGGAGAACCCTCTTAAATAGAGAACAGAGAGAACACTTTTGAAACTTTGATTTATTTGATCAGATGGTTCAAAAATTGTCACAATTTATTTAGGCATTTGATTCCATTGATCATAGGATTTAAAATATGTCACGTTTTTTTTATAATATGTTCGAATATAATCCTGATGCATCGATGCATACAAACGTGTTATTTGATGCATCAATGCGTACAAAATTTTAAATTGTTAATAATTATAGAAATAATTTTGATTTTAAGATTTAGGATGTAAAGTTGACTTTTGGGTAGCTATGGGTGAACATGAACGTAAAGAAGAAATACTAAATTACAAGTTTACACGTGTTCTCTCTGTTCTCTATTTAAAAGGGTTCTCCCTTGATCCTCACCCTATATATATATATATATATATATATATATATATTAAGGATCAAATACGAACACTTAAATTGCGAACGTATTTGCGAATGGTGTTTTGGGCCGTGGATCCACTATCTTTGTTTGTAACTAGGCTATTTGCTTACTTTGTTTATAATGCACAACTTCAGCAATTTAAAACTGCCGCTGCTTTCTTTTCGAAAAAAGCAATAAAAAACAAAGCACCCAAGACTCGAACCCGCGCCATGGCCGCCAATTGAAAGCGCCTTACCACTAGGCTACCTGCTTGTTTTGTTTACGTTTTGCAACTCTGGCTATTTAAATCTTCCGCCGATTTCTTTCCTTGAAATTGTAAGGTATTATAATTATAGTCAATATATGCGGGCATGCGGCTATAAAATAGTGAGTAAATTTTCTTTTTCTTTTGTATTTAAGAATTTGGCGTCCGACGTTGTATGTTATTATTATTATTATTATTATTATTATTATATTTGTAAAGCTAAGATGTAATATTTTTAAACAAGATGTAGTTGTTTTAATCTATTGAATCTTTAACTGTTGGTCCCGTATTTATACGGATGAAGCAATGCTAGATGATTATCTTGTTTATATGTATGTGTGAGTTTCGGTTTCTACAGAGAGAGAGCCGAGAGGTAGAGAGCAAACACAAGAACAAGAGGGTGATAGTAATGCAAAGCTTAACATTGAAATGTGAGGGAAATGCCTTTATATAGCATTTCCCCAACTTTGACTAATTACATATTACACCCCTCACTTTAATATTTCTAACAATCTCCCCCAAAGTGAGGTGTGTAATCATTCACAACAAATAAATACATAAATCATTCATAGGCTGATTTGTTGCGAATCCCGAATGCCACTTGCCATTTGCGTATTTGCCTTCTGCTATCCAGTGTCGTTCTTATCCTTTTTATAGCATGATAGGCTTGAGCATGTTCTTCATCAGTGTATGCTGCATGGTTATTCCATATTTTCTGATGTATCTTGTGATGGAGAATTTTCAAAGTGCCGTCTGAATACGCCATGAGTTCATCCAGTCTGATGAAGATCTTTTCGCCTTTTGTATTCTTTGAGACGACCCCTCGATCACCTTTGAAGTTTGTATGACCATCATAGATAACTGTCAACTCTTCAAGCTCTTCAAGATCTAGATGTATTTGATTAGGCTTAAGAAGATTGATTTTCCGATAGTTGTTTTCAGCTCCGAGCTGAATATCATGTTCCTCAAAATATTCCGTAAGATTCCTCATATACCTCATTAACGCAACTCTTCCAAATTCTTCATCAGGCCATTTTCCTCTTTTCTGAGACAGAATTTCAAATATAAAGCTAATGTCTTCAATATTAACAAACCTCAGATCTGCTTCTGTGAGAAAGTATGATAGGTTGTTGGCTCTTCTGACATGGAAAATAGCGTATTTTATGTTGAAGTTTGTTTCAGTTTAGACACTGAGGAGTTCGACTATTGGAAATTCTGATTTGATATCTTCAGGTTTAGTTTTGGAATGAGTAAGGATGTGATCATATCTTCTTCTTTGCTTATCATCCATGTTCCTCAGCTCGGGTGAAATAACCTCTATCAGTTCACTGTTGTATATTTCTGGTATTCTTTCTTCAAGATTTGCAGCATTGACAAAATATGGTTTCCATATAGGTTGTTGTCCAGCACTTCTAGTAAACATGTTACCTGCATCAAGTCCTGGATCCCCACGATACACTGGAGGAGCAGGTGGCATTGTAAATCCCTATGGCAAGGGCCATTCTGATTCTCTTCTAAATTTTTCAGCTGCTTCTGTTTGTCTGTTTCTCTCTAAAATATCAGCAGCTGATTCTTGAAATTGACCAGAAGGAGGAGGGAATTGTTGATGAACTTCAAAGTTTAATCCACTGAGAACCCTGGACACGTCAAAGGTTGGTTTCTTCTTTTTAGGCTTTCTCCTAGAAATTGCTAACCTTTCTTTCTTTCTGAGTGCAAGCTCCCTTTCATTGGGATATTATAGAATCTGTCAACAACTCTAGGGATATTATAGAATCTATGTCAACAACTGACATAGATGATGGATCAGGTTGTGGTTGTGGTTCCGACACTGCAGGTCTAGCATTAAGGAGATCTTCTAAATTGTTCAATTGTTGAGCTTGGGCCTGGGAAGCTTGTTCAATCCGATCCAACCTTTGATTTGTCATTAGCAGTTGTTGGTGGATTGGTGCCACGGCTTGTTGAATGTGATCATGCTGTTCTGCACGTGAAACAAACCCGGAATCACGAAGACTTCCGGTTGAAGTACCAGCCAGATAGGCAGTACTACCGACTGGAGCAGCAGGGATGTTGGCTCCAGCGGGATTTCCTTCCAATCCTCGAATGGAACCTTGAAAGGTACCACCTCTGGAAGTTGAGGAGACTTGTTGAACCAACAAGCTCAGTGCATCGATTGTTACCCTGTGTTTGTCAAGATATGTGAAAATCCACGATATGTCTAATCGTGCATCAAAAGGAGTCGAGGACGAGGGAGGCAGTCCTCTTTGTTCAATAGGTCCAACACCCAATTGGGGTTGACCCAGTGTATGTGCTATAACCCTGTGCAATAAAGACGGTGCCTGTTTAGAGACACCGTAGTAGCTAGGTGGGGTAGAAACTTGCACGGGTAGGATCACCGCGACTTGTTCAATATGAGGCCCAACAATGTCAGGCCCCATAGTGGATGTGGTTTCCCGGCTTTCTTGGTGTAGGGTCCCTCAACACTCTCCTTTTCTTTTCTCACCTCCTCTCTCTCACTCGAACTCCTAGCTAAACTATCTTCCTCTTCACCACTACCTGGACCATATCCAGCATATTGATTAGGATCAAGTAAAGAATCAGGAGTGATAGAGCCAGTTTCAACAGATATATCAACAGATGGAGAGACAACTGGAATGTCATGGTCAGGGGCAATGATGACATTGCGAATGATAGGAATGGTAGTTGTTTGGGCAGGTAAAGCCAAAGGAATGACCAGACCACCAGGTTGGGGAATGACCTGAGTAGTTTGAACGGGTTGAGTCTGGTCGGGAGAGGTAGTATGTGGGTCAGTAAGTTTCATGAAGGACGGTGTGCTTTCTGCTGGTTGTTCGATTGGGTGCTCAGGGATGCCCATGGGAGATATAACAGGTTCAAAGGCATGGGCGCCTCCTGGATGGGAAGTAGACTCATCATGAGAAGAACTGGATGACTCAAAAACGTCAAGACCAAGTTCAGTAAGAACAGCTTGGGTTCGGGTGGTCTGAGAAAGTGATTGAACGATGGCTTGAACGTTGGTGGAATCATATGCATCCCCTCCCTCTCTAGTCTCATCACCTTACCCGCTTCTCCGCCCCTCTCAATATTTTCTCTCTGCACATCCCTCTCAGCATCTCCCATAGATGTCTGAGGCCTATTTTCTACTTCCTCACCAGGTGCTACTCCTCCCTGGGCAGGTCTGGCTGGCTCTGGCCCGACCATAGGAGGTATTCCTACACTCTCCCTATAGCTCACAACAATTTTATTCTGTTCACAAAGGTCAAGTAGAGATACAGGGAAAGGTCTTGGAATTGGCAGGTTGGTAGGAATGGCAGGTTTTATATGCAAGAAAAGCTTAGGAGTAATAGAAGGTAAACCTGTCCTCCTAGGAATTTCAGCATTTCGATCCATCACATGTTGGATGATCATTGGTAGAAAGTGGTGGTAAGGCAGCATGTTTGCATCCTTCTGCTTTTGTGAGTTTTTCCTGAGCATAGTAGCTTTGATGTCCTGGAAGAGAAGGAATGCATAATCCACATGCATATGAGTTGCAGCTGCTACAAAGATTTTGAGTTGATACTCCGTTGGGAGTTCGTAGCCTGAATGCTTTGGAGTGAGACATCTTTGAAGCACCGTCATGAATGTATTATACTTTGGATGCAAGCCGGTGCGTTTGAATTGAACTTTCTTGGTGAGCTCACCATCATATCCCATCTCCATTATAGCTGCAAGACATGCATCCTCATCGGGGATTTCCTTAAATTTTGTAGCTGGAGGTCTGCTGACTGTAGTGGGCAGTTCAAAGATTGTTCTGAAGCGATTTAGTGGAATGTTAACTTGAAATTTGTCAACCTCAGCATGAATGACCTCCCTTCCTCTTTCATTGATACGAACATCACAAGTCTTCCAAAATTGTTGAACGTATAGCTCGGGGACATGTGTGCCTGTTGTAGCTGGGTTATATGTGAGAAGATGGTTTAGGGGGTGAATTTTAAGGATCTCGGTGACAATAGGGTAGGCTGGGTTTTTAAGTTTGGTTAGGTCGACATAATGATTGTTTTCATGAGAGCCAGTGTTAAGAAACTCGGCTCGGGGCATGATCTCCTCTGGGTCACGTTCAACTTGTGCCATCTTATCTGTCAAAGAGATAAAATAGTTAAATTTAAAATAAAGAGATATGCAATAAAACAACATTAAGCTTTGAATATTTGGTTAAACTTTGATAAGTGAGCAAAAGTTGACCAAGTTGACCAATGTTGACCAATCGTTGACCAAGGTTGAAAAAATGTTCAAACAAGTGTTGAACCCTCATTTTGTACAGGATGATTTTCAGCATAAAAAAGTTGTTTTGACACTTTCAATATAGCAATTAGATATTAATAAACAACTTTGTATTACTGAAGCATAGTCAAAAAATCATCCTAACACCTCTTTTCGAGCCAAAACCCAAATTGTATGTGTGTTCATAACCCCCAAGAACACGAAGAACACTTTTTGAGATTTTTGAAATATTTTTACATCAAAGTGTTCCCCATGTGTTCAAAATGCCCATCGCAGACTTGGTTTGGGCATCCAAGTTTGTTTGGTGTCCCAAAACTCCATCTTAAGTTCCGAAAGATCCTATCGCAAGAGACTGTTCTAGGGCCAAAATCACTACTTTTAACTCAAAATTTTCAAAATGTAAACCGTACAAGTTGTTACCTATGTGATTAGGAGTATTTTGAAATAAGATTTGCAAATTTTGGCAGAGTAACGAGAGAGTTCGTATAATCAAGTAGCCAAAAATGAGAGAAACTTGTTTGATTTTGAATTTGATCGGTTTGAATGGAGTGATAGATGGATGGGACGGTTATAAAGTTAAAAGCCACGTGTCGTGTGTTGATTGGACCAAGGATGAGTAAAAAATGCGGCTGATAGAAGCATTCGCGTTGTAAAAAGTACCGGCTGATAGAAGTGATCAATCGCATGCGATTCACACTTTGGTGTGTTAATCGCATGCGATTCAGCTCAGGTGTTAGGTCCAGTTCCATCAACTCATCTGAATCGCATGCGATTAAGCATCTGAGTTGGCCAGATTCTATCAGTGCGAATTGCATGCGATTCATTCTTTCTTAACCCAATCGCATGCGATTGAAGGTTAGTTTGTCATGCGATTCAGACTTGGTTCATTTCTGTTAGACTATCGCATGCGATTAAGGAATAAATACCAAGCTTTTATCCCATGCTATAACCTATCAAATGTGATTGAATCCCATGCAATTGAACCCAGACTTAGAAAATTATCATTGTGTTGGGTTTGTAAGTGATTCCATGCGATTGATTGTGAACAAATCTCAACACTTAAGAGATTTTCTGAAAAATTCAAAGTATCTGGAATTTTGAGTTGAAAAATTTTATATTCCAAAATACTTTGATTTGAGTTGTTTATTTTGAGACACTCCCCCTAGACTGTTGCATTTATTTGTTAAAATTTGGGGATTGTGTCAGGTGTAAACTTCTCCCCCTACACATGTGCAGGATGTGTATTAAATTTCTCCCCCTACACATATGTAACATGTGTATAACCAAGAAAACACACTCTCCCTTGATTGTTGCACCAGATATCTGCACAGAGAATCAAACAGTATAACACCTACTCTAAACAAAAGAAAAGAAAGGAAAAGAAAAAGAGATAACAGTATGTTAGATTTGCAGATTGAGCATGCCTAACTTGGATACCAACTCAGTGAATCGACTTTCGTCTAATGGTTTGGTAAATAGGTCAGCCAGCTGATTTTCAGTAGGAACATACTGTAGCTCAATTAATCCTTTCTCAACATTATCTTTTATGAAGTGATAACGGATATCAATATGTTTAGTTTTAGAGTGGTGTACCGGATTGCAGGAGATGGCGATGGCAGACTGAGAGTCGCATAAAAGTGGAATTTTGTCATACCTGAGACCAATGTCTAATAGTTGTGTACGTATCCATAGACTCTGTGAACAGCACATTGCAGCAGCAACATACTCAGCTTATGTTGTAAAAGTGGATACACAGTTTTGCTTCTTTGATGCCCAGTAGACTAAACGATCTCCCAGAAAGTGTGCACTACCAGAGGTACTTTTCCTATCAATCTTCCATCCGGCATAGTCAGCATCGGAGTATGCATAAAGATCCAGATTTGAGTCCTTGGGATACCACAGACCAAGATCCATAAACCCCTTGAGTTATCTGAAAATTCGCTTAATAGCTAACAGATGTGACTCCTTTGGATTCGCCTGATATCTGGCACAGAGACAGGTAGAGAACATGATATCTGGACGACTTGCAGTTAGGTACAGTAAAGATCCAATCATCCCACGGTAAGTTTTGAGATCCACTGGAGAGCCATCTGGATCTGCTGATAGTTGTGTTTTGGCAGCCATGGGTGTGGAGATAGGATTACAGTTGAGCATATCATACTTCGTAAGAAGATCCTTGATATACTTGGACTGGCAAATGAAACTGCCATGACTCAACTGTTTCACCTGGAGTCCGAGAAAGAATGGCATCTCTCCCATCATACTCATTTGAAACCTGTTTGCCATGGTTTGTGCAAACTCTTCACTGTACTTTGGATTCGTAGATCCAAAGATGATGTCATCCACATATATCTGGATAAGGTTTTTTTTCCTACCTTTAGTCTTTGTGAATAGAGTCGTATCTGTCTTTCCCTTTGAATAACCCTCACCTATCAAGTACTCGGATAAGACATCATATCATGCACATGGAGCTTGTTTTAATCCGTACAAGGCCTTATCTAGAATATAAACATGGTTAGGGTATTTGGAGTGGATAAAACCTTCAGGTTGTGAGACATAGACTTCTTCTTTAAAAACACCATTGAGAAAAGCTGTCTGCACATCCATCTGAAAGACATGAAAGCTGCGGGAGGCTGCATATGCGAGAAAAAGTCGTATAGCCTCAATGCGAGTAATGGGGGCAAAAGTTTCATCATAGTCAATGCCCTCGTGCTGATTGTATCCCTTTGCTACCAACCGAGCTTTGTTGCGAACAACCACTTCATCCGAATCTCGTTTGTTCTTGAACACCCATTTAGTTCCTACGACAGATTTACCATAAGGGAGAGGAACTAATCTCCAGACTTTGAGACGATCAAATTGGTGTAGTTTTTCTTGCATTGAAATTACCCAATCAGGATCATCTAATGCCTCACAAGTCTAGGTGGGTTCGATCATACTCAAGAAACCCGCGAATTGACATTCATTTGCTGTTGCTGATCTTGTTTGAATGCCAATTGAGGGATCGCCGATTATGTTCTCCGCAGAATGATGTCTAGTCCATTTTATTTCATGAGAGGTAGAGGTTGAAGGAATAAGATTTTGAATGTGCCTGGCCTCATCTTCATCCTCTCGGGAGAAATTTGGGTCTGAATCAAACACAGGTGAGCTATCCTGGTCAGCTATCGGAGTAGTCACAGGGGGCTGTGTGACTGAGACAGATGTAGAATCCTCAGCATATAGATCGGCAAATGGATTCGTCTCTGTAACCGTAGGAGTTGTGATAGATACACTAGTTTGTGCAGCTGTGTTGTCCCTGTTGTCAGTTAAAACAGGAGAAGATTCAGATCGAAAGAAATCAAACATAAAGTCAAGATTAATATTAGAACTGGAAGAAATGTTTGATTCATTATTTTGAAGAATCGGTCTCGAACAGATAAGTTCAGAAGCGACGCTTCCTGATGGTGGTGATAAAACATTAACATCCAATGTATCATCAAATGTTACATTGATGCTTTCCACAATGCTATTTGTTCGTTTATTTAAAACTCGATAGGCTTTAGATTCAGTGGAGTAACCCAGGAAAATAGCTTCATCAGCTTTAGGAGCAAACTTTCCTAGGTTATCCTTGTCATTTAGAACAAAGCACCTATTACCAAACACATGAAAGTATTTGATATTCGGTACTATGCCATTTGCCAGTTCATACGGAGTTTTATTAAAGCGTTTATTTATAAAAGAGCGGTTCTGCGTATAGCAAGCAGTGTTGATGGCTTCAGCCCAAAAGGAAGGTGGGAGCCCAGAGTATGACAGCATGGTGCGGGCAGCTTCAACCACAGTTCTGTTTCATCTTTCCACCACACCATTCTGTTGTGGAGTGTATGCTGCAGAGAACTGATGCTTGATCCCAAATAGGTCACAGAAGTTTTTCAGAGCATTGTTCTTCAATTCTGTTTCATTGTCTGTACGGATTGAGACAACACTCTGACCATACTTGTTCTGCTGCTGCCTGATGAATGTGATAATTGTTGGAGTAGCTTCATCTTTAGTACGCAGGAATTTGACCCAGGTATACCTGGAATAGTCATCCACCATGACTAGGATATACTTCTTCCCTGCTTGGACTGAATTCTCATAGGACCACAGAGATCCATATGCAGGAGATCTAAAGGCTTGGTAGTGTAAAACACTTGCTTTGATTTATGAGACGCCTTCTTCATTTTACCCTTCTCGCAGTCTGCACATAGATGGTCCTTGTTGAATCTTAGCTTGGGAATGCCTCTCACCAAGTCACCAGTGACTAGTTTGTTAATATTCTGAAAGTTCAGATGAGAGAGTTTACGGTGCCATTGCCAAGTAAGATCATTTGAAGCTTCGGATAGAAGACACACAGAAGTAGGAGAATCATATTTCTCCAAATCTATGGAATACAGGTTAGATTTCCTAGAGCCTGCAAGTAGTTCATCACCAGTTTCTGTGATCACAGAACATTTGTTTTTCTTGAATACGACTACCAGATCTTTGTCAAAAAACTCTCCGATGCTAAATAGATTATGACCCAATCCTTCAACATATGAGACTTTCTTGATCTTGATGTGCTTCTTCTCAATGTCTCCGTACCCCATTATTGGTGCAACATTGTCATTCCCAAAACGTACAGTCCCGGAGTACTTAGGAACGTAATTTTTTAGAAGACTTTTGTTGCCAGTCATATGCTCGGAGCAACTGGAGTCCAGGTACCACAAGTGAGGCACCTGCAAAAAGAGAAAAGAGCACGTTTAGGTCCCCATTATGAATGGGTCCTTGTATGTTAGTTCCTACAGGTGAGAGAGTTGCAGTCATAGTAGGTTCAGATGACGAAACTTCTAAAGATTTATGTTTAGGAACCCAAGCTTGTTTGATCTTTGGTTTAGAGGAAACAGAATTGGTTATGATTGGTTTGCTCGGAGGTTTCGTGACCACTGTTGGTATGACAGTTGATGAAGTCATAGATTGAGGATTCGATCGAGTTGCGGAAGCGTTTTCTTTACTAATCCATATCTGTGAAGATTTATTAAGAATTGGTTTTGACTTAAAAACATCAACTGGGTTTTGGAGAACCTGTTTCTTTGGGGCAGAGGGTGGTACCACTCTTTGTGGATGTTTCAGCTTGGGTTAGGTAGATTTAGCATTTCTGGACGAAAGGTTGCATGAGAGTTTTTGGGAGTATAGGTATTGTTCATGAGCTCTCCATGCCTTTTTGAATGCCTCGTACCCTTGCTTTCTTTATACTTCCAGCTCCTTGATAGTTAATAACCGTTTTGATTTGTTTAAGCGTTTAAGTGCATGTGATTGACAAGTGGTGATCCATTGATGAATGATGTAACCTTTTGAATTTAAAAATGGAACACAGACTTGATTAGCATAAAAATCAGTCCAATCAGAACATGGTTTAACACCTAAAGATTTTCTCAATTGATCATAACAACAATTAAATTCACAGTGTCCATGTGTATAGCCATCACTCATACAAAACATGGTAGAAGCAGTTTTGTCTTGTGAACAGGAATGATTACAAACAGAATCAAACAACAAAATATTTTCACAGACAGGTTTCAAATTTGAACACTTCCTAGTGGATCTAGGAATGACTCTTTGCCATGATGCATTTATTTGGTACTCCTTGTTTCCAGACTTCTTCACATCTGCAGTAGAGGGTAAAAGATTAGAATTAAGTCGTGGTCGACTAGCTGAAGCTCGTGATGATTCAGGTACGTCTACGTGCACACGAGAATTTTGATTGGAAGTGGAGTGTTGCTTTGGTTTGTAAATCTGTTTAAGCTTAAGATTTGTTACATTAGTTTTATTAACAGATTTTACTGGTGTTTTGCAGATTGAAGACTTGGTGGATGCATGAGTGGAATCATCAAGTTGTGAACCAAAGAGAGAAAATGTGAAAGGAGTAGGGGTTTGCATCTCTTCTTGGAGCATCTTGATTCTTTCTTTCAGGATAAACTGTTTCCTGCAAAGTTTATCTATGATCTTTTCATCATGATCAAAGGAAGTCTTAATGCGCTGTTGGAGGGCGTAGGTTTCTTGCACCAAAGAAGGTGTATCAGAGGTAGGAGGTTTTAATTCATCCTGAATGGTTTTGGCAAGGTCCTGTTGAACAAGGTGGGTAAAACAAAATTTCTACAAGGTGTTGAATCTGTCTTGTAATTCTTTGTCAGGAATGTATTCAACAGTGGGCTTTGGTGAGACAGGAGAGTAGAGTTCTTCATCAGTATAGACAGAAGATGAAACATCAGTATCGGATGATGAAGTGAGATAGGTGAGGTATGAGTCATTTAGATCAGAGTAGTTAAATGGAATTTTAGTTCTGAGATTAAGAGTTCGTTTGACGTCTTCTTCAATAAGTTTCTCTTCTTGACCAATAAAAACCATCCGTTGGGTAAGACCTTCGCCAAACAGATCAGCATTGTACAATTGTTTGGACGTAACCTTTCTCAATGCATTTGGGTGTTTGAAGCCCAGCCCATAGAATTTCCATCTGGAGAAAGGACGTTCCTTTTCTTTGTATTGAGAGATGATCTTGTCACTTTGATCGCGTTTGGATAGAATATATTCAAGTTCATAGATTCTGGAGTAAAGAGTACTTAGTTAATTCCTAAGTTCATTTTTAAGAATTTCAGAATCCTTTTCAGCACATGCACATTCTGCTTTAAGATCTAATATGGTGGTATTTGTTCTATTAGTTAACTCTAAGAATTCAGATTCTTTAGCAGTTAATTGGATCTTAAGGCTAATTAAGTCATTATCTAACTGCTTAATTATTGTTTGTGCCTCTTTATCCTTTTTGTGTGAAACATCTTCTAGAACTTGATTTCTAGTGGTTAACTCTATTATCTGATTTTCTAACTCTTTCATTCGGATTAATATGGTTTGTATGTGTTCATGTTTGATACCCATATTATAGTTAGAGTTAGAAGATACCTTCCCGTTTTCCAAGCTTTCCTTATCTGAGTCAGAGAGATCATCACCATCATCATCCTCTCTACTTTCTCCACCATTGTGAGCCATCAAATAGAACTGAGCATGATCTTCACCATCTAGATCACTGTCTGATTATGTATCATCCAGGAACTGATCTTCTTCTACTAGTAGCGCGTTCCCAGCCTGTCTTTGTTTGAACAGACGGTACTTCTGCCGATAGTACTCTGCATCTTTGGTCTTTTTCATGGGGCAGTTCCGGATTAAATGCCCTGATCTTCCACAGTTATAGCACTTGGAGTCAGTTTTCTTTTCCTCCTTCTTCTTTTCCCTTTGGTACCTTGGCTTGTCAACAGGAGCAGCTCTTTCGGGTCTCCTTAAACCTGATGTGAACCGTTGTCTATTGTTAGTCTTGCTGAAATGGTTCTTGAAGTTCTTGTTGGCCACTGTGAGAGCTTGAAATGCAGCTTCTATTGAATCATCATCATCATCATCATCGTGATCAGAATCACTGAGAACCACATGTTTAAGTTTCAAGGATCTTGATGATGTTTCCCTAGGGATTCTGTCAGCCACCACCAAAGCAAGAGGATCAGCAACTGGTTGTTTCGGGTTAGACGGCAAGATTTCATCTTGATACTGATTGAGATCTTCGAATATGTTGTGGAAGGTGACTGATGTAAGATCTTTGTTGATTTGTTTGTAAAGTCCGGCATAGCCTTTCTACTCAGAACCTAATGAATTCAGAAAAACACAGTTCAAATCAAGGTCAGTTCTGACAATTTGATTAGATCTCATTTCATTTTGCAGCTTGCAGAATCTGCTATATGTTTTAGACAGGAGCTCATTTTCACGAGCTTTGAACTCATGGTAAATGTTGACCAATTGAGTGCGTTTGATGTACTCTCCTTGTTCAGTGCCTTGTAACTGCTTTTTGATTTCATCCCAGATTTCCTTGGCAGTACCCAAGCTATCAATCTTCAGATAAATCTCAGATGAGATACCCTGTTTTAGATAGTACTTTGCTAGTCTCTCAGCTTTCTTTGTTTCCTTCTCAGTAGCAGTCAGCTCATCATTGGTCTTTTCTCTTTCATGTCTGATAATGGGGGGATTGTTAGTTGGGTCAGCTTCAACGATCCTTGTGAACTTGGTGTTGCCCTTGTGGATGCATTCTATCATCTTGTCTCCACAGATTTCGTTGTGTTCAAGGAAGTCCATGAACCTTCCTTTCCAGACATTGTACTCCCCCCGAAACAAAACAGGAGGTTTCGTGTCGGTGCCAATGGACATCATTTCATTTGTACTTGACATGATTACTGATTTAGTGAGAAATGATCGTTCACTTGTAAGATGGTTTGATTGTTCGAAAGCTTCACTTAAAAGGGGTGACTGTTCAAGCTTGATTATAGAGTGACTTGAAAATTGATTAAAGAACTAAGTCTTTTGAATTTCAATTTTGAATTAGATCTTAAGAAGATTAAATTCCACTTTGAACTAGATAGACTTAAGGTAATTTAATTCACCTTTGAATTAGATCCGATTTAGATTAAATTCAATTATGAATTAGATTGTTTGATTAAGTTCAAATATTCTAGAGTTCTTTAAGTCAAGTCCAAACGAGTTAATTACTTGTCCAAGTATAAGGAATATCACTGATTGGAATTTGTCTTATCGAGTGCGAATACAGGTCAATCGAATGCGATTAGGTGAGTCCTTGAAAACAAGCAGAATAAGAACTTAGTATTGATGATTAATCGAATACAAATCAATCCTGTTTCATCAAACACTTAGAAAATAAACTGTTAGTCCTGTCAATCGCATGCGATTGCCAATATGGCGAATGAATATCTTGGTACTGATTTGAAAGATATATCGAGTGTGATCCATTCAAATGCGATTTCAATAGTAACGGCTGATAGATGTGTAAGTGTTAATCGCATGCAATTGCCAATATAGTGTTTGAAAGATATATCATGTGCGATTCAATCAAATGCGATTCACACAGTCTATTCAGGCTAACTTATCAACTGCTTCTATAAGCCGCACACTCCAATCGCATGCGATTGGGGATCCGGCTGATAGAATCTGATATGTCCTTTTCAAATCAGATTGTCTTACCCTGAATAGTGTCTAACCACTTTGTACTTGATTGGTATAGCAAGTGCTTGACTTTCCTTGTTCAACACTTAAACTATTTATAATTTATAATTAAATAAATTACAAAAACCGATTTCTTCTTCTTCAAGTTGTACTATTCAGATCAAGAACACAATAAATGCTTAAATACCCAAAAAATTTAATGTTTAAAAAGTGGGTATTTAATGAATTTTCTTGACCTAGAATGTATAAATAAACTTTTGGTTCAACTTTTTCTTCAAGAACAGTTTTCGTAGGCTTTGTAAGCTTTGTAAAACAACTCAAGGTAATTTAAAGAAGATGAAGTTTTATACCTTTACTGAGATCTACCTTTTGAAGTCGTTTAAGCTAAAGTTTCTTGAGGTTCTTGAACTTATGAGAAACCGAGTATCTTTTCTTCTAGTGAGCTTGAAATCTTCGAGATTTTGAGGTTCCTTTTCGAACAATCACGAGCCAAAACAAGTTTGGCTCTGATACCAATTGTTGGTCCCGTATTTATACGGATGAAGCAATGCTAGATGATTATCTTATTTATATGTATGTGTGAGTTTCGGTTTCTAGAGAGAGAGAGCCGAGAGGTAGAGAGCAAACACAAGAACAAGAGGGTGATAGTAATGCAAAGCTTAACATTGAAATGTGGGGGAAATGCTAATGCCTTTATATAGCATTTCCCCAACTTTGAGTAATTACATATTACACCCCTCACTTTAATATTTCTAACATTAACCAAAATGAATTAGTTTTATTATTATTATTATTATTATTATTATTATTATTATTATTATTATTATTATTATTATTATTATTATTATTATTATTATATGTGTAAAGTTAAGATGTAATATTTTTAAACAAGATGCAGTTGTTTTAATCTATTGAATCTTTAACTAAAATGAATTAGTTTTAAGAGGATTTAATGTTTTTTAGTAGTTTTAAACTATTAAATTTGAAATTTTTTTAAGTTGAGCTGGATTATATTTTAAATTGTAGTAGAATATATTGTCTTTTTTAGATGCAGTGATATTTTTACTATTGAGATGCAATGCTTTAGGAAAATGTAGTGATTTTTTTAAATAATAACTATTGAGTACTTCGACTAAGATGCAATAATTTCAATAGAACTATGGTTTCTTGACGGGATATAATGATTTTAAGTTAGATGAAGTGATTTCATTACTTCAATAAAAATGGTGCATCAGATGCAACATTTTTTTGGATGCACTACTTTTGCTGCATTTATATTTTTTTTCTATAAATATATTTATATTTAAATAAAGATGACATAATTGAAAGTCAAATCTTATTTTACTATTGTCAAATTACGTTCTTTAAAACTTTTTGCACTAAATTAATACTAGATACAGTATTTCTACTATACTAGATATAGTGTTTTTACCGTTACATATTTTAAAAGCTAAAAAAAGTCGCGTTTGAAATTTCAGTTTTAAAAAACAATTTACTAATGAAAATTTTATATTAATGAAAGTCTATTTTGCATGACAAATGTAGGTTTTAGGGTAGATGCTAGGTAGAGAGAGAAATGGTTTTTTAATTTTTATGGTCTCACCTTTTAATGTGTAGTTTGATGGAGACCAATGACGGACCTAGGTTATGTGGGAAGTGGTCACGGGACACCGGTCTTTTTACGGTTCGTAGTGTGAATTTTTGATTTTTTGAGACGGTGCTACCGGTAAACTTTCGGGGTGCTACCGGTGATGCCACCAAAATCAAAGGAAAAATAAAACTTTAAAAAAAATGATAAGAAATAGTTTAATTTTTCAATTTATACCTTTAAAATACTTTAGTTTTATCTTTAAAATTACATTTTAGTTAACATGACTTCATATAAATTGTGTTTTGTTTTAAATTTTGACCCTAAAATAGCAGAACAACAGCCGAAACCTCGTTAATCCGACACGATTAACCGGAAACCCGAGAAAAAACACGAACCACACCCTCAATTTTATTTAATTTTATTTTCGCATTATATAGTGCTACCGGTCAAAAAAAATTCTGGATCCGCCCCTGATGGAGACCTCATTTTTCAATTTAGTCTTCCATTGTTCAATAGTAAAACTTTGGTGTTAATCAAATGCTTTTATCTTAACGGTACTAACATGTATGTCACGATATATTTTTGGTTTAATTGTTAGAGACAAAAATGTGAATTTAGGAACAATTAAATATGTATGTGTTTTTACCGTTAAAAAAATCTTTAATATCTTAGCCTGACTATGGATTTTTCGACGAAAGTATGGATGAGGAGTTTACGATTGAATTTGAAATATTGCTAAAACCCCCACCACTTAATCATGTTTTATCTTTCTTTTTAATTCTGTAGAGATAGATGTTTAGGCAACAATTGGTTTATTATATTGTTTATTATTATTATTATTATTATTATTATTATTATTATTATTATTATTATTATTATTATTATTATTATTATTATTATTATTATTATTAAATAGAAAAATATTTTATACTTAATCTCTTATTATCAAAACTTATTAAATTATGTAAATAACACTAGTCGTAACGCGCGAGCTTATAACCACATGGTATATACAAAGAACTTATAATAATTTATGAATTATAATTTTTACTAATTTATTTACTATGTAATTATTTCAAATCTTTCTAAAGCTTTTACTAATTATAAGGGTTTAGTTCATAAAAGTGTATTCAACTTTACACCTTTTGCTATTGTATGTACTAACCTTTCAAACTTACCGTTTGATGTATCAAAGTTTTAAAACATTGTCATTAAATATACTCAACCTACAATAGTAGGTTATATGGTGATGTAGCACAGGTAAACCTGATGTGTTTATGATTTGGCAAATGACATGGCATTTCATCCTAAAAGAATAAAAAATTAATATTAAAATTTTGCTTCAACCACCAACTGATTCATCGATCCCCCTAAACCCTATAACCAAACACTTCCCTAATCACTTCATCTTCCTTACTTGATGTTCCCACAACAGATCGATGCAGCTTCTTCTCAGCTTCTTTGAAACACTGTACTTTTTTTAAACATTTAATATAATCGCATGCGGCAGCTAAATTCATATGCTTATCTTAATTACATAATAGATATAAAAACATTATCTTGTTTTATACATCAAAACATCTACAGTGTCAATCCAAAACAGGCTCTTAATAAAAACTTTGACATCACAGTGAGGTCTGTCCATATTCCCAGCCCAAACTTCATGACTCATCAAGAAGATCTGCAAAACAGTCTAGTGGGGAATTAGCACTAAGCTAAGTGAGGGAACCAATATCTAATCAAATACAAGGCAAACATGCCTAACCCAAATAGCTCATGAATCCCAGGAGAACCGGCGGTGTTGCAAGCACCTACAACCAAGGTCGGCCAAAACCAAGGTTTACCGATAACCTTGCTAAAATGGATAACAATACCAGCCTTGTTGTGTACATTAGATGCACCACAAGATCTGATACGGTAAATCCCCCAAGCAAAGGTTCAGACTAAACTGATCTCCAGATAACATGTATATACAATCCAAACAAGAGCATTCCAAATAGGATATTAAATCATGTATATCAAAAGATATAAACCCACTCACCAAAGTCTTCAATGCAATGAAGCACACTCAAGTGACTAACTCACTGAGTCTTCTTAGTTCCTGAGATTGAGGTAACCCAAGTCAGTATTCAAATTATAATACTGATCCAAAATAAATATCATATCTACTCATGTAAATCATGTATGATCACAATTGAATATATACATATCCATTGAACCTAATTCCCAAAGATATACAATTCATGTTTATCTTTAAATCATCAAATCCGATTAACCAAATCCGATCAAATGGAAATCCGAGTGAAGATTCAAAATCCGAGAAAGTCCAACTCCGATTGCAACAAATCCGATAATGTCCAAATCCGATAATACCATATCCGATCATTTCAAATCCGATAAAATCATTACCCAAATCCGAGCATAGGCACAATCCGAGTAAAGGCTAAATCCGATAAATTGTTCAAATCCGATAGAATCACAATCCGAGAAAAGTACAATCCGATCGTGCTAGATTCCGAGAATAGTCAAAATCCGATAATTCACAATCCGAGAAAGTAAATCCGATATAATTGCTAAGGCAAATCCGATAAAGGTCCAATACCGAGAAAATGGAAATCCGAGAGAAAAAAGTTAAGGCATTTACATGTCTGATTTCATACTTAAAGTCATAAATCCGATAAAATGTTCAAATCCGATAATCCAAGATTCCGAGAAAAGAGTTAGGGCCAAATCCGATATTAAGTTATCGGATTCCGATCTAATTCCGATAAAAATTATCGGATTTCATTAAATCCGATCAAATGTTATCGGAATTTGCTTAATTCCGACGAATTCATCATAAATCCGATTAATTCATGAGTTCTTCCCCAATTCTAGTTTCTAACTCAATTCAACACTGATTTTAAGCATGTAGTCGTTCTATGATTCCAGAATTCAATCTAATCATATAAACAACATATAATAAGCATTTAATCTAACATGCATGCATTCTAAGTTCATCAATTCATTAGCATGCCATAATCGGATTTCATATATATATAAACCGAAACATTCAACAATTGATTAATCCAATTCAGTAAGCTAACCTTGTTTATGTTACGAATTCAGTAACTCAATTCATGCAAATCCTAAAATCAATTTGATTAATTCTTGTTCTTCCTTGATCCTTCGGCCGAGAGCACAATACACACACACACCTTTGATTGTTTTGTTTAATTGCTTGCAAATGTGAGTATTAGGTGAGGTGTTGGTGACTAAACCACTCTATACGGCCACCTCAAATTCCATTAACAAAATGATGTAATTAATATAAAAATAATAATTCAATTAAAAAGAATTAAACCACATAATTAATTAAATCCCAAGCTTAAATTTGATTAATACCTTAATTAATCTAGGCCGGGTAAGTGGGTGATACAAATCTCCCCCCCCCCCCCCCTTAAAAAGATTCCGTCCTCGGAATCTCATCACTCTCAAACAAGGAAGGATATCGGCTACGCATGTCAGCTTCAGTCTCCAAGTCAAATCAGATCCCAAGCTATGATTCCATTTGACTAAAACCAATGGAATCTGTTTCTTTCTCAACTTTGTAACCTTTCGATCCAATAATTCGACTGGTTCCTCTAACAATCTCAGATTAGTATCAACCCGAAGATCTTGAATAGGAAGAAAACCTGAGTCTGATCTTCTACATTGCATTTGCGAAGATAATAAACATTAAAATTGTTGTGAAATCCTGCTAACTCATCAGGTAGATCCAATGCAACAGTCTGATCGTTTACCACTTGTCTGATTCTGAAAGGACCAATGTAACGGGGAGCTAACTTCCCTCGTTTACCGAATCTGATCACACCCTTCCAAGGAGATACTTTCAAATAAACCATTTCACCTTCAACAAACGATACCGGTCGACGACGCGGATCAGCATTCATTTTCTGTCTATCTCTTGCAGCTTTCAATTTATCCCGAGCAATAGCAACCTTATCAGCAGTCATCTGTACAATATCAGGTCCTGCAAATTGCTTTTCCCCAGCTTCTAACCAACAAGTCGGAGTTCTACAAGGACGACCGTACAACATCTCATATGGAGGCATACCAATGCTACTGTGATACGAGTTGTTATAAGCGAATTCCACTAACGGTAGATGTGAATCCCATGAACCCCCAAATTCTAGCACGCAAGCTCTGAGCATATCTTCTAAAGTCTGAATAGTTCTTTCTGACTGACCATCTGTTTGCGGATGATAAGCTGTACTTAGATTCACTCTGGACCCCAATTCTTGTTGTAATCTGTTCCAGAAGTTAGATATAAATCTTGAGTCCCGATCTGATACGATGGACAAAGGAACCCCATGTCTTGAAATTATTTCATCAATATACAATTGAGCCAGTTTACTTAAAGTAGCAATTTCAGCAGTGGCAAGAAAATGCGCGCTCTTGGTTAATCTATCGACAACAACCCAAATCATATCATGACCTCGCTGAGTTCTCGGAAGTTTAGTTACAAAATCCATAGTTATATGCTCCCATTTCCACTCAGGTATTTCTAACTGTTTCAATGATCCGTATGGTTTCTGATGTTCTGCTTTAACTTGAGCACAAATGTGGCACATCCCAACAAACTTGGCTATATCTGTTTTCATTGTAGGCCACCAATATCGAGTCTTTAAATCATGGTACATTTTCGTGGTACCCGGATGTATAGACAACCTAGACTTGTGAGCTTCATTTAGGATTAATTCTCTTAAGTTCCCAAACTTCGGCACCCAAACGCGTGTATGATAAATTTTTAAACCACGTGAATCGGTAGTTAGCTCATGTTGTCGTTTTATCATTAGTTCCTCATTCAGGTTCTCATCTTTCAAAGCTTCCAACTGTGCAGTTATCAGCTGATCCACTAAATCAGATTTTATTTCCAATCGCATAAACTTAACAGTAACTAATGATCCCTTTCGGCTGAGTGCATCTGCAACCACATTTGCTTTACCAGGATGATATTGAATTTCACAATCGTAATCTTTGATCAATTCTAACCAACGGCGTTGTCTCATGTTCAATTCCTTCTGAGTAAACACATACTGCAGGCTTTTGTGATCGGTGCAGATAGTACATTTAGTCCCGTACAAATAGTGTCTCCATAACTTCAGTGCGAACACCACAGCAGCTAACTCCAAATCATGGGTTGGGTAGTTTCGTTCATTCGGTTTCAACTGTCTTAAAGCATACGCAATTACTTTACCTCTCTGCATTAAAACACATCCCAATCCGGCGTGAGAAGCATCACAGTATACGACAAAATCCTCTGAACCCTCAGGCAATGATAGAACAGGCGCTTTACACAATAACTGCTTCAGAGTCTGAAAAGCCTCTTCTTGTGCGGAACCCCATAGAAACGGAACATCTTTACGAGTCAACTTAGTTAACGGACCAGCCAACTTAGAAAAGTCTTTTATGAATCTGCGGTAATAACCTGCCAACCCAAGAAAACTCTTTATCTCTGTAGGTGTTTTCGAAGCACTCCAGTTCATAACGGATTCAATCTTGGACGGATCTACTTTGATTCCTTCTTGACAAATTACATGTCCCAAAAACTGAACTTCGCGTAACCAAAATTCACATTTCGAAAACTTAGAATATAACTTGTGTTGTTTAAGAATCTCCAAAACTTGTCTCAAATGCTGATCGTGATCATTTTCTGTCTTTGAATATACCAAAATGTCATCGATAAACACAATGACGAATTTATCTAGGAATGGTCGGCAAACACGGTTCATCAAATCCATGAACACTGCAGGTGCGTTTGTCAAACCAAACGGCATCACCAGGAACTCGTAATGACCATATCGCGTACGAAAAGCAGTCTTTGGAATATCTTCCTCTGCAACTCTGACTTAGTGATAACCCGATCTCAAGTCTATCTTTGAAAAGCATGAAGCTCCTTGAAGTTGATCAAACAGATCATCGATCCTTGGCAACGGATATTTATTCTTGATAGTTCTTTTATTCAACTCTCTGTAATCTATACATATTCTAAGAGTTCCATCTTTCTTCTTGACAAATAAAACCGGTGCACCCCACGGCGAAGAACTTGGTCGGATAAATCCTTTATCAAGCAGTTCTTGTATCTGTGTCATCATTTCACGGATTTCAGACGGAGCTAAGCGGTACGGAGCTTTAGCAATTGGTGAAGTACCAGGTACCAATTCTATCTTGTACTCGACATCCCGAACAGGAGGCAATCCTGGAAGATCATCTGGAAACACCTCTGGATATTCTGACACAACCCGTACATCAGTAACCGTTTTCTTCTCTTTCTTCGCATCGATCGCGTAAGCCAGGAAAGACGCACACCCTTTAGCTAGAGATTTTCTAGCTTTCATATACGAGATAATCGGAAAAGAAAAAGAAGTTCTATCCCCACGAGCCACGACATGCGACCCGTCAGCCAAAGGAATAGTAATCAGTTTTTTTGTGACACTATATACTAGCTCTATGGTGACTTAACCAATCCATGCCTAATACTAAATCAAACCCCGGTATAGGCATAAGCAAGCAGTCTACAGGTAAACTATTTCCATCAATATCTATGGAGACCCCAATCACAGAAGAAGTTACAGGCACTAACTTACCATCAGCTACCTCTACTTCTAAAGGGGTAGTAATCACAGAAACAGGCAGTTTCAATTTATCACATAAAGCTACTGACATGAAAGATCTATTTGCACCGGAATCAAATAATACACGAGCAGGTACAGAGTTTACTATAAACATACCCGTGATCACATCACTATTTTATGCAGCCTCGGTGACAGTTATTTTGAAAGCTCTCCCTTCCGCAGAAGGTGCAGTTTTCCGCTTTTGACCTGCAGACGATCCCCCAACTGATACTACCCCCTGCCCCGTCCCTTTTGATCTTGGCTTTGTACAAGCACCAGCTCTATGACCCTCTTCGTGGCAATTCCAACAAACATTTGTCTTGAACCTGCAGACAGATGGTTCATGACTGAATCTACCGCAACGTAAACAACGTTTGGTCTGAGCTGTACAAGGACCCGTATGGCTAGAGTTGCATGGTTTACACCATGGCTTGTTCTGATATGACCCCGAACTCTTTGACTTCTGATCACTTCGATTCTGATTTCCTTTTCCTTTGTTTCCACTATGACTTCCACCCGACTTGTGAGATAATCCCTTCTCACGGTTCATCCTTTCTCGGGCTTTCACATCACTTTCTGCCGCTCTGGCTATGGTAAATGCCTGGATCAAGGTAGTTGCCATTCGGGTGTTACCCCGATATTCCGGTAGCAAGGCTTTCACATCACTTTCTGCCGCTCTGAACAAAATGGTCGATTTGTGATGGTTCATCTTGTACCCATTGCTTTGCAAATGTCAGCTTCTCGATAAACTTTGCAATTATCTCATCCACTGACATCTTATTGTCCTGAGCTAAATCCATAAACTCTCGTTTCACCCTTGATAAATCATAAGTGTTACAGAACTGATCACAGAATTTAGCTTGGAATTGATCCCAAGTAATAGAGTTCACCACTTCCCTAGATAAATGTGCGGTTAGAGAATCCCACCAGGTGGCAGCTTGACCCTTCAATCTTTTGGTAACAAACTTTACTCTATCTGCTTCCTCGCAATTGCAGGCATCCAATGCCTTAACCATTTCTCTCAGCCAATTCAATGTATCTGTAGGGTTGGAGCTTCCAGTGTACTCCGGTGGTTGGCAATCCATAAAATCTTTAAATTGAGCCTTTGAACTAAAACCTCCCTGATTAGGGTACCAAGGGACAAAGAAGTTTTGTTGTGGTTGGTACTGCTGTTGGGTTTGGTAGGGTTGAGACACAGTTGGCATAGCCACAAATGGTAAAGTCCCAAATGGTGTTGGCACCGTGTTAAAAGGTGCAACTGAGTAAACTGGTGGCGGTATTGCATGAGTAAACACTGCCGACTCCCGAGGCATCTGGATTGTCTGAGTCGGTTGTGATGACTGTGTCTGAAGTTGCTGCTGCTCCAATTCTTGTACCCAATCCCTTAAAGACTGTAAGGTGTCTTCCAATTGTAGCACGTATTCTTGCTGCTCAGATTCACCGTTATGAGAAGTTCCAGAACGGTGTTGTTCGTTAGCTGCAGTGGAGGACTGGTTGTTCCGTCTGGGGGACGTAGGGGTAGTTGTCGGGTTCACGTTGTCAGCCATTTATCTATGCTATACACAGCATCTCAGCAATTGTTAGATATAATCCGTTAGTTTAAACATACTAACTACCCTCAAAGCTATTTTACTAATTACCCACCCTGGGAATACTGGACTGACCAGAGCCTTGGTTCAAGTATTGCATAATTCAATTATGCAAATCCTCAAACCAATGCTATGATACCAACTTGTAACACTGTACTTTTTTAAAACATATAATATAATCGCATGCGGAAGATAAATTCATATACTTATCTTAATTACATAATAGATATAAAAACATTATCTTGTTTTATACATCAAAACATATACAGTGTCAATCCAAAACAGGCTCTTAATAAAAACTTTGACATCAGAGTGAGGTCTGTCCATATTCCCAGCCCAAACTTCATGACTCATCAAGAAGATCTGCAAAACAGTCTAGTGGGGAATTAGCACTAAGCTAAGTGAGGGAACCAATATCTAATCAAATACAAGGCAAACATGCCTAACCCAAATAGCTCATGAATCCCAGGAGAACCGGTGGTGTTGCAAGCACCTACAACCAAGGTTGGCCAAAACCAAGGTTTACCGATAACCTTGCTAAAATGGATAACAATACCAGCCTTGTTGTGTACATTAGATGCACCACAAGATCTGATACGGTAAATCCCCCAAGCAAAGGTTCAGACTAAACTGATCTCCAGATAACATGTATATACAATCCAAACAAGAGCATTCCAAATAGGATATTAAATCCTGTATATCAAAAGATATAAACCCACTCACCAAAGTTTTCAATGCAATGAAGCACACTCAAGTGACTAACTCACTGAGTCTTCTTAGTTCCTGATATTGAAGTAACCCAAGTCAGTATTCAAATTATAATACTGATCCAAAATAAATATCATATCTACTCATGTAAATCATGTATGATCACAATTTAATATATACATATCCATTGAACCTAATTCCCAAAGATATATAATTCATGTTTATCTTTAAATCATCAAATCCGATTAACCAAATCCGATCAAATGGAAATCCGAGTGAAGATTCAAAATCCGAGAAAGTCCAACTCCGATTGCAACAAATCCGATAATGTCCAAATCCGATAATACCAAATCCGATCATTTAAAATCCGATAAAATCATTACCTAAATCCGAGCATAGGCACAATCCGAGTAAAGGCTAAATCCGATAAATTGTTCAAATCCGATAGAATCACAATCCGAGAAAAGTAGAATCCGATCGTGCTAGATTCCGAGAATAGTTAAAATCCGATAATTCACAATCCGAGAAAGTAAATCCGATATAATTGCTAAGGCAAATCCGATAAAGGTCCAATACCGAGAAAATGGAAATCCGAGAGAAAAAAGTTAAGGCATTTACATGTCTGATTTCATACTTAAAGTCATAAATCCGATCAAATGTTCAAATCCGATAATCCAAGATTCCGATAAAAGAGTTAGGGCCAAATCCGATATTAAGTTATCGGATTCCGATCTAATTCCGATAAAAATTATCGGATTTCATTAAATCCGATCAAATGTTATCGGAATTCGTACAATTCCAACGAATTCATCATAAATCCGATTAATTCATGAGTTATTCCCCAATATAAATATGGAACAAGGGCTCAGGTATGATCTTCTCTAATATAAATATGGAACATACCTCACTTACAATACAGATTATTATTATTATTATTATGATCATCTCATGCATACATACCACAAACATAAACTCTCTCTCCATATACACTCCCCTGACTTAAGCTTTGGAGAGGGATACGGGGATCCATCCCCGTATCCCTCTAACCTTAGGTTTTAATTGTTTCGCAGGAGTGTTCTTCAGCTGGATCTACAAAAACAGCACTCACGCATCCTTCCGACGATCCAGGAGGAGGAGATGCGCGATCATGAACACATTATGATTCTCTTGCCGAATTTCAGTATTGAACATATTATTATTTGAGAATCATAATCAATAATAATTAATCCATAAATCCAGATTTGCTATTTGAGATTTCAGTTCTCGTTTGTGCTATTTGAGATTTCGTTTATGTTGGTGTTCTTTGTTGGGTTTTGAAGAGCTTCATATGGTGTTCTTGTTTGAACAGATTATGCTTTGTTCTTCGTTTTGAGATTTTTATTTTGAAGATAATACACATGGCAATTAATATCTGAGGTGGAATAACAAAAAAAATAAAAATCTAAAGAATTTACCTGCTACCTGCATAATAGGTTACCCAATACATAAAATTGTAACTTTCTGAAAATATGATACATCAAATGGTAAATTTGAAAGTTCAGTACATACAATAACAAAATGTATAAAGTTGAATACACTTTAATGAACTAAACACTAATTATAAATAATGTAAAACAAACCTGTGTTATACACATGTATCTAACCTAGTGTGTGTGTGTGTGTGTGTATATATATATATATATATATATATATATATATAAACACTTGTATATGTTTATAGAGTTATAAAAGTTGATTGTATTTTTTAAATAAAACTTGTTATATACAATAGTAAATAAAACGAAGTTAATTGTATTTTTCTACGACGTATCCTAAATTAAGATTTATAATTTTTATTTACTATTTTTAATTCTCTTGACACAGTTGCCTTTTATTACTATTTTGTTATTAAAGTAATATAATATTATAAATTAAAAAATTTCATGCATGTTTTATGAGGGGAATGTTCATACACTGTGATACATAAAAAATAAAAAGATTTAGTAAATAATATATTATCCAACTACCTAAAATTATGTCGTATCTCTTTATAGTAAAATGATGATTCAAAAGAACAAAAGTGGTGTGGCATTACTTTATATTATCACCAAAAATATATTAATAATCACATGCTTTTTGAGATCGACCGAACAATACAACATATAATATTAGTACATTTTTTTCTATTGTTAATGCCTACATAGCATTAAGTTGGTATCGAAGATAGACGGACGTCACCCCATGTATTTGGTACCAAATATGTACGTAGTTCTACATTTTCATTTTTATAAGAATTACCAAATATGTTGTAACATAGATTTCTGTTGACAACCATACCAGTATAACCACAATCATATGACCATCATCATTCATCTAGATCTATGATGTGGTCACATGGAATCTCCAAACATACGAGATCCATGCACAGATTTGGAACAAACCCATTCAACAAACACTCGAGGATCTTTGACGCTAATCGAACAAACACACAAGATCGATGAACCCAGAACTAGAACAAATGCAATCAACAACGATTTATGTTTCCGAATTTGCTTGAAATACGAATCAAAAGCATCGATTTATGTTTCAATCAAGAAGAGAAATGAACCGGATCTGTCAATATTCGGAGAAACATAAATGAAGATCAAAATTTCCATTCAAATCCGAACCTTGCCAAATCGAATTACATGGTTTACCAGATATGTCAATCGAAATCGCTAAGCATGGATCCCAGATCTGTCGATGAAATCCAAACCGAAACCCAAATAATGCATATAACCCAGATCTGTCAAATGAATTGATTTGTTAATATGAAACGATTTCAGATCTGCGAATGGAGATGGAGACGAAGCTTAACGAATGAAGCTTCAAACAAAAACCCTTGTTAAATTATAGCAGATGGTGAGCAAGTCTTGGATTATGAATAGGGTTTCAACTCATTATCACAAAAAACTTTATTTTTTAAATCTTTTTTAAAAATAATAGCAAAAATAATAAATAGGAAGCATGCATTTTCTTGTGAATATATATATATACTAGCAGCGTATCCGCGTAATGCTGCGACGGTAAATAGTTTCTGTTTTGCAACATGTCGTTTTCAAGGATTTAATGATATGTCATTCGCGTAATTCAATATCACGAAAAAAAATTCTACAACATTTCCGTTTTTTTCTTCATTTTTTCATATATTTCAACTATTTTATTAATTTTAAAAATAAATTCTAAAAAATATTAAAAAACAAAAGAAAGATTTATATTAATGAAATAAGGAAAAAAAGTTAATAAGATTTTGAAAATTATATTGATGTGGGTGGATAATTATGTTTGTGTAAGAGAGTGTGTTAGTGGAAGTATAAAATTTAAATAAATAAAAAGTTAAAGTTTATTAGAAGAGAGAAATTATTAAAAATTGAGTGGGTGAGATTAATTTAGATAAAAAGAAGTGTGGAGATGTATTGTTGGTTGAATTTTAAGAAGTTTTAAGATAAGAGGAGAGAGAGTGTTAAATGTATTATATATATATATATATATATATATATATATATATATATATATATATATATATATATATATATATATAGTGTTAGGATCAATGGAGAACGCTCTTAAATAGAGAACAGAGAGAACACTTTTGAAACTTTGATTTCATTTATCAGATGGTTCAAAAATTGTCACAATTTATTTAGGCATTTGATTCCATTGATCATCGGATTTAAAATATGTCACGTTTTTTTGATAATTTGTTCGAATATAATCCTGATGCATCGATGCATACAAAAGTGTTATTTGATGCATCAATGCATCCAAATTTTTTAATTGTTAATAATTATAGAAATAATTTTGATTTTAAGATTTAGGATGTAAAGTTGACTTTTGGGTAGCTATGGGTGAACATGAACGTAAAGAAGAAATAATAAATTACAAGTTTACACGTGTTATCTCTGTTCTCTATTTAAAAGGGTTCTCCCTTGAACCTCACCCTATATATATATATATATATATATATATATATATATATATATATATATATATATATATATATATATATATATATATATATATATGCAAAAGTTCAAACTATAACTGTTTTTCGTACGAGAACTGCGAGGCGTGGAGGGGATCAAGTGTGACAGGGTGCATATGAGGAGTTCATGGGTGGACAATGTCATTAAAAGAGGGGGAATTGGACGGCTGAGATTGGTTCTCGCAGTTCTCGTACAAAAAACAGTTCTCATTTGAACTTTTGCCTATATATATATATATATATATATATATAGGGTAGGGATCAAGTAAAAAAAATCTCAAGGTAGTTAATGTAAGAAGAAATCTTAGCCAATCAATTTTTGAAATTTATTCCTAAAAATATGGTTTTTTTTTCGTTTTTATTAATTAAAAAAAGGAGATAAGGGTATAATTGACCAATTTTAAATTTTTCTCTCCTAATTTTTCATTTCTGGTCGCCAATTTTATGCACAATCTGATTTTAGATGTGTTCACCAAAGAGCATTTCACAGGATGAATTACATTCATCAACAAAAAAATGATAAACGAGTAATATTCTATAATCATTCATCAAGAAAATCATCAGATGCACAATCCAAAATAGAATTCAAGAACCGATGCATCAAAATTGAAAATTAAATTTGAAACAGAGAATTTGAAACAAGAAAACATTACACAATAATCCATATTGACAAGAACAGATGAAACCAGGTGCACAAATCATCGTAGAACTCGAAATTGGATAAACAATAAACATCCATACAACAATTTATTTCGATTACAGTCACAAAGAAAAACCAAAAAAGATGATGAACAACCAAAATCAACATTTGAAGAATAGAATTTTAGAATATGATACATACAAAATTGATGCATAAACTACCTGATACATGATATGCACAATCCCTAAAAACAAATGATGCACCGATGGTCACAACGGCGGCGGCGGAAAGGTGCAGCGGCGGTAGTGGTCGGTGATGCATAGAGAGCATCACGCAAACGGAGGCAACGGCGATGGTCTAATCAACCAGCGGCTACAGTATTATCGAGAAACCGAAACCCTAAATGTTGTCGCCGATCCACAGAACGGTTGTGATCGGCAACGTAAAATAGGCGGAATATGCGGCGGTGATCTTGAAATACAATCGGCGGTGGCTGAAAGCAGATTTCTTCGACGGGGCAACAGATGAGGAGGCGGCGGCAAGAAGAAAATCGGACCTAGGCGGCAACAAGACGCAGGCGGCGAGTAGAGCATGACAATCGGATGCCGTTGAAGGAGACGACCATCTGGGCGGAGGATTAATTTCTGGGGAGCGTGGGGTTAACGGTGGCGAACGGAGACGACCATCTGGGCGGCGGTGAACGGAGACGATCATCTGGACGGCGGCGGCGAAAGTTTTAGGGTTTTCGTCGGGGGATGTGTGAAGACTGTGGAATCGATATGCAATATGAACGTGGGCAGACCTATTTTGAAGGAAGGAGAGAGAAAAATGTATAAAATGTCATAAATACCCTTTAACTAATTTTATCTAAAAAGGACACGTGGCAGCCCAGGAACACTACTCTTTGTACCATAAAACTCTTTTTACTTGAACCTGATTATATATATAAATATATATGAAGAAGTTCCATCGAGAACCATTTTTAGTGCGAGAACCAATCTGAGCCGTCCAATTTCCCCTCTTTCAATGTCATTGCCCACCCATGAATTCCTCACATACACCCTGCCACACTTGATCCCCTCACGCTCTCTCTCACTCTCACTCTCTCTCTCTCTCTCTCTCTCTTTCTCTCTCTCTCTCTATATATATATATATATATATATATATATATATATATATATATATATATATATATATATATATATATATATATATATATATAAAAGAAATGTTCAATATAGTCTATACTTAATTCATAGTTCTAATGGACTAAATTTAGCTTTTCGATCAGCCCCTTCAATTGTCCAGATTGAATTTTAAAATTTCGGGTGGAGTGATATTTTCGTAATTAACATATGATGCTTTTACAATCACATGTGATTGAATACTGAATCACATGTGATTGAATATTAAAATTTCAGAACCATTTTTTTATATGGACTTTATTGAACACAACTCATATATATGTATATAAATAGGATCAATAAAGACCCCCCCTCCCCCCTAAACAAAAACCCCAAAGTCCAAATCCTAGCCGTTAGATCAATCAAATCAATGGTTAAGATCTCGAATGACATTATTGTAAATAAGTAAACAATTATAAGATTTAATTATAGAATGAAAAGTATTATGGTCAAAGCCCCCTTTTTTTAAATTTTTTTACCCCTTAAATCTTTAAATGACCGTAACTATTTCAATTTTTTGAATTTGAGCAAAACAATTATACAAATATTCTCATTTTTTAATCCTCTTTCAAACGAGACCACTCTTCCTATATTTCTGGAAAAAAAATTCGACGAAATGACGAAAATGATGAAAATGACGAAATTCATCATTTTCGTCTCCTGTTGTTATACCACGTAATAGCAGGTCCCAAAAATGATAAATTTTGTCATTTTTATCATTTTCGTCACCTGCTATTACATCATATATAAGGGGAACACGAAAATAATTAAAATAACGAAATTTTTATCATTTTCGGACCTGCTGTTTAAGTGATATATAAGGGGACATTAAAATGATGAAAATGACGAAATTTTATCATTTTCGTCACTTGCTGTTAGATGTTATTATACAAGGGGCACGAAAATGATAAATTTGATCATTTTCATCATTTTCGGGACCTGCTGTTTAAGTGATATATAAGGGGAGACACGGAAATGATGAAAATTACGAAATTTATCATTTTCGTCACCTCTTGTTACATTATATATATATAAGGGGGCACGAAAATGATAAATTTAATCATTTTTCATCATTTTCGGGATATTCTGTTTAAGTGATATATAAGGGGATACGAAAATGTTGAAAATGACAAAAAATCATCATTTTCGTCACCTGTTGTTACATGATATATAAGGGGCAACCGAAAATGATAAATTTCGTCATTTTCATCATTTTCGTGCCCTTGTATATCATGTAACATCACAACAGGTGACGAAAATGATAAATTTCGTCATATTCATCATTTTCGGGACCTGCTGTTTAAGTGATATATAAGAGGACACGAAAATGATGAAAATGACAAATTTATCATTTTCGTAAAAAAAATTTCAGAAATATAGAAAGAGTGGTATCGTTTGAAAGATGATTAAAAAATGAGAAGATTGGTATAATTTTTTTGCTCAAGTTCAAAAAATTGAAATAGTTATGGTCATTTAAAAATTTGAGAGGTAAAAAAAATTTTAAAAATGGGTTTTTTAGAAGGGCTGAAGCATGCATGGGTTTCTTGATCAAATTTTTAATTTCCCATCTTGCCCTTTTAGATGAGTGGCTGAGATTGGGACTTTGAGGTTTTTGTTTAAAGAGGGTTTCTATTGAACCTCACCCTATATATATATATATATATATATATATATATATATATATATATATATATATATATATATACAAAAGTTCGTGCGAGAACCATTGTTAGTGCGAGAACCGCGAGAACCAATCTGAGCCGTTCAATTCCCCCTACTTCAATGTTATTGTCTACTCATGAATTCCTCACATGCACCCTGACACATTCTATCCTTCCTTGCTCTTCATCCATGAAACTTCCTATCTTCAAGAAAACGGCTGAGATTGGTTCTTGCGGTTATCGCACTAACAACGGTTATCGAATAAACCCTCCCATATATATATATATATATATATATATATATATATATATATATATATATATATATAGGAAGAAGTTCCATTGAGAACTATTTTTATTGCGAGAACCGCGAGAACCAATCTGAGCCGTCCAATTCCCCCTCTTTCAATGTCATTGTCCACCCATGAATTCCTCACATACACTCTGCCACACTTAATCTCCCATGCTCTCCATCCATGAATTTCATTTATCAAATCAACGGCAAAGATTGATTCTCGCGGTTCTCGCATTAAAATCGATTCTCAATGGAACCCTCCCCTATATATATATATATATGTATGTATATTATATAATAATTCGATCAGGTGTCTCACCATGAGGACATTTATTATATATATATATAATTCGATCAGGTGTCTCACCATGAGGACATTTATTTTATATATATATATATATATATTTTTTTTTTACAGAAAAGATATTATAAAGATGTCTTCACCAGCCACTATATATACCTTGTAGCTCTACTTCAAGTTCAAGCAACTATCAACTTAATTGATTTAATTCAACTGAAAGGAAAAAAAATGTCTGTTAAACATGAAGCTGATGTTAAGCGCCCCACTGCTAATTTTCCTCTCAGCGTTTGGGGAGATCGGTTTCTTGTTTTTGACCAGGTATATATATATATTCATAATCGATCAGAACCTGTCTTAAAAATGCAAGTGTGTGTTAGTTTAATTTCCTTCTAAACATGACTAACTAATTATATGCCTTAGCTTAGTTGTATCAAATGTATTCATTCTAGCTACTCCGGTTAATAATGATCAAAAGAAGTGCTATTTAAGGGTGTGTTTATTTATGTTTTCCTTCAAAAGAACATGAACAGTAAACAATTAAACTGTTAATCTGTAAATGAAGGAAGAAGATGAAGCTGAGGTTGAAGAGTTAGTCAACAACCTGAGAGAACAAGTAAGAAAAGAAATATCCCGAGCTTTGAATGTTTCTACAGAACATACAATTCTGGTAAAGCTGATCGATGCAATCCAACGTCTTGGCATCGCATATTATTTTGAAGAGGAGATTAATCAAGCCTTGCAACACTTGTATGATGCATATGGTGATAACTGGAACCATGGTGGTGCTTCTGTTTGGTTTCGAATCATGCGACAAGAAGGCTTTTTTGTTTCATGTGGTTAGTGTGCACAAACTTTGTCTATTAAAAAGGCTTTAAATTATTTGTATTTGACTTATTTATTATTACTACGTACTACTTTTATAATGTCAGATTTGTCACTAAATTACATCGGATTGGATAATGATGATTATCTGTCGCTAATATTAATGATTGTTTTGACTTTTTATTTTCTTCTAGTTAGTCGAAACTATGTCAAAAATCCAACACAAGTAGGCTAAATTTGCGACAGATTCTAGTCGTCACAATTTCTGTTGCAAAAGACCATTTTTGTAGTAGTGTAGCTAAATATGGTGTTTGAAATGAAACAGATATATTCAAGAAGTACAAGGACAAAGACGGATCTTTTATTGTGCCATCAGAGAATGATGTCGAGGGATTACTTGACTTGTATGAGGCAACGTATCTAAGGGTACCTGGCGAAGCGATATTAGATGATGCTCTTGCTTTTACAAGAAGCCGTCTTGATAAAATAGCAAAAGATCCTTCTTTGAGCAATTCTATGGTTTCTAAACGAATTCAAGATTCACTTAAACAACCTATTCATAAAAGATTACCGAGGATCGAAGCTATACGTTACATACCTATATATGAACAAAATGCTTCCCCTAATGAGTATTTACTAAAGCTTTCCAAGTTAGGGTTCAACCTACTTCAATCACTGCATAAGAAAGAGCTTAGCCAAATTTCCAAGTATTCACATATAAACCCTTACCTTTTTGTTTAATTCTTCAATAAATATAAAAATTGAAATTGAAGTACATATATTAATGTCCTTTTTTCCATCTAAATACTTACCTAGATCTAAAATATATACATCTCATAATTCATTGTACTTAGGTGGTGGAAATGCTTCGATGTCCCTACTAATCTATCTTATGCAAGAAATAGATTGGTTGAATGCTACTTTTGGTCATTAGGCGTGTACTTTGAGCCTAAATATTCTGAATCAAGAATGTTTTTAGCTAAAGTTCTTTCAATGGAAACACTACTTGATGACACTTATGATGCTTATGGTACTTATGAAGAACTTGAGAAGTTTACCGAAGCCGTACTGAAAAGGTATAGATTAACAGAACTTTATTCCTCAATCATTTAGATCATGCGCGCACATTCAATCAGCTGGTTGGAGCTTGCTGATGCTGGTGAGGGTGGAACACCATTGCCCTCCTCCATCGGTTTACGCAAGTTGGCACCTAGTTGGTCCCGCGTCATGCTACTCTTTTTTTCTCTCTCATCTTTCTCTCTCTTTCTTCTCTCTATCTCTCTCCTTACTCTACGTGTATTTAATTCTTTCTATTATAAAAAAATTGAAATGGTTGTATGGGATGGATGTGGAGGTTGATCGATGGGGGTAGATCGAATAAGATAGAAGAGAAAAATGAAATGGTTTGATGTGGCAATAAAAAAGTATATAATGGATACTGGTGGTCTTTTAAAACGTATATATTAGTCGATTAATGTTATCAAGATACTCATCAATTAATGTTCCTTAGGAGGTCAATTACATGCTTGGATGGTGTTTCCGAAAAGATGAAACTTGTATACCAAATGCTTTTGAGTGTGTATGAAGATATGGAAAAGATCTTGACAACGAAGGATAAAACACACCATCTCAACTACATAAGAGAAGCAGTAAGTTTGCAACACATTCTAGTTATAATAATAATTCTTATGAGTAATTAAAGTTAAACATTGGTTCTTAACTAATTAATTACCGACATATATCACTAGAAGAAAAATAACTTTTCGATACCAAACCTTTCAACGACAAAACCATATATGTCCTGACTAAAAGGTTTCTAAACAACAAAAAGTACCTTTTTGATCCGGGAAAAGTAAGAAATGTCAGTCTCGAGTATCAGCGACGACATTGTTCTCCTTAAATATAATTCATGCATTTTACGCGGTAGAAAACCTGCCAAATCATTGTTGCTGACTTTCAGCGACGACACCATGTCCTCGCTAAAAGGTATTTAATATTTTTAATAATAATTATCACCGCGTAAATGAAACGCTGCCGTTTTGTGAAAAACTTTCAACGATGACATTTTGACTTTTTGCGAGAACAATTATCGTCGCTAATAAAAGCGACGGCTCATTGATGAGGCATTAATAAGAGTATTTCGGGAAAATCAAGGCTTGATCTTTAATGAAAATTCACCCGAACGCAATTCACGAGTGGAAAATTATATAAAAGACCAATATACCTGTATTAATAAACATTGATGGCATTTACATATGATACTCACATTACTCGCAATAAAAACAGTTCTTAAATGATTTTTCCAATATATACTATGAAGAAGTTCTTTATATTTTTATAAATCATCATATATTTTTCTTTAATTAAGCTAGATAAGTTTTATCAGGTTAAAAGCCAATTTAAATACAAAGAAACTACCCGAAAGTTGGTCATCTAAATAAAAAACACAACATCATGCTTCTGTGCTCTTAACTGACTTGGTTGAGCGATTGCATGCATGATCGTGCTTGATTATTTTTTTTTAATTTTCAGATGATGGAACACATTGGATGTTACCTTAAAGAAGCGAGATGGGCAAATGATGGGTATATACCAACAGTGGAAGAGCATAAAGAAGTGACTGTTGTTAGTAGCGGATATAAACATACTCTAATAGCAAGTTTTGCTGCTATGGCGGGTGATGTAATCACCGACAAAACATTCAAATGGGCTCTCACTATGCCCCCCGTTGCTAAAGCTTGTTGTGTTCTTTGTAGAATTATGGATGATATCGTCACCTACAAGGTACATCCAGTTTTATATATATATATATATATATATATATATATATATATATATATAGGGTAAGGTTACACATAGAACCTAAAGAACCACTTTAGGTGATGACACGCGGCATCCCCCTCCCTTCCAACAAACTTTAAAAAAAAACCCCCTCAATCTTTAAATGTTCATAATTAATTCGTTTTTAAGAATTTTAACAAAAAAAGTATGTCGTTAGATTCAGTTATTCGTCCTCTTTCAAACAAGACCAGGCTTGATATATTTCTAAAACTTTATTTTTTTTAAAAATGCAAATTTTTCAAAATTTGCATTTTTACCTGGGTTTCATTTGAAAATGCAAAAACCGAAAATGCAAAAATCGAAGAACCGCGAGAACCAATCTAAGCCGTCCAATTCCCCCTCCTTCAATGTCATTGCCCACCCATGAATTCCTCACATGCACCCTGCCACACTCTATCCCTCCACGCTCTCCATCCATGATACTTCCCATAATCAAGGAACGACTGAGATTGGTTCTCGCGGTTCTCGCACTAACAACGGTTCTCGAATGAACCCTCCCCTATATATATATATATATATATATATATATATATATATATATATATATATATATAAAGGAAGAAGTTCATTTGAGAACTATTCTTAGTGCAAGAACCAATCTTGACCGTACAATTCTCTCCCCTTCAATTTGATTGCCCAAATGAACCCTGCACTATATATATATATATATATATATATATATATATATATATATATATATATATATATATATATATATATATATATATATATATATATATATATATAACCGCGAGAATCAATCCGAGTCATCCAATTTTCCCTCCTTTAATGTCATCACCCACTCATGAATTCATCACGTACACTCTGACACATTTGGACCCTCACGCTTTACATTCTTGAATTCCACTTATCAAATCTACGGCTAAAATTGGTTCTCGTGAACTCACACTAAAATCGATTCTTAAATGAACCTTCCCCTATATATATGGGCAAAAGTTCAAATGAGAATTGTATTTCATACGAGAACTGTTTTTAACGCAATTAATAACTCAATAATAGAGGTATTTTGGTAATTTCTTAGTTTGAAATTACTAATTTACCCTCAAGTTAAACGAATTAGAAATTGTTAAATGAAGTAACATTCCGATTGATTTTAATGAGATTCATATCCCATTTTAGTGAAGAAACCTTCTATAATAAGAAAATAATTAAAACATCAAGTCAATACCAATTAAATGTTCTATCACATTATAAATAGTTGAACTTAATTATTAGAAAATGTGTATAAATAGAACTAACGAATTTGAATAGCCTATAACCTAAATTCATTAATATGTATGAAATATAAATGAACAAATAAATTAAATGGATAAGTTACCGAGCTAAATTTGGCGCGTGTACTATGCTTGTGCGTGTGTGTGTGTCTATATATATATATATATATATATATATATATAATGGATAAGTTACCGAGCTAAATTGGGCGCGTTTACTGTGCTTGTGTGTGTGTGTGTGTATATACATATATATATATATATAAACCAATATTTACTTTTGATTAAAATTTAATCAATTGCTAAGAATTTTTTGATTCTCATTAAATATTCATTAATAGCTTATTAATGACGCATCAATGAGGAGTATTTTAGAAAAATCAACTCTCTCAAATTAATAACGGCTCATCCGGATAAAATCAAGATTGGTAAATATATTAATTACCAAAATATCTATTGAGTCATATAGTGTTACAAATAGTTCTTACGGTTATTATACAAAAATAGTATTCAATTGAACTTTTCCCTGTTTATATTACTCCTTTTTATGTACTTAATTGGTGTTAAGTTAAGCGAGGTACGAACGTGATCTAGTTGCTAATTCCACACAACACATATATCAATATATGCACAATGTTATTATAAAACGGTAAATCTTTGTTTTTTCATAAACTCTTGGATAATATACGGTACGTAAGAGTACGTTTTGAATAAAAATTCAGGAGGAGCAAGAAAGAATGCATGTTGCGTCTGCCATTCAGTGCTACATGAAGGAATTTGATGCCACCGAACAAGAGACATGCCAATTGTTTGATGAAAAAGTTGAAGATGCTTGGATAGAAATGAATAAAGAGGCTCTGATGTGCAAAGATGTTAAATGGCCTGTAATAATGCGGATCATCAATTTGGCACGTGCGATGGATGTCCTCTATAAGAATAAGGACCATTTCACACATGTTGGTCAAGAGCTCATGCATCATATCAACTCTCTTCTGGTTGATGCTATCATAATATAATGAGTTGGCCTCATGATATATCAGCCATTATAATATATATATATATATATATATATATATATATATATATATATATATATATATATATGGCTCGTTGCCTTTAATATCGTTAATTATATATATGGTTGTGTCCTGTGTGTCCTTATATTGCTACTTACGTGTATTTTATTTTAATATGAAATATTAAATAAACCTATTCTCCTTAATTTATTATATTGGATTGTATCACGAGAGGAAGATCGAAAGAGATACTGTGATGCTTTAATTTTAGATCGAAGAACAATACTCTCATCACATTATAAAGTTATAGCAAACTACGCACAAGGCGATAAGTATATATACTTTTGTAAGAATGATAACGGGTCGGTGGTGGTTGGTTGTGGTGGCCGGCGATGGTGATCGATAAGAGAAATAGAGAGAGAAATAAGAGAAATATGTGTGTAATTAATATATAGAGTTAATTACAAAGATGGTCCCTGTGGTCTTACCCAAATTTCACATTTAGTCCTTTAAAATAAAAAATTACACTGATAGTCATAATGGTTAAGGTTTTGTTTCACTTTTAGTCCTTTACACTAACTTCTGTTAAAACTGACCGTTAGTCAAAGGGTATTTTGGTCATTTACTCACTTAACCATATAACCAAACATAGTTTAATGGTTTAACCCAATTCAAGAATAAAAAGGGGAAACAAACAACCTATTTCATATCAAACTCTCTCCCAAACTTTCATCCATCACCACTCCACCATACCCTTCCGGCAACCACTCCCTTCCAGCCACCCCCACCGCCACCGCCGTCATACGAACACCACCGTTGCTTTCCTCTCGGAACGTCATCGTTTTCCAGATCTAACCACCACGCCCATCGTTTTCCATATCTAACCACCGCGGCCATCGTTTTCCAGATCTAACCACCGCCGCCATCGTTTTCCAGATCTTACCACCGCCGCCATCGTTTTCCAGATCTAACCACCGCCGCTTTCCTCATGGAATAGAGAAAGAAAGAAACCAGCGTAGCTAGCGTGCGGGTGTATGCTCGGAAGGCAACAACGAAACCGGAGGAACCCACTACCGTGTGAGTATAGAATTAGAGGCAAACCTTGGGGTAATCTTCCCCGTCCCTTGTGAGTTTGAATTTCGACCTCCTCATAAAATTAGGGTTTTTTGAGATTTGATTAGGGTTTTTTTAGACAGATCTGAGAGCTATTTTTTTGAGATTTTCTAAGATCCATGTGTATGTGTTGTGTTTCTGTTGTAAATCAAGATTCATGTGTATATGTTGTGATTCTGTTGTAAGTCAAGATCCTGTGTGTATTTGATTCAGAAATTATAGATTTAATTCATGTGGGTGTTTATATTTTTTTTTATCAATTTTTAATTAATGAATATGGAAATAAGTGTTTCTAGCAAAAGGAAATGTTTTCTGGTGTTCTTCGTGGGCTTGGTAGTGCACTACAAGGAAAAAGGGTATTAGGCGCGACAAATGTTGCCCCTAATACCTCAAGAAGTCTCCGCTAAAGGTAATAGGCGCGACAGGTAGCCCCTAAAGGGTCGCCCCTATTGCCTCGTCGCTGTTGCCTAGCTTGTCGCCCCTAAAGGTGTCACCCCTATTGATGTCGCCCCTATTACCCCAATGTCGCCCCTATTGATGTCGCTGCTATTGATGTTTAAAAAAAACATTTATTTGAAATAAATGTTGTTTATAATTGCTATTTATTGTTATAGATATCTGCTATAACTAGAAATATATAATAAACCTGCATATATTATAAAACGACCCGAATAGTCATAATACAAATTAAATTCCAAAAGATCCGTTACTTGTTTTGAGTAGCTAGTTTCGATCACACATAAAAAAAGTCTAATTTATCTAACATAAACTACGGTTCCTCATTGTTATCGGCATCCTCATTTTCAGCATTCTCCGACCCATTATCACTTTGATGCTGCATCGATTGGAATATCTCCAAGATTCTCGCTGTAAACGCCGGATTGTTAAGAATAACTTCAATATTCTCCGGCTACAAAATAAACAATAACAATACAAAGTAAAAGACTAGGAATTTTGAGTAGGATCTTCCAATCTAAATTTGAACTATGATCTCATACAAAGTAAAAGACATAGCCTGTAACTTAATCAACAGCAATATAGAAGTTCATATATATCTTTATCAATGAAAGCTCTAAAATCAAATAACTAATAACCAATACATAGTAAATAACCCATTAGAAGTGAATATAACCCACACATAGCAAATATGACCCGTTACAAGTGTATATAACCCATATTTACCAATTATGACCCATTAAAAGTGAATATAACCCATACATAGCAATTATGACCCGTTACAAGTGTATATAACCCATATTTACCAATTATGACCCATTAAGAGTGAATATAACCCATACATAGCAAATATGACCCGTTACAAGTGTATATAACCCATATTTACCAATTATGACCCATTAGAAGTGAATATAACCCATACATAGCAATTATGACCCGTTACAAGTGTATATAACCCATATTTACCAATTATGATCCATTAAGAGTGAATATAACCCATATATAAGAGTAAGTAAATGTTTGAAAACATGGGTAGGCTTGATAGAGTCCACCCTAGCATGTGCCACTACTAAAAATAAGAAAATTAATAAGAGAGAATTATATGTGAAGTCACCCCCAATTAAGTAACCAAATAATTAAGCTAGAATGATGGATGTTTAAGGTATGAACAAGGCCAGTTTTGTTTATACCAAATTCAATTATAAAATATATATATAACACCACATGGATCGTGGTATTAAAGGCGTAATTAATTACTAGTCAAGGTGCAGTGTTTGTCACAAGTCATCAGCACAAAGACAGTAGGTTCCCTTCACTTACACTGATTTCTTACCGGACCCCATATATTTTTATTTTCAACACATTACACATGAATAACACAATTTCATATCTTTAATATGTATCTAAACATGCACCGTATAAACATGACTCGCAAAATGCAGAAAAAAAAAGAAGTGAAAACAAATTGTAGAGACTGATCTGATCTTTAAAGGGACCATTTGTGTTGATATCAAACACACAAGATCTGCTGTTATAAGAACCAAACAGTATGCATGTTCTTAAAGGGTCAGAGTTTAAGTATAATAATAAAAAAGGACTAGCTAGATTATAAAAAACAACATCTTTACTTAGTTTTCTTCAATTATATATAGAAACCTGTTCGATCAAACAACAGTGAACTTAAGGCTATTTAAACCAAGTGTTTTTTAATCATAATGTACATATATCATGTAACATTTCATGCATTGAACACTTGTACTTGCTGCAAGCATAACAGCCCTAGTGGACTAATGACTTAATCACAAGTTAATGTAAATAAATAAATAATGTCTATGACTGATGCTCTTAATTTGTATTATATAAAATTAGTTATGACAAAGATTGTTTTTTAAACCAATTAATAAATTCCCATTCAATTAATCAATCCAAGTGTTTAGATGATTGGGAAAAGGATAAATATAATGAATAGAGGTGGAAGTGAACTTACTCAAAGATTCCTTATTCACAAAGTTTATTGACAAATAAATCATTTTTCTAAACTCAAAACACACTTAACAAACAGCTAGAGTAAACACACCGCACACACACTGGAAGCAAGCACACAGACACACACGAGCACACACACTGCACACACACACACGAACAGCCACACACATACCTTGAAACACCCACACACGCAAGTAAACACACACATAGACACACACGAACACACACTGGAAGCACACACACACATAAACAGCCATACACATACGTTGAAACACCCACACAAGCAAGTAAACACACACACACACAAAGAAACACACACATTTGCAACAAACACACAATTAAACACAAAACCTAGTTCAAACACACCAAATGAAGACTTAACTTTCAGTTTTTTAAAATTACCTCACAAAAAATCGACGGAGGCAATGGCGACAGGGGCAGGGGAGGCTGGGAAGAGAGCTGAGGCAGGGGAGGCGGCGATGGAAGCGACGGAAGCTGCGGCGGCGCCGGAGGCAAGGTAGGTGATGGCAACCAGTGAGCAATCGATCGGCAAGAGACGGAGAGGGAGGGAGCGATGAAGGATTTTATGTTTCACTGTATATTAATTTGGGGGGTTTTATGTTTCATGGTATTAGGGGCGATACCTATAGGGGCGACAACCCTTTAGGGTCGACAACGAGAAAAAAGGGGGGAAAACTTGCCGGGTTTTTGTTAATTAGCAATAAGCGCGACATCAATAGGGGCGACAAAGGGGAATAGGCGCGACTTAACTGGGTGTCGCCCTATTGCACTTTGTTGCCCCTATTGCCCAGATTTCTTGTAGTGGTGGTGAAGGAGAGACTGTTCTTGATTCTAAATCTTTAGTGCATGTAGGTCTTAGAAGTGTTTTATTTGATTCATCTTTGATTGTGTTTGCATTTTTTATCAACGTTTAATCTGAATACTGAAAATGAGTGTTCGTGTTTTTTTTATTAATTTTTAATTAAATTTTTATTAATTTTTAATTAATGAATAATGAAAATGAGTGTTTGGCAACAAGGATAATATGGAAAATGACTAGAATACCCTTAGTCTACCCTTTGACTAACGGTCAACTTTAACACCAGTTAGTCTAAAGGACTAAAAGTGAAACAAAACCTTAACCATAAGGACTACTAGTGTAATTTTCGAGTTTAAAGGACTAAATGTGAAATTTAGCGTAAACCACAGGGACCATCTTTGTAATTAACTCTAATATATATTAGGTGTAATAGTATTTTTGAATTATTTATAATTAAAGAAAATAGTTAATTACAAAATTGGTTCAAATTTTTGTCATAATATAAATTAAAAGAAAACTTTCAAAACTAATACTATTTTTTTTATTTTAAACACTATTTTCAGGAGTTAAAATCCCAGTATGTGAACGAGTTACCGATATCTAGAATCTTGGTTTGTAAATTGACACAAAATTGAGTTATCTTTCTTTAATCTCATAAAGTTGAGTAACCGATTTTTGTAATCTCGGTACCTCTTTTTTGATAGATTTGTAAAAATATTATTGTATGTATTTAACTTTTAATTTGTTGTTATTGTTCTTATTTTGATTGTAAAAAAAAGAAAAAGGTATAAGTTTAGTATATACAATAGGAAGTTTAATACACAAAATAACATATTTTTTAAAAGTTTAATACACATAATAACACATTTGTAAGATACCCGCACTAACATTTGAGGTATGGTTTAATACATTTTGAAGAAATAAATTTTATATATTATTAAGTAAGTTTAAAAAATTATAACATTATATCTATATAAAATATATGTATATAAAAATTTGAGCTCCTTTTAAAACATGGGTCCTGTACAGTCATACATACTGCACTCCTTTAAATACACCCTTATAAGAAACTGAAAAGTTCAATTAATTTATATATCTTATTAGTACGTTTTGTTAGATTATGTGCAGAGATAGATAACATGCATCATCGTGTCCAATACTATGTGACACTAAAGGATCACACCGCTGCACACCCAAATAGAAGCTTTTGGATTTTACATGTTTGTGTGTTACAATAATTAATAGTTTAATTGATTATTGAGAAAGAGAAAAATAATAAAAGTTATTTATTATTTAAAAGGAGAAGTTGATATTTAGTTTAAATATTAACGGAACCAAATTAATTAATAGTTATTAATTAATTAGAAAGGTCGAGGGTACTTTCTGTAATTGATTAATAGTTTAATTAAATTTGGGCTTTAATTAAACGGGCTTGGCCTAATAAGGGTTATTATATAAACCTTATTGTTAGCCTCATTAATCATAAGTTAATCACAAAAGAAAAGATTGCCCTAATTCTCTCTCACTCTCTCTCACTTTCGGCGGCCCTCTCTCCCTCTTTTGGGGTGATCGACGACGGCGCAAAGGAAAGGACCGAACCACCGAGGGCGGTGGTTGTCGGCGGCGACGGTGCACACACACACAAGGGTCAATGTTTTTGATCCGAGGTTTAATCCTTAGGCGGTCTAGCAGCCAGTTCGAGGTGGTGCAGTAGTGGTGGATAACCTGCAGCTGTCTAGAGGCTTGAAGAAAGTTTTTGTATTGACATCAAAGGTATAACTTTCTATCCCTCTTCCTCTTTTAGTTTCTGTACGAGTTAGATGAGATCACTGGAGGGGGTTTTATTCCGCTGTGCTTGTTATGATATGTTTTTATACCCTACAAAACCCTTCAGTGGTATCAGAGCCACTTCTAACCTCATAGGAGACTAGGTAGGTTTCTTTTTATTCTGATGAAATATGATTCTGTCTTATCCAGAAAAAAGCTTTTTGATCATCCAAGTAAATAGAATTCAAGTTTATGATTTCTATTGGATTAGATTAATTAGTTTTGGATAAATAGATTGTTAGATTTAAATATTAATTAAATCTGTTTTTTTATTGTTATTATTTGCGATAATCGAGAACATCACCATGATCGGCGGCGGTCTCAGTCTGGGACGGCAGTCGCCAGCTGCCAGTATTCGGCTATTCACAGTTGGTGTTGGTGGTGGTGACCGGCGGTGTTAGCTACGATCGGCGGCAATCCACTGTGGTACGCGGCGCGGTTTAGCGATGGTTGTGGTGAGCTATGGCCCAGAGAACCACGGCCCAGTAAGCCTGCGGCCCAGCTAGGGTTTAGCGGCGCTAAAGCTTTTGGGCCTCATCCTAGTTTTTGTTTCACGGTCCGTTTATGATAAATGACCCAGTTTAAATATTTGGCCCAGCTCGCGGTTCAGATATTTTGTGGTCAATATTGAATTGAAATACAATTGTTATTTTAATTTAAGTTTTAAATATTATTTTGAGTTTTTTGATTAATTATCAAAGTATAAAACTTGAAATATATATTTATTGCAAATAAAGGAAAAACAATATAGGGATTTTAACAGGTTGTTAAAATCAGTTATTTTCATCAAGATGAATAATTAGAAATCAGTTGTTGTTGTACTTTCATGTATTAGTTTAGTACATGTTTGGGATGCCATAGCCGAGCCTTTTAGGCCTTGTGGATTGTTTACTTTTCTGCACTTGTGGTTGTGATAGGTTTTATTATTCTATGGTGTGGGGAGGCCTGCGTGCCACTTACAACCCCTATTCTATTTTGTAAAAGTACTAGAATTAGCGGGCCTGCGTGCCTTTGATCAATCTTGTAATATTTTATTATTTCTAGGTTTTTTTAGTTTTTAGAATAGAATAGATTATTAGAATAAATATGAAACTGATACAAAGAAGCAAGGAGCAAGGAGCAAAGAGAAGGATTGGATGCTGGAGCCAGTGGGAGCTTCAGAACGCCATGCCATGTGTGTTGTGTTTTTCCACTTAGGTTTTGACCGTCGGCTTTTTCGTGTGGCTCACGAAACCGACATTAGTTAAGGGCAAGGCTAAGGCATAGTTGTTTGTGGTTGTTTTATTTCTTTACATATTATATATATGCGTGGTTGTGATTAACACGATGAAATAAAACAAGGGTTTTAATAATAGTTAATTATTGAAACAGATGTTTTTTAAAAGAAAACTGGCATTAAAGTTTTTCACGTTAAAAACTTGGAAGTCCTTTTTAGAAAAATCTTAGATCAGTGTGCTACCCACCTAATGGTACACCCTTACTGTTAAACGGTACTCGGGTGTCGGAAGTGCCCAAACCTTGGGCATCCGGGTTCAAACCATTGCGGGAAGGGGCATGAAAGATTCTGCGATAATCGGGAGTCCCGGCCAGAATTCATGCTGTCTTAGGTGGTGCGATCTATTTAGGTGATAATCGGGTGTCCCGGCCCAAAATGCACTAGAGGGACTAAACATGCACAGTTCCTGTAACCGATGTCCCGCGGATCTAGGAGTCATGTCCAGTTAGGATAGGATTGGTATAGTTCTTACCTACCAGAAATAACATTGTCCCGGTGGGAAGTGCCCAAACCTTGCATCGGGAAATGTGAAATATGGATCCTAGTCTGATAATTTTTGTTTAAAAGGTAATAATTATTAGAAGATGTAATCAATATTGAATCGGTTTTATCTTTTTCTTTTTCTGTAGATGTCTTATTTATCTGTTATTCCGTTTTATTCACCAAGAGAGTCTCTAAGTCTCATCACTAGCAAGTGGAAGCTTTCGGGTCCAAACTTTGCTGTTTGGAAGATGCATCTGAAAATTATTTTGGATGCACAGGGAAAGCTTCACATCATTGAGACATTGCCTCCAGAACGACCAGGGGTAGATGCCTAGGATAGTGAGTATGACACTTACTATCAGTATCTGGCTGACGAATCTGATGTTATGTCGATTCTTGTTCTCACCGCATCATCCGAGTTTACGGACGATCTTCGTGAGAAGACATATTATGAAGTTGTTCAAGGACTGGAGCAGAAGTTCAAGTTTAGTGAACGGATATGTCGTATGCTATTGACGAGGGAAATCCTTTCAGCCAAGATGAAAGAAAGTCAGCCTATTAGCGATCATCTCATTGATATGAGAAGGCTCTTGGATTGCTATGAGAGCTTGGGGTCAAAATCAAAACCACATGAGCTAGTTATGCTCTTGTTCGGTTCCTTGTCGGACTATTACTAGAAAAGAGTAATGTATGTCCTCGGTGACTTTGAGATGACTGTCGTAGGGTTGCACGAAATCCTCATGTGCATTAGCGACGAGTTGAACCCAAAGCAACTAGAGTCACCAGTTGTGGACCCTATGCAGGAGGATGACTGGCTAGAAGAACTTGGAAGAATTTGTTGCCCAGACTATGGTAGCAAGGATTCATGCGAGCACTCACTCGACATAGATCAGCTGGACATTGGTTCGCCCAATGATACAGGTATCTTTATGATAGATTGTCTTATTACTTCTTATGAATCATGGGTATTGGATACCGGATGTGGTCATCACATATGCAATCATTTGCAGGGATTCAAGAGAAGTAAGAAGCTAAGACAAGGAGATATGGACCTGCGGGTAGGCGAAGGCTCAATGGTTGGTGCTGAAGTTGTAGGGACATATTGTCTTAGTTTGCCCTCGGGCATGGTCTTAGAACTATAACCTTGTTATTATGTTCCAAGACTTATTAAAAATGTTATCTCGTTTGATTTACTTATAGACCGTGGATTTACTTATGTTTTAAATGAAAAATCTATTTCTTGTTTCAAAAACGATATTTTCTTTTTTGAAGCTACTCCAGAAAATGGTCTATATATGCTAAATCTAGATAACAATGACATCTATCTTATAAGGAAGAGATCCAAGAGTAACTTGAATCAAACTTACCTCTGGCATTGTCGTTTAGGACATATAAACTAGAAACGCATAGAGAAACTCCGAGATGACGGAATTCTAGAACCATTTGACTTGGAGTCATATGATGTTTGCGAATCTTGTTTGTCTGGTAAACTGACAAAGCAGCCTTTCAACATTGAGAATGAAAGGGCCAGCGAGTTATTAGGAATTATACAGATGTGTGCGGACCCTTTACTCCGGAGGCTAGAGGAGGATACCGGTATTTCATAACCTTTACTGACGACTTCAGTAGGTTCGGTTATGTCTACCTCATGAGACTTAAATCTGAAAGTTTTGACAAGTTCAAACAGTTTCAGAATGAGGTACAAAATCAGCTGGACAAGAAGATATAGTCGCTTCGGTCAGATCGAGGTGGCGAATATCTGAGTCAGGAATTCGACGATCATTTGAAGGAATGTGGCATTGTTTCACAACTCACACCTCCGTATACACCTCAGATGAATGGTGTATCAGAAAGGAGGAATCGTATACTGCTTGACATGGTACGATCAATGATGAGTCGAAGTTCACTACCATTGTCGTTTTGGGGACACGCACTCGAGACAGCAGCGTTCATGCTGAACCGGGTTCCAACCAAATCGGTTGAAAAGACACCGTTCGAGATATGGACGGGGAAAAATCCCAAAATGTCTTTTCTCAAGGTTTGGGGATGTGAGGTGTATGTTAAGCGAACATTCACGGATAAACTCAATCCCAAATCAGATAAGTCTATCTTCGTGGGCTATCCCAAGGAAACCATGGGATACTATTTCTATAACCCAGACGAGAACAAAGTTGTTGTTGGTCGCAAATGGGTATTCTTGGAGGAGAAGTTTCTTAACTCAGGAACTCCAAGAAAAGAAATAGAGCTTCAAGAAATTGAAGAGGAGGAGATTACACCACCACCGATAGTTGAACCTGTAGTTCAACAAAGAATTATTGAACTTCAACCCGAGTCTGTGGTTGAGGAAGAGGTGCAAACACAAGACCTTCGCAGGTCTAGTAGGCCTCGTATTGAGCCAGATAGGTATCTGGGATTCCTAGTTGCTCAAGATGAAGGGGATCTTTTAGAACCCACTACCTACCAAGACGTTGCCTCAGGTTTAGAATTTGAAAAATGGCTAGAAGCCATGAAGGGAGAGATGCAATCCATGTATGACAACCAAGTTTGGGAGTTAGTGGATTTGCCTCAACACAGTAAAGCTGTTGGGTGCAAATGGGTCTTCAAAAAGAAAAAAGACATGGATGGAAAGGTGCATACTTTTAAAGCAAGGCTAGTGGCAAAAGGTTTCACGCAAACTCATGGCATTGACTATGATGAAACTTTTTCCCCAGTGGCAATGCTTAAGACTATTAGGATTCTAATGGCCATATCAGCATATTTTGACTATGAGATATGGCAGATGGATGTCAAAACCGCTTTCCTTAACGGGAAACTGATAGAGGATGTATATATGATACAACCGGATGGTTTTGCAGATCCAAAGAACCCTAATAAAGTATGCGAGTTGCTTAAATCCATTTATGGATTAAAGCAAGCATCTAGGAGCTGGAACTTACACTTTGATGAGCGCATCAAAGAGTTTAGTTTTACCAAAAGTGAGTTCGAGTCGTGTGTTTACACCAAATTCAGTAGGAGCGCGGTAACCTTCCTAGTCTTGTATGTAGACGACATACTGTTAATAGGAAACAATATACCAATATTACAAGGAGTAAAATCCTGGTTAGGTAAATGTTTCCAGTTGAAAGACTTGGGAGAAGCTCCTTATATACTGGGTATAAAGATCTATAGGAATATATCTAAGCGGCTTATCGGACTTAGTCAAAGTACTTATATTGACAAAGTCGTGATAAGATTCAAGATGGATGGATCCAAGAAAGGATTTATTCCTATGCAATCTGGCGCGATTTTGAGCAAGGCTCAATGTCCTGTGTCTAGTAAAGATCATGACAAGATGAAACTGATACCATATGCCTCGGCAGTTGGTTCGATTATGTATGCTATGCTATGTACTAGACCCGATGTTGCCTATTCTATCAGTGTCACGAGTAGATATCAGCATAATCCTGGTGAAGCTCATTGGGTGGCCGTCAAGAATATTCTCAAGTATCTGAGAAGGACGAAAGACATATTCCTAGTATATGGAGGTTCGATGGATGAGCTCAGTGTAACTGGTTACACTGATGCTAGTTTCCAGACCGACAGAGACGACTTCAGGTCGCAGTCAGGATTTGTCTTTACCCTAAATGGAGGAGCCATATCTTGGAAGAGTCAGAAGCAAGATACAATAGCATATTCTACTACAGAGGCAGAGTATATTGCGGCAAGTGATGCGGCAAAGGAAGCTGTCTGGCTGAAGAATTTTATCTCGGATCTTAGAGTTGTTGCCAATAACTCTAGACCGATCGATATATTCTGTGACAACTCAGGGGCTGTAGCGCAAACTAAATAGCCTAGAGATCATCAGCGGACAAGGCACGTACTTAGGAAATATCACCTCATCTGAGAGATCATTGGAAGAGATGATATTAGATTGCAAAAGATACCGACGGACGATAACGTTGCTGACCCGTTGACAAAGCCGCTAGCTAGGGCTAAGCATGAGAGGCATGCGAGTTCTATAGGAATGCAATACTTGGAACATAGCAGCTAGTTCGTATTTTTGATTATTACTATGGATGTAACTTGGAACCTTTTATTATGTATTTATATTTCATGGGATTGAAATAGGAGGTATTTGCATAATGTTTCGTAGTTATCCATTTTTAGCATGTTTAACCTGTCCTTGACAAATCAAGTTATGAATTGTCTAAATGCCCGTAGCTACTTAATGTAGTGGGAGCTACATTAGGGAGGTAACACTATTATGAATATTTAATGATTTATTCGGGTATGAGTAAAAGCACAAGGTTGTGACCAAATATTCATAGATATTTATCAGGGGATAAATATTGGGGTGATCCGCATCGAGTTTACTTCATGGAGCGTTAACATAAGTAAACTTGATAGGTTTTCCTTAGACCTGAGATATTTGGCGTGGTAACTTCTGTACTTTAGTATGTTCTAACGTCACGCCGTAACAGGGTGATCATAAGGGGCTTTCTAGGTGCAGCGGAAGCCATGTGCTCAAATTGCAAATAGTCAAGATGGAATTTGCATCTCCTTTTTAGGAGAGATATTTTTCTGAGCTCCTCGACGATTAAGACTACTGAAAATGCGTGGCCGCGCTCAGTTGGAATGATAGTTATTCATTCGGGAAACCGTAACTGCAGAGTGTCAAAATCAGAGTCGAGAAAATCTGAGTATTAGATGAGATCCCTGCTCCATGTCAAATACTCACATTACAAAATATCGCGATGCAAAAGGAAAAGCCTAGATAATCCAAGGTTTGGATTATATCTCTAGATGTAAGAGATCTCATAGTCTGGTTAACCTAAGTGTCTGGCTAGGGACCTCCTTAGGCCAACGATGTACAAGGAGTGTTACTTATCTTGCACAAGTGGGAGTCTGTTAGATTATGTGCAGAGATAGATAACATGCATCATCGTGTCCAATACTATGTGACACTAAAGGATCACACTGCTGCACACCCAAATAGAACCTTTTGGATTTTACATGTTTGTGTGTCACAATAATTAATAGTTTAATTAATTATTGAGAAAGAGAAAAATAATAAAAGTTATTTATTATTTAAAAGGAGAAGTTGATATTTAGTTTAAATATTAACGGGACCAAATTAATTAATAGTTATTAATTAATTAGAAAGATCGAGGGTACTTTCTGTAATTGATTAATAGTTTAATTAAAGTTGGGCTTTAATTAAACGGGCTTGGCCTAATAAGGGTTATTATATAAACCTTATTGTTAGCCTCATTAATCATAAGTTAATCATAAAAGAAAAGATTGCCCTAATTCTCTCTCTCTCACTTTCGGCGGCCCTCTCTCCCTCTTTTGGGGTGATCGACGACGGCGCAAAGGAAAGGACCGAACCACCGAGGGCGGTGGTTGTTGGCGGAGACGGTACACACACACACACACAAGGGTCAACGTTTTTGATCCGAGGTTTAATCCTTAGGCGGTTTAGCAGCCAGTTCGAGGTGATGCAGTAGCGGTGGATAACCTGCAACTGTCTAGAGGCTTGAAGAAAGTTTTTGTTTTGACATCAAAGGTATAACTTTCTATCCCACTTCCTCTTTTAGTTTCTGTACGAGTTAGATGAGATCATTGGAGGAGGTTTTATTCCGCTGTGCTTGTTATGATATGTTTTTATACTCTACAAAACCCTTCACGTTTGGCATAATTAATTTTCATATGAAAATTACATTATAGTAATCGTTTCCTTTATATGCACTTATGGTCTTAGTTATGTTAATTTGAATAACTGAAATCCATAGTCTATTAAGAAAAATATTTAATAACAAGGGTTTATGTAACCCTTGCTTCGCGGCGGAGTTAAATTAATTTTATCTAAAGTTTTATGTTATTCTTGTTAACTAAAATCAGATACAAATTCGGATACACATATTTGTTGTAACACCGGGTTTCACGAGTTCAAAATTAACGCCAATTTAAACTTTTTATACACGATTAAACAAAAGATCGCAGCGGAATCAAACCACTGATTACAAAATACTAGTATTGACACCGGACTTGATGAGAAACATAACAAACTACACCAAGTCCCAAAACTGCCAGTGTTACCAACTAGACACCGACCACCGAAACAAGGAAAACTAACTACAAGCGTTCCCAAAACATATGTACAAAATACCCACGAGTATACCCAGCTCACCAGGCCCAAAATCACTAACCTGCAAAAAGGAAAATTCATACACCGGTTAGCTACACTAGCTAGTGAGTACAGATTTCACATAAATATCAATAAGCATGCTAACACGTTCAGTAATGGCACACAAACTAGTCTACCACATTGCGGTGTGCCAAAGAGTCAGCAGGGTCATATCTCACGGGGGAGCCAACCCAGCTCAACGACCCAAACTGGGGAATCAGCCACAACCAACCGTACGGGTGGGGGATCGAATAGCAGTCCACCCGACACGTTACAGAGCCACGTTGATCCTAGCCATAGGCCAAGACCATCAGAGCTCATGTCAAGAACCTCAGTCCTTAACTTACGACCTTTCAGCAATCCACATTTCCCACAATTCCGCATTTCCCACAAGTCCCACACTTTCCACAATTCCCACACTTACCTGTCCGGACGACCACCACACTTCACAGTTATTCACAGTTTGCACATAAACACATTTCCCTAATAACCACCATTTACCCACAACCACATTTCACAGATAAAATCTATCAGTTCCAATAACATGCTAACATTTCACAAATAACACTAATCACATCACATCAATTCACATCTAACAATTCATAACTTACCTCATGACACGATAGTTCATATAATATCGTCTCTAGCATATCATACCTCAGGCATATAAAGCAACACAGATAACACATTGCAATAACTATGGTTAGCCATACTTACTGATCCTTATGGAAAACCGGTACTCACCTTAAGCTTACAGAAAGCTGACACAACGATCAACGGTTTCCGGTTCCTCTTGAACACCTAACACAATACATACATGCTTGATCGTCATTTATACATAACACCCTTAGGTTAAAACACAAGTAAAACAAGCTATCAGCCCTGGACCCCCGCTTGCGGTCGCAAGTACAAGCCTTGCGGTCGTAAGAGCCCCCCAATAACCTCCCTTACAATCGCAAGGGAAACCCCTTTTGGTCGCAAGTATGATTCTAGGGTTGGTTACGATCGTAAGTTATGTACCTACGCTCGCAAACCTTATTTCCTTTGCCCGTAGGCGATAAACCTCATAAAACACATAAAATACCCTCCTACGGCCGCAGCAACCTTTTCCTACGGCCACAAAAGGCTTAATTTCAATAAACCTGAAAAACACCCTCCTATGGGGGTAGGAACTTTTCTCTACGGCCGCAGAAATAATTTGCTCCTACGGGGGTAGGAACTTTTCCCTACGGGCGTAGGAAGGGTCTGCGCAGTAAACTTCGCTCTGTTCAACTATCAGACCTGCAACTCGGGTTTTTACCCATTTAATCGACTGAAATCACGTTTTTAATGTTCCTACATGTCTTTTAACACCCATACAACATTACCTACATGTTTCTTACTTCAATTCATCATCTAGCTACTTGATTCATACCCAAAACCTTGAAAGTGAGTTTCATGGTCAAGAACACTTACCAATAAGCAAGAAGGCAAGACAAGATTTATCAACTCCTCAACTAGAATACCAAATCAGATTGCCTCTCCTTGATTTCTCTTTCAAATCTCCAAAAATCACAACGTGTGTGTGTAGAAGCTTGGTACGTACGTGAGTGTGAGTTTGTGTGTGTTTGTATGTGTTTTAGTGAAGGCAGGGGATAAGTATCCCCAAATGACCGACCTTGGTTGGTTTAATACCCCGTGTGGGTATTTCGTTCTCCTATTCAACTTAAAACTTGTCACACGCTAACCCGTTTCAACTAACGAGGATGTCTACGGAATCATTTCGCGAATCCGTTTGACACTTTATCACTTTTACATATTAATCTTAACTTTCATATAACACCTCACATATCCACTTTTTATCTGCCATAAACTCCAATTAACAACTAATATACTTAATTAAAAATCAAAGTACAACTACTAAAAACAAGGTACAACTAATTACAACTAGGCCCATTTTCAGGATGTTACATTTGTACTAAAATTTGTTAATGAAAAATTAAGAAAATAAAGTTCATTAAATTAATTACCTTATGTAAATTCTAGATTAAAGAAATGAAGTGAACTAAAAATATCTTGAGATTTCAAATTCTCATACCTATCATTTTCTCATGACATTTTAATACAATTACAAAAATATCCTTTATTATATCATGAGATTTTGCTAAATAACTTTGTTAATTGATATATAGTATAATATAATATATATGAAATAAATTAATAAATATGGCCTATTGGGTTATAAAATAAAAAGTTGGTTAGAAAAACCAAATCCATCATAAATCTATATCCTATGCAATTTAGAATGGATCTTATCTTATTTAACACTATTAATTGAACTCCTAATCTTGATTTAAGTTCAATTACAGGGGTGCTTTAGCTGACGTAGCATCCATTTGTTAATTTGGGCTTCTAACAAAGTCTGAAATGGGCTTTCAGTGATGAAGGGCCGTGTCGATTGAATGGCGCGGCAGTGGCCATTCAATAAGAGACGTAGGTTCTATCGAAGAGACGGACAAGAGAGGTTAACCGACTGTTGCTGATACGAAGCCGAATATGGGGAGAATCGAGGCTGATTATTGTTCATATCTTCGATTAAGGTTTTTTCCGATTGTTGCTAATACGAAGCCGAATAGGGGAAAAATCGAGGTTGATTGTTGTTCATATCTTCTATTAAGGTTTGTTCTTTCTCTAATTTGGTCACATCTACACATTTTTCTTTCTTTTTCTCTCACTTCTCTATGTATATTGTGGCTAGGGTTTCATCTAATGAAGTGAATAGGTAGGCTGTTATTGTTGAGAATAATTCAAAAATTGTTAAGTCTATTTTGAACGTGTTATATATTTGAATAAGTGGGTCCCTAGTCTTCAGGTGTTAGCTATTTTTTATGTCAAAGTTGTGGAAGTTTTGTTGCATGTTTCCTTTATTGTTTTAGATGTAATCATCTGTTATATATATAGCAGTCCTTTATTGTTCTGGTTATATCTTGATATCACAACTAACATTGTGGTATCAGAGCCAGGATGCAAGATCGGTGAGTGAAGAGAGTCTCAAACAAAAAAATATGAAGAGAGAGCCATGGCATCTGCAAGTAACAATTAATTGCTTCACCCAGTGTTCAAAGGAGAAGGATATGAGTTTTGGAGCATTAGGGTTAAGACGGTTTTGCGATCACAAGAACTCTGGGATCTTGTTTCCAAGGGATTCTCAGAAGAAGACAATGATGTTGCTACATTACGAGAAAACCAAAAGAAAGATGCTCGTGCTCTAGCACTCATTCAACAAGTTGTTCATGACAACATTTTTTCACGCATAGCCGCTACTACTACCGCCAAGAATGCATGGGATATTTTGTAGACGGAGTACCAGGGTGACTCAAAAGTGAAGACAATAAAGTTACAAGGACTGAGAAGAGAGTTTGAGACTCTTCAAATGAGAGACGATGAAGCCATTACAGACTTCCTGCCAAGAGTCATGTTGATTGTGAATCAAAAGAGGGCGTATGGTGAAGAGGTTTCCAATCAGCAAGTTGTAGAGAAGGTATTGCGAAGTCTACCCACCAAATAGGATCATGTGGTGACTGCAATAGAGGAATCAAAGGATTTGACAACACTTACCTTCGATCAATTAACGGGTTCGTTATAGTCACTTGAAGGTAGAGTTAATCGAAGTTCAGAGATCGTTGAAGAACAAGGAGCTTTTCAAGCAAAAGAAGGAGATGGCTCGTTTGGTAGAGAAAGAGGACGATCCTATACCCGTGGTGGTCGAGGCAGAGGTTGAGGCAGGTTCGATGGAGGAGATTGGAGCAATGTGCAGTGTTACAATTGTAACAGATTTGGGCATGTGAGATCGGAGTGTTGGTTTGAACCACAAGCTAATGCTGCAGTTGATTGTGAGGATGAAGAAGACGATTGCAGGCTGTTTATGGCTCACTGTGACGAGGGAAGTGATGTGTCTTTCACAGCTGCAAGTAATGGTGTTGAAAACTCTAATGCGTGGTTTGTAAATAGTGGGTATTCTAATCATATGACGAGTCATCGAAATATTTTTAAGAATCTCGATGAAAAGTTGAAGGTGAGTGTACGAATGCGTAATGGAAAAGGCATTCAAGTAGAAGGTAAGGGAGTAGTAAATCTTGCTATGGGAAATGATCAGACAAAAGTGTTGCATGATGTACACTATGCTCCTGAATTAGGGTACAATCTTCTAAGTGTGGGGCAGCTAATGAACAGTGGGTACAAAATACTTTTTGATGATGAAGCTTGTACTATCACTTAAAAGTCAACTGGAAAAGTAACATGTATAGTACGCAAATAATACTTTTTCATTTGATGTAGTAGCGAAAGTGTTAGATTATGTGCAGAGATAGATAACACGTGTCATCGTGTCCAATGCTATGAGACAATAAAGGATCACACTGCTACACACCCGTTTAGAACCATTTGGATTTTACCAAGTTATATGTGTGTGAAATAATTAATTAGTTAATTAATTATTAAGGAAGAACAATAATAATAGTTAATTATTATTTTGAAGGAGAAATTAATATTTAGTTTAAATATTAATTGGACCAATTAATTAATAATTATTAATTAATTAGAAAGATCAGAGGGTGTTTTATGCAATTAAGTAATAGTTTAATTAAAGCTGGGATTTAATTAAACGGGCTTGGGCCTTAATAAGGTTTATTATATAAATAACCTTATAAGCCTTGGAATTACATAAGGATTATTACAATTGCAACAAGAAAACCCTAGCCTCCTTCTCTTTCTCCTCTACGTCGACTTTGACAAGCACCCCTAGGGGTTTTCGATTTGCGTCGCACATCACACACACACGCACGGTTCTTGCGTGATCGAGATTTTGGTGATATCCTGTGGCTGTCTAGCAGCCTGTTCAACGTGGTGCAATAGCGGTGTTCTACCTTTAGCCATCTAGATTAAAGTTTCAAGATTGTTGGAAAAGGTATAACTTTTAATCCTTATTCTGGCTTAGTTTCCTGTACGAGTTAGATGAGATCACTGGAGGGGGTTCTGTTTTTATTCCGCTGCGTATGATTATTATCTATTTTTTCTTACCCTAAAAAACCCTTCAGTGGTATGAGAGCCACTTCTAACCTCGTAGGGAACTGGTTAGGTTTCTTTTTATCATGATGAATAGGTTTCTTTTTATCAAGGATTAACTTTTTGGTTCATCCAAATATGTTTGAAATCAAGTTCTGATTTTAAAATGGATAACAAATTAGTTGTGATAAAAAGAGGTTAAGGTTTAAATTTAAAATTGTTATTATTGTTAATTATGGTTTTTGCGATTTTGATTACCGGCGGCATCAAAGCCACCGTGGCCGGTGGCATGTTTCACGGAGTTAAGGCCATCGCCAGCTTCGGCGATCGGTTTAGGCCGGTTGTCGGCGTCGGCAATCCTCGTTGCCACCAGCTGAGTCGGTGGCGAGTTGGTGGTCGGCGTCCAGGGTCCGGCGGCAGCGGCAGCTATCGGCGGCTGGCTTGTTGGCGGTGGTGGAGGTGGTGTTGTGGCGGCCCAGTTGCGGCTTGCTTTCCACGGCTCATTTTCCATTCGGCCCAGGAAGGTGGTTGGACCACCGAGTTTATTCGGCCCATTTTTCTGGCCCAGTATTGTTTTAGGTTTAGTTTGGGTAACACCAAAGAAGATTAAACCTAAAGGCTACTATAAGTTTTTTTTTAATAAAACTTATGGTTAAAATATTTAATTTTAATCATGATTATTTTATAATAATCGAGTATTGGTTAAAATTAACTGTTTTTTTAGTGCATACATGGTCATAAATTAAGAATTGCACTCCTTATTTTAATGATGATAAAAATATGAACAAGTAATATTATTGCTTATCAAATTTATTCATATGTTCATATGTTACATTCTTTAACAAACCTAAAATTAATGATCAAGTGAAGAACAAATAAGTGAAGACTTCAAATCAACAAGAAAAGAAAGAAACAAGATAAAAGCAAAACATTCAACCTTCACAGTCGATCCCACGGTCGACCGTGAATCAACCGTCGCTGCTCAGCTCACAACTCTTAGATATTGTTCTTCTTCAAGTCAACCGAACTCGTACTCAACAAGTGAAGATGACATCTTCAAAGCCGATGACGAAGATATCTACAAACAAGAGTTCGAAATATATGAGCTTACAATTAAACAAGTTTAAGTTTTTAAATTACACTTTTATAAAAACTTCTATAAAAATTAACAAACTTTTTATAAAAATCACAATCTTGGTTAAATAAGTACAAGACTTTTTATTTTGGTAAATACTAAACATAATCTTTCTTTGAAACAATACAACACCAAATTTAGTAAAAGGAATCTCTTAAAGAAGCAAAATTCCAACATGCTTTATGTATTTGGTTTCTAAACTTCTATTTTGGTGTTTAAATTCAAACATAAGAAGTATGGCACCAACCCAACTTTTCTAAGACTCCTTTTCAGTGCATTTTAATGGTAAAAATGGGTTGTGTGTGGTTTTGGTAAAAGGCCAACGTCTTTATTTTCAAGGCATGAAAAGTTCCAGCATGCTGACGGAAGATGCCAAGGTCGACTGTGGATCAACCGTGGACAGTCTGGAAACTTTTTGGGCTTGCACCTTTTTCCTTATTTAAACCAACTCAAGTCTTGTGTTTTATTTACCTCTTGCACAACAAAAACATAGAACACATATTCATATCTTGTGAGCTCATATTCTTTGATAATTCATCTATCTTTCAAGATCAAGAATCAATCAAGAGCAAAAGTTTACAAAGCTTAAACACTACATTATCTTTATATCATTTGTAATAGTGTGAGGATCAACTCTAGCCTTTCAAATTAGAGTGAATTAAAGATCAACTCTAGCCTTTCTAATTAGAGTGAAGTGAGGATTATCTCTAGACTATAGAATTAGAGAGAAGCAAGGATTAACTCTAGCCAACACAATTAGAGTGAAGTTAGGCTTATGTTAGCCTTGTTTGCAAGAGAGAAGATTATTTCTTGTAAGCTAAAGAGAGAAGTTGTGAAGGTTTATCTCTACCTTCAAAGAGAGAAGTTTTAGTGGAGCAAACTCTTAGTGGGTGATGCGAAGGATTGGATGTACTGCAAGTTTGTTAACACTTGCATGAACCACTATAAATCTCTTGTCTTCTACTTGGTGATATCTCTCTATCTCTACTCTCTTTATTTCTTGCAAATGTTAGTTGTGTTATTATAATCTTCAAGATCAATCTTTATAACACAACTTACTAATTTTTATTTTGAAAAATTGGTAAACTAAGTAAAAGAACCTATTTACCCCCCTCTAGGTTCCAACAGTTTTAGTATTATTTTAATCGCATAACATTAGTTAGTATATATATAACAGTTATTGTTAAACAAGGTGATTTTAACAGGTAGTTAAAGTCAAGGTAATTCATCAGGTTATGATAATTAGAGATCAGTTTTTTTATGTGTATTAGTTTAATACATATTTGGGATGTCCTAGCCGAGCCCTAGACCTTGTGGATTGTTTTTTTTCTTCTGCACTTATGGTTGTGATTGGTTTTTCTATTCTATGGTGTGGGGAGGCCAGCGTGCTACTTACAACCCATATTCTAATATGTAAAAGTATTACTGCGTGCCTTTGATTATCTTGTAATTTTATATTTCTAGTTTTTTAGTTTTAAATAGAATATTATATATATAGAATAGACTTGAAGCTGATTCAAAGGAGCAAGGAGCAAGGAGCAGGATTGGATGCAGGAGCTAGTAGGAGCTTCAGAATGCCATGCCAGGTGTGTTGTTTTCCACTTAGGTTTTGAACCGTCGGGTTTTTCGTGTGGCTAACGAAACCGACATTAGTTGAGGGCAAGGCTAAGGCATAGTTGTTTGTGGTTGTTTTATTTCTTTACATATTATATATGCGTGGTTGTGATTCTCACGATGAAACAAAACAAGGGTTTTAATAACTGACATTATTAAACAGTGTTTTTAAAAGAAAACTGGCAAAATCCTTTTTAGAAAAATCTTAGATCAGTGTGCTACCCGTCTAATGGTACACCTTTCCTGTTAATTGGTACTCGGGTGTCGGAAGTGACCAAACCTTGGGCATTCGGGTTCAAACCATTGCGGGGAAGGGTGTGAAAGACTCTGCGATAATCGGGAGTCCCGGCCAGAGTTCACACTGTCTTAGGTGGTGCGATCTTTTTTGGTGATAATCGGGAGTCCCGGCCCAAAATGTAATAGAGGGACTAAAGCATGCACGACTCTTGTAGCTGATGTCCCGTGGATCTAGAAGTAGTGTCCAGGTAGGATACGATTGGTATAGGTTTACCTACCAGAAATAGCATTGTCCCGGTGTGAATTGCCCAAACCTTTTATCAGGAAATGTGAAATATGGATCCTAGTCTAATAATTTACTTTTTAAAAAAGGTAATAATTATTAGATGATATTATCACATTACTGAATCGGTTTTATCTTTTCTTTTTCTGTAGATGTCTATTTTATCTGTTATTAAGTTTTATTCACCCATGGAATCTCTAAGCCTCATCGTCAGCAAGTGGAAGCTTTCAGGTCCAAACTTTGCTGTTTGGAAGATGCATCTAAAGAATATTTTTGATGCACAGGGAAGGCTACACATTATAAAGACATTGCCTCTAGAACGGCCAGGGGTAGATGCCCAGGATAGTGAGTATGATGCTTACTATCAGTATCTGGCTGACGAATCTGACGTTATGTCGATTCTCGTTCTCACAGCTTCATCCGAGTTTACGGATGATCTCCGGGAGAAGTCATCTTTTGAGGTCGTTCAGGGACCGGAGCAAAAGTTCAAGTACAATAAACGAATATGTCGTATCTTGATGATGAAGGAAATTCATTCAACAAGGATGAAAGAAAACCAGCCGATTAGCGATCATCTCATTAACATGAGAAGGCTCTTGGATTGCTATGAAAGCTTTGTGTCAAAATCAAAACCACATGAGCTAGTCATGCTTTTGTTTGGTTCTTTATCGGACTATTACCAGAGAAGGGTAATGTACGTCCTCGGTGATTTTGAGATGACCGTCGCGGAGCTGCACGAGATCCTTATGTGCATCAGCGATGTGTTGAGTGCAAAGCATCTAGAGTCAACTGTTGTGCACCCTATGCAGAAAAGATGACTGGTTGGAAGAGCTTGGAGAAATTTGTTGCCCAGACTGTGGCAGCAAGGATTCATGCGAGCACTCACTCGACATAGATCAGCTGGACATTGGGTCGCCCAATGACTAAGGTATCTTTATGATAGATTGTCTTATTACTTCTTATGAATCATGGGTATTGGATACCGGATGTGGTAATCACATATGCAATCATTTGAAGGGATTGAAGAGAAGTAGGAAGCTAAGACAAGGATATATGGACCTGTGGGTAGGCGAAGGCTCCATGGTTGGTGCTGAAGCTGTAGGAACATATTGTCTTAGTTTGCCTTCGGGCATGGTCTTAGAACTAGAACCTTGTTATTATGTTTCTAAACTTATCAAAAATGTTATCTCGTTTGATTTGCTTATAGATTGTGGTTTTAACTATATTATGAATAGTAAAGTGATTTCTTGTTTTAAAAATGATGTTTTTTTTATTTTAAAGCTATTCCATAAAATGGTCTATACACGCTAAATCTAGATAACGATGATAAAGACATATATCATATAAGTAAAAGATCCAAGAGTAACTTGAATCAGACTTACCTCTGGCATTGTCGTTTAGGACATATAAATGAGAAACGCATAGAGAAGCTCCGAGATGACCAAATTCTAGAACCTTTTGACTTGGAGTCATATGATATTTGCGAATCTTGTTTGTCTGGTAAAATGACAAAGCAACCTTTCAACAGTGAGAATGAAAGGGCTAGTGAGCTACTGGGGATAATACACACTGATGTGTGTGGACTCTTTATTCCAGAGGCTAGAGGAGGATACCGGTACTTCATTACCTTTATTGATGACGTCAGTAGGTTTGGTTATGTTTATCTTATGAGACTTAAATCTGAAAGTTTTGACAAGTTCAAACAGTTTCAGAATGAAGTACAAAATTAGCTGGACAAGAATATAAAGCCTCTTCGGTCAGACCGAGGTAGTGAGTATCTGAGTCAGGAATTCGACGATCATTTGAAGGAATGTGAGATTGTTTCACAACTCACACCTCTGTATACACCTCAGATGAATGGTGTGTCAGAAAGGAGGAATCGTATATTGCTTGACATGGTACGATCAATGATGAGTCGAAGTTCATTACCTTTGTCGTTTTGGGGGCACGCACTCGAGACAGCGGAATTCATGCTGAATCGTTTTCCGACAAAATCGGTTGAAAAGACACCGTTCGAGGTATGGTCGAGGAAAAAGCCCAAAATGTCTTTTCTCATGGTTTGGGGATGTAAGCTGTATGTTAAGCGAACATTCACGGATAAACTCAATCCCAAATCAGATAAGTGTATATTTGTGGGTTATCCCAAGGAAACCATGGGATACTATTTCTATAACCCAGACGGAAACAAAGTTTTTGTTGCTCGTAAGGGGTGTTCTTGGAAGAGAAGTTTATGAACTCAGAGATGCTAGGAAAAGAAATAGATCTTCAAGAAATTGAAGAGGAAGAGATAACACCACCACCGATAATCGAACCCATAGTTCAAAAAAGAATTGTTGAATCTCAACCCGAGTCTGTGGTTGAGGAAGATGTGCAAACACAAGACCTTCGCAGATCTAGTAGGCCTCGTCATGAGCCAGATAGGTATCTAGGATTCCTAGTTGCTTAAGACGAAGGGGATATTTTAGAACCCACCACCTACCAAGACGGTGTCTCAGGTTTAGAATCTGAGAAATGGCTAGAAGCCATGAAGGCAGAGATGCAATCCATGTATGACAACCAAGTTTGGTGGCTAGTAGATTTGCCTCAACACAGCAAAGCTGTTGGGTACAAATGGGTCTTTATAAAGAAGACCGACATGGATGGAAATGTGCATACCTATAAAGCTAGGCTAGTAGCAAAAGGTTTCACGCAAACTCATGATGTTGACTATGATGAAACATTTTCCCCAGTGGCAATGCTTAAGACCATTACAATTCTTATGACCATATCAGCATATTTTGACTATGAGATATGGCAGATGGATGTCAAAACCACCTTCCTTAACGGGAAGTTGACAGAGGACATATATATGATACAACCGGATGGTTTTGCGGATCCAAAGAATCCTAATAAAGTATGCAAGCTGCTAAAATCCATTTATGGGTTGAAGCAGGCATCTAGGAGCTAGAACTTACACTTTGATGAGCGTATCAAAGAGTTTGGTTTTACCAAAAGTGAGTCCGAGTCATGTGTTTACACTAAATTCAGTGGGTGTGTGGTGACCTTCCTAGTCTTGTATATAGATGACATACTGTTAATAGGAAAAAATATACAAGTATTACAAGGAGCAAAATCCTGGTTAGGTAAATATTTCTAGATGAAAGACTTGAGAGAAGCTGCTTACATACTTGTTGGGAAAATGATCTCATCAGTTAAGATTTGATGAGACAAAGTTAAGTTTGTAAGATGTGTTCTACATATAACTTAAACAGAATTAAAAAGCTTAGTCAGACTGAACACTCATAGTGATTCGGACTGAGTATAAGCTGAGTGTAAGTTGTATATATGTTTGATCAGTTTAGACTATATCTTAGTAAGATTATCAATATGTTTGATAAACTATGTGTGTCACCTAAGATATATATATTGAGTTTCAGCTTGATGAGTGTCAAGCTAAGCGACTCAGCATGTATACTGAGTCAGCTCAATAGAAGTTGCTAAATATGTTTTAGTTAACTCTTTGGACTTCTGAGGATGAGTTAATAACTATACATGTTAGTCCATGTTTGTTTTCGAGTGTGTTCTCGAAGAACTCAGCTTGATGAGTTTCAAGCTGAGTAACTCAGTCCGACTAAAGAAGTCAGTTTAATATAATTTAAATGTGTTTTAAATTTATCTTTTATCTTTCTATATCTACGGCAAGGATAAGAAGATTCCAGAATCAATATTGAAGATTGAAGACTCAAGATAAGAAGATTCAAGATTCAAGATTCCGAGTTATCCGATAGTTAGTTAGTGAATTAGGCTAAGTCTTAGTTTGTGAGATTCGGTAGGCACATGACTATAAATACTTATCTCCTGATAAGTTTAGAGGTACGACTTAGAACCAAAAATAACTAAGTGTTGCAGAGCCAAACATCACCTCACCGTATGTGTTACGAATCTTGATTACTGTTTGTCAGTTCAACGTGATCAAGAAAAACTGACAGATTGCCCAAGTTGTCGTGTGTTCGAACTATCACATCAGTTGTGATATTGGTAAGTTGTCAATCTGTGTGAAATCCTGTTTAGAGAGTCGTCAGTATCTATAATCATAAGTTAATTATAGATAGCTAAGTTTGAGAGATTGAGAGATTTATAATAGGTGGTTAAATATCAAGAGTTGCTTACTTGATAGTTATCGTAATCATCTTCTTATTCAAAGCATTGTAATAATCTTTTTAATAAAAGCATTCGATTGATTGTGGTTTGATTTACTTTGTATAACATTTTTATTTGATTGGTTCAATTTCCACAGAAAGTGTATTCAACCCCCCTTCTACACACATGTTGCTTGTTGTTATTCTCACCAAGGGACCAACAACTGGTATCAGAGCAGGCTGAACGATTTCATAAGTTGAAAAGTTCAAGATTCTGAGAAAGTTTACAATGTCTACAAGCAACAATTCTTCAAACTTTCCACAGATGTCTGCCAAAGGTTGTACCATATTTAATGGATCTGACTATCCTATGTGGAAGTTTAGAGCCATGTTGTTCCTCAAGTCCATTGACAACCGTATGTCGGATGTCGTCACAAAAGGACCTATCATCCTCAAGATTCCTGCTACTGTCAGTGATACGTCTCCTGGCAGAATTGAAAAGGAAACAAGAAAGCCTACTGCATCCTCGACTGATGAAGATTGGAAACTCTTCAATCTGGATGACAGGGCTAAAAGTGTTCTAGCAAATGCCCTGACTAACGAGATCTTGCGTACTGTGACTGGGTGTCAATCTGCAAAAGATATCTGGAATACTTTTAGTGTTACATATGAGGGCATAGATCTGGTCAAGCAGCAGAAGAAGAATCACTTGAATAGATCTTACGAAAACTTCTTCTCAAAGAAGAATGAAACCTTGTCTGATTTGTTCACAAGGTTTCACTGCTTGATAAATGGCCTACTAAGTGTGGGTGTAAAGAAATATGAGGCTGGACTCGTGCTGGAGTTTCTAGATGTGTTACCAGAAAGGTTCAATGAAGTAACCACAGCACTGAGGGCTGGAGGAACACTGCATGTGTACAACCTACAGTCCATTTATGGGTTCCTGCTAAATCAAGAACATATCATTGAACACAAAAGAACTTCTCAACAACAACTCAAGGAGTCTTTGGATAAAACTGAAGTTGCATTAGTTGCACAGAAAAAGAAGAAAAATTCAAAGGCACTGGAAGTTGAATCTGAGACTGAGTCAGAATCTCAAGTTGACCACTCAGACTTAGACTCAGGTGATACTGATGATGTTCAGAATATCACTGAGCAAATGGCAATGCTAGCTAGACGTTTGAGAAGAGCTCAAAGGGGAGGAGGAAGATCTGACAGGGGCAAAGGAAAGAGTTCCTTTGATCCCAAGAATGCTGTGTGATTCAACTGTCAGAAGAAGGGACACATTGCTGCTGAGTGCAGATCAAAGAAGGTGGAATCAACATCAGTTGTTGATAAGAATGCTTACAGAGCTGATAAATACAAGAAGAAATATACTCAGCTCAATAAAGGAAAGCCAGAAGACAAATCCAGTGCGAAAGGATTATATGCTGAAACCTGGGATACAGAATCATCTACCTCAGATGATGATGTATGTCTTATGGCTCAAGAAGATGAAGAGTTAGAATTAGATGAGGTTGATTATGGTTAGTCCGAATCAATCTTTGAAGCTGACATGAAGGAAGCTGAGGAAAACAGCAAGCTCAGTGATTGGGATCCTGCTTCCATCTTGAATGCCAAAGACACATTAACAAACTTCTAAGTGAAGAACTTCAGGAAGCTAAAGACAAAGCTGACCAACATCAAAAGGTCACTGAGTCTTGGTGTAAGTCATCAAAGCTTGCTGAAAAGTGCATAAATCAATAAATACCTAAACAGGTAAAGGTTGTACTTGGAGGTGACTATCAAACAACAGCTTATGTAGCTGATGATGAGATAGCAAGTACATACTCTGAGGAGGATAGACAACTGATTGAGTCTTAGAAGTCAGCCTCAGAGAAAAGACATGATCCAAGCTTGAAATTCAATATGTTTGTGAAAGCTAAAGATCATGGAAATGAGTGCTCAACATCCAAACAGCATGGTAAGTCTATGCTGGACAGATTAGGCACTCAGCCTATTCAAAGAACTTCAGTCATAGAAAGGCTAAATCCAAATCCTTTCAAAAGACAACATTCTCTATCTGGCTCGGATAGAAGTTACAAGAATAGGAAGACCACTGTAAGTCAGAGGTCAACTCACAACAATGGTAAGTCCAAAGTTGTAGATCTTGGTAAGTCCAAGAAGATCAACAGTGGTAAGTCCAAACCTATTGAAACTGGTGAGTCAAGTCGCCATGACAAAGGTAAGTCCAAAGTCATGGAAAAGAAGGTTGTTATTCAAACTTCTAATCAAAAGGATAACAAACAAAGATATGACAAAGGTAAGTCCAAAGTCAGTGATCATCAGGTGAATCAACTTGCAAAGAAAGTTGAAAAGTTATCCACCACATATAATCCTAAGACTGAGAGCAAGTTCTCACAAGGATTATTAGATTCTCTACCTCCTGTAATCATTGGAAGAAGGAGATGCTACAAGTACAGAAGTAGAGGTCATGAGGCTAAGGAATGTGATGTAGAAATCTCAAGGCCAGAACAAGAACAAGCTGATCAGCCTACACAGGACTAAGCTTCTGCTCAAGCTGAACAGTCAGTTCAACCAGATGGAGATGCTAAGTGCTCCTCATCTGAACCCACCGAGAAGTGGGTTCCTAAACAAAACTAATGTGTTTAGTTTTCATCTCATGTGCAGGGTTCAAGTAAATGGTACTTGGATAGTGGATGCTCAAGGCACATGACTGGGTGGAAAGGACTTCTTAGTGATTTCCAACAATATGAAGGTCCTAAAGTAACGTTTGGTGATAACTCATATGGAAGAACTAAAGGCTATGGGAAGATGCAAGCTGGCAAGGTTACTTTCCAGAGAGTTGCATATGTCAAAGGTCTCAAACACAACCTGATCAGTATCAGTCAGTTGTGTGATGAAGATAATATTGTTACTTTTAGGAAGAAATCAGGAACAATTTACAATGCTAAGGGAAAGCCTGTATTAATAGCTAAAAGAGAAAGAGATTTGTATCTACTTGATCTTAATTCTGCTGATCCCCATAATGAAACCTGCTTATATTCCCAATCTGTTCCTAAGCTGAGTTGGTTTTGGCATAAACGTTTATCTCATTTAAATTTCAAATATATAAATATGCTATCCAGTAAAGAGTTAGTCTTTGGAGTACCAAAGATCACATTTGTCAAAGACAAATTGTGCTCAGTGAACAAGGGAAACATCATAAAGGGTCCTTTAAATCAAAGCAAAATTTTTCAATAATAGACCCACTACATATGTTGCATATGGATCTATTTGGACCCATAAGTACTCCAAGCCTAAGTGGAAAGAAGTACACACTGGTGATAGTAGATGAGTTCTCACGATTCACCTGGGTAATATTCCTTAAAGCCAAGAGTGAGGCTACCCTGGAGATAATAAGTTTTATCAAACAGGAGGAGTTGCAGAAAGGTTTTTCTGTAAAGCAACTCAGAAGCGATCATGGGACTGAGTTCAGAAACTCAACCCTTGAAAGCTTCTGTGAACAAAAAGGAATATTACAAAACTTCTCATCTGTCAGAACTCCACAACAAAATGGAGTTGCTGAAAGGAGAAATAGAACCTTAATTGAGGCTGCTAGAACAATGCTATGTGAGGCAGGATTGAAACTCTATTTCTGGGATAAAGCTGTTAGTACAGCCTGCTATACTCAGAATAGGTCAATCATTGTCAAAATGCATGGAAAGACTTCATATGAGATGTATAAGTGTAGAAAGCCCAATATAGGTTATTTCCATATCTTTGGTTCAAAATGCTATGTGCTGAATCAAAGAGATCAATTCCATAAGTTGGAACCCAAAGCTGATCCTGGAATATTTGTTGGTTGTTCCTCAATCTCCAAATCCTACAGAGTGTATAACACTAGGAGAAAGGCCATAGAAGAATCAATTCATGTCTCATTTGATGAAGAAAGTCTTGATCAAGCTGAGAAAAGACAAGCTGACTTGGTCAGTCTGAGTGAGCTTGAAAGGCCTAAGGAAACCAACTTATCAAATCCTATGTATGTCATGGGAGATGATAGTGATGATGATGTGTATCCATCACATGCTCGAATGGATTCTCAAGCTGAGAAGGATGATGAGTTCGTCAATCCATTTGGAGCTGACATTCCTCAGACTGAAGATCTTGGTGATCAATAGTTTGTTGACAATGCTGCTGTTGAGGCTGAGGAGATTAGTTCACCTCAGGGCTCTCAACATCACTCAGATTCTGAACCGGACTCTCCAACTGCAACATTTAAATTCCTCAACGATCATCCTCAAGATCAGATCATGGGAAATGTCCAAGAAATAGTCACGGCAAGATCAAAGGCTACAGCTAACTATGCTGCCCACTTTGGTTTTCTATCTCAAATGGAACCAAAGAAGACTGAAGAAGCCTTAGAGGATGAGTGTTAGTCCATTATAACAAGTGATTCAAGTATAATGTAGGATTGATGAAGGATTGCATATGTAGAACTAGAGAGAATGTGTAAAAACACCATGAAAACACATAGTTCTTTATTTCATTGTGTGCAAAACCTTACCTATTACAATAGGCATATCCCTATATATACCCCATGGGTATATTACAATTAAACTCCTATTTCTATACAATTTATGAATTTACATTCTCCCCCTTTGTATTGAAATAGGAGTGTACACGCCAGTAACCTAAGTCTTCCTTAGATTATATAAGCAGTTTTGGATGTAGCGTCCCACCATATACATCAGTCTGAAACATTGTTTTATCTTGAACTTTTGATAGCGGAAGCATAAACACTTTTGATGTGTTGGAAAGAATCTTCTTTTTGTCTCCCCCTACAATGTAGCTCAGATTGTTTCCATGTGTTCATAAGTCCGATAATATTGACTCCCCCTAGACATGATATAGACTGATACTTCTTTTTCTCTCTCCCGCTTGAGTAGACACCCTCAACAACTGAATCAACAATGTAAAATTTCTTCACTTTTTATTCTCCCCCTCATGATGATTATAATACTTTATGAGCATCATGCATAAAAGACATCACCATGAGATTCAGTTACAAAAACATGGAAGAGGGGTGGGGAGGATCCTACACTTCAAGTCAAAATAATCTTCAAACATTCCCTGACTTGAATAGATACTTGAACCACTCTTGATCGTTGAGGAGTGGTAATGATTTGATCTGAATTCTTGAAGATTAATAAATCTTTGTTGGATGTAGTATGATATTGGAGAATAATGTTGTCAAGTAAGTTTCCCAATACCGTGTAATCAACCTTGACCAAATCACCGCAAGAAACAAAAATTTTGAAATACATAAGGGTGCAAATGAACTTGGGAACACATAAGAGGGTAGGTGACTTTGATATAATAATCAGTGAGTCCGATTCATCCTTATTCAAGAGCATCAAACGATTGACTTTGATATAATAATCAGTGAGTCGGATTGATATGCACGTGAGCAAGCGCGCATGTAATTCAAAATCCTCTCAAAAACCTGAAGTAATTTAATGTTGGTCAATTCTTCAAATAATTTCACCAACAATGAGATATGAGTTTTCAAATATGACGGATAAAGGATAGCCAAGATTCAAAAGAAACAAGGAATGGATGGCCAAAATCTGGTTTTGAGACCAAAAATTGGTGACACTAAGAAAGAAGAACCAAAAATCAATTAGGAAAGCACCGGATGACTAGACGTAAGGGTACTAGACAATTAAACACATGGTTCACGGGAAAACAGAATATGACCCGAATCTAGAAACATCAGAATGATAACTGAAACTTTGAGAACTCCTAACTCAGCCAAAAAAATCCAAACACATGACTTAGGAATCAAGGTGACAAGATAATTCAGTCACAACAACGACGACGGGGGTTCGGGGGCAGCGCTCCTGATAGCGGGGTCCAAGGGGTGGCAACCCCTGGCGAGGTCCAAGGGGCACCGAGAGAATTCCGAGAAAATAGAGAATTCCGAGAAAATAGAGAATTCCGAGAAAATATGAATTCCGAGAAAATATGAAATCCGATAATGAAATCCGAGAAAATATGAATTCCGAGTAAAATCATCAATTCCGGTCAACAACCAATTCCGAGAAAGTTGAATCCCGAAAAAGTTTGAAATCCGATACAATTTTCTCGGATTATAGCAATTTCAACCAATTCTACTCGGAATTCAGCAATTCCGACATATTTCTTCTCGGAATTCGACAATTCCGACCAAATTATACTCGAAATTCAGCAATTCCGGCATATTTCTTCTCGGAATTCGACAATTTCGACCAAATTATTCTCGGTATTCAGCAATTCCGACTGATTCAAAGGGCAATTCCGACACCTTCAAACCTGGAATTCCGACAGCTTCAAGATCTTACCCGCTCAGATTCAAAAAATCTTGAATTTTGCCCAAATCTGATAATTTCTTGTTCAGATCACTTTGCCTACCCCCGATTTACACTTCTCAATTAACAATAATCATAAACAACGATCAAATGAGCAGATTCGATCGATTTTCTTCAAGAACTTCACAAACCCGAAAACACAAAAATCTTCAAATTTTGTCACTGATTTGTAAATGGATTGACTCCTTTTTGATCAACGAGTGTTACTATGATAAATTCGACCCTCATCCAAGCAATTAACACTCAAAAACTCAATTAAATCTTCACTTTGATTTCAAACCCGAAAGTACACTTTTTCTTCAAAAATCTTCAAAAATTCTACTTTTGTTGCTGAATTCAGAATCAAATCTTCACTCCTTTGGCTCTGATACCACTTGTTAGTCCATTATAACAAGTGATTCAAATATAATGTAGGATTGATGAAGGATTGCATATGTAGAACTAGAGAGAATGTGTAAAAACACCATGAAAACACATAGTTCTTTATTTCATTGTGTGCAAAACCTTACCTATTACAATAGGCATATCCCTATATATACCCCATGGGTATATTACAATTAAACTCCTATTTCTATACAATTTATGAATTTACAATGAGGATTGGATTGAACATATGCAAGAGGAATTGAATGAATTTGAGAGAAATAAGGTCTGGAGCCTTGTCCCTGCCCCCAAAGATCACTCAATTATAGGCACTAAGTGGGTCTATAGAAATAAAATGGACAAGGATGAAGTGATAGTAAGGAACAAAGCCAGGCTGGCAGCACAAGGGTATAAGCAAGAAGAAGGAATTGTGTATGATGAGACCTTTGCCTCTGTTGCTAGAATTGAAGCCATAAGGCAGTTCCTGGCTTATGCAACATATAAAGACTTCAAAGTATATCAAATGGATGTGAAAAGTGCTTTCCTAAATGGAAAACTTCAGGTGGAAGTCTATGTGAAACAACCTCCTGACTTTGTCAGTTCAAAGTTTCAACATCATGTCTATAAGTTAGACTAGGCTTTGTATGGTCTTAAACAAGCTCCAAGAGCTTGGTATGATACTCTGTCCAATTATCTACTATCAATGGATTTCACCAGAGGTAGTATAGATAAGACACTCTAAGAAGAGTAAATGACAGGTGATTCTTGTACAAATCTATGTGGATGCCATTATCTTTGGTTCTACAAATGAATCTATGTGTGATTGGTTCTCCAAAATAATGTCACAAAAGTACAAGATGAGTATGATGGGTGAGATGACATATTTCCTAGGCCTACAAATTCAACAAAATACTGATGGAATATTTATCAATCAAAGTAAGTATGTTATTGATTTGATAAAGAAATATGGTTTTGATTCAAGTTTAACTATGAGAACACCCATGTCACCAGCTGTCAAGCTGAGTAAAGACTCAGATAGTAAGTCTATGTGTCAGTCTACCTATAGAGGAATGATAGGTTCATTACTCTATTTGACAACTAGTAGACCTGATATCATGTTTGCTACATGTGTTTGTGCAAGATATCAGGCAGATCATAAGGAATCACATCTTCAAGCTGTGAAAAGGATCGTTAGGTACCTTAAAGGTACACAAAATCTAGGTCTTTGGTATCCAAAGGACTCTGGATTTGAGTTAGTTGGTTTCTCTGATGCTGACTATGCTGGGTGCAAGTTGGATAGAAAATCAACAACTGGAGGATGTCAATTGCTTGGAGGGAAGCTAGTAAGTTGGACTAGTAAGAAACAGAACTCAGTGGCTACTTCAACTGCTGAAGCTTAATATGTTGCAGCAGGAAGCTGTTGTGCTCAAATCCTGTGGATGCAGCATTAGCTTCAAGACTTTGGCATGAGTTTAAAGAAAACTCCTATCTTTTGTGATAACCAAAGTGCAATAGCCATCACTTACAATACAGTTTTCCACTCAAGAACCAAGCACATTGAAATTAGACATCACTTCATCAGGGACATCGTGGAAAAAGGTAAAGTTGACATTCAATTTATCTCCACTGATGACCAATTAGCAGATATCTTTACTAAACCCCTAGATGAAAAGAGGTTTATGTATCTTTTAAGTGAATTGGGTATGCTCAACCCCTAGCTAAGTGTCTAGAATTTGAGTTTTCTGTTTGGCAAAGACTACGTGTCTTAAGCTGAGTTTACAGTTTATAAATATGTTTTCATAAACTGATTAATCTGTCAAGCTGAATGATGAGTTCACACGTTTGGTACGTCCCAAACATCTTTTAATTACTCAGTATGGTTAAAATGTAAGTTTGAGTAAGTCTCAAACATAAATGACTATGTGTCATTGGGTCTGAGCTATGTGCTTAACTCAAGCTGTGTGATTGGTTCACACGTTTGGTCAGTTTCAAACATTCTTTAACTACTCAGTGTGGTTAAAAAGTGCGTTTGAGTCAGTTTCAAACGTAAATGACTATGTGTCATTAATCCTGAGCTGTGTGCTCCGCTCAAGCTGAGTGTCCTACTCAAGCTGAGTGATCAATTCAAGCTGAGTGCTTGACTTAGACTGAGTAATATGTTTACTTAGCTTGGTGTGTCAAAACTATGATTTAATTACTTCGTGTTATTAATTCATCTGTCAAAGCGTATTTGAGTCAGTTTCAAATTGCATCGTATATCAATTGTGTATTGGTATACTTAAACAGTGTTTATAATCTTATTATGAGTTAATAATATTATTTTACACATGTATCCGTTGGAAGATGATGTGTTTTTACCCTCTCACTGTTATATCAAGCCGTAAATTTTTCCGGCGTAACGGATAAAAAGGGGAATCCAACGGTAACTTTTCTCTCTCCTCATAAATGTATATATATCGATCATAACCGTTTTAGAGAAGTTTACGCTTACATACCCAACTTCTCATCTTTTTAATTACCTTTCGCATACACCTCAATTGCTTAGTGCATTCTTCCGTTTCAAAACCCTAAGTTGCTAAGTGCAATTTTTGAACCGCTCAGTGCGAATCTTCAGTTGCTAATTGCTTGTTAAACAAAATTACTCTGTGTAATTATACAATGGAAGGAATCACATTAGTTCTAAGTGATCAAATGGTTCGAGGTACTCATTTTAAGAACAATGGAGTGCCATTGCTTAAATTCAACAACCAACGGGCCTGTCTTGCAATTCCTCCAAGGAAACAAGGCAGAGGATATGAAGCCTGGGTAGCCTATATCCGTAAATTCCCTCTGGCATTCGCCTTTTGTGGCGCACCCCTCCATATTGTTCCTCAAAATCTACTGGAGTTCTGGTACACATGTACGTATGACCAGAACAGGGGAGAGATAACAGGGACTATTCTCAATGGTGATAAAACGGTTATCCTATCAGTGTAGTGGCTAAGGGATGTTCTTTAACTCTCTCAATCTGATGTGTACGACCCGACTGTCACAAGGCAAGTGGCTAGGTCTGTCCTACCTAGAATGGGTCACCCGCAGACAGAGGGTGTCATCAAGAAGGCCACTTTTCTAACCAGTTGGGGTTTTATGGTGTCCACAGTGATCCGTTCACTTGGTACCAAGGTTGGAGGATTGGACCAGGTCAACGAGTTCGAGATGCAGCTGTTGTACAACATATACTTTGCACGTAATCTGGATTATGCTCAGCTCATCTTCAACGAACTCAAGGTCCAGGTGATGAAGACCACAAAGGATCTTCATGTACCTTTCATAAGGTATCTGTCCTTGGAAATTGAAGCCGAGCTGGGGACAACACTATATGAAGCTGATCAGGATGTGTTCCTATTTCCAACACTCAGCTCCAAGATGTTCAACAACGATATCTTCCCTGAGCAAGAGGGTCTGAGTGCACCCATGCTCCTGATAGCTGAGGCAGCTTCATCTGAGAGTGAAGTTGAGGAGTCGGATCAAGGGGGAGAATCTGGAACTGAACCAGATCATCGAGCTGAGCACTCTGCTCAAGCTGAGCCATCTTCTCCCTCTGGTTCCAAGTCATCTTCAGAGTCTGCATTCGATACTAGACGAAGAAAAGGTACAAATCCTCCTCTCTCAACTTCTTCTCACTTTTCTCCATCATCATTTGAAGATAAGACTGTGGTGAACCCAACCCAGTCTAACCCATCTCCTCCACCTTCCCTCCATCATATTTTCCACTCTGTAGCCACCCCTAGTCAGCCCACTGCTACTAGGGAGAATATCCATACATAGCAAAGAAAAACTGCCAAAAGTGGTGCCACTCCTAAAGGTACCACTGGAGCTGAGATCACACTGATCCCTCCACCGGCAGGAGTTGAAGAGGAGACGCCTACTCTTCAGGTGTCAACCTCAAGGCTCTTAACAACCCAACTGCCTATCCCGGGTGTGGTGTCTACTCAGCCTACACTTACTCGAGCCATGGGAGAGCCTATTTATGTGCCTGAGCAGACACAATCAGGTAACATTGAACATATGACCAATCCTCAGGGTCAATCCCCCCCCTCTATACCCATAAGCCAACCACCAACCCATACACTTCACGTTTCGAGCCCCATTACTTCTATTCACTTCTTACACCCTATCCCACGACCTGTCAATGTGTCATCTATAGACCAAGGTGATTCATAGGGTCCACACTCTGGTGCACATGATTTTTGAGGGTATACACCAACCCTTGGATGATGCACCCAAAGACTCTGCTGAAACTGAACCCACCTCCTCAGGCATCCAGCAGCTCAACGACTACATTGCTGCTCAATTTGGTCTATTCCACCTAAAGCAGAAGAAGGATAAACGTCATATCTATCAAAGGATTGCGAAGCTGATACAGGATGTTAAAGAGATTACCTTTGCAGTTACTGCCCTCTAACAACAGAGGCCTTCAACCCCTATTGATGATGACAAAAAGGGGGAGAAGGTTCAAGCTGATGATGAAACTGAGCTAGTTCAAGATGAGGCTGAAGCTCTTCTAGTACTAGCAAAAGGAGCAGAGAGGCAAGCTCAGCCTGAGGGGGAGCCTGGATTAAAGGAAGATGAACATGCAGCCAAGAAACAAAAATTATCTCAATCTGAATCTGAGGCTGAAGAGGTTTCTGAGACTGAGCAGGAGACAGAAGAAGAAAAAGCCACAAGGCTCATGATTGAAATGCTCGAGCAAGAAGAAGCTAATGAATTAGGCATTTTGCTTGAAGAGCTAAGGAAGAGAAAAGAAAAAAAGACAAAAGACCAAGAAAGGGAAAAACAGAGAAAAGCTTTGGTTAAAGCTGAAGCTGACTACACTGGTCCAAGACCTGATCCTATCCCATACACTGATGCAGAGATTCAAGAATGTTATTTCAGAAGGAGCATCAGTGAAGAGATCAAAGGCATGACATTGAGCAGAATCGATGGAGCCATCATCCTTAACATCGAATTTGAAGATAAATCAACAATGGGGGTGGACCTGAGATATGTTCACAGGATGGCCTACATAGAATGGAATAGAATTCTGATGATGCTCAAGAAGTTCAAAAGAAGTCAAATCAAGCAAGAGATCTTTGCTAAAGTTTCCAAGCTGATAAAGAGGGCTGAGGAGCAGAGATATGTTCCAGTCCCTGGTCTACAATGGGAAAATTATTTGAAGTACCTGAAGGTATGGAGTTCAAAGAAAATCAATTTATTGATAAACCTGTTCAGGGATTCATGTACAAGGAGCAGGCAGGCAAACCTAGTTTTATAAAATTTGATGAAATCAGCTATTTAAAAACTAAGGATGCCGTGCACATTAGAAGCTGTTGTGGTGATGATGGGTCAAATCAACTCTTAAAATACAAGCTGAATAAGATCATCAAAGTTCACCAGAAGGAACTTGAAAGAGGTGTAGAAGCTGAGAAGTTACTGTATGAGATAACAAAAGAAATTATTAACTGGGAACTTCTACATGCTGAGTTCATCAGATGAATAGATTAGTTCTATTTGTATAAATTAGATTAGTTCTAATTGTTTGTAAGCACTAAGTGTGCATGATCTATGTGATCAATATTTTTGTATTATGATATGTTCAATTAATACAAATATTTGTTTGATATGTTCAACTGTGTTGTGATGTGTTCATATTTATAAGTCTGATAAGTTCAGCTTGAATGAATAACTGATTAGTTCTTATTCATTAATGTATTTAGTTGGTGTGTTCAACTAAAAGTTGGTTTGTTCCACTTATAATTGATAAGTTCAATTAAAATTGATATGTTTAATTAATATTTGATTAGTTCAGATATAAAAATCTTAATAAGTTTAAGATTTAAAACATAATTTTGTTAAACAAACTTATTAACTGTTTGATGGTTTTGTCATCATCAAATAGGGGGAGTTTGTTGGGAAAATGATCTCATCAGTTAAGATTTGATGAGACAAAGTTAAGTTTGTAAGATGTGTTCTACATATAACTTAAACAGAATTATAAAGCTTAGTCAGACTGAACACTCATAGTGATTCAGACTGAGTATAAGCTGAGTGTAAGCTGTATATATGTTTGATCAGCTTAGACTATATCTTAGTAAGATTATCAATGTCTTTGATAAACTGTGTGTGTCACCTAAGATATATATATTGAGTTTCAGCTTGATGAGTCTCAAGCTGAGCGACTCAGCATGTATACTGAGTCAGCTCAATAGAAGTTGCTAAATATGTTTTAGTTAACTCTTTAGACTTCTGAGGATGAGTTAATAACTATACATGTTAGTCCATGTTTGTTTTCGAGTGTGTTCTCGAAGAACTCAGCTTGATGAGTTTCAAGCTGAGTAACTCAATCTGACTAAAGAAGTCAATTTAAGATAATTTAAATGTGTTTTAAATTTATCTTTTATCTCTCTATATCTACGGCAAAGATAAGAAAATTCCATAATCAAGATTGAAGATTGAAGACTCGATAAGAAGATTCAAGATTCAAGATTCGGAGTTATCCGATAGTTAGTTAGCGAATTAGGCTAAGTCTTAGTTTGTTAGATTCCGTAGGCACAGGATTATAAATACTTATCTCCTGATAAGTTTAGAGATACGACTCAAAACCAAAAACAACTAAGTGTTGCAGAGCTAAACCTCACCTCACAGTATGTGTTACGATTCTGGAATCACTGTTTGTTAGTTCAACTTGATCAAGATATTCACATATTGCCAAGCTATTCGTGTGTTCGAGTAATCACATTGGTTGTGATATTGGTAAGTTATCAATCTGTGTAAATCCTGTTTAGAGAGTCGTCAGTATCTATAATCATAACTTGATTATAGATAGCTAAGTTTGAGAGATTGAGAGATTTATATTAGATGGTTATATATCAAGAGTTGCTTACTTGATAGTTATCGTAATCATCTTCTTATTCAAAGCATTGTAATCATCTTCTTAATAAAAGCATTCGATTGATTGTGGTTTGATTTACTTTGTGTAACACTTTTATTTGATTTGTTCAATTTCCGCAGAAAGTGTATTCAACCCCCCTTCTACACACCTGTTGCTTGTTGTTATTCTCACCAAGGGACCAACAATACTTGGTATTAAGAACTATAGGAATATATCTAAGCGGCTTATCGCACCTAGTAAAAGTACATATATTGACAAAGTCATGAAAAGATTCAAGATGGATGAATACAAGAAAGGATTTATTCCAATGCAATCTAGCACGGTTTTGAGCAAGGGTCAGTGTTTTGTATCTAGTCAAGATCAGAACAAGATGAAATTGATTCCATATGCCTTGGCAATTAGTTCAATTATGTATGCCATGCTATGTAGAAGGCCCGATGTTGCCTATGCCATAAGTGTCACGAGTAGATACCAGCAAAATCCGGGTAAAGCTCATTGGGTAGCTGTCAAGAACATTCTCAAGTACCTGAGAAGGACAAAAGACATGTTCCTAGCTTACGGAGGTTCGATGGACGAGCTTAGTGTAACTGGTTACACTGTGCTATTTTCCAAACCGACAGAGGCGACCTTAGGTCGCAGTCAGGATTTGTCTTTACCCTAAACGGAGGAGCTATATCTTGGAAAAGTCAGAAGCAAGATACAATAGCAGATTCGACTACAGAGGCAGAGTATATTGCAGCAACTGATGCGGCAAAGGATGCTGTCTGGCTGAGGAATTTTATCTCGGACCTTAGAGTTGTTGCCAATATCTCTAGGCCGATTGATATATTCTGTGATAACTCAGGGGCTGTGGCGCAACATAAAGAGCCAAGAGATCATTAGCGGACTAGGCGTGTACTAAAAAAATATCACCTAATCCGAGAGATCATTGGAAGAGGAGATATTAGACTGCAAAAGATACCGACGAATGACACCATTGCTGACCTGTTGACGAAGCCGCTAGCTAGAGCTAAGCATGAGAGACATGCGAATTCTATAGGGATGCAGTACCTAGAATATAGCAGCTAGTTCAAGTTTTTGATTATTACTATAGATGTAACTTGAAACTTTTTTATTATGTATTTACATTTCATGGGATTGAAAGAGGATGTATTTACATAATTGTTTCTTGTTGTCTATTTTTAGCATGTTTTAACCTATCCATAACGAATTTCAAGTTATGAATTGTCTAAATGCCCGTAGCTACTTAATGAAGTGGGAGCTACATTAGGGAGATAACGCTATTATGAATATTTGATGATTTATTCGGGGTTGAATAAAAGCACAAGGTTGTGAACAAATATTCGTAGATATTTATCATGAGGGATAAATATTGGGAGTGATCCGCATCGAGTTTACTTCATGGAGCGACATCATAAGTAAACTTGATAGGTTGTCCTTAGACCTGAGATATTTAGTTTGGGGCGCAGTAACCACTGTACTTTAGCACGTTCTAACGTCCACGCCGTAACAGGGTGATTATAAGGGGTATGTGTAGGTGCAGCGGAAGCTGTGTGCTCAAATTTCAAATAGTCAAGATGGGATTTGCACCTCCTACTTTTAGGAGAGATATTTTTGGGCCCCTCGATGATTGAGACTACTGAAAATGTGTGGCCACGCTCGGTTAGAATGATAAGTTTCATTCGGTAAATCGTAACTGCAGAGTGTCGAGATCAGAGTCGAGAAAATCTGAGTATTTAGAATAAGATCCGTGCTCCATGTCTAATACTCACATTACGGAATATCGCGATGCAAAAGGAAAAGCCTAGATAATCCAAGGGGTGGATTATATCTCTAGATGTAAGAGATCTTATAGCCTGGTTAACTTAAGTGTCTGGCTAGGGACCTCCTTAGGCCAACGGTGTACAAGGAGTGTTACTTATCTTGCATAAGTGGGAGTCTGTTAGATTATGTGTAGAGATAGATAACATGTGTCATCGTGTCCAATGCTATGAGACACTAAAGGATCACACTGCTACACACCCGTTTAGAACCATTTGGATTTTACCATGTTATATGTGTGTGAAATAATTAATTAGTTAATTAATTATTAAGGAAGAAAAATAATAATAGTTAATTATTATTTTGAAGGAGAAATTAATATTTATTTTAAATATTAATTGGACCAATTAATTAATAGTTATTAATTAATTAGAAAGGTCAGAGGGTGTTTTCTGCAATTAAGTAATAGTTTAATTAAAGCTGAGCTTTAATTAAACGGGCTTGGGCCTTAATAAGGTTTATTATATAAATAGCCTTATAAGCCTTGGAATCACATAAGGATTATTACAATTGCAACAAGAAAACCCTAGCCTCATTCTCTCTCTCCTCTGCGTCGACTTCGACAGGCACCCCTAGGGGGTTTTCGATTTGTGTCACACATCACACACACGCACGGTTCTTGCGTGATCGAGATTTTGGTGATATCCTGTGGCGGTCTAGCAGCCTGTTCAAGGTGGTGCAGTAGCGGTGTTCTACCTTTAGCCATCTGGATTAAAGTTTCAAGATTATTGGAAAAAGGTATAACTTTTAATCCTTACTTGCTTAGTTTCTTGTACGAGTTAGATGAGATCACTGGTGGGGGTTTTGTTTTTAATCCGCTGCGTATGATTATTATCTGTTTTTTTACCCTAAAAACCCTTGAGAAAGTTGACACAGTCTTAGTTGTTGATGGAAGTGATTCATCATTGTGGCATGAAGGGTATGATCACCTACATGAACAGGCCTTGCAGCAGCTTGGTAAAAACAATATGGTTTCTGGTCTTCCTGTAATAAATACAATCAGCCACTGTGAAGGGTGCATTCTAGGCAAACAAACCAGAAAGTCGTTTCCCACTCGTACATGGAAGACCAAATCATTAGGAGGTAATTCTTATTTTCTCTTGTTAACTGATGATCATACACGGATGAGTTGGGTATGTTTTTTGAACAAGAAATCAGAAAGCTTAAATCTGTGTAAGAAATTTAAGATAAAGGTGGAAAAAGAAAGTGGTTTTTCAGTCAAGGCATTAAGAACAGATCGAGGGGAAGAGTTTATTGGGAAGATCTTTAACGAGTTTTGTGCAATACATCAAGATCTAATAGCGTCGTACACACCGGAGCAAAACTGGATCGCGGAAAAAAAAATAGAACAGTGGTTGAGATGGTGAGGTGCATGCTTCAAACTAAAGGATTGTCAAGCGAGTTCTGGGGAGAGGCTGTAGCTATAGCAGTCTATCTCCTCTCATTATCGCCAACTACTGCTATACCCGGTAAAACACCATACGAAATGTGGTATGGAAACAAGACATCTGTAAGTCATTTATAAATATTTGGGTGTATAGCTTATGCTCTTGTGCCTTCTCAAGTTCGAAAAAAATTAGATGCTAAGTCCAAAAAATGCATAATTCAAAGGCTTATCGATTGTTTGATCCAGCTAAAAAGGAAATTATAACAAGTAGAGATGTAGTTTTTTATGAATAGGGAACATGGGATAATTTTGTGAAAGGTGATGGTAGACCTGATGAGAATGAATTGCGACGGCCATGAATTGTAATGGGTAAGTTGTGACCATCAGATCTAATACGTCAACATCTAATTGATAGTTGTGATTTATTCTTCTATTCTCACTTAAATATCTATTCTCTCAATATTCATCCCCTTTAGAACCATTTGTAACAACCATTAATGATTATTAATGACTCGGTTATGGAGGTATTTTGGGTTTTTATATATATTTCCAACCATAAATTACGTCTGGGTGGACCATCATTAAATAAGGAGACATGATTTTCCTAAAATATTTTAATCAAATGTCAAGATTGGTTCTCACGATGCATCATTAAGAATGGTTCTCATATGAACCATCCTATATATATATGTGTGTGTGTGTATATATATATATATAGAGAGAGAGAGAGAGAGAGGAGGGTTCATACGAAATGGGTCTTATTTGCGAAAAGTGCAATAAGCGTTCTTGACCACTAGTTTTTTGTTATTTATTTTTTAATTCAAAAAGGTAATAAGGTCTTTTACCAATTTTCTTTAATTTCTTTAATTTAATTTTAATTAACCACTCCTATTTTGTCTCCCTCTTATTTTCTCTAGGAATTTTTTAAAATACTCATCCTTATCTCCCATTATTAATTTTTTCTTTTTCTAATTAATTTTCTCCCAAATTTATAGAATTTAGCTCTATTTTATTATTTAATATGGTGTACATTGCTGCACACGGCGTACAAATCTCGTTAGGTATATTGTGTTTATTAATGAATACAACGATTTATAAAATTTTCGCTATTGCAAATTTTACTACTTCTTGTTTAAATTATGTGTTCGATAATGAACACAGTCAAAATTATACTGGTTTTAAGGTAAATTTACAACATTCAATATCGAATAGATCGAATAATATACTATTTTGATAATGAATAGTATTCAATACTGCACGCGACCAATTTATATTCACTAGACTTAGATTCAAAAACCCATTTGTCTAACAAAACTAAATGATGTTCAACGGTTTATTTCAAAACTCCACTGTTGCACAAAGAATGAACCAATTTCGGTAATGGAAAATGGAAACAAAACTAGAATTTATTCACTAACAATAAAGAGGAAAATAAGAAAACTTTAACTTTTATTCATCATCAGTATTGAACAAATATATAAACAACATAAATACGTATAAACAGTGTTGAACAAATCTATCACCACAATTGAATGTAAACAACATATGTAAATACTACCATTCTATTAATTAACAAACTAAACTTATCATCAACATATGTATAAACTACCATTCTATTAATTAACAAACTTAACTTATCATCAGTGTCGTCGAGGACAACAAATCTGAAATAAAGTGTAAAGAAAAGATTAAAATACTACAGAAAAAGAAAATCTAAAAAAGAGAAATAAATAAATGATTTACAAAACAGAAATAGAGAAAAAGCAAAATCAAAAATCCTATTCATGAAGCTGAAGAGCCGGTAGCGAAGGTGGTGGTGTGGCGGCGTCTCTTGCATAATTAGTCAAAAACCAGACAAATAAACTAAGTCAAACATTGATCTTGCAAAATTAGTTAAGTACAGATGGACCAGTAAACAATCTGATAAGTAAACATTCATATTGCAAAAATGTAAAAAAAAGAATGATTTATGATACCTAAAACCCTAGCCACGGCCAACAAGAAACTACCAGCAAAAGTAGGAATATATGCGTAAAAACGACCGGAGGGAGCAGTATTAGCGACGAGGAGCAACCGGCGGTAGCAATGGTGTCGGCGTCACAGATCGGATAGCAAAATCGTGGTAGGAATGCAGGTCAGGCGGCGGTGATGGTTTCAGCAAGGTAAACAGGTGGTGATGTTACCGGCGAGATGAAATTAAGGAGATGGTGTCGTCAAGGTGAAACACAGTGGTGGTGTCAGCATAGATCTGGCAACAAAACAGAGATGAATATAATGGAGCAGATGTCGATAGCCGCCGATGGTGTAGAAGGCGGTCGCCGGCCGCCGCCAGCAACGGTGCAGAGAGAGAAGGAGCTGAGAAGATGAAAAAGTGTTTAGAGTTTGCCGGTAATTTTTGTTTTTTGAAATGGGGAGGATGGTGGGTTGGTTCCATGTCATTAATAGGAGAGGATGGATGAGAGAGAGTGGAGAGAGAGGAGAAATATGAGGGAATTGACCTTTTTGCCTTTTTTTATTAAATAAAAACCAATGAATTTTCTATTTATTACCAAAATGCCACAATTTATTATCACCATTGATTAAATAATCAAATGGCTCAAAATATTTCTCGCACTTTTCGCAAATAACGTCATTTTCGTATAAATAAATAAATAAATATATATATATATATATATAAAATATATATATATATATATATATATATATATATATATATATATATATATATATATATATATATATATATATATATATATATATATATATATATATATATATAACAAGGATCATAAAGAAATAACCTTATATACACAACCTATATAGCCCGTCTCAGCCTTTAGATTTGTATGATTAATGGTTGAGATTACCACTGCATGTTCGATTTAACTGCATATTCGGTCAAAAACTATATATATGACTTAAGTAAAATGCATATTTATTCGTCATCTTAACCATTGATCATCCAAAATCTAAAGACTAAAATTAGTTATGATGTTATGTTTATAAGGCTGAATATGTACCGAACATTAACTTAATAACGAACAAGTCATTTGAAGAACTTAAAAAACACATATAAATTGAATATGCGTATATATATATATATATATATATATATATATATATATATATATACTAGCATTATACCCGCACAATGCTGTAGCGGCAAATAGTTTTTGTTTTACAAAATGTCATTTTCAAGAACGTAATGATATGTTATTCGCGTGATTTAATGTCATGAAAAGATTTTCTACAACATATCCGGTTTTTTCAAAAAAATTATTTGCATCTAACTAATTTATTGATTTATAAATTCTAAAAGACATTTGATGTGCTTGAAGCGTACCAGTTTTAAATTTATAAAAACCGTTATTATTTAATACGACTATGACACAATAGACAAGAGAACCTAATCGTATTATAGTATATGAAATAAGTACGGGCGTCAAACTCAAGGGGAACGAATATGATTTGATAAAATTATAATGATTTAAATATTAAACACAACTAACGAAACTAAACTACGCACTAAAAAGCAAATAAACTAAACTAAGGACAAAAAAATAAATAAAGCAAGTAAAGGGGGATTTATGTTGTTTTTGAGAACTTTCAACCAACTCAATTACCACTAACCCTAAAAATCACTAAAGCATGCAAAGAAAGCAATAAAGCGGAGAACTCAAAAGATTATATAATAATGAAGACGTTCCCTCCCTAGATTTAATTACACCCTTTTCATGACAATCAATTCATGGCAATAAGAGCTAAAGACACTTTGAACATTCATGCATCGATTTCTAAATTAGTTAAAACCTTGATCTAGTTCTAACCGTCTAATTACACCAATTAATAACGTTTATGGTCAAAAGCGCCATTAAAAGGTATAATTAGCCAATTGATTCAATTTACAAGTAAAGCCTCAATCTTTAATTTTATCATATGATCAACAAAACACCATTTAACACATGAAGATCATTATATGTTTAATCACATGCAAAATCATCTATTTAAAGTTGCATAACTCTAGGATTTGATCAATCACTAGTTCTTAAATCATCTAATGGTCCTAGATAATCAAGATGCAAGCTTTATGAATTAAATGATCTTTTAAAACACAAAACTCAGATTATAAACAACTAAAACAAATTATAAAGCATGGATGAACTAAAATTAAGCTAAACATGAATTAAGTATCAAATCCATGAATTAATAAACCATTACAAGAGTTTATCTCCTCTAGGGAGGAAAACAGAAAACTAGCCAACATCAATCATTCTAAACTTCTAGAAATTCATAATAAATAAGAACATGATGAACAAGAATGACAAAACCATAAAAAGCAGAATGATTAAGCCGTAAATCTTCACTTTTGAGCTCCAATCCTCCAAGCTATGCTCCAAGCCTCTCTAAATTGCTTCAATGGTGTTTTTTGGACGTTTTTGTGGTAAAAAGTCAATATGAAGTGATAAATCCCGAAGGAAATCGAAAACAATATATAATGGTGACTGCCAGGCAGGGTCGCGCCGCGACGAACCAGATCACGCCATTACCCCACTGTTTTTGCCGGCCAAAGCTGGATGTCGTGTTTATCATGCCCGTTACACCGCGAAAATACCCTGGTCGCGCCGCGATCAGAGGTTTTCTACCTAACTTCGACTTTTTACAACTTTTTTCAAACTTTATCTTGTTTTATCCTTATCTTATCTCTGAACTCGGATTTTTGAACCTGAAATCATTATTTAAAGATAAGAATCACTTTTTAAACATATTTTATATATTTTCTAATAAAAACAAACAATTATCGTATAAAATATATAATTAAAATTCGCGATATCAAAATTAAAATAAGAAAAAAATTGTATTGATGAAATAAAAAGAAAGAAGTAAAAAAGATTTTGAAATTTATGTTCATGGGTTGAATAATTGTGTTTGTTAGAGAGTGTATATTTTAAATTAATAAAAGGTTAAAGTAAATAGGAGAGAGAATAAATTGGTTACAAATTGAGTATATGAGATTAATTTTGATAAAATGGATGGTCAAGATTTTATCTTGATTGAATTTTAAGAACTCTTAAAATTAAAGAGGAGATAATGTTAAATGGTTTATATAGTAGTATCGATAACCGAAATAAATCAAGTTATATCAACCATTGATCGTGTTGATCTAAAGGCTGAGATTTCTTCTTCAACTTTTTCATATGAGAAGTGTTCTTTTATTGATCCTTATTCTATATAATTAAGGCACATGCAAAGAAATTAGTTGAATTTAAAGCGACGAAATGTTATATTCCTTGAACATAGAGTGTATTTCTTGGTGGAATCGATACTACAACTACAAATCTAGAATGGGCACCGAGTGATATTATTAGAAACCCAAGAGTAGTGAGAAAGCTACAACAAGAAATATCAGGTATAGTGCAAGGAAGATGGGTGATTACTGACGAGGATTTACAGAAAATGTTGTACTTGAAAGCAGTTGTAAAAGAGATTTTTCGATTGCATCCTCCTCTCCCACTTCTACTACCTCGGAAAACAATGAAAGATACAAAGCTAATGGGTTATGATATTGCAATGGACACATAAGTGATTATCAATGCTTGGGCAATAGCAAGAGATACTACTTTGTGGGAAGAACCAACACAATTCAAGCCTGAGAGGTTCTTGAAGAATTCGATTAACTATCAAGGTTTTCATTCTGAATGGCTTCCATTTGGTTCGGGTAGAAGATCGCCTGGTGTTCAATTTTCGATACCTATTATCGAACATATGTTAGCAAATATCACAATTTTGATATCGTGTTGACAAATGGAATGAAAAATGAAGATTTGGACATGACTGAGGAATATGGCATGGTCATGTGTAAGAAGTCCATCCTTATGGTTAGGATGAGTCATCGCTTCTAGTGGGTGTATGATATTGTGAACTTACAAAAATAATGTTATGTGAGCCCGCCAACGGTTATTAATATAAATAACGAATTGAATTACTTAATATATATCAAGATAAACAAGATTAAAAGAAACTAGAAAGAAGAAATGATCCGCGATGAATGTGATGCTAGAGGCTACACGTTGGTCTTCATGTTGGCATGTCTTAATTTTTGCGACATGTATTGATGCGTCTATATAGCGATTCTCACATGATGTCACAATTCGCAACACCTAATATGTCGTTATGTGTCACTACTATGTAGTGAAGTGTCTATCATAGTCGTTATTACCTCTTTAGTTACAAGAGACATCATTTGTGCCGCTACCTCTTTCATATTATGTGCATAATGTTACTTACATCATATTATTATCATCATCATCGTCATCGCCATCGTCCTCGTCGTTGACGTCTTCACCGTCGCCGCCGCCGCCGTCGTCTTCGTCATCATCATTGTCATCGTTATTGTTGTTATTGTTGTTATTTTTATTATTGTTATTCTTTTTATTGTAGTTATTGTTATTATTATTATTATTATTATTTTTTGAAAGGCTGTTATTATTATTATTATTGAGCTGAAAATGCCGTGTATCATCCGTTGTCCACAAATTAGACGTGACAAATCCTACTAGTTATTTTTTCCAAGTTCATTTTCTATTTTCTCTCTCTCGTGTATTTTTAAAACATCTGGCTTTGCCGTGTTTCTTGTTATAGAAGTCGCATCTCGGTGTAAAAGCTTCTGTAGTTCTCTTGTTGCATGATGCTCGACAAAACTAAATGGATAGTTATGTTTGATGATGGCAATTGTCATTTTCTCTATGCACGTGTCTTGATCTAAAGGGGCTCTCTTTTGTGATGGACTGAAGTCACTAAGATCATAACTTTTGAGAATATGTCTCTTCATATTAGATATTATGCGACTTGATCCTTGAGGAAGATAGAACAAAAGACAACCTGATGAGGCCCGTTTATGTTTTACTTATACTAAAACATGACCTGTTTCAACCTTAACTTGTTTTGACTTGACTTGTGTTGGTCCCTTGTATGAGAGAGTAACAACAAGCAACATGTGTGTAGAAGGGGGGTTGAATACACTTTCTGCGGAAATTGAACAAATCAAATAAAAGTGTTACACACAGTAAATCAAACCACAATCAATCGAATGCTTTTATTAAGAAGATGATTACAATGCTTTGAATAAGAAGATGATTACAATAACTATCAAGTAAGCAACTCTTGATATATAACCACCTAATATAAATCTCTCAATCTCTCAAACTTAGCTATCTATAATCAACTTATGATTATAGATACTGACGACTCTCTAAACAGGATTTCACACAGATTGACAACTTACCAATATCACAACTGATGTGATAGTTCGAACACACGAACACTTGGGCAATCTGTGAGTTTTTCTTGATCACGTTGAACTGACAAACAGTAATCAAGATTCGTAACACATACGGTGAGGTGAGGTTTGGCTCTGCAACAGTTAGTTGTTTTTTGTATCAAAGTCGTACCTCTAAACTTATCAGGAGATAAGTATTTATAATCCTGTGCTTACGGTTCCTAACAAACTAAGACTCAACTTAATTCGCTAACTAACTCTCGGATAATCCGGAATCTTGAATCATGAATCTTCTATCTTCAATCTTGATTCTGGAGTCTTCTTATCCGCGCCGTAGATATAGAGAGAGATAAAGATGAATTTAAAATATATTTAAATTATCTTTAAAATGACTTCTTCACTCGGACTAAGTTACTCAGCTTGAAACTCATCAAGCTGAGTTCTTCGAGAATAAATCCGAATTCATACATGAACTAACACGTACATTGATAAACTCATCCTTAGAAGTCTAACTTAGTTGACTAAAACATATTTAGCAACTCTGTCGAGCTGACTCTGCTTTTGATCTGAGTCACTCAGCTTGAAACACATCAAGCTGATTACTCGATATATACCTTATGTGACATACACAGATTATTAAACATATTAATAAACAGACTAAGGTATAATATAAACTGATCAACATATGCTCAGCTTATATTCAACTTATACTTAGTCTGAATCACTCTAAGTGTTCAGTCTGACTAAGCTTCATAATTCTGTTTAAGTTATATGTAGAACTCATCTTACAAACTTAACTTTGTCTCATCAAATTCAAACTGATGAGATCATTTTCCCAACAAACTCCCCCTATTTGATGATGACAAAACCATCAAACAGTTCTTAAGTTTGTTTAACAGAATTATGTATTAAATCTTAAACTTATTAAGATTTTATTATTTGACTGATCAAATATTTATTGAACATATCAATATCAATTGAACTTATCAATTTAAATTGGAACACACCAACTTTTAGTCGAACACACCAACTAATTATATTAATGAATAAGAACTTATCATTTATTCATTAAGCTGAACTTATCAGACTTATAGCTATGAACACATCATAATACAGTTGAACATATCAAACTTTATATTTGTATTAATAGAACTGATCATAATACAAAAGTTGTTGATCACATAGATCATGCACACTAAGTGCTTACAAAATTAGAACTAATCTAATATTTATAGTAGAAATAATCTACTCAGGATGTTATCTTATGAACTCAGGATGTAGAACCTCCCACATAATGATTTCTCTGTTGATTTCTTCTAGGAGGCTTTCAGCTTCTGCAATTCCTCTGAGTTCTTTTTGTTGCACTTTGATGATTTTATTCAACTTATATCTTACAAAGTGATTTGTACTATCACCACAACAACTTCTTATATGTATGGCATCCCTAGCTTTTAGATAGCATATTTCCTTCAGCTTGATAAAGCTAGGATTGCCAGCCTAATCCTTAAACATAAACCCTTGAAAAGGTGTATCAATACCTTGATTTTCTTTAAACTCTACACCTTCAGGTAATTCGAATAAGCTCTCCCACTGCAGACCAGAAACTGGAACATATCTCAATTCCTCAGCTCTACTAACCAGTTTGGAAACTTCAGCAAAGATCTCTTGCTTGATTTGGCTTTTCTTGAACTTTTTGAGCATCATTAGTATTCTTTGCCATTCTATGTAGCCCATCCTGTGAACATATCTCAGGTCCATCCCCATTGTAGATTTATCTTTGAATTCAAAGTTGAGAATGATGGCTCCATCAATTCTGCTCAAGGTCATGCCTTTGATCTCCTTGCTGGTGCTCCTTCTGAAATAGCACTCTTGAATATCCTCGTTTGTATATGGGATAGGATCAGGTCTTGGACCAGTGTATGTAGCTTCAGCTTGTGCCAAAGCTTTTCTCTGTTTTGCCCTTTCTTGGTCATTTGCCTCTTTTTCTTTTCTCTTCCTTAGCTCTTCAAGAGAAATACCTAGTTCATTGGCTTCCTCTTGTTCAAGCATTTCAATCATGAGCCTTGTGGCTTTTTCTTCTTCTGTCTCCTGCTCCGTTTCAGAACCCTCGTCAGCTTCAGACTCAGATTCTGAAATTTTTTGCTTCTTTGTTGCAGGTTCATCTTCTTTTGATTCATGCTCCCCCTCAGGCTGAGCTTTCCTCTCTGCTCCTTTATCTAGTACTAGAAGAGCCTCAGCTTCATCTTGAACTAGATCAGTATCACTTTGAACTTTCTCCCCCTTTTTGTCATCATCATTTGGGGTCGAAAGTCGTTGTAGTTGAAGGGCAGCAACTTCAGAGGTGATTCCATTCACATTCCTAGTCAGCTTCACAATCCTCTGAAGGATATTTCTAGTATACTTCTTCTGCTTCAGATGGAACAGACCAAACTGAGCATCAATGTAGTCTTTGAGCTGCTGGATGCCTGAGGAGGCTGGTTTTGTTTCAGGAGAGTCTTTGGGTGCATCATCCAAGGGTTGGTGTGGTCCTTCAAATTCCTTTGCACCAGAGTTTGGACCCTGTGATTCATCCTGGTTTGAAGATGAAACATTGACAGGTCGTGCACTAGAGTGTGAGAAATGAATAGAACGAATAGGGCTCGAGACGTGAAGTGTATGGGTTGGTGGTTGGCTTTTGGGTATAGAGGGGGGTGATTGACCCTGGGGATTGGTCATATGTTCAATGTAACCTGAATGTGTCTGTTCAGGCACAAAACTAGGCTCTCCCATGGCACGAGTAAGTGTGGGCTGAGTAGACACCACACCCGGTTTAGGCTGTTGGGTTTTAAAGAGCCTTGAGGTTGACACCTTGAGAGTAGGCGTCTCCCCCTCAACTCCTGCCGTAGGGATCAGTGTGATCTCAGCTCCAGTGATGCCTTTAGTAGTGACACCACCTTTGGCAGTTGTTCTTTAGTATGTATGGATATTCTCCCTAGCAGCAGTGGGCATACTAGGGGTGGCTTCAGATTGGAATTGTAGATGGAATGAAGGTGGTAGAGATGGGTTAGACTGAGTTGGTTCCACTGTAGTCTTATCTCCAAAGGTAGATGGAGAAAAGCGAGAAGAAAGAGAAAGTGGAGAGGTCTTACGAGAGTTTGCCTTAGTGTGGACTGGTTCAGCCTGAGCAGAGTGCTCAGCTTAAACTTCTGTGTCAGCTTGAGAAGCTCCCCCTTGATTTGATTCCTCTTCTTCATTTTCCGATGAAGCTCCCTCAGCAACCAAGAGCATTGGACCACTTAGACCCTCTTGCTCAGGAAAGATGTCATTGTGAAACATCTTAGAACACATCCCATCCAGCTTCATATAAGTCCCCCAACTCAGATTCAATCACCAGGGACAAGTACCTTATGAAAGGTACATGAAGATTCCTGGTGGTCTTCAGTACTTGGACCTTGAGCTCGTTGAAAATGAGCTGTGCATAGTCGATACGGCGATCAAAAAACATGTTATACATCAGCTGCATTTCGAACTCTTTCACCTGATCCAAGCCTCCAACCTTCGTTCCCAGTGAACGTACCACTGTGGAAACCATAAAGCCCCAGCTGGTGGGAAAAGTGGCCTTCTTAATCACCCCTTCAGTTTGAGGGTGACCCATCTGAGGTAGAACTGACTTCGCCACTTGTCTAGACACGGTTGACTCGAACACATCTTGACCAGGGAGTCGAAGAACATCCCTTAGCCCTTGAACCGTGATGGCCACTGTTCTATCGCCATTAAGAACAGTGCCAATGAACTCTCCTCTATTCTGGTTGAATGTGCACGTGTACCAGAACTCCAAAAGGTGATGTGGAATGATGTGAACAAGCGCTCCAATGAAAGCAAATGCCAAAGGGCATTTCCGAATATAAGCAACCCATGCTTCATATCCTCTCCCCTGTTTCCTCGCAGGGATATCAAGACATGCACGCTAATTGTTGATTTTGATCAGCGGTAATCCGTTGTTTTTCAACGCAGCACCACGAACCATTCGTTGCACTGAGCAATGATCTTCGCACCGAGAAAGTTAGGGTTTCAAAGTCGATGGAATTGGGAATTGCACGTAGCAAATTTGTTGAAAGGTATATAGGCAGATGAGAGGTTTGGAGATGAGAAGTTGAGGCGTAAACCTCTAAAATGCGGTTAAGGTCGTTATATATACCTTTTCGAGGAGAGAGAAAAATTACCATTGGAATCCCTTTTTAATCCGTTACGTCGAAAAATTACGGCTTGATGTAACAATTAGAGGGTAGAAACACATCATTCTCCAACGGATACAAGTGTAAAATAATAATTTTAACAAATAATAAGATTATAAACACTTTGTAAATATATCAATACACAATTGATATACGATACGAATTGAAACTGATTCAAATACGTATGGACAGAAAAATTAATAACACTTAGTAATTAATTCATAGATTGGACACACCAAGCTGAGTAAACATATTACTCAGTCTAAGTCAAGCACTCAGCTTGATTCAAACACTCAGCTTGAGTGGAGCACTCAGCTTGAGATTGATCAGCTTGAGTAGAGCACACAGCTCAGGCTCAATGACACTTAGTCATTTATGTTTATGACTGACTTAAACATGTAATTTTAGCTACACTAAGTAGGTAAAATATGTTTGGAACTTACCAAACGTGTGAACCAATCACACAGTGTGAGTTAAGCACATAGCTCAGACTCAATGACACGTAGTCATTTATGTTTAAGACTGACTTAAACATGTAATTTTAGCTACACTAAGTAGGTAAAATATGTATGGAACTTACCAAACGTGTGAACCAATCACACAGTGTGAGTTAAGCACATAGCTCAGACTCAATGACACTTAGTCATTTTGTTCGAGACTAACTCAAACTAACATTTCAACCACACTGAGTAGTTGAATATGTTTGGAACTGACCAAACGTGTGAACTCATTATTCAGTTTGACATATAGATCAGTTTATGAAAACTTATTTATAAACTGTGCACCCAACTTAAGACACTTAGTCTCTGTCAAACTGAGAACTCAAATTTTAGACACTTAGCTAGGGGTTGAGCATACCCAATTTACTTAGAAGATACATAAACCTCTTTTCATCAAGAGGCTTAGTAAATATATCTGCTAATTGGTCATCAGTGGAGATAAATTTAATGTCAACTTTACCTTTTTCCACGATGTCCCTTATGAAGTGATGCCTAATTTCAATATGCTTGGTTCTTGAGTGAAATACTGGATTGTAAGTGATGGCTATTGCACTTTGGTTATCACAGAAGATAGGAGTTTTCTTGAAACTCATCCCAAAGTCCTGAAGTTGATGCTGCATCCACAAGATTTGAGCACAACAGCTCCCTCCTGCAACATACTCATCTTCAGCAGTTGAAGTAGCCACTGAGTTCTGATTGTTACTAGTCCAGCTTACTAATTTACCTCCAAGCAATTGACATCCTCCAGTGGTTGATTTTCTATCTAACTTGCACCCAGCATAGTCAGCATCAGAAAAACCAACTAACTCAAATCCAGAATCCTTTGGATACCAAAGACCTAGATTTGGTGTACCTTTAAGGTACTTAAAGATCATTTTCACAGCTAAAAGATGTGATTCTTTAGGATCTGCCTGATATCTTGCACAAATACATGTAGCAAACATGATATCTGGTCTACTAGCTATCAAATAGAGTAATGAACCTATCATTCCTCTATAGGTAGACTGAAACACAGGCTTACCATCTGAGTCTTTACTCAGCTTGACAGCTGGTGTCATGGGTGTTCTCATGGTTGAACTTGAACCAAAACCATATTTCTTTATCAAATCCAAAACATATTTGCTTTGATTGATGAAAATTCCATCAGGCTTTTGTTGAATTTGTAGGCCTACGAAATATGTCATCTCACCCATCATACTCATCTTGTACTTTTGTGACATTACTTTGGAGAACCAATCACACAGAGACTCATTTGTAGAGCAAAAAATGATGTCATCCACATAGATTTGTACAAGAATTATCTGTCCTTTACTCTTTTTAATAAAGAGTGTCTTATCTATACTGCCTCTGGTGAAATTCATGGATATTAGATAAGTGGACAGTGTATCATACCAAGCTCTTGGAGCTTGTTTAAGACCATACAAAGCCTTGTCCAACTTATAGACATGATGTGGAAACTTTGAACGTACAAAGCCAGGAGGTTGTTTCACATAGACTTCCTCCTGAAGTTTTCCATTCAGGAAAGCACTTTTCACATCCATTTGATAGACTTTGAAGTCTTTATATGCTGCATAAGCCAGGAATAGCCTTATAGCTTCAATTATAGCAACATGGGCAAAGGTCTCATCATAATCAATTCCTTCTTCTTGCCTATACCCTTGTGCTACCATCCTGGCTTTGTTCCGAACTATCACTCCATCCTTGTCCATTTTGTTTCTATAGACCCACTTAGTGCCTATAATTGTACGATCTTCAGGGGCAGGGACAAGGGTCCAGACTTTATTCCTCTCAAACTCATTTAATTCCTCTTGCATAGCATCAATCCAATCCTCATCTGCTAAGGCTTCCTCAGTCTTCTTTGGTTCCATCTGAGACAGAAAACCAAAGTGAGTAGCATAATTAGCTGTAGCCTTAGATCTGGTCATGACTTTCTCTTGGACATTTCCAATGATTTAATCTTGAGGATGATCTTTGAGGAATTTAAATGTGATAATTGGAGAGTCTGGTTCTGAATCTGAGTGATGTTGAGGACCTCGAGGTGAACTTATCTCCTTAGTCTCAACAGCAGCATTGTCAACAAACTGATTATCACTAAGATTCTCAGTCTGAGTGACTTCAGCTCCAAAAGGATTGATGAACTCACCATCTCTCTCAGCTTGAGAGTTCCTTGGAGCTGGTGATGATTTCATTGATGAACACACATCAGCATCCCAATCATCTCCTATGACATACATAGGATTTGACATGTTGATTTCCCTTGGCCTTTCAAGCTCACTCAGACTAACAGAGTCAGCTTGACTTTTCTCAGCTTGATCAATACTGTCTTCATCAAATGAAACATGAATTGATTCTTCAATGACCTTTCTCCTAGAGTTATATACTCTGTATGATTTGGAGATTGAGGAATAACCAACAAATATTCCAGGATCAGCTTTGGGTTCCAACTTATGGAGCTGATCTCTTTGATTCAGCACATAGTATTTTGAACCAAAGATATGGAAATAACCTATATTGGGCTTTCTAGACTTATACATTTCATATGAAGTCTTTCCATGTCTTTTGACAATGATTGACCTATTCTGAGTATAGCAGGTTGTACTAACAGCTTCATCCCACAAATAGAGTTTCAATACTGCCTCACATAGCATTGTCCTTATAGCCTCAATTAAGGTTCTATTTCTCCTTTCAGCAACTCCATTTTGTTGTGGAGTTCTGACAGATTAGAAATTTTGTAATATTCCTTTTTGTTCACAGAAGCTTTCAAGGGTTGAGTTCCTGAACTCAGTCCCATGATCACTTCTGAGTTGCTTTACAGACAAACCTTTATGCAACTCTTCCCTTTTGATGAAACTTATTATCTCTAGGGCAGCCTCACTTTTGGCTTTTAGGAATATTACCTAGGTGAATCGTGAGAACTCATCTACTATAACCAGAGTGTACTTCTTTCCACTTAGACTTGTAGTACTTATGGGTCCAAACTGATCCATATGCAACATATGCAATGGGTCTGTTATTGAAAAATTTTGCTTTGATTTAAAGGACCCTTTATGGTGTTTCCCTTGTTCACAAGCTGAAAACAATTTGTCTTTGACAAATGTGATTTTTGGTAATCCAGAGACTAACTCTTTATTGGACAACATATTTATATTTTTAAAGTTCAAATGAGACAAATGTTTATGCCATAACCAACTCAGCTCAGGAACAGAATGGGAATACAAGCATGTTTCATTATTGGGATCAGCAAAATTAAGATCAAGTAGATACACATCTCTTACTCTTTTAGCTATTAATACAGGCTTTCCCTTAGCATTATAAATTGTTCCTGCTTTCTTCCGAAAAGTAACAACATTGTCCTCATCACACAATTGACTGATACTAATCAGGTTGTGTTTGAGGCCTTTGACATATGCAACTATCTGGAAAGTGACTTTACCAGCTTGCATCTTTCCATAGCCTTTGGTTCTTCCATGGGAGTTGTCACCAAATGTTACTTTAGGACCTTCATCTTCCTGGAAATCACTGAGAAGTCCGTTCCATCCGGTCATGTGCCTTGAACATCCACTATCCAAGTACCATTTACTTGAACCCTGCACATGATATAAAAACTAAACACATTAGTTTTGCTTGGGAACCCACTTCTTGGTGGGTTCAGATGAGGAGCACTTAGCAGCTTCATCTTGTTGAACTGACTGCTCAGCTTGAGCAGGAACTGAATCCTGTGTAGGCTGATTAGTTTGTTCTTGCTCAGGCCTTGAGATTTCAGCATCACAGTCCTTAGCCTCATGACCTCTACTTCTGCATTTGTAGCATCTCCTTCTTCCAATGATGACAGGAGGTAGAGTGTCTAACAATCCTTGTGAGAATTTACTCTCAGTTTTAGGATTGTATATGGTAGATAACTTCTCAACTTTCTTTGCAAGCTGATTCACTTGGTGATCACTGACTTTGGACTTACCTTTGTCAGGTCTCTGTTTGTTATCCTGAGAAGATTGACTAACAACCTTCTTCTCCATGACGTTGGACTTACCTTTGTCATGCTTACTGGACTCACCAGTTTCAACAGGTTTGGACTTACCACTGTTGATTTTCTTGGACTTACCAAGATCAACAACTTTGGACTTACCATTGTTGTGATTTGACCTCTGACTTACAGTGGTCTTCCTGTTCTTATAACTTCTCTCCGAGCCAGATAGAGAATTTTGTCTTTTGAAAGGATTTGGATTAAGCCTTTCTATGACTGAAGTTCTTTGAACAGGTTGAGTGCCTAATCTGTCCAACACAGACTTACCATGTTGTTTAGATGTTGAGCACTCATTACCATGATCTTTTGCCTTCACAAACATATTGAATTTTAGGCTTGGATCATGTCTTTTCTCTGAGGCTGACTTCTGAGACTTAATCAGTTGTCTATCTTCCTCAGAATCTGTACTTGCTATCTCATCATCAGCTACATAAGCTGCTGTTTGATAGTCACCTTCAAGTACAGCCTTCACCTGTTTAGATATCTGTTGGTTTATGCACTGTTCAGCAAGCTTTGATGACTTACACCAAGACTCAGTGATCTTTTGGAGTTGATCAGCTTTGTCTTTAGCTTCCTGAAGTTCTTCACTAAGAAGTTTGTTAATATGTCTTTGACATTCAAGGTCACACTGTGCTTTCTTACCAACATCAATGAGAGATTGATTTTCCTTAATCTCATCTTTAAGTTTAGCTATTTAAGCTTTGAGGTCAGTCTGAGACTTAAGGCTGGTCTTGAAACCATTTAGCAGATAATCGAATGCAAGACCCTTTTCTTCATCAGTGTAAGAGTAGAAATTACTGACCTTATACATGGAAGCAGGATCCCAATCATTGAGCTTGCTATTTTCCTCACCTTCCTTCATGTCAGCTTCAAAGATTGATTCGGACATACCATAATCAACCTCATCGATTTCTATCTCTTCATCTTCTTGAGCCATCAGACATACATCATCATCTGATGTAGATGATTCTGTATATGTTTCAGCAATTAATCCTTTTGCACTGGGTTTGTCTTCAGGCTTTCCTTTCTTCAGCTGAGTATATTTCTTCTTGTATTTATCAGCTTTGTAAGCATTCTTATCAACAACTGATGTTGATTCGACCTTCTTTGATCTGCACTCAGCAGCAATGTGTCCCTTTTTCTGACAATTGAAGCACACAACATTCTTGGGATCAAAAGAACTCTTTCCTTTTCCCCTATCAGATCTTCCTCTTCCCCTTTGAGCTCTTCTCAAACTTCTGGTTAACATTGCTATTTGCTCAGTGATATTCTGAACAACATCAGTATCACTTGAGTCTAAGTCTGAGTGGTCAGCTTGAGATTTTGACTCAGTCTCAAATTCAACAACTAGTGCCTTAGGACTTTTCTTCTTCTTTTTCTGTGCAACTAATGCAATATCAGTTTTATCCAAGGACTCCTTCAGTTGTTGTTGAGAAGATTTCTTGTGTTCAGTGATCTGTTCATGATTCAGCAAGAACCCATAGATAGACTGTAGGTTGTACACGTGTAGTGTTTCTCCAGCCCTCAATGCCGTAGTTACATTATTAAACCTTTCTGGTAACACATCCAGAAATTTCAGCACCTGTTTAGCTTCATCTTTCTTTACACCCACACTTAGTAGGTCATTTATCAAGCAGTGAAACCTTGTGAACAAATCTGACAAGGTTTCATTCTTCTTTGAAAAGAAGTTTTCATAGGATCTATTCAAATGATTTTTCTTGTGCTGCTTGACCAGATCAATGCTTTCATACGTGACACTCAGCGTATCCCATATATCTTTTGCAGTTTGACACCCAGTCACCGTGCGCAAGATTTCGGTTGACAGGGTATTCGCTAGAACACATTTAGCCTTATCATTTAGATTGAAAAGTTTCCAATCTTCATCAGTCCATGATGCAACAGGCTTTCTTGTTTCCTTTTCAGATCTGCCAGGAGACGAATCACTGACAGTGGCAGGAATCTTGGGGATAATTGGTCCTTTAGTGACAACATCCGACATACGGTTGTCAATGGAGTTGAGGAACAACATGGCTCTGAAATTCCACATAGGATAGTCAGATCCATCAAATATGGGACAGCCTTTGGCAGACATCTGTGGAAAGTTTGAAGAATTGTTGCTTGTAGACATTGTCAACTTTCTCAGAATCTAGAACTTTCAACTAATGAAATCGTTCAGCCTGCTCTGATACCAGTTGTTGGTCCCTTGTATGAGAGAGTAACAACAAGCAACCGGTGTGTAGAAGGGGGGTTGAATACAATTTCTGCGGAAATTGAACAAATCAAATAAAAGTGTTACACACAGTAAATCAAACCACAATCAATCGAATGCTTTTATTAAGAAGATGATTACAATGCTTTGAATAAGAAGATGATTACAATAACTATCAAGTAAGCAACTCTTGATATATAACCATCTAATATAAATCTCTCAATCTCTCAAACTTAGCTATCTATAATCAACTTATGATTATAGATACTGACGACTCTCTAAACAGGATTTCACACAGATTGACAACTTACCAATATCACAACTGATGTGATAGTTCAAACACACGAACACTTGGGCAATCTGTGTGTTTTTCTTGATCACGTTGAACTGACAAACAGTAATCAAGATTCGTAACACATACGGTGAGGTGAGGTTTGGCTCTGCAACACTTAGTTGTTTTTTGTATCAAAGTCGTACCTCTAAACTTATCAGGAGATAAGTATTTATAATCCTGTGCCTACGGTTCCTAACAAACTAAGACTCAACTTAATTCGCTAACTAACTCTCGGATAATCCGGAATCTTGAATCTTGAATCTTCTATCTTCAATCTTGATTCTGGAGTCTTCTTATCCACGCCGTAGATATAGAGAGAGATAAAGATGAATTTAAAACATATTTAAATTATCTTTAAACTGACTTCTTTACTCGGACTGAGTTACTCAGCTTCAAACTCATCAAGCTGAGTTCTTCGAGAATAAATCCGAATTCATACATGAACTAACACGTACATTGATATACTCATCCTTATAAGTCTAACTTAGTTGACTAAAACATATTTAGCAACTCTGTCGAGCTGACTCTGCTTTTGAGTTGAGTCACTCAGCTTGAAACACATCAAGCTGATTACTCGATATATACCTTATGTGACATACACAGATTATTAAACATATTAATAAACAAACTAAGGTATAATATAAATTGATCAACATATGCTCAGCTTATATTCAGCATATACTCAGTCTGAATCACTCTAAGTGTTCAGTCTGACTAAGCTTCATAATTCTGTTTAAGTTATATGTAGAACTCATCTTACAAATTTAACTTTGTCTCATTAAATTCAAACTGATGAGATCATTTTCCCAACAACTTGTCACCCAACGTGCATGACCTGCCCACCATGCTATTTCTAAGTTCTAGTATTTTGATTAGTAAAATGATATTGTTTGTCGTCACGATACAATTTGTAATCATGTAGTCCCTTTTTATTTATTTACTCACCCCTCTGTTCGTTGTTCCAGAAATTATTGTTTCATGGTATGTCCATGTTGCAGTCGATATCTCCTATAGAAAGGGTCACACGCTCAAACGATAGAGTTCCGCTAAATAGAATGTAGTGATCTGAGTGAATTGAATCCATCACATCTCCATCTTTTTTCTTTTGGTTATGAATCAAATGAAGGATTTGTAGTCTTTTATTCGTACATGTGTTTAGTCTAAACATATTTAGTTGTGGCCACTTACACATTCTTTTACTTTTATTCTTCCTTCATGCGCCTACATACCTTCATTCGTACATATATATATCATGAAGGCTATTGATCATCATTATGTTTAAAGGAACTCTTCAATTGCTGGTGCTGTGATACTGATTGGAAATATACAATTGGTATCAGAGCCAAAAGTGGATCAAAATGTTAGTTCTTTATCAAGGATTGAAATAGAAAGGATCGAAACTTTTCTTGTTGGCCGCCGTACGTGTTCTTGAGAGAAAAAAATTCACCTACCTGCTTGCTTGTTTGAATTAAATTTCACCTGCCTGCTTGCTTGTTTGAATTAAATCAGCTACTTACTTGCATGCTTCAATACTTCTCTTATATGCTTGCTTGCTTAAATTAATTCTCGTGCTTGCTAGTCTGCTTATAATTTTCGGCCTTCTTCATGAGAATCCTAATATCATTTTTTTTATTTTGAATTGGATATCTTGTGTTTACAATTGTATTTGATATCTCAATTATAATTGACATCTCACCAATTGTATTTGAGCTATCGCATTTCCCACCAATCGTAATTCTAATTGCAATTCACATTTGTATTTGCCTATTGCAATTCGCCAATCGCAATTCCAAATCACAATTCACCAATCGCGATTCCAAATCACAATTTTCTAGTCGCATTTCCGAATCACAATTCTCCAATCGCATTTCCTCAATTGCAATTCCGAATCACAATTCCTTTAGGTGGCGTTTGGTTCAAGTATTGATTTTGAAGGGAATGGGATTTATAGATGGGATTGGGAATTGGTAGGAATGCATTTGGTGGGATTTAAATCCCAAGCTTCTGTTTGGTTGACCAATACACCAACCACAACCACTTCACCGCCGGCCACCACCTCACCGCCAGCCACCACCTCACCGCCGCCAAAGACTAGGGTTTTCACCACCAACCACCTCTAAACCACCTCACCGCTACAACAAAACCACCTCCGCCACCAAACCACCTCTAAACCACCTCTACGCAGGCCGCGAAGAGAACTACGGCGGCTAGGGTTTTCTTCGAACCACACCACGACGAACGGCGACAAAGAGGAGAACGACGAACCAGATCTACGCAGGCCACGAAGAGAACGATAGTGGCTAGGGTTTTCTCGAATGGACCACGACGAACGGCGGCTATGGTTTTTTCGAACGGACAGATTTCGAACGACGGTTGCTGCGGCTAGGGTTTCGACGAAGGTAGGGTTTCTGCTTGAAATCTGTTGAAGACGAAATCGAAGGGGGATAAGGTAAGGGGTTTCAGCTTGAAATCGAAGGGGAAGATGGAAGTGATGACGACGAAGGCTAGGGTTAGGGTTTCTGCTTGAAACGGCGACGACGACAACGGCGGTGGAAGGGTTTAACTGTGACGGCGACAACGAGGGATGACGTCGACAGCGGTGGTTCGCCGGAAATTTAGCCTGAAGGTCGCAGGACGAAATGACTCAGTTGTGGGATTTCTAAATCCCATGGGGGGTGGGAGGATTTCTAAATCCCTCATTCATGGGATTTGAAGGATTCTCGGGAATTGAAATCCCCCTTCACAATTACAAACCAAACACATCATTTGGGGGGATTTAAAATATCATTCCCTTGAAATCCCACGAAATCCCACGAAACAAACGCCCCCTCAATTGAAATTTCCATAAATTGCAATTGATTCATCACCTTTACCTTCCACTAAAAGAGCAGTTTCATAGTATCACTCTTACAGCAAGATTAACTCAAACACTACTTTTATCATCGGTACCGACTCTAAGTCACATATCCTTCTCAATTGTACCAGCTACAGTTTTCCTCAAACAAATTGAGGAAAATCAGGTATGATAAAGTCCCTGCTTCAGACTACAAAAGGCCTAAGACAACCAATTATGATGAAGGCAACAAATGGTACAAGTGTGGTAGATCTAACCACTTTGCTCGAGAGTTGAGGAAAGTTCTGAAGAAAGACTACAACTTTACACGTGAAAGGCTTTATATTGTCAATAGCAGGATTCGGAACAAACTTTGATGGTGAAAGAATACCCGTGGCAGGTGGTATCTGACTCAGACTCAGAAGAAGAAAACATTGCCCTCATGTGTGAGGTTACAGAAGATGGAGCATCTAATTATTAAGATGAAACTAAAAACGTAGATATCTCAAAGTCTGAGAATGAGGTATTTGGTCTTCGTACTGAAATTCAAATTATATCTGATTCTTTCCAAAAGCTAATAAACACGTTAAAGAAAGAAAGAAAAGATATTTAACATTGGAAGAATAGCTTCTGAAAAACACAGAGATATCCGAAGAATGTTTGAAAGCACTAGCAAAATCTTTACTGTCTGAAGCACGTAACAATGTTAAACATCTTTGGGATCATGTATCTAAACTAGATGTAAACTAGATGTTGAGATAACTAACTTAACAGACAATGTAAAAGATACTGAACGAGAGTGCAATGAACATGTCGTTAAATATAATGTTATTTTTAATGAACATGTATTCATTCTGTTATTTCATAGATCTTTGATTGTTCACATTCTTTGATTGTTCAAATCATTCTTGATAATCTGTATCAACAACACATCTTTTGAAATATTTGTTGATTCTTATGAACCTTATATCTTCCTAGATTTATTTTGTTTGTTCATATTCGTTGTTGATTACAAGTATGCAAATGTATCGAAACGAAGATACATTCTTTTTGGAAAGAGAGTTTGAGGGAGGATTGCTAGTAAAGCATGTTTTGCTCGACCCTGAATGTGTTAGCATTCTAAATGTCCACAGTCCGTCATTCTTCTCAGGAAGGAAGTCTGAATTAAGACTAAGGGAAGAGATTGGTCATGTGTCCAATGGGGATTAGGATACGGGGACGCAATACTTTGCCTTTACTTGAAATGGTTTCAAGTGACTGGACAACCAACACCTGAGTTCACTTTGTGGTACTTGTCATAAGTGAATCAGGATGATATTATTAGTTCATCCTTATACTGGAGATGCATGTGTCTGCATCACTTTGGTCTGCTTTGTTTTAGTTGCTTTCAAACGCAGTCTGTAACTGGCTGTTATAAAGGGAGTAATTGGGTAGAGTATAGTCAATGTGGTCGGAAATGTAGTCAAAGGAATTTGTTCCTCTGTATAGAGAGATATCCCTGCGCCTCTCGATGATTGGTCGTTGACTCCAAAATGTATGTAATGATTTATGTAATCAAGTGTGCAATGATTTATCTAATCGATTGCAACTTGTATATTTTGGTCACCACCAGTCTAGATCAAGAAACATAATCATGAACGAATAGAGAATGACTTAGTACCATGTCTCGTGTTTACAAGGATATCCCGAGCAAAAGGATGTTTGATCGCTTATCTATAGGACTATTTCACACAGGCTGCAGTTTGGTTTTTGTGCTGAAGACAAAACCCATACTGACTTGTGGGGGCAAAGATGTCTTACTAGAGGCCGCTCTTTGTCTGTGATGCATTGTGTACGGTGAGTCATGTGTAAGTGAGAGTCTGTTGGAGTATGCCCACTGACACAAGTACGCCAATTGATCACTACCGATGATGTATGTGCCTATCAGGTCACACGCCGGGGGTTGATCTTGACAACAACCTAAAAGGGAGGGTGAGAAAGTATAATTAAATGATGGTTGGCAGGATGGACAGGGTTAGCGGCGCTAACCATGTTGTCGCTAACTCGGCCGCGATAGCGGTGCTAACCTTTAGAGGTTAGCGGTGCTAAGATTGGGCGGTTAGCGGCGCTAACCCACCTGACAGCATGCAACATTATTCATTTCACCTCTTTTTTCCACCAATGCATGGCTTGCCCGTGATTAACTCTTTAGCCGTCCTTGGGGAGACCTGGAGGCGTTTTTGAGTTTATAAAACTCCCTTCTTACTCTCTCATTTGGCTCTCTTGACTAAGGCATTAAAGACACATACATAAGAAAACTTGAGAGTGTTGTTCTTTTGTAAGTTTGAGAGAGATACCAGGGGTATAATTCCTCTCTTTCTTCTTTTTAAGTTGCGAATTTTAGTTGTAGAGCATGGTAGCACCATTGGGGTTCTTATGTGGTTTCATTCATGTTTTTAAAATTCTTTTTTTTTAGCTTCAGTTGTGCCAAACCACGAACCCCAACATTAATTATCTATTAATTAATATTTCACTAACCAAAACATATTATATAAATATTCAACTAATATTTGATTTCTATCTTAAATAATCAACATCCATTTGTTATTTTTCTGGATAATTAATTAACTATTAATTATCACTATACACATATTGTATTATTTCCTTGTTCAATAGTTGGGTGTGCAGCTATGTGACCCTTTAGTGACGTATAGTGTTCATGGATATGATGACACGTGTGCACTATCCTTGCACACAATCTATCACTGCTAACTTGAAGAACCTCCACTCACCAGCTTTATTCATGAAGAATATGCCTTGTTCAGGTTCAGAGATGAACTTGTACATCTGAGGAATGGTGTTGGGTGGTAGAGTGGTATTCAGGTTTTAAAAATATGTGAAGTATGGATGGTTAACTGCAGGTTCTCTTCTTTCAAAAGGAACAAATGGCTTTGAGCTTTTTCTGAACAAGTTGTCCACAGCTCTGACATGCTGAATGTATTGATCAAAATTGAAGAGTTGGTTGAGAACTGATTGTCTGATCCAGTAGTCATAAGGTTGAATAAAGGTTAGGGTATTTGGGCTTTTGGACTTTAGGATGTGATAGAGTATCTCAATCATTTCAAAGAATGAGACAGTGGTAACATACTCAAGGTGTGCATCCTTAGTTGTTCTTCTTTCAATTCTTCTTACCATTCTTAAGTAAGGATCACTACTACCCTTGTGAGCACTCACTCTTTGAATTATGTTAGAGTTTGTTCTAACTGTCAAGCTGGTTCTACACTTGTTGAATTTAGTAGCCTGTCTTCCTGTATGCTTGAGAGTTTTTGAGAACTCAAGGTCCAAAAGTGCTTGGATAGCTTCCTTATGTGTTCTTCCCTTCTTGGAATCTTTCTTGACAGGAGGAGTTGAAAGTACTTGAAGTGTTGCTTGTTCTCGTGTGGTAGGAGCTTGAGGAGTCAACATGGTTTCTTCTTCTTGTGTAACTTGAAGGACTTCCTCTTTTGATACTCCTAGAACAGCAAGAAGATCCTGAAAAGTTTGGAACTCATGATGTCTGGCTTTAGCTTTAAACAAGCCTTCGGATTTTCTTATCATCATCTTCCTTTTGCCTTTTCTCTTTTTCTTTTCTTTCTTCCTCTTCAGCTTCCTCAGAGCTAATCACATTCTTCTCTTTTCTTTTTGAAGCTGACCTTGAGGCTGAAGGCTCAGCTTGAGTTGAGAGAGGATATTAAACTATTTGAGTGCGAGGAATAGGACCTTGATTCCTTCTTATTAACAGAGATGAGATGGGCTCATCATCCTCTTTTTCAGAGTCTGAATCAGATGGGATATTGATTGTGTAGGGATTTACAGGGTACAAACATGCACAATGTGATGGTCCCGTATTAATTACGGATGAAGCAATGCTAACTTACTTGTGTGTGTTTGTGTGTGTGTTCGGTTGAGAGAGTGAGAGCCGAGAGCTTGAGAGAGAACACAAGACACAAGATATGAAAATATGCAAAGCTTAATTGATAAGAGTTGGGAAATGCCTTTTATAGCATTTCCCAACTTTGGTGTATTTACATATTACACCCCTCACTTTAATAATTCTAACAATCTCCCCCTAAGTGAGGTGTGTAATCATTCACAACCAATAAATACATAAAACTATTCATAAGCAGATTTGTTGCGAATGCCGAATGCCACTTGCCACTTTCTGATTTCTCTCCTGCTTGCCAGTGCTTTCTTGATCTTTTCAATTGCATTGTATACCTGGGAATGTTCTTCATCCGTGTACGCTGCTCGGTTATCCCAAACCTTTTGATGAATCTTGTGATGAAGGATTTTCAAGGTGCCATCAGAATACCCGTTCAGTTCATCTAGTCTGATGAAGATCTTTTTGCCTTTTGTATTCTTGGAGACAACCCCTCGAGCACCTTTAAAGTTGGGATGACCCTCATAGATAACAGTCAACTCTTCAAGCTTTTCTAGATCTGGATGATTCTGATTAGGCTTAAGAAGATTGACCTTCCGATAGTTATTCTCAGTCGCGAGCTGGATATCATGTTCCTCAAAGAACTCCATAAGATTTCTCATTTACCTCATTAACGCAACTCTACCAAATTCTTCATCAGGCCATTTTCCCTTTTTATGGGAAAGGATGCCAAATATGAAGCTGATGCCTTCGATGTTCACATACCTCAAATCTGCTTCAGTAAGAAAGTATGTGAGGTTGTTAGCTCTCTTGACATGGAAGATGGCATATTTTATGTTGAAGTTGGTTTCGGTATAAACACTAAGAAGGTCACTTATGGGATACTTTGATTTGATATCTTCTGGTTTGGTTTTGGAACGAGTAAGAATATGATCATATCTTCTTCTTTGTCTATCGTTAATGTTTCTCAGCTCGGGCGAGATAACCTCTATCAACTGACTGCTGAAGATCTCTGGTATTCTTTCTTCAAGATTGGCAGCGTTGACAAAGAATGGTTTCCATATCGGATTTTCTGCAGCGTTTCTTGTAAACATATTCCCAGTATCAAGACCAGGGTCTCCCCGATACACTGGTGGAGCAGGAGGTACTATGAAGTTTGGTGGCATGGGCCATTCTGACTCTTGTCTGAACTTTTCAGCTACTTCTGCTTGTCTGTTTCTTTCTAGAATGTCACCAGCTAATTCTTGAAACCGACCAGGAGGAGGAGGAAAAGTTTCATGAACATCAACGTTAATCCCATTGAGAACCCTGGATACGTTGAAGATTGATTTCTTTTGTTTAGGCTTTCTCCTAGCTTCCCTTCTATAAATTGCTTCCCTTTCTTTTCTTTTAAGTGAAAGTTCTTTTTCACTGGGAATATCATCAAATTTGTGGACAATTCTAGGAGAATCTGGACGTGCAGCAATCTCGACGTATTCATCAATACCCTTGAATAGACTTTCCATCTCAGGATCCTTAGCTTCCTCCTCTGGTAGAGCAGAACTACCTTCCCCTACATGCCTTGCTGGAGATGTGTGAATAGACTCATATAAATCTTCCAGTTGTTCTTCTGAGTCACTAGACCAGTCAAACATCTCGGCATGGGGCTGCTCATAAGATATCTCACCTTCTTCAAGATCACTTGGCCTCAGTTCAGATTGTTGCTGAGGTACATAAAGTACAATTTGTTTTCCAGCATCTTCCTTTTGTTGTTGTTCATGAACTTCATCGGCCCCTTGTTGTTGTTGTTGGTGTTGACTTCCGGACCTAGTTGAACTTGTACCTGCAGATAAGTATGAACTGAATTGAGGAACAGGTACAGTAGCCACTACGGAGGGAGCAGATATGTATTTTCTCCTTTTCTCCCCCTCGGGTTGATCATCCGGATCCTGATCATCCCGCCTCCTCTTACTTCCCTGTGCCTGAGCCTGACATGTCTGTTCCAGTATTGCCAGCTGGTCAGTAACCTTTTTGAGAGAAGTGTAAACCCCTCTTGTCACCCCATCTATCTTACTGTTGACATCTTAATGAAACTCTGTGAAATCATCCAAGGAGATTCCCTGTGGACGTTGTTCAGCTCGCAGAATAGTCAGAATGTCTTGATCATATGTAGAGTCTGGCCTAGCCTTTCCACTCAGAACCTAATGAATTCAGAAAAACACAGTTCAAATCAAGGTCAGTTCTGACAATTTGATTAGATCTCATTTCATTTTGCAGCTTACAGAATCTCCCATATGTTTCAGAGAGTAGTTCATTTTCTAGAGCCTTGAAGTCATGATAGTTGTTGACTAGCTGAGTTCGTTTGATGTATTCTCCTTGCTCAGTGCCCTGAAGTTGTTTCTTGATCTCATCCCAGATTTCCTTGGCTGTGCCTAAGCTATCTATTTTGAGATAGATTTCTGATGAGAGGCCCTGCTTGAGGTAGTACTTGGCCAGTTTCTCACCTTTCTTTGTTTCTCTTTCTGTAGTGGTCATCTCATCATGAGTCTTCTCTCTTTCATGTCTGGGAATGCCAGGGTTGTTGTCTGGATCTGGTTCAACTACCCTCATGAATTTGGTATTTCCTTTGTTGATGCATTCAATCATCTTGTCACCGAAGAGTTCGTTGTGCTCGAGGAAGTCCATGAACCTTCCTTTCCAGACATTGTATTCCCCCCGAAACAAAGCAGGAGGTTTTGTGTCGGTGCCAATGGACATCATTTCATTTGTACTTGACATGACTAGTGATGTTTGTGAGAAATGATCGTTCACTTGTAAGATGGTTTGATTGTTCGAAAACTTGACCTGATTTTAAAGTGATTTGAATGATTGATTAACGAACTAAGTCTTTTGAATTTCAATTTTGAATTAGATCTTAAAAGATTAAATTCAACTTTGAACTAAATAGACTTGAAGTAATGTAATTCACCTTTGAATTAAATCTGATTTAAATTAAATTCAATATGAATTAGATTGTTTGATTAAGTCCAAATGTGTTAGAGTTCTTTAATTCAAGTCCAAAGAGTCAATCACTTGTCCAAGTATAAGGAATAACTGATTGGAATTTGTCTTATCGAGTGCGAATACAGGTCAATCGAATGCGATTAGGTGTCCTTCAAAACAAGCAGAATAAGAACTTAGTAATTGATGGTTAATCGAATGCGAATCAATCATGTTTCATCAAACACTTAGAAAATAAACTGTTAGTCCTGACAATTAAATGTGATTGCCAATAGAGTGAGAATAGTTCAGAAATAAGAGTTAATCGCATGCGAATCAATAAGGAACTTAGAAAACCTTTCAATCGCGTGCGATTAAAGTGTTGATACTTAGAAAAATTTAATCACATGCGATTCCTAGGGAATGAGCCGGCTGATAGAATACCAAGTGTGAATCGAGTGCGAATGCCTTTGAAGATCAGGCTGATAGAATATCAACACTTAACAGTTCCTTATGACTCTATAAGCCGCACAACCCAATCGCGTGTGATAGGGGATCAGGCTGATAGAGTATGTGTCCTTTTCAAATTAGATTGCCACACCCTGAATAGTGTCTAACCACTTGTACTTGATTGGTATGGCAAGTATTTGATTTTCCTTGTACAACACTTAATCTATTATGAATTTATAATTAAATAAATTACAAAATACGATTTCTTCTTCTTCAAGTTGTACTTTCAGATCAAGAATACCATAAATGTTTAAATACCCAGAAAATTTAATGTTGAAAAAGTGGATATTTAATGACTTTCTTGACTTAATACTTATAAAAACACCCACGGTTTGTGTTTTTCTTCAAAGAATGTTTTGTAACCTTTGTAAGACTATCGAAACAACTCAAAGGAAAGTTAAAGAAGATGTAATTTATACCTTTAATGAGTTCTACCTTTAAAAGTCGTTTGAGCTTGAGTTTATCTTGAAGAAAACTGACGTTCTTGGGCCTTTGCAAAACCGATAGCTTTTTCTTCTTTGAAGCTTGAACACTTCGAGATTTTGTTGTCTTCTTTCGAACAATCACGAGCCAAAAACAAGTTTGGCTCTGATACCAATTGATGGTCCCGTATTAATTACGGATGAATCAATGCTAACTTACTTGTGTGTGTTTGTGTGTGTGTTCGGTTGAGAGAGTGAGAGCCGAGAGCTTGAGAGAGAACACAAGACACAAGATATGAAAATATGCAAAGCTTAATTGATAAGAGTTGGGAAATGCCTTTTATAGCATTTCCCAACTTTGGTGTATTTACATATTACACACATCACTTTAATAATTCTAACACAATGGAAAATAAACTTGTAAATCCCGTTTCTAGGATCCCAACTGGATCAGGTGGGGAAACAGAACAAATAATCATAAAACCAGTTATATCATGAAAAATACATGTCCAATATAAGTTATTATCTAAGAGATAGAAAATATACTCTGAAAAATGTTGAAGGGGGATACACAGCTACTGCACCCTAGAACTGGTTGCTAGACCACCAATACTGAACAATAAGTGTGTATAAACAATGCCCGGCAAAAACCAGACTTGGTTTTGCCCTTAATCGCCGCCGCTGTGAAGACCCGCCACAAAGGGGGTCGGCTTCGGGTTCCCGCCGCTAAATCCGCAGGGCCGCCGTGAGCCGCCGCCTCCGTCGTCCGCTGGTACCACCACCGGAAACCGCCGAGACCACCGAGAGGTGGTAGTGGTCGGCCGATCGTAGAGAGAGAGAGAGAGAGAGAGAGAGAGAGAGGAGAGGGCTTGTTGTTTTGTAGGTTATTAGGATTAGATAACTTTCAATTAGTTAAAAATTAGGTTTAAACTAAGGTTTAAACCTCTTATATAGATATCCTCCTGGGCCTAAGCCCTTGGACCTTAAAATCCTGTCCATGATCTATAACTTTAATCTTATTACAAAACAACCACTCCTAGTTTAGTTAATATTAATTAATCGACTGTTAATTAATATTTTTCCAATCAAACTTTATTTATTAAATATTTAACTAATATTTAATATTCTCTTTCTCCAATAATAAATATCTATTTATTATTTCCCTCTTACCTGATAATTAATTAACTATTAATTATCTATTTTATACACATTGAATTATTCCTGGTTCATGAGTTGGGTGTGCAGCTGTGTGACCCTTTAGTGACTCATAGTGTCCATGGATGTGATGACTTGTGTACACTATCCCTGCACACAATCTATGAGACTCCCACTTGTGCACGATAGTTACACACCCTTGTCCATCACGGGCCTAAGGAGGTCCCCAGTCAGACACTTATGTTAACCATGACTATAAGTTCTCTTATATCCAGAGATTCTGTAATCACCTACTTGGATTACCCGGATTTTCCTTTCGCATGAAGATATCCCGTAATGTGGATTTCATCTATTATGAAAATCCAGATTATGCTTCTCGACTTTTGATTTCGACTAACTGCAGTTACGGAGTTACCAAATGATGTCCATCATTCTATCCGAGCGCGGCCATGCATTTCATTTAGTCTCAACCGTCAAGGGGCCCTGGAATATCTCCTCTCTACAAGAGAAGGTGCAAATCCCATATTGACTGCTTGCATTTGAGCACACGTCTTTCGCTACACCCAGATACGCCCGTTATTGCTACCCAGTTACGGCGTAACGTTAGAACATTCCAAAGTACAGAAGTCGTCGTGCCCCAAACCAAACATCTCATGTCTAAGGACAACCAATCAGCTAACTCATGTCGTTGGCTCCATGAAGTTAGACTGATGCGGATCACCTCCAATATTTGTACCCCTGACAAATATGTATAAATACCTGGTCACATAACTTGTGTTGTTATTCTCTACCCGAATAATCCATCAAGTATTTATAATAGCGTTAGTATCTCCCTGATGTGGCTCCCACCGCATCAGGTAGCGACGGAGTAATTTTGATATAGCAAGACTTGTATATCATGGATGGATAAATATGCTAAAAGTATAGAGAAATTTAAAAGATTATATTAAACCTCCTATTTCCATCACGCAGAAATGTTTAATACATAATCATAAAATTTAAATCTCAATCCATACAATTGTAATTAGATACTAAAAACTAGGTGCTAGGTCCCATATACTACATTCCTATGAAACTAGCATGTCTCTCATGCTTTTCTCTTGCTAGCGCGATGGTCAACGGATCAGCAACATTGTCCTCTGTTGGTATCTTGCATATTCTCACATCTCCCCTTCCGATGATCTCTCGGTGATACTTTCTAGGTACGTACCTGGTCCGCTGGTGATCTCTTGGTTCTTTCGCTTGCGCCAAAGCTCCCAAGTTATCACCGAATATATCAATCGTTCTAGAGATCCTGGAAACAATTCTTAGATCCGAGATAAAATTCCGCAGCCAAACCGCTTCCTTTGCCGCATCATTTGTCGTAACGTACTCAGCCTGTGTAGTTGAATCTGCTATAGTATCTTGCTTCTGGCTTTTCCAAGATACAACTCCACTGTTTAGGGTAAAAATAAACCCTGACTGCGACTTAAATTCATCTCTGTCTGTCTGGAAACTCGCATCTGTGTAACCAGTTACACTGCTTTTATCCGTGCTTCCACCAAAGGCCAAGAACATATCCTTTGTCCTTCTCAAATACTTGAGAATGTTCTTGACAACCACCCAATGTGGTTCCCCGCATGTTGCTAGTAACTACTAGTACGGATTATGGAGTAAGCAACATCGGGCCTAGTACATAACATGGCATACATAATCAATCCTACTGCGAAAGTATAAGGAACCGATTTCATCCTCTTCTGATCTTCTAGAGAAGTAGGGCATTGGGCCTTTCTCAATGGTATACCAGATCTCATAGGGATGAATCCTTTCTTCGAATCTTCCATCTTAAAGCGTTTCAACACTTAATCTATGCTTTTACTTTGACTAAGTCCGATCAGCCGCCTAGATCTATCTCTATAGATCTTAATACCAAGTATGTATGCGGCTTCTCCTAGGTCCTTCATCTGGAAACATTTACCTAACTAGGATTTTACTCCTTGTAATACTGGTACATCATTTCCTATGATTAGTATGTCATCCACATACAGTAATAGGAAGATTGCTATGCTCCCACTGAACTTCGTGTAAACACAGGACTCGAACTCGCTTTTGGTAAAACCAAACTCTTTGATGCGCTCATCAAAGTGCAAGTTCTAGCTTCTAGATGCTTTCTTTAATCCATAAATGGATTTTAGCAACTTGCATACTTTACTTGAATTATTGGAATCCTCAAAACCGTCCGGTTGTGCCACATACACATCCTCAGTTAGTTACCCGTTAAGGAAAGCGATTTTAACATCCATTTGCCATATCTCATAATTGAAGAATGCATATATGGTCATAGGAATCCTAATAGACTTAAGCATGGCTACTGGAGAAAAGGTTTCATCATTATCAATACCTTGAGTTTGAGTGTAACCTTTTGCAACAAGCCTAACTTTAAAAGTATGCACATTTCTGTCCATGCCGGTCTTCTTCTTGAAGACCCACTTGCATCCAACAGCTTTACTGTGTTGTGGCAAGTCTACTAACTCTCAAACTTGGTTGTCATACATGGATTGCATCTCTGCCTTCATGGCATCCATCCATTTGTCAGACTGCCTAACATAGCGTCCTCGTAGGATGTGGGTTCATTAAGATCCCCTTCTTTTTGAGAAACTAGAAATCCAAGATATCTATTTGCCTCAATCCGAATCCTACTGGACCTGCGAAGGTCTTGTTTTTCTACTTCCTCCTCAACCATAGACTCGGGTTGGGACTCAACAATTCTTTGTTGAATTACTAGTTCTACAAACGGTGGAGACATACCTTCATCTTCTTCAATTTCTTGAAGATCTATTTCTTTTATGTCAGTTTGTGTATATAGAAACTTATTTTCTAGGAGCAACAAAGACTTTGTTGTCATCGAGATTATAGAAATAGTATCCTAAGGTTTCCTTACACCTTAGGATAACCCACGAAGATACACCTATCCGATTTGGGTTTGAGTTTATCCGAGAATGGTCGTTTAACGAACGCCTCACAACCCTAAATCTTTACGAAAGACAAGTTGGGATTTTTCCCCGTCCATAACTCGAACGGTGTCTTTCCTTTCTCCACAGAATTAGTTGGAACTCGGTTCAGCATAAAAGCAGCCGTTTCGAGTGCATGACCATAGAACGACATTGGCAGACTAGTTTGACTTATCATAGACCGAACCATGTCAAGAAAGGTTTTATTCCTCCTTTCTGATACACCATTCCACTGTGGTGTATACAGAGGTGTGAGTTGTGAAACAATCCCACATTCGTATAGATGATCGTCAAACTCTTGACTCAGATATTCACCACCCCAATCAGGCCGAAGCAACTTTATCTTCTTGTCAAGCTGGTTCTGTACTTCATTCTGAAATTGTTTGAAGAAATCAAAACTTTCAGACTTGTGTCACATCAGATACATATAACCAAACCTATTGAAATCATCAGTAAAGGTAATGAAGTACCGGTATCCTCCCCTGGCTTCTTGATTGAAATGACCACACATATCTGTGTGTATAATTCCTAGAATTTCCTTTGACCGTTCATTCAAGCTGTCGAAAGGTTTCTTTGTCATCTTGCCGGACAAACAAGATTCACAATTGTCAATTGATTCAAGATTAAATGACCCTAGAACTCCATCTCCGTGAAGTTGCTCTATGCGTTTCTTATTTATATGTCCGGGCCGACAATGCCAAAGGTAAGTTTGGTTCAAAGTGTCCTTTGACCTTTTACTTATATGATAGATTTCCTTGTCATCTTCTAGATTTATTATGTATAGACCTTTTTGTGAACTTGCTTTAAAATAGAATAAATCATCTTTAAAGCACAAAATTGTTTTCCCTGCAGACTGATAGTTAAAACCAATGTCTATTAATAAATCGTACGAGATTACATTTTTAATCAATCTAGGAACATAAAAGCAATTCCCTAGTTCTATTATTAATCCAGAAGATAGCCTGAGACAATAGGTTCCTATAACTTCAGCACCAATGATAGATCCTTCGCCTACCCTTAGGTCCATGTCCCCCTTCTTTAGTTTCCTACTTCTCTTGAATCCCTACTACTGATTGCAAATGTGATGACCACATCCGGTATCAAGTACCCATTATTCAAATGAAGTAACTAAGCAATCTATCATAAAGATACCTAACTCGTCGGTAGAACCGACGTCCAGTTGATCAATGTCGAGTGAGTGCTCGCAAATATCCTTGCTACCGCAATCTGGGCAACAAATATCTAGTAGCTCATCAATCCCGTTGTCTTCCTCTATTGACTCAACTACTGTTGCATCAAAGGGGTCCGGGTGCACCTGGTCATCTATGCACATTAGGAACTCGTGCATACCAACTACTGTTGTATCTGGTTCACCAAAATTCTCCACTACCTCTGCCTGATAGCGGTCAGTTAGGGTACGGACCAAGAGCATCACAAGTTCACGCTAACTGACTTGTGATCTCAGAATCATCAAGCAATTAAAAAGTCTTCTCATGTTAATGAGATGATCACTTAATGACTGGCCTTCTTTCATCTTCTGTGAAAGAATATCCTTCATGAGCAAAAAAGCGTCCATAGCGCTCACTGTCTTTGAAGCGCTCCTCTAGATCCTGCACGATCTCAAACACCGACTTATTCTTTAGTTAATCCGAAAACTCAGACTCTGTGGAGAGTTTCAGAATTGACATGACGTTAGATTCATCAAAAATATACTTGTAATATGTATCATACTCTTCATCCTGAGCAGAATAGTCAGGTCGTGCAGAGGAGATTTGTCTACTGTGTACAGCCTTCCACGTACCCTTAGGATGTTCCTAAAGCGCAACTTCCAAACCATAAAGTTTGGACCTGAAAGCCTCCACTTGCTCATGATGAGGCTAAGAGACTCATCGGGTGTGTAAAACGGTATAACAGATAATATCAACATCTATAGTAAATAGCAAGAAATAAACATTTTAGTAATTTAATTCCTTTAAAATAAGTTATAACCCTTTAAATAAATATATTTTAGAATATGATCCATATTTCACACGTGCCGGTGCACGGTTTTGGCATGATAACACTGACCCCGTGCTATTTCTGGTGGGTATAAGCCATACAGATCGTATTTAAACCAAAGCACGACTTCTATATCTTTGGGACACCGAATGAAACAAGAATTCGTACATATTTTAAGTGAAAAAACATTTCATCTTAAAATATCCTTTATATATGTATATGGTTTTAATGGCGAGCGTGCACTATATATATATATATATATATATATATATATATATATATATATATTAATTAAACACAACCACGCAATTAATAATAGCAATTGTTGGAACACGGTATGGAGCAAAACACAGCGGAAGCACAAACAAAAGTTTAAAACCGTACAAAAACGGGTCCATAACATGTTCCAAAGTGAGAATCTTCTACAAAACACAATTGCAACTTAAGGAAACAAAGGAGAGTAGAAAGTACCTCCTTACCATGCTCAAAATTGGCTGAAGCTAGTGACAAATCGGGATGCACGAGAACTCAAGTGAATCCTCCTCTATCGTTGATCCACACCAAGTAACCAGATCCCAAAGTGCTAGCAATCCATCTAGTGAACGTCTCTCACGACTCCACCTTCTGGAACAGCCCACTTATGTCTCGTCTTGCACCAAGAAAGCTCACACAATACACTCAAGAACTCAAACTTAGTGTATCAAGTATGTAGGCACCAAGAGAGATGTTTCTAGAGAGAGAGAGAGAGTGTAAAGTTATGTCTCATACGTGAACCATTATTGATCCAGACCCCAAATCCTTGTTTTGGCCGGATTGTTAAGCCTCATATCATTGGACCAAAAGATGGTCCAATCAAATAAGAGATTTTCACGCAGACAGTCCTTCACGGCTTCTCACGGCCCGTGAAGAGCCCGTGAAGAGTAAATGCGCCACGAACGGCCATAGTTCTTCACGGCCCGTGCCGCGTTCGAGTGACTCGTGAGGGCGTCTCCTTCACGACCCCTCTACGACCTCTCACGACCCGTGAAGACCCCACGAGCCGTATGAGAGTCGTTGAGTCAAACGTAAGGGCAGTGGGCTTCACGACCCGTGGAGCATCCCTCACGGCCGTGAAGCTCCAAAATCAAACAATTTGATTTTTGGACCTTCTCTCTTTATCAGTAAGCTGTCGGGATCAATCCTTGGTGTGTGACCCAATAGGCTCGTCCTTCATCAGCAGTAACACCAATGTACTTGTGTTAGTGGGCAGACTCCAACAGACTCCCACTTGCATATGACACAACGTACCCAGAGGTATCACAGACAAGGAGCGGCCTCTAGCAAGGCATCCCTGCCCCCAAGTCAGTACGAGGTATGTCATCCCATAGACAAGTACCAATTCACAACCCAAAGGTTTTAAATGGCCCTATAGATAAGTGATCAACCATCCTTTTGTTCGCGATATCCTTGCGAAGGCGAGACATGGTACTAAGTCATTCTCAGTTTTTCACGATTATGTTTCTCGATCGAGATTGGTGGTGACCAAAAAACAAGTTGCAATCGATTACCCAAATCATTGCACACTCGAGCACGGCCATGCACTTTGGTACAACGCCCAATCATCGAGGGGCCCAGGGATATCTCTCTAAACAGAGGAACAAATTCCTTTGACTACATTGCCCACCACAGTGATCATACTCTGCCCAGCTACTCCCTTTATAACAGCCAGTTACGGACTGCGTTTGAAAGCAACCAGAGCAAAGCAAACCAAAGTGATGCAGACACATGCATCTCCAGTATGAGGATGAACTGATATTATCATCCTGAATCACTCATGACTAGTACCACAAAGTGAATTCAGGTGTGGGTCGTCCAGTCACTTGAAACCCCTTTCAAGTACACGCGAAGTATTGCGTCCCTGTGTCCCAATCACCATTGGACACTTGACCAACCACTTCCCTCAGCCTTCATTCAGACTTCCTTCCCGTGAAGAATGACTGGCTGTGAACATTATAAATGTATACACATTCAGGGAAGAGGTAAAACATGCAAAGTTGGAACACAACAAGGCTTACTGAGAGTACCCGCTACACGCGCATTATCAAACCCCTTTGATAATCGATACAAGCAGAAGCACAATATTGCTTAATGTTCGCAAGAGTAAAACATACCAAAACATGACTAAAACATACTTAAGCCAAGTTCATGCAGACCTTAGTATGACATTCATCACTAGACTACCACTATAACTTAGTAAACAGACCATCCACGATGTCATCCGTGTGTACTCTGACATTGATCATATCCCTACTGCAACCAACCACTTCCATAGTGTGCGTTGATAGGATTACGATCATTTGTCCAAGCCGTTATACCTTCATTGTTTCAAATGAACCCAATAAGGCAAACAATGCTTGGGTCTCAAATATAATGTGCATAAGCCATCGTACTCTCATTGTCTCAAAAGATCTCAATAGAGTCAGCGATGCTTAGATCTCAATGATCACATCCCTGCTAAAACTAACCACTTCCAAAGTGTGCGTTGATGGGATTTTGATCATGTGTTCAAGCAGTTATACCTTCATTGTTTCAAAAAGAACCCAATAAGGCAAACAATGCTTGCTTCATAATGATTGACGTGTATAAGCCAACGTACCCTCATTGTCTCAAAAGATCCAATAGAGTCAGCGATGCTTCAAGAAACACGTAAATTAACAACACCATATTTCGAAAAGGATCACAAACCCCAATTAGGATCGGAGGTTATCCTTTAAAGTAGAAGCCATCACAAGAGTAACAACTCACTTTAAGCTTCTTCTAATTACACACCACATGAACATATACTCATATTTCTTGTATTCCATAAACTTCTATGAATATCCCATATTTATTATGGACGCATAATTCTTAATTTATGCGCTACATTAAGACATTATCTCCAAAACATAGTATGTGCTAGACATACCAAATAGGAATATAACAGCGCTCCCACTAGCTCTGGCATCAATCCAAGTTTCATCATTGCTTACTGAAAACTCAGACACTTGATTTTCTTTGCAAAGATTCCAAAACTTAGATTTATTCTAAGTCAAAAAAGAACTCCATATTTGCAGACTTCATAAGGATACTCAGGATGTAGGACCCTCGAACAGTGTTGTGAGCACTTCCTCATAAAATTCCTATAACGGAATGCGGTCTTTGCATTATACTGCCATAAAACGGCATAAGCATCCACTTAAACTTCAACATAACTACTGGGAGAATGTCTTCATATGATTCCTACCCAATGGTCAATCATCATGAAATCATTTCCTACCAGTCAGTATTTGAAATTATCTACAAATTTATCCATGCAGATCTCATTCCCGAAAGATCTACTTACACCATCAGGTGAAAACCTAGGTGTTGGATTAACCAAGTTCAAAACTTAAAAATCCAGCATGGAATGTATCTTATGTTATTACACTTCTCTTCTTAGTAGACTCAAGGGCCCACTACAGCTTCCGGTAGTTGATGCATACATCACGTATCATCAATAAGTCATCGTCCTCAGATATAATAAATTATACTCTTCTGGTCTTATGACGACTCTTACCAGACATATGAAGAAGTAATAACTTTTATGTCAGATACTCCAACATAGCCATGTGGAGTTTCAATCATTACTGATCGAATGCTAGTGTCAACATCAGGTCTTTTATTTAAATCTCACGTTCTTCCACTGGAATGCTTCAATTATTCCTTTCCCTTTTTCGAGCAACCAAACCCGGTTCTCAAAAGGATATGAGATGAATATCTGAAACCTAGAAGAACTATTTAAATGTATTAGCATCCTCCAAGTTCATCCATCTCCCACTAAATGTACACTGAATAACTCTGATCTATGAGATAGACAAGCAAAGAACTCTTTCAAGTCTAATCTCTTTAGATGCTAATTTGACCATCTTTGTTGATTTAAAACAAGAACATTGCCCGTCACTACTCAAGTACACCTATCCAATATGATACTTAAGTTTAATCCATCAAGACGGAACCATAATCAATATGTTCCATTCCTCCATTTAGCAATCCATGTAAAAACATGTATCCTAGGAGAAGTGAATTATGAGGTAACCTCACAATTATTATGATGGTTTAGAAATTTAGAATGTAGATGCTCAACATCTCACAAGATTTGAGTATCTTTATTCCTTTTTGCCCTCTTTATTATTTAAATCTGTTAAGGGTGAGTCCTGAACACCTCACAGGTTTCAGACACTCGTCTAATAAATTAGACTTACCCATTCCTTCTACCATCATCAGTAAAGGTAACAAATCATATATAGTTAATCCTTATGATTTTGCTTGAACGGTCTTTACACCAACGTGCAAACGAAATCCAACAAGCTTTTATTCCTCTCACATTCACAAGTGAAAGATATGTTAGTTATTTAGCCTTATATGAAATATTTGCAATCAACAATCGACCCATGGTCAAAAGGTTCCAAGTTCCTAACCACATGGAGCTTGGTGATGCAAGTCTTGTTTATATGGTTTAATCAACTATTTCATAAGGATAACAATTCCATAATCATTCATAATCATTCCATTACTTCCTTAAGCAAAAGCTTATCATAAATGCCAATACATGAATAAACTTTGAAATATATCTCGAAAACCCACAATAACATAGTTCAAAGTAAAATTCATCGTCATCACAGGCATAAAAGATACAGTGCTTCTTGCCACGCAGGGCGTAAGACAAAGATCTAAATGAAGTAATAGTATAGCTGGATGGAATGGCAAGACTCTTCTTCCAATCCTTTTAGTTAGGGACAACCACCATGTTTCCCTTCTCTAAGGTCCAACTCTCCATGCATCCATTACCTACTCCTGATAAACACCTGCACTTTGCAACAAACAAGTTTGTGACAAACGTGAGCATTTTGACTAGCGTTCAAAAACCCAGTCTTTAGAAGTAGAAGATCAATGAAGTTTGATCATGAATGTACCTGAAGTCTATGAGCTAATGTTCTTCCGCTTTAGGATACTTAGCTCTTTCAGGCACTTAGGGCAGGTGTGACGGCGCCAATTTCCAATTTCTCCGCAAAAGTAGCAAACTACCCCATGTGGAACATCATGTTGAGGCACAATCTCATTGTCCTCTGACTCCATAGTTACGGATGGCCCAGTCATACAAGGCTTTCCTTTTGAGGTCAGTTTCTCCTTCTTGCTAACTTGTTTCCTAGTAGCCATAGTGGATGTGGACGAGGCACGATCCTTCTCAACCATGTAAGACTGAACAACCTTCAGGGTGTCTTGAGGTTCGATCAAGGATTTATCCAAATTGTCTTTGTGATAGTTCTTAACAAACTTCTCATAAGACGCGGGCAGGGACTGGAGGATCATATCCACTGCAATTTCCCTCCCTATTGGAAGTCCAAGTCTCTCCAATTGGTCCATTTATCCCTTCATGATAAGGAAATTGACATTTACATCCTCACCTTCCTGCATCCTACAACCGACCAAAGCCTTTATACACTCAAACCGTTCTTGTCTAACCTGCTGTGGGAACATGTCCTTTAGCCGGTTTATCATGTCATATGCACTCAATTGCTCAAGCTGCTGACGCAACTCAAAGCTCATAGTCGATAACATGAGACAAGAAATATCTTGTGTATCTCTAACACGCTTCTCAAAAGCGTATCGAGTGGCCCAGTTCGCGTTGGTAGCAGGTGGTTCCGGAAAGGGTTCCTCGAGGATGTGCAACTTTGACTCGTGACGGAGGACAATCCTCAATACACGATACCAGTCAGCGAAGTTCACTCCTATGAGTCTCTCCCTTTCTAGAAATAATCGAAGTTTAAGGTTTGGTGTGGTGTCGTTAATGTTTGCCATCTATAAAAGAGTACACGTTTTAGTTAGTTTCGATATAATCCTCGTTAAAATAATTACCCAGCTGATTAAGAAAACCAAATTATCTTAACAAGGGCTAAGAACCATATTTCACCCCAATCCATGACGGGTTTGCCGCGGATCACTTCATGGAGCTATTTAGGCTGGTAAACGCTTTACGAATTGCAATCCAAGATTACAACTCTTAGACACTTGTGGGATCCTAGGTACTCATAGCACCCGTTTGGCATGTTTGATCCCTTCCCTCACAGATTCCTCATTAATCCGCTTTGATAGCTCTACTAAAGCTCGACAACTACCAAGGCGTATTAAGTCTTTGAATTGTAAATCGACTGTCAAGATACACGGTGGTACTCTAGCCCAATGACCGGCTCGGCTAAAGCTCGACAACCGACCCTTGGGAGTTGCCACACGCATGTTCTACACAGTTACGCAAAACCGACCTCGGCTAAAGCTCGACGACCGATCTTGTTTCACTAGATTCGGGTGGTGTCATCTTACGGGAGGCGAGTGATTTACATTTGAGAAAAACGGGTTTCAGTTTTTCAAGTGGTCTTGTGGCGCGCAAGGTTTGTAAACCAATTCAAAACTCTTGGTTTTATTATTTTGAAAAATTTTCAAGCGAGCGAAGAACTAAACAACCACGCAAGAAAATAAACAAAACACCAACCACGCACAAAATATATCCGGTAACATGCCCCTAAACCCCATGCGCTTTCCCCGTGAGCCAAACGAGGAAAGCAAGGCCAAACTAAGGACACAACTAAATAGCCCAGCTGGAAGTGCTCCCACTGAATCCGTCATCTCCAATGAACCTCCGGATCCACCAATAGCCGAGACGTCTCTTCCACGACTCTCGATAGATGTCTTCGGTCTTCTTTTACAAATACATACAAAATATTTGAAAAGAAACGGCATGTAAGCCGCGAAATTCTAATTTAAGCTAATTCTAACAATTACAAAGAATAGCAACCGGCATGCAAGCCGAAATAAAGTACAAAATACAAGACCGAATAAATTTAATTATTACAAACCAATTGTGGTACAAACCACCAAATGAATGAATAATCAAATACAACCAAACAACCAACACATAGGTCTAATGGGCAAGGCGTTACCGGATCAAATAACAACCACAAACAACAACAGGGTGTGCCACAACAAAACCGTGTAAAATGTATCTCAATTAAGATTGTTCAAACATAGCTAAACACTCAAGGCACAAAGTGAACAATCCTTGTACATATGCATTAGTACCCCAAACACTTTGAACATACATATTCATATATACACAATACAAGTATATGCATGTGTGCATTTCATGCCAAAAACCACCCAATACATATAAATGTACGAATCAAGACACATATGGGGCTTTTCAAAGTCCAAACAACAAGGACAGATTCTGGAAAAACAGAATCGAAAGGAGCTAAAACCGAAAATTATTTTTCTTTTTCAAAAAGGACAAAAACACTGTTCATGACATCCTTCACGGCACAGGAGCTTTCACGCCCTTTCACGGCCCGTGAAGCCTATGAGCTCCACGACTGTGACACAGTAAAAAACCTTCACGACCAACACCCCACGTAACTGGTCGTGAGCTTTCACGACCGTGAAGAAATAACCTTCACGAGACTGGTCGTGAGCCTTCACGACCGTGAAGAACAAGCCTTCACGACCCGTGAAGACATTCTGGACAGTTTGTTCATTTTCGGTTTTTAAGCCAAAAAAGTGCAATTTGTTTGTAGATTTGGCTCTAATACCACTGTTGGAACACGGTATAGAGCAAAACACAGCGGAAGCACAAACAAAAGGTTAAAACCGTACAAAAACGGGTCCATAACATGTTCCAAAGTGAGAATCTTCTACAAAACACAATTGCAACTTAAAGAAACAAAGGAGAGTAGAAAGTACCTCCTTACCATGCTCAAAATCGGCTGAAGCTAGTGACAAATTGGGATGCACGAGAACTCAAGTGAATCCTCCTCTATCGTTGATCCACACCAAGTAACCACGATCCCAAAGTGCTAGCAATCTATCTAGTGAACGTCTCTCACGAGTCCACCTTCTGGAACAGCCCACTTATGTCTCCTCTTGCACCAAGAAAACTCATACAATACACTCAAGAACTCAAACTTAGTGTATCAAGTATGTAGGCACCAAGATAGATGTTTCTAGAGAGAGAGAGAGAGTGTAAAGTTATGTCTCATACATGAACCATTATTGATCCAGACCCCAAACCCTTGTTTTGGCCGGATTGTTAAGCCTCATCTCATTGGACCAAAAGATGGTCCAATCAAATAAGAGATTTTCATGCAGACAGTCCTTCACGGCCTCTCACGGCCCGTGAAGAGCCCGTGAAGACTAAATGCGCCACGACCGGCCATAGTCCTTCACGGCCCGTGCCGCGTTCGAGTGACTCGTGAGGGCGTCTCCTTCACGACCCCTCTACGACCTCTCACGACCCGTGAAGACCCCACGAGCCGTATGAGAGTCGTTGAGTCAAACGAGAGGGCAGTGGGCTTCACGACCCGTGGAGCATCCCTCACGGCCGTGAAGCTCCAAAATCAAACAATTTGTTTTTTGGACCTTCTCTCTTTATCAGTAAGCTGTCGGGATCAATCCTTGGTGTGTGACCTAATAGGCTCGCACTTCATCAGCAGTAACACCAATGTACTTGTGTTAGTGGGCAGACTCTAACAACAATAATGATAAGACAACACACATTACGCCTTTTGACCATCACTGGTACTTAATTAAAATTAAGTACTCCTGTGGTCAAACCCTAAGTGGATGAAATAACAAACACATGGCATGAACTTGATGCTGATGCTCCGACTGGCTCCAGCATCCATGGCATCCTCTCTCTGCTTGTCTTGATCCTTGTCTTGATACTTGTCTTGATTCTTGTCTTGATTGTCTCCAATATTACATGTACAAATATCAAACTAAGTTGTTACAATTTTGATAAAATAGTGCCCTATTACAAAATAATTCAAAGGCACGCAGACCCGCTAAAACTAGTACTTTTACAAAATTTGAATAGGGGTTGTAATAGGCACACAGGCCTCCCCACACCAGATAAAATAAATGTAAAACCAAGCACAAACAATAAAGTAAACAACCACAAAATGATCCACAAGGTTTTAGGCGTTTGGCTTAAAAGTAATAAACAACCAATTAAATTCAGAAAATTAAATAACAATAATACATGCATTATAAACCATCATACATATATATAATCCCGGGTAGATTCAAACTTGAATCTTTAACACCAAAACACAGACTGGTTTTGTGTTAATCTTCAACATTCAACCTAGACCACAAACTGGGCCTAAAACTGGGGCTTTTTGTTAAATATCTCAAACTGGATAAAAACAAAAAATACCACAAGGTTAAACGTCAATATTATTAAATACATAATAATAAAGCTGGAAACTTGATTTAAAAATTCAAGAGCTTTGATCTTTTAATAACCTCAAGTTTCACACATAATTTATACAAATATAGATAAAACATGTAAACTAAAAACTTTTTCCGTTAAAAGTCAAAACTTTGACCTTTTACCAAAAACCAAAGTTTCTCACATAATAAATGTATAAATAATAAAAAAAAACAGATAATCTGAAAACTTTAATTGGTTAAAAGTCATAAACCTTGACCTTTGACCAAATACCAAGTTTCACGTAGTTTAATATATAAAATATATAAACAAAAACTGGAAACTTTTAATGATAAAAGATCAGAACTTGATCCTTAAACCAAAATCAAAGTTTCACAAAAATATATAAAATATATATTCAATCAGCAGAACTGTTAAATTAATCAGGTAACAGATCTGAAACTTGATCTTAACCACAATACTAATTTTCCCAAATATATATATATTTAATCAGCAGAACTGGAAAATTAATGAAGTAACAGATCAGAAACTTGATTTTAACCACAATACTAATTTTCGCACGCGCGCACACACACACACACACACACACACACACACACACATATATATATATATATAATATAAATTATGAATAACTTGTTCCCCACCGAGACTAGAACTAGGCTCTGATACCACTGTAGGGATTTACAGGGTACAAACATGCATAATGGAAAATAGACTTGCAAATCCCGTTACCAGAATCTCAACTGGATCAGGTGGGGATACATAACAAATAATCATAAAACTAGTTATATCATGAAAAATACATGTCCAATATCAGTTATTATCTAAGAGATTGAAATATACTCTAAAACTGCTGAAGGGGGATACACAGCTACTGCACCCTAGAATTAGCTGCTAGACCGCCAATACTGAACAATAAGTGTGTATAAACAATGGCCGGCAAAAACCTGACTTGGTTTTGCCCTTAATCGCCGCCGCCGTGAAGACCCGCCTCAAAGGGGTCGGCTTCGGGTTCGCGCCTCTAAGGCCGTCGAGGTGGTGGTGGTACGCCGATCGTAGAGAGAGAGGAGAGGAGAGGGCTTGTGTGTTTTGTAGGTTATTAGTATTAGATAACTTTCAATTAGTTAAAAATTAGTTTTAAACTAAGGTTTAAACCTCTTAAATAGATATCCTCTTGGGCCTAAGCCCTTGGACCATAAAACCCGGTCCATGATCTATAACTTTAATCCTATTACAAAACAACCCCTCCTAGTTTAGTTAATATTAATTAATCGACTGTTAATTAATATTTTTCCAACCAAACTTTATTTATTAAATATTTAACTAATATTTAATATTCTCTTTCTCTAATAATAAATATCTATTTATTATTTACCTCTTTCCTGATAATTAATTAACTATTAATTATCTATTTTATACACATTGAATTATTCCTGGTTCATGAGTTGGGTGTGCAGCTGTGACCTTTTAGTGACTCATAGTGTCCATGGAAGTGATGACATGTGTACACTATCCCTGCACACAATCTATTAGATTGGAGCACATGCCTCATCTACCGTTTGTTTCTTAGCACTTTTCTTCCTTGCCCTTTGTTTCAGCCTACTCTTAGGCCTTTGCTCCCCCTCAGCTGTTTGAGGTTCTACTTCACGTGTGAATTCTGAGCCTGAAGAGGAGCTAGAAAATGTGTTGGAATGATCATGATGAACTCTCCCCCTTTTTGGCATCATCAAATTATGAGGAGGGAAAGTCACCAAAGGGAGCAGTAGTTTTAACAGGGGCAGTAGGTGAAAAAGTAGAAGGGGTAAAAGGTGGAAGAGTAGTTTGGGTAGGCTGAGGTGAGGTAGAGGGAAAGGTAGGAGGAATGGGAGGTTGTCTAAATGTAGGAGAGTGAAATTAAAGGTGAGAGGGGATAGGAGAGAAATGAGGTTGGTGTGTAGATGTAGATGGTTTAAGGGATCTCATTTCTCTGTGAAAAGAACCAAATTCACCTATAAGAACATCTTGTCTACATCTAGAAAGAAAGGCTTGGTGGTTGATAGAGTCCTCAATATATTGATGTCGAGTAGGGACTTGGAGAATTGGAGGAGGGATGTATTTATAGACGGAGGGAGTGTGAGGTTTAATGTGGTGTAGTTTGTTTAGTAGGTTGGAAATGGTTTGGTTTAGGGAATCTATAGTGGCTTGGGGTAAGAAAGAAGTGGGAACAGTAGTGGGAGTGGGAGGTTTGGATAAAAGTTTATCTAATTTGGCTAGAACTAGTGAAAGATCAATAGGGGTAAGGGTAGGGATAGGCGTGGGTATGGGTTGGGGTTGGGGTTGCGTTTGGGAGATAGAAGTGTTTTGATTTTGGGAGGTAGAAACCTTTAGTGACTCAATCTCTTGGGTTGGATGGGATAGTTGAGTTTTTGTTTTGGTTTGGAATTGGAAGAAGGAGGTATGTAAGTCATCAATCGTTTGTGAGATTAAGAGGATGATGTGAAGTAAGAGAGGGGTAGGTTCTGATTGGGTTGAAGTTAAGGGTTGTGATTATGAGATTGGGAGTAGATAAACAATAATAGGAATAGTTGATGGTCCCTCACTTAGGCTGGGGCTTGTAAGCATAAGATCATGGGGAACAGAAATGGTACCCTGTACTAATGATTGGTTCAAATCACTAGCATCGGCAGTTAGTGAAGGGACATGTGTAAGAATAAAATCAAAAGTAGGCATAAAGATGTGAGATTGAGTGGGGGTTACACTCAGTGGGGCATCCCTTTGTACATCAGTGAGCTTTTATGAGCTGACTGAGGGCATAGGCAGACTCAATGCATGGGTAGAGATAGTATGACCATGGGTTTGGGTCTGTCTTTCAATAGTATCACCCTTTTGGGAGGGTAACCCAGATTGCAGGCTTTCCATTTTTACAAACATATCCTATTGTGAGGATGTATTCATTGGCTTAAGGAGTTGATCAATATCCATTGACTTCCCCTCAACATAAGAGGGAATCACTAGTGTTGAGGTTTGAGGTGTTGACACAACTACCTCTAAGACATGTGAAACAAGCACACACTCAAGAGATCTATAATATGTGGGGATAGCAGAGGGAGTAGAACCAGTGACTATTAGAGGTGCACTAGAGCTTGGCTGTTATGGAGGTAGAACAACTTGTAGGGAGGATTGGATCTCACTGGTTGGGTCTACCAAGTAAGTGTCCTCAAGACTGGAAACAATTATACCAGAGGGATGTTTCTAAAGGCTAAGGCTAATAAGTTGTTCAAGTTGATCAGAGACTACATCCTCCTAAGTGGTAGCTTCCTTGTTATCACCTCCAAAACCAATACTTATGAAGTCTTCCTCATCATCACCACCCAGGCTTAGGTGTACAGTTTTAGTAGCACCAGGGGTCTCAAGTCCAATAGTCTCAATTAGCAAAGTATCCTCTTGTGAAGGAGTAGGAGCAATGTAACCTCCTACGATTGGACTTAAACTTAGCGTCCTTGAAAGTCTCTTCCCAAACTTTTTGACACCCTTTCCTTTTAGGAAAGGTTTGAACCTTTTCCCCAAGATGGCAGTTTGCTTAACAGCAGCTGCAATGCTGTCCATGTTCTCCAAGCTTTCACCCTCAGCATCTCCTTGCTCTTCATCCTCAGAAGACTCCTCTTCATCATCATCTTCACTTGAGCTATCCATAACTGCAGCAAAGCTTCTTGACCTTGTATGCTTAGACACAAGTGCAGTTGAAGGAGCTTTAGCATATTCTCTCATCTCCTTGGTTGATAGCTTCCTTTGCTTCACTGATTGCCCATGGTTCATGAGATTACCATAGAGCCCAACCAGTGACAGTCCCTTAATCTTCTTACCATGTTTTAAGACAGTGATGAAGTGATCCCATGTTTAAGGGATGGAGTCTAGGAATTTGTTCACCAATTCCTTGTTGCTCTTTGGAACATCTGCCCTCCTTAAGTCATTTACGAGGCAGTTGAACCTGGTGTAGTTCTGGGTAAGACTTTCACCTTTATGAGCAAAGAAGAACTCATATTTTCTTACAAGGAGGAGTTTCTTGTTCTCCTGCACCTCTTCAGTATTGGGATTACAGGGTACAAATGCACAGCAGAAAAGAAACTTAAATCTCATCCCAAGATCACAACCGGATCAAGTAAGGGAACATGGAAAATAATATTTTAATCATATTAAACAGATATATATATATATATATATATATATAATAGTAAATAAGGTATAGAAAACATACCCTTGGACTGCTATAGGAGAATACACAGCTATTGCACCCAAGAACCCGGCTGCTGACCGCCAAAACAATACTTGGAATAAAACCGTCACGTGTGTGTACCAGCTCAAAAGCCGCCCCTTCGCTAAGGTCGCCGAGAGGAGTGACCGCCACAATGGGGTCCTCGGTTCGTGAAGTATCTGCCGTAAACCACAATGAACCGCTGCCACAAAGGGGCTGGCCACCTGCTGTCGTCACGCCGCTATCGCCGGTCGGCGATGGTGGTTGTGTCCTTCTTGGTTCAAAGTTGGGTGTGCAGCTGTGTGAACCTTTAGTGACTGATAGTGTTCATGGATATGATGATACGTGTACACTATCCCTGCATACAATCCATCAGACTCCCACTTATGCACGATAATTACACTACCTTGTACATCATGAACCTAAGGAGGTCCCCAGCCAGACACTTAGGCTAACCAAGACTATAAGTTCTCTTATGTCCAGAGATTTTGTAACCACCTTCTTTGGTTTCCTAGCTTTTCCTTTTGCTTCACGATATTCCATAATGTGGATTTCAGACATGGAGCATGTGATCTATTCTGAAAAATCCAGATTATATTTCTTGACTTCTGATCTCGACTAAGTGCAGTTTCGGAGTTTACCAAATGATATCCATCATTCTATCCGAGCGTGGCCACACATTTTATATAGTCTTAACCGTCAAGGGGCCCTAGAATATCTCCTCTCTATAAAAGAGAGTGCAAATCCCTTCTTGACTGCTTGCATTTGAGATCACGTCTTCCACTGCACTCAGATACGCCCGTTATAGTTACCCTGTTACGGCGTAACGTTAGGATGTTCCAAAGTACAGAAGTTCTCGTGCCCCAAACCAAACATCTCAGGTCTAAGGACAACAAATCAGCTAACTCATGTCAAAAGGCTCCATGATGTTAGTTTGATGCGGATCACCTCCAATATTTGTACCTCTGAAAAATATCTATAAACACTTGGCCACAAAACTCGTGCTGTTGTTCTGTATACGAATAATCCATCAAGTATTTATAATAGCGTTAGTATCTCCCTGATGTAGCTCCCACCGCATCAAGTAGCTACGGAGTAATTTTGATATAACTGTTGGGTTTTACAGGTCACAATCCATACTTGTGTTATTTTGATTCATAACCAAATTGGTTTGAACCAACTCAGAATTGAACTAAATATAATACAGTTATTATTCTTAAAGCGGAAAGAGAATAACAAACTTAATCCTAAAACCCTAAAGGATTAATGATCTTGGCTTATCACGAGTGTGTATGCCATGTATGTGGTATTCGAAAAACATAAATATATCCATATAGCCATTATCGAAAAATGCATCCACAACAAACAGGATTGAATTAAACTTAGAACAAAGTATACAATCAATCAAAAACTTTATACTGGAAATCGAAATATGTATATACATACATATACCCATTGATTTCTCTACAGGCACCACGAACAAGTTTAGATAAAGGTTATACCTGAATTGCTCAATGATAGTCCACCCGTAATCAGGTACACCAAGAGCCTACTAGAAAGGCTTAATCCACACTTCAAGATTCTTGATCCTCTTGTTGCCTTAAATCAGCAAAATCGATAAACCCCCTTGGGAGGGGGGGTTTCGGCCGTCGACTTCCAAAGAGAGGGGGAGAGAGTTTTTCTTTTGTTTTGTTCAAAGTGATTAACCTAATTGTGTAGGTTTAAACTCCTATTTATAAATAACTTTCTAGTTATCTTTAATTAGGAAACTTTGTTTAAACCATTTATTATTAATATAAAGTACATAATATATATACATATATATATATATATACCTTAATATATTTTATCTCTTTAATAATAACAATTGGTAACAATAACCCTTTTAGATAATATCCAAGATATTAATCCAATAATTAACAATATATATTTATTAACTAATAAATATATATATTCTTGTTAATTAATTAAACTTGGTTATTTTATAACTCTCTACACTGGTTTATGACTAACTGTCATAATACCTATCTTTCACAGTGTAAATGAACTTCTTGAATTACGTACCAAATCCTATTAATAACATGACTTGTATATCATGGATAAATAAATATGCTAAAAATGGAGAAATTTTAAACGATCATATTAAACCTCCTATTTCCATCACGCAGAAATGTTTAATACATAATCATAAGTCTTAAAATTTAATCCATACAATTTAATCAATTACTAAAAAAGTAGCTGTTAGGTCCCATTTACTGCATTCCAATAGAACTAGCATGTCTCTCATGCTTTTCTCTAGCAAGAGCTTTAGTCTCCCCTTCCGATGATCAGCCACGTTGTCATCTGCTAGTATCTTGCATATCCTCACATCTCCCCTTCCGATGATCTCTCAGATGATGTAATACTTTCTAAGTACGTTCCTAGACATAATATATCAATCGGTCTAGAGATACTAACAAAACTCTTAGATCCGAGATAAAATTCCTCATCCAAACCGCTTCCTTTGCTGTATCATTTGCCACAATGTACTCATCCTCTGTAGTCGAATCTGCTATTGTATCTTGCTTTTGGCTTTTCCAAGATACCACTCCTCTGTTTATGGTGAAGACAAACCCTGACCGTGACTTAAAGTCGTCTCTGTCCGTCTGAAAGTTCGCATCTATGTAACAAGTTACACTGATTTCATCCGTGCTTCCTCCAAAGACCAAGAACATTTCCTTTGTCCTTCTCCAAACATGAGAATGTTCTTGACAACCACCCAATGGGCTTCACCTGGATTTTGCTGATATCTACTCGTAAGGCTTATGAAGTAAGCAACATCGTGTCTGGTACATAATATGGCGTACATAATCGATCTTATCGCCGAATCATAAGGAACCGATTTCATCCTCTTTTGCTCTACTGGAGAAGTAGGACATTGAGCCTTGCGTATACCAAATCTCATTGGAATGAATCCTTTCTTGGATTCTTCCATCTTAAATTGTTTTAACACTTTATCGATGTATGTACTTTGACTAAGTCCGATTAGCCGCCTAGATCTATCTCTATAGATCCTTATACCAAGTATATATGCAGCCTCTCCTAGGTCCTACATGTGGAAACATTTACCTAACCAGGATTTTACTCCTTGTAATGTTAGTACAATTTTCCTATGATCACTATGTCATCTACATACAGGACTAGGAAGATTGCTACGCTCCCACTGAACTTCGTGTAAACACAGGACTCGAACTTGCTTTTGGTAAAACCAAACTATTTGATGCGCTCATCAAAGTGCAAGTTCCAGCTTCTAGATGCTTGCTTTAATCCATAAATGGATTTTAGCAACTTCCATACTTATCCTGGATTCTTGGAATCCTCAAAACCGTCCGGTTGTGCCATATACATATCATCTCTTAATTTCCCGTTAAGGAAAGCAGTCTTGACATCCACTTTCCATATATCATAATTGAAGTATGCCGATATTGCCATAAGAATCCTAATAGACTTAAGCATAGCTACTAGCAAGAAGGTTTCATCATAATCAATACCATAAGTCTGAGTGTAACCTTACGCAACAAGCCTAGCTTTAAAAGTATTCACATTTGTTTCCATGTACATCTTCTTCTTGAAGACCCACTTGCATCTAACAGCTCAACTGTGTTGTGGCAAGTCTACTAACTCCCAAACTTGGTTGTCATACATGGATTGCATCTTTGCCTTCATGGCGACAAGGCATTTGTCAGACTGCCTGACATAGCGTCCTCGTAGGATGTGGGTTCATTAAGATCCCCTTATTTTTGAGCAACTAGAAATCCAAGATATCTATTTTCCTCAATCCGAATCCTACTGGACCTGCGAAGGTCTTGTGTTTCTAATTCCTCCTCACCAATAGACTCGGGTTGGGACTCAACAATTCTTTGTTGAATTACTAGTTCCACAAATGGTGGAGACATACCTTCATCTTCTTCAATTTCTTGAAGATCTATTTCTTTTATGTCATTTTGTGTATATAGAATCTTATCTTCTAGGAGCAACAAAGAATTTGTTGTCATCGAGATTATAGAAAAATTATCCTAAGGTTTCCATACACCTTAGGATAACCCACGAAGATACACCTATCCGATTTGGGTCTGAGTTTATCCGAGAATGGTCGTTTAACGAACGCCTCACAACCCCAAATCTTTATGAAAGACAAGTTGGGCTTTTTCCCAGTCCATAACTCAAACGATGTCTTTCTTTTCTCCACAAAATTAGTTGGAACTCGGTTCAGCATAAAAGCAGCCGTTTCGAGTGCATGACCACACAACGACATTGGCAGACTAGTTTCACTCATCATAGACCGAACCATGTCAAGCAAGGTTTTGTTCCTCCTTTCTGATACACCATTCCACTGTGGCGTATACGGAAGTGTGAGTTGTGAAACAATCCCACATTCCTTTAGATGATCTTCAAACTCCTGACTCAGATATTCACCACCCCGTTCAAACCGAAGCAGCCTTATCTTCTTCTCAAGCTGGTTTTGTACTTCATTCTGAAATTATTTGAAGAAATCAAAACTTGTGTCTCATAAGATACACATAACCATGCCTACTGAAATCGTCAATAAAGGTAATGAAGTACCGGTATCCCCCTTTGGCTTCTTGACTGAAAGGACCACACATCTGTGTGTATATTATCCTTAGTAGTTCGTTTGACCTTTCATTCAGACTGTCGAAAGGTTTCTTTGTTATCATGCCCGACAAACAAGATTTGCAATTGTCAATTGATTCAAGATCAAATGACCCTATAACTCCTTCTTGATGAAGTTGATCTATGCATTTCTTGTTAATATGTCCGAGCCGACAATGCCACAGGTAAGTATGGTTCAAAGTGTCATTTGACCTTTTACTTATATGATATATTTTCTTGTCATCTTGTAGATTTATTATATATAGACCATTTTGTGAACTTGCTTTAAAATATAATTAATCATTTTTAAAGCACAAAATTTTTTTCCTACCAACTGACAGGTAAAACCACTGTCTATTAATAAATCATACGAGATTACATTCTTGATTAATCTAGGAACATAAAAACAATTTTCTTGTTCAATAATTAATCCCAAAGGTAGCATATGACTATATGTCCCTACAGCTTCAGCTCCAACCATGAAGCCTTCGCCAACTCGTAAGTCCATGTCCCCCTTCCTTAGTTTCCTACTCCCCTTGAATCCTTGCAAGTGATTGCATTTGTGATGACCACATCCGGCATCGAGTACCCATGATTCAAAAGAAGCAACTAAGAAATCTATCATAAAGATACCTGCCTCATTAGGCGAGCCAATGTCCAGCAAATTAATGTTGAGTGAGTGCTCGCAAATATCCTTGCTACCGCAAACTGGGCAACAAATATCACCTAGCTCGTCAATCTAGTCATCTTCCTCCATTGATTCAACTTCTGTTGTACCAAGGATATCAGGTTGCATTTGGTCACCTATACACATTAGAAACTAGTGTATACCAGCAATAGTTAGTTCTTGTCCTCCAAACTCACTCACTACCTTAGCCTGATCGTGATCTGTCAGAATCCCGACCAAAAGCATCATAAGTTCTTGTTCACTGACTTGTAACTCCAAATGAGGTAAGCAATCAAACAACATTCTCATATTAATGAGATGATCGCTCAGTGACTGGAGTTCTTTCATCTTCTGGGAAAGAATCTCCTTCATTAGCAGAAAACGTCCACAACGTTCACTGCCTCTGAACCGCTCCTCTAAATGTTGCACGACCTCAAAATAAGACTTACTTTTCAGTTCATCCTGTACTCGGATTCTATGGACACTACAACAAAACAAATATTACATTTTTTAGTGGCCTTCGCCAACCGGTAGGTCAATGTCCCCCTTCCTTAGTTTCCTACGCCTCTTGAATCCCTGCAAGTGATTGCAAATGTGATGACCACATCCAGTATCGAGTACCCATGATTCAAAAATGGTAACTAAGCAATCTTTCATAAAGATACCAGACTCGTTGAACCAACGTCCAGCAGATTAATGTCGAGTGAGTGCTCGCAAATATCCTTGCTACCGCAAACTGGGCAACAAATGTCTAGTAGCTCATCAATCCAGTCATCAGCCTCTATTGATTCAACTACGATTGTATCAAATATATCCGGGTGTATTTGGTCATCCATACACATTAGAAACTCGTGTATACCAATGATAGTTGATTCATGTCCTCTGATCTCATCTACTACCTTAGCCTGATAGTAATCCGCCAGAGTCCCAACCAAAAGCATCAAAAGTTCTTGTTCACTGACTTGTGACCTCAGAAACGTTAAGGAATCAAATAACCTTCACATATTATTGAGATAATCGCTTAGTGACTAGCCTTCTTTCATCTTTTGTGAAAGAATGTCCTTCATCAGCAGAAAGCGTCCATAGCGCTCACTACTTTTGAACCTCTTCTCCAGACCTTGCATGACCTCAAAAGTTGACTTACTTTTAAGATCATCCGAAAACTTAAATTATGTGGAGATTATCAGAATTGACATGACATCAGATTCATCAGATGGATACTTATAATATGTATCATACTCTCTATCGTGAGCAGTGTATTCGGATCGTGCTAGAGGTGGCTTATCAACTGTGTACAGCTTTCCCCGTGTCCTTAGGATATTCCTAAAGTGCAACCTCCAAACTGAAAAGTTCAGTCTTGAAAGCTTCCACTTATTCATGATGAGACTAAGAGACTCCTCAGGTGAATAAAACGGTATAATATATATATGACATCCATAGAAAAAGCAAGAAAAACATTTTAGTAATTAATTCCTATAAAATAAATTATAACCCTTTAAATAAATTTATTTTAGAATAGGATCTATATTTCACACGTGCCGGTGCACAGTTTGGGCACGACAACACCGATTCCGTGTTATTTCTGGTGGGTATAAACCATACCGATCGTATTTAATCCAAAACACGACTCCTATATCTTTGAGACATCGAATGAAACATAATTCGTACATATTTAGTCCTCATAAGTGCAGTTTGGGCCCATCACATCAGGAAATCATCAAAATAGACCTCACCACAAAAGAAGGGGTGAACTCTGACCCGTCAAATAAGGGAATTGCAAAGTCTTTCACCCCCTCCCCATATCGGTTTGAACCCCGGTGTGCACGGTTTGCGCACGACAACACACCAAGGTAATGGTAGCAGGAAGGTGTACCATTAGATGGGTAGCACTACAGGTCTAAGATTTTAAAGGGTTTTTTGTTCCTAAAACTTTGCCAGTTTTTCCGTATTACAAAACTTGTAAAACTATTACCTTTTTAAGTGAAAAAACATTTCAACTTAAAAGTATATATATATATATATATATATATATATATATATATATATATAGGGGAGGGTTCCATTTAGAACCGATTTTAGTGCGAGAACCGCGAGAACCAATCTTAGCCATTGATTTGATAAGTGGAATTCATAGATGGAGAGGGTGGGGGGATCAAGTGTGGCAGGGTGTATGTAAAAAATTCATGGGTGGACAATGACATTGAAAGAGAGAGAATTTGATGGCTCAGATTTGTTCTCGCGGTTCTCGTAATAAAAATGGTTCTCAATGAAACTTCTTCCTATATATATATATATATATATATATATATATATATATATATATATATATATATATATATATATATATATATATATATAGTTTTAATGACGAGCGTGCACTAATTAACTAATATCACACCCACCCAATCAATAATAATAATAAGCCAAGACACATAACGCCTTTGACCATCACTAAAATTAGTTAACTAAACATATCCTTGAGTCTTTGAATTGCACTTTAAACTACTCCAATGTTCCAATTAGACTAATTTCAGCAACTTTTGAACACCAAGTGTTACATTAATCCATGTAATAAACATAAAATATGCTATCTCTTTACCTACAAAATCTTACTAATGTGACATTAATTATTTTGTCAAAACATATGCATAATCAAAAAATCATTTCAAGTTACAATGCATTCCTCAAAGATAAAATTCTGTTAGTAGAGGTCTTTCACTAATAATCAAAACAAACTAAAGCTCAAAGGAAACCTTGATCACGATACCACGGGTTGCCAGGTTAAAGCTAAATTTTCCAAATATCAATTCTTCTTGGATGTGCAACAGTTTCACATCATGGTCTACTACCTAATCGTTAGATGAAACAAAAGAAAAAAAAAGTTGACCAAAAGTGTGAAGAAGAGTATGATCTGTCTAATAACAAAAGGTAGAAAAAGAGAATCATATGATAGTGAATGGTGCTAAAATGTAAAGATAGTTCCAAGCTTTTCTTTGTTATCTAGTTTGTTTTGTGTTCATTGAAAAGAAAAGCAGGTCTATTAAAATATCAACTATAAGGAAGAGCGAATAAAAAGAAACATATATCCATTGCACAATTACAAGTTACCCGTTTAAGCAAGTGATTCTTAAGATATATATCTAAGTTAGGTATATATTGCCTTTAGACATGGTTGTTTTTCCTAAACTATAAGACTAATTCTTGCACCTGGCAAATACGATCTGAACTATGACATCAGATTGCTACCCTTAACGAGCCAACATGGGATGTATCATACATAAGTAGCATTCCCAAAGTCAGTATAGATAAATTAGTGCCCAGTATAAGCATAAACTAATAAACTAAAATATAATATAGGATTTGGTAGAAGAATGAACAGAGAAAATAAAATTTATGTTTCTTAATTATACCATGTGATAAACACTAAACATAAAAAATGATAGAAATATGGTTTATGTCCCGAGTATTGATGCTAATAGTGTTGTGTGATGTGTGGGTAGTGTGATGTTTTACATATAAAAAAGTAAAAAAAAGATGGAAGTTAATATAAATGATATGGAGGTAAGCTTGATTTTAAAACGAAAGCACCTCCTGTAGATCTCATTTATGTATTGAAGCATTCTTCTTCATATTTGAAGATAATCTACTTTTTAAATAAATTGGCAGATCTTTTGCAGCAACTATACCCACCCTTTTTCTTGCACATCATTATATCTGTTTGTTGTTGAAATTCATACACCCTAACATGTGATTTTAGTTTCATCTTTGTTTTAGGAATAAACACAAACACATGGAGGGCACTAAGAATGTGTGAGACAATGCTTCTTAAACAGATATAGTGATAACTGATAATCCCTTTTTCTTTAGATTATAAGAATCTTCTCAATGGAAAGAACGGCACTGAACTCGACTCTCAACCAAACCTAATCGTAGACAACGCCTTTAATTGCTTCACGGTCAGCCCTCAATGGACCTCGTTTGATGCCGTCGATCGCATCTTCTAATCTCTCTCTCTCTCTCTCTCTCTCTCTTTCTCACGTTAACCATATACAGATGACTCACAACATGCCGATTGTGATTACTTAGGATCTATAATTCTGTCGAAAAGCCAAAGAAAATATGAACATTGTTAGAACTGTATTATTGTAATAGAATAAGAGTTCAACAATAGTTGAGGGTGCTTATTGTAAATATACCTTATAGGTATATAAGCCTTGTGCTAGACAAGGAAATGTAAGGGTTGCCACAATGAAAGAAATATACTATGTGTTTATGAAGGTGAAAATGAGATTCTCTCTCAACTTTTCATAGTTAACATAGCAATCCTTCCATCTACCGCTTGTTTATTCCTAACAAACATCCTTCAAAAATCAAGAAAAGTTGAAACCTTGTTCAAGAATCAATTCTTGAAACTTAAAAAAAAGAAATTAGGGTTCATGATAGAGTTGTACCTTAATATGGATGGAAGGATGATGAATTAGAACATGAATAGATAGAAAGAGGCGGAAACCCTGATTTTAGTTAGGGGCTGGATTCTGGAAGAAATACAGTAGGAGCGTGAAAGAATGGCAAAGACACGTGGCAATATCAAGGAATGATTTGATGGGCCGGAAAAATAGAAAACAATGACCTAGAAAAATGACAAGTGTCCCCCATTTACTTTTTTATTGGAGAAGGGATATATATATATATATATATATATATATATATATATATATATATATATATATATATATATATATATACACACACAGAGGTTAATATTAATCCACAATGTATTAAATCAAAAGATTTTGTTCTTGGTTTAAACTTTATATTAGGATTAAACGGAGTCATTACAATAACACGTAATGTTGTAACACTTAGTAAACAACTATACAGCTTCCCAACATATCGCTATATTAATACATAGGGAGTTTAGAGTTTTTAGAACACCAAAATCAAAACCATAAATCCTATATAGAAAACGAAACGGTTAAATTACTTAAAGATTTCTTAACACACGAATTAAAAAAAGGAAAAGATATTACAAAAAGCCAAAATTATCCTATAATTTTACATTTAGAAAAAATAGGTTTAATAGGAGAAGATATTAAAAAAATTAAAGGTAAAATATGTATGTAAGTTTAAAATAAAAAATCCAGATATTAAAATTAGAACAGCTAATATAGAATACAGTCCTTTAGACAAAGAAGAATTTAGAAAACAAATACCAGAAATGTTAGAAAAAGGATTAATTAGAAAATCAGAAAGCCCTCATAGATCAGCAGCTTTTATAGTAAGAAATCATAGTGAAATTAAAAGAGGAAAGTTTTGAATAGTTTACAATTATAAACGTTTAAACGATAATACAGAAGATGATGGTTACAATATTCCAAATAAAGATAACTTACTAAATCTTATACAAAAGAAAAAGGTATTTTCAAAATTTGATCTAAAATCAGGATATAATCAGTTACAACTTCAAGAAAGTTTCAAACCTTGGACAACATTTACATATTCAGAAAGACAATATGAATGGAACGTTCTTAGCTTTGGGTTAAAGAACGCACCATCAATATTTCAAAGATTTATGGATAATATATTTCTTAAATATGATTTTTGTTTAGTATATATTGATGACATTTTAGTTTCCAGTGAAACAGTGTAGGAACACGAGAAACATTTACAGACGATATTTGAATAAATTAAAAAGAACGGTATAGTAGTTTCTAAAAGAAAAATGGAATTGTTTAAAAGAAAAATCTCTTTTCTTGGTCATGAAATAGGCAATGGGAAAATAGAATTACAAGCACATATTTCTACACAAAATTTGGAATTTCCAGAAAATTTTGAAAACTTAAAACAAATACAAGCATTTTTGGGATTAATTAATTATGCTCGAAAATTCATACCCAGTCTTTCAAAGTTAGTTGGACCATTATATAGTAAAACAACAAAAAATGGGCAAACACATTTTAATACGGAAGATATAAAGTTAGTAAAAACTATAAAAGAAGCAGTTAAAAATATTAAGCCATTAGAATTACCATTAGTGACAGATTACATAATTATTGACGTAGATGGTTGCAAAGAAGGATGGGGAGCAACCTTACTTTGTAAACCAGATAAATATAGTCCTAAAGACACTGAGAAAATATGTTCTTATGCAAGTGGAAATTTTAACAAAGCAGGAACAAACTGGACAAGTTTGGATTTTGAAATTCAAGCATTAATCAATGCTTTAGAAAAATTTAAGATATTTTTACATAAAGAATTTACAGTCAGAACAGACTGTGAAGTGTTAGGACCCAAGTGATTCAAGTATCAAGATCTAATGAAGAATCAAAGGCAAATAATCAAGTAAAATGAGAGAGAATGATTTACACCATTAAAACACACACTTGAGAGTATGATTATGCTAAAGATCTTGCTAATGACAATTAGTCATTACTATTTATACCCATAAGGGTATTTACATATTTGACCCTCTAAGTTCGTATTTTAATACGAACTTCACCTAAAATGTAATCTTCTATTCTATACAAAATTTGTGTCCTAACAATCTCCCCCTTTGTATAGAAAATAGAAGATGTTTGTCTTTACAGCATCATACGAGTTCTAACAATCTCCTTTCACAAATCTGCAGATTTTTGTTGCATTCTTTAAAAGCTTTAGGAGATAAGACTTGAACGATTTCTATTTGAATGTTTAGTCTTTGATTGGATGTCTTCAGAATGTTTTCTCATCTTGCAAAATCTTCACTTTAAAGTCTTGATGAAAACTTGAATCTTGAAAGTACACAGTAACATCATTTTTCTTCTGATTTTTAGATTTGCACCAGTAACCTAAGGTTTTCCAACCTCTGGTTGTATTAACTGTTTAGCATGTAGTGGTTTTCAGCAAACGCGATCTCGAGCCTTTAAACAAAACGATTTAGGAAGAATATTTGTTCTCTTCCCCTTCAATGTAGCTCTAGATCTGGTTTATTTCTTCAGAACTTCTTGAACTTTCAGTTAACCACTTTTACCGTTCTGAACTTGAATTCATTTCTTCTGTTGTTCTTTTCGTTGTCTCTCCATTGACTTGACATACGAATTTTGAAATATTAGCTCTCTTTGTCTCCCCCTTAACACATGAATCTCTTATTGATCAATAAGCTCAAAATCAACTGATTTAGTATTATAATTTCTCCCCCTCATGATGATTAGGATTCTTCATGAACATCATGTACATGAACTCTGTATTCGGCTTGATTTTGGCTGGAATATATGAACACTTGAAGCTTTGAACCCGTATCATGAAAATCAGTTGAACTAAATTCGAAGGTGTCACCACAATGATATGGCAATGAAAGTATCAGAGACAGTCTTTAGGGCACTATCTCAAAGTTTCCGTGGAAAACACGGAGATCACATAGATTCTCGTTAACACAACAGTTAGAAATTGTGTGACCTACTTTCAGCGTTGGCGTGATGTTAGCACTGGCAGGATTTACATCTAATCATCGTGAATATCACAAAAGATATCACTTCAAGATGTTCCGGTAGTCACGAAAGACTAGATATGCATTATAGATCCAACATGTGTCCTAAGAAATGAAATTGATATTCAAATAAGCTCAAGACTCAATCAGTGCATGAAAGAAGTCGGGGACTGGAGTGGTTGTCTGCTTGTTTCAATATCAACAATCTCCAAGTGAGATGTTAATAGAAATGTGCTAATTCTCCGTGTGAAGTTGAAACAATAATCTTTTAAGAGATATTTGAGTAGCTGGGTGGGATTAGTGCATTGCATCACTGGGTCCATGATGTCTAGTTCAATACCAAATCTCAACGAATGAGATCCAGTAGCAGATGTGGCTACCCAAATGTATACTATGTGGTATGGATCTTTCTTTTCTTTTGATCTCGTTTCACCCATAGCTTACTAAATATTTTTCAACTTCGCCCTCAAACTCTCTTTCCATATTAAAGTATGTACCTCTGTTTGTTGGATACATAAGGACACATGTTATCACTTTCGTAACCGAGATGAGAAATCATGTGATTTACAACAAGAATGATATGCAAGAAATTCACTGTTGAGAAGGATTGTCAAGGATGATTTGAACAATTAGAGAAATGAAGTAATCAAGGAAATTTGACAATTGATGTCACAAAATGATTTAACAATAAGCTCAATAGATTTTGTTGATCGTATGCACCCCATCACCTGTTCCACCCCTCTCAGTTTCATTTTACCTCTGCACACCAATCAGTATCCCATGATAACTGATTCTGCTCACCTAAATGACCTAGTAAGTAACCCTTACTATCTCTTTCTAAGATATGGTGAGCTCCTAGGGCAGGTCCTTCCGGTTTTGGATAGACCATAGGAGTATAAATGCCTACACTCCCTCACTCATGGTGCCTTTTCGATCAATTGAATAATAACTATCATGAATGAGCGGTTTCCAAAAAAAATGAATCATTTAGCACAAAAGGAAGGATATCAATGAGATAATGAGATGGAAGCACGAAAATGAAAGATGATCATGCGAAGGTCAACAACAAATTGAATCAAGAAAGGTATCAGAATATATCAAAGAATGAATACCTTCTTGAACAGATTACAGGAAATGAAAAGCAAAAATCTTTTTGAATTTTCAAAATTTATAATGTTTTTGGCTTTTTTATATTTGAATGTTTTTGGAGTTTTTGAAAAGATATAAAGCAGTAAAAACATAAACTCCCCCTAAATTGATGCATAAAAATCGTTTTCATCAATTAGGTGAAGAAAACAAATTTTACTCCCCCTGCAAATTACAATCCAGTTTAAAGCAAGTTATATCATGAAATAATAAAACTGCACAAAATAAGCTTCTCAAACATTAGACTCGGGCTAATGATGAACAAAATGAACTTGAATTGAATTGCAGGGGAACTCAGTCATCTTTGAAAAATTTGAGATATTAAAACCACTATAGCACACTGAGCATAATGATCTTCACTGCTTCTGAATGATCTTCATTGAGCTCCAACAATGTCTCTTTGTGTTTACCTGCAAAACGGATTAACAAAAATTGATACCCATTCTTGTTTGGGTCCAGATTTGTTAGTAGCAGGTTTTGGCATCCATGTTTGTATAGATCGAGTAATCACAGTTTTACAGACCTTTTGATTCAATGGTCCTGAATGCCACTGAGGAGTTCCATTCTTCACAACAAACTCTTGATTGATTCTTGACGTCTTACAAATCTTATATTTTCAAAGGCGGATTATGTGCTTGGTTGAGTAAACCACGAACGGATACATGACGTCTGTTTTAAGCACAAACTTCCCTGTTGATCTTGGTTTTGAGAATGATCGGCGTCTGTTGTTGTGATGAGAAGTATGATATGGCTTATCGGCACGATTCTCTTTCTTTGGAATCTTCGTTTTTGGAACTGTATTTGACGATAAATCATCTTGCATAATCTTCTTTACTTTGTACTCAGACGGTTTAGGAGTCGTCTCAGAAGATTTTTGCTTGACAGTCCAAGATGATGTAGTCGTTTTTGAAGTTGATGGACTACAGAATGATGTTAGCTTTACGAATGTTTCGGATATATTCTTCTTTGAAATCCATGCCTGGTTGGGCTTCGGCAAAGCATCATCTGTAATCACAGAACAAGCAGAATTAGAGTTACTTGTATAATAAGTATTCTGTTTAGAATTAAAAGCAGCTTGTTTGAATTTAGTGTTTTGTTTAGGAGAGTGAGTCGTTGTGGCTGAAGGTGATTTCACTTGATAGGAAGATCCGACAGATACAGTGATCTTAGGAGTCTTCGCAGCAGTTAATGTGTTTGTGAAATCTTTATATGAAAGCTCAGAACATGCAACAGAGAAATAAGAATCAGATTGGCTACTACAATGTGAAACTGAATCAAAATTAATATTGTCAGCGGAAGTCTTGGTGATTCAGCAAGTTTTGCAGCGCTAAGCTCAGCGTTTAGAATTTTAGCCATAAATTATTTCTTCTCTTTCTCAAAACTCTCTCTCTCTCTCAGTGTCCAGTGCTATCTGTAGTTCAGATATTTTCTTCTCTAAAATTGAACGAGGAACAAAGGATTGAATTGACATATGCAACTGTTGTTCAAGTCTATTGACTTTTTCCTTCAATTCAGCTTTTTCAATGCACAGATTGTCTATGATCTTTGAATAAGTTTTCAATTCACAGTTTGTTTTAGACAATTTGTCGTTCAGCTCGGCATTGGCTTGTGTCAAGTCTTTAAACTTATGCATCGCAGTTTCAATATCTGCTTGTTTTTGCTCCAATTCAACTGCATAAAGTTTGCATATCTGTTCGGCAAGTTGAAATTGCACAGACAATGTGGTCACTTGATCTGTTAACTTTGCATTGGTTGTGGACAAATCATCTGCTCTTTGCTTCTCAGAATGTAACTGTGCAGAATTCTGTTCAAGCTCTTGGAGTTTTGTAGACAAATCAGAATTCGCTTGCGTAAGCTCTTTGAGTTTTAAAGTGTCTCTGCTCCTCATAACTTCGTTAAACTGACAATTCATATCAAGCTTTTGCATTTTTCCAGTCAGTTCAGACAATTGAGTCAAAAGCTTTTCATTTTCAACTTTATAAGCTCGGAGTTTGCTCGCACTCTCATGATCCTTTTTCAATAAATCTTGATGCATCTTACAAAGTTCAGATGATTTTAATTCAAGTTTGGCATTTTCGTCTACCAAATCATCATAAAAAAGAAAACATCTCGTTCAACTTTGTTCGTAACATTTTTTCATCTTTTGTCATGAAAAAGTGCATTGCACTCCAATCTGATAACTCTTCTTGAATTATTATCCTTGTAAGATTCATCGTGATACCTGAAAAATAATTGTCAGGATCGGATATTACCAAATATCAATAATAAGAATTATCTTTAGAATTAAATCAGAGTTGTTTAAAGATAATCTTTCAGTTGGATCACAATCAACTAAGAAGTTGCGGAATCACACTTAATTGATGTTTAAGGTTTTATAACAAGAACAATTCAAGAATCAACACGAGAAAATACTTTCAAACACCAGATGTTTATTAATAACCAATGATGATTACAATATTCACCAACACCTCTAATCTAACTCTTTTGTTAGACGAAGAACACAGTTTGTTCTTAGGTTTCTATGAAACTTAGAGGCTAAAACACTTTCTGAAAACAAGTTAACAATAAAATATGAATGCGTAAAATTGCTATGATTAAGAGATGCTAAAACGATATTCTATTCCAAGTATTTATAGACTCTTGATCCTCCTTGAATAGTTGACAGTTAGGTAATCTTCTATCTTCCGAGATAATCTTGATAATCTTCAAACTTTGATAAAGATACACTTCAGATCCACGAAGATAGCATTTTCCATAAATAGCTCAACAACAACTGTTTGTTGAATAAACAGTTCTGAATTTCTTCTAACAGTCTTCACTTCAAGGTCTTCAAACAGTTGTGTATAACTGAACTAACAGTTCTGATCTTTTATACTAACAGTTGTAAAACTTTCAAGAACTGTTAGTTACAACTATTTTCACTGATTACTCTAACAGTTTTACCTTTGCATATCCAATAGTTTCAATGACTTAGCAAATTTCCCAACAATCTCCTCCTAACTTAAAGTATTGAACAACACATTCAAGTTGTTTGTTTTATAGGGTTCAACCACAGAAAAATCAACTTAGCAAAGAAAATATGTACATTAAGTATGCAAAGTTAAACTGTTACAATCAAAACATAAAAAGAAAATTACTTTTTACTTGACTGAATGGGCTCCAACCTTTCCTTCACCCTCTTCATCAGATCCTCCTTCATGTTAGCAGGGCCAAAGAACTTTGCTTTCAACATATACAGAAGCTTTGTTTTACCATGCTCAACAAATTCAAAATCAAACCTTTGAGTTTGTCCCTTTCCCATCACCATATGATAAACTCTTGACTTATCATATACTTTCATAGAACCTACTGGGAAGGCTTCGTCACTTATCAAAATGGGCATTATTTCCAGTGGATTGCATATACTTGTTAGATGCCTCATCAAAACTCTGATTTCAATTTATGCAGCTCCCCCATAGTGACTTAATTCATATGCATACATCTCTTGAATATCCCTTCTAGTCACACTTTCCATCAAATGCAAGAAACTAGAGTAGCTTTCAATCGGTTCTAGTTCTCTGACAATTGTAACCCCTTTCTTTCCAGTCTCTATCCTCAACAATTCAAATCTCCACCCAGTAATGTGGGATTTTTGGCCAAGATGCTCTGCTTCTAACTTATCAATTCTTTCTTTAACCTCTACCCTGAGTCTCTCATGAAGAATAGTTTTTACCATGTCTGCTTTTTCTGTTTGAGGCTGAACTGTTTGTTTTTCCTTCTCAACTATTGGTTTGGGAGGTGGAACTGTTTTCTTCTTTTCAACTTTCTTTCTTTTCACTCCCTTACCAGCTTTCTTAGCCATTTCTTCTTCATCTATCTCCTTTGTAAATTCAGCAGCTAGCTCTTTAGCTAATTCAAGATCTTTCTTTTCTTGTTGTTCAAGCTCAGCATCCAACCTCTGTGCTAATTCATGATCAAGCTCCTCTTGCTGTTCTTTGGTAAGTTTTAACTTTGGAATTTCAACAGCAATCTCATTTCCCTTACCTTGCACTGAAGGCATCTTCTCATCTTTCTTTGGTTCAATAATAGCAATTCCTTTGAATCCTGGCTTTGGTGTAATTGGTTCCAGCTTTTTAGATTTACCATCCAGCCATCCATCTTCTATCTTTTGTTTCATTTTGAGTACACTTATATTTAGAGTTTGAGTACCCACTGCAATCAAATGATCTTTCTTTACTTTTGACCATGTTGTGAATACTTCAGTTGTTGGGTAGTCCCCAGACATAATCATCTTATTGGTCATAACTCTGTCAACTGCTGACAACTTTTCTACAACTGTTTCTGAACTTGGTGCATCTGTTTGTTGTTGATCTGATGCAACTGTTTTCTTTTAATCTACAACTGTTTGGGCACTTGGTGCAACTGCTACTTGTTTAGTCTGCACAACTATTTGTGGAATATCAGCAGCTGTTGGTTGAGTTTGCAAAACTGTTTGTTGAATCTCAGCAACTGGCTTCAAAATTGTTTCAACTGTTGATGTTTTCTCCCCCTTTTTGATTGGAACTGTTTGTGAAGGGGGTCTAGCAGTGAACTGTTTCATTACTTGATCATGAGCTTGATGCACATCAGTAGCCTTCTTTAAAGTGTCTGACAAAAATCTGATTTGTTTGTCCTGCTTGATGATGAGCTCATTGTGCTTAGCCAGAAGATTGTCTTGTAAAGAATTTCTCTTCTTCAAATACATGTATGCCCCAAAGAATGGTACAAAATTGGAATCCGTAAATGCCTTTTGTTTCATACTAGCCTCAATGTCAGGGAGTGTTGTCCCTGTAAACATATCACTGGCAGAAATAACTGGTGTGTCACTCCTAGAACATTCCATACCAGTACCCCTCTGTTCTTGGTACTGGGGATTTCCAGAAGATGATGTGTAACATCCTCCTTACCGGCCTAGATTAATTAAGGTAATTAATTAATTAATTAATCTGGAATTTATTTGTTATGTAGATTAATTGCTTTAATTGTTGTGTGATTTATTTCTTCAAAGGTGATAGTTGTTTTATGGGATATTATTTCTTTTGATTATGTAAGGAAAATAAATAAAATAAGTTAAAGTGTGGATGGGGGGGGGGTATGGCCGGATGGTGACTTGCCCACTCCTTCCCCGTGTTATCTTGCTTGTAATATTAGACAAGTAGTGTTGAGTGTTTGTGTGTGTTGTGTACTTCGGCCGAGAGAAAGAAGAAGAAGAAGAAGAAAGTAAATTATTTCATTGTTCAATCTTTGACATTGAAGTGTTATTCTTCTTTAAGGTTAGAAATTCTATGTCATTATGTTGATTGTAGTTTAATCTCGGTTTTATAGATTTGTGTATTTATATCTATGAATTCCGATTGAAGCATATATGATGATTTGTTGATCATAGGACGTATGCATGTTATATTTTATGATCAATATGTGTTATTTATATGTTTAGAATGATTTATGGAAACTTGTATAACTTGAATGCATGAAATCAGTTTAGAAAATGAAGATTAAGAATTGGAAATGTGTTGAGTTATGAAGGACTCGGAATTCATAGGTATGAATTAGTCGGTTTCCGTTTCTTGCTCGGATTCCGACTAGAATTGCTCAGATATGATTAATTCGTGTAAAGTACTCGGATTCCGCCTTGTACTCGGTTGTGACCATTTACCTGGATTGTGACTGTTTACTCGGATTCCGCCTATTTACTCGGAATTGAGCCTTTGCTCGAATTTGTACAGTTAGTCGGAATTTGATTAATCCAGAAATGCCTATTCACTCGGATTTGATGTTACTCGGAATTCAATAGGTTGTGTTGAAATAGACCATTGATCGGATTTGATAATTTGAATATGAGCATGAGTTTATACCTCAAGTATTTGCCTTGGCTTACGAAAGGAAAGTTTGAATTAACTAAGCTAAGGAGTTGGATGAATTCACAGAATTACAGATTGTAAAGGGTAATAGTGAATTACAGTATATTGTTTGAATATACATAAGTTGATATGTACTTGTAGATTATTGGTACATGTGATATGTAAATGTATGTACTTGTTGATTTATATACATGTTAAGTATTATGCTTATTGTGAGTTGATTAAGCAAATACTGATTGTTAGTTGTTTGTTCAGGTGGAGACAAAACTCAGTAGATAAGTAGAGACTGAGTTACCTGAACTTTTGAAGATATCGGTGAGTGGATATATATCTTGGATGTATAAGATATATCACCTGATTGTTGCTCTTTGAGATGTATTCTCTTGTTGACTGTATATATACATGTAGTTTGGGAGATCAGCTTAGCGGTTGTTTTTCAGCTGGGCCTTGGTTTATGGATATACAGTACTAGCAATCGTCTTGATAGCATTTGTTGTAATCAAGAGTTGCTAGTATTGTTGTCTATTGTAACTAGGCTATCGGTAAACCTTTGCTTTGGCCGGCATTTGGTTGAAGGTCCCGCAAGACCGTCGGTTCTCTTGTTGTTTGAGCATTGTTGGTTTGGGCTGTATGCCTTGTAGGTTTAGATATCTATTTTTCTCACTTAGCTTTGTGCTAATCCCCCACTATTGAACTCTTTTACAGGATATTCCTGGTATGTTGAAGATAGAGGTGAATCTGGGATTATGGACTGATCTAACTCTGATATCTATTTTGAAATTGTAAAAAGCCTGATTTTGTAGTAATACTGTTGTAGTTTGTAAAGTTAACCAGAAAAATTGTATTTACCATGTTATATATACAATTATGTTATTATCTTTCGCGCGTATTACAAAGTTGTGTTTTAGAAAATAAGGTGTTACAAGTTGGTATCAGAGCCCAGGTTTGAGGATTTGCATTGTTGAGTTATGCAATACTCGAACCGAGGCTCTGATCAGTCCAATATTTCCAGGGTGCGTAATTAGTAAGGTAGCTATAGAGAATATGATGTGGTACTAACGGATTATAATCTGACAACTTGTGAGATGTTGTGTAGAACAGATTATGGCTGATAACAACGAGATCCCGGTATTTATCCCACAGTCCCCAAGAAGACAACACAACAATGTGTCCTCTACTGATGTCAATGATCAACACAGAGCTGGTACCTCTCACAATGGGGAATCTGGTAATCAAGATTATGTGCTACAGCTGGAAGATACTTTGCAGACTCAGAGAGATCGTATTTTTCAACTTGAGCAACAGTTGAACCAAACCCAATCTTCACAACTAACCTCTACTGTTCAGATGCCTCATATAACATCAACTTTTACCCAACATTTACCACCACCTCTCTACACCACAGCTCCGGTAAGCACGGTGTTAACTCCGTATGGATCATTCCCATTCATTTCTATGCCACAAAGAGTGTCTAATCAGCATCAAACACCACAACAAAACTTCTTTATTCCATGGTTTCCTCAACAAGAAACTAGGAACAAATGCCAATTCAAAGATTTTTTGGCGTGTGGAGCACCTGAGTATTCGGGAAGCTCAAACCCGAATGTTACTCTAAACTGGTTGAAAGAAACTGTGAAGGCTTTGGAAGCCTGCAACTGTGAGAAAGCTGAATGGGTTAAGTTTGCAATGAGACGTTTGAAGGATCAAGCTTTGGCGTGGTGGGATTCACTGATCACACACCTGCCGAGGGAGATTGTTAATGCCGTCACCTGGGAGCAATTCCAGGATAAATTCTATGAGCAGTTTTGCAATGCGTTCGACATGGCAAAGATTCAAAGAGAGTTTCTAGATTTGGCACAGACAAGTAACATGTCTGTGGACGAGTTGCTCAATAAGTTTCAAGTGACTCTTCGGTTTGCAAAACAGTGGGTGCCCGAAGAACGTTCTCATGTTCAACACTTTGTGAAAGCTTTGTTACCAGAATATCGGGGTAACACTCGTTTGGCGACATCGCTTGTCCAGGCATTCACATTAGCAAGATCTGCAGAATCTGATATCCAGGATCGGGAAAAGATGAACAAAGGATCGTTTAGCATGTTTGGTGGAAATTCCAGTGGGAATTAAAGTAGAGGTAAAGGGCAGAGTTATCATGGAAAGTCCGATCAGAGGATCAAGGGATCAGGATCTTATCAGAGCAAACCTTGGTGCCATAATTGTAAATCACGGCACACCGGGCAGTGAACGCCCCAAACTCGCAAATGTTTGAGATGTGGTGGGTTTGGTCATGATATCGGTGCATGTAAGTTCAACACCTTTGTTTGCTGGAACTGCAAAGAGGAGGGACATCGAGCTGGAAGTTGTCCAAAGTTGAAGACCACGGGGACTTGGGCAGGGGTAAGTAATACCGGAGGATCGTCTTCTGCAAGTCAGAAGAGAAAGACTGTACCTTCTGCTGAGGGTAGGGCTTTCAAGATGACTGCCAAGGAAGCTACTGGCAGTGATGATGTGATAACTGGTATGTTCATAGTTAACTCTATGCCTGCACGTGTTTTGTTAGACTCTGGTGCAAATAGATCGTTTATATCTATGACTATGTGTGATAAATTGAAATTACCTGTTTCTGTGAATACTACTCCTTTAGAAGTAGAAATTGCTGATGGTAATGTAGTAACTCTGACCACTACTGTGACTGGAGTTCAGATTAGTATTGATGGTACTAGTTTCCCTGTAGACTGCTTAGTGATGCCTATACCTGGTTTTGATTTAGTATTAGGCATGGATTGGTTGAGTCACCATAGGGCTAGTATCCAATGTCATAAGAAACTGATAACTATTCCTTTGGTTGACGGGTAGCATGTCGTGGCTCGTGGGGATAGATCTCCATCTTCTCTTCCGTTTATCTCGTATATGAAGGCTAGAAAATCTTTAGTCAAAGGGTGTGCGTCCTTTCTAGCCTATGCGATTGATGTAAAGAAAGAGAAGCGTCCGGTTAACGATGTTCGTGTTGTTTCGGAGTACCCGGAGGTATTTCCAGATGATTTTCCAGGGTTGCCACCTGTTCGCGATGTCGAATATAAGATTGATCTGATACCTGGTAGTACGCCTATTGCGAAAGCTCCGTACCGTTTAGCTCCTTCAGAGATCAGAGAGATGATGACTCAGATACAGGAATTGTTAGACAAGGGATTTATTCATCTAAGCTCTTCGCCTTGGGGTGCACCGGTGTTGTTTGTTAAGAAGAAAGATGGGACTCTGCGTATGTGTGTAGATTACAGAGATTTGAATAAGAGGACCGTTAAGAATAAGTATCCATTGCCGAGGATAGATGATTTGTTCGATCAACTTCAGGGAGCTTCGTACTTCTCGAAGATTGATTTGAGGTCGGGATACCATCAGGTTAGAGTAGCCGAAGAGGATATACCTAAGACAGCTTTTCGTACACGATATGGTCACTATGAGTTTCTTGTGATGTCGTTCGGTCTGACTAACGCTCCTGCAGTGTTTATGGATCTAATAAATCGGGTGTGTCGACAATTTTTGGATAAGTTCGTCATAGTGTTTATTGATGATATCCTGGTGTATTCCAAAATGGAGGATGAGCATGATCGGTATCTGCGACAAGTTTTGGAGACTTTAAAGCAAAACAAGTTGTATGCAAAGTTGTCAAAGTGTGAGTTTTGGTTGCGTGAGGTCAAGTTTCTGGGTCATGTGATCTGTGAAAGTGGTGTTAAGGTAGATCCGTCTAAGATAGAAGATGTGATGAATTGGAATGCTCCTAAGACACCGACAGAGATTAAAAGTTTTCTCGGATTAGCAGGCTATTACAGATGTTTCATTAAAGACTTTTCGAAGCTTGCAGGTCCGTTAACCAAGTTGATCAGAAAGGATGTTTTGTTCCAATGGAGTGCGACTCAGGAGAAATCTTTTCAGACTTTGAAGCAACTTGTGTGTCAAGCTCCTGTTCTTGCGTTTCCTGAAGGATCTGAAGATTTCGTGGTATATTGTGATGCATCGCATGCTGGATTAGGATGTGTTCTAATGCAAAGAGGTAAAGTTATAGCTTATGCTTCCAGACAGTTGAAACCCAACGAGAAGAACTATCCGACTCATGATTTAGAGTTAGCAGTGGTGTTTGCTTTAAAACTGTGGAGACATTATCTGTATGGTACAAAGTGCACGATTTGCACCGATCACAAAAGTCTGCAGTATGTGTTTACACAGAAGGAATTGAATATGAGACAGCGCCGTTGGTTAGAGCTAATAAAAGATTATGACTGTGATATTCAGTATCATCCGGGGAAAGCTAACGTGGTAGCTGATGCACTTAGTAGGAAGGGTTCGGCAGATGCAGTAAAGTTTATGCGGTTAGAGATCAAATCTGATTTGATAGATCAGTTGATGGCTGCTCAATTGGAAGCACTAAAGGAAGAGAAATTGAAAGATGAGATAATGGTGAAAAGACAGCATGAACTGACAACTGATTCTCGGGTTTAAAGATATATCAGAATCGTGTTTGGGTGCCGAAGTTTGGTAACTTGCGGGAATTGATTTGACTGAAGCACATAAATCCAGAATGTCTGTTCATCCTGGTAGCACTAAGATGTATCAAAGCTTGAAGACTTTTTATTGGTGGCCTACTATGAAGTTAGATGTTGCACGATTTGTGGAGTCATGTCATATTTGTGAACAAGTGAAAGCTGAACACCAAAAGCCGTATGGATCTCTAAGACAGTTGGCAATACCTGAGTGGAAGTGGGATCACATCACGATGGATTTTGTAACAAAACTTCCAAGGACTCAGAAGGGGAACGATATGATTTGGGTTATTGTCGACAGATTAACCAAGAGTGCACACTTTCTTGCTACTACTGAGACTGCACCCTTGAGTAACTTAGCCAAGATATATATCGATGAGATAATATCAAGACATGGAGTTCATTTGTCCATTGTTTCAGATCGGGATTCGAGGTTTGTGTGAAAATTTTGGAACAGACTACAACAAGAATTGGGGTCTAGGGTTAATTTGAGTACATCTTATCATCCGCAGTCAGATGGCCAATCAGAAAGAACAATTCAGACTTTAGAAGATATGCTTCGGGCATGTGTGTTAGAGTTTGGAGGTTCTTGGGATTCGCATTTACCGCTGGTTGAGTTTGCTTACAATAATTCTTATCACTCCAGTATCGGAATGCCGCCATATGAGATGTTATATGGGCGACCGCGCAGAACTCCTACTTGTTGGTTAGAGGCAGGAGAGAGACAGTTTGCTGGGCCAGATATTGTTCAGATCACAGCAGATAAAGTTGCAGTGGCTCGGGAAAAGTTGAAAGCTGCAAGAGTTCGACAAAAGATGTATGCAGATCCACGTAGTCGACCAGTGACTTTTGTTGAGGGAGAACGAGTTTACTTAAAGGTTTCACCATGGAAGGGTGTGATACGTTTTGGGAAACGTGGAAAGTTAGCTCCTCGATATATTGGTCCGTTCAGAATTCGTAAGGTAATGAATGATCAGACTGTGGTTTTAGATCTTTCTGATGAACTAGCTGGTATCCATGATACATTAAATGTTTGTTATCTGAGAAAATCTAATGTAGAAGATCAGACTCAGGTGTTACCGATAAAAGATTTATGTGTAGATTTCAAAAAGAGGTTGATTGAAGAACCTGTTGAGTTGCTGGATCGTAAAGTAACAAAACTGAGAAACAAGCAGATACCAATGGTTTTGGTGAAGTGGAAGCACAGTTTGGGTTCAGAATTGACTTGGGAGACCGAAACTGATATGAGAGAACGTTACCCTTCATTGTTCGAGCGCGATGAGATTCCGAGGACGAAATCTTTTTCAGGGGGGGAGATTTGTAACATCCTCCTTACCGGCCTAGATTAATTAAGGTAATTAATTAATTAATTAATCTGGAATTTATTTGTTATGTAGATTAATTGCTTTAATTGTTGTGTGATTTATTTGTTTAAAGGTGATAGTTGTTTTATGGGATATTATTTCTTTTGATTATGTAAGGATAATAAATAAAATAAGTTAAAGTGTGATTGGGGGGGGGGTATGGCCGGTTGGTGACTTGCCCACTCCTTCCCCGTGTTATCTTGCTTGTAATATTAGACAAGTAGTGTTGAGTGTTTGTGTGTGTTGTGTACTTCGGCCGAGAGAAAGAAGAAGAAGAAGAAGAAAGTAAATTATTTCATTGTTCAATCTTTGACATTGAAGTGTTATTCTTCTTTAAGGTTAGAAATTCTATGTCATTATGTTGATTGTAGTTTAATCTCGGTTTTATAGATTTGTGTATTTATATCTATGAATTCCGATTGAAGCATATATGATGATTTGTTGATCATAGGACGTATGCATGTTATATTTTATGATCAATATGTGTTATTTATATGTTTAGAATGATTTATGGAAACTTGTATAACTTGAATGCATGAAATCAGTTTAGAAAATGAAGATTAAGAATTGGAAATGTGTTGAGTTATGAAGGACTCGGAATTCATAGGTATGAATTAGTCGGATTCCGTTTCTTGCTCGGATTCCGACTAGAATTGCTCAGATATGATTAATTCGTGTAAAGTACTCGGATTCCGCCTTGTACTCGGTTGTGACCATTTACCCGGATTGTGACTGTTTACTCGGATTCCGCCTATTTACTCGGAATTGAGCCTTTGCTCGAATTTGTACAGTTAGTCGGAATTTGATTAATCCAGAAATGCCTATTCACTCGGATTTGATGTTACTCGGAATTCAATAGGTTGTGTTGAAATAGACCATTGATCGGATTTGATAATTTGAATATGAGCATGAGTTTATACCTCAAGTATTTGCCTTGGCTTACGAAAGGAAAGTTTGAATTAACTAAGCTAAGGAGTTGGATGAATTCACAGAATTACAGATTGTAAAGGGTAATAGTGAATTACAGTATATTGTTTGAATATACATAAGTTGATATGTACTTGTAGATTATTGGTACATGTGATATGTAAATGTATGTACTTGTTGATTTATATACATGTTAAGTATTATGCTTATTGTGAGTTGATTAAGCAAATACTGATTGTTAGTTGTTTGTTCAGGTGGAGACAAAACTCAGTAGATAAGTAGAGACTGAGTTACCTGAACTTTTGAAGATATCGGTGAGTGGATATATATCTTGGATGTATAAGATATATCACCTGATTGTTGCTCTTTGAGATGTATTCTCTTGTTGACTGTATATATACATGTAGTTTGGGAGATCAGCTTAGCGGTTGTTTTTCAGCTGGGCCTTGGTTTATGGATATACAGTACTAGCAATCGTCTTGATAGCATTTGTTGTAATCAAGAGTTGCTAGTATTGTTGTCTGTTGTAACTAGGCTATCGGTAAACCTTTGCTTTGGCCGGCATTTGGTTGAAGGTCCCGCAAGACCGTCGGTTCTCTTGTTGTTTGAGCCTTGTTGGTTTGGGCTGTATGCCTTGTAGGTTTAGATATCTATTTTTCTCACTTAGCTTTGTGCTAATCCCCCACTGTTGAACTCTTTTACAGGATATTCCTGGTATGTTGAAGATAGAGGTGAATCTGGGATTATGGACTGATCTAACTCTGATATCTATTTTGAAATTGTAAAAAGCCTGATTTTGTAGTAATACTGTTGTAGTTTGTAAAGTTAACCAGAAAAATTGTATTTACCATGTTATATATACAATTATGTTATTATCTTTCGCGCGTATTACAAAGTTGTGTTTTAGAAAATAAGGTGTTACAAGTTGGTATCAGAGCCCAGGTTTGAGGATTTGCATTGTTGAGTTATGCAATACTCGAACCGAGGCTCTGATCAGTCCAATATTTCCAGGGTGCGTAATTAGTAAGGTAGCTATAGAGAATATGATGTGGTACTAACGGATTATAATCTGACAACTTGTGAGATGTTGTGTAGAACAGATTATGGCTGATAACAACGAGATCCCGGTATTTATCCCACAGTCCCCAAGAAGACAACACAACAATGTGTCCTCTACTGATGTCAATGATCAACACAGAGCTGGTACCTCTCACAATGGGGAATCTGGTAATCAAGATTATGTGCTACAGCTGGAAGATACTTTGCAGACTCAGAGAGATCGTATTTTTCAACTTGAGCAACAGTTGAACCAAACCCAATCTTCACAACTAACCTCTACTGTTCAGATGCCTCATATAACATCAACTTTTACCCAACATTTACCACCACCTCTCTACACCACAACTCCGGTAAGCACGGTGTTAACTCCGTATGGATCATTCCCATTCATTTCTATGCCACAAGGAGTGTCTAATCAGCATCAAACACCACAACAAAACTTCTTTATTCCATGGTTTCCTCAACAAGAAACTAGGAACAAATGCCAATTCAAAGATTTTGTGGCGTGTGGAGCACCTGAGTATTCGGGAAGCTCAAAGCCGAATGTTACTCTAAACTGGTTGAAAGAAACTGTGAAGGCTTTGGAAGCCTGCAACTGTGAGAAAGCTGAATGGGTTAAGTTTGCAATGAGATGTTTGAAAGATCAAGCTTTGGCGTCGTGGGATTCACTGACCACACACCTGCCGAGGGAGATTGTTAATGCCGTCACCTGGGAGCAATTCCAGGATAAATTCTATGAGCAGTTTTGCAATGCGTTCGACATGGCAAAGATTCAAAGAGAGTTTCTAGATTTGGCACAGACAAGTAACATGTCTGTGGACGAGTTGCTCAATAAGTTTCAAGTGACTCTTCGGTTTGCAAAGCAGTGGGTGCCCGAAGAACGTTCTTAGGTTCAACACTTTGTGAAAGCTTTGTTACCAGAATATCGGGGTAACACTCGTTTGGCGACATCGCTTGTCCAGGCATTCACATTAGCAAGATCTGCAGAATCTGATATCCAGGATCGGGAAAAGATGAACAAAGGATCGTTTAGCAAGTTTGGTGGAAATTCCAGTGGGAATCAAAGTAGAGGTAAAGGGCAGAGTTATCATGGAAAGTCCGATCAGAGGATCAAGGGATCAGGATCTTATCAGAGCAAACCTTGGTGCCATAATTGTAAATCACGGCACACCGGGCAGTGCACGCCCCAAACTCACAAATGTTTGAGATGTGGTGAGTTTGGTCATGATATCGGTGCATGTAAGTTCAACACCTTTGTTTGCTGGAACTGCAAAGAGGAGGGACATCGAGCTGGAAGTTGTCCAAAGTTGAAGACCACGGGGACTTGGGCAGGGGTAAGTAATACCGGAGGATCGTCTTCTGCAGGTCAGAAGAGAAAGACTGTACCTTCTGCTGAGGGTAGGGCTTTCAAGATGACTGCCAAGGAAGCTACTGGCAGTGATGATGTGATAACTGGTATGTTCATAGTTAACTCTATGCCTGCACGTGTTTTGTTAGACTCTGGTGCAAATAGATCGTTTATATCTATGACTATGTGTGATAAATTGAAATTACCTGTTTCTGTGAATACTACTCCTTTAGAAGTAGAAATTGCTGATGGTAATGTAGTAACTCTGACCACTACTGTGACTGGAGTTCAGATTAGTATTGATGGTACTAGTTTCCCTGTAGACTGCTTAGTGATGCCTATACCTGGTTTTGATTTAGTATTAGGCATGGATTGGTTGAGTCACCATAGGGCTAGTATCCAATGTCATAAGAAACTGATAACTATTCCTTTGGTTGACGGGTAGCATGTCGTGGCTCGTGGGGATAGATCTCCATCTTCTCTTCTGTTTATCTCGTATATGAAGGCTAGAAAATCTTTAGTCAAAGGGTGTGCGTCCTTTCTAGCCTATGCGATTGATGTAAAGAAAGAGAAGCGTCCGGTTAACGATGTTCGTGTTGTTTCGGAGTACCCGGAGGTATTTCCAGATGATTTTCCAGGGTTGCCACCTGTTCGCGATGTCGAATATAAGATTGATCTGATACCTGGTAGTACGCCTATTGCGAAAGCTCCGTACCGTTTAGCTCCTTCAGAGATCAGAGAGATGATGACTCAGATACAGGAATTGTTAGACAAGGGATTTATTCATCTAAGCTCTTCGCCTTGGGGTGCACCGGTGTTGTTTGTTAAGAAGAAAGATGGGACTCTGCGTATGTGTGTAGATTACAGAGATTTGAATAAGAGGACCGTTAAGAATAAGTATCCATTGCCGAGGATAGATGATTTGTTCGATCAACTTCAGGGAGCTTCGTACTTCTCGAAGATTGATTTGAGGTCGGGATACCATCAGGTTAGAGTAGCCGAAGAGGATATACCTAAGACAGCTTTTCGTACACGATATGGTCACTATGAGTTTCTTGTGATGTCGTTCGGTCTGACTAACGCTCCTGCAGTGTTTATGGATCTAATAAATCGGGTGTGTCGACAATTTTTGGATAAGTTCGTCATAGTGTTTATTGATGATATCCTGGTGTATTCCAAAATGGAGGATGAGCATGATCGGTATCTGCGACAAGTTTTGGAGACTTTAAAGCAAAACAAGTTGTATGCAAAGTTGTCAAAGTGTGAGTTTTGGTTGCGTGAGGTCAAGTTTCTGGGTCATGTGATTTGTGAAAGTGGTGTTAAGGTAGATCCGTCTAAGATAGAAGTTGTGATGAATTGGAATGCTCCTAAGACACCGACAGAGATTAAAAGTTTTCTCGGATTAGCAGGCTATTACAGATGTTTCATTAAAGACTTTTCGAAGCTTGCAGGTCCGTTAACCAAGTTGATCAGAAAGGATGTTTTGTTCCAATGGAGTACGACTCAGGAGAAATCTTTTCAGACTTTGAAGCAACTTGTGTGTCAAGCTCCTGTTCTTGCGTTGCCTGAAGGATCTGAAGATTTCGTGGTATATTGTGATGCATCGCATGCTGGATTAGGATGTGTTCTAATGCAAAGAGGTAAAGTTATGGCTTATGCTTCCAGACAGTTGAAACCCAACGAGAAGAACTATCCGACTCATGATTTAGAGTTAGCAGTGGTGTTTGCTTTAAAACTGTGGAGACATTATCTGTATGGTACAAAGTGCACGATTTGCACCGATCACAAAAGTCTGCAGTATGTGTTTACACAGAAGGAATTGAATATGAGACAGCGCCGTTGGTTAGAGCTAATAAAAGATTATGACTGTGATATTCAGTATCATCCGGGGAAAGCTAACGTGGTAGCTGATGCACTTAGTAGGAAGGGTTCGGCAGATGCAGTAAAGTTTATGCGGTTAGAGATCAAATCTGATTTGATAGATCAGTTGATGGCTGCTCAATTGGAAGCACTAAAGGAAGAGAAATTGAAAGATGAGATAATGGTGAAAAGACAGCATGAACTGACAACTGATTCTCGGGTTTAAAGATATATCAGAATCGTGTTTGGGTGCCGAAGTTTGGTAACTTGCGGGAATTGATTTGACTGAAGCACATAAATCCAGAATGTCTGTTCATCCTGGTAGCACTAAGATGTATCAAAGCTTGAAGACTTTTTATTGGTGGCCTACTATGAAGTTAGATGTTGCACGATTTGTGGAGTCATGTCATATTTGTGAACAAGTGAAAGCTGAACACCAAAACCCGTATGGATCTCTAAGACAGTTGGCAATACCTGAGTGGAAGTGGGATCACATCACGATGGATTTTGTAACAAAACTTCCAAGGACTCAGAAGGGGAACAATATGATTTGGGTTATTGTCGACAGATTAACCAAGAGTGCACACTTTCTTGCTACTACTGAGACTGCACCCTTGAGTAACTTAGCCAAGATATATATCGATGAGATAATATCAAGACATGGAGTTCGTTTGTCCATTGTTTCAGATCCGGATTCGAGGTTTGTGTGAAAATTTTGGAACAGACTACAACAAGAATTGGGGTCTAGGGTTAATTTGAGTACATCTTATCATCCGCAGTCAGATGGCCAATCAGAAAGAACAATTCAGACTTTAGAAGATATGCTTCGGGCATGTGTGTTAGAGTTTGGAGGTTCTTGGGATTCGCGTTTACCGCTGGTTGAGTTTGCTTACAATAATTCTTATCACTCCAGTATCGGAATGCCGCCATATGAGATGTTATATGGGCGACCGCGCAGAACTCCTACTTGTTGGTTAGAGGCAGGAGAGAGACAGTTTGCTGGGCCAGATATTGTTCAGATCACAGCAGATAAAGTTGCAGTGGCTCGGGAAAAGTTGAAAGCTGCAAGAGTTCGACAAAAGATGTATGCAGATCCACGTAGTCGACCAGTGACTTTTGTTGAAGGAGAATGAGTTTACTTAAAGGTTTCACCATGGAAGGGTGTGATACATTTTGGGAAACGTGGAAAGTTAGCTCCTCGATATATTGGTCCGTTCAGAATTCGAAAGGTAATGAATGATCAGACTGTGGTTTTAGATCTTTCTGATGAACTAGCTGGTATCCATGATACATTCAATGTTTGTTATCTGAGAAAATCTAATGTAGAAGATCAGACTCAGGTGTTACCGATAAAAGATTTATGTGTAGATTTCAAAAAGAGGTTGATTGAAGAACCTGTTGAGTTGCTGGATCGTAAAGTAACAAAATTGAGAAACAAGCAGATACCAATGGTTTTGGTGAAGTGGAAGCACAGTTTGGGTTCAGAATTGACTTGGGAGACCGAAACTGATATGAGAGAACGTTACCCTTCATTGTTCGAGCGCGATGAGATTCCGAGGACGAAATCTTTTTCAGGGGGGGAGATTTGTAACATCCTCCTTACCGGCCTAGATTAATTAAGGTAATTAATTAATTAATTAATCTGGAATTTATTTGTTATGTAGATTAATTGCTTTAATTATTGTGTGATTTATTTGTTTAAAGGTGATAGTTGTTTTATGTGATATTATTTCTTTTGATTATGTAAGGATAATAAATAAAATAAGTTAAAGTGTGATTGGGGGGGGGGGGGGTATGGCCGGTTGGTGAATTGCCCACTCCTTCCCCATGTTATCTTGCTTGTAATATTAGACAAGTAGTGTTGAGTGTTTGTGTGTGTTGTGTACTTCGGCCGAGAGAAAGAAGAAGAAGAAGAAAGTAAATTATTTCATTGTTCAATCTTTGACATTGAAGTGTTATTCTTCTTTAAGGTTAGAAATTCTATGTCATTATGTTGATTGTAGTTTAATCTCGGTTTTATAGATTTGTGTATTTATATCTATGAATTCCGATTGAAGCATATATGATGATTTGTTGATCATAGGACGTATGCATGTTAGATTTTATGATCAATATGTGTTATTTATATGTTTAGAATGATTTATGGAAACTTGTATAACTTGAATGCATGAAATCAGTTTAGAAAATGAAGATTAAGAATTGGAAATGTGTTGAGTTATGAAGGACTCGGAATTCATAGGTATGAATTAGTCGGATTCCGTTTCTTGCTCGGATTCCTACTAGAATTGCTCAGATATGATTAATTCGTGTAAAGTACACGGATTCCGCCTTGTACTCGGATTGTGACCATTTACCCGGATTGTGACTGTTTACCCGGATTCCGCCAATTTACTTGGAATTGTATATTTACTCGGAATCCGACTTAAAATCAGAAATCCTTTTACTCGGAATTGAGCCTTAGCTCGGATTTGTACAGTTAGTCGGAATTTGATTAATCCAGAAATGCCTATTCACTAGGATTTGATGTTACTCGGAATTCAATAGGTTGTGTTGAAATAGGCCATTGATCGGATTTGGTGATTTGAATATGAGCATAAGTTTATACCTCAAGTATTTACCTTGGCTTACGAAAGGAAAGTTTGAATTAACTAACCTAACGAGTTGGATGAATTCACAGAATTACAGATTGTAAAGGGTAATAGTGAATTACAGTATATTGTTTTAATATACATAAGTTGATATGTACTTGTAGATTATTGGTACATGTGATATGTAAATGTATGTACTTGTTCATTTATGTACATGTTAAGTATTATGCTTATTGTGAGTTGATTAAGCAAATACTGATTGTTTGTTGTTTGTTCAGGTGGAGACAAAACTCAGTAGATAAGTAGAGACTGAGTTACCTGAACTTTTGAAGATATCGGTGAGTGGATATATATCTTGGATGTATAAGATATATCACCTGATTGTTGCTCTTTGAGATGTATTCTCATGTTGACTGTATATATACATGTAGTTTGGGAGATCAGCTTGGCGGTTGTTTTTCAGCTGGGCCTTGGTTTATGGATATACAGTACTAGCAATCGTCTTGATAGCATTTGTTGTAATCAAGAGTTGCTAGTATTGTTGTCTGTTGTAACTAGGCTATCGGTAAACCTATGCTTTGGCCGGCATTTGGTTGAAGGTCCCGCAAGACCGCCAGTTCTCTTGTTGTTTGAGCATTGTTGGTTTGGGCTGTATGCCTTGTATGTTTAGATATCTATTTTTCTCACTTAATTTTGTGCTAATCACCCACTGTTGAACTCTTTTACAGGATATTCCTGGTATGTTGAAGATAGAGGTGAATCTGGGAATATGGACTGATCTAACTCTGATATCTATTTTGAAATTGTAAAGAGCCTGATTTTGTAGTAACACTGTTGTAGTTTGTAAAGTTAACCAGAAAAATTGTATTTGCCATGTTATATATACAATTATGTTATTAGCTTCCGCTCGTATTACAAAGTTGTGTTTTAGAAAATAAGGTGTTACATGATGGAACAACTTCTGTTGCCGTGGCTGAGGTCTTAAAGATGTTGACACTGTCCTGCTCACCCCTTGCAGATGAAACAGTAGTGTCAACCTCAAACACCACATGATCACTCTCCAATGGGGTGATCACCTCCTCAGTGTGCCTGGGAGACAGCACAATGGGTTCCCTTTGGATATTGGATATTCTGCACAGGAGAATGCTCCTGTGCAGGGCTTACAGCTTGGGCATCAGATAGTGTGGTGGAAGGAGCACCAACAGTTCTTTTTCTTTTTCTGAATGTTATAAGAGTGGGGGCTTTTGTTGTAGCTTGAACCAAGGTAGCAGATGGAGTTGTTTGAGTGTCGTGAGCTGGGGGTTCCAAAGTTGTGGGTGTAGCAATGATGTGGGCTTCTTGCTCAACTCTGGCAGCTCTGTTTCTTGACAGAAACTCCACCATTGCAGAGAGTGGTGGAGTTATGGCACCAGAAAAATTCTTTCCATTTATCAACAATTTGCTCAATGTGGAGGCCACTTGAGCAGATGGAATCAGTACCCTCTTGTGCATTTTGAGATTTGGCAATAAAGAAATTAGAAAAACTTGCACAAATCGGGGATACATAAAAAAGAGACCATATTTGGTCCGAAGATGTTTTACCATTCCATCAAAATAGCATTTTAGAGTAGTTAAAAGAACGGTTGTTGGCTAAGCAAATTAAGGCGAAAGCAATGTTGCTCCCGAATTCATTCCATCCAGTTCTTTTGGGACTGATACACTGCTGGATAGTATGAATCACATACTTCCAGTGTGAACAAATTTACCCTTTATAGAAGGTACCCTTTCCCCTAGGGCCCTCATATCCCAGTTTAACTAACTCACCATGCAGATATTCCAGGGAAACAGAGTCAGAATACTCACCTTCGAGATCATTAAGTTGAAGGTGTTGACGTATGATATCCTCAGAAATGGAAACAGCAACATTATCAACATTTGAGTCAATCCACTGCACTCCATCTTCTTCTCTGATTGTAGCATTTTTCCAGAATTGATCAATATGTGAAGTGTAAATAGTTGGATTGATGGTGAGAGCAGTGCGAAGATTTGACATCAACAGATAGTCTATCATATCATGGAAGACATTTAGATCAGCAGGTTTCGAGAGAAATGCAAGCATGTTGTGTTCCTTAACAAACGGAAGGGGAGCCATGGCGATTTGCAAGTAAAATTCTAGGGTTTTAGCGTTTGCAAGAAGTTCAGTAAGCGTAAAGAAAACTGTGAGGAGGGAGAGACTTATATATGTTACGCATGTTCAATGCAATTCAAATTCCCTCAAATTCCATGCAAAGACTAAAATACCCTTAAAGAAACTAACAGTTGAAAGAAACAAAAGAACTAACAGTTGAGAACTATTTTCTTAATATACTACAACTGTTATTGAAAAGAAATACTCCCCATTGAATGAACATTCAATTTTCCTAACAGTTGTGGATTCCATGTACTAACAGTTGAAAACTGTTAGTTGCATTATGGACAGCTGTTCCCTGAACACTTACACAAACAGTTGTTAGACTTAATACTAACAGTTTCAAACTGTTAGTGAGAGAAAACACAGAAACACAGATAAACAAGCGAACAACTGTTATTCTAAGTTAATCATTCCAATATTGGAGATCAGAAAGTTGAACCTGCTCACATCAAATGCTTTGGTGAACAGATCAGCTAACTGATCATCAGTATGAACTTTCATAACATGAATTAACCTTTTCTCATTGCAATCTTTGATAAAATGAAACCTGATCTCTATGTGCTTTGTTTTAGAATGCTTCTCAGGATTGTTAACAATACTAATTGCACTTGTGTTATCCACATAGATAGGTGTATTCAAAAACGTCATACCATAATCCAGAAGCTGATTCTGGATCCACAAAACTTGTGAACAGCAGCTTGAGGCAGAAACATATTCAGCCTCAGCTGTTGAAGTGGAAACTGTTGTTTGTTTCTTGCACTGCCAGGATACCAACCTGGAGCCAAAGAATTGACATCCTCCTAAAGTTGATTTCCTGTCCACATTAGCTCCTCCATAGTCACTGTCAGAGTATGCCACCAATTCAAAAGGTGAATCTTTAGGATACCAAAGACCCAGTTTTTGTTGACCTTTAAGGTATCTAAAGATTCTCTTTACAGCAAATAGGTGTGACATCTTTGGACTGCATTGAAACCTGGCACAAACACACACAACAAACATGATATCTGGTCTAGAAGCAGTTAAGTACATTAAAGAACCTATCATAGACCTATACAAGTTTATGTCTACATCCTCCCCCTCAAGATCTGCTCCCAACTGTTTGTGTGTTTCCATTGGAGTACTGGCCAGCTTCACATCTTGATAGCCAAACTTGTCCAAAATGTCTTTGACATACTTTGACTGACTGAGAAATATACCTGATGGCATCTGCTTCACCTGGAAACCCAAGAAAAATGTAAGTTCTCCCATGGAACACATCTGAAATCTCTTTTGTATTATGCCTTCAAACTGCTTGCACAGACTGTCATCAGTGGATCCAAAGATTATATCATCAACATAGATTTGAACAAGCAAAATCTATGTTTTAACAATCTTTGTAAATTATGTCTTATTAATAGTGCCTCTCTTAAAACCATTCTCAAGCAGATATGATGATAATGTCTCATACCAAGCTCTAGGAGCCTGATGTAATCCATACAAAGCCTTATCCAACCTATATACCCTATCAGGATATTTTGAGTCTTCAAAACCAGGTGGTTGACACATATATACCTCCTCATCAATAGTTCCATAGAGAAATGCTGATTTGACATCCATTTGATACACCTTGAACTTGCAAAGGCAAGGAACATTCTAATTGCTTCTATTCTTGCAACAGGTGCAAAGACATCATCATAATCTATTCCTTCCTCCTGTGTATAACCCTGTGCAACTAGTCTAGCCTTCTTCTTGATTACAATACCTCTTTCATCCTTTTTATTATTGAACACCCACTTGGTGCCAATAGCTCTCTTGCCTGTTGGAAGTTCAACTAACTTCCAAACTTGCTGAATCTGGAACTATAAAAGTTCCTCTTGCATTGCTTCCACCCATGAAGGATCTTTTAATGCATCTACTGCTTTCTTTGGTTCTATCTGAGATAGAAAGCAGGCATTCACATCAAACTGTTCAAGATCCACACCACTATTTTCACTTTGCATCATACCTCTATTTCTAACAGGAGTGGTAGGATCACCTATAATCTGTTCTACGGGATGGTTCTTGTGAATTCTTAATATAGGGATGTTTTCTGCAGTCAGTACATTCCCTAAATTTGACATATCAACTTCAGATTCACTTTCATTCCTAGAAGAATTACATACCTGATCTGCAACTGTTTGATTAACAGATTCATTGTTTTGTTGAAGAGCAGGGGATTCCATATCCTTTGAAGGTTCAGCATCATAATTCATTGGACTAACGGCATTGGAAGAGTCATTTTGAAAGAAAGGAATCACTACAAAGTCTTCAGTGGCTTTGTTTCCACCAACAGTTGTTGGACTTGTGCTAACAGTTTCAGAACTATTTGAACCAGTTTGTGGATTTGCACTAACAGCTGTAGGAACACCTGCAACTGTTTCTGTAGAATACTCAAAAGAAAGAGATTTAGACAATGCATTAATATCAAATAACCAATCAGGACCATTACCTGCAATATTGATCCTATTCTCATTGAAGGAGACATTCATACTCTCTTCTATGATCCTAGTGACATTGTTAAAAACTCTATATGCTTTACTCTGAGTGGAATATCCTACAAAAAATCCTTCTTCTGCTTTACTCTCAAATTTGCCTAATTGAGACTTGGTATTAAGGATAGTGCAGGGACATCCAAATGGTTTGAAGAAGTTGATCAAAGGTTTTCTTTTAAGGAACAACTCATAAGGAGTTTTTGTTGGGAAATTTGCTAAGTAATGGAAACTGCTGGACATGCAAAGGTAAAACTGTTAGAGGAAATTTGTGAAAACAGTTGAAAACTGTTAGAAGTAATTATGGGAAAACAGTTGCAAACTGTTAAGTGGAGTATGAAAACAGTTCTGACTAACAGTTGCTGTGAGCATTACAACTGTTAGTTCAAGTGTTTACAACTGTTAGAAGACCTTGAAGAGAAGACTGTTAGAAGAAGACCAGAGCTGTTTCATTCAACAAACAGTTTCTGTTGAGCTAATCATGGAAATCACTATCTTCGTGGATCTGAAGTATATCTTTATCAAAATTTGAAGATTATCAAGATTATCTCGGAAGATAGAAGATTACCTAACTGTCAACTATTCAAGGAGGATCAAGAGTCTATAAATACTTGAAATAGAATATCGTATTAGAAGTACTTCTTGATTTGATTATTCTACGCATTCATAGTTTATTGTTAATTTGCTTTCAGAAAGTGTGTTAGCCTCTAAGTTTCATTGAAACCTAAGAACAAGTTGTGTTCTTCGTCTAACAAAAGAGTTAGATTAGAGGTGTTGGTGATTATTGTAATCGTAATCGGTTTTTAATACATCTGGTGTTTGAAAGTATTTTATTGTGTTGATTAATTGAATTGTTCTTGTGTTAAACCTTAAACATCAATTAAGTGTGATTTCGCAACTTCTTAGTTGATTGTGATCAAACTGAAAGATTATCTTTATACAACTCTGATTTAATTCTCAAAGATAATTCTTGTTATTGATATTTGGTAATATCCGATCCTGACAAGTGGTATCAGAGCCTTTTCATTAAGGCTCCTTCGATCACTCTTTGAAGGTTTTTCACAAATCTGCTGTGTTTTGTTATTTAAATCTTGTCTTGTGTTTTTCATTCATATTACTGCAATGGAGTCTGGTGGATCTTCTGATAACACTGGATCTGGGTCAAACATTCGTGTTCCCATGCTCAAACCAACTGATTTTGAGATGTTGAAGTTAAGACTCAAGCAGCATGTTCAATTAATGGACTATGCTGTTTGGGAAGTCATAGAAAAGGACCCCATTACTGCTGTTGGTTTAAATGAAACAGGAAAACCAAAGAAGAAACCACCACCAAAAACTGATGCTAAAAAGAAAGAGAGGATGATTGAGATGAAAGCTCTCAGCATTCTTCAGATTGCTATTCCTAATGAATACCAGCATCAGTTCAAGAAGTTTGATGATGCTCATGAATTGTGGAATGCATTAGAGGAGAGGTTTGCAGGGAATGCAAGTTCCAAAAGGAACCAAAGGGATCTTCTGAAACAGGCTTATGAGAACTTTACTAGTGGGAAGAATGAGAGTATAACTCAAATCTTTGATAGGTTCTATAAGCTGGTTAGTCAACTTGAGAGTGCAAAGGTTAGACTAGAACAAGATGAGATCAATAGGAAGTTCCTTAGGTCCTTAGGTGAAGAGTGGACAGTTTATGCTGCACAATGGAGAACTAAGGATTCTCTGGAAGATATAAAGTTAGATGATCTTTACAACAGTTTGATTGTGTTTGAGGGAGAGATAGAGGGAAAAAGAAAGTTTGTTACCACTAGCCACAATACTGCTCTCCTGTCATCCTCAGGTATGGACTCAAACCATTCATTAACTAATTCTATTGATGATTGTGCATGTACTAGTTCTGCTGTGGGACTTGAAGTAAACACTCCTGATGTAGTGCTTGAAGCATTTCTTGCTAGTCATGCCCATTCAAGTCTCACCAATGAGGATCTTGAGCAAGTGCATCCAGATGATCTTGAGGAGATGGATCTCAAGTGGCAGATGGCCATGTTAACTGTCAGAGCCAAAAGATTCATCAAAAGAACTGGAAGGCAGAACATGAACTTCAGGGCTGATGGCAAGGCTGGGTTTGACAAATCAAAAATTAGATGCTTCAAATGTCAACAGCTTGGTCACTTTGCAAGGGAATGTAGATCTGGTGGACAAGGCCAGAATCAAGGACAAAGATCAAACCAAACTTCATCAGCATTGGTCTCACAAGAAGGCCATGGATTTTATTGGAGTGATCAAGCAGAGGAAGCCACTCACAACAAAGCATTGATGGCATTGACTGACTCCTCCATCAAACTGGATTCACCAGAATCAGAAGACATACAAGTATCTTCTAAACTATGCCCAGGTGAATGTAGAGCTATAGTAAAAAGGTTTAGGGAACAACAAAAAGGTGTGTGCTGCTCTGAGCAGAATGGAGGAGAGAATATATGAATCTAGTGTTGTCATTGAAAGCTTTGAAAATAAAATCAAAGATTATCAGGCAAATGAACTGCAAATGGACTATGATAGGAAGTATCATAAGTGGGAGAAGGAGCAGCTTCAGGAAGAAATTGATAATCTTAAGAAAAAGCTAAGTGAAAAAGAGAGTAAGATAGATGAGCTAACCAAAAAATTGGATGGTGTGGATATGGATTTGAGTATGTTCAAAGCAACAAATCTTAAGCTTGAAACCTTGTTACAATCCCAAATCAGAGACAAGGTTAAAACAGGTTTAGGATACAAACAGACCCCACCTCCATACATTCACAACTACATAACTCCCATGTCTGATGTAGCTGATAGGCATGTCAATGAACCATTAGAAGCAGAGTTGAAGTCTGCCGATCCAAAATTTTAAAGTGAAGAAGAAGGAGTTGTGTATGAAGTGAGTGATGACAAGAATGAGGGAATTGTGAAGAAGGAAGAGGTTATTCCATTTGAAAATCACATCTGTTGTGAACCTACAGCACCAAAATCCTCTTTACAACCTGTGATGTTTGTTAAAGCCTCCTCTGAACCATTCACCAGTGAAACAAAACCTTTCAAAGAAGTTTTTTCTATAAACAGTTTCACTACTGTTGCAAACAGTCCCCAACATTACACTAACAGTTCCAAACAGAACCCAAACAGTTTTAAACCAAACATCTCAACTGTTAGTGTTAAGTCCAAAGGAAAAGAGAAGGTTGATGAATTTCAAGTTGAGAAGCCAAAGAAGGAAGCTTCAAAAGCACAATCTCAATCCAAATATGTGAAAAGGCATACTGAAGTGCCAGACACATGCAAACAGCATGGTGTTCAGAAATTTCCTCCTTCAGCATCAGTGAGAGGAAATCAAAGAAATAGAAACCAGTTTTAGTCACAAAGAACTGGTTTGCCTATTGTGAAAACCAAAATGTGCTATATATATGTGGGAGAGCAAATCACTTGTCTCACAACTGGTATCATAATCCACAGATCTATAGCACCCAGAGGCCAAGTACCAGAAAACAGGCTAACAGTTCTACAACTGTTATGCCAAAACAGGCTAACAGTTCTACAACTGTTAAATCAAAATCAACTAACAGTTCTACAACTGTTAAGCCAAAACCAAAAACTGTTAGTTTGGCATGGGTGAAATTGCAGAAACAAACAGTTTCCAAAGAGGTTAAAACTGTTAATCAATCTGAAAGTCAAACTGTTTTACAAACTGACTCAACTGTTTTACCAAATTCAAAAACTGTTTGTTCAAAAGTCTCAACTGTTAATCACAACAGTTGGAAACCACATGTTCTCACCAAATACTCTTCACACAAAATAAAGAAGTATAATTTGGAAGAAATCAAGAAGAATCAAACTCTGTTTAAGTATTATGACTTGAATGGTCTACCCAAGACCTGTATGGCCTGGGTACTTACTGCTCCTGACTGAATTTTATTTGTGCAGAGCATTCATAGGGCCGATCATGGATCAATTTGGCATGTGGATAGTGGATGCTCAAGCTACATGACTGGAAATCCATACTGTTTGAAGGATTTCAGAAAAATCAATGGAGGATATGTAGCATTTGGAGGAAATGCTAAAGGAGGAAGAATCACTGGTAAGGGAGCTGTAGAGGCAGGTACACTTACTTTCCATGATGTTTTCTTTGTTGAACAACTCAAATACAATCTGTTAAGTGTGTCTCAAATCTGTGATCATGGAAACAAAGTCCTGTTCACAGACACAGAGTGCATTATCCTTCCAAAAGATTTTAAAGTGGATGAAAAGGATGTTCTTTTAAGAACACCTAGAAAGGATAATGTATACTGTCTGGATACACAAAAGGTTGCTAAACAGAATGTATTAAGTTGTTTACTCTCAAAGGCATCTCATGATGAGTATGTTATTTGTCATAGAAGGATGTGTCACATGAACTTTAAAACCATGAATCTGTTAGCTAAAAACAATCTGGTAAGAGGTTTGCCCCAAAAAGAATTCTCATGTGATGATCATTGTGTAGCCTGTCTCAAAGGCAAGCAACACAAAACTTCTTATAAGCCCAAAGAAGTTTCTTCCATTACTACACCTTTACAACTGTTGCATATGGATCTTGTTGATCCTACATCTGTGGTCAGTATAGGGAAGAAAGCTTACTGTTTAGTCATAGTTGATGACTTCACCAGATTTACTTGGGTTCAATTTCTTAGAACTAAAGATGAAACTGCTGAGTTAGTTAAGTCTCTTATTCTTAGAATTGAAAATCAATCTGATTTGAAGGTGAAAGTCATTAGATTTGATAATGGTTCTGAGTTTAAGAACTACGAGTTAAACAGCTTTTGTGAGGAAAAAGGAATTGAAAGACAGTTTAGTGCACCTAGGACTCCTCAACAGAATGTAGTGGCTGAGAGAAGGAATAGGACTTTGATAGAGGCTGCTAGATCTATGTTAGCTGATTCTAGGCTCCCAATGACCTTCTGGGCAGAAGCAGTGAACACGGCCTGCTATGTTCAGAATAGAGTACAAATTGTCAAGTCCATAGGGAAAACTCCTTATGAGTTGTTCCTTAAATGAAAACCTTTGATCAACTTCTTCAAACCATTTGGATGTCCCTGCACTATCCTTAATACCAAGTCACAATTAGGAAAATTTGAGAGTAAAGCAGAAGAAGGATTCTTTGTAGGATATTCCACTCAGAGTAAAGCATACAGAGTTTTTAACAATGTCACTAGGATCATAGAAGATAGTATGAATGTCTCCTTCAATGAGAATATGATCAATATTGCAGGTAATGGTCCTGATTGGTTATTTGATATTGATGCATTGTCTAAATCTCTTTCTTTTGAGTATTCTACAGAAATAGTTGCAGGTGTTCCTACAGCTGTTAGTGCAAATCCACAAACTGTCTCAAACAGTTCTGAAACTGTTAGCTCAAGTCCAATAACTGTTGGTGAAAACAAAGCCACTGAAGACTTTGTAGTGATTCCTTTGTTTTAAAATGACTCTTCCAATACTGTTAGTCCAATGAATGATGATGCTGAACCTTCAAAGGATATGGAATCTCCTGTTCTCCAACAAAACAATGAATCTATTAATCAAACAGTTGCAGATCAGGAATGTAATTCTTCTGGGAATGAGAGTGAATCTGAGATTGATCTGTCTAATTTAGGGAATGTACTGACTGAAGAAAACATCCCTACCTTAAGAATTCACAAGGATCATCCCATAGAGCAGATTATAGGTGATCCCATCACTCCTGTCAGAACTAGAGGTATACTGCAAAGTGAAAATAGTGATGTGAATCTTGAACAGTTTGATGTGAATTCCTGCTTTCTATCTCAGATAGAACCAAAGAAAGCAGTAGAGGCTTTAAAAGACCCTTCATGGGTGGAAGCAATGCAAGAAGAGCTCTTACAGTTTCAAATTCATCAAGTTTGGAAGTTAGTTGAACTTCCAAGAGGCAAAAGAGCTATTGGCACCAAGTGGGTGTTCAGAAATAAGAAGGATGAGAGAGGGATTGTAATCAAGAACAAGGCTATACTTGTTGCACAGGGTTATACACAAGAATAAGGAACATACTATGATGATGTCTTTGCACCTGTTGCAAGGATAGAAGCAATCAGACTGTTCCTTGCCTTTGCAAGCTATAAAGGATTTAAGGTGTATCAAATGGATGTCAAGTCAGCTTTTCTCTATGGAACTATTGATGAGGAGGTGTATGTGTGTCAACCACCTTTGTTTTGAAGACTCAAAGTATCCTGACAAGGTATATAGATTGGATAAAGCATTGTATGGATTGCATCAGGCTCCTAGAGCTTGGTATGAGACATTATCATCATATCTGCTTGAGAATGGTTTTAAGAGAGGCACCATTGACAAGACATTGTTTACAAAGATTGTTAAAACAGAAATTTTGCTTGTTCAAATCTATGTTGATGATATAATCTTTGGATCCACTGATGACAGCCTGTGCAAGGAGTTTGAAGTCATCATGCATAAGAGATTTCAAATGAGTTCCATGGGAGAACTCACATTTTTCTTGGGACTACAAGTGAAGCAGAAGCCAACTGGTATATTTCTCAGTCAATCAAAGTATGTCAAAGACATTTTGGACAAGTTTGGCTATCAAGATGTGAAGCTGGCAAGTACTCCAATGGAAACACACAAACTGTTGGGAGCAGATCCTGAGGGGGGGGGGATGTAGACATACATTTATATAGGTCTATGATAGGTTCTTTAATGTACTTAACTGCTTCTAGACCACATATAATGTTTGCTGTGTGTGTTTGTGCCAGGTTTCAATGCAGTCCAAAGATGTCACACCTATTTGCTGTAAAGATAATCTTTAGATATCTCAAAGGCCAACCAAAACTGGGTCTTTGGTATCCTAAGGATTCACCTTTTAATTTGGTGGCATACTCTGATAGTGACTATGGTGGAGCTAATGTGGACAGAAAATTAACCTCTGGAGGATGCCAATTCTTTGGCTCAAGGTTGGTTTCATGGCAGTGCAAGAAACAAACAACAGTTTCAACTTCAACAGCTGAGGCTGAATATGTTGCTGCATCAAGCTGCTGTTCACAAGTGTTGTGGATCCTGAATCAGCTTCTGGATTATGGTATGTCTTTCTTGAATACACCTATTTATGTTGACAACACAAGTGCTATTAGCATTGTCAACAATCCAGTGAAGCATTCTAAAACAAAGCACATTGAGCTCAGGTTTCACTTCATTAGAGATTGCAATGAGAAAAGGTTAATCCAAGTTATGAAAGTCCATACTGATGATCTGTTAGCTGATCTATTCACTAAAGCTTTTGATGTAAGCAGGTTCAACTTTTTGATCTCCAATATTGTAATGATTAACATGGAATAACAGTTGTTTGTTTATCTATGTTTTCTCACTAACTGTTTGCAACTGTTAGTTTTATTGTCTAACAACTGTTTGAGTAAGTGTTCAGGGAACAACTGTATGTGATACAACTAACAGTTTTCAACTGTTAGTACATGGTGTTCACAACTGTTAGACAAACGGAATGTTCATTTAAGGGGGAGTACTTCATTTCAATAACAGTTGACGTTTGTTACAAAAACAGTTCTCAACTGTTAGCTCGTTATTTCCTTCAACTGTTAGTTTTGTTCAAAGGGTATTTTAGTCTTTGCAGAAACTCTGAGGAAGTTTGAATTGCATTTAATATTCGAAACATATATAAGCCATTCCCTCCTCATAGTTTCATTTACGCTTATTGAACTTCGATCAAACGATAAAACCCTAGAATTTTGCTCTCAAATCGCAATGGCTCCCCTTCCGTTTGTCAAATAACACAACATGCTTTCCTTCCTCTCGTAACCTGCTGATCTCAATGCTTTCCATGACATGATTGACTATCTATCAATGTCAACTCTTCACACTGTTCTCACCATCAATCCAACCATCTACACTTCTCATATCGACCACTTTTGGAAACATGCTACACTCCGAGAAGCTGATAGAGTGCAATGGATTGATTCAAATGTTGATGGTTTGGCTGTTTCAATCTCTGAGGATACCATACGCCAACATCTTCAACTAAATGATCGCAATGGTGAGTTTTCTGATTCTGTCTCACTAGAATTTTTACATGTTGAGTTGGTAAAACTTGGGTATGAGGGCCCTAGGGGAAAGGGTACCTTCTATAAGGGACAATTTTGCGCACACTGGAAGTATCTGATTCATACTCTCCAGCAGTGTATCAGTCCTAAACGAACTAGATGGATGAGTTCGGAAGCAACATTGCTTTGGCTCTAATCTGTTTAGCCAACAATCGTTGTTTTAATTTTTCAAAACTGATCTTCAATGGTATGGTAAAGCATCTCGGGACCAAATATGGTCTCTTTTTGATGTACCCCAAATTTGTGCAAGTTTTGCTGAACTCTTTGTTGCCAAATCTCCAAAAACACAAGAGGGTCATAATTCCCTCTGCTCATGTGGCCTCCACATTGAGCAAGATGCTAATAAATGGTAAAAGCTTCTCTGGTGCCATAACTCCACCACTCTCTGCAATGGTGGAGTTTCTTTCAAGAAATAGAGCTGCTAGAGTTGAGCATGAAGCCCCACTTATTGCTACACCTCCAACTCTAGAACCCATAGCTCATGATACTTAAATATCACCCTCTGCTACCTTGCCTCAAGCTACAACACAAGCCCCCACACTCATAACGTTTAAAAAGAAAAAGAGAACTGTTGGTGCTCCTTCCACCACCGTCTCCAATCCCCAAACTGTTAACCCTGCACATGTGCATTCACCTGTGTAGAATATTCAAAGCGAAACCATAGTGCTGTCTCCTAGGCTCGATGAGGAGGTGATCACTCCACTAGAGGGTGATCATGTGGTTCTTGAGGCTGATGATACTGTTTCATCCGCAAGGGATGAGCAGGCCAGTATTAACATTGCTAAGACCTCAACCACGGTAACAGAGGCTGGTCAAACAGCTTCTGGAAATCCCCAGTACCAAGAAAAAAGGGGTACTGGTGAGGGAACTTCAAGGAGTGACCCACCAGTTCTATCTGCCGATGATATGTTCACAGTGGCAACACTGGCTGACATTGAGGCAAGTATGAAACTTAAAGCATTGACGAATCCAGAACTTGTACCATTTTTTGCTGCTTTCCTTTATCTCAAGAAGAGGAACTCTTTACAAGACAAGCTCTTGGCCAAGCACAATGAGCTCATTATCAAGTAAGACAAACAGATCAAGTTTCTATCAGATACATTGAAGAAGGCTACTGATGTCCTTCAAGCCCATGATCTAGTGCTCAAAAAGTCCACAACAAGTGCCAGAACCCCTTCTCAAACAGTTCCAATCAAAAAGGGGGAGAAATCTTTAAAGCCAGTGGTGATTCAACCAACAGTTGCTGAAACAGTTGTGCAGACTGAACAAACAGTTGCACCAAATACTCAAACAGTTGCAGCTCCAGAGACAACAGTTGCTCCAATTCAACAACAAACAGCTGCTAGTTCTCAAACAGTTGAAGAAGAAGAAAGGCTGTCAACAGTTGACAGAGTTTTGATAAACAAAATGATTATGACAGGAGATTATCCAACAACAGATGTTTTCAAAACATGGTCAAAGGTTAAGCAGGATCATCTGATTGAAATAGGTGCTCAAACTCTTAACATAAGCACATTCAAAATGGCTCAAAAGATAGATGATGGGTGGTTAGATGGCAAATTCTCAAAACTGGAACCACTTGCACCTAAGCCAGGGTTTAAAGGTATTGCAATTATTGAAGGAAAGAAAGATGAAAGGATGCCCCCTGTGCTAGGTAAGGGAAAGGAGGTTGTGGTTGATATTCCTAAGCTAAAGCTCACCAAAGAACAACAAGAAGAGCATGATCATGAATTAGCACAAAGGCTGGATGCTGAGCTTAAGCAACAAGAACAGAAAGATCTTGAATTGGCTCAACAGCTTGCTGATGAATTCACTGCTGAAATAGATGAAGAAGAAAAGGCAAAGAAAGCTGGTAAGGGAGTAAAAAGAAAAAGAGTTGTAAGGAAGAAACCAGTTCCACCTCCAAAGCCAGCAGCTGAGAAGAAAAAGCAGACAGCTCAACCTCAACTGTCTCAACAATCCCAAACAGTTCAAACTAAAGCTGGTATGGTTCAAACCGTCCTACAAGACAGACTCAGGGTGGATGTGGAAGAAAGAATAGATAAACTTGTGGCAGAGCAACTAGGCCAAAAATCTCACATCACTAAGTGGAGATTCGAACTTCTAAGGATTGAAACTGGGAAGAAAGGGGTGACCATTGTAAGAGAAGTAGAGCCAATAGAAAGCTATGCTAGCTTCTTGCATCTAATGGAGAGTGTGACTAGAAGGGATATTCAAGAGATGTATGCATATGGAATAAGTCACTATGGGGGAGATGCAGAAATTGAAATCAGAGTTTTGATGAGACACTTAACAAGTATATGCAATCCACTAGGAATAATGCCCATGTTGATAATTGATGAAGCCTTCCCAATAATTTCTATGAAAGTATATGACAAGTCAATAGTATAGCATATGGTGATGGGAAAGGGACACACTCAGTGGTTTGATTTTGAGTTTGTTGATCATGGTAAAATAAAGCTTATGTATATGTTGAAAGCAAAGTTCTATGGCCCTGCTAACATGAAGGAGGATCTAATAAAGAGGGTGAAGGAAAGGTTGGAGCTCATTCAGTCAAGTAAAAAGTAATTTTTCTTTTTATTTTTTGATTGTAACAGTTTGACTTTGCATAATTAATGTTAATATTTTCTATGGTTGAACCCTTAAAACAAACAACTTAAATGTATTGTTCAATACTTTAAGTTAGGGGGAGATTGTTGGGAAATTTGCTAAGTAATGGAAACTGTTGGACATGCAAAGGTAAAACTGTTAGAGGAAATTTGTGAAAACAGTTGAAAACTGTTAGAAGTAATTCTGGGAAAACAGTTGCAAACTGTTAAGTGAAGTATGAAAACAGTTCTGACTAACAGTTATTATGAGCATTACAACTGTTAGTACAAAGTTCAGAACTGTTAGTTCAAGTGTTTACAACTGTTAGAAGACCTTGAAGAGAAGACTGTTAGAAGAAGACCAGAACTGTTTCATTCAACAAACAGTTTCTGTTGAGCTAATCATGAAAATCACTATCTTCGTGGATCTGAAGTATATCTTTATCAAAATTTGAAGATTATCAAGATTATCTCGGAAGATAGAAGATTACCTAACTGTCAACTATTCAAGGAGGATCAAGAGTCTATAAATACTTGAAATAGAATATCGTATTAGAAGTACTTCTTGATTTGATTATTCTACGCATTCATAGTTTATTGTTAATTTGCTTTCAGAAAGTGTGTTAGCCTCTAAGTTTCATTGAAACCTAAGAACAAGTTGTGTTCTTCGTCTAACAAAAGAGTTAGATTAGAGGTGTTGGTGATTATTGTAATCGTAATCGGTTTTTAATACATCTAGTGTTTGAAAGTATTTTATTGTGTTGATTAATTGAATTGTTCTTGTGTTAAACCTTAAACATCAATTAAGTGTGATTTCGCAACTTCTTAGTTGATTGTGATCAAACTGAAAGATTATCTTTATACAACTCTGATTTAATTCTCAAAGATAATTCTTGTTATTGATATTTGGTAATATCCGATCCTGACAGTTTTCCCTTTGGACTTGACTACTTGTACTCTATTCTGAACATAGCAGGCCGTGTTCACTACTTCTGCCTAGAAGGTCATTGGGAGCCTAGAATCAGCTAACATGGATTTAGCAACCTCTATCAAAGTCCTATTCCTTCTCTCAGCCAGTTCATTCTGTTGTGGAGTCCGAGGTGCACTAAACTGTCTTTCAATCCCTTTTTCCTCATAAAAACTGTTTAACTCATAGTTCTTAAACTCAGAACCATTGTCAGATCTAATGACTTTCACTCTCAAATCAGATTGGTTTTCTATTCTAAGAATAAGAGACTTAACTAACTCAGCAGTTTCATCCTTAGTTTTAAGAAATTGAACCCAAGTAAATTTGGTGAAGTCATCAACTATGACTAAACACTAGGCTTTCTTCCCTATACTGACCACAGATGTAGCACCAAAAATGTCCATATGCAACAGTTGTAAAGGTGTAGTAATGGAAGAAACTTCTTTGGACTTATAAGAAGTTTTGTGCTGCTTGCCTTTGAGACAAGCCACACAATGATCATCACATGAGAATTCCTTTTCGGGCAAACCTCTTACCAGATTGTTTTTAGCTAACAGATTCATGGTTTTAAAATTCATGTGACACATCCTTCTATGCCAAATAGCAGACTCATCATGAGATGCCTTTGAGAGTAAACAACTTAATACATTCTGTTTAGAAACCTTTTGAGTGTCCAAACAGTATACATTATCCTTTCTAGGTGTTCTCAAAAGAACATTCTTTTCATCTACTTTAAAATCTTTTGAAAGGATAATGCACTCTATGTCTGTGAACAGGACTTTGTTTCCATGGTCACAGATTTGAGACACACTTAACAGATTGTATTTTAGTTGTTCAACAAAGAAAACATCATTGAAAGTAAGTGTACCTGCTTCTACAGCTCCTTACCAGTGATTCTTCCTCCCTTAGCTTTTCCTCCAAATGCTACATATCCTCCATTAATTCTTCTGAAATCCTTCAAGCAGTGTGGATTCCCAGTCATGTGCCTTGAGCATCCACTATCCACATGCCAAATTTCTCCTTGATTGGCCCTATGAATGCTTTGCACAAATAAAAACTTAGTTAGTAGCAGGAAGTACCCAGGCCATGCAGGTCTTGGGTACACCATTTAAGTCATAATACTTAAACAAAGTTTGATTCTTTTTTATTTCATCCAAGTTAGATTTCTCTATCTTGTGTGAAGAGTATTTAGTGAGAACATGTGGTGTCCAACTGTTGTGATTAACAGTTGAGTCTTTTGAACAAACAGTTTTTGATTTTGGTAAAACAGTTGAGTCAGTTTGTGACTCAATTTGATTATAAGTTAAATTAACAGTTTTGGCCCCTTCAGAAACTGTTTGTTTCGGCAATTTCACCCAAGCAAAACCAACAGTTTTTGGTTTTGGCCTAACAGTTGTGGAACTGTTAGCCTGTTTTCTGTATCTTGGCAACCCAACACTTTTTGGTTCTGGCCTAACAGTTGTGGAACTGTTAGCCTATTTTCTGTAACTTGACTTCTGGGTGCTATCGATCTGTGGATTATAATAACAGTTGGGAGCTAAGTGATTTTCTCTCCCACATATATAGCACCTTTTGGTTTTGACTATAGGCAAACCAGTTCTTTGTGTCCACAACTGGTTCCTATTCCTTTGATTTCCTCTCACAGGTGCTGAAGGAGGAAATTTCTGTACACCATGCTGTTTGCATGTGCAGACAGGCACTTCAGTATGCCTTTTCACAGATTTGGGTTGAAACTGTGTTCTTGAAGCTTCCTTCTTTGGCTTCTCAATTTCAACTTCACCAACCTTCTCTTTTCCTTTGGTCTTAACACTAACAGCTGAGATTTTTGGGTTAAAACTGTTTGGGTTATGTTTGGAACTGTTAGTGTAATGTTGGAGACTGTTTTCAACAGTAGTGGAATTGTTTATAGAATAAACAGATTTGAAAGGTTTTGTTTCACTGGTGGATGGTTCAGAGGAGGCTTTAACGAACATCACAGGTTGTAAAGGGAGCTTTGGTACTGTAGGTTCACAACAGATGTGATTTTCAATAGGGATGACCTCTTCTTTCTTCACAACTCCCTCCTTCTTATCATCACTCACCTCATACACAACTCTTTCCTCTTCACTTTCAAATTGCGGATCAGCTGACTTCAATTCCTCTGTTAATGGTTCATTAACATACCTATCAGCTACATCAGACATGGGAGTTATGTAGTTGTGATTGTATAGAGGTGGGGTCTATTTGTATCCTAAGCCTGTTTTAACCTTATCTCTGATTTGTGATTGTAACAAGGTTTCAAGCTTAAGATTTGTTGCTTTGAACATACTCAAATCCATATCCACACCATCAAATTTTTTGGTTAGCTCATCTATCTTACTCTCTTTTTCATTTAGCTTTTTCTTAAGATTATCAATTTCTTCTTGAAGCTGCTCCTTCTCCCACTTATGATACTTCCTATCATAGTCCATTTGCAATTCATTTGCCTAATAATCATTAATTTTCTTTTCAAAGCTTTCAATGACAGCACTAGATTCATATCTCCTTTCCTCCATTTTGCTTAGAGCAGCACACACCTTTTTGTTGTGCTCCCTAAACCTTTTTACTATAGCTCTACATTCACCTGGGCATAGTTTAGAAGATACCTGTATGTCTTCTGATTCTGGTGAATCCAATTTGATGGAGGAATCAGTCAAAGCCATCAAAGCCTTGTTGTGAGTAGCTTCCTCTGCTTGATCACTCCAATCAAACTCATGGCCTTCTTGTGAGACCAATGCCGATGAGGTTTGATTTGGTCTTTGTCCTTGATTCTGGCCTTGTCCACCAGATCTGCATTCCCTGGCAAAGTGACCAGGCTGTTGACATTTGAAGCATCTGACTTTGGATTTGTCAAACCCAGCCTGCCCATCAGCCCTGAAGTTCATGTTCTGCCTGCCAGTTCTTTTAATGAATCTTTTTGCTCTGACAGTTAATATAGCCATTTGCCACTTGAGGTCCATCTCCTCAAGATCATCTGGATGCACTTGCTCAAGATCCTCATTGGTGAGGGTTGAATGTGCATGACTATCAAGAAAAGCTTCAAGCACTGCATCAGGAGTGTTCACATCTAATCCAGCAGCAGAACTGTTACCTGCACAAACATCAACATAATTAGATAAAGGATGGTTTGAGTCCATACCTGAGGATGAAAGGAGAGCAGCATTGTGGCTAGGGATCAAAGTCTTTCTTTTTCCCTCTATTTCTCCCTTAAACACAATCAAACTGTTGTAAAGATCATCTAATTCTATATCTTCCAAAGAATCTTTAGTTCTCCATTGTGCAGCATAAATTGTCCATTCTTCACCCAAGGACCTAAGGAACTTTCTATGGATCTCATCTTGCTCTAGTCTAACTTTTGCACTCTCAAGTTGACTAACCAGCTTATAGAACCTATCAAAAATTTGAGTTATATTCTCATTCTTTCCACTTGAAAAGTTTTCATAAGCCTGTTTCAGAAGATCCCTTTGGTTCCTTTTGGAGCTAGCATTCCCTGCAAATCTCTTTTCTAAGGAAACCCAAAGTTCATGTGCATCTTCAAACTTTTTGAACTGATTGAACTAATAGCAATCTGAAGGATGCTGAGTGCTTTCATCTCAATCATCCTTTCTTTCTTCTCAGCATCTGTTCTTGGTGGTGATTTCTTCTTTGGTTTTCCTGTTTCATCTAAATCAACAGGAGTAATGGGGTCCTTTTCTATGATTTCTCAAACAGCATAGTCCATTAATTGGACATGCTGCTTGATTCTTAGTTTCCACATCTCAAAATCAGTTGGTTTGAGCATGGGAACTCTCATGTTTGACCCAGATCCAGTGTTATCAGAAGATCCAACAGACTCCATTGCAGTGATATGAATGAAAAACACAGAAGAAGATTTATACAAACTTTAAATAGCAAAACACAACAAATCTGTGAAAAACCTTCAAATAGTGATCAAAGGAGCCTTAATGAAAAGGCTCTGATACCACTTGTCAGGATCGGATATTACCAAATATCAATAACAAGAATTATCTTTAGAATTAAATCAGAGTTGTTTAAAGATAATCTTTCAGTTTGATCACAATCAACTAAGAAGTTGCGGAATCACACTTAATTGATGTTTAAGGTTTTATCACAAGAACAATTCAAGAATCAACACGAGAAAATACTTTCAAACACCAGATGTTTATTAATAACCAATGATGATTACAATATTCACCAACACCTCTAATCTAACTCTTTTGTTAGACGAAGAACACAGTTTGTTATTAGGTTTCTATGAAACTTAGAGGCTAACACACTTTTTGAAAACAAGTTAACAATAAAATATGAATGCGTAAAATTGCTATGATTAAGAGATGCTAAAACGATATTCTATTCCAAGTATTTATAGACTCTTGATCCTCCTTTAATAGTTGACAGTTAGGTAATCTTCTATCTTCCGAGATAATCTTGATAATCTTCAGATCCACGAAGATAGCATTTTCCATAAATAGCTCAACAGCAACTGTTTGTTGAATAAACAGTTCTGAATTTCTTCTAACAGTCTTCACTTCAAGGTCTTCAAACAGTTGTGTATAACAGAACTAACAGTTCTGATCTTTTGTACTAACAGTTGTAAAACTTTCAACAACTGTTAGTTACAACTATTTTCACTCATTACTCTAACAGTTTTACCTTTGCATATCCAACAGTTTCAATGACTTAGCAAATTTCCCAACAATAATGATCGTTTAGGATTGAATTGGTTTGATTAAAAATTTAATAAACTAAAATGATATTAAAATCAATTGAGTACAAGTTGATTAACGGCAACAAAAATTGTTGGCAGCAATGATTTAGCAATAAGAATGAATTTGATAACGAACTACTCGAAAAATATAGTGATCGATTTTAAAAAATAAAATCAATTCACTTGACACAATTAAAATCATGCGATTCGTTTGAGAAGTATAACTTGAAATGTTCAATGCGATTGGTTTAATTCAAAATGGTTGACAGCTCACGTGCTTTTGTTATTCTCGAGTAAAGTAAAAATCAGAATTAAAGTTGACAGCTCAAAATGGTCAGTTAAGGACATTTTAAAAATCTCGATCGCATGATGTGATTGCATTCGATTCGATAACCCCTGATCGCATTCGATTGGCACTTTTCCACCAAAAAAAATTTTAAGTGTAAGAAATTTTCAAAATTTGAGCATGGTGACGTGTCGGTGACGTAATTTAGTAACCAAATTTCGTTCGATCAGAACCAAACTCGTTCGATTAGAACCAAAAGCACCTACAAACACCTTTTTCACACACTTTTCAATTCAAATCAGATCAAAACTCAAGCACTTCATCTTCTTCATCAAGATCCACTCAAGAACACAAAATTTAAAAACTCAACTAAATCAAATTTTCTCTTCAGATATACACATCTCCACCTCCAGCAAAACTTTTTATGAACTCATATCTAGTCAAGAACACCTCATGAACACCAAGAACATGATTTTTAAAAACTCATCCAAATCGAGTTTTCTCTTCAGATCTATTCATCTCCACTTCCACAAACACTTTTAATGTACTCTTATATAAAAAACAAACATCTAAACTCACGAATTTGGGCAAAAAACGTGAAGAACACATGAAAAACCCTGAAAATGAAAATTCAGATTTCTCTCAAACCGTAAGGAGTTTTTGCACAAAAATTTTACACAATGTTCCTTTCATATACAGGAACAACATATCCAAATTTGAGATCAAATGGAGTTCGTATGAATTTTTTATGAATTTCTGAAAATCATAGCTCACTTTAATCCGAAATTTTTCGAAAATTGCTTCAAAATTTGATAAAAAATCACTCAAATCAATCCTAATTTGGCTCTGATACCACTTGTTAGGACCCAAAGTGATTGAGGTATCAAGATCTAATGAAGAATAAAAGGCAAATAATCAAGTAAAATGAGAGAGAATGATTTACACCATTAAAACACACACTTAAGAGTATGATTATGCCAAAGATCTTACAAATGACAATTAGTCATTAGTATTTATACCCATAAGGGTATTTACATATTTGATCCTCTAAGTTCGTTGTTTAATACGAATTTCACCTAAAATGTAATCTTCTATTCTATACAAAATTTGTGTCCTAACATGAAGCCATAGTTCGTTTTATTAAAAATGATCAAAGTAAAAAAGTAAATAGAACTAGGTGGGTTAATTTACAAAATGTTATACAAGGCAGTGGTTATAAGATAAACTTTGAACACATTAAAGGTAAAAATAATGGTATAGCAGATTTGCTTTCTAGAAACATTAACAAATTATTTGTTGTAGATGGCTAGCAAAGACAAAGGAAAGAAGAAACTTATATATACTACACAATTTAAAAAAGGATCATCTTCAGCAGAAAAAAAATCCAAAGGTCAAAGTCTTCCTCAACAACTCTCTGAACAAGGACTTGAAGACATCACACACACACATAGTTTTTACAAACTTACAATTCTTCAATAAGACCACGATTGGAGATGAATAAAATTCGTCATACCAATCCCTATGTTTTACAACATGGCACAAAAAATACACAAACTATACAAACACCGGCTAGTTCGGTTATTATATTTAGAAATTATGCTTTACAAGTATGTCATGATGAGGCCAAAATTTTTTGACCCATCATAGGTATGCAATTAAATGAAAAACAACAGTGTTTATTAGACAATATTTGGCATGTGCAAACTATGCCACAAGCTTCGTCTTTCAAAGCACAAGTTTTAAACGCTTTAAGTATCTATTTTGTTGAACAAGGTCAAAAAGCCCGTGAAATAAAGAAACAAAATTTTTCTCATTCTGTAATTTTTAGGGGAACAAAAATTGGTATTTTTAATAAATGGGAGATAGTTGCAAAATATATACAATGTCCTAGTCCCATTTACAAAGGATTTTATAATTTTTCAGAAGCCATGCAAGTTGCAAGACAACACTTTGGGGTAACTAATTTTTACATAGAACCTGAAGAAGTGAAAACATTTTCAGACATGGCAAAAATGAATTCTGAACAATGAATAAAATCTCAAGAGGAAATAATAGCCAATTTGCAAAAACAATTGATGCAATCTGGAAAAGATACACGGTATATACAAACCCACATTGAGAATAGCATGTTGAAACAAAAGGTGGTACTTCTCGAAGCAAAAAAAACACAACTTCAAAAAGAAATCGAGAAGAAAGAAAAGAAAACAAACACAGTTATACATAGAAACTATGATAGCTTCAAGGAAAGAATATTAGATATTCCTTGAAGACAAACTCTAAATGGGAGATAGTTCCAGGAGCTCTCTCTCGCAGAGGACATGATCCCAGATAGGCTTGAGTGGAGAAGAAGGATTACGAGTCAGGGTTAAGAACTAGCGTAGTTTTTATTCATAGGTTTGAGCTTAGGTTAAAGCTGTTTTGCTTTTACTTATTTGGCTTCCTCTTGTTTATATATATACTTATTTATTTGGTTACTTCCGTTTTCTTTATATATATATATATATATATATATATATATATATATATATATATATATATATATATATATATTTGTTATTTTCCAATGTTATTTCTTTTTTCTATTAGATTTATATATTTTTTTGATATTTTTATATTTGACTTTTGTTTCTTCTTTTTAGTCACTCTTCTTTTTCTTTTTTGTTTTTTGTTTTTTCTATGATGCCGGAGGTCAATTCCTGGAAGCAATCTCTTTACCCACGGGTAGAGGTATAATTGTCTACATTCTACCTCCCCCATACCCCACTGTTGTGGGATTGGGTACTGTTGTTGTTGTTGTTGTTGTGGAGACAAACTCTAGTACCTGTTTTGCGACAGTTTAAAGAGTTTGAACAAATTGTTTCGGACAAAATTTGTACAGATTTCCCTATTATTTTACACAACTTGCAACAAAAAAGCGTGGACATTGCTTTTCACGAAGACAAGTACAAGGGAATAACAGTTATACAAAGAAGCCACACCAGCGAGCTTGGAGAAGGCAACATTAATACATATCATGTAGCAGGACTACTATACTTACAAATAAATTTAAACACTACTACACTCACTGAAGACGAGATTCTTCAATTCTACCACAATGGGATGATTGATTATCTCGAATTCAAATTGAATCCCAAGATAGAAGCCATCCTCAACAAGTTTGGCGGAAAAAATTTATAGACAGCTGGCAACATAGCATCGTACAGCTCTTTTCCTGTACTTGGATGCAAAATATTCGCATCTCTTCCAGAAGCGGATAGCTACACATATAGACCTGCAAAAAAGAGAATTTTCATTACTCACAGGCTGGCTACACAAAATATGTTCAAGCAGCTCGAAGCATCTACGGAAATAAAATTTGAAGCGTGTGAGAACTTTATTCAACAAGTAACGCTCTTTCAGCAAACCCCAAATCTACCACAAGACTTTTTCTGGGAGAGCTTCAAGTTACTAGCAGAAGGCCATTATGTGCAAATTTGGTCACACAAAAACTGGAACATGCTTCTTCCTTTTTCAGGGGAAGGAGAGATGATGAAAACAGAAGATATTAACAATGAAGAAAATGTTGATTTTTCTTTAGAAGACGATACGACTATAGCACCATCCATCGATGAAACACACAGAGACTTCTAGAAGATCTTAAAGAAACAAACAATAATGCAAATCAAACGAAAGCAGTGACGCAACAACATAGACAATAATGCACATCAAACGTATGCAGTAACGCACACACACAAAGGACAAAAAAAATCAACAACTCATCTGACAAGAGTTATGGCACTTTGAAAATTTCACATTTTTGTACGTACATTTCTTGACTTCTTTGTTCATGTAAATTATTAGAGTAGTAAAGTTAGTTAATGTATTTTGTCATATTGTAATTTGATCGTCTATATAAGCGATCAATAGCTCATTTGTAAATACGCAGAACTCAGAAATCAATAAAATTACGAGTTTATTCAGAAAACCCATGGCAGCCTAAAACACTCTCTTCTACTCTCTTAGAATAATCCTTACTCCTTAATACTTCATATTATATCCCTTAGTATTATCAAAAAACCAAAAATATTCTTCTCTTGGAACTACCGCTGCAAATACCCTTTGGTGATTCCAATCTCTACATTTCTAAGTGAGTTTATCTTTTCTCTTGTTGTTTTTAATCTTATTTATTTTCACTTTTAGTGGTTTAAGGGAAACCCAAAAAATCAGCCATACCCCCCTTGTTTTATATATATATATATATATATATATATATATATATATATATATATATATGGGAGGGTTCCATTTAGAACCAATTTTATTGCGAGAACCGCGAGAACCAATCTTAGCCGTTGATTTGATAAGTAGAATTCATGGATGGAGAGGGTGGGGGGGGGGATCAAGTGTGGCAGTGTGTATGTGACGAATTCATGGGTGGGCAATGACATTGAAAGAGGGGGAATTGGATGGCTCAGATTGGTTCTCGCACTAAAAATGGTTCTCAATGGAACTTCTTCCTATATATATATATATATATATATATATATATATATATATATATATATATATATATATATAACATGGGTTTAAAGATAAGATGTATAAGATGGAATATGAAAATGACACGTGGCATAACAGTTAGAAGGGTATTTTAGGTACTATGCAGTATTTCATCTCTCCTATATATTGTCTCTCACTTCTCTCCCCACGTCTGCCACAAAATAGCGACCGCCTCACCCCAATCTTCAGATTCACGATTTAAACCGTAAATCCCCTTATCACCGACACCATTTTAAACTGCCACCGTGATACTCTCACTTCAATCCGTGCCGCCATATGGAGTCGTAGTCTGCCATCGATCGACCACCGACCCTAGTAAGTGTCAGGTATTGGTCGTCATTCTGCCCTGTAAATAATCGACTTATCCAGGTTCCATGGCTTTGGCTTAGTCGCCACAGATTAGCCTTCACGAGGAACCTATCAACTACTCCCCCTAGGTCAACGTCGGTGTTAATCAGTTTCTCTTGGGTTTTCATCATCTTATTCATTTTCATCGCCTACGGTTTCACCATCTAAATCCGATGGTGCCACCATGACACCTCACTTTGCCTACTAGCCGTAGTTCCGAACAGATATATTTAGGGTTTCATCAATATTTTTGATTTCATTGTTTATCGCTATAGTTCTGAATATATTCATCTTGGTTTTCATAATCTTCTTTGATGCATCGGTGGTGTAAATCAGAGATGGAAAATTCAGTTAATGAAAGTTGATGTTTATCTATTATTTGTGTTCATCAGGATTTATCAATGATGTGTTTTTTAATAACAGTGAATTGCATGAATAGTATTATTTATCTTTATTCAATATTTTTTTTTGTTTAGGTATTGAGGTAAAAGTTTTATGAATATTATCATTTGTATCAACATTGATATTCGATGGAAATAAAAAAAGCAGTATGAATATTCTATTGAAAATTCATAAATATTATTATGAGAATTGGGTTTTTAAAAAATTGATGAAAATTCAAGTATATTGTTTTCCTAGACTTTTAAAAATATTGTATAAATTTGATTCATCAGGACTTTTCATCAAATTTCAAACAGTTTAGATGGTGTAAATGATGTTAATATAAAAATAGCAATAGCTTAATTTTAGAGATTTATAAAAAATCAAGAATACTCTTAACTATTATTTTTATTTAATTAATTTAAGAAATGAAAACCTTCTATATATTGTAGATCTGTTAAAAATGGACGATCCAGATCACCTCTTAGACAAAAGTTCAAACAAGAACTGTTTTTCGTATGAGAACCGCGAGAACCAATCTGACCCGTCCAAATCCCCCTCTTTCAGTGTCATCACCCACCCATGAAGTCACGGATAGATTGTGTGCAGGGGTAGTGTACACGTGTCATCATGTCCGGGCGCTATAAGTCACTAAAGGGTCACACAGTTGCACACCCAACTCAAACCAAGACAATGATATTTTTGTGTGTGGTGATAATAAATAGTTAATTAACTATCAAGGAAGTATATAATAAATAACTATTTATTATTTGAGGATTAAATATTGGTTATGTAAAGTATAATATTGTATAGAAATAGGAGTTTGCTTGTAAAATACCCAAGGGGTATATATAGCCTTATGGCTATGGACTTTGTAAGGTTTTGCTCATAATGCTATAATAAACTAGGTGTTTTTCAAGGTGTAAATCCTTATCCTCTCTAGTTTACATATGAAAACCTTCATCTATCATACATTATACTTGAATCACTTGTTATTTGCGACTAACAAGTGGTATCAGAGCCAAAGGAGTGTGATTTGATTCTGAATTCAACATACAAGTTCAAGATTTTTGAAGATTTGAAGAAAAGTTACTATTCATATGAAATTTATCAACTTCACGGATTTGATGTTGTTTGTTTAATATTTTACATGATATGAGATCGCAAAGCACATTGGAACACTCGTCATTTGATTTCATAGCAATTAAATAACATTACAGCAGTCAATTTGAAGATTTGTGAGGTTTTGGGTTTCAAAGTTCTTGTAGAAAATCACCTAATTCGACATCAATTTGTAGTTGTTTATTAGCAAATTTGATATAGGATTAATTGTTATTGATAGGCTAAGTGATCTCGGCAAGAAATTTACATATTCGTGCAAATTTGAAGATTTTTTGATCTGAGTGGGTCGAAATCAAGAAGCATCCGGGATTTCAGTGTTTAAGCATCCGGGATTCTACTTTGAATCATGCGGGATTTATGAAATACCGCATAAAAGTGATTGTTTTTCACAAAAACCGCATGTGTTCATCCGGGAATTCATAATTACGGTTTTCAAGCCATCCGGTTTTCAAGCTATCCGGTTTTCTGAGCATAAGCCTTCATCCGGTTTTTGCTTCATCCGTTTTTTTCACTCATCCGGGTTTTGATCATACGGTTTTATACACATTTTGAGCATCCGGTTTTACACTCATTTTTCAAGATTTATGAGATTTTTGATCATTTTTACCATAGCAATATTCTTCATTTTTACACTCATTTTACAGCTCGACCCCAGCCAGGGGCTCTACCCGTTGGACACCGCTAGGGGTTGCACTCCTTGGACCCCGCTATCAGGGACGCTTCCCCGAAACCCCCGTCATTGTTCTGACTGAGTCAGGCGTTCTCAAAGTTTCAGTTATCATTCTCATGTTTCTAGATTTGGGTCATAATCTATTTTCCCGTGAACCACATGCATAATTCCTAGTACCCTTATGTCTAGTCATCCTGTCATTTCCTAACTGATATTTGGTTCTTCTTTCCTATGTCTATCTAAAGTAGGGGAGTATTGAAGACCCAGATCACATTGTTGGAGAAATTGTTTGAAGGATTGACCAAAATCAAATTACTTCAGGTTTATAAAAAGATTTTGTATTACATGCGAATGCACACTGCATATCATTCTTTTGGTGCTCTTGAATAAGGATGAATCTGACTTACTGATTATTATATCAAAGTCACCTACCTACTTATGTGTACCCAAGTTCATTTGCACCCGTATGTCTTCCAAAATCTTTTTGGGACTTGCGGTGATCTGGTCAAGGTTGATTACACGGTATTGGGAGACTTACTTGACAACATTAATCTCTAATATCATATTACATCCAAAACAGAGGTTTAAATCTTCAAGAATTCAGATCAAATCATTACCACTCCTCAACGATCAAGAGTGGTTCGAGTATCTATTCATGTGATACAACAAATGGATATTTTTTTGACTTGAATATGTAGGATCCTCCCCAACCCTCTTCCATGTTTGTTACAACTGCATCTCATGTTGATGACTTGTATGCATGATGCTCATAAAGTGTTATAATCATCATGAGGGGGAGAATAAAAAGTGAAGAAATTTTACATTGTTGATTCGGTTGTTGAGGGGGAGTAAAAGAACATATTGAAAAATTATGGCGTTTACTCAAGGGGGAGAGACAGAAAGAAACATCAGTCTATGTCATGTCTAGAGGGAGTAAAGATCTATCATATGAAGACATGGAAACAATTTAAGCACATGGAAACAATCTGAGCTACATTGTAGGGGGAGACAAAGAGAAGATTCTTCCCAATACATCAAAAGTGTTTATGCTTCCGCTGTCAAAAGCTCAGGATAAATCATTGTTTCAGACTAATGTATTTGGTGGGACGCTACATCCTAAAATGCTTATATACTCTAAGGAAGACTTAGATTACTGGCGTGTACAATCCTATTTCAATACAAAGGGGGAGAATGTAAAGTATAATATTGTATAGAAATAGGAGTTTGCTTGTAAAATACCCATGGGGTATATATAGCCTTATGGCTATGGACTTTGTAAGGTTTTGCTAATAATGCTATAATAAACTAGGTGATTTTCAAGGTGTAAATCCTTATCCTCTCTAATTTAGATATGAAAACCTTCATCTATCCTACATTATACTTGAATCACTTGTTATTTGCGACTAACTAAGGTTAAATATTTAACTAAAAGGTTTGGTTAAAGTATTATTAATTAATTAGTCAATTAATTAATATTAATCCAACTTAAGGGTTAGTTTTGTATAAAGATTAAAGTTTATCTTTTGGACCAGGCTTATGGGAGTAAGGCTTTAATCTACTTTAATAAGTATTTAAGGGATTAAGCCTTGGAATTTGGTTAATGAATTTGATATCAACTTAAGCACTAAGAAAACACATAAAACTCTCTCCTCTCCTTCTCTTGCGATCGGTGGCCGAGAAAGAAGACACCATCCCCACCTCTCGGCGGCGGTAGTAGCGTGATAGCAGGGTGTGACTGGCAGGCCCTCTTGGCTGCGGTTGCGGCCTTTTCTAGATGACACCTCCCTCAGCCGAACACCCCACTCTACGGCGCATTTAGCTCTTGGCAGCCCCTAAGTGAGCAATGGCTTGGTGGTTTTCGAGGTATACACACACGGAACACATTGGTTTTTTCATGGGTATCGATTTTGGCAGTCTAGCATGATGGTCCCTTTAATGTAAAAAGGATGAAGCTATGCTTGGAAGATTACCTTGTTAATGTGTGGTTGTGTTTGTGTTCGGTTTCTAGAGAGAGAACCGAGAAGTAGAGAGAATACAAACTCAAGTCTTGAATAATGCAAAGCTTAGATAGAAATGCGTAAGGCAAATGCCTTTTATAGCATTTGCCCAAGTTTCAATATTTACATATTTGCACCCTCACTTTTTATAATCTAACATTCTCCCCCTAAGTGAGGTGTGCAATGATTCACAAGAAAGAAAGAAATAAATCTATTGATAAGCTGATTTGTTACAAATCCCAAATATCACTTGCCACTTCCTAACTTGTCTTCTGTTGGACAATGTAGTCTTCATCTGTTCTATAGCACGATAGGCCTGAGCATGTTGTTCATAAGTGTATGCCTCACGGTTATCCCATACCTTCTGATGAATCTTATGATGAAGGATTTTCAAGGTGTCGTCTGAGTAGGACATTAGCTCATCGAGTCTGATGAAGATCTTTTCTCCTTTGGTGTTTTTGGAGACGACTCCTCTTTCACCCTTGAAGCTTTCATGCCCTTCATCAATCACAGTCAACTCTTCAAGATTTTCTAAATGTGGATGGATCTGGTTAGGGTTCAAGAGATTGATTTTTCTGTAATTGTTCTCAGCTCCAAGATGCAGATCATGTTCCTCTATAAATTCCATCAGATTTCTCAAGTACTTCATCGAAACTAAAGCTAATGTCTTCAACTTTAACAAACCTAAGATCTGCTTCGGTGAGGAAGTATGTTAGGTTGTTTGCTCTTCTAACGTGAAAGATGGCATACTTTATCTTGAAAGTGATTTGAGTGTAGACAGTGATGAGTTCAACAATTGGATACTCTGATTTGATATCTTCTGGTTTTGACATGGATTGTGTGAGGACATGTTCATATCTTCTTCTTTGTGTATCATCCATGTTCCGCAACTCGGGAGGAATAACCTGTATTTGTTCACTATAGAATATGTCTGATATTCTTTCTTCAAGGTTGGCATCATTAACATAATAGTTTTTACATAACGGTTGCAGGCCTGCACTTTTAGTGAACATGTTGTTTGCATCAAGACCTGGATCTCCACGATACACTGGAGGAGAATGTGGCACTATGAAGTTTGGTGGCAAGGGCCATTCAGATTCTCTTCTAGCTTTCTCAGCTGCTTCTCTCTGTCTGTTTCTTTCCAATATGTCTGCAGTTGTTTCTTGAAATTGACCACGAGGAGGAGGGAAACTTTCATGAACTTCAATGTTGACTCTACTGAGAACCTTGGACACGTCGAAGGTGGTTTTCTTCTATTTAGGTTTCCTTCTATCTTCCCGTCTAGAGATTGCTGCCCATTCTTTTCTTTTAAGTGCAAGTTCTCTTTCACTGATGACATCATCAAATCTGTGAACAATTCTGGGTGAAGCTGGACATGTAGCAACCTCAACGAATTCATCAATGTCTGTGAACAGATCACGAATTTCAGGATCCTAAGGTTCCTCCTCTGGTTGAACTTCTTCTGCTTGATCTAAATCGAAATCATTGAAGATGTCAAACTGAAGCCCTTCTTCTTGAGCAGTACCGCTTTCTCCCTCATGCCTGATTGGTGATGTGGGCATATACTTGTATAGATCATCTATTTCATCTTCAGAGTCTGTGAATAGCTCAAACATCTCAACATGGGACAGCTCATAAGGTATTTCACCTTCTTCTAGATCTATTGGCCTCAGTTCAGATTGTTGCTGGGGTTCATAAAGTATAATCTGCTTATAAGCATTGTCGCGTTGTTGTTGTCCATGAACTTCATCGGCCAATTGTTGTGCACTCTTTTGCTGCTGGCTAGAACCAGTACCTGCATATAATAAGGAACTTAAAGGAGTAACTGGTACAGTTGCTGTTGCAGCCACAGAGGGAGAAGATAAGTACAATCTTCTTCTTTTCTGCCCCTCAGGTTGATCATCAGGGTCTTGATCATCCTGTCCCCTCTTGCTACTCTGTGCCTGAGCCTGACAAGTTTGTTCAAGGATAGTCAGCCGCTCAGTAACCTTCTCAAATGAAGTATAGAAGCCTCTAGTCACCCCATCAATCTTGCTATTAACATCTTCATGAAACTCTTGAAAGTCATCCAAGGAGATTCCCTGTGGACGTTGTTCTTTGCGTAGAGTTATGAGAAGGTCTTGATCATGAGCAGATTCGGGCCTTTGTTCACGGAGTTTGACATACGGTAGGCTCTTCAAAGCATCCACTGACATGGTTGCTGGATCAGGTTGCGGCTGTGGCTCAGGAGCTGCAGGTCTTGTAGCAAGGAGTGCTTCAATCCTATCCAACTTTTGATTTGTATGAGTGAGTTGATGTTGGAGAGGTCCACGGCTTGTTGGATTGTTTCCTGTAATTCAGCATGTGTAACAAACCCGGAATCATGTAGACTTCCGGATGAGGTACCAGCCATAGAGGCAGTACCACCTACTGAAGCAGCATTGATGTTGGCTCCAGCAGGATTTCCTTTCAATCCTTGAATGGCACCTTGAGAGGTACCACCTCTGGAAGTTGAGGAGACTTGTTGAACATACAAGCTCAGTGCATCAATTATAACTCTGTGTTGGTCAAGATAAGCGGAGATCAGCGGTATATCGAATTGTGCATTGAAAGGAGTTGAGGACGAGGGAGGCGGTCCTCTATGTTCAATAGGTCTAATGCCCGATTGGGGTTGACCTAGTGTATGTGCTATAGCCCTGTGTAATGAAGACAATACATGTTGAGAGATACCGTAGTAGCTTGGTGGGATTGAAAGTTGCACGGGTGGGATAACCGCGACTTGTTCAATACGAGACCCAACAATGTCGGGACCCATAGTAGATGTGGCTACCCGGCTTTCTAGGGCGAGGGGTCCCTCAGCACTCTCTTGTTCTTTTCTCCCCTCATCTTTCTCACTCACACTCCTTACTATAAAACTATCTTCCTCTTCACCACTACCTGGACCATACCCAGCATATTGATTTGGATGTATTAAAGAATTAGTGTGAAAGAGCCATTTTCAACATATATGTAGGACCGTGGGGGTTCTATACTAACACCCTAATGCTAGGACTGATCTAAGATGAGAAATAGTGCGGAATATCTATTTCCCAAACCTCCTAAGGATTCTAAGATCTGCTTAGGTGTCCGGCACACAGTTAACACGAAGAACACACAAAGTAGGATCAAGAACAAATCTAAGAACTCACACAGAATAACTCATACAGAATGCTTAAGTCTTCCTTTGAATTCGAGAATAACACTAAGTTCGTGTTTATCGAGATTATACGTACGATTACGAAGGCTACCGGTGATTATCGATCATTCCCCACGATTCCCCGCGCTAATATGTGGTTAAGAGGTATTTATAGTACAGAAAACGCGTATTTGAGTGTAACACGCCTCTGCCTTAATTAACTTCCACTACGCACGTGATGCATCACACTTCGCACGAAGTGAATCCAGTACGCACGTACCGGGTGTTTTAATAATAATTAATTAAACATAAATCGCTTACCTCACCACGCACGTAGTGAGCTCCACTACGCACGTAGTGAGTTTCATCACGCACGTGGTAACCTTTACTTATACTTAAACTTTCAAATACAAATCAACACATGACTAAGTACTTGTAAGCTTAAGACAAATATAAGGAAACACTTAGAATATATAAACATGTAAACCATTAATCAAAACACATTTGAATTAACATTTCAAGTAAACATGTATGTATTGAATTGATAAGAACTAGGGATTTACAGTTATGCACCAACAAACTCCCCCTAAGATCTAGTTCTATCAACAAACATTGCACTAAGCAAAATACACAAAGCAAAATGCACAAAGCAAAGTGCACAAAGCAAAATGCACAAAGCAAACAAATATAAGAATACCTTTCGTTATGCCCTTACCTGCACTACGCACGTGTTGAGTTGTAGCTCGTGCGTAGTGGCTCCATTTCGCATGCGATGAGTTCCTCATCTGTGAATCTTGATACTGTTAGTACTGCACTCAGCAATAAACGATCAGTAACTTCAAGACCACTAATAAGCATCTAAATACATCAAAGCGAAACGAGAAAACCTAAAGAATAACAAAAAAACACACTAAAAAAAAACTTAGAAAATACCAAAAATCTTTTTGTATTTTTCTGATTATAAAGAAAATGAAAATGCAGACTGTTAACAAATTAAATCCTAAAAACTAAGAGATTTGCAAAAATTAAATTACTGAAATTAAATCTTTTTGTGAGAAGGTTCCAAGATGGAGTCAGTACCAGCACATCTATACTTAGTTATCATTCATTTCAGAACCTTAGGCACAAACATACTCCCTCAATTTCTGTCTGTCAATCTAACTTTCCTCATATAATGACAGATTTGATTTGAACATTTTCTGATTATCTAGAACTGAGTACATGGTTAAGACTATCTCTTTCAAAATCTCACAGTGTTTTGATTCACTCAGTCGGTTGCACAACTTGAGTACCCAACAACCATGCTTATGTGCTTTGACATTTTGTCAACGCATTTTATGCTCTTTGACAATGGAGGTCAATTTTTCACCTCTTTTGATAATTTCTGTTAAGCTTTTGTCACTGCATTTTATGCTCTTTGACAATTCAACACTAATAGATCTTTCTGTTGAACTTTTGTCACTGCATTTTATGCTCTTTGACAATTCAACACTAATAGATCAATGTATCTATTTTCTTTTGACATCTCAGATTGGGGTCAATTTTTCACCCTCTTTTTACATTTTGCTCATTGTCGTCTAACACATTTGGCATGGTAACAGGTATGTGCACCAGACTAAGTTAGTCTCAACTGTTATCGACTTGAAGACTTGGAATGTCTCGATAGTTTGAATCTTTGATGGATTTCCACATGCATAACCACTTATCAGCCTAGACTCTCATCATATGCCTTACATGCCATATGTTTCTTATCTGATTTGACTCAAATTTTCAGACAGTTTTCTCAAGAATATGTACATGCCTTCAGTCCTAATTTTACTAGACATACTTTGTATTGAAAGCCAGTGTACCATCATTTTCCATTTGAGTTGGATCAACTTCTCATTATTGTTTTTCCTTTTTTTTTTTTTTTTCTAATTTTTTTTTGTATTTTCTATGTTTTTCTGTTTTTTTTTTGTATTTTCTATGTTTTTCTGATTTTTTTTTTTGTATTTTCTATGTGGCACCTATCTCCCCTTAAAATACTAAAGAAACTAAAAAACTAAGAACAGAGACACACAGACACACAAAATAAACACACAGAAAATAGCCACACAGGCACATATACGAGAAATGCATTAAGTTGCATCATCAGAGACGACCTCACACTTGGTTTTCATCCCGTTTTCATTCACTAAGAACAAAAACCTGGGTTTATCAAAGAGTATACAGGTCTGCCTTGGTATCTGATGGCACCTTGCACAAAGAGTAAAAAGTTAGTTAGCATTAGGAACCCATGCCCGAATGGTCATGGGTTTCCCATCTTCTCCAACAATTGGCATGTTAATCCAAATACCAGTAGCTTTGAAGTCTGCATTTATATCTGGACTATTGGACGTTTTGACTTCACGTTTGTTGGTCCATTTTAAGTCTTGACGAGGAGAAGCCTTGTGATAAACACTAGAAGTGTTAATCACCTTATGAAGTGGTTCCTTCCCCTTTTTACAAACCTCGGGATCTTTGGGTTTACTAGATGTTTCCCAACAGTCCTTTTGAGCTGATGAGGGTCAGTTGATTTTTTATTATTTTGATTAAACGTTTTATTTTTCTGAAGATTTTCAGAAGAATCAACTTTCCCCCTGCAGCTCTGTTGTTGCTGATCACACTCATAACTGAGGTGACCAGGTCTCCTGCACACATAACAAATCCTGTTTGACTGATGTTTTGCAGGATTATGTGGCACTTTTTGCTCAACGTGACATTTTGACTCTACTCCTAAACCACATTGTTTTGGAAAAATTTTAACTTCCTTATAAGGACGGGTTGCAGGAGACTTTGCACCCTCCTTTTCTATGGTTCGGAGTGATGCTTGCACATTTTTCATTAACGTGCCTTGTCCAGAAGAATTTCCTAGAAGTTTTCTCATACCAGATTCAGACTTTTCTTCTTGTTTGACCTCTTTCATCTGAGGCTCACCAACTACTCCCTTCATTTTTAAATCAGGTTTTGAGGTTGAAGCAGAAGGTGCATCAACCTTGGAAGGAAGTTGGTCAGCTTCAGTAAAGACATCTGTTTGCACCAGTTGGTTTAACACTGCTGGTGGACATTTAGTATATGCCTTTTTGTCTTTTTCTGAATCGGAACCTTGAGGTCTCCGGTCGATTATGTGCTCAAATAGATAAGATGAAGTTGAATAACTTTTCAGTTTCTGATTGAGAGTCTCATAATCTACCTTAGAACTAGCAAGGTCTCGCTTCAGTGTATCTATCTGATTGATGTAGAAAACTATGGCATCCTGTTTGTTTAGCAATGCTACCTCTAGTTCTCTAATCTGTTTGTTCTGGCTTTCAATTTTATCTTTTAGTATCTTTTCCCTACCTTTAATGATTGAATTTTCATGCAATTTAGAGGTAAGATCACTGACTTGAGATTTCAAAGATAAAATATTTTGCACATAGTCATTGCACGAAGCACAAGGAATGCCAGAATTGTTACTTACCTTTGAATCAGCAGGTTTGCCAGTCATGCACGCCTTAAGATCTTCTGATTTAGTTTGAACAATCACTGGCGTTGGTTCGGCAGCTGGCACTGAAACTGGTTTGACATTGTACTCATCAGTAGACATCACTGATTCTTCCTTACTGGCAACAAATTCATCATCAGTTTCCTGCACACTATCTGCATCAGATTGTGAATCATCATTCAGATCTTAAACAGTGGCCAAGTTGGTCTCAGCAACTTCGAAAGCATCATTATCTTGAAAGTGTACTGACCAGTCTATCCCCTCATCTTTCTGAACAACTACCATCGCTTTGGATGATCCCTCATGAGATGTTTCAGCTTTCTGTGGAGTAGTGGTAGTTGAAGATTTTCCCGGAGATGTCCTGAAGGGATACTTGGGTCCTGAGTTCTTTGGTTTCTCACATTCTCTCGCAAAATGACCCTTTTCGCCACAGTTATAACAGGTTACAGCTGATTTGTCGAAGCCCAGCTTTGTATCCTTAGTCGCTGTAATCTGCATCCCTGTTCGTTTAACCAAAGCTTTTGCTCTCCTCACAAGGTTGGCATAGGACCATAAAATGTCCTGTCTCTCCATTTCATCATTGTCAATCTGCTCATAGTCTTCTTGAGTCAAATAGGCATTTCCAATTTTACCCTTCAGAAGATCATCATACGAAGAGACCAAAGCACTAAGCATCCCCATATGCTCATTTACTTCTTCAGTACTACCGTGCTTGAAATGTTCAGTGTTTAAAGCAGGTAATATTGATTCCGATTTTTTGCTTGAAGGAGCAGAATACGGTGGTCCACTTGTAGTTGCAGAACTGGTTGATCCACTGACACTTGAAGTAAATGCAGTCTGCAACGGAGCATTTGACGAGGTTGCAGGAGAAGGAATGGATCCAGAGCAGTACAAGGAAGGATTCTGAACATAACTACTCAATCTATCTAGATTTTGTTCCTCCTGTTCATACTCTTTTAATTTGGTGATGAAGTCATTTAGGTCCATACCCTCGAAACCTTCACCATTTTTCAAGATCATTATAAACGGCCTCCAACTCTTTGGTAATGCCTTAGATAATGTCTCTACCTGCTGTCTTTCTGAAATCTGCACTCCCAAACTATCCATTTCACTGAGAATATGGTTGTATCTGTTGATCAGATCTGGAAGCTTTTCATTCACGTATGAGGTGAAGTGGTCAAACTCCTTTCTCAACTGTGAGGCCTTAAGCTCTTTCACAGATGCATTCCCCTCGTTCCTCTTTTGTAACGCATTCCACAAGGAACGTGACGTTCTATACCGTCAGAACTGGTGGAAGATCTCATTAGGAATAGCTTGGATCAGATAAGAATAGGCTTTCTTCTCAGCATCATAAGCCTTCCTCTGATCGTCACTCATCTGATCATAGGGAACTTCGATATTCCCTTCACCTTTAGGCACTATATAATCAGCAGAGATGGACCTGTGCAACCGTGGATCAACCCCATCGATAAATATCTCAAAACGTGGTTTCCAGAATGGGTAGTCTTCCATGGTTAACAGTCGAGGTACTTTGTCAATACCTCTTTGTTCATTATCCATAATTAAGTTACTTAGGGCAGTTATGGTTTGTTTGGCAGCCATAGCACTCATGTCAGACATTATGATTAAAGCCTAAAACAAACCGAAAACACTACACACGAGGTGGAGATGGTTCGCACGAATTGAACACACTACGCATGTAGTGGAGTATACTACGTACGAACTGACACAAGGTCACACAGATTCAGGTACGTATGGAGTGGGGACCTAGTACGCACGAAGTGACTTCACTACGTACGAAACAAGTAAATTGCTTTTTAAGAAAATAGTTAACACACAGATTCAATACATGCGAAGTGTGAAGCACTCCGCACGTGTTGATGACCCACTATGCACGGACAGACACACAAGCTACCGAAGATTCTAGAGTACCTACGACCCACTACGAACGCACTGAAAATCAATACGCACGTAATGCTAGACACTACGCACGAGTAAACTGCAACGCTTAGAATAAATTTTAGAACACTAAGACACACTACGCACGTAGTGAAGAGTACTACGCACGAATAACCTTCAACAATTCAGACTTTTTTAACGTAAAAACTTGAACTTTTTGACCCAAAAACGCCCTGTTGACGATTATACGTACGAAGAAACACTTAGAAAACGACAAAACAAAAACACCTAAATGACCAAAACGACACCTAGATCACGAAACCTAAGGAAAAGTGATCAATCAAAGCACAAGGCTCTGATACCACTTTGTAGGACCGTGGGGGTTCTAAACTAACACCCGAATGCTAGGAATGATCTAGGATGAGAAATAGTGCGGAATATCTATTTCCCAAACCTCCTAAGGATTCTAAGATCTGCTTAGGTGTCCGGCACACAGTTAACACGAAGAACACATAGAGTAGGATCAAGAACAACTCTAAGAACTCACACAGAATAACTCACACATAATGCTTAAGTCTGCCCTTGAATTCGAGAATAACACTAAGTTCGCGTTTATCGAGATTATACGTACGATTACGAAGGCTACCGGTGATTATCGATCATTCCCCACGATTCCCCGCGCTAATATGCGGTTAAGAGGTATTTATAGTATAGAAAACGCGTATTTGAGTGTAACACGCCTCTGCCTTAATTAACTTCCACTACGCACGTGATGCATCACACTTTGCACGAAGTGAATCCAGTACGCACGTACCAGGTGTTTTAATAATATATAATTAAACATAAATCGTCTACCTCACAACGCACGTAGTGAGCTCCACTACGCACGTAGTGAGCTTCATCACACACGTGGTAACCTTCACTTATACTTAAACTTCCAAACACAAATCAACACATGACTAAGTACTTGTAAGCTTAAGACAAATATAAGGAAACACTTAGAATATATAAACATGTAAACCATTAATCAAAATACATTTGAATTAACATATCAAGTAAACATGTATGTATTGAATTGATAAGAACTAGGGATTTACAATTATGCACCAACAATATAGATCATGAGTTGGAGAAACGACTTGAATGTCATGGTCCGGGGCTACTATGGCCTTTCTGGCTGCAGTAATTTCAGTTGTTTGGGTAGTAGGGATCAAATTTATGACGAGACCACACACTTAAGGAATGGCAGTATCAGGTTGAGTAGTGTGAGTCAAGTCAGGTGAGGTGTGTTGGTCCCTTGGTGAGAATAACAACAAGCAACAGGTGTGTAGAAGGGGGTTGTAGAAGGGGGGTTGAATAGACTTTCTACAGAAATTGAACAAATCAAATAAAAGGGTTACACAAAGTAAATCAAACCACAATCAATCGAATGCTTTTATTAAGAAGATGATTACAATGTTTTGAATAAGAAGGTGATTACAATAACTATCAAGTAAGCAACTCTTGATATATAACCACCTAATATAAATCTCTCAATCTCTCAAACATAGCTATCTATAATCAACTTATGATTATATATACTGACGACTTTCTAAACAAGATTTACACAGATTGATAACTTACCAATATCACAACCAATGTGATTATTCGAACACACGAATAGCTTGGAAATCTGTGAATATCTTGATCACGTTGAACTGACAAACAGTGATTCAAGAATCGTAACACATACGGTGAGGTGAGGGGAGGTTTGGCTCTGCAACCCTTAGTTATTTTCGGTTTTGAGTCGTACCTCTAAACTTATCAGGAGATAAGTATTTATAATCATGTGCCTACAGAATCTTAACAAACTAAGACTTAGCCTAATTCGCTAACTAACTATCGGATAATCCGGAATCTTGAATCTTCTTATCTTGAGTCTTCAATCTTCAATCTTGATTCTGGAATCTTCTTATCCTTCCCGTAGATATAGAGAGTTAAAAGATAAATTTAAAATACATTTAAATTATCTTAAATTGACTTCTTTAATCGGACTGAGTTACTCAGCTTGAAACTCATCAAGCTGAGTTGTTCGAGAACACACTCGAAAACAAACATGGATTAACATGTATAATTATTAACTCATCCTCAGAAGTCCAAAGAGTTAACTAAAACATATTTAGCAACTTCTATTGAGCTGACTCAGTGTACACGCTGAGTCGCTCAGCTTGAGACTCATCAAGTTGAAACTCAATATATATCTTAGGTGACACACACAGCTTATCAAACACATTGATAATATTACTAATATATAGTCTAAGCTGATCAAACATATGTACAGCTTACACTCAGCTTATACTCAGTCTCAATCACTATGAGTGTTCAGTCTAACTAAGCTTTATAATTCTATTTACCATCTTACAAACTTAACTTTGTCTCATCAAATCTAAACTGACGAGATCATTTTCCCAACAAACTCCCCCTATTTGATAATGACAAAACCATCAAACAGTTAATAAGTTTGTTTAACAGAATTATGTTTTAAATCTTAAACTTATTAAGATTTGTATATCTGAACTAATCAAATATTAATTGAACATATCAATTTTAATTGAACTTATCAATTATATGTGGAATAAACTAACTTTTAGTTAAACACACCAACTGACTACATTAATGAATAAGAACTAATCAGTTATTCATTTAAGCTGAACTTATCAGACTTATAAATATGAACACAACACAACACAGTTGAACATATCAAACAAATATTTGTATTAATTGAACTTATCATAATACAAAAATATTGATCACTCAGATCATGCACACTAAGTGCTTACAAAAATTAGAACTAATCTAATTTATAATAGAACTAATCTATTCAGGATGCAGCTCTTCAAACTCCTTGATCTCCTTATTATTTCTTCAAGGATTTCTTGTAGATTAGGCAAGTGTTGAAGCTGATCCTTTTGTGATCTGATTGCTCTGTTTATTCTGTATCTGAACCTTGCAGTTTGTTCAGTCTTTTCCATAATTTGTCTCAGAGCAAACACCTGAGATACCCCACATGTATATATGTTCGCATCAGACTAGAAGCATTGTTCTCCATTTCTATCCAGGTACATGAATCCTTTCTCAGGCTTTTCCAGATAGGTATTTTCTTTAAACTTCAAGCCTTCAGGAAGATTCAGAGTGTACTTATTTGCTTTTGCTAATCCAGCTGGCTTTTTCAACTTGTCCTTCCCTATTTTGTGAAAGGAAGTTAGTAGGGTTACAATCTCAGACCTGGGTATGAGTTTCATCGAATCAACTCTTGCAAGTAGCCTCAACAGTTCATCTTTAACTTGACTTCTGGCAGAGGAATTTTCCATCTGCTTGATAAATATGGCCATTTGCTCCATTCTTCATACCCCAGTTTATGAAGTTGATTCAGCTCCAAGGAAGATGTTTCACCATCTTTTAAGACAAACTTCATGATGATGATTCCTTGAGCTGAACTCAACGTTAGTGAATTTACTTGAGAGGAGAAGCATGTCCTTGTATAACACTGAGTTATATCTTCTCCTTCAGGTTGATCTTGGATAGAAAGTTCCTCTACTTCTTTCTCCTTGGGCTCAATTGGCAGTCTGAGTTTGGCTAGATCCTCATTCTGCTTTATGATATGCTCAGCCCATACTTGTTCTCTTCTTCTTTTCTCATTTGCTAACCCAGCTTGAACATCCATTTACATTCTTCTTAACTCGTTGATTGATATCCCAAGCTCGTCAGCATCTTCCTGTACCATTCTCCATGCTGCCATCAGTGAAGCTCTTTCTTGTAAAGTCTTTTTGTCAGCAGAGTCTTCATCTGAGGCTGATGATTCACTAAGAATCATTTTTCTTCTTTTCTGTTGAGGGGGTTCTGATTCTTCTGAGCTGACCACTACTGGTCTCTTGCCTTTAGCTTTTTCAGTCAGCTCAACTTCTTTTTCTAACTCTTTCTCCCCCTCAATCTGATCTGCTCCTTTTGCCAATAGTAGTAGAGCTTCAGCTTTGACAAACTCAGCTTCAGCTTTTTGAACCTTCTCCCCTTTTTGTCATCATCAATAGGGGCTGAAGTCCTTTGTTGTTGTTGAAGGGCAGCAATAGCAGATTTCCAGTTTAACACCTCCTCATCTAGAGAATCCAAAATTATGATCATTTCCTTCTTGGTCTGCTTGCTCTTGAGGTGCAGTTTCTCAAACTGACTTATAATAAGTGTAAAATAATAATATTAACTTATAATAAGATTATAAACACTGTGGAAGTATACCAATACAGAATTGATATACGATGCGATTTGTAACTGACTCAAATACACTTGTACAGATGAATTAATGACACTTAGTAATTAAATCATAGGTTGGACACACCAAGCTGAGTAAACATATTACTCAGTCTAAGTCAAGCACTCAGCTTGAATTGATCACTCAGCGTGAGATTGAAACTCAGCTTGAGTGGAGCACACAGCTCAGGATCAATGACACTTAGTCATTTTCATTTGAGACTGACTCAAACTTACAGTTTAACTACACTGAGTAGTTAAAGTATGTTTGGAGCTCACCAAACGTATGAACAAATCACACAGCTTGAGTTAAGCACATAGCTTAGACTCGATGACACTTAGTCATTTATGTTTGAGACTTACTCAAACGTACATGTTAACCACACTGAGTAGTGAACGATATTTGGATCTAACCAGACGTGTGAACTCATCATTCAGCTTGACAGATTAATCAGTTAATGAAAACATATGCATAAACTATGCACTTAGCTTAGGAGACTTAGTCTTTGTCAAACTGAAAAACTCAGATTCTAGACACTTAGCTAGGGGTTGAGCATACCCAATTCACTTAGCAGATACATAAACCTCTTTTTATCAAGGGGTTTAGTAAAAATATCTTCTAGTTGGTCATCAGTGGAGATAAACTTAATGTCAACTTTACCTTTTTCCACGATGTCTCGTATGAAGTGATGTCTAATTTCAATGTGCTTGGTTCTTGAGTGGAAAACTGGATTGTAAGTGATGGCTATTGCACTTTGGTTATCACAAAATATAGGAGTTTTCTTGAAACTCATGCCAAAGTCTTGAAGCTGATGCTGCATCCATAGGATTTGAGCACAACAGCTTCCTGCTGCAACATATTCAGCTTCAGCAGTTGAAGTAGCCACTGAGTTCTGTTTCTTACTAGTCCAGCTTACTAGCTTCCCTCCAAGCAATTGACATCCTCCAGTTGTTGATTATCTATCCAACTTGCACCCAGCATAGTCAGCATCAGAAAAACCAACTAACTCAAATCCGAAGTCTTTTGGATACCACAGACCAAGATTTGGTGTACCTTTAAGGTACCTAAAGATCTATTTCACAGCTTGAAGATGTGATTCTTTAGGATCTGCCTGATATCTTGCACAAACAAATGTAGCAAACATGATATCAGGTCTACTAGCTTTCAAATAGAGTAATGAACCTATCATTCCTCTATAGGTAGACTAACACACAAACTTACTATCTGAGTCTTTACTCATCTTGACAGCTGGTGACATGGGTCTTCTCATGGTTGAACTTGAATCAAAACCATATTTCTTTATCAAATCAAGAACATACTTGCTTTGATTGATGAATATTCCATCAGGCTTTTGTTGAATTTGTAGGCCTAAGAAATATGTCATCTCACCCATCATACTCATCTTGTACTTTTGTGACATTATTTTAGAGAACCAATCACACAGAGATTCATTTGTAGAACCAAATATAATGTCATCCACATAGATTTGTACAAGAATCACTTGCCATTTACTCTTTTTAATAAAGAGTGTCTTATCTATACTACCTCCGGTGAAATCCATTGATAGTAGATAAGTGGACACAGTATCATACCAAGCTCTTGGAGCTTGTTTAAGACCATACAAAGCCTTGTCTAACTTATAGACATGGTGTGGAAACTTTGAACTGACAAAGCCAGGAGGTTGTTTCACATTGTTTGTCCCAAGTGATTCAGGTATCACCTAATCTCATGAAGATCAATGAACATAATCTTGAATATTAGAGAGAAAGTGAATAACACCATGAAAATCACACACTTAAGCTTTGATTATGTCAAAGAACTTTTTAATTGTTACATGATTAACACTAATCATATGCTTATATACTCTTTGAGTATATTTACAATTAAGCCCTCTCAGTTTGTATTTTATACAAACTTCACACACAATGTGATTTTCTATTTCAATACAATATAAGATCCTAACAACCTCCCCCTTTGTATTGAAATAGAAGATGTTATGTCTTTTTAGCATCTTGTGAAATCTCTAACAGCCTTCCCCTTTTGAGTCATCAGTCTTTTTACTTGATGTCTTCAGAATGTTTTCTCATCTTGAATGACAGACTCTTAAGTTTTGAGAATACTCTTCAGCTCAACATCTTAATGAGAACTTAAATCATGTAAGCATATATTGACATCCTCTTTCTTCAATCTTCAAACTTTCACTAGTAACGTTAGGCTTTTCAACCTTTGATTGTATAAACATTGTGATTTTCAGAATTCACAATCTTCATGATCTCTTGATCTTGAGCCTTCAAACAAAATGATTTTAAACTTGCATTGGGAAGAATCTTTTATTCTCTCCCCCTAGAATGTAGCTCTCGATCGTGAAACACTTTAAACACTCTTGGTCTCAAAAGAAATTAATTTTCTTCAATCTTTGTCAAATACAATGTACTTTTCTTTGCTCCCCTTTGACTTGTCGCTATTTCTTTCTCACTCCCCCTACATACATACATGGGACTTCATTTTTTCGTCTTCAAAACATCATAATAATGTTTTCTATGAAAAACTCAAACTGATTTTCTTCTCCCCCTGAATATCTTGAATAACGTTTTGCTTTTATATCTCAAAATCAACTATATAATCTTCACTCTTCAAATTTTATTCTCCCCCTCATGATGCTCAGGATTTATCATGAACATCATGTTCAAAAAAATTTGCATACAACTTGATTTTGACATGAATGTAAGCACTTTGTGTAAAAAATCCACATCATGATAGACTTGTGCTTCTTGAAATGTCACAACAATGATATATCTTGAAAGTATGCGAGACAGTCTTTAGGGCACCGTCTCAAAGTTCCCTTGGTAAATTTAACACCGAGATCACATAGATTACTCGTTAACACAACCGTTTAAATAAACTGTGTGACCTACTTGCAGAACTGGCATAGCGTTGATTCTGGTAGGATTTCCATCTAATCATCATGTATATCACAAATATATCACTCCAAGATGTTCCGCTAGTCACGAAGACTAGATATGTATGACATTTCAAACATGTGTCCTAAAAATGAATTTAATATATCAATGTGCTCTAGACTCAATATGTGCATGAAAGAAGTCGGGGACCGGAGCAGCATGTCCTCCTTGTTTCAATATTAACAATCTCCGAGTGAGATGTCAATAGGAATATGCTAATTCTCCGTGTGAAGTTGAAACAATCATCTTTTAAGAGATAATTGAGTAGCTGTGAGGGGTTGTGCATTGCATCACTGGGTCCATGATGTCTACTTCAATACCAAATCTCAACACATGAGATCTAGTAGCATATGTGGTTACCCAAATTTATACTGTTTGGTGAGGATCTTTATTTTCTTTTGATCCTATCGCACACCCTCAGCTCTCTATATATTTTTCAACTTCTCCCTCAAACTCTCTTTCCAAATGAAATGTATCATTATTTGGATACATTTGGACACTTATGATAAACAATTCAACATGAATGATTTTCAAGAAATGAGATGCTGAAAATGATTGTCAAGAAATATTTGAACAATCAAAGAATATGAGCAATCAAAGAATGAAGTATGAACAACTCAACCAAAAAAAATTAAATGTATTCCTGTCGATGTCAATTGATATATATATATATATATATATGCACTCAACCAAAAAAAATTCAGCCTTAAAAAGAAAATCAGCCCTTGAAAAATGCTCCCTCACGCGCTTTTAAAAAAAATGAATATCCAATTAAATTGAAGTGAAATGGACGCTGGTCTCGGTATTTGTTTGCTATCTCAGTCCAATTTAATGCTTCACGACAAAAACAATATTAAATCAGATTTGTTATGTTCTAAAGAAATGAATTAAATGGCTGTGTCAGATCAGTTTGACACAACCATTTAATGGCAAGTAAATATCATTGCAAGGCGGGAATTCACAGAGGTGGAATTCATGGCAAGTAAATATCATTGCAAGGCGGGGGAACTACCGTTTGCCTACTTGGGTATTCCAATCGGGGCATCGATGAACAAAGAAGTATTGTGGGCTCCCATATATTACAAGTTCCTCTCCAAATTGTCAAAATGGAAGGAAAAGCATCTATCTTCGGGAGGCAGGTTAACCATGCTCAATTCGGTTCTTGGGAGTCTTGGGAATTACTACTTCTCCATTTTTAAAGCCCCGTCCAAAATCCTAAACAAACTGGAAACACTAGTACAAAAATGACCTTTAGTCACACTTTTCCAAAACAGTCCAGTCACACTTTTGATTTAAAGTGTGACTATAGGTCATTTTTTAAATTATGTCATACTTTTAGTCACATTATATTGTGTTTGTGTGACATTTGCATAGTAAGTAAATACCTTTAGTCACACTTAAGCATAAAAACATGACAATTTCATAATAAGTAAATACATTTAGTCATACTTAAACATAAAATAGTGACAATTGTATAGTAAGTAAATACCTTTAGTCACACTTAAACATAAAAACGTGACCATTCCTAGCCACACTTGTAAAAAGTGTGACCAAATGCCATGATATGCCACTGATATTTGAAAAAAATTTGTGATGAATTTTATAAGAGACCATAGATATATATACGGTCACAGAATAGTATAAAAATGACCTTTAGTCACACTTTTTCTAAAACAAACCAAAGTCACACTTTTGATTTAATGTGTGACTATAGGTCATTTATCAAATTTTTTCATAGTTTTAGTCACTTTATATTTTGTTTGTGTGACCATTTCATAATAAGTAAATACATTTAGTCACACTTAAATATAAAAGAGTGACAATTGCATAGTAAGTAAATACCTTTAGTCACACTTAAACATAAAAACGTGACCATTCCTAGCTACACTTGTAAAAAGTGTGACCAAATATCATGATATGACACTGATATGTGAATAAAATTTGTGATGAATTTTATAAGAGACCATAGATATATATATACGGTCACACAATAGTAAAAAAATGACCTTTAGTCACACTTTTTCTAAAACAAACCAAAGTCACACTTTTGATTTAAAGTGTGACTATAGGTCATTTTTTAAATTTTGACATAGTTTTAGTCACTTTATATTTTGTTTGTGTGACCATTGCATAGTAACTAAATACATTTCGTCACACTTAAACATAAAAACATGACAATTGTATAGTAAGTAAATACCTTTAGTCACACTTAAACATAAAAACGTGACCATTCCTAGCCACACTTGTAAAAAGTGTGACCAAATGTCATGATATGCCACTGATATTTGAAAAAAATTTGTGATGAATTTTATAAGAGACCATAGATATATATACGGTCACAGAATAGTATAAAAATGACCTTTAGTCACACTTTTTCTAAAACAAACCAAAGTCACACTTTTGATTTAATGTGTGACTATAGGTCATTTATCAAATTTTTTCATAGTTTTAGTCACTTTATATTTTGTTTGTGTGACCATTTCATAATAAGTAAATACATTTAGTCACACTTAAATATAAAAGAGTGACAATTGCATAGTAAGTAAATACCTTTAGTCACACTTAAACATAAAAACGTGACCATTCCTAGCTACACTTGTAAAAAGTGTGACCAAATATCATGATATGACACTGATATGTGAATAAAATTTGTGATGAATTTTATAAGAGACCATAGATATATATATACGGTCACACAATAGTAAAAAAATGACCTTTAGTCACACTTTTTCTAAAACAAACCAAAGTCACACTTTTGATTTAAAGTGTGACTATAGGTCATTTTTTAAATTTTGACATAGTTTTAGTCACTTTATATTTTGTTTGTGTGACCATTGCATAGTAACTAAATACATTTCGTCACACTTAAACATAAAAACATGACAATTGTATAGTAAGTAAATACCTTTAGTCACACTTAAACATAAAAACGTGACCATTACTAGGCATACTTGTAAAAAGTGTTACCAAATAGCATGATATGCCACTGATATGAGAATAAATTTTTTGATGGATTTTATAAGAGACCATAGATATATATACAGTCACACACTAGTACAAAAATGACATTTAGTCACACTTTTTCCAAAACAGTTTTGTCACACTTTTGATGGGCTTATGAGTAAACTTTGGCCTTACATGACACAACCCGTGTAAGGACCACAAGAATGACACATCTCATGAGAACTCTACAGTTAAGCGTGTTTGGGCTAGAGCAATCCAGGGATGGGTGACCCTTGGGAATTGCTTGTGTTGTGGTAAGGTGGGATGTTACAACGTTTGTGTGACTGTAGGTTATAGATAGTCACATTTTTTAAAACATTGTGTGACCATAAAATGGTTTCAGCTACATTTTTAGTATTTATGTGTGACTAAAACCTAAACAATAACAACACTTATAATTGACTTGTGTGACCATAGGCTGAACAACAGTCACTCAAATAACAAAATTGTGTGTCTAGAAAAAGTTTTTTGTCACACTTTCGGATGAATTGTTTGATTTCAAAATGAAAAGTCCATACCTTATAGTCACACTTTTTTAGTTACGGACATTTTTTTATATGATATGGTCACTAAATTTTTGTGTGACCATAACATACCTAAAATGGCACGATCTTCGGTCACACTTTTAATGAAAAAAAAAGTGTGACCGTAGGCATACGGTCACACTTTTTTGGTGTGACTAAAGGTCAATTTTGTACTAGTGAAAGCATGCGGTCGAGATTTCTATGGGGTTCTAATGAGGACACAAGAAAAATATCATGGGTTCCATGAAACATTGTCCTAAATGTAAAAAACAAAGGAGGTCTCGATGTGGGTAGTCTAAAAGCTCTCAACATTGCCCTGCTTACTAAATGGTGGTGGAGATTCAAGAATGAGGAAGGTACACTTTGGCAATCGGTGATACGATCTTTACATGGTCAAGATGGAGGACTTAATGCGACGAAACCCGTTGGTAAGTATGCAGGCCCGTGGAGAAACATTTTGAAAATACATAAAGACTGTGGAAAGCTTAACATTCCATTAGAAGCTTGGTTTGAGAGACACTCACAGCTGGATGGTTCTATCAAGATTAGATGGGCAATCGAAAAAAATGGGGCCTTTACTGTTTCCTTCATGAGGAAAGCTTTTGACTACTTTTACGTGGAGAAAAGGGACTTCAGTCAATTCACATGGACTAAATGGGTGCCTCTTAAAGTGGGTATTAATGCATGGAGGACTGCTCACAATAGGTTGGCCACGAAAGAGAACTTGAACAAAAGAGGGATTGTGATGCTATCCGTTCTGTGTCCGTTATGCAATAATGACATTGCGGTTTCACATATATTTGTTAATTGCCCGGTATCGAGAAATATCTTGCTGGAAATAAGCAGTTGGATAGGGGTGGATGGCAGAGAAGTAAAAGATGTTGCACAGTTACTTTCGTGGGGAAAGAAATTGTTGTTCAAAGGTAGGAAATTCGATTGCTTTGTGGCGATTATTTACACATATTTGTGGCAAATTTGGAAACTAAGGAACAACAGGGTGTTCGATTCTGGAGGAGGGCGAAATAACATCATGGTGGGTGGCAACACACAAGCTTCTCGCTAGGGTGATTAATAATTTGAGTTAAGAGAGGGTCAAACTGGTGTATTTCTATCCTTTCATGTATTTAAAACATTGTGTATCTTTTCTAGCTTCTCGCTAGGGTGATTAATAAATTTGTCTTGTATGGAGGGGGTGATGGCAATGCCATAGCTCCCGTCCATTCTCGTCTTCGTTGCCGTTAAAAAAAAAAGATCGGTTTGATGTAGCAGCTCTTCTCGGTTATTTAAATGACACTCCACGTCAAATGAATCAAGAATTCAAAATCGAGAACAAAATGAATATTAAATGCTTATGCTCAATTCTCGATGTAGGTGACAGCTAATTAAATGCGAGACAGCTGTTTTTGACACTCGAAAATGAATAAAGCAGTTCGCGGTTTTCGATATTCAATGCAGTCGACCTGTTCTTCGATCCACACGCCTCGAGACACATGAAATTACTATGTCTCACACGCTTTCTAACCTCAAGAAAAACATTTTTTTTTAAAAATTTTATTTGCTTCTCGGTCAAAACCCAAGAAATCCGACCACAAATTCCGATAAAATCGGAGAAAAACGAAATCCGAGAAATCCGAAATCCGAGAAAATCGAAATCCGAAATCCGAAATCTGAGAAAATCGAAATCGGAGAAACTTAAACAATCCGAGAAAATCCGAGAATGAACAATCCGATAGAATGAACAATCCGATAATTTTCAATTCCGAGCAAACTTTACAATTCCGAGAATTTTTAGAATTTTGAGAAATAACAATTCCGAGCAAACTCAATTCCGAGAAAACCGAGATTCCGAGATCCAATTTAAACTATAATTTCGAAAAAAGTATAATTATGAGAATTTTCAATTTTCAAAATCCGAGACTTTTTCAGAATATTCAAATTCCGACCCTTTCAAATCCGAGCCTTTTTTATCGGAATCTTCTTAAAAAACACACACAAACACCTTTTTCCACACACTAACTCAAATTTTTGGATCAAAATCCACCATCTTCATCTTCTTAATCAAGAAAGCTTCAAGAACACCAAGAACACGAATTCTAAAAACTCATCAAAATCGATTTTTCTTTTCAGATCTATGCTTCTCCACTAACAAAAACACTTTTTATGTACTCCAAACTCGAAAACAAGTATCAAAAATCCTGTTTTTGGGCAAAAATCGTCAAGAACACATGAAAAACCTGGAAAACAAAAATTCAGATTTCTCTCAAACGGTTTGGAGTTTAAATATGAAATTTTTACAAAATGTTCCTTTCATCATGAAGAGCAACATATCAAAAAATCAGATCAATCCAAGCTCGTATGAATTTTTCACGATTTTCTGAAATTTCCAGCCCACTTTTTCTCGAAAATCTTCAAAAATTCTTTAAAATTTTGATCAAAATCTCTTCAAATCAATCCTAATTCGGCTCTGATACCACTTGTTTGTTCCAAGTGATTCAGGTATCAACTAATCTCATGAAGATCAATGAACATAATCTTGAATATTAGAGAGAAAGTGAATAACACCATGAAAAGCACACACTTAAGCTTTGATTATGTCAAAGAACTTTTTAATTGTTACATGATTAACACTAATCATATGCTTATATACTCTTTGAGTATATTTACAATTAAGCCCTCTCAGTTTGTATTTGATACAAACTTCACACACAATGTGATCTTCTATTTCTATACAATATAAGATCCTAACACACATAGACTTCCTCCTGAAGTTTTTCATTTAGAAAAGCACTTTTCACATCCATTTGATAGACTTTGAAGTCTTTATATGCTGCATAAGCCAGGAACAGCCTTATGGCTTCAATTCTAGCAACAGGGGCAAAGGTCTCATCATAATCAATTCCTTCTTCTTGCTTATACCTTGTGCTACAAGCCTGACTTTGTTCCTTACTATCACTAAATCCTTGTCCATTTTATTTCTATAGACCCACTTAGTGCCTATAATTGAGTGACCTTTGGGGGCAGGGATAAGGTTCCAAAACTTATTTCTCTCAAATTCATTCAATTCCTCTTGCATAGCTTCAATCTAATCCTCATCCTCTAAGGCTTCTTCAGTCTTCTTTGGTTCCATTTGAGATAGAAAACCAAAGTGGGCAGCAAAGTTAGCTGTAGCCTTTGATCTGGTCATGACCCTTTCTTGGACATTTCCAATGATCTGATCTTGACGATGATCTTTGAGGAATTTAAATGTTGTAGTTGGAGAATCTGGTTCATAATCTGAGTGACGTTGAGAGCCCTGGGGTGAACTAATCTCCTCAGTCTCAACAGCAGCATCAAACTGTTGATCACTAAGATCTTCAGTCTGATGAATGTTAGCTCCAAATGGATTGACGAACTCATCATCCTTCTCAGCTTGAGAATCCATTTGAGCATGTGATGGACACACATCATCATCACTATCATCTCCCATGACATACATAGGATTTGATAAGTTGGCTTCCTTAGGCCTTTCAAGCTCACTCAGACTGACCGAGTCAGCTTGTCTTTTCTCAGCTTGATCAAGACTGTCTTCATCAAACGAGACATGGATTGATTCTTCTATTGCCTTTCTCCTAGTGTTATACACTCTGTAAGATTTGGAGATTGAGGAATATCCAACAAATATTCTAGGATCAGCTTTGGATTCCAACTTATGGAGCTGATCTCTTTGATTCAGCACATAACATTTTGAACCACAGATATGGAAATAACCTATATTGGGCTTTCTAGACTTATACATCTCATATGAAGCCTTTCCATGTCTTTTGAAAATGAATCACCTATTCTGAGTATAGCAGGCTATACTAACAGCTTCATCCCAGAAATAGAATTTCAATCCTGCCTCACATAGCATTGTTCTAGCAGCCTCAATTAAGGTTCTATTTCTCCTTTCAGCAACTCCATTTTGTTGTGGAGTTCTGACAGATGAGAAATTTTGTAATATTCCCTTTTGCTCACAGAAGCTTTCAAGGGTTGAGTTTCTGAACTCAGTCCCATGATCACTTCTGAGTTGCTTTACAGACAAACCTTTGTGTAACTCCTCCTGTTTGATAAAACTTATTATCTCCAGGGTAGCCTCACTTTTGGCTTTTAGGAATATTACCCAGGTGAATCGTGAGAACTCATCTACTATCACCAGTGTGTACTTCTTGTCACTTAGGCTTGGAGTACTTATGGGTCCAAATAGATCCATATGCAACATATGCAGTGGGTCTGTTATTGAAAAATTTTGCTTTGAGTTAAAGGACCCTTTATGATGCTTCCCTTGTTCACAAGCTGAGCACAATTTATCCTTGACAAATGTGATCTTTGGTAATCCAGAGACTAACTCTTTATTGGATAACATATTTATATATTTGAAATTTAAATGAGATAAACGTTTATGCCACAATCAACTCAGCTTAGGAATAGATTGGGAATACAAGCAGGTTTCATTAGGGGGATCAGCAGAATTAAGATCAAGTATATACACATCTCTTTCTCTTTTAGCTATTAATACAGGATTTCCCTTAGCATTATAAATTGTTCCTGCTTTCTTCCTAAAAGTAACAACATTATCTTCATCACACAATTGACTGATACTAATCAGGTTGCGTTTGAGACCTTTGACATATGCAACCCTTTGGAAAGTAACCTTCCCAGCTTACATCTTCCCATAGCCTTTAGTTCTTCCATGGGAGTTGTCACCAAATGTTACTTTAGGACCTTCTTCTTCTTGGAAATCACTAAGAAGTCCTTTCCACCCGGTCATGTGCCTTGAACATCCACTGTCCAAGTACCATTTACTTGAACCCTGCACATGAGATGAAAACTAAACATATTAGTTTTGTTTAGGAAACCACTTCTTGGTGGGTTCAGACGAGGAGCACTTAGCATCTCCATCTGGTTGAACTGACTGTTCAGCTTGAGCAGGAGCTGAGTCCTGTGTAGGCTGATCAACTTGTTCTTGTTCAGGCCTTGAGATTTCTGCATCATAGTCCTTGGCCTCATAACCTCTACTTATGCACTTATAGCATCTCCTTTTTCCAATGATTACAGGAGGTAGAGAGTCTAGCAATCCTTGTGAGAACTTACTCTCAGTCTTAGGATTGTATGTGGTGGATAACTTTTCAACTTTCTTTGCAAGTTGATTTACTTGATGATCACTGACTTTGGACTTACCTTTGACAGATCTTTGTTTGTTATCCTTAGAAGTTTGACTAACAACCTTCTTTTCCATGACTTTGGACTTACCTTTGCCATGGTGACTGGACTCACCAGTTTCAACAGGTTTGGACTTACCACTGTTGATCTTCTTGGACTTACCAAGATCTACAACTTTGGACTTACCATTGTTGTGATTTGACCTCGGACTTACAGTGGTCTTCCTATTCTTGTAACTTCTCTTCGAGTCAGATAGAGAATGTTGTCTTTTGAAAGGATTTGGATTTAGCCTTTCTATGACTGAAGTTCTTTGAATAGGCTGAGTGCCTAATATATCTAGCACAAACTTACCATGCTGTTTGGATGTTGAGCACTCATATCCATGATCTTTAGCCTACACAAACATATTGAATTTCAAGCTTAGATCATGTCTTTTCTCTGAGGCTGACTTCTGAGACTCAATCAGTTGTCTATCCTCCTCAGAGTCTGTACTTGCTATCTCATCATTAGCTACATAAGCTGCTGTTTGATAGTCACCTCCTAGTATAACCTTTACCTGTTTAGGTATTTGTTGGTTAATGCACTTTTCAACAAGCTTTGATGACTTACACCACGACTCAGTGACCTTTTGAAGTTGGTCAGCTCTGTTTTTAGCTTTCTGAAGTTCTTCACTTAGAAGTTTATTAATGTGTCTTTGGCATTCAAGATCACATTTTGCTTTCTTACCAACATCAATGAGAGATTGATTTTCCTTAATCTCATCTTTAAGTTTAGATATTTCAGCTTTGAGGTCATTCTGATACTTAAGGCTGGTCTTGAAATCATTTAGCAGATAATCAAAAGCAAGACCCTTTCCTTCATCTGTGTAAGAGTAGAAATTACTGACCTTATACATGGAAGTAGGATCCCAATCACTGAGCTTGCTGTTTTCCTCAGCTTCCTTCATGTCAGCTTCAAAGATTGATTCGGACTGACTATAATCAACCTCATCTAATTCTAACTCTTCATCTTCTTGAGCCATAAGACATACATTATCATCTGAGGTAGATGATTCTGTATCCCAGGTTTCAGCATATAACCCTTTTGCACTGGGTTTGTCTTCTGGTTTTCCTTTCTTGAGCTGAGTATATTTCTTCTTGTATTTATCAGCTCTGTAAGCATTCTTATCAATAACTAATGTTGATTCCACCTTCTTTGATCTGCACTCAGTAGCAATGTGTCCCTTCTTCTGACAGTTGAAGCACACATCATTCTTGGATCAAAAGAACTCTTCCCTTTGCCCCTGTCAGATCTTCCTCTTCCTCTTTGAGCTCTTCTCAAACGTCTGGCTAGCATTGCCATTTGCTCAGTGATATTCATCATCAGTATCACCAGAGTCTGAGTCTGAGTGGTCAGCTTGAGATTCTGACTCAGTCTCAGATTCAACAACCAGTGCCTTGGAAATTTTCTTCTTTTTCTGTGCAACTAATGTAACTTCAGTTTTATCCAGAGACTCCTTGAGTTGTTGTTGAGAAGTTATCTTTTGTTCAGTGATCTGTTCATGATTTAGCAAGAACCCATAAATGGACTGTAGGTTGTACACATGCAGTGTTCCTCCAACCCTCAGTGTTGTGGTTACTTCATTGAACCTTTCTGGTAACACATCCAGAAACTTTAGCACGAGTTCAGCTTCATCTTTCTTTACACCCACACTTAGTAGGTCATTTATCAAACAGTGAAACCTTGTGAACAAATCAGACAAGGTTTCATTCTTCTTTGAGAAGAAGTTTTCATAAGATCTATTCAAGTGATTCTTCTTCTGCTGCTTGACCAGATCTGTGCCCTCATATGTAACACTCAGCGTATCCCAGATATATTTTGCAGATTGACACCCAGTCACAGTACGCAAGATCTCATTAGTCAGGGCATTTGCTAGAACACTTTTAGTCCTGTCATCCACATTAAAGAGTTTCCAATCTTCATCAGTCCAGGATGCAGTAGGCTTTCTTGTTTCCTTTTCAGTTCTGCCAGGAGACATATCACTGACAGTAGCCGGAATCTTAGGGATAATTGGTCCTTTTGTGATGACATCCGACATACGGTTGTCAATGTACTTGAGGAATAACATGTCTCTGAACTTCCACATAGGATAGTCAGATCCATCAAATATGGGACAACCTTTGGCAGATATCTGTGGAAAGTTTGAAGTATTGTTGCTTGTAGACATTGCAGACTTTCTCAGAATCTTGAACTTTCAAGTTATGAAATTGTTCAGCCTGCTCTGATACCAGTTGTTGGTCCCTTGGTGAGAATAACAACAAGAAACAGGTGTGTAGAAGGGGGGTTGAATACACTTACTACTGAAATTGAACAAATCAAATAAAAGTGTTACAAAAAGTAATTCAAACCACAATCAATCGAATGCTTTTATTAAAAAGATGATTACAATGCTTTTAATTAGAAGATGATTACAATAACTATCAAGTAAGCAACTCTTGATATATAACCACCTAATATAAATCTCTCAATCTCTCAAACTTAGCTATCTATAATCAACTTATGATTATAGATACTGACGACTCTCTAAACAGGATTTACACATATTGATGACTTACCAATATCACAACCAATGTGATTATTCGAACACACGGATAGCTTGGCAATCTGTGAATATCTTGATCACGTTGAACTGACAAACAGTGATTCAAGAATCGTAACACATACGGTGAGGTGAGGTTTGGCTCTGCAACACTTAGTTGTTTTCGGTTCTGAGTCGTACCTCTAAACTTTTTAGGAGATAAATATTTATAATCATGTGCCTACGGAATCTTAACAAACTAAGACTTAGTCTAATTCGCTAACTAACTATCGGATAATTCGGAATCTTGAATCTTGAATCTTCTTATCTTGAGTCTTCAATCTTCAATCTTGATTCCGGAATCTTCTTATCCTTACCGTAGATATAGAGAGTTAAAAGATAAATTTAAAATACATTAAAAAAAAATTTAAACTGACTTCTTTAGTCGGACTGAGTTACTCAGCTTGAAACTCATCAAGCTGAGTTCTTCAAGAACACACTAAAAAAAAAACATGGACTAACATGTATAATTATTAACTCATCCTCAGAAGTCCAAAGAGTTACCTAAAACATATTTAGCAACTTCTATTGAGCTGACTCAGTGTATGCTGAGTCGCTCAGCTTGAGACACATCAAACTGAAACTCAATATATATCTTAGGTGACACACACAGCTTATCAAACACATTGATAATATTACTAAGATATAGTCGAAGCTGATCAAACATATGTACAGCTTACACTCAGCTTATACTCAGTCTGAATCACTATGAGTGTTCAGTCTGACTAAGCTTTATAATTCTGTTTAACATCTTACAAACATAACTTTGTCTCATCAAATCTAAACTGATGAGATCATTTTCCCAACAAGGTGGCATGTGGGCCTGTGAGTTTCATAAAAGAACGGGTGCTTTCAGCTGGTTTTTCAATTGGTCTGTCAGAAGTACCCAAAGGTGATTGGACAGGTTCAAAGGTAGGGTCACCACTTGTTTGGGAAGCTGACTCAGCATGAGAAAATTGGGAACTCAATGACTCAGATGTGTCAAGACCAAATTCTTCAAGTACAATTTTGGTTCGGGTGGTTTGAGAAATAGAACGGACAATTGCTTGAATGGTGGTTGGATCATAAGCATCCCCTCTCTCTCTCTATTTTCTCCACCTTCACCTTCTTCTCCACCCCTTTCTTCAAAATTTTCTCTCTGCTCGACCCGGTCAGCATCTCCCATAGATGGCTGAGTCCTACATGCTATTACCTCACTGGGTACTACACCTCCTTGGATAGGTATGGCCGGTGCTGGCACGACTAGAGGAGGTAGTCCTACACTATCCCTATAACTCATAACAATAGAATTTTGCTCACATAAGTCCAGGAGTGTTACAGGGAAAGGTCTTGGAACAGGTACATTGGCGGGGGTTACAAGTTTTATATATACAAACAGTTTAGGGTTCACAGAAGGTTAACCTGCCCGTTGAGGAATGTTAGCATTGTGGTCCATCAGGTGCTGGACAATCATTGGTAGAAATCTTTGGTACGGCTGGAAGTTAGCATCCTTCTTTTTTTGGGAATTCTTCTTCAGCATTGTGGCTTTAATATCTTGAAAAAGCAGGAATGCATAATCTACATGCAGGTGATTGGCAGCCGCCACAAAGATCATGAGCTGATGCTCAGTAGGAAATTCAAACCCAGAGTGCTTGGGAGTTAGACACCTTTAAAGCACCGTCATAAAAGTATTATATTTGGCGTGCAGGTTGGTGCGTTTTAATTGATTCTTTCGGGTAAGCTCTCCATCATATCCCATTTCCCTGATTGTAGCAAGACATATCTCCTCGTCTGGGATTTCCTCAAAAGCTATTGCCGGAGGTCTGCTGTCAGCCCTTGGCAGTCTGAAGATGGTTCTGAGGCGATTGAGAGGTATATCAGTTGTGTATTCATCAACCTCAGATTGGATGACCTCATGCCCTCTGTCATTTGTATGTACATCACATGTCTTCCAGAATTGTTGAATATATAGCTCAGGGACATGTGTGCCAGTGGTTGCGGGATTGTAAGTCAGGAGGTGGTTTAGAGGTCAACATAGTGGTTGTTGTCGTAGGTCTTACAGTTTAAAAACTGTCTTGAGGCATGATCTCTTCTGGTTGAACTACAACTTGTGCCATCTTATCTGCACAGATAGATATACAACTAAGTCAAAGATATAGAGATATGCAAGAAGACAATATTCAACTATTAATTTTGGTCAAACTTCGATGAAAGTGATAAGGTTGACCATTTTCGACCAAAACTATGAACTGTGAAAAACATGATAAAGAACCTAACTCTTAAACCCTCATTGTGTACAGGATGATTTTCAGTATAAAAAGGTTGTTTTGACACTTTTAATATGTCAATTGTATAGCAACAAACAACTTTGTAGTACTCGAGTGTAGTCTAAAAATCATCATAACCCCCTCTTTAGAACCAAAAAGTATGTTTTAAGTTCAAGTTCATGCACCTCAAGAACACGAAGAACACTTTTCGAGATTTTTGAAATATTTTTACATCAAATTGTTCCCCATGTGTTCAAAACCCCCATCGCAAACATGGATTAGTCAAAAAATTTTGTTATGTATCTCAAAAGTTCATCCAAAGTCACGAAAGTGCCCATCGCAGGTGGCTGTTCTAGGGCCAAAAATCACCATTTTAACTCAAAATTTTCAAAAAGTAAACCGTACAACTTGTTACCTATATGATCACGAGTGTTTTGAGATAAAAATTGCAAATTTTGGCAGCGTAACGAGATGATTTGCTATTTCAAGTAACCGAATAATCGAGAGAACACTTAATTGATTTTGAATTCTGATCGCGTGAATGGACAGATGGGGATGGGATGGTTATAAAGTGAAAGGGGACACGTGTCATGTGGTGATTGGCCCAAACCGGTGGTAAAAACCCGGCTTATAGCTCAATCACATGGTAACTTCACCCGGCTTATAGATCCATGCGATTGGCCTCGAAGTGAATTAGAAATGCTAACACTTGATGACTCGCACGCGATTCCCCTTTGTTTTGTCAATCGCATACGATTGACACTTGATTCATTTATACGCTGATGGTCTATGACATGGGATTGGCACTTGGTTCATGGTTCGCTGATGGTCTATTGCATGCGATTGAGGCATAGTTAACAATTGTGTTGTTATCCCATGCGATTGACTATCCATGCGATTGTACTCGAACCCAACACTTGAAAATTTTCTGAAAATTCAAAATATCTGGATTTTGAGATTTGAAGAATTGATTTTCCCAGATATCTTGTTTGACACACTCCCCCTAGACTTTTGCATCTGTTTATTCTAAATTTTTTAGGAAATATGTCAGTTGTATATCTCCCCCTACACATGTGCAATATGTGTATTATTTTTGATAGGTTATTTTTATTTACTTCTTTTAATAGTTTATTTTGGAATTTTAGTTGTTTTGCATTTGTATTATTTTGCATTTGTCTTTCTTTTAATTGTTTTAGCCTATTTCGGGTACTTTCTAGTCTTCGTGTTTGATTTCAGATTTTTAGAAGACTATGGCGGAGCGGATGCTAATCGGGTATTAATCGGGAGGATATGGACTTTAAAGAATGTGGGCTCACTCATTTGGATCAAGAAGGGAAGGAAAATTGCAAGCTTGGGCTAAAGAGAATGAAAAGTGGGCCTAAAATATGGGCTTTAAAAAGCTGCCAGACTCTTTCATGCGGCCCGCGTAGGCTTCTGCGCGGCCCGCGTGAGAACTGCAGGGCTAATTTCGACATTTCGCCTTTGTGGCTACCTTTTTAAGTGGGTTTAGGTCAAATATTCTGCAGTTTTGGACAGAAAAACAGTGTCTACGACTTGGGGAGCAAGGAGGAGGCATTTTTGAAGGTTTTTGAAGCTTTCTTGAAGATTTCTTTCTTCCACATCAATTGTTTACATGTTTGGTACAATTAAACACTTCCATTTTGCTTTAGTTATAAGCTCTATTTTGGTTGACATTGGTGATTCCCTGAACATTTAGTTAGGGTTTTGAAGGGTTTATGAACTTGTTCTTGAAATTTATGAATATGATTCCTAGTTTAATCCTTATTTCATTCTTATGTTTGTATATCATGATTGCAAGTATTTGAATGATTTATGTTAGTTGTTTTCTTGATTACATAATAGATCTTCAAAACAACAAGTAACAAGTGGTTTCATGAATGTTTATGCATCTCTCAAACCATGGAAATGTATTCTCCAACATGGTAGTGTAAGGTTTTGACTCCTCTTGGATTTGGTGATTCTTAGATTGTAATGCTAGTTGATTTTTGTGAATTAGATGCTTTGTTTGGTTCATGATTTTGACTAAGAAGGTGCGTTAGGAGCTTCTTCAACCTCCATACTAATTAAGAAGAGTCTAGGTGATTTAAGCTTTTAAATTGCTATAGCCAAATTAAATTAAAATTCAAGTATTGCACCATATTTCTTGATGATAAACCTAGCTAGTTGTTCATGTGATGAAACCGATGTTGACCAATTCACCTCTCATTGATTTAAACTATCTTGCTCAATTGCAACTTTTATTTACTTGTCATATTTAGTTTTAATTAAACAAATCTCAAACCCCCTTATTTTACTTTATTGTTGTTACTAAAATCATCTAAACTTTTGGATTGCATAGAAAATTGAATTGTGCCAGTCTCCGTGGATTCGATCCCTTTACCACTTTACACTATTATATGTTTTAGAATATTGGGTTATTTGTTTGTTGGCCTCGACAACCACCAAATTTTGGCGCCGTTGCCGGGGACTGGTTTCTTTTCATCAGTTTTTTTTTTCTATGCCCAGATCTAATCGTTCAAGTGACTTGATTTACAACCCCGAAATCGAGAAAGAAGCAAGACGTTTAGCTAAAGAAGCAAGACTACGACGTGGTCATGCTTCCGAAGTTAACGTGGCGCTTGAAATTTTATTTGAAACTTCAAGCGATATAAACAAAGATACCGACTCAAATCCCAACCTTGAAGTAGTTGTTCCCGAAACACCCCAAGTTATTCAAAACGACATGGCAGGTGATAACCCACCTCCCGAGAGAACCTTGAGACAAATGATGGAAACCGATGTCACACAAACACCCATTGGCATCAACTACCCCATCCGCGAAAGAGGTATAGAATTAAAGTCAAGTTTTCTCCATCATCTTCCAACCTATCATGGGTTGGAAAATGAAGATCCTCACAAGCACTTGAAGTTGTTTCATATTGTTTGTGTAAGTATGAAACCACAAGAAGTCACCGATGACCAATTCAAGTTGAATGCATTTCCTTTTTCTTTAGCCGATAGAGCAAAGGAATGGTTGTTTTATCTACCAACAGGGTCTATAAGCACATGGACCGAAATGGCAAGAGCTTTCTTGGACAAATTATATCCCGCTTCAAGAGTCTCAAGCTTGAGAAATGAAATTTGTGGGATCCGCCAAGGTCAAGATGAAAGTTTTCATGATTATTGGGAAAGATTCAATGGTTTATGTGTGAGTTGTCCACAACATCAAATTCCCGAACAACTCCTTATCCAACATTTCTATGAAGGTTTGTTACATATGGAAAGGATGTTAGTGGATGCTTCAAGTGGTGGTGATGTCTTTAACAAAACACCACAACAAACAAGAGAACTCTTCAACACAATAGCATCAAATTCCCAACACTTTGGTCCAGGACAAGACATGAAGAGAAATACTCATCACAAGATGAATGAGGTTGACACCTCAAGCCTTGAGTCCAAGATTACAAACTTGACCAATGTGGTTCAACAATTAGCTTTGGTAAATGGTCAAAAAGTTGCGCTATGTGGTCTTTGCAACAATGTGGGTCATCATACGGATATATGTCCCATAATAGTTGGTGATTCCGAGGATGTGAATGCTATGGGGGGATATCATGGTCAACAAAAGCAAATGGATTACAAAACCGCCTACAATTCTAGTTGGAAGCCAAAACCCCAATTGATCTATGGCCCGAGACCACTACCCTCAAATGTCCTAACTGGTAAGCCTTACCAACCACAACAAGCCCAACACCAACACCAACACCAACACCAACCCAATTACCAGCAACAACCACAATACCCACCAAGACAACCTCACCAACAATACTACCAACACCAAAAACTTGTAGAACCTCATGCTAGTAGCTCTGAAATGTCCCTTGAAGACATTGTGAAGGTCCCTTCCCACAAGCACCCACCAATTCCAAAAGGAAACAAGAACTAGTATCTCCAACCTTGAAGCAAAAATGGGAGATATAGTCACCTTAATTAACAAGTTGGAATCTCTTGGTAAACTTCCTTCCCAAACCGAAAAAAATCCTAATGTGAATGCGGTTACATTAAGGAGTGGGAAAGAACTCGGAGAAAATGCTACCAAGAAAGTTACTAGAGAAATAGAGAAAGAGGTTGAAGTTGTTCCTATCAAGGAACCGGTTGTAGAAGAAAGTGTGGAAGTTGAAACACCGAAGAGGACCACTCCACCTTTGGTCATCCCACCACCCTTCCCTTCACACTTTGCCACCTCCAAGAAGAAGGAGGAAGAAAAAGAGATTCTAGACACCTTCCGGAAAGTTGAAGTGAACATCCCGTTGTTGGATTCCATCAAGCAAATCCCAAGGTATGCTAAATTTCTCAAGGAACTTTTCACTAATAAATTAAAAGGAAATGAAAAGATTTCAATGAGTGAAAATGTTTTCGCGATTTTACAAAGAAAATTGCCTCCTAAGTGCAAAGATCCGAGCATGTTTACAATTCCTTGCAAAATAGGGAATGTTACTATTAATAGTGCCATGCTTGACCTTGGTGCCTCCATAAATGTGATGCTTTAGTCGGTGTATAAATCTTTGAATGTTGGTCCTTTAAATGAAACCGGTGTTATAATTCAACTCGCGGATAAATCTAGTGTTTTTCCTAGAGGTGTCCTAGAGGATGTTTTAGTACAAGTAAATCAACTTGTCTTCCCGGAGGATTTTTATGTGATTGATTTAGAGGAACAAGTTTCCTCCAAGTCTGCTCTAATCTTGCTAGGAAGACCATTTTTAAAAACCGCTAGGACCAAGATTGATGTACATGCGGGTAATCTCACTATGGAGTTTGATGGTGAAATTATTAATTTCAATATTTATGATGCTATGAGATATCCTAGTGATGTCTCTTCTTTGTATTTTATTGATACTATTGAACCACTAACCCAAGAGTTATGTGAGTTGTCTCATGGTGACATGTTAGATATGGTTCTAAGCATGAGTTTTGATTGCAAGAGTTTCAAAGAAAAGTTGGAGTTATATTCCTTGGATCCGAAAATTCAAGAAATGGTCAACAAGCTAGAGGTGACCGACTCAACTACAATGGAGGTTTCACGAGTGGAACTACCTCATTCTCACACAAAGTTGCTCCCCTCTATTGTTCAATCACCGGAACTTGAGTTGAAAGTGTTGCCCAAACACTTGAAATATGCTTACTTAGGTGAAGGAGAAACGCTCTCGGTCATTATTTCCACTAGTTTGACCGAATTTAAAGAAGATCAATTGATAAAGGTGTTGAAAGAGCAGAAGGAAGCAATGGGGTGGACAATTGCAGATATTAAAGGTTTGAGCCCTTTAACTTGCATGCATAAGATTTTGATGGAAGATGAATGCAAGCCAAGCCGAGACGCCCAAAGAAGATTAAATCCACCTATGATGGAAGTTGTCAAAAAGGAAATACTCAAGCTTCTTGATGCGGGTATGATCTATCCGATATCCGATAGTAAGTGGGTAAGCCCGGTGCAAGTTATTCCCAAGAAAACAGGAATAACGGTAATTGAAAACAACAAAGGTGTGATGGTACCCACCCGTGTGCAAAACGGGTGGGGAGTTTGTATTGATTATCTCAAGTGGAATGTGAGTACCCAAAAAGATCACTTTCCCTTACCTTTTATTGATCAAATGTTAGAAAGGTTAGCCGGAAAATCACATTATTGTTGTCTAGACGGATATTCCGGTTTTCACCAAATTCCGGTGGCACCGGAGGATCAAGAAAAGACAACTTTTACATGCCCATTTGGTACTTTCGCATATGGAAGGATGCCCTTTGGATTGTGTAATGCACCGGCTACTTTCCAACGCTGCATGGTAAGTATCTTTTCGGAGTATGTGGAGAATATAATTGAAGTTTTTATGGATGATTTCACCGTTTATGGAAATTCTTTTCAAGAGTGTTTGACTAATCTCACAAAAATTTTGAAATGATGCATTGAAACAAATTTGGTTTTAAATTATGAAAAGTGTCATTTCATGGTTAGTCAAGGTTTAATTTTGGGTCACATTGTGTCTAAAAAAGGAATTGAGGCAGATAAGGCCAAAATTGATGTAATTCAAAGCTTACCTTACCCGACTTGTGTTTGGGAAGTTCGTTCTTTTTTGGGCCATGCAGGTTTCTACCGGAGGTTTATCAAGGTCTTTTCGAAGATCACTAGACGAATGTGCCTACTCTTTAAAAAAGATATTGAATTTGAGTTCAATGATGCGTGCAAAGAAGCTTTTGATAAGCTCAAGGAGTTGCTCACTTCTGCTCCTATCATTCAAGCGCCAAATTAGGATCTCCCCTTTGAGATCATGTGTGATGCAAGCAATTATGCAATTGGCGCCGTTTTGGGTCAAAGAGTTGGAAGAGCGCCTCATGTTATCTACTGTGCATCAAGGACGCTAGATAGTGCTCAAAGTAACTACACCACAACTGAAAAAGAGCTTTTGGCGATTGTATTTTCCTTAGAGAAATTTCAGCAATACCTTCTTGGTACAAAGGTGATAGTGTACTCGGATCATGCGCCTTTAAAGTACTTGATCAAAAAGAAAGATGCCAAACCGAAACTCATTAGATGGATACTTCTTCTCCAAGAGTTTGATTTGGAAATTCGGGACAAGAGTGGTTCCGAGAATCTTGTAGCCGATCACTTGAGTCGTTTGATCACCAATGAAGCACCATTACCATTGAAAGATGAATTCCTAGATGAGCATTTTTTTACTCTTTCTAACTCTTTACCTTGGTATGCGGATATCGTTAACTTTTTAGTCACAAAAAGGGCTCCCGACACTTTTACTAATAGTCAAAAAGAGAAGTTGAAAAGTGATGCAAAATATTATGTGTCGGATGACCCTTATTTGTGGAAACATTGTTCCGATCAAGTCATTAGGAGATGTGTACCCCAACAAGAACACAAATCTATTTTACAATTTTGTCATGAATATGCTTGTGGGGGACACTTCGGTCCTAAGAGAACTTTTAGAAAAATACTTGAATGTGATTTGTTTTGGCCAACCATGGCGCGGGACTCTTATATGTTTTGTAAGAGTTGTGAACGATGCCAAAAGACGGGTAATATTTCGCAAAGGAACCAAATGCCCCAAAACCCAATACTTATTTGTGAAAATTTTGATGTATGGGGCATCAATTTTATGGGTCCTTTTCTCGTTTCTTTTGGTAACGTTTACATCCTACTCGCGGTTGATTATGTTTCTAAGTGGGTCGAAGCCAAAGCCACAAGATCGGATGATGCCAAAACGGTTATCGACTTTTTGAAATCTAATGTTTTTGTGAGATTTGGTGTACCTAGGGCCTTGATAAGTGATAGGGGTACACACTTTTGCAACAAGATGATGGAAGCTATATTGAAGAAATACAATGTTGTCCACCGTGTATCAACTTCCTATCACCCTCAAACAAATGGCCAAGCCGAGGTGTCTAATCGAGAAGCTAAGTCAATTCTTGAAAAAACGGTCAATCCATCAAGGAAGGATTGGAGCACAAGGTTGGACGATGCCTTGTGGGCTTACCGAACGGCCTACAAAACTCATATTGGCATGTCACCTTACCATTTGGTGTTTGGAAAGACTTGTCATCTCCCCGTGGAGTTGGAGCACCGTGCATTTTGGGCGGTCAAGCAATGTAATTTTAGCGTTGATGAAACGGGGAAACACCGGAAGTTACAACTACAAGAACTTGAAAAGTTAAGGAATGATTCATATGAGAATACAAAAATCTACAAGGAGAAGGTTAAAGCTTTTCATGACAAGTCCATAACCCGAAAACACTTCATTCCGGGTCAAAAGGTTCTTCTTAATCATTCACGTTTAAAACTTTTTCCGGGGAAGTTAAGATCCCGATGGAATGGACCATTTGTTTTGTGAAAGTTTTTGAACATGGAGCAGTTGAGATCCGGAGCATCGAAACCAGACAAGTTTTCAAAGTCAATGGACACCGCTTGAAACCCTTTTACGAAGGTTTCAATGCGGACGATCTAGACGACATCCGTTTGGATCTCCCGGATTATTGAGTTGACTTGGCGTTAAGTCTTGGCAAAGATGTTAAATAAATGCATCTTTTGTAAAGCATTATGCTTTCGTGATTTCAAAAAACAAATAAACATTTTCGAAATAAAAAGTTTACGTTTGCGTAACAAATGTCTTTTGAAATCATGTTGAATACCCGTGAGAAATTCTCGTTTTATCACGCCTACTTTAAATCCGGGTTTGTTGAGTTTGAATTAAAATAAGAATAATATTTTGGGAAGTGTTTGAATTTTAGTGCAGGTGCAGGTCTGCGTGAGCCGCGTGTAAGGTAGGTCTGGCCGCGTGAAAGAATCTGCCTTTAAACTAAAATTTCCAGAATGTTTAACGGGGCCCGCGTTGATTTTCGCATGGCCCGCGTGGATATTTACGTGGCACATGTGGTCTAGTTTCTGCCCGCGTCTAAAATTTGCAACAAAAATTCCAGAACGATTTACGAGGCCCGCGTGGATATTTACGTGGCCCGCGTGGTTAGTTCAGTACCTACGGGTTAAAATCCAGTAGCTAAAACGCGGCCCGTGTTAATTTTCACATGGCCCGCGTGGTATCTTGACTGAGTTCATTTAATGAGTTGACCCTTTGACCTTATTGACTACCCCATTCTTCCTCTTCCAAACCCTAACTCCCTCTTTTCTAACCTAACATCTTTTCTCAAAACCCTAGCCACCATAACTTCATCACCATCACCACTCAAGAAGCCGCCTGCCACCACCACCGAACCCGTCGCCGGCCGCCGTTCCGCTACCATCGCCACACCGACGCTCTCGCACCATCCACCTTCTCCGTTCTCCCTACAACCTACATCTGACGCGCCTCCCTCTCTCTTCCCTCGCCACTACCACCATAGCAGCCGCCGGACCACTCCTCTCTCTGCTTTGCCACCGTCGACGGCTAACCACCACTCCACCATCTGCGCCTACCACCACCGAACCCGTCGCCGCCTTTCTCTTCCTGAAATCGCACCACCTACGAAACCCTAAAGTCCCCATCCTCGCAAAAACCCTCCGCCGCCTCTGCTACCAACTGTCATCAAACCACCACCGGTCGAACTCCACCTCGCCCTGTCGCAACCTTCGAGACCCCTAACCACCATCCCAAGTCTCCCATGCTCCGATCTATTTCAGAAACCGAGAACAGCCGCTAAGCCTCCGTCTACCACCGTGGGACTCGCCGGAAAATTAGTAGAAGCACGAATTTTCGCCGGAAAAAGCTTCTATTACGCATTCACTGTCAGATTTAAGCTTGGGGTGCGGGGTACGCGTGTTTTTCGTGATTTTCAGATTTTCAGCACGCGATTTTCAGACTTCGGCAGCCGGGTCTCCTAATTTCGGTAAATTCTTTCCTGTTTTAGTGCTTTTGACGGTTGAATTATATACTACATGGATTTGCAATATTTGTAGGCTATTGGTAATTTGTTTGAGCTATTTTGCATCGGGTAGCATATTTATTTTGGTGGTTTTGTTAAAATTGGCTAGTAATCATGTCTACTAGCGGGACTAAACATTCCACTACTTCTAAAAAAGCCAAAAAGGGTTCAAGCAAGGACCATAATGTCCCTAAACTCACTGGGCCGCATAGTAAGACTCGTTATCAAGCTCTTAAGGATAGGCCCATCAAACCAACCAAATTCCCATGTGGTAGTTCCATGGCCACCCTTGAGATACTTGATGGGGTTTCTGCGCTTTTTCAAAACATAGGATGGGGCAATTACCTCAACCTAAGAGCGCCAACCTTTAGGCTGCCCACTCTTGAGTTCTTGGCCACACTTGACCAGAACAAGACAGAGCACCCGATAAAATTCCAACTTCTAGGCAAGCCTTATGAGCTCACATATGGCCAAGTCAATACGTTCATGGGAATAACCGCCGAAAGTACATTCTTCGATGACTCATATTACCCTGATGCTTTTGACTCAGCTCAAATGTGGCGGCAGATATCCGGATGTAGCTCCTTTGCTACGGGTCGAGACAAAGCGTCGGCTATTATCCACCCATGCATCCGGATCGCCCATCATATCCTGTCATGCACTATCTTTGCTCTCCAAGAGCATGGACAAATAATAGTGGATGAATTATTCTTTTTATGGTGAATGACTCGAGAAGATGGCCCCAAACCTGACTTCGCCTCGTTTTTTACCTACAAATGCCGTTCAGCCCGTCACAAAGCAGCATGAGAGATTTGGTTCGGGGGACTAATCACCGCTATAGCCACCACGCTTAACATATCTCTCTCCACACCACATGACCCGCTCGCCGATGCCTCGCTCCTCAATACTGCCATTCTGACACGCTTCAAGCAAATCCGGTCGCGAGCTTCCGGCCAGTATGTGTGGCTTCACTTAATTCATTCCATCCCCTATCTCATATTACCTGATCCTAGGATTAGAGAGTTCCACCATCTGAATCCAAATACGTGGATCATAGATTGTACCATTATGAGTGGCATGCCATTAGGATACGATGCGCAGGGGGACATCCCCATGGACGAGGCGCCCGAGTCACCTCCCGGTCCCAAGCCATCGGCCTCACATCCACCACCGCATTTTCCACCAGACTTCTTTTCCCGCTTTGATACCCTTGTTAGGCTAACAGAACAAAACACCGCCGACCTGCAACACCTTCGTGCTCAACAAGAGATAACCAACCGCTAGTTAGCCGACATTTGGGAGTACCACCGCCGGAGTGGTCACTTCCTGCCTCCCGAGTCCCCGTGATAGTGGCCAGTTTACCCCTTTTCCCTAAGCATTGAGGACAATGCTTATTTCTAAGCTTGGGGTGGGGTAGTTGCATGCATTTTAGGTTGTATATATTTGCTAGTTTAGTTATTTTGCTTACTTCTTTTTCAATTTTTTTTGCATATTAGTTGCATTTAGAGTAGATTGTTGGCATGTTTTTTTTTGTTCTCTCTTTCTTCTCATCTAGATCACCCTTAATTGTGAACCATAATATTACTTCATTATTGATCTAGGATTCATTGACCTCTATGTTTATAACACCATGATCATTTTTGAAATTTTGGATCACCAATAGGAACTTTTACATGGGACTATGATAGCATATGTGCACCAGAAAATGATCTATGAAAATGAAACTAGTCGCGACAAATTACGTCAAACAAAGGGCGCAATGACTATTACCCGTGAGTACTCTATAATTGTGTGTAATCGGTTAGGATGTATTTGTGCTACAGACTTTGCTTTAGAACTCGAATATAGATAGCAACCTTCATAAGGGTTCTTTTTATTTTTTCTCGCCTAGTTTGCGAGTGTTGTCTTAGATTCTTGTAGTCTTCGTCTTCTTAGTTCTCTCTTCGTGATTTTACTCGCCCATTTGCGAGATATTATGTGACTTATGTTCGTCATATGTTAGTTTATGTTATGTCTTATGGTCACCCTCTCATCTTATTTTGACCCGTTTGATTTTACACTATTTAGTGATATTCTTTTCTCCACTTGAGTCTTTATTATTATGGTGAAATTCCAGAAAATTGTTGCGGGTAATATTTTGGTTGAAAAAAAAAAGAGAACAGAATATTACTTTAGTTATTATAAGTTGTTTTATAGAAAAGTTGTTGTAGAACAACACAAAAATTAGAAATAAACTGTTTTTAAGTTATATCATCCTTTTTGTAGACTTGCACAAGTACATGTGCATAAGTCCTTGTTTTTGTTTAGTCGTGTGACCGTTCCATATATGTAGACATTTTTGTCTCTTCTCCTGTCACACATTGGATGTCAATAAATAGCTTTGTTAGTCCATATTTAGTATTGCTCGAGTGGTATTTTTTGTGTCTTCTTTGTGTTTAGTACCCTTATGCAAAGTTTTGTCTTTGAGAGTTTTGTTGCAAAGTCAAATTAGCTTTAGCCATTCTTATGCCGATGCCTGAGCGCACCTCACTATAAAACGAGAGCAAGCCTAATGTGAGGAAATCACACATCTTTTGTGATAAGAGTGCATACACGAGCGCTTGTAAAATTGTGAGCCCGCCCTTTGGATTGTGCCATGTTTGTCGTGCTTAGCTGTAAAATGTACAAACCATGCTTATGCTTTATTTCTACCGCTTTCGTGATATTGCCTAACACGTGGTTGTTCCTAATTGTGATCTTTAGTTTTGAAAATGGACCTGATGTGATATGCATAGAGTTCAAGTTACCTACCTTTAATTATGTTGGAATATCTTGGTTTGCTACTTAGGGTGCTCATTCTTTTTCTCTTTTGTGTTTTGATTATTCCCAACTTATTATCTTTCTTGTTTTCCTTGAGGACAATGAAATGTTTAAGCTTGGAGTGATTTGATAGGTTATTTTTATTTACTTCTTTTAATAGGTTATTTTGGCATTTTAGTTGTTTTGCATTTGTATTATTTTGCATTTGTCTTTCTTTTAATTGTTTTGGCGTATTTCGGGTACTTTCTAGTCTTCGTGTTTAATTTCAGATTTTTAGAAGAATATGGCGGAGCGGATGCTAATCGGGTATCAATCGGGAGGATATGGACTTTAAAGTATGTGGGCTCACTCATTTGGATCAAGAAGGGATGGAAAATTGCAAGCTTGGGCTGAAGAGAATGACAATTGGGCTTAAAATATGGTCTTTAAAAAGCTGCCAGACTTTTTCACGCAGCCCGCGTGGGCTTCTGCGCGGACCGGGTGAGACCTGCAGGGCTAATTTCGACATTTTGCATTTGGGGCTTCCTTTTTAAGTGGGTTTAGGTCAAATATTCTGCAGTTTTGGACAGAGAAACAGGGGCTACTACTTGGGGAGCAAGAAGGAGGCATTTTTGAAGGTTTTTGAAGCTTTCTTGAAGATTTCTTTCTTCCACATCAATTGTTTACATGTTTGGTACAATTAAACACTTCCATTTTGCTTTAGTTATGTGTAGCTAAGCTCTATTTTGGTTGACATTGGTGATTCCTTGAACATTTAGTTAGGGGTTTGAAGGGTTTATGAACTTGTTCTTGAAATTTATGAATATGATTCCTAGTTTAATCTTTATTTCATTCTTATGTTTGTATATCATGATTGCAAGTATTTGAATGATTTATGTTAGTTGTTTTCTTGATTACGTAATAGATCTTCAAAACAACAAGTAACAAGTGGTTTCATGAATGTTTATGCATCTCTCAAACCATGGAAATGTATTCTCCAACATGGTAGTGTAAGGTTTTGACTCCTCTTGGATTTGGTGATTCTTAGATTGTAATGCTAGTTGATTTTTGTGAATTAGATGCTTTGTTTGGTTCATGACTTTGACTAAGAAGGTGTGTTAGGAGCTTCTTCAATCTCCATACTAATTAAGAAGAGTCTAGGTGATTTAAGCTTTTAAATTGCTATAGCCAAATTAAATTAAAGTTCAAGTATTGCATCATATTTCTTGATGATAAACCTAGCTAGTTGTTCATGTGATGAAACCAATGTTGACCAATTCACCTCTCATTGATTTAAACCATCTTGCTTAATTGCAACTTTTATTTACTTGTCATATTTAGTTTTAATTAAACAAATCTCAAACCCCCCTTATTTTACTTTATTGTTGTTACTAAAATCATCTAAACTTTTGGATTGCATAGAAAATTGAATTGAGCCAGTCTCCGTGGATTCGATCCCTTTACCACTTTACACTATTATATGTGTTAGAATATTGGGTTATTTGTTTGTTGGCCTCGACAATCACCAATTTTCTCCCCCTACACAGATGTAGCATGTGTAAAACCAGAAATTCACTCCCCCTTATACAACAAACAGTATAACACCTACTCTAAACAAAAAAAGAAAGAAAAAATGAAGCAACACTTTGTTATATTTTCAAGTTGAGCATGCCTAACTTGGATACCAGCTCAGTGATGTGACTTTCGTCTAATGGTTTGGTAAACAAGTCAGCTAGCTGATTTTCAGTTGGAACATACTGTAGCTCAATGAGACCTTTCTCTACGTTATCTTTTATGAAGTGATAACGGATATCAATATGTTTGGTTTTAGAGTGGTGTACCGGATTACAGGAGATAGTGATGACAGACTGGGAGTCGTAAAGCATTGGAATTTTGTCATACCTTAGGCCAAAGTCTGATAACTGTGTACGTATCAAGAGACTTTGTGAATAGCACATTGCAGCAGCAACATACTCAGCTTCAGCTGTAGATGTGGATACGCAGTTTTGCTTCTTTAAGGCACATCAGACTAAACGATCTCCCAGAAAGTGGGCACTACTAGAGGTGCTTTTCCGATCAATCTTGCAACCGGCATAGTCAGCATCTAAGTAAGGATGGAGATCCAGATTTGAGTCTTTCGGATACCACAGACCAAGATCCATAGACCCTTTGAGATATCTGAGATCCGCTTAATTGTCAGAAGACGTGACTCTCTAGGATTCTCCTGGTATCTGGCATAGAGACAGGTAGAGAACATGATGTCTAGACAACTTGCATTTAGATATAGTAACGATCCAATCATTCCACGGTAAGTTTTCAGATCTACTGGAGAACCATCAAGATCTGCCGATAGCTGTGCCTTAGCAGCCATGGGTGTGGATATGGGTGTGCAGTTAATCATATCATACTTCGTAAGAAGGTCTTTGATATACTTGGATTGGCAAATAAAACTGTCATGACTTAACTGCGTCACCTGGAGTCCGAGAAAGAATGATATCTCCCCCATCATACTCATTTGAAATCTGTTTGACATGATCTTAGCAAACTCGTGACTGTATTTTGGATTCGTAGAACCAAAAATGATATCATCCACATATATTTGAACTAGAATGTTGTCCCTACCCTTAGTCTTAGTGAACAGAGTGGTATTAGTCTTTTGTTTTGAGTAGCCTTCACCAATCAAATATTCAGATAAAATATCGTACCATGCACATAGAGCTTGCTTTAACCCGTACAAGGCCTTATCTAAGATATAGACATGATTTGGATGTTTTAAATTGATGAAACCCTCAGGTTGTTAGACATGTACTTCTTATTTGAGAACACCCTTAAGAAAAGCTGTCTACACATCCATCTGAAAGACACGGAAGCTTCTGGAGGCTGCATATGAAAGAAAGAGTCTGATAGCTTCAATACGAGCAACTGGGGCAAATGTGTCATCATAGTCAATGCCCTCTTGCTGATTGTAGCCTTTAGCAACCAACCTAGCTTTGTTACGAAAAACCACTTCATCCGAATCCCTCTTGTTCTTGAATACCCACTTAGTTCCAACAACAGATTTTTCATATGGGAGAGGAACTAATCTCGAGACTTTGAGACGATCGAATTGGTGTAGTTCTTCCTGCATTGAAATTACCCAATCAGGATAATCTAATGCTTCAGAAGTCTTGCTGGGTTCAATGATGCTTAGAAAACCCGAAAATTGACATTCATTTGTTGTTGCTGCTCGTGTTTGAACGCCAACTGAAGGGTCTCCTATGATGTTATCCTCAGAGTGATGTCTGGTCCACTTTATCTCGTGGGAAGTAGAAGATGAAAGATTGAGATCTTGTAAGTGTCGTGCTTCTTCTTCATCTTCAGGAGAGAAATGTGGGTCTGAATCAAACATAGGAGGGCTCTCTGGGTCAGGAATCTGAGAAGTCACAGGGGGACGAGTGACGGAAACAGATGTAGAATCCTCAGCTTATAGATCTGCAAATGGATTCGTCTCAGTGACCGTAGGAGCCGTTATAGTAACACTTGTTTATACTGCTGTGTTGTTCCTGTTGTCAGTTAAAACATGAGTAGATTCAGGTTTAAAGAAATCAAACATAAAATCAAGATGAGTATTAGAACTGGACGGATTGTTTGATTCTTTGTTTTGAAGAACCGGTCCTGAACTGGTATGTTCAGGAGCGTTTATTGTTGTTTTGGGTGGAAAATCTATCATTCAATGCATCATCAAATGTTACGTTTGAAGGGTTTTGATAACTTGACCAAACCACCATATGACACAAACTGGTCAAACCTGGGTTTGATTCCACTGGTTCAATCCTAAAAGCGGAACTGGATTAAACACAACCCTCTAAACCCCAAAAGGGTTAGGATCTTTTAACTAATACATGATCCACATAGTTTCTTGCAGAACAATCCATTATGGAAGGGTTACAAGATTATACCTGAACAAAACCTTTAGGATTGCTAAAAGATAGTCCACCACTACTGCACCTCCGATGGAACTGGCTGCTAGACCGCTCCTGGATCACCCGAGCTTCAAAAAACTAGAAACTGTTTGTGTGTGTGTGCGTCGAATCTTAATCGCAAAACACCTTCGGGTGTTTTCTGGTTCGACGGCAAGAGAGAGAGAGAGCCGAGAGAGTGCGACCGAGAGAGAGAAAGCGAGATCGAGAGAGTGAGAGAGGGAGAGAGTTGTGATTGCTAGGGTTAATCCCTTAATGTCTCATATCTAATCCTTAAGACTTATGGATATTATATAGGGATTAACTTGGACCTAAGCGCGTTTAATTAAAAGCCCAACTGGTTTTAATTAAACTTTCATCTCTTCTCATATTGACCCCCTGGACTTCACTAGTTAATTAATTAACTATTAATTAACTTAGTCCATTAAATATTAAAACTTAATATTTAATTCTCCTTAAATAATAAATAACTATTTATTATTTATTTCCTTTCTAATAATTAATACAAACTGATTAATTATTTATCTCTCTCTTTTCAATAATTAATACTACTGATTAATTATTTCGTCTTTCTCTTTAATAATTAATCTAACTGATTAATTATTTCCACACAGATTTATGGTGTAATCCAACTGTTCTGAATTGTGTGTGTAGCAGTGTGACCCTTTAGTCTCTTATAACATTTGATACAATGTGCCCATTAATTATCTTGTTGGGATTTCAAGAACACACAACGGAAGCGAGAACAACGTTAAACAAGCATACAAGTGTTCAAAACAATGAAATCCCAAGTGTGGATCTACTCTATGTACATAATAGCAACAAAAGAACAAGGTGAGAGTGTTATACCGTGCTCCTAAGCTCCAGTAAACTCCTTGTTGGTGGCTGATTGAAGTGGAAAAGCTAGAACCTCCTTCTTCTTGCTCCTCTCTTGAAATCTCAAACCGGGTACAAGTCTAACATTGTGTGCTAGCACCCTCTGATGATATCTTCAGCTAGAAATATCACCTAAGAACAGTAATAAACCTCTGGAAACCGAGATGGCCTTCACTAGATCACCCGACTTGGTATACAGTGAGAGAGAGAGAGAGAGAGTTGTGTGCCTTAGAGAGAGAATTCACCAAGAGTAAATAAAGTCCAGCTATTGAGCCTTTTATAGACTCAAAACCGACCCTCTATATCCCCATTAACCGGCCAAGTCGGTTCTAGAACCTCCCACTCAATGGATCCAAGTGGAGGTGATTTTGACACAAAGCCCATGCAGGGTTAGCGGCGCTAACCTTAACCCGCTAGCGGCGCTAACGCTGCCTGACTTCGATTAGACGTAAAGCACATGTATCCTTAGCGGCGCTAACATTTAACAGTTAGCGGTGCTAACTCGTTAAGTTAGAGGCGCTATCATGGCCTGCATTGCGAACTTCCACTTTTGCCATCTTTGGTCCCTCAACCTTATTTGCTGTTATGTTAGACCCCGGTTTGTGACCCTTATAGGCTCATACATCATCGGCAGTGCTTTAAGGCGTACATATATTATCGGGCAGATTCTAACAAACTCCCACTTGCACATAATATACTGTACACAGGCAAGCACAGACAAAGAGCGGCCTCTAGCAAAGAATCAATGCCCCCAAGTCTGTATGAGTTCTGAATGCCTGCAGAAAACCATCATACTAAAGTTGTGGTCCTAGATAAGTGATCTTAGACATCCTTTTGTTCGCGATATCCTTGTCAACACGAGACATGGATTAGAAAATTTCAATCTCCAGATCGTTCACGATTATGTTTCTCGATCTTGATTGGTGGTGGACCAAAAGGTAAGGATATATCTGATTCTCAATCAATATTCCTTGTGCATGGCCATGCAATATATTTGGCGTCAGCTCCCAATCATCGAGGGGCCCAGGGATATCTCTCATACAAGAGGAACAAATCCCTCCGACTGCATAATCCCATACCATACCTCCTGACTTACCTAGTCATTCCCTTTATCACAGCCATTTACGAACTGCTTTTGAAAATGGCTAAAGTAAGTAAGAACTATGATATAGCGATTCATACATCTCGGGTCTGAGGATGTAAGATTTTATCATCCCATGTTACTCGTGACTATTATCCATGAAGTATACTTGGGTGTGGGTCTTCCAGTCACTTGAAACTCCTTTCAAGCACAGGTTACTGTTGCGTTTCATGCATTCAATCCTTGATTAATGCATAACCAACACCTAACCTCAGCCTTATTTCAAACTTCCTTCCCTTGAAGAATAACTGACTGTGAAAATTTAGAATGTATAAACATTCTGGGAAGTGGTTAAACATGCTAAAATGGAACACAGTAAAGTCTTATGAATGTAACCGAATCACTCGCATATCGAAACAAGCATAAATTACAATACTATCTGTATCATTCCCAAAATAAATAAATACATATCAAATAAATTAATATACATAACTCAAGCCAAATCGCTAGCAAATCTTACACCTATCCCTCTAGTGTGAGATTCATGAGCTGCTTGCGGTAACGGCTTAGTGAATGGATCTGCCAAGTTTCCATTCGATGCTACTCTGCTAATGATGACTTCACCACTTTCAATAACGTCCCGTATAAAGTGGTATTTGCGCGAAATGTGTCTTGTCCTCTTGTGAGCTCTTGGTTCCTTTGCCAAAGCCACCGCACCCTCATTGTCACAAAAGATCTCAATAGGGTCAGCGATGCTTGGAACCACTTGTAGATCTAGGATGAATTTCTTCATCCACACGGCTTCCTTTGCAGCTTCACTTGCCGCAATGTACTCCGATTCGGTAGTCGAATCAGCCACCGTGTTTTTCTTTGAGCTTCTCCAGCTGACAACACCACCATTTAACAGGAACACAAACCCCGATTGAGATCAGCAGTCATCCCTGTCAGTTTGGAAGCTAGCATCTGAGTAACCCTTTACTCTCAGCTCTTCTTCCCCACCATATACCAAGAACATCTCTTTTGTACGTCTCAAGTACTTAAGAATGTTCTTCACTGCCCTCCAGTGAGGTTCTCCTGGGTTCGCCTGATATCTACTAGTCATGCTTAAAGCACAGGACACATCAGGACGAGTGCAAAGCATGGCGTACATGATCGAGCCCACAGCCGAAGCATATGGTATTCGCTTCATTACTTTTATCTCCTCCTTGGAGGTAGGACATTGAGTTTTACTCAAAGTCAAACCATGCAACATAGGGAGGTTTTCTTTCTTGGATTCCTCCATCTTAAAGCGTCTCACGACCTTTTCTATGTATGCACTTTGAGAAAGCCCTAGCAGCCTTCTAGATCTATCTCTATAGATCTTTATCCCCATAATACAGCTCGCATCGCCTAGGTCCTTCATTGAAAAACAATTCCCTACCCAAGCTTTGACACTCCTTAAGCTTGGGATATGATTTCCAATAAGTAGAATATCATCTACATACAGAACCAAGAAGACTATAGTGCTCCCACTAGCCCTGACATACACGCAAGGTTCATCTTTACTCTTTGAAAAACCAAACTCTTTGATTTTCTCATCAAAGCAAAGATTCCAGCTTCGAGATGCTTGCTTAAGTCCATAAATGGACTTCATAAGCTTACAAACCTTGTTCGGATACTTTGGATGTTCAAAACCATCAGGCTGTGTCATATATACCTCTTCATGAAGCTTCCCGTTAAGGAAAGCGGTTTTACATCCATTTGCCAAATTTCATAATCATGAAATGCAGCTATGGCAAGCAGTATTCGGATTGACTTCAACATGGCCACTGGGGAGAAGGTTTCATCATAATCAATCCCTTGAGTCTGAGTGAAACCCTTTGCCACCAGTCGTGCTTTGAAGATATCCAAGGTTCCATCCATGCCGGGTTTCTTCTTAAAAACCCATTTACACCCAACGGGTTTTATCCCTGGTGTAGGATCAACCAGTTCCCAAACCTGGTTATCCGACATAGATTGCATCTCGCTCTCCATCGCCTTCCTCCATTGAGCAGACTCAGGGCCTGCCATGGCTTCCTTGTAGCTGGTGGGATCATCATGATCCACCAATAACTCATCGCCCTCAGATATGAGAAACCTATATCTCTCTGGCTCAAAACGAGTTCTACTGGAACGCCTAGGAGTAGACGCAGCAAGAGTTTCAGGTACCGCATCATCATCTTGCTCGGTATTTAGGCTAGTGCCAATCTCAAGTCCCTTATCGGTCGACCCTTGAACTTCCTCAAGGTCAACTTCCTTACTGCCATGTTTGGATAGCAACTCCCTTTCAAGGAAGAATGCCCTTCGAGCAACAAATACCTTGTTCTCTGAAGGTTTATAAAATAAATATCCAACACCGTTAGGAGGATATCCGATAAAATAACACCTCTCTGAACGAGGTTCAAGTTTGTCTTCAGCCTCATGTCTCACGTAGGCTTGACAACCCCAAACTCGTAGATATGAAAGTGTCGGCTTCTTACCATGCCACATTTCATAAGGTGTCTTAGCAACTTTCTTGGTTGGTGCAAGGTTAAGGATTCTTACCGCCGTTTCTAAGGCATATCCCCAGAAACTAATACGTACCTCTGCTCGACACATCATAGACCTTACCATATCAAGCAAAGTCCGGTTCCTCCTCTCAGCGACCCCATTTAATTGTGGAGTCCTCGGAGGTGTTAATTGTGAAATAATTCCACAATTCTTAAGATGATCGACAAAATCGGTACTAAGATATTCTCCGCCTCCATCGGACCGAAGTATCTTTATAGTCTTGCCTAACTGATTCTGAACTTCATTCTGGAATGTCTTGAACACCTCAAAGGTTTCATTCTTGTGTTTAACAAGATAGACATACCCGTACCTCCTATAATCATCTATAAAGGTTACGAAGTATCTTGAATTATTCCTTGTGACATGCTTGAAAGGTCCACATACATCCGTATGGATTATGTCTAACAGGTCCTTTCCCCTCTCACTTGTACCCGTGAAGGGTGCTTTTGTCATTTTTCCCAATAAGCAAGATTCGCATACTTCATTTGATCCTTGATCAAATGATTCCAAGATCCCATCCGCTTGGAGCTTGGTGATACGAGTCTTGTTTATATGGCCAAGACGACTATGCCACATGGAATATTTATCCAAACCATTTTTGGAGTCAGAATCAATATTCATGATAGATTGTCTTGATTCAATGTATGCATTTGCCTCATATATGCCATGACATGGTAAAGCTTTAAAATACTCAACTTCATTTTTAAAACAAATGATTGTACCACTTACAAATTTAAAATCAAAACCATCGTCATACAATTTGTTAAAAGAAATAATGTTTCTAGCCACATTGGGGGAATAGCATACATCTTTAAGCAAAATAGAAAAACCGGTCTTGAATGAAAGCTCCAAATATCCTTTAGCTTCCACTGGGACAACCTCTGAGTTTCCCATGACAAGATCCAGTTCTCCCCGCTCCAAGCTCCTACTTTCCCTTAGCACCTGCACCATATTACATATGTGAGTGCCACAGCCAGTATCCAATTCCCAGCCTTTAGAAGTAGAAGTATGGTGGAGTTCTATCATGAACGTACCTGACGTATCCAGACCCGATATGCTCATTGCCTTGAGCTTGTTGAGTCCCTCCAGGTACTTTGGGCAGGTACGGCGGTAATGGCCCTTGCCCCCACAGAAAAAGCACTCCGCATCCTCTGGAGCCTTGGCTTAGGGAAGTTTCCCCTTACCCTTGCCCATGGAGGACGGGTTAGGCTTGGCACCGCCAACCTTTCCCTTACCCTTCCTTTTAGAGGAAGGGGCGGCCTTCTTCTTCGTGATGCGGCCTTCCCGGATGGCGAGAACTTGAGAGGTGGAGGAGGATGGCTTGTTCTTGGTCATGCTAGACTCAGCGGTCTTCAACATACCATGAAGTTCCATCAAGGTTTTATCCTTGCTGTGCATATGATAACTCATAACGAATTGATCATATGCACCTGGCAGGGATTGGAGGATTAAATCAACCGCCATCTCCCTCCCTATGGTAAAATCCAACTTCTCCATGCGCTCGATGTTTGCTTTCATACGCAACACATGCGCGCTCACATTCCCACCCTCTTGCATCTTGCAAGCAAGGGTTGTCTTGAGGCACTCGTACCTCTCTTGCCTCGCCTGCTGCTGGAACATGTCCTTTAGCTGCACGAGCAAGTCGTAAGCACTAAGATGATCCATTTGCTATTGCAAATCTTGGTTCATCATGCTCAACATGAGGCACGTGACTTCCTCAGTCTCCTTGAGGCGTTTTTCATACGCCTCACGAGTAGCCCTTGTTGCACCAGCAGGAGGTGCCTCGGGGAGGGGTTCCTCTATGGTATGCAATTTTCCTTCATAGCGTAAGACCAACCTCAGTTGTCTATGCCAATCCATGAAATTGCTACCATCAAGTTTCTCCTTTTCAAGGAAAACCCTAAGAGAAACGTTGGTGGTGGTGTTTGTTGCGCTTGTTGATGCCATCAAAAAAATTGCAAAGTAGATATTAGTTAGTTTGATATTTTATCTTGTTTAATAATTTACCCAATAAGAATTAGTTAAACAAGGCTAAGAACCGTATTTCATCCTACCATGTGACGGGGTTACCGCGGATCACATGATAAAACTATTTAGGTCGGCAACCATTTTGCCAATTGCAATCTTCATCGCAATCCTCAGCACATGCGGGATCTTACGACATCCAATGGTCGTTTGGCATTTTTGATCCCTTCTTGCACCAATTTTAAGTCTTGAAATTTTGGTTAACTCGTGCTAAGCTCGACAATTAACCAAGATTTCAAACCTAAAATTGCAAATCGTCCCTCAAGACATACGGTTAAAAATCCACCAAAATTGGCTCGTGCTAAGCTCGACAACCAAAGTTGTGAATTTGCCACACTCACCTTCCACACAGTTTCATGAGAATTGGCTCGTGCTAAGCTCGACAACCAAAACCCATAAAACTAGATTCGGGTGGTATCGACTTACGGATGGTGCATGATTTACGTTTTGTGGAAAAACGGGCTTTTGTTTCCGGTTTGGTTTTGATTAACTTGTTAGTGACAAATCCTATTTTCACTAGGTGGGTTAATCAACATATGTGATCGCGCGCGAGAGGAAACCAATTTTATCAAAACCCTTGTGATTTTATTAATTTTATCAAAAAGTTTCTAGCATGCGAAACCTACACATCCATGCATAGAATAATAAAATCACATCACACGCAATATACAACATAGTCGGTAATCCTTGCCATTAAACCTATGCGTTCCTCCCGTGAGCCAAAACGGGAAGAACTTGGTCAAACTAAGGGACAAAACAGTCTTGATGCAAGCTCCCACTAGAACCACCATTTCCATGGACTTCATTGGCTTCTAAGGGCATCTAACTACATCTTGTTTTGCGTCATCTTGTGTCTTCATTCCTCCATCATACAAATTACAATACAATAGAAAATAAATGGCATACAAGCCACATAATTTTCCTATTTATCTAATACTTGTACATGGATGAATGAAATGGCATGCAAGCCACAAATTATTACAATCAAACTGAATTTAATAAATTTACAGCCATCAAATGTGGATCAAAACCACCAAATAACATGCACAACACAAATCAACCAAATGGGCCAAGGCAAGATTACCAACTCATGTTAACACAAACAACCAAACATGAACTTAGGCTACTGGAATATTCAAATAAAATAGCATAAATAAAATTCCAGAAGCTCAAAATGCTAAAAATCCCGAGACTAAAATTGTTTTATCAAAATTTTCAAAAAACAATTTTCCAGTAACGTTAGCGCCGCTAACACATAAGACTTAGCGCCGCTAACCTCAGTTTAGCGCCGCTAACCCTAACGGCAGAATACAAACATTTTGATTTCGGGTTTTTCAAGCCACCAAGTGCTATGCTAACATAGAGGTGGCTCTGATACCACTGTTGGGATTTCAAGAACACGCAACGGAAGCGAGAACAACGTTAAACAAGCATACAAGTGTTCAAAACAATGAAATCCCAAGTGTGGATCTACTCTATGTACAAAATAGCAACAAAAGAACAAGGTGAGAGTGTTATACCGTGCTCCTAAGCTCCAGTAAACTCCTTGTTGGTGGCTGATTGAAGTGGAGAAGCTAGAACCTCCTTCTTCTTGCTCCTCTCTTGAAATCTCAAACCGGGTACAAGTCTAACAATGTGTGCTAGCACCCTTTGATGATATCTTCAGCTAGAAATATCACCTAAGAACAGCAATAAACCTCTAGAAACCGAGATGGCCTTCACTAGATCACCCAACTTGGTATATAGTGAGAGAGAGAGAGAGTTGTGTGCCTTAGAAAGAGAATTCACCAAGAGTAAATAAAGTCCAGCTATTGAGCCTTTTATAGACTCAAAAACGACCCTCTATATCCCCATTAACCGGCCAAGTCGGTTCAAGAACCTCCCACTCAATGGCTCCAAGTGGAGGTGATTTTGACACAAAGCCCATGCAGGGTTAGCGGCGCTAACCAAGAGTTAGCGGCGCTAACCTTAACCCGCTAGCGGCGCTAACGCGGCCTGACTTCGATTAGACGTAAAGCACATGCATCCTTAGCGGCGCTAACCTTTAATAGTTAGCGGTGCTAACTCGTTAAGTTAGCGGCGCTATCGTGGCCTGCATTGCCAACTTCCACTTTTGCCATCTTTGGTCCCTCAACCTTATTTGCTGTTATGTTAGACCCCGGTTTGTGACCCTTATAGGCTCATACATCATCGGCAGTGCTTTAAGGCGTACATATATTATCGGGCAGATTCTAACATATCTCTGCACATAATCTAAGAGACTCCCACTTGTGCAAGATAAGTAACAGTTACTACACATTGTTAGCCTAAGGAGGTCCCTAGCCAGACACTTAGGATAACCAGGTTATAAGAACTCTTATACCCCAAAGTAACTTGTGATAAAACTTCATATGCAACCTGCTTAGAAGTGACCTGTTATAAACTAACTGTTTATAAACTAAACTATCATAAACTCCCTGTTTATGAATGAGTACGTTTTTATATATACATAACTTGCATATATATCGGTTTGTCCCTTGCAGCGCGATATTTCAAGTTTGAGCATGAGCATGGAGGAAGTCAACTCAGAGACTCAAGAATTTGTTCATGACATACTTGATTTCAAAACTGCTTGATAAACGACAAAGAACAGATCAGTTTGTTTGGGCACGGCCGTCCACTTACCAGTTTCTCTTATCAGTCAAGGGGCCCTGAAATATCTCTTCTAAAAAAAAGGTGCAGTTACCATCTTGCATATTTGCATTTGGAAATACGGCTCCCACTGAATCTAGACACACCCCTTATGACCTCCCTGTTACGGCGTGGCGTTAGAGCTAGCTAAGAAGACAGTAGTTACCGCATACCAAACCAAATACCTCAGGCTTAAGGATAACCTATCTGATTAATACTTTTGACATGAAACCACGAAGTATTATTCTCAGTGGGTCAATCCAATATTCGTAAACCTAACGAATATCCGTCAATTTTGGTCCGCAAAAACCTTTTGCATCTATATTCGACAAACTTTCGAATCTACCCCAAAATTACGATGACTTTATAGCCCTATCATAGTTCCCACCACGATAAGTAGTCACGGATGATATTTGGAATAAAGCTAGTTTATTCCTGGATAAACCAAAACATACAAAATTGTGAAGAACAATGAAACTAATCTGTACACCCTCCCATATTCCTCCCTGGAATAAAGGTGCATGATTTCTACCATTTCATTGACTCGATTCACGGTGTCTATTTGAATTACTTATTATTTTGCATTGTAACTTATCCCATATTACAAAGAAAAGTAATATGATTATAAACCTAAAACACAAGACTAGTACCCTGAAGTACTCTTTCTTGGTTTTACTAGAAATCGTTCTTGCAACCTAAGAACAATTCTAGATTTACTTATTTCATAAAATTCTTTAAACTTGGAGAAAACTGGAAAATAACTCCTTAGTTTCTGATTTTATAAAATAACTTTCTTGTAATTAAAACTTTAATTACATTTGTAGATTAATTAAATGTTACTAGATTTATCCATTTGAAACGATAAGACTTTCTTACACCTACTTGTAAGAACCTTGAAATTAGATTCCGTGTGTATGCAAACACTAATCTAATATCATTACTAAGAATGTTAAAGAACATCCTATTTTATCATTTCTAACGTTAACCAACCAACAATATTTAATTAAGCTGACTTACTGAACATTTTAGAACGTATATAATTTCAGGTCATAACTTGACTCGAAATCTTGCAATGATATATTTATTGAGTACCTCCCAATAAATCATGCATTCCATGGATTAGTTCTTTCTCAATAACTTACTGTTTTAGATAACTTCTAAAAAACATCCAATAATTATATACTCTAAAAAGTTCGATTTTGTATTTATCATACTGGTTAAAAAACAACATTTTATTAACTCTGATAAATACATTAGTCAGGTGCTCCCACTATCTTTTATGAAAAAGTGCATTCTTTAAAAGCATCATTTTAGACCTTAGTCAATCCTTGACTACCATGCCTAAAACTTGTGTTCCAAACACATGTTTTAAAGAAATTAGTTTTTGTAAGAAATTTGTTTTATGAAACCAAGAACTTGGATCTTCATATATCCATCTTTCTAATTACAGAAAGTGGTTTCATTAAACTTGCCATGAGCACAAAAACTTTGTGAAGGCATTTCAATTTCTTTCTAAAAACATTTAGTATAAAACTTCCTTGATTATAATAACTACCATAATCACTTTTATATTATCTTAAATGTTTTATCAAAAACTATTTATACTTGGAAATAATGATTATTATTTCCATATGTTCTAGACTTGAACATTGACTTCTTCACTAAAAACTTAAATACTTGTTAAATTAGAAAAATTATCTAATTTTATAAACAACACTTATTTATTAAGTATTTTGAATAGTGGAGCCGACATTTTATAATAACTACAACAAATCACAGCATAAGAATATTATGAATCACCAATCAAGTCAACACTTGACTTATTGGCATTCTTTCAGTCACAACTGTACTAATCATGATTCATAAAGTAAGAATACGTGCACGGATATATATAACCAAATAAATAAATTTCCAAAAACTCAAAAAGTATCCATAAACCAACAATATAAAAATTGTTCAAATAAACTTAAAGAGTATAATAAACTAGGAAATATAAATATTAATAATATCCGCATGTTGTACGTGTGATCTCCTCATGCTGGGCCGCATCACTTTCTATCTCCTCCTGCAATAAACGATTGCAAGATATTAGAATACTCGTAAAAACCTTTACAAGTGGAAAGTGACAAAGAAGCTACACGATACCTGAGGTGCCAGCCTTGCCACCTGCCTCGTGACCCTTCGGGCAGTCTCTTTTGCAGTGCCCGACCTCGCCACATTTAAAGCACCGATTCTCGGCTTTAGCTTTGTTCGGCTTCGGCTTCATGCCCTTGTTGTTGTTATTAGCCCTGGGTGCACTCTGGCTGGGCTGGGCCTTGCCCTTTCCCTTTCCGTGACGCCCTTTCCTCTTCTTATGCCCGCCATGACCTACCATGAGAACGTCCTTAGACTTGGTCCCGATACTCTGCTTAGCAGTCTTGAGCATTGAGTGCAACTCAGCCACGGATTTCTCCATGTTGTTCATGTTGTAGTTGACTATAAAAGGCTTATAGTCATCCGACAACGAGTTGAGTATCGTATCCGTTACTGACCGAGGTCCCCTTAGCCATCTTGGACAAGTTGAATGCCCTGGTGGCGTCATAACGCTCAGTGCGAGCTTGCTCCTGGAACATGTCCCTCAGCTGGTGGATCATGTCATAAGCAGGAGTCTCCATCATACTCGACTGCAACTCTGGACTCACAGTTGCGAGCATGAGGCAGCTAACGTCCAGGCCATCATTGGAGCGCTTCTGAAAAGCCTCCCTGACTTCTGCCCTAGCGTTGTTGGCAGGAGGATTTCCTAGAGGTTGTTCTAGGACATACCACTTTCTCTCGTGCCTAAGCACGATCCGGAGATTTCTCTCTCATGTGAGAAAGTTAGGACCGACAAGCTTGTCCTTCTCAAGAATAGAGCGGAGAGAGAGGTTATTGGTACTAGTAACGTTGGTTGCCATCTACAAATTAAAACCCGGTTTAATTAGTAATTGCAAATAAACTTTCTAATCATATATCATCAAACCCATAAATAATATATATTAGACCTAGGACCCATATTTCACATACTTGACGCAAGGTTTGGGCACTTCCCACCAAGTCATGCAATTTCTGGTAGGTAACACCCTGTACCAATCGTACCTAACTGATACGACTCCTAGAACCTCGTAGAGCACTTAGACCCAGTCTAGTATGTTTAACTCTACTCTAGTGCTTTTTGGGCCGGGACTCCCGATTATCACCAAAATAGATCGCACCACCTAAGACAGCATGAATTCTGGCCGGGACTCCCGATTATCGCATAACCTTTCATGCCCCTTCCCGCAATGGTTTGAACCTGGATGCCCAAGGTTTGGGCACTTCCGACACCCGAGTACCGTTTAACAGTTAGGGTGTACCATTAGGTGGGTAGCACACTGATCTAAGATTTTTCTTGGATTTTATAATTAAGTTAAAAACTTAATTTTCCAGTTTTTGAAAAACCATTTTAAAACTAACTGTTTTAAAAATACGATTTATATGTGTACCTAAACTAGGTGCACAAAGCGGCATTTTTAAGTTCCAAACTTATAACCTTGACAAAACTTTAAATTTATAAAAAAATTTAATTAACACGACTAACAGCCTGTAGTCGTATTCTAGTTTGTCATAAAGCGAGTGGTTTTTCACTGTTTAGTAACAGCCTGTTTTTAAATCCCTTTTTATTTAGCATCATATAAGGGTCGCAAGAATATATGATAAACAATAAATAAAAGAAACACAACCACGCACATATAAGAGTAAGCATATAAAAACCCTATAGTTTTGCCAAATAATCCTAAGGTCAAACCTAAGGACAAAGTGACTTGGATTCGCCTTTCTTGACATGCTGCTCCCACTAGCCTTGGCACCTCCCCGAAGTGTCCGTGCTTCGCGTATAGAACACCATTTACGTCGTCATCTTCTTCGAGTCCATTTTGGTTGAGGGATTGAACTAACACTAGTCTATTACAAATACAATATTGAATGGGGTTGTAAGTGGCACGCAGGCCTCCCCGAACCAGTACAATATTACAAATAAGAAAGGGATTGTAATTGGCACGCAGGCCTTCCCAAAAACCAAAATAAAAGAAGAATAAGAAAAACGAGTCCTAAGTCGGCAAAACTATAGCTATCACAACCACGCAATTATATATAAGCACTAAATATATAAAAGTCAACCACTCAGTTAAAATAAAAGTAAACAATAAACTGTGCTGTTAAGTACACAACTTGATTTGTCTAAAACTCTCTCATTTATCCTTTTGATTAATACCTATTAACCAAAATGAGAGTTATGATCTTCTAATTTATTTGACCAATATAATTTTTCAATAATCCTTTGAAAAACTTGGCCTTATTCAAAAACTTGAATGAAAGCCTCTAAGTCGAGTTCTTTTACCAGTTTTTCCAAAAACTTAAAACCGACAACTTTGGTCAAATAATACTATCTTATTTGTTTCTCCATTATATAAACTTTATCCCCTTTTAGAATTTATTTAAAACGACTAAACTAGTCATAATAAATAAAACCAAAAAAATATATATTTTAACTTAAACTAATTAAAATATATAACACTAGGTTATATATTATCTTATTAATTTTATAACTTAAAATTAATAATCCTTTTTTGTTAATACGGAAAAACTGTCTTGCGCCAACATCTCCCGTCAAACCGAGAAACCTACCAATCCGAGACCCTCTTGGGTCGAAGACCCACTGGACCAAAATCACCTGTGCCGTAAGCCCTATTGGACCGAGAACCTAACTGGGCCGAGGACCTCACTGGGCCGAGAGCCACTTGGGCCGAATGCCCTCTTGGCCGAAAACAGTTATGGTCGCGGTTTCAATTTGCTTTTTCCGATTAACAAAAAAATATTTTAAATCCTTTTAAACCTATTAAAACTAACTGTTTTAATATACTGATTAAAAAACGGATTTAATTCAAAAACCAAAAACTATTAATTATTAATTTCAACAAAACTTGTTTTATTAATAATTAATTATCCTAAAACTAAAAATTAACCTTTTAACCAAAAGTTTAAAATTTCTGGTTAAGATAAAGTTTTAGATAAAAAGCTTATCCCTTTTAAGTGTTTAAACACAAAACTGGTTTAAACCTAACTGGTTAAAATCAAACCTTTTATAATCTGGACAAAAACAGGAAAACTTATTTTTATCCCTATGGTTTTCGAAAAACAGAGGAGAAGAAACAAGATGAAGAAGATCATATAACTATTAAACAAACCAATTAATTAGATTATCTAGGTTTAACTAATTAAACAAACTGTTTAGTTTATCTTAATCCAAAACTTGTTCTTTATAAAAAAAACATGATCCTTTTAACCATTCAAACTAACTGTTTGAATTTTCTGATTAATAGGATAAACCTGATAACAAAACAAATTGTTTTGCTACCTTCTTGTTTTTCAAAATTTCCAAGAACAAAAAGTGAATCAAGAATAAAACCTTAATCCAAAAACAGATAAAAAAACTAGAAACTATGGATCATAGAGCCGAGGCTCTGATACCACTGAAGGGTTTTGATAACCTGACCAAACCACCATATGACACAAACTGGTCAAACCTGGGTTTGATTCCACTGGTTCAATCCTAAAAGTGGAACTGGATTGAACATAACCCTCTAAACCCCAAAAGGGTTAGGATCTTTTAACTAATACATGATCCACATAGTTTCCTGTAGAACAATCCATCGTGGAAGGGTTACAAGATTATACCTGAACAAAACCTTTAGGATTGCTAAAAGATAGTCCACCACTACTGCACCTCCGATTGAACTGGCTGCTAAACCGCTCCTGGATCACCCGAGCTTCAAAAAACTCGAAACCCTTTGTGTGTATATGTGTCGACTCTTAATCGCAAAACACCTTGGAGTGTTTTCTTGTTCGACGGCAAGAGAGAGAGAGATCGAGAGAGTGAGGGAGGGAGAGAGTTCTGGTGGCTAGGGTTAATCCCTTAATGTCTCATATCTAATCCTTAAGGCTTAAGGATATTATATAGGGATTAACTTGGACCTAAGCCCGTTTAATTAAAAGCCCAACTGGTTTTAATTAAACTTTCATCTCTTCTCATATTGACCCCCTGGACTTTACTAGTTAATTAATTAACTATTAATTAACTTAGTCCGTTAAATATTAAAACTTAATATTTAATTCTCCTTAAATAATAAATAACTATTTATTATTTATTTCCTTTCTAATAATTAATACAAACTGATTAATTATTTATCTCTCTCTTTTCTATAATTAATACTACTGATTAATTATTTCGTCTTTCTCTTTAATAATTAATCTAACTGATTAATTATTTCCACACAGATTTATGGTGTAATCCAACTGTTCTGAATTGGGTGTGTAGCAGTGTGACCCTTTAGTCTCTTATAACATTGGATACAATGTGCCCATTAATTATCTCTACACATAATCTAACAACGTTGATACTTTCAACAATGTTCTTCGTTCTTTTGTTTAAAACTCTGTAGGCTTTGGACTCAGTAGAATAACCTAGGAAAATAGCTTCATCAGCTTTTGGAGCAAACTGTCCTAGACTATCCTTGTCATTAAGTACAAAGCACCTATTACCAAAAACATGAAAGTATTTGATATTAGGTACTATGCCATTGGCCAGTTCGTATGGAGTTTTATTAAAAAAATTATTAATAAAAGAGCGGTTCTGCGTGTAGTAGGCAGTGCTAATTGCTTCAGCCCAATAGGAAGGTGGGAGCCCGGAGTACGATAGCATGGTACGGGCAGCTTCAACCAAAGTTCTGTTTCGTCTTTCCACGGCACCATTTTGTTGTGGAGTGTATGCCACTGAGAACTGATGGTTGATCCCAATGAGGTCACAAAAGCTCTTCAGAGTACTGTTTTTGAATTCAGTTCCATTGTCTGTACGTATGGAAACAACACTCTGACTATGCTTATTCTGTTGTTTTTTGATGAAGGAAATGATTGTTGGAGTAGCTTCATCTTTCGATCGCATAAACTTGACACAAGTATATCTAGAGTAGTCATCAACCATGACTAGACTATACTTCTTCCCATTCATAGATTGAATCCTCATAGGACCACAGAGATCCATATGCAAGAGTTCCAAAGGCTTGGTTGTGCTGAACACTTATTTTGATTTGTGGGAAGCCTTCTTCATTTTACCCTTCTCACAGTCTGCACACAGATGATCCTTTTTGAATATTAACTTGGGAATACCTCTCACCAAGTCACCAGTGACTAGCTTATTTATATTTTGAAAGTTCTGGTGAGAAAGTATTCTGTGCCATTGCCAAGTAAGATCAGATGAGGCTTCGGATAGTAGACACATGGAGGTAGGGGAGTTGTAATTTTTCAAATAAATGGAATACAAGTTAGATTTCCTTGAACCTACCAGTAGTTCATCCCCATTCTCAGTTAAAACTGAACATTTGTTCTTCTTAAATACTACCTCCAAGTCTTTATCACAGAACTGTCCGATACTAAATAAATTATGACCCAACCCTTCAACATAGGAGACTTTCTTAATCTTGATGTGCTTCTTCTCTATGTCTCCTTACCCCATTATTGGTGCAACATTATCGTTCCCAAAACGTACATTCCCGGAGTACTTAGGAACATAATTTTTTAGAAGACTTTTGTTGCATGTCATATGCTTGGTACTGATGGATTATGCTCATGTCATAATATGATTATATGGCTAGATACATGTGAGCCTAAAGGGTCACACACTTATACACTGAGATACCAATTAATAATAATAATATGATTAATGTAGTTATATTATTTATGTAATGCAAAATATTAGTTGGGCCTAATTAAGTATGAACTTAATAAATAAATTGTTATTGGGCTTAATTAATATATGGACTTTGTTAAAAATTAGGAGATAATCTTTAATTTGAATTAAGGATAAACATGATCCTTAATATAGATTAAGGATAAACAAGAGACTTAATTTGAATTAAGGATAAACATGATCCTTAATATAGATTAAGGATAAACATGAGACTTAATAGGGATTAAGGATAAACATTAGAAAGAGATAAACATGAAAGAGTTTATATTTATCTCAAACTATTTTTCTCCTATATAAACACTTAAAATTTCGTGACCCCCTTAACATATATGAAGAGTTTTCAATTTTGATCTTGAAATTGGAGGGTTTTGTGTTCTTAATGATCCAAGCAACAAAGGGTTGTTCTTGGTGATTAATTCAAGCATTACAAAAGGACTAGCATCCATTGGTGATCAAGGAAGTGTAGTGTTGACTACATTAGAGGTGTTCTACATTGAACACTAAGGTTTCAAGGTTACACAACAAGATCCTGAATTTTTATATTTCGTTTGATTGTTTTGGCAATACGTAGATCCAACTATTGGTGATGTTTTCCGCTGCGTTTATATATATTATTATGAATTATTTTCTTCTTTATCACCAACAGTGGAATCAGAGCCATCGTATGTGCCATTCGATTAACGGGGTATACGTAAAAGTGGTTCAAACTCATTTTTTAAAGGTATATGTGGTTCGAATTTTTGGACAGATCTTGGCTGTGGTTTTTCGACCATGTGATGGTCTTAAAATATTAGTTTTTATAAACCTTGAAGCCACTTGTTACCTATACCATTCGTAGATCAATTATTGTATTGTTTCTTTGATTAGTTGGCTTGTTTTTCTTCTCTTTGTTAGTTTTTGAGATCCAAGGTTAAATCATGCAATTTAACCATGGACCAAGCCAACACATTCATGATTGGATGTTATTACGTTTAATGTGCAAAACCGATGAAAACCTAGACCGTTTATGTGCCTTGTTCTTCATTACCGTATGTATGGTTGATTTGGTATTTGGTGCCGGGTTTTTGGCCTTGTAGTTATTTAAATTTTTCGTCATTTGTAGCCATTGTTTGGGAAATTTTGTTACTTAGTTTTGTAGTAGTATAATTGTATTTTAGTACAAAATTGTAATCGTTACTCAACATGGAATGGCGGAAAAAATTAAAGAAAAAGGTGGAGTTTCACAAGACGGGAATTCCCGGAGCTAGACGAATCGGATTGACGTGATTTGTTTTACTGGAGTTTCACAAGACATAGACCTACAACTTTCGTGAAGGGTACTTTGATTGGGGAAGACTCTCTGAAGGCAAAAAAACTGATCACAAGTTGCTACAAAATTTCTTGAAATATTTAAATGTTACTTTTACTTGACCATGATTGTGATCTTGGTTCAAGTGGGAGTCTTTTGTGGGTTTTTGTTGGCCCCTCCCTTAGTTGACCTCTTGGTCTATCGTGATGGCTCACGAGACCAAGCATAGGATTTCATCGGTTGAGGTTTTGCACATAAGTGATAGTGGTTGTGGTTATTTACTCGTATGTAATTGAGTTTTGCCTTATACCATGGTCTTATATAAAGCTGGACTTTAAGTTAAGGAAATATTTTTAACTATTGCTATGAATGAAGTTTGCATGCTTCTTTCATACATTCTTTTGATTAAAAATTGTTTTATCAAATTATATACCCATTGAATTTTTAGTCATGCCGTCTAATCGTTTTAAATTACTTGCCGTTATTTTTTGCCTTTGCGTGAGACGTGAGTAAACTATAACCCCGAGGTAATTATTTTCCATGCGTGAGACCTAGATTTAATTTTACACAATTTAAAATTGGATGACTAAATCGTGTTAAGCCGGTGAGACCTTAACCCGAGGCAAGGATGGGACTAAATATGCCTATTTGACACTAGTTGATTTGTCACTAGGTGTCATGAGTCCCATAATGATCTAAGAGTTGCACTTGTAATGCAATTGGTGATCGTCACCTACCTATTGAATCTATCGTTGCTAGCAGATCAACTGATGTGATGATAGAAGTACAATGAGGATCTTAGCCTTTTCGTAAAATTAATTGTTTTTCTTAAAACATTGGGTAATTAATTTTAAAAGGATAATTATTGAAAATACTAATTAAAATTTGTACTTGTGTAGATGACTTCTGCAAATCAAACCCTTGGTAATTCTACTATTAAGTCAGTTCTTGAAAAATAAAAATTGAATGGAATCAACTTTATCGATTGGTATCGAAACCTAAGAATCGTTCTTAGAGCTGAGAATAAGTTGTTCCACTTGGAAGAGGCCTTACCTGAGGAACCTCCTGCCACTGCTTCTGTTGCCGCTCGTTCTGCCTATACTAAAAGGTTTAATGAACAAAGAGAGGTCGATTCTCTTATGCTAGTGAGCATGACCCCCGAGATCCAAAAGAACTTGGAGGAACTCACAGCCTTTGATATGATCAAAGAGTTGTAAACTATGTTTCAACAACAAGCGGAGTAGGAACTGTTTGAAACTGTTAAAGCATTCCACGCTTACAAGCACGAGGATGGCCATCCAGTTAGCTCCTATGTCTTGAAGATGAAAAGTTATCTTGACCAAATGGAGCGTCTCGGTTTCCCTATGCCACAAGTCCTCAGAGTGAACTTGATTCTTATTTCACTCTCAAAGGATTTTGACCAATTTGTGATGAACTATAACATGCATAGCATGGGGAAGACAATACCGGAATTACATGCTATGCTGAAGCTTGCGGAGCAAGGGTTGCCCAACAAAACTCCAGCTGTAGTAGCAATCAGGGAAGGTAAAATCCAAAAACAAAAACCGCATGCAAAGGGCAAGAATCAAGGCAAGGGCAAGGGTAAAATTGTTTACAATCCAAAGCCAAAGATTCCCCCACCTGCCAAAAAGGAGCACCCTGCAAAGGACGCCTCCTGTTATCACTGTGGTGTGATAGGCCACTGGAGGAGGAATTGTCCTGCCTACCTGGCTGGGTTGAAGAAGAACAAAGCTGGCGAGGCCATCACATCACGTATCTTCACAATAGAACTTTACGCTTTTCCTAATAAATTCTGGGTGTATGACGCTGGTTGTGAAACTCACATTTGTAATAATGTACAGGGACTAAGGGAGCTTTGATCTTATCCTCCCTAATGGAGCCTAAAGGGTCACACACTTATACACTGAGATACCAAATATTAATAATAATATAATTAATGTAATTATATTATTTATGTAATGCAAAATATTAATTGGGCCTAATTAAGTATGGACTTAATAAATAAATTGTTATTGGGCTTAATTAATATATGGACTTTGTTATAAATTAGGAGATAATCTTTAATTTGAATTAAGGATAAACATGATCCTTAATATAGATTAAGGATAAACATGAGACTTAATAGGGATTAAGGATAAACATTAGAAAGAGATAAACATGAAAGAGTTTATATTTACCTCAAACTATTTTTCTCCTATATAAGCACTTAAAATTTCGTGACCCCCTTAACATATATGAAGAGTTTTCAATTTTGATCTTAAAATTGAAGGGTTTTGTGTTCTTAATGATCCAAGCAACAAAGGGTTGGTCTTGGTGATTAATTCAAGCATTACAAAAGGACTAGCATCCATTGGTGATCAAGGAAGCGTAGTGTTGACTACATTAGAGCTGTTCTACATTGAACACTAAGGTTTCAAGGTTACACAACAAGATCCCGAATCGTATCTCTTACCAGCGATTAAAGGTAATCGATTCTTATATTTCTTTTGATTGTTTTGGCAATACGTAGATCCAGCTATTGGTGATGTTTTCCGCTGCGTTTATATATATTATTATGAATTATTTTCTTCTTTATCACCAACAGGTACAACCGGAGTCCAGGTACCACAAGTTAGGCGCCTGCAAAAGGAGAATAAAGAACATTTGGGTCCCCATATATGAATGGGTCCTTGATTGTTAGTTCCTAGAAGTGGTTGAGTATTGATTGTTTCTACTTGTGGTGGTGAGATGGAATAGATTTAGAAAGAGTTGGCTTAGAAGGTAGTATCGTTACCACCGTTGGTTTGACTGTTAATGGAGTTGGAGGTTTAGGATTCGGTAGAGTTGCGGAAGCGTTATGTTTGCGAATCCAAGTATTCAAAGAAGTATTAGGGTTCCTTTGCGACCTCGATACATCAACCTGTTTTTGCATAACTGGAGGCTTGGGTGCAGTAGGTCATGCTACTTTCTGATGGGATGAAGGCTTGGGTTTAGAAGCTTGTGTGTGTTTGGAAGGAAGATTGCGAGATCGTTTTTGAGAATGTAAGAGTTTCTCTTGAGCAATCCATGCCTTTTTTGAAAGCATCATAATCCTGTCTTCTGTAGACCTCCAGTTCCTTAATTGTCAGTAAGCGTCTTGATTTGTTCAACCGTTTAAGAGGATGCGACTGACGAGTTGTGATCCATTGATGGATGATTATGCCTTTTAAGTATATGAATGGAGCACAGATTTGGTTAGCGTAAAAATCTGTCCAGTCCTCACATGGTTTAACGCCAAGTAGTTTTCTTAATTGATCATATTCACAATGAAATTCACAGTGACCATGGAGACAACCATCACTAATACAAAACTTTGAAAAGTCAATTTTATCATGTAAACTTTAAAAAGTACAGACTCTTTTAAACATCAAAAGTTGTTCACATGTTTGTCCAAAATTAGAACATTTCCTGAGTGACCTAGGAAGTTCTCTCTTCAAGGTTGTATTTATTTTACGCTCTTTACTACCGAGCTTCTTCACATCTGTAACAGAATGTAAAACGTCAGAATTGAGTCATGGTCGACTAGCAGCTTTTGATGATTCAGGTATGTCAGTGTTCATACGAGAACTGTGATTATAAGTGGAAGCGGGTGTCTGTTTGAAAATCTGTTTTAGTTTTGAAGTTTTCAAAATTGAGTTGTTAACATATTGTATTTTGGGTTGAACATCTTGAGAAGATGTAGACGCATGCTTAGAATCTTCATTTAGTTCTGTGTATGGAGAAAAAGTGAATGAAGTAGAAGGCTACATCTCTTGTTTGACTTGGATGATGCGTTCTTTAGCAGTATTTTCCCTGCACAAGTTATCTATGATCTTTTCATCATTATTAAAAATGTTTGATACGCTTGTGAAGAATGGCATTTTCTTGAGCTAAGTGAGTAAGCTCATGAAGGGTTTTGTAGGGTATAAAAACATATTATAACATGCACAGCGGAATAAAAACCCCCTCCAATGATCTCATCTAACTCGTACAGAAACTAAAATAGGAAGAGGGATAGAAAGTTATACCTTTAGGGATTAAAACTTTTCTTTTTGACCTCTAGACAGCTGCAAGCTATCCACCGCTACTGCACCGCCTCGAACTGGCTGCTCGACCTCCTAAGGATAAAACCTCGGATCAAGCCGTGACCCGTGTGTGTGTGACCTGCGCCACCGTCGACCACCGCCCCTGCGGCCTTGCGCCACCGTCGATCTCACGAAGAGAGAAAGAGAGAGAGAGAGAGAGAGTCGACCGAGATAGAGAGAGAAAGGAGAGCCTTAGGGTTTTTCTTTGTAGCTTTGTATTTGACTTATGTGATTAAATAGGCTTAATTAGGTTTATATAATAAAACCTTATTAGGCCAAGCCCGTTTAATTAAAGCCCAGCTTTAATTAAACTATTAATCAATTACAGAAAGTACCCTCGACCTTTCTAATTAATTAATTGTTGGAGTATGCCCACTGACACACGTACGCCAAATGATCTCTACCGATGATGTATGGGCCTATCGGGTTACACGCCGGGGTTGACCTTGACACAACCTAAAAGATGAGGGTGAGAAAGAATATATAATGATAGTTGGTTTCCAGCAGGGGTTAGCGGCGCTAACTCTTGCGTCGCTAAATCAGCCGCGTTAGCGGTGCTAACATTGGGCGGTTAGCGGCGCTAACAGTGGGCGGCTAGCGGCGCTAACCCTGCCTGACAGAAACAACTTTATTCTTTTCACCTCTAGCTTCCACCAATGCATGTTAAATCTAATCATTTTCCTTGGGCCGATGAAGGGTAGCTCTGGAGTCGTGATTGGGTTTATAAAAGACATCCATAACACTCTCTAAACACTCTTGGCCATTTCTTGAGAGATAAACACTTAGAACTAAAAGAAGAGTTGCTAAGTAACAAAAGTTAAAGAGTTCCTTGGTTGTTTCCTGGTAGTTTTAGGTAGTGTTCCAGCAGTACTTTCGTGAAAAGAGAAGAGTACTCGGGGTGCTAGTACATCAAGGTCTCGTTGCACTCGGGGTGGACTTCCAAAGCGAGAGAAAGAGCCGAGCAAGGAGGTACTCGACTTGGAGCTAGCATCACACAACCATCAGAGACATCTAGGGTATAAACTTCTCCTTTCTCTTCTGTTTAGTTGCTTAACTTAGTTGTAGAGTTAGATCCATTGATGGGGTTCACTTTGTGGTCTTGTTTTTGCTTGAAAATTCGATTTTGTACCTTGCATGCTTCCGTTGCTGTGTACCACGAACCCCAACAGTGGTATCAGAGCCAGCTCTACACTGGTTTTGCACTAGGTGGCCTTGAAAATCCAAAAAATGTGATTTTTGGTTCTGTCCAGGGTTTAGCGGCGCTAACGTTTCCATGTTAGCGGCGCTAGCCCGTCGTTAGCGGTCGCTATCTCGTCTCGCATTAGCGGCGCTAACTTGGTGTTAACGACGCTAACTCTTATAGTTAGCGGCGCTAACCCTTCTGGCAGAATGCTATTTGCCTAAAATCGATTTTGTTGGATCGATTGAGCTACTTTCATATTCTGGAATTTTTGTTCCAGATTAGTTGTGTGTTTTTTGATTAAGTTGCCTTATGTCATGGTTGGTGTATTTATATGTGGATTAACATTTTGGCATGAAAATGGTTAATTGCATATACTTACATTGTGTATATATTACTATGGAATTTTGACTTGTTTAAGGTTCCTAATGCATATGTACATAGGATTATTAGTGCCTTGAGTGATTAGATAATCTTAACCAAGACATATAAGATTACATGGTTTTGTGTGGCACACCATGTGTAGTTTTAAATTTCTTGTATGTGGTTGTAGTATTTGAATCCGGTAACAAAATGAGCCATAAGACCTATGTGATGTGTTTGGTTGATTTAAATTAATGTATTCATTCATTTGGTAGTTTGTACCACAATGGTTTGTAATAATTAATTTAATTATTCGGTTTGTATATTTAACGGCTTGCATGCCGATTTTCTATTCTTTGTAATTTGTAGTATTAGCTTAGAATAGAAAATTGTGGCTTGCATGCCATTTCCTTTTAAATTTGTAAATTGTAAAAGAAGAACCGAAGCAACCAACAAGGACCATGGAGGATGTCTTGGCATACTTGGATCCGGAGGTCAGTGGGAGACGCAATGGATCAAGTGGGAGATGCACACATCGGGTCATTCGGTCTAGTCCTTAGATGACTTAGTCTTGCCCGTTGGCTCACGGGCAAGACGCATAGGATTGGCTCGTTACCGAATATGTATTACATGTGTGGTTGATTTTATTTTGTACTTTTTCTTGCATGGATGTTTAGAATCTTTGCATGCTAGAAAATTTTTCAAAATAACAAAATCAAAGAGTTTTAAATTTGTTTACAAACTCCGCGCGCCACATAGACAAGAATTGGTTAAAAGAGTTTTAACCAGAGAAACAAAAACCCGTTTTTCAAAAGTAAATCTCACACCACCCGTAAGATGACACCGCCCAAATCTAGTGAAACAAGATTGGTCGTCGAGCTTTAGCCGAGATCGGTTTTGCGTAACTGTGTGTAAGGCGCGTGTGGCAACTCGCAAGGTCGGTTGTCGAGCTTTAGCTGAGCCGGCCATTGGGCTAGGGTACCACCATGTATCTTGACGGATGATTTACAAACTCCAAGACTTAAACGCAATGGTAGTTATCGAGCTTTAACCAAGCTATCAAAGTGTATTAATGAGGAATTGGTGTAGAGGGATCAAACATGCCAAATGGGTGCTAAGAGTACCTAGGATCCCGCAAGTGCCTAAGAGTTGTGATCACGGATTGCAATTGGTAAAGTGTTTACCGGCCTAAAATAGCTCTATGAAGTGATCCGCGGAAAACCCGTCATGGATTAGGGTATTTTGAGGTTCTTAGCCCTTGTTATTATAATTTGTTTTTATAACAAGTGGGTAATTATTTTAACAAGGATTTGATACATCATAACTAACCAATTTCGTACTTTGCTTGTAGATGGCATCTACTAGCAACACCAACACCACCAACATGTCACTCCGTCCATTTCTGGAAAAGGAGAAACTCACGGGACCAAACTTCATTGATTGGCATAGGACTTTGAGAATTGTCCTACGTCAAGAGATGAAGCTAGAGGTCCTTGAGTCACCTCTTCCAGAGGCGCCGGCAATCAATGCGCCAAGAGCCGTTAAGGACGCGCATGAAAAGTGTGTCCGTGACACTAATGATGTCACTTGCCTAATGCTAACGACCATGAGTCCCGAATTGCAAAGGAAATTCGAGAAAGTGAGTGCGTTTGAGATGATTTCTCAGCTTAAGGACATGTTCCAGTTGCAAGCAAGGCAAGAGCTTTATGAGTGTGTCAAGGCTTTTGTCGGTTGTAAGATGCCGGAGGACGGCAACGTCAGCTCCCACATCCTTAAGATGAAAGGGTAGGTGGATCAGCTAGAGGAGTTGGGCTTTCCCATGGGGAAAGAGTTGGCGGTTGAAATAATCCTCCAATCTTTGCCTCCGTCATATGGACCGTTCATTGTGAACTTCCATATGCATAGTATGGATAAAACCATTATGGAATTGCATGGCATGCTCAAGACTATTGAGTCCGAGCTTGCCAAGGCAAAGCCCTCCACCTCCACTGCTGTCCTCACCATCAACGAAGGTGGGCACAAGCGGAAGCAACCCGCTTCGAGCTTCAAGGGGAAGGGAAAGAAGAAGGCCAAGGCCCAAGGGCCGAAGCCCAAACCTAACCCAACCCCGGAGCCGAAGGGGAAGCAAGTGACTGCCGCTGCCACCACTCCGGAAGAGGCAACCTGCTACTTCTGCGTGGAGAAGGGTCACTACCGGTGTAGTTGCCCCAAGTATACGGAGGAGCTCAAAAGGCTATGAGCTAAAGGTGCCGCTGCCTCCGGTACGTACATGATTGAACTCCATAACACTTCTACTTCTAACGCATGGGTTTTAGACAGCGGGTGTGGTACTCATGTTTGTAATAATGTGCAGGTACTAAGAAGAAGTAGGGACTAGGTTGATGGAGAGCTGGATCTCATCATGGGAAACATAGCGGTTGTCCCGGTTTAGAAGATTGGGAGTGTGGAGCTCGCCTTTCCTTCCGGCTTATCTATTGTTTTATTAAATGTATCTTTTGCGCCCTGCGTGGCAAGAAACATTATTTCTTTGTATGCCTTGTATGACGATGGATTTAACTTTAAATTTGAGAATGGTAGCATTGAATGTTACAAAGATCATGTTTTTTATTTTAAAGCATTTCCATGTCATGGCATATATGAGACAAGCATAAGCTTGCAAAACAATAGATCGATCATGAATGTTGATTCGGGGTCCAAAAGTACTATGGACAAATTATCTCTATGGCATGGTCGGTTAGGCCACATAAACAAGAAACGCATCGCCAAGCTCCAAGCGGATGGGATCTTGGAATCATTTTACCATGGGTCCAATGAAGTATGCGAATCTTGTGTATTGTGCAAGATGACCAAATCACCCTTCACCGGTGTTTGTGAGAGGGCGCAAGACTTGTTGGATATCGTTCACACGGATGTGTGTGGTCCGTTCAAGCCTGCCACAAGAGATCATTCCCGCTACTTCGTTACCTTTATTGATGATTATAGTCGATACGGGTATGTCTACTTGGTGAGACAAAAGTTGGATACCTTTGAGGTGTTCAAGACTTATCAAAGCGAGGTGGAAAATCAACTAGGGAAAAGGATTAAGATGCTACGATCTGATAGAGGTGGTGAGTATCTTAGTTCCGAGTTCCGTGAACATCTAAGGGATTGTCTGATTATCTCGCAATTAACCCATCCTAGGACGCCACAATTAAACGGTGTCGCCGAGAGGAGGAACCGAACACTGTTAGATATGGTTCGGTCTATGATGGTTCGTACGGACGTTCCCGTTACGTTTTGGGGATATGCGATTGAAACGACTGGTAGAATCCTGTTGGGAAATTTGCTAAGTCATTGAAACTGTTGGATATGCAAAGGTAAAACTGTTAGAGTAATCAGTGAAAACAGTTGTAACTAACAGTTGTTGAAAGTTTTACAACTGTTAGTATAAAAGATCAGAACTGTTAGTTCAGTTATACACAATTGTTTGAAGACCTTGAAGTGAAGACTGTTAGAAGAAATTCAGAACTGTTTATTCAACAAATAGTTGCTGTTGAGCTATTTATGGAAATTGCTATCTTTGTGGATCTGAAGTGTATCTTTATCAAAGTTTGAAAATTATCAAGATTATCTCGGAAGATAGAAGATTACCTAACTGTCAACTATTCAAGGAGGATCAAGAGTCTATAAATACTTGGAATAGAATATCGTTTTAGTATCTCTTAATCATAGCAATTTTACGCATTCATATTTTATTGTTAACTTGTTTTCAGAAAGTGTGTTAGCCTCTAAGTTTCATAGAAACCTAAGAACAAACTGTGTTCTTCGTCTAACAAAAGAGTTAGATTAGAGGTGTTGGTGAATATTGTAATAATCATTGGTTATTAATAAACATCTGGTGTTTGAAAGTATTTTCTCGTGTTGATTCTTGAATATTTAATGTTTGTCTAAATCTTCTTGTGTGTTTTTCATTCATATCACTGCAATGGAGTCTGTTGGATCTTCTGATAACGCTGGATTTGGGTCAAACATTAAAGTTCCCATGCTCAAACCAACTGATTTTGAGATGTGGAAACTAAGAATCAAGCAACATGTCCAATTAATGGACTATGTTGTTTGGGAAATCATAGAAAAGGACCCCATTACTCCTGTTGATTTAGATGAAACAGGAAAACCAAAGAAGAAATCACCACCAAGAACAGATGCTGAGAAGAAAGAAAGGATGATTGAGATGAAAGCACTCAGGATCCTTCAGATTGCTATTCCCAACGAATATCAGCATCAGTTCAAAAAGTTTGAAGATGCACATGAGCTTTGAGTTGCCTTAGAAAAGAGATTTGCAGGGAATGCTAGTTCCAAAAGGAACCAAAGGGATCTTCTGAAACAGGCTTATGAAAACTTTTTAAGTGGAAAGAATGAGAATATAACTCAAATTTTTGATAGGTTCTATAAGCTGGTTAGTCAACTTGAGAGTGCAAAAGTTAGACTAGAGCAAGATGAGATCAATAGAAAGTTCCTTAGGTCCTTGGGTGAAGAATGGACAGTTTATGCTGCACAATGGAGAACTAAAGATTCTTTGGAAGATATAGAATTAGATGATCTTTACAACAGTTTGATTGTGTTTGAGGGAGAAATAGAGGGAAAAAGAAAGACTTTGATCCCTAGCCACAATGTTGCTCTCATTTCATCCTCTGGTATGGACTCAAACCATCCTTTATCTAATTTTGTTGATGTCTGTGCAGGTAACAGTTCTGCTGCTGGATTAGATGAGAACACTCCTGATGCAGTGCTTGAAGCTTTTCTTGCTAGTCATGCACATTTAACCCTCACCAATGAGGATCTTGAGCAAGTGCATCCAGATGATCTTGAGGAGATGGACCTCAAGTGGCAAATGGCTATTTTAACTGTCAGAGCAAAAAGATTCATTAAAAGAACTGGCAGGCAGAACATGAACTTCAGGGCTGATGGGCAGGCTAGGTTTGACAAATCCAAAGTCAGATGCTTCAAATGTCAACGGCCTGGTCACTTTCCCAGGGAATGCAGATCTAGTGGACAAGGCCAGAATCAAGGACAAAGACCAAATCAAACCTCATCAGCATTGGTCTCACAAGACGGCCATGGGTTTGATTGGAGTGATCAAGTAGAGGAAGCTACTCACAACAAGGCTTTGATGGCTTTGACTGATTCCTCCATCAAATTGGATTCACCAGAATCAGAATACATACAAGTATCTTCTAAACTATGCCCAGATGAATGTAGAGCTATAGTAAAAAGGTTTAGGGAGCACAACAAAAAGGTGTGTGCTGCTCTGAGAAGAATGGAGGAAAGGAGATATGAATCTAGTGCTGTCATTGAAAGCTTTGAAAAGAAAATTAAAGATTATCAGGCAAATGAATTGCAAATGGACTATGATAGGAAGTATCATAAGTGGGAGAAGGAGCAGCTTCAAGAAGAAATTGATAATCTTAAGAAAAAGCAGAATGAAAAAGAGAGTAAGATAGATGAGCTAACCAAAAAATTAGATGGTGTGGATATGGATTTGAGTATGTTCAAAGCAAAAAATCTTAAGCTTGAAACCTTGTTACAATCACAAATCAGAGATAAGGTTAAAACAGGCTTAGGATACAAACAGACCCCACCTCCATACAATCACAACTACATAACTCCCATGTCTGATGTAGCTGATAGGTATGTTAATGAATCATTAACAGAGGAATTGAAGTAAGCTGATCCGCAATTTGAAAGTGAAGAGGAAGGAGTTGTGTATGAGGTGAGTGATGATAAGAAGGAGGGAGTTGTGAAGAAAAAAGAGGTCATCCCTATTGAAAATCACATCTGTTGTGAACCTACAGCACCAAAATTCCCTTTACAACCTGTGATGTTCGTTAAAGCCTCCTATGAACCATCCACCAGTGAAACAAAACCTTTCAAATATGTTTATTCTATAAACAGTTCCACTACTGTTGTAAACAGTCTCCAACATTACACTAACAGTTCCAAACATAACCCAAACAGTTTTAACCCAAAAATCTCAGCTGTTAGTGTTAAGACCAAAGGAAAAGAGAAGGTTGGTGAAGTTGAAATTGAGAAGCCAAACAAGGAAGCTTCAAGAACACAGTTTCAACTCAAATATGTGAAAAGGCATACTGAAGTGTCTGTCTGCACATGCAAACAACATGGTGTACAGAAATTTCCTCCTTCAGCACCTGTGAGAGGAAATCAAAGTAATAGGAACCAGTTGTGGACACAAAGAACTGGTTTGCCTATAGTCAAAACCAAAAGGTGCTATATATGTGGGAGAGCAAATCACTTAGCTCCCAACTGTTATTATAACCCACAGATCGATAGCACCCAGAAGTCAAGTTACAGAAAACTGGCTAACAGTTCCACAACTGTTAGGCCAAAACCAAAAACTGTTGGGTTGCCAAGATACAGAAAACAGGCTAACAGTTCAACAACTGTTAGGCCAAAACCAAAAACTATTGGTTTTGGTTGGGTGAAATTGCCGAAACAAACAGTTTCTGAAGGGGCCAAAACTGTTAATTCAATTGATAATCAAATTGAGTCACAAACTGCCCCAACTGTTTTACCAAAATCAAAAACTGTTTGTTCAAAAGACTCAACTGTTAATCACAACAGTTGGACACCACATGTTCTCACTAAATACTCTTCACACAAGATAGAGAAATCTAACTTGGATGAAATAAAAAAGAATCAAACTTTGTTTAAGTATTATGACTTAAATGGTGTACCCAAGACCTGCATGGCCTGGGTACTTCCTGCTACTAACTAAGTTTTTATTTGTGCAGAGCATTCATAGGGCCAATCAAGGAGAAATTTGGCATGTGGATAGTGGATGCTCAAGGCACATGACTGGAACTCCACACTGCTTGAAGGATTTCAGAAGAATTAATTGAGGTCATGTAGCATTTGGAGGAAATGCTAAGGGAGGAAGAATCACTGGTAAGGGAGTTGTAGAAGCAGGTACACTTACTTTCGATGATGTTTTCTTTGTTGAACAACTCAAATACAATCTGTTAAGTGTGTCCCAAATCTGTGACCATGGAAACAAAGTCCTGTTCACAGACACGGAGTGCATTATCCTTTCAAAAGATTTTAAAGTGGATGAAAAGAATGTTCTTTTGAGAACACCTAGAAAGGATAATGTATACTGTTTGGACACTCAAAAGGTTTCTAAACAGAATGTATTAAGTTGTTTACTCTCAAAGGCATCTCATGATGAGTCTGCTATTTGGCATAGAAGGATGTGTCACATGAATTTTAAAACCATGAATCTGTTAGCTAAAAACAATCTGGTAAGAGGTTTGCCCGAAAAGGAATTCTCATGTGATGATCATTTTGTGGCTTGTCTCAAAGGCAAGCATCACAAAACTTCTTATAAGTCCAAAGAAGTTTCTTCCATTACTACACCTTTACAACTGTTGCATATGGACCTTTTTGGTCCTACATCTGTGGTCAGTATAGGGAAGAAAGCCTACTGTTTAGTCATAGTTGATGACTTCACCAGATTTACTTGGGTTCAATTTCTTAGAACTAAGGATGAAACTGCTGAGTTAGTTAAGTCTCTTATTCTTAGAATAGAAAACCAATCTGATTTGAGAGTGAAAGTCATTAGATCTAACAATGGTTCCGAGTTTAAGAACTATGAGTTAACAGTTTTTGTGAGGAAAAAGGGATTGAAAGATAGTTTAGTGCACCTCGGACTCCACAACAGAATAGAGTGGCTGAGAGAAGGAATAGGACTTTGATAGAGGCTGCTAGATCCATGTTAGCTGATTCTAGGCTCCCAATGACCTTCTCGGCAGAAGCAGTGAACACGGCCAGCTATGTTCAGAATAGAGTACAAGTAGTCAAGTCCAAAGGGAAAACTCCTTATGAGTTGTTCCTTAAAAGAAAACCTTTGATCAACTTCTTCAAACCATTTGGATGTCCCTGAACTATCCTTAATACCAAGTCTAAATTAGGAAAATTTGAGAGTAAAGTAGAAGAAGGATTCTTTGTAGGATATTCCACTCAGAGTAAAGCATATAGAGTTTTTACCAATGTCACTAGGATCATAGAAGAGAGTATGAATGTCTACTTCAATGAGAATAGGATCAATATTGCAGGTAATGGTCCCGATTGGTTATTTGATATTGATGCATTGTCTAAATATCTTTCTTTTGAGTATTCTACAGAAACAGTTGCAGGTGTTCCTACAGCTGTTAGTGCAAATCCACAAACTGGTTCAAACAGTTCTGAAACTGTTAGCACAAGTCCAACAACTGTTGGTGGAAACAAAGCCACTGAAGACTTTGTAGTGATTCCTTTGTTTCAAAATGACTCTTCCAATGCTGTTAGTCCAATGAATTATGATGCTGAACCTTCAAAGGATATGGAATCCCCTGCTCTTCAACAAAACAATGAATCTGTTAATCAAACAGTTGCAGATCAGGTATGTAATTCTTCTGGGAATGAAAGTGAATCTGAAGTTGATATGTCAAATTTAGGGAATGTACTGACTGCACAAAACATCCCTACATTAAGAATTCACAAGAACTATCCCATAGAGCAGATTATAGGTGATCCTACCACTCCTGTTAGAACTAGAGGTATGATGCAAAGTGAAAATAGTGGTGTGGATCTTGAACAGTTTGATATGAATGCCTGTTTTCTATCTCAAATAGAACCAAAGAAAGCAGTAGAGGCATTAAAAGATCCTTCATGGGTGCAAGAAATGCAAGAGGAACTTTTACAGTTCCAGATTCAGCAAGTTTGGAAGTTAGTTGAACTTCCAAGAGGCAAGAGAGCTATTGGCACCAAGTGGGTGTTCAGGAATAAAAAGGATGAAAGGGGTATTGTAATCAGGAATAAGGCTAGACTAGTTGCACAGGGTTATACACAGGAGGAAGGAATATATTATGATGATGTCTTTGCACCTGTTGCAAGAATAGAAGCAATTAGAATGTTCCTTGCCTTTGCAACCTTTAAAGGGTTCAAGGTGTATCAAATGGATGTCAAATCAGCATTTCTCTATGGAACTATTGATGAGGAGGTATATGTGTGTCAACCACCTGGTTTTGAAGACTCAAAATATCCTGATAAGGTATAGAGGTTGGATAACGCTTTGTATGGATTACATCAGGCTCCTAGAGCTTGGTATGAGACATTATCATCATATCTGCTTGAGAATGGTTTTAAGAGAGGCACTATTGATAAGACATTATTTACAAAGATTGTTAAAACAGAGATTTTGCTTGTTCAAATCTATGTTGATGATTTGGATCCACTGATGATAGTCTGTGCAAGCAGTTTGCAGGCATAATGCAAAAGAGATTTCAGATGAGTTCCATGGGAGAACTTACATTTTTCTTGGGTATACAGGTGAAGCAGATGCCATCAGGTATATTTCTCAGTCAGTCAAAGTATGTCAAAGAAATTTTGGAGAAGTTTGGCTATCAAGATGTGAAGCTGGCCAGTACTCCAATGGAAAACACAAACAGTTGGGAGCAGATCCTGAGGGGGAGGATGTAGACATACACTTGTATAGGTCTATGATAGGTTCTTTAATGTACTTAACTGCTTCTAGACCATATATCATGTTTGTTGTGTGTGTTTGTGCCAGGTTTCAATGAAGTCCAAAGATGTCACACCTATTTGCTGTAAAGAGAATCTTTAGATACCTCAAAGGCCAACAAAAACTTGGTCTTTGGTATCCTAAAGATTCACCTTTTGAATTGGTGGCATACTCTGACAGTGACTACGGAGGAGCTAATGTAGACAGGAAATCAACTTCAGGAGGATATCAATTCTTTGGCTCGAGGTTGGTATCCTGGCAGTGCAAGAAACAAACAACAGTTTCCACTTCAACAGCTGAGGCTGAATATGTTGCTGCCTCAAGTTGCTGTTCACAAGTTTTGTGGATCCAGAATCAGCTTCTGGATTATGGTATGACTTTCTTGAATACACCTATCTATGTGGATAACACAAGTGCAATTAGTATTGTTAACAATCCTGTGAAGCATTCTAAAACAAAGCACATAGAGATCAGGTTTCATTTTATCATAGATTGCAATGAGAAAAGGTTAATTCATGTTATGAAAGTTCATACTGATGATCAGTTAGCTGATCTGTTCACCACAACATTTGAAGTGAGCAGATTCAACTTTCTGATCTCCAATATTGGAATGATTAACTTAGAATAACAGTTGTTTGCTTGTTTATCTGTGTTTCTGTGTTTTCTCTCACTAACAGTTTGAAACTGTTAGTATTAAGTCAAACAACTGTTTGTGTAAGTGTTCAGGGAACAGCTGTTCATAATGCAACTAACAGTTTTCAACTGTTAGTACATGGAATCCACAACTGTTAGGTAAACTGAATGTTCATTCAAGGGGGAGTATTTCTTTTCAATAACAGTTGTAGTATATTAAGAAAACAGTTCTTAACTGTTAGTTCTTTTTTGTCTTTCAACTGTTAGTTTCTTTAAGGGTATTTTAGTCTTTGCAGGGAATTCGAGGGAATTTGAATTGCATTGAACATGCGTAACATATATAAGTCTCTCCCTCCTCAAAGTTTTATTTACGCTTACTGAACTTCTTGCAAACGCTAAAACCCTAGAATTTCACTTGCAAATGGCCATGGCTCCCCTTCCTTTTGTTAAGGAACACAACATGCTTGCATTTCTCTCGAAACCTGCTGATCTAAATGTCTTCCATGATATGATTGACTATCTGTTGATGTCAAATCTTCGCACTGCTCTCACCATCAATCCAACTATTTACACTTCACATATTGATCAATTCTGGAAAAATGCTACAATCAGAGAAGAAGATGGAGTGCAGTGGATTGACTCAAATGTTGATAATGTTCTTGTTTCCACTTCTGAGGATATCATACGTCAACACCTTCAACTTAATGATCTCGAAGGTGAGTATTCTGACTCTGTTTCCCTGGAATATCTGCATGGTGAGTTAGTTAAACTGGGATATGAGGGCCCTAGGGGAAAGGGTACCTTCTACAAAGGGCAATTTTGTTCACACTCGAAGTATGTGATTCATACTATCCAGCAGTGTATCAGTCCCAAAAGAACTGGATGGAATGAATTTTGGAGCAATATTGCTTTGGCCTTAATTTGTTTGGCCAACAACCATTCTTTTAACTACTCTAAAATGCTATTTGATGGAATGATAAAACATCTTCGGACCAAATATGGTCTCTTTTTGATGTATCCCCAATTTGTGCAAGTTTTTCTAAATTCTTTATTGCCAAATCTCAAAATGCACAAGAGGGTACTGATTCCCTCTACTCATGTGGCCTCCACATTGAGCAAATTGTTGATAAATGGCAAGAATTTTTCTGGTGCCATAACTCCACCACTCTCTGCAATGGTGGAGTTTCTGTCAAGAAACAGAGCTGCCAGAGTTGAGCAAGAAGCCTACATCATTGCTACACCCACAACTTTGGAACCCCCAGCTCACGATATTCAAACAACTCCATCTGCTACCTTGATTCAAGCTACAACAAAAGCCCCCACTCTTATAACATTCAGAAAAAGAAAAAGAACTGTTGGTGCTCCTTCCACCACAGTATCTGATGCCCAAGCTGTAAGCCCTGCACAGGAGCATTCTCCTGTGCAGAATATCCAAAGGGAACCCATTGTGCTGTCTCCCAGGCACACTGAGGAGGTGATCACCCTATGGGAGAGTGATCATGTGGTGTTTGAGGCTGGCACTACTGTTTCATCCGCAAGGGGTGAGCAGGACAGTGTCAACATCTTTAAGACCTCAGCCACGGCAATAGAAGTTGTTCCATCATCTTCTGGAAATCCCCAGTACCAAGAACAGAGGGGTACTAGTGTGGAATCTTCTAGGAGTGACACACCAGTTATTTCTGCCAGTGATATGTTTACAGGGACAACACTCCCTGACATTGAGGCTAGTATGAAACAAAAGGCATTGACGGATTCCAATTTTGTACCATTGTTTGGGGCATACATGTATTTGAAGAAGAGAAATTCTTTACAAGACAAGCTTCTGGCTAAGCACAATGAGCTCATCATCAAGCAGGACAAACAAATCAGATTTTTGTCAGACACTTTGAAGAAGGCTACTGATGTGCTTCAAGCTCATGATCAAGTAATGAAATAGTTCACTGCTAGACTGTTGGTCCCGAATGGATACTACAACAACAAATGTTTGTAGAAGGGGGGTTGAATACAAACTTTAGCAAATTAAAAATTAAGAGACACACGATTTACTTTTATATAATTCTTATTGATGTTAATCAAGAATTACATAAACTAGATGCGGAAAATCTAAGTTCAATAAAAGGTGGAAACTAATTTTATCTAACACTCAGACAATGGTAATCTTAAACAACTAATGTCTAAGACGTTCAACACATGAACAAGTTTGTTACACTGAAAGTAAAATTGCTTACTCTTCTAATTCACAACTTATGAGATTTCAGTGCTCCTTCAACGCATTCGATATTTCTTGCATGTTTCCATGCATGAATATTTATAAGCAAAGTGTGTCCGGGTTGATGAAGAGAGAAGGAGACAAAGGTACTTGGTTTAATAATATTATAATAGATAAAGTTAGTGGGTGAAAAGGTAAGTTAACTTTATACACAAAGTGTGTAAAGTAAAAGTACTTTTCAGTAATGAGTATACCCACTATCTATTATTATATTATTAATTTACTACCTTTATGTCTTGAGACGGTAACCTTATCTTTCCATGCTTGTGCTTTAATCGACACCATGCTTTCTGAAGATTTGACTTTACCAAGTATGGAGTTGCCAACCATACATAACATCATCTTTTCTAGATCTTCTTTTCAAGAGTATCTTTCTCCTTTTCCAGGGGATAAAGATCTATCCTTTTTGTATCTTTGCAGATCCAAAAAGTGCTAAGTACTTTTACAAATAAAGATCTAAGGCATACTAAGAACAACACATGTTCTGCCTTTGACTTAAGAAAATATTACATAGAAAAGCTATTAACTGAGGTATACAATGACTCAGCTAACGGACACTGAACTGCAAATATAATTTTGCTCAGCTAAGGATAAAGGTGAAAGACTCAGCTGACTAGACTTGCTCAGCTGATCAAATTGCTTAGCTGATAATACAAATCATAGCAGCAGCTAATAAACTGATTAACTCAACTGTCAGTTGTTCCCAAGGGCTCAGCTAATCATTTGAGTGTAGTCAGCTTATAAAGAGAAGATTGGATAAGTAGGAAATACCTTATCTGACAGATGGAAGGCATCAGCTGATAACTGTGATTGTGTCAGCTGATCCTTGACTGCTCAGCTGATCTTGAAATCTTCATCAGCTGATGGTTCTAGGCTATTAGCTGATCCAGTGTGATTCCTCAGCTGATGCTCTTTGACTGATCTTTTCTTCTCAGCTGATATTTCTGAAGCTGGTCCTTTGGCTGATACTCAGTGTTCAGTTGACACTTTGGATTCGTCAGCTGACATTTCTTACTTAGAAATTCTTTAAGTCTAATATGAAAAACAATACATGTCTTTCATTGATCTAAGTCAAAAACTGAATGAATGGTTTTGTTAACATCAAATCCTATTTTACTGAATAGATAGGTTTGATTTAGGTTTAATATTGCTATCTCCCCAACATAGACCCCCTTCACAAACAGTTCCAATCAAAAAGGGGGAGAAAACATCAACAGTTGAAACCATTTTGAAGCCAGTTGCTGAGATTCAACAAACAGTTTTGCAAACTCAACTAACAGCTGCTGATATTCCACAAACAGTTGTGCATACTAAACAAGTAGCAGTTGCACCAAGTGCCCAAACAGTTGTAGATTCAAAGAAAACAGTTGCATCGGATCAACAACAAACACATGCACCAAGTTCAGAAATAGTTGTAGAAAAGCTGTCAGCAGTTGACAGAGTTCTGATCAATAAGATGATTATGTGTGGGGACTACCCAACAACTGAAGTATTCATAACATGGTCAAAAGTAAAGCAAGATCATTTGATTGCAGTGGGTGCTCAAACTCTAAACATAAGTGTACTCAAAATGAAACAAAAGATAGAAGATAGATGGATAGATGGTAAATCTAAAAAGCTGGAACCAATTACACCAAAGCCAGGATTCAAAGGAATTTCTATTACTGAATCAACGAAAGATGAGAAGATGCCTTCTATGCAAGGTAAGGGAAACGAGATTGCTGTTGAAATTCCAAAGTTAAAACTTACCAAAGAACAGCAAGAGGAGCGTTATCATGAATTAGCACAGAGGTTGGATGCTAAGCTTGAACAACAAGAAAAGAAAGATCTTGAATTAGCTAAAAAGCTAGCTGCTGAATTTACAAAGGAGATAGATGAAGAAGAAAGGGCTAAGAAAGCTGGTAAGGGAGTGAAAAGAAAGAAAGTTGAAAAGAAGAAAACAGTTCCACCTCCCAAGCCAACAGTTGAGAAGGAAAAACAAACAGTTCAACCTCAAACAGCAAAAGCAGACATGGTAAAAACTGTTCTTCATGATAGACTCATGGTAGAGGTTAAAGAAAGAATTGATAAGTTAGAAGCAGAGCAGCTTGGCCAAAAATCCCACATTACTGAGTGGAGATTTGAATTGTTGAGGATAGAGACTGGGAAGAAAGGGGTTACAATTGTCAGAGAACAAGAACCTATTGAAAGCTACTCTAGTTTCTTGCATTTGATGGAAAGTGTGACTAGAAGGGATATTCAAGAGATGTATACATATGGAATAAGTCACTATGGTGGAGCTACAGAAATTGAAATCAGAGTTTTGATGAGGCACCTAAGAAGTATATGCAATCCACTGGAAATAATGCCCATTTTGATAAGTGACGAAGCCTTCCCAATAAGTTCTATGAAAGTATATGACAAGTCAAGAGTTTATCATATGGTGATGGGAAAGGGACAAACTCAGTGGTTTCATTTTGAATTTGTTGAGCATGGTAAAACAAAGCTTCTGTATATGTTGAAAGCAAAGTTCTTTGGCCCTGCTAACATGAAGGAGGATCTGATGAAGAGGGTGAAGGAAAGGTTGGAGCTCATTCAGTCAAGTAAAAAGTAAATTTCTTTTTATGTTTTGATTGTAACAGTTTAACTTTGCATACTTAATATACATATTTTCTTTGCTAAGTTGATTTTTCTGTGGTTGAACCCTATAAAACAAACAACTTGAATGTATTGTTCAATACTTTAAGTTAGGGGGAGATTGTTGGGAAATTTGCTAAGTCATTGAAACTGTTGGATATGCAAAGGTAAAACTGTTAGAGTAATAAGTGAAAACAGTTGTAACTAACAGTTGTTGAAAGTTTTACAACAGTTAGTATAAAAGATCAGAACTGTTAGTTCAATTATACACAACTGTTTGAAGACCTTGAAGTGAAGACTGTTAGAAGAAATTCAGAACTGTTTATTCAACAAACAGTTACTGTTGAGCTATTTATGGAAAATGCTATCTTCGTGGATCTGAACTGTATCTTTATCAAAGTTTGAAGATTATCAAGATTATCTCGGAAGAAAGAAGATTACCTAACTGTCAACTATTCAAGGAGGATCAAGAGTCTATAAATACTTGGAATAGAATATCATTTTAGTATCTCTTAATCATAGCAATTTTACGCATTCATATTTTATTGTTAACTTGTTTTCAGAAAGTGTGTTAGAGTAACTGTGTTCTTAGTCTAACAAAAGAGTTAGATTAGAGGTGTTGGTGAATATTGTAATCATCATTGGTTATTAATAAACATCTGGTGTTTGAAAGTATTTTCTCGTGTTGATTCTTGAATTGTTCTTGTGATAAAACCTTAAACATCAATTAAGTGTGATTCCGCAAATTCTTAGTTGATTGTGATCAAACTGAAAGGTTATCTTTAAACAACTCTGATTTAATTCTAAAGATAATTCTTGTTATTGATATTTGGTAATATCCGTTCCGGACAAATCCTTAACCTCGTACCAACAAAGAAGGTTAGAAAAACACCGTATGAGATGTGGCATGGAAAAATTCCATCCGTTTCATATTTAAAGGTCTGGGGTTGTCCTGCCTACGTAAGACGTGAGGTTGAGGACAAATTGGAGCCCAGGGCTGAAAGGTGCTTTCTCATTGGATATCCTGCTGGTTCTATGGGATATTTGTTTTACAAACCTTCGGAGAACAAGGTATTTATTGCTCGAAGGGAAATGTTCCTTGAGAGGGAACTGCTATCCAAAGACGCTAGTGGGAGAAAAGTTGATCTTGAAGAAATACAAGAGCCTGCCAATGTAGAACCTAATGTTGGGACTAGCTAACAAACTGAAAAGGTTGAATCTCAGCATGATGAAGCTGGAGATGATGTAAACCATTGCCTATTAGAAGATCTAGTAGAAGTCGGCATGAGCCAGAGAGATATGGTTTTCACATATCTGAGGGCACCGACATGGTAGTGGTCTCTGATGAGCCTACCAAATACCGGGACGCTGTGGTGGGCCCTGAGTCTGCCAAGTGGCTAGAAGCAATGGAATATGAGATTCAGTCCATGTCGGATAATCAAGTCTGGGACTTGGTTGATCCCGTGCCGGGGTGTAAACCCGTAGGGTGCAAGTGGGTCTTCAAGAAGAAGATCAGCATGGATGGTGAGGTAGACACCTTCAAGGCACGACAGGTGGCAAAAGGTTTCACTCAAACTCATGGTGTAGACTATGAGGAAACCTTTTGACCGGTGGCTATGATGAGTCTATCCGGATACTTTTGGCCATTGCCGCATTTCATGATTATGAGATTTGGCAAATGGACGTCAAAACCGCGTTCCTTAATGGAACATTTGTAGAGGATGTGTATATGACACAACCTGAGGGTTTTGTACATCCAGAGTTTCCGGATAAAGTCTGCAAGCTTAAGAAGTCCATTTATAGGCTTAAGCAAGCATCTCGGAGCTGGAACCTGTGCTTCGACGAGAAGGTCAAAGAGTTTGGCTTCTTTAAGAGCAAGGATGAGCCATGCGTTTACATTAGAGCTAGTGGGAGCGTAGTTGTATTCCTAGTTCTATATGTAGCTGATATTCTACTAATTGGGAACGACATCCCTACTTTGCAAGGGGTAAAATCCTGGCTAGGGAGTTGTTTCTTAATGAAGGATCTTGGGGATGCGGCTTACATTCTAGGGATTAAAATCTATAGAGATAGATCCCGCAGGTTGATCGGATTGAGCCAGAGTACTTACATTGACAAGGTCCTAAAGAGATTTAGGATGGAGGACTCCAAGAAGGGGTTCATACCTATATCACATGGTTTAGTGTTGAGCAAGGCTCAAAGCCCGAGTTCCCCTGAGGAACGGGAAGTAATGAGGCGAGTCCCATATGTTTCGGCTATAGGCTCGATCATGTACGCTATGTTATGTACTAGGCCTGATGTATCTTGTGCATTAAGTATGACAAGTAGATATCAAGCCAACCCTGGTGAGGCACATTGGACGGCAGTAAAGAACATTCTCAAGTATCTTAGGAGGACAAACGAGATGTTCTTAGGGTATGGAGGTGCGGAAGAGCTACGGGTGACTGGTTACTCCAATGCTAGTTTCCAAACCGATCGGGACGACTGCCGATCTCAATCGGGGTTTGTGTTCCTGCTCAATGGTGGTGCTATTTCCTGGAGAAGCTCCAAGCAAGACACTGTGGCCGATTCTACTACCGAGTCGGAGTATATTGCGGCCAGTGAAGCTGCAGAGGAGGCTGTGTGGATGAGGAAGTTCATCCAAGATCTGGGAGTGGTTCCTAGCATTGCCGACCCTGTTGAGGTGCTCTGTGACAACGAGGGTGCGGTTGCTCTTGCAAAGGAACCAAGGTCTCACCGACGTACGAGGCATATTCCGCGGAAGTATCATTACATCCGGGATGTGGGCGAATGTGGAGACATTGTTATCAGCAGAGTACACACGGATAACAAGGTGGCGGATCCGTTCACCAAACCTTTATCGCAAGCAAAGCATTATGCTCATACGCGTGCTATTGGGGTTAGGTTTGCTAGTGATTTGGTTTGATTATGTAATTGGTTAGTATATTTGATGTATTTACCCTTTTGGGAACATGAAGCAGTATTGTATTTATTGTATTTATCGATTATTAAATGAGATTTAGTAATACGCAAGTTGCGGGTATTTCTTTAAATCCTTACTGTGTTCCAACTTAGCATGTTTTGCTCTTCCCTGAATGTGTAAACATTCTAAATATCCGCAGTCGGTCATTCTTCTCGGGAAGGAAGTATGAGCTAAGACTGAGGGAAGTAATTGGTCATATGTCTAATGGGGAATGTGGCACGGGGACGTAATTCTTCGTCTGTATTTGAAAGTGTTTCAAGTGACTAGACGACCCACACCTGATTTTACTTTATGGTACTTGTCATGAGTAAATCAGGATGATAATATCAGTTCATCCTCAAACTGGAGATGCACGTGGCTGCATCACTTTGGTTTGCTTTGTTCCAATTGGTTTCAAACGCAGTCCGTAACTGGCTGTTATAAAGGGAGTAGTTGGGCAGAGTATGTGTTAGAATGTGCCCACTGATGCGTGTATACCATTTGAATCACTACCGATGATGTATGAGCCTATTGGGTCATACACCGGGGTCAAATCTGACATCAACTTAAGTAAAGGGATAAAAAATGACAAAAGAGAAAAATTGACTTCGCAGGCTATGTTAGTGCCGCTAGCCAAAAGGTGTTAGCGCCGCTAACACTTATGGGTTAGAGCTGCTAGAGCTGCATGGGCTTTATGTCAATTCATCTGACAAGCCGCGTTAGCGCCGCTAACTATTATAAGTTAGCGCCGCTAAATTTGGCTAGCGCCGCTAAGTCCAAACAGCACCTTTTTGTCATATCACCTCTCAAGTAGACCAATGCATGCATGTTGCTTTCTGCGACTTGAGCCGGCTTGGGGCTAACCAGGAGGCGTTTTGGGGTTTATATAGGGCCATACTCCAGCCTCATTTCCTCCTCTTGGCTCTACATGCATTGGTGATACTCTAAATGGTTTCTTGACTTAGAGAGAGTTCTAGAGAGAGTTTGTTCCAGAAAATTGATCCAAGCTTCGTGGGTTGCTGTTCCATAAGTGATTTTCGAGTAAGAAGAATCACCAAGGCTTGCTAGCTCAAGGGATTTGACGTGTTGCCGGGGTACCATTCAATAGCCGATTCGTTCAAGCCAAAGGAGAAGCAAGCTCATCATTTTCATCACATTTCTGGAGCTAAGGAGCTGGTATAACCTTCTCTCCTTTCTGTTTTGTTGCATGTCTTATCATAGAGATTGATCCATGCTTGGGGTTTTCGATTTTATGATTTATGTGCTTGTACTATGGGCTTTTTGTGTTGTACCTTGCTTCCGTTGCGTGCCCAAGAAACCCCAACAGTGGTATGAGAGCCACCTCTATGATAGTTATGCACATGGTGGCTTTGAAAATCCGAAATCGAAATTGTTTGTTTTCTGTCGAACAGAGGTTAGCGGCGCTAATTTTTGAAGATAGCTGCACTAGCGTCGCTGAGTCAGTTTTTTTTTTTTTTTTTGTTCTTGTTTAAAAAACAGATTTTGGTCTCGGGTTTTGGCCTTGTTTTTAGCTTCTGGTAATTTTAATCTTGTTATTATGATGTTTAAATTCCAGTAGCATATATATATATATATGTTTGGTTATATGAGTATATAAGTTGGTAACCTTGCCTAGACCATTTGGTTGTTTTGTGTGTTTGGATGCAAATTGGTTGTATTATTATTCTTATGATAAATTTGTAATAATAATGTGGCTTGCATGCCATTTCATTCATCCATGTAATTGTAATAGACAAATAGGTATTTTATGGCTTGTATGCCATTTTATTCTATTGTATGTATTTTTATGATGGATGATGACACACATGATGGGTCAAAAGAGATGGAGTTTGGAGCCCATGAAGCCGATGAAGTCCAATGGAGATGGCGGGATTAGTGGGAGCTCGCATCGAAGACTTTGTCCCTAGAATTGACCAAGTTCTTCCCGTTCGGCTCATGGGAAGAACGCATAGGTTTTTATGGCAAGGGTTACCAATTATAGTATTTTATGCGTGTGATGTGATTTTTTGTATGCATGGATTGTGTAGGATTCGCATGCTAGATAATTTTTCGAAAATTAACAAAATCACAAGAGATTTGATAAAAAATGGTTTACAACTCTCTCGCGCGCTCACATACAAGATTAACTCACCTAGTGAAAATAGGTTTTTGTCGCTAATAAGTTAATCTAAAAACCAAACCGGAAACAAAAGCCCGTCTTTCCTCAAAACGTAAATCACGCACCATCCATAAGACGATACCACCCGAATCTAGTCTTATGGGATTTTGTTGTCGAGCTTAGCACGAGCCAATTACCATAAAACTGTGTGGAAGGTGAGTGTGGCAAAATTCACAATTTTGGTTTTCGAGCTTAGCACGAGCCAACTTTGGTGAGTTTGTTACCGTATGTCTTGATGGATGATTTGCAATTTTAGGTTTGAAATCTTGGTTAATTGTCGAGCTTAGCACGAGTTAACCAAAATTTCAAGATTTAAGATTGGTGCAAGAAGGGATTAAACATGCCAAACGACCATTGGATGTCGTAGGATCCCGCAAGGCGCTAAGGATTGCAATTGAGATTGCAATTGGCAAGATGGTTGCCGACCTAAATAGTTTTATCATGTGATCCGCGGTAACCCCGTTACATGGTGGGATGAAATATGGTTCTTAGCCTTGTTAAAGTTAATTCTTTATGGGTAAATTAATTTAACAAGATAATACATATTCAACAAACTAACTTAAGTGTACTTTGCAATTTTAGATGGCATCAATAAGCGCAAACACCACCACCACCAATGTTTCTCTACGAGTTTTCCTTGAGAAGAAGAAACTCGATGGTAGCAACTTCATGGATTGGTATAGGCAGCTTAAGCTTGTCCTACGCTATGAAGGGAAGATGCACACCATAGAGGAACCCTTACCCGAGGCACCTCCAAGTGGTGCAACGAGGGCAATCCGTGAGGCGTACGAGAAACGCCTCAAGGAGACTGAGGAGATTACATGCCTCATGTTAAGCACTATGAGTACCGAATTGCAAAAGCAAATGGATCACTTGGGTGCTCACGACCTGGTCGTGCAGCTGCGGGATATGTTCCAGCAGCAGGCGAGGCAAGAGAGGTATGAATGCTTCAAGTCGGCTCTCGCTTGCAAGCTTCAAGATGGAGGGAACGTGAGCGCTCATGTTTTGCGTATGAAGGCAAACATTGAGCGCATGGAGAAGCTCGGATTTTCCATCGGGAGGGAGATGGCAGTTGACTTGATCCTCCAATCCCTGCCCATTGCATATGATCAATTCACTATGAGTTATCATATGCATAGCATGGATAAATCCTTGACGGAGCTACATGGTATGCTCAAGACTGCCGAAGCGAGCATGACCAAGAGAAAACCATCCTCCTCCTCCACTCTCGTTCTAGACATCCGGGAAGGCCGTATAACCAAAAAGAAGGCCGCCCCTTCCAAGAAAGAGAAGGGTAAGGGAAAGGTTGGCGCTGCCAAGTCCGCCCCGGCCTCCGGAGGTAAGGGCAAGGGGAAGATTCCCCAAGCCAAGACTCCGGAGGATGCGGAGTGCTTCTTTTGTGGGGGCAAGGGTCACTACCGCTGAAGCTGCCCTAAGTACTTGGAGCGACTCAATAAGCTCACGGCGATGAGCATATCGGGCCCGGAAGCTTCAGGTACGTTCATGATAGAACTTCACCATACTTCTACTTCTAGAGGCTGGGTTTTGGATACTGGCTGTGGCACTCACATATGTAATATGGTGCAGGTGCTAAAGGCAAGTAGGAGCTTGGAGAAGGGTGAGCTAGATCTTGTGATGGGGAACTCGGAGATCGTCCCGGTGGAAGCTCAAGGAAATTTGGAGCTTTCATTCAAGACTGGCTATTCTATTACTTTATTTGATGTATGCTACTCGCCCTGCGTGGCTAGAAACATTATTTCACTTCATAAATTGTATGACGATGGTTACGATTTTCATTTTGATCATGGTGCTTTTATATGCTTTAAATATAACATTGTTTATTTTAAGGCTTTACCATGTCATGGCATTTATGAGACAATTGCATACATTAATTCAACAAAGTCTATCATGAATATTGATTCTAGTTCCAAAGATAGTTTGGATAAGTATTCCTTGTGGCATGGTCGTCTTGGCCACATAAACAAGACTCGCATCACCAAGCTTCAAGCGGTTGGAATCTTGGAGTCGTTTGACCAAGGGTCGAATGATGTATGTGATTCTTGTTTATTAGGCAAGATGACAAAGGCACCCTTCACGGGGACAAGTGAGAGGGGTAAAGACCTCTTGGACATCATCCATACGGATGTATGTGGGCCTTTCAAACATGTTACAAGGAATAACTCGAGATACTTCGTAACCTTTATAGATGATTATAGTAGGTATGGATATGTCTATCTTGTTAAACACAAGAATGAAACCTTTGAGGTGTTCAAGACATTTCAAAACGAAGTTGAGAATCAATTGGGCAATAGGATAAAGATACTCCGGTCTGATAGAGGTGGAGAGTATCTAAGTACCGACTTTACTAATCATCTCAAGAATTGTGGAATTATTTTGCAATTAACACCTCCAAGGACTCCACAATTAAATGGGGTCGCTGAGAGGAGGAACCGGACTTTACTACATATGGTAAGGTCCATGATAAGTCGAACGGAGGTACCTATTAGTTTATGGGGATATGCCCTAGAGACGGCGGTAAGGATCCTTAACCTTGCACTAACCAAGAAAGTATCGAAAACACCTTATGAAATGTGGCACAAGAAGAAGCCGACACTTTCATACCTACGAGTTTGGGGTTGTCAAGCCTACGTAAGACGTGAGACTGAGGACAAACTTGAACCTCGCTCGGAAAGGTGTTACTTTATCGGATATCCTCCTGCCGGTGTTGGATATATATTTTATAAACCTTCTGAGAACAAAGTTTTTGTTGGTCGAAGGGCATTTTTCTTAGAAAGAGAATTTCTATCCAAACAAAGAGGCAACAAGGAAATAGATCTTGAGGAAGTTCAAGGATCAACCGATAAAGAGCTTGAGGTTGGCACTAGCACTCAACTTAGGACGGTTGAAACTGAGCAAGAGAATGTTGAAGTACCTGACACTAATTCATTGCTTACTCCAAGGCGTTCAAATAGAACTCGTTTCGAGCCAGAGAGATATGGATTCTACATATCTGTGGGCAACGAGTTAGTAGTGGACTCTGTTGAGCCCACTCACTACAAGGAAGCTATGGCGGGCCCTGAGTCTGCACATTGGAAGGAAGCGATGGAAAGTGAGATGCAATCCATGTCGGATAACCTAGTTTGGGAACTGGTTGATCATACACCCGGGGTTACACCCGTAGGGTATAAATGGGTCTTCAAGAAGAAGACCGGCATGGATGGAACCTTGGATACTTTCAAAGCCCGACTGGTGGCAAATGGTTTCACTCAAACACCTGGTTTTGATTATGATGAAACCTTTTCCCCAGTGGCTATGTTGAAATCAATCCGAATACTCCTCGCCATTGCTGCATTTTATGATTATGAAATATGGCAAATGGACGTTAAAACCGCCTCCCTTAACGGGAAGCTTTCCAAAGAGGTGTATATGACACAACCTGATGGTTTTGAACATCCAGAGTATCCGAACAAGGTTTGTAAGATAAAGAAGTCCATTTATGGACTCAAGCAAGCATCTCGAAGTTGGAATCTATGCTTTGATGAGAAAATCAAGGAATTTGGATTTTCGAAAAGCAAAGATGAACCATGTGTATATGTCAGGGCTAGTGGGAGCACTATTGTCTTCTTAGTCCTATATGTGGATGACATATTGCTCATTGGAAACCATATTCCGAGCCTTAAGAGTGTAAAAGCTTGGCTAGGGAATTATTTCTCAATGAAGGACTTAGGGGATGCGAGCTACATTCTAGGACTTAGGGGATGCGAGCTACATTTTGGGCCAATCGGATCACACGCCGGGGTTGACCTTGACACAACCTAACAGATGAGGGTGAGAAAGAATAAATAATGATAGTTGGTTTCCAGCAGGGGTTAGCGGCGCTAACTCTTGGGTCGCTAAATCAGCCGTGTTAGCGGCGCTAACCTTGGGCGGTTAGCGGCGCTAACAATGAGCGGCTAGCGGCGCTAACCCTGCCTGGCAGAAACAACTTTATTCTTTTCACCTCTAGCTTCCACCAATGCATGTTAAATATAATCATTTACCTTGGGCCGACTAAGGGTAGCTCTGGAGTCGTGATTGGGTTTATAAAAGACATCCATAACACTCTCTAAACACTCTTGGCAATTTCTTGAGAGATAAACACTTAGAACTAAAAGAAGAGTTGCTAAGTAACAAAAGCGAGAGAGTTCCTTGGTTGTTTCCTCGTGGTTTTAGAGAGTGTTCCAGCAGTACTTTCGTGAAAAGAGAAGAGTACTCGGGGTGCTAGTACATCAAGGTCTCGTTGCACTCGGGGTGGACTTCCATAGCGAGAGAAAGAGCCGAGCAAGGAGGTACTCGACTTGGAGCTAGCATCACACAACCATCAGAGACATCTAGGGTATAAACTTCTCCTTTCTCTTCTTTTTAGTTGCTTAACTTAGTTGTAGAGTTAGATCCATTGATGGGGTTCACTTTGTGGTCTTGTTTTTGCTTGAAAATTCGATTTTGTACCTTGCATGCTTCCGTTGCGGTGTACCACGAACCCCAACATTAATAACTATTAATTAATTGGTCCCGTTTATATTTAAACTAAATATTAACTTCTCCTTTTTAAATAATAAATAACTTTTATTATTTTTCTCTTTCTCAATAATTAATTAAACTATTAATTATTGTGATACACAAATAGGTAAAATCCAACAGGTTCTAATTGGGTATGCAGCGGTGTGATCCTTTAGTGTCACATAGTATTGGACACGATAGTACATGTTATCTATCTCTGCACATAATCTAACAGACTCCCACTTGTGCAAGATAAGTAACACTCCTTGTACATCGTTGGCCTAAGGAGGTCCCTAGCCAGACACTTAGGTTAACCAGACTATGAGATCTCTTACATCAAGAGATATAATCCAAACCTTGTATTATCTAGGCTTTTCCCTTTGCATCACGATATTTCGTAATGTGAGTATTTGACATGGAGAAGGGATCTCATCTAATACTCAGATTTTCTAGACTCTGATTTCGACACTCTGTAGTTACGGTTTTCCCAAATGAATAACTATCATTCTAACCGAGCGCGGCCACGCATTTTCAGTAGTCTTAATCGTCGAGGAGCTCAGAAAATATCTCTCCTAAAAAGGAGGTGCAAATTCCATCTTGACTATTTGCAATTTGAGCACATGGCTTCCGCTGCACCTAGACAAGCCCCTTATGATCACCCTGTTATGCGTGACATTAGAACATTCTAAAGTACAGAAGTTACCACGCCCCAAACCAAATATCTCAGGTCTAAGGACAACCTATCAAGTTTACTTATGTTAACGCTCCATGAAGTAAACTCGATCCGGATCACCCCAATATTTATTCCCTGATAAATATCTATGAATATTTGGTCACAACCTTGTGCTTTTACTAATACCCGAATAAATCATCAAATATTCATAATAGCGTTACCTCCCTAATGTAGCTCCCAATACATTTAGTAGCTACGGGCATTTAGACAATTCATAACATGACTTGTCAAGGATAGGTTAAACATTCTAAAAATGGATAACTACGAAACATTATGCAAGTACCTCTATTTCAATCCCACGAAATGTAAATACATAATAAAAGGTTTCAAGTTACATCCATAGTAATAATCAAAAAACACGAACTAGCTGCTATGTTCCAAGTACTGCATTCCTAATATCATCAACGGGTCAGCAACGTTGTCGTCCGTCGGTATCTTTTGCAATCTAATATCATCTCTTCCAATGATCTCTCGGATGGGGTGATATTTCCTGAGTACGTGCCTTGTCCGCTGATGATCTCTAGGCTATTTAGCTTGCGCTACAGCCCCTGAGTTGTCACAGAATATATCTATCGGTCTAGAGATATTGGCAACCACTCTAAGATCCGAGATAAAATTCTTCAGCCTGACAGCTTCCTTTGCCACATCACTTGCCGCAATATACTCTACCTCTGTAGTGGAATCTGCTATTGTATCTTGCTTCTAACTCTTCCAAGATATGGCTCCTCCGTTTAGGGTAAAGACAAATCCTGACTGTGACCTGAAGTCGTCTCTGTCGGTCTGGAAACTAGCATCAGTGTAACCAGTTACACTGAGCTCATCCATCGAACCTCCATATACTAGGAATATGTCTTTCGTCCTTCTTAGATACTTGAGAATATTCTTGACGGCCACCCAATGAGCTTCACCAGGATTTTGTTGATATCTACTCGTGACACTGATAGAACAGGCAACATCGGGTCTAGTACATAGCATGGCATACATAATCGAACCAACTGCTGAGGCATATGGTATCAATTACATCTTGTCCTAATCTTGACTAGACACAGGACACTGAGCCTTGCTCAAAATCGCGCCAGATTGCAAAGGAATAAATTCTTTCTTGGATCCATCCATCTTGAATCTTTTCACGACTTTGTCAATATAATTACTTTGACTAAGTCCGACAAGCCGCTTAGATCTATTCCTATAGATCTTTATACCCAGTATATAAGCAGCTTCTCCCAAGTCTTTCATCTGGAAACATTTACCTAACCAGGATGTTACTCCTTGTAATAATGGTATATTGTTTCCTATTAACAGTATGTCGTCTACATACAAGACTAGGAAGGTTACCGTGCTCCCACTGAATTTGGTGTAAACACACGACTCGAACTCACTTTTGGTAAAACCAAATTCTTTGATGCGCTCATCAAAGTGTAAGTTCCAGCTCCTAGATGCTTGCTTTAGTCCATAAATGGATTTAAGCAACTTGCATACTTTATTAGGGTTCTTTGGATCTGCAAAACCATCCGATTGTATCATATATACATCCTCTGTCAGTTTCCCGTTAAGGAAAGCGGTTTTGACATCCATCTGCCATATCTCATAGTCAAAATATGCTGATATGGCCATTAGAATCCTAATACTCTTAAGCATTTCCACTGGCGAAAAAGTTTCATCATAGTCAATGCCATGAGTTTGCGTGAAACCTTTTGCCACTAGCCTTGCTTTAAAAGTATGCACCTTTCCATCCATGTATGTCTTCTTTTTGATGACCCATTTGCACCCAAACCTTGAGAAAAGACATTTTGGGCTTTTTCCCTGTCAGCATGAACGCTGATGTCTCGAGTGCGTGTCCCCAAAACGACAATGGTAGTGAACTTCGAATCATCATTGATCGTACCATGTTAAGCAGTGTAGGATTCCTCCTTTCTGATACACCATTCATCTGAGGTGTATATGGAGGTATGAGTTGTGAAACAATCCCACATTCCTTCAAATGATCGTCGAATTCCTGACTCAGATATTCGCCACCTCGATCTGATCGAAGCAACTTTATCTTCTTGTCCAGCTGATTTTGTACCTCATTCTAAAACTGTTTAAACTTGTCAAAACTTTCAGATTTAAGTCTCATGAGGTAGACATAACCGAACCTACTGAAGTTGTCAGTAAAGGTTATGAAATACCGGTATCCTCCTCTAGCCTCCGGAGTAAAGGGTCCGCACACATCTGTGTGTATAATTCCTAATAATTCGCTGGCCCTTTCATTCTCACTATTGAAAGGCTGCTTTGGCATTTTACCAGACAAACAAGATTCGCAAACATCATATGACTCAAAGTCAAATGGTTCTAGAATTCCGTCATCTCGGAGTTTCTCTATGCGTTTCTCGTTTATATGTCCTAAACGACAATGCCAGAGGTAAGTTTGATTCAAGATACTCTTGGATCTCTTACTTATATGATAGATGTCATTGTTATCTAGATTTAGCGTACATAGACCATTTTCTGGAGTAGCTTTAAAAAAGAAAATATTGTTTTTGAAACAAGAAATAGATTTTTCATTTAAAACATAAGTAAATCCACGGTCTATAAGTAAATCAAACGAGATAACATTTTTAATAAGTCTTGGAACATAATAACAAGGTTCTAGTTCTAAGACCATGCCCGAGGGCAAACTAAGATAATATGTCCCTACAGCTTCAGCACCAACCATGGAGCCTTCGCCTACCCGCAGGTCCATATCTCCTTGTCTCAGCTTCTTACTTCTCTTGAATCCCTGCAAATGATTGCATATGTGATGACCACATCCGGTATCCAATACCCATGATTCATAAGAAGTAATAAGACAATCTATCATAAAGATACCTGTATCATTGGGTGAACCAATGTCCAGCTGATCTATGTCGAGTGAGTGCTCGCATGAATCCTTGCTACCACAGTCTGGGCAACAAATTTCTCCAAGTTCTTCCAGCCAGTCATCCTCCTGCATAGGGTCCATAACTGGTGACTCTAGCTGCTTTGGGTTCAACTCGTCGCTAATGCACATGAGGATTTCGTGCAACCCAGCGACAGTCATCTCAAAATCACCGAGGATATACATTACTCTTTTCTGGTAATAGTCTGACAAGGAACCGAACAAGAGCATAACTAGCTCATGTGGTTTTGATTTTGACCCCAAGCTCTCATAACAATCCAAGAGCCTTCTCATATTAATGAGATGATCGCTAATAGGCTGACTTTCTTTCATCTTGGCTGAAAGGATTTCCCTCATCAATAGCATACGACATATCCTTTCACTAAACTTGAACTTCTGCTCCAGTCCTTGAACAACTTCATAAGATGACTTCTCACGAAGATCGTCCGTAAACTCGGATGATGCGGTGAGAACGAAAATCGACATAACATCAGAATCGCCAGCCAGATACTGATAGTAAGTGTCATACTCACTATCCTGGGCATCTACTCCTGGTCGTTCTGGAGGCAATGTCTCAATAATGTGAAGCTTTCCCTGTGCATCCAAAACATTTTTCAGATGCATCTTCCAAACAGCAAAGTTTGGACCTGAAAGCTTCCACTTGCTAGTGATGAGACTTAGAGACTCTCTTGGTGAATAAAACGGAATAACAGATATAATAGACATCTTCAAAAAAATAAAAAGATAAAACCGATTCAGTTATTGATTATATCTTCTAATAATTATTACTTTTTAACAAAAATTATTATACTATGATCCATATTTCACATTTCCCGATGCAAGGTTTGGGCACTTCCCACCGGGACAATGCTATTTCTGTTACGTAAAAACTATACCAATCGTATCCTAACTGGATACGACTCCTAGATCTGCGGGACATCGGTTACAGGAACCGTGCATGTTTAGTCCCTCTAGTGCATTTTGTGCCGGGCTTTCCCGATTATCACCATAATAGATCGCACCACCTAAGACAGCATGAATTCTGGCCGGGACTCTCGATTATCGCAGAACCTTTCATGCCCCTTTCCGTAATGGTTTGAACCCGGATGACCAAGGTTTGGGCACTTCCGATACCCGAGTACCGTTTAACAGCAAGGGTGTACCATTAGGTGGGTAGCACACTGATCTAAGATTTTTCTAAAAAGGATTTCCAAGTTTTTAACGTGAAAAACTTTAATGCCAGTTTTCTTTTAAAAATCATCTGTTTCAACAATTAGCTATTATTAAAACCCTTGTTTTATTTCATCGTGTTAATCACAACCACGCATATATATAATATGTAAAGATATAAACAAACACAACACTCATGGCATGGCGTTTTGAAAAGCTCCCACTAGCTCCAGCATCCAATCCTCCTTCTTGCTCTTTGCTCCTTGCATCTTGGTCCAGATATATATCCTAACAATCTATTCTATTCTATAAAAACTAGAAATATAAAAGTACAAGATGATCAAAGGCCCACAGGCCCGCTTATCTAAAACTTTTACAAGATAGAATAGGGGTTGTAAGTGGCACACAGGCCTCCCCACACCATAGAATAATAAATCCAAAAACAACCACAAGTGCAAGAAATTAAACAATCCACAAGGTCTAGGGCTCGGCTATGACATCCCAAACATGTACTAAACTAATACATGAAAGTAAAACAGCAACTGATTTCTAATTATTCACCTTGATGAAAAATTACTGATTTTAATAACCCGTTAAAACCCCTATATTGTTTTTCCTTTATTTGAATTAAATATATATTTCAAGTTTTATACTTTGAAACTCAAAAATAATATTTAAAACTTAATTAAAATAACAACTGTATTTCAATTCAATATTGACCACAAAATATCTGAACCGCGAGCTGGGCCAAATATTTAAACTGCGTCATTTATCGGAAACGGACCGTGAAACAAAAACTAGGCCGAGGCCCAAAAGCTTTAGCGCCGCTAACCCTAGCCGCTAAACCCTAGCTGGGCCACAGGCTTACTGGGTCGTGGTTCTCTGGGCAGAAGCCCACCACACAGTTAGCGCCGCTAACTGGGCTGCTAACCGCGTCGCTAAACCACGCAGCATACCACCGTAGATCACGATCGACCACCAAAAAACCGCCGCCGACATCCAGCAGCCGACGACTGCCATCCCTATCTGAGACCACCGCCGACCTCCACCGCGGACCGCTGCCCCAAACTGAGGCCGACTGCAGGGAAAATGGTCGATTTTTTGATTATCGCAAATAATAACAATATAAAAAACAGATTTAATTTAAAGATTAAATCTAATGATCTTTTATCAAAGGTTTATCCAATAAAAATCAAAACTTGATTTAATCTGGATAATAAATGAGAAACCTTTTTCTTGATAAAAGATAAACCCTTTTCATCAGAATAAAAGAAACCTACCTAGTTCCCTACGAGGTTAGAAGTGGCTCTGATACCACTGAAGGGTTTTGTAGGGTATAAAAATATATTATAACATGCACAGCGGAATAAAAATCCCCTCAAGTGATCTCATCTAACTCGTACAGAAACAAAAAGAGGAAGAGGGATAAAAAGTTATACCTTTAGGGATTAAAACATTTCTTTTTGACCTCTAGACAGCTGCAGGCTATCCACCGCTACTGCACCGCCTTGAACTGGCTGCTAGACCGCCTAAGGATTAAACCTCGGATCAAGCCGTGACCCGTGTGTATGTGTGACCTGCGCCGCCGTCGACCACCATCCCTGCAGTCTTGCGCCGCCGTCGACCACATTTTCTGCGCCGCCGTCGATCTCACGAAAAGAGAGAGAGAGTCGACCGAGATAGAGAGAGATAAAGGAGAGCCTTAGGGTTTTTCTTTGTAGCTTTGTATTTGACTTATGTGATTAATTAGGCTTAATTAGGTTCATATAATAAAACCTTATTAGGCCAAGCCCGTTTAATTAAAGCCCAGCTTTAATTAAACTATTAATCAATTACAGAAAGTACCCTCGACCTTCTAAATTAATTAATAACTATTAATTAATTGGTCCCGTTAATATTTAAACTAAATATTAACTTCTCCTTTTTAAATAATAAATAACTTTTATTATTTTTCTCTTTCTCAATAGTTAATTAAACTATTAATTATTGTCATATACAAATAGGTAAAATCCAACAGGTTCTAATTGGGTGTGCAGCGGTGTGATCCTTTAGTGTCACATAGTATTGGACACGATAGTACATGTTATCTATCTCTGCACATAATCTAACAGCTCAGGTGATTGTGATGAAACTGAGATGGTTTCATGGGTGGTTTCGAAGTGGAAAGCTTTGGTAATTTCTCCCTGAATCAAATGTGTAAAGCAAAACTCTTGTAAGGTTTGAAACCTTAGCTGTAATTCCTTGATGGGAATATATTGAAATTGGGGTTTTGGCACTTCAGGAGCGTAAATTTCCTCATCCGTATAGATTGGAGAGGTGAAAATTGAATTCAATGTTGAAGGTGGATAAGTGAAGTATGAATCATTGAGGTTAGAGTAGTTGAAAGGATTTTCAGTTTTAAGATGTAGGGTCCGTTTGACATCCTCTTCAACTCGTTCTTCCTCTTGACCAACAAATATCATTCGTTGTGTTAGTCTAAATTCATAAATTGTATAGAAATAGGAGTTTCTATGTAATATACTCATGGGTATATATAGGGATATGACCTATTGTAATAGGTAAGGTTTTGCACACAATGAAATAAAGAACTTTGTGTTTTCATGGTGTTTTTACACATTCTCTCTAGTTTTACATATGAAATCCTTCATCTATCCTACATATTACTTGAATCACTTGTTATAATGAACTAACAAGTGGTATCAGAGCCAAAGGAGTGAAGATTTGATTCTGAATTCAGCAACAAAAGTCGAATTTTTTAAGATTTTTGAAGAAAAAGTGTACTTTCGGGTTTGAAATCAAAGTGAAGATTTAATGAAGTTTTTGAGTGTTAATTGCTTGGATTAGGGTCGCATGTATCATAGTAACACTCTTTGATAAAAAAGGAGTCAATTCATTCACAAATCAGTGGCCAAATTTGAAGATTTTTGTGTTTTCGGGTTTGTGAAGTTCTTGAAGAAAATCGATCGAACCTGCTCATTTGATTGTTGTTTATGATTATTGTTGATTGAGAAGTGTAAATCGGGGGTAGGCAAAGTGATTTGGACAAGAAATTATCAGATTTAGGCAAAAATCGAGATTTTTTGAATCTGAGCGGGTAAGATTTTGAAGCTGTCGGAATTCCAGGTTTGAAGGTGTCGGAATTGCCCTTTGAATCAGTCGGAATTGCTGAATTCCGAGAATAATTTGGTCGGAATTTTGAATTCCGACAAGAAATATGTCGGAATTACTGAATTCCGAGAAGAAATATGTCGGAATTGCTGAATTCCGAGTAAAATTGGTTGGAATTGCTATAATCCGAGAAAATTGTATCAGATTTCAAACTTTCTTGGGATTCAACTTTCTCGGAATTGGTTGTTGACCGGAATTGGTGATTTTACTCGAAATTCATATTTTCTCGGATTTCATTATCGGATTTCATATTTTCTCGGAATTCATATTTTTTCGGAATTCTCTATTTTCTCGAGATTCTATATTTTCTCGGAATTCTCTCAGTGCTCGGAATTGTCAATTTTATCGGAATTCAAGATCTCCCGTATTCACACTCATTTTTCAAATTTTTAAGATTTCTTATCATTTTTACCACAGCATTATTCTTCATTTTCAAAAAATTTCAAACAGCTCGACCCCAGCCAGTGGCTCTGCCCCTTGGACCCCGCTATCAGGGACGCTGCCCCCGAACCCCTGTCGTCGTTGTAGTGACTGAGTTATCTTGTCACCTTGATTCCTAAGTCAAGTGTTTGGATTTTTTGGCTGAGTCAGAAGTTCTCACAGTTTCAGTTATCATTCTAATGTTTCTAGATTCTGGCATAACTTGAGTGATGGTCTTTGATACCATGTATTGGAATGTCTAGTCCCTTATGTCTAGTCATCCGGCTCTTTCTTAATTGATTTTTGTTTCTTGTTTCTCAGTGTCACCAATTTTTGGTCTCAAAACCAGATTTTGGCCATCCATTCCTTGTTTCTTCTGAATCTTGGTTATCTTTTATCAGTCATTTTTGAAAACTCCGATCACATTGTTGGAGAAATTATTTGATGAATTGGCCAACATCAAATTACTTCAGGTTTTTCAAAGGATTTTGAATTACATGCGTGCTTGCTCATGTGCATATCAATCCGACTCACTGATTATTATATCAAAGTCAATCGTTTGGTGCTCTTGAATAAGGATGAATCCAACTCACTGATTATTATATCAAAGTCACCTACCTCTTATGTGTTCCCAAGTTCATTTGCACCCGTATGTATTTCAAAATCTTTGTATCTTGCGGTGATTTAGTCAAGGTTGATTACACGGTATTGGGAAGCTTACTTGACAACATTATTCTCCAATATCATACTACATCCAACAAATATTTATTAATCTTCAAGAATTCAGATCAAATCATTACCACTCCTCAACGATCATGAGTGGTTCAAGTATCTATTCAAGTCAGGGAATGTTTGAAGATTATTTTGACTTGAAGTGTAGGATCCTCCCCACCCCCCTTCCATGTTTTTGCAACTGAATCTCATGGTGATGTCTTTTATGCATGATGCTCATAAAGTATTATAATCATCATGAGGGGAAGAATAAAAAGTGAAGAAATTTTACATTGTTGATTCAGTTGATGAGGTTGTCTACTCAAGGGGGAGAGAGAAAAAGAAACATCAGTCTATATCATGTCTAGGGGGAGTCAAGATCATCATACTTATGAAGACATGGAAACAATCTGAGCTACATTGTAGGGGGAGACAAAAAGAAGATTCTTCTCAACACATCAAAAGTGTTTATGCTTCCGCTGTCAAAGGCTCAAGATAAAATATTGTTTCAGACTGATGTATATGGTGGGACGCTACATCCAAAACTGCTTATATAATCTAAGGAAGACTTAGGTTACTGACGTGTACACTCCTATTTCAATACAAAGGGGGAGAATGTAAATTCATAAATTGTATAGAAATAGGAGTTTCTATGTAATATACTCATGGGGTATATATAGGGATATGACCTATTTTAATAGGTAAGGTTTTGCACACAATGAAATAAAGAACTATGTATTTTCATGGTGTTTTTACACATTCTTTCTAGTTCTACATATGCAATCCTTCATCTATCCTACATATTACTTGAATCACTTGTTATAATGAACTACCAGTTAGTCCTTCGCCAAATAAATTTGCATTGTATAATTTCTTGGCAGACACCTTACTCAGAACACTTGGGTTTTCAAAACCAAGTCCGTCGAATTTCCATCTTGAAAAAGGTCGTTCCTTTTGTTTGTACAGAAAGATGGTTTGTTCACTTTGCCCTTTTTTTAATTAAAAGGTCTTCAAGTTCTTTAATTTTTAAACAAAGAGCTTTCTGATCGTTTTTAAGAATTTATGAATACTTTTCTGCACCAGTACGTTCTGCTTTGAGATCGTGTATGATGATGTTTGTTTTATCAGTTAATTCTAGAAATTCAGATTCTTTCATAGCTAATTGAACCGTAGATTCATTTATGTTCTTCTCTATTTGTTCAATGGTAGCGTGTGCTTCTTTGTCTTGTGTATGAATGACCTCTTTTAACACTTGATTTTTTCTTGTTAGTTTGGTCACCTTAAATTCTAACTTTTTCATTCAGTTTAATATGGTTTGGATATGTTCAAAATTAAAACCCATGTTAGAGTTAGAGATAGATTATACCTTTTCTCTTTCAACAATCTCCTCCTCAGCATCGGAGAGATCACCACCATCTTCATCTCTATCACTTGTTCCACCAGTAGCCATAAAATAGAACTGTGTGTGATCCTCACCATCTAGATCACTATCAGAGTCTGTGTCCTCAAGGAATTGATATTCTTCCACCATAAGAGCATTCCCAGCCTGCTTTTGCTTTGACAGGCGGTACTTTTGTCTGTAGTATTCAGCATCCTTGGTCTTCTTCTGTGGACAGTTCCTGATCATATAGCCTGATCTCCCACAATTGTAGCACTTCAAATCTATCTTCTTCTCCTCCTTCCTCTCATCACTTTCAAATCTAGGCTTGTCAACAGGAGCAAGCCTTTCTGGTCTTCTGGAGCCAGATGTAAATCTTTGTCTGTTGTTGGTTTTATTAAAGCGATTTCTGAAGGTTTTTCCAACAACTGAGAGAGCATGAATGGCAGTTTCGACTGAGTCTTCATCATCATCATCTGGTTCCGATTCACTGAGAATCACCTGCTTGAACTTCATTAATCTTGATGAAGATTCTCTTTGAATTCTTTCTGTAGCTACCTAGGCCAGAGGATCTGCAGCTGCCTGTTTAGGGACAGACTTCAGTATTTCATCCTGGTATTGATTGAGGTCTTCTAATATGTTATGAAAGGTGACTGTGGTAAGGTCTTTATTGATTTGCTTGTACAGTCTAACATATTCCTTTCATTCTTGACCTAATGACTTCAGAAAAACACAGTTTAGATGTAGGTCAGTTCTGATGATTTGATTGGACCTCATCTCATTTTGCAGTTTGCAAAATCTACCATAAATTTTAGAAAGAAGTTCGTTATCTCTAACACTGAAGTCATGATAGCTGTTGACTAGTTGAGTACGTTTGATGTATTCTCCTTGCTCAATACCCGGCAACTGCTTCTTGATCTCATCCCATATTTCTTTTGCAGTGGCTAAGCTATCTATCTTGGTGTAGATTTCTGACGAAAGTCCTTGCTTAAGATAGTACTTAGCCAAACTTTCAGCCTTTTTAAACTCTTTTTCTTGAGCTGTGAGCTTATCAGCCGTCTTTTCCCTCTCATGACGGAGAATGGCGGGATTGTTGTTGGGATCAGCTTCAACAACTTTGATGAACTTTTTTTCCCGTTCATTATGTAGTCGATCATCATTTCTCCGTGTATCTCATTATGCTCTAGGAAGTCCATGAACCTTCCTTTCCAAACATTATATTCTCCTCGGAACAGAACAAGAGGTTTTGTATCGGTACCGATGGACATCATTTCATTTGAACTTGACATTGTGAGAGTTTCAGAAATAAATGATCGTTCACTTGTTATATGAATTGATTGTTCGAAAACTTTACTGACAACATAGAATGATATTCTTTTCAAGTCAGTTTTGAAAACTTCTTGGTGATGATTGAGGAGCTAAGTCAATTTAATTCAACTTTGAATTAGTTCTTGTAAAGATTATATTCAACTTTGAATTAGATAGAATTAGGTTAATTTTATTCAACTTTGAATTATATCCGAATTAGATTAAATTCAATTTTGAATTTGATTTTTAAGTTTTAATTCGATTGTCCTCTTTGTTCAAAAAGTCAAGTCCCAATGGTTCTATCGCTTGTCCAATAAGTTAAAGGTATGCGAATGGTGTTATGTGATTGATAAAAACCCTTGAAAATAGAGCATAGTAACTTTTAGATAGTGATTAATAGAGTAACCAATAGAGTGTGATTGATCCTTGTAGCACCAAACACTTCGAAATAAACAGTTAGTAATGTCAATCGAATGCTTATCAAGTCACTGAATCGAATTCGATTGTCTTTTATGTGATCCAAGTAGCTAGAAATCTTGAATCGTAAGGGCCCACAGAATGCGATTGATGAACCAATACTAAGAATCACACAGATAAGTTAGTGCGGCTGATAGATTACTTTGGAACTAATCACATGCGATTAATCTTAAGGCGGCTGATAGCACTAACACTTGGTAGATTTCAGTTCTGACGGACTCTATAAGCCGTGTAATCCCTTCAATCGCATGGATCACTTACCCGGCTTACAGAATCTGATGTGTCACTATCAGATCTGAAGGCCTTACCCCTTATGGTGTCTACCTACTTGTACCTTGATTGGTATGAGTAGTACTTGAGTTTCCTTTTTCAACACTTAATCTTTGAAGAATTAATAATTATTTTAAATCAAAAACTAATTTATTCTTCTTCAAGACTGCATTTATGCTTCAAGAACACCATAAATGCTTGCATGCCTAGAAAATTAAATACTAAAAGGTCGAGTATTTAATGAACCATTAGACTTTTTGCTTTAAAAACACCACTCGGTTTTAGATATTCTTCAAGTTTAAATTCATAAATTATATAGAAATAGGAGTTTCTATGTAATATACTCATGGAGTATATATAGGGATATGGCTATTGTAATAGCTAAGGTTTTGCTCATAATTGTAATAAAGAACTAGGTGTTTTCAAGGTGTAAATACACTTTCTCTCTAGTTCTACATATGCAATCCTTCATTATCCTACATGATACATGAATCACTTATTATTATGGCCTAACAAGTGGTATCAGAGCCAAGGGAGTGAAGATTTTGATCTAAATTCAACAACAAAAGTCGAATTTTGGAAGAAAAAAGTGTATTCTCGGGTTTGAGATCAAAGTCAAGATTAAATGGAGTTTTTTAATGTTAATTGATTGGATTAGGGTCGCAATGATCATAGAAACACTCGTTGATAAAAAAGAATTCAATTAATTCACAGATCAGTGCCCAATTTGAAGATTTTTGACTTTTTAAGTCTTTGAAGTTCTTGAAGAAATTTGATGGATTTGGCTTGATTGATGGATATTAATGATAATTGATGATTTAGGAGTGTATTTCGGGGGTATATGAAGTGATCTGGCTAAGAAATATACAGATTCGTGTAAAATTTCGAGAATTTTTGCCTCTGAGCAGGATGAAAATGAAGTGTTCAGAATTCCAGCTTTGAATCATTCGGAATTCAGCTTGAATCAATCGGAATTAATATATTCCAGATAGTGTTGAAATTTGATTCATTCCGGATAGATTTTGCTCGGAATCTCTTCATTCCGTATAAAAGTTTATGGGAATTTCCTCATTTCGGATAAATTTTGATCGGAATTATCATTATTCGAAATTGAGTTTGACCGGAATTCGAAATTGCTCGGAATTGTTATTCTTCGGAATTGAGATTTCTTCGGAATTTGAAACACTAGGAATTTGAGTCATCCGGAATTCGAGTTATTCGGAATTTGTGCATTCGGAATTCTGTCATTTGGAATTTCAGTTACTTAGAAAATTTTTGCAATTTTAAAGAATCTTTTACCCGAAACCCCGTCGTTGTTCAGACTGAGTTATCTTGTCACCTTGATATTTAAGACAAGTGTTTGGATTTTTTGGCTGTGTCAGGAGTTCTCAAAGTTTCAGTTATCATTCTGATGTTTCTAGATTTGGGTCATATTCTGTTTTCCCGTGAACCATGTGTTTAATTATCTAGTACCCTTATGTTTAGTTAGCCTGCCCTTTCCTAACTGTTTTTTGATTCTTCTTTCTCAGTGTCACCAATTTTTGGTCTTAAAACCAGATTTTGGCCATCCATTCCTTGTTTCTTTTGAATCTTGGTTATCTTTTATCAGTTATTTTTTAAGACCCAGATCACATTGTTGGTAAAACTATTTGAAGAATTGACCAACATCAAATTGCTTCAGTTTTTGAGAAGATTTTGTATTTCATGCGAATGCACATTGCATATCATTCTTTTGGTGCTCTTGAATAAGGATGAATCTGACTAACTGATTATTATATCAAAGTCACCTACCCACTTATGTGTTCCCAAGTTCATTTGCACCCGTATGTCCTCCAAAATCTTTTTGGGACTTGCAATGATTTGGTCAAGGTTGATTACACGGTATTGGAATACTTACTTGACAACATCAATCTCCAATATCATATTACATCCAACACAGAGTTATAAATCTTCAAGAATTCAGATCAAATCATTACCACTCCTCAACGATCAAGAGTGGTTCAAGTATATATTCATTGTAGGATTTTCCCCACCCCTCTTCCATGTTTTTGCAACTGAATCTCATGGTGATGTATTTTATGCATGATGCTCATAAAGTATTATAATCATCATGAAGGGGAGATAAAAAGTGAAGAAATTTTACATTGTTGAAGATATTCAGTTGTTGAGGGGGAGTTTGATTGTTTTATTAATAAAATCATTGTGTTTACTCATGGGGAAGAGATCATCAGTCTATGTCATGTCTAGAGAGAGGAAAGATCTATCATATAAAGACATGGGAACAATCTGAGCTACATTGTAGGGAGAGACAAAAAGAAGATTCTTCCTAACACATCAAAAGTGTTTATGCTTCCGCTGTCCGATGCTCAAGATTAAAGAATGTTCCAGATTGATGTATTTGGTGGGACGCTACATCCAAAACTGCTTATATAATCTAAGGAAGACTTAGGTTACTAGCATGTACACTCCTATTTCAATACAAAGGGGGAGAATGTAAATTCATAAATTGTATAGAAATAGGAGTTTCTATGTAATATACTCATGGAGTATATATAAGGATATGGCTATTGTAATAGTTAAGTTTTTTCTCATAATTGTAATAAAGAACTAGGTGTTTTCAAGGTGTAAATACACTTTCTCTCTGGTTCTACATATGCAATCCTTCATTATCCTACATGATACATGAATCACTTGTTATTATGGCCTAACATCAAGAAAACCTTATTAAACAGTGGAAACTTTTGAACAAGCCCGAAGAGATGGTAGAAAAATTATTGTTTTATACCTTAGATGTGTTCTACCATCGGGATTCACTAGAACTCGCACTTTTCTTGATCAAACCGTATGGTTGTATGTTTTGTAGAACCCGAATGCTTGTACTTCACCTTGAGCTTGAAATCTTCGAGATTTTGCTTCTTGTTTTCGAACAATCACGAGCCAAAAACAAGTTTGGCTCTGATACCAATTGATGGTCCCTTTAATGTATAAAGGATGAAGCTATGCTTGGAAGATTATCTTGTTAGTGTGTGTTTGTGCGTGTGTTCGGTTTCTACAGAGAGAACCGAGAAGTAGAGAGAACACAAACTCAAGTCTTGAATAATGCAAAGCTTAGGTAGAAATGAGTGGGGCAAATGCCTTTTATAGCATTTGCCCAAATTACAATATTCACATATTTGCACCCTCACTTTTTATAATCTAACATAGCAGCCGGATCACGGGTGAAGTAGCTGTGTATCCCCGTGTAACAGTCTAATGGTATAAATTCTTAACCTTTTTACTCTATAACATATATATATATATATGTCTAATATGAATGTTATCTGTTTTTGTTCCCCTAATTGATCCAATTGTGATCTTCGGGATTGGTATTTGTTTTTATTCCGCGGTGCATGTTGTGCCCTGTAAATCCCAACAGTGGTATCAGAGCCTTTTCTAGGCTCGATAGGGGACAGTTTATTATTGTTCATATTATTATTCATATATATGTGTGAAACTTGTTTTTCGGCTTTAGATCAAGTTTTGATCTTTAAACATAGATCTAAACAATCTCCTCTGTTGATGACACGTGGCACATAGTTTAGGGGCAAAAAAGGAAAACTAAAAAAAAAATCAGTGTCGCCTCACAGCCCCCCAGCGACCCCCAACAATTTTTGAAAAAAAAAACCCCACTTACTTTAAATGATCATAACTTGTTCGTTTTTCATAGTTTTAACAAAAAATTATACCATTAGATTCAGTTTTTCGTTCTCTTTCAAACAAGACCAGGCTTAATATATTTCGGAAACTTTTTTTTTGAAATGCAAATTTTGCATGTTGAGCTGTGTTCACACAAAATGCAAAATGCAAAAAATCTAAAAATGCAAAATATCTTCATGCAGGTCATCCAGATGCTTGCAAAATGCAAAATGCAAACCCAAAAATGATTCAATGAAAAATGCAGCCCAAAATGCAAAATTACACATTAAAACCCAAAAATGCAAAATCCGTAAAACGTAAATGTAGAATGCAAAAAATGAAAAACGTAAAATATAAGCATGCAGGTCATCTAGATGCTTCCAATATACAAAAATGCAAAATGCAAATCCAACATGATTAGATGAAAAATGCAGCCGAAAATACAAAATTACACATTCAAACACAAAATGTAAAATCCGTACACAGAAAAATATTATTGCCAAAATGCAAACAAAATTTTTATTTTCAAAAAAAAAATTTAGAAAAATATGGGAAGAGTGATCTTGTTTGAAAGAGAATTAAAAAACTAAAAGATTGGTATAATTTGTTTGTTTAAATTCACAAAACTTAAAAAGTTATGACAATTTAAAGTTTTTTGGGGTTTTTTTTAAGTCGTGGGTTTTGGGGGGGAGGGAATTTTCCATCTTTGCCCTTTTCTTCCTAAATTAATACATAGTAATTACAGTTTTGCAATTGTTCAATGTCATCCATTGATTTTGATAATCCAATGGTTCAGATTAGTTCTTTAGGTTCTTTGTTTAACACATGGTTCTTTATTGATCACATGGTTCTTTATATATATATATATATATATATATATATATATATATATATATATATATATATATATATATATATATATATATATATATATATATATATATAGGAAGAAGTTCCATTGAGAACCATTTTTAGTGCGAGAACCGCGATAACCAATCTGAGCCGTCCAATTCCCTCATTTAAATATCATTGCCCACCCATGAATTCTTCACATACACTCTGCCACACTTGATCCCCCCACACTCTCCATCCTTGAATTCCACTTATCAAATCAACGACTAAGATTGGTTCTCGCAGTTCTCGCATTAAAATTGGTTCTCAATGAAACCCTCCCCTATATATATATATATATAATTAGAATCAAGTAAGAGGGAAATATTTGTATGAGGGGTAAGTGGAATTGTGAAGATGACACATGTCAAAATCAATTAAGGGGTAATTTTGACCTTTTATATTTTTCTTCTCACTCCCCTTAAATACGCCTCCCTCAGATTAAACCCTAATTAAAGCACCTACTGAGATATATTTCAGTCCTCTTTATCGTCAAATTCTGTTCATATCGGCCGGCCTCCGCCTCCTCGTCCATCCTCACCGATGACATTTATTTTCTAGGTTCCGTTCATGATTGATGCTTTCATGGTTCGTTTGTTCATAGTCGTCGCCGCCTCACACTTTTTCATCATCTGTTTTGCACGCCGATTTCATCATCTGTGTCGCCGTATTCCGTTAATGGCAGGTGTTTTATGGTACACCAGATACAACCTTCATCTATATTTTTCTTCCATTTAAAGGTCACAAGTTATAGAGACATGGATCAATACACCTAGGAAATCAACGATTTGATGAATAACGAAGATCGAATGCTGCCTACCATGAAAGGAGTTTGTATTTCAAATTAAAAATCATCTTTAGTCCATGTTTATGTTCTGGTAATATATTTCATTAAATCCTCTGATAATAAAGATTCTATATTTTGTTGTCTCTCTTTTTCTTCATCATTTTGGATCAATGTTCTTGAAGCTAGCTTCCTCCCTATTTGTCATTTTGGTGTTTGATTGGAATATAAGGATTTTGTAAATTTTTGTACGGTGTAATTGTTGGGTGGTTAGTGACCATGTGTCCATTTGATTTCAATATTAATGTAATTGTGGTGTATCAGATTTAGGATATAATTGTTCATCAGATTCGTAAAACCTCAGCATGTTACGGTGTAATTGGTTATCAGATTTGTAAAACTAAGCATGTTATGATGTGAGGTTACTTTACAATTTTTGTTGATGAATATTACTTTGTTCTTTTTTAAAATAGATTGATTTTATTCTTATTTGTGTGTACATATTTGTTGGGATTTCGTGGGCTCACAGCGGAAGCAAGGTACAACATCAATAGCCCAAGGTACAAGCATATAAAGCATGAAAACTAGAAATCCCAAAATGGACCAAACTCTATGTAAAAGAAATGCAACTTGAAAAGGAAAGAGGTTATACCTTTCTCCTTAGCTCCAGTAATCTCAAACCGTGGTGATGATCCTCCAAGAATGAAAACCGGATCTTCTATTGGGATATACCCCGGGAACAAGTCAAACCACGAGTGCTAGCAAGCCGTTGTGGAACTTCACCTTGAAAACCACTCCGGGACAGCTTGTACACGAGACCAATCTGGAGCAACCCTCTCTTACACTTTCTCTTGATCTCTTGTAGCATCAAAGAAGGTAATGTGTATTTTAGAGAGAGAGAGAGAGAGAGCAAAAAGAACTTCAGCAAAAATGAATTCACATCAATCTCTCTACTGCCTCCAGCCCAAAATACCCCACCATGGCCGGCCATAGTGGATTCCACAAGTCCCACATGCACTGGCCAGTTTGGGTGTTGATATGACAAAAAGCCAGCTGCAGGGTTAGCGGCGATAACCTAGAGTTAGCGGCGCTATCTCAAAATGGTTAGCGGCGCTAACGGGGCCTGCCCGTGATTTGACACAAAGTACATGCAGCCGTAGCGGCGCTAACCTCTAGGACCTAGCGGCGCTAACCATTTATAGTTAGCGGCGCTAACGTGGCCTGCGATGTCAACTTTTGTCTTTTGTCATATTTGGTCCCTTAACTGAAATTGCTGTCAGGTTTGATCCCGGTATATGACCCAATAGGCCCATACATCATTAGCATCGGTCGATATGGCCTACGTACATTAGTGGGCATATCTCTAACAGACTCCCACTTGCACATAATGCACCGTACCCATGTAACCACAGACAAAGAGAGGCCTCTAGCAAAGCATCGATGCCCGAAAGTCAGTATGGGTTCCGCCTCCATGCAGAAAACCATAACCTACATAGAACGTAGAGGTCCTATAGATAAGTGATCAAACATCCTTTTGTTCACGATATCCTTGTGAACACGAGACATGGATTAATATGTCAATCTCCAGATCGTTCACGATTATGTTTCTCGATCTACATTGGTGGTGACCAAAAATTTAAGGACATATCTGATTCTCAATCAATATTCCTTTGCGCATGGCCATGCTTATTTTGGTGTCAGCGCCCAATCATCGAGGGGCCAGGGATATCTCTCATACAAGAGGAACAATTTCCGTTGACTGTACAACCCTATAGCATGAACCTTGTCCTACCCAGCTATTCCCTTTATAATAGCCAGTTACGAACTACATTTTGAAATAGCCAAAGTAAGAAAGTTTCATGCTATAGCAATTCATACATCTCAGGTCGAAGGACGTACTGATATTATCATCCCGAGTTACTTGTGACCATGATCCATGAAGTGAACTCAGGTGTGGGTCTTCCAGTCACTTGAAACTCCTTTCAATCACAGGTTACTGTTGCGTTTCATGCATTCAATCCTTGATTAATGCATAACCAACACCTAACCTCAGCCTTAATTCAAGCTTCCTTCCCTTGAAGATTGACTGGCTGTGGAAATTTTAGAATGTATAAACATTCTGGGAAGTGGTTAAACATGCTAAGATGGAACACAGTAAAGTATTATGAATGTAACCGTATCACATGCATAATGAAACAAGCATAAGTTACAATACTGTATGTATCGTTGCCAAAGCTTATAAGTAAATCAAACATTTACTAAAATGATATTCAAGCCCAGTCATAAGCATAAACAATGCTATAATACCTATTATGAAATTCATCACTATAATTTGACAATGGCTTAATTATGGGATCATCTACACGATATCCCTTTGTACTCTTGTGTATTCTCTTGTTAAACCACTTTCAAAGTGTTTATCAAAAGAGATCATACATAATATTATCATAGTCGTCATATCCTCAATGTTACTGAAGTCTACAATAGGATTAATGACACTTATGATTATTAGAGTCGACATACTCTCAATGTAACCAAAGTTCACAATAGAGTCACTGACACTCACTTTTAATAGAGTCGGCATACCCTCAATGTTACCTGAGTACACAATAGGGTCAATGACACTCATTGAATTTTATATATCGTATCTATACCACATACTTAAATATCCAAAGCTTCGATTAAAATCGACAGTCTTATTTAATATAGATTGGCTTGCAGTAAAACTTACTCAAGACAACTCTATTTACGTCGAACATCAAGAACATACATCTGTATTTCTTGAATTTAGAATTCACTTGATTCCATGTTCACATTGATACTCTTGACACAATAATTCTACCAATAGGTTGATAACAACCCTAAATTTGGACATTATTTTCATGGAGTATATTTTACTAGGAACACATGAAGCTCCCACTGGCCCTGACAAAGGTATCTGGCTTAATCTATGCTTTCTAGAAAACTCGTTCCTTTGACTTTCTCGTAAAGCAGGATTACAGCCACAAGATGCAAGTTTTGCTGACTTTAGTCATGGACACAACTTGGACATAATGGATATATAAGACCTCGGAACATGCTTCAAACATTTCCTCAACTTAATCCCGCGAAGGATCTTGGTCTTTTATTTCCAAGTGAACATACTCGTTTCCCCATGGCGACAACAATGTTTCACATAATCCAGACTTATCGGGATATTATGGATGTGTAAGAACCTCCGAAAGTCCCTTAAGCATTTCCTCAACTTAATCCTATGAAGGATTCAGGTCTCTTACGTCCATGTGAACTAACTTGTTTCCGCAAGGTGACAACAATGTTTCACTTTTATCCAAATTATCTTCAACATAACCACTAGAACATGTTTCCATATGTTCAACATGAAACACTTTGTCTCTAGTCGGTATTTGAAGTTGTCCATAATTTCATATATGTGTTAGTCCCTTCACCCTTCTTGGATCACACCGTAGGTGTGGGATTAACCCAAGTCAAGTACTTGGATGCAGCAAATGGGTTACATCTATTTTTACCATTCCTTTCTTTTATTCACTAATGAACTCAGGGTCCCACTATGTTTCCGATGAATGGTAACATCACAATGATTTACCATCAAGCTGCTGTTAGTAAAATATGACAACCTCATATCTAAACAGCCTTCTTGATTTCCATCAGATATAAAGAAGCAATGGATATTGTCAGGTTTTACCAGCATCTCTATGCTGATTAAATGCTAGTGTCAACATTAGGTCTTTTATTTAAGTTTTACGTTCTTCCACTGGAATGCTTTTGTAAATTGTCTTCTTCCTTTTGAGCAACCAAACATGCTTCCCATAAGTTCAAGAAACAATTATCCAAAACTCAGATGAACTACTTAAATATATTGGCATCAACTTATAATTCATCCATCTCACACTGAATGTAGACTGGATAATTTAAGTTATGAGATTGACAAGCAAATAACACTTTGTAGTTAATATCTCATTCGATGCTTAAGTGACCACAATGTTGTGTTTCAGATCGAGGACTTGGTTCATAAAATTTATGTATACCAATCGCATTGAATACATGTTTTAGGCCTGCCTTTTACCAGATTATCAACATAGATATCTGATTTTCTTTAAAGTAACACCATGTGCAAATGTGTTTCTTCGAGAAAACGAATTATGGGTTAAACCCATGATTCATTTTATGTTTAAACCAATATAGATAAGAAAACTTAGCCTCTATTCTAGATCTAAGAATTTATATCTATATGCCCTTATTGATTCTTAATTCTCTTTAGGTTAGTTCCGAACACCACTAGGTTCCAGATACAAACCTTTTCACTAGTAAACATTCTCTCAACAACTACCATAAAGATAGTGATGAAGAATTTCACTAGTGTCACTCTTTGTGGCATACTTGAACGGATTATCCACACAAATGTGATCAAATCCAACAAGTCACAATCCTTCCTACCAATACTGGTGAAGGATTTCTTAATCATCCTAATCCGATAAACAAGATTTGCATCTTTCATTTAGCCCGAGGCTAAACTTTTACAAAGATCCTAACCACATAGATCTAAGCGATGCAAAAGTTGTCTACTTGGTCAAGTTTCATTATGCCATAGAGTTAGCTAATATATCCAAACCACTTTTGGATTTAAGAATCAATTGTTCATGATTGCCTTATTACTTATAACGAGCCTTTATGTATGCAATGATATGGATAAGTTTTGATAAAATCATCTCAAAATAATTTTTCAAAAATGTTTCAATTCTAAGTCATATCCATCATCATCAAATGTGTATTTGAGCACTAAAAATAGTCAAAAATAACACATAAGCATAGACATGGATCGAATTTGAAATGAAACTATCAATATGAAAAATCTTTTCATAAAATACTAGATACAAAAATATCCATCATCTTCGAAAGAACATACAATAAAGCAAGTCTAGCCACGCAGGGCATACAAACAAAAGTAATAAATAATCCGGAATTAATGGCGAGACTTAAGACTCCCAATTCTCTTATAGAAGACAATCAACTAAATTTCTTCTTCAGAGATCCGGTTCTTCAAGCTCTTCCTTCTTGCAACGAACAGACCTACACTTTGTAACAAAATAAATTTGTGACAAACGTGAGTCTTATAGCTCGGGTAAACAACCCAGCTTATTAAGGAATAGCAATGAAGTAAAAATCATGAATGTACCTGAAGTAGGAAAATTAATTCTCTCTTTTCTGAGAAGTTTTATATCCTCTCGGCACGAAGGGCAGGCATGACGGCCCCAATCCCCAAATCTACCGCATAAGTAGCAAATCACCCCTTGTTGAGTCTCTTTAGGCACATCATCAATGTCCATAGACTCAAAACTTGAAGCAAGCTTGGATACTCCAACTTCTTCTTGTAATGGGATCGATTTCTTCTTCTTCATGTTATGTTGTTCCTTAGAACCAAGAACAAGAGTGGATGAGGATGATGCATACTTGGACATGTTCTATTCTACAACCTTCAACATTCCATGCAATTCATCTATAGACATTTCCTTTCCATGCATATGATAGTCCTTTACAAACTTTTCATATGTGGCGGGCAGAGACTGAAGTATGAAATTCACACCAAACTCCCTCCCTATAGGAAAACCTAATCTCTCCATCTGGTCCATGTATGATTTCATCTTCAAAACATGGGCACTTACACTCCCGCCTTCCCGCATCTTACAACCGGTTAGACTTTTAACACACTTAAAATGTTCTTGCCTAACTTGCTGTCGGAAAACATCCTTCAGCTTGTTAATCATGTCATACACAGTCATGTGCTCAAATTGCTTTCGCAGTTCTAAGCTCATACTTGATAACATGAGACAAGCAACAGCGTGCGTATCCTGAACACGCTTTTCATACGCATATCGGACAGCCCATTCCGAATTGAAAACAGGTGGTTCAGGAAGGGGTTCCTCAAGAATGTGCAACTTAGACTCGGTACGTAGGATAATTCTAAATTGCCTAAGCCAGTCAACAAACTTCACTTCCGTGAGTTTCACCCTTTGTAGAATTATACGAAGTGAAAAATTCGACGTGTTGTGGTTTTGATTCGACATCCTATATTAAAGTAGAGTACACGAATTAGTTAGTTTGATTTGAATCCTCGTTAAAATAATTACCCATATCGTCTCAAAAAATATTTTAACAAGGGCTAAGAACCATATTTCACTCCATTTCATGACGGGGTTGCCGCGGATCACTTCATGGAGCTATTTAGGCCGATAACCATTTTACCGATTGCAATCTCTATTGCAACTCTTAGACACTTGCGGGATCCTACGACAACCATCGGTCGTTTGGCATGTTTGATCCCTACTAGCACCAATTCCAAATTAAAATTCTTGGTTGACTCGTGCTAAGCTCGACAATCACTCAAGGGTTTTAATTTGTAATTGCAAATCGTCTAACAAGATACACGGTGATACCCCGACAACTACCAGCTCGTGCTAAGCTCGACAACCGATAATTTCAAGATCCCACACTCACCTTCCACACAGATCCACATGTAATAACTCGTGCTAAGCTCGACAATCACTCCATGCTTCACTAGATTTGGGTGGTGTCATCTTTTGGATGGCGCAAGATTTACGTTTTTATGAAAACGGGCTTTTGTTTTCGGCTTGGTTACAGATTAATTTGTTTAGTGACAAAACCTATTTTCACTAGGTGAGTTAATCTTGTATGTGAGCGCGCGAGAGAGTTGTAAACCATTTTTACCAAATCTCTTGTGATTTTATTAATTTCGAAAAATTATCCAGCATGCGAATCCTAAGCAAACCATGCAAGAATAAAATAAAATCACATCACACGCATATATACGAAATAAATTAGTAACCCTTGCCATAAATCCTATGCGTTCTTCCCGTGAGCCAAAACGGGTAGAACGTGGTCAACTAAGGGACAGAATGTCTTCAATGCGAGCTCCCACTAGAACCGCTATCTCCAATGGACTTCACCGGCTTCTATGGACACGCTCCATCTCCTTCCGACTTTATCTTGTGTGTTTTCATCCAAATTGTACAACAAATACAATAGCAATTGAATTGGCATACAAGCCACAATAATTTCCTATTTATCTAGTACAAATACACAGATGAATGAAATGGCATGCAAGCCACAATATTATTACAAATATAACAATTTTAATAAATATTACAGCCCATATGTGATATTAAATCACCAAATTGCATCCAAACACACAAAGTCAACCATCAGGTCAAATGCAAGGTTACCAATTTCAAATCTATCACATACAACTAACCAAAAAAGATGGTAATAAAATTACCAAAACAAATATGGAACAAAATTCCAGAATCACAAAAAAAAAGCTAAAAAATTCCTGAGACCAAAACTGATTTTAACTTTGAAACCAAAACTGTTACAGCGCGTTAGCGCCGCTAACATTTATCAGTTAGCGCCGCTAACCCGAGGTTAGCGCCTCTAACCTTGTTCGAACAGAAAACAACCATTTTGATTTCGGGATTTTTCAAGCCACCAAGTGCAAATCTAACATAGAGGTAGCTCTGATACCACTGTTGGGATTTCGTGGGCTCATAGCGGAAGCAAGGTACAACATGAATAGCCCAAGGTACAAGCATATAAAGCATGAAAACTAGAAATCCCAAAATGGACAAAACTCTATGTAAAAGGAATGCAACTTGAAAAGGAAAGAGGGTATACCTTTCTCCTTAGCTGCAGTAATCTCAAACCGTGGTTATGATCCTCCAAGAACGAAAACCGGATCTTCTATTGGGATATACCTCGGGAACAAGTCAAACCACGAGTGCTAGCAAGCCGTTGTGGAACTTCACCTTGAAAACCACTCCGGGACAGCTTCTACACGAGACCAATCTAGAGCAACCCTCTCTTACACTTTCTCTTGATCTCTTGTAGCATTAAAGAAGGTAATGTGTATTTTAGAGAGAGAGAGAAAGCAAAAAGAACTTCAACAAAAATGAATTCACATCAATCTCTCTACTGCCTCCAGCCCAAAATACCCCACTATGGCCGGCCATAGTGGATTCCACAAGTCCCACATGTACTGGCCAGTTTGGGTGGTGATATGACAAAAAGCCAGCTGCAGGGTTAGCGGCGCTATCCTAGAGTTAGCGGCGCTATCTCAAAATGGTTAGCGGCGCCAACGGGGCCTGCCCGTGATTTGACACAAAGTACATGCAGCCGTAGCGGCGCTAACCTCTAGGACTTAGCGGCGCTAACCATTTATAGTTAGCGACGCTAACGTGGTCTGCGATGTCAACTTTTGTCTTTTGTCATATTTGGTCCCTTAACTGAACTTGCTGTAAGGTTTGACCCCGGTGTATGACCCAATAGGCCCATACATCATCAGCAGCGGTCTATATGGCGTACGTACATTAGTGGGCATATCTCTAACAATATTCACCAATTTATAAATCATCAAATATTTTGTTTATCAATTTTGTAGTATGTGATGATATATTCTTTGATTGTGTATGTATTCATCAATTTTAGTTTCATTTTATATTCTTCATAATTTTTATGTAGTTTGTGTCACCAGGTTTTCATCATTTTTAAATAAGGAATGACGTGATTGTAGGAGCTGCTAATATATTTTGATTTCCTAATCTACTCTTATACTTTATTAAATTTGGCAGTTACTATTAATTAGCTTTTGACAACTTTAGTTGACTTTTGATGAAATCTAATGACTCAAAATGCCTCTTACACTTCTTACCTACATTTACCTCTTACCATATCCCTATACTATATATATATATATATATATATATATATATATATATATATATATATATATATATATATATATAACGGTTTCATATTACACAACGAAGAGAACAGATCTTGATCGTTCAACATATTAATCTGACATATGACAATTTTTCATTACATTTGTGAGTATGAGGAATACTTTTGGGAATTTATACGTTGTTAATTAATCCACGCGCTTGTATTTAGGAGATCCCCAACTACCATCAGAACGGCGATACCCCTCATTTGCAACAAGATATCAGATATGGAAGCTTCAAAAATTCATTTCTCTGACTCTTTATGCTGCCGATTTATATAAGCCACCAACTTTATTTCTCCGGCCTCCTCCATATGGCTAATCTTTGGAGATGGCTACAGAGTTCTATTTCCTCCCTACATCAAACATTCCGATGTTGCTATCTGCGGAAACGACAACGGCAACAGCGACAGCCATTAATCGCATATGGTTTGTACCTTTTATTTTATTGTTTATAATATATTTTGGTTATGTTAGGATACAAAACTAAGTCCGCTTCTTTTTGTCTTCTCTTTTGCCCTAATTATGTTTTTAGTAATTCTCTTTTTACCAAATCGCCAATTTAAATTCTCTAATTTCTCTTTCTGACGTACAATCACCTACTTGTTATTTGATGTGTTTGTTTGTGTTTATTGTTTTAATTTAGTGGGAATTGATTTCAATGGCTCAATTCAAGCAGCTCAATTCTAGCTATATCTTAAAGAGAATTAGAATGAATACATTTTGTAGGCTAGAGTTCTATGATAAATTCTAAAATTTGCAAGTATTAGGTTTGACTAAAAAATGATACAAAATTCAATTACTTTGTGTTTATGTTTTATAATTGTTTATGTCTTTGTATGATTGTGAATTTAGTAAACATGGGCTACATTTCTTCACAATGGTCTTCATTTTGGTGAATTAGTTGACAATTAATGGTTTTCTTGACCATAGTCACATAGTTCGTGGGTCGCTTCGGTACAGGAACGAGGATCGGTAAGACGGTTCGCTAGGAGGGGCGTATCCGGTATGGAGGGGGTAGGCTCATTTCGGTACGCGTCTCGTACGATGTACCTTACGTTTTGGTACGTTGTACCCATTATCAAAAACAGACTTCATGAACCATACATTAAATAATTTTCTAGTATTAAAATCTAAACATGAAATATAACAATTAACAGAAAACATAAACAATAACATGCTATAATTCATTAAAAGAGTGCAGAATTGCACAAAACAGTGCACAAGAATGAGAACAGAAGAATGAGAATATGATATGCAATTATTAAACATATAAGTCTAGAAATTATTAGTTGAAAAGTCAACTGAATCATTATATTTGTTAAGGATTGTGTAATTAGGTGTCTGATGACTAGAAAAATCAGGTAACGACGTCATTTGTTTGCTGGGTATTGCTAATAGGTAATGACAGTCCCGCCGTTTAAGGATTACACCCAATCGCTGGTGTAATTGACCCCAGTCAACGAGTTGAAGTGGCGAATTACAATGGACCCCAATCTCTGGTGTAATCGCTAGTGTAATCGACCAATTCCTGTTTTAGTCAACTCTAATCGGATGAAATTCGCGTTTTATTCTTGACTGGATCGTTCCACTTTGCGTTCCAATTGACAAATCTAATAAGACCGAAAACACTTTGAACTTCGATTGGATCAATTTGACCTACGTTCCAGGTCATGATCCAAATGGCGACGGGAACGAAAACGTACCACGATTCGTTACGTAGCGACTGGAACATAGATCGTGTGTTTAGTGGCGGATTATGTGACTATGTTCTTGACAGTCAATACAAGATGATGTTGGTAATGCATCTTTTGATGGAAATCATCCTTATTTCTACAGTGGGATGTATAATTTGGATTAAAAAAGTCTACTTTTAACTGAACACAATAATGTTATGGTCATGGAAATTGTTTTGTTGGGTGAAATAGCTAATTTCTTCATGTGAGCAAAACAATTTAGATTCTACTTCAAGTGATTGAACTCGTGTCAAAACAACAATCATATTATGTTCTAATAGATAGTTATTTTACGTTGAAAAAGAATTGTGCCGTGCTTTTTTTTTGTTATTTGTTCCATGGATGTTGCTCATCACATATAGAACCGGAAGATGAATACTAACTGGTTGATTGATTGGTAAATCAGCTGCAAGGTTAATGATGCATGTAAACTGTTTGAAAATTTAAAGTGACACAATGTCAAGCTCTGACTTCTATTAGCTTTAAATCTATGCATCACATTTGAAAGTATGCATTAGTGTTATATATCATTAATACTTTTATTTGTATGCATTAGTGTTATATATCATTAATACTTTTATTTGAATACACACATGTGATTTAATGCAATAATCAATGAAAAAGATCACATCAATGTACATTAGATACTTGAAAATTTCATTTCAACATGTTCATGTAAATTGGTGCATTAGCATTTAAATGTATACATTAAGATATTTGCTTCTTTTCTAAGATGAATACTAAATACCATGTGTCTTATATTTAGTTGTAGTATGATTGTGTACTTTTATTTTTTGTCTGATTTTCATTTATTTAAATATAAGATGCATTAAATGTATGCATTACTTTTGATTATATGCATTATTTTTTGTTTTATGCTTACGTTTAGAAGTATCAGGTGCATTATTTTTTCCAAAATGATGTAATTCCGGTCCTTCTGATCTTGCTTAACTGAGAGTTGATGTATTTTTAAATATGGAGTAACATTGCAGGCATGTTGCATTGAATTTGATTGATGCACTAGTTATAACTATATGCATCACTTTGAATATATCTATTAGATTTTATAATACATTTGTTTAAGTTGTATTTTGTTGTCTCTTTGAATTATTTTTTATTTGTATACAATCATTTCAACTGTATATGGATTAGGTTTAAGCACATGATTCTTTGTTGAATGTATGCAAGGTTTGTAATTCCGTATTCATTATCAATGATCAATTAGTGTATTGTAAACATGTTTTGAGAAGATGATGAATTCAATTTCAACCGTATTGTAAAAATGCAGGTATGTACAAACTATTAATACATATATATTTCTACTTCTACCCCTTTTCATCGTTTACAAATTATTCTTCTACCCGTTTTCTTTCTTACGGCCAAGACAAACCATAAATTAACTTAATGCATCAAAAGAGATAACATCTTTTTATTAAAAAAATATATACGCAGTCGTGACATAGGTTGAAACAGGACACAAAGTTCAATCTATTTATTTAATTTTTATGATAAAAAAAGTTCACGATTTCGATAAAAAATTTGGTGTCAGTATAATCTGGGAGACGGTGGAAACTACCGGGAACGATTTCCAGTTTTCTTAATTTCTCGATTATATCCTTTGTAACTGAATTATACCCTTTGTAACTGAAGTAGAGAAAATATGAGGCGTTGATTGAAATGTAATCTTAAGGTCAATATTAGTTCTTCACGTTCTCTATCGGTGGGCGTTCTTTCTAGAAACCCACCCTATATATTTATATAAATATATATATATATATATATATATATATATATATATATATATATATATATATATATATATATATATATATATATTGTGTGAAACTTGAATTTGACAAAAGGTTAAAGCTTTGAACTTTTGGTCAAATAAAGTTTCAAGATTTATTGTTATTATGATCATATGAACATAAATCTATATGGTGTTTTTGCTAAATTGTCTAATTTGAGATAAATAGCAAAAATCCCAATTTAGGCCTAGTTATGAGGCCCGGGTTATGATTTGGGATTAACACAAAATCAGTTTTGTTTTGGTGTTAGATTTTATCCGATTCAAGTTTTGAATAATCGCGGGTACATATAAATATGGTGTATGATCAAGATGCGTGCTTTATTTAAAATTAATATCATGTATGTGCCATGATTAAATTGTTATTGTTTAAGCCAGCGCCTTAAACCTAGTGGATCACTGTGTTGCTTTATTTTTCTTTCTATGGTTGATTGCATTTATTTTATCTGGTGTGGCGAGGCCTGCATGCCACTTATAAACCCTATTCAATTTTGTAAAAGTACTAGTTTTAGCGGACCTGTGTGCCTTTGAATTATTTTTGTAATAGGACACTAGATATCTCAAAATTGTATAGATCAGTTTGATATTTGTAAATGTATTTATTTTCATATATGAATAGCAAGACTAGGAACAGGACGTGAAGAGGAGACTACTATGATGTTGGAGCCAGTGGAACATTAGAGATCCATGCCATGTGTGTTGCGTGATTCACTTAGGGTTTTTTTTACCATAGGGGTAACTAGTGTTCTTCAAAGGCATAATGTTTTTAAGTTGAAAAGTGAAATATTAAAACCATATTTTTAAGTTGAAAAGTTTTTCACTTAAAAGGATAATGTTTTACAAAGTTTTGTGAAACTAAAAACTGGCAAAAGTTTGTTGAAACACCCAAACCCTTTTAAAATCTTAGACAAGTATTGTTATCCATCTAATGGTACACCTCTCTGCTACCGATAGCTACGGTGTGTTGTTGTGTCCAAACCGTGCGCATTGGGGTTCAAACTGATGTGGGGAGGGGTGAAAGACTTTGTGATTCCATGATGTGATGCGCCAGAATTCACCCCGTCTTAGGTGGTGAGGTCTATTTTGGTGATTTCCTGATGGGACGGGCCCAAACTGCAGTTAGGAGGACTAAATATGTACGAATTATGTTTCAATCAATGTCCCAAATATTTAGGAGTCGTGTTTTGGTTTAAACACGATCGGTAGGGTTTAATACCCACCAAAAATAGCACGGGGTTGGTATTGTCGTGCCCAACCCTTGCGCCAGCGCGTGTGAAATATGGATCCTAGTCTAAAATAAAATTATTTAAAGGGTTATAATTTATTTGATAGGAATTAATTATTGAATCGGTTTTCTTTCTTTTTCTGCAGATGTCGTTATTATCTGTTATTTAGTTTTATTCACCTGAGGATGGAGAGTATGATACATTTTATACGTTTAGAGAAAGCTATACACAGTTAATAAGCCACCTCTAGCATGACTCGATTACTCTGCTCAGGATGGAGAGTATGAAACATTTTATAAGTATCTATTGATGAATTTGATGTCATTTCAATTCTGATATTCTCCCACTACTATAAAAGTAGGCTATAGCAACCTTTTAGAAGCAACATTTTTAGAGGATTTGCCTTTGATTATGAAATAACTTTGTTTAATATAAATGTTGCATTAGAATACCATATGCAACCTTTTTATTTGAAGTTGCAAAATTTTACTAAAAACTACAACTTTTATTTAAAAGGTTGCATTACTTTAAGTTAAAGGCAACACTTAATTCAAAAGGTTGCTTAAACAAGATGCGAGAGCTCATGCAACAACTTTGAAGCTTCTCACTTGATTTTAATAAATATTTTTATCTATTTTTTTGGTGTATGATTTATGAATGACCTTTTGAAAAGATAATCAAGTTCAACAATCATCTTGTATGAGAAAGGTCAAGTGTACGTACTTTCCAATACCTTTTGTAATTGTAATTGACAACCATGTTGACTAAAGATTTATGGCTGTTATGGAATAGTCGAATTAGTAGATAAGATATTGTGTTTCGATGACAAAATTAAAAAGTTAGATGGTTTATTAAAAAATAATTCATTTACTATTAAAAAAACATTGCATTAAGAATTCGTAAAAAAGGTTGCATTTAATGTTAAAAAAGTTGCATCTTTTTTACAAAAAAGGATATAATAATGGTTGCATTTGATTATATAAAAGGTTGCATTGTTGCAATAAAACTATAACAAAGATTGCATTATGTCTAAAAGAGGTTGCATTTGAGATTAAATAAGGTTGCATTTGCATATAAAAAGGGTTGCAACTCAAAAAAGTTGCATTTAGATAATGCATGTAACTCTTTTTTAAAGAGTTGCATTTTCTACTAAAAAGGTTGCATTAGGTGTAACGCAACTCTACCTAACGCAACCCTTGTTAAAAGGTTGTTTTACGCATAATGCAACCTTTTTAATGAATAATGCAACATTTTATCAGGGTTGCATTATCATTGTTTTGTTGTAGTGTCCATAGAATCCGAGTATAGGATGAACTCAAAAGTAAGTCTTATTTTGAGGTCGTGCAACATTTAGAGGAGTGGTTCAAAGGCAGTGAACGTTGTGGACGTTTTCTGCTAATGAAGGAGATTCTTTCACAGAAGATGAAAGAACACCAGTCACTGATCGATCATCTGATTAATATGAGAAGGCTGTTTGATTGCTTACCTCTTTTGGAGTCACAAGTCAGTGAACAAGAACTTATGATGCTTTTGGTCGGGATTCTGACAGATCACGATCAGGCTAAGGTAGTGAGTGAGTTTGGAGGACAAGAACTAACTATTGCTGGTATACACTAGTTTTTAATGTGTGTAGGTGACCAAATGCAACCTGATATCCTTGGTACAACAGAAGTTGAATCAATGGAAGAAGATGACTAGATTGACGAGCTAGGTAATATTTGTTTCCCAGTTTGCGGCAGCAAGGATATTTGCGAGCACTCACTCAACATTAATTTGCTCGACATTGGCTCGCCTAATGAGGCAGGTATCTTTATGATAAATTGGTTAGTTACTTTTTTTGAATCATGGGTACTCGATACCGATGTGGTCATCACATATGCAATCACTTGCAAGGATTTAAGGGGAGTAGGAAACTAAGGAAGGAGTATATGGACCTACGAGTTGGCGAAGGCTTCATGGTTGGAGCTAAAGCTGTAGGGACATATATTCTTAGGCTACCTTCGGGATTAACTATTGAACTAGAAAATTGTTTTTATGTTCCTAGATTAATCAAGAATGTAATCTCGTATGATTTATTAATAGACAGTGGTTTTACCTATTAGTCGGTAGGAAAAATAATTTTTTGCTTTAAGAATGATTTATTTTATTTTAAAGCAAGTTCACAAAATGGTCTATATACATTAAATGTACAAGATGACAAGAAAATCTATCATATAAGTAAGAGGTCAAAAGATGTTTTGAACTAGACTTACCTTTGGCATTGTCGGCTCGGACATATTAACAAGAAACGCATTGAGCAAATCTATCGTGAAGGAATTTTAGGGTCTTTTGATCTTGAATCAATAGACAATTACCATTCTTGTTTATCCGGCAAGATGACACAGAAGGCTTTCAACAATTTCAATGAAAGGTCTGAGGAAATGTTAGGGATAGTACATACAAATATGTGTGGTCCTTTCAGTCACGAAGCCAGAGGAGGATACCGGTACTGAAATACATACACTGACGATTTCAGTAGGTATGGATATGTGTATCTTATGAGACACATGTTGGGTTTTATAGGTCACAATTCATACTTTAGTTGTCCTGATTCACAACCAAACTGGTTTGAACCAAATCAGAATTGTACATATATAATACAGTTATTATTCATTAAAGCGGAAACAAAATAATAAACATAATCCTAAAACCCTAAAGGATTAATGATCTTGGCTTATCACAAGTGTATATGCCATGTATATGGATTTTGAAATATATACGTGTGTCTATATAGCCATTATCGAAAATATGCAACCACAATAAACAAGATTGGATTAAACTTAGAACAAAACATGCAATCAATCCAATACACAATACAGGAAATCGAAATATGTATATACATACATATACCCATCAATTTCACCATAGCCATTAAGAACATGTTTAGATGAAGGTTATACCTGAACTGCTCAAAGATAGTCCACCCGTAATGAGGTACACCAAGAGCCTGCTAGAAAGGCTTGATTCACACTAGGCTTGATTCACACTTAAAAGTTCTTGACCTTTCTTGTTGCCTTGAATCACCAAAATCGACAACCCCCTTGGAGAAGGGGGGTTCAGTCGTCTATCACTAAAGGGAGAGAGAGAGTGTGTGTGTGTGTGTTTTCCATTTGTTATATGTGATTAACCCTAATTGCAAAGGTTTAAACCCCTATTTATAGATAACTTCCTAGTTATCTTAATTAGGCAGCTTTATTTAAACCATTTATTATTAATATAAAATATAATATATATATATATATATATATATATATATATATATATATATATATATATATATATAGGGCAGGGTTCATGCGAGAACCGTTGTTAGTGCGAGAACCGCGAGAACCAATCTCGGCCGTTCCTCGGATATGGGAAGTTCATGGATGGAGAGTGTAGAGGAATAGAGTGTGGCAGGGTGCATGTGAGGAATTCATAGGTGGGCAATGACATTGAAGGAGGGGGAATTGGACGGCTAAGATTGGTTCTCGCGGTTCTCGCACTAACAACGGTTCTCGCATGAACTTCTTCCTATATATATATACTTGCGGCGATATATATATATATATATATATATATATATATATATATATATATATATATATATATATATATATATATATATATATATATACCTTAATATATTTTATTTATTTAATAATAACAATTAGTAATAATAACCTTTTGGATAATATTCAAGATATTAATCCAATAATTAACAATATATATTTATTAACTAATAAATATATGTATTTTTGTTAATTAATTTAAGCTGGTTATTTTACATCTCTCTACACTGGTTTATGACTAAATATCATAATACCTATCTCCCACAGTGTGAATTATGTTCTTGAATTACGTACCCACAAGTGTGACCCTTGAGTGTCTTATGGCATTGGGCGTATCATCAGGATTCAATGGATATGCACACAAATCCTATCAGACTCCCACTTGTGCTTAGCTTCAACCCATGATGTTGATGATACTAGCCTACGGATGCTTCTAGACAAGTCCTTAGGTTAACCAAGCAATAAGAACTCTTATACCCAGGTGTGATAATTAAATCCTTATAAAACAAACTGTTTTAAAATTTATAAAACTAACTATTTTATAATAAAGCTTCATAAGAACCCCCGATCTTATGATAGGGTATACTTAGGCTTTTCCCTCTGTATCACGATGTTTTGATTGTGAGTTTCAGCATGGTGTGAGTCAACTCTGAACACTCAGAACCATTTATCGACTATCGGGCTTCGACTGAGTGATAAACGACAAAGAAAAAATCAGTTCGTTTGGGCATAACCATGCACTTCTAAATTCTACATCAGCCCAGGGGCCCAGAAACATCTCTCCTCAAAATGAGGTGCAGAATGCCTCTCACATACTTGCATTTGGAAACACGCTTTCTGCTGACACCACATATGCCCGTTATTGCTACCCAGATACGGCGTAGCGTTAGATGTGACCCAAATGCCAGAAGTTCACGCATCCCAAACCAAATACCTTAGGATTGAGGACAACCTATGTTACGAATACCTTTGACTCGTTAACAACGCGGTATTCTTCATGATGTCACTATCCGATATCCAAACCCTTGGTGAATAACCGTACATTCTTGGCCAACACTCCTGGTAGCTATCTTCAATTGCTATGAATCTCCACCAAGGATTACAATGACGCTATTATCTGTAGGGATTTCAAGCGCACGTAACGGAAGCAAGAAACAACATAAAAGCTTATAAAAGGAACATGTAAGGCATAAAACATGAAATCCCATACATGGATCATACTCTACGTAAAGAAATGCAGCAAAGAGAAACGGAGAAAAGGTTATACTAGTCTCCTAAGCTCCAGAAATCGAGTTAGGTTGATGATGATCTTCCTCCTGGCTCCAAAAACAAATCAACTATTGGATGGTACCACGGTAACACGTCAACCTCTTGTGCTAGCAAGCTCCTTTGTGACTCTTCTCTAAAGAAAAACACTAAAGAACAACAATAAACTCAGTCTTTCTGGAACCTCTTCTCTCTGACTAACTCTCAAAGCCTTTGTAGCACTTAAGAGCAAGTGGTATGTATGAATATTGCCAAGAGAGACAAATGAGGTTATCTTAGAGATTTTTATAAACCTCCAGACGTCTTTTAGTATGCCCAAGGCCGGCCAAAATCGTATCATGGACCTCACATGCATTGGCCAAGTCTAGAGGTGATTTGAAAAAAAGGCACATGCAGCCGTAACGGCGCTAACCTTTAAGGTTTAGCGGCGCTAACCCTTTTAAGTTAGCGGCGCTATCGCGGCCTATCAGGTGACATGACATAAAGTACATGTAGCCGTAGCGGCTCTAACCCATAAGTGTTAGCGGCGCTAACACCTTATGGTTAACGGCGCTAACGCGACCTGCGATGTTAACTTTTGTCTTTTGCCAATTTTGGTCCCTTTACTTTAGTTGTTGTCAGGTTTGACCCCGGTGTATGACCCAATAGGCCCATACATCATCGGTAGTGATTTAAACGATGTACTCACATCAGTGGGCATATTCTAACAAACTCCCACTTGCACACGATGCACCGTGTCTTTTAAACCACAGACAATGTGCGGCCTCTAGCAAAGCATCATTGCCCCCAAGTCAGTATGAGTTTCGTTATCCAGAATAAAAACCTATTCACAAAGAAATGTCCTACAGATAAGTGATCTTAACCAGCCTTTTGTTCGCGATATCCGTGTGAACACGAGACATGGATTAAATGTCAATATCCAGATCGTTCACGATTGTGTTTCTCGATCTTGATTGGCGGTGACCAAAAGTTAAGGACATATCATATTCTCAATCAATATTCCTTTCGCATGGCCATGCATAATTTTGGTGTCAGCTCCCAATCATCGAGGGGCCCAGGGATATCTCTCATATCAGAGGAACAAATTCCTTTAGACCATATAACCTTATACCATACTCCTTGGCTTATCTAGTCATTTTCTTTATCACAACCAGTTACGAACTGCTTTTTAAAATGACTAAAGTAAGGAAGAACTATGATATAGCGGTTCATACATCTCAGGTCTAAGGACGTAAGATATTATCATCCCAAGTTACTCGTGTCTATAGTCCATTAAGTATACTTGGGTGTGGGTCTTCCAGTCACTTGAAACTCTTTTCAAGCACAAATAAGCATTGCTCCTTAATTCGACCATATTGAATTCAAGGTCATATGCTTATCTCAGTCATAATTCAATCTTCCTTCCACAAGATCGACTGACTGTGGAAAGTTTGAAATATAGAATAATATTTCTGGAAGTAATTAAACATGCTAATATGGAACACAGTAGAGTCTTATGAATGCAACCGTATCACATGCATATATAATCTCTATTACATATCGAAACACGCATAAGTTACAATACTGTCTTAATCGTTCCCCAAAATAGAATTTACATATCAAACAAACTAAATACATAACTCAAGCCAAATCTCTGGCAAATCTTAAACCTATTGCATTAGTATGAGAATCATGAGCTGCCTACGATAACGACTTCGTGAATGGATCCGCAAGGTTTCCATCCGATGCTACTCTACTTATGATGACTTCACCACTTTCAACTACATCTCGTATAAAGTGGTATTTGCGCAATATGTGTCTTGTCCTCTTGTAAGCTCTTGGTTCCTTTGCCAAAGCCACTGAACCCTCATTGTCACAAAATATCTCAATAGGGTCAGAGATGCTTGGAACCACTTGTAGAGCTTGGATGAATTTCTTCATCCACACGGCCTCCTTTGCGGCTTCACTTGCCGCAATGTACTCCGAATCAGTAGTCGAATCAGCCACCATGTCTTGCTTCGACCTCCTCCAGCTGATAGCACCACCATTTTCTGTTTGGAAGCTAGCATCCGAGTAACCATTTACTCTCAGCTCTTCTTCCCCATCATATACTAAGAACATCTCTTTCGTACGCCTAAGGTATTTGAGTATGTTCTTTACAGCTCTCCAATGAAGTTCCCCGCGATTTTCCTGATATCTACTAGTCATGCTCAAAGCACATGACACATCAGGACGAGTGCATAACATGGCGTACATGATCGATCCCACAGCCAAAGCATATGGTACTCGCTCCATTACTTCTATCTCCTCTTGGGAGGTAGGACATTGTGTCTTGCTCAACGTCAAGCCTTGATACATAGGGAGGTTTCCTTTATTGGATTCCTCCATTTTAAAGCGTCTCACGACCTTATCTATGTATGCACTTTGAGAAAGCCCGAGTAGCCTTCTAGATCTATCTCTATAGATCTTGATCCCTAGAATATAACTCGCATCCCCTAGGTCCTTCATTGAAAAACAATTCCCTAGCCAAGCTTTAACACTCCTTAGGCTCGGAATATGATTTCCAATTAGTAGTATGTCATCTACATATAGGACTAAGAAGACTATAGTGCTCCCGCAAGCCCTGACATATACACATGGCTCATCTTTGCTTTTCAAAAATCCAAATTCTTTGATTTTCTCATCAAAGCATAGATTCCAGCTGCGAGATGCTTGTTTGAGTCCATAAATGGACTTCTTCAGTTTACATACCTTGTTTGGATAGTCTGGATTTACAAAACCATCAGGCTGTGTCATATACATCTCTTCGGAAAGCTTCCCGTTAAGGAAGGCGGTTTTAACATCCGTTTGCCATATTTCATAATCATGAAATGCAGCAATGGCCAGAAGTATCCGGATAGACTTCAACATAGCCACTAGGGAAAATGTTTTATCATAATCTACACCAGGTGTCTGAGTGAAACCCTTTGCCACCAGTCGGGCTTTGAAGGTATCCAAGGTTCCATCCATGCCGATCTTCTTCTTGAAGAGCCATTTACACCCTGCGGGTATAACCCCGGGCGTGGGATCAACCAGTTCCCAAACCTGGTTATCCGACATGGATTGCATCTCACTTTCCATTGCTCCTCTCCACTTTCCATTGTAGTTATTGGGCTCATCAGAGTCCAACACTAACTCACCGCCCTCAGATATATGGAATCCATATCTCTGTGTCTCGTGACGAGTTCTACTGGAACGCCTTGGAGTAAGCAATGAATGAGTGTCAGGAACTGCATCATTTTCTTGCTCAGTTTCAACCGTCTTAGGTTGAGTGCTAGTGCCAAACTCAAGTTCTTTATCAGTTGACCCTTGAACTTCCTCAAGGTCAATTTCCTTATTGCCTCATTGTTTGGATAGCATTTCTCTTTCTAGGAAAAACGCCCATCGAGCAACAAAAACTTTGTTCTCAGAAGATTTATAAAATATATATCCAACACCAGCAGGTGGATATCCGATAAAGTAACACCTTTCCGAGCGAGGGATTTCAAGGGCACGCAACGGAAGCAAGAAACAACATAAAAGACTATAAAACGAACATGCAAGGCATAAAACATGAAATCCCATAGATGGATCATACTCTATGTAAAGAAATGCAACAAAGAGAAACGGAGAAAATGTTATACCAGTCTCCTAAGCTCCAGAAATCGAGTTGGGTTGATGATGATCTTCCTCCTTGCTCCAAAAACAAATCAACTATTGGATGGTACCACGGTAACACGTCAACCTCTTGTGCTAGCAAGCTCCTTTGTGACTCTTCTCTAAAGAAAAACACTAAAGAACAACAACAAACTCAGTATTTCTGGAACCTCTTCTCTCTGACTAACTCTCTAAGCCTTTGTAGCACTTAAGAGCAAGTGGTATGTATGAATATTGCCAAGAGAGTCAAATGAGGTTATCTTAAGGATTTTTATAAACCTCCAGATGCCTCTTAGTATGCCCAAGGCCGGCCAAAATCGTAGCATGGACCTCACAAGCATTGTCCAAGTTTAGAGGTGATTTGACAAAAGAGCACATACAGCCGTAGCGGCGCTAACCTTTAAGGTTTAGCGGCGCTAACCCTTTTAAGTTAGCGGCGCTATCGTGGCCTGTCAGGTGACATGACACAAAGTACATGTAGCCGTAGCAGCTCTAACCCATAAGTGTTAGCGGCGCTAACACCTTATGGTTAGCGGCGCTAACGCGACCTGCGATGTTAACTTTCGTATTTTGCCAATTTTGGTCCCTTTACTTTAGTTGTTGTGAGGTTTGACCCCGGTGTATGACTCAATAGGCACATACATCATCGGTAGTGATTTAAACGATGTACTCGCATCAGTAGGCATATTCTAACATTATCACCCTAATCGAGGTTCCCACCAAGATAGGTAGTCACAGACAAGATTTTTGAATAATAACCTTATTATTCATGGATATTACCAAAACATACAAACTCTGTGAAGAGTAATGGGATTAAAAATGTACTCTCCATATTCACCCTCCTGGAATATAGTACATAATTAATACTGGTCCATCGTCTCAATTCACCGCGTCTATTTGTATTACTATGTTGGTTCAAGTGGACTTATCACGGATCACTTCTTGAAACCACAACATTACTATAAACTAAAAATAAGTATGCACTAACTAGTGCTCCCACTTATTTTGCTAGACAAACTGTATTCCGCAAATCCTGAAAAACAAGTCCAGTCCTTCTAGTTTTATTATATTCCCTAAACTCGGAGAACTGGATTAACTCCTCGTTTCTAAATATATAAAATTATTCCATAACCATACTTGGTTGTATTGTAGATGTATAGATGCTCTTCTATTCCAAGAAATAGACTGAATAAATAAACCCTCTTGTTTATACTAACTCATAAACAAAATTAGACATTTAGTGCATAAACACTATCTAATAATCAGTTTGTTATCCTCAAATCTTAACTCTTTTTAATATGTTTAATATTAGTGACATTGAAATTCAATATATAACTATCACCTTCTGGGACTAGTCCATTTACTTGGACCCATTTTGAAACCTTAAAAATTTCCCGTTATTTAGATTATATATGTACTTGAATTTCAATAAGCTAATAATTTCCGTGCTTATCTAAGCACTTATTTTCTTCTTCGCAGACATACATAAAAGTTATTAGTTTATCAAAAAACTGATAAATGTCTTAGCGTAGGTCAATTGCTACTGACTATTATGAAAACATAGCATTACTTAAAACACTTTATTGACTTGGTCAAACTTGACCAAAGAGTCAAATCACTGATTTTAAGTATGAATCTAAAACTTAGATTTCGAATGAGAATCTTAACGTTAATGAAACCTTAGACTTGGATTTTCTAATATCCACTATTTCCTATTACAGAAATTGGTTTCCTAAAAACTTTATATTACCACAATTATGATACACTTGTATAAATTCTTAATTAAAACATGTGAGTTCTCGTTGGTTATAATACCTATTATAATCAAACTCATATATGTTTCACCTTTAAACAGACCTTTAGAAATACTGACTATTATTTCAAGTGTTTAACTTTAGTTCAAATCTTGAACTTGTTTTCACAAATACTTATAATTACTTGATTAATAACCTCTCTAATGTGTAACAACAACTGTGTTATTTCAAGTACATCCATAAGTTATAGTCAAACAATTTTAATATTAATCATATTACTCAAATGGCAACCAATGCATATGGACTAAATTACTAATAAGTCAAAACTATGACTTGTTAGTCACTCTCTAGTCACACTTGACTAGATATACTTTTAATCGACGCAAAAGGACATATCAACCAATAATTCATTAAGGTTTTAATAAAGAAGTCTTCAAAACCATTACATATGAACTAAAAACAAGTATGCACTAACTAGTGCTCCCACTTATTTTGCTACACAAACTGTTTTCCGCAAACCCTGAAAAACAAGTCCAGTCTTTCTAATTCTATTATATTCCCTAAAATCTGAGAACTTGATTAACTCCTCGTTCTGAATATATAAAATTATTTCATAACCATACTTGGTTTTATTGTAGATGTATAGATGCTCTTCTATTCCAAGAAATAGACTGAATAAATAAACCCTCTTGTTTACACTAACTCGTAAACAAATTTAGACATTTAGTGCATAAACACGTATCTAATAATCTGTTTATTATCCTCAACACTTAACTCTTTTTAATATGTTTAATATTGGTCACATTGAAATTCAGTATATAACTAATAATTTCCATGCTTATCTAAACACTTATTTGCTTATACGCAGATATACATAAAAGTATATTAATTTATCTAAAAATTGATAAATGTATTAGTGTAGGTCAATTGCTCCCACTGACTATTATGAAAACATAGTATTACTTAAAACACTTTATTGACTTGGTCAAACTTAACCAAAAAGTCAAATCACTGATCTTAAGTATGAATCTAAAAGTTAGATTTCGAATAAGAATCTTGAAGTTAACGAAACCTTAGACTTAGATATTCTAACATCCACTATTTCCTATTACGGAAATTGGTTTCTTAAAAACTTTATATCACCACAAGTATGATACACTTGTATAAATTCTTAATTAAAATATGTGAGTTCTCCTTGGTTATAATATCTATTATAATCAAACTCATATATGTTCAACCTTTAAACACACCTTTAGAAATAATGACTATTATTTCAAGTGTTTAACTTTAGTTCAAAACTTGAACTCGTTTTCACAAATACTTATAATTACGTGATTAGATAACCTCCCTAATGTATAACAACAACTGTGTTATTTCAAGTAATTCCATAAGTTATAGTCAAGCAATTTTAATATTAATCATATAACTCAAATGACAACCAATGCATATGGACTAAATTAATAATAAGTCAAAACTTTGACTTGTTAGTCACTCTCTAGTCACATTTGACTAGATATACTTTTAATCTACGCACAAGGATATATCAACCAATAATTCATTAAGGTTTTGATAAAGAAATCTTCAAAACCATTACATATTAAAATTTTTTAAAAAATAGAATAAGTAAAACTATGAATTAAAAATGTTCTTCATCTTGTACGTAGTGTCCACCGGCATTCCAAGGCATCTTTTTGCTTCTTATTTTGTAATAAACGATCGCAAAAGTCAAATACACCACTTATATACAATAAGTTGAAAGCAAAAATACTGAAGTTAGTCAACGAAAGTACTTATGGCGTTTCCACCACCCTCGTGACGCTTCGGGAAGTTGGCCTTATAGTGGCCAATTTCACCACACTTGAATCACCGGTTCTCAGCTCTTGCTTTGTTCGGTTTAAACTTTTTGCCCTTACCCTTGCTTTGCCTTTGCCATTTGCCTTGTCCTTGGGTGCAGATGGTCGTGGGTCGGTTTTACCCTTGCCCCTGCCATTGCGCCCCTTCATCTTTTTAGTAGCTCCATTCTCCACCACTAGGACATCCTTGGACTTGTTACCCAGATTCGACTCCGCTGTCTTAAGCATAGAATGCAACTCAGCAATGGATTTCTCCATGTTGTTCTTGTTATAGTTGACTATGAACGGGTTATAGTCATCAGACAACAAGTTAAGAATTAGGTATGTTGCCAGCAACAATGGAACCGGGTGTCCAGCCTTTCGAGGTGGTCCATATACCCTTTCATTTTCATGACATGGGTGCTAACCGAAGTGCCCTTGGCCATCTTGCAAGTATTAAAAGCTTTCGTGACATCGTAACATCTCAACGAGCCTGCTCTTGAAACATATCCCTCAGCTGACGGATCATGTCATAGGCCGATGTATCCATCGTGCTTATTTGCAACTCTAGACTCATAGTTGCAAGCATGAGGCAACTTACATCTAGCACATCATTGAAACGCTTCTGGTAAGCCTCCCTAACATCAGCCCTTGTATTATTGGCCGGGGCATTTCCCACCGGCTCCTCTAGGACGTACCATTTCCTCTCGTTCCTGAGCACAATTCGCAGATTGCGCTCCCAGTTGAGGAAATTAGGTCCAGTGAGCGTATCCTTTTCTAGGATGGAGTGGAGTGAGAGGTTGTTTGTGTTAGTAATGTTTTCCATCTACAATTTTAATCATGTAGACTAATTAGTAACACAAATAAGACTTCGCTAAATACAAATTCATAAGAACCCTTAAATAATTAAGTATTAGCCCTAGGATCCTTATTTCACACGTGTTGGTGCACGGTTTGGGCATGACAACACCAACCCCAAGCTATATCAGGTAGGTAGGTTCCTTTACCAATCACATCTAACTTGATACGACTCCTAGACCTTGTATAGACTTTTAGATGAAATTATCTAAGTATGTTTATCTCTACACTAAGTGCATTTTGGGCCGGTCACATCAGGGAATCACCAAAATAGATCGCACCAACTAGGACGGGGTGAACTCTGGCCCGTCATATCAGGGAATCACAAAGTCTTTATCCCCCTCCCCGCATCGGTTTGAACTCCGGTGTGCACGGTTTGGGCACGACAACACACCAAGGTACCGGTAGCAGTAAAGGTGTACCACTAGATGGGTAGCACTACTGGTCTAAGATTTTTGTGGGTTTTATCCAATTTTGAAAAACATGATTTTCAGTTTTGTAAAACCATTCTAAAACTATCTTGTTTTAAAAAACCGTGTATCTTAGTATACCTCAAACTAGGTACACAATACGTCTTATGACAAAACCATTTTGAAAAAAAGAACTGTTTTTAAAATGCTGATACGACAATCATAAAATATTAAATTTTATAAAACTGTTGTCATATACCAATTTTATCATATTGGTGGTTTTACCTTTTGATTAATAAAAACATTATTAATCACCTACTTCAATTTCACAGTCGCATAAAAACATAAAATTTTAGCACAACCACATAGTTAATAATATGTTATAGTTTTGCCAACTATGTCCTAACAGGTCAACCTAAGGACAACTATGCTAGATAGATCCTATAGTTGGATCTAATGAATGTTCTCCTTACTCCCACTGGCCTTGACACCTCCGGTCTTAACCCGAGCAATCTACGTTTGGTTTCTCCGTCTTGTAAAGTCCTTTGTCTTCTGTTTTTGTTACAACCATATAATCTAGAATACATAAACCTATTCCATTACAATTACATTATAGAAAGGGGTTGTAAGTGGCACGCAGGCCTCCCCGAAATACTTTTACATTGTAAAAGGAGTTGTAAATGGCACGCAGGCCTCCCCAAAACCAAAAAGAAATGCTGAAAAGAAAAACACAACCACAGGTATAAGTTGGCAAAAACTATAACCTACATGTCGAACCACAACAAGAATATACTGTTGACTTGTTTAAATCAAACACTTGCAGTTGACATGAAAAACTACAAATGTGATTTACATATACTAATGTGACTTTGGTATACAAGTCAACTAATTCAACATATATATATATATATATATATATATATATATATATATATATATATATATATATATATATATATATATATATATATATATATATATATATATATATATATATATATATATATATATATATATATATATATATATATATATATATATATATATATATATATATGTATGTATAATCAACTACGCATTAAAAAAGCCAATAATAATGTAAGTATATTTAACTTTTCTCATTCCTTCCCAAATTAATTAAACCATTAATTGAGATGAGAAATATTTTACAAAACTTGTCAAACTTACTTTAATCAATTTTATGAACTTATGGTATAATAACTATTATACCAAAATGTGTTGTTAAAACTAAAACACTTAATTGATTAAAGATTTATCCTTGTTTGTATTGTATGATAATAAAACACCATTGTCGTTATTTAGTTTATTTTAATCCAAAAATATAATAAAAACTTTATATTTTAACTTAAGTAGTTAAAATAAAATCTTAACCATAATATATAAGTACATTAACTTTCAATACGTAAAATTAACACTTATATAATATGTTGTATTATTACTCATTCTGAATTATCCTTTTTCAAAAATTAACCATCTAAGAACCTTGGGCCTAAATCCATTCTTGGATTTTCCTAATTGGGCCATTAAGCCCATTATGTTCATTAAACACTTTTAAGTCCATATAGGCCCATTTTAATTTAAATAAAAAAATTTTATAACTTAAAGGAAAAGCTTGGGCTTTTATGAAAATAAATTAATGAACTACCCGTTATAACCCCAACTGGGCCATAAACTTACTTGGGCTGCCATGCCGCCGAAATGTGCCTGGGCTTGGGCCGAGAAGACCGTTAGGCTGAGAAAAGACATGCATATATATATAAAAGACAATGCATGGCTAGCCTCATGATTCAGTCTTGGGTGATCTTGGGGAGTTCTGGGGGCTCTTTTGGCTCTATAAAAGACATGCATATATATATATATATATATATATATATATCTCACTCTTGGTCAAGTGAGTTCTAAAACCACATAGAAATTTCTTGAGTGTTCTAAGTGTGCAAGTGAGAACTAAAAGAGAGAGAGTTCCTGGTGGTTCAAGGTGTTGTTCCAGGAGTACAATCAAGTAGTGAGTTTGTACTCAAGAGGGGTGCTAGTACACCAAGGTCACACAAGGCTCGGGGTGGACTTGGATAGTGGAGAAGAAGGAGTTCTAGCTTGGAGACTTTACATACCACAACCATAAGAGACATCAGGGGTATAAATCTCTCCCTTTTCTCCTTTTAAGTTGCGTTATAGTTGTAGAGCTTGGTAGCACCATTGGGGTTCTTTTATGGATCTTTACATGCTTTTAAATTTAGTTCATGCATCCGTTGTGCTTAACCACGAACCCCAATAGTAGTATTAGAGCCACCTCTACACTAGATTTACACTTGGTGGTTTGAAAATCTGAAAAATGTGATTTTTGGTTCTGTCCCGGGTTTAGCGGCGCTAAACCATTTGCCGTGGCGGTCGCTAAGTAGTCTGGACTTAGCGGCGCTAAGTTTTATATTTAGCATGGCTAAAGTCTTCTAGCAGAATGCATTTTTTATGCCTTAAATCAATTTTGTTGGATTTTTAGCTCATTTGTACTTTCTGGAATTTTTTTGCAGAATTTTTGATATTATATGAATAAGTTGCCTTATATCTTGGTTGGTGTATTTATATGTGGATTAACATTTTGGCATGAAAATGGTTAATTGCATATACTTACATTGTGTATATATGAATAGGGAATTTTGACTTGTTTAAGGTTCCTAATGCATATGTACATAGGATTATATGTGCCTTGAGTATCTAGATAATCTTAACCAAGATATATAAGATTTGCATGGTTTATGTGTGGCACACCATGTCTTAGATTTGTGTTGTTGTATGTGGATTGTAATATTTAAATCCGGTAACAAATACGAGCCTTTGACGTATGTGATGTGTTTGGTTGTGCTTAAATTATTTATTTATTCATTTGGTGGTTTGTACCACAATGGTTTGTAATATTAATTTAATTCAATTGGTTTGTAATATTTAAAGGCTTGCATGCTGATTTCTATTTTTTGTGACTTTTAGTATTAGCTTAGATTATAGAATTGTTGCTTGCATGCCATTTCCTTATAATTTTGTAAATTGTAAAAGGAGAACCGAAATCAACCAACAAGGACCTTGGAGAGGTGTCTTGGCGGACTAGGATCAGGAGGTCGGTGGGAGACGCGATAGATCAAGTGGGAGTGCACACGTCAAAGTCATGGGAAATTATGTCCTTAGTTGACTTTGTCTTGCCCGTTCGCTCACGGGCAAGACACATAGGGTTATAATGGCTCGTTACCGGATTATTATTGCATACGTGGTTGGTTATTTATTTTGTATATTTCTTGCATGGATGTTTAGGATCTTCGCATGCTAGAAAATTTTTCAAAATAATAAAACCAAAGAGTTTTGAATCGGTTTACAAACTTCGCACCCCACATAGACAAGAATTGGTTAAAAAACTATTTTTAACCGGAAAAACTAAATCCTGCTTTTCAAAAGTAAATCTCACACCCCCTATAAGATGACACCGCCCGAATCTAGTGAAAGTAGATCGGTGGTCGAGCTTTAGCCGAGATCATTTTGTGTAAATGTGTCGAAGGTGCATGTGACAACACGCAAGGTCGGATGTCGAGCTTTAGCCGAGCCGGCCATTGGGCTACAGTACCACAGTGTATCTTGAAGGTCGATTTACAATTCCAAGATTTAATACACGTTGGTAGTTGTCGTGTCCATACCGAGGTACCAAAGTGGATTAATAAGGAATCGGTGTGGAGTGATCAAACATGCCAAATGGGTGCTATGAGTACCTTGGATCCCGCAGTGTGTAAGAGTTGCAATCTCGGATTGCAATTGGTAAAGTGTTTACCGGCCTAAATAACTTCATGAAGTGATCCGGGGAAAACCAGTCATGGATTGAAGTGAAGTAAGGTTCTTAGCCCTTGTTAATATAAATTGTTTTATAACAAGTGGGTAATTATTTAACAAGGATTTAATACATCATACTAACCAAATTCGTACTTTGCTTGTAGATGGCATCTACTAGCAACACCACCACCTCAAACATGTCACTCCGTCCTTTCTTGGAAAACGAGAAACTCACGGGGCCAAACTTCATGGATTGGCATAGGACTTTGCGAATCGTCCTATGCCATGAGATGAAGCTAGAGTTCATAGAGTCACCTCTTCCGGAGGCACCTACTACCAACGCGGCGAGGGCTGTTAGAAAGGCATATGAAAAACGCCTCAAAGACACTAATGACGTGACTTACCTAATGCTCACGACCATGAGTCCCAAATTACAAAGGCAATTCAAGAAAGTGAGTGCGTATGAGATGATATCTCAGCTGAAGGACATGTTCCAACAGCAAGCAAGGCAAGAGCTCTACGAGTGTGTCAAAGCCTTCATCTGTTGCCGCATGCAGTAGGGCGGCAATGGAGCACCCACATCCTTAAGATGAAGGGTTTCATGGACCAGCTCGAGGAGTTGGGCTTTCCCATGGGAAAAGAGTTGGTGGTTGATATCATCCTTCAATATTTGCCTCCGTCGTATGGACCGTTCATCGTCAACTTCCATATGCATAGTATGGACAAGTCCATTATGGAACTTCATGGCATGCTTAAGACCGCTGATTCTGAGCTTGCCAAGTCAAAGCCCTCCACCTCCACTGCCATCCTTGCAATAAACGAGGGTGGTAAAAAGCGGAAGCAGCTCGCTTCAAGCTCCAAAGGGAAGGGGAAGGGAAACGCTAAGGCCTATGCGCCAAAGCCCAAACCTAACCCAACCCCGGAGCCGAAGGGGAAGCAAGTGGCTACCACTGCCACCTCAATGATAGAGGAAACCTACTTCTTCTGCGGGGAGAAGGGACACTACCGGCATAGTTGCCCCACATATACGGAGCAGCTCAAGAAGCTACGAGCTAAAGGAGCCGCTGCCTCCGGTACATGCATGATTGAACTCCATAACACATCTACTTCTAACGCCTGGGTTTTAGAACACGGGTGTGGTACTCACGTTTGTAATAATGTGCAGATACTAAGAAGAAGTAGGGACCTGGTTGATGGAGAGTTGGATTTCATTAAGGGAAACAAGACGGTTGTCCCGGTTGAGAAGATAGGGAGTGTGGAACTTGCCTTTCCATCCGGCTTATCTATTGTTTTATTAAATGTATCTTATTCGCTCTGCGTGGCAAGATACATTATCTCTTTATATGCTTTGTATGACGATGGATTCACTTTTAAATTTGAGAATGGTAGCATTTTATGTTACAAAGATCATGTCTTTTATTTTAAAGCATTTTAATGTCATGGCATATATGAGACAAGCATAAGCTTGCGAAACAATAGGTCAATCATGAATGTTGATACGGGATCCAAAAATGTTTTGGATAAGTTGTCTCTATTGCATGGTCGGTTAGGCCACATAAACAAGAAACCTATCGCCAAGTTCTAAGCGGATGAGATTTTGGAATCATTTGACCACGGGTCTAATGAAGTATGTGAATCTTGTTTATTGGGTAAGATGACTAAATCACCCTTCATCGGTGTATGTGAGAGGGGCAAGACTTGTTGGATATCGTTCACACTGACGTGTGTGGTCCGTTCAAGCATGCTACAAGAGATCATTCCCGCTACTTCGTTACCTTTATTGATGATTATAGTGTTGGGATTTCGGGGTCTAGCAACGGAAGCAAAGGAACAAGTTCAAAAACATAATGTATAACTAAACATTGCATACAAACCATGAAACCCCAAAAGATGGACCAAACTCCATATCAATAAAATGCAACATGAAAATCAGGAGAATAAGGAGGTTATACCCTTGTCAAACTCCTGGAGTTTGTGAAGATGGTGGTGATGATCCAAGAAGCCGAAATAGCTCCCTCTATCGAAGTCCACCCCAGGTTTGTTCAACCTCCATGTACTAGCACGCCATTGATGATCTTCAAGCTTGAAATCATCTCTGGAACAGCAACCATGTATTCTCCACATTCTCCTCTTCCTTGAACACTCAAGAACACACCAATAACACTTAAGTTGTTCTTCAAAAGAGAGAGTTTTTTTGTATATAGCAAGAGATAATTATGCATATACTAACTCCACTTGTGAAGTATCCTGATCACTTATGACCCCAAAGGCCGGCCATGTAGTTCTAGAAGCAACCACAAGTGATTGGTGGAGAATGGAGGCAACATGCAAAAGTTGAATGCAATGTGACAGGGGTTAGCGCCGCTAACTCTTAGGGGATAGCGCCGCTAATTCTAAGTTTGCGCCGCTATTGGGACTCTAGTTAGCGCCGCTAATATTAAGAGTTAGAGCATCTAACTTTTAAAGTTAGAGCCGCTAACTCCATCAGCATGTCAACTCTTTGCAATTTGACCAAATCAGTCCCTCCACTTAGGTTGTTGTCGAGATTGATCCCCGGTGTGTGACCCAATAGGCCCATACATCATGAGTAGTGATTCATATGGCGTACATGCGTCAGTGGGCATATCCCAACAAACTCCCACTTGCACATGCACACCGTACCCAAGAAATCACAGACAAAGGGCGGCCTCTAGTAAAGTGTCTTTGCCCCTAAGTCAGTATGGGTTTAGTCATCCTGAACAAAACCTTAAACCAAAATAAATATGGGATGGCCTAAATATAAGTGATCAAACATCCTTTTGTTCGCGATATCCTTGTGAACACGAGACATGGATTAATATGTCAATCTCCAGATCGTTCACGATTTTGTTTCTCGATGTCGATTGGCGGTGACCAAAAGTTACGGATATATCTGATTCTTAATCAATATTCCTTGTCCATGGCCATGCATATTTTGGTGTCATCTCCCAAGCATCGAGGGGCCCAGGGATATCTCGCATATCAGAGGAACAAATTCCGTTGACTGTACAATCCCATAGCTTGAATCTTATCTTACTTGACTATTCCTTTATAGTAGCTAGTCACGAACTACGTTTTGAAATAGCTAAAGTAAGGAGGATTCATGCCATAGCAATTCTTACATCTCACGTTGAAGGATGTAATGATATTATCATCCCGAGTCACTTGTGACCATGATCCATGAAGTGAACTCAGGTGCGGGTCTTCCAGTCACTTGAAACTCCTTTCAAGAACAGGTTATTGTTGCGTTTCATGCATTAAATCCTTGATTAATGCATAACCAACACCTAACCTCAGCCTTATTCCTTTGAAGAATGAATGGCTGTGGAAATTTAGAATGTTTAAACATTCTGGGAAGTGGTTAAACATGCTAATATGGAACACAGTAAAGACCAATGAAGGTAACCATATCATGCATATATATAGTCCCCACTATATATCGATACAATCATCGGTGGCAGTACTGCTTACAGTTCCCAAAGCTAATTAGTAAATCAAACATTCACTAAAACGATGTTCAAGCCTAGTCATTAGCATAAATGATGTTAATATACCTAGCATGACATACATCACTAGTATTTGACAACGGCTTAACGATGGAATCATCAACACAATATCCCTATGTACTCTTTTGTATTCTCTTATTAAACCACTTTCAGAGTGTTTATCAAAGAGATCATACATAAGATTATCAGAGTCGCCACATCCTCAATGTTATCGAAGTCCACAATAGGATCAATGACACTCATGTTTATTTGAGTCGACATACCCTCAATGTCACCGAAGTTCACAGTAGAGTCAATGACACTCACAAGGATTTAAATGTCGTTTTTATACAACATATTTGTATACTCAAAACTTTGACTAAAATCGACAGTCTTATCAGTATAGATTGGCTTACAGTTAATACTTACTGAAGAAAAATCTATTTTCATCGAACATCAAGAATTCAGTATTTCTTGAATTTTATAATCCACTTAACTCCATATTTCCTATTTGTACTCGTGGAACAATAATTCCAACAATAGGTTGAAAACAACCCTAAATTAGAACATTATTTTCTCTGAGTACATTTCACTAGGAACACATAAAGCTCCCACTAGCCCTGACAAGTTTATTGTCTTAATCTATGCTTTCTAGAAAACTCATCTCAATGACTTTCTCACAAAGCAAAATTATAGCCATAAGATACAAGTCTTATCACAAAGCACTCACCCGTAGTTGCAGACCTAATTTGAATATTATGGATGTGTAAGACCCTCGGAAAGTCCCTCAAGCATTTCCTAAACTTAGTCCTGTGAAGGATCTTGGTCTCTTACATCCATGTGATCTTACTTGTTTCCGTAAAATGACAATAATATTTCACTTAATCCAAATTATCTTCAACATAGCCACTAAGACAAGTTTCCATATGATCAATATGAAACTTTTGCCATTAGTCGGTATTTGAAGTTATCTATTACTGTGTATATGTTAGTCCCTTCAACCTTCTTTGATTACACCTTTGGTGTGGGATTAACTCAAGTCAAGTACTTGGATGCAGCAAATGGGTTACACACACACACACACACACACACACACATATATATATATATATATATATATATATATATATATATATATATATATATATATATATATATATATATATATATATATATATATATATATACCATTCCTTTCTTATATTCACTAGTGAACTCCGGGCCCACTATGTTATTCCGATGAATGGTGACCTCACAATGATTCACCATCAAGCTGCTGTTACTATAATACGACAACCTCATATCTAAACAGCCTTCTTGACTTCCATCAGATTTAAAGAAGCAATGAATATTGTCAGGTTTTACCAGCATCTTTATGCAGATTAAATGCTAGTGCCAACATCAGGTCTCTTATTTAAGCTTTACGTTCTTCCACTGGAATGCTTTTGGATATCGTCTTCTCCTTTTTGAGCAACCAAACATGGTTTCCATAAGTCTAAGAAACAGTTATCCAAAACTCAGATGAACTACTTCAATATATAAGCATCAACTTAGTTTATAATTCATCCATCTCCCACTGAATGTAGACTGGATAATTTTAAATTATGAGATTGACAAGCAAAGGACTCTTTCTAGTAAAATCTCATTGGATACTCAGGTGACCATCATGTTGGGTTTTAGATTGAGGACTTGGTTCACGAAATTAATGTATACCAATCACATTTAATACATTTTTAACCTGCCTTTCACCAGATCATCAACAATGATATCCAGTTTCATTTAATATGAAACCATGTACCAGTGGGTCTTTTAGAGAAAACGAATTATGGGTCAAACCCATGATCCATTTCATGTTTAAACCAATATAGATAAGAAAACTTAGCATCTTGACTGGATCTAAGAATTGATATCTATATGCCCTTATTGATTCTTAGTTTTCCTTAGGTTAGTTTTGAATACCTCTAAGGTTTCAGACACAAACCTTTTGTCTAGTAAACATTCTCCCAACAACTATCATTAAGATGGTGATGGAGATTGATTTTACTATTGTCACTCTTTGTGGCATACTTGAACGGATTTCCACACAATTGTGATCAATATCCAACAATTCTTAATCCCTCTTAAGAAACACAGGTGAAGGATTTCTTAATCATCCAAGTCCAATAAACAAGTTTGTATCTATCATTAAACCCAAGGCTAAACTTTTACGAAGATCCTAATAACATGGATCTAAGTGATGCAATTCTTGTTTATTTGGTTGAGGTTGATTATGCCATAGAGTTAACGTATCCAAACCACTTTTGGATCTAAGAATCAACTATTCATGATTACCTTATTACTTGTAACGAGTCTTTATGTATGTTATGATATGGATATGTTTTGATTCTAATAAACATCTCAAAACAAATTTTCAAAACAAATGTTTCAATTCAAAACCATATGTATCGTCATCAAATGTGTATTTGAGCACCATAAATGGTCAAAAATAACACATGAGCAATGACATGGATATAATTTGAAATGAAACCATCAATATGAAAAATCTTTACATAAAAAAATACAAGAGTCAAAATACATCCAACATCTTCAAAAAGCATACACTAAAGCAAAACATGCCACGCAGGGCATAAGTACAAAAGTAATAATTAATTCGGAAATAATGGCGAGATCAACACTCCCAATTCTCTTGTAGAGGACAATCAACAGGGTTTCCGCTTCAGAGATCCGGTTCTTCAAGCTCTTCCTTCTTGCAACGAATAGACCTACACTTTGTAACAAAATAGATTTGTGACAAACGTGAGTCTTATAGCTCGGGTAAACAACCCAGCTTATTAAGGAATAGCAATGAACTATAGTCATGAATGTACCTCAAGTAGGAAAATTAACTCTCTTTTTTCTGAGAAGTTTTATATCCTCTCGGCACGATGGGCAGGCATGACGGCCTCAATCCCCAAATCTTCCGCAACAGTAGCAAACTACTCCTTGTTGAGTCTCCTTAGGCACATTATCAATGTCTAAAGACTCCATACTTAAAGCAGGCTTAGATACTCCAACCTCTTCTTGTAGGGTCGATTTCTTCTTCTTTACGACTTGTCGTTCCTTTGAGCCGAAACCGGGAATGGATGAGGTTGAACCATACTTGGACATGTTAGACTCTACAGTCTTCAACATTCCATGCAGTTTATCTATAGATTTCACCATTTCATGTATATGATAGTACATAACAAATTGATCATATGATGCGGGCAGGGACTGAAGCATGAAGTTCACACCGAGCTCCCTCCCTACAGGAAATCCAAGCCTCTCCAATTGGTCTATGTATGACTTCATTTTGAGAACATGGGTACTAACACTCCCGCCTTCCCGCATCTTACAACCGGCTAGACTTTTAACACACTCATAGTGTTCCTGCCTAACTCACTGTTGGAACATATCCTTCAGCTTGTTAATCATGTCGTACACACTCATGTGCTCAAAATGCTTTTGCAGCTCCGAGCTCATAGTTGATAACATGAGACAGGCAACATCGTGTGTATCCCAAACACGCTTTTCATACGCGTATCGGATGGCCCATGCCACATTGCTAGCAGGTGGTTCAGGAAGGGGTTCCTCAAAGATGTGAAAACTCGGCACGTAGGACAATTCTCAATTGACTTAGCCAGTCAACAAAGTTCACTCCCGTGAGTTTCTCCCTTTCTAGGAACATACGAAGTGAAAAGTTTGACGTGGTGTTATTATGATACGACATCCTAGAGTAAATAGAGTACACAAATTTAGTTAGTTTGATTTAATCCTCGTTAAAATTAATAACCCATATCGTCTCGAAAAATATTTTAACAATGGCTAAGAACCATATTTCACTCCAATTCATGACGGGTTTGCCGCGGATCACTTCATGGAGCTATTTAGGCCGATAACCATTTTACCGATTGCAAGTCTTAGAAACTTGCGGGATCCTAATACCACCACAGGTCGTTTGGCATGTTTGATCCCTACCTACACCAATTCCAAATTAAAATTCTTGGTTGACTCGTACTAAACTCAACAATCACTTAAGGATTTTAATTTGCAATTATAAATCGTCCAACAAGATACACGGTGACACCTCGACAACTACCGGCTCGTGCTAAGCTCGACAACCGATAATTTCAAGATGCCACACTCACCTTCCACACACATCTACATAGAATAACTCGTGCTAAGCTCAACAATCACTCCATGCTTCACTAGATTCGGGTGGTGTCATCTTTTGGATGGCGCAAGATTAATGTTTTTTAAAACGCGCTTTTGTTTTCGGTTTGGATTTAGATTAACTTGTTTAGTGACAAACCCTAGTTCCACTATGTGAGTTAATCTTTGTACGTAAGCGCGTGCGAGAAATGTAAACCATTTTTAGCAAATCTCTTGTGATTTTATTAATTTTTTTAATGAAAAAATTATATAGCATGCGAATCCTAACAATCCATGCAAGAAACATAAAATCACATCACACACATAAACGAAATAAACTGGTAACCCTTGCAAGCATGGATGAATGAAATGGCATACAAGCAACAATATTATTACATTTATAACTAAATTAATAAAATTACAGCCCATAGTGATAATAAAAATTACCAAAATGCATCCAAACACACAAATAACCACAAGGTCAAAGGCAAGGTTACCAATTTCAAATCTTCACACATACATTCAAACATAACAACATGGTAGCAAAATTACCAAAAGGCTTTCTAAAATAAATTTCCAGAAACCAAAAAAATACCAAAAACCTGAGACCAAAATAAATTTTATTTTAAAAACAGAAAACTTTCCACCGCGTGTAGCGCCGCTAACCTTAGTGAGTTAGCGCCGCTAACCCCTGTTTAAGAAAACAAAAAACTTGATTCCGGTTTTTCAGGCCACCATGTGCATTTCATGTATCGAGGTGGCTCTGATACCACTGTTGGGATTTCGGGATCCAACAACGGAAGAAAAGGAAGAAGTTCAAAAGCATAATGTACAACTAAACAATGCATAAAAACCATGAAACTCCAAAAGATGGACCAAACTCTATATCAATAAAACGAAACATGAAAATCAGGAGAATAAGGAGGTTATACCCTTGTCAAACTCCTGGAGTTTGTGAAGATAGTGGGGATGATCCAAGAAGCCGAAATAGCTTCCTCTATCGAAGTCCACCCCGGGTTTGTTCAACCTCCATGTACTAGCATGCCATTGATGATCTTCAAGCTTGAAATCATCTCTGGAACAGCAACCATGTATTCTCCACGTTCTCCTCTTCCTTGAACACTCAAGAACACACCAATAACACTTAAGTTGTTCTTCAAAAGAGAGAGTGTTTTTGTATATAGCAAGAGAGAATTAGGCATGTACTAACTCCACTTGTGAAGTATCTAGATCACTTATAACCTCAAAGGCCGGCCATGTAGTTCTAGAAGTAACCACAAGTGATTGGTGGAGAATGGAGGCAACATGCAAAAGTTGCATGCAATCTGACAGGGGTTAGCGCCGCTAACTCTTAGGGAATGGCGCCGCTAACTCTAAGTTAGCGCCGTTATCGGGCCTCTAGTTAGCGCCACTAACATTAAGAGATAGAGCCACTTACTTTTAAAGTTAGAGCCGCTAACTCCATCAACATGCCAACTCTTCGCAATTTGACCAAATAAGTCCGTCCACTTAGGTTGTTGTCGAGATTGATACCCGGTGTGTGACCCAATAGGCCCATACATCATCAGTAGTGATTCATATGGAGTACGTGCGTCAGTGGGCATATCCGAACTGTTGGGGTTCGTGGTATAGAACAATGGAAGCATGCATGTAATAAAATCACATTTTTAAAGACAAAACAAAACCACATGATGAACCCCATAAGTGTACCAAGCTCTACAACAAAGATTTGCAACTTAAACAGAAAAAAAGAGAAGAAATATACCCCTGATGTCTCTGTTCGATTGTGTGTACAAGTGCTTCAAGCTTGAACTCCTTGAACTACCAAAGTCCACCCCGAGCATAACAAGATCTTGGTGTACTAGCACCCCAAAGTATCCTTCTCTTGATGAAGATACTATTCTGGAACAACAACCTTCAAAAACCACCAGGAACTCCTTGCTCTCTCTCTCTCATTTACATAGCAAACTCACAAATAGTTCTAAGTGTGTATAACTTAATTTCACCAAGAGTATTAACAAGAGAGAGTGACAAGTCTTTTATAGAGCTCCACATGACTCCAGAACTCCCCAAGGTCGGTCAAGACCAAATGATTAAGGAGCCATGCATTGGTGGAGAGAAGAGGTGAAAAGAATAAAGTTGCTTCTGTCAGGCAGGGTTGGAGCCGCTAACCGCCCACATGTAGCGCCGCTAACTACTAAAAGTTAGCGGCTACCAAGGCTACGACCGCGACGATCTGCTTAGCGCCGCTAACCTAGTCCAGGAAGCCAACTATCATTATTTATTCCTTCTCACTCTCATCTTTTAGGTTGTTGTCAAGATCAACCCCTGGCGTGTGACCCGATAGGCCTATACGTCATCGTCAGTGATCATTTGGCGTACGTGCGTCAGTGGGCATACTCCAACAAACACCCACTTGCACATTACTCACCGTATCTAATGCATCACAGACAGAGAGCGGCCTCTAGTAAGACATCTCTGCCCCCAAGTCAGTATGGGTTTTGTCTTCTACACAAAAACCAAACTGCAGCCCGTGTGAAATGGTCCTATTGATAAGAGATCAAACATCCTTTTGTTCTCAATATCCATGTGAACACGAGACATGGTACTTAGTCATTTTCCGTTCGTTCACGATTATGTTTCTTGTTCTAGATTGGTGGTGACCAAAATATTCAAGTTGCAATCGATCTTATATCATTGCAAGCTTCGACCATGGCCATGCATTTTGGTGTGAGCGACCAATCATCGAGGGGCCCAGGGATATCTCTCTAAACAGAGGAACAAATTCCTTTGACTACACTGCCCACCACAGTGATCATACTCTACCCAATTACTCCCTTTATAACAGCCAGTTACAGACTGCGTTTGAAAGTAACTAGAACAAAGCAAACCAAAGTGATGCAGACACATGCATCTCTAGTTTGAGGATGAACTGTTAGGAAAATGATCTCATCAGTTTAGATTTGATGAGACAAAGTTTGTAAGATGTGTTCTACATATAACTTAAACATAATTATGAAGCTTAGTCAAAATGAACACTCATAGTGATTCAGACTGAGTATAAGTTGAGTGTAAGCTGTACATATGTTTGATCATCTTAGACTATATCTTAGTAAGATTATCAATGTGTTTGATAAGCTGTTTGTGTCAACTAAGATATATATATTGAGTTTCAGCTTCATGAGTTTCAAGCTGAGCGACTCAGCGTGAATATTGAGCCAGCTCAGTAGATTTTCTAAATAGGTTTTAGTTAACTCTTTAGACTTCTAAGGATGGGTTAATTATTATACATGTTAGTCCATGTTTATTTTCGAGTGTGTTCTCGAAGAACTCAGCTTGATGAGTTTCAAGCTGAGTAACTCAGTCCGACTAAAGAAGTCAGTTTAAGATAATTTAAATGTGTCTTAAATTTATCTTTATCTCTCTAAATCTACGACAAGGATAAGAAGATTCCAGAATCAAGATTGAAGATTGAAGACTCAAGATAAGAAGATTCAAGATTCAAGATTCCAGGTTATCCGATAGTTAGTTAGCAAATTAGACTGAGTCTTAGTTTGTTAGATTCCGTAGGCACAGGATTATAAATACTTATCTCCTGATAAGTTTAGAGGTACGACTCAGAAACGAATACAACTTAGTGTTGCAGAGCTAAATACCTCACCTTAACCGTATGTCTTACGATTCTTGAATCACTGATTGTCAGTTCAACGTGATCAAGAAACTCACAGATTGCCAAGCTATTCGTGTGTTTGAATATTCACACTGGTTGTGAAATAGGTAAGTTATCAATCTGTGTAAATCCTGTTTAGAGAGTCATCAGTATCTATAATCATAAGTTGATTATAGATAGCTAAGTTTGAGAGATTGAGAGATTTTGATTAGGTGTTTACATATTAAGAGTTGCTTACTTGATAGAGTCTGTAATCATCTTGTTATTAATGATAAGCAAAGCATTAAACTGTGATTTGATTTACTTTGTGTAACACTTTACTTTGATTTGTTCAATTTCAGCAGAAAGTGTATTCAACCCTCCTTCTACACACCTGTTGCTTGTTGTTATTCTCACCAAAGGGACCAACATGAACTGATATTATCATCCTGATTTACTCATGACATGTACCATAAAGTAAAATCAGGTGTGGGTCGTCCAGTCACTTGAAACACTTTCAAGTATAGGTGAAAAATTGCGTCTCCATGTCCCAATCCCCATTGGACAAATGACCAATCACTTCCCTCAGTCTTAGTTCATACTTCCTTCCAGAGAAGAATGACCGACTGCGGACATTTAGAATGCAAAAACATTTAGGGAAGATCAAAACATGCTAAGTTGGAACACAGTAAAGATTTAAAGAAATACCCGCAACTTGCGTATTACTAAATCTCATTTAATAATCGATAAATACAATAAATGCTGAATGTAAGGGTAAATACATCAAATATATAACCAAAATACAAATACATGATCAAACCAAATCACTAGCAAATCTAATCCCAATTGCACGTGTATGAGCATCGTGCTTTGCTTGCGATAATGGTTTGGTAAACGGATCCGCCACATTGCTATTCGTATGTACTCTACTGATGACAATGTCTCCACTATCGACCACATCCCGGATATAATGATACTTCCACGGAATATGCCTCGTGCTTCGGTGAGACCTTGGTTCCTTCGCTAAAGCAACCGCACTCTCGTTGTCACAAAATACCTCAACAGGGTCGGCTATACTAGGAACCACTCCCAGATCTTGGACGAACTTCCTCATCCACACATCCTCCTTCACAGCTTCACTGGCCGCAATATACTCTGACTCGGTAGTAGAATCGGCCACAGTGTCTTTCTTGGAGCTTCTCTAGGAAATAGCACCGCCATTGAGCAGGAACACGAACCCCGATTTAGATCGGCAGTCGTCCCGATTGGTTTGGAAGCTAGCATCGGAGTAACGAGTTACCCGAAGCTCTTCCGCACCTCCATACACTAAGAACATCTCCTTTATCCTCCGAAGATACTTGAGAATATTCTTCACTGCCTTCCAATGTGCCTCACCAGGGTTGGATTGATATCTACTTGTCATACTCAATTCACAAGATATATCAGGCCTAGTACATAACATGGCGTACATGATCGAGCCAATTGCCGAAGCATATGGAACTCGCCTCATTACTTCCCGTTCCTCAGGGGAACTCGGGGTTTGAGCTTTGCTCAACACTAAACCATGTGACATAGGTATGAACCCCTTCTTAGAGTCCTCCATCCTAAATCTCGTTAGGACCTTGTCAATGTACGTACTTTGGCTCAATCCGATCAACCTGCGGGATCTATCTCTATAGATTTTAATCCCAAGAATGTAAGCCGCATCCCCAAGATCCTTCATTGAGAAACAACTCCCTAGCCAGGATTTTACCCCTTGCAAAGTTGGGATGTCGTTCCCAATTAGTAGAATATCATATACATAAAGAACTAGGAATATAACTACGCTCCCACTAGCTCTAATGTAAACGCATGGCTCATCCTTGTTCATAGAGAAGCCAAACTCTTTGACCTTCTCGTCGAAGCACATGTTCCAGCTCCGATAGGCCTGCTTAATCCCATAAATGGACTTCTTAAGCTTGCAGACTCTATCCGGAAACTCTGGATGTACAAAACCCTCAGGCTGTGTCATATACACCTCCTCTGAAAGTGTTCCATTAAGGAACGCGGTTTTGATGTCCATTTGCCAAATCTCATAATCATGAAATTCGGCAATGGCCAAGAGTATCCGGATAGACTTTAACATAGCCACCGGGGAAAAGGTTTCCTCATAGTCTACACCATGAGTTTGAGTGAAACCCTTAGCCACCAGTCGGGCTTTGAAGGCGTCTACCTTGCCATCCATGCCGATCTTCTTCTTGAAGACCCACTAGCACCCTACGGGCATACACCCCGGCATGTGATCAACTAAGTCCCAGACTTGATTATCTGACATGGATTGAATATCGGATTCCATTGCTTCTTTCAACTTGGTGGACTTAGGGCCCAACACAGCGTCCTGGTATTTGGTAGGCTCATTAGAGACCACTACCATGTCGGTGCCCTCAGATATGTTAAAACCATATCTCTCTGGCTCATGCCAACTTCTACCAGATCTTCTATTAGGCAATGGGTTTACATCATCTCCAGCATCATCATGCTGAGAGTCAACCCTTACAGGTTGTGAGCTAGTCCCAATATCAGGTTCTACATTGGCAGGCTCTTGAATTTCTTCAAGATCAACCTTTCTCCCACCAGCGTCTTTGGATACCAATTCCTTCTCAAGGAACATTGCCCTTCGAGTAACAAATACCTTGTTCTCCGAAGGTTTGTAAAACAAATATCCGATAGACCCAGTAGGATAACCAATGAAAAAGCATCTTTTGGCCCTGGGCTCCAATTTGTCCTCAACCTCACACCTCCCATAGGCAGGAAAACCCCAGACCTTCAAATATGAAATGGATGGAACCTTTTCATGCCACTTCTCATACGGTGTTTCCTTAACCTTCTTTGTTGGTACAGGGTTAAGGATTCTACCAGCAGTCTCTATCGCATATCCCCAAAACGTAACGGGAACGTCCGTACGAACTGTCATGGACAGAACCATATATAATAATGTCCGGTTCCTACTCTCCGCGACACCATTTAATTGTGGCATCCTAGAAGGGGTTAATTGCGAGACAATCCCACAATCCCTTAGATGTTCTTGGAACTCAGAACTAAGATACTCACCGCCTCTATCAGATTGTAGCATCTTAATTCTTTTCCCTAGTTGATTTTCTACCTCGTTTTGATAAGTCTTGAATACTTCAAAGGTATCCGACTTTTGTTTCACCAAGTAGACATACCTATATCGACTATAATCATAAATAAAGGTAACGAAGTAGCGGGAATGATCTCTTGTGGCATGCTTGAACGCACCACACACATCAGTGTGAACGATATCCAACAAGTCTTGCGCCCTCTCACATATACCGGTGAAGGGTGCTTTGGTCATCTTGCCCAATATACAAGATTTGCATACTTCATTAGACCCGTGGTGAAATGATTCCAAGATCCCATCCGCTTGGAGCTTGGTGATGCGTTTCTTGTTTATGTGGCCTAACCGACCATGCCATAGAGATAATTTATCCAAAACACTTTTGGATTCCGAATCAACATTCATGATTGATTTATTGTTTTGCAAGCTTAGGCTTGTCTCATATATGCCATGACATGGAAAAGCTTTGAAATAAATGACATGATCTTTGTAACATAAAATGCTACCATTCTCAAATTTAAAGTTAAAACCATTTGTTATACAAGGCATACAACGAAATAATGTTTCTAGACACGCAGGGCGAAAAAGATACATTTAACAAAACAATAGATAAGCCGGAAGGAAAGGCGAGCTCCATACTCCCAATCTTCTTAACCGGGTCAACCGCCTTGTTTCCCATGATGAGATCCAGCTCTCCATCAACCAGGTCCCTACTTCTTCTTAGTATATAAACATTATTACAAACATGAGTACCACACCCGCTGTCTAAAACCCAGGCGTTAGAAGTAGAAATGTTATGGAGTTCAATCATGTACGTACCGGAGGCAGCGGCACCTTTAGCTTGAAGCTTCTTGAGCTCCTCCGTATACTTGGGGCAACTATGCCGGTAGTGACCCTTTTCCCCGCAGAAGTAGCAGGTTGCCTCTTCCGTACAGGTGGCAGCGGGAGCCATTGGCCTTGGCCTTGCCTTTCCCCTTCCCTTCGAACCCGAAGCGGGTTGCTTCCACTTCTTGCCACCTTCGTTGATGGTAAGGACGGTAGTAGAGGTGGAGGGCATGTGGGAGGCAATGAACGGACCATATGTGGGAGGCAAGGATTGGAGGATGATATCAACCGCCAACTCCTTCCCCATGGGAAAGCCCAACTCCTCAAGCTGATCCACGTACCCTTTCATTTTTAGTACGTGGGAGCTAATATTGCCGCCTTCCTGCATCCGGCTACCGATGAAGGCCTTGATGCACTAATAGAGTTCTTGCCTATCCCGCTATTGGAACATGTCCTTCAGCTGAGATATCATCTTAAACGCACTCACTTTCTCGAATTGCCTTTGCAATTCGGGACTCATGATCGTTAGCATAAGGCAAGTCACGTCGTTTGTGTCCTTGAGGCGTTTTTCATACGCCTCTCGGATGGCCCTCGCCGCGTTGGTAGCAGGAGGTTCCGGAAGAGGTAACTCATGGACCTCTAGATTCATTTCATGACGTAGGACAATTCTCAAATTCCTATGCCAATCCATAAAGTTTGGCCCCGTGATTTCTCATTTTCCAAAAATGGACGGAGTGACATGTTGGTGGTGTTGGTGTTTCTAGTAGATGCTATCTACAAGCAAAGTACAAAATTGGTTAGTTATGATGTATTAAATCCTTGTTAAAATAATTACCCACTTGTTATAGAAACAAATTATATTAACAAGGGCTAAGAACCTCAAAATACCCTAATCCATGACAGGTTTTCCGCGGATCACTTCATAGAGCTATTTTAGGCCGGTAAACTCTTTACCAATTGCAATCCGTGATCACAACTCTTAGATACTTGCGGGATCCTAGGTACTCTTAGCACCCATTTGGCATGTTTGATACCTCCACACCAATTCCTCATTAATCCACTTTGATAGCTCGGCCTGTGAGCCAACGGGCAAGACTAAGTCATCTAAAAAAAAATTCGAATGACCCGATGTGTGCTCCTCCCACTTGATCCATCGCGTCTCCTACCAACCTCCGGATCCAAGTACGCCAAGACACCCTCCATGGTCCTTGTTGGTTGCTTCGGTTCTCCTTTTACAATTTACAAATTTAAAAGGAAATGGCATGCAAGCCACAATTTACTGTTCTAAGCTAATACTACTAATTACAAAGAATAGAAAATCGGCATGCAAGCCGTTAAACATACAAACCGAATAAATAAATTAATTGTTACAAACCATTGTGGTACAAACCACCAAATGAATGAATACATTAATTTATCCAACCAAACACATCACATAGGTCTTATGGCTCATAATGTTACCGGATGCAAATATTACATCCACATACAAGAAATCCAAAACTACACATGGTGTGCCACACAAAACCATGTCAATCTTATATCTCATGGTTAAGATTATCTAATCACTCAAGGCACTAATAATCCTATGTACATATGCATTAGGAACCTTAAACAAGTCAAAATTCCATATTCATATTTACACAATGTAAGTATATGCAATTAACCATTTTCATGCCAAAATGTTAATCCACATATAAATACACCAACCAAGACAGAAGGCAACTTAATCTAATCACAACTCAAATTCTGGAACAATTCAAGAAAGTACAAAATGCCCAAAAATCCAACAAAATTGATTTAAGGCAAAAACTTGCATTCTGCTAGTAGAGGTTAGCGCCGCTAAACCCTGGACAGAACCAAAAATCACATTTTTTGGATTTTCCAGGCCACCAAGTGCAAAACTAGTGTAGAGGTGGCTCTGATACCTCTGTTGGGGTTCGTGGTACAGAGCAACGGAAGCATGCATGTAATACAATCACATTTTTTAAAGACAAAACAAAACCATATGATGAACCCCTTAAGTGTACCAAGCTCTACAACAAAGATTTGCAACTTAAACAGAAAAAAAGAGAAGAAATATACCCCTGAGGTCTCTGTTTGATTGTGTGAACAAGTGCTCCAAGCTTGAACTCCTTCTTGAACTACTAATGTCCACCCCGGGCTTAACAAGATCTTGGTGTACTAGCACCCCAAAATATCCTTCTCTTGATGAAGATACTATTCTGGAATAACAACATTCAAAAACCACCAGGAACTCCTTGCTCTCTCTCTCTCTTTTACTTAGCCAACTCACAAATAGTTCTAAGTGTGTATAACTCAATTTCACCAAGTGTATTAACAAGAGAGAGTGACAAGCCTTTTATAGAGCTCCACATGACTCTAGAACTCCCAAAGGTCGGTGAAGACCAAATGATTAAGGAGCCATGCATTGGTGGAGAGAGGAGGTGAAAAGAATAAAGTTGCTTCTGTCAGGAAGGGTTAGCGCCGCTAACCTCCCACATGTAGCGTCGCTAACTACTAAAAGTTAGCGCCGCTATTGGGGCTACGATCGCGACGATCTGGTTAGCGCCGTTAACCTAGTCCACGAAGCCAACTATAATTATTTATTTTTTCTCACCCTCATCTTTTAGGTTGTTGTCAAGATCAACCCCCGGCGTGTGACCCGATAGGCCCATACGTCATCGGCAGTGATCATTTGGCGTACGTGCGTCAGTGGGCATACTCCAACACCAACATATAGTCGATACATGTATGTCTACTTGGTTAGACAAAAGTTGGATACCTTTAAGGTATTTAAGACTTATCAAAACAAGGTAGAAAATCAACCAGGGAAAAGAATTAAGATGCTACGGTCGGATAGAGGCGGTGAGTATCTTAGATCTGAGTTCGGTAACCATCTAAGAGATTATGGGATTGTCTCGCAATTAACCCCTCCTAGGACGCCACAATTAAATAGTGTCGCCGAGAGGAGGAACTGAACATTGTTAGTTATTGTTCGGTCTATGATGTGTCACACGGATGTTCCCATTACGTTTTGGGGATATGCGATTGAAACGGGTGGTAGAATCCTTATCCTCGTACCAACAAAGAAGGTTGAGAAAAAACCGTATGAAATGTAGCTTGGAAAGGTTCCATCCATTTCATATCTTAAAGTCTGGGGTTGTCCTGCCAACGTGAGGCGTGAGGTTGAGGAAAAATTGGAGCCCAGGGCCGAAAGGTGATTTTTCATTAGTTATCCTCCTAGGTCTATGGGATATTTGTTTTACAAACCTTCGGAGAACAAGGTGTTTGTTGCTCGAAGGGCAGTGTTCTTAGAGAGGGAACTACTATCCAAAGACGCTAGTGGGAGAAGGTTGATCTTGAAGAAATTCAAGAACCTGCTAATATAGAACCTGATGTTAGGGCTAGCTCACAACCTGCAATGGTTGAATCTCAGCAAGATGTTGCTGGAGATAAGAATGTAAACCCATTGCCTCTTAGGAAATCTGGTAGAAGTCGGCAAGAGCCAGAGAGATATGGTTTACACATGTCTGAGGGCACCGACATGGTAGTAGATTCTAATGAACCTACTAGATACCAGGACGCTGTGGTGGGCCCTGAGTCTGTCAAGTGGAAAGAAGCAATGGAATCCGAGATTCAGTCGATGTCGGATATTCAAGTCTGAGACTTGGTTGATCCCGTGCCCGGGTGCAAACCCGTAGGGTGCAAATGTGTCTTTAAGAAGAAGATCGGCGTGGATAGCGAGGCAGACACCTTCAAAGCCCGACTGGTGGCTAAGGGTTTCACTCAAACTCATAGTGTAGACTATGAGAAAAACTTTTCCCCGGTGGCTATGTTGAAGTATATCCGGATATATATGTCCATTGTCACATTTCATGATTATGAGATTTGTCAAATGGACGTCAAAACCGCGTTTCTTAACGGAACACTTTCAGAGGAGGTGTATATGCCCCAGCCTAAGGGTTTTGTACATAAAGCGTTTCCGGATAAAGTCTGCAAGCTTAAGAAGTCCATTTATAGGCTTAAGCAAGCTTCTGGAAGTTACAACCTGTGCTTTGATGAGAAGGTCAAAGAGTTTGGCTTCTCTAAAAGCAACGATGAGCAATGTGTTTACATTAGAGCTAGTGGGATCATAGTTGTATTCCCAGTTCATTACGTAGATGATATACTACTAATTCGGAACGATGTCCCAACTTTGCAAGGTGTAAAAGCCTGGCTAGGATGTTGTTTCTCAATGAAATATCTTGGGGATGCAGCTTATATCCTTGGGATTAAGATCTATAGAGACAGATCTTGCAGGTTGATCAACTTGAGCCAGAATACGTACATTGACAAGGTCCTAAAGAGGTTTAGGATGGAAGACTCCAAGAAGGGGTTCGTTCCTATGTCACATGGTTTGGTTTTGAGCAAGACTCAATGCCCGAGTTCCCTAGAGGAATGGGAAATAATGAGGCGAGTTCCTTTTGCTTCAGAAATAGGCTCGATCATGTACGTCATGTTATGTACAAAGCCTGATGTCTCTTGTACATTGAGTATGACAAGTAGATATCAAGCAAATCCTGGTAAGCATATTGGATGGCAGTGAAGAACATTCTCAAGTATCTTCAGAGGACTAAGGAGATATTCTTAGTATATGAAGGAGCGGGAGAGCTTAGGGTAACTGGATACTCTAATGCCAGCTTCCAAACTGAGAGGGATGACTGTCGATCTCAATCGGGGTTCATGTTCCTTTTAAATGGTGGTGTTATCTCTTGCAGCAGCTCCAAGCAAGACACTGTAGCCAATTCGATGACTAAGTCTGAGTACATTGCGGCCAGTGAAGCTGCGAAGGAGGCTGTTTGGATGAGGAAGTTCATCCTAGATATGGGAGTGGTTCTTAGTATTTCCGACCCTGTTGAGGTATTTTGGGACAACGAGGGTGTTGTCGCTTTAGCGAAGGAACCAAGGTCTTACCGACGCACGAGGCATATTCCGTGGCAATATCATTATATCTGGGACGTGGTGGAGAGTGGAGACATTGTTATCGGCAGAGTACACACGGATAGCAACGTGGCGTATCCGTTCTCCAAACCTTTATTGCAGGCGAAGCACGATGCTTAGACACGTGCTATTGGGATTAGATTTGCTAGCGATTTGGTTTTTAATGTATATTTGGTTATTATATTTGATGTATTTACCATTTTGGGAATATTCATCAGTATTGTATTTATTGTATTTATCGATTATTAAATAGAGATTTCGTAATACGCTAGTTGTGGGAATTTTTTTAAATCTTTACTTTGTTCCAACGTAGCATGTTTTACTCTTCCCTGAATGTGTTATCATTCTAAATGTCCACAGTCGGTCATTCTTCTCGGGAAGGATGTCGGAATAAAGACCGACGGAAGTGATTGGTCATGTGTCCAATGGGGATTGGGACACGGGGACGCAATACTTCCCCTGTACTTGAAAGGGTTTCAAGTGACTGGACGACCTAAACCTGAGTTCACTTTGTGGTACTTGTCATGAGTGAATCAGGATGACAATATCAATTCATCCTTATACTGGAGATGCTTGTGTCTGCATCACTTTGGTCTGCTTTGTTCTAGTTGCTTTCAAACACGGTCTATAACTTGCTATTAAAAAGGGAGTGATTGGACAAAGTATGGTCAATGTGGTGGGCAATGTAGTCAAAGCAATTTGTTCCTCTGTTGAGAGAGATATCCCTGGGCCCCTCGATGATTGGTCGCTGACACCAAAATGCATGGCCGTGCTCAAGTGTGCAATGATTTATGTATTCGATTGCAACTTGTATATTTTAGTCACCACCAGTCTAGATCGAGAAACATAATCGTGAACGAACGGAGAATGAATTAATACCATGTCTCGTGTTCACAAGGATAACGTGAACAAAAGGATGTTTGATCCCTTATCTATAGAACTATTTCACATAAGTTAAAGTTTGGTTTTTGCTGAAGATAAAACCCATACTGACTTGGGAGCAAAGATGTCTTACTAGAGGCCGCTCTTTGTATGTGATGCATTAGGTACGGTGAGTCATGTGCAAGTGGGAGTCTGTTGGAGTATGCCTACTGACACACGTATTAGTCACTGCTGATGATGTATGGGCCTATCGGGTCACACATCAGGGGGTTGATCTTGACAACAACCTAAAAGGGAGGGTGAGAAAGAATAATTACATGATGGTTGGCAGGCTGGACAGGGTTAGCGGCGCTAACCATGTTGTCGCTAACTCGGCCGCGATAGCGGCGCTAACCTTTAGAGATTAACGATGCTAAGGTTGGGCGGTTAGCGGCGCTAACCCACCTGACAGCATGCAACTTTATTCTTTTCACCTCCTCTTTCCACCAATGCATGGCTAGCCTCATGATTCGGTCTTGGCCGACCTTGGGGAGTTCTGGGGGCACTTTTGGCTCTCTAAAAGACATGCATATCGCTCTGTCACACTCTTGGTCAAGTGAGTTCAAAAACCACATAGAAATATCTTGAGTGTTCTAAGTTTGCAAGTGAGAACTAAAAGAGAGAGAGTTCCTGGTGGTTCAAGGTGTTGTTCCCGGAGTACAATCAAGTAGTGAGTTGTACTTAAGAGGGGTGCTATTACACCAAGGTTACACAAGGCTCGGGATGGACTTGGATAGTGGAGAAGAAGGAGTTCTAGCTTGGAGCCTTTACATACCACTACCATCAGAGACATCAGGGGTATAAATCTCTCCCTTTTCTCCTTTTAAGTTGTAGTTTTAGTTGTAGAGCTTGGTAGCACCATTGGGTACTTTTGTGGTTCTTTACATGCTTTTAAATTTAGTTCATGCTTCCGTTGTGCTTAACCACGAACCCCAACACGGTCAACCATAACCGGTGACCTTTTCCGGTTAACTTTAGTTCAGAATTTTAATTCCAGAAATTCCTATTTAATTCAAAATTCAAAATTTAAAACATAAACTTTTTTCATCATTCAAATTTTAAAAATTAAATTTATCAACATAGAAGTTGTTGATAAAAAAGATTGAATTTCTTAGTTTTGAGGTTTATCTTTTAATCTTAAAACTAAACTAGTTTTGATTAAAAACCTTAAACTATCCATATTAACACAACTCGTTAATAATATATATATATATATATATATTTTCAACTACATAAAATTAAACCTTTTATAGTTTTAATCCCTTTTAACAAGTTAAACCTAACTGGTTTAACTTTTCTGATTAAAAAATAAAAACTATAAAATCATACAATTTAAACAACAAACTGAGATTGACATAGAACCAATCCCTGAACTTCGAAATATATATATAAAAACATATAATCATATAATTTAAATAAACTGTTTATAGTTTTAATCCTTTAACCGGTTAAACCTAACTGGTTTACCTTTCTGATCAAAGGTTTAAATCTACAAACCTTATCCAAAAACCAACTGTTTTTAGATAAACTAGGATTGACATGAACTTGTCCATCCGTTGTTATTTTCGAAAATCACTATACACACATTAACATCAAAAACCATAATAATAATGGATATGCCAACACATTGTGATAAACTGAGCCGAGCCTCTGATACCACTGTTTTACAGGTCACAATTCATACTTGAGTTATCCTGATTTACAACCAAACTGGTTTGAACCAACCCAAAATTGTACAGATATAATACAGTTATTATTCATTAAAGCGGAAACAAAATAATAAACAAAATCCTAAAACCCTAAAGGATTAATGATCTTAGCTTATCACAAGTGTGTATGCCATGTATATGGATTTCAAATTATATGTGTGTGTCTATATAGCCATTATCGAAAATATGCAACCACAATAAACAAGATTGGATTAAACTTAGAACAAAACATGCAATCAATCCAATACACAAAACCTTGAAATCGAAATATGTATATACATACATATACCCATCGATTTCACCATAGCCATCAAGAACATGTTTAGATGAAGGTTATACCTGAACTGCTCAAAGATAGTCCACCCGTAATGAGGTACACCAAGAGCCTGCTAGAAAGGGTTGATTCACACTAGGCTTGATGCACACTTGAAAGTTCTTGAACTTTCCTGTTGCCTTAAGTCACCAAAATCGACAACCCCTTTGGAGAAGGCGGGTTCGGGCGTCGATCACTAAAGGGAGAGAGAGTAGTTTCCTTTTATTTGTTATATGTGATTAACCCTAATTTCAAAGGTTTAAACCTCTCTTTATAGATAACTGTCATAATACCTATCTTCCACAGTGTGAATTATGTTCTTGAATTACGTACCCTCACATGTGTGACCCTTGAGTGTCTTATGGCATTGGGCGATCATCAGGGTTCGATGGCTATGCACACAAATCCTATCAGACTCCCACTTGTGCTTAGCATCGACCCGTGATCTTGATGATTCTCGCCTAAGGGTGCTTCTAGACAAGTCCTTAGGTTAACCAAGAAAATAGAACTCTTATACCCAGGTGTGATAATTAAATCCTTATAAAACAAACTATTTCATAATTTATAAAACTAACTGTTTTATAATAATGCTTCATAAGAACCCCCTGTCTTATGATCGGGTGTACTTTAGGCTTTTCCCTCTACATCACGATGTTTTGATTGTGAGTGTGAGCATGGTATGAGTCAACTTTGAAAACTCAGAACCGTTTCTCGATCCGATTTCGACTGAGTGATAAACGACAAATAACAAATCAGTTCGTTTGGGCATGGTCATGCACTGCTACAATTTACATCATTCAAGGGGCCTCGAAACATCTCTCCTCAAAAGGATGTGCAGAATGCCTATCACATACTTGCATTTGGCAACACGCTTTCCGCTGACACCATATACGCCCGTTATTGCTACCTAGTTATGGCGTAGTGTTAGATGCGACACAAATGCCAGAAGTCCACACATCCCAAACCAAATACCTTAGGCTTGAGGATAACCTATGTGATGAATACCTTTGACTCGTTAACCACGCGGTATTCTTCACGATGTCACTATCTGATATCCACACCCATGGTGGTGGTGTTTGCGCTTGTTGATGCCATCTAAAATTGCAAAGTAGTTTTTAGTTAGTTTAATATCATATCTTGTTAAAAAAATTTACCCATAATGAATAAAATTTAACAAGGCTAAGAACCATATATCATCCCACCATGTGACGGGGTTACCGCGGATCACATGATAAAACTATTTAGGTCGACAACCATTTTGCCAATTGCAATCTCTATTGCAATCCTTAGCGCCTTGCGAGATCCTACGACATCTAATGGTCATTTGGCATGTTTGATCCCTTCTTGAACCAATTTTAAATCTTGAAAATTTGGTTAACTCGTGCTAAGCTCGACAATTAACCAAGATTTCAAACCTAAAATTGCAAATCGTCCGTCAAGACATACGGTAACAAACTCACCAAAGGTTGCTCGTGCTAAGCTCGACAACCAAAATTGTGTATTCGCCACACTCACCTTCCACACAGTTTTATGGGAATTGGCTTGTGCTAAGCTCGACAACCAAATCCCATAAGACTAGATTCGGGTGGTATCGTCTTACGGATGGTGCATGATTTACGTTTTGTGGAAAGACGGGCTTTTGTTTCCGGTTTGGTTTTAGATTAACTTGTTAATGACAAATCCTATTTTCACTAGGTGGGTTAATCTTGTATGTGAGCGCGCGAGAGAGTTGAAAACCATTTTTAGCAAATCTCTTGTGATTTTGGTAATTTTCATAAAAATATCTAGCATGCGAATCTTAAGCAATCCATTCATACAAAATCACATTACACGCATAAAATACTATAATTGGTAACCCTTGCCATAAAAACCTATGTGTTCTTCCCGAAGCCAAACGGGAAGAACTTGGTCACTTCTAAGGGACAAAGTCTCCAAGGCGAGCTCCCATTAACGCCGCCATCTCCATTGGATTTCACCGGCTTCATGGACACGATACTCCATCTTCTTTGACCCCATCTTGTGTGTCATCATCCACCAAAAAGTAATACATATAATAGAATAAAAAAATGGCATGCACCCCATAATATACCTATTTATCTAATACAATTACATGGATGAATAAAATGGCATGCAAACCACATTATTATTACAAATTTACCATAAGAATAATAACATAACCAACCAAGCATCCAAACACACACAATCAACCAAATGGTCTAGGCAAGGTTACCAACTTATATATCCACATACAACCAAACATATATAATAGCTACTGGAATAATACATAACAACACCAAAATAAAAATACCAGAAGCTCAAAATAATGTCAAAAACCTGAGATCAAAAACTGTTTTTAACTAGTAACAAAACTGTTTCAGCGACGATAGCGCCGCTAACAAAGAAGAGTTAGCGCCGCTAACCCTGTTCGACATAAAACAAACATTTTCGATTTCGAGTTTTTCAGGCCACCAAGTGCATAAGTAACATAGAGGTGGCTCTGATACCACTGTAGGGATTTCAAGGGCACGCAACGGAAGCAATAAACAACATAAAAGCCTATAAAACGAACATGCAAGGCATAAAACATGAAATCCCATACATGAATCATACTCTATGTAAAGAAATGCAACAAAGAGAAAGGGAGAAAAGATTTTACCAGTCTCCTAAGCTCCAGAAATCGAGTTGGGTTGATGATCTTCCTCCTTGCTCCAAAAACGAATCAACTATTGGATGGCACCCCGGTAACACGTCAACCTCTTGTGCTAGCAAGCTCCTTTGTGATTCTTCTCTCAAGAAAACCACTAAAGAACAACAACAAACTCAGCCTTTCTGGAACCTCTTCTCTCTTAGTAACTCTCTTACTAACTCTCTAAGCCGTAGCGGCTCTAACCCATAAGTGTTAGCGGCGCTAACACTTTATGGTTAGCGGCGCTAACGCGACCTGCGATGTTAACTTTGGTATTTTGCCAATTTTGGTCCCTTTACTTTAGTTGTTTTCACGTTTGACCCCGGTGTATGACCCAATAGGCCCATACATCATCGGTAGTGATTTAAACGATGTACTTGCATCAGTGGGCATATTCTAACATTATCACCCTAATCGATGTTTCCACCAAGATAGGTAGTCATGGACAAGATTTTTGACTAATAACCTTATTATTCATGGATATTACCAAAACATACAAAATATGTGAAGAGTAATGGGATTAATAATGTACTCTCCATATTCACCCTCCTGGAATATAGTACATAATTAATACTGGTCCATCGTCTCAATTCACCGCGTCTATTTGTATTACTATGTTGGTTCAAGTGGACTTATCACGGATCACTTCTTGAAACCACAACATTACTATAAACTAAAAATAAGTATGCACTAACTAGTGCTCCCACTTATTTTGCTAGACAAATTGTTTTCCGCAAACCCTGAAAAACAAGTCCAGTCCTTCTAGTTTTATTATATTCCCTAAACTCGGAGAACTGGATTAACTCCTCGTTTCTAAATATATAAAATTATTCCATAACCATACTTGGTTGTATTGTAGATGTATATATGCTCTTCTATTCCAAAAAATAGACTGAATAAATAAACCCTCTTGTATATACTAACTCGTAAACAAAATTAGACATTTAGTGCATAAACACTATCTAATAATCTGTTTATTATCCTCAAATCTTAACTCTTTTTAATATGTTTAATATTGGTGACATTGAAATTCAATATATAACTATGACCTTCTGGGACTAGTCAATTTACTTGGACCCATTTTGAAACCTTAAAAAATTCCCGTTATTAAGATTATATATGTACTTGAATTTCAATAAGCTAATAATTTCCGTGCTTATCTAAGCACTTATTTTCTTGTTCGCAGATATACATAAAAGTATATTAATTTATCAAAAAACTGATAAATGTCTTAGCGTAGCTCAATTGCTTCCACTGACTACTATGAAAACGTAACATTACTTAAAACAGTTTATTGACTTGGTCAAACTTGACCAAAAAGTCAAATCACTGATTTTAAGTATAAATCTAAAACTTAGATTTCGAATGAGAATCTTAAAGTTAATGAAACCTTAGACTTGGATTTTCTAATATCCATTATTTCCTATTATTGAAATTGGTTTCTTAAAAACTTTATATCACCACAATTATGATAAACTTGTATAAATTCTTAATTAAAACATGTGAGTTCTCCTTGGTTATAATACCTATTATAATCAAACTCATATATGTTTCACCTTTAAACAGACATTTAGAAATAATGACTAGTATTTCAAGTGTTTAACTTTAGTTCAAAACTTGAACTTGTTTTCACAAATACTTATAATTACTTGATTAAATAACCTCTCTAATGTGTAACAACAACTGTGTTATTTCAAGTACATCCATAAGTTATAGTCAAACAATTTTAATATTAATCATATTACTCAAATGACAACCACTGCATATGGACTAAATTACTAATAAGTCAAAACTTTTGCTTGTTAGTCACTCTCTAGTCACACTTGACTAGATATACTTTTAATCTACGCAAAAGGACATATCAACCAATAATTCATTAAGGTTTTAATAAAGAAGTCTTCAAAACCATTACATATAATTTGGAAAAAATTAGAATAAGTAAAACTATGAACTAAAAATGTCTTTCATCTTGTACGTAGTATCCACCAGCATTCCAAGACATTATTTTTCCTTCTTATTGACCTAATTGCAATAAACGATCGCAAAAGTCAAATACACCACTTATATACAATAAGTTGAAAGGAAAAATACTGAAGTTAGTCAACGAAAGTACGTGTGGCGGTTCCACCACCCTCGTGACGCTTCGGGCAGTTAGCCTTATAGTAGCCAATTTCACCGCACTTGAAGCACCGGTTCTTGGCTCTTGTTTATAAATACTTGATGGATTATTCGGATAGAGAATAACAGCACAAGTTCTGTGACCAAGTATTTATAGATATTTGTCAGGGGTACAAATATTGGAGGTGATCTGCATTAGTCTAACTTCATTGAGCCAACGACATGAGTTAGATGATTGGTTATCCTTAGAGCTTAGATGTTTGGTTTGGGGCACGTGGACTTCTGTACTTTGAAACGTTCTAACGCTAAGCCGTAACTGGGTAGTAATAACGGGCGTATCTGGGTACAGCGGAAGATGTGTGCTCAAATGCAAGCAGTCAAGATGGGATTTGCACCTTCTCTTATAGATAGGAGATATTCCAGGGCCCCTTGAGGGTTGAGACTAAATGAAATGTGTGGCCGCGCTCGGATAAAATGATGAACATCATTCGGTAACTCCATAACTGCAGTTAGTCGAAAGCAGAAGTCGAGAAACATAATCTGGATTTTCAGAATAGATCACGTGCTCTATGTCTGGAATGCACATTACAAGATATCATGACACGAAAGGAAAAGCCGGGTAATCCAAGTAGGTGATTACAGAATCTCTGGACATAAGAGAACTTATAGTCGTGGTCAACCAAAGTGTCTGGCTGGGGACCTCCTAAGGCTCGTGATGAACAAGGGAGTGTAACTATCGTGCCCAAGTAGGAGTCTGATAGATTATGTGCAGGGATAGTGTACAGGTGTCATCACATCCATGGACCCTATGAGTCCCTAAAGGGTCACACAGCTGTACACCCAGATCATGAACTTGGAATAATTCAGTGTGTATAAAATAGATAATTATTAGTTGATTAATTATCAGGAAAGAGGAAATTAATAAATAGATATTTCTTAATAATGAGAAAGGATATTAAAATATTAGTTAAATATTTAATAAATAAAGTTTAGTTGGAAATTTTTTAATTAACAGTTGTTTAATTAATAATAACTGAACTTGGAGGGCTTGTTTTGTACTAGGATTAAAGTTATAGATTATGTACCGGGCTTTAAGGTCTAAGGGCTTAGGCCCAGGAAAATATCTATAAAAGGGGGTTTAAACCTTACTTTAAACATAATTCAAATTAACTGAAGTTATCTAATCCTAATGACATAAGCCTCCTCCCTCCCTGTCTCCCTCTGCGTTCAACCGGACCACCACACACTATGGTTCTCGGCGGTTTTCCGTGGCGTACCGGCGGACGAAGGCGGCGGCTTCACGGTGGCCCTGCGGCGGCGCCCTGCAAACCTGCGGCACAAACCTCGAGATCGCAACCCCCTTTGGGGCGGGTTTTATCGGCGGTGACTGTTTGGGGTAAAAACCAAGGGTGGTTTTTATCGGGTATCGATTACACACACAGATTATTCAGTTTTGGCGGTCTAGCAGCTAGTTCTAGGGTACAGTAGCTGTATATCCCCCATCAGTAGTTTCAGAGTATAATTTCTATCTCTTAGAAATAACTAATTTTAAACCTGTGAATATTGCATGATATATATCTGTTTTATGTTTTTGGTTATTATTTCCCCACCTGATCCAGTTGGGATCCTGGGAATGAGATTTGCAAGTATATTTTCCGCTATGAATGTTTGTACCCTGTAAATCCCTACATATATCACCACAAGTATGATACGCTTGTATAAATTCTTAATAAAAATATGTGAGTTCTCCTTGGTTATAATACCTATTATAATCAAACTCATATATGTTTCACCCTTAAACACACCTTTAGAAATAATGACTATTATTTCAAGTCTTTAATATTAGTTCAAAACTTGAACTTGTTTTCACAAATATTTATAATTACTTGATTAGATAACCTCTCTAATGTATAACAACAACTGTTTTATTTCAAGCAATTCCATAAGTTATAATCAAGAAATTTTGATATTAATCATATTACTCAAATGGCAACCAATGGATATGGACTAAATTACAAATAAGTCAAAACTTTGACTTGTTAGTCACTCTCTAGTCACACTTGACTAGATATACTTTTAATCTACGCACAAGGACATATCAACCAATAATTCATTAAGGTTTTAATAAAGAAGTCTTCAAAACCATTACATATGAATATTGCAAAAAAATTAGAATAAGCAAAACTATGAATTAAAAATGTCCTTCATCTTGTACGTAGTGTCCACCAGCATTCCAAGGCATCCTTTTACTTCTTATTGACCTATTTGCAATAAACGATCGCAAAAGTCAAATACACCATTTATATACAATAAGTTGAAAGCAAAAATACTGAAGTTAGTCAATGAAACTACATGTGGTGTTTCCACCACCCTCGTGACGCTTCGGGTAGTTGGCCTTATAATGGCCAATATCACCGCACTTGAAGCACCGGTTCTCGGCTCTTCCTTTGTATGGTTTAAAGTTTTTGCCCTTACCCTTGCCTTTTCCTTTGCCATTTCCTTGGCCTTGGGTGCAGATGGTACGGGCTCGGTTTTACCCTTGCCACTTCCTCTTTTTAGCAACTCCATTCTCCACCACTAGGACATCGTTGGACTTGTTACCCAGATTCGACTCTGCTGTCTTAAGCATAGAATGCAACTCAGCAATGGATTTCACCATGTTGTTCATGTTATAGTTGACTATGAACGACTTATAGTCATCAGACAGCGAGTTAAGAATCTGGTCCGTTGCCAGCTGCAATGGACCGGGTGTCCGAGCCTTTCGAGTTGGTCCATATACCCTTTCATTTTCATGACATGGATGCTAACCGAAGTGCCCTTGGCCATCTTGCAAGTATTAAAAGCTTACGTGACATCGTAACGTTCTGAGCGAGCCTGCTCTTGAAACATATCCCTTAGCTGACGGATCATGTCATAGGCCGATGTATCCATCATGCTTGTTTTCAACTCTGGACTTGTTGGGAAAATGATCTCATTAGTTTAGATTTGATGAGACAAAGTTAAGTTTGTAAGATGAGTTCTACGTATAACTTAAACAGAATTATGAAGCTTAGTCACACTCAACACTTATAGTGTTTCAGACTGAGTATAAGCTGAATGTAAACTTAGCATGTGTTCGATCAGTTTATATTATACATTAGTTAAATTATTAATGTGTTTGATAATCTGTGTATGTCACATAAGGTATATATCGAGTATTCAGCTTGATGTGTTTCAAGCTGAGTGACTCAGCTTAGAAGCAGAGTCAGCTTGAAAGAGTTACTAAATTTGTTTTATTTAACTCTTTTGACTTCAAAGGATGAGTTAATAATTATACATGTTAATTCATGTTTGAGTTCGGGTTTGTTCCCGAAGAACTCAGCTTGATGAGTTTCAAGCTGAGTAACTCAGCCTGACTAAAGATAAGAGAATTTAAATGTGTTTTAAATTCTGTTTTAACTCTCTATATCTACGGCGCGGATAAGAATACTCCAGAATCAAGATTGAAGTTTGAAGACTCAAGATAAGAAGATTCAAGATTGAAGATTCTGAGTTATCCGATAGTTAGTTAGCAAATTAGGATTAGTCCAGTTTGTTAGGAACCGTAGCAACATGATTATAAATACGTATCTCCTCATAAGTTTAGAGGTACCACTACGATTCTGTAAAGATTACAGAGCCGAAAACCTCACCTCACCGTATGTGTTACGATTCTTGAATCACTATTTGTCAGTGATCAAGAAACTCACAGATTGCCAGATCATTCGTGTGTTCGAATCATCACATCAGTTGTGATATTTGTAAGTAATATGTGAAAAATCCTGTTTAGAGAGTCTTCAGTGTCTATAATCATAAGTTGATTATAGATTGCTAAGTTTGAGAGATTGAGAGATTTATATTAGATGATTATATATCTAGACTTTCTTACTTGATAATTAATGTAAACATCTATTTATTCAAAGCATTGTAATCATCTTCATATTAATAAAAGCATTCGACTAGTTGTGGTTTGATTTACTGTGTGTAACACTTTTATTTGATTTGTTCAATTTCCGCAGAAAGTGTATTCAACCCCCCTTCTACACATTGTTGCTTGTTGTTATTCTCACCATGGGACCAACAACTGGTATCAGAGCATGTTGAACGATTTCATTAGTTGAAAGTTCAAGATTCTGAGAAAGTTTATAATGTCTACAAGCAACAATTCATCAAACTTTCCACAGATGTCTGCCAAAGGCTATCCCATATTTGATGGGTCTGACTATCCTATGTGGAAGTTCAGAGCCATGCTGTTCCTCAAGTCCATTGACAACCGTATGTCGGATGTTGTCACAAAAGGACCTATAATCCCCAAGATTCTTGCTACTGTCAGTGATACGTCTCCTGGCAGATCTGAAAACGAAACAAGAAAGCCTATTGCATCTTGGACTGATGAAGATTGGAAACTCTTCAATCTGGATGACAAGGCAAAAACTGTTCTGGCAAATGCCCTGACCAACTAAATCTTGCGCACTGTGACTAGGTGTCAAACTGCAAAAGATATTTAGGACACACTGAGTGTTACTTATGAGGGCACGGATCTGGTCAAGCAACATAAGAGAAGTCATTTGAATAGATCTTATGAAAACTTCTTTTCAAAGAAGAATGAATGAAACCTTTTCAGATTTGTTCACAAGGTTTCACTGCTTCATAAATGACCTACTAAGTGTGGGTGTAAATAAAGATGATGCTGAACTTGTGCTGAAATTTCTGGATGTGTTACCAGAGAGATTTAACGATGTAACTACTGCATTGAGGGCTGGAGGAACACTGCACGTGTACAACCTACAGTCCATTTATGGGTTCTTGCTAAATCATGAACAGATCACTGAACACAAGAGAACTTCTCAACAACAACTCAAGGAGTCTTTGGATAAGAATGAAGTTGCATTGGTTGAACAGAAAAAGAAGAAAAGTTCCAAGACACTGGTTGTTGAATCTGAGACTAAGTTAGAATCTCAAGCTGACCACTCAGAATCAGACTCAAGTGATACTGATGATGTTCAGAATATCACTGAGCAAATGGCAATGTTAGCCAGACGTTTGAGAAGAGCTCAAAGGGGAAGAGGAAGATCTGACAGGGGCAAAGGAAAGAGTTCCTTTGATCCTAAGAATGTTGTGTGCTTCAACTGTCAGAAGAAGGGACACATTGCTGCTGAGTGCAGATTAAAGAAGGTAGAATCAACATCAGTTGTTGATAAGAATGCTTACAAAGCTGATAAATAAAAGAAGAAATACACTCAGTTCAAGAAAGGAAAGCCTGAAGACAAACCCAGTGCTGAAACCTGGGATACATAATCATCTACCTCAGATGATGATGCATGTCTGATGGCTCAAGAAGATGAAGAGTTGGAGATAGATGAGGTTGATTATGGTTTGTCCGAGTCAACTTTTGAAGCTGACATGAAGGAAGCTGAGGAAAACAGCAAGCTTATTGACTGGGATCCTGCTTCCATGTATAAGGTCAGTAATTTCAACTCTTATACCGATGAGGAAAAGGGTCTTGCTTTTGATTATCTGCTGAATGATTTCAAGACCGTCCTTAAGTCTCAAAATGACCTCAAAGATGAGATAACTAAACTCAATAATGAGATTAAGGAAAATAAGTCTCTCATTGATGTTGGTAAGAAAGCACAATGTGATCTTGAATGTCAAAGACACATTAATAAACTTCTAAGTGAAGAACTTCAGGAAGCTAAAGACAAAGTTGACCAACTTCAAAAGGTTACTGAGTCTTGCTATAAGTCATCAAAGCTTGCTGAAAAGTGCATAAACCAACATATACCTAAACAGGTAAAGGCTGTACTTGGAGGTGACTATCAAACAACAACTTATGTAGCTGATGATGAGATAGCAAGTACAGATTCTGAGGAAGATAGATAGTTGTTCATGAATTAACTATTATAAATTACCTGATTATGAATGAGTATGATTTTTAGGTTTTTCCCTTTGCTACGCGATATTTCAATTTTGAGCATGAGCATGGAGGGTGTGAACTCAAAATCTCAAGAATTATTTCATGACATCCTTGATTTCAAAACTGCGTGATAAACAACAAAGAACAACTCAGTTCGTTTGAGAACGGCCGTGCACTTACCAGTTTTTAATCAGTCAAGGGCCCAGAAATATCTCTCCTAAAAAGAAGGTGCAAATACCTTCTTGTATATTTGCATTTGGCAATACGGCTCCCACTAAATCTAGACACGCCCCTTATGACCACCCTGTTACGGTGTGGCGTTAGAATGCACTAAGAAGATATTGGTTTCCGAATCCCAAACCAAATACCTCAGGTTTGAGGATAACCTATGTGATAAATACTCTTGACACGAATCCACGAACTATTTTTCAGGATGGGTCAATCCAATATTCGTAACTTTAACAAATATCCGTCAATTTTGGTCCACAAAAACTTTTGCAGCTATATTCGTTACACCTTCGAATCTGCCCCAAAATTACGATGATTTTACAACCCCATCAAGGTTCCCACCATGATAAGTAGTCACGGATAATGTTTTGAATAAAACAAGTTTATTCCTGGATGAACCAAAACATACAAAATGGTGAAAAACAATGAAACTAGTTTCTGCACCCTCCATATTCCACCCTGGAATAAAGATGCATAATTTCTACCATTTCAATGACTCGATTCAGAGTGTTTATCTGAAATTACTTATTATTTTACATTGTAACTTATCACAGAGTATAAAGAAAATAATATGATTATAAACCTAAAAAACTCTAGACCAGTACCTTGAAGTACTCTTTTTTGGGTTTGCTTGAAATTGTTTTGCAACCTAAAACAATTCTAGACTTTCTTATTCTATAAATTCCTTAAACTTGGAGAACCGGAGATAACTCCTTAGTTTCTGAGTTTATAAAATAATCTCTTTGTAACTAAAACTTTAATTACACTTGTAGATGTATTAAATCTTACTAGATTCATACTTTGAAATGATAAAACTATTTATACATACTTGTAAACTTGAGATTAGATTCCTAGTGTATACTAACACTTATCTAATTTCATTACTAAGGATATCAAATATCCTATTTAATCATTTATAGCGTTAATCAACAATCAATATTAACTATTCTAACCTTTTAACCCTTTCAAAAATATAATTTTATGTAAGTCATAACTTGACTTAAAATCATGCAATGACATCTTTATTGAGCACCTCTCAATAAGTCACGCGTTCCTCGGATTAGTCCTTTTTCAATAACTTACTATTTTAGAAAACTTCTAAAATAATCCGATAATTATATACTTTAAAAGTTCATTCTTATATTTATCATACTAGTTAGATAAGTTGATAAATATACTAGTCAGAAACTCTCACTATCTTTTATGAAAAATGTGCATCACTTTAAAACACCCTTTTTGACTTAGTCAATCCTTGACTAATATGCTTAAAACTTGTGTTTTAAACATTTTCTTTTAAACTTAGTTTTTATAAGAAATTTAATTCTTTTATGAAACCAAAAACTTAGATTTCTCATATATCCATTTTTTCAATTACGGAATGTGTTTTCATTAAACCTAACACGATTACAAGTATAAAACACTTGTAAAGGTATTTTAAATTCTTTACTTAAAACACTTAGTATAAAAGGGCCTTGATCATATTAACTATTATAATCATTTTATACTTTCTTAAATGTTTTATCCAAAAACTTTTATCTAGAAATAATAACTATTATTTCTTATTTTAACTTGTTCAATGATTTGAACATAATTTTTCATAAAAACTTTACGGATATAAACTAAAAGTAATTCAAATTTAAAAAATTAAACCATAATGTCAACCAAAAAATTGAAAACATGACAATAATATCCAAAGCTTTGAATAAAAAGTTTAATTACTAAAAAAATGAATTATTAAATATCCAAAAAGCACGTGGGATCTTTAATTCCGGGCCGCTTCACTTTCCATTATCTCCTACAATAAACAATTGCAAGATATTATAATACTCGTAAAAACTTTACAAGTAGAAATTTTTTACGAAGAAGTTAATCACACGATACCTGAGGAGCCAGTCTTGCCTCCTGCTTCATGAACCTTCGGACAATCTTTCTTCAAGTGTCCGATCTCGCCACACTTGAAGCACCGATTATCGGTCATTGCTTTGTTTGGCTTTGACTTCTTGCCCATGTTGTTGTCACAAGCCTTGGGTGCATTCTCGCTGGGCTCGGTTTTACCCTTTCCCTTTCCGTTGCGCCCATTTCTCTTCTTACTTCCACTATTGCCCACTATGAGAATGTCCTTAGGCTTGGTTCCGATACTCTGCTCTGCTGTCTTAAGCATAGAATGCAGCTCTGCCACGGATTTCTCCATGTTGTTCATGTTGTAGTTGACTATAAAAGGCTTATAGTCATCTAACAACGAGTTGAGTATCGTATCCATTGCTAGCTGCAATGGTACTGGGTGCCCAAGTCTCTCTAGGTGGTCCATATACCCTTTCATTTTCATGACACGCGCACTGACCGACGTCCCCTTTTCCATTTTGCACGAGTTAAACTCCCTTGTGGCATCATAAGGCTCTGTGCGGGCTTGCTCCTGAAACATATCCCTTAAATGACGGATCATGTCATAAGCAGGAGTCTCCGTCATGCTTTTCTGCAACTCTGGACTCATTGTTGCAGGCATGAGGCAACTAACATCAAGGGCGTCATTAGAGCGCTTTTGATAAGCCTCCCTGACATCTTCCCTAGCGTTGTTGGCAGGGGGATTTCCTAGAGGTTGTTCTAGGATGTACCATTTTCTCTCGTGCCTTAGCACGATCCGGAGATTTCACTCCCATGTGAGAAAGTTTGGTCCGGTGAACTTATCCTTGTCTAGGATAGAGCGAAGTGAGAGGTTGTTAGTTTTGGTAACGTTGGTTACCATCTACAAATTAAAACTCGGTTTAATTAGTATTTGCAAATAAACTTTTCTAACATATATTAATAAACCCTTAAATAATATATATCAGACCTAGGACCTATATTTCACATACTTGACGCAAGGTTTGGGCACTTCCCGCCATGTCATGCTATTTCTGGTAGGTAATACTCTTTACCAATTGTACCTATCTGATACGACTCCTAGAACTTCGTAGAGTACTTAGATAAAATCTAGTATGTTTAACTCTACTCTAGTGCATTTTGGGCCGGGACTCCCGATTATCACCCAAATATATCGCACCACCTAAGACACTATGAATTCTGGCCGGGAGTCCCCATTATCGCAGAACCTTTCATACCCTTTCCCGTAATAGTTTGAACCCGGATGCCCAAGGTTTGGGCACTTCCGACACCCGAGTACCTATTAACGGCAAAGGTGTACCATTAGATGGGTAGTACACTGATCTAATATTTTTCTTGGGTTTTATAATTAAGTTTAAAAGAAAAACTTAATTTTCTAGTTTTTGAAAAACCATTTTAAAACCATATGTTTTAAAATTATGTGTACCTATACTAGGTGCACAAAGCGGTTTTATAAGTCCAAAAACTTATAATCTTGACAAAACTTTAAATTTACAAAAATTTAACTAATATGACTAACAAACTGAAGTCGTACTCTAGTTTGTCATAAAATTTGGTTTTTCTCTATTTAATAATTGTCTATTATTAAACCGATTCATATAGCATCACACATAAATAAGAGTATGCAATGACCATCTTCAAATCTCCCACTGGATTTGACGTCTCCGGTTTTGTAGAAAAATGTCCAATTCCGTGCTTTTGGTCTTCTTGCCTTTTTGGTCTTCCAAAAAATAATAAATAAAAGTCATATTCTATCACAATTACATAACAGAAAAGGGGTTGTAAGTGGCACGCATGCCTCCCCAAAAACCAAAAAGAACAAAGAAATAAAAACACAACCATAGGTCTAGTTGGCAAAAGACTATAACCAAAACTATCTAACACAACTGGTTAACTCGACCAATATTCAAAAAACTAGAATATCCGAGTTAACAATGAAATATATATAAAATATATCAACAACCACGTAATTATATATATAAACGATAATAAAAGCGATATAACACAAAATCTGATTCGTTTAACTATTCTCAACTACCATTTTTTACTAATAACTATTAATCAAAATATATGAGAAATATAATTATCTTAATTATTTAAATTAACTTGACCAAAATAGTTTTTCAATAAACTTTGAAAAACTAACTTATTCAAGACTTGAATAATACCTATGTCGAGTTTTTGACTAGTTTTTACGGAAAACTAAAACACGACAAAAATTGATCACCATTTTAAATAACAATATCTTGTTTTGTTTCTCTTTATATAAACTTACTTTTAGAGTTTATATATAACGTCTCAACTAGCCGTAATTAATAAACATCCAAAACTATATATTTTAACCGAACTAGTTAAATATATAAATTAATAGTTTATATAAATCACTTATTAATTTTAAAACATAAAATTAATAACTTTGTAATTAACCGAAAAACCTTATTTGGGCCGAGAACCCACTTGGGCCGAACCACCTACTTGGGCCGAGGACTCTATGGGTTGGACACCCTTTTGGACCGAACCCTTTTGGGCCGAGGACCCTATGGGCCTGCTGCTAGCTATCTTGGGCCGCAACCAATTTGCGCCGCAACCAATTTGGGCCGAAAACCCATTTTGGTCTCACACCCCTTGCAACCACCACCGTCCCACCGCCGAGCCACCACCGTCGATCAGGCTATCGACCACCGTCGAATGCCGTTTACTTTGCCCGTGACATGCTCTTGGTTTTTTGATCAAAATCAAGAAATAAAAACTTTTAAAAACTAATCCTTTTAACCTTATTAAAAACAAACTAGTTTTTAATAATCTGATTAAGACTGGATTTAATCAAAAACAAAAAATATTAATTATTAATGTGACCAAAACTTTGTTACACTAATAATTAATAACCTAAAAAACTAGATTTTAACCATTAAACAAAAACTTGTTTAAATCCTTGGTCAAGATCAGGTTTTAGTAAAAAGATTTATTTTTTAACCGTTTAAACGAAGACTTGTTTAAACATTATTGATTAAAATAAAACCCTTTTTATTCTAGATGAAAAACAAAAAACTTGTTTTGATCATCTTTATGGTTTTCGATTTTTATAGAGAAACAAGATGAAGAAGAAAAACTAATTAAATGAATCAACTAGGTTTTTATCAATTAAACAAACTGTTTAATTTTCTTGATTAAAAAACTTGTTTCATTGAAAGTTGTAATCCTTTAACCGTTCAAACTAACTGTTTAAACTTTCTGATCAATAGGATTAAAGCTTTTAACAACTAGATAACAAAAACAAACTGTTTTCTTATCCCTCCTGATTTTCGATTTTGACAAGAACAAGTTGGAGATCAAGAACAACTAAAAACAAGATAAACTACAAACTACAGATCATAGATTCGAGGCTCTGATACCACTATAGGGTTTTAATCTGACGAAACCACCCTAAGAAACAAACTGGTCTAACCATGGGTTTAATTCTACTGGTTCAATCCGAAAGCGAAACTGAATTGAACACAACCCCCTAAACCCTAAAAGGGTTAGGAACTTACTAATGATTATTAACCTATATCAATTGCTTATATTTAGGTTATCATTATTATTATTATTCTTTAGGGTATCAAAGTGTAATTATACTTTTTATATATCTGATTGTAATTTCTCAATTAAGGAATGAAACATTTACGATACCAATTATCTGAGTTGGTATCAGAGACGACTCTCAACCCTAATATCTACGACAAAAAATATACGACTGCCTTGTTCTATCGATTAGAGGCTTCCGAAGAATATTAATAGTCAACCCTGTTCTGTCGTCAACTACATCCTACTTCCGACCATGTTCAGTCGACTAACTACATCAATCGATTAACTACATCAAGGCTTATGTCGATTAACAACATCAGGCTTCTATCGATTAAGTGCATCAGGTATTCCAGACCTGTTCTGTCGATCTCAAAAAAATAATATACGACTGTAATTGCAGCCTCTGTTTTTGCCGAACAACAGGAACAATCATGTAATCACCAATTGCAAACTCATGGCAGCCATAATTCAATTTTCACATCAGGAGAAAACTATTCACAACTCTCACAAGTTTTGCTTTTCTCTCAAACCTACCAACTATGGCTATTGGAGATCCATGATTGAATCTTTCCTTACCTCTCACAATCTTTTTGGTTATGTTGATAGAATTGTACCCTGTCCTGGACAAAAGATCACCAACGATTCTGCAACTACTGATAATCCAAGCTATATTCTATGGATTTGTAATGATGCCCACATCGATATGCTTATCATCTTAATAGTTTCTGAAGACTCCTATCATCATATTCAGGGAAAAACATCACGAGAGGTATGGTTGTCACATGAACGGGCTTATGCTCCTGTTACTTTATCCCATGAATTTAGTCTTAAAAGTCAACTTCTGAGAATCACCATGAAGGGTGATGAAAAACCAGTTGAATATCTCAGTACAGCTTAAGAATATGCAACTACTCTTGCTAACATTGGAGAACCAGTAAAGGACAAGAATTTCGTAATGCTCACTCTTACAGGACTTCAAGAGGAATACAATGGTCTCAAGGCTACCTTACTGGCTCATGTGCCTCCTGTTTGCTTCCATGAATTACTGCTTCCATGAATTACATGGTCTTCTGTGTGATCATGATTATGTCTTCACAAAAATGATGACTGCCACTCCCGAAGCTTTCCTGGCTAATACTTCTTCGGTTCCTCAGCATCATCAGCTGCTGCTTCTTCAGTTCAACAACCGTCCATTGATCATCTTCAACAAAAACTTCAAAGCATTCAATTAATGGCCACTCAATTGGGTTATCAACTAAACCCTATACAACCTCTACGACCTCAAGCTTATTTTGGTTCTCGGTCCTACAACAATAACCGAGGCGGTCGTGCATCTCGTGGCTCTTCTCGTGGCAACTCACGTGGTGGTTTTAACCGTTCTTGAGATAGCAGTGGTACACGACAATTTACTTGGGCTTCCACCCAAAATACCGTCTATGGTTATTGTAACAGGTAAGGTACAGGACATTTACCATCTAAGTGTCAGAATCACTCTCACCAGTCTCAACCTGCTCCACAGGCCAACTTTACAACACGCTCAGAGGCTGACCCATCTTTAGGACCTACTTGGAAGCCCGACACTGGTGCAACTCATCATGCCACTCCAGACTTATCTAGCATGGATAGCTCCGAGGCCTACTACGGTAACGATTCTTTACTTGTTGGTAACGGTAATTCTGTACCTATCTATCACATTGGTTCCTCTAAAGTCTACTCACCAAACAAAACCTTTACCTTATCTAATATCCTTCATGTTCCTCAACTAAAACAAAATCTTTTATTTGTTCAAAAATTTTGTCTTGACAACAATGTTTTCTTCGAATTTCACTTTTTTTTTGTAAAGGACGAGTCTACACGCACTATCCTCCTTTCGGGCCCCAGTGAGCAGGGTTTGTACTCCATTCTCCTTCCACAACTCAAGTCTTTGCCCAAGATTTCCTTCACTGTTGTCAAAGCTTCTTCAAATATTTGGCATCAAAGTTTAGGATATCCTCATGCTTAAGTTTTTTGTTCTATTATTTCTTATTGTTCTTTACCTGTTTCGGCCACATTATCAAATAATTTATGTTCTTCTTATCAATGTGGAAAATCATCAAGATTATCTTTACCTGATTCTACTTTGAATAGCAGTAATATTTTAGATCTAGTTTATTGTGATGTTTGGGGTCCCTCTCCGGAACCATCATTTGATGGTCATCGTTACTTTCTTTTATGTGTTCATCATTGTACTCGTTATATGTGGCTTTATCCCTTAACTCAAAAATTAAATTTTCACACCATTTTTCACTAACATTATCACCATGACTGAACGTCAATTCAACACTAAACTAAAATGTATTTAATCTGACTGGGGAGGGGAATTTCGTTCTCTCATTAATCTTTTTTGCAACCTTGGCATCATCCATCGACGATCTTGTCCTCACACCAGTGAGCAAAATGGATTTTTTGAACGTCGACATCGTCACGTTGTGAAAACTGGACTCACCCTCTTGGCTCACTCCATTCTTCCTCAACGCTTCTGGAACTTTGTTTTTTGAAACCGCCGCATACCTCATAAATCGTCTCCCATCTCGTGTCTCATCCAACAAATCCCCTTTTGAACATGCCTTTAAACGTAAACCTGATTACTCCTTTTTACGTGTCTTTGGCTGTCAGTCTTTTCCTTATCTTCATCCATACAATCTTCACAAAATTGAATTCCGATCTACTCCTTGTATTTTTCTTGGTTATAGCCCTGCTCACCATGGTTATCGTTGTCTTGACCTGTTGGGAAGATGATCTCATTAGTTAAGATTTGATGACACAAAGTTAAGTTTGTTAGATATGTTCTAGATATAACTTAAACAGAATTATGAGGCTTGATCAGACTGAACACTTATAGTGTTTCTGACTGAGTATCAGCTGAGTATAAGCTGAGCATATGTTTGATCAACTTATACTATATCTTAGTAAAATTATCACTACTAAGATATATATATGTATATTGAGTTTTCAGCCTGATGTGTTTCAAGCTGAGTGACTTGGTGTATATACCGAGTCAGCTCAACAGAGTTGCTAAATAAGTTCTAGCTAACTCTTAGGACTTCTAAGGATGAGTTTATTAATATACGTGTTAGTTCATATTGGTTTTCAAGTGTTTTCACGAATAACGCAGCTTAATAAGTTTCAAGCTGATTAACTCAGTCCGAGCAAGAAGTCAGCTTAAAGAAAATTTTAATATGTTTTAAATTTATCTTTTTAACTCTCTATATCTACGGGAAGGAAAAGAAGACTCCAGAATCAGGATTGAATATTGAAGACTCACGATAAGAATATTCAAAATTCAAGATTCCGAGTCATCCGGTAGTTAGTTAGCTAATTTGGATTAGTCCACTTTGTTAGGAACCGTAGGAACAGGATTATAAATACTTATCATCCTGATAAGTTTGGAGGTACGACGACGATAACTACAACGACGACCAAGTGTTGAAGAGCCAAATACCTCACCTCAACTGTATGTGTTACGATTCTTGAATCACTGATTGTCAGTTCAACGTGATCAAGATATTCATAGATTGCGAAGCTATTCGTGTGTTCGAATACTCACATTAGTTGTGAGATTGGTAAGTTTTCAATCTGTGATAAAATTTTGTTTAGAGAGTCGTCCAGTATCTATAATCATAAGTTGATTATAGATAGCTAAGTTTCAAAGATTGAGATATTTATATTAGGTGTTTACATATCAAGAGTTGCTTACTTGATAGAGTCTGTAATCATCTTCTTATTAATGAAAAGCAAAACATTCGGTTGTGGTTTGATTTACTATGTGTAACACTTTATTTTGATTTGTTCAATTTCCGCAGAAAGTGTATTTAAGCCCCCCTTCTATACATCTGTTGCTTGTTGTTACTCTTACAAAGGGACCAACAACTGGTATCAGAGTAGGTTGAACAAGTTCATATGTTGAATTGTTCAAGATTCAGAGAAAGTTCAAGATGTCTATAAGCAACAATTCTTCAAACTTTCCTCAGATGTCTACCAAGGGTTGTCCCATCTTTGATGGATCTGATTATCCTATGTGGAAATTCAGAGCCATGCTATTCCTCAAGTCCATTGCCAATCGTATGTATGATGTGATTACAAAAGGACCAATAATCCCCAAGATTCTTGCAACTGTCAGTGATTCGTCTCCTAGCAGATCTAAAAAGGATATAAGAAACCATGTTGCATCCTAGACTGAAGAAGATTGGAAACTAAATTCTTTGGATAACAAGGCAAAGAGTGTTCTGACAAATGCCCTGACAAATGAGATATTGCATACAGTGACTGGGTGTCAAACTGCGAAAGGAGATCTGGGACAAATTAAGCATTACATATGAGGGCACTGATATGGACAAGCAGCAAAAGAAGAATCACTTGAATATATCCTATGAAAACTTCTTTTCAAAGAAGAATGAAACCTTGCCAAATTTGTTCACAAGGTTTTACTGCTAGATAAATGACCTACTAAGTGTGGGTGTGAAGAAAGATGAAGCTGAACTGGTGCTGAAATTTCTTGATGTGTTTCCAGAGAGGTTCAATGAAGTAACCACAGCACTGAGGGCTGGAGGAACACTGCATGTGTATAACTTACAGTCCATCTATGGGTTCTTGCTCAATCATGAACAGATCACAGAGCACAAGAGAACTTCTCAACAGCAACTTAAGGAGTCTTTGGATAAAGCAGATATTGCATTAGTTGCACATAAAAAGAAGAAAAATTCCAAGGCATTAGTTGTTGAATCTGAGACTGAGTCAGAATCTCAAGCTGACCACTCAGACTCAGACTCATGTGATACTGATCATGTTCAGGCTATCACTGAGCAGATGGACATCTTAGCCAAACATTTGAGAAGAGCTCAACGGGGAAGTGGAGGATCTGACAATGGAAAAGGGAAGAGTTCCTTTGATCCTAAGAAGGCTATGTGCTTTAACTGTCAGAAGAAGGGACACATTACTGCTAAATGCAGATTAAAGAAGGAAGAATCAGCATCAGTTGCTGATAAGAACGCTTATAGAGCTGACAAATACAAGAAGAAATATACTCAGCTCAAGAAAGGAAAGCCAGAAGACAAACCCAGTGCAAAAGGATTATATGCTGAAAACTGGGATACTGAATCATCTACCTCAGATAATGATGTATGTCTAATGCTCAAGAAGATGAAGAGTTTGAAATTGAGAAGTTGATTATGGTTTGTCCGAGTCAACTTTTTGACATGAAGGAAGCTGAGGAAAACAACAAGCTTAGTGATTGGGATCCTACTTCCATGTACAATGTTAGTAATTTCAACTCTTACACCGATGAAGAAAAGGGTCTTGCCTTCGATTATTTGCTAAATGATTTCAAGACAAGCCTTAAGTCTCAAAAGGACTTCAAAGCTGAGATAGCTAAACTAAAGAATGAGATTAAGGAAAATCAATCTCTCATTGATGTTGGTAAGAACGCACAGTGTGATCTTGAATGTCAAAGACACATCAATAAACTTCTAAGTGAAGAACTTCAGGAAGCCAAGGATAAAGCTGACCAACTTCAAAAGGTCACTGAATCTTTGTGTAAGTCATCAAGGCTTGCTGTAAAGTGCATCAACCAACAAATTCCTAAACAGGTAAAAGTTGTACTTGGAGGTGACTATCAAAAGGCAGCTTATGCAGCTGGTGAGGAAGATATACCAAGTACAGACTCTGATGAAGATCGACAACTGATTGAGTATCAGAAGTCAGCCTCAGAGAAGAAACATGGCAAAACCTTATATAAAATATGCTTGTAAATGCTAAAGATCATGAAAATGAGTGCTCAAAATCCAAACAGCATGGTAAGTCTGTGCTGGACAGATTAGGCACTCAACCTATTAAAAGAACTTCAGTCGTAGAAAGGCTTAATCCAAATCCTTTCAAGAGACAAAATTATCTATCTGGCTCGGAGAGAAGTTACAACAATAGGAAGACCACTGTAATTCAGAGGTCAAATCCCAACAATGGTAAGTCCAAAGTTGTGGATCTTGGTAAGTCCATGAAGATCAACAGTGGTATGTCCAAATCTGTTGAAACTGGTGAGTCCAGTAAGCATGACAAAGGTAAGTCCAAGGTCATGGAAAAGAAGTTTGTTGGTCAAGCTTCTAATCAAAAGGATAACAAACAAAGATCTGACAAAGGTAAGTCCAAAGTCAGTGAGCATCAAGTGAATCAACTTGCAAAGAAAGTTGAAAAGTCATACACTACATATATTCCTAAGACTGGGAGCAAGTTCTGACTGGGATTATTGGACATTCTACCTCCTATAATCATTAGAAGAAAGAGATGCTACAAGTGCAGAAGTAGAGGTCATGAGGCTAAGGACTGTGATGTTGAAATCTCAAGGCCTGAACAAGAATAGGGTGACCAGTCTACCAGGACTCAGCTCCTGCTCAATCTGAACAGTCAGTTCAACAAGATAGAGATGCTAAATGCTCCTTATCAGAACCCACCAAGAAGTGGGTTCCCAAATAAAACTAATGTGTTTAGTTTTTATATCATGTGCAGGGTTCAAGTAAATGGTACTTGGATAGTGGGTGCTCAAGGCATATGACCAGGTGGACATGAGTTCTTAGTGATTTCCAGGAAGTCGAAGGTCCTAAAGTAACGTTTAAAGACAATTCCTATGGAAGAACTAAAGGCTATGGGAAGATGCATGCTGGCAAAGTTACTTTCTAGAAGGTTGCATATGTCAAGGGTCTTAAGCACAATCTGATTAGTATCAGCCAATTGTGTGATGAAGACAACCTTGTTACTTTTAGGAGGAAAGTGGGAACAATATATACTGCTAAGGGAAAGCCTATATTAATAGCTAAAAGAGCAAGAGATGTGTATCTACTTGATCTTAATTCTGTTGATCCCTATACTGAAACCTGCTTGTATTCTCAATCTGTTCCTAAGCTGAGTTGGTTGTGCCATAAACGATTATCACATTTAAATTTCAAAAATATAAATATGCTATCCAATAAAGAGTTAGTCTCTGGATTACTAAAAATCACATTTGTCAAGCACAAGTTGTGTTCAGCTTCTGAACAAGGGAAACATCATAAAGGGTCCTTTAAATCAAAGAAAAATTTTTCAATAACAAACCCACTGCATATGTTGCATATGGATCTGTTTGGACCCATAAGTACTCCAAGCCTAAGTGGCAATAAGTACACACTGGTGATAGTAGATGAGTTCTCACGATTCACTTGGGTAATATTCCTAAAAGCCAAAAGTGAGGCTGCCATGGAGATAATAAGTTTTATCAAACAAGAATAGTTGCAGAATGGTTTGCTTGTAAAGCAACTCAGAAGTGATCATGGGACTGAGTTCAGAAACTCAACCCTTGAAAGCTTCTGTGAACAAAACCGAATATTACAAAATTTCTCATCTGTCAGAACTCCCCAACAAAATAGAGTTGCTGAGAGGAGAAATAGAACCTTAATTGAGGCTGCTAGAACAATGCTATCTGCGGCAGGATTAAAACTTTATTCTTGGGATGAAGCTATCAGTACAGCCTGTTATACCCAAAATAGGTCAATCATTGTCAAAATGCTATGTGCTGAATCAAAGAGATCAGCTCCATAAGTTGGAACCCAAAGCTGATCCTGGAATATTTGCTGGTTATTCCTCAATCTCCAAACCATACAGAGTGTATAACACTAGGAGAAAGGCTATAGAAGAATCAGTTCATGTCTCAATTGATGAAGACAGTCTGACAAAAGTGGAGGTGGAGAATCTAATCATTGCATGCAGTCTGACAAAATTTCGCGCCACGTGCCCGTAAGGATCCGCGCCGCGGAATCTCCGCGTCGCGTATCCTTAAGTTCTCCGCGTCGCGTTATTTGCCAGCACATCAATCTGTGTCCCTTAGCCCCGCAGAAGAAGCAAATCGAATCCTCCAGAGTCTTAGCTTGAGAGATAGGTCTCTTTGACTTCGGCTCCGGGCCAGGGTTCGGCTTGGGTGCCCCAACCTTACCCTTGCCTTTCCCTTTCGGGGTAGAGGCCAGTTTCTTCCTCTTCTTGGACTCACCCTCCTTGATGGCCAAGACGGGAACAGAGGTAGATGGCTTTTGCTTGGTCATGTTGGACTCGGATGTCCGCATATGACGGTAGGAGAGACCGTAGAATCAAGTCTACCTCCATCTCTCTCGATATGGAAAATCCCAACCCCTCGAGGCGTTCCACCAACGCTTTCATCTTTAGAACGTGGTGGGACACGTTTCCGCCCTCATGCAACCAGCAACTGAAAAGTTCGTTGAGACAACCATACCGTTCTTGCTTGGCTTGTTGTTGAAACATGTCCGACAACTCGCGTATCATGTCATAAGCACTCAAGTGCTCCATCGACTTTTGCAAGTCGTAGCTCATAGTGCTAAGCATGAGGCAAGTAACCTCGGTGATGTCTTTGAGGCGTTTCTCATATGCCTCTCTAACGACCCTACTCGCGTTGGATGCAGGGACCTCGGGGATGGGTTCCTCAATGGTGGCCAACTTGTCGTCATGATGGAGGACAATCCGTAGTTGCCGTGACCAATCCATAAAATTGGTCCCATCGAGCTTATCCTTCTCGAGAAACACTCTTAAGGATTTGTTTGACGTGGTGTGGTTGGTGCTAGTTGATGCCATCTATAATAAGCAAAGTAGATTTGATTAGTTTGATTGAAATCCTCGTTAAAATAATTACCCCAAATGTTTAATGAAAAACAACTATTTTAACAAGGGCTAAGAACCTTATTTCACCTTGCACCGTGACGGGTTTTCCGCGGATCATGTGGCAAAGTTATTTAGGCCGGCAACCATTGACCGATTGCAATCCATTATTGCAACTCTTAGTTCCTTGCGGGATCCTACTTGACAACCATTGTGCCAAGTTTGGCATGTTTGATCCCTCCACACCAATCCCAAATTAATATTTTACATGATCTCGGCTAGAGCTCGACGACCATATGAAAGATTAATTTGAAATTGTAAATCAACCATCAAGATACACGGTGGTACTCTAGCCCCAAGGTCGACTCGGCTAGAGCTCGACAATCGACCTTGCGATTTGCCACACGCGCCTTCCACACAGCTCATGCAAAGGCAATCTCGGCTAGAGCTCGACGATCATCCCTTACACGACTAGATTTGGGCGGTGTCATCTTATGGGTGGTGTGCGATTTACATTTAGAAAATGGGATTTAGTTTTCCGGTTAAAAAAACATTTTGAGTTTGATTAACAAAAGTGACAATAACCAAAAGTTTTCACTAGTCGGATACTAAACCAATTTAAATCCATTTGTTAATCAAGTGTGCACGTGAGAGTTGTTAAACCATTTTTAAAACTCTTGGGTTTTATTATTTATCAAAAATTGTCTAGCATGCAATAGTCCTACAACTCATGCATAAACAATATATAATAAAACCATCACATGCATACATAAGGTTGGTAACCATGCCCCTAAAACCTATGTGTTTTTCCCGTGAGCCACTACGGGAAAAACAAGTCATCTAAGGACAAAAACTCCTTGACTTGGATGTGCTCCCACAAACCCACCACCTCCATTGGGCCTTCCGGATTTCGTGTTCGCCAAGACGTCACTCCATGGACTCCCGATGGTTGCTCCATATTACAATTACATAGAAAATTAAATAAATGGCATGCAAGCCACAAATCCTATTTTCTAGTACAAATACATAATATGGAATATTTAAATGGCATGCAAGGCACAATACAATTAAATACCAAATAAATAAATATATTATTATTACAAACCATTGTGACATAAAGTCACCAAATGAATGAATAATAAAACATATAACCAACCATCCACAAGGTCTAGGGCATTTTTCTAGGGTTAGCAACAAAACAGGTTCAATAGTGAACAACAACAACAAGATCAACATCAACAACATGGTGTGCCACACAAAACCATGTAAACTTATGTATAATGGTTAAGATTTTTACAAAAAAACTCAAGGCACTAAAAATCCCATGTACTTATGCATTAGTAACACCAAACCATTTTCGATGAAACATATTCATAAATACATTATGTAAGTATATGCAATTATTTATTTTCATGCCAAAATAATAATCCACATATAAATACACCAACCATTATACAAGGCAACTTCATAAAACTAAATTTTAATTTCTGGACTAAAAATCCAGTAACCAAAATTTAGTGCCAAAAACCAAAAAATAATTTTCATTTAAAAACAAAGTTTAAAAACAGAATCTGTATAGCGATATTCCGCGCCGCGTAACCTTATGAGTTCCGCGCAGCGGAAATTTACGAACAGAAAACACTCAACTTTATTTTCGGGTTTTTCAGGCCACCATGTGCAAAAGTAGTATAGAGGTGGCTCTGATACCACTGTTGGGGTTCTATGTACACAGCGGAAGCAACAAAGTACAACATATAAAGCAAAGAGTACAAGATAACAAAGCATAAAACCCCAAACCATGGACCAAACTCTATAGCTAACTTGAGCAACATGAAAAACAGAAGGAAGAGAGATTATACCTTGCTCCTAAGCTCCATAAAAAGATGGATGAAGAGATGATGACTTTAAAGCCAAAGAAGACTTTCTCTATTGAAGTCCACCCCGGGTTTTCAACCACCTCCTTGTACTAACAAGCTCAATAGATCTTCAAAGCCTTGAAATCCTTTGAGAATAGCCCACAATTTCCAGAAACTCGGATCTCTTGCTAGCACCCACAAGAACACTCTCAAAGCCTCTTTAAACTAAGTGTATTGTGAGCTTTGGCAAAAGGATAGATTGAATGGCAAGTGGGGTCCTTTTATAAATCCAGAGATGCCATTTCCTCTCCTAAGGCCGGCTAAGAGTTCTCGAGAAGAAAGCCACATGCATTAGGCAAGAGTGGAGGTGGAGAATCTACTCATTGCATGCAGTCTGACAAAATTCCGCGCCGCGTGCCCGTAAGGTTCCGTGCCGCGGAATCTCCACGTCGCGTTATTTTCCAGCACATCAATCTTTCCATTTTGATACCATTGGTCCCTCCATCTTTTAGGCTGTCGAGATAGTTCCCTGGTGTGTGACCCAATAGGCCCATACATCATCGGCAGTGATACTTGGGGCGTACGTGTGTCAGTGGGCATACTCCAACAATAGATAATCCAAGGTTATGGAAAAGAAGTTTGTTGGTTAAGCTTTTAATCAAAAAGGATAACAAACAAAGATCTGACAAAAGTAAGTCCAAAGTCAGTGAGCATCAAGTGAATCAACTTGCAAAGAAAGTTGTAAAGTTATCCACTACATATAATCCTAAGACTGAGAGCAAGTTCTCACATGGATTATTGGACACTCTACCTCCTATAATCATTATAAGAAAGAGATTCTACAAGTGCAGAAGTAGAGGTCATGAGGCTAAGGACTGTGATGTTGAAATCTCAAGGCCTGAACAAGAATAGGCTGACCAGTCTACGCAGGACTCAGCTCCTGCTCAAGCTGAACAGTCAGTTCAACACGATGGAGATGCTAAGTGATCCTCATCAGAACCCACCAAGAAGTGGGTTCCCAAACAAAACTAATGTGTTTAGTTTTTATATCATGTGCAGGGTTCATGTAAATGGAACTTGGATAGTGTGTGCTCAAGGCATATGACCGGGTGGACATGACTTCTTAGTGATTTCCAGGAAGACGAAGGTCCTAAAGTAACGTTTGAAGACAATTCTAATGGAAGAGCTAAAGGCTATGGAAAGATGCATGCTGGCAAAGTTACTTTCCAGAAGGTTGCATATGTCAATGGTCTTAAGCACAATCTGATTAGTATCAGCCAATTGTGTGATGAAGACAACCTTGTTACTTTTAGGAAGAAACAAGGAACAATATATAATGCTAAGGGAAAGTCTGTATTAATAGCTACAAGAGCAAGAGATGTGTATCTACTTGATCTTAATTCTGATGATCCCTATACTGAAACCTGCTTGTATTCTCAATCTGTTCCTAAGCTGAGTTGGTTGTGCCATAAACGATTATCACATTTAAATTTCAAAAATATAAATATGTATCCAATAAAGAGTTAGTCTCTGGATTACCAAAAATCACATTTGTCAAGGACAAGTTGTGTTCAGCTTCTGAACAAGGGAAACATCATAAAGGGTCCTTTAAATCAAAGCAAAATTTTTCAGTAACAGACCCACTGCATATATTGCATATGGATCTGTTTGGACCATAAGTACTCCAAGTCTAAGTGGCAAGAAGTACACACTGGTGATAGTAGATGAGTTCTCACGATTCACTTGGGTAATATTCCTAAAAGCCAAAAGTGATGCTGCCCTGGATATAATAAGTTTTATCAAACAGGAATAGTAGCAGAAAGGCTTGTCTGTAAAGCAACTCAGAAGTGATCATGGGACTGAGTTCAGAAACTCAACCCTTGAAAGCTTCTGTGAACAAAAGGGAATATTACAAAATTTCTCATCTGTCAGAACTCCCCAACAAAATAGAGTTGCTGAGAGGAGAAATAGAACCTTAATTGAGGCTGCTAGAACAATGCTATGTGAGGCAGGATTAAAACTTTATTCTTGGGATGAAGCTGTTAGTACAGCCTGTTATACCCAAAATAGGTCCAAAATTCTATGTGCTGAATCAACGAGATTAGCTCCATAAGTTGGAACTCAAAGCTGATCCTGGAATATTCGTTGGTTATTCCTCAATCTCCAAACCATACAGAGTGTATAACACTAGGAGAAAGGCTATAGAAGAATCAATTCATGTCTCAATTGATGAAGACAGTCTTGATGAAGCTGAGAAAAGACAAGCTGACTTGGTTAGTCTGAGTGAGCTTGAAAAGCCTGAGGAAACCAATATGTCAAATCCTATGTATGTCATGGGAGATGATAGTGATGATGATATGTGTCTATCAAATAAATCATCACAAGCTCCAAGAGACTCTCAAGCTGAGAAAAATGATGCGTTCGTTAATCCTTTTGGAGCTGAAGTCACTCAGACTGAGGATCTCAGTGATCATCAGTTTGTTGACAATGCTGCTATTGAGACTGATGAAGTGTATTCACCACAGAGTTCTCAACATCACTCAGATCCAGAACCAGATTCTCCAACTACAACATTAAATTCCTCAAAGATCATCTTCAAGATCAAATCATTGGAAATGTCAAAGAGAGGGTTATGACCAGCTCCAAGGCTACAGCTAACTACATTGCTCACTTTGGTTTCCTATCTCAAATGAAACCAAAGAAGACTGAAGAAGCCTTAGAGGATGAGGATTGGATTGATGCTATGCAAGAGGAATTAAATGAGATTGAGAGAAACAAAGTCTGGAGTCTTGTCCCTGCCCCCGAATATCATACAATTATAGGCACTAAGTGGGTCTATAGAGACAAAATGGACAAGGTTGGAGTGATAGTTAGTGTTAGAATATGCCCACTAATGCGAGTACACCTTTTAAATCACTACCGATGATGTATGGGCCTATTGGGTCATACACCGGGGTCAAATCTGACAGCAACTAAAGGTAAGGGACAAAAATTGACAAAAGACAAAAATTGACATCGCAGGCCGCGATAGCGCCGCTAACGTTAAGGGTTTAGCACAACTAAACTTTAAAGGTTAGTGTCGCTACGGCTGCATGTACTTTATGTCATGTAACTCTGCAGGCCGCGTTAGCGCCGCTAACTTTAATTGTTAGCACCGCTAAACCTTAAAGGTTAGCGCCGCTACGGCTGCCTGTAACTTTTTGTCAAATCACCTCTAGACTTGGCCAATGCATGTAAGATCCTTGAACGACTTTGGTCGGTCTTGGGGCATACTAAGGGTCATCTGGAGTTTATATAAGGAGGTCATTTGTACTGTTTTGATTCTCTTGACACTCATACATTCCATACTCCCATAGTGCTTCAAAAGGCTTAGTGAGTTGTAAGAGAAGTATTGCTCCAGAAATTTAGTCATTGTTCTTTGGTTGCTGTTCTCTAAGTGATTTTCTAGAGGGAATAATAAAAAAGGAGCTTGCTAGCACAAGTGATTGACGTGTTACCAGGGTACCACTCAATAGTCGATTCGTTCTTGGAGCACGAAGCAAGTTCATCATCAACACAATCGATTTCTAGAGCATAAGAGGCTGGTATAATTTCTAACCTCCTTCTTTTGTTGCATTTCTTTACATAGAGTATGATCCAAGTTTGGGATTTCATGATTTATGCTTTGTATATTCGATTTTTTGAACTTTTATGTTGTTTCTTGCTTCCGTTACGTGCCCTAGAAATCCCAACAGTGATATCAGAGCCACCTCTATGTTAGTTATGCACTTGGTGGCTTGAAAAACCCGAAATCAAAAATGTTTGTTTTCTGTCAAACAGGGGTTAGCGGCACTAAACACGCGTTAGCGGCGCTAACTCTTATTAGTTAGCGGCGCTATCGTTGCTGAAGCAGTTTTTTGTTCTTGGTTAAAAAGAGTTTATGGTCTCGGGTTTTTGCCATTTTTTTGACCTTCTGGAATTTTAATTTTTTTATTGATATGTATTATTCCAGTAGCTATTATATATGTTTGGTTGTATGTTGAAATATAAGTTGGTAACCTTGCCTAGACCATTTAGTGTATGTGTGTTTTGGATGCTTAGTTGGTCATGTTACTATTCCTATGATAAATTTGTAATAATAATGTGGCTTGCATGCCATTTCATTCATCCATGTATATGTAATAGATAAATAGGTATTTTATGGCTTGTATGCCATTTTATTCTATTGTATGTATTATTTTGGTGGATGATGACACAAAAGATGGAGTCAAAGAAGATGGAGTATGGTGTCCATGAAGCCGATGAAATCTAATGGAGATGGCGGCGTTAGTGGGAGCTTGCGTCGGAGACTTTGTCCCTTAGAATTGACAAAGTTCTTCCCGTTTGGCTCACTGGAAGAACACATAGGTTTTTATGTCAAGGATTACCAATTATAGTATTTTATGCATGTTATGTGTTTTTGTATGCGTGGATTGCTTAGGTTTCGCATGCTAGATAATTTTTCGAAAATTAACAAAATCACAAGAGATTTGCTAAAAATGGTTTACAACTCTCTCTCACGCGCTCACATACAAGATTAACCTACCTAGTGAAAATAGGTTATTTCTCTAACAAGTTAATCTAAAACCAAACCGGAAACAAAAGCACATCTTTCCACAAAACGTAAATCATGCAACATCCGTAAGACGATACCACCCGAATCTAGTCTTATGGGATTTGGTTGTCGAGCTTAGCACGAGCCAATTCCTATAAATCTGTGTGGAAGGTGACTGTGACAAATTCACAATTTTGGTTGTCGAGCCTAGCACGAGCCAACTTTGGTGAGTTTGATACGGTATGTCTTGAAGAACGATTTGCAATTTTGGTTGTCGAGCCTAGCACGACCCTTACCCGAGGCACCTCCGAGTAGTGCAACGAGAGCGGTCGGTGAGGCGTACGAAAAACGCCTCAAGGAGACTGAGGAGATAACATGCCTCATGTTGAGCACCATGAGTACTGATTTACAAAAGCAAATGGATCACTTAAGTGCTCATGACCTAATCGTGCAGCTGAAGATATGTTCCAGTAGCAGGCGAGGCAGGAGAGGTATGAATGCTTCAAGTCCGTTCTCGCTTGCAAGCTTCAAGATGGAGGGAACGTGAGTGCTCATGTTTTACATATGAAGGCAAACATTGAGCGCATGGAGAAGTTGGGATTCACCATTGGGTGGGAGATGGCCGTCGATTTGATCCTCCAATCCCTGCCCAGTGCATATGATCAATTCATTATGAGTTATCACATGCACAGCATGGACAAATCCTTGATGGAGCCGCATGGTATGCTCAAGACTGCCGAACCGAGCATGACCAAGAGCAAGCCATCCTCTTCCTCCACTCCCGTTCTAGCCATCCGGGAAGGCCGCATCCCCAAAAAGAAGGTCGCCCCTTCCAAGAAGAGGAAGGGTAAGGGAAACGTTCGCGTGGCCAAGCCTGCCCCGGCCTCCGAGGTTAAAGGCAAGGGGAAACTTCCCCAAGCCAAGACTCCGGAGGGTGCGGAGTGCTTCTTTTGTGGGGGGCAAGGGCCACTACCGCAGAAGCTGCCCGAAGTACTTGAAGGGACTCAACAAGCTCAAAGCAATGAGCATATCAGGCCCCGACACTTCAGGTACATTCATGATAGAACTCCACCATACTTCTACTTCTAAAGGCTGGGTCTTGGATACTGGCTGTGGCACTCACATATGTAATATGGTGCAGGTACTAAAGGCAAGTAGGAGTTTGGACCGGGGAGAGCTGGATCTTGTGATGGGATACTCGGAGATTGTCCTAGTGGAAGCGAAAGGAGATTTGGAGCTTTCATTCAAGACCGGCTATTCTATTTTATTACATGATGTATGCTATTCGCCCCATGTGGCAAGAAACATTATTTCTTTTCATAAATTGTATGACGATGGTTATGATTTCAAGTTTATTTGTGGTACATTCGTTCGTTTTAAGAATGAAATTGTTTATTTTAAAGCTTTAGCATGTCATGGAATATATGAGGCAAGTGCATACATTGAATCAAGAAAATCTATCATAAATATTGATTCTAATTCCAAAAATGGTTTGGACAAGTTTTCTTTATGGCATAGTCGTCTTGGCCACATAAACAAGACTCGCATCACCAAGCTCCAAGTGGATGGGATCTTGGAATCATTTAACCAAGAGTCGAATGATATATGTGATTCTTGTTTATTAGGCAAGATGACAAAGGCACCCTTCACGGGGACAAGTGAGAGGGGACAGGACCTCTTGGATATCATCCATACGGATGTATGTGGGCCTTTCAAACATGTCACAAGGAATAACTCGAGATACTTCGTAACCTTTAAAGATGATTATAGTAGGTATGGATATGTCTATCTTGTTAAACACAAAAATGAAACATTTGAGGTGTTCAAGACATTCCAAAACGAAATTCAGAATCAACTGGGCAAAACAATAAAGATACTCCGGTCTGATAGAGGTGGAGAGTATCTGAGTACCGAATATACCGATCATCTTAAAAATTGTGGAATCATTTCTCAATGAATAACTCCAAGGACTCCACAATTAAATGGGGTCGCTGAAAGGAGGAACCGGACTTTACTAGATATGGTAAGGTCCATGATGAGTCGAACGGAGGTACTTATTAGTTTATGGGGATATGCTCTAGAAATGGCGATAAGAATCATTAACCTTGCACCAACCAAGAAAGTATCAAAAACACCTTATGAAATATGGCATAATAGGAAGCCGACACTTTCATACCTACGAGTTTGGGGTTGTCAAGCCTATGTGAGACGTGAGGCTGAGGACAAACTTGAACCTCGCTCGGAAAGGTGTTACTTTATCAGATATCCTCCTGCTGGTGTTGGATATACATTTTATAAACCTTCAGAGAACAAAGTTTTTGTTGCTCGAAGGGCATTTTTCCTAGAGAGAGAAATGCTATTCAAACAAAGAGGCAATAAGGAGATAGAAGTAATGGAGCGAGTACCGTATGCTTCGGCTGTGGGATCGATCATGTACGCCATGTTATGCACTCATCCTGATGTGTCATGTGCTTTAAGCATGACTAGTAGATATCAGGCAAATCCCGGGGAACTTCATTGGAGAGCTGTAAAGAACATACTCAAATACCTTAGGCGTACGAAAGAGATGTTCATAGTATATGGTGGGGAAGAAGAGTTAAGAGTAAAGGGTTACTCGGACACTAGCTTCCAAACAGACAAGGATGACTGCCGATCTCAATCGGGGTTTGTATTCCTGTTAAATGGTGGTGCTATCAGCTGGAGGAGTTCGAAGCAAGACACGGTGGCAGACTCGACTACCAAGTCGGAATACATTGCGGAAAGTGAAGCCGCAAAGGAGGCCGTGTGGATGAAGAAATTCATCCAAGATCTACAAGTGGTTCCAAGCATAGCTGACCCTATTGAGATATTTTGTGACAATGATGGTGCAGTGGCTTTGGCAAAGGAACCGAGAGCTCACAAGAGAACAAGACACATATTGCTCAAATACCACTTTATACGAGACGTGGTTGAAAGTGGGGAAGTCATCATAAGTAGAGTAGCATCGGATGGAAACCTTTCGTCTCCATTCACAAAGTCGTTATCGCAGGCAGCTCATGACTCTCAAACTAATGCTATAGGTGTAAGATTTGCCAGCGATTTGACTTGAGTTATGTATTTAGTTTGTTTGATATATAAATTTTATATTTTGGTAACAATAAAGACAGTATTGTAACATATTCGGTTACATTCATAAGACTCTACTGTGTTCCATCATAGCATGTTTAATTACTTCCGGAAATATTTTATATTTCCAACTTTCCACAGTCAGTCGATCTTGTGGAAGGAAGATTGAATTATGACTGAGATAAGCATATGACCTTGAATTCAATATGGTCGAATTAAGGAGCAATGCCTGTATTTGTTTGAAAAGAGTTTCAAGTGACTGGAAGACCCACACCCAAGTATACTTCATGGATTATAGTCACGAGTAACATGGGATGATAATATCTTACATCCTTAGACCTGAGATGTATGAACCGCTATATCACACTCCTTCCTTGCTTTAGCCATTTTCGAAAGCAGTTTGTAACTGGTTGTGATAAAGGAAATGGTTGGATAAGTCAACAAGGAATTTGTTCCTATGATATGAGAGATATCCCTGGGCCCCTGATATAAGAAATATCCCTGGGCCCCTTGATGATTGGGAGCTGACACCAAAATTATGCATGGCCATGCGCAAGGAATATTGATTGTGAATCTGATATGTCCTTAACTTTTGGTCACCACCAATCAAAATCGAGAAACATAATAGTGAATGATCTGGAGATTGACATTTAATCCATGTCTCGTGTTCACACGGATATCGTGAAGAAAAGGATGTCTAAGATTACTTATCTATAGGACCTTTCTTTGTGAATAGGTTTTATTCTGGATAACGAAACTCATACTGACTTGGGGGCAATGATGTTTTGCTAGAGGCCGCTCATTTTCTGTGGTTTATGAGGAATGGTGCATCGTGTGCAAGTGAGTGTTTGTTAGAATATGCCCACTGATGCGAGTACACCGTTTAAATCACTACCGATGATGTATGTGCCTATTGGGTCATACACCGGGGTCAAATCTGACAGCAACTAAAGTTAAGGGACCAAAATTGACAAAAGAAAAAAATTGACATCGCAGGCCGTGATAGCGCCGCTAACGTTAAGGGTTTAGCGCCGTTAAACCCTAAAGGTTAGCACCGCTACGACTGCATTTACTTTATGTCATGTCACTCTGTAGGCAGCGTTAGCGCCGCTAACTTTAAGGGTTAGGGCCGCAAAACCTTACAGGTTAGCGCTACTACGGCTGCATGTAACTTTTTGTCAAATCACCTCTAGACTTGGCCAATGAATGTAAGATCCTTGAACGACTTTGGCCGGTCTTGGGGCATACTAAGGGTCATATGGAGTTTATATAAGGAGGTCATTTGCACTCTTTCGATTCTCTTGACACTCATACATTCCATACACCCATAAGTGCTTCAAAAGGCTTAGTGAGTTGTAAGAGAATTATTGCTCTAGAAATTTGGTCATTGTTCTTTGGTTGTTGTTCTCTAAGTGATTTTCTAGAGGGAACTAAATAGTCGATTGACGTGTTACAGGGGTACAGGGGTACCACTCAATAGTCGATTCGTTCTTGGAGCAAGGAGCAAGTTCATCATCAACACAATCGATTTCTGGAGCTTAGGAGGCTGGTATAATTTCTAACCTCATTTTATTGAATTTCTTTACATAGAGTATGATCCAAGTTTGGGATTTCATGATTTATACTTTGTATATTTGATTTTTTGGGCTTTTATGTTGTTTCTTGCTTCCGTTTCGTGCCCTAGAAATCCTAACAGTTAGGAACAAAGCTAGGCTGGTTGCACAAGGGTATAAGCAAGAGGAAGGAATCGATTATTATGAGACCTTTGCCTCTGTTGCTAGAATTAAAGCCATAAGGTTGTTCTTAGTCTATGCAGCGTATAAAGACTTATAAGTATATCAAATGGATGTGAAGAGTGCTTTCCTAAATGGAAAAATTCAGGAGGAAATCTATGTGAAACAACCTCCTGGTTTTGTTACTTCAAAGTTTCCACACCATGTCTATAAGTTAGACAAGGCTTTGTATGGTCTTAAACAAGCTCCAAGAGCTTGGTATGATACACTGTCCAACTATCTCCAATCAATGGATTTCACCAGAGGTAGTATAGATAAAACACTCTTTATTAAAAAGAATAAAGGACAGGTGATTCTTGTACAAATCTATGTGGATGACATTATCTTTGGTTCTACAAATGAATCTCTGTGTGAATGGTTCTCTAGAATAATGTCACAAAAGTATAAGATGAGCATGATGGGTGTGATGACATACTTCCTAGGTTTACAAATTCAACAAAAACCTGATGGAATATTTATCAATCAAAGCAAGTATGTTCTTGATTTGATAAAGAAATATGGTTTCGATTCTAGTTCAACCATGAAAACACCCATGTCACCAGCGGTCAAGCTGGGTAAAGACTCAGATGGTAAGTCTGTGTGTCAGTCTACCTATAGACGAATGATAGGTTCATTACTCTATTTGACAGCTAGTAGACCTGATATCATGTTTGCTATATGTGTTTGTGTAAGATATCAGGCAGATCCTAAGGAATCACATCTTCAAGCTGTGAAAAGGATCTTTAGGTACCTTAAAGGTACACCAAATCTAGGCCTTTGGTATCCAAAGGATTCTGGATTTGAGTTGGTTGGTTTTTCAGATGCTGACTATGCTGGGTGCAAGTTAGATAGAAAATCAGCTAGTGGAGGATGTCAACTGCTTGGAGGGAAGTTAGTAAGTTGGACTAGTAAAAAACAGAACTCAGTGGCTACTTCAACTGTTGAAGCTGAATATGTTGCAGCAGGAAGCTGTTGTTCTCAAATCCTATAGATGCAGCATCTGCTTCAAAACTTTGGTATGAGTTTCAATAAAACTCCTATCTTCTGTGATAACCAAAGTGCTATAGCCATAACTTACAATCCAAACTTCCACTCAAGAACCAAGCACATTGAAATTAGACATCACTTCATCAGGGATATCGTGGAAAAAGGTAAAGTTGACATTAAATTTATCTCCACTGATGACCAATTAGCAGATATCTTTACAAAACCCCTTGATGAAAAGAGGTTTATGTATCTTCTAAGTGAATTGGGTATGCTCAACCCCTAGCTGCGTGTCTAAAAATTGAGTTTCAGTTTGACAAAGACTAAGTGTTTTAAGCTGAGTGCACAGTTTAAAAATAATTTTCATAAACTGGAAAACGTGTCAAGATGAATAATGAGTTCACAAGTTTGAGTTAGTCTTACACAAATATGACTAAGTGTCATTGAGTCTGAGCTATGTGCTTAACTCAAACTGTGTGGTTGGTTCACATGTTTGGTAAGTTCCAAACATACATTAACTACTATATGTAGTTAAAATGTAATTTTGAGTAAGTTTCAAACATAAATGACTAAGTGTCATTGAGTCTGAGCTATGTGCTTAACTCAAAATGTGTGATTGGTTCACACGTTTGGTAAGTTCCAAACATACATTAACTACTTAGTGTAGTTAAAATATAAGTTTGAGTAAGTCTCAAACATAAATGACTAAGTGTCATTGAGACTGAGTTGTGTGCTTTATTCAAGCTGAGTTTTAACCTCAACCTGAGTGCTCAATTCAAGCTGAGTGCTTGACTTAGGATGAGTGATTAGTTTCCTCAGTTTGGTATGTCCAAACTATGATTTAATTACTACGTGTCATTAATTCATCTGTCAATATGTATTTGAGTCAGTCTCAAATCGCATCTTATACCAATTGTGTATTGGTGTAATAAATCTGTGTTTATAATATCTTTGTAAGTCAATAATATTATTTTACACATGTATCCGTTGGAAGATAATGTGTTTTTACCCTATTACTGTTACATCAAGCCGTAACTTCTCCGGCATAACGAATAAAAAAGGATTTCAACGGTAATTTTTCTCTCTCTTCGGAAAGGTATATATATCGACCATAACCGATTTACAGAAGTTTACGCTTACTAAACTTCTACTATTATCTTTATACCTTCCACTACCACATAGTTGCTACATGCATTCAACCGTTCACATTCAAAACCCTAAAATTGGCCAGTACAGTCTTTCAAACGCTCAGTGCGAACTTCATTTTGCTCAGTGAAAATCAACTACGTTACTCAGTGTAATCTTCCAAAATCAACGATGGACAGAACCATTCTAAATATCAGTGATAGAATGGTAAGGGGTGCTGCGATTAAGAACAATGGATTGCCGTTGATCAAAATCAACAATCAACGTGCCTGTCTTGCAATCCCTCAACGCAAAATTAACAGGGGATACGAACCATGGGTAAATTATATTCGAAAATGCCCATTGGCTTTCGCTTTCACTGGAGCACCACTACATATGGTTCCTCAGCATCTGTTGGAGTTTTGGTATACGTGTGTCTACGACCAAAGCAACGATGAAATTCGGGGTACGGTGCTGAATGGAGAGAGGACCATTATTCTTACAGTAAACAGGCTAAGGGAGGTTCTTCAACTTCCTCAATCCGATGAGTTGGAGCCTGCTGTGACGCGGCTGGTACCTAGATCTATTCTACCCTTGTTGGGTCACCCACAAACAGAGGGTGTAATAAAAAAGGCTACTTTTCCAACCAGTTGGGGTTTCATGGTGTCTACAGTGATTCATTCACTTGGTACGAAGGTTGGAGGACTGGACCAGGTCAACGAGTTCGAGATGTAGCTACTGTACAACATGTACTTCGCCGGAAACTTAGATTATGCTCAGCTCATCTTCAACAAGCTCAAGGTCCAAGTGATGAAGACCACAAGGGATCTTCATGTACCATTTACAAGGTACCTGTCCTTGGCAGTCGAAGCCGAGCTTAGGACGGGGCTGTATGAAGCTGATCAGGATATGTTCTTGACGCCAACACTCAGCTTCAAGATGTTCAATAATGACATCTTCAACAATGACATACTTCTAATAGCTTAGGTTGCTTCTTCTGAAAGTGAAGTAGAGGGATCAACTCAAGGGGGAGCTTCTCAAGCTGACAAAGCGGTTCAAGCGGAGAACTCTGCTCAGGCTGAACCAGCCAATCCACAAGCTGCCTCTGGTAAGACTTTTCCACTTTCTCTCTCTTCTCATTATTCTCCATCCACATTTGGAGATAAGGCTGTGGTGAACCCAACCCAGTCTAACCCATCTCCTCTACCTTTTGTTCATCTTAAATCCCACTATAAAGCCACCCCTAATATGTCCACTACTGCTAGGGAGAATATTTAAACCTACAACAGAAAAACTACCAAATGTGGTGCCTCTACTAAAGGCATCACTGGACCTAAGATCATATTGATCCCTCCCCAGGCAGGAGTTGAAGGGGAGACGCCTACTCTTCAGGTGTCAACCTCGAGGTTCATTTCAACTCAAAAGCCTAAGCTAGGTGTGGTGTCTACTCAGCCAACACTCTCTCCAGAGCCATGGGAGAGCCCATTACTGTGCCTAAGCAGACACACTTAGGTAACATTGAAATACTGACAATCCCCAGGGTCAATCACCCCCCTCCAAACTAATTAGCCAATCACCTATCCATACACTTCATGTTCTAGCCTGATTACTTCTCTTCACTTCTCACACCCACTTGCAAGACCTGTCAATGTTTCATCACGATACCAAGATGAATCATAGGGTCCAAACTCTAGTGCAAATGAGTTTGAGGGTAAACACCAACCCTTGGACGATGCACCCAAACACTCACCACTTTGTGTTTTTGACTCTTCCAATTCACAGGATATACATTTTGAGTCTAAAAATAGAAGTCAGTCTCATCAAGAAGCATCTGCCTCCTCAGGCATTGAATAGCTGAAGCAATATGTTGCTACTCAATTGGGTTTGCTCCATCTCAAGCAGAAGAAGCACAAACGCTAAATCTATCAACGACTTGAGAAGCTAACAAAAGATGTTGAAGAGATTCCTCTGCAGTTGCTACACCCCAACAACAGAAGATTTCGGCCCCTATTTATGATGACAAAAAGGGGGGAGAAGGTACAAGCTGAAGCAGATGCTGAGTTAGTTCAAGCGAAAGCTTTACTAGCACTATCAAAGGGAGCAGAGAGGAAAGCTGAGCTTGAGTGGGAGCTGGAACTAGAAAAAGAGGAACCTGCAGCCAAGAAATAAAAGGTGACAGCATCTGAATCTGAAGCTGACAGGGTTTCTGAGAGTGAGGAAGAAACAGAAGAAGAAAAAACTACAAGAGAACTAATAGAGATGTTCGAGCAAGAAGAGGCAAATGAGCTTGAAATCTCTGTAGCTGAGTTGAAGAAGAGAAAAGAAAAGGGAGTAAGGGACCACGAAAGAGAAAAACTAAAAAAAGCTTTCGCTCAAGCTGAAGCTGAATACACTGGTCCAAGACCTGATCCTGTCCCATATAATGATGCAGAAATTCAGGAATGTTACTTCAGAAGGAGAGCCAGTGAAGAGATCAAAGGCATGACCATGAGCAGAATCAATGGAGCCATCATTCTCAACTTTGAATTTGAAGATAAATCTATAATGGGGGTGGACCTGAGATATATTCACAGGATGGGCTACATAGAATGGAATAGAATTCTGATGATGCTCAAGAAGTTCAAAAGAAGCCAAATCAAGGAAGAGATCTTTCCTAAAGTTTCCAAGCTGATAAATAGAGCTGAGGAGCTGAGATATGTCCCAGTTACTGGTCTGCAATGGGAGAAATTATTTGAGGTACCTGAAGGTGTAGAGTTCAAAGAAAATCAATTTATTGATGCACCTGTTCAGGGGTTCATGTATAAGGATCAGGCAGGTAAACGTAGTTTTATCAAGCTGGATGAAATTTGCTATCTAAAAACTAAGGATGCCGTGCACATTAGAAGTTGTTGTGGTGGTGATAGTTCAAACCAACTTATAAAATACAAACTAAACAAGATCATTAAAGTTCAAGAGAAGGAACTCAGAGGAAATGTAGAAGCTGAGAAGTTACTATATGAAATAACCAAAGACATTATCAACTGGAAACTTCTACATCCTGAGTTCATAAGATAATAGATTAGTTCTATTGTATAAATTAGATTAGTTCTAATTTTGTAAGCACTAAGTATGCATGATCTAAGTAATCAAAGTTTTGTATTATGATATGTTCAATTATTACAAATTTGAGTTTGATATGTTCAACTGTGTTACGATATGTTCATAATTATTAGTCTGATAAGTTCAACCTGAATGAATAATTGATTAGTTCTTCGTTAATGTATTTAGTTGGTGTGTTCAACTTAAAGTTGGTATGTTCCCCTTATAATTGATAAGTTCAATTAAAATTGATATGTTCAATTAATATTTGATTAGTCAAATATAAAATCTTAATAAGTTTGAGATTTAAAACATAATTCTGTTAAACAAACTTAAGAACTGTTTGGTGGTTTTTTCATCATCAAATAGGAGGAGTTTGTTAGGAAGATGATCTCATCAGTTGAGATTTGATGAAACAAAGTTAAGTTTGTTAGATATGTTCTAGATATAACTTAAACTGAATTATGAGGCTTGTTCAGACTGAACACTTATAGTGTTTCAGACTGAGCATAAGCTGAGCATATATTCGATCAGCATATATTATATCTTAGTAAGATTATCACTATGTGTGATAAGATGTGTATGTCATCTAAGATATATATATATATATATATATATATATATATATATATATATATATATATATATATATATATATATATATATTGAGTTTTCAGCCTGATGTGTTTCAAGCTGAGTGACTTAGCGTATATACTGAGTCAGCTCAACAGAGTTGCTAAATAGGTTCTAGCTAACTCTTAGGACTTCTAAGGATGAGTTTATTAATATACGTCTTAGTTCATGTTGGTTTTCAAGTGTGTTCTCGAAGAACTCAGCTTAATAAGTTTCAAGCTGAGTAACTCAGTCCGAGCAAAAAGTCAGCTTAAAGAAAATTTAAATATGTTTTAAATTTATCTTTTTAACTCTCTATATCTATGGGAAGGATAAGAATACTCCAGAATCAGGATTGAAGATTAAAGACTCAAGATAATATGAGTTTGTTAGGAACTGTATGAACAGGATTATAAATACTTATCATCCTGATAGGTTTAGAGGTACGACGACGACGACTACAACGATGACTAAGTGTTGCAGAGCCAAATACTGTTGGGATTTCATGAACACGCAACGGAAGCGAGAACAACAAGAAACATACATAAAAGGTGTTCAAATCAAATAAATCCCAATGTGTATCTACTCTATGTACAAAATAGCAACAAAACAAGAAGGATAATGAGTTATACCAGCTCCTAAGCTCCAGTAATCTTCTTGTTGGTGGCTGAAAGTGGTTGTAGAAGCAAGATACTTCTTCTTCTTCCTTGTTCCTCGAAATCGCACCCCGGGAACTAGTCCAACAACGTGTGCTAGCAAGCTTGATGATATCTTCTTGCTAAAATATCACTCAAGGACAGCAAAACTCCTCTGGAACCCGAGAATACCCTCACTTGATCACTCAACTTAGTATCAAAGTGTGAGAGAGAGAATTAGGTGTGCTTTGAGAGCAATTGACCAAGAGTAGCAAGAGTCCAATACTTCAGTCTTTTAAAGACTCAAAGTTGACCCTATATCTCCCCTCTAACCGGCCAAGTCGGTTCTAGAAGATCCCACTCATTGGCTCCAAGTGGAGGAGATTTTGACACAAAGCCCATGCAGGGTTAGCGGCGCTAACCAAGAGTTAGCGGCGCTAAACCTTAGCCCGTAGCGGCGCTAACGCGGCCTGACTTCGATATGACATAAAGCACATGCAGCCGTAGCGGCGCTAACCTTTAACAGTTAGCGGCGCTAACTCGTTAAGTTAGCGGCGCTATCGTGGCCTGCATTGCCAACTTCCACTTTTGTCATCTTTGGTCCCTCAACCTTATTTGCTGTCATGTTAGACCCCGGTGTGTGACCCATATAGGCCCATACATCATCGGCAGTGCTCTAAGGCGTACATATATTATCGGGGCATATTCTAACAAACTCCCACTTGCACATAATATACTGTACCCTGGCAAGCACACACAAAGAGCGGCCTCTAGCAAAGCATCAATGCCCCCAAGTCTGTATGGGTTCTGAATACCTGCAGAAAACCATCATACTAAAAGTAGTGGTCCTAGATAAGTGATCTTAGACATCCTTTTGTTCACGATATCCTTGTGAACACGAGACATGGATTAGTAAATGTCAATCTCCAGATCGTTCACGATTATGTTTCTCGATCTTGATTGGTGGTGACCAAAAGGTAAGGATATATCTAATTCTCAATCAATATTCCTTATGCATGGCCATGCAATATTTTGGCATCAGCTCCCAATCATCGAGGGGCCCAGGGATATCTCTCATATAGGAGGAACAAATCCCTTCGACTGAATAATCTCATACCATACCTCTTGACTTACCTAGTCATTCCCTTTATCACAGCTAGTTACGAACTGCTTTTAAAAATGGCTAAAGCAAGTAAGAACTATGATATAGCAATTCATACATCTCAGGTCTGAGGATGTAAGATTTTATCATCCCAAGTTACGTGTGACTATAATCCATGAAGTATACTTGGGTGTGGGTCTTCCAGTCACTTGAAACTCCTTTCAAGCACAGGTTACTGTTGCGTTTCATGCATTCAATCCTTGATTCATGCATAACCAACACCTAACCTCAGCCTTATTTCAAACTTCCTTCCCTTGAAGAATGACTGACTGTGGAAATTTAGAATGTATAAACATTCTGGGAAGTGCTTAAACATGCTAAGATGGAACACAGTAAAGTCTTATGAATGTAACCGAATCACTCGCATATCGAAACAAGCATAAATTACAATACTGTCTGTATCGTTCCCAAAATAAATTAATACATATCAAATAAACTAATATATACAACTCAAGCCAAATCGCTAGCAAATCTTACACCTATCCCTCTAGTGTGAGATTCATGAGCTGCTTGCGGTAACGACTTAGTGAATGGATCTGCCAAGTTTCCATTCGATGCTACTCTGCTAATGATGACTTTACCACTTTCAATAACATCCCGTATAAAGTGGTATTTGCACGAAATATGCATTGTCCTCTTGTGAGCTCTTGGTTCCTTTGCCAAAGCCACCGCACCCTCATTGTCACAAAAGATCTCAATAGGGTCAGCGATGCTTGGAACCACTTGTAGATTTAGGATGAATTTCTTCATCCACACGGCTTCCTTTGCAGCTTCACTTGCCGCAATGTACTCCGATTCGGTAGTCGAATCAGCCACCGTGTTTTGTTTTGAGCTCCTCCAGCTGACAGCACCACCATTTAACAGGAACACAAACCCCGATTGAGATCGGCAGTCATCCCTGTCAGTTTGGAAGCTAGCATCCGAGTAACCCTTTACTCTCATCTCTTCTTCCCCACCATATACCAAGAACATCTCTTTTGTACGTCTCAAGTACTTAAGAATGTTCTTCACTGCCCTCCAGTGAGGCTCTCCTAGGTTCGCCTGATATCTACTAGTCATGCTTAAAGCACATGACACATCCAGACGTGTGCATAGCATGGCGTACATGATCGAGCCCACAGCCGAAGCATATGGTACCCGCTTCATTACTTCTATCTCCTCCTTGGAGGTAGGACATTGAGTTTTACTCAAAGTCAAACCATGCAACATAGGTAGGTTTCCTTTCTTGGATTCCTCCATTTTAAAGCGTCTCACGACCTTTTCTATGTATGCACTTTTAGAAGCCCTAACAGCCTTCTACATCTATCTCTATAGATCTTTATGTTGGGGTTCGTGGTACACAGCAACGGAAGCATGCAAGGTCATAAACGAATTTTTCAAACAAAAACAAGACCACAAGATGAACCCCATAAGTGGATCTAACTCTACAACAAAGTTATGCAACAAAACAAAAAGAAAAGAGAGGATATATACCCCTGATGTCTCTGATGGTTGTGTGTAGCTAGCTTCAAGCCTTGATCTCTCCTTGAACTTCTTCTTCGGCTATCTAAGTCCACACCGAGACACTTGGCAACCTTGGTGTACTAGCACCCCTTAGCTTAATCCACAAGATGAAGAAGCTACTGGAACAACAACCCACGAAACCACCAGTGAATCTAGCTCTCTCTCTCTCTTGTTTGAACTTAGCAACTCTCAATATAGTTCTAAGTGTATTTTTGTAGCAAAAATGGTCAAGAGGAGAAATGAGAGATTCATGCATGTTTTATAAGCCAAGCCACGACCCCAGGTCTCCCCAAGTCGGCCCAAGGCTAATCATCACGAAACACATGCATTGGTGGAGGCTAGAGGTGAAAGGAATAAAGTTGTTTCTGTCAGGCAGGGTTAGCGCCGCTAACCGCCCATGGTTAGCGCCGCTAACCTCCCATGGTTAGCGCCGCTAACGCGGATGATTTAGCGACGCCAGAGTTAGCGCCGCTAACCCCTGCGGGAAACCAACTATCATTATTTATCCTTTCTCACCCTCATCTTTTAGGTTGTGTCAAGGTCAACCCCCGGCGTGTGACCCGATAGGCCCATACATCATCGGTAGTGATCATTTGGCGTACGTGTGTTCGTGGGCATACTCCAACAGACTCCTACTTGCACATGACTCTACGTACCCAATGCATCACAGACAAAGAGCGGCCTCTAGTAAGACATCTCTGCCCCCAAGTCTGTATGGGTTTTGTCTTCTGCACAAAAACCAATCTGCAACCCATGTGAAAAGGTCCTATCGATAAGTGATCAATCATCCTTTTGTTCGCGATATCCAATGTGAACACGAGACATGGTACAAAGTCATTCTCCATTCGTTCACGATTATGTTTCTCGATCTAGACTGGTGGTGACAAAAATATATAAGTTGCAATCAATCATAAATTATTGCAAGCTTTGAGCATAGCCATGCATTTTGGTGTCAGCGACCAATCATCGAGGGGCCCAAGGATATCTCTCTAAACAGAGGAAAAAATTCCTTTGACTTACACTGCCCACCACAGTGATCATACTCTGCCCAACTATTCCCTTTATAACAGCCAGTTACGGACTGCGTTTGAAAGCAATTAGAATAAAGCAAACCAAAGTGATGCAGCCACGTGCATCTCCAGTCTTAGGATGAACTGATATTATCATCCTGATTTACTCATGACATATACCATAAAGTAAAATCAGGTGTGGGTCGTCCAGTCACTTGAAACACTTTCAAGTACAGGCGAAGAATTGCGTCCTCGTGCCCCAATCCCCATTGGACACATGACCAATTACTTCCCTCAGTCTTAGTTCATACTTCCTTCCCGAGAAGAATAACCGACTGTGGACATTTAGAATGCTTGCGCATTCAGGGAAGAGCAAAACATGCTAAGTTGGAACACAGTAAAGATTTAAAGAAATACCCGCAACTTGCGTATTACTAAATCTCATTTAATAATCGATAAATACAATAAATACAATAGTGCTTCATGTTCCCAAAAGGGTAAATACAACAAATATACTAACCAAATACAAAGGCATGATCAAACCAAATCACTAGCAAATCTAATCCCAATAGCTCGAGTATGAGCGTCATGTTTTGCTTGCGATAAAGGTTTGGTGAACGGATCCGCCACATTGCTATCCGTGTGTACTCTGCTGATAATAATATCTCCACATTCGACCACGTCCCGGATATAATGATACTTCCGCGGAATATGTCTCGTGCGTCGGTGAGACCTTGGTTCCTTGGCAAGAGCAACCGCACCCTCGTTGTCACAGAACACCTCAACAGGGTCGGCAATGCTAGGAACCACTCCCAGATCTTGGATGAATTTCTTCATCCATACAGCCTCCTTCACAGCTTCACTGGCCGCAATATACTCCGACTCGGTAGTAGAATCGGCCACAGTGTCTTGCTTGGAGCTTCTCCAGGAAATAGCACCACCATTGAGTAGGAACACAAACCCCGATTGAGATCGGCAGTCGTCCCGATCGGTTTGGAAGCTAGCATCTGAGTAACCAGTCACCCGTAGCTCTTCCGCACCTCCATACACCAAGAACATCTCCTTAGTCCTCCGAAGATACTTGAGAATGTTCTTTACTGCCGTCCAATGAGCTTCACCAGGATTGGCTTGATATCTACTTGTCATACTCAATGCACAAGATATATCAGGCCTAGTACATAACATGGGGTACATGATCGAGCCAATTGCCGAAGCATATGGAACTCGACTCATTACTTCCCGTTCCTCAGGGGAACTCGGGCTTTGAGCCTTGCTCAACACTAAACCATGCGACATAGGTATGAACCCCTTCTTGGAATCCTCCATCCTAAATCTCTTTAGGACCTTGTCTATGTACGTACTCTGGCTCAATCCGATCAACCTGCGGGATCTATCTCTATAGATCTTGATCCCAAGAATGTAAGCTGCATCCCCAAGATCCTTCATTGAGAAACAACTCCCTAGCCAGGCTTTTACCCCTTGCAAAGTTGGGACGTCGTTCCCAATTAGTAGAATATCATCTACATAAAGAACTAGGAATACAACTATGCTCCCACTAGCTCTAATGTAAACGCATGGCTCATCCTTGCTTTTAGAGAAGCCAAACTCTTTGACCTTCTCGTCGAAGCACAGATTCCAGCTCCGAGAGGCTTGCTTAAGCCCATAAATGGACTTCTTAAGCTTGCAGACTTTATCCGGAAACTCAGGATGTACAAAACCCTCAGGCTGTGTCATATACACATCCTCTGCTAGTGTTCCATTAAGGAACGCGGTTTTGACGTCCATTTGCCAAATCTCATAATCATGAAATACGGCAATGGCCAAAAGTATCCGGATAGACTTCATCATAGCCACCGGTGAAAAGGTTTCCTCATAGTCTATACCATGAGTTTGAGTGAAACCCTTAGCCACCAGTCGAGCCTTGAAGGTGTCTACCTCGCCATCCATGCCGATCTTCTTCTTGAAGACCCACTTGCACCCTACGGGTTTGCATCCCGGCACGGGATCAACCAAGTCCCAGACTTGATTATCCGACATGGACTGAATCTCGGATTCCATTGCCTCTAGCCACTTGGCGGACTCAGGGCCCACCACAGCGTCCTGGTATTTCGTAGGCTCATCAGAGACCACTACCATGTCGGTGCCCTCAGATATGTGAAAACCATATCTCTTTGGCTCATGCCGACTTCTACCAGATCTTCTAATAGGCAACGGGTTTACATCATCTCCAGCTTCATCATGCTGAGATTCAACCCTCTCAGGTTGTGAGCTAGTCCCAACATCAGGTTCTACATTGGCAGTCTCTTGAATTTCTTCAAGATCAACCTTTCTCCCACTAGCGTCTTTGGATAACAGTTCCCTTTCAAGGAACATCGCCCTTCGAGCAACAAACACCTTGTTCTCCGAAGGTTTGTAAAACAAATATCCCATAGACCCAGCAGGATGACCAATGAAAAAGCACCTTTCGGCCCTGGGCTCCAACTTGTCCTCAACCTCACGTCTTACGTAGGCAGGACAACCCCAGACCTTTAAATATGAAATGGATGGAACCTTTCCATGCCACATCTCATACGGTGTTCTCTTAACCTTCTTTGTTGGTACGAGGTTAAGGATTCTACCGGCCGTCTCAAGCGCATATCCCCAAAACGTAACGGGAACGTCCGTACGAACCATCATAGACCGAACCATATCCAACAATGTTCGGTTCCTCCTCTCGGCGACACCATTTAATTGTGGCGTCCTAGGAGGGGTTAATTGCGAGATAATCCCACAATCCCTTAGATGTTCACGGAACTCGGAACTAAGATACTCACCGCCTCTATCGGATCGTAGCATCTTAATCCTTTTCCCTAGTTGATTTTCTACCTCGTTTTGATAAGTCTTAAATACCTCAAAAGTATCCGACTTTTGTCTCAACAAGTAGACATACCCGTATCGACTATAATCATCAATAAAGGTAACGAAGTAGCGGGAATGATCTCTTGTGGCATGCTTGAACGGACCACACACATCCGTGTGAACGATATCCAACAAGTCTTGCGCCCTCTCACAAACACCGGTGAAGGGTGCTTTGGTCATCTTGCCCAATATACAAGATTCGCATACGTCATTAGACCCGTGGTCAAATGATTCCAAGATCCCATCCACTTGGAGCTTGGCGATGCGTTTCTTGTTTATGTGGCCTAACCGACCATGCCATAGAGACAATTTATCCAAAACGTTTTTGGGACCCGAATCAACATTCATGATTGATCTAGTGCTTTCCAAGCTTACGCTTGTTTCATATATGCCATGACATGGAAATGCTTTGAAATAAAAAACATCATCTTTGTAACATAAAATGCTACCATTCTCAAATTTAAAAGTAAAACCATCATCATACAAGGCATACAATGAAATAATGTTTCTTGCCACACAGGGCGCAAAAGATACATTTAACAAAACAATAGATAAGCCAGAAGGAAAGGCGAGCTCCACACTCCCAATCTTCTCAACCGGGATAACCGCCTTGTTTCCCATGATGAGATCCAGCTCTCCATCAACCAAGTCCCTACTTCTTCTTAGTACCTGCACATTATTACAAACGTGAGTACCACACCCGCTGTCTAAAACCCAGGCATTAGAAGTAGAAGTGTTATGGAGTTCAATCATGTACGTACCGGAGGCAGCGGCACCTTTGGAGCGAAGCTTCTTGAGCTCCTCCGTGTACTTGGGGCAACTACGCCGGTAGTGACCCTTCTCCTCGCAGAAGTAGCAGGTTGCCTCTTCCGGTGAGGTGGCAGCGGGAGCCACTTGCTTCCCCTTCGGCTCCGGGGTTGGGTTAGGTTTGGGATTCGGCCCTTGGGCCTTGGCCTTCTTCTTTCCCTTCCCCTTGGAGCCCGAAGCGGGTTGCTTCCGCTTGTTACCACCCTCGTTGATGGTGAGAACGGCAGTGGAGGTGGTGGGCTTTGACTTGGAAAGCTCGCCCTCGGAGGTCTTTAGCATGCCATGCAATTCCATAATGGACTTGTCCATACTATGCATGTGGAACTTCACAATGAACGGACCATATGCAGGAGGCAAGGATTGGAGGATGATATCAACCGCCAACTCCTTCCCCATGGGAAAGCCCAACTCCTCGAGCTGATCTACGTACCCTTTCATCTTAAGTACGTGGGAGCTCACATTGCCGCCCTCCTGCATCCGGCAACCGATGAAGGCCTTGACGCACTCATAGAGTTCTTGCCTAGCTCGCTGTTGGAACATGTCCTTCAGCTGAGAAATCATCTCAAACGCACTCACTTTCTCGAATTGCCTTTACAATTCGGGACTCATGGTCGTTAGCATAAGGCAAGTCACGTCATTTGTGTCCTTGAGGCGTTTTTCATACGCCTCGCGGACGGCCCTCGCCGCGTTGGTAGCAGGAGCCTCCAGAAGAGGTGACTCAAGGACCTCTAGCTTCATTTCATGACGTAGGACAATTCTCAAAGTCCTATGCCAATCCATAAAGTTTGGCCCCGTGAGTTTCTCCTTCTCCAAAAATGGACGGAGTGACATGTTGGTGGTGTTGGTGTTGCTAGTAGATGCCATCTACACGCAAAGTACGAAATGGTTAGTTATTGTTGTATTAAATCCTTGTTAAGATAATTACCCTCTTATTATAAAAACAAATTATATTAACAAGGGCTAAGAACCTCAAAATACCCTAATCCATGACGGGTTTTCCGCGGATCACTTCATAGAGCTATTTTAGGCCGGTAAACTATTTACCAATTGCAATCCGTGATCACAACTCTTAGGCACTTGCGGGATCCTAGGTACTCTTAGCACCCATTTGGCATGTTTGATCCCTCCACACCAATTCCTCATTAACCCACTTTGATAGCTCGGCTAGAGCTCGACAACTACCAATGCGTTTTAAGTCTTGGAATTGTAAATCGTCCATCAAGATACACGGTGGTACTCTAGCCCAATGGCCGGCTCGGCTAGAGCTTGACAACCGACCTTGCGAGTTGCCACACGCGCCTTCCACACAGTTACGCAAAACCGGTCTCGGCTAGAGCTCGACAAACCGATCTTGTTTCACTAGAATCGGGTGGTGTGAGATTTACTTTTGAAAAACGGGTTTTAGTTTTTCCGGTTAAAACACTTTTAACCAATTCTTGTCTATGTGGCGCGCGGAGTTTGTAAACCAATTTAAAACTCTTTGATTTTATTATTTTGAAAAATTTTCTAGCATGCGAAGAACCTAAACATCCATGCAAGAAAAATTTAAATAAAATCAACCACGCATGTAATATAATCCGGTAACGAGCCAAATCCTATGCGTCTTGCCCGTGAGCCAACGGGCAAGACTAAGTCATCTAAGGACTAGACCGAATGACCCGATGTGTGCTCCTTCCACTTGATCCATTGCGTCTCCTACCGACCTCCGGATCCAAGTACGCCAAGACACCCTCCACACGGTTCTTGTTGGTTGCTTCGGTTCACCTTTTACAATTTACAAATTTAAAAGGAAATGGCATGCAAGCCACAATTTCTATTCTAAGCTAATTCTACAAATTACAAAGAATACGAAATCGGCATGCAAGCCGTTAAAATTACAAACCGAATAAATAGATTAATTATTACAAACCAATGTGGTACAAACCACCAAATGAATTAATACATTAATCTAAATCAACCAAACACATCTCATAGGTCATATGGCTCAAAAATTGTTACCGGATACGCATACTACATCCACATACAAGAAAACACACATCAACACATGGTGTGCCACACAGAACCATGTAAATCTTATATGTCTTGGTTAAGATTATCTAATCACTCAAGCACTCATAATCCTATGTACATATGCATTAGGAACCTCAAACAAGTCAAAATTCCATAGTCATATATACACAATGTAAGTATATGCAATTAATCATTTTCATGCCTAAATGTTAATCCACATATAAATACATCAACCAAGACATAAGGCAACTTTAATCTAATCACAACTCAAATCTGGAACAATTCCAGCAAGTACAAATAGCCCAAAAATCCAACAAAATTGATTTAATGCAAAACCATGCATTCTGCCAGTGAGGGGTTAGCGCCGCTAACTATAAAGAGTTAGCGCCGCTAACTCAGTTTAGCGCCGCTATCGCGAGACGACATTAAAACAAGTCAGTTTACCAAAGAGGACTGTTGACTCCGACTTTAGCGCCATTAACTAAGGTTTAGCGCCGCTAACATAGAAAAGTTAGCGCCGCTAAACACTAGACAGAAACAAAAAATCACATTTTTCGGATTTTCTTGGCCATTTAGTGCAAAACCAGTGTAGAGCTGGCTCTGATACCACTGTTGGGGTTCGTGGTACACAGCAACGGAAGCATGCAAGGTCATAAACGAATTTTTCAAACAAAAACAACACCACAAGATGAACCCCATAAGCGGATCTAACTCTACAACAAAGTTATGCAACAAAACAGAAAGAAAAGAGAGGATATATACCCCTGATGTCTCTGATGGTTGTGTGTAGCTAGCTTCAAGCCTTGATCTCTCCTTGACCTTCTTCTTCGGCTATCTAAGTCCACACCGAGACACTTGGCAACCTTGGTGTACTAGCACCCCTTAGCTTAATCCACAAGATGAAGAAGCTACTGGAACAACAACCCACGAAACCACCAGTGAATCTAGCTCTCTCTCTCTCTTGTTTGAACTTAGCAACTCTCAATATAGTTCTAAGTGTATTTTTGTAGCAAAAATGGTCAAGAGGAGAAATGAGAGATTCATGCATGTTTTATAAGCCAAGCCACGACCCCAGGTCTCCCCAAGTCGGCCCAAGGCTAATCATCACGAAACACATGCATTGGTGGAGGCTAGAGGTGAAAGGAATAAAGTTGTTTCTGTCAGGCAGGGTTAGCGCCGCTAACCGCCCATGGTTAGCGCCGCTAACCTCCCATGGTTAGCGCCGCTAACGCGGCTGATTTAGCGACGCCAGAGTTAGCGCCGCTAACCCCTGCGGGAAAGCAACTATCATTATTTATCCTTTCTCACCCTCATCTTTTAGGTTGTGTCAAGGTCAACCCCCGGCGTGTGACCCGATAGGCCCATACATCATCGGTAGTGATCATTTGGCATACGTGTGTTCGTGGGCATACTCCAACACTTTATTCCCATAATACAGCTCGCATCGCCTAGGTCCTTCATTAAAAAGCAATTCCCTAGCCAAGCTTTGACACTCCTTAGGCTTGGGATATGATTTCCAATGAGTAGAATATCATCTACATATAGAACCAAGAAGAATATTGTGTTCCCACTAGCCCTGACATACACGCAAGGTTCATCTTTACTTTTTGAAAATCCAAACTCTTTGATTTTCTCATCAAAGCAAATATTACAGCTTTGAGATGCTTGCTTAAGTCCATAAATGGACTTCATAAGCCTGCAAACCTTGTTTGGATACTTTGGATGTTCAAAACCGTCAGGCTGTTTCATATACACCTCTTCAAGAAGCTTCCCGTTAAGGAAGGCGGTCTTTACATCCATTTGCCAAATTTCATAATCATGAAATGCAGCTATGGCAAGTGAAACCCTTTGCCACCAGTCGAGCTTTGAAGATATCCAAGGTTCCATCTATGCCGGGTTTCTTCTTAAAAACCCATTTACACCCAACGGGTTTTATCCCTGGTGTAGGATCAACCAGTTCCCAAACCTGGTTATCCGACATAGATTGCATCTCGCTCTCCATCGCCTTTCTCCACTGAGCAGACTCAGGGCCTGCCATGGCTTCCTTGTAGTTGGTAGGTTCATCATGATCCACCAATAACTTGTTTCCCTCGGATATGAGAAACCCATACCTCTCTGGCTCAAAACGAGTCCTACTAGAACGCCTAGGAGTAGACTTTGCCAGAGTATCAGGTACCGCAGCATTACCTTGCTCGGTATTTTGGCTAGTGCCAACCTCAAGTCCTTTATCGGCCGATCCTTGATCTTCCTCAAGGTCAACTTCCTTACTGCCATGTTTGGATAACAACTCCCTTTCAAGGAAGAATGCCCTTCGAGCAACAAATACCTTGTTCTCTGAAGGTTTATAAAATAAATATCCAACACCGTTAGGAGGATATCCGATAAAATAACACCTCTCTGAACGAGGTTCAAGTTTGTCTTCGGCCTCACGTCTCACGTAGGCTTGACAACCCCAAACTCGTAGGTATGAAAGTGTCGGCTTCTTACCATGCCACATTTCATAAGGTGTTTTAGTAACTTTCTTGGTTGGTGCGAGGTTAAGGATTCTTACCGCAGTTTCTAAGGCATATCCCCAGAAACTTATAGGTACCTCCGCTCGACTCATCATAGACCTTACCATATCAAGCAAAGTCCGGTTCCTCCTCTCAGCGACCCCATTTAATTGTGGAGTCCTCGGAGATGTTAATTGTGAAATAATTCCACAATTCTTAAGATGATCGATAAAATCGGTACTAAGATACATTCCACCTCTATCAGACCGGAGTATCTTTATAGTCTTGCCCAACTGATTCTGAACTTCATTTTGGAATGTCTTGAACACCTCAAAGGTTTCATTCTTGTGTTTAACAAGATAGACATACCCGTACCTACTATAATCATCTATAAAGGTTGCGAAGTATCTTGAATTATTCCTCGTGACATGCTTGAAAGGTCCATATACATCCGTATGGATTATGTCTAGAAGGTCCTTTCCCCTCTCACTTGTTCCCGTGAAGGGTGCCTTTTTCATTTTGCCAAATAAGCAAGATTCGCATACTTCATTTGATCCTTGATCAAATGATTCCAAGATCCCATCCGCTTGGAGCTTGGTGATACGAGTCTTGCTTATATGGCCAAGACGACTATGCCACATAGAATACTTATCCAAACCATTTTTGGAGTCAGAATCAATACTCATGATAGATTGTCTTGATTCAATGTATGCATTTGCCTCATATATGCCATGACATGGTAAAGCTTTAAAATACACAACTTCATTTTTAAAACAAATGATTGTACCACTTATAAATTTAAAATCAAAACCATCATCATACAATTTGTGAAAAGAAATAATGTTTCTAGCCACATTGGGCGAATAGCATACATCCTTTAACAAAATAGAAAAACCGGTCTTGAATGAAAGCTTCAAGTCTCCTTTAGCTTCCAGTGGGACAACCTCCGAGTTTCCCATGACAAGATCCAGTTCTCCCCGCTCCAAGCTCCTACTTTCCCTTAGTACCTGCACCATATTACATATGTGAGTGCCACAGCCAGTATCCAAAACCTAGCCTTTGAAGTAGAAGTATGGTGGAGTTCTATCATGAACGTATCTGACGTATCCGGACCCGAAATGCTCATTGCCTTGGGCAAGTACGGCGGTAATGGCCCTTGCCCCCGGAGAAAAAGCATTCCGCATCCTCCGGAGCCTTGGCTTGGGGAAGTTTCCCTTTGCCCTTGCCCTCGGAGGCCGGGTTAGGCTTGGCCACGCCAACCTTTCCCTTACCCTTCCTCTTGTTGGAAGGGGCGGCCTTCTTCTTCGTGATGCGGCCTTCCCGGATGGCGAGAACTTGAGAAGTGGAGGAGGATGACTTGTTCTTGGTCATGCTAGACTCAGCGGTCTTCAACATACCATGAAGTTCCATCAAGGTCATATCCATGTTTTGCATATGATAACTCATAACGAATTGATCGTATGCACCGGGCAGGGATTGGAGGATTAAATCAACCGCCATCTCCGTCCCTATGGTAAAACCCAATTTCTCCATGCGCTCGATGTTTGCTTTCATCCGCAACACATGCGGGCTCACGTTCCGACCCTCTTGCATCTTGCAAGCAAGGGTCGTCTTGAGGCACTCGTACCTCTCCTGCCTCGCCTGCTACTGGAACATGTCCTTTAGCTGCACGAGCAGGTCGTAAGAACTAAGATGATCCATTTGCTTTTGCAAATCTTGGTTCATCGTGCTCAACATAAAGTACGTGATTTCCTCAGTCTCCTTGAGGCGTTTTTCATGCGCCTCACGGACGGCCCTTGTTGCACCAGCAGGAGGTGCCTCGGGGAGGGGTTCCTCTATGGTATGCAACTTTCCTTCATACCGGCAAGACCAACCTCAGTTGTCTATGCCAGTCCATGAAATTGCTACCGTCGAGTTTCTCCTTTTCAAGGAAAACCCGAAGAGAAACGTTGGTGGTGGTGTTTGTTGCGCTTGTTGATGCCATCTAAAATATTGCAAAGTAGATATTAGTTAGTTTGATATTTCATCTTGTTAAACAATTTACCCATATAGAATTAAGTTAACAAGGCAAAGAACCGTATTTCATCCTACCATGTGACGAGGTTACCGCGGATCACATGATAAAACTATTTAGGTCGGCAACCATGTTGCCAATTGCAATCTCCATAGCAATCCTTATCACATGCGGGATCCTACGACATCCAATGGTTGTTTGGTATGTTTGATCCCTTCTTGCACCAATTTTAAGTCTTCAGATTTTGGTTAACTCGTGCTAAGCTCGACAGTTAACCAAGATTTCAAACCTAAAATTGCAAATCGTCCGTCAAGACATACGGTAACAAATTCACCAAAGTTGGCTCGTGCTAAGCTCGACAACCAAAATTGTGAATTTTTCCACACTCACCTTCCACACAGTTTCATGAGAATTGGCTCGTGCTAAGCTCGACAACCAAATCTCATAAGACTAGATTTGGGTGGTATCGACTTACGGATGGTGCATGATTTACGTTTTGTGGAAAAACGGGCTTTTGTTTCCGGTTTTGTTTTGATTAACTTGTTAGTGACAAATCCTATTTTCACTAGGTGGGTTAATCAATGTATGTGATCGCGCGCAAGAGGAAACCAATTTTAACAAAACTCTTGTGATTTTATTAATTTTATCAAAAAAAATTCTAGAATGCAAAACCTACACATCCATGCATAGAATAATAAAATCACATCACACGCAATATACAACATAGTCGGTAATCCTTGCCATTAAACCTATGCGTTCCTCCCGTGAGCCAAAACGGGAAGAACTTGGTCAAACTAAGGGACAAAACAATCTTGATGCAAGCTCCCACTAGAACCACCATCTCTATGGACTTCATTGGCTTCTAAGGGCATTAAACTTCATCTTGTTTTGCCTCCTTCTTGTGTCTTCATTCCTCCATCATACAAATTACAATATAATAGAAAATAAATGGCATACAAGCCACATAATTGTCCTATTTATCTAATACTTGTACATGGATGAATGAAATGGCATGCAAGCCACAAATTATTACAATCAAACTGAATTTAATAAATTTACAGCCATCATATGTGGATTAAAACCACCAAATTACATGCACAACACAAATCAACCAAATGGGCCAAGGCAAGATTACCAACTCATGTTAACACATACAACCAAACATATCATGCCACTACTGGAACAACATGAAAAACACCTTTTGAACAAAATTCCAGAAGGTGTAAGTGCCAAAAATCCCGAGACCAACACTGTTTTATTCAAAAACTTTGAAAAACAATTTCCAGTAACGTTAGCGCCGCTAACGCGTGAGACTTAGCGCCGCTAACCTCAGCGTAGCGCCGTTAACCCTAACGGCAGAATACAAATATTTTGATTTCGGGTTTTTCAAGCCACCAAGTGCTATTCTTACATAGAGGTGGCTCTGATACCACTGTTGGGATTTCATGAACACGCAACGGAAGCGAGAACAACAAGAAACATACATAAAAGGTGTTCAAATCAAAGAAATCCCAATGTGTATCTACTCTATGTACAAAGTAGCAACAAAACAAGAAGGATAATGAGTTATACCAGCTCCTAAGCTCAAGTAATCTTCTTGTTGGTGGCTGAAAGTGGTTGTAGAAGCAAGATACTTCTTCTTTTTCCTTGTTCCTCGAAATCGCACCCCGGGAACTAGTCCAACAACATGTGCTAGCAAGCTTGATGATATCTTCTTGCTAAAATATCACTCAAGGACAGCAAAACTCCTCTGGAACCCGAGAATACCCTCACTTGATCACTCAACTTAGTATCAAAGTGTGAGAGAGAGAATTAGGTGTGTTTTGAGAGCAATTGACCAAGAGTAGCAAGAGTCCAATACTTTAGTCTTTTAAAGACTCAAAGATGACCCTATATCTCCCCTCTAACCGGCCAAGTCGGTTCCAGAAGATCCCACTCATTGGCTCCAAGTGGAGGTGATTTTTACACAAAGCTCGTGCAGGGTTAGCGGCGCTAACCAAGAGTTAGCGGCGCTAAACCTTAGCCCGTAGCGGCGTTAACACGGCCTGACTTCGATATGACATAAAGCACATGCAGCCGTAGCGGCGCTAACCTTTAACAGTTAGCGGCGCTAACTCGTTAAGTTAGAGGCGCTATCGTGGCCTGCATTGCCAACTTCCACTTTTGTCATCTTTGGCCCCTCAACCTTATTTGTTGTCATGTTAGACCCCGGTGTGTGACCCATATAGGCCCATACATCATCGGCAGTGCTCTAAGGCGTACATATATTATCGGGGAAGATTCTAACAAATACCTCACCTCAACCGTATGTGTTACGATTCTTGAATCACTGATTGTCAGTTCAACGTGATCAAGATATTCACAAATTGCCAAGCTATGCGTGTGTTCGAATACTCACATTAGTTGTGAGATTGGTAAGTTTTCAATCTGTGATTAAATCCTGTTTAGAGAGTCATCTAATATCTATAATCATAAGTTTATTGTAGATAGCTATGTTTGAAAGATTGAGAGATTTATATTAGGTGTTTACATATTAAGAGTTTCTTACTTGATAGAGTCTGTAATCATCTTCTTATTAATGAAAAGCAAAGCATTCGATTGTGGTTTGATTTACTATCTGTAACACTTTATTTTGATTTGTTCAATTTCCGTAGAAAGTTTATTTAACCAACCCCCCCCCCCCCCCCTTCTACACACCTGTTGCTTGTTGTTACTCTCACCGAGGGACCAACATGACCCTTCCATTGATCAGATTTACATTGCTCGGCATGTTCGCTTCAATGAACATGTTTTCCCTTTTTCAGTCTTTATCAACACCTCTACCACCCTATACTCCTCCCTATATCTCTATTTTTCCTGACCCACCACCCGGGTTTCCACCTGAACCACCACAATCACCAACGCACGCAACACCATCATCACCACCTCCTCAATCTCCTCCGCAATCTCCACCTTCATCCCTGTTTCACCTGATCACAACATATCACCTCCATCACCAGCTCCTCGGCCTCGACCATCCAACGTTCGCCTAATTCTAAACAACCAGACAGATACAACCCCGCTGCCTACACCGCAACCTCCTCCACCTCTCGTACTCTTAAACCCACCAGCTTTACCGTTGCTAACAAGTCTTTAGAATGGCGCCAAGCTATGGCCGACGAGCTATGTGCGCTCTATAAGAATGGCACGTGGACTCTTGTGCCCCCTATTTCTAATGCTAATATTGTTGATTGTAAATGGGTTTACAGGGTAAAAACTGATGCACATGGAAAGATTACCAGGAACAAAGCCCGTCTCGTGGCAAAAGGCTTTCATCAGCAGCATGGCATGGACTATCATGAGACTTTCAGTCCGGTCATCAAGCCTGCTACTATTCGTACTGTTCTTTCTCTAGCTGTCAGCAACAAATGGTCTCTTAGACAGCTATACATTTTCTTTATGGGGATCTTGAGCAAACGGTGTACATGCGCCAACTTTCAAGCTTTATTGATCAAACCAAACCTGATCACGTCTTCTTCTTGCATAAGTCCTTGTATGGTCTCAAACAAGCTCCTCGGGCATGGTTCACAAAATTATATATGGCACTTCATCAGTTGGGCTTTTATGGGTCCAAAACCGATCCCTTACTATTTATACTGAACTCATGGGGATCCCTTGACTATCTCCTGGTTTATATGGATGACATCATCATAACTAGTAACAACTCCACTGCTGTAGCCTCAATCATTCAGAAACTCAAATTTCTTTTTGCGCTTAAGGATATGGGTCAACTACACTACTTTTTGGGGGTTGAAGTTGTTCACAAGGGTTCTGACTTGGTTCTCTCGCAACGGAAATACGTTCATGAGATCTTACACCGCGCTGGTCTTTCCGAGTGCAAGCCAATAGCAACCCCTATGAGCACCTCTCACGTATTGTTACCCGATGATAGCCCCTTACTTGATGATCCCTCTCGCTACAAGAAGATAATTGGAGCTCTTCAGTATTCTACTCTTTCTCGCCCTGATATTGCTTTTGCAGTTAATAAAGTCTGTCAGTTCATGCACGCTCAAACTGAGAACCATTGGGCCGATGTAAAACGCATCCTTCGTTATCTTAAGGGAACCATCGACTTGAGATTATGGATTCGACACAATACGTGGCATCAGCTACAGGCTTTTTCGGATTCTAATTGGCACTCCAATCTTCAGGCATTCTCGGACTCTGACTGGGCCAGTTGCCCAGTCGATCGTCGATCCACTGGGGGATTTTCTATCTATTCAGGATCGAATCTAATCTCTTCGTCTGCTCGCAAGCTGAAAACTGTAGCTCGATCTTCAACAGAGTCAGAGTACAAGGCGATTGCTGATACTGTTGCTGAATTGATTTGGTTAAAGTCCTTGCTTCGAGAACTTGGTTTGGATAGCTCGGCACCCACACTTTGATGTGACAATCTTGGTGCAACATTTCTCACAGGTAATCCAGTTTTTCACGCTCGTACTAAACATGTTGAAGTTGACTATCATTTTGTTCGTGAACAAGTAACTCAAGGAAAATTAAAAGTAAAGTTCATCTCTACAGATGACCAAATTGTTGATATCTTTAAAAAACCCTTGTCATCTCAGAAGTTTGAGTCTTTGCGTTCCAAGTTGCAGATTGCTAACCGCCCTGAACTTGCGGGGGAATATTAATCTAAATCAAATGTTTATATTTAGGTTACCTTTATTATTATTATTATTATTATTATTTTTTAGGGTATCAAAGTGTAATTATACTCTTTATATATCTGATTGTAATTTCTCAATTAAGGAATGAAACATTTATGATACCAATTCTGGGAGTATGATCTAATCAGCTTCATACGAACAATCAAGAACAAAAGAAAAAGAATTACCTCTTGATCTTGGGATTGCTAAAGATAGTCCACAGCTACTGCACCCGTGAACCAAGCTGCTAGACCGCTTACGAGAAACCTCATGAATAATAATCGCGAGAATGTGTGTGTGTTGCGCCGATGACCCCCGCCGATCGGCGATGGTGTTATGGTGGTGCGCCGTGGACGTCGAACAAGAGAGGGGAGGGAGAGAGTTTTTGCCTTGCCCCCTTAAGTTATCAATTTGGCTTATGTTTCAATAAATAGGTTTAATCTATTTTAAATACCCTTTTAAAATAGATCAAGCCCATATCTGTTAAGATAAACTATAACTATGAAACATGTACAAAAACTACGCTCGACTTTAATTAATAATCTTATTAATTAAATACTTGATCAATTAATTAAATAACCTTTAATTAATTAACCTCGAAACAATAAATGAACTATTTATTATCAATTCCCTCAAGTAATAATTAATTAACTATTATTTATTTACACACGTATGATATATAATTTCATAACGGTTCGAGATTGAGTGTACAGCCGTGTGACCCTTTTGCCTCTTATAACATTTGACACAATGTACCCATTAATTATCTATGCACATAATCCAACACCTCTAGGGTCATGGACCCTTGGGCCGAGAACCACTCTTAGTTCGATGACCCCATCTTGGGTCGTGGACCCTTGTGCCGAGACCCCCTTGGGTCGAGTCTCCCTTTGGGCCGGTCAACCATAACCGGTGACCTTTTCCGGTTAACTTTAATTCAGAAATTTTTAATGTATTATATATATATATATATAATTCTAGAAATTCTATTTAATTCAAAATTCAAATTTTAAAACATAAACTTATTTCATCATTCAGATTTTAAAAATTAAATTTATCAACATAGAACTTGTTGATAAAAAGATGGAATTTCTTAGTTTTGAGGATTATTCTTTAATCTTAAAACTAAACTAGTTTTGATTAAAAACATTAAACTATCCATATTAACACAACTGGTTAATATATAAATATATATATATATATATATATATATATATATATATATATATATATATATATATATATATATATATATATATATATATATATAGAAAAGTGAATATGGGGTTGTTTTGCATATAAAAATAATGACGTGAGGGTTTGATGAAACACATGCCATATGTTCGATGACAATTCACGACAAAGAGATGAATAAAATGGCGATAAAAATAATGACGTGAGTTTGGGACTAAACTAAGTTTAGGGATTTTATCAAAACTACATAGTTTTGATGGTTTCGCGTTTAAGGTTATATGTGAAACAACCCCATATTCACTTTTCCCATATATATATATATATATATATATATATATATATATATATATATATATATATATATATATATATATATATATATATATATATATATATATATATATATATATATATATATATATATATATATATATATATATATATATATATATATATATATATATATATATATATATATATATATTAACTAATAGATATATATATTCTTGTTAATTAATCTAACCTGGTTATTTTACATCTCTCTACACTGGTTTATGACTAACTGTCATAATACCTATGTTCCACAGTGTGAATTATGTTCTTGAATTACGTACCCTCACAGGTGTGACCCTTGAGTGTCTTATGACATTGGGCATATCATCAGAGTTCGATGGCTATGCACACAAATCCTATCAACAGAATTCTAAAAGTTTTAATTTCATCAAACAGTTTTAGAATGAAGTACAGAACCATCTAGACAAGAAAATTAAACTGCTTCGATCTGATCGAGGTGGTGAATATCTGAGTCACAGTGATATGATCATCTAAAAGAGTGTGGAATTGTTTCACAACTCACACCTATGTAAGCCACATTGGAATAGTGTGTCAGAAAGGAGGAATAGAACCTTGCTTCACATGGTTGGGTCAATGATGGATCAAACCACGTTAACAATGTTGTTTTAAGGACACACACTTGAGACGACTGCTTTAATTTCATGCTAAACCGAGTTCCATCAAAGTCCATGGAGGACGGAAAGATACCATCTGAGTTATGGACGGGGAAAAAGCCCAAATATTCTTTCATGAAGATTTGCGGTTGTGAGGGCGTTCGCTTAACGACCATTCTTGGATAAACTCAAACCCAAATCAAATAAATATATCTTCGTGAGCTATCTTAAGGAATCCTTATGATACTATTTCTACAATACCGATGAGAACAAAGTTTTTGTGGCTCAGACCACGAACTTTCTGGAGGACAAGTTTCTAAGTTAAAAAACGACCAAAAAAGAAATAGAACTTCAAATAATTGAAGAGGATGAAGATATACCCCCACATTTTGTGGAACCAATGATTCAACAAAGGATTGGTGAAACCTAACCCGAGTCAGTGGTTGAAGATGAAGTGGAAACACAAGACCTTCACAGTTTCAGTAGGATTCAGACTGATCTGGATAGATATCTTGGATTTCTCATTGCTCAGGAAGAAGAGGATCTTCGTGAACCTACATCCTACATGGACGCTGCATTAGGCAGTAAGCCTGAAAAATGGCTGGATGCCATGAAGGCTGAGATACAATCCATTTATCTCAACCAAGTTTAGGAGTTAGTAGACTTGTCATAACACAATAAAGTTGTTGGCTGCAAGTGGGTCTTCAAGAAGAAAACGGACATGGAAGAAAAAGTGCATACCTTCAAACTAAGGTTTGTTGCGGAGGGTTTCACTCCAACTCAAGGAATTGATTACGATGAAACCTTGTCGCCAGTAGCTATGCTTAAGTATATTAGGATTCTAATGGCAATATTTGCATACTTCAATTATGAGATATGGCAAATGGATGTCAAAACTACTTTCCTTAACGGGAAACTAACAGAGGATGTGTATAAGGCACAACCGGACCGTTTTGAGGATTCCAAGATTCCAAACAAGGTATGCAAGTTACTTAAATCCATTTATGGGTTAAAGCATGCATCTAGAAGTTGGAACTTGCACTTTGTGAGAGCATCAAAGAGTTTGGTTTTACCAAAAGCAAGTTTAAATCTTGTGTTTACACGAATTTTAGTTGGAGCATAGCAATCTTTTGGGTCCTTCCTGTATGTGGATGACATACTACTTATAGGAAACAATGTACCAACATTACAAGGAGTAAAATCCTGGTTAGGTACGTGTTTCTAGATGAAGGATTTGGGTGAAGCCGCATATATACTTGGTATAAAGATCTATTGTGATAGCTCTAGGTAGCTGACGGACTTAGTCAAAGTACATACATCGATAAAGTCATAAAACGCTTTAAGATGGATGGATCCAAGAAAGGTTTCATCCCGATGAGGTCTGGTGTACCTTTGAGCAAGACTCAATGTCCTACTTCTCCAGTAAAGCATAAGAGGATGAAGTCGATTCCTTATGCCTCGGCTGTAGGATCGATCATGTATGTCATGTTATGTACTATGCCCGATGTTGCTTACTCGATAAGCGTCACGAGTAGATATCAGCAGAATCTGGGTGAGGACCATTAGGTGGTTGTCAAGAACATTCTCTAGTACTTGAGAAGAACAAAATATATGTTCTTGGTCTTTGGAGGAAGCACAGATGACATAAGTGTGACTGGTTACACTGATGCTAGCTTCCAGAAGGACAAAAATGACTTTAGGTCACAGTTAGGGTTTGTACTTACATTAAACGGAGGAGCCATATCCTGGAAAATCCAGAAGGAAAATACGATAGCAGATTCCACTACAGAGGATGAGGAATTATATCAAGGATCTTAGAGTTGTTGCCAGTATCTCTAGACCAACTAATATTTTTTGTGCTAATATGAGAGCTTAGCACAAGCAAAAGAACCAAGAGATCATCAGCGACCCAGGCATGTACTTGAAAAAATCACATCATCCATAGTCGGAAGGGGACATGTGAGTGTATGCAAGATACCGACAGATGATAACGTAGTTGATCCGTTGACCAAGGCGCTGGCTAGAGAAGAGCATGAGAGACATGCTAGTTCTATAGGAATGCAGTACATAGGACCTAGCAGCGAGTTTCAGTAATTAATTAAACCTATGGATTCAATTTAATGTTGGAGTATGCCCACTGACGTACGTACGCTATATGATCACGGCCGATATAATATGGGCCTAGTGGGTCACACACCGGGGATCTATCTCGACAGCCTATAAGAGTTGAGGGACTAAAACTTTCAAAGTCGAAAAGGGTTGGTGTATAGGCGAAGATCGCACCTCGATCTATGTATGGGATCGCGACCCGATTTCTTATGGGATCGCGGCGGGATCCCATGTCAGACTGCATGCAATCATTTGGTTTTTCACCTCCATTTTCAGCCAATGCATGCCTATCTTATGAGCACGAATTAAATGGGAATGGCACGAATTCCGTCACTATGTAGTGGTACGAATTAAATGGGAGTGCGCAGCTTGAATATGTTAGTGGTTCGCAGCTAGATCTCCCAGCAGAGCAGTTTTTTGGATTTTAAGCTTTAAAAATTATTTTTGGGTTTTTGGCAATGTAATTTATTTTCTGGAATTTCTATGTCCAGAAATTAAATTTTATTTATTTAAGATGCCTTGTATAATGGTTGGTGTATTTATATGTATATTATTATTTTTGGCATGAAAATGGTAATTGCATATACTTACATTATGTATTTATGAATATGTTTCACCAAAAATGGTTTGGTATTACTAATGCATAAGTACATGGGATTTTTTTTTTTGTGCCTTGAGTCTTTTGAAAAATCTTAACCATTATACATAAGTTTACATGGTTTTGTGTGGCACACCATGTTGTTCATGTTATTCATTAGTGAATCTTGTACGTTAATGTAATGTTGGTAACCCTAGAATATGCCCTAGACCTTATGGATGTTCGGTTGTGTAATTTATTTATTACTCATTCATTTGGTGACTTTTAGTCACATGGTTTGTAATAATAATTAAATTTATTTATTTGGTATGTAATTTGTATTTGTGGCTTGCATGCCATTTCAATATTCCATATTGTGTATTTGTACTAGAAAATAGGAATTTGTGGCTTGCATGCCATTTATTTTATTTTCTATGTAATTGTAATATGGAGCAACCATCGGGAGTCTATGGAGTGACGGCTTGGCTAACACAAATCCGGGAGGCCCAATGGAGGTGGCGGGTTTAGTGGGAGCAAATGTAAGAGTTCATGTAACAACCAGAAAAAGCAACGGAAGCAAGAACAAACCAAATTTCAAATGATTTTACATAAACTCCATGAATGGTACAACTTAATGACAACATGCATGCAACCAAAAACAAAAAACACAAAGGTAAGAAGTGTTATACCTTTCTCCTAAGCTCCTAGCTTCTGGAAAATGGTTTTGTATGAATGGGATGAACTAAATCTTGAAGAAATGGTCCTCAAGTTCCTCCACCGAAGTGATACACCAAGAACTTCACCCTTGTGCTAGCAAAGAAAACAAAATCCCACACTCAATATGGTTGAGACTTTGATTTCAGCCCTTAAACTTCTGGAACACACAAGAAGCTCTCACAAGAATCCTCTCATTGAAACTCCAATATGTGTGTGTATGAAAAGTGGCAAAAAGATCCAAGGCTTCTAAGGCCTAAGCCTTATAAAGACCTCAAAAACGACCTCCTCTCTCATCTAGCCGGCCAAGAGATGAATTCTCATTGGACCACCAAGCCAAAGCCAATGAAATTCAAGTGCCACTTAGTATTCTGAGTTTCACGACCTTTCACGGGCTCTCACGGCCGTGAAGCTTAAAAGCTTCACGGCCCGTGTCATGTTCCTTCAAGTCGTAAAGGTATCCATGGCGCATTATCCTATCACTATTCCCTTCACGACCCGACCCGTGTAGGAACTCGTGGGGACACCTTGCTTCACAACCCGTGGACCATCTTTCACGGTCATGAAGCCTAGGTCAACTAGAATTTGACCATTTTGACCAGCTATTTCCACTTAGGGCTATTTGGGTAGAAGTTAGGTGTATTACCCAATAGGCCCGCACATCATCGGCAGTGACTCGGAATACGTGTGTCAGTGGGCATACTCCAACAGACTCCCACTTGCACATGACATACCGTACCCTGAAGTATTACAGACAGAGAGCAGCCTCTAGCAAGACATCTCTGCCCCAAAATATGTACGGGGTATGTCATCCCTGAGAAGTACCAAATCTCAACCTAAAAGGTTTGAGATGGTCCTATAAATAAGTGATCAATCATCCCTTTGTTTACGATATCCAAGTGAAGGCGAGATATGGTACTAAGTCATTCTCAGTCCTTCACGATTATGTTTCTCTATCGAGATTGGTGGTGACCAAAAATAAACAAGTTGCAATCGACTACCAAATCATTGCACACTCGAGCACGGCCATGCATTTTGGAATCATCGAGGGGCCCAGGGATATCTCTCTGAACAGAGGAACAAATTCCTTTGACTACATTGCCCACCACATTGACCATACTTTGTGCAATTGCTCCCTTTATAACAGCAAGTTACAGACTGCGTTTGAAAACAATTAGAACAAAGCAAACCAAAGTGATGTAGACACATGCATCTCTAGTATGAGGATGAAATGATTTTATCATCCTGATCCACTCATGACTAGTACCACAAAGTGGAGTCAGGTGTGGGTCGTCCAGTCACTTGAAACCCCTTTCAAGTTCAGGCGAAGTATTGCGCCCCCGTGTCCCAATCACCATTGGACACATGACCAATCACTTCCCTCAGTCTTCGTTCATACTTCCTTCCAATGAAGAATGACTGACTGTGGACATTTAGAATGTAAAAAATTCAGGGAACTATAAAACATGCTAAGTTGGAACACAGCAAAGATTTAAAGTAATATCCGCAACTTGCGCATTATCAAATCTCCATTTAATAATCGATAAGTACAATAAATACAATACAGCTTAATGTTCCCAAGAAGGTAAATACATCAAATACAATAACCAAACAATACAAGATACAAACTCAAACCAAATCGCTAGCAAATCTAATACCAATAGCACGGGTGTGGGCATCGTGCTTAGCTTGCGATAACGGTTTAGTGAACGGATCCACCACATTGTTATCCGTGTGTACTCTGCTGATGACAATATCTCCACTCTCGACCACGTCCCGAATATAATGATATTTCCGCGAAATGTGCCACGTGTGTCGGTGAGATCTCGGTTCCTTTGCCAATACAACCGCACCCTCGTTGTCACAGAAAACCTCAACAGGGTCGGCAATGCTAGGAACCACTCCGAGATCAAGGATGAATTTCCTCATCCATAAAGCCTCCTTTGCAGCTTCACTTGCCGCAATATACTCAGACTCGGTCGTGGAATCAACCACCGTGTCTTGTTTGGAGCTCCTCCAGGAGATTACACCACCGTTTAGCAGGAACACAAAACCCGATTGAGATCGGCAGTCATCCCTGTCGGTTTGGAAGCTGGCGTCGGAGTAACCAGTTACCCACAGATCCTCTTCCCCACCATATACTAAGAACATCTCCTTAGTCCTCCGAAGATACTTGAGAATGTTTTTCACCGCTGTCCAATGTGCCTCACCAGTGTTGGCTTGATATCTACTTGTCATAATCAATGCACAAGAGACATTAGGCCTAGTACATAGCACGACGTACATGATCGAGCCTATTGCCGAAGCATAAGGTACTCGCCTCATTACTTCCCGTTCCTCAGGGGAACTCAGGCATTAAGTCTTACTCAATACCAAACCATGTGACATAGGTATGAACCCCTTCTTGGAGTCCTCCATCCTAAATCTCTTTAGGACCTTGTCAATGTACACACTTTGGCTCAAACCAAGCAACCTGCATGATCTATCTTTATAGATTTTAATCCCAAGAATATAAGCTGCATCTCCCAGATCCATCATTGAGAAATAACTCCCTAGCTAGGTTTTTATAACTTGCAAAGTTGGGACGTCATTCCCAATTAGCAAAATATCGTCCACATAAAGGACCAGGAATACAACTATGCTCCCACTAGCCCTGATGTATACGCATGGCTCATCCTTGCTTTTAGAGAAGCCAAACTCTTTGACCTTCTCATCAAAGCACAGGTTCCAGCTCCGAGAGGCTTGCTTAAGTCCATAGATGGACTTCTTAAGCTTGCAGACCTTATCCGGGAACTCAGGATGTACAAAACCCTCAGGTTGTGTCATATACACCTCCTCTGATAGTGTTCCATTAAGCAACACAGTTTTGACGTCCATCTGCCATAGTTCATAATCATAATATGCGGCAATGGCCATGAGTATCCGGATAGACTTCAACATAGCCACCGGGGAAAAGGTTTCCTCATAGTGTACCCCATGAGTTTGAGTGAAACCCTTAGCCACCAGTCGGGTTTTGAAGGTGTCTACCTCTCCATCTACACCAATCTTCTTCTTAAAGACCCGCTTGCACCCGACGGGCTTACACCCCGGCACAGGATCTACCAAGTCCCAAACCTGGTTATCGGCCATAGATTTAATCTCGGATTCCATTGCCTCCTTCCACTTGGCGGACTCAGGGCCCACCACAGCATCCTGGTATTTGGTAGGTTCATCAGAATCAACTACCATGTCGGTGCCCTTAGATATGTGAAAACCATATCTCTCTGGCTCATGCCGACTTCTACCAGATCTTCTTAGAGGTAATGGATCTACATCATTATCTCCAGCATCATCTTGCTGAGACTTAATTGTTTCCGGTTGTGAGCTAGTTCCAACATCAGGTTCTACATTGGTAGGCTCTAGAATTTCTTCAAGATCAACCTTGCTCCCACTAGCGTTCTGGGATATCAGCTCCCTCTCAAGGAAGACTGCCCTTCGAGCAACAAACACCTTGTTCTCCGAAGGTTTGTAAAACAAACACCCCATAGACCTAGCAGGATAGCCAATGAAGAAATACCTTTCGGCCCTGAGCTCTAATTTGTCCTCCACCTCACGTCTCACATAGGCAGGACATCCCTAGACCTTGAAATATGAAATGGATGTAACCTTTTCATGCCACATATCATAAGGTGTTCTCTTAACCTTCTTTGTTGGCACGAGGTTAAGGATTCTACCAGTCGTCTCAATAGCGTAACCCCAAAATGTAATGGGAACTTCCGTGTGACACATCATAGATAGAACTATATCCAATAATGTTCGGTTCCTCCTCTCGGCGACACCATTTAATTATGGCGTCCTAGGAGGGGTTAATTGCGAGACAATCCCACAATCTTTAACATGCTCTCGGAATTCGGAACTAAGATACTCTCCACCTCTATCGGATCTAAGCATCTTAATCCTTTTCCCAAGTTGATTTTCCACTTCGCTTTTATAAGTCTTAAACACCTCAAAGGTTTCAGACCTTTGTCTCACCAAGTAGACAAACCCATATCGACTATAATCATCAATAAAGGTAACGAAGTAGCGGGAGTGATCTCTAGTGGCATGCTTGAATGGACCACACACATCAGTGTGAACGATATCCAACAAGTCTTTTGCCCTCTCACGTTCACCGGTCAAGGGTGCTTTGGTCATCTTTTCCAATACACAAGATTCGCATACTTCATTAGACCCGTGGTCAAATGATTCCAAGATCCCATCCGCTTGGAGCTTGGCGATGCGTTTCTTGTGTATGTGGCCTAACTGACCATGCCAAAGAGACATTTTATCCAAAACACTTTTGGATCCCGTATCAACATTCATGATTGATCTATTGTTTCTATTGTTTCTCAAGCTTACGCTTGTTTCATATATGCCATGACATGGAAATGCTTTGAAACAAAAGGAACCATTCTTATAACATAAAATAGAACCATTTATGAATTCAAAATCATATCCATCGTCGTACAAAGCATATAAGGAAATAATGTTTCTTGCCACGCAGGGCGAATAACATACATTCAATAAAACAATAGATAATCCGGATTGAAAGGCAAGCTCCACACTTCATATCTTCTCAACCGGGACAACCGCCTTGTTTCCCATGATGAGGTCCAGCTCTCCATCAACCAAGTCCCTACTTCTTGTTAGTACCTGCACATTATTACAAACGTGAGTACCACACCCGCTGTCTAAAACCCAGGCGTTAGAAGTAGAAGTTTTATGGAGTTCAATCATGTACATACCGGAGGCAGCGGCAGCTTTGGATCTCAACTTCTTGAGCCCCTCCATGTACTTGGGGGCAACTACGCCGGTAATGACCCATTTCCCCGCAGAAGTAGCAGGTTGCATCTTCCGGAGAGGTAACAGCGGTAGCAACTTGTTTCCCGTTCGCCTCCGGGGTGGTGTTAGGTTTAGGCTTTGTTGTTGCCACCTTGGCCTTCCCCTTCCCCTTTGAGGCCGAAGCGGGTTTCTTCCTCTTCTTGCCACCCTCTTTGATCGTAAGGACGGCGGTGGAGGAAGATGGCTTCATTTTAGCCATGTTAGACTCGGCAGTCTTCAACATGCCATGAAGCTCCATTATGGTCCTATCTATATTATGCATATGGAAGTTCACAATGAAGGGCCCGTAAGATGAACGCAAAGATTGGAGGATTATTTCAACCGCCAACTCTTTCCCCATAGGGAATCCCAACTTCTCCAATTGATCCACATAGCCTTTCATACGAAGGACATGTGAACTCACGTTGCCGCAATCCTGCATCCGGCAACCAACAAAGGCTTTGACGCATTCGTACAACTCCTACCTCGCTTGCATCTGGAACATGTCCTTTAGCTGCGTAATCATGTCATACGCACTCACAGTCTCGAATTGCCTTTGCAACCTGGGACTCATGGTTATAAGCATGAGGCAGGTCACTTCGTTTATGTCTTTGACGCGTTTATCATACTCGTCTTTGACAGCCCTCGTTGCATTGGTAGCAGGTGGGTCCGGAAGAGGAGTCTCCAAGACCTCAAGCTTCATTTCATGGCGTAGGACAATTCTCAAAGTCCTAAATAAATCCATGAAGTTAGGTCCTTGAAGTTTCTCCTTTTCATGGAAAGGACGTAGCGACATGCTTGCGGTGTTGGTGTTGGAGCTAGTAGATGCCATAGAAGCCATCTATAAGCAAAATACGAAGTTTGGTTAGTTTGACGTATTAAATCCTTGTTAAATAATTACCCACTTGTTTATAAAACAAATTATGTTAACAAGGGCCAAGAACCTCAAAGTACCCCAATCCATGACGGGTTTGCCGCGGATCACTTCATGAAGCTACTTAGGCCGGTAAACACTTTACCGATTGAAATCCGCGATTGCAACTCTTAGACACTTGCGGGATCCTAGGTACTCATAGCACCCATTTGGCATGTTTGATCCCTCAACACCATTCCTCATTAATCCACCATGGTAGCTCGGTATGGGCACGACAACTACCAAGGCGTTTTAAATCTTGGAATTGTAAATCGACCATCAAGATACACGGTGGTACTCTAGCCCAATGGCCGGCTCGGTTAAAGCGCGACATTCCGACCTTGCGAGTTGCCACACACACCTTCCACACAGTTACACAAAACCGATCTCGGCTAAATCTCGACGACCAATCTATTTTCACTAGATTCGGGTGGTGTCATCTTATGGTTGGCGTGTGATTTACTTTTGAGAAAAGCGGGATTTTGGTTTCTCCGGTTAAAACAATATTAAGCAATTCTTGTTGTGGCACGCGAGGGTTTGTTAACCAATTCAAAACTCTTGGTATTATTTATTTTGAAAAGTTTTCAAGCTTGCGAAGAAACTAAACAACCAAGCAAGAAAAACTAAATAAACTAAACAACCACGCATGTAAACATATCCGGTAACTAGCCAATCCTATGTGTCTTGCCCGTGAGCCAACGGACAAGACTAAGTCATCTAAGGACAAACTCTGAATGACTTGATGCGTGTTCCTCCCACTTAATCCATTGCGTCTCCCACCGACCTCCGGATCCAAGATTGAGCAAAGACACCTTCTCCCGGTTCTTCTTTGGTTGTCTTCGGTTCTCCTTTTACAATTTACAAATATAAAAGGAAATGGCATGCAAGCCACGATATCTATTCTAAGCTAATACTTACAAGTACAAAGAATAGAAAATCGGCATGCAAGCCGTTAAATATTACAAACCGAATTAATTAATTAATTTATTACAAACCAAATGTGGTACAAACCACAAAATGAATGAATAAATAATTATAACCAACCAAAGCACATCACATAGGTCATAAGGCTCAATGTTACCGGATTTACAAACAACCACAACAAACAACACAAAACAACACGGTGTGCCACACCAAACCGTGTAAAATATCCCAACTTGATTTATTCCAAAAGTACCTAAAACACACAAGGCACGAGTGAATAAATCTTGTACGTATACATTAGGAATTCCAAACACTTTGAAACACCATATTCATACATACACAACACAAGTATATGCATGTGCGTGTTATCATGCCAAAACCGCCGAATACATATAAATATGCGAGTTAGGATATTATGGGGTTTTCAAAATGGTCAAAAGACCAATCAAAACTGCTGGAAAAATCTAGAAATCGGCCAAATCAATTTTATAAAGTTTTTTCTTTTAAAACGGGTCAAAAAAAATTTCCAGACGCCTTCACGACCACTGCCCTTCACGGCCCGTGAAGGCAGTGCCACGACTCGTGAAAATTTACAAAAAACCCTTTCACGACCTCAACCCCACACTGAGGTCGTGGAGGCTTCACGACCGTGAAGAAAAACCTTCACGCCCGTGAAGACCATCTGGACAGAACGTCCAGTTTCGCATAAAAATGATTTTCAGGCCAAATTGGTGAATGCAAGGCATCAAGATGGCTCTGATACCACTGTAGGAGTTCATGTAACAACCAGAAGACGCAACGGAAGCAAGAACAAAACAAATTTCAAACGATTTTACATAAACTCCATGAATGGTACAACTTAATGACAACATGCATGCAACCAAAAACCAAAAATACAAAGGTAAGAAGTGTTATACCTTTCTCCTAAGCTCCTAGCTTCTGGAAAAGGGTTGTGTATGGATGGGATGGACTAAATCTTGAAGAAATGGTCCTCAAGTTCCTCCACCGAAGTGATACACCAAGAACTTCACCCTTGTGCTAGCAAAGAAATCCAAATCCCACACTCAATATGGTTGAGACTTTGATTTCAGCCCTTAAACTTCTGGAACAAACAAGAAGCTCTCACAAGAAACCTCTCTTTGAAGATCCAATATGTGTGTATGTATGAAAAGTGGCAAAAGGATCCAAGGCTTCTAAGGCTTAAGCCTTACAAAGACCTCAAAAACGACCTCCTCTCTCATCTAGCAGGCCAAGAGATGAATTCTCATTGGACCACCAAGCCAAAGCTAATGAAATTCAAGTGCCACTTAGTATTCCGAGCTTCACAACCTTTCACGGGCTCTCACGGCCGTGAATCTTAAAAGCTTCACGGCCCGTACCGTGTTCCGTCAAGTCGTAAAGGTATTCGTGGCGCATTATCCTTTCATGATTCCCTTCACGACCCGACCCGTGTAGGAACTCGTGTGGACACCTTGCTTCACGACCCGTGGACCATCCTTCACGGTCATGAAGCCTAGGTCAACTGGAATTTGACCATTTTGACCAGCTATTTCCACTTAGGGCTATTTGGGTAGAAGTTAGGTATATGACCCAATATGCCCGCACATCATCAGCAATGACTCGGCATACGTGTGTCAGTGGGCATACTCCAACACCAAAGTCAAGGAAGTTTTGTCCTTATATGACTTTGTTTTTCCCCGTAGTGGCTCACGGGAAAAATGCATAGGTTTTAGGGGCATGGTTACCAACTAGAATATGTGTGTGCGTGTGATGGTTTTATTAAATTGTTAATGCATGAGTTGTAGGACTATTGCATGCTAGACAATTTTTAATAAATAATAAAACCCAAGAGTTTAAAAAATGGTTTAACAACTCAAAATAGGATATAAATTGAGTTAGTATCCGTTTAGTGAGAACGCTTGGTTTTCGTCAGTTTTTGTTAATCAAACTCAAAATGATTTTTTAACCGGAAAACTAAATCCCGTTTTCTAAATCAAAATCTCACGCCGTCGATAAGATGACACCACTCGAATCTAACCACACAAGGGTTGATTATTGAGCTTTAGCCGAATCAATTTTTTATGTGAGTTGTGTGGAAAGTGCGTGTGGCAACTTGCAAGATCGATTGTCGAGCTTTAGCCGAGTCGTCATTGGGCTTGAGTACCACCGTGTATCTTGATGGTTGATTTACAGTTTCAATTAATATTTCATATAATCATCGAGCTTTAGCCGAGATTATGTAAAATATTACTTTCAGATTAGTGTGGAGGGATCAAACATGCCAAAATTGGCACAATGGTTATCAAGTAGGATCCCGCAAGGAACTAAGAGTTGCAATAATGGATTGCAATCGGTCAATGGTTGCCGGCCTAAATAGCTTTGTCACGTGATCCGCGAAAAACCCGTCACGGTGCAAGGTGAAAAAGGGTTCTTAGCCCTTGTTAAAATAGTTATTTTTCATTAAACATTTGGGGTAATTCTTTAATGAGGATTTCAATTATACTAACCAAATTTACTTTGCATTTTATAGATGACATTAACTAGTACCAACAACAACACCACTTTTTCTATAAGGATTTTCCTTGAGAAAGACAAACTCGATGGAACCAATTTTATGGATTAGTGAAGGCAATTAAGGATAGTCCTCCGTCATGAGGATAAGTTGGCCACCATTGAGGAACCCATCCCCGAGGCCCCTGCTTCCAACGTGAGTAAGGCAATTAAAGTGGCATATGAAAAACGCCTCAAAGACATCACCGAGGTTACTTGCCTCATGTTTAGCACGATGAGCCTCGACTTCCAAAAGTCAATGGAGCATCTTAGTGCTTACGCCATGATGCGCGAGTTGTCGGACATGTTCCAACAACAAGCGAAGCAAGAGCGGTATGGTTATCTGAATGACCTACTCGGTTGCCGGTTGCAAGAGGGCGGGAACGTGTCCCACAACATTCTTAAGATGAAAGCGTTGGTGGAATGCCTCGAGAGGTTGGGATTTTCCATCACAAGAGAGATGGCAGTAGACTTGATTCTACGGTCTCTTCCATCATCATACAATCAATTCGTTGTGAATTATCATATGCACGGGATGGATAAATCCCTAATGGAATTGCATGGTATGCTGCGGACCCTTGAGTTCAACATGACCAAGCAAAAGCCATCTACCTCCGTTCCCATCTTGGCCATCAAGGAGGGTGAGTCCAAGAAGAGGAAGAAACCGGCCTCTACCCGGAAGGGTAAAGGTAAGGGTAAGGTTGGGGCACCCAAGCCGAGCCCTACCCCGGAGCCAAAGCCGAAGGGTCCCATCTGTAACACTGTACTTTTCTTAAACATATAATTTACTGCACGCGGAAGCTAATTACATAAAATTATCTTATTTACATAATAAATACAAAAGATTTAACTTGTTTGATGTACAAAGACTTTTACAGTGTTAATAACAAAACAGGCTCTTTCAAAATCTTGACATCAGAGTACGGTCTGTCCATATTCCTAGCCAAAAGCATCAAAACTCACCACTGAGTATCTGCAAAACAATCTAGTGGGGAATTAGCACAAAACTAAGTGAGGGACCCAATATCTAATCATAAACAAATCAAACATGCGTAAACCCAAATAGCTCATGAATCCCAGGAGAACCGGCGGTGTTGCAAGCACCTACAACCAAGGTTGGCCAAAACCAAGGTTTACCGATAGCCTTTCTAACATGGACAACAGTATCAGACCTCTTGAGTACCACAACGGTACTTCAAGATCAGATAATGTAAAACCCCCAAACAATAGGCCCAGCATCAAACTGATCTCCAAATTAACATGTATATACAATCCAAACAAGAGCATTCCAAATAGGATATTATATCCTGTATATCAAAAGATATAGATCCACTCACCACAGTCTGCACTGTAGAATCCCACTCAGTTGACTAAATTCACTGAGTCTTCTCAGTTCCTGAGATTGAAGTAACCCAAATCAGTATTTGATTCATAATACTGATCCAAAATAGATATCATATCTAACCATATTAATCATGTATGTGTACATACACCTATATAAATTTATCATACATAAAATCCAAATAGACATACAATTCTTATTTATCTTTAAATCTGCAAATCTGATTGAATCCAATCCGATTGAGTTGAATTCCGAATAAAGGCCAAATACCGATAATATTCAATTCCGATAGGTTACACAATCCGATATAATTTACAATCCGAGAAACTGTCAATACCGAGAAATGAAATCCCGAGAATAGGAATACGGATAGAAGTGCTAGGGCATAGATCATATACCGAGAAATATCCAATACTGAATAAATATCCAATCCCGAGAGAATATTTCAGTTTTATCCTCTATACCAAGAATAGTTATCGGTTTCATCAATTCCGAGAAGTAAGCAATTCCGATATGTTATCCCAATTCCGAGTATAGGCAAAATCCGAGTAAATGTTCAATAGCGATAAAATTGAATTCCGAGAAAAGAGTTCAGGCATGATTTCATAGTTAAAATCATAAATCCTGATATATGTTTAAATCAGATAAACAAGGATTCCGATAAAAGAGTTGGGGCAAAATCCGCAAATGAATTGTCGGATTCCTATCTAATTCCGATAGAATCTATCGGATTTCATTCAATACCGATCAAATCCATCGGAATTCATCTAATTCCGACAGATTCATCCCCAAATTCGATAAACTCATAATATCTTCCCCAATTTCGGTTTCTAACATAAATCACTGCTGATTTTAAGTGTTCTATGTTTTCCAGAATCATTCTAAACATGTAAATAGATCATAAATTCTAACATGCATTCATCTTATTTCATCAAATCATTATCATGATCAATCGGAATTCATGTCAAATATTCAAACCCGAAATAATCTAACAATTATAAATTTGAATTCAGTTTCCTAACCTCAATATAGCAATGGATTTCAGAAATCAATTTAGCAAGCAAGATAGGAGATCAATTGTGGATTCTTTCTTCCTTCTTTTCTCGGCCGAGAGAATTCAAAACACACATACACTATGGTACTTACATGCAAATGACTAAACAACTATGTGTGATGACTAACTTAGCGAAAACTCGCCACCTCACCATCCATTATCTCCATTTAATTAATTAACTAATAACACATAATTAATTAAAAGAAAATAATCTCACAATGAAACAATTAATCCACAAAAATACATTAAGTTCCAAATATTATTTGATTAATTACCTTAATTAATCTAGGCCGGGTATGAGGGTGTTACAAATCTACCCCCCTTAAGAAGATTCCGTCCTCGGAATCTCATCGCTCTCAAATAAGGAAGGATAACGGCTGCCCATGTCTGCTTCAGTCTCCTAAGTTAAATCTGAACCCAAGTTGTGCTTCCATTTAACCAAAACCATTGGTATTTGCTTTTTCCTCAGCTTTGTAATCTTCAGGTCCATCAGTTCAACTTGTTCCTCTATCAGTCTCTGATTAGTGTCAACCCTAATATCCTGTATTGGTAGAATTTTTGTCTGATTCTCTACATTACACTTGCGTAGATAACAAACATTGAATGTATCATGAATACCGGCCAATTCATCAGGTAGATTCAACGCAATGGTCTGATCGTTAACAACTCGTCTGATTTTGAAAGGACCTATATAATGGGGAGCCAACTTCCCGCGTTTTCCAAAACGAATAACCCCTTTCCACGGAGATACTTTTAAGTAGACCATTTCACCTTCAACAAACAATACCGGTCAACGACGTGGATCGGCATACATTTTCTGTCTATCCCTTGCAGCTTTTAATTTCTCACAGGCAATTGCAACTTTATTAGTTGTCATTTCTACTATATCAGGTCCTGCAAACTGCTTTTCCCCAGCTTCTAACCAACAAGTCGGTGTTCTACAAGGACGACCATACACATCTCATACGGAGGCATACCGATACTATTGTGGTAGGAATTATTGTAAGCAAATTCCACTAACGGCAGATGTGAATCCCATGAACCCCCAAACTCCAATACACACGCCCTGAGCATATCTTCTAAAGTCTGAATAGTTCTCTCTGACTAACCATCTGTTTGCGGGTGGTATGCCGTACTCAAATTTACCCTGGATCCCAATTCCTGGTGCAATCTGTTCCAGAAGTTAGATACAAATCTCGAGTCTCGATCTGAAACAATAGATAGCGGAACTCCATGTCTTGAGACTATCTCATCAATGTACAATTGAGCCAATTTACTTAAAGAAGCAGTTTCAGCTGTAGCATGGAAGTGAGCACCCTTGGTTAATCTGTCAACTATAACCCAAATCATATCATGCCCTTTTTGTGTTCTTGGAAGTTTCGTTACAAAATCCATCGTTATGTGATCCCATTTTTATTCAGGTATTTCTAACTGTTTCAATGACCCGTACGGTTTCTGATGTTCAGCTTTCACTTGAGCACAGATATGACACATCTCGACAAACTTAGTTATATCTGTTTTCATTGTAGGCCACCAATATCGAGTTTTTAGATCATGGTACATTTTCGTGCTACCCGGATGTATTGACAGTCTAGATTTATGAGCTTCATTCAATATCAATTCCCTTAAGTTACCAAACTTCGGTACTCATACACGTGTATGATAAACCCTCAAACTACATGAATCAATAGTTAACTCATGTTGTCGTTTAACCATCAGTTCATCCTTCAGATTTTTATCTTTCAAAGCTTCAAACTGAACAGCCAAAAGTTGATCCACCAAATCAGACTTAATCTCTAATCGCATGAACTTTACAGTGTCTGAAGATCCTTTTCGGCTGAGTGCATCTGCAACCACATTGGCTTTACCTGGGTGATACTGAATATCACAATCATAATCCTTAATTAGTTCCAACCAACGACGTTGTCTCATGTTCAGATCCTTCTGTGTAAACACATACTGAAGGCTTTTATGATCAGTACAGATAAAAAACTTGGTTCCATACAGATAGTGTCTCCACAGTTTTAATGCAAATACTACTGCCGCTAATTCCAAATCATGGGTTGGGTAGTTTCGTTCATTCGGTTTCAATTGTCTAGAAGTATACGCGATCACTTTACCCCTTTGAATCAGAACACATCCCAAACCCGCTTGTGAAGCATCGCAGTACACAACAAAATCCTCTGAACCCTCAGGCAACGAAAGAACAGGAGCTTCGCATAATAACTATTTCAACGTTTGGAAAGCATCTTCCTGGGTTGATAATCTTCGGACATCCTTTCGAGTCAATTTAGTCAACGGACCAGCCAGCTTAGAAAAGTCTTTGATAATCTTCGGTAATAACCTGCCAAACCAAGGAAACTCTTTATCTCAGTTGGTGTTTTAGGAGCACTCCAGTTCATTACAACTTCAATCTTAGACGGATCCACTTTGATACCTTCTAGGCAAATCACATGACCCAAAAACTGAACTTCACGTAACCAAAACTCGCACTTCAAAAATTTGGCATATAGCTTGTGTTGTTTCAGCATCTTCAATACTTATCTCAAATGCTGATCATGCTCATCCTTAGTCTTTGAGTATACTAAAATATCATCTATAAACACAATGACAAACTTGTCTAGAAAAGGTCGACAGACACGATTCATCAGATCCATAAATACTGCAGGAGCATTCGTCAAACCAAACGGCATCGCCAGAAATTCGTAGTGACCGTATCGAGTACGAAAAGCATTCTTTGGAATATCCTCCTCTACTACCCTGACTTGATGATAACCCGATCTCAGATCTATCTTTGAGAAGTACGAAGCCCCTTGTAACTGATCAAACAAATCGACGATTTTTGGCAACGGATACTTATTCTTGATAGTTCGTTTATTCAACTCTTTGTAATCAATACACATGCGAAGAGTTCCATCCTTCTTCTTTACAAATAAAACAGGTGCACCCCAAGGCGAAGAACTCGGACGGATAAACCCCTTATCAAGTAACTCCTGAATTTGTGTCATCATTTCTCTAATTTCAGATGGTGCTAAACGATACGGAGTTTTAGCTATTGGTGAAGTACCAAGAATCAGATCTATCTTGTATTCAACATCGCGAACAGGAGGCAATCCTGGTAAATCATCTGGGAACACTTCCGGATAATCAGATACAACCCGAACATTGGTAACCGCTTTCTTCCCTTTCTCCGCATCAATCGCGTAGGCCAGGAAAGACACACACCCTTTAGCTAGAGATTTTCTAGTTTTCATAAACAAGATGATTGGAAAAGAAGAAGAAGTTATATCCCCAAGAGCCACGACATGCGACCCGTCAGCCAAAGGAATACTAATCAATTTCTTGTGGCACTGAATACTAGCTCTTTGGTGACTTAACCAATTCATGCCTAAAACTAAATCAAACCCTGGAATAGGCATCAGTAAGCAATCTATAGGCAGTCTAGTACCATCAATAACTATAGACACCCCAGTCACAGAAGAAGTTACAGGCACTAACTTACCATCAGCTACTTCTACTTCTAAAGGAGAAGCAATAACAGTAACAGGTAGTTTCAGTTTGTCACATAAATCTATTGACATGAAAGATCTATTGGCACCCGAATCAAATAACACACGAGCAGGCACAGAGTTCACAATAAACATACCCGTGATAACATCATTGTTCTCTGTAGCCTCTGTAACCGTCATCTTAAAAGCTCTACCTTCCGCACAAGGTGCGGCTTTCCGTTTTTGACCTGCAGACAATCCCCCGACAATTGCTACCCCCTGCCCCGACCCCTTCGGCCTCTGATTCGTGCAAGCCCCAGCTCTATAACCTTCCTCATGGCAGTTCCAGCAGACATTGGTTTTAAACCTACAAACAAATGGTTCATGACCAAATCCGCCACATCGTAAGCATCGTTTGGTCTGAGTTGTGCAAGGACCGGTGTGACTAGAGTTGCATGGTTTACACCACGGCTTGTTCTGAAAAGACCCCGAACCCTTTCATTTCTGATCCCCTTGGTTCTGATTACTCTGCCACTTCCCTTTATTCCCGCCTTGATTTCCACCAGATTTGTGAGATAACCCTTTCTCACGATTCATCCTCTCCATGGCCTTTACATCACCTTCTGCAGCTCTAGCGAGAGTAAGAACTTGTACCAAAGAAGTTTCCATTCGGGTGTTACCCCGATACTCAGGTAACAAAGCTTGAACAAAATGATCGATTTGAGAAGGCTCATCAGGAACCCACTGTTTGGCAAACCTTAACTTCTCATTGAACTTTGCAATCAGCTCGTCCACAGACATCCGATCATTCTGAGCCAAATTCATGAGCCAAATTCATGAATTCTGGTTTCACCTTGGACAGATCATAAGTGTTGCAGAACTGTTCACAAAACTTAGCTTGGAATTGATCCCAAGTTATAGAATTCATCACTTCCCTAGACAGATGAGCAGTTAAAGAATCCCACCATGTTGCCGCATGGCCTTTCAATCGCTTTGTAGCAAACTTAACTCGATCCGATTCTTCACAATTACAGGTAACTAATGCTTTGACAGTCTCCCTCAACCAGTTCAAGGTATCAGTAGGATTAGAACTTCTAATGTACTCAGGTGGTTGGCAATCCAAGAAATCCTTGTACTGACATCTAGGTTTTAAACCTCCTTGGGTTGGATACCAAGGAATGAAGAAGTTCGGTTGAGACTGATACTGTTGTTGGGTTTGGTATGGTTGAGACACAGGTGGAATCGACACAAACGGTAAGGTTCCAAATGGTGTTGACACGGTATTAAACGGTGCAGCTGAGTAAATTGGCGGTGGTATTGACTGGGTGAACACAGCTGACTCCCTGCGCATGTGGATAGTCTATGTTTGCTGTGGAGACTGAGTTTGTTATTGTTGCTGTTCCAGTTCCTGAACCCGATCTCTCAGAGTTTGCAGAGTATCTTCCAACTGTAACACATAATCTTGTTGATCAGATTCACCATTGTGAGAAGTACCGACTTTGTTATGCTGCTCATTAGCTGCAGTGGAGGACTGATTGTTTCTTCTGGAGGACGCAGGGGTAGTTATCTGGTTCACGTTATCAGCCATTTTCTATACTATACAAAGCATCTCACCAATTGTTAGATATAATCCATTAGTTTAAACATACTAACTACCCTCAAAGCTACACTACTAATTACCCACCCTGGAAATATTGGACTGACCAGAGCCTAGGTTCGAGTATTGCACAAATCATTCATGCACATCCTCAAACCAGGGCTCTGATACCAATTTGTAACACTGTACTTTTCTTAAACATATAATTTACTGCACGCGGAAGCTAATTACATAAAATTATCTTATTTACATAATAAATACAAAAGATTTAACTTGTTTGATGTACAAAGACTTTTACAGTGTTAATAACAAAACAGGCTCTTTCAAAATCTTGACATCAGAGTACGGTAAGTTCATATTCCAAGCCAAAAGCATCAAAACTCACCACTGAGTATCTGCAAAACAATCTAGTTTGGAATTAGCACAAAGCTAAGTGAGGGAACCAATATCTAATGATAAAAAAAGCAAACATGCCTAAACCCAAATAGCTCATGAATCCCAGGAGAACCGGCGGTGTTGCAAGCACCTACAACCAAGGTCGGCCAAAACCAAGGTTTACCGATAGCCTTGCTAACATGGACAACAGTATCAGACCTCTTGAGTAGCACAATGGTACTTCAAGATCAGATAATGTAAATCCCCCAAGCAATAGGCCCAGCATCAAACTGATCTCCAAATAAACATGTATATATAATCCAAACAAGAGCATTCCAAATAGGATATCATATCCTATATATCAAAAGATATAGATCCACTCACCACAGTCTGCAATGTAGAATCCCACTCAGTTGACTAAATTCACTGAGTCTTCTCAGTTCCTGAGATTGAAGTAACCCAAATTAGTATTTAATTCATAATACTGATCCAAAATAGATATCATATCTAACCATATTAAACATGTATGTGTACATACACCTATATACATTTATCATACATAAAATCTAAATAGACATACAATTCTATTTATCTTTAAATCTGCAAATCCGATTGAATCCAAATCCGATTGAGTTGAATTCCGAATAAAGGCCAAATACCGATAATATTCAATTCCGATAGGTTACACAATCCGATATAATTTACAATCCGAGAAATTGTCAATACCGAGAAATGAAATCCCGAGAATAGGAATACCGATAGAAGTGCTAGGGCATAGATCATATGCCGAGAAATATCCAATACCGAATAAATATCCAATCCCGAAAGAATCTTTCGGTTTTATCCTCTATACCAAGAATAGTTATCGGTTTCATCAATTCCGAGAAGTAATCAATTCCGATATGTTATCCCAATTCCGAGTATAGGCAAAATCCGAGTAAATGTTCAATACCGATAAAATAGAATTCCGAGAAAAGAGTTAAGGAATGATTTCATAGTTAAAGTCATAAATCTCGATATATGTTTAAATCCAATAAACAAGGATTCCGATAAAAGAGTTAGGGAAAAATCCGCAAATGAATTGTCGGATTACTATCTAATTCCGATAGAATCTATCGGATTTCATTCAATGCCGATCAAATCCATAGGAATTTATCTAATTCCGACAGATTCATCCCCAAATCCGATAAACTCATAAATTCTTCCCCAATTTCGGTTTCTAACATAAATCACTACTGATTTTAAGCATGCAAGTGTTCTATGTTTTCCAGAATCATTCTAAACATGTAAAGAACATATATAGATCATAAATTCTAACATGCATTCATCTTATTTCATCAAATCATTATCATGATCAATCGGAATTCATGTCAAATATTCAAACCCGAAATAATCTAACAATTATCAATTTGAATTCAGTTTACTAACCTCAATATGGCAATCGATTTCAGAAATCAATTTAGCAAGCAAGATAGGAGATCAATTGTGGATTCTTTCTTCCTTCTTTTCTCGGCCGAGAGAATTCAAAACACACATACACTATGGTACTTACATGCAAATGACTAAACAACTATGTGTGGTGACTAACTAAGCTAAAACTTGCCACCTCACCATCCATTATCTCCATTTAATTAATTAACTAATAACACATAATTAATTAAAAGAAAATAATATCACAATAAAACAATTAATCCACAAAAATACATTAAGTTCCAAATATTATTTGATTAATTACCTTAATTAATCTAGGCCGGGTATGAGGGTGTTACACCATCCCGGGTATGAGGTTAGTTAATTAATCTAGGCCGGGTATGAGGGTGTTAATTAATCTAGGCCGGGTAATTAATCTAGGCCGGGAAGAGGCGGTTTGCTTTTTCTGTGGGATAAAGGGGTACATGTGCCAGAGCTGCCCTAAGTACCTAGAGGTCCTGAAGAAGCTACGTGCTTCGGGAGGGGGCGATTCTACTTCAGGTACGTTTGTGATTGAACTCCATCATACTTTTACTTCTAACGGCTGGGTTTTAGACACAGACTGTAACACTCACATTTGTAATATGGTGCAGGTGCTAAAGGGAAGTAGAAGGCTGATAGATGGGGAGCTGGAGCTAAACATGGGGGAACAAGGAGGGCGTCCCCGTGTTAGAGAAAGAAAGTATCGAGCTTACTTTCAAGACCGGCTACTCTATTAGTTTACAAGATGTATGATATTCGCCACTTATGGCTAGAAACATTTTATCTTTTTATGCTTTGTATGACGATGGATATTGTTTTAAATTCGAAAATGGTTATATATGTTGTTTTAAAAATGATGTTTGTTATTTTAAAGCTTATCCATGTCGTGGAATATACGTAGCTGATGCATACATAGAAAATAATAGAGCAATCATGAACATTGATTCTGGATCCAAAAATAGTTTGGATAAGTTTTCCTTATGGCATAGCCGTCTTGGCCATATAAACAAGAAACGCATCACCAAGCTCCAAGTGGATGGGATCTTGGAATCATTTGACCTCGAGTCAAATGAAGGGATGTGCGTTTTATGTACTAGTTTTATATTTATAAATTCCGTGTTAAATTGTACCAAAACGATACGAATAGGCAAGTGTACTTAATCGGCTTTTATAGTATAATTAGTAAGCACGGGTGTTGAACTCTCGGGGAATAGGTATGATTTGATAAAATTATAATGATTTAAATATTAAACGCAACTAAACTAATCTAAACTACACTAGAAAGCAAATAAATCTAAACTAATGACAAGAAAATAAATAAAGCAATCAAAGGGGGATTTATAGTAAAGTTGAGAACATTCAACCAACTAAGTCACTACAAAACCTAGAAAATTACCAAAGCATGCAAAGAAAGCAAGAAAAGCGATTAACTCGGAGAATTAAATATATATATGAAGATGTTCCCTCCCTAGATTCAATTCAACCCTTTTCATGGCAATTAGTTCATGGCAAATAGAGCTAGAGACACTTTGAACATTCATGCATCGATTCCTAAATTAGTTAAAACCTTGGTCCAGTTCTAACCATCTAATTATACCAATTAACAACCTTTATGGTCAAAAGCGCGATTAAAAGGGATAATTAGCCAATTAATTCGATTACCAAGTAAAGACTCAACCTTTAATGTTTCATATGATCAACAAAATATCATTAACACATAAAGGGTCATTATATGTTTAATCACATGCAAAATAATATATTTAAGGTTGTTTAACACTAGGATTTGATCAATCACTATCTGTTTAATCATCTATTGGTCCTAGACAATCAAGATCAAATCTTTATGAATTAAATGGTCTTTTAAAACACAAAACTTAGTTTATAAACAACCAAAACAGATTATGAAGCATGGATGAACTAAGATTAAGTTAAACTTAAATTAAACATGAATTAAAGTATCAAAGCCATGAATCAATAAACCGTTACGTGAGTTTCATCTCCTCTATGGAGGAAAACAGAAAACTTAGCCTAGCATGTTCATTCTAATACTCTGGAAACAATGAAATAACAAAAACATGGTAGAATGGGATGAATAAACCGTAAAAGATGATGATGCTAAGCCTTCAATCTCCACTTCAAGCTTCAAACCCTCAAAGTTATGCTCCAAGCCGTCCTGGATCGCCTCTGGTATGTATTTAGGGTTTGAATGACGGTAAAAAGTGATTGAGAAGTCCCTAAACCGGATAGGAATGCTAATATTTATAGTTGAATTATCCTACGGGATCGCGCTGCGATCTCAATACTTATCCCAAAAACTTCGCGATTTGAACCTTGGTCACTCCGGCCCTTATCCTCTAGATCGCGCCTCGATCACTTTACCACTTCACGCCGCGATCTCCTCGGATTCACAACTTAGCCTGAAACAGATAAACAAAGGTAAAGAGTACCTTTTTGACACAATATAAATCATATTCGGCTAAAAATACCCGGATATCGCGTAAAAATATATATATATAAAAACACCGATATCAAAATACCCCACACTTGAACTTTGCTTGTCCTCAAGCAAATCACAATTTTATCTAGGCTAAGGTATTTAAACAAATAATATCATTCTCATAACCCTTACGTATCGCTTAAAAATGTCAACATGATTGATTAGGAACAAGTCATCGATTACACCCATACCTATGCATATACCCGTGTTGTGGTCCTCTTTTAACTTCTCATCATCCCAAATGCTTCTCTTTTTATCAATAACTAACCCTTAATTAATGAATCTTTTATGGTTAATTTACCCCTTAAGAACCCCTCAACCTCAAGACTTATCGCAGATTTCTCAATTTTACTTGACACATGCTTTTATTATTGCTCATATAAGTCTATGACTTTCGATGGAACCCATGTAGCAAACTTTCTGCCCAACCGATCCCAAACCAGTTGGCTTTATGTGATTAGGTGCAGCACACCTCTCAGAGCTTACTTGTTCGAGTCTCAATGGCCACATGGTTGACTTATAGTACTAGCCTTTTGGCTTTATTGTTGCTCTCATGGCCCTAGGCCTTATTGTTGCTCTATTTTTTTTTTCTTTTCTAATTTTCTCATTTTTTTGGATTTTCTCAATTTAGCAAGCACATGATTAGTAAAAGAGGAAATTCACACTCAGCCTATTTTTGTCGAGCTTAGATTTAGAAAAGCTTAACCATTTATTTAAATTCAAAAATTAAAAGTTGGTTACCATAAATGGAAATTTCTTTGGAACGGTAAAAAGCCACTAAATACTATGCATAAAGACAAAGCATAACCTCTGAACTTGTTTACAAATCTAACATTTGACACCTTCAACCAATACTTAACACTTACTTGAATGATATTAAAATTTTAAAAATTATAGCCCAAATACCATCATGATTTAATCAAGGACAAATTAAGTTCAAGCGAAGAATATTTTTCTAACCCCCTACCCCACACTTAGATTGTACAATGTCCCCATTGTACATAAAATTAAAAACTAAGGTAGAAAAAGATTAGAAACAAACTCCTGGGTATTAACACGGCAAACGGAGCAATAATGAATGTCGCTGAACTGACTGCCAGCATATAAGCATATACACCATACATCAATCAAACAACCACTGAAAAATAAATAACTCAGAGCATAGATCAGACAATCATCATAACATCAAAAGATATATACATCAAAGTTCAAATGTCTGAATACATCAAAATATAAACGATATCAAAGCAAAAGCATCAATCATCATCATCACTGGCATGTCAGCCTCCGTGCCCTGATGGTCCGGGCATGTCTGGGTGCGGCTGTGGAAAACGTGTGCACCAGTCCAGGCATGGGGATGGCATATGAGGCAGGGTAAGTGTTGAGCCTCCTTGGCTGACAAGAAAAGCAGATAAGCCATCTCCCATGGCCTGTAGATATGAGGAAAGCCCTAGCTTATGCGTGCGTATATCATCAAGATATAACCCCAGACCATCGACCCACTCAGACAACTGTCGGACGGATGTAGCAAGCTGCTGTAAAGTGGCGGGCTGTTCGTCCTCATCATGCCCAGGTGCCCATCTCCTATGGCGCACCCGCCTTGCAGGATGCTCCTGCTCTACCTCTACCTCAGGTTGAGACTTAGCCTAAACCTGGATCTCCTCCTCATCATTATCCCTGGCATCTGCATCAATAAAACAGTATCCTCCAATAGGTGATTGCTCTATGACATGCATTGTCTTAAGAAATGCGGTCCCCATAGGCCGCGGCTCTATCTGCACCAAGTGTGCCACTTCCGGCTCCGCGAGAATGCCATAAGATCGCGTGAGCACGGTAATGAACTACCCCCTGCAGATCAGGCTGGCCTGCTTGTGCCCTGTGGCCCATCGTACCAGGAAGAATGCCAAGTGTTACGACACATCAAACAGAATCTCCGGTGATAATATCGCATACATAAAAAGGAGGTACACACCGGTAACCTTCTCACTACCGCGGCAGTGAGCAATAGAGGTGTTGATCAAACGGTGGTCAAGACGATGCGCCGGCATACGTATGCTACTCTCAATAGCATTCTTCGGGTCGTATGCCCCGTTAGCGATCGTCGACCAAAACTCTATCACATAGTAATCCTCTGGCGCCATGCGCATGCATGCAGACATAAACTGTGCAAAGAAAGGACCGATAGTCTCCTCAGTTGTGTAAAGCCCCATGCAACGGCTGAAATCTACCAAATCGCACTCGTGACTCCTACCCCGTAGATGGAATGTAAGAAACCTCCGGTCGGTTATGTCAGTGGTGGTGGCATTGAATCGCACCGTTGAAAAGAACTCTAGTGATAACTCCCGGTACACAGGCTCGCGGATACGGAAGAGCCGCTCCCAAGCCTGGCAAGTGAAGCATGGGGAGCCATCGGCAGTTCGGAAGTCCTGTCGACAGAAATCATATAGCTGAGCAGATAATCCCACTGAATTAGTAATGTCCCAGTCGAGAGCGTGCGGGATATCTATCTCCTTCTTGAGGAGACTAGTCAAGCGAGTGATAAAGTCCGCTCGAGTCCTTGCTGGGAGAGTGGGAGCGAAAACGAGCCACGGGTGCTGAACCGGTGGTGCAATAGGGACTGGAACATCCGGCTCTGGTTGCTGAGCCCTACCTCCACACGCGCAGCCATAATCTTCAAAGATAGATAGAAGCATATAGATCAGTACGTAGATACGAGCCTAATAGCGAAATACAGACACGAGTGGACTGGTCAACAGCAAAAAGTCAACTCTGGTAAAACTGGGAGATCGCGCCGGGAACACCAAAGACAATCGAGGCGCGAATCTAGGGACGATGATGAACAGTGACCAGAGGGTTGCAGATCGCGAATATTGCCCCTTTTTGACAGAAAAACCGATCGAATGTGCCCTAGGGTTCAAAATAAAGTGCTCAGAATGATTGATTTTAACATGAACATCCTAAGAACTCAAAACCCCAATTCGTTTTTATTGAAAACCCTAACCCTATATCGAAAACTTGATAACAGAGCATGATGGTGCGATTTTAAGTAAGTATGAACATAAATCAGAGATTTCTAACTATCATACCACATCTGAATCGATCGAACAAGAAAAACGCAAGAAACCATAAAAAAAATTTCGAGAATGGCGACTGTGTTTACGGATTTACGAGATGGAAAATGCAATATAGGGGAGAAAACTTACCTCGATGATGGTGGGAGAAGAAAACCGTACAACAAACGGAGGACACGGTGGCCCGAGTCGAGTTCGAGATGACCGGAAAAATCGTCGGAGCACGGCTGCTGTTCGTCGATGGGGGTGCACAGGGGTGGATTCGCGATCGCGAATGGAGATGAAATGGTGATGAATGAGTCAAACCTCGGTCAAACACATTTAAAGTGACCTCGCGAGATCCCGGCTCGATTGCAGAAAACATTCGCGGCGCGATTTTCAGTAAGTGGAATTTTCAAAAAATATTTCCGTCTTGGCCCGCGCTCTTCGATTGTTAGAGACTTAACTTGACTTTCCCAGAGGTGTGTGACATGCATGGATAAGCTAAGAATTCCTAAAATGAAAAACAAACGAAAGCTAAACTAAACGAACGAAACGAACGAAAAGAAAGCTTAACTCACTTTCATAGAAATCATGGTTGCATTTAGCGTATGCAACAAGCCTTTAAACCCCTCGGTAACCCTAGAGGACGAGTTGTAGTCCCGTGAGGGTTTATAGGCAACACACCCCACAAAGTTGGAACGAAAATCGGAAAGAACGGAAACCTAAACTACACACGGATTGCCTCCCGAGAAGCGCTTGTTTTTGAACGAGTCACTAGCTTGACTCCCAATCCCACACTTAAGGTTTTGGCCCGGAGAGGCCTTTGTCCTCACCTCCCCTCTTGTCGGTGCCTCCTTCCAAGTAATGTTTCACTCCATTCCTACTACCTCTAAAGGTCATCCCCTTTGGATCATGAAGCTCAAGGGTGTTGTTAGGGAATACCTTCTTCACCTCATACGGGCCGTACCACCGGGTCTTTAGATAACCAGACACTTCTTCAACCTTGAATTAAATAGCAAAACTCTATCCCAGGGTCGAAGTGTTTACCCCTTTTTGCACGAGCCTTGGGTCAGTCATTCTCAGGGTTGAGAAGACTTTCTTCTTTCGGCTTAGGGCCCTCGGCCTCCTCGGCTCTCTCTTCTCGCAACTCTTTCTCTCGCAAATTGTCGAAAATCCCCACAAAGAAAGAAGAGTCATCGAGGCATTTAAAATATCTCAAAGACTCGTTAAGTCCAAAAGTGATGGCATCGGTCCCTACCCTGATTGTCAATTGTGACTCGTGAATGTCAACTAGAGATCTAGCTGTACTCAGGAAGGGTCTGCCCAGAATGATAGGGACTTGATCATTTTACTCCATGTCTAAAACAATGAAGTCCGTCAGAAAGATGAATTTATCTACCTTTACTAATAAATCCTCAACTATCCCTCGCAGATGAGTGACGGATTTATCTGCCAGGTGGATGGACATACGTATGGGCTTGGGCTCAGGCAGGCCCAATTTGGTAAAGAAAGAATATGGCATAAGATTCACGCTCGCGCCTGAATCGGCCAAATCTTGAGTGATGGGCAGGTTGCCAAACTGTCAAGGTAGAGTAAGACTCCCGGGATCGGTCATTTTCTTCAGGATCTTTTTTAGCATTGTTGTTGAGCACTGATCATTGAGTGTAACACTCGAGACCTCTTCAAGTTTCTTACGATTTGTAAGAAGGTATTTCATGAACTTTGCATACTTGGGCATTTGAGTCATAGCCTCAACAAAGGGAATGTTGATATGCAAAGATTTCAATTGCTCGAGTAATTTCAGATATTGCCCATCCTCATTGTCTTTTCGGAGACGCTGTGGATAGGGTATCGGTAGACGGTATGGTTTCAAAGGAGGTGGAACGGGTGGAGCAACAGGTGTTGGTGCGGGATGTGGATCAGATGGAGCAGCAGGTGATGCAACTGAAGGTTTAGGAGTTACCTCCTTCTCTTTCTCTGGCTGAAGTTGCGGAGGCGGCGGCACCTCGGAATCAGTGTTAAGACTACTGATGATGGATCATAGAGTGTTTGATTGTTCCTAGTAGAAACTGCCTTAAGATCGACTTTTGGATTGGTCTTGGTGTTGCTCAGAAGAGTTCCAGGGAAGAGGTCCTGGAGAACCCGATAGATTTTCCCGATTTGGGTCTCAATGTTATGGATAGAAGCCTACTGATTCCTGAGTGCTGCCTCAGTGGTCGATCCGATCCTCTTGAATAACTCCTCGGTTTCCTTGTGCCTCTGATCGGACGCTGTTACAAAGCAGTTGAGAATCTCCTCGAAATTAGGCGTCGTCGCCGGCTCCTTCGGTTGTTTTTTCCGATAAAGTCCCGGGTCGTGCTGCCTATATTTCGCCTCCATCTCCTTGCGGTATTCGGGATAAGGTTTCCAATTTTCCCTACGGTTACGAAAGTATGCCTCGTCCTCGGGATAATCATACTTATCCCCAGAAGAATAACACACAGATTCCTTGAGATTCCCACTTTCGTCATACGGGCAATCTCTCGCAAGATAGGAACCGCTACAGTTGTCACAACCGACTTGCATGGCATGCATGTTTTGTTGAACTGCTTTCATATCCCGCCCTAATGCATCCATCTTGGCATTAAGGGCTGCCATGTGATCCAACTGGTCGGTAGGAGGGAAGTGTTTTTGCGATAGGAAGGGTCCCTCGCAGAATGCCACTGATGGGAGTGCTGAGCCAACTCCTCAATGATGGCATTCCCCTGAGCGGGGGTTTTCTTTGGTATTGGCCCTTGGGAATCGACCATTTGTCTTGTGCAGATGTTAATACCATTGTAGAACATTTGGACAACCTGGTGAGGATTGAGATCGTGCTGCGGGCAGTTTTGCAGCATCTCTTTGTAGCCGTCCCAGGCTTCATAAAGAGTCTCGGCCTCCAATTGCGTGAAATTTTAGATTTGCATTTTCATCTTTGCAATTTTAAAAGGAGGACTAAATTGCTTAATGAATTTTGTTTTGTGCGCATTCCATGTACGAATGGGTGGCTCGGATCTAAGCCAACGTTTGGCCGCGCGTTGGAGTGTTATCGGGAACACTCGCAGCATGACGACATCTTATGTTACTCCCGGAATATGGAAGTAACTGCCCCTTGATTTCGAATGTGGTTTGTTAGGGAATTTCGGGATGGTGAATCCCTGTTGCATTTCCCTCTCGGATGCGACTCGCGTACTCCTCGAGGGATAGATTTACAAGATTTTCCGCCATCCTCTATAAACGTTCTCGCTCACGTGAAACTCTCCTCAATCGATTAAACTCTCCCTCCGGTTCTTCAAATGGTTCAACTAGCTCGGACGACGAAGCGCAGGACATACACTAAAAGCCAGCCTAAGGGGTGTCTGAGGAGCAAAAAGCACTACCCTAAACAGGCCCGGGAAAACAGAAAAGGAAACTACCAACTAAAACTAACACTACGAGCTAACACTAAAACGGAAAAAGAAACAAGCTGTCAACAACGATCGCGCCGCAATTATAGGACAGAAAGTAAAACACACTAAAACAAAGCAAACAAGCAAACAAAAGGTTTAATATTAAATTACTATAATTAAATCAAATGCAACCGCTCCCTGGCAGCAGCGCCAAAAAGTTGATGTGCGTTTTACGTACTAGTTTTATATTTATAAATTCCATGTTAAATTGTACCAATACGACATGAATAGGCAAGTGTACCTAATCGGTTTTTATAGTATAATTAGTAAGCAAGAGTGTCGTCGGGGAACGGGTATGATTTGATAAAGTTATAATGATTTAAATATTAAACGCAACTAAACTAATCTAAACTAAACTAGAAAGAAAATAAATCTAAACTAATGACAAAAAAAAAAAATAAAGCAATTAAAGGGGGGTTTATAGTAAAGTTGAGAACTTTCAACCAACTAAGTCACCCTTTACCGGTGTGGGTGAAAGGGCTAAATGCTTGTTGGAAATAGTGTATACGGATGTATGCGGTCTGTTCAAGCATGTTACAAGGAACAACTTTAGATACTTCGTTACGTTTACTGATGATTTCAGTGGATATGGATATGTATACTTGATTAGGCATAAGTCTGAGACTTATGAGGACGTTAAGACATTCCAAAACGAAGTCCAGAATCAATTGGGCAAGACTATCAAAGTACTTCGCTCCGATAGGGGAGGCGGATACTTGAGCTCGGAGTTCCGTGATCATCTTGTTAGTTGTGGGATTATTTCACAACTAACTCCTCCTAGGACACAACAATGGTGTCGCCGAGCGGAGGAATCAGACATTGTTGGATATGCTCCGATCGATGATGAGTCACATGGAAGTACCCATTATTTTTTAGGGGTACGCTCTTGAGTTGGTGGCTAGGATCCTTAACCTCGTACCTACCAAGAAGGTCCAAAAGACACCTTATGAGATGTGACATGGAATTTCTCTAAAGGTGGCATATCTCAAGGTTTGGGGATGTCCTGCCTTCGTTAGACGAGAGGTAGAGGACAAACTTGAACCTAGATCCGAGTGGTGTTACTTCATTGGGTATCCAACCGGAGCCATGGGTTATTTTTTTTACAAACCTTCCGAAAACAAGGTGTTTATTGCGCGAAGGTCCGTCTTACTTGAAAGGGAGATGATATCCATGCAATCCGGTAGAAAGAATATTGATCTTGAGGAAGTTCAAGAACCCGATGGAGAAGGGACTAGTTTCGGCACCGGCACTCAACCCGAAGTGGTTGAAACCGAGCAAGAGGATGTGTCGGTACCTGAAAACGCTCCATTAGTTCCTTGTAGGTCCGGTAGACCACGTCATGCACCAGAGAGATATGGGTTTCTCATATCTGAGGGCGATAACTTATTGGTGGATCATGATGAACCGACCAACTACCGGGAAGCCGTAGCGGGCATTGAGTCTGCTAGGTGGAAGGAAGCAATGGAGAGTGAGATACAATCCATGTCGGACAACCAAGTGTGGGAATTGGTTGATCCTACACCCGGGTGTAGGACAGTGGAGTGTAAATGGGTCTTTAAGAAGAAGACCGACATGGATGTATCTGTAGATACCTTCAAAGCCCGACTGGTGGCTAAAGGTTTCACACAAATTCATGGGATTGACTATGAAGAAACCTTTTCACCGGTGGCCATGTTGAAATCTATCAGAATACTTATGGCCATAGCTGCGTTTTATGATTACGAGATATGGCAAATTGATGTAAAAACTGCCTTCCTTAATGGGAAGATTAATGAATAGGTGTTTATGTCATAACCCGAGGGTTTTGTACATCCTGAGTATCCTGATAGAGTCTGCAGACTCAAGAAGTCCATTTATGGACTTAAGCAAGCATCTCGCAGCTGGAACCTTTGGTTTGATGAGAAAATCAAAGAGTTTGGATTTTCGAAAAGCAAGGATGAGCCATGTGTATATGTCAGGGCTGGTGGGAGCGCTGTAGTATTCCTTGTCCTGTATGTGGATGATATTCTACTTATTGGGAATGACGTCCCAACTTTGCAAAAAGTTAAATCTTTTTTTGGGAGTTGTTTTCAATGAAGGACTTGGGAGAAGTGGCGTATATCTTGGGCATTAAGATCTATAGAGATATATCCAAAAGGCTAATTGGGCTTAGCCAAAGTGCATATGTCGACAAGGTCTTGAAGCGATTCAAGATGGAGGACTCAAAGAGGGGTCACACCCCTATGTTACATGGAGTGACGTTGAGCAAGAGTCGATGTCCTAGTTCCAAAGAGGAACTAGACGTAATGAAGAGGGTCCCTTATGCTTCGGCAATAGGATCAATCATGTACGCCATGCTATGCACTCGTCCTGATGTATCGTGTGCTTTAAGCATGACGAGTAGATATCAGGATAACCCCGGGCAAGCCTATTGGACTACGGTCAAGAACATTCTCAAGTATCTTCAGAGGACAAAGGAGATGTTCTGGTTTATGGTGGTAGGGAAGAGCTTAGAGTACATGGTTACGCTAACACCAACTTCCAAATGGATAAGGACGACTGCCGATCACAATCGGGGTTCGTGTTCCTTCTAAATGGTGGTGCTATAAGTTGGAGGAGCTCCAAGCAAGACACCGTATCTGATTCAACTACTGAGTAGGAGTATATTGCGATTAGTGAAGCAACTAAAGAAGCGGAATGGATGAGGAAGTTCATCCAAGACCTTGGAGTGGTTCCTAGCATATCCGACCCTATTGAGATCTTCTGTGGCAATGAGGGTGCGGTTGCTCTAGCTAAGGAACGAAGGGCTCATAAGCGGACGAGGCACATTCCTCGAAAATACCACTTCATCAGAGATGTTATAGAAATTGCTGACATTGTCATCAGCGGAGTAGCATCGGAAGGCAATTTGGCCGGTCCTTTCACTAAACTGTTGCACAAGCTCTACATGATTCTCACACAACATTGATAGGTGTTAGATTTGCTAGTGACTTGGTTTGAGTGTAATATTTGGTTTGTGTTTGATTTGTACTTGTATTTTAGGAACATTAAGCAGTATTGTATTTCATACTATATTGATTATTAAATATGATTTAATGATATGCCAAGGGTGAATATTTTATGAATCCTTAATGTGTTCCATCTTAGCATGTTTAAAACTTCCCTGAATGCCTTTTACATTCTAAATATCCACAGTCGGTCATTTTTCATGGGCAGGAAGTTTGAGATAAGACTGAGGGAAGTGGTTGGTCGCTATCTAATAATGGATTAGATAAAAGAGAAGCAACACTTCGCCTGTGCTTGCAACGGTCAAGTGACTGGACGACCCACACCTGAACTTACTTCATGGTTAATGTCACGAGTAATTCAGGATGATAATATCATTTTTTCCTTAGACCAGAGATACATGTGTTCCAAAGCATGGATCTGCTTTGCCTTAATTGCTTTCAAATGCAGTTCGTAACTGGCTGTTATAAAGGGAGCCTTTAGGTAAAGTATAGTTTTTGTGGCGGCGCAATGTAGTCAAAGGAATTCGTTCCTCTAGTTTTGGAGAGATATCCATGGGCCCCTCGATGATTAAGCACTGACGTAAAATGCATGGCCATGCTCGAATTTCAATGATATATGATCGATTGCAACTAGATTTTGGGTCACCATCAATCAAGATCGAGAAACATAATTGTGAATGATCCGTAGATTGACATTTAACCATGTCTCGTGTTCATACGGATATCGCGAACGAAGGGATGAACGATCACTAATGTATAGGACCATTTCGTAACTGATTCTGAATTTGGTTTTTGTTCAAGATGACAAAACCCAACTTGTTGGGGGCAAAGATGCCTTACTAGAGGCCGCTCTTTGTCTATGGTTTATGGGTACGGTGTGTCATGTGCAAGTGGGAGTTTGTTGGAGTATCCTCACTGACGCACGTACGCTATATGATCACGGCCGATATAGTATGGGCCTACTGGGTCACACATCGGGGATCTATCTCGACAGCCTATAAGAGTTAAGGGACTAAAAATTTCAAAGTGGAAAAGGGTTGGCGTGCAGGAGAAGATCGCGCCTCGATCTACATATGGGATCGCGGCTCAATTTTATGCAGAGATCACAGCACGATTTTTTTATGGGATCGCGGCGCTATCCTGTGTCAGACTTCATGCAATCATTTAGTTTTTCACCTCCATTTTCAGCCAATGCATGGCTATCTTATGAGCAGCCTCTTGGCCGGTTTTGGGGTTATCCTAGTGACATTTTAGGTCTTTAAAAGGATCTCATTATCTCTCTTTGATACTCTTGACATATACACATATTTGATACACTTAGAAAGTTCTTCAAGAGTGTTTTTCAAGTGTGCTTTCAAGGAGTTCCAAAAAAGAGGAGGTTAGGGCTATTATCTTGGTGATTTCAAGTTATGAAGATCATCAAGATCATCCTAGTACAAGGTGGTAGACTATACCCGGGGTAGATCAACAATAGAGAGGAGCTACTTGGCTTCTTGGTCATCATAATCTTCCTCAAGTTTGTTGCTATGAATCATCAAGGGTATACCTCACTTTCCTTCTCTTTTACATGTTGCAAATATTGATTATAGAGCTTGGTCCATCTACGGGGTTTTATGCTTTGCATGCTTGTACCTTATGCTTATGTTTTTATACCTTTTGCTTCCGCTGTTTTCCTCAAACCGCACCATTTAAAACCTATGATTATGAATTAAACATTTCAGAGTGATGGAAATATGAGGTTTTACGTAATCGTTTTAATATTCTCCCTTTTTAGCATATTTACTTATCCATGGTATACAAGTCTTGTTATATCTAAATTTCTCCTTAGTTACTTGATGCAGTTAGAGCCACATCAGGGAGATAATAATGCTATTATAAATACTTGATGGTGTATTTGTGTAGAATAAAAGCACAAGTTTGTAACCAAATATTTATAGATATTTGTGAGGGGTACAAATATTGGAGATGATCCGCATTAGGATAACTTCATGGAGCCTTTGACATGAGTGAGATTGATTGGTTGTCCTTAGACCTGAGATGTTTGGTTTGGGGCATGGGGACTTGTGTGCTTTAGGACGTTCAAACGTCACGCCGTAAATGGGTGATTATAATGGGCGTATCTGGGCACAGCGGAAGCTGTGTGCTCAAATGCAAGCAGTCAAGATGGGATTTGCACATTCTCTTAAAAGAGAAGAGATATTTCAGGACCCTTGACGATTAAGACTATGCGAATTGTGTGGCCGCGCTCGGACAGAATGATAGGTATCATTCGGTAAATCCGTTACTACAGATAGTCGAGATCAGAGTCAAGAAGCATAATATGGATTTTTAAAAATAGATCACGAGCTCTATGTCTAAAATCCAAATTAGGGAATATCGTGATGCAAAAGGAAAAGCCGGGTAATCCACGAGGTGATTACAAAATCTATGGACATAATTGAGCTTATAGTTGTGGTTAACCTAAGTGTCTACCTAGGAACCTCCTTAGGCCAATGATGTACAAGGGGGTGTAACTAACTTGCACAAGTGGAAGTCTGATAGATTGTGTGCAGGGTTAATGTACACGTGTCGTCAAATCGGGCGCTATAAGCCACTAAAGGGCCACACAGATGCACACCTAACTCGAACCAAGACAATGATATATTTGTGTGTGGTGACGATTAATAATTGATTAATTATCAAGGAAATAAATAATAAATAGTTATTTATTATTTGAGGAATTAAATATTAGTTAAATATTTAACTAAAAGGTTTGGTTAAAGTATTATTTATTTAACTAGTCAATTAATTAATATTAATCAAACTTGAGGGTTAGTTTTATATAAAGATTAAAGTTTTAATCTTTTGGACCGGGCTTATGGGCTTAAGGCCTTAATCCCCTTAAATAAGTATTTAAGGGATTAAGCCTTGGAATTTAGTTATGAATTTGATAATTAACATAGGCACTAAGCAAACACACAAAACTATCTCCTCTCCCTCTCTTGCGATCGGCAGCCGAGAAACAAAACACCACCACCGACTCTTGGCGGCGGTCGCGGCGACCGGCCAGCCCCCTTTGCGGCGGCTGAGGCCTTTTTCCGGCGACACCACCCTCGGCCGAACACCCCCCCTTTCGATCGGTTTAGCTCTCGGCAGCCCCTAGTTGGTCGGTAGCTTGACAGTTTTCGAGGTATACACACACGGGACGCGTTGGTTTTTTCGCGGGTTTCTTTTTTGCGGTCGGGCATGTGTAGTAGCTGTGTATCCCCTATCGCAGTCTGAGGGTATAAATTCTAGACCTTTTTACTCTATATATATATATATATATATATATATATATATTTGTTTATATGAATGTTATCTGTTTTGGTTCCCTTAGTTGACCCAGTTATGATCTCTAGAATTAGGATTGGTTATATATATATATATATATATAGACAGAAGTTCAAACGAAAATTGTTTTTAACGCCATTAATAACTCATTAATAGGGGTATTTTGGTAAATTATATATTTACCCAACCGTGAATGTGTTCGTGTGAGACGTCATTCATTTGAGAGGCTTGATTTTCCGAAATAACCCTTATTAATGCGTCATTAATGAGTAATGAAACATTAATGAGCTGCCAAAAACGTAGCCATTGATTAATCTGAAACAAGGACTAAGATTGATTTTCGCAGTTTTCGTACGAAAAAAATTCATGTTTGAACCCTCCCTTATATAGAGAGAGAGATAAAAATTAAAAAGTGACACCATTGTGCTTCTTATTTATGCTTAATCAACCCTTACACAACAATAATGTAAACGCTTAAGTAAGATTGTAATTATATTTTGGCATAATTGTTACTAAAATGAACCAATAGCTTTAGCCGTCGTACTTGCAGTTACCATAGCCTGCAAAAAGAAAAACATAGTTTATTTAGAGAGACAAGAATAAAGAAGAATACGAAAATCAAATCCAAGCTCTTGAAAAACTAATCTAATAGTTAACAAAATTAGTTTAATATGTTTAGATCGATATATTATTTATCTAATATATTTATCTAGTTTTTTAATGCTTTTATCAATATAATTTATAACTTTAGTTTTTTTATTATATTTAAACTAAAAATAAGATAATTCTGTTATATTACTGTGTTTGCTATTGTTGTCGGTATTCTCTTTGAAATGAGTGTTCTAGCGCATAAACTTGTTATCCTAGTAGTTTTCATATAACAATATATAATATCAATATCGATCTGAAATTAGATGACTAGCTTTTATATATAATTTACGTCATACTTGGGTCGACGACAGAAATGAGTGCTGAATTAGTGAAGTCGCAATTCCAAAATCTTCTTCCTTTTTCTTGGTAGTAAATATTCATTGCAACAGACGCCCTGTTGATGAGCGTTTGTGGTTCAAAACAAGGCCCTCCTTCTTTTATCTTGTCGCAGCTGACAACACTACTACAAGCAAAATCGATATTTGTCTGCAGTTCTTCGTTGGAAGCTGATGGCTTTGCTATACACCAATCTCTCTACAATTAATAAGTGTTTTAATTAAATAATCGGTCAAAATTATATAATAATAACAAAAGGGTTTGTTGATTTGTAGTTTAATTTCTTGCACTTTTATACTAATTTAAATTAAGAATATGCATGAATAGTTGTTCTACCTCCTGACCAGAATCTTGTCCTTTCACAATTCCACCTACAATGTTTTATTAGAGAAGAAAAAAAACTAAAAATAAGTAAATAAGATATTGTCAATAATATAGTTCAAATGGAAGCACTAACTTATTATTAACACAGTTCAGTAAAATTGCTTTTCATAAATTGACACTAATGATTACTCTCTTTAAATATTTGTTTGCAACTTTATATGAGTAAGTAAAATCAATTTACATGACTTTACAATCAAAGTAAGTAAAATCCATCCTTACATGTAGTGCATGATTAATTAAGAGTTCCGACTAATTAATGTAGTCATGCTATGAACCAAAGTGTGTGTTTGTGTGTTTAGACGTTAAAGAAAATAAACCCGAGACACTAAAAACTACGCATGAACAACTGCCAATTATTTGCCTAATTGATTCATAATGTCAAAACGATGGTCTTAGATGCATTGAGTACGTATGGATTAAAAAAAAAGAATAAGAGAGAGATATGATACCTGAGATGATGAAGAAGAAGAAAAGGGTAAAGAAAAATGGAGTTTTTATCGCCATTTAATAATTATGCTTGTGATATGATGCAAAGAACTCAAAGAGGAGAGTAGTTGATAATTGGTGACAATAATTAAAAGGGTGTGCTTTGCTATAATTTATAACTAAAACTATTTGTTTTGTTTACTGTAACTTCTCCTGTGTTTAATTGATCCATGGATGTAACTAAGGTGATTCCGTCTAGATTTCGTTTTTATCTTTTCCATTTTCTCTTTTACCACAAACACACACAAAAACGTATAATACTAATTAGGGTTATTGACAAATTAACCGTCCGATTGCGTCTGCCGCTAAGCAGCAATGAAGTATATGTATATAAACATCAATAAGACAATAACTTAATTCTAAAGTTGATCCGTCGATCACTAAAACGGATGGATAATTTCAACATACAACAGAAAGTATATTTCGCGACATGGATTGAATGTTATTATCATTATGTCAGAATCAGATTTTTTTAATTATTCATATTCTCTCACAAACATAATAATTAATCTCTTATTTTAAATCAAGAATCAATCTTTTGTAAGCCACAATTAAAGGCGGACCTAGAGAGTTCACAAAAATTAATGATTTCTTACGTTTCACAACTCAATTAGTTATTCTTTCATGTATGACCGATTAAACAGACGTTTCGAGTTAAGTTAGATAATGAACCAGTTTAGTAAACCAAGAGTTGATCACATTTAAGTAAACCATAATCCCAAACCTTACAAATTTAAAAAAGAATAAACATATATAACTAATGGTACATAAAATCAACAAGTTTGAATAATTAACCTATTTATAAGACAAAGTGACAAACCACTTTCTTGTGCATTAGAAAAATAGGAATTCACCCGATTGACAACCCACTTTCTTGTGCTTTAGAAAAGTAGGAATTCACCCGATTGAAATCAACTTGGATTTGTGCTTGGTCTATTTACTACCGGAAAAGAGACGAGTGAGCATAAACAACAAATATATATATGAAACTAGGTTTAATTATTTAAAATATTAAACAACAAGCTAAGTCCATTGTGTTATAATCCTAAATTCAATTGGGTTAAACAACTAAAATAGGCTCGTTATCATTATATATATGTGGTTGCACTAAAAGATTAAAGAAGTTGCACAAATTTTTAGCCGTATGTAGTACCAGTATGAAATAAAAAAATTCGACAATATTTACCATTACATACGAGAAGTTGAGAAATTACCTGGCCAACCCTGTACTACCGTATAGGTCCTCTTATATTACAATCTTATATATATTTATGAAATAACATAACATAATGTGTTCTGAAGACTCTCAATTCCATTAAGCCACCTCCCTATACACTATATATAATCATTGGCGTTTCTCATAACTATGGTAGTATTTTGAATGATTTTAATTAGTTATATTTCACTTTTCTCTTAAAAACTAGGGGGTTGTTGGTTTTTCTCAAAAATGTCTTAATACATCTTAATCTGAATCAATAAGATGTATTAAGATGTAAGCGTTGTTCGTTTTTTTTTTCCATTATGATCTGAAATCCTCTTAAAACCTCTTAATGAATAAGAGATAAAATTACCTCTTATAACATCTTAACATAATCTATGTTTCATTATACTATAACAATTATACTCATTCTTTCACTAATCCACGTCAACATCTACTCCTCAACTACTCTACATATATGTACACCTTTCACGATCGCCGTCGGGCTCCGCAACACTGTTGCGCATCTCTCTTCTATATATTTCTATTTTAATTCCCTATATTATTATGGTTTGATATTTGTTATTAAAATAATTTACTTTATATCTAGAAAAGTAAAAATTTAGTTATATATGTAACAATTGAATATTAAATATTATAAAATGATAATTACAACCATTCAGATATTTAAAAAATAAACAGCAAAATATGAATAACCATTCAGACGTCAGACTCACCTCTTAATGTTCAGACATGGTATCCAGATTCAGACTCAGAACCTCTTAATAAACAAACGACCCCTAAATATGTACTTTTAGTAAAATAAGCTAATTATTTTAGGGCAAATTACACAATATGTTATTATATTTTGTACCATTTCTATTTATGGTACCGGACTTTTTATTTATGGATTTAAGGCATTTAATGTATCATTTCATTAAAAGAAAAAAAAATGTCTTACCTATAGAGCACGTAACCGATTTCCTCCTCCGACGATAACCTCCAAGCCTAGATAACAAGCCACACAATGACACAAAACCTAAGAATCAAGAAAAAAAGCAGAACAATCATCCCCAGTGAATCTCAATGGTTGTGTCCAAACGATCCTGGGTAATAACATACACAAAATATTAAGGGTGGTCTTCAATTCGATAGTGACATAGGGTTAGTCAACTACGTACTGAAAATCATTAAACGTACCCATAAAAAATGTTTTAATATAATTTGGATGTTTTCTCATTTAAAAAACAGCAAATATGGATAGGGAAAATATTTAGACAAATAACATCATTTAAATAAGGTATTGACTTAAATCATCATCTAAGTGATACATGTACATGAGTGTAATAACTATTAATTAAGTGAGGGGGTGACATTAGTTGTATATATGAATCATTTTTCCGATGTTGATAATTATTAATTACTTTTTGCAACGTTATATATATATATATGATATCGTGTTTAATTCAACAGTTTTGATGATTCATTTAATTATTACTTATAACTAATTATATTATATAATTAAAATTATTAGTATACACAAATTGGGCTAATCTTGCCATCCTGGTATATGGCGTGGCGTGTGTGAAAGAAAGATATAATAACCGAGGTGCAATATTTAGCAAACTGGTATTGTTTCGGTCTAAATCATAGCCATTTTGGCATAGATAATTCTACGTACGTAGAAGCATTTCCTTTTTAGTATTAATTAAATGACATTATTAAATATGACCATCTTTTTAAGTATATACGTACGTACCTTTTCCGTAATTCTTTTTGTAATATACACACAACATAATATGGTACGTACCCATAAAAGCTTCAATGACGAATAATTATATGATTTGATGATATATTCATTTAATTGCATGTCATCTTAGAATCTCTATATATTATGGCTACCAAAGAGCTAACGCCCTCTTCTCGAGTTTAAGTTGTGAAGAAAAGGAAAAAAAGGAAAAAATATCCTCCCCCTCCAAATTATCTCAATTTTGCCCGGGAGGATAATTTTGACATCAGATTAAACCTACACTCCCTCTCCAAACCCCTCCAAATCATTTCTTTTCCTTCCTTAAGTGAAACTCAAGAATACCTTTTTTAAAGCTTTCCTTCCAAATCATTCTCTTTCCTTCTTAAAAAAACTCGAAAACAAGGCGTAATAGTTTAACGATATCTAGAATCTATGTAAATTATGGCTACTAAAGAGCTAATTGCTCCGCGGTAGATTGTATTATTGTTGTCTTACAAAGTTATGGGTTTAAGTCACGCAGTAAACAAAATAGTGTTGAGTTAGGTTTAGGTTTAGGGAGTATTTAGTTTAAAAACCCGTGTAAACACACAATATACCATAACAATTTATATAAATGTATTATTTTACATTCGTTTAGCTAAAAATATGTTTTGATTAAAAAGTAGTTTAACGCAAATTACATTGATTTAAAAATTTGACCATTTAAAATTAAATTGAGTTTTAGTTTTAACCAAAAAGATGGTTAAATCATGCACATGCGGCTCAACGAAAATTTCATAATTATATATTATACTTATCTACACTTTTTAAATTATTATAAGTGATTAATTATATATTTAAACATATATATGTAAATTTTACTTACATATACTTTTTAAATTATTATATATAATTAATTTAAATCCTACTAAAATTATGTATCATAACCTATAAACATAGTTGATATACAAAATAATTAAATTAAAGAAAAAGGCCATACGTAAATAAAGATGTGTACACTCTTAAGATTAATATTTTATATTATTTTAATAATAAAAGGAATATCACATTTTCAAGTAAACTTGTATATTATTAAAAACTATCTACAAACTATATAATTTAACTAAAGAATCATAATCTTTTTATTTAGTTGAAAATAACATCATTATTTAATTTGGCAATCCTAATAATTTTTTTGGCTTTTTGACTTTAAATCAATTTAATTTGTATTAAACTATTTTTCTAATTTAAATTTCTATGTTTATTCAAAAAATAGGATGATCATAACCCTATTCTTTTAATATATATTAAAGATTGTCTACAACCATTATTATAATTAAATTTATATTATTTTTAAAATTGACATCATTTACTTTTTTAATCGACTGAAATCAATAAAAAAGTCCTTTAACTTTTAAGAAAGTTTTAATTTTAGATATGCTTATGTCTATAAAAAAAACAATAATATATTTAGCTAAGATAATATAAGTACTACTTTCTTATAAATAATTTTGACTATCTGTGTATTTACACGAGCATTTAAACTAATTTATATTATAAAAGGTTATAAATAAATATAAATTAAATAAAGAGTATATTACTGAAATGGTCTCTGTGATTTGGTACAACCTTCTGGTTTAGTCATTTAAAAGCAAAAATTACTCCAAAAGTCCATAAGGTTGACATTTTATTACTACCATTGTCCTTTGTGCTAACGTCTGTGAACTTCTATTGTTTGGCTATGTAAAAGAGGGGTAATGTTGTCTTTTTACGTAGAGGATCTTTTGTGATGTCAGGAATATCTCTTTTAGTCCAAATCAACAGTTACACTCCAGTCTTATTTTCCCTCATAATTAACACTTCATCTTCATCTTCCTTTTTTGCATGCGATATGTTCTTAACCTAAATTGAAAAAATGGTGTTAACAATGTGGGATGTTCAAGAAATGACCGTAGCAATGCTGATGTTGCTGCAATTTATGGTATGTATGATCATATACCAATGCTTGCTTCGTATACTTACTTTGCACAAGTTCATTGATCGACTTTGTTATCTTTTAAATTTTGTAGATGAAAACTAGTGGAGGATCTAATTAAAAACTCAAAATGAGTTAAACGTTAGCGAGCTTGGGCTCGAGCCTAGATTAAACGTCTTTTAATAAACGAGTCGAGCTCGAGCTTCAAAGAGTTGGTTGTTTAAGCTCGATATATAATATAATTGAAGGTTAATTTCCTATATACTCTTTTTAAATATCAAAATATTCTATTTTATATGTTTAAATTTTAATATATATATATCATTTTTAAATCATATATATATATATATATATATATATATATATATATATATATATATATTAATTAAATACTTATTCCATGTATATTTTACAATTTTATTTTCTATACATATTAGTAATCTAAAAAAAATAAAAAATAAAGTAAAAGTAAATTTAATCATCCTTGTATTTATACATGAAGTGTTTAACTAATATATTTTAAACTTTAATCATAAAAATAGCTCTAATACGTTTTGAAATGAAAAATACGTGTACAAGACTATATATTCTAAGAAAAATAAGAAAATGACTAATAATATTGAAATTAAAAATAAAAATTACTTTTCATATAAGATATCTAAAATCAAATAATTACTATCTGAATATAAACATTCTGATATCCAAAGTTTCAAATATCAGAAGTAATTATATATATATTAGGATTTAAATTATTTTGAATACCCCAAACTTGTTAATTCATCAACAAAAAAGCGAGAATTTTGTTTCTTTATATACGATATTACTAGATTATATACCTGTGATACACGAATTAATTTACAGATGATAAATATTACACACTAATAAGAAGATATTAAATAATTATATAACATGTGAAAAAGTTGAAAATTTAAAAAACATAAATAATTATCATGATACATGCAAAAATATTTTTCTTAATATAATATTGAAATTTGTTGGTCCCAAGTGGATACTACAACAACAAATGTTTATAAGGGGGGGGGGGGGATTAAATACAAACTTAAGCTTTTTTAAATTTAAAGACACGTGGTTTATACTTTCTATAATTCTTATTGAAATGAATCAAGAATTACATGAACTAGATGCCGAAAATCTAATTTCAATAAAGATGACAACTAAACTGTCTAACACATACACAAAGCTTATCCTAACCAACTAATGTTTATGACGTTCAACACATGAACAAGTTTGATTACACTGAGAAAATATATTGCTAACTCTTCAAGATCTCAACTTATGAGAAATCACTGTTCAACTCCAGTAAATTGGTGTTTAACATGTTTCCATGCTTAAGTATATATAGACTTCTTTGATGTCCGGTTGAAGGAGAGAAAGTGGAGACAAAAGTAATAAGAATAATAATATTATAATAGATAAAGTTAGTGGGTGGAAAGTAGGTTCACTTTATACACACAAAGTATAAAGTGAATATACTATTCTAAAAAGTAAATCCGGCTATATATTATTAAATTATTAAACTCATACCGTTTTCCTAGGAAGTGCAAGTTTCTCTTTCCATGCTTGTACTTTATACAACACCATGCTTTCTTCATATTTGACTTTACCAAGTATGTAGTTGTCTGTCATGCTTAGTTGTTGAGAACAAATCTTCGAGATCTTCTTCTTGTAAAGCAGCTATCACCTTTTCCAACAGGTCAAACTCAATCCTTTTTGTCTCTTTGCAGATTCAAAAAGTGCTAATATTTTTACAAATAAATCTCTAAAGGCAAAATAGAACAACGCATGTTCTGCCTTGACTTAATAAATAAAAACAGCTAAGTGTTCAACACTTTTTATTACTCAGCTGATAACCTAACTCTAAACTGCAATTCTAATTTTGCTCAGATGAGGAAGAAATTTAGGACTCAGATGTATAAGCTAATCAACCTATATGATTAGTGGACCATATAGTGTAACACCGTGTTTCACGAGCTTAAAATTAGCGCCAATTTAAACTTTTTAAGTATAATTATGAAAAGATCGCAGCGGAAACAAACCACTGATTACAAAATATTAGTATTGATACCGGACTTGATGAGAAACATATCAAAATACATCAAGTCCCAAGACTGCCAGTGTTACCAACTAGACACCGACCACCGAAACAAGAAAAACTAATTACAAGCGTTCCCAAAAGATATGTACAGAATTACCCACAAGTGTACCCAGCTCACCAGGCCCACAATCACTAACCTGCAAAAAAGGAAATTTATACACCGGTTAGCTACACTAGCTAGTGAGTACAGATTTCACATAAATATCAATAAGCATGGATGCATATTTTAGGTACGGCACACAAGCTAGTCTATCACATTGCGGTGTGCCGACGAGTCAGCAGGGTCATATCTCGCGGGGGAGCCAGCCCAGCTCAAAAACCCAAACTGGGGAATCAGCCACAACCAACCGTACGGGTGGGGGAGCGAATAGCAGTCCACCCGACACGTTACAGAGCCACGTGAATCCTAGCCATAGGCCAAGACCCTCAGAACTCATGTCAAGAACCTCTGTCCTTAACTTACCACAATTCCCACACTTACCACAATTTCCACACTTACCGCAATTTCCACATTTACCGCAATTTCCACACTTACCGCAATTTCCACACTTACCGCAATTCACACACAAACACGTTTGACTAATAACCACATTAACCCGTAACCACATTTTCTAGATAATCTCTATCATTTTCAATAACATGCTAGCATTTCATAAACAACACATATTACATCACATCGATTCACATCTAACAATTCACACGCAACTTACCTCACGGCACCCCAGTTCATATAATATCGCCTCTAGCATATCATGTCTTAGACATATAAAACAACACAAACAACACATAGCAGTAACTACAGTTAGTCATACTTACTGATCTTTATGGGAAACCGGTACTCACCTTAAGCTCACAGAAAGCTGACACAACGATCAACGGTTTCCGGTTCCTCTTGAACACCTAACATAATAGGTTCAGGCTTAATCACCAATTAACAACAACTAACACAACTTTACACACAAGACTACAAAGCTGTCAACAAATCAATACTGCTTGCGATCGCAAGACATAGCCATGCGGTCGCAAAGGTAATCCTAAACTCCCCCCTTACGACCGCAAGGGTCGTACTTCTAGTGCTTTTGGCCATAAGCTATGTGCTTATGCCCAAATAGCAATTTTCATCGTCTGTAGACGGTAAACTACAAGGTACACGCCGTGCGCCCGCAAACACCTTAGTTTATAGCCGCACGAAACATCCCACGCCCCAACACACAATTAACAACAAAACTGACAACTTTCCTAAAAAACACCCCCTTGCGGCTGCAAGGGATTTCCTTGCGGCTGTAAGGACTTTTCTCAAAAATACCCGTTGCGGCTGCAAGGTATTTCCTTGCGGCAGCAAGGGCTTTTCTCAAAAATACCCCTTGCGGCTGCAAGGGATTTCCTTGCGGCTGCAAGGACCCTTGCGACCACAAGGCTTTTCCTTGCGACCGCAAGCACCCTTTTTACAGCAGGTTCTTGCTCTGTTCAAGCACATCCGCTGTTTTACGCATTTTTGACACCCAAATCGATCAAAACTCAATTCCAATTGTTTATAAACATCGTTTGACATCACTTGAAGCTTATAAACACATTTGACACAAAAACAAACCTCTAGAACACATTACACTCACTTAAAATTGACCCAACACCCCCAAACCCAAAACTAGGTTTCCATTCCAAGAACACTTACCACCAAGATGATACAAAACAGATTCTAGGCTTGGATGCTTGCTGAAATAAGTTGCTAATCACTTCTTTTCTTGATTTCTCTTTCAAATCTCCAAAAGCTCTTAGTATATGTGTGTGTTTTGCACATACGTGTGTCTGTATGTGTTTTATATGTGTGTGTGTGTTCTAGCATATACGTGTGTAGAATGTATGTATGTGTTTTGTTTATTCCCAGGGGATAAAGGAGACACAAAGACCGACCTTGGTTGGTCAAATACCCCTCACGGGTATTTTGTTCTTCTATTCAACTTATTATTCGACTTAGGTTTATCCGTTTCAACTAATGGAGATATTTACGGAATCATTACGCAAAACCGTATAACACTTTATAAGTTTTACATATTAATCTCAAATTTCATATAACACCTCATATACCCACTTTAACTAACTAAAACATAAAATAACCACTAAAACACTTATTTAAAGTCAAGGTACAACTACTAAAACACAAGGTACAATCCCACACTACTAGACCCTATTTTAAGGTGTTACAAATCTACCCTCCTTAAAGAAGATTCCGTCCTCGGAATCCGATCACTATCTTACACTTAGTCATACGTTACCACAATTAGCCAATAAAAGGCCACATTTGTCATTGCCACAATTAGTCAATGGGAGGCCACAATTATCATTACCACAATTAATCAATGCGAGACCACAATTATCATTACCACAATTAATCAATGCGAGGCTACAATTAACACTAAAACAACTAATACTACACTTCATTTATTTCGAGTAACTGTAATTCTACACTACTTACGAACACGTATACACTATAACTAATTTCACTGTTACTCCAAACAGTTTCCATATAGGAACACCTCTACAAGTTCACATCCACTATGATCACATACTTAACAAATTTCACCCATTTCAGTCTACATTTAAGCAACGACTACAATCAACACGAAGATCCCCAATACAACACTACACTTATTTCCACTAACTACAATTATCAACACTACGTAAAAACACTTCTTTCATTTACAACCTCATTACCGCAATCTTTAAATCCTCGTCTCACGATACAACCAATTGTGCTCCCTTAATCACTATGTGTCAGCATCGTCCCACCTTCCTAATTCCCAAACAACATTAGAGTATCTCCCGGAGAGGGACTCAAACAAACAAAGCCTCTATTAAACAACTTCTACCTTAGGGGTCTTAGTTAATACATACAATCACAGTTTACCACGCAAAGGTCATGGACACTAATAAACAATTAACTCCACCATCAATAACACACATGTTAGTTAAAACTAATAAAGGAGAATATCCGTAATCACGTTACCGGCACTCTCGACCTCCTCTGCTGTCATCTAAACCGATCACCTCTTTGCACGGGGAGCCCCCTTTCTGTGCCCTGTCTTAGAACCCCCAACTCCAGTATCTTGCTTTATTGGGTAATCACTAATTCGGTGCCCCGGTTTGTGGCACCTGTAGCAAACATTCTCTTCGCATTCACATTCCACTACTGTATGCCCTATTGTTCCACACTTCAAACATCTTGTAGTAGCTTTAGTACATTCACCAACGTGATAAGCACGGCACGACGAACACCAAGAACCGTCAAACCTTGGTTTCTTTAAAGAATCTGACTTTTCACCCTCGGTGACCGACTGAGATTTCCTCTTTTGTCTATCCTCTATTTGATCCCCCTTGCACTGGAGACGATCCCCATCAATTTGTCGGGCTATCTCGGGCTATCAATTTTGTCTATCTTTACTTTCTCGTAGAATTCTTCCCAAGTCATAGCAACAATCACTTACTCGCTGAGTGTATCTTCCACCGTATCCCACCAGTCTAACGCTTTGCCTTTTAGCATCCGTACCGCGTACTTGACACGGTACTCAGGTTCACAGTCACAGGATTTAAAGACTTGATCCATTTCTCGCAACCAACGTATAGTAGCTGAGGGATCATCACTACCCTCGTAAATCTTCGGTCCACAAGTCGAGAACATTTTGTACGAACAACGCTCTTGCTTTTCCTTTCTAATTGTCTCAAACAATAACTCCTTGATTACCCGAAGCTCTTCCTTAGTTACCCGAAGCTCTTCTTTGGTCACCCGAAGCTCTTCCTCAATACGTCTGATGTATGCTTCCTGATCCGGAATACGCCTCGGACCCTCCACACTATTTTGTGAAGGCTCATCCTCTACTTCATGAGGAACACGTAAAGCCTCATCCTCCTTTTGCTTCAGAGCTTCTTCAGTCGTAGCCCTTCGGTTCGACATTCTAACTTAACTTACAATAAACACAAAAGCAACATTTAACACACCACTTACATGTCAACTACTAACACTACCAGCTAGTTTATCACATACCACAGCCACATAACGCTCACACTCACCCCAATTATCCCAACGGGAACACTTAACGATGGTCGGGCCCAAGTTTGAGATCGAATACTCTTCCGAGTATTCAATTCCCTCAAACTTAGGCTCTGATACCTAATTGTAACACCGGGTTTCACGAGCTTAAAATTAGCGCCAATTTAAACTGTTTAAGTATAATTATGAAAAGATCGCAGCGGAAACAAACCACTGATTACAAAATATTAGTATTGATACCGGACTTGATGAGAAACATATCAAAATACATCAAGTCCCAAGACTGCCAGTGTTACCAACTAGACACCGACCACCGAAACAAGAAAAACTAATTACAAGTGTTCCCAAAAGATATGTAAAGAATTACCCACAAGTGTACCCAGCTCACCAGGCCCACAATCACTAACCTGCAAAAAGGGAAATTTATACACCGGTTAGCTACACTAGCTAGTGAGTACAGATTTCACATAAATATCAATAAGCATGGATGCATATTTCAGGTACGACACACAAGCTAGTCTACCACATTGCGGTGTGCCGACGAGTCAGCAGGGTCATATCTCGCGGGGGAGCCAGCCCAGCTCAAAAACCCAAACTGGGGAATCAGCCACAACTAACCGTACGGGTGGGGGAGCGAATAGCAGTCCACCCGACACGTTATAGAGCCACGTGAATCCTAGCCATAGGCCAAGACCCTCAGAACTCATGTCAAGAACCTCTGTCCTTAACTTACCACAATTCCCACACTTACCACAATTTCCACACTTACCGCACTTTCCATATTTACCGCAATTTTCACACTTACCGCAATTTCCACACTTACCGCAATTCACACACAAACACGTTTGACTAATAACCACATTAACCCGTAACCACATTTTCCAGATAATCTCTATCATTTTCAATAACATGCTAGTATTTCATAAACAACACATATTACATCACATCGATTCACATCTAACAATTCACACGCAACTTACCTCACGGCACGCCAGTTCATATAATATCGCCTCTAGCATATCATATCTTAGACATATAAAACAACACAAACAACACATAGCAGTAACTACAGTTAGTCATACTTACTGATCTTTATGGGAAACCGGTACTCACCTTAAGCTCACAGAAAGCTGACACAACGATCAACGGTTTCCGGTTCCTCTTGAACACCTAGCATAATAGGTTCAGGCTTAATCACCAATTAACAACAACTAACGCAGCTTAACACACAAGACTACAAAGCTGTCAATAAATCAATACTGCTTGCGATCGCAAGACATAGCCATGCGGTCGCAAAGGTCATCCTAAACTCCCCCCTTACGACCGCAAGGGTCTTCCTTACGACCGCAAGGGTCGTACTTCTAGTGCTTTTGGCCATAAGCTATGTGCTTATGCCCAAATAGCAATTTTCATCGTCTGTAGACGGTAAACTACAAGGTACACGCCGTGCGCCCGCAAACACCTTAGTTTATAGCCGCACGAAACATCCCACGCCCCAACACACAATTAACAACAAAACTGACAACTTTCCTAAAAAACACCCCCTTGCGGCTGCAAGGGATTTCCTTGCGGCTGTAAGGACTTTTCTCAAAAATACCCGTTGCGGCTGCAAGGTATTTCCTTGCGGCAGCAAGGGCTTTTCTCAAAAATACCCCTTGCGGCTGCAAGGACCCTTGCAACCACAAGGCTTTTCCTTGCGACCGCAAGCACCCTTTTTACTGCAGGTTCTTGCTCTGTTCGAGCACATCCGCTGTTTTACGCATTTGTGACACCCAAATCGATCAAAACTCAATTCCAATTGTTTATAAACATCGTTTGACATCACTTGAAGCTTATAAACACATTTGACACAAAAACAAACCTCTAGAACACATTACACTCACTTAAAATTGACCCAACACCCCCAAACCCAAAACTAGGTTTCCATTCCAAGAACACTTACAACCAAGATGATACAAAACAGATTCTAGGCTTGGATGCTTGCTGAAATAAGTTGCTAATCACTTCTTTTCTTGATTTCTCTTTCAAATCTCCAAAAGCTCTTAGTATATGTGTGTATTTTGCACATACGTGTGTATGTATGTGTTTTATGTGTGTGTGTGTGTGTTCTAGCATATACGTGTGTAGAATGTATGTATGTGTTTTGTTTATTCCCAGGGGATAAAGGAGACACAAAGACCGACCTTGGTTGGTCAAATACCCCTCATGGGTATTTTGTTCTCCTATTCAACTTATTATTCGACTTAGGTTTATCCGTTTCAACTAATTGAGATATTTACGGAATCATTACGCAAAACCGTATAACACTTTATAAGTTTTACATATTAATCTCAAATTTCATATAACACCTCATATACCCACTTTAACTAACTAAAACATAAAATAACCACTAAAACACTTATTTAAAGTCAAGGTACAACTACTAAAACACAAGGTACAATCCCACACTACTAGACCCTATTTTAAGGTGTTACAAATCTACCCTCCTTAAAGAGGATTCCGTCCTCGGAATCCGATCACTATCTTACACTTAGTCATACGTTACCACAATTAGCCAATAAAAGGCCACATTTGTCATTGCCACAATTAGTCAATGGGAGGCCACAATTATCATTACCACAATTAATCAATGCGAGACCACAATTATCATTACCACAATTAATCAATGCGAGGCTACAATTAACACTAAAACAACTAATACTACACTTCATTTATTTCGAGTAACTGTAATTCTACACTACTTACGAACACGTATACACTATAACTAATTTCACTGTTACTCCAAACAGTTTCCATATAGGAACACCTCTACAAGTTCACATCCACTATGATCACATACTTAACAAATTTCACCCATTTCAGTCTACATTTAAGCAACGACTACAATCAACACGAAGATCCCCAATACAACACTACACTTATTTCCACTAACTACAATTATCAACACTACATAAAAACACTTCTTTCATTTACAACCTCATTACCGCAATCTTTAAATCCTCGTCTCACGATACAACCAATTGTGCTCCCTTAATCACTATGTGTCAGCATCGTCCCACCTTCCTAATTCCCAAACAACATTAGAGTATCTCCCGGAGAGGGACTCAAACAAACAAAGCCTCTATCAAACAACTTCTACCTTAGGGGTCTTAGTTAATACAGACAATCACAGTTTACCACGCAAAGGTCATGGACACTAATAAACAATTAACTCCACCATCAATAACACACATGTTAGTTAAAACTAATAAAGGAGAATACCCGTAATCACGTTACCGGCACTCTCGGCCTCCTCTGCTGTCATCTAAACCGATCACCTCTTTGCACGGGGAGCCCCCTTTCTGTGCCCTGTCTTAGAACCCCCAACTCCAGTATCTTGCTTTATTGGGCAATCACTAATTCGGTGCCCCGGTTTGTGGCACCTGTAGCAAACATTCTCTTCGCATTCACATTCCACTACTGTATGCCCTATTGTTCCACACTTCAAACATCTTGTAGTAGCTTTAGTACATTCACCAACGTGATAGGCACGGCACGTCGAACACCAAGAACCGTCAAACCTTGGTTTCATTAAAGAATCTGACTTTTCACCCTCGGTGACCGACTGAGATATCCTCTTTTGTCTATCCTCTACTTGATCCCCCTTGCACTGGAGACGATCCCCATCAATTTGTCGGGCTATCTCGAAAGCCCGGTCCATAGTGGTAGCAACTCTCACATGAGCACGGTAATCTAGTGGCAGCATGTTCACAAATTTCCTCATCTTGGCTTTCTCATCGTTCAACAGATGTGGAATAAACCTTACCTTATCTGTAAAAGAATGGATAAGGTCTTCAACCGGTTTGTCTCCCTTACAGAGACTGTTGAATTCGCTCCCCATCATTTCTAGATCATAATCGATGCAATACTTTGTCTTTACTTTCTCGTAGAATTCTTCCCAAGTCATAGCAACAATCACTTACTCGCTGAGTGTATCTTCCACCGTATCCCACCAGTCTAACGCTTTGCCTTTTAGCATCCGTACCGTGTACTTGACACGGTACTCAGGTTCACAGTCACAAGATTTAAAGACTTGATCCATTTCTCGCAACCAACGTATAGTAGCTGAGGGATCATCACTACCCTCGTAAATCTTCGGTCCACAAGTCAGAAACATTTTGTACGAACAACGCTCTTGCTTTTCCTTTCTAATTGTCTCAAACAATAACTCCTTGATTACCCGAAGCTCTTCCTTAGTTACCCGAAGCTCTTCTTTGGTCACCCGAAGCTCTTCCTCAATACGTCCGATGTATGCTTCCTGATCCGGAATACGCCTCGGACCCTCCACACTATTTTGAGAAGACTCATCCTCTACTTCATGAGGAACACGCAAAGCCTCATCCTCCTTTTGTTTCAGAGCTTCTTCAGTCGTAGCCCTTCGGTTCGACATTCTAACTTAACTTACAATAAACACAAAAGCAACATTTAACACACAACTTACATGTCAACTACTAACACTACCAGCTAGTTTATCACATACCACAGCCACATAACGCTCACACTCACCCCAATTATCCCAACGGGGACACCTAACGATGGTCGGGCCCAAGTTTGAGATCGAATACTCTTCCGAGTATTCAATTCCCTCAAACTTAGGCTCTGATACCTAATTGTAACACTGGGTTTCACGAGCTTAAAATTAGCGCCAATTTAAACTTTTTAAGTATAATTATGAAAAGATCGCAGCGGAAACAAACCACTGATTACAAAATATTAGTATTGATACCGGACTTGATGAGAAACATATCAAAATACATCAAGTCCCAAGACTGCCAGTGTTACCAACTAGACACCGACCACCGAAACAAGAAAAACTAATTACAAGCGTTCCTAAATGATATGTAAAGAATTACCCACAAGTGTACCCAGCTCACCAGGCCCACAATCACTAACCTGCAAAAAAGGAAATTTATACACCGGTTAGCTACACTAGCTAGTGAGTACATATTTCACATAAATATCAATAAGCATGGATGCATATTTCAGGTACGACACAAAATCTCGTCTACCACATTGCGGTGTGCCGACGAGTCAGCATGGTCATATCTCGCGGGGGAGCCAGCCCAGCTCAAAAACCCAAACTGGGGAATCAGCCACAACCAACCGTACGGGTGGGGGAGCGAATAGCAGTCCACCCGACACGTTACAGAGCCACGTGAATCCTAGCCATAGACCAAGACCCTCAGAACTCATGTCAAGAACCTCTGTCCTTAATTTACCACAATTCCCACACTTACCACAATTTCCACACTTACCGCAATTTCCACATTTACCGCAATTTCCACACTTACAGCAATTTCCACACTTACCGCAATTCACACACAAACACGTTTGACTAATAACCACATTAACCCGTAACCACATTTTCCAGATAATCTCTATCATTTTCAATAACATGCTAGCATTTCATAAACAACACATATTACATCACATCGATTCACATCTAACAATTCACACGCAACTTACCTCACGGCACGCCAGTTCATATAATATCGCCTCTAGCATATCATGTCTTAGACATATAAAACAACAAAAACAACACATAGCAGTAACTACAGTTAGTCATACTTACTGATCTTTATGGGAAACCGGTACTCACCTTAAGCTTACAGAAAGCTGACACAACGATCAACGGTTTCCGGTTCCTCTTGAACACCTAACATAATAGGTTCAGGCTTAATCACCAATTAACAACAACTAACGCAGCTTAACACACAAGACTACAAAGCTGTCAACAAATCAATACTGCTTGCGATCGCAAGACATAGCCATGCGGTCGCAAAGGTCATCCTAAACTCCCCCCTTACGACCGCAAGGGTCTTCCTTACGACCGCAAGGGTCGTACTTCTAGTGCTTTTGGCCATAAGCTATGTGCTTTTGCCCAAATAGCAATTTTCATCGTCTGTAGACGGTAAACTACAAGGTACACGCCGTGCGCCCGCAAACACCTTAGTTTATAGCCGCACGAAACATCCCACGCCCCAACACACAATTAACAACAAAACTGACAACTTTCCTGAAAAACACCCCCTTGCGGCTGTAAGGACTTTTCTCAAAAATACCCCTTGCGGCTGCAAGGTATTTCCTTGCGGCAGCAAGGGCTTTTCGCAAAAATACCCCTTGCGGCTGCAAGGACCCTTGCGACCACAAGGCTTTTCCTTGCGACCGCAAGCACCCTTTTTACAGCAGGTTCTTGCTCTGTTCGAGCACATCCGCTGTTTTACGCATTTTTGACACCCAAATCGATCAAAACTCAATTCCAATTGTTTATAAACATCGTTTGACGTCACTTGAAGCTTATAAACACATTTGACACAAAAACAAACATCTAGAACACATAACACTCACTTAAAATTGACCCAACACCCCCAAACCCAAAACTAGGTTTCCATTCCAAGAATACTTACCACCAAGATGATACAAAACAGATTCTAGGCTTGGATGCTTGCTGAAATCAGTTGCTAATCACTTCTTTTCTTGATTTCTCTTTCAAATCTCCAAAAGCTCTTAGTATATGTGTGTGTTTTGCACATACGTGTGTATGTATGTGTTTTATGTGTGTTTGTGTGTTCTAGCATATACGTGTGTAGAATGTATGTATGTGTTTTGTTTATTCCCAGGGGATAAAGGAGACACAAAGACCGACCTTGGTTGGTCAAATACCCCTCACGGGTATTTTGTTCTCCTATTCAACTTATTATTCGACTTAGGTTTATCCGTTTCAACTAATGGAGATATTTACGGAATCATTACGCAAAACCGTATAACACTTTATAACTTTTACATATTAATCTAAAATTTCATATAACACCTCATATACCCACTTTAACTATATAAAACATAAAATAACCACTAAAACACTTATTTAAAGTCAAGGTACAACTACTAAGACACAAGGTACAATCCCACACTACTAGACCCTATTTTAAGGTGTTACATATAGGTTGGCTGATCATTCAGAGTGATAAGCTTATGGAAAAAGACTTAGTGAAAATAAATTTCTTATCTAATGGTAGAAAGCCTCAGCTAATCTTTGTTGGGAAATTGACTAAGTCATTGAAACTGTTATATATGCAAATATCAAAAATGATTAAGACTGTTAATAAGTGCTGGGAAAACAGTTCAAAACTGTTAGAAGAAGTGTTGAAGAAACAGTTTAGAACTGTTAGTTGAAATTGTGAAGACAGTTGTAACCAACAGTTGCTGTGAACTTTAAAGCTGTTATATAGAGTTCAGAACTGTTAGTACAAACTACTACAACTGTTTGAAGACCTTGAAGCTGAAGACTGTTAGAAGAACCAAGAACTGTTGTATTCATTAAACAGTTTCTGTTGAGCTAAATATGGAAAAACCCTATCTTTGAAGATATCTCGAAATACTTTGAAGATCATCAAGATTATCTCAGAAGATAGAAGATTACCTAACTGTCAGAAAATCAAGGAAGATCAAGGAGTATATATATGCTAGATTAGAATTCATAATTTGTACTTACTAATTGATTATATTTTTGCATTCGTTATTGAAGTTGTAATTTGCTTTCTGAATTGTGCTAAGCCTCTAAGTTTCTTGTTGAAACCTAAGAACAATCTGTGTTCTTCGTCTAACATAATAAGTTAGATTGGGGGTGAAGTTTGCTATTGTAATCGTTCTCATTGATTAATAAAATTACTGTTTGATTGAATCTCTTTGTGATCAAAATCTTCTTTAATCAATTAAGTGTGATTCCGCAACTTCTTAGTTGATTGTGATCATAGTTAAAGATTAACTTTTATTCAACTTTGATTGGTTATTCGAAAGTTAGTTCTTGTTATTTGATATAAACTATATCCGATCCTGACAAGTGGTATCAGAGCCTTATCATTAAGGTTCCTTTGATCACCAGTTGATGGTTTTTGCATTACTTTGCTTTATTTTTCAAAACTGTTTTTCAATCAATTTGTTTCAATGGATTCGGGAGGTTCTTATGATAACAATGGGTCAGGGTCCAACATTCGTGTTCCCATGCTCAAACCATCTGATTTTGAGATGTGGAAACTAAGAATTAAACAGCATGTCCAACTAATGGACTATGCTGTTTGGCAAATCATTGAAACTGTTCCCACTAATCCCATTGAACTGGATGAAAATGGAAAACCAAAAAAGAAACCACCACCAAAGACAGATGCTGAAAAGAAGGATAGAATGATTGAGATGAAAGCCCTCAGCATCCTCCAGATTGCAATTCCCAATGAGTATCAACATCAATTCAAGAAATTTGATGATGCTCATGAACTTTGGAATGCTCTGGAGAAGAGGTTTGCTGGGAATGCTAGTTCTAAGAGAAACCAAAGAGATCTTCTTAAACAAGCCTATGAGAACTTCACCAGTGGGAAGAATGAGAGTATCACCCAAATCTTTTATAGGTTTTACAAACTGGTGAGCCAACTGGAGAGTGCTAAGGTTAGGCTTGATCAAGATGAGATAAATAGAAAGTTTCTTAGGTCTCTAGGTGATGAATGGACTGTGTTTGCTGCACAATGGAGGACTAAGGATTCTCTTGAAGACATAGAGTTAGATGATCTCTATAATAGTTTGATATTGTTGAGGGAGAGATAGAGGGAAAAAGAAAAACTGTTGTTTCTAGCCACAATGCTGCTCTCTTGTCATCCTCAGGTATGGAATCAAACCATTCTTTAACTAACTCTTTTGAAAATTGTGCAGGTACTAGTTCTGCTGTTGGACTAGATGTGAACACTCCAGATGCTGTTCTTGAAGCTTTTCTTGCCAGCCATGCACATTCAACACTTACCAATGAGGATCTTGAACAAGTGCACCCTGATGATCTTGAGGAGATGGATCTCAAATGGCAGATGGCCATGCTTACTGTTCGAGCCAAGAGGTTCATCAAAAGGACTGGAAGGAAAAACATGAATTTCAGAGCTGATGGCAAGGCTGGATTTGACAAGTCAAAGGTGAGATGCTTCAAATGTCAACAGCTTGGCCACTTTGCAAGAGAATGCAGATCTGGTGGACAAGTCCAGAATCAAGGTCAGAGGCCAACTCAGAATCAAACCTCCTCAGCATTGGTCTCACAAGAAGGACATGGGTTTGATTGGAGTGATCAAGCAGAAGAGGCTACAAACAATAAAGCTTTGATGGCATTGACTGACTCCTCCATCAAGATAGATTCATCAGAATCTGAGGACATACAGGTATCTTCTAAACTATGTCCTGGTGAATGTAGAGCTATTGTTAAGAGGTTTAGAGAGCACAATAAGAAAGTATGTGCTGCTCTAAGTAAAATGGAGGAGAGAAGGTATGAGTATACTATTGTGATAGAAGATCTTGAAAATAAAATTAAAGACTATCAGGCTAATGAACTGCAAATGGACTATGATAGAAAATATCATAAGTGGGAGAAAGAGCAGTTTCAAGATGAGATTGACAGTCTGAAAAAGAAATTGGTGGAAAAAGAAAGTAAGGTGGATGAACTCACAAAGAAATTGGAGGGTGTGGACATTGATCTTGGTATGTTCAAGGCCGCAAACCTTAAGCTTGAAACTATGCTACAATCTCAAGTGAGAGACAAGGTGAAAACCGGACTTGGATATAAGGAAACCCCACCTCCATATAATCACAACTACATAACTCCCATGTCCGATGTAGCTGATAGGTATGTTAATGAATCATTACCAGAGGAACTGAAGTCAGCTAATCCATCATTTGAAAGTGATGAGGAAGGATTTGTGGAGGAAGTAAGTGATGATGAGGGAGTTGTGAAGAAAGATGAGGTGATTCCATATGAAAATCACATCTGTTGTGAAGCCATACCCACTAAACCATCTTTCAAGCCTGTGGTGTTTGTAAAAGCATCCAAAGAACCCTTCACCACTGAGCCAACACCTTCAAAAGCTATCCAAACCATAAAAAGTTTCACAACTGTTGACAATAATCCCCATCTTTACACTAACAGTTCTAAAAAGAACCCAAACAGTTCTAAGCCAAAAGGCCCAACTGTTAGTACAAAAGCCAAAGGAAAGGAGAAAGTTGGTGAGGTTGTGTATGCAAGGAAGAAGATGGAAGCTTCAAAATCTCAGGCTAAACCCAAGTGTAAGAACAGGCAGACTGAAATGTCTGCATGCACATGCCAAAAGCATGGTGTCCAAAAGTTTCCTAAATCTGCAGCTGTTAGAGGAAATCAAAGAAATAGAAACCAATTCTGGTCACAAAGAACTGGTTTACCTATTGTGAAAACCAAAAAGTGCTACATCTGTGGGAGATCTAATCATTTAGTTCAAGATTGTTACTATAACCCACAGACCAATGGCACTCAAAACAAAAGTCCCAAAAGACAAAATAACAGTACTAAAACTGTTAAGTCAAAGCAAAACAGCAGTTCTAAAACTGTTAAATCAAAACAGGCAAACAGTTCTACAACTGTTACATCCAAACCAACTAACAGTTCCAAAACTGTTTTAACAAAACCAAAAACTGTTGGTTTGGCTTGGATGAAAATTCAAAAACAAACTGATTCTGGAGAGGGTAAAACTGTTCTTCAAACTGAAAATCAAAAGGAATCACAAGTTGATTCATCTGTTTTACCAACTCCACCAGCTGTTTGTTCAAAGGTATCCACTGTTAATCACAACAGTTGGGAAACCACATGTTCTTACAAAGTATTCCCCACACAAATTAGAGAAATCTAATTTGGATGAAATCAAAAAGAACCAAACTCTGTTTAAGTACTATGACTTAAATGGTGTACCCAAGACCTGCATGGCCTGGGTACTTCCTGCTACTAACTGATTTTATTTGTGCAGAGCATTCATAGGGCCAATCATGGATCTATCTGGCATGTGGATAGTGGATGCTCAAGGCACATGACTGGAAATCCACACTGTTTGAAGGATTTCAGAAGCATCAATGGTGGATTTGTAGCATTTGGAGGAAATGCTAAGGGAGGAAAAATCACAGGTAAAGGAGCTGTTGAGGCAGGTACACTTACATTTAATGATGTTTTCTTTGTTGAACAACTTAAGTACAATCTATTAAGTGTATCTCAAATCTGTGACAATGGAAACAAAGTTTTGTTTACAGATTCAGAATGCATTATTCTTTCAAAAGATTTTAAACTAAATGAGAAGGATGTTCTTTTAAGAACACCTAGAAAAGATAATGTATACTGTATAGATACACAAAAGATTGCTAAACAGAATGTGTTAAGCTGTTTACTCTCAAAGGCATCTCATGATGAGTCTGCCATTTGGCATAGAAGGATGTGTCACATGAATTTTAAAACCATGAACTTGTTAGCTAAAAACAGTTTGGTAAGAGGGTTGCCCCAAAAAGAATTCTCCTGTGATGATCATTGTGTAGCCTGTCTCAAAGGCAAGCAACACAAAACTTCTTATAAGACCAAAGAAGTTTCTTCTATTACTGCACCTTTACAATTGTTACATATGAATCTTTTTGGTCCTACATCTGTGGTGAGTATAGGGAAGAAAGCATATTGTTTAGTCATAGTTGATGATTTCACCAGGTTCACATGGGTTCAATTTCTTAGAAATAAGGATGAAACTGCTGAGTTAGTTAAGTCTCTTATTCTTAAAATTGAAAATCAATCTGATTTGAAGGTGAAAGTCATTAGATCTGACAATGGTTCTGAATTTAAGAACTATGAGCTAAACAGTTTTTGTGAAAGTAAAGGTATTGAAAGACAGTTTAGTGCCCCTAGGACTCCCCAACAGAATAGAGTTGCTGAGAGAAGGAATAGGACTTTGATAGAGGCTGCTAGATCCATGTTAGCTGATTCTAGGCTCCCAATGACATTCTGGGCAGAAGCAGTGAACACTGCCTGCTATGTTCAGAATAGAGTACAAGTAGTCAAGTCCAAAGGGAAAACTCCTTATGAGTTGTTCCTCAAGAGAAAACCTTTAATCAACTTCTTCAAACCATTTGGTTGTCCTTGCACTATTCTTAATACCAAATCACAATTAGGCAAGTTTGAGAGTAAGGCTGAAGAAGGTTTCTTTGTAGGATACTCCACTCAAAGTAAAGCGTATAGAGTATTTAACAATGTCACTAGAATCATAGAAGAGAGTATGAATGTCTCTTTCAATGAGAATAGGATCAATATTGCAGGTAATGGACCTGATTGGTTATTTGATATTGATGCATTGTCTAAATCTCTTTCTTTTGAGTATTCTACTGAAACAGCTGCAGGTACCCCAACAACTGTTGGTGAAAATCAACAAACAGTTTCCAACAGCCCAAACAGTTCTGAAACTGTCAGCACAAAACCAACAACTGTTGGTTCAAACAAAGTTACTGAACACTTTGTTGTGATTCCTATGCTTCAACAAGAGTTCTCCAATGCTGTTGATCCATTGATTGATGCTGAATCTTCAAAGGACATGGAATTTCATGTTCCTCAACAACACACTGACTCTGCATCTCAAAAAGTTGCTGATCAAGTGTGTGATACTGCTGAAAATTCAAGTGCATGTGAGTTTGATCTGTCTAATCTAGGGAATGAACTGACTGATGAAAACATTCCTACATCAAGAGTTCACAAGAATCATCCAATGTCACAAATAATTGGTGATCCAACCACTCCTATCAGAACAAGGAATATGCTGCAAAATGAAAATAGGGGTGTGGATCTTGCCCAATTTGATGTGAATGCTTGCTTTCTATCTCAAATAGAACCAAAGAAAGCAATTGAGGCATTGAAAGACCCTTCATGGGTGGAAGCAATGCAAGAGGAACTCTTACAATTTCAAATTCAGCAAGTTTGGAAGTTGGTTGAGCTTCCAAGAGGCAAAAGAGTAATTGACACCAAGTGGGTGTTCAGAATCAAGAAAGATGAAAGAGGGATTGTAATCAAGAATAAAGCAAGACTGGTTGCACAAGGTTATACACAAGAGGAAGGAATAGACTATGATGATGTCTTTGCACCTGTTGCAAGGATTGAAGCCATTAGACTATTTATTGCCTTTGCAAGCTTCAAAGGATTTAAGGTGTATCAAATGGATGTCAAGTCTGCTTTTCTCTATGGAACTATTGATGAGGAGGTATATGTGTGTCAACCTCCTGGCTTTGAAGACTCAAAGTACCCTGACAGGGTATATAGGTTGGATAAAGCTCTATATGGACTACATCAGGCCCCTAGAGCTTGGTATGAGACATTATCATCCTACCTTCTTGAGAATGGTTTTAAGAGAGGCACAAGTGACAAAACATTGTTTACAAAGATTGTTAAAACAGAGATTTTGCTTGTTCAAATCTATGTTGATAATATAATCTTTGGATCCACTGATGACAGCTTGTGCAAAGAATTCGAAGTCATTATGCACAAAAGGTTTCAGATGAGTTCAATGGGTGAACTCTCATTTTTCTTGGGATTACAAGTTAAACAGAAGCCCACTGGTATTTTTTTAAGCCAATCTAAGTATGTCAAAGACATATTGGACAAGTTTGGCTATCAAGATGTGAAGCTGGCAAGTACTCCAATGGAGACACATAAACAATTGGGAGCAGATGTTGAGGGGGAGGATGTAGATATACACCTCTATAGGTCAATGATTGGTTCATTAATGTACTTAACTGCTTCTAGACCTGATATAATGTTTGCTGTTTGTGTTTGTGCCAGGTTTCAATGCAGTCCAAAGATGTCACACCTGTTTGCTGTAAAGAGGATCTTTAGATACCTTAAAGGCCAACCAAAATTGGGACTTTGGTATCCTAAAGATTCACCTTTTGATTTGGTGGCATATTCTGATAGTGACTACGGTGGAGCAAATGTGTACAGAAAATCAACCTCTGGAGGATGTCAATTCTTTGGATCAAGGCTGGTTTCATGGCAATGCAAGAAACAAACAACAGTTTCAACCTCAACAGCTGAGGCTGAATATATTGTTGCATCAAGCTGCTGTTCACAGGTTTTATGGATCCAAAATCAGCTTCTGGATTATGGTTTGTCTTTCTTGAATACTCCAATTTATGTTGATAACACCAGTGCTATTAGCATAGTTAATAATCCAGTGAAGCATTCTAAAACCAAGCACATTGAAATCAGATTTCACTTCATAAGAGACTGCTTTGAAAATAAATTAATCCAAGTTATGAAAGTCCATACTGATGATCAATTAGCTGATCTGTTTACTAAAGCATTTGATGTGAGCAGATTCAACTTTTTGATCTCAAACATTGGAATGATTAACTTGGACTAACAGTTGTTCATTACTCCATGTTTTTCACGCTAACAGTTTGAAACTGTTAATATTGTTATCTAAAAACTGTTGACTTTAAGTGTTCAGGAAAAAGCAAAAGTGCAAATTCGAACCCAGTTTTGGACATACATGGTTACCTATTCCACAAACAGTTTTTCAAACCCGTGAATGTCCTTGCTCTGTGGTAAAGGTAAACACTTTATTGAGAACAATTCCAGACTGATAAAGGTGAGTCACTCTATTTTGTAGTGTTGTGAATTTGATATGACAAGTCATTGCATGCCATTAATAGAAATTACTGGACATTAATGGTCATTAATGGTTATTAATGGACATTCATGCTCCCCAGTTTATCTATAAATAGCCTTGCATCCATTCTTCACAAATCACACCTACATTTGCCCAAACTTCTCTCTGCAAATGGCTACTAACTTCTTTCTCATAAACTTCAAAGAAATTAATGTTAGACAAAGTTATGTAACCATTCCTGCCCCATTTGTAAGAATGCATGAGCTTTGGCAATACTCATCATGTGTTCTTGAGATGCATGATGATCGAGATAGGTTCACCTTGACACAGCATCCTGATCCACGTAGGCCAAATAAACCAATTGATCATATTCGTATAAGAGGTGATTTTAAAATTTTCACTCTCTTCCATGAATTGCCTACACCATGTTGTCTAAGATTCGTCTTGAACCTGGCAGGCACTACAAACTCCGTAATGTGGTTCAATGTTCGAAGAAATAATACTCATAACCACCAGAGGGCCTCGGATGATGAGGCAGTGGAAGTCATTGTAATAGATGACTAGTTCCACTGATGTTGAATTGGTATCATTCACCATCTTCCCACGAGGCAAATTATGACAATCGTCTATGGTGGTGCATATGATGAGAAGGTCTACTGCACACCCATTGGTGGGTTTTATGTTTTGAAAATTGTTTAAGGCATGTCAACTGTTAACGGAGAAAGTTGTCTACACTTACGGTGTAGATCATTGTTCTCCCACACCTACGAGACGGCCTTGCACAATTAGATAAGCAGTACCAACAATGGCTTGTGCATTACATGACCATTCTTTGAAGACAGGCTTCTCAGTAAGGCTATGGCGGCACTGTAGAGGCTATTCTGAACTCGATTCTTAAATAATGAAGACATTCACGAGCAAGAATGTGATGATGATTGTCTTCCCTTAAAGTTCAGATTTGATGATACAAAATGTTAACGATAATTTGTCAAATGTAGATCTCGGAGTTAAGACAGTTAATATAAGCTGTGTTTAGATCTATAGCAAAAGACAGTATTGTTTTCTCAAAATTATTGTAGCTCAATTGTGATTATCATGAATAAAATACATCTTATGTTGATGACTGTGTTCACTAATGGTTTGTTATTGTTGCTTCAAAATTTGACATATATGAGCTAAAGTTTGTTTGACAGTTGCACAATTCTGTTTCAATCAATACTAACAGTTTTCAACTGTTAGTATATGGCTTCCACAACTGTTAGGCAAAGTCCATGTGCAACTGAGGGGGAGAAATTCGTCAACTAAGGGGGAGAAATGAGAACAGTTGTAAACACTAAACAACTGTTAATCCAAATAAATGATCAAACAAAAGGGAGTTAACTTTTGAATAACAGTTGTTACATCTTATGAAAAACAGTTCTTCAACTGTTAGTTCATTTACATCTTATGAAAACAGTTCCTCAACTGTTAGTTCATTTTGTCCGTCAACTGTTAAGCTATTAAAGGGTGTTTTGGTCTTTGCAGAATTTTGAAAACTTTGGATTGCATTCAACAGTCGAAACATATATAAGGCAATTCCCTCCTTACCAAGCAACTCACACGTCCAAAACGAACTTTGATCAGAAACAAACCCTAATCTCTCAACAACTCTCAGCGATCGAAATCAAAATGTCTCCCCTTCCATTCGTAAAGGAACACAACATGCTCGCATATTTGTCCAAACCTGATCATCTCGGTGCTTTCCATGATGTGATTGACTATCTCTCACTCTCCACACTCCACCATGCTCTTACGGTCAACCCCACTATTTATCTCTCTCATATTGATCAGTTCTGGAAAAATGCCTCACTAAGGGAAGAAAATGGAGTGAAATGGATAGACTCTATGGTGGATGATATCACTGTCTCCATCTCTGAAAGCATAATAAGCCAACAACTACAACTGAATGATTAGGATGGTGAGTATTCTGATTCTGTATCACTTGAGTTTATTTATGCTGAACTCGTAAAGTTGGGATATGAGGGCCCTAGGGGAAAGGGCACCTTCTACAAAGGGCAATTTTGCTCACACTGGAAGTACATTATCTATAATCTTTAGCAGTGCATGAGCCCTAAGAGAACTGGCTGGAATGAATTTGGGAGCAACATTGCTCTCGCACTCATTTGTTTTGCCAACAACAAAGCATTTAATTTCTCAAAAATGATCTTTAATGGAATGGTAAAGCATCTAGAAACCAAATATGGTCTCTTTTTGATGTACCCGCGATTTGTGCAAGTTTTGCTAAACTCTTTTATGCCAAATCTTAAAGCACACAAGAGGGTCTTAATTCCCTCTGCTCATGTGGCCTCCACATTGAGCAAGTTGATGGTTAATGGGAAGAATTTCTCAGGTGCCATAACTCCACCACTCTCTGCAATGATGGAGTTTCTTTCAAGAAACAGAGCTGCCAGGGGTGAGCATGAAGCCCAACTTATTGCTACACCACCACCTCTGGAACCCACAGCTCACGATACTCAAATAATCCCTTCTGCTTCCTTTGAACGAGCTACAACACAAGCCCCTGCACTAAAAATATTTCAAAAGAAAAGGAAAAGAACTGTTGGTGCTCCTTCCACCAAAGTTCATGAAACTGAAACTGTTAACCCTGCACAGGTGCATTCACCTATGCAGAATATCGAAAGGGAACCCCTTGTGCTGTCTCCCAGGCACAATGAGGAGGTGATCACTCCATTAGAGGGTGATCATGTGGTATGTGAGGCTGATCCTACTGTTTTACCCGCAAGGGGTAAACACGACAGGGTTAACATAACTAAGACCTCAGCCACGGCAACAGAGGCTGGTCAAACAGTTTCTAGAAATCCCCAGTACCAAGAAAAGAGGGGTACTGGTATGGAATCTCAAATGAGTGAACCACCAGTTTTATCTGTCAATGATATGTTAACAGTGGCAACACTGGCTGACATTGAGGCTAGAATGCAACACCAAGCAATGACGGATTCCAACATTGCACCCTTCTTTGCTGCATATATACAACTCAAAAAGAAGATTGCCTTACAAAACAAAAGGATTCTTCAACAAGATCAGCAAATTAAGGTTTTGACCAACAGTTTGAAGCATGCTAATGAGGTGCTAAAACTGCATGATCAAGTACTACAACAGTTGACAGCTGTTGCAAGACCTCCTTCAACTGTTCCAATCAAAGAGGGAGAGAGTTCATTACCAACAGTTGCTGAAGTGCCAGAACAAACAGTTGCAGTAGATGAACTAACAGTTGCATCTTGTACACAAACAGTTGCAGCTGAAGGCAAAACAGTTGCACCAAGTGAACAAACAGTTGCAAGTGTCCAAACTGTTAATGAAGAAGAAGAAGAACAACTCTCAAATGCTGATAGGGTACTAATCAACAGGATGGTATCAACTACAAATGTTCCAAGCACTGAGATTTTCAAATCTTGGTCAAAAGTTAAGCAGAACTACTTGGTTGATATAAGTGCTCAATATCTGGGAATAAGTTCTTCTAGAATGGCACAGAAAATAGATGATGGATGGCTTGATGGAAAGGTTGCTACGTTAGAATCTTTACCACCAAAGAAAGGGTTTAAAGGCATAGTCATCCTAGAAGGAAAGAAAGAATCCAAGTTGCCCCCTGTTCTAGGCAAAGGTAAGGAAGTTGTTGTTGCTTGTCCTAAGCTCAAGCTTTCAAAACAACAACATGAAGAGCGTGATCATGAATTTGCATTAAGGCTAGCAGCTGAGCAAAGGGAACAAGAATTGAAGGATTTTGAAGTAGCAAAGAAGCTAGCTGATGAGATCACAGCTCAGATTGATGAGGAAGAAAAACAAGAAAAGGCTGCTAAGGGAGTTAAAAGAAAAAGAATTGTGAAAAAGAAACAACCTCAACTTCCTAAGTCAGTAACTGAGAAGAAGTCTCAACCTCTACAATCAAAACCCCAAAAGTCCAAAACTGTCCAACCAACCCAAACAGATCAAACCATCAAAGCTAAAATGGTTAAAACTATCATTCAAGATAGGCTCTTGGTCGATGTTGAAAAAGGTGTTAACAAGTTTGTAAAAGAACATCTTGGCCAGAAGTCTCACATTAAAGAATGGAAGTTTGATGTTGTCAGGTTTGATACTGGAAAGGAAGGTATAATCATTGTAAGGGAGAATGATCAGATTGAACAGTTTACAGGCTACTTACAAATGATGGATAGTATGACTAGGCGAGACATACAAGAATTGTATGAGTATGGAACAAGGCATTATGGAGGATCTGAGCAAACTCTAATTAAGTTATTGATGAGACATTTGACAAGTATTTGCAACCCAAAGAAAATAATGTCAATACTGGTGGCTGATGAAACTTTTCCAATTCAATCTGTTAAAGTGCATGTTAAGCCAAGGGTATACTCCATGGTAATGGAAAATGCAATTACTGAATGGGTTGACATGGATTTCGTCGAACATGGTCAGATTAAGCTTCAATACTTAATGAAAGCCAAGTTCTATGGTCCAGCTAAAGAAAGGAATGAGCTACTTCAGAAATTCAAAGATAGACTTGAATCTCTGAGATCAAAGAAAAAGTAATTTTTCTATCTTTTGAATTTTTGATTATAACAGTTTGATTTTGCATTCAATGATAAATATGTTCATTACTTATGTTAATTTGTCTATGATTGAACCCTTAAAACAAACAACTTAAGTGTATTGTTCAATACTTTAAGTTAGGGGGAGATTGTTGGGAAATTGGCTAAGTCATTGAAACTGTTATATATGCAAATATCAAAAATGATTAAGACTGTTAATAAGTGCTGGGAAAATAGTTCAAAACTGTTAGAAGAAGTGTTGAAGAAACAGTTTAGAACTGTTAGTTGAAATTGTGAAGACAGTTGTAACCAACAGTTGCTGTGAACTTTAAAGCTGTTATATAGAGTTCAGAACTGTTAGTACAAACTACTACAACTGTTTGAAGACCTTGAAGCTGAAGACTGTTAGAAGAACCAAGAACTGTTGTATTCATCAAACAGTTTCTGTTGAGCTAAATATGGAAAAACCCTATCTTTGAAGATATCTCGAAATACTTTGAAGATCATCAAGATTATCTCAGAAGATAGAAGATTACCTAACTGTCAGAAAATCAAGGAAGATCAAGGAGTATATATATGCTAGATTAGAATTCATAATTTGTACTTACTCATTGATTATATTTTTGCATTCGTTATTCAAGTTGTAATTTGCTTTCTGAATAGTGCTAAGCCTCTAAGTTTCTCGTTGAAACCTAAGAACAATCTGTGTTCTTCGTCTAACATAATAAGTTAGATTGGGGGTGAAGTTTGCTATTGTAATCGTTCTCATTGATTAATAAAATTATTGTTTGATTGAATCTCTTTGTGATCAAAATCTTCTTTAATCAATTAAGTGTGATTCCGCAACTTCTTAGTTGATTGTGATCATAGTTAAAGATTAACCTTTATTCAACTTTGATTGGTTATTTGAAAGTTAGTTCTTGTTACTTGATATAAACTATATCCGATCCTGACAATCTTCTTGGATTGCTTAGCTGATGCTTTTGCATGCTCAGCTGATCAACTCTGTTTCTCAGCTGATGGTTGTAAATCCTCATCTGATGCTTCTTTTCTTCTTGTCTGATCCTTTGAAGCTGATCCTTTGTCTGATCCTTAGAGTTCAGCTGATTAACTTTGTTTCTCAGCTGATGGTTTTAACTTAGAATTTTCTTTAAGTCTAAATGAAAAACAACACATGTTTTTCACTGATCTAAGTTCAAAACTGAATATATGGTTTTGTTAGCATCAAATCCTATTTTAATTAATAGACAGGTTTGATTATGGTTTAATATTGCTATTTCCCCAACAATCTCCCCCTATTTGATGATGACAAAACCTTATCTTGTTAAGAAGAATCAGTTTGACTCGGATTTGTAAATACATAAAACTCTCAAGTACAAATTGGTTACCTAGCTACTATTTTGGTAACTCTTTAAATATATTCCCTTGATTTTCTGTTTTTGGGAATCTTTTACCTATGAAGTACCATTTGTTCTGTTTTTGTGGTATATTTTCTATCCTTTTTCTATTTTTAGGATTTTTGATTTTCTATATTTACAATAGGTGAGCTATCTACTTAAAATCATCTATACTAGAAATTAGCTAAGTAGTCCATGATCAAAAGTTCAAGCTTGATTACAGAGTGAAGATAAGTACATAGATTGTTCAAGACATACTAACTAAACACATTAAAGCTAATACATATTTTAGCTACTTAGACAGAATTTGAAACTAATCTATGAAAGTGAAATACAACTAATCAATTTATGAAGTTTCATTCCAGTCTTCTTATTCTTGTTTGACTTTGAAGGCTTCATACAGAGGATCATATGGAGCTACCTCATCAGATCTTGCATTTATGAGTTGATCAAAGTAGTCACTACCTATCTTACCTCTTGTATCTGTATATATCTAAATAATGAATTCTTTCTTTACCTTGTTGAGTTCAGCCAGCCTGAATAATCTCCATTCACCAGATCTATTCTTGAAGAAAATCCCTTGTTCTCGTTCAAAAATAAACTTGAACAGCTCAGGGAAAGTGTTAGGAGGCAGAATGGTGTTTAGATTCTCAAAATCAGTAAAGAAGGGATGATATGGCATTATTTCTCTTTGCTTAAAAGGGACAAAGGGTTTTGATCCTCTATTAAAGTAGTTTTCCAAGAATCTCACATGTTGGGAGAATTGATCAGCAGTGAAGAGTCTGTAACATACTGATTGTCTAATCTAGTAGTTGCATTCCCTTATAAATCTTTCAGCATTTTCACTCTTGGAATTCAACAGATGATATAGAGCATCTCAATGATTTCATTAAAGGAGTACTGGTTGATCTCCCCTATATGGACTACCTCAGGCCACTTTGGTCTTTCTTTTCTTAAAACTCTAAGGTAGGGATCATCACGGCCTTTGTGAGCAAAGGTGCTTGTTATGGTTTGAGGAATCTCCCTTACTGTCAGCTTGTCTCTAACATCTTCAATTTCTCTCTGTCTGTCAGTTGAGAGCCTTGGAATAACTGAGAAGTCATATGTAACACTGTACTTTTTAATTAACAATAAACTGCGTGCGGAAGCTAATTACATATAATTAGATTTGAAATCAAAAGTTAAATAGAACTTTGACTGGTTATCATATACAAAATCCCACTATAATGTTAGTTTACAAAATCAGGCTCTACACAAAATCTTGGACATCAGAGTATTGGTCTGTCCATATTCCCAGTCTTCATTATCCACAAACTCACCAAGGAGTATCTGCAAAATAATCTAGTGGGGAGTTAGCACAAAGCTAAGTGAGGGAACATATATCACACAAAGTACAAGGCTAACAGCCCAACAAGTAAGCAAGCTCAAACTCAAGAGGACCGGCGGTGTTGCAACCACCTACAACCAAATGCCGGCCAAAGCATAGGTTTACCGATAGCTCTGCTAACATGGATAACAGGAAAAGAACCCTTGAGTGCAACAGATGCACCTCAAGATCAGATACTGTAAATCCCCAAGCTACAAGCCTAGCCTACAAAACTGTCACGGCTGACCCCCACAATAACATGTATACATATCCAATGAGCACATAATCAATCAAGTTGTTACATCCTGTACCATCAGGATATAAATCCACTCACCACAGTCAACAAGGCTGTAGCACACTCAGCTTGACTAACTCACTGGGTCTTCTCAATTCCTGAGATTAAGTGAACACAAGTCAGTATTCAATTCACAATACTGCTTCATAAAAAATATCATATTTATTCATACATCACTTGAATATCACATATATATTTCATGTGTATCAAAGCATAATTTGATTGTTAAGAATCACTCTTAAAATCCCAAAATCCAATTAAGTCCAATTCCGATAGAAATCGAATTCCGAGTGAAAGGTCAATTCCGATAACATCCAATTCCGATGAAAGGAGGAAATTCCGATAAATCATCAATCCCGATGAAATCATATTCCAATTCCGAGAAAAGGCACATTCCGATAAAATATATAATTCCGAGAAAAAGGCAATTCCGATACAATAGGCAATTCCGAGAGAATGTCCAGTTCCGAGAAAACCAATTCCGATACAATAGGCAATTCCGAGAAAATGTTAAGGCCAACAGTTTATCTTTTATCGGTATTAATACAATTCCTATCAATTTGCTCGGATTCATCATCATTCCGATAATATTCTATCGGAATTCCTCAATTCCGATACATTCAAATAATCAATTCCGATAGATTCATAAGTTCATTCCCATTTCAATTTCTAACTCAAATCTTACTGATTTTAAACATGCCAGAGTTTTAAGTTTCCATAAATCATTCTAAACATATAAACAACATATATTGATCATAAAATCTAACATGCATTCAATCCTAAATCATCAAATCATCAAGAACAATTGGTTTTCATATAATATTCAAAACAAACAGAATACAATTCAACATAACATATTATTCTAAAATTCTAACCTTTAGATGATATCAACTAGCCAACTTAAATGCAAACAAGATTGAAGTAGGTTTTTTTTTCTTTTCTTCCCTCTTCTTCTTCTCGGCCGAGAGCACCCCAAAGAAACCCACACACACACACACACACACACACACACACTTTGTTTAACTTCACGAGTAATGAGGTATGGGTGTTTGTTGACTCAATTACTCCACCATCCCCTCATTTCAAAATATCATTTCTAATTAAATAAATAACAATAAAGCAAATAATACAATTAATTATTAAATAACACATTATGGAAAATAATACCCATAATCAAATATAAATCTCAAGGTCTATAAACTTAATTACCTTAATTAACCTAGGCCGGTAAAGAGGGTGTTACAAATCTACCCTCCTTAAGAAGATTCCATCCTTGGAATCTCTTCGCGCTCGAACAAGGAAGGATAACGAGTCCTCATATCAGCTTCGGTCTCCTAAGTCAAGTCTGAACCTAAACTATGTTTCCACTTGACCAAAACCATCGATATCTGCTTCTTTCTTAGCTTGGTCACTTTACGATCCAGTAACTCCACTGGTTCCTTAATAAGTTTATGATTCATATCCACACGAAGATCCTGAATCGGAAGAACCTGTGTCTGATCCTCTACATTGCATTTCCTCAAATAACATACGTTGAAAGTGTCATGGATACCCTCTAATTCATCAGGAAGATCCAAAGCAACTGCCTAATCGTTAACCACTCGTTTGATTCTAAAAGGACCAATGTAACGAGGAGCCAACTTCCCGCGTTTCCTAAAACGAATCACACCCTTCCAAGGAGAGACTTTTAAATAAACCATTTCTCCCTCAACAAAGGACACCGGTCGACGATGCGGATCTACATACATTTTCTGTCTATCCCTTGCAGCTTTTAGTTTATCCCGAGCAATAGCAACCTTATCAGCTATCATCTGTACAATATCAGGCCCTGCAAATTGCTTTTCCCCGGCCTCTAACCAACAAGTTGGAGTTGTACAGGTACGACCATACAACATTTCATGTGGAGGCATACCAATGCTGGAATGATAGGAATTATTGTAATCAAACTCAACCAAAGGCAAATGTGAATCCCATAAACCCCCAAACTCTAACACACATGCTCGCAGCATATCTTCTAAAGTCTGAATGGTTCTCTCTGACTGACCATCTGTCTGAGGATGATAAGCTGTACTCAAGTTAACCCTGGACCCCAATTCTTGTTGTATTCTGTTCCAGAAGTTAGACACAAACCTCGAATCCTGATATGAAACAATAGATAACGGAACTCCATGTCTTGATACTATTTCATCTATGTACAGTTGTTCCAGTTTACTCAAAGAAGCAGTTTTAGCAGTAGCGAGAAAGTGTGCACTCTTGGTCAATCTATCAACAATGACCCAAATCATATCATGACCTTTCTGAGTTCGTGGAAGTTTTGTTACAAAATACATCGTAATGTGATCCCACTTCCACTCAGGTATATCCAATTGTTTCAATGATCCGTACGGTTTCTGATGTTCAGCTTTAACTTGAGCACAAATGTGACATATCCCAACAAATTTTGCAATATCTATTTTCATTGTCGGCCACCAATAATGAGTCTTTAAATCATGGTACATCTTTGTACTCCCCGAATGTATCGACAATCTAGACTTATGAGCCTCATTTAGAATTAATTCCCTTAAGTTATCAAACTTCGGTACCCAAACGCTTGCATGATAAACCCTCAAACCACGCGAGTCAGTAGCTAACTCATGTTGTCGTTTAACCATCAATTCATCCTTCAGATTCCCATCTTTCAAAGCTTCAAGCTGAGCAACCAAAAGTTGATCCACTAAATCAGACTTTATTTCTAATCGCATAAATTTCACTGTATCAGATGATCCCTTACGACTGAGCGCATCAACAACTACGTTTGCTTTACCCGGATGATAGTGAATATCACAATCATAATCCTTGATCATTTCTAACCAACGACGTTGTCTCATATTCAATTCCTTCTGAGTAAACACATACTGAAGGCTTTTGTGATCAGTGCAGATCGTACATTTCGTTCCATACAGATGATGTCTCCACAGTTTCAAAGCAAATACCACAGCTGCTAACTCCAAATCATGAGTCGGGTAATACTTTTCATTGGGTTTCAACTGTCTAGAAGCATATGCTATAACCTTACCTCTCTGCATTAGTACACACCCTAACCCTGCATGTGAAGCATCATAATACACCACGAAATCCTTAGATCCTTCTGGCAACGCAAGAACAGGAGCTTGACACAGAAGTTGCTTTAAAGTCTGAAAAACATTCTCCTGAGCCTCACCCCAAAGAAACTTAATATCTTTTCGGGTTAACTTGGTTAACGGACCAACAAGCTTCGAAAAATCTTTAATAAAACGTCTGTAATAACCTGCTAATCCAAGAAAACTCTTAATCTCTGTCGGCGTTTTAGGAGCGTTCCAATTTATCACAACCTCTATCTTTGACGGATCCACTTTGACACCGTCTTCACAAATTACATGACCCAGAAACTGAACTTCACGTAACCAGAATTCACATTTCAAAAACTTGGCATACAACTTGTGTTGTTTGAGAATCTCCAAAACTTATCTCAAATGCTGATCATGCTCAATCTCTGTCTTCGAATACACCAAGATATCGTCAATGAACACAATGACAAACTTGTCTAAGAATGGTCGGTGATATCGCAGTTTTTATATATAAATTATATGCGATATTTAATTGTTTTTGAATAAAAATCATCAATTTATGTTTAATATATATTTAATATGTTTAAATATTATCTTCAGGTTCAAAAATCGGATAGAGGATGATAAATATGAAGAAAATATGAAGATAAGTGAAAAAAGTCAAAAATCCCGAATTTCTGGCCGTACCTCGCGTTAGCGCCGCTAACCAAGGCCGCGTCACGGTGCTAAGTATGGGTTCGCGGCGCTAAGTGCTGTTTGCAGCTCTATATATATATTTTGATTTTCATTCGGGATTGAAGCTTTCATTCCGACTTTTCACCATCTTCAACCTCTGGAAACTCCATAAAAACACCATGTAGCATATGGGAGCATAGCTTGGAGCATTGGGGCTTGGATTGAAGATATAATTGAAGATCAAGAGAAGAATCATTTGGCTTTTTACGGTTTTAATGTTCTTCTCATTATATTCATCTTTGTTCTTGATTTCCAGATCTTTCTTATGAACATTCTTGGCTAGATCTTCTGTTTTCCTCCCTAGAGGAGATGAACTTTGACTGTGGTTAATTTAATTCATTGTTTTGATGCTTAATTCATGTTTGTTCTTAGTTTAGCCTAATCTATGTTTATCCATGCTTATGAATCTGTTTTAATTGCTTAGAATCTGAGTTTTATGTTTTGAGAGACCACTTGAATCATAAAGTTTGCATCTTGATTATCTAAGACCAATAGATGATTAAGGAATAGTGATTGACAAATCCTATGTTTTGAGCAATTAAAGTTAGAGTCTTTTGCATGTGATGTCCATATAATGACCATTTATATGTTAGTTTGATGTTTTGTTGATCATACGAGCATTAAGATTAGGGCTTAACTTGTTAATCGAATTAATTGGCTAATTATATTTCTTAATCGCGCTTTTGACCTTAAAGGTTATTAAGTAGTATAATTAGATGGTTATGACCGGACCAAGGTTTTAACTAATTTAGAAATCGATGCATGAATGTTTAAAGTATCTTTAGTTCTTTTTACCATGAATCTAATTGCCATGAGAAAAGTGTAATCGAATCTATAGAGGGAAAGCTAGGTTTATATTATCTGATTTCCATGTTCCTTGCTCATTCGCTCTCTGTGTTTCTCTGGTTGTTTGAGGTGTTTTCGAGGGTTGTTTGTAGTGTTAGTTGGTTGATTGCTAATTTATCCATATTTCCCCTTTATTTTATCATTAGTTTAATATTTCAATTAATATAATTTTATCAAATCATACCCGTTCCCCTTGAGTTCGACACCCGTACTTATTTTCTATACTACTATACGATTAGGTCCTCTTGCCTATTTGTTTTGTAGTCGTACTAAATAATAACGAAAATTATAAAAAAAAACATGGTATGCTTTACGCACATCAAACTTTTGGCGCCGTTGCCGGGGAACGGTTTCATTTAATTTAATTATTTTAATTGTTATATTAAACGATCCTTCCTGCGAGTTTCGGCTCAAAGGAAGTTATTTTAGTTCTTTTTAGTTGTTTCCATTTCCGTTTCAACTTTGTGGGTGTGTTGTCTAGAAACCCTCACGAGACTACAACTCATCCACTCGGGCTACCGAGGGGTTTAAAGGCTTGTTGCATACGCTAAATGCAACCGTGATTCATACGAAAGTGAGTTAGGTTTGTTTGTTTTCTTTTTGTTTGGTTAGTTGTTAGCTATTTTGTTTCTTTGACTTGATCTATCTTAACCTTTGCTCCGAGGGTTTTTCTTGCAGGTGGATATGGAGCACGTGCTTATGCTGGCTTTTTGCTCAACCTTATCTATTTTTGCTCCTCGTGTTGAGGGAGTTTACTCTAATCTTTATCTACCCTTGTTTTTATTTTGTCTTTATGTACAATGGGGACATTGTACGATCTAAGTGTGGGGTAGAGGGTTAGAAAAAGATTCCTAGCTTGAACTTAATTTGTCCTTGATTAAATCATGATGGTATTTGGGCTATAATTTTTAAATTTTCAAAGTCATTCGAGTAAATGTTAAATATTTGTTGAAGGTGTCAAATGTTTGATTTGTGAACAAGTTCAGAGGTTATACTTAGTGTTTATGCATAGTATTTTGTGGCTTTTCACCGTTCCAGAGAAAGTTCCATTTATGGTAACCAACTTTTAATTTTTGAATTTAAATAAATGGTTAAGCCCTTTCTGAATCTAAGCTCGACAAAAATAGGCTGAGTGTGAATTTCCTCTTTTACTAATCATATGCCTTGCTAAATTGAGAAAATTCAAAAAAAATTGAGAAAATTAGAAAAAAAATAGAATAAAGCCAAAAGGCTAATCTATAAGTCAAACAAGTGGCCTTTGGAATTCGAACAAGTAAACTATGAGGGGTGTTTTACACCTAATCATCTAAAGCCAACTGGTTTGGGATAGGTTGGGTTGAAAGTTCGCTACATGGGTTCCATCGAAAGTCATAGACTTATATGGAATAATAAGAGCTCAAAAAGATCAAAAGCATATGTTAAATAAAATTGAGAAATTTGCGATAAGTATTGAGGTTGGGGGTTCTTAAGGGGTAAATTAACCATAAAAGATTCTTTAATTAAGGGTTGGTTATTGATAAAAAGAGGATGCATTTGGAATGGTGAGAAGTTAGAAAGGAACACAACACGGGTATATGCATAAATCTGGGGGTAATTGATGAGTTGTTTCAAATCAAACATGTTGACATTTTTCAGTGATATTTGATGTTTATGAGAATGATATTATTTATTTGAATGCCTTAGCCTGGATAAAGTTGTGATTTGCTTGAGGACAAGCAAAGTTCAAGTGTGGGGTATTTTGATATCGCGGTTTTTATATATAAATTATATGCGATATTTAATTGTTTTTGAATAAAAATCATTAATTTATGTTTAATATATATTTAATATGTTTAAATATTATCTTCAGGTTCAAAAATCGGATAGAGGATGATAAACATGAAGAAAATATGAAGATAAGTGAAAAAAGTCAAAAATCCCGAATTTCTGGCCGTACCTCGCGTTAGCGCCGCTAACCAAGGCCGCGTCGCGGCGCTAAGTATGGGTTCGCGGCGTGAAGTGCTGTTTGCAGCTCTATATATATATTTCGATTTTCATTCGGGATTCAAGCTTTCATTCCGACTTTTCACCATCTTCAACCTCTGGAAACTCCATAAAAACACCATGTAGCATATGGGAGCATAGCTTGGAACATTGGGGCTTGGATTGAAGATATAATTGAAGATCAAGAGAAGAATCATTCGGCTTTTTACGGTTTTAATGTTCTTCTCATTATGTTGATCTTTGTTCTTGATTTCCAGATCTTTCTTATGAACATTCTTGGCTAGATCTTCTGTTTTCCTCCCTAGAGGAGATGAACTTTGATTATGGTTAATTTAATTCATGGTTTTGATGCTTAATTGATGTTTGTTCTTAGTTTAGCCTAATCTATGTTTATCCATGTTTATGAATATGTTTTGATTGCTTAGAATCTGATTTTTATGTTTTGAGAGACCACTTGAATCATAAAGTTTGCATCTTGATTATCTTGGACCAATAGATGATTAAGGAATAGTGATTGACAAATCCTATATTTTGAGCAATTAAAGTTAGTGTCTTTTGCATGTAATGTCCATATAATGACCATTTATATGTTAGTTTGATGTTTTGTTGATCATACAAGCATTAAGATTAGGGCTTAACTTGTTAATCGAATTAATTGGCTAATTATATTTCTTAATCGCGCTTTTGACCATAAAGGTTATTAAGTAGTATAATTAGACGGTTATGACCGGACCAAGGTTTTAACTAATTTAGAAATTGATGCATGAATGTTTAAAGTATCTTTAGTTCTTTTTACCATGAATCTAATTGCCATGAGAAAAGTGTAATCGAATCTAGAGAGGGAAAGCTAGCTTTATATTATCTGATTTCCATTTTCCTTGCTCATTCGCTCTCTGTGTTTCTCTGGTTGTTTGAGGTGTTTTCCAGGGTTGTTGGTAGTGTTAGTTGGTTGATTGCTCATTTATCCATATTTCCCCTTTATTTTATCGTTAGTTTAATATTTTAATTAATATAATTTTATCAAATCATACCCGTTCCCCTTGAGTTCGACACCCGTACTTATTTCTATACTACTATACGATTAGGTTCTCTTGCCTATTTGTGTTGTAGTCGTACTAAATAATAACGGAAATTATAAAAAAAACATGGTACGCTTTACGCACATCAATCGGCACACACGGTTCATCAAATCCATGAATACAGCAGGTGCATTCGTCAAACCAAACGGCATCACTAGGAACTCATAATGACCGTATCGAGTACGGAAAGCAGTCTTAGGTATATCCTCCTCTGCTACCCTGACTTGATGATAACCTGATCGTAAATCAATCTTTGAAAAGTAAGAAGCCCCTTGTAGTTGGTCAAACAAATCGTCAATTCTGGGCAACGGATCTTTGTTCTTGATGGTTCTCTTATTCAGATTCCTGTAATCAATACACATACGAAGAGTTCCATATTTCTTTTTCACAAACAGTATAGGTGCACCCCACGGCGAAGAACTCGGATGGATAAACCCCTTGTCAAGCAATTCCTGAATCTGAGTCATCATCTCTCGGATCTCAGATGAAGCCAAACGATACGAAGCTTTAGCAATCGGTGTGGTACCCGGTACCAATTTTATCTTATACTCAACATCCCGTACTGGTGGTAACCCTGGCAGATCATCTGGAAATATCTATGGATATTCGGAGACAACATGAACCTCGGTAACAGGTCGCTTCTCCTTCTTCACATCAATGGCGAAGGCCAGAAAAGACGCACACCCTTTGACTAGAGATTTTCTAGCCTTCATATACGAGATGATTGGAAAAGAAGATCGAAATCTATCCCCACGAGCCACGACATGCGACCCGTCAACCAAAGGAATAGTAATCAGTTTCTTATCGCACTGGATACTAGCTCTATGGAGACTTAACCAATCCATGCCTAATACTAAGTTAAACCCCGGAATAGGCATTAACAAACAGTCTACAGGCAAACTAGTACCATCAATGTCTATTGACACCCCAGTCACATAAGAAGTTACAGGAACTACCTTACCATCTGCTATCTCTACTTCTAAAGGAGTAGTAATCACAGAAGCAGGCAGTTTCAGTTTGTCACACAAAGTTACAGATATAAATGATCTATTTGCACCAGAATCAAATAACACACGGGCAGGCACAGAGTTTACAATAAACATACCCGTGATCACATCACTATTTTCAGCAGCCTCTGTAACAGTCATCTTGAAGGCTCTCCCTTCCGCAGAAGGTGCAACCTTTCTCTTCTGACCTGTAGAAGATGATCCCCTGACATTTGCTACCCCCTGCCCCGTCCCTGTCGATCTCTGCTTTGTGCAAGCCCCAGACCTTCTTCATGACAGTTCCAGCAAACATTTGTTTTGAACTTACAATCTGATGGCTCATGACCCATTCCGCCACAACGTAAACACTTTCTAGTATGTGGTGTGCACGGACCTGTGTGTCGAGACTTGCAAGGTCCACACCAAGGTTTACTCTGATAAAATCCCGAATCCTTAGATTTCTGATCCCCACGGTTCTGATTTCCCTGCCACTTTCCTTTACCTTGGTTTTCACCAGACTTGTGAAAAGATCCTCTCTCTCTCTGTTCATCCTTTCTCGGGCCTTCACATCACCCTCAGCAGCTCTAGCAACAGTAAATGCCTGAACTAAAGATGTTGCTATTGGGAAAATGATCTCATCTGTTTTGATTTGATGAGACAAAGTTAAGTTTGTATGATGTGTTCTATATATAACTTAAACATAATTATGAAGCTTAGTCAGACTGAACACTTGTAGTGATTCAGACTGAGTATAAGCTGAGCATATGTTCGACCAGTTTATACTACACCTTAGTTAGTTTATTAATATGTTTAATAAGCTGTGTAAGTCATATAAGGTATATATCGAGTATTCAGCTTGATGTGTTTCAAGCTGAGTGACTCAGCTCGAAAGCAGAGTCAGCTCAATAGAGTTACTAAATATGTTTTAGTTAATTCTTTAGACTTCTAAAGATGAGTTAATAATTATACATGTTAGTCCATGTTTGTTTTCAAGTGTGTTCTCGAAGAACTCAGCTTGATGAGTTTCAAGCCGAGTAAGTCAGCCTGACTAAAGAAGTCAGTTTAAAAGAATTTAAATGTGTTTTAAATTCTGTTTTAACTCTCTATATCTACGGAAAGGATAAGAAGACTTCAGAATCAAGATTGAAGATTGAAGACTCAAGATAGAAGATTCAAGATTCAAGATTCCGAGTTATCCGATAGTTAGTTAGCAAATTAGGATTAGTCCAGTTTGTTAAGAACCGTAGGAACAGGATTATATATACTTATCTCCTGATAAGTTTAGAGGTACGACGAGAACGATTCTGAAACAAGTTGTAGAGCCAAACCTCACCTCATCGTATGTGTTACGAATCTTGATTACTGTTTGTCAGTTCAACGTGATCAAGAAACTCACAGATTCCCAAAGTGTTCGTGTTTTCGAATATTCACATTTGTTGTGAAGATTGGTAAGTAATCATAAGTTGATTGAATCTGTGTAAATCCTGTTTAAAGAGTCGTCAGTATCTATAATCATAAGTTGATTATAGATAGCTAAGTTTGAGAGATTGAGAGATTTATATTAGGTGGTTATATATCAAGAGTTTCTTACTTGATAGTTATTGTAATCATCTTCTTATTCAATGCATTGTAATCATCTTCCTTATAAAAGCATTCGATTAATTGTGGTTTGATTTACTGTGTGTAACACTTTTATTTGATTTGTTCAATTTCCACAGAAAGTGTATTCAACCCCCCCTTCTACACACCTGTTGCTTGTTGTTATTCTCATACAAGGGACCAACAACTGGTATCAGAGCAGGCTGAACGATTTCATAAGTTGAAAGTTCAAGATTCTGAGAAAGTTTACAATGTCTACAAGCAACAATTCTTCAAACTTTCCACAGATGTCTGCCAAAGGTTGTCCCATATTTGATGGTTCTGACTATCCTATGTGGAAGTTCAGAGCCATGCTATTCCTCAAATCCATTGACAACCGTATGTCGGATGTTGTCACAAAAGGACCTATAATCCCCAAGATTCCTGCTTCTGTCAGTGATGTGTCTCTTGGCAGATCTGAAAAGGAAACAAGAAAGCCTATTGCATCTTGGACTGATGAAGACTAGAAACTTTTCAATCTGGATGATTAGGCTAAAAGTGTTCTAGCAAATGCCCTGACAAATGAAATCTTGCGTACTGTGACTAGGTGTCAATCTGCAAAAGATATCTGGGATACACTGAGTGTTACCTATGAGGGCACAGATCTGGTCAAGCAGCAGAAGAAGAATCATTTGAATAGATCCTACGAAAACTTCTTCTCAAAGAAGAATGAAACCTTGTCTGATTTGTTCACAAGGTTTCACTGCTTGATAAATGACCTACTAAGTGTGGGTGTAAAGAAAGATGAAGTTGAACATCTGCTGAAATTTCTGGAGGAACACTGCACGTGTATAACCTACAGCACTGAGGGCTGGAGGAACACTGCACGTGTATAACCTACAGTCTACATATGGGTTCTTGCTAAATCATGAACAGATTACTGTTGGTCCCGTAAGGTTTACGGATGAAGCAATGCAAGATGTTAATCTTGTAGTATGTGTTAATGTGTGTATTTGGTTTCTAGAGAGAGAGAGAGCCGAGAGAGTATTGAGAACACAAAAACACAAGTGAGTAATATGCAAAGCTTACTTAGAAATGTGGGGGAAATGCCTTTATATAGCATTTACCCAACTTTGAGTAATTACATATTACACCCCTCACTTTAATATTTCTAACAATCTCCCCCTAAGTGAGGTGTGTAATCATTCACAACAAATAAATACATTAATCTATTCGTATGCCGATTTGTTGCGAATGCCGAATGCCACTTGCCACATGCGTATTTGCCTTCTTCTTGCCAGTGTCGTTCTCATCCTTTCTATAGCACGATAGGCTTCAGCATGTTCTTCATCAGTATGGGCTGCCCGGTTATCCCAAACTTTCTGATGTATCTTATGATGAAGGATTTTCAAAGTGCCGTCAAAATAAGACATTAATTCATCAAGTCTAATGAATATCTTTTCTCCTTTTGAATTCCTTGAGACAACACCTCGATCACCTTTGAAGTTAGGATGCCCATCATAGATAACTGTCAATTCTTCAAGCTTTTCTAGATCTGGATGGCTCTGGTTAGGCTTTAAGAGATTGACTTTCAGATAGTTGTTTTCAGCTCTGAGTTGCAGATCATGTTCCTCAAAGTATTCCATTAAATTTCTCATGTATTTCATCAGAGCACCCCTTCCAAACTCTTCTTCAGGCCACTTTCCTCTTTTCTGAGAGAGGGTGTCAATGATAAAGCTGATGTCTTCAATACTTACAAACCTTAAGTCTGCTTCGTTGAGGAAGTATGAAAGGTTGTTTGATCTTCTGACATGAAAGATGACATACTTTATTCTGAAGGTTGTGTGAGTATAGATATTGAGAAGTTCAACTATTGGATACTCTGATTTGATCTCTTCGGGTTTTGTCATGGACTGAGAGAGGATGTGTTCATATCTTCTTCTCTGTTTGTCGTCCATGTTCCGCAACTCAGGAGAAATAACCTGTATTAGCTCATTGCTGAATATGTTTGGAATTCTTTCTTCAAGATTAGCAGCATTGACAAAATACGGTTTCCATATAGGTTTCTGGGCAGCACTTCTTGTGAACATGTTACCTGCATCAAGTCCTGGATCCCCACGATACACTGGAGGAGCAGGTGGCACAATGAAGCTCCTAGGCAAGGGCCATTCAGATTCTTGTCTTGCTTTCTCAACTGCCTCTCTTTGTTTGTTTCTTTCAAGTACATCGGCAGCTGATTCTTGAAACTGACTAGGAGGAGGAGGGAAGCTTTCATCAACTTCAACGTTTACTCCACTGAGAACCCTAGACACGTCAAAGATTGGTTTCTTTTGTTTAGGCTTTATCCTAGTTTCCCTTATAGAAATTGCTTCCCTTTCTTTTCTTTTAAGTGCAAGTTCTTTTTCACTGGGAATATCATCAAATTTGTGGACAATTCTAGGAGAATCCGGACGTGCAGCAAACTCGAAATATTCATCAATGTCTTTGAATAGTCTTTCCATCTCAGAATCCTCAGTCTCCTCCTCCGGTTGAGCAGAACTACCTTCCGCCACATGCCTTGCAGGTGATGTGTGAATAGACTCACATAAATCTTCCACTTGTTCCTCTGAGTCACTAGACCAGTCAAACATCTCGGCATAGGGCTGCTCGTAAGGTATTTCACCTTCTTCAAGATCACTTGACCTCGGTTCAGATTGTTGCTGAGGTACATAAAGTACAATTTGTTTTTCAGCATTTTCCTTTTGTTGTCGTTCATAAACTTCATCGGCCATATGTTGTTGTTGTTGACTCCCAGACCCAGCTGAACTTGTACCTGCAGATAAGTATGAACTGAGTTGAGGAACAGGTATAACTGGTACATTTGCAGCCGCAGAGGGAGAAGTCATATATAATCTTCTTCTTTTCTCCCCCTCGGGTTGATCATCAGGATCTTGATCATCCCGCCTCCTCTTGCTTCTCTGAGCCTGAGCCTGAAAATTTTGTTCAAGTAGTGTCAGCCGATCAGTAACCTTTGATAGTGAAGTATAGAAACCTCTGGTGATCCCATCTATCTTGTTGTTTACATCTTCATGAAATTCTTGAAAGTCATCCATGGAGATTCCCGATGGAAGCTGTTCGTTACGAAGAGTAGTCAGAAGGTCTTGATCATGAGCTGATTCTGGCTGTTGTTCCAGAAGTCTGACATATAGCAAACTCTTTAAGGCATCAACTGACATAGATGATGGATCAGGTTGTGGCTGTGGTTCTGGCACTGCAGTTCTAGCATTAAGGAGTTCTTCTATTCTGTGCAATTGTTGAGCTTGGGCCTGGGAAGCTTGTTCAATCCGATCCAACCTTTGATTTGTCGTTAACAGTTGTTGGTAGATTGGTGCCACGACTTGTTGAATGTGATCATGAAGTTCTGCACGTGAAACAAACCCGGAATCACGAACACTTCCGGATGAAGTACCAGCCACATAGGTAGTACTACCTACTGGAGCAGCAGGAATGTTGGCTCCAACAGGATTTCCTTCCAATCCTCGAATGGCACCTGAAAAGGTACCACCTCTGGAAGTTGAGGAGACTTGTTGAGCCAACAAGCTCAGTGCATCGATTGTTACCCTGTGTTGGTCAAGATATGCGGAAATCCGCGGTATGTCAAATCGTGCATCAAAAGGAGTCGAGGACGAGGGAGGCAGTCCTCTTTGTTCAATAAGTCCAACACCCAATTGGGGTTGACCTAGTGTATGTGCTATAACCCTGTGCAATAAAGACGGAGTCTCTTGAGAGACACCGTAGTGGCTTGGTGGGGCAGAAACTTGCACGGGTGGGATCACCGCGACTTGTTCAATATGAGGCCCAACAATGTCGGGCCCCATAGTGGATGTGGTTTCCCGGCTTTCTTGGTGTAGGGGTCCCTCAACACTCTTCTTTTCTGTTCTCACCTCCTCTCTATCACTGGAACTCCTATCTAATCTATCTTCCTCTGCACCACTACCTGGACCATATCCGGCATATTGATTAGGATCAAGTAAAGAATCAGGAGTAACAGAGCCAGTTTCAACATATATATCAGGATATGGAGAGACAACTGGAATGTCATGGTCAGGGGAAATGATGGCATTGCAAATGATGGGAATGGTAGTTGTTGGGGCAGGGGAAGTCAAAGGAATGACCAGACCACCAGGTTGGGGAATGACCTGAGTAGTTTGAATGGGGTGAGTCTGGTCGGGAGAGGTAGTATGTGGGTCAGTAAGTTTCATGAAAGAGGGTGTGCTTTCTGCTGGTTGTTCGATTGGGTGCTCAGGGGTGCCCATGGGAGATATAACAGGTTCAAAGGTAGGGGCACCTCCTGGATGGGAAGCAGACTCATCATGAGAAGAACTGGATGACTCAGAAACGTCAAGACCAAGTTCAGTAAGAACAGTTTGGGTTTGGGTGATCTGAGAAAGTGATTGAACGATGGCTTGAACAGTGGTGGGATCATATGCATCTCCTCCCTCTCTAGTATCATCACCTTCACCCGCTTTTTCACCCCTCTCTGAATTTTCCCTCTCCTCTTCCCTCTCAGCATCTCCCATAGATAGCTGAGGCCTATCCTCTATTTCCTCACCAGGTGCTACTCCTCCCTGGGCAGGTCTGGCCGGCTCTGGCTCGACCATGGGAGGTATTCCTACACTCTCCCTATAGCTCACAACAATATCATTCTGTTCACAAAGGTCAAGGAGAGATACAGGGAAAGGTCTTGGAATTGGTAGATTGGCAGGAATAGCAGGTTTTATATGCAAGAAAAGTTTTGGAGTAATAGAGGGTAAACCTGCCCGTCGAGGAATTTCAGCATTTCGATCCATCACATGCTGGATGATCATTGGTAGAAAGCGGTGGTAAGGCAGCATGTTTGCATCCTTCTGCTTTTGTGAGTTCTTCCTGAGCATAGTAGCTTTGATGTCCTGGAAGAGAAGAAATGCACAATCCACATGCATATGAGTTGCAGCTGCTACAAAGATTTTGAGTTGATACTCCGTTGGGAATTCGTAGCCTGAATGCTTTGGAGTGAGACATCTTTGAAGCACCGTCATGAATGTATTATACTTTGGATGCAAGCCGGTGCGTTTGAATTGACCTTTCTTAGTGAGCTCACCATCATATCCCATCTCCATTATAGCTGCAAGACATGCATCCTCATCAGGGATTTCCTCAAATTCTGTAGCTGGAGGTCTGGACTGCGGTGGGCAGTTCAAAGATTGTTTGGCGATTTAGTGGAATGTTAACTTGAAATTCATCAACCTCAGCATGAATGACCTCCCTTCATCTTTCATTGATACGGACATCACAAGTCTTCCAAAATTGTTGAACGTATAACTCGGGAACATATGTGCCTGTTGTAGCTGGGTTATATGTCAGGAGGTGGTTCAGGGGGTGGATTTTGAGAATCTCAGTGACAATAGGGTAGGATGGGTTTTTAAGTTTGTTTAGGTCAACATAGTGATTGTTTTCATGAGAGCCAGTGTTAAGAAACTCGGCTCGGGGCATGATCTCCTCTGGGTCACGTACAACTTGTGCCATCTTATCTGTCAAAGAGATAAAACAGTTAAAATTATAAATAAAGAGATATGCAAGAAAACAACATTCAGCTTTGAATATTTGGTCAAACTTTGATAAGTGAGCAAAAGTTGACCAAGTTGACCAATGTTGATCAATTGTTGACCAAAGTTGAAAAAATGTTCAAACACCCCAAGTGTTGGACCCTCATTGTGTACATAATGATTTTCAGCATAAAAAAGTTGTTTTGACACTTTCAATATAGCTATTAGATAGTAATAAACAACTTTGTATTACTGAAACATAGTCAAAAAATCGTCCTAATACCTCTTTTCGAACCAAAAACCAAATTGTATGTGTGTGTTTATACCCCCCAAGAACACGAAGAACACTTTTCGAGATTTTTGAAATATTTTTACATCAAAGTGTTCCCCATGTGATAAGAATACCCATCGCATACTTTGTTTCATCAAACGAGTTTGTTTCGTGTCCCAAACATCCCTTCGAAGTCTCGAAACTCACTTTCGCATCAATGTTTTCTACGGCCAAAAAGTACCCTTTTAACTCAAAATTTTCAAAATGTAAACTGTACAAGTTGTTACCTTTGTGATTAGGAGTATTTTGACACTAAAATTGCAAATTTTGGCAGAGTAACGAGAGGATTAGTATGCTAAAGTAACCAAGAAATCGAGAGAAAAACTTTAGAAAGTTTCGAGTTTTTGAATCGTGTAATGGAAGCTTAGTAACTGATGGGACGGTTATAAATCAAGACTGGACACGTGTCACTCGTTGATTGGACCATAGACTTGAAAAAACGCGGCTGATAGAAGCATTTGCGTGGTAAAAAACACCCGGCTGATATAAGTGTTAAATCGCATGCGATTAACTCTTTGGTGTGTTAATCGCATGCGAATCACCCCTTGCCTTTGTTTATCCATCGTATGCGAATCAATCTTTGCTTATCAATTGCATGCGATTAAGTCTTATACTTGCAATCAAAATAGTTTGAATCGCATGCGATTGAACCAATCAACTTGTGTTCATCATTCGCATGTGAATCACCCCTTGCATCTGAATTAATCTTTGCTTATCAATTGCGTGCGATTAAGTCATGCTAAAAAATAGTTTGAATCACATGCGATTGAACCAATTCTTGAAAAAATTTCTGAACAATCCAGATATCTGAATTTTGAGATTTTGAAGATTGAATATTGCAGATATGGTGGATTTGAATGTTTGTTTGACACACTCCCCCTAGACTCTTGCATCTTTTTGTGAGAAATTTTCTAATTTTAGGGAATGTGTCAGTTTGATACTTCTCCCCCTACACATATGATACATGTGTAGTACCAGAAAGTCACTCCCCCTCGAGTGTTGCATCATAAAGCTGCACAAAGAACAAACAGTGTAACACCTACTCTAAACAAAAAAAGAAAGAAAGGAAACATGGAGCAACATTATGTTATATTTTCAGATTGAGCATGCCTAACTTGGATACCAACTCAGTGAAGCGACTTTCGTCTAATGGTTTGGTAAACAAGTCAGCAAGCTGATTTTCAGTAGGAACATATTGGAGCTCAATAAGACCTTTCTCTACATTATCTTTTATGAAGTGATAACGTATATCAATGTGTTTGGTTTTAGAGTGGTGTACCGGATTGCAAGAGATAGCTATGGCAGACTGGGAATCGCATAGTAAAGGAATGTTGTCGTACCTAAGGCCAAAGTCTGATAACTGTGTTCGTATCTAGAGACTATTTGAACAACACATTGCAGCAGCAACATACTCAGCTTTAGCTGTAGAAGTGGATACACAGTTTTGCTTCTTTGAGGCGCAACAGACTAAACGATCACCCAGGAAGTGTGCACTACCAGAGGTGCTTTTCCGATCAATATTGCAACCGGCATAGTCAGCATCTGAGTAAGCATGAAGATCCAGATTTGAATCTTTGGGGTACCACAGACCTAGATCCATAGACCCCTTGAGATATTTGAAAATACGCTTAACAGCTAACAGATGGGACTCCTTTGGATTCGCCTGATATCTGGCACAGAGACAGGTAGAGAACATGATATCTGGACGACTTGCAGTTAGGTACAGTAAAGATCCAATCATCCCACGGTAGGTTTTGAGATCCACTGAAGAGCCATCTGGATCTGCTGATAGCTGTGTTTTCGCAGCCATGGGTGTGGAGATAGGATTACAGTTGATCATATCGTATTTCGTGAGAAGATCTTTGATATACTTAGATTGGAAAATGAAACTGCCATGACTCAACTGTTTTACCTGGAGTCCGAGAAAGAATGACATCTCTCCCATCATACTCATTTGGAACCTGTTTGCCATGGTTTGTGCAAACTCTTCACAGTGCTTTGGATTCGTAGATCCAAAGATGATGTCATCCACGTATATTTGGACAAGGATTTTGTCTCTACCTTTCGTCTTAGTGAATAGAGTGGTATCAGTCTTTCCCTTTGAATAACCCTCACCTATCAAGTACTCAGATAAGACATCATACCATGCACGTGGGACTTGTTTTAAACCGTACAAGGCCTTGTATAGAATATAGACATGGTTACGGTATTTAGAGTTGATAAAACCTTCTGGTTGTGAGACATAGACTTCTTCTTTAAGTACACCATTGAGAAAAGCTGTCTGCACATCCATCAGAAAGACGCGAAAGCTGCGGGAGGCTGCATATGCAAGAAAGAGTCGTATAGCCTCAATGCGTGCAACGGGGGCAAAAGTTTCATCATAGTCAATGCCCTCTTGCTGATTGTAACCCTTAGCTACCAACCGAGATTTGTTTCGGACAACCACTCCATCCGCATCTCTTTTGTTCTTGAATACCCATTTAGTTCCAACAATAGATTTCCCATAAGGCAGAGTAACTAATCTCCAGACTTTGAGACGATCAAATTGGTGAAGTTCTTCTTGCATTGCAATCACCCAATCAGGATCATCTAATGCCTCACAAGTCTTGGTGGGTTCAATCATACTCAAGAAACCCGCGAATTGACATTCATTGGCTGTTGTTGATCTTGTTTGTATGCCAACTGAGGGATCTCCGATTATGTTCTCTTCTGAGTGATGTCTGGTCCACTTTATTTCATGAGGAGTAGAGGATGAAGGAATAAGATCTTGAATGTGTCTTGCCTCTTCTTCATCCTCTCTCGAGAAATTTGGGTCTGAATCAAACACAGGTGAGCTATCTTGGTCAGCTATCGGAGCAGTCACAGGGGGCTGTATGACAGAGACAGATGTAGAATCCTCATTATATAAATCAGCAAATGGATCCGTCTCAGTGACCGTAGGAGCTGTGATAGAAACACTCGTCTGTGCAGCTGTGTTGTCCCTGTTTTCAGCCACAACAGGGGAAGATTCAGAACGAAAGAAATCAAACATAAAGTCAAGATTAGAATTTGAACTGGAAGAAATGTCTGATTCTTTATTTTGAATAACTGGTCCTGAACTGGTATGTTCAGAAGCAACCTTCTTTGATTGTGGTGGTAAATCAATGACATCTAGTGTATCATCAAATGTTACATTGATGCTTTCTATGATGCTCTTTGTTCGTTTGTTGAAAACTCGATATGCTTTAGACTCGGTGGAATAACCTAGGAAAATAGCTTCATCAGCTTTTGGAGCAAACTTTCCTAGATTATCCTTTTCATTTAATACAAAGAACCTATTACCAAAGACACGAAAGTATTTGATATTAGGCACTATGACATTTGCCAGTTCATAGGGAGTTTTATTAAAACGTTTATTAATGAAAGAGCGATTCTGCGTATAGCAGGCAGTGTTGATGGCTTCAGCCCAAAAGGAAGGTGGGAGCCCAGAGTATGACAGCATGGTACGGGCAGCTTCAACCAAAGTTCTGTTTCGTCTTTCGACCACACCATTCTGTTGTGGAGTGTATGCTGCAGATAACTGATGGTTGATCCCAACTAGGTCACAAAAGCTTTTCAGAGTGTTTTTTTTTAATTCTGTTCCATTGTCTGTACGGATTGAGACAACACTCTGACCGTACGTGTTCTGCTGTTGTTTGATGAATGTGATAATTGTTGGAGTAGCTTCATCTTTAGCACGCATGAACTTGACCCAAGTATACCTGGAATAATCATCCACCATGACTAGTATATACTTCTTCCCATGCTTGGACTGAATTCTCATAGGACCACAGAGATCCATATGTAGAAGATCTAAAGGCTTGGTAGTGCTAAACACTTGCTTTGATTTATAAGAAGCCTTCTTCATTTTACACTTCTCACAGTCTGCACACAGATGGCCCTTGTTGAATCTTAGCTTGGGAATGCCTCTCACCGAGTCACCAGTGACTAGTTCGTTAAGATTCTGAAAGTTCAGATGAGAGAGTTTACGGTGCCATTGCCAAGTAAGATTATTTGAAGCTTCAGACAGAAGACACACAGAAGTAGGAGAATCATATTTCTCCAAATCTATGGAATACAAGTTAGATTTCCTAGAGCATGTAAGTAGTTCATCACCAGTTTCTGTGATCACAGAACATTTGTTTTTCTTGAATACGACTACCAGATCTTTGTCACAAAACTGTCCGATGCTAAATAGATTATGACTCAATCCTTCAACATAGGAGACTTTCTTGATCTTGATGTGCTTCTTCTCAATGTCTCCGTACCCCATTATTGGTGCAACATTGTCATTCCCAAAACGTACAGTCCTGGAGTACTTAGGAACGTAATTTTTGAGAAGACTTTTGTTGCCAGTCATATGCTTGGAGTACCCAGAGTCCAGGTACCACAAGTGAGGCGCCTACAAGACAAAGATAAAGCACTTTTAGGTCCCCATACATAAATGGGTCCTTGATTATTAGTTCCTAAGTTGAGTTGAGTAACAACTGTGGGTTCTGATGATGATGAAACTTCTAATGATCTATTCTTTGGTACCCAAATTGATTTAAGCTTTTGTCGGGAAGAAATAGATGTAGAAAGAGTTTGCTCATTTTGAAGTCTCGCTATCACTTTTGGTGTAACAGTTGATGAAATTGAAGGTTTTAGATTCGTTAGAGTTGCGGAAGCGTTTTGTTTGCGAATCCATGTTTGTGAAGAATTCCTAAGAATTCGTTTCGACTTAATGACATCAACTTGTTTAGGGTGAACTGGTTTCTTTGCAGCAGTAGATTGTACCACTCGTTGTGGATGTGGTTGTTTGGGTTTCGTAGATTTTGCATTTTTGGGCGATTGATTGCATGTGTGGTTTGTGGAATGCAGGTATTGTTCATGAGCGCTCCACGCCTTTTTGAATGCTTCATACCCTTGCCGTCTGTAGACTTCCAGTTCTTTGATCTTCAATAACCTTTTTGATTTGTTTAAGCGTTTAAGTGCATGAGATTGACGAGTGGTGATCCATTGATTAAAAATGGAATACAAACTTGATTAGCATAAAAATCAGTCCAGTCAGTACATGGCTTAATACCTAAAGACTTTCTCAATTGATCATAACAACAATTAGATTCACAGTGTCCATGAGTACAACCATCACTCATACAAAACATGGTAGAAGCAGTATTGTCTTGTGAACAGGAATGATTACAAACAGAATCAAACATCAAAATGTTTTTACAGACAGGTTTCAAATTGGAACACTTCCAAGTGGATCAAGGAATGACTCTTTGCCATGATGCATATATTTGGTACTTCTTGTTTCCAGACTTCTTCACATCTGCAGTAGAGGGTAAAAAATTAGAATTAAGTCGTGGTCGACTAGCTGCAGCTCGTGATGATTCAGGTACGTCTAAGTGCACACGAGAAAGGTGATTGAAAGTGGAAAGTTGCGTTGGTTTGCAAATCTATTTAAGTTTATGTTTTGTTACATCAGTTTTATTAACATAATTTATATGAGTGTTGCATACTGAAGACTTAGTGGATGCATGAGTGCAATCATCAAGTTGTGAACCATAGAGTGAATATGTGAAGGGAGTAGGAGGTTGCATCTCTTCTTGGAGCTTCTTGATCCTTTCTTTCAGGACACACTGTTTCCTGCAAAGTTTATCTATGATCATTTCATCATGATCAAAAGAAGTCTTAATGCACTGTTGGAGGGCGTAGGTTTCTTGCACCAGAGAAGATGTATCAAATGTAGGAGGGTTGAACTCATCTTGAATGGCTTTGGCAAGGTCTCGTTGAACAAGGTGGATGAAACAAAATTTCTACAGGGTGTTGAATCTGTCTTGTAATTCTTTGCGAGGAATGTATTCAACAGTGGGCTTTGGTGAAACAGGAGAGTAGAGATCTTCATCAGTGTAGACGGAAGATGAAACATCAGTATCAGATGATGACGTGGGACAGGTGAGATATAAGTCATCATGATCAGAGTAGTCAAATGGATATGTAGTTCTGAGACCAATAAAAACCATCCGTTGGGTAAGACCTTCGCCAAACAGATCAGCATTGTATAATTGTTTGGACGTAATCTTGCTCAATTTGAAACCCAGCCCATCGAAATTCCATCTGGAGAAAGGACGTTCCTTTTCTTTGTATTGAGAGATGATCTTGTCACTTTGATCACATTTGGATAGAAGATATTCAAGCTCATAGATTCTGGAGTAAAGAGCACTTAGGTCATTCCTAAGTTCATTTTTAAGAATTTCAGAATCCTTTTCTGCACATGCACATTCTGCTTTAAGATCTAATATGGTGGTGTTTGTTCTATTAGTTAACTCTAAGAATTCAGATTCTTTAGCAGCTAATTGGATCTTAAGACTAATTAAGTCGTTATCTAACTGCTTAATTATTATTTGTGCCTCTTTATCCTTGTTGTGTGAAACATCTTCTAGAACTTGATTTCTAGTGGTTAGCTCTATTATCTGATTTTCTAACTCTTTCATTCGGATTAATATGGTTTGTATGTGTCATGTTTAAAACCCATATTATAGTTAGAGTTAGAAGATACCTTCCCGCTTTCCAAGATTTCCTCAGTTGATTCGGAGAGATCATCACCATCATCATCCTCTCTACTTTCTCCATCATTGTTAGTCATCAAACAGAACTGAGCATGATCTTCACCATCTAGATCACTGTCTGATTCTGTATCATCCAAGAACTGATCTTCTTCTACTAGTAGCGCGTTCCCAGCCTGTCTTTGTTTGAATAGACGGTACTTCTGCGGATAGTACTCTGCATCTTTGGTCTTTTTCATTGGGCAATTCCGGATTAAATGCCCTGATCTTTCACAGTTATAGCACTTGGATTCAGTTTTCTTTTCCTCCTTCTTCTCATCTTTCTGGTACCTTGGCTTGTCAACAGGAGTAGCTCTTTCGGGTCTCCTTGAACCTGATGCGAACCGTTGTCTATTGTTAGTCTTGCTGAAACGGTTCATGAAGTTCTTGTTGGCCACTGTGAGAGCTTGAAATGCAGCTTCTATTGAATCATCATCATCATTATCGTGATCAGAATCACTGAGAACCACATGTTTAAGTTTCAAGGATCTTGGTGATGTTTCTCTAGGGATTCTGTCAGCCACCACCAAGGCAAGAGGGTCAGCAACTGGTTGTTTCGGGAGAGATTGCAAGATTTCATCTTGATACTGATTGAGATCTTCGAAGATGTTGTGGAAGGTGACTGATGTAAGATATTTATTTATCTGTTTGTAAAGTCTGGCATAGCCTTTCCACTCAGAACCTAATGAATTCAGAAAAACACAGTTCAAATCAAGGTCAGTTCTGACAATTTGATTAGATCTCATTTCATTTTGCAGCTTGCAGAATCTGCCATATGTTTCAGACAGAAGTTCATTTTCACGAGCTTTGAACTCATGATAACGGTTGACCAGTTGAGTGCGTTTGATGTACTCTCCTTGTTCAGTGCCTTGTAACTGCTTATTGATTTCATCCCAGATTTCCTTGGCAGTACCCAAGCTGTCAATCTTTAGATAAATCTCAGATGAGAGACCCTGTTTTAGGTAGTACTTTGCTAGTCTCTTAGCTTTCTTAGTTTCCTTCTCAGTAGCAGTCAGCTCATCATTGGTCTTTTCTCTTTCATGTCTGACAATGGGGGGATTGTTAGTTGGATCAGCTTCAACGATCCTTGTGAACTTGGTGTTGCCCTTGTGGATGCATTCTATCATCTTGTCTCCACAGATTTCGTTATGCTCAAGGAAGTCTATGAACCTTCCTTTCCAGACATTATATTCCCCCCGAAACAAAATAGGAGGTTTTGTTTCGGTACCAATGGACATCATCTCATTTGTACTTGACATGATTAGTGAGTTTTTAAAAGAAATGATCGTTCACTTGTTAAGTATGGATTGATTGTTCAAAAACTTGATTGATAAAATGAGGATCTAATTCTTTTTAATTCAACTTTGAATTAGATCTTGTAAAGATTAAATTCAACTTTAAATTATATAGAATTGAGTTAATTTTAATTCACCTTTGAATTATATCTGAGTTTGATTAAATTCAATTTTGAATTAGAATTTTAATTTTAAGTCCAATTGTCCTAAAGTTCTTTAATTCAAATCCAAAGAGTCAATCACTTGTCAAAGTCTTAGGAATGTCACTGTTTGTGATATGTCTTATCGAATGCGAATTGATCCAATAGAGTGCGATTGAGTAAATTCCTTGAAAACAAACGAGCAGAGTAAGGACTTTGTATTGATTAATAAGGTAACCAATCGAATGCGATTCAAACCTGTATCATCAAACACTTAGAAAATAGGCTGTTAGTTCTGTCAATAGTATGCGATTGCCAAATCAGTGAATAAGAGTGCGATACAATCAAGTGCGATTCCAATAGTAACGGCTGATAGATGTAAGTGTTAAACGCATGCGATTCAATCAAATGCGATTCTATCAAATGCGATTCACACTTAGACTATTCCGGCAAACTTATCAACAGCTTCTATAAGCCGCATACCCCAATCGCATGCGATTGGGGATCCGGCTGATAGACTTTGATATGTCCTTTTAAAATCAGATTGCCTTACCCTGAATAGTGTCTAACCACTTTGTACTTGATTGGTATGGCAAGTGCTTGACTTTCCTTGTTCAACACTTAAGCTATTTATAATTTATAATTAAATAAATTACAAAAAAACGATTTCTTCTTCTACAGGTTGTACTATTCAGATCAAGAACACAATAAATGCTTCAATACCCAGAAAATTTAATGTCTGAAAAATGGGTATTTAATGACTTTTCTTGACTAAGAATGTATGGATAAACTTTTGGTTCAACTTTTTTCTTCAAGAACAATTTTCATAGGTTTGTAAGCTATGTAAAACAACACAAAGGTAGTTTAAAGAAGATGAAGTTTATACCTCTACTGAGTTCTACCTTTTGAAGTCGTTTAAGCTAAAGTTTCTTTGAGGAAAGTTGATGTTCTTGAACTTGTGTAAAACCGAGAATCTTTTCTTCTAGTGAGCTTGAACTCTTCGAGATCTTGAAGTTCTTTTTCGAACAATCACGAGCCAAAACAAGTTTGGCTCTGATACCAATTGTTGGTCCCGTAAGGTTTAGGGGTGAATCAATGCAAGATGTTAATCTTGTAGTATGTGTTAGTGTGTGTATTTGGTTTCTAGAGAGAGAGAGCCGAGAGAGTATTGAGAACACAAAAACACAAGTGAGTAATATGCAAAGCTTACTTAGAAATGTAGGGGAAATGCCTTTATATAGCACTTCCCCAACTTTGAGTAATTACATATTACACCCCTCACTTTAATATTTCTAACAAGCAGCTAAGTGAGATTCTTTGGGATCTGCTTGATATCTAGCACAGAGACATGTTGAAAACATTATATCGGGTCTACTAGCAGTGAGGTATAAAAGTGACCCTATCATGCCTCTATAAGCTGTAATGTTCACTGATTTACCATCAGTGTCCTTTCCAAGATTTAAGGCTGTAGATATGGGTGTTTTCATTGAAGAACAATTTTCAAACTCAAGTTTCTTAAGTAAGTCATTTACATACTTTTTTTGATAAATGAAAATTCCATCAACCTCTTGTCTAATTTGAAGTCCAAGAAAATAGTTTAGTTCACCCATCATGCTCATCTGATAGTTATCAGCCATGAGTTTAGAAAACTTTTTACCAAGATCCAAATTTGTAGATCCAAATATTATATCATCTACATATATCTGCACTAAGATTACATCACCCTTGAATTTCCTTATAAACAATGTGCTATCTCTGCTTCCTCTAGTAAAGCCTTTGGTGGTTAGAAAAGAAGAGAGGGTATCATACCAGGCTCTTGGAGCTTGCTTTAGACCATATAAGGCTTTGTTCAGGAAGTATACATGGTCTGGCTTTCATGCATCCTCAAAACCAGGAGGTTGTTTGACATACACCTCTTCCTTTAATTCTTCATTGAGGAAAGCACTCTTAACATCTATTTGGAACACTTTGAAGGCAGCATAGGCTAGAAACAGTCTTATAGCTTCAAGTCTTGCAACAGGGGCAAAGGTTTCATCAAAACCAATAACTTCTTCTTGAAAATACCCCTGACCAACTAGCCTTGCTTTGTTTCTGATGACCAGCCCTTGTTCATCCATTTTGTTTCTAAACACCCACTTAGTTCCAATGATGGATTTGTCCTTTTGTCTTGACACCAAAGTCCATATATTTTTCCTTTTGAATTCTGCCAATTCTTCTTGCATGACATTAATCCAGTGGGGATCATTTAGAGCTTCATCTACCTTCTTTGGTTCAATCATAGAAACAAAACCTGTGTACAGACAGAAATTACAAGCTTTTGATCTTATTAGTACATGTGCTTCTATGTTACCTATGACCTGATCTTTAGGATGATCTTTGTGGTCCTTATAGGCATTTTGGAATATGGGAGAGTTTGGATTAATTTGGATTCTGGGAGATGAAATTTCTTGGTTTTGATCAGCTGATGATATTTCAGGTTGATCAGTCCAGAGGTTGAATCCTAACCCACTCTCACACAACATGGTTCTTGCAGCTTCAATCAATGTTCTATTTCTTCTTTCAGCTACACCATTATGTTGTGAAGTCGTTGGAGCAGAGAAGTTTTGAGATATACCTTTCTCATCACATAAACCTTCTAGAGTTTGATTTCTAAACTTAGTTCCATGATTACTTCTAAGCATCCTTACTAGATTCCCATTTAGCACTTCCATCCTTTTAATAAAGCTTATTATCTCTTCAACAGCCTCACTCTTTGCTTTTAGGAAGATGACCTAAGTGTATCTTGAGAATTCATCAACCATCACCAGTGCATACTTACTTTAACCAATACTTGCAGTAGCAACCAGACCGAATAGTTCCATGTGCAGCATGTGGAAAGGTTCAGTAATGGAGAAGGCTTGCTTAGATGGAAAAGATGTCTTGTGCTGCTTTCCCTTCTCACAGGCAGAGCAAGGTTTAGGCTTAACATACGTCAGTGAAGGTAGTCCTAACACTAGATCACCCTTGCTCAACTTGTTTATATTTTTGAAGTTTAAATGGGAAAGCCTCTTATGCCATAACCAGTTTGTGTCAATTACAGATTTTGTATACAAACAGGTTAATTTGTATTGATCACCAGAGAACATATCAAGAGTATATACATCCTTGGTTCTCTTGGCACATATTATTGTTTTTCCTTCTTGGTTTAAAATGGAACCACCTGTCTGATAGGATTTGTGTGCATAACCGTCGAACCCTGATGCCACGTCCAAAGCCATGAGACACTCAAGGGTCACACATGTGAGGGCATGTAATCCGAGAAGTAATGCAACCACAAGTGGGAGAACGGTTTAATAACAGTTAGTTATAAACCAGTGTTAATAAGTTATGGTTTTAACTTACGGAGAGGATTAATTACTAAGTTAATTAATTAACAAGGAAATATATATTTATTAGTTAATAAATATATATTGTTAATTAATAATATTCAAGATTAATGATTTAGGTTTAAATTGTTAATTTTGGATAAGGATTAATAATAAAGAAAAGTAATAAAAAAATTATATATTTTAATTATATATATGTATGCCGTAAGGCATTAATATATATATATATTAATTATATAATATTTTATAATATTATTATTAATTAGTAACTTGGTGATTAAGTTATGTTTAATTCAAACTAGTTTGAGCCCGTGCTTCGCACGGGTGTCGGAGGGCTAAAATCTGATCGTGGCTGAAAACGTAAACCCGGTTTGTGAAAAGAGTGCACGGGTCTTGGGTTGACCGACCCTACCAATTCTAAACCCGGCTCTTATCCGACCAAAAAAAAAGAATAAAAAACCGACCTGGTCCCACAAGAGCACGATAAAAAAAATTATAATTCAAAAATGAAAACGTAAAACCGGTTTGTGAAAAGAGTGCACGGGTCTTGGGTTGACCGACCCGACCCATTCTAAACCCGGCTCTTATCCAACAAAAAAAAAAGAATAAAAAACCGACCCGGTACCACTAGAGCATGATAAAAAAAAATATAATTCAAAACCCAAACTCGTAACCGACCCCCGTAACCGGCCCGTCAAAAAAATAAAAGAGTAAATTACAAAAATCGTCCCTGTGGTTTGCAAGAAGTACCACTTTTGGTCCTTTATAATTAAAAAGTACAAAAATTGTCCCTGTGGTTGACATTTTGTAACACATTTCGTCCTTTACACTAACAGCCGTTAACTTTTCTGTTAAGGACCTGTCATGTGTCATGCACATGAGGACAATTTGGTCTTTTTACCATTAATCCTTATAACCAAATACCCTATCTCTCTCATCCTCCATCTGCCAACTCTATCATACTCCGTCTACCCCCCCCCCATCTCTCTTCTCTCCCAGAATCAACCAATCACCAATGTTTGTTCACCTCTGTCAAATCGCACCACCACCACCACCGTATCGCACCACCACCACCACCACCACCACCGTATCGCATCACCACCACCACCGAATCGCACCACCATATCTCTCCCAGAATCCAACCGAGAACCAACCACAACCGTTGTTTACAAACACAATCTGTCGAATCGCACAACCACCCCCACCGAATCGCACCAGCACCACCACCGAATCGAACCACCATCTCTAAACGGGAACCGCCACCGATCTGAACCACCATCTCGTCGGATCTAGGGTTTTCTCCAACCAACACCATCGTTCACAACACCACGTCACCGCCGCCATCATCGGAAGTCAAATCTAGGGTTTTCTCCAACCACCACCGTCGGATCTAGGGTTTTCTCCAACCTACCTCGCCGTTAACCACCAACACCACCACCATTACCGCCAAAATCAACGCTCTGTTCTCGAGTAAAGTAAGCAAATTCACTCTGACGAATAGAGGCATTTTCTAAGAAGATGAAGGAAATGGTTTGTAAGGGTGGTTTCCCCATCTGTTCTGAATTTTAGACCGATTTCTGGGTATGCAAACACAACTATGCAAACACAATAACATACAACATCATATAAACATATTTATTTTTGGGCTTATTTGTTCTTATGAAATTCTTGTTGATTGAATGTATTTTTTCTTAATTTCTAGGTTTATTTGTTTGATTTGTGTTTATTTATGGAAATTCTTCTTTATTTCTGGGTTTATTAGTTCATCTGTATTATTTAATTCATTTATTTCTGGGTTTATTAGTTTATCTCTATTGTTTAATTCATTTCTTTCTGGATTGTTTAATTCATCTAGAATCGAGAGCAGAGAGAGTTGAGAGCAGAGAGAGAGAGAGTTGAGAGCAGAGAGTTGGTAGGGGTGATGAAGTTAATTCATCTAGATTGTTTAATTAAAAAAACAGCCCAATAATAAAATCCGGCCCAAACCCGGTTTCTCACCCAAACCCGGATCCGGGCACAAATTCATAGGCAACCACGCTTTTTTATCTATTGTATAAATTAGGAAAAGATGTAAGGTTTCCTAATATTAATCCTAATTCTATTATTATAAATAGGGATCAAGGATTAAGGTTATTGGGTTACACCATTCAAAAGAATTAAACAAGAAAACTCTCTCTCTCTCTCTCTTATCCTCGGCCGAGAAAAGCCAAGAAAGAACCGAGTGCCGGTTTTGGTCGGCTACGAATATGAGTGACATGTTCGTGTAGATCATGGGTTGCGAACCTTTCTAGCGGGATCTCATTTTTCCTCATCACGGGTGGATTATTACTTGAGCAACCCTAAGGTAAGAAAAAGTATGATATCCATATTCTTCATCTCGTTCTTGTTTGATGATCAAGTACATACTATATATATATATATATATATATATATATATATACTAGTACCGATCGATATATATGTATAAATATACAAGTTTGTATATTATTCTTGGATATTAATATGAAAGTTCTTATTTCCATGTTGTTCATGTTATTTTTTGTTACATACATATGTCGATATATATATATATATATATATATATATATATATATATATATATATATATATATATATATATATATATATATATACTTTATATATATACTTTGTGATAAACAAAGATTCTAACCCGTTAGGGTTTTGGGTTGTTGATCTTTCAAGTTTTGCTTTATGAAAGATTAATCAGTTTTCATCCTTGAATCGGTTCAAACCAGATTGAGTTTGAATCAGCATGACACATAGGAGGTGCAATAAAACCCATCAGTGGTATCAGAGCCACGGCTCAGTTTGTCACATTGTATTATATATTGTTTGATCTGTTTATTTGTTCTTGTTCTTATATATTTAATCAAAAATGTAGGGATTAACAAGTTTTGTTAATCTCAGTTTATAAGTTTTAATATCCGAACAGTTAGATTTGAATATTAAAAGATTTTATAGCTTTTAATTTTTAATCAAAAAAGGTTAAATCAGTTAGGTTTAACCGGGTAAAGAATTAAAACTATAAAGGTATATTTTTCGTTCATGTATATATATATTTTGTATATGTCGATTTTATATGATACGAATATTAATCAGTTTGGTTAATATTGTTTTAAAGTTTTTAATCTAAACTAGTTTAGTTTTAGATTAAAGGATAAACTTTAAAAGTTTTTGAAATCCTAGTTATTATCAATAAGTTATGTTGATAAGGATATTTAAAGTTTAAATATTTAAAACAAGTTTTTGTTTTAAAACATAAAGGTTTGAACTTTAAATAAGATAAGGATTACTAGATATTAATTTTGATATATACATATTTATTGTTCATATAATTGTTCACGGTTTTTATTCTTGGTCGGAAAAGTCACCGGACCACCGGCGGCAGCCCCTTTACAGCGGCGTCCTAGCAGCTGTGGCCCAAGGGTGGTGAAGGACCGGCGGTGGTGGCCCAGCTGTGGCAGCCCAGGAACACCGGCCCAACAGCAGCCCAGTTGCAGCGGCTTACTATTTTTCATTATTTACGGCCCAAGTAGGGATCGACCCAGTCAGGGTCGGCCCGGTTAGTTCTTTGATCAATTTTATATCAAGGCCCAATAGAAAATGTTTTGTATTTAGTTCTTTAATTATTGTTTTTTAAAACTTTAATTTTTTTGTTTATTATTGGACTTATAAAATTGTGAAGAACTTAATGGGCTTCTCGGCCCAGTTAGGGATAAACGAGAACGGGCTCTTGGACCAAAGGTTATGCGTTATAAATATCGTTTGTATTTTTAGGATGCATAATTCGGAATACTTAAATACAAGATTGTATATATGTATTAGTTTTACGGACTTAAAATTAGTATATACATATATATAAAATATGGTTAAAAGGATTATTTTAACTAGTTAAGTTAAAATAAAGGATTATTATATTTTTGGATTGAAATATAATATTTAACCATAATAGTGTATTATTGTTGAACAAAGTAAAACAATGACAATTTTAATCAATTAAGTGTTTTTGGATTAAAACACATTTGGTGTAATAGTTTTTATACCAATAGTAAATAATTGATTAAAAGGATGACAAAGTTTTTGTCATATTTCTCGTCTCGATTCATAGTTTAATTAATTGAGAGGTAACGAGAAAGGTTAATAGATCAAGGATATATGTATGTTGTTTGCATAATTTATTGTTTATATATAAATGTTGAATGGGTTTCACTTGTATACTAAAGTCGCATTAGTATTTTTAAGTCGCGTTTGTAGTTTCTACATGTCAACTACAAATGCTTGACTTAAATAAGTCAACAATATATTCTTGTTTTGGTTGGACATATAGGTTATAGGTTTTGACAACTTAGACATGTGGTTGTGTTTTTCCTTTCTGTATTTCTTTTTGGTTTTGGGGAGGCCTGCGTGCCACTTACAACCCTTTTTATAATGTAAAAGTAATAGAATAGGATTTCATGTATTCTAGTTTAGTTTGTTGTAACCAAAACAAAGGACGGAGATCTATCAAGATGGAGTTTTTCAAAGATGGAGGAATAAGATGGAATTGCTCGAGTAAAGACCGGATGTGTCAAGGCCAGTGGGAGCAAGGACACTAAACCCAAGATCAAGCCACGAGATCAAGCTTTGTCTAGTTTGTCCTTAGTTGACCCCTTAGGACATAGTTGGCAAAACTATAACAAGTTTATTATTTGCGTGCTGTGCTTTACTTTTATGTTTTTTATGCGACCATAAAATTAAAGCAGGAGGTTAATAATAGTTTTTATTAATCAGAGGTAAAACCACGGTATATGATAAAATTGGCATACGACAACAGTTTTATAAAATTAAATATTTTATGATTGCCGTATCAGTATTTTAAAACAGTTTGTTTTAAGATGGTTTTATCATAAGACGTATTGTGTACCTAGTTCAAGGTATACTAAGATATACGGATTTTAAAACAGGTAGTTTTAAAATAGTTTTACACAACTGGAAATTCAAGTTTTTCAAACTTGGATAAAACCCAATAAAATCTTAGATCAGTGTGCTACCCGCCTAATGGTACACCTTTGCTGTTAAACGGTACTCGGGTGTCGGAAGTGCCCAAACCATGGGCATCCGGGTTCAAACCATTGCAGGAAAGGGTATGAAAGGTTCTGCGATAATCGGGAGTCCCGACCAGAATTCATACTGTCTTAGGTGGTGCGATCTATTTTGGTGATAATCGGGAGTCCCGGCCGAAAATGCACTAGAGTAGAGTTAAACATACTATATTTTGTCTAAGTACTCTACGAGGTTCTAGGGGTCGTATCAGATAAGTATGATTGGTACAGGGTGTTACCTACCAGAAATAGCATGACTTGGCGGAAAGTGCCCAAACCTTGCGTCAAGTGTGTGAAATATGGATCTTAGGGCTAATACTTATCATTTAAGGGTTTTTATCGATTTGTATTAGCAAACTCTATTGTATGTTACTAATTGTAGTACATAATTGACAATGTAGATGGCAAACGCATCCAACACTAATAACCTCTTACAACATTCTATCCTTGAGAAGGATAAGCTCGCCAGACCTAACTTTCTTAACTAGGAGAGCAATCTTCGGATCGTGCTCAGCCATGAGAGAAAGTGGTATGTCCTCGAGGAGCCGGTGGTAAATGCCCTAGCCAATAGTGGATTAGCATGATGGAAACATCAGCTTATGACATGATCCGACAGTTGAGGGACATGTTTTAGGAGCAGGTTCGTACAGAATGGTACAATATCACAAGGGCTCTTAACACTTGCAAGATGGCTAAGTGTACTTCGGTTAGTACCCATGTCATGAAAATGAAAGGGTACATGGACCACCTAGAAAGGCTTGGACACCCAATACCGTTGCAGCTGGCAACATATATGATGCTTAACTCGTTGTCTAATGACTATAAGCCTTTCATAGTCATCTACAACATGAACAACATGGAGAAATCCATAGCTGAGCTTCATTCGATGCTCAAGATAGTTAAGTCTAAAATGGATACTAAGTCCAGAGATATTCTCATGGTAGATAAGGGGAGTAGTAATAAGAGGAAGGGGCGCAGTGGCAGGGGCAAGGGTAAAACCAATCCAGGACTATCTGCACCCAGGGCCAAGGTAAATAGCAATGGCAAGGGCAAGAGATTTAAACCGAACAAAGCAAAATTCCGAGAATTGGTTCTTTAAGTACGGTGAGATTGGTCAGTACAAGGTCAACTGCCCGAAGCGTCACGAAGGTGGTGTTTAGTCTAACACCACAAGTAGCTTCGGTGACTAACTTCAGTTTTTGCTTTCAAGTAGTGTTTGACATTTGCAATCGTTTATTGCAATAGGACAGTGAAAGCGAAAGGTGCCAAGAATGCAAGGATCCCACGTGAAGAAACAAGGATATTAATAATTCATAGTTGAAAATATTTTTCTATTTCAAAGTTGTTTTTAAAATATTAATGAATTATTTAGTGACATATCCTTGCACGTGGTTTGTGATTATATCTAGTCAAGTTTGACTAGAGGTTAACCAACAAGTCATAGTTTTTGACTTTTTAGTGGTTGATCCTATGCATTAATCATTGTCATTGAGGTATATTAATATTAATTGCTCGACTAAACTTATGGAATTACTTGAATCAACACGGTTGGTGTTGTTGATTAGAAGGTTTATCTAATCGAGTAATTGTAAATATTTATGAAAACAAGTTCAAGGTTTGAACTAGTATTAAACACTTGAAATAATAGTTATTATTTATGGGAATGTGTTTAAGGATAAAACATTGGTGAGCATGATTATAATGGCTCTTATAATCAAGGATACTCACATGTTTAAAATTAGAATCCGTACAAGTGTGTTACAGTTGTAGTCATGTAAAGTTTCGAGAAACCAATTTCCGTAATAGGAAATAGTGGGTATGTGGAAAACCCAAGTCTAAGGTTTCGTCGATTTTAAGATTCTTATTCAAAATCTAAGTTTTAGATCTATACTTAAAATCAGTATTTTGATTTTTGTGTCAAGTTTGACCAAGTCAATAAGGTATTTTAAGTAATGCTATGTTTTCATAATAGTCAGTAGGAGCAATTGACCTACGCAAAGGTATTTATCAAGTTTTGATAAATTGAAATATATATGTGTTGGGGTTCGTGGTACACAGCAACGGAAGCATGCAAGGTCATAAACGAATTTTTCAAGCAAAAACAAGACCACAATAGGAACCCCATCAATGGATCTAACTCTACAACTAAGTTAAGCAACTAAACAGAAAGGAAAGAGGAGATTATACCCTTGATGTCTCTGATGGTTGTGTGTAGCTAGCTTCAAGCCTTGATCTCTCCTTGAACTTCTTCTTCGACTATCTAAGTCCACACCGAGATACTTGGCAACCTTGGTGTACTAGCACCCCTTAGCCTAATCCACAAGATGAAGAAGCTACTGGAACAACAACCCACGAAACCACCAGTGAATCTAGCTCTCTCTCTCTCTCTTGTTTGAACTTAGCAACTCTCAATATAGTTCTAAGTGTATTTTTGTAGCAAAAATGGTCAAGAAGAGAAATGAGAGATTCATGCATGTTTTATAAGCCAAGCCACGACCCCAGGTCTCCCCAAGTCGGCCCAAGGCTAATCATCACAAACACATGCATTGGTGGAGGCTAGAGGTGAAAGGAATAAATTTGTTTCTGTCAGGCAGGGTTAGCGCCGCTAACCGCCCATAGTTAGCGCCGCTAACCTCCCATGGTTAGCGCCGCTAACGCGGCTATGTTAGCGACGCCAGAGTTAGCGCCGCTAACCCCTGCGGGAAACCAACTATCATTATTTATCCTTTCTCACCCTCATCTTTTAGGTTGTGCCAAGGTCAACCCCCGGCGTGTGACCCGATAGGCCCATACATCATCGGTAGTGATCATTTGGCGTACGTGTGTTCGTGGGCATACTCCAACAGACTCCCACTTGCACATGACTCTACGTACCCAATGCATCACAGACAAAGAGCGGCCTCTAGTAAGACATCTCTGCCCCCAAGTCTGTATGGGTTTTGTCTTCTGCACAAAAACCAATCTGCAACCCATGTGAAAAGGTCCTATCGATAAGTGATCAATCATCCTTTTGTTCGCGATATCCAATGTGAACACGAGACATGGTACAAAGTCATTCTCCGTTCGTTCACTATTATGTTTCTCGATCTAGACTGGTGGTGACCAAAACATACAAGTTGCAATCAATCATAAATTATTGCAAGCTTTGAGCATGGCCATGCATTTTGGTGTCAGCGACCAATCATCGAGGGGCCCAAGGATATCTCTCTAAACAGAGGAACAAATTCCTTTGACTTACACTGCCTACCACAGTGATCATACTCTGCCCAACTACTCCCTTTATAACAGCCAGTTACGGACTGCGTTTGAAAGCAATTAGAACAAAGCAAACCAAAGTGATGCAGCCACGTGCATCTCCAGTCTTAGGATGAACTGATATTATCATCCTGATTTACTCATGACATGTACCATAAAGTAAAATCAGGTGTGGGTCGTCCAGTCACTTGAAACACTTTCAAGTACAGGCGAAGAATTGCGTCCCCGTGCCCCAATCCCCATTGGACACATGACCAATTACTTCCCTCAGTCTTAGTTCATACTTCCTTCCCAAGAAGAATGACCGACTGTGGACATTTAGAATGCTTGCGCATTCAGGGAAGAGCAAAACATGCTAAGTTGGAACACAGTAAAGATTTAAAGAAATACCCGCAACTTGCGTATTACTAAATCCCATTTAATAATCGATAAATACAATAAATACAATACTGCTTCATGTTCCCAAAAGGGTAAATACAACAAATATACTAACCAAATACAAAGGCATGATCAAACCAAATCACTAGCAAATCTAATCCCAATAGCTCGAGTATGAGCGTCATGCTTTGCTTGCGATAAAGGTTTGGTGAACGGATCCGCCACATTGCTATCCGTGTGTACTCTCCTGATAACAATGTCTCCACATTCGACCACGTCCCGTATGTAATGATACTTCCGCGGAATATGTCTCGTGCGTCGGTGAGACCTTGGTTCCTTGGCAAGAGCAACCGCACCCTCGTTGTCACAGAACACCTCAACAGGGTCGGCAATGCTAGGAACCACTCCCAGATCTTGGATGAATTTCTTCATCCATACAGCCTCCTTCACAGCTTCACTGGCCGCAATATACTCCGACTCGGTAGTAGAATCAGCCACAGTGTCTTGCTTGGAGCTTCTCCAGGAAATAGCACCACCATTGAGTAGGAACACAAACCCCGATTGAGATCGGCAGTCGTCCCGATCGGTTTGGAAGCTAGCATCTGAGTAACCAGTCACCCGTAGCTCTTCCGCACCTCCATACACCAAGAACATCTCCTTAGTCCTCCGAAGATACTTGAGAATGTTCTTTACTGCCGTCCAATGAGCTTCACCAGGATTGGCTTGATATCTACTTGTCATACTCAATGCACAAGATATATCAGGCCTAGTACATAACATGGCGTACATGATCGAGCCAATTGCCGAAGCATATGGAACTCGACTCATTACTTCCCGTTCCTCAGGGGAACTCGGGCTTTGAGCCTTGCTCAACACTAAACCATGCGACATAGGTATGAACCCCTTCTTGGAATCCTCCATCCTAAATCTTTTTAGGACCTTGTCTATGTACGTACTCTGGCTCAATCCGATCAACCTGCGGGATCTATCTCTATAGATCTTGATCCCAAGAATGTAAGCTGCATCCCCAAGATCCTTCATTGAGAAACAACTCCCTAGCCAGGCTTTTACCCCTTGCAAAGTTGGGACGTCGTTCCCAATTAGTAGAATATCATCTACATAAAGAACTAGGAATACAACTATGCTCCCACTAGCTCTAATGTAAACGCATGGCTCATCCTTGCTTTTAGAGAAGCCAAACTCTTTGACCTTCTCGTCGAAGCACAGGTTCCAGCTCCGAGAGGCTTGCTTAAGCCCATAAATGGACTTCTTAAGCTTGCAGACTTTATCCGGAAACTCAGGATGTACAAAACCCTCAGGCTGTGTCATATACACATCCTCTGCTAGTGTTCCATTAAGGAACGCGGTTTTGACGTCCATTTGCCAAATCTCATAATCATGAAATGCGGCAATGGCCAAAAGTATCCGGATAGACTTCATCATAGCCACCGGTGAAAAGGTTTCCTCATAGTCTATACCATGAGTTTGAGTGAAACCCTTAGCCACCAGTCGGGCCTTGAAGGTGTCTACCTCGCCATCCATGCCGATCTTCTTCTTGAAGACCCACTTGCACCCTACGGGTTTGCACCCCGGCATGGGATCAACCAAGTCCCAGACTTGATTATCCGACATGGACTGAATCTCGGATTCCATTGCCTCTAGCCACTTGGCGGACTCAGGGCCCACCACAGCGTCCTGGTATTTGGTAGGCTCATCAGAGACCACTACCATGTCGGTGCCTTCAGATATGTAAAAACCATATCTCTTTGGCTCATGCCGACTTCTACCAGATCTTCTAATAGGCAACGGGTTTACATCATCTCCAGCTTCATCATGCTGAGATTCAACCCTCTCAGGTTGTGAGCTAGTCCCAACATCAGGTTCTACATTGGCAGTCTCTTGAATTTCTTCAAGATCAACCTTTCTCCCACTAGCGTCTTTGGATAGCAGTTCCCTTTCAAGGAACATTGCCCTTCGAGCAACAAACACCTTGTTCTCAGAAGGTTTGTAAAACAAATATCCCATAGACCCAGCAGGATGACCAATGAAAAAGCACCTTTCGGCCCTGGGCTCCAACTTGTCCTCAACCTCACGTCTCACGTAGGCAGGACAACCCCAGACCTTTAAATATGAAATGGATGGAACCTTTCCATGCCACATCTCATACGGTGTTTTCTTAACCTTCTTTGTTGGTACGAGGTTAAGGATTCTACCGGCCGTCTCAAGCGCATATCCCCAAAACGTAACGGGAACGTCCGTACGAACCATCATAGACCGAACCATATCCAACAATGTTCGGTTCCTCCTCTCGGCGACACCATTTAATTGTGGCATCCTAGGAGGGGTTAACTGCGAGATAATCCCACAATCCCTTAGATGTTCACGGAACTCGGAACTAAGATACTCGCCGCCTCTATCAGATCGTAGCATCTTAATCCTTTTCCCTAGTTGATTTTCTACCTCGTTTTGATAAGTCTTAAATACCTCAAAGGTATCCGACTTTTGTCTCAACAAGTAGACATACCCGTATCGACTATAATCATCAATAAAGGTAACGAAGTAGCGGGAATGATCTCTTGTGGCATGCTTGAACGGACCACACACATCCGTGTGAACGATATCCAACAAGTCTTGCGCCCTCTCACAAACACCGGTGAAGGGTGCTTTGGTCATCTTGCCCAATATACAAGATTCGCATACGTCATTAGTCCCGTGGTCAAATGATTCCAAGATCCCATCCACTTGGAGCTTGGCGATGCGTTTCTTGTTTATGTGGCCTAACCGACCATGCCATAGAGACAATTTATCCAAAACGTTTTTGGAACCCGAATCAACATTCATGATTGATCTAGTGCTTTGCAAGCTTACGCTTGTTTCATAAATGCCATGACATGGAAATGCTTTGAAATAAAAGACATCATCTTTGTAACATAAAATGCTACCATTCTCAAATTTAAAAGTGAATCCATCGTCATACAAGGCATACAATGAAATAATGTTTCTTGCCACACAGGGCGCAAAAGATACATTTAACAAAACAATAGATAAGCCAGAAGGAAAGGCGAGCTCCACACTCCCAATCTTCTCAACCGGGACAACCGCCTTGTTTCCCATGATGAGATCCAGCTCTCCATCAACCAAGTCCCTACTTCTTCTTAGTACCTGCACATTATTACAAACGTGAGTACCACACATGCTGTCTAAAACCCAGGCGTTAGAAGTATAAGTGTTATGGAGTTCAATCATGTACGTACCGGAGGCAGCGGCACCTTTAGAGCGAAGCTTCTTGAGCTCCTCCGTGTACTTGGGGCAACTACGCCGGTAGTGACCCTTCTCCCCGCAGAAGTAGCAGGTTGCCTCTTCCGGTGAGATAGCAGCGGGAGCCACTTGCTTTCCCTTCGGCTCAGGGGTTGAGGTAGGTTTGGGCTTCGGTCCTTGGACCTTAGCCTTCTTCTTCCCCTTGCCCTTCTTGCCCGAAGCGGGATGCTTCCGCTTGTTACCACCCTCGTTGATGGTGAGGACGGCAGTGGAGGTGGTGGGCTTTGACTTGGCAAGCTCGCCCTCGGCGGTCTTTAGCATGCCATGCAATTCCATAATGGACTTGTCCATACTATGCATGTGGAAGTTCACAATGAACGGACCATATGCAGGAGGCAAGGATTGGAGGATGATATCAACCGCCAACTCCTTCCCCATGGGAAAGCCCAACTCCTTGAGTTGATCCACGTACCCTTTCATCTTAAGTACGTGGGAGCTCACATTGCCGCCCTCCTGCATCCGGCAACCGATGAAGGCCTTGACGCACTCATAGAGTTCTTGCCTAGCTCGCTGTTGGAACATGTCCTTCAGTTGAGAAATCATCTCAAACGCACTTACTTTCTCGAATTGCCTTTGCAATTCGGGACTCATGGTCGTTAGCAGGAGCCTCCGGAAGAGGTGACTCAAGGACCTCTAGCTTCATTTCATGACGTAGGACTATTCTCAAAGTCCTATGCCAATCCATAATGTTTGGCCCCGTGAGTTTCTCCTTCTCCAAAAATGGACGGAGTGACATGTTGGTGGTGTTGGTGTTGCTAGTAGATGCCATCTACAAGCAAAGTACGAAATGGTTAGTTATTGTTGTATTAAATCCTTGTTAAGATAATTACCCTCTTGTTATAAAAACGAATTATATTAACAAGGGCTAAGAACCTCAAAATACCCTAATCCATGACGGGTTTTCCGCGGATCACTTCATAGAGCTATTTTAGGCCGGTAAACTATTTACCAATTGCAATCCGTGATCACAACTCTTAGGCACTTGCGGGATCCTAGGTACTCTTAGCACCCATTTGGCATGTTTGATCCCTCCACACCAATTCCTCATTAACCCACTTTGATAGCTCGGCTAGAGCTCGACAACTACCAATGCGTTTTAAGTCTTGGAATTGTAAATCGTCCGTCAAGATACACGGTGGTACTCTAGCCCAATGGCCGGCTCGGCTAGAGCTCGACAACCGACCTTGCGAGTTGCCACACGCGCCTTCCACACAGTTACGCAAAATCGGTCTCGGCTAGAGCTCGACAAACCGATCTTGTTTCACTAGAATCGGGCGGTGTCATCTTACGGGTGGTGTGAGATTTACTTTTGAAAAATGGGTTTTAGTTTTTCCGGTTAAAACACTTTTAACCAATTCTTGTCTATGTGGCGCGCGGAGTTTGTAAATCAATTTAAAACTCTTTGATTTTATTATTTTGAAAAATTTTCTAGCATGCGAAGAACCTAAACATCCATGCAAGAAAAAATACAAAATAAAATCAACCACGCATGTAAAATAATCCGGTAACGAGCCAATCCTATGCGTCTTGCCCGTGAGCCAACGGGCAAGACTAAGTCATCTAAGGACTAGACCGAATGACCCGATGTGTGCTCCTCCCACTTGATCCATTGCGTCTCCTACCGACCTCCGGATCCAAGTACGCAAAGACACCCTCCACACGGTTCTTGTTGGTTGCTTCGGTTCACCTTTTACAATTTACAAAGTTAAAAGGAAATGGCATGCAAGCCACAATTTCTATTCTAAGCTAATTCTACAAATTACAAAGAATACGAAATCGGCATGCAAGCCGTTAAAATTACAAACCGAATAAATAGATTAATTATTACAAACCAATGTGGTACAAACCACCAAATGAATTAATACATTAATCTAAATCAACCAAACACATCTCATAGGTCATATGGCTCAAAAATTGTTACCGGATACGCATACTACAACCACATACAAGAAATCACACATCAACACATGGTGTGCCACACAAAACCATGTAAATCTTATATGTCTTGGTTAAGATTATCTAATCACTCAAGGCACACATAATCCTATGTACATATGCATTAGGAACCTCAAACAAGTCAAAATTCCATAGTCATATATACACAATGTAAGTATATGCAATTAATCATTTTCATGCCTAAATGTTAATCCACATATAAATACATCAACCAAGACATAAGGAAACTTTAATCTAAACACAACTCAAATCTGGAACAATTCCAGCAAGTACAAATAGCCCAAAAATCCAACAAAATTGATTTAAGGCAAAACCATGCATTCTGCCAGTAAGGGGTTAGCGCCGCTAACTATAAAGAGTTAGCGCCGCTAACACAGTTTAGCGCCGCTATCGCGAGACGACATTAAAACAAGTCAGTTTACCAAAGAGGACTGTTGACTCCGACTTTAGCGCCGTTAACTAAGGTTTAGCGCCGCTAACATAGAAAAGTTAGCGCCGCTAAACACTGGACAGAACCAAAAATCACATTTTTCGAATTTTCTTGGCCATTTAGTGCAAAACCAGTGTAGAGCTGGCTCTGATACCACTGTTGGGGTTCGTGGTACACAGCAACGGAAGCATGCAAGGTCATAAACGAATTTTTCAAGCAAAAACAAGACCACAATAGGAACCCCATCAATGGATCTAACTCTACAACTAAGTTAAGCAACTAAACAGAAAGCAAAGAGGAGATTATACCCTTGATGTCTCTGATGGTTGTGTGTAGCTAGCTTCAAGCCTTGATCTCTCCTTGAACTTCTTCTTCGACTATCTAAGTCCACACCGAGACACTTGGCAACCTTGGTGTACTAGCACCCCTTAGCCTAATCCACAAGATGAAGAAGCTACTGGAACAACAACCCACGAAACCATCAGTGAATCTAGCTCTCTCTCTCTCTTGTTTGAACTTAGCAACTCTCAATATAGTTCTAAGTGTATTTTTGTAGCAAAAATGGTCAAGAAGAGAAATGAGAGATTCATGCATGTTTTATAAGCCAAGCCACGACCCCAGGTCTCCCCAAGTCGGCCCAAGGCTAATCATCACAAACACATGCATTGGTGGAGGCTAGAGGTGAAAGGAATAAAGTTGTTTCTGTCAGGCAGGGTTAGCGCCGCTAGCCGCCCATAGTTAGCGCCGCTAACCTCCCATGGTTAGCGCCGCTAACGCGGCTATGTTAGCGACGCCAGAGTTAGCGCCGCTAACCCCTGCGGGAAACCAACTATCATTATTTATCCTTTCTCACCCTCATCTTTTAGGTTGTGTCAAGGTCAACCCCCGGCGTGTGACCCGATAGGCCCATACATCATCGGTAGTGATCATTTGGCGTACGTGTGTTCGTGGGCATACTCCAACAATATGTATATATATTTGCGTTGAAGCTAATAAGTGTTTTGGATAAACGTAGTGTTTATTAGCTTATTGAATTTCAAGAACATATATAATTTTAATGACGGGTTTTTGAGGATTCAAAATGGTCCAGGTATTAGGACTAGTCCCAGGATGTCATAATTATATATTGGAATTCTTTGTCCAATATTAATATATATAAAAGAGTTAAGTGTTGAAAATAATAAACAACATATTAGATAAGTGTTTATGCACTAAGTATCTAATTTTGTTTGCGGGTTAGTGTAAACAAAAGGTTTATTATTTTAGTCTATTTCTTGGAATAGAAAAGTTACATACATCTACAATGTAACTCGGTATAGTTAATAATTTTATATATTCAGGAACAAGGAGTTAATCCAGTTCTCGAAGTTCAGGGAATATGATAAAATTTAAAAAACTAGACTTGTTTTCAAGGTTTGCGGAAAACAAATCATCTAGCAAAATGAGTGGGAGCACTAGTTAGTGCATACTTGTTTTTAGTTCATAGTAATGTTGTGGTTTCAAGAAGTGATCCGTGATAAGTCCACTTGAACCAACATAGTAACACAAATAGACGCGGTGAATTGAGACGATGGACTAATATTAATTTTGTACTATATTCCAGAGGGTGAATATGGAGAGTACATTATTCATCCCATTACTCTTCACATATTTTGTATGTTTTGGTAATATTCGTGAATAAAAGTTTTTTATTCAAAATCTTGTCCGTGAATACCTTATCTTGGTAGGAACCTCGATTAGGAAGGTAATAACATCATTGTAGTCCTTGGTGGAGATTCATAGTGATTGAAGATAGCTACCAGGAGCGTAGGCCAAGCATGTACAGGTATTCACAAGGGTGTGAATACTGGATAGTGACATCGTGAAGAATACCGCGTGGTCTTCAAGTCAAAGGTATTCGTCACATAGGTTGTCCTCAAGCCTAAGATATTTGGTTTGGGATGCGTGGACTTCTGGCATTTGGATCGCACCTAACGCTACAACGTAACAGGGTAGTTATAACGGGCGTATCTGGTGTTAGCGGAAAGCGTATTGCCAAATGCAAGTATGCGAGAGGCATTCTGCACCTCCTTTTTAGGAGAGATGTTTCTGAGCCCCTTAACTGATCTAGACTGTAGAAGTGCATGGCTATGCCCAAACGAACTGATTTGTTCTTTGTCGTTTATCACATCAGTCGAAATCGGATAGTCGAGAAAAATTTTTGAGTGTTAAGAGTTGACTCACACCATGCTCACACTCACAATCGAAACATCGTGATGCAGAGGGAAAAGCCTAAAGTATACCCGATCATAAGACATGGGGTTCTTATGAAGTTTTATTATAACCGTTAGTTTTACAAATTATAAAACAATTTGTTTTATAAGGATTTATTATCACACCTGGGTATAAGAGTTCTTATCGCTTGGTTAACCTAAGGACTTGTCTAGAGGTTTCCTTAGGCCAGTGTCATCAAGGTACTGTGGTTGACTGTGAGCACAAGTGGGAGTATGATAGGATTTGTGTGCATAACCGTCGAACCCTGATGCCACGTCTTAAGCCATGAGACACTCAAGGGTTACACCTGTGAGGGCATGTAATCTGAGAAGTAATGCAACCACAAGTGGGAGAACGGTTTAATAACAGTTAGTTATAAACCAGTGTTAGTAAGTTATGGTTTTAACTTACGGAGAGGATTAATTACCATGTTAATTAATTAACAAGGAAATATATATTCATTAGTTAATAAATATATATTGTTAATTAATAATATTCAAGATTAATGATTTAAGTTTAAATTATTAATTTTGGATAAGGATTAATAATAAAGAAAAGTAATAAAGAAAATATATATTATAGTTATATATATATATATATATATGTATGCCGTAAGGCATTAATATATATATATTTATTATATATTATTTTCTAATATTATTATTAATTAGTAACTTGGTGATTAAGTTATGTTTAATTCAAATTAGGAAAAGATATAAGGTTTCCTAATATTAATCCTAATCCTATTAGTATAAATAGGGATCAAGGATTAAGATTATTGGGTTACACCATTCAAAAGAATTAAACAAGAAAACTCTCTCTCTCTCTCTCTCTCTCTCTCTCTCACATCCTCGGCCAAGAAAAGCCAAGAAAGAACCGATTGCCGGTTTTGGTCAGCTACGAATATGAGTGACATGTTCATGTAGATCATGGGTTGCAAACCTTTCTAGCGGGATCTCGTTTTTCCTCATCACGGGTGGATTATTACTTGAGCAACCCTAAGGTAAGAAAATGTATGATATCCCTATTCTTCATCTCGTTCATGTTTGATGATCGACTATCTACTATATATATATACTAGTACCGATCGATATATATGTATAAATATACAAGTTTATATATTGTTCTTGTATATCAATATGAAAGTTCTTATTTCCATGTTGTTCATGTTATTTTTTTTTTGTTACATGCATATGTCGATATATATATATACTTTGTGATAAACAAAGATTCTAACCCTTTAGGGTTTTTGGGTGGTTGATCTTTCAAGTTCCGCTTTATGAAATATTAATTAGTTTTCATCCTAGAGTCGGTTCAAACTAGTTTGAGTTTGAATCAGTATGACACATAGGAGGTGCAATAAAACCCATCACTATCTTAGTAAATAGGACCTTATGATCACCATCACATAACTGACTTATGCTGATGAGATTGTACTTGAGTCCTTTAACATATGACACTTTGGACAAGGTTAAGTTCACATTATGAAGTTCACAATAGCCTTTTGTTTGCCCACAATTGTTATTACCAAAGGTCACCCTTGGACCCTTTTCCTTCTTGTAGTTACTCAACAAAGCTTTATAACCTAACATGGTCCTTGAACATCCACTGTCAAGATACCATGTGTTAAGATCCTGCATAGATTAGATTGAAAGAAGGTTAATGATACTTAGGGTATCCACAACTAAGTGGACCCCTGTGGATTGTACCTAGCCATCCACTTCATATTAGGTTGTTTATGAATGAGTGGAACAACAGTGTTATCAAAATCAGTCCACTGTCTTGAGTTACCTTCAAGAGAACAATCACTTGCCTTATGTCCTTTGCTCCAACATTTATAACATTTTTTACTTTTGGAGCCTTTAACATGTTTTAGTGATTGCCCATGAGATGTCTTAACTATCTTCTGATGACTATGGGTCATCAGCTGACAGATTTCACCATTCAGCTGTTGCAGCTGATTCTGTAAACTAATTAGGTCTTTGTATACAGTCACCTTAGATTGACCCTTAGATAAAAGGAGTTTTTGATCCACCTTAGATGTGGCAGGCTTAGACTTTATGTAAAGATTAAATCATTTTCTCTTGGTTTCTCAATTTGAAAGAGTTCGAAGTGATACTTGATCACCTAAACAATTTACAGAGGATTTTTTATCAGCTGACAGGCTGTCAGCTGAGCAACTATCATATGTTCTTTGATCAGCTGATTGAGGATCATCAGCTAATGAAATGTTAGTCAGCTGAGTACTTATATTTAATGTATCATCTTTCAAGGTTTGACAACATAATGTCTCTTTGGTATCAACAAAGGATTCCATTACTTTACTAACTTCCTTTAACATTAAATTTTCAGTACATTTACTTTCTGACAGAACAATAGAATTTGAAATAACTTTTGAAGTGGTTAAGTCTTTCAGCTGAGTACATTTACTTTTGACAAATCTGTTAGTGATAATACTTTTTCCTTTTACAATCTTTTGGAATGTAAGAGGTAAAATATTAGCCTTTTCTAAGATATTTATGTCCTTGCTAAAATCAACACAATTAGCAGCTTGGAAATAATTTCCACCAATAATAGCTTGAACTTGTTTTGGAATCTGCTAATAGACACACTGAGTGGTCTTCTCAGCAGAAACACACAAAGATTTAACTACTTTTTGTAGGTCATTAAACTTTATGGTTGCTTCTTTGGTTTCTTTTACCAAGATCTGATGAAGTATCTTTTGATTAGCTAAATCATCTTCCAGTTTTGTCATCTGTTTCAGCTTCTCATCTTTAAGACTTAACTTCTCTTTTAGTGATTTTATTTCTATTTTTAGCTTCTTTTCTCTTTGAATATTTGACTGAAACTCAACACACAGATAATCAAACATAGTGCTTTTTTCATTATTATCATTGTTAATAAACATTCCAACCTGATACATAGAAGAAGGATCCCAGTCAGGAGAGGTACAAGCTTTAGCAGCTTTCTTCATGTTCTCATCAAAGGAACTTGTACTCCCTGTTTTGGCCATCAAGCCGAGCTGAGCAGTGAGGACGTCATCTTCATCACTTGAGAGATCTTGCTTAGCCTAATCTTTTTCTTCAGCCACCATCACACTGTTCTAAGATTTCTTCTTTTTTTGTCAAGGACAGCAGCAAGAAGCTTCTTGTACTTAGCTTCATAGTCAATCTTTCTGTCTGAGCTTAAGGAACCCTTGAAGCCTGTGCTTCCTTTGGACTTACATTCACTGGCATAGTGACCAGTCTTGCCATAGGAGAAACATCATTCAGAAGGCTTTGATTTAAACTTGGCTTTTTCTCCTTTAAAGGGTTTCCTCTCAAACCTCTTGACACCCTTTCTTTTCAAGAAAGGTTTAAACCTTTTAACCAACATGGAAGCCTGTTCAACAGCAGTTTCAATGCTGTCCATGTTCTCCAAAACTTCATCCCTATCAGCCACTTGCTCTTTATCAGAAGACTCCTCCTCTTCCTCTTCATCACTGGACTCATCCACCACTGCAGCAAAACTCCTAGATCTTGTATCCTAAAACACAAGGGCAGTTGATGGAGCTTTTGCAGCCTCCTTCATATCCTTGGTAGAGAGTTTCCTTTGCTTTACTGATTATTCATGATTCATAAGATTTCCATACAAACCAACCAGTGTAAGACCCTTGATTTTCTCACCATGTTTTAGCACAGTGATAAAATGATCCCAAGATTCTGGAAGAGAGTCTAGAAACTTGTTTACAAGCTCCTTGTTGCTCTTGGAAACCTCTGCCCTTCTTAAGTCATTAATAAGGCAGTTGAACCTGGTGTAGGTCTGAGTAAGACTTTCACCTTTATGAGCAAAGAAGAACTCATATTCTCTAACCAGAAGGAGTTTCTTATTCTACTGCACTTCTTCAGTGCTTTCATATGCAACAGTTAAAGTGTCTAGCATCTCCTTTGCAGATTTGCAGTTGAGAACTTGATGATAGACATCATTGGGTAGTGCTGAGACTAAGGCTGTCCTGGCTTTGACATCAAGATTAACCAACCTTTTGTCTTCATCAGACCATTGATGAACAACTTTGACAACATATCTTTCTTCTGTAGGAGTTGTATCAGTGGCAGCAGTGACTTCAACAACTGAAGATGGAACATAAGGACCTTCAATAACAGTCTTGAGCATCACATCATCAAGGCTGGACATGTAGAGAAAAACTCTACTCTTCCAGAGAGAAAAGTTTTCCCCATCAAATATTGGACACCTTGTGAGTGAGCCATTGTTGGAATAACTGTTAGAAGTAGCAACAGGAGTGGTCATTTTGAAGTGTGAGGTAGAAGCAGTTGAAGAGTAAGCAAAACAGATCTTAGATATGAAATATCTAGAAGGAGTTGTTGGTCCCGAATGAATACTACAACAACAAATGTTTGTAGAAGGGGGGTTGAATACAAACTTTAGCTATTTAAAATTAATGGACACACGGGTTACTTTTATATAATTCTTATTGATGTAAATCAAGAATTACATGAACTAGATGCGGAAAACTATGTTCAATAAAAGGTGGCATCTAAATTTGTCTAACACATAGACTAAGCTAATCTTAAACAACTGATGTCTAAGATGTTCAACACATGAACAAATTTGTAACACTGAAAGTAAAATGCTAACTCTTCTAATTCTCAACAGATGAGATTTCAGTGTTCAACTCTATCTATTTGCATACTTAGCATGTTTCCATGCAAGAGTATATATAAGCAATATGGTGTCAAGGTTGATGGAGTGGAGAAGGAGACAAATGTACTTGGTTTAATAATATTATAATAAATAAAGTTAGTGGGTGAAAGGTAAGTTAACTTTATACACAAAGTGTGTAAAGTGAACATACTTTTCAGTAATGTGTTTACCCACTATCTATTATTATATTATTAAAGTACTACCTTTATGTCTTGGGAGAGTAAACTTCTCTTTCCATGCTTGTACTTTTATCAACACCATGCTTCCTGAAGATTTGACATTACCAAGTATAGAGTTGTCAGCCATACTTAGTTGTTGAAGCATATCTTCGAGATCTTCTCTTCTAAATTATCTTTTACCTTTTCCAGGGGATCAAGATCTATCTTTTTTGTCTCTTTGCAGATTCAAAAAGTGCTAAGTACTTTTACAAAGAAAGATCTAAGGCATAATAAAACAACACATGTTCTACCTTTGACTTAAGAAAGTGTTACATAGAAAAACTATTAGCTGAGGTATTATGTAAAGACTCAACTAATAGACACTAAACTGCAAATATAATTTTGCTCAGCTAAGGATAAATGTGAAAGACTCAGCTGTTCAGATTTGCTCAGCTGATCGTACTTGATAAGCTAATAATACATATTTGAGTAAAACTAATAAACTAATCAAACTAAACTCTCAACTGATCCCAAGGGCTTAGCTAATCACTTGAGTGTGATAAGCTTATTGAGACAAGATTAGATAAGTAATGAATACCTTTTCTGACATATGGGAGGCTTCAGCTGACAAATGTGATACTGTCAGCTGATCCATAACTGGTCAGCTGATCTTTGAAGAATCCCTCAGCTGATGCTTTTGGACCATCAGCTGATGCTTCTTTACTTGTCTTTTCTTCTTAGCTGATCTTCCTAAAGCTGGTCCTTTGGCTGATACTCAGTGTTCAACTGACACTTTTGTTCTTCAGCTGACATTTCTTACTTGAAGTTTCTTTAAGTCTAACATGAAAAATAACACATATTTTTCATTGATCCAAGTACAAAACTGAATATGTGGTTTTGTTATCATCAAATCCTATTTTAAATAATAGACAAGTTTGATTATGGTTTGATATCTTTATCTCCCCAACATATATTAAGCGAACATTCACGGATAAACTCAATCCCAAATCAGATAAGTGTATCTTTGTGGGTTATCCCAAGGAAACCATGAGATACAATTTCTATAACCTAGACGAGAACAAAGTTTTTGTTGCTCGTAAGGGGGTGTTGTTGGAAGAGAAGTTTCTAAACTCAGAGATTCCAAGAAAAGAAATAGAGCTTCAAAAAATTGAAGAGGAATAGATAACACCACCACCGATGATCGAACCCGTAATTCAACAAAGAATTGTTGAATCTCAACCCGAGTCTAAGGTTGAGGAAGAAGTGCAAACACAAGACCTTCGCAGATCTAGTATGCCTGGTCATGAGCTAGACAGGTATCTAGGATTCCTTGTTGCTCAAGATGAAGAGGATCTTTCAGAACCCACCACCTACCAAGATGCTGTTTCAGGTTGTTAGGTTATAAATATTGTATAGAATAGAAGATTACATTCTAGGTGAAGTTCGTATTAGAATACGAACTTGAGAGACTAATATTGTAAATACCCTTAGGGGTATATATACTAATGAGTAATTAGTCATTAGTAAGTTATTTGACATAATCAAAGCTTAAGTGTGTGCTTTTCATTGTGTTAATTACTTTCTCTCGAATATTCAAGATTATGTTCATTGATTATCATGAGTTTAGTTGATACCTGAATCTCTTGGGACAAACAAGTGGTATCAGAGCTTGAAGGAGTGATTTGATTGAAGATTGAAGCAAGGAATTTGAAGAAATTTGAAGATTTTTTCTTAATTTTCTTTGGGCTGAAATTTCAGAAAATTCTAGAAAATTCATACGATGTCCGTTTGATCTAATTTTTGGATATGTTGTTGTGTATAATTGCAGGAACCTACAGTAAAAGTTTCAAGTGCAAACTCCAAGCCGTTTGAGAGAAATCGCAAAATCATTTTCTGGTTTTTTTTATGGTGTTCTTGAAGATGAATTTTCGGATTTCGAGTTATAATTGATGTTAATTGCTGAAATTTGGCATGAAGATTAACGTTATCATCGTGATTATATCTGCAAAGTTTCAAATCATGATTTTAAATACACAAGGAGAAATTTGAAAATTTGTTTTTGAAGTGTTCATGAAGTTCTTGAACAATTTTTGCTAAAATCGTGATTTTTGATTCAAATTGGTGATAAAGGAGTGTTAGAAATGTGTTAGGAAATGTGGAGAAACATAAGTTTGATAACAAAAATCGTTTTTAACGAGTTTAGAAAAATCAAGTTGGATGTGTTCTTAAGAAGTTCATGTTGAAGAAGATGAAGTGAGGATGTTTGATCCAAAAAGTTTGAATTAGTGTGTGAAAAATGTGTTTGTATGTGCTGAATTTGCTCGGTATTGGAAATTCTCGGGATTTAAAAAGTTCGGAATAGAAAATTCTCGGGATTGAAAATTCTCGGAATAGAAAATTCTCGGGATTGAAATTTCTCGGATTTCGATTTTCTCGGATTGTTCAAGTTTCTCAGATTTCTCATAAGTTAACATTTCTCGGATTGTCAAATTTTCTCGAAATTTTCAATTCTATCGGATTTCTTCAAAAGGAAATTAATTTTCTAGGATTTTAGAATTTCTCGGAATTATACCGATTGGATTGTATCTGGTTTTAATTTTGTGTACATCGAGACTTGCATTGCTTACAGCTTTGACCGAGAAACAACAACTGTTCACTTTATCGAGTTCCGGGATTTGTTTCATTGTGTGATTTGACTGTTAATCCAAACCGTACAGTTTTCTCAAACCCGTAGCTAATAAAGTGAGGTGTCCACAGCTGTCCAATCTGAGTTCAGGCGTGTTTAGATCGAAAATTGAATTCTGCCATCAAGCATTAATTACACATCGAAATCTGTCATATTGGTGTTTGATTTCTTCATTAATTGTTAATTGATTTTTGTCCGATGAGAATCATATTCTTTAATTTTTTTTTGAACGGCAGCAGAAAGATTTAACAAAAATACTAGCAAGAAGCTAGCAAATTAAAGTACATTGAAAGGAAAAAAAAAGGATTACAACAGAGAGTCATTCTATGTGTAGAAGAAAGACAAACAACACCAATCTTGCCACGAAACTTTTGTTCTACAGCTACCCCTAGCAATTAACCACGAAAAGGAAAGACCTTGAATGAGTGTAAACCATATTCTTTAATTGAGTATTCCATTTATTAAGATTAATTCAAACAAGCCTAGTCACATTAATGAACTGAACTGAACTATTCAAACTGATAACTAAATCTCGATAACTCAACTGTCAGCCACATCATATCTTTTCAGCTGTAATCCATTGATAAAGCAAGAATTTTTTTTCCACCGATTCATTAATTGAAAAATAATTGAGAATTGAATTTGAAGTGAATTAATTCCATTTTCTCAATTCTTGAAAAGCTTGGCTGCCTCATTTTTTTATTGAATTTTTTTTTTTGTCTTTCATCAATCTTAATTGTTTTAATTGTGGTAGCACATTTTAAATCATTATTTTTGTTGTTCATCTTCAATCACGCTTATTGCTAATATCATTGTTGCCAACAATCATTTTTGTTGCGTTTAATCAACTCATACCAAAATTAATTTTAATATCATTTTAGTTGATTAAATTTTTGATCAAATCAAATAATTTCTAAACGATCATTTTTTTCAGGTATCACAATGGATTATTCAATGAGATATTTTTCAAAAGCAACCATTGAGAAAGAAATTAAGAAATGGCGGAGATCAAGATCTAAGTTTACACAAGAGGAGACCTTTATCCTTAAATTGTTTGATCATATGTTTTCCTTGCATGATCGTGCATGTGCTGGAGTCACCACACGTCACAAAATTTTTAAGAGTCTTCCATCTGATGTTCAACAAAAGTACAAAGATTTAGGGTATGATGAGAGTGATTTCTTTTCGAAAATAACTTGTACACAATTATATCAAGCGGAAAGAATGAATCTTGGTTATACACAAAGAAAGACGTTTGTGGGTGAAGAGGAAGCAAAAGGAGAGGAAGAGACTAAAAGGAAAACAACAAATAAATGTCAGGAATCTCTGAATTATGATCTGTTGAATGCAACATACAAAGCCTGTGACGACAACAAAGTCAAGCATGTGTGTTTAAGTGAATATATAATTCCTCATCAACCAGAGTAATAGGTCAAATCAACTGCATCTCGCGTGTACATTCCTCACATGGAATTACAACTCCTACAGGAGATTCTCGAATCACAATGCTTCACAAAGAATGTCATGCTTGAGTTATTTTATGTAGTTGAATTGGACCAAAAGCAAGCAGATATTGAGACTGCGATGAATAGGGTCAACGAATTGACACAAGCCAATGCCGAGCTGAATGAAATTTTTTTTTCTATGTTGCTACATGATTCAAAGATCATAGACAAATTGTGCTTTGAGAAAGCTGAGTTGAAGGAAAAAGTCAAGGGACTTGAACAACAGTTGCTTGTGTCAAATCAATCATCTGTTCCTCGTTTAATCTTGGAGAGGAAAATATCTGACTTGCAAACGACACTAGACACTGAGAGAGTACAGTTCGAAAAAGAGAAGAAAGAGTTAATGGATAAAATTCTAAAACCTGAGCTTAGTGCTGAAAAACTTGTTGAATCAACGAAGACTTCCGCTGACATTCTCAATTTTGATTCAGTTTCACATTGTAGTAGCCAATCTGATTCTTATTTCTCTGTTGCAGGTTCTGAGCTTTCAGATAAATATTTCACCAATGCATCAACTGCTGCGAAGCATCTAAAGATCACATACTCTATCGGATCTTCTTATCAAGTGAAATCACCTTCAGCTGCAACGACTTACTCTCCGAAACAAAACCCTAAACAAAATCAAGCTGCTTTTAATTCTACACAGAATACTTGTTCTTCAAGTAATTCTAATTCTGCTTGTTCTGTAATTACAGATGAAACTGCGTCTAAACAAGCATGGATTTTGAAGAAAAATCTAGATGACGTGATTCCAAAGGTTTCATCATTATTCACTTCAAAGCCTACGAAATCATCCTGGATCGAAAAGAAGAAACCTTCTGAATCTGCATCAAATACATCAGAGGTTGCAAATGATGATTTATCGTCAACCACAACAACAACGAGGATTCCACAGAAAGAGGTTCGTGCAGCTAAGCTAAACCATATACCTCATAATCACAACAACATACGCCGATCTTAATCAAAACCAAGATCAACAGGAGAATTTGTGCTTAAGACAGATGTCATGTATCCTTTCGTGGTTTACTCAGCAAAGCACTTAATCCGCCTTTTAAAAGAGAAGATCTGTAAGACGTCCAGAATAAGACAAGAGTTTGTTGTGAAGAACGAAATTCCTCAATGGCATTCAGGACCATTGAACAAAAAGGTCCATAAACCTGTTATTACTGCAAATTCACAAAAATGGATGCCGAAACATGCGTCTAACAAATCTGGACCCACACCAGAATGGGTACCAACATTTGTTAATTCGTTTTGCAGGTAAACAAAAAAAGAGACATTGTTGGAGCACAATGAAGATCATTCAGACTGCAGTGAAGATCATTTTGCTCAGTGTGTTGAAGTGGTTTAATTCTCATTATCTTTCAAAAATGACAGAGTCTCCCTGTAATTTCATTCTAATTTCATTTTGTTCAGCATTAGCCCGAGTCTAATGTCTGAGATGCTTATCTTGTGCAGTTTATGTCTCATTTCATGATATAACCTGATTTCTAACGGATTGTTAATTCCAGGGGGAGCAAAACTTTATATCTTCACCTAATTGATGAAAACAATTTTTATGCATCAATTTAGGGGGAGTTTGTTTTTACTTCTTTATATCTTTTTAGAAAACTCCAAAGAAATTCAAATATTGAAAAGCCAAAAACATTATAAAATTCCAAAATTGAAAAATATTTTTGCTTTTCATATCTTGTAATCTGTTCAAGAAGGTATTCACTCATTGCTTCATTCTGATACCTTTCTTGATTCACTCATTTGTTGATCTTTTGAAAGATCGCCTTTCATTTCCGTGTTTCCATCTCAAATCATTCCTTCCTTCTATGTTAATTGTTTCAAATCATTTCTGGAACCATTCATTCATCTGATATTATTTCAGTGATGACAACACACCATGAGTGAGGGAGTGTAGGCATTTATAATCCTATGGTCTATCCAGAACCGGAAGGACCTGCCCCAGGAGCTCACCATATTCTAGAAAGCGATAGTAAGGGTTTCTTACTAGGTCATCTAGGTGAGCAGAATCAGTTATCACGGGATACTGATTGGTGTGCAGAGGTAAAATTAAACAGAGAGGGGTGGAACAGGAAATGGGGTGCATATGATCAACAAATCATCTTGAGCTTACTATAAAATCATTCTGTGACATTTTTGTCAAAATACCTTAATTTTTCATTTCTCTGATTGTTCAAATCATCCTTGACAATCCTTCTCAACTGTGAATTCATTGAAAATTATTCTTGTTGTAAATCACATGATTTCTCATCCGGTTGCGAATAATAACAAGTGTCCTTATGTATCCAACAAACAAAGATACATACATCATTTTGGAAAGTGAGTTTGAGGGAGAAGTTGAAAAATATTTAGAGAGATGTGGGTGAGACAGGATCAAAAGAAAAGAAAGATCCTTACCAAATAGTATACATCTGGGTAGCCACATCTGCTACTGGATCTCATTCGTTGAGATTTGGTATTGAAATAGACATCATGGACCCAGTGATGCAATGCACTAACCCCATCCAGCTACTCAGTTATCTCTTAAAAGATAATTGTTTCAACTTTACACGGAGATTTAGCACATTTCTATTGACATCTCACTTGGAGATTGTTGATATTGAAACAAAGAGGACAGCTACTCCGGTCCCCGACTTCTTTCATGCACTTATCGAGTCTAGAGCTTATTTGAATATATATTACATTTCTTAGGACACATGTTGGAACTTTAATGCATATCTAGTTTTCGTAACTTCCGGAACATCTTGGAGTGATATCTTTTGTGATATTCACGATGATTAGATGGAAATCCTACCAGAATCAACGTTATGCCAGTTATGAACGTAGGTCACACAGTTTCTAACTGTTGTGTTAACGAAAATCTATGTGATCTCGGTGTTACCCCACGGGAACTTTGAGACGGTGCCCTAAAGACTGTCTCTGATACTTCATTGCCATATCATTGTAGTGACACCATCATTCAACTGAATTTCATGATGCGGGTTCAAAACTTCAAGTGTTCACATATTCGGGTCAAAATTAAGCAGAATACAGAATTCATGTACATGATGTTCATGAAGAATCCTGATCATCATGAGGGGGAGAAACTTTGATACTTAATTCAGTTGATTTTGTGTTTATCAATCAAGAAGAGATTCGTTTGTTGAGGGGGAGACAAAGAGAACTAAACAGAAATAATATATGTCATGTCAAGGGGGAGTAACGAAAAGAACAACAGAAGAAAAAGATTTCAAATAAACCAGATCTAGAGCTACATTCCAGGGGGATAGAACAAATATTCTTCCTAAATCGTTCTGTTTAAATACTCAAGATCATGTATGCTGAAAACCACTTCAAGCTAAACTGTTCATACAACCAAAGGTTGCATAACCTTAGGTTACTGGTGCAAATCTGAAAATCAGATGAAAAAGGATGTTACTGTGTGCTTTCAAGATTCAAGTTCTCATCAAAGTTTTAAAGTGAAGACTAATCTTAAAAATTGAATAGCCCATTTTGCAAGATTAGAAGACACTCTGAACACATCCGATCAAAGACTGAAGATTCACAAAAAGAAATCGTTCAAGTCTTGTCTCCTAAAGCGTTAAAGAATGCAGCAAGAAATATGCATATTTGTAACAGGAGATTGTTAGAGTTCCTATGAAGCTTAAAATACATACATCTTCTATTTCTATACAAAGGGGGAGATTGTTAGGTTATAAATATTGTATAGAATAGAAGATTACATTCTAGGTGAAGTTCGTATTAAAATACGAACTTTAGGGACTAATATTGTAAATACCCTTAGGGGTATATATACTAATGACTAATTAGTCATTAGTAAGTTCTTTGGCATAATCAAAGCTTAAGTGTGTGCTTTTCATGTTGTTAATCACTTTCTCTCTAATATTCAAAATTATCTTCATTGATCTTCATGAGTTTAGTTGATACCTGAATAACTTGGGACAAACACAAGTTTAGAATCTGAGAAATCGCTAGAAGCCATGAAGGCAGAGATGCAATCCATCTATGACAACAAAGTTTGGAAGTTAGTAGATTTGCCTCAACACAACAAAGCTCTTGGGCGCAAATGGGTCTTCAAGAAGAAGACTGACATGGACGGAAATGTGCATACCTATAAAGCTAGGCTAGTGGCAAAAGGTTTCACACAAACTCATGGTGTTAACTATGATGAAACTTTTTCCCCAGTGGCAATGCTTAAGACCATTAGAATTCTTATGGCCATATCAGCATATTTTGACTATGAGATATGGCAGATGGATGTCAAAACCGCCTTCCTTAACGGGAAGTTGACAGAGGACGTATATATGATACAACCAGATGGTTTTGCGAATCCAAAGAATCCTAATAAAGTATGCAACCTGCGAAAATCTATTTATGGGTTGAAGCAAGCATCTAGGAGCTGGAACTTACACTTTGATGAGTGCATCAAAGAGTTTGGTTTTACCAAAAGTGAGTTCGAGTCATGTGTTTACATTCAGTGGAAGCGTGGTAACCTTCCTAGTCTTGTATGTAGATGACATACTGTTAATAGGAAACAATATACCAGTATTACAAGGAGTAAAATCCTGGTTAGGTAAATGTTTCCAGATGAAAGACTTCGGAGAAGCTGCTTACATACTTGGTATTAAGATCTATAGGAACATATCTAAGCGGCTTATCGGACTTAGTCAAAGTACATATATTGACAAAGTCGTGAAAAGATTCAAGATGGATGAATCCAAGAAAGGATTTATTCCAATGCAATCTAGCACGGTTTTGAGCAAGGCTCGGTGTTATGTATCTAGTCAAGATAAGAACAAGATGAAATTGATTCCATATGCCTCGGCGATTGGATCAACTATGTATGCCATGCTATGTACTAGGCCCAATGTTGCCTATGCCATAAGTGTCACGAGTAGATACCAGCAAATCCGGGTGAAGCTCATTGGGTAGCTATCAAGAACATTCTCAAGTATCTGAGAAGGACAAAAGACATGTTCCTAGTTTATGGAGGTTTGATGGACGAGCTTAGTGTAACTAGTTACACTGATGCTAGTTTCCGAACCGACAGAGACGACTTTAGGTAGCAGTCAGGATCTATCTTTACCCTAAACGGAGGAGCTATATCTGGTAAAATTCAGAAGCATGATACAATAGCATATTCGACTACAGAGGCAGAGTATATTGCAGCAAGTGATGCGGCAAAGGAAGCTGTGTGGCTGAGGAATTTTATCTCGGACCTTTGAGTTGTTGCCAGTATCTCTAGGCTGATTGATATATTCTGTGATAACTCAGGGTCTGTGGCGCAAGCTAAAGAGCCAAGACATCATCAGTGAACTAGGATTGTACTCAGAAAATATCACCTAATCCGAGAAATCATTGGAAGAGGAGATATTAGACTGCAAAAGATACCGACGGACGACAATGTTGCTGACCTGTTGACGAAGCCGCTAGCTAGAGCTAAGCATGAGAGACATGCGAATTCTATAGGGATGCAGTACCTGGAATATAGCAGCTAGTTCAAGTTTTTGATTATTACTATAGATGTAACTTGAAACTCTTATATTATGTTTTACATTTCATGGGATTGAAATAGGAGGTATTTACATAATTGTTTCTCGTTGTCTATTATTAACATGTTTTAACCTATCCATGATGAATTCAAGTTATGAATTCACTAAATGCACGTAACTACTTAATGTAGTGTGAGCTACATTAGGAAGATAACGTTATTATAAATATTTGATGATTTATTCGGGGTTGAATAAAAGCACAAGGTTGTGACCAAATATTCGTAGATATTTACCAGGAGGGATAAATATTGGAAGTGATCCGCATCGAGTTTACTTCATGGAGAAACATCATAAGTAAACTTGATAGGTTGTCCTTAGACCTGAGATATTTGGTTTGGGGTGTAGTAACCATTGTACTTTAGCACGTTCTAACGTCACGCCGTAACAGGGTGATTATAAGGGGCATGTCTAGGTGCAGCGGAAGTTGTGTGCTCAAATTGCAAATAGCCAAGATGGGATTTGCACCTCCTACTTTTAGGAGAGATATTTCTGAGCCCCTCGATGATTGAGAATACTGAAAATGCGTGGCCGCGCTCGGTTAGAATGATAGGTTTCATTCGGAAATATGTAACTGTAGAGTGTCGAGATCAGAGTCGAGAAAATCTAAGTATTTAGAATAAGATCCCTGCTCCATGTCTAATACTCACATTACGGAATATCGCGATGAAAAAGGAAAAGCCTAGATAGTCCAAAGAGTAGATTATATCTCTAGATGTAAGAGATCTCATAGTCTGGTTAACCTAAGTGTCTGGCTAGGAAAAACCTAAATTAAGTTTAAATATTAATTGGACCAATTAATTAATAGTTATTAATTAATTAGAAAGGCCAAGGGTATTTTATGCAATTAGGTGATAGTTTAATTAAAGCTAGGATTTAATTAAACGGGCTTGAGCCTTAATAAGGTTTATAATATAAATAACCTTTTAAGGTTTAAGAAATCATAAGATAATCACAAGTTGCAAAAAGAAACCCTAGCCTCTCCCTTTCCCTCTCTCTGCGTCGACTTCAAGGAAGCCCCAAGGGGGTTCTCGGTTTTGGTCGAACACACACACACACACGCGTAGGCTTGTGTGATCGAGTTTTTGGTCATATCCTGTGGTGGTCTAGCAGCCTGTTCTAGGTGGTGCAGTAGCGGTGTTCTACTTTTAGCTATCTGGATTAAAGTTTCAAGATTTTGCTGAAAGGTATAATCGTTAATCTTTATTCTTTGTTTAGTTTCCTGTACGAGTTACATGAGATCACTAAAGAGGGTTTTCTGTTTATATGCATTGCGTATATTTTATACCCTACAAAACCCTTCAATATATAACATCTATATATATGTGAGTATATATATAATCTGATACCTACACAACGTCGTATGGTTTTTTTTAGAAGCTCAAGTTGGCAGCCAGCATTCGTTGAGCGAAGAATATATCCCGAGGTCAGTGGTGGGTGAACGCCGAGGACATGTTTGTGGAGAAGGTAGAACATTAAGTTCTTCATCCGTATCTGCTACACGATCTACCGCACAATCACGGTCTACTAAGACATTATGTACACAAGTTAAGGTACATGTCAGGTTTGCGTCTCATCGTTCTCAAGTCCAGGAGGAGCTACATCAAAACACACAAGAAACTTATTAACCCTTACGTCACGCAGGTATACACGTCAATCTTCTCTCGACTTCCCAACGTCAACAAAACACTGATTTGGCTCGCGGTGAAGTGTCTAGTGATAAAGATTACAAAATTATTTTGTTAAATAACATGTGGTTCTGGTAAAACATTTATGTTAACTTTGGAAGTATCATTTGTTTTGTAGAAATTGTTGTTTAATATGGTTTGATATGTTGTATTGTTATATTTTTGTTGTTGAGTTGTGGAAAACAGCTGGTTTTGTATATATATTACCCGGAAAAACCGGGTGGACTATGCAGAATACAACAATAGGCTAAGAAAAATTCAGGCTTTTTGCGGCGTCTTTGCGTTGCTAAAAGTCAAATGTTTGCCGCAAAAAGTGTTTTAGTTTTATGAATATTATTGAATTTATTAAATATGTGTCTCCGCAAAAGCTTTAATGTCGCCGCAAAAAGTGTTATTATTTTATTAATATTAATTAATTTATTAAATATATGTCGCCTTAAAAAGTAAAAATATCGTCGCAAAAGCCTTACACGTGTCAGACTTGGGACCGTGGTTTCGGCGCTATAAGTTTTTTGGGGCGACAATTTGGTCTTTTGCGCCGATAATTGTCGCCGCAAATACGCTTTTTTTGTTGTTGTGCCATACAAGATTGTACAGATGATTGATAGTATGTATGTTCCCAATCAGTATCACAACAACAACAACAATTGAAGATTTCCTTTAAACATAATGATGATCAATATCCTCCATGATATATATGTACGTGTGAAGGTATGTCGGCGTTTGAAGGCAGAAGGAAAAACCATATACGGCTAGGAATGATGTGGAAACCTGAATTAGGGTTACTTGACTTATGGTTTAAATACCATAGTCATATGTACACAAATGGTCCCTATACTTTTAGATAAATACATCTAAAAGAAAATTTTAACCAGAATAATAAAATGAACACAATAAGGTTCTAACATCATCCCCCTTTGTGTTCATTGTACAAATAAAGCAAAGCAAAAGAAAACAAAACAAAACAAAATAATATAATCTATTTAAGCATCAAACAATCTTCCTGTTCATAGATTCTTTTTCTTTGTGCAAAAAACATTAGAAGAACGCTCAAAGGCTCGTCAGCAATGATTAGGTTGTTTATCAGAGATTGCAGTAAAAGCCTCAGGCTAATAAGAATTTACAACAATGATCATCTCTTTTGTCTTCCCGGGTATAGTATTGAGCATTACACGAGAATAATCTTTCTTAATTACGCACAAATGTTGCTCGATGATTTTATTGCTGTTTCAGCACCTTTGAAACTTTCCTTAAACAAAATTCGCTCACCCTTGAAAATAGCTCAAGATCTTTAATACTCAAATCTGGAACTTTTTTTTAGAACCTTGGTCCACCTTGACTTGATATCCCCCTTAACATATGATATAGTGTTGGATATTGGTGGTTTCATAAAACGCAACGGAAGCTAAAAGGGTGAAAACCAATTTTTCATTTTAACCACCAATGTCCACCAAATGGGACCAAAACTCTAAACATGAACTAAGGAATAGAGAAACAAGAAGGTTAATAATATACCCCTTGATGCTAGAACCCTTCTTGTTGTTGATGATGATGGTCTTGGAAGTGTTAGTGTTCAAACTAGAACACTCTCTAATGCAATCTACACCAAGCTAGCCTTAGTTCCTAGTTGCTAGAATGCTTGGATTCCTCCAAAATCACCACCACACTTGATACACTTAGAACTCACAAAGTCTTGTACTCTAAGTATGTAAATTGAGAGATTAGGCACCAATATGTCCAAAGTGTGTAACCATGACTCCAAGAGATCATGTGACTTATATAGAACCATCAAGCTAGTTCAAATTCGTGCACATTAAGTCTCAGATGAGTTACATACATTAAACCATAATTAACTAAACTTAAAAGCCTAATTAAATTGGCTGTTACAGCGTCGGGCACGACCGTGCCCCTCACAGGCACGCCCGTGCCGGCCCAATGTAGGCACACCCATACCATGCCGGGTATAGACTCGTGCTTGGTGCTGAGGCACGGTCATGCCTCCCACAGGCACACCCGTGCTTGATCAGGGAGGTACGCCCCACAGGCACGCCTGCCTTGGGGTGTACACGGGCCATGAGGCACGGCCGTACCTATACAAGGCACGCCCGTGCCTGGCCCACCAGAGTCAAATATGGTTTTCTCTCTCCTTTGACCAGTGGTGATACCGGAACCAATACTTGGCGTGTGACCCAATAGGCCCATGTTTCATCAGCCATGACAGCAACTCGTGTGTGTTAGTGGGCATACTCCAACAGACTCCCACTTGCACATGACACACCTACGAAAGGTGTCACTGACATAGAGCGGCCTCTGGCAAGGCATCTATGCCCCCAAGTCAGCATGGGTATGTCTTCCAAGACATATACCAATCCAAAAGAATGGTCATATAGATAAGTGATTATCTATCCCTTCATTCACGATATCTGGCTTATATGCGAGGCATGGAACGCCGTCAACCTCCAACATATGCACAATTATGTTTCTCGATCAAGACCAATTATGACAAACAAACAAGCTGCAAGATTGATCCATTAGCAATCCAACTTGAGCACGGCCATGCATTTAGGTGTTATCAATATAGTCAACGAGGGGCCTAAGCATATCTCTCCTTAGAGGAACGAATACCTTTGACTACATCGTTCCCTTGTAATAGCAAGACCTTGCCTGAATACTTCCCTTATAACGGCCAGTTACGAACCGCGTTAGATAGCAATCAAAATAAAACCATACTAGTACTCAAGACGCATATGTATCTCCGATAGAAGGATTAATAATATTGTCATTCTGATTTACTGGTGACGAAGTCCATGAAGTAAACTCAGGTGTCGGTTATCCAATCACTTGATCTATTATCAAGTACAGGTTAGTGTTGCGTAACTTTGTATTCAATCCATTATGAATACTCTACCAACCACTTGCCTCGATCTTAATTCACTTCTTCCTTCCATGAAGAACGACCGATCATGGAGAATTTAGAATAAATAAATTATTCAAGGAAGTGTTAAACATGCAAAGTTAGAACACAATAAGATTTCATGAAAGTAACCGCAACATGCGTATATTAAAATTTACATTTAATAATCATTACAATCAGAAATACAATATTGCTTAATGTTCTCAAAATATTTATTACAACTAAAAGAAATCAAACCAAGTCACTAGCAATGCCTATAGACCTAGCATGAGAATCATGTTTAGTCCGCGACAATGGTTCGGTGAGCGGGTCAGCCAAATTCCCCTCGGTCGGTACTCTACTAAGCACGATCTCACCATCCTCCATGATATCACGTATGAAATGGTATTTCCGAGCGATGTGTCTCGTGCGTCTATGAGCTCTCGGTTCCTTAGCTAGATCCACTGCACCCTTATTGTCATAAAAGATCTCAATAGGGTTAGCGATACTAGGAACGACTCCAAGGTCTTGGATGAATTTCTTCATCCAAACCGCCTCCTTAGCAGCCTTGCTCGCAGCAATGTACTCAGACTCCGTGGTTGAATCAGCCACGGAATCTTGCTTGGAACTTCTACGACTAATAGCACTGCCATTCAATAGGAACACAAACTCCGATTGTGATCGGCAGTCATCCTTGTCCGTCTGGAAGCTAGCATCAGAATATCCTTGTCGATCCACCGAACACCAAAAAAATGTCCCGAGTTCTCCGAAGATACTTGAAAATGTTTTTGACCGTGACCCAATGACTTTGACCAGGATTAGCCTGATATCTACTCGCCATGCTCAAGGTATACGAAACATCAGGCCGAGTACAAAGCATGAGTACATGATCGATCCCACCGCCGAAGCATACGGGACTCGACTCATCTCGTCTAGTTTCTCTTTGGATCTAGGACATTGACACTTGCTCAATGACACGCCGTGTACCATAGGCAAATTCCCTTTCTCGGAATCTTGCATCTTGAATCTCTTCAAGACTTTATCTATATAAGTACTCTAGCTCAAACCAATGAGTTTCTTAGATCTATCTCTATAGATCTTTATCCCTAAGATGTATGCAGTGTCTCCCAAGTCTTTCATAGAAAAACAACTCCTAAGCCAGGTTTTAACCTCCTGCAAGGTAGTCACGTCGTTTCCTATGAGAAGTATGTCATCGACATACAAGACGAGGAATACTACAACCCTCCCACTAGCCGTGACATACACACATGGTTCATCTTTGCTTTTGGTAAAGCCAAATTCTTTGACTTTCTCATCAAAGCAAAGATTCAAGCTACGAGATGTTTGCTTAAGTCTATAAATGGATCTCTTAAGCCTGCAAACCTTATCGGGATACTCGGGGTGCACGAAACCCTCAGGTTGTGCCATGTACACCTCCTCTGCCAACTTCCCATTAAGGAAGGCAGTTTTGACATCCATTTTCCATATCTCATAATAGTGATATGCAGCAATAGCCATAAGTATCCTAATAGACTTCAACATAGCCACCGGGGAAAAGGTTTCATCGTAGTCAACGCCATGAGTTTGAGTGAAGCCTTTAGCCACCAGTCGGGCTTTGAAGGCGTCTACACTTCCATCCATGCCGATCTTCTTCTTGAAAACCCACTTGCACCCAACTTCCATGTGCCCCGGTACATGATCAACCAAGTCCCAAACTTGATTGTTGGCCATGGATTGCATCTCACTTTCTATTGGCTCCTTCCACTTAGCATACTCTGGGCCCGCTACAGCTTCCCGGTAGTTGCTTGGTTCATTATGACCGACTAATAGCTCTTCACCCTCGGATATGAGAAACCCATATCTTTGTAGCTCGTTACGAGCTCTACCAGATCTATGGAGTACAGGTGGTTGTGTGTCAGGTACCTCAACATCCATTGGTTGAGGCTCCACTTCCTCCGGTTCGCCGACCTCAGAAGTAGTACTAGTGCCAACATCAGGCCTTTCATCGGTGTCATCTTGAATTTCTTCTAGATCGATTTGCCTCCCACTGGCCTTTTCGGATATCAACTCCCTTTCAAGGAATTCGTCCTTCGAGAAACAAATACCTTGTTCTCGGAAGGTTTGTAAAACAAATATCCCATAGATCTAGCTGGGTAACCAATGATTATACACCTCTCGGCTCTGGGTTTGAGTTTATCTTGAGCCTTACGTCGTACGTAGGCCTCGCAACCCTAGACTTTGAGAAAAGTAAGTGAAGGAGCCCTTCCATGCCATATCTCATAAGGTGTACTTGTAACCTTCTTTGTTGGTACAAGGTTCAAGGTCTTGGCAGTGGTTTCTAAAGTGTATCCCCAAAAACTAATGGGTAGGTTTGTTCGACTGATCGTAGGCCGAACCATATCAAGTAAGGTTCGGTCTCTCCTCTCAGCGACCCCATTTAATTGCAGTGTCATGGGTGGAGTAAATTGTGAGATAATCCCACAATCCAAGATGGTCGAGAAACTCGGTACTAAGATACTTTCCACCTCTATCGTATCGGAGAATCTTAATCCTTTTGGCCAATTGATTATGCACTTCGTTTTGGTATGTCTTGAACACCTCGAAGGTTTCAGACTTATGCTTAATTAAATAAACATAGTCATCGGTAAATGTAACGAAGTACTTGTAGTTGTTCCTTGTGGCGGACTTAAACGGACCACACACATCCGTGTGAACGATATCCAACAAGTCCTTGCCCCTCTCACTAACACCACTGAAGGGTGCTTTAGTCATCATGCCTAATAGACAAGAATCAGATACGTCGCTTGACCCGTGGTCAAGCGATTCCAAAATCCCATCCGCTTGGAGTTTGGTCATGCGTTTCTTGTTTATATGGCCAAGACGACTATGCCACAATGACAACTTGTCCAAACAATTTTTGGACTCAGAATCAATATTCATGATTGAGTTATTACTTTTCACATACACACTTGTTCCATAAATTCCACGATATAGATAAGCTTTAAAATAATGAACATCACCTCTAAAACAAGAAATAATACCATTATCGAAATTAAAACAATATCCATCATCGAAAAGTGCATGAAATGATAAAATGTTTCTTGCCACGCAGGACGAAAAGCAAACATTATTTAAAGTAATAACTTGGCCTGAAGGAAAGGCAAGATCCGCACTCCCAATCCGTTCCACAGGCACCACCTCTTTGTTCCCCATGATCAGGTCCAACTCTCCAGCACCTAGAACCCTAGTTCTTTTTAGCACCTGCATAATGTTATAAACATGAGTGCCACACCTTGTGTCTAAGACCCAGCCGTTAGAAGTAATGGTGTTGTGGAGTTCAATGATAAACATACCTGAGATACCAGCTCCCTTAGCCTTGACACGCTTGAGCTCCTCGAGGTACTTTAGGCAAGAACGCCGCCAATGCACCTTTTCCTTACAGTAGAAGCACTCGGCTTCTGCAGGGTCCTCTGTTTGCTGGACCGGGATCTTCCCGTTTCCCTTCAGGTTTGGTTTGGGGTTAGACTTGGGATCACCAACCTTTCCCTTTCCCTTACCCTTAGAACGGAAGTGGAAGAGGTTGATGGCTTCTTGGCCATGTTAGACTCAACCGTCTTCAGCATTTCATGGAGCTCCATGATGGTTTTGTCTATACTATGCATTTGGTAGTTCCAAATGAATTGGGAGTATGAACCGGGCAGCGATTGGAGGATGATATCCGTCGCCAACTCCCTCCCGATAGGAAAACCAATCCTCTCTAAGCGGTCCACATATGCTTTCATCTTAAGCACGTGGACTCTTACGTTTCCGCCCTCTTGCATGCGGCAATCGAAAGGGGCCTTCACACACTCAAAGCGCTCTTGCCTGACTTGTTGTTGGAACATTTCCTTCAGCTAGCCAATCATATCATGCGCCCCGAGATGCTCCATTTGCTTTTGAAGCTCAGGAGTCATCGAAGAGAGCATGATGCAAGCCACCTCATTGGTGTCCTTGACGCGCTTGTCATATGCGTCGCGGACGGACCTATTCGCATTAGCTCCAGGGGCTTCCGGGAGAGGCTCCTCGATGGCCCACATCTTTTGTTCATATCTAAGGGCTATCCTTAGTTGCATGAACCAATCCATGAAGTTTTGGCCATCGAGCTTAGCCTTTTCGAGGAACAACTTTAGGGAAATTGAGTTCGGTGAAGAAGACGAAGCAGTGTTGTTGTTGTTAGATTCCATCTACAAAAATAGAGTACCAATTTTAGTTGAAAAATCCTTATAATTTAAACAAGGCTAAGAACTAATTACCCATATAGTTAAGAAAACCAATTATTTAAACAAAGCTAAGAACCATATTTCACTCTACTACGTGAAGGTAAATCCGCGGATCACGAAGCAAGCTATTTAGGCCGATAACCATTTTACCGATTGCAACCATTTTGCAACTCTTAGGTCCTTGCGGGATCCTTCGACATCCATTATGTCTAGGCATGTTGATCCCTTCCCGCACCAACTCACTTTTTCCTCTCAAATGACTCAGTTAAGGCTCGACGCCACTTAAGAATCACAACGAATTTTGTAATTCGTCTGTCAGGACACACGTTGGTACTCTTGACTAATCATTGGCTCGTGCTAAATCTCGACAACCAATATTGCGAGTTTCCAATCTCACCTTCCACACATCTCCACAAGGAATGACTCGGTTAATGCTCGAGAATCATCCAAGTTTCGATAGATTCGGGTGGTGTCGTCTTACGGATGGTGTGTGACTTACTTTTGAAAAACGGGTTTTAGTTTTTCCGATTAAATCATTTGTATGATTTTTGAGAATCAACAATTGAGTGACAAAATTCTATTTTTTCGCTCATTTAATATAATACCAACTTTATATTAATTTTTTGATCTCTGAGCGGATGAAATTGCAAACCAGTTTTACAAAATATTGTGTTAATTTATTTATCAAAAAATTTCTAGCATACGAATCCTTAATCCATGATTTTAATCCCAAGAATATAAGCTGCATCCCCAAGATCTTTCATTGAGAAACAACTCCCTAGCCAAGCTTTTACACCTTGCAAAATTGGGACATCGTTCCCAATTAGTAGTATATCATCTACATAAAGAACTAGGAATTCAACTATGCTCCCAAATAGCTCTAATGTAAACACGTGGCTCGTCCTTGCTTTTAGAGAAGAAAAAATCTTTAACTTTCTCATCAAAGCACAGGTTCCAACTCCGAGAAGCTTGCTTAAGCCCATAAATGGACTTCTTTAGCTTGCAGACTTTATCCGAAAACTCTGGATGTATAAAACCCTCATGCTGTGTCATATACACTTCCTCTGGAAGTGTTCCGTTAAGAAACACATTTTTGACATCCATTTGCCAAATTTCATAGTCATGAAATGCGGCTATGGCCATAAGTATCCGGATAGACTTCAACATAGCCACCGGGGAAAAGGTTTCCTCATAGTCTACACCATGAGTTTGAGTGAAACCCTTAGCCACCAGTCGGGCTTTGAAGGTGTCTACCTCGCCATCCATGCCGATCTTCTTAGACCCATTTGTACCCTACGGATTTGCACCCGGGCACGGGATCAACCACGTCCCAGACTTGATTATCCGACATGAATTAAATCTCGGATTCCATTGCTTCTTTCCACTTGGCGGACTCGGGGCCTACCACAGCGTCCTAGTATTTGGTAGGTTCATCAGAATCCACTACCATGTCGGTGCCCTCAGATATGTGAAAATCATATCTCTGTGGCTCATGCCGACTTCTACAAGATCTCCTAAGAGGCAATGGGTTTACATCATTGTCTCCAACATCATCTTGCTGAGACTCAACCGTTGCAAGTTGTGATCTAGTGCCAACATCAGGTTCTACATTGGTAGGTTCTTGAATTTCTTCAAGATCAACCTTCCTCCCACTAGTGTCTTTGGATAGCAGATCCCTCTCTAGGAACACTGCCCTTCGAGCAACAAATACCTTATTCTCCGAAGGTTTGTAAAACAAATATCCTATGGACCTAGCAGGATAACCAATGAAAAAGCACCTTTCGGCCCTGGGCCCCAATTTGTCCTCAACCTCACGCCAGACGTAGGCAGGACAACCCGAGACCTTAAGATATGAAATAGATGGAACCTTTCTATGCCACATCTCATACGGTGTTTTCTTAACCTTCTTTGTTGGTACGAGGTTAAGGATTCTACCAGCCGTTTCAATCGCGTATTCCCAAAACATAATGGGAATGTCCGTATGACACATCATCGACCGAATCATATCTAACAATGTTCGGTTCCTTCTATCGGCGACACCATTTAATTGCGGCGTCCTAGGAGGGGTTAATTGCGAGACAATCCCACAATCCCTTAGATGGTTACGGCACTCAGAACTAAGATACTCACTGCCTCTATCAGATAGTAGCATCTTAATCCTTTTCCCTAGTTGATTCTCCACTTCATTTTGATAAGTCTTAAATACCTCGAAGGTATCCTACTTTTGTCTCACCAAGTAGACATACCCGTATCAACTATAATCATCAATAAAGGTAACGAAGTAGCGGGAGTGATCTCTTGTGGCATGCTTAAACGGACCACACACATCAGTGTGAACGATATCCAACAAGTTTTGCGCCCTCTCACATACACCGGTGAAGGGTGATATGGTCATCTTGCCCAATAAACAAGATTCGCATACTTTATTAGACCCGTGGTCAAATGATTCCAAGATCCTATCCGCTTGGAGCTTGGCGATGCGTTTCTTGTTTATGTGGCCTAACTGACCATGCCATAGAGATAATTTATCCAAAATATTTTTGGATCCCGAATAAACATTCATGATTGATCTATTGTTTTGCAAGCTTACGCTTGTCTCATATATGCCATGACATGGAAATGCTTTAAAATAAAAGACATGATCTTTGTAAGATAAAATGCTACCATTCTCAAATTTTAAAATGAATCCATCGTCATGCAAGGCATACAATGATAAAATGTTTCTTGCAACGCAGGGCGAGTAAGATACATTTAATAAAACAATAGACAGGCCGGATGGAAAGGTGAGCTCCACACTCCCAATCTTCTCAACTGGGACAACCGCCTTGTTTCCCATGATGAGATCTAGCTCTCCATCAACCAGGTCCCTACTTCTTCTTAGTACCTGCACATTATTACAAACGTGAGTACCACACCCGCTATCTAAAACCCAGGCGTTAAAAGAAGAAGTGTTATGGAGTTCAATCATGTACGTACCAGAGGCAGCGGCACCTTTAGCTCGTAGCTTCTTGAGCTCCTCCGTGTACTTGGAGCAACTACGCCGGTAGTAACCCTTATCCCCGCAGAAGAAGCAGGTTGCCTCTTCCGGTGAGGTGGCAGCGGTAGCCACTTGCTCCCCCTTCGGCTCCGAGATTAGGTTAGGTTTGGTCTTCGACGCATTGGCCTTAGACTTTCCCTTCCCCTTCCCTTTGGAGCTTGTAGCGGGCTGCTTCCGCTTCTTACCACCCTTGTTGATGGCAAGGACGGCAGTGGAGGTGGAGGGCTTCCACTTGGCAAGCTCAGAATCGACGGTCTTAAGCATGCCATGAAGTTCTATAACAGACTTGTCCATACTTTGCATATGGAAGTTCACAATGAACGACCCATATGACGGAGGCAAAGATTGGAGGATGATATCAACCGCCAACTCTTTCCCCATGGGAAAGCCCAACTCCTCGAGCTGGTCCACGTATGCCTTCATTTTAAGGACGTAGGAGCTCACATTGCCACCCTCCTGCATCCGGCAACTGATAAAGGCTTTGACATACTCATACAACTCTTGCATTGCTCGCTATTGGAACATGTCCTTCAGCTGAGTTATCATCTCATACGCACTCACTTTCTCGAATTTCCCTTGCAATTCGGGACTCATGGTCGTGAGCATTAGGCAAGTCACGTCGTTGGTGTCTTTGAGGTGTTTTTCATACGCCTCTCTAACAGCCCTCTCCGCGTTGGTAGCAGGCACCTCTGGAAGAGGTGACTCTAGGACCTTAAGCTTTATTTCATGGCGTAGGACGATTCGCAAAGTCCTATGCCAATCCATGAAGTTTGGGCCCTTGAGTTTCTCCTTTTCAAATGCTTTGTTTTCACCATTGCAGGTTAAAAAGACTAAAAATGAAGATTTCGAGTTAAACAAGTGCAAAAGTGAAGAAAAATAAAGAACTGTTGAAAAGTGCAGAGCCATGCGACCACATGTACCTACCATGCTATCACATGGTAGGGCCGAATCTAGATTTGCCACTTGTTAAGCTCTGCAACTTACGCTGTCTTGTCAAAAGCCATCGCGAAGCCAAGCGATCGCATGATAGGGACATGCGATCGCATGGACCCCCATTTCAGTGCCTATTTAAACAGCTCTTTGCAGATCAGTTCAAACACATTCTCAGACCTTCACACACAGCAAAAACACACGCAACACACACACGTTTCTTCACTTCAATACACTCCCGAATCCATGTTCCGAAGGCTTGGAAGCTTAGTGAAGCTCAGAACTTCAGAGAAACGAGTATATAGCTTGAAGACTGCTTGGTATAATCTAATCATTTCTTGTTGTTAAACATGTATCCAAGTGTTTTTCTTGTTATTGTACTTGTAATGAGTCACTAAACTCTTTCACTTGGGCGAAGATGATTCTTGGCCAAGTTATGGCAATATAAATCTTTTCTTGATGATTTAATATAAAAAGTATGTTTTGATCATTGATATAAATGTGTTTAATCATGTTCTTATGTTAAATATGTTCATGTTCATGTTTTGTTAATCTTTTACGTCAAAACATAAAGGTTACATTCCATGCATATTCAAAGATGATTGTTTAATCTCAAGATCTTGTGTAGTTATCACTAGAAATGTTTTACAAGCAAGGTTGTCATTTGAAAAGCATTTTTGGAACTTGTTTTTGATGATTTCAGGTCATAACAAGTTGGTCATGTTCATCATATTGTGGTTTTACACATGCTTAACGTCTTAAATGAAAGTTTCAAGTGTTTATGTATATTATTTTATCATAACGACTACAAAAGAATAAAAAGGATTGAAAAGGTGTTCTTGAGCATGTTAAGGTTGAAATGAACTCCTAATGTCTTTAAGAATCTGATCTCTATGATTCTATGTGCATGCTTAAGTGTTTCATGCTTTGCATGTGTTAAGTACTAGAAATAGTACTTAACATGATGATATCTTAAGGAAATAACGTAAGTCTCGATCTTAAATCCAACACACGTGGTTTGAGTCTTGTTGGGTTCATGACTACATAGTGCTCATTTCTTTCTGCTTATGACTTTGAATGACAGTCCAAGTTGTACATATTCGATCTTTGTTGCATAAAATGATTTTCTGCAGTAAAATGAGGTCATGCGACCGCGTGGTAGTGCCATGCGATCGCATGGACCTATGCGACCACATTTCTTTGACATGCGGCCACATGCACCTTTATTCCAGTTCAGTTTATTGTTTCTCATGTTTAAACCATTTCCAAACACTTTGACACTTACCTAAGTTATGAAAGCTATAAGAAATATTATTTGACATATTATATATCTTGTAGCTGGATTTGAACATGGTTAAGTGGATCTGTGTTATAACTTGTGATTCTATACTTACGTGTTATGTTTGATTGTCAATCAGAGGCTCGATAACTCAAGGGATGATTCATATGACAATATGATTTGTGAGTATTAGAGAGAACAACATGCTGTGTGCTTTACAGCAATTTATCAAGTCATCAACAATTTAATTAAAACAAATATTGCCATAACTAGCCAGGATGACTCTGAAGCCTGAGTGATCTTTTCCTTGATTATCTAGCTGTTTGCTATTATACTGTTTGTATAAACTATTTTCTATAATTAATCCTAATCTGATAAATCACTTGTAATTGTTTAATTACCAAACAATGATGATGTTTGAATACTAGTACTTGCCAAAGTTTTGTCCGTGTGGTTCGACGCTCGGTCTTACCCGATCTATACTACTACTGACCAGGTCATACTTGCCTGAGTCATGTGTAGTATTTATTTAGTAATTCCATTTTACAAATTTTAAAACACTAGGGTGAAAAAGCTTTTAATCATCTTAAAAAACTCGTACACGGGCTACACACCAAATTTTTGGCGCCGTTGCCGGGGATTCATTTTGGCAATATTAGAAAAGATCTAATTGTTAATTTGGTTGTTTTTTTTCTACTTGCTACCTGTTTTTGGTATTATTATTTTATTTTTAGTTTAGTTTTCCTTGTTTTCTGTTTTATTTTCAATTATGTGTGTTTACTCAAAGCAGCTAAACGAAAGTTACAAGTTTTTCCGTGCTTGTCTCGCATTGTTTAAAACGTAGATTAAAATACTTGAGCAACAAGCATTGTCTACTACTAGTCTAGCAGACATTGATTTAATCTTAGCCGAAATTGACTATTGTGAACACATGGTGATGATCACTAAAATTAATATCGACTATATTCTCAACATGCCTATCATTTAGTCGATTTCCTATTTTTCATCCTTATCATTCCCAAATTGCTTTCTTTTCCTGTGTTTAGCTTTCTTTTTGTTTCCGTACATTTTCTTTCTTTTCGTCTTCCTTTATGTGTGAATACACTGCTGATCTTTGGAGAAGGATTAAAGAGTACCGTAATAACATCAAAAGTTCTGAAATCCTCTTAAAATCTTTCGAAGAAGCTTTGCAGTCCAAAACCGACCCTCAAGAAATTGAAAGATTGAGAAATCGCATTCGCCACTAACATATTTTGATTTATCTCGATCAAGCTTTCATCCGAAGGATCATGGCTCGTACTCTAACTTTTTAACTTTCTGAAGTCTCTAGTTGTGTTTAAAATTTGTTTCACTCATGTGTGTCTATTCTGAGAAATTTCGAAAATTAATTAAGTATTACCATAACAATCTCAAAATATTTGACCAGAACATCGATGAACTTGAGATAAGGGCAGAATCTACCAACAACTATCAGGAATTGAAACAAATTGAAATCGAAATCAATCATTGGGAATACATGAAGGCAGGTGTTCAGCGTCATATTACTCAAAATTTCACACTCCTTAGTATTTGAAATTTTTGTTCAGTCTTTTCCCTCTGATCATGTTTGTCCGTTTCGAAAATCTTCAAAAGAGAATTAGTAATTATCGTATCAAAATTGATCTTCTTGAAAATCAAATTTGGGCTTTAGGATACGAATTGCTCTTTGAAGTTGACATCTTTGAGATCTATCAGATTCACGAACAAATTCGTCAATTAAGGGAACAACAGAATTCCATTAGAGATAGCCTTCAAAGACTTTTAAGCAATCGTTTCTTCTCTTAGTGGTCAAGGGTTTCGTTTTCTTGTTCTTTTGTATTTTAGTTGTGTGTTTCCTTCCTGTATTTTAACTTTAGTTTGTATTTTCCATTTTCTTGCAAAATCTACATCATCTCTTTTGTTCTCTCTTGAAAAATTGAGCCCGTTGAACCTTACGCAGAGCCTGAACGCGAATTTAGACGTCGCCGACGTCTAGCACGTAGACGAGCCGCTCAAAATCGTATCCACAATATGGCTGATATTCCACCAAATACTAAAACATTAGGAGATTTCGCATGTCCGACTCTTAATGGAATGCATGCACGTTCGTCCTCCTGTCACCGCCAACAATTTCGAAATTAAGCCAAATATCAATCAAATGGTTCAAAACACAGTTCAATTTCACGGTTTACCCGAAGAGGATCCTAATAATCATCTTCAAAATTTTCTCGAGATCTGTGATACGTTCAAGATGAACGGTGTCTTTCAAGACGCTATTCTCTTACGTCTTTTGTCAGGATCGGATATATTATATCAAATAACAAGAACTAACTTTTAAACAATAAATCAGAGTAATATAAAAGTTAATCTTTAACTATGATCACAATCAACTAAGAAGTTGCGGAATCACACTTAATTGATTAAAGAAGGTTTTAAACAAAGATTAATTCAATCAAACAGTAGTTTTATTAACCAACCAGAATGATTACAAAAGCAAACTTCACCCCCAATCTAACTTATTTTGTTAGACGAAGAACACAGACTGTTCTTAGGTTTCAACAAGAAACTTAGAGGCTAAAACACTTTCAGAAAAATAAATAACAATAAGAACAAATGCTTTGAATAATGAGATCAAGTCGTCATATCAATTGATCATCTAATGAAGTATATATAGACTCTTGATCCTCCTTGAATTGTTGACAGTTAGGTAATCTTCTATCTTCTGAGATAATCTTGTTAATCTTCAAAGTATTTCGAGATATCTTCTAAGATAGGATTTTCCAAATATAGCTCAACAGAAACTGTTTAATGAACACAACAGTTCTTTAGTCTTCTAACAGTCTTCAGCTTCAAGGTCTTCTAACAGTTTTGACTTTGCCGACTAACAGTTCTGAACTTTTGAACTAACAGTTGTAAATCTTGCAGCAATTGTTAGTTACAACTGTTATCACCAAAACACTCTAACAGTTTTTACCTTTGCATGTTCAACAGTTTCAATAACTTAGCGAATTTCCCAACAATCTCCCCCTAACTTAAAGTATTGAACAATACACTTAAGTTGTTTTATAGGGTTCAACCATAGAAACATTCACATAAGCAAAGAACACATTAACATTAATTTTGCAAAGTAAAATTGTTATACTCAAAATATGAAAGAAAAATTACATTTTCTCTTTCTCTATCAGCTCCATTCTTTCTTTCAGTCTTCTTCCCAGATCTTCCCTTAACCTTACAGGACCATAGAACCTTGCCTTTACCATGTACATCAGCTTGGTCCTACTGTGATCAACAAAATTAAGATCAAACCACTGGGTTTTAGCATTGTTTGTCACAAGACTATACACCCTTGATCTTTCAAAAACTTTCACAATCGATATAGGAAATCTTTCATCACTTGTCAGTATTGACATTACTCTCTGTGGATTGCATATACTCGATAAATGTACCAAAAATACTTTTATCTCAATTTCAGCATCCTTTCCAAAATGACTTACCCCATATTCATACATTTCTTGTACATCTCTCCTGGTCACACTATCCATCATTGCAGAGAAACTGACATAGCTTTCAATTGGTTCCACCTCTCTAACAATGGTGACACCCTGCTTTCCAGTTTCCACTCTCAGCATTTCAAACCTCCATTCTTTGATATGAGACTTTTGAGCTTCAAATTTATCAATTCTTTCTTTTATCTCTTTTGAGAGTCTTTCTTGCAAAATAGTTTTGACCAAGCCTGTTTTGACTTTTTCTTCAGACTGTTGGGGTTTTTGGACTGATTGGGGTTTCTTCTTTTCCACTACTGGCTTGGGAGGTGGAACTGTTTTCCTTTTTACAACTCTTTTTCTTTTTACTCCCTTACCAGCAGCTTCCTTTACTTTCTCTTCTTCATCAATCTGAGTAGTAATCTCATCAGCCAGCTTCTTTGCTATCTCAAAATCAGTCTGTTCTTGTTCTTTTAGCTCAGCTGCTAGCCTTAATGCAAATTCATGATCACGCTCTTCTTGTTGCTGTCTTGAAAGCTTGAGTTTAGGACAAACAACAACAATTTCTTTACCTTTGCCTGAAACAGGAGGCAACTCATATTCTTTCTTTCCTTCCTGGATGACTATCCCTTTATATCCTTTCTTTGGTGGTAAAGATTCTAACGTAGCAACCTTTCCATCAAGCCATCCATCATCAATTTTATGTGCCATTCTAGAAGAACTTATTCCCAGATATTGAGCACTAATATCAACCAAATAGTTCTGCTTAACTGTTGACCACGATTTGAAAATCTCAGTGCTTGGAATATCTGCAGTTGATACCATCCTGTTGATTAGCATCCTATCAACACTTGAAAGCTGTTCTTCTTCTTCTTCATTAATCACTTGGACACTTGCAACTGTTAGTTGATTTGAAGTTACAACTGTTGGTTGTGATGTTGCAACTGTTTGATCATTTGGAGCAACACCTGTTTGTTTATCCTGTGAAACTGTCTGCTTAACTTCTTCCTGCTTGGATTTTCTTCTTCCTTTAGCTTGAGCAGTTGAAGAGATTTTCACCAAGGATTTGGGTTTAAGCAACATCTCATGAGTATGAAGAACATTTGTTGCTTTCTTCAGATTCTCATCAAGAAAGTTCAGCTTCTTATCTTGTCTTATTAACACCTCATTGTGAACTGCTACCACCTTGAGTACTTCGGTTGCCTTCTCCAACTGTTTAGTCAGTTCTTTTATCTTCTCATCTTGAGAAACTATCCTTTTGTTTTGAAGAGCAATCCTTTTCTTTAGATGTAAATGAGCAGCAAGGTAAGGTGCAAAGTTAGGATCCGTCAATGCATGTTGTTTCAGTCTAGTCTCAATGTCAGTTAGTGTTTCCACTGTGACCATATCATCGACATTTTTCACTGGTGGCTTACTCCCCTGAGTATCACCATCAGTACCCCTCTTTTCTTGGTTCTGGGGATTACCAGAAACTGTTTTACTAGTCTCTGTTGCCATGGTTGAGGTCTTAGCTATGTTAACACTGTCCTGTTTATCCCTTGCAGATAAAACAGTAGTGTCAGCCTCAAAGACCATATGATCACCCTCTTGAGGAATGATCACCTCCTCATTGTGCCTGGGAGACAGCACCAAAGGTTCCCTTTCGATATTCTGCACAGGTAAATGCACCTGTGCAGGGCTAACAGTTTGGGGTTCTCTAACTGTGGTGGAAGGAGCACCAACAGTTTTCCTCTTCTTTCTAAATATTTTTAGTGCAGGGGCTTGTGTTGTAGCTCTTTCAAAAGAAGCAGGTTGGAAATTTTGAGTATCTTGGACTGTGGGTTCCAGTGTTGGTGGTGTAGCAATACGATGGGTTTCAAGCTCAACACTGGCAGTCCTGTTTCTTGACAGAAACTCCACCATTTCAGAGAGTGGAGGAGTTATGGCACCAGAGAAACTCTTGCCATTAATCAACAGTTTGCTCAAAGTGGAAGCCACATGAGCAGAGGGAATAATGACCCTCTTGTGTGTTTTCAGATTTGGCAACAAAAAGTTTAACAATACTTGCACAAATCGAGGATACATCAAAAAGAGACCATACTTGGTCCCTAGATGTTTTACCATGCCATTGAAAATTAATTTTGAGAAATTGAAGCAACGATTGTTGAACGTAATCCAAAGGCTTTCAAAATCTTGCAAAGACCAAAGCACCCTTTAAAAGCTTAACAGTTGACGGACAAAAATGAACTAACAGTTGAGAAACTGTTTTCATAAGATAACAGTTGAGAAACTGTTTTCATAAGATGTAACAACTGTTATTCAAAAGTTCACTCCCTTTTGTTTGATCATTTATATGAATTGACAGTTGTTTAGGATTTACAACTGTTCTTTATTTCTCGCCCTTAGTTGACGAAATTCTCCCCCTCAGTTGCACATGGACTTTGTCTAACAGTTGCCGAAGCCATATGCTAACAGTTGAAAAACTGTTAGTATTGATTGAAACAGAAATGTGCAACTGTCAAACAAACTTTCGGCTCACATATATCAAATGCTGAAGCAATAAAAATAAAACATTAGAGAACACAGTCATCAACATAAGATATATTTTATTCAAGATAATCACAATTGAGCTACAATAAGTTTAAAAGAAAAACAAAACTGTCTTGTACTATAGATCTAAACACAGCTTATAAGAACTGTCTTAACTCCTAGATCTACATATGACAAATGATTGATAACAGTTTGTATCATCAAATCTGAACTTTAAGGGAAGACAATCATCATCACATTCACATTCTTGCTCAAGACTGTCTTCGTTATTTAAGAATCGAGTTCAGAATAGCCTCTACAGTGTCACCATCGTCTTACTGAGAAGCCTGTCTTTAAAGAATGGTCATGTAATACACGAGCCATTGTTGGTACTGCTTATCTAATTGTGCAAGGCCGTCTCGTAGGTGTGGGAGAACAATGATCTACACCGTAAGTGTAGACAACTTTCTCAGTCAACTGTTGATAAGCCTTAGACAATTGTCAAAACATACTACCTACCAATGGGTGTGCAGTAGACCTTCTCATCTTATGCATCACCAGAGACGATTGTCATAATTTGCCTCGTGGGTGTGCAGTGGAACTAGTCATCGAAGACAGTGACTTCCACTGCCTCATCATCTGAGGCCCTCTGGTGGTTACGAGTATTATATCTTCGAACATTGAACCACACTACGGAGTTTGTAGTGCCTGCTAGGTTCAAGACGAATCTTAGACAACATGGTGTAGGCAATTCATGAAAGAGAGTGAAATTTTCAAAATCACCTCTTATACGAATATGATCAATTTGTTTATTTGGCCTACGTGGATCTGGATATTGTGTCAAGGGAAACCTATCCCGATCATCATGCATCCCAAGAACACATGATGAGTGATGCCAAAGCTCATGCATTCTTACAAATGGGGCAGGGATGGTTACATAACTTTGTCTAACATTAATATCTTTGAGGGGTATTAGAAAAAGTTAGTATCCATTTGCAGAGAGAAGAGTGTGCAAATGTAGGTGTGATTTGTGAAGGATGGGTGCAAGACTATTTATAGAGAAACTAGGAGGCATTAATGTCCGTTAATAGCCATTAATGACCATTAATATCCAGTAATTTCCATTAATAGCATGCAATGACAGGTCATATCAAATGCACTATAGAACAAGCAAAAGGACTCACCTTTATCAGTTTGGAACTGTTGATTCAAGAAAGTGAATTTACCTTTACCTCATAACAAGGACAGTCACGAGTGTGAAGAACTGTTTGTGAGACAGGTCAGCAGATATGTCCAAAAATGATGTGTGAAATTGCATTTCCCTCTCTGAATACTTAAAGGATAACAGTTGTTAGAAAACGTAACTAACAGTTGCAAACTGTTAGTGTGAAAAACATGGAATAATGAACAACTGTTAGTCCAAGTTAATCATTCCAATGTTGGAAATCAAAAAGTTGAATCTGCTCACATCAAAAGCTTTAGTGAACAAATCAGCTAATTGATCATCAGTATGAATTTTCATAACTTGGATTAATCTCTTTTCATTGCAGTCTCTTATGAAGTGAAATCTGATTTCAATGTGCTTGGTTTTAGAATGCTTCACTGGATTATTAACTATGCTAATAGCACTGGTGTTATCAACATAAATAGGAGTATTTAAGAAAGACAAACCATAATCCAGAAGCTGATTTTGGATCCATAACACTTGTGAACAGCAGCTTGATGCAGCAATGTATTCAGCCTCAGCTGTTGAAGTTGAAACTGTTGTTTGTTTCTTGCATTGCCATGAGACCAGCCTTGATCCAAAGAATTGACATCCTCCAGAGGTTGATTTTCTGTCCACATTGGCTCCACCATAGTCACTATCAGAATATGCCACCAAATCAAAAGGTGAATCTTTAGGATACCAAAGTCCCAATTTTGGTTGGCCTTTGAGATATCTAAAGATTCTCTTTACAGCAAACAGGTGTGACATCTTCGGACTGCATTGGAACCTGGCACAAACACAAACAGCAAACATTATATCAGGTCGAGAAGCAGTTAAGTACATTAATGAACCAATCATTGATCGATAGAGGTGTATATCAACATCCTCCCCCTCAGAATCTGCTCCCAACTGTTTGTGTGTTTCCATTGGAGTACTTGCCAGCTTCACATCTTGATAGCCAAACTTGTCCAATATGTCCTTGACATACTTAGATTGGCTTAGAAAAATACCAGTGGGCTTCTGTTTGACTTGTAATCCCAAAAAAAATGTGAGTTCACCCATTGAACTCATCTGAAATCTTTTGTGCATAATGACTTCAAATTCTTTGCACAAGCTGTCATTTGTGGATCCAAAGATTATATCATCAACATAGATTTGAACAAGCAAAATATCTGTTTTAACAATCTTTGTAAACAATGTTTTGTCAATTGTGCCTCTCTTAAAACCATTCTCAAGGAGATAGGATGACAATGTCTCATACCAAGCTCGAGGAGCTTGATGTAGACCATATAGGGCTTTATCTAACCTATATACCTTGTCAGGGTACTTTGAGTCTTCAAAGCCAGGGGGTTGACACACATATACCTCCTCATCAATAGTGCCATAGAGAAAAGCAGACTTGACATCCATTTGATACACCTTAAATCCTTTGAAGCATGCAAAAGCAAGAAATATCCTAATGGCTTCAATCCTTGCAACAGGTGCAAAAACATCATCATAGTCTATTCCTTCCTCTTGTGTGTAGCCTTGTGCAACCAGTCTTGCTTTGTTCTTGATAACAATTCCTCTTTCATCTTTCTTGTTTCTGAACACCCACTTGGTGCCAATTACTCTTTTACCTCTTGGAAGCTCAACCAACTTCCAAACTTGCTGAATTTGAAATTGTAAGAGCTCCTCTTGCATTGCCTCTACCCATGAAGAATCTTTCAATGCCTCAATTGCTTTCTTTGGTTCTATTTGAGACAAAAAGCAAGCATTCACGTCAAATTGGGCAAGATCCACACCACTATTTTCATTTTGCAGCATATTTCTTGTTCTGATAGGAGTGGTTGGATTTCCAATTATTTGTGATATTGGATGAATCTTGTGAACTCTTGATGTAGGAATGTTTTCTTCAGTCAGTTCATCCCCTAGATTAGATAGATCAAATTCACATTCACTTGAATTTTCAGCGTTATCACACACTTGATCAGCAGAGTCAGTGTGATGTTGAGGATCATGGGATTCCATGTCCTTTAAAGATTCAGCATCCATCAATGGATCAACAACGTTGGAGAACTCTTGTTGAAGCATAGGAATCACAACAAAGTCTTCAGTAACTTTGTTTGAACCAACAGTTGTTGGTTTTGAGCTAACAGTATCAAAACTGTTTGGGCTGGAGGAAGATGTTTGATGACTTTCACCAACAGTTGTTGGGGTACCTGTAGCTGTTTCAGTAGAATACTCAAAAGAAAGAGATTTAGACAATGCATCAATATCAAATAACCAATCAGGTCCATTACCTGCAATATTGATCCTATTTTCATTGAAAGAGATATTCATACTCTCTTCTATGATTCTAGTGACATTGTTAAAAACTCTATAAGCTTTACTTTGAGTGGAGTATCCTACAAAGAAACCTTCTTCAGCCTTACTCTCAAACTTGCCTAACTGTGACTTGGTATTAAGGATAGTGCACGGACAACCAAACGGTTTGAAGAAGTTGATTAAAGGTTTTCTCTTGAGAAACAACTCATAAGGAGTTTTCTCTTTGGACTTGACTACTTGTACTCTATTCTGAACATAGCAGGCAGTGTTCACTGCTTCTGCCCAGAATGTCATTGGAAGTCTAGAATCGGCTAACATTGACCTAGCAGCCTCTATCAAAGTCCTATTCCTTCTCTCAGCAACTCCATTCTGTTGGGTAGTCCTAGGAGCACTAAACTGTCTTTCAATACCTTTACTTTCACAAAAACTGTTTAGCTCATAGTTCTTAAATTCAGAACCATTGTCAGATCTAATGACTTTCACCTTCAAATCAGATTGATTTTCAATTTTAAGAATAAGGGACTTAACGAACTCAGTTGTTTCATCCTTTGTTCTAAGAAATTGAACCCATGTGAACCTGGTGAAGTCATCAACTATGACTAAACAATATGCTTTCTTCCCTATACTCATCACAGATGTAGGACCAAAAAGGTCCATGTGTAACAATTGTAAAGGTGCAGTAATAGAAGAAACTTCTTTGGTCTTATAAGAAGTTTTGTGTTGCTTGCCTTTAAGACATGCCACATAATGATCATCACATGAGAACTCTTTTTGGGGCAAACCTCTTACCAAACTGTTTTTAGCTAACAAGTTCATGGTTTTAAAATTCATGTGACACATCCTTCTATGCCAAATGGCAGACTCATCATAAGATGCTTTGGAGAGTAAACAGCTTAACACATTCTGTTTAGCAATCTTTTGTGGATTAAGACAATATACATTATCTTTTCTAGGTGTTCTTAATAGAACATCCTTCTCATTTAATTTAAAATCTTTTGAAAGAATAATGCATTCTGAATCTGTAAACAAAACTTTGTTTCCATTGTCACAGATTTGAGATACACTTAACAGATTGTACTTAAGCTGTTCAACAAAGAAAACATCATTAAATGTAAGTGTACCTGCCTCAACAGCTCCTTTACCTGTGATTTTTCCTCCCTCTGGATTTCCTCCAAATGCTACAAATCCTCCATTGATTCTTTTGAAATCCTTCAAACATTGTGGATTTCCAGTCATGTGCCTTGAGCATCCACTATCCACATGCCAGATAGATCCATGATTGGCCCTATGAATGCTCTGCACAAATAAAATCAGTTAGTAGCAGGAAGTACCCAGGCCATGCAGGTCTTGGGTACACCGTTCAAGTCATAATACTTAAACAGAGTTTGGTTCTTTTTTATTTCATCCAACTTAGATTTCTCTAATTTGTGTGATGAATACTTTGTAAGAACATGTGGTTTCCAACTGTTGTGATTTACAGTGGATACCTTTGAACAAACAACTGGTGGAGTTGATAAAACAGATGAATCAACTTGTGATTCCTTTTGATTTTCAGTATGAAGAACAGTCTTACCCTCTCCAGAATCAGTTTGTTTTTGAATTTTCATCCAAGCCAAACCAGCAGTTTTTGGTTTTGCTAAAACAGTTTTGGAACTGTTAGTTGGTTTGGATGTAACAGTTTTAGAACTGTTTGCCAGTTTTGGCTTAGCAGTCTTAGAACTGTTGATCTGTTTTGACTTAACAGTTTTAGAACTGTTATTCTGTCTTTTGGGACTTTTGTTTTGAGTGCCATTGGTCTGTGGGTTATAGTAACAGTCTTGAACTAAATGATTAGATCTTCCACAAATGTAGCACTTTTTGGTTTTCACAATAGGTAAACTAGTTCTTTGTGACCAGAATTGGTTCCTATTTCTTTGATTTCCTCTAACAGCTGCAGACTGAGGAAACTTTTGGACACCATGTTTTTGACATGTGCATGCAGGCACTTCAGTATGCCTTTTCTTAGATTTGGGTTTAGCCTGAGGTTTTGCAACTTCCTTCTTCTTCCTAGTATACACAACTTCACCAACTTTCTCCTTTCTTTTGGCTTTAGTACTAACAGTTGGGCTTTTTAGCTTAGAACTGTTTGGGTTCTTGTTGGAACTGTTAGTGTAAAGATGGGGACTATTTGTAACAGTTGTGGAACTGCTAATAGAGTTAACAGTTTTTGAGGATTTTGGCTCATTGGTGAGGGGTTCAGTGGATGCTTTTACAAACACCACAGGTTGTAAAGATGATTTTGTGGGAATGGGCTCACACAGGATGTGATTTTCATATGGAATACCTTCATCCTTCTTCACAACTTCCTCATTATCTTCAACACTTACTACTGACACAACTTCATCTTCATAACTCTCAAACTTTGGATCAGCTGACTTAAGTTCATCTTCCAAAGGTTCATTAACATATCTGTCAGCTACCTCAGACATTGGAGTTATGTAGTTTTGGTTGTATGGAGGTGGGGTTTGTTTGTATCCTAGGCCAGTTTTCACCTTGTCTCTCACTTGAGATTGTAGCAGAGTCTCAAGTTTAAGGTTTGCAGCCCTGAACATTCCAAGATCAATGTCCACACCCTCCAATTTCTTTGTGAGTTCATTCACCTTGCTTTCTTTTTCAACTAACTTCTTTTTCAGACTATCAATCTCATCTTGAAACTGCTCTTTCTCCCACTTATGATATTTTCTATCATAGTCCATTTGCAGTTCATTAGCCTGATAGTCTTTAATTTTCTTTTCAAAATCTTCTATCACAGCAGTATACTCATACCTTCTCTCCTCCATTTTACTTAGAGCAGCACATACTTTCTTATTGTGCTCTCTAAATCTCTTAACAATAGCTCTACATTCACCAGGACATAGTTTAGAAGATACCTATATGTCCTCAGATTCTGGAGAATCCATCTTGATGGAGGAGTCAGTCAATGCCATCAAAGCTTTGTTGCTGGTAGCCTCCTCTGCTTGATCACTCCAATCAAATCCATGGCCTTCTTGTGAGACCAATGCTGAGGAGGTATGGTTCTGAGTTTGCCTCTGACCTTGATTCTGAACTTGTCCACCAGATTTGCATTCTCTTGCAAAGTGGCCAAGTTGTTGACATTTGAAGCATCTAACCTTTGACTTGTCAAATCCAGCCTTGCCATCAGCTCTGAAGTTCATGTTTTGCCTTCCAGTTCTTTTAATGAATCGCTTGGCTCTAACGGTAAGCATGGCCATCTGCCATTTGAGATCCATTTCCTCAAGATCATCAGGGTGCACTTGTTCAAGATCCTCATTGGTGAGGGTTGAATGAGCATGGCTGGCAAGAAAAGCTTCAAGAACTGCATCTGGAGTATTCATATCTAGTCCAACACCAGAACTAGTACCTGCACCACTATCAAGAGAGTTAGTTAATGAATGGTTTGATTCCATACCTGAGGAAGATAGGAGAGCAGCATTATGACTAGGGATAGCAGTTTTTCTTTTTCCCTCTATCTCTCCCTCAAACACTATCAAACTATTATAGAGGTCATCTAACTCTATGTCTTCAAGAGAATCCTTGGTTCTCCATTGTGCAGCAAACACAGTCCATTCATCACCTAGAGACCTAAGAAATTTTCTATTTATCTCATCTTGATCAAGCCTAACCTTAGCACTCTCCAGTTGACTCACCAGTTTGTAAAACCTATCAAAGATTTGGGTGATACTCTCATTCTTCCCACTGGTGAAGTTCTCATAGGCTTGTTTAAGAAGATCTCTTTGGTTTCTCTTAGAACTAGCATTCCCAGCAAACCTCTTTTCCAGAGCATTCCAAAGTTCATGAGCATCATCAAATTTCTTGAATTGATGTTGATACTCATTGGGAATTGCAATCTGAAGGATGCTGAGGGCTTTCATCTCAATCATTCTACTTTTCTTTTCAGCATCTGTCTTGGGTGGTGGTTTCTTCTTTGGTTTTCCATTCTCATCCAGTTCAATGGTATTAGTAGGAACAGTTTCAATGATTTGCCAAACATCATAGTCCATTAGTTGGACATGCTGTTTAATTCTTAGTTTCCACATCTCAAAATCAGATGGTTTGAGCATGGGAACACGAATGTTGGACCCTGATCCACTGTTATCAGAAGAACCTCCCGAATCCATTGAAACAAATTGATTTAAAAAAAAAAAACAGTTTGAAAAATAAAGCAAGGTAAAGCAAAAACCTTCAACTGGTGATCAAAGGAACCTTAATGATAAGGCTCTGATACCACTTGTCAGGATTGGATATATTATATCAAATAACAAGAACTAACTTTTAAACAATAAATCAGAGTAATATTATAACAGTTCTGAACTTTTGAACTAACAGTTGTAAATCTTGCAGCAATTGTTAGTTACAACTGTTATCACCAAAACACTCTAACAGTTTTTACCTTTGCATGTTCAACAGTTTCAATAACTTAGCGAATTTCCCAACATCTTTTTCCATTTTCACTCAAAAGTAAATCCAAGCTTTGGCTTAACTCCCTTCCTACTGGTTCCATCACTATATGGGACGATTTAGCCGAAAAATTTCTTTAGAAATATTTTCCACCTTCAAAAATGGCTAAACTTTGTAATGATATTCATCTTACTAGCAACAAGTGGGAGAATCTTTGTATGATACATGGGAAAGGTATAAGGATTTACTACATCGATGCCCTCATCACGGATTACCAATATGGCTTCAAGTTCAAACATTCTACAATGGTCTGATAGTGGCTACACGCCAAATGATCGATGCAGCAGCAGGAGGCGCAATCACTAACATTTCTCAGCAAATTCAAATCCAACAAGGTTTGGGTTTATCTCAAAACCGTCAACCTATTCAGACTCGATCAAAGATTGAGAGCTTACTTGACAGATTTTCCTCAGCTGTCGAAAGTCGTTTCGTCCATCATGAAAACGACATGAAAGTTCTTAACGCTTCATTCAAAAGGCTAGACAATCAAGTAAGCCAAATAGGTAACTCGGTTTCGGAGTGATGACTGGGTGGTCTACCTAGTAACATCGAGGCCAATCCTAGGGCCGATGTTAAATCTACCATTCTCAGAAGTGGTACTACCATGGTCCCACCTCTGATGCCTCCAGTTGATCAACCAAACATCCCCGCCACATCCAAAGAAAATACAAACTCAGAATCTACTGAAACTCAAGTCCTAGTCGAGGGAACTAACGAAGCGCAAAATAGGCTACGCCCAGCAAGTACTACGCAAGATAAGCCCCCGATTCCAAAATATCAGCCCAGGATTCCTTATCCTCAGCGACTAAAGAAGGAACAAATAGATGAGCATTACAAAAAATTCCTCGAACTTTTCAAACAGCTCCACATCAACATTCCATTTTTTGAAGCTTTGGCTTAGATGCCAAAGTATGCCAATTTCCTTAAAGATCTGCTGAGTAATAAAAGAAAATTGGAAGATCTGTCAACCGTCATTCTTAGCGAAGAATGCTCAGCTATCCTGCAAAACAAACTTCCGGTGAAGAAGACCGACCCAGGTAGTTTCACAATTCCTTGTCAAATAGGGCAACTTTATGTTAATAATGCTTTAGCCGATCTAGGGGCTAGCATTAATCTCATGCCTTATTCCGTGTTTGCAAAGCAAGGTCTAGGTGAACCTAAACCAACCAAAATGTCTATCCAGTTAACTGACCGATCCGTCAAATATCCACGAGGGATTGTTGAAAACCTTCTTTTTGAAGTTGATAAATTCATCTTCCCTGTTGATTTTGTTATCCTTGACATGGATGAGGAAAAAAAATTTCCTCTTATCCTAGGACGACCATTTTTGGCTACTTCTCGAGCACTTATTGATGTTTGTGATGGTAAACTTTCTCTTAGAGTAGCTGACCAGGTTGTTACCTTTGATATCCATAAATCCATGAAGCAACCAGTTATTCAAGATGACGCCCTATACTTTGTTGATACCTCTGATCAATATCATCTTGATTGCATACCTATTTCTTCTGAGAAATACGTGCTAGACACGCAGATTCTAGAGAAAGGTTCTCTTCCAAAGGACCTAACGCAACTTGAGCTGTATCAACCAGTTATTAATGCTATCCCTAAAGATGCATTAATTTTTGAGACTTTTGAAACTCTTGATGTTGATAAAGTGCCTCATTCATAGCCTTCTATTATTGAGCCTCTAGCACTTGAGTTAAAAGAGCTCCCATCACATCTAGAATATGCTTTTCTAGATAGTGATTCCAAACTACCTGTAACCATAGCTTCTGACCTCACATCTGATGAGAAAGTGAAGCTATTGAATGTGCCCAAGAAGCACAAGACCGCTATTGCATGGAAACTTTCCGACATTATAGGAATTATTCCTTCTTTATGTACACACAAAATCCTAATGGAGGATAACCACAAGACAAGTGTGCAAAGACAGAGAAGACTAAATCCACATATGCAAGAAGTGGTTAAAAAAGAAGTCATTAAACTCTTGGATGCGGGTATGATTTATCCTATATCTGATAGCCCTTGGGTTAGCCCAGTCCAACTCGTTCCTAAGAAAGGAGGTATGACAGTGATCACTAACGAGAAAAACGAGTTAATTCCCACTCGCACTGGAACCGGGTGGCGTGTTTGTCTCGATTACAGAAAGCTGAATGACACAACTCGTAAAGTTCAATCCCACTCCCATTCATTGATCAAATGATTGAGAGACTGGCGGGTAATGCCTTCTATTGTTTTCTTGATGGTTTTTCCGGGTACTTTCAAATTCCAATTGCCCCGGAGGATCAAGAGAAAACCGCATTCACTTGCCCCTATGGTACATTTGCCTATAGGCAGATGCCATTTAGCTTATGTAATACCCCAGCTGCTTTTCAGCGCTACGTGACAGCGATATTCCATGATATGATCGAAGAATGTGTCGAAGTTTTTATGGATGACTTCTCTGTTTTCGGAGATTCGTTTGACAATTGTCTTCTCAATCTGGAAAAGATGTTGTCCAGATGTGAAACTACCAATCTCGCTCTCAATTGGGATAAATGTCACTTCATGGTGCGAGAAGGTACTGTTCTAGGACATAAGATTTCTAAACCGGGAATTGAGGTCGATCGTGCTGAAATCGATGTCATTTCTAAGCTACCTCCCACGATGAATGTCAAAGGCATTCGAAGTTTTCTTGGTCATGCCGGTTTTTATCGTCGTTTTATCAAATACTTCTAAAAAATATCGCGACCTCTGACCTATCTTTTAGAAAAAGATGCTCCATTTGTTTTCTCTTCTGAATGCATGAAGGCATTCAACACTTTGAAAGAGAAACTGACAAACGCCCCTATTTTGACCAGTCCTGATTAGTCACTTCCGTTCAAATTAATGTGTGCCGCAAGTGATTTTGCTGTCGGTGCAGTACTAGGTCAGAGAAAATAAAATTGTTTTCATCCGATACATTATGCAAGGAAAACCCTGACAGAAGCCCAGGAGAACTACACAGTAACAGAAAAAGAGTTATTGGCCGTCGTCTTTGCTTTTGATAAATTTCGGTCTTATTTAATTATGTCTAAGACTGTGGTTTTCACTGACCATTCTGCCTTGCAATTCTTGTTTTCCAGACAAGACGTTAAACCCCGCCTTATTAGATGGATACTCTTGTTACAAGAGTTTGATATTGTAATAAAAGACAAGAGAGGTATAGAAAATCTTGCCGCCGATCATCTTTCGTGTCTTGATAATCCAAACCTTGAGGTTTTGGATGAATATGCCATTCAGGATACATTTCGTGATGAATTACTGCTAGCGTTTCATAATTCTAATAATGCCCCATTGTTTGCAGACTTTGCAAATTATTTAGCAGTAGGGGTATTAGAAAAATGACTCCCACATCAGCAGAGGAAAAGATTCTTTTCACGGATAAAATTTTATTTCTGGGAGGATCCCTATCTATTCAGGATAGGTGCAAACCAGATCATACGTCGATGCGTGAGCGGTGAAGAAGCAATGGACATCCTAGAACAATGTCACTCAGGACCTATTGGAGGCCATCATGGACGTGTTTCAACAGCTAAGAAGGTCCTTGATTATGGTTTCTATTGGCCTACTCTGTTTAGGGATGCCCGTGAATTTGTAAAATCCTATGACCCATGTCAAAAATCTGTAAACATCTCATCACGCAATGAGATGCCCCAAAACCCTATCCAAGTTTGTGAAATTTTTGATGTTTGGGGGATAGATTTTATGGGTCCTTTTCCAAATTTCCATGAAAACAAGTACATTCTTTTTGCAGTCGATTATCTTTCCAAATGAGCCGAAACAAAGGCCTTACCAACTAATGATGCACAAGTTGTATGCAAGTTCCTGAAAAAGTTATTTTCCCGCTTTGGAATTCCGAGAGCATTAATAAGCGATCGGGGTACTCACTTTTGCAATACACAACTTGAAAAGGTATTAAAACGTTATGGGGTAACCCATAGGTTTTCTACTGCATACCATCCACAAACAAGTGGACAAGTTGAGGTTACTAATCGTGGTCTAAAGCCAATTCTTGAAAGAACCATAGGGAATAACCCAAAAGATTGTGCAAAAAATTAGATGATGTATTGTGGGCATTCAGAACCGCTCACAAAACGCCTATCGGAACCATACCCTATAAGCTGGTTTACGGTAAAGTGTGTCGCCTTCCCGTTGAACCTGAACATAGAGCATATAACCCTAAATCTTGATCTCACAATTTCAGCAGAGAATCGTCTATTCCAGCTGGAAGAACTCAGAATTCAAGCATACGAAAATTCCTTGTTGTATAAGAAAAGGACGAAACTATTTTATGATGCTTGCCTGAAGGGCAAGAAATTCCAGGCGGGTGATAGTGTGCTTTTATACAACTCTCGATTACGTCTTTTTCCATGGATATTAAAGTCTAGATTGACGGGTCCTTTTACAGTACATACTGTACATACACATGCAACTGTTGATATTACCAACTCTGAAGAAGTTACATTTAAAGTCAGCGGCCACCATCTAAAAAAGTATTTAGGTACCCCCATCCAGGATGAACCCCAAGAAACAATCCAACTACACCTCACTACACCTTAGTAAGTGTGTTTGGTCTTTTACCAGCAGACCTAAAAGAACTGGAAATGCTTTCCGTCGAATCAATTTCTCTTTTACTTGTCTATTTCTACGCACTCACTTACTTTCTGATATTCAGCGTGATATTTCCATGAGACTTGAGAAACATATAAGGAGAAATCAAAATTATGCCAAATTCTATAGAGGCACTTCACTTTGTGCGGCTAAAAGGCGTGCGAAATATGTAGGGAAGTGTTGGAAATGTGGTGCTCTGATTCATGAGGACGCTTGTAGGAATTGGCCAACTTATTCTGAATCAGAGTGTGCTAGTGCTCTTCGGGAAGATCATGTTAAGCTAAAGGCCGAGAGGGTCTTCAGGCCTAATTGTAATGCTAGTACGATGATTGATGAGTTGGTGAATCTTTGACTAAGCAAACTCGAGCCTAAGCCCCGCTAGAAATCCCTAAGTCATGCCTAAGTTACTGCCGTATATATCCTTATGTTTTCTCGGTTCTGTTCTCATTCAGTCTGGAGAGACAGGAAAACACTCCGCATTTCAACACGTTAAAATGTTTTCTTACACACTGTACTAATAGTGTGTTACTTGTATATACAGTCTGTTTGTCGGATGCCACTTTCTTGTTTCCGTTTCCCTTCCGCGTATTTTCTGTTTAATTTTGTTATGTTTGCTTTTCCGTATGTATAGTTGCTTTTTCGTAACATTTGCTTCTATCTTAATCTATCATGGAGTGTCAGATAGTGTTTCTTAATATATCATCATGGGTTGTATAACTGATTGAGCCAAACGAGACTTAAACGAAAAAATCAAAATTTATGAAAGTTTAGCCCTATGTGATCGCATAGAGAATCCATGCGATCGCATGGAACGCCGGCTATGTAAACAACCTTATGTGACCACATCCTTCATCGCATACACATACTCTCTCTCTCTAATTTCTCTCTCTAAACGCGACTTCCAAGCTTCCTCCGGCGATTCGAGCTTTTCTCCGTCATCTCCGGTCTGTTTTCTTCAAAAGAGGTACCAAAATGATCCTAATAACTCATAGATCATGATTATATGCGTAGATTCAAGTTTATTTTGCTTATATATGCATATTCATCGATCGATCAAACCCTAGGTTTTTTGTTTGTGTTTTTCGCGATCATGCGATCGCATGAAATACCCATGCGACCGCATGGTTGTTCGATTAGGGTTTTCATTTTAGCATTGTTTTGCGATCACATTAAAATACCATGTGACCGCATGGTATCGAAATTAGGGTTTTTCAATTACAACTGCTTTGTGGCCGTATGATATAACCATGCGATCGCATGACCCTGTTTTTTCTGCTGTTTTTCGTTTTCAAGCAAATCTTTGATCAAACCAACTTTCTTTTGAAATCCAGCAATATAGAACAACTCATTATCGATCAATGAACTATTCTCACCATAGTTAGCGATCCTGACTTGTGTCTATGTATATTCCAGTTATGGCGCGTAGACGACGCAGATCTCCAGTACGACCGACCGTTGACCCTCGTACACTACCATGTGTCCCGACACCTGATCTTGAGCCTGGGGCCGTGCCTGTCGAGCACCCAGGGGATGATGCCTTGCACCCCTATCTTTGATTTGACCAGGACGAGGATCGTACGGGTCGTGACTTTTGGTTAGCACAGGTGCACAAGCATGGATATGCGCACCTGAGGTATCTGAGGTGGGAGTGTTTGGACACTATTGCTCTTATATAGCGAGCTGCTGCTATAGCCGGACCTCATTGGAGGCATTTACTCACTATTGATAGCCAGGTGTGTACTAAGCTTACCATCGAGTTTTTCTCCACTTTTCACCTGGTATCACCTCTCACAGACTACGATCGACCGGATGCGCTTACATTCAGATTATGTAGAGCAGAGAGACAGTTGTCTCTGAGACAGTTTGCTTTACATATGGGACTTTATGTAGGAGACGAGCTGCAGTCCCCTGCTTTCACAGAGGGTATTACTGATTTTCCAGCCGGACTTTCTTATCTAGATGCATGGTCCGAGATTGGAAATGGGCCATATGGTGCGCCCATTCCCAAGAGCAGTTCGGTTCCTAATCCACTCTTCTACATCCTTCATCATGCTACTGCTTACTGCCTATCTGCCCGCACTGACTCTTCAGTGGGCAACATCTCCCACCGAGATTTGTTTTACCTTTACTGTTTTGCACATCAGCAGCCTGCCAAATCGCCGTGTGCCTGGCCCAACATCTGTTTACTATCAGCCGGCCGCGCGTTACGCAGGCTGTTTATGGTGGTGGTTTTGTCTACCATCTAGCGCAGGGCATGGATCTTGTTACTCAATAGGATCTGGAGGATCTTACTTTTACTGCCCCTACTTCTGCCATAGATATAGAGGTTTTTGCCCGTATGAGGGTAGTCACATGGGTACAGAACAGGTATGTTTTACTAGACCATCTGGGTCATCGTTGGATTCCACCTGGGCAACGGATTTTTGTTGATAATGAGCATGATGAGGGAGATTAGGGCCATGAGGGCCCGGAGATTCAGATGGAGGATACTCCTCCTACTCCACCGACGCAGTAGGAGGTACAACACGAGCAGACACAACCAGCCACCCATGTATACAGCCGAGACTACCGACTCAGGCTGGAAGCTTTAGAGAGGAAGATGGATACGATGATGGATATACAGAGGGTCGAACTTGCACATGCATTAGCCCACCGAGAGTATGTTTCTAGCATGTTACAGAGGGTCAACCTTGCACATCCTCAGCAGCTTCGCGATTAGGACCGGGCCTTCACATTTATAGTATTAGTTGCCGCAGTCATCTTTTGATAGATTAGCTGTATTTTCTTTGTATTTCTAGATTAGCTTTGTATTTTAAAGGTGTTTAGCCTTTCTTTTGTGTGTTTAAATGTCATGAACTTTATTGTTATATCCATTTATGATACTAAAACATTTTTATATTTCCTTTAATAATTTATTTATGTTTTGATTATATTGTCATATTATATCTTGTTTTCACTCTCGCTTTTCACTTGTGGTTGAGTTTCTTGTTTTGTAAGTTTCACTCGGAATATACAGTTAGATATATATCAACGAAGTGCAGCTCAATCCAGAGCCTACATCTTTTGAAAATCGGTTACTAACACCGATTCAGGGAGTTTTCATATCTCTTCTCTTACACTTCTCACACTACATCACTGTTTACATGCATTGTCTGTACATTGAGGACGATGTACAATTTTAAGTGTGGGGAGGGGATATACATGCCTGCTATAGTCTTGTTCTCTTGAAAACTCTTAATGCTTTAAAATCTTAGAATTGAATTTTGTCGTAATTTTTCGCAAATTTATATCCTTTTTGACATGTTTAGATCCTCTCGCATGATAGATTATAAGCAAGTAATATTATGAGGATCTTGTTGTGTATAACTTTCATGAAGTTAGCTTAGCACAAGTACTTCAGTTTTGCCTAAGGTTTGACTTCAATTGCACAAACCATACCTCGACACTAGAATTCCTGAGCATTTAAGCCACAACATTTCAATTTCTTATTTGAGTAGCTCATAGAATTGTCACATATATATGCAGATTGTTCTTTGATTATAGAACTTGCTCATAACTATGCATTTCGGAACTATATGTTGGAGTATGCCCACTGACACACGTACGCCAATTGATCACTACCGATGATGTATGGGCCTATCGGGTCACACGCCGGGGGTTGATCTTGTCAACAACCTAAAAAGTAGGGTTAGAAATGAATAATTAAAGATGGTTGGTAATCTGGTCAGGGTTAGCGACGCTAAACCCTGCTGTCGCTAACTCAGCCGCGTTAGCGGCGCTAACCTTAAGTGGTTAGCGGCGCTAACTTTGGGCGGTTAGCGGCGCTAACCCATCTGACAGATTACAACTTTATTCCTTTCACCTCCACTCTCAACCAATGCATGTATGTTTTATTGGGGTATTCTAGGTCCGGCCTTGGGTGACTCTAGGGGACTTTAGCGGCAGATTAAAACTCATGCAAAGTCTATTACTCTCTTTAGTTGCTTATGGTGAAAACACACACACATAGAAGACATTTTGGGGTTGTTCTTGTGAGTGTGAGAGAGAGCCAAGAGAGGAGAGTTCCTGGAGTTAAGTTGTTGTTCCAGAAAGGTGTCTCCAAATGTTGTAGGACACCCGATGGCTTGCTAGTACAAGAAGATCACGGTTTTTCCCGTGGTGGACTTCGATAGTCAAGAAGAATGTGCCATTGCCCGTGTAGGACCGTGGGGGTTCTAAACTAACACCCTAATGCTAGGACTGATCTAGGATGAGAAATAGTGCGGAATATCTATTTCCCAAACCTCCTAAGGATTCAAGATCTGCTTAGGTTTCCGGCACACAGAGATCACGAAGAACACACAAAGATTGCTAAGAAAATCACTAAGAACTCACACAGAATGCTTAATGACTGCCCTTGGATGCGAAATCAACACTTAGTCGACGTTTTCGTAGGTTTATCCAATGATTATGAAGGTTTCCACGCGAACTTATGCGGTTAAAGCTATTTATACGTACAAAAACGCGGTATTTATGTTAAACACGTTTCTGCCTTAATTAACTTCCACTACGCACGTGATGCAGTGCACTGCGCACGTAGTGTATGTATTTACGTACGTTCTAGATAATTTTAATAGTAATTAGTTAATTATAATTATCCAATCTCACTAAGCACGTAATGAGCTCCACTACGTACGTAGTGAGCTTCATCACGCACGTGGTGAAATAGACTTTATACTTAACCTTCCAAACACACATCAACACATGATTAAGTACTTGTAAGCTTAAGATAAACATAAGTAAACACTTAGAATGAATAAACATGTAAATCAGATGTCAAAACTTCTTTGTATTATCATTCCAAGTAGGTAATTACATATCTGATTGACCAGAACTAGGGATTTACATACATGCACTAACAAACTCCCCCTAAGACCTAGTTCTGTCAGCAAAATGCACAAAGCAAAACAAAATGACAATCTAGCTATTACAATGTTGTAGACTTGATTTCATCAAATCCAACATAGATGTCAAATGCAAAACAAACATGAACAACCTTCTGAAAGTGCAACGCTAGATCCATATACGTATCCTTGTACATAATCGGATTGTAGTACAATACGGTTTTGTCGTCCTTTTCAAAATTCTTTATCCACATAGGATCAAAAATCTTTATCGTCTAACCACTAGCATGATCATCTTTCAAAACAACGACTGCTTCTGTAGTGCGTTCATTGAAATACCACCATTTGAATTTTGCACTCCACCCAGTAGGCATCTTTCGCAGTGGATTCTTTTTCATGCACATTGGGGCTTTACATTTTAGCACTTTTAACTTTCTCCCTGTTAACGGATCAATCTTTGTTGGGTGGCTCCTGACATTTGGTACATACGGCTTTAGATTTTTCCATCCATAACGAGCTTCACGTTTTACCAAAGTCTCAAACCATGCAGCCATTCCTTGACATTGACAATCCAAAAGTGGCAGACGAGCAAGTTGTCTAATATCATAAAATGGCAACGTTTGTATATCATTTGCTCTCTGGAAATATTCAACTCCCCTTTCCCTCTTAACAGCATAGACATTGAATTCAGGTACATAGCACCAACCAACTATCGCACCATCAGTCTTCTTGCCCAGAGTTTGATAAAAGGTATACTCCGGTGAGCTTTCAGACTTCTTTTCTTTGCCTGCCTGGCGTTCCAGAAACCGTAGATATTTCTTTCTTCTAGATTCTCTTTCCTCTTGCTTAGATTTTCTATCACCCAGATATTTTTCTAAGTCAAAGTCAACATTTTCTTGTTCTCTAACTTCAACTCTTCTATTGATTTCCTCAGCGTTAGCAGTTTTGAAGAGATCAGCAAGATCAGGCAGGTCATCATCTGTTTGTTGGCTTGGGTAGTGTTGATCAGTCTCATCCTCAATTTCTACCTCATCGGTGTAAAAAATTGGTTCTTTCTCAGATTCCGATTGAGGCACAGAGCTTTGATCATCCTCATCTATTATCACGTTTTCGATTGGAATCTGCAAGAGTTCAGCAATTTGTTCCCTAGACAGGAATGGAAGAATTTCTCCTTCCTCAGCTTCATACTCCTCTTGAGATACAATCTGACCTTGTACACTGAGTAGTCTGGAAGATTGAGGAATCTCAGCTTTTAATGGTTGAACAACCAATGGATCTTCACACAGAGAATCAAATAAAATAAACGTTTGTCAGTAAATACAAAACATCCTTTTCATATATAAAATAAATGTTTCATTACATAGGATTTATTATCAAACTGATTACATCAAACAAAAGAAATTTAAACATTTGAAATCTAGAGTCAACCTCCTTCTTCATCAGAAAGGAAGTAGGTGTCTTCCTCAGCTGTTCCTTTCAGCTTCAACACCATCTCCTCTTTCATTTGTTCAATCTGTTTGGTGTTCTCTAGAACCATTGTTCTCATTGATTTTTTTTTATCCTTGAGCTCCATGATCACCTGCTTGTTGGCTTCATTTTCCAAGTGCAACTGTCTCAGCAGTTGTTCCCTTTCAGCATCTCTGCGAGCAGACTCAGCTAACAAGTTTTTCAGCTTTTCAAGCTCCTCGTCTTTCTGCTTTTCTCTTTCAGCTCTTTCAGTCTCTTTTGACAATAATGTCATCACATGGCGTGTGACCAGTTGTAGCTCCTGAACGGCTGTGACTGTAGGCAGTTGAGAACCAGCGAGATCTGCTGTTACTGCTGATGCAGATGAACCAGAAATTGGAGCTGTATGTGTTGTAGGTTGGGAAAGAGGCTTATACTTGAATACCTTTCTCTTTTTCCTCTGAGGTTCCTCTGCAACCTCTTTCTCTTTCTCTTCTCCTGCTTTTCTTTGTAAAGCTTCCTCATTCAGCAAGTCATCACCCTCCAAGAGATCATCGTACATGATGTTCCCAAGATCGCCTGGGATGTTTTCTCCCTGAGTGGGATCTATCTCAGCACTTTCTATCTCCTCATCATCATCTGAGATGACTTGCATGTTTTCAACTCCAGATGTTGAGTCTGCATTTCTCCACAGATGTTGTTTCACAGGGGCTCTATATTGTGGGTTGGCAAGATGACAAATCAGCTTCCTTTTCGGTGGATGCTCACCGATGTACCTGCTCATTTGACCGACAGTGGATGCATTCATATGTTTCATTTGCATTTTGTCACTGTCCTCTTTCACCATATTTGGTACCTGGATGTCAATCACCATCTGCAAGAACCTTGGGTAAAGCAGGAACTTGTCCTTACCCTTTGTCATGTTCCCTCTCATGGCTTTAAAGATAACTCTTGAAATATTAAACGGCACATTCAGAACCAGGGAAACAAACATATGGGAGAAGGTCGTGTTGATCTGGTCATGACCTGACCTCCTCGATCCCAGACAGTGGGAGAGGACATGCATCAAGTATCTGTAGGGTGGGCAGAAAAAAGTTTTCTTAATAGTGTCAACCTCCACCTTCCCACTGTAGCCACACCGTAAGAGACAGCCTTTCACTCGGCACCTGCTCAACGTAATAGGATCTCCAGATGAGTCTCCAAAACCCAGCATCTCATTCAGCACTGCTTCAGACACACAAACCTCTTGTTTGTTCACCACAGCTTTGATAACGTTTGCTTCCGAATCATATTTAGCTGTTGTCCATAATGCTCGTTGGTGTGACATGTATGCAGAACATCTGGTTGAAATTGCCTTATGAATTCTCGACCTTTTCACATAGTCGATCATTCCGTCACAGTCCTTTGTCAACTTGCCTTTTTCGAGATGAGCTCTTATATTATGAATGTCAACACAAAGAAGCTCCTTTTTAGCCTGACTGCCAGATGCAGTCTCCTTCACACTAGCTGATGGTCCTTCTGGTTGAGTTTGAGAAGTGGACATTTTCAGAATCTGCAGAACACATATGCAACACATTAGTAACAGATATCCAAAAACATGCAAAGACCGAACATAACTTTCAAGGATAGCATTAATTAAAACTAAACATTCATTCGAAGAACACACTTCGTGCGGACTGGAATCCAGTACACACGGAGTGACACTGCCTCGCACGTAGTGAAAGACGGGTAAAAACCAATTTGATTCAGATCAGTTGCACCACGCACGTATTGCACTCAGGTACGTGCGTGATGCATGTCCACTACGCACGGGCAAACATCATCGTCTACATGAAGAACAGGTTTCACTACGCACGTAGTGAGGCTCAATACGCATGTATTGACCATCACTCCGTGCGGACAAAATTCAAATCAAGAACCATCCGATTTTCGAATTTCTCTGTTCTTTGATGTTTTGATCTCATTAACCATAAAGGTAAGATCGATTTAGTTCTATAAACTTACCACGTGCGTAGGGATTAAGATTAACTTTTAAACCGACTAAGCTTCACTTCGTATGTATCGGTATATGAAATGTGTGCGTAGTGAGTTCACTGCGCACGTGGTGATTTTGAGCAAAAAAAAAATACCTTTCATTATACCTTACCTGTACTACGCACGTGGTAAGTTGTAACTCGTGCATAGTGGCTCCATTCCGCATGATCTGAAATCCTCACATGTGAATCTTGATACTGTTAGTACTGCACTCAGCAATAAACGATCAGCAACTTTAAGACCACTAATAAGCATCTAAACACATCAAAGCGAAACGAGAAAACCTAAAGAATAGCAAAAGAGTACATTTAAAAGAACTTAGAACCACCAACACTCTTTTTGTATTTTTCTGATTATAAAGAAAATGAAAATGCAGACTGTTAACAAATTAAATCCTAAAAATAAGAGACAGAAATAAAAACACTGAAGAGATTTGCAAAAATTAAATTAGTGAAATTAAATCTTTTTGTGAGAAGGTTCCAAGATGGAATCAGTACCAGCATATCTATACTTAGTTATCATTCATTTCAGAACCTTAGGCACAAACATACTCCCTCAATTTCTGTCTGTCAATCTAACTTTCCTCAGATAATGACAGATTTGATTTCAACATTTTCTGATTATCTAGACTGGGTACATGCTTAAGATTATCTCTTTCAAAATCTCACAGTGTTTTGATTCACTCAGTCGGTTGCACAACTTGAGTACCCAACCACCATGCTTATGTACTTTGTGATTTTGTCAACGCATTTTATGCTCTTTGACATGCAGGTTAATTTTTCACCTCTTTTGATAATTTCTGTTGAGCTTTTGTCACTGCATTTTATGCTCTTTGACATGGAGATCAATTTTTCACCTCTTTTGATAATTTATGTTGAGCTTTTGTCACTGCATTTTATGCTCTTTGACAATTCAACACTAATAGATCAATGTATCTATTTCTTTTGACATCTCAGATTGGGGTCAATTTTTCACCCTCTTTTTACATTTTGCTCATTGTCATCTAACACATTTGGCATGGTAACAGGTGTGTGCACCAGACTAAGTTAGTCTCAACTGTTATTGACTTGTAGACTTGGAATGTCTCGATAGTTTGAATCTTTGATGGATTTCCACATGCATAACCACTTATCAGTTAGACTCTCATCATATGTCTTACACGCCATCTATTTCTTATCTGATTTGACTCAAATTTTTAGACAGTTTTCTCAAGAATATGTACATGCCTTCAGTCCTAATTTTACTAGACATACTTTGTATTGAAAGTCAGTGTACCATCATTTTCCATTTGAGTTGGATCAACTTCTCATTATTGTTTTTCTGATTTTTTTGTATTTTCTATGTTTTTTTGTATTTTCTATGTTTTTCTAAATTTTTTTGTATTTTCTATGTTTTTCTTATTTTTTTTTTGTATTTTCTATGTTTTTCTGATTTTTTTTGTATTTTCTATGTTTTTCTAATTTTTTTTGTATTTTCTATGTTGCACCTCTCTCCCCCTAAAATACTAAAAGAAATAAATACCAAGAACAGAGACACACAGACACAGAAAATAAACACACAGAAAATAGACACACAGGCACATATACGAGAAAGACATTAAGTTGCATCATCAGAGACGACCTCACACTTGGTTTTGAAGTCTGCACAAAGAGTAAAAAGTTAGTTAGCATTAGGAACCCATGCCCGAATGGTCATGGGTTTCCCATCTTCTCCAACAATTGGCATGTTAATCCAAATACCAGTAGCTTTGAAGTTTGCATTGGTATCTGAACTATTTGACATTTTAGATTCGGGTTTATTGGTCCATTTTAAGTCTTAACGGGGAGAAGCCTTGTGATAAACATGTTAGAAATATGCCCATTAATGCACGTACTCCATATGGACCGCTGCTAATGATGTATGAGCCTATTGGGTCATACACCGGGGTCTAACCTGACAGCAACATAAGTTAAGGGACCAAATATGGCAAAAGACAAAAGTTGACATTGCAGGCCGCGTTAGCGCCGCTAACTGTTAGGGGTTAGCGCCGCTAAGTCTTATAGGTTAGCGACGCTACGGCTGCATGTACTTTGTGTCAAATCGCTTACAGGGCGCGTTAGCGCCGCTAACCCTGTTGAGTTAGCGCCGCTAAACCCTGCCAGTGCCATTTGTCATATCCACCTCCAAACTAGCCAATGCATGTGAGTTTACCACTCTCGAGGCTTGGCCGGTTAGTGAGGTAATATACACGAATCTGGAGCATTTGAAATAGATAGAACTCTTTTGTTAAGTGTGGGTTCTCTCTACTTTTCTTTTTGGTGCTACCATGACCAAGTGAGATCTTTAGAGTGCTTGCTCCAGAAATATTGGTCTCGACATATTGCTGTTCCAGAAGTGGTTTTCGAGTAGAAGTACCATGGAGGCTTGCTAGCTCAAGAGGTTGGCGTGTTACCGGGGTATATCCCTCTAGTCGATCCGCACTTTCGTTCTTGGAGCTCAACACTACGAGACAATCCGATTTCTGGAGCTAAGGAGAAAAGGTATAACCACCTTCTTCCTTCTTTTGTTGCATTTCTTTACATAGAGTTTGGTCCATGTTCGGGATTTCATGTTTTGTGCTTTGTATGGTTGTACCGTGGGCTTTGTTTGTTGTTCTTGCTTCCGCTGTGTTGCCCACGAGATCCCAACAGTGGTATCAGAGCCACCTCTATGTTAGATTTGCACTTGGTGGCCTGAAAATCCCGAAATCAAAATGTTTGATTTCTGTTCGAACCGGGTTAGCGACGCTAACTGTCTTCAGTTAGCGGCGCTAACTACTTAAACTTAGCGGCGCTAACGCGCAGCTACGATTTTGGTTTTAAAAGTTAAAAACAGTTTTGTTCTCGGGTATTTTGGTCATTTTCTGTTTCTGGAAATTTGTTCCAGGTTTGTTTTGGTATTTTAGTTACCATTATGTTTGGTTGTATGTGGTTGTTGTGAAATTGGTAACCTTGCCTTGACCTTGTGGTTGTATTTGTGTGTTTGGATGCAATTTGGTGATTTAATATCACATATGGGCTGTAGTAGTTATTAAAATTGTTATATTTGTAATAATATTGTGGCTTGCATGCCATTTCATTCATCCGTGTATTTGTACTAGATAAATAGGAAGTTATTGTGGCTTGTACGCCATTTCTTTTTCTATTGTATGTTTTGTACAAATTGGATGAAGACACACATTTAGGAGTCGGAAAGGAAATGGAGCGTGTCCATAGAAGCCGATGAAGTCCATTGGAGATGGCGGATCTAGTGGGAGCTCGCATTAAAGACTTTCCGTCCCCTAGTTTGACCACGTTCTACCCGTTTTGGCTCACGGGAAGAACGCATAGGATTTTGGCAAGGGTTACCAATTTACTTCGTTTATATGCGTGTGATGTGATTTCATTTTATTCTTGCATGGTTTGCTTAGGATTCGCATGCTAGATAATTTTTCGAAATTAATAAAATCACAAGAGATTTGGTAAAAATGGTTTGCAACTCTCGCGCGCTCACATACAAGATTAACTCACATAGTGGAAATAGGTTTTGTCACGAAACAAGTTAATCTGTAACCAAGCCGAAAACAAAAGCCCGTTTTTCATAAAACGTAAATCTTGCGCCATCCGTAAGTCGATACCACCCGAATCTAGATTTATGGGTTTTGGTTGTCGAGCTTAGCACGAGCCAACTCCCATAAACCTGTGTGGAAGGTGAGTGTGGCAAATTCACAATTTTGGTTGTCGAGCTTAGCACGAGCCAATTTTGGTGAATTTGTTACCGTATGTCTTGACGGACGATTTACAATTGCAAATTAAAATCCTTGAGTGATTGTCGAGCTTAGCACGAGTCAACCGAGAATTTTAATTTGGAATTGGTGCAAGTAGGGATCAAACATGCCAAACGACCGATGGTTGTCGTAGGATCCCGCAAGTGTCTAAGAGTTGCAATAGAGATTGCAATCGGTAAGATGGTTATCGGCCTAAATAGCTCCATGAAGTGATTCGCGGCAAACCCGTCATGGATTGGAGTGATATATGGTTCTTAGCCCTTGTTAAAATATTTTTCGAGACGATATTGGGTAATTATTTTAACAAGGATTAAATCAAACAACTAATTCGTGTACTCTACTTTAATATAGGATGTCAAATCAAAACCACAACACGTCGAACTTATCACTACGTATGTTCCTACAAAGGGAGAAACTCACGAGAGTGAACTTTGTGGACTGGCTTAGGCAATTGAGGATTGTCCTACGTGCCGAGTCCAAGTTGCACATCCTTGAGGAACCCCTTCCTGAACCACCTGCTACAAATGCGGAATGGGCTATCCGATACACGTATGAAAAGCGTGTTCGGGATACGCACGATGTTGCTAGCCTCATGTTATCAAGTATGAGCTCGGAACTGCGAAAGCAATTTGAGCACATGACTGTGTATGACATGATTAACAAGCTGAAGGATGTTTTCCGACAGCAAGTTAGGCAAGAACATTATGAGTGCGTTAAAAGTCTAACCGGTTGTAAGATGCGGGAAGGCGGGAGTGTTAGTGCCCATGTTTTAAAGATGAAGTCATACATGGACCAGATGGAGAGATTAGGTTTTCCTATAGGGAGGGAGCTTGGTGTGAATTTCATACTTCGGTCTCTGCCCGCATCATATGAAAAGTTTGTAGAGAACTATCATATGCATGGAAAGGAAATATCTATAGATGAACTGCATGGAATGTTGAAGGATGTAGAATCTAACATGTCCAAGCATGCATCATCTTCATCCACTCTTGTTTTTGGTTCTAAGGAACTACATAACATGAAGAAGAAGAAATCGATCCCATTAAAAGAAGAAGTTGGAGTTTCCAAGCTTGCTTCAAGTTTTGAGTCGATGGACATTGATGATGTGCCTAAAAAGACTCAACAAGGGGTGGTTTGCTACTTCTGCGGTAGATTTGGGGATTGGGGCCGTCATGCCTGCCCTTCGTGCCGAGAGGATATAAAACTTCTCAGAAAAGAGAGAGTTAATTTTCCTACTTAAGGTACATTCATGATTTTACTTCATTGCTATTCCTTAAATAAGCTGAGTTGTTTACCCGAGCTATAAGACTCATGTTTGTCACAAATTTATTTTGTTACAAAGTGTAGGTCTGTTCGTTGCAAGAAGGAAGAGCTTGAAGAACCGGATCTCTGAAGAAGAAATTTAGTTGATTGTCTTCTATAAGAGAATTGGGAGTCTTAAGTCTCGCCATTTATTCCAGAATTATTTATTACTTTTGAGTATGCCCTGCGTGGCTAGACTTGCTTTATTGTATGTTCTTTTGAAGATGATGGATGTTTTTGTACTATGTATTTTGTTTAAAAGATTTTTCATTATGATGGTTTCATTTCAAATTCGATCCATGTCAAAGCTTATGTGTTATTTTGACCATTTATGGTGCTTAAATACACATTTGATGACGATGGAGATGACTTGGAATTGAAACAATTTTGAAAAATTATTTTGATATGTTTTATCCAATCAAAACTTATCCATATCATTGCATACATAAAGGCTCATTATAAGTAGTAAGGCGATCATAAAATAATTGATTCTTAGATCCAAAAGTGGTTTGGATACATTAGTATATGGCATAATCAAACATAACCAAGTAAACAACATTTACATCGCTTGGATCCATGTGGTTAGGATCTTTGTAAAAGTTTAGCATCGGGCTAAATGAAGGATATAAATATTGTTTATTGGACTAGGATGATTAAGAAATCCTTCACCTATGATGGTAGGAAGGATTATAACTTGTTGGATTTTGATCACACTTATGTGGATAATCCGTACAAGTATACCATATAGAGTGACACTAGTAAGATTCTCCATCACCATCTTTATGATGGTTGTTGAGAGAATGTTTAACTAGATAAAAGGTTTGTGTCTGAAACTTGGAGGTGTTCGGAAATAACCTTAAGAAATTAAGAATCAATAAGGGCATATAGACGTAAATTCTTAGATCTAGAATAGATACTAAGTTTTACTATCTATATTGGTTTGAACATGAAATGAATCAAGGGTTTATCCCATAATTCGTTTTCTCTAAGAAACACATTTTGTACATGATGTTACTTTAAACAAAACCGGATATCTTTGTTGATGATCTGGTAAAAAGCAGGCCTAAAACATGTATTCAATTTGATTGGTATACATTAATTTTATGAACCAAGTCCTCAATCTAAAACACAACATTATGGTCACTTGAGCATCCAATGAGATTTTGACTAGAAAGAGTCCTTTGCTTGTCAATCTTATAACTTAAAATTATCCATTCTACATTTAGTGGGAGATGGATAAATTATAAGTTGATGCTTGTAATTTTAAGTAGTTCCTCCAAGTTTTGGATAATTGTTTCTTGAACTTATGAGAACCATATTTGGTTGCTAATAAGGGAAAGGACAATTTACAAAAGCATTCCAGTGGAAGAACGTAAAACTTAAATGAGAGACCTAATGTTGACACTAGCTTTTGATCTGCATAGAGATGCTGATAAAAACCTGACAATATCCATTGCTTCTTTAAATATGATGAAAATCAAGAAGGCTATTTAGATATGACATTGTCATATTTTGTAACAGCAGCTTGATGGTAAATCATTGTGATGTTACCATTCATCGGAAACATGGTGGGACCCTGTGTTCGCTAGTGAATATAAGAAGTGAATAGTGTACATAGATGTAATCAATTTGCTGCATCCAAGTACTTGACTTGAGTTAATCCCACACCTAAGGTGTAATCCGAGAAGGATGAGGGACTAACATATATGCATTTATGGACAACTTCAAATACCGACTAGAGACATAGTGTTTCATATTGTTTAAATATGGAAACATGTTCTAGTGGTTATGTTAAAGATAATTTGGATCAAGTGAGATATTGTTATCACCTAGCGGAAACAAGATTAGTTCACTTGGATGTAAGAGACTTATATCCTTTATGGGATTAAGTTGAGGAAATGCTTAAGGCACAATTCCGAGGGTCATATACATCCGTAATATCCAGATTAGGTCTGGATTATGTGAAACATTGTTGTCGCCTTGGGGAAACTAATATGTTCACATGGAAATAAAAGACCAAGATCCTTCGCGGGATTAATTTGAGGAAATGTTTTAAACATGTTTCGAGGTCTTATATATCCATTATGTCCAAGTTATGTCCATGACTAAAGTCAGCAAAACTTGCATCTTGTGGCTGTAATCCTGCTTTGCGAGAAAGTCAAAGGAATGAGTTTTCTAGCAAACATAGATTAAGCTGGATACCCTTGTCAGGGCTAGTGGGAGCTTCATGTGTTCCTAGGAAAATATGCTCAATAAGAATAATGTCCTAATTTAGGGTTGTTTTACAACCTAGTGATGAAATTATTGTACTATGAGTATAAATAGAGAATATGGAATCAATTGGATTCTAGATTCAAGAAATACTGATGTATGTTCTTGATGTTCGACGTAAATAGAGTTGTCTTGAGTAAGTTATTACTGCAAGCAAATCTATACTTGTGAAACTGTCGATTTAATCGGAGTTTTGAATATTAAAATATGTGGTGCAGATACGACATTGAATGAGTGTCATTGACCCTATTGTGTACTTTGGTAACATTATGGGTATGTCGACTCTAATAAAAGTAAGTGTCAGTAACTCTATTATGAACTTTGGTTACAATGAGAGTATGACGACTCTAAGTGTCATTAATCCTATTGTTGACTTCGGTAACATTAAGGATATGATGACTATGATTATATTGTGTATGATCTCTTAGATAAACACTTTGCAAGTGGTTTAATAAGAGAATACAAAAGAGTACAAAAGGGACATTGTGTAAATGATCCCATAGTTAAGCCGTTGTCAAATACTAGTGATGAATTTCATACTAGGTATAATAGCATTGTTAATGCTTATGACTAGGCTCGAATATCGTTTTAGTAAATGTTTGATTTACTTATAAGCTTTGGGAACGGTAAGCAGTACTGCTAACCAATGATTGTATCGATATATAGTGGGGACTATATATACGCATGATGCGGTTACTTTCATTGGTCTTTACTGTGTTCCATCTTAGCATGTTTAACCACTTCCCAGAATGTTTATACATTCTAAATTTCCACAGCCAGTCATTTTTCTAGGGAAGGAAGCTTGAATTAAGGCTGAGGTTAGGTGTTGGTTAGGCATTAATCAAGGATTGAATGCATCAAACGCAACAGTAACCTGTGCTTGAAAGGAGTTTCAAGTAACTGGAAGACCCACACCCGAGTTCACTTCATGGATCATGGTCATAGAGTGACTCGGAAGGATAATATCATTACGTCCTTCGACCCGAGATGTATGAATTGCTATAGCACGAAATTTTCTTACTTTAGCCATTTCAAAACGTAGTTCGTAACTGGCTACTATAAAGGGAATAGCCAAGTAAGAGAAGGTTCACGCCATGGGGTTGTATAGTCAACGGGATTTGTTCCTCTGGTATGAGAGATATCCCTGGGCCCCTCGATGATTGGGCGCTGACACCAAAATAAGCATGGCCATGCGCAAAGGAATATTGATTTAAAATCAGATATGTCCTTAAATTTTGGTCACCACCAATCAAGATCGAGTAACATAATCGTGAACGATCTGGAGATTGATATATCAATCCATGTCTCGTGTTCACAAGGATATCGTGAACAAAAGGTGTATTGATCACTTATCAAATAGGACCTCTACGTTCTTTTTGTAGGTAATGGTTTTCTGCATAAAAGCGGAACCCATACTGATTTGGGGGCATTGATGCTTTTGCTAGAGGCCGCTCTTTGTCTGTGGTTACATGGGTACGGTGCATTATGTGCAAGTGGGAGTTTGTTAGAAATATGCCCATTAATGCACGTACTCCATATGGACCGCTGCTGATGATGTATGGGCCTATTGGGTCATACACCGGGGTCTAACCTGACAGCAACATAAGTTAAGGGACCAAATATGGCAAAATACAAAAGTTGACATTGCAGGCCGCGTTAGCGCCGCTAACTGTTAGGGGTTAGCGCCGCTAAGTCTTATAGGTTAGCGCCGCTACGGCTGCATGTACTTTGTGTCAAATCGCTGACAGGGCGCGTTAGCGCCGCTAACCCTGTTGAGTTAGCGCCGCTAACTATTGGTTAGCGCCGCTAAACCCTGCCAGTGCCATTTGTCATATCCACCTCCAAACTAGCCAATGCATGTGAGTTTACCACTCTCGAGGCTTGGCCGGTTAGTGAGGTAATATACACGAATCTGGAGCATTTGAAATAGATAGAACTCTTTTGTTAAGTGTGGGTTCTCTCTACTTTAACTCTCTCTCTAAAAACACATATACTTTTCTCTTTGGTGCTACCATGACCAAGTGAGATCTTTAGAGTGCTTGCTCCAGAAATATTGGTCTCGACATATTGCTGTTCCAGAAGTGGTTTTCGAGTAGAAGTACCATGGAGGCTTGCTAGCTCAAGAGGTTGGCGTGTTACCGGGGTATATCCCTCTAGTCGATCCGCACTTTCGTTCTTGGAGCTCAACACTACGAGACAATCCGATTGCTGGAGCTAAGGAGAAAAGGTATAACCACCTTCTTCCTTCTTTTGTTGCATTTCTTTACATAGAGTTTGGTCCATGTTCGGGATTTCATGTTTTGTGCTTTGTATGGTTGTACCGTGGGCTTTGTTTTTTGTTCTTGCTTCCGCTGTGTTGCCCACGAGATCCCAACAAAACACTAGAAGCATTAATCACCTTATGGAGTGGCTCTTTCCCTTTTTTACAAACCTCGGGACTTTTGGGTTTAACAAATGTTTCCCCAACAGTCCTCTTGATCTGAATAGGTTGAGTTGATCTTTGATTATTTTGATTAAACATTTTGTTCCTTTGAAAATTTTCAGAAAAAGAATCAACTTTCCCATTGCAGCTCTGTTGTTGCTGATCACACTTATAACTGAGGTGACCAGGTATCCTACAAACATAGCAAATCCTGTTTGACTGGTGTTTTGCAGGATTATGTGGCACTTTCTGATCAACTGGACATTTTGGCTCAACTCCTAGACCACGTTGTTTGGGTAGGATTTTAACTTCCTCATAAGGACGGGTTGCAGAAGACTTTGCACCCTCCTTCCCTATTGTTCTGAGTGCTGCTTGGACATTTTGCATTAGAGTGCCTTGTCCAGTGGAATTGCCTAAAAGTTTTCTCATTCCAGGTTCAGGCATTTCTTCTTGGTTAACCTCTTTCATCTGAGGCTCACTAACTACCCCCTTCATTTTTAAATCAGGTTTTGAGGTTGAAGCAGAAGATTCATCAACCTTAGGAGGAAGTGAGTCAGCCAGCTTCAGAGAAGACATCTGTTTTCACCAGTTGATTTAACACTGGTGGTGGACATTTGGTATACTGCTTTTTGTTCTTTTCTAAATCGGAACCTTGAGGTCTTCGGTCGATTATGTGCTCAAATAGGTAAGATGAAGTTGAATAACTTTTAAGTTTCTGGTTTAGAGTTTCATAATCCACCTTAGAGCTAGCAAGATCCCGTTTCAGAGTGTCTATTTTATTGATGTAAAAAACTATAGCATCCTGCTTATTTAACAAAGCTGCCTCTAGTTCTCTGATCTGCCTATTTTGACTTTCAATTTGTCTTTTAAAGTCTTTTCTCTTCCTTTAATAATTGTGTTCACATGCAGTTTAGAGGTAAGCTCAGCAACTTGAGATTTCAGAGATACTATGTTTTGTACATAATCATTGCACGAAGCACAGGGAAGGCCAGAAATGTTACTTACCTTTGAGTCAGCTTGTCCAGTCATGCACGCCTTAGGATCTTCAGATTGAGATTGAACAGTCACTGGCGTTGGTTCGGCAGCTGGCACTAAAACTGGTTTGTCAGCAGGCATTACTGAGTCTTCCTTACTAGCGAAAAATTCATTATCAGCCTCCTAGACACTATCTGCTTCAGATTGTGACTCATCATTCAGTTCTTGAACACTGGCCAAGTTGGTCTCTGCAACCTCAAAAGCATCATCATCTTTAAAATGCAAAGACCAGTCAATCCCCTCATCCTTTTGGACAGCTGCCATTGCCTTGGTTGAACTTTCAGGAGATGCTTCTGTTTTCTTATGGGATGTACGGAAAGGGTACTTAGGTCCTGAGTTCTTTGGTTTGTCACACTCTCCAGCAAAATGACCCTTTTCACCACAGTTGTAGCACGTGACAGCTGATTTATCAAAACCCAACTTGGTATCTTTGGTTGCTGTCAGCTCTATCCCGGTTCTCTTCACCAGTGCCTTGGCTCTCCTTACCAGATTAGCATAGGACCATAGAATGTCCTGCCTTTCCATCTCATCATTGTCTATCTGGTCATAATCTTCCTGGGTCAGATATGCATTTCCAATTTTACCCTTCAGCAGATCATCGTAGGAAGAGACCAAAGCACTAAGCATCCCCATATGCTCCTTTACTTCTTCAGTGCTGCCATGCTTGAAATGTTCCGTGTTTAAAGCTGTCACAGACTTTTTGCTTGAAGGAGCAGAGTATGGTGGTCCATTTGAGGTTTCAGGAGCAGACTTGTTTGAGGCACTGACATTAGAGGTAAAAGCTGTCTGCAATGGAGCATTTGATGAAGTGGCTAGAGAAGCAATGGGTCCAGTACAGTATAACGAGGGATTTTGAACATAGCTGCTCAATCTGTCTAGGTTTTGCTCCTCCTGTTCATGCTCTTTCAACTTAGTTATGAAATCATTCAGATCCATGCCCTCAAAGCCTTCACCATTCTTCAGAATCATTATAAATGGCCTCCAGCTCTTGGGTAGTGCCTTGGATAAAGTCTCTACTTGTTGTCTTTCAGAAACCTGCACACCCAGACTGTCCAATTCACTAAGAAGGTGGTTGTATCTGTTGATCAGATCTGGAAGCTTTTCATTTACGTATGCTGTGAAGTGATCAAACTCTTTTCTCAGTTGAGAGGCTTTGAGCTCCTTCAGAGATGCATTCCCTTTGTTCCTCTTTTGCAGCGCATTCCACAAAGAATGTGAAGTTCTATAACGTCTAAACTGATGAAAGATCTCATTTGGAATGGCTTGAATCAGGTAAGAATAAGCTTTCTTTTTAGCATCGTATCCTTTCCTCTGAACATCACTCATCATGTCATAAGGAACTTCTATATTCCCTTCACCCTTAGGAAATAAATAATCAGCAGATATAGCCTTGTGTAGTCGCGGATCAATCCCATCAATAAAAATCTCAAAACGTGGTTTCTAGAATGGGTAGTCTTCCATGGTTAAGAGTCGAGGTACTTTATTAATTCCTCCTTGTTCATTATCCATTATTAGGTTATTTAAAGCAGTTATGGTTTGTTTGGCAGCCATTGCACTCATGTCAGACATTATGAATAAGACCTAAAACAAACTCAAGCACTACGCACGAAGTGAGGATAACACGTATGGAGTGAAAATACTACGCACGTAGTGGAATGTACTACGCACGGAATGAAAAACTTTCACACAGACTCAGGTACGTACAGAATGGATACCTAGTACACACGAAATGGATTTACTACGTACGTAATGAGTAACTTATTTTTCAAGAAACAATTCAACACTATGAATCAATACGTGTAGAGTGTAGGTCACTACGCACGTGATGAAGACGCACCACACACGGACAGAACACGGGTTATGGAAAATTCTTGAACACGAAGGACAGACTACGCACGGACTGCTGAGCTATACGTACGTAATGCGAGACACTACGCACGTGTAAACTTCAACAAATAGGAACTAATTTACGTAAAAACACAAACCTTTTAACGCAAAAACAACCTTATTTCGACTAAACGTACGATAAAATACCGAGAAAACGAGAAAACTAACAATCCTGAAAGACCAAAACGACACCTAGATCACGAAACCTAAGAAAAAATAATCAATCAAAGCACAAGGCTCTGATACCACTTTGTAGGACCGTGGGGGTTCTAAACTAACACCCTAATGCTAGGACTAATCTAGGATGAGAAATAGTGCGGAATATCTATTTCCCAAACCTCCTAAGTATTCAAGATCTGCTTAGGTGTCCGGCACACAGAGATCACGAAGAACACACAAAGATTGCTAAGAAAATCACTAAGAACTCACACAGAATGCTTAATGACTGCCCTTGGATGCAAAATCAACACTTAGTCGACGTTTTCGTAGGTTTATTCAATGATTATGAAGGCTTCCCCGCGAACTTATGCGGTTAAAGCTATTTATACGTACAAAAACGCGGTATTTATGTTAAACACGTTTCTGCCTTAATTAACTTCCACTATGCACGTGATGCAGTGCACTGCGCACGTAGTGTATGTATTTACGTACGTTCTAGATAATTTTAATAGTAATTAGTTAATTATAATTATCCAATCTCACTACGCACGTAATGAGCTTCATCACGCACGTGGTGAAATAGACTTTATACTTAACCTTCCAAACACACATCAACACATGATTAAGTACTTGTAAGCTTAAGATAAACATAAGTAAACACTTAGAATGAATAAACATGTAAATCAGATGTCAAAACTTCTTTGTATTATCATTCCAAGTAGGTAATTACATATCTGATTGACCAGAACTAGGGATTTACATACATGCACTAACAGCTCGGATTCGTTTTCTTCATCAACTCCAGGGCATTCTTCAAGGGTATAATTTTCTCTTCTCTTCTCTTTTAGTTGCATTTCTTAGTTGTAGAGATTGGTACACATTTGGGGTTCATTTTGTGGTTTGTTTTTGTTTTAAAATTCCGTTTTTGATCTTGGTCGCCTCCGCTGTGCCAAACCTCGAACCCCAACAGTGGTATCAGAGTCACCTCTACACTAGATTTGCACTATGTGGCTTTGAAAATCCAAAAATTGTGATTTTTGGTTATGTCCATGGTTTAGCGGCGCTAACTTTTCCATGTTAGCAGCGCTATCCCGTCCGTAGCGGTCGCTATCTCGTCTCGCGTTAGCGGCGCTAACTCTTATAGTTAGCAGCGCTAACCCGTCTGGCAGAATGCATTATTGCTTAAAATCAATTTTGTTGGATCGCTTGAGCTACTTGTACTTTCTGGATTTTGTTCCAGATTTGTTGTGTGATGTTTTAAGTTGCCTTATGTCTTGGTTGGTGTATTTATATGTGGATTAACATTTTGGCATGAAAATGGTTAATTGCATATATTTACACTGTGTATATATGAATATGGAATTTTGACTTGTTTAAGGTTCCTAATGCATATGTACATAGGATTATTTGTTCCTTGAGTGTGTTGATAATCTTAACCAAGACATATAAGATTTGCATGGTTTTGTGTGGCACACCATGTGTTAGTTTTGTTGTATGTGGTTGTAATATTTGTGTCCGGTAACGATTGAGCCTTTAAGACCTATGTGATGTGTTTGGTTGTGTAAATTAATTCATTCATTTGGTGGTTTGTACCACAATGGTATGTAATAATTTAATTTTATTCGGTTTGTATATTTAACGGCTTGCATGCCGATTTCTATTCTTTGTAATTTGTAATATTAGCTTAGAATAGAGAATTGTGGCTTGCATGCCATTTCCTTTTAAATTTGTAAATTTTAAAAGGAGAACCGAAGCAACCATCAAGAACCATGGAGGGTGTCTTGGGGAGCTTGGATCCGGAGGTCGGTAGGAGACGCAATGGATCAAGTGGGAGGAGCACACATCAAGTCATTCGGAATATGTCCTTAGATGACTTAGTCTTGCCCGTTCGCTCCCGGGTAAGACGCATAGGGTTTTCGGCTCGTTACCGGACTTGTATTACATGCGTGGTTGGTTTTATTTTGTTTTCTTTCTTGCATGGATGTTTAGGTTTTTCGCATGCTAGAAAATTTTTAAAAATAATAAAACCAAAGAGTTTTTAACTTGGTTTACAAACTCCGCGCGCCACATAGACAAGAATTGGTTAAAATCGTTTTAACCGGCAAAAACAAAATCCTGTTTTTCAAAATTGTAAATCTCACGCCATCCGTAAGATGACACCACCCGAATCTAGTGAAGCAAGATCGGTTGTCGAGCTCTAGCCGAGTCGGTTTTGTGTAACTGTGTGGAAGGTGCGTGTGGCAACTCGCAAGGGTCGGTTGACGAGTTCTAGCCGAGCCGGCCATTGGGCTAGAGTACCACCGTGTATCTTGACGGTTGATTTGCAATTCCAAGACTTAAAACGCCTTGGTGGTTGTCGAGCTCTAGCCGAGCTACCAAGGTAGATTAATGAGGAATGGTGTGAAAGGGATCAAACATGCCAAATGGGTGCTGTGAGTATCTAGGATCCCGCAAGTGTCTAAGAGTTGCGATCCCGGATTGCAATTGGTAAACTGTTTACCTGCCTAAAATAGCTCCATGAAGTGATCCGCGGCAAACCCATCATGGATTGGGGTATTTTGAGGTTCTTAGCCCTTGTTAAGATAATTTGGTTTTCTTAAATCAAGTGGGTAATTATTTTAACGAGGATTATATCGATGCTTACTAAAACTTCTACTCTTAATTTAGATGGTAAATCTTAATGACACTACATCAAAACTATCATTTCGTTTGTTCCTGGAAAAGGAGAGACTCATAGGAGTGAACTTCATTGACTGGTATCGTGTGCTAAGGATTGTCCTTCAACACGAGTCAAAGTTGCATATCCTTGAGGAGCATCTTCCGGAGCCACCTGCTACCAATACGAGCTGGGCCACTAGATACGCATGGGAAAAGCATGTCAGAGATACACAAGATGTTTCTTGTGTCATGTTGTCGACTATGAGCTGTGAGCTACGAAAGCAACTCAAGCAATTGAGTGCATACGACATGATTAACCGGCTGAAGGACATGTTCCCGCAGCAAGTTAGACAAGAACTTTTTGAGTATGTCAAGGCTTTAGTCGGTTGTAGGATGCAGGAAGGCGGGGATGTAAGTGTTCATGTCCTTAAGATAAAGGCATACATGGACCAAATGGAGAGACTTGGATTTCCCATAGGGAGAGAACTGATGGTGAACTTGATTCTCCAATCCCTACCCACGTCTTATGAGAAGTTTGTCATGGAATATCTCAAAGACAATATGGAATGGTCCTTAAGTGAGCTACAAGGTATGTTAAAGGCTACTGAGTTGAACATAGCCAAAGGTAAGCTAATCTCGTCCACACCCGCTAAGGCTACTGGGAAACAAAAACATAAGAAGAAGAAACTGACGTCATATGGAAAGCTTGGTTTGACTAAGCCTACCATAACTGTGGAAGTTAAGGCAAATGAGATTGTGCCTGAAGATAACGTTCCACTTGGGGTAGTTTGCTACTTTTGTGGGGAAATTGGCGCCTTCACGCTTGCCCTAAGTGCCTGAATGAGCTAGGTATCCTAAAGCGGAAGAACGTTAGCTCCTCGACTTCAGGTACATTCATTATTATACTCCATTGATCTTCTACTTCAGAGGACTAGGTTTTTGAACGCTAGTCAAAGCACTCACGTTTGTTACAACTTGGTTGTTGTAAAGTGTAGGTGTTTATCCGAAGTAGGGAGATAATGCATGGAGAGCTGGAAGAAGTGAAGGGAAGCATAAGTGCTTGTCTCTTGCTAAAAGGATTGGAAGAGTTGATCTTATCATTCCTGCCAGCTAAATTATTACTTCATAAGATAGATGTTTTACGCCCTACGTGGCAATAAGCATTGTATCTTTTATGCTATTGATGACGATGAATATTACATTGAATTATGTTATTGTGGGTTTTAGAATTTCATTTCAAAGTTTATTCATGTCGTTGCATATCTAATAAGCTTTTGCTTAAGAAGTAATAATATGATCATGAGTTTTTATTGATTAGTTATCCTTATAACATTGGTGATTTGACCATATAAACAAGACCAACATCACCAAGGTCCATGTCGAAAGGAACTTGGAATCTTTTGGTTTCGAGCTATTAGTTGATGTTGAATCTTGCTTATAAAGTTAAATAACTATGACGTCCTTCACTAGTTGATGTGGGAGGAATAAAAGTTTGTTGGACTACACTTGCACTTTTGTGTAAGGGATGATCAAGCGAAGTCATAAGGATTAACTAAGTATAATTTGTTATCTTTACCTGTGATGGAAGAAGAAAAGGGTATTAGAAAAGTGTTTGAAACCTGAGAGGTATTCAAAACTCACCCGTAACAAATTTATAACGAGAGAGGGCAAAAGGAACTAAGATACTCAAATCTTATGAGATGTTGAGAAATTCTAGATTCCTCAACCATCAATAGAATTATGGGAGTATCTCATAATTCACTTCTTATAGGATACATGTTTCACATGCATCGTTTAGGGGAGAAACGGAATATAATGATTATGATTCCATTTGATGGCTCAAACTTAAGTACCCTGACGAGTGAGTGAATGGGTGTACTTGAGTAATGAAGGGAGATGTTCCTATATTATAACAACAAAGATGGTCAAAATAGCAACGATGGAGGTTAGACTAGAAAGACAGCTTTGCTTGTCTACCTCATGGATTAAAGTCATCTAGTCTACATCAAGTGGGAGATGGATGAACTTTATAAGATGCTAATACATTGAATGGATTCTTCTGTGTTTTGGATGTTCTTTTCATAACCTTTTGGGAACTGAGTTGAGTTACTCGAAAAGGGAAATGAACAACTAAAACATTTCATGAGGAAGAACGTGTGACTTAAATAAAGACCTGATGTTGACACTAGCATTCAATCAGTAATGATTGAAACATAACATGGCAATGTTGAAGTACTTGGCATTATAATATTACCTCTTCATAAGTCTGGTAAAAGTCATCATAAGGCCGGAAATGTATTATATAACTGAGGACGATGACTTGTTGAAAATACATTATGTATGTATCAATTACCAGAATCTGTAGTGGGCCACGGGTCTACTAATATAATGAAAAGGTAATGAGATAAGATATAATCCCTGCTGGATTTCAAGGATGAGCTTGGATAATCAAACACCTAGATGAAACCAGTAAGGTATATATAGATCTTTTGGAAGTAAGATCTGCATGGATTAATTTGTAGATAACTTCAAATACTGACTGGTGGGAATTGGTTTCATGATGATTGACCATGTGGAAGGTATCATATGAAGACATTCTTCCAGTAGTTATGTTGAAGCTTACACGGACACTTACGCCGTTTCATGGCTATATGATGCAAAGACCGTATTCCATTAAAGGAATTCAATGAGGAAGTGCTTATAACACTGTCCGAAGGTGCTTTACATCTAAAGTATCCTTGTAAAATCTACAAAACATGGAAAAGGGTTGCCTTGGACTTCAACAAACATTTAAGTTTCAGGTTTTGCTGTGAAAATCAAGCGGTTGAGTGTTCAATGAGCAATGATGAAACTTAGATAGATGCCAGAGCTAGTAGGAGGCTGTTGTTATCCTATGAAATATGTCTTGGACATATGTAATAATGGAGATAATGTCTTGATTATGTTTGGCTATAAGTTTGAATCAAGAATTATACGTCCGTTAAGGATTAACAAAGCAATTTGTAAAGTACAAGAAATATCAAGATATGTTCTTGTTGATCAAAAGATATGAGAGTAATTTATTACTCTAAGTGATAGTTTATGCTTTAAAGGATAACCGCCAATTCGATTGGGGTTCATGATCTTACAAACATTGTGTCGTTAGTAAATGTGATTCTTAAAGCATTGGTGACTCTATAGAGATCTTTATGAAAACTATGAGAGTGCAATAGCTTGATCACATAAGATTTTAAAGCATTGGTGACTCTATAGAGATCTTTATGAAAACTATGAGAGTACGATGGCTTCATCACATAAAATTTTATTCTTAATGCATCGGTGACTCTATAGAGATCTTTAGGAAAACTATGAGAGTACGATGGCTTAAGTAGATAAGATTTTATTTTTAGAGCATCAATAACTCTATAGAGATCTTTATGAAAACTATGAGAGTATGATGGCTGATGCATATTAAAATTATAGATCCAAGTGTTGTTTGTCATATTGGATTCCTTGAGACAATGAATGTATAACGGCTTGGACAAATGATCATAATCCCATCAACGCACACTTTGGAAGTGGTTGGTTGGAGTAGGGATATGATCATTATCAGAGTACACACGGAGAGCAATGGTGGCGGATCCGTTAACTAAGCTAAAGTAGCGGGTTAGTGATTATCATCAGACTAGGGCCTGCTTATACTTGGCTTAAGTTCGTTTTAGTAATGTTTTGATATACATTTATTTTAGGAACGTTAAGCAATATTGTGCTTCTGCTTGTATCGATTATCAAATGAGGATTTGGTAATGCGTGTGTAGCGGGTACTATCAGTAAGCCTTATTGTGTTCCAACTTAGCATGTTTTACCTCTTCCCTGAATGTTTTAACATTCTAAATGTCCACAGTCGGTCATTCTTCTTGGGAAGGAAGTCTAAACTAAGACTGAGGGAAGTGATTGGTTAAGTATCCAATGATTTATGATCGATTGGGACACAGGGACGCAATACTTCACCTGTACTTGAAGTGTTCAAGTGACTGGACGACCCACACCTGGTTTTACTTTATGGTACTCGTCATGAGTAAATCAGGATGATAATATCAGTTCATCCTCATACTGGAGATACATGTGTCTGCATCACTTTGGTTTGCTTTGCTCTAGTTGTTTTCAAACGCAGTCCGTAACTGGTTGTTATAAAGGGAACAGCTGGTTATAGTATGATCACTGTGGTGGGAAATGTAGTCAAAGGAATTTGTTCCTCTGTTTGGAGAGATATCCCTGGGCCCCTCGATGATTGTTCGCTGACACCAAAATGCACGGCCGTGCTCAATTGTGCAATGATTATAGTATCTGATTGCAACTTGTATGTTTTGGTCACCACTAATCTCAATCGGGAAACATAATCGTGAACGAACGGAGAATGACAAAGTACCATGTCTCGTGTTCACATGGATATCGCGAACAAAAGGATGTTTGATCCCTTATCAATAGGTCCATTTCACACAGGTTGCAGTTTGGTTTTTGTGAAGACAAAACCCATACTGACTTGGGGACAGGATGTCTTACTAGAGGCCGCTTCTTGTCTGTGATGCTTTGGGTACGGTGTGTCATGTGCAAGTGGGAGTTTGTTGGAGTATGCCCACTGACAGACGTACGCCAATTGATCACTACCGATGATGTATGGGCCTATCGGGTTATACGCCAGGGGTTGATCTTGACAACAACCTAAAAAGGAGGGTTAGAAATGAATAATTAAATATGGTTGGTAATCTGGTCAGGGTTAGCGACGCTAAACCCTGCTGTCGCTAACTCAGCCGCGTTAGCGGCGCTATCCTTAAGTGGTTAGCGGCGCTAACTTTGGGCCGTTAGCGGCGCTAACTTTGGGCGATTAGCGGCGCTAACCCATCTGACAGATTACAACTTTATTCCTTTCACCTCCACTCTCAACCAATGCATGTATGTTTTATTAGGGTCTTCTAGGTCTGGCCTTGGGTGACTCCAGGGGACTTTAGAGGCAGATTAAAACACATACAAAGGCTATTACTCTCTTTAGTTGCTTATGGTGAAAACACACACACATAGAAGACATTTTGGGGTTGTTCTTGTGAGTGTGAGAGAGAGCCAAGAGAAGAGAGTTCCTGGAGTTAAGTTGTTGTTCCAGAAAGGTGTCTGCAAATGTTGTAGGACACCCGATGGCTTGCTAATACAAGAAGATCACTGTTTTTCCCGGGGTGGACTTCGATAGTCAAGAAGAAGGTGCCATTGCTCGGATTTGTTTTCTTCATCAACTACAGGGCATTCTTCAAGGGTATAATTTTCTCTTCTCTTCTCTTTTAGTTGCATTTCTTAGTTGTAGAGATTGGTACACATTTGGGGTTCATTTTGTGGTTTGTTTTTGTTTTAAAACTCCGTTTTTGATCTTGGTCGCTTCCGCTGTGCCAAACCTCGAACCCCAACACTATGAACTAAACTGTTGCAATTAAATGATAGAGGCATTTAGGATAACCTATTTTTAGCCAATACACTTTTATTTTTAGCCAATTTTTATATATTTACCCCTAGTTCACCATTTTGAGCCTTAGCCTTTCATTTCAAAACCCCCCAAAGATAACACTTGGTTTAATTCTATCTTATTTTTAAGTTTTCAGAACCAGTTTTACTTGTTAATTGCTGCATTACAAGATTTTGTCAGATCTTCAGTTCTTCATGCACTACATTAGCAGGATATGACATTCAAGTGTTCCTCTATATTTGTAATGATTATGTTGCATACTGCTGATTTGATCTCCAAAAAGATAGCTTAGAGAAAAACAAAACGCAAAAAACCGATAAAAAGAAAAAAATATGAGAAGATCGGTTGTTTGATTAGATGTTCCTTGGCTATTTTTGAAGCTTATCATACATTGAGTAGTAGTTTTTTTTTGTCAGTTTATCCGGGTGTTGGCCATCACTCAGAGCATTCTGATTCCACTTCCGCTTGATGAACTGTATTCTTACCAAAAATATGTTTAAGTTCTTGTCCATACAAATGCAGCAGCATTAACTTGGTTCCTGAATTCTGTATTTAGTCACCTTTATATCTTCCCATTCCTATCTTTAAAACCTTAGCCACGTTACAACCCGAATAAAGACCTCTTGATATTTGCATATGTTTATGTTAATTAGTGGAGATTTGATATGTGATCAAGCTTATGCTAATCTTAGTCTCAAATCTTTCATTTTTGCACTTATACACATACCCTGATATACATATTGAGTGCTTGAGTGACCACCTGATGAGGTATGAAGTCAGATATTGGTCTTGATTCAGGTACATGTGCTAAGTTTGTTTTGATTTTGTCATATCTTTCACATGAAAGTTTGTCCTCATTGCTCTGATTAAATATCTATTATGCCTTTAGACCTTTTAGTTGTCGGAAGTATATACTTTTGCACTAATTTAAGTCATTGGATATTCTAAGTTGCATTAGAGTATGCTTGAGGACAAGCAAAGTTTAAGTGTGGGGAGATTGATATATGTTAGAATATGCCCACTGATGTGTGTACACCGTTTAAATCACTACCGATGATGTATGAGCCTATTGGGGCATACACCGGGGTCAAACTTGACAACAACTAAATTAAAGGGACCAAAACTGACAAAAGACAAAAGTTGACATGGCAAGTCGCGATAGCGCCGCTAACGTTAAGGGTTTAGCGTCGCTAAACCTTAAAGGTTAGCGCCCCTACGGCTGCATGTACTTTGTGTCATGTCACCTGGCAGGCCGCGATAGCGCCGCTAACTTTAAGGGGTTAGCGCCGCTAAACCTCAAAGGTTAGCGACGCTACGGCTGCATGTGCCTTTTTGTCAAATCACCTACAAGACTAGCCAATACTTGGTGGATGCATTATTGCTTTTGGCCGGTCTTGGGAACTCTTAAAGGCATCTGGAGATTGATAAATAGGGGATCATTTGCTCTATTGTCTCTCTCTTGGCCACATATAAACACATCTACTATTAAGTGCATTTGTGATTTAGAGAGTGTACACATTAGTGAGGTTCCAGAAATCAATCTTATTGTTGTTGTTCTCTGGTGATTTTCTTGAAAGAAGAATCACTAGAAGCTTGCTAGCACAAGAGGTTGGCGTGTTCCCGGGGTATCAACCAATAGAAGGTTTGATTTTATCACAAGGAGAAGCACCACCACCAACACAAGTCAAGTTTCTGGAGCTAAGGAGGCTTGTATAATTTCTAACCTCCTTTTCTAGTTGCATTTCTTTACATAGATTATGATCCATGTATGGGGTTTCATGTTTTTATGCTATGCATGTTTGTACCATTGGCTTTTATGTTTGTACTTTGCTTCTGCGGCGTGCCCTAGAAACCCAACAGTGGTATCAGAGCCACCTATATGTTAGTTATGCACATGGTGGCCTGAAAAACCCGAAATTATGTTTGTTTTCTATCGAACAGGGTTAGCGGCGCTAAACTCTTGTTAGCGGTGCTAACTCTTAAATGTTAGCGGCGCTAACCCCGCTATAACAGTTTTTGTTATTAGTAAAAAACAGTTTATGGTCTAGGGTTTTTGACATTTTTTTGAGCTTGTGGAATTTTTATTTTGATATTATTTTGTATTATTCCAGTAGCTATTATATGTTTGGTTGTATGTATATTTATAAGTTGGTAACCTTGCCTAGACCTTGTGGTTGTTTGTGTGTGTTTTGATGCTTGTTTGGTTATATTATTATTCATTTGATAAATTTGTAATAATAATGTGGTTTGCATGCCATTTCATTCATCCATATAATTGTAATAGATAAATAGGTATATTGTGGCTTGCATGTCATTTTTATTCTATTGTATGTATTACATTTTGGTGGATGGTGACACACAAGATGGGGTCAAAGAAGATGGAGCATGGTGTCCATGAAGCCGGTGAAATCCAATGGAGATGACGGCGTTAGTGGGAGCTTGCATCGAAGACTTTGTCCCTTAGTATTGACCATGTTTTTCCCGTTTGGCTCACGGGAATAACGCATAGGTTTTATGGCAAGGGTAACCAATTATAGTATATTTTGCATGTGATGTGATTTTGTATGCATGGATTGCTTAGGATTTGCATGCTAGATAATTTTTCGAATATTAAAAAAATCACAAGAGATTTGCTAAAAATGGTTTACAATTCTCTCGCGCACTCACATACAAGATTAACCCACCTAGTGAAAATAGGATTTGTCACTAATAAGTTAATCTATAACCAAACTAAAAACAAAATCCCGTATTTCCACAAAACGTAAATCATGCACATCCGTAAGTCGATACCACCCGAATCTAGTCTTATGGGATTTGGTTATCGAGCTTAGCACGAGCCAATTCTCATAAAACTGTGTGGAAAGTGAGTGTGGTGAATTCACAATTTTGGTTGTCGAGCTTAGCACGAGCCAACTTTGATAAGTTTGTTACCATATGTCTTGACGGACGATTTGCAATTTTAGGTTTGAAATCTTGGTTAATTGTCGAGCTTGGCACGAGTTAACCAAAATTTCAAGACTTAAAATTGGTGCAAGAAGGGATCAAACATGCCAAACGACCCTTGGATGTCGTAGGATCCCGCAAGGCGCTAAGGATTGCAATATAGATTGCAATTGGCAAAATGGTTGCCGACCTAAATAGTTTTATCATGTGATCCACGGTAACCCCGTCACATGGTGGGATGAAATATGTTTCTCAGCCTTGTTAAAGATAATTCTTTATGGGTAAATTATTTTAACAAGATAAAATGTCAAACTAACTAAAATCTACTTTGCAATTTTTGATGGCATCAACAAGTGCAAACAACACCACCACCACTAACGTTTCTCTTCGAGTTTTCCTTGAAAAGGAGAAGCTCGATGGTAGCAACATTATGGATTGGCATAAGCAGCTAAAGCTTGTCCTACGCTTTGAAGGAAAGATGCATACCATTGAGGAACCCTTACCCGAGGCACCTCCTAGAGGTGTAACGAGGGCGGTCCGAGAGGCGTATGAAAAATGCCTCAAGGAGACTGAGGAGATTACATGCCTCATGTTGAGTACTATGATTACTGATTTGCAAAAGCAAATGGATCACTTGAGTGCTTACGACCTAATCGTGCAGCTGAAGGACATGTTCCAATAGCAGGCGAGGCAGGAGAGGTATGAGTGCTTCAAGTCCGTTCTCGCTTGCAAGCTTCAAGATGGAGGGAAGATGAGCGCTCATGTCTTGCGCATGAAGGCAAACATTGAGCGCATGGAGAAGTTGGGATTCACCATAGGGAGGGAGATGGCGGTCGATTTGATCCTCCAATCCCTGCCCAGTGCATATGATCAATTCACTATGAGTTATCATATGCACAACATGGATAAATCCTCGATGGAGCTGCATGGTATGCTCAAGACTGCTGAAGCGAGGATGACCAAGAGCAAGCCATCCTCTTCTTACACTCACGTTCAATCCATACAGGAAGGCCGCATCACAAAGAAGAAGGCCGCCCCTTCCAAGAAAAGGAAGGGTAAGGGAAAGGTTGGCTCGGCCAAGCCTGCCCCGGCCTCTGAGGGTAAAGGCAAGGGGAAACTTTCTCAAGCAAAGACTCCGGAGGATGCAGAGCTTCTTTTGCGGGGGCAAGGGCCATTACCTCCGAAGCTGCCCGAAGTACCTGGAGGGACTCAACAAGCTCAAAGCGATGAGCATATTGAGCCCCGACACTTCAGGTACGTTCGTGATAGAACTCCACCATACTTCTACTTTTAAAGGCTAGGTCTTGGATACTGGATGTGCTACTCACATATGTAATATGGTACAGGTCCTCAAGGCAAGTAGGAGCTTGGAGCGAGGAGAGCTGGATCTTATTATTGGAAACTCGGAAGTTGTCCCAGTGGAAGCAAAGGGTGACTTGGAGCTTTCATTCAAGACCGGCTATTCTATTTTGTTAAAGTATGTATGCTATTCGCCCAATGTGGCTAGAAACATTATTTCTTTTCACAAATTGTATGACGATGGTTATGATTTTAAGTTTGTATATGGTACAATCATTTTCTTTAAAAATGAAGTTGTTTATTTTAAAGCTTTCCATGTCATGGCATATATGAGGCAAATGCATACATTGAATCAAGAAAGTCTATCATGAATATTGATTCTGATTCCAAAGATGGTTTGGACAAGTTTTCTTTGTGGCATAGTCATCTTGGCCACATAAACAAGACTCGCATCACCAAGCTCCAAGTGGATAGGATCTTGGAATCATTTGACCATGGATCGAATGATGTATGTGATTCTTGTTTATTAGGCAAGATGACAAAAGCAACCTTCATGGGGACTAGTGAGAGGGGAAAGGACCTTTTAGATATCATCCATACGGATGTATGTGGGCCTTTCAAGCATGTCACAAGGAATAACTCAAGATACTTCGTAACCTTTATAGATGATTATAGTTTGTATGGATATGTCTACCTTGTTAAACACAAGCATGAAACTTTTGAGGTGTTCAAGACATTCCAAAAAGAAGTTCAGAATCAATTGGGCAAAAGAATAAAGATACTCCGGTCTGATAGAGGTGGAGAGTATCTAAGTACCGAGTTTACCGATCATCTTAAGAATTATGGAATCATTTCACAATTAACACCTCCAAGGACTCCACAATTGAATGGGGTCACTGAGAGGAGGAACCGGACCTTACTAGACATGGTAAGTGTTGGTCCCGAAAGGATACTACAACAACAAATGTTTGTAGAAGGGGGGTTGAATACAAACTTTAGCAATTTAAAATTTAAGAGACACACGGTTTACTTTTATATAATTCTTATTGATGTGAATCAAGAATTACATGAACTAGATGCGGAAAATCTAAGTTCAATAAAAGGTGGCAACTAAATTTGTCTAACACATAGACTAAGCTAATCTTAAACAACTTATGTCTAAGATGTTCACATGAACAAGTTTGTAATACTGAAAGTAAAATGCTAATTCTTCTAATTCTCAACAGATGAGATTTCAGTATTCAACTCTATCTTTTCGCATACTTAGCATGTTTCCATGCATGAGTATATATAAGCAAGGATGTCCGGGTTGATGAAGAGGAGAAAGAGACAAAGGTACTTGGTTTAATAATATTATAATCGATAAAGTTAGTGGGTGAAAAGTAAGTTAACTTTATACACAAAGTGTGTAAAGAGAAAATACTTTTCAGTAATTAGTTTACCCACTATCTATTATTATATTATTAAAGTACTGCCTTTATATCTTGGAAAAGTAAACTTCTCCTTTCACACTTGTGCTTTAATCAACACCATGCTTTCTGAAGATTTGACTTAACCAAGTATAGAGTTTCCAGCCATACTTAGTTGTCAAAGCATATCTTCGAGATCTTCTCTTCTAAAGTATCTTTCTCCTTTTCCAGGGGATAAAGATTTATCCTTTTTATTTCTTTGCAGATACAAAAAGTGCTAAGTACTTTTACAAAGAAAGATCTAAGGCATAATAGAACAACACATGTTCTGCCTTTGACTTAAGAAAATATTACACTGAAAAGCTATTAGCTGATTAAAGACTCAGCTAACAGACACTGAATAGCTAACATAATTTTGCTCAGCTAAGGATAAATGTGAAAGACTCAGCTAACTAGATTTGCTCAGCTTATCGAATAACTCAGCTAATAACACAAATCATAATACAACTAATAAACTAGTCAACCTAAACAATCAGCTGATCCCAAGGGCTCAGCTAACCATTTGAGTATGATCAGCTTATTAAGAGAAGAAAGGATAAGTATAGAATACCTTATCTGACATGTGGGAGGCATCAGCTGATCAATGAGATACTGTCAGCTGATCCTTGACTGCTCAGCTGATCTTTGAAGAACCCTCAGCTGATGGTTTGCGCTGTCAGCTGATGCTTTGTAGATGCATAGCTGATGCTTCTTAACTTGTCTTTTCTTCTTAGCTAATCTTTCTGAAGCTGGTCCTTTGGCTGATACTCAGTGTTCAGCTGACACTTTGGTTCGTCGGCTGACATTTCTTACTTAGAAATTCTTTAAGTCTAATATGAAAAACAACACATGTTTTTCATTAATCTAAGTCCAAAACTGAATATATGGTTTTGTTAACATCAAATCCTATTTTACTAAATAGACATGTTTGATTTAGGTTTGATATTCCTATCTCCCCAACAATCTCCCCCTATTTGATGATGACAAAACCTTATCTTATTTAAGAAGAATCAGTTTGACTCGGGTTTGTAAACATAAAACTTTTAAGTGCAATTTGGTTACCTAGCTATCTGTTTTTGGTAACTCTTTAATATATGTTCCCTGATATTCTGTTTTTGGGAATCTTTTCATTTATGAAGTACCATTTTTCTGTTTTTTGTGGTATCTTTCTATCCTTTTTCTATTTTTAGGATTTTATATATTTTCTATATTTACACTATGTGAGCTATCTACTAAGAGTCATCTATACTAGCATTTTAGCCAAGTAGTCCATGATGAAAGTTTCAAGCTTGATTATAGAAAAGCATTTACAACAGAGTTTGTACAATTTAGCTAATACTGAATATTTAAGCTAAGTTACAGAAGTAGAACTAAACTAAGAAGTTGAAATTACAATTAATCTAATTATGAAGTTTTCAAGTTTCTTCCCACCAAGGTTCTTATTTAACATCAAGAAGTCTGTGCAGAGGATTTGCAGCCAACAACTCTTCAGCTCTTGCTTGAATCAGACTTTCAAAGTGATCACTTCCTGTATGTCCCCTTGTTGAAGTTGCAGCTTGAAATATCAGCTCTCTAGGGGCTCTCCCTAAGTCAGATTCTCTTAGGAATCTCAAAATACCAGCTCTGTTCTTGAAGAACATCCCTCTTTTAGGTTCAGTTATGTACTTAAACATTTTTGGTTCAATGGTGGAGGGCAGAGCAGTGTTTAGACTTTCATATGCAGCCAGGTAAGGATGATCAGGATTGAGTATGATATGTTCAGCAGGTACAAAAGCTTTGGAGGATTTCTTGAAGGCATCCTCAATCACATCAATGTGTTTCATGAATTGATCATGAGTGCATATCCTGTGGTAGACAGACATTCTGATCCAGTATTCAAGTTTGCTTATGAACCTTGTGGCAATTTCACTTTTGGATTTAAAAAAGGTGGTACAGAGTCTCAATCATCTCATTGAAGGAGAACAGTTTGCAGTGATGAAGGTAGGCATTCTCATGTGTTTGTATTTCATCTTTTCTTATGATTCTGCGATATGGACCTTCATCTGTACCCTTATATGGAGTAACTCTTGAGATGAGATTTGGATACTTCCTTTCTACCAAGTTCTTCTTGTTATTCAAGAACTCTTTGATCTCCCTTTCTGATTGCTAAGTTGTAACTCCAAAGTTGAACTCATGCAATGCTTGAGAGTCTTCTCTGTGAGTTCTTCCTCTTTTAGGAACTTTCTTGGAAGTAGGATCATCTTGCTGTGATGCAACTTGTGTTGGATGTGATTGAGAAGACAACATGATTAATTCTTCTTCTTGTAGTTCTCTCAACCCATCATCAGTAGCACCTATAATGGCAGCAAGGTCTTCAGGAGTTGTGAAGTCCTGGTGTCTTTCCTTGGCTTTAAGAACCTCTTCAATTGAGGTGCCAAGTGCAGCAGCCAGCTCACTTAACTTCCTTAGATTCTCATCATCTTGAGTTAGCTCTTCCTCTCTTCTTTCTTCTTCTTTAATCTCCTCAGCAGACATTATTTTCTTTCCTTTTCTCCTTGATGTGCTGCTGGGAGTTGGTTGACTTGATTGTACTGGAGAGGAAGCTTGGACTGGTGGTGTTTCTGAAGAGAGACTCTGCTTTTTCAAGTTGAACAGAGAGGACAGAGGCACCCTATCTTCATCATTATCATCATTAGAATCTTCAGATGGCACATTTATTGGTGCACAAGATTCATCTTGTTTTGGCTTTTTAGCACTCTTCCTTCTAGCCGTTTGTTTAAATCTTCTTTTTGGCCTCTGCTCATCTTGAGCAGGTTGCTCCCCCTCAGCTGGGCTTTCCCTCTTAGCAGTTGATTGATTTAGAGTTTCTGCTTCATTGAGGTATGTTGCTGCCTTATCAGCTTCTACTGCTTGAATAGGATCTGTTGAAGAGCTTGACATAGTAGAATCCTAGACTGACTTCTCCCCTTTTTTGTCATCAACAAATGAAAAAGGAAAGTTATCGAAGGCTTGGCAACAGAAGGTGGGATAAAGGAAGATGGAGATGGAGAAGGGATGGAGGTAGAGGTAGGGATAGGTGAAGGTGAAGGAGAGGCAGTAGGGATATGAGGTGGGGTGAAAGATGGATTTTGTCTTAGCTTGAGGATAACATCAGTGATAGTTGTGAATTCTTTAATGGTGTCACTGTGCCTTAGGCTGGAGGAGTGGCTTAAGTGTTGAACCTCATCAGCTATGGTTTGGAGAAGAGAATGGACTCTAAGAAGAGAGTCAGGGATGGTTACGGAAATGTTAGGAGGGGAAGGTCTTAAGGTATGAAGTTGGGTAAGAAGATTGGAAATGGTTTGGTTTAGAGAATTCAGTGTTTGGGTGGTAATGGTAGTGGGTGGAGGGGTAGAAGGTTGGGATAAGAGTTGATCCAATTTGTGAAGAATTGGTGAAAGATCAACTGGGGCAGGGAAGGGTTGTGGTTGGGATTGGGTAGCTTTAAGGGACTCAACTTCTCGAATTAGATGAGAGATTTGAGTTTCTGTTTGGGTTTGAAAAGAGGTAAAGGAGGCTTGAAGACTATCCATCTTTTGATAGATAGATAGTAGGTTTTGAAGAATTTGGGGTGAGGGTTCAGTAGAAGTAGATGGAATAGGTATTGATTGAGGTGTTGTGCCAAGAATAGGAATAGATTGAGGTCCCTCACTTAAACCTTGATATATAGGTCTAAGATCACTGGGAAAACATTGTGTGCCCTGTGTTAATGGTTGGTCTATACCACTAGTATTGACAGGCAGTGCAGTAGCATGTGTAAGAAGTGAATCAATTATAGGAACAAATATGTGAGTGTGAGTGAGGGTTGCACTCAGTTGGGTATCCCTTATTTCAGTAGTAAGTTGTTGTGAAGTTACTAAGGGTATGGATAGACTCAAAGTAGGTGTAGGCACAGTATGACCTTGGGGGAGGTCTGTCTTTCAATGGCATCACCCTGTTGGGAGGGTGATCTAGATATCAGGAGTCCCATATTTACAGATGTGACCTGTTGTGAGGGCACATCCACTGGCAATTGGGTTAAAACAACATCCATAAGCTCCCCCTCAACATAAGAGGTAGCTATAGGAGTTGAGGTCATAGGTGCAATGTGCATATCCTCTGAGATAAGTGTAGTGAGCACCATCTCTATTGACCTTGTATCTATATGGGTGTAGGTAGGAGTAGAACTAGTGACTGTTGGTAGTATACTAGAGCTTGGCATTTGTGGGGGTGTTTCAACTGGAGGAGAGGGTGGGTTCTCATTGGTGGGGTTAACCAATTGAGTATCCTCAAGGGTGGTAGTGGTTATACCTGAGAGATGCTGAGTTTTGCTGATCTCAATCAGTTGAATGAGATTTTCAAAAATTGTCTCTTCCTCAGCATCATCACCATCAGCAGCATCTCCACTTTGTTGATTCTGTGGTGTGCTTGAACTAGAACTGACAGGGAATTCAGTAATAGGCATCCCTCTTTGAGAAGATGAGCTGGTTGTATCTTGAACATTGGCAATAGGAACAAAACTAGCATCACCACCATGAGAGTCATCATCTCCTTCATCATTATCACTTTCACCACTGTCAGCACCACTATCAGCTGTATCAACCTCTTCATCATCAGGATTAATAGGCTCATCCTGTGCTAGTTCAGCATCAAATGACCTTTCTTCTCTAAAAATGGCTTCATCATGAGTATGAGAAGTAGAGTGCTTAGAACTTTCAGTAACCACATCTGGGGACTCAGAATCATCAGCCATTGTTTCATCAACAGGTTGAACAGCACCTTCTTCTTCAACCCTTTCAACTTCTTCATCAGCTGCAATATCAATCAGCTCTTGCATCTGTGCAGTGATGGTAGGACCCTGATCTTCCCTTATTAAGTGAAAGATCTTTTGACCCATTTGAGGCATGGTCATTGTGTCCAGAACAGTAGCTATCCCAGTATATTGTTCCCATTGAAGATGATGAAGTACAAGTAAGCTTAGGTACCTGATATAAGGAACAATAGTTCTTGTGGATTTCCTTGCTGTGCCAAGAGTGATCTTATCCACCATCTCCGAGAATATGACTTGAGCAAAGTCAATATTCCTCCTTGTGACTAAGGCGTGCAGAATCATCAGTTCTGTTTGATTCATTTGGTCAAAACTTCCAGACTTATGACCAAAGCACCGAGTGATTACACTTGCCAAGTACTTCCATGGGTGTCCCAGCACAGACAACTTATACTGACCATGGGTAACAGCTTCATTGTAGCCAATCAGGGTTAAGACTTCCAAGACATGATCCATTGGAGCAAATGGTTGATATGGGGCCAAGTTGGGCAGAGAGATGGCTTGACGAAGAGTATGGACAGTGATGTTGATGTTGATGGTGCCATTTAGACAGGTGCAGGTGATGAGTTCTTGATCAGTATGGTACCTTGCAGTGTACCACATCTCACCAACGATGTTTGGAAAGATGAAGAAAGGATGAGCAGAGAGACAGGGAAACAGGGGATGAGCAGTGATGAATGCTACCATAGGTTTGTATCCCTGGTTTTCCTTGTTCGCGGGAATGTCAGTGTTGATAAGAAAGTTGTTTGGGCGAATGGTGATTTCTGAGTTAACAGTAATGTTCTCACCAGCAACAGCGTTAGGAGTAGAAGCAGGATTGAAGGACACCATGATTACAGAGTGAAGACTCTGTGAGTAGTAAGAGCATAGGGTTTGTGAGTTTGAAGAGAAGAAGTGTGTTTGGGAATTTTGAAAGCACAAGAAATGAGGAACCGCTCAAAAACACCTTTATTTCTTCTTTGGAAACCTAAACTGCCTCCGAAATATCTTTTTGAAAAAGTAACTGTCACATCTGCAAAAAGGGTAATAAACAGATAATATTAAATACACGGACAACTAACGGACATTTAAAAGGAATTAAATACCTAGTTAACGTATTAACTACAAATGATAAATTAATAAAATAAGTGTGGGGACACAAGAATTTTAACTCTGAGAATCATCAGCTGACTGAAGAAAGTGTCAGCTGATACTTGTTGAGTCAAACTAAGTGTCAGCTAATGAATGCAATTAGCTGAGCGTCTAAGTCTTAGCTAATGGTTGATCAGTTGAGGTATAGTATCAGCTGATGATTGTTAGCTGACAAAATATCATTTGCTGATTCTCCATTAATAAGACATGAAGAAGTTTAGATACGTACTTCATTTCACACACGAATTGAATTATTTTCTCACACAAAATTAACTACCTAAGAAAGGGAAATGTTACAAATTTAACATGCCAAGTTTGGATATTAGGAAGTTGAACCGAGACTCATCCAAAGGTTTTGTAAAAAGATCAGCTAATTGAAAATCAGTACTTATATAGTGCATTGAAACTTTCTTTTTCTGCACATTATCTCTAAGAAAATGATGTCTGATTTCAATATGCTTGCTCTTAGAATGCAAAATAGGATTGTTAGAAATAGAAATGGCACTAGTGTTGTCACACAGGATTGGTGAGTTTTCAAACTGTATGTCATAATCAAGTAGTTGATTCTGCAGCCATAATAGTTAAGCACAACAGCTTCCAGCAGCAATGTATTCTGCCTCAGCTGTTGAAGTTGAAACATAGTTATGTTTCTTGCTTGACCAGCTGACTAATCTTCCACCTAACAGTTGACAACCACCAGATGTACTCTTTCTGTCTAGTGTGAAACTTGCAAAATCAGAATCAGTGTATCCAACTAACTCAAAATCAGAGTCTTTGGGGTACCAAAGACCTAGATTAGGAGTTCCTTTGAGATACCTGAAAATCCTTTTAACTACAGCTAAGTGAGATTCTTTGGGATCTGCTTGATATCTAGCACAGAGACATGTTGAAAACATAATATCTGGTCTACTTGTAGTGACATGGGTGTTTTCATTGAAGAACAATTTTCAAACTCAAATTTCTTAAGTAGGTCATTTACATACTTTGTTTGATGAATGAAAATTCCATCAACCTCTAGTCTGATTTGAAGTCCAAGAAAATAGTTTAGTTCACCCATCATGCTCATCTGATAGTTATCAGACATGAGTTTAGAAAACTTTTTACAAAGATCCAAATTTGTAGACACAAATATTATATCATCTACATATATATGTACAAGTATCACATCACCTTTGAATTTCCTTATAAACAAAGTGCTATCTATGCTTCCTCTTATAAAGCCTTTGTTGGTTAGAAAAGAAGAGAGGGTATCATACCAGGCTCTCGGAGCTTGCTTTAGACCATATAAAGCTTTGTTTAAGACGTATACATGGTCAGGTTTGCTTGCATCCTCAAAACCTGGAGGTTGTTTGACATACACCTCTTCCTTCAGTTCACCATTAAGGAAAGCACTCTTAACATCCATTTGGAAAACTTTAAAGTCTTTGAAGGAAACATAAGCTAGAGACAGTCTTACGGCTTCAAGTCTTGCAACAGGGACAATGGTTTCATCATAATCAATACCTTCTTCTTGACAATACCCCTGTGCAACTAGCCTTGCTTTGTTTCTGATGATCAGCCCTTGTTCATCCATTTTGTTTCTGAACACCCACTTAGTACCAATGATGGATTTTTCCTTTGGTCTTGGCACCAAAGTCCATACATTATTTCTTGTGAATTCTGCCAATTCTTCTTGCATGGCATTAATCCAATGAGGATCATTTAGAGTTTCATCCACCTTCTTTGGTTCAATCATAGAAACAAAACCTGTGTATAAACAGAAATTACAAGCTTTTGATCTAGTTAGTACATGTGCATCTATGTTACCTATGACCTGATCTTTAGGATGATCCCTGTGGTCCTTATAGGCATTTTGAATTCTGGGAGAGTTTGGATTATTTTGGATTGTTGGAGTGGAAATTCTTTGGTTTGGATCAGCTGATGAGACTTCTGGTTGATCAGCTGACAGAATTTCAAGAATGTTATCTGATGGAACTTCTACTGATGAAGGAATGTTTGATATGGAATTAGAGTCCATTGATGTTGAATCATGATTCTCAATATTTAGTAAAAGTGTGGGTTGGTTTAAGATAGGATTTGCATTGGTTTGATGTATAATTGGAATAGTTTCATCTAAATCCTCTACATCAGCTGATGGGAGTGGATCAGCTGACACTGGAATGTTGTCTTCAGTGTGCAACAGATCATTAAATTCCTCACCTGTAGATGGATTAGTAGAACAGGAAGCAACAAAGTCATTTTCACTAAAACTTACATTGATTGATTCTTCTATGACCTTTGTTCTGAGGTTGTAGATTCTGTAAGCTTTGGAGATCACAAAATATCCAACAAAAACACCTTCATTAGCTTTTGGTACAAACTTCTGCAGTTGATCTCTTTAGTTCAAAATGAAACACTGACACCCAAAGATATGTAGAAAACTGATGTTGGGCTTCCTTCCCTTGAGCACTTCATAAGGAGTCTTGTTGTGTCTCTTGATGACTAGGGATCTGTTCTGAGTGAAACATGCACAGCTGACAGCTTCAGCCCAAAAATTGAATCCTAACCCACTTTCACACAGCATGGTTCTTGCAACTTCTATGAATGTTCTATTTTTTCTCTCAGCTACACCATTCTGTTGTGGAGTCCTTGGAGCAGAGAAGTTTTGAGATATGCCTTTATCATCGCAGAAACCTTCTAGAGTTTGATTTCTAAACTCAGTTCCATGATCACTTCTGAGCATCCTTACCAGATTTCCATTTAGCACTTCCATCTTCTTAATGAAGCTTATTATTTCTTCAGCAGCCTCACTATTTGCTTTTAGGAAGATGACCCAAGTGAATCTTGAAAAGTCATCAACCATCACCAATGCATACTTACTTCCACCAATACTAGCAGTAGCAACAAGACCAAATAGATCCATGTGCAACATGTAGAAAGGTTCAGTAATAGAGAAGGCTTGCTTAGATGGAAAAGAAGTCTTGTGCTGCTTTCCCTTCTCACAGGAAAAACAAGGTTTAGGCTTTACATAAGTCAGTGAAGGTAGTCCTGACACTAGTTCACCCTTGCTCAACTTGTTTATGTTTTTGAAGTTTAAGTGAGAAAGCCTTTTGTGCCATAACCAGTTTGTGTCAGTTACAAATTTTGTATACAAACAGGTTAACTTGGATGGATCACCAGAGGACATATCTAGAGTATATACATCCTTGGTTCTCTTTGCACAAATTATTGTTTTACCTTCTTGATCTAAAATGGAACCACCTGTCTTTGTAAAGAGGACTTTATGATCACCATCACATAATTGACTTATGCTGATGAGATTGTACTTAAGCCCTTTAACATATGATACTTTGGACAAGGTTAAGTTCCCATTATGAAGTTCTCCATAGCCTTTTGTATGCCCACAATTGTTATCACCAAAGGTCACCCTTGAACCCTTTTCCTTCTTGTAGTTACTTAACAGAGCTTTACAACCTATCATGGTCCTTGAACATCCACTATCTAGATATCATGTGTTAAAACACTGCAAAGATTAGATTGAAAGAAGATTAGTGACACTTGGGCATCCACTGTTTAGGTGGATCCCTGTGGATTGCACCTAGCTATCCACTTCATATTAGGTTGTTTATGAATGAGAGGAACAACTGTGTTATCAAAATCAGTCCGCTGTCTTGAGTTACCTTCAAGAGAACACTCACTTGCCTTATGCCCTTTACTCCCACATTTATAACATTTTTGACTTTCGGAGCTTTTGACATGATTTAGTGACTGCCTAAGAGATGTCTTAACTGTTTTCTGATGACTATGGGTCATCAGCTGACAGATTTCACCATTCAGCTGTTGCAACTGATTTTGTAAACTAATAAGGTCTTTGTTTACAGTCACCTTAGGTTGACACTTAGTTAAAAAGAGTTTTTGATCAACTTTAGGTGTGGCAGACTCAGACTTTTTGTAAACAAAAGGTCATTTTCCCTTGGTTTCTCCTATTGAAAGAGTTTGAAGTGATCCTTCATCAGCTAAACAATTTACAGAGGATTTTTGATAAGCTGACAGGGTATCCGCTAAGAAACTATCATTTGTTCTCTGATCAGCTGATTGAGGATCAATAGCTAATGAAATGTCAGTCAGCTAAGCACTTATATTTAATGTATCAACTTTCAAGGTTTGACAACATAATGTATTTTTGGTATCAACAAATGATTCCATTCCTTTACTGGCTTTCTTTACAATTAAATTATCAGTACTTTTGCTTTCTATCAAAACACTAGAACTTAAACCATCTATTGAAGTGGTTGAGTCTATCAGCTGAGTACTTTTACTTTTGAAAAATCTGTTAGTGATAATACTTTTTCCTTTTACAATCTTTTGAAAAGTAAGAGGTAAAATATCAGCCTTTTCTAAGATATTTATGTCCTTGCTAAAATCAATACAATTAGCAGCTTGGAAGTAATTTCCACCAATAATAGCTTGAACTTGTTTTGGAATCTGCTCATTGACACACTGAGTGGTCTTAGCAGCAGAAACACACCAAGATTTAACTACTTTTTGTAGGTCATTGAACTTCGTGGTTGCTTCATTGTTTTCTTTTACCAAGATCTGATTAAGTATCTTTTGATTAGCTAAATTATCTTCCAATTTTGTCATTTGTTTCAGTTTCTCATCTTTAAGACTTAACTTCTCTTTTAGTGATTCTATTTCTAGTTTTAGCTTCTTTTCTCTTTGAATATTTGATTGAAACTCAACACATAGATAATCAAACATAGTGTTCTTTTCATTATCTTCATAGTTAATAAATTTTCCAACCTGATACATAGAAGAAGGATCCCACTCAGGAGAAGTACAAGCTTTAGCAGCTTTCTTCATGTCCTCATCAAAGGAACTTGAACTTGCTGTGTTGGCCATCAAACTGAACTGAGCTGTGAGGACCTCATCTTCATCACTTGAGAGATCTTCCTGACCCCAATCTTCTTCTTCAGTCACCAACACCCTATTCTGAGCTTTCTTCTTTTTCTTGTCAAGGACTGCAGCAAGAAGCTTCTTATACTTAGCTTCATAATCAATCTTGCTGTCTGAACTTGAGGAACCCTTAAAGCCTGTGTTTCCTCTGGACTTACACTCACTGGCATAGTGACCAGTCTTGCCACAAGAGAAACAACCTTCAGAAGCCTTTGGTTTTGACATGGCTCTTTCTCCTTTAAAGGGTTTCTTCTCAAATCTTTTGACACCCTTTCTTCTAAAGAAAGGTTTGAACCTTTTTACCAACATGGCAGCCTGCTCAACAGCAGCTTCAATGATGTCCATGTTCTCCAGAACTTCATCCCCATCAGCCACTTGCTCTTCATCAGTAGACTCCTCCTCTTCCTCCTCATAACAGGACTCATCCACCACTGCAGCAAAACTCCTTGATCATGTATCTTTAGACACAAGAGCAGTAGATGGAGATTTTGCAGCCTCCTTTATATCCTTGGTAGAGAGTTTCCTTTGTTTCACTGATTGTTCATGATTTATAAGGTTTCCATATAAACCAACCAGTGTAAGACCCTTGATTTTCTCACCATGTTTAAGCACAGTGATAAAATGATCCCAATATTCTGGGAGAGAGTCTAGAAATTTGTTTACAAGCTCCTTATTACTCTTGGGAACCTCTGCCCTTCTTAAGTCATTAATAAGGCAGTTGAACCTGGTGTAGGTCTGAGTAAGACTTTAACCTTTATGAGCAAAGAAGAACTCATATTCTCTTACCAGAAGGAGTTTCTTATTTTCCTGCACTTCTTCAGTGCCTTCATAAGCAACATTTAAAGTATCTATCATCTCCTTTGCAGATTTGCAGTTGAGAACTTGATGATAGACATCATTTGGTAGAGCAGAGACTAAGGCTGTTCTTGCTTTAACATCAAGATTAACAAGCCTTTTGTCTTCATCAGACCATTGATTTATAGGCTTTATAATTAGTCTCTCAACAGCAGGAACTTCATTAGTGGCTTCAGTCACTTGAATTGTTGAGGAAGGAACATAAGGACCTTCAGTGACAGTTTTGAGCATCACATCATCTAGGCTTGACATATAGAGAAGAACTCTACTCTTCCAGAGAGAAAAGTTTTCTCCATCAAAAGTTGGACACCTTGTGAGTGAGCCATTATTTGAAGAACCATTAGAAACAGCAACAAGAGTGGCCATTTAGTAGTGTGGGGTAGAAGCAGTTGAAGAGTAAGCAAAACAGATCTTAGATATGAGTTATCTAGCCTGCTCTGATACCAGTTGTTGGTCCCGAAAGAATATTACAACAACAAATGTTTGTAGAAGGGGGGTTGAATACAAACTTTAGCAATTTAAAATTTAAGAGACACACAGTTTACTTTTATATAATTCTTATTGATGTGAATCAAGAATTACATGAACTAGATGCGGAAAATCTAAGTTCAATTAAAGGTGGCAACTAAATTTGTCTAACACATAGACTAAGCTAATCTTAAACAACTTATGTCTAAGATGTTCAACACATGAAAAAGTTTCTAATACTGAAAGTAAAATGCTAAGTCTTCTAATTCTCAAGAGATGAGATTTTAGTATTCAACTCTATCTTTTCGCATACTTAGCATGTTTCCATGCATGAGTATATATAAGCAAGGATGTCCGGGTTGATGAAGAGGAGAAAGAGACAAAGGTACTTGGTTTAATAATATTATAATAGATAAAGTTAGTGGGTGAAAAGTAAGTTAACTTTATACACAAAGTGTGTAAAGTGAACATACTTTTCAGTAATGAGTTTACCCACTATCTATTATTATATTATTAAAGTACTGCCTTTATATCTTGGAAAATTAAACTTCTCCTTTCACGCTTGTGCTTTAATCAACAATATGCTTTCTGAAGATTTGACTTAACCAAGTATAGAGTTGCCAGCCATAGATAGTTGTCAAAGCATATCTTCGAGATCTTCTCTTCTAAAGTATATTTCTCCTTTTCCAGGGGATAAAGATCTATCCTTTTTGTTTCTTTGCAGATACAAAAAGTGCTAAGTACTTTTACAAAGAAAGATCTAAGGCATAATAGAGCAACACATGTTCTGCCTTTAACTTAAGAAAATATTACACTGAAAAGCTATTAGCTGATTAAAGACTCAGCTAATAGACACTGAACAGCTAAAATAATTTTGCTCAGCTAAGGATAAATGTGAAAGACTCATCTAACTAGTTTTGCTCAGCTTATCGAATAACTCAGCTAATAACACAAATCATAATACAGATAAGAAACTAGTCAACCTAAACAATCAGCTGATCCCAAGGGATCAGCTAACCATTTGAGTATGATCAGCTTATTGAGAGAAGAAATGATAAGTATAGAATACCTTATCTGACATGTGGCAGGCATCAGCTGATCAATGAGATACTGTCAGCTGATCCTTGACCGCTCAGCTGATCTTTGAAGAACCCTCAGCTGATGGTTTGCGCTGTCAGCTGATGCTTTGTAGATGCATAACTGATGCTTCTTAACTTGTCTTTTCTTCTTAGCTGATCTTTCTGAAGCTGGTCCTTTGGCTGATACTCAGTGTTCAGCTGACACTTTGAATCGTCAGCTGACATTTCTTACTTAGAAATTCTTTAAGTCTAAAATGAAAAACAACACATGTTTTTCATTAATCTAAGTCCAAAACTGAATATATGGTTTTGTTAACATCAAATCCTATTTTAGTAAATTGACAGGTTTGATTTAGGTTTGATATTCCTATCTCCCCAACAGTAAGGTCCATGATGAGTCGAACGGAGGTACCTATTAGTTTCTAGGGATATGCTCTAGAAACGGCGGTAAGAATCCTTAACCTCGTACCAACCAAGAAAGTTGTAAAAACACCTTATGAAATGTGGCATGATAAGAAGCCGACACTTTCATATCTACAAGTTTGGGGTTGTCAAACCTACGTGAGACGTTAGGCCGAAGACAAACTTAAACCTCGCTCGGAAAGATGTTACTTTATCGGATATCCTCCTGCCGGTGTTAGATATATATTCTATAAACCTTCTGAGAACAAAGTTTTTGTTGCTCGAAGGGCATTTTTCCTAGAAAGAGAAATGATATCCAAACAAAGAGGCAATAAGAAATTTGACCTTGAGGAAGTTCAAGGGTCAACTGATAAAGAACTGGAGGTTGGCACTAGCATTCAACCGAAGATGGTTGAAACTGAGCAAGAAAATGCTGCAGTACCTGACACTCATTCATTGCTTACTCCAAGGCGTTCCAATAGAACTCTTCATGAGCCAAAGAGATATGGATTCAACTTATCTGAGGGCAGCGAGTTGGTGGGGGACTATGATGAGCCCACCAACTACAAGGAAGCTATGGCAGGCCCTGAGTTTGCAAAGTGGAGAGGAGCAATGGAAAGTGAGATGCAATCCATGTTGGATAACCAGGTCTAGGAACTGGTTGATCCTACGCCTAGGGTTACGGGTGTAAATGGGTCTTCAAGAAGAAGACCGGCATGTACGGAACCTTGGATACCTTTAAAGCCCGACTGGTGATGAAGGGTTTCACTCAGACACCTGGTATAGACTATGATGAAACCTTTTCCCCAATGGCGATGTTGAAGTCTATCCGGATACTACTATCTATTGCTGCATTTCACGATTATGAATTATGGCAAATGGATGTTAAAACCGCCTTCCTTAACGGGAAGCTTTCCGAAGAGGTGTATATGACACAGCCTGATGGTTTTGTACATCCAGAGTATCCAAACAAGTTCTGTAAACTGAAAAAAGTCCATTTATGGACTCAAGCAAGTATCTCGGAGCTGGAATCTATGCTTTGATGAGAAAATCAAGGAATTTGGATTTTCGAAAAGCAAAGATGAGCCATGTGTATATGTCAGGGCTAGTGGGAGCACTATAGTCTTCTTAGTCTTGTATGTAGATGATATTCTACTCATTGGAAATCATATTCCGAGCCTAAGGATTGTTCAAGCTTGGCTAGGGAATTGTTTTTCAATGACGGACCTAGGGGATACGAGCTATATTCTAGGGATCAAGATCTATAGAGATAGATCTAGAAGGCTGCTCGGGCATTCTCAAAGTGCATACATAGATAAGGTCGTGAGACGCTTTAAAATGGAAGAATCCAAGAAAGGAAACCTCCCTATGTTGCATGGCTTGACATTGAGCAAGACTTAATGTCCTACCTCCCAAGAGGAGATAGAAGTAATGAAGCGAGTACCAGATGCTTCGGCTGTGGGGTCGATCATGTATGCCATGTTATGCACTCATCCTGATGTGTCGTGTGCTTTAAGCATGACTAGTAGATATCAGGAAAATCCCGGGGAACCTCATTGGAGAGCTGTAAAGAACATACTCAAATACCTTGGGCGTACGAAAGAGATATTCTTAGTATATGGTGGGGAAGAAGAGCTTAGAGTAAAGGGTTACTCAGATGCTAGCTTCCAAACAAACAGGGATGACTGCCGATCTCAATTGGGGTTTGTATTCTTGTTTAATGGTGGTACTATCAGCTGGAGGAGCTCGAAGCAAGACACAGTGGCTGATTCGACTACCGAATCGGAATACATTGCGGCAAGTGAAGCCGCAAAGGGGCCCGTGTGGATGAAGAAATTCATCCATGATCTAGAAGTGGTTCCAAGCATCGCTGACCCTATTGAGATATTTTGTGACAATGAGGGTGCGGTAGCTTTGGCAAAGGAACCAAGAACTCACAAGAGAACAAGACACATATTGCGCAAATACCGCTTTATACGAGATGTAGTTGAAAGTGGTGAAGTCATCATTAGCAGAGTAGCATCGGATGGAAACCCAGTGGATCCATTCACTAAGCCGTTACCGCAGGAAGCTCATGAATCTCACACTAGAGCAATAGGTGTAAGATTTGCCAGCGATTTGGATTGAGTTATATATTTAGTTCGTTTGATATGTAAATTTTATTTTGGGAACGATAAAGACAGTATTGTAACTTATGCTTGTTTCGATATATAATAGAGATTATATATGCGTGTGATACGGTTACATTCATAAGACTCTACTGTGTTCCATCTTAGCATGTTTAATTACTTCCAGAAATATTATTCTATATTTCAAACTTTCCACAATTGGTCAATCTTGTGGAAGGAAGATTGAATTAAGACTGAGATAAGCATATGACCTTGAATTCGATATGGTTGAATTAAGGAGCAATGCCTATCTGGGCTTTAAAAGAGTTTCGAGTGGTTGGGAGACCCACACCTAAGTATACTTCATGGATTATAGTCACGAGTAACTTGGGATGATAATATCTTACAACCTTAGACCTGAGATGTATGAACCGCTATATCATAGTTCTTCCTTGCCTTAGCCATTTTCAAAAGTAGTTCGTGACTGGCTGTGATAAAGGAAATTACTAGGTAAGCCAAGAAGTATGGTATAGGATTATACAGTCAAAGGAATTTGTTCCTCTGATATAAGAGATATCCCTGGGCCCCTCGATGATTGGGAGCTGACACCAAAATTACGCATGGCCATGCACAAGGAATATTGATTGAGAATCAGATATGTCCTTAACTTTTGGTCACCACAAATTAAGATCGAGAACCATAATCGTGAACGATCTGGAGAATGACATTTAATCCATGTCTCGTGTTCATACGGATATCGCAAACAAAAGGATGTCTAAGATCACTTATCTATAGGACCATTCCTTATGAATAGGTTTTGTTTATGATAACGAAACTCATACTGACTTGGGGGTAATGATGCTTTGCTAGAGTCCACTCATTGTCTGTGATTTAAAGACACGGTGCATCATGTGCAAGTGGGAGTTTGTTAGTATATGCCCACTGATGCGTGTACAACGTTTAAATCACTACCGATGATGTATGGGCCTATTGAGTCATACACCGGGGTCAAACCTGACAGCAACTAAACCTTAAAGGTTAGCGCCGCTACGGCTGCATGTACTTTGTGTCATGTCACCTGGCAGGCCGCGATAGCGCCGCTAAGTTTAATGGGTTAGCGCTGCTACGGCTGCATGTGCCTTTTTGTCAAATCACCTACAAGACTAGCCAATGCATGGTGGATGCATGATTGCTTTTGGCCGGTCTTGGGGAGACTTAGAGGCATCTGGAGATTGATAAATAGGGGATCATTTGCTCTCTTGTCTCTCTCTTGGCCACATACAAACACATATACTCTTAAGTGCATTTGTGACTTAGAGAGTGTACACATTAGTGAGGTTCCAGAAATCAATCTTATTGTTGTTGTTCTCTGGTGATTTTCTTGAAAGAAGAACCACAAGAAGCTTGCTAGCACAAGAGGTTGGTGTGTTCCCGGTGTATCAACCAATAGAAGGTTCGATTTTATCACAAGGAGAAGCACCACCACCAACACAAGTCAAGTTCCTGGAGCTAAGGAGGCTGGTATAATTTCTAACCTCCTTTTCTTGTTGCATTTCTTTACATAGAGTATGATCCATGTATGGGGTTTCATGTTTTTATGCTATGCATGCTTGTACCATGGGCTTTTATGTTTGTACTTTGCTTCTTGTTGGCCCCTTTGGTGAGAATAACAACAAGCAACAGTTGTGTAGAAGGGGGGTTAAATACACTTTCTACGGAAATTGAACAAATCAAAATAAAGTGTTTTACAAAGTAAATCAAACCACAATCTAATGCTTTGCTTTTAATTAATAAGAAGATGCTTACAGACACTATCAAGTAAGCAAATCTTGATATGTAAACACCTAATAAAAAATCTCTTAATCTCTCAAACTTAGCTATCTATAATCAACTTGTGATTATAGATACTGACAACTCTCTATACAGGATTTACACAGATTGATAACTTACCAATCTCATAACTAATGTGAGTATTCAAAAACACGAATATCTTGGCAATCTGTGAGTTTCTTGATCACGTTGAACAAACAAACAGTGATTCAAGAATCGTAACACATACGGTTGAGGTGAGGTATTTGGCTCTGCAACACTTAGTTGTTTTCGTTTCTGAGTCGTACCTCTAAACTTATCAGGAGATAAGTTTTTATAATCATGTGCCTACGGTTCCTAACAAATTGAACTAATCCTAATTTGCTAACTAACTACCGGATAACCCGGAATCTTGAATCTTGAATCTTCTTATCTTGAGTCTTTAATCTTCAATCTTGATTCTGGAATCTTCTTATCCTTGCCGTAGATATAGAGAGATAAAAATAAATTTAAAACATATTTAAATTCTCTTTAAACTGACTTCTTTAGTCGAACTGAGTTACTCAGCTTGAAACTCATCAAGCTGAGTTCTTTAAGAACACACTCGAAAACAAACATGAACTAACATGTATATTTATTAACTCATAGAATTAACTAAAACATATTTATCAACTCTATTGAGCTGACTCAGTATTTACGCTGATTCGCTCAGCTTTAAACTCATCAAGCTGAATACTCAATATATATCTTAGGTGACATACACAGCTTATCAAACACATTGATAATCCTACTAAGATATAGTCTAAGCTGGTCAACTTATGTACAGCTTACACTTAGCTTATACTCAGTCTGAGACACTATACGTGCTCAGTCTGACTAAGCTCCATAATTCTGTTTAAGTTATATTTAGAACACATCTACAAACTTAACTTTGTCTCATCAAATTTCAACAGATGAGATCATCTTCCCAACAAACTCCCCCTATTTGATGATGACAAAACCATCAAACAGTTCTTAAGTGTGTTTAACAAAATTATGTTTTAAATCTTAAACTTATTAAGATTTTCAATTTGAACTTATCAAATATCAATTGAACTTATCAATTTTAATTGAACTTATTAATTATAAGTGGAACACACCACTTTTAAGTTAAACACACCAACCAAATATATCAATGAATAAGAACTAATCATTTATTCATTAAGCTGCACTTATCATACTAATAAGTATGAACATATCAAACACATTTGAACATATCAAACAAATATTTGTATTAATTGTACTTATCATAATACAAAATATTGATCACTCAGATCATGCACACTTAGTGATAACAAAAATTAAAACTATTCTAATTTTTTACAAATAGAACTAACCTATTTATCTGATGAACTCAGGATGTATAAGTTCTCAGTTGATAATTTCTTTAGTTATCACATACAGTAACTTCTCAGCTTTTGCACTTCTTCCGAGTTCCTTCTGGTGAACTTTGATGATCTTATTCAGCTTGTATTTTAAGAGTTGATTTGACCCATCATCACCACAACAGCTTCTAATATGCACGGCATCCTTAGTTTTTAGATAGCAGATTTCATCAAATTTTATAAAAATAGGCTTGCCTGCCTGATCCTTATACATGAATCCCTGAACAGGTGCATCAATAAATTTATTTTCTTTGAACTCCACACCTTCAGGTACTTCAAATAATTTCTCCCATTGCAGACCAGGAACTGGAACATATCTCAGCTCCTCAGCCCTTTTTATCAGCTTGGAAACTTCACCAAAGATCTCTTGCTTGATTTGGCTTCTTTTGAACTTCTTGAGCATCATCAGAATTCTGTTCCATTCTATGTAGCCCATCCTGTGAACGTATCTCAGGTCCACCCCCATTGTTGATTTATCTTCAAATTCGAAGTTGAGGATGATGGCTCCATCGATTCTGCTCAAGGTCATGCCTTTGATCTCTTCACTGACGCTCCTTCTGAAATAGCATTCTTTAATCTCTACATCAGTGTATGGGATAGAATCAGGTCTTGGACCAGTGTAGTCAGCTTCAGCTTTAGCCAAAGCTTTTCTCTGTTTTGCCCTTTCTTGGTCTTTTGCCTCCTTTTCTTTTCTTTCTTAACTCTTCAAGTGAAATGCCTAATTCATTGGCTTCCTCTTGCTCGAGCATTTCAATCATAAGCCTTGTGGCTTTTTCTTCTTCCGTTTCCTGCTCAGTCTCAGAAACCTCTTCAGCCTCAGATACAGATTCTGTTAATTTTTGTTTGTTAGCTGCAGGTTCATCTTCTTTTAATCCCGGTCTCTCTACTCCTTTAGCTAGTACTAGAAGAGCTTCAGCTTCATCTTGAACTAGCTCAGTTTCAGTATCAGCTATAACCTTCTCTCCCTTTTTGTCATTATCAATAGGGGTTGAAGTCCCTTGTTGTTAGAGTTCAGCAACTGCAGAGGTAAGCTCCTTTACATCCGTTGTCAGCTTCGTAATCCTTTAATAGATTTGACGTTTATCCTTCTTCTGCTTTAGGTGGAACAGACCAAATTGAGCAGCAATGTAGTCTTTGAGCTGCTGGATGCCTGAGGAGGCTGGTTCAGCTTCAGGAGAGTCTTTTGGTGCATCATCCAAGGGTTGGTGTATACCCTCAAATTCATGTGCACCAGATGTGGACCCTGTGAATCACCTTGGTCTGTAGATGAAACATTGACAGGTCATGTGGGAGGGTGTGAGAAATGAAGAGAAGTAATGGGGCTCGAAACGTGTAGTATATGGGTAGGTGGTTGTCTTATGGGTATAGAGGGGGTGATTGACCCGGGGGATTGGTCATATGTTCAATGTTACCTGAGTGTGTCTGCTCAGGCACAGTAATGGGCTCTCTCATGGCTCGAGTAAGTGTGGGCTGAGTAGACACCACACCCGGATAAGGTATCAGGCTTGTTATGAGCCTTGATGTTGACACCTGAAGAGTAGGCGTCTCCCCCTCAACTCCTGCCTGTGGAGGGATCAATTTGATCTCAGCTCCAGTGATGCCAATAGGAGTGGCACCACCTTTGGCAGTTTTACGAGTATAGATTTGGATTTTCACCCTAGTAGTAGTGGGCACACTAGGGGTGGCTTCAGAGTGGGATTGTAAATGGAATGAAGGTGGAGGAGATGGGTTAGACTGGGTTGGGTTTACCACAGTCTTATCTCCAAATGATGATGGAGAAAAGTGAGAAGAAGTTGAGAGAGGAGGAGTTGTACCTTTTCTTGGTCTAGCATTGAATGCAGACTCTAAAGATGACTTGGAACCAGAGGGAGAAGATGGCTCACTTGAGCAGAGTGCTCAGTTCGATGATCTGGTTCAGCTCCAGATGCTCTCCCTTGATCCGACTCCTCAGCTTCACTCTCACAGGAATCTCCTTCAGCTATCCATTGCATTTGGTCACTCAGACCTTCCTACTCAGGAAAGATGTCATTGTTGAACATCTTGGGGCTGAGTGTTGGCGTAGGAAACACATCCCAACCAGCTTCGAACAAATCTCCCAGCTCAGCTTCAACCACTAAGGAGAGATACCTGATGAAAGGTATATGGATGTCCCTTGTGGCCTTTATGACTTGAACCTTGAGCTCATTGAAGAATAGCAGCGCATAATCCAAATTACGTCTGTTGTAGATGTTATACAGCAACTGCATCTCGAACTCATTTACTTGGTCCAAGCCACCAACCTTCGTTCCAAGTGAACGGATCACTGTGGAAACCATAAATCCCCATCGAGTAGGGAAAGTGGCCTTCTTAATGACACCCTCTGTCTGTGGGTGACCCATGCGGGGTAAGACTGACCTAGCCACTTTCCTTGTTATAGTAGGCTCGAACCCATCATTTGCAGGGAGTCGAAGAACTTCCCTAAGCCTCTGAACAGTGATGGCAACTGTTCTATTACCATTAAGAGCAGTGCCACTGATCTCTCCTCTGTTCTGGTTGCACGTGCAAGTGTACCAGAACTCCAATAGGTGTTAGGGAACGACATTGATTGGTGCACCACAGAAGGAGAATGCCAGGGGGCATTTTCGGATATAGTTCACCCAGGATTCATAGCCTCTGTTCCTTTTCCGTTCGGGGATTGCCAAACATGCACGCTGATTGTTTACTTTAAGAACAGGCATCCCATTATTTTTTAACGTAGCACCTCAAACCTTCCTATCACCAAGATTAAGAGTGATTCCGTCCATCATTGAATAAAAACTTGACAACACTAAGTAACTTCAAAAAATTCACACTAAGCAGTTAGGGTTTAGGAACGTGATGAACGAGTGATTGCACTTAGCAGTTAGAGGTGTATGGGAAAGGTATAGGAGAAAGTGAGAAGGCAGATTATAAGGCATAAACTTCTCAAAACCGGTTATAATCGTTATATATACCTATCTGAGGAGAGAGAAAAGTTACCGTAGAAATCCCTTTTTATCTGTTACGCCGGAAAAATTACAGCTTGAGGTAACGGTGAGAAGGTATAAACACATCATCTTCCAATGGATACAAGTGTAAAACAATATTAAAAAATAATACGATTATACACACTGTTGAAGTATACCAATACATAATTGATATACGTTGTGATTTGAAACTAATTCAAATACGCTTTGACAGATGAAATAATAACACTAAGTAATTAAATCATAGTTTGGACACACCAAGCTGAGTAAACATATTACTCAATCTAAGTCAAGCACTCACCTTGAATTGATCACTCAGCTTGAGTAGGACACTCATCTTGAGCGGAGCACACAGCTCAGGATCAATGACACTTAGTCATTTACGTTTGAAACTGACTCAAACGTACTTTTTAACCACACTGAGTAGTTAAAGAATGTTTGTAACTTACCAAACGTGTGAACCAATCACACAACTTGAGTTAAGCACATAGCTCAGACTCAATGACACTTAGTCATTTATGTTTGAGACATACTCAAACTTTCATTTTAACCACACTGAGTAGTTAAAAGATGTGTGGAACGTACCAAACGTGTGAACTCATCATTTAGCTTGACAGGTTAATCAGTTTTTAAGAACTTATTTTTAAACTGTGCACTCAGCTTAAGACACTTAGTATTTGTCATACTGAGAAGTCAGATTCTAGACACTTAGCTAGGGGTTGAGCATCCAATTCACTTAGCAAATACATAAACCTCTTTTCATCAAGGGGTTTAGTAAAGATATCTACTAATTGGTCATCAGTGGAGATAAATTTAATATCAACTTTACCTTTTTCCATGATATCCCTGATGAAGTGATGTCTAATTTCAATGTGCTTGGTTCTTAAGTGGAAGACTGGATTGTAAGTGATGGCTATTGCACTTTGGTTATCACAGAAGATAGGAGTTTTTATGAAACTCATGCCAAAGTGTTAAAGCTAATGCTGCATCCACATGATTTGAGCACAACAGCTTCCTGCTGCAACATACTTACCTTCTGCAGTAGAAGTAGCCACTGAGTTCTGTTTCTTACTAGTCCAGCTTACTAGCTTCACTCTAAGCAATTGACATCCTCTAGTTGTTGATTCTCTATCTAACTTTCACCTAGCATAGTCAGCGTCAGAAAAACCAATTAACTCAAATCCAGAGTCCTTTGGATACCAAAGACCTAGATTTGGTGTACCTTTAAGGTACCTAAAGATCATTTTCACAGCTTGAAGATGTGATTCGTTAGGATCTGCCTGATATCTTGCACAAACACATGTAGCAAACATGATATCAGGTCTATTAGCTGTCAGATAGAGCAATGAACCTATCATTCCTCTATAGGTAGACTGACACACAGATTTACCATATGAGTCTTTACTCAGCTTGACAGCTGGTGACATGGGTGTTTTCATGGTTGAACTTGAATCAAAACCATATTTCTTTATCAAATCAAGAACATACTTGCTTTGATTGATGAATATTCCATCAGGCTTTTGTTGAATTTGTAAGCCTAGGAAGTATGTCATCTCACCCATCATGCTCATCTTGTACTTTTGTAAAATTATTTTAGAAAACCACTCACACAGAGATTCATTGGTAGAACCAAAGATAATGTCATCCACATAGATTTGTACAAGAATCACCTGCCTTTTACTCTTTTTAATAAAGAGTGTCTTATCTATACTACCTCTGGTGAAATCCATTGACAATAGATAAGTGGACAGAGTATCATACCAAGCTCTTGGAGCTTGTTTAAGACTATACAAAGCCTTGTCCAACTTATAGACATGATGGGGAAACTTTGAACTGACAAAGCCAGGAGGTTGTTTCACACAGACTTCCTCCTGAAGTTTTCAATTTAGGAAAGCACTTTTCACATCCATCTGATAGACTTTGAAGTCTTTATATGCTGCATAAGCTAAGAACAGCCTTATGGCTTCAATTCTAGCAACAGGGGGAAAGTTCTAATCATAATCGATTCCTTCTTCTTGCTTATACCATTGTGCTACCAGCCTGGCTTTGTTCCTAACTATCACTCCATCCTTGTCCATTTTATTTCTATAGACCCACTTAGTGCCTATAATCGTATGATCTTTAGGGGCAGGGACAAGGTTCCAGACTTTATTTCTTTCAAACTCATTTAGTTCCTCTGGCATAGCATCAATCCAATCCTCATCCTCTAAGGCTTCCTCAGTCTTCTTTGGTTCCATTTGAGATAGGAAACCAAAGTGAGCAGCAAAGTTAGCTGTAGCCTTGGATCGGGTCATAACCCTTTCTTGGACATTTCCAATTATCTGATCTTGAGGATGATCTTTAAGGAATTTAAATGTTGTATTTGGAGAGTCTGGTTCAGAATCTGAGTGATGTTGAGAGCCCTGAGGTGACTAATCTCCTCAGTCTCAACAGCAGCATCAAACTGTTGATCACTAAGATCTTCAGTCTGAGGAATGTCAGCTCCAAATGGATTGAAGAACTCATCATCCTTCTTAGCTTGAGAATCCATTTGAGCATGTGATGGACACACATCATCATCACTGTCATTTCCCATTACATACATAGGATTTGATAAGTTGGTTTCCTTAGGCCTTTCAAGCTCACTCAGACTGACCAAGTTAGCTTGTCTTTTATCAGCTTGATTAAAGCTGTCTTCATCAAATGAGACATGAATTGATTCTTCTATGGCCTTTCTCCTTGTGTTATATATTCTATAAGACTTGGAGATTGAGGAATAACCAACGAATATTCCAAGATCAGCTTTAGGTTCCAACTTATGGAGCTGATCTCTTTGGTTCAGCACATAGCATTTTGAACCATAGACATGGAAATAACCTATTTTGGGCTTTCTAGATTTATACATCTCATATGAAGTTTTGCCATGTCTTTTGACAATGATTGATCTATTTTGGGTATAACAGGCTGTACTAACAGCTTCATCCCAAAAATAAAGTTTCAATCCTGCCTCACATAGCATTGTTCTGGCAGCCTCAATTAAGGTTCTATTTCTCCTCTCAGCAACTCCATTTTGTTGTGGAGTTCTGACAGATGAGAAGTTTTGTAATATTCCCTTTTGCTCACAGAAGCTTTCAAGGGTTGAGTTTCTGAACTCATTCCCATGATCACTTCTGAGTTTCTTTACAGACATACCTTTCTGCAACTCCTCCTGTTTGATAAAACTTATTATCTCCAGTGCAGCCTCACTCTTGGCTTAAGGAATATTACTCAGGTGAATCGTGAGAACTCATCTACTATCACTAGTGTGTACTTCTTGCCATTTAGGCTTGGAGTACTTATAGTTCCAAACAGATCCATATGCAACATATGTAGTGGGTCTGTTATTGAAAAATTTTGCTTTGATTTAAAAGACCCTTTATGGTGTTTCCCTTGTTCACAAGCTGAGCACAATTTGTCCTTGACAAATGTGATCTTTGGTAATCCAAAGACTAACTCTTTATTGGATAACATATTTATATATTTGATATTTAAATGAGATAAGCGTTTATGCCACAACCAACTCAGCTTAGGAACAGATTGGGAATACAAGCAGGTTTCATTATGGGGATCAGTAGAATTAAGATCAAGTAGATACACACCTCTTTCTCGTTTAGCTATTAATACAGGCTTTCCCCTAGCATTATAGATTGTTCCTCCTTTCTTCCTAAAAGTAACAATATTTTCTTCATCACATAATTGACTGATACTAATCAGATTGTGTTTGAGACCCTTGACATATGCAACTTTCTGGAAAGTGACCTTGCTAGCTTGCATCTTCCCATAGCCTTTTGTTCTTCCATGGGATTTGTCACCAAAAGTTACTTTAGGACATTCATATTCCTGGAAATCACTAAGAAGTCCTTTCCATCCAGTCATGTGCCTTGAGCATCCACTATCCAAGTACCATTTACTTGAACCCTGCACATGATATAAAAACTAAACACATTAGTTTTGTTTGGTAACCCACTTCTTGGTGGGTTCTGATGAGGAGCACTTAGCATCTTCATCTGGTTGAACTGACTGTTCAGCTTGAGCAAGAGCTGAGTCCTGTGTAGACTGACCAGCCTGTTCTTGTTCAAGCCTTGAGATTTCAACATCACAGTCCTTAGCCTCATGACCTCTACTTCTGTACTTGTAGCATCTCCTTCTTCCAATGATTACAGGAGGTAGAATGTCTAATAACCTTGTGAGAACTTACTCTCAGTTTTAGGATTATATGTTGTGGATAACTTTTCAAATTTCTTAGCAAGTTGATTCACTTGATGCTCATTGGCTTTGGAATTACCTTTGTCAGATCTTTGTTTGTTATCTTCTTGGACTTACCAAGATCCACAACTTTGGACTTACCATTATTGTGATTTGACATCTGACTTATAGTGGTCTTCCTATCCTTCTAACTTCTCTCCGAGCCAGATAAAGAGTTTTGTCTTTTGAAAGGATTTGGATTAAGCCTTTCTATGACTGAAGTTCTTTGAATAGGCTGAGTGCCTAATCTGTCCAGCACAGACTTACGATGCTGTTTGGATGTTGAACACTTATTCCCATGATATTTAGCCTTTACAAACATATTGTATTTAAGGTTTTGACCATGTATCTTATCTGAAGCTAACCTCTGATACTCAATCAGTTGTCTATCTTCCTCAGAGTCTGTACCAGCAATCTCTTCCTCATCAGCTGCATAGGCTGCGGATTGATAGTCACCTCCTAGTACAACTTTTACCTGTTTAGGAATTTGTTGGTTTATGCACTTTTCAGCAAGCTTTGATGACTTACACCAAGACTCAGTGACCATTTGGAGTTGGTCAGCTTTGTCTTTAGCTTCCTGAAGTTCTTCAATTAGAAGTTTGTTAATGTGTCTTTGGCATTCACGATCACATTGTGCTTTCTTACCAACATCAATGAGAGATTGATTTTCCTTAATCTCATCTTTTAGTTTAGCTATCTCAGCTTTGAGGTCATTTTGAGTTTTAAGGCTGGTCTTGAAATCATTCAGCAGATAATCAAAAGCAACACCATTTTCTTCATCGGTGTAAGAGTAGAAATTACTAACCTTATACATGTAAGCAGGATCCCAATCACTGAGCTTGCTGTTTTCCTCAGCTTCTTTCATGTCAGCTTCAAAGATTGATTCGGACATACCATAATCAACCTCATCAATTTCCAGCTATTCATCTTCTTGAGCCATCAGACATACATCATCATCGGAGGTAGATGATTATGTATCCCATGTTTCAGCATATAGTCCTTTTGCACTGGGTTTGTCTTCAGGCTTTCCTTTCTTGAGCTGAGTGTATTTCTTCTTGTATTTATCAGCTCTATAAGCATTCTTATCAACAACTGATGTTGATTCCACCTTCTTTGATCTGCACTCAGCAGCAATATGTCCCTTCTTCTGACAGTTGATGCACACAGCATTCTTGGGGTCAAAGGAACTCTTCCCTTTGCCCCTGTCAGATCTTCCTCTTGCCCTTTGAGCTCCTCTCAAACGTCTGGCTAGCATTGCCATTTGCTCAGTGATATTCTTAACATCATCAGTATCACCTGAGTCTGAGTCTGAGTGGTCAGCTTGAGATTCTGACTCAGTCTCAGATTCAACAACAAGTGCCTTGGAACTTTTCTTCTTTTTATGTGCAACCAATGCAACTTCAGTTTTATCCAAAGACTCCTTGAGTTGTTGTTGAGAAGTTCTTTTGTGTTCAGTGATCTGTTCATGATTTAGCAGGAACCCGTAAATGGTGTAGGACCGTGGGGGGTTCTAGACTAACACCCTAATGCTAGGACTGATCTAGGATGAGAAATAGTGCGGAATATCTATTTCCCAAACCTCCTAAGGATTCAAAGATCTGCTTAGGTGTCCGGCACACAGTAATCACGAAGAACACACAGAGAAAGACGAAGAACAACACTAAGAACTCACACAGAATGCTTAAGGTTGCCCTTGGATACGAAATTAACACTAAGTGTACGTTCTTTTCGAAGGTATCTCTGATTTCGAAGGCTTATGAAAGCTTATATGTGATTATGGACGATTACGGACGATTATGGACGATTACCCGCGCTTTTTCCCCGTGATAAAACACGGTTAAAACCTATTTATATGAACAGAAAACGCGGTATTTATGTTAAACACGTTTCTGCCTTAATTAACTTCCACTACGCACGTAATGTAGTTCAATGCGCACGTAGTGTATATAGTACGCATGTACCAGACATTTTCTAATAATAATTAGTTAACTTTAATTAACCAGCCTCACTACGCACGTAATGAGCTCCACTACGTACGTAGTGAGCTTCATCACGCACGTGATGAAATAGACTTTATACTTAACCTTCCAAACACACATCAACACATGATTAAGTGCTTGTAAGCTTAAGATAAACATAAGTAAACACTTAGAATGAATAAACATGTAAATCAGATGTCAAAACTTCTTTGTATTATCATTCCAAGTAGATAATTACATATCTGATTGACCAGAACTAGGGATTTACATTCATGCACTAACAAACTCCCCCTAAGACCTAGTTCTGTCAAATCAGATACCATTTTGTATGACCTTACCTGCACTAAGCACGTGTTGAGCTGTAAATCGTGCGTAGTGACTCCATTTCACATGATCTGAAATCCTCACATGTGAATCTTGATACTGTTAGTACTGCACTCATCAATAAACGATCAGTAACTTCAAGACCACTAATAAGCATCTAAACACATCAAAGCGAAAGGAGAACCTAAAGAATAGCAAAAGAGTACATTTAAAAGAACTTAGAACCACCAACACTCTTTTTGTATTTTCCTGATTATAAAGAAAATGAAAATGCAGACTGTTAACAAATTAAATCCTAAAAACTAAGAGACAGAAATGAAAACACTAAAGAGATTTGCAAAAATTAAATTACTGAAATTAAATCTTTTTGGGAGAAGGTTCCAAGATGGAGTCAGTACCAGCACATCTATACTTAGTTATCATTCATTTCAGAACCTTAGGCACAAACATACTCCCTCAATTTCTGTCTGTCAATCTAACTTTCCTCAGATAATGACAGATTTGATTTCAACATTTTCTGATTATCTAGACTGGGTACATGGTTAAGACTATCTCTTTCAAAATCTCACAGTGTTTTGATTCACTCAGTCGGTTGCACAACTTGAGTACCCAACCACCATGCTTATGTGTTTTGTGATTTTGTCAACGCATTTTATGCTCTTTGACATGGAGGTCAAATTTTCACCTCTTTTGATAATTTCTGTTAAGCTTTTGTCACTGCATTTTATGCTATTTGACATGGAGGTCAATTTTTCACCTCTTTTGATAATTTCTGTTGAGCTTTTGTCACTGCATTTTATGCTCTTTGACAATTCAACACTAATAGATCAATGTATCTATTTCTTTTGACATCTCAGATTGGGGTCAATTTTTCACCCTCTTTTTACATTTTGCTCATTGTCATCTAACACATTTGGCATGGTAACAGGTGTGTGCACCAGACTAAGTTAGTCTCAACTGTTATTGACTTGTAGACTTGGAATGTCTCGATAGTTTGAATCTTTGATGGATTTCCACATGCATAACCACTTATCAGCCTAGACTCTCATCATATGCCTTACACGCCATCTGTTTCTTATCTGATTTGACTCAAATTTTCAGACAGTTTTCTCAAGAATATGTACATGCCTTCAGTCCTAATTTTACTAGACATACTTTGTATTGAAAGCCAGTGTACCATCATTTTCCATTTGAGTTGGATCAACTTCTCATTATTGTTTTTCTGATTTTTTTGTATTTTCTATGTTTATTTGATTTTTTTGTATTTTCTATGTTTTTCTAATTTTTTTTTGTATTTTCTATGTTTTTCTGATTTTTTTTGTATTTTCTATGTTTTTCTGATTTTTTTGAATTTTCTATGTTTTTCTGATTTTTTTTTTTGTATTTTCTATGTTGCACCAATCTCCCCCTAAAATACTAAAAGAAATAAATGCCAAGAACAGAGGCACATAGACACAGAAAATAAACACACAGAAAATAGACACACAGGCACATATACGAGAAAGACATTAAGTTGCATCATCAGAGACGACCTCACACTTGGTTTTCATCCCGTTTTCATTCACTAAGAACAAAAACCTGGGTTTATCAAATGCCTTTGTATACAGGTCTGCCTTTTGAAATTCAGTTTGAATAGACAAAACGTCAATGACACCCTGCACAAAGAGTAGAAAGTTAGTTAGCATTAGGAACCCATGCCGGAATGGTCATGGGTTTCCCATCTTCTCCAACAATTGGCATGTTAATCCAAATACCAGTAGCTTTGAAGTTTGCATTGGTATCTGAACTATTTGACATTTTAGATTCGGGTTTATTGGTCCATTTTAAGTCTTGACGGGGAGTAGCCTTGTGATAAACACTAGAAGCATTAATCACCTTATGAAGTGGTTCCTTCCCTTTTTGACAGACCTCGAGACCTTTGGGTTTAACAAAAGTTTCCCCAATAGTCCTCTTGATCTGAATGGGTTGAGTTGATCTTTGATTATTTTGATTAAACATTTTGTTCCTTTGAAAATTTTCAGAAAAAGAATCAACGTTCCCATTACAGCTCTGTTGTTGCTGATCACACTCATAGCTGAGATGACCAAGTCTCCTACAAACATAGCAAATCCTGTTTGACTGGTGTTTTGCAGGATTATGTGGCACTTTCTGATCAACTGGACATTTTGGCTCAACTCCTAGACCACGTTGTTTGGGTAGGATTTTAACTTCCTCATAAGGACGGGTAGCATGAGACTTTGCACCCTCCTTCCCTATTGTTCTGAGTGCTGCTTGGACATTTTGCATTAGAGTGCCTTGTCCAGTGAAATTGCCTAAAAGTTTTCTCATTCCAGGTTCAGGCATTTCTTCTTGTTTAACCTCTTTCATCCGAGGCTCACTAACTACCCACTTCATTTTTAAATCAGGTTTTGAGGTTGAAGCAGAAGATTCATCAACCTTAGGAGGAAGTGAGTCAGCTTCAGAGAAGACATCTGTTTTCACCAGTTGATTTAACACTGGTGGTGGACATTTAGTATACTGCTTTCTGTCCTTTTCTAAATCGGAACCTTGAGGTCTTCGGTCGATTATGTGCTCAAATAGGTAAGACGAAGTTGAATAACTTTTAAGTTTCTGGTTTAGAGTTTCATAATCTACCTTAGAGCTAGCAAGATCCCGTTTCAGAGTGTCTATTTGATTGATGTAAAAAACTATAGCATCCTGCTTATTTAACAAAGCTGCCTCTAGCTCTCTAATCTGCCTATTTTGACTTTCAATTTTGTCTTTTAAAGTCTTTTATCTTCCTTTAATAAGTGTGTTCTCATGCAGTTTAGAGGTAAGCTCGGCAACTTGAGATTTCAGCGATACTATGTTTTGTACATAATCATTGCACGAAGCACAGGGAAGGCTAGAAATGTTACTTACCTTTGAGTCAGCTTGTCCAGTCATGCACGCCTTAGGATCTTCAGATTGAGATTGAACAGTCACTGGCGTTGGTTCGGCAGCTGGCACTAAAACTGGTTTGTCAGCAGGCCTTACTGAGTCTTCCTTACTAGCAAAAAATTCATCATCAGCCTCCTGGACACTATCTGCTTCAGATTGTGACTCATCATTCAGTTCTTGAACACTGGCCAAGTTGGTCTCTGCAACCTCAAAAGCGTCATCATCTTTAAAATGCACAGACCAATCAATCCCCTCATCCTTTTGGACAACCGCCAATGCCTTGGTTGAACTTTCAGGAGATGCTTCTGTTTTCTTATGGGATGTACGGAAAGGGTACTTAGGTCCTGAGTTATTTGGTTTGTCACACTCTCTAGCAAAATGACCCTTTTCACCACAGTTGTAGCACGTGACAGCTGATTTATCAAAACCCAACTTGGTATCTTTGGTTGCTGTCAGCTCTATCCCGGTTCTCTTCACCAGTGCCTTGGCTCTCCTTACCAGATTAGCATAGGACCATAGAATGTCCTGCCTTTCCATCTCATCATTGTCTATCTGGTCATAATCTTCCTGGGTCAGATATGCATTTCCAATTTTACCCTTCAGCAGATCATCGTAGAAAGATACCAAAGCACTAAGCATCCCCATATGCTCCTTTACTTCTTCAGTGCTGCCATGTTTGAAATGTTCCGTGTTTAAAGCTGGCACAGACTTTTTGCTTGAAGGAGCAGAGTATGGTGGTCGATTTGAGGTTTCAGGAGCAGACTTGTTTGAGGCACTAACATTAGAGGTAAAAGCTGTCTGCAATGGAGCATTTGATGAAGTGGCTGGAGAAGCAATGGGTCCAGTACAGTATAACGAGGGATTTTGAACATAGCTGCTCAATCTGTCTAGGTTTTGCTCCTCCTGTTCATGCTCTTTCAACTTAGTTATGAAATCATTCAGATCCATGCCCTCAAAGCCTTCACCATTCTTCAGAATCATAATAAATGGCCTCCAGCTCTTGGGTAGTGCCTTGGATAAAGTCTCTACTTGTTGTCTTTCAGAAACCTGCACACCCAGACTGTCCAATTCACTAAGAAGGTGGTTGTATATGTTGATCAGATCGGGAAGCTTTTCATTTACGTATGCTGTGAAGTGATCAAACTCTTTTCTCAGTTGAGAGGCTTTGAGCTCCTTCAGAGATGCATTCCCTTCGTTCCTCTTTTGCAGCGCATTCCACAAAGAATGTGAAGTTCTGTACCGTCTGAACTGATGAAATATCTCATTTGGAATGGCTTGAATCAGGTAAGAATAAGCTTTCTTTTCAGCATCGTATGCTTTCCTCTGAACATCACTCATCATGTCATAAGGAACTTCGATATTCCCTTCACCCTTAGGAATTAAATAATCAGCAGATATAGCCTTGTGCAGTCGCGGATCAATTCCATCAATAAAAATCTCAAAACGTGGTTTTCAGAATGGATAGTCTTCCATGGTTAAAAGTCGAGGTACTTTGTTAATTCCTCCTTGTTCATTATCCATTATTAGGTTACTTAAAGCAGTTATGGTTTGTTTGGCAGCCATTGCACTCATGTCAGACATTATGAATAAGACCTAAAACAAACTCAAGCACTACGCACAAAGTGAGGATAACACGAAGTGAGGAAAACACTACGCACGTAGTGGAATGTACTACGCACGGAATAAAAAACTTTCACACAGACTCTGGTACGTACGGAATGGATACCGAGTACGCACGAAATGGATTTACTACGTACGTAATGAGTAACTTATTTTTCAAGAAACGAGTCAACACTAAGAATCAATACGTGCGGAGTATAGGTCACTACGCACGTGATGAATACGCACCACACACGGACAGAACACGGGTTATGGAAAATTCTAGAACACGAAGGACAGACTACGCACGGACTGCTGAGATATACGTACGTAATGCCAGACACTACGCACGTGTAAACTTCAACGATTAGGAACTAATTTACGTAAAAACACAAATCTTTTAACGCAAAAACAACCTTATTTCGACTAAACGTACGATAAAATACCGAGAAAACGACAAAACTAATAATCCTGAAAGACCAAAACGACACCTAGATCATGAAACCTAAGAAAAAATGATCAATCAAAGCACAAGGTTCAGATACCACTTTGTAGGACCGTGGGGGGTTCTAAACTAACACCCTAATGCTATGACTGATCTAGGATGAGAAATAGTGCGGAATATCTATTTCCCAAACCTCCTAAGGATTCAAAGATATGCTTAGGTGTCCGGCACACAGTTATCACGAAGAACACACAGAGAAAGACGAAGAAGAACACTAAGAACTCACACAGAATGCTTAATGCTGCCCTTGGATACGAAATTAACACTAAGTTTACGTTCTTTTCGAAGGTATCTCTGATTTCGAAGGCTTATGAAAGCTTATATGTGATTATGGACGATTACGGACGATTATGGACGATTACCCGCGCTTTTTCCCCGTGATAAAACACGGTTAAAACCTATTTATATGAACAGAAAACGCGGTATTTATGTTAAACACGTTTCTGCTTTAATTAACTTCCACTACGCACGTAATGTAGTTCAATGCGCACGTAGTGTATATAGTACGCATGTACCAGACATTTTCTAATAATAATTAGTTAACTTTAATTAACCAGCCTCACTACGCACGTAATGAGCTCCACTACGTACGTAGTGAGCTTCATCACGCACGTGATGAAATAGACTTTATACTTAACCTTCCAAACACACATCAACACATGATTAAGTACTTGTAAGCTTAAGATAAACATAAGTAAACACTTAGAATGAATAAACATGTAAATCAGATGTCAAAACTTCTTTGTATTATCATTCCAAGTAGATAATTACATATCTGATTGACCAGAACTAGGGATTTACATTCATGCACTAACAAATGGACTGTAGGTTGTACACAAGCAGTGTTCCTCCACCCCTCAGTGTTGTGGTTACTTCATTGAACCTTTCTGGTAACACATCCAGAAACTTCAGCACAAGTTCAGCCTCATCTTTCTTTACGCCCACACTTAGTAGGTCATTTATCAAGCAATGAAATCTTGTGAACATATCAGAAAAGGTTTCATTCTTCTTTGAGAAAAAGTTTTCATAAGATCTATTCAAGTGATTCTTCTTCTGCTGCTTAACCAGATATGTGCCCTCATATGTAACACTCAGTGTATCCCAGATATCTTTTGCAGATTGACACCCAGTCACAGGACGCAAGATCTCATTAGTCAGGGCATTTTCCAGAACACTTTTTTCCTTGTCATCCAGATTGTAGAGTTTCCAATCTTCATCAGTCCAGGATGAAGCAGGCTTTCTTGTTTTCTTTTCAGTTATGCTAGGAGACGTATCACTGACAGTAGCAAGAATCTTGGGGATTATAGGTCCTTTTGCAATGACATCGTACATACGATTGTCAATGGACTTCAAGAATAGCATGGCTCTGAACTTCCACATAAGATAGTCAGATCCATCATGTTAGGTTTTAATAATTGTATTGAAATTAGTAGTTAAATTGTGTGTGAAGAGAGCTTAATTGAGAAAATACTCATAGAGTATAAATAGGGATATAACCCTTGTAATTAGTTAAGCTTTTGCCATTAATCAAGATTAGGAACTATGTGTGCTTAAGTGTGTTCTTCATTTTCTACACATTCTCTCTACTTTGATCATAGTTCTACTTTGCAATTGCTTGATACCTGAATCACTTGGGACAAACAAGTGGTATCAGAGCTGGATTAGGATTGATTTGAGGAGATTTTGATCAAATTTTGAAGATTTTTTTTGGAAATTTTCGAGATAAAGTGGGCTGGAAAATTCAAATATTCGTGAAAAATTCATACGAGCTTGGATTGATCTGATTTTCGGATATGTTGTTTCTGTAGATGAAAGGAACGTTGTGTAAACATTTCATGTCAAAACTTCATACGGTTTGAGAGAAATTTTAATTTTTGTTTTCCGGGTTTTTCATGTGTTCTTCATGATTTTTGCCCAAAAACAGGATTTTTGATACTTGTTTTCGACTTTGGAGTACATAAAAAGTGTTTTTTTAGTGGAGAAGCATAGATCTGAAAAGAAAAATAGATTTTGACGAGTTTTTAGAATTCATGTTCTTGGTGTTATTGAAGCTTTCTTGATGAAGAAGATGAAGATCGTGGATTTTGATCCAAAAATTTGAGTTAGTGTGTGGAAAAAGGTGTTTGTGTGTATTTTTGAAGAAGATTCCGATTAAAAAGGCTCGGATTTGAAAGGGTCGGAATTTGAATATTCTGAAAAAATCTCGGATTTTGAAAATTGAAAATTCTCGGAATTATACTTTTTTTGGAATTATAGTTTAAATTGGATCTCGGAATCTCAGTTTTCTCGGAATTGAATTCTTCTCGGAATTCAGAAGATTTGTCGGATTTCGATTTCTCGTATTGTTCAAGTTTCTCGGATTTCTCAGAAGTTAAGATTTCTTGGATTGTTCGATTCTATCGGATTTCTCGGATTGTCAAATTTTCTCGGATTTCTTGGAATTGTTATTTTTTTTAACAGCTGTCCGAGACTGACATAGAGAAACGTGCGTGGACAGCTACTTTGTGTGTCTCGAGACCTGATCATCAATAAAAAAAATAAACAACATCGAGACTATACATCTGCCATCATCGAGAACCGCGACTGCAGTCTTTATTACACATCGAGACCTGCAAGCTGTCGTCAAAGCACAGCAACCGAGGACTTTTAATAAATATCGAGAACTTTTATTAAATATCGAGATTTAAAAAAAAAAGAAAAAAAAATCGAGATTAATAGCTGTACATTTCTCATGGAAGAAAACAAAAGTCTTAAATTTTTTAATTTGGTGTGCCCATCGAGACAAACAGCTGTAACCGGCCATTTAATTTTTTTTCCTCATTGAACTGCCTTTTTGACTGTGAGCTGTCAACGTCTTAGTTCCGAGAACTACCATTCAATTGAATTGAAAATTAATATTTTGCATTCTAATTTCTTTACTTGTGTGGCACATCTTTTCTTATTGAGATATTAATTGTTTGAGAGGTAATTTTTCAATTTCACTTGAGTTCACGTGGTCTTTTATAATTGAACAATTTTAATTGTGTCTTTAATTGCTTGACTTTAAACCGTGAACAACAAGGTACAATCATGTATTTTGTTTCGATCTCAATTTTTTAAAATTCATGGATTTTACATTTCATTTTTAAAGTCATTGATCTTACATTTTAATTTTAAAGCAAATCGATATTGACTCATTAATTCAATTCAATCGATTTTGTTTGTGATCAATCGCGCTTATTGCTAAATCATTGTCGCACATTGTTGTCGTTAATCAACTCATTCTAAATTGATTTTAAAATCATTTTAGTTGATTAAATTTTTGATCAAATCAAATCATTCCTAAACGATCATTTTTTTCATGTATCGAGATGAATCTTACAAGGATAAAAATTCAAGAAGATTTATCATATTGGAGTTTAAGGCACTGGAACACGACAGAAGGTGAAGAAATGTTACGAATAAAGTTGAACGAGATGTTTCTATTATATGACGATTTGGTAGAAGAAAATGCCGAACTTGAAACAAAATCATCTGAGTGTGCTAGCAAACTCCTAACATATAAAGCTGAAAATGAAAAGCTTTTAACTCAATTGTCTGAATTGACTGGAAAAATACAAAAGCTTGATATGAATTGTTAGCTTAACAAAGTTCTAACAAAAGAGAATGACAAGCTTAAAGAGCAAGCTTCTAAAATGTCTGAGAAATTTCAACTTCTCAATCAAAAATGTCAAGATTTCAAGGTTGAAATTAGGAAGAAAGAAGCAGATCTTGAAACAGAGAAGAAAAGAACAACTGATTTGCACAAAGACAATGCTAAGCTTAAAGAGCATTTGTCTGACATCTCTGTAAGACTTCAAGATTCAGAGAAAATGTTAAAGAATAATAGTAAGATGATGAATGATCATTGCACAGAAAAGGCTATATTGCTAAACAAAATCACAAATCTTGAGCAACAGCTACTTGTTGAAAAAGCTGAGTTGTATGACAAGATCGAGAGACTTGAACAACAGCTACGTGTGTCTACTCAGTCATGCATTCCCGATTCAGTTTATGAATTGAAAATCATAGAACTTGAAACGAATCTGGAACATGAAAGCAAAAGGTTTGAAGAAGAAACAAATAAGTTTGGGAAGAAAATCTCACAACTTGAACACATTATTGAAGAAGAGAGAAACAGGGTGGAGAAAGAGAAAATTCAGTTTTTGGCTAAACTCAAGATGGCTATGCTGCTTGCTGAAAAAGCTTCTGAATCTACAAAGACTTCCGCTGTCAATATTTATTTTGATTCAGAAACACTCTTTAGTAGCTATACTGATTCTTATTTCTCTGTTGCAGATGCTGAAAATAGAACATCAGATGAGGATTTCACTGATACTTCTACTCCCAAAGCAACTTCCTCTTCTCAACTACAACAACCAACTGAATTCAGAAATCAACAGAATGCATCTCATTCAAGTTATACTGATTCTGGATTTTCAGTAAGTACAGATGATACTTTGCCAAAACCTAAACAAGTTTGGATTCAAAAGATAAGATCATTCTGGACTGAAAAGAGGACATCTTCAGAAACTAAACCGAAAACATCCGAGTTTCGAATGAAGAATGTCATAAATGATGGTTTTTCGTCTAATGTCGTATCACAAAGAAGAATGCATAGACACCATCATTCCGGAAAGGTTACTCATGCTGATAATCAATATCATTCGTTTAAACATCAAAATACCAACTTCTTGAACAACAAAAACAACAACAAATTATTTTCAAAGGCAAAGCAAAATAGTAACTTTGTGCTAAAAACTGACGTGAAATATCCATTTGTGGTGTACTCAGTCAAGCATTTAGTTAGACTTTCAACAGAAAAGATTTGTCAAAATTCAAGGACTAAACATGAATTTGTAGTTCAAAATGGTATTCCTCAATGGCACACAGGCCCAATGTAAAGAAAGGTTCATAAACCTAACATAGCTGGACCCAACTTCAAGTGGGTACCAAAGTGTGCTTAATCTGTTTTGCAGATGAGTAAAAGAGACATTGTTGGAGCACAATGAAGATCATTCAGTCTGCAGTGAAGATCATTGTGTTCAATGTGCTGATTTGGTTTTAAATCTCATATCTTTCATAGATGACGGAATCTCCCTGCATTTCTTTCCAAATCATTTTGTTCAGCATTAGCCCGAGTCTAATGTTCTGAGATGCTTATTTTGTATTCTAACTGATTGTTTCTTGCAGGGGGAGCAAATTTTTTTTCCTTCACCTAATTGATGTCAAACTAGTTTTCATGCATCAATTTAGAGGGAGTTTATTTTTTATGCTTCATATTTTTTTCAGAAAAATAAAAAACATTAAAAATTGAAAACCCAAAAACAATAGAAATATTAAAATGCAAAAAGATTTTCATTTTCATTTGTTTTGATCTTACTCAAGAAGGTATTAATTCATTGTTTCATTCAAATACCTTTCTTGATTCAATTTCATTGATGATCTTCGCATGATCATATTTCATTTCCTGTATTTCATCTCTCTATCATTATAATTCCTTCCTTATTAATATCATTCTTTCTGGAACCATTCCATTTGTGATTCACTCAATCACAACGTCATATTTCAAAGTGAACTACAATGCACCAAGAGTGAAGGAGTGTAGGAATTTTACCTCCTATGGTCAATCCAGAGCCGGAAGGACCTGCCCCGGGAGTTCTCTCTAGATAAACATCGTAAGGGTTTACTAGGTCGTATAGGTGAGCAGAATCAGTGATCACGGGATCCTGATTGGTGTGCAGAGATAAAATGAAACCGAGAGGGGTGGAACAGGAGATGGCGGTGATTCAATGAAACATCATTCTCATAATGCAAAATTCTTTGAGTTGTTCATACTTCATTCTTTGATTGCTCATATTCTTTGATTGTTCAAATATTTCTTGACAATCATTTTCAACATCTCATTTCTTGAAAATCATTCATGTTGAATTGTTTATCATAAGTGTCCAAATATATCCAAATAATGATACATTTCATTTCGAAAGAGAGTTTGAGGGAGAAGTTAAAAAATATTTAGAGAGCTGAGGGTGTGCGATAGGATCAAAAGAAAATAAAGATCCTCACCAAACAGTATAAATCTGGGTAACCACATATGCTACTAGATCTCATGTGTTGCGATTTGGTATTGAAGTAGACATCATGGACCCAGTGATGCAATGCACAACCCCACCTAGCTACTCAATTATCTCTTAAAAGATGATTGTTTCAACTTCACACGGAGAATTAGCACATTTCTATTGACATCTCACTCGGAGATTGTTAATATTGAAGCAAAGAGGACAGCTACTCCGGTCCCGACTTCTTTCATGCACTTATAGAGTCTAGAGCTTATTGATATATCATTTCATTTCTTAGGACACATGATGGAAATGTCACAAGTATCTAGTTTTCGTAACTGATACCGGAACATCTTGAGTGTTATCTTTGTGATATTCATGATGATAGATGGAAATCCTACCAGTGCTATTATTATTCCAACACTGAACGTAGGTCACACAGTTTAAAAACTGTTGTGTTAACGAGCAATCTATGTGATCTCGGTGTTAACATTTTCCCACGGGAATTTTGAGATGGTGCCCTAAAGACTGTCTCGGATACTTTCATTGTAATATCATTGTGGTCACAATGTCACAGAGATACATATTTGATAAATTCAACTGAATGTCATGATGAGGATTCTAAGCTATAAATGTTGAAGTATTCATGCACAAATCAAGCTGAATGTCAATTACAATTGCATGATGTTCATGAAGAATCCTGATCATCATGAGGGGGAGAAAGTTTAAAGAAATTGAAATTCAGTTGATTTTGAAATAAGGAAACAAAAATATTAGCCAATTCTTACTGAGTTGAAGATGATGATGAGTTCTTATTCTCAATGCTATTCTTAAAGTTCATCAAAATTGTGCAGCTAAAGAAGACCTGATTCATGTGTTGAGAGGGAGACAAAGAAAAGTTTAATTCTGAAAAATCAATATATGTCAAGTCAAGGGGGAGCAAAGAAAAGAGATATCTATCAAATTTGAAAAAGATCAAGAGATTCAAAAGAAAAGATAATTATGTGATCAAGACATTATGATCAGGATAAACAAGATCAAGAGCTACTTTCAAGGGGGAGAGAACAAAAGATTCTTCCTAAAGTAAAATGTTTGCGCATAAAAGTTCAAATCATTGCGTTTAAAAGTTCAAGATCAGAAAATGCTGAAAACCACTACATGCTAAACAGTTCATACAACCAAAGGTTGAAAATCCTAAGGTTACCGGTGCAACATAAAGACAATCACAACAATAACAGATTGTCAAGTTCAAGATAAAGATTGTTGATGTGTGCTTACCTAATTCAAATTCTCACCAAGATTTTGAAAGGAGAGATTATTCTTAAAAGTGAAGAATCTACTATTCAAGGTGAGAAGACATTTTGAAGACATCAAGATGAAGAAAGAAGATTCTTAAAGAATCAAGTCAAGATCCCCAAAGCTTTCACATAATGCAGGGAGAAAAAGAATATCTGCATACTTCAAAGGGGAAGATTGTTCACTTATACTGAAAAGTCAAAACAACTACTATTTCAATACAAAGGGGGAGATTGTTAGGGTTTAATAATTGTATTGAAATTAGTAGTTAAATTGTGTGTGAAGAGAGCTTAATTGATAAATACTCATAGAGTATAAATAGGGATATAACCCATGTAATTAGTTAAGCTTTTGCCATTAATCAAGATTAGGAACTATGTGTGCTTAAGTGTGTTCTTCATTTTCTACACATTCTCTCTACTTTTATCATAGTTCTACTTTGCAATTGCTTGATACCTGAATCACTTGGGACAAACACATCAAATATGGGACAGCCTTTGGCAGACATCTGTGGAAAGTTTGAAGAATTGTTGCTTGTAGACATTGTAAACTTTCTCAGAATCTTGAACTTTCAACTTATAAAATCGTTCAGCCTGCTCTGATACTAGTTGTTGGTCTCTTTGGTGAGAATAACAACAAGTAACAGTTGTGTAGAAGGGGGGTTGAATACACTTTCTGCGGAAATTGAATAAATCAAAATAAAGTGTTACACAAATTAAATCAAACCACAATCAAATGCTTTACTTTTAATTAAAAAGAAGATGATTACAAACACTATCAAGTAAGCAAATCTTGATATGTAAACACCTAATAAAAAATCTCTCAATCTCTCAAACTTAGCTATCTATAATCAACTTATGATTATAGATACTGACGACTCTCTAAACAGGATTTACACAGATTGATAACTTACCAATCTCACAACTAATGTGAGTATTCGGACACACAAATATCTTGGCAATCTGTGAGTTTCTTGATCACGTTGAACAAACAAACAGTGATTCAAGAATCGTAACACAAACGGTTGAGGTGAGGTATTTGGCTCTGCAACACTTACTTGTTTTCATTTCTGAGTCGTACCTCTAAACTTATCAGGAGATAAATATTTATAATCCTGTGCCTACGGTTCTTAACAAATTGGACTAATCCTAATTTGCTAACTAACTACCGGATAACCCGGAATCTTGAATCTTGAATCTTCTTATCTTGAGTCTTCAATCTTCAATCTTGATTCTGGAATCGTCTTATCCTTACCATAGATATAGAGAGATAAAAAGAAATTTAAAACATATTTAAATTCTCTTTAAACTGACTTCTTTAGTCGGACTGAGTTACTAAGCTTGAAACTCATCAAGCTAAGTTCTTCGAGAACACACTCGAAAACAAACATGAACTAACATGTATATTTATTAACTCATCCTTATAAGTCAAAAGAATTAACTAAAACATATTTAGCAACTCTATTGAGCTGACTCAGTATTTACGCTGAGTCGCTCAGCTTGAAACTCATCAAGCTGAATACTCAATATATATCTTAGGTGACATACATAGCTTATCAAACACATTGATAATCCTACTAAGATATAGTCTAAGCTGGTCAACTTATGTACAACTTACACTTAGCTTATACTCAGTCTGAGACACTATACATGCTCAGTCTGACTAAGCTCCATCATTCTGTTTAAGTTATATTTAGAACACATCTACAAACTTAACTTTGTCTCATCAAATTTCAACAGATGAGATCATCTTCCCAGCACTTCTGTTGCGTGCCCTAGAAACCCCAACAATATATCCGTATTCATACATGTTTTACGCACCGAAAACCCTCGCATATAATCCGTAATTAAGGTGAATTGTACGAATTATTACCCCAAATGCTTTGTTTTCACCATTGCAGGTTAAAACGATTAAAAGTGAAGATTTCGAATTAAACAAGTGCAAAACTGAAGAAAAATAAAGAACTGTTGAAAAGTGCAGAGCCATGCGACCGCATGTACCTACCATGCGATGGCATGGTAGGGCCGAATCTAGCTTTGCCACTTGTTAAGCTTTGCAACCTACGCTGTCTTGTCAAAAGCCACCGCGAAGCCAAGCGATCGCATGATAGGGGCTTGCGATCGCATGAACCCCCGTTTCAGTGCATATTTAAACAGCTCTTTGCAGATCAGTTCAAACATATTCTCAGACCTTCACACACAGCAAAAACATACATAACACACACACGTTTCTTCACTTCAATACACTACCGAATCGCTGTTCCGAAGGCTTGGAAGCTTAGTGAAGCTCAGAACTTCAGAGAAACGAGTATATAGCTTGAAGACTGCTTGGTATAATCTAATCATTTCTTGTTGTTAAACATGTATCCAAGTGTTTTTCTTGTTATTGTACTTGTAATGAGTCACCAAACTCTTTCACTTGGGCCAAGATGATTCTTGGCCAAGTTATGGCAATATAAATCTTTTCTTGATGATTTAATATAAAAAGTATGTTTTGATCATTTAATATAAATGTGTTTAATCATGTTCTTATGTTAAATATGTTCATGTTCATGTTTTGTTAATCTTTTACGTGAAAACATAAATGTTACATTCCATGCATATTCAAAGATGATGGTTTAATCTCAAGATCTTGTGTAGTTATCACTAGAAATGGTGTAACAAGCAAGGTTGTCATTTGAAAAGCATTTTTCGAACTTGTTTTTGATGATTTCAGGTCATAACAAGTTGGTCATGTTCATCATATAGTGGTTTTAAACATGCTTAACGTCTTAAATGAATGTTTCAAGTGTTTAAGTATATTATTTTATCATAACGACTAGAAAATAATAAAAAGGATTGAAAAGGTGTTCTTGAACATGTTAAAGTTGAAATGAACTCCTAATGTCATTATGAATCTGATCTCTATGATTCTATGTGCATGCTTACATGTTTCATGCTTTGCATGTGTTAAGTACTAGAAATATACTTAACATGATGATATCTTAAGGAAATAACGTAAGGCTCGATCTTAAATCCAACACACGTGGTTTGAGTCTTGTTGGGTTCATGACTACATAGTGCTCATTTCATTCTGCTTATGACTTTGGATGACAGTCCAAGTTGTACATATTCGATCTTTGGTGCATAAAATGATTTTCTGCAGTAAAATGAGGTCATGCGACCGCATGGTATTGCCATGCAATAGCATGGACCTATGCGACCACATGTCTTTGACATGCGGCCACATGCACCTTTATTCTAGTTTAGTTTATTGTTTCTCATGTTTAAACCATTTCTAATCACTTTAACACTTACCTAAGTTATGAAAGCTATAAGAAATATTATTTGACAGAATATATATCTTGTAGTTGGATTTGAACATGGTTAAGTGGATCTGTGTTATAACTTGTGATTCTATACTTACGTGTTATGTTTAATTGTCAATCAGAGGCTCGATAACTCGAGGGATGACTCGTATGATAATATGATTTGTGAGTATTAGAGAGAACATCATGCTGTGTGCTTTACTGCAATTTATCAAGTCATCAACAATTTAATTAAAAAAAATATTACCATAACTAGCCAGGATGATTCTAAAGCCTGAGTGATCTTTTCCTTGATTATCTAGCTGTTTGCAATTATACTGTTTGTGTAAACTATTTTCTATAATTAATCCTAATTTGATAAATCACTTGTAATTGTTTAATTACCAAACAATTATGATGTTTGAATACTAGTAGTTGCCAAAGTTTTGTCCCTGTGGTTCGACACTCGGTCTTACCCGATCTATACTACTACTGACCAGGTCCCGGTACCTTGGTATGTTGTTGTGCCTAAATCGTGCACATCGGGGCTCAAACCAATGTGGGGAGAGGGTGAAAGACTTTGTGATTCCCTGATGTGATGGGCCAGAGTTCACCCCGTCTTAGATGGTGAGGTCTATTTTGGTAATTCCCTAATGTGACGGGCCCAAAGTGCACTTAGGAGGACTAAATATGTATGAATTATGTTTCATCCGATGTACCAAAGATATAGGAGTCGTGTTTTGGATTAAATGCGATCGGTATGGTTTATACCCACCAGAAATAGCACCGGGTCGGTGTTGTCGTGCCCATACCATGCACCTGCACGTGTGAAATATGGATCCTATTCTAAAATGAATTTATTAAAAGGGTTATAAGTTATTTTAAAGGAATTAATTACTGAAACTTTTTTTTCTTGCTTTTACTGTAGATGTCAATTTTATCTGTTATACCGTTTTATTCACCTGAGGAGTCTCTTAGTCCCATCATGCGAAAGTGGAAGCTTTCAGGACCAAACTTTGCAGTTTGGAAGTTGCACTTTAGTAATATCCTAACGGCACAGGAAAGGCTGTACATAGTCTATAAGCCACCTCTAGCACGACCTGATTATTCTGCTCAGGATGAAGAGTATGATACATATTATAAGTATATATCCGATGAATCTGACGTCATGTCAATTCTGATACTCTCAGTTGAATATGAGTTTTCGGATGAACTCAAAAGTAAGTCAATTTTTGATGTCGTGCAATGTCTAGAGGAGCGCTTAAAAAGCAATGAGCGCTATGGACGTTTTCTGATCATGAAAGATATTCTTTCACATAAGATGAAAGAAGGACAGTCTTTGAGCGATCATCTCATTAATATGAGAAGGTTGTTTGATTGCTTAATGTTTCTGGGTCACAAGTCAGTGAACAAGAACTTGTGATGCTTTTGGTCGGGTCTCTGACAGATCACTATCAGGCAAAGGTAGTAGATGAGATCAGAGGACAAGAATCAACTGTAGTTGGTATGCACGAGTTTCTAATGTGTGTGGATGACGAGATACACCAGACATCCTTGATGCAAAAGTAGTTGAATAAATGAAGGAAGATGGTTGGATTGATGAGCAAGGATATTTGCGAGCACTCACTCGACATTGATCAACTGGAAGTTGGTTCTACCAACGAGTCAGGTATCTTTATGATAGATTGCTTAGTTTCTTCTTTTGAATCATGGGTACTCGATACCGGATGTGGTCATCACATTTGCAATCACTTGTAGGGATTCAAGAGGAGTAGAAAACTAAGGAAGGGGGACATGGACCTACGGGTAGGCGAATGCTCCATCATTGGTGCTGAAGTTGTAGGAACATATTGTCTCAGGCTACCTTCAGGATTAATCATAGAACTAGAGAACTGTTATTATGTTCCTAGATTAATCAAAATTGTAATCTCGTATGATTTATTAATAGACAGTGGTTTTACCTATCAGTCGGTAGGAAAACCAATTTTGTGCTTTAAAGATGATTTATTTTATTTTAAAGAAAGTTTACAAAATGGTCTATATACAATAAATTAGCAAGATGACAAGGAAATCTATCATATAAGTAAAAGTTCAAAGGACACTTTGAACCAAACTTACCTATGGCATTGTCAGCTCGGACATATTAATAAGAAAACGCATAGAGTAACCTCATAAAGATGGAGTTCTAGGGTCATTTGATCTCGAACCAATTGACAATTGCGAATCTTATTTGTCAAGCAAGATGAAAAAGAAACCTTTTGACAGTTTGAATGAAAGGTCAAAGGAATTGCTAGGGATAATACACACAGACGTGTGTGGTCCTTTCAGTCAAGAAGCCAGAGGAGGATACCGGTACTTCATTATCTTTACTGACGATTTCAGTAGGTATGGTTATGTGTATCTTATGAGACACAAGTTTTGATTTCTTCAAACAATTTCAGATTGAAGTGCAAAACCAGCTTGAGAAGAAAATAAAGCTTCTTTGGTCTGACCGGGGTGGTGAATATCTGAGTCAGAAGTTTGACGATCATCTAAAGAAATGTGGGATTGTTTCACAACTCACACCTCCGTGTAAGCCATAGTGGAATGATGTATCAGAAAGAAGGAATAGAAGCTTGCTTGACATGGTTCGTTCTATGATGAGTGGAACTAGTTTACCAATGTCGTTCTGAGAACACACACTCGAAACGGCTGCTTTCATGCAGAACCAAGTTCCAACAAAATCTGTGGAGAAAAGAAAGACACCGTTCAAGTTATGGACGGGGAAAAATCCCAACCTGTCTTTCATGAAGATTTGGGGTTGTGAAGCGTTCGTTAAATGATCGTTCTCGGATAAACTCAAACCCAAATTAGACAAGTGTATCTTCGTGGGTTATCCTAAAGAAACCTTAGGGTACTATTGCTATAATCCCGATGAGAGCAAAGTCTTTGTTGCTCGGTCAGGGAGTTTTCTGGAAGATAAGTTTCTATATACAGAAACTGCCAGAAAAGAAATAGATTTTCAAGAAATTGAAGAAGATGAAGGTATGTCTCCACCATTTTGGAACTAGTAATTAAACAAAGAATTGTTGAGTCCCAACCCGAGTCTGTGGTTGAGGAGGAAGTGGAAACACAAGACCTTCGCAGGTCTAGTAGGATTCGGACTGAGCCAAATAGATATCTTAGATTTCTAGTTGCTCAGGAAGAAGGGGATCATAATGAACCCACATCCTACGAGGATGCTATGTCAGGTAGTGAATCTGATAAATGGCTTAACGCCATAAAGGCAGAGATGCAATCCATGTATCACAACCAAGTTTGGGAGTTAGTAGACTTGCCACAACACAGTAGAACTGTTGGATGCAAGTGGGTCTTCAAGAAGCAGACGGACATGGAAAGAAATGTGAATACTTTTTAAGCTAGGCTTGTTTCGAAAGGTTACACTCAGACTCATGGTATTGATTATGATGAAACTTTCTCGCCCGTAGCTATGCTTAAGTCTATTAGGATTCTTATGGCAGTATCTGCATACTTCAAGTATGAGATATGGCAAATGGATGTAAAAACCGCTTTCCTTAATGGGAAACTAACAGAGGATGTGTATATGGCACAACCGGACGGTTTTGAGGATTCCAATAATCCAGGAAAAGTATGGAAGTTGCTAAAATCCATTTATGGATTAAACCAAGCATCTAGAAGCTGGAACTTGCACTTTGATGAGCGCATCAAGAGTTTGGTTTTACCAAAAACGAGTTCGAGTCCTGTGTTTACACGAAGTTCAGTGGGAGTGTAGCAATCTTCCTAGTCCTGTATGTAGATGACATAGTGATCATAGGAAACGATGTACCAGCATTACAAGGAGTAAAATCCTGGTTAGGTAAATGTTTCCAGATGAAGGACCTAGGAGAGGATGCATATATACTTGGTATAAAGATCTATAGAGATAGATTTAGCTGGCTAATCGGACTTAGTCAAAGTACATACATCGATAAAGTGTTAAAATGCTTTAAGATGGAAGAATCCAAGAAAGGATTCATTCTAATGAGATCTGGTATACCAGGCCCGATGTTGCTTACTCCATAAGCCTTACGAGTAGATATCAGTAAAATCCAGGTTAAGCCCATTGGGTGGCTATCAAGAACATTCTCAACTATTTGAGAAGGACAAAGGAAATGTTCTTGGTCTTTGGAGGAAGCACGGATGAAATCAGTGTAACTGGTTACACATATGTGAGCTTCCAGATGGATAGAGACGACTTTAAGTCACATTCATGGTTTGTCTTCACCCTAAACAGAGGAGTTGTATCTTTGAAAAGCCAGAAGCAAGATACAATAGCAGATTCGACTACAGAGGCTGAGTATATTGCGGCAAATAATGCTGCAAAGGAAGCGGTTTGGATGAAGAAATTTATCTCTGATCTAAGAGTCGTTGCCAATATCTTTAGACTGATTGATATATTCTGTGATAATATGGGAGCTTTAGCGCAAGCAAAAGAACCAAGAGATCACCAGCGGACCAGGCATGTACTTAGAAATTATTACATCATCTGAGATTTCATCGGAAGGGGAGATGTGAGGATATGCAAGATACCAACAGATGACAACGTGGCTGATCTTTTGACTAAATCGTTTGCTAGAGAAAGCATAGAGACATGCTAGTTCTATTGGAATGCAGTAAATGGGACCTAGCTGCTACTTTTTCAATAATTGATTAAATAGTATGGATTGAATTTTAAGACTTATGATTATGTATTAAACATTTATGCGTGATGGAAATAGGAGGTTTAATATAATCGTTTTAAATTTATCCATTTTTAGCATATTTATTTATCCATGATATACAAGTCCCGTTATATCAAATTTACTCCGTAGCTACTTGATGCAGTGGGAGCCACATCAGGGAGATACTAACGTTATTATAAATACTTGATGGATTATTCACATAGAGAATAACAACACGAGTTTTGTGACCAAGTGTTTATAGATATTTGTCAGAGGTACAAATATTGGAGGTGATCCGCATCAGACTAACTTCATGGAGCCTTTTGACATGAGTTAGGTGATTGGTTATCCTTAGACCTGAGATGTTTGGTTTGGGGCACGAGGACTTCTGTTCTTTGGAATGTCCTAACATTACGCCGTAACTGTATAATGGGCGTATCTAGGTGCAGTGGAAGGCGTGTGCTCAAAAGCAAGCAGTCAAGAAGGGATTTGCACCTTCTTTTATAGAGAAAAGATATTCATGCGCCCCTTGACGGTAAAGACTAAATGAAATGCGTGGCCACGCTTTGATAGTATGATGGATATCATTTGGTAAACTCCGTAACTGCAGTTAGTCGAGATCAGAAGACAAGACCTATAATCTGGATTTTTTAGAATATATCACATGCTCCATGTTTGAAATCCACATTACGGAATATCGCGATGCAAAAGGAAAATCCAGGTAACCAAAGAAGGTGGTTACATAATCTCTGGACATAAGAGAACTTATAGTCATGGTTAACCTAATAGGGACCTCCTTAGGCCCCTGATGAACAAGGGAGTGTAACTATCGTGCACAAGTGAGAGTCTGCAAGATTGTGTGCAGGGATAGTGTACACGCGTCATCATATCAATGAACACTATAAGTCTCTAAAGGGTCACACAGTTGTACACCCAACTATTGAACCAGTAAATAATACAATGTGTTTATAGTGAAAATTAATAGTTAATTAATTATCCAGAAAAACAATAAATGGGTGTTTATTATTTAAGAGAGAAAATTAAATATAAGTTGAATATTTAATTAATATGTTTTGGTTAGTGAAATACTAATTAATAGATAATTAATTAATATTAATAAAAAACATGAGGGATCGTTTTTGTCAAAGAATCAAAGTTTTGATTCGAACTGGGCTTAAAAGCCTTAATCCATCTATTGAGTATAAATAAGGATTAAAGCTAAGGTAATTAATAATAAGATATATGATTACTTAAAAGCCAAACTTTGTCTCCCTCTCTTTCTCTTGTCGGTGGCCGAAGACACCAAACTACCACCACCTCTCGGTGGTAGCGGTGTGACGCAGGTGGCGCGACAGCAGCCATCGGCGGCGATGATCGACAGCGACGGACCACTTGCGGCAGCTGTGTTTTCCGGCGGACATCACCCGTGGCCGAAGCCCCCTTTACGGCGGTTAGCAATCGGCGGTAGCCCCTCCGAGGGGTGTTTGCGGCGGCGATAAACCAAGATACACACGGGATGCAATTTGTTTTTGTTGCGGGTATTATTTAGGCGGTCTAGCAGCCAGGTTTTGGGTGTAGTAGGTGTGTATCCCCTATACCAGTCCAAGGGTATAATTTCTTATCATTTTAATACTGTTTTATACATATGTGTATTATATTATTATTATGGTTATTTGTTTTGTTTCCCTACTAGATCCAGTTGTGATCTTGGGATAGGATTTATGTTATTTTTCTGATGTGCATGTTGTACCTCGTAAATCCCATCAAGCAGAACTGCATAAGGCTAAAAAGGAGCTGATCTTTCATGCTTAATTCAGCACAAGAGGCTTAACTAGAAGTGATTACTTTGAACAGTTGCTGAGTGCTAGGTTTAATGAACTTTGTCCTGCTAAACCAGCATTCAATCTCACTCAAGTCAAGGAAGAAAATTGGTGGGACTAATCTTCATAACTAGAATAGTCTTGTACTTAATTTTTAGACTAGTTTCCATTCTGTAACTTAACTTTGTTTCAATTTCAGTTTCTATAAAATACTCTTGTATTTGTGTTATTCTGTAATTAAGCTTGAACTTTGAACATGGACTACTTGGCTAGATGCTAGTATAAATGATTCTTAGTAGATAGCTCACCTAGTGTAAATATAGTAAATCAAAAATTCTAAAAACAGAAAAATGATAGAAAAGATACCACAAAAACAGAAATATGGTTCTTCATAATTATAAGATTCCCAAAAACAGAACTATAAAGGAACATATCAAAAGAGTTACCAAAAATAGAAAGCTAGGTAACCAAATTATACTTAATGATAGATTGTGTGCAGGGATAATGTACACGTGTCATCATATCCATGAACACTATAAGTCACTAAAGGGTCACACGTTTGCACACCCAACTATGAACCAGTAAATAATACATTGTGTGTACGGTGATAATTAATAGTTAATTAATTATCCAGTAAAATAATAAATGGATGTTTATTATTTAACAGAGAAATTAAATATCAGTTGAATATTTAATATGTTTTTGGTTAAATATGTTGGGGTTCTATGTACACAGCGGAAGCAATAATGTACAGCATACAAAGCATAAAGTACAAGAAATCCAAGCATAAAACCCCAAACCATGGACCAAACTGTATAACTGACTTAAGCAACATGTAAAACAGAAAGAGAAGAGGTTATACCCTGCTCCTTAGCTCCAGCAACTTGAGGATGTGGTGGTGATGACAAGAAAGCAAAGAAGCTCTCCTCTAATGAAGTCCACCCCGGGTATTGTCCTCTCTCCTTGTACTAGCAAGCTTGGATGATCTTCTTTCAAGAGAAATCACCACAAGAACAGCCTCTTAGTAGCAGAAATTCGGATGCCCTCTTTTGAACTCACAAGAACACTCTAAAAGTTCTCAAGACTAAGTGTTTATGTGGGTTTTGACAAAAGGTTAGAATGAAGGACAAATGAGGGTATTTTATAGACCCTGAAATGCCACTTAATCTTCCCCATGGACGGCCTCAGAGTACTGCACAAGCTAGCCCAACCATTGGGCAAGAGTGGAGGTGGAAAAGACAAAAGTTGCATGCAGACTGTCAGAGTTCCGCGCCGCGTGCCCGTAAGGTTCCGCGCCACGGAATCTCCGCGTCACGTATCCTTAAGTGCTCCGCGTCGCGTTATTTGCCAGCACATCAATCTTTCCATTTTGACACCATTGGTCCCTCCATCTTTTAGGCTGTCGAGATAGGTCCCCGGTGTGTGACCCAATAGGCCCATACATTATCGGTAGTGATCCAAATGGCATATGTGTGTCAGTGGGCATACTCCAACAAACTCCCACTTGCACATGACACACCGTACCCATAAACCACAGACAAAGAGCGGCCTCTAGTAAGGCATCTCTACCCCCAAGTCAGTATGGGTTTTTGTCAAAAACCAAATCCAGAATCAGTTACGAAATGGTCCTATAGATAAGTGATCATTTATCCCTTCGTTCGCGATATCCGTGTGAACACGAGACATGGTTAAATGTCAATCTCCAGATCGTTCACGATTATGTTTCTCGATCTCGATTGATGGTGACCCAAAATCTAGTTGCAATCGATCAAATATCATTGCAACTTGAGCATGGCCATGCATTTTACGTCAGCGATCAATCATCGAGGGGCCCAAGGATATCACTCTAAAACTAGAGGAACGAATCCCTTCGACTACATTGCTCCGCTACATACACCATACTTTACCTAAAAGCTCCCTTTATAACAGCCAGTTACGAACTGCGTTTGAAAGCAATCAAGGCAAAGCAGATCTATGCTTTGGAACACATGTATCTCCAGTCTAAGGACAAAATGATATTATCATCCTGACTTACTCGTGACAGAAACCATGAAGTAAGTTCAGGTGCGGGTCGTCCAATCACTTGGCCATTGCAAGCACAGGCGAAGTGTTGCGTCTCTTTTATCTAATCCATTATTAGATAGCGACCAACCACTTCCCTCAGTCTTATCTCAAACTTCCTCCCCTTGAAGAATGACCGACTGTGGACATTTAGAATGAAAAGGCATTCTGGGAAGTATTAAACATGCTAAGATGAAACACAGTAAGGATTCATAAAATATTCGCCCTCGGCGTATCATTAAATCACATTTAATAATCAATATAGTATGAAATACAATACTGCTTAGCGTTCCCAAAAACAAGTACAAATCAAACATAAGCCAAATATTACACTCAAACCAAGTCACTAGCGAATCTAACACCTATATCTCTAGTGTGAGAATCATATACAGCTTGTGACAACGGTTTAGTGAACGGATCAGCCAAATTGGCCTCCGAAGCTACTCTGCTGATGGCAATATCACCACTCTCAATATCTCTAATGAAGTGATATTTGCGAGGAATGTGCCTCGTCCGCTTATGAGCCCTTGGTTCCTTAGCTAAAGCCACCGCACCCTCATTGTCACAGAAGATCTCAATAGGGTCGGATATGCTAGGAACCACTCCAAGATCCTGGATGAACTTCCTCATCCATACCGCCTCTTTAGCTGCTTCACTAGCCGCAATGTACTCCGACTCAGTAGTTGAATCAGCTACGGTGTCTTGCTTGGAGCTTCTCCAACTTATAGCTCCTGTATTGAGAAGGAACATGAACCCCGATTGTTATCGGCAGTCGTCCTTATCAGTTTGGAAGCTAGCATCAGAGTAACCATGTACTCTAAGCTCTTCCTTACCACCATATACCAAGAACATATACTTTGTCCTCCGAAGATACTTGAGAATGTTCTTGACCGTAGTCCAATGGGCTTGCCCGGGATTAGCCTGATATCTACTCGTCATGCTCAAGGCACACGATACATCAGGACGAGTGCATATCATGGCGTACATGATTGATCCCACTGCCGAAGCATACGGAACCCTTTTCATTACGTCAAGTTCCTCTTTGGAACTAGGACATTGAGACTTGCTCAAAGTCACTCCATGCAACATAGGGGTATTAGCCCTCTTAGAGTCCTCCATCTTGAATCGCTTCAAGATCTTGTCGACATATGCACTTTGGCTAAGCCCTATTAGCCTTTTAGATCTATCTCTATAGATCTTTATACCCAAGATATATGCTGCATCTCCTAAGTCCTTCATAGAGAAACAACTTCCAAGAAAAATCTTAACTTCTTTCAAGGTTGGGACGTCGTTTCCAATAAGTAGAATATCATCTACATATAGGACAAGGAATACAACAGCGCTCCCACTAGCCCTGACAAATACGCATGGCTCATCCTTGCTTTTCGAAAATCCAAACTCTTTGATTTTCTCATCAAAGAACAGGTTCCAGCTACGAGATGCTTGTTTAAGTCCATAAATAGACTTCTTTAACCAGCAGACTCTATCCGGATACTCAGGATGTACAAAACCCTCGGGTTGTGTCATAAACACCTCTTCACTTAGCTTCCCGTTAAGGAAGGCGGTTTTTACATCCATTTGCCATATTTTGTAATCATAAAACACAGCTATGGCCATGAGTATTCGGATAGACTTCAACATGGCCACTGTTGAAAAGGTTTCCTCATAGTCAATCCCATGAGTTTGCGTGAAACCCTTAGCCACCAGTCGGGCTTTGAAGGTATCTATAGATCCATCCATGCCGGTCTTCTTCTTGAAGACCCATTTACATCCCACTGTCTTACACCCGGGTGTAGGATCAACCAATTTCCATACTTGGTTATCCGACATGGATTGCATCTCACTCTCCATTGCCTCCCTCTACCTAGCAGAGTCAGTGCCCGCTACTGATTCCCGGTAGTTGGTCGGTTCATCATGATCCACCAATAAGTCATTGCCCTCAGATATGAGAAACCCATATCTCTCTGGCTCTTGACGTGGTCTACCAGACCTACGAGGAATTAATGGAGCATTGTCAGGTACCGACGCATCTTCTTGCTCGGTTTCAACCACTTCGGGTTGATTGCTAGTGCCGACACTTGTCCCTTCCCCATTGGGTTCTTGAATTTCTTCAAGATCAATCCTCTTACCCGATTGCATGGATATAAGTTCCCTTTCAAGGAACACAACCCTTCTCGCAATAAACACTTTTTCTCGGAAGGTTTGTAGAATGTATATCCCATGCCTTCGGTTGGATACCCAATGAAGTAACACCTTTCAGACCTTGGTTCGAGTTTGTCCTCTACCTTTCGTCTCACGAAGGCAGGACATCCCCAAACCTTAAGATAAGCGATCTTTGGAGCAACTCCATGCCACATCTCATAAGGTGTCTTTTGGACCTTCTTTGTCGGTACGAGGTTAAAGATCCTAACCGCCGACTCAAGAGCGTACCCCCAAAAACTTATGGGTACTTCCGTGCGACTTATCATCGACCGGACCATGTCCAGCAATGTACGATTCCTCCGCTCGGCGACACCATTCAATTGTGGCGTCCTAGGAGGAGTTAGTTGCGAAATAATCCCACAACTAACAAGATGATCACGGAACTCCGAGCTCAAGTACTCGCCTCCCCAATCGGAGCGAAGTACTTTGATAGTCTTGCCCAATTGATTCTGGACTTCATTTTAGAATGTCTTAAAGACCTCAAAGGCCTCAGACTTTTGCCTAATCAAGTAGACATATCCATATCTACTGAAATCATCAGTAAACGTAACGAAGTATCTTGAGCTGTTCCTTGTAACATGCTTGAACGGACCGCATACATCCGTATGCACTATTTACAACAAGCATTTAGCCCTTTCACCCACACCGGTAAAGGGTGACTTAGTCATCTTGCCTAATAAACAAGATTCACATACTTCATTTGACCCGAGGTCAAAGGATTCCAAGATCCCATCCGATTGGAGCTTGGTGATGCGTTTCTTGTTTATATGGCCAATACGACTATGCCATAAGGAAAACTTATCCAAACCATTTTTGGATCCAGAATCAATGTTCATGATTGCTCTATTATTTTCTATGTATGCATCGGCTTCGTATATGCCACGACATGGATAAGCTTTAAAATAACAAACATCATTTTTAAAGCATAAGATAAAACCATTTTCAAATTTAAACAAATATCCATCGTCATACAAAGCATAAAATGATAAAATGTTCCTTGCCACAAGCGGCAAATAGCATACATCTTTCAAAATAATAGATAAGCCGGTCTTGAAAGTAAGCTCCACACTTCCTTTCTCTAACACCGGGACAACCTCTTTGTTTCCCATTGTTAGCTCAAGCTCCCCATCTCTCAGCCTTCTACTTCCCTTTAGCACCTGCACCATATTACAAAGGTGAGTGCCACAGCCGGTATCTAAAACCCAGCCATTAGATGTAGAAGTATGATGGAGTTCAATCACAAACGTACCTGAAGTAGAAGCGCCCGCTCCCGAAGCTCGTAGCTTCTTCAGGCCCTCTAGGTACTTAGGGCAGCTCCGGCGCAGGTGTCCCTTAGCCCCGCAGAAGAAGCAAATCGCCTCCTCCGGAGTCTTAGCTTGAGGGATTAGTCCCTTCGGCTTTGGCTCCGGCTCCGGGGCAGGGTTCGGCTTGGGAGCCCCAACCTTACCCTTGCCTTTCCCTTTCGGGGTAGAGGCCGGTTTCTTCCTCATCTTGGACTCACCCTCCTTGATGGCCAAGATGGGAACGGAGGTAGATGGCTTTTGCTTGGTCATGTTGGACTCGGCGGTCCGCAGCATACCATGCAATTCCATGAGGGATTTGTCCATCCCGTGCATATGATAACTCACAACAAATTGATCATATGATGGTAGGAGAGACCGTAGAATCAAGTCTACCGCCATCTCTCTCGATATGGCAAATCCCAACCTCTCGAGGTGTTCCACCAATGCTTTCATCTTAAGAACGTGGTGGGACACGTTCCCGCCCTCATGCAACCGGCAACCGAGAAGGTCGTTAAGACAACCATACCGTTCTTGCTTGGCTTGTTGTTGGAACATGTCCGACAACTTGCGCATCATGTCATAAGCACTCAAGTGCTCCATCGACTTTTGCAAGTCGGAGTTCATAGTGCTAAGCATGAGGCAAGTAACCTTGGTGATGTCTTTGAGGCGTTTCTCATAAGCCTCTCTAACGACCCTACTCGCGTTGGATGCAGGGACCTCGGGAATGGGTTCCTCAATGGTGGCCAACTTGTCCTCATGACGAAGGAAAATCCGTAGTTGTCGTGACCAATCCATAAAATTGGTCCCATCGAGTTTATCCTTTTCGAGAAACACTTTTAAGGATATGTTTGACGTGGTGAGGTTGGTGCTAGTTGATGCCATCTATCAAAAGCAAAGTAGATTTGGTTAGTTTGATTGAAATCCTCGTTAAAATAATTACCCCAAATGTTTAATGAAAAACAACTATTTTAACAAGGGCTAAGAACCTTATTTCACCTTGCACCGTGACGGGTTTTCCGCGGATCACGTGGCAAAGCTATTTAGGCCGGCAACCATTGACCGATTGCAATCCATTATTGCAACTCTTAGTTCTTTGCGGGATCCTACTTGACAACCATTGTGCCAAGTTTGGCATGTTTGATCCCATCACACCAATCCCAAATTAATATTTTACATGACCTCGGCTAGAGCTCGACGACCATATGAAAGATTAATTTGAAATTGTAAATCAACCATCAAGATACACGGTGGTACTCTAGCCCAATGGTCGACGCGGCTAGAGCTCGACATTCGACCTTGCGAGTTGCCACACGCGCCTTCCACACAGCTCATGCAAAGGCAATCTCGGCTAGAGCTCGATGATCAACCCTTACACGACTAGATTTGGGCGGTGTCATCTTATGGGTGGTGTGCGATTTACATTTAGAAAACGGGATTTAGTTTTCCGGTTAAAAATCCATTTTGAGTTTGATTAACAAAAAGTGACAAAAACCAAACGTTTTCACTAATCGGATACTAAACCAATTTTAAAATCCGTTTGTTAATCAAGTGTGCGCGCGAGAGTTGTTAAACCATTTTTAAAACTCTTGGGTTTTATTATTTATCAAAAATTGTCTAGCATGCAATAGTCCTACAACTCATGCATAAACAATATATAATAAAACCATCACACGCATACACAAAGTTGGTAACCATGCCCCTAAAACCTACGTGTTTTTCCCGTGAGCCACTACTGATAAAACAAGTCATCTAAGGACAAAAACTCCTTGACTTGGATGTGCTCCCACTAAACCCGCCACCTCCATTGGGCCTTTCGGATTCATGTTCGCCAAGACGTCACTCCATGGACTCCCGATGGTTGCTCCATATTACAAATACATAGAAAATTACATAAATGGCATGCAAGCCACAAATCCTATTTTCTAGTACAAATACATAATTTGGAATATTTAAATGGCATGCAAGCCACAAAACAAATTACATACCAAATAAATAAGCAAATTATTATTACAAACCATTGTGACATTAAGTCACCAAATGAATGAATAATAAAACATACAACCAAACATCCACAAGGTCTAGGGCATTTTTCTAGGGTTACCAACAAAACAGGTTCACTAGTGAACAACAACAACAAGATCAACATCAACAACATGGTGTGCCACACAAAACCATGTAATCTTATGTATAATGGTTGAGATTTTTACAAAAACACTCAAGGCACTAAAAGTCCCATGTACTTATGCATTAGTAACAACAAACCATTTTGATGAAACATATTCATAAATACATAATATAAGTATATGCAATTATTTATTTTCATGCCAAAATAATAATCCACATATAAATACACCAACCATTATACAAGGCAACTTCTTAAAACTACATTTTAATTTCTGGACTAAAAATCCAGTAACCAAAATTTAGTGCCAAAAACCCAAAAATAATTTTTATTTAAAACAAAGTTTAAAAACAGAATCTGTACAGCGATATTCCGCGCCGCGTAACCTCATGAGTTCCGCGCCGAGGAAATTGACGAACAGAAAACACTCAACTTTATTTTTGGGTTTTTTAGGCCACCATGTGCAAAAGTAGTATAGAGGTGGCTCTGATACCACTGTTGGGGTTCTATGTACACAGCGGAAGCAATAATGTACAGCATACAAAGCATAAAGTACAAGAAATCAAAGCATAAAACCCAAACCATGGACCAAACTCTATAACTGACTTAAGCAACATGTAAAACAGAAAGAGAAGAGGTTATACCCTGCTCCTTAGCTCCATCAACTTGAGGATGTGGTGGTGATGACAAGAAAGCAAATAAGCTCTCCTCTAATGAAGTCCACCCCGGGTATTGTCCTCTCTCCTTGTACTAGCAAGCTTGGATGATCTTCTTTCAAGAGAAATCACCACAAGAACAGCCTCTTAGTAGCAGAAATTCGGATGCCCTCTTTTGAACTCACAACACTCTAAAAGTTCTCAAGACTAAGTGTTTATGTGGGTTTTGACAAAAGGTTAGAATGAAGGACAAATGAGGGTATTTTATAGACCCTGAAATGCCACTTAATTTTCCTCATGGCCGGCCTCAGAGTACTGCACAAGCTAGCCCAACCATTGGGCAAGAGTGGAGGTGGAAAAGACAAAAGTTGCATGCAGACTGTCAGAGTTCCGCGCCGCGTGCCCGTAAGGTTCCGCGCCGCGGAATATCCGCGTCGCGTATCCTTATGTGCTCCGCGTCGCGTATCCTTAGGTGCTCCGCGTCGCGTTATTTGCCAGCACATCAATCTTTCCATTTTGACACCATTGGTCCCTCCATCTTTTAGGCTGTCGAGATAGGTCCCCGGTGTGTGACCCAATAGGCCCATACATTATCGGTAGTAATCCAAATGGCATACGTGTGTCAGCGGGCATACTCCAACAAAATATATATTAATTAATAGTTAATAAAGGGTTTGTTTTGTCTATTGATCAAAGTCGTTGATCGCGGACCGGGCTTTAAGGTCCAAGGGTCTTAATCCACTTAAATAACTATTTAAGATGATTAAACCCTTAGAAACTTTAACCTAATCATATAAAAAAAGGACTAAACACAAAAACCTTCTCCCTCTCTCTCTCTTTGATCGGCGGCCGACAACCAAGACACCACCATACAGTGGTGGTCAGCCGGGGGTTTTCCGGCGAACGGAGGCTCTTGGCCGAACCCCCTTTTGCGGCGGGTTTTAGCCATCGGAAATTGCCTCACGGGGAGTGATCGGCGGCGGCTCAACAAAACACACACGGGACACGGTTTTTCGGGTATTATTGTATTGGCGATCTAGCAGCCAGTTCAAAGGTGTAGTAGTTGTGTATCCCTCTATAGCAGTTTAGGGTATAATTTCTTATCCTATTTTAATACTGTTATAAACCTACATGTATTTTTATCTATTATAATTATGAGTATTCAGCTTGATGAGTTTCAAGCTGAGCGACTCAGCGTGATTACTGAGTCAGCTCAATAGAGTTGCTAAATATGTTTTAGTTAATTCATTTGACTTCTGAGGATGAGTTAATAATTATAAATGTTAGTCCATGTTTGTTTTTAAGTGTTTTCTCGAAGAACTCAGCTTGATGAGTTTCAAGCTGAGTAACTCAGTCCGACTAAAGAAGTCAGTTTAAGATAATTTAAATATGCTTTAAATTTATCTTTTATCTCTCTATATCTACGACAAGGATAAGAAGATTCAAGAATCAAGATTGAAGATTGAAGACTCAAGATTAAAGATTCCGGATTATCCGATAGTTAGTTAGCGAATTAGGCTAAGTCTTAGTTTGTTAAGATTCCGTAGGCACAAGATTATAAATACTTATCTCCTGATAAGTTTAGAGGTACGACTCAGAACCAAAAACAACTAAGTGTTGCAGAGCCAATCCTCACCTCACCGTATGTTTTACGATTCTTGAATCACTGTTTGTCAGTTCAACGTGATCAAGATATTCACATATTGCCAAGCTATTCGTGTGTTCGAATAATCACATTAGTTGTGATATTGGTAAGTTATCAATCTGTGTAAATCCTGTTTAAAGAGTTGTTAGTATCTATAATCATAAGTTGATTATAGATAGCTAAGTTTGAGAGATTTATATTAGGTGGTTATATATCAAGAGTTGCTTACTTGATAGTTGTTGTAATCATCTTCTTATTCAAAGCATTGTAATCATCTTCTTAATAAAAGCATTCGATTGATTATGGTTTGATTTACTGTGTGTAACACTTTTATTTGATTTGTTCAATTTCCGCAGAAAGTGTATTCAACCCCCTTTCTACACACCTGTTGCTTGTTGTTATTCTCACCAAGGGACCAATAACTGGTATCAGAGCAGGCTGAACGGTTTCATAAGTTGAAAAGTTCAAGATTCTGAGAAAGTCTGCAATGTCTACAAGTAACAATACTTCAAACATTCCATAGATATCTGCCAAAGGATGTCCCATATTTAATGGATCTGACTATCGAATGTGGAAGTTCAGAGCCATGTTGTTCCTCAAGTCCATTGACAATCGTATATCGGATGTCATCACAAAAGGACCTATTATCCCTAAAATTCCTGCTACTGTCAGCGATACGTCTCCTGGCAGAACTGAAAAAGAAACAAGAAAGCCTACTGCATCCTGGACTGATGAACATTGGAAACTCTTTAATCTGGATGACAGGGCTAAAAGTGTTCTAGCAAATGCCCTGACTAATGAGATCTTGCGTACTGTGACTGGGTGTCAAACTGCAAAAGATATCTGGGATACGCTGAGTGTTACATATGAGGGCACAGATCTGGTCAAGCAGTAGAAGAAGAATCACTTGAATAGATCCTACGAAAACTTCTTCTCAAAGAAGAATGAAACCTTGTCTGATTTGTTCACAAGGTTTCACTGCTTGATAAATGACCTACTAATTGTGGGTGTAAAGAAAGATGAAGCTGAACTCGTGCTGAAGTTTCTGGATGTGTTACCAGAAAGGTTCAATGAAGTAACCACAGCACTGAGGGCTGGGGGAACACTGCATGTGTACAACCTACAGTCCATTTATGGGTTCTTGCTAGATCATGAACAGATCACTGAACTGTTGGGATCTCGTGGGCACGCTGCGGAAGCGAATGTACAACAAAAACAGCCCATGGTACAAGCAATCAAAGCAAAAAACCGAAATTCCAAACATGGACCAAACTCTATGTATAAAAATGCAACTTGTAAAGGAAAGAGGTGTTATACCTTTCTCCTAAGCTCCAGAAAACTTGTTCTCTCGTGATGGTGAAGCTCCAAGAGAGAAACGCGGATCAACTAATGGGTAGTACCCCGGGAACACATCCAACCACACGAGCTAGCGAGCCTTCGTGCTTCTTCACTATGAAAAGCACTCCGGGTAAGCAACCTATCGAGACCAATCTTATGGAAATCTCTCTTGATCAATCCTCTCTTGGCCTTAGTAGCACCAAAGAGTATGTGTTTTTGTTAGAGAGAAAAAGAGAGTATATTCCCCTTAGTACCAAGTGAGTTCCCCTTTTAAAAATGATCCAGATTTTGTGTATAACCCCACTCAACCGGCCATACCTTGAGACTCACAAGTCTCCATGCATTGGTTGATTTAGGAAGTGACTTGACAAATGGCACTGGCGGGGTTTAGCGGCGCTAGCTCAAAATAGTTAGCGGCGCTAACGCGCCCTGTCAGCGATTTGACACAAAGTACATGCAGCCGTAGCGACGCTAATCTCTAGGACTTAGCGGCGCTAACCCCTTATAGTTAGCGGCGCTAACGTGGCCTGCGATGTCAACTTTTGTCTTTTGTCATATTTGGTCCCTTAACTCAAGTTGCTGTTAGATTAGACCCCGGTGTATGACCCAATAGGCCCAAACATCATCAGCAACGGTCCATATGGCGTACGTGCATTAATGGGCATATTTCTAACAAACTCCCACTTGAACATAATGCACCGTACCCATGTAACCACAGACAAAGAGCGGCCTCTAGCAAAAGCATCAATGTCCCCAAGTCAGTATGGGTTCCGCTTCTATGCAGAAAACCATTACCTACAAAAAGAACATAGAGGTCCAATTTGATAAGTGATCAATACTCCTTTTGTTCGCGATATCCTTGTGAACACGAGACATGGATGGATACGTCAATCTCCAGATCGTTCACGATTATGTTACTCGATCTTGATTGGTGGTGACCAAAATTTAAGGACATATATGATTCTCAATCAATATTCCTTTGCGCATGGCCATGCTTATTTTGGTGTCAGCGCCCAATCATCGAGGGGCCCAGGGATATCTCTCATATCAGAGGAACAAATTCCGTTGACTGTACAACCCCATAGCGTGAACCTTATTTTACTTAACTATTCCCTTTATAGTAGCCAGTTACGAACTATGTTTTGAAATGGTTAAAGTAAGAAAGTGTCATGCTATAGCAATTCATACATCTCGGGTCGAAGGACGTGGTCTACCAGACCTACGAGGAAATAATGGAGCATTGTCAGGTACCAACGCATCTTCTTGCTCGGTTTCAACCACTTCGGGTTGATTGCTAGTGCCGACACTTGTCCCTTCCCCATTGGGTTCTTGAATTTCTTCAAGATCAATCCTCTTACCCGATTGCATGGATATAAGTTCCCTTTCAAGGAACACAACCCTTCTCGCAATAAACACTTTTTTTCGGAAGGTTTGTAGAATGTATATCCCATGCCTTCGGTTGGATACCCAATGAAGTAACACCTTTCAGACCTTGGTTCGAGTGTGTCCTCTACCTCTCGTCTCACGAAGGCAGGACATCCCCAAACCTTAAGATATGCGATCTTTGGAGTAAATACATGCCACATCTCATAAGGTGTCTTTTGGACCTTCTTTGTCGGTACGAGGTTAAGGATCCTAACCGCCGACTCAAGAGCGTACCCCCAAAAACTTATGGGTACTTCCGTGCGACTTATCATCGACCGGACCATGTCCAGCAATGTCCGATTCCTCCGCTCGGCGACACCATTCAATTGTGGCGTCCTAGGAGGAGTTAGTTGCGAAATAATCCCACAACTAACAAGATGATCACGGAACTCCGAGCTCAAGTACTCGCCTCCCCTATCGGAGCGAACTACTTTGATAGTCTTGCCCAATTGATTATGGACTTCATTTTAGAATGTCTTAAAGACCTCAAAGGCCTCAGACTTTTGCCTAATCAAGTAGACATATCCATATCTACTGAAATCATCAGTAAACGTAACGAAGTATCTTGAGCTGTTCCTTGTAACATGCTTGAACGGACCGCATACATCCGTATGCACTATTTACAACAAGCATTTAGCCCTTTCACCCACACCGGTAAAGGGTGACTTAGTCATCTTGCCTAATAAACAAGATTAACATACTTCATTTGACCCGAGGTCAAAGGATTCCAAGATCCCATCCGATTGGAGCTTGGTGATGCGTTTCTTGTTTATATGGCCAATACGACTATGCCATAAGGAAAACTTATCCAAACCATTTTTGGATCCAGAATCAATGTTCATGATTGCTCTATTATTTTCTATGTATGCATCGGCTTCGTATATACCACGACATGGATAAGCTTTAAAATAACAAACATCATTTTTAAAGCATAAGATAAAACCATTTTCAAATTTAAACAAATATCCATCGTCATACAAAGCATAAAATGATAAAATGTTCCTTGCCACAAGCGGCAAATAGCATACATCTTTCAAAATAATAGATAAGCCGGTCTTGAAAGTAAGCTCCACACTTCCTTTCTCTAACACCGGGACAACCTCTTTGTTTCCCATTGTTAGCTCAAGCTCCCCATCTCTCAGCCTTCTACTTCCCTTTAGCACCTGCACCATATTACAAAGGTGAGTGCCACAGCCGGTATCTAAAACCCAGCCATTAGATGTAGAAGTATGATGGAGTTCAATCACAAACGTACCTGAAGTAGAAGCGCCCGCTCCCGAAGCTCGTAGCTTCTTCAGGCCCTCTAGGTACTTAGGGCAGCTCCGGCGCATGTGTCCCTTAGCCCCGCAGAAGAAGCAAATCGCCTCCTCCGGAGTCTTAGCTTGAGGGATTAGTCCCTTCGGCTTCGGCTCCGGCTCCGGGGCAGGGTTCGGCTTGGGAGCCCCAACCTTACCCTTGACTTTCCCTTTCGGGGTAGAGGCCGGTTTCTTCCTCTTCTTGGACTCACCCTCCTTGATGGCCAAGATGGGAACGGAGGTAGATGGCTTTTGCTTGGTCATGTTAGACTCGGTGGTCCGCATCATACCATGCAATTCCATGAGGGATTTGTCCATCCCGTTCATATGATAACTCACAACAAATTGATCATATGACGGTGGGAGAGACCGTAGAATCAAGTCTACCGCCATCTCTCTCGATATGGCAAATCCCAACCTCTCGAGGCGTTCCACCAATGCTTTCATCTTAAGAACGTGGTGGGACACGTTCCCGCCCTCATGCAACCGGCAACCGAGAAGGTCGTTAAGACAACCAGACCGTTCTTGCTTGGCTTGTTGTTGGAACATGTCCGACAACTCGCGCATCATGTCATAAGCACTCAAGTGCTCCATCGACATTTGCAAGTCGGAGCTCATAGTGCTAAGCATGAGGCAAGTAACCTTGGTGATGTCTTTGAGGCGTTTCTCATAAGCCTCTCTAACGACCCTACTCGCGTTGGATGCAGGGACCTCGGGGATGGGTTCCTCAATGGTGGCCAACTTGTCCTCATGACGGAGGAAAATCCGTAGTTGCCGTGACCAATCCATAAAATTGGTCCCATCGAGTTTATCCTTCTCGAGAAACACTCTTAAGGATATGTTTGACGTGGTGAGGTTGGTGCTAGTTGATGCCATCTATCAAAAGCAAAGTAGATTTGGTTAGTTTGATTGAAATCCTCGTTAAAATAATTACCCCAAATGTTTAATGAAAAACAACTATTTTAACAAGGGCTAAGAACCTTATTTCACCTTGCACCGTGACGGGTTTTCCGCGGATCACGTGGCAAAGCTATTTAGGCCGGCAACCATTGACCGATTGCAATCCATTATTGCAACTCTTAGTTCCTTGCGAGATCCTACTTGACAACCATTGTGCCAAGTTTGGCATGTTTGATCCCATCACACCAAACCCAAATTAATATTTTACATGACCTCGGCTAGAGCTCGACGACCGTATGAAAGATTAATTTGAAATTGTAAATCAACCATCAAGATACACGGTGGTACTCTAGCCCAATGGTCCACTCGGCTAGAGCTCGACAATCGACCTTGAGAGTTGCCACACGCGCCTTCCACACAGCTCATGCAAAGGCAATCTCGGCTAGAGCTCGATGATCAACCCTTACACGACTAGATTTGGGCGGTGTCATCTTATGGGTGGTGTACGATTTACATTTAGAAAACGGGATTTAGTTTTCCGGTTAAAAATCCATTTTGAGTTTGATTAACAAAAAGTGACAAAAACCAAACGTTTTCACTAATCGGATACTAAACCAATTTTAAATCCGTTTGTTAATCAAGTGTGCGCGCGAGAGTTGTTAAACCATTTTTAAAACTCTTGGGTTTTATTATTTATCAAAAATTGTCTAGCATGCAATAGTCCTACAACTCATGAATAAACAATATATAATAAAACCATCACACGCATACACAAAGTTGGTAACCATGCCCCTAAAACCTACGTGTTTTTCCCGTGAGCCACTACGGGAAAAACAAGTCATCTAAGGACAAAAACTCCTTGACTTGGATGTGCTCCCACTAAACCCGCCACCTCCATTGGGCCTTTCGGATTCATGTTCGCCAAGACGTCACTCCATGGACTCCCGATGGTTGCTCCATATTACAAATACATAGAAAATTAAATAAATGGCATGCAAGCCACAAATCCTATTTTCTAGTACAAATACATAATATGAAAAATTTAAATGGCATGCAAGCCACAAAACAAATTACATACCAAATAAATAAGAAAATTATTATTACAAACCATTGTGACATTAAGTCACCAAATGAATGAATAATAAAACATACAACCAAACATCCACAAGGTCTAGGGCATTTTTCTAGGGTTACCAACAAAACAGGTTCACCAGTGAACAACAACAACAAGATCAACATCAACAACATGGTGTGCCACACAAAACCATGTAATCTTATGTATAATGGTTGAGATTTTTACAAAAACACTCAAGGCACTAAAAGTCCCATGTACTTATGCATTAGTAACACCAAACCATTTTGATGAAACATATTCATAAATACATAATGTAAGTATATGCAATTATTTATTTTCATGCCAAAATAATAATCCACATATAAATACACCAACCATTATACAAGGCAACTTCTTAAAACTACATTTTAATTTCTGGACTAAAAATCCAGTAACCAAAATTTAGTGCCAAAAACCCAAAAATAATTTTTATTTAAAACAAAGTTTAAAAACAGAATCTGTACAGCAATATTCCGCTCCGCGTAACCTCATGAGTTCCGCGCCGCGGAAATTGACGAACAGAAAACACTCAACTTTATTTTAGTGTTTTTCAGGCCACCATGTGCAAAAGTAGTATAGAGGTGGCTCTGATACCACTGTTGGGGTTCTATGTACACAGCGGAAGCAATAATGTACAGCATACAAAGCATAAAGTACAAGAAATCAAAGCATAAAACCCAAACCATGGACCAAACTCTATAACTGACTTAAGCAACATGTAAAACAGAAAGAGAAGAGGTTATACCCTGCTCCTTAGCTCCATCAACTTGAGGATATGGTGGTGATGACAAGAAAGCAAATAAGCTCTCCTCTAATGAAGTCCACCCCGGGTATTGTCCTCTCTCCTTGTACTAGCAAGCTTGGATGATCTTCTTTCAAGAGAAATCACCACAAGAACAGCCTCTTAGTAGCAGAAATTCGGATGCCCTCTTTTGAACTCACAAGAACACTCTAAAAGTTCTCAAGACTAAGTGTTTATGTGGGTTTTGACAAAAGGTTAGAATGAAGGACAAATGAGGGTATTTTATAGACCCTGAAATGCCACTTAATCTTCCTCATAGCCGGCCTCAGAGTACTGCACAAGCTAGCCCAACCATTGGGCAAGAGTGGAGGTGGAAAAGACAAAAGTTGCATGTAGACTGTCAGAGTTCCGCGCCGCGTGCCCGTAAGGTTCCGCGCCGCGGAATCTCCGCGTCGCGTATCCTTATGTGCTCCGCGTCGCGTATCCTTAGGTGCTCCACGTCGCGTTATTTGCCAGCACATCAATCTTTCCATTTTGACACCATTGGTCCCTCCATCTTTTAGGCTGTCGAGATAGGTCCCCGGTGTGTGACCCAATAGGCCCATACATTATCGGTAGTAATCCAAATGGCATACGTGTGTCAGCGGGCATACTCCAACAAAATATATATTAATTAATAGTTAATAAAGGGTTTGTTTTGTCTATTGATCAAAGTCGTTGATCGCGGACCGGGCTTTAAGGTCCAAGGGTCTTAATCCACTTAAATAACTATTTAAGATGATTAAACCCTTAGAAACTTTAACCTAATCATATAAAAAAAGGACAAAACACAAAAACCTTCTCCCTCTCTCTCTCTTTGATCGGCGGCCGACAACCAAGACACCACCATACAGTGGTGGTCAGCCGGGGGTTTTCCGGCGAACGGAGGCTCTTGGCCGAACCCCCTTTTGCGGCGGGTTTTAGCCATCGGAAATTGCCTCACGGGGAGTGATCGGCGGCGGCTCAACAAAACACACACGGGACACGGTTTTTCGGGTATTATTGTATTGGCGATCTAGCAGCCAGTTCAAAGGTGTAGTAGTTGTGTATCCCTCTATAGCAGTTCAGGGTATAATTTCTTATCCTATTTTAATACTGTTATAAACCTACATGTATTTTTATCTATTATAATTATGAGTATTCAGCTTGATGAGTTTCAAGCTGAGCGACTCAGCGTGATTACTGAGTCAGCTCAATAGAGTTGCTAAATATGTTTTAGTTAATTCATTTGACTTCTGAGGACGAGTTAATAATTATAAATGTTAGTCCATGTTTGTTTTCGAGTGTTTTCTCGAAGAACTCAGCTTGATGAGTTTCAAGCTGAGTAACTCAGTCCGACTAAAGAAGTCAGTTTAAGATAATTTAAATATGCTTTAAATTTATCTTTTATCTCTCTATATCTACGGCAAGGATAAGAAGATTCAAGAATCAAGATTGAAGATTGAAGACTCAAGATTAAAGATTCCGGATTATCCGATAGTTAGTTGGCGAATTACGCTAAGTCTTAGTTTGTTAAGATTCCGTAGGCACAAGATTATAAATACTTATCTCCTGATAAGTTTAGAGGTACGACTCAGAACCAAAAACAACTAAGTGTTGCAGAGCCAATCCTCACCTCACCGTATGTTTTACGATTCTTGAATCACTGTTTGTCAGTTCAACGTGATCAAGATATTCACATATTGCCAAGCTATTCGTGTGTTCGAATAATCACATTAGTTGTGATATTAGTAAGTTATCAATCTGTGTAAATCCTGTTTAGAGAGTCGTTAGTATCTATAATCATAAGTTGATTATAGATAGCTAAGTTTGAGAGATTTATATTAGGTGGTTATATATCAAGAGTTGCTTACTTGATAGTTGTTGTAATCATCTTCTTATTCAAAGCATTGTAATCATCTTCTTAATAAAAGCATTCGATTGATTGTGGTTTGATTTACTGTGTGTAACACTTTTATTTGATTTGTTCAATTTCCGCAGAAAGTGTATTCAACCCCCCTTCTACACATCTGTTGCTTGTTGTTATTCTCACCAAGGGACCAATAACTGGTATCAGAGCAGGCTGAACGATTTCATAAGTTGAAAAGTTCAAGATTCTGAGAAAGTCTGCAATGTCTACAAGTAACAATACTTCAAACTTTCCATAGATATCTGACAAAGGATGTCCCATATTTAATGGATCTGACTATCCAATGTGGAAGTTCAGAGCCATGTTGTTCCTTAAGTCCATTGACAATCGTATATCAGATGTCATCACAAAAGGACCTATTATCCCTAAAATTCCTGCTACTGTCAGCGATACGTCTCCTGGCAGAACTGAAAAGGAAACAAGAAAGCCTACTGCATCCTGGACTGATGAACATTGGAAACTCTTTAATCTGGATGACAGGGCTAAAAGTGTTTTAGCAAATGCCCTGACTAATGAGATCTTGCGTACTGTGATTGGGTGTCAAACTGCAAAAGATATATGGGATACGCTGAGTGTTACATATGAGGGCACAGATCTGGTCAAGCAGCAGAAGAAGAATCACTTGAATAGATCCTACAAAAACTTCTTCTCAAAGAAGAATGAAACCTTGTCTGATTTGTTCACAAGGTTTCACTGCTTGATAAATGACCTACTAATTGTGGGTGTAAAGAAAGATGAAGCTGAACTCGTGCTGAAGTTTCTGGATGTGTTACCAGAAAGGTTCAATGAAGTAACCACAGCACTGAGGGCTGGGGGAACACTGCATGTGTACAACCTACAGTCCATTTATGGGTTCTTGCTAAATCATGAACAGATCACTGAACTGTTGGGATCTCGTGGGCACGCGGCGGAAGCGAATGTACAACAAAAACAGCCCATGGTACAAGCAATCAAAGCATAAAACCGAAATCCCAAACATGGACCAAACTCTATGTATAAAAATGCAACTTGTAAAGGAAAGAGGTGTTATACCTTTCTCCTAAGCTCCAGAAAACTTGTTCTCTCGTGATGGTGAAGCTCCAAGAGAGAAACGCGGATCAACTAATGGGTAGTACCCCGGGAACACGTCCAACCACACGAGCTAGCGAGCCTTCGTGCTTCTTCACTATGAAAAGCACTCCGGGACAGCAACCTATCGAGACCAATCTTCTCGAAATCTCTCTTGATCAATCCTCTCTTGGCCTTAGTAGAACCAAAGAGTATGTGTTTTTGTTAGAGAGAAAAAGAGAGTATATTCCCCTTAGTACCAAGTGAGTTCCCCTTTTAAAAATGATCCAAATTTTGTGTATAACCCCACTCAACCGGCCATACCTTGAGACTCACAAGTCTTCATGCATTGGTTGATTTAGGAGGTGACTTGACAAATGGCACTGGCGGGGTTTAGCGGGGCTAACTCAAAATAGTTAGCGGCGCTAACGCGCCCTGTCAGCGATTTGACACAAAGTACATGCAGCCGTAGCGACGCTAATCTCTAGGACTTAGCGGCGCTAACCCCTTATAGTTAGCGGCGCTAACGCGGCCTGCGATGTCAACTTTTGTCTTTTGTCATATTTGGTCCCTTAACTCAAGTTGTTGTTAGGTTAGACCCCGGTGTATGACCCAATAGGCCCATACATCATCAGCAACGGTCCATATGGCGTACGTGCATTAATGGGCATATTTCTAACAAACTCCCACTTGAACATAATGCACCGTACCCATGTAACCACAGACAAAGAGCGGCCTCTAGCAAAAGCATCAATGCCCCCAAGTCAGTATGGGTTCCGCTTCTATGCAGAAAACCATTACCTACAAAAAGAACATAGAGGTCCAATTTGATAAGTGGTCAATACTCCTTTTGTTCGCGATATCCTTGTGAACACGAGACATGGATGGATACGTCAATCTCCAGATCGTTCACGATTATGTTACTCGATCTTGATTGGTGGTGACCAAAATTTAAGGACATATATGATTCTCAATCAATATTCCTTTGCGCATGGCCATGCTTATTTTGGTGTCAGCGCCCAATCATCGAGGGGCCCAGGGATATCTCTCATATCAGAGGAACAAATTCCGTTGACTGTACAACCCCATAGCGTGAACCTTATTTTACTTAACTATTCCCTTTATAGTAGCCAGTTACGAACTATGTTTTGAAATGGTTAAAGTAAGAAAGTGTCATGCTATAGCAATTCATACATCTCGGGTCGAAGGACGTAATGATATTATCCTTCCGAGTCACTCTATGACCATGATCCATGAAGTGAACTCGTGTGTGGGTCTTCCAGTTACTTGAAACTCCTTTCAAGCACAGGTTACTGTTGCGTTTCATGCATTCAATCCTTGATTAATGCCTAACCAACACCTAACCTCAGCCTTAATTCAAGCTTCCTTCCCTTGAAGAATGACTGGCTGTGGAAATTTAGAATGTATAAACATTCTAGGAAGTGGTTAAACATGCTAAGATGGAACACAATAAAGACCAATGAAGGTAACCGCATCATGCGTATATATAGTCCCCACTATATATCGATACAATCATCGGTTAGCAGTATTGCTTACCGTTCCCAAAGCTTATAAGTAAATCAAACATTTACTAAAACGATATTCGAGCCTAGTCATAAGCATTAACAATGCTATTATACCTAGTATGAAATTCATCACCAGTATTTGACAACGGCTTAATCATGGGATCATCTATACGATATCCCTTTCGTACTCTTTTGTATTCTTTTATTAAACCACTTGCAAAGTGTTTATCAACTAGATCATACACAAGGTTATCATAGTCGTCATATCCTCAATGTTACCGAAGTCTACAATAGGATTAATGACACTTATGATTATCAGAGTCGTCATACTCTCAATGTAACCGAAGTATACAATAGAGTTATTGACACTCACTTTTATTAGAGTCGACATACCCTCAATGTTACCAAAGTACACAATAGGGTCAATGACACTCATTGAATCTCAATGTCGTATCTGCACCACATATATTTGAATATTCTAAACTTCGATTAAAAATCGACAGTTTCACAAGTATAGATTTGCTTGCAGTAATAACTTACTCAAGACAACTCTATTTACGTCGAACATCAAGAACATACATCAATATTTCTTGAATCTAAACTCCACTTGATTCCATATTTTCTATTTATACTCATAGAACAATAATTCCACCATTAGGTTGTAAAACAACACTAAATTAGGACATTTTCTTTATTGAGTATATTTTACTAGGAACACATGAAGCTCTCACTAGCCCTGACAAGGGTATCTGGCTCAATCTATGCTTTCTAGAAAACTCATTCCTATGACTTTCTTGCAAAGCAGAATTACAGCCATAAGATGCAAGTTTTTGTTGAGATTAGTTATGGACATAACTTGGATATAATGGATATGCAAGACCTCGGAACATGTTTCAAACATTTCCTCAACTTAACCCTGCGAAGGATCTTGGTCTTCTTATTTCCATGTGAACATACTTGTTTTCCCAAAGCGACAACAATGTTTTACATAATCCAGACCTAATCTGGATATTATGGATGAATAAGACCCTCGGAAAGTGCCTTAAGCATTTCCTCAACTTAACCCTATGAAGGATACAGGTCTCTTACATCCAAGTGAACTAATCTTGTTCCCGCATGGTGACAACAATATTTCATTTTATCCAAATTATCTTCAACATAACCACTAGAACATGTTTCCATATTTAAACAATATGAAACACTTTGTCTCTAGTCGGTATTTGAAGTTGTCCATAATTGAATATATGTTAGTCCCTTCACCCTTCTCGGATTACACCTTAGGTGTGGGATTAACCCAAGTCAAGTACTTGGACGCAGCAAATAGATTACATCTATATATACCATTCCCTTGTTTTATTCACTAGTGAACACAGGGTCCCACCATGTTTCCGATGAATGGCAACATCACAATGATTTACCATCAAGCTGCTGTTACTAAAATATGACAACCTCATATCTAAACAACCTTCTTGATTTCCATCAGATTTAAAGAAGCAATGGATATTGTCAGGTTTTACCAGCATCTCTATGCTAGTTAAAAGCCAGTGTCAACATTAGGTCTCTCATTTAAGTTTTACGTTCTTCCACTGGAATGCTTTTGTAAATTGTCCTCTCCCTTTTGAGCTACCAGACATGGTTCCCATAAGTTCAAGAAACAATTATCCAAAACTCAGATGAACTACTTAAATATACAAGCATCAACTTAATATATAATTCATCCATCTCCCACTGAATGTAGACTGGATAATTTTAAGTTACGAGATTGACAAGGAAAGGACTCTTTCTAGTCAAAATCTCATTGGATGCTTGAGTGACCATAATGTTGTGTTTTAGATTGAGGACTTGGTTCATAAAATTAATGTATACCAATCACATTGAATACATGTTTAAGGCCTGTCTTTTTACCAGATCATCAACAAAGATATCCGGTTTTTCTTTAAAGTAACACCATGTACAAAATGTGTTTCTTAGAGAGAACGAAGTATGGGATAAACCCATGATTCGTTTCATGTTTAAATCAATATAGATAATAGAAACTTAGCATCTTATCTTGATCTAAGAATCGATATCTATATGCCCCTATTGATTCCCAATTTCTTAATGGTTATTTCCGAACACCTCTAGGTTTCAGACACAAACCTCTTATCTAGTTAAACATTCTCCCAACTACTATCATAAAGATGGTGATGGAGAATTTTACTAGTGTCATTATACATGGCATACTTGAACGGATTATCCACACAAGTGTGATCAAAATCCAGCAAGTTATAATCCTTCTTACCAATACTGGTAAAAAATTTCTTAATCATCCTAGCCCAATAAACAAGATTTGCATCTTTCATTTAGCCCGAAGCTAAACTTTTACAAAGATCCTAACCACATGGATCTAAGTGATGTAAATGTTGTTTATTTGGTCAAGTATGATTATGCCATATACTTAATGTATCCAAACCACTTTTGGATCTAAGAATCAATTATTTCACGATTGCCTTATTACTTATAACATTGTTTTTATGTACGCAATGATATGGATAAGTTTTTGATAAAATATCTCAAAATAATTTTTCAAAATTGTTTCAATTCCAAGCAACATCCATCGTCATCAAATGTGTATTTGTTCACCAAAATGGTCAAAATAACACATAAGCTTAGACATGGATAGAAAATGAAATGAAACCATCAGAATGAAAAATCTTTTAAACAAAAATACAAGATACAAAAATATCCATCATCTTCAAAAGAACATACAATAAAGCGAGTCTTGCCACGCAGGGCGTACATACAAAAGTAATAATTAATCCGGAATTAATGGCGAGACCAACACTCCCAATTCTCTTGTAGAAGACAATCAACAAAATTTCTTCTTCAGAGATCCGGTTCTTCAAGTTTCTCCTTCTTACAACGAACAGACCTACACTTTGCAACAAAATAAATTTGTGAAAAACGTGAGTCTTATAGCTCGGGTAAACAACCCAGCTTATAAAGGAATTGCAATGAAGTATAATCATGAATGTACCTCAAGTAGGAAAATTAACTCTTTCTTTTCTGAGAAGTTTTATATCCTCTCGGCACGAAGAGCAGGCATGACGGCCCCAATCCCCAAATCTACCGCAGAAGTAGCAAACCACCCCATGTTGAGCCTCCTTAGGCACATCATCAATGTCCATAGACTCAAAATTTGAAGCAAGCTTGGATACTCCAACTTCTTCTGATGGGATCGATTTCTTCTTCCTCGTATTGTGTTGTTCCTTAGAACCAAGAACGGGAGTGGATGGGGATGATGCATGTTTGGACATGTTAGATTCTACAACCTTCAACATTCCATGCAATTCATCTATAGACACTTCCTTTCCATTCATATGATAGTCCTCAAAAAACTTTTCATATGATGCGGGCAGAGACTGAAGTATGAAATTCACACCAAGCTCCCCCTTTATAGGAAAACCAAGCCTATCCATCTGGTCCATGTATGATTTCATCTTCAAAACATGGGCACTTACACTCCTGCCTTCCCGCATCTTACAACCGGTTAGACTTTTAACATACTCATAATGTTCTTGCCTAACTTGCTGTTGGAATACTTCCTTTAGCTTATTAATCATGTCATACACAGTCATGTGCTCAAATTGCTTTCGCAGTTCCGAGCTCATACTTGATAACATGAGGCTAGCAACATCGTGCGTATCCCGAACACGCTTTTCATACGCGTATTGGATGGTCCATTCCGCATTGATAGCAGGTGGTTCAGGAAGGGGTTCCTCAAGGATGTACAACTTAGACTCGGCACATAGGACAATCCTCAATTGCCTAAGCCAGTCAACAAAGTTCACTCCCATGAGTTTCTCCCTTTGTAGGAACATACGTAGTGAAAAGTTCGACGTGGTGTGGTTTTGATTTGACATCCTATATTAAATAGAGTACACGAATTAGTTAGTTTGATTTGAATCCTCGTTAAAATAATCACCTAAATCGTCTCAAAAAATATTTTAACAAGGGCTAAGAACCATATTTCACTCCAATCAATGACGGGGTTGCCGCGGATCACTTCATGGAGCTATTTAGGCCGATAACCACCTTACCGATTGCAATCTCTATTGCAACTCTTTAGACACTTGCGGGATCCTACGACAACCATCCGTAGTTTGGCATGTTTGATCCCTACTTGCACCAATTCCAAATTAAAATTCTTGGTTGACTCGTGCTAAGCTCGACAATCACTCAATGATTTTAATTTGCAATTGAAAATCGTCCGTCAAGACATACGGTAACAAATCCCCCAAAGTTGGCTCATGCTAAGCTCGACAACCAAAATTGTGAATTTTCCACACGCACCTTCCACACAGTTTTATGAGAGCTGGCTCGTGCTAAGCTCGACAACCAAAACCCATAAATCTAGATTCGGGTGGTATCGACTTACGGATGGCGCAAGATTTACGTTTTATGAAAAACGGTCTTTTGTTTTCGGCTTGGTTACAGATTAACTTGTTTAGTGACAAAACCTATTTCCACTAGGTGAGTTAATCTTGTATATGAGCGCGCGAGAGTTGCAAACCATTTTTACCAAATCTCTTGTGATTTTATTAATTTTCGAAAAATTGTCTAGCATGCGAATCCTAAGCAAACCATGCAAGAATAATATAAAATCACATCACACGCAGATAAACGAAATAAATTGGTAACCCTTGCCATAATTCCTATGCGTTCTTCCCGTGAGCTAAAACGGGTAGAATGTGGTCAAACTAAGGGACAAAAGGACTCCGATGCGAGCTCCCACTAGAACCGCTATCTCCATCGGATTCCACCGGCTTCTATGGTCATCATCCATCTACTTTTGACTCCTTTTTGTGTGTCTTCATCCAAATGTACAAAACATACAATAGAAATTGAAATGGCGTACAAGCCACAAAATTTCCTATTTATCTATTACAAGTACACGGATGAATGAAATGGCATGCAAGCCACAATATTATTACATACCAAACTGAATTAATAAATATTACAGCCCATGTGATATAAAATCACCAAATTGCATCCATACACACAAAGTCAACCACAAGGTCAAAGGCAAGGTTACCAATTTCAAATCTAACACATACAACCAAACAAAATGGTAACAAAATTACCAAGACAAAATCTGGAACAAATTTCCAGAATTACATAATAGCCAAAAATACCCAAGACCAAAACTGTTTTTAACTTGAAAAACAAAATCTATAGCTGCGCTTTAGCGCCGCTAAGTTTTATGGGTTAGCGCCGCTAACTCGAGGTTAGCGCCGCTAACCTTGTTCGAACAGAAAACAAACATTCCGATTTCGGGATTTTTCAAGCCACCAAGTGCAAATCTAACATAGAAGTGGCTATGATACCACTGTTGGGAACTCGTGGGCACGCGGCGGAAGCGAATGTACAACAAAAACAGCCCATGGTACAAGCAATCAAAGCATAAAACCGAAATCCCAAACATGGACCAAACTCTATGTATAAAAATGCAACTTGTAGGAAAGAGGTGTTATACCTTTCTCCTAAGCTCCAGAAAAATTGTTCTGTCGTGATGGTGAAGCTCCAAGAGAGAAACGCGGATCAACTAATGGGTTGTACCCCGGGAACACGTCCAACCACACGATCTAGTTAGCCTTCGTGCTTCTTCACTATGAAAAGCACTCCGGGACAGCAACCTATCGAGACCAATCTTCTGGAAATCTCTCTTGATCAATCCTCTCTTGGCCTTAGTAGCACCAAAGAGTATGTGTTTTTGTTAGAGAGAAAAAGAGAGTATATTCCCCTTAGTACCAAGTGAGTTCCCCTTTTAAAAATGATCCAGATTTTGTGTATAACCCCACTCAACCGGCCATACCTTGAGACTCACAAGTCTCCATGCATTGGTTGATTTAGGAGGTGACTTGACAAATGGCACTAGCGGGGTTTAGCGGCGCTAACCACAAGTTAGCGGTGCTAACTCAAAATAGTTAGCGGCGCTAACGCGCCCTGTTAGCGATTTGACACAAAGTACATGCAGCCGTAGCGATGCTAATCTCTAGGACTTAGCGACGCTAACCCCTTATAGTTAGCGGCGCTAACGCGGCCTGCAGTGTCAACTTTTGTCTTTTGTCATATTTGGTCCCTTAACTCAAGTTGCTGTTAGTGTGACCCCGGTGTATGACCCAATAGGCCCATACATCATCAGCAGCGGTCCATATGGCGTACGTGCATTAATGGGCATATTTCTAACATGAACACAAGAAAACTTCTTAACAACAACTCAAGTAGTCTCTGGATAAAACTGAATTTGCATTGGTTGCATAGAAAAAGAAGAAAAATTCCAAGCACTGGTTGTTGAATCTGAGACTGAGTCAGAATCTCAAGCTGACCATTCAGACTCAGACTCAGGTGATACTGATGATGTTAAGAATATCACTGAGCAAATGGAAATGTTAGCCACACGTTTGAGAAGAGCTCAAAGGGGAAGAGTAAGATCTGACAGGGGCAAAGGGAAGAGTTGTTTTGATCCCAAGAATGTTGTGTGCTTTAACTGTCAGAAGAAGGGACACATTGCTGCTGAGTTCAGATCAAATAAGGTGGAATCAACATTAGTTGTTGATAAGAATGCTTACAGAGCAGATAAATACAAGAAGAAATATACTCAGCTCAAGAAAGGAAAACCAGAAGACAAACCCAGTGCAAAAGTGTTATATGCTGAAACCTGGGATACATAATCATCTACCTCAGATGATGATGTATGTCTTATGGCTCAAGAAGACGAAGAGTTAGAATTAGATGAGGTTGATTATGGTCAGTCCGAATCAATCTTTGAAGCTGACATGAAGGAAGCTGAGGAAAACAATAAGCTCAGTGATTGGGATCCTGCTTCCATGTATAAGGTCAGTAATTTCTACTCTTACACAGATGAAGAAAAGGGTCTTGCTTTTGATTATCTGCTGAATGATTTCAAGACTAGCCTTAAGTCTCAGAATGACCTCAAAGCTGAAATAGCTAAACTTAAAGATGCGATTAAGGAAAATCAATCTCTCATTGATGTTGGTAAGAAAGCAAAATGTGATCTTCAATGCCAAAGACACATTAATAAACTTCTAAGTGAAGAACTTCAGGAAGCTAAAGACAAAGCTGACCAACTTCAAAAGGTCACTGAGTCTTGGTGTAAGTCATCGAAACTTGTTGAAAAGTGCATTAACCAACAAATACCTAAACAGGTAAAGGTTGTACTTGGAGGTGACTATCAAACAGCAGCTTATGTAGCTGATGATGAGATAGCAAATACAGACTCTGAGGAGGATAGACAACTGATTGAGTCTCAGAAGTTAGCCTCAGAGAAAAGACATGATCCAAACTTGAAATTCAATATGTTTGTGAAAGCTAAAGAGCATGGAAATGAGTGCTCAACATCCAAACAGCATGGTAAGTCTGTGCTGGACAGATTAGGCACTCAGCCTATTCAAAGAACTTCAGTCATAAAAAGGCTAAATCCAAATCCTTTCAAAAGACAATATTCTCTATCTGGCTCAGAGAGAAGTTACAAGAATAGGAAGACCACTGTAAGTCAGAGGTCAAATCACAACAATGGTAAGTCCAAAGTTGTAGATCTTGGTAAGTCCAAGAAGATCAACAGTGTTAAGTCCAAACCTGTTGAAACTGGTGAGTCCAGTCACCATGGCAAAGGTAAGTCCAAAGTCATGGATAAGAAGGTTGTTAGTCAAACTTCTAAGGATAACAAACAAAGATCTGACAAAGGTAAGTCCAAACTCAGTGATCATCAAGTGAATCAACTTGCAAAGAAAGTTGAAAAGTTATCCACCACATACAATCCTATGACTGAGAGTAAGTTCTCACAAGGATTGTTACACTCTTTACCTCCTGTAATCATTGGAAGAAGGAGATGCTATAAGTGCAGAAGTAGAGGTCATGAGGCTAAGGACTGTCATGCAGAAATCTCAAGGCCTGAACAAGAACAAGCTGATCAGCCTACACAGAACTCAGCTCCTGCTCAAGCTGAACAGTCAGTTCAACCAGATGGAGATGCTAAGTGCTCCTCATCTGAACCCACCAAGAAGTGGGTTCCTAAACAAAACTAATGTGTTTAGTTTTCATATCATGTGCAGGGTTCAAGTAAATGGTACTTGGATAGTGGATGCTCAAGGCACATGACCAGGTGGAAAGGACTTCTTAGTGATTTCCAAGAAGATGAAGGTCCTAAAGTAACATTTGGTGATAACTCCCATGGAAGAACCAAAGGCTATGGGAAGATACAAGTTGGAAAGGTTACTTACCAAAGGGTTTCATATGTCAAAGGTCTCAAACACAACCTGATTAGTATCAGTCAATTGTGTGATGAAGATAATGTTGTTACTTTTAGGAAGAAAGCAGGAACAATTTATAATGCTAAGGGAAAGCCTGTATTAATAGCTAAAAGAGAAAGAGATGTGTATCTACTTGATCTTTATTCTGATGATCCCCATAATAAAACCTGCTTGTATTCCCACTCTGTTCCTAAGCTGAGTTGGTTGTGGCATAAACGTTTATCTCATTTAAATTTCAAATATATAAATATGCTATCCAATAAAGAGTTAGTCTCTGGATTACCAAAAATCACATTTGTCAAGGAAAAATTGTGCTGAGCTTGTGAACAAAGGAAGAATCATAAAGGGTCTTTTAAATCAAAGCAAAATTTTTCAATAACAGACCCACTGCATATGTTGCATATGGATGTATTTGGACCCATAAGTACTCCAAGTCTAAGTGTCAAAAAAATACACACTGGTGATAGTAGATGAGTTCTCACGATTCACCTGGGTAATATTCCTAAAAGCTAAGTGTGAGGCTGCCCTGGAGATAATAAGTTTTATCAAACAGGTGTTAGAAATATTAAAGTGAGGGGTGTAATATGTAAATACACCAAAGTTGGGAAATGCTATAAAAGGCATTTCCCAACTCATTATCAATTAAGCTTTGCATTTTACAACATATCTTGTGTTTATGTTTCTCTACATTACTCTCGGCTCTCTCTCTCTAACCGAACACACACACAAACACACACTAGAAGAACTATCTTCTAAGCATTTCTTCATCCGTATTGTATTACGGGACCTTCAATTGGTATCAGAGCCAAACTTGTTTTTGGCTCGTGATTGTTCAAAAGAAGACAACAAAATCTCGAAGTGTTCAAGCTTCTAAGAAGAAAAATCTCTCGGTTGTGCAAAGGTTCAAGAACGTCAGTTTTATTCAAGATAAACTCAAGCTCAAACGACTTTTAAAGGTAGAACTCATTAAAGGTATAAACTACATCTCCTTTAACTTTCTTTTGAGTTGTTTCGATAGTCTTACAAAGGTTACAAAACATTCTTTGAAGAAAAACACAAACCGTGGGTGTTTTTATAAGTATTAAGTCAAGAAGGTCATTAAATACCCACTTTTTCAACATTAAATTTTCTGGGTATTTAAGCATTTATGGTGTTCTTGGTCTGAAAGTACAACTTGAAAAAGAAGAAATCGAATTTTATAATTTATTTAATTATAAATTCATAATAGATTAAGTGTTGTACAAGGAAAATCAAGTACTTGCCATACCAATCAAGTACAAGTGGTTAGACACTATTCAGGGTATGGCAATCTGATTTAACAAGGACACATCAGAGTCTATCAGCCGGTTCCTTGGTCAATGCGATTGACTCTTGGGGCGGCTTATAGAATTTTGTCAAATTAGAACACCTAAGTGTTAATCAAATAGCTATAAGCCAAGTTCAGTGAATCGCATGCGATTAGACTGTGCGGCTTATAGAAGCAGTTGATAAGTTTACCTGAATTGCATGCGATTAACACTTACATCTATCAGCCGGCTTATAAAGGGAATCGCACGCGATTGAAAGGTTTCTATTTGATTCGCACTTGATTGACAGGACTAACAGATTATTTTCTAAGTTTTTGATGAAACAGGATTGATTCGCATTCGATTAACCATCAAAACTAAGTTCTTATTCTGCTTGTTTTCAAGGACACCTAATCGCATTCGATTGACCTGTATTCGCATTTGATAAGACAAATCCCAATCAAGTTATTCCTTATACTTGGACAAGTGATTGACTCTTTGGACTTGAATTAAAGAACTCTAAGACGTTTGGACTTAATCAAACAATCTAATTCATAATTGAATTTAATTTAAATCAGATTTAATTCAAAAGTGAATTACATTACTTCAAGTCTATCTAGTTCAAGGTTGAATTTAATCTTTTAAGATCTAATTCAAAATTGAAATTCACAAGACTTAGTTCGTTAATCAATCATTCAAATCACTTTAAAATCAGGACAAGCTTTTCGAACAATCAAACCATCTTACAAGAAAACGATCATTTCTCACAAACATCACTAATCATGTCAAGTACAAATGAAATGATGTCCATTGGCACCGACACAAAACCTCCTGTTTTGTTTCGGGGGGAATACAATGTATGGAAAGGAAGATTCATGGACTTCCTCGAGCACAATGACCTCTTCGGTGACAAGATGATTGAATGCATCAACAAAGGAAACACCAAATTCACGAAGGTAGTTGAAGCAGATCCAGATAACAACCCTGGCATTCCCAAACATGAAAGAGAGAAGACTCATGATGAGATGACCAATACAGAAAGAGAAACAAAGAAAGCAGAGAAACTGGCCAAGTACTACCTCAAGTAGGGCCTCTCATCTGAAATCTATCTCAAAATAGATAGCTTGGGCACAGCCAAGGAAATCTGGGATGAGATCAAGAAACAACTTCAGGGCACTGAGCAAGGAGAATACATCAAACGAACTCAGCTAGTCAACAGCTATCATGACTTCAAGGCTCGAGAAAAAGAACTGCTCTCTGAAACATATGGGAGATTCTGCAAGCTACAAAATGAAATGAGATCTAATCAAATTGTCAGAACTGATCTTGATTTGAACTGTGTTTTTCTGAATTCATTAGGTTCTGAGTGGAAAGGCTATGCCAGACTTTACAAACAGATTAATAAAGATCTTACATCAGTCACCTTCCACAACATCTTCGAAGATCTCAATCAGTATCAAGATGAAATCTTGCAATCTCTCCCTAAAGAACCAGTTGCTGACCCTCTTGCCTTGGTGGTGGCTGACAGAATCCATAAGGAAACATCATCAAGATCCTTGAAACTTAAACAAGTGGTTCTCAGTGATTCTGATCATGATAATGATGATGATGATTCAATCGAAGCAACATTTCAAGCTCTCACATTGGCCAACAAGAACTTCATGAACCGTTTCAGCAAGACTAACAATAGACAACGATTCACATCAGGTTCAAGGAGATCCGAAAGAGCGGCTGCTGTTGACAAGCCAATGTACCAGAGGGATGAGAAGAAGGAAGAAAAGAAGGTTGATTTCAAATGCTATAATTGCGGGAGGTCAGGACATCTGATCAGGAACTGCCCAATGAAAAAGACAAAAGATGCAGAGTACTATCGGCAGAAGTACCGCCTGTCTAAACAAAAACAGGCTGGGAACGTGCTGCTAGTTGAGGAGGATCAGTTCCTTGATGATACAGGATCAGACAGTGATCTGGATGGTGAAGATCATGCTCAATTCTGTCTGATGGCTCACAATGGTGAAGAAGGTAGAGAGGATGATGACGGAGATAATCTCTCCGAGTCAGATGAGGAAAGCTTGGACAGTGGAAAGGTATCTTCTAGCTCTAACTTTAATATGGGTATTAATCATAAACACATTCAAACCATATTAAATTGCATAAAAGAGTTAGAATGTCAGGCACTAGATTTAATCACAAGAAATCAAGTTCTAGAAGATGTTTCACACACTCAAAAATTGGAGGCACAAACAATAATTAAGAAGTTAGATAACGACTTAATCAGCCTTAGGAACTAATGTTAGAATTAAATATTGTATAGAATAGAAGATTGAATTCTAGGTGATGTTTGTACTGGGTACAAACTAAAATGACTTAATATGTAAATACCCTAAGTGGTATATAAGCCAAATGACTAGTTGTCATTTGGTGGACTTTGGCACTATTCCAAGCTTAACTATGTGTGTTTCCATGGTGTTTCTAATTCTCTCTCTATCATATTGAGTAGTTAGCCATTGTTCCCTCCATAGATCTTGATACCTGAACCACTTGGGACAAACAAGTGGTATCAGAGCTTGATTAGGATTAATTTGATTATATTTTGATCAAGATTTGAAGCATTTTTTGAAAATTTCCGTGTTCTAGTGAGCTGAAATATTCAAAAATTCGTATAAAATTCATACGAGCTCCATTTGAGCTGATTTTCGGATATGTTGTTCTTCATGGTGAAAGGAACCTTCCTTTAAAATTTCATGCAAAAACTCCTTACGGTTTGAGAGAAATCTGAGTTTTTATTTTCTGCGTTTTTTAGATGTTCTTGACGAATTTTCTTTAAAATCGTGGATTTTGATACTTGTTTTCAAGTTAGGAGTACATAAAAGGTGTTCGTGTAAGTGGAGACAAGTAGATCTGAAGAGAAAAATCATTTTAGTTGAGTTTTAAAAACCGTGTCCTTTTGTGTTCTTCATGTTCTTGAGTGGGTTTTAAGGAAGAAGATGAAGTTAGTTGAGCTTGATCTGAATTGGATGTGTTAGTATGTGAAAAAGGTGTTTGTAGGTGTTTGTTGGATTCTATCAGCCGTATTTGAAAGCTATAAGCCGCCACCCTATCGCACGCGATTGAAAATCTATCAGCCGGGTTTTTTTAAAGTCAATCGCACGCGATTGAAAGCCACCCAATCGCACGCGATTGAAAGCTATCAGCCGGGGCTCCATTCGCATGCGATTGTCTCATTGTTCAACTTAAGCCCAATCGCACTCTGTAGAACCGATTCTATCAGCCGGATTTAATTAAAAAAAAAAAATGCTGAATTACCATTTGCATCGAGACTAACAGAGCTGTCAGATTTCTCTCGACTGCATCAATTAATAGGCTGTCAACACCATCTGAATTTGGATTTTAATATTATTTTTTTCTCGACTGCATCAATTAATATGCTGTCAACCACCATCTGAATTACTCATTAAGAAAAAGCAGAATTCATTTTTTTCTTGAAGCATTTAATTGAATTGACGTGTATCGAAAGTTGATACAACGCAGCCAACAACAGTCATTTACTGTCATTGAATTAATTGCCATCACAAAGAATCATTATTTTATTGAGAATTCAAACAACAGCTATCCTCGTTTTAATTGAAATATCTTGTCTTTAATTATTTCTTCTCAAGAAAACTCATTTGCCTTTAATTGATTTGTTGGTGAATTAATTTGTTGGTTTTGGTTAATTGCAATTTACAACCATCTTTGTTTAAATTCGTAGTACATGACAACATATTTTTTAAACTTCATCAAGTAATTAATTCACATCGTGCTTATTGCTATATCATTGTTGTCGCAACTTTGCTGTTATTCGTCAATCTGTTCTTAATTGAGTAAATTTTTGTTGACGCATATCATTGGTGCCGTTAATCAACTCGTACTAAATTGATTTAAAAATCATTTTAGTTGATTAAATTTTTTATCAAATCAATTCAATCCTAAACGATTATTATTTTTCAGGTATCGAGATGGATCTTAAAAGAACCTCATTTTGCAGAATTTCCATTGAACAGGAAGTTCATAAATGGAAGAAATCTAAATATCCGTTTACTGAAGTGGATCGTTTCATGTTTAACATGTGGGAGATAATATTTCGTCTGTATGATTCTGCATGGAATGACTTGTGCAAGGAAGTCAAAATTACAAAAGAGTTGAAATTAGAAAATTCTGTTTTGACTTCAAAACTCCAAGAGCTTGAACAGAATTCTGAACAATTACATTCTGAGAAGCAGAGAGCAGATTTACTATCCACAACCAATGCAAAGTTAATAGATCAGGTGTCCACAGTGTCTATGCAATTTCAACTTGCCGAACAGATATGTAAATCTAATGCAGTTGAATTGGAACAAAAACAAGCAGATATTGAGACTGCGATGAATAAGCTTACAAAATTGACACAAGCCAATGCCAAGTTGAACGACAAATTGTCTACTGTGTTGAAAAATGATAAAAAGATCATAGACAAACTGTGCATTGAGAAAGCTGAGTTGAATGAAAAAGTCAAAGGACTTGAACATCAGCTACATAAGTCAATTCAATCTTATGTTCCTTGTACAATCTTGGAGAGGAAAATATCTGAACTGCAAACAACACTGGACACTGAGAGAGTGCAGTTTGAGAAAGAGAAGAAAGAGTTAATGGCTAAAATTCTGAATGCTGAGCTTAGCGCTGCTAAACTTGCTGAATCAACAAAGACTTCCGCTGACAATATTAATTTTGATTCAGTTTCACATTGTAGTAGCCAGTCTGAATCTTATTTCTCTGTTGCAGGTTCTGATTCAGTCAAAGATTTCACCAGCACATCAACTGCTATGAAGACTCCTAAGTTCACAGTATCTGTTGGATCTTCTTATCAAGTGAAATCACCTTTGGCCGCAACGACTCACTCTCCGAAACGAAACCCTAAATCCAAACAAGCTGCTTTTAATTCTAAACAGAATACTTGTTCTTCAAGTAATTCTAACTCTGCTTGTTCTGTGATTACAGATGATACTGTGTCAAAGCTCAAACAAGCATCGATTTTAAAGAAAAATCTAAATGATGCTATTGCAAAGGTATCGTCATTGTTTAGTCCATCCACTTCAACGCCGACGAAATCATCCTGGATTGAAAAGAATAAACCTTCTAAATCTGCACCAAGTGCATCAGAATCCAAAGTAAAGAAGGTTATAAATGATGATTTCTCGTCAAATACAACAACGAGGATTCCAAAGAAAGAGAATAGAGCTGCTAAGCCAAATCCTATCTCTCACAACAACAATAGACGTAAATCTTTCTCTAACCCAAGACCAAATGGTGATTTTGTGCTCAAATCAGACATACAGTATCCTTTTGTGGTTTACTCAGTCAAACACCTAATCCGTCTATCCAAAGAGAAGATTTGTAAGACGTCAAGAGTAAAACAAGAGTTTGTTGTTAAGAATGAAATTCCTCAGTGGCATTCAGGACCATTGAATAGAAAGGTCCATAAACCTGTTATTGTTGAAAATACAAAAACATGGATGCCAAAAACTGCAACAAACAAATCTGGACCCGAAAGAAAATGGGTACCAATTTTTGTTAATCCGTTTTGCAGGTAATCAAAAAAAAAAGAGACATTGTTGGAGCACAATGAAGATCATTCAGACTGCAGTGAAGATCATTGTGCTCAGTGTGCTGAATTAGATTTAAATCTCATAACTTTCAAAGAGGAAGAAGTATCCCCTACAATTTCATTCCATTTCATTCTGTTCAGCATTAGCCCGAGTCTAATGACCTGAGAAGCTTATTTCGTACAGTTTATCATTTCATGATATACCTTGTGTTCTAATGGATTGATTTTTGCAGGGGGAGCAAGATTTTTATATCTTCACCTAATTGATGACAAACAATTTCTTTGCATCAATTTAGGGGGAGTTTCGTTTTTAATGCTTTATATTTTTCAAAACTCCAAAAACATTGAAAAATGAAAATCCAAAAACATTAGAAAAGTTAAAAATTCAAAAAGTTTTTTGGTTTTCATTTGTTCTTACTTATTCAAGAAGGTATTCACTCTTACTTGTTTCATTTTGATACCTTTCTTGATTCACAATTTTGTTGATCTTTTGAAAGATCGTCCTTCATTTCCGCATTTCCATCTCATATCATTCTTTCATAAATGTTTCATTCTTTCTGGAAACCGCTCATTCATGTGATATTATCCAAGTGATCGAAAATGCACCATGAGTGAGAGAGTGTAGGTATTTTATACTCCTATGGTTAATCCAGAACCGGAAGGACCTGCCCCAGGAGCTCACCATATTCTAGAAAGAGATCGTAAGGGTTACTTACTAGGTTATCTAGGTGAGCAGAATCAGTTATCATGGGATACTGATTGGTGTGCAGAGGTAAAATTAAATAGAGAGGGGTGGAACAGGAGATGGGGTGAATATGATCAACAAAATCATCCTTACAATCCCTTGATTGTTAAATCATTCTGTGACATTTTTTGTCAACATTCTTGATTGTTCATAATCTTTGATTGTTCAAATCTTCCTTGACAATCCTTCTTAACAAAATCTTTCTTGAAAATCATTCTTGTTGTAAATCACTATGATTTCTCATGTCGGTTACGAAAGATAACAAGTGTCCATATGTATCCAGCAAACAGAGATACATAGTTAAATTTGGAAAGAGAGTTTGAGGGAGAAGTTGAAAAATATTTAGAGAGTTGTGGGTGAGATAGGATCAAAAGAAACAAAGATCCTTACCAAATAGTATACATCTGGGTAACCACATCTGCTACTAGATCTCATTAGTTGAGATTTGGTATTGAAATAGACATCATGGACCCAATGATGCAATGCACTAACCCCACCCAGCTACTCAATTATCTCTTAAAAGATCATTGTTTCAACTTCACACGGAGAATTAGCACATTTCTATCGACATCTCACTTGGAGATTGTTGATATTGAAACGAGGAGGACAGCTACTCCGGTCCTCGACTTCTTTCTTGCACTGATAGAGTCTAGAGCTTATTTGAATATATTTCATTTCTTAGGACACATGTTGGAACTTTAATGCATATCTAGTCTTTTGTGACTACCGGAACATCTTGGAGTGATATCTTATGTGATAGTCACGATGATTAGATGGAAATCCTACCAGTGCTAACATCGCCAATGCTGAAAGTAGGTCACACAGTTTATTTAAACTGTTGTGTTAACGAGAATCTATGTGATCTCGGTGTTATACCACGGGAACTTTGAGATAGTGCCCTAAAGACTGTCTCTGATACTTTATTTTCCATATCATCGTGGTATCACCTTTCAAACATCATTCAACTGAAACTCATGATGGGGGTTCAAAGTTTCAAGTGTTCATATATTCAGGCCAAAATCAAGCCGAATACAGAATTCATGTACATGATGTTCATGAAGAATCCTGATCATCATGAGGGGGAGAAATTCTAATACTAAATCAATTGATTTTGAGCCTATCGATCAAGAAAAGATTCATTTGTTGAGAAGGAGACAAAGAGAGCTAAATTTGCAAATTCATATGTCAAGTCAAGGGGGAGCAAATAAAAGAACAACAAAAGAGAAAGATACTAAGATTCAGAACAGTGAAAGTGCTTGATTGAAAATTCAAGAAGTTCTGATGAAATAAACTAGATCTAGAGCTACATTCAAGGAGGAGAGAAAAAAAAAATTCTTCCTGAATCGTTTTGTTTAAAGGCTCAAGATCGCAAATGCTGAAAACCACTTCAAGTTAAACCGTCAATACAACCAATGGTTGAAAAACCTTAGGTTACTGGTGCAAGTCCGAAAATCACAAGAAAAGGGATGTTACTGTGAACTTTAATTATTCAAGTTCTCATCAAGATTTTAATTTGAAGACTATTCTGAAAATTGAAGTCTAATTTTTAAGATGAGAAGACACTCTGAAGACATCCAATCAAAGACTGAAGATTCAAAAAGAAATCATTCAAGTCTTGTCTCCCAAAAGCTTCTAAAGAATGCAGCAAGAAATCTGCATATTTGTAAGGGGAGATTATTAAAGATCGTATGATGCTGAAAAGACCAACATCTTCTATTTTCTATACAAAGGAGGAGATTGTTAGAATTAAATATTGTATAGAATAGAAGATTGAATTCTAGGTGATGTTTGTACTGGGTACAAACTAAAATGACTTAATATGTAAATACCCTAAGGGGTATATAAGCCAAATGACTAGTTGTCATTTGGTGGACTTTGGCACTATTCCAAGCTTAACTATGTGTGTTTCCATGGTGTTTCTAATTCTCTCTCTATCATATTGAGTAGTTAGCCATTGTTCCCTCCATAGATCTTGATACCTGAACCACTTGGGACAAACAACTAATTAGCTGCAAAAGAATCTGAGCTTTTAGAATTAACCAGTAGGACTAATAACACCATATTAGATCTCAAAGCAGAATGTAAGTGTGCTGAAAAGGATTCAGAAATTCTCAAAAATGAACTTAGGAAAGAACGAAGTACTCTTTACTCTAGAATCAATGAACTTGAATACCTTCTGTCCAAACGTGATCAAAGTGAACATACCATCTCTCAATACAAAGAAAAGGAACGTCCTTTCTCCAGATGGAATTTCGATGGGCTTGGCTTCAAATTGAAAAGGATTACGTCCAAACAATTATATAATGCTGATCTGTTTGGGTTAGGACTTACCCAAAGGATGGTCTTTGTTGGCCAAGAAGAGACACAAATAGAGGAAGATTTCAAACGAACTCTTAATGTCAAAACTGAAATTCCGTGTGATTATTCTAATGTGAATGACTCATACCTTGCCAATCTCTCTTCCTCGTCCGATTCTGATGTTTCATCGTCTGTCTATTCTGATGAAGAACTCTACTCCCCTGTTTCACCAAAGCCCACTGTTGAATACATTCCTCACAAAGAATTACAAGACAGATTCAACACCCTGCAGGAATTTTGTTTTACCCAAGTTATCCAACAGGACCTCGCCAAAGCCATTCAAAATGATTTAAAACCTCCTACCTCTGAGACATTCCCTTCAATGCATGAAATCATCACCTGTCAACAAACTCCCAACATGTCATTTGTACATGATGGAAAGATCATTGATAAACTGTGTAGGAAACAGTTTGGTTTGAAAGAAAGAATCAAAGCCCTCCAAGTAAAGATGGAAACTCCAATAGTTCCCTTTACCTTCTCACTTTTTGGTTCAGATATGGATGATCTAACTCATGCAAACACCAAGGGTACATATTGCACAACTTCTGTAAAATCTGTTAATAAACCTGACTTAACAAATCTTAAGCTTAAACAGATTTACAAACCAAAGCAACAATCCACTCCTAATCCCAATTCGCGTGTGCACATAGAAGTACCTGAATCATCACAAGCTGCAGCCAGTCGACCACGACTTCATTCTAATCTTTTATCCTCTGCTGCAGATGTGAAGAAGGCTGGAAACAAGAAGTTTGAAATAAATACATCATGGAAAAGAGCTATTCCTAGATCCACTAGGAGGTGTTCAAATTTGAAACCTGTCTGTGAAAACATTTTGATGTTTGATTCTGTTTGTAATCATTCCAGTTCACAAGGAAAAATTGCTTCTACCATGTTTTGTATAAGTGATGGTTGTACTCATGGACACTGTGAATTTAATTGTTGCTATGATCAATTGAGAAAGACTTTAGGTGTTAAACCATGTGTTGATTGGACTGATTTTTATGCTAATCAAATCTGTGTTCCATTTTTAAATTCAAAAGGCTACGTCATTAATTAATGGATCACCACTCGTCAATCACATGCTCTTAAACACTTAAACAAATCCAACCGATTACTCACGATCAAGGAACTGGAAGTTTACAGATGGCAGGGCTATGAAGCATTTAAAAGGGTTTGGATTGCACAGGAAAAACACTTGCATTCTCAAAAGCGTTCTCGCAATTCCCCTTCCAAAATCTCAAAATCTTCGAAACCCAAGTCATCATCCATTCAACGAGTGGCAAAACCTGCTAATCGCAGTGTTCCATTTCCGCGACAGCAAGTTGATGCACCGAGGCCACAAAGAATTCTTAAGAATTCCTCTCAACCATGGATTCGCAAATATAACGCTTCCGCAACTCTACCGAATCCGAAACCTCCGATTCCATCAACTGTTAAACCAACAGTGGTGCAGAAACTTTCTTCTCAGCAAATTTCTTCCAAATCTATTCCTTCACGTCCAAAGCTTAAGTACATTTGGGTACCGAAGAATAGATCATTAGAAGTTTCATCATCATCAAAACCAACAGTTGTTACTCAACCCAACTTAGAGACTAACAATCAAGGACCCATATCTAAATGGGGACCTAAACGTGATTTATTCTCTTTTTGCAGGTGCCTCACTTGTGGTACCTTGACTCCGGCTGTACCAAACATATGACCGGCAACAAAAGTCTTCTCAAGAATTATGTTCCTAAGTACTCCGGGAATGTACGTTTTGGGAATGATAATGTTGCACCAATTTTGGGGTACGGAGACATTGAGAAGAAGCACATCAAGATCAAGAAAGTCTCATATGTTGAAGGGCTAGGTCATAACTTGTGTAGCATCGGTCAGTTCTGTGACAAAGACATGGTGGTTGTATTTAAAAAGAACAAATGCTCAGTGATCACAGAAACCGGTGATGAAGTACTTGCAGGATCCAGAAATTCTAATTTGTATTCCATAGATCTGGAGAAGTATGACTCTCCTACATATGTGTGTCTTCTGTCAGAAGCCTCCAATAATCCTACTTGGCTCTGGCACAGAAGACTCTCTCACCTGAACTTTCAAAACATAAACAAACTAGTCAATGGTGACTTGGTGAGAGGGATACCCAAACTGAAGTTCAACAAGGATCATTTGTGTGCTGATTGTGAAAAGGGGAAGATGAAGAAGGCCTCACACAAATCAAAGCAAGCATTCAACACAACCAAGCCTTTGGATCTCCTGCACATGGATCTCTGCGGTCCAATGAGAATACATTCCAAACATGGGAAGAAGTATATCCTGGTCATGGTGGATGACTACTCACAGTATACTTGGGTCAAATTTCTGTGCTCTAAGGATGAAGCTACTCCCACGATCATCACTTTCCTTAAACAGCAGCAGAATAAATATGGTCAAAGTGTTGTCTCCATTCGTACAGACAATGGAACGGAATTCAAGAACAACACTCTGCAAAATTTCTGTGACCTAGTTGGGATCAACCATCAGTTCTCTGCCGCTTACACACCTCAACAAAATGGTGTTGTTGAAAGAAGAAACAGAACTCTGGTTGAAGCTGCCCGAACAATGCTTTCTTACTCTGGGCTCCCTCCTTCCTTCTGGGCTGAAGCTATTAACACTGCCTGCTATACGCAGAATCGCTCTTTCATTAACAAACATTTTAATAAAACTCCTTATGAACTGGCAAATGGCATTGTACCTAATATCAAATACTTTCATGTATTTGGTAATAGGTGTTTTGTCTTAAATGAAAAGGATAATCTAGGAAAATTTGCTCCGAAAGCTGATGAAGCTATTTTCTTAGGTTATTCTACCGTCTCAAAAGCATATAGAGTTTTAAACACACGCACAAAGAGCATCATCGAGAGTATCAATGTAACGTTTGACGATACATTGACTGTCTCTGGCTCCCCACCACAGTCCAACACTTTTACTTCTGAACATACCAGTTCAGGACCAGTTCTTAACTCTAAAGAATCAGACATTCCCTCTACTTCTGATAATAATCTCGATTTCATGTTTGATTTCTTTAGATCTGACTCTTCCCCTATTTTGGCTAACAACAGGGATAATGCAGGTGCACAGATAAGCGACCCGATCACAGATACAACAATCACTGAAACGAATCCATTTGCTGAGGATTCTACATCTGTTTCTGTCACACAATTCCCTGTGACAGAACCAATAGTTGATCAGGAGAACTCACCTGTGTTCGACTCTGTGTTCGACTCCGATCCAAACTTCTCCAGAGAAATGGAAGAGGAATCGCCACATATTCAAGATCTCATCCCTTCCTCCTCTAACTCGCATGAGCTAAAATGGATCCGACATCACTCTGAGGAGAATATCATTGGAGATCCCTCTGTTGGCATTCAAACAAGGTCAGCCACAACTAACGAGTGCCAATTTGCAGGTTTCTTAAGCATGATTGAACCCACAAAGACTTGTGAGGCACTGAATGATCCGGACTGGGTACTAGCTATGCCAGAAGAATTACACCAGTTTGCTCGTCTCAAAGTATGGAGATTAGTTCCTCTTCCATATGGCAAATCTGTTGTCGGAACTAAATGGGTGTTCAAGAACAAACGGGATTCGGATGGAGTGGTCATTCGTAACAAAGCAAGGTTGGTTGCTAAGGGATACAATCAACAGGAGGGTATCGACTATGATGAAACCTTTGCTCCTGTTGCTCGAATTGAAGTTATACGCTTATTTCTTGCATATGCAGCCTCGAGGAGCTTTCGAGCCTTCCAAATGGATGTCCAAACAGCCTTTCTCAACGGGGTACTCAAAGAAGAAGTCTACGTTTCACAACCTGAGGGCTTCATCAATTCTTCATACCCTAATCATGTTTATATTTTAGATAAGGCTCTGTACGGCTTAAAACAAGCTCCACGTGCATGGTACGATGTCTTATCTGAATATCTGATAGGGGAAGGCTACTCCAAAGGAAAGACAGACACCACTATGTTCACAAAGACAAAAGGTAGGGACAAAATCCTTGTCCAAATTTATGTGGATGACATCATCTTTGGATCTACAAATCCAAAGAACAGTGAAGAGTTTGCACAGACAATGTCAAACAGGTTCCAAATGAGTATGATGGGTGAGATGTCGTTCTTTCTAGGACTTCAAGTTAAACAGTTGAGTCATGGAACTTTCATCTGCCAATCCAAGTACATTAAAGATCTTCTCACGAAGTATGATATGCTCAACTGCAACCCTATCTCAACTCCAATGGCGGCCAAATCACAACTATCGGCAGATCCTGATGGTTCTCCGGTGGATCTCAAGACATACCGTGGGATGATTGGATCATTACTATATCTCACTGCAAGTCGTCCAGACATCATGTTCTCTACGTGTCTCTGTGCTAGGTTTCAGGCCAATCCGAAGGAGTCACATCTGCTAGCTGTTAAGCGAATTTTAAAGGGTCCATGAATCTAGGACTGTGGTATCCCAAAGACTCCAATCTAGATCTTCATGCTTATTCAGATGCTGACTATGCCGGTTGCAAGATTGATAGGAAAAGCACCTCTAGTAGTGCACACTTTCTGGGAGATCGTTTAGTCTGCTGGGCTTCAAAGAAACAAAACTGTGTATCCACTTCTACAGCAGAAGCTGAGTATGTTGCTGCTGCAATGTGCTGTTCCCAAAGCCTATGGATACGTACACAACTCTCAGACTTTGGCCTCAGGTATGACAAAATACCATTGTTATGCGACTCTCAATCTGCCATTGCCATATCCTGCAATCCGGTACACCACTCTAAAACCAAACATATCGACATTCGCTATCACTTCATAAAAGATAACGTTGAGAAAGGATTAATTGAGCTACAGTATGTGCCCACTGAAAATCAGCTGGCTGACCTGTTTACCAAACCTTTAGACGAAAGTCGATTTACTGAGTTGGTATCCAAGTTAGGCATGCTCAATCTACAAATCTAGCATACTGTTACCTCCTTTTTTTCTTCCTTTTCTTTTGTTTAGAGTTGGTGTTACACTGTTTGTTCTCTATGCAGCTAACGACTGCATTCTTCAAGAGGGAGAAAGATCATGCACATGCTAAAGAGAAAAGACACTTTGTGTAGGGGGTTTGACTTCATAATGCTACACCTGTGTCATATGTGTAGGGGGAGAATTTCATACACATACACATGTGTAGGGGGAGAAATTTGACAACAGACACTTTCTCTAAAACATTCGAAAAATTCCTCATAAAGAGATGCAAAAGTCTAGGGGGAGTGTGTCAAACAAACACTCACATCAACCATATATGAAAATTTAACTTTCATAATCTAAAAATTCAGATATCTCAAAATTTTCCAAGTAATAGCTCAATCGCATGCGATTAAGCTATGTGAGTGAATCGCATGCAAATGTTAAAGGTTTTAATTGCATGTGAAAAGGTTGTGAGAAACAAGTGTGAATCGAATGCAATGTTGTCTAAGGTTGAATCGCACGAGATTAAGCTAAGATAGTGTGAATCGCATACGATTTGGACAAAGGTTGAATCGCACGCGATTCAGCTAAGTTAGTGTGAATCGCATGCTATTCAGTCTAAGGTTGAATCGCACGCGATTAAGCTCAGATAGTGTGAATCGCATGCGATTCGGATGCCATGGTTCTAACACCCAAGCCGATTTGCATGCGATTAACACACCACAGTGTGAATCGCATGCGATTGAAAACTCTTATCAGCCGCATCCAAACTTCTATCAGCCGCGTTTTTTAACCGTTGCACCAGCCAATCAGGGCTAGACATGTGTCTTTTTACACTGCTACAAGTTACCCCAACAGTTGTCATTCTTCATTTACGCTTTTCAAAATTTACAAAGTGTTATCTCGAGTTCTTGATTACGTTAACATACAAATCATCTCGTTACTCTGCCAAAATTTGCAATTTTAGTATCAAAATACTTCTAATCTAAAAGGTAACAACTTGTATGGTTTACATTTTGAATATTTTGAGTTAGAAGGGTACTTTTTGGTCTTAGAATACTGATATGCGAATGAGAATATCGAGACTTTAAGTGGACTTTTGGTACTCGAAACAAACTTGTTTGATGAAACAATGTTTGCGATGGGTATTTTGATCACATGGGGAACACTTTGATGTAAAAATATTTCAAAAATCTCAAAAAGTGTTCTTCGTGTTCTTGGGAAGTATGAACATACACATACAATTTGGTACTTGGCTAAAAAGAGGTGTTTAGGGTGAGTTTTGGAACATGTTCAAGTACTACAAAGTTGTTCAGTACTAACTAATTGACACTTTTGCAGTATCAAAACAACTTTTTTATGCTGGAAATCATCCTGTACACAGTGAGGGTTCAACACTTAGGGTGTTTGAACATTTATTCAACATTGGTCAACGTTGGGTCAATTTGGTCAAATTTTACTCACTTATCAAAAGTTTGACCAAATATTCAAAACTGAATGTTGTTTTCTTGCATATCTCTTAATTTTAAATTTAACTATTTTATCTCTTTGACAGATAAGATGGCACAAGTTGAACGTGACCCAGAGGAGATCATGCCCAGACCCGAGTTTCTTAACACTGGCTCCCATGAAAACAACCATTATGTTGACCTAACCAAACTCAAAAACCCAACCTACCCCATTGTCACTGAGATTCTCAAAATTCATCCCCTAAACCATCTACTGACCTATAACCCAGCCACAACAGGCACACATGTTCCTGAATTATATGTGCAACAATTTTGGAAAACATGTGATGTGAGGGAAAATAACAGAGGTTATGAGGTAATTCATGCAGAGGTCGACGAATTTCAAGTCAATATATCTCTTAGTCGCCTCAGAACAATCTTTGCTCTACCCAAAGCAGACAGCAGACCTCAAACAACAGACTTTGAGGACATCCCCGATGAGGATGCATGTCTTACAACAATAAGGGAGATGGGATATGACGGTGAGCTCATCAGGAAAGGTCAATTCAAACGCACCGGCTTGCACCCAAAATATAATACATTCATGACGGTGCTTCAAAGATGTCTCACTCCAAAGCACTCAGGCTACGAATTCCCAACGGAACATCAATGTTAAAATCTTTGTAGCAGCTGCGACGCATATGCATGTGGACTATGCATTCCTTCTCTTCCAGGACATCAAAGCTACTATGCTCAGGAAGAATTCCCAAAAGAAGAGGGATTCGAACATGCTGCCTTACCATCGCTTCATACCAATGATCATCCAGTATGTAATGGAGCGGAATGCTGATATCCCTCGTCGGACAGGTTTACCTTCTGTTTCTCCAAAACTCTTTTTTCATATTAAACCTGCTAACCCGACGAATCTGCCTATTCCAAGACCCTTCCCTGTATCTCTCTTAAATCTTTGTGAGCAAAATGATATTGTTAAGAGTTATAGGGAGAGTGTAGGAATACCTCCTATGGTTGTGCCAGAGCCGGCCATACCTACCCAAGGAGGAGTAGCACCGAGTGAGGATAGAGCAAATAGGCCTCAGTCATCTGTGGGAGATGCTGAGAGGGAAGTGGAGAGAGAAAATGTTGAGAGGGGTGGAGAAGAGGGTGAAGGTGTTGAGAGTAGAGAGGGAGGGGATACATATGATCCCGCGATCATTCAAGCCATTATACAAACTCTTTCTCAATCCACCCACACCCAAGCTGTACTAACTGAACTTGGTCTTGACATGTCTGAGTCATCCAGTTCATCTGATGAGTCTGCATCTCATCCAGGAGGTGCCCCTGCCTTTGAAACTGTTATATCTCCTCTGGGCACCCCTGAGCACCCCATTGACCAACCAGCAGAAAGTACCCCCTCTTTCATGAAACTTACTGATCCACATACTACCTCTCCCGACCAGACTCACCCCATTCAACCTACTCAGGTTATTCCGCAACCTGGTGGTCTAGTCATTCCTTTGACTTCAACTGCCCCAGCAACCACCATTCCTATCATTCGCAGGGCCATAGTTGCTCCTGAACATGACATTCCAGTAACTTCGCCAAGTCATTCTTTATCTATTGAATCTGGTTCTGTCACTCCTGACTCTCTTATTCACCCTGATCAATATGCGGGGTATGGTGCTGGTAGCGGTGATGATGAAGATAGTTTTGTAGTTTGGAGTGCGAGTGATAGAGAGGAGGTAAGAAAAGAAAATGTGAGTGCTGAGGGACCCCTCAACCAATAAAGCCGGGAAGACACATCTAATATGAGTCCTAGCACTGCTGGGGCTCGTATTGAACAAGCCGCGGTTATCCCACCCGTGCAAGTTTCTGGCCCACTAAGCTACTACGGTGTCTCTCAACAAGCACCGTCTTTATTGCACAGGGTTATAGCACACAATCTAGGCCAACCCCAATTGGGTGTTGGACCTATTGAAAACAGAGGACTGCCTCCCTTGTCCTCGACTCCTGTTCGTGCACGATTTGATTTGCCGCGGATATCCGCATATCTTGAACAACACAAGGTAACTATAGATGCACTGAGCTTGTTGACTCAACAAGTCTCCGCAACTTCCGTAGGTGGTACCTCTCAAGGTGCCATTCGAGGATCGGAAGGAAATCCTGCTGGAGCCAACATCCCTGCTGCTCCAGTAGGTGGTCCTGCCTCTGTGGTAGGTACCTCAACCGGAAGTCTTAGTGATTCCGGGTTTGTTACACGTGCAGATCTTAACAATGCTATCAACCAAGCCGTGTCTCCAATCCGCCAACAACTGCAGGAGACAAATCTAAAGTTGGATCGGATCGAAAGGGATTCCAGGGAACAGACTGAGCAGCTGTCGCGTATTGAAAATCTACTTGCAGCTCGTCTTCCAGCAACGGGCCCTCAATCTCAACCGGATGTCACTTCACTATCGGTCGATGCCTTAAAAAGCATCCTCTATGCTAAACTGATTGAACAAAGACCAGACACTGCTTATGATCAAGACCTTCTAACTACTCTTCGCAACGAACAGCGTCCATCGGGAATCTCCATGGATGACTTTCAAGAGTTTCATGAAGATGTAAACAGAAAGATTGATGGGATCACTAAAGGTTTCTACACCTCCCTATCAAAAGTCACAGACCGGCTTACTACCCTAGAAACAACCTGTCAGGCTCAGGCTCAGGGGAGTAAGCGGAGACGGGATGATCAGGATCCGGATGATCAACCCGAGGGGGAGAAAAGGAGAAAATACATGTCTGCTCCCTCAGTTGTTACTACTGTGCCTGTCCCACTCGTTACTTCATACTTATCTGCAGGTACAAGTTCAACTGGGTCCGGAAGTCAACACAAACAACAACAAATGGCCGATGAAGTTTATGAACGACAACAAAAGGAAAATGCTGACAAACAAATTGTACTTTACGTACCTCAGCAACAATCTGAACCGAGGCCAAGTGATCTTGAAGAAGGTGAAATACCTTATAAGCAGCCCCATGCCGAGATGTCTGACTGGTCTAGTGACTCAGAGGAACAAGTGGAAGATTTAAATGAGTTTATTCACACATCACCTGCAAGGCATGTGGGGGAAGGTAGTTCTGCTCTGCCAGAGGAGGAAGCTGAGGATCCTGAGATGGAAAGTCTATTCAAGGGTATTGATGATTACGTCGAGGTTGCTACACGTCCAGATTCTCCTAGAATTGTTGACAGATTTGATGATATCCCTAGTGAAAGGGAGCTTGCTCTCAGAAGAAAAGAAAGGGAAGCAATTTCTAGAAGGGAAGCTAGGAGAAAGCCTAAACAAAAGAAACCTATCTTCGACGTGTCCAGGGTTCTCAGTGGGATTAATGTTGAAGTTCATGAAACTTTCCCTCCTCCTCCTGGTCGGTTTCAAGAATCAGCTGCCGACGTACTTGAAAGAAACAAACAAAGAGAGGCAGCTGAAAAGTTCAGACAAGAGTCTGAATGGCCCATGCCACCACACTTCATAGTACCTCCTGCTCCACCAGTGTATCGGGGAGACCCTAGTCTTGATACCGGGAATATGTTTACAAGAAACGCTGCAGAAAATCCGATATGGAAACCATTCTTTGTCAATGCTGCCAATCTTGAAGAAAGAATATCAGAGATCTTCAGCAGTCAGTTGATAGAGGTTATCTCGCCCGAGCTGAGAAACATGAACGATAGACAAAGAAGAAGATATGATCATATTCTTACTCGTTCCAAAACCAAACCAGAAGATATCAAATCAAACAGATTTGAGGTATGTGAACATCGAAGACATCAGCTTCATATTTGACATCCTTTCCCAGAAAAAGGGAAAATGGCCTGATGAAGAATTTGGTAGAGTTGCGTTAATGAGGTACATGAGAAATCTTATGGAGTTATTTGAGGAACATGATATCCAGCTCGGGGCTGAGAATAACTATCGGAAGGTCAATCTTCTTAAGCCTAATCAGAATCATCCAGATCTAGAAAAGCTTGAAGAGTTGACTGTTATCTATGATGGCCATCCCAACTTTAAAGGTGCTCGAGGGGTTGTCTCCAAGAATACAAAAGGCGAAAAGATCTTCATCAGACTATATGAACTCAACGGGTATTCTGATGGCACCTTGAAAATCCTTCATCACAAGATTCATCAAAAGGTTTGGGATAACCGAGCAGCGTACACGGATGAAGAACATTCCCAGGTATACAATGCAATAGAAAAGATCAAGAAAGCACTGGCAAGCAGGAGAGAAATCAGAAAGTGGCAAGTGGCATTCGGCATTCGCAACAAATCTGCTTATGAATAGTTTTATGTATTAATTTGTTGTGAATGATTACACACCTCACTTAGGGGGAGATTGTTAGAAATATTAAAGTGAGGGGTGTAATATGTAAATACACCAAAGTTGGGAAATGCTATAAAAGGCATTTCCCAACTCATTATCAATTAAGCTTTGCATTTTACAACATATCTTGTGTTTGTGTTTCTCTACATTACTCTAGGCTCTCTCTCTCTAACCGAACACACACACAAACACACACTAGAAGAACTATCTTCTAAGCATTGCTTCATCCGTATTGTATTATTGTAGAAAAAAATTTTGTTAGAACTGTATTATTGTAATAGAATAGGAGTTTAACAATAGTTGAGGGTGCTTATTGTAAATATACCTTATAGATATATAACCCTTGTGCTAGACAAGGAAATGTAAGGATTGCCACACTTACATGAAATAAACTATGTGTGTTTTGAAGGTGAAATGAGATTCTCTCTCTATCTCTTCATAGTTATCTTAGCAATCCTTCATTCTACCGCTTGTTTTATCACCAACAACAGGAGGAGTTGTAGAAAGGTTTTTCTGTAAAGCAACTCAAAAGTGATCATGGGACTGAGTTCAGAAACTCAACTCTTGAAAGCTTCTGTGAGCAAAAGGGAATATTACAAAACTTCTCATATATCAGAACTCCACAACAAAATGGAGTTCCTGAAAGGAGAAATAAAACCTTAATTGAGGCTGCTAGAACAATGCTATGTGAGGCAAGATTGAAACTCTATTTCTGGGATGAAGCTGTTAGTACAACCTGCTATACTCAGAATAGGTCAATCATTGTCAAAAGACATGGAAAGACTTCATATGAAATGTATAAGTCTAGAAAGCCAAATATAGGTTATTTCCATATCTTTGGTTCAAAATGCTATGTGTTGGATCAAAGGCCATAGAAGAATCAATTCATGTCTTATTTGATGAAGACAGTCTTGATCAAGCTGAGAAAAGAAAGCTGACTTGGTCAGTCTGAGTGAGCTTGAAAGGCCTAAGGAAACCAACTTATCAAATCCTATGTATGTCATGGGAGATGATAGTGATGATGATGTGTGTCCATCACATGCTCAAATGGATTCTCAAGCTGAGAAGGATGATGAGTTCATCAATCCATTTGGAGCTGACATTCCTCAGACTGAAAATCTTAGTGATCAACAGTTTGTTGCTGCTTTTGAGACTGAGGAGATTAGTTCACCTCAGGGCTCTCAACATCACTCAGATTCTGAACCAGATTCTCCAACTACCACATTTAAATTCCTCAAAGATCATCCTCAAGATCAGATCATTGGAAATGTCCAAGAAAGGGTTATGACCAGATCAAAGGCTACAGCTAACTTTGCTGCCCACTTTGGTTTTCTATCTCAAATGGAACCAAAGAAGACTGAAGAAGCCTTAGAGGATGAGGATTGGATTGAAGCTATGCAAGAGGAATTGAATGAATTTGAGAGAAATAAGGTCTAGAACCATGTCCCTGCTCCTAAAGGTCACTCAATTATAGGCACTAAGTGGGTCTATAGAAATAAAATGGACAAGGATGGAGTGATAGTAAGGAACAAAGCCAGAATGGTAGCACAAGGATATAAGCAAGAAGAAGGAATTGATTATGATGAGACCTTTGCCCCTGTTGCCAGAATTGAAGCCATAAGGCTGTTCCTGTCTTATGCAGCATATAAAGACTTCAAAGTCTATCAAATGGATGTGAAAAGTGCTTTCCTAAATGGAAAACTTCAGGAGGAAGTATATGTGAAACAACCACCTGGCTTTGTCAGTTCAAAGTTTCCACACCATGTCTATAAGTTAGACAAGGCTTTGTATGGTCTTAAACAAGCTCCAAGAGCTTGGTATGATACTTTGTCCACTTATCTACTATCAATCGATTTCATCAGAGGTAGTATAGATAAGACACTATTTATTAAAAAGAGTAAAGGACAGGTGATTCTTTTACAAATCTATGTGGATGACATTATCTTTGGCTCTACAAATGAATCTCTATGTGATTGGTTCTCCAAAATAAAGTCACAAAAGTACAAGATGAGTATGATGAGTGAGATGACATATTTCCTAGGCCTGCAAATTCAAAAAAAGCCTGATGGAATACTCATAAATCAAAGCAAGTATGTTCTTGATTTGATAAAGAAATATGGTTTTGATTCAAATTCAACCATGAGAACACCCATGTCACCAGCTGTTAAGGTGAGTAAAGTCTCAGATGGTAAGTCTGTGTATCAGTCTACCTATAGAGGAATGATAGGTTCATTACTCTATTTGACAGCTAGTAGACCTGATATCATGTTTGCTACATGTGTTTGTGCAAGATATCAGGCAGATCCTAAAGAATCACATCTTCAAGCTGTGAAAAGGATCTTTATGTACCTTAAAGGTACACCAAATCTAGGTCTGTGGTATCCAAAAGACTTTGGATTTGAGTTAGCTGGTTTCTCTGATACTGACTATGCCGGGTGCAACTTGGATAGAAAATCAACAACTGGAGGATGTCAATTGCTTGGAGGGAAGCTAGTAAGCTGGACTAGTAAGAAACAGAACTCAGTGGCTACTTCAACTGTTGAAGCTGAATATGTTGCAGCAGGAAGCTGTTGTACTCAAATCCTATGGATGCAGCATCAGCTTCAAGACTTTGGCATTTGTTTCAAGAAAACTCCCATCCTCTGTGATAACCAAAGTGCCATAGCCATCACTTACAATCCAGTTTTCCACCCAAGAACCAATCACATTGAAATTAGACATCACTTCATCAGAGACATCGTGGAAAAAGGTAAAGTTGACATTAAGTTTATCTCCACTAATGACCAACTAGCAGATATCTTTACTAAACCCCTTGATGAAAAGAGGTTTATGTATCTGCTAAGTGAATTAGGTATGCTCAACCCCTAGCTAAGTGTCTAGAATCTGAGTTTTTCAGTTTGACAAAGACTAAGTGTCTTAAGCTGAGTGCACGGTTTATGAATATGTTTTCATAAACTGATTAATCTGTCAAGGTGAATGATGAGTTCACACGTTTGGTCAGTTCCAAACATCTTTTAACTACTCAGTGTGGTTAACATGTAAGTTTGAGTAAGTCTCAAACATAAATGAATATGTGTCATTGGCTCTGAGCTATATGCTTAACTCACGCTGTATGATTGGTTCACACGTTTGGTCAGTTCCAAACATTCTTTAACTACTCAGTGTGGTTAAAAATCCAGTTTGAGTAAGTCTCAAACATAAATGACTATGTGTCATTGGGTCTGAGCTATGTGCTTAACTCACGCTGTGTGATTGGTTCACACGTTTGGTTAGTTCCAAACATTCTTTAACTACTCAGTGTGGTTAAAAAGCCAGTTTGAGTAAGTCTCAAACATAAATGACTATGTGTCATTGATCCTGAGCTGTGTGCTCCACTCAAGCTGAGTGTCCTACTCAAGCTGAGTGATCAATTCAAGCTTAGTGCTTGACTTAGACTGCGTAATATGTTTCCTCAGCTTGGTGTGTCCAACATAGGAGTTAATTACTTAGTGTTATTAATTCATCTGTTAAAGCGTATTTGAGTTAGTTTCAAATTGCATCGTATATCAATTGTGTATTGGTATACTTAAACAGTGTTTATAATCTTATTCTGAGTTACTAATATTATTTTACACTTGTATCCGTTGGAAGATGATGTGTTTCTACCCTCTCACTGTTATATCAAGCCGTAAAATTTTACCGCGTAACGGATAAAAAGGGGAATCCAACGGTAACTTTTCTCTCTCCTCAGATAGGTATATATAACGATTATAACTGAAATTTAGAGGTTTACGCTTACACTTCTCATCTCTGAACCTCTCATCTGCTTATATATCCTTTAACAAATTTGCTAACTGCAATTCCCTGTTCCATCAACTTCGAAACCCTAACTCGCTCAGTGCGACGCTCACTGCTCAGTGCAAAGAAATCAGTTACTCAGTGTAATCTGCTTATTTCAACGATGGAGGGGACCATTCTCAATCTTAGTGATCGAATGGTAAGGGGTGCACCTGTCAACATTGCTCCACAACACCTTTTGGAGTTCTGGTACACATGCACCTTCAACCAGAACAGAGGAGAGATCACAGGCACTGTTCTCAATGGCGATAGAACAGTGGCCATCACGGTTCAACGGATAAGGGATGTTCTTCAACTCCCTGTTCAATATGTGTTCGAGCCCACCGTGACTAGACAAGTGGCGAGGTCAGTTCTACATCAAATAGGTCACCCTCAAACTGAAGGAGTGATTAAGAAGGCCACTTTCCCAACCAGCTGGGGCTTCATGGTTTCAACAGTGGTACATTCACTGGGGACTAAAGTTGGAGGCTTGGATCAAATTAACAAGTTTGAAATCCAGCTGTTGTACAACATGTTTTTCGACAGACGCATAGACTATGCACAACTCATTTTCAACGAGCTCAAAGTCCAAGTGATGAAGACCACCAGGGACCTTCACGTGTCATTCACAAGGTACTTGTCCTTGGTGATTGAAGCTGAGTTGGGTGATCTGTATGAAGCTGGATGGGATGTGTTCCCTGCCCCTACACTCAGCCCAAAGATGTTCAACAACGACATCTTCACGGAGCAAGAGGGTCTGAGTACGCCCATGCTACTGATCGCTGAGGGAGCTTCATCCGAAAGTGAAAAAAAGGCATCCACTGAAGGGGGAGCTTCTCACGCTGACATTGAGGTTCAAGCTGAACACTCTGCTCAAGCTGAACCAGTACACACTGAAGCTGCTTCTGGTAGACCTCTCCACTTTCCCTTTCTTCTCATTTTTCTCCATCCAGCTTTGGAGATAAGACTGCAGTGGAACCAACTCAGTCTAACCCATCTTCTCCACCTTCATTACATTTACAATCCCACACTTAAGCCACCCCTAGTATGCCCACTGCTACTAGGGAGAAAATACACACATACCAACGCAAAACTGCCAAGAGTGGTGCCACTCCTAAAGGTACAACTGGAGCTGAGATCACACTGATCCCTCCACCGGCAGGAGTTGAGGGGGAGATGCCTACTCTTCAGGTGTCAACCTCAAGGCTCTTCACAACCCAACAGCCTATCCCGGGTGTGGTGTCTTCTCAGCCCACACCTACTCGAGTCATGGGAGATCCTATTTCTGTGCCTGAGCAGACATACTCAGGTTACATGGAACACATGACAAATCCCCAGGGTCAATCACCCCATCTTTACCTATAAGCCAACCACCAACCCATACACGTCACATTTCGAGCCCTGCTACTTCTCTTCACTTCTCACACCCTATCGCACGACCTGTCAATGTTTCATCTTCAAACCAATGTGATTCACAGGGTCCACACTATGGTGCACATGAATTTGAGGGTCCACACCAACCCTTGGATGATACACCCAAATCTCACCCTACATAAGCTGACTTAGATCATATACTGACATATCTGAAGAGTCAGTTTGAAGTCCTACATCTAAAACGAAAGAAGGCCAAGAAGCATATGTTGCTTAGGTTGGATGTTCTGGATGCTGAGGTCTCACATTTGAAGTCTGCTGTTGATGTTATCCATCAAAAACGCCCTTCAACCCCTATTGATGATGATAAAAAGGGGGAGAAGGTTCACGAGACCAATAACTGTTGGCTGAAGCTGACTACACTGATCCTAGACCTGATCCTATCCCATACACTGATGCAGAGATTCAAGAATGCTACTTCAGAAGAAGCATCAGCGAAGAGATCAAAGGCATGACCTTGAGCCTAATCAATGGAGCCATCATCCTCAACTTCAAATTTGAGGATAAATCAACAATGGGGGTGGACCTGAGATACGTTCACACGATGGGCTACATAGAATGGAATAGAATTCTGATGATGCTCAAGAAGTTTAAAAGAAGCCAAATCAAGCAAGAGATCTTCGCTGAAGTTTCCAAGCTGATAAAGAGGACTGACGAGCTGAGGTATGTTCCAGTTCCTGGTCTACAATGGGAAAAATTATTTGAAGTACCTCAAGGTGTGGAGTTCAAAGAAAGTCAATTTATTGATGCACCTGTTCAGGGATTCATGTACAAGGATCAGGCAAGCAAACCTATTTTTATAAAATTTGATGAAATCTGCTATCTAAAAACTAAGGATGCCGTACACATTAGAAACCTGTTGTGGTGATGATGGGTCAAATCAACTGTTAAAATACAAGCTGAATAAGATCATCAAAGTTCACCAGAAGGAACTTGGAAGAGGCGTAGAAGCTAAGAAGTTACTATACGAGATAACCAAAGAAATTATCAACTGGGAACTTCTACATCATGAGTTCATCACATCAATAGATTAGTTCTATTATATAAATTAGATTAGTTCTTATTTTTGTAAGCACTAAGTGTGCATGATCTATGTGATCAATACTTTTGTATTATGATATGTTCAATTAATACAAATATTTGTTTGATATGTTCAACTGTGCCGTGATGTGTTCATATTTATAAGTCTGATAAGTTCAGCTTAAATGATTAAGTGATTAGTTCATATTCATTAATGTATTCAGTTGGTGTGTTCAACTAAAAGTTGGTGTTTTCAACATATAATTGATAAGTTCAATTAAAATTGATATGTTCAATTAATATTTGATTAGTTCATATATAAAAATCTTCATAAGTTTAAGATTTAAAACATAATTCTGTTAAACAAACTTACTAACTGTTTGATGGTTTTGTCATCATCAAATAGGGGGAATACTGTTGGGAAAATGATCTCATCACTTTAGATTTGATGAGACAAAGTTAAGTTTGTAAGATGTGTTCTACATATAACTTAAACAGAATTATAAAGCTTAGTCAGACTGAACACTCATAGTGATTCAGACTGAGTATAGGCTGAGTGTAACCTGTACATATGTTTCATCATCTTAGACTATATCTTAGTAAGATTATCAATGTGTTTGATAAGTTGTGTATGTCACCTAAGATATATATTGAGTATTCAGCTTGATGAGTTTCAAGCTGAGCGACTCAGCGTGATTACTGAGTTAGCTCAATTGTAACACCGTATTTTCTAAAACACAACTTTGTAATAAGCGCGGAAGCTATTAACATAATTACATATATATAATATTGTAAATACAACTTTTCTGGTTAACTTTACAAAACTACAACAGTGTTACTACAAAATCAGGCTCTTTACAAAATCAAAACAGATATCAGAGTTAGATCAGTCCATAATTCCAGTTTCACCTCTATCTTCAACATACCAGGAATATCCTGTAAACGAGTTCAACAGTGGGGGTTTAGCACAAAGCTAAGTGAGAGATTAGATATCAAAAACATACAAGGCATACAGCCCAAACCAACAAAGCTCAAACAACAAGAGAACCGGCGGTCTTGCGGGACCATCAACAAAATGCCGGCCAAAGCATAGGTTTACCGATAGCCTAGTTACAATAGACAACAATACTAGCAACTCTTGAGTACAACAAATGCTATCAAGACGAATGCTAGTACTGTATATCCCTAAACCAAGGCCCAGCTGAAAAACAACCGCCAAGCTGATCTCCCAAACCACATGTATATATACAGTCAACAAGAGAAAACATCTCAAGGAGCAACAATCAGGTGATATATCTTATACATCCAAGATATATATCCACTCACCGATATCTTCAAAAGTTCAGGTAACTAAGTCTCTACTTATCTACTGAGTTTTGTCTCCACCTGAACAAACAACTAACAATCAGTATTTGCTTAATCAACACACAATAAGCACAATACTTAACATGTACGTAAATCAACAAGTACATACATTTACATATCACATGTACCAATAATCTACAAGTACATATCAACTTATGTATATTCAAACAATATACTGTAATTCACTATTACCCTTTACAATCTATAATTCTGTGAATTCATCCAACTCCTTAGCTTAGGTAATTCAAACATTCCTTTCATAATCCAAGGCAATACCGAGAAAAGTCACAATCCGAGAATACCCACATACCGATAAAACATACAATCCGAGAAAATGCACAATCCGATAAAAGTTACAATCCGAGAAAATGCACAATCCGATAAAACATACAATCCGAGAAAATGCACAATCCGATAATAGTTACAATCCGAGAAAATGCACAATCCGATAAAACATACAATCCGAGAAAATGCACAATCCGTTAAAAGTGTTCAACATTTATTATATCCCGATAGAATGTCCAATACCGTGAAAATGTCCAATCCCGATAGAATCAAATCCGAGAATAATGTTCAATTCCGATAATATTGTCCCGGGATTCATGAATTCCGATAATCTTTTTATCGGGATTCTCAAATCCGATAGAATAGGATTCCGATAAAAGCTAAGGCCACAGTTTAGTTTTCTCGGTTTTCAACCAATTCCGATAGAATCACTCGGTATTCACCAATACCGATACATTCAACTCAAAATCCGATAGATTCATACTTAAGAAACCGAGACATTCAAAAATCATTCTAACTTCGATTTTCGATCTAATTCTAAGAATGTAATATATCTATGTTTTCCATAATCATTCTAATCTTGTATTGATCATAATAAACAACAATTACTAGCATGCATACATCCTAGATTATCAATTCATCATATAATCAATCTATCGGTTTACACACATAAACAAATATATATATTCAAAACCGAAAATAAACATCAATCAACATAATAGTTCTGAATTTCTAACCTCTTGATAATGTTAAACACTTCAAGATAATAGAATTGCACAATGTATTCGATTTCTTCCTTCTTCTTCTTCTTTTGTTCTCGGCCGAAAGTATACAATCACCCACACACACAAACACTTCTTGTATATAATAACCAGTAAAGAAAGCATGGGAGAGGAGTGGGCATGCCACCAACCGGCCATACCCCCCCCCCATACACACTCCAACTTATTAAATTATTATCATATATATATATATATATATATATATATATATATATATATATATATATATATATATATATATATATATTTCCTTTAAATAGCTAAAAGAATAAATAATATCACATAATAAATCAATTATCACTTCTACAATATAATACACATAAACAATTAAATTTCCAGATTAATTAATTAATTACATTAATTAATCTAGGCCGGTAAGGAGGGTGTTACAAATCTTCCCCTCTTAAGAAGATTCCGTCCTCGGAATCTCATCGCGCTCAAACAGCGAAGGGTAATGACCTCTCATATCAGTTTCGGTCTCCCATGTCAATTCTGAACCCAAGCTGTGCTTCCACTTTACCAAAACCATTGGTACCTGCTTGTTTCTCAGTTTTGTTCCTTTACGATCCATCAACTCAACAGGTTCTTCAATCAACCTCTTCTTGAAATGCACAAGCAGATCCTTTATCAGTAACACCTGAGTCTGATCTTCTACATTACACTTTCTCAGATAACAAACATTGAATGTATCATGGATACCAGCTAGTTCATCAGGAAGATCCAAAACAACAGTCTGATCATTCATTACCTTTCGAATTCTGAACGGACCAATATATCGAGGAGTTAACTTTCCCCTTTTCCCAAATCGTATCACGCCCTTCCATGGAGAAACCTTTAAGTAGACTTGTTCTCCCTCAACAAAAGTCACTGGTCGACGACGTGGATCTGCATACATCTTTTGTCGATCTCTTGCAGCTTTCAAGTTTTCCCGAGCCACTGCAACTTTATCTGCTGTGATCTGAACAATATCTGGCCCAACAAACAGTTTCTCTCCTGCCTCTAACCAACAAGTAGGAGTTCTGCAAGGTCGCCCATATAACATCTAATATGGCGGCATTCCGATGCTGGAGTGGTAGGAATTGTTGTAAGCAAACTCAACCAACGGTAAATGCGAATCCCAAGAACCTCCAAACTCTAACACACATGCCCGAAGCATATCTTCTAAAGTCTGTATTGTTCTTTCTGATTGGCCATCTGTCTGTGGATGATAAGTTGTACTCAAATTAACCCTAGACCCCAACTCTTGCTGTAGTCTGTTCCAAAAGTTTGACACAAACCTCAAATCCCGATCTAGAACAATGGACAAAGGAACTCCATGTCTCGATACTATCTCATCAATATACATCTTGGCTAAGTTACTCAAGGGTGCAGTCTCAGCAGTAGCAAGAAAGTGTGCACTCTTGGTTAATATGTCTACAATAACCCAAATCGTATTATTTCCTTTCTGAGTCCTCGGAAGTTTTGTTACAAAATCGATCGTGATGTGATCCCACTTTCACTCACGTATTGCTAACTGTCTCAGAGATCCATACGGCTTTTGGTGTTCAGCTTTCACTTAAGCACATATATGACATGACTCCACAAATCGTGCAACATCTAACTTCCTAGTAGGCCACCAATAAAAAAGTCTTCATACTTTGATACATCTTAGTGCTACCAGGATGAACATACATTCTGGATTTATGTGTTTCAGTCAAAATCAATTCCCGCAAATTACCAAACTTCGGCACCCAAACATGATTCTGATATATCTTTAAACCACGAGAATAAGTTGTCATTTCATGCTGTCTTTTCACCAATATCTTATCTTTCAAGTTTTCTTCTTTCAGTGCTTCCAATTGTGCAGCCATCAACTGATCTATCAAATCAGATTTGATCTCTAACCGCATAAACTTCACTGTTTCTGTCGAACCCTTCCTATTAAGTGCATCAGCTACCACGTTAGCTTTCCCTGGATGATACTGGATATCACAATCATATTCTTTTACCAGTTCTAACCAACGGGCTGTCTCATGTTCAATTCCTTTTGTGTGAGCACATACTGCAAACTCTTGTGATCAGTGCAAATCGTGCACTTTGTACCATACAAATAATGTCTCCACAGCTTCAAAGCAAACACTACCGCTGCTAACTCCAAATCATGAGTCGGATAGTTCTTCTCGTTGGGTTTCAACTGTCGGGAAACATAAGCTATCACTTTACCTCTTTGCATCAATACACATCCTAACCCAGCATGTGAAGCATCACAGTATACCACAAAATCTTCAGATCCTTCTGGCAATGCTAGGACAGGAGCTTGACACAGAAGTTGCTTCAAAGTCTGAAAAGCATTCTCCTGACCCTCACCCCATTGGAACATAACATCCTTTCTAGTCAACTTGGTTAACAGACCCGCAAGCTTCGAAAAATCTTTAATGAAACGCCTGTAATAACCTGCCAGACCAAGAAAACTCTTGATCTCTGTCGGTGTCTTAGGAGCATTCCGATTCATCACAACTTCTATCTTAGACGGATCTACTTTAACACCACTTTCACAGATCACATGACCCAGAAACTTGACTTCACGCAACCAAAATTCATACTTGGACAACTTGGCATACAATTTGTTTTCCTTTAAGGTCTCCAAAACTTGACGCAGATGCTGATCATGCTCATTCTCCGATTTAGAATACACTAAAATATCGTCAATAAACACGATGACAAACTTATCCAGAAATGGTCGACATACCCGATTTATCAAATCCATGAACACAGCAGGAGCGTTAGTCAGACCGAACGGCATCACAAGAAACTCATAGTGGCCATACCGCGTACGAAAGGCTGTCTTCGGTATATCCTCTTCGGCCACTCTAACCTGATGGTATCCCAACCTTAAATCAATCTTCGAGAAGTACGAAGTTCCTGAAGTTGATCAAAAAAATCATCTATCCTTGGCAACGGATACTTATTCTTGACAGTCCTCTTATTCAAATCTCTATAATCTAAACACATATGCAGAGTCCCGTCTTTCTTCTTAACAAACAATACTGGTGCACCCCAAGGGGAAGAGCTTGGACGAATAAACCCCTTATCCAACAGTTCCTGTATCTGAGTCATCATTTTCCGAATCTCTGAAGGAGCTAAGCGATATGGATCCTTCGCAATAGGCGTACTACCAGGTATCAAATCAATCTTATATTCGACATCACGCACTGGCGGCAACCCTGGCAAATCATCTGGAAATACTTCTGGATACTCCGAAACAAGACGAACATCAAGAACAGGCCGCTTCTCCTTCTTCACATCAATAGGATAAGCTAGAAAGGATGCACACCCTTTGGCTAAAGATTTTCTAGCCTTCATGTACGAGATAAACGGAAGAGAAGATGGAGATCTATCCCCACGAGCCACGACATGCGACCCGTCAACCAGAGGAATAGTTATCAGTTTCATATGACATTGGATACTAGCCCTATGGTGACTCAACCAATCCATGCCTAATACTAAATCAAAACCATGTGTAGGCATCACCAAACAGTCTACTGGGAAACTAGTACCATCAATACTAATCTGAACTCCAGTCACAGAAGTGGTCACAGGTACTACATTACCATCAGCTACTTCTACTTCTAAAGGAGTAGTACTCACAGAAGCAGGTAATTTCAATTTATCACACATAGTCATAGATATAAACGATCTATTTGCACCAGAGTCAAACAAAACACATGTAGGCATAGAGTTAACTATGAACATACCGGTTATCACATCATCACTGCCAGTAGCTTCCTTGGCAGTCATCTTGAAAGCCCTACCCTCAGCAGAGGGTACAACCTTCCTCTTCTGACCTGCAGAAGACGATCCCCCAGTATTACTTACCCCTGCCCAAGTCCCCGCAGTCTTCAACTTTGGACAACTTCCAGCTCGATGTCCCTCCTCTTTGCAGTTCCAGCAAACAAAGGTGTTTAACTTACATGCACCGATATCATGACCAAACTCACCACACCTCAAACATTTGCGAGTTTGTGGCGTGCACTGCCCGGTATGCCGAGATTTACAATTGTGGCACCATAGTTTATTCTGAAAAAATCCTGCACCCTTGACCTCTGATCGGACTTTCCATGATGACTCTGCCCTTTACCTTTGCTTTGATTCCGACTGGCACTTCCATCAAACTTGCTAAACGATCCCTTGTTCATCTTTTCCCTATCCTGAGCGTCCGATTCTGCAGATCTTGCTAATGTGAATGCCTGTACAAGCGATGGTGCCAAACGAGTGTTACCCCGATATTCTGGTAACAAAGTGTTGAACCTGAGAACGTTCTTCGGGCACCCACTGTTTTGCAAATCGGAGAGTCACTTGAAACTTGTTGATCAACTCCTCCACAGACATATTACTTGTCTGTGCCAAATGTAGAAACTCTCGTTGAATCTTTGCCATATCAAACGCATTGCAGAACTGCTCACAGAATTTATCCTGGAATTGCTCCCAGGTGACGGCATTAACAATCTCCCTCGGCAGGTGTGTGGTCAGTGAATCCCACCACGCCAAAGCTTGATCCTTCAAACGTCTCGTTGCAAACTTAACCCATTCAGCCTTCTCACAGTTACAAGCTTCCAAAGCTTTCACAGTCTCTTTTAACCAGTTTAGAGTAACATTCGGGTTTGAGCTTCCCGAATACTCAGGTGCTCCACATGCCACAAAATCTTTGAATTGGCATTTGTTCCTAGTTTCTTGTTGAGGAAACCACGGAATAAAGAAGTTTTGTTGTGGTGTTTGATGCTGGTTAGACACTCCTTGTGGCATAGGAATGAATGGGAATGATCCATATGGAGTTGACACCGTGCTCACAGGAGCTGTGGTGTAGACAGGTGGTGGTAAAGGTTGTGTAAAAGTGGCTGTTATATGAGGCATCTGAACAGTAGAGGTTGGTTGTGAAGATTGGGTTTGGTTCAACTGTTGCTCAAGTTGTAGAATACGATCTCTCTGAGTCTGCAAAGTATCTTCCAGCTGTAACACATAATCTTGATTATCAGATTCCCGTTGTGAGAGGTACCCGCTCTGTGTTGTTCATTGGCAGCAGTGGAGGACACGTTGTTGTGCTGTCTTCTTGGGGACGAAGGGGTAAATACCAGGTTCTCGTTGTTATCAGCTATAATCTGTTCTACACAACATCTCACCAGTTGTCAGATTATAATCTGTTAGTACCATATCATATTCTCTACAGCTATCTTACTAATTACCCACCCTGGAATATTGGACTGATCAGAGACTCAGTTCTAGTATTGCACAACTTCAATGCAAATCCTCAAACCAGGGCTCTGATACCAACTTGTAACACCGTATTTTCTAAAACACAACTTTGTAATACGCACGGAAGCTATTAACATAATTATATATATATATATAATATTGTAAATACAACTTTTCTGGTTAACTTTACAAAACTACAACAGTGTTACTACAAAATCAGGCTCTTTACAAAATCAAAACAGATATCAGAGTTAGATCAGTCCATAATTCCAGTTTCACCTCTATCTTTAACATACCAAGAATATCCTGTAAAAGAGTTCAACAGTGGGAGGTTAGCACAAAGCTAAGTGAGAGATTAGATATAAAAAACATACAAGGCATACAGCCCAAACCAACAATGCTCAAACAACAAGAGAACCGGCTGTCTTGCGGGACCTTCAACCAAATGCCGGCCAAAGCATAGGTTTACCGATAGCCTAGTTACAACAGACAACAATACTAGCAACTCTTGATTACAACAAATGCGATCAAGACGAATGCTTGTACTGTATATCCCTAAACCAAGGCCCAGCTGAAAAACAACCGCCAAGCTGATCTCCCAAACCACATGTATATATACAGTCAACAAGAGAATACATCTCAAAGAGCAACATTCAGGTGATATATCTTATACATCCAAGATATATATCAACTCACCGATATCTTCAAAAGTTCAGGTAACTCAGTCTCTACTTATCTACTGAGTTTTGTCTCCACCAGAACAAACAAATAACAATCAGTATTTGCTTAATCAACACACAATAAGCACAATACTTAACATGTACGTAAATCAACAAGCACATACATTTACATATCACATGTACCAATAATCTACAAGTACATATCAACTTATGTATATTCAAACAATATACTGTAATTCACTATTACCCTTTACATTCTGTAATTCAGTGAATTCATCCAACTCATTAGCTTAGGTAATTCAAACATTCCTTTCATAATCCAAGGCAATACCTAGAAAAGTCACAATCCGAGAATACCCACATACCGATAAAACATACAATATGAGAAAATGCACAATCCGATAAAAGTTACTATCCGAGAAAATGCATAATCCGATAAAACATACAATCCGAGAAAATGCACAATCCGATAAAAGTTACAATCCGAGAAAATGCACAATCCGATAAAACATACAATCCGAGAAAATGCACAATCCGATAAAAGTGTTCAGCATTTATTATATCCCGATAGAATGTCTAATACCGTGAAAATGCCCAATCCCGATAGAATCAAATCCGAGAATAATGTTCAATTCCGATAATATTGTCCCGGGATTCATGAATTCCGATAATCTTTTTATCGGGATTCTCAAATCCGATAGAATAGGATTCCGATAAAAGCTAAGGCCACAATTTAGTTTTCTCGGTTTTCAACCAATTCCGATAGAATCACTCGGTATTCACCAATACCGATACATTCAACTCAAAATCCGATAGATTCATACTTAAGAAACCGAGACATTCAAAAATCATTCTAACTTCGATTTTCGATCTAATTCTAAGAATGTAATATATCTATGTTTTCCATAATCATTCTAATCTTGTATTGATCATAATAAATAACAATTACTAGCATGCATACATCCTAGATTATCAATTCATCATATAATCAATCTATCGGTTTACACACATAAACAAATATATATATTCAAAACCGAAAATAAACATCAATCAACATAATAGTTCTGAATTTCTAACCTCTTGATAATATTAAACACTTCAAGATAAAAGAATTGCACAATGTATTTGATTTCTTCCTTCTTCTTCTTCTTCTATTCTCGGCCGAAAGTATACAATCACCCACACACACAAACACTTCTTGTATATAATAACAAGTAAATAAAGCATGGGGGAGGAGTGGGCATGCCACCAACCGGCCATACCCCCCCCCCCCCAATACACACTCCAACTTATTAAATTATTATCATATATATATATATATATATATATTTCCTTTAAATAGCTAAAAGAATTAATAATATCACATAATAAATCAATTATCACTTCTACAATATAATACACATAAACAAATAATTTTCCAGATTAATTAATTAATTACCTTAATTAATGTAGGCCGGTAAGGAGGGTGTTATATCAATAGAGTTGCTAAATATGTTTTAGTTAATTCATTTGACATCTGAGGATGAGTTAATAATTATACATGTTAGTCCATGTTTGTTTTCGAGTGTGTTCTCGAAGAACTCAGCTTGATGAGTTTCAAGCTGAGTAACTCAGTCCGACTAAAGAAGTCAGTTTAAGATAATTTAAATGTGCTTTAAATTTATCTTTTATCTCTCTATATCTACGGCAAGGATAGGAAGATTCCAGAATCAAGATTAAAGATTGAAGACTCAAGATTCAAGATTCCGGATTATCCGATAGTTAGTTAGCGAATTAGGCTAAGTCTTAGTTTGTTAAGATTCCGTAGGCACATGATTATAAATACTTATCTCCTGATAAGTTTAGAGGTGCGAATCAGAACCAAAAACAACTAAGTGTTGCAGAGCCAATCCTCACCTCACCGTATGTGTTACGATTCTTGAATAACTGTTTGTCAGTTCAACATGATCAAGATATTCACAGATTGCCAAGCTATTTGTGTGTTCGTATAATCACATTGGTTGTGATATTGGTAAGTTATCAATCTGTGTAAATCCTGTTTAGAGAGTCGTCAGTATCTATAATCATAATCATAAGTTGATTATAGATATCTAAGTTTGAGAGATTGAGAGATTTATATTAGGTGGTTATATTTCAAGAGTTGCTTAGTTGATAGTTATTGTAATCATCTTCTTATTCAAAGCATTGTAATCATCTTCTTAATAAAAGCATTTGATTGATTGTGGTTTGATTTACTGTGTGTAACACTTTTATTTGATTTGTTCAATTTCCGCAGAAAGTGTATTCAACCCCCCTTCTACACACATGTTGCTTGTTCTTATTTTCACCAAGGGACCAACAACTTTAACTACCCAGTGTGGTTAAAAATCCAGATTGAGTAAGTCTCAAACATAAATGACTATGTGTCATTGATCCTGAGATGTGTGCTCCACTCAAGATGAGTGTCCTACTCAAACTGAGCGATCAATTCAAGCTGAGTGTTATTAATTCATCTGTTAAAGCGTATTTGAGTCAGTTTCAAATCGTATCGTATATCAATTGTGTATTGGTATACTTAGACAGTGTTTATAATCTTATTACGAGTTACTAATATTATTTTACACTTGTATCCGTTGGAAGATGATGTGTTTCTACCCTCTCACTGTTATATCAAGCCGTAAAATTTTACGGCGTAACGGATAAAAAGGGGAATTCAAAGGTAACTTTTCTCTCTCCTCAGATAGGTATATATAACGATTATAACTGAAATTTAGAGATTTACGCTTACACTTCTCATCTCTGAACCTCTCATCTGCTTATATATCCTTTAACAAATTTGGTAAGTGCAATTCCCTGTTCCATCAACATCGAAACGCTAACTCGCTCAGTGCGACGCTCACTGCTCAGTGCAAATAAATCAATTACTCAGTGTAATCTCATTATTTCAATGATGGAGGGGACCATTCTAGTGATCGAATGGTAAGGGGTGTTGCGTTAAAAAACAACGGATTGCCGCTGATCAAAATTTATAATCAGCGTGCCTGCTTTGTAATTCCGCAACGCAAATCAACAGGGGATACGAACCATGGGTAAATTACATTCGAAAATGCCCATTGGCTTTCGCTTTCACTGGAGCACCTGTCAACATCGCTCCACAGCACCTTTTGGAGTTCTGGTACACATGCACCTTCAACCAGAACAGAGGAGAGATCACTGGCACTGTTCTCAATGGCGATAGAACAGTGGCCATCACGGTTCAACGGCTAAGGGATGTTCTTCAACTCCCTGTTCAAGATGTGTTCGAGCCCACCGTGACTAGACAAGTAGCGAGGTCAGTTCTACCTCAAATGTGTTACCCTCAAACTGAAGGAGTGATTAAGAAGGCCACTTTCCCAACCAGCTGGGGCTTCATGGTTTCAACAGTGGTACGTTTACTGGGGACTAAAGTTGGAGGCTTGGATCAAATTAACGAGTTCGAAATGCAGTTGTTGTACAACATGTTTTTCGACAGATGCATAGACTATGCACAACTCATTTTCAACGAGCTCAAAGTCCAAGTGCTAAAGACCACCAGGGACCTTCACGTGCCATTCATAAGGTACTTGTCCTTGGTGATTGAAGCTGAGTTGGGTGATCTGTATGAAGGTGGATAGGATGTGTTCCCTGCTCCTACACTCAGCCCAAAAATGTTCAACAACGACATCTTCCCGGAGCAAGAGGGTCTGAGTGCGCCCATGATACTGATCGCTGAGGGAGCTTCATCCAAAAGTGAAAAAAAGGGATCCACTCAACGGGAAGCTTCTCACGCTGACACTGAGGTTCAAGCTGAGCACTCTACTCAAGTTGAACCAGTACATACTGAAGCTGCTTCTGGTAAGACCTCTCCACTTTCCCTTTCTTCTCATTTTTCTCCAACCACCTTTGGAGATAAGACTGCAGTGGAACCAACTCAGTCTAACCCATCTCCTCCACCTTCATTCCATTTACAATCCCACTCTGAAGCCACCCCTAGTATGCCCACTGCTACTATGGTGAAATTACACACATAGGAACGCAAAACTGCCAAGAGTGGTGCCACTCCTAAAGGTACCACTGGAGCTGAGATCACACTGATCCCTCCACCGGCAGGAGTTGAGGGGGAGACGCCTACTCTTTAGGTGTCAACCTCAAGGCTCTTCACAACCCAACAGCCTATCCCGGGTGTGGTTTCTCCTCAGCCCACACCTACTCGAGCCATGGGAGAGCCTATTTATGTGCCTGAGCAGACACACTCGGGTTACATTAAACACATGACCAATCCCAAGGGTCAATCACCACCCTCTTTACCCATAAGCCAACCACCAACCCATACATGTCACATTTCGAGCCCTATTGCTTCTCTTCACCTCTCACACCTTATCGCATGACCTGTCAATGTTTCATCTTCAAACCAAGGTGATTCACAGGGTCCACACTCTGGTGCACATGAATTTGAGGGTATACACCAACCCTTGGATGATGTACCCAAAGACTCTCCTAAAGCTGCACCAGCCTCCTCAGGCATCCAGCAACTCCAAGATTACATTGCTGCTCAATTTGGTATGTTCCATCTGAAGCAGAAGAAGGATAAACATTAAATCCATCAACGAATTGTGAAGCTGACAAAGGATGTTAACTCCAACAACAGAGGCCTTCAACCCCTATTGATGATGACAAAAAGGGGGAAAAGGTTCAAGCTGATGATGAAACCGAGCTAGTTCAAGATGAGGCTGAAGCTCTTCTAGTACTAGCTAAAGGAGTAGAGAGGCAAGCTCAGCCTGAGGGGGAGCCTGAATTAAAGGAAGATGAACCTGTAGCCAAGAAACAAAAATTATCAGAATCTGGATCTGAGGCTGAAGAGATTTCTGAGACTGAGCAGGACACAGAAGCAGAAAAAGCCACAAGGCTCATGATTGAAATGCTCGAGAAAGAAGAAGCAAATGAATCAGGCATTTCTCTTGAGGAGTTAAGGAAGAGAAAAGAAAAAGAGGCAAAAGACCAAGAAAGGGCAAACCAGAAAAAGGCTTTGGCTGAAGCTGAAGCTGACTACACTGGTCCAAGACCTTATCCTATCCCATACACTGATACAGAGATTCAAGAATGCTATTTCAGAAGAAGCATCAGTGAAGAGATAATAGGCATGACCTTGAGTAGAATCAATGGAGCCATCATCCTCAACTTCGAATTTGAGGATAAATCAACAATGGGGGTGGGCCTGAGATACGTTCACAGGATGGGCTACATAGAATGGAATAGAATTCTGATGATGCTCAAGAAGTTCAAAAGAAGCCAAATCAAGCAAGAGATCTTCGCTGAAGTTTCCAAGCTGATAAAGAGGGCTGAGGAGCTGAGGTATGTTCCAGTTCCTGGTCTACAATGGGAAAAATTATTTGAAGTACCTGAAGGTGTGGAGTTCAAAGAAAATCAATTTATTGATGCACCTGTTCAGGGATTCATGTACAAGGATCAGGCAGGCAAACCTAGATGTATAAAATTTGATGAAATCTGCTATCTAAAAACTAAGGATGCCGTACACATTAGAAACTATTGTGGTGATGATGGGTCAAATCAACTGTTAAAATACAGGCTGAATAAGATCATCAAAGTTCACCAGAAGGAACTTGGAAGAGGCGTAGAAGCTGAGAAGTTACTATACGAGATAACCAAAGAAATTATCAACTGGGAACTTCTACATCCTGAGTTCATCAGATCAATAGATTAGTTCTATTATATAAATTAGATTAGTTCTAATTTTTGTAAGCACTAAGTGTGCATGATCTATGTGATCAATACTTTTGTATTATGATATGTTCAATTAATACAAATATTTGTTTGATATGTTCAACTGTGTTGTGATGTATTCATATTTATAAGTCTGATAAGTTCAGCTTAAATGAATAAGTGATTAGTTCTTATTCATTAATGTATTCAGTTGGTGTGTTCAACTAAAAGTTGGTGTGTTCAACATATAATTGATAAGTTCAATTAAAATTGATATGTTCAATTAATATTTGATTAGTTCATATATAAAAATCTTCATAAGTTTAAGATTTAAAACATAATTCTGTTAAACAAACTTACTAACTGTTTGATGGTTTTGTCATCATCAATTAGGGGGAATAATGTTGGGAAAATGATCTCATCAGTTTAGATTTGATGAGACAAAGTTAAGTTTGTAAGATGTGTTCTACATATAACTTAAACAGAATTATAAAGCTTAGTCAGACTGAACACTCATAGTGATTCAGACTGAGTATAGGCTGAGTGTAACCTGTACATATGTTTCATCAGCTTAGACTATATCTTAGTAAGATTATCAATGTTTTTGATAAGCTGTGTATGTCACCTAAGATATATATTGAGTATTCAGCTTGATGAGTTTCAAGCTGAGCGACTCAGCGTGATTACTGAGTCAGCTCAATAGAGTTGCTAAATATGTTTTAGTTAATTCATTTGACTTCTGAGGATGAGTTAATAATTATACATGTTAGTCCATGTTTGTTTTCGAGTGTGTTCTCGAAGAACTCAACTTGATGAGTTTCAAGCTGAGTAACTCAGTCCGACTAAAGAAGTCAGTTTAAGATAATTTAAATGTGCTTTAAATTTATCTTTTATCTCTCTATATCTACGGCAAGGATAAGAAGATTCCAGAATCTAGATTGAAGATTGAAGACTCAAGATTCAAAATTCCGGATTATCCGATAGTTAGTTAACGAATTAGGCTAAGTCTTAGTTTGTTAAGATTCCGTAGGCATAGGATTATAAATACTTATCTCCTGATAAGTTTAGAGGTACGACTCAGAACCAAAAACAACTAAGTGTTGCAGAGTCAATCCTCACCTCACCGTATGTGTTACGATTCTTGAATCACTGTTTGTCAGTTCAACATGATCAAGATATTCACAGATTGCCAAGCTATTCGTGTGTTCGAATAATCACATTGGTTGTGATATTGGTAAGTTATCAATCTGTGTAAATCATGTTTAGAGAGTCGTCAGTATCTATAATCATAAGTTGATTATAGATAGCTAAGTTTGAGAGATTGAGAGATTTATATTAGGTGGTTATATATCAAGAGTTGCTTACTTGATAGTTATTGTAATCATCTTCTTATTCAAAGCATTATAATCATCTTCTTAATAAAAGCATTCGATTGATTGTGGTTTGATTTACTGTGTGTAATACTTTTATTTGATTTGTTCAATTTCCGCAGAAAGTGTATTCAACCCCCCTTCTACACACTTGTTGCTTGTTGTTATTCTCACCAAGGGACCAACAACAAACGTGTGAACTCATCATTCAGCTTGACAGATTAATCAGTTTATGAAAACATATTCATAAACCGTGCACTCAGCTTAAGACACTTAGTCTTTGTCAAACTGAAAAACTTAGATTCTAGACACTTAGTAGGGGTTGACCATACCCAATTCACTTAGCAGATACATAAACCGTGCTAGTTGGTCATCAGTGGAGATAAACTTAATGTCAACTTTACCTTTTTCCACGATGTCTCTGATGAAGTGATGTCTAATTTCAATATGCTTGGTTCTTGAGTGGAAAACTGGATTGTAAGTGATGGCTATGGCACTTTGGTTATCACAGAGGATGGGAGTTTTCTTGAAACTAATGCCAAAGTCTTGAAACTGATGCTGCATCCATAGGATTTGAGCACAACAGCTTCCTGCTGCAACATATTCAGCTTCAGCTGTTGAAGTAGCCAGTGAGTTCTGATTCTTACTAGTCCAGCTTACTAGCTTCCCTCCAAGAAATTGACATCCTCCAATTGTTGATTTTCTATCCAACTTGCACCCAGCATAGTCAGCATCAGAAAAACCAACTAACTCAAATCCAGAGTCTTTTGGATACCACAGACCTAGATTTGGTGTATCTTTAAGGTACCTAAAGATCATTTTCACAGCTTGAAGATGTGATTCTTTAGGATCAGTCTTATATCTTGCACAAACATATGTAGCAAACATGATATCAGGTCTACTAGCTGTCAAATAGAGTAATGAACCTATCATTCCTCTATAGGTAGACTGACACACAGACTTACCATCTGAGTCTTTACTCAGCTTGACAGCTGGTGACATGGGTGTTCTCATGGTTGAACTTGAATCAAAACCATATTTCTTTCTCAAATCAAGAACATACTTACTTTGATTTATGAATATTCCATCAGGCTTTTGTTGTATTTGCAGGCCTAGGAAATATGTCATCTCACCCATCATACTCATCTTGTACTTTTGTGATATTATTTTGGAGAACCAATCACATAGAGATTCATTTGTAGAGCAAAAGATAATGTCATCCACATAGATTTGTACAAGAATCACCTGTCCTTTACTCTTTTTAATAAAGAGTGTCTTATCTATACTACCTCTGGTGAAATCCATTGATAGTAGATAAGTGGACAGAGTATCATACCAAGCTCTTGGAGCTTGTTTAAGACCATACAAAGCCTTGTCTAACTTATAGACATGGTGTGGAAACTTTGAACTGACAAAGCCAGGAGGTTGTTTCACATAGACTTCCTCCTGAAGTTTTCCATTTAGGAAAGTTCTTTTCACATCCATTTGATAGACTTTGAAGTCTTTATATGCTGCATAAGCCAGGAACAGCCTTATGGCTTCAATTCTGGCAACAGGGGCAAAGGTCTCATCATAATCAATTCCTTCTTCTTGCTTATACCCTTGTGCTACCAGTCTGGCTTTGTTCCTTACTATCACTCCATCCTCGTCCATTTTATTTCTATAGACCCACTTAGTGCCTATAATTGAGTGACCTTTAGGGGTAGGGACCAGGTTCCAGACCTTATTTCTCTCAAATTCATTCAATTCCTCTTGCATAGCTTCAATCCAATCCTCATCCTCTAAGGCTTCTTCAGTCTTCTTTGGTTCCATTTGAGATAGAAACCCAAACTGGGCAGCAAAGTTAGTTGTAGCCTTTGATCTGGTCATAACCCTTTCTTGGACATTTCCAATGATCTGATCTTGAGGATGATCTTTGAGGAATTTAAATGTTGTAGTTGGAGAATCTGGTTCAGAATCTGAGTGATGTTGAGATCCCTGAGGTGAACTAATCTCCTCAGTCTCAACAGCAGCAACAAACTGTTGATCACTAAGATTTTTAGTCTGAGGAATGTCAGCTCCAAATGGATTGACAAACTCATCATCCTTCTCAGCTTGAGAATCCATTTGAGCATGTGATGGACACACATCATCATCACTATCATCTCCCATGACATACATAGGATTTGATAAGTTGATTTCCTTAGGCCTTTCAAGCTCACTTAGATTGACCAAGTCAGCTTGTCCTTTCTTAGCTTGATCAAGACTGTCTTCATCAAATGAGACATGAATTTATTCTTCTATGGCCTTTCCCCTAGTGTTATACACTTTGTAGGATTTGGAGATGGAGGAATACCCAACAAATATTCCAGGATCAGCTTTGGGTTCCAACTTATGGAGCTGATCTCTTTGATTCAGCACATAGCATTTTGAACCAAAGATATGGAAATAACCTATATTTGGCTTTCTAGACTTATACATTTCATATGAAGTCTTTGCATGTATTTTGACAATGATTGACCTATTATGAGTATAGCAGGCTGTACTAACAGCTTCATCCCAGAAATAGAGTTTCAATCCTGCCTCACATAGCATTGTTCTAGCAGCCTCAATTAAGGTTCTATTTCTCCTTTAAGCAACTCCATTTTGTTGTGGAGTTCTGACAGATGAGAAGTTTTGTAATATTCCCTTTTGCTCACAGAAGCTTTCAAGAGTTGAGTTTCTGAACTCAGTCCCATGGTCACTTCTGAGTTACTTTACAGACAAACCTTTCTACAACTCCTCCTGTTTGATAAAACTTATTATCTCCAGGGCAGCCTCACTCTTGGCTTTTAGGAATATTACCCAGGTGAATCGTGAGAACTCATCTACTATCACTAGTGTGTACTTCTTGCCACTTAGACTTGGAGTACTTATGGGTCCAAATAGATCCATATGCAAAATATGCAGTGGGTCTGTTATTGAAAATTTTTGCTTTGATTTAAAAGACCCTTTATGATGCTTCCCTTGTTCACAAGCTGAGCACAATTTGTCCTTGACAAATGTGATTTTTGGTAATCCAGAGACTAACTCTTTATTGGATAACATATTTATATACTTGAAATTTAAATGAGATAAACGTTTATGCCATAACCAACTCAGCTTAGGAACAGATTGGGAATACAAGCAGGTTTCATTATGGGGATCAGCAGAATTAAGATCAAGTAGATACACATCTCTTTATCTTTTAGCTATTAATACAGGCTTTCCCTTAGCATTATAAATTGTTCCTGCTTTCTTCCTAAAAGTAACAACATTATCTTCATCACACAATTGACTGATACTAATCAGGTTGTGTTTGAGACCTTTGACATATGCAACCCTTTGGAAACTAACCTTGCCAGCTTGCATCTTCCCATAGCCTTTGGTTCTTCCATGGGAGTTGTCACCAAATGTTACTTTAGGACCTTCATCTTCTTCGAAATCACTAAGAAGTCCTTTCCACCTGGTCATGTGCCTTGAGCATCCACTATCCAAGTACCATTTACTTTAACCCTGCACATGATATGAAAACTAAACACATTAGTTTTGTTTAGGAACCCACTTCTTGGTGGGTTCAGATGAGGAGCACTTAGCATCTCCATCTGGTTGAACTGACTGTTCAGCTTGAGCAGGAGCTGAGTCATGTGTAGGCTGATCAGCTTGTTCTTGTTCAGGCCTTAAGATTTCTGCGTGACAGTTCTTAGCCTCATGACCTCTACTTCCGCACTTATAGCATCTCCTTCTTCCAATGATTACAGGAGGTAGAGAGTCTAACAATCCTTGTGAGAACTTACTCTCTGTCATAGGAATGTATGTGGTGGATAACTTTTCAACTTTCTTTGCAAGTTGATTCACTTGATGATCATTGACTTTGGACTTACCTTTGTCAGATCTTTGTTTGTGATCCTTAGAAGTTTGACTAACAACCTTCTTCTCCATGACTTTGGACTTACCTTTGCCATGGTGACTGGACTCACCAGTTTCAATAGGTTTGGACTTACCAAGATCTACAACTTTGGACTTATCATTGTTGTGATTTGACCTCTGACTTACAGTGGTCTTCCTATTCTTGTAACTTCTCTCCGACCTAGATAGAGAATGTTGTCTTTTGCAAGGATTTGGATTTAGCCTTTCTATGACTGAAGTTCTTTGAATAGGCTAAGTGCCTAATCTGTCCAGCACAGACTTACCATGCTGTTTGGATGTTAAGAACTCATTTCCATGATCTTTAGCTTTCACAAACATATTGAATTTCAAGTTTGGATCATGTCTTTTCTCTGAGGCTGACTTCTGATACTCAATCAATTGTCTATCCTCCTCAGAGTTTGTACTTTCTATCTCATCATCAGCTACATAAGCTGCTGTTTGATAGTCACCTCCAAGTACAACCTTTACCTGTTTAGGTATTTGTTGGTTAATGCACTTTTTAGCAAGCATTGATGACTTACACCAAGACTCAGTGACCTTTTGAAGTTGGTCAGCTTTGTATTTAGCTTCCTGAAGTTCTTCACTTAGAAGTTTATTAATGTGTCTTTGGCATTCAAGATCACATTGTGCTTTCTTACCAACATCAATGAGAGATTGATTTTCCTTAATCTCATCTTTAAGTTTAGCTATTTCAGCTTTGAGGTCATTCTGAGACTTAAGGATGGTCTTGAAATCATTCAGCAGATAATCAAAAGCAAGACCCTTTTCTTCATCTGTGTAACAGTAGAAATTACTGACCTTATACATGGAAGCAGGATCTCAATCACTGAGCTTGCTGTTTTCCTCAGCTTCCTTCATGTCAGCTTCAAAGATTGATTCGGACTGACCATAATCAACCTCATCTAATTTTAACTCTTCATCTTCTTGAGCCATAAGACATACATCATCATCTGAGGTAGATGATTATGTATCCCAGGTTTCAGCATATAACCCTTTTGCACTGGGTGTTAGTCTCGATTTGTTTACATTCCATCAGCACTGAAGTCTTCGAAGAAGGTTTCAGTAGAAGAAGCTATCTGAAGAAACGTCTTAACGCACAAATGATGGTCGCATCTGAAAAGCTGAAAGTTTCATCACTGAAACTTTCAGTTAAGGTTTACTGAAGTCTGTCTTCAGCAAATGGTCCCCTCAGTGACGTCATCAACTGTCACTTTCAAGATAGTATTGCGTGATGAGAATCTGTTACTTATCAGTCTACAAGATTGCGACTAGTGTCACTTCATCAACGGCTACGATTGAAAAGGGAAATGTATAAATACTCTTCTCTTTGTTGAGAAGAGTGGCTTGCTCATTCTGTAGGTTCAGATAGCAATAGCTTTGTGCTTGTATTTTCTTTCAAGTTTGTTCTTGAGTTTTCAATTGAATTTAAGAAGTTTGTTCTTCTTAAATTCCAGTCTGTAAGTTTGTTATATCAATATTAACAACCTTAGACATTTCTCACTGCTCTTATAATTACTATTTCCGCACTTAATATTTCTTTAAGTTAGTATTATTCACAATTTGGGAACAACAATTGGTATTAGAGCGGGTACAAATTCTTCAATAATTTGAGATCTGCCGAGATGTCTAAAGTTGACTATAACGACAATGGGTCTTCTGTTAAGCCACCAAAGTTCTCTTCCGAAAATTTTTCCAGCTGGAAGGGAAGAATGCATCTCTATCTTGAGAACTTGGATTGTATGTCTCTATCTGTTCTAGAAAATGGTCCTATCATTCCAAAAACCATTTCGCTTATGAGTGAAGAAGGTGATCTACTGGAACCTCTTCCCAAACCGAGGAACCTATGGACTGATGAAGACAGAAGACAGGTAAACTTGGATGCTAAGATTCGAAACAACATTGCTATCTCACTTCCCAATGATATCTATCATACCATCTCTAATCTGAAAACTGCAAAGGATATGTGGGAAACCTTGTGTATAGCATACGAAGGAACTGAAGAGGTGAAGGAGAACAAAAGGACGAATGTCATCAGGAAGTACGAAAGTTTTTGCTCTAAAGAATCTGAAACTCTTACTGAAGTTTATACAAGGTTACTTGTCTGTTAAATGATATGTTAGAGGTTGGTGTTCAGAGAGAGAAGATCCAAATTCTTAACAGATTCCTGGATGCTCTCCCCAGTGAGTGGGATACCATGTGTCTCGTTCTCAGGACCAATAATAAGTTAAAAAAATTGGACATGAGAAAGCTGTATGGCATATTACTGAATGATGAGCAAACAAGAGCTCAGAAACATGAACTGAAGAGATCAGCTAAGAAGAGTTTAGCTCTGGTTGCAGAAACTGAAGTATCAGCTCAACAATTCACTGAAGATTCCGACACGGAGAAAGAGAATGACTGGGTATCTGAAGGTGAAGAGGGTCATCCAGAGATCAAGGTTGAACGAGCTTTCATAATGAAGAACTTTAGCAAGTTCTTAAAATTCAAGGCCAAAACTAATGATCAAGGGTCAGGAAGCTTCAAATCCACCACTGATAAATCAAAGCTGGAATGTTACAAATGTGGCAAGCTTGGCCACTTCGCTGCTAACTGTATTGTCAAATCCTCATCTAAGAGTTATCCATCGAAGGCTGACAAGTACAAGTCTAAGTACAAGGCACTGAAGCTGAAAAATCAAAGTTCAACTGAAAAGAAGAAAGAGAAGGCAATGATAGCTGTAGAACTGAATTGGACTGACTCTGAAACATCCGATGATGATCAAACTTTCAGAACTATGAGTCTAATGAGAAAAATGATATGTTTGCTTATTTGGTGTCTGATTTAATTTCTGCACATGATGAACAAAACAAAATCAAGAAAATCTTTTCTGATCAACAAAACCTATTTCAGAAAACTGAAACTGAGAACGACACTCTTGTTCGAGAGTCCATTGCCTTGAAAAGTCATCTAGAGCTGTTAACAAATGAACTAAAAATGGCCAAAGCTGAGCTATCTTTAACAAATGATAAACTCAAAGATCACCAGTCTATCATTGATCTCTGGCTCAGTCCTAATAAACTCGCCTTTGAAAGTATCAATCATCAAATGATTATTCAAAGAGAAAGAGTTGGGTTAGGAAAAATCAAAGAAGCTGCCCCATTCAGCAAAAAGTGCAAAAAGGTTGATGAAATGTTTTTCAGTGATTTAACATGTGAAAACATAGGAAACTCAGATATGCTATATAAAAGATTTACTAAGGCAGCCAGTGAAGTTCCTGAATTCAATGAGGAAACAAATTCTGAAATCAGAAACATACGGTTGTCTTCCGATAACTTGTTTGAAAATCAGAATGATTATCAGCAAAATTTTTGCAATCTCACTGAACCTGAACTTACCGTTGTCACTGAATCTGAATCTATTACTTCAACTGAATCTGAACCCATGGCTTCCACCATAACTGAATCCACTTCAGTTCACACCTCCACTGAACCTCTGATAGCTGAAGCTCCACTTGAAACTAATCCTTCAATACAAAATAAAAACTACAAAAGATCGAAAACTCAAAGTCATCAGTCTGAAAAGCCAAAATCAAAAAGGTTGAGCAAATTACAAAAATTTGAATCAACACTGAAGATAATGATGAATCAGTTAAAAGAGTTAACTAGATCCAATACTCAGAAAAGCAATATCAAACGTCAAAAGGATACCAAATCCACACATAAATGATATAAATGTGGTATTAAAGGTCATGAAGCCAAAACATGTGATTCACCTGTTGCTACATGCTGTACTTTTTCTGAGCCCATCAGCAGGTGGGTTCACAAATTGGTTTAATTCTTCGTTAACTTGTGCAGGGTGGTCAAGGAAATAACACATGGTACCTTGACAGTAGGTGCTCCCGTCACATGACTGGATGCAAATCTTTGCTAACAAAAATTACTCCAGTCGATGGTCCACAAGTTATATTTGGTGGAGGAAAATGTGGAAAAACATATGCCTATGGTCAATTAAAGAAAGGTGTTATTCATATCAAGAATATATCTCATGTCACCGGACTTGAGCATAATCTGATAAGCATAAGTCAGATGTGTGATGCAGATTATTATGTTCTGTTAAAAAAAAATACAAGTGTTCCATCAGAAACAAAGAGGGCACTGAAGTCCTACAGGCCAAGAGAATAGATAACATGTACGTTCTCGACTTCAATTCAGTTACTTCTCCCTCAGATGTATGTTTTATCTCACAGTCAGTCAAAGAACTATATTGGTTGTGGCACAAAAGGTTATCTCATCTGAATTTCAAAAATATGAGCAAACTAGCACAAGGGCAACTAGCAAAAGCGTTGCCTAAGATTAGCTATGTGAAAGACAAAGTTTGTCATGCTTGCGAGAAAGGAAAACAAAAGAAGTCTGTTCACAAATCAAAGCACTGTGATCAGATCAACAAAGCATTTTAGTTGCTTCACATGGATCTCTTTGGTCCAGTCAGTACTCCAAGTATCAGTGGTAAGAAATACACTCTTGTAATTGTAGATGAATATACACGTTTTACTTGGGTATTCTTTCTATCTAAGAAGAGTGAAACTGCTGAGATCATAATTAGCTTCATCACAAGAATGAATCGTCAGTACGATATTCATGTCAAACAGCTAAGAAGTGATCATGGTACTGAATTTAGGAACAGAACTCTTGAGGACTTCTGTGAAGAGAATGGGATTGTTCAGAATTTTTCAGCCGTGTACACCCCTCAACAGAATGGAGTTGCTGAAAGAAAGAATCGCACACTAATTGAAGCCGCACGAACCATGCTTGCTGAAGCAAAGATATCATTACGTTTCTGGGCTGAGGCCATCAATACAGCATGTTACACACAGAATAGATCATTGGTAGTTAAAAGACATTTGAAAACTCCTTACGAATTGTTGCACAATAAGATTCCAAATGTTGGTCATTTGAGAATCTTTGGCAGTACATGCTTTATTCTGAACAGTAAGGATCGCCCGAGCAAGTTTGCACCCAAAGCTAATGAAGGGATATTTCTTCGGTATTCTAGCATCTCAAAGGCATACAGAGGGTTCAACTTCAAAAGCAATACAATCCTTGAAACAATGGATGTCACATTTGATGAATTAGATCTTCAGTCAAGATATTCAGATCAAAACACTGCAAATTCAGGCGACTGGGATGCATTGCTTTCTTCTCCATTTGAAGACACTTCAGCCGCTCAGCCAAAAGAAACAGTTTGCGAATATTATGACGATAACGGCATACCTCCTATTACTCCTATACCCATTTCAGTTGAAACATCCTGTAAAACACCAATTCCTGAACCCATAAACTACGAAATACCACTGATTGATTTTGAATCCCAGTCTCCGTCTTCAACTGAAGTTCCCTCCGATCCATTTATTGAAGTAAACTCTCCTATTCCTGAATTCCCAACTGAACCTTCTCTAGTTGAAAATCCAATACCTCCTAACACCAAATGGACCAAAAATCATCCCATTGATCAAGTAACTGGTAATCTAAATGAAGGAGTTCGTACTAGAAGATCTGCAACACCAGGGTTTTGCATGTTTGTTGATTTCATTTCTCAAACTGAACCAAAGAAGGTTAATGATGCTTTAAAAGATTCACACTGGGTATCAGCAATGCAAGAGGAACTGAATGAATTTAAAAGGAATAAAGTATGGAATCTCGTACCACCTCTTTCAAGTTAGTCTGTGATAGGAACCAAATGGGTTTTCAGAAACAAGAAAGATGAATCAGGAGTAGTAATTCGAAATAAAGCAAGACTAGTTGCCAAGGGATACTGTCAGGAAGAAGGAATTGACAATGATGAAACGTTTGCTCCCGTTGCACGAATGGAAGCAATTCGCATATTTCTTGCTTTTGCTGCTCATAAAGGATTCAAAGTTTATCAAATGGATGTCAAATGTGCTTTTCTCAATGGTGAACTAAAAGAAGAGGTATATGTTCAGCAACCTCCCGGTTTTGAAAATCCCAAGTATCCAAATCATGTGTACAAGCTAGACAAAGCACTGTATGGATTGAAACAAGCACCTCGAGCCTGGTATGATACTCTTTCAGCATATCTTCTTAAAAAGGGCTTCAAACGAGGTATAATCGATAAAACTCTCTTTCTTGGTAGGGAAAAAGGTGATTTGCTTCTTGTCCAAATCTATGTTGATGACATAATATTTGGGTCTACTAATGAAAATTTGTGTAAGGAATTTGAAAGAATCATGACCAAAAAGTTTCAAATGAGTATGATGGATGAGCTAACCTACTTTTTAGTCCTTCAAATTAAGCAAACTAAAACTGGTATCTTCATCAATCAAGGAAAGTATATCACTGAATTACTGAACAAGTAGAAATTCACTGACTGTTCAGTCATGAAAACACCCATAGCTCCCAAAACAAAGTTAACTGCTGATCTTGACTGAAAAGCAGTTGACTTGCTTACTTTTCGAGGGATGATTGGTTCTTTGCTCTATTTAACTGCTAGTAGACCTGATATCATGTTTTCCACATGTCTATGTGCTCGTTTTCAAGCAAATCCAAAAGAGTCTCATATGTCTGCTATTTCGAGGATCTTCAGGTATCTGAAGGGTACTCCTAATCTGGGTCTTTGATATCCCAAAGACTCAGGTTTTGATCTAATGGGCTTTTCAGATTCAGATTATGCAGGCTGTCATATGGACAGAAAAAGTACCACTGGAGGATGTCAGTTGCTTGGACGTAACCTCGTCAGTTGGCAAAGTAAGAAACAAAATTCTATTTCCTTATCTACCGCTGAAGCTGAATATATTTCAGCAGGGAGTTGCTGTGCTCAAATCTTATGGATTCAACATCAGCTTGTTGACTACGGTGTTTCTCTTGTCAAGACTCCCATCTACCGTGACAACAATAGTGCCATAGCCATTTCTAACAATCCTGTGCTTCATATGCGAACAAAACATATCGATGTTCGTCACCACTTCATCAGAGATCACATAGCTAAAAATGATATTGAGTTGTACTTTGTTCCAACTGAACATCAATTAGCTGATATCTTTACAAAAGCTCTGGATGAAGCACGATTCAATTATCTTGTTTCTGAACTTGGTCTGCTGAACCTTTGACATCTGCCCGTGTTAAGCTTACCTTGTTGCCAAACGTGGTCGACTGACTTTCACACATCTGAAAGCCTTCAGCTGACAGGTAAGTCTTCTTTTATCCTTATGTTAATAAAATATTGGCTGGATTTGTGTAAACGTGGTTAACGCAATTTTATCTTTATTTGGAGTCGCATTTATTACAGCCGTCATTTCATATTCAGTCTCAATAATAAATAATGATTACTTTCTTTTGTTTTTATATCCTTCTTCCTTCTCAACCTCCTTTATCTTCTTCCCTCCCTTTTCATCTCTTTTCTTCATCCATTGCCCTCTCAACTATGCCTTGTGCACCCAAATCCCCATGTTTGAAGAACACCTTTGTGAATTTTGGATGACAGCCACTGTGATTGATGAGACATCTGACAATCCTAAAATCTCTTTCACTCTGCTAAACGGTAAGCAAAAATGCCGTGTTGATAAATACCTTCTTGCTAAAGCACTTCATCTTCCCACTGATGATGAGTCTCCTTGTGTTTCTTACACAAAATCGGCCAAGGATCTCATTGCCGCATACCTGAAACTTCCTGCAACTTCTTACATCAAGGGGAAAACCTTAGTCAGGAACAAGTTACCAACGGTATGGTATAGTTTCTTCAGTTTCCTTACATTCTGTATGACTGCAAAAACTGGAGGAATGGATCAGCTGGCTGAAAATGTGCTTAGTCTAGGTCATGCGCTGATGTACAACACAAAGGTCGATTATGCTTCTTTTGTCTTTGGTCTTCTCCTATCACTTGTAAAGATGAAAAAGCGCAATTCCCACATTCCTTTTCCCCGATTTCTATCCTTGTTGTTTCGTCAACTGCTGCGACGATCACACTACTATTCAGCCAAGCATCCGGTTGAGTTATCTTCTCTCCCAAATTCTGTCTGGACAAGTACTGGCTCTGCTGATCCCATACCGCTCACTGAAGCTATGATGGAATATGCTCGTACGGATATCTCTCCTACTATTTTAGTCCAAACATCACCTTCTGCTGAACTTGTTGCTCCACTTTCAAATTCAGAGGCAATTGAACAGACTGTTGTTCCTTCCGCTGAACCAATACCTGTCCCACAGAAGAAAAAGTGACGGCTACTCAAGGTACCCGCTTCAGTCACCATTACTGAACTTGTGCCCACATCACATGGAGTTCTTCTTCAAAAGACTTCATCCGCAAAAGGGGCATCCGATTCCAGTCCTTATGTTCAACCAAAATGACTAAACCGTAACACCCCAACTTCTTCTCCTGATACATCTGACACAACACCTACTGATACTAATGTTCAGACTACATCTGCTGCTGACTCTCAAAGGAAAACACCATGAATCCTTCGTCACAAAAGTTCCTCGACTGGACTTTCACCACCTACTACAACAGCTAAGACGATCATTTTTTATCCAATTTCCACTGTAAGTCCTCTTTCCCCTGCTCAAATTACTTCACTCTCATCACAGACCCTTAGTACTCTAGTCGACCCAACTAGTTTACTGGTTCACACTATTGCTAGTGATGTATCGGCTCAACACCAGACCGACTCTGAAGCACACCCTTCTCAACCCTCAAAGAGTTCAGCGGCACCAACTGAACTTCTTGGGTTTTCCTTTGCAACTAATGATACATTCGTCAACCCGTTTGTTATAGTTGCTCAATCACCTTCTACCAATGATGAGTGTAAAATTCCCTCACACTCAGAGGCTCCAAAAACCAATGATGTTGAGGAAATCACACCCTCAACTACGGTTTTCACCACTTCAGTTGTAGTAAATCCCCCTGCTTCAGATGCCACTACTACTGCTAACGTTTCAGTACCACCAACTGGAACTACAGTTCAGCTACAATCCCTTGATAGATCAGTCGTCCCAACTGATCTTATAGATTTTACCAATACAAATGATATCTCAGAACCCACACCCTCTGAGTCTGATGTATTTCACCTCAATGATGAATCAGATAAACCATCTGGTTCTGAGAAACCCCTAACTCATGATGTTTCAGATATCCCTGACACTGAAGTTTTTCCCTTCTCTCCCATCTTGGCCACTGATGGTTCAGCTATCCAACTGAACCTACGGCTACTTCTTATGCTCATGAAGATGTGGTCATACACAAAACTACTACTGAAGCACAGCCTAATATAGCCCCTGATGATTCATTAAACCTAAATGTTTCTATGGCTATACCTACCCCACCTACACCAATTTCTTTTAAAAATATAAACAAAGAACAGGGTCTCATTTGGGATCCTGTCTCTGGTTTTGAGTATCATGTCAATCTTCTACCTCCCACTGCCAATCAAGCTCATCTTGATTGACTGATGGGTTTTGGGAAAGAAATCTCTGCTGACTACAATGCTCAGTTTCCCTCTCTAAAACACGTACTCTCTGATAAATCAGTAACCGATCCTCACGACGGTTCTGACAAATCTGAAACCTCCTCTTCTTCCACTGATCACGACTTTCTTGCTGAAACAACAACCCCTCTGTCACCTCCCATAATACGTTCACCTACTGACCTTGAATAAGGAGTTTCAGTTTCACAACCAACTTCGGGTCACTCTTTTTAAACAACTTCGTGACTATATTGCCAATGGTAATAAACGTTTCAAGGATGTGTTACCTCAGCTTTCCTCCTCTCAGTCATCCTTATCTAAGTCTCTTTCATCCTTTCAAGCCACATTTCTGAAATCCTTCACTGACACTATCTCACAACTTCGAGACTCACTGAAAGCATATCCTTCCAAACGCTATCTTCAGTCCTATCACAAAATGGTAGTCCTGAAAGACATGCAACGTATGCTGTTAGCCACACTAAACAAACACATTGTTCCAAGATTACAAAGGATAGAAGCTGCTACAGTCTTCTCCTCAGCTTCTAAGGGGGAGAAATTTCTGAGATCTTCAGTTGTGGCTAAAGCAATAAGAGCAAACATCAAGAAAAGAAAAACAGAGTCTTTAAGAGATAAGGAAGAAATCAGTCAGTTGAAAGAAACGATTGAGGAATACTCAGTGATCAGAGACAGAAACGAAAAAGAAAGGGAAGAGCTACATAGAATTTTTGAGGAATCCCTAAGTGAACCAGGAGATGAAAGCAACACAAAATTCTCCGAAAGATCTTCTCTTAAGCTTGATTTTAACTTGATGATTCAATCCTCCCCACAGAACATCACTCAACCTGAAACAGCCTTGATTATATATCCCAATGCACCTCTCACTGCTGGAAGTTCACTCTCAGCTTCTGAAACAAAAATGAGAAACGTGGAATCATAGTGGAGATTTCATAGTGGAGATTTCAATGAACAAAAATCGCCTCAAAGTTCAGTACGTTACCAATACAAATCTTACAAAATTCAGTCTCTCCGAATGGATTGAAATTGGAAAATGTTTGAACAAACTGAAACTAACGGAACTTGTTAGGACAGTTAAAAGAAGGCTTTCTTATCTGCAAGAATCCTATGATAAACTGAAAGAACGTTTTCAACCTATTGAAGGTGACTCTGAAAATCTAGAAAAAGATCAACCAATAAAGAAAAGAAGAAGAAAATCTTCTAGAAGATCTCAAGAAGAGACTATAAAGCTTATGGCTGCTGGTATTCTTCCAAACTGCAGAAACATGGACTGTTCAATCCCTCCAGGTTTCGTGTTTATTGACAAACAGGTTCTTAAGAATCCTAGAGGATTTTTCTTCAAATATGCTTATGACAAACCAAGGTTTCAGAGAGTGTCAGAACTGGAAAATGTTGATTGGATGCATCTACAGGCAATCTCATCCTACTTTGATACAAGGGATCCTGACACAGCAGACATTCGCCTGAAGATTGTAAAATTGTTCGACGCCAAGAAGCCCAGAGATACTGAAACTGAAATGTGGGAAGAAAAAGCCAAAGTTATAGAGAGTACTCAAGCACACAAACCTTTAAAGAGTTCTTGATTTTACATGTATTTTATCTTCATGTTTTTATTATCAGTATGTACTGTTTTCTTTACTCTTGAATTTCTGAAAATTACAAAAACATTGAAAAATGAAAAGAATCCAAAAACAAGACAGTCTGGATCATGTACATATGAGTTATATTGAGTAAATAGTTCTATTTGTTTATTCTATCTAAATAATGATGGATTATAAACAAATAGGGGGAGATTGTTAGTCTCGATTTGTTTACATTCCATCAGCACTGAAGTCTTCGAAGAAGGTTTCAGTAGAAGAAGCTATCTGAAGAAACGTCTCAATGCACAAATGATGTTCGCATCTGAAGAGCTGAAAGTTTCATCACTGAAACTTTCAGTTAAGGTTTACTGAAGTCTGTCTTCAGCAAATGGTCCCCTCAGTGACGTCATCAACTATCACTTTCAAGATAGTATTGCGTGATGAGAATATGTTACTTATCAGTCTACAAGATTGCGACTAGTGTCACTTTATCAACGGCTAGGATTGATAAGGGAAATGTATAAATACTCTTCTCTCTGTTGAGAAGAGTGGCTTGCTCATTCTGTAGGTTCAGATAGCAATAGCTTTGTGCTTGTATTTTCTTTCAAGTTTGTTCTTGAATTTTCAATTGAATTTAAGAAGTCTGTTCTTCTTAAATTCCAGTCTGTAAGTTTGTTATATCAATATTAACAACCTTAGACATTTCTCACTGTTCTTATAATTACTATTTCCGCACTTAATATTTCTTTAAGTTAGTATTATTCACAATTTGGGAACGACACTGGGTTTGTCTTCTGGCTTTCCTTTCTTGAGCTGAGTATATTTCTTCTTGTATTTATCAGCTCTGTAAGCATTCTTATCAACAACTAATGTTAATTCCACCTTCTTTGATCTGCACTCAGCAGCAATGTGTCCCTTCTTCTGACAGTTGAAGCACACAGCATTCTTGGGATCAAAAGAACTCTTCCCTTTGCCCCTATCATATCTTCCTCTTTCCCTTTGAGCTCTTCTCAAATGTCTGGCTAGCATTGCCATTTGCTCAGTGATATTCTGAACATCATCAGTATCACCTGAGTCTGAGTCTGAGTGGTCAGCTTGAGATTCTGACTCAGTCTCAGATTCAACAACTAGTGCCTTGGAATTTTTCTTCTTTTTTGTGCAACTAATGCAACTTCAGTTTTATCCAGAGACTCCTTGAGTTGTTGTTGAGAAGTTCTCTTGTGTTCAGTGATCTGTTCATGATTTAGCAGGAACCCATAAATGGACTGTAGGTTGTACACATGCAGTGTTCCTCCAGCCCTCAGTGTTGTGGTTACTTCATTGAACCAATCTGTTCCTCCAGCCCTCAGGTCTGGAACCTTGTCCCTGCCCCTAAAGGTCACTCAATTATAGGCACTAAGTGGGTCTATAGATATAAAATAGACAAGGATGGAGTAATAGTAAGGAACAAAGCCAGACTGGTAGCACAAGGGTATAAGCAAGAAGAAGGAATTGATTATGATGAGAAATTTTCCCCTGTTGCCAGAATTAAAGCCATAAGGTTGTTCCTGGCTTATGCAGCATATAAACACTTCAAAGTCTATCAAATGGATGTGAAAAGTGCTTTCCTAAATGGAAAACTTCAGGACGAAGTCTATGTGAAACAACCTCCTGGCTTTGTCAGTTCAAACATGTCTATAAGTTAGACAAGGCTTTGTATGGTCTTAAACAAGCTCCAAGAGCTTGGTATGATACTCTGTCCACTTATCTACTATCAATGGATTTCACCAGAGGTAGTATAGATAAGACACTCTTTATTAAAAAGAGTAAAGGACAGGTGATTCTTGTACAAATTTATGTGGATGACATTATCTTTGGCTCTACAAATGAATCTCTATGTGATTGGTTCTCCAAAATAATGTCACAAAAGTACAAGATGAGTATGATGGGTGAGATGATATATTTCCTAGGCCTGCAAATTCAACAAAAGCCTGATGGAATATTCATAAATCAAAGCAAGTATGTTCTTGATTTGATAAAGAAATATGGTTTTGATTCAAGTTCAACCATGAGAACACCCATGTCACCAGCTGTAAAGCTGAGTAAAGACTCAGATGGTAAGTCTGTGTGTCAGTCTACCTATAGAGGAATGATAGGTTCATTACTCTATTTGACAGCTAGTAGACCTGATATCATGTTTGCTACATGTGTTTGTGCAAGATATCAGGAAGATCCTAAAGAATCACATCTTCAAGCTATGAAAAGGATCTTTAGGTACCTTAAAGGTACACCAAATCTAGGTATGTGGTATCCAAAAGACTCTATATTTGAGTTAGTTGGTTTCTCTGATGCTGACTTTGCTGGGTGCAAGTTGGATAGAAAATCATCAACTGGAGGATGTCAATTGCTTGGAGGGAAGCTAGTAAGCTGGACTAGTAAGAAACAGAACTAAGTGGCTACTTCAACTGCTGAAGCTGAATATGTTGAAGCAGGAAGCTGTTGTGCTCAAATCCTATGGATGCAGCATCAGCTTCAAGACTTTGGCATGAGTTTCAAGAAAACTCTCATCCTCTGTGATAACCAAAGTGCCATAGCCATCACTTACAATCCAGTTTTCCACTCAAGAACCAAGCACATTGAAATTAGACATCACTTCATCAGAGACATCGTGGAAAAAGGTAAAGTTGACATTAAGTTTATCTCCACTGATGACCAACTAGCAGATATCTATACTAAACCCCTTGATAAAAAGAGGTTTATGTATCTGCTAAGTGAATTGGGTATGCTCAACCCCTAGCTAAGTGTCTAGAATCTGAGTTTTTCAGTTTGACAAAGACTAAGTTTCTTAAGCTGAGTGCACGGTTTATGAATATGTTTTCATAAACTGATTAATCTGTCAAACTGAATGATGAGTTCACACATTTGTTGTTAGTCCCTTGGTGAGAATAACAACAAGCAACAGGTGTGTAGAAGGGGGGTTGAATACACTTTCTGCGGAAATTGAACAAATCAAATAAAAGTGTTACACACAGTAAATCAAACCACATTCAATCGAATGCTTTTATAAAGAAGATGATTACAATGCTTTGAATAAGAAGATGATTACAATAACTATCAAGTAAGCAACTCTTGATATATAACCACCTAATATAAATATCTCAATCTCTCAAACTTAGCTATCTATAATCAACTTATGATTATATATACTGACGACTCTCTAAATAGGATTTACACAGATTGATAACTTACCAATATCACAACCAATGTGATTATTCGAACACACGAATAGCTTGGCAATCTGTGAATATCTTGATCACGTTGAACTGACAAACAGTGATTCAATAATCGTAACACATACGGTGAGGTGAGGATTGGCTCCATAACACTTAGTTGTTATTGGTTCTGAGTCGTACCTCTAAACTTATCAGGAGATAAGTATTTATAATCTTGTTCCTACGGAATCTTAACAAACTAAGACTTAGCCTAATTCGCTAACTAACTATCGGATAATCCGGAATCTTGAATCTTGAGTCTTCAATCTTCAATCTTGATTCTGGAATCTTCTTATCCTTGCCATAGATATAGAGAGATAAAAGATAAATTTAAAGCACATTTAAATTATCTTAAACTGACTTCTTTAGTCGGACTGAGTTACTCAGCTTGAAACTCATCAAGCTGAGTTCTTCGAGAACACACTCGAAAACAAACATGGACTAACATGTATAATTATTAACTCATCCTCAGAAGTCAATTGAATTAACTAAAACATATTTAGCAACTCTATTGAGCTGACTCAGTAATCACGCTGAGTCGCTCAGCTTGAAACTCATCAAGCTGAATACTAAATATATATCTTAGGTGACATACACAGCTTATCAAACACATTGATAATCTTACTAAGATATAGTCTAAGATGATCAAACATATGTACAGCTTACACTCAGCTTATACTCAGTCTGAATCACTATGAGTGTTCAGTCTGACTAAGCTTTATAATTCTGTTTAAGTTATATGTAGAACACATCTTACAAACTTAACTTTGTCTCATCAAATCTAAACTGATGAGATCATTTTCCCAACGGTATCCCTCTATAGCAGTTCAGGGTATAATTTCTTATCCTATTTTAATACTGTTATAAACCTACATGTATTTTTATCTATTATAATTATGATTATTTGTTCTGTTTCCCCACCTGATCTAGTTGTGATCTTGGGATGGGATTTAAGTTTATGTGATTCCGATGTGCTTGTTGTATCCTGTAAATCCCAACACTTAAAAGTTTTATCTTTCACATATTCGAAGTCAAACTGATTCTTTCATTTAAGATAAGGTTTTGTCATCATCAAATAGGGGGAGATTGTTGGGGAGATAGCAATATCAAACCATAATCAAACATGTCTATTAATTAAATAGGATTTGATGTTAACAAAATCATACATTCAGTTTTGGACTTAGATTATTGAAAAACATGTGTTGTTTTTCATTTAGACTTGAAGAACTTACTAAGTATAAAGAATCAACTGAGGATCAGCTGAACTCTAAGTATCAGACGATGGACCAGCTTCAAAATATTAGCCAAGAAGAAAAGACAAGTATAGAAGCATCAGCTGAGCACCTACAAGCATCAGCTGATGATTTACACTCATCAGCTGAGGAACAAAATTGATCAGCTGAGTAGTCAAAAGCATCGGCTGAGCATACAAAGTTGATCAGCTGAGGCCTTTCTTCTATCAGATAAGAAATTCCAATTTACCAAGTCTTTTTTATAAGCTTATTACTATGGATGATCCGCTGATCATATAGATTGATTCACTTATCCTTCATCTGAGTAAAAATACACTTACAGTTTAGAGTTATTTTATCAGCTGAGTCGGTAAAATGTTTTAAACACTTAGTTGTTTTTCATTGTACTTATTCTTGATGGGTTTTGATCTGACCAAACCACCCAATGACACAAACTGGTCAAACCTGGGTTTGATTCTACTGGTTCAATCCTAAAAGCGGAACTGGATTGAACACGACCCTCTAAACACCAAAAAGGGTTAGGATCTTAAAATCAAATGATCAACATAGCTTCTAAACTACAACAATCCATAGACAAGGTTATAAGAGAATATACCTGATCAATAACCAATGGGATTGCTAAAGTAAGTCCACCACTACTGCACCTCCTTGGAACTGGCTGTGAGACCGCTCCTGGATTACCAAAACTTCAACACTCGAAACCAGAGTGTGTGTGTATGCATCGATCACCAATCGCAAACACCCTCGGGTGTTCTTCTCCTTCGGTTTTGACTTGAACGACGAGAGAGAGAGAGTGCGACGTGAGAGAAAGAGAGCCGAGATCGAGAGAGAGAGTTGGTATGGTGGCTAGGGTTATGTTCCTTAATTCCGTTGTCATTTTTTAATCCTTAAGGCTTAAGGATATATATAAGGATTAAATGGATCTAAGCCCGTTTAATTAAAAGCCCACTGGTTTTAATTAAACTTTCAACCTTCTCACTTTAACCCCCTGGACTTTACTAGTTAATTAATTAACTATTAATTAACTGGTCCGTTAAATATTAAAACTTAATATTTAATTTCTCTTTTAAATAATAAATAACTATTTATTATTTATTTCTTTTCTAATAATTAATACAAACTGATTAATTATTTATTTCTCTCTTTTTAATAATTAACACTACTGATTAATTATTTACTTTTTCTCTTCAATAATTAATCCAATCTGATTAATTATTTCCACACAGATTTATGGTGAAATCCAACTGTTCTGATTTGGGTGTGTAGCAGTGTGACCCTTTAGTCTCTTATAACATTGGATACAATATGCCCATTAATCTCTGCACATAATCCAACAGACTCCCACTTGTGCAAGATATGTAATAGTTACTACACATTGTTAGCCTAAGAAGGTCCCTAGCCAGACACTTAGGGTAACCAGGTTATAAGAACTCTTATACCCCAAAGTAACTTGTGATAAAACTTCATAGGCAACCTGCTTAGAAGTAACCTATAAACTAACTGTTTATAAACTAAACTATCATAAACTCCCTATTCATGAATGGGTACGTTTTTATATACACACACATGCATATATATAGGTTTCTCCCTTGCAGCGCGATATTTCAATTTTGAGCATAAGCATGGAGTAAGTCAGCTCAAAGACTCAAAAATTTGGTTCATGACATACTTGATTTCAAAACTGCGTGATAAACGACAAAGAACAAATCAGTTCGTTTGGGCACGGCCATGCACTTACCAGTTTCTATAATCAGTCAAGGGGCCCGGAAATATCTCTTCTAAAAAAAGGTGCAATTACCATCTTGCGTATTTGCATATGGAAATACGGCTCCCACTGAATCTAGAAACGCTCCTTATGACCACCCTGTTACGGCGTGGCGTTAAAACGCGCTAAGAAGACAACAGTTACCGCATCCCAAACCAGATACCTCAGGCTTAAGGATAACCTATGTGATAAATACTTTTGACACAAATCCACGAAGTATTTTATCACAGTGGGTCAATCCAATATTCGTAACCCTAACGAATATCCGTCAATTTTGGTCCGCAAAACCTTTTGCAGCTATATTCGTCATACTTTCGAATCTACCCCAAAATTACGATGACTTTATATCCCTATCATAGTTCCCACCACGATAAGTAGTCACGGATAATGTTTTGAATAAACCTAGTTTATTCCTGTATGAATCAAAACATACAAAATTGTGAAGAATAATGAAACTAATTTCTACACCCTTCCATATTCCGCCCTGAAATAAAGGTGCATAATTTCTACCATTTCATTGACTCGATTCACGGTGTATATCTGAATTACTTATTATTTTACGTTGTAACTTATCACAGATTACAAGGAAAAAAATAGATTATAAACCTAAAACTCAATACTAGCACCCTGAAGTACTTCCTTCTTGGTTTTGCTAGAAATCGTTCTTTCAACCTAAGAACAATTCTAGATTTACTTATTTTATAAAATTCCTTAAACTTGGAGAAACTGGAAATAACTCCTAAGTTTCTGATTTTATAAAACAACCTTCCTGTAATTAAAACTTTAATTACATTTGTAGATATACTGGATTTTATTATCCATTTGAAATGATAAAACTTTCTTACACCTACTTGTAAGAACCTCGAAATTAGATTCCCTGTGTATACCAACACTAATCTAATGTCATTACTAAGAATGTTTAAGAACATCCTATTTCATCATTTCTAACGTTGACCAACCAACACTATTTAATTAAGCTGACTTACTGAAACACTTTAAAATGTGTATAATTTTATTCAAGTCATAACTTGAATCAAAAACTTGCAATGATATCTTTATTGAGTACCTCTCAATAAGTCATGCATTCCTCGGATTAATCCTTCCTCAAGAACTTATTATTTTAGATAACTTCTAAATTATCCGATAATTATATATACTCTAAAGGTTCAATCTTATATTTATCACACTGGTTACAAAAATGTTACTAACTCTGATAAATACATTAGTCAGATGCTCCCACTATCTTTTATGAAAATGTGCATTATTTTAAAACATCCTTTTAGGCCTTAGTCAATCATTGATTATCATGCCTAAAACTTGTGTTCTAAACACATGTTTTAAAACTTAGTTTTTTTATAGGAAACTTGTTTTATGAAACCAAAAACTTGGATCTCTATATATCTATCTTTCTAATTACAGAAAGTGATTTCATTAATCTTATCATAAGTGCAAAGCACTTGTGAATTTCTTCCCCTTAAAACATTTAGTATATAATTCCCTTGATATACTATCTTAAATGTTTTATTAAAAAACTATTTTTACTTAGAAATAATGACTATTATTTCCATTTGTTCAAGACTTTGAACATTTACTTTTTTCACAAAGAATTTAAACATTTGTTAAAATTAGAAAAACTATCTAATTTTATAAACAACACTTGTTTAGTATAGTGGAGCCAGTATTTATGTAACTACAACAAATCATAGCATAGGATTATTATGAATCACTAATCAAGTCATGACTTGACTTATTGTTATTCTTTTAGTCACAACTGGATAAATCGTGATCCATAAAATAAGAATATGTGCACGGATAGAATAATTAAAATTTCCATAAAACCAATCCAAAAATTTCCAGAACAACCAAGAAAAAATGTTCAAAAATAAACTTAAAGGAGTTTAATAAACTAGGAAATAGAAATTATTAATAATATCCGTAAGCTGCACGTGGGATCTCCTTATGCTGGGCCGACTTTCCATCTACTCCTGCAATACACGATTGCAAGACATTAGAATACTCGTAAAAACTTTTACAAGTGGAAAGTGACAAAGAAGCTATTCACACGATACCTGAGGGGCCAGCCTTGCCACCTGCCTCGTGACCCTTCGGGAAATCTCTTTTCCATTGCCCGACCTCACCGCACATGAAGCACCGATTCTCGGTTCTTGCTTTGTTCGGCTTCGGCTTCTTGCCCTTGTTGTCGTTATTAGACCTGGGTGCATTCTGGCTGGGCTGGGCCTTGCCCTTTCCCTTTCCGTTGCGCCCCTTCCTCTTCTTATGTCTTCCATGTCCCACCATGAGAATGTCCTTGGACTTGGTCCCGATACTCTGCTCAGCAGTCTTGAGCATAGAGTGGAAGTCAGCCACGGATTTCTCCATGTTGATCATGTTGTAGTTGACTATAAAAGGCTTATAGTCATCTGACAACGAGTTGAGTATCGTATCAGTTGCTAGCTGCAACGGTACTGGGTGCCCAAGTCTCTCTAGGTGGTCCATGTAACCTTTCATTTTCATGACGTGGTTACTGACCGAGGTCCCCTTAGCCATCTTGCACGAGTTAAATTCTCTGGTGGCATCATAACATTATGTGCGATCTTGCTCCTGGAACATGTCCTTCAGCTGGCAGATCATGTCATAGGCAGGAGTCTCCATCATGCTAGATTGTAACTATGGACTCATAGTTGCAAGCATGAGGCAGCTGACATCCAGGTCGTCATTGGAGCGCTTCTGAAAAGCCTCCCTGACGTCTGCCCTAACATTGCTGGCAGGAGGATTACCTAGAGGTTGTTCTAGGACATGCCACTTTCTCTCGTTCCTAAGCACAATTTGGAGATTTCTCTCCCATGTGAGAAAGTTTGGACCGGCAAGCTTGTCCTTCTCAAGGATGGAGCGGAGAGAGAGATTGTTAGTACTAGTAACGTTTGTTGCCATCTACAAATTAAAAACTCGGTTTAATTAGTAATTGCAGATAAACTTTCTAATCATATATCATCAAACCCATAAATAATATATATTAGACCTAGGACCCATATTTCACATACTTGACGCATGGTTTGGGCACTTCCCGCCAAGTCATGCTATTTCTGGTAGGTAACACCCTGTACCAATCGTACCTAACTGATACGACTCCTAGAACCTCGTAGAGCACTTAGACCCAGTCTAGTATGTTTAACTCTACTCTAGTGCTTTTTGGGCCGGGATTCCCGATTATCACCAAAATAGATCGCACCACCTAAGACAGCATGAATTTTGGCCGAGACTCCCGATTATCGCAGAATCTTTCATGCCCCTTCCTGCAATGGTTTGAACCCGGATGCCCAAGGTTTGGGCACTTTCGACACCCGAGTACCGTTTAACAGCAAGGGTGTACCATTAGGTGGGTAGCACACTGATATAAGATTTTCTTGGGTTTTATAATTAAGTTTAAAACTTAATTTTCCAGTTTTTGAAAAACCATTTCAAAACTAACTGTTTTAAAAAAATATACGATTTATATGTGTACCTAAACTAGGTGCACAAAACGGCCTTTATAAGTTCCAAACATATAATTTTGACAAAACTTTAAATTTATAAAAATTTAAATAACACGACTAGCAACCTGTAGTCGTATTCTAGTTTGTCATAAAACGTGGTTTTTCACTGTTTAATAACAACCTGTTATTAAATCCCTTTTTATTTAGCATCATATAAATGTCACATATCTATATGAAAAACAGTAAATAAAAGAACCACAACCATGCAGATAATAATAAGCATATAAAACCCTATAGTTTTGTCAACTAATCCTAAGGTCAAACCTAAGGATAAAATGACTTGGATTAGCCTTCTTGATGTGTTGCTCCCACTAGCCTTGACACCTCCCCGAAGTGTCCGTGCTTCGCGTAAAGAACGCCATTTACTTCATCACCTTCTTCGAGTCCATTTCGGTCGAGGGATTAAACTACTACTAATCTATTACAAATACAATATTGAATGGGGTTGTAAGTGGCACGCATGCCTCCCCGAACCAGTGCAATATTACAAATATGAAAGGGATTGTAATTGACACGCAGGCCTTCCCAAAAACAAAAAAGAAGAAAAGGAAAAACGAGTCCTAAGTCGGCAAAACTATAGCTATATGTATCAGAACCACACAATTATATATAAACACTATATATAAAAACTAACCACGTAGTTATAATATATAAACAATAAACTGTGTTGTTAAGCACATAACCTGATTTATTCAAACATTCTCATGTACCCTTTTGATTAATACCTATTTGACCAAAGTAGTTTTTCAACAAAAAACTTTGAGAAAACTGACTTCATTCGAAAACTTGAATGAAATCTCATGTCGGGCTTTTACTAGTTTTCCAAAAACTTAAAACCGACAACCTTTGGTCAATTAAAATATTATCTTATTTGTTTTCTCCATTTCGTTATATAAACGTTGTCCTTTTTAGAATTTATTTAAGAACGACTAAACTAGTCATAACAAATAAATATCTAAAATTATATATTTTAATTAAACTAATTAAAACATATAAAACTAGTTTATATAACATCTTATTAATTATATAGCTAAAAATTAATAATCCTTTTGCATTAATCCGAGAAACTATTTGGACCAACAACTCCTGGACCGAAACCCCGTTAACCCGAAAATCCCACTGGGCCGAAACCCCGTTAGATCCGTGACCCACTCGGACTGGAGAACCCACTGAGCCGAAGCCCTGTTGGGCCGAGAAACTCCTTGGGCTGAGAACTCATTTGGGCAGAGGCCCAATAGGCCTTAGCGCCGCTAAGTCCTTTTAGCGCCGCTAAATCCCTTTTAGCGCCGCTAACGGTCACGGTGATGGTTTCGGTTCCCATTTCCTGATTAACACATAAAATGTTTTAAATCATTTTAACCAATTAAAACTAACTGTTTTAATATACTAAATAAAAACTGGATTTAATTCAAAAACCAAAAACTATTAATTATTAATTTTAACAAAACTTGTTTTATTAATAACTAATCATCCTAAAACGAGATTTTTAACCCTTTTGAACACAAGGTTCAAAAAACTGGTTAAGATCAAGTTTTAGATAAAAGGTTTATACTTTTTAACCGTTTAAACACAAACCTGGTTAAAACCTAACTGGTCAAAATCAAACATTTTATTAACTGGATAAAAAAAAACAGAAAAACTTGTTTTTATCCCTTATAGTTTTTTTTTTCCCGAAAATTATGAGGAGAAGAAACAAGATGAAGAAGATCATTCAACTATCAAACAAACCAACTAATTAGATAAACTAGGTTAGACTGATTAAACAAACTGTTTAATTTAAAAATTAATTCAAACTTATCCTTATCCAAAAATCATGATCCTTTTAACCATTCAAACTAACTGTTTGAATTTCCTGATTAATGGGATAAACCTGATAACAAAAACAAATTGTTTTGTTACCTACTTGATTTTCGAAAATCTCAAGAACAAGTAGAGAATTAAGAACAAAACCTTAATCTAAAAACCAGATAAAACTAGAAACTATGGATCATAGAGCCGAGGCTCTGATACCACTGAAGGCTTTTGATCTGACCAAACCACCCAATGACACAAACTGGTCAAACCTGGGTTTGATTCTACTCGTTCAATCCTAAAAGCGAAACTGGATTGAACACAACCCTCTAAACCCCAAAAAGGGTTAGGATCTTAAAATCAAATGATCAACATAGCTTCTAAACTACAACAATCCATAGACAAGGTTATAAGAGAATATACCTGATCAATAACCAATGGGATTGCTAAAGTAAGTCCACCACTACTGCACCTCCTTGGAACTGGCTGCTAGACTGTAACACTGTACTTTTTAAACATATACTTAATAGATACAAAAGATTTAACTTGTTTTACACAACAAAACTTTTACAGTGTTAATCCAAAACAGGCTCTAAACAAAAACTTTGACATCAGAGTTTGGTCTGTCCATATTCCCAGTCCAAAGCATCAAGATCACCTCAGAGGATATGCAAAACAATCTAGTGGGGAATTAGCACAAAGCTAAGTGAGGGAATAAATATCTAAACATACACAACGCAAATTTGCCCAAACCAAATAGCTCATGAATCCCAGGAGAACCGGCGGTGTTGCAAGCACCTACAACCAAGGTCGGCCAAAACCAAGGTTTACCGATAGCCTTGCTAACATGGATAACAATACCATCCCCCTTGAGTACCTCAACGGTACTGCAAGATCAGATACTGTAATCCCCCAAGCAATAGGCCCAGCATCATACTGATCTCCAAATTAACATGTATATACAATCCAAACAAGAGCATCCCAAATAGGATATCATATCCTGTATATCCGAAGATATAAATCCACTCACCAAAGTCTTCAAAACCTTGGCACACTCAGATGACTAAATTCACCGAGCCTTCTCAGTTCCTGAGATTGAAGTAACCCAAGTCAGCATTCAATTTATAATACTGATCCAAAATAGATATCATATCTAACCATGTTAATCATGTATGTGCACATATGCATATATATATATATATATATATATATATATATATATATATATATATATATATATATATATATATATATATATATATATATATTCATCATACATAAACCCAATAGATATACGATTCATGATTATCTTCAATTCATCAATTCCGACTAAGTTTAAATCCGATTATAGTCGGATTCCGAGTAAATACCCAATTCCGAGAGAATATAAAGACATTCCACAGAGTTAATCGGATTCCGAGTAAAATGGCAATTCCGAGAGAATTGTTAAGGCATCTGATAATTTAGTCTGATTCCGACACAATCCAAATCCGAGTAAACTTCTATCCGATTCCGAGTAAAATGGCAATTCAGAGAGAATGCACAATCCGAGATAAGACACAATCCGAAAAAATGAAACAAATCCGATAGAGTTGAATTCCGACAAAAGTGTTAAGGAAATTTCATAGATGTTTAGTCGGATTCTTCCAATACCGAGACATTCTATCGGTATTCACCAATACCGACTGATTCATACCAAATTCCGACAAAATCATAACTCAGCTCATAATTTGATTTCTAATCGAATTATCATCTGATTTCTAACATGAAATTGTTCTAAATTTCCAGAAATCATTCTAAGCATATAAACAACATAACTTCATAATAATTTCTAACATGCAATATCCTAAGTTCATCAAATCACCAAGAACAATCGGATTTCATGTATATCTACAAAACCGAATACAAACAATAATTAACAATTACATTTCAGTAATCTAACCTTGCAATGTTATGAATTCAGAATCCTAATTGCATACAAGACGTGAAGATCAAATATCTAATTCTTGATTCTTTCTTTTTCTTTTCTCTTTCTCGGCCGAGAGCTCACAAGCACACACACACACTATGTCTATTTTTACACACAATGAGGTATGGTGGTGAGAGTGATTACCTATACTCACTACCATCGGTCACAACCCCCCCCCCCCCCACCAACCCAATATAATATAATTATTTACTAAAAATAAGAAAACAACTTACTATGACCAATTATCAATTATAACATATTCCAATTAAATTCAATAAATCAAATTAAATCTCAAACTTAATTTAATTAATTACCTTAATTAATCTAGGCCGGCAAAGAGGGTGTTACAAATCTTCCCCCTTAAGAAGATTCCGTCCTCGGAATCTCTTCGCTCTCAAACAAAGAAGGATACCGGCTTCTCATATCAGCTTCAGTCTCCCAAGTCAAGTCTGAACCTAAACTGTGCTTCCACTTGACCAAAACCATAGGTATATGTCTCTTTCTTAATTTTGTCACTTTACGGTCCAACAGATCAACTAGTTTCTCAATAAGTTTCTGATTCAAATCCACACGAAGATCCTGAATAGGAAGAACCTGCGTCTGATCTTCTACAATACATTTGTGCAAATAACATACATTGAAGGTATCATGAATACCTGCTAGTTCATCAGGAAGATCCAAAGCAACAACCTGATCATTAACCACTCTTCTGATTCTGAAAGGACCAATATAACGGGGAGCCAATTTCCCGCGTTTACCAAATCTGATTACACCCTTCCAAGGAGATACTTTCAAATAAACCATAACCATTTCCCCCTCTACAAACGATACTGGTCGACGACGCGGATCAGCATTCATTTTCTGTCTATCCCTTGCAGCTTTTAATTTATCACGAGCAATTGCAACCTTATCAGCTGTCATCTGTACAATATCCGGTCCTGCAAATTGCTTTTCCCCAGCTTCTAACCAACAAGTCGGAGTTCTACAAGGACGACCATATAACATCTCGTATGGTGGCATGCCGATGCTACTGTGATACAAATTGTTGTAAGCAAACTCAACCAAAGGCAAATGTGAATCCCAAGAACCCCCAAACTCTAACACACATGCCCGAAGCATATCTTCTAGCGTCTGAATAGTTCTTTCTGATTGACCATCTGTCTGAGGATGATAAGCTGTACTCATATTCACCCGGGACCCCAATTCTTGTTGCAGTCTATTCCAGAAGTTAGATACAAACCTCGAATCTCTATCCGAAACAATGGACAATGGAACTCCATGTCTAGATACTATCTCATCAATGTACAATTGAGCCAGTTTACTTAAAGGTGTAGTTTCAGCAGTAGCAAGAAAATATGCACTCTTGGTCAATCTATCGACTATAACCCAAATCATATCATGACCTCTCTGAGTTCGTGGAAGTTTAGTTACAAAATCCATCGTAATGTGATCCCACTTCCACTCAGGTATATCCAATTGCTTCAATGACCCATAAGGTTTCTGGTGTTCAGCTTTAACTTGAGCACAGATGTGACACATCCCAACGAACTTAGCTATATTTGTTTTCATAGTTGGCCACCAATACCGAGTCTTTAAATCAAGGTACATCTTTGTACTACCCGGATGTATCGACAATCTAGACTTATGAGCCTCATTTAGAATTAATTCTCTCAAACTACCAAATTTCGGTACCCACACTCGCGCATGATAAACCTTTAAACCACGCGAGTCAGAAGTTAACTCATGTTTCCATTTAATCATTAGTTCATCCTTCAGATTATCGTCTTTCAGAGCTTCAAGCTGTGCAGCCAAAAGTAGATCCACTAAATCAGACTTGATTTCCAATCGCATAAATTTTACAGTATCCGAAGATCCCTTTCTACTGAGTGCATCTGCAACTACATTAGCCTTTCCAGGATGATACTGAATATCACAATCATAATCTTTGATCAGTTCTAACCAACGATGTTGTCTCATATTCAATTCCCTCTGAGTGAACACATACTGCAGACTCTTGTGATCAGTGTAGATAATACATTTGGTTCCATACAGGTAGTGTCTCCACAGTTTCAAAGCAAATACCACGGCTGCCAACTCCAAATCATGAGTCGGGTAATTTCTTTCATTCGGTTTCAACTGCCTCGAAGCATACGCAATTACCTTACCCCTCTGCATTAGAACACAACCTAATCCATCATGGGAAGCGTCACAATAAACAACAAAGTCTTCCGAACCCTCGGGTAAGGAAAGAACAGGAGCTTGACACAATAGTTGTTTCAACGTCTGAAAAGCACTCTCCTGAGTTGAACCCCACTGAAACGGAACATCTTTTCTGGTCAAATTGGTTAATGGACCAGCAAGCTTAGAAAAATCTTTAATAAATCTGCGATAATAACCCGCCAATCCAAGAAAACTCTTTATCTCAGTTGGTGTTTTCGGAGCACTCCACTTCATCACTGCCTCAATCTTGGACGAATCTACCTTGACAAATCACATGCCCTAGAAATTGAACTTCTCGCAACCAAAATTCACATTTTGAAAACTTGGCATATAATTTGTTTTGTTTTAGAATCTCCAAAACCTGTCTCAAGTGCTGATCATGTTCATCCTCTATTTTCGAATACACCAGAATATCATCGATGAACACGATGACAAATTTGTCTAGAAAAGGTCGGCATACATGATTCATCAAATCCATAAATATGGCAAGAGCATTCGTCAAACCAAATGGCATCTCCAAGAACTTGTAATGACCATATCGAGTACGGAAAGCAGTCTTAGGTATATCCTCCTCTGCTACCCTGACCTGATGATAACCAGATCGTAGATCAATCTTTGAAAAGTAGGAATCCCCTTGTAACTGATCAAACAGATCGTCGATTCTGGGCAACGGGTACCTGTTCTTGATGGTTGATATTGTCAGAAATATACATAAAATATATATCTGATATTTGACAATATCTGGTTTTTATTAAGAAAATATAGCCAAAATAATCTTTAAATGTTCCCTTATTTTATTTAAGGCTATTTCAGGTACACATTACAGAAAAATGGATAACGTGCGTCAAAACGAGAAAACACCGCACAAAAGATGGAGATATTATGAAAATGTAATTTACGCGCCGCGTACCCTATCTTATTCCGCGACGCGGACCCAACGAATTATGTTACAACAGAATGCAAGTTGTCATCGAATCTTGTCAGGGAATCTTGTCAGGAATATTTCCGCGCCGCGGAAATGGATCGTTACGCGGCGCGGAAATTGTCGAACTTCCTCTATAAATAGATGCCTTCGGTTTCAGATGCAGAGGAGAGCTAGAATTCGATAACCAGAGCTATACTCTCGTATACTCTCGTCCCAGGCTCAGTAGTTTAGTAAATCTTAGTTTCAATATGTAATATTTAGCGTAAATTACGTTCGTATGTTCGTTAGTTGCTATTTCAAGTTCATTTCCGCATTCCAGAAGCATGTACCTGTGTTTCAAGATCCAGAAGCTGTAATATTCATCTTCCTTCTATAATCTACATATTGGTACTTGTTTTCTTAAATATGTCTTCGTATTCACGTATTCCAGTCATAATGAGTAACTAACTTTTCATTACCTCGTTATGATGAATCCAGATCAGTAAAAATATGTAGTTGTTATACACAAGTTATGTTAGAATGATTTTAATAAAGACATGATATTTTTGAATTAATGAAACATATATTTGGTTATTTTGTATAAAACTATCAGCTCATGCGGGTATTCGGCATTGTAAATGTTGGAAAACCATTTGCTTAGAATATCTGTATCTTTATACATATATATTCAAACAAACTCATAATTATATGCATTTGCTCATAGACCCACTTGAGGTGTACGATACGTATAAGTTTGGTATATGTATATAAGGATATTTGCTCATAGACCCACTTGAGGTGTTGAACTGATATATTATCTTAATACCCAAATATATATCTTCTTACCGGATGTTGACCAACGATGGTATTTACTTTATCTGTTATTTCGTTAAAAGATAAATACTAACCTTTTAAGTAAAACGGGATAACACCCGGAAAGCAAGGTTTTATCTAACTAATGTTTTAATAATTTAAAGATTAAATCGGGATTATCTACATTTGACACTAAAAAGATAAATCATGTTTTAAAGACAGTCTTTGTTAAATCAGTATTTCATAACTGGATTAGTTAACATTACTAATTAATATTGATTTGGAAGATTCATGACGGGGTATCTTGTTTTTCATTTTACTTATTTCAATCTGTATTTCTGCTTAGTTATTGTTCCTTTTAAAAGTTATTAATATTGTTTTAGTTTTAACTACATGTTCCTTGTAGTTAAACTCCATTCTTCCCCATAATTATTGATAGCTAGACAATAGGTTCGGATTAAAGTAACAACAGTTATCGCTTACCCGTGTTCGATAAATCTTCGGTCTTACCAGTAGCCTATATTACATACGTGGGTGCTCTGCCCGTGTGCGTTTATGTAGATTAATAGTAATTCCAAATTAAAACCTTTCCGTGACATCATTTCGCGTACTTGAGACGTATATCGCACGCACACCAAGGTTTTTGGCGCCGTTGCCGGGGAAAATTATTGATACTGTTGTAAAATTATTTGAATTATTGATTTAGCACTAGTTAATTAAAATACTCAACAAAACTACTTGATTAAGTGGTGTCTAGAATAACTGAATTGGCTTAGGTTGCTGGATTTCCGAAAGGTGCCGAAAGGATCCTGCCTACCAATCGACTTACCTGGCCACTCTTTTAAGTAGCAAAACATAAAATTATTTTAAAAGTGACTCGTTCTTCGTCCGCTGAAATTGTTAATCCTTTTCCTGAACCTGAACGAGAATTTCATCATCGTCGGCAAAACTCACGCAGAAGAACCGTAATGGCTGAAAATCCACCTCCGCCAGTTACGAGAACAATCGGTGAATATGCGCTACCCGATGTCAATTCTATTCATCAAAGTGTTATCAGACCAACCATTAATGCCAATAACTTTGAGATTAAACCTAATGTCATTCAAATGCTTCAAAACTCCGTTCAATTTCATGAACTTCCGAATGAAAATCCCAATGATCATATCTCAAGTTTCTTAGAAATCTGTGATACTTTCAAAATAAATGGTGTCTCGAATGATGCTATCCGATTACGTCTTTTTCCCTTCTCATTAAAGAAGAAATCCAAACTCTGGCTTAATTCCCTTCCAGCTGGTTCCATCACTACATGGAACGATTTGGTCGAAAAATTTGTGCTTAAATATTTTCCACCTTCGAAAACGACCAAATTACGGAATGATATTTCATCCTTTAGTCAGCAAGATGGAGAATCCCTTTATGACACTTGGGAAAGATACAAAGATCTTCTTAGAAGATGCCCACATCATGGACTACCCCCTTGGTTAGAAGTCCACACTTTTTTACAATGGGTTGTCCAATGAAGCTCGTCAAATGATTGATGCTGCTGCAGGAGGAGCTCTTACAAGCAAGACCCTAGAAATGGCTTATGAACTCATCGAGGAGATGGCAATGAATAATTACCAATGGCAATCTCCAAGAGGTTCGCAACCCAAATCATCGGGGATAATTCCAGTTGATCATGTCAAGCTGCTATCTTCACAAGTGGAGGCATTATCTAAAAAGGTTGATAGCATGAAGGTTAACTCGATTCAAACTCTTTGTGACCTTTGTGAAGGACCCCATTCAAGCAAAGATTGTCAAAATTGCAATGTTTATGCTTCTCAAGAAGAAGTAGACTTCATAAGCTCTCAACAAAGACCACAGAACAATACATTCGACTATAATCCACCATACCATCCAAGTAACCGAAATCATTCGAATTTCAGTTACAGAAATGCATCTGTAAGTTTAAATCCATCACCCCCTGGAAACCGACCTCCGATACAACCAAATCCACCTTACCCTAATCAAGGTCCGGTTCAAAATCAATTCCAACCTAGACCAAACCAACAGTTTGGGAATCAAAATCAACAATTCAATTCTAATCTGATTTCCAACAAAATTTCCAATATGGAAAATCTTCTTGAAAAATTTGTCTCTGTTTCAGAAACACGTTTTCAACAAATTGAAACTGACATTTGAAATCAACATGCCTCGTTAAAAACATTTGAAAATCAATTAGGCCAAATTTCGAAAATGTTATCCGAACGACCATCTGGTTCAATTCCGAGTAATACGGAGAAAAATCCAAATGCTCACGTTAATGCCATAACATTACGAAGTGGAACAACCACGAAACCGACGTTCGATCCCAAAAAATCCAAAGAATCTGAAAAGGAAATTCCTGAAGAGAAAATAGAAGAACCTAAGGAAAATCAAGAAATCATCAAAGAAAAATCTTCAGTTCCAGAATTCAAGCCAAGAATTCCTTATCCTCAAAGACTAGCAAAAGAAAAGATGGAAGCTCAGTATGGGAAATTCCTGGAATTGTTTAAACAACTCCATGTTAATATTCCATTTATTGAAGCTCTATCTCAAATGCCAAAGTATGCAAAGTTTTTGAAGGATATTCTGAGTAACAAAAGAAAGTTGGAAGATCTTTTTACTGTAAATTTAAATGATGAATGTTCTGCTATTCTTCAGAATAAGTTACCAATCAAAAAGTCTGATCCAGGAAATTTGTTAATTTCGTTCCTTATTGAGAATCTATCTGTTACTAATGCATTAGCAGATTTAGGTGCAAGCATAAACTTGATGCCTTATTCTGTATATGCAAGACTAGGATTAGGTGAGCCTATTCCTACTAGAATGTCTATTCAGTTAGCAGACAGATCAATTCAATTTCCGAAAGGCATAGTGGAAAATGTTTTGGTTAAAGTTCAAAATTTCATTTTTCCTATATATTTCGTCATATTAGATATGGATGAAGATGCCAATATTCCCCTTATATTAGGTCGTCCATTCTTAGCCACAGCCGGGGCTGTGATCGATGTCTGCCGTGGGAAATTAACTTTGAAAGTTGATGATGAGGAAGTTACTTTCGATATTAACAAATCGATGAAACACTCCTCTTCTCAAGACGATGTTCTTTATCTTGTCGATATCTTTGACCAATGTGCTCAAAATCCAATTCCATCTTTCATACAAAAATATGATTTCGAAACTCAATTGCTATGTCATAATGTGAGTCAAGTATCTGAATTCTTTGAAAAATCACAAGACAATTGTGATAAAACTGAAGATACGGATTTACATAATGATAATTCTGATTCCGAAGCATTCAAGACTCTTGAAACAACTGAACTTAACAAATCAAAACCATCTGTTATTGAACCCCTGTCTCTTGAGTTAAAAGAACTTCCTTCTCACTTGGAATATGCATTCCTTGAGAAAGATTAGAAATTACCTGTGATCATAGCATCTGATCTTAAAGAAGAAGAAAAAGCTAAGCTTATACGGGTATTGAGAAAATACAAAATTGCCATTGCATGGAAGCTTTCAGATATAAAAGGAATAAATCCTTCTTTTTGTACACATAAAATTTTCATGGAGGAAAATTACAAGCCATGTGTACAGAGACAAAGAAGACTCAACCCTAACATGCAAGAGGTAGTCAAGAAAGAAGTAATCAAACTACTCGATGCAGGCTTGATTTATCCGATTTCAGATAGCCAATGGGTTAGCCCTGTTCAAGTAGTCCCAAAGAAAGGAGGAATGACCGTTGTGGTAAATGATAAAAATGAACTGATTCCAACCCGTACAGTTACTGGTTGGCGTGTTTGTATAGACTATCGGAATCTCAACGAGTCGACAAGAAAAGATCATTATCCTCTTCCTTTCATTGATCAAATGATAGAGCGTTTAGCAGGAAATTCGTTCTATTGTTTTCTTGATGGTTTCTCTAGATATTTCCAAATCCCGATTGCTCCTGGAGATCAAGAGAAAACCACATTTACATGCCCTTATGGTACTTTTGCCTATCGAAGGATGCCTTTTGGGTTATGTAATGCTCCTGCTACTTTTCAAAGATGCATGACAGCAATATTTCATGACTTATTTAAAGATGCTCTTGAAATTTTCATGGACGATTTCTCAGTCTTTGGAAATTCTTTCAATTCTTGTCTTAAGAATTTAGAGAAAGTGTTGTCAAGATGTGAGAACACTAATCTCGCGTTGAATTGGGAAAAATGCCATTTCATGGTACGCGAGGGTATTGTTCTTGGTCATAAAATCTCTAGTTCGGGAATTGAGGTTGATAAAGCTAAAACTGACATTATTGCAAAATTACCTCCCCTGACTAATGTCAAAGCCATTAGAAGTTTCCTTGGCCATGTTGGCTTTTATCGAAGGTTCATTAAAGATTTTTCAAAAATCTCCAAACCTTTGACTAAGCTATTGGAAATGGATACTCCTTTTTGTTTTTCTCCCGAATGTTTAACTTCGTTTAATTTATTAAAGGAGAAACTATAAATGCACCTATACTTGCTAGCCCTGATTGGTCTTTACCATTTGAAATAATGTGTGATGCTAGTGACTATGCAGTAGGTGCTGTCTTAGGACAAAGAAATGAAAAATGATTTCATCCAATTCATTACGCAAGTAAAACCTTAACCGATGCCCAAGAAAACTACACTGTAACTGAAAAAGAACTCTTGGCAGTCGTGTTTGCTTTTGATAAATTTCGATCCTACTTGATTTTATCAAAAACAGTGGTTTTTACTGATCATTCCGCTCTTAAGTATTTGTTCGCTAAACATGATGCGAAGCCTCGATTGATTAGATGGATACTCCTACTTCAGGAGTTTGATATCGAAATCCGTGACAAAAGAGGTGCAGAAAACTTAGCGGCAGATCATCTTTCGCGGCTTGATAATCCGACCTTAGAAGCTCTCGATGAAACTGTTATTCATGATACTTTACCTGATGAATTCCTTTTGAATTTATCAATTATTGATGACACTCCTTGGTTCACCGATTTCGCGAATTATCTAGCAGGAAGAGTCATGAGAAAAGGACTCACTTATCAACAAAAGAAGAAATTCTTCTCTGATCTGAAACACTATTTCTGGGATGATCCTTATCTTTTCAAGATAGGATCTGATTCCATCATTCGAAGATGTGTAAATGAGACCGAAGCAAAAAGCATTCTTGATCATTGCCACAAACGACCTACTGGTGGTCATAATGGACCTGGATACACTGCTAAGAAAATCTTAGATTCAGGATTTTATTGGCCAACCATTTTTAAAGATGCTTTTGTTTATGTCAAATCGTATGATGCATGCCAAAGAGCAGGAAACATCTCTGCCAGAAATGAAATGCCTCAAAATAACATTCAAATAACTGAAATATTTGAAGTGTGGGGTATTGATTTCATGGGACCTTTCCCAAACTCACATGGAAATAAGTACATCCTTGTAGCAGTTGATTATTTTTCCAAATGGGCAGAAGCACAAGCTTTGCCTACCAACGATGCAAGGGTGGTTTCAAAATTCTTAAAAAAGTTATTTTCTTGATTTGGAACCCCAAAGGCATTAATCAGTTACCGGGGCACTCATTTTTGTAATTCACAACTCGAGAAGGTATTGAAACGACATGGGATAACCCATAGGCTTTCTACACCTTACCATCCGCAAACGAGTGGTCAAGTCGAAGTCACAAACAGAGGATTAAAAAGAATTTTGGAGAGAACCGTGGGTAATAATCCAAAAGAATGGTCCGATAAGCTAGATGATGCACTTTGGGCATTCAGAACAGCATATAAAACACCTGTTGGTACTACACCATATAGGTTGGTTTATGGCAAAGCATGTCGTTTACCAGTTGAACTCGAACATAAAGCATATTGGGCTCTTAAAAAGCTAAATCTCGATGTTTCGACTTCAAGAGAAAAGCGTTTGCTCGATTTGAATGAACTCGATGAGTTGAGGCTACAAGCATACGAGAATTCAAAATTATACAAAGAAAGAACAAAGAAATACCACGACAGCCGACTGAAGGACAAAAGAGAATTCCAGCCGGGAGATCGTGTTCTTTTGTATAATTCCCGTCTTCGCTTGTTTCCAGGAAAATTAAAGTCAAGATGGACTGGTCCTTATGTAGTGCATAAATCATATCCTTATGGTGCCGTTGATTTGGTAAACTTTGAAGGTAACATTTTTAAAGTTAATGGTCACCGTGTGAAACACTATTTAGGCATTCCACTTGAAAATGAACCAACTGAGGTACTAATGCTTCAGTCTGAGTTTCTTTGATAATAAAGAAACATTTGTCTTTTACCGGGAGACAAAAAAGAACTGGAAATGCTTTCAGTAGGATATTTTGCTTTACTTTCCTGTTTTTATTTTCGTACTAATTTGCCTTTAGTTGTTAGAGTAAAAATTATTGATAGAGATGGACAGAATATGAAACAATTTAGAAGAGCTACAGGAACTTCTGTAGAGGAACATCACGCTCTGCAATCAAACAGAGAGCAAGAAAAGTAGGATAATGTTGAAAATATGATGTGCCTATACAATCAAAGTCTTACAAGGAATTGCTGACAATATCACAATCTGACTGCGCTAGTGCATTAAGGGATGATCCGTTTAAGCTAAAAGGTGAAAAGATAATCAGGTCGAAAAGCAATGCTAGCGAGATGGTTAAGTATTTTTGTCAACTCCAAGTAAGTAAGTTACATCAAAAACCGCATTAAGGTATGATCTATTCCTGCTTATTATTACTAAAGTTGCTTTCATATTGTCAATAATTAGTCTTGAAAATCTGACTCTAAAAGATTCCGCATTTCAAAGCGTTAAACTGTTCGCTTACATACCGTACAAATAGTATGTAGCTTGTTTATATTGTTTTGTTGTTTGTTCGTAGCGTAGTTGTTTTTTCCGTATTATTCCTTGTCATTTTGTCACATATCAAATAGTGTTGTGTGTTAAAACGTTCCTAAGTGTTTAAATTCGAAAACAGAACGAAAGGTGCAAAATATTTCCATTCGTCATTTTCCGCGCCGCGGAGAACATTCTCCTACGCGATGCGTAAATTATCGAACAACTTTTTAAATAAAAGCCCTAATTTATGTTCAAAACACACACATACACACAACGCGAAAACTTTCTCTCTCGACGCGGAATCCATAGCCGAGCAAGAATCGACCACTTTCAATCCACATTTCATTCAATAGAACTCAAAATTGACAAAGGTATGTTCAAAAACCCCCTTTTTGCGTTTTTCGATCGAATCCGAGAGGAATATTGCATATTTTGTTCGATTGACCTCGGATTTGAAGTTTATAACATGCTAGAAGTGTTTAGGATTGCTTATTTTATGTTTTAGCATGATGAATTCTAAGAAAAACACATTTTTATTCGGGTTTTTCAAAAACCCTAAAAACCGAGCCTTTAAAGTCTAATTTCTCTCAATCTAGTGGATGAATCTGATTAAAACTAGTCCCCATTGCTTAATCGCTAGTATAAGATCAAAATGGGACTAGTTTGGTAGACTGATTTTGCAAATGGCACTGTTCATCGTCTTCTTAATTTCCACGCCGCGGTACTAGTTGACTCCGCGCCGCGTAAAGTGCTTTGACCTAGTTTTGACTTTCGTTGACTTTTTCAAACTGTTTTTCCTGATTATTTATCTTTCATGCTTAATAATGTTAATGCAGGAATTATCATTAGAATAGTCATACCCATAACATAGGTCATTTTGCGTATTTCTCTGATTTAAAACTGTATTCAAATGGCACAGAGACCCAGAGGACGAGCAAGAGCTCAGAGGGGAGCGCCAGCTATTGCACCGCAGATCCCTCATGTTCCACACCGATGGGTAGATTTCCATGCACTGATCGATGATGACGTTACACGTACTTAGTACACTTCTAGGTTAGCACCACTTCTGCCTAGAACCATAGAGATAGGAATCTCAGTAGACTGGGAGGTCTTGGATATATTACACTTGAGTCCACTCATCCAGCGCTACCTTCACCATAGATATAGATCGAAGGGTGGACCTGTGTTATTTACCTATCATGGTTGGCGTAGACTTTTCAGCATACACGAGCCTATATATAGGGAGCTAGTTCTAGAGTTCCTATCCACAGTCCATTTTGATGCCACCTCCCTAGACTACACAGATCCGACTGTCCTACGATTTAGATTGGGAGGGCAGCAGAGGCAGTTGAGCATTAGAGAGTTTGCTTGGAGAGTAGGCTTGTACACTAGGGAAGAGACCGAGGACCCGCAGTTTATACCATTCCTAACAGTTGCATTGAGAGGGCCTCCGTCTTCTTTTTCCGGTGCTGAGTTCTGGCGAAGGATCGCCCATGGAGTATATTATTCCGCCAGAGCTCTGGAGAGCAGTTTTTGAAGTCCCGTCCACCGTCTCATTCACCGTTTGATATCCACCACCATTGCTCACCGTAGGGGTAGTGAAAAAGTACCCTTATCTGATTTATTTTTCCAGTGGTGTATTCTGAACACCGATGTCCACTGCCACCTACCATTCAGCCTTGCACTATTTTGAGCCGTAGAGCCATAGGTGTCCTTCCTACCAGTCCCCTCTCCGGTGGTCAGTTCATTACTAGACTAGCCCAATCATATCACATTTTGACCGCAGAGGAGGAACCTCTTTTGACCGCCCAATAGCCTAGGATCCTTTCTGAGATTCTATCAGATACTATGAGTGTTATACAGAGGATTCCTGGTGGTGGTGTGAGGATTTTAGATGATGAACCTGTCAGTGGACCAGAGCAGGAGGCTGATGAGGGGATGGAGCAGCCTGAGATTACAGAGCAGCCACCTGTTAGGAGAGTCAGGCCACGCAGCACTTCTACACAATCCACCACTCCGGATTTCCCAGCCAGACTTTCAGCCTTAGAGCGAGATTCACAGTGGCTATGCAGCTTGATGGAGTGGATGACTTCATCTATGCAGGAGTATTTTTAGCATCAGGGCTTCACTCCTTCTACTCCTTTTCCTCCACGAGCTCATGATGCAGAGGCTGGTACATCAGGTGCCAGGGCAGGTGATGATGATGATCATGATGATGATGACATGGACTGATTTCAGTTTATTCTTATATTTTGTTTGTACTGACACTGGAACGTTTGTATTATATTTCCTTTTGCATATTTATATTGCGTTTTGATTGATAATGTTTGCTTTGAGTTGTCTGCCTTCAGAATAGATATTATTGTTTGAGAATCCATATGCTGGCACATCCAAAGGGAATTCCAATCGTGAAAAACAAAAGGGAGTTTTCTCAAACTCAGTTGCTTTATTTCATGTTTTGTATACATTGAGGACAATGTATGTGATAAGTGTGGGGTAGAGACGTACGTTATTATCCAAAATATTTTTCGTTAAAGTTGTTAGAAAACCCCTTAAAAAAGCAAAAAAAAAATTCAAAATTCTCAATGCTTTGTCTGTAAATTAATCTTAATTCAAATCAGAAATTTTTCGCATTTGTAATTATTGTTTGAAATTCCAGTAACATTTTTCATGATCTCAAGATTACATAAAAAGAAATTTATTCGAATTTTCACGACTTAGCATAAATACAGCCTGTACTTAAATTGAGTGTTTGAGCTTATCAGTTGTTATCATTAAACACTGAATTCTTTTGCTGTGAGAATGTCTAAATTGCATATATTTCAGAACTTGTTACTGAATTCTTTTCGAAACCACCAAAATGAGAACTAGACTATTGCACTGATAGAGGCCGTCTTTCTTTTTAAAAACCCGTTGCTATAAGCCTTTTTCTTTCAAACTTAAATAATCTCAATTTTAGATTATTTAATTTATTTTATTTTTAACCCTTTTTCAGCGCAATGCTCATTTTTAGCATTCGATACCCTAGTTAACCACTTTGAGCCTTAACTTTTCGTTTCATCATCAATGTTTATCCCATTTTTAGTCTATTTTATTTTTTTGAGTTCCAGAATTAGTTAAACCAATTATATGCTGCTAAGTTTCATTCTGTGTTCCTATATTCTTCAGTTGTTCATGCACCGATCAGCGGGACATGAAAAGTTTATATCTTTGATCTATCCGTTGCATACAGCTGAACCCCAAAAATCCATAAAAATCAGAAAATCAATAGAAAAATGAGAAATTTAAGTTTCCTGACATACCTTTCTTCAGCTATTTTTAAGGTTGTCATACATTGAGTAGTAGTTTTTTCTTCAGTATTGCCTGAGTGAATAGCTGTCAGTCAGAAGATTCTGATTCCATTACAGCTTGATGAACTGTAATCTCAACAAAAATATTGTGATATTCCTGTTCAATAGTTCAATAAAAGCAGCTTAGAAATTTTTTTAACTTAATCTCTGGATTCTTATTTTAGCCACTTTTAAAATCCGTTTTTCCTACCTTTAACCCATAGCCTTTTACATTTTAAACCCAAAAGTCCTCTTGATAGTTCTAAACTCTCTAGTGGTGCAGATTCGATTTGGATACAAGCATATGGTAATATTGCATTTTATAACATTGTGTGATTCACTAAATTGATATAAACCTTATACACTTGAGTGAAAGAGTGAACCACCTGGTGAGAATGCAAAGGTCGTGTTAAATTCTGAATACTTTTCTGTGCTTGTGCTAATATCTGAATCATGTTAGATAGAATTGGATTTCTAACATAATTATACTTGTAAATTTTTGATGATTTGTTTTTGATTAAGTGTATAGCTATTGCTTGAGGACAAGCAAAAACCTAAGTGTGGGGTAATTGATATTGTCAGAAATATACATAAAATATATATCTGATATCTGACAATATCTGGTTTTTATTAAGAAAATATAGCCAAAATAATCTTTAAATGTTCCCTTATTTTATTTAAGGCAATTTCAGGTACACATTACGGAAAAATGGATAACGTGCGTCAAAACGAGAAAACACCGCGCAAAAGATGAGATATTATGAAAATGTAATTTACGCGCCGCGTACCCTATCTTATTCCGCGACGCGGACCCAACGAATTCTGTTACAACATAATGCAAGTTGTCATCGAATCTTGTCAGGGAATCTTGTCAGGAATATTTCCGAGCCGCGGAAATGGATCGTTACGCGGCGCGGAAATTGTCGAACTTCCTCTATAAATAGATGCCTTCGGTTTCAGATGCAGAGGAGAGCTAGAATTCGATAACCAGAGCTATACTCTCGTATACTCTCGTCCCAGGCTCAGTAGTTTAGTAAATCTTAGTTTCTATATGTAATATTTAGCGTAAATTACGTTCGTATGTTCGTTAGTTGCTATTTCAAGTTCATTTCCGCATTCCAGAAGCATGTACCTATGTTTCAAGATCTAGAAGCTGTAAGATTTATATTCCTTCTATAATCTACATATTGGTACTTGTTTTCTTAAATATGTCTTCGTATTCACGTATTCCAGTCATAATGAGTAACTAACCTTTCATTACCTCGTTATGATGAATCCAGATCAGTAAAAATATGTAGTTGTTATACACAAGTTATGTTAGAATGATTTTAATAAAGACATGATATTTCTGAATTAATGAAACACATATTTGGTTATTTTGTATAAAACTATCGGCTCATGCGGGTATTCGGCATTGTAAATGTTGGAAAACCATTTGCTTAGAATATCTGTATCTTTATACATATATATTCAAACAAACTCATAATTATATGCATTTGCTCATAGACCCACTTGAGGTGTACGATACGTATAAGTTTGGTATATGTATATAAGGACATTTGCTCATAGACCCACTTGAGGTGTTGAACTGATATATTATCTTAATACCCAAATATATATCTTCTTACCGGATGTTGACCAACGATGGTATTTACTTTATCTATTATTTCGTTAAAAGATAAATACTAACCGTTTAAGTAAAACGGGATAACACCCGGAAAGCAAGGTTTTATCTAACTAATGTTTTAATAATTTAAAGATTAAATCAGGATTATCTATATTTGACACTAAAAAGATAAATCATGTTTTAAAGACAGTCTTTGTTAAATCAGTCTTTCATAACTGGATTAGTTAACATTACTAATTAATATTGATTTGGAGGATTCATGACGGGGTATCTTGTTTTTCATTTTACTTATTTCAATCTGTATTTCTGCTTAGTTATTGTTCCTTTTAAAAGTTATTAATATTGTCTTAGTTTTAACTACATGTTCCTTGTAGTTAAACTCCATTCTTCCCCATAATTATTGATAGCTAGACAATAGGTTCGGATTAAAGTAACAACAGTTATCACTTACCCGTGTTCGATAAATCTTCGGTTTTACCAGTAGCCTATATTACATACGTGGGTGCTCTGCCCATGTGCGTTTATGTAGATTAATAGTAATTCCAAATTAAAACCTTTCCGTGACATCATTTCGCGTACTTGAGACGTATATCGCACGCAAACCAATGGTTCTCTTGTTCAGATCCCTGTAATCAATACACATACGAAGCGTTCCATCTTTCTTCTTCACAAACAGTACTGGTGTACCCCACGGTGAAGAACTCGGGCGAATAAAACCCTTGTCTAACAATTCTTGGATCTGAGTCATCATCTCTCGGATCTCCGAAGGATCTAAACGATAAGGAGCTTTAGCAATCGGTGTGGTACCCGGTACAAATTCTATCTTATACTCAACATCTCGAACGGGTGGTAACCCTGACAGATCGTCTGGAAATACCTCTGGATATTCGGAGACAACACGAACATCGGTAACAGGTCGCTTCTCTTTCTTCACATCAATAGCGTAAGCCAGAAAAGACGCACACCTTTTGGCTAGAGATTTTCTAGCTTTCATATACGAGATGATTGGAAAAGAAGATCGAGATCTATCCCCACGAGCCACGACATGCGACCCGTCAGCCAAAGGAATAGTAATCAGTTTCTTATGGCACTGAATACTAGCTCTATGATGACTTAACCAATCCATGCCTAGTACTAAGTCAAACCCCGGAATAGGCATCAGTAAGCAATCTACAGGCAGACTAGTACCATCAATATCTATAGACACCCCAGTCACAGAAGAAGTTACAGGCACTAACTTACCATCAGCTACTTCTACTTCTAAAGGAGAAGCAATAACAGTAACAGGTAGTTTCAGTTTGCCACATAAAGATACAGACATGAAAGATCTATTGGAACCAGAATCAAATAACACACGAGCAGGCACAGAGTTTACAATAAACATACCCGTGATCACATCACTGTCATCAGCAGCCTCTGTAACAGTCATCTTGAAGGCTCTCCCTTCCGCAGAAGGTGCAACCTTTCTCTTCTGACATGCAGAAGACGATCCCCCGACATTGGCTACCCCCTGCCCCATCCCTTTTGACCTCAATTTAGTGCAGACTCCCGCTCTATGACCTTCTTCGTGACAATTCCAGCAAACATCTGCATTAAACCGACAAGCTGATGGTTCGTGGCCAAATCCACCACAACGCAAACATCGTTTCGTCTGTGATGTGCACGGACCAGTATGACTAGCATTGCAGGGTTTACACCACGGCTTATTCTGATATAACCCCGAACCTTTCGGTTTCTGATCACCCCGATTCTGATTATTTTTGTAACACCGGTTTTCACGCGCTTAAAATTAGGGAAAATTTAAGATTTTCAACTTATTTTATAAAAGGCAACAGCGGAAGTAACCAACATTTTTAACAAAAGATAATATTGTTTAACTGACTTGGCAATGTATAAAGTACAACACCATAACCAAGTTCCAAAAATTACCACCGTGTGTTACCCAACTAAACTAACAACTACCGACCATTGGATCACAAATATATACAACAAGCAGTGTTCCGCAAAAGATATTTACAACAGCCACCAACAGTCCCGCCTCACGTAGGCCAACTACCTCGCATCTGCAAAAAGGGAAAAATCAGGAACCGTTAGCTACAACTAGCTAGTGAGTACAGATTAACACATAGGCATCAATAAGCAGGTTATCCCAACTACGAGACAGCACATAAGGCTATCCTAACACATAGCGTCGCGCCAACGAGTCAGTAGGAATCGTATCTCGCAGGGGGAAAAGCCCCGCTCAACGATTCAAACTTGGGACCATCAGCTACAACTATCCGCAATGGTGGGGGAACGAAGAGTAGTCCACCAAACGCGTTACGAAGCTCGAAGCTCAACATCTCGGATCTCAACGGAAGCTAAGATCCCAACTCACGTTAAGGAGCGGCGGTTTGCAAGACCACCCCGGCGTGCTGCACACCGAGTACCGTTGATCCCCGTTATTCCATCAAAGGGATCCAGCCTTCGGGAAGAAAGCTGACCTTAACCATGTCATCAACAGTCCGGACCAATACAACACACAACTACAACCCATTATGGGTTCAACTATACGCATGTGATTTATAACCACCATGTAAAGCAACGTAGCATGGCAACAGTATATAACAACATGGTATAACATACCTCATATACGCACGTGTGCGACATCAACAACATAGTTCAACAAACAACAAACAACGCTACTTACCGAGACTCATGGGAAAACTGGTACTCACCTCGAGGTTACAGCAGGCAGATATGAATTCGGGAATCCCAAGAGCACACGGAATCGTCCGAATCACCTAACACATCATGTGTAGGTTAAGTCAACGTCTAAAAGTACTGTCATTGTTTCTATGCAAACGTACAATGAACAACAAGCAAAAAGCCTCTATGCACCTGGAATACGGCTGTAGGACACCTTACGGACACCCCCTACGGCCGTAGGAACAAGCCCTATGCCCGCAAGGGTCCTTTTCCAAGAAATCATACCCTACGACCGTAAGGACCATACCCTACGCCCGCAGGAGTGATTCTTTGGGTACCAACAGTCGTAGGTTACATACCCACACCCGTAGGCTTCTTTCCTTCACCCGTAGGTGGTAAACCTCAAAAAATACATAAAACATCCTCCTACGGCTGCAGAAACCTTTTCCTACGGCCACAGAAGACTTAATTTCAATAATCCTGAAAAACACCCCACTACGGCCGTAGGAACATTCTCCTACGGGGGTAGGAGCTAAATTTCTACAAATCTGAAAAACACCCCTCCTACGGCCGTAGGAACATTCTCCTACGGGGGTAGGAGGTTCCTGCACAGCAAGCCTTAGTCTCTGTTCGCGAAACAGGCCTGAAACTCGCGTTTTTCACCATTTTTATCGACTGAAACTTCATTTTAATTGTTCTTACATATTATTAAACTTCCCTACAACATCCTTACATGTTTCTTGACTCAAAACTTGTTTGTACCAAGTGGTTCAGGTTTCAAGATCTAAGGATGGAACAATGGACAATTAATCTATAAATGTAGAGAGAATGATATACACCATACAAAACACACACATAAGCTTTGTGATTAATGCCAAAGTCCACCAAATGACAACTAGTCATTTGGCTTATATACCCCTAAGGGTATTTACATATTTAGTCCTTCTAGTTTGTACGCAGTACAAACATCACCTAGAATTCAGTCTTCTATTCTATACAATATTTAATTCTAACAATCTCCCCCTTTGTATAGAAAATAGAAGATGTTGGACTTTTCAGCATCATATGATCTTTAATAATCTCCCCTTACAAATATGCAGATTTCTTGCTGCATTCTTTAGAAGCTTTTGGGAGACAAGACTTGAATGATTTCTTTTTGAATCTTCAGTCTTTGATTGGATGTCTTCATAGTGTCTTCTCATCTTAAAAAGTAAACTCTTCAATTTTCAGAATAGTCTTCAATTTAAAATCTTGATGAGAACTTGAATCTTTAAAGTTCACAGTAACATCCCTTTTCTTGTGATTTTCGAACTTGCACCAGTAACCTAAGGTTTTTCAACCTTTGATTATATGAACGGTTTAGCTTGAAGTGGTTTTCAGCATACACGATCTTGAGCCTTTAAGAAAAACGATTTAGGAAGAATAAATAATCTCTCCCCCTTGAATGTAGCTCTAGATCTGGTTTATTTCTTCAGAACTTCTTTAAAATGGCGATTAAGCACTTTTTTTGTTCTGAATTTGAATTCTTTTCTTCTGTTGTTCTCTTCTTTACTCCCCATTGACTTGAAATATGAATTTTTGAAAGTTTAGTTCCCTTTGTCTCCCCCTCAACACACGAATCTTTTCTTTGTCTCCCCTCAACACACGAATCTTTTCTTGATCGATAAGCTCAAAATCAACTAATTTAGAATTATAATTTCTCCCCCTCATGATGATCAGGATTCTTCATGAACATCATGTACATGAACTCTGTATTCGGCTTGATTTTGGCCGGAATATATGAGCACTTGAAGCTTTGAACCCGCATCATGAGAATCAGTTGAACTGTATTCGAAGGTGTCAACACAATGATATGGCAATGAAAGCATCCGAGACAGTCTTTAGGGCACCGTCTCAAATTTTCCGTGGTATAACACCGAGATCACATAGATTCTCGTTAACATAACAGTTTAAATAAACTGTGTGACCTACATTCAGAACTGGTAAATCGTTGATTCTGGTAGGATTTCCATCTAATCATCGTGAATATCACATAAGATATCACTCCAAGATGTTCCGGTAGTCACGAAAGACTAGATATGCATTACAGATCCAACATGTGTCCTAAGAAATGAAATTTATATTTGAATAAGCTCTAGACTCGATAAGTGCATGAAAGAAGTCGGGGACGGGAGTAGCTGTCCTCCTTGTTTCAATATCAACAATCTCCAAGTGAGATGTCAATAGAAATATTCTAAATCTCCGTGTGAAGTTGAAACAATTATCTTTTAAGAGATAATTGAGTAGCTGGGTGGGGTTAGTGCATTGCATCACTGGGTCTATGATGTCTATTTCAATACCAAATCTCAACGAATGAGATACAGTAGCAAATGTGGCTACCCAGATGTATACTATTTGGTAAGGATCTTTCTTTTCTTTTGATCCTGTCTCACCCACAACTCACTAACTATTTTTAAACTTCTCCCTCAAACTAACTTTTCAAATTGATGTATGTATCTCTATTTGTTTGATACATATAGACACTTTGTTATCATTCATAACCGGAATGAGAAATCATGTGATGTACAACAAGAATGATATATCAAGGAATTCACTGTTGAGAAGGATTGTCAAGGAAGATTTGAACAATCATAGAATATGAATAATCAGGGAATTTGACCAATAATGTCACAAAATGATTTAACAATAAGCTCAAGATATTTTGTTGATCAGATGCACCCCATCTCATATTCCACCCCTCTCAATTTCATTTTACCTCTGCACACCAATCAGTATCCCGTGATAACTGATTCTGCTCACCTAGTTGACCTAGTAAGTAACCCATACTATCTCTTTCTAGATTATGGTGAGCTCCTGGGGCAGGTCCTTCCGGTTCTGGATTGACCATAGGAGTATAAACTGCCTACACTCCCTCACTCATGGTGCCATTTCGATCACTTGAATAATATTTATGATGAATGAGTGGTTTCCAGAAAGAATGAAACATTTAGCACACAAGGAAGGATATCAATGAGATAATGAGATGAAAGCGCGGAAATAAAAGGCGATCTTTCAAAAGATCAACAAAGTGAATCAAGAGAGGTATTAGAATGAAGCAAGTAAGAGTGAATACCTTCTTGAACAAGTAACAACAAATGAAAAGCAGCAAATCTTTTTGTATTTTGAAATTTTATAATGTTTTTGGCTTTTCAATATTTGAATGTTTTTGGTTTTTCAATATATTTGAATGCTTTTGGAGTTTTTGAAAAGATATAAAGCAGTAAAAACACACTCCCCCTAAATTGATGCATGAAAATCAGTTTTCATCAATTAGGAGAAGATACAAAGTTTTGCTCCCCCTGCAATAAACAATCCATTAGAAAACAAGTTATATCATGAAATGATAAACTGCACGTAATAAGCATCTCAGACATTAGGCTCGGGCTAATGCTGAACAAAATGAATTTGAATTAAAATTGCAGGGAAATGCCTTTTTCTTTGAAAGAATATGAGTTTTCAAACCAATTCAGCACATTGAACACAATGATCTTCACTGCAGTCTGAATGATCTTCATTGAGCTCCAATAATGTCTCATTTTTTTGTTTACCTGCAAAACGGATTAACAAAAATTGGTACCCATTCTTGTTTGGGTCCAGATTTGTTAGTCACAGGTTTTGGCATCCATATTTGTGTATTAGTTGCAATAACTGGTTTATGGACCTTTCGGTTCAATGGTCCTGAATGCCACTGAGGAATTCCATTTCGAACAACAAACTCTTGTTTAATTCTTGACGTCTTACAGATCTTCTCTTTTGACAGGCGGATTAGGTGTTTGGCTGAGTAAACCACAAATGGATACATGACGTCTGTTTTGAGCACAAACTCTCCTGTTGAACTTGGTTTTGAGAAAGATCGGCGTCTGTTGTTGTGATGAGAAGTAGGATTTGTCTTAGCAGCTCTATTCTCTTTCTTTGGAATCCTCATTGTTGTAATTGACGAGAAATCATCATTTATAACCTTCTTTACTCTGTATTCTGATGTACTTGGTGCAGATTCAGAAGGTTTCTTCTTTTCAATCCAGGTTGATTTCGTCGGCATTGAAGTGGATGGACTAAACAATGATGATACATTTGCAATAGCATTATTTAGATCATCTGTAATCACAGAACAAGTAGAGTTAGAATTACTTGAAACACAAGTGTTTTGTTTAGATTTGAAAGCAACTTGTTTGTGTTTGGGGTTTTGTTTCAGGGATTGAGTCGTTGCGGCTGTAGGTGATTTCACTTGATAAGAAGATCCGACAGATATAGGGATCTTAGGAGTCTTCACAGCACTTGATGTGTTGGTGAAATCTTTATCTGAAAATTCAGTACCTGCAACAGAGAAATAAGAATCAGATTGGCTACTACAATGTGAATCTGAATCAAAATTGATAGTGTCAGCGGAAGTCTTGGTAGATTCAGAAGCTTTTTCAGCAAGATGCATTGCGAACTTGAGTTTAGCCAAAAACTGTATTCTCTCTTTCTCCAATGTCTTTCTCTCTTCTTCAAAAGTGTTTTCAATTTGTGAGATTTTCTCCACAGACTTGCTTCTTTCGTCTTCAAAGATTTTTCTTTCACTATCCAAAGTCCTTTCTAGTTCTATGATTTTCTTCTCATGAACTGAAGTAGGAATGTATGGCTGAGAAGAAACAAATAGTTGTTGCTGAAGTCTTTCAATCTTGTCATACAATTCAGCTTTTTCAACAAGTAGCAGTTGCTCCAGTTTCTGAATCATGGTATGCAACTCAGACTTTTCATCTTGAAATTCACTTGCTCTTTTCTTCTCAAGTTCAATTTCATTTCCTCTTTTCTTAATTTCAACTTCATAATCTTGACATTTCATTTTGAGAAGTTGAATTTCCTCTGATATTTTGGACACTTGCTCTTTGAGATTTTCATTTTCTTTTATCAAATTGTGAGCTCTTGTCTTCTCAGTTTCATATCTTTTCTGTAGCTGTTGATCGTCCTTGCTCCTCGATCCTGTAGTAGATCTTTGTCGAGAGTTGGTTTTTGGCTTTCCACCTTTATTTGCTATCATGTTAGTTAGATAAGCTATTGCTTTTTCGACCTTTTCTTTTTCAGCGGGTGTTTCATCAAATAACTCAGAATCTGATCTCAACATTTGTTTTTGATTTTGTGGCTCTGAGAAGGATGATATGGACTTCTCTTTGTTCAATGTAGAGATTAGCTCTTCAAACTGAATATCCTCATTAACCAATATTTCTGTCTTCTTTTTCTCAGAATTTACTTCATCTTGTTGAATCGTTGATTCACACATTTGAAGTTTTTCAGTCAAATTGGCAATTTCTCTAAGAAGAACAGAATTTTCATCTTGTAACTTTACGATCAAGTGTCCTTTCTCAAAACACGCATTATACCAACACGTATGAATATCAAACATTTTTCTCAACCTAAGTACGAGAAATAATTCATCGTTACTTAAGTGATATTTATTCTTTTCCCAACTGTTAAGCTCTTGTTCAATAGCATCTCCTGAGTTTGGAATTGTTGACATCTTGATACCTGAAAAAAATGATCGTTTAGGAATGATTTGATTTGATCAAAAATTTAATCAACTAAAATGATTTTTAGAAAAACAAATTAGTGCGAGTTGATTAATAGCAACAATGATTTAGCAATAAGCGCGAAAATTTTGATCAATGACAATAATGATTTATCAATAAGTGCGATATTAATTACCAAATCTATGTTACTGAATCTACCAAATCAGATTGCTTCCTTCTTGTTATCACCTTTGAGAACTAACGAGAGTTGTGTGTGTGTTTTGCGTATGTTTGTGTGTGTTTTGTAAAGGCAGGGGATAAGAATCCCCCTTAAACCGACCCAAGTGGGTTTAATACCCCACGAGGGTATCTCGTTCTCCTATTCAACTTAAAACACGAATTAGGTTTATCCGTTTCAACTAACGGAGATATTTTCGGAATCATTATTTGAAACCGTTCAACAATTTACCGACTCCATCTATTAACAACACATTTCCAACTTTACCCACATAACCACGTGTACCAACAAATAACAACAATTAACAACAAGAACAACTTAGACAACTTGGTTAATGTCAAGGTACAACTTAACAAACACAAGGTACAACTATTTACAACTAGGCCCTAAATTAGGGTGTTACAAATCTACTCCCCTTAAGAAGATTCCGTCCTCGGAATCTGATCGTTCACAAACAAGTGAGGGTATCTAGCTCGCATGTCGTCTTCGGTTTCCCAGGTTATACTCGAACCTAGGTTGTGCTTCCACTTGACCAAAACCAGCTTTATCACCTTTCTGCGCAACTTCTTGATCTTTGAACCAAGTATTTCAACAGGCTCTTCAACTAGACGTTTTGAAGCGTCTACTTTCAACTCTTGCAGAGGCAGAATCTGGTTCTCCTCCACTTTGCACTTACGCAGATAACACACGTTGAACGTGTTATGAATTCCAGAAAGCTCTGGTGGCAACTCAAGCGACACCGTCTGGTCGTTAACCTTACGAAGGATTTTAAACGGACCAATATATCGCGGACTCAACTTACCCTTCCGACCAAATCGAATAACACCTTTCTAAGGAGAGACTTTTAAGAATACTCGTTCGACCAAATCTGCGTATACCTTTTGTCTATCCCGTGCGGCTTTCAACTTTTCACGAGCGACTTTCACTTTATCAGCTGTGAGCTGAACGATCTCGGGTCCGGCAAATTGCTTCTCACCGGGCTCGAGCCAACATGTTGGTGTGCGACAACGCCTCCCATATAACATCTCGTATGGAGGCATCCCGATACTGGAGTGATACGAGTTGTTGTAAGCAAACTCGATCAAAGGCAAGTGAGAATCCCACGCACCACCGAATTCGAGAACACATGCGCGAAGCATGTCTCCAACGTCTGAATCGTTCTCTCTGACTGGCCATCTGTCTGCGGATGATACGCCGTGCTCAGGTGAACACGAGTACCAAGTTCATTCTGCAAACTCTACCAAAAATGGGAAACAAATCGCGCATCACGATCAGATATAATCGAACATGGAAAACCATGTCGTGACACCACTTCATTTACAACAACTTTGCTAGCTTTTCCAACGATGTAGACTCGCTGATAGCTAGAAAATGGACGCTCTTAGTCAACCGGTCGACAATGACCCAAATTGCATCATGACCTCTGAGGGTTTTCGGCAACTTTGTCACAAAGTCCATCGTAATATGATCCCACTTCCACTCAGGGATCTCAAGTTGCTGCAGATTACCATAAGGCTTCTGGTGTTATGTCCTGACTTGCGCGCAGATTTCACATTTCTCTACAAAAGAGGCAATGTCCCGTTTTAAAGTAGCCCACCAATACAACGCTTTCAAGTAGTGATACATCTTCGTGCTGCCCGGATGAACCGACAACCTACATTTGTGAGCTTCCTGCAGTATCAAATCGCGATTACCACCATGGAGTGGTACCCATACGCGAGACTGAAAAGTATTTAATCCACGGTTATCGTCTACGAGATGATCTTTTTGCTTCCTCATTATTTCAGCTTTCAGATTTTCATCTTGTAATGTCACTTGCTGTGCTTCCTTCAATCGGGCAATGCTATCGGGAACCACAGTAAGTTTCATGAACTTTTCATCTAGAAAAGAGCTTTTTCTACTCAAAGCATCCGCCACCACATTGGCCTTACCAGGATGGTAGCGACTTTCACAATCATAGTCTTTTATCAACTCGAGCCATCTGCGTTGTCTCATATTGAGCTCTTTCTGTGTGAAGACATATTGCAGGCTCTTGTGATCTGTGCAAACCACACAGTTGGTGCCGTAAAGATAGTGTCTCCACAATTTCAACGCGAACACCACAGTTGCCAGCTCAAGATCATGAGTCGGATAGTTGACTTCATGAGGTTTCAATTGCCTTGAAGCGTAGGCAATCACTTTATCGCGTTGAATCAATACGCACCCCAATCCAGAATACGAAGCATCACAATAAACAACGAAATCTTCAGATCCTTTTGGTAAAGAAAGAATTGGAGCTTCGCACAATAGCCGTTTCAAAGACTGAAAAGCTTGTTCTTGAGCTTCCACCCAAACAAATGCAACATCTTTGCGAGTTAGTTTAGTCAGAGGACCCGCAAGTTTAGAAAAATCGAGGATAAACCGACGATAATAACCAGCTAAGCCAAGAAAGCTTCTAACTTCAGAAGGAGTTCGGGGAACTCCCCAATTCATGACTGCCTCAACTTTGGCTGGATCAACCTTCACACCATCACTGCAAATCACATGACCAAGAAAATGAACTTCTCGTAGCCAGAATTCACACTTCGAGAATTTCGCGTAAAGCTTCTCCCGTTTAAGAGTTTCGAGAACCTCTCGCAAATGCGACTCGTGTTCAGCTTCAGTCTTAGAATAAATGAGGATATAGTCAATAAACACAATCACCGACTTATCAAGAAAAGGACGACAAACCCGGTTCATCAGGTCCATGAAAACAGCAGGAGCATTGGTTAAACCAAATGGCATCACCAAAAACTCATAATGACCATAACGAGTACGGAAAGCCGTCTTTGGAACATCTTCGTCAGCAACTAACACTTGATGATATCCCGACCGCAGATCAATCTTTGAGAAGCACGTCGCTCCCTGCAGTTGATCAAATAAATCATCTATCCGCAGCAAGGGATACTTGTTCTTTACCGTTCGCTTATTTAGCTCCCGGTAATCTATGCACATTCTCATTGTTCCATCTTTCTTCTTTACGAACAAAAACCGTTATCATGTCCCTAGCACCCTTAGATTCTTCATCTGTCATCTAAAATGCTCGCCCTTTAGCTCGGGGAGCACCATCCTTTTTCTACCCAGAGGTAGATCCACCAGCACCGGTACTCTGCTTTGACCGGCAGTCATATATTATGTGCCCAGGCTTGTGGAATTTATAACAAATGTCCTCTTTGAACTCACACTCGTCAACCACTTGCCCCTTCTGTCCACACCGCAAGCAGCGAGCAGTGGCTTTAGAACAATCACCATTGTGATAAGTACGGCAAGTAGCACACCACGGACGATCCACCCTCTGCTTCTTCTGGGAATCAAATTTCCGACATGCAACATATTGTCCTTTAAAAGGACCAGGCTTTGAGGACTGCTGAAACTTCCTCTTGTGACCTTCACCAGCTCGGTCATCTCTACCCTGTGTGTAACATCCTCAAACGGACCTAGTCGCATATGTTTTCGGTATGTTCTAATCTCGAGTTAAGTAACGGGTATTAGAGTTGTTTGATTAAATTATATTAAATATTATAATTATTGTTAAAGTAATTAAGAAATCATGATATTAAATATTGTAACGAAAATAGATAAATTTAATAAAATATTAAACGGTTTTGAGTAAGGATTCCGGAAATATCCCCGTTAGTTGAAACGGGAATCGGGTATTAGGTTGTAAGTTGAAAGGGGGAGCAAAATACCTCATGTGGATAAAGTTGGAGACCAAAGTCGGTTCTCTCATTACCCACGTACACAACCCGTACGTACATAACACACACCCACTACACACTCTCACTTGTTCTTGAACTTTTGAAGGAGACAATCAAAGGAGAAAGCATCAAGACTAATTCCAGCAGCAAATTAAGTTCCTAATCTGCTCATAAACTCAGAAATCATCATCTTCTTCCTCTCTTGTAAGTTCCTTTTCTTTGTTCTTGAGTTTTAAAGCTTTAGGTCAAAAAATGGCAATCGAATTAGCCATCCATAGTTGGTTTCAAGTTTTCCAATCTGTTCCTTGATGATTTCTAGGTGTTTAGAAACCAATTTCAGTAATTAAAGTGATGATTTTGGTGTTGTTTCATGAAATTCATTAAATGGGTCAAAATGGAAGAATTTGATCATATACCTTCAATTCTTGATTAGAGCTTGTTAATTGTATGTTTCTAGACTTGTTTTGATGCTATGTTTGATGTATAATCACTGGAAATCGATTTGCAGTTGCTGGAATTGGGTTTGCTTTGCATAAGGACTGAACAAGGACTGGAAAATCGCCACTGCACTGATCTGGGTTGCTTTGCGATCGCATGGCAGTCCCTTGCGATCGCATGGCAGTCCCTTGCGATCGCATAGGGTGCTTTGCGATCGCATGGACCTCCCTTGTGATCGCATGGGTCCTGTCTAGCCACAATGTGTGGTTTGTTTGCTATTTTTCGACGTTTTATCGTACGGGAGGCTAGTTTGAAAAACACTTTTCGCCGACTGCTTAACATTGCGGGGAATTCGACGGGTCCATCTTCCAATCCATCTGCATTTGATGCAAATCCCATAGTCGTTGCAGCTGTCTCAAAGAAGGGCAACAACAAGTGTCCTTGTGACTTCAGCAAACGCCTAGGTCACACTGAAGACAAGTGTTGGAAGAAACATGGACGTCCCATAGCTCCCCGTCTTCATCTGCTTCACCTGCCAGTTTTGTGACTGTTACTGATTTTACACAAACCATCAACATGTCGGTCTCTGACTATGAAGCATTCTTGCGGTTCCGCGCTACACAGATACCTTCTCCCACGGTTACTAGCCATATTGGTACTTCTTTTGCATTGGCAACCCATTCTATGGGACCCTGGATAATTGATTCTCGTTTAACTGATCATTTATGTGGTAACAAATATTTGTTCTCTCAATTGAATTTTTCTACTGTTTTACCACCTATTACTGTGGCCGATGGAAATAAAACAACTGTTGAGGGTATAGGTACAACGAATCCAAGCACCTCGTTGTCGTTGGATTTAGTTTTATTTGTTCCGAAGAGCCCATTTAACTTACTTTCTGTGAGTCGTCTTACCAAATCTCATGCATGTTCTGTGATATTCACCCTACTTCTGTTTTCTTAAAGGACCTGTGGACGGGACGGATGATTAGAGAAGGGCTTGAGTCATATGGACACTACTACTTAGGTGGTTCTCATCAATCCACTGCTGCCAGTACCATCTCACCTCAGTACCTGCACCATCTTTATGGCCATCCTTCTCTATCCAAGCTCAAGAAGATTGTGCCGAGTCTGTCATCTCTGGAGTCCTTAGATGGTGAGTCTTGTCAGTTGGGAAAACATACTCGTACTGTGTTTCCCAAACGTATTAATAATAGGGTTGAGTCTATTTTCTCTTGTTCACACTGATGTGTAGGGTCCTAGTCGAGTCTGTTCAAACTTGGGTTTCAAGTATTTTGTTACCTTTATCGATGATTATTCTCGTTCTACATGGTTGCTTTTAATGAAAAATCGTACTGAGCTGTTTGCTATATTTAAACAATTTTGTATCGAGATACACACTCAATTTGGCAAAACTATTCGTGTTCTACGAAGTGACAATGCTCTTGAATATTTCTCTCAGCCATTTCAAGAATTTATGGCCTCGAAGGGCATGTTACATGAATCCTCATGTCCTCATACCCCACAGCAAAATGGAATAGCCGAGAGGAAAAACCGTCACCTCATTGAAACCACCCGTACTTTATTATTACATAGTAGTCTCCCGCATATTTTCTGGGCTGATGCGGTTATGACAGCCTGTTATCTAATCAAGAGAATGCCGTCATCAGTTCTACAGAACAAAACTCCTTTATCTCTTCTGTATCCCAACCAAACCCCATGCCTTTGCATCCCTTTGGTTGGGTATGTTTGTTCGCCTTTTAGAACCCGGTCGAGACAAACTCTCCCCTAAGGCTATCAAATGTGTCTTCTTAGGGTACTCTCGTCTCCAAAAACGTTACAAGTGTTATTCTCCTACCCTCCAAAAATACCTTATGGTCGCTGATGTTACATTCTTTGACCATGATTTCTATTATTCCTAGGATTCTCATCTATCTACTACTATCAATGAGGTGTTCCCGTTCATGTCATCCCTCCTGAATTCCCACCTGACCCTATCCCACACACCGCTACTCCTTCTACAGACCCAACTACTCTAAAAACGTATCAACGTCGTAACCGGTCGTTCCCTCCACCTTCAAATGACACAGTGGATGATCTGACCACACATGCAGCAGTTCCTTCTGACTCATCTTCTTCCTCGACTCATTCACCAACTCATGGTTCTGTTCAAGATACTCCACCAATTGCCCATCGGAAAGGTAAACGCTCTACTGTTAACCCTTATCCTATATACAACTATGTTAACTATGATCGGTTATCACCTACTTTCTCCGCATGTGTTGCAAGCCTTGATTCTGTACCTATTCCTAAAACGGTCGACGAGGCTTTATCTCATCCAGGATGGAAGACGGCAATGATGGATGAAATGTCTGCTTTACATACCAACGGCGCATGGGAACTACTTCCTTTACCCCCAGGTAAAACTAAAGTTGGTTGTCGATGGATATTTACACCAAAGGTAGGCCCTGATGGCAAACTTGACCGGCTCAAAGCTCGATTGGTTGCTAAGGGTTATAGACAGAAATTTAGCCTGGACTACACTGATACTTTCTCCCCAGTTGCAAAAATGATCACGATTCGTATTCTCCTTTCCATTGCTGCTATGCACTCCTGGCCTCTTCATCAACTCGATATTAAGAATGCCTTTCTCCATGGTGATTTATAAGAAGTCTATATGGAGCAACCACCTGGGTTTGTTGCTCAGGGGGAGTCTGGACTCGTTTGTAAGTTGAGAAAGTCAATTTATGGGCTGAAACAATCTCTCAGGGCTTGGTTTGGAAGATTCAATGTTGTGGTGAAAGAATTTGGAATGCAACAAAGTGAGGCTGATCACTCCACGTTTTATCGCATTAGATTACAGGGGCAAGATGTGTCTATTTGGTTGTATATGTTGATGACATTGTAATCACAAGAAATGATCATGAAGGAATTCAGTAACTGAAAGATCACCAGAAACTTCCAGACAAAAGACATGGGCCAACTTAGATACTTTCTGGGTATTGAAGTTGCAAAATCTAAAGATGAAATCTTCATATCTCAGAGAAAGTATGCTCTGGACATCTTAGAGGAAGCTCATCTAACTGAGTGCAAACCGATCTCCAATGGATCCTAATGTTAGACTTCTACCGAGTCAGGGGGAGCTATTACTTGATCAAGGGAAATATCGGAGACTAGTGGGTTGACTTAATTATCTTACTGTTATACGACCAGACATTTCGTTTGCCGTAAGTATAGTGAGTCAGTTTTTAAATGCTCCGTGTGATACCCATTGGGAAGCAGCTCTTCGGATTTTAAAGTATGTCAAAGGAGATCCAAGGAAAGGCATACTATATGAGAACAAAGGAAACACAGAAGTAACATGTTATACAGATGCAGATTATGGAGGATGTCCATTTAGCAGACGTTCAACCTCTGGATATTGTGTTCTATTTGGTGGTAACCTAATTTCCTGGAAGAGCAAGAAACAAAAGTAGTTGCAAGGTCGAGTGCAGAAGCAGAGTATCGAGCCATGACTAATGCAACTTGTGAACTCCTTTGGATCAAACAACTTCTTGAAGAGCTTCGGTTTGTCCAGTGCCTCAGATGAAACTTGTTTGCGATAATCAAGCTGCCCTTCATATCGCTTCCAATCCAGTGTTCCATGAGAGAACTAAACACATTGAGATTGATTGTCATTTTATCAGAGACAAACTTCTTCAAGGTGTCATTGTGACAGAGTTCGTTAACTCGAATAATCAATTGGCAGATGGGTTCACTAAAGCCCTGAGAGGCCCGCGGGTTGAAGATTTATATGGTAAGCTTGGTGCTTATGATCTATACGCTCCAGCTTGAGGGGGAGTGTTAAAGTCGTGAATTTATATAGTTGTATAATATAAGGACTTATTATGTAAATAGGTCATACTTGTTTAGTATATATATGTTTCTCTGTATCCTATTTTTCAATGAATGAGATGACGTATTCTCTCCAATTCAACATTAACTTAACTGATGCTACTTGATATAGGTGGTACTTTGACCCATTTACTGAGAGCCGGTCAATTTTGAGTTTGTTTTATATCTAACTGCCAAATGGTTCACAATTATAAAAATTAGCCAAAATGGGCATGGGTCGTACTACCATTTACTAAACCATATATAAGAAACTGGAGAAAAAGAGTGTTCTGGGTCAAACTATCCTTTACCAATTTAACGTGTACAAAAGTTACCTGCTTTGACTATTTAGTTTTTTTAAAAGCTAACACACACACACACACACAAACCTACACCTATGTCCACAATGGGACATAAACCTCGACCTCAAGGAGGGAGGGACACGTTAATCACACCTTGATACTACAAACATGTGCATTTTGCCACCTCTACTATAGGATAGGAAAAGGGTTACCACCCATATTCAGTTGGTTATTATTTTGTCATGATTTCCATCAGATTATAGTTATGGAAAGTGGAAGGGTAGTAGAACAGGGTCCTCATGAAGTCTCTTGGCGAATGATGGTCGATACGCAAAACTCTGGGCATAGCAAAACAACACCATTGATGAACTCGACTCATGCGTTTTGGAGCTGGCACAGGAACAATGATGAGGAACCAGTGAGGTCTGACGAGGTGTGTATAACCACATTAGTTAGTTCAGGTTGTGATGCTAAGGTAAGAAAAGAAGCTAGACAAATACTTTGGTCGCCTTAGAAGCTAAAAGTTGGTTGTAGAAATGGTGCTCGATCAATTTTCCATTTACTTTATATTGTTACTGACTAATTAATATATTATGATGAACGGAGGAGCTTGTAGAAGGACTACTGTAAGCTTCGATAATACCCAAATTTTTAAAATTTTTAATTTTTTCACATTAATAATCAAATATTGCCCAACCTGATACAGCTTAGAGATGTTTGTTTAATACCTCAACTTACATTTTACAACCTATTATTACTCTGTAGTTATTCTAGATTTCATATTGCTAGCAGGATTTCAATGGGGAATACCATGTTTTTCCTGCTTTATTTTCATTTTAGTAGGTATTTAGGGTGTGCTAATTTGGCCATTTGGGTGACATTAATTTCAAAGGTTTACTTGAGTTTTGCAGAGATGATTAGATGCCATCTCCAGTGTTCCAGTGTCTTCTAATTTAGAAAAGATGCCACCAACTCAAATTGATGATTAGAAACTTGAAGGTTTACATATTCTCACTTCACTTTATCTATATTATTTATATGAATGAATATGAATTAATGTTAATTTTGAAGAGTATATCATGCTGCAAAGCAGATGGTTCTTCTTATAACTTTGATGCTCTTGATACATGTACATTTGATTGCTAAACAATTGGCTGAGTATATGATTGATGCCAAAGAAAACTTAGATTCGTTATGGAAACACGGTAACTAACAGCATTTGTTATGACCTCACCTTCCTATAACATTTTGTAAGCAATGTAGAAAAAGTTCATAAGTTGTGTAACTGCGTCATTGTATAAGCAATCCCGGAAAACCCTCAAAACAACTTAGTGCTTAATTGAAGTGATACTTTCCAAACAGTTGTAATATTATTATTTGTAAACTACTTTGTGTTAGTTATATGAAACGAATATTCTGAAACAAAATACCAACTATGACCATTCAAGAATTCATCACCAAGATTTGTGGAAATATTCATTTTAACATGTAAGTATGTGAGTTTGATTATGTTTGAACTTTATAATGCAATCCTCTTAGTTAGGATATTAAGATGCAGTTTCCATCTTAATATAGAATGGAAACACTATGTGATTAAGGTTTTTTATGATTCCATGGTGATGCAGATATGGTGACATGTATGTTGGCGAGTATTTTGCAAACAGGATGCATGGTTTTGGTGTATACCATTTTGCAAATGGACATCGATACGAGGGTGCTTGGCATGAAGGAAGAAGACAAGGGTTCGGTTTGTATACATTCGCAAACGGTGACACACAATCGGGGCATTGGGAAGTCTGTACTCTCAGCATCTCTCCACAATCTCCTGGGTTGCTTTCTCATGCCAAAGTTCTTAAAGCAGTTGAGGTACTTCAAATTTCCCAAAATTCGTCTGTTTTGGAAGCGATTGTGATTTAGAAAAGTCAGAATCAGATTAGCAATAGGAAAATGGGACACACAGACAATATATATGGATAAGTTTTGCTATTTAAAACTGTGGTTTGGCAAAATTTCGATCTTTAAGCATTCACTATATACCCAAATTTTATTTTGGTACTATAATTTCTTTTCAAGTATAACTATTAATATATCCGTATGGTAGTGCATGATATTTCAAGAACTACTTTGTGCCTTTTGATATCTCATTGAACAAATATAAATTGTTACTATACTTCTAACATAAAGATTATTTAAAATATGTTATATTTCATACAAGCCTTCTGTTCTACTCGCTATAATAAAATAACATTAATCTAAAAACATTTAAACAACATTGTAAATTCCAGGCCCGTGTAAACACGGGAGTGAAACCTAGTTGAATATAGAACTAAGATTGTAATAGGGAGGCAATTGTGATTGGCTGCAAAGGCAATTGATATTCAATTGTGAAATACGATTAGTAAACTTGGGATGGAACTACGATTGAAGGGGTGTTGTCAACTACGATTGTTTCCTGCATGGAGGAACTACGATAGGACCTCAATATATAAAATACGGTTCATTAATAACAGCAAATAGCAACTACGATTGTTTCCTGCGTGGAGGAACTACGATTTGCAAGTGCATGAAAATTGCAATTAACGTCGGCCAGGGGATGGTACAATTAACATTTAATTACAATTCTTTTATTTGGAGAATGTTTTGCACGGTAGATTGCCATTTTAATTGAATGGCAATTAACATCTAATTAGTTAGGAACCAAATTATTACTTTTAATGTGTGGTGATTTATATATAGGTTAGAATTTTGCAACTCTTAAATTGTATTACAAATTGTTTTCGGATCGTACGATTCGGATACTTATTAGGACTCGTTATTTTGTTAGGTTGCTTGGTGAACTCTTGTGGAGATTCTCTCGGTTATTCTCTCGAAACTTCAGGTGAGTTCAATAGTTTACAAAACCGAGTACAACGACAAAATATATTTTTAAAGATTAAACGAATATGTATAATGATGGTTTTAAGTGCTAAGTGTATTACTTGCAATTATATGATTATGTATGCTTACAAGGTTGTTTATGCATGCTACGATTAATTTACAGTTTATATGATTAATATAATTGTACAAGACTTGCTGGGTGGGGGTAGTAATCCTTTATGCTCGCTTACGGCTTAAGGACCTATTAGGTTTTAATGACCTTCTACGTATAAGTGCTAGCCACATACGGAGTTGCGGGGTTTCTAGATAACCTTTGCAACGCATGGTACGAGAGTACGATTGAGTGCTAGAGTACTTGAGTGATGTATGACAGCAGGTGTAGTCATATCGATAGCATCACGTGAGTGTCAGGAGGGGTTGATAGCGGTTGCCCTCGTTTGTACTTACACTTGAACGTCAACACGTTACTTGTACTTGCACAATCGGAGTAGCGAAAACATCGTCTAATGTACACTCATGCATGGATTGGGAGTAGCTACCCAATCGATGCATGGGTTGCTTAGCGGGCAAGTAGTGAACGGTTACCTACCTGGCCAGGGCCCAATGGCTAGGGAAACTTAGCGGGTAGATATATGGACTACGGTATACGGTACATTGTATGTATTCGATATGCGGTTTTTGTACGGTTTGACATGCTATCTTTATTGAAACTGTTATTTGACTCATTTATATGATATATGTTATGTGGGGTTTACGAGATGGGTTAGATATACATACGGGACGGGTATGGTTATATGATAACTGTATTAATGCTTCATCTTTAATACTTTCACGGATTTTATTATTCTAACACTATTAACTCACGAGACGTAAGCTATATGTTATGTGGGGTTTACGAGATGGGTTAGATATACATACGGGACGGGTATGGTTATATGATAACTGTATTAATGCTTCATCTTTAATACTTTCACGGATTTTATTATTCTAACACTATTAACTCACGAGACGTAAGCTGATACTTGTTCTTTTGAAATGGTGTCTTGTACTCGTGCAGGTGGCTTAGAGACCGGCTTTGTGAGATGGGTGCTTATTGGGTAAATAGTTTATAGACATTGATACAAATGAACTTTTATTATTTTATTTATGGTTTGAATTTGTAACGGTTTAACGGTTTTGGAACACGGTATGACACTGTGGTTTTGCCGGGTTACATTTATCGTACTTATGGTTTTAAGACTTTCGTTGCTTACGGTTGTTTAATAACTAAATTTTTTTTGTTTAACGGTATTTTTGAAAATCACGGTGTTACATAAAGGTACAGTGGTGCCCGGTCGCCGGAAAACCATTTTTCGACAGAATTTTTCCAGTTTTCAAACCATACATGCAAAGCCATGTTAGAGTTGGCTCTGATACCACTGTTGGGTATCGGTGGCATTTAGAAAACGCATCGGAAGTGAAAACGAGTATAACAATTTTTTTCTATAAACAAGTGCCAACCAATACACACCCAATGGACCAAATTCTATGCATGGCAATGCAACCAGAATTAAAGAACAAGAGAATATAATGTACCCACATGTAGCTTTTACTCCTTGTTCCTATTGAAGATGTTCGGATATGAAGACACAAACGAGTGTCTCTCTATCGGCATCCACACCAAACTCGCTTGAATCCCAATTGCTAGAGTGCTTGTATGCCAACAAGAACAACACCTACAATTTACACAAACCTGAAGCCTCACAAGTAGTCTTCCAATTATGTTTGAGAGAGTTTTGGTCAAGTGTCTCAACCAAGTGCTCAACCTCGAGTCCTCAGGCTCAAAAGACATTATATAGACCATGCATGACAGCCTTCTAACGTCTATAACCAATCTGGAGTCAATTGCCATTAAACCCTACTTAAACTAGTCTTAAAAGACTATTAAAGTGGTTGTTACAGCATCGAGGCACGCCCGTGCCAACCCAACCAGGTGCACCCAAGTAACGCCTGACTTGAGCTCGTGCCAAGCCACTAGGCACGGCCATACCTCCATGAGGCACGCCCGTGCCGGCCCAAATGGGTACGCCCTAGGCACGCCGGCTTTGGGCCCGTACCAAGCCGTGGGGCACGCCCGTACCTACGAGAGGCACGGCCGTGCCTGGCCCACCGAAACTCTCTTTCGGATTTTTCTCTCCCTCGTTCAAACGGTGTTGCCGGAATCAATCATTGGCATGTGACCCAATATGCCTATGATTCATCAGCAGTGGTACCAACTCGTTTGTGTCAGTGGGCATATTCCAACAACTCAATGTCCTGTTTCTCCAGTAGAGCAGAAGAGGATGAAGTCGGTTCCTTATTCCTCGGCGGTAGGATCGATTATGTATGCCATGTTATGTACTAGTCCCGATGTTGCTTACTCGATAAGCGTCACGAGTAGATATCAGCAAAATCCGGGTGAAGCCCATTGGGTGGCTGTCAAGAACATTCTCAAGTATTTGAGAAGGACGAAGGATATGTTCTTGGTCTTTGGAGGAAACACAGACGAGATCAGTGTGACTGGTTATACTGATGCTAGCTTCCAGACGGACAAAGATGACTTTAAGTCGCAGTCAGGGTTTGTATTTACCCTAAACGGAAGAGCCATATCTTGGAAAAGCCAGAAGCAAGATATGATAGCAGATTCGACTACAGAGGCTTAGTACATTGTGGCAAATGATGCAGCAAAAGAAGCTGTCTGGCTGAGGAATTTTATCTCGGATCTAAGAGTTGTTGCAAGTATCTCCAGACCGATTGATATTATCTGTGATAATATGGGAGCTTTAGCGCAAGAAAAAGAACCAAGAGATCATGAGCGAACCAGACACGTACTTAGAAAGTATCACATCATCCGAAAGATAGTCGAAAGGGGAGATGTGAGGATATGCAAAATAACGACAGATGACAATGTAGTTGATCCGTTGACTAAGGCGTTAGCTAGAGAAAAGCATGCTAATTCTATTGGAATGCAGTACATAGGACCTAGCAGCGAGTTTCAGAAAATTTATAAAACCTATGGATTGAATTAAAAACCTATGATAATGTATTAAACATTTCAGAGTGATGGAAATAGGAGGTTTAATATAATCATTTTAATATTCTCCATTTTATCACATTTCAGAGCGATGGAAATAAGAGGTTTAATATAATCATTTTAATATTCTCCATTTTAGCATATTTACTTATCCATAATATACAAGTCTTGTTATATCAAAATTTCTCCGTAGCTACTTGATGTAGTGGGAGCCGCATCAGGGAGATAAATACTTGATGGTGTATTCGTGTAGAGAATAAACGCACACGTTTGTGACAAAGTTTTTATATTTGTCAGTGGTACAAATATTGGAGGTGATCCTCATCAGGCTAACTTCGTGGAGCCTTTGACATGAGTTGGCTTGATTGGTTGTCCTTAGACCTGAGATGTTTGGTTTGGGGCACAGAGGTGTTTGGGACTTTCAAACATCATGCTGTAATAGGGTGATTATAACGGGCGTATATTGGTGAAGTCGAAGCCGTGTGCTTAAATGCAAGCAGTAAAGATGACATTTGCACCTTCTCTTATATGAGAAGAGATATTTCAAGGCCCCTTGACGGTTGAGACTAAAGTGAAATGCGTGGCCGCGCTCGGACAGAATAATAGGTATCATTCGGTAAATCCGTTACTGCAGTTAGTCAAGATCCAAGTCAAGAAACATAATCTGGATTTTTAGAATAGATCACGAGCTCCATGTCTAAAATTCAAATTAGGTAATATCGTGATGCAAAAGGAAAAGCTAGCTAATCCAAGATGGTGATTACAGAATCTTTGGACATAAGAAAACTTATAGTCGTGATTAACCTAAGTGTCTGGCTAGGGACCTCCTTAGGTTAATGATGTACAAGGGAGTGTAACTATCGTGCACAAGTGGGAGTCTGATAGATTATGTGCAGGGATAGTGTACACGTGTCATCATATTCGGGCGCTATGAGTCACTAAAGGGTCACGCAGCTGCACATCCAACTTGAACCAAGATAATCATACTTTTTGTGTGATGATAATTAATAGTTAAATAATTACAAGTAAATGAATAATAAATAGTCATTTTATTATTTGAGGGGTTAAATATTAGTTAAATATTTAATTAGAGTGTGTGGATAAAGGATTATTAATTAATTAGTATTAATCAAACTTGAGGGTAGTTTTTGTCAAAGAATTAAATTTGTGATTCGGGCCGGGCATAAAAGCCTTAATCCATTTATTTAATATAAATAGGGATTAGGCTAGGAAATTAATCTTAAGTTTGTATTAATTAAATTAAGCCACACAAAAAACTCTCTCCTATCCCTCTTTCCGATCGGCGGCCGAGAACCACCCAGCCACCACCGCTCGACGACGGCGGTGCGACAACCGCCGGCAGCCCCTTTGCGACGGCTGTATTTTTCCGGCGACATCCACCTTCGGCGGAGAACCCCTTTCCGGTGGTTCCAGGCGGCGGCACCCCCTTGGAGGGCAGTTGGCAGCAGTGGTGGTTCGTCGAGGTACACACGGGACGCAACCGTAAGTTGCGAGTATCGTTTTTGACGGTCTAATAGCCGGGTTCATGAGTGCAGTAGCTGTGCATCCTCCTATAGTAGTCTAAGGATATAAATTCTAAACCTTTTACTCTATATTAAATATATATATATATATATATTATATTATATTGTATAATGTGAATATTGTCTATTTTTGTTCCCCTAGTTGATCAGTTGTGATCTCTAGTATTAGGATTTGTTATAATTCCGCTGTGCATGTTGTATCATGTAAATCCCTAATATATATATATATATATATATATATATATATATATATATATATATATATATATATATATATATATATATATATATATATATATATATATATATATATATATATATATATATATATATAAGGGAGGGTCATTCGAGAACCATTGTTAGTGCGAGAACCGCGAGAACCAATCTTAGTCGTTCCTTGGATATGGGAAGTTAAACGGATGGAGTGCGTGGAGAGATGGTGTGGCAGGGTGCATGTGAAGAATTCATGGGTGGACAATAACATTCAAGGAGGAGGACTTAGACGACTCATATTGGTTCTCGCGGTTCTCGCATGAACTTTTTCATATATATATATATATATATATATATATATATATATATATATATATATATATATATATATATATATATATAAGACTTCCATCTTGGCCCGAGCCTGCTAGAACCACAAATTCAATCTAAACCCCTTAAGCCCAATAATACATAATTTGTAGCTAACTAACTAAGCCCAATCATAGGGGTTCAAAATGCAAGAGGTCAAGGGCCCAAAACCATATTAATCTCATGCACATATAGGATTAATAGTAATAGAAATTAAAACATTAGGAAGAAAAAATATAAATTTCTTGTTATTGTTAATGCGCCATATTATCCTATATTTTAGTTTGTTAACAGAAACCCAAAAAATCTGCCGCACCCCCTATATATATATAGGTATTACCCCGAAGAAATTTTTTCAAGATCTATTATTATCGTATCTACTAACTTGATTATTATACAAACCTGACATAAAATATTTTATGTTTATTGTAAACAAAGTTATTAGATATATAAATACGTTCTTGTTATCAGGTTTTAAAGATGACAGTTTTATGAATTCCTCATAACTACTACTAATACTCTACTAGTTAAAATTATTTCAAAATTATAAAAATCAAAGGGTCCAACATGCTTCCGTACTTGACTACCGCTTTGACCGTGGTATCTCCGGGTTATGCCAACGAGCCTTTTTACTAGAGTATCTCATCTCCAACCTGAAACAGGTAACTTCTCTCATGGCTCCTTCAGAAATATATAGCTCAACTTGGTGTCGTTTCCTACTTCCAAGTGTATAGTAGTACAAGTATGAAGTTTATAGTTGAAATATTTTATTTCTATAAAAAAGAAATAAAAATAGCTAGAAACTTCTAGTAGGTACAAGGAAAAGAGAGTTTTTATTTCATCATCATGAAATAGTACAAGAGTTTTTTTTTCAAAGCAAAATACATTAACCGATGTCTTCCTCTCTTCTTAGATTCTTTATTTATAATACAAGACTACTTGGATTTTAGCAAGCCACCCTCTCTAGGGCTCTACACCTGGACTCTTTGTATCTTAGTCTTCTTTTTTCTTTTCTACACATGGACATGTCTTTCCACATATCTTTTCTTTGTAGTAAACTTTGGCTTCAAGTGACTTTGTTTGGTGTGTCATTCTTCTTCAGCTTCTTGGAGGCGTGTGGGCCTCTTTTATTATATTATATTAATATCTTGGCACTTTATAATTTTTTTACATTTATTACATTTATCTGATTTAGAAATATAAATTCGAATCTTATCTAATCATCGTCTGACGATGAGATCACATTTACACCCATGTCTTCTTTTTCTTCTTTGCTTTTAGTGGGGAGCGTGCAAGACATGTGTCTTTCTTGTGTGGTCTATACTGACAAACTTGTTCCTCGGCCTGGGGGCTAGATCTTATATGTGCTTTTTCAAGTAGATTTTTCTTTGCCCGCAGATAATTTTTTGCTGCATTTGGTGTTTCTCTTGCAGGAGATATCATTTTAGTGGAGATATCATTATAGATGAGTACATCTTTTTTCCACCATAAGTACGAAACCCTCTTTTAGTGGCAGCTTCCATTCCCTGTAGCACAACTCTGATTCCAAGTGCCCTTCTAAAATGAATATCATTTTCGCAAAAATTTTAAAAACTTTGTTTCTTCGTAGATTGTTTTATAGAAAATGTTTGAAATTTTATGTAATTGTATGAAATGGTAAGCTGGATATCTGTTTTCCTTATAAAAATCTAGTCCTGGTGATAAAAATTTTAAAACCAGAATATCTTGTGGGGTTATTGTTGGGTTATAGAGATAACAATCTCTAACACATGTCTTTATCCAATATGGGAGTTCTGATATGTCATGAAACTATGGAGAAGTAAGATATATCGTTTTTATGGCTCCAAAATCATACCTTTTTCTGATTTCCTGTGGAGAGGATCCTTGCAAGTAATTAATTCTGTGATCAATTCCAGAATAATCGACATATCTTAAATTTGTTCCTTCAAGATTATAAAGCTCTCTCATTAGAGAATTCTGAACTTCTACAAATTCGTCAAGGCATTGGAATATCTATAATTACTCTTTTTTCTTTAAAACTCGGTTTATCAGAGTGGGGTTTAAAACAGAAAGATTCTACGATCTTTTTTAATTGTTCTTGTTCAGTTGGTTCTCGAGTTGCTTGCTCTTCTGAAGAACTACAAATATCCATTTTTGAAGAAGGAATACTTTTTTCTTCTTCTATGAAAGACTTAATCTTGTTACTATCATTTTTAAATATCTCGATTCTTGTTCTTATCAATTGGCAAGATTTTAATAAGAAATCTTGCATTTTCAGACATTCAACCTCGAGGTTGGCAGCTTCAATTATATCAGAGATGGTTTCATCAATGATCTATATCTGTTCTATCATATGTGGTAGAAGAATATCGATATCTTCAATTATCTTTGCCATCTCTGGTTAGGAAATCTGCTAAAATATTTTTGTTAGATTTGATGATTTCAATATCAAAATTATATTCAGACAACAAAGTTTGCCACCTGATTAGCCTCTTGTATTCAGGTTTGGATGGAAGATTATTTTTTTATAAAAGTCTTCACTTGGGTGTTATCTGTTCTTAATAAAAAGTGTTTAGGTAATAGAAAGTAGTAAAACTTTTGACAACTGCTAATAATTCTTTTTCATTTATATGATATCTAGTTTGGGTATTTGTGAATGTTCCTGAACAATATCTACATATATTTTCTCCTAATTTTATTTTTATTGGACTATAGTCTATTCTTTTTAACACACCACTCCAATAGTTTTAAGAGGCGTCTGTCTCTAGGATTAATTCATCATCTTCTTTAGGTAGTTGTAATTTTGGCAGATTTTTACATAAATTCTTTATCTTTTCTACCTTTGTTTATAATCTTTTATCAAAACTAAAAATTTTATCTTTTTTAAGTAAATCTTGAAATGGTTTCCTTAATGCTGCTAAATTTTGAATAAAGTCACAAGCATAGTTAAGTATCCCAATAAAACTTTCAACGTGTTTTTTTTATCTAATAGTTTGTTTGGAAAAGCTTAAATTTTTTCTAAAATATGACTTTGGAGTTCTATCCCTTTACCATCTATTTTCATTCCTAAAAATTCTATTTGTTCTTGCAATAGCTTTGTCTTCTTTTCAGTCAAGGCTAAACCATTATTTATACACAGATCTGCAAAAATATCCAAATGCCATAAGTGTGATTGAACATCATTTGATAATATTAAGATATCATCAACATAAACAAAAATAAAATCATAATCTTTAAATATAGTATCCATCTTTCTTTGAAATATTTGAGGGGCATTTTTTAGTCCAAATGGCATTACGAGCCATTCATATTGGCCTTGAGGGGTAGAAAAAACAGTGTATTTAATACTATCAGGATGCATCTTTATTTGCTAAAATCTACTTTTGCAATCGAATTTTGAAAATATCTTTTTATTTCTTGTCCAATTTAAAAAACTTTCTTTATGAGGTAAAAGGTATCCATCAAATACAGTAGTATCATTGAGTTTCTTGTAATTTATTACCATTCTAGTTTTTCATCTTGCTATTTCAGCGTGTTTTCTTACCATAAAAGTAGGTGAACTATGAGGACTTTGACTTGATCGGATTAATTTTAGATTTAATAATTCTTTTATTTGAGTTTTAAACTCCTGTTGATCTTCAGGGTTGTATCTCATAGGTTTGACTCTTATTTCTTTGTCTTTATCTTTCATCTCTAACTTAGCCATCATTTGATTTTTATCCCAAAATTGTAACGGATTGTCTGTATAACACTGTTTTAGTCTTTCTTTTATATTTTCAATGACTGAATCTATTTTTCTTAAATTGACTTGGTATTCTATTAAGGGTTTAGATTGGTATCCTAGTAAAGGTTTTCCTTTTGGAATAATTGGTTTTTCTTTATACCCAATATCATCACGTTTAGCTGTGCGTTGGGTAAATATTATTGGCCTTCGCTTACTATAGGCTTTCTTTATTCTTTTAACAGTGATCCATTCATGGCAAGGGGTTTTAAAGCTTAATTGGTATGCTACTATATCGAATATTACTTTATTGAATCTTTGTAAGAAATCATTTCCTAGTAATATGTCTGATGCTATATCGTAAAAATAAAATGGAGGACATTTTATCATATATGATCCTAATAGGATAATTGGTCTTTTAATTCCTCTATTCATTTTAATAATATTATTTGATAGATCAATTCCTGAATGAGTATCTAAATTTTCATGATATTCTTGTGGAAAACAATTTGGTTTACATATACATGCTCCACCACCACTATCTATGTATGTTGCAAAGTATTCAGCTTTATATTCTTTGTATGTAATCCCTATAGGGATATAAAGATCTTTGACGAAGATACAACACCAACAATAGATAGTACATACAGAGACTTCTAAAGATGACATGCCATTTGAAGATAAACGATGCTTATTAAAAATTCAAAATAATATATATATATATATATATAGGGATATAAAGATCTTTGACGAAGATACAACACCAACAATAGATAGTACATACAGAGACTTCTAAAGATGACATACCATTTGAAGATAAATGATGCTTACTAAAAATTATATATATATATATATATATATATATATATATATATATATATATATATATATATATATATATATATATATATATATATATATATATATATATATGAGTTTGTCTTTAATAAAATAGGTGGCATAATGTGTCATAAGGTATCAATATGTGTCATGTTCAAGACTTCTCTGCATTCCTTTTAGTAAACTTAGGATTTTGTTGTCTAGCATCTTTAAGCTAATTTAGGTTTTTGTTTTTGTCCATCTTCTTTTGTATCAATCGGTTATAAAAACCGATCAAGATTTTCTTTCCATTGTATTGTAATCACCTTGAAATGATAACATATTTCTTTCTTGCTATGGCTCTCTAAATCCTCTCTTCCTACTCTCTTAGTTCATACCCATATATTCCTTAAATCCTTTTACGTTCTTCATATTATAACCCCATATTATAAAAAAAATCCTTTTCATGGAACTACCGCTGCATATAATTCTCTGGTGTTTCTATCATCTTCCTTTCTAAGTGAGTTTTTCTATGTCTTCTTTAATCTCGTTATGTTTTATTTTATATTTTAGTGGTTTAACAGAAACCCAAAAAATCTGTCGTACACCCCTTATTGGTATCAAAGCATGAAATGATTCTGCGATCTAAAAGACTAACACAGGCTCGAATTATTGTGGCATAATGTTTAAGTCCACATTTTATTATTGAGAACCCGTTTAGGTGAAGATTGAAGCATTCTTTTTATGCTTTTTCATATTTCTAAGAAGGACATGGTAAATTTCAGGGTCTTTATTGTGTCATATATTTAAAGTCATTGTAATTATTTATGTTATAAAAACGGGGATATAAGAAAATTTTATGAAAAGGAATAAAGGAATAAGGGCTATAACTAAGAGATAGGAACTTTTATAATTATTGATTTCTCAACTTCATCTACGACGTTAAAACGATTAGAGTTTTTGAATTTAGGATACGAAGAAAATTTGAAAATAATATACCGTTAGATCATTAAAATCTTATTTGCAGATTTAAAAATAAGTTTAAACATAGTTTGCATACAGGGAATATACACTTAAATAGTTTAACAGATTTAGTAATAAATTTAGGAATAAATTTATAAAGAGAATCTAAATATTCTCGTAACTTATTAGAAAAGGCAACACAGAATACTTCTAAAAGAACAGAATTAATACATAAGCTAATAGAAAATTTAGGGTATATTAAGGAACAAAATAATCAAATTATAAAAGAATTAAAAGAAAATAGGAAAAATATTCTAGACAAACAAGAATTTCAACAGTTAAGCTACCTACTAGAAAACAATAAGCCAAAACAAATTGAAACAGAAAATAAAAACATGTTAAGAAAAGTAGAAAAACAGGTAACAACTTTAGAAGAATTAATAAGTACAGTTAAAAAGGTAGTAGAAGGATAAAACTGGAGTTATCAACAGAATATAAAAAAGCTCAAGAAGACACAATTAAGTACAAACCAGAAGACAACAAGGAAGAGTAACAGGGTTTACTAGATATTCAAGACCAGGAAAAAGTGATAAACAGTATCAAATCTTATTTAATTTTGTTATTAGTCTATTACTACAAATTATAGAAAAATTAAACAAACTAATTAACAAATTAGAGGATAAAAAGGAAGCAAATACAAATAAAGTAAGTGATACAGATAAAATTACTGAAGCTATAAATAAGTTAAATATAGAAGATATTAAAATTGATAGAAAACCTAGACTATATAGACATTGGTTACCAAGAAAATGGATAATCACCTTTTTAGAAGAAATAGGACTTTACAGGAAGCTAGAAAATCAACAAGTAATATACAAGACATAATAACAACTGATTCGTTTTTAAATAAAATTGTTAAAACAGGATCATGTTCAAATAATACAATCTAAAGTATACAACTAGAAAACGAAATCGATCTTGACAAAAATATAAATGTATACAATCAACATCAACTAAATATTTTAAATCCTAAAATACTATATCAAACAAGAGTATTGAATATAAATACGGTATTAATACGAAGTAGTAGAGAAGAAAGATTTAGAGTAATTGATAATACATTAATTATAGATTTATTTTCACCCGATACGATACAAAAGATAAAACAATCAGAAAAACATTTTGCACATATAGGATTAGTAGTAATAGGAATTAAAGCATTGGGAAGAAAAATTTTGGGAACTAAATTATTAGCATTATTATTAGATAAAATTTAGAATACAGAATTAAAAAGGCTATCATCTATGGAATGGAAATTGATCTTAGTCAAAATACAAAATTATTTTATTGCACACCGGGTATTTTAAAAGATATAAATGATTTACATAAACTAAAAATAGCATTACAAACTAAAGGATATGAAAATTATGAAGGCAACAATATAGTAATAAGTATATGAGTACTAGGAAAGGCAAGTAACAGATGAGGAATGAAATATATAGTAAATATTGAGGGAATAGTTAATACTATAGCCTCAAAATCAATACAAATGATAGATCGGATTAAAATAGATCCTGAAGAATTGGCAGAATTAGAATGGCAGCTAGATGATTTAAAAGAAAAAGAAGATGAAATATTAGTACCTAAAAGAAGTTATATATATATGAAAATTTAAACGGATCACAAAGTTTAAGATTTGTAGATTTTAAAAAAGAAACATCTAAAGATGAAAAAGAATATAGTCTTATGAATATAGAGTATGACACGGAACTAATATATGATACAGAGAATGAAAATGAAATAGAAGAATATATTATAGATATAGGATTTAACAAATTCGAAGAAGAAGAATTCGATTATAGTTTGATAAATCACTTAGAAGAAGAAATTATTATAGGTTTTAAAGCCTGAAGAAATAAATAAGTCATTAGAACAAATAATTAATAGAAAATTTACGTAATTAAATATTCAAGAAGAGGTCGACGATATGTTTATAGAATGTATAACAGAATTAGAATGACATATGAAGAAAGTTATAAAAAATTACAAGAATATTATAATTTACCATCATGGATACATATATGATAGATATAAAGAAAAGTTCAAGAATAGAATAGGGATAACCACGACCATCAACACAAGATATAACATGGAGAGAATTATGGACTAAACCTGTAACTGTTGGAGTATGCCCACTAACGTACGTACGCCATATAGATCACTACCAATGATGTATGGACCTATTGGGTCACACACAAGGAAAAAATCCTGACAGTAACCTAAGTATAGGGACTAAAAGTGTCAAAGTGGAAAAGTTGGTGTGCACGCGGCTTTAGCGGCGCTAACGTCTGTCAGACTGCATGCAATTATTGTGTTTTCCACCTCCAAAATTGCCCAATGCATGTCCTTCTTTTCTAGAGCCTCTTGGCCGGTTATGAGGAGAACTAAAGGGCATTTTGAGTTGATAAAAGGGTCTCCTAAGCCTTGCATTCTATCCTTTTGTCACATACTCACTTGATACACTTAGTTAAGTTCTATTAGAGTGTTCTTTGAGTATAACCACAAGGAGTCCAGAAGTAAGAGGCTATTTGCTGTTCTTGGTGTGGATTCAAGTCCTTGAAGTTTGTAGGACCGTGGGGGTTCTAAACTAAAACACCCTAATGCTAGGACTGATCTAGGATGAGAAATAGTGCGGAATATCTATTTCTCAAACCTCCTAAGGATTCTAAGATCTGTTTAGGTGTCCGGCACACAGTTAACACGAAGAACACACAGAGTAGGACGAAGAACAACTCTAAGAACTCACACAGAATGCTTAAGGCTGCCCTTGGATTCGAGATTAACACTAAGTTCGCGATTACCGAGGTTAAACGTACGATTACGAAGGCTCACTAAGGCTTAAGGTCGATTTCCGGTAGTTATATGCGGTTACGGACGATTACCTCACGATTACCCGCGATTACTCGATTCCTCGGTCCCTCGATTCTTCCTCGCTAATACGTGGTTAATGAGTATTTATAGTGTAATTAATTTCACTACGCACGTAATGTATCGTACTTCGCACGAATCGAGTCCAGTACGCACGTACCAGTTGTTTTAATAATAATTAATTTAACTTTAATCGACCACCTCACCACGCACGTAGTGAGCTCCACTACGCACGTAGTGAGCTCATCACGCACGTGATGACCTTCACACATATTTAAACTTTCAAACACAAATCAACACATGACTAAGTACTTGTAAGCTTAAGACAAACATAAGTAACCATTTAGAATGTATAAACATGCAAACCATTAATCAAAACACATTTGAATTAACATTTCAAGTAAACATGTATGTATTGGATTGATAAGAACTAGGGATTTACAATTATGCACCAACAAACTCCCCCTAAGACCTAGTTCTATCAACAAAACTTGCACTAAGCAAAATACACAAAACAAAATGCACACAGCAAAATGCACAAAGCAAAATGCACAACACAAACAAATATAAGAATACCTTTCGTTATGCCCTTACCTGCACTACGCACTTGTTGAGTTGTAACTCGTGCGTAGTGGCTCCATTTTGCATGTGATGAGTTCCTCATCTGTGAACCTTGATACTGTTAGAACTGCACTCAGCAATAAACAGTCAGTAACTTCAAGACCATAACTTTAGATCCAACAGTTGGATTGAAGCAAAAAGCATACCAAATTGATCACGACACAAAGGCGAATCACACAGATGGAACGAAAAACTCTTTCAACACAGAAATCAAAAACAAAATCGAGAGAGAATGGAGTGTACTGTAGAAAGTATGAGCGCGTAATGAAGTATACGCACGGAATAGGCTTATATACTCCCCTACACTTCGTGCGAAGTGCTTTCACTTCGCGTGTTGTTACCTGAAGTGTACATCCGAAGTGACTCTTCATTTCGCACGTGATGACCTTCACATCGTGCGAAATGGAATTCACTTCGCCTCTTGATCCTTGACCGCGGAGTATGCATACACAACGCACGATTTATCACACAGTTCGTGCGAGGTGTTCTCGCTTCGTGCGAATTGAATTTCTCACATAAACTTAGAATTTTTCTTGATGATCCTGTACTCAGCACACACCGGTTAGTAACTTCAATGCAAAACAAAAACTTTTAAGCACACGAAAACACAAGAAACTATGTAAAAACTAAACACACCAAAAAAATAATAATAACACACCAAAAATCTTTTTGTATTTTTCTGATTATAAAGAAAATGAAAATGCAGACTGTTAACAAATTAAATCCTAAAAACTAAGAGACAGAAATGAAAACACTAAAGATTTGCAAAAAGTAAATTACTGAAATTAAATCTTTTTGCGAGAAGGTTCCAAGATGGAATCAGTACCAGCACATCTATACTTAGTTATCATTCATTTCAGAACCTTAGACACAAACATACTCTCTCAATTTCTGTCTGTCAATCTAACTTTCCTCAGATAATGACAGATTTAATTTCAACATTTTATGATTATCTAGAACTGAGTACATGGTTAAGACTATCTCTTTTAAAATCTCACAGTGTTTTGACTCACTCAGTAGGATGCACAACTTGAATACCCAACCACCATGCTTATGTGCTTTGTGATTTTGTCAACGCATTTTATGCTCTTTGACATGGAGGTCATTTTTTCACCTCTTTTGATAATTTCTGTTGAGCTTTTGTCACTGCATTTTATGCTCTTTGACAATTCAACACTAATAGATCAAAGTATCTATTTCTTTTGACATCTCAGATTGGGGTCAAATTTTCACCCTCTTTTTACATTTTGCTCATTGTCATATAGCACATTTGGCATGGTAACAGGTGTGTGCACCAGACTAAGTTAGTCTCAACTGTTATTGACTTGTAGACTTGGAATGTCTCGATAGTTTGAGTCTTTGATGGATTTCCACATGCATAACCACTTATCAGCTTAGACTCTCATCATATGTCTTACACGCCATCTGTTTCTTATCTGATTGGACTCAAATTTTCAGACAGTTTTTTCAAGAATATGTACATGCCTTCAGTCCTAATTTTACTAGACATACTTTGTATTGAAAGCCAGTGTACCATTATTTTCCATTTGAGTTGGATCAACTTCTCATTTTTATATTTTCTGATTTTTTTGTATTTTCTATGTTTTTCTGATTTTTTTTGTATTTTCTATGTTTTTCTGATTTTTTTTTTTTTTATGTTTTTCTGATTTTTTTTTGTATTTTCTATGTTGCACCTATCTCCCCCTAAAATACTAAAGAAACTAAAAACTAAGACAATAGAAACGTAAAGACACATAGAAAATAAACTAAAGTCACACAGACAAGAACACTATGTCGCATCATCGGGGACAACCTCACACTTGGTTTTCATCCCGTTTTCATTCACTAAGAATAAAAATCGGGGTTTATCAAATGCCTTTGTATACAGGGCTGCTTTTTGGAAATCAGTTTGAATAGACAAGACATCAATTAATTTCTTTTCCCAGCAGTCCCGTATAAAATGGTATTTGATACCAATGTGCTTGGTCTTATAGTGTTGTACGGGATTTTTAGTAATGGCTATAGCAGCAGTGTTATCAACATAAATGGGAGTAGTAGAGAATTGCAAACCGTAATCCTGCAGTTGTTGTTGAATCCAGATGACCTGAGAACAGCAGCTCGCCGCCGAAATATATTCAGCTTCACACGTAGAAAGCGCAACTGCAGTCTGCTTCTTACACTGCCACGTGACAAGTCTCGATCCGAGAAACTAACAACCCCCAGAGGTAGATTTATGATCCTTTTTGCATCCACCATAGTCTGAATCACTGTAGGCCGTCAACTCAAAGTTATCATCACAAGGATACCACAGACCAAGATTGGGAGCATCCTTCAGATAGCTAAAGATCCGCTTGACAATCATCATATGCTTGACGTTAGGATTGGATTGGTATCTTGCCATTAGACATGTGGCAAACATGATATCTGGTCTGGATGCCGTAAGATACATCAGAGATCCAATCATTGCTCGGTAAATAGATTCATTCACCAACTCCCCCTCAGTATCTGGAGACATGCTGTGATTGACAGGAAGAGGTGTTGCAGCAGTCTTTTCAGAAGACATTTCAAACCGTGCTAGAATGTCAGCAACATACTTAGACTAGTGTAGGAAAATCCCTGTCTCTGTCTGCTCCACTTGAAGTCCCAAGAAAAACTTCATCTCTCCCATCGAACTTATTTCAAACTTCTCTTTCATTATCCTTGCAAATTCTTCACACAGAATTGTATTTGGTGAACCGAAAATAATATCATCCACATATACTTGCACTAAGATCAGGTCTTTATCTTCACCTTTGAGAAATAACGTTTTGTCGATGGTCCCTCTCCTGTACCCATTGTCAGTCAGATATTGAGAGAGGGTCTCGTACCATGCTCGCGGTGCTTGATGTAGACCATATAAGGCTTTATTCAGTAAGAAAACTTTGTCTGGATGAAGGGGGTCCACAAACCCCGGAGGTTGATTGACATACACTGTCTCTTGAATTTCTCCGTAAAGGAACGCACTTTTAACATCCATCTGATAGACTTTAAAACGTTTGTGTGAGGCGAAGGCAAGAAATAAACGTATAGCTTCCAGCCGAGCGACTGGAGCAAACACATCAGTGTAGTCTATGTCAGGAATTTGTCTGAAACCCTGAACTACTAGCCTTGCCTTGTTCCTGACAATCACTCCCTGATCATCCCGTTTGCACTTCAGAACCCATCTGCAGCCAAAGGACTTAGCACCCTTTGGTTTGTTCACTAAGCGCCAGACGTTCAGCTTTTGAAATTGAAGCAACTCTTCTTGCATTGCATTAATCCATGAATCATCTTTGAGTGCCTCAATATGATCTTTTGGTTCAATCTGTGAGAGAAATCCCGAACATAGACATTGTGTAAAATCCACAGACTTAACCAAATTTGCACCCAGATCGGAGATTTCTTTCATCTGTTTCAGTCCCGGGGACTCTGAAGAATGAGATCCTGATAGTGTTGCCACTTGCCTCCTGGTTTGAACATGAGAATGAGGATCACCAATGATTTGTTCAGGAGGATGGTTTCTATCAACTCTACTGGATCTCTGCAACTAAGCTTCTATATTAGTTTCCAGATTTGTAACCACGGGTGTCTCCTCAAATGTTAAAATGTGGTTATTTGAGGAATTGACAACACCCTGTGAACCCTTGTCCGGTGGGGTGTGTGGCTCATCTTCAGAGTCTGATTCAGCATCACTATGCGTCGACGTGTGAGTACTAGAAGACGAATTTGGTGTGGTGCCCTCAGAGGAATTCTGCAGGTCATACAACATCTGAATTGCTATATCATCTTCTAGGGCTACTGGTGGCAGATTAAATGAGTCAAAAAGGTTATCATAATCAAATAACCAAGCATCACCAGTTTTTGTCGGAGGCGAAGTATTCCGTTGCACATCCACTTCAAACCATTCTTCCACACAGTTAGAGGTTAAGTTGAAAACCCGCTTATTCGGAATGTTGTACCCCAAAAAATATCCCTTCTCAACCTTGGAACTGAATTTACCTTCGGCTTCACGTTTTAACATTGTGCACGGAGCACCAAACGATTCAAGATGGCTGATATTCGGTTTCCGATTATTCAACAGTTCATAACATGTCTTTCCCAATCGTTTGACCACTAAGACCCGGTTAAGTGTGTAACAAGCATTTGCGACAGCTTCGTTCCAAAACCTTACGGGCAAAGCAGAGTCAGCAAGCATGGTGCGTGCTGCCTCTATAAAGGTCCGATTCTTCCTCTCAGCAACTCCATTCATTTGAGGAGTGTATGCAGTACTGAACTGATGTTGGATACCCTTCTCATTACACAGCTTCTCCATCTTCTGATTCTTGAACTCTGTTCCATTATCTGATCTGAGTTTCCTGATCTTCAGCTTATAGATAGTCTCTAACTTGTTGATCATGATTTCTAACGTCTCAAACGTTTCAGACTTCTCTTTTAAGAAGAAAACCCAGGAAAATCTTGAATAATCATCAGTGACTACCAGACAGTACCTATCTCCATTAATGCTCTTGTACCGCACAGGACCAAATAAATCCATGTGAAGTAGTTCAAGCGGGATTGAAATGGAATGGTACTTTTTCAACTTGTGGGGTTTCTTCGTCAGCTTCCCTATTTTACATGAAATGCATTTGTCTGGTAGATGGATGCTTTTCAGATTGACTCCCGTTACGTTCATCTTCCTCAAGCTCAAGTGACACATCCTCTTGTGCCATAAAATGGAGTCCTTTTCAGTTGCCTTTGTAAGAAAGCATTGATGCTCCACCTCTTTCACCGAAGCATTTGACATGTCCAGAACATAAAGATCATTATGTCTTGGGGTTGACATTAAAATCATATCTTCGGGAATCTGAAATTCTTTCTTTAGCACATAACATTGTTTGTCGTCAAACATCACTTTGAACTCTTTATCACAGATTTGAGAGACTGACAGCAAGTTGTTTGCTAGCTGCTCGACATAGTTGACTTTGTCAAAGCTCACTCCCCCATTAGACAAGAAACCTTGAGCTGTGATGTGACCTCCCTTATCTCCTGCGAAGCTGACATACCCTCCTTTTATTTTTCTGACATTTGTAAGAAGGCTCAGATCGCCTGTCATGTGCCTGGATGCTCCACTATCAACAATCCACGTGTTATACCGGCGAGCACCCTGCACAAACAAGTAGAAGGTTAGTTAGCATTGGGAACCCATGCCCAAATGGTCATGGGTTTCCCATCTTCTCCAACAACTTGCACATTAATCCACATACCAGTAGCTTTGGAGTCTACATTGGTATCTGGACTATTTGACATTTTAGATTCGGGTTTATTGATCCATTTTAAGTCTTGACGGGGAGCAGCCTTGTGATAAACACTAGAAGCATTGATCACCTTATGAAGTGGTTCCTTCCCCATCTGACTAACCTCGAAACTTTTGGGTTTACTAGAAGTTTCCCCAACAGTCCTTTTGAGCTGATGAGGGGCAGTTGATTTTTGATTATTTTGATTAAACGTTTTATTTTTCTGAAAATTTTCAGAAAAATCAACTTTCCCCCTGCAGCTCTGTTGTTGCTGATCACACTCATAACTGAGGTAACCAGGTCTCCTGCACACATAACAAATCCTGGTTGATTGATGTTTTGCAGGATTATGTGGCACTTTTTGCTCAACTTGACATTTTTACTCTACTCCTAAACCACATTGTTTTGGCAAAATTTTAACTTCTTCATAAGGACGGGTTGCAGGAGACTTTGCACCCTCCTTTTCTATGGTTCGGAGTGCTGCTTGCACATTTTTCATTAACGTGCCTTGTCCAGAAGAATTACCTAGAAGTTTTCTCATACCAGATTCAGGCTTTTCTTCTTGTTTGACTTCTTTCTTCTGAGGCTCACCAACTTTCCTTTTTAACTTTAACTCAGATGTTGAGGTTGATGCAACAAATTGATCAACCTTAGGAGGAAGTTGGTCAGCTTCAGAAAAGACATATGTTTTCACCAATTGGTTCAAAACTGGTGGTGGACATTTAGTGTATGCCTTTTTGTCTTTCTCTGAATCGGAACCTTGAGGTCTCCGGTCGATTATGTGCTCAAATAGATAAGATGAAGTTGAATAACTTTTTAGTTTCTGATTGAGAGTCTCATAATCTACCTTAGAACTTGCAAGGTCTCGCTTCAGTGTATCTATCTGATTGATGTAGAAAACTATGGCATCCTGTTTGTTTAGCAATGCTACCTCTAGTTCTCTAATCTGTTTGTTCTGGCTTTCAATTTTATCTTTTAGTGTCTTTTCCCTACCTTTAATGATTGAATTTTCATGCAATTTAGAGGTAAGATCACTGACTTGAGATTTCAAAGATAAAATATTTTACACATAGTCATTGCACGAAGCACAAGGAATGCCAGAATTGTTACTTACCTTTGAATCAGCAGGTTTGCCAGTCATGCACGCCTTAAGATCTTCTGATTTAGTTTGAACAATAACTGGCGTTGATTCGGCAGCTGGCACTGAAACTGGTTTGACCTTGTACTCATCAGTAGACATCACTGAGTCTTCCTTACTGGCAACAAATTCATCATCAGCTTCCTGCACACTATCTGCTTCAGATTGTGAATCATCATTCAGATCTTGAACACTGGCCAGGTTGGTCTCAGCAACTTCGAAAGCATCATTATCTTGAAAATGTACTGACCAGTCTATCCCCTCATCTTTCTGAACAACCACCATTGCCTTAGATGATCCCTCATGGGATGTTTCAGCTTTCTTTGGGGTAGTGGAAGTTGATGATTTTCCAGGAGATGTCCTGAATGGATACTTGGGTCCTGAGTTCTTTGGCTTTTCACATTCTCTTGCAAAATGACCCTTTTCTCCACAGTTGTAGCAGGTTACAGCTGATTTGTCGAAGCCCAGCTTTGTATCCTTAGTTGCTGTAATCTGCATCCCAGTTCTCTTGACCAAGGCCTTTGCTCTCCTTACCAGATTAGCATAGGACCATAGAATGTCCTGTCTCTCCATTTCATCGTTGTCTATCTGGTCATAATCTTCCTGAGTCAGGTAGGCATTTCCGATTTTACCCTTTAGAAGATCATCATATGATGTGACCAAAGCACTAAGCATCCCCATATGCTCCTTTACTTCTTCAGTGCTGCCATGCTTGAAATGCTCAGTGTTTAAGGCAGGCATAGACGTTCTGCTTGAAGGAGCAGAATATGGTGGTCCACTTGTAGTTTCAGGAGCAGACTTGCTTGAAGAACAAACGTTAGATGTAAAAGCTGTCTGCAATGGAGCATTTGATGAAGTGACTGGAGAAGCAATGGGTCCAGTACAGTATAATGAGGGATTTTGCACATAGCTGCTCAATCTGTCCAGATTTTGCTCCTCCTGTTCATGCTCTTTCAGCTTAGTAATAAAGTCATTCAGATCCATGCCCTCAAAACCTTCACCATTTTTAAGAATCATACTGAACGGCCTCCAGCTTTTGGGTAGTGCCTTGGACAAAGTCTCTACTTGTTGTCTTTCTGAGATCTGCACCCCCAAACTATCCATTTCACTGAGAAGATGGTTGTATCTGTTGATCAGATCTGGAAGCTTTTCATTCACATATGAAGTGAAATGGTCAAACTCCTTTCTCAACTGTGAGGCCTTAAGCTCTTTCAGAGATGCATTCCCCTCGTTCCTCTTTTGTAGCGCATTCCACAAGGAACGTGACGTTCTATACCGTCGGAACTGGTGGAAGATCTCATTAGGAATGGCTTGGATCAAATAAGAGTAGGCTTTCTTCTCAGCATCATAAGCCTTCCTCTGATCGTTACTCATCTGATCATAGGGAACTTCGATATTCCCTTCACCTTTAGGCACGACATAATCAGCAGAAATGGCCCGGTGCAACCGTGGATCAACCACATCGATAAATATTTCAAAACGTGGTTTCCAGAATGGGTAGTCTTCCATGGTTAACAATCTAGGCACTTTGTTAATACCTCCTTGTTCATTATCCATAATTAAGTTACTTAGGGCAGTTATGGTTTGTTTGGCAGCCATAGCACTCATGTCAGACATTATGATTAAAGCCTAAAACAAAACGTAAACACTACGCACGAAGTGAGATTGGTTCGCAAGAAGTGAACACACTACGCACGTAGTAAACTGTACTACGTACGGACTGACAAAAGATCACACAGTCTTAGGTACGTACGGAATGAGGACCTAGTACGCACGAAGTGACTTGACTACGTACGAAACAAGTAAATTGTTTTTTAAGAAAAAGATTTAACACACAGACTCAATACGTGCGAAGTGAGAAGCACTACGCACGTGTTGATGACCCACTACGCACGCGCAGACACACAGGCTACCGAAGATTCTAGAGGACCAACCACCCACTACGCACGCACTAGAGATCAATACGCACGTAATGAAAGGCACATTGCACGGCTAACATTCAACAGTTTAGACCTTTTAACGTAAAAACTTAAACTTTTTGACCCAAAAATGCCCTGTTGACGATAATACGCACGAAGAAACACTTAGAAAACGACAAAACGAAAGCACCTAAATGACCAAAATGACACCTAGATCACGAAACCTAAGGAAAAGTGATCAATCAAAGCACAAGGCTCTGATACCACTTTGTAGGACCGTGGGGGTTCTAAACTAAAACACCCTAATGCTAGGACTGATCTAGGATGAGAAATAGTGCGGAATATCTATTTCTCAAACCTCCTAAGGATTCTAAGATCTGCTTAGGTGTCCGACACATAGTTAACACGAAGAACACATAGAGTAGGACGAAGAACAACTCTAAGAACTCACACAGAATGCTTAAGGCTGCCCTTGGATTCGAGATTAACACTAAGTTCGCGATTACCGAGGTTAAACGTACGATTACGAAGGCTCACTAAGGCTTAAGGTCGATTTCCGGTAGTTATATGCGGTTACGGACGATTACCTCACGATTACCCGCGATTACTCGATTCCTCAGTCCCTCGATTCTTCCTCGCTAATACGTGGTTAATGAGTATTTATAGTGTAATTAATTTCACTACGCACGTAATGTATCGCACTTCGCACGAATCGAGTGCAGTACGCACGTACCAGTTGTTTTAATAATAATGAATTTAACTTTAATCGACCACCTCACCACGCACGTAGTGAGCTCCACTACGCACGTAGTGAGCTCATCACGCACGTGATGACCTTCACACATATTTAAACTTTCAAACACAAATCAACACATGACTAAGTACTTGTAAGCTTAAGACAAACATAAGTAACCACTTAGAATGTATAAACATGCAAACCATTAATCAAAACACATTTGAATTAACATTTCAAGTAAACATGTATGTATTGGATTGATAAGAACTAGGGATTTACAATTATGCACCAACAAAGTCCATACAAGCTTGCTAGTACAAGTGGATTGAGCAAACCCGGGGTGGACTAGCAATAGAGGGAAGCTCGGTTTTGGCCTTCTTATCATCACCATCATCTTCATCTTTGTTCCAGAAAACTCTTAAGGGTATAATCTCATTCCTTGCCTCTTTTCATGTTGCAAATGTTAGCTATAGAGTTATGGTCCATTAATGGGGTTTTATGCTTTAGTTGCTTGTGCCTTTGTGTTTTGCATGTTGTACCTTTGCTTCCGCTGTGTTCATAGAACCCCAACAGTGGTATCAGAGCCACCTCTATGCTACATTTGCACATGGTGGCCTGAAAAACCCGAAAATATTTTTTTTTTTTTCTGACCAGAAGGGTTAGCAGCGCTAACTCTTAGCAGTTAGCGGCGTTAATTCTTAAAGTTAGCGGCGCTATCCTCGATCCAGACAATGTTGTTTTTGTTTTTTAAAACTTTAAAAAATATTTTTCGGGTTTTTTGCATTATATTTTAGTTTCTGGAATTTTTTGTCCAGAAATTAAAATTTTATTATTTAAGTTGCCTTGTGTAATGGTTGGTGTATTTATATGTATATTATCATTTTGGCATGAAAATGGTAATTGCATATACTTACATTATGTATTTATGAATATGTTTCACCAAAAATGGTTTGGTGTTACTAATGCATAAGTACATGGGATTATTTAGTGCCTTGAGTGATTTTAATAATCTTAACCATTATGCATAAGTTTACATGGTTTTGTGTGGCGTACCATGTTGGTCATGTATGTTCATGTGCTGTTGGTAACCATTAGAAATGCCCTAGACCTTTTGGATGTATGGTTGTTTATTTATTTATTATTCATTCATTTGGTGACATTATGTCACATGGTTTGTAATAATAAGTAAATTTATTTATTTGGTATGTAACTTGTACTTGAGGCTTGCATGCCATTTAAAATTTCCATATTATGTAATTGTACTAGAAATTAGGACTTATGGCTTGCATGCCACTTATTTCTATTTTCTATGTAATTGTAATATGGAGCAACCATCGGGAGTCCATGTAGTGATGTCTTGGCGAACATGGATCCGGAAGGCCCAATGGAGGTGGCGGGTTTAGTGGGAGCACATCCAAGTCAAGGAACTTGTTTATCCTTAGATGACTTGTTTTTCCCGTAGTGACTCACGGGAAAAACGCATAGGTTTTAGGGGCATGGTTACCAACTATGTTGTATGCGTGTGATGGGTTTTATTATTTATTGTTTATGCATGAGTTGTAGGACTATTGCATGCTAGACAATTTTTGATAACTAATAAAATTCAAGAGTTTTAAAAATGGTTTAACAACTCTCGCGTGCACACTTGATTAACAATAGGATATAAAATTGGTTTATATTCCGTAGTGAAAACTTTTGGTTATTGTCACTTTTGTTAATCAAAACTCAAAATGGGTTTTTAACCGGAAAACTAAATCCCGTTTTCTAAATGTAAATCTCACGCCGCCCATAAGATGACACCACCCGAATCTAACCATACAAGGGTTGATTGTCGAGCTTTAGCCGAATCAATTTTTGTGTGAGTTGTGTGGAAGGTGCGTGTGGAAACTCGCAAGGTCGAATATCGAGCTCTAGCCGATTCGACCATTGGGCAAGAGTACCACCGTGTATCTTGATGGTTGATTTACGATTTCAAAATAATATTTTAAATAATGGTCGAGCTCAAGCCGAGATTATTTAAAATATTACTTTGAGATTGGTGTGAAGGGATCAAACATGCCAAACTTGGCACAATGGTTGTCAAGTAGGATCCCGCAAGGAACTAAGAGTTGCAATAATGGATTGCAATCGGTCAATGGTTGCCGGCGTAAATAGATTTGCCACGTGATCCGCGGAAAACCCGTTACGGTGCAAGGTGAAATTGGGTTTTTAGCCCTTGTTAAAATAGTTATTTTTCATTAAACACTTTGGGTAATTATTTTAAAGAGGATTTCATCAAACTAACCAAATCTACTTTGCAATTTATAGATGGCATCAACTAGCACCAACAACACCACCTTTTCTCTTAGGATTTTCCTAGAAAAAGAGTAACTTGATGGGACCAATTTCATGGATTGGTCAAGGCAACTTCGCATCGTCCTCTGACATGAGGACAAGTTGGCCACTACCGAGGAACCCATCCCCGAAGCCCCTGCTACCAACTCGAGTAGTGCCGTTAAAGAAGCTTATGAAAAGCGTCTAAAAGATATCACCGAGGTTACTTGCCTCATGAGCACGATGAACTCCAAATTGAAAAAGTCGATGGAGCATCTGTTTGTTTATGACATGATGCGTGAGTTGACAGACATGTTCCAAAAACAAGTGAAGCAAGAACGGTATGGTTGTCTTAACGACCTACATGGTTTCCGGCTGCAGGAGGGCGGGAACGTCTCCTACCACGCACTCAAGATGAAGGCGCTGGTGGAACGAATTGAGTGATTGGGATTTTCCATCGCGAGAGAGATGGCGGTGGATTTAATTCTACGGTCTCTCCCACCATCATATGATCAATTCGTTATGAATTATCATATGCATGAGATGGATAAATCCCTCATGGACTTGCATGGTATGTTGCGGACCGCTGAGTCCAACATGACCAAGCAAAAGTCCTATGCTCCTGTTCCCGTCTTGGCCATCAAGGAAGAAACCGGAATCTACCCCGAAGGGAAAGATAAGGGTAAGGTTGGGGCTCCCAAGCCGAACCCTACATCGGAGCCAAAGCCAAAGGGTCCAATCCCTCAAGCTAATACTCCGGAAAGAGGCGGTTTGCTTCTTCTACGGGGTCAAGGGGCACATACGCCGGAGCTACCCAAAGTACCTAGAGGGCCTGAAGAAGCTACGAGCTTCGGGAGCAGGCGCTTCTACTTCAGGTTCGTTCGTGATTGAACTCCATCATACTTCTACATATAACGGCTGGGTTTTAGATACCGGCTGTAGCACTCACGTTTGTAACATTGTGTAGGTGCTAAAGGGAAGTAGAAGGCTGAGAGATGGGGAGCTGGAGCTAATCATGGGGAACAAGGAGGTCGTCCCCGTGTTATAGACAGGAAATGTTGACCTTACTTTCAAATCCGGTTACTCTATTATTTTACATGATGTATGCTATTCGCCGCTTGTGGCAAGAAACATTTTGTCTTTTCATACTTTGTACGATGATGGATATTATTTTTCTTTTCATAATGGAATCATTTCTTGTTTTAAAAATGATGTTTGTTATTTTAAAGCTTATCCATGTCGTGGTATATACGAAGCTGATGCATACATAGAGAATAATAGAGCAATCATGAACATTAATTCTGGATCCAAAAATGGTTTGGATAAGTTTTCCTTATGTCATAGCCGTCTTGGCCACATAAACATGAAACGCATAACCAAGCTCCTAGCGGATGGGATCTTGGAATCATTTGACCTTGGGTCAAATGAAGTATGCGAGTCTTGTTTATTGGGCAAGATGACTAAGTCACCCTTTACCAGTGTGGGTGAAAGGGGTAAAGACTTGTTGGATATAGTACATACCGATGTATGCGGTCCGTTCAAGCATATTACAAGGAACAACTCTAGATACTTCGTTACATTCACTGATGATTTCAGTATATATGGATATGTCTACTTGATTAGGCATAAGTCTGAGACCTTTGAGGTTTTTAAGACTTTCCAAAACAAAGTCCAGAATCAATTAGAAAAGACTATCAAGATACTTGAGCTCGGAGTTTCGTGATCATCTCGCTAGTTGTGGGATTATTTCACAAATAACTCCTCCTAGGACGCCACATTTGAATGGTATCTGTTGGTGCATAATTGTAAATCCCTAGTTCTTATCAATCCAATACATACATGTTTACTTGAAATGTTAATTCAAATGTGTTTTGATTAATGGTTTACATGTTTATATATTCTAAGTGTTTCCTTATATTTGTTTTAAGCTTACAAGTACTTAGTCATGTGTTGATTTGTGTTTAGAAGTTTAAGTATAAGTGAAGGTTACCGCGTGCGTGATGAAGCTCACTACGTGCGTAGTGGAGCTCACTACGTGCGTGGTGAGGTAGACGATTAATGTTTAATTAATTATTATTAAAACACCCGGTACGTGCGTACTGGACTAACTACGTACGCAGTGCAGAGCATTACGTGCGTAGTGGAAATTAATTAAGGAAGTGACGTGTTACAATCAAATACGCGTATTCCACACTATAAATACTGATTAACCTCGTATTAGCGCGGGTAATCGTCCGTAATCGCATATAACTACCGGAAATCGACCTTAAGCCTTAGTGAGCCTTTGTAATCGTACGTTTAACCTCGATAATCGCGAACTTAGTGTTAATCTCGAATCCAAGGGCAGCCTTAAGCATTCTGTGTGAGTTCTTAGAGTTGTTCTTGATCCTACTCTGTGTGTTCTTCGTGTTAACTGTGTGCCGGACACCTAAGCAGATCTTAGAATCCTTAGGAGGTTTTGGAAATAGATATTCCGCACTATTTCTCATCCTAGATCAGTCCTAGCATTAGGGTGTTTTAGTTTAGAACCCCCACGGTCCTACAAAGTGGTATCAGAGCCTTGTGCTTTGATTGATCACTTTTCCTTAGGTTTCGTGATCTAGGTGTCATTTTGGTCATTTAGGTGTTTTTGTTTTGTCGTTTTCTAAGTGTTTCTTCGTATGTATAATCGTCAACAGGGCGTTTTTGGGTCAAAAAGTTCAAGTTTTAACGTTAAAAGGTCTGAATTGTTGAAGGTTATTCGTGCGTAGTACTCCTCACTACGTGCGTAGTGTGTCTTAGTGTTCTAAAAATTATCCTAATCATTGCAGTTTACTCGTGCGTAGTGTCTAGCATTACGTGCGTATTGATTTTCAGTGCGTGCGTAGTGGGTCTTTGGTACTCTAGAATCTTCGGTAGCTTGTGTGTCTGTCCGTGCGTAGTGGGTCATCAACACGTGCGTAGTGCTTCACACTTCGCACGTATTGAGTCTGTGTGTTAAATCTTTTTCTTAAAAAACAATTTACGTTTTTCGTATGCAGTGAATCCATTTCGTGCGTACTAGGTCCCCATTCCGTACGTACCTGAGTCTGTGTGACCATTTGTCAGTTCGTACGTAGTATACTCCACTACGTGGGTAGTGTATTCAATTCGTGTAGTGTCTTCAATTCGTGCGAACCATCTCCACCATGTGTGTAGTGTTTTCGGTTTGTTTTAGGCTTTAATCATAATGTCTGACATGAGTGCTATGGCTGCCAAACAAACCATAACTGCCCTAAGTAACTTAATTATGGATAATGAACAAGGAGGTATTAACAAAGTGCCTAGACTGTTAACCATGGAAGACTACCCATTCTGGAAACCACGTTTTGAAATATTTATCGATGGGGTTGATCCACGGTTGCACCGGGCCATTTTTGCTGATTATGTCGTGCCTAAAGGTGAAGGGAATATCGAAGTTCCCTATGATCAGATGAGTGACGATCAAAGGAAGGCTTATGATGCTGAGAAGAAAGCCTACTCTTATTTGATCCAAGCCATTCCTAATGAGATCTTCCACCAGTTCCGACGGTATAGAACGTCACGTTCCTTGTGGAATGCACTTCAAAAGAGGAACGAGGGGAATGCATCTCTGAAAGAGCTCAAGGCCTCACAGTTGAGAAAGGATTTTGACCATTTCACTTCATACGTGAATGAAAAGCTTCCAGATCTGATCAACAGATACAACCTGGCCAGTGTTCAAGATCTGAATGATGATTCACAATCTGAAGCAGATAGTGTGCAGGAAGCTGATGATGAATTTGTTGCCAGTAAGGAAGAATCAGTGATGCCTACTGATGAGTACAATGTCAAACCAGTTTCAGTGCCAGCTGCCGAACCAACGCCAGTGATTGTTCAAACTAAATCAGAAGATCTTAAGGCGTGCATGACTAGCAAACCTGCTGATTCAAAGGTAAGTAACAATTCTGGCATTCCTTATGCTTCGTGCAATGACTATGTGCAAAATATTTTATCTTTGAAATCTCAAGTCAGTGATCTTACCTCTAAATTGCATGAAAATTCAATCATTAAAGGTAGGGAAAAGACACTAAAAGATAAAATTGAAAGCCAGAACAAACAGATTAGAGAACTAGAGGTAGCATTGCTATACAAACAGGATGCCATAGTTTTCTACATCAATCAGATAGATACACTGAAGCGAGACCTTGCTAGTTCTAAGGTAGATTATGAGACTCTCAATCAGAAACTGAAAAGTTATTCAACTTCATCTTATCTATTTGAGCACATAATCGACCGGAGACCTCAAGGTTCCGATTCAGAAAAAGACAAACAGGCATATACTAAATGTCCACCACCAGTGTTAAACCAACTGGTGCAAACAGATGTCTTTACTGAAGCTGACCAACTTCCTTCCAAGGTTGATGCACCGTCTGCTTCAACCTCAAAACCTGATTTAAAAATGAAGGGAGTAGTTGGTGAGCCTCAGATGAAAGAGGTCAAACAAGAAGAAAATCCTGAATCTGGTATGAGAAAACTTCTAGGCAATTCTTCTGGACAAGGCACGTTAATGAAAAATGTGCAAGCAGCACTTCGAACCATAGAAAAGGAGGGTGCATAGTCTCCTGCAACCCGTCCTTATGAGGAAGTTTAAATTTTGCCAAAACAATGTGGTTTAGGAGTGGAGTCAAAATGTCAAGTTGAGCAAAAAGTGCCACATAATCCTGCAAAACATCAGTCAAACAGGATTTGTTATGTGTGCAGGAGATCTGGTCACCTCAGTTATGAGTGTGATCAGCAACAACAGAGCTGCAGGGGGAAAGTTGATTCTTCTGAAAAATTTTCAGAAAAATAAAACGTTTAATCAAAATAATCAAAAATCAACTGACCCTCATCAGCTCAAAAGGACTGTTGGGGAAACATCTAGTAAACCCAACAGTTCCGAGGTTAGTCAGATGGGGAAGGAGCCACTTCATAATGTGATTAACACTTCTAGTTTTTATCACAAGGCTTCTCCTCGTCAAGACTTAAAATGGACCAATAAACCCGAATCTAAAATGTCAAATAGTTCAGATACCAATGTAGACTCCAAAGTTACTGGTATGTGGGTTAATGTGCAAGTTGTTGGAGAAGATGGGAAACCCATGACCATTCGGGCATGGGTTCCTAATGCTAACTAATTATTTACTCTTAGTGCAGGGTGCCTTCAGATACCAAGGCAGACCTGTATACAAAGGCATTTGATAAACCCAGGTTTTTTTTGTTCTTAGTGAATGAAAACGGGATGAAATCCAAGTGTGAGGTCGTCTCTGATGATGCAACTTAATGTTTTTTTCTCGTATATGTGCCTGTGTGGCTATTTTCTGTGTGTTTATTTTCTGTGTCTGTGTGTCTCTGTTCTTGGTATGTTTTTTATTTTAGTATTTTAGGGGGAGATAGGTGCAACATAGAAAATACAAAAAAAAAAAAAAATCAGAAAAACATAGAAAATACAAAAAAAAATCATAAAGCTATAATGAGAAGTTGATCCAACTCAAATGGAAAATGATGGTACACTGGCTTTCAATACAAAGTATGTCTAGTAAAATTAGGACTGAAGGCATGTACATATTCTTGAGAAAACTGTCTGAAATTTTGAGTCAAATCAGATAAGAAACAGATGGCGTGTAAGGCATATGATGAGAGTCTAGGCTGATAAGTGGTTATGCATGTGGAAATCCATCAAAGATTCAAATTATCGAGACATTCCAAGTCTACAAGTCAATAACAGTTGAGACTAACTTAGTCTGGTGCACACACCTGTTACCATGCCAAATGTGTTAGATGACAATGAGCAAAATGTAAAAAGAGGGTGAAATATTGACCCCAATCTGAGATGTCAAAAGAAATAGATACATTGATCTATTAGTGTTGAATTGTCAAAGAGCATAAAATGCAGTGACAAAGCTCAACAGAAAGATCTATCAGTGTTGAATTGTCAAAGAGCATAAAATGCAGTTACAAAAGCTCAACAGAAATTATCAAAAGAGGTGAAAAATTGACCTCCATGTCAAAGAGCATAAAATGCGTTGATAAAATCACAAAGCACATAAGCATGGTGGTTGGGTATTCAAGTTGTGCATCCTACTGAGTGAGTCAAAACACTGTGAGATTTTAAAAGAGATAGTCTTAACCATGTACCCAGTTCTGGATAATCAGAAAATGTTGAAATTAAATATGTCATTATCTGAGGAAAGTTGGATTGACAGACAGAAATTGAGGGAGTATGTTTGTGCCTAAGGTTCTGAAATGAATGATAACTAAGTATAGATGTGCTGGTACTGACTCCATCTTGGAACCTTTTCACAAAAAGATTTAATTTCAGTAATTTAATTTTGCAAATCTCTTTAGTGTTTAGGGTTTAAGTTGTTAACTGTCTGCATTTTTTTTTCTTTATATTCAGAAAAAATACAAAAAAAAATGTTAGTGGTTCTAAGTTTTTTTTAAATGTATTCTTTTGCTATTATTTAGTTTTTCTCGTTTCGCTTTGATGTGTTTAGATGCTTATTAGTGGTCTTGAAGTTACTGATCGTTTATTGCTGAGTGCAGTACTAACAGTATCAAGATTCACATGTGAGGATTTCAGATCATGCGGAATGGAGCCACTGCACACGAGTTACAACTTACCACGTGCGTAGGGCAGGTAAGGTTATTTTGTTTGCTTAGTGCAAGTTTTGTTGATAGAACTAGGTCTTAGGGGGAGTTTGTTGGTGCATAATTGTAAATCCCTAGTTCTTATCAATCCAATACATACATGTTTACTTGAAATGTTAATTCAAATGTGTTTTGATTAATGGTTTACATGTTTATATATTCTAAGTGTTTCCTTATATTTGTTTTAAGCTTACAAGTACTTAGTCATGTGTTGATTTGTGTTTGGAAGTTTAAGTATAAGTGAAGGTTACCGCGTGCGTGATGAAGCTCACTACGTGCGTAGTGGAGCTCACTACGTGCGTGGTGAGGTAGACGATTAATGTTTAATTAATTATTATTAAAACACCCGGTACGTGCATACTGGACTAACTACGTACGCAGTGCAGAGCATTACGTGCGTAGTGGAAATTAATTAAGGAAGTGACGTGTTACAATCAAATACGCGTATTCCACACTATAAATACTGATTAACCTCATATTAGCGCGGGTAATCGTCCGTAATCGCATATAATTACCGGAAATCGACCTTAAGCCTTAGTGAGCCTTCGTAATCGTACGTTTAACCTCGATAATCGCGAACTTAGTGTTAATCTCGAATCCAAGGGCAGCCTTAAGCATTCTGTGTGAGTTCTTAGAGTTGTTCTTGATCCTACTCTGTGTGTTCTTCGTGTTAACTGTGTGCCGGACACCTAAGCAGATCTTAGAATCCTTAGGAGGTTTGGGAAATATATATTCCGCACTATTTCTCATCCTAGATCAGTCCTAGCATTAGGGTGTTTTAGTTTAGAACCCCCACGGTCCTATAGTATCTCCAAGCGGAGGAATCAGACTTTATTGGATATGGTCCGATCGATGATGAGTCGCACGAAAGTACCCATTAGCTTTTGGGGGTACGCTCTCGAGTCGGCGGCTAGGATCCTTAACCTCGTACCGACTAAGAAAGTCCAAAGAACACCTTATGAGATGTGGCATGGAGTTGCTCCAATGATCGCATATCTCAAGGTTTGGGGATGTCCAGCCTTCGTTAGACGAGAGGTAGAGGATAAACTTGAACCTAGGTCTGAGAGGTGTTACTTCATTGGGTATCCAACCGGAGCCATGGGTTACTTGTTTTACAAACCTTCCGAAAACAAAGTGTTTATCGTGCGAAGGGCAATCTTCCTTGAAAGGGAGATGATATCCATGCAATCCGGTGGTAGACCGAGCAAGAAGATATGTCGGTACCTGACGACACTCCACTGATTCCTTATGATCCAGATAGATATGGGTTTCTCATATCTGAGGGCAATGACTTATTGGTGGATCATGATGAACCTACCAACTACCGAGAAGCCGTAGCGGGCAGTGATTCCGCTAGGTGGAAGAAAGCAATGGAGAGTGAGATGCAATCCATGTCGGATAACCAAGTTTGGGAATTGGTTGATCCTACACCCGGGTGTAAGACAGTAGGGTGTAAATGGGTCTTCAAGAAAAAGACCGGCGTGGATGGATCTGTAGATACCTTGAAAGCCTAACTGGTGGCTAAAGGTTTCACGCAAACTCATGGGATTGACTATGAGGAAACCTTTTCACCAGTGGCCATGTTGAAGTCTATCAGAATACTTATGGCCATAGCTTTGTTTTATGATTATGAGATATGGCAAATGGATGTAAAAACCGCCTTCTTTAACGGGGAAGCTTAATAAAGAGGTGTTTATGTCACAACACGAGGGTTTTATACATCCATAGTATCCTGATAGAGTCTGCAGGTTAAAGAAGTCCATTTAGGGCTTAAGCAAGCATCTCGCAGTTGGAACCTTTGCTTTGATGAGAAAATCAAAGAGTTTGGATTTTTGAAAAACAAGGATGAGCCATGTGTATATGTCAGGGCTAGTGGGAGCGTTGTAGTATTCCTTGTTCTGTATGTAGATAATATTCTACTCATTGGGAACGACGTCCCAACTTTGGAAGAGGTTAAATCTTTTCTTGGGAGTTGTTTCTCAATGAGGGACTTGGGAAAGGAAGCATATATCTTAGGCATTAAGATCTATAGAGATAGATCTAAGAGGCTAATAGGGTTTAGCCAAAGTGCATACGTCGACAAGGTCTTGAAGCGATTCAAGATGGAGGAGTCAAAAAGGGGTAACACCCCTATGTTGCATGGAGTGACGTTGAACAAGGCTCAATGTCCTAGTTCCAAGGAGGAACTAGACGTAATGAAGAGGGTCCCTTATGCTTCGGCAATATGATCAATAATGTACACCATGCTATGCACTCGACCTGATGTATCGTGTGTCTTAAGCATGATGAGTAGATATTAGGCTAACCAGGCAAGCCCATTAGAATGCGGTAAAGAACATCCTCAAGTATCTTCGGAGGACAAAGGAGATGTTCTTGGTATATGGTGGTAAGGAAGAGCTTAGAGTACATGGCTACTCTAACACTAGCTTCCAAACTGATAATGACGACTGCCGATCACAATCGGGGTTTGTGTTCCTTCTCAATGATGGTGCTATTAGTTGGAGGAGCTCCAAGCAAGACATCGTAGCTGATTCAACTACCTACTCAGAGTACATTGCGGCTAGTGAAGCAGCTAAAGAGGCGGTATGGATGAGGAAGTTCATCCAAGACCTTGGAGTGGTTCCTAGCATATCTGACCCCATTGAGATATTTTGTGACAATGAGGGTGCGGTTGCTCTAGCTAAGGAACCAAGGGCTCATAAGCGGACGAGGCATATTCCTCGAAAATACCACTTTATCAAAGACATTATAGTGAGTGGTGACATTGTCATTAGCAGAGTAGCATCGGAAGGCAACTTGGCCGATCCATTCACTAAACCGTTGTCACAAGCTGTACATGATTCTCACACTAGATCGATAGGTGTTAGATTTGCTAGTGACTTGGTTTGAGTGTATTATTTGGTTTATGTTTGACATGTACTTATATTTTGGGAACATTAAGCAGTACTGTATTTCATACTATATTGATTATTAAATGTGATTTAATGATACGCTAAGGGTGAATATTTTATGAAATCCTTACTGTGTTCCATCTTAGCATGTTTAATACTTCCCAGAATGTCTTTTCATTTTAAATGTCCACAGTCGGTCATTCTTCATGGGGAGGAAGTTTGAGATAAGGCTGAGGGAAGTGGTTGGTCGCTATCTAATACTTCGTGGTTTCTGTCACGAGTAAGTCAGGATGATAATATAATTTTGTCCTTAGACTGGAGATACATGTGTTCCAAAGCATGGGTCTGCTTTGCCTTAATTGTTTTCAAACATAGTTCGTAACTGGATGTTATAAAGGGAGCCTTTAGGTAAAGTATGGTGTATATGGCGGAGCAATGTAGTCAAAGGGATTCGTTCCTCTAGACTTAGAGAGATATCCATGGGCCCCTCGATGATTGAGCGCTGACGTAAAATGCATGGCCATGCTCAAGTTGCGATGATATTTGATCGATTGCAACTAGATTTTGGGTCACCATAAATCAAAATCGAGAAACACAATCGTGAACGATCTGTAGATTGACATTTAACCATGTCTCGTGTTCACACGGATATCGCGAACGAAGGGATGAATGATCACTTATCTATAGGAACATTTCGTAACTGATTCTGGATTGTTTTTGTTCTAGATGACAAAACCTATACTGACTTAGGGACAAAGATGCCTTACTAGAGGCCGCTCTTTGTCTATGGTTTGTGGGTACGGTGTGTCATGTGCAAGTGGGAGTTTGTTGGAATATGCCCACTGATGTGCGTACGCCATATAGATCACTACCAATGATGTATGAGCCTATTGGGTTACACACCGGGGATCAATCCTGACAGCAACCTAAGTATGGGGAGTAAAAGTGTCAAAGTGGAAAAGTTGGTGTGAAGGCGGGTTTAGCGGTGCTAACGTCTGTCAGACTGCATGCAATGATTGTGTTTTCCACCTCCAAAATTTCCCAATGCATGTCCTTTTTTTTTGGAGCCTCTTGGCCTTGCATTCTATCCTTTTGTCACATACTCACTTGATACACTTAGTTAAGTTCTATGAGAGTGTTATTTGAGTATAACCACAAGGAGTACAGAAGTAAGAGGCTATTTGCTGTTCTTGGTGTGGGTTTAAGTCCTTGAAGTCCATACAAGCTTGCTAGTACAAGTGGATTGAGCAAACCCGGGGTGGACTAGCAATAGAGGGAAGCTCGGTTTTGGCCTTCTTGTCATCACCATCATCTTCATTTTTGTTCCATAAAACTCCTAAGGGTATAATCTCATTCCTTGCCTCTTTTCATGTTGCAAATGTTAGCTATAAAGTTATGGTCCATTAATGGGGTTTTATGCTTTAGTTGCTTGTATCTTTGTGTTTTTCATGTTGTACCTTTGCTTCCGCTGTGTTCATAGAACCCTAACAGTAATAACATACCAACACGAGTCAAATATAATAAGTCGAGGAAGTAGATTACCTATGGAAAATATTATATAGTGGCTATATGTTACTATTAGAAAAACAAAAACCACAATTATGGATAGATGAAGTATTAACATGGGAACAAACGGTAGTAAGGATGTGGGAAACTAATAAAAAAGATAGTATAGATATGTTTTCATACTTATAAACAACACTAGGCCCAATAGCAATAGGCATTTGACAAAAGTAAAAAAGCCCAAGGAGATAATCCATATAATTTCACATCTCAAGTAAGAACTCTTATATTATGAGTGATCCAGTAAAAAATAGTAGTTTATTACAAGATACAACAATTAGAAATTTAGAACAATTAAGCATAGCAGACATGAGATATATTAACGAATTTACTCTAGATTTTACAAGATTACACAAACAGGACAAGCAATTGATGATAATTTATGTGATAAATATTTTATAAAATTACCAGGAGATTTAGGAAAAAATATACACGAAACATGGAGAAATGATTATGGAAATCAAAAATATTTAGGAATAGGACCTAGAATAACATATACATTCAAAATGTTAGTGCAATCAAGAGCTTAAATATTTAAATATATCTGGTTTTGATGATGTAATTTTAATAATCAAATTGAAATAAAAATATATATATCCAAGTTAATATGAAAATAATAAGTTTGGCAAAATTAATAATAATTTTTATATATATTTGTGCAAGATCATAACACTGATATATACTAAAACCTAAAAGTTGGGGAAAATTAAAACCTCACAAAATATATACTACATATTTTATATTACCAAAACTGAAAAGTTGGGGAAAATTAAAATGACAATATAATCATAAATGAATATATCTTAAAATGTCATTTTTACAAACATATAATTTTTCACTTATAAACATGTTCCATAATGCGTCAAAATAATATATGTCTATGGAACAAAGTTTTTATAACTTCTTGCCAACAAATTTGAATAGACATGATTTTATAAATTGGCAAAAGTGAAAATATGTATTTTAGTATACAAGATAAATATCCTTAAAAGGTATTATTATACTGTGTATTAAATAATTGGGTAGAAGAATATATTGTAAGATCATTAAAGGACATTAGGTGGCAAAAAAGGACAATAGGTGTCAACCTTAGATTTAACCATGTGTTTAATTGATTTAAAAGTCAGTCCAAATACACAGTGTAACGACATTTATTTTGGTGTTCATCAATTCTAAATTACCAACTTATAAGAGGAAGTCGTAAAATAAAGGAAATAATTTTAAACGACTCGAGAAGGTGGCAGCATGGGCCACGGTCTATCCACGGTCGACCGTGGGATCGACCGTCCGGCCAGCTGAGATGTCCGCACCTCTCTCTTCTCTTCCTCTATAAATAACAACTCATTCTCTTCTTTAACCACCTTTTGCCAACTTAGAAATTCTCTCCTACACATACAAACACACACTTGATCTTGCATTATATAAATATATATATTTAGTGTGTGTGTGATTCTTGAAGGTGTGTTCTTCATTTGTAAGAGTTATACAACACTTCAAGATCAAGCAAAAGGGAAGCAAGAAAAATACATTGAGTGATATACAATTTGAGTGAATCGATTTTTCTTGTATTGAGAGATTATTGTTCATACACCATTGTTGGTGTTTTTGTTGTTCTTAGTAAAGTGTTCTTGAGTGAAGAACACTTTGAGTATTTTGGTGGGTTTGACTATTCCCCACTTGGTTTTGTTTTGGTTAGTGTTCTTGAAGTTTTTGGTGAAGAAGAAAGTGTTCTTGGTAAAGAACAAGGTGTTGGATCTAGTGTAGATCTTTGGTGGTTATCATCTACCCGTAAAGGTGATTGTACTACGGTGATCTCTTCCGGGTTAAGAGATTGTTGCGAGTGTTGCTAGTGGAAACCTTGACGGAGGTCAAGGCGTGCATGTAGGTTAGAGTTCAACAGAACCACGTAAAAATCTTGGTGTCTTTCTTCTAAACCCTTAACTCTTTAAATTTCCGCACTTGCATTTGCATATTTATTTTTCGCAAGCATATTTACTTTTCTTGCATTTTATATTCCTGCATTTTATTTCTTATTTCTTTTATTTATTTATTTCTGTCATTTAAATTTCTGTCCTATTATATATATTAATATATATATTTATCTGGTACATCCATCAAGATTAATATATATATATATCTATATATATATATATATATTTTTACATATAATAAATATAAATATAATCTTTTATATATATCTGGTACTTACAATCAAGATATATATATATATATATATATATATATATATATATATATATATATTCATATATCTTTCGTATTTTATTTTTCAAGCATCTTGTATATATATCTGGTACACTCATCAAGATATATATATATATATATATATATATATATATATATATATATATATATATATATATATATATATATATATATATAAGCACTACTATATATATTTACATACTTTACGCATATTTATAATTCAGGTTATTTACTTTCAAGTCACATATATTTGCTATCTTGTATCTACTAACAATTGTCTCTCTCGTGTCCCATATTTAATTATTTATTTAAATAATCGAAAAAGTGGTCATAGAAACTATTCAACCCCCCTTCTAGTTTCTACAATTGGTATCAGAGCAAGTTGCTCTCAATTTGCTCAAGTTTTATAAAAACTAATTTTTTAAATTTTGAGTTGATCCATGGGAAAAGGAAACTATTACGTGGGTTGTTTATTGACTATTCCACCGGCATTTGAATCCGATAAATTTGAGAACTGGAAATTATGATTTGAAACATATATAAAAACCATAGATTTTGATATATGGCACATTATTGAAAATGGCGACTTTCATCCAAAGGATAGTAAAAATTTAACGTTAAAAGATTTTTCATTTCTTAAAAAGAATAGAGAAGCAAAACTATTATTTTATAAACTTCTACCAAAAACAGAATACAGTAAAGTTTTCATGTGTAAAACTTCAAATGAGATTTGGAAAACATTAATAACAATACATCAAGATGACGCCTTACTAAAAGATTGCAGAGATGATTTACTTGTTCAAAAAGATGAACAACTTAATGCAGTTAAGGATGACAAACGGCGGAGAAAACAAAAAACGAGTCGCAAAATTTAAAAGCTAAGGAAATCTTAAGACACGATAATGAAGAAAACACCGAACCTTCCACTAGTGGAAGAAAGGAAGATGAACATCACAAGATATTTGCCAACAACGGTTGGGAAGAAAATGATAGTTCAATCACCAATGATGATAATGAAACTTGTCTTATAATAAACAAGACAAGAGAGGTACATTGAAATTATTCTTACTATAGTTGTGATTCAAATGATGATGACTTGAAGCAAAAATATTACAAATGTGAAAAACTCCTTTTCAAAACAAATAAGAAAAATGAGTCTTTAAAAACTGAAAATAATGTATTAAAAGATTTGGTCACAAAACGTGATGAGGAACTTTTAGAAGCTAAAACCAAAATCTCAAGTTTGTTAAAAGATATAGAAAGATTGAAGGTTAACAGCAGTGAACTATGTTGGTCTCTTATATGAGAATAACAACAAGCAACAGGTGTGTAGAAGGGGGGTTGAATACACTTTCTGCGGAAATTGAACAAATCAAATAAAAGTGTTACACAAAGTAAATCAAACCACAATCAATCGAATGCTTTCATTAAGAAGATGATTACAATGCTTTGAATAAGAAGATGATTACAATAAGTATCAAGTAAGCAACTCTTGATATATAATCACCTAATATAAATCTCTCAATCTCTCAAACTTAGCTATCTATAATCAACTTATGATTATAGATACTGATGACTCTCTAAACAGGATTTACACAGATTCAATCAACTTATGATTACTTACCAATCTTCACAACAAATGTGATAGTTCGAACACACGAACACTTTGGGAATCTGTGAGTTTTCTTGATCACGTTGAACTGACAAACAGTAATCAAGATTCGTAACACATACGGTGAGGTGAGGTTTTGGCTCTGTAACTTGTTTTTCAGAATCGTACCTCTAAACTTATCAGGAGATAAGTATTTATAATCCTGTTCCTACGGTTTTAAACAAACTGGACTAATCCTAATTTGCTAACTAACTATCGGATAACTCGGAATCTTGAATCTTGAATCTTCAATCTTGAGTCTTCAATCTTCAATCTTGATTCTGAAGTCTTCTTATCCTTTCCGTAGATATAGAGAGTTAAAATAGAATTTAAAACACATTTAAATTCTTTCAAACTGACTTCTTTAGTCAGGCTGAGTTATTCAGCTTGAAACTCATCAAGCTGAGTTCTTCGAGAACACACTCGAAAACAAACATGGACTAACATGTATAATTATTAACTCATCCTTAGAAGTCTAAAGAATTTACTAAAACATATTTAGTAACTCTATTGAGCTGACTTAGTCTTCACGCTGAGTCGCTCAGCTTGAAACTCATCAAGCTGAAACTCAATATATATATCTTAGTTTACGCACACAGCTTATCAAACATATTGATAATCTTACTAAGATATAGCCTAAGCTGATTGAACATATGCTCAGCTTATACTCAACTTATACTCAGTCTGAATCACTATAAGTGTTCAGTCTGACTAAGCTTCATAATTCTGTTTAAGTTATATGTAGAATACATCTTGCAAACTTAACTTTGTCTCATCAAATCTAAACTAATGAGATAATTTTCCCAACAAACTCCCCCTATTTGATGATGACAAAACCATCAAACATTTAACAAGTTTGTTTAATAGAATTATGTTTTAAATATTAAACTTATTAAGATTTTATATTTGAACTAATCAAATATTAATTTGAACATATCAATGTTAATTGAACTTATCAATTATAAGTGGAACAAACCAACTTTCTGTTGAATACATCAACCAATTACATTAATGAATAAGAACTTATCAATTATTCATTTAAGCTGAACTTATCAGACTTATAAATATGAACACATCACAACATAGTTGAACATATCAAACTTATACTTGTATTAATTTGAACTTATCATAATACAAAATGTTGATCACATAGATCATGCACACATAGTGCTTACAAAAATATTAGAACTAATCTAATATTACAAAATTAGAACTAATCTAATTTACATTAAAACTAATCTATTGAGGATGCAGCTCTTCAAATTCCTTTATCTCCTTGTTAATTTCTTCAAGGATTTCTTGCAGATTGGGAATGTGTTGAAGCTGATCCTTTTGTGATCGTATTGCTCTGTTTAGTCTGTATCTGAACCTTGCATTTTGTTCAGTCTTTTCACCAATTTGTCTCAGAGCAAATACATGAGATACCCCACATGTATAAATTGATGCATCAGCCTGGAAGCATTTTTCACCATTTCTGTCCAAGTACATGAACCCTTTCTGAGGCTTTTCAACATATGTATTCTCTTGAAACTTCATGCCTTCAGGAAGAGCAAGACTGTCCTTGTTTGCTTTTGCTAAACCAGCTGGCTTTTTCAGTTTATTCTTTCCTATTTTGTGAAAGGAAGTTAGTAGGGTAGCTATCTCTGATATGGGTATGATTTGCATCGCATCAGCTTTAGAAAGTATTCTTAGAATTTCATCTTTGACTTGATTCCTTGCAGAGGACTTTTCCATCTGCTTGATAAGAATAGCTACTTGCTTCCACTCTTCATAACCCAGCTTATGAAGTTGATTCAGCTCCAGAGAAGGTGTTTCACCATTCTTTAAGACGAACTCCATGATGATGATCCCTTGAACTGAATTCAACTTGAGTTAATCAATCTGAGAAGAGAAGTACAGTTTTTCATAACATTGAGTTATATCTTCTTCCTCAGTTTGATCTTGGATAGGAAGTTCCTCTTCTTCTTCCTTGGGCACGATAGGCAGTTTGAGTTTTGCTAATTCCTCATTCTGCTTTCTGATTTGCTCAGCCCAGTTCTGTTCTCGTAGCGCTTTCTCATCAGCTAACACAGCTTGAGCACCTATTTGTCTTCTTCTTAACTCTCCAACCGAGATCCCAAGTTGGTCAGCATCCTCTCTTTCCATTCTCCTTGCTGCCATCAGTGAAGTTATTTCTTGTAGAGTCATTTTGTCAGCAGAGTCTTCATCTGAGGCTTATGATTCACTAAGAATCACTCTTCTTCTTTTCTGCAGGAGGGGTTCTGATTCATCTGAGCTGACTACTACAGGTTTCTTTCCTTTAGCCTTTTCAGTCAGCCCAACTTCTATTTCCATTTCTTTCTCCCCCTCAACTTGATCTTCTCCCTTTGCCAATAGTAGTAAAGCTTCAGCTTAAACAGACTCAGCTTCAGCTTCTGGAACCTTCTCCCCCTTTTTGTCATCATCAACAGAGGTTGAAGTCCTTTGTTGTCGTAGGGCAACCACTGCAGATTTTAACTGTTGTACAACTTCCGCTAGAGAATCCAATATCATTAGCATGTTCTTCTTGTCTTGTTTTCTCTGGAGGTGCAGCTTGTCAAACTGACTTTTGAAAAAGTTCATTAAGTCGTCTAAGTCAGCTTGAGAGGGTTGGAAATTGGGTGCATCAGCCAAAGGTTGTTGTCTACCTTCAAACTCATTTGCACCAGAGTTTGGACCCTGTGAATCACCTTGGTTTGAAGATGAAACATTGACAGGTCGTGCAATAGGGTGTGAGAAGTGAAGAGAAGTAATTGGGCTCGAAACGTGAAGTGTATGGGTTGGTGGTTGGCTAATTGGTTTGGAGGGGGGTGATTGACCCTGGGGAGTGGTCATATATTCAATGTTACCTAAGTGTGTCTGCTTAGGCACATTAATAGGCTCTCCCATGGCACTGGAGAGTGTGTGTTCAGTAGACACCACACCCGGCTTAGGCTGTTGGGTTGTAATGAGCCTCAAGGTTGACACCTTAAGAGTAGGCATCTCCCCCTCAACTCCTGCCGGTGGAGGGATCAATGTGATCTCAGCTCCAGTGATGCCTTTAGGAGTGACACCACCTATGGCAATTTTACGTGTATAGGTGCGGATATTCTCCCTAGCAGCAGTGGGCATACTAGGGGTGGCTTCAGATTGGGATTGTATATGGAATGAAGGTGGAGGAAATGGGTTAGACTGGGTTGGTCTTACCACATCCTTATATCCAAAAACAGATGGAGAATAGTGAGAAGAAAGAGAAAGTGGAGAGGTCTTACCAGAAGCAGCTTCAATGGTTGCTGGTTCAGCTTGAGCAGAGTACTCAGCTTGAACTTCGGTGTCAGCTTGAGAAGCTCCCCCTTGACTGGATTCCTCTTCTCCACTTGCAGATGAAGCTTCCTCAGCTATCAGTAGCATGGGCTCACTCAGACCCTCTTGCGCCGGGAAGATGTCATTGTTGAACATCTTGGGGCTGAGTGTAGGAAACAGGAACACATCCTGATCAGCTTCATAGAGTGTTGTCCCCAGCTCGGCATCATGTAACACCACTTTTCTAAAATTTGTTTGCTACAGATTAACACTTTAAAACATCAGAGTTTGCGGAAAACAAGCTTACATCACTTTAGTGCTAACAATTTCATAAAAAGTAGTGTTAAAAGTACTCTGTTTAAAAGCTTGGAGCTATCCAACTCTGCAAAGTACTGGGCCATACTCTTACTGGAAATTGGTTACCTGCATGCACAACATACTTAAAACGTAAGCTTTCGCTTAGTGGGCATACTAACTGAACAGATAAACACAAAAAAAAATATGAGTAACTATTCTGGGGATGTTTCACATCCAAGCTAAACACCTGCAGCACTATTCAAACTATTAACTGGTCCAGGGTATGATCACATCTCGCGCGTAATCAAATCCCTGACACTCTGTTTGGGTATAAGGATCTCAATATACCCCTATCTCTGTACTGAATAATATATCTGAGTGCTATTAAGCCTTGAAACAATAGTCTTAACTCATTACATAAACATATCATAACACAAATATCATACTGTTCACCTTGTACATATATGTTTACTGATCATACTAAATACTACAACATAGTGCTACTGAATCTCACATAATTAACCACGTATCAAGCATACAATTGATATACTAGTCACTTAATGCATATACATATGCTAATCTGATTAAAGGTAAGTACACTCACCTCCGCAGCAGTTAAGAATTACGCTCCTATCAGAAAAGTGTCAACTCTTATTGCCTATAAACAATAAATAATAACTGAATTAACTTCTGAACACTACGCACGAGATGAACACACTACGCACGAAGTGAATCACACTACGCGTGAAGTGAACTCTCATACGCACGAAGTGGCTCACACTTCGTGCGACCAAAACTCATCGACTTCATCTCTTACATTGAGCACTTCGTACGAAATGAAATCACTACGCACGAAATGTGCTTCACTTCGCACAGCTAAAACTCATCATGTTCATCCACTCAAATCTTGAACAAACTCGAAATTAATCAAACGACTGAGTTTTAAACATTTCCGATGACTTTCTAACACATTTCTTGACATAGAACAACACCAAAACAAAGACTAACACCAAAAACTCAAATACCTCTTGCTACTACTTCACTTTAGGAACGAATTCAACTATCAAACCTCTGATTTCTTGTTCAAAAATCGCAGCATCAGATTGTGGTAGTGTGTGTGTCGTGAGTGTGTAAATGGAAGAAGGTTTTTGACTACACAAAGTCAAAAGAAAACCTTCATATATGTATATCTTTGAGCAATTAACAAAACAGCCCTTGGACTTCTATAACTTTGCATACTTGATAACTTTAGTCCCTCTACTAATAAATCACATGAACACACAAAAAGGGCAACTTACTAAACACACATACAACACTTACCAATAAAAAGGGACTTCAAACTTTGGGGTGTTACAACTCTTCCCCACTTGGAATGATTTCGTCCCCGAAATCAACTGTACACATAGAACTTTAGAATCCTAACATACTGAATGCTACCATAGCGCACTAGTGGCAGTCTTACATCTCCTCAACTCTAAATACTATCGCAGCGCACTGACGATAGTTATACATTCACACATCTACTCGCTACTAACGTAGAAGGTCTATAACATACTGAACATAAAGTAGGATATCATATACATAACATACATAAAACATATATATATATATACCTAGGTGTATCTGATCTCTTTCAGTATCTTCACTGTAACTTTACCAATCTTATCTGTTTGTTACACAAACTCGTAACTTTTCTTTTCAATAAAACTATTAGATGTGCTTCAAATCATATTGAATGCTACCGTAGCGCACTAACGGCAGTCTTATATCTCTTTATCTCTATATACTTTTGCATCTCTACCAGCTATTAAAGTAGAAGGTCTACTGCATACTGAGCATAAATCGAGCATTACATACACAACATAGTATAATTACACCTAAGTGTAGTCTAATCCTTTCTCATATTCCTACTGTATCTTTACTATCTCAATTGTCTACTACAAAATTCTCAACTTTCTCTAAAATTACAACCACCGGCTATTCTATGCAACTGGATTTCTCATCTCTTGTCTCGTCCGGACAACTACTGGTGCCTCTGACACATACTTACAATGGTAGTTATACATGTTATACTATCTAAGACATCTTTATTATAAATTATGGCATATACATTACTCTCTCTATCCTTGAGATAATCCTCAACGGACCAATAAACTATTGTCCTAGCTTATCTCTCTTTCTGAATATGTTCATCCATATCCACAATAATACTTTTAACAACACATAGCTTCCAATCTGAAGCTCTACTAATAATCCTTTCTTATCATATAACTGTTCTGTTGATCTTGAGCAGCTCTAAGCCACTCACATAACTGTTGTATTATCTTTACATTCGATCGTGTGTTGAGTCCTCTCATTCTGATCAACCTCGTCCCAGCAAATAGGAGTTCTATACTTCCCATGATACATCATCTAGTACTAGATATGCTACTACTCAAACGTAACAGTGATCATACTGGAACTCTATTAACGTATATACGTATTTCAACTGTCACTAAATCAATAATACATGCTCTGAGCATATCTCTCTGTGTTGATAGATTCCTCTTACTCTGTCCAACCTCACAAGGGAGGAATATTGTACTATGATATAACTTAGTTCCGATATCTTTCTGAAATTTACTCCAGAATTTAAAGATAACCAATTATCTCTATCTAAATCATTATACTGTCATCTTATATCTAACTACTACTTTTCATAAAATTTCTGATACTTTGCTCTAACCCGTGGACAATTCAAAATTTTCTCAACCTTCTTTGCTAAATCACATTCCATTCCTAGCTACTAGTAATTCCTGCTCATATCTCTTGACAAACTTGGACCTCAATCTTTAAATAGACTCTTTATCTGATCACCCTCTCTAACTACTTCACTCTGTACTGCTTTAACTTGATCGAGTATCGAAGTGATGTCTAGCATTCTTACTTGAGGTATTTGTATCTTTAGGGTAGCTGACTTGATGCTAAAAGCATATTTACTAAATTAACTTTCTAACTACTACTAGTTTCAAATCCTGAGTCGAATAATCGCTTCATACTTGTGGGGAGTCATATTCTGAGAACTTCCTTGATTCTATCATGTTCTCTGACTTTCATCTGATGGTACTCTGACCACAACTCTATCCCTGAAAACCATTCTACACTCTGAAACTAATCCAACAGATTATCTACTTCTTAAACTGGGTACTGATTCTTGTTTATAACCTTATAGTGTCCTCTGCAATCTATACACATTCTGACTAACTATTTTTCTTTACGACTATCTGTATTAATGCGCCCCACGAAGAACTAATAGATCGGCTAAACCCTTATCTGTTAACTATTACAGTTAAACTATTAACTCTTACTTCTCTGGGACCAATCTGTACAATGCCTTAACTCTATGGTTCTATTTCTGACATAATACTAGTATTAAATTCTACTTATCAAACTTCTATAATTACTGATAATTCTTTTGAAAATACCTCTGAGTAGTCACCACTGGTGGTATCTATTAAATCTACTATGACTGTCTTTTTATACTACACTTTTCCACATAAGCTAGACAAGCTATACAATTAAGCATCAAGTACTTTCTCATTTTGCTGACAAGCAACTGGAACACTGACTCTCTTACTATTACCCTGTTCAATAGTTCTTCCCCACTTGGGGTCCAAGCCCACACTGCTCTCTGATCTCTGAGTACCTGAACTTGCTATTAACTTAATTAATCAATACTAAAACTGCTCAAAATTCTATTATCGCGAACATATGCTCAATGAAAACTGGCGATTTCTATCTCTATCACTTTTTACTCACACTTACTATTCAGAATAGCAGTCTCATCTATTGCGTCTGTCTGCTATCACAATAGGCTCAATCTTTATTTCTTTAACTATAAACTAGAACATTCTATCTTTTGACCAGGTCACATCTGCTATTGATCCTTGTTATAACAAAACTAGGCTAAAATTTAACTGACTTACTCTTTGCCACTAATAACTTAGGACAATAATGTCCAAACTAATAACCTGATAACACACTTAGGGTAAACGATTTCAAACTTTGGTCACATGCCTATACTTTTCACACTTCATATATCTGAGTAGGGGACCTAACCCTCCATGCTGTAGTACAAACGTCAGCTTATTACTTAACACTGTTACCGGCTTAATCTTTCTCTTTGCGTTCACTATTATCTAGTCTCTCAACTACTTTTCTTTCTTCCATGTCAGATTTATCATCTCATCCACTTCATTACAAATAACTGCCGCTAAAATTCACCTATATCATTTCTAACATCAGACTATATCACTGTATTTACAAAACTTCTATACCAACTTATTCTGAACAAAACTACATATTCTTAACAAATTCTAGGTGATGTCATTTACCAACTCTATTGTCTGTCATCAAACTCAAAATTCTTTTGTGATCTGATCTACATAAGCTTCTAATACGGCTATACTCTAAACAATTCTTTAAACTAAGGCTATGTCATAGCCTCAATCTATGTTTCTAACTTTCTCTATAATAACATGATCCACCCGTCTTTCACTGTCTCAAATAATATATTCGATGCATACATAACCTTTCTCCCTGGCAGACACCTACTGGTACAAAGAATCCAATTTCGTCTCTACTAATCATCACTACTCACAACTGGATCTAAAATCTTCCCTCCGAAGAGGTAATTCAAATACTGAACAATCTTTACACTTCTACCCCTGCAACAAGTTCTTTCTTAGCTTTAACTCTTACTAATGCTTTAACCGTAACCTATACTACTGTATCCACAAATTGTGACAACATAACTTTCTTTCTTTCCAAAACCTACTCAACCACTTGGTTGACAATATCTAAAATGCTGCATATAGGACTTTACTCTACTCTATCACTACTGTCTACTTTTCTGACATGATTTCAAAATCTTGCAATTCTTCTGTAACATCTTCCTCTAAAGGGTTACCCGTCGGTCTACTAGTTTAAAAATAGGAATTGCCTCTAAAACATAGGTATCGCTGGTCTCCTGAAGTATACTAGCCTCAGGCTGCTATATCTGACTCATGTCAACTCTAACCACGTACTATATACTCGTGATCAGCTATCTTTAACATATACTATTATAACAACTTTCTATGTTTCTCATAATAAGGTATGTAATATTATTAATACTACATATATCTCATATTCTGTTCTTATCTTATTCACACATACTGTACTGTCACGTATCACCTCTCACTTGATTCACAAGGTACTGACATGGCAATCTTAAGCTCAACTGCATATCACATGTTCTTTACATACGCTAGCCAGGCGTTGTGAGGAACATATTATACACAATTGTTCTTAATACCGTCATGGAATACACCGCTTCGCAAGCTTAGGTCACGTATATGGCATAACCAATTATATCTGTTAAACATTCTTCTTTTCTCTGATATCATATCAACATATTGTCATTTAGTAATTAGCCACATAACTATTACACATACAAAACATTGATACTCATGCTCGATCTGTAAAATTGATAACAAGTCATAAACTTATACTAACCGTATGCTCACCAAGACAACTGCCCCAGGGATAGCTCCTCCTCACCTCAAAACCACGGTTTAAGTTTAGACATCACACTCGTGTGTGCCCAAATCTCTTAAACCTTGGCTCTGATACCAAGTTGTAACACCACTTTTCTAAAATTTGTTTGCTACTGATTAACACTTTAAAACATTAGAGTTTGCGGAAAACAAGCTTACATCACTTTAGTGCTAACAATTTCATAAAAAGTAGTGTTAAAAGTACTCTGTTTAAAAGCTTGGAGCTATCCAACTCAGCAAAGTACTGGGCCATACTCTTACTGGAAATTGGTTACCTGCATGCACAACATACTTAAAACGTAAGCTTTCGCTTAGTGAGCATACTAACTGAACAGATAAACACAAAAAAAAATATGAGTAACTCTTCTGGGGATGTTTCACATCCAAGCTAAACACCTGCAACACTATTCAAACTATTAACTGGTCCAGGGTATGATCACATCTCGCGCGTAATCAAATCCCTGACACTCTGTTTGGGTATAAGGATCTCAATATACCCCTATCTCTGTACTGAATAATATATCTGAGTGCTATTAAGCCTTGAAACAATAGTCTTAACTCATTACATAAACATATCATAATACAGATATCATACTGTTCACCTTGTACATAAATGTTTACTGATCATACTAAATACTACAACATAGTGCTACTGAATCTCACATAATTAACCACGTATCAAGCATACAATTGATATACTAGTCACTTAATGCATATACATATGCTAATCTGATTAAAGGTAAGTACACTCACCTCCGCAGCAGTTAAGAATTACGCTCCTATCAGAAAAGTGTCAACTCTTATTGCCTATAAACAATAAATAATAACTGAATTAACTTCTGAACACTACGCACGAGATGAACACACTACGCACGAAGTGAATCACACTACGCGTGAAGTGAACTCTCATACGCACGAAGTGGCTCACACTTCGTGCGACCAAAACTCATCGACTTCATCTCTTACATTGAGCACTTCGTACGAAATGAAGTCACTACGCACGAAATGGGCTTCACTTCGCACGGCTAAAACTCATCATGTTCATCCACTCAAATCTTGAACAAACTCGAAATTAATCAAACGACTGAGTTTTAAACATTTCCGATGACTTTATAACACATTTCTTGACATAGAACAACACCAAAACAAAGACTAACACCAAAAACTCAAATACCTCTTGCTACTACTTCACTTTAGGAACGAATTCAACTATCAAACCTCTGATTTCTTGTTCAAAAATCGCAGCATCAGATTGTGGTAGTGTGTGTGTCGTGAGTGTGTAAATGGAAGAAGGTTTTTTACTACACAAAGTCAAAAGAAAACCTTCATATATGTATATCTTTGAGCAATTAACAAAACAGCCCCTGGACTTCTATAACTTTGCATACTTGATAACTTTAGCCCCTCTACTAATAAATCACATGAACACACAAAAAGGGCAACTTACTAAACACACATACAACACTTACCAATAAAAAGGGACTTCAAACTTTGGGGTGTTACTCATCAAATGCCAAGGACATGTACCTTATGAACGGTACATGAAGATCCCTTGTGGTCTTCATCACTTGGACCCTGAGCTCGTTGAAGATGAGTTGTGCATAGTCTAAGTTCCGAGCAAAGAAGATATTGTATAGCAGCTACATCTCAAACTCATTAACTTGGTCCAATCCTCCAACCTTAGTGCCAAGTGAACGGATCACTGTAGACACCATGAAACCCCAACTGGTTGGAAAGGTGACCTTCTTGATGACACCCTCTGTTTGTGGGTGTCCCATTCTAGGTAGGACATGAAGGGTTTTTGAACCTGACCAAACCACCATATGACTCAAACTGGTCAATCCTGGGTTTGATACCACTGGTTCAATCCTAAAAGCGGAACTGGATTGAACACAACCCTCTAAACCCAAAAAGGGTTAGGATCTTTAAACTTTATTTCGATCAACATAGTTTCTTAACAAACAATCCATATATAAGGTTACAAGATTATACCTGAACAAAACCTTTAGGATTGCTAAAGTAGTCCACCACTACTGCACCTCCGATTGAACTGGCTGCTAGACCGCTCCTGGATCACCAAGCCTTCAAAATCGCAGACTTGAGTGTGTGTGTCCTTGCGTCGATTACCAAACGCAAACACCCCTCGGGTGTTCCTCTTGTTCGACGAAGAGAGATAGACCGAGAGAAAGAGAGAGAGAGAGACGAGATCGATAGAGTGAGGGAGAGTGACGGCTAGGTTTAATCCTTGTGTCACTTGTGTCAATCCTTAAGCCTTTAAGGATATATTTATAAGGATTAGATTGGACCTAAGCCCGTTTAATTAAAAGCCCACTGTTTTAATTAAACTTTTATCTCTTCTCACTTTGACCCCCTGGACTTCACTAGTTAATTAATTAACTATTAATTAACTGGTCCGTTAAATATCAAAACTTAATATTTAATTCCCTTTAAATAATAAATAACTATTTATTATTTATTCCTTTCTAATAATTAATCCAAACTGGATAATTATTTATATCTCTCAATAATTAATACTACTGATTAATTATTCGCTTATCTTTTTAATAATTAATCTAACTGATTAATTATTTACTCTTTCTCTTTAATAATTAATCTAACTGATTAATTATTTCCACACAGACAAAAGGTGAAATCCAACTGTTCTGAATTGGGTGTGTAGCAGTGTGACCCTTTAGTCTCTTATAACATTGGATACAATATGTCTGTTAATTATCTCTGCACATAATCCAACAAACTCCCACTTGTGCAAGATAAGTAACAGTTAATGCACATTGTTAGCCTAAGGAGGTCCCTAGCCAGACACTTAGGGTAACCAGGTTATAAGAACTCTTATACCCCAAAGTAACTTGTGATAAAACTTCATAAGTAACCTGCTTAGAAGTAACCTGTTATAAACTAACTGTTTATAAACTAAACTATCATAAACTCCCTGTTTATGAATGGGTACGTCTTTATATATACAAGCTTGCATATATATAGGTTTGTCCCTTGCAGCGCGATATTTCAATTTTGAGCATGAGCATGGAAAAAGTCAACTCAGAGACTCAAGAATTTGTTATGACATACTTGATTTCGAAACTGCGTGATAAACGACAAAGAACAGATCAGTTCGTTTGGGCACGGCCGTGCACTTACCAGTTTCTCTAATCAGTCAAGGGGCCCGGAAATATCTCTCCTAAAAAGGAGGTGCAATTACCATCTTGCATATTTGCATTTGGCAACACGGCTCCCACTGAATCTAGACACGCCCCTTATGACCACCCTGTTACAGCGTGGCGTTAAACGCGCTAAGAAGACAACAATTACCGCATCCCAAACCAAATACCTCAGGCTTGAGGATAACCTATGTGATAAATACTTTTGACGCGAATCCACGAAGTATTTTTCACGGTGGGTCAATCTAATATTCGTAACCCTAACGAATATCCGTAAATTTTGGTCCGCAAAAACCGTTCGCAGCTATATTCGATATACTTTCGAATCTACCCCAAAATTATGATGACTTTATAACCCTATCGAGGTTCCCACCAAGATAAGTAGTCACGGATAATGTTTCGAATAAACCTAGTTTATTCCCGGATAAACCAAAACATACAAAATTGAGAAGAACAATGAAACTAATTTCTACACCCTTCCATATTCCACCCTGGAATAAAGATGCATAATTTCTACCATTTCACTGACTCGATTCACGTTGTTTATCTGAATTACTTATTATTTTACATTGTAACTTATCACGGATTACAAAGAAAATAATATGGTTATAAACCCTAAAACACAAGACTAGTACTTTGGAGTACTCTTTCTTGGTTTTGGCTTGAAATCATTCTTGCAACCTAAGAATACTTCTAGACTTACTGATTTTATAAATTCCTTAAACTTGGAGAACTGGAAATAACTCCTTGTTTCTGATTTATAAAACAACCTCCCTGTAATTAAAACTTTAATTACATTTGTAGATGTATTAAATCTTACTTGATTTATATCCTTTTTAAAGTGATAAATCCTCTTACACCTACTTGTAAGAAACTTGAAATTAGATTCCCTGTGTATACCAATACTTATCTAATTCCATTACTAAGAATGTTAAAGAACGTCCTATTTTATCATTTCTAACGTTAACCAATCCGACAATATTAAGCTGACTCACTGAACACTTTAGAACGTATATAATTTCTATTATTTAGGTCATAACTTGACTCAAATTCTTGCAATGATATCTTTACTGAGTACCTCCCAATAAATCATGCATTCCTCGGTTTAGTTCTTTTTCAAGAACTTACTGTTTTAGATAACTTCTAAAAACATCCGATAATTATATACTCTAAAGGTTCAAACTTGTATTTATCACACCGGTTAAAAAACAACCTTTTATTAACTCTGATAAATACATTAGTCAGGTGCTCCCACTATCTCTTATGAAAAAGTACATTCTTTAAAACATCCTTTTAGGCCTTAGTCAATCCTTGACTACCATGCCTAAAACTTGTGTTCCAAACACATGTTTTAAAGAACTTAGTTTTTGCAAGAAATTTGTTTTATGAAACCAAGAACTTGGATCTCCCATATATCCATCTTTCCAATTACGGAAAATGGTTTCATTAAACTTACCATGACCACAAGTATGAAACACTCATAATGGTATCTTAAATTTCTTTCCTTAAAACATTTAGTATAAAACTCCCTTGATTATAATAACTATTATAATCACTTTTATACTTTCTTAAACGTTTTATCAAAAACTATTTTACTTAGAAATAATAACTATCATTTCTATTTAGTTCAAGACTTTGAACATTCACTTTTCATAAATAACTTAAGCACTTGTTAAATTAGAAAAACTATCTAATTTTATAAACAATACTTGTTTATTTAAGTGTTTGAAAAAGTGGAGCCAACATTTATATAACTTCAACAAATCATAGCATAAGATTATTACGAATCACCAATCAAGTCAAGACTTTGACTTATTTGCGCTCTTTTAGTCACAACTGGACTAATCATGATTCATATAATAAGAACACGTGCACGGATATATAACTAAATAATTAAATTTCCATAAACTCAAAAGAATTCATAAAACAACAATATAAAAATTGTTTAAATAAACTTTAAGAGTTTAATAAACTAGGAAATATAAATATTAATAATATCCGCATGCTGCATGTGTGATTTCCTCATGCTGGGCCGTATCACTTTCCATCCCCTCCTGCAATAAACGATTGCAAGATGTTATAATACTCGTAAAACTTTACAAGTAGGAAAGTGACAAAGAAGCTGATCACGCAAAACCTGAGGAGCCAAACTTGCCTCCTGCCTCGTGACCTTTCGGAATGTTGGATTATGTGCAGAGATAATTAATGGGCACGTTGTATCCAATGTTATAAGAGACTAAAGGGTCACACTGCTACACACCCAATTCAGAACAGTTGGATTTCACCATAATCTGTGTGGAAATAATTAATCAGTTAGATTAATTATTAAGGAGAAAAAGGAAATAATTAATCAGTTAGATTAATTATTAAAGAGATAAACAAATAATTAATCAGTTGTATTAATTATTGAAAAGAGAGATATAAATAATTATCCAGTTTGGATTAATTATTAGAAAGGAATAAATAATAAATAATAAATAGTTATTTATTATTTAAAGTGAAATTAAATATTAAGTTTTAATATTTAACGGACCAGTTAATTAATAGTTAATTAATTAACTAGTAAAGTCCAGGGGGTCAATATGAGAAGAGTTGTAAGTTTAATTAAAACCAGTTGGGCTTTTAATTAAACGGGCTTAGGTCCAAGTTAATCCTATATATATATATATCCTTAAGCCTTAAGGATTAGATATAAGATACAAGGATTAAACCTAGCCACCAAGACAACTCTCTCCTCTCCCTCTCGTCGCACATCTCTCCCTCTCGGCTCTCTTTTTCTTCTCGGTGAAACCGAAGAAACAAACACCCGAAGGTGTTTGCGACTTGGTGATCATGAAGGAATACACACACGCTCTCGGTCTTTGCTTTGTGTTGATCGACACAAGCATACAAGAGGGAGGTCTTCACGTGTTGAAGGCTTGGTGATCCAGGAGCGGTCTAGCAGCCAGTTCAATCGGAGGTGCAGTAGTGGTGGACTACTTTAGCAATCCCTGATCAAATTACCTTTTCTATGGATTGTTTTGCAAGAAACTATGTTGATCATGTTAGTTTAAAGATCCTAACCCTTTTTGGGGTTTAGAGGGTTGTGATCAATCCAGTTCTGCTAATAGGATTGAACCAGTGGAATCAAACCCAGGTTTGACCAGTTTGAGTCATATGGTGGTTTGGTCAGGTCAAAACCCTTCAGTGGTATCACAGCCTCGGCTCTATGATCCATAGTTTCTAGTTTTTATCTGTTTTTAGATTAAGGTTTTATTCTTGATCCTCTATTTGTTCTTGGAATTTTCGAAAATCAAGAAGGTAGCAAAACAATAAGTTTGGGTTAAGATTAAATTAAACAGTTTGTTTAATCAATTAAACCTAGTTAATCTAATTTATTGGTTTGTTTAATAGTTATATAATCTTCTTCATCTTGTTTCTTCTCATTATAAATTTCGAAAACCATAAAAGGATAAAAACAAGTTTTCTGTTTTTATCCAGTTTAATTAAGTTCAATAAAGAACTTAGTTTTCCAGTTTTTGAAAAACCATTTTAAAACTAACTGTTTTAAAAAAATACGATTTATATGTGTACCTGAACTAGGTGCACAAAACGGTTTTTATAAGTTCCAAACTTATAACCTTGACAAAACTATTAAATTTATAAAAATTTAATTAATACGACTACCAGACTGAAGTCATATTCTAGTTTGTCATAAAGCGTGGTTTTTCACTGTTTAATAACAATCTGTCATTAAACCCCTTTTTATTTACCATCATATACATATCATATGCAAATATGAAAAACAGTAAATAAATCACAACCACGCAGATAATAATAAGCAGTTAAAGCCCTATAGTTTTGCCAACTAATCCTAAGGTCAATCCTAAGGATAAAATGACTTGGATTCGCCTTTCTTGACATGCTGCTCCCACTAGCCTTGACACCTCCCCGAAGTATACATGCGTCGTGTGAGAACACCATTTTCTTGATCACCTTCTTGGAGTCCATTTCGGTTGGAGAATTAAACTATTACTAGTCTATTACAAATACAATATTGAATGGGGTTGTAAATGGCACGCAGGCCTCCCCGAACCAGTACAATATTACAATTAAGAAAGGGATTGTAATTGGCACGCAGACCTTCCCAAAACCAAAATAAAAGAAGAAAATAAAAACGAGTCCTAAGTCGGCAAAAATATAGCTATATGAATCACAACCACGCAATTTATATATAAGCACTATATATATAAAAGTCAACCACGCAGTTATAATAAATAAACAGAAACTGTGTTGTTAAGCACACAACCTGATTTGTTTAAACTATTCTCATTTATCCTTTTGATTAATGCCTATTAACCAAAAACGATAATTATGATCTTCTAATTAATATTTATCTGACTAAAAGAGTTTTTCTAACAAAAAACTTTAAATCCCTGATCTTATTCAAAACTTGAATAAAACCTTATGTCGGATTTTATTACTAGTTATCCAATAACTTAAAACCGACAACTTTTGGTCAATTAAAATATCTTGTTCAATTCTCCATCTTATTATATAAACTTTATCCTTTTAGACTTTATTCAAAAATGACTAAACTAGTCATAATAAATAAAAGTCTATACTAATATATATATTTTAACTAAACTAATTAAAATATATATAACACTAGTTTATATAATACCTTATTAATTTTATAACTTAAAATTAATAATCCTTTTGTATCAATCCGGAAAAACAATCTTGGGCCAACATCTCTTGTTAACCCGTGTAACCCACTGGGCCGAGACCCTCTTGGGCCGAGAACTGATTCAACCGAGATCCTCCTTGGGCCGAGACCCACCTGGCCCGAGTAGCCCTTGAGCCGAGAACCTATTTGGGCCGAGAACCCTTGGGCCGCAGACCATCCTGGGTTGAAACCCCTTGGACCGTGGTTTACTGGGCTTAGCGCCGCTAAACCCTCTTAGCGCCGCTAAATCCCTTTTAGCGCCGCTAACGGTCACGGTGATGCTTTCGGTTCGCGTTTTCCCGATTAATAAAAAATATTCAAATCCTTCTTAACCTATTAAAACTTACTGTTTTAATATCCTGATTAAAAACTGGATTTAATTTCAAAAACCAAAAACTATTCATTATTAATATTAACCAAACTTGTTTTATTAATAATTAATTATCCTAAAACTTGATTTTAACCTTTTTAAACAAAAGTTCAAAAACTGGTTAAGGTCTAGTTTTAGATAAAAGATTATCCCTTTTAACCGTTTAAACACAAACCTGGTTTAAACCTAACTGGTTAAAATCAAACCTTTTATGAACTGGATAAAAACAGAAAACTTGTTTTTATCCCTTATGGTTTTCGAAAAACAGAGGAGAAGAAACAAGATGAAGTAGAAGATCATACAACTTAAACGAATCAAAAAACTGGATTAACTAGGTTTAACCAATTAAACAAACTGTTTAATTTAATCTTAATTCAAAACTTATTCTTTATCCAAAAAAACATGATCCTTTTAACCATTCAAACTAACTGTTTGAATTTTCTGATTAATAGAATAAACCTGATAACAAAACAAACTGTTTTGCTATCTTCTTGATTTTCGAAATTTCCAAGAACAAATAGAGAATCAAGAATAAAACCTTAATCCAAGAAACATATAAAACTAGAAACTATGGATCATAGAGCCGAGGCTCTGATACCACTGAAGGGTTTTTTGAACCTGACCAAACCACCAAATGACTCAAACTGGTCAATCCTGGGTTTGATACCACTGGTTCAATCCTAAAAGCGAAACTGGATTGAACACAACCCTCTAAACCCCAAAAGGATTAGGATCTTTAAACTTTATTTCGATCAACATAGTGTCTTAACAAACAATCCATATATAAGGTTACAAGATTATACCTGAACAAAACCTTTAGGATTGCTAAAGTAGTCCACCACTAGTGCACCTCCGATTGAACTGGCTGCTAGACCGCTCCTGGATCACCAAGCCTTCAAAATCGAAGACTTGAGTGTGTGTGTCCTTGCGTCGATTACCAAACGCAAACACCCCTCGGGTGTTCCTCTTGTTCGACGAAGAGAGATAGACCGAGAGAGAGAGAGAGAGAGCGACGTGAGTGAGAGAGAGACGAGATCGATAGAGTGAGGGAGAGTGACGGCTAGGTTTAATCCTTGTGTCACTTGTGTCAATCCTTAAGCCTTTAAGGATATATTTATAAGGATTAGATTGGAACTAAGCCCGTTTAATTAAAAGCCCACTGTTTTAATTAAACTTTTATCTCTTCTCACTTTGACCTCCTGGACTTTACTAGTTAATTAATTAACTATTAATTAACTGGTCCGTTAAATATTAAAACTTAATATTTAATTCCCTTTAAATAATAAATAACTATTTATTATTTATTCCTTTCTAATAATTAATCCAAACTGGATAATTATTTATATCTCTCAATAATTAATACTACTTATTAATTTTTCGCTTATCTTTTTAATAATTAATCTAACTGATTAATTATTTACTCTTTCTCTTTAATAATTAATCTAACTGATTAATTATTTCCACACAGACAAAAGGTGAAATCCAACTGTTCTGAATTGGGTGTGTAGAAGTGTGACCCTTTAGTCTCTTATAACATTGGATACAATATGCCCGTTAATTATCTCTGCATATAATCCAACAGGACAGACCTAGCCACCTGTCTCATCACCGCAGGCTCGAACACATCAGATTGAGGGAGTTGAAGAACTTTCCTTAGCCTATCGACGGTGAGAGTAATGGTCCTCTCCCCATTCTGCACTGTGCCTCGGATTGAGGCAGAGGTTTAGTCGTAGACCCACGTATACCAAAACTCGAGCAGATGCTGAGGAACCATATGTAGAGGTGCTCCAGTGAAAGCGAAGGCCAATGTGCATTTTCGAATGTAGTTGACCCATGGTTCGTATCCTCTGTTCAGCATGCGTTGAGGGATTGCTAGACAAGCGCGCTGATTGTTGATTTTGATCAGCGGCAATCCGTTGTTCTTAAACGTAGCACCTCTTACCATTCTGTCACTTAGAATCAGAACAGTTCCTTCCATCGTTGAAATTTGAATATTACACTGAGTAACCGTTCTATATTTGCACTGAGCAATTGAAGTCGCACTGAGCGATGTAGGGTTTCGAAATCGATGGAACAGAAAATTGCACTTAGCAAATTTGTAGAGAGGTATATAAGCAGATGAAAGGTTTAGAGATGAGAAGTTTAAGCGTAAACCTCTAAAATGCGGGTAAAGTCGTTATATATACCTTTTCGAGGAGAGAGAAAAATTACCGTTGGAATCCCTTTTTAATCCGTTACGCCGGTAAATTACGGCTTGATGTAACATTTAGAGGGTAGAAACACATCATTCACCAACGGATACAAGTGTAAAATAATAATATTAACAAATAATAAGATTATTAACACTCTGTAAATATATCAATACTCAATTAATATACGATACGATTTGAAACTAATCCAAATACGTTTTGACAGATGAATTAATAACACGTAGTAATTAAATCATAGACTGGACATCACCAAACGGAGTAAACTTATTAAAAGTGTTACACAGAGTAAATCAAACCACAATCAATCGAATGCTTTCATTAAGAAGATGATTACAATGCTTTGAATAAGAAGATGATTACAATAAGTATCAAGTAAGCAACTCTTGATATATAATCACCTAATATAAATCTCTCAATCTCTCAAACTTAGCTATCTATAATCAACTTATGATTATAGATACTGACGACTCTCTAAACAGGATTTACACATATTCAATCAACTTATGATTACTTACCAATCTTCACAACAATTGTGATAGTTCGAACACACAAACACTTTGGGAATCTGTGAGTTTTCTTGATCACGTTGAACTGACAAACAATAATCAAGATTCGTAACACATACAATGAGGTGAGGTTTTGGCTCTGTAACTTGTTTTTCAGAATCGTACCTCTAAACTTATCAGGAGATAAGTATTTATAATCCTGTTCATACGGCTCCTAACAAACTGGATTAATCCTAATTTGCTAACTAACTATCGGATAACTCTGAATCTTCAATCTTTAATCTTGAGTCTTCAATCTTGATTCTGAAGTCTTCTTATCCTTTCCGTAGATATAGAGAGTTAAAACATAATTTAAAACACATTTAAATTCTTTTAAACTGACTTCTTTAGTCAGGCTGAGTTACTCAGCTTGAAACTCATCAAGCTGAGTTCTTCGAGAACACACTCGAAAACAAACATAGTTTAGGTTCTGACTTAACTTGGGAAACTGAAGATGACATGAGGAGTCGTTACCCAACCTTGTTTGAGCGCGATCAGATTCCGAGGACGGAATCTTCTTAAGGGGGGAAGATTTGTAACACCCTCCTTACCGGCCTAGTGGGATTAAGGTAATTAAGTTGATTTACCTTAGTTAATTGGTTGATTATTTGTTAAAGTGTTTTATTTAATTTAAATTAGTTAAAATGTGATTAATTGTTAAATAAATAAATAATATGTGAGTGGAAGGGTGAGGTGGCCATTGATGGCCTAGTTAGTCACCAACTCACCTAATTGTTGTTCATTACATGCAAAATCAAGGGTGTTAGTATGTGTTTTACTTGCTACGGCCGAGAGAACAAAATCAAGGAAAGAATTGGATTCAATTGTAGATTTGGATTGTGTGTTTGAATTATCTGAAGTATATTGATTCTTCAAAGAGGTTAGATTAACTGAATCATGTGTTAGTAATGGTTTAATTTCGGATTTATATGGTTTTTATATGAAAAACCGATTGAATGCAAAGTGTGATGAATTGATGATCTAGGATGCATATTTGTTAGTAATTGATGTTAGTATGATTAATATATGTTTAGAATTAAATTATGGAAACATATATGTGATTGCATGCATAAAATCATATCAAAAGTTGAAATTTGTATGATTGTTGAGTTTATGTGATTTCATAAGTATGAAATGATCGGAATTTATGTTTGAAGCAATCGGATTGTTGAAATCCGATTAAACTGATCGGGTTTGGTGTAAATCCGAGAACATTAGAACTGTTTGCCTTCTATCGGATTGATGGCCTTACTCGGATTCCGATTATTTTTATCGGAATTGGATTGATCGGAATGCATGATTTAAGTATGAAATCAGAATGGTTAATGCCTAACACTTTTATCGGAATGTCCCTTTGTTCGGAAACCGACTGATTTGTCGGATTGTATGATAATCGGATTTGAAGTTATCGGATTGATGATTATCGGAATTCATTTTATCGGATTGCTGATTTTATCGGATTCCAAGTTTAATCGGAATTGTTGATTTGATCGGATTGTATACCTAATCGGAATTGACCTTTATCTGATTGTAGAATGTATCTGAATTGGCCTTTGCTCGGATTTAGTTGATCGGTTTCATGTTTTATCGGATTGCCTTTTCTTGGAATTGATTCTATCGGATTTGGTCTAATCGGATTTGATCTTGTCGGAATTGAACACAATCAGATTCCAGTCTTGCCTATGCTCGGAATTGATGAATATTGTGTTATGAAAGATCAAGTTTAGAACATGAACTTGTTCCCTTGGTTTGTGAAAGGAATGAATGTATTGCCTAAGCTAAGGAGTTAGACGAATTCACAGGATTACAGTAAGTAAAGGGTAATTGTGAATTGTAGTATATTGGTTGTATATACATTAGTTGTTATGTACTTGTGATTTTATGTACATATATGTTTGATATCAGTATTGTGCTTAATGTTTGTTGATTAAGCAATTATTGATTGTTAGTTGTTTGTTTAGGTGGAAGCAAGACTCGGTAGTTGAGAATAGACTGAGTTCCCTGAGCATTGAAGATTTTGGTGAGTGGATATATATCTTGGATGTATAAGATATATCACCTGATTGTTGCTCTTTTCTGTATATATACATGACGTTATTGTGAGATCAGCTTGGCGGTTGTTATTCAGCTGGGCCTATGTTTAGAGATATACAGTATTAGTATTTGTCTTGATAAGCATTTGTTGTAATCAAGAAGTGCTATTATTGTTGTCTGTGGTAACTAGGCTATCGGTAAACCTTTGCTTTGGCCGGCATTTGGTTGAAGGTCCGCAAGACCGCCGGTTCTCTTGTTTGTTGAGCATTGTTTGTTTGGGCTTTATGCCTTGTACGTTTGTGGTATCTATTCTCTCACTTAGCTTTGTGCTAATCCCCCACTGTTGATTTCTTTTCAGGAGAATCCTGGTAGATGGATTAAAGAGCTAAACTGGAATATTGGGACTGATCTAACTCTGATATCTGATGTTTTTGTAAAGAGCCTGTTTTGTAGTAACACTGTAAATGATTTGTAAAGAAAACCTGTTAAGTTGTGTTCGATCAAATATATATTATATTATATTTTGTTAATTAAGCTTCCGCGCGTGTTTAAAATAGTGTTAGTGAGAACAGTTTTACAAAACTCATCAAGCTGAAACTCAATATGTATATCTTAGTTAACGCACACAGCTTATCAAACATATTGATAATCTTACTAAGATATAGTCTAAGCTGATTGAACATATGCTCAGCTTATACTCAGTCTGAATCACTATAAGTGTTTAGTCTGACTAAGCTTCATAATTTTGTTTAAGTTATATGTAGAACACATCCTGCAAACTTAACTTTGTCTCATCAAATCTAAACTAATGAGATCATTTTCCCAACAAACTAGGATTTTTAACTAATCAAAATATGCATTCAACTAGTTCCACCACAAAGATTGCTTTTGAAAAAGAAAAAGAAAGAATGACCATGGCGGCAGCACCACGGTCGACCGTGAGGCCTGCTACCGTGACCATGGGTCACTCCAAAGTCCCTGGAGTCGACCGCGAGGTGTAACCGTAGTGGCAGAAATCGAATAATTAATTTGAAGCCCAACTCATCATCATATGAACATAACATTATTCCTATTGCATTGTATAATTATCCTTATGTTCATAATGCTATTCCCATTACGTCATACCAACAAATAAAAGATTTTTATGAACCATCAAGATATCAAATTGAATACTCTAAACCTTTCAAGCCTTTTATGTCATATCATAATAATCTCAAAAGCTTTTCAAACAGTAGATTCTCTTATAACTACAATGTCAAACCTAAAAGAAATTACAATAAGCTTTATCATAAAAAGAATCATTTTAAAAATAAAAGAACCAATTTTCGTAGGCCAACTTGGAACAATTAAGGGTCTCCCAAAGATTATACTAGTTCATATCCTACTAGACCTTATAACACATATAAAATCACACCAAAGTGGATAAAGGTAGGAATGTTTGATGCTAACAATCCTGGACCCATGAAACATTGGGTACCATATTTGTCAAATGTTTAAATTGCTAGGTGAACACAAGTGGACATCCAAGATCACTTAAATTAGTGGATGTCCGAAGCACATGAAGAGCAACAAAGAGTTATTCACTACGCTAGATGTCATGTGCTGTTCAATATCAATATAAGGGGTAAACTCTACGGTAAAGGTAACATTTATCATAATAACATGATCGGTATAAATGTCACCCATGATAAATAATCTAACTTTAAAATCATAAGTGTTGTTCAAACTGTGTGATGAAAACTTGTTTGTGACACTCATAAATGGTCTTGACTTGGTTACTAAATATAAGTGAAATAAGATAAAAGAAGATATGTATTATATACATATAATTTAAATAATTATCCATCCATCCAAGTATGTCTACATGTTTAAATGATCATTATACTTTGTGACATAGGTAATTAGGTCAGCTAATATGGAAGTTAATCCAAAAGATTGTCAATTAAGAGCTTGTAAATAATCTCACAAAATTAAAATTTGTTAAACACTTTTGTAATGTTTGCAAAGTTGAAAAACAAGTTCATATCTCTCATAAGGCAAAACAGTAAGAATTTCAAAATTCTTGTATATGGACTTGCGTGATCATTCATATAAAGCTATGACGAAAACATCTACGTTAAAATAGTTATAAATAATTTGTCAAAACATACTTCGATATTAGTTTTGAAATTCAAAAATAAAGCTTTTGAAAAATTCAAGATTTTTGGAAATAAATTCAAAATGATCAAGGTTAGTGGATTATGTCCATTTGTACGGACCATGGTAGAGAATTTGATAATAATTTTTAATTTTGAGCATTCTGTGATAAACATGATATCACTCATATCTTTTCGGCTCCTATAACTCCTCAATCTAATGAGGTAGTGGAAAGGAAAATTCATACACTCCAAGAAATGAGTAGTATCATGCATAATTAACAATAAAATCCCCAAAAGTTTTGGTATGATGTCGTTACAACCACAACATATAAAGCCATTTTTAAAAAAAACTAATGAACCTATTAACACTAGAAAAATTAGGAATCACCTACTTGACCAAATCATTGGCAATGTAAAAAAACGGATATACTAGATCCTAAAATCTTCAAAGAGATTAATGCAATAATGAGTATTTGAAATATGATCTAGTAGCACTAAACAGTAAAGAATGGCCAATGCAAATTAAACGAATCATCTTATAGCCACTCATTGGGTCTAGTTATCTGGTGTAAAGTCAAAGTATAAAAAAGAGGGATTATGAGTCGGTTGCATAAACGAATCTTACAAACAAAAGTTAGGGGATTGATCGTGAATAATAAAATTTGTCACATATGCAAAGATATTACCAAGAATCATTCTTTGAAAACTTCTTAAAAGATCAAATATTTGCAAGCTCTATAATTGAAAATGCATGGATTAAATTAAAGCATATAGATTAAATTAGTTTATGAATACTTGACTGTTAGAAATATTAAAGTGAGGGGTGTAATATGTAATTACTCAAAGTTGGGGAAATGCTATATAACGGCATTTCCCCCACATTTCAATGTTAAGCTTTGCATAGCAATACTCTTGTGTTGGTGTTCTTCATATTCTCTCTCGGTTCTCTCTCTACAAACCGAACACACACATAAACACACACTAGTAAGATTAACATCTAACATTGCTTCATCCGTATACATTACGGGACCATCAATTGGTATCAGAGCCAAACTTGTTTTGGCTCGTGATTGTTCGAAAAGGAACCTCAAAATCTCGAAGATCTCAAGCTCACTAGAAGAGAAGATTCTCAGTTTCTCACAAGTTCAAGAACCTCAACTTTCTCCAAAGAAACTTTAGCTTAAACAACTTCAAAAGGTAGATCTCGGTAAAGGTATAAAACTTCATCTTCTTTAAATTACCTTGAGTTGTTTTACATAGCTTACAAAGCCTACGAAAACTGTTCTTGAAGAAAAAGTTGAACCGAAAGTTTATTTATACATTCTAGGTCAAGAAAAGTCATTAAATACCCACTTTTCAAACATTAAATTTTCTGGGTATTTAAGCATTTATTGTGTTCTTGATCTGAATAGTACAACTTGAAGAAGAAGAAATCGGTTTTTGTAATTTATTTAATTATAAATTATAAATAGTTTAAGTGTTGAACAAGGAAAGTTAAGCACTTGCCATACCAATCAAGTACAAAGTGGTTAGACACTATTCAGGGTAAGGCAATCTGATTTGAAAAGGACATATCAGATTCTATCAGCCGGATCCCCAATCGCATGCGATTAGAATGTGCGGCTTATAGAAGCAGTTGATAAGTTAGCCTGAATACTGTGTGAATCGCATTTGATTGAATCGCACTTGATATATCTTTCAAACACTATATTGGCAATCACATGCGATTAACACTTACACATTTATCAGCCGTTACTATTGAAATCGCATTTGATTGGATCGCACTCGATATATCGTTCAAGCCATATCAGTACCAAGATATTCATTCACCATATTGGCAATCGCATGCGATTGACAGGACTAACAGTTTATTTTCTAAGTGTGATGAAACAGGATTGATTCGCATTCGATTAATCATCAATACTAAGTTCTTATTCTGCTTGTTTTCAAGGACTCACCTAATCGTATTCGATTGACCTGTATTCGCACTCGAGAAGACAAATTCCATCAGTGACATTCCTTATACTTGGACAAGTGATTGACTCGTTTGGACTTGACTTAAAGAACTCTAGAATATTTGAACTTAATCAAACAATCTAATTCATAATTGAATTTAATCTAAATCGGATCTAATTCAAAGGTGAATTAAATTACTTTAAGTCTATCTAGTTCAAAGTTGAATTTAATCTTCTTAAGATCTAATTCAAAATTGAAATTCAAAAGACTTAGTTCTTTAATCAATTTTCAAGTCACTCTATAATCAAGCTTGAACAGTCACCCCTTTTAAGTGAAGCTTTCGAACAATCAAACCATCTTACAAGTGAACGATCATTTCTCACTAAATCAGTAATCATGTCAAGTACAAATGAAATGATGTCCATTGACACCGACACGAAACCTCCTGTTTTGTTTCGGGGGGAATACGATGTCTGGAAAGGAAGGTTCATGGACTTCCTTGAACACAATGAAATCTGTGGAGACAAGATGATAGAATGCATCCACAAGGGCAACACCAAGTTCACAAGGATCGTTGAAGCTGACCCAACTAACAATCCCCCCATTCTCAGACATGAAAGAGAAAAGACCAATGATGAGCTGACTGCTACTGAGAAGGAAACAAAGAAAGCTGAGAGACTAGCAAAGTACTATCTAAAACACGGTCTCTCATCTGAGATTTATCTGAAGATTGACAGCTTAGGTACTGCCAAGGAAATCTGGGATGAAATCAAAAAGCAGTTACAAGGCACTGAACAAGGAGAGTACATCAAACGCACTCAACTGGTCAACAGTTACCATGAGTTTAAAGCTCGTGAAAATGAGCTCCTGTCTGAAACATATGGCAAATTCTGCAAGCTGCAAAATGAAATGAGATCTAATCAAATTGTCAGAACTGACCTTGATTTGAACTGTGTTTTTCTGAATTCATTAGGTTCTGAGTGGAAAGGCTATGCCAGACTTTACAAACAGATCAACAAAGATCTTACATCAGTCACCTTCCACAACATCTTCGAAGATCTCAATCAGTATCAAGATGAAATCTTGCAGTCTAAACCGAAACAACCAGTTGTTGATCTTCTTGCCTTGGTGGTGGCTGACAGAATCCCTAGGGACACATCATCAAGATCCTTGAAACTTAAACATGTGGTTCTCAGTGATTCTGATCACGATGATGATGATGATGATTCAATAGAAGCTGCATTTCAAGCTCTCACAGTGGCCAACAAGAACTTCAAGAACCGTTTCAGCAAGACTAACAATAGACAACGGTTCACATCAGGTTCAAGGAGACCCGAAAGAGCTGCTCCTGTTGACAAGCCAAGGTACCAGAGGGAAGAGAAGAAGGAGGAAAATAAAACTGACTCCAAGTGCTACAACTGTGGAAGATCAGGGCATTTAATCCGGAACTGCCCCATGAAAAAGACCAAAGATGCAGAGTACTATCGGCAGAAATACCGTCTGTTCAAACAAAGACAGGCTGGGAACGCTCTACTAGTAGAAGAAGATCAGTTTCTGGATGATACAGAATCAGACAGTGATCTAGATGGTGAAGATCATGCTCAGTTTTGTTTGATGGCTCACAATGGTGGAGAAAGTAGAGAGGATGATGATGGTGATGATCTCTCTGACACAGATGAGGAAAGCTTGGAAAGCGGGAAGGTATCTTCTAACTCTAACTATAATATGGGTTTTAAACATGAACACATACAAACCATATTAATCCGAATGAAAGAGTTAGAAAATCAGATAATAGAATTAACCACTAGAAATAAAGTTCTAGAAGATGTTTCACACAACAAGGATAAAGAGGCACAAACAATAATTAAGCAGTTAGATAACGACTTAATTAGCCTTCAGATCCAATTAGCTGCTAAAGAATCTGAATTCTTAGAGTTAACTAATAGAACAAATACTACCATATTAGATCTTAAAGCAGAATGTGCATGTGTTGAAAACGATTCTGAAATTCTTCAAAATGAACTTAGGAATGAACTAAGTAATCTTTACTCCAGAATCTATGAACTTGAATATCTTCTATCCAAACGCGATCAAAGTGACAAGATCATCTCTCAATACAAAGAAAAGGAACGTCCTTTCTCCAGATGGAAATTCGATGGGCTGGGCTTTAAACACCCAAATGCATTGAGCAAGGTTACGTCCAAACAATTGTACAATGTTGAACTGTTTGGCGAAGGTCTTACCCAACGGATGGTTTTTATTGGTCAAGAAGAGGAACGTATTGAAGAAGACGTCAAACGAACTCTTAATCTCAGAACTGAAATTCCATTTCACTACTCTGATCTAAATGACTCACACCTCACCTGTCTCACTTCATCATCTGATACTGATGTTTCATCTTCTGTCTATACTGATGAAGAACTCTACTTTCCTGTCTCACCAAAGCCCACTGTTGAATACATTCCTCACAAAGAATTACAAGACTGATTCAATACCTTGCAGGAATTTTGTTTTACCCACCTTGTTCAACAGGACCTTGCCAAAGCCATTCAGGATGAATTAAAACCTCCTACCTCTGATACATCTTCTTTGGTGCAAGAAACCTACACCATCCAACAGCGCCTTAAGACTTCCTTTGATCACGATGAAAATATCATAGATAAACTTTGCAGGAAACAGTTTGTCCTGAAAGAAAGAATCAAGAAGCTCCAAGAAGAGATGCAAACCCCTACTCCTTTCACATTTTCTCTCTTTGGTTCACAACTTGATGATTCCACTCATGCATCCACCAAGTCTTCAATCTGCAAAACACCAGTAAAATATGTTAATAAAACTAATGTAACAATTCTCGTGTGCACGTAGACGTACCTGAATCATCACGAGCTGCAGCTAGTCGACCACGACTTAATTCTAATCTTTTACCCTCTACTGCAGACGTGAAGAAGTCTGGAAACAAGGAGTACCAATTAAATGCATCATGGCAAAGAGTCATTCCTAGATCCATTAGGAAGTGTTCAAATTTGAAACCTGTCTGTGAAAATATTTTTATGTTTGATTCTGTTTGTAATCATTCCTGTTCACAAGACAAAACTACTTCTACCATGTTTTGTATGAGTGATGGCTGTACTCATGGACACTGTGAATTTAATTGTTGTTATGATCAATTGAGAAAATCTTTAAGTGTTAAACCATGTGCTGATTGGACTGATTTTTATGCTAATCAAATATGTGTTCCATTTTTAAATTCAAAAGGCTACATCATTCATCAATGGATCACCACTCGTCAATCACATGCACTTAAACGCTTAAACAAATCAAAACAGTTATTAACTATCAAGGAGCTGGAAGTTTACAGAAAGCAAGGGTACGAGGCATTCAAAAAGGCATGGAGCACTCATGAACAATACCTATACGCCCAAAAACGCTCATACAACCTTTCGTCCATAAATGCTAAATCTACCAAACCCAAGCTGACACATCCACAATGAGTGGTACCACCCTCTGCCCCAAAGAAACAGGTTCTCCAAAACCCAGTTGATGTTTTTAAGTCAAAACCAAATCTTCACAGATTTGGATTCACAAACATAACGCTTCCGCAACTCTACCGAATCCAAAACCTCCGTTTCCATCAACTGTCAAACCAACAGTGGTAAAGAAACTTCCTTCTCAGCCAATTCTTTCTAAATCTATTCCTTATTGACAAAAGATTCAACCCATATGGGTAATTAAGAATAAATCATCTGAAGTTTCACCACCACAAGTAGACAAAATCACTACTCAACCACCTTCAGGAACTAACAATCATGGACCCATTCATATATGGGGACCTAAACGTGCTTTATTTTCTTTTTGCAGGCGCCTCACTTGTGGTACCTGGACTCCGGCTATACCAAACGTATCACCGGCAACAAAGGTCTTCTCAAGAACTATGTTCCTAAGTACTCCGGGAATGTACGTTTTGGGAACTACAATGTTGCACCAATAATGGGGTACGGCGACATAGAGAAAAGGCACATCAAGATTAAGAAAGTATCCTATGTTGAAGGGTTGGGTCATAATTTGTTCAGCATTGGACAGTTCTGTGATAAAGACCTAGAGGTCGTGTTCAAAAAGAACAAATGTTCAGTTTTAACTGAAAATAGAGATGAGTTGCTCGCAGGTTCCAAAAAATCTAACCTGTATTCCATTGACTTGGAAAAGTATGACTCCCCTACCTCTGTGTGTCTACTGTCCGAAGAATCTACGGATCTGACTTGGCAATGGCATAGAAAACTCTCTCACCTGAACTTTCAAAATATTAACAAATTGGTCACGGGTGACTTGGTTAGAGGCATTTCCAAGTTAAGGTTCAAGAAGGATCATCTGTGTGCAGACTGTGAAAAAGGAAAAATGAAGAAGGCTTCACATAAATCTAAATAAGTATTTAGCACTACGAAGCCTTTGGAACTCCTGCACATGGATCTGTGTGGTCCTATGAGAATCCACTCCAAGAGTGGGAAGAAGTATATTGTAGTCATGGTGGATGACTATACTAGATATACTTGGGTCAAGTTTCTGCGCTCCAAAGATGAAGCTACTCCAACAATCATTTCCTTCATCAAACAACAGCAGAACAAGCATAGTCAGAGTGTTGTCTCTATCCGGACAGACAATGGAACTGAATTAAAAAACAGTACTCTGAAGAGCTTCTGTGACCTTGTGGGAATCAGCCATCAGTTCTCTGCTGCATACACACCACAACAAAATGGTGTAGTGGAAAGACGAAACAGAATTTTGGTTGAAGCTGCCCGAACACTGCTTTCATATTTTGGGCTCCCACCTTCCTTTTGGGCTGAAGCAATCAGCACTGCCTGCTACACGCAGAACCGCTCTTTCATTAATAAATGCTTTAATAAAACTCTATACGAACTGGCCAATGGCATCGTGCCTAATATCAAATACTTCCATGTCTTTGGTAATAGGTGCTTTGTACTGAATGACAAGGATAATCTAGGAAAATTTGCTCCCAAAGCGGATGATGCTGTTTTCCTAGGTTATTCCACTGAGTCTAAAGCATATCGAGTTTTCAACAGACGAACAAAGAGCATCATAGAAAGCATCAATGTAACATTTGATGATACACAAGATGTCACTGATTTACCACCAAAATCAAAGAAAGTCGCTTCTAAACTTATCTGTTCAGGACCGGTTCTTCAAAATAAAGAATCAAACATTTCTTCCAGTTCTAATACTAATCTTGACTTTATGTTTGATTTCTTTCGATCTGAATCTTCTCCTGTTTTAACTAACAACAGGGTCAACACAGCTGCACAAACTAGTGTATCTATCATAGCTCCTACGGTCACACAGCCCCCTGTGACTACTCCTATAGCTGACCAGGATAGCTCACCTGTGTTTGATTCAGACCCAAATTTCTCCCGAGAGGATGAAGAAGAGGCAAGACACATTCAAGATCTTATTCCTTCATCCTCTACCTCTCATGAAATAAAATGGACCAGACATCATTCTGAGGAGAACATAATCGGCGATCCCTCAATTGGCATTCAAACTAGATCAGCAACAGCAAATGAATGTCAATTCGCGGGTTTCTTGAGTATGATCGAACCCACCAAGACTTGTGAGGCATTAGATGATCCTGATTGGGTAATTTCAATGCAAGAAGAACTACACCAATTTGATTGTCTCAAAGTCTGGAGATTAGTTCCTCTCCCTTATGGTAAATCTATCGTAGGAACTATATGGGTGTTCAAGAACAAGCGAGTTTCGGATGGAGTGGTTGTTCGCAACAAAGCTAGGTTGGTAGTAAAGGGATACAATCAGCAAGAGGGCATTGACTATGATGAAACTTTTGCCCCCGTTGCTCGCATTGAGGCTATACGACTTTTTCTCGCATATGCAGCCTCCCGCAGCTTTCGTGTCTTTCAGATGGATATGCAGACAGCTTTTCTCAATGGTGTTCTTAAAGAAGAATTCTATGTCTCACAACCTGAAGTTTTTATCCACTCCAAATACCCTAACTATGTTTATATTCTAGATAAGGCCTTGTACGGATTAAAACAAGCTCCACGTGCATGGTATGATGTATTATCTGAGTACTTGATAGGTGAGGGTTATTCAAAGGGAAAGACAGATACCACTCTATTCACAAAGACTAAAGGTAGGGACAAAATCCTTGTCCAGATATATGTGGATGACATCATCTTTGGATCTACGAATCCAAAGTACAGTGAAGAGTTTGCTCAAACCATGGGAAACAGGTTTCAAATGAGTATGATGGGAGAGATGTCATTCTTTCTCGGACTCTAGGTGAAACAGTTGAGTCATGGCAGTTTCATTTGCCAGTCCAAGTATATCAAGGATCTTCTCACGAAGTATGATATGCTCAACTGTAATCCCATCTCCACACCCATGGCTGCCAAAGCACAACTATCAGCAGATCCAGATGGCTCTCCAGTGGATCTCAAAACTTACTGTGGGATGATTGGATCTTTACTGTACCTAACTGCAAGTCGTTCAGATATCATGTTCTCTACCCGTCTCTGTGCCAGATATCAGGCAAATCCAAAGGAGTCACATATGTTTGCTGTTAAGCGAATTTTCAGATATCTAAAGGGGTCTATGGATCTTGGTCTGTGGTATCCCAAGGACTCAAATCTGGATCTTCATGCTTACTCCGATGCTGACTATGCCGGATGCAAGATTGATAGGAAAAGCACCTCTGGTAGTGCACACTTTCTGGGAGATCGGTTAGTCTGTTGGGTTAATTGAGCTACAGTATGTTCCTACTGAAAATCAGCTGGCTGACCTGTTTACCAAACCGTTAGACGAAAGTCGATTCACTGAGTTGGTATCCAAGTTAGGCATGCTCAATCTACAAATCTAGCATAATTTTATCTCTTTTTCTTTTCCTTTATTTTTCTTTTGTTTAGAGTAGGTGTTATACTGTTTGTTCTCTGTGCAGATATCTGGTGCAACAATCAAGGGGGAGTGTGTTTTCCTGGTTATACACATGTTACATATGTGTAAGGGGAGAAATTTAATACACATTATGCACATGTGTAGGGGGAGAAATTCACTTTTCTCCCACAACTGACACAAATTCCAGATACTTTGAATTTTCAGAAAATCTCTAAGTGTTGAGTATTGTTCACAAACAATCGCATTCTATGACTCAATCGCATGGAATCACCAAAACACCACTTAGTTTAATCGCATGGTTTTCAATCGCATTGATAGGCTATCGCATGGGATTACAACTCTTGTTACTTATCCTTTAATCACATGCGATAGACTAACAATAGGCACTAAGGCAAGGATCAATCACATGTCTTAACTGAACATCAATCGCATGCGATTGATGTAAGAAATAGTGAATCGCATGCGATTAGGATGAGTTGATAGAATATGGCCAACTCATAAGCTGAATCGCATGCGATTAAGAAAAATTGATAGAATCGGTCTAACTCGTCGCCTGAATCGCATGCGATTAACACACCAACGTGTGAATCGCATGCGATTGAGGACTTCTATCAGCCGCACCCATTTACCTATCAGCCGCAATTTTTAACCGTTTAACACTCCAATCACCGACTGACATGTGTCCTTTCACCTTTATAACCGTCCCATCCATTCATCACTCCATTCCATTCGATCAAAATTCAAAATTTCACAAACACTCGCGTTTTTGGCCACTTGATTATTAGAATCTTCTCGTTACGCTGCTAAAATTTTCAAACTTAGTGTCAAAATACTCCAAATCATATAGGTAACAACTTGTGCGGATTACATTTTTGAAATTTTGACTTTAGACTGTCATTTTGAGACCTCAAACTTCCGAATGCGATGGGTATTGCGAGACTTTGTATGAACTTTTAGGACACGAAACAAACTCCTTTAGTGAAACCAAACTTGCGATGGCATGTTTGAACATATGGGGAACACTTTGATGTAAAAATATTTCACAAATCTCAAAAAGCGTTCTTCATGTTCTTGGGGTGTTCGAGTTTTCACTATCAACTCTAATTTTGGCCTAAAAAGTGATGTTAGGATGATTTTTGGAGCATGCTTCAGTACTGCAAAGTTGTTTATAACTGTCCAATGTCTATAATAAGATACTCAAAACAACTTTAACTCGCATCAATTCATTGTCTACACACTGAAGCCTTCCAGTGTTAGAGAATTTTTCACTAACTTTTTACACTTGAAATTTCTGGTCCAACATGAACCACTACCTTGTCAATCACTAAAGATTGGATCTAATTTCATATGTAATGTTGTCCTTCACGCTTATCTGTGTATCTATGTCTTAACTATTTTATCCTTCTGTACAGATAAGATGGCTCAAGCTATCCATGACCCTGAGGAGATAATGCCTCAAGTTGAGTTCCTTAACACCCGGACTCATCCTAATAACCACTATATCGACCTCACCAAACTCAAAACCCCTACTTATCCCATAGTCACAGAAATACTCAAAATCCATCTACTAAATCACCTCTTAACCTACAACCCAACCACCACAGGCACACATGTTCGTGAGTTATATGTCCAACAGTTTTGGAAAACTTGTGATGTCAGACTTAATGAAAGAGGAAAGGAGGTCTTACATGCTGAGGTTGACGAATTCCAAGTAAATATTCCACTTCACCGCCTCAGATCAATCTTTTCACTGCCCACTGCAGTCAGTAGACCTCCAGCCATAGAATTTGAGGAAATCCCGGATGAGGGGGCATGTCTTACAGCCATTCGGGAAATGGGCTATGATGGGGAGCTCACCCACAAGAATCAGTTCAAACGCACCTGTCTACATCCAAAATATAACACTTTTATGACAGTGCTCCAGAGGTATCTCACTCCCAAGCACTCGGGATATGAGTTTCCAACAGAGAACCAACTCAAACTCTTTGTTGCTTCAGCCAACCACTTGCATGTGGATTATGTATTCCTGCTTTTTCAAGATATCAAGGCAACTATGCTAAGAAAGAACTCACAAAAGAAAAAGGATGCTAACTTGTTGCCCTACCACCGCTTCCTGCCAATGATCATCCAGTATGTGATGGATAGGAATGCTGATATTCCTCGCCGGACAGGTTTACCTTCTATCAACCCTAAACTTTTCATGTATATTAAACCTGCCACTCCGGCCAACTTACCTGTCCCCAGATCATTCCCTGTCACTCTATTAAACCTATGTGAGCAAAATGATACTGTTGTGAGCTATAGGACGAGTGTAGGGATAACTCCTATGGTCGGGCCAGAGCCGGCCAGACCTGCCCAGGGAGGAGTAGCACCTGGTGAAGAAGTAGAAAATAGGCCTCAGTCATCTGTGAGAAATGCTGAGAGAGGAGTGGAGAGAGAAAATGTTGAGAGGGGTGGCGAAGCGGGTGAAGGTGATGAGACAAGAGAGGGAGGGGATGCATATGATCCCACCACCATTCAAGCCATCGTTCAATCACTTTCTCAGACCACCCGAACCCAAGCTGTTCTTACTGAACTTGGTCTTGACGTTTCTGAGTCATCCAGTTCTTCTCATGATTAGTCTGCTTCCCATCCAGAAGGTGCCTCTGCCTTTACACCTGTTATATCTCCTATGGGCACCCCTGAGCACCAAATCGAACAACCAGCAGAAAGCACACCCTCCTTCATGAAACTTACTGACCCTCATACTACCTCTCCCGACCAGACTCACCCCGGTCAAACTACTCAGGCCATCCCCCAACCTGGTGGTCTGGTCATTCCTTTGACTTCACCTGCCCCAACAACTACCATTCCTATCATTCTCAATGCCATCATTACCCCTGACCATGACATTCCAGTTGTCTATCCATCTCCTAATATATCTGTTGAAACTGGCTCTGTCACTCCTGATTCTTTACTAGATGCTAATCAATATGCCGGATATGGTCCAGGTAGTGGTGAAGAGGAAGATAGTTTAGCTAGAAGTTCGAGTGAAAGGGAGGAGGTGAGAAAAGAAAAGGAGAGTGCTGAGGGACCCCTACACCAAGAAAGCCGGGAAACCACATCTACTATGGAGTTTGACATTGTTGGGCCTCATATTGAACAAGTCGCGGTGATCCCACCCGTGCAAGTTTCTACCCCACCTAGCTACTACGGTGTCTCTCAACAGGCACCGTCTTTATTGCACAGGGTTATAGCACATACACTGGGTCAACCCCAATTGGGTGTTGGACCTATTGAACAAAGAGGACTGCCTCCCTCGTCCTCGACTCCTTTTGATGCACGATTAGACATGCCGCGGATTTCCGCATATCTTGACCAACACAGGGTAACAATCGATGCACTGAGCTTGTTGGCTCAACAAGTCTCCTCAACTTCCAAAGGTGGTACCTTTCAAGGTTCCATTCCAGGATTGGAAGGAAATCCTGCTGGAGCCAACATCCCTGCTTCTCCAGTCGGTAGTACTGCCTATGTGGCTGGTACTTCAACCAAAAGTCTTCGTGATTCCGGGTTTGTTTCACATGCAGAACTACATGATCACATTCAACAATCCGTGACACCAATCCACCAACAACTGCTAACGACAAATCAAAAGTTGGATCGGATCGAGCAAGCCTCCAAGGCCCAAGCTGAGCAGCTAAACAGAATTGAAATACTCCTTGCTGCTAGGCCTCCAGTACCAGAACCACAGCCACAACCTGATCCTAGTTCTATGTCAGTTGATGCCTTAAAGAGCTTACTGTATGTCAGACTTCTGGAACAACAGCCAGAATCAGCTCATGACCAAGACCTTCTGACAACTCTTCGCAATGAACAACGTCCACAGGCAATCTCCATGGATGACTTTCAAGAGTTTCATGAAGATGTAAACAACAAGATTGATGGGGTGATCAGATGCTTCTACACTTCTCTGGCAAAGGTTACTGAGCGGCTGACTCAACTGGAACAAACTTTTTAGGCTCAGGCGCAAAGCAGCAAGAGGAGACGGGATGACCAGGATCCTGATGATCAACCCGAGGGGGAGAAAAGACAACGAAGATTACAATCAACTTCTCCCTCTGCAGTTGCTACTATACCTGTTAGATCACTACGCACTTATTTATCTTCAGCAGGTAGTTCTGCTAGGTCTGGGAGTAAAAATTTGGCCGATGAAGTTCCAGAACAACAAAAATACGATGCTAACAAACAGATCGTACTCTATGTACCTCAGCAACAATCTGAACAGAGGCCAAGTGATATTGAAGAAGGTGAAATACCGTTAGAGTAGTCCCATGCCGAGATGTTTGAGGGATTCTCAGACTCAGAAGGTGAAACAGAGGAATTATATGAGTCTATGCATACATCACCTGTACGGCATATGGGAGAAGGTAGCTCTGCTCTGCCAGAGGAGGAAGCTGAGGATCCTGAGTTGGAAAGACTCTTCAAGAATATTGATGAATACGTCGAGGTTGCTACACGCTCAGGTTCACCTAGAATTGTTGACAGATTTGATGATATCCCCAGTGAAAGGGAGCTTGCTCTTAGAAGGAAAGAAAGGTTAGCAATCTCTAGGAGAAAGCCTAAAAAGAAGAAATCAACCTTTGACGTGTCCAGGGTTCTCAGTGGATTAAACTTTGAAGTTCATCAACAATTCCCTCCTCCTTCTGGTCAATTTCAAGAATCAGCTACTGATATTTTGGAGAGAAACAGGCAAACAGAAGCAGCTGAAAAACTCAGAAGAGAATCACAATGGCCCTTGCCACAGAGATTCACAGTGCCACCTGCTCCTCCAGTGTATCGTGGGGATCCAGGACTTGTTGCAGGTAACATGTTTACTAGAAGTGCTGGACAACAACCTATATGGAAACCATATTTTGTCAATGCTGCAAATCTTGAAGAAAGAATACCAGAAATATACAGCAGTGAACTGATAGAGGTTATTTTACCCAAGCTGAGGAACATGGGTGATAAGCAAAGAAGAATATATGATCACATCCTTACTTGTTCCAAAACTATACCTGAAGATATTAAATCAGAATTTCCAATAGTTGAACTCCTCGGTGTCTATACCGAAACCAACTTCAACATAAATTACGCTATTTTCAATGTCAGAAGAGCCAACAACCTATCATACTTCCTCACAGAAGCAGATCTGAGGTTTGTTAATATTGAAGACATCAACTTTATATTTCACATTTTGTCTCAGAAAAGAGGAAAATGGCCTGATGAAGAATTTGGAAGATTTGCGTTAATGAGGTATAGGAGGAATCTTATGGAATATTTTGAGGAACATGATATTCAGCTAGGAGCTGAAAACAACTATCGGAAAGTCAATCTTCTTAAGCCTAATCAAATACATCCAGATCTTGAAGAGCTTGAAAAGTTGACAGTTATCTATGATGGTCATACAAAGTTCAAAGTTGATCGAGGGGTCGTCTCAAAGAATACAAAAGGCGAAAAGATCTTCATCAGACTGGATAAACTCATGGCGTATTCAGACGGTACTTTGAAAATTCTCCATCACAAGATACATCAGAAAATATGGAATAACAGTGCAGCATACACTGATGAAGAACATGCTGAAGCCTATCATGTTATAGAAAGGATAAGAACGACACTGGATAGCAGAAGGCAAATACGCAAATGGTAAGTGGCATTCGGTATTCGCAACAAATCGGCATACGAATAGATTAATGTATTTATTTGTTGTGAATGTTTACACACCTCACTTAGGGGGAGATTGTTAGAAATATTAAAGTGAGGGGTGTAATATGTAATTACTCAAAGTTGGGGAAATGCTATATAAAGGCATTTCCCCCACATTTCAATGTTAAGTTTTGCATAACAATACTCTTGTGTTGGTGTTCTTCATATTCTCTCTCGGTTCTCTCTCTACAAACCGAACACACACATAAACACACACTAGTAAGATTAAGATCTAGCATTGCTTCATCCGTATACATTACGGGACCATCATTGACATATATAGGAAATTCCTTATTATATGTCTTGTATGTACTTTAAGAGCTCTAGAAAAGTATGCTAAATTTTTACATCTTCTAAAATAAAAGTTTACGCTTGTTTGAAATATTAGAGAATGTATATATATGATAAATCCTTGTTTTAGTAGAAGATCATATGATATGATATATTTACTAATCAAAAGTTCTGTATACACTCTCTAAAGAACATACATTATAAGTATAAGTTATGAATTAAAGTGATCCATACATCAATCTAAACACCTGATTAAAGAAAGATTCGATGTTGAAACATGAAATCAATATATACACTCACGAATACTGCTTGTGATTAAAACAAAAGGAATGAATTAATTGATAACATCAAATAATGTGGCATGATCGGGAGCTTGCTTTATCTAACAGCAAGTATGCCCAATATTATGTATAGTGTTTGTAGATGTGAATTTATTTCAGGAAAATATTAAGAAATCACATCTTGATCCGGCAATAAATATCTCTCACAACAATTGAACGGGAATCACTAACTTTCAAATCCAACGAAAACCCGTATCGACATCATGAGCATAATTTATGATGGCTAGAAGTACAAGCTGAGGTATTTCATTGCCATGCAAAGGCGTATGTTCAAGCACTATGGATAAAATAAACACTTGTTGTTCATCAGGTAAGCTTCTAAGAAAGCTCATTATGTATAAAAACTGATGCTATTAATCTAAGTAAACATCATGTGCTTCTTTATAAGAATATGCATATAAAACTTAGGCATCACTATTTACATAATTATATGCATAAATGATATACCATGATTAAACAAAGGCATTGAAATGATAATTGTTTAAGAACAATAACATTAAGATTAAAAATGAAAAAAAAAACATAATCTTTGAAAAATATTATTTAATGGCATAAAACAAAATTGCGTCGAGCAAATATACAAATTTGAAAAATCACCCGAAAGGATAACCCATGCTAGTTCGTAAGTTATCCTAGCATACGAATATAAGCTGAAAAACATCAAGAAGGTGGGTATGTTCTTTCTATCAAAGTCAAGTGACAATAAATAAATTGATATGCAATCAAACTCTCTCATGCCTCTCCTTATAAAAAAGAAAATTAATCATTGATATTTAAATAGTTCTTAAAACAGTTTAAAGATAACTTTGGCAAATAGATCTATCCAATTACAAAGATTTTAAACCATTATAAGATTTACAAATCAAAGATCCCTAGAGAAAAACACATTTCTTAGGCATATTAAATATGAAAGAATGGTTGATTTGATAAAAACCTTGGTTTAATTACTTGTCATAATGCATGCATCTTTTAAAAAGATTTGGCATGTTCTATGAATGATAAATGAAAACTTTGAGAATTTGATGAAATACAAGGTCACAGACGCCACGGTCGAAGGATTAAAACCTTGACGATTTTTGGTGTTTCGCTGGCCGTAACCGCGGTTGATCACGGTCGACCGTGGGTATGTGCAACCGTGAACTTTTCAAATTTTACGATTTGCTATAAAACTGTATGTTGTTCATTATTCATAAACATGGTTAAATGATCTATGTCTCATATGTGCAATTAAATTTAATTATTAGGACAATGCACAAATACTTGGATGAATAAAAGTAAAAAGATGAAAGATAACCCTTTCATATAATTAAAACTCTTTGAAGCTTACTGAATAAAATATGGATAATTATATCCTTAAGGGATTTGTATATGGCTATTAATCATGAGAAAATCTCATGCATGTTACTTTGGCCAAGTACAGTTTTGTATGCCTTAGGAGATCTTGTTCTTAATATGATTAAATATAAGAAGTTGAACTACGCATGATTAATTGAGTACTTGGATATAGAATCAATTATGAGTAATGATGACATAAATTGATTAATTGAAACATGTAATAGTTGATGGAATAATTGATCATCTTGGATGAATAACTTTAATTATCTTATGTTATCACTTTGCTTTATTTCAAATGAAATTTAAATACTACACTTGGCTAACCCCAATCCTCAAGATTGGAAAGAATTTTGTTTTGCTCCTTGATAGTACTATTCCCAAACTCACTCTATACAATGAAGAGTTGCTCAACATGAAAGCCAAGCTACACAAAAGCGGAAATGTCAACTATATGTACGGTCTCACTATCAATGTCAAATACTACATACCCTCACATCAAGAAAGCAAGAAATATCGAAAGTTGACACAAAATGAGAATATGTGATCGATTATTCAACTTGTGTGCGGTCATTTAGCTCAAGTTCAATCCTTATGCCGACACAACAATATATTAAGGGGGAGCATGATCAACCAAATTTGGAGGTTCAATCATAAATGATCCAATGATGCCAAAGGAAAAGTTTACCTTATCCAAAAGGGATAATATACAATAAAGGGAAGCATATTTAAATAATACAAGATCTTATGAAATTAAAAGAAATCATAGTTTGAGGGGGAGCCAAATATATAATGACAACTTCACAAAAAGTGTCCATAATTTGAGGGGAGGTATATAACTTACCTTATTAAGATCAAATTGAGGGGGAGTCCTTAATTTAAAAAAAATAGAGGATAAGTGCCTAAAACCTTATTAAGAAGAGGAGGAGCTACAACTCATAAAATGAGGGGGAAGATATTTTATGGAGAGATAAGGTGTCTAGCATCACGAGAAACGGAAATAGGATCCGGTTCTAATCTTGCAACTATCTTCACTACTAACCCTTTTCTCTTATACTATCAAAATTTGAAAACATGTTTGAACAAATTCCAGTGCAATCAAGCAATATTGAGGGGGAGCTCAATCATGATATCCATCAAGATCACTTCCAACAAGATTCAATACACTATGAGGGGGAGAGGAATCAACAAGCGGAAGTTTCAAAAAGGATTCGATACAAAAAAAAGGGGTGCACACCTTTTTGATGATGCCAAAGGGGGAGAAGAATCCAAGTAAAGGGAGAGAAGATTCCAAGTGAAGGAGATTCAAGAACTATGTAGTGATAAAGCTTCGTCATAAAGACTACTACGTTGAAGAATCAAGCTAATCACGGAAGGTCAACTTCTTGAACTACACACATATTATTTTTCCATAACATATTATGGAATTATTAACTTGGATTAAATTAAAATTGTCATCATCAAAAAGGGAAAGATTGTTAGTGCAATCAAGAGATTAAATATTTAAATATATCTGGTTTTGATGATGTAATTTTATTAATCAAATTGAAATAAAAATATATATATCCAAGTTAATATGAAAATATTAAGTTTGGCAAAATTAATAATAATTTATATATATATTTGTGCAAGAGCATAACACTGATAAAACCTCACAAAATATATACTACATATTTTATATTACCAAAACTGAAAAGTTGGGGAAAATTAAAATGACAATATAATCATAAATGAGTATATCTTAAAATGTCATTTTTACAAACATATAATTTTTCACTTATAAACAAGTTTCATAATGCGTCAAAATAATATATGTCTATGGAACAAAGTTTTTATAACTTCTTGCCAACAAATTTGAATAGACATGATTTTATAAATTGGCAAAAGTGAAAATATGTATTTTAGAATACAAGATAAATATCCTTAAGAGGTATTATTATACTGTGTACTAAATGATTGGGTAGAAGAATATATTGTAAGATCTTTAAAGGACATTAGGTGGCAAAAAAGGACAATAGGTGTCAACCTTAGATTTAACCATGTGTTTAATTGATTTAAAAGTCAGTCCAAATACACAGTGTAACGATATTTATTTTGGTGTTCATCAATTCTAAATTACCAGCTTAAAATAGGAAGTCGGAAAATAACGGAAATAATTTTAAACGACTCGAGAAGGTGGCAGCATGGGCCACGGTCGATCCACGGTCGACCATGGGATCGACCGTCCGGCCAGCTGAGATGTCCGCACCTCTCTCTTCTCTTCCTCTATAAATAACACCTCATTCTCTTCTTTAACCACCTTTTGCCAACTTAGAAATTCTTTCCTACACATACAAACACACACTTGATCTTGCATTATATAAATATATATATTTAGTGTGTGTGTGATTCTTGAAGTTGTGTTCTTCATTTGTAAGATTTATACAACACTTCAAGATCAAGCAAAAGGGAAGCAAGAAAAATACATTGAGTGATATACACTTTGAGTGAATCGATTTTTCTTGTATTGAGAGATTATTGTTCATACACCATTGTTGGTGTTTTTGTTGTTCTTAGTAAAGTGTTCTTGAGTGAAGAACACTTTGAATATTTTGGTGGGTTTGACTATTCCCCACTTGGTTTTGTTTTGGTTAGTGTTCTTAAAGTTCGTGGTGAAGAACTTCGTGATTCTTCTTGGTGAAGAAGAAAGTGTTCTTCTTGATGAATATAGTCATAAAGATAGTCATAAAGATACAGAAAATATATGTTCTTATGCTAGTGGTAATTTTAGCAAAGCAAGTATGAATTGGACAAGTTTAGATTTTGAAATTCAAGCCTTAATAAATGCTTTAGAAATATTCAATATTTTCTTACATAAAGAATTCTTAGTTAGGTGTATTAAATCTATACACAGATTTAGAATTAGCCTTTTCATTAAATATGTCTAAAAAATACAAAAAGTTATTATGATGTATATGTAACGTAAATTAAATTCATATAAAGTTATTTTATAAAAAGTAAAAAAACATTTTTATTTTTGATAAACCATACTATCTAAAGTTATTTTATAAACTATAGTAAACTTGGGTGTTTTTATTATAATTTACAAATCATTTGAGATTATTATTGATATGAGAATTTTTTTGAGGTTATTATTGAAATATGAGAAATATTTTAAGGTTACTATTGAAATGTAAGAAAAGATAAGGGGTTAGTATTGAAAAATTAGAAGGAAACAAATGTTAGAAAAAAATGCATTTACAAGGAATTGAACTCGAGAACTTCTCGGATAATATTTTGTACATTAACCCACCTCGTTCTGTTTACTTTTTTACTTTGATCATTCTTAATAAAACGTACTATGGTTTCACAATCTGTTCTAACTAAGAATTCTTTATGTAAGAAAATTTTGAATTTTTCTAAAGCATTTATTAAGGCTTGAATTTCAAAATCTAAACTTGTCCAATTCATATCTGCTTTGCTAAAATTACCACTAGCATAAGAACATATATTTTTTGTATCTTATGACTATATTTATCAGGTTTACAAAGTAAAACGGCTCCCCATCATTCTTTGCAACCGTCTACTTCAATAATTATACAATTCGCAATTAATGATAACTCTAATGGCTTAATGTTTTTTACTACTTATATTTTAATAACTTAATGACTTCTAAATTAAAATGTCGTTGCCCACTCTTTGTTGTTTTACTATATAAAGGTCCAGCTAATTTTGAAAGATTAGGTATAAATTTTCTAGCATAATTGACTAATCCTAAAAAGACTTGTATCTGTTTCAAACTTTCAAATTTTTTTGGGAATTCCAGAATTTTCATAGATATATGTGATTGTAATTCAATTTTCCATTGCCTATTTCTATGCCAAGAAAAGAAAACTTTCTTTTAAATAATTCCATTTTCTTTTTAGAGACAACTATACCGTTCTTTTTAATTTCTTCAAATATCTCATGTAAGTAGTTCTTGTGTTCCTGCACTGTTTCATTGACAACTAAAATATCATGTAGACTAAACAAAAGTAATATTTAAGGAAAATATTATCCATAAATCTTTGAAATATAGATGGTGCATTGTTAAGTCCACAACTAAGAACGTTCCACTTATACTGTCCTTCTGAACATGTAAAGGCCGTCCTGGATTTGTAATTTTCTTCTAGCTATAACTGATTATACCCAGATTTTAAATCAAAATGTGAAAATACATTTTTCTTTTGTATAAGATTAAATAAACTATCTTTATTTGAAATATTATATCAATCATCTTTTGTATTATCATTTAATCTTTTCTAATTATAGACTATCCTTGCTTTTCCTCTTTTAATTTCACTATGATTGCTTACTATAAATGCGGCGGATTTGTGAGGGCTTTCTGATAATCTAATTAATCCTTTTTCTAACATTTCTGGTATTTGTTTTTTAAAACTCTTCTTTGTCTAGATGACTATATTCTATATTAGTTGTTCTAATCGTAATATCAGGATTTTTAAGTCTAAATTTACATATGTAATTTGTTTTTGATTTCGTAATTTCTTCTCCTATAAAACCTATTTTCTCTAGGTGTAATATTAAAGGATAATTTAGACTTTTAGTAACATCTTTTCTTTTTTCTAATTCATGTGTGAGAAAAACTATAAGTAATTTGATAGATCTAGATTTTGTGATTAGATCTAGTCTGTATTTTGTGAAAATAGTACATTTTATGTACTTAGTATAAATAGTTTGTAAACATTGACTCTATGTAACCTTTTGACATATGCAATAGAAAAACACACACTTAAAGGTGTAATTATCATATTCTCTCTACACACACATACGGATTACACACTATACACTCATTCAATACCTTTCAATTGGTATCAGAGCCAACTCAGATTGGTTTCTGAAGGATTACGAGTAAGAACAGTAACTGATTTGTGAAAATTTGATCGAAATTTCAAGTTTTTGAAGAACTTTATTTTCTACAAGTTCAATTCTGATTTTGACGAATTAATGGCCTAAAATTATAGAATTGTTGTTCATTGGGAAGGAATTAAGTAACATAACACTCGACGATTGGATTGGAATCATTACAAACAATACATTTGTAGTTATGATGGATTGAAGGTTTTCGAGTTCTTGAGAAAAATTTGTTAAAAAATCGATTTGTTGTATTAGACAGTGAGAAATTATGACTTAGAAGAGTTAATTGGAGTATTGTGAAATGTTCTGGAGAATATCAGATCAATTGGAAAAGATTTGTTCAAAATTTCGATTTTCAGATCTGAAAGTTGAAGTTATCGGAATTTACAGGTTGAAGTTCTCGGAATTTAGGTTTGAATCTCTCGGAATTATCAATTCCGTGAATATTTGGGTGAAAACTGTGAAAATATCACCAATTCCGATAGAATTTATATCGGATTCTTTCAAATTGTGAAGAAATCACTTACATTCCGATAGAATTTTTCTCGGAATACCTCAATTCCGACAAAAATCTTTCTCGGAATAGCAATATTCTTCTCGGAATTCATTTTCTCGGGATTTAATTCATATCGGATTTCAATCTCTCAGAATTAAGAATCTCGGATTTGAAATTCATCGGATTTGGAATTCATCGGATTTGGACTTTTTCGGATTTGGAATTTCTCGGAATTTCTCGGATTTCAAAATTCTCTCGGATTGTTCAAGGTTATCGGATTTCAAGTTTCTCAAAGTTCTCGGATTTCAAGTTTTCACGGATTGTTCAATTATATTGGATTGTTCAATTATATTGGATTGTTCAATCTCGGATTTTAGATTGTATCGGAATTCATACTTAGTCAAATTTTCACAAGTTCAAGAAACCTTTCAGAGCAACGATCTAACAATGAGTGCTTATAGTGAAACTCTCTCGTTTGGTTCTGACACTAAATCTCTCGTGCTTTATCGTGGAGAATACAACGTGTGGAAAGGGAGGTTCATGGATTTTATTGAAAACAATGAAAAATATGGAGAATATATGAAGTTAAGTATCAAGGATGGAAATGGTATATTCATGTTTCATCAAGCAGCTAATTCAACCAACAATCCCTCACTTCAAGAAATTAATCGTCCTAAAACTCTTGCAGCATATACAGCTGAGGAAAAACTTTGAGCAACAGCAGACCAAAAGGCCAAATATTATTTGAAGCATGGTCTTTCATCTGAATTCTATATCAAGATCAATGGACTTGATACAGCCAAAGAAATTTGGGATGAGATTGCAAGACAAATGGAAGGAACTGAGTTCGGGGTTTGGATCAAGGAAACTACTTTAGTAAATGCATTTGATCACTTCCGTTCTAAGGAAGGTGGAACACTGTTTGATACCTACAGCAGATTCTGCAAGCTTCTCAATGATCTTAGAAATCAAAAGCTGGATAGCTATTCTGATCTTACAAAGAACACCAGGTTCATGAATTCACTTGGACCAGAGTGGAGAACTCAAGTGACCATCTATCGACAAATGAACCAAAAGGTTCTCAATAAGGTCACTCATCACATGATATTTGAAGAACTGAATCAATATCAAGATGAAGTTGGAATGAGTTCTCAAAAGGAAAATGTTGATCCTTTAGCCTTAGTTGTGAATGATAGAAAAGGCAGATCTTCAAGCAGATCTTTGAAGCATAAGCAAATACAAGAATCAGAATCTTCCGAGACTGACACCGAGGAGCCAGCAGATAATGAGAAAGTTATGCAGGTTGTTGCTTACCTGACCAATATTTTGCAGAACCAGTTTACAAAGTCTAAAACCAATAACCGTCAAAGATTCACTTCTGGATCTCGCAGAAGAGACAATAATTTTCAAAGAAATGACGGAGTAAATCTGGAAAAGAGGTATGAGAGAAAGATTCAGGCTTCTCAGCCCAAAAAGTGTTACAATTGTGGAAGCATAGGTCATGTAATCAAAGAATGCAAAAAGCCTAAGGTGAAAGACTCGGAGTACTATAAAGCTAAGTTGAATCTGATCAAAAAGAGGAATAGTGGAACAGTGCTTCTGGCAGAAGAAGATCAGTTCCTATCTAACACTGATGATTCAGATGAAGATGTTGAAGTTCATGCTCAATTCGTACTCATGGCTAATGTGGAAGAATTTGAATTTCTGGAGTCTGATGGTGACAGTGAAGATGAGATTGATGGTTTAGGGTTTGCTGAGGGGAACACTGTGATTGACAATACAAAGATAGGAGAAGCAGATACTGGATTTATGGCTAAATATGATGAATCAGATCAAGAGAGTGAGTATGAAAGTGATGATGAAGCTGAAACGACACCTTCCAGCACCAGTTCTCTCTCAACTGAGTCAGAGTCTACTGCTGAGAAGGTATCTCTTGATAACTCTCATATATCTGCTGATCAAATCATGGCACTTGCTAATCAAATTCAATACTTAACTGCTAAGAATCAAAAGCTACAAACACAAAACATTAATCTTAAAATGAATCAAGCCGTCAATTCTGAGAAAACGAAACATCTTAATCAACTCCAGGAATTAATCAAACAAAAGGAGGATGAATTGAATCAGATACATGAGCAAACAGAAAGAAAGGTTCATGATCTAAATGCTGCTAAGTTGAGTGCTGAAATCAATTTCAATTTGATTTTGGAAGAAAAACAAATTTTGGAAATAAAAGTTAACAATCTTGAAGAAGTTGTTCGTAAGAAACACACAACTCGTCATATGATTTTCAAGACTTTGACTCCAGATATTCGTAAAGAGTACAAGGGTTTAGGGTATGATGAAAGTGACTTTTTCAAGAAAATCAACTGTACTCAACTCTATCAGGAAGAAAGGATGAAACGCGGGCAAACTGAAAAGATGGTTTTTGTTGCTGCTGATGAAGTTAAACAAGAAGAAGATTTCAAAAGAAAGACCACAACAAAGTGCCAAAAATCATTTAATTATGATTCACTGAATGCTTCGTATGAAACTACTGATGGTTTCTCATTCAAAAATAAATCTGTTTTCCATGCTGAAACTATAATTTTTCAAAATCATGAACAAACAGTAACGTCATACGCACCACGCCTGTACATTCCTCACATGGAATTACAGCGGCGACAGGAGATTCTTGAAACAAACTGCATAGTTAACAACATCATTCTAGGAATTAAAAATCAAATGTTGAAAGAATAGTTGTCTCACTTACAGTCTTCCACTGTTCATTTTGATAAATCTAATTCTGAAGTGGTGAATCAACTGAGATTTGAAAATGATGTTTTAACTAATCAAACTCAAGAATTTTCTGAGGAATTGGGACGAACAAAGAAGGAAGTTGAGAATCATAAACAAACCATTATTCAGTTAAGTGAGGATTTAAACAACCCATTATTCAGTTGTGCACATCTTGTAATTCCTCAACTCATTATCTATGAACTGGAAACTCAACTTCGTGATGAAAAAATCAAACGACTTTTGGAAGAAGTGGAACGTGGCTGGGGTGTTGCAATTCCTACTTGCCCAAAAGCTTGTAGAGAATATGTATCTCACAAATGCAATCAGTTTTGTGATTCAACGAGTATTCGTGAAAAGGGATCTACATCAGGAACCAAGCCTTCAACATCTGCATCATCTTCTTATCGAACTTCATACATTAACAAAACTAACAAATCTTCTTCTTTTTCTTCTGAATCAGATAAAATCAAAACTGTTTTCAAATCAGAAGTGAGAAAGGTAAAGAAGACAGAAGTTCCACAAGCTGAGAAGACACCAGATCTTTCCCAAACAATCAAGCAGTCAACAGTTGAGGACAAGCAACACAAGACACAGCATAGTTTTAGAAAACGTGATTACTTTCCTTCTTTTTGTGTCATTCATCATAAACGTTGTTTGAAAAACTGTAAGTCTGGTTTGATTTGGAAGAAAAAGTCTAATAATACTTCAAATAACCAAACTGATATTTCAAAATCACAAGATGTGAAAGATGAATTTTTTTGTGCTAGTGTTGGTTGTATTGAAGGTCATTGTATAAATGCATGTTCATATCAACAAGATCGAATGTTGCGTGGTTTCAAATCTGTTCCAAACAGGAGGAATCCTGAATAAGATATGATCTTTACTTGTTTTGTTAAGGGTTATATTATCCATCAATGGATCAAGAAAAGTTGACTGCGATTTTTCCTTCGCAAATATGCACATCAAAGGTTACCAATGCTGTTTGGTGAATGGGAAAAACATCTTGAGGAGATGCGCATGGTAGCTGAATCTGAGAGAAAAGCAAAAATCCAAAAGATTGAAGTGGAGAAACTCAATCGTTCGCTGCGTCAAATATTTTTGAATAAATCTAAACCTCAAGTTGCAAAATAACCAAATAAATCATTTTCTCATAAATTAGTTAACAAACCACTTTATAATTCTTCCAAACCACAATTATCAGTGCACTCTAAATCAAGCAAACCACTAACAACTCAACCTTCTCACAAATTAGTTCATCAAAACAACTTTGTTGTTCATAAACATAACAAACCAACCAAAGCCCCTCCTGATACAAAGAAACAAAAATGGCAACCTAGGAAGTGGCAGATAAAACAGCAAAAGAAATTTGAATCTTTGATTGTTGATCCTGTTATTTCTTCTGTTTCTAACTCTAACATACCTCATCCCATTTCACGATGGGTAAGGTCTTCACCGTTTGTTTCTATGTGCAGAAGAGTAATCTTTGGTACATGGACTCCGGGTGTACCAAACATATGACTGGGGATAAGGGTCTTCTCAAATAGTTTGTGGGCAAATATTCTGGAAATGTAAAGTTTGGGAATGACCAGGTAGCAACAATCCTCGGCCACGGAGTGTTGGAAACAGGGAATGTTAGGATTGAAAAGGTGTCTTATGTAGAGGGCTTAGTCACAACCTATTCTCTATAGGTCAGTTCTTTGATAAGGGTATGGAGGTTCTTTTCAAAAAGAAGTCTTGCTCTTTGAGAACTGAGGAAGGAACTGAGATTTTGGGCCGCAACAGAAAGTCAAATCTGTATACTATTGACTTGTCTGGCAAAGGATCTAGTTCGTCTATTTTCCTACTGTCTAAAGCTGCAACATATTTGAGTTGGTCATGGCATAGAAAATTGTCCCATTTGAACTTCAAAAATATCAATAAATTGGTGAATGGGAATCTGGGTAGAGGCATCCCTAAACTTAAGTTTGAAAAAGAACATCTATGCAAAGATTGTGAGTTAGGGAAGCTTAAACGGGTACCATACAAGGTTGTCCAAGTTTCAACAACATCAGCTCCTTTGTAGCTGATTCATATGGATCTTTGTGGGCCTATGCGGGTACAGTCCAGAAATGGGAAAAGATATATTCTGGTGATGGTGGACGACTATTCTCGGTACACATGGGTTAGGTTTGTCTCTCACAAGTCTGAAGTGCCTCAACAGATCATTCTGTTTCTAAAAAAGCACAAGACTCAACAAGGTCAACCTGTAAAAGCAATCCGTACTGACAATGGCACGGAATTTAAGAATAGAACTCTAGATTCTTATCTTGATTCTGAAGGCATTTCACATCAGTTCTCTACAGCATACACTCCTGAGCAAAACGGGGTTGTGGAAAGGAAAAATAGAACTTTAGTTGAAGCTGCAAAAACAATGCTACAGTACTCAAAGTTGTCACCATCTTACTGGGCTGAGGCTGTCAATACAGCATGCTATACCCAATACAGATCCCTAATTCAACGCCGTTTCAATAAACTCCTTATGAATTGTGCAACGGAGTTGTGCCTAATATCAAATACTTCCATGTATTTGGTAATAGGTGTTTCGTTCTGAATGAATCGGACAAACTGTCCAAGTTTGATCCAAAAGATGACGAGGGAATCTTTTTGGGATATTCTAATGACAAAAAGGCTTTTCGAATTCTAAATCGGAGAACTAACGTTGTTGTCGAAAGCATCAATGTGACGTTTGATGATTTAGTAAACTAAAATTCTTTGACAGCCAAACCTGCAAACATGAAAAATCTTGTTTCCCAGTCAAATAAATCAGAAATTGAACACATTCAGAATGAAGATATAAATCTGGATTTCATGTTTGAATTTTTCAAAACTGATGAATCTTCTTCTGTTAATGTGAACAGGGCTAAACCACTTCTACCACAACCTGAAGAATCTGTCACTCTAACAACACCTTCTGTTGCACGGGATACTGATCAGGAGAGTTCTGAATTTGAAGCTACAAACAGTTTGTATCTAGAATTGCAAACTCCTCCTCCTATTTCAATAGATGACAATGTAAATCCGTTTGCTGAAGCTGAAATGGTAAATCCATTTGCAACGGATGTTCAACCACTTGATGACTTCATACAGGTTAGGACCCCCGAGCCTGTATGGTTGAGAAGTCACCCTGATACTCAAGTAATTAGCAGTTTGAACGCCGGTGTTCGAACTCGCGCCGCAACCGCAAACGAATGTCTGAATATGAATTTTCTGAGTATGATAGAGCCAACACGTGTATCAGAAGCTTTAGAAGATCCGGACTGGATTCTTGCTATGCAAGACGAGCTGAATCAGTTCGACCGTTTGAAAGTATGGCGATTAGTACCCAAACCTGAAGGTAAATCAATTGTGGGGACTAAGTGGATCTTCAAAAATAAGAAAGACTCTGATGGAGTAGTTGTGCGAAACAAGGCTAGGCTAGTGGCTAAGGGGTACAATCAGCAAGAAGGAATTGACTATGATGAGACCTTTGCCCTAGTAGCCCGTTTGGAAGCGATCAGATTATTTTTAGCCTATGCTGCCTTCAAAAATGTCAAGGTTTTCCAAATGGACGTTAAAACTGCATTCCTCAATGGTAAACTCAAAGAGGAAGTCTATGTTGGTCAACCTGAAGGTTTCGTGGATCCCAAACGCCCGCAACATGTATATCTACTTGACAAAGCTCTGTATGGATTAAAACAAGCCCCGAGAGCTTGGTACGATGAGCTGTCAGATTATTTGTTGAGCAAGGGCTATGCAAAAGGTACCACAGACACAACACTCTTCAAAAAGCAGATCGGTTCAGATTATATTCTTGTACAGATTTATGTAGACGATATTATCTTTGGCTCAACTAGCCCAAAGTACAGTGATGATTTTGCAAATACCATGAAACAGAGGTTTGAAATGAGCATGATGGGGGAGGTTAACTTTTTCCTTGGATTGCAAATTTCTCAATCTAACCATGGGATTTTTATAAATCAGTCAAAATACATAAAAGATTTATTAAAACGATTTGACATGACTGATTGTTCCCCAATTTCAACTCTCATGGGAATTAAAACAAAACTATTCGCTGACCCTGATGGCAAATCAGTAGATTTAAAAACTTTTCGTGGTATGATCGGATCCTTATTGTACTTAACTTCTAGTAGGCCGGATATAATGTTTGCTACTTGTCTCTGTGCCAGATTTCAGGCAAATCCTAAAGAGTCTCATTTGTTGGCAGTTAAACGAATATTAAGATATCTTAAGGGTACCCCAAATCTAGGTTTGTGGTATCCTAGAGATTCTGATTTTGAACTAATCGGATACTCGGATTCTGACTATGCAGGGTGCATGATTGACAGAAAAAGTACATCCGGCAGTGCACATTTTCTGGGAGACAGACTAGTATGTTGGGCATCAAAGTATGTGTGTCAACTTCCACCGCGGACGCTGAATATGTTGCTGCTACCAGCTGCTGCTCTCAAAGTCTGTGGATTCGTACACAGTTGTCAGATTTTGGACTGGAATATTCTCACATACCACTGATGTGTGACTCCCAGAGTGTCATAGCTATATCATGCAATCCCGTGCATCATTCTAAGACGAAACATATAGACATTCGGTATCACTTTCTAAAAGATTATGTTGACAAAGGTTTGATAGAATTAAAGTATGTTAATACAGAAAATCAACTTGCTGACATTTTCACCAAACCGTTGGATGAAAATCGTTTCAACACTTTAGTTTCAAAATTGGGCATGTTGAATTTGAGTATTTAACTGTACTTTTATTTTATCAATTCAAATCTGCACATTTAGGTGTTTGAGGTCGGGGATGTAATATTTGAGTTGACAAGTTATGAACTACTGAAGAGTCATGTTGGTCCCGTATGATATACGGATGAAGCAATGCTTAGAAGATTGATCTTCTAGTGTGTGTTTGTGTGTGTGTATATACGGTTTGAAAGAGAGCCGAGAGAAAGAGTAGGGAACACAAACACAAGGGATGAATAATGCAAAGCTTAGTTGATAATGTGGGGGAAATGCCTTTAAATAGCATTTCCCCAACTTTGAGTAATTTACATATTACACCCCTCACTTTAATATTTCTAACAATCTCCCCCTAAGTGAGGTGTGTAAACATTCACAACAAATAAATACATTAATCTATTCATAGGATGATTTGTTGCGAATCCCGAATGCCACTTGCCACTTGCGTATTTGCCTTCTGCTTGCCAGTGTCGTTCTCATCCTTTCTATAGCACGATAGGCTTCAGCATGTTCTTCATCAGTATAGGCTGCCCGGTTATCCCAAACTTTCTGATGTATCTTATGATGAAGGATTTTCAAAGTGCCGTCTGAATATGACGTCAATTCATCAAGTCTAATGAATATCTTTTCTCCTTTTGAATTCCTTGAGACAACACCTCGATCACCTTTGAAGTTTGGATGCCCATCATAGATAACTGTCAATCCTTCAAGCTTTTCTAGATCTGGATGGCTCTGGTTAGGCTTTAAGAGATTGACTTTCAGATAGTTGTTTTCAGCTCCGAGTTGCAGATCATGTTCCTCAAAGTATTCCATTAAATTTCTCATGTATTTCATCAGAGCACCCCTTCCAAACTCTTCTTCAGGCCACTTACCTCTTTTCTGAGAGAGGGTGTCAAAGATAAAGTTGATGTCTTCAATACTTACAAACCTTAAGTTTGCTTCGTTAAGGAAGAATGACAGGTTGTTTGCTCTTCTGACATGAAAGATGACATACTTTATTCTGAAGGTTGTCTGAGTATAGATATTGATAAGTTTAACTATTAGATACTCTGATTTGATCTCTTCGGGTTTTATCATGGACTAAGAGAGGATGTGTTCATATCTTCTTCTCTGTTTGTCGTCTATGTTCCGCAACTCAGGGGAAATAACCTGTATTAGCTCATTGCTGAATATGTCTGGAATTCTTTCTTCAAGATTAGCAGCATTGACAAAATACGGTTTCCATATAGGTTGTTAGGCAGCACTTCTTGTGAACATGTTGCCTGCATCAAGTCCTGGATCCCCACGATACACTGGAGGAGCAGGTGGAACAATGAAGCTCCTAGGCAAGGGCCATTCAGATTCTTGTCTTGCTTTCTCAGCTGCCTCTCTCTGTTTGTTTCTTTCAAGTACATCGGCAGCTGATTCTTGAAACTGACCAGGAGGAGGAGGGAAGTTTTCATGAACTTCAACGTTTACTCCACTGGGGAACCCTGGACACGTCAAAGATTGGTTTCTTTTGTTTAGGCTTTCTCCTAGCTTCCCTTCTAGAAATTGCTTCCTTTTCTTTTCTTTTAAGAGCAAGTTCTTTTTCACTGGGAATATCATCAAATTTGTGGACAATTCTAGGAGAATCTGGACGTGTAGCAAACTCGACATATTCATCAATGCTTTTGAATAGTCTTTCCATCTCACAATCCTCAGTCTCCTCCTCCGGTTGAGCAGAACTACCTTCCCCCACATGCCTTACAGGTGATGTATGTATGGACTCATATAAATCTTCCACTTGTTCCTCTGAGTCACTAGACCAGTCAAACATCTCGGCATGGGGCTGCTCGTAAGGTATTTCACCTTCTTCAAGATCACTTGACCTCGGTTCAGATTGTTGCTGAGGTACATAAAGTACAATTTGTTTTTCAGCATTTTCCTTTTGTTGTCGTTCATAAACTTCATCGGCCATATGTTGTTGTTGTTGACTCCCAGACCTAGCTGAACTTGTACCTGCAGATAAGTATGAACTGAGTTGGGGAACAGGTACAACTGGTACATTTGCAGCCACAGAGAGAGAAGTCATATATAGTCTTATTCTTTTCTCCCCCTCGGGTTGATCATCAGGATCTTGAGGCCTAGCAGCAAGGAGTATTTCAATTCTGTTTAGCTACTCAGCTTGGGCCTTGGAGGCTTGCTCGATCCGATCTAACTTTTGATTTGTCGTTAGCAGTTGTTGGTGGATTGGTGTCACGGATTGTTGAATGTGATCATGTAGTTCTGCACATGAAACAAACCCGGAATCACGAAGACTTCTGGTTGAAGTACCAGCCACATAGGCAGTACTACCGACTGGAGAAGCAGGGATGTTGGCTCCAGCAGGATTTCCTTCCAATCCTCGAATGGAACCTTGAAAGGTACCACCTCTGGAAGTTGAGGAGACTTGTTGAGCCAACAAGCTCAGTGCATCGATTGTTACCTTGTGTTGGTCAAGATATGCGGAAATCCGCGGTATGTCAAATCATGCATCAAAAGGATTCGAGGACGAGTGAGACGGTCCTCTTTGTTCAATAGGTCGGACACCCGAATGGGTTGGACCTAGGGAATGTGCTATAACCCTGTGCAATAAAGACGGTGCCTGTTGAGAGACACCGTAGTAGCTAGGTGGGGTAAAAACTTGCACGGGTGGGATCACCGCGACTTGTTCAATATGAGGCACAACAATGTCAGGCCCCATAGTGGATGTGGCTTCCCGGCTTTCTGGGTGTGGGGGTCCCTCAGCACTCATATTTTCTTTTCTTACCTCCTCTCATTCACTCATACTCCTATCTTCTTCTTCATCACCACTACCAACTCCATATCCTTCATATTGATTGGGATCTAGAAGGGAATCAAGAGTGACAGAGCCAGTTTCAACAGAGATATCAGGAGATGGAGAAACAACTGGAATGTTATGATCAGGAGCAATGATGGCATTGCGAATGATAGGAGGTACAGTTGTTTGAGTAGGTGAGATTAATGGAATGACCAGACCACCAGATTGAGGAATGAGAGTTGTTTGAACAGAGGGAGTCTGGACAGGAGAGGTAGGGTGAGGATCGGTAAGTTTCATGAAAGAGGGGGTACTTTCAGCTTGTTGTTTAATGGGGTGCTCAGGGGTGCCCAAAGGAGATGTAACAGGTTTAAAGGCAGGGACGCCTCCTGTATGGGAAGCAGACTCGTCATGAGAAGAACTGGATGACTCAGAGACGTCAAGACCAAGTTCATAAAGAACAGCTTGGGTTCGGGTGGTTTGAGAAAGTGATTGTACAGTGGATTTTGAGGATTTCTGTGACTATGGGATAGGTAGGGGTTTTGAGTTTGGTTAGGTCGATATAGTGGTTATTAGGGTGAGTCCTGGTGTTAAGGAACTCAGCTTGAGGCATTATCTCCTCTGGGTCACGGATAGCTTGAGCCATCTAATCTGTACAGATGGATAGAATAGTTAAGTCATGTAACCAGAGATAAGTATGGAAGACAACATTCCATTTGAAATCTAATCCAAACTGGAGTGATTGACACAATGGTTGTTTCTTGTTTGACCAAAATTCCAAGTGTGAGAAGTGTATGAAAAATACTCTAACACATTGTGTTAAGATATTAAGAAAAATACTTTAACACATGGAAGGCTTCAGTGTGTAGACAATGAATTGATGCGTGTAAAAGTTGTTTTGAGTATCTTATTATATTCATTAAGCAATAATAAACAACTTTGCAGTACTGAAGCATGCTTCAAAAACCACCATAACACCCGAACCAAAAATTGAACTTATGATGTAAGTTCATACTCTTCAAGAACACGAAGAACACTTTTTGAGATTTTTGAAATATTTTTGCATCAAAGTGTTCCCCATGTGCTCAAAACACCCATCACAAACTTGGATTGGACAACCAAGTTAGTTTTGTGTCCAAAAAGTCCATCCAAAGTTCCGAAGTTACTATCGCCGTAGGCTGTTCAAGGGCCAAAAAACACCATTTTAACTCGAAATTTGCAAAATGTAAACCGTACAAGTTGTTACCTATATGATTACGAGTATTTTGAGACTAAAAGTGTGAATTTTGGCAGAGTAACGAGATGTTTTCATGAAATTAAGTAACCAAAACGAGAGAGACTGTTGAAAAATTTCAAATTTTGATCGAGTGAAATGAACTGATGAGGATGGGACGGTTATAAAGTGAAAGGACACGTGTTGCATGGTGATTGGAGGGTGAAATGGTAAAAAAACGCGGCTGATAGAGTAAGTCCATGCGGCTGATAGGAGTTCTGACTCACATGCGATTCACCCTTTGGTGTGTTAATCGCATGCTATTATCCCTTTGTTTGTTCAATCGCATGCGATTGACGGTTTGATTACACTTGTTCGTTTCAACCTTATTTCCAAATCGCATGCGACTGTGGATTTGGTGATGTGATTTAATCCCATGCGATTGATCCAAGGCTTAGAAAATTGTGTTGAGTTGCAATTGACCCCATGCGATTGAAGCATAAAGTGCGATTGTTTGTAACAAAACCCAACACTTGGAAATTTTCTGAAACTTCAAAATATCTGGATTTTTATAGTCAAAATTTTGATTTTCCAAGATATTTTGGTTGGAGTATTTGTTTACCCTAAACCTAAGAAACCTTTGAAACTGGAACCAAAGCCTAAGCCCGGACCCGAACCGGTTTGCGAGTCTTATAAGAAAACCGTTGACTCAAACTCTTTGAATATGTTTTTAAGTTTAGACCAAGTCCTTAATTTGGAGTGTGTCAGTTGTAGTAAGCTTCTCCCCCTACACATGTGCACAATGTGTATCAAAGTTCTCCCCCTACACATTTGTAACATGTGTAAAACCAGGAATAAACTCCCCATCGATTGATGCAGCGGATATCTGCACAGATAACAAACAGTATAACACCTACTCTAAACAAAAGAAAAGAAAGGAAAAGAAAAGAAGGTAACAGTATGCTAGATTTGTAGATTGAGCATGCCTAACTTGGATACCAACTCAGTGAATCGACTTTCGTCTAATGGTTTGGTAAATAGGTCAGCCAGCTGATTTTCAGTAGGCACATATTGTAGCTCAATTAATCCTTTCTCAACGTTATCTTTTATGAAGTGATAACGTATATCAATATGCTTGGTTTTAGAGTGGTGTACCGGATTGCAGGAGATGGCGATGGCAGACTGAGAGTCGCATAAAAGTGGAATTTTGTCATACCTGAGACCAAAGTCTGATATTTGTGTACGTATCCATAGACTCTGTGAACAGCACATTGCAGCAGCAACATACTCAGCTTCTGCTGTAGAAGTAGATACGCAGTTTTGCTTCTTTGATGCCCAACAGACTAACCGATCTCCCAGAAAGTGTGCACTACCAGAGGTGCTTTTCCTATCAATCTTGCATCCGGCATAGTCATCATCAGAGTAGGCATGGAGATCCAGATTTGAGTCCTTGGGATACCACAGACCAAGATCCATAGACCCCTTGAGATATCTGAAAATATGCTTAACAGCTAACAGATGGGACTCCTTTGGATTCGCCTGATATCTGGCACAGAGACAGGTAGAGAACATGATATCTGGACGACTTGCAGTTAGGTACAGTAAAGATCCAATCATCCCACGGTAGGTTTTGAGATCCACTGGAGAGCCATCTGGATCTGCTGATAGTTGTGCTTTAGCAGCCATGGGTGTGGAGATAGGACTACAGTTGAGCATATCATACTTGGTGAGAAGATCTTTGATATACTTAGACTGGCAAATGAAACTGCCATGACTCAACTATTTTACTTGGAGTCCGAGAAAGAATGACATCTCTCCCATCATACTCATTTGAAACCTGTTTGCCATTGTTTGTGCAAACTCGTCACTGTACTTTGGATTCTTAGATCCAAAGATGATGTCATCCACATATATCTGAACAAGAATTTTGTCCCTACCTTTAGTCTTTGTGAATAGAGTGGTATATGTCTTTCCCTTTGAATAACCCTCACCTATCAAGTACTCAGATAAGACATCATACCATGCACGTGGGGCTTGTTTTAAACCGTACAAGGCCTTATCTAGAATATATACATGGTTAGGGTATTTAGAGTTGATAAAACCTTCTGGTTGTGAGACATAGACTTCTTATTTAAGTACACCGTTAAGAAAAGCTGTCTGCACATCCATCTGAAAGACTCGAAAGCTGCGGGAGGCTGCATATGCAAGAAAGAGTCGTATAGCCTCAATTCGAGGAACGGGGGAAAAAGTTGTTAGAATCTGCCCGATAATATATGTACGCCTTAAAGCACTGCTGATGATGTATGAGCCTATAAGGGTCACACACCGGGGTCTAACATGACAGCAAATAAAGTTGAGGGATCAAAGATGGCAAAAGTGGAAGTTGGCAATGCAGGCCACGTTAGCGCCGCTAACTATAACGAGTTAGCGCCGCTAACTGTTAGAGGTTAGCGCCGCTAAGGCTGCATGTGCTTTACGTCTAATGGAAGTCAGGCCGCGTTAGCGCCGCTACGGGTTAAGGTTTAGCGCCGCTAACTCTTGGTTAGCGCCGCTAAACCTGCATGGACTTTATGTACAAGTCACCTCCACTTGAAGCCAATGAGTGGGAGGTTCTAGAACCGACTTGGCCGGTTAAAGGGGATATAGAGGGTCGGTTTTGAGTCTATAAAAGACTCAATAGCTGGACTTTATTCACTCTTGGTCAAATCCTCTTAAAAACACTCATACTTCTCTCTTACTATATACCTAGCTTTTGGTGACTTGGTGAAGGAGAGATCTCGAGTTCCAGAAGACTTATTGCTGTTCTTGGGTGTTATTTCGAGCAGAAGATATCACCAAGGTTGCTAGCACTCCTTGTTAGACTTGTTCCCGGGGTGAGATTTCGAAGAAGGGCAAGAAGAAGGAGGTTCTTGCTTCTACCACCAAGTTCAGCCACCAACAAGAACTTTGCTGGAGCTAAGGAGCTGGTATAACTCTCTTTCCTTCTTGTTTAGTTGCTATTTGTTACATAGAGTAGATCCATACTTGGGATTTCATAGTTTTGAACACTTGTTTGCATGTTTTGTGATGTTCTCGCTTCCGTTGCGTGTTCTTGAAATCCCAACAGTGGTATCAGAGCCACCTCTATGTTAGAATAGCACTTGGTGGCTTGAAAAACCCGAAATCAAAGTGTTTGTATTCTGCCGTTAGGGTTAGCGGCGCTATCCTAGAGTTAGCGGCGCTAAGTCTCTAGGGTTAGCGACGCAAACGCCACTGGAAAATTGTTTTCGAAAATCTTGAATAAAACAGCTTAGGTCTTGGGATTTTTAGCACTTGTACCTTCTGGAAATTTGTTCCAAAGATGTTTTTCATGTAGTTCCAGTTGTAACATGATTAGTTTGGTTGTATGTGTTAACATGAGTTGGTAATCTTGCCTTGGCCCATTTGGTTGAATTGTGTTGTGCATGCAATTTGGTGGTTTTGATCCACATTTAGGGCTGTAAATTTATTAAATTCAGTTTGATTGTAATAATTTGTATCTTGCATGCCATTTCATTCATCCATATACAAGTATTAGATAAATAGGAAAATTATGTGGCTTGTATGCCATTTGTTTTCTATTGTATTATGTATTGTATCATGGAGAGATGAAGACACAAGAGGAGGCAAAACAAGATGGAGCATGGTGCCCTTAGAAGCCAAAGAAATCCGATGGCGATGGTGGTTCTAGTGGGAGCTCGCGTCAAGTTTGTTTTGTCCCTTAGTTTGACCGAGTTCTTCCCGTTTTGGCTCACGGGAGGAACGCATAGGTTTTATGGCAAGAATTACCGACTATGTTGTATTTTGCGTGTGATGTGATTTTATTATTCTATGCATAGATTGTAGGTTTCGCATGCTAGAAATTTTTAGATAAAATTTTTTTTCGAAATTAATAAAATCACAAGAGATTTGGTAAAAATGGTTTACAACTCTCTCGCGCGCTCACATACAAGATTAACTCACCTAGTGAAAATAGGTTTTGTCACTAAACAAGTTAATCAGTAACCAAGCCGAAAACAAAAGCCCGTTTTCATAAAAACGTAAATCTTGCACCATCCAAAAGATGACACCACCCAAATCTAGTGAAGCATGGAGTGATTGTCGAGCTTAGCACGAGTTATTCCATGTGGATCTGTGTGGAAGGTGAGTGTGGGATCTTGAAATTATCGGTTGTCGAGCTTAGCACGAGCCGGTAGTTGTCGGGGTATCACCGTGTATCTTGTTGGACGATTTGCAATTACAAATTAGAATCCTTGAGTGATTGTCGAGCTTAGCACGAGTCAACCAAGAATTTTAATTTGAAATTGGTGCTAGTAGGAATCAAACATGCCAAACGACCGATGGTTGTCGTAGGATCCCGCAAGTATCTAAGAGTTGCAATAGAGATTGCAATCGGTAAAGTGGTTATCGGCCTAAATAGCTCCATGAAGTGATCCGCGGCAACCCCGTCATGAATTGGAGTGAAATATGGTTCTTAGCCCTTGTTAAAATATTTTTCGAGACGATAAGGGTAATTATTTTAACGAGGATTCAAATCAAACTAACTAATTCGTGTACTCTACTTTAATATAGGATGTCGAATCAAAACCACAACACGTCGAATTTTTCACTTCGTATGATTCTACAAAGGGTGAAACTCACGGAAGTGAACTTTGTTGACTGGCTTAGGCAATTGAGAATTGTCCTACGTGCTGAGTCTAAGTTGCACATTCTTGAGGAACCCCTTCCTGAACCACCTGCTATCAATGCGGAATGGGCTATCCGATATGCGTATGAAAAGCGTGTTCGGGATACACACGATGTTGCTAGTCTCATGTTATCAAGTATGAGCTCGGAACTGCGAAAGCAATTTGAGCACATGACTGTGTATGACATGATTAACAAGCTGAAGGATGTTTTCCGACAGCAAGTTAGACAAGAACATTTTGAGTGTGTTAAAAGTCTAACCGGTTGTAAGATGCGGGAAGGCGGGAGTGTAAGTGCCAATGTTTTGAAGATGAAATCATACATGGACCAGATGGAGAGATTAGGTTTTCCTATAGGGAGGGAGCTTGGTGTGAATTTCATACTTCAGTATCTGCCCGCCACATATGAAAAATTTATAAAGGACTATCATATGCATGGAAAGGAAATGTCTATAGATGAATTGCATGGAATGTTGAAGGTTGTAGAATCTAACATGTCCAAGCATGCATCATCTTCATCCACTCTTGTTTTTGGTTCTAAGGAACAACATAACATGAAGAAGAAGAAATCGATCTCATTAAAAGAAGAAGTTGGAGTTTCCAAGCTTGCTTCAAGTTTTGAGTCTATGGACATTGATGATGTGCCTAAAAAGACTCAACAAGGGGTGGTTTGCTACTTCTGCGGTAGATTTGGGGACTGGGGCCGTCATGCCTGCCCTTCGTGCCGAAAGGATATAAAACTTCTCAGACAAGAGAGAGTTAATTTTCCTACTTGAGGTACATTCATGATTATACTTCATTGCTATTCCTTATAAGCTGGGATGTTTACCCGAGCTATAAGACTCACGTTTGTCACAAATTTATTTTGTTACAAAGTGTAGGTCTATTCGTTGTAAAAAGGAAAAAGCTTGAAGAACCGGATCTCTGAAGAAGAAATTTTGTTAATTGTATTCTACAAGAGAAATGGGAGTGTTGGTCTCGCCATTAAATCCGGATTTATTATTACTTTTGTTTGTATGCCCTGCGTGGCAAGAACTACTTTAGTGTATGCTCCTTTGGAGATGATGGATGTTTTTGAATCTTGTATTTTATAAAGATTTTTCATTTTAATAGTTTCATTTCAAATTCGATCCATGTCTATGCTTTTGTGTTATTTTGACTATTTTAGTGCTTAAATACACATTTGATGACGATGGATATGACTTAGAATTGAAACAATTTTGAAAAATTATTTTGAGATGATTTTATCAAAACTTATCCATATCATTGCATACCGGGCTTAAATATCGTTTTAGTATATGTTTGATTTACTTATAAGCTTTGGGAACGATACAGACAGTATTGTAATTTATGCTTGTTTCGATATGCGAGTGATTCGGTTACATTCATAAGACTTTACTGTGTTCCATCTTAGCATGTTTAACCACTTCCCAGAATGTTTATACATTCTAAAATTCCACAGTCAGTCATTCTTCAAGGGAAGGAAGTTTGAAATAAGGCTGAGGTTAGGTGTTGGTTATGCATTAATCAAGGATTGAATGCATGAAACGCAACAGTAACCTGTGCTTGAAAGGGGTTTCAAGTGACTGGAAGACCCACACCTGAGTTCACTTCATGGATCATGGTCACAAGTAACTCGGGATGATAATATCATTACGTCCTTCGACCCGAGATGTATGAATTGCCATAGCATGAAACTTTCTTACTTTGGTTATTTCAAAACGTAGTTCGTAACTGGCTATTATAAAGGGAATAGCTGGGTAAGACAAGGTTCATGTTATGGGATTGTACAGTCAACGGAATTTGTTCCTCCTGTATGAGAGATATCCCTGGGCCCCTCGATGATTGGGAGCTGACGCCAAAATATTGCATGGCCATGCACAAGGACTATTGATTGAGAATCAGATATGTCCTTACCTTTTGGTCACCACCAATCAAGATCGAGAAACATAATCGTGAACGATCTGGAGATTGACATTTACTAATCCATGTCTCGTGTTCACAAGGATATCGCGAACAAAAGGATGTCTAAGATCACTTATCTAGGACCACTACTTTGAGTATGATGGTTTTCTGCAGGCATTCAGAACTCATACAGACTTGGGGGCATTGATGCTTTGCTAGAGGCCGCTCTTTGTCTGTGCTTGCCTGGGTACAGTATATTATGTGCAAGTGAGAGTTTGTTAGAATCTGCCCGATAATATATGTACGCCTTAAAGCACTGCTGATGATGTATGAGCCTATAAGGGTCACACACCGGGGTCTAACATGACAGCAAATAAAGTTGAGGGATCAAAGATGGCAAAAGTGGAAGTTGGCAATGCAGACCACGTTAGCGCCGCTAACTATAACGAGTTAGTGCCGCTAACTGTTAGAGGTTAGCGCCGCTAAGGCTGCATGTGCTTTACGTCTAATCGAAGTCAGGCCGCGTTAGCGCCGCTACGGGTTAAGGTTTAGCGCCGCTAACTCTTGGTTAGCGCCGCTAAACCTGCATGGACTTTATGTACAAGTCACCTCCACTTGAAGCCAATGAGTGGGAGGTTCTAGAACCGACTTGGCCGGTTAAAGGGGATATAGAGGGTCGGTTTTGAGTCTATAAAAGACTCAATAGCTGGACTTTATTCACTCTTGGTCAAATCCTCTTAAAAACACTCATACTTCTCTCTCACTATATACCTAGCTTTTGGTGACTTGGTGAAGGAGAGATCTCGAGTTCCAGAAGACTTATTGCTGTTCTTGGGTGTTATTTCGAGCAGAAGATATCACCAAGGTTGCTAGCACTCCTTGTTAGACTTGTTCCCGGGGTAAGATTTCGAAGAAGGGCAAGAAGAAGGAGGTTCTTGCTTCTACCACCAAGTTCAGCCACCAACAAGAACTTTGCTGGAGCTAAGGAGCTGGTATAACTCCCTTTCCTTCTTGTTTAGTTGCTATTTGTTACATAGAGTAGATCCATACTTGGGATTTCATAGTTTTGAACACTTGTTTGCATGTTTTGTGATGTTCTCGCTTCCGTTGCGTGTTCTTGAAATCCCAACAAAAGTTTCATCATAGTCAATGCCCTCTTGCTGATTGTAACCTTTAGCTACCAACCGAGCTTTGTTTCGGACAACCACTCCAACCGAATCTCTTTTATTCTTGAATACCCATTTAGTTCCAACAATAGATTTCCCATAAGGCAGAGGAACTAATCTCCAGACTTTGAGACGATCAAATTGGTGAAGTTCTTCTTGCATTGCAATCACCCAATTAGGATCATCTAATGCCTCACAAGTCTTGGTGGGTTCAATCATACTCAAGAAACCCGCGAATTAACATTCATTAGCTGTTGTTGATCGTGTTTGTATGCCAACTGAGGGATCTCCGATTATGTTCTCTTCTGAGTGATGTCTGGTCCACTTTATTTCATGGGGGGTAGAGGATGAAGGAATAAGATCTTGAATGTGTCTTGCCTCTTCTTCATCCTCTCTGGAGAAATTTGGGTCTGAATCAAACACAGGTGAGCTATCTTGGTCAGCTATAGGAGCAGTCACAGGGGGCTGTGTGACGGAGACAAATGTAGAATCTTCAGCATATAGATCAGAAAATGGGTTTGTCTCAGTGACCATAGGAGCTGTGATAGTGACACTTGTTTATGCAGCTGTGTTGTCCCTGTTTTCAGCCACAACAGGGGAAGATTCAGAACGAAAGAAATCAAACATAAAGTCAAGATTAGAATTTGAACTGGAAGAAATGTCTGATTCTGTATTTTGAATAACTGGTCCTGAACTGGTATGTTCAGAAGCAACTTTCTTTGATTGTGGTGGTAAATCAGTGACATCTAGTGTATCATCAAATGTTACATTGATGCTTTCTATGATGCTCTTTGTTCGTTTGTTGAAAACTCGATATGCTTTAGACTCGGTGGAATAACCTAGGAAAATAGCTTCATCAGCTTTTGGAGCAAACTTTCCTAGATTATCCTTTTCATTTAATACAAAGCACCTATTACCAAAGACATGAAAGTATTTGATATTAGGCACTATGCCATTTGCCAGTTCATAGGGAGTTTTATTAAAACGTTTATTAATGAAAGAGCGATTCTACGTATAGCAGGCAGTGTTGATGGCTTCAGCCCAAAAGGAAGGTGGGAGCCCAGAGTATCACAGCATGGTACGGGCAGCTTCAACCAGGGTTCTGTTTCGTATTTCGACCACACCATTCTGTTGTGGAGTGTATGCTGCAGAGAACTGATGGTTGATCCCAACTAGGTTACAAATGCTTTTCAGAGTGTTGTTTTTGAATTATGTTCCATTGTCTGTACGGATTGAGACAACACTCTGACCGTACTTGTTCTGCTGCTGTTTGATGAATGTGATAATTGTTAGAGTAGCTTCATCTTTAGCATGCAGAAACTTGACCCACGTATACCTAGAATAGTCATCCACCATGACTAGTATATACTTCTTCCCATGCTTGGACTGAATTCTCATAGGACCACAGAGATCCATATGCAGAAGATCTAAAGGCTTGGTAGTGCTAAACACTTGCTTTGATTTATGAGAAGCCTTCTTCATTTTACCCTTCTCACAGTCTGCACACAGATGGTCCTTGTTGAATCTTAGCTTGGGAATGCCTCTCGCCAAGTCACCAGTGACTAGTTTGTTAAGATTCTGAAAGTTCAGGTGAGAGAGTTTACGGTGCCATTGCCAAGTAAGATTATTTGAAGCTTCGGACAGAAGATACACACAAGTAGGAGAATCATATTTCTCCAAATATATGGAATACAGGTTAGATTTCCTAGAGCCTACAAGTAGTTCATCACCAGTTTCTGTGATCACAGAACATTTGTTTTTCTTGAATACGACTACCAGATCTTTGTCACAAAACTGTCCGATGCTAAATAGATTATGACCCAATCCTTCAACATAGGAGACTTTCTTGATCTTGATGTGCTTCTTCTCAATGTCTCCGTACCCCATTATTGGTGCAACATTGTCATTCCCAAAACGTACAGTCCCGGAGTACTTAGGAACATAAATCTTGAGAAGACTTTTGTTGCCGGTCATATGTTTGGTACATCCGGAGTCAAGGTACCACAAGTGAGGCACCTGCAAAAAGAGAATAAATCACGTTTAGGTCCCCATATCTGAATGGGTCCTTGATTGTTAGCCCCTAGAAGTGATTGAGTAGTGTTGTTGTCTGCTTGTGGTGGTGAAACTTCTACTGTTCTATTCTTGAGTACCCATGTAGGTTTAATCTGTTGTCGTGAAGGAATAGATTTGGAAGAAATTTGCTGAGAAGAAAGTTTCTTTACCACTGTTGGTTTGACAGTTGATAGAATTGGATGTTTTGGATTCGGTAGAGTTGCGGAAGCGTTATGTTTGCGAATCCATGGTTGCAAGGAATTCTTAAGAATTCTCTGTGGCTTCATTGCATCAACTTGTTTTCGCTGAACTGGAGCACTGCGATTAGTAGGTTTTGCTACGTGTTGAATGGATGAGGGCTTGGGTTTAGAAGATTTGGAGATTTTGGAAGGGGAATTGCGAGAATGCTTTTGAGAATACAAGTGTTTTTCATGTGCAATCCAAGCCCTTTTAAAAAGCTTCATATCCCTGCCGTCTGTAGACTTCCAGTTCCTTGATCGTGAGCAATCGGTTGGATATGTTTAAGCGTTTAAGTGCATGTGATTGACGAATGGTGATCCACTTATGAATGATGTGTCCTTTTGAGTTTAAAAACGGGACACAAACTTGATTTGCATAAAAATTAGTCCAATCAGCACATGGCTTAATGCCTAAAGATTTTCGCAATTGATCATAACAGCATTTAAATTCACAATGTCCATGAGTACAACCATCACTCATACCTAACATGGTAGAGGCAATTTTGTCTTGTGAACATGAATGATTACAAACAGAATCAAACATCAAAATATTTTCACAGACAAGTTTCAAATACGAACATTTCCTATTGGATCTTGGAATAACTCTTTGCCATGATGCATTTCTTCGGTGCTCCTCGTCTCCATGCTTCTTCACATCTGCAGTAGAGGGTAAAAGATTAGAATTAAGTCGTGGTCGACTAGCTGCAGCTCGTGATGATTCAGGTACGTCTTTGTGCACATGAGAATAGTGATTAGAAGTGGAAAGTTGCTTTGGTTTGTAAATCTGTTTAAGTTTAAGATTTGTTACCGCAGTAATATTAATAGATTTTACTTGTTTGTTACAGATTGAAGACTTAGTGGATGCATGAGTGGAATCATCAAGTTGTGAACCATAGAGAGAAAATGTGAATGGAGTAGGAGGTTGTCTCTCTTCTTGAATCTTCTTAATTCTTTTATTTAGGACAAACTGTTTCATGCATAGTTCGTCTATGATCTTTTCATCATGAGCAAAGGAGGTCTGAATGTGCTGTTGGAGAGTATTGGTTTCTTGCACCAGAGAAGATGTATCAAAGTTAGGAGGGTTGAACTTATCTTGAATGGCTTTGGCAAGTCCCCGTTGAACAAGGTGGATAAAACAAAATTACTGCAGGGTGTTGAACCTTTCTTGTAATTCTTTGTTAGGAATGTATTCAGCAGTGGGCTTTGGTGAAACAGGAGAGTAGAGTTCTTCATCAGTGTAGACGGAAGATGAAACATCAGTATCAGATGATGACGTGAGACAGGTGAGGTATGAGTCATTAAGATCAGAGTAGTCAAATGGAATTGATGTTCTGAGATTAAGGGTTCGTTTGACATCTTCTTCAATATGTTCCTCTTCTTGACCAATAAAAACCATCCGTTGGGTAAGGCCTTCGCCAAACAGATCAACATTGTATAATTGTTTGGACGTAATCTTGCTCAATTTGAAGCCCAGCCCATCAAATTTCCATCTTGAGAAAGGACGTTCCTTTTCTTTGTATTGAGAGATGATCTTGTCACTTTGATCGCGTTTGGATAGAAGATATTCAAGTTCATAGATTCTGGTGTAAAGAGTACTTAGTTCATTCCTAAGTTCATTTTTAAGAATTTCATAATCCTTTTCAGCACATGCACATTCTGCTTTAAGATCTAATATGGTGGTATTCGTGCTATTAGTTAACTCTAAGAATTCAGATTCTTTAGTAGCTAATTGGATCTTAAGGCTAATTAAGTCGTTATCTAACTGCTTAATTATTGTATGTGCCTCTATATCCTTGTTGTGAAAAATCTGCTAGAACTTGATTTCTAGTGGTTAACTCTATTATCTGATTTTCTAACTCTTTCATTCGGATTAATATGGTTTGTATGTGTTCATGTTTAAAACTCATATTATAGTTAGAGTCAGAAGATACCTTCCCGCTTTCCAAGCTTTCCTCATTGGAGTCAGAGAGATCATCACCATCATCATCCTCTCTACTTCCTCCACCATTGTGAGCCATTAAACAGAACTGAGCATGATCTTCACCATCCAGATCACTGTCCGATTCTGTATCATCCATGAACTGATCTTCTTCTACTAGCAGCGCGTTCCCAGCCTGTCTTTGTTTGAACAGACGGTACTTCTGCCGATAGTATTCTGTATCTTTGGTCTTTTTCACGGGGCAGTTCCGGATTAAATGTCCTGATCTTCCACAGTTGTAGCACTTGGAGTCAGTTTTCTTTTCCTCCTTCTTCTCTTCTCTCTGGTACCTTGGCTTGTCAACAGGAGCAGCTCTTTCGGGTCTCCTTGAACCAGATGTGAACCATTGTCTATTGTTAGTCTTGTTGAAATGGTTCTTGAAGTTCTTGTTGGCCACTGTGAGAGCTTGAAATGCAGCTTCTATTGAATCATCATCATCATCATCGTGGTCAGAATCACTAAGAACCACGTGTTTAAGTTTCATTGATCTGGATGATATTTCCCTAGGGATTCTGTCAGCTACCACCAGGGCAAGAGGATCAGCAGCTGGTTGTTTCGGGTTAGACTGCAGGATTTCATCTTGATACTGATTTAGATCTTCGAAGATGTTGTGGAAGGTGACTGATGTAAGATATTTGTTGATCTGTTTGTAAAGTCTGGCATAGCCCTTCCACTCAGTACCTAATGAATTCAGAAAAACACAGTTCAAATCAAGGTCAGTTCTGACAATTTGATTAGATCTCATTTCATTTTGCAGCTTGCAGAATCTTCCATATGTTTCAGACAGGAGCTCATTTTCACGAGCTTTGAATTTATGGTAACTGTTGACCAGCTGAGTGCGTTTGATGTACTCTCCTTGTTCAGTGCCTTGTAACTGCTTTTTGATTTCATCCTAGATTTCCTTGGCAGTACCCAAGCTGTCAATCTTCAGATAAATCTCAGATGAGAGACCCTGTTTTAGATAGTACTTTGCTAGTCTCTCAGCTTTCTTTGTCTCCTTCTCAGTAGCAGTCAGCTCATCAATGGTCTTTTCTCTCTCATGTCTGAGAATGGGGGGATTGTTAGTTGGGTCAGCTTCAACGATCCTTGTGAACTTGGTGTTGCCCTTGTGGATGCATTCTATCATCTTGTCTCCACAGATTTTGTTGTGTTCAAGGAAGTCCATGAACCTTCCTTTCCATACATTGTATTCCCCCCGAAATAAAACATGAGCTTTTGTGTCGGTGCCAATGGACATCATTTCATTTGTACTTGACATGATTACTGATTTAGTGAGAAATGAACGTTTACTTGCAAGATGGTTTGATTGTTCGAAAGCTTCACTTAAAGGTGTGACTGTTCAAGCTTGATTATAGAGTGACTTAAAAATTAATAATTTAATTCACCTTTGAATTAGATCCGATTTAGATTAAATTCAATTATGAATTAGATTGTTTGATTAAGTTCAAATATTCTAAAGTTCTTTGAGTCAAGTCCAAACGAGTCAATCACTTGTCCAAGTATAAGGAGTCACTGATTGGAAATTGTCTTATCGAGTGCGAATACGGGTCAATCGAATGCGAATAGGTCCTTGAAAGCAAGCAGAGTAAGAACTTAGTATTGATGGTTAATCGAATGCAAATCAATCATGTTTCATCAAACACTTAGAAAATAATATGTTAGTCCTATCAATCGCATGTGATTGCCAATATGATGAATGAATAATCGTGATCCAATCAAATGCGATTCCAATAGTAACGGCTGATAGGTGTAGGTGTTAATCGTATGCGATTCAAACAAATGCGATTCACAAGGTATTCAGGCTATCTTATCAACTGCTTCTATAAGCCGCACAGTCCAATCGCATGCGATTCACTGAATCCGGCTTATAGCTATTTGATTAACACTTAGGTGTTCAAGCTTTTGACAATATTCTATAAGCCGCCCCAAGAGTCAATCGCATTGACCAGGGGACCAGCTGATAGACTCTGATGTGTCCTTGTCAAATCTGATAGCCTTACCTCTTAAGGTGACTACCTACTTGTGCCTTGATTGGATGGGTAGTACTTAAGTTTCCTTGACTAAAATTCGAATTTTGAAGAATAAATAATTAAATATTTAATAAAAACAGTCTTCTTCTTCAAGTCTGCATTTATATCTCAAGAACACCATAAATGCAAGTTTTCTAGAAAAATTAATGCCATAGAATCAAGCAATTAATGAACTTTTAAAACTTTTCCTTCTAGTATAACACTTGGTTTTGAAGTTTTGTTAAGAGAGTCTTATAAAACAGTAGAAAACTTCGACCAAGGCCCGTGAAGATAATGAAAACAATAGAGCTTTTATACCTTGAACGTGTTTGATCTTCCGGAAATGCTTGTTCTTATATCTTTCTTGAAAAACTTGTTGATGTACACCTTGTTAGACCCGAATGCCTTTTCTTCACTATGAGCTTGAACTTTTCGAGATTTCCTTTGATGTATTCGAACAATCACGAGCCAAAAACAAGTTTGGCTCTGATACCAATTGTTGGTCCCGTATGATATACGGATGAAGCAATGCTTAGAAGATTGATCTTCTAGTGTGTGTTTGTGTGTGTGTGTATATACGGTTTGAAAGAGAGTTGAGAGAAAGAGTAGGGAACACAAACACAAGGGATGACTAATGCAAAGCTTAGTTGATAATGTCGGGGAAATGCCTTTAAATAGCATTTCCCCAACTTTGAGTAATTTACATATTACACCACTCACTTTAATATTTCTAACAAGTCATACTTGTAGGGGGAGAGTTAATTGCATATTAGTTCTGTCTGTTTTTGGTATCTTTCAGAAAACTCAAAAACATTTCAAAATCTTTTAAAATCCAAAAACATGTGCAAAATATTTAAAAAAAGGGGGTTAAGTGCAAGAATTGGTCAATTCCGACATTTTTTATGTCGGATTCCGAGTATTGGTCAAATTCCGACATAAACTTAAGGAATTGAAGATTCCGACATAATTCATTTTCTCGGTTTTCAAATATTCCGACACATTTTGTCGGAATCCGATAGTTCGTGTGTGTCTACAAGACAAACTCTCGGATTTTTGACTTTTTCTTGGTTTCTTTCTCAAAATTTGACCAAATCTCTCTAAACAATCAAAATTCAAAAGGCTTTGGATTTCTTCAAGTTTTTCAGATCTAGATCGGTTTTCTGTTGCGATTCTAATGGTACAATTCATTTTTCCTATCTCCTATTACATATATGTGTAATTTAGATCTAAGAATTCGAAAACCCTAACTGTCGCTGATTCTTTAGGCCGATTTAGTGTGTATTTGTTGTTAGTTGGCTTGTCAATAACACTGGTATGCTTAGATAACATGTTACATGTGTTGCCATTCTTAGATTTACATCAATTACATCTGTTTGAATGGGTTTTGATTCTCTGTTTGATCGTATTCGCATATCTGGGTTACGGGTCTGTTTATCTAGAAATTGACATGGTAAATGACTTCTGATGGGGGTAGTTGTTTTGTTAAAATTGCTTAAAATGATAATGGGTACACTCGAATATGTTTTATTAGGTCAAAATCATGTTTTTCAAAATCTGGGTTGAATTTGTTCATAAACTGTTATGAATATCTCGGAATTCAACATTCCGAGAGTTTTCATCATTTGAAATCACAGAGAGTTTTCTCGGAATCCTTGATTATCTCGGATTCTGTGTTCTATCGGAATCCTTGATTATCTTGGATTCTCTGTTTTCTCGGAATCCATGATTATCTCGGATTCTCTGTTTTCTCGGAATCCTTGATTATCTCGGATTCTCTGTTTTCTCGGAATCCTTGATTATCTCGGATTCTTTGTTTTATCGGAATCCTTGATTTTCTCGGATTCTCTGTTATCTCGGAATTTCCACCATCAAGGAATTCTCTCGGAATTTCCAAACTCTCGGAATTCCAACTTGTTTTTTCTCGGATTCACACCTAAGTCTTTGTCGGAATCTTCAATTCCGACAAAACACTTAGAGAATTTTGAATATTTCAAAATTTTTCAAAGGAAGGAACAATTTCTTATAGTCTTATCTGCTGAACATCTGATCATTAATCATGGGTATTATTATATCTTCTTGCAGATGGCTAATTATGGTAACCATCCAACACTTGTTCCTTCAGAACAATTGTTTCCCCCAACCAACTACTTACCCAATCTTATGAATAATCATTGCTTTGACTTCGTCACCACCATCACCCAATACCCTATTCTTTCTGAGCTACTAGAATCACATCCAATTAAACCACGTATTCTCATACAATCCTACTGCTGACTGTGAAGAACCTCATGTTCCTGAGGTCTATGTACAACAATTGTGGCACTCATTGCACACTACTGTAAATGATGACGGAGAGGAGCTCCTAGCTGGTCAGATAGAAAACTTTAAATTCTTTTTTTGTGTTAACCAGTTGCGGACTATGTTTAAACTACCATCTGAGAGGGGCACATATGCTGAAAAACATACTTTTGATCCTATTCCATCAAACAAAGCTATATATCCGCATGTGAAGGATCTGGGATTTAATGGGGTGTTGACCAAGAGTGTCCAATTCAAAAGAAACAACATGGTGCCAATCTGGCAGTCTTTGTATGCAATAATCAATCGGTGCCTTACTAGCATTTCCAAAGGAGTTGATGGTGCTAGTTCCAGTTCTTTTCAAATTCTGGTTTCAATGGTCAAACACTGGCATGTGGACTAAGCATCTATCATATTTCAAGAAATTTCAAAAATCGTGCATCAAAAACAAGTTCTCCTTATCCAAGGTTTCTCTCAATGATTGTTCAGAGTGTAATGCTAGATCATCCAACTGACATCAATCGGAGGGATAATGATCCTCTGCCAACTATGTACATCATGCAAAAACTTTACAAAATTGAAAAGACGTTTGAGGTCCAGGCTTTTGTAATGCCTGTGGAATTAGTTCTGTTGATTGATCTTCATGATCCGGTAGTTCAGGCATATGTGAGGGAAAATAACTTAGCTATTCCGGATCCACAAGAACCTGTTGATCCTACCCAAAGAGCATTAGAACCTGAGGGTTTAGATTCTAGTAGTCAGTCGTCTTCGGGTGACACTGACAGGGGAGAGTCGAGAGAAAATTCTGAGTGGGGGATGAAGTGGATGAGGGTGGTGAGAATATAGGTTAGGGAGATGAGGAGGATGATATGCCTATAGGAAAATTCTGAGTGGGGGATGAAGTGGATGAGGGTGTTGAAAGTATGATTATTACATCTGAGGGAACAACTAAGGAAACAACTGTGTTTGCTCATGATGATATGTTTGAGATTGATTTTAACAACTAAGGAAACCACATCTGCCATCAAGTCTGACAGGGTCAGTCCTGGTGTTGAACAAGACTCTGGTATCCCACCAGAGCGTTGATATTGGCAGAAATATACATAAAATATATATCTGATATCTGCCAATATCTGTTTTAAATAAATAAAATATAGCCAAAATGAGCTTTAAATGCTTTCTTATTTTATTCAAGGCTATTTCAGGTAGACAATACGGAAAAATGGATAAAACGCATCGAAACGAGAAAACACCGCGCAAAAGGCGAAGAAATTCTAAAAAAGCTATTTACGCGGCGCGTACCTTATCTTCATTACGCGACGCGGACCAACCTTCTAGAATGCAAGTTGTTAGTGCAAGTTGCAAAGGAATCTTGTCAGGGAATCTTGTCAGGCATCTTTACGCGCCGCGTACCTTATCTTCATTACGCGACGCGGAAGAATCGAATTATGTTACAACAGAATGCAGCTGTCAACGAATCTTGTCAGGGAATCTTGTCAGGCATTTTTACGCGCCGCGGAAACCGATCATTACGCGGCACGGAAATCCACATTCACGCCTATAAATAGCAAGCCAAGCTTCATTCTGAAAACACACCTTTAGACACCTTTATACACCTTCCAGACGTCCACACACCACTCCAGCCGAACTTAGGCGACTCCAGGGGGCCTTCGGGCTGCTCTGGAGGTTTCCTCACCTCCTATTCATGTAAATACGTAGCTTGTAACGTAGATTTGTAGTTGTCGTAGCTGTAGTTGTTTTTCTGTCTTCGGAAACGAGTTCCGGCAAGTTTGTACGAGTCAGGATGCTGTCCAGATGTATTTCTACCTTGTATAATACGAACTGGTATTCTCTTTCCTTTATTTTCGCTTCGTTATAATGAATCCGAATTGATATAAATATGTAGTTGTTATGCATAGGATTATATTATGATGATTTTATTCAAGACTTGGTATTTCTGAAATAATGAAACATTATAATTAGTTATTTTATAATACTATCATTTCATGCGGATATTCGGCAATGTAAATGTTTAAAAACCATTTGCTTAGGATATCTGTATCCTTATACATATATATTTTCAAACAGACTCATATTTATATGCATTTGCTCATGGACCCACTTGAGGTGTATGATACGTATAAGTCTGGTATGTGTATACAGGGACATTTGCTCATAGACCCACTTGAGGTGTTGAACTGATATATTATCTTAATACCTAAATATATATCTTCTTACCGGATGTTGACAGACAATGGTAATTATCCTGTCTATTATTTCATTAGTAGATAAATACTGACCTTTTAAGTAAAACGGGATAACACCCGGGAAGCGAGGTTTTATCTAACCGGTGTTTTAATAATACAGGGATTAAATCAGAGTTATCTTAAGATTGTTATAAATTGATAAATGATTGGTACCGAATCAACTTTAGAAATCATCTTAATAATTACATTCATTATATAACCGGATTAGCTAACGTTACTATTAATATTGATTTGGAGGATTCGTGACTTGGCACTTTCTTTCCTGCTTTATTTACTTTTCCTGCCTAGTATTTAGTCTATTTTTACCCTTACTTTTCTATCTAACTAGACAGCAGTTTGGAATAAGAGTAGTCATAGCTTTTACGCTTACCCGTGTTAGATATAAATCATCGGTCTTACCAGCACATCTTGATACATGCGATGGGTTCTCTGCCCAGCCATGCCGTGTGCATTTGTACCGTTGTGAAATCCGGTCCGCCCCTAAACGAGCATACCAAGCGTGCACAAACCCCACCAAGCCACTCTGTTTCTTCTTAACAAGAAATAGTTTCAACTTCTCACGGGGCTTTAACACATGATCTACCGAAGTCTCCTTTTGAGATAGTAGGTATTGAAAAAGGTGTCATTTCTCCCCAGGCTACCAACTTTCATTTTGTTGAGCACATTGCAAGCCCAATTCTTTCTAAACACAAGGACACACCTATAACATCAACTAGGATCCTACCTGAAGGACCTAGCAGAACATCTATAGAAGCTACTCTTCGTAGACTTCAAGGATTAGATGGAAATCCTGCCATAGTCAACCCTGATACAGCTGTGCATGTGGGTGGCTCAACTTCTGAAGGATTTGTTCCTCCAGTTGTTTCAGTCTCAACGGGCAATCTAGGTGATCCCGGTTTTGTTACACTTTCAAAAGTTTCTCAGGTTGCCTCAGAATTTGTTTCTAAGGCTGACCTTGAAACTGCTTTGTCTACCGTTCATGCTAAAATTGATGTTGTAAATGAGAAGTTAGACAGGCTACTGGCGAAACAAGGTCCAGATGTCTCGGTGGATGAGTTGAAATCCCAGTTGTATGCAAAGCTGATGGCTAGACCAGATAATAATACAGAAGATGCTACTCTGGTTGATTTACTAAGAAATGAATACAAGAAATCATATTTTGAAAGTTTTAAGAAAGAGATGAGAGATAGCATGGCAGCTTTTGGAGTTACTTTTCACAAAAGAATGGATGTCATGGATCCCATTAAGGATGTTAAAGGTGAGGCTCCTCCAGCTAATGTTCAGGGGGAGACTTCAGGGAGAATTAATGTTGAAGAGGAAGCTGCAATTGCTGCTGCACTTAAAGCTTCTCTTGAAGCCTGTCAGGCACAAGGAAAGAAGCGAAAACATAATGACCAAGATCCTGATCCCGATCATTCTGAGGGGGAGAAACGTGGTGCAACTGTGCCTGTGACATCTTTAATCTCAAAGTTATCTGCGTCTTCACAAAGCAAAGAACCAACACCAAAGATGAGCAGAGGTAAAGGCAAAGGAAAGTTGCTGTTAATTGATGAAGTTGTGGATGAGGTGGATGAGGCATTTGATTTTCTTCATGGAGCTGAGAATGTGTTTGATGCTTATTGGTCCTTTGAAACTGAGGCTGGTACTAGCAATCTGACTCTACAGCAACAGATAGACAAGATTAAAGAATCAAGAGTCATTACAACACCAAGGGTTGAAAAGCCTGAGGTTGATGAAGTTCCTACTCCTGAGCCGTTCAACATTGCAAATGTGCTGAGGATAAACAGAGAAGTGGCTGACTTGTTTCCTCCATCTCCGGGCAAATTTAGAAAAATAGCTAGAGATCTGTTGAGGGAACAAGATAAGATGAAAAGATTGAAAAAGCTTAAGAGGGGAGCAGAGTGGAGGGTTCCTAAAAATTACAATCCAGATCCCATTTTGACTTCAAGCATGAGAGACATCAGGAAAAGAGTGGTATTAACTACAAAGGCTCTAAATAAGACAAACAGAAATTGGAATGCTTTTGATGTTGCAGTGGCTTTTCTTGAAGAGAAAATTCCTGAGATTTATTCTGAACAAATTCAAGAGGAATTACCTATCAATCTACTAGGGGTGATAGATGTCTCTAATGCAGGTAGAAGACTGATAATGAATTGGCATGGTAAATCAAGAGATCAAGTGGCTTCCAAACATCCAGTTTCTAAAGTAAAGTGCTCATTTGGAAAAGTTCTTAATGTGATTTGGGTTTACTTCTCTGTGCAAAGAATAGATCAGAAATCTTACTAGTTTAGTCAAGTAGATCTGAAACACTTAAGCTTGGAGGATGTTGAACATATGATGGAAGAACTTGAAGTAAAGAAACACAGTTCCAAAGCAAACAATGCAGGCTACAAGATCTTGCTAGACTTTATGAAGCAAATAATTCGGCTTGCTGAGAGAAATGACATCCAGCTTGGTTCAGAGGCAGACAAAGCTAAGATCAATGTTCTGAAGCCAAACACCACACATCCCAGATTTGAAGAGCTAGAAATGTTTCAAACTATTTGGAGGGATGATGAGACTGGAGAAGATGATGGAATAGTTCTTTTCAACAGCAAGAAGGAGAAATTCTTTCTAAGGACCAAGGAACTCAATACTTATTCTGATGGTTCACTTAGAGTCTGGCTTATCAAGATCAGAGAGCACAGCTTCAGCCTCAAGGATGACTTTGATCAATCTGCAAGAGTAAGCATGACTGATATTATGGAGAAGATAGAAGCTAAGATGCGTGAAAGAGCTACTCTACGTAGATGGCAAAGAATCTTGGGTGAACGGAACATAGACTAGATCGAATCAAGGGGGAGATTGTTAGATCTAGATTTTGTGATTAGATCTAGTCTGTATTTTGTGAAAATAGTACATTTTATGTACTTAGTATAAATAGTTTGTAAACATTGACTCTATGTAACCTTTTGACATATGCAATAGAAAAACACACACTTAAAGGTGTAATTGTCATATTCTCTCTACACACATATACGGATTACACACTATACACTCATTCAATACCTTTCATAATTTTACTGTTTCATTTTCTATAGAATTTTTTTGGTTTTAATTTTATTTTAAAAATTCTAAATTACCTTGACCACCACGCTTTCAAGGTATATTGGATCTCCTAACATTTATATCATCTACGAGGTTAAAGGGCTCGCGCTTCGCTGCGAGTTATGTATATATTGAATTTTCAGTTAAGATATCTAGCAAATTAATAAAAGTGTTTTTCTAATGTAAATCTATTTATTTACTAATCACATAGTTACGTAATCTAGTTTTGCACTTTTATAGAAGGTGTATCGAATTATTTTCATACGTATTGTACTATTTGAACATATGAATTTTTGAATTTTAGCTTTTCATTTTAGGGTTCAAGTTTTTAAAATTTGCTTTTTTTATTAAAAGTTACAATCAACTCGAGTACAAAAGATATATTATGTAAACTTATATAGGTGTATTAAATCTATACACAGATTTAGAATTAGCATTTTCATTAAATATGTCTAAAAAAACCAAAAAGTTATCATCATGTATATGTAACGTAAATTAAATTCATGTAAAGTTATTTTATAAAAAGTAAAAAAAACATTTTTATTTTTGATAAACCATACTATCTATAGTTATTTTATAAACTATAGTAAACTTGGGTGTTTTTATTATAATTTACAAATCATTTGAGATTATTATTGAAATGAGAAATTTTTTGAGGTTATTATTGAAATATGAGAAATATTTTAAGGTTACTATTGAAATGTAAGAAAATATAAGGGGTTAGTATTGAAAAATTAGAAGGAAACAAATGTTAGAAAAAAATGCATTTACAAGGAATCGAACTCGAGAACTTCTCGGATAAGACAGACAGGTGCCCTGTCCATCTCCTCCGCAAGCCATTTTGGTCAATCTTCCAACTTTTATTATTTATTTAGAACATTGTTTTTTTCTATTGTATTTTAATTGGCCACTAATTATATGATTAGGGTTTATTCATGCATATATAATTAGGCTATATTCATGCATCCTCTTTAAGTCTTGATGATTGCAGTACACATGGAAGATATGAAGTGATCGCTATCCCTTTGAAGACAATAATCATTTCCTCATGAAGTCACGTAAGTCTACTTCTATGTAGGAATGGCAACCTATGTCCCATAGCTCCTATGACTAATCACAAACTCCATCTCTAGATATATGTATGTATAATATATCTCTTTTATGTAACAAAACTCACACTCACATACTTTTAAAATTTACACATTATTTATAATAAGACTTAAACTTAAATTAAAAGACATTTAAACATTAGATATCGCTGGATTAAATATCTTTTTGATTTTGTATTATACCTTTATAGACAAATCATGGAATAACATATGTTTTGGGAGAACAAGAATAAAACATGTATCTCTTGCACCTATAAAATTAGCAATCAAAGGCACTATGTATCTAATATATTTATTAGCTACTTGTTAGTCAGAAGTTCTATATTTTTTTGTTAGAATTATCTATTTTTTAACTACTTAATTGAACAAGATAAGTTTACAAAATAAAAAATTAACAGGAAAAATAAAATTACTCAATCGTTAAGTTGGAAAAAGTATAAAGTAGTAAAATAAGTATAAAAAATATAAATGTTCTTTGTTAGAATAATTTTAAAAAAAATTATTATAACGGTAACATTGATAAAGTTTTTTATATTTTACGTAATTTGTCTTTTAATAGATACTAGTTTAAATGCACGTGTAATACACGTGATGATTTATAAAAAGTAATAAATATTAAATTTATAAAACGCGAAAAAATATGGTAAAAATATGACAACAGACGACGTCAATTTCAAGACGGCATAACCAGCGATAAGTAAGTCCGATTATTATTATACTATATTGTTAAATAATAAACTTAATTAGATAGATAAATATAATTAATTTAAATCTAAACTTATTTCTAATAAAAATAACGTCTTTATCTAAAAAAATTTAAATTAATTCAATTCATAAATAAATATAATTAATTTAAATATTTATTTAATTCATATTAGTTTGATTTTAAAAAGTGAAAATTAAAAGAATTAACCTCTCCAATTAAATTTTTATTAAATAAACGGTTAGATCATATAATGAAAAAATTAATCTTTTATATATTAAAAGATTATTTAATCGTAGAAAATAAGTAGTACTATTATAAAGCTCTTTATATCAAATCATCTGTAGCATTTGTTACACTTAACAGTGAAATATCCATTGAAAGCTCAAAACTTAACACCCTATTTCAAATCTTACAAATATAAAAATAGACTTTTTAACGTTTAAAAAATTCGTGGGTCTCACCTCACAACTCCCCCCATTTTCTCTCTACTGCGTCCTCACTCTTCATTTCTTCTCTACTCACTCACTCCCTCAGTCTGGTATTCCTTCTTCCCCGGACAGCTATTCACCGACTCCATTTTCAAGTAAGATTTATCGCTCGAAATCTCTGTTTTTACCTGATTTCTGTATGACTTGTGAATTTGTGTATCTTTCTAGACTTGAATTTCATGATTTGTTGTTTTGTATTCTCGTTTTCGTCTTCTTCATGTACCAATTCTGTTCATAACTTCATGAATCTGTTGTTCGATTGTGTTATCATTAATGGCGTATTCTCAGCTTCTACTCCATTGTTGTGTGGATCAAAAGCTGTAGACAAACATATTAAAGTGTGTTTTTCTGTGGATAAATCCAAATATCTGTTTATTTCATAACTGTAATTCTTGACTAGAATTCAAACGATTAGTTTTTCATTAAATTGTTCTGCTCCTTTTAAATATATAGAAATCGTGTCTGCTTTGCATTCTGATTCTTCCGAACTTATATTGAAGCTTTAAACCTGAATCAACAATGGCGCTCATGAAGAATACCTTACAGTCTATTATACCTAGAAAACGAGCATTTGACGAAGATAACCGTGAGGATAAGGAATTTAAAGAAGATAGATTAGTGGTGCCTAAACCGAAGATCAGATATGGAGTAAAAGTCACTCGCGATTTCCCTCCTGGTTGTGGAATCATACATGATTCTCTAGGGAGCAAAGAAGATAGAGAGAGAGTGCCTTTGAAGAATTTAGGTAATATTGACTCAAAACATGGAATAATCACTTCCAATGACAAGCATAATGAATTCAAAAGCTTGAAATCCAAAGAATCAGGGATACAGAAGCCTGGTTTTGCCTCAAGACCACCAGGTAAAGTAAAATTTTGGGATCCTAATTCTGTTGCTGTGAAATCAAATGAAACCACCACTAGCTTAAAACCCAAAGTATTTGGGACAGAAAAGCATTGTGTTGGCTCAAGGCCTCAATGTGAAGTCAAAATTTGGGATCCCAATTGTTCTGTTACTGAGAAATCAAATGAAACCACCAGTAGCTTGAAACCCAAAAAGTTAGGGATGCAAAAGCCTGGTTTTGATTCAAGGCCACCAGGTGAAGTCAAATTTAGGGATCCCAGTTGTTCTGTTGACGATAAATCGAAAGAAACGACCTCTACCTTGAAGCCCAAAGAATCAGGGATACAAAAGCCTGGATTTGGCTCAAGACCACCAGGTAAAGTCAAATTTTGGGATCCCAGTATTGTAGATGAGAACTTGAATGAAACCACCACTAGCTTAAGACCCAAAGAATTAGGTATACAGAAGCCTGGTTTTGGTTCAAGGCCACCTGGTACGGTCAAAGATGAGAAATCAAATGAAGCCACCACTGTTTTATCGCGAAAGGAACAAGTTAGACGAGAAAAGATCAATGAGGCAATGATCATGTTTAACGAGGTTTATGAAAAGTTATTCCTTGAAAACAAATCGAAAGTGAAAGGAGAAAAGATTGCTCATTGGAGGGTTCCTATTGAGGCTGCCAAGATAGTCAAAGAAAGGATGAAGTGGATACACGTTGACAAGATTTTAGGCCCGGTTTGTGGTGTTCAGGTAGGTGACAAGTTCAGGTATAGGGCACAACTTCAGATGGTTGGTCTCCATTGCCAACCACAATCAGGTATAGATTATACCAAGATTGGTGGAAAGAATCTGGCTATCAGCATTGTTGACTCTAATCGTTACTCGAATCAAAGACAATCTTGTGATGAGTTGTATTATTCGGGTCAAGGTGGGGTGTGTATTATGGGGGATAAGCAAGTTCTCCCAGAAGACCAAAAACTTGAAAGGGGTAATTTGGCGTTGATTAACAGCAAGAATGAGAAGAATTTAGTTAGAGTGGTTCGAAAGCTTCACGAGGTTGGAAAGAGTAGTGAGGTTTTTGTGTATGATGGGTTGTATATTGTGGAAGACTGTACAAAGAAAAAAGGCCAAGGAGGAAAGATGGTGTTCATGTTTCATTTGAAAAGAGTACCTGGGCAGCCTCAACTTCACAAAATGCTCAAATGCTAGCAGCAGGTTATGCAATCCTTGTACTTTGTAAATGATTGCATCTGGATTTCTAGTTTGTTGTTTGATGAACTGCATGCAGGTACCACTTTTTTTGGTTTTCTTGGTTAAATGCCAGTCATTACTTCAGGTGATACCAGTTGTGCACCACCCTTTATGGGTTTCAACTTTCAAGTTTTGTTGGCTATGTGATGAAAGATAGACAATCGATTTCAAAATGTTAACCGTCTACTATTTGATAGCGAGTCGAAGGTAACATAAAAGGATAAATCAATCGACTTTCAAGAGGTTGATCGACTCTCCTTTGAATTATATTCATAAGGTAAACAACACACGCAATTTTTGTATAATAAACGATAAACGTCTTTTATCAGAACTCTAATTCCGAATCTTGATATTATAAGAAAGCTCTTGCAGAATATATCTACGTAATAAGAAAGATGTCTGCTAATAGTACTAAAATTATGAAATTAGCCGTGGAGCTATGTTTTGCAACAGTTCAGCTCATGTTGATTAAAAGCATTAAAGATTGTTTTTGGTAAATTCAGTTTTTAACTTGATCACGTTTTTGGGATGGGACTAGGATGGATCTGAAAATACCATTTTCGAACCTAAAATGTGGTTTCTAACTTGATAGCATTTTTGTCTGACCGGGATGGTACTCTAAATATGCCGAAAATATCATTATTGAACCGAATACAAGAGTCATATTAAATCAATCTATCCTACTGGAATGGGATTGTTCCATCTCCTACACTTGTCACTCTCTTGTTGTCTTCTTAATTATGAAAAGTGTCGTATTAAAATCGCTGCCTTCATAATCATATTTCTTGATTTTCTTTTCAAGAGGTAACGGGTTTCGTATTACGTGTGATACACTCTTTTCAAAAGTAAATTAATATATTGGAGTTCAGGGGCTCCCGCGAATTTGAAAAGCCCCTGTGCGATTAGAACAAACTCGTTACCTCTTGAAAAGAAAATCAAGAAATATGATTAAGAAGGCAGTGATTTTAACTTTAATTATTTTTCAAAGGTCTTTTCAAATACACCCTACCCTATTTTTATTATATAGCTGATCTTATTAAAAATTCTTAATCCCGAGATTAACTTTAATTATTTTTCACTGTAACTATTAATTATCTAAATTTAGCATTAAACATTGAATTTAAAGGGAGACAAGAGTTTGGAAGTTGAGGGTTGTGACTTCTTGAAAGTTGTAGCTTTTTTTTCCCATTATATTTAATTAAATAGAAAAAAATAACCAATTGTTTTAACAGCTGAGTACTTAATTCATTTCATTTTATTTATTATCCAAATTAACATTTTTAGATATTTTAAGTTATAAAGTAATAATATTTTTTTGTGAAATATATTTTAAAAATTCAAGTATATATACTATTTAAATTTGACTGATCATCTCATATTTGTTTACTATGTAAATTAACTTTTAGATATTTTTAACTTATGTTTAATTCGATGTGTTGTATTATATGATAAAATAATATGTTTTTATGAAATATATTTTGAAAAATTATATACATATATATATAATTCAAAAGATTTTTAAATATAAAATAGAGTTAATTGTCCAAATTGTCTTTTAACTTATAGGTTTTTGCCATTTTCGTTCCTTAACTTTAAAAGTGGTAGGGATCATCCTTAAACTGTCATTTTCATACCATTTTAGTCCTTTCTAACAGATTCTGTTAACTTTTTCTGTTAAAATAGGTAAAATGATCATTTTGTCCTTGTATTTATATTTTATTGTTTTATTTTTACTCATTTTATAAATTAATTAATAATTAAGAGTCTCAAGGCTGTTCTGAGTCAAAGTCATCTTTTCTTTCTCAAAGTCATCTTTTCTTTCCTCGTACCGTCGAAACCACCAAGCACCACCACCACCACCGTAACGGTTGCAGATCTAGGGTGGAAGAACCATCAACACAACTTGCACAGTTTCTCTCTCTTCTCGTTGGCAGCCGCCACCACCATACTCCACCACCACTCTCTCCCTCCCTCTCTCACCGGTATTTCTCTCTCTCTCTCTCATTTTCATCGATCTCTCTCTCTCTCTCTCATACCTGAACCGGAAACCACCACCACTGTTTCAAAAACCGACCAAAACCCCAAAAAGTTCGAATAAAAACCCCAAAAACCCTAGATCTGAACAAAACCCAAAAAAGTTCGACAAAAAAACCCTAGATCTAACCACTGTCGTTGCCGACGCCTCATCTTCTTAAAAAAAACTAGGGTTTTCAGACGATTGAAGAACGGAACTAGGGTTTCACACGATTTGGATTGAGAGACAGAAGAGGGAGAGAGAACAAATTATGCGAAACGGTGACGGTGGCAACGTGGCGGTGGCGGTTGGCGGATGGTGGTGTAAGAGATTCTTGCATGTGTGTATAAGGAGAAAGAAAGATAGCGACAGAGATAGAGAAAGGGAGGAAGTTGTGGTGGTGAGATGGCGGTGGAAGTGGAGGAGCACGGTGGTAGTGATAAGCGGTAGCAGTAAAGGAGTACGGTAGTGGCGAGATGGCGATGGCAATGAAGGAGTACGGTGGTGGTGGCTATAATCTACCATTCCGGTTTGATGAGAGAGAGAAGTGAGAGAGATAGTGTGAGAGAGATGTGAGGTGTAGTGTGAAAAGATGTGAGGTGTAGTGTGAAAAGATAGATGGAGTGAAGGAGTGAAGGAGTAATGATTTTTTAATTATAAAAAAGATAAAATATATTAAAAAGTAATTAAAAATTAAAAAATATGAAAAGACGGATATACCCCTGACATAACAGACCAAAATAACGGTAACTGTTAATAAGGACCAAAACGGTATGAAAATGGCAGTTTAAGGATGATTCCTACCACTTTTAAAGTTAAATGACCAAAATGGCAGAAACACCTAAGTTAAAGGACTATTTGAACAATTAACTCAATAAAATATAGTTATAAATATGTATAAGAATCAAATCAAAATTATTCTTTGTTAATATGTTATTACAGGAGACGTGAAACTTTTCGACTGTGATTGGCTATGGGTTGTAGTAGGGGTGAGCGTCTTAACCGATTAACCGAACCAAAACCAATAAAACCGTTAAAATCGAACCGTTAAAACCGAACCAAATGAAAACCGACGGTTCGGTTTTTAAAAATCCATTAACCGTTAGTTATTGGTTCGGTTTCGGTTTTATACCTCTACCCGAACGGATAAGAAACTAAACCGCTAGGATTTATTAATTAATATTTTTATATATAGTATTTAACTAAAAGTCAAAAAGAATAATAAAAAAATAAAAAAGCTTATATTTGTATTTTACTAAAGGCCCAAATTCTTTGGACTTTTGCTATTTTATAGCATATTTTGTAAAGATTAAAGGTGGGTAACATTAGACCCAATTTAATGGCTAGTTGGTTACTATTAGTCTTGGTTATTTGCATTGTTGTGGTCTTAATTTCGTGGCCCATTTTAAAGTCTTGAAGCCCAATAAGTTGGCCCAGTTTAATATAACGGTTAACCATTAAAAACCGATAATAAAACCAATCCGTTATTGTTAACCGTTAACCGCCTCGTTATTAACCGCTTACCCAACGGTTTGAAAAATCCATTAACCGATATTATCGGTTATGGTTCGGTAAGGGGTCAAAACCAAACCAAACCGATCCATACTCATCCCTAGGTTGTAGGGATGAAATAACAGTTAGAATTTAAGGACGATAATTGGGGCGGAGCTAGTGTTTTTACACTGATTGGTTGATGAAGTCATTGTTAGTTTTGTCAATTTTACTAACATTTTGCTAAGTTTTTGTTAATATATTATTGACTTTAAAATATTAAAAAATATTATGAAGAAGGTTTTGAAACATAATTTTTACATTAAACCCTTTTTAATTAGATACTAGCTAGTATCAATTTAGATGAAAATTTGTAGTTTTGTATCTTAAATATTAAAATTTTAAAAATATATTAACTTATTTTTCTTTTATGACACTGTATACGTAAATTCTAAGTATATATATATATATATATATATATATATATATATATATATATATATATATATATATATGGCAAAAGTTCAAACGAGAACTGTTTTTCGTACGAGAACTGCGAGAACCAATCTGAGCCGTCCAATTCCCCCTCCTTTAATGTCATTGTCTACCCATGAATTTCTCACATGCACCCTGCCACACTTGATCCCCTCCACGCTCTCCATCAATGAACTTCCCATATTCAAGGAACGGCTGAGATTGGTTCTCGCAGTTCTCGTACGAAAAACAGTTCTCAATTGAACCCTCCCTATATATATATATATATATATATATATATATATATATATATATATATATATACTTTTCTTCTTAACGTAATGCAAAAAATAAATAAAATATAGTATAAAAAATAAATAAAAGAATAGGTTGAGGGTTTAGGGCTTAAGTTTATTTTTTTATTTTTATTTTTTTTTTGAACGGCAAGAAAAGAATAGGTGTTTGATAAAGTGGAGTTTCTATAATGATATTAATTAATTTATGATTATAAAGATATGGGTAAGATTAATATGTCATAGTAATTCATTATTAGTAAATGATTAGATTATTTAATATGCTAATAGGGTATGATATCCTAGAGTAGGGTGTATAAAGCAACACCTATTTTATATACATATCACAACAACAACAACACCAGTACCCAATCCCACAACAGTGGGGTATGGGGGAGGTAGAATGTAGACAATCATACCTCTACCCGTGGGTAAAGAGATTGCTTCCAGGACTATTTTTATATACATATATCATCATTAATTTATTAAAATTACAACATTTGTAATATTATTAACTAAAACAAAAGAACTGTAATATAAATATTCTATACTACATAATTATATGAATTATGAAGTTATCTTAGCATTATTAGAAACAAAGTTTTGAAAAAACTATTCATAACAAATACCTTTCAAAATATCGTTAGTTATAAATATCATTTTCATTCTATTAAGTCTTTTTATAACATTTTAAACAACAACTAAGTCTTGAAAAACTTGTTAATGCACATATCAACATTATTAACAACTATGTCTTGAAAAACTTGTTTATGCACATGTCAACATTATTAACAAATAGAGTGTTGTTTGTTTTTGAAGACATAAATGTCTTATATCTTATTTCATGTCTTCAAGAGAAGTTGTGGTTTAAAAGGTCTTAAGTCTGAGAATGTTTACGTAAAAAAGATGTAGTTTATAGCTTCTTAAAATAAGCAAAAATAAGAAAGAATAAAGTTTTATGTCTGCGAAAAAACAAATAAGCTTATTAGAAGTGTTTGAGGACAACAAATAAGCTTATTGGAAAGGTCTGCACACCTGCAGACGTTTCTTTAAAACAAAATTTTATTTAAAAATGCAAACAAAGCCTAAGTCTTGAAGAACTTGTTTATGCACATTTCAACATTATTTGAACAGTCAATATTCAATAACTACATTAGGAAAGCAATCAATTTGTTTAAAATATTAAAACACATCATTAAGTTTAATAGTTTTACCGCGTAATAACGTGTCAAAAAGATGCAACTCCATGTAATGTTTATTTACATTAAGTGCAGCTTCAACACGATTACAAAATGACTTAAGATCTTTGTCATCAAATCCCTAATATCTATATTTTTGGGGCTTATAGAATAATTATTTAAAAAAAAACTTCTTCATATTTCTATTTTATTAAGTAGAATTTAAAAAATTATAACATTATATCTATATATAATATATAAAAATTTGGGCCATCTCTGAAACGTAGGTCCTGTGCGATCGCACCTCCTGTAGTTCTTTAAAGACACCCTGTGCTGGGACATGTAGATGGGCTCTTAAATTATCAGGTTGTTTTTCTGTTTCTTCTTTGCATATGGCCTTCGATTGTTTTAATTTGAAAACCTCTTGTAATACGCCCTTTGTTTGGAATAGTTAGGTTCCGGATAAAATTAACGTCGTGGCTTGAAGGATATCTCACAATAGGATGCCAACAAAATTAAATTTGCAACAAAGGGGTGTGCAGCTGCTGTCAAACTTATGTCCCCACTGCAATTTGGTTGATGAAGATGAGAATCATCTTTTCAAGGATTGCCCATAGCTTCTAACTTCTAAGGTGTTGGTAGAAATCGGGAAATGGTGGGCTATTAATCTTGACTGACAGCCCATTACCATCCGACTTTGCTGGACTCTAGAGGTGCACATCTTCGGATTTTAATTCAATCCGGATCGGATAATAACCGTACCGGATTTTTTCGGTTTTTTTGGGACCGGATTTTCGGATTGTAACGGGATTTTCTCGGACAGAGGTGTAACCGGTTTCATACGGATTAAAACCGGATTTTCTCAGACAAAAGTGTAACCGGTTTAACCGGTTTCGGATCGGATAAAACCGGTTAAATCCGCTGCGGTTTGAAAAAAATCCGGTTTTATAAAAAATCGGTTCGGATAGTTTTTGCACAAAATCGGATATTCGGATTTTTTGTGCACCTCTACTAGACTTCTACATTTAAATTTAGGGAGAAAAAAAGAAGAAACTCAAAGAGTCAAAGGTGTTCTCAAATGGGTTAGACAACAAGGAGATTGTGTTATTTCATCAAGTTCAATCTCTTGCCTTTTGTTGGATTAATGGTGATGCCTTTTTAAGATATAATTGGAAGGTTTTGTTACTTTTTTATCTTGCGTTTTGTTAGTTTTGAGTAATGAAATTTCTACCATTTTAAAAAAAAAATCATGATATATACTAAATTTTGCAGGAAGTCATGAAAAAGACGCGCAAAGTGTTAGTATATAATTTAGCTAAGTTGCATTTCAAATGTGAATTATTAATAGCTCAAATGGTTAAGACAATTTATAAGTGAGAAGTGGTGCAGGTTTGAATCTTGCGGTTTTTTTTTTTTTTTCTTTTTTTCAGCTCACCTTCATAAGCCTTCTTTTCCTTTCTTCATATCACTTAACGAGTTATTTTATTCCCGCGCGTTGTAGCGGGTTTGAATGAACGAATAGAGATTTAAAAATTAAACTCAAGTATATAAATAAAACAGAATAATAATAGAGATTTAGAATTATAATGTGTCATTTTGTTCAAAATCAAATTGGTTTAGATCTTGTTTTTCATGTTATATTTAATATAACCAACGAAGCATAAAGACTCTAATAGAATCAATATAATCCTTTCTACTATAGTATTACAATATTAAAAAAAATTAATGTAACAATAAAATGTATCCTCAACTGTAGATGAAAATAAGGCTATTAAAAATATATATTTATAATTATAGCAAATATTATATTTTAAAACATTATATGCTAAAATATAAAATAAACTATTAAAATATAGTAATAATAATATATAAGCATAGAATTAAAAGAAGAAATGCAAAGAAAAAGTACTGTCATTTAAGAAACACCCACTCAACCAACATCATTTCATTTATAAAATTAACTCCTTGTCTGATGAATTTAGTTCATAAAAATGTATTTAATTTATTACGTTTTGTTATTGTATGTATCAAAATTTAAAAGTTTTTATTGTGTGTATCAAAATTTTAATTTGTTGCTATAGTATAAACTTTGTTTACATGAAAAAGAAAAAAATGTATATTTTTAATACATACAATAGAAAGTTTGATACAAAAAAAAGTGATGAATTTAATGTTCGATACACACAATAAAAATTTTTAAAGTCTGATACAAAAAATAGCAAAACATGACAAATTGGATACATTTTTATGAAGTAACCCTATTAAAATATACGTATCTTATAAGAAATATATGATGAAGGTCTAATATTATGTAAGGAAAATACTATTAAAAATTAAAAATTCATGAATTAATTTAATTGAACAATACTATTAATTATTATAAATTTATAAAGTAATTTAATCAACTAAAAATATGATATAAAATTTTTTACGTTAAAGAAAAAGAGAAAAATAAAGTATTTATTGAAATAAAAGAAAAAAAAATCAACATAGATTCAAGGAAAAAACAAAAGAAAAAAAAAAGCTGATTGGAAAAAAATAGAGATGTAATTAAAAAGAAAATTAGAGTAGAAATTATTTAAAAGGAAAAAACAGAAGAGGCAAAAGCGTGGGGCTCTAACCCTGACATCTGTCGTTACCTACTTTTGTTTTTCCTTTTTGTTGTAAAAAAACAAAATGGAGATAGGATTGTAGGAATCGAACCCGGGGTAACGACACCAAAGGCCAATGCTCTATCCATCTCCGCCAAAGCTCAAATGTCTTGAAGATGCGCTGATAATTATTTATTGGGTTTAGTTCCTAAAAGTATATCGAAGTTGTCACTTTTTGCTATTGTATATACCCGTTTTCTAAAACTCCCATTTAGTGTATCAAAGTTCATAAAACTACCATTTTATGTATTGGGTTACTTGTTCAGCAGGTAACGCTAATGTGGCGTAGGTTTTGCTGACGTGACATCTGATTTGGAGCTGACATGTATAATCCTTGTTTAAAAATAATTTAAAATGAAATAAATATAATAATTAATAATTATAATAATAATAAAACATCAAAACAAAAGCTTCAACAGTTCCCTGTGACTGCATCGACAGATTCATCGACCCAGTTTAGGGTTTTAATCGACACCATCAACAGATTCGTCGACACCATCTACAGATTCATCGACAGATTCCGACGACTGCAGTTTAGGGTTTCTGAAATCGATAAAAACACCAAGAATCACCTGCGAGTTCTTCGATTGTTCATCCGCCATGGTGCAGTTCTTCGACTTTGAAAGTCTCGATTGTTCATCTGGCATGGTGCAGTTCATCAAAGTCATCATCTTCATCAAAGGTCTCGATTTGGGGCTTTATCGATTTAGAAGGGCTATGTTTAGGGCTTTACCGATCGATAGATCTGCACCATCTTCGACTGATCTGAACATCACGACTGCAATGGTTCACAATCAGAGCCGCGATTTTCCAATATCTCCGCGTGAGTTAGGGTTTCGTTTCGATTTAGGGCTCTTCCAAATTACGAAGGTATGTTCTTCATTTGTTTCTTTTGTTGCTAGGGTTTAAGTTCAATTTAGGGTTTAATCTGTTAATCGATGTTCTTCGTTTCAAATCATGTTTAGATCTGAAATTTTGTTCATGTTCTTCTGGTTTCGTTTACCAGATCTAAAATCTTGTTTATGTATTCTTCAGATTTAGGGTTTTGATTTTTGAACTTCTTGAATCAAATGAAGCTGTTCTTGAATGAGGGAAGAACACATTTTCATGTTCATGAGAACATAATGTTTGATTTTGAATGTTTAAAATGAAGATATTTGTTTAAAACGAAGATGTATGATGATGATCTTCAAATGTTCTTCCTGAACTTGAAGATTTATATGAATGTTCTTCATGACGTTCATCTTTTTATTTTTATTTTTAAATATTGCTGATGTGGCAAACTAAAAAATGATGTGACATGTAATAAAAGAAAAAGAAAAAGAAAGTATTATCTGCTACCTGATGAAGAGGTAACCCAATTCACAAAATGGTAGTTTTAGGAAATTTGATATACTAAATGGGAGTTTTTAAAGATGGGTATACACAATAGCAAAAAGTGACAACTTTGGTATAATTTTAGAAACTAAACCCTTATTTATTATGTATTTTGCTTTTTTCCTGCAAAATGTAAGAATTATATAATTTTCACCCAACCCACTTTCCTTTTTTTTTAACTTTTATCTAAGCCAACTTTTTCTCTAAAAAAATACCACCAGCTAACAACTGTTTTTGTAAGTTATTTTTTTATTTCTTTTTAATACCATTTTAATATTTAATCTTTCCATTTAAATGTCCTTGAATACCTGAGGTATGTATTTTTTTCGTAAAAATCGCAACGATGTATTTTTTGTACTTTTTTTAATACCATTTTATAATATCATATTTTCCTTTTTAGATCATTATTAAGCACTTGCTTACATAATATAATGCTATAGAATTGTTAGAGAAAAAAAAAATTAGAGGACTAAAAACCTAAAAGTGCATTTACAAATCAAACTTATGGCGAGCCAGAATGGTTAGTGCCTTGGCCCTTTTGTTTGTTCATAGTTGAACTCATGTAAACTCAATTTCTTACTTACTTTCTTTGTTTCCAATTTTTCATAAAAAAGCCTCAAATAAATTTATACTCTTTCAAACTAACCCTTAATTTTAAAATAATTTGTAAAATAACTCTAAAGAAAAACTTTCTTTATTTCTATGAAGATAAACTAAAAATACTTTATAAAATATATTTATTTTGAAAAGTAATTTTTAAAAATATTCTTTAGAAAGATAATTATATAATAGTTATACGATATATATTATATTTTCTATTATTTGTTACAACTTTTTTAACGGCAAACATACACGTGATCCTAATTTACACATGTTAATAACAAGACTTGAACCCTTGATCTTGAAGAGTAAGATGAACATTTTGAAATCACTTTGATATCGATAGGTCAAAGGCCTTTTGGTTTTTGTAATTAACTATTCATTTGAAGTTACAATTCGATTAAAATTAGAAAAGTTTCTTTTAACTGTAACCCAAACCTAAAAGTTATAACTAGAAAATTATTCATGTATTTTTGTAAGGGTTTAAGAAATCCTCGTTAGTTACATTTGCCAAGGGAAATATTTCAATCAACAACTCAAACTTACACCTTTCTAAAAACTAAACATAGCTCATTATATTATTTTCTATATTCCTAATATTTTCTATAATGCCAACATCATCCATCAAGTGCATATGAAAATTAATATTAACTTAATATTAATAAGTCTAAAAAAGAAACGTGAGGAAGCTACTGTTATCAGGAGTATGCTTATCTTCAATGATGAATTTGATAGGACAAAATATGCACAGTTAGTAAAACAGTAATATCTCGTCTAATTTCATAGCACTTAAGAGATAATATGTGTACTTATAAATGAAGAAGTGATGTAACTCTATTTAGAGAGTGATTATTATAGGATAAGCTTTGTAAAGATCATTACAAAATGTAGTAAGCTGGTTGTTAATTCACGAGAAATATTATCAACTGGTGTTATAATTAATTTCATATATCTTTATTAGTCTAATAAATATATATGACATTAATTAAGTTTTTATTACATCTTATAAACTACTTCACTTTATTTTTAACGGAATTTAAACCCATGAGCTTTGGTCAATGGGGCACCACACATTCAAAAATTTGTTGAAATAATTTTAATTACAATCGTTTGAATTTTCGGTTTGAATTTATTTAATTATCGTATACTCGCAATTAATAAGCATTATTTTATTGCTGGTTACAAATGGTACTCGTAATACTCGCATATTGTGGGGGGGGGGTGTTCATTTGGAACCGATTTTAGCGTGAGTAACGCGAGAAACAATCTTAGCCGTTGATTTGATAAGTGAAATTCATGGATGTAAAACGTGAGGGGATCAAGTGTGGCATGGTGCATGTGATGAATTCGTGGGTGAGTGATGACATTGAAGAAGATAAAATTGGACGACTCAAATTGGTTCTTGCGGTTCTTGCAATAAAACTGGTTCTCAAATAAACTTTTTCCTATATATATGTTGGTGTACCCTATGTTTGGGCCTTAGGTAAGGCCCAAACATATGATATACTCATTGGGCTTGGCCTCATTTTACCCTGGATGACACCAAGGTTCAGGGGGCTCTCTTTCCTCTTCCATCAGCACCCACATAAGGAATTCTCTCCATACACACATACTCTCTCTATCTCCTTACAAAAGGAATCATACGATAATCATGATCATACTCATGCCTTTCATCTCTAATGACCATGGGTTCATACAACACGAGATCCTCATGTCACCCCCGCCATGGACACCATTTCCTGGCTCGGGGTTAACCACCGCAACGGGAGACTAAAGTTCACTGGCCTGAGCATCGTGCCCAAATTCGACCATTTAAGGGCTCAATTTCACTTTTCCCCCAATTTGTCCATTTTTTAAGCATCATTTGCTCACCGTTCTTGATACAAATCATGTATTTTTGGGGATTCTTTGAATTTACTTCATATCTGGTATTGTTAATTGCAATTTTGTGCCATCAATTTTAATTTTTAGAAATCTCGAAAAAACTGCCTAAAATGGAAACTTTCTAAAAAGGAAAACTTTAGAAACCCTCATAAAGCAACCTTACCTTGCCATTAGAGAAATTCACATGGGTACACATGATGTACTAACCAGTGACACAACACAATATGAAATTCATGTGTCTGCTACTTACAGAACTTACTGCTTCATAGTCAGGCCACACAGTCATTACTATAATTGTCATATGGTCGATAAAACACAATACTTATGCCATCACTCACCTAATAACCATATACACCTAATAACCATATCCATGCTGAATGGCAGACCACGCGCCCATACAGGATGTGAAACGACAAAATAGCCTACATTCCAGGACCGAGTCTAGCCTGCCATGACTAGTCATGACAAACTAGACTGGGGACTTGGTGACATACCTTAACATTGTGTGAACAAACAATCCTCGTTAGTTATAAAGCATTACCTGAAGTGTGCAACACTTTCACAGCTTGAGATGATTTATTTAATTCTTTCTATATGATGGCATACCCCTGACCTGGACACATCCATGAACCTGGTCAAAGTGACACTCACGAGCATATCACCATAACAGGTATGCCCTGCACACAATGTTCCAGAATATGATCTACCCTAGGCCTAAGCCCCTAAAGAGTCAACATCAGCACACATGTCATAACACTATTAGCTAAGACATGCATACACACCCTTCTCGGGCCTCTATAAAGTAACTCGAGTACCAGACTTATCATTTATTTGCCACCATGTGATACATCACCTTCTTTTTCACACAAGATTCCTTGGCAACTATTATCTACAAGTATGCATGGATCATATGTGATATGTCGATTTTATTTACACTTGCCTGTTATATGCTAGCATACGCATTGCATAGCCTACCGGCTACACACTCATGTCACACTCATGTCTTTATAGTAGTTTAACGCTACTAACTAGTTACTAGCATTAAATTGGGGGAATGCATACTATGGGAATAACCATCACGTGTTACTGCAACTGCCCCACCTGTTGTAGCTTATATAAAGCTGCGAACACAAACCATACCTACATGGGTTGGCAACTATAAGCTAATGATTTAATCCTTAAATACAAAGCGATACACGGTACATGTATCGATGCTACCCTAATGTCAGGAAACTAACCGAAGCCCTGGCAATCACCCGGTGACCTTAAGTGTCCTACAGACTGATACTCATCAAAAGACTTACTATAAGTTTATTGTTATTTGAGATGCAAACTACGTGCATTCTTGAGTTAATACTATTTGAGTTTCACGTCTCTACATAGGCATAGTTATTGTTATTTGATATGCAAGCTTCTAAGTTTATTACTACTATTAGTAGTTACTAACAATGAACTGGGGATTGGGACTACGAGACGGTATTGAATCAGTCCCTAGTGATTACATTTCTATGCATTAATGCAGGTACACTCTCATGCAAGACAAGCTCTTAAGCCTGGAAGACAAAGACAAGACAAGGCTCTTAAGTCTGCAAGACAAAGACAAGGCTCTTAAGCCTGCAAGACAAGGCTCATACGCCTGCAAGACAAGGCTCACACGCCTGCACGGCTCGTACGCCTGCACGGAACGGCTCATACGCCTTCACGGAACGGCTCATACGCCTGTACGGCTCATATGCCTTCACGGCACGGCTCATACGCCTGCAAGGCTCATACACCCAAAGGCTCTTAACGTCTACAACCAGGTTCTCATGCCCATAGAAAGGCTCTTATTACTGTGACAAAAGTATCATCTATGAAATATATCACGCAAGTAGCATGCTACCAATATAAAACAACGGGTCTGAAACAAAGTCTAACATAACTGTGGTTTACCATTATTTGTGATTTCTTACACTATTGAAAGTCCGGTAGGGCGGAGTCATTGATTCCCCCGAAGGCGTAGGTATCGTCATTGGCCATCACTAGCTCCGGAAAGTCTAGTAAGGCGGAGTCATGGACTCCCCTGAAGGCGCAGGTATGGTCATCGACCATCACTAGCTCTGGACTATAAACTTGGGCATTGCCCAGCATATCATCAATAATAGGTTGCAATAACTTGTACAAGAGATAAAAATAATGGGGGACTTCCTCTATTCATTTCAGATAAACTAGGGCATTGCCCATTACATACATATATACATCATGACCACACAGCCTGGTAGGTCTGAGCCATTGATTCCCCAAGGGCGTAATTATGGTCATCATCCATTAGTCACCACATACATATTGAAAAATGAAATACGCAACTTACAGCACAACTGCAGGGTAACACCACACAGCCTGGTAAAGTGGAGCCATACGGTCCATGAATGGCATAAGTATAGTCATTGGCTACTACTCGTTCTGGGCTACAAGCATAGCCATCGTACGAACACTCAACAATAGTGTAAATGTGAAATCTGTCAGATACCATCCTGATCAAATTATCAGTACAACACTAACATCGAACTAGCACTAGCACCTAATATGTGTGCATGCACAAATCACAACAAAGCATACTCTAACACCTGTTGATATGTCTCAAATTTGATTGGATGTCATAAAGGATCTCTGGTTTGACCCACTTAATTGAAGTATTTTGCCACGACATGTATTGTACAGTCGCACACTAGGGGGACTTGTTGGTGTACCCTATGTTTGGGCCTTAGGTAAGGCCCAAACATATGATATACCCATTGGGCTTGACCCCATTTTTCCCTAGACACCTCCCTATATATAGGGGAGGACACCAAGGTTCAGGGGGCTCTCTCTCCTCTTCCATCAGCACCCACATAAGGAATTCTCTCCATACACACCTACTCTCTCTATCTCCTTACAAAAGGAATCATACGATAATCATGATCATACTCATGCTTTTCATCTCTAATGACCATAGGTTCATACACCACGAGATCCTCATGTCACACCCGCCATGGACACCATTTCCTGGCTCGGGGTTAACCACCGCAACGGGAGACTAAACATCCAATCCTCCTTCACTCCGATCTGTTGCACAATATGTACCTGTGCGTTCTTACGTACAAACAATATATATAGGAAAGGGTTCATGCGAGAAGTTACTTTTTTGCGAGAAGGTGCGTGTCATACCCCGCTAAAGCGGTAACACGAGATGTAACAGTTTACGGTTTCATAGCATAAGGTACTAGATCACACCAACAATAAAAATTTAAAAGTAGTAAAAATGTTTACAAAACAACTTGACAATTGTTTGAAAGTTTGGAAAATAACATAAGTACAGATGCTAAGTAATACTGCTATACAAATATGCCGAGCGGGTACAAACCACTTACGGCTGATTTCTGGAAAAACATGTTAAAGTGAGTGTCAACTATAGCAATAGTTGGTGAGATCACAAGTTTTGATATGTAATAAAAATAGGTTTTAATGCAATAACATTCATAACTGAACAATGAAAAGGTAAATCGGTTCTTTAAACTGCACGAGGTTTATACGTATGCAAAAGTTAACGCAAAGAGCCCACTACCTAAGCCTAATGACTGAATGCCCAAGGTATAAATAATACATGTTTTTTCACAGTAATTATGCACTTACTCAAAGTAAGTGGGGGGTCAACCTAGTAGTGCTATTATTATATATACATATTTGATAATTTTCATGAATTCTAGTAATATAATTATAGGTCTAAAATACTTCTAACTATGTATATTAATTCAAGTTTTCTTTTATATGGATACCAATATAATTTATATATTATATTTACTTTTTAAGTGTTTTTATCTTATTAATATGTTTCTTTTACCTTAATATTATTTGTTATGTCTAATCCTTAAAAGATTCATTCATCTCTATCTTCCATGTAAATTCAATTCTGTCGAGAACTTAGACTATCTTTGGGTTCATTTTTATATATCCTTCATTTATATTTTTTAATGAAATGTTTACACAAGTTAGTATGTTGAGTTATTTGAATTTTGACATAAAAAATCATAATTTTTGAAGTTTGTTTGGCCCCTTAAATAATTATATCTTGTCTAACTATCCAGAATACCTATATGTTTGCATACCCATTTTATTTTGACAAATCGGCTGAACAAAACAGATTATTTTTTGGTGAAACCAATTGGACTTAAAACTTAACACATTAAACTAAATTTCAGAAAAAGATTCACTCAATTTTGTTAAATGTTTAGAAAGTTATGGCTTTATGAAGTGAAGGTTAATTTCTAACAGTTTGAATCTCTTTGCACACTTAATTTAAGATACTGTTTGAGGTATCAAATCTTAGGCCTCGTTTGGTTCGTGGAATGGAATTCATCGGAATTTAAATTCGTTAAGAAATTGGAATTGGAAGGAATTGGAATTAGAATTGGAAGGATTCCAATGGAATTGGTTCCTTCGTGTGTTTGGTTCGTGGAATTGAATGAAATTCCAAATTTCAAGTTTTGTTTGGTATAACATACCTCGAAGGTTTCGTTTCTGGTTGGTCAAAGTTGGGACCGTGAAAGGCGGCTATAGTCTTGATCCTCGAATGTCGAGCGGTGGAGGGCGAAGGTCGACGGTGGAGCGTGAAAGTCGACGTGGATGACAGAAGTCGATGGCTGAATGGGATGGGTGGTAGTCGACGGGAGCGTGTTTGTGTAAGAGAATTCCGAGAGAATTGTTATAATTTCATTGGTTTAGTGAAGGAATTGTCAAATCCTTAATTCTAGGAATTGGGGGGATTTAGAATTCGAATTCCTACAATTCTTTGAGCCAAACATGAGCAAGATTTAGAAATTCCTAATTCCAATTCCAGGCAATTCCATCCAATTCCCGCAAACCAAACGCGGCCTTAGTATTTTTAGATGAGACTAATTGGATTTGAAATTTAACACTTGGAAGTAAAATCGACAAGAAAAATCAGGAACTTTGGTCTTGTATTTTGAGAGCTATGGGTACTTAAAGTTAGATATTTCATCCTCCCAGATTTCATACAAGTATGTCGCCTCATGCTTTGGTGTTTATTATCAAATTTTTACATTTTTATTGCTCATTTTTGCTTAGACTTAGATTCAACAACTTTAGTAGAGTATATTATGATGAAATAATGAAAATTAAGTTATTCAAATGTGAGCACAAGTCAAGAACATCACATGCATATTACCAAAACTCAAGATTATACTCATTTTTCTTTCAATCATATGAAATCTCTTAAAATCTAAGTATCAAACTTGGTTTTTAACACATAAATAATGAATTTAACTACATGCATGAAGTTTTAAATTGGTTTTGATGAATACAAATGATTTTTATATACGAACTATGAAGATTTTTAAATAAAAGTTGATTATTCATACATACATGATAGTTTGAACTTTAAGAGTTCATCAAATGTTTTTAACTTTTTGTTTGATCAGGATCCATCATCTTTTAAAGACATGCAACATCAAGAATTATGAAGTAGTTTTTATAGTAAGAACATGATAAATTCAAATAAAACTTGTCAAAATATCAAAAAAATGCTAGAACACTTGAGTTTAATCTTGGTGAATTTTCTTAGTTAGAGACATAAATATACCTTCAAATTTACCTTAGATGATTGGATTATTGTAGAAATATGGCTTGATTCTACAAGATCATACAAAAATCTAATCTAGTAATAATCTTCTAAGATAGTAATAATCTAGTAATAATCATTTTTATTTTTTTAATTATAACCAATAAACATTTAATTTTACTGCCTCTAACTGTATCATGATCGATGACTTCTATAAGAAATATAATTACGTCTATTCGTATCATGATACCCCTACATTGATGTTTCCACCATGGTCTAACTATTGACGCTGTTTGTCGTTGATATTGTCGAAATCACACATGTTTATTCCCGTCAATATCTCGGTTTTTATTTGAAAAAGCGCTCTAAAAGAATGAATTTGTGCACTTATAGTGTTCATTTTGTGTTTTCAGGTGTTGGATGCAAGAATGCTCAAGGATGTGAAGAAAAGATCCGAAAAAGATGAAAAATCAGAAAACCGATGCAAAATAGAAGCTACGCTCCGCGTATATAGGCTACGAGCCGCGTAGACATGGTCAAAGCGAAAGAAGATCCTACGCGCCGGAATAAAATCTCTGGAAATTTTACGTCGAGGCTACGTGCCGCGAAGAGGGTCTACGCGCCGCGTAGGCCGTTTGAACGAGGTTGACTTTTTGAATTTCAAATTCCGGATAAGCCTTATCGATGCTACACGCCTCGTAGCCTCCGAATTTCAACTTTTATAAATTGGGTTTTCCTCATTCTTTCAGGGGACTTTTTGGAGAATTCTTTTTGGGAGCTTATTGTTATAGCAAGGGAGACCTGATTCAATCTTTTTTCCATTTCCAATCATTCAAGGAGAAGATCAAATGCCTTCATCATTCATCCATTCGGTTTGGTTTATTTGTTTTGATCTTTAGTTCATTCACATGCAAACTTTTCTGGATTTTTATGTAATGTTGGTTCATTCTAGCATGTTTATGTGCTAGATCTTTGTATTCACTATGATTTGACAAACCCTAGACTAGATCTGATTTACTTTATAGATTGATATGGTTTTCTTGAACATTTGTCATGTTTTTCAATTAATAAACCTTTCAAGTTTTTAGCTTTAATCTTTGGTTGATTGATTTGTTGATTACATGTGTTTCTTGATCATGAAAGTGTCTTGATTATGTGGTCTCTTCTACTTTTCGCTTATGTGATCTAGTAGGCAACTCATTAGAAATAGGGGTTGAGATTAATGATATCGCTGTTTTTATATATATATTTTTACACGATATCCGGGTATTTTTAGCCGAATATGATTCATATTGTGTCAAACATGTACTCTTTACCATTGTTTATCTATTTCAGGCTAAAATGCACAAGGCAACGTAAAGTGTGGCTTAAAAAGTCGGAAAGTCAGGGAGATAGCGGCGCTAAAGTTAAAAGTTAGCGGCGCTAAACCTTAGTATTTAGCGCCGCGATCGCGGAAGATAAGGGCCGGATTTTTTGAATTTCAAATCTGCTACAAATCTGGGATAAAAAATAGATAGCGGCGCTAACTAATAGTTAGCGGCGCTAAGTCCTTGTTAGCGGCGCTATCTCGCAGGATCTTCCATCTATAAATAATCGCATTCCTCACCGTTTCTGGAACCCTTGGCACCACTTTCAGCCGTCATACAACCCTAGAAGAGTTCCAGAATTGATCAAGGGCAGCTTGGAGCATTACTTTGAGGATTTGAAGCTTGAAGTGAAGATTGAAGGCTTAGCATCATCAACTTTTATGGTTTATTCATTCCATTCTACCATGTTTCTGTTCTTTCATTATTTCCAGAGTATTAGAATGAACATGCTAGGCTAGATTTCGTTTTTCCTCCCTAGAGGAGATGAACCCAATAACAAGTTAATGATTTTAATGAGTTTGTGTGCTTTTAATCCATGTTAATGTTATGAATCTTTCAATCACTTATAATCCATGTTTAGATCTGTTTTTGGGTTGTTTATAATCTGAGTTTTGTTAAAAGTTTGATGACCATTCTATTTTTCTTAAAGCTTAGATCTTTATTGTCTATGATCATTGGATGATATTGACTAGTGGTTGATTAATCCTATGTTAGATAACTAAAAATTGGATATGTTGCATGTGGTTCAACATATGATGACCTTTGTGTGTTGGTTAATGACTTGTGACATTTAGCAACTCATTGTGGTTAAAGATTTTCCTAAATCGAGTTAATTGACTAATTGGATGAATTAATTAATCCTATGACCATTAGGGTTGTTAATGAGTACAATTATAGGGTTAGATTTTCGGAACAAGAGTCTAATCAACTTTGGAATCGATATTGGTCTTAATTGTTAAATAGCACACATTCTTTGAATTATTGTTGACTTGGAAAAGGGTGAAATCGAATCTAGGGAGGGAAGTCTTTCTTCATATAAGTAAAATCCGATTATTTTGCTACTTGTTTACTTTGCTTGTTTTAAGTTCTTGATTAAGTTTGTGTAGGTGAATTTGGTTCATTGGTAATCTCTAAAACTCAATTTAAATCCCCCTTTATTGCTTTCTTTGTTTATTTGCTTTAGTAGTTTAATTTAGTTTATTCTCTAAAATTTTATAATTATTATCAAATCATTTCGTTCTCCTTGTGATCGACACCCGTGCTTACTGAATTTACTATAAAAACCGATTAGGTACACTTGCCTATTCGTGTCGTTTTTGGTACATAATAACACGGAATTATAAATATAAAACTAGTATGTAAAACGCACATCAATTAATCACCAATAACCTAGTTATTCTCTTGAAAGACTAATTCTCGTAACTAAAGTTCTAGGATTAAGGGAGACGAGAAATCCAATCCCATGATTACATGATAATTTGGAGTGTGTTATTACATATATTTAGAGATGAAAATCCTATAATCCATGTTTTGACATTAAGATGAATTGAATGAAAGTTAATAAATTGACTTCTAGGGAATTCCATTAAATCGGGACTTAATCAATCAGATATACGTTTAGTGGGAGTTAATCATAGTGAATGTCATTTCCATCTAATTAGAATTCATTCAAAGTTTATTTATTTATTTAAAGTTTTGATGATATTTTAATCAATTAGTTAATTTAGTAGGTTAATTAGTTTAAACAAGAAAAACCCCGTTCAAATCAAATTCCTGAGTTTAATTGAGTTTGTTTTAATTTCGGTAATCAGCTTAACTGTTTCCTGTAAAGACGATACTCTTTTACTTACCTTAGCTATACTATCGTACGATTAGGTCATCCTTGCCTATAGTGTGATAGTTTAGAGTGGGTGTTAATTGGACTTAAAAATATATAACCTGATTTCACACATTAGTCGTTTTTTTATTCTCATTTTATTCGTGTTTTATAATTATTTAATATCTTTTTATTAATGTTAATATTTATTATTTTTTAAACTAACACATGTATAACACCAACATATAATCTAGTAACAGTAAAACAATATAACTAGGTTTTCAAACTCAACCAATTAGATATCTTATCTTATAATATCATTAAATGAAAAGCGATGATGAAATCATTCTCTATAAAAAAGGCTCCACCAACTATAATTCTTTATTTTCAAAAAAATTTAAAAAAATCGAGCATAAATAATTAATTACGTGTTTGAATGTAATTTGGAAGGGTTTAACTGTAAATTGTTAGGGGTAGTATATGTAATATGTGAGGGGGTTTTAAGAAAAATTGTATACTGATGTAATTTAATTATAAGTTGTTTGAAAATTATGTTTAATAACTTGTAATATATTTTTTTTTGAGAAAAAAGTACTTATATATTTGTAATAGGCTCATTTTTATCTATGTTTTGATATAAACTTTATCAAAATATGAGTTTTTTTTAAATTAGTATAATTTAATTGTTTTATCCATCGAGAGCAACGTGTAGGTAATTATTTGACATTTTATTCGTCTTTTATATCTATTATCTCTACATAATATAGCTGATAAAATCACTGATTTTTTGGTCTTTCGATAAAAAGAATTAAAAATATACTATAACCAACGGTTAGTGACATAAAGTTGTTCACTTAACTACCACTACCACTACCACTTAGAGCTATTTAAAATTGATTGTTAGTTGTGAATAAATAACACTATAGAAACTATAATTCTACATAATTTACTAGGCAGTGATACAGTTGTCATGTTAGTGGTTTTGTAACTACACATACAACTTTGAATTTTATATAAAAATGTTAATTGTCTAATTTTCTTATTTTTTAACTAATAACTTGGTACATAAAATAAAAGTTATTACATGGATATTTGAATTCAGTGATATTCTGTATTTTCAATTATATTTAATTGAATAATAAATTACGCTTAAGCGATTTATGTATGTATAAACATAATCTATTCTATGTTAGGATCTTATATTAATGTGATCTAATTTGCGTATACTTAGATGGATGTCATCATTATTTAACTTTTAATAAATTTAGCCAGCACAAGTTGCTGAGCTGACAATTTCTTTACGCGTTGCCAGCCCCTCCAACTCATAGAATCTAGATCTCCTCATTCATAATATGGCATTGTTTGTTGCTTTTTCATCATTTTTTTTCTCATCTTGTTATTAATCCTGAAGAATAAGACATCATACCCATAGAGAGAAAGACTGCTAATTAGAAGCTCTAATAACTATTCAAAATTGATTGTATTTCAACCACGATAAATCTTGGTTGGTACCAAACCCGATGGTTTACAATTTCAAATATTCAAATATATAATTGCCTAATAAAAATGTCTTTACAGCACTTGATATTATAACATCAACAATAATATTATAGTTATGGTTTTACAATGTCGAGATAAAGCTCCATCACAATAAACACATTAATATTATACTAAAAACTTTTAGACGTGTAATGTAACTTTATATTTCTTAAAAAAGTATTTATAAGAAGTATTAAAAAGACACATTTTCACTCATGGACAGTAGTTATATGTGACGATTTCTCGAGTGAAGAGTAAGAAGGGGTTAAAAGTTTTAATTTGCGATAATTAAGGAAACCCTACTAATAAAACTATGAATGCTGTTTATAAAGAGATTTTAAAGAAAATATAATGATAATCTTATATATGAATTTCAAAATTCTGTAATGATTATTCATTTCTTATGAGATTTTATATTCATATGCATGCTTTGTAATTATTTTTACTATACGTCTTAGTACTTTTTAAAACTAAATAAGGGTCCCGGACCTGAATTCTACAAAATGTAAAAAATTAATTAACATATTTTTGAGTTCTTTTCTCTAATCTAATTGAACTTTAGGACCAAAGCTTGTTCAAAGTCGTTGGAGACGAGCTACTAGAGTACTAGCCTACTACTAGACATGCACATTCCCGGATAAAAAAACCAATCCGGATCGGTTTTTATCCGATCCGGTTATTTGGGAATAGAAAGAAACTGGTTTTGGTGAAATCCGGATCGGATTTTATCCGGTTTTGGTCGAAGAAAATGGTAACCGGTGGAACCGGTTAGGGACCGGTTAGAAACCGGATTATTCGAAGCCGGTTTGGGGAAAAAACCGGTGTAGCCCATTTCCTTTTCCTTCCCTTCCAAGGAGCTCTACTCCCCACTGCACTAACTCTACCCCCCTGTTGCCTTTGCTGACTGTCCCTACCCCCTTATAATTATTTTTTTTTCAATTTTTTTTAACTACATAACATTAAATATATATTATAAAAAAAGAAATATATAAAAGAAAATTTAGATTTGGATAATTAAAAATACTTAAACATTACAAAGTTCACTTAAAAGTCTTAAACACTTAAAATACAAATAGTTAATGTTCAAATACTCAAATAGTTAAAACATCTTGGGCGTCTTCGTCTTCGATGTCTTCGTCGTCTTCGTCAAGTACAAACTTAAATAGTTCAAATACAAACTTCAAATAGTTCAAGTACAAACCATAGTTCAAATTACAACAACTAGAATAACGTTCAAATAATTCCAATTCAAATTATGCCGCCATTTCGGATTAGCCATAATCTTGTTCTTCGTCGTCGTCTTCGTTTGGAGGTGATATTCCAAGCTCAACTTCTTCATTGTGTATATTTGCTTCCAAGTCAACATCGAGTGCGTCTTCAAGGGTGGTCATATGTTGCTTACGTGACGCTCCATCCAAGTAACCTTTCAAACAAATGCATACTTCCACCGACTCGGGACTTAGTCTTGATCTTCTTTGAGATATAACCCTGCCACTAACAAAAAAGCAGATTCTGAAGCTACCGTAGAAGCTTGGACGGTTTGTAGATCACGGGCCATGGCGGATAGAACCGGAAATTGTGCTTCCCTTTCTTTCCACCAATCCAAAATATCGAAATTTTGAAAATCCTCATATGTATAGTTTGCTATAAAATTAGTTGCCATATAATTTCCCAACTCACTACTTGGGGTGGAAGTACGTGATCGTTTGGATTGGGAGTTTAGTAGTGTGTTAAAAAGTGTCATATTTGCGTTTCCCCCTCTTCGACTAGATGACTCGACGTGCGTTCTCATTTGATCGTGTATCGCACTACTCGACCCGTATCTAGACACATAAATATAAACATGTCTCGAAAACATTTGTTAAAATAGTTTGTAGCATTTTGGATAAAATCGTGGTCATCCTCGGTTAGATTAAAAGCAAACGCAATTTGTTCGATCAACGTTTCAACCCCACCAACATTTAACGTCGGGTTTAAAGCGGCGGTAAAAGTAAAAACGGGTGGAATCTCTTTGAAATATTTTAAAAGCTTCGTTTTCATCGCTAGGCCTATTTGTTGGAAAAGTTCATTTTCAAACTCAAAGTCGCCTAATTTGCTAGCCATCAAGAAAATTTGATTGAGAACCAAGGGGCTAGTGGGCTAATAAATACCGGAAAAATAAGTTGTTGCATTTTTAAAAACTCCAAGTAACTCGGTTATCTTTGCGATAACTTCCCAATCATCATTCGAATACATGCTTGGGACATAACCCCTCTCAAATAAACGATTGTGAAACGCTTGCAATGTATCCCTTTGCCTTAAGGAGGAGTGCATCTTAAACCAAGTTAAGTTCAAACGTGTTGGACAATCCAAGTTAGGACCCAAATATTTTTTATTGACCGACTTGCAATATCGTTGTTACAAAGAACCGATTTTATCATTGTTTTAAATCCCAATCTAATAGGCTCAATGACTTCCAAACCCGCTTGCACGACTAAATTAATTATGTGTGCAACACAACGGGTATGGAAAAATGCTCCGGTGAAAGTAGAAGTTTCAATCGTGGAACTGCGTTTGTATTATTCGACGCGTTATCAAAAGACATTAAAAATATTTTGTTTTCTAGTTTGTAAAGAGAAATCACCCTTTTCAAAAGTGCAAACAAATTGTTACCGGTATGCGGTTCATCGAATAACTCAAACGCAATTGTTCTTTTCATCATTTGCCAATTATTTTTATCTAACCAATGAGCCGTAACAGCTAAAAAAGAATTTCCCGTATTGTGAGGGAAACTCCAAACGTCACATGTAAGTGACACACCATAACGGTGTACTTGGGTGTAGCGTGGTTGCATAAGCTCTTGAATGGTTGTGGTAAAATCGGCATCGTCAAAATGGTCGAACGGCAAAGCTTTTGTAATTACGAATTTCGTAAACGCTTCGCGGAGTTTGTCGTTGTCGTAGATGAATACGCCACCTTGCGGGGTAAGATTTGATTGAGTTGCATCCGATCTTGACCGAAGCGCCTTGCATGACTTTGAAAAGTGATTCATCAATGTCGTATTTCCTTCTGGTGCAAAAAACTTTAAACAAAGTTTGCACTGCGCCCTCCTAGAACCGTTACTCATTTCACATAAATCGAAATGATCCCATATCTCTTTGTTGCGGTTTTGTACTTTTGTTTATCGGATTTTATTGCATAAGATTTCACTCCCTCATTTAAATTCACAATCTTTTATTTTAAAATTTAATTTTAAGTATTAAAGAAAATTTTATAAATTTTAGTTTTACCTTTATACGTGTCACTTTCGAGTTGTCGGGTTGAACCTAACCTAACCTATTTATTTTCGTGTCAACTTCGTGTCGACCTGGTTTTGACCCATTTCGGGTTCGTGTCGGGTTCGTGTCACATTTTTTTGTGTCAGGTTCAGGTCGTGTTTCATGTCAGGTTAGGAATTGTCAGCCTTAATCTTAATCCCACACGTTTCTTTCTAAATTTCTACCTTTTGCTCGAGTGCTCCGTGCTCGTTTACTTAAAGTTGTAAAACTATTACACAACTTTTTTGTTATGAATTTATATTAAATACGTCAAACGATCAATTTAGTTACGATATTTAAATTGGTTTCTATATATTCATCCATGCATGTCTGTATGTTCCATTCCCCCTATGATGATTAATTGCTAAAATCTAGTTAATTTTGTTATATCAGCTTGAAAGGCTTAGATTCATCGACTAGTTGGATGTAATTAATATAAAGTAAGTGATTTCTACGTTATGATAACTTAGACCAAAGAAATAATAATATGACTATAAAGCAAAGGGAAGGAATGTATGCTGCAAGAGCACCTACATACCACTTGAATTATTAAACCACTCAAATAATTAAAACACCCCTCATTTAAGTGGTAATGGGTGTGCAATGGCGGATCCAAGAACTTTGTTTATGGGATGCACCTTTAATTAAAGATAACAAAACGACTTAATTACTTAACTAACCAAAACATATACAGATCATAACGGGTCGGTAAAACTCATAGAATACTTCCATGTAATATCAAGGTTTAGGGTTTAAGGTTTAGTCCAGATGGTAAAACTAACCCAAATGGTAAAACTAACAACGTTTACCTTTCAACACTACCTTCCTCAGGGAAGAATATTCATCTCTTCCCAGCTACCTCAGGGAAGATCTTGTTGAGCCTACTCTTGTAATCTTCCGTCAGTGTAGCTATAACAAGCCTATCAGCCTTACTCTTCTTCGAAGAATACTACAAACCACAAAACAAATTAGTTGTTAAAGGATCCTACAAGTAGCATCATAATATTCGAAATATCAATAATTAATACAACAACAACAGTACTTAATCCCGCTACATCGGGGTATGAGGGAGGTAAAATGTAGACAATCATACCTCTACCCGTAGGTCAAGAAATTGCTTCCTGAAAAAGACCTCCGGCATTGTAAAAAAAGAAAACCGAAAAAAAATAGTGAAACTAATAAAAATTCATAAATAATAGAAAAAAATAATATTAATAAACACATAAATAAAATTAAAAAGAAGAAAATAAAATAAAATATTAATAATTAATATAAATCACCTTAATTAGATGGTGGAGGTCTTGAACGGTATGTGGATAATTTCATATATATCCTTGCAAACTTTAATAATTACGTATATATCCTTTCAAACTTCAATATTACATATATATCCTCCTAAAACTTTTAAACTCTCAAATATGTCCTAATGTTTAATTTAATATAATTTAAATCATTTAAAAATTAAAATACATAATTTCTAATCTAATTTGCAGGTTAAAAGTCCTATATACCCTTCTCACTTCTTCATTCTTTATCTTCGCTTCATTTGTTAAAAAAAATTCACTTCAAAACTTTAAACACAAAAACATCCACCTCCAGACTCACTACCAACGCCGCTTGATCACCACCATTCGTTACTCTCACTTTCTCTAAAGAACTCTCTCGTCTTCCTCTTCGCCGCTTCGTCTACACTTTATACAAATTCTACAAGGTTTGGTACAGATCTAGACGCCGCCACCGCCTCTATTCCCGGAAAATCAACAAACCCATGTCGTGCCGGAATCACCGCTAACTCGGTTGATACTCCGTCACCAGAACATAACACATATGATTTGGGGTTTACGAGGAAACCCTTTTGGAATTTCAACTACGAGGATGTCGATCCAGGGGAAGCTAGTGGAAGTTATGGATTGAGAATTGGGGTTTCAGTAGGCGATGCTTCTGGCAGTGGGAAATTGCTTTTTAGGCAAAAAAACCCATGAAAAAAAACACTAGTTCATGAAGACCAGGCTTGTACTTGGTGACTTTTAACCTACAAAGTAATACTTAAAGCTCTTAATATAGGACTACTTACGAAATGGATTTGGAAGTTTAAGACAACACAAAGAGGGCTGTGGAGACCTGTGATCCAAGCTATTCATGGAGACGACGGGGGAATAGCGGGTGTTAATTCACGGGGTAAAATCCCGGGTGTATGGAGGAATATCCTTAGGTCTTCAAAGATACGAATAAAGTCAATATTCCCCTTATTGAGTGGTTTCAAGATGTTCGATCGGGGGATAGCAGCAGGTCTAATACAACTTGGGCTCTGGATAAGTCGGGGGTTTACTCCGTTTCTTCCTTAAGGTACGCATTTGATAACTTGACTCTCAAAAAGCCTCCAAGTTTTGATTTTTTTTGGTGCAATTGGATTCCTCTCAAAGTTAGTATCCACGCATGGAGGGCTGTGTTGGGTCGGTTGCCTACAAAAACTAATTTACAAAAACGTGGTGTCATCTTATTATCATGCCTGTGTCCCTTTTGTGGAAGCGCTGATGAATCAGAAGCCCATTTGTTTGCGCAGTGTAGTTTTAGTAGAAAGGTTCTGAGCAGGGTATGTGAATGGTGGGGCTGTGATATTAGGGACTTCGATGGAGTGGCAGGAATGCTCCAATGGGGGTCAACTATGGCCGTAGACTACATTACAAAGAGGTTTTTCACTGTAGTAGTTTACGTGTATTTTTGGTTGCTGTGGAAACACCGAAATGATCTCATCTTCTCGAAAGTCACTTGCAATGGGGCTTTGGTCTTTAATCAACTTCAGGCCTACACGTTTTTTTGGTTTAAACATAGAATGGGAAAGGAAGTAGCGTCTCTTGATTGGTGCTGCTGGTGCATTTCGCCAACCTCTTGCATTGCTCATTAATGGAATGCAATCATTTTCAATGAAGCCTCGGGAAACAAATTGGAGGCAATATTCTCAAATGTCCAGGCTATGATGTTTTTTTGGGGGAAACATAGAGCTGGTGTGCATGCTTGTAAATTTATTTGGAGTTCTTGGTGTATGTTTCCTTCAAATTGCTTTTGATCTTTTTCATGTAATTTGTACTTGGACATTCTAGCACCTTGCTAGTTTTGGTTATATATATTTATGGTCGGTCTCTTCGGGGGTGATGGCAATGCCGAAGCTCCCGGGGTTGCCTTCCTTTCTTGCCGTTCAAAAAAAAAAAAAAAAGTGAAGATACTAAAAGAATGAAGAAGGGAGAAGGGTATATAAGACTTTTAATCTGCAAATTAGGTTAAAATTATGTATTTTATATCTTAAATGATTTAAATTATATTAAATTAAGCATTAGGATATATTTGAGAATTTAAAGAGTTTAGAAGGATATATATGTAATATTGAAGTTTATAAAGATATATACGTAATTATTAAAGTTTGTAAGGATATATATGAAATTATGCGCAATACACATTTCGGCGGTTATAGACAAGTCCCCGCATCTAGCACTCAGATTTAGAGCAAAAAAATTCCCGAGCTCCAAAATTATATCACATCCGAAGCTCCGGTCTTCTCCTGTACTATAACTTCTTCCGGTAGATCTAAAAAAGCATTATGATGAATTTTTGGAAGTTCCCCTGGAAAATTCGTCTACACACATAACCAAAAACATGTTATCTTTCAAATGATATGTTAAGTAGTCATTTTTTATTGAATGTCCCTCAAATCGTATATAGTTGGATCAAAAATATGGTTTCGGCTAAGATTGGTCAACTTAGATATCAATTTCAGTCATAAGATTTGATTCTCCAGTTATAAATAGTTAATTTGATTCACCAAATATTCATACCTTGTGTATAAAAACTATGGTTACTTTAGTGGTAGTTATAAAGAGTAAAGACTATAGTTGAAATAGTTATATTACTCCTATAGTCTTATTATATAAAATCTATGGACTTGCATCAGATTATGAAAACTTGCGTTGATTTTTTGACGTAGTCTTTTCCTTCGCTCCCTCTGTAAAAAGGTTAAAAAAAAGGAAATTGATAAGATTATAAATCGGGTTAGTGGTAAGTCAGGTTGACCCTATCTGTAAGGACAAGAAACATGTGTACACAAGTAACACAATCAAGATTGCTTTGTTCTTTCACCAATAAAACAACCGTGATAGCAAAATAATATGGCAGTTAAGTTTGACGAATTTTTCCTGTATGAATAAAAGCAACATCAAATCTGTAGTAAAACGAAAGAAACACCATGCATCCTTTTAAGACCAATTTGGAAATAATTGGCTCGAATCTGTGAAAAGTGCAATCTGTTAGCTTAATCTGTTAAGTTTGTTGGAGTTATTAAGAGTTTATCATGGGTTACGTTTTAATTTAAGTTTATTAGTTAGAATGGTAATTTTATTTGCTTTATTTAATGTTTGTAATTCTGAATTAGTTCTATTGTTACGGAGTCTTATGGAAGTAGCCACTAGATAAGTGGGGTTGCTTAAAGTTAGGAAGTCATGGTGTGTATGGGCAATGTACGTTGCTTATTTCAGCTATTTATAGGTAGGGAATGTCAATATTTGTAATTGAGAAGATATCAAAATGTAGTTTTTGTGTGGGTTTCTTCCACGAGCAGATCGACTGCAACTCTTCTTCTTCTTCTGTTTTTTATTTTCTTCTTTGTAAGTTTTTTGAAGAGTGTGAGATGCTCTTTGATATCCAACAATTGGTATCAGAGCACAAGGCTCGGTTTGGGGCTGCGGGTTTCCTTTGATCAGGTTTGTTCCAGAAATGGCGAGAGACTAACCAGGTTGCAGAGTAAACAAACAGAAATATTCGGGAAAAGCAGGTTGCTTTGATTCGGTTAGTTTTGAGGGTGACGGAAGGCGGTAAAGGAGGGTGTGACCTTGTCTTATTGATCGGTAGAAAAGTGTCTCGGAACAAGCTTGAGGGAAGCATGATTGTAACACCCTATAAACCGGCCTAAAACTAATAAAGTAATTAGTTTACTAATCATGAGATTATATTTGATTATGTGGAATTATTATTATTGTTATTATTATTTGGTTATCATTATGTGTTTATTAAATGTTAGTTTAATTAAATAAGAAAATGTGATTTATTAAACTATTGAGATGGTGGTTTATGAGGTGTCCCTTGTGAGTGTGCTTAATCACCAAAACCAACTCATCATCTCACATTGCATGCAAATAGAACAAATTGAGTGTGTGTGTGTGTTTCTTGGTTTCTCTCGGCCTAAGAAGAAGAAGAAAAGAAGAACAAGAATCAACAAATTTGATCTTTAAATCTTGCATGCTAAATTGATAAATTGGAAATCATAACATCATAAGGTTAGCATAATTGTTTTAATTTGATGATCATTTCGGTTTTATGGAATTTGTATGAAAACCGTATGATGCTTATGAGATTTTGAACTTAGGTTGTTTGCATGTTAGAATTGATTGATAATTTATGTTCATTTTATACTTAGAATGAATTATGGAAACATAGATTATATGCATGTGTAGAAAACAACCTAGAATTGAATTTAGAATCAAATTATTTAGAAACTTGAATCATTCGGAATTTGTTATCTTGAATCATTCGGAATTGACAAAACCGAACGAGTTATTCGGAATTTAGATAAATTCCGCATGAGTTAACCGGTATTGATTGAGAATCCGAAGGAAATATCCGGAATTGATGAATTCCGCATGTATCGAATACCGAATGCTAATGCCTTTGCTTTACATGGATTATGTTATTCAGATTTTGATAAAACCGAATGGACTATTCGGGATTGAGATAAATTCCGCATGAAACGATCGGATTTGAAGTATTAAATCAAGACCTTGATATTTTCTAACACTTTGATCGGAATTGAACATCAACATGAATTGAATATGTGCCTTTTACTCGGAATTACATGGATCGGATTTGGTTTATATTCGCTCGGAATTGGACTAAATCCGCATGTTTGTTTGGAATTCATGAAACCGGATGACCTTGTCCTTGTTATTCGGAATTGCCTTAACATACAGAATTATGACTTATCCGGATTTGAGAAGGAAACCAAATGTTATCCGGAATTGATGTAATATCGCATGGAAATTGCCTCTACTTATTCGGAATTGTGAGCTGGATTCGGAATTATGATAATTCCGCATGATCTATCCGGAATTTGGGATTTTGAGGATTTCCTTAACAAATCAGATTATGATGTACTAATTTTATATATATGATATATGTGATATATATGTACACATGTGAAGTATGAATAAGTGTATTATTAATTATGAATCAGTATTATGGATTATATACTGACTTATATATGTTTACATAATTTCAGGAACTGATAAGACTTAGTGAGTTAGGCAACTGAGTGTGCTACAGCCGTGCTGAATGTGGTGAGTGGATTTATATATTCGGATATACAGGATACGATATCCTAATTGATATTATGCTCTTGTTAATATGTATACATGTTGTTTTGGAGATCAGCGTGGCCGATTTTCGGCTGGGCCTATGTTTAGGGATATATAGTATTAGCTCTTTTCTTGATATACATTTGTTGTATTCAAAGGTACTAATATTGTTGTCCATGTAACTGGGCCATTGGTAAACCTTGGTTTTGGCCGACCTTGGTTGTAGGTGGTTGCAACACCGCCGGTTCTCCTTGGATTTTGAGCTATGTGTTTGGGCGTGTTTGCCTTGTGTATGTTTAGATATATGTTCCCTCACTTAGCTTTGTGCTAATTCTCCACTAGATTGTTTTGCAGATTCTCCGTGGTGAGTTCTTAAAGATGATGACTGGGGATATGGACAGACCACTACTCTGATGTCAAAAGTTTTTGAATATGAGATTGTGTTTGTAATTAACACTGTAGTGGCATTTTGTAAACTTAAAACATGACAATTATTGTATATATTTTATGTTCTTAATGTAAATATATGTATTTAGCTTCCGCATGCAGTTTTATGTTAATCTAAAAGTACAGTGTTACAATGATATTCAAACCAAAACGGAGAGTTTAACTGGCGGTTCGCAAGAAAAACGAGCAGAAAGATTTCAACACAGGTGGTGTTGAATCGGTTCGTTTGGCGGGTGGAAGAAATCGGTAGAAGTAGGTGGCTTTGGTTTCTTGACTGGTGGAATAATGCGCTTGTGTCATAGAAGTGTTATGCGCAAATGGGTTATGTCTCGTGACAAACATCAGTAGGGATGTGGAGGACTTTGGACGTGACTGAGGTGAAGGTCGTGAGTGCAGAAAAAGTCGGTAACGATGGATAATCAACACGGTTGTACACATCGTGGTGTTGGAGTTCAAATCAGGTGGCTTTGGATGTGGCAAGGAAAGAGGTCTTTGATCCGTTAAGAGTCAAGATGTTAATGAACGGTTCCAATGGAATGCCGAGTTAGATGTTACAAGTGCGGTGAATGAACCGATTAAAGGGTTGATCGTTGGGTTAATCGGTTCGGCAGATCACAGCTAGTGTTATCGTATGCATGGTTGGAATATTGGAGTTATTAAGAGTTTATTATGGGTTACGTTTTAATTAAACTTTACTAGTTAGAATGGTAATTTTATTTGCTTTATTTAATGTTTGTAATTCTGAATCAGTTCTATTGTTACCTAGTCTTATGGAAGTAGCCACTAGATAAGTGGGGTTGCTTAAAGTTAGGAAGTCATGGTGTGCATGGGTAATGTACGTTGCTTATATCAGCTATTTATAGGTAGAGAATGCCTTGTTTTTTTTAACTGAGAAGATATCAAAATGTAGTTTTTGTGTGGGTTTCTTCCACGAGCAGATCGACTGCAACTCTTCTTCTTCTGTTTTTTATTTTCTTTTTGTAAGTTTTCTGAAGAGTGTGAGATGCTCTTTGATATAATCAAGGGCATAAACAAGGTTCTATTTAGAAACAGATGAAGTCCAAAACTTGGTGTGCAACTATATAAACAATCAAGGATAAAGCAAAACAAATTTACAATCAACGAATACCTAAAATCAAGTGGAATGAGCTTAGAAAATTACCGATACAGTTACGTTTGATGAAGAAAAACTAGAGATGTCCCTAGGTACAGGGTTATGCTTTCTTTTCATCTTTCAAAAGATTTCAACAGATATATACAGAGCTGACTTATATAATGGCCGACTAGGGTAATCTTTACATACACCGTAGCCTTTGGCGGAGAGGTAGTTGAACCCTAATGAGAACTTTTATTGCGTCAAAAGATACACTAGTCAAACACTCAATCTCGTCCCAGTCACGAGTCGACTCGTCCGATTACACTGTATTCATCTCTGGTCTTAAACTGAAATTTCTCTGTGCTTATATCACCTACAAATATAAATAAAAAAGCAAATATATAAAAAATAATTATCAAATATATATAAATAAATAAGCAAATATATAAAATAAACTATCAAATATATATATAAATAAATAAACAAATATATAAATATAGATGATAGAATAGAGAAATATAGATGGTAGAATATATAAAAATGGCAGAATAGAGAAAATTAGATGGTAGCATAGATTGCGATTTTGAAACTCGTCGTGGGGTTGTGAAATTATTTTGTTGGTTTCGATCCATATTTTTTTTAAGAATATAGAGTTGGTAGAATAGAGAAAAATAGATGGTACACAGAAATTGTGTAAATAGTATATATATATATATATATATATATATATATATATATATATATATATATATATATATATATATATATATATATATATATATATATATATATATATATATATATATATATATATATATATATATTTATATATATAAGGGAAAGTTCATTTGAGAACCATTGTTAGTGTGAGAACCGCAAGAACCAATCTTAGTCATATATTCAATTAGTAGAATTCATGGATGTAGAGCGTGGGGGAATAGAGTGTGGCAAGGTGCATGTGAGGAATTCATGGTGGGTAATCAAATTGAAGGAGGGAAAATTGGACGGTCAATATTGATTCTTGCGGTTCTCGCAATAAGAGATGGTTCTCAAATGAACTTTTTCATATATATATATATATATATATATATATTGGGGAAGGTTCAAATGAGAATGAGAAATTAATTAAGAATGGGAGACTAAATCTTAGCCGTTCATTTTGTAATGGAATTCATGGATGGAGAGCGTGGGGGAATCGAGTGTGGCAGGGTGTATGTGAGGAATTCATGGGTGGGCAATGACATTGAAGGAAAGAAATTGGACGGCTGGGATTAAGTATCACATTCTCAATTAATTTAAGATCCTCATTTGAACCTCTCACTATATATATATATATATATATGTATGTGTGTGTGTAAAATATACTACAACGATTAAATGGAAAGGAAAAAAAATATAGTTAGGTGTGGTTGGAAACCAGCAGGATAATTTTAAGGAGGTGGGGCAACGGTGCTCCACACATTCACGCACCAACCAGCTGTTAGATTATGTGCAGAGATAGATAAATGTATCATCATGTCCAATACTATGTGACACTAAAGGATCACACTGCTACACACCCAATTAGAACCTTTTGGATTTTACCTGTTTGTGTATCACAATAATTAATAGTTTAATTAATTATTGAGAAAGAGAAAAATAATAAAAGTTATTTATTATTTAAAAAGGAGAAGTTAATATTTAGTTTAAATATTAACGGGACCAATTAATTAATAGTTATTAATTATTTAGAAAGGTCGAGGGTATTTTCTGTAATTGATTAATAGTTTAATTAAAGTTGGACTTTAATTAAACGGACTTGGGCCTAATAAGGGTTTATTATATAAACCTTATTTGACCTCATTAATCAATAAGTTAACCACATAGGAAAAAAAGATAACCCTAAGGCTCTCCATTCTCTCTCTCTAATCGGCGGCCGAAGCCACCCCCTCCCTTCGGGTCGATCGCCGGCGGCGGTGGTACAGACACACACGGATCGCGTTTTTGATCCAAGGTTTAATCCTTAGGCGGTCTAGCAGCCAGTTCAAGGTGGTGCAGTAGCAGTGGATAACCTGCAGCTGTCTAGAGGTTTAAAAGAAAGTTTTGATTTTCATCAAGGTATAACTTTTTAATCCTCTTCTACTTCTAAGTTTTCTGTACGAGTTAGATGAGATCACTAGAGGGGTTTTATTCCGCTGTGCATGTTATAATATGTTTTTATACCCTACAAAACCCTTCAGTGGTATCAGAGCCACTTCTAACCTCGTAGGGAACTAGGTAGGATTCTTTTTATCATGATGAATAGTTTTTCTTTTATCAAGCTTTAACTTTTTCTTTTGTTTATCCAAGTATTTTAAAAATCAAGTTTTGATTTTTAAATGGATAATAAGGATTAGTTATGATAAAAAGGATAAGGTTTAATGGTTTAAATTTAAAATTTGTTGTTTGCGGTTTTAGTTGAATTCGGCGGCAATACCACCGTGTTCGGCGGCGGTTCACGACGGGACACCACGGTACCGGCGGCATCGGCGGTTGGCTTCGGCCTGCTGTCGGCGTCGGCGGTTCTTTGCTGCCACCAGCAGCGTGGTCGGCAAAGATGGTGGTCGGGACCAGTTTTACGGCGGAGGCAGCAGTGGCGTAGGGCGGCCCAGCGGCGGTTTGAGCCTGCGGCCCAAATAGGCCAGTTGTGGTCAGGTCCACCGAGTTCATAATCGGCCCAGTTATGTGGCCCGAAGATTTTAGGTTAAGTTTTGGGTAAAACCAAACAGGATTAAACCTAAAAGTTTACTATAAGTTTATTTTATAAAACTTATGACGGGACACCACGGCAACGGCGGTATCGGCGGTTGGCTTCGGCCTGCTGTCTGCGTCGGCGGTTCTTCACTGCCACCAGCAGCGTGGTCGGCGAAGATGGTGGTCGGGACCAGTTTTACGGCAGAGGCAGCGGTGGCGCAGGGCGGCCCAGCGGCGGTTTGAGCCTGCCGCCTAAATCGGCCAGTTGTGGTCAAGTCCACCGAGTTCATAATCGGCCCAGTTATGTGGCCCGAAGATTTTAGGTTAAGTTTTGGGTAAAACCAAACAGGATTAAACCTAAAAATTTACTATAAGTTTATTTTATAAAACTTATGGTTAAAAATATTAATTTTGATCATGATCATTTTTATGATCAAGTATTGGTTAAAATTAACTATTTTACATATTCTTTAATCGCATAATAATTAATATGAAATATGACAAATATTTAAACCAGGTGATTTTAACAGTTTGTTGAAATCAAGTTAATTCATCATGATGTGATAATTAGAAAACGGTTGTTTGCATGTATTTAGTTTTAATACATGTTTGGGATGTCATAGCCGAGCCCTAGACCTTGTGGATGGTTTATTTCTTGCACTTGTGGTTGTTTTGGATTTATTATTCTATGGTGTGGGGAGGCATGCGTGCCACTTACAACCCCTATTCTATTTTGTAAAAGTTTTAGATTAGCGGGCCTGCATGCCTTTGAATATCTTGTACTTTTATATTTCTAGTTTTTAGAAAATAGAATAGAATAGATTTTTAGAATATATATATATATATATATATATATATATATATATATATATATCTGGACCAAGGAGCAAGGAGCAAGTAGCAAAGAGAATGATTGGATGCTGGAGCCAGTAGGAGCTTCAGAATGCCATATCATATGTGTTGTGTTTTTCCACTTAGGTTTTTACCGTCGGGTTTTTCGTGTGGCTCACGAAACCGACAATAGTTAAGGGCAAGGCTAAGGCATAGTTTTTTGTGGTTGTTTTATTTCTTTACATAATTTATATATGCGTGGTTGTGATTCTCACGATGAAATAAAACAAGGGTTTTAATAATAATTAATTATTAAACAGATGTTTTTAAAGAAAACTGGCATTAAAGTTTTTCTCATCAAAAACTTGGAAATCCTTTTTAGAAAAATCTTAGATCAGTGTGCTACCCACCTAATGGTACACCTTTCCTGTTAAACGGTACTCGGGTGTCGTAAGTGACCAAAACTTGGGCATTCGGATTCAAACATTGCGGGGGAAGGTGTGAAAGACTCTGCGATAATCGGGAGTCCAGGCCAGAGTTCACACTGTCTTAGGTGGTGCGATCTATTTTGGTAATAATCAGGAGTCCCGGCACAAAATGCACTAGAGGGACTAACACATGCACGGTTCCTGTAACCGATGTCCCGAGGATCTAGGAGTCGTGTCCAGTTAGGTGAAAATTGGTATAGTTCTTACCTACCAGAAATAGCATTGTCCCGGTGGGAAGTGCCCAAACCTTGCATCGGGAAATGTGAAATATGGATCCTAGTCTAATAATTTATTGTTTAAAAGGTAATAATTATTAGAAGATGTAATCAATACTGAATCGGTTCTATCTTTTTATTTTTCTGTAGATGTCTTATATATATGTTATTCCGTTTTATTCACCAAGAGAGTCTCTAAGTCTCATCACTGGCAAGTGGAACCTTTCAGGTCCAAACTTTGTTGTTTGGAAGTTGCATCTGAAAAATGTTTTGGATGCACAGGGAAAGCTTCACATTATTGAGACATTACCTTTAGAGCGACCAATAGTAGATGCCTAGGATAGTGAGTATGACACTTACTATCAGTATCTGGATGACGAGTCTGACGTTATGTCGATTCTCATTCTCACAGCATCATCCGAGTTTACGGATGATCTCCGTGAGAAGTCGTCTTATGAGGTCGTTCAAGGACTGGAGCAGAAGTTCAAGTATAGTGAACGGATATGTCGCATGCTACTGATGAGGGAAATTCTTTCAGCTAAGATGAAAGAAAGTCAGCCTATTAGCAATCATCTCATCAATATGAGAAGGCTCTTAGATTGCTATGAGAGTTTTGGATCAAAATCAAAACCACATGAGCTAGTTATGCTCTTGTTCGGTTCCTTGTCGGACCATTACCAGAAAAGAGTAATGTATGTCCTCGGGGATTTTGAGATGACTGTCGCAGGGTTGCAAGAAATTCTTATGTGCATTAGCGATGAGTTGAATCCAAAACAGCTAGAGTCAACAGTTGTGGACCCTATGCAGGAGGATGACTGGCTGGAAGAACTTGGAGTGATTTGTTGCCCAGACTGTGGTAGCAAGGATTCATGCGAGCACTCACTCGACATAGATCAGCTGGACATTGGTTCGCCCATTGATACAGGTATCTTTATGATAGATTGTCTTATTACTTCTTATGAATCATGGGTATTGGATACCGGATGTGGTCATCACATATGCAATCATTTGCAGGGATTTAAGAGAAGAAAGAAGCTGAGACAAGGAGATTTGGACTTGCGGGTAGGCGAAGGCTCCATGGTTGGTGCCGAAGCTGTAGGAACATATTGTCTTAGTTTGCCTTCGGGCATGGTCTTAGAACTAGAACCTTGTTATTATGTTCCTATACTTATTAAAAATGTTATCTCGTTCAATTTGCTAATAGACTGTGGTTTTGCTTATGTTTTGAATGAAAAGATTATTTCATGTTTTAAAAATGATATTTTCTTTTTCAAAGCTACTCCAGAAAACGGTCTATATACGCTAAATTTAGATAACAATGACATCTATCATATAAGTAAGAGATCCAAGAGTAACTTGAATCAGACTTACCTCTGGCATTGTCGTTTAGGACATATAAACGAGAAACACATAGAGAAACTCCGAGATGACGGAATTCTAGAACCTTTTGACTTGGAGTCATATGATATTTGTGAATCTTGTTTATCTGGTAAAATGACAAAGCAACCTTTCAACAGTGAGAATGAAAGGGCCAGCGAGTTATTAGGGATTATACACACAGATGTGTGTGAACCCTTTACTCCAGAGGCTAGAGGAGGATACCGGTATTTCATAACCTTTACTGACGACTTCAGTAGGTTCGGTTATGTCTACCTCATGAGACTTAAATCTGAAAGTTTTGACAAGTTCAAACAGTTTCAGAATGAGGTACAAAATCAGCTGGACAAGAAGATAAAGTCGCTTCGATCGGATCGAGGTGGTGAATATCTGAGTCAGGAATTCGACGATCATTTGAAGGAATGTGAGATTGTTTCACAACTCACACCTCCGTATACACCTCAGATGAATGATGTATCAGAAAGGAGGAATCGTACACTGCTTGACATGGTACGATCAATGATGAGTCGAAGTTCATTACCATTGTCGTTTTGGGGACACGCACTCGAGACAGCGGCGTTCATGCTGAACCGGGTTCCAACCAAATCGGTTGAAAAGACACCGTTCGAGGTATGGACGGGGAAAAAGCCCAAAATGTCTTTTCTGAAGGTTTGGGGATGTGAGGTGTATGTTAAGCGAACATTCACGGATAAACTCAATCCCAAATCAGATAAGTGTATCTTCGTGGGTTATCTCAAGGAAACCATGGGATACTATTTCTACAACCCAGATGAGAACAAAGTTTTTGTTGCTCGTAAAGGGGTATTCTTGGAGGAGAAGTTTCTTAACTCAGAAACTCCAACAAAAGAAATAGAGCTTCAAGAAATTGAAGAGGAGGAGATTACACCACCACCGATAATTAAACCTGTAGTTCAACAGAGAATTGTTGAACCTCAACCCGAGTCTGTGGTTGAGGAAGAGGTGCAAACACAAGACCTTCGCAGGTCTAGTAGGCCTCGTAATGAGCCAGATAGGTATCTGGGATTCCTAGTTGCTCAAGACGAAGGGGATCTTTTAGAACCCACTACCTACCAAGACGCTGCCTTAGGTTTAGAATCTGAGAAATGGCTAGAAGCCATGAAGGTAGAGATGCAATCCATGTATAACAACCAAGTTTGGGAGTTAGTAGATTTGCCTCAACACAGTAAAGCTGTTGGGTGCAAATAGGTCTTCAAGAAGAAGACAGACATGGATGGAAAGGTGCATACTTTTAAAGCAAGGCTAGTGGCAAAAGGTTTCACGCAAACTCATGGTGTTGACTATGATGAAACTTTTTCCCCAGTAGCAATGCTTAAGACTATTAGGATTCTTATGGCCATATCAGCATATTTTGATTAATGAGATATGGCAGATGGATGTCAAAACCGCTTTCCTTAACGGGAGACTGACAGAGGATGTATACATGATACAACCGGATGGTTTTGCGGATCCAAAGAACCCTAATAAAGTATGCAAGTTGCTTAAGTCCATCTATGGACTGAAGCAAGCATCTAGAAGCTGGAACTTACACTTTGATGAACGCATCAAAGAGTTTGGTTTTACCAAAAGTGAGTTCGAGTCGTGTGTTTACACTAAATTCAGTGGGAGCGCGGTAACCTTCCTAGTCTTGTATGTAGATGACACACTGTTAATAGGAAACAATATACCAGTATTACAAGGAGTAAAATCCTGGTTAGGTAAGTGTTTCCAGATGAAGGACTTGGGAGAAGCTGCTTATATACTGGGTATAAGGATCTATAGGAATAGATCTAAGCGGCTTATCGGACTTAGTCAAAGTACGTATATTGACAAAGTCGTGAAAAGATTCAAGATGGATGAATCCAAGAAAGGATTTATTCCTATGCAATCTAGCACGATTTTGAGCAAGGCTCAGTGTCCTGTGTCTAGTCAAGATCAGGACAAGATGAAATTGATACCATATGCCTCGCCAGTTGGTTCAATCATATATGCCATACTGTGTACTAGACCCGATGTTGCCTATTCTATCAGTGTCACGAGTAGATATAAGCAAAATCCTGGTGAAGCTCATTGGGTAGCCGTTAAGAATATTCTCAAGTATCTGAGAAGGACGAAAGACATATTCCTAGTTTATGGAGGTTCGATGGATGAGCTCAGTGTAACTGGTTACACTGATGCTAGTTTCCAGACCGACAGGGACGACTTCAGGTTGCAGTCAGGATTTGTCTTTACCCTAAACGGAGGATCCATGTCTTGGAAGAGTCAGAAGCAAGATACAATAGCAGATTCTACTACAGAGGCAAAGTATATTGCGGCAAGTGATGCGGCAAAGGAAGCTGTCTGGCTGAGGAATTTTATCTCGGATCTTAGAGTTGTTGCCAGTATCTCTAGACCGATCGATATACTCTGTGAAAACTCAGGGGCTGTGGCGCAAGCTAAAGAGCCTAGAGATCATCAGCGGACTAGGCACGTACTCAGAAAATATCACCTCATCCGAGAGATCATTGGAAGAGATGATATTAGATTTCAAAAGATACCGACGGACGACAACGTTGTTGACCCGTTGACAAAGCCGCTAGTTAGGGCTAAGCATGAGAGGCATGCGAGTTCTAGAGGAATGCAGTACTTAGAACATAGCAGCTAGTTCGTGTTTTTTGATTACTACTATAGATGTAACTTGGAACTCTTTTATTATGTAATTACATTTCATGGGATTGAAATAGGAGGTTTTTGCATAATTGTTTCTAGTTGTCTATTTTTAGCATGTTTAACCCATCCATGACAAGTCAAGTGATGAATTGTCTAAATGCCCGTAGCTACTTAATGTAGTGGGAGCTACATTAGGGAGGTAACGCTATTATGGATATTTGATGATTTATTCGGGTATGGATAAAAGCACAAGGTTGTGACCAAATATTCATAGATATTTATCAGGGGATAAGTATTGGGGTGATCCGCATCAAGTTTACTTCATGGAGCGTTAACATAAGTAAACTTGATAGGTTGTCCTTAGACCTGAGATTTTTGGTTTGGGGCATGGTAACTTCTGTACTTTAGCATGTTCTAATGTCACGCCGTAACAGGGTGATTATAAGGGGCTTGTCTAGGTGCAGCGGAAGCCATGTGCTCAAATTGCAAATAGTCAAGATGGGATTTGCACCACCTTTTTAGGAGAGATATTTTCTGAGCTCCTCGACGATTAAGACTACTGAAAATGTGTGGCCGCACTCGGTTAGAATGATAGTTTTTCTTTCGGTAAACCGTAATTGCAGAGTGTCGAAATCAGAGTCGAGAAAATCTGAGTATTTAATAAGATCCGTGCTCCATGTCAAATACTCACATTACAGAATATCGCGATGCAAAAGGAAAAGCCTAGATAATCCAAGGCGTGGATTATGTCTCTAGATATAAGAGATCTCATAGTCTGGTTAACCTAAGCGTCTGGCTAGGGACCTCCTTAGGCCAACGATGTACAAGGAGTGTTACTTATCTTACACAAGTGGGAGTCTGTTAGATTATGTGCAGAGATAGATAACATGTATCATCATGTCCAATACTATGTGACACTAAAGGATCACACTGCTACACACCCAATTAGAACCTTTTTGATTTTACCTGTTTGTGTATCACAATAATTAATAGTTTAATTAATTATTGAGAAAGAGAAAAATAATAAAAGTTATTTATTATTTAAAAAGGAGAAGTTAATATTTAGTTTAAATATTAACGGGACCAATTAATTAATAGTTATTAATTAATTAGAAAGGTCGAGGGTATTTTCTGTAATTGATTAATAGTTTAATTAAAGTTGGGTTTTAATTAAACGGGCTTGGGCCTAATAAGGGTTTATTATATAAACTTTATTTGACCTCATTAATCAATAAGTTAATCACATAAGAAAAGAAGATAACCCTAAGGCTCTCCCTTCTCTCTCTCTAATCGGCGGCCGAAGCCACCTCCTCCTTTGGGGTCGATTGCCGGCGGCGGTGGTACAGACACACACGGATCGCGTTTTTGATCCAAGGTTTAATCCTTAGGCGGTCTAGCAGCCAGTTCAAGGTGGTGCAGTAGCAGTGGATAACATGCAGCTGTCTAGAGGTTTAAAAGAAAGTTTTGATTTTCATTAAGGTATAACTTTTTAATCCTCTTCTTCATTCTACGTTTTCTATACGAGTTAGATGAGATCACTGGAGTGGGTTTTAATCCGCTGTGCATGTTATAATATGTTTTTATACCCTACAAAACCCTTCACCAGCGACCCACCAGCTCGTTGAATGCGAGTGACCTTGACCAATAATTATGATTGGTTCTCGCAGTTCTTGTTTATCTCCCATATATCTTTTATCCCTTATCTTTCAAAGTTTCAATATTAATAAAAGATTAACATTAATCAATTTAATATTTTTTTTATAATTCTTATTTATACGTACGTATTTTATAATTATTTGATATACTTTTGTTAGTGTTTAATATATATATTTTTGTAAAGTTAGAATGTAAGTTTAGTTATTATTATTTAGACCGGTTAAAAAGATTATTTAGCTGGTGGTCTAATTACGAAATCTTATTACCGGTCTTTAAAAGGTGTTTATAGACCGGTTTTCGTGTTAACTCCCCTCGGAAGCATATTAAGCCCGGTTTAAACCGGTCTTGATGTTTATAGACCGGTTTTTATGCTATCTTCCCTCGGAAGCATTATAGACCGGTTTTCATTCTAAGACCGGTTTAAAAACCGGTTTTTATAAGGTGTTTATAGACCAGTTTTCATTCTAACCCCCCCCCCCCCCTCGTTTACACTAACCCCCCCTCGTTTACACTATCGAGACCGGTTACGTTACTCTTTCCTTCTTGTTTCAAGACCTATATTTTGTCATCTAGACCGGTTTTTAGTGGTTTTATTAAGAAAAACTAGTTTTAATATACTATTTATTTAAAATTAAAAATCATATGAATGGTGGTCATAAACAACGGTTTCTATATGTATTTTTTTAGTTTTTGCATTTTGGGACAATACCTTTTTTCAAATTACAATGCAACACCACGAATTACACCAAATAGCATTATAATATAAAAAAAACATAAACTTAACTTTACATATCAAAATTTAAAAAGTTCGAACTGAAATCAATGATATTGTCACTCAAACATAGCATGACAAATGATATGTACTCAATTTACAACTAATAAGAATAAGACCTAAGTAATTTTTCGTGAAATTACTTGGTATTAGTGTGTTAGATTCAAACTTCAACTCTATAATCTTCATGTTTGCGTAACATCAATAATAGCTACTTTCCCAAATACTCGCTCCGAATCTCTTTCAATTCTTGTTCATTGTCCTTAATCTTCCTTGCCATTAGCTTTAAAGACTCTGGAAAACATAGTTTTAACTAGCGTCTAGTTAGTCGAGACATAATTATTAATTAAGACTAAAAAATATATATATTAATATTATAATCTTCTAGTATAAACTACTAAAAGACCACCACAAAAGACATTTAAAACACACACACCATGTCTATAGCAATAAGTCAAAGACATTCAGTATAATAACACCTATCGTACACATGAAAAACCAACACAAACACTTGTTAAAAAATAAGTTGGATATCCAAGTTTTACACAAGTAGATTAAGTAAACAAACCTGGTCAATATCACATATTGTGTGCCAGAGATTAACAACATCATTTAACTCTTCCTTGGTAAAAGCCTTCATAGTGGTCCAAGGATTCTAATATAGAAAAAAATTAATATATATACTTTCACTAAAGATATTTTTGTAAATAAATTTTAAAATTCAAAAAGGACAATACTTACTTTAGATGGGAATTCATACATGCGTTTCGTAACAAAGTCATATATATATCTCATCATGTAATATCCGCATTCACAACCATCATTTTGCTTATTACAGTGCTTGTTAGTGGAAAAAATAAATACATAAAACATTTATCTAAATCAGTGAAATTATACATAATACAAATTTACCTCAAGTAAATTTCATTTCAGACCGCTACCAAGCACCCTGAAAATACACACCTTTAGGATATATAGTTTCACTTAAAATATGCTAACTATTATAGGAAATACTTACTCGATCAAACAATTTGTGAATTTGTATTGCTTCTCTGATTTTGAACCAGTTTTGTTGATGGAATCTAAAATATATACAGTTCCTTGCTTTTTGTGTATGACATACATAACCCAATGTTGGCTGATAGTTTGTAAAAAAAAATTAGTAATACAATAATCATGCTTTATAAATTAAAAAACTAGTACCTTTGAAAATATGCACCTAGAAAAAACTCAATTTTAACGTTTCTTTCATCATATAAGACATCCCTCAAATAAGCTAACACTTCTTCTCGTTGTCTCGTGATAAATACATCACAAATAGTATTGGGCATCAAGAAAAACACCCTCTCCTTAGCTACCAAATCCACGCCCTAAAACCATAACACAACATATATAGTAAAATGTTTATTAGTAAAACAACAAGAAAGACAAGTAAACCATAACAATATCTATTAAACATACCACTCAAACCAAGTTATGACTCCCATATCTAGCCATTTATTTGTCCACAAGTCATACACATCACGGGCGTCAACAATGATATTAACCTCTTGATCCTTTATCCCAAAGATCTCATCCATTGGAGAAACTATTATCACATAAGGTGAAGTAGGATCATATCGAAACATCCATTTTCTATAGCCATCAAATAAAGTCCGTCCTCTTTCAACTAAATTATCATGCAATCTTAGCAATTTATAAGACATTTCTCTTTTTCTCTCTTTTTCATCTTCATCGCTTTTATTTTTCTTTTGTAGTGCATCTTTTTTTTCTCTTCTTCCTTTTTTCTTGTCTCTTCCTTTTTTCTTTCCTCTTCTTTGTCCTAAACAGCAAAAACTATTAATATATTTTCAAGTAATTACCACAAACGCAATTCTAACAAGCAATGTGAAGCAATAAAAAGACAATAAGATATTCTAGACCTCATGACACTCGTAGATTTAGACATGGAAGAAGGGGAGTCAGCGTTTGATTGGGGGTGGTTACTGTCTTCTTAATCACGCGGATACGTGGCACAGGCCATTGAATAAAACTACCCGTTGTTTGACCTAATGTCACAATTTCTTCACCAACAGGCACAAGTATTTTGAAGTCTACGTACTTGTCATAAACAAAATCTATAGACACCTTCATGTAAAATGGTAGTATAGGAGAACCATGAAGTACACCATCTTTTGTCGGATGCACCATGCCCCGAGCAATCTCATTTTTAAAATCTTCACCCTGTGGGTCAAATAAAGCAACCTGTCGTGGCTCCTATAAAACATGAACATGTAGAATTTATTAGTCGAGGTGACAATTTTATGTAACATGTAATAACTAGATTATATACCGTAATATCTTGTAGTCATTGTAGCTTTGGTGGTTGCTGAGTTTGCAACGGCTGTCGATTGATTTGAGGCGTTGGAAATGGATTGTTTTGACCTTTTCTACTCTCTACAAGATTCTTCTGTAAAACTGTAATTTGTTCCTTGTACGCAGCCTCCATCTTCTTCAAGTTGTCTTGATGTTGCTTCTCCTTTTGTAGATTATCAGCTTCTTGTTGTTTTCGTTGCTCTTCTAATGCCTCTTTTAGTTGTTCATTAAATAACCTTTTCACTTCTTCTTTCAATTCTTCTCGATCAATTTTGCTCATTTTTTTTACGTGAGCATATTTCGGTATCCCCTTTCTCCAACTTATATTAATTCCTACACCTCTAGTGCGGCCCGGATGCTCAGGTCCAAGTACATTAATCAATGGGTCAACTCTAGAATCATCAAGCCCTTGAGAAATTTTTTGATCACACTCAATCTGTAAGTTTATACAATAAAAAATTAATAAAATTCATATAAAAATATTAGAATTTTAGAAAAAACTATATATCTTACACACTAAAAGCTAGTGTTTAGGAGCTCTTTTGGCAACTTTAACTGATTAACTTGAAATCTGATCAGGTTGATCCAATTAACACCTCTTTATAACAGTAGACGTACTAATAATAATATATTTACCAATTTTTATGCAATATCAGAAACATCAGGCAACAAAGTCCTCTTTCCTTCTTCATTGAGACGAGTTCTAGCCAATATCCAGTTTTTGGCGCGTTCGTCCTGGATATTATGGTACTTAGTCCTCCATTCTTCACTGTTTCTCCTTTTCCCATATCTCTTGGTAGCCACGATAACCTTTTCTGCCAAGACGTGCACGATTGACATGGCCCTGGGCGTTTAATCGTCCTTGCATACGTTTTTCCTTCAAACAAAAGTATTACGAATTAACAAGAAACAAATTTTGTATAAATTAAAATGGTAAACAAGTATACCTGTTTTTCAGGTGTGTCTTCCCTCCTCAAGAATTCTTCCCAAGTTTGTTCAGATATATAAGTGTATCTTTCACAAGGACTTCTTCCTAAATCCATGTAGTTACTCTTTAAGTATGTCCTGAATCTCTTCCAAACATTATTGCATGCTAAGAGAGTGTTCTCTTTCGCAAAATCATCCTCTAATTTAAAGTGATCATGTCATGTAAACCGAATTATAAGTTATAACCCTACTTTAAGTTGCAAAACTATCATATGTAAATTAATTGTTTATACCTTGATGATTAACCATAAAGCATCTTTTTCCTTATTGGGTACTTTATGCCAACTATCATGGTTAATACTAATCCTCATCCTAGTGTATATTCTCATTTGTGTGGCAAACTCCTTTTGGTATTCGTTTACACATTGCCCAAGTGTATTGAATTCAACATCATCACTATCTTTAGGTTTAGGATCTTTAGACTTGCTAGGTCCCCTCCTTTTTCTTGGTCTTTCTTGATTTTCATCGTTTTGGTTTTGGTCCTAAAAACCAAACACGTAAGTGAAATATTGATAAACTAATTGAGATATAGTAAAAGAAAATAATAAAGATAAATAAACATACCAAGTAGTCCGTACAAATGGAAATAATAATCCAAAACGCCTCTTTGGTTGGAGAAATCAACTAGAAAATCTATATTAAATAACCAACAAAGAAACCAAACAATATAAAATGGACATGAAACACTGATATCAAAGTTAGATCAATAGTTATAAACATAAAAATGTCAAAAGAGAAGGAGAATGGGCTCATTAAAAAAACCAAAAAACTCACAAAACCATGACCTTACTGGATGTGGACCAAATTTGGAGTCCACTATAATTTCATTATAGTGGCATTTTCGTTCATCATGGTTCATTAAAAAAACCAAAAAACTCACTTGTTTCTTTTTCACAATTTCACACATCCTCGTGCTGATTGTGGTTATCACTACCTTACCTTACAAATATTAGTTCTAGCAATTATTCATAGTAACACATAATAACCAAGTAAAGCATACATATACTAAAATCCTTTAGAGAGATGCAACAAGTTAAATCACCTTAATCGATTGTAAACGAGCACCTTGCAAGTCGGTCAACAACCTCAGTTCAGGTGTTTTAGTTACCGTCAACTGAGGGAAAAGGATATCATATTGGGGACAAACACCTAGATTCTTCCTTATGTGAACCTGCAGAAACAAAAAATAAATAAATATCATATAAAAACTAGAAGGTTATGGTTCCAAATAATAGTTTGGAACCATAGCTAGTCTACAGACAGACACCCAAACATGTGCGATCTTATCCATATACATCGACCTAAGTCTGACTAGGGAATCACCAAGTGAATTTACCCAGATATAATTTTAGTGAAATTATTGCATGTAGTTGTTGAAAAAACCAAGCGAGGATAAAAAAAAACGCAAAAGATTAACTAGTAGCTTCTTATGGATGACTAATTAGAACCCTAAATACAAAAAGTATGCTTCATACCACCAAAGGTACAAAATCACTTACAAATAGTTAGCGAAGAACAGATTTTGAAGACTCCGTCAATTTGGTGATGAACCCCTGCGATTTTGAAGAGATGGCCAACAAAGAACAGATCGTTTGAAGAGATGAACTGCGAAAAGATTAGCCCTAATTTTTTTATCGTAAGGTATCAGGGAAGCAACACTATAGCTAATAGGAGTCAGTTACGGAAATAAGAGGCGTCAAAATAATGAGCGGGAAAACAAAATTGCTTAAGCCTCGTGAAAAATATGATAAGTTCTTACTACGGATAAAAAAATTTAATACGGATAAAAAAATTTATAATTTACCCATGTATAAGTTAAAACTTATGTCAAGATTATAAAGCTTATCATAATCTTGACATAAGTTTTTAATACTTTGACTCTAAAAAGTTAAAATTGATTTTTTGATTTAAACTAATTAAATAATTATGATTAAATCTTTTATTAAATGGAGGGTTCAGATTATCTAATAATTTTTTTCCAATTAGTATTTTATATATATTAGAAGATTATCGGATAAAAAATTACTAGACTTAAATTTTGTTAACTTAAAAAAAGGAACATACTAATATTATATGTTTATGGAAATAATACCGCAATTAGTAGAAATGTCAAACTACTATTCCTTCATCATGATCGTTTCTTAAATAAGTAGTATCATTGAGAGTATCAATTGAAGGCGTAACTCCAATAGAAAATGGAGGTAATTCGTCAAATTGATCGTATTCTTCCTCGTCCACGACATTGTCAACACCAACTATACGCCGTTTACCAAAATAGACAATGCTCCATCTTGAATCATTCGGGTCTTTGATAAAAAACACTTGGCTTGCTTGTTTTGATAAGATGAATGGTTCAGATACATATGCATTTGTCGAAATGTCGACCATTGTGAAACCATGTGCATCAACTTTTACTCCTCGGTTATTGTCGACCCATTTGCACTTGAACAACGGAATTACGAACGAGTGATAATCCAATTCTCATATTTCTTGAATCACACCATAATATGAATTTTTTGCCACCCTCAATCTTTCTTCGCGATTTATTATAGAGAATTCCGTCGTTGAGGCTACTATACTTACTCCACTATTTTGTAGCGTACTTTTCCCATCTTGTTCCTTGGTGTAAAATGTATATCCGTTAATGTCATAACCCTGGCACTTTATGACGCGTTTGGGGCCGAATCCTAGATGTTCCACCGTTTTATCAACATTTGAAAGTGTATTTCTCACCTTTTCCCGTAACCAGTCTGAGAACGTTCTATTATGCTCCGTAGTTAACCATACCGAATTCTTCTGAATGTTTTCCTTTTTTAGCAATGACATGTTGTAACACCGGGTTTCACGAGCTTAAAATCAGTAATAATTTAAAACTTTTTAAGTATACTTATCAATACGTGCAGCGGAAACTAAACACTGATTATAATATATAAAGTGTAATTATCCAACTTGGCGATTATAAACATCAAAAGGCAAGTCTCAAAACAAACCGGTATTACCCAACTATAAACCGACCACCGGATCACAACTAATTACAACAAGAAAGTGTTCCATAAAAGCTAAATATATTTACCCACAAGCACCCGCCTCGCCAGGCTGCCTAAATCTTTACCTGAAAAAGGGTAAAACATGAACCGGTTAGCTACACTAGCTAGTGAGTACAGATTACACATAAGTATCAATAAGCATGCTATCACAATACTGGAAAAGCACACAAGGCTATCCTATCACATCGCGGAGTGCCAACATGTCAGAAGGAGTCATATCTCGCGGGGTTGCAAGTCCCGCTCAACAACTCCAACTGGGGAATCAGCAACACCAATCCACATTGGTGGGGGAAGCGAAGAGCAGCCCACCGAGCGCGTTACGGAGCCACCTGGGCTCAAACTAGGCCTTGATTATTACCAAGACCTTTCTATTGTCAAGGAACGGTGGTCCTGCAGAACCTGAGACACGGTATGCACCACCGAGCCACCGTTGATCCCGAATAACCAGCCATCTAGGCCCTCAAGGGATCCAGCCGCAATATAGCCAGCTGACCTCAACCGAGTTGGAAACTATAAGTAGTTTCCCGAGTGTCCGGACATAAGTACATAAACAATAAGTGATCCAATCACGATCCAATATCATGCGCGCATATAATCACAGCCAGTACTGTTCATACTAGAGAACAGGACATGCGAGTATAACTTAATCATAACATACACTTACCACATGATTCACGTTACATACTTTTAGTCACTGACAATATAACACTGTAGCATGGCATATCACGTTATAACATACCTTACGTACACACATGTGGGAGCACCAATTACACATTAAAAACACAAAGGGGTTAGCACTACTTACTGAGCCTCATGGGAAACCGGTACTCACATTAAGTTCACGATTAGCTAACACAACGATCAACGCCTTCCTGTCCTTCAAGAACGCCTAACATGTCACACAATACTGGGTTATTGCTTACACTCAACAACCTTCATTTAAAATACACGTCACAATTCTAATATCACTGGAAAGGGTCCTACGGCCGCAGAAAATAAGGCGGGCTGCAGAAGACCAAACAACCCTACTACGGCCGTAAAGAACATCCCCTACACCCGCAGAGGTAGTTCTTTGGGTTCCTAAGGTCGTAGGATATGTACCCACGCCCGTAGGCTTTGTTCCTTCACCCGTAGGTGGTAAACTACATAAAACACACTCCTACGGCCGCAGAAACCTTTTCCTACGGCCACAGAAGGCTTAATTTCAATAACCCTGAAAAACACCCTCCTACGGCCGTAGGAACATTCTCTTACGGGGATAGGAACTAAATTTCTACAAATCTGAAAAACACTCCTCCTACGGCCGTAGGAACATTCTCCTACGGGGGTACTAGGTTCCTGCACAGCAGGCCTTCGTCTCTGTTCGCGAAACAGCCCTGCAACTTTGATTTTTAACACATAATTAGACCAAAACTCGTTTCCAATTGCTCAGACTCATTGTTTACCATCACTTGAAGTTTACAAACACATTTGACAAAATTAAACAACACAAGAACACATCAAACACCATCCAAATGGTGTTTCTTGCTCATGAACTCAAAACTAGGGGTTTCAATGAAATCACTTACAAATCAGTGGAAGAATAGCAACTACAACTCGATTTTGCTACTGGAATTGCTTGAAACCAAATTGTCTTCTTGATTTCTAACTCAAAACTCCAAGAGCAAGTGTGTGTAGGTTTATGCTCATGTATGTGTGTGTTTGTATGCACTGTGTTTGTAACAAATGAAGGGATAAGGAATTATTATGAACCGACCCTGTGGTTTATTAAATAAATCCCGGGTATTTTGTTCCCCTTTCCAACTTATAACTTAACACACACCAACCCGTTTCAACTAACGGGGATATCTACGGAACCATTACGCGAAACCATTTAATATTTTATTACTTTTACTTACTAACTCAACTTTTATATAACACCTCGCGTATCCACATTAACTAACAAAATATCATTTAATCACTACAATATTTAATTAAAGTCAAGGTACAACCCCTTGAGCAAGAGGTACAACTAGATACTACTAGGCCCATTTTCAGGATGTTACAAATCTACCCTCCTTAAAGAGGATTCCGTCCTCAGAATCTAACCTCGATCACACACATAATCATAAATTATTTTCACGATGCTGCGTTAAGCAACAACCGTAATTGATACTACAACACAAAACTGTATTCATTTCTCTAACTACAAGGCTACAGTACATAACATGTACACATCTTACTTATACACGTCTCACTTAACTAAAAGAAACTACATGCAACACTTCAACTTTACCTAGTTAACCAAAACCTCCACTATTCCTTCGATACCTACATAACACTTCCAACTAGTTAGGACACTCCGAAGAGTCGTGCCCGTATTGGCTACACTCGTAACAGAACTTACCCAAACACTCTTTCTTGATAAACCGTTCAGGTTTTCACTTAATATCATCCCGATTACACTTTCACAATTCTCTTCTAATTACCTCTACCTTTACATTAATTGAAACGCATTTATCTTACTCGTTTACTTTAATCTGTCACGTTTATCATTATTCTCTTTAATCCCCACAATACACACTATCTAACACATTAAGAGAACTAATCACTCCAATAATAACATTCGCTTAAGAAAACATACTAGCAACAGTTTCACTATTTATCATTCTTCCACTTATTACCAAATTCAATCTTAGTACAACTGACAACTTTAATTATTCGTGGTATTACGTATTCCTTCTTAATTTATCTTTCACATTTAAACAACAAGGCAAATACGAATACCATTTTCTTACCGTCTTCACAAATTTACACAAAGGTACCTCTAAACTCGTCACTATCAATAATAATTTCAATAACATAACCAACAACTATTACTGCTTGGTATTAACAAACCTTACTTTAAACGAGTCAGTACACAGGTCAGACATTAACAACCTTTTACAAAACCATTAACTTACAACTTTTCGAACACAAAACTACCGACTCTTAAACTTACTAATACAGTTACAACAAAACTACCCAAAAAAAAACTTATAACTATCCTTCATTTCCTGCTGACTTCCTATGTCATCACTGAGGACGCCTTTCTTTTGTCACAGGGAGTATATTTGTTCTTTGACCAGAGGAAGATTCGTCTACTCTCTTGCCTCGTCTTGCAGTACATCTTATGCCCCGGTTTAAGACATTTAAAGCACACTCTTTCTTTAAACTCGCATTCAACTCCCATATGTCCCATACGTCCACATCCCAAACATCTGGTAGTAGCTTATGTACAATCTCCGGTGTGATAAGTGCGGCATTTACAACACCAAGGACCATTAAACCTCGGCCTTTTTGAGGAATCAGATTTCTTTACCGCAGAGGATTGTCCTTCTAAGGAAACAAACAGCGGTAATTTTCTCTTCTTACTCTTATTCGCTTGATCACTTTTATAGCGAAGACATTCTTCTTCTATCTGCAGTGCTATCTGAAATGCTTGTTTCAAGCTTGTAGCGGTTTTAACGCAAACACGATGTCCGATCGGCAAGATATTTGCAAATTTCTGTATTTTAGAGTTTTCATCAGACAACAACCTTGGAAGAAACTCTAATTTATCTTTAAAAGCCTTGATCAAGTCTCTCATGGATTGATTTCCTTTTTGGAGCTTGTTAAGTTCTTGCTCTACGTACTCTTCATTGAAATCAGTACAATACTTGATTATCAACTTCTCTCGAAATTGTTCCCAAGTCAATGTACCTAGCACTTTCTTACTACCCGAAACTTCCGCAGCGTTCCACCACGAGACAACACTACCTTTCAACATGTATATTGCGTATTCCACGCGATACTCCGGTGCACTTTTGCAAAACTCAAAAATCTCCTCCATCTCTCGAAGCCATCGAGTAGCAACAGAAGGGTCGTCACTACCGCTAAAACTAGGAGGTTTACAGAAAAGAAATTCTTGGAAAGCGTTATACTTATCATCTCTTCTCTTAATCGAATGAGACAACATCTCTTTTGTCTGCTGCAGCTCTATTTCCAGCCGTCGAATGTAGGCCTCCCGCCCCTGCTCACGTTTCAAGTCCTCGGTATAATGGCGAAAAACTTCGTCTCCCACTTCAAGACGAAGGCGAGCCATTCTATCTCCCGCTAGCAACATGTCTTGCTCAGTACTATTTTGCTGCTCCGACATTGTAATCTACTACTGGTAAGGAAGGAAGTATGTAACGTGCAACTTATTCTCAAACCACTAACACTACAAGTTAGTTCACAACACATAGTAATCACACAACACTCACACTCAACCCCAATTATCCCACAAGGAACACTTAACGATGATCGGGCCCGAGTTTCAGATTGAATACTTTTACAAGTACCCGATTCACTCAAACTTAGGCTCTGATACCTAATTGTAACACCGGGTTTCACGAGCTTAAAATCAGTAATAATTTAAAACTTTTTAAGTATACTTATCAAAACGTGCAACGGAAACTAAACACTGATTATAAAATATAAAGTGTTATTATCTAACTTGGCGATTATAAACATCAAAAGCCAAGTCTCAAAACAAACCGGTATTACCCAACTATAAACCGACCACCGGATCACAACTAATTACAACAAGAAAGTGTTCCATAAAAGCTAAATATATTTACCCACAAGCACCCGCCTCGCCAGGCTGCCTAAATCTTTACCTGAAAAAGGGTAAAACATGAACCGGTTAGCTACACTAGCTAGTGAGTACAGATTACACATAAGTATCAATAAGCATGCTATCACAACACAGGAAAGCACACAAGGCTATCCTATCACATCGCGGAGTGCCAACATGTCAGAGGGAATCATATCTCGCGGGGTTGCAAGTCCCGCTCAACAACTCCAACTAGGGAATCAGCAACACCAATCCACACTGGTGGGGGAAGCGAAGAGCAGCCCACCGAGCGCGTTACGGAGCCACCTGGGCTCAAACTAGGCCTTGATTATTACCAAGACCTTTCTGTTGTCAAGGAACGGCGGTCCTACATAACCTGAGACACGACGTGCACCACCGAGCCACCGTTGATCTCGAATAACCAGCCATCTAGGCCCTCAAGGGATCCAGCCGCAATATAGCCAGCTGACCTCAACCGAGTTGGAAACTATAAGCAGTTTCCCGAGTGTCCGGACATAAGTACATAAACAATAAGTGATCCAATCACGATCCAATATCATGCGCGCATATAATCACTGCCACTACTGTTCATACTAGAGAACAAGACATGCGAGTATAACTTAATCATAACATACACTTACCACATGATTCACGTTACATACTTTTAGTCACTGATAATATAACACTGTAGCATGGCATATCACGTTCTAATATACCTTACGAACATACATGTGGGAGCACCAATTACACATTAAAAACACACAGGGGTTAGCACTACTTACTGAGCCTCATGGGAAACCGGTACTCACCTTAAGTTCACGATTAGCTAACACAACGATCAACGCCTTCCTGTCCTTCAAGAATGCCTAACATGTCACACAATACTGGGTTATTGCTTACACTCAACAACGTTCGTTTAAAATACACGTCACAATTCTAATATCATTGGACAGGGTCCTACGGCCGCAGAAGATAAGGCCTACGGCTGCAGAAGACCAAACAACCCTACTACAGCCGTAAAGAACATCCCCTACACCCGCAGAGGTAGTTCTTTGGGTTCCTAAGGTCGTAGGTTATGTACCCACGCCCGTAGGCTTCGTTCCTTCACCCATAGGTGGTAAACTACATAAAACACACTCCTACGGCCGCATAAACCTTTTCCTACGGCCACAGAAGGCTTAATTTCAATAACCCTGAAAAACACCCTCCTACGGCCGTAGGAACATTCTCCTACGGGGGTAGGAGGTTTCTGCACAGCAGGCCTTCGTCTCTGTTCGCGAAACAGCCCTGCAACTTCGATTTTTAACACATAATTCGACCAAAACTCGTTTCCAATTGCTCAGACTCATTTTTAACACACAATCAACCTGTTGCTAGAATTGAAGCCATAAGGTTGTTCCTAGTCTATGCATTTGATTTGCCTGATATCTTGCACAAACACATGTAGCAAACATGATATCAGGTCTACTAGCTGTCAAATAGAGTAATGAACCTATCATTCCTCTATAGGTAGACTGACACACAGACTTAACATTTGAGTCTTTACTCAACTTGACAGCTAGTGACATGGGTGTTCTCATGGTTGAACTTGAATCAAAACCATACTTCTTTATGAAATCAAAAACATACTTGCTTTGATTGATGAATATTCCATCAGGCTTTTGTTGAATTTGTAGACCTAGGAAATATGTCATCTCACCCATCATACTCATCTTGTACTTTTGTGACATTATTTTGGAGAACCAATCACACAGAGATTCATATATAGAACCAAAAATAATGTCATCCACATAGATTTGTACAAGAATCACATGCCCTTTACTCTTTTTGGTAAAGAGTGTCTTATCTATACTACCTCTGGTGAAATCAATGGATAATAGATAAGTGGACAGTGTATCATACCAAGCTCTTGGAGCTTGTTTAAGACCATACAAAGCGTTGTCCAACTTATAGACATGATGTGGAAACTTTGAACTTACAAATCTAGGAGGTTGTTTCACATAGACTTCCTCCTGAAGTTTTCCATTAAGGAAGACACTTTTCACATCCATTTGATAGACTTTGAAGTCTTTATATGCTGCATAGGCTAGGAACAACCTTATGGCTTCAATTCTAGCAACAGGGGCAAAGGTCTCATCATAATCAATTCTCTCTTCTTGCTTATACCCTTGTGCTACCAGCCTGGCTTTGTTCCTAACTATCACTCCATCCTTGTCCATTTGATTTCTATAGACCCACTTAGTGCCTATAATTGAATGATCTTTGGGGGCAGGGACAAGTTTCTAGACTTTGTTTCTCTCAAACTCATTTAATTCATCTTGCATAGCTTCAATCCAATCCTCATCTTCTAAGGCTTCTTCAGTCTTCTTTGGTTCCATATGAGATAGGAAACCAAAGTGAGCAGCATAGTTAGCTATAGCCTTAGATCTGGTCATGACCTTTTCTTGGACATTTCCAATAATTTGATCTTAAGGATGATCTTTAAGGAATTTAAACGTTGTAGTTGGAGAGTCTGGTTCTGAATCTGAGTGATGTTGAGAACTCTGATATGAACACACATCCTCAGTCTCAACAGTAGCATTGTCAACAAACTGATGATCACTGAGATTCTCAGTCTGAGTGACTTCAACTCCAAATGGATTGACGAACTCATCATCCTTCTCAGCTTGAGAATCCATTTGAGCATGTGATGGACACACATCATCATGACAATCATTTCCCATGACATACATAGGATTTGATAAGTTGGTTTCCTTAGGCCTTTCCAGCTCACTCAGACTTACAAAGTCATCTTGACTCTTATCAGCTTGATCAAAATAGTCTTCATCAAAAGAGACATGAATTGACTCTTCTATGGCCTTTCTCCTAGTATTATATATCCTATAAGACTTGGAGATTGAGGAATAACCAACGAATATTCCAAGATCAGCTTTAGGTTCCAAGTTATGGAGCTGTTCTCTTTGATTCAACACATAGCACTTTGAACCAAAGATATGGAAATAACCTATGTTGGGCTTTCTAGACTTATACATCTCATATGATGTCTTTCCATGCCTTTTGACAATGATTGATCTATTCTGAGTATAACAGGCTGTACTGACAGCTTCATCCCAGAAATAGAGTTTCAATCCTGCCTCACATAGCATTGTTCTAGCAGCCTCAATCAAGGTTCTATTTCTCCTTTCAGCAACCCTGTTTTGTTGTGGAGTTCTGACAGATGAGAAATTTTGTAATATTCCTTTTTGTTCACAGAAGTTTTCAAGAGTTGAGTTTCTGAACTCAGTCCCATGATCACTTCTAAATTGCTTTACGGACAAACCTTTTTGCAACTCTTCCCTTTTGATGAAACTAATTATCTCTAGGGCAGCCTCACTTTTGGCTTTAAGGAATATTACCCAGGTGAATCGTGAGAACTCATATACTATCACCAGTGTGTACTTCTTGTCACTTAGGCTTGGAGTACTAATGGGTCCAAACATATCCATATGCAACATATGCAGTGGGTCTGTTATTGAAAAAATTTTCTTTCATTTAAAGGACCCTTTATGGTGCTTCCCTTGTTCACAAGCTGAGCACAATTTGTCTTTGACAAATGTGATCTTTGGTAATCCAGAGACTAACTTATTATTGGATAGCATATTTATGTATTTGAAGTTTAAATGAGATAAGTGTTTATGCATAACCAACTCAACTTAGGAACAGAATGGGAATACAAGCAGGTTTCATTATAGGGATCAACAAACTTTAGATCAAGTAGATACACATCTCTTTCTCTTTTAGCTATTAATACAGGTTTTCCCTTAGCATTATAAATTGTCCCTGCTTTCTTCCTAAAAGTAACAATATTATCTTCATCGAACAATTGACTGATACTAATTAGGTTGTGTTTGAGGCCTTTGACATATGCAACCCTCTGGAAAGTAACCTTGCCAGCTTGCATCTTCCCATAGCCTTTAGTTCTTCCATGGGAGTTGTCACCAAATGTTACTTTAGGACCTTCATCTTCTTGGAAATCACTAAGAAGTCCTTTCCACCCAGTCATGTGCCTTGAGTATCCACTATCCAAGTACCATTTACTTGAACCCTGCACATGATATGAAGACTAAACACATTAGTTTTGTTTGGGAACCCAGTTCTTGGTGGGTTCAAATGAGGAGCTCTTAGCATCTTCATCTGGTTGAACTGACTGGTCAGCTTGAGCACGAGCTGAGTCCTGTGTAGGCTGATCAACTTGTTCTTGTTCTGGCCTTGAGATTTATGCATCACAATCCTTAGCCTCATGACCTCTAATTCTGCACTTGTAGCATCTCCTTCTTCCAATGATTACAGGAGGTAGAGAGTCTAAAAACCCTTGTGAGAACTTACTCTTAGTCTTAGGATTGTGTGTGGTGGATAACTTTTCAACTTTCTTTGCAAGTTGATTTACTTGATGATAACTGACTTTGGACTTACCTTTGTCAGGTCTTTGTTTGTTATCCTTAGAAGTTTGACTAACAACCTTTTTTTCCATGACTTTGGACTTACCTCTGCCATGGTGACTGGACGCACCAGTTTTAACAGGTTTTGACTTACCACTGTTGATCTTCTTGGACTTACCAAGATCTACAAATTTGGACTTACCATTGTTGTGATTTGACCTCTGACTTACAGTGGTCTTCCTATTCTTGTAACTTCTCTCTGAGCCAGATAGAGAATGTTGTCTTTTGAAAGGATTTGGATTAAGCCTTTCTCTGACTGAAGTTCTTTGAATAAGCTGAGTGTCTAATATGTCCAGCACAGACTTACCATGCTGTTTGGATGTTGAGCACTCTTCTCCATGATCTTTAGCCTTTACAAACATATTGTATTTAAGGTTTTGACCATGTTTCTTCTCTGAGGCTGACTTCTGAGACTCAATCAGTAGTCTATCCTCCTCAGAGTCTATACTTGCTATCTCATCATCAGCTACATAAGCTGCTGTTTGATAGTCACCTCCAAGTACAACCTTTACCTGTTTAGGAATTTGTTGGTTTATGCACTTTTCAACAAGCTTTGATGACTTACACTGTAACAACCTCTTACCTGGCCTAGATTAGTTAAGGTAATTGATTAAATTAAGTTTGGTATTTAACATATTTATGTGGATAATTGTTATTATGTCTAATTAGTAAATAACTATTTGTTTATTAATTTTAAATAATTAATTTAAATTAATATAATTAGATAGTGGGTTTTGTAAGGTGGCCGGTTTTGGTGTTTAGCCACCACCTCACCATCTCTTTCTCACAATTACATGCAATTACCAAATTAAGTGTGTGTGTGTTCTTAAACACTCTCGGCCGAAAGAAAGAAAGAAGAAAGGAATCAAACCAATTTGATCATTAATCTTGCATGCAATTAGATTTCTGAATTCATAACACTAATAATGTTAGTTTACTGATTTGAATTGGTTAGTTGTTATTTGTTTTCGGTTTTTGAGTATTGATATGGATTCCGATTGATTTTGGCGAATTGATGAATTAGGATGAATGCATGATAGAATTTATGATTTATACATGTTATTTATATGTTTAGAATGATTCCTGGAAACATATATAACTTGCATGTTTAAAATCAGTAGTGAATTAAGTTAGAAATCAATAATGGGGATGAACACTTGAATTAGTCGGAATTGGGGTTTGAATGAGTCGGAATTGGTGAATTCCGACAGAATGACTCGGAATTTGATTAAATCCGACTAAACACTTATAGATTTTTCCCTTAACTCTTGTACTCGGAATTGAATTGGGTCGGAATCCGACTGATTATATAAGGACTGCCTTAGCATTTACTCGGAATCCCATTCTCTCAGAATTGTCATTTACTCGGAATCCTAATTACTCGGAATTGTACTTTTAATCGGAATTTGAATAATGAGTCGGAATTGTCCAATACTCGGAATTGATGAAAGCCCTAACATTATATCAGAATTCTATTACCTTGGAATTCAGTTGATCAGATTGTACCATTACTCGGAATTGAACATGTCTCGGAATTTGGTATTCAATCGGAATTGGATCATTTACTCGGATTATGCCTATGCTCGGATTTGGACTATGATTCTATCGGAATTTGGTCTTCTACTCGGAATCCTACTTTAATCGGATTTAAATACAGTCGGAATTGTTGATTTGAAGATAAACATGAATTGTATATCTATTTAGATTTATGTATGATGGATATATATATATATATATATATATATATATATATATATATATATATATATATATATATATATATATGTATAAGTGTATATACATGAGAACATGAATAAATATGATATTTATTATTGGATCAGTATTATGAATTGAATATTGACTTTGGTTACTTCAATCTCAGGAACTGCGAAGACTCAGTGAATTTAGTCATCTGAGTGTGCCAAGGTTTTGAAGACTTTGGTGAGTGGATTTATATCTTTTGATATATAGTATATGATATCCTATTTGGAATGCTCTTGTTTGGATTGTATATACATGTTATTTGGAGATCAGCATGATGTTGGACCTGTTGCTTGGGGAATTACCATATCAGATCTTGATGTATATTTGTTGTACACAAGAAGGCTGGTATTGTAATCCATGTTAGCTGGGCTACCGGTAAACCTTGGTTTTGGCCGACCTTGGTTGTAGGTGGTTGCAACACCGCCGGTTCTCCTGGGATTCATGAGCTATTTGAGTTTAGGCATGTTTGCCTTGTTTATGATTAGATATTGGTTCCCTCACTTAGCTTTGTGCTAATTGCCCACTAGTTTGTTTTGCAGATTCTCTTTGGTGAGCTTGATGCTTTTGGGCTGGGAATATGGACGGACCAATACTCTGATGTCAAGTTTTTGTTAGAGCCTGTTTTTGTATTAACACTGTAAAAGTCTTTGTACATCAAACAAGTTAACTTTTTGTATCTATTATGTAATTAAGATAATTATATGTAATTAGCTTCCGCGTGCAGTAAATTATATGTTTAAAAAGTACAGTGTTACATACACCAAGACTCAGTGACCTTTTGACGCTGGTCAGCTTTGTCTTTAGCTTCCTGAAGTTCTTCACTTAGAAGTTTGTTAATGTGTCTTTGACATTCAAGATCACATTGTGTTTTCTTACCATCATCAATGAGAGATTGATTTTCTTTAATCTCACCTTTCAGTTTAGCTATCTCAGCTTTAAGGTCATCTTGAGACTTAAGGCTGGTCTTGAAATCATTCAGCAGATAATCAAAAGCAAGACCCTTTTCTTCATCAGTTTAAGAGTAGAAATTACTGACCTTATACATGGAAGCAGGATCCCAATCACTGAGCTTGCTGTTTTCCTCAGCTTCCTTCTTGTCAGCTTCAAAGATTGATTCGGACTGACCATAATCAACCTCATCTAATTCTAACTCTTCATCTTCTTGAGCCATAAGACATACATCATCATCTGAGGTGGATGATTCTATATCCCATGTTTCAGCATATAACCCTTTTGCACTGGGTTTGTCTTCTGGCTTTCCTTTCTTAAGCTGAGTATACTTCTTCTTGTACTTTTCAGCTCTATAAGCATTCTTATCAATAACTAATGTTGATTCCACCTTCTTTGATCTGCACTCAGTAGCAATGTGTCCCTTCTTCTGATAGTTGAAGCACACAACATTCTTGGGATCAAAAGAACTCTTCCCTTTGCTCCTGTCAGATCTTCCTCTTCCCCTTTGAGCTCTTCTCAAACGTCTGGCTAACATTGCCATTTGCTCAGTGATATTCTGAACATCATCAGTATCACCTGAGTCTGAGTCTGAGTGGTCAGCTTGAGATTCTGACTCAGTCTCATATTCAAAAACTAGCGTCTTGGAACTTTTCTTCTTTTCTGTGCAACCAATGCAACTTCATTCTTATCCAAATACTCCTTGAGTTGTTGTTAAGAAGCTCTCTTGTGTTCAGTGATCTGTTCATGATTTAGCAAGAACCCATATATAGACTGTAGGTTGTACACATGCAGTGTTCCTCCAGCCCTCAGTGCTGTAGTTACATCATTAAACCTCTCTGGTAACACATCCAGAAATTTCAGCACAAGTTCAGCTTCATCTTTCATTACACCCACACTTAGTAGGTCATTTATCAAGCAGTGAAACCTTGTGAACAAATCAGACAAGGTTTCATTCTTCTTTGAGAAGAAGTTTTCGTAGGATCTGTTCAAATGATTCTTCTTCTGCTGCTTGACCAGATCTGTGCCCTCATAGGTAACACTCAGTGTATCCCAGATATCTTTTGAAGATTGACACCCAGTCACAGTACGCAAGATTTCATTAGTCAGGGCATTTGCTAGAACACTTTTAGCCTTATCATCCAGATTGAAGAGTTTCCAATCTTCATCAGTCCAAGATGCAATAGGCTTTCTTGTATCCTTTTCAGTTCTGCCAGGAGACGTATCACTGACAATGGCAGGAATCTTGGGGATGATTGGTCCTTTTGTAATGACATCGAACATACGAATGTCAATGGACTTGAGGAATAACATTGCTCTGAACTTTCACATAGGATAGTCAGAACCATCAAATATGGGACAACCTTTGGCAGACATCAGTGGAAAGTTTGAAGAATTGTTGCTTGTAGACATTGTAAACTTTCTCAGAATCTTGAACTTTCAACTTATGAAATCGTTTAGCCTGCTCTGATACCAGTTGTTGGTCCCTTGTATGAGGATAACAACAAGCAACAGATGTGTACAAGGGGGGGTTGAATACACTTTCTGCGGAAATTGAACAAATCAAATAAAAGTGTTACACAAAGTAAATCAAACCACAATCAATCAAATGCTTTTATTAAGAAGATGATTACAATGCTTTGAATAAGAAGATGATTACAATAACTATCAAGTAAGCAACTCTTGATATATAATCACCTAATATAAAACTCTCAATCTCTCAAACTTAGCTATCTATAATCAACTTATGATTATAGATACTGACGACTCTCTAAACAGGATTTACACACATTGATAACTTACCAATATCACAACTAATGTGATTATTCGAACACACGAACAACTTGGCAATATGTAGGTTTCTTGATCACGTTGAACTGACAAACAGTGATTCAAGAATCGTAACACATATGGTAAGGTTTGGCTCTGCAATACGTAGTTGTAATCGTCTCTTGAGTCGTACCTCTAAACTTATCAGGAGATAAGTATTTATAATCATGTTCCTACGGTTCCTAACAAACTGGACTAATCCTAATTTGCTAACTAACTATCGGATAACTCGGAATCTTGAATCTTGAATCTTCAATCTTGAGTCTTCAATCTTCAATCTTGATTCTGAAGTCTTCTTATCATTTCCGTAGATATAGAGAGTTAAAACATAATTTAAAACACATTTTAATTCTTTTAAACTGACTTCTTTAGTCAGGTTGAGTTACTCAGCTTGAAACTCATCAAGCTGAGTTCTTCGAGAACAAACCCGAATTTAAACATGGACTAACATGTATAATTATTAACTCATCCTTAGAAGTCTAAAGAATTAATTAAAACATATTTAGTAACTCTATTGAGCTGACCCAGTCTTCACGTTGAGTCGCTCAGCTTGAAACTCATCAAGCTGAAACTCAATATGTATATCTTAGTTTACGCACATAGCTTATCAAACATATTGATAATCTTACTAAGATATAGTCGAAGCTGATCGAACATATGCTTAGCTTATACTCAGTCTGAATCACTATAAGTGATGGTCCCGTATTATACGGATGAAGCAATGCTTGAGAGTTAATGTGTGTGTTTGTATGTGTAAACGGTAGAGAGAAAGAGAGCCGAGAGCTAAGAGAGAAAACACACACAAGAGTTTAGAAATATGCAAAAGCTTAATTGATAATGAGTTGGGAAATGCCTTTTATAGCATTTCCCAACTTTGGTGTATTTACATATTACACCCCTCACTTTAATAATTCTAACAATCTCCCCCTAAGTGAGGTGTGTAATCATTCACAACAAATAAATACATAAAACTATTCATAAGCAGATTTGTTGCGAATGCCGAATGCCACTTGCCACTTTCTGATTTCTCTCCTGCTTGCCAGTGCTGTCTTGATCTTTTCTATTGCATTGTATACCTGGGAATGTTCTTCATCCGTGTATGCTGCTCGGTTATCCCAAACCTTTTGATGAATCTTGTGATGAAGGATTTTCTGCAGCGTTTCTTGTAAACATATTCCCGGTATCAAGACCAGGGTCTCCCCGATACACTGGTGGAGCAGGAGGTACTATGAAGTTTGGTGGCATGGGCCATTCTGACTCTTGTCTGAACTTTTCAGCTGCTTCTACTTGTCTGTTTCTTTCTAGAATGTCAGCAGCTGATTCTTGAAACCGACCAGGAGGAGGAGGGAAAGTCTCATGAACTTCAACATTAATTCCACTGAGAACCCTGGATACATCGATGATTGATTTCTTTTGTTTAGGCTTTCTCCTAGCTTCCTTTCTAGAAATTGCTTCCCTTTCTTTTCTTTTAAGTGTAAGATCTTTTTCACTGGGAATATCATCAAATTTGTGGACAATTATAGGAGAATCTGGACGTGCAGCAATCTCGACGTATTCATCAATACCCTTGAATAGACTTTCCATCTCAGGATCCTCAGCTTCCTCCTCTGGTAGAGCAGAACTAACTTCCCCCACATGCCTTGCTGGAGATGTGTGAATAGACTCATATAAATCTTCCATTTGTTCTTCTAAGTCACTAGACCAGTCAAACATCTCGGCATGGGGCTACTCATAAGGTATCTCACCTTCTTCAAGATCACTTGGCCTCAGTTCAGATTGTTGCTGAGGTACATAAAGTACAAGTTGTTTTTCAGCATCTTCCTTTTGTTGTTGTTCATGAACTTCATCGGCCCTTTGTTGTTGTTGTTGGTGTTGACTTCCGGACCCAGTTGAACTTGTACCTGCAGATAAGTATGAACTGAATTGAGGGACAGGTACAGTAGCAACTACGGAGGGAGCAGATATGTATTTTCTCCTTTTCTCCCCCTCGGGTTGATCATCCGGATCCTGATCATCCCGCCTCCTCTTTACCCCCTGAGCCTGGGCCTGACAGGTTTGTTCAAGTACCGTCAGCCGGTCAGTTACTTTTTGAAGGGAGGTGTAAAAACCTCTTGTCACCCCATCTATTTTCCTATTGACATCCTCATGAAATTCTGTAAAGTCATCCAAGGAGATTCCCTGTGGATTTCATTCAGCCCGCAGAGTAGTCAAAAGGTCTTGATCATAAGCAGTGTCTGGTCTCTGTTCAAGAATTTTTGCATAAAGTATGCTTTTCAGAGCATCCACTGAGAGAGAAGTGACATCAGCCTGAGATTGAGGCGATGTTGCTAGAGGGCGAGCTGCAAGAAGATTTTCAATACGAGTGAGCTGCTCAGATTGTGTCCTGGAAGCCTCTTCGATCCGATCCAACTTTGAATTTGTCTCCTGCAGTTGTTGGCGGATTGGGGACACGGCTTGTTGAATAGCAAGTTGAAGATCTGCACGTGTAACAAACCCGAAATCACTCAGATTACCGGTTGAGGTACCTGCCACAGAGGCAGAACCACCTACTGGAGCAGCATGGATGTAGGCTCCAGCAGGATTTCCTTCCAATCCTCGAATGGCACCTTGAGATGTACCACCTATGGAAGTTGAGGAGACTTGTTGAGCCAACAAGCTCAGTGCATCAATGGTGACTTTGTGTTGTTCAAGATAAGCGGAGATCCGCGGTATATCAAATTGTGCATGAAAAGGAGCCGAGGACGAGGGAGGCAGTCCTCTTTGTTCAATAGGTCCAACACCCAATTGGGGTTGACCTAGATGATGTGCTATAACCCTGTGCAATAAAGACGGTGTCTGTTGAGAGACACCGTAGTAGCTAGGAGGGGTAGAAACTTGCACGGGTGGGATAACAGCGTCTTGTTCAATACGAGGCCCAACAATGTCAGGCCCCATATTAGAGGTGGCTTCCCGGCTTTCTGGGTTAAGGGGTCCCTCAGCACTCTCATTTTCTTTTCTTACCTCATCTCCATCACTCACACTTCTATCTACTTCTTCATAACTACCGATTCCGTAACCTGTATACTGATTTGGATCGAGCAGGGAATTAGGAGTGACAGAGCCCACCACAAAAGATATATCTGGGGATTGAGGAGGTGGTGGGATGTCATGTTCAGGAGCAATCATCACATTGCGAATTGTAGAGGTAGTATGAAGTGGGATGACCAGGCCACGAGTTGGAGAAGGTGGTGTTATTTGAGTGGTAGGAGCCTGGTCAGGACTGGTGGGATGTGGGTCGGTGAGTTTCATGAAGGAAGGGGTACTGTCAGTGGGTTGGTCGATAGGGTGCTCAGGTGTAACACCCGCATTTAGGGTCCAGTTGTTCTTGGCAATTAGGTGAGTATTTAAGTATTATTTACTTAGTTACTCATTTTATTTAATTGTTAATTGCGTGATGTTATTGATGTTTTCATGATAACTAATTGGTCTGCGAGACAAGAGATAAAAATGTGAGATTTAATATTTTATTAAGATATTGAAATCATATGATTTGGTTTTACACGAGGATTCCAAATAATACCTCATTGCATGTTTTTGGTTTGAGTAGGACTGCTGTAATTAAGTTTCTGTATCTCAGATATCAGTATTTGCACTGTGTAATGTAATATTCTCATTTCTTGACCTATATATAGTATTTCTATATGTTGTGGCCGTTTTTCGGCTTTGCTTTCGTTGTGGAGGAAGAGAGTTAACCAAAGAAAACCGCACTATTACTTAAACTAGATCCGTGATTGCTATTTCAAGTTTTAAATCGAGTTTTAACGATAGATTTCTAAAGCAAGCCTTAGAATCAGTAGCAAGAGGTGTGTTTTGTTGTTTTTGTCGAGTTTTGATTAGGAAGTTCTTGAACGTTGAATGTTGGCCGTGCGAAGTGGAGTCCACTACGTGCGTAGTGACTCCATTACGTGCGTAGTGATCAATGAAGAAGATGAAGCCGATGAGTTTTGGTCGCACGGAGTGTAGTCCACTACGTGCGTACCCGTGTCCAAATCGTGCGTAGTGTGTGTGAATCACTTCATACGTGCCAAGATGCAATACGTGCGTAGTATGTTCACCACGTGCGTAGTGTGTCCACCACGTGCGAAGTGTGTTCACCACGTGCGCAGTGATTCGGATGTTAATTCAGTGAATGTTTTTATTGTTCTGTAGCCATTGGAAGTTGATGTTTTGCAATTGGAATGTAATTCCAAATACTGACTAAGTTATGATGTGTTTCAGGAAACGAGAAGACTCAGTGAAATTAGAATACTGAGTGTGGTGTTGGAGAACATAGGTGAGTGGACTTTTAACTCACGAATTGTTTTGGTTGTAACGGTAACGGTTATAACATGTCGTAATGTCTTATTCTCTGTTAGATTAAATGATCTGGTATTTGTTTCGTTGGTGCCTTGGGCATACTTGATGATTGGCTAACAGCTGTTTATTGGCACTGGGTGCATATGATGGGGTCAGCCATAGTGGGCTGGGTTCACTTGTCATCGGCTAATCAGTATTAGATCTGTTGATGCATGCGTTGCAACTTGAGGTGATTACTGTGTGAGAATGACAAGTGGGCTATCGGTAAACCTATGCTAGGCCAGCATTTGGTTGAAGGTTCGGCCGAACCGCCGGTCCTCTGTGATACTTGTTTATTTGTTGATGTTTTTCGTTGGTTAAACTTCCATTCACTTAGCTTTGAGCTAATCCCCCACCATAAACTCCAACTTGCAGGTTGTTGAGCCGTTTTGCTTTTGGGAGTCTTGCTGGTCTTTTTTGGGGAATGTCTGATACTGTAACTCTGATACAATTTTAATGAGCCTGTATGTATAAATATGTAACACTGTACTTTGGACATACTGACACGTGTGTCAGACAAGTATGTGTAATTAATCTTTGTACATATGTTTTAGTTTTGGTTGATTATTCGCTTCCGCAGTAATAATCTTTAAAAAAATATATATATATTTTAGCGGTGTTACAATTTGGTATCAGAGCCCTGGTTTGGGATGCATGCACAGTTAGAGTGTTCAATTCTCAAATCTTGGCTCGAGTTTGGTCAGACATTCCTGATGTGGGTGGGAATTAGCGTGAATGCAAGTTCTTTTGATGTTAGCTGTTGTTAGTAGGTTGTGTACTAACGGTTTACCTAATAAGTGTTGAGATGTTGTGATTGACACAGATATGGCCGATAATGAGAACCTGACTAATGCCCCCTTGAACCCAAGAAGAGCTGGTACTTCGGCGGCAGGTCCTTCAGAGATTCCTGTAACAGAGAGTGTTGAGGTTACTGAAGCTAATATTGATAGGGAAGAGTATATTTATCAGTTGGAGGATCAGTTACAAGAGCTTAGAGGAGAGGTACTTGAGCTTCAGAAACAGAAACAAGTACAGGCTTCTCAGGCACCAATTCCTCCGGCGATTTCTACTCAATCGGAGATTCCTCCAGTATCAGTACCTATTTTCTCTACATATCAGCCAACCCAGCCACAGTATTTCTATCCCGTTATGTCTCAAGGATCCTATCAGTATCCTTTGGTTGGGTACCCACCTCCGAAGGGACCCAAGAAATGTCAGTTCAAGGATTTTCGAGATTGTAAACCAAAGGAATACTCAGGGAGCACCAATCCTGCTGAAACTCTAGAATGGTTGAAAGGAATAACGAGAATTTTGAATATTTGTAATTGTGAAGAGGAGCTTCGAGTTACCTATGCCCAGAGTATGCTTACAGGGGATGCTTCCGCTTGGTGGGAATCGTTGACAGCTCACCTCACCCCGGAGCAGATGAAATCCATTACTTGGGAACAGTTCCAGAATAAAATTCTTGAACAGTATTGTGGTGAATTTGAAATGGATAAAATCAGAAACGATTTCTTGAATTTACATATGACCGAGAAGATGACAGTTGATGAATTAATCAAACAGTTTAATGAGAAATTGAGATTTGTGAAACAATGGGTGCCAACCGAACGTTCTCAGATACAACACTTTGTTGGAGCTTTGTTACCAGAATACAGGGGTAATACCCGTCTAGCCAACACTTTGTCTCAAGCCTTCACCTTAGCTAAATCAGCCGAGGGAGATGTTAAGGCACGTGACCAGATGAACAGGGATAAAGCTGCCTTGCAGAAACCAAAGACAGAACAGACTGGTTCTCAGCAAAAGAAGAAATGGCAGGGTAACCAGGGACAGGGTAGGCAGAACCCTAGGGCAGCTGTGAGTGGTTCAGGTCAGAGGTCTCTATGGTATAGAAACTGTAGGTCTTCTCACACTGGACCTTGTACACCCCAGACCTCGCGGTGTATCAGATGTGGTGGATTGGGACACGAGGTAAAAGATTGTAAATTTCCTCGTAACGTGTGCTGGAATTGTCAAAAAGAGGGTCACAGATCAGGAGAGTGTCCCTCTGCAAGGAAGACGGGGTCAGGTTCAGGGGCAATTACAATTGGGGGATCATCATCTCAGTCAGGCCAAAAGAGAAAGAATCCTCCTGCACCCGAGGGTAGAGCTTTTCGGATGACAGTAGATGATGCTATTGCCACCGATGATGTCATCACTGGTACGTTTCTTGTAAATTCTGTATCTGCACGTGTGTTGTTTGATTCAGGGGATAACCGCTCCTTTATTTCGATGGCTTTCTGTGATAAATTGAAATTGCCTACTTCACATGTTACTGATTCTCTAGAAGTAGAAATAGCTAATGGTAAAATGGTTCCAGTCACAACGGCTGTGTCTGGAGCTAGAATTGATATTGATGGCACTTGTTTTCCAGTCTCTTTTCTGTTAATGCCTATATCTGGATTTGATGTTGTTTTGGGAATGGATTGGTTGAGCCAGAATAGAGCTAGTATTAAATGCCATAAGAAGTTGATTTCTTTTCCCTTATCTGACGGGTCACACGTAGTGGCTCGCGGAGAGAGGTCTTTTTCTACCTTCCCTATTATTTCGTTTATGAAGGCTAGAAAATCTTTGGCCAAAGGGTGTGAATCGTTTCTGGCTTATGCTATTGATGTCAAAAAGGAGAAGCAAGTTATTTTTGATATTCGGGTAGTTTCGGAATACCCGGAAGTGTTTCCTGATGAGTTACCAGGATTGCCTCCAGTTCGTGAGGTAGAATACAGAATTGATCTAATTCCTGGTTCGAGTTCAGTGGCTAAAGCTCCTTACAGATTAGCTCCTGCTGAGATGCGAGAAATGATGACTCAGATTCAGGAATTGTTAGATAAAGGCTTTATTCGTCCTAGTTCATCTCCGTGGGGTGCTCCGGTCTTATTTGTTAAAAAGAAAGATGGTACTCTACGAATGTGCATTGATTATCGGGAATTGAATAAAAGGACAGTTAAAAATAAATACCCTTTACCTAGGATTGATGATTTGTTTGATCAGCTACAGGGTGCTTCTTATTTTTCAAAGATTGATTTGCGTTCAGGTTATCATCAAGTACTTGTTTCTGAAAATGATATTCCTAAAACTGCGTTTCGTACCAGATATGGTCATTATGAGTTTTTAGTGATGCCTTTTGGTCTAACTAACGCCCCTACTGTGTTCATGGATTTAATGAATCGGATTTGCCGGCCGTTTTTGGATAAGTTTGTAATTGTGTTTATCGATGACATTTTGATATATTCAAAAACCGAATCTGAGCATGAGCTTCATTTAAGGCAAGTTTTAGAGACCTTAAGACAGAATCGTCTTTTTGCGAAGTTTTCTAAATGCGAATTCTGGATGCGAGAAATTCAGTTTTTGGGCCATATTATTTGTAAATATGGGGTTAAAGTTGATCCAGCTAAAGTTGAAGCGGTTATGAACTGGAATTCCCCTAAATCACCATCTGAGATTAAAAGCTTTCTGGGTTTGGCGGGCTACTATCGCAGATTCATCAAAGATTTCTCAAAAATTGCGAGTCCTTTGACGAAGTTAACCCGTAAGGATGTACCGTTTAAATGGAATGAAGAACAAGAATTAGCTTTTCAGACTTTGAAACAGCTGTTGTGTCAAGCCCCTATTCTTGCTCTACCTGATGGATCTGATGATTTTGTAGTATATTGCGATGCTTCCTTTGCAGGTCTAGAATGTGTTCTAATGCAGCGTGACAGAGTATTGCCTATGCTTCTCGTCAATTGAAACCACACGAGAAGAACTATCCAACCCACGATTTAGAGCTTGCGGCGGTGGTTTTTGCATTAAAACTATGGAGGCATTATTTATATGGTACTAAATGTGTTATATGTACTGATCATAAAAGCCTGCAATATATATTCTCCCAGAAGGAGCTTAATATGCGGCAAAGGCGATGGCTGGAATTGATTAAAGATTACGATTGTGAGATTCTGTACCACCCAGGAAAAGCAAATGTGGTAGCAGATGCTTTGAGCCGTAAGGGAGCGGGTGATAATATCCGATTCATGCGTATTGAGATTGTTTCTGACTTGGTGGATAGACTTAAAACTGCTCAGTTAGAGGCCTTGAAGGATGAAAATTTGAAATCAGAAATCATGGTAAAAAGAAAAGCTGAGTTAATTGATGATTCTCGTGGATTAAAGACCTTTCAGTCTCGTATTTGGGTGCCAGTACTTGGGGAACTTCGAAATTTGATTCTGTCAGAGGCTCACAAATCGCGATTATCTGTTCACCCTGGTAGCACTAAAATGTATAACGATCTTAAAGTATTATATTGGTGGCCTACAATGAAGACAGATGTTGCAAAATTCGTGGAATCCTGTCATATTTGTGCACAAGTCAAAGCAGAGCACCAGAAACCGTACGGGTCTTTAAAACAGTTGAAGATACCTGAATGGAAATGGGACCATATCACGATGGATTTTGTAACCAAACTGCCATGTACTCAGCGGAAACATGATATGATTTGGGTGATAGTCGACCGTTTAACGAAAAGCGCTCATTTTCTTGCCACCAATGAGACAACTTCACTTAGTAGATTGGCTCAGTTATATATTGATGAGATCGTTTCTCGGCATGGTATTCCTCTTTCTATTGTTTCTGATCGAGATCCCAGGTTTGTTTCTAATTTCTGGGCAAGTTTACATCGTGAATTGGGGACGCGTATTAATTTGAGTACCGCTTATCATCCTCAGACAGACGGTCAGACCGAACGAACCATTCAAACCCTTGAGGATATGTTACGCGCCTGTGTGTTAGAGTATGGTGGATCTTGGGATACACATTTGCCATTGATAGAGTTTGCGTACAATAACTCTTACCATTCGAGTATCGGTATGCCACCTTACGAGATGTTATACGGACGTCGCTGTCGCACTCCTACTTGTTGGCTAGAGGCAGGTGAGAAACAGTTTACATGTCCCGACATTGTTCAAATGACGGCTGAAAAAGTTGTAATTGCCCGAGAAAAGTTGAAAGCTGCCAGAGACAGACAGAAAATGTACGCAGATCCTCGCCGTCGACCAATTTCGTTTGTTGAGGGAGAGTTGGTTTATCTGAAAGTCTCTCCATGGAAAGGGGTTATTCGCTTTGGGAAGCGCGGGAAATTAGCTCCACGATATATTGGTCCGTTCCGAATACGACAAATAGTCAATGATCAGGCTGTTACTCTTGATCTTCCACCTGAATTAGCAGGTATTCATGACACCTTTAATGTCTGTTACTTGCGTAAATGCAACATCGAGGATGAAAGTCAGATCCTTCCAGTGCATGATTTGAAAGTGGATTCGAAAAAGCGAATAGTAGAGGAACCAGTTGAAATAGTTGATCGTAAGACGACAAAGCTTCGCAGAAAGGAAATTCCTATGGTTCTAATTAAATGGAAACACAGTTTGGGTTCAGATTTGACATGGGAGACCGAGGCAGACATGAGGAACCGCTACCCTAACCTATTTGAGAGCGATGAGATTCCGGGGACGGAATCTTCTTTAGGGGGGGAGAGTTGTACCACCCGCATTTAGGGTCCAGTTGTTCTTGGAAATTAGGTGAGTATTTAAGTATTATTTACTTAGTTACTCATTTTATTTAATTGTTAATTGCGTGATGTTATTGATGTTTTCATGATAACTAATTGGTCTGCGAGACAAGAGATAAAAATGTGAGATTTAATATTTTATTAAGATATTGAAATCATATGATTTGGTTTTACACGAGGATTCCAAATAATACCTCATTGCATGTTTTTGGTTTGAGTAGGACTGCTGTAATTAAGTTTCTGTATCTTAGATATCAGTATTTGCACTGTGTAATGTAATATTCTCATTTCTTGACCTATATATAGTATTTCTATATGTTGTGGCCGTTTTTCGGCTTTGCTTTCGTTGTGGAGGAAGAGAGTTAACCAAAGAAAACCGCACTATTACTTAAACTAGATCCGTGATTGCTATTTCGAGTTTTAAATCGAGTTTTAACGATAGATTTCGAAAGCAAGCCTTAGAATCAGTAGCAAGAGGTGTGTTTTGTTGTTTTTGTCGAGTTTTGATTAGGAAGTTCTTGAACGTTGAATGTTGGCCGTGCGAAGTGGAGTCCACTACGTGCGTAGTGACTCCATTACGTGCGTAGTGATCAATGAAGAAGATGAAGCCGATGAGTTTTGGTCGCACGGAGTGTAGTCCACTACGTGCGTACCCGTGTCCAAATCGTGCGTAGTGTGTGTGAATCACTTCATAGGTGCCAAGATGCAATACGTGCGTAGTATGTTCACCACGTGCGTAGTGTGTCCACCACGTGCGAAGTGTGTTCACCACGTGCGCAGTGATTCGGATGTTAATTCAGTGAATGTTTTTATTGTTCTGTAGCCATTGGAAGTTGATGTTTTGCAATTGGAATGTAATTCCAAATACTGACTAAGTTATGATGTGTTTCAGGAAACGAGAAGACTCAGTGAAATTAGAATACTGAGTGTGGTGTTGGAGAACACAGGTGAGTGGACTTTTAACTCACGAATTGTTTTGGTTGTAACGGTAACGGTTATAACATGTCGTAATGTCTTATTCTCTGTTTGATTAAATGATCTGGTATTTGTTTCGTTGGTGCCTTGGGCATACTTGATGATTGGCTAACAGCTGTTTATTGGCACTGGGTGCATATGATGGGGTCAGCCATAGTGGGCTGGGTTCACTTGTCATCGGCTAATCAGTATTAGATCTGTTGATGCATGCGTTGCAACTTGAGGTGATTACTGTGTAAGAATGACAAGTGGGCTATCGGTAAACCTATGCTAGGCCAGCATTTGGTTGAAGGTTCGGCCGAACCGCCGGTCCTCTGTGATACTTGTTTATTTGTTGATGCTTTTCGTTGGTTAAACTTCCATTCACTTAGCTTTGAGCTAATCCCCCACCATAAACTCCAACTTGCAGGTTGTTGAGCCGTTTTGCTTTTGGGAGTCTTGCTGGTCTTTTTTGGGGAATGTCTGATACTGTAACTCTGATACAATTTTAATGAGCCTGTATGTATAAATATGTAACACTGTACTTTGGACATACTGACACGTGTGTCAGACAAGTATGTGTAATTAATCTTTGTACATATGTTTTAGTTTTGGTTGATTATTCGCTTCCGCAGTAATAATCTTCTAAAAAAAATTATTTTAGCGGTGTTACATCAGGGGTGCCCAAAGGTGATATATCTGATTCGGGGTTAGGGGCACCACCTGGATGAACAGCAGACCCTTCATGGGAAGAACTGGATGACTCAGATACGTCAAGTCCTAGTTCTGTTAGCACAGCTTAGGTGCGGGTGGATTGAGAAAGGGATTGGACAATGGCTTGAATGGTTGCTGGATCATATGTATCTTCTCCCTCTCTACTCTCAGCACCTTCACCCGCTTCACCACCCCTCTCTATATTTTCTCTCTGCACATACCTCTCAGCACTTCCCATAGATGGCTGAGTCCTAGCCTCTATATCCTCACCTGGTGCTACTCCCCCTTGGGTAGGTATGGCCGGTTCTGGCACAACCATTGAGGGTTCTCCTACACTCTCCCTATAATTTCTCACAACATCATTCTGCTCACATAGATCCAGAAGAGATTCAGGGAAAGGTTTTGGAGTTGGTAGGTTGGCAGGAGTGGCAGGTTTAATATATTGAAAGAGTTTAGGAGTGATAGAGGGTAGACCTGCTCGGTGGGGAATGTCAGCATTCCTATCCATCACATATTGTATGATCATCGGAAGAAAGCGATGGTATGGCAGCAGGTTAGCATCCTTCTTCTTTTGTGAGTTCTTCCTTTGCATGGTTGCTTTGATGTCCTGGAATAGAGTGAATGCATAGTCCACATGCATATGAGTAGCAGCAGCAACAAAGATTTTCAGTTGGTTCTCTGTTGGAAACTCATACCCCGAGTGTTTTGGGGTGAGACACCTCTGCAGCACAGTAATAAAAGTATTATACTTAGGGTGAAGACCTGTGCGTCTGAATTGATATTTATGGGTGAGCTCTCCAGCATAGCCCATTTGTCTGATAGCAGCAAGACATGCTTCCTCATCTGGGATTTCCTCAAAATCCGATGCAGAGGGTCTACTCTTGGCTTTTGGTAACCGAAAAATTGAACGTAGACGGTGAACAGGTATGTCTACAGCAAACTCATCTACCTCAGCATGGATAACCTCTTGACCTCTTTCATTGATTCGTACATCACATGTCTGCCAGAATTGTTGAACATAAAGTTCAGGGACATGTGTGCCGGTTGTTGCAGGGTTGTAGGTTAGGAGGTGGTTCAGAGGGTGGACTTTAAGAATTTCGGGAACAATGGGGTGAGTGGGGGTTGTGAATGTGGTAAGGTCAATATAGTGGTTATTTGGGTGAGTCCTGGTGCGAAGGAACTCAGCTTGAGGCATGATCTCCTCTGGGTCACGAATAGCTTGTGCCATCTTATCTGTACAGATAGAAAGAAACATTAAGTCATAGGGACAATGATAAGATTGGAGAACAACATTTCTTTTGAATTTTGGATCCAATGTGTGATATATAGAATGGAGTTTGCGTTGGACCAAGAATTTCAAATGTCAAGTGTTAGACAGAAAAATTGTCTAACTCTGGAGGGCTTCAGTGTGAAGATATCAAATTGATGTGTTGAAAAGTTATTGTTGACATCTTATTTCATTAAATGAACAATAATAAACACATTTGTAGTACTGAAGCATGCCCCAAAAATCACCCTAACACCTCTTTTTAGGCCAAAAACCAAATCATTTGAGTATGCTTATACTCCCCAAGAACACGAAGAACACTTTTTGAGATTTTGGAAAGAGTTTTACATCAAAGTGTTCCCCAAGTGTTCAAAGTACCCATCGCAACATTTGTTTCATCAAACAAGTTTGTTTCGTGTACCAAAAATGCACTCAAAGTCTCGATACTCTCATTCGCATATCAGTGTTCTAAGGCCAAAAAGTACCTTTTTAACTCAAAAACTTCAAAATATAAACCATACAAGTTGTTACCTTTGTGATTTCGAGTATTTTGATACTAAAATTGCAAATTTTGGCAGAGTAACGAGATGTTTTTCGAAATCAAGAACGAGAGCACTTTTGTGAAATTTGAATCGTGTAAGTGACGAATGGTAACTGTTGGGGTAACGTATAGTAGTGTAAAAAGACACGTGTCAAGCCCTGATTGGTTGTTAAAGCGGTTAAAAACGCAGCTGATAGAAGTGTGGATGCGGCTGATAAGTGTTTTCAATCGCATGCGATTCACACTGTGGTATGTTAATCGCATGCGATTCAGCTTGGGTGTTAGAACCATGTGCATCCGAATCAATCACGTGCGATTCAGCCTATGACCGAATCGTGTTCGATTCACACTGTAAGCTTAATCGGGTGCGATTAATACTATCTTAAACCGAATCGCATGCGATTCAACCTTAATCAAAATTGTATGCGAATCACCCTATCCTTGGCCTTAATCGCATTTGTTGGATCATGCTATTCATCTTGTTATGCGATTGAAGGGTATTTCATTTTGCTTTGGTAATCGCATGCGATTGAGAAATAGACTGTATTCCCATGCGATTGACCCTTGACATAGAAAATTATTAGTGATTTGACAAAAATTAATCCCATGCGATTGGTGCATAGAATCTGATTGGCTTTAATAGTCCTTAACACTTGAAAATTATCTGGAATGTTGAGTTTAAAAATTTATATTCCAAGATCATTTGTTTGAAATTGTTTATGTTGACACACTCCCCCTCGATTGTTGCCTTTCTCCCCTTACACATGTGCATGATGTGTATGCACTTTCTCCCCCTTCACATGTGCACATGTGTACAACTCCTTAGCTCCCCCTTTGTCTGTGTATCAGACAGCTGCACAGAGAACAAACAGTGTAACACCTACTCTAAAAATAAAAGGAAAGAAAAATAACGGAGGGAACAGTATGTTAGATTTGCAGATTGAGCATGCCTAACTTGGATACCAACTCAGTGAACCGACTTTCGTCTAAGGGTTTGGTAAACAAGTCAGCAAGCTGATTTTCAGTAGGAACATACTGTAGCTCAATTAATCCTTTCTCAACGTTATCTTTTATGAAGTGATAAGGAATGTCGATATGTTTGGTTTTAGAGATGGCAATGGCAGATTGAGAGTCGCATAAAAATGGTATTTTGTCAAACCTGAGTCCAAAGTCTGAGAGTTGTGTACGTATCCATAGGCTTTGGGAACAGCACATTGCAGCAGCAACATATTCAGCTTCTGCTGTAGAAGTGGATACACAATTTTGTTTCTTTGATGCCCAGCAGACTAAACGATCTCCCAGAAAGTGTGCACTACCAGAGGTGCTTTTCCTGTCAATCTTGCAACCGGCATAGTCAGCATCCGAATAAGCATGAAGGTCCAGATTGGAGTCCTTGGGATACCACAATCCTAGATTCATGGATCCTTTGAGATATCTGAAAATCCGCTTAACAGCCAGCAGATGTGACTCCTTGGGATTTGCCTGAAACCTTGCACAGAGACAGGTAGAGAACATGATGTCTGGACGACTTGCAGTGAGATATAGTAAGGATCCAATCATCTCACGGTATGTCTTGAGATCCACCGGAGAACCATCAGGAACTGCCGATAGTTGTGAATTGGCCGCCATGGGAGTTGAGATATGGTTGCAGTTGAGCATTTCGTACTTCGTGAGAAGATCTTTAATATACTTAGATTGGCAAATGAACGTGCCATGACTCAACTGTTTAACCTGAAGACCGAGAAAGAATGACATCTCTCCCATCATACTCATTTGGAACCTGTTTGACATGGTTTGTGCAAACTCTTCACTGTACTTTGGATTTGTAGATCCAAAGATGATGTCATCCACATAAATTTGGACAAGGATTTTGTCCCTACCTTTTGTCTTTGTGAAGAGAGTGTTGTCTGTCTTTCCTTTGGAGTAGCCTTCACCTAGCAGATATTCAGATAAGACATCGTACCATGCACGTGGAGCTTGTTTTAAACCGTACAGTGCCTTATCTAAAATGTAAACATGATTAGGGTATGAAGAATTGATGAAGCCGTCAGGTTGTGAAACATAGACTTCTTCTTTGAGTACCCCATTGAGAAAGGCTGTTTGTACATCCATTTGGAAGACTCGAAAACTCCGGGAGGCTGCATATGCAAGAAATAAGCGTATAGCTTCAATTCAAGCAACAGGGGCAAAAGTTTCATCATAGTCAATTCCCTCCTGTTGATTGTATCCCTTAGCAACCAATCTTGCTTTGTTACGTATGACCACTCCATCCGAATCCCGTTTGTTCTTGAACACCCATTTAGTTCCAACAACAGATTTGCCATATGGAAGAGGAACTAATCTCCAGACTTTAAGACGATCAAATTGGTGTAATTCTTCCTGCATGGCAATTACCCAATCTGGATCATCTAATGCGTCACAAGTCTTGGTGGGTTCAATGATGCTTAAGAAACCCGAGAATTGGCATTCGTTTGCTGTTGCGGATCTTGTTTGAATACCAACTGAAGGATCTCCGATGATGCTCTCTTCCAAGTGATGTCTGGTCCACTTAATTTCATGTGAAGAGGAAGATGAAGGAATGAGATCTTGTAAGTGGCGTGCGTCTTCTTCATTTTCTGGAGAGAAATGTGGGTCTGAATCAAACACAGGAGGGCTCTCTGGGTCAGGAATCTGAGAAGTCACAAGGGGACAAGTGACAGAAACAGAAGTTGAATCCTCAGCGTATAGATCTGCAAATAGATTCGTCTCAGTGACCGTAGGAGCCGTTAGAGTAACACTTGTTTGAACAACTGTGTCGTTCCTGTTGTTAGTTAAAACAGGAGAAGATTCAGGTCTAAAGAAATCATACAAAAAATCAAGATGTATATTTAAACTGGATGGATTATCTGATTCTTTATTTTGAAGTGCAGGTCCTGAACAGGTAAGTTCAGAAGCATTAACTGTTCATTTAGGTGGAAAATCTGTAACATTCAATGTATCATCAAATGTTACGTTGATACTTTCAACAATGCTCTTTGTACGTTTGTTGAAAACTCTATAGGCTTTGGACTCAGTAGAATAACATAGGGAAACAGCATCATCTGCTTTGGGAGCAAATTTTCCTTCAGTATCCTTGTCATTTAGTACAAAGCACCTATTACCAAATACATGGAAGTATTTGATATTAGGCACTATGCCATTGGCCAGTTCATATGGAGTTTTATTAAAGCGTTTGTTAATGAAAGAGCGGTTCTGTGTGTAGCAGGCAGTGCTAATTGCTTCAGCCCAGAAAGAAGGTGGGAGCCCGGAATATGAAAGCATTGTACGGGCAGCTTCAACCAAAGTTCTATTTCTTCGTTCCACGACACCATTTTGTTGTGGTGTGTATGCAGCAGAGAACTGGTGGCTGATTCCCACAAGGTCACAGAAGCTCTTCAGAGTACTGTTTTTGATTCCGTTCCATTGTCTGTCTGGATAGAGATAACACTCTGACTATGCTTGTTCTGCTGTTGTTTGATGAAGGAAATGATTGTTGGAGTGGCTTCATCTTTTGAGCGTAGAAATTTGACCCAAGTATATCTTGAGTAGTCATCCACCATGACTAAAATATACTTCTTCCCATTCTTGGACTGGATTCTCATAGGACCACACAGATCCATATGCAGGAGTTCCAAAGGGTTCGTAGTGCTAAATACTTGTTTAGATTGATGAGAAGCCTTTTTCATTTTTCCTTTTTCACATTCTGCACACAGATGATCCTTCTTGAACCTTAACTTCGGAATGCCTCTCACCAAGTCACCAGTGACTAATTTGTTAATATTTTGAAAGTTTAGGTGAGAGAGTTTTCTGTGCCATTGCCAAGTCAGATCCGTAGATGCTTCGGACAGTAGACACACAGAGGTAGGAGAGTCATATTTTTCCAAGTCAATGGAATACAGGTTAGAATTTCTGGAACCTGCGAGCAACTCATCTCCATTTTCAGTTAAAAATGAACATTTGTTCTTTTTGAAAACGACCTCTAGGTCTTTATCACAGAACTGTCCAATGCTAAACAAGTTATGACCCAACCCTTCAACATATGAGACTTTCTTGATTTTGATGTGCCTTTTCTCAATGTCTCCGTACCCCATTATTGGTGCAACATTGTCATTCCCAAAACGTACATTCCCGGAGTACTTAGGAACATAGTTCTTGAGAAGACTTTTGTTGCCGGTCATATGTTTGGTACAGCCGGAGTCAAGATACCACAAGTGAGGCACCTGCAAAAAGAGAATAAATCACGTTTAGGTCCCCATATAGAAATGGGTCCTTGATTGTTAGTCTCTAAGTTGAGTTTAGTAACAACTATGGGTTCTGATGATGATGAAACTTCTAATGATCTATTCTTTGGTACCCAAATGGACTTAAGCTTTTGGCGTGAAGGAATAGATTTGGAAGAAAGTTTCTTTACCACTGTTGGTTGGACAATTGATGGAATTGGAGGTTTTGGATTCGGTAGAGTTGCGGAAGCGTTAAGTTTGCGAATCCATGGTTGCGAGGAATTCTTAAGAATTCTCTGCGTCCTCGGTGCATCAACTTGCTTTTGCTGAACTGGAGCACTGTGATTAGTAGGTTTTGCTACTCGTTGAATGGATGATGGCTTGGGTTTTGAAGGTTTGGAGATTTTGGAAGGAAAAATGCGAGAACGCTTTTGAGAATGCAAGTGTTTTTCCTGTGCAATCCAAGCCCTTTTTAATGCTTCATAGCCCTGCCGTCGGTAGACTTCTAGTTCCTTGATCGTGAGCAATCGTTTGGATTTGTTTAGACGTTTAAGTATATGTGATTGACGAGTGGTGATCCATTGATTAATGATGTAACCTTTGGAATTTACAAATGGAATACAGACTAGATTAGCATAAAAATCAGTCCAGTCAGCACATGGTTTAATACCTAAAGACTTTCTCAATTGATCGTAACAACAATTAAATTCACAGTGTCCATGAGTACAGCCATCACTCATACAAAACATGGTAGAAGCAGTATTGTCTTGTGAACAGGAATAATTACAAACAGAATCAAACATCAAAATGTTTTCACAGACAGGTTTCAAATTTGAACACCTCCTAGTGGACCTAGGAATAGCTCTTTTCCATGATGTATTTATTTCACACTTCTTATTTCCAGTCTTCTTCACATCTGCAGCAGAGGGTAAAAGATTAGAATGAAGTCGTGGTCGACTGGTTACAGCTCGTGATGATTCAGGTACGTCTAAATGCACACGAGAACTGTGATTAGAAGTGGACAGTTGATTTGGTTTGTAAATCTGTTTAAGTTTAAGAGTTGTTACCGCAGTATGATTAACAGATTTTACTACTTTGACATTTTGAGAAGATGTAGACACATGTTTGGAACCTTCAATTCGTTCATCTAATATGGTTCCCTGTAATGAGAAGGTAAATGGAGTGGGTGGTTCCAGTGCAGTTTCGACCTCTTTGATTCGTTCAAGCAATTGAAAATTTTCTTTGCACAAGTAGTCAATGATCTTGCCATCAAGATTGAATACTGTTTGGAGACGCTTGTGGAGGATGGCGTTTTCTTGAACTAGTGGAGAGGGTTCAGATGTGGTTTCTGATCGGAAGGTTTTGGTAAGGTCATCTTGAACTAGATGAGTGAAGCAAAACTCCTGTAAGGTTTGAAACCTTTGCTGTAATTCCTTGTGGGGAATGTATTCAAAAGTGGGCTTTGGTGAAACAGGAGAGGAGAGTTCTCCATCAGAATAGACAGAAGATGAAACATCAATATCAGATGATGACGTGAGACAGGTGAGGTATGAGTCATTGAGATCAGAGTAGTCAAATGAAATTGCATTTCTGAGATTAAGGGTTCGTTTGACATCTTCTTCAATACGTTCCTCTTCTTGACCAATAAAAACCATCCGTTGGGTAAGGCCTTTGCCAAACAGATCAGCATTATATAATTGTTTGGACGTAATCTTTCTCAATTTAAAGCCCAGCCCATCGAAATTCCATCTGGAGAAAGGACGTTCCTTTTCTTTGTATTGAGAGATGGTCTATTCACTTTGATCACGTTTGGACAAAAGATACTCAAGTTCATAGATTCTAGAGTAAAGGGTACTTAGTTCATCTCTAAGTTCATGTTTGAGAATCTCAGAATCTTTTTCTGCACATGCACATTCTGCTTTAAGGTCTAATATAGTGTTATTAGTCTTACTGGTTAACTCTAAGAGCTCAGTTTCTTTAGCAGCTAATTGGTTCCGAAGGCTGATTAAGTTGTTATCTAACTTTTTAATTTTTGTTTGTGCCTCCAATTTTTGAGTGTGTGAACTATCTTCTAGAACTTGATTTCTTTTGGTTAAGTCTAGTGCCTGACATTCTAACTCTTTTATGCGATTTAATATGATCTGAATGTGTTCATGTTTATGACTCATATTAACGTTAGAGCTAGAAGATACCTTTCCATTTTCTAGGCTTTCCTCATCTGACTCGGAGAGCTCATCTCCGTCATCATCCTCTCTGCCTCCTTCACTGTTGTGAGCCATCAGACAAAACTGTTCGTGATCTTCACCATCTAGATCACTGTCGGAGCCTGTGTCATCAAGAAACTGATCCTCTTCAACTAACAGCACGTTCCCAGCCTGTTTTTGTTTAGACAAGCGGTACTTCTGCCGATAGTATTCTGCATCTTTTACCTTTTTCATCGGGCAGTTCCTGATTATGTGGCCCGACCTTCCACAGTTGTAACATTTAGACTCAACCTTCTTTTCTTCCTTCCTCTCATCTCTTTGATATCTGGGTTTGTCTACTGGAGCTGCTCTTTCAGATCTTCTTGATCCGGATGTGAACCGCTGTCGATTGTTAGTCTTGCTGAAGCGGCTCTTGAAATTTTTGCTAGCTGTTGTAAGAGCCTGAAAAGCTGCTTCGATCGAATCATCCTCATCATCATCTTGGTCAGAATCACTGATGACCACCTGTTTGAGTTTCATTGGTCTTGATGTGCTTTCCCTAGGGGTTCTTTCAGCCACCACCAAAGCAAGAGGATCTGCAGCAGGCTGTTTTGGAGTGGACTGTAGTATCTCATCCTGGTACTGATTGAGATCTTCAAAGATGTTGTGGAAGGTGACAGAAGTGAGATCTTTGTTGATCTGTTTATATAGTCTGCCATAGCCCTTCCACTCTGTACCTAGGGAATTTAGAAAAACACAGTTCAAATCAAGGTCAGTTCGAACAATCTGGTTGGATCTCATCTCGTTTTACAGCTTGCAGAATCTCCCATATGTTTCGGACAGGAGTTCATTCTCACGAGCTTTGAACTCATGGTAGCTATTCACCAGTTGAGTTCTTTTGATATACTCTCCTTGTGCTGTCCCTTGCAGCTGTCTCTTGATCTCATCCCATATCTCCTTGGCAGTTCCCAGGCTGTCTATCTTGAGATAGATTTCCGATGAGAGACCTTGTTTGATGTAGTATTTTGCAAGCCTTTCAGCTTTCTTGATCTCCTTCTCTTCAGCAGTCAGTTCATCATTTGTCTTCTCGCGTTCATGTCGGAGAATGGGGGGATTGTTGGTCGGGTCAGCTTCAACGATCCTTGTGAATTTCTTGTTTCCCTTGAGGATACATTCAATCATTTTGTCTCCACAAATTTCGTTGTGCTCTAGGAAGTCCATGAACCTTCATTTCCAAACATTGTACTCCCCTCGAAACAAAACATGAGGTTTTGTATCGGTACCTATAGACATCATCTCGTTTGTACTTGACATGCTTAATGACTTTTAGTTGAAAAAAAAATCGTTTGCTTGTTAGATGGTTTGATTGTTCGAAAGCTTTCCCAAAAGTGATGAAAGAACAAAGTCTTTTGAAATTCAACGTTGAATTAGATCTTGTAAAGGTTAAATTCACTTTTGAACTAAATAGACTTTAAGTAATGTAATTCACCTTTGAATTATATCTGATTTAAATTAAATTCAATTGTGAATTATATTGTTTGATTAAGTTCAAATGTTCAAGTTCTTTTGGTCAAGTCCAAAGAGTTAATCACTTGTCCAAGTCTTGGGAATCACTGTTTTCTAATCGAATGCGATTGGTCCAATCGTGTGCGAATGAGTGATCCTTTAAAGCAAATGAGCAATTAGCTTCGTATTGATTGAATAGGTAACCAATCGAATGCGATTCAAACCTTTAGCTTCAAACCCTTGGAATTTAAACGGTTAGTTCTGACAATCAAATGCGATTCCTAAAAGAACAGGTAACCTAATCGCATGCGAATCAAACTACTCTTGCTTCAATCGCATGCGATTAAAGGATTGAGTTTTTCAATTATGAATCGCGTGAGATTGCTTCAACAAACCGGCTGATAGAATCAGTTCTATAAGCCACACCACTCAATCGCGTGCGATTAGAAATGTGGCTGATAGAGTCTGAGGTGTCCTTTTCAAATCAGATAGCCATACCCTGTATAGTGTCTACCCACTTGTACTTGATTGGTATGGCAAGTACTTGATTTTCCTTGTACAACAATTAAACTATCAAAAATTTATAATTAAATAAGTTATAAAATATGATTTCTTCTTCTTCAAGTTGTACTTTCAGACCAAGAACACCATAAATGCCTTAATACCCAGAAAATTTAATATTGAAAAAGTGAGTATTTAATGACCCTTTTTCTTTAATGTATATAAAGACACCCACGGTTTGTGTTTTTCCTCAAAGAGAATGTTTAGAACACCTTGTAAGACACTCGAAATAACTCAAAACAAAACTAAAGAATATGTAGTTTGTACCTTTACTGAGTTCTACCTTTAAGAATCGTTTGAGCTTGAGTTTTTCTTGAAGAAAGATGAAGTTCTTGAACCTTTGTAAACCCGTGAGCTTCTTCTACTTGAAAGCTTGAAATCTTCGAGATTTGGTTGTCTTCTTTCGAACAATCAAGAGCCAAAAACAAATTTGGCTCTGATACCAATTGATGGTCCCGTATTATACGGATGAAGCAATGCTTGAGAGTTAATGTGTGTGTTTGTATGTGTAAACGGTAGAGAGAAAGAGAGCCGAGAGCTAAGAGAGAAAACATACACAAGAGTTTAGAAATATGCAAAAGCTTAATTGATAATGAGTTGGGAAATGCCTTTTATAGCATTTCCCAACTTTGGTGTATTTACATATTACACCCCTCACTTTAATAATTCTAACAATAAGTGTTCAGTCTGACTAAGCTTCATAATTCTGTTTAAGTTATATGTAGAACACATCTTACAAACTTAACTTTGTCTAATCAAATCTTAACTAATGAGATCATCTTCCCAACACAACACCAACACGTATACCCTTTCACAAACCCGTCTACTATTAAATGATATCTGATTTTATCAATATCACCAAAGCACTCGATATTTTTACACTTTTGACAAGGACAATTAATTATAGATCTTTTCCTTTTCACTCGATCATCTTCAGCAACTTTTATGAATTCTGATAACTTTGTCATAAACTCATTGGTACAACGCGGTATCTCATACATCCATTTACTACGATCCATCTATAATTTAAAATTAAAAAGAACGGATTATATAGAAGGTGATTAAAATGATGAAGACTATACGTATGTATTCTTAAATCACAATAAGATTTGCAAACCACATAAATTGATGAAAATAAACCGTAAAAACATAAAGAAACTAGAGAGTGGTGATTAAAACATCCAAATTGTACAACCTCAATATAGATGAACAAATACTGGAAAAAAAAAGATGAACGAATACTAGAGAATGATATCATAATCCTTCCTTCTTTTAATTTCTATTAAAGACTAATGATTAAATATTAAATATTAAAGATATATTAGTATTGTTTATCATCCTTTTACTTTTTTCGTGCTTTATAATTATTTAATTTTTTTATTAGTTTTAATATTTATCTTTTTAAACAATCCGTGTATCACACGAGAAATTACTTTAGTTTTTAAATAAATTCTTAGTCAATTATTAACATCCTTAATTAAATAATAATAAATATAGTTGGTAATTATCCAAATTGATATTTAAAATATTAAACATTATCTGCCTATTAAATAAAATATAAGAGTTTAAAAGACATAAAAAGATCATTCCACACGTAATTTAATGATTTCAAATTAGTTTTTAATTAAAAATTATAATTAGCTATCATGATAATGAAGTGTAAAACGTAAATATTTATATATTTAAATTATCACATACAAAAAAGACAAGATTATCACTACAGGTTATATAACTTTTAAATTTTAATATTAAACAAGAACCAATATAAATTTAATGTATAATGAAATAAGTAGTAATCTTCTTTTAGTAATATACGTAACTTTAGGGGTGTAATCGAGCCGAGACAGCTCGTGAGCTACTCGAGACCGACTCGAAAAATACTCGAAATCGACTCGTAGTGAACCGAGTCGAGCTCGAGCTCGAGCTCGAGCTACTCAAGTAGGCTTTCGAGCCGAGCTTGAGTTCCATATTACTCAGCTCGTCTGGCTCGCGAGCATAATCGAGCTTCTACTAATTTGCGCTTTTACCCTTTTTTATATACATAAATTACATACTCGAGTAGGATTTCGAGCCGAGTTCGAGTTCCATATGTGTTTTAACATTTTTGTTGCAAAATTTTATTAAATTAAAATTCAGCCGAGTCGAGCTCGAGAGTGTCGAGTACTTATTCGAGTCGAGTTCGAGCTTGGAAATTTAAACTCGACCGAGCTCGAGTCGAGTTTCGAGCCTCGAGTTTAGGAATCGAGTCGAGCTCGAGCTTGGCACTGTGCCGTATCGACTCGGCTCGATTACACCCCTACGTAACTTTACGTTTCAACAAAACTAAAATTGATGAGTTTACAATTTGCCAATTAGCCAACAAAACTAAAATTGATGAGTTTACAATTAGCCATTTTGTTGGGTTTTTAAGACCCAATGTCAAAAAACAGGTCTTAAAGATGTAAAACCGGTTTCATAAGAAAGGTCTTGAAGCTTGGGTCTAAATAATTATTTCTGTAGTAACACTAAAACTAAATCAAATATAAAGGCACAAATAGAAGTGAGACCGCAAATAACGAACATAAGCACGAAATTACAGCTTCCGCCAAACACTTATACACCTGATGCACAATTAGGGGGTGTTGGTATTACATTTTAAAAGTGATTATCGTACGTTTATGTTTTCAAAATTGCATTTAGAAATCAGACAAGTTGTTTTAATAATCACCGGCAGCAGCAATAAAACGCTTTTAATTATCTAAATAATCATAAGTTGGCAAACGATCTAACAACCAGGTTTATAAAATATCAACCCCTTTAACCCGTTGGAGATAAAACATAACCCAAAGTGACCGATTTTCATAATTTTCAAAAAGAAACACAATCCATAAATTTACCTCTACCCACTTCCTCATATTCACATCAGTAATCACACAAATAACCTCTAACATTTTTAAAAAATAATAGACGGAGGGTGGCTTTATTTTCCAATCCCATTTGACCTTTACCTTTCAAACAAATTGTTTTTAATTTATCCATTAGGCCCATGTTAATCACAATAAACAACAATCTTTTCTCAACATAAAACTTCAACACTTTGTTTAAAACAACCGAAGACAAATTAACCTTAAGACACAAAAATGTCCAAACAAATGAACATTAAATTACGTACAATGAAACTTCGCAATGTAATATTTTGTATTCAAACTTTACTCAATGTACAATCAGATAACACAATACATGAAAAAAGGGTTATAAACATGGAGCACCTTGAATTAGACAACACACCAACATTATGAAATCAAAGTTATGATGAAAAGGCAATTGCTATCTTATGACATATCGTATTTGTTGTTGTGACATAATGAGCAACACATTATATGTTTATGTAATTCATATGTTAAGCAAACAACAATATGCCTATGTAGATAAGGTATGCCTAGCAACTAATTTAATCATGCAACGATATAAGAGCGTCTTATTTGAATTCAAGAGAAGAACTAACCGCACTCAAACCGATTTGATATTTGTAATTTTTTAAGTTACTTGGCTTGTAATAGGAAGCTTTTTATTAGATAACAACTATTCTTTTGTAATAACCAACATATCTCACCACATATGAACATAGTTTCATCTATATGAACATAAGTTTACATAGGTGACATTGTAAACGGATTGGTCATACACTGCTTTCTAAAAAGTCTACAAAAGTGAATCACAGTTGAACTATATGGTTAGTAAAACACAATTAAACTATGGAATAATGATGGAAACAACACGCAGATCTCATAATTTTTTTATTATCTAAAGCAAGATATAACACAAGTATAAGTAACTAAAAGAAGATAGCAAGCAATAAATACATGAAAATTGCAAATGGCAAAATTCTTTCATTTTTTCTTTTAAAAATCAGGAGGATGATAAAAGTGAGCTATGTAAGCAATATTATAGCCACTTGTGTTCAATCTTATTTGGTCAAATCAAAACTTTAATACATAATTTGAAAAATATTGTAAAAAACAAATAACTTATTGATTGAGAATCAATGATTATATGTAACTAATCCTTGATTATGTTTCCACCTTTTGAATTTGACTAAGGTAATTCAAGTTGGGCAACATTCATATGTACCGGTAGGAACAAAATAGGATTATTAAGTGCTTCAAATGTGACAATGGAAGACATAAATTTCCAGTCATAATCAAACTTTTTAAACGATTTGTTGTAGGAGAGCTTAAACTTCTAATTTTAGAAACTTTAAACTTTACCAATTGATTCTTGACACCAGATATCATATCAGAAGCGTAATGAGTCGGCTATGAATCTGTATCTGTTCTGTTTTAAACATCAAGATTTGATGAAATCTATTTAAGAAGAAGTAGATCATTAATGGGTATGAAAAATGCCTACTTGAAGATAAAAAACGCATGTAGAAATTCTTAAAATTTAAAGACCAAGTCTTTGAAGTTAGTTTTACGAAGAACAAACACTGGAAGGGAAACAATTTATGGGAAAGTTTAATGGTTTCTGAAAGGAGTAAAAAGTGATCTTAGAGAATCAAAATAAACGAAGATTCTTGTGCAACCCACTAATCCATCAACCTGTAAAATCATAATAAAGATTACTAAGAAATATTTGTAAACCAAGAAAAGAACACGAAAAAACGACGATTCTTGAGCAACCCACCAATTATGTAAAGAAGATTAGTTCCATGCAATTAGAATGAAAAAAAATATAATTAAGTTGTTTCAGAAAAGAAAAGAACACTTACAGTTGCTGCAGTGAGGAGTTAACGAAATAGGGTTTTCATCAAAGAGAAAGCAGAGGTGGATGTTTTGTAGTGGATCTGACTAAGAAGCTTCCCTTGTAAGCTGAAGAATCATATAAAAGTTCATAGATATTATCCAAATTAATAGGTCATAATTATGATGCATATAATCACTAATCTCTAATATTAATAAAATTTAAAATTTGTTTCAGTTTTGACTATTTAAAATCAAAATTATTTTACATAAGTTCTGTTGGTCCCAAATGGATACTACAACAACAAATGTTTGTAAAAGGGGGGGTTGAATACAAACTTTAGCAAATTAAAATTTAAGAGACACACGGTGTACTTTTATATAATTCTTATTGATATTAATCAAGAATTACATGAACTAGATGCGGAAAATCTAATTTCAATCAAAGGTGGCAACTAGATTTGTCTAACACATAGACAATGCTAATCTTAAACAACTAATGTCTAAGATGTTCAACACATGAACAAGTTTGTTACACTGAAAGTAAAATGCTAACTTTTCTAATTCTCAACTAATGAGATTTCAGTGCTTTTCAACGTATTCGCATTCTTAGCATGTTTTCATGCATGAGTATATATAAGCAAGGTGTGTCCGGGTTGATGAAGAGAGAAGGAGACAAAGGTACTTGGTTTAATAATATTATAATAGATAAAGTTAGTGGTTGAAAAAGTAAGTTAACTTTATACACAAAGTGTGTAAAGTGAAAATACTTTTCAGTAATGAGTATACCCACTATATATTATTATATTATTAAATTACTACCTTTATGTCTTGAGAAGGTAACCTTATCCTTCCATGCTTGTGCTTTAACCAACACCATGCTTTCTGAAGATTTGACTTTACCAAGTTTGGAGTTGTCAGCCATACTTAATCATCATATCTTCGAGATCTTCTTTTCAAGAGTATCTTTCTCCTTTTCCAGGGGATACAGATCTATCCTTTTTGTTTCTTTGCAGATACAAAAAGTGCTAAGTACTTTTATAAAGAAAGATCCAAGGCATAATAGAACAACACATGTTCTGCCTTTGACTTAAGAAAATATTACTCTGAAAAGCTATTAGCTGATTAAAGACTCAGCTAACAGACACTGAACTGTAAATGTAATTTTACTCGGCTAAGGATAATTATGAAAGACTCAGCTGACTAGATTTGCTCAGCTGATTGAAATAATCAGCTGATAATACAAATCATGGCAACAGCTAATAAACTGATTAACTCAACTGTCAGCTGTTCCTAAGGGCTCAGCTAATCATTTGAGTAAAGTCAGTTTATGAGGAAAAGATAGGATAAGTATAGAATACCTTATCTGACATGTGGGAGGCATCAGCTGATCTATGTGATACTGTCAGCTGATCTTTGTTTGCTCAGCTGATAGAATAAATACTGTCAGCTGATCAATGAGGTACTGTCAGCTGATCAAAGAGTAGCCCTTAGCTGATGGTTTAGCACCATCCGCTGATGCTTTCTAGATGCATAGCTGATGCTTTGTAGCTTGTCTTTTCTTCTTAGCTGATCTTTCTGAAACTGGTCCTTTGGCTGATACTCAGTGTTCAGCTGACACTTTGATTCGTCAGCTGACATTTCTTACTTAGAAATTCTTTAAGTCTGATATGAAAAACAACACATGTTTTTCATTGATTTAAGTCCAAAACTGAATGAATGGTTTTGTTAACATCAAATCCTATTTTACTTAATAGATAGTTTTGATTTAGGTTTGATATTGCTATCTCCCCAACAATCTCCCCTTATTTGATGATGACAAAACCTTATCTTGTTTAAGAAGAATCAGTTTGACTCGAATTTGTAAAGATAAAACTTTTAAGTGCATTTTGGTTACCTAGCTATCTGTTTTTGGTAACTCTTTAATATATGTTCCCTGATATTCTGTTTTTGGGAATCTTTTCATTTATGAAGTACCATGTTCTGTTTTCGTGGTATCTTTTCTATCCTTTTTCTGTTTTTAGGATTTTTTATATTTTCTAAATTTACACTATGTGAGCTATCTACTAGGAGTCATCTATACTCGCATTTAAGCTAAGTAGTTCATGATCAAAGTTTCAAGCTTGATTACAGAACAAAGTATTTACATCAGAGTTTGCACAATGTAATCTAACTGAAAGTTAAGCTAAGTACAGAAGTTGAACTATTCTAGGAAATTGAAATTACATCTAATCTAGTTATGAAGTGTGGTCTTCATTCCCACCAGGGTTCTTCTTTTACATCCAGAAATCTATCTAGTGGATTTGCAGCCAACAACTCTTCAGCTCTTGCTTGAATTAGATTTTCAAAATGTTCACTTCCTGTCTGTCCCCTTGTTGATGTTGCAGCTTGAAAGATTAACTGTCCAGGGGCTTTTCCTAAGTTAGTTTCTCTTAGGAATTTCCAAACACCAGCTCTGTTCTTGAAGAACATCCCTCTTTCGGGTTCAGTTATGTATTTAAACATTTCTGGTTCAATGTTGGAGGGCAAAGCAGTGTTGAGATTTTCATACGCAGACAGGTAAGGATGATCAGGATTGAGTATAATCTGTTCAGCAGGCACAAAAGCTTTGGAGGATTTCTTGAAGGCATCCTCAATCACATCAATGTGTTCTACAAATTGATCATGAGTGCATATCCTGTGGTAGACAGACATTCTGATCCAGAATTCGAATTTGTTTATGAACCTTGTGGCAATTTCACTTTTGAATTTAAGGAGGTGGTACAGAGTCTCAATCATCTCAGTGAAGGAAAACAGTTTGCAGTGATGAATGTAGGCATTCTCTTGTGTTTTTCTTTCATCTCTTCTTACTAATCTGAGAAATGGCCCTTTATCTGTTCCCTTATATGGAGTGACTCTGGAGATGAGATTTGGATCCTTTCTTTCTATCAAGTTCTTCTTGTTATCCAAGACCTCTTTGATCTCCCTTTCAGATTGCTGAGTTGTAACTCCAAAGTTGAACTCATGCAATGCTTGAATGGCTTCTCTGTGAGTTCTTCCTCTTTTAGGAACTTTCTTGACAGAAGGATCATCTTGTTGTGATGCAACCTGTGTTGGTTGTGATTGAGAGGATAGCATGATCAGCTCTTCTTCTTGTAACTCTCTCAGCTCATCATCAGTGACACCAACTGCAGCAGCAAGATCCTCGGTGGTAGTGAAATCCTGGTGTCTCTCTTTGGCTTTTAGAACTTCTTCAATGGTTGAACCAAGAGCAGCGGCCAGTTCACTTAACTCTCTGAGATTTTCATCTTCTTGGTTTAACTCTTCCTCTCTTCTTTCTTCTTCTTCAATCTCCTCAGCAGACATTATTTTCTTCCCTTTTCTCCTTGCTGGGAGTTGGTTGACTTGTTTGCACTGGAGAGGAGGCTTGGACTGTTGGAGCTTTTGGAAAGGGACTCTGCTTCTTTATGTTCAGCAGAGTGGACAGAGGTACATCATCTTGATCATCATCATCAGAATCATCAGATGGTAGTTCAATTGGAGCACAGGATTCACCTTGCTTTGATCTTTTTGCACTCTTCCTTCTAGCTGCTTGCTTAAATCTTCTTTTAGGCTTAGCAGGTTGCTCCCCCTCAGATTGATTCTCCCCCTCAACATTTGATTTGCTTTGAGCTTCTGTTTCATTGGGGGCTGATGCATCTTCTGCTTGCATAGCCTGAACCTCAGCTGTATATGCATCAACAGCTGCCATTATTGTTTTAGGGGAAGGTTCTCTTACTGACTTCTTTGACTTCTCCCCCTTTTTGTCATCAACAGAGGAGGGAAAAGCAGTAGGCTTAGCAGGGGCACCATTGCTCGGGAAAGGATGAGGTTGAGGGAAGAAAGTAGATCTCCTGAGGCTTATGATAACATCAGTGATATTGGTGAATTCTTTGAGGGTTTCACTGTGCTTTTGGATGAAGTAGTTGTTTAGGTGTTGGAGGTCAGTGGTTATGGTTTGGAGAAGAGAAGGGACTCTAAGAAGAGAATCATGTATGGTTACTGAAATGTTAGGAGGTGAAGGCCTGAGTGTGGAAAGTTGGGTTAGAAGATTAGAGATGGTGTGGTTTAGAGAAGATATGGTTTGGTTTGAGATGGAAGGGGAAGGAATAGGAATTGGATGAGAAGTTTGGGTAAGAAGTTGATCTAATTTAATGAGAATTGGGGAAAGATCAACAGGGGCAGGGGTGGATGGGATTTGAGATTGTGTAGCTTTGAGTGACTCAACCTCTTGGGTTAGATGAGAGATTTGAGTTTCTGTTTGGGTTTGGAGAGAGGTAAAGGAGGATTGAAGACTATCCATCTTTTGAGAGATAGATAGTAAGCATTGAAGGATTTGGGGTGAGGGTTCAGAAGTAGTAAAGGGAATGGGTTGAGTGGTAATTGATTGAGGTATGGTGCCACGAACTGGAATGGATTGTGGTCCATCACTTAGACCTTGGTATAGAGGCCTAAGATCACTGGGAACAGAGAGTGTGCCCTGTACTAATGGTTGGTTTATACCACTAGTATTGACAGGCAGTGCAGTAGCATGTGTAAGTATTGAATCAAAAGTGGTTGCAAATATGTGAGTGTGAGTGAGCGTTGCACTAAAAGGGGTATCCCTTATTACAGTAGCAAGTTGTTGTGAACTTACTAAGGGAAAGGCTTGACTCAATTGGGGTGTAGACACGGTATGACCTTGGGAGGAGGTCTGTCTTTCAATGGTATCACCCTGTTGGGAGGGTGACCCAGATTGCAGCAGTCCCATATTTACAGATATGTTCTGTTGTGAGAACACATCCACTGGCTCAAGGGTAACGGCAACTTCCATTGGCTCCCCCTCAACATAAGAGGGAACTAATGGAGTTGAGATCAGAGGTGTGGATGTCACTACCTCAGAGACTTGTGAATAATGCACAAACTCTGTTGATCTTATTTCTATATGAGTTTCAGTGGGAGTAGAACTAGCAACTGTTGGGAGTTGACTAGAGCTTGGCATTTGTGGGGGTGTTACAACTGGAGGTGAGGATGGGTTCTCATTGGTGGGGTCAACCAAATGAGTGTCCTCAGAGATTGAGAGTATACCTGTGATGTGTCTAGATTTGCTGATCTCAATGAGCTCCTCCAGCTTATCAGAGACCTCTTCATCATCAGGGACATCTTCATTTCCACTACTTGGTGCTCTATGCACAAAGTCACTTGATCCTTGTTGTTGATCAGGGTTGGGATATGCAATTGTACCTCCAAGAGTCCTACTTGGAGAATCATCATCAGATTCTGCATCACTATCATCAGTACCATTATCAGCATCACTACCATCACTTGAATCAATACCTTGTTCAGGTTCATCGAAATTTACTCCTTCAAATATGGCTTCATCATGAGTATGAGCAGGAGAGTGCTCAATGTTTTCAGTTATCATATCTTGAGACTCAGAATCATCAGCCATTTCTTCATCAACATTTTCAGCAATAACCTCTTCTTCATCCTCAGCTTCATCACCAGCAATTTCAATTATCTCTTGCATCTGGGCAGTAATAGCTGGACCTTGCTCTTCCCTTATTAGATTAAAAATCTTTTGACCCATTTGAGGCATGGGCATTGCATCAAGCACAACAGCTATTCCAGTATACTGTTCCCATTGCATCTGATGAAGGACAAGTAAGCTCAAGTACCTTATGTAAGGAAAAACAGTCCTAGTGGACTTCTTTGATGTAGAGAGAGTAATCTTGTCCACCATATATGAGAATATGACTTAAGCGAAGTCAATATTCCTCCCTGTGACTAAGGCATGAAGCACCATCAGCTCTGTTTGGTTCATTTGATCGAAACTTCCAGTTTTGGGACCAAAGCAGCGAGTGATGACGCTTACCAGATACTTCCATGGGTGTCCCAACACAGACAACTTGTATTGACCATGGGCAACAGGAGCATTGTAGCCAATTAGGGGTAGTACCTCAAAAACTTGATCCATTTGAGCAAATGATTGATAAGGAGCCAAGTTTGGCAGAGAAATGGCCTGTCGTAGAGTGTTAACAGTGAAATTTATGTTGATGTGGCCATTCAGACAAGTGCAGGTGATGAGATTTTGATTGGGTTGGTACCTAGCAGTGTACCACATCTCACCAACAATGTGAGGGAAAATGAAGAAGGGATGAGCAGAGAGACAAGGAAACAGAGGATGGGCAGTAATAAACGCAACCATGGGTTCGTATCCCTGGTTTGCCTTGTTTGGAGGGATTTCAGTGGTTATTATAAAGTTATTGGGACGAATGATTAGTTCAGCGTTAGGTGCAACATTTTCACCAGCAACAGCACGAGGAGTGGAAGCAGAGTTGAAGATCACCATGATCACAGAGTGAAGAAGTTTGAGCAACGAAGATTTAGGGTTTGAAGATTTTAGAGAGAATGAGTGTTTGGGAATTTGGAAAGCACAAGAAATGAAAAACCACCCAAAAACACCTTTATATCTTCCTTGGAAACTTAAACTGTCACCAAAATATATTTCAAAAAGTAACTGTCACTTCTGTAAAAAGGTGATAAACGGAATAGTTAGTAAATACACAGATAACTAACGGACAATATACAAGAAATTAAATACCTAGTTAATATGTTAAATGCAGATGAGAAAATAATAAAATAAGTGTGGGGACACATAATTTTTGACTTTTGAAGATCATCAGCTAACAAAAGAGAGTGTCAGCTGATCCATGTTGAGATAAAGTAAGTGTCAGCTAATGAGTATACTTAGCTGAGCTTATAAGTCTTAGCTGATGGTTTATCAGCTGAGGTATAGTGTCAGCTGATGGTCGTCAGCTGACATAATTCCATTAGCTGATCTACCATGAGTAAAACATGTAGAAGCTTAGATAAGTACTTCATTGCACACACAAATAAAATTATTTTCTCACACTAAACTAACTATCTAAGAACAGAATATATTACAAGTTTAACATGCCAAGTTTGGATATTAGGAAGTTGAACCGAGACTCATCCAAAGGTTTTGTAAAAATGTCAGCTAATTGAACATCAATGTTTATATAGTGCATTGAAACTTTCTTTTTCTGCACATTATCTCTAAGGAAATGATGTCTGATTTCAATATGCTTATTGAATGCAAAACAGGATTGTTAGAGATAGATATGGCACTTGTGTTGTCACACAGAATTGGTGAGTTTTCAAACTGTAAGTCATAATCAAGTAGTTGATTTTGCAGCCATAGTAATTGAGCATAGCAGCTTCCAGCAGCAATGTATTCTGCTTCAGCTGTAGAAGTTGAAATAGAGTTTTGTTTCTTGCTTGACCAGCTGACTAATCTTCCACCTAATAATTGACAACCACCAGATGTACTCTTTCTGTCTAGTGTGCAACCTGCAAAGTCAGAATCAGTGTATCCAATTAACTCAAAATCAGAATCTTTGGGGTACCAAAGACCTAGATTAGGAGTTCCTTTGAGATACCTGAAAATTCTTTTAACTGCAGCTAAGTGAGATTCTTTGGGATCTGCTTGATATCTAGCACAAAGACATGTTGAAAACATAATATCTGTACAAGAATCACATCACCCTTGAATTTCCTTATAAACAAAGTGCTATCTATGCTTCCTCTTATAAATCCTTTATTGGTCAGAAAAGAAGAGAGGGTATCATACCAGGCTCTTGGAGCTTGCTTCAGACCATACAAAGCTTTGTTCAAGAAGTATACATGATCTGGTTTGCTTGCATCCTCAAAACCTGGAGGTTGTTTGACATATACCTCTTCCTTCAATTCACCATTGAGAAAAGCACTCTTAACATCCATTTGGAATACTTTGAAGTCTTTGAAGGCAGCATAGGCTAGAAAAAGTCTTATTGCTTCAAGTCTTGCAACAGGGGCAAAGGTTTCATCATAATCAATACCTTCTTCTTGGCAATACCCCTGTGCAACTAGCCTTGCTTTGTTTCTGATGATCAGCCCTTGTTCATCCATTTTGTTTCTGAACACCCACTTAGTACCAATGATGGATTTTTCCTTTGGTCTTGGCACCAAAGTCCATACATTGTTCCTAGTGAATTTAGCCAATTCCTCTTGCATGGCATTTATCCAGTGAGGATCATTTAGAGCTTCATCTACCTTCTTTGGTTCAATCATAGAAACAAAACCTGTGTATAAACAAATATTGAAAGCTTTTGATCTTGTTAGTACATGTGCTTCTATATTACCTATGACCTGATCAATTGGATGATTTATGAGGTCCTTGTAGGCATTATGGATTCTGGGAGTTGAAATTCTTTGGTTTGGGTCAGCTGATGAGACTTCTGGTTGATCAGCTGACAGAATTTGTTGATTACAATCTGATGGGACTTCTACTGATGAGGGAATGTTTGATATGGAATTAGAGTCCATTGATGTTGAATCATGATTCCCATCATTCAGTAAAAGTGTGGGTTGGTTTATGATAGAATGTGCAGAGGTGTTTTGTAGATTTGGAACGAATTCATCTAAGTCATCTATGTCAGCTGATGAGATTGGATCAGCTGATGGGAGTGGATCAGCTACTGGAGTGTTGTTTTCAGTATTCAGCAGATCATTAAATTCCTCACCTGTAGATGGATTAGTAGAACAGGAAGCAACAAAGTCATTTTCATTAAAACTTACATTAATTGATTCTTCTATGAACTTTGTTCTGATGTTGTAAATTCTGTAAGCTTTGGAGATCACAGAATATCCAACAAACACACCTTCATCATCTTTTGGTGCAAATTTCTGCAATTGATCTTTTTGGTTCAGAATGAAACACTGACACCCAAAGATGTGTAGAAAGCTGATGTCGGGCTTCCTTCCCTTGAGCATTTCATAAGGAGTCTTGTTATGCCTTTTGATTACAAGGGATCTGTTCTGAGTAAAACATGCACAGCTGACAGCTTCAGCCCAGAAGTTGAATCCTAACCCACTTTCACACAGCATGGTTCTTGTAGCTTCAATCAAAGTTCTGTTTCTTCTTTCAGCTACACCATTCTGTTGTGGAGTTCTTGGAGCAGAGAAGTTTTGAGATATTCCTTTCTCATCACAGAATCCTTCAAGAGTTTGATTTCTAAATTCAGTTCCATGATCACTTCTAAGCATCCTTACCAGATTGCCATTAAGCACTTCCATCTTTCTAATGAAGCTTATAATCTATTCAGCAGCCTCACTCTTTGCTTTTAGGAAGATGACCCATGTGTATCTTGAGAATTTATCAACCATTACCAATGCATACTTACTTCCACCAATACTCGCAGTAGCTACAGGACCAAATAGATCCATGTGCAACATGTAGAAAGGTTCAGTAATGGAGAAGGACTGCTTAGATGGAAAATATGTCTTGTGCTGCTTTCCCTTCTCACAGGCAGAGCAAGGTTTAGGCTTAACATACGTCAGTGAATGTAGTCCTGACACTAGTTCACCCTTGCTAACCTTGTTAATATTTTTGAAGTTTAAATGAGAAAGCCTTTTGTGCCATAACCAGTTTGTGTCAGTTACATACTTGGTATACAAACAGGTTAATTTGGATGGATCACCAGAGGACATATCAAGAGTATATACATCCTTGGTTCTCTTTGCACAAATTATTGTTTTACCTTCTTGATCTAAAATGGAACCACCTGTCTTTGTAAAGAGGACGTTATGATCACCATCACATAGCTGACTTATGCTGATGAGATTGTATTTAAGTCCTTTCACATATGAAACTTTTGACAGAGTTAAGTTCCCATTATGAAGTTCACCATAGCCTTTTGTTTGCCCACAATTATTATCACCAAAGGTCACTCTTGGACCCTTTTCCTTCTTGTAGTTACTTAACAGAGCTTTACAACCTGTCATGGTCCTTGAACATCCACTGTCAAGATACCATGTGTTCAGACCCTGCATAGTTGTAATTGAAAGAAGGTTAGTGACACTTGGGCATCCACAATTAAGTGGACCCCTGTGGATTGCACCTAGCTATCCACTTCATATTAGGTTGTTTAAAAATGATAGGAACAGCTGTGTTATCAATATCAGTCCGCTGTCTTGAGTTTCCTTCAAGAGAACAATTATTTGCCTTATGTTCTTTGCTCCCACATTTATAACATTTTTTTATTTTTGGAGCCTTTAACATGTTTTGGTAATTTCCTAAGAGATGTCTTACCTGTTTTCTGATGACTATGGGTCATCAGCTGACAGATTTCACCGTTCAGTTGTTGCAACTGATTCTATAAACTGATAAGGTCTTTGTTTACAGTTACCTTAGGTTGACCCTTAGTTAAAATGAGTTTATGTTCAACTTTAGATATGGTAGACTCAGACTTTTTGTAAACAAAATGTCCTTTTCCCTTAGTTTCTCCTATTGAAAGAGTTTGAAGTGATGTTTGATCAACTAAACAAACAGAAGAGGATCCATGATCAGCTGACAGGCTATCAGCTGAGCAGTTATCATATACTTTTTGATCAGCTGATGTAACATCATTAGCTAAAGAATTTTCAGTCAGCTTAGTTCCTAAATTTAATGTATCAGCTTTCAAGGTTTGACAACAGAATGTCTCTTTGGTATCAACAAATGATTCCATTCCTTTACTTACTTCCTTTACACTTAAATTTTCAGTACTTTTGCATTCTGTCAAGATAATAGAACTTGAACCCACTTTTGAAGAGGTTGAGTCTTTCAGCTGAGTACTTTTACTTTTAACGAATCTGTTAGTGATAATACTTTTTCCTTTTACAATCTTTTGAAAAGTAAGAGGTAAAATATCAGCTTTTTCTAAGATATTTATGTTCTTGCTAAAATCAACACAGTTGGCAGCTTGGGAATAATTTCCACCAATAATAGCTTGAACTTGTTTTGGAATCTGCTCATTGACACACTGAGTGGTCTTCTCAGCAGATACACACCAAGATCTAACTACTTTTTGAAGGTCATTAAACTTTATTGTTGCTTCATTGGTTTCTTTTACCAAGATCTGATTAAGTATCTTTTGATTAGCTAAATCATCTCCCAGTTTTGTCATTAGTTTCAGTTTCTCATCTTTAAGACTTAATCTCTCTTTTAGTGATTCTATTTCTAACTTTAGCTTATTTTCTCTTTGAATATTTGACTGAAACTCAACACACAGATAATCAAACATAGTGTTCTTTTCATTATCTTCATAATTAATAAATTTTCCAACCTGATACATAGAAGAGGGATCCTAGTCAGGAGAAGTACAAGCTTTAGCAGCTTTCTTCATGTCCTCATCAAAAGAACATGTACTTGCTGTGTTGGCCATCAAACTGAACTGAGCTGTGAGGACCTCATCTTCATCACTTGAGAGATCTTCCTCAGCCCAATCTTCTTCTTCAGCAACCATCACCCTGTTCTGAGCTTTCTTCTTCTTCTTGTCAAGGACAGCAAGAAGCTTCTTATACTTGGCTTCATAATCAATCTTGCTGTCTGAGCTTGAGGAACCCTTGAAGCCTGTGTTTCCTTTGGACTTACATTCACTGGCATAGTGACCAGTCTTGCCACAAGAGAAACAACCTTCAGAAGCCTTTGGTTTAAACTTGGCTTTTTCTCCATGGAAGGGTTTCTTCTCAAACCTCTTGACTCCCTTTCTTTTCAAGAAAGGTTTGAACCTTTTAACCAACATGGCAGCCTACTCAACAGCAGCTTCAATGCTATCCATGTTCTCCAGAACTTTATCCCCATCAGCCACTTGCTCTTCATCAGAAGACTCCTCCTCTTCCTCCTCATTGCTAGATTCATCCACAACTGCAGCAAAACTCCTAGATCTTGTATCCTTAGACACAAGGGCAGTAGATGGAGCTTTTGCAGCCTCCTTCATATCCTTGGTAGAGATCTTTCTTTGTTTCACTGATTGTTCATGATTCATAAGATTTCCATACAGACCAACCAGTTAAAGACCCTTGATTTTCTCACCATGTTTAAGCACAGTAATAAAATGATCCCAAGATTCTGGGAGAGAGTCTAGAAACTTGTTTACAAGTTCCTTATTGCTCTTGGGAACCTCTGCCCTTCTTAAGTCATTAATAAGGCAGTTCAACCTAGTGTAAGTCTAAGTGAGACTTTCACCTTTATGAGCAAAGAAGAACTCATATTCTCTAACCAGAAGGAGTTTCTTGTTCTCCTGCACTTCTTCAGTGCCTTCATATGCAACGGTCAAGGTGTCTAGCATCTCTTTTGCAGTTTTGCAGTTAAGAACTTGATGATAGACATCATTTGGTAGTGCAGAGACTAAGGCTGTTCTTGCTTTAACATCAAGATTAACAAGCCTTTTGTCTTCATCAGACCACTGATTTATAGGTTTTATTATCAGTCTTTCAACAACAGGAGCTTCATCAGTTGCATCAGTCACTTGAATTGTTGAGGAAGGAACATGGGGACCTTCAGTAACAGTTTTAAGCATCACATCATCAAGGCTTGACATATAGAGAAGAACTCTACTCTTCCAGAGAGAGAAGTTCTCTCCATCAAACATTGGACACCTTGTGAGTGAGCCATTGTTGGAAGAACTATTAGAAGCAGCAACAGAAGTGGCCATTTAGTAGTGGGGGGTAGAAGCAGTTGAAGAGTAAGCAAAACAGATCTTAGATATGAGTTATCTAGCCTGCTCTGATACCAGTTGTTGGTCCCGAATGGATACTACAACAACAAATGTTTGTAGAAGGGGGGGTTGAATACAAACTTTAGCAAATTAAAATTTAAGAGACACACGGTTTACTTTTATATAATTCTTATTGATGTTAATCAAGAATTACATGAACTAGATGCAGAAAATCTAAGTTCAATAAAAGGTGGCAACTAGATTTGTCTAACACATAGACAATGCTAATCTTAAACAACTAATGTCTAAGATGTTCAACACATGAACAAGTTTGTTACACTGAAAGTAAAATGCTAACTCTTCTAATTCTCAACTAATGAGATTTCAGTGCTTTTTAACGTATTCGCATTCTTAGCATGTTTCCATGCATGAGTATATATAAGCAAGGTGTGTCCGGGTTGATGAAGAGAGAAAGAGACAAAGGTACTTGGTTTAATAATATTATAATAGATAAAGTTAGTGGTTGAAAAAGTAAGTTAACTTTATACACAAAGTGTGTAAAGTGAAAATACTTTTCAGTAATGAGTATACCCACTATCTATTATTATATTATTAAATTACTACCTTTATGTCTTGAGAAGGTAACCTTATCCTTCCATGCTTGTGCTTTAACCAACACCATGCTTTCTGAAGATTTGACTTTACCAAGTATGGAGTTACCAGCCATACTTAATCATCATATCTTCGAGATCTTCTTTTCAAAAGTATCTTTCTCCTTTTCCAGGGGATACAGATCAATCCTTTTTGTTTCTTTGCAGATACAAAAAGTGCTAAGTACTTTTACAAAGAAAGATCCAAGGCATAATAGAACAACACATGTTCTGCCTTTGACTTAAAAAAATATTACTCTGAAAAGCTATTAGCTGATTAAAGACTCAGCTAACAGACACTAAACTGTAAATGTAATTTTACTCGGCTAAGGATAATTATGAAAGACTCAGTTGACTAGATTTGCTCAGCTAATTGAAATAATCAGCTGATAATACAAATCATGGCAACAGCTAATAAACTGATTAACTCAACTTTCAGCTGTTCCCAAGGGCTCAGCTAATCATTTGAGTAAAGTCAGTTTATGAGGAAAAGATAGGATAAGTATAGAATACCTTATCTGACATGTGGGAGGAATCAGCTGATCTATGTGATACTGTCAGCTGATCTTTGTTTGCTCAGCTTATAGAATAAATATTGTCAGCTGATCAATGAGGTACTGTCAGCTGATCAAAGAGTAGCCCTCAGCTGATCAATTTATGTATGTGTTTAATAATTTTTGTCCAAGTTCTTGAAGATATAAACTTTTTCATCTGTGAACCACCGCCGCCTTGAACCACCGCTGTTGACTACCATCCTCTGCCGTTGACCACCATCCTCCGCCGTTGACCACCACCCTCTGCCGTGAACCACCACCGCCACGAACAACCTCCGCCGCACAGATTCATGTGTTTATTAGTTCATGAAGTATGTAGAAAACCCTAATTCAAACCCAAACAAGAAACCCCTAACTCAAACCCAGATCTGGATCAAAATCCAAACAAGAAACCCTAACTCAAACCCAGATCTGAAAATCAAACATGGATTGGTTTAAAACCCTAACACGAAGATGGAGATAATGTTTTTGAGACGGTGGTACGACGGTGGTGAGACGGTTAAAACCCTAAACTCGTATATGAAAACCCTAACTCACAGATCTGAAAATCAAACTTGAAGAACATGAACAGATCTGAAAACCCTAAACTTGTAAATGAAAACCGTAACTCACCGATCCGAAAGTTGGAACTTACGAGTTTGAAACTTGAACAAAGAAGGAGGCGGTGGTACGATGGTGGAGCATACACCGCCGCCACATAAAACACGCACAAACCTGGAGCTCCCTGTGCTGTCCGAGGATCTTACCGTGGATTCGCAGGAGCTTAGTGGTGGTCGATCTTACGACGGTGTGAGCAAAGGTGGAGCGACGGTGGCGACGGAAGAACCGTCTACAGAGGAGAGAGAGGGAGAGAGAGAGAGAGAGAGAGAGAGAGAGAGAGAGAGAGAGAGACGCTGGTGGTGATGGTGGCTCTGTGGAGCGGTGATGGTGGCTCTGTGGACTGGAGGCGGTGGAACTAATTTTAGAGAGAGAGGGGTAGAGAGAGAGAACTTCAAAGAAAAAGAAATGAGAGAAAGAAAGGTGTAGGTGGTGGATTAGTCTGTAAAGAGAGAAAGATTTAATTAAATTCAATTATTTTTAATGACCTAAATATACCGCATCTGCATTTTGGTAAATAAAAATGCCACATATCATTTTGTTTGCCACCTCGGCTGAATTCTAACCGGCAACCTATCCTTCAGGTTACCGGTTACCTTTTGTCAAAAATTAAAATTTATAATCCTTTCTTGGCTCAAAAAAAGGGACGTGACCTTTATTGGCAAACTTCGATATTTTAGTTACCTTTCTCGGCAATTTGCCCTTTAGATAATTGATACTGCTTGGTTTTTATAGGTAATCATTATATATATATAGACACACACACACACACACATTGTTAGTGCGAGAACCACGAGAACCAATCTCAGCAGATATGTGATCGATCGATTGTAACTAGATTTTAGGTCACCATCAATCGAGATCGAGAAACATAATCGTGAACGATCTGGAGATTGACATTTAAACATGTCTCATGTTCACATAGATATCGTGAACGAAATGATGAATGATCACTTATCTATAGGACCATTTCGTAACTGATTCTGGATTTGGTTTTTGTTCTAGATGACAAAACCCATGCTGACTTGGGGGCAGAGATGTCTTACTAGAGGCCGCTCTTTGTCTGTGGTTTACGGGTACGGAGTGTCATGTGCTAGTGGGAGTTTGTTGGAGTATGCCCGCTGACACACGTACGCCATATGGATCACTACCGATAATGTATGGGCTTATTGGGTCAAACACCGGGGACCTATCTCGAAAGCCTAAAAGATGGAGGGACCAATGGTGTCAAAATGGGAAGGTTGTGATGCAGGCCGCGTTAGCGGCGCTAACCTTTTAGGGTTAGCGGCGCTACACCATAAAAGTTAGAGGCGCTAACTCCCGACAAACTGCATGCAACATTAAATTTCATCTCCTCTTTTGCCCAATGAATGTAGCCTTCTAGAATCTTTCTTGGCCGGTTTCTTAGGGTATCTAAGAGTCACTTGGGAGTCTATTTAAGTCTCCTCTTTTTATCACTTGATAACCTTTTGCCAAGAAACAGACTAAAACACTTAGTAACTTTGAGAGTATTTTTTAGTGTTACAAGGAGGTCTGAATTTATGGTGCTTTAAGGGCTGTTCTTGTGAGGAGTTCATGGCTTTGAAGCTCTTACAAGCTTGCTAGTACAAGGAGGAAGGACAAACCCGGGGTGGACTTCGATAGAGGGAGCTCTTGTGGGCTTCTAGTCATCACCACCTTCATCTACAAATTTCTGGAGCTTAGGAGAGGGTATAATCTTCTTTCCTTCTTCTTTTTCATGTTGCATAAGCTAGCTATAGAGTTTGGTCCATGACTTGGGGTTTTATGCTTTATTTACTTGTACTTTATGCTTTGCATGTTGTTCTTGTTGCTTCTGCTATGCACATAGAACCCCAACAACAAGTGTACCAAAACTCCAGTAGATGTTGCGGAACCACATGTAATGGTGCTCCAGTGAAAACGAAAGCCAATGGGCATTTACGAATGTAATTCACCCAAGGTTCGTATCCCCTGTTTCTCTTGCGTTCAGGGATTGCAAGGCACGCTCGTTGATTATTAGTTTTGATCAACGGAAATCCATTCTGTTTGAAAGCAGCACCCCTTACCATTCTATCACCGAGATTTAGAATGGTTCCGTCTATCGTTGATTACACAGGGTAAATATTAAGTTCGCACTGAGCGATTTTGGATTCGCACTGAGCGATTTAGGGTTTTGTGATTGATGAGACGAAGAATTGCACTAAGCAACTAGTGGTTGTAGAAGGTATAGAGAGAATTTCAGAAGTTTAGTAAGCGTAAACCTCTGAAAGTCGGTTATGGTCGATATATATACCTTTCCGAGGAGAGAGAAAAGTTACCGTTGGAATCCCTTTTTATCAGTTAAGCATAACAAATATACGGCGCAAGGTGACAGTAATCGAGATGAAACTTATCATCTACCAACGGTTAAATATGTAAAATAATATTATTGACCTACTACAATATTACTTACACTGTTGTATTACACCAATACACAATCGGTATAAAATGTGATTTGAGACTGATTCAAATACATAACGACTTATGAATTAATAACACATAGTAATTAAATCATAGTTTGGACACACCAAACTGAGTAAACTAATCACTCAGCTTTAGTCAAGCACTCAGCTTGAGTTGATCACTCATTTTGAGAATGAAACTCAGCTTGAGTGGAGCACACAGCTCAGAATTAATGACACATAGTCAATTTTGTTTGAGACGGACTCAAGCTTATATTGTAACTATACTGAGTAGTTAATACATGTTTGGAACTTACCAAACGTGTGAACCAATCACACAGCTTGAGTTAAGCACATAGCTCAGACTCAATGACACTTAGTCATTTCTGTTTAAGACTAACTCAAACTTGTGAACTCAGCATTCAGCTTGACAAGATATTCAGTTTATGAAAACTTATTTATAACCCATGCACTCAGCTTAAGACACTTAGTCTTTGTCAAACTGAAAATCAAATTCTAGACACACAGCTAGGGGTTGAGCATACCCAATTCACTTAGCAGATACGTAAACCTCTTTTCATCAAGTGGTTTTGTGAAGATATCTGCTAATTGGTCATCGGTGGAAATAAATTTGATGTCAACTTTACCTTTTTCCACTATGTCCCTGATGAAGTGATGTCTAATCTCAATGTGCTTGGTTCTTGAGTGGAAGACTGGATTGTAAGTGATGGCTATAGCACTTTGGTTATCACAGAAGATAGAAGTTTTCTTGAAACTCATACCAAAGTCTTGAAGCTGATGTTGCATCCACATGATTTGAGCACAACAGCTTCCTACTGCAACATACTCAGCTTCAGCAGTTGAAGTAGCCACTGAGTTCTGTTTCTTACTAGTCCAGCTTACTAACTTCCCTCCAAGTATTTGACATCCTCCTGTTGTGGATTTTCTATCTAACTTGCACCCAGCATAGTCAGCATCTGAAAAACCAACTAACTGAAATCCAGAGTCCTTTGGATACCAAAGACATAGATTTGGTGTACCTTTAAGGTACCTAAAGATCCTTTTCAAAGCTTGAAGGTGTGATTCCTTAGGATTTGCCTGATATCTTGCACAAACACATGTAGCAAACATGATATTAGGTCTACTAGATGTCAAATAGAGTAGTGGACCAATCATTCCTCTATAGGTAGACTGACATACAGACTTACCATCTGAGTCTTTACTCAACTTGACAGCTGTGACATGGGTGTTTTCATGGTCGAACTAGAATCAAAACCATATTTCTTTATAAAATCAAGAACATACTTGCTTTGATTGATGAATATTCCATCAGGCTTTTGTTGAATTTGTAAGCCTAGGAAATATGTCATCTCACCCATCATGCTCATCTTGTACCTTTGTGACATAATTTTGGAGAACCATTCACACAGAGATTCATTTGTAGACCCAAAAATAATGTCATCCACATAGATTTGTACAAGAATTACCTGTCCTTTACTCTTTTTAATAAAGAGTGTCTTATCTATACTACCTCTGGTGAAATCCATTGATAGCAGATAGTTGGACAGTGTATCATACCTGAAGGTTTTTGAACCTGACCAAACCACCATATGACACAAACTGGTCAAACCTGGGTTTGATTCCACTGGTTCAATCCTAAAAGCGGAACTGGATTGAACACAACCCTCTAAACCCCAAAAGGGTTAGGATCTTTAAAACTTTAACTTGATCAACATAGTTTCTTAACAAACAATCCATAGATAAGGTTACAAGAAATATACCAGATCAAAAACCTTTAGGATTGCTAAAGATAGTCCACCACTACTGCACCTCCGATTGAACTGGCTGCTAGACCGCTCCTGGATCACCAAGCCTTCAAACCGTGAAGACCTCCCTCGTGTATGCTTGCATCGATCAACACAAGACCAAAAACCGAGTGTATGTGTCTATTCATTCGTAATCACGAAGTCGCAAAACACCTTGGTGTTTTCTTCTTGGTTCGGTTTCGACGAGAGGAGAAGGAACCGGGAGAGAGAGTTCGAACAAGAGAGAGAGAGAGAGAGCCGAGATCGAGATTTGAGAGGGAGAGATGGTGGCTAGGGTTAATCCTTTTGTCTCATATCTTAATCCTTAAGCCTTTAAGGATATATTTATAAGGATTAGATTGGACCTAAGCCCGTTTAATTAAAAGCCCACTGTTTTAATTAAACTTTTATCTCTTCTCACTTTGACCTCCTGGACTTTACTAGTTAATTAATTAACTGGTCCGTTAAATATTAAAACTTAATAGTTAATTCCCTTTAAATAATAAATAAATATTTATTATTTATTTCCTTTCTAATAATTAATACAAACTGATTAATTATTTAGTTCTCTCTTTTCAATAATTAATACTACTGATTAATTATTTCGTCTTTCTCTTTAATAATTAACCTAACTGATTAATTATTTCCACACAGACAAAAGGTGAAATCCAACTGTTCTGAATTGGGTGTGTAGCAGTGTGACCCTTTAGTCTCTTATAACATTGGATACAACATGCCTATTAATTATCTCTGCACATAATCTAACAATACCAAGCTCGTGGAGCTTGTTTAAGACCATACAAAGCCTTGTCTAACTTATAGACATGATGTGGAAACTTTGAACTAACAAAGCTAGGAGGTCGTTTCACATAGACTTCCTCCTGAAGTTTTCCATTTAGGAAAGCCCTTTTCACATCCATTTGATAGACTTTGAAGTCTTTATATGCTGCATAGGCTAAGAACAACCTTATGTCTTTAATTCTAGCAACATGTGCAAAGGTCTCATCATATTCGGTTCCTTCTTCTTGCTTATACCCTTGTGCTACCAGCCTTGATTTGTTCCTAACAATCACCCCATCTTTGTTCATTTTGTTTCTATAGACCCACTTAGTGCATATAATTGTATGATTTTTGGGGGCTGGGACAAGACTCCAGATCTTGTTTCTCTCAAATTCATTTAATTCCTCTTGCATAGCTTCAATCCAATCCTCATCCTCTAAGGCTTCTTCATTCTCCTTTGGTTCCATTTGAGACAGGAATCCAAAGTAAGCAGCATAATTTGTTGTAGCCTTCGATCTGGTCATTACTCTTTCTTCAACAATCCCAATTATTCGATCTTGAGGATTATCTTTGAGGAATTTTAATGTGATAGTAGGAGATTGTGGTTCTGGATCTAAGTGATATTGAGGACTCTGAGGTAAACTTACATCCTCAATCTCAATTGCAGCATTGTTATCAAACATTTGATCACTAAGATCTTCAGTCTGAGTAACATCAGCTCTAAAGGGATTGACGAACTCATCATCTTTCTTAGCTTGTGAGTCCTTTGGAGTTTGTGATGATTTCTTTGATGAACACACATCATCATCACTGTCATCATCCATGACACACAATAGATTTGACATTCTGGTTTCCTCAGGCTTTTCAAGCTCACTCAGACTGACCAAGTCAGCTTGTCTTTTATCAGCTTGATCAAAACTATCTTCATCAAATGAGACATGAATTGATTCTTCTATAGCCTTTCTCCTGGTGTTATACACTCTATAAGATTTGGTGATTGAGGAATAACCAAAAAAAATTCCAAGATCAACTTTAGGTTCCAACTTATGGAGCTGATCTCTTTGATTCAACACATATCATTTTGAACCAAAGACATGGAAGTAACCTATATTGGGCTTTCTAGATTTATACATCTCATATGCTGTTTTGCCATGTCTTTTGACAATGATTGATCTATTCTGAGTATAGCATGCTGTACTAACAGCTTCATCCCAGAAATAGAGTTTTAATCCTACCTCACATAGCATTGTTCTAGCAGCCTCAATTAAGGTTCTATTTCTCCTTTCAGCCACTCCATTTTGTTGAGGAGTTATGACTGAGGAGAAATTTTGTAATATTCCCTTTTGTTCACAAAAGCCTTCTAGGGTTGAGTTCCTGAACTCAGTCCCATGATCACTTCTGAGTTGCTTTACAGACTTACCTTTTTGCAACTCTTCCTGTTTGATAAAACTTATTATCTCCAGGGCAGCATCACTTTTGGCTTTAAGAAATATTACCCAGGTGAATCGTGAGAACTCATCTACTATCACCAAAGTGTACTTCTTGCCACTCAGGCTAAGAGTACTCATGGGTCCAAACAGATCCATATGTAACATATGCAGTGGGTCTGTTATTAAAAATTTTTGCTTTGATTTGAAGGACCCTTTATGATGTTTCCCCTGTTCACAAGCTGAACACAATTTGTCCTTGACAAATGTGATCTTTGGTAATCCAGAGACTAACTCTTTATTGGATAGCATATTTATATTTTTGAAATTAAAATGTGATAATATTTTATGCCACAACAAACTCAGCTTAGGAACAGATTGAGAATACAAGCCGGTTTCAGTATAGGGATCAGCAGAATTAAGATCAAGTAGATACACATCTCTTTCTCTTTTTGCTATTAATACATGCTTACCTTAGCATTATATATAGTTCCTGCTTTCTTTCTAAAAGTAACAATATTGTCTTCATCACACAACTGGCTGATACTTATCAGATTGTGTTTAAGACCCTTGACATATGCAACCTTTTAGAAAGTCACCTTGCCAGCATGCATCTTCCCATAGCCTTTAGTTCTTACATGGGAGTTGTCACCAAATGTTGCTTTAGGACCTTCATCTTCCTAGAAATTACTAAGAAGTCCTTTCCACCCAGTCATGTGCCTTGAACATCCACTATTCAAGTACCATTTACTTGAACCCTGCATATAATAAGAAAACTAAACACATTAGTTTTGTTTGGGAACCCACTTCTTGGTGGGTTCAGATGATGAGCACTTAGCATCTTCATCTTGTGGAACTGACTGTTCAGCTTGAGCAGGTGCTGAGTCCTGTATTGGCTGATCAGCATGTTCCCGTTCAGGCCGTGAGATTTGAATTTCACAGTCCTTGACCTCATGACCTCTACTTTTGCACTTGTAGCATCTCCTTCTTCCAATGATTACAGGAGGTAGAAAATTTAATAATCCTTGTGAGAATTTTCTCTCAGTCTTAGGATTATATGTGTGGATAACTTTTCAACTTTCTTTGCAAGTTGATTCACTTGATGTTCACTGACTTTGGACTTACCTTTGTCAGATCTTGGTTTGTTATCCTTTTGATTAGAAGCTTGACCAACAAACTTCTTTTCCATGACTTTGGACTTACCTTTGTCATGCTTTCTGGACTCACCAGTTTCAACAGACTTGGACTTACCACTGTTGATCTCCTAGGACTTACCAAGTTCGACAACTTTGGACTTACCATTGTTGTGATGTGACCTCTGACTTACAGTGGTCTTCCTATTCTTGTAACTTCTCTCTGAGTCAGATAGAGAATGTTGTCTTTTGAAACGATTTGGACTAAGCCTTTCTATGACTAAAGTTCTTTGAATAGGCTGAGTGCCTAATCTGTCTAGCACAGACTTACTATGTTGTTTAGATGTCGAGCACTCATTTCCATGATCTTTTGCCTTTACAAACATATTATATTTAAGGTTTTGACCACGTTTCTTCTCAGAGGCTGACTTCTGAGACTTAATCACTTGTCTATCTTCCTCAGAGTCTGTACTTGCTATCTCATCATCATCAGCTGCATGAGCTGTGGATTGATAGTCACCTCCAAGTACAGCTTGTACCTGTTTAGGAATTTGTTGGTTGATGCACTTTTCAGCAAGCCTTGATGACTTACACCAAGATTCAGTGACCTTTTGAAGTTGGTCAGCTTTATCCTTGGCTTCCTGAAGTTCTTCACTTAAAAGTTTATTAGCGTGTCTTTGACATTCAAGATCACGTTGTGCTTTCTTACCAACATCAATAAGAGATTGATTCTCCTTAATCTAATCTTTTAGTTTAGCTATCTCAGCTTTGAGGTCCTTTTGAGACTTAAGGCCGGTCTTGAGATCATTTAACAAATAATCGAATGCAAGACCCTTTTCTTCATCGGTGTAAGAGTTGAAATTACTAACATGGAAGCAGGATCCCACTCACTAAGTTTGATGTTTTCCTCAGCTTCCTTCATGTCAGCTTCAAAGGTTGATTCAGACAAACCGTAATCAACCTCATCTATTTTAAACTCTTCATCTTCTTGAGCCATCAGACACTTTTCATCATCATCTGAGGTAGATGATTCTGTATCCCAAGTTTTAGCATAGAGTCCTTTTGCACTAGACTTGTCTTCAGGCATTCCGTTCTTGAGCTGAGTATATTTCTTCTTGTACTTATCATCCTTGTAAGCATTCTTATCAGCAACTGATGCTGATTCTTCCTTCTTTGATCTGCACTCAGCAGCAATGTGTCCCTTCCTTTGACAATTGAAGCACACAACTTTCTTGGGATCAAAAGAACTCTTTCCTTTGCCCCTGTCAGATCTTCCTCTTCCCCTTTGAGCTCTTCTCAAACGCCTGGCTAGCATGGCCATCTGCTTAGTGATAGTCTGAACATCTTCAGTATCACGTGAGTCTGAGTTTGAGTGGTCAGCTTGAGAGTCTGACTCAGTCTCAGATTCAACATCCAAGGCTTTGGAACCTTTATTCTTTTTCTGTGCAACTAATGCAACATCAGCTTTATCCAAAGAATCCTTAAGTTGTTGTTGAGAAGTTCTCTTGTGCTCTATGATCTGTTCATGATTGAGCAAGAACCCATAAATGGACTGTAGGTTATACATATGTAATGTTCCTCTAGCCCTCAGTGCTGTAGTTACTTCATTGAACTTTTCTGGCAACACATCCAGAAATTTCAGCACTAGGTCTGCTTCATTTTTCTTAATGCCTACACTTAGCAGGTCATTAATCAAGCAGTGAAACCTGGTAAACACATCAGCCAAGGTTTCATTCTTCTTAGAAAAGAAGTTTTCATAGGATCTGTTCAGATGATTCTTCTTCTGCTGCTTGACCAGTTTTGTGCCCTCATATGTGATACTCAGAGTATCCCAGATCTCTTTTGCAGATTGACACCCAGTCACAGTATGCAAAATCTCATTGGTCAGGGCATTCGCCAGAACACTCTTTGCGTTCTCATCTAGATTAAACAGTTTCCGGTCTTCATCTGTCCAGGATGCAACAGGCTTCTTTACTTCTTTTTCACTTCTGTCTGTTTTGTCAGTGGACGTATCACTAACAACAGCAGAAATCTTGGGGATGATAGGTACTTTAGTAATGACATCGTACATACGATTGTCAATAGATTTGAGGAAAAGCATGGCTCTGAATTTCCACATAGGATAGTCAAATCCATCGAATATGGGAGTCTGCTAGAACTGCTATCCAAAGACGTATAATGATTTGAGGAAAAGCATGGCTCTGAATTTCCACATGTACTAACACGTATAATGATTAACTCATCCTTCGAAGTCATGAGAGTCTGCTAGAACTTATTTAGCAACTCTGTTGAGCTAACTCATTCTATACGCTGAGTCACTCAGCTTGAAACACATCAGGCTGAATACTCAACCTATACCTTAGATGACATACACATCTTATCAAACACATTGATAATCTTACTAAGATATAGTCTAAGCTGATCGAACATATGCTCAGCTTATATTCAGCTTATGCTCAGTCTGAAACACTATACGTGCTCAGTCTGATCAAGCCTCATAATTTTATTTAAGTTATCTTTAGAACACATCTTACAATCAGCTTATGCTCAGTCTGAAACACTATATGTGCTCAGTCTGATCAAGCCTCATAATTCTGTTTAAGTTATCTTTAGAACACATCTTACAAACTTAATTTTGTCTCATCAAATTTCAACTGATGAGATCATATTCCCAACAACTTGTCATACTCAATGCACAAGAGACATCATACCTTGTACATAACATGGCGTACATGATCGATCCGATTGCCGAAGCATAAGGAACTCACCTCATTACTTCCCATTCCTCTGGGGAACTCGGGCATTGAGCCTTGCTCAAAACCAAACCATGTGACATAGGAATGAACCCCTTCTTCGAGTCCTCCATTTATCTCTTTAGGACCTTGTCAATGTACATACTCTTGCTCAAGCCGATCAACCTTCGAAATCTAATCTATCTCTATAGATCTTAATCCCAAAGATATATGCTGCATCCCCTAGATCTTTCATTGAGAAACAACTCCCTAGCCAGGATTTTACACATTGCAATGTTGGGACGTCGTTCCTAATTAGTAGAATATCATCTACATAAAGAACTAGTAATACAACTATGCTCCCACTAGCTCTAATGTAAACACATGGCTCATCCTTGCTTTTAGAGAAGCCAAACTCTTTGACCTTCTCATCAAATCACGGGTTCCAACTTCAAGAAGCTTGCATAAGCCCATAAATGGACATCTTAAGCTTGCAGACTTTATCCGGAAACTCTTGATGTACAAAACCCCCAGGCTGTGTCATATACACCTCCTCTGAAAGTGTTCCATTAAGAAACGCGGTTTTTACTTCCATTTGCCAAATCTCATAATCATGAAATGCGGCAATGGCCATGAGTATCCGGATAGACTTTAACGTAGCCACCGGGGAAAACATTTTCTCATAGTCTACACCATGAGTTTTAGTGAAACCCTTAGCCACCAGTCGAGCTTTAAAGGTGTCTACCTCGCCATCCACGCCGATCTTCTTCTTGAAGACCTATTTGCACCCGACGGGTTTGCACCCGGGCACGGGATCAACCAAGTCCTAGACTTGATTATCCGACATGGATTGAATCTCATATTCCATTGCTTCTCTCCATTTGGTAGACTCGGGGCCCACCACAACGTCCTGGTATTTATTAGGTTCATCAGAATCCACTACCATGTCGGTGCCCTCAGACATGTGAAAACCATATCTCTCTGGCTCATGCCGACTTCTACCAGATCTCCTAAGAGGCAATGGGTTTATATCATTGTCTCTAGCATCATCTTGCTGAGACTCAACCGTTGCAGGTTGTGAGCTAGTGCCAACATCAGGTTCTACATTGGTAGGTTCTTGAATTTCTTCAAGATCAACCTTCCTCCCACTAGCGTCTTTGGATAGCAGTTCCCTCTCTAGGAACACTGCCCTTCGAGCAACAAATACCTTGTTCTCCAAAGGTTTGTAAAACAAATATCCCATGGACATAGCAGGATAACCAATGAAAAAGCACCTTTCGGCCCTGGGCTCCAACTTGTCCTCAACCTCACGCCTCACGCAGGCAGGACAACCCCAGACCTTTATATATGAGATGGATGGAACCTTTCCATGTTACATCTCATACGGTGTTTTCTTAACCTTCTTTGTTGGTACGAGGTTAAGGATTCTACCAGCCGTTTCAATCGCATATCCCCAAAACATAACGGGAATGTCCGTGTGACACATCATAGACCGAACCATATCTAACAATGTTCGGTTCCTCCTCTTGGCGACACCATTTAATTATGGTGTCCTAGGAGGGGTTAATTGCGAGACAATCCCACAATCCCTTAGATGGTTACGGAACTCAGAACTAAGATACTCACCGCCTCTATCAGATCGTAGCATCTTAATTCTTTTCCTTAGTTGATTTTCTACCTCGTTTTGATAAGTGTTAAATACCTCAAAGGTATCTGACTTTTGTCTCACTAAGTAGACATACCCGTATAGACTATAATCATCAATAAAGGTAACGAAGTAGCGGGAATGATCTCTTGTGACATGCTTGAACGGACTACACACATCAGTGTGAACGATATCCAACAAGTCTTGTGCCCTCTCATATACACCGGTGAAGGGTGCTTTGGACATCTTGCCCAATAAACAAGATTTGCATTATTCATTAGACCCGTTGTCAAATGATTCCAAGATCCCGTCCACTTAGAGCTTGGCATGCGTTTCTTGTTTATGTGGCCTAACCGACCATGTCATAGAGATAATTTATCCAAAACATTTTGGGATCCTGTATCAACATTCATGATTGATAATTGTTTTGCAAGCTTACGCTTGTCTCACATATGCCATGACATGGAAATGCTTTGAAATAAAATGCACCATTCTTATAACATAAAATAGAGCCATTGTTAAATTCAAAATCAAATACATCGTTGTACAAAGCATATAAGGAAATAATGTTTCTTGCCACGCAGGGCGAATAAGATACATTTAATAAAACAATAGACAAGACGGATGGAAAGGAGAGCTCCACACTCTCAATCTTCTCAACCGGGACAACCGCCTTGTTTCCCATGATGAGATCCAGCTCTCCATCAACCAGGTTCCTACTTCTTCTTAGTACCTACATATTATTAAAAACGTGAGTACCACACCCGCTGTCTAAAACCCAGGCGTTAGAAGTAGAAGTGTTATAGAGTTCAATCATGTACGTACCAGAGGCAGCGACACCTTTAGCTCGTAGCTTCTTGAGCTCCTCCGTGTACTTAGGGCAACTACGCCGGTAGTGACCCTTCTCCCCGCTGAAGAAGCAGGTTGCCTATTCCGGTGAGGTGGCAGCGGTAGCCACTTGCTTCCTCTTCGGCTCCGGGGTTGGGTTAGGTTTGGGCTTCGGCGCATTGGCCTTAGCCTTTCCCTTCCCCTTCCCTTTGGAGCTTGAAGCTGGCTGCTTCCACTTCTAACCACCCTCGTTGATGGCAAGGACGGCAGTAGAGGTGGAGGGCTTCGACTTAGCAAGCTCAGACTCGGCGGTCTTAAGCATGCCATGAAGTTCCATAATGGACTTGTCCATACTATGCATATGGAAGTTCACGATGAACGGCCCATATGACGGAGACAAAGATTGGAGGATGATATCAACCGCCAACTCTTTCCCTATGGGAAAGCCCAACTCCTCGAGTTGGTCCACGTAACCCTTCATTTTAAGGACGTGGGTGCTCACATTGCCGCCCTCCTGCATCTGGCAACCGATGAAGGCTTTGACACACTCGTAGAGCTCTTGCTTTGCTCGTTGTTGGAACATGTCCTTCAGCTGAGATATCATCTCATACGCACTCACTTTCTCGAATTTCCTTTGCAATTCGGGACTCATGGTCGTGAGCATTAAGCAAGTCACGTCATTAGTGTCTTTGAGGTGTTTTTCATACGCCTCTCTAACATCCCTCGCCTTGGTAGCAGGCGCCTACGGAAGAGGTGTCTCCAGGACCTCAGGCTTCATTTCGTGACGTAGGATGATTCACAAAGTCCTATGCCAATCCATGAAGTTTGGCCCCGTGAGTTTTTCCTTTTCCAAGAAAGGACAGAGTGACATGTTTGATGTGGTGGTGTTGCTAGTAGATGCCATCTACAAACAAAGTACGAATTTGATTTGTATGATGTATTGAATCCTTGTTAAATAATTACCCACTTTTATAAAAAAATTATATTAACAAGGGCTAAGAACCTTATTTCACTTCAATCCATGACGGGTTTTCCGCGGACCACTTCATGAAGTTAGTTAGGCCGGTAAACACTTTACCAATTGCAATCCGAGATCGCAACTCTTAGACACTTGCGGGATCCTAGGTACTTATAGCACACATTTGGCATGTTTGATCCCTCCACACCATTTCCTCATTAATTTACTTTGGTAGCTCGGTATGAGCACGACAACTGCCAAGGCATATTAAATCTTTGAATTGTAAATCGACCGTCAAGATACACTGTGGTACTCTAGCCCAAAGGCCGGCTCGGCTAGAGCTCGACATCCGACCTTGCGAGTTGCCACACGCACCTTCCACACAGTTACACAAAACCGATCTCGGCTAAAGCTCGACGACCGATCTTGTTTTACTAGATTCGGGTGGTGTCATGTTACGGATGGTGTGAGATTTACTTTGAAAAACGGGATTTAGTTTTTCCGGTTAAAAACAAATTTTAACCAATTCTTGTCAATGTGGCGCGCGGAGTTTGTAAACCAATTCAAAACTCTTTGGTTTTATTATTTTGAAAAATTTTCTAGCATGCGAAGATCCTAAACTACCACGCAAGAAAATATACAAAATAAATAAACCAACCACGCATGCAATAGTAATCCGGTAATGAGCCTAATAAATCCTATGCGTCTTGCCCGCGAGCCAACGGGCAAGACAAAGTCAACTAAGGACAATCCCGATGACTTTGACATGTGCTCTCCCAATTGATCCATCGCGTCTCCTACCGACCTCCGGATCCAAGTCTGCCAAGACACCTCTCCAAGGTCCTCGTTGGTTGCTTTCGGTTCTCCTTTTACAATTTACAAATTTAAAAGAAAATGACATGCAAGCCACCAATATCTATTCTAAGAAAACACTACAATTACAAAGAATAGAAATCGGCATGCAAGCCGTTAAATATTACAAACCGAATGAATTAAATTAATATTACAAACCACTGTGGTACAAACCACTAAATGAATGAATAAATTAATTTAAACACAACAAAACACATCACATAGGTCTAAGGCTCATAGTGTTACCGGATTTCATATTACAAACCACATACAACAAAACAAATCTAAAACATGGTGTGCCACACATGAACAATGCAAATCTTATATATCTTGGTTAAGATTATCTAGACACTCAAGGCACATATAATCCTATGTACATATGCATTAGGAACCTTAAACAAGTCAAAATTCCATATTCATATATACACAATGTAAGTATATGCAATTAACCATTTTCATGCCAAAATGCTAATCCACATATAAATACACCAACCAAGATATAAGACAACTTATTCATATAATACCCAAAATTCAGACAGTACAAAAGAGCTAAAAATCCAACAAAATTGATTTAAGGCATAAAAATGCATTCTGCCAGAAGACTTTAGCGCCGCTAAATATAAAACTTAGCGCTGCTACAAATTAAAGTTAGTGCCGCTAAGTCCAGAAGACTTAGCGACCGCTACGGCAAGCGGTTTAGCGCCGCTAACATAGAAAGGTTAGCGCCGCTAAACCCTGGACAGAACCAAAAATCACATTTTTTGGATTTTTCAAGCCACCATGTGCAAATCTAGTGTAGAGGTGGCTCTGATACCACTGTTGGGGTTCGTGGTTAGGCACAACGGAAGTATGTACGAATTTCAAAAGCATGAAAGGAACCACATTTGAACCCCAATGGTGCTACTTAAAAGACAGAAAAGAGAGTACCGCTAACTGTAACACCGCTAAATTTTTTTTTTTTATTAATTAATCCTGCGGAAGCGAGCAACCAAATATATACTTATTTACAGTAGTATTACAAACGATTTAACATCTGACACAAGTGTCAGTCAACCAAGTCCAGTGTTACATATATATACATACAGGCTCATAAAAAGATTATATCAGAGTTAATGTATCAGACATTCCCCAAAAAGACTGGCAAAACTCTCAACAGCAAATCAGCTCAACAACCTGCAAGTTGGAGTTTATGGTGGGGGATTAGCTCAAAGCTAAGTGAATGGAAGTTTAACCAACGAAAAACATCAACAAATAAACAAGTATCACAGAGGACCGGCGGTTCGGCCGAACCTTCAACCAAATGCTGGCCTAGCATAGGTTTACCGATAGCCCACTTGTCATTCTCACACAGTAATCACCTCAAGTTGCAACACATGCATCAACAGATCTAATACTGATTAGCCGATGACAAGTGAACCCAGCCCACTATGGCTGACCCCAACATATGCACCCAGTGCCAATAAACAGCTGTTAACCAAACATCAAGTATGCCCAAGGCATCGACAAAACAAGTACCAGATCATTTAGTCTAACAGAGAGTAAGACCTTACAACATGTGGTAACCATTACCGTTACAACCAAAACAATTCGTGAGTTAAAAGTCCACTCACCTGTGTTCTTCCAACACCACACTCAGTATTCTAATTTCACTGAGTCTTCTCGTTTCCTGAAATACATCACAACTTAATCAGTAATTGAGGATTACATTCCAATTACAAAAGCGACAACTCTCATGGCTACAAGCAATAAAATTACAGAATTATCGTCTGAATCACTACGCACGTGGTGAACATACTACGCACGTGGTGCACACACTACGCACGTGGTGCACACACTACGCACGTATTGCACTTTCAAACTCACGAAGTGGCTAACCCGCTCCGCACGCAATGGGCACTGGTACGCACGTAGTGGACTACACTCCGTGCGACCAAAACTCATCGACATCGTCTTCTTCATCGAGCACTACGCACGTAATGGAGTCACTACGCACGTAGTGGACTCCACTTCGCACGGCCAACATTCAACATACAAGAACTTCCTAATCAAAACTCGACATAAACAACACAACACACCTCTTGCTACTGATTCTAAGGCTTGATTTCGAAATCTAACGTTAAAACTCGATTTTTTAACTCGAAATAGCAATCACAGGGTCAAGTTTGAGTAAGTGCGTTTTTTTGGTGAGCTCTCTTCCTCCACAACGAAGCCACAACCAAAATAACGGGCACAAACATAAACATATGCTATATATATGTCAAGAATTAAAGTAGTCCTACTCAAACCAAAAACATGCAATGAGGTATTATTTGGAACCCTCGTGTAAAACCAAATCATATGATATCAATATCTTATTAAAATATTAAATCTCATATTTTATCTCTTGTCTCGCAGACCAATTAATTATCATGAAAACATCAATAGCATCACGCAATTAGCAATTAAATAAAATGAGTACTAAATAAATAATACTTAAATACTCACCTAATTGCCAAGAACAACTGGACCTTACATGCGGGTGTTACAACTCTCCCCCCCTAAAGAAGATTCCATCCCCGGAATCTCATCGCTCTCAAATAAGTTAGGGTAGCGGTTCCTCATGTCTGCCTCGGTCTCCCATGTCAAATCTGAACCCAAACTGTGTTTCCATTTAATTAAAACCATAGGAATTTCTTTTCTGCGAAGCTTTGTCGTCTTACTATCAACTATTTCAACTGGTTCCTCTACTAATCGCTTTTTCGAATCCACCTTCAAATCATGCACTGGCAGGATCTGACTTTCATCCTTAATGTTGCATTTACGCAAGTAACAGACATTAAAGGTGTCATGAATACCTGCTAACTCAGGTGGAAGATCAAGAGTAACAGCCTGATCATTGACTATCTGTCGTATTCGGAACGGACCAATATATCGTGGAGCTAATTTCCCGCGCTTCCCAAAGCGAATAACCCCTTTCCTTGGAGAGACTTTCAGATAAACCAACTCTCCTTCAACAAACGAAACTGGTCGACGGCGAGGATCTGCGTACATTTTCTGTCTGTCTCTGGCAGCTTTCAACTTTTCTCGGGCAATTACAACTTTTTCAGCTGTCATTTGGACAATGTCGGGACCTGTAAACTGTTTCTCACTGCCTCTAGCCAACAAGTAGGAGTGCGACAGCGACGTCCGTATAACATTCATAAGGTGGCATACCGATACTCGAATGATAAGAATTATTGTACGCAAATTCTATCAATGGCAATTGTGTATCCCAAGATCCACCATACTCTAACACACAGGCGCGTAACATATCCTCAAGGGTTTGAATGGTTCGTTCGGTCTGACCGTCTGTCTGAGGATGATAAGCGGTACTTAAGTTAATACGCGTCCCCAATTCACGATGTAAACTCGCCCAGAAATTAGAAACAAACCTGGGATCTCGATCAGAAACAATAGAAAGAGGAATACCATGCCGGGAAACAATCTCATCAATATATAACTGAGCTAGTCTACTGAGTGAAGCTGTCTCACTGGTGGCCAGAAAATGAGCACTTTTCGTTAAACGGTCGACTATCACCCAAATCATATCATGTTTCCGCTGAGTACATGGCAGTTTGGTTACAAAATCCATCGTGATATGCTTCCATTTCCATTCAGGTATCTTCAGTTGTTTTAAAGACCCGTACGGTTTCTGGTGCTCTGCTTTGACTTGTGCACAAATATGACAAGATTCCACGAATTTTGCAACATCTGTCTTCATCGTAGGCCACCAATATAGCACTTTAAGATCATTATACATTTTAGTGCTACCAGGGTGAACAGATAATCGCGATTTGTGAGCCTCTGACATAATCAAATCTTGAAGTTCCCCAAGTACTGGCACCCAAATACGCGACTGAAAGGTCTTTAATCCACGAGAATCGTCAATTAACTCAGCTTTTCTTTTTACCATGATTTCTGATCTCAAATTTTCATCCTTCAAGGCCTCTAACTGAGCAGCTTTAAGTCTATCCACCAAGTCAGAAACAATCTCAATACGCATGAATCGGATATTATCACCCGCTCCCTTACGGCTCAAAGCGTCTGCTACCACATTTGCTTTTCCTGGGTGGTACAGAATCTCACAATCGTAATCTTTAATCAATTCCAGCCATCGCCTTTGCCGCATATTAAGCTCCTTCTGGGAGAATATATATTGCAGGCTTTTATGATCAGTACAGATAACACATTTAGTACCATATAAATAATGCCTCCATAGTTTCAATGCAAAAACCACCGCCGCAAGCTCTAAATCGTGGGTTGGATAGTTCTTCTCGTGTGGTTTCAATTGACGAGAAGCATAGGCAATAACTCTATCACGCTGCATTAGAACACATCCTAGACCTGCAAAGGAAGCATCACAATATACTACAAAATCATCAGATCCATCAGGTAGAGCAAGAATAGGGGCTTGACACAACAGCTGTTTCAAAGTCAGAAAAGCTAATTCTTGTTCTTCATTCCACTTAAACGGTACATCTTTACGGGTTAACTTCGTCAAAGGACCCGCAATTTTTGAGAAATCTTTGATGAATCTGCGATAGTAGCCCGCCAAACCCAGAAAGCTTTTAATCTCAGATGGTGATTTAGGGGAATTCCAGTTCATAACCGCTTCAACTTTAGCTGGATCAACTTTAACCCCATCTTTACAAATAATATGTCCCAAAAACTGAATTTCTCGCATCCAGAATTCACATTTAGAAAACTTCGCAAAAAGACGATTCTGTCTTAAGGTCTCTAAAACTTGCCTTAAATGAAGCTCGTGCTCAGATTCAGTTTTTTAATATACCAAAATGTCATCGATAAACACAATTACAAATTTATCCAAAAACGGCCGGCAAATCCGATTCATTAAATCCATGAACACAGCAGGGGCGTTAGTTAGACCGAAAGGCATCACTAAAAACTCATAATGACCATATCTGGTACGAAACGCAGTTTTAGGAATATCATTTTCAGAAACAAGTACTTGGTGATAACCTGAACGCAAATCAATCTTTGAAAAATAAGAAGCACCCTGTAACTGATCAAACAAATCATCAATCCTAGGTAAAGGGTATTTATTTTTAACTGTCCTTTTATTCAATTCCCGATAATCAATGCACATTCGTAGAGTACCATCTTTCTTTTTAACAAATAAGACCGGAGCACCCCACGGAGATGAACTAGGACGAATAAAGCCTTTATCTAACAATTCCTGAATCTGAGTCATCATTTCTCGCATCTCAGCAGGAGCTAATCTGTAAGGGGCTTTAGCCACAGAACTCGAACCAGGAATTAAATCAATTCTGTATTCTACCTCACGAACTGGAGGCAATCCTGGTAACTCATCAGGAAACACTTCCGGGTATTCCGAAACTACCCGAATATCATAAATAACTTGCTTCTCCTTTTTGACATCAATAGCATAAGCCAGAAACGATTCACACCCTTTGGTCAAAGATTTTCTAGCCTTCATAAACGAAATAATAGGGAAGGTAGAAAAAGACCTCTCTCCACGAGCCACTACGTGTGACCCGTCAGATAAAGGAAAAAAAATCAACTTCTTATGGCATTTAATACTAGCTCTATTCTGGCTCAACCAATCCATTCCCAAAACAACATCAAATCCAGATATAGGCATTAACAGAAAAGAGACTGGAAAACAAGTACCATCAATATCAATTCTAGCTCCAGACACAGCCATTATGACTGGAACCATCTTACCATTAGCTATTTCTACTTCTAGAGAATCAGTAACATGTGAAGTAGGCAATTTCAATTTATCACAGAAAGCCATCGAAATAAAGGAGCGGTTAGCCCCTGAATCAAACAACACACGTGCAGGTACAGAATTTATAAGAAACGTACCAGTGATGACATCATCGGTGGCAGTAGCATCATCTACTGTCATCCGAAAAGCTCTACCCTCGGGTGCAGGAGGATTCTTTCTCTTTTGGCCAGACTGAGATGATGATCCCCCAACTGTAATTGCCCCGGAACCTGACCCCGTCTTCCTTGCAGAAGGACATTCTCCTGATCTGTGACCCTCTTTTTGACAATTCCAGCACACGTTACGAGGAAATTTACAATCTTTTACCTCGTGTCCCAATCCACCACATCTGATACATCACGAGGTCTGGGGTGTACAAGGTCCGGTGTGAGAAGACCTACATTTTCTACACCATAGAGACCTCTGACCTAAACCACCCACAGCTGCCCTAGGGTTCTGCCTACCCTGTCCCTGGTTACCCTGCCATTTCTTCTTTTGCTGAGAACCAGTCTGTTCTGTCTTTGGTTTCTGCAAGGCAGCTTTATCCCTGTTCATCTGGTCACGTGCCTTAACATCTCCCTCGGCTGATTTAGCTAAGGTGAAGGCTTGAGACAAAGTGTTGGCTAGACGGGTATTACCCCTGTATTCTGGTAACAAAGCTCCAACAAAGTGTTGTATCTGAGAACGTTCGGTTGGCACCCACTGCTTTACAAATCTCAATTTCTCATTAAACTGTTTGATTAATTCATCAACTGTCATCCTCTCGGTCATATGCAAACTCAAGAAATCCTTTCTGATTTTATCCATTTCAAATTCACCACAATACTGTTCAAGAACTTTATTCTGGAATTGTTCCCAAGTAATGGATTTCATCTGCTCCGGGGTGAGATGAGCTGTCAACGATTCCCACCAAGCTGAAGCATCCCCTGTAAGCATACTCTGGGCATAGGTAACTCGAAGCTCCTCTTCACAATTACAAATATTCAAAATTCTCGTTATTCCTTTCAACCATTCTAGAGTTTCAGCAGGATTGGTGCTCCCTGAGTATTCCTTTGGTTTACAATCTCGAAAATCCTTGAACTGACATTTCTTGGGTTCCTTCTGAGGTGGGTACCCAACCAAAGGATACTGATAAGATCCCTAAGACATAACGGGATAGAAATACTGAGGCTGGGTTGGCTGATGTGTAGAAAAAATAGGTACTGATACTGGAGGAATCTCCAATTGAGTAGGAATCGCCGGAGGAATTTGTGCCTGAGAAGCCTGTACTTGTTTCTGTTTCTGAAGCTCAAGTACCTCTCCTCTAAGCTCTTGTAACTGATCCTCTAACTGATAAATATACTCTTCCCGATCAATATTAGCTTCGGTAACCTCAACACTCTCTGTTACAGGAATCTCTGAAGGACCTGCCGCCGAAGTACCAGCTCTTCTTGGGGTCAAGGGGGCATTAGTCAGGTTCTCATTATCGGCCATATCTGTGTCAATCACAACATCTCAACACTCATTAGGTAAACCGTTAGTACACAACCTACTAACAACAGCTAATATCAAAAGAAACTTGCATTCACCCTAATTCCCACCCACATCAGGAATGTCTGACCAAACTCGAGCCAAGATTTGAGAATTGAACACTCTAACTGTGCACGCATCCCAAACCAGGGCTCTGATACCAAATTGTAACACCGCTAAATTTTTTTTTTATTAATTAATCCTGCGGAAGCGAGCAACCAAATATATACTTATTTACAGTAGTATTACAAACGATTTAACATCTGACACAAGTGTCAGTCAACCAAGTCCAGTGTTACATATATATACATACAGGCTCATAAAAAGATTATATCAGAGTTAATGTATCAGACATTCCCCAAAAAGACTGGCAAAACTCTCAACAGCAAATCAGCTCAACAACCTGCAAGTTGGAGTTTATGGTGGGGGATTAGCTCAAAGCTAAGTGAATGGAAGTTTAACCAACGAAAAACATCAGCAAATAAACAAGTATCACAGAGGACCGGCGGTTCGGCCGAACCTTCAACCAAATGCTGACCTAGCATAGGTTTACCGATAGCCCACTTGTCATTCTCACACAGTAATCACCTCAAGTTGCAACACATGCATCAACAGATATAATACTGATTAGCCGATGACAAGTGAACCCAGCCCACTATGGCTGACCCCATCATATGCACCCAGTGCCAATAAACAGCTGTTAACCAAACATCAAGTATGCCCAAGGCATCGACAAAACAAGTACCAGATCATTTAGTCTAACAGAGAGTAAGACCTTACAACATGTGGTAACCATTACCGTTACAACCAAAACAATTCGTGAGTTAAAAGTCCACTCACCTGTGTTCTTCCAACACCACACTCAGTATTCTAATTTCACTGAGTCTTCTCGTTTCCTGAAATACATCACAACTTAATCAGTAATTGAGGATTACATTCCAATTACAAAAGCGACAACTCTCATGGCTACAAGCAATAAAATTACAGAATTATCGTCTGAATCACTACGCACGTGGTGAACATACTACGCACGTGGTGCACACACTACGCACGTGGTGCACACACTACGCACGTATTGCACTTTCAAACTCACGAAGTGGCTAACCCGCTCCGCACGCAATGGGCACTAGTACGCACGTAGTGGACTACACTCCGTGCGACCAAAACTCATCGACATCGTCTTCTTCATCGAGCACTACGCACGTAATGGAGTCACTACGCACGTAGTGGACTCCACTTCGCACGGCAAACATTCAACATACAAGAACTTCCTAATCAAAACTCGACATAAACAACACAACACACCTCTTGCTACTGATTCTAAGGCTTAATTTCGAAATCTAACGTTAAAACTCGATTTTTTAACTCGAAATAGCAATCACAGGGTCAAGTTTGAGTAAGTGCGTTTTTTTGGTGAGCTCTCTTCCTCCACAACGAAGCCACAACCAAAATAACGGGCACAAACATAAACATATGCTATATATATGTCAAGAATTAACATATTACACTACACAATGCAAATACTGGTATCTAAGATACAGAAACTTAATTAAAGCAGTCCTACTCAAACCAAAAACATGCAATGAGGTATTATTTGGAACCCTCGTGTAAAACCAAATCATATGATATCAATATCTTATTAAAATATTAAATCTCATATTTTATCTCTTGTCTCGCAGACCAATTAATTATCATGAAAACATCAATAGCATCACGCAATTAGCAATTAAATAAAATGAGTACTAAATAAATAATACTTAAATACTCACCTAATTGCCAAGAACAACTGGACCTTACATGCGGGTGTTACACTAACTCTGTCCAGCCTGCCAACCATCATTTAATTATTCTTTCTCACCCTCCATTTTAGGTTGTTGTCAAGATCAACCCCCGGTGTGTGACCCGATAGGCCCATACATCATCGGTAGTGATCAATTGGCGTACGTGTGTCAGTGAGCATACTCCAATAATTTAAACTAAATGAACGATCCAGATCTTTTAATTAAATTAATAAAAGATAGTCTTTTATTTATATTAAAAGATTAGATTATTAGTAGAAGAATATTTTATTTGTTATTATAATATAAATATGATTTTTTTGTTTTTTAATTATTATTAAAGAAAATCAGAGTTCATATAATGTCCGAGTTGAGCCTGGTTTCGTATCAAAAGTTGTCAACCTCAATTAATTATCTCTGACGCTATTTTCATCCCTAACCATCTAATACACGAGTCTATATATTATATAAACTAGTATCGTATCCGCGTAATTATGCGGCGACAAATATTTTTTATTTTTGAACATGTTGTTTTCACGAATATAATAATATGTTATTCAAGTGATTTAATGTGAAGAAAAAGTTTTCAGCAACATGTCCGTCATTTTTTCAATTTTTCTTATATTTGTATCAACTATTTTACTAATTTTAAAAATATATTCTATAAAACATTAATTAAGAAAAAAGGTTTTTATTTATGAAATAAGAAGATATAAGTTAATAAGATTTTGAAAATTATGTTGATGTTGATGGATAACTGTGTTTATGTGAAATAGTGTGTTATGGGGAGTATATTTTAGGGTTTACTTTCTGAAAGTATATCGAACTTGTCACTTTTTACTAATGTGTATACATAACTTTCTAACAAGAACTTACCAATCGCTTCGATCTTCAATCACGTCTTCAATCGGTGGAAGCAACAGTAGTTAAGCAACAGTCTCTCCTTAATCTTCGAAGAAACCCTAGAATCGGAACCCTAAGAGTCGCTCTTCAAGCAACAGTCAATGGTGAAGCCACATTTCGAAGAAACCCCATTTCGAAGAAACCCCATTTTGACAGATCTATTCAACCCATCTCGAAGAAACCCTAGAATCGGTGGTGGTGGTGCAGATCGATTGTGGCGGTGGTGGTGATGCCAACCTGAGGTGAATCCTCGACGATGAATCTGTCGAACTTGTCAGTTTTTACTATTGTGTAAACCTTTTTAAATGAATAAAAAATTAAAGTAAATTAGGAAAATTGAAATGATTAAATATTGAGTAGATGCGATTAATTTAAATAAAAAGAAGGGTGAAGATGTATTGTTAATTGAATTTTAACAAGTTTTAAGAGTAAGAGAAGAGAGAGTATTGTGTGGTTTATAAAATTATTATAGAAGTATAGATACTAACTAGTACTGTTCTCGCGCAATGCAGTGGCGACGAATATTTGTTCTCGATAACTTGTCTGTTTCAAAAACAGAGTAGTGCATATCTTGTATAAATTATAAGAGTCAATAAAATTTCACATAGATGGTATAATACAACAAGAGTGTTGACATTATGATTATATGCTATGTTAATTATATTACGCATTAGAAAGAACCGGGAATTTTATAAACATAAATTATATATTATTTAAATTTTATACTTCTAGTCATACGTAATTTTTAAGAGTTAAGTTAACATATTTATCATATGCTAGGATATTTAATATGAAAGGGTTAATTATTAGTTTTTAAATTATTGCGTTAATACATTGATTTGATTATTTAAATATTCTTTATTTTGGAAGGTTTAGTTATTAAAATGGTATATAAGATTGTCATTAATTCCACCAAATAGTTGCTTTAATTAAAAGTTTCAATCTAATTTATTATTAGGGTAAATAAGTAATTTCAAATTATTTAAAATTAAGAGATTAAGACAAAAGAGGTAAATGTCTTATATAATAACTAGCATAGTACCTGCGCTAATGCAGCGGCGGCGAATAGTTTTGTTCGGCAACTTGTCCATTTTAATTATTGAGTCATCTAAATCCCGTATTTGTTTATGAATTTTGGTTATAGGTTATTCAAATTCATAAGTTCTATTTATTTATATTTTCTAATAATTAAGTTAAAGTATTTATTATGTGATAAAATACTTATAAAGAAATATTTATTTGTTAAAATATTTTGTAATATTTAAGTTAATTGGTATTGATTTGATGTTTTAAATATTTTCTTATTATGAAAGGTTTAGTACTAAAATGGTATATATAAATCTCATTAATTCAATGTAATAGTTATTTAATTTAACAATTGCCATTTAGTTTGATATGAGGGTAAATTAGTAATTTTAAAAACTTAAAATTAAGAGATTAAGACAAAGGCTTAAATGTTTTATAAGGTAGTATAGATATAGTTAATTTAAAAACAAAATAATGCAATTTACTTTTTCCATGTTTAAAATAAATAGTTAAATCTAACAGAAGATTATTTTTAGTTTACATTACTTAATTAATGCACTTGCCATTCCTATCATAAATAAACCTTTGTAAACCATAATTTCAGTCTATAAATGCAAAACCCAATGGCCACGCCCATTTCAATTCTTGTAACCGCTGTTCAGAAACCGCCATGGCAACAACAGCAACTCCTCCCCTTTTCCTCATCATTTCCGTCTTCTTCATCATCTCAGGTACCCTTTCACTCTCATTTCATAAAATCTACTGATCCAATATCGTGTCGGTTTTCGGTGCCATTCGCTGCAATCTATCAACGCTGGTTACAGATCAGTTGCCTTTCATACTTTCCAAATGAATTCAGAAACCAAGTTTTTATAATCAATCAGGGTTTCGAAACCATCTTGAAATCATGATCAATCATATATTCCTCCAATCCTCCACAAGCAGAAAGTTTTGTTTTTTGTTTTTGTTTTTTTCTAATTTTGTGATTGGTTTGAAATTATGGCATTTGGATTCTACTAGGTGGAATACTGAGGAATGCAAAAGGACAAGCACCTGGGCAGGTACAAGAACTAGTTGTGCATGATTGCATATTTCATTACTAAATTTCAAGGGAAAAAAACAAAAAAACAAAATAAAAATTCATGAAATTATAGCAAAAAGACACAGAAAAGTACAAACCAAGAACAATCCAGTTGTTATTATCTGATTTTAACGAATAAAAACCTGATTTTTTTACTTCTAGGGATCTTGGTGTGTAGCGAAACCATCAGCTTCGGATGAAGAACTGCAAAACAATATCAATTATGCTTGCAATTATGTAAACTGTAACATAATTCAACAAGGAGGGGCTTGTTTTGAGCCACAAACACTCATCAACCATGCTTCTGTTGCCATGAATCTCTACTACCAGAAACAAAGAAGAAATTACTGGAATTGTTACTTTACGAATTCCGCAATCATTTCTGTCACTGACCCGAGTATGTTTACAGTCTTAATCACCAACCTATTTTCGCTCATTTGATTTTGATATGATTACTTAGCATATTATATCGTTTTGCAGGCTTTAAGGATTGCAAGTACGAGTACTTGCAGTAGGTGTTTGCCATATTTGTATGGTCTGTTTCGCTCTTTCTTTTCTTAGTGTCGAGTTTCCAAAGAAGGATATTTTGTTTTCTGTATTTCATGATTATTAACTCATTAAAGAATTTCATTTTACCAATTTTCAATATATCTCACCAATCATATGTCACAACAACAATAATAGTACCTAATCCCGCTACAGTGGGGTATGATGGAGGTATAATATAGACAATTATATCTATACCCGTAGCTAAAAACAGAGGCAGACCCATAATTTTTGGGAACCGGTGACACCATATAACGGCAAAAATAAGATCAATTAAGATTACGGGTGTTGTTCGGGTTTTTTTTTTGGGTTTCCGGTTAATCAGGTCGGGTTAATGACGTTTAAGTTGTTTTCGGGTATATTATGGCTAAAATCAATAACAAAGCACAATTTATATAAAGTTTTATTAATTAAATTGTTATTTTTAAATTAAACTAGAGTATTTTAAAAGTATAAATCAAATATTAAACTATAATTTATCATTTTGAATATAAAAAAAATTCATTTTTCATTGAGTTTTTGTGGCATTAAAAATTCACGGGTAGCACCGAAAAATTTGACTAGTAACACCGGCTAAAAAAAAGAAAATATTTCCACTACGCTTTGCAGAATTAACCGGTGGACGTGCCACGCTAAGACCTATATAGGTCCACCCTTGGCTAAAAAAATTACTTCTTGAAAAAGACCTCAGACAGCTATTTTATATAAGCATCTGAGTTGATAGCTATTTTTTAAGAGCTTAGGTAGAAAGCAACCATTATTTCACCCGAATAGCAAGAAATTTATCAATGTGTAAGAACAAACATGAAAACGGTTCGTAGAAAGTAAAAGTACATGAGAAAAACACGTATGACAACAAGAATTCACGCACCAGGGAACATAAATCTATTCATATCGTTATGTTATTGAAGCATTCAATCCTTCAACTCTTATTCAAATTCCCGAAATCGGCTTTCTGCAGCTCTACTTTGAGGGATTTGAGGTATCGAACAGCCTCATCAATTACTGCAACTGTATTCATGTGGGTTCCACCAGGCACGATTCCTCTCAAAGAGTTCACCATTTTCCTCATCTTTTCACGCTTTCTTTCACTCGATTTGTGAGAATATGATGAAGATAAACCTAGCTTAGAGTTTCTGTTTCTAGGCTTTGAAGAGCAAGAATCTGCAGTATCTCTTGCATCATACCCGTGTGTTCGTGCAGTACTAACTTCCTCCTCATATTCATCTTCCTCTTCAAAGCTTAATAAGAAATCAATATCGGCCGAATCTTCTTTTATAACCTCTTTATCGGCATTTATGTCATTTTGTACACTCATGTTATTAGGATAACCAAAACTAGGGACCCCTGTCGGGTGGTACATTATGTGACTATGATTATTCGTCCAATCAAAGATCACGAAATTTCTTGGGCAAATCTTCGAGGGTTGAAAGTCAACATTTTGACCAAAGAATGACCCAATCGGTCGATATCTGATGTATCCACTACCCACTTGATCGGCAAGAGGGAATTTAGCATTTTCGCCTAATTGTTGTTGGTCAGTCTGCATTTGACTTGTAGATTCTACTTCGCGAGGTTTTCTTCTTCTTTCTTGGTGCAATTTTGCAGATAAACGAATTTTAAAAGACAATCACAAGTGCAAATGATGTCCCTAAGTTATTTCCATTTTTTAACTGTAACAATTATACTCCAAAATATCAGTAAATACCAGCAGCCAATAGACAATATTCTTACCGTCTTCTAATGAAACAACCGATGAGTGTTGCAACTGTCTATTATTCTGAATCTTTTCACTGTTAACAGACTACGTAATGGGCTTAAGCAATTGACGGAAATATTCAGCCTGTAAAAGAACAATATACAAATAACCATTAATCCAATTTATATGACTTTGTTGGAGTTATGAAGCGTAAAATATTGACTTTATTTTAAAAAATCCCGAAAGGAAACTATTTGTAGTTTTGTACCCATTTTGGCCTTTCGGGTGTAGTTGCAATAGCCAAATGTACACTTGATTGTCGTAAAATTCATATATGAATATCATGTAACAAGAGATTTAGGGAATATTTGGATGTGTCCCTTGAAAGCGATTATGTGACATTAAATACAATAATCATTTACCCAATCCCACCAGAGCAGGGTATGGAGTTTGGACGTAGACAGTCATACCTCTAGCGAAGAGTAAGGAGACTACTGAGACTGCCGACTTAACATTATGTGATATTAAATAATGAGAATCAGATAACAAGCAGTAATAAGTTCGGATGTGTTCATGTTGTAACATTTAAATAGTTAGTTGTTCGAGTGTTTAATAATTTAAGTAGCTAGTAAATTAAACGACCAGTGGGCCAACATAAAATTTTACCTGGCAAACTTGCATCAAATTGTAGTAGTAAGCAATGATCGCAACACTCATCCTAATCTTCCCAATTTCCTTCAAAACACGAATTTTCTTTTGTGCAAAACCAATGAACATTCTCAGTCCTTCACCCAGTATGTAGTAAGAAATACAAACGGATCCACAAGATTAAAGAAAGTACGAAACCGAACGAGTTTATAACCCCTAAAAAATTAAATTCCAGTTAGCATATTATGGAACTACAAACACATTAGGACACAAAACCAAGATTCATAGTGCTCAAAAGAAAATGCATCTCACCGAAGAAATTACAGGATGACACGAAAGAACACCACCAAACGCACACAGTTTTTGAAGTAATTCACCCCCAAAGCCATCCACCGCATGTTTGCTTTAGTTCATCAAATCAAACTCATATGAAAAGCCCCAAACACCTCAACCTGAAATAAGAGGAAAAACCATTTTACTTATTTCCAAAACAACCAAAATCAATCATACGATACAAGAATAGGTAACAAATTCTTAATTTAACTTGGGTGCTAAGTGTCTATGAAACCTCCAAATCAACTAACTGGAAGTCTTCACAAAATGTTGATTTCTAGTTTATGAACTTACTAGAATCTTGATTAGCTCATAAGAGCATCTCCAATCAATACTTCATCCCTTCATTTTGAAGTGTAAAAAGGTCTCAAACCACTCTTTAATACTTTCATCAAATATGAAGAGTGTAAAAATACTCTTCATATACGAAGAGTCAAATTTGACTCTTCAAAAATGGACCTATGTTCTAATCCAATAAATAATTGACAAGTAGGTGATAAAGTGGGTTTTATTAGTATTGAAGAGTTGAAAAGAGAGTATGGTTGAAGTTGGGAGTTTGTTTAGAGTGGATGATTACAACAATAATAAAGATAGAGAATGATTTACAGAGTATAAGAATGGAGATGCTCACAAGCTCAAATTGACTAGTTCATGAGTTGAAAAAGTGGGTTTATAAGCTTATTCAAAAATTCTAACAGGATTGTAAGCTGGAAAACAATCTAATCCAAATAAGAACCATAATTTTACTGCATAATAACATCCGGGTCAAATTCAAAATGATCCAGAACCATCAGATCGGATTAGTCAACTTCTTTAGAACGATTTAGGAGAAAATGAAATACAGATAGACACTGAATTTGAACAACTAATTACCACAAAGGAAACAATCAAACAACGAAATCTACTATAATAACAGATCTGACAATAAATTGAAGTAAATTACACAATGTATCCAATCACGTTTACAAATATCGTCAAGAACAAAGCACACTTTAAACATCCTCTGTTCTTCAATCAAAAGAATCCACGATCAAAATCACAATTACAAATGCAAAATACATAAACATGAGCTAGAATCTACTCAAGAAAGCCTAATAGAAACTTACCCAGATGAAGAAGTTTCCCGTAAATGAAAGACTATCTCTCTTAATTTTGATGATTATGCTTATGAAGAAGGAAGATGAAGAAGGGGGTGGATGATTTTAGTTTGGTTTGGTTTGTGGGAGAGTGTGAGTAGGGTGAAGATGAGCCGTTGGATGGGAGTAAAGGTTAACGCGTATTGCGGTGGTTGGATTGGGATATGGAGAGCATGCGTGAGGAAGGATGGGTCCCATGAGGGTTTGACAAAATGCATAATCTTATTTTTGGGGGCTAAATTATTGTTTTAAAAAATGTTAATTGTGAATCTCTTGGGATACGTTGGTTACTTGGTTTGGCTTATTGCATTATTATATGTACTGTATGTAGTACTACTCTGATACTCTCTTTTCTCTCTTTAGTTGTGTTTATTTTGCATGCCATGTCACGACAGTCGTACTCTGCTACTCCCTTTACAAGTAAATCATTTTTTGATGTGCTAGTTTTATCTACAAGGATTTATGTAGTGCTTTCATGCAATCTGTTTCATTTCTTTGTTCCTGGAAATGGTTTAAAAACCTTTTTTTAATTTATCCGGTGTTCTTATTGGGTCACGGGTTAACCGATTCGACCGGCTAGTTAACCCGGTTTATAACTTTTTTTATTTTTTATTTTATATATATGTAAAAATGTGTGTATACATATATAAACTAAAAAAAATAAAAAGTAAAACGTAAACCTACAATATCATCAATCTAAACACAATAATTAAGTTCAACATACAATTAAGAAAAACGAAAATCAAACAACAATTGTCACAAGCTCACGATCACTTAGTATATGAAAAGGTGATTAAGGTTAAAAGATTTAAATTTTTTTTAAAAAAAGGGAAAACCGGGTCGATGTATACCGGTCCTACTGATTCAAACGCTACCCCAACCAGGTCACTCCGGACCGAAAATTGCAAAAAAAATCCGCCTTATGTTGACCCGGTCTAAGGGCCGGGTCAACCCGGGTCTTAAAACTGTTGGTCCCGAATGGATACTACAACAACAAATGTTTGTAGAAGGGGGGTTGAATACAAACTTTAGCAAATTAAAATTTAAGAGACACACGGTTTACTTTTATATAATTCTTATTGATGTTAATCAAGAATTACATGAACTAGATGCGGAAAATCTAAGTTCAATAAAAGGTGACAACTAGATTTGTCTAACACATAGACAATGCTAATCTTAAACAACTAATGTCTAAGATGTTCAACACATGAACAAGTTTGTTACACTGAAAGTAAAATGCTAACTCTTCAAATTCTCAACTAATGAGATTTCAGTGCTTTTCAACGTATTCGCATACTTAGCATGTTTCCATGCATGAGTATATATACGCAAGGTGTGTCCGGGTTGATGAAGAGAGAAGGAGACAAAGGTACTTGGTTTAATAATATTATAATAGATAAAGTTAGTGGGTGAAAAAGTAAGTTAACTTTATACACAAAGTGTGTAAAGTGAACATACTTTTCAGTAATGAGTATACCCACTATCTATTATTATATTATTAAAGTACTACTTTTATATTTTGGAAAAGTAACTTCTCCTATCACGCTTGTGCTTTAATCGACACCATGCTTCTGATGATTTGACTTAACCAAGTATAGAGTTGTCAGCCATACTTATTTGTCAAAGCATATCTTCGAGATCTTCTCTTCTAAAGTATCTTTCTCCCTTTCCAGAGGATAAAGATCTATCCTTTTTGTTTCTTTGCAGATACAAAAAGTGTTAAGTACTTTTACAAAGAAAGATCTAAGGCATAATAGAACAACACATGCTCTGCCTTTGACTTAAGAAAATATTACACTGAAAAGCTATTAGCTGATTAAAGACTCAGCTAACAGACACTGAACTGTAAATGTAATTTTACTCAGCTAAGGATAATTATGAAAGACTCAGCTGACTAGATTTGCTCAGCTGATTGAAATACTCAACTGATAATACAAATCATGGCAACAGCTAATAAACTGATTAACTCAACTGTCAGCTGTTCCCAAGGGCTCAGCTAATCATTTGAGTAAAGTCAACTTTTGAGGAAAAGATAGGATAAGTATAGAATACCTTAGCTGACATGTGGGAGGAATCAACTGATCTATATGATACTGTCAGCTGATCTTTGTTTGCTCAGCTGATAGAATAGATACTGTCAGCTGATCTTTGAGATACTGTCAGCTGATCAAAGAGTAGCCCTCAGCTGATGGTTTAGCTCCATCAGCTGATGCTTTCTAGACGCATAGCTGATGCTTCATAGCTTGTCTTTTCTTCTTAGCTGATCTTTCTGAAGCTGGTCCTTTGGCTGATACTCAGTGTTCAGCTGACACTTTGATTCGTCAGCTGACATTTCTTACTTAGAAATTCTTTAAGTCTGATATGAAAAACAACACGTGTTTTTCATTGATTTAAGTCCAAAACTGAATATATGGTTTTGTTAACATCAAATCCTATTTTACTTAATAGACAGGTTTGATTTAGGTTTGATATTGCTATCTCCCCAACAATCTCCACCTATTTGATGATGACAAAACCTTATCTTGTTTAAGAAGAATCAGTTTGACTTGAATTTGTAAAGATAAAACTTTTAAGTGCATTTTGGTTACCTAGCTATCTCTTTTTGGTAACTCTTTAATATATGTTCCCTGATATTCTGTTTTTGAGAATCTTTTCATTTATGAAGTACCATGTTCTGTTTTTGTGGTATCTTTTATCCTTTTTCTGTTTTTAGGATTTTTTGTTTTTCTATATTTACACTATGTGAGCTATCTACTAAGAGTCATCTATACTCGCATTTTAGCTAAGTGGTCCATGATCAAAGTTTCAAGCTTGATTACAGAACAAAGTATTTACATCAGAGTTTGTACAAAGCAATCTAACTATGAGTTAAACTAAGTACAGAAGTTGAACTATTCTAGGAATTTGAAATTACATCTAATCTAGTTATGAAGTGTGGTCTTTATTCCCACCAAGGTTCTTCTTTGACATCCAGAAATCTATCCAGTGGATTTGCAGCCAACAACTCTTCAGCTCTTGCTTGAATCAGATTTTCAAAATGTTCACTTCCTGTCTGTCCCCTTGTTGATGTTGCAGCTTGAAAGATAAACTCTCCAGGGGCTTTTCCTAAGTCAGTTTCTCTTAGGAATTTCCAAACACCAGCTCTGTTCTTGAAGAACATCCATCTTTCAGGTTCAGTTATGTATTTAAACATTTCTGGTTCAATATTGGAGGGCAAAGCAGTGTTGAGATTTTCATACGCAGACAGGTAAGGATGATCAGGATTGAGTATAATATGTTCAGCAGGCACAAAAGCTTTGGAGGATTTCTTGAAGGCATCCTCAATCACATCAATGTGTTCTACAAATTGATCATGAGTGCATATCCTGTGGTAGACAGACATTCTGATCCAGTATTCGAATTTGTTTATGAACCTTGTGGCAATTTCACTTTTGGATTTAAGGAGATGATACAGAGTTTCAATCATTTCAATGAAGGAGAACAATTTGCAGTGATGAATATAGGCATTCTCTTGTGTTTTTCTTTCATCTCTTCTTACTAATCTGAGATATGGCCCTTCATCTGTTCCCTTGTATGGAGTGACTCTGGAAATGAGATTTGGATCCTTTCTTTCTATCAAGTTCTTCTTGTTATCCAAGACCTCTTTGATCTCCCTTTCAGATTGCTGAGTTGTAACTCCAAAGTTGAACTCATGCAATGCTTAAATGGCTTCTCTGCGATTTCTTCCTCTTTTAGGAACTTTCTTGACAGTAGGATCATCTTGTTGTGGTGCTTGTTGTTCTTGAGGAGCTTGAGACGATAATAAGATCATTTCTTCTTCTTGTATTTCTCTTATCTCATCATCTGTAACACCAACTGCAGCAGCAAGATCTTCAGGAGAAGTAAAATCCTGGTGTCTCTCCTTGGGTTTCAGAACTTCTTCAATGGTTGAACCAAGAGCAGCAGCCAGTTCACTTAACTCTCTGAGATTCTCATCTTCTGGGTTAACTCTTCCTCTCTTCTTTCTTCTTCTTCAATCTCCTCAGCAGACATTATTTTCTTTCCTTTTCTTCTTGATGAACTGTTGGGAGTTGGTTGACTTGATTGAACTGGAGAGAAAGCTTGGACTGGTGGAGCTATTGTAGAGGGGTTCTGCTTCTTTAAGTTTAACAGAGAGGACAGAGGCATTTCATCTTCATCATCATCATCAGAATCATCAGATGGTAGTTCAATTGGAGCACAAGATTCACCTTGCTTTGATTTCTTTGCACTCTTCCTTCTTGCCATTGTTTTTAGCCTTCTTTTAGGCTTAGCAGGTTGCTCCCCCTCAGTTGGATTCTCCCCCTCAACATTAGATGTTCTTTGAGCTTCTGTTTCATTGGGGGCAGATGCATCCTCTGCTTGCATAGCCCGAACCTCAGCTGTATATGCATCAACAGCTGCTCTAATTGTATCTGGTGAAGGTTCTCTTCTAACTGACTTCTCCCCCTTTTTGTCATCAGCAAATGTAAAAGGAAAGTTGTCAGAGGGCTTAGCAACAGAAGGAGAGACAAAAGAAGAAGAAGGAGAGGTAGTAGGAATAGGAGGAGGGGTGAAAGATGAAGTTTGGTTGAGGTTTAGAATAGCATCAGTGATTGTAGTTAAGGCTTGAAGGGTTGCACTATGCCTTTGGTGGGAGGACTGGGTCAGCCTGGTGATCTCATTATCAATGGTATGGAGAAGAGAGGGTACTCTGAGAATAGAGTCAGGTATGGAGACAGAGATGTTAGGAGGTGAAGGTCTTAGGGTTGAAAGTTGGGTTAGAAGGTTAGAAATGGTTTGGTTGAGATTGGTAATGGTTTGGTTTGAGATAGTAGGTGAAGGAATAGGAGTTTGATTAGAAGTTCGGGTAAGAAGTTGATCTAATTTGGTTAGAATTGGGGAAAGATCAACAGGAGCAGGGGTGGGTTAGGATTGGGTTGATTTGAGTGACTCTATCTCTTGGGTTAGATGAGAGAGTTGAGTTTCTGTTTGGGTTTGGAAAGTGGTAAAAGAGGCTTGAAGACTATCCATCTTTTGAGAGATAGATAGTAAGCTTTGAAGTAGTTAGGGTGAGGGTTCAGAAGAAGTAGAGGGAATAGGTTGAGTGAGAGGTGATTGAGAAATTGTGTTTAGAACTGGAATGGATTGTGGTCCCTCACTTAGACCTTGGTATAGAGGCCTAAGATCACTGGGAACAGAAATTGTACCCTGTACCAATGACTGGTTTATGCCACTAGTATTGACAGGTAGTGCACTAGCGTGTGTAAGAATAGAATCAAAAATAGGTTCAAATATGTGGGTATGAGTGAGGGTTGCACTCAAAGGGGTATCCCTTATTTTAGTAGCAAGTTGTTGTGAACTTACTAAGGGAAAGGCTTAACTTATAGTGGCTAAAGACATAGTATGACCTTGGGAGGAGGTCTGTCTTTTAATGGCATCACCCTGTTGAGAGGGTGACCCAGATAGCAGCAATCCCATATTTACAGATGTGCCCTGTTGTGAGGACACACCCACTGGCTGAAGGGTGTAATCAACATCCATAAACTCCCCCTTAACATAAGAGGAAACTATAGGAGTTGAGGTCAAGGGTGCATTGTGCAATCCCTCTGAGATAAATGCAGTGTGCATTATCTCTAATGACCTTGTTTCTATTTGGGTTACAAAAGGAGTAGAACTAGTGACTATTAGGAGTACACTAGAGCTTGGCTGTTGTGGGGGTGTTACAACTGGAGGAGAGGATGGGTTCTCAGTGGTTGGGTTTTCCTAGTGAGTATCCTCAAGGGTGGTAGAAATTATACCTGAGATGTGCTGAGTCTTGCTGATCTCAATCAGTTGAATGAGATTGTCAGAAATTGTGTCTTCCTCAGCATCATCACCATCAGCTGCATCACCACTTTGTTGATTTTGTGGAGTGCTTGAGCTGGAAGTAACAGGGAAATGTGCGAGTGGCATCCCAATTTGAGAAGAGGAGGTGGTGGTATCTTGAATGTTTTCAGCATAAGTAATTCCAGCATCACCACCATGAAAGTCATCATCTCCTTCATCATGATCATCTTTTCCACTGTCAGCACTACTGTCATTATCACCCTCAGCATCATAATTAACTGGCTCATCCTGTGCTAGTTCATCAAACACATCTTCTTTAAACATCAATTCTTCTTCCACTAAGGCTTCATCTGGAGCATGAGTCATAGACTCTTCAGAATGATCAGTGATTATATCAGGAGACTCAGAATCATCAGCCATTTGGTCCTCAATATTCTCAGCATCAACTTCTTCTTCATTTTCAGCATCCTTAGCAGCAACATCAATCAACTCTTGCATCTGAGCAGTGATAGCAGGACCTTGATTTTCCCTTATCAAATGGAAAGTTTTCTGACCCATTTGAGGGATGGTCATTGTGTGCAAGTGAGCAGCTAACCCAGCATAGTGTTCCCTCTGAACATCTCTAAGTGCAATTAAACTTAGATACCTGATGTAAGGAACTAGGGTTCTGGTTGATTTCTTTGATGTGCCCAGAGTGATCTTATCCACCATTTTAGAGAATATGACTTGTGCGAAGTCAATGTTCCTCCCTGTGACCAAAGCATGTAGCACCATTAGTTTAGACTGGTTCATTTGGTCATGGCTACCAGACTTGTGACCAAAACATCGAATGATTACACTGGCCAAATATTTCCATGGGTGTCCTAGAGCAGACAGTTTATACTGGCCATGGGAAACAGCACCTTGGTAGCCAATCAGGGGCAAAACCTCTAGAACTTGATCCATTGTAGCAAAAGGTTGAAATGGGGCCATATGGGGTATGGAGATCGCTTGTCTGAGAGAATCAGTAGTGATGTTTGTGTTGATGGTACCATTGAGGCAGGTGCAAGTGATTAGGTCTTGATTAGCATGGTACCTTGCAGTGTACCACATCTCACCAACAATGTTTGGAAAGATGAACAGAGGATGAGCAGATAGACATGCGAACAGGGGATAGGTAGTTATGAAAGCCACCATAGGTTCGTATCCCTGGTTTGCTTTGCTCGCGGGAATATCAGTGTTTATGAGAAAGTTGTTTGGGCGTATGGTGATTTCAGAGTTGGATGTGACATTTTCACCAGCAATGGCGTTTGGAGAAGTTGCAGGGTAAAAGGATACCATGATTACAGAGTAAAGCAGTTTGAGCAACGAAGATTTAGGGTTTGAAAATTTTAGAGAGAAAGAGTGTTTGGGAATTTTGAAAGTGTAAGAAATGAAGAACCGCCCAAAAACACCTTTATATCTTCCTTGGAAACCTAAACTGTCACACAAATATTTTTCAAAAAGTAACTGTCACTTCTGCAAAAAGGTGATAAACGGAACAGTTAGTAAATACACAGACAACTAATGGACAATTAAACGAAATTAAATACTACCTAGAATATAACAAATACAAATAAGAAATTAATAAAATAAGTGTGGGGACACAGTATTGTTGACTTTTGAAAATCATCAGCTGACATAAGCGAGAGTGTCAGCTGATCTATGTTGAGATAAAATAAGTGTCAGCTAATGAGTGCACTTAGCTGAGCTTCTAAGCCTTAGCTGATGGTTTATCAGCTGAGGTATAGTGTCAGCTGGTGATTGTCAGCTGACATAATTCCATTAGCTGATCTACCATAAATAGAACATGTAGATGCTTAGATAAGTACTTCATTTTACACACAAATAGAATTATTTTCTCACACAAAACTAACTACTTAAGAAATGAATATTTTACATATTTAACATGCCAAGTTTGGATATTAGGAAGTTGAACCGTGACTCATCCAAAGGTTTTGTAAAAATGTCAGCTAATTGAACATCAGTGTTTATATAGTGCATTGAAACTTTCTTTTTTTGCACATTATCTCTAAGAAAATGATGTCTGATTTCAATATGCTTAGTTTTTGAATGCAAAACAGGATTGTTAGAGATAGATATGGCACTTGTGTTGTCACACAGAATTGGGGAATTTTCAAACTGTATGTCATAATCCAGTAGTTGATTTTGTAGCCAGAGCAATTGAGCACAGCAGCTTCCAGCAGCAATGTATTCTGCCTCAGCTGTAGAAGTTGAAACAGAGTTTTGTTTCTTGCTTGACCAGCTGACTAATCTTCCACCTAATAATTGACAACCCCAGATGTACTCTTTCTGTCTAGTGTGCAACCTGCAAAGTCTGAATCAGTGTATCCAACTAACTCAAAGTCAGAGTCTTTGGGGTACCAAAGACCTAGATTAGGAGTTCCTTTGAGATACCTGAAAATCCTTTTAGCTGCAGCTAAGTGAGATTCTTTGGGATCTGCTTGATATCTAGCACAAAGACATGTAGAAAACATAATATCTGGTCTACTTGCAGTGAGGTATAAAAGAGACCCTATCATGCCTCTATAAGCTGTAATGTTCACTGATTTACCATCAGTGTCCTTTCCAAGCTTTAAGGCAGTGGACATGGGTGTTTTCATTGAAGAACAATTTTCAAGCTCAAACTTCTTAAGTAAGTCATTTACATACTTTGTTTGATGAATGAAAATTCCATCAACCTCTTGTTTAATTTGAAGACCTAGAAAATAGTTTAACTCACCCATCATACTCATTTGATAATTATCAGACATGAGTTTGGAAAACTTTTTGCAAAGATCAACATTTGTAGACCCAAATATTATATCATCTACATATATCTGCACTAGTATTACATCACCCTTGAATTTCATTATGAATAGAGTGCTATCTATGCTTCCTCTAGTAAATCCTTTAGTGGTCAGAAAAGAAGAGAGGGTATCATACCAGGCTCTTGGAGCTTGCTTTAGACCATACAAAGTTTTGTTCAAGAAATAGACATGGTCTGGCTTGCATGGAATTTATCCAGTGATGATCATTTAGAGCTTCATCTACCTTCTTTGGTTCAATCATAGAAACAAAACCTGTGTATAGACATAAATTACAAGCTTTGGATCTTGTTAGTATAGGTGCTTCTATATTACCTATGACCTGATCAATTGGATGATTTCTGAGGTCTTTGTAGGCATTTTGGATTCTGGGAAAGTTTGAATTGTTTTGGATTATGGGGGTTAAAATTCTTTGGTTTGGAACAGCTGATGAGACTTCTGGTTGATCAGCTGACAGAATTTTAGGAATGTCAGCTGATGAAACTTTTACTGATGAAGGAATGTTTGATATGGAATTAGAGTCCATTGATGTTGAATCACGATTCTCATTATTCAGTAAAAGTGTGGGTTGATTCAGGATAGAATGTGCAGAGGTGTTTTTTAGAATTGGAACAGGTTCATCTAAGTCATCTATGTCAGCTGATGAGATTTGATCAGCTGATGAGATTTGATCAGCTGATGGGAGTGGATCAGCTGATACTGGAGAGTTATCTTCAGTATGCAGCAAATCATTAAATTCCTCACCTGTAGACGAATTGGTAGAACAGGAAGCAACAAAGTCATTTTCATTAAAGGTTACATTTATTGATTCTTCTATGACCTTTGTTCTGACGTTGTAAATTCTGTAAGCTTTGGAGATCACAAAATATCCAACAAAGACACCTTCATCAGCTTTGGGTGCAACTTTTGAAGTTGATCTCTCTGGTTCAGTATGAAACACTGACACCCAAAGATGTGAAAGAAACTTATGTTTGGCTTCCTTCCCTTAAGCACTTCATAGGGAGTTTTGTTGTGCCTCTTGATTATAAGAGATCTGTTCTGTGTAAAACATGCACAGCTGACAGCTTCAGCCCAGAAGTTGAATCCTAACCCACTTTCACACAGCATGGTTCTTGCAGCTTCAATCAATGTTCAGTTTCTTCTTTCAGCTACACCATTCTGTTGTGGAGTCCTTGGAGCAGAGAAGTTTTGAGATATACCTTTCTCATCACAGAAACCTTCAAGAATTTGATTTCTAAATTCAGTTCCATGATCACTTCTAATCATTCTCACCAGATTGCCATTGATCAATTCCATCTTTCTAATAAAGCTCATTATCTCTTCAGCAGCCTCACTCTTAGCTTTGAGGAAGATAACCCAAGTGTATCTTCAGAATTCATCAACCATCACCAATGCATACTTACTTCCACCAATACTAGCAGTAGCGACAGGACCAAATAGATCCATGTGCAACATGTAGAAAGGTTCAGTAATGGAGAAGGACTGCTTAGATGGAAAAGATGTCTTGTGTTGCTTTCCCTTCTCACAGGCAGAGCAATGTTTAGGCTTAACATACGTCAGTGAAGGTAGTCCTGACACTAGTTCACCCTTGCTCAACTTGTTAATATTTTTAAAGTTTAAATGTTAAAGTCTTTTGTGCCATAGTCAGTTTGTGTCAGTTACAGACTTGGTATACAAACAGGTTAATTTGGATGGATCACCAGAGGACATATCAAGAGTATATACATCCTTGGTTCTCTTTGCACAAATTATTGTTTTACCTTCTTGATCTAAAATGGAACCACCTGTCTTTGTAAAGAGGACCTTATGATCACCATCACATAACTGACTTATGCTGATGAGATTATACTTAAGTCCTTTAACATATGAAACTTTTGACAGGGTTAAGTTCCCATTATGAAGTTCTCCGTAGCCTTTTGTTTGCCCACAATTGTTATCACCAAAGGTTACTCTTGGACCTTTTTCCTTCTTGTAGTTACTAAGCAAAGCTTTACAACTTGTCATGGTCCTTGAATGTCAAGATACCATGTGTTCAGCCCCTGCATAGTTGTGATTGAAAGAAGGTTAGTGACACTTAGGGTATCCACAACTAAGTGGACCCCTGTGGATTGCACCTAGCTATCCAATTCATATTAGGTTGTTTAAAAATGATAGGAACAGCTATGTTATCAATATCAGTCCATTGTCTTGAGTTACTTTCAAGGGAACAATCACTTGCCTTATGTCCTTTGCTCCCACATTTATAACATTTTTTATTTTTGGAGCCTTTGACATGTTTTAGAGATTGCCAAGGAGATGTCTTAATTGTCTTCTGATGACTATGGGTCATCAGCTGACAGATTTCACCATTCAACTGTTTCAGTTGATTATGTAAACTGATTAGGTCTTTGTTTACAGACACCTTAGATTGATCTTTAGGAAAAATGAATTTTTGATCAACCTTAGATGTGGCAGACTTGGACTTCATGTGAACATTAAGTCCCTTTCTCTTGGTTTCTTTTATTGAAAGAGTTTGAAGTGATGCTGGATCAGCTAAGCAGATTACAGAGGATTTTTGATCAGCTGACAGGCTATCAGCTGAGCAACTATCATCTGCTTTCTGATCAGCTGATGAAGGATCATCAGCTAATGAAATGTCAGTCAGCTGAGTACTTATATTTAATATATCAGCTTTCAAGGTTTGAAAACATGATGTCTCTTTGGTTTCAAAAAATGATTCCATTCCTTTACTTGCTTCATTTAACATTAAATTATTTGTACTTTTACTATTTGACAAAACAATAGAATCTTCAATAACTTTTGAAGTTGTTGAGTCCTTTAGCTGAGGACATTTACTTTTGACAAATCTGTTAGTGATAATACTCTTTCCTTTTACTATCTTTTGAAAAGTAAGAGGTAAAATCTTAGCATTTTCTAAGATATTAATGTTCTTATTAAAATCAACACAATTAGCAGCTTGGGAATAATTTCCACCAATAATAGCTTGAACTTGTTTAGGAATCTGTTCATTGACACACTGAGTGGTCTTTTCAGCAGAAACACACCAAGATTTAACTACTTTTTGTAGGTCATTAAACTTTATTGTTGCTTCATTGGTTTCTTTTACCAAGATCTGATTAAGTATCTTTTGATTAGCTAGATTATCTTCTAGTTTTGTCATTAGTTTCAGTTTCTCATCTTTAAGACTTAACATCTCTTTTAGTGATTTAATTTCTATTTTTAGCTTCTTTTCTCTTTGAATATTTGACTGAAACTCAACACACAGATAATCAAACATAGTGTTCTTTTCATTATCTTCATAGTTAATAAGTTTTCCAACCTGATACATAGAAGAGGGATCCCAGTCAGGAGAAGTACAAGCTTTAGCAGCTTTCTTCATGTCCTCATCAAAGGAACTTGTACTTTCTGTGCTAACCATCAAACTGAACTGAGCTGTGAGGACCTCATCTTCATCACTTGAGAGATCTTCCTCAGCCCAATCTTCTTCTTCAGCTACCAGCACCCTGTTCTGAGCTTTCTTCTTCTTCTTGTCAAAGACAGCAGCAAGAAGCTTCTTATATTTAGCTTCATAATCAATCTTGCTGTCTGAGCTTGAGGAACCCTTGAAGCCTGTGCTTCCTCTGGACTTACATTCACTGGCATAGTGACCAGTCTTGCCACAGGAAAAGCAACCTTCAGACGCCTTTGTTTTAAACTTGGCTTTTTCTCCATGGAAGGGTTTCTTCTCAAACCTCTTGATTCCCTTTCTTTTCAAGAAAGGTTTGAACCTTTTAACCAACATGGCAGCCTGCTCAACAGCAGCTTTAATGCAGTCCATGTTCTCCAGATCTTCATCCCCAACAGCCACCTGCTCTTCATCAGAAGTTTCCTCTTCATTTTCCTCATCACTTGATTCATCCACCACTGCTGCAAAACTCCTAGATCTTGTATCCTTAGATACAAGGGCAGTAGTTGGAGCTTTTGCAGCCTCCTTCATATCCTTGGTAGAGAGTTTCCTTTGCTTCACTGATTGTTCATGATTCATAAGGTTTCCATATAAACCAACCAGTGTAAGACCCTTGATTTTCTCACCATGTTTAAGCACAATGTTAAAGTGATCCCAAGATTCTGGGAGAGAGTCTAGAAACTTGTTTACAAGTTCTTTGTTGCTCTTGGGAACATCTGCCCTTCTTAAGTCATTAATAAGGCAGTTGAACCTAGTATAGGTATGAGTTAGACTTTCACCTTTATGAGCAAAGAAGAACTCATATTCTCTTACAAGAAGAAGTTTCTTGTTTTCCTGCACTTCTTCAGTACCTTCATATGCAATGGTCAAAGTGTCTAGCATCTCTTTTGCAGATTTGCAATTAAGAACTTGATGATAGACATCATTTGGTAGTGCAGAGACTAAGGCTGTTCTTGCTTTAACATCAAGATTAACAAGCCTTTTGTCTTCATCAGACCATTGATTTACAGGTTTTATAATTAGTCTTTCAACGGCAGGAACTTCATCAGTGGCTTCAGTTACTTGGATAGTTGAGGAAGGAACATAAGGACCTTCAGTAACAATTTTAAGCATCACATCATCAAGGCTTGACATATAGAGAAGAACTCTACTCTTCCAGAGAGAGAAGTTCTCTCCATCAAACATTAGACACCTTGTGAGTGAGCCATTGTTGGAAGAACTATTAGAAGCAGCAACAGAAGTGGCCATTTAGTAGTGTGGGGTAGAAGTAGTTGAAGAGTAAGTAAAACAGATCTTAGATATGAGTTATCTAGCCTGCTCTGATACAAGTTGTTGGTCCCGAATGGATACTACAACAACAAATGTTTGTAGAAGGGGGGTTGAATACAAACTTTAGCAAATTAAAATTTAAGAGACACACGGTTTACTTTTATATAATTCTTATTAATGTTAATCAAGAATTACATGAACTAGATGCGGAAAATCTAAGTTCAATAAAAGGTGGCAACTAGATTTGTCTAACACATAGACAATGCTAATCTTAAACAACTAATGTCTAAGATGTTCAACACATGAACAAGTTTGTTACACTGAAAGTAAAATGCTAACTCTTCAAATTCTCAACTAATGAGATTTCAGTGCTTTTCAACGTATTCGCATACTTAGCATGTTTCCATGCATGAGTATATATAAGCAAGGTGTGTCCGGGTTGATGAAGAGAGAAGGAGACAAAGGTATTTGGTTTAATAATATTATAATAGATAAAGTTAGTGGGTGAAAAAGTAAGTTAACTTTATACACAAAGTGTGTAAAGTGAACATACTTTTCAGTAATGAGTATACCCACTATCTATTATTATATTATTAAAGTACTACTTTTATATCTTGGAAAAGTAACTTCTCCTATCACGCTTGTGCTTTAATCGACACCATGCTTCTGATGATTTGACTTAACCAAGTATAGAGTTGCCAGCCATACTTATTTGTCAAAGCATATCTTCGAGATCTTCTCTTCTAAAGTATATTTCTCCCTTTCCAGAGGATAAAGATCTATCTTTTTTGTTTCTTTGCAGATACAAAAAGTTCTAAGTACTTTTACAAAGAAAGATCTAAGGCATAATAGAACAACACATGCTCTGCCTTTGACTTAAGAAAATATTACACTGAAAAGCTATTAGCTGATTAAAGACTCAGCTAACAGACACTGAACTGTAAATGTAATTTTACTCAGCTAAGGATAATTATGAAAGACTCAGCTGACTAGATTTGCTCAGCTGATTGAAATACTCAGCTGATAATACAAATCATGGCAACAGCTAATAAACTGATTAACTCAACTGTCAGCTGTTCCCAAGGGCTCAGCTAATCATTTGAGTAAAGTCAGCTTATGAGGAAAAGATAGGATAAGTATAGAATACCTTATCTGACATGTGGGAGGCATCAGCTGATCTATGTGATACAGTCAGCTGATCTTTGTTTGCTCAGCTGATAGAATAGATACTGTTAGCTGATCTTTGAGATACTGTCAGCTGATCAAAGAGTAGCCCTCAGCTGATGGTTTAGCACCATCAGCTGATGCTTTCTAGACGCATAGCTGATGCTTCGTAGCTTGTCTTTTCTTCTTAGCTGATCTTTCTGAAGCTGGTCCTTTGGCTGATACTCAGTGTTCAGCTGACACTTTGATTCGTCAGCTGACATTTCTTACTTAGAAATTCTTTAAGTATGATATGAAAAACAACACGTGTTTTTCATTGATTTAAGTCCAAAACTGAATATATGGTTTTGTTAACATCAAATCCTATTTTACTTAATAGACAGGTTTGATTTAGGTTTAATATTGCTATCTCCCCAACAAAAACATAGGTTCCTGGGTCTAGAAATAAACAGAGGACCACCGTGATCTTTTAATTTCTTGTGTGAATATGAAAATTTGGCTCATTTTATAGAACTTAATAGATTAGATGTTTATGTGATACAAGTGTTGTTCGGTTAAAAAAATATATAAATATTAAATATTAATAAAAATATATTATATAATTTAAAATACGAAAGAAGTGAGAATATAAAAAATGACGACAATCAACATCAACACCCAGACCCGTGATGGAAGCCTCAACGTGAGGGGAGTATATGTAACGGTGGAAACGTGGTATTATGATACGAATAGACGTGATTATTTATCGTACAAGCTATAAATCATTACTTTCAGGGCAATGTGGTCATGTATTTATATGTTATAATTAAAACGAATTTAAAATTGATTATAAAATATTTTAAAATAATGAAATTAAGAATTTGGTTATATATGTAAATTTAAAATATTATAATGTATAAATATAAATTTGTAAATTTGAGTGAACAAATAGGATATTTTAAGATTTAAGAAGTCATATATAAAATTTTTCTTAATAATTTTGATTTAAACTAAAATCAAAATTAATTAATTTTTACTAAAGAAAAATTAGAATTAGATTTTAATTTATTTACCAACATAGATAGTTCACATTTATATTTATTTATCTAAATCAATTGGTCTAATTATTAAATAATTTTTATTCATATTATTTTATTTATATTTGAAGAAAAAAGGACTAACACGATTAAAATTTATTAAAAACAATCCTAATCATCATTTAGTCGGAAGTAAAAGTATTTTCTAATTGTAAAATTACTGCCTTCTATTTAGTTAAATTAAAATACAATTTAGACTATAAAAGTAGACAAATAGTAAAATAAAATGTTGTTTCATATTTAATTATGAAGTGCAATCAAATTATTGATTCTAAGATATTACAATTTTATCGTGTACAATTTTTATATATCACTTTTGACCATATGTACATGTTTTTTTTCAAATATATCTAATGATTCAATTTATAACGTACACAATTTTTGGAATGAGTCAAACTGTAAAAGTGAAAATTGATTATGTCAATTTTGAAAAAATTGATAGTCAAGATCATACAATTAAAAATGAATCGTATCATAAAATTTATCCAAATTAATCTTTTATTTATATTAAAAATTAATATAAGCAAAAATGTAATAAAGCTACGGTATTTGTTATATCATTAATTAAAATAAAAGAATTCTAATATAAATTGTAGAAACTAGAAAGTGAGTTGAATGGTTTTTATATCCTTTTTCTTATAAGCATCAAACTCTTTATGATTATATATATGTATAATATATAAGAGTATATATACAAGTATCTTGAGAATATATATATATATATATATATATATATATATAGAGAGAGAGAGAGAGAGGATGGTTCATTTGAGAACCATTGTTAGTGCGAGAACCGTGAGAACCAATCTTAGCCGTTCCTTGAATATGGGAAGTTCATGAATGGAGAGTGTGGGAATGATAGATTGTGGCAGGGTGGATGTGAGGAATTTATAGGTGGGCAATGACATTGAAGAAGGGGGAATTGAGTGGCCAAGATTGGTTTTCGCACTAACAATGGTTCTCGCATAAACCTCTATATATATATATATATATATATATATATATATATGTGTGTGTGTGTGTGTGTGTGTGTGTGTGTGTGTATTCTTGACTATGTAATAAATGACTTGAATGTAAGTGCAATAATATAAATATGAGAATGTAAAAGCAATAATGTAAATGTAAAAATATAAGTGAAAAGATATAAAGAGTTAATGGTTGAGAAAGATTAACACCACGATTTCTAGTGGTTCGGTTGAATTCCAACCTACCTTTACTCATTGACCACCGTCAAGTATTTCACTAGCACAAAGTGCAAAAGAGTCTCCTTAGATTGGAAGAGACCACCAGTTACAATCACCTTTAGTAGAGGGGTAACAACCTCACCAAGCTCTAATCCAAGAGCTCCAGAAAAGTTCTTCACCAAGATCTCAAGATTCCTTTAACAAGGAATATGAACAAGTTCTCCCCAAGAACTATAACCCAAAATCCAAAGTGGGGAATAGTTAAACACACTTATAACAACAAAGGTCGTCTTACAAGAACAACAATGAATGAAATCACTCAGACACCAACAATGGTGTGTATACAATATGTTGGTCCCTTGGTGAGAATAACAACAAGCAATAGGTGTGTAGAAGGGGGGGTTGAATACACTTTCTGCGGAAATTGAACAAATCAAATAAAAGTGTTACACAAAGTAAATCAAACCACAATCGAATGCTTTGCTTTTCATTAATAAGAAGATGATTACAGACTCTATCAAGTAAGCAAATCTTGATATGTAAACACCTAATATATGATTATAGATACCGACGACTCTCTAAACAGGATTTACACAGATTGATAACTTACCAATATCACAACTAATGTGATTATTCGAACACACGAATAGCTTGGCAATCTGTAAATATCTTGATCACGTTGAACTGAAAAATAGCGATTCAAGAATCGTAACACATACGGTGAGGTGAGGTTTTTGGCTCTGCAACACTTAGTTGTTTTCGTAGTTGTAGTCGTACCTCTAAACTTATCAGGAGATAAGTATTTATAATCATGTTCCTACGGTTCCTAACAAACTGGACTAATCATAATTTGCTAACTAACTATCGGATAACTCGGAATCTTGAATCTTGAATCTTCTTATCCTGAGTCTTCAATCTTCAATCTTGATTCTGAAGTCTTCTTATCCTTCCCGTAGATATAGAGAGTTAAAACAGAATTTAAAACATATTTAAATTCTTTTTACCTGACTTCTTTAGTCAGGCTGAGTTATTCAGCTTGAAACTCATCAAGCTGAGTTCTTCGAGAACAAACCCGACTTCAAACATGGACTAACATGTATAATTATTAACTCATCCTTAGAAGTCTAAAGAATTAACTAAAACATATTTAGTAACTCTATTGAGCTGACTCAGTCTTCACGCTGAGTCGCTCAGCTTGACACTCATCAAGCTGAAACTCAATATATATATATATATATATATATATATATATATATATATATATATATATATATATATATATATATATATATATATATATATATATATATATATATATCTTTGTTGGTCCAGAATGGATACTACAACAACAAATGTTTGTAGAAAGGGGGGTTGAATACAAACTTTAGCAAATTAAAATTTAAGAGACACCTTGTTTACTTTTATATAATTCTTATAGATGTTAATCAAGAATTACATGAACTAGATGCGGAAAATCTAAGTTCAATAAAAGGTGGCAGCTAATTTTGTCTAACACATAGACAATGCTAATCTTAAACAACTAATGTCTAAGACGTTCAACATATGAACAAGTTTGTTACACTGAAAGTAAAATGCTAACTCTTCTAATTCTCAACTTATGAGATTTCAGTGCTTCTTCAACGCATTCTCTTTTTTAGCATGTTTCCATGCATGAGTATATATAAGCAAGGTGTGTCCGAGTTGATGAAGAGAGAAGGAGACAAAGGTACTTGGTTTAATAATATTATAATAGATAAAGTTAGTGGGTGAAAAGGTATGTTAACTTTATACACAAAGTGTGTAAAGTAAAAGTACTTTTCAGTAATGAGTATACCCACTATCTATTATTATATTATTAAATTACTACCTTTATGTCTTGAGACGGTAACCTTATCTTTCCATGCTTGTGCTTTAATCGACACCATGCTTTCGGCAGATTTGACTTTACCAAGTATGGAGTTGCCAGCCATACTTAATCATCATATCTTCAAGATCTTCTTTTCAAGAGTATCTTTCTCCTTTTCCAGGGGATAAAGATCTATCTTTTTTGTATCTTTGCAGATCCAAAAAGTGCTAAGTACTTTTACAAAGAAAGATCTAAGGCATACTAAGAACAACACATGTTCTGCCTTTGACTTTAAGAAAATATTACATAGAAAAGTTATTAACTGAGATATACAATAAAGACTCAGCTAACGGACACTGAACTGCAAATACAATTTTGCTCAGCTAAGGATAAAGGTGAAAGACTCAGCTGACTAGACTTGCTCAGCTGATCAAATTGCTCAGCTGATAATACAAATTGTAGTAGCAGCTAATAAACTGATTAACTCAACTGTCAGCTGTTCCCAAGGGCTCAGCTAATCATTTGAGTATAGTCAGCTTATAAAGAGAAGATTGGATAAGTAGGAAATACCTTATCTGACAGATGGAAGGCATCAGCTGATAACAGTGATTGTGTCAGCTGATCCTTGACTGCACAGCTGATCTCTAAATCTTCATCAGCTGATGGTTCTAGGCTATCAGCTGATCCATTGTGATTCCTCAGCTGATGCTCTTTGACTGATCTTTTCTTCTCAGCTGATCTTTCTGAAGCTGGTCCTTTGGCTGATACTCAGTGTTCAGCTGACACTTGGATTCGTCAGCTGACATTTCTTACTTAGAAATTCTTTAAGTCTAAATATGAAAAACAACACATGTTTTTCATTGATCTAAGTCCAAAACTGAATATATGATTTTGTTAATATCAAATCCTATTTTACTTAATAGACAGGTTTGATTTAGGTTTGATATTGCTATCTCCCAAACAATCTTAGTTTACACACACAGCTTATCAAACATATTAATATTCCTACTAAGATATAGTCTAAGTTGATCGAACATATGCTCAGCTTATACTCAGCTTATACTCAGTCTGAATCACTATAAGTGTTCAGTCTGACTAAACTTCATATTTCTGTTTAAGTTATATGTAGAACACATCTTACAAACTTAACTTTGTCTAATCAAATCTAAACTGATGAGATCATTTTCCCAACAAACTCCCCTATTTGATGATGACAAAACCATCAAACAGTTACTAAGTTTGTTTAACATAATTATGTTTTAAATCTTAAACTTATCAAGATTTTATATTTGAACTAATCAAATATCAATTGAACTTATCAATTTTAATTGAACTTATCAATTATAAGTGGAACAAACCAACTTTTAGTTGAACACACCAACTAAATATATCAATGAATAAGAACTAATCAGTTATTCTCAAGCTGAACTTATCAGACTAATAAATATGAACACATCACAATACAGTTGAACATATCAAACTTTATACTTTTACATCCAGAAGTCTGTTCAGAGAATTGGCAGCCAATAACTCTTCAGCTCTTGCTTGATTCAGATTTTCAAAATGTTCACTTCCTGTCTGTCCCCTTGTTAAACGTGCAGCTTGAAAGATTAATTCTCCAGGGGCTCTTCCTAAGTCAGTTTCTCTTAGGAATCTCCAAACACCAGCTCTGTCTTTGAAGAAAATCCCTCTCTCAGGTTCAGTTATGTACTTAAACATTTCTGGCTCAATGTTGGAGGGCAAAGCAGTGTTGAAATTTTCATAAGCAGACAGGTACGGATGATCAGGATTAAGTATAATCCATTCAGCAGGTATAAAAGCTTTGGAGGATTTCTTGAAGGCATCCTCAATCATATCAATGTGTTCCACAAATTGATCATAAGTGCATATCCTGTGGTAAACAGCCATTCTGATCCAGAATTTGAATTTGTTTATGAACCTTGGGGCAATTTCACTTTTGGATTTAAGGAGGTGGTACAGAGTCTCAATCATCTCAGTGAAGGAGAACAGTTTGCAGTGATGGATATAGGCATTCTCATGTGTTTGTCTTTCATCTCTTCTTACTAATCTGAGATATGGCCCTTCATCTGTTCCCTTATATGGAGTGACTCTGGAAATGAGATTTGGATCCTTTCTTTCTATCAAGTTCTTCTTGTTATCCAAGACCTCTTTGATCTCCCTTTCAGATTGCTGAGTTGTAGCTCCAAAGTTGAACTCATGCAATGCTTGAATGGCTTCTCTGTGTGTTCTTCCTCTTTTAGGAACTTTCTTGACAGAAGGATCATCTTGCTGTGATGCAACATGTGTTGGATGTGATTGAGAGGATAGCATGATGATTTCTTCTTCTTGTAATTCTCTCAATTCATCATCAGTGACACCAACTGCAGCAGCAAGATCCTCAGTGGTAGTGAAATCCTGGTGTCTCTCTTTGGCTTTAAGAACTTCTTCAATTGTTGAACCAAGAGCAACAGCCAGTTCACTTAACTCTCCGAGATTTTCATCTTCTTGATTTAGCTCTTCCTCTCTTCTTTCTTCTTCTTCAATCTCCTCAGCAGTCATTATCTTCTTTCCTTTTCTTCTTGATGAACTACTGGGAGTTGGTTGACTTGATTGAACTGGAGAGGAAGCTTGGACTGGTAGAGCTGTAGTGGAGGAGTTCTGCTTCCTTATGTTGAACATAGAGGACAAAGGCATTTCATCTTCATCATCATCATCAGAATCCTCAGATGGTAGTTCAATTGGAGCACAGGATTCACCTTGCTTTGATTTCTTTGTCCTTCTAGCCATTTGCTTTAGCCTTCTCTTTGGCCTCTGCTCTTTTTGAGCAGGTTGCTCCCCCTCAGATTTATTCTCCCCCTCAACAGCTGATCCTGTTTCATCAGGGGTTGATGCATCCTCTGTTTGTAAAACTGACTTTGTCCTAACTGACTTCTCCCCCTTTTTGTCATCATCAGAGGAGGGAAAAACAGCAGGCTTTGCAGGGGCATCAAGAGTGGTGAAAGAATAAGGAGTTGGGGTAGGTGTAGACGTAAAGAGTGGTATGGTTGAGGATGAATGAGAGATAAGAGGTTTTAGGCTGTTGATAGCATCAGTGAGATTGGAGAATTCTCTCAGAATATCACTGTGCCTTATCTTAGCAGAAAAGTTGGACCTATTGACCTCAGTATCAATGTCTTTTAAGAGAGTGGGGATAGTTAGAAGAGATTCAGGAATGGTAATGGAGATATCAGGGGGTGAGGGTCTAAGGGTTTGGAGTTGGGAAAGTAGATTGGAAATGGTATGGTTTAAGGTAGAAATGGTTTGGGCAGGTATAGGAGGGGAGGGTGTAGGAATAGGAGTAGAGGTTTGGTTTAGAAGTTGATCTAGTTTGGTAAGAATAGGGGAAAGATCAACAGGGGCAGGGGTGGGTTGGGGTTTGGGTTGGGTGGCTTTAAGTGACTCAATCTCATTGGTTAGGTGAGAGATTTGAGTTTCTGTTTGAGTTTGGAAAGAGGTAAAGGAGGCTTGAAGACTATCCATCTTTTGAGAGATAGATAATAAGGTTTGAAGTAGTTGAGGGAATGGGTTGGGTTGGAATTGATTGAGAAATTGTGCTTTGAACTGGAATGGATTGTGGTCCCTCACTTAGACCTTGGTTTATAGGCCTAAGATAACTGGGAGCAGAAATGGTACCCTGTACCAATGGCTGGTTTATGCCACTAGTATTGACAGGTAGTGCACTAGTATGTGTAAGAATTGAATCAAAAACATGTGCAAGTAAGTGAGTGTGAGTGAGGGTTGCACTCAAAGGGGTATCCCTTATTACAGTAGCAAGTTGTTGTGAACTTACTAAAGGAAAGGCTTGACTCAATTGGGGTGTAGACACAGTATGACCTTGGGAGAAGGCCTGTCTTTCAATGGTATCACCCTGTTGGGAGGGTGACCCAGATTGCAGTAATCCCATATTTACAGTTGTGTCCTGTTGTGAGGATACACCCACTGGTTGTAGGGTTATATCAACTTCCATGAGCTCCCCCTCAAAATAAGAGGTAGCTATAGGAGTTGAGGTCAGAGGTGCAGTGTGCATTTCCACTGAGATAAGTGCATTATGCACCATCTCTAATGACCTTGTTTCTATTTGGGTTGCAAAGTGACTAGAACTAGCAACTGTTGGGAGTTGACTAGAGCTTGGCAGTTGTGGGGGTGTTACAACTAGAGGTGAGGATGGGTTCTTATTGGTGGGGTCAACCAAATGAGTATCCTCAGAGATTGAGAGTGTACCTGTGATGTGTCTTGTTTTGCTGATCTCAATGAGCTCCTCCAGCTTATCAGAGATCTCTTCATCATCAGGAACATCTTCATTTCCACTACTTGGTGCTCTATAAACAGAGTCACTTGATCCTTGTTGTTGATCAGGGTTGGGATATGCAATAGTACCTCCAAGAGTTCTACTTGGAGAATCATCATCAGATTCTTAATCACTGTCATCTAAATTTTCTCCTTCAAATGTGGCTTCATCATGAGTAGCAGATTGAGCCACTTCCTCAGTTACAATATCAGGGGACTCAGAATCATGAGCTACTTCTTCTTCATGCACTTCCTCCTCATCATTATCATTAGCAATATCAATGAGCTCTTGCATCTGTGCAGTGATTGCTGGACCCTGATCTTCCCTTATCAGATGAAAGATCTTTTGACCCATTTGTGGTATGGTCATTGTGTCCAAAACAGCAGCAATCCCAGTGTATTGTTCCCATTGAAGATGACGAAGTACAAGTAAGCTTAGGTACCTGATATAGGGAACAATAGTTCTGGTGGATTTCTTAGCAGTGCCTAGTGTGATCTTGTCCACCATCTCCGAGAATATGACTTGGGCAAAATCAATATTCCTCCCTGTGACCAAGGCGTGCAGAATCATCAGTTCAGTTTGATTCATTTGGTCAAAGCTTCCAGACTTATGGCCAAAGCACCGAGTGATTACACTTGCCAGGTACTTCCATGGGTGTCCCAGCACAGACAACTTATATTGACCATGGGTGACAGCTTCATTGTAGCCAATCAGGGGTAAGACCTCCAAGACTTGATCCATTTGAGCATTTAGACAGGTACAGGTAATGAGTTCTTGATCCGTATGTTACCTTGCAGTGTACCACATCTCACCGACAATGTTTGGAAAGATGAAGAAAGGATGGGCAGAGAGACATGGAAACAGGGGATGAGCATTTATGAATGCTACCATTTGTTCGTATCCCTGGTTTGATTTATTTGTGGGAATGTCAGTGTTGATTATGAAGTTGTTTGGGCGAATGGTGATTTCTGAGTTTGGTGTGACATTCTCACCAGCAATGGCGTTTGGAGAAGTTGCAGGGTTGAAGATCACCATGATTACAGAGTGAAAGAAGTTTGAGCAACGAGAGTTTAGGGTTTGAAAGTTTGAGAGAGAAAGAGTGTTTGGGAATTTTGAGAGCTTAAGAAATGAATAACCGCTCGAAAACACCTTTAAATCTTCCTTGGAAACCTAAACTGTCACAAAAATATTTTGAAAAAAGTAACTGTCACTTCTGCAAAAAGGTAATAGACGGAATAGATATAAAATACACAGACAACAAACGGACAAATAAACTAAATTAAATAACCTAGTTAACACAATAAATACAAATGAGAAATTAATAAAATAAGTGTGGGGACACAATATTTTTGACTTTTGAAGATCATCAGCTGACAAAAGAGAGTGTCAGCTGATCCATGTTGAGATAAAATAAGTGTCAGCTAATGACTGCACTTAGCTGAGCTTCTAAGTCTTAGCTGATGGTTTATCAGCTGAGATATAGTGTCAGCTGATGGTCGTCAGCTGACATAATTTCATTAGCTGATCTACCATAAGTAAAACATGTAGAAGCTTAGATAAGTACTTCATTTCACACACAAATAAAATTATTTTCTCATACAAAATTAACTACCTAAGAAGAGAATATATTACAAATTTAACATGACAAGTTTGGATATTAGGAAGTTGAACCAAGATTCATCCAAAGGTTTTGTAAAAATGTCAGCTAATTGAACATCAGTGTTTATATAGTGCATTGAAACTTTCTTTTTTTGCACATTATCTCTAAGAAAATGATGTCTGATTTCAATATGCTTAGTTTTTGAATGCAAAACAGGATTATTAGAGATAGATATGGCACTTGTGTTGTCACACAGAATTGGAGAGTTTTCAAACTGTAAGTCATAATCCAGTAGTTGATTTTGCAACCATAGCAATTGAGCACAGCAGCTTCCAGCAGCAATGTATTCTGCTTCAGCTGTAGAAGTTGAAATAGAGTTTTGTTTCTTGCTTGACCAGCTAACTAATCTTCCACCTAATAGTTGACAACCACCAGATGTACTCTTTCTATCTAGTGTGCAACCTGCAAAATCAGAATCAGTGTATCCAACTAACTCAAAATCAGAGTCTTTGGGGTACCAAAGACCTAGATTAGGAGTTCCTTTGAGATACCTGAAAATTCTTTTAACTGCAGCTAAGTGAGATTCTTTGGGATCTGCTTGGTATCTAGCACAAAGACATGTTGAAAACATAATATCTGGTCTACTTGCAGTGAGGTACAAAAGAGACCCTATCGTACCTCTATAAGCTGTAATGTTCACTGATTTACCATCAGTGTCCTTTCCAAGCTTTAAGGCAGTGGACATGGGTGTTTTCATTGAAGAACAATTTTCAAACTCAAATTTATTAAGTAAGTCATTTACATTCTTTGTTTGATGAATGAAAATTCCATCAATCTCTTGTTTAATTTGAAGACCTAGAAAATAGTTTAGTTCACCCATCATGCTCATCTGATAGTTATCAGACATGAGTTTTGAAAACTTTTTACAAAGATCCAAATTTGTAGACCCAAATATTATATCATCTACATATATTTGTACAAGAATCACATCACCCTTGAATTTCCTTATAAACAAAGTGCTATCAATGCTTCCTCTTATAAATCCTTTAATGGTCAGGAAAGAAGAGAGGGTATCATACCAGGCTCTTGGAGCTTGCTTCAGACCATACAAAGCTTTGTTCAAGAAGTATACATGATTTGGTTTGTTTGCATCCTCAAAACCTGGAGGTTGTTTGACATACACCTCTTCCTTCAATTCTCCATTGAGGAAAACACTCTTAACATCCATTTGGAATACTTTGAAGTCTTTGAAGGTAGCATAAGCTAGAAACAGTCTTATGGCCTCAAGTCTTGCAACAGGAGCAAATGTTTCATCATAATCAATACCTTCTTCTTGGCAATACCCCTGAGCAACTAACCTTGCTTTGTTTCTGATGATCAGCCCTTGTTCATCCATTTTGTTTCTGAACACCCACTTAGTACCAATGATGGATTTGTCCTTTGGTCTTGGCACCAAAGTCCATACATTGTTCCTAGTGAATTCAGCCAATTCATCTTGCATAGCATTTATCCAGTGAGGATCATTTAGAGCTTCATCTACCTTCTTTGGTTCAATCATAGAAACAAAACCTGTGTATAAACAAATATTGCAAGCTTTTGATCTTGTTAGTACAGGTGCTTCTATGTTACATATGACCTGATCAATTGGATGATTTCTGAGGTCCTTGTAGGCATTTTGGATTCTGGGAATTGAAATTCTTTGGTTTGGATCAGCTGATGAGACTTCTGGTTGATCAGCTGACTGAATTTCTTGATTACAATCTGATGAGACTTCTACTGATGAGGGAATGTTTGATATGGAATTAGAGTCCATTGATGTTGAATCATGATTCCCTTCATTTAGTAAAAGTATGGGTTGGTTTAGGATAGGATGTGCAGAGGTATTTTGTAAGTTTGGAACAGGTTCATCTAAGTCATCTATGTCAGCAGATGAGATTGGATTAGCTGATGGGAGTGGATCAGCTGACACTGGAATGTTGTCTTCAGTATTCAGCAGATCATTAAATTCCTCACATGTAGATGGATTAGTAGAACTGGAAACAACAAAGTCATTTTCATTAAAACTTACATTGATTGATTCTTCTATGACCTTTGTTTTGATGTTGTAAATTCTGTAAGCTTTGGAGATAACAGAATATCCAACAAACACACCTTCATCAGCTTTTGGTGCAAATTTCTGCAATTGATCTTTCTGGTTCAGAATGAAACACTGACACCCAAAGATGTGTAGAAAGCTGATGTTGGGCTTCCTTCCCTTGAGCACTTCATAAGGAGTCTTGTTGTGCCTCTTTATTATAAGGGATTTGTTCTGAGTAAAACATGCACAGCTGACAGCTTCAGCCCAGAAGTTGAATCCTAACCTACTCTCACACAACATGGTTCTTGCAGCTTCAATCAAAGTTCTGTTTCTTCTTTCAGCTACACTATTCTGTTGTGGAGTTCTTGGAGCAGAGAAGTTTTGAGATATTCCTTTCTCATCACAGAAACCTTCAAGAGTTTGATTTCTAAATTCAGTTCCATGTTCTAAGCATCCTTACCAGATTACCATTAAGCACTTCCATCTTTCTAATAAAGCTTATAATCTCTTCACCAGCCTCACTCTTTGCTTTTAGGAAGAGGACCCAGGTGTATCTTGAGAATTCATCAACCATTACTAATGCATACTTACTTCCACCAATACTAGTAGTAGCAACAGGACCAAATAGATCCATGTGCAACATGTAGAAAGGTTCAGTAATGGAGAAGGCTTGCTTAGATGGAAACGAAGTCTTGTGCTGCTTTCCCTTCTCACAGGCAGAACAAGGTTTAGGCTTAACATACGTCAGTGAAGGTAGTTCTGACACTAGTTCACCCTTGCTCAACTTGTTAATGTTTTTGAAGTTTAAATGGGAAAGCCTTTTGTGCCATAACCAGTTTGTGTCAGTTACAGACTTGGTATACAAACAGGTTAACTTGGATGGATCACCAGATGACATATCAAGAGTATATACATCCTTGGTTCTCTTTGCACAAATTATTGTTTTACCTTCTTGATCTAAAATGGAACCACCTGACTTTGTAAAGAGGACTTTATGATAACCATCACATAACTGACTTATGCTGATGAGATTGTACTTAAGCCCTTTAACATATGATACCTTAGACAAGGTTAGGTTCCTATTATGAAGTTCTCCGTAGCCTTTTGTTTGCCCACAATTATTATCACCAAAGGTTACTCTTGGACCTTTTTCCTTCTTGTAGTTACTAAGCAAAGCTTTACAACCTGTCATGGTTCTTGAACATCCACTGTCAAGATACCATGTGTTCAGACCCTGCATAGATGTGATTGAAAGAAGGTTAGTGACATTTGGGCATCCACATTTATGTGGACCCCTGTGTATTGCACCTAGCCATCCACTATATATTAGGTTGTTTATGAATGATAGAAACAACTGTGTTATCATAATCAGTCCGCTGTCTTGAGTTACCTTCTAGAGAGCAATTACCTGCCTTATGTTCTTTGCTCCCACATTTATAACATTTTTGATTTTTGGAGCTTTTAACATGTTTTGGTAATTGACTAAGAGATGTCTTAACTGTTTTCTGATGACTATGGGTCATCAGCTGACAGATTTCACCATTCAGCTGTTGCAGCTGATTATGTAAAGTAATAAGGTCTTTGTTTACAGTCACCTTAGGTTGACCCTTAGTTAACATGAGTTTTTGATCAACTTTAGGTGTGGCTGACTTAGACTCTTTGTAAACAAAATGTCCTTTTCTCTTAGTTTCTCCTATTAAAAGAGTTTGAAGTGATGTTTGATCAACTAAACAAACAGAAGAGGATCCATGATCAGCTGACAGGCTATCAGCAGAGCAGTTATCATCTACTTTTCGATCAGCTGATGTAACATCATTAGCTAAAGAATTTTCAGTCAGCTGAGTTCCTAAATTTAATGTATCAGTTTTCAAGGTTTGACAACAGAATATCTCTTTGGTATCAACAAATGATTCCATTCCTTTACTTACTTCCTTTACACTTAATTTTTTAATGCTTTTGCTTTCTGTTAAGACAATAGAACTTGAACCAACTTTTGAAGAGGTTGAGTCTTTCAGCTGAGTACTTTTACTTTTGACAAATCTGTTAGTGATAATACTTTTTCCTTTTACGATCTTTTGAAAAGTAAGAGGTAAAATATCAGCTTTTTCTAAGATATTTATGTTCTTGCTAAAATCAACACAGTTAGCAGCTTGGGAATAATTTCCACCAATAATAGCTTGAACTTGTTTTGGAATCTGCTCATTGACACACTGAGTGGTCTTCTCAGCAGAAACGCACCAAGATCTAACTACTTTTTGAAGGTCATTAAACTTTATTGTTGCTTCATTGGTTTCTTTTACCAAGATCTGATTAAGTATCTTTTGATTAGCTAAATCATCTTCTAGTTTTGTCATTTGTTTAAGTTTCTCATCTTTAAGACTTAATCTCTCTTTTAGTGATTCTATTTCTAATTTTAACTTCTTTTCTCTTTGAATATTTGACTGAAACTCAACACACAGATAATGAAACATAGTGTTCTTTTCATTATCTTCATAGTTAATAAATTTTCCAACCTGATACATAGAAGAGGGATCCCAGTCAGGAGAAGTACAAGCCTTGGCAGCTTTCTTCATGTCCTCATCAAAGGAACTTGTACTTGCTGTGCTAGCCATCAAAATGAACTGAGCAGTGAGGACCTCATCTTCAACACTTGAGAGATCTTCCTCAGCCCAATCTTCTTCTTCAGCTACCAGCACCCTGTTCTGAGCTTTCTTCTTCTTCTTGTCAAGGACAGCATCAAGAAGCTTCTTATACTTAGCTTCATAATCAATCTTGTTGTCTGAGCTTGAGGAACCCTTGAAGCCTGTGTTTACTTTGTACTTACATTCACTGGCATAGTGACCAGTCTTGCCACAAGAGAAACAATCTTCAGAAGCCTTTGGTTTTGACAAGGCTCTTTCTCCTTTGTAGGGTTTCCTTTCAAACCTCTTGACACCCTTTCTTTTCAAGAAATGTTTGAACCTTTTAACCAACATGGCAGCCTGCTCAACAGCAACTTCAATGCTGTCCCTGTTCTCCTAAATTTCATCCCCATTAGCCACTTGCTCTTCATCAGAAGATTCCTCCTCTTTCTCCTCATCACTGGACTCATCCACAACTGCAGCAAAACTCCTAGATCTTGTATCTTTAGACACAAGGGCAGTAGATGGAGCTTTTGCAGCCTCCTTCATATCCTTGGTAGAGATCTTCCTTTGTTTCACTGATTGTTCATGATTCATAAGATTTCCATATAAACCAACCAGTGAAAGACCCTTGATTTTCTCACCATGTTTAAGCACAGTGATAAAATGATCCCAAGATTCTGGGAGAGAGTCTAGAAACTTGTTTACAAGTTCCTTATTGCTCTTGGGAACCTCTGCCCTTATTAAGTCATTAATAAGGCAGTTGAACCTGGTGTAAGTCTGAGTAAGACTTTCACCTTTATGAGCAAAGAAGAACTCATATTCTCTAACCAGAAGGAGTTTCTTGTTCTCCTGCACTTCTTCAGTGCCTTCATATGCAACAGTCAAAGTGTCTAGCATCTCTTTTGCAGATTTACAGTTAAGAACTTGATGATAGACATCATTTGGTAGTGCAGAGACTAAGGCTGTTCTTGCTTTAACATCAAGATTAACAAGCCTTTTGTCTTCATCAGACCATTGATTTATAGGCTTTATAATCAGTCTTTCAACAGCAGGAGCTTCATCAGTTGTTTCAGTTACTTGGATAGTTGAGGAAGGAACATGAGGACCTTCAGTAACAGTTTTAAGCATCACATCATCAAGGATTGACATATACAGAAGAACTCTACTCTTCCAGAGAGAGAAGTTCTCTCCATCAAATATAAGACACCTTGTGAGTGAACCATTGTTAGAAGAACCATTAGAGGCAGTAACAGAAGTGGCCATTTTGTAGTGTGGGGTAGAAGCAGTTGAAGAGTAAGCAAAACAGATCTTAGATATGAATTATCTAGCCTGCTCTGATACCAGTTGTGGGTCCCAAATGGATACTACAACAACAAATGTTTGTAGAAGGGGGGGTTGAATACAAACTTTAGCAAATTAAAATTTAAGAGACACCTTGTTTACTTTTATATAATTCTTATTGATGTTAATCTAGAATTACATGAACTAGATACGGAAAATCTAAGTTCAATAAAAGGTGGCAACTAATTTTGTCTAACACATAGACAATGCTAATCTTAAACAACTAATGTCTAAGATGTTCAACACATGAACAAGTTTGTTACACTGAAAGTAAAATGCTAACTCTTCTAATTCTCAACTTATGAGATTTCAGTGCTTCTTCAACGCATTCTCTTTTTTAGCATGTTTCAATGCATGAGTATATATAAGCAAGGTGTGTCCGAGTTGATGAAGAGAGAAGGAGACAAAGGTACTTGGTTTAATAATATTATAATAGATAAAGTTAGTGGGTGAAAAGGTAAGTTAACTTTATACATAAAGTGTGTAAAGTAAAAGTACTTTTCAGTAATGAGTATACCCACTATCTATTATTATATTATTAAATTACTACCTTTATGTCTTGAGACGGTAACCTTATCTTTCCATGCTTGTGCTTTAATCGACACCATGCTTTCGGCAGATTTGACTTTACCAAGTATGGAGTTGCCAGCCATACTTAATCATCATATCTTCAAGATCTTCTTTTCAAGAGTATCTTTCTCCTTTTCCAGGGGATAAAGATCTATCTTTTTTGTATCTTTGCAGATCCAAAAAGTGCTAAGTACTTTTACAAAGAAAGATCTAAGGCATACTAAGAACAACACATGTTCTGCCTTTGACTTTAAGAAAATATTACATAGAAAAGTTATTAACTGAGATATACAATAAAGACTCAGCTAACGGACACTGAACTGCAAATACAATTTTGCTCAGCTAAGGATAAAGGTGAATGACTCAGCTGACTAGACTTGCTCAGCTGATCAAATTGCTCAGCTGATAATACAAATCGTAGTAGCAGCTAATAAACTGATTAACTCAACTGTCAGCTGTTCCCAAGGGCTCAGCTAATCATTTGAGTATAGTCAGCTTATAAAGAGAAGATTAGATAAGTAGGAAATACCTTATCTGACAGATGGAAGGCATCAGCTGATAACAGTGATTGTGTCAGCTGATCCTTGACTGCACAGCTGATCTCTAAATCTTCATCAGCTGATGGTTCTAGGCTATCAGCTGATCCATTGTGATTCCTCAGCTGATGCTCTTTGACTGATCTTTTCTTCTCAGCTGATCTTTCTGAAGCTGGTCCTTTGGCTGATACTCAGTGTTCAGCTGACACTTGGATTCGTCAGCTGACATTTCTTACTTAGAAATTCTTTAAGTCTAAATATGAAAAACAACACATGTTTTTCATTGATCTAAGTCCAAAACTGAATATATGATTTTATTAACATCAAATCTTATTTTACTTAATAGACATGTTTGATTTAGGTTTGATATTGCTATCTCCCCAACAATCTTAGTTTACACACACAGCTTATCAAACATATTAATATTCCTACTAAGATATAGTCTAAGTTGATCGAACATATGCTCAGCTTATACTCAGCTTATACTCAGTCTGAATCACTATAAGTGTTCAGTCTGACTAAACTTCATATTTCTGTTTAAGTTATATGTAGAACACATCTTACAAACTTAACTTTGTCTAATCAAATCTAAACTGATGAGATCATTTTCCCAACAAACTCCCCCTATTTGATGATGACAAAACCATCAAACAGTTACTAAGTTTGTTTAACATAATTATGTTTTAAATCTTAAACTTATCAAGATTTTATATTTGAACTAATCAAATATCAATTGAACTTATCAATTTTAATTGAACTTATCAATTATAAGTGGAACAAACCAACTTTTAGTTGAACACACCAACTAAATATATCAATGAATAAGAACTAATCAGTTATTCATTCAAGCTGAACTTATCAGACTAATAAATATGAACACATCACAATACAGTTGAACATATCAAACTTTATACTTGTATTAATTGAACTAATCATAATATAAAAATGTTGATCACTTAGATCATGCATACCAAGTGCTTACATAAATTAGAACTAATCTAATTTACAATAGAACTAATCTGTTGAGGATGCAGCTCTTCAAACTCTGTGATTTCTTTGTTGATTTTTTCAAGGATTTCTTGCAGATTAGCTAAGTGTTGAAGCTGATCCTTTTGTGATCTGATTGCTCTGTTAATTCTATATCTGAACCTTGCAGTTTGTTCAGTCTTTTCCACAATTTGTCTCAGAGCAAATACTTGAGATACCCCACATGTGTAAACACTTGCATCAGACTGGAAACATTGTTCACCGTTTCTATCCAGGTACATGAATCCTTTCTCAGGCTTTTCCACATTGTTAGGATATAAATCTTGTATAGAATAGAAGATTACATTTTAGTTAATGTTTGTATTAAATATACAAACTAGAGGGACTAATATTGTAAATACCCTTAGGGGTATATATACTAATGACTAATTGTCATTAGTAAGGTCTTTGTCATAATCCTACTCTTAAGTGTGTGCTTAACATGTGTTCTTGATTCTCTCTCTACATTTTATGATTATGTTGCATTGATCTTCATGAGATTACTTGATACCTGAATCACTTGGGACAAACAAGTGGTATCAGAGCTTGAAGGAGTGATTTGATTGAAGATTGAAGCAAGAAATTTGAAGATTTTTTCTTAATTTTCGTCATTATTTTGGGCTGAAATTTCAGAAAATTCTAGAAAATTCATACGATCTCCGTTTGATCTAATTTTTGGATATATTGTTGTCTATAATTGCAGAAACCTACAGTAAAAATATCAAGTGCAAACTCCAAGCCATTTGAGAGAAATCGCAAAATCATTTTCTTGGTTTTTATGTTGTTCTTGAAGATGGATTTTCGGATTTCGAGTTATAATTGATGTTAATTGCTGAAATTTGGAACGAAGATTAGCATTATCATCGTGATTACATCTGAAAAGTTTCAAAGCTTAATTCCAAACACACAAGGAGAAATCTGAAATTTTGTTCTTGAAGTGTTCTTGAAGTTCTTGACGAATTTTTGTCAAAATCGTGGGTTTTGATGGTTGTTTTCAAGATTTGAGTACATAAAAAGTGTTTGTGAAAGTGGAGAAGTATAGATCTGAAGTTAAAAATCATTTTTGTTGAGTTCTTCATGTTCTTGAGTGAGTTCTTAAGAAAGAAGATGAAGTTCTTGAGAGTTTGATCCAAAAAGTTTGAGTGAAAAAGTGTTTTTGGTGTTTGTGTGTGTTTTGGATGCAGATTCCGATTGAAAATTCTCGGAATTAAAAAGTCTCGGAAGTTTGAAAAGTCTCGGAATTAAAAAGTCTCGGAACATTGAAAAGTCTCGAAATTAAAAAGGGTCGGATTTGAAAAGTCTCGGAATTGTGACTTTACTCGGATTTGAATTTTAGCGGAATTCAAAAATTCTCGAAATTTTTGAATTTACTCGGAATATAAAAGTCTCGGAATTCAAAGGCTCGGATTTTGAAAATTCTCGGTTTTCTCAGAATCTCGGTTTTCTCGGAATTGTGTTTTCTCGGAATTGAAAGGCTCGGATTTTGAAAATTCTCGGTTTTCTCGGAATCTCGGTTTTCTCGGAATTGTGTTTTCTCGGAATTCGTCGGAAGGTTTGTGTCGAAATTTAAACCGTTTTGTCTCGGAATTGTGGTCGGAATTTGGTTTATTCGGATTTCAAGGTCAGAAAACGCGTGTGGTGTGTGTCTCGAGGTCTGAAAACGTGTGAGAGAAAGAGAAACATCGAGATAAACAATTCATCGAGACCCACAAAATTAATTGCAGTCCTTCGATTTGACCATTGCAGACAAAGCAGTCAGCATACATCATTAAATCAATTAATCTGTCCATAGTTGATCTTGTCGAGGCTGAGCATTAATTACTACAACTGGCATATGATTTTTTTTCATAATTACTACAGTTGTTCGTTAATTGTTGAGCTCCGAGAACAGTATTTGCACATGAGACCCATCAATATGTTTTGATTTTCTTCACTCATCGAGTAACATCACAAAAACCGAAACACATTAATCGAGAAAGCTTTTTCCCATAAACCAGCTTTTAGAGCATTTAGAGCATCGAGACACCATTTAAACCGAGCATTTAGAGCATGTGTGGACTCGGCGGTCCGCAGCATACCATGCAATTCCATGCGGGATTTGTCCATCCCGTACATATGATAACTCACAACAAATTGATCATATGACGGTGGGAGAGACCATAGAATCAAGTCTACCGCCATCTCTCTCGATATGGAAAATCCCAACCTCTCGAGGCGTTCCACCAACGCTTTCATCTTAAGAACGTGGTGGGACACGTTTCCGCCCTCATGCAACCGGCAACCGAGAAGTTCGTTAAGACAACCATACCGCTCTTGCTTCGCTTGTTGTTGGAACATGTCCGACAACTCGCGCATCATGTCATAAGCACTCATGTGCTCCATCGACTTTTGCAAGTCGGAGCTCATAGTGCTAAGCATGAGGCAAGTAACCTCGGTGATGTCTTTGAGGCGTTTCTCATAAGCCTCTCTAACGACCCTACTCGCGTTGGATGCAGGGACCTCGGGGATGGGTTCCTCAATGGTGGCCAACTTGTCCTCATGACGGAGGACAATCCGTAGTTGCCGTGACCAATCCATAAAATTGGTCCCATCGAGCTTATCCTTCTCGAGAAACACTCTTAAGGATATGTTTGACGTGGTGTGGTTGGTGCTAGTTGATGCCATCTATAAAAAGAAAAGTAGATTTGGTTAGTTTGATTGAAATCCTCGTTAAAATAATTACCCCAAATGTTTAATGAAAAACAAATATTTTAACAAGGGCTAAGAACCTTATTTCACCTTGCATCGTGATGGGTTTTCCGCGGATCACGTGGCAAAACTATTTAGGCCGGCAACCATTGACCGATTGCAATCCATTATTGCAACTCTTAGTTCCTTGCGGGATCCTTCTTGACAACCATTGTGCCAAGTTTGGCATGTTTGATCCCTCCACACCAATCCCAAATTAATATTTTACATGACCTCGGCTAGAGCTCGACGACCATATGAAAGATTAATTTGAAATTGTAAATCAACCATCAAGATACACGGTGGTACTCTAGCCCAATGGTCGACTCGGCTAGAGCTCGACAATCGACCTTGCGAGTTGCCACACGCGCCTTCCACACAGCTCATGCAAAGGCAATCTCGGCTAGAGCTCGACGATCAACCCTTACACGACTAGATTTGGGCGGTGTCATCTTATGGGTGGTATGCGATTTACATTTAGAAAACGGGATTTAGTTTTCCGGTTAAAAAACCATTTTGAGTTTGATTAACAAAAAGTGACAAAACCAAACATTTTCACTAATCAGATACTAAACCAATTTTAAATCCGTTTGTTAATCAAGTGTGCGCGCGAGAGTTGTTAAACCATTTTTAAAACTCTTGGGTTTTATTATTCATCAAAAATTGTCTAGCATGCAATAGTCCTACAACTCATGCATAAACAATATATAATAAATCCATCACACGCATACATAAGGTTGGTAACCATGCTCCTAAAACCTATGTGTTTTTCCCGTGAGCCACTACGAGAAAAACAAGTCATCTAAGGACAAAAACTCCTTGACTTGGATGCTCCCACTAAACCCGCCACCTCCATTGGGCCTTCCGGATTTCGTGTTCGCCAAGACGTCACTCCATGGACTCCCGATGGTTTCTCCATATTACAATTACATAGAAAATTAAATAAATGGCATGCAAGGCACAAATCCTATTTTCTAGTACAAATACATAATATGGAATATTTAAATGGCATGCAAACCACAAAACTATTACATACCAAATAAATAAATAAATTATTATTACAAACCATTGTGACATAAAGTCACCAAATGAATGAATAATAAAACATACAACCAAACATCCACAAGGTCTAGGGCATTTTTCTAGGGTTACCAACAAAACAGGTTCACTAGTGAACAACAACAACAAGATCAACATCAACAACATGGTGTGCCACACAAAACCATGTAAACTTATGTATAATAGTTAAGATTTTTTACAAAAACACTCAAGGCACTAAAAATCCCATGTACTTATGCATTAGTAACACCAAACCATTTTTGATGAAACATATTCATAAATACATTATGTAAGTATATGCAATTATTTATTTTCATGCCAAAATAATAATCCACATATAAATACACCAACCATTATACAAGGCAACTTCAAAAACTAAATTTTAATTTCTGGACAAAAATTCCAGAAACCAAAATCCAGTGCCAAAAACCCAAAAATAATTTTTATTTAAAAACAAAGTTTAAAACAGAATCTGTACAACGATATTCCGCGCTGCGTAACCTTATGAGTTCCGCGCCGCGGAAATTGACGAACAGAAAACACTAAACTTTATTTTCAGGTTTTTCAGGCCACCATGTGCAAAAGTAGTATAGAGGTGACTCTGATACCACTATTGGGGTTCTATGTGTACACAGCGGAAGCAACAAGGTACAACATACAAAGCAAAGAGTACATGTAATCAAAGCATAAAACCCCAAGTCATGGACCAAACTCTATAGCTAACTTAAGCAACATGAAAAAGAGAAGGAATAGAGATTATACCCTGCTCCTTAGCTCCAGATTCAACTTGAAGAAGAGATGAAGACAAGATCACCAAAGAAGGCTTCCTCTATTGAAGTCCACCCCGGGTTTGTACCACCTCCTTGTACTAGCAAGCTCTATGGATCTTCAAAGCCTTGAAATCCTTAGAGAACAGCCCACAATTTGCAGAAACTCGGATCTATTGGTAGCACCCACAAGAATACTCTTAAAGTCTCTTTAAAACTAAGTGTTCTTGTGAGATTTGGCAAAAGGATAGAATGAATGGCAAGTGGGGTTCTTTTATAAAGCCATAGATGCCATTTCATCTCCCCATGGCCGGCCAACAGATCTGCTAAAGCAAGCCCATGCATTGGGCAAGAGTGGAGGTGGAAAAAGCAAAAGTTGCATGCTGTCAGACGAGTTTCCGCGCCGCGGGATAGTAAGTTTCCGCGCCGCGGAATCTCCGCGTCGCGTGTCATAAGAGCCGCGTCGCGTAATCTGCTAGCACACTAATCTTTCCATTTTGACACCATTGGTCCCTCCATATAATAGGCTGTCCAGATAGTTCCCCGGTGTGTGACCCAATAGGCCCATACATCATTGGCAGTGATACTTGTGGCGTACGTGTGTCAGTGGGCATACTCCAACACCTCCCCACACTTAAGCTGAGCTGCCAAGATATCACAAATATTCTTTGCAAAACAACAAACCAAAATTGAAAAATAGAGAGGGACAAAAATAATCACAAGCTATGGCAAGAAAAAGAAACTAAAATCAATAAATATATATCCGAATATGTACAAGTGTTTTGATGTTAAACAGATAGACAATATAAGTACAAGAACATCAAACACAACAAAAGGTGGCACGTACTACAACAACCAAAATTATACAGCCAAGCTAATCTAGAAATACATAAAAAGAACATGTACTAAACTATCCCAAAGTAATAACTACGGCGGAGGTGGCTGCGAAGGTCCGGCTCCATCGGTGAAGTCCCGGAGCCTCTGCGAATAAGCTGGCGGCTGTGGCAACTGCTGTGAAGATGTCAAAGTGTCGGCCGCAATGAGCTTAGAATTTTCCTACGACCGTAGGACTAGTTTAATACGGCCGTAGGGGCTCTATTTTGCAAGATGACCCATTTTGCATCAGATTTTCAATTCAAACAACATTTTGGCACACACTACTCTCCATAGGCCTCTGGAGAATGTACGGGATACGAGTAAGTAGTGCAGAATTGCAAGCACACATCTAGATTAGTGGAAAATACGAACGGAATGGGAAACGGAAACCCGGAAAATGGGCATCCGACAAACAGACATGTTAGTACAAGTAACACACTATTAGTACGGTGTGTAAGCGAACACTTTAACGTGTTGAAATGCGGAGTGTTTTCCTGTCTCTCCAGACTGAATGAGAATTGAAGTGAGAAAACACGAGGAGCTATACGGCACGAACATAGGCATGACCTAGGGATTCTAACGTGGCTTAGGCTCGAGTTTTCTTAGTCGGAGACTCACCAACTCATCAATCATTGCACCAACGTTACTTTTAGGACCCAAGACCCCCTCGGCTTTTAGCTTAACGGGATCTTCTCGAAGGGCACTAGCACATTCTGACTGAGTTATCGTCGGCAAATTCCTACAAGCGCCCTCATGTAGCAGAGCACCGCATTTCCAACACTTCCCTACATATTTGACATGCCTTTTTGCCGCATAGATAGAAGTGCCTTGATGAAATTTGGCAAAGTTTTGATTTCTCCTCACATGTTTCTCAAGTCTCATGACTATATCGCGCTGAATGTCAGAAGGAAGTTGAGTACAGAGGGAAAGACAAGAAAGGAGAGCACGAGATTCGGAAGAAAGCATATCCAATTCTTTAAGGTGTGCCGGTAAAAGACCCAACTCACCCCGCTACGGTGCGGCAGGGTGAGTCCTTGGAACTGCTTTCAGATTAGGATCCGTGTTGCTCGGGAGACCACCCTGCGGTCTCTCAGACAAGAGTTTGGAAATCTGGCCTACTTGATTTTCAAGATTTTGGAGCGAGGCCTGGTGGTTTCTTAAAGTGGCTTCCACCTGATTGAGTCTAACATCGGTTTGGTCGAATCGTTGCTCAGATCGTGCTAGATATTGCTTCACAAGATCCTCCAGATAGGAAGGTCCTAAAGATGATGATGAAGATTGATTGGGAAGCGGGGGTTGAGTATTGTACTGACGTGGTTGCTCATATGGTTGCGGTTGACGATCAAACTGCTGAGGCTGACGTTCGAACTGCTGCGGCTGACGTTCGAACTGCTGCGGCTGACGTGGTCTCTGTGGGTATGGAATCCCTGGAGGGGGTTTAGTGGTTTGGTTATGATAACTGAAGTTTGCGTGATCCTTCCATGCATGATTATAGTTTTTGCATTGGGATTATACTGAGACCTCAGCAGATTAGTAATGAAATCGACTTCCTCGTGAGCAGGAGTTTCCTCCTGGCATTGGTCACTAGGATGTGCCTCTGAGCAGAAATTACAAGTAACCTGTTTAGGAGGGGTACACATCTGATCCATTTTCTTTATCAACTTCTCTACCTGTGCAGAGAGATCAGATAAAGTATCCACATTGAAAACTCCACCGTTCTTTGGTGGTTTTAGTCTCGTGGAGGGGTTCCATTGGTAGCTGGTTGTTGCCATATCTTCGATAAGATCATAGCACGCTTGTGGGTATTTGCTACCCAGTTCACCTCCTGCGGCAGCATCTATCATCTGCCGAGTGACAACGGATAAGCCATTATAAAATAAGAAAATTTGATTCCATAGCTCATATCCGTGTGAAGGACATCTCCTCATGAGATCCTTGTATCTCTCCCAGGAATCATAAAGACCTTCCCCGTCAGTCTGCTAAAACGATGAGATATCATTACGCAGCTTTGCCGTTTTGGCCGACGGGTAGTATTTAGCTAGAAATTTGGCAACAAGATCATTCCATGTAGCAATGGAATTTACCCGGAGAGAATTAAGCCAAAGCTTGGCTTTGTCTTTGAGAGTAAACGGGAATAAACGCAAGCGAATGGCGTCATCAGTAACACCATTGATTTTAAACGTATCGCAGATTTCGAGAAAACTGCGGATGTGAGCGTTTGCATCCTCGTCGAGAAGGCCATGATACTGAACATAATTTCGAACCATCTGAATTACGTTTGGTTTGATTTCAAAATTGTTCGCTGCCACCCTAGGTTGAATGATGGTGTTCTGGATATTGTTAATATCCGGATGAACATAGTCGTTAAGTGTCCTAGGTGGTGGTGGTGGTTCTTCCGCCATGTTTTGAATACGTTCTCTTTGGCGTTGGCGTTGACGGCGTCGGCGTCGTCGAAACTCACGCTCGGGTTCTGGAAAAGCTCAATTTGCTCAGAAGAGAACAAACTGACAGAGGGTGTGAGAAAGAGGTAGAAAAAGCAAGTGACTACTTAATCAGGCACACCTAACTTAAGTAACAAGTAACAAGATCAAATCAACAAATAAACTATTTCTTAGTATTGCGTGTCCACGGCAGCGGCGCCAAAAACTTGGTGTAGCCCGGACTGCTGGTTTTTCTTGTTATAAAATCTTCGGACACAACCTCGTTTTAAATTTATAAAAACGATGTTACTAAGCAGATACTACACACGACTCAGGCAAGTATAACCTGGTCAATAGTAGTATAGAATCGGTAAGACCGGATATCGTTCCACCAGGATAGGAAGCTACCAATACTTAAGTCTCATTGTTGTTTGATCAGCAGCATTAATATTAAGCAAGTGACAGAATGAACTAAATTAATCAAGAACTACAGTAACTAACAAAGACTAACACCGAAGGCAAACTGTAGGATAACAGATCACTTGGGCTTTCGAATCATGGAAACTAATTATGGCAATAACACAATACAACACATAATATAAAGACTTTAATAGATGGAGCGCATAACATGTTGTTCTAATACTCAACAAAACCACATTATCATGCAAGAACCATCACTCGAGTTTTCCCCCTTTATCATACATTAAGCTCTTTTTAACCTGCATGGTGAATGTTAAGCATATTAGATCAATAACAGGAGAAATCACCTTGGATTTGGGCTAAGTACGGGGTATTCTAGCATGTAAAACATGCATAAAAACGCATATATCAAATACCATCAGCAAATGCCAGAGTATCCAACTCATCGTGCGTGTATAATCCCATGTAGATGGCAAACTGCCGTAGAGACAGCTGCCTCTCAGCCCCCAGTAGCCGGAAAGTAAGGGCGTCCTCCCGCTCATAGTCCGTGAGCGGGGTAACCATATGGATAGTGGAGAAGAACTCCAGTTCAAGCTCATGGTAGACCGCCCCCTGCAGACTGAATAACCGCCGCCAATGTGGGCCACAGTCGGCGTCTGCTCTGGCCCGAATGCGCAGTGTAGATAAATCATCCCAAACCAGATACCTGATGGGCTCGTATCCGTGACTGTCAGCGCGCGCCATCAGGGTATCCCTGTCTGTACGATCCTCCTCGCGGTCGAAGTGGAGAAAAGGTGGAAGTATGGCATCAGTTGGCCGCTCGACCAGGACCCTGTCGGGGTCGACTAGCCTCGGAAAATGACGAGGGTCAATACGTGGCTCAGGGGAAGCTTGTCTGCGAGGACGTCGAGGAGGCATAGCTGAAATGAACAGAACTCTAAGTAAGATACGCGTATGATTGATCTTACACATCCTATCGATCGAAACAGGCTTGCTTTGGCATGCTACGTGTCCCTGAGTATCAAAAATGTTCAAAAGATGAATAAGTTTGAAAAACAGTTGAAACAGGGGGTCTTACGGCTGTAGGTATATCTGCCTATGGTCGTAGAAGCAAAACCAAATAGAAAACCTAAAAAGAGATCCTACGGCCATAGGAGAAAGTTCCTACGGTCGTAGGACTAAGTAAGCACATGCCCTAATTAAACATCCTACGGCCGTAGAAGGAAATCCCTACGGCCGTAGCGAATTTACGAACAACAGAAAACGGGAGGCTAGGGTTTTGCTTGATCGATCAAAATAAGGGCAATGATAATGAAATTAAAGCATAACATAAGGAATGCACGAGTGAGGGGAGCATTTTGGTACCTTTTTTTCGAGAAATGGCCGGAAAATGAGCGAGATACGGATGGAGAATCGAGCGGTCATCGGGGCGTATTTTAGAGAAAGAAGACATAGGGAAGAGAGAGATAGCGTACAAATGATTTGATTGAAGGGCTTATATAGAGAAGTTCCTACGGCCGTAGGGGATATAGCCTACGGCCACAGAGTGCTCAGAAAGTTCCTACGGTCGTATGAGTAATGTTATACGGCTGAGGGGCTTTATTTTGCAAGATTACCCATTTTGCATCAGATTTTCAATTCAAACAATATTTTGGCACACACTACTTTCTATATGCCACTGGAGAAAATACGGGATACGTGCAAGTAGTGCGGATTTGAAAGCACACATCTAGATTAGCGTAGATGCAAACGGAAAGGGAAACGGAAACCCAGAAAGTGGGCATCCGACAAACAGACAATATGTACAAGTAACACACTATTAGTACGGTGTGTAAGTGAACACTTTAACGCGTTGAAATGCGGAGTGTTTTTCTGTCTCTCCAGACTGAATGAGAACTGAAGTGAGAAAACACGAGGAGCTATGCAGCACGAACATAGGCATGACCTAGGGATTCTAACGGGGCTTAGGCTCGAGTTTTCTTAGTCGGAGTCTCACCAATTCATCAATCATGGCAGCAACGTTACCTTTTGGACGCAAGACCTCCTTGGCTTTCAGCTTAACGGGATCTTCTCGAAGAGCACTGGCATACTCTGACTGAGATATCATCGGCAAATTCCTACAAGCGCCCTCATGTAGCAGAGCACCGCATTTCCAACATTTCCCTACATATTTGGCACGACTCTTTGCCGCATAGATAGAAGTGCCTCGATGAAATTTGGCAAAGTATTGACTCCTCCTCACATGTTTCTCAAGTCTCATGACTATATCGCGTTGAATGTCAGAAGATAGTTGAGTACACTGAAAGAGACAAGAAAGGAGAGCACGAGATTCGGAAGAAAGCATATCCAGTTCTTTAAGGTCTGCTGGTAAAAGACCAAACTCAACCCGCTAAGATGCGGCGGGGTGAGGCCTTGGAACTGCATTCGGATTAGGATCCGTATTGCTCGGGAGACCACACTGCGGTCTCTCAGACAAGAGTTTGGATATCTAGCCTACTTGATTTTCAAGATTTAGGAGCGAGGCCTGGTGATTTCTTAAAGTGGCTTCCACCTGATTGAGTCTAGCATCGGTTTGGTCGAATCATAGTTCAGATCGTGCTAGATATTGCTTCACAAGATCCTCCAGATAGGAAGGTCCTGAAGATGATGATGAAGATTGATTGGGAAGCGGGGGTTGAGTGTTATAGTGACGTGGTTGCTCATATGGTTGTGGTTGTCGATCAAACTGCTGAGGCTGACGTGGTCTCTGTGAGTATGGAATCCCTTGTGGGGGTTTAGTGGTTTGGCTATGATAACTGAAGTTTGCGTGATCCCTCCATGCATAATTAAAGTTTGTTGCAATGGGATTATATTGAGAACTCGGCTGATTAGTATTGAAATTGACTTCCTCGTGAGTAGGAGTTTCGGCCTAGCATTGGTCACTAGGATGTGCTCCTTAGCAAAAATTACAAGTAACCTGTTTAGGAGGAGCACACGTCTGATACATTTTCTTTGTCAACTTCTCTACCTGTGCAAGAAAGATCAGATAAAGCATCTACATTGAAAACTCCACCTTTCTTTGGTGGTTTCAGTCTCGTGGAGGGGTTCCATTGGTAGCTGTTAGTTGCCAAATCTTCTGTAATATCATAGCACGCTTGTGGGTCTTCGCTACCCAATACACCTCCTGCGGCAGCATCTATCATCTGCCGAGTGACAACGGATAAGCCATTATAAAATATAAAAATTTGATTCCATAGCTCATATCCGTGTGAAGGACATCTCCTCATGAGATCCTTGTATCTCTCCCAGGCATCATAAAGACTTTCCCCGTCAGTCTGCTGAAACGATGAGATATCATTACGCAGCTTGGCCGTTTTGGCTGGCGGGTAGTATTTAGCTAGAAATTTGGCAACAATTTCATTCCATGTAGCAACGGAATTCACCTGGAGAGAATTAAGCCAAAGCTTGGCTTTTTCTTTGAGAGAACACGGGAATAAACGCAAGCGAATGTCGTCATCAGTAACACCATTGATTTTAAACGTATCGCAAATTTCGAGAAAACTGCGGATGTGAGCGTTTGCATCCTCGTCGAGTAATCCATGAAATTGAACTGAGTTTTGGACCATCTGAATTACGTTTGGTTTGATTTCAAAATTGTTCGCTGCCACCCTAGGTCGAATGATGGTGTTCTGGATATTGTTAATATCCGGACAAACATAGTCGTTAAGTGTCCTAGGTGGTGGTGGTGGTTCTTCCGCCATGTTTATTAAACGTTCTCTTTGGCGTTGGCGTTGACGACGTCGGCGTCGTCGAAACTCACGCTCCGGTTCTTGAAAAGGCTAAATGTGCTCAGAATAGAACAAACTGACAGAGGGTGCGTGAAAGAGGTAGAAAAAGCAAGTGACTACCTAATCAGGCACACCTAACTCAAGTAACAAGTAACAAGATCAAATCAACAGTTAAACTATTTCTTAGTATTGCCTGTCCCCGGCAACGGCGCAAAAAACTTGGTGTGTACCGTGGTACGGGTTTTTCTTGTTATAAAATATCGGGACACAATCTCGTTTTAAATTTATAAAAACGATGTTACTAAGCAGATACTACACACGACTCAGGCAAGTATAACCTGGTCAATGGTAGTATAGACTCGGTAAGACCGGATATCGTTCCACCAGGACAGGAAGCTACCAATACTTAAGTCTCATTGTTGTTTGATCAGCAGAATAATATTAAAGCAAGTAACAGAATGAACTAAATTAATCAAGAACTATAGTAACAAACACAGATTAACACCGAAGGCAACAGCAGGATAACAGACCACTTAGGCTTTCGAATCATTGAGACTAATCATGACAATAACACAATACAACACATAATATGAAGACTTGAATAGATTGAGCGTATAGCATGATGTTCTAATACTCAACAAAACCACATTATAATGCAAGAATCATCACTCAAGTTATCAAGACTCAGATTCAATACTTAAACATGATCAGGCAAGTAACGACATATCAGAATTCAACTACAGATCCACTAGATTGCGTCCAAATCAGACTATTGAATATACATCTTTTCAAATGACATGTCCAGTAGTCCTCAGAACCCAAAAAGGTGTCAAAGTAGTTAAAATGGTTAAAACAAGCAAAAACAGCACACTGTGGTAAAAATGCCTCCTACGGCCGTATGAATTTCTTCCTACGGTCGTAGGAGGTGAACTGTCCTACGGTCGTAGGAATTTCTTCCTGCGGCCGTAGGAACCAGTACGACAGAACATTCAAATCTAACATAAAGGCATTCAACAAGAAATTATAATCTAGACTTTAATCTCAGATCATAAACACATGTAAACTGGTACAATGGGGTCATAAAATCCTCTAAACTCAAACTTCGCAATTAAGGGATTTTAATATTTAGCCACATGATTACTAAAGATATGAACATGTTAAACCTACCATTTCTAGTATAGCCAACACTTCGTAAAACATGAATCATGTGATATGCATATTGAACACTAAGACAAGCATAACAAAGGCATACATGTGAGTTCTGTTGGGAAATTAGCTAAGGCATTAAACTGTTGAAGATGCAAAGTTAAAACTGTTAATAGACTTTGTGAAAAACAGTTCAAAACTGTTAGAAGAATATTGACAAACAGTTTGGAACTGTTAGTTGAAATTGTGAAGACAGTTGTAACCAACAGTTGCTGTGAACTTTAAAGCTGTTATATAGAGTTCAGAACTGTTAGTATAAACATCTACAACTGTTTAAAGATCTTGAAGCTGAAGACTGTTAGAAGAATAAAAGAACTGTTGTGTTCATTAAACAGTTTCTGTTGAGCTATATTTGGAAAATCCTATCTTTGAAGATATCTCGAAATACTTTGAAGATTATCAAGATTATCTCAGAAGATAGAAGATTACCTAACTGTCAACAATTCAAGGAGGATCAAGAGTATATATATACTTCATAAGATGATCAATTTACAACGACGATTTGATCTCATTATTCAAAGCATTTGTTCTTATTGTTATTTTTCTGAAAGTGTTTTAGCCTCTAAGTTTCTTGTTGAAACCTAAGAACAGTCTGTGTTCTTCGTCTAACAGAATAAGTTAGATTGGGGGTGAAGTTTGCTTTTGTAATCATTCTGGTTGGTTAATATAACTACTGTTTGATTGAATTAATCTTTGTTTAAAACCTTCTTTAATCAATTAAGTGTGATTCCGCAACTTCTTAATTGATTGTGATCATAGTTAAAGATTAACTTTTATTTTACTCTGATCGATTATTTAGAGTTAGTTCTTGTTATTTGATATAATCTATATCCGATCCTGACAAGTTCATTTCACCATCTAAACATACCAACAAACATCTTTGTGAATCCTTTAATTATTAGTAGCATGTTTGATCCATAAATACACCAAATGACTAGAATTTCTTCGGATATCATAAGGCATGCATAAAACCAACATATGAATAAAATGACCAATAATGGATGAACTTGAAATGATTCAAAACATATTCCAACAATGATTTCTAATGACAATCATGCAAGATGTATCATTTCTAATAACAAACTTAACATGACATTAAGAATATACAAACATCATCATTGAATATCCACATGCTTAAACATGAAGGAGTTATCCTATACACATTATCACACATGAACATGGTAAGATTAAACATACTAAGTTGATAAAACACATTTGTATTCAAGATCAAACATGCATATATGAATCAAGTCAACATAAAAGTCAAATATATTGCCATAACTAGCCAAGAATCATCTTGGCCCAAGTGAAATGAGTTTAGTTATCCATATACAATAATATTAGCACTACAACATCTGGAACACATGGGTACATGATTGAAATAAGAAATGGAAAGAGTATACCCAAGCTAAGCAATGATAAAACTAAGGAATCCAAGCTCCAAGATGTTGTTCCAAGCCTTCAAATCCAAGCTATCCTCCTTAGAATCACCAAGAGAAGTCCCCTGGAGTGTTAGGATGTTTAGAGAGAGTGTATGGAGGTGTTAGTACAAAAAGTGGTGAAAAATCCGGATCCTTGTGCAAATGGCAGATTCTGCCATTTAATGTGCTGTAATAGAACTTCCTACGGCCGTAGGAAGTATCCTCTACGGCCGTAGGGTGGCTGGGACAGAGTTTCTCCACACGCAATATTCTGCCACCAACCTGACACACGCAAGTAATTTGCCAAGAAATGATTACTACTGATTAGGGGTCCCTACGGCCGTAGGAATATACGTATACGGCCATAGTGTGTCTTTTTCAATATTCTAGAAGAATAGCTCCTACGGCCGTAGGAAAAGCTTCTGCGGCCGTAGGGTGTCTTTTTCACCAATCTTAATTTTTCTTCTATTCTTCCCTTGTTTTGCCCCTTTATCTTACTTAAAGCTCTTTTGTAACCTACATGGTGAATGTTAAGCATATTAGATCAATAATATAAGTAATCACCTTGTATTTGGGATAAGTACGGGGTATTCTAGCATGTAAAACATGCATAAAAACGCATATATTAGCACCCAGTGCCGTTGCAGCTGGCAACGGATACGATACTCAACTCGTTGTCAGATGACTATAAGCCTTTTATAGTCAACTACAACATGAATAACATTGAGAAATCCGTGGCTGAGTTGCACTCCATGCTCAAGACTGCTGAGCAGAGTATCGGAACTAAGTCCAAGGACATTCTCATGGTGGGTCATGGCGGGCATAAGAAGAGGAAGGGGCGTAACGAAAAGGGAAGGGCAAGGCCCAGCCCGGCCAGAATGCACCCAGGGCTAATAATGACAAAAAAGGCAAGAAGCCGAAGCCGAACAAAGCAAGAACTGAGAATCGGTGCTTCAAGTGCGGTGAGGTCGGGTACTGGAAAAGAGATTGCCCGAAGGGTCACGAGGCAGGTGGCAAGGCTGGCACCTCAGGTATCGTGTAAACAGCCTCTTAATCACTTTCCACTTGTAAAAGTTTTTACGAGTATTCTAATATCTTGCAATCGTTTATTGCAGGAGGAAATGGAAAGTGATGCGGCCCAGCATGAAGAAATCTCACGTGCAGCTGACGAATATTATTAATACTTATATTTCCTAGCTTATTAAACTCTTCTAATTTTATTTGAACCTTTCTTTATTGTTCGGTTTTGGAAACTTTTGGTTTTGAGTTTTATGGAAATTTAATTATTCAGTTAATATCCGTGCACGTGTTCTTATTTTGTGGATCAGGATTAGTCCTGCTGTGACTAAAAGAGTACCAATAAGTCAAGTGTTGACTTAGTTGGTGATTCATAACAATCTTATGCTGTGATTTGTTGTAGTTATATAAAATGCTGGCTCCACTATTCAAATGCTTAAATAAACAAGTGTTGTTTGTAAAATTAGATAGTTTTTCTAATTTAACAAGTGTTTAAGTTATTTGTGAAAAGTGAATGTTCAAAGTCTTGAACGAAATGAAATAATGGTTATTATTTCTAAGTAAAAATAGTTTTTGATAAAACATTTAAAAAAGTATAAATGATTATAGTAGTTACTACAATCAAGGGAGTTTTATACTCAATGTTTTTTGGAAAGAAATTTAAAATGCCTTCATAAGTGTTTTTGCACTCATGGCAAGTTTAATGAAACCACTTTTTGTAATTAGAAAGATGGATATATGAAGATCCAAGTTCTTGGTTTCATAAAAACAAATTTCTTACAAAAACTAAGTTTTAAAACATGTGTTTGGAACACAAGTTTTAGGCGTGGTAGTCAAGGATTGACTAAGGCCTAAAATGATGTTTTAAAGGAATGCACTTTTCCATAAAAGATAGTGGGAGCATCTGACTAATGAATTTATCAGAGTTAACATTCTTTAACCAGTATGATAAATACAAGTTTGAACTTTTAGAGTATATAATTATCGGATGATTTTAGAGGTTATCTAAAATAGTAAGTTCTTAAGAAAGAACTAATCCGAGGAATGCATGATTTATTGAGAGGTACTCAATAAAGATATCATTGCAAGATTTTGAGTCAAGTTATGACTTAAATAGAAATAATATACGTTCTAAAATGTTCAGTAAGTCAGCTTAATTAAAAATTGTTGGTTGGTTAACATTAGAAATGATAAAATAGGATGTTCTTTAAACATTCTTAGTTGTGACATTAGATTAGTGTTGGCAAACACACGAAATCTAATCTCAAAGTTTCTTACAAGTAGATGTAAGAAGGTTTATCATTTCAAAAGGATAATAAAATCCAGTGTATCTACAAATGTAATTAAAGTTTTAATTACAGGAAGGTTATTTTATAAAATCAGAAACTAAGGAGTTATTTCCAGTTCCTCCAAGTTTAAGGAATTTTATAAAATAAGTAAGTCTAGAATTGTTCTTAGGTTGCAAGAACGAGTTCTACCAAAACCAAGAAAGAGTACTTCATGGTGCTAATCTTGTGTTTTAGGTTTATAATAATATTATTTTTCTTTATAATCTGTGATAAGTTACAATGCAAAATAATAAGTAATTCAGATATACACCGTGAATCGAGTCAATGAAATGATATAAATTATGCACCTTTATTCCAGGGTGGAATATGGAAGGGTGTAGAAATTAGTTTCAAAATTCTTCACAATTTTGTATGTTTTGGTTCATCCAGGAATAAACTAGGTTTATTCAAAATATTATCAGTGACTACTTATTGTGGTGGGAACTATGATAGGGCTATAAAGTCATCGTAATTTTGGGGTAGATTCGAAAGTATATCGAATAAAGCTGCAAAAGGTTGTGCGGACCATAATTGACGGATATTCATTAGGGTTACGAATATTGAATTGACCCACTGTGAATGATACTTCGTGGTTACATGTCAAAAGTATTAATCACATAGGTTATCCTTATGCATGAGGTATTTGGTTTAGGATGCGGTAACTGTTGTCTTCTTAGCTCGCTTTAACGCTACTCCGTAACAGGGTGGTCATAAGAGGCGTGTCTAGATTCAGCGGGGGCCGTATTTCCAAATGCAAATATGCAAGATGGTAATTGCAACTTCTTTTTAGAAGAGATATTTCCGGGCCCCTTGACTGATCAGAGAAATTGTTAAGTGCACGGCCGTGCCCAAACGAACTGATCTGTTCTTTGTCGTTTATCACGCAGTTTTGAAATCAAGTATGTCATGAACTAATTTTTGAGTCTCTGAGTTGACCTTCTCCATGCTCATGCTCCAAGTTGAAATATCGCGTTGCAAGGGACAAACCTATATATATGCAAGTATGTATATATAAAAACTTACCCATTCATGAACAGGGAGTTTATGATACTTCTGTTTATAAACAGTTAGTTTATAACATGTTACTTCTAAGCAGGTTGCTTATGAAATTTTATCACAAGTTAATTTGGGGTATAAGAGTTCTTATAACCTGGTTACCCTAAGTGTCTGGCTAGGGACCTCCTTAGGCTAACAATGTGCAGTAACCGTTACTTATCTTGCACAAGTGGGAGTCTGTTAGATTATGTGCAGAGATAATTAATGGACACATTGTATCCAATGTTATAAGAGACTAAAGGGTTACACTGCTACACACCCAATACGGAACAGTTGGATTACACCATAAATCTGTGTGGTAATAATTAATCAGTTAGATTAATTATTAAAAGAGAAAAGTAAATAATTAATCAGTTGTATTAATTATTGAAAAGAGAGATATAAATAATTAATCAGTTTGTATTAATTATTAGAAAGGAATAAATAATAAATAGTTATTTATTATTTAAAGGGAATTAAATATTAAGTTTTAATATTTAACGGACCAGTTAATTAATAGTTAATTAATTAACTAGTAAAGTCCAGGGGGGAAAGTGAAGAGGTTGAAAGTTTAATTAAAACCAGTGAGCTTTTAATTAAACGAGCTTGAGGTCCATCTAATCCTTATATAATATCCTTAAAGCCTTAAGGATTATGATATAAGAAAACAAGGATTAAGAAAGATAACCCTAGCCACCATACTCTCCCTCTCCCTCTCGATCTCGATCTCTCTCTCGGCTCTCTCACTCTCGTCGATTCCGAAGAACACCAAAGGGGTGTGTTTTGGCTTTTGATTGTGTCAATCGAAGACCACACACACACTCAAGTTTTCGAGTTTTGAAGTTCGGGTAAATCCAGGAGCGGTCTAGCAGCCAGTTCCAAAGGAGGTGCAGTAGTGGTGGACTGTCTTTAGCAATCCCATTATCTCTGATCAGGTATATTTTTCTTATAACCTTATCTGTGGATTGTTTGTTTATTAGAAGCTATGTTGATCATTAGTTTCAAGATCTTAACCCTTATTGGGGTTTAGAGGGTTGTGTTCAATCCAGTTCCGCTTTTAGGATTGAACCAGTAGAATCAAACCCATGATTGACCAGTTTGTGTCATTGGGTGGTTTGGTCAGGTTCAAAAACCCTTCATCAATGTTGTATTTGTAATAGATTAGTAGTAGTTTAATCCCTCGACTGAAACAGACTCGAAGAAGGTGATCAAGTAAATGATGTTATTCATACGAAACACGGATACTTCGGGGAGGTGTCAAGGCTAGTGGGAGCAGCACATCAAGAAGGCGAATCCAAGTCGCTTTATCCTTAGGTTTGACCTTAGGATTAGTTGGCAAAACTATAGGGCTTTACATTCGTGGTTGTGTTTTTTATTTACTGTTTATTCATATAGATTTGTGACATTTATATGATGCTAAATAAAAAGAGGGTTTAATAACAGGTTGTTATTAAACAGTGAAAAACCACGTGTTTTTATGACAAACTAAAATATGACTTCAGTTTGATAGTCATATTAATTAAATTTTATAATTTAAAGTTTTGTCAAAATTGTAAGTTTGGAACTTATAAAGGCCGTTTTGTGCACCTAGTTTAGGTACACATATAAATCGCATTTTTTTAAAACAGTTAGTTTTGAAATGGTTTTTTCAAAAACTGGAAAATTAAGTTTTTAAACTTAATAGTAAAACCCAAGAAAATCTTAGATCAGTGTGCTACCCACCTAATGGTACACCCTTGCTGTTAAACGGTACTCGGGTGTCCGAAGAGCCCAAACCTTGGGCATCCGGGTTCAAACCATTGCGGGAAAGGGCATGAAAGATTCTGCGATAATCGGTAGTCCCGGCCAGAATTCATGCTGTCTTAGGTGGTGCGATCTATTTTGGTGATAATCGGGAGCCCCTGCCCAAAAAACACTAGAGTAGAGTTAAACATACTAGACTGGGTCTGAGTGCTCTACGAGGTTCTAGGAGTCGTATCAGTTAGGTTCGATTGGTACAGGGTGTTACCTACCAGAAATAGCATGACTTGGCAGGAAGTGACCAAACCTTGCGTCAAGTATGTGAAATATGGGTCCTAGGTCTATTATATATTATTTATGGGTTTGATGATATAAGATTAGAAAGTTTTATCTGCAATTACTAATTAAACCGATTTTTTAATGTAGATGGCAACCAACGTTACTAGTACTAACAATCTCTCTCTCCACTCTAAGTGTCTGACTATAAGAGTTCTTATAACCTGGTTACCCTAAGTGTCTGGCTAGGGACCTCCTTAGGTTAACAATGTGCAGTAACTATTGTTTATCTTGCACAAGTGGGAGTATGTTAGATTATGTGCAGAGATAATTAATGGGCACATTGTATCCAATGTTATAAGAGACTAAAGGGCCACACTGCTACACACCCATATTAGAACAGTTGGATTTTACCAGAAATCTGTGTGGAGATAATTAATCAGGTTGGATTAATTACTAGAGAGAAATAAATAATTAACCAGTTTGTATTAATTATTAGAAAGAGAACAAATAATAAATAGTTATTTATTATTTGTTGAGAAATTAAATATTAAGTTTTAATATTTAACGGACCAGTTAATTAATAGTTAATTAATTAACTAGTAAAGTCCAGGGGGTCAAAGTGAGAAGATTGAAAGTTTAATTAAAACTAGTGGGCTTTTAATTAAATGGGCTTGGGTTCTTTTTTAATCTCTATATATATCCTTAAGCCTTAAGGATTAGAATATGATAACAAAAGGGGATTAAAGAAATAAAAAACCTAGCCACCACACTCTCTTTCTCGTCGAACTCTCTCTCTTGTCGAACTCTCTCTCTCGGCCTCACTCTTCACGTTGAAGTCGAACAAGAAAAACACATCAAGTGTGTTTTGCGAATTCAAGGTCGACGCACACACACACACTCTCAGTTTTTTGAGTGCTGTTGTTAGGTGAATCCAGGTGTGGTATAGCAGCCAGTTCGTGGAGGTGCCGTAATGGTGGACTGTCTTTAGCAATCCCAAGCTTGATCAGGTATATTATCTTATACTCTTTTCTGTGGATTTTTTTGTTTATTTGAAGCTATATATGATCATTAGTTTTCAAGATCTTAACCCTTTTGGGTTTAAAGGATTGTGTTCAATCCAGTTCCGCTTTTAGGATTGAACCAGTAGAATCAAATCCAGGTTTGACCAGTTTGTGTCATTGGGTGGTTTGGTCAGACCAAAACCCTTCAATGACATGCTTGATCTCAAAACTGCGTGATAAACGACAAAGAACAGATCAGTTCATTTGGGCACGGCCATGCACTTACCAGTTTCTCTAATCAGTCAAGGGGCTCAGAAATATCTCTCCTAAAAAGGAGGTGAAAATACCTTCTTGCATATTTACATTTGGCAATACGGTTCCCACGGAATCTAGATACGCCCTTTATGACCACCCTGTTATGGCGTGGCGTTAAGACGCACTAAGGATACAATAGTTACCGCATCCCAAACCAAATATCTCATGTTTAAGGATAAGCTTTGTGATAAATACTTTTGACATGAATCCACAAAGTATTTTTCACGGTTGGTCAATCCAATATTCGTAACCCTAACAAATATCCGTAAATTTTGGTCCGCAAAAGACTTTTGCAGCTATATTCGATATACCTTTGAATCTACCACAAAATTACGATGACCTTACAACCCTATCAAGGTTCCCACCAAGATAAGTAGTCACGGATAATGTTTTGAATGACCCAAGTTTATTCCTGGATGAACCAAAACATACAAAATGGTGAAGAACAATGAAACTAATTTCTGCACCCTCCATATTCCACCCTGGAATAAAGATGCATAATTTCTACCATTTCATTGACTCAATTCACAACGTTTATTTGAATTACTTTATTATTTTACATTGTAACTTATCACGGATTACAGAGAAAATAATATGCTTATAAACCTAAAACTCAAGACTAGTACTTTAAGGTACTCTTTCTTGGTTTTGCTAGAAACCGGTTTCGCAACCCAAAAACCAATTCTAGACTTACTTATTTTATAAATTCCTTAAGCTTGGAGAACTGGAAAATAACTCCAAAATTTCTGAGTTTATAAGATAATCCCCTTGTAATTAAAACTATAATTACACTTGTAGATGTGATAAACCTTACTAGGTTCATATCCTCCTTTTGAAATGATAAAACCATTTACACAAACTTGTAAACTTGAGATTAGATTCCCAGTGTACACGAAACACTTATCTAATTTCATTACTAAGGATACCGAAAAATACCCTATTTTATCATCTCTAACGTTAATCAACCACCAACATTAATTATCTTGACCTTTTGAACATTTTTATATATAATTCCTTTTTAAGTCATGTCTTGACCTTAAAACTTTGCAATGATTTCCTTATTGAGAACTTTTCAATAAGTCATGTGTTCCTCGGATTAGTTCCCTTTCAAGAACTTTTATTTTAGATCACTTCTAAAATCATCCGACAATTATATACATTAAATGTTCATACTTGTATTTATCATACTAGTTAGATCAATCCTTGATAACTTGATAACTACACTAGTCAAGGTGCTCCCACTATCTTTTATGAAAGAGTGTTTTACCTTAAAACACCCTATTTAAACTCAGTCAATCCTTGACTAATACGTCTAAAACTTATGTTTTTAAACACTTGCTTAGTTTTTATGAGAAATTTAAATATTTTAGGAAACCAGAACTTGGATTTCGCATATATCCATCTTTGCAATTACGGAATGTGGTTTCATTAACACATTTACAAGTATAAAACACTTGTAAAGATATTTTAAATTTATTTGCCTAAAATATTTAGTATAAAACAATCTTGATTATAGTAACTATTATAATCACCTTTATATTTTTTAAATGTTTTTGTCCAAAAACTTTTATCAAGAAATAATAACTATCATTTCTTATTTGATCATGTTCAAAGCCTTGAACCTTTGTCATTCATAAAAAAAACTTAAACACTTGCAGATTAGAGAGACTTATCTAATCTCATAAACACGACTTGTTTATCCAAGTATTTATATAGTGAGAATTAAGTAAGTATAACAATTATTGCATAAGATCACCGTGAATCACCTATTAAGTCAAAACTTGACTTATTAGTATCCTTTAGTCACAACTGGACTAACCTGATTCATCAAAAGCACACATGCACGGATATAAACTAAATAATTTAAAATTCCAAATATTAAAACCATAGTGTCATCCCAAGAGTTTTAAGCAAGCCATCCCAAAACAAATTCAAAACCTTTAAAAAGAAAGTTTAATAACTACGAAAAATAATTATTAAATATCCGAGCTGCACGTGGGATCTCTAATGCTGGGCTGCTTCACTTTCCATCACCTCCTGCAATAAACGATTGCAAGATGTTAGAATACTTTTAATAACTTTAGAAGTGGAAAGTGACAAAGAAGCTATTCACACGATACCTGAGGAGCCATCCTTGCCTCCTGCCTCGTGAGTCTTCAGACAATCTCTCTTCCAATGTCTAGTCTCGCCACACTTGAAGCACCGGTTCTCGGTTCTTGCCTTGTTTGGCTTTGGCTTCTTGCCCTTGTTGTTGTCAGTGGCCCTTGGTGCATTCTGGCTGGGCTGGGTCTTACCCTTTCCCTTTCCTCTGCGCCCCTTTCTCTTCTTATAACCGCTATTGCCCACCATGAGGACGTCCTTAGACTTGGTCCCGATACTCTGCTCCGCTGTGTTAAGCATGGAGTGCAACTCAGCCACGGATTTCTCCATATTGTTCATGTTGTAGTTGACTATAAAAGGCTTATAGTCGTCTGACAATGAGTTGAGTATCGTATCTGTTGCTAGCTGCAACGGGGGTGCACAAGCCTCTCGAGGTGGTCCATGTAACCTTTTATTTTCATGACATGGTTACTGACCGATGTCCCCCTTCACCATCTTGCACGAGTTAAATGCCTAGTGGCATCATAACGCTCCGTGCGGGCTTGCTCCTGGAACATGTCCCTCAGCTGGCGGATCATGTCGTAAGCAAGAGTTTCCATCATGCTTGACTGCAACTCAGGACTCATCGTTGCAAGCATGAGGCAACTCACGTCCAGGGCGTCGTTGGAGCGCTTCTGAAAAGCTTCCCTGATTTCTGCCCTAACGTTGTTGGCAGGAGGGTTGCCCAGAGGTTGTTCTAGGACGTACCACTTTCTATCGTGGCTTAGCACGATCCGGAGATTTCTCTCCCAAGTGAGAAAGTTGGGCCCGGTGAGCCTATCCTTCTCAAGGATAGCGCGAAGAGAGAGGTTGTTAGTGTTGGTAACGTTGGTTGCCATCTACAAATTAAAACCCGGTTTAATTAGTAATTGCAAATAAACTTTTCTAACATATATCATCAAAACCCATAAATAATATATATTAGACCTAGGACCCATATTTCACATACTTGACGCAAGGTTTCCCGCCAAGTCATGCTATTTCTGGTAGGTAACACCCTGTACCAATCGTACCTAACTGATACGACTCCTAGAAACTCATAGAGCACTTAGACCTAGTCTAGTATCTTTAAATCTACTCTAGTGATTTTTGGGTCGGGACTCCCGATTATCACCAAAATAGACCGCACAACCTAAGACAGTATGAATTCTGGCCGGGACTCCCGATTATCGCAGAATCTTTCATACCCCTTCCTGCAATGGTTTGAACCCGGATTCCCAAGGTTTGGGTACTTCCGACACCCGAGTACCGTTTAACAACAAAGATGTACCATTAGGTGGGTAGCACACTGATTTAAGATTTTTCTTGGGTTTTATAATTAAGTTTAAAAGAAAACTTAATTTTCAAGTTTTTGAAAAACCATTTTAATACTAACTGTTTTAAAAATACGATTTACTTGTGTACCTATACCTGGTGCACAAAACGGCTTTATAAGTTCCAAACTTATAATCTTGACAAAACTTTTAAATTTATAAAAATTTAACTAATACGACTAACAAACTGAAGTCGTACTCTAGTTTGTCATAAACCATGGTTTTTCACTGTTTAACAATTACCTATTATTAAACCCGTTGTTCACAACATCGCATACAAAATGAATAAGCATAAAAGGGATCACAACCACGCAGATAATAAGCATATGAAAAACTATAGTTTTGCCAACTAATCCTAAGGTCAATCCTAAGGACAAAAGGACTTGGATTCGCCTTCATGATGCATTGCTCCCACTTGCCTTGACACCTCCTCCGAAGTACCCAAACTCTGTGTAAGCCATCATCTCCAAAATCTCCTTGAACTTCATCTTGTAAAGGGACAAAAACTACAACTATTGTATTACAATTACAATAATGAATGGGGTTGTAAGTAGCACGCAGGCTCCCCGAACCAGTACCAGATTACAATTGAAAAAGAGATCGTAATTGGCACGCATGCCTTCTAAAAAACCTAAATAAAAGAAGAAAGATAAAAGACGAGTCCTAAGTCGGCAAAAACTATAGCTATATATATCACAACCACGCAATATATATAAACAACATGTATATATAACAACCACGCAGTTAAATATATATAAACCAAAAACTATACGATAAAACGCATAACCTGATTCGTTTAATCATTCTCATTTACCCTTTTGATTAATAACTATCAACCAAAAAAGAGAATTATGATCTTCTAAAGCATTTAAATTTACTTGTCCCAAAAAAAATTTCAACAAACTTTGAAAAAATGGACTTTATCCGAAAACCTGAATGAAATCCTATGTCGGGTTTTTACTAGTTTTACCAAAAACTTAAACACGACAAAATTTGGTCATTATTTAAATATCATCTTGTTTGTTCCTCCTTATATAAACTTACCCCTTTTGAGTTTATTTATAACATCCTAACTGGACATGATAAACAATCACCCAAAAATACATATTTTAACTAAAGCTGATTAAAATATATAATACTAGTTTATATAGAACTTTATTAATTTTAATACTTAAAATTAATAACCTTTTTGCATTTAACTGAAATTACTTGGGCCAACTACTTTTGAGCCGAAAAACACCTGGGTCCAGTACCCCTTGGGCCGACCGCTACCTGGGCCGAGAAACCCTTAGGAGAAAACCCACTTGGGCTGTAGGCCACTTGGGCCAAAGCCCTCTTAGGCCGGAACCCCTCTTGGGCCGAAACCACGCCACCGCCAACTGCCGCCCTGAGCCACGCTGCCGACAACCATCCCCGACCGCCTGGCCCGCCGCCGCCCTGCGACCGTCGCTCCTGGGCCGCCGTCGCCTGCTACAGTGGTGGTCTCGATTTATTTTCCGATTAACACAAAAATTAGATCTTTTAAATCCTAATCCCTTTTAATCTATCAAAAACAAAATTGTTTTTAATATCCTGATTAAAAACTGGATTTTATCAAAACCAAAACTTTAATTATTAATGTGACCAAAAACTGTTCCATTAATAATTAACAATCCTAAAAACTGATTTTTCAAACACAAAATAGCACTATCTTTGTAACATAAAATAGCTCAATTATCAAATTTATAATCAAATCCATCATCGTACAAGGCATATGCCACGCAGGGCGAATAAGTTACATTTAACAAAACAATAGATAAGCCGGATGGAAAAGCGAGCTTCACACTCCCAATCTTCTCAACCGGGACAACCTCCTTGTTTCCCATGATGAGATCCAGCTCTCCATCAACATGGTCCCTATTTCTTCTTAGTACCTGCACATTATTGCAAACGTGATTACCACATCGGCTGTCTAAAACCCAGGCGTTAGAAGTAGAAGTGTTATGGAGTTCAATCATGTATGTACCGGAGGCAGCGGCACCTTTTGCTCGTAGCTTCTTGAGCTCCTCCAAGAACTTGGGGCAACTACGCCGATAGTGTCCCTTCTCCTCGCAGAATAAGCAGGTTGCCTCTTCCGGTGTGGTGGTGGAAGCCACTTGTTTCCCCTTCGGCTCCGGGGTAGGGTCTGGTTTAGGCTTCGACAACTTCGCCTTAGCCTTTCCCTTTCCCTTTCCCTTTCCCTTAGAGCCAGAAGCGGGCTGCTTCCGTTTCCTACCACCTTCGGTGATGGCAAGGACGACAGTGGAGGTGGAGGGCTTCGACTTGGCAAGCTCGGACTCAGTGGTCTTGAGCATGCCATGAAGTTCCATAATGGTCTTATCCATACTATGCATATGGAAGTTCACTATGAAAGGCCAATATGATAGAGGCAAAGATTGGAGGATTATTTCAACCGCCAACTCTTTCCCCATGGGAAAGCCCAACTCCTCGAGCTGGTCCATGTATCCTTTCATCTTAAGGACGTGGGAGCTCACATTGCCGCCCTCCGGCATCTTACAACCGACAAAGGCCTTGACACACTCATAAGGCTCTTGCTTTGCTTGCTGTTGGAACATGTCCTTCAGCTGAGAGATCATCTCATACACACTAAATTTCTCTAGTTTCCATTGCAATTCGGGACTCATGGTCGTAAGCATAAGGCAAGTGTCATTGGTGTCATCTCCTACGCACTCACTTTCATGTGCGTCTTTCAAAGCCCTTGGCGCGTTCATTGCCGGAGCCTCCGGAAGAGGTCACTCAAGGACCTCTAATTTCATTTCATGACGTAGGTCGATTCTCAAGGTCCTATGCCAATCAATGAAATTCGGTCCCGTGAGTTTCTCCTTCTCCAAAAACGGACGGAGTGACATGTTTTTGGTGTTGGTGTTGCTAGTAGATGCCATCTACAAGCAAAGTACGAATTTGGTTAGTTATGATGTATTAAATCCTTGTTAAATAATTACCCACTTGTTATAAAAACACATTATATTAACAAGGGCTAAGAACCTCAAAATACCCCAATCTATGACGGGTTTGCCACGGATCACATCATGGAGCTATTTTAGGCCGGTAAACATTTTACCAATTGTAATCCGTGACTACAACTCTTAGACACTTGCGGGATCCTAGGTACTCATAGCACCCATTTAGCATGTTTGATCCCTCTACACCAATTCCTCATTAACTTACGTTGATAGCTCGGTATGGGCACGACAACTACCAAAGTTCATTAACACTTGGAATTGTAAATCGACCGTCAAGATACACGATGGTACTCTATCCCAATGGCCGGCTCGGCTAGAGCTCGGCAACCGACCTTGCGAGTTGCCACACGCGCCTTCCACACAGTTACGCAAAACCGATCTCGGCTAGAGCTCGACGACCGATCATGTTTCACTAGATTCGGGCAGTGTCATATTACGGGTGGTGTGAGATTTACATTCGAAAAAAGGGTTTTGTTTTTCCGGTTAAATCGTTTTTAACCAATTATTGTGTATATGGCGGGAGAAGTTGGTCAAACTGATTTAAAACTCTTTGGTTTTATTATTTTGAAAAATTTTCTAGCATGCGAAGATCCTAAACATCCATGCAAGAAATAAACAAAAAATAAAACCAACCACGCATGCAATATAAGTCCGGTAACAAGCTATACAATCCTATGCGTCTTTCCTATGAGCCAATGGGCAAGACAAAGTCTACTAGGGACAAAAATCCAAGACTTTGACATATGTTCTCCCACTTGATCCATTGCGTCTCCCACCGACCACCGGATCCAAGTCCGCGAAGACACCCTCCATGGTCCTTGTTGGTTGCTTCGGTCTTCCTTTTACAATTTACAAAGTTTAAAAGGAAATGACACGCAAGCCACAATTCTCTATTCTAAGCTCATAATAATAATTACAAAGAAAAGAAATAGGCATGCAAGCCGTTAAATAATTATAAACCAAATAAATAAATTAATTATTACAAACCAATGTGGTACAAACCACCAAATGAATGAATAAATTAATTTAAACAACCAAACACATCACATAGGTCTAAAAGGCTCAAATGTTACCGGACACAAATATTACAACCACATACAACAATTAGAAATTCTAAGGCATGGTGTGCCACACAAGACCATGCATATCATATATGTCTTGGTTAAGATTATCTAAACACTCAAGGCACTAATAATCCTATGTACATATGCATTAGGAAACTTAAACGAGTCAAAATTCCATATTCATATATACACAATGTAAGTATATGCAATTAACCATCTTCATGCCAAAATGTTAATATACATATACATACACCAACCAAGACATAAGGCAACTTAAACTAATAATTTCCAAAATTCTGGAACAATTCTAGAAAGTACAAGAAGGCAAAAAATCCAACAAAATTGATTTAAAACAAAACTGCATTCTGCCAGTTGAGAGTTAGCGCCGCTAACTATAAAGGATTAGCGCCGTTAACTTAAGGTTAGCGCCGCTAAAGCTAGACGGTTTAGCGACCGCTACGGCCGGTTTAACGCCCTAACATGGTAAAGTTAGCACCGCTAAACCCTGGACATAACCAACAAATCACATTTTTCAAGTGTAAAACTAGTGTAGAGGTGGCCCTGATACCACTGTTGGGGTTCGTGGTTTGGAATAACGGAAGCAAACATGTAATTTAAAAGTATAAAAGAACCACATGATGAACTCCAATGGAAGTACCAAGCTCTATAACTAAGATTTGCAACAAAAACAGAAAGAGAGAGAGTTGATGTTATACCCTTGATGTCTCTGGAGTGGACGAATGCAAAGCTCCAAGTCTTGAACCTTCCTTGTGCTACCAAAGTCTACCCCGAGAAGATGTGTTATCTTGGTGTACTAGCACCCCTTGAACCAAATCCAACACTTGAACTTGGCTTCTGGAACAACTCCAAAAATCCACCAGGAAACTCACAAGGAACTCTCTCTTCTAACACTAGAACAAGCACTTAAAGCTTTCTATGTGTTTGTTAGCAAATATGGCCAAGAGGTAAAAAGAGAGACAATTGAGCCTCTTTTATAAACTCAATAGTGCCTCTTGGATGTCCTAAGCCGGCCAGAGAAGTCCATGATGAGCCTTCCATGCATTGGTGGAAAGAGGAGGTGAAAAGAATTAAGTCGTAATCTATCAGGTGGGTTAGCGCCGCTAACCGCCCATGTGTAGCGCCGCTACACACTTAAGTGTAGCGCCGCTAACTTGGCTGAGATAGCGACGGTATGGTTAGTGCCGCTAACCTTGGCCAGATTACCAACTACCAATATTTATTCTTTCTAACCTTCCATTTTGGATTGTTGTCAAGATCAGCCCCTGGCGTGTGACCCTGTAGGCCCATACATCATCGGTAGTGACCAATTGGCGTACGTGTGTTAGTGGGCATATTACAATAATCATCTCGAGAACCTCGGAATGAGCATGAAGATATGGAGCTTTAGCAACAGGGATAGCCCCCGAAACAAGATCAATACGATATTTTACATCTCTGATTGGCGGTAACCCAGGTAGCTCGTCAGGAAATACCTCTGGATAATCGGTCACCACCGGAATATCACGAACGACACGTTTGTCCAATTTAGCGTCAATCACATGGGCTAGATAAGCATCACAGCCATTTGAAACCGACTTCCGTGCTTTCATCAGGGAAATAACAGGAATATCCGAATTTCATCTTCACAACGAGCCACAGGATATGATCCGTCAGGTAGAGGAAATTTAATCAACTTCTTGAAACAGAAAATCTCAGCATTCAGCTTGCTAAGCCAATCCATCCCAATTACAACATCGAATCCCTCAATCGGCATAAGAAGAAGAGATAAAGGAAAACTACTCCCGTCGATATCAATAACCGCTTGAGGGACATTATTAACAACTGGAACTACTTTACCACTAGCCATCTCTACTCCTAGTGGCTCAGATAATACAGACACAGGCATTTGTAGTTTACTATAAAAAGATACAAACACAAAAGAATATGTAGCTCCAGAATCAAACAATATGCATGCTGGGGTAGAGTTAATAAGAAAAGTACCATTAATTACGTCCCCAACACCCTTCGCCTCCTCCTGCGTCATCTGAAATGCCCGCCCTTTGGCACGAGGAGCGTTATCTTTCTTCTCCCTCGAGGCAGATCCTCCAGTTCCGGCAGCTGACTTTGATCTACACTCCGAAATCCTGTGCCCTGGCTTGTGGAACTTGTAGCAGACATTCTCTTTGAATTCACACTCTGTCACCGACTGGCCTTTTTTACCACACCTGAAACACCGGGTAGTGGCCTTTGAACATTCTCCAGTATGGTACGTACGGCATTGAGAGCACCACGAACCTTCAAACTTAGCCTTCTTCGAGGAATCAGGATTTCCACTAGTAAAAGACTGTCCTTTGGATGGACCAGTCTTGGAAAACTATTGAAACTTCCGCTTATGACCCTCGCCAGTCTGGTCACCTCTCGCATGCAAACGATCCCCTCTATCTGTCGAGCGATTTCAAACGCTCGATCCAATGTAATAGCAGCTCTGACATGTGGACGATAGTTCACCGGTAGCATCCCAACCAACTTACGTATCTTCGCACTTTTGTCAGGAACAAGGTGAGGAATGAATCTCACCTTATCGGTAAAGGCATTCAACAGATCATCCACAGGTTTGTCTGCCTTACGAAGACCGTTAAACTCCTTCTTAATCTTCTCAAGGTCATAATCCGTGCAATACTTCCTCGTCACTTTCTCAAAAAATTGCTCCCAAGACAAGGCAGCAATCACTTCTTTATTCACCGTATCTTTCACTGTATCCCACCAGCACAAAGTGTTCCCCTTTAACATCCTTACCGCGTACTTGACACGGTATTCCGTTTCACACTCGCAAGACTCAAACACCTGATCCGTCTCACGAAGCCAGCGAATCGCATCCGATGGATTATCACTACCCTCGAATTCTTTAGGTCGACACGAGATAAACTTCTTGTACGAGCATTTCTTCTATTTCTTCCCCGCAATCGCACTTCGCAATAGCTCTCTCGTCAATCAGAGCTCTTCTTCCAGATGTTTAACGTACGCCGCCCGATATATATCATGTCTTGGCGGCTCCATGTTATGCTGAGAAGACTCGTCCTCAGCTTCCCGACGCATACTTGAGGCCTCATCCTCCATTTGCTTGAGAGCCTCTTCCGTCGTAGCTCGACGTTCAGCCATTTCTACTCAACTTACTATTCATACGTAAACCATAATTAGTACACCATTTATTCGACAATTACTAACACTAAATTTAGTCTACCACATATGACAGTCACATAACGCTCAACTCAACCCCAATTACCCCAATAGGAACACTTAACGATGGTCGGGCCCGAGCTTGAGTTTGAATACTTCTACGAGTACCCAATTCCTCAAAGTTAGGCTCTGATACCTACTTGTAATGCCGTCCTTAACAAGCTTAAAATCAAAGTTAATTTAAACTTTTTAACAACTATTATCAAAAGCTTTTAGCGGAAATAAACGCCAGTTACAAAAGTATCATGAATTGACTCGGCAATTTACTTACAACAAAAGAATTAGCCGAGTTCTCAACTGACAAGCGTTACCAACTAGTTAACCGACCACCGGATCCATATATACAACAAACATGTTCCCCAAAAGATATATACAGCAAAACTACCATCAGAGCCCACCTCACCAAGCCAACTAGCATCAACCTGCAAAAAAAGGAAATCATGCACCGTTAGTTACAACTAGCTAGTGAGCACCAATTACACATAAGCATCAATAAGCAGGCTATCACATATAGGAACAACACACAGGGCTATTCTATTAAATAGCGGCACGCCAATCATGTCAGCAAGAGTCATGTCTCGCTGGGTAGCTAACCCCGCTCAACAACCCTAGCCGGGGAATCAGCCGCAACCAATTGCACCAGTGGGAGAGCGAAGAGCAATCCACATAGTGCACTCTAGTCATAACTAGTTCCGGCTAAAAGCAAGGAACCCAATTCCATAAAGGAATGGCGGTCTGCAGAGCCACATCCAAGTGTATACACCTGAGTACTGTTAGTTCCCCATTTCATGACCCTAGGTACCCTGGGAACCCATCCAGATCATCACCAGTTTATCTAACTGACATTAATCGTTCACCAGTCGATGTCCGAACAAAACTCCAGTTAACAATTATGACCCAAACGGGTCCAGTTGTATGCATGCATCATATACGACAGTTAATACAACAAGTCAAATCATATTATAGCATACCTCGTGTGCGCATGTATCAAAACACCAATCGCATGTCAACACATACAACAGATAACTTACCTACTGAGACTCATGGGAAACCAGTACTCACATCGAGATTACAGGAGACAGATATAATGTCGGGAATCCACAGAGTCCTCCGAATCACCTAGCACAATAGGTTCAGGCTTAATCACCAATCAACGATAACCAACGCAGCTTAAAACACAAGGGTACAAAGCTGTCAGAATAAAACCCCTGCTTGCGACCGCAAGGGGTTTCCTTACGGCAGCAAGGGCCATCTCAAACCCCTCTCTACGACCACAAGGAATTTCCTTGCGATCGCAAGGGTCCTTCCCAAGCCACCCGCTCTTACGACCGCAAGGAACTATCCCTACGACCGCAAGGGGTGTTCTTTGGTTACCTATGGCCGCAGGTTATGTACCTACACTCGTAAGCTTCATTCCTTCACCCGTAGGTGGTAGACCATGACAAAAACCCCTTACGACCGCAAGACCCAACGGCTGCGACCGCAAGGAACTTCAGACCCCCTTGCGACCGCAAGGCTTTTCCTTTGGGACTGCAAGGACCACTGTTACAGTGTGTTCTTGTTCTATTCGAGTACAGCCACTGTTTTACTCGTTTTGGACTAAAAAATCGACTTTAATTCGTATTCAAGTGTTTATACAACATTTCTAACATACATATAAACTTACTAACAATGTATTTGACATAAAACCAACATCAAAATCACTTGAATCCATCAAAATGGATCATCTTCTACATCTTGACTCAAGAACTAGTTTGGACATGAAACACTTACTTGAAGATGATATTGAACAGATTATTAGCTTATATTCTTGTTGAAATCTATTTCTAATCCCTTCCTTTCTTGATTTCTTCTTTTAAAGTTCAAAAACCCCAAGTGTATGTGTGTGTCTTAGCATGTACGTATGTATGATATGTGTTTGTGTGTGTTTTGGTTCCTGTGATACAAAGGGATAAAGCCAAGGACCGACCTTGGTTGGTCAAATACCCCACGCGGGTATTTTGTTCCCCTATTCAACTTATTACTCGACTTAGGTTTATCCGTATTAACTAACGGAGATATTTTTGGAACCATTATCTAAAACCGTTCAACAATACGCCAATCTTAACTACTTACGACAATTTCCACGAGACAACATTTTATCCACAATTAACACCAGTTAAAACATAAAACATCATGTAATGACAATTGTACTACATTTAACAATAAAACACTAACTAAAGTCAACGTACAACTCATAAAGCTACATGTACAACAATTTACAGCTAGGCCCCATTTTGGGGTGTTACACCATACCTTTTCATGTAGAGCATAGTGCAGAAGTTTTAAGGTGCCATATGAGTAGACCATACACTTATCCACCCTTACGAATATTTTTTCTTTCTTTTCGTTGTGGAAGACGGCACCTCTATCTCCTTTGTAGTTCGGGTGACCTTCATAGATTGAGGTCAATTCTTCTAATTGATCAAGATCTGGATGATTTTGGTTTGTCTTCAGAAAATTGACCTTGAGATAGTTGTTTTCTGCACCAAGCTGTAAGTCATGATCCTCAACAAAGCTTATAAAGTTTCTCATATACCGCATTAGTTGAGATCTCCCAAATTGTCATGTGGAGTTTTGCCTTGCTTCTGAGACAGTGTGTCATATATGAATGTGATGTCGTAAATTTTCACATATCTCAGATCAGCTTCATTTAGTTGAATCTTTTCTTCTTGAGCCCGCTTTACCTCAAAGATTGCATACTTGTATTGATGAGAAACTCCTGTATAAACGTTAAGAATTTCAACAATTGGGTAGTCAGAAGTGACAACATGCCTTGGGGACTTGGTATCATTTATGCTCTTTTCATATCATCTTTTCTATTGTTCATCCAAGCCCCTCAGCTCTGGAGGTGTGAGCTCGGTAACTTCGTTGATATATATGTCTGGCTTCCTATCTTCAAGATGAGCAGTATTTATGAAGTACCTTTTCCATATTTGCTGACGCATGGCTGTTCTGGTAAACATGTTGTTGTTGTCTAAGCCCCAGTTACCGGAATACACTAGAGGTGTTGCAGGAATCACATAATTAGGTGGCAGTGGCCACTAAGCATCTTGTCTTGCTTTCTCTGCAGCTTCTTCTTGAATGTTTCTTTGAATAATATCAGCTGCAGAGATTTGGAATTGACCAGGAGGAGAATGGAAGTGTTCATGAACTTCTATATTTATACCTCTGAGGACCCTAGACACGTCAAAGGTATTTTTCTTCTTTGTTGGTTTCCTTTTTGCTTCCCTTCAAGATATTGCTGCCCATTCTTTATTTCTTGCTGCAAGTTCTCTTTCATTTATATCTTGGTCAAATCTCCGGACTACTCTAGGCGAATCTGGACATGTCGCAATCTCAACATAGTCGTCTATGTTTTTGAAGAGGTTGCTGAGTTCTGGGTCCTATGTCTCCTTCTCTAGCTTAACATCATTAGTTTGTACCCAATTAAGTACAGTAAACGTATCAGACAGGAGCTCCCTTGCCTGAGCAGTTTCACCTTCTTCCGCATGCTTGGTATGTGATGTGTGCAAGTTTTCATAAAGATCAAACATTTCATCATCAGAGTCAGCACCTAGATCAACCCAATCAATCTCAGCATGAGATTGCTCTTGTTGTATTTCTCCTTCCGCAAGATTAATCAGCCTCGGTTCAGATTCATGACGTGGTACATATAGTACAATTTGTTTGTAAGAATTTTCACGTTGTTGTTGTTCATAAACGTCAGGTACAGTTGCAACCGCAGAGGGAGAGGACATGTACAATCTTCTTCTTTTTTCTCCCTCGGGTTGATCATCTGGGTCTTAATCATCTCGTCTCCTCTTGCTGCTCTGTGCTTGAGCTTGACAAGACTCCTCCACCACTTTCTGTTTATCAGTTACCTTCTCCATGGTTGTATAGAACCCTCTGGTAATCCCATCCATCTTACTTATGTCATCTTCTTGGAACTGTTAAAAGTCAGCCAAGGAGATTCCCTGTGGCCTTTGGTCATTTTACACTGTTGTTAGAAGATCTTGGTCATGAGCAGACTCGGGTCTTTGCTTAAGAATTTTAACATACAAAAGGTTTTTAAGAGAATCTATAGACATGCTTGATGAATCACGTTGTGGCTGTGGTTGAGGAGCTGGATGTCTGCCAGCAAGAAGTGCTTCAATCATATCCAACTTTTAATTTGTATCTGTTAATTGTTGTTGGAGAGGTGTCAAGGCTTGTTGAATTGTTTCTTGAAGTTCGGTACGTTTAACATACCTGGTAAGGTAGAGATTACCGATTATGGTTCTAGCCATAATGGCAGAACCACCTACTGGAGCTGTAGGGATGTTGACTCCCGCAGGATTTCCTTACAATACTAGCATGGTACTAGAAGATGTACCACCTATGGAAGTTCTGGGTGTCACACTAAAGGTCTCCGCCAAACGTGTGATAGTTTCAGACCGGTGTGAAAGATATGTAGATATCTGCGGCATATTGAAGTGCATTGAAGGAAAGGTCGAGGACGAGGGAGACGGTCCTCTAATTTCAATACCAGCGGTCCCCAAATGGGAGGCCGATAGTTTTTGTGCTATAGCCCTGTGAAATAAAAAAGATGCTTGTTGAGAAGCACCTAAGTGGCTGGGAGGGGTTACAACTTGCACGGGTGGGATCATCGTGACTTGTTCGATACTGGGCCCAACAATGTCAGGTCTAGTAGCAAATGTGGCTTCCCGGCTTTCTTGGGCTGGAGGTCCCTCTGCACTCACATTTTATTTTCTCACCTCCTTGTTCTCACTATCACTCCTAAGAGCATAACTATCTCCTTCTTCACCCCTACCTAGTCCAAACCCCGTATATTTATTAGGAGAAAACAGAGAGTCAGGGGTGACAGAGCCGGTCTCAAATGATATATCATGAGCTGAAGTAGCTGGCACATTATTATTAGGAGCAACGACTGCTTGTTGGACTACTAATATTTCAGCTTGTTGGGTAGGTTGGTTTAGAATTATGACAAGACCACCTGTTTGAGGAATGACAGGAGTTGTTTGGGCAGTGTGGGTCAAGTCTGAAGATGTTGTGTTTGGGTCTGTAAGTTTCATGAAAGAAGGGGTTCTTTCTTCTGGTTATTCAATTGGTCGATCAGGGGTGCCCAGAGGAGATTGAATAGGTTCAAAAGAGGGCACACCGCCTGGTTGAGAGGCAGACTCAGAACTGGAAGATTCATACTTGTTGACTCAGATATGTCAAGACCTAGTTCTTCAAGAATGGTTTTGGTTTGGGTTGTTTGAGAAATAGATTGGATTACAGTTTGAACGGTGGCGAGATCATAAGCATCCCCTCCCTCTCTAATTTCTCCACCTTCACCAACTTCTCCACCCCTCTCCTTAACATTTTCTCTCTACACGACCCGCTTAGCATCTCCCTCAGATGGCTGAGTCCTATGTTCTATCTCCTCACCAGGTACTACTTCTCCCTAGGTAGGTATGGCTGGTGCTGGCACAGCCATAGGAGGTAATCCTACACTCGTCCAATAACTCACAACAATCTCATTTTGAGCATATAGATCCAAGAGTGTTAAAGGAAAAGGTTGAGGTACAGGTAAGTTGGACTGAGTTGCAGGTTTGATATAATTAAAGACTTTAGGAGTTATAGAAGATAAACCTGTCCGGCGGGGAATATCCGCATTCTGATCCATTAGGTACTGGATGATCATGGGTATGTATCGATGGTACGGCAAAAGAGTAGTGTTGGTCCCGAATGGATACTACAACAACAAATGTTTGTAGAAGGGGGGGTTGAATACAAACTTTAGCAAATTAAAATTTAACAGACACACGGTTTACTTTTATATAATTCTTATTGATGTTAATCAAGAATTACATGAACTAGATGCGGAAAATCTAAGTTCAATAAAAGGTGGCAACTAATTTTGTCTAACACATAGACAATGCTAATCTTAAACAACTAATGTCTAAGACGTTCAACACATGAACAAGTTTGTTAAACTGAAAGTAAAATGCTAACTCTTCTAACTCTCAACTTATGAGATTTCAGTGCTTCTTCAACGCATTCGCTTTCTTAGCATGTTTCCATGCATGAGTATATATAAGCAAGGTGTGTCCGAGTTGATGAAGAGAGAAGGAGACAATAGGTACTTGGTTTAATAATATTATAATAGATAAAGTTAGTGGGTGAAATGTAATTTAACTTTATACACAAAGCGTGTAAAGTAAAAGTACTTTTCAGTAATGAGTATACCCACTATCTATTATTATATTATTAAATTACCACCTTTATGTCTTGAGACGGTAACCTTATCTTTCCATGCTTGTGCTTTAATCGACACCATGCTTTCGGCAAATTTGACTTTACCAAGTATGGAGTTGCCAGCCATACTTAATCATCATATCTTCAAGATCTTCTTTTCAAGAGTATCTTTCTCCTTTTCTAGGGGATAAAGATCTATCCTTTTTGTATCTTTGTAGATCCAAAAAGTGCAAAGTACTTTTACAAAGAAAGATCTAAGGCATACTAAGAACAACACATGTTCTGCCTTTGACTTTAAAAGAATATTACATAGAAAAGTTATTAACTGAGATATACAATAAAGACTCAGCTAACGGACACTGAACTGCAAATATATAATTTTGCTCAGCTAAGGGTAAAGGTGAAAGACTCAGCTGACTAGACTTGCTAAGCTGATCAAATTGCTCAGCTGATAATACAAATCATAGTAGCAGCTAATAAACTGATTAACTCAACTGTCAGCTGTTCCCAAGGGCTCAGCTAATCACTTGAGTATAGTCAGCTTAAAAAGAGAAGATTGGATAAGTAGGAAATACCTTATCTGACAGATGGAAGGCATCAGCTGATAACTGTGATTGTGTCAGCTGATCCTTGACTGCTCAGCTGATCTTGAAATCTTTATCAGCTGATGGTTCTAGGCTGTCAGCTGATCAAATGTGATTCCTCAGCTGATGCTCTTTGACTGATCTTTTCTTCTCAGCTGATCTTTCTGAAGCTGGTCTTTTGGCTGATACTCAGTGTTCAGCTGACACTTGGATTCGTCAGCTGACATTTCTTACTTAGAAATTCTTTAAGTCTAAGTATGAAAAATAACACATGTTTTTCATTGATCTAAGTCCAAAACTGAATATATGATTTTGTTAACATCAAATCCTATTTTACTTAATAGACAGGTTTGATTTAGGTTTGATATTGTTATCTCCCCAACAATCTCCCCCTATTTCATGATGACAAAACCTTATCTTGTTTAAGAAGAATCAGTTTGACTCGAATTTGTAAAGATAAAACTTTTAAGTGCATTTTGGTTACCTAGCTATCTGTTTTTGGTAACTCTTTTAAGTATGTTCCCTGGTATTCTGTTTTTGGGAATCTTTTCATTTATGAAGTACCATAGTTCTGTTTTTGTGGTATCTTTTCTATCCTTTTTCTGTTTTTAGGATTTTTGATCTTTTCTATATTTACACTATGTAAGCTATCTACTAAGAGTCATTTATACTAGTATTTTAGCTAAGTAGTCCATGATCAAAGTTTCAAGCTTGATTACAGAACAAAGTGTTTAAAATAGAGTTTGTACAAAGTAATCTAACTATGAGTTAAACTAAGTACAGAAGTTAAACTATTCTAGGAATTGAAATTACATCTACTCTAGTTATGAAGTGTGATCTTCATTCCCACCAAGGTTCGTCTTCGATGTCAGGACGATGTTCAACTGGAATGGTAGCAACTAGTTCATCAGCTCTAGTCTCCATCAAACTTTCAAAGTGTTGACTTCCTGTTTGTCCTCTTGCCAGTCTTATAGCTTGAAAAATTAAAGCTCTTGGCGCTCTTCCTATGTCAGCTTCTCTTAGGAATCTCCAATCACCAGCTCTGTTTTTGAAGAACATCCCTCTTTTAGGCTCAGTTATGTACTTAAACATTTCTGGCTCAATATCGGAGGGCAGAGTAGTGTTGAGACTTTCATAAGAAGAAAGAAAAAGATAGTCAGGATTGAGAATGATCTATTCCATAGTGACAAAGGCTTTTGAGTTCTTTTTGAAAGCATCTTCAATTAGATTGATGTGTTCAATAAATTGATCATGTGTGAAGAGCCTATTGCAGATTGACATCCGAATCCAGTATTCAAATTTTGGCATGAACCTTTGAACAATTTCACTTTTGGACTTGAGGAGATGGTACAGGATCTCTATCATTTCAAAGAAGGAGAGTAGTTTGCAGTGCTGAAGATGGGTATCTTCATAAGTCTTTCTTTCATCTCTTCTCACAACTCTGAGATAAGGACCCTCATCAGTACCTTTGTATGGAGTAACCCTTGAGATGATGTCTGCACATCTTCTATTGATCAAGTTTTCTTTGTTGTCTCTGAACTCCTTGGATTGCCTTTCTGTTTGCTGAGCTAATCCTTCAAAGTTGAAGTTCAGCAGAGCTTGAATGGCTTCCCTGTGAGTCTTTCCTCTCTTAAGAGCTTTCTTGGTAGAAGGGTCACTTAGCAGTGGTGCTTCTTGTTCTTGAGGAGCTTGAGAAGATAGTAAGATAATTTCTTCTTCTTGTATTTCTCTTATCTCATCATCTGTAACACCAACTGCAGCAGCAAGATCCTCAGTTGCAGCGAAGTCTTCCTGGTGCCTTTTCCTGGCTTCTATTACTTCTTCAATTGTTGTACCCAGGGCAGCAGCTAGATCCCTGAACTCTTTGAGATCTTCCTCATTTTTCTGTAATTCTTCCTCTCTCTTTTCTTCTTCTTCAATCTCCTCAGCTGACATTATCTTCTTTCCTTTTCTTCTTGAAGAACTACTGGGAGTTGGTTGACTTGATTGAACTAGAGAGGAGGCTTGGACTGGTAGAGCTGTAGTGGAGGTGCTCTGCTTCCTTATGTTGAACATAGAGGACAAAGGCATTTCATCTTCATCATCATCATCAGAATCCTCAGATGGTAGTTCAATTGGAGCACAGGATTCACCTTGCTTTGATTTCTTTGTCCTTCTAGCCATTTGCTTTAGCCTTCTCTTTGGCCTCTGCTCTTCTTGAGCAGGTTGCTCCCCCTCAGGTTTATTCTCCCCCTCAACAGCTGATCCTGTTTCATCAGGGGTTGATGCATCCTCTGTTTGTAAAACTGACTTTGTCCTAACTGACTTCTCCCCCTTTTGGTCATCATTAGAGGAGGGAAAAACAGCAGGCTTTGCAGAGGCATCAGGAGTGGTGAAAGAATAAGGAGTTGGGGTAGGTGTAGAGGTAAAGAGTGGTATGGTTGAGGATGAATGTGAGATAAGAGGTTTTAGGCTGATGATAGCATCAGTGAGATTGGAGAATTCTCTCAGAATATCACTGTGCCTTATCTTAGCAGAAAAGCTGGACCTATTAACCTCAGTATCAATGTCTGTTAAGAGAGTGGGGATAGTTAGAAGAGATTCAGGGGGTGAGGGTCGAAGGGTTTGAAGTTGGGAAAGAAGATTGGAAATGGTATGGTTTAAGGTAGAAATGGTTTGGGCACGTATAGGAGGGGAGGGTGTAGGAATAGGAGTAGAGGTGAGGTTTAGAACTTGATCTAGTTTGGTAAGAATAGGGGAAAGATCAACAGGGGCAGGGGTGGGTTGGGGTTTGGGTTGGGTGGCTTTAAGTGACTAAATCTCATTGGTTAGGTGAGATATTTGAGTTTCTGTTTGAGTTTGGAAAGAGGTAAAGGAGGCTTGAAGACTATCCATCTTTTGAGAGATAGATAATAAGGTTTGAAGTAGTTGAGGTGAGGGTTCAGAAGTAGTAGAGGGAATGGGTTGGGTTGGAATTGATTGAGAAATTGTGCTTTAAACGGGAATGGATTGTGGTCCCTCACTTAGACCTTGGTTTATAGGCCTAAGATCACTGGGAGCAGAAATGGCACCCTGTACCAATGGCTTGTTTATGCCACTAGTATTGACAGGTAGTGCACTAGTATGTGTAAGAATTGAATAAAAAACATGTGCAAGTAAGTGAGTGTGAGTGAGGGTTGCACTCAAAGGGGTATCCCTTATTACAGTAGCAAGTTGTTGTGAACTTACTAGGGGATAGGCTTGACACATAGGGGTTGTAGACACAGTATGACCTTGGGAGAAGGTATGTCTTTCAATGGTATCACCCTGTTGGGAGGGTGACCCAGATTGCAGTAATCCCATATTTACAGATGTGTCATGTTGTGAGGACACACCCACTGGTTGTAGGGTTATATCAACTTCCATGAGCTCCCCCTCAAAATAAGAGATAGCTATAGGAGTTGAGGTCAGAGGTGTAGTGTGCATTTCCTCTGAGATAAGTGCAGTGTACACCATCTCTAATGACCTTGTTTCTATTTGGGTTGCAAAGTGAGTAGAACTAGCAACTGTTGGGAGTTGACTAGAGCTTGGCAGTTGTGGGGGTGTTACAACTAGAGGTGAGGATGGGTTCTCATTGATGGGGTCAACCAAATGAGTGTCCTCAGAGATTGAGAGTGTACCTGTGATGTGTCTTGTTTTACTGATCTCAATGAGCTCCTCCAGTTTATCAGAGATCTCTTCATCATCAGGAACATCTTCATTTCCACTACTTGGTGCTCTATGAACAGAGTCACTTGATCCTTGTTGTTAATAAGGGTTGGGATATGCAATAGTACCTCCAAGAGTTCTACTTGGAGAATCATCACTGTCATCTAAATTTTCTCCTTCAAATGTGGCTTCATCATGAGTAGCAGATTGAGCCACTTCCTCAGTTACAACATTAGGGGACTCAGAATCATGAGCCACTTCTTCTTCATGCACTTCCTCCTCATCATTATCATTAGCAATATCAATGAGCTCTTGCATCTGTGCAGTGATTGCTGGACCCTGATCTTCCCTTATCAGATGAAAGATATTTTGACCCATTTGTGGGATGGTCATTGTGTCCAAAATAGCAGCAATACCAGTGTATTGTTCCCATTGAAGATGATGAAGTACAAGTAAGCTTAGGTACCTGATATAGGGAACAATAGTTCTGGTGGATTTCTTAGCAGTACCAAGAATGATCTTGTCCACCATCTCCGAGAATATGACTTGGGCAAAGTCAATATTCCTCCCTGTGACCAAGGCGTGCAGAATCATCAGTTCAGTTTGATTCATTTGGTCAAAGCTTCCGGACTTATGGCCAAAGCACCGAGTGATTACACTTGCCAGGTACTTCCATGGGTGTCCCAGCACAGACAACTTATATTGACCATGGGTGACAGCTTCGTTGTAGCCAATCAGGGGTAAGACCTCCAAGACTTGATCCATTTGAGCTAAAGGTTGATATGGAGCTAAGTTGGGCAGAGAGATGGCTTGACGAAGAGTATTGACATTGATGTTGATGTTGATTGTGCCATTTAGACAGGTACAGGTAATGAGTTCTTGATCTGTATGGTACCTTGCAGTGTACCACATCTCACCAACAATGTTTGGAAAGATGAAGAAAGGATGGGCAGAGAGACATGGAAACAGGGGATGAGCATTTATGAATGCTACCATTTGTTCGTATCCATGGTTTGATTTATTTGTGGGAATGTCAGTGTTGATTATGAAGTTGTTTGGGCGAATGGTGATTTCTGAGTTTGGTGCGACATTCTCACCAGCAATGGCGTTTGGAGAAGTTACAGGGTTGAAGATCACCATGATTACAGAGTGAATGAAGTTTGAGCAACGAGAGTTTAGGGTTTGAAAGATTGAGAGAGAAAGAGTGTTTGGGAATTTTGAAAGCATAAGAAATGAATAACCGCTCGAAAACACCTTTAAATCTCCTTGGAAACCTAAACTGTCACAAAAATATTTTTCAAAAAGTAACTATCACTTCTGTAAAAAGATAATAGACGGAATGGATATAAAATACACAGACAACAAACGGACAATATAAAAGAACTTTAAATACCTAGTGAACACAATAAATACAAATGAGAAATTAATAAAATAAGTGTGGGGACACAATATTTTTGACTTTTGAAATTCATCAGCGGACAAAAGAGAGTGTCAGCTGATCCATGTTGAGATAAAATAAGTGTCAGCTAATGAATGCACTTAGCTGAGCTTCTAAGTCTTAGTTGATGGTTTATCAGCTGAGATATAGTGTCAGCTGATGGTCGTCAGCTGGCATAATTTCATTAGCTGCTCTACCATAAGTAAAACATGTAGAAGCTTAGATAAGTACCTCATTTCACACACAAATGAAATTATTTTCTCACACAAAAATAACTACCTAAGAAAAGAATATTTTACAAATTTAACATGCCTAGTTTGGATATTAGGAAGTTGAACCGAGATTCATCTAAAGGTTTTGTAAAAATGTCAGCTAATTGAACATCAATGTTTATATAGTGCATTAAAACTTTCTTTTTCTGCACATTATCTCTAAGAAAATGATGTTTGATTTCATTATGCTTAGTTTTTGAATGCAAAATAGGAAGGTTAGAGATAGATATGGCACTTGTGTTGTCACACAGAATTGGAGAGTTTTCAAACTGTAAGTCATAATCTAGTAGTTGATTTTGCAACCATAGCAATTGAGCACAGCAGCTTCCAGCAGCAATGTATTCTGCTTCAGCTGTAGAAGTTGAAACAGAGTTTTGTTTCTTGCTTGACCAGCTGACTAATCTTCCACCTAATAGTTGACAACCACCAGATGTACTCTTTCTGTCTAGTGTGCAACCTGCAAAATCAGAATCAGTGTATCCAACTAACTTAAAATTAGAGTCTTTGGGGTACCAAAGACCTAGATTAGGAGTTCCTTTGAGATACCTGAAAATTCGTTTAACTGCAGCTAAGTGAGATTCTTTGGGATCTGCTTGGTATCTAGCACAAAGACATGTTGAAAACATAATATCTGGTCTACTTGCAGTGAGGTACAAAAGAGACCCTATCATACCTCTATAAGCTGTAATGTTCACTGACTTACCATCAGTGTCCTTTCCAAGCTTTAAGGCAGTGGATATGGGTGTTTTCATTGAAGAACAATTTTCAAACTCAAATTTATTAAGTAAGTCATTTACATACTTTGTTTGATGAATGAAAATTCCATCAACCTCTTGTTTAATTTGAAGACCTAGAAAATAGTTTAGTTCACCCATCATGCTCATCTGATAATTATCAGTCATGAGTTTTGAAAACTTTTTACAAAGATCCAAATTTGTAGACCCAAATATTATATCATCTACATATATTTGTACAAGAATCACATCACCCTTGAATTTCCTTATAAACAAAGTTCTATCAATGCTTCCTCTTATAAATCCTTTATTGGTCAGAAAAGAAGAGAGGGTATCATACCAGGCTCTTGGAGCTTGCTTCAGACCATACAAAGCTTTGTTCAAGAAGTATACATGATCTGGTTTGCTTGCATCCTCAAAACCTGGAGGTTGTTTGACATACACATCTTCCATCAATTCTCCATTGAGGAAAGCACTCTTAACATCCATTTGGAATACTTTGAAGTCTTTGAAGGCAGCATAAGCTAGAAACAGTCTTATGTCTTCAAGTCTTGCAACAGGAGCAAAGGTTTCATCATAATCAATACCTTCTTCTTGGCAATACCCCTGTGCAACTAGCCTTGCTTTGTTTCTGATGATCAGCCCTTGTTCATCCATTTTGTTTCTGAACACCCACTTAGTACTAATGATGGATTTGTCCTTTGGTCTTGGCACCAAAGTCCATACATTGTTCCTAGTGAATTCAGCCAATTCCTCTTGCATGGAATTTATCCAGTGAGGATCATTTAGAGCTTCATCTACCTTCTTTGGTTCAATCATAGAAACAAAACCTGTGTATAAACAAATATTGCAAGCTTTTGATCTTGTTAGTACAGGTGCTTCTATGTTACCTATGACCTGATCAATTGGATGATTTCTGAGGTCCTTGTAGGCATTTTGGATTCTGGGAATTGAAATTCTTTGGTTTGGATCAGCTGATGAGACTTCTGGTTTATCAGCTGACAGAATTTCTTGATTACAATCTGATGAGACTTCTACTGATGAGGGAATGTTTGATATGGAATTAGAGTCCATTGATGTTGAATCATGATTCCCTTCATTTAGTAAAAGTGTAGGTTGGTTTAGGATAGGATGTGCAGAGGTATTTTGTAAGTTTGGAACAGGTTCATCTAAGTCATCTATGTCAGCTGATGGGATTGGATCAGCTGATGGGAGTGGATCAGCTGACACTGGAATTTTGTCTTCAGTATTCAGCAGATCATTAAATTCCTCACCTGTAGATGGATTAGTAGAACTGGAAACAACAAAGTCATTTTCATTAAAACTTACATTGATTGATTCTTCTATGACCTTTGTTTTGATGTTGTAAATTCTGTAAGCTTTAGAGATTACAGAATATCCAACAAACACACCTTCATCAGCATTTGGTGCAAATTTCTGCAATTGATCTTTCTGGTTCATAATGAAACACTGACACCCAAAGATGTGTAGAAAGCTGATGTTGGGCTTCCTTCCCTTGAGCACTTCGTAAAGAGTCTTGTTGTGCCTCTTTATTATAAGGGATCTGTTCTGAGTAAAACATGCACAGCTGACAGCTTCAGCCCAGAAGTTGAATCCTAACCCACTCTCACACAGCATGGTTCTTGCAGCTTCAATCAAAGTTCTGTTTCTTCTTTCAGCTACACCATTCTGTTGTGGAGTTCTTGGAGCAGAGAAGTTTTGAGATATTCCTTTCTCATCATAGAAACCTTCAAGAGTTTGATTTCTAAATTCAGTTCCATGATCACTTCTAAGCATCCTTACCCGATTACCATTAAGCACTTCCATCTTTCTAATGAAGCTAATAATCTCTTCAGCAGCCTCACTCTTTGCTTTTAGGAAGATGACCCAGGTGTATCTTGAGAATTCATCAACCATTACCAATGCATACTTACTTCCACCAATACTAGCAGTAGCAACAGGACCAAATAGATCCATGTGCAACATGTAGAAAGGTTCAGTAATGGAGAAGGCTTGCTTAGATGGAAACGAAGTCTTGTGCTGCTTTCCCTTCTCACAGGCAGAACAAGGTTTAGGCTTAACATACGTCAGTGAAGGTAGTCCTGACACTAGTTCACCCTTGCTCAACTTGTTAATGTTTTTGAAGTTTAAATGGGAAAGACTTTTGTGCCATAACCAGTTTGTGTCAGTTACATACTTGGTATACAAACAGGTTAACTTGGATGGATCACCAGATGACATATCAAGAGTATATACATCCTTGGTTCTCTTTGCACAAATTATTGTTTTACCTTCTTGATCTAAAATGGAACCACCTGACTTTGTAAAGAGGACTTTATAATCACCATCACATAACTGACTTATGCTGATGAGATTGTACTTAAGCCCTTTAACATATGATACCTTAGACAAGGTTAGGTTCCCATTATTAAGTTCTCCGTAGCCTTTTGTTTGCCCACAACTATTATCACCAAAGGTTACTCTTGGACCTTTTTCCTTCTTGTAGTTACTAAGCAAAGCTTTACAACCTGTCATGGTTCTTGAACATCCACTGTCAAGATACCATGTGTTCAGACCCTGCATAGATGTGATTGAAAGAAGGTTAGTGACATTTGGGCATCCACATTTATGTGGACCCCTGTGGATTGCACCTAGCCATCCACTTTATATTAGGTTGTTTATGAATGATAGAAACAGCTGTGTTATCATAATCAGTCTGCTGTCTTGAGTTACCTTCTAGAGAGCAATTACCTACCTTATGTTCTTTGCTCCCACATTTATAACATTTTTTATTTTTGGAGCTTTTAACATATTTTGGTAATTGACTAAGAGATGTCTTAACTGTTTTCTGATGACTATGGGTCATCAGCTGACAGATTTCACCATTCAGCTGTTGCAGCTGATTCTGTAAACTAATAAGGTCTTTGTTTACAGTCACCTTAGGTTGACCCTTAGTTAACATGAGTTTTTGATCAAATTTAGGTGTGGCAGACTTAGACTCTTTCAAAGTGGCAAGATCAATGTATTGGTTATTTTCATGAGTCTTGACTGAAAGAAACTCATTGCTGGGCATGATCTCATCCGGTTGCATTACAAATTGAGTCATCTTATCTGTACAAATAAATCAATCATTTAAGTCTAAGATATGTAGATAAGCAACAAGACTCTATATACATTGATAAACATTTGAAGTTTGGTCAAAGTTTAGGAGTTGAGTTAAAGTTGACCAAGTTTGACCAAAACTATCAAGTTGAAAATTTTGAAAAACCCTAACTCTGAAAAACCTCGTTGTGTACATGATGATTTTAAGTATAAAAAAGTTGTTTTAACACTTGTAACATATCAATTAGACATCAACAAACAACTTTGTAGTACTTGAGTATAGTAAAAAATGTTGGATTATATGCAGAGATAATTAATGGGCATATTGTATCCAATGTTATAAGAGACTAAAGGGTCACACTGCTACACACCTAAATCAGAACAGTTGGATTTCACCATAAATCTGTGTGGAAATAATTAATCAGATTGGATTAATTATTAAAGAGAAAAAGTAAATAATTAATCAGTAGTGTTAATTATTGAAAAGACAGAAATAAATAATTAATCAGTTTGTATTAATTATTAGAAAAGAAATAAATAATAAATAGTTATTTATTATTTAAAAGAGAAAATAAATATTAAGTTTTAATATTTAACGGACCAGTTAATTAATAGTTAATTAATTAACTAGTAAAGTCCAGGGGGTCAAAGTGAGAAGGTTGAAAGTTTAATTAAAACAGTGGGCTTTTAATTAAACGGGCTTAGGTCCATTTAATCCTTATATATATCCTTAAGCCTTAAGGATTAAAAAAGAGACAACAAGGGATTAAGGAACATAACCCTAGCCACTACACCAACACTCTGGTTTCGAGTGTTGAAGTTTTGGTAATCCAGGAGCGGTCTAGCAGCCAGTTCTAAGGATGTGCAGTAGTGGTAGACTTATTTTAGCAATCCCATTGGTTATTGTTCAGGTATATTTTCTTATAACCTTGTCTATGGATTGTTGTAGTTTAGAAGCTATGTTGATCATTTGATTTTAAGATCCTAACCCTTTTTGGGGTTTAGAGGGTTGTGTTCAATCTAGTTCCGCTTTTATGATTGAACTAGTAGAATCAAACCCAGGTTTGACCAATTTGTGTCATTGGGTGGTTTGGTCAGATCAAAACCCTTCAGTGGTATCAGAGCCTCGGCTCTATGATCCTTAGTTTCTAGTTTTATCTGGTTTTTAGATTAAGATTTTGTTCTTAATTCTCTACTTGTTCTTGAGATTTTCGAAAATCAAGTAGGTAACAAAACAGTTTGTTTTTGTTATCAGGTTTATCCCATTAATCAGGAAATTCAAATAGTCAGTTTGAATGGCTAAAAAAATCATGATTTTTGGATAAGGATAAGTTTGAATTAAATTTTAAATGAAACAGTTTGTTTAATCAGTCTAACCTAGTTTATCTAATTAGTTGGTTTGTTTGATAGTTGAGTGATCTTTTTCATCTTGTTTCTTCTCCTCATAATTTTCGAAAAAAACCATAAGGGATAAAAACAAGTTTTCTGTTTTTTATCCAGTTAATAAAAGGTTTGATTTTGACCAGTTAGGTTTAAAACAGGTTTGTGTTTAAACGGATCAAAGGGATAAACCTTTTATCTAAAACTTGATCTTAACCAGTTTTTTGAACCTTCTGTTAAAAAGGGTTAAAAATCTCGTTTTAGGATGATTAGTTATTAATAAAACAAGTTTTGTTAAAAATAATAATTAATAGTTTTTGGTTTTTGAGTTAAATCCAGTTTTTAATCAGTATATTAAAACAGTTAGTTTTAATTGGGTAAAAAGATTTAAAACATTTTATGTGTTAATCGGGAAACGGGAACCGAAACCATCACCATGACCGTTAGCGGCGCTAAAAGGGATTTAGCGGCGCTAAAAGGACTTAGCCGCACTAAGGCCTATTGGGCCTCGGCCCAAATGAGTTCTCAGCCCAAGGAGTTTCTCGGCCCAACAGGGCTTTAGCCCAGTAGGTTCTCCGGTCCGAGTGGGTCACGGATCTAACTGGGTTTCGGCCCAGTGGGATTTTTGGGTTAACGGGGTTTCAGTCCCGGAGTTGTTGGTCCAAATAGTTTCTCGGATTAATGCAAAAAGATTATTAATTTTTAGCTATAAAATTAATAAGATGTTATATAAACTAGTTTTATATGTTTTAATTAGTTTAATTAAAATATATAATTTTAGATATTTATTTGTTATGACTTGTTGGTGCATAATTGTAAATCCCTAGTTCTTATCAATCGAATATAAATGTTTACTTGAAATGTTAATTCAAATGTGTTTTGATTAATAGTTTTCATGTTTATATATTCTAAGTGTTTACTTATATTTGTTTTAAGCCTACAAGTACTTAGTCATGTGTTGATTTGTGTTTGGAAGTTTAAGTATAAGTGAAGGTCACCACGTGCGTAGTGGATCTCACTACGTGCGTAGTGAAGTATATAATTAAAGTTTAATTGAATATCATTAAAACACCCGGTACGTGCGTACTGGATTAACTACGTACGAATTGCACTGCATCACGTGCGTAGTGGAGGTTAATTACGGCAGAGGCGTGTTTAACTCAAATAGCGCGTTTTTGTACGTATAAATTGTATTTTAACTGCGTATTAGCGAGGGGAATCGTCCGTAATCGTCCATAATCACATATAAGCCTTCATAAGCCTGGGTAATCACGGGGGGAAAACCTACGAACACATCAACTAAGTGTTGATTTCGCATCCAAGGGCAGCCTTAAGCATTCTGTGTGAGTTCTTAGTGTTGATCTTCGTCTTTCTCTGTGTGTTCTTCGTGATTTATGTGTGCCGGACACCTAAGCAGATCCTTGAATCCTTAGGAGATTTGGGAAATAGCTATTCCGCACTATTTCTCATCATAGATCAGTCCTAGCATTAGGGTGTTAGTTTAGAACCCCCACGGTCCTACAAAGTGGTATCAGAGCCTTGTGCTTTGATTGATCATTTTTTCTTAGGTTTCGTGATCTAGGTGTCGTTTTGGTCTTTCAGGTTTGTTAGTTTTGTCGTTTTCTCTGTATTTTATCGTACGTTTAGTCGAAATAAGGTTGTTTTTGAGTTAAAAGATTTGTGTTTTTACGTAAATTAGTTCCCAATCGTTGAAGTTTACACGTGCGTAGTGTCTCGCATTACGTACGTATATCTCAGCAGTCCGTGCGTAGTCTGTTCTTCGTGTTCTAGAATTTTCCATAAACCGTGTTTTGTCCGTGTGGTGCGTATTCATCACGTGCGTAGTGACCTACACTCCGCACGTATTGATTCTTAGTGTTGACTCGTTTCTTGAAAAAATAAGTTATTCATTACGTACGTAGTAAATCAATTTCGTGCGTACTAGGTATCCATTCCGTACGTACCTGAGTCTGTGTGAAAGTTTTTCATTCCGTGTGTAGTACATTCCACTACGTGCGTAGTGCGTTCACTCCATACGTGTTATCCTCACTTCATGCGTAGTGCTTGAGTTTGTTTTAGGTCTTATTCATAATGTCTGACATGAGTGCAATGGCTGCCAAACAAACCATAACTGCTTTAAGTAACCTAATAATGGATAATGAACAAGGAGGAACTAACAATGTACCTCGACTTTTAACCATGGAAGATTACCCATTCTGGAAACCACGTTTTGAGATTTTTATTGATGGGATTGATCCGCGCTTGCACAGGACCATATCTGCTGATTACTCTATTCCTAAGGGTGAAGGGAATATCGAAGTTCCCTATGACATGATGAGTGACGATCAGAGAAAAGCATATGACGCTGAAAAGAAAGCTTACTCTTACCTGATTCAAGCCATTCCAAATGAGATCTTTCATCAGTTCAGACGGTATAGAACTTCACATTCTTTGTGGAATGCGCTGCAAAAGAGGAACGAAGGGAATGCTTCTCTGAAGGAGCTCAAAGCCTCTCAACTAAGAAAAGAGTTTGATCACTTCACAGCATACATAAATGATCAACAGATACAACCACCTTCTTAGTGAATTGGACAGTCTGGGGGTGCAGGTTTCTGAAAGACAACAAGTAGAGACTTTATCCAAGGCACTACCCAAGAGCTGGAGACCATTTATTATGATTCTGAAGAACGGTGAGGGTTTTGAAGGCATGGATTTAAATGATTTTATAACTAAGCTGAAAGAGCATGAACAGGGAGTGATTGTCAGGAACAAGGCAAGGCTAGTAGTTTAGGGTTTCAGACAAACTCCTGACATAGACTACACAGATGTGTTTGCTCTAGTCGCTCGGTTGGAAGCTATACGACTTTTTCTAGCCTTTGCTTAGCATAAACGCTTTAAAGTCTATCAAATGGATGATAAAAGTGCGTTCCTGTACGGGGAAATTTAGGAAACAGTGTATTTTAATCAACCTCCGGGGTTTGTGGACCCCCTTCATCCAGACAAAGTTTTCTTACTGAATAAGGCTTTATATGGTCTACATCAAGCACCGCGAGCATGGTACGAGACCCTCTCTTAATATCAGATCGACAATGGGTACAAGAGAGGGACCATTGACAAAACGCTGTTCATCAAGGATGAAGATAAAGACTTGATATTGGTTCAGGTATAAGTGGATGATATCATTTTCGGTTCTCCAAATCCAATTCTGTGTGAAGAATTTGCAAGGATTATGAAAGAGAAGTTTGAAATGAGTTCGATGGGAGAGATGAAGTTTTTCTTGGGACTTCAAGTGGAGCAGACAGAGACAGGGATTTTTCTACATCAGACTAAATATGTTGCTGATATTCTCGCCCGTTTCAAAATGTCTACTGAGAAGCCTGCTGCGACACCTCTTCCAGTAAATCACAGTATCTCTCCAGACACTGAGGGGGAGTTAGTGAATGAATCTCTTTATCGAGCTATGATTGGTTCACTGATGTACCTCACAGCATCCAGACCAGATATCATGTTCGCCACATGCCTGATGGCAAGATATCAATCCGAGCCTAATATCAAGCATCTGACAATTGTCAAGAGGATTTTTCGTTATCGAAGGATGCTCCTAACCTAGGATTGTGGTATCCTTGTGATGATAATTTTGATTTGAAGGCCTACAGTGATTCAGACTATGGTGGTTGCAAAAAGGATCATCTCAGACTGGCTCTCAGATACAAAATATTTCTGTTGAAGAAAGCCTAAGCAAGCTTCAAAGCTACGTTCTGGATATGATCAAGGATGAGAATGAAAGAAAGTTAGAGCTTGAGGAGGTGAAGAGGAAAATGGTTGAGAAGGATTTGCAGATTGAGAACCTGTTGAAGAAAGATGCAGAGAGAGAGAGGTAAAGATGATTGAGTTGGAGAAGAAAAATGAGACAATGGAAAGGATTCTGATTGAGTATACTCAAGAGTTCAAGAGGTTAAAGGCACACGTGGAGAAACAAGATGAAGAGGTGCTAAAACTGAATGAATTTGCTGAGTCTGAACCTGCTGGGGCATATTCTGGAGATGAATTTGACTCTTAGTCTATGTGATTTTGTAATTATTTAGTTATCATGTAAAGGGTTGAAACAATCATGTGTATTTGAATGTTTATCTTGAAATGAAATGTTTGTTTATTTGACTTACATATGTTTATGGTCTTTTCTACTTCTGTGTGAAGATCCATTGATTTTTCAGCCATTGAAAGCTGAGATTCCTCAATCTTCCAGACTACTCAGTGTACAAGGTCAGATTGTATCTCAAGAGGAGTATGAAGCTGAGGAAGGAGAAATTCTTCCATTCCTGTCTAGGGAACAAATTGCTGAACTCTTACAGATTCCAATCGAAAACGTGATAATAGATGAGGATGATCAAAGCTCTGTGCCTCAATCGGAAGCTGAGAAAGAACAAAATTTTGACACCGATGAGGTAGAAATTGAGGATGAGACTGATCAACACTACCCAAGCCAACAAACAGATGATGACCTGCCTGATCTTGCTGATGTCTTCAAAACTGCTAACGCTGAGGAAATCAACAGAAGAGCTGAAGTTAGAGAACAAGAAAATGTTGACTTTGACTTAGAAAAATATCTGGGTGATAGAAAATCTAAGCAAGAGGAAAGAGAAGCTAGAAGAAAGAAATATCTACGGTTTCTGGAACGCCAGGCAGGCAAAGAAAAGAAGTCTGAAAGCTCACCGGAGTATACTAAGTTTTATAAAACACTGGGCAAGAAGACTCATGGTGCTATAGTTGGTTGGTGCTATATCCCTGAATTCAATGTTTATGCAATTAAAAGGGAAAGGGGAGTTGAATATTTCCAGAGAGCAAATGATATACAGACATTGCCATTTTATGATATTATACAACTTGCTCGTCTGCCCCTTTTGGATTGTGAAGATCAAGGTATGGCCAAATGGTTTGAGACATTGGTAAAGCGTGAGGCTCGGTTTGGATGGAAAAACTTAAAGCCATATGTGCCAGGTGTCAAAAGCCATTCAACAAAAATTGATCCATTGACAGGGAGGAAACTCAAAGTGTTAAATTGCAAAGCTCCTCAGTGTATGAAGAAGTTACCGTTGAAAACAATGCCTACAGATTGGAGTGCAAGGTTTAAATGGTAGTATTTCAACGAGAAGACAACTGAGGAAATGATTGTGTTGGATGATGAACTTTCTGGAGGGGAAACGATTAGAGTGTTCGATCATATGTGGATGAAGAATTTTGGAAAGAACGACATCACAGTTTTGTATTACAATCCAATCTTGTACAAGGATCAGTATATGGATTTGGCGTTGCAATTTCAAAAAGTCGTTCGTGTTTGTTTTGCATTTGACATCTATGCCGGATCGCAGGAAATCAAGTCTACTACATTGTGAAAGATAGAGAGTCATGTCATTTTTGCTTAGTGCAATTTTTGTTGATAGAACTAGGTCTTAGGGGGAGTTTGTTAGTGCATAATTGTAAATCCCTAGTTCTTATCAATCGAATATATAAATGTTTACTTGAAATGTTAATTCAAATGTGTTTTGATTAATAGTTTTCATGTTTATATATTCTAAGTGTTTACTTATATTTGTTTTAAGCCTACAAGTACTTAGTCATGTGTTGATTTGTGTTTGGAAGTTTAAGTATAAGTGAAGGTCACCACGTGCGTAGTGGATCTCACTACGTGCGTAGTGAAGTAGATAATTAAAGTTTAATTGAATATCATTAAAACACCCGGTACGTGCGTACTGGATTAACTACGTACGAATTGCACTGCATCACGTGCGTAGTGGAGGTTAATTACGGCAGAGGCGTGTTTAACTCAAATACCGCGTTTTTGTACGTATAAATAGTATTTTAACTGCGTTTTAGAGAGGGGAATCGTCCGTAATCGTCCATAATCACATATAAGCCTTCATAAGCCTGGGTAATCACGGGGGGAAAACCTACGAAAACATCAACTAAGTGTTGATTTCGCATCCAAGGGCAGCCTTAAGCATTCTGTGTGAGTTCTTAGTGTTGATCTTCGTCTTTCTCTGTGTGTTCTTCGTGATTTCTGTGTGCCGGACACCTAAGCAGATCCTTGAATCCTTAGGAGGTTTGGGAAATAGCTATTCCGCACTATTTCTCATCCTAGATCAGTCCTAGCATTAGGGTGTTAGTTTAGAACCCCCACGGTCCTACATGACTAGTTTAGTCGTTCTTAAATAAATTCTAAAAGGACAAAGTTATATATAACGAAATGGAGAAAACAAATAAGATAATATTTTAATTGACCAAAAGTTGTCGGTTTTAAGTTTTTGGAAAACTAGTAAAAGCCCGACATGAGATTTCATTCAAGTTTTCGAATGATGTCAGTTTTCTCAAAGTTTTTTTTTTGAAAAACTACTTTGGTCAAATAAATGTAATTAGATCATAATTCTCATTTTTAGTTAATAGGTATTAATCAAAAGGGTAAATGATAATATTTGAACAAATCAGGTTATGTGCTTAACAGCACAGTTTATTGTTTATATATTATAACTGCGTGGTTGTCTTTTATATATATAGTGTTTATATATAATTGCGTGGTTGTGATACATATAGCTATAGTTTTGCCTACTTAGGACTCGTTTTTCCTTTTCTTCTTTTTCTTTTGGTTTTGGGAAGGCCTGCGTGCCAATTTCAATCCCTTTCATATTTGTAATATTGCACTGGTTCGGGGAGGCCTGCGTGCCACTTACAACCCCATTCAATATTGTATTTGTAATAGATTAGTAGTAGTTTAAATCCCTCGACCGAAATGGACTCGAAGAAGGTGATGAAGTAAATGGCGTTCTTTACGCGAAGCACGGACACTTCGGGGAGGTGTCAAGGCTAGTGGGAGCAGCACATCAAGAAGGCGAATCCAAGTCATTTTATCCTTAGGTTTGACCTTAGGATTAGTTGGCAAAACTATAGGGTTTTATATGCTTATTATTATCTGCATGGTCGTGGTTCTTTTATTTACTGTTTTTCATATAGATATGTGACATTTATATGATGCTAAATAAAAAGGGATTTAATAACAGGTTGTTATTAAACAGTGAAAAACCACGTTTTATGACAAACTAGAATACGACTACAGGTTGCTAGTCGTGTTAGTTAAATTTTTATAAATTTAAAGTTTTGTCAAAATTATAAGTTTGGAACTTATAAAGGCCGTTTTGTGCACCTAGTTTAGGTACACATATAAATCGTATATTTTTTAAAACAGTTAGTTTTGAAATGGTTTTTCAAAAACTGGAAAATTAAGTTTTAAACTTAATTATAAAACGCAAGAAAATCTTAGATCAGTGTGCTACCCACCTAATGGTACACCCTTGCTGTTAAACGGTACTCGGGTGTCGGAAGTGCCCAAACCTTGGGCATCCGGGTTCAAATCATTACGGGAAGGGGCATGAAATATTTTGCGATAATCGGGAGTCCCGGCCAGAATTCATGCTGTCTTATGTGGTGTGATCTATTTTGGTGATAATCGGGAGTCCCGGCCCAAAAAGCACTAGAGTAGAGTTAAACATACTATACTAGGTCTAAGTGCTCTACGAGGTTCTAGGAGTCGTATCAGTTAGGTACGATTGGTACAGGGTGTTACCTACCAGAAATAACATGACTTGGCGGGAAGTGCCCAAACCTTGCGTCAAGTATGTGAAATATGGGTCCTAGGTCTAATATATATTATTTATGGGTTTGATGATATATGATTAGAAAGTTTATCTGCAATTACTAATTAAACCGAGTTTTTAATTTGTAGAAGGCAACAAATGTTACTAGTACTAACAATTTCTATCTCCGCTCCATCCTTGATAAGGACAAGCTTGCCGGTCCAAACTTTCTCACGTGGGAGAGAAATCTCCGAATCGTGCTTAGGCACGAGAGAAAGTGGCATGTCCTAGAACAACCTATAGGAAATCCTACTGCCAGCAAACTAGGGCATACGTCAGGGAGGCTTTTCAGAAGCGCTCCAATGACGCCCTGGATGTCAGCTGCCTCATGGTTGCAACTATGAGTCCAGAGTTGCAATATAGCATGATGGAGACTCCTGCCTATGACATGATCCGCCAGCTGAGGGACATGTTCCAGGAGCAAGCTCGCACAGAACGTTATGATGCCACCAGGGCATTTAACTCGTGCAAGATGGCTAAGGGGACCTCGGTCAGTAACCACGTCATGAAAATGAAAGGTTACATGGACAACCTAGAGAGACTTGGGCACCCAGTACCGTTGCAGCTAGCAACGGATACGATACTCAACTCGTTGTCAGATGACTATAAGCCTTTTATAGTCAACTACAACATGAGCAACATGAAGAAATCCGTGGCTGAGTTGCACTCTATGCTCAAGACTGCTGAGCAAAGTATCGGGACCAAGTCCAAGGACATTCTCATGGTGGGAAATGGCGGACATAAGAAGAGGAAGGGGCACAACGGAAAGGGAAAGGGCAAGGCCCAGCCCAGCCAGAATGCACCCGGGGCTAATAACGACAACAAGGGCAAGAAGCCGAAGCCGAACAAAGCAAGAACCGAGAATCGGTGCTTCAAGTGCGGTGAGGTCGGGCACTGGAAAAGAGATTGCCCCAAGGGTCACGAGGCAGGTGGCAAGGCTGGCGCCTCAGGTATCGTGTGAATAGCTTCTTTGTCACTTTCCACTTGTAAAAGTTTTTACGAGTATTCTAATGTCTTGCAATCGTTTATTGCAGGAGTAGATGGAAAGTGATGCGGCCCAGCATAAGGAGATCCCTCGTGCAGCTTACGGATATTATTAATAATTTCTATTTTCTAGTTTATTAAACTCCTTTAAGTTTATTTTTGAACATTTTATCTTGGTTGTTCTGGAAACTTTTGGATTGGTTTTATGGAAATTTCAATTATTCTGTTTATATCCGTGCACGTATTCTTATTTTATGGATCAGGATTAGTCTAGTTGTGACTAAAAGAATACCAATAAGTCAAGTCATGACTTGATTGGTGATTCATAATAATCCTATGCTATGATTTGTTGTAGTTACATAAATACTGGCTCCACTATACTAAACAAGTGTTGTTTATAAAATTAGATAGTTTTTCTAATTTTAACAAATGTTTAAATTCTTTGTGAAAAAAGTGAATGTTCAAAGTCTTGAACAAATGGAAATAATAGTCATTACTTCTAAGTAATAATAGTTTTTTAATAAAACATTTAAGATAGTATATCAAGGGAATTATATACTAAATGTTTTAAGGGAAAGAAATTCACAAGTGCTTTGCACTTATGATAAGTTTAATGAAACCACTTTCTGTAATTAGAAAGATGTATATATAGAGATCCAAGTTTTTGGTTTCATAAAAAAAGTTTCCTATAAAAAACTAAGTTCTAAAACATGTGTTTAGAACACAAGTTTTAGGCATGATAGTCAAGGATTGACTAAGGCCTAAAAGGATGTTTTAAAATAATGCACATTTTTATAAAAGATAGTGGGAGCATCTGACTAATATATTTATCAGAGTTAATAATATTTTTTAAACCAGTGTGATAAATACAAGATTGAATCTTTAGAGTATATATAATTATCGGATGATTTTAGAAGTTATCTAAAATAATAAGTTCTTGAGGAAGGATTAATCCGAGGAATGCATGACTTATTGAGAGGTACTCAATAAAGATATCATTGCAAGTTTTTTGAGTCAAGTTATGACTTGAATAAAATTATACACATTCTAAAGTGTTTCAGTAAGTCAGCTTAATTAAATATTGTTGGTTGGTCAACGTTAGAAATGATGAAATAGGATGTTCTTAAACATTCTTAGTAATGACATTAGATTAGTGTTGGTATACACACGGAATCTAATTTCGTGGTTCTTACAAGTAGGTGTAAGAAAGTTTTATCATTTCAAATGGATAATAAAATCCAGTATATCTACAAATGTAATTAAAGTTTTAATTACCGAAAGGTTGTTTTATAAAATCATAAACTTAGAAGTTATTTCCAGTTTCTCCAAGTTTAAGGAATTTTATAAAATAAGTAAGTCTAGAATTATTCTTAGGTTGAAAGAACGAATTCTAGCAAAACCAAGAAGGAAGTACTTCAGGGTGCTAGTATTGAGTTTTAGGTTTATAATCTTATTATTTTTCCTTTTAAAATTATTAGTAATTCAGATATACACCGTGAATCGAGTCAATGAAATGGTAGCAATTATGCACCTTTATTTGAGGGCGGAATATGGAAGGGTGTAGAAATTAGTTTCATTATTATTCACAATTTTGTATGTTTTGATTCATCCAGAATTAAACTAGGTTTATTCAAAACATTATCCGTAACTACTTATCGTGGTGGGAACTATGATAGGGATAAAAGTCATCACAATTTTGGGGTAGATTCGAAAGTATGACGAATATTGCTGCAAAAAGTTTTGCGGACCAAAATTGACGGATATTCGTTAGGGTTACGAATATTGGATTGACCCACTGTGATAAATACTTCGTGGATTTGTGTCAAAAGTATTTACCACATAGGTTATCCTTAAGCCTGAGGTATCTGGTTTGGGATGCGGTAACTGTTGTCTTCTTAGCGCGTTTTAACGCTACGCCATAACAGGGTGGTCATAAGGAACGTGTCTAGATTCAGTGGGAGCCGTATTTCCAGATGCAAATACGCAAGATGGTAATTGCACCTTCTTTTTAGTAGATATATTTCCGGGCCCCTTGACTGATTAGAGAAACTGGTAAGTGCACGGCCGTGCCCAAACGAACTGGTCTGTTCTTTGTCGTTTATCACGCAGTTTTGAAATCAAGTATGTCATGAACCAAATTTTTGAGTCTCTGAGTTGACTTACTCCATTCTTATGCTCAAAATTGAAATATCGCGCTGCAAGGGACAAACCTATATATATGCATGTATGTATATATAAAAACGTACCCATTCATGAACAGGGAGTTTATGATAGTTTAGTTTATAAACAATTAGTTTATAACAGGTTATTTCTAAGCAGGTTGCCTATGAAGTTTTATCAAAAGTTACTTTGGGGTATAAGAGTTCTTATAACCTGGTTACCCTAAGTGTCTGGCTAGGGACCTCCTTAGGCTAACAATGTGCAGTAACTATTACTTATCTTGCACAAGTAGGAGTCTGTTGGATTATGTGCAGAGATAATTAATGGGCATATTGTATCCAATGTTATAAGAGACTAAAGGGTCACACTGCTACACACCCAAATCAGAACAGTTGGATTTCACTATAAATCTGTGTGGAAATAATTAATCAGATTGGATTAATTATTAAAGAGAAAAAGTAAATAATTAATCAGTAGTGTTAATTATTGAAAAGAGAGAAATAAATAATTAATCAGTTTGTATTAATTATTAGAAAAGAAATAAATAATAAATAGTTATTTATTATTTATAAGAGAAATTAAATATCAAGTTTTAATATTTAACGGACCAGTTAATTAATAGTTAATTAATTAACTAGTAAAGTCCAGGGGGTCAAAGTGAGAAGGTTGAAAGTTTAATTAAAACCAATGGGCTTTTAATTAAACGGGCTTAGGTCCATTTAATCCTTATATATATCCTTAAGCCTTAAGGATTAAAAAAGAGACAACAAGGGATTAAGGAACATAACCCTAGCCACCATACCAACACTCTCTCTCGATCTCGTCTCTCTCTCTCACGTCGCACTCTCTCTCTCGTCGTTCAACTCGAAACCGAAGGAGAAGAACACCCGAGGGTGTTTGCGATTGTTGATCGACGCATACACACACACTCTTGTTTCGAGTGTTGAAGTTTTGGTAATCCAGGAGCGGTCAAGTAGCCAGTTCCAAGGAGGTGTAGTAGTGGTGGACTTATTTTAGCAATCCCATTGGTTATTGTTCAGGTATATTTTCTTATAACCTTGTCTATGGATTGTTGTAATTTAGAAGCTATGTTGATCAATTGATTTTAAGATCCTAACCCTTTTTGGGGTTTAGAGGGTTGTGTTCAATCCAGTTCCGCTTTTAGGATTGAACCAGTAGAATTATACCCATGTTTGACCAGTTTGTGTCATTGGGTGGTTTGGTCAGATCAAAACCCTTCAAAAAAATCATCATAACACCCCTTTTTGAATCAAAAAGGGAATTTTAGTGTAAGTTCATACATCCCACGAACACGATGAACATTTTATGAGATTTTTGAAATATTTTTGCATCAAAGGGTTCCTTATGCAACCCCAATAACCATCGTAAACTTAGATTGAACACATACGTTCATTTTGGTTATCAAAATTCCATCCTAAGGTCCGATTTTCCTCATCGCAGTCGGCTGTTCTATGCTCAAAAAGTACCATTTTAACTTAAAATTTCAACAATGTAAATCGTACAAGTTGTTACCTATAAGATTATGAGTGTTTTGATTCTAAGAATGCAAATTTTAGCAGAGAAACGAGAGGATTTGCGTGATTCAAGTAACCAAAATCGGGAGAAAACTTAGAACTTTTTGAATTCTGATCGTGTGAGGGAACTGATGGGAATGATGGGATGGTTATAAAGTAACAAAACACGTGTCAACATTTGATTGGACCACTCTGTTATTCTTGATTTGTTTACATTCCATCAGCGCTGAAGTATTCAAAGAAGATTTCAGCACAAGAAGCTATCTGAAGTTTTGCCTCATCAACTTTAATAATGCTCATCTGTAGGGCTGAAAGTTTCATCACTGAAACTTTCAGTCAAGGTTTACTGAAGTTTGTCTTCAGCAAATGGTCCCCTCGGTGACGTTATCAACTCTCTCTTTCAAGATGGTTTTGCATGAGGAAATCTGTTACTTATCAGTTTACAAGATTGTGACGTGTGTCACTATTTCAACGACTAAGATTGATAAGGGAAATGTATAAATACTCTTCTCTTTGTTTAGAAGAGTGAGCTTGCTTATTCTGTATGTTCAGATAGTAAGAGCTTTGTGCGTCTGTTTTCAACTCAAGTTTGTCCTTGAGATTTTCATTGAATTTAAGAAGTCTGTTCTTCTTAAATTCTAGTCTGTAAGTTTGTTATATCAATATTAACAACCGTAGACATTTCTCACTGTTCTTATAATTACTATTTCCGCACTTATATTTCTTTAAGATAGTATTATTCACAATTTGGGAACAACAATTGGTATCAGAGTAGGTTCAAATTCTTCTATAATTTGAGATCTGCCGAGATGTCTAAAGTTGATTATAATGACAATGGGTCTTCTGGTAAACCACCAAAGTTTTCTTCCAAAAACTATTCCAGCTGGAAAGGAAGAATGCTTCTCTATCTCGAGAACCTGGATACCATGTCTCTGTCTGTTCTAGAAAATGGTCCTATCATTCCAAAAACCATTTCACTTATGAGTGAAGAAGGTGAACTACTGGAATCTCTTCCAAAACCAAGAAACCTGTGGACTGATGAAGACAGAAGACAGGTAAACTTGGATGCTAAGATTCGAAACAACATTGCAATATCAATTCCCAATGATATCTATCATACCATCTCCAATCTGAAAACTGCAAAGGATATGTGGGAAACCTTGTGCATAGCATACGAAGGAACTGAAGAGGTGAAGTAGAACAAAAGGACGAATGTCATCAGGAAGTACGAAAGTTTTTGTGCTAAAGAATCTGAGACTCTCACTGAAGTTTATACCAGGTTTACCTGATTGCTGAATGATATGCTAGAGGCTGGTGTTCAGAGAGAGAAGATTCAGTTTCTCAACAGATTCCTGGATGCTCTCCCATGTGAGTGGGACACTATGTGTCTCGTTCTCAGGACTAACAACAAGCTGAAAAAATTGGATATGAGAAAGCTGTATGCCATACTACTGAATGATGAGCAAACTGGAGTTCAGAAACTGGCGCTTAAGAGATCAGCTAAGAAGAGCTTAGCTCTTATGGCAGAAACTGAAGTACCAGCTCAACAATTCTCTGATGATTCTAACACAGAGACAGAGAATGACTGGGAAGCTGAAAGTGAAGGGAGTCATCCAGATTTCAAGGTTGAACGAGCCTTCATAATGAAGAACTTCAGCAAGTTCTTAAAATTCAAGGCTAAAACTAATGATCAAGGGTCAGGAAGCTTCAAATCCACTACTGATAGATCAAAGCTGGAATGTTACAAATGTGGTAGACTTGGTCACTTTGCTGCTAATTGTGTTGTCAAAACCTCATCAAAGGGTTATCCATCAAAGGCTGACAATTACAAGTCTAAGTACAAGACACTGAAGCTGAAAAATCAAAGTTCAACTGAAAAGAAGAAAGAGAAGGCAATGATAGCTGGAGAATTGAATTGGACAAACTCTGAAACGTCTGATGATGATCAAGAGTCTAAAGAAGCGATGTTTGCTGAAGAATTCTCAGGGTGTGCTAAGCCCTACATGTGTCTGATGGCTACTGAGAGCCAGTTCAAGAAAGACCTAGCTACTGCTGAACGGTTGAGTTCAGCTGAAGGATGGAATTCCTCTATGATGTATAAGGTATCAAACTTTCAGAACTATGAGTCTAATGAGAAAAATGATATATTTGCTTATTTGGTGTCTAATTTAATTTCTGCACATGATGAACAAGACAAAACCAAGAAAATCTTTTCTGATTAACAGAACCTAATTCAGAAAACTGAAACTGAGAATGATACTCTTGTTCAAGAGTCCTATGCCTTGAAATGTCATCTAGAGTTGTTAGCAAATGAACTAAAAAAAGACTAAAGCTGAGCTCTCTTTAACAAACGATAAACTCCAAGATCGTCAGTCTATCATTGAACTCTGGCTCAGTCCTAATAAACTTGCTTTTGAGAGTATCAATCATCAAATGATCATTCAGAGAGAAAGTGTTGGGTTAGGAAAAATCAAAGAAGCTGCCTCGTTTAGCAAAAAGTGTAAAACTGTCGATGAAATGTTTTTCAGTGAGTTCACACGTAAAAAGATAGGAAACTCAGATATGCTATATAAAAGATTTACTAAGGTAGCCAGTGAAGTTCCTGAGTTCAATGAGGAAACAAATTCTGAAATTAGAAACATACAGTTGTCTTCCGATAACTTGTATGAAAATCAGAATAATTCTCAGCAAATTTTTTCCAATCCTACTGAATCTGAACTTACGGTGATCACTGAACCTGAATTGATTACTTCAAATGAACCTGAACCCATAGCCTTCACCAAAGCTGAATTCCCTTCAGTTCACATCATCACTGAACCTCTGCTAGCTAAAGCTTCACTTGATTCCAATTCTTCAAAACATAGTCAGAAGTTAAAAAGATCAATAACACAAAGTGCTCAGTATGAAAAGCCAAAATCAAAAAGGTTGAGCAAATTTAAAAAAATTGAATCAACACTGAAGATAATGATGAATCAGTTAAAACAGTTAACTAGATCTAATTCTAAAAAAGATAGCACCAAACATCAAAAGGATACCAAATCCACACGAAAATGTTATAAATGTGGTATTAGAGGTCATGAAGCCAAAACATGTGAATCTCCTGTTGCTACTTGTTGCACTTCTTCTGAGCCCATCAGCAGGTGGGTTCACAAAATGGTCTAATTCTTTGCTAACTTGTGCAGGGAGGTCAAGGAAATAACACTTGGTACCTTGACAGTGGATGCTCCCGTCACATGACTGGATGCAAATCGTTACTAACAAAAGTTACTCCAGTCGATGGTCCACAAGTTATGTTTGGTGGAGGTAATTGTGGAAAAACAGATGCTTACGGTCAATTGAAGAACTGTGTGATTCATATCAAGAATATCGCTCATGTCACCGGACTTGAGCATAATCTGATAAGCATAAGTCAGATGTGCAATGCAGATTATTCCGGTCTTTTCAAGAAATAAAAGTGTTCTATCAGAAACAAAGAAGGCACTGAAGTCCTTCAAGCCAAGAGAATAGATAACATGTATGTTCTCGATTTCAATTCAGTTACTTCTCCCTTAGATGTATGTTTTATCTCAGAGTCAGTCAAAGAACTACATTGGTTGTGGCACAAAAGGTTGTCTCATCTGAATTTCAAAAATATGAGTAAACTTGCACAAGGGCAACTAGAAAAAGGGTTGCCTAAGATTAGTTATGTAAAAGATAAAGTTTGTCATGCTTGCGAGAAAGGAAAACAAAAGAAGTCTGTTCACAAATCAAAGCACTGTGATTAGAACAACAAAGCATTTCAGTTGCTTCATATAGATCTCTTTGGTTCAGTCAGCACTCCAAGTCTCAGTGGTAAGAAATACACTCTTGTAATTGTGGATGAATATACACGTTTCACTTGGGTATTCTTTCTGTCTAAAAAGAGTGAAATTGCTGAGATCATAATTAGCTTTATCACAAGAATGAATCGTCAGTACGATATTCATATCAAACAGCTAAGAAGTGATCATGGTACTGAATTCAGAAACAGAACTCTTGAGGACTTCTGTGAAGAGAATGGGATTGTTCAGAATTTTTCAGCTGTATACACACCACAATAGAATGGAGTTGCTGAAAGAAAGAATCGTACACTAATCGAAGCTGCACGCACCATGCTTGCTGAAGCAAAGATATCATTACATTTCTGGGCTGAGGCCATCAACACCGCATGTTACACACAGAACAGATCATTGGTTGTCAAACGACACTCGAAAACTCCTTATGAATTGTTGCACAACAAGATTCCAAATGTTGGTCATTTGAGAATCTTTGGCAGTACATGCTTTATTCTGAATAGTAAGGATCGCCCGAGCAAGTTTGCACCCAAAGCTGATGAAGGGATATTTCTTGGGTATTCTAGCATCTCAAAGGCATATAGAGTGTTCAACTACAAAAGCAATACAATCTTTAAAACAATGGATGTCACATTTGATGAATTAGATCTTCAGTTAAGATACTCAGATCAAAACACTACAATTTCAGATGACTGGGATGCACTGCTTTCCTCTCCATTCGAAGACACTTCAGCTGCTCAGCCACCCGAAACAGCTTGCGATGATTATGATGATAATGGCATACCTCCTGTTACTCCAACACCCATTTCAGTGGACACATCCTGTAAAACACCCATTCCTGAACCCATTAACCACCAAGTACCACTGATTAAATTTGATTCTCAGTCTCCATCTTCAACCGAAGTTCCCGCTGATCTTTTTATTGAAGTAAACTCTCCCATTCCTGAATCCCTAACTGAATCACTTCAAGTTCAAAATCCAATACCTCCTAACACAAAAAGGACTAAATCTCATCCCATTGATCAAGTAATTGGAGATTTAAATGAAGGGGTTCGTACTAGAAGATCTGTTACAACTGGCTTTTGTATGTTTGCTGAGTTCATTTCTCAAACTGAACCAAAGAAAGTTAATGATGATTTAAAAGATTCCCACTGGGTTTCAGCAATGCAAGAGGAACTGAATGAATTTACAAGGAATAAAGTCTGGAATCTCGTTCCACCTCCTTCGAATCAGTCTGTGATAGGAACCAAATGGGTTTTCAGGAACAAGAAAGATGTTCAGGGGTAGTAATTTGGAACAAAGTAAGATTGGTTGCCAAGGGATATTTTCAGGAAGAAGGAATAGACTATGATGAGACATTTGCTCCTGTTGCACGAATGGAATCAATTCGCATATTTCTTGCTTTTGCTGCTCATAAAGGATTCAAAGTTTATCAAATGGATGTGAAATGTGCTTTTCTCAATGGAGAACTGAAATAAGAGGTATATGTTCAGCAACCTCCTGGTTTTGAAAATCCTAAATAACGAAATCATGTATACAAGCTAGACAAAGCACTGTATGGATTGAAACAAGCACCTCGAGCCTGGTATGATACTCTCTCAGCATATCTTCTCAAAAAGGGCTTCCAACGAGGTACAATCGATAAAACTCTCTTTCTTGGTCGGGAAAAAGGTGATTTGCTTCTTGTTCAAATTTAAGTTGATGACATAATATTTGGGTCTACTAATGAAAATTTGTGTAAGGAATTTGAAAGAATCATGACTAAAAAGTTTCAAATGAGTATGATGGGTGAACTAACTTACTTTTTGGGTTTTCATATTAAGCAAACTGAAACTGGTATTTTTATCAATCAAGGAAAGTATATTTCTGAATTACTGACCAAGTTCAAATTCACTGAATGTATAGTAATAAAAACACCCATAGCTCCCAAAACCAAGTTAACTACTGATCTTGATGGAAAAGCTGTTGACTTTTGCCTACTTTTCGAGGGATGATTGGTTCTTTGCTTTATTTAACCACTAGCAGACCTGATATCATGTTTTCTACATGTTTATGTGCCCGATTTCAAGCAAATCCAAAAGAGTCTCATATGTCTGCTGTGTCAAGGATCTTCGGATATCTGAAGGGTACTCCTCATCTGGGTCATTGGTACCCCAGAGACTCAGGTTTTGATCTAATGGGTTTTTCAGATTCAGATTATGCAGGTTGTCATTTGGACAGAAAAAGTACTACTGGTGGATATCAATTGCTTGGGCACAAATTAGTCAGCTGGCAAAGCAAGAAACAAAACTCCATTTCTTTATCTACCGCTGAAGCTGAACTCCATTTCAGCAGAGAGTTGTTGTGCTCAAATCTTGTGGATTCAGCATCAGCTTGCTGACTATGGTGTTTTTTTTCAAGACTCCTATCTACTGTGACAACACCAGTGCCATAGCCATTTCAAACAATCCTGTGCTTCATATGCGAACAAAACATATGATGTTCGTCATCACTTCATCAAAGATCACATTGCTAAAAATGATATTGAGCTCTACTTTGTCCCAACTGAACATCAATTAGCTAATATATTCACAAAAGCTCTGGATGAACCACGATTCAATTATCTTGTTTCTGAACTCGGTATGCTGAACTTCTCAACTGAAATATGATCGACTGAACTTCTCCACTAAAAGTCTTCAGCTGACTGAATTTCAACTGACAGGTAAGTCTTCCTTTTCCTTATGTTAATAAAATATTGGCTGGATTTATGTACATTTTGTTTACTCGATTTATCTTTATTTGGGGTAGCATTTATTACAGCCGTCATTTCATGTTCAGTTTTCATACCAAATAATGATTACTTCTTTTATTTATTTATCCTTGCTTTTCTCCTTGTTAATCTCATCAGCTTCACACTCACCTTCCTTCATCATTTTCCTCCCTTTCTTTCTTTCTTTACTTTCACTTTCTTCATGGAGATCGTGTTCGTAGTTGTCAATCATTCATTTATGTATACCATCACCATTCGGATCAACAACATAGGGCTTGGAGAAACGGTGCAAATCGCTGTAAATCTTCTTGATTAATCATCATTGGCGATCTTCTTTTGGCATGGACACACTATTCAATCATCCTCTTTTGGCTATTTAATTTAGCTCATTTTTGTTTGTATGCTCCATTGTAAATGTATTGTCTAAATCTATCATATTAATGGATGAAGTTCATACGTTGTGTTCTGTGTTCTTTTTTCAATAAGTCAATGTAATTCTTAGTTATTTTCACTTAATGTTGTTTCCCTGAAATACCCTGATTAACGGCCTTTCAGTTAACAATTATTAACTGTTAATAAATAAAAATTATAAACATCTGCAATTTACATCGGTTAGTGCTTTTTCATTTTAACTATGGTTAGTTTTTGCGGTTTCATCCAACGGTTGAATACCAATTAAATTGGAACAAATTTTGAACTCACCGTTCTTTTCTCTTTTCTATGTTAACCGCTCTCCACACCTATATAACGCTCCATCATCTTTTTCTTTCTTCTCTCTACTGTTTCTAATTTTCCTTCGACATACTTTTTCTTCTCTCCCTCACCATGTCTCGCCCAGCAACCTTGTGTGTTCGTCTTCCTGCTTCAGTTGTCCCAATCATCTCCAATGATGAAATCGTTCACAAATCGAACAATATCTCTGTGTCCCTCTCTCCTGTTCCTGCAAAATAAAAATTCTTCAATCTTATCAACTTTCTCCGCCATTGCCCTATCAACTATGCTTTGACCACCCAAATCCCCATGTTTGAAGAACATCTTTGTGAATTTTGGATGACTGCTAATGGCATCGATGAGACATCTGACAACCCCAAAATCTCTTTCACTCTACTGAACGGCAAGCAAAAATGTCGTATTGATAAATACCTTCTTGCTAAGTCTCTTCGTCTACCCACTGATGATGAGTCTCCCTGTGTTCCTTTCACAAAATCAGCAAAGGATCTTATTACTGAATACCTGAAGCTTCCTGCTACTTCCTACATCAAAGGAAAAACCCTAGTCAGGAACAAGCTCCCAACCGTCTGGTGCAGTTTCTTCAGTATCCTTTCCTTTTGTATGACTGCCAAAACAAGAGGAATGGATCAAGTGGCTGAGAATGTGCTGAGTCTAGGTCATGCACTGATGTATGACACAAAGGTCAACTATGCTGCTTTTTTCTTCAATCTGCTTCTCTCCCTTATCAAGATGAAAAAGAGAAATTCCCACATTCCTTTTCCTCGATTTTTATCTTTGATGTTTTGTCAACTGCTCCGACGATCACATTATTATTCAGCTACGCATTCAGTTGAGTTGTCTTCTCTCCCTACCTCTGTCTGGACCAGGACTAACTCTGCTGATCCCATACCACTCACTGAAGCCATGCTGGACTATGCACGCATGGACGGTTCTCCTGCTATTTCAGTCCGCCCTTCACCTTCTGCTGAAACCACTGCACTGCCTTCAGTTTCAGAGGCCACTGAACAGCCTGCTGCTCCTTCCATTGCACAAATACCCGCTTCAAAGAAAAGGAAGCACCTGCTCCAAGGAACATCTGATGCAAGTCCTGCTGCTAAATCAAAGAAACTGAAGCGTAATACTCCATTTTCTACTCCTGCTTCCTTTGCCTCAACACCTGCTGATACAACTGCTGCTGAACCACAAAGACAAGTTCGTCCCAAAGGCTCCTCCACAGAGCGTTCCGCGCCTCCAACAAAAGCCACGATGATCATTCTTAATCCGATCTCCACTGTAAGTCCTCTCCCCTCTGCTCAAATTAGTTCGCTGGCATCACAGACCCTTAGTAATCTAGTCGTCCCAACTAGTTTACTGGTCCGCAAAATTGCTCATGATGTATCGGCTCAACACCAGACCGAAACTGAAGCACAACCATCTCAGCCCGCACAGAGTTCAGCTATACCAACTGAACTTGGGTTTGCCTTTGCAACTCATGATGCATTTGTCAACCCATTTATTAAAGTTGCTAAATCACCCACTACCAATGACGAGTGTAAATCTCCCTCACACTCTGAGGCTCTAAGGACCAGTGATGATGAGACAATCACAATCTCAACTAAGGTTCTCGCCACTTCAGTTGCAGTTAATCCCCCTGCTTCAGATGCTACCACTAATGTTAACGTTTCAGTATCACCAACTGAAATCGCAGTTCAGCCACAATCCCTTGATGGATCAGTAGTCCGAACTGATCCTATGGATTTTGCCAATACATATGATCTCTCAGAACTACAACAATCTGAGCCTGATGTATTTTCCCTCCGTGATGAATCAGCCAAACCATCTGATTTTGAGAGACCCTTGACTCATGATGTTTCAGCTATCCCTGACACTGAAGTCATTCCTTTCTCTACCACCTTGGCCACTGATGGTTCAGCTAACCCAACTGAACCTACGGCTATTTCTTTTGCTCATGAAGATGTAGTTATACGCAAAACTACTACTGAAGCACAGACCATTTTAGCCCCTGATGATTCATTAAACCCAAATGTTTCTATGACTAACTCTGCCCCATCTCCACCTATTAATTTTAAAAATTTAAACAAAGAACAAGGTCTCATTTGGGATCCTGTTTCTGGTTTTGAGTACTCTGTCAATCTTCTTCCTCCGACTGGCAATCAAACTCATCTTGATCAACTGATGGCTTATGGGAAGGAAATCTCAACTGAATATAATGTTCAGTTTCCTTCTCTCACACACGTACTCTCTGCCAAATCAGTAACCGATCCTCACGACGGTTCTGACAAAACTGACACCTCCTCTTCCTCTACTGATCATGATTTACTGGCTGAATCAACCACCCCTTTGTCTTCTCCTATCTTTCATTCACCCAATGAGGTTGATGATGACTCCATGTCTGTTCTTGAAGCCTACTCAAAGCTTGATGATTCCACTCGTCTTTTTCACAGTCACGTCACTAAAGAATTTCATAGGTTCCATGTTCAGCACATGTCTAATGTCAACTTTGCTGATGAAATTAAACTTCTTACTGCGTTTTTGGTTGATTATATCAGTACCTTAAACAAGGAGTTTCAATTTCACAACCAACTTAGGGTCACTCTCTTCAAACAACTTCGTGACTATATTGCCAAAGGTAATAAACGTTACGAGGATGTGTTATCTCAGCTTTCCTCATCTCAGTCATCCCTCTCTGAGTCTCTTCCCAAATTTCAAGCCCCTTTTCTAAAGTCATTCTCTGACACTATCTCGAAACTCCAAGATTCTCTGAAAGTTTATCCTTCAAAACGCTATCTTCAGTCCTATCACAAAAAGGTAGTTATGAAAGATATGCAACGTATGATGGTCGCCACACTGAACAAACACATTGTTCCAAGATTGCAAAGAATAGAAGCTGCTACAGTCTCCTCCTCAGCTTCTAAGGGGGAGAAAATTTTGAAATCTTCAGTTGTGGCTAAAGCTATAAGAGGTCAGATCAAGAAAAGGAAAACAGAGTCGTTACGAGATAAGGAAGAAATTCGTCGGCTGCGACAAACAATTGAGGAATATTCAGTAATTAGAGATCAAAATGAAAAAGAAAGGGAAGAGTTACACATATTGTTTGAGGAATCTCTTAGTGAACCTGGTGATGAAGGCAATACTAAATTCTCTGAAAGGTCTTCTCCTGAACATGTCTTTAATATGATGATTCAATCCTCTCCTCAGAAATTCATTCAACCTGAAACAGCCTTGATAATATATCCCAATGCACCTCATACTGATGGTAGTTCGATCTCTACATCTGAAACAAAGATAAATGTTGATGTTCTTAGTCCAAAGGAACTAACCTCCAACATTCTGAAACCATCATACTTAGAGCAGATCCCGTTGATAATTCCCAAAACTGAGTTCACTTCAGTTATCAGTGAGAAAGCTACCTCACCTGTCAGAAATCTTGATAAAGGTAAAGGTGTTGCAGATGACACTGAAATCGTGAAACCTAATGCTATCAACACTGAAAAACTATTGTTTGACAGTATAAAGGCTATCAGAAATCAGGTGTCCAACACAGGGGGAGGAAAGTCTGAACATCAGGTTACTGAAGAAGAAGAAGCTGCTTCTTTTGGGATGACTGTGGAAGAGTTTAGAAGAGAAAAATAGATAGCTGAAGAAAGAGCCAGATTACTAAGTCTATCTGAAGCTGAAGCATTAAAGACAGCTGAACTTGAAGCTGAACAACAATAGGAAAAGAAGAAAATGTCTCCTCAGTCTCTTCAACTTGCTGTTGAACGAAAAGTTAAGGAGGAAAGAATCAAAAAGGAGAAAGCTAAACTGGTCAGAGAACAGAGTTGATCCTGATCCAATCACAGCAGTCAGGGTTACCAAAGATAAACGTGGAATCATAGTAGAGATTGCAAGAAATAAAAATCGCCTCAAGGTTCAGTATGTCTCCAATACCAATCTTACAAAATTCAGTCTGTCTGAATGGGTTGAAATTGGAAAGTGTCTGAACAAACTGAAACTAACAGAACTGGTTAGGACAGTTAAAAGAAGGTTTTCTTATCTACAAGAGTCCTATGATAATCTGAAGAAACATTTGCAACCTTCTGAAGGTGACTCTGAAAATCCAGAAAAGGATAAACCATTAAAGAAAAGAAGAAGGTCTTCTAGGAGATCTGAAGAAGAGATCATAAAGCTTATGGCCACTGGTGTTCTTCCAAACTGTAGAAATATGGATTGTTCAATCCCTCCAGGCTTCGTATTCATTGATAAACAGGTTCTTGAAAATCCTAGAGGATTTTTCTTCAAAGATGCTTATGAAAGACCCAGGTTTCAGAGAATATCTGAACTGGACAATGCTGATTGGATGCATCTGGAAGTTATTTCATCCTACTTTGATTCAAGGGATCCTGAAACAGCTGATATTCGACTGAAGATTGTAAAACTGTTTGAAGACAAGAAGCCTAGATATCCTGAAACTGATATATGGGAAGAAAAGGTCAATGTTCTAGAAAGCACTCAAGGGCTCAAGCCTTCAAGAAGCTCTTAATTCTCTGTGTATCTTATATTCTTGTTTTTATTACTCTTGTAAATCTGAAAAACACAAAAACATTGAAAAATGAAAAGAATCCAAAAACAGTCAGTCTGTATCATGTACATAAGAGTTCATTTATGTAAATAGTTCTATTTGTTTATTCTTTGTAAATAATGATGGATTATAAACAAATAGGGGGAGATTTTTAGTCTTGATTTGTTTACATTCCATCAGCACTGAAGTATTCAAAGAAGATTTCAGCACAAGAAGCTATCTGAAGTTTTGCCTCATCAACTTTAATAATGCTCATCTGTAGGGCTGAAAGTTTCATCACTGAAACTTTCAGTCAAGGTTTACTGAAGTTTGTCTTCAGCAAATGGTCCCCTCGGTGACGTCATCAACTGTCTCTTTCAAGATGGTTTTGCATGAAGAAATCTGTTACTTATCAGTCTACAAGATTGTGACATGTGTCACTATTTCAACGGCTAGGATTGATAAGGGAAATGTATAAATACTCTTCTCTTTGTTGAGAAGAGTGAGCTTGCTTATTCTGTATGTTCAGATAGTAAGAGCTTTGTGCGTCTATTTTCAACTAAAGTTTGTCCTTGAGTTTTTCATTGAATTTAAGAAGTCTGTTCTTCTTAAATTCTAGTCTGTAAGTTGGTTATATCAATATTAACAACCTTAGACATTTCTCACTGTTCTTATAATTACTATTTCCGCACTTATATTTCTTTAAGTTAGTATTATTCACAATTTGGGAACAACACACTCTCGGTAAAAACGCGGTCTATTGAGGCAATCACATGGTAAAAACATGCGGTCTATAGACCCATGCAATTGCTCTGAAATTCGTATCTGAATGTGCTAACACTGATGTATCGCGTGCGATTAGCCTTTGGTTTTACTATCGCATGTGATTAAACAATGGTTCAAGGTTTGAACTTCAACTGTTTGTTTCGGAAATCTATGCAATTGACTTTTTGTTCTCTATCACATGCGATTAAAAGAAGGTTGACAGCTCACTAACTAGCCAAGTGTGCTAGTACTTTCTATCGCATGTATGCTTAGAAAATCCATGCGATAGCCCTCTGTGCGATTAAGCCTTTCTTGTTTGTCAAAGACTTAGAAAAATTTGGTTGTTTTGATTCAAATAGATTGTATGCGATAAAAACTTCTTCGTGCGATTGTTTTTCTATTGAACCAAACATTTAGTAATTTTTCTGAACATTTAAAATATCTGAGTTTTTTAGAATGAAAAATTAATTTTCCAGATATTTTGATTTGACTTTTGTTAAACACCCTCCCCCTAGACTACAACATTATATTTAGGGTTCAGAGGGTAGTATCAGCCTTATCTCTGTATCCTAACAGGGTTATTCAGGCACCATTGGGTACTCCTGAAGCACACACTTTAGGTCGCTGGATTTGCTATAGTTACAGGTGTTACTTGGGTGTGGAGTTACTGTTGGAGGCTTCACTTCTTCAATCTGTGAATCGGAAACTTACTGCTATGAACCGGTAAAGCTTGTGAATCGGAAACTCACTGCTATGAACATGTACAACCTGTCAATCGGAAACTCACTGATATAAAGAAGTAAAATTTTGAAGAAAAGGTTTGTGTTTAGAGTTTCTATATGTATGTGTCTATTGTATTTCTCCCCCTACACATATGCATTATGTGTAGTTTTGTCTCCCCTACACATATGCAGTATGTGTATATTCAGATAGACACTCCTCTAAATAAAGTATATGTGATCTGTACAAGAAACAAACTGTACAATACCTACTCTAAACAATAAGACATAAAGGAGAAATAAAGCAACAGTATGTTATATTTTTAAATTTAGCATGCCTAACTTGGAAACCAGCTCAGTAAATTGACTTTCGTCTAATGGTTTGGTAAACAAGTCAGCCAGCTGATTTTCTGTCTCAACATACTGGAGCTCTATTAGACCTTTCTCTACGTTATATTTTTATGAAGTGATAACGGATATCAATGTGTTTGGTTTAGGGTGGTGTACCGGATTGCATGAGATGGCTATAGCAGATTGGGAGTCACATAGTAATGGAATTTTGTCAGAACTCAAGCCAAAGTATGATAACTGTGTACATATCGAGAGGCTTTGAGAGCAGCATATTGCAGCGGCAACATACTCAGCTTCGGCAGTAGAAGTGGAAACGCAGTTTTGTTTCTTGGAGGCCCAGCAGACTAACCGATCACCCCGGAAGTGTGCAATGCTAGATGTGCTTTTTCTATCAATCATGCAATTGGCATAGTCAGCATCGGAGTAAGAATGAAGGTCAAGATTTGAATATTTGGGATACAATAGAACAAGATGCATGGACCCTTTGAGATATTTGAAAATCCTCTTGACTGTTTGGAGATGTGACTCTTTGGGATTAGCCTTGTACCAAGCACAAAGACAAATAGAAAACATGATGTCAGGACGACTGACGGTGAGATACAGTAACTATCCAATCATCCCACGAAAAGTTTGGAGATCTACTGGAGATCCATCAAGGTCAGCTAACAGCTTTGTCTTAGCTGCCATGGGAGTGGATAAAGGTGCACAGTTAATCATATCATAGTTCGATAAGCTGTGAGACATATACTTCTTCTTTAAGAACACCATTGAGAAAAGTTGTCTGCACATCCATTTGGAAGACACGGAATCTTCGAGAGGCAGCATAGGCGAGAAATAATCTGATGGCTTCAATGCGAGCAACGGGGGCAAAATTTTCGTCATAGTCAATGCCCTCTTGTTTATTGTAACCTTTAGCTACCAATCTAGCTTTGTTTCGAACGACCACTCCATCCGAATCCTGTTTGTTCTTGAATACCCACTTAGTTCCAACAACAGATTTACCATTAGGAAGAGGAACTAATCTCCAGACTTTGAGGTAATCAGATTGGTGTAGTTCTTCCTGAATTGTAATTACCTAATCTGGATCATCCAGTGCCTCATAAGTTTTGGTGGGTTCAATGATACTCAGAAAACCTGAAAATTGGCATTCATTAGCTGTTGATGCACAAGTTTAAACGCCAACTGAAGGGTCTCCTATAATATCAGTTTCGGAGTGATGTCTGGTCCATTTAATCTCATGAGGAGTAGAAGAGGTAGGAATAAGATCTTGTAAGTGTCGTGCTTCCTCTTCATCTTCTGGAGAGAAATTTGGATCTGAATCAAACACAGGTGGGCTCTCTGGTTCAGTAATCTGAGATGTCATAGGGGGACGACTGACAGAATCAGATGTAGAATCCTCAGTATAGAGATCTGCAAATGGATTCGTCTCAGTAACCGTAGGAGCTGTTAGAGTAACACTTGATTGTACTTCTGCGTTATTCCTGTTATTAGTTTGAACAGGAGGAGATTCAGACCGAAAGAAATCAAACATGACATCAAGGTTAGTATTTGAACTGGATGCAATGTTTGATTCTTTGTTTTGAAGCAGCAGTCCTGAACAGGTATGTTCAGAATCGTTTGCTGTTGGTTTTGGTGGAAAAGTTGCAACATTCAATGAATCATCAAATGTTACATTTATACTCTCTATAATGCTCTTTGTTCGTTTATTTAAAACCCTGTATGCTTTAGATTCTGTAGAATAACCCAAGAAAATAGCTTCATCAGCTTTAGGAGAAAATTTTCCCAGATTATCCTTATCATTAAGCACAAAGCACCTATTACCAAAGACATGAAAGTATTTGATATTTGGTGCAATGCCATTTGCCAGTTCGTAAGGAGTTTTATTAAAGCGTTTATGAATGAAAGAGCGGTTCTGCGTATAGCATACAGTGCTGATAGCTTCTGACCAATAGGAAGGTGGGAGGCCGGAGTATGAAAGCATTATGCGGGTTGCTTCAACTAGAGTTCTATTGTATCTTTACACTATACCATTTTGTTGTGGTGTATACGCTGCGAAGAACTGATGGCTGATCCCAACTAGGTCACAGAAGCCTTTTAGAGTGCTGTTTTTTAATTCAGTTCCATGTTCAGTACGGATGGATACCACACTCTGATTGTGCTTGTTCTGCTGTTGTTTGATGAAAGAGATGATCATTGGAATAGCTTCATATTTAGAGCGCAGAAATTTGAATCCAAGTATATCGAGAGTAGTCATCCACCATGACTAAGATATACTTCTTCCCATTCTTTGATTGAATCCTCATAGTGTTGGAGTATGCCCACTGACGCATGTACGCCATATACATCACTACCGATGATGTATGAGACTATTGGGTCACACACCGGGGTTCAATCTCAATAGCAAGAAAAGTTCAGGGACTAGAATTGGCAAATTACTAAAGATGAGTCTAGCAGGCACTTAGTGCCGCTACACTGTTATGGTTAGCGGCGCTAACGTCCGGCAGGGTTTGCATGTGCTTTTTGCTCACCTCTCTCTTTGGTCAATGCATGTTAAGGCCATCATTGGCTCTTGGCCGGCCAAGGGAGATCTGGGGGCACTTCGAGGTTTATTAAAAGGACCCTTTTGCCTTTGATTCTAATCTTTTGCCAATCTCTCTCAGATATACACTTAGAACTCTCAAAAGGGTTTCATATAAGAGTGCAATAGAGAGTGTTCCTGGAGTTTCTTTGCTGTTCTATTAGTGTTTTCAAGTTTGAAGTACACTAGAGCTTGCTAGTACAAGGAGTTGAACGTGCACCCGGGGTGGAATTCGATAGAGAGTGTTGGTGCATAATTGTAAATCCCTAGTTCTCATCAATCCAATACATACATGTTTACTTGAAATGTTAATTCAAATGTGTTTTGATTAATGGTTTGCATGTTTATACATTCTAAGTGGTTACTTATGTTTGTCTTAAGCTTACAATTACTTAATCATGTGTTGATTTGTGTTTGGAAGTTTAAGTATGAGTGAAGGTCATCACGTGCGTGATGAGTCCACTACGTGCGTAGTGGAACTTACTACGTGCGTGGTGAGATGGTCGGTTAAAGTTAAATTAATTATTATTAAAACAACTGGTACGTGCGTACTGGACTCGCTACGTACGAAGTGCGTTGCATCACGTACGTAGTGAAATTAATTACACTATAAATACTGATTAACTTCATATTAGCGCGGGTAATCGAGAAATTGCAGGTAATCAAGTAATCGACGGGGAATGACCTTAAGCCTTAGTGAGCCTTCGAAATCGTAAGTTTAACCACGGTAAACGCTAACTTAGTGTTAATCTCGGATCCAAGGGCAGTCTTAAGCATTCTGTGTGAGTTCTTAGAGTTTGTTCTTGTTTCTACTTTGTGTGTTTCGTAGTGTTACTGTGTGCCGGACACCTAAGCAGATCTTAGAATCCTTAGGAGGTTTGGGAAATAGATATTCCGCACTATTTCACATCCTAGATCAGTCCTAGCATTAGGTTGTTTAGTTTAGAACCCCCAACGGTACCAAGAAAGTGGTATCAGAGCCTTGTGCTTTAATTGATCACTTTTCCTTAGGTTTTGTGGTCTAGATGTCTTTTTGGTCATTTAGGTGTTTGCGTTTTGTCGATTTCTAAGTGTTTCTTCGTGCGGCTGATCGTAAACAGGTCGTTTTTGGGTCAAAAAGTTCGAGTTTTTTGCGTTAAAAAAATCTGATTTGTTGAAGTTTATCCGTGCGAAGTACCCCTTAATACGTGCGTATTGATCTTCAGTGCGTGCGTAGTAGGTTGTTGGTCATCTAGAATCTTCGGTAGCCTGTGTGTCTGCGCGTGCGTAGTGGGTAATCAACACGTGCGTAGTGCTTATCACTTCGCACGTATTGAGTCTGTGTGTTAAATCTTTTCTAAAAAAAACAATTTACATGTTTCGTACGTAGTCAAGTCACTTCGTGCGTACTTAGGTCCCCATTCCGTACGTACCTAAGTCTGTGTTATCTTTTGTCAGTCCGTACGTAGTACAGTTTACTACATGCGTAGTGTGTTCACTTCTTGCGAATCATTCTCACTTCGTGCGTAGTGTTTACATTTGTTTTAGGCTTTAATCATAATGTCTGACATGAGTGATATGGCTGCCAAACAAACCATAACTGCCCTAAGTAATTTAATAATGGACAATGAACAAGGCGGGATAAATAAAGTACCTAGACTGCTAACCATGGAAGATTACCCATTCTGGAAACCACGTTTTGAAATCTTTATCAATGGGATTGATCCACGATTTCACCGGGCCATTTCTGCTGATTATGTCGTGCCTAAAGGTGAAGGGAATATCGAAGTTCCCTATGATCAGATGAGTGACTATCAGAGGAAGGCTTATGATGCTGAGAAGAAAGCCTATTCTTATTTGATCCAAGCCATTCCTAATGAGATCTTTCACCAGTTCCGACGGTATAGAACGTCATGTTCCTTGTGGAATGCGCTACAAAAGAGGAACGAGGGGAATGCATCTCTGAAAGAGCTCAAGGCATCCCAGTTAAGAAAGGAGTTTGACCATTTCACTTCATACGTGAATGAAAGGCTTCCAGACCTGATCAACTGATACAACCATCTTCTTAGTGAAATGGATAGTTTGGGGGTGCAGATTTCCGAAAGACAACAAGTTGAGACTCTGTCCAAGGCACTACCCAAAAGCTGGAGGCCGTTCATCATGATTTTGAAGAATGGTGAAGGTTTTGAGGGCATGGATTTGAATGACTTCATTACTAAGCTAAAAGAGCACGAACAGGAGGAGCAAAATCTGGACAGATTGAGCAGCTATGTGCAGAATCCCTCGTTATACTGTACTGGACCCATTGCTTCTCCAGTCACTTCATCAAATGCTCCACTGCAGACAGCTTTTACATCTAACGTTAGTTCTTTAAGCAAGTCTGCTTCTGAAACTCCAAGTGGACCACCATATTCTGCTCCTTCAAGCAAAACGTCTATGCCTGCTTTAAACACTGAGCATTTTAAGCATGGCAGCACTGAAGAAGTAAAGGAGCATATGGGAATGCTTAGTGCGTTGGTCACCTCATATGATGATCTGCTAAAGGGTAAAATCGGAAATGCCTACCTGACTCAGTAAGACTATGACCAGATAGACAACGATGAGATGGAAAGACAGGACATTCTATGGTCCTATGCTAATCTGGTAAGGAGAGCAAAGGCATTAGTCAAAAGAACGGGGATGCAGATTACAGCAACAAAAGATACAAAGCTGGGTTTCGACAAGTCAGCTGTAACCTGCTACAACTGTGGAGAAAAGGGTCATTTTGCAAGAGAATGTGAAAAGCCAAAGAACTCAGGACCTAAGTACCCTTTCCGAACATCTCCTGGAAAATCTTCAACTACCACTACTCCAAAGAAGGCTGAAACATCCCATGAGGGATCATCCAAAGCAATGGTGGTTGTTTAGAAAGATGAGGGGATAGACTGGTCAGTGCATTTTTAAGATACTGATGCTTTCGAGGTTGCTGAGACCAACCTGGCCAGTGTTCAAGACCTGAATGATGACTCACAGTCTGAAGCGGATAGTGTCCACCATATCTATGATAACGAGTTCGCACCATCTACTGATGAGCACAACGTTACTTCAGCCTCTGTGCCAGCTGCCGAACCAACGCCAGCGACTATTCAAACTGAATCAGAAAATCCTAAGGCATGCATGACTAGACAAGTTGACTCAAAAGGTGCTCGCCGGTATAACACGTGGATTGTTGATAGTGGAGCATCCAGGCACATGACAGGCGATCTGGGCCTTCTTTCAAACGTCAGAAAAATAAAAGGAGGGTATGTCAGTTTCGCTGGTGATAAGGGAGGTCACATCACAGCTCAAGGTTTCTTGTCAAATGGGAGAGTGAGCTTTGACAAAGTCAATTATGTCAAGCAGCTAGCAAACAACTTGCTGTCAGTCTCTCAGATATGTGATAAAGAGTTTAAGGTGATGTTTGATGACAAGCAATGCTATGTGCTGAAGAAAGAATTTCAGATTCCCGAATATATGGTTTTAATGTCAACTCCGAGACATAATGATCTTTATGTCCTGGACATGTCCAAGGCTTCGGTGAAAGAGGTGAAGCATCAATGCTTTCTTACAAAGGCAACTGAAAAAGACTCCATTTTATGGCACAAGAGGATGTGTCACTTGAGCTTGAGGAAGATGAATCATTTAGTTCACCATGAGCTCGTAACGGGAGTCAATCTGAAAAGCTTCCATCTACCAGACAAATGCATTTCATGTAAAATGGGGAAGCAGATGAAGAAACCCCACAATTTGAAAAAGTACCATTCCATTTCAATCCCGCTTGAACTACTTCACATGGATTTATTTGGTCCTGTGCGGTATAAGAGCATTCATGGAGATAGGTACTGCCTGGTAGTCACTGATGATTATTCAAGATTTTCCTGGGTTTTCTTCTTAAAAGAGAAGTCTGAAACGTTTGAGACATTAGAAATCATGATCAACAAGTTAGAGACTATCTATAAGCTGAAGATCAGGAAACTCAGATCAGATAATGGAACAGAGTTCAAGAATCAGAAGATGGAGAAGCTGTGTAATGAGAAGGGTATCCAACATCAGTTCAGTGCTGCATACACTCCTCAAATGAATGGAGTTGCTGAGAGGAAGAATCGGACCTTAATAGAGGCAGCACGCACCATGCTTGCTGACTCTGCTTTGCCAGTAAGGTTTTGGAACGAAGCTGTCGCAAATGCTTGTTACACACTTAACCGGGTCTTAGTGGTCAAACGATAAGGAAAGACATGTTATGAACTGTTGAATAATCGGAAACCTAATATCAGCCATCTTGAACCGTTTGGTGCTCCGTGCACAATGTTAAAACGTGAAGTCGAAGGTAAATTCAGTTCCAAGGTTAAGAAGGGTTATTTCTTGGGGTACAGTATTCCGAATAAGCGGGTTTACAACTTAACATCCAACTGTGTGGAAGAATGGTTTGAAGTGGATGTACAACGGCCTACTTCGCCTCCAACAAAAACTGGTGATGCCTGGTTATTTGACTATGATATCCTGTTTGACTCCTTCAATCTGCCACCAGTAGCACTAGAAGAAGATATTGCAATTGAGATGTTGTATGATCTACATAACCCTTCTGACAGTGTTACACCAAACCTGTCCAATAGTTCTCCCATACCCACACTAAGTGATGCTGAATCTGACTCTGAAGATGAGCCACATACTCCATCAGACAAGGGTTCACAGGGTGAAAGTTCATCCAATGACCACACGTTAATATTTGATGAGACACCCGTGGTTACCAATCTGGAAACTAATGTAGAGGCTCAGTTGCAGAGATCAAGTAGAGTTGATAGAAACCATCCTCCTGAACATATTATTGGCTATCCGAATTCTCATGTTCAAACCAGGAGGCAAGTGGCAACGCTATCAGGTTCTCAATCTTCAGAATCCCCGGGATTGAAACAGTTGACAGACTTTTCCGATCTAGGTGCCAATTTGGTTCAGTCTGTAGATTTTACACAATGTCTATGTTCGGGTTTTCTCTCACAGATTGAACCAAAAGATCATATTGAGGCACTTAAAGATGATTCTTGGATTAATGCAATGCAAGAAGAGTTGCTGCAATTTCAAAAGATGAACGTATGGCGCTTAGTGAATAAACCAAAAGGTGCTAAATCTTTTGGCTGCAGATGGGTTCTGAAGTGCAAACGGGATGATCAGGGGGTGATTGTCAGGAACAAGGCAAGGCTAGTAGTTCAGGGGTTCAGACAAATTCCTGATATAGACTACACTGATGTGTTTGCTCCAGTTGCTCGGCTGGAAGCTATCCGGTTATTTCTCGCATTTGCCTCACACAAACACTTTAAAGTGTATCAAATGGATGTTAAAAGTGCGTTCCTGTACGGAGAAATTCAGGAGACGGTGTATGTCAACCAACCTCCGGGGTTTGTAGATCCTATTCATCCTGACAAAGTATACTTACTGAATAAGGCGTTGTATGGGCTTCATCAAGCACCGCGAGCATGGTATGAGACCCTCTCTCAATATCTGACTGATAATGGGTACCGGAGAGGAACCATCGACAAAACATTATTTATCAAGGGTGATGATGAAGACTTGGTCTTGGTGCAAGTATATGTAGATGATATCATTTTCGGTTCTCCCAATCCGATTCTGTGTGAAGACTTTGCAAGGATTATGAAGGAAAAATTCAAAATGACCTCAATGGGAGAGATGAAGTTCTTCCTTGGACTTCAAGTGGAGCAGACCGAGACAGGGATTTTTATAATCAGTGGAAGTATGTTGCTGACATCCTAGCCCGTTTTGAAATGTCTACTGAGAAGACTGCTGCAACACCTCTTCCCATTAACCACGACATGTCTCCAGATACTTAGGGGGAATTGGTGAATGAGTCTCTCTACCGAGCGATGATTGGATCTCTGATGTATCTCACGGCTTCCAGACCAGATATCATGTTTGCCACATGTCTGATGGCAAGATACCAATCCAAGCCTAACGTCAAGCATCTAATGATTGTCAAGCGGATCTTTCGCTATCTGAAGGATGCTCCCAATCTTGGACTGTGGTATCCTTGTGATGATAACTTTGAGTTGACGGCCTACAGTGATTCAAACTATGGTGGATGCAAAAAGGATCATAAATCTACCTCTGGGGGTTGTCAATTTCTCGGATCGAGACTTGTCACGTGGTAGTGTAAGAAGCAGACTGCAGTTGCGTTTTCTACGTGTGAAGCTGAATATATTTCGGCGGCGAGCTGCTGTTCTCAGGTCATCTGGATTCAACAACAACTGCGGGATTACGGTTTGCAATTCTCTACTACTCCCATTTATGTTGATAACACTACTGCTATAGCCATTACTAAAAATCCCGTACAACACTATAAGACCAAGCACATTGGTATCAAATACCATTTTATACGGGACTGCTGGGAAAAGAAATTAATTGATGTCTTGTCTATTCAAACTGATTTCCAAAAAACAGACCTGTATACAAAGGCATCTGATAAACCCCGATTTTTGTTCTTAGTGAATGAAAACGGCATGAAAACCAAGTGTGAGGTTGTCCCTGATGATGCGACTTAGTGTCCTTGTTCGTGTGACTGTGTGTCTATTTTCTGTGTGGTTATATCTCGTTTGTCTTTGTGTTTATTTTCTGTGTGTCTTTGCGTTTCTATTTTCTTAGTTTTTAGTTTCTTTAGTATTTTAGGGGGAGATAGGTGCAACATAGAAAATACAAAAAAATCAGAAAAACATAGAAAATACAAAAAAAATCAGAAAAACATAGAAAATACAAAAAAAATCAGAAAAACATAGAAAATACAAAAAAAATCAGAAAAACATAGAAAATACAAAAAAAAAATCAGAATACATAGAAAATACAAAAAAATCAGAAAAACAAAAATGAGAAGTTGATCCAACTCAAATGGAAAATGATGGTACACTGGCGTTCTATACAAAGTATGTCTAGTAAAATTAGGACTGAAGGCATGCACACATTCTTGAGAAAACTGTCTGAAAAATTGAGTTAAATCAGATAAGAAACAGATGGAGTGTAAGGCATATGATGAGAGTCTAGGCTGATAAGTGGTTATGCATGTGGAAATCTATCAAAGATTCAAACTATCGAGACATTCCAAGTCTACAAGTCAATAACAGTTGAGACTAACTTAGTCTGGTGCACACACCTGTTACCATGCCAAATGTGATAGATGACAATGAGCAAAATGTAAAAAGAGGGTGAAAAATTGACCCCAATCTGAGATGTCAAAAGAAATAGATACTTTGATCTATTAGTGTTGAATTGTCAAAGAGCATAAAATGCAGTGACAAAAGCTCAACAGAAATTATCAGAAGAGGTGAAAAATTGACCTCCATGTCAAAGAGCATAAAATGCGTTGACAAAATCACAAAGCACATAAGCATGGTGGTTGGGTATTCAAGTTGTGCATCCTACTGAGTGAGTCAAAACACTGTGAGATTTTAAAAGAGATAGTCTTAACCATGTACTCAGTTCTAGATAATCAGAAAATGTTGAAATCAAATCTGTCTTTATCTGAGGAAAGTTAGATTGACAGACAGAAATTGAGGGTGTATGCCTGTGCCCAATGTTCTGAAATGAATGATGACTAAGTATAGATGTGCTGGTACTGATTCCATCTTGGAACCTTCTCACAAAAGGATTTAATTTCAGTAATTTACTTTTTGCAAATCTTTAGTGTTTTCATTTCTGTCTCTTAGTTTTTAGGATTTAATTTGTTAACAATCTGCATTTTCATTTTCTTTATAATCAGAAAAATACAAAAAGATTTTTAGTGTGTTATTTCTTGTGCGTTGATGTGCTCAAATGTTTATGATTTGCATTGAAGTTACTGACCGCTGTGTGCTGAGTACAGGATTGTCGAGAAAAAGGCTAATTCAATGTGAGGAAGCGAAGTCGCACGAAATGAATCAACTCGCACGAAGTGGATGATCATGACGTGCGAACTGGATTGGTGTACATGAAGTGTGATCCAACCCGCATGAGGTAAAATCCACCATATGCGAAGTGGTCAGTCACTTTGTATGACTTTGTTGGATAACATCATACGAAGTGCATCCACTTCGCACGCAGTGGAACAAGGTATATATACTATTCCCGTGCGTGTTCATCAGTACACGCTCATATGTCAAACAGTATACTCGCATTCTCTCTCGATTTTTGATTTTCAGTCTGTGGTGAAAGAGTGTTTTCGATCCCGTTTCTTAATCGATTTTTCCTTGCGATCACAGTGGTATGTTTATTATCTCAATCCAATGGTTAGATCTCGCGTTATAGACGATTTTGTGTTCGAAAGTTAAAAAAAAAAAAAACAGAGATTTGAGATCTACACGTGTTAATTTGTTAGATTTAAGTGAAAAGGAACCTTTGTGGACTTAGTTAGATGTCATTTAATCACTTAATCAGAACAAAAACATCGTTAATCATGGGTTTTAAGGAAATAGCTTCGTCGAACTGTTCTTCGATCATGAACATTGGCCGTGCGAAGTGAAGGCCATTTCGCACGAAGTGGGCTTCACCTCGCACGTACTCAACAGTGAGAACGATGAAGTTGATGAGTTTCAGCCGCACGAAGTGAAGTTCACTCCGTGCGATCTGTGTCCATCACGTGCGAAGTGAATCATAATCTAATTAAAATTATAGTTTATTATGTCCAACCACTTCGCACGTGGTAGAATGTCAATTTTGATATGAACGTTTATTCTAATCTGCCAACTTTAACTGTGTGTTACAATCAGTGGATGTGTCTTTCTAATGTGCATAATGTTTATTCCGCAGAATTCAAAAATGGAATCCACTCAACTCGGAAGGCTGAGCTGAAAGCTGGTGACATGCACAACATTAGGGCATGTCTGACAAAGAACAAACTAACAAGAGACTGTGACGAAATAATTGATTATTTGACGAGGTCGAGAATCCATAAAGCAATCACAGCTGCATGCACTGCCTACACCTCGCATCAGCAAGAGTTCTGGAGAACAGCTGCATACGATGAGGCAATGGGTGGTATTCGTGGGTTGGTGCAAAAACAACCAGTGTTTGTGTCGGAAGAGGTGCTGAATGAGCTACTTGAACTGGGTGATGCTATCTTAGATCCCATCTCTCTGAACATCTGCCGGGTTAAAGGGTGTCTGCTGAGGTGTTGATACACCGGGGAGATTCGGAACGAATCGGTATTCAAAACAAAGTTCTGCCCCCCGTATCGTTATCTGATGCATGTTATCTCTCACTGTTTGGGGCCGCGGAGAACTGGCCATGATCAGCTGAACCAAACGTTCTCTCATTTGTTTGTGGCACTGGTGCTGAATGTTAAATTTAACATATCTAGGGTGATTTTCAACTGCTTGAAAGAAAATCTATCAAAGAAAGAGGGGCAGTTCTTGATGTATCCAAGATTTATCCAGATGGTGATTGATACACAAGTTCAGGGGTTGGTAAAAGAAGATAGTGATCGAATCAAGTTAAAACAAATGAATGATCAAACGGTGAGACAGATGAGCAGATACATAGGCACTTCAGTTCCTCCTAAGAGACGTTTAATCTGCCATTTGGGAAACAAAGATTACCAGGCTCCGGAATGAAAACACTTATGGAGAAATGAGGGTTCAACCTCTCAAGTGGAGAATATTGAGATCATTTCGGATGATGAGGACGAGGAGGTTGAAATCCAGAGCCAAGAAGCCCGTGATCCAACAGGGGGGGAGGCAATCCCGGGAAGCTTGGACGATATGAATGTTGATGACTTTTTCGAGGAGGATGAAGATGAGTTGACTAGAAAAAGGAAGGAAAAGGCTGCAGTAGATGAGCCTGAGAAAAAGAAGAAGAAAGTTTACAAATTCAAGCCGCTGGTTGCTTCTGCAGAGATTATTGTCAAACCCTCCACAGCAACAGCCGCTCCAGTTATAGCCACTGCTCAAGGTGCTGTAGGACCTTCTCAAACAGGCTCTCAGCTACCATCTATGGCTATCGAAGAAAATCTGAGCAAGCTCCAAGGCTACATGCTAGACATGATAAAAGATGAGAAAGAAAGGAAGCTGGAGCTAGCAGAAGTGAAGCAGAAAATGATTGAGAAAGATGCTCAAATTGAAAATTTATTGAAAAGAGACATGGAGAAAGATGCACAGATCGAGGATCTGTTGAAAAGAGATGCAGAGTGAGAACTGAAAATAATTGAGCTTGAGAAAAAGAATGAGACCATGGAACAGATCTTAATTGAATATACTCAAGAATTCAAAAGGTTGAAGGCTCAGGTTGAAAAGCAAGACGAGGAGGTGTTAAGGTTGGAGGAGGCTGCTGAGTCTGAACAAGCAGGAACTTACTCAGGAGATGAACAAGGTTGATGCCAGTCTGTGTGACTTTATATTTATTGATCTATGATGTAAATGAATGAAACAGTCATGTATATTTAATCGTTTTCTTTGTGAAATGAAATGTTTGATTTTAACTTATACATGTTTATGGTTTCTTATTGCTGTGTGAAGATCCATTAATTGTTCAGCCATTGAAAGCTGATATTCCTCAATCGTCTCGTCTGCTGAGTGTCAAGGGCGAATTGTTCCACAAAATGAGTATGATGCAGAGGAAGGAGAAATACTTCCATTCCTGACAAAAGAACAAATTGCCGAACTTTTATAGATTCCTGTCGAAGATGTTATTCTAGAAGAGGTGGATGAAAGCTTTGTGCAACCACCTCAAGCTGAACAGGACCCTGTATTTGACACTGATGAGATTGAGATTGAGGATGAAACCGATCAACATTATCCTGGTCAACAAAAAGACGACAACCTGCCTGACCTTGCCGATTTTTTCAAAACTGCTAATGCTGAGGAAATCAACAAAAGAGCTGAAGTTAGAGAACAAGAAAATGTTGATTTTGACTTAGAAAAATATCTTGGTGATAGAAAATCTAAGCAAGATGAAAGAGAAGCTAGACGAAAGAAGTATCAACGGTTTCTGGAACGTCAGGCAGGGAAAGAAAAGAAGTCTGAAAGCTCACCGGAGTATACCAAGTTTTATCAGACTCTGGGCAAAAAGACGGATGGTGAAATTGTTGGTTGGTACTATATGCCGGAATTTAATGTTTATGCAGTTAAAAGGGAAAGAGGAGTTGAGACACTGGTGAAGCGTGAGGCTCGATTTGGATGGAAAAACTTAAAGCCTTATGTGCCAGGTGTCAAGAGCCATCCAACCAAGATAGATCCACTGACAGGAAGGAAATTCAAAGTGCTTAATTGCAAAGCTCCTCGTTGTATGAAGAAGTTACCGTTGAGAACCATGCCTACTGGATGGAGTGCAAGGTTTAAATGGTGGTACTTTAATGAGAAAACAACTGAGGCGGTGATTGTATTGGATGATGACAGGTCTGGTGGAGAAACTGTTAAAGTATTTGATCCTATGTGGATTAAAAATTTTGGGAAGGACGACATTACTATTTTGTACTACAATCCAATCCTCTACAAAAATCAGTATATGGATTTGGCATTGCAATTTCAAAAAGTCGTTCGAGTTTGTTTTGCATTCGACATCTATGCTCGATCTGATGAAGTCAAGTCTACAACGTTGTAACAGCTAGATTGTCATTTTGTTTGCTTAGTGCAAGTTTTTTTTATAGAACTAGGTTTTAGGGGGAGTTTTTTGGTGCATAATTGTAAATCCATAGTTCTCATCAATCCAATACATACATGTTTACTTGAAATGTTAATTCAAATGTGTTTTGATTAATGGTTTGCATGTTTATACATTCTAAGTGGTTACTTATGTTTGTCTTAAGCTTACAAGTACTTAATCATGTGTTGATTTGTGTTTGGAAGATTAAGTATGAGTGAAGGTCATCACGTGCGTGATGAGTCCACTACGTGCGTAGTGGAACTTACTACGTGCGTGGTGAGATGGTCGGTTAAAGTTAAATTAATTATTATTAAAACAACTGGTACGTGCGTACTGGACTCGCTACGTACGAAGTGCGTTGCATCACGTACGTAGTGAAATTAATTACACTACAAATACTAATTAACTTCATATTAGCGCGGGTAATCGAGAAATTGTAGGTAATCGAGTAATCGACGGGGAATGACCTTAAGCCTTAGCGAGCCTTCAAAATCGTAAGTTTAACATCGGTAAACGCTAACTTAGTGTTAATCTCGGATCCAAGGGCAGTCTTAAGCATTCTGTGTGAGTTCTTAGAGTTTGTTCTTGTTTCTACTTTGTGTGTTTCGTAGTGTTACTGTGTGCCGGACACCTAAGCATATCTTAGAATCCTTAGGAGGTTTGGGAAAAAGATATTCCGCACTATTTCTCGTCCTAGATCAGTCCTATCATTAGGGTGTTTAGTTTAGAACCCCCAACGGTCCCAAAAGAGAGGATCTTCTATACGGTTTCTTGTCATTTTTTCATTTAACTGTACAACTCCAAGAGCTTAGGAGAGGGTATAACTTCTCTCTTTGTTCTTTTTACATGTTGCAAATGTTAGGCATAGAGTTTAGTCCATTTTGGGGTTTTATGCTTTGTTTACTTGTACATATTGCTTTGGTTGTTGTACCTTGATGCTTCCGCTGTGCTCATAGAACCCCAACAGTGGTATCATAGCCACCTCTATACTACTTTTGCACATGGTGGCCTGAAAAACAGGAAAATGAATTTTTTGTTTTCTGACCAGAAGGGTTAGCGGCGTTAACTCGTAAAAGTTAGCGGCGCTACAGTAGCTGCAGTGCTATTTTTTGGGTTTTTGGCACTATGTTTTAGTTTCTAGATTATTTTGTCCAGAAATTAAAATTATTTGTTTAAGTTGCCTTGTATAATTGTTGGTGTATTTATATGTATATTATTATTTTAGCATGAGAATGATAATTGCATATACTTACATTATGTATTTATGAATATGTGTCATGAAAAGTGGTTTGGTGTTGGGAAGACGATCTCATCAGTTGAGATTAGATGAGACAAAGTTATGTTTGTTAGATATGTTCTAGATATAACATAAACATAATTATATGGCTTGATTAGACTAAACACTTATAGTGTTTTAGACTGAGCATAAGCTGAATATAAGCTGAGCATTTGTTCGATAAACTTAGACTATATGTTACTAAGATTATCAATGTGTTTGATAAGCTGTATATGTCACCTAAGATATATTGAGCTTTCAGCTTGAAGTGTTTCAAGCTGAGTGACTCAGCGTATATACTGAGTCAACTCAACAGAGTTGCTAAATAAGTTTTAGATAACTCTTAGGACTTCTAAGAATGAGTTAACTATTATACATGTTAGTTCATGTTTATTTTTGAGTTTGTTCTTGAAGAACTCAGCTTAATGAGTTTCAAGCTGAGTAACTCAGTCCGAGCAAGAAGTCAGTTTAAAAAAATTTAAATATGTTTTCAATTTATCTTTTTAACTCTCTATATCTACGGGAAAGATAAGAAGACTCCAGAATCAAGATTAAAGATTGAAGACTCAAGATAAGAAGATTCAAGATTCAAGATTCTGAGTTATCCGGTAGTTAGTTAGCAAGTTAGGATTAGTCCAGTTTGTTAGGAACCGTAGGAACAGGATTATAAATACTTATCATTCTGATAAGTTTTGGGGTACGACTCAGAAACGACTACAGAGCCAAATACCTCACCTCAACCGTATGTGTTACGATTCTTGAATCATTGTTTGTCAGTTCAACGCGATCAAGATATTCACAAATTTCCAAGCTATTCGTGTGTTTTAGTACTCACATTAGTTGTGAGATTGGTAAGTTTTCAATATGTGATTAAATCATGTTAAGAAAGTCGTTCAGTATCTATAATCATAAGTTGATTATAGATAGCTAAGTTTGAAAGATTGAGAGATTTATATTAGGTGTTTACATATCAAGAGTTGCTTACTTGATAGAATCTGTAATCATCTTCTTATTAATGAAAATCAAAGCATTCAATTGTGGTTTGATTTACTATGTGTAACACTTTGTTTTGATTTGTTCAATTTCCGCATAAAGTGTATTCATTCCCCCTTCTACACATCTGTTGCTTGTTGTTATTCTCGCCAAGGGACCAACAACTGGTATCAGAGCAGGTTGAACAAGTTCATACGTTGAAAAGTTCAAGATTCTGAGAAAGTTCAAGATGTCTACAAGCAACAATTCTTCAAACTTTCCTTAGATGTCTGCCAAGGGTTGTCCCAACTTTGATGGATCTGAGTATCCTCTGTGGAAATTCAGAGCCATGCTCAAGTCCATTGACAATCGTATGTACAATGTTATCACAAAAGGACCGATAATCCCAAAGATTCCTGCAACTGTCAGTGATTCGTCTCCTGGCAGATCTGAAAAGGATATGAGAAAGCCTATTGCATCCTGGACTGAAGAAGATTGGAAACTACATTCTTTGGATGACAAGGCAAAGAGTGTTCTTGAAAATGCCCTGACCAACAAGATCTTGCATACTGTGACTGGGTATCAAACTACAAAAGGGATCTGGGATACATTAAGTATTACATATGAGGGCACTGATCTGGTCAAGCAACAAAAGAAGAGTCATCTGAACAGATCCTATGAAAACTTCTTTTCGAAGAAGAATGAAAACTTGCCTAATTTTTTTACAAGATTTCACTACTTGATAAATGACCTGCTAAGTGTAAATGTGAAGAAAGATGAGGCTGAACTTGTGCTAAAGTTTCTGGATGTGTTACCAGAAAGGTTCAATGAAGTAACCACAGCACTCAGGGCTGGAGGAACACTACATTTGTACAACCTACAGTCCATTTATGGGTTCTTGCTCAACCATGAACATATCACATAGCACAAGAGAACTTCTCAACAGCAACTTTAGGAGTCCTTGGATAAAGCAGATATTGCATTAGTTGCACAGAAGAAGAAGAAATGTTCCAAGACACTAGTTGTTGAATCTGAGACTGAGTTAGAATCTCAAGCTGACCACTCAAACTCAGATTCAGGTGATACTGATGATGTTCAGACTATCACTGAGCAGATGGCCATGCTAGCCAGACATTTGAGAAGAGCTCAACGGGGAAGAGGAAGATCTGACAGGGGCAAAGGGAAGAGTTCCTTTGATCCTAAGAAGACTGTGTGCTTAAACTATCAGAGGAAGGGACACATTGCTGCTGAGTGCAGATTAAAGAAGAAAGAATCAGCATCAGTTGCTGATAAGAATGCTTACAGAGCTGATAAATACAAGAAGAAGTATACTCAGCTCAAGAAAGGAAAGCCAGAAGACAAACCCAGTGCAAAAAGATTATATGCTGAAACCTGGGATACTGAATCATCTACCTCAAATGATGATGTATGTCTAATGGCTCAAGAAGATGAAGAGTTTGAAATTGATGAAGTTGATTATGGTTTGTCCGAGTCAACTTTTGAAGCTGACATGAAGGAAGCTGAGGAAAACAGCAAGCTTAGTGATTGGGATCCTGCTTTCATGTACAAGGTTAGTAATTTCAACCCTTCCACTGATGAAGAAAAAGGTCTTGCCTTCGATTATTTGTTAAATGAATTCAAGACCATCCTTAAGTCTCAAAAGGACTTCAAAGCTGAGATAGCTAAACTAAAGAATGAGATTAAGGACAATCAATCTCTCATTGATGTTGGTAAGAAAGCACAGTGTGATCTTGAATGTCAAAGACACATTAATAAACTTGTAAGAGAAGAACTTCAGGAAGCTAAAGTCAAAGCTGACCAACTTCAAAAGGTCACTGAGTCTTGGTGTAAGTCATCAAAGCTTGCTGAAAAGGGCATAAACCAAAAATTCCTAAACATGTATAAGTTGTACTTGGAGGTGACTATCAAACTGCAGCTTATGTAGCTGATGATGAGATAGCAAGTACAGACTCTGAGGAGGATAGACAACTGATTGAGTCTCAGAAGTCAGCCTCAGAGAAGAAACATGATCAAAACCTTAAATAAAATATGTTTGTAAAGGATAAAGATCATGGAAATGAGTGCTCAACATCCAAACAGCATGGTAAGTCTGTGCTAGACAGATTAGGCACTCAACCTATTCAAAGAACTGCAGTCATAGAAAGGCTTAATATAAATCCTTTCGAAAGACAACATTCTCTATCTGGCTCAGAGAGAAGTTACAAGAATAGGAAGACCACTGTAAGTCAGAGGTCGAATCACAACAATGGTAAGTCCAAAGTTATGGATCTTGGTAAGTCCAAGAAGATCAACAGTGGTAAGTCCAAACCTGTTGAAACTGGTGCGTCCAGTAAGCATGACAAAGGTAAGTATAAGGTCATGGAAAAGAAGTTTGTTGGTTAAGCTTCTAATCAAAAGGATAACAAACAAATATCTGACGAAGGTAAGTCCAAAGTCAGTGAGCATCAAGTAAATCAACTTGCAAAGAAAGTTGAAAAGTTATCCACTACATATAATCCTAAGACTGAGAGTAAGTTCTCACAAGGATTATTGGACACTCTACCTCCTCTAATCATTGGAAGAAGGAGATGCTACAAGTGCAGAAGTAGAGGTCATGAGGCTAAGGACTGTGATGTTGAAACTTCAAGACCTGGACAAGAACATGCTGATCAGTCTACACATGACTCAGCTCCTGCTCCAGCTGAACAGTCAGTTCAACAAGATGGAGATGCTAAGTGCTCCTCATCTGAACCCACCAAGAAGTGGGTTCCCAAACCAAACTAATGTGTTTAGTTTTTAAATCATATGCAGGGTTCAAGTAAATGGTACCTGGATAGTGGATGCTCAGGACACATGACCGGGTTGAAAGGACTTCTTAGGGATTTCCAGGAAGACGAAGGTCCGAAAGTAACATTTGGATACAATTCCTATGGAAGAGCTAATGGATATGGGAAGATGCACGCTGGCAAAGTTACTTTCCAGAAGGTTGCATATGTCAAGGGTCTTAAGCATAATCTGATTAGTATCAGCCAATTGTGTGATGAAGACAACATTGTTACTTTTAGGAAGAAAACAGGAACAATATATAATGCTAAGGTAAAGCCTGTATTAATAGCTAAAAGAGAAAGAGATGTGTATCTACTTGATCTTAAGTCTGTTGATCCCTATACTGAAACCTACTTGTATTCCCAATCTGTTCCTATGCTGAGTTGGTTGTGGCATAAACGATTATCACATTTAAATTTCAAAAATATAAATATGCTATCCAATAGAGAGTTAGTCTCTGGATTACCAAAAATCACATCTGTCAAGGACAAATTGTGTTCAGCTTGTGAACAAGGGAAACACCATACAGGGTCCTTTAAATCAAAGCAAAATTTTTCAATAACAGACCCACTTTATATGTTGCATATGGATCTGTTTGGACCCATAAGTACTCCAAGCCTAAGTGGCAAGAAGTACACACTGGTGATAGTAGATGAGTTCTCACGATTCATCTGGGTAATATTCCTAAAAGCCAAAAGTGAGGCTGCCCTGGAGATAATAAGTTTTATCAAACAGGAAGAGTTGCATAAAGGTTTGTCTGTAAAGCAACTCAGAAGTGATCATGGGACTGAGTTCAGAAACTCTACCCTTGAAAGCTTCTGTGAACAAAAGGGAATATTACAAAATTTCTCATCCGTCAGAACTCCCCAACAAAATTGAGTTGCTGAGAGGAGAAATAGAACCTTAATTGAAGCTGCTAGAACAATGCTATGTGAAGCAGGATTGAAACTTTATTTTTGGGATGAAGCTGTTAATACAGCCTGTTATACCCAAAATAAGTCAATCATTGCCAAAAGACATGGCAAAACATCATATGAGATGTATAAATCTAGAAAGCCCAATATAGGTTATTTCCATATCTTTGGTTCAAAATGCTATGTGCTGAATCAAAGAGATCAGCTCCATAAGTTGGAACCCAAAGCTGATCCTGGAATATTCGTTGGTTATTTCTCAATCTCCTAATCATATAGAGTGTATAATACTATGAGAAAGGCTATAGAAGAATCAATTCATGTTTCATTTGATGAAGACAGTCTTGATCAAGTTGAGAAAAGAGAAGCTGACTTGGTTAGTCCGAGTGAGCTTGAAAAGCCAAAGGAAACCAATATGTCAAATCCTATGTATGTCATGGGAGATGATAGTGATGATGATGTGTGTCCATGAAAGAAATCATCACAAACTCCAAGGGATTCGCAAGCTGAGAAGGATGATGAGTTCATCAACCCCTTTGGAGCTGAAGTCACTCAGACTGAGAATCTTAGTGATCATCAGTTTGTTGACAATGCTACTATTCAGACTGAAGATGTGTGTTCACCACAGAGTTCTCAACATCACTCAGACGCAGAACCAGATTCTCCAACTACAACATTCAAATTCCTCAAAGATCATCCTCAAGATCAAATTATTGAAAATGTTAAAAGAGGGTTATGACCAGATCCAAGGCTACAGGTAACTATGCTGCTCACTTTGGTTTCCTATCTCAAATGGAACCAAAGAAGACTGAAGAAGCCTTAGAGGATGAGGATTGGATTGAAGCTATGCAAGAGGAATTAAATGAGTTTGAGAGAAATAAGGTCTGGAGCCTTGCCCCTGCCCCCAAAGATCATTCCACTATAGGCACTAAGTGGGTCTATAGCAATAAAATGGACAAGGATGGAGTGATAGTTAGGAACAAAGCCAGACTGGTAGCACAAGGGTATAAGCAAGAGGAAGGAATCGATTATGATGAGACCTTTGCCCGTGTTGCTAGAATTGAAGCCATAAGGCTGTTCCTGGCCTATGCAGCATATAAAGATTTCAAAGTCTATCAAATGGATGTGAAGAGTGCTTTCCTAAATAGAAAACTTCAAGAAGTTTATGTAAAACTACCTCCTGGCTTTGTTAGTTCAAAGTTTCCAAATCATGTGTATAAGTTAGACAAGGGTTTGTATGGTCTTAAACAAGCTCCAAGAGCTTGGTATGATACATTGTCCAACTATCTACTATCAATGAATTTCACCAGAGGTAGTATAGATAAGACACTCTTTATTAAAAATAGTAAAGGACATGTGATTCTTGTACAAATATATGGGGATGACATTATCTTTGGTTCTATAAATGAATCTTTGTGTGAATGGTTCTCCAAAATAATGTCACAAAAGTACAAGATCAGCATGATGGGTGAGATGACATACTTCCTTGGCTTACAAACTCAACAAAAGCCTGGTAAAATATTCATCAATCAAAGAAAGTTGTTCTTGATTTGATAAAGAAATATGGTTTTGATTCTAGTTCAACCATGAAAACATCCATGTCACCGGCTGTCAAGCTGAGTAAAGACTCAGATGGTAAATCTGTCTGTCAGTCTACTTATAGAGGGATGATAGGTTCATTACTCTATTTGACAGCTAGTAGACCTGATATCATGTTTGCTACATGTGTTTGTTCATGATATCAGTCGCATCCTAAAGAATCACATCTTCAAGCTGTGAAAATGATCTTTAGGTACCTTAAAGGTACTCTAACTCTAGGTCTTTGGTATCCAAAGGACTATGGATTTGAGTTGGTTGCTTTTTTAGATGCTGACTATGCTGGGTGCAAGTTAGATAGAAAATCAACAACTGGAGGATGTCAAATGCTTGGAGGGAAGTTAGTAAGCTGGACTACTAAGAAACAGAACTCAGTGGCTACTTCCACTGCTGAAGCTGAATATGTTGCAGCAGGAAGCTGTTGTGCTCAAATCCTATGGATGCAACATCAACTTCAAGACTTTGGTATGAGTTTCAAGAAAACTCCTATCTTCTGTGATAACCAAAGTGCAATAGGTAAAGTTGACATTAAATTTATCTCCACTGATGACCAATTTGCTAAGTGAATTGGGTATGCTCAACCCCTAGCTAAGTGTCTAGAATCTGAGTTTTTCAGTTTGACAAAGACTAGGTGTCTTAAGCTGAGTGCACAGTTTATAAATAAGTTTTCATAAACTGAATAACATGTCAAGCTGAATGATGAGTTCACACGTTTGGTGAGTTCCAAACATATTTTAACTGCTCAGTGTAGTTAAGATATATATAGGTTGAGTCAGTCTCAAACATAAATGACTAAGTGTCATAGAGTCTGAGCTATTTGCTTAACTCAAGCTATGTGATTGGTTCATACGTTTGGTAAGTTCCAAATGTACATTAACTACTCAGTGTAGTTAAAAATATAAAGTTTGAGTAAGTCTCAAACAGTAATGACTAAATGTCATTGAGCCTTAGCTGTGTGCTCCACTCAAGCTGAGTATCAATCTCAAGCTGAGTGCTCATGTCAAGCTGAGTGCTTGAATTAGGTTGAGTGATTAGTTTCCTCAGCTTGGTGTGTCCAAACTATGATTTAATTACTAAGTGTCATTAACTCATATATCAATGTGTATTTAACTCAGTCTCAAATCGCATCGTATACCAATTGTGTATTGGTATACTATCACAGTGTCTATAATAATTTTTTGAGTCATTAATATTATTTCCACTTGTATCCGTTGGAAGATGATATGTTTCTACCCTATCACTGTTACATCAAGCCGTAATTTTTCCGGCGTAACGGATAAAAAAGGATTCTAACGGTAACTGTTTTCTCTCCTCAGAAAGGTATATACCTTTCGCATACACCTCTATTGCTTAGTACATTCTTCCGTTCAAAACCCTAACTTGCTAAGTGCAGTTTTCGAACCGCTCAGTGCGAATTCTACATTGCTCAGTTCTTTTTCAACCAATTACTCAGTGTAATTATACAATGGAAGGGATCACATTAGTTCTTGGTGATCAAATGCTTCGAAGTGCTCAGTTTAAGAACAATGCAGTGCCGTTGATCAAAATCAACAATCAACGGGCATGTCTTGCAATTCCTCCAAGGAAACAAGGCAGAGGATATGAACTATGGGTGGATTACATCAGTAAATGCCCCCTGACATTCGCCTTCTGTGGCGCACCACTCCACATTGTTCCTCAATACCTTTTGGAGTTCTGGTACACTTGTACTTACAACCAGAACAGGTGGCTAGGTCTGTCCTACCAAGAATGGGTCACCCGAGACAGAGGGTGTTATAAAAAAGGCCACCTTTCCAACCAGGTGGGGTTTTATGGTGTCAACAGTGATTCGTTCATTGGGAACCAAGGTTGGAGGACTGGACCAAATCAACGAGTTCGAGATGCAACTGATGTACAAAATGTTCTTTGTGAGGAATTTAGACTATGCTCAGCTCATTTTCAATGAACTCAGGGTCCAAGTGATGAAGACCACAAGGGATCTTCATGCACCTTTCATAAGGTACCTGTCCTTGGCATTTGAAGCCGAGCTGGGGACAACACTCTACGAAGCTGATCAGGATGTGTTTCTGTTTCCTACACACAGCTCAAAGATGTTCAATAATGACATCTTCCCAGAGCAAGTGGGTCTGAGTGATCTCATGCTGCTGATATCTAAGTCGGCTTCATCAGAAAGTGACACAGAGGGATCCAATCAAGAGGGAGCTTCCCAAGCTGATCGAGAGGTTCAAGCTGAGCACTCTGCTCAGGCTGAGCCAGCCAACATTGAAGCTATCACTGGTAAGGTCTCTCCACTTTCTTCTTCTTCTCACTATTCTCCATCCACTTTTGGAGACAAGACTGCAGTAAACTCAACTCAGTCTAACCCATCTACTCCACCTTTTGTTCATCTTACATCCCACTCGGAAGCCACCCATAGTATACCCACTGCTACTAGGGAGAAAATCCAAACCTACACTAGAAAAATTGCCAAAGGTGGTGCCAATCCTATAGGCATCACTGGAGAAAATCCAAACCTACTCTTCAGGTGTTGACCTCGAGGCTCATTTCAACCTAAAAGACTAAACCGGGTGTGGTGTCTACTCAGCACACACTCTCCAGAGCAATGGGAGAGCCTGTTACTGTGCCTAAGTAGACACACTTAGGTAACATTGAAGAACTGACCAATCCCCAGGGTCAATCACCTCCCTCCAAACAAATTAGCCACTCACCTACCCATACACTTCACGTTTCTAGCCCAGTTATTTCTCTTCACTTCTCACACCCCCTTGCACGACCTGTAAATGTTTCATCTCAACACCTAGATGAATCACAGGGTCCAAACTCTAGTGCAAATGAGTTTGAGGGTATACACCAACCTTTAGATGATGCACCCTCATACTCACCTACTGATGTTCTTGGCTACTTTTCATCCAAAGAAAAATATATTTAGTCCAAGGAAAAGGATCAGTCTCCTCCAGAAGCATCTGCCTCCTCAGGCATTCTACAGTTGAAGCAATATTTAGCAGCTTAGTTTGATATGTTCCATCTCAAGCAGAAGAAGAACAAACGTAAGATTTATCAAAGACTTGAGAAGATGACTAATGAAGTTAAAGTGATTGCCTCTGCCGTGGCAGCACTATCTGAAGAACAGACTTCAACCCCTGGTGATGATGACAAAAAGGGGGAGAAGATTCAAGCTGATGCTGATTTGGTTCAAGCTGAAGTTTTACTAGAATTAGCAAAAGGGGCAGAGAGGCAAACTCAGTTTGAGGGGGAGCTAGAGATAGAGAAATAGGAACCTGCAGCTAAGTAACAAAAAGTGACAGAATCTGCATCTGAAGATGAAGCTAACAGTGTTCCTAAGACTTAGGAAGAAACAGAAGAGGAAAAAGCCACAAGGATTATGATTGAAATGCTCGAACAAGAGGAAGCCAATGAGTTAGGCATTTCACTTAAAGAGATGAGAAAGAGGAAAGAGAAGGAAGCAAAGGATCAAGAAAAAGAAAAACTGAGAAAAGCTTTGGCTCAAGCTGAAGCTGATTACATTGGTCCAAAACCTGATCCTATCCCATATACTGATGCAGAAATTCAGGAATTTTATTTCAGAAGGAGCACCAGTGAAGAGATCAAAGGCATGATCTTGAGCATAATCAATGGAGCCATCATCCTCAACTTTGAATTTGAAGATAGATCTATAATGGCGGTGGACCTGAGATATGTTCACGGGATGGGCTACATAGAATGTAAAAGAATAACGATAATGCTCAAGAGGTTCAAACGAAGCCAAATCAAGCAAAAGATCTTTGCTGAAGTTTCCAAGCTAATAAATAGATCTGAGGAGCTGAGATATGTTCCAGTTCCTGGTCTAGAATGGGAAATTTTTTTTGAGGTACCTGAAGGTGTGGAATTCAAAGAAAATCAATTTATTGATGCACCTGTTCAGGGGTTTATGTTTAAGGATCAGGAAGGCAAGCCTAGTTTTATCAAGCTGGATGAAGTTTGTTATCGAAAAACTAAGGATGCCTTGCACATTAGAAGTTGTTGTGTTGGTGATAGTTCAAACCAACTTATAAAATACAAACTGAACAAGATCATCAAAGTTCAACAGAAGGAACTCAGAGGGAATGTAGAAGCTAAGAAGCTGCTGTACGAGATAACCAAATAAATTATCAACTGGGAACTTCTACATCCTGAGTTCCTAAGATAATAGATTAGTTCTATTGTATAAATTAGAGTAGTTCTAATTTTGTGAGCACTAAGTGTGCATGATCTGAGTGATCAAAAATTTTGTATTATGATATGTTCAATTAATACAAGTACGAGTTTGATATGTTTATAATTATAAGTCTGATAAGTTTAGCCTGAATGAATGATTGATTAGTTCTTATTCATTAATGTATTTAGTTGGTGTGTTCAACTTAAAGTTGGTATGTTCCACTTATAATTGATAAGTTCAATTAAAATTGATATGTTCAATTAATATTTGATTAGTTCAAATATAAAATCTTAATAAGTTTTAGATTTAAAAAATAATTCTGTTAAACAAACTTAAGAACTGTTTGGTGGTTTTGTCATCATCAAATAGGTGGAATTTGTTGGGAAGATGATCTCATCAGTTGAGATTTGATGAGACAAAGTTAAGTTCGTTAGATATGTTCAAGATATAACTTAAACAAAATTATGAGGCTTGATTAGACTGAACACTTATAGTGTTTCAGATTGAGCATAAGCTGAATATAAGTTGAGCGTATGTTCGATCAGCTTAGACTATATCTTAGTAAGATTATCAATGTGTTTGATAAGCCGTGTATGTCACCTAAGATATATTGAGCTTTCAGCTTGATGTGTTTCAAGCTGAGTGACTCAGCGTATATACTGAGTCAGCTCAACAGAGTTACTAAATAAGTTTTAGAAAACTCTTAGGACTTCTAAGAATGAGTTAACTATTATACATGTTAGTTCATGTTTGTTTTCGAGTTTGTTCTCGAAGAACTCAGCTTAATGAGTTTCAAGCTGAGTAACTCAGTCCGAGCAATAAGTCAGTTTAAAGAAAATTTAAATATGTTTTAAATTTATCTTTTTAACTCTCTATATCTACGGGAAAGATAAGAAGACTCCAGAATCAAGATTAAAGATTGAAGACTCAAGATAAGAAGATTCAAGATTCAAGATTCCGAGTTATCCGGTAGTTAGTTAGCAAGTTAGGATTAGTCCAGTTTGTTAGGAACCGTAGGAACAGGATTATAAATACTTATCATTCTGATAAGTTTTGGGGTACGACTTAGAAACGACTACAGAGCCAAATACCTCACCTCAACCGTATGTGTTACGATTCTTGAATCATTGTTTGTCAGTTCAACGCGATCAAGATATTCACAAATTGCCAAGCTATTCGTGTGTTTGAGTACTCACATTAGTTGTGAGATTGGTAAGTTTTCAATATGTGATTAAATCATGTTAAGAAAGTCGTTCAGTATCTATAATCATAAGTTGATTATAGGTAGCTATGTTTGAGAAATTGAGAGATTTATATTAGGTGTTTACATATCATGAGTTGCTTACTTGATAGAATCTATAATCATCTTCTTATTAATGAAAAGCAAAACATTCAATTGTGGTTTGATTTACTATGTGTAACACTTTGTTTTGATTTGTTCAATTTCTACAGAAAGTGTATTTAACCCTCCTTCTACACATCTGTTGCATGTTGTTATTCTCACCAATGGACCAACATTTAGTGTTACTAATGCATAAATACAAGGGATTTTTAGTGCCTTGAGTGTTTTGAAAAATCCAAACCATTATACATATGTATACATGGTTTTGTGTGGCACACCATGTTGTTGTTCATTAGTGAATAGTATATGTTCATGTGATGTTGGTAACCATTAGTATGCCCTAGACCTTGTGGATGTTTGGTTGTGTGATTTTATTATTATTCATTCATTTGGTGACTTTAAGTCACATGGTTTGTAATAATAACTAATTTTATTTATTTGGTATGTAATTTGTATTTTTGGCTTGCATGCCATTTCAATATTCCATATTATGTATTTGTACTAAAAAATAGGAATTTGTGGCTTGCATGCCATTTATTTAATTTTCTATGTAATTGTAATATGGAGCAACCATCGGGAGTCCATGGAGTGACGGCTTGGCGAACACGAATCCGAAAGGCCCAATTGTTGGATTATGTGCAGAGATAATTAATGGGCATATTGTATCCAATGATATAAGAGACTAAAGGGTCACAGTGCTACACACCCAATTCAGAACAGTTGGATTTCACCATAATCTGTGTGGAAATAATTAATCAGTTAGATTAATTATTAAAGAGATAAACGAATAATTAATCAGTAGTATTAATTATTGAAAAGAGAGATATAAATAATTATCCAGTTTGGATTATTTATTAGAAAGGAATAAATAATAAATAGTTATTTATTATTTAAAGATAATTAAATATTAAGTTTTAATATTTAATGGACCAGTTAATTAATAGTTAATTAATTGACTAGTAAAGTCCAGGGGGTCAAAGTGAGAAGAGTTGAAAGTTTAATTAAAACAGTGGGCTTTTAATTAAACGGGCTTAGGTCCAATCTAATCTTTATAAATATATCCTTAAAGGCTTAAGGATTAAGATAAGAGACAAGGATTAAACCTAGCCACCACACACTCTCTATCTCGATCTTGCCTCCCTCACGGTCGATCTCGACTTCGACCGTCGCACTCTCTCTCGGCTCTCTCTCTTCTCTTCGTCTAACAAGAAAAACACCCGAGGGGTGTTTGCGATTGCTGATCGACTCACACACACACACTCACGTTTTTGAGTGTTGAAGGCTTGGTGATCCAGGAGCGGTCTAGCAGCCAGTTCAATTGGAGGTGCATTAGTGGTGGACTATCTTTAGCAATCCTAAAGGTTTTGTTCAGGTATAATCTTATAACCTTATCTATGGATTGTTTGTAAGAAACTATGTTGATCATTTAAAGTTAATAAAGATCCTAACCCTTTTTGGGGTTTAGAGGGTTGTGTTTAATCCAGTTCCGCTTTTAGGATTGAACCAGTATAATCAAACCCAGGTTTGACCAGTTTGAGTCATAAGGTGGTTTGGTCAGGTTCAAAACCGTTCAGTGGTATCAGAGCCTCGGCTCTATGATCCATAGTTTCTAGTTTTTATCTATTTCTAGGATTAAGGTTTGATTCTTGATCTTCTACTTGCTCTAGGCTATTTCGAAAATCACCAAGGGCAACAAAAAACAGTTTGTTTTTTTGTTATCCAGTTTTAAGAAGTCTAATCCTATTAATCAGAAAGTTTAAACAGTTAGTTTAAACGGTTAAAAAGGATTGTTATTTTTGTATAAGAACAAGTTTTGGATTAAGATAAATTAAACAGTTTGTTTTAATTAATTGAACCTAGTTAATCCAGTTTTTGATTCGTTTAAGTTGTATGATTTTCTACTTTATCTTGTTTCTTCTCCTCTGTTTTTCGAAAAACATAGGGGATAAAAACAAGTTTTATGTTTTTATCCAGTCCATAAAAGGTTTGATTTTAACCAGTTAGGTTTAAACCAGGTTTGTGTTTAAACGGTTAAAAAGGATAAACTTTATCTAAAACTAGACTTTAACCAGTTTTTGAACTTTTGTTTAAAAAGGTTGAAATCAAGTTTTAGGATAATTAATTATTAATAAAACAAGTTTCGTTAATATTAATAAATAGTTTTTGGTTTTTGAATTAAATCCAGTTTTTTATCAGTATATTAAAACAGTTAGTTTTAATAGGTTAAAAGGGATTTAGAATGTTTTGTCAATCGGAAAACGGGAACCGAGAACATCACCGTGTCGGGGGTGACCATTAGCGGCGCGAAGGCCAAATGAGCCTAGCGGTGCCGGTTAGCGGCGCTAAGGGTCAAAGTGGGCTTCGGCCCAAGTATTTTTCGATCTAGGACGACACGGGCCCAAAGGGTTTCGGCCCAAGTTAGCGGCGCTAAAGGCACTTAGCAACGCTAAAAGAACTTAGCGGCGCTAAAGTCCAATGGGCTTCGGCCCAAGTGATCTCGGCCCAAGGAAGATCATGGTCCAGCAGGGTTTAGACCCAGGTGTTTTTGGTCAAATGGGTTCTCGGCCCAAGAGGGTCTTGGCCCCGTGGGTCTCTCGGGTTAATAAGAGATATTGGCCAAAAATAGTTTTTCCGGATTAATACAAAAGGATTATTAATTTTAAGTTATAAAATTAATAAGGTATTATATAAACTAGTGTTATATGTTTTGACTAGTTTAGTTAAAATATATATTAGACTTTTATTTATTATGACTAGTTTAAGTCATTTTTTGATTAAAGTCTAAAATGATATAGTTTATATAATATTATGGAGAAACAAATAAGATAGTATCTAATTGACCAAGGTTGTCGGTTTTAAGTTTTTGGAAAACTAGTAATAAAACTCGACGTGAAGATATCATTCAAAGTTTTGAATGAGATCAAGTTTTTAAGTTTTGTTGGAAAACTAATTTGGTCAAATAAATTAGAAGATCATAATTCTCGTTTTTGGTTAATAGGTATTAATCAAAAGGATAAATGAGAATAGTTTAAACAAATCAGGTTGTGTGCTTAACAGCACAGTTTTTGTTTATTTATTATTAACTGCATGGTTGACTTTTATATATAATGCTTATATATAATTGCGTGAGCTATAGTTTTGCCGACTTAGGACTCGTTTTTCTTATTCTTCTTTTATTTTGGTTTTTGGGAAGGCCTGCGTGCCAATTACAATCCCTTTCTTATTTGTAATATAGTACTGGTTCGGGGAGGCCTGCGTGCCATTTACATCCCCATTCAATATTGTATTTGTAATAGACTAGTAAAAGTTTAACCCCTGACCAAGAAGGACTCCAAGAAGGTGACAACGTAAATGGTGTTCTATACGCGTAGCACGGATACTTCGGGGAGGTGTCAAGGCTAGTGAAAGCATCACATCAAGAAAGGCAAATCCAAGTCATTTCATCCTTAGGATTGACCTTAGGATTAGTTGGCAAAACTATAGGGCTTTATATGCTTATTATTATCTTCGTGGTTGTGATTTATTTACTGTTTTTCATATATATGTATGGTATATATATACATGTGTGTGATGGTAAATAAAAATGGGTTTAATAACATGTTGTTATTAAACAATGAAAAACCACGTTATATGACAAACAAGAATATGACTTCAGTTTGGTAGTCGTGTTAATTAAATTTTTTAAAAATTTAAAGTTTTATCAAGGTTATAAGTTTGGAACTTATAAAGGCCGTTTTGTGCACCTACTCTAGGTACACATATAAATCGTAGTTTTAAAACAGTTAGTTTTAAAATGGTTTTTCAAAAACTGGAAAATTAAGTTTTTCATTAAACTTAATTAAAACCCATGAAAAATATTAGATCAGTGTGCTACCCACCTAATGGTACACCTTGACTGTTAAACGGTACTTGGGTGTTGGAAGTACCCAAACCTTGCGCATCCGGGTTCAAACCATTACGGGAAAGGGAATGAAAGATTCTGCGATAATTGGGAGTCCCGGCCAGAATTCATGCTGTCTTAGGTGGTGCGGTCTATTTTGGTGATAATCGGGAGTCCCGGCCCAAAAAGCACTAGAGTAGAGTTAAACATACTAGACTCGTTCTAAGTGCTCTACGAGGTTCTAGGAGTCGTATCAGTTAGGTACGTTTGGTACAGGGTGTTACCTACCAGAAATAGCATGACTTGGCGGGAAGTGCCCAAACCTTGCGTCAAGTTTGTGAAATATGGGTCCTAGGTCTAATATATATTATTTATGGGTTTGATGATATATAATTAGAAATTTTATATGCAATTACTAATAAAACCAAGGTTTTAATTTGTAGATGGCAACCAACGTTACTAGTACTAATAACCTCTCTCTCTGTTCTATCCTTGAGAAGGATAAGCTCACCGGGTCCAACTTTCTCACATGGGAGAGAAATCTCCGGATCGTGCTGAGGCACGAGAGAAAGTGGCATGTCCTAGAACAACCTCTAGGAAATCCCCCTGCCAGCAATGCCAGGGCAGAGGTGAGGGAGGCTTTTCAGAAGCGCTCTAATGACGCCTTGGATGTTAGCTGCCTCATGCTTGCAACTATGAGTCCCGAGTTGCAATCAAGCATGATGGAAACTCCTTCCTATGACATGATCCGCCAGGTGAGAGACATGTTCCAGGAGCAAGCCCGCACGGAGCGTTATGATGCCACTAGGGCATTTAACTCGTGCAAGATGGCTAAGGGGACCTAGGTCAGTGACCATGTCCTGAAAATGAAAGGTTACATGGACCACCTAGAGAGACTTGGGCACCCAGTACCGTTGCAGCTAGCAACGGATACGATACTCAACTCATTGTCAGATGACTATAAGCCTTTTATAGTCAACTACAACATGAACAACATGGACAAATCTGTGGCTGAGTTGCACTCCATGCTCAAGACTGCTGAGCAGAGTATCGGGACCAAGTCTAAGGACATTCTTATGGTGGGACATGGTGGACGTAAGAAGAGGAAGGAGCGCAACGGAAAGGGAAAGGGCAAGGCCCAGCCCAGCCAGAGTGCACCCAGGACTAATAACGACAACAAGGGCAAGAAGCCGAAGCCAAACAAGGCAAGGACCGAGAATCGGTGCTTCAGGTGCGGCGAGGCCGGACATTGGAAACGAGATTGTCCGAAAGGTCACGAGGCAGGAGGCAAGTCTGGCTCCTCAGGTATTGCGTGATTAGCTTCTTTGTCACTTTCCACTTGAAAAAGTTTTTTACTAGTATTCTAACGTCTTGCAATCGTTTATTGCAGGAGGGGATGGAAAGTGATACGGCCCAGCATGAGGAGATCACACATGCAGCATGCGGATATTATTAATATTTACATTTCCTAGTTTGTTAAACTCTTAAAGTTTATTTGAACAATATTTATATTGTTGGTTTATGAATACTTTTGAGTTTATGAAAATTTAATTATTTAGTTATATATCCGTGCACGTGTTCTTATTTTATGAATCAGGATTAGTCCAGTTGTGACTAAAAGAATACCAATAAGTCAAGTCTTGACTTGATTGGTGATTCATAATAATCTTATGCTATGATTTGTTGTAGTTATATAAATGTTAGCTCCACTTTTTCAAACTCTTAAATAAACAAGTATTGTTTATAAAATTAGATAGCTTTTCTAATTTAACAAGTGTTTAAGTTATTTATGAAAAGTGAATGTTCAAAGTCTTGAACTAAATAGAAATGATAGTTATTATATCTAAGTGAAAATAGTTTTTGATAAAACATTTAAGGAAGTATAAAAATGATTATGGTAATCAAGGGAGTTTTATACTAAATGTTTTGGAAAAAATTTAAAGTGCCCTCACAAGTGTTTTACACTCATGGCAAGTTTGATGAAACCACTTTCTGTAATTAGAAAGATGGATATGTAAAGATCCAAGTTCTTGGTTTCATAAAACGAATTTCTTGCAAAAACTAAGTTTTAAAACATGTGTTTGGAACACAAGTTTTAGGCATGGTAGTCAAGGATTGACTAAAGCCTAAAGGAATATTTTAAAGTAATGCACTTTTTCATAAAAGATAGTGGGAGCATCTGACTAATGTATTTATCAAAGTTAATAAAAGTTTTTTTTTAACCAGTATGATAAATACAAGTTTGAACTTCTAGAGTATGTAATTATCGGATGTTTTTAGAAACTATCTAAAATAGTAAGTTCTTGAGAAAGAACTAATCCGAGGAATGCTGATTTATTGAGAGGTACTCGATAAAGATATCATTGCAAGTTTTTGAGTCAAGTTATGACTTAAACAAAAATTATGCTCATTAAGTTCAGTAAGTCAGCTTAATTAAATGTTGTTGGTTGGTTAACGTTAGAAATGATAAAATAGGATGTTCTTTAACATTCTTAGTAGTGATATTAGATTAGTGTTGGCATACACAGGGAATCTAATTTCAAGGTTCTTACAAGTAGGTGTAAGAAAGTTTTATCGTTTCAAATGGATAAATCTAGTAAGATTTAATTTATCTACAAATGTAATTAAAGTTTTAATTACAGAAAGGTTATTTTATAAAATCAGAAACTAAGGAGTTATTTTCTAGCTTTCTCCAAGTTTAAGGAATTTTATGAAATAAGTAAGTCTAGAATTGTTCTTAGGTTGCAAGACCGATTTCTAGCAAAACCAAGAAAGAGTACCTCTAGATACTAGTATTAAGTTTTAGGTTTTTTATCATATTATTTTTCGTTGTAATCTGTGATACGTTACAATATAAAATAATAAGTAATTCAGATGGACACCGTAAATCGAGTCAATGAAATGGTAGAAATTATGCACCTTTATTCCAGGGTGGAATATGGAAGGGTGTAGAAATTAGTTTAATTGTTCTTCACAATTTTGTATGTTTTGTTTTATCCAGGAATAAACTAGGTTTATTCGAAACACTATCCGTGACTACTTATCTTGGTGGGAACCTTGATAGGGCTATAAAGTCATCGTAATTTTGTGGTAGATTCGATAGTTTATCGAATATAGCTGCAAACGGTTTTTGCGGACCAAAATTTACGGATATTCGTTAGGGTTACGAATATTGGATTGACCCACCATGAAAAATACTTCGTGGATTCGTGTCAAAAGTATTTATCACATAGGTTATGGTTAAGCCTAAGGTTTTTGGTTTGGGATGCGGTAACTGTTGTCTTCTTAGCGCGTTCTAACGCCACGCCGTAACAGGGTGGTCATAACGGGCATGTCTAGATTCAGTGGGAGCCGTGTTGCCAAATGCAAATATGCAAGATGGTAATTGCACCTCCTTTTTAGGAGAGATATTTTCGGGCCCCTTGACTGATTAGAGAAACTGGTAAGTGCACGACCGTGCCCAAACGAACTGATCTGTTCTTTGTCGTTTATCACACAGTTTTGAAATCAAGTATGTCATGAACAAAATTTTCAGTCTCTGAGTTGACCTTTTGCATGCTCATGCTTAAAGTTGAAATATCGCACTGCAAGGGACAAACCTATATATATGCAAGTTTGTATATGTAAAAACGTACCCATTCATGAACAGAGAGTTTATGATAGTTTAGTTTATAAAGAGTTAGTTTATAACAGGTTACTTCTAAGCAGGTTGCTTATGAAGTTTGTTTTATCACAAGTTACTTTGGGGTATAAGAGTTCTTATAACTTGGTTATCCTAAGTGTCTGGCTAGGGACCTCCTTAGGCTAACAATGTGCAGTAACTATTACTTATCTTGTACAAGTGGGAGTCTGTTGGATTATGTGCAGAGATAATTAATGGGCATATTGTATCCAATGTTATAAGAGACTAAAGGGTCACACTGCTACACACCCAATTCAGAACAGTTGTATTTCACCATAATCTGTGTGGAAATAATTAATCAGTTAGATTAATTATTAAAGAGATAAACGAATAGTTAATCAGTAGTATTAATTATTAAAAAGAGAGATATAAATAATTATCCAGATAGGATTAATTATTAGAAAGGAATAAATAATAAATAGTTATTTATTATTTAAAGATAATTAAATATTAAGTTTTAATATTTAACGGACCAGTTAATTAATAGTTAATTAATTGACTAGTAAAGTCCAGGGGGTCAAAGTGAGAAGAGTTGAAAGTTTAATTAAAACAGTGGGCTTTTAATTAAACGGGCTTAGGTCCAATCTAATCTTTATAAATATATCCTTAAAGGCTTAAGGATTAAGATAAGAGACAAGGATTAAACCTAGTCACCACACACACTCTCTCTCTCTCTATCTCGATCTTGCCTCCCTCACGGTCGATCTCGACCTCGACCGTCGCACTCTCTCTCGGCTCTCTCTCTTCTCTTCGTTGAACAAGAAAAACATCCGAGGGGTGTTTGCGATTGCTGATCGACGCACACACACACTCACGTTTTTTAGTGTCGAAGGCTTGGTGATCCAGGAGCGGTCCAGCAGCCAGTTTAATCGGAGGTGCAGTAGTGGTGGACTATCTTTAGTAATCCTAAAGGTTTTGTTCACGTATAATCTTATAACCTTATCTATGGATTGTTTGTAAGAAACTATGTTGATCATTTAAAGTTAATAAATATCCTAACCCTTTTTGGGGTTTAGAGGGTTGTGTTCAATCAAGCTCCACTTTTAGGATTGAACCAGTAGAATCAAACCCAGGTTTGACCAGTTTGAGTCATAAGGTGGTTTGGTCAGGTTCAAAACCCTTCACCAATTGAGGTGGCGGGTTTAGTGGGAGCACATCCAAGTCAAGGAATTTGTCCTTAGATGACTTGTTTTTCCCGTAGTGGCTCACGGGAAAAACACATAGGTTTTAGGGACATGGTTACCAACTATGATGTATGCGTGTGATGGTTTTATTATAGATTGTTTATGCATGAGTTATAGGACTATTGCATGCTAGACAATTTTTGATAAATAATAAAACCCAAGAGTTTTAAAAATTGTTTAACAACTCTCGCGCGCACACTTGATTAAGAAATAGAATATAAATTGGTTTAGTATCTGCTTAGTGAAAACACTTGGTTTTTGTCACTTTTGTTAATCAAAACTCAAAATGGTTTTTTAACCGAAAAACTAAATCCCGTTTTCTAAATGTAAATCTCACGCCGTCCATAAGATGACACCACCCAAATCTAATCGCACAAGGGTTGATTGTTGAGCTTTAGCCGAGTCCATTACTGGGCTAGAGTACCACCGTGTATCTTGATGGTTGATTTATGGTTTCAACTTAATATTTTATATAATCGTCATGCTCTAGCTGATATTATGTGAAATATTACTTTGAGATTGGTATGGAGGGATCAAACATGTCAAACTTGGCACAATGGTTGTGAAGTAGGATCCCGCAAGGAACTAAGAGTTGCAATAATGGATTGCAATCGGTTAATAGTTGGCGGCCTAAATAGTTTTGCCACGTGATCCGCGGAAAACCCGTCACAGTGCAAAGTGAAATATGGTTCTTAGCCTTTGTTAAAATTGTTGTTTTTCATTAAACATTTGGGGTAATAAGGATTTCAATCGAACTAACCAAATCTACTTTGCGTTTTATAGATGGCATCAACTAGCACCAACAACAACACTACCTTTTCTCTAAGGATTTTCCTTGAGAAAGACAAACTTGATAGGACTAATTTTATGGATTGGTCAAGGCAACTTAGGATTGTCCTCCGTCATGAGGACAAGTTGGCCACCATCGAGGAACCCATCCCTGAGGCCCCTGCATCCAACGCGAGTAGGGCAATCAATGAGGCGTATGAAAAGTGCCTCAAAGATATCACCGAGGTTACTTGCCTCATGCTAATCAATATGAGCTCTGACTTGCAAAAGTCGATAGAGCACTTCAGTGATTATGACGTGATGCGCGAGTTGTCGGACATGTTCCAACAACAAACAAAGCAAGAGCGGTATGGTTGTCTAAATGACCTGCTTGGTTTCCGGTTGCAAGAAGGCGGGAATGTGTCGCACCACGTTCTAAAGATGAAAGTGTTGGGGTTCTATGTACACAGCGGAAGCAACAAAGTACAACATACAAAGCATAAAGTACAAGTAATCAAAGCATAAAACCCCAAACCATGGACCAAACTCTATCACTAACTTAAGCAACATGTAAAACAGAAAGAGAAGAGGTTATACCCTTGCTCCTTAGCTCCAGAAAAACGGATGTGAGGTGATGATGACAAGAAAGCAAAGAAGCTCTCCTCTAATGAAGTCCACCCCGGGTATTGTCCTCTCTCCTTGTACTAGCAAGCTTGGATGATCTTCTTCCAGTAGAAATCACCTCAAGAACAGCCCCTCAATAGCAGAATTTCGGATGCCCTCTTTGAACTCACAAGAACACTCTCAAAATTCTTCAAACTAAGTGTTTATGTGGGTTAATTGGAAAAAGGATAGAATGAATGGCAAATGGAACCCAGAGATGCCATTTCATCTCCCCAAGGTTGGCCAACAGGTCTGCTAAAGCAAGCCCATGCATTGGGCAAGAGAGGAGGTGGAAAAAGTAAAAGCTGCATGCTGTCAGTCAAGTTTCCGCGCCGCGGGCCTGTAAGTTTCCGCGCCGCGGAATCACCGCGTCGCGTATCCTTAGAGCCGCGTCGCGGAATCTGCCAGCACACCAATCTTTCCAATTTGACACCATTGTTCCCTCCATCTTATAGGCTGTCGAGATAGGTCCCCGGTGTGTGACCCAATAGGCCCATACATTATCGGTAGTGATACTTATGGCGTACGTGCGTCAGTGGGCATACTCCAACAAACTCCCACTTGCACATGACATACCGTACCCTAAGACCACAGACAGAGAGTGGCCTCTAGCAAGGCATCTCTGCCCCCAAGTCAGTATGGGTTTTCGTCAAAACCAAATCCAGAATCAGTTACGAAATGGTCCTATAGATAAGTGATCATTTATCCCTTCGTTCGCGATATCCATGTGAACACGAGACATGGTTAAATGTCAATCTCCAGATCGTTCACGATTATGTTTCTCGATCTCGATTGATGGTGACCCAAAAACTAGTTGCAATCGATCAAACATCATTGCAACTTGAGCATGGCCATGCATTTTACGTCAGCGATCAATCATCGAGGGGCACAAGGATTATCTCTAAAACTAGAGGAACGAATCCCTTCGACTACATTGCTCCGCTACATACACCATACCTTACCTAAAAGCTCCATTTATAACAGCCAGTTACGAACTGCGTTTGAAAGCAATTAAGGCAAAGCAGATCCATGCTTTGGAACCATGTATCTCCAGTCTAAGGACTAACAATGATATTATCATCCTGACTTACTTGTGACAGAAACCATGAAGTAAGTTCAGGTGCGGGTCATCTAGTCACTTGACCATTGCAAGCACAGGCGAAGTGTTGCGTCTCTTTTATCTAATCCATTATTAGATAGCGACCAACCACTTCCCTCAGTCTTATCTCAAACTTCCTCCCCATGAAGAATGACCGACTGTGGACATTTAGAATGAAAAGGCATTCTGGGAAGTATTAAACATGCTAAGATGGAACACAGTAAGGATTCATAAAATATCCGCCCTCGGCACATCATTAAATCACATTTAATAATCAATATATAATGAAATACAATACTGCTTCGCGTTCTCAAAATACAAATACAAATCAAACATAAACCAAATATTACACTCAGACCAAGTCACTAGCGAATCTAACACCTATATCTTTAGTGTGAGAATCATGTAGAGCTTGTGACAACGGTTTAGTGAATGGATCAGCCAAATTGCCCTCCGATGCTACTCTGCTTATGGCAATATCACCATTCTCAATAACATCTCTGATGAAGTGATATTTGCGAGGAATGTGCCTCGTCCGCTTATGAGCCCTTGGTTCCTTAGCTAAAGCCACCGCACCCTCATTGTCACAGAAGATCTCAATAGGGTCGGATATGCTAGGAACCACTCCAAGATCTTGGATGAACTTCCTCATCCATACCGCCTCTTTAGCTGCTTCACTTGCCGCAATGTACTCCGACTAGGTAGTTGAATCAGCTACGGTGACTTGCTTGGAGCTCCTCCAACTTATAGCTCCACCATTGAGAAGGAACACGAACCCCGATTGTGATCGGCAGTCGTCCTTATCAGTTTGAAAGCTAGCGTCAGAGTAACCATGTACTCTAAGCCCTTCCTTACCACCATACACAAGAACATCTCCTTTGTCCTCCGAAGATACTTGAGAATGTTCTTGACCGCAGTCCAATGGGCTTGCCCGGGATTAGCCTGATATCTACTCGTCATGCTCAAGGCACACGATACATCAGGACGAGTGCATAGCATGGCGTACATGATTGATCCCACTGCCGAAGCATACGGAACCCTCTTCATTACGTCAAGTTCCTCTTTGGAACTAGGACATTGAGACTTGCTCAAAGTCACTCCATGCAACATAGGGGTGTTACCTCTCTTAGAGTCCTCCATCTTGAATCGTTTCAAGACCTTGTCGACATATGCACTTTGGCTAAGCCCTATTAGCCTTTTAGATCTATCTCTATAGATCTTTATGTCCAAGATATACGCCGCATCTCCCAAGTCCTTCATAGAAAAACAACTCCCAAGAAAAGTCTTAACCTCTTTCAAGGTTGGGACGTCGTTTCCAATAAGTAGAATATCATCTACAAATAGGACAAGGAATACTACAACGCTCCCACTAGCCCTGACATATACGCATGGTTCATCCTTGCTTTTCGAAAATCCAAACTCTTTGATTTTCTTATCAAAGCACAGGTTCCAGCTACGAGATGCTTGTTTAAGTCCATAAATAGACTTCTTTAACTTGCAGACTCTATCAGGATACTCAGGATGTACAAAACCCTCGGGTTGTGTCATAAACACCTCTTCATTTAGCTTCCCGTTAAGGAAAGCGGTTTTTACATCCATTTGCCATATCTCGTAATCATAAAACGTAGCTATGGCCATGAGTATTCGGATAGACTTCAACATGGCCACTGGTGAAAAGGTTTCCTCATAGTCAATCCCATGAGTTTGTGTGAAACCCTTGGCCACCAGTCGCGCTTTGAAGGTATCTACAGTTCCATCCATGCCGGTCTTCTTCTTGAAGACCCATTTACATCCCACTGTCTTATACCCGGGTATAGGATCAACCAATTCCCATACTTGGTTATCCGACATGGATTGCATCTCACTCTCCATTGCTTCCCTCCACCTAGCAGACTCACTACCCGCTACGGCTTCCCGGTAGTTGGTCGGTTCATCATGATCCACCAATAGGTCATTGCCCTCAGATATGAGAAACCCATATCTCTCTGGCTCTTGATGTGGTCTACCGGACCTACGAGGAATTAATGAAGTGTTGTCAGGTATTGACGCATTCTCTTGCTTTGTTTCAACCACTTTAGGTTGATTGCTAGTGCCGACACTTGTCCCTTCCTCATTGGGTTCTTGAATTTCATCAAGATCAATCTTCTTACCCGATTGCATGGATATAAGTTCCCTTTCAAGGAACACGGCCCTTCTCGCGATAAACACTTTGTTTTCGGAAGGTTTGTAGAATAAATATCCCATGCCTCCGGTTGGATACCCAATAAAGTAACACCTTTCAGACCTTGGTTCAAGTTTGTCCTCTACCTCTCGTCTCACGAAGGCAGGACATCCCCAAACCTTGAGATATGCTATCTTTGGAGCAATTCCATGCCACATCTCATAAGGTGTCTTTTGGACCTTCTTTGTTGGTACGAGGTTAAGGATCCTTACCGCCGACTTGAGAGCGTACCCCCAAAAGCTTATGGGTACTTCCGTGCGACTCATCATCGACCGGACCATATCCAACAATGTCCGATTCCTCCGCTCGGAGACACCATTCAATTGTGGCGTCCTAGGAGGAGTTAGTTGGGAAATAATCCCATAACTAACTAGATGATCACGGAACTCCGAGCTCAAGTATTCGCCTCCCCTATCGGAGCGAAGTACTTTGATAGTCTTGCCCAATTGATTCTGGACTTCATTTTGGAATGTCTTAAAGACCTCAAAGGCCTCATACTTTTGCCTAATCAAGTAGACATATCCATATCTACTGAAATCATCAGTAAACGTAACGAAGTATCTTGAGTTGTTCCTTGTAACGTGCTTGAACGGACCGCATACATCCGTATGTACTATTTCCAACAAGCATTTAGCCCTTTCACCCACACCGGTAAAGGGTGACTTAGTCATCTTGCCTAATAAACAAGATTCGCATACTTCATTTGACCCGAGGTCAAAAGATTCCAAGATCCCATCTGATTGGAGCTTGGTGATGCGTTTCTTGTTTAATAAAACCATCACACGCATACATAAGGTTGGTAACCATGCCCCTAAAACCTATGTGTTTTTCACGTGAGCCACTACGGGAAAAACAAGTCATCTAAGGACAAAAACTCCTTGACTTGGATGTGCTTCCACTAAACCCGCCACCTCCATTGGGCATCCCGGATTTCGTGTTCGCCAAGACGTCACTCCATGGACTCCCGATGGTTGCCCCATATTACAATTACATAGAAAATTAAATAAATGGCATGCAAGCCACAAATCCTATTTTCTAGTACAATTACATAATATGGAATATTTAAATGTCATGCAAGCCACAAAACAATTACATGCCAGATCAATAAATAAATGAATTATTATTACAAACCATTGTGACATAAAGTCACCAAATGAATGAATAATAAAAACATACAACCAAACATCCAAAAGGTCTAGGGCATTTAACTAAGGTTACCAACAAAACAGGTTCACTAGTGAACAATTACAACAACAACATCAACAACATGGTTTGCCACACAAAGACCATGTAAACTTATGTATAATGGTTAAGATTATTTAAAACACTCAAGGCACAAAATAATCCCATGTATTTATGCATTAGTAACACCAAACCATTTTTAGTGAAACATATTCATAAATACATAATGTAAGTATATGCAATTATTTATTTTCATGCCAAAATAATAATCCACATATAAATACACCAACCATTATACAAGGCAACTTCAAAACAAATTTTAATTTCTGGACAAAATTCCAGAAACCAAAATCCAGTGCCAAAAACCCAAAAAATAATTTTTTTTTTATTTAAAACAAAGTTTAAAAAAAAACAGTCTATACAGTGACATTCCGCGCCGCGGTTCCACAAGGGTTCCGCGCCGCGGAAACTGACGAACAGAAAACAAGACTAATTATTTTCGGGTTTTTCAGGCCACCATGTGCTAAAGTAGTATAGAGGTGGCTCTAATACCACTGTTGGGGTTCTATGTACACAGCGGAAGCAACAAAGTACAACATACAAAGCATAAAGTACAAGTAATGAAAGCATAAAACCCCAAACCATGGACCAAACTCTATCACTAACTTAAGCAACATGTAAAACAGAAAGAGAAGAGGTTATACGCTTGCTCCTTAGCTCCAGAAAAACGGATGTGAGGTGATGATGACAAGAAAGCAAAGAAGCTCTCCTCTAATGAAGTCCACCCCGGGTATTGTCCTCTCTCCTTGTACTAGCAAGCTTGGATGATCTTCTTCCAGCAGAAATCACCTCAAGAACAGCCCCTCAATAGCAGAATTTTGGATGCCCTCTTTGAACTCACAAGAACACTCTCAAAGTTCTTCAAACTAAGTGTTTATGTGGGTTAATTGGCAAAAGGATAGAATGAATGGCAAATGAGGTTCTTTTATAAACCCAGAGATGCCATTTCATCTCCCCAAGGTCGGCCAACAGGTCTGCTAAAGCCAGCCCATGCATTGGGCAAGAGAGGAGGTGGAAAAAGTAAAAGCTACATGCTGTCGGTCGATTTCCGCGCCGCGGGCCTGTAAGTTTCCGCACCGCGGAATCACCGCGTCGCGTATCCTTAGAGCCGCTCGCGGAATCTGCCAGCATACCAATCTTTCCAATTTGACACCATTGGTCCCTCCATCTTATAGGCTGTCGAGATAGGTCCCCGGTGTGTGACCCAATAGGCCCATACATTATCGGTAGTGATACTTATGGCGTACGTGCGTCAGTGGGCATACTCCAACAGAAAGTGTTGGTGGAACGCCTCGAGAGGTTGGGATTTGCCATCACGAGAGAGATGGCGGTAGACGTGATTCTACGGTCTCTCCCACCATCATATGATCAATTCGTTGTCAATTATCATATGCATGGGATGGATAAATCCCTAATGGAATTGCATGGTATGCTGCGGACCGCCGAGTCCAACATGACCAAGCAAAAGCCATCTACCTCCGTTCGCATCTTGGCCATCAAGGAGGGTGAGTCCAAGAAGAGAAAGAAACCGGCCTCTACCCCGGAAGGTAAAGGTAAAGGCAAGGGTGGGGCACCCAAGTCGAACCCTACCCCGGAGCCAAAGCCGAAGGGTCCAATCCCTCAAGACAAGACTCCGGAAGAGGCGGTTTGCTTTTTCTGCGGGGTCAAGGGGCATATGCGCCGGAGCTGGCCTAAGTCCAGAATCAATTGGCAAGACTATCAAGATACTTTGCTCCGATAGAGGAGGCGAGTACTTGAACTCGGAGTTCCGTGATCATCTAGCTGGTTGTGGGATAATTTCACAACTAACTCCTCCTAGGTCACCACAATTGAATGGTGTCGCCAAGCGGAGGAATCGGACATTGTTAGATATGGTCCAATCGATGATGAGTCGCACGTAAGTACCCATTAGTTATTGGGGGTACGCTCTCGAGTCGGCGGCTAGGATCCTTAACCTCGTACCGATTAAAAAGGTCCAAAAGACACCTTACGAGATGTGGCATGGAGTTGCTCCAAAGGTCGCATATCTCAAGGTTTAGGGATGTCCTGCCTTCGTTAGACGAGAGGTATAGGACAAACTTGAACCTATATCCGAAAGGTGTTACTTCATTAGGTATCCAACCGGAGCCATGGGTTACTTGTTTTACAAGCCATCCGAAAACAAAGTGTTTATCGCGTGAAGGGATGTCTTCCTTGAAAGGGAGATGATATACATACAATACGGTGGAAAGATGGTTGATCTTGAGGAAGTTCAAGAACCCGATGGAGAAGGGACTAGTGTCGGCACTAGCACTCAACCCGAAGTGGTTGAAACTGAGCAAGAGGATGCGTCGGTACCTGAAAACACTTCATTAATTCCTCGTAGGTCCTGTAGATCACGTCATGAGCTAGAGAGATATGGGTTTCTCATATCTGAGGTCGATGACTTATTGGTGGATCATGATGAACCAACCAATTACCGGGAAGCCGTAGCGGGCAATGAGTCTGTGAATTGGTTGATCCTACACTCGGGTGTAAGACAGTGGGGTGTAAATGGGTCTTTAAGAAGAAGACCAGCGTGGATGGATCTGTAGATACCTTCAAAGCCCGACTGGTGGCTAAATGTTTCACGCAAACTCATGGGATAGACTATGAGGAAACGTTTTCACCGGTGGCCATGTTGAAGTCTATTAGAATACTTATGGCCATAGCTATGTTTTATGATTACGAGATTTGGCAAATGGATGTAAAAACCATCTTTGTTAATGGGAAGCTTATTGAAGAGGTGTTTATGTCACAACGCGAGGGTTTTGTACATCCTGAGTATCCTGATACAGTCTGCAGACTGAAGAAGTCTATTTATGGACATAAGCAAGCATCTAGAAGCTGGAACCCGTGCTTTGATGAGAAAATCAAAGAGTTTAGATTTTCGAAAAGCAAGGATGAACCATGCGTATATGTCAGGGCTTGTGGGAGCGCTGTAGTATTCCTTGTTCTGTATGTAGATGACATTCTACTTATTGGGAACGACGTCCCAACTTTGAAGGAGGTTAATTTTTTTCTTGGGAGTTGCTTCTCAATGAATGACTTGGAAGAAGCGGCATATATCTTGGGCATTAAGATCTATTGAGATTGATCCAATAGGCTAATTGGGCTTAACCAAAGTGCATATGTCGACAAGGTCTTGAAGTGATTCAAGATAGAGGACTCAAAAAGGGGTAACACCCCTATGTTTCATGGAGTGACGTTGAGTAAGGCTCAATATCCTAGTTCCAAAGAGGAACTAAATGTAATGAGGAGGTTCCCTTATGCTACGGCAATAGGATCAATCATGTACGCCATGCTATGCACTAGATCTGATGTATCGTGTGCCTTGAGCATGATGAGTAGATATCAGGCCAATCCCTGGCAAGCCCATTGGACTGCGGTTAAGAACATTCTCAAGTATCTTCGGAGGACAAAGGAGATGTTATTAGTTTATGGTGGTGGGGAAGAGCTAAGGATACATGGTTACTATGACACAAGCTTCCAAACTAATAAGGACGACTGCCGATCATAATTGGGGTTTTTGTTCCTTCTCAATGGTGGTGATATAAGTTGGAGGAGCTCTAAGAAAGACACCATAGCTGATTCAACTACCGAGTCGGAGTACATTGTGGCTAGTGAAGCAGCTAAAGAGGCAGTATGGATGAGGAAATTCATCCAAGACCTTGGAGTGGTTCCTAGCATATCCGACCCTATTGAGATCTTCTGTGACAATAAGGGTGTGGTTGCTCTAGCTAAGGAACCAAGGGCTCATAAGCGGACGAGGCACATTCCTCAAAAATACCACTTCATCAGAGATGTTATAGAGAGTGGGGAAATTGCCATCAGCAGAGTAGCATCGGAAGGAAATTTGGCCGATCCTTTCACTAAACCGTTGTCACAAGTTGTACATGATTCTCACTCTAGATCGAAAGGTGTTAGATTTGCTAGTGACTTGGTTTGAGTGTAATATTTGGTTTATGTTTGATTTGTACTTGTACTCTGGGAACATTAAGTAGTATTTTATTTCATACTATATTGATTATTAAATATGATTTAATGATATGCCAAGGGCGAATATTTTATGAATCCTTACTGTGTTCCATCTTAGCATGTTTAATACTTCCCTGAATGCTTTTTACATTCTAAATGTCCACAGTCGGTCACTCTTCATGGGGAGGAAGTTTGAGATAATACTGGGGGAAGTGGTTGGTCGCTATCAAATAATGGATTAGATAAAAGAGATGCAACACTTCACCTGTGCTTGAAATGGTCAAGTGACTGGACGACCCACTCCTGAACTTACTTCATGGTTTATGTCACAAGTAATTCAGGATGATAATATCATTTTGTCCTTAGACTGGAGATACATGTGTTCCAAAGCATGAATCTTCTTTGCCTTGATTGCTTTCAAACACAGTTCGTACCTGGCTATTACAAAGGGAGCCTTTAGGTAAAGTATGGTGTATGTGGCGGAGCAATGTAGTCAAAGGGATTCGTTCCTCTAGTTTTAGAGAGATATCCATGGGCCCCTCGATGATTGAGCGCTGACGTAAAATGCATGGCCATGCTCGAGTTGCAATGATTTTTGATCGATTGCAATTGGATTTTGGGTCACCATCAATCGAGATTGAGAAACATAATCATGAACGATCTAGAGATTAACATTTAACCATGTCTTGTGTTCACAAGGATATCGTGAACGAAGGGATAAATGATCACTTATCTATATGATCATGTTAGAATTATTAAAGTGAGGGGTGTAATTTGTAATTACTCAAAGTTGGGGAAATGCTATATAAAGGCATTTCCCCCACATTCTAAACTAAGATTTGCATTTACAACATATCTTGTGTTTGTGTTTCTCTACATTGCTCTCGGCTCTCTCTCTCTAACCGAACACACACACTAGAAGAACAATCTTCTAAACATTGCTTCATCCGTATTATATTACAGGACCATCAATTGGTATCAGAGCCAAACTTGTTTTGGCTCGTGATTGTTTGAAAAAGAACTTCAAGATCTCGAAGACTTCAAGCTCAATAAGAAGAAAAGGTTCTCGGTTTTACACAAGTTCAAGAACATCAACTTTCCTCAAAGAAACTTTGACTTAAACGACTTCTAAAGGTAGAACTCGGTAGAGGTATAAACTTCATCTTCTTGAAACTACCTTTGAGTTGTTTTACAAAGCTTACAAACCTACGAAATTTGTTCTTGAAGAAAAAGTTGAACTGTTGGCGTTTTTATACACATTAAGACAAGAAAGTCATTAAATACTCACCTTTTTCTACATTAAATTTTCTGGGTATTTAAGCATTTATGGTGTTCTTGGTCTGAAAGTACAACTGGAAGAAGAAGAAATCAGATTTTATAATTTATTTAATTATAAATTCTTAATAGTTTAAGTGTTGTACAAGGAAAATCAAGTACTTGCCATACCAATCAAATACAAGTAGTTAGACACTATTCAGGGTATGGCAATCTGATTTAACAAGGACACATCAGAGTCTATCAGCCGGTTCCTTGGTCAATGCGATTGACTCTTGGGGCGGCTTATAGAATTTTGTCAAGTTGGAACACCTAAGTGTTAATCAAATAGCTATAAGCCGGGTTCAGTGAATCGCATGCAATTGGACTGTGCGGCTTATAGAAGCAGTTGATAAGATAGCCTAAATACCGTGTGAATCGCATTTGATTGAATCGCATACGATTAACACTTACCTTTCAGCCTACTATTGGAATCGCATTTGATTGGATCACTTATACATTCCATATTGGCAATCGCATGCGATTGACGGGACTAACAGTTTATTTTCTAAGTATTTGATGAAACAAGATTGATTCGCATTCGATTAACCATCAATACTATGTTCTTATTCTGCTTGTTTTCAAGGACACCTAATCGCATTCAATTGACCTATATTCGTACTCGATAAGACAAATTCCAATCAGTTATTCCGTATACTTGGACAAGTGATTGACTCTTTGGACTTGAATTAAAGAACTCTAAGACATTTGGACTTAATCAAACAATCTAATTCATAATTGAATTTAATTTAAATCAGATTGAATTCAAAGGTGAATTACATTATCTCAAGTCTATTTAGTTCAAAGTTGAATTTAATCCTTTAAGATCTAATTCAAAATTGAAATTCAAAAGACTTAGTTCTTTAATCAATCATTCAAATCACTTTATAATCAGGTCAAGTTTTCGAACAATGAAACCATCTTACAAGTGAACAATCATTTCTCACAAACATCACTAATCATGTGAAGTACAAATGAAATGATGTCCATTGGCACCGATACAAAACCTCCTGTTTTGTTTCGGGGGGAATACAATGTCTGGAAAGGAAGGTTCATGGACTTCCTCGAGCACAACGAACTCTTCGGTGACAAGATGATTGAATGCATCAACAATGGAAACACCAAATTCATGAGGGTAGTTGAAGCAGATCCAGACAACAATCCCGGCATTCCCAGACATGAAAGAGAGAAGACTCATGATGAGATGACCACTACAGAAAGAGAAACAAAGAAAGCTGAGAAACTGGCCAAGTACTACCTCAAGCAGGGCCTCTCATCAGAAATCTATCTCAAAATAGATAGCTTGGGCACAGCCAAGGAAATCTGGGATGAGATCAAGAAACAACTTCAAGGCACTGAGCAAGGAGAATACATCAAACGAACTCAGCTAGTCAACAGCTATCATGAATTCAAGGCTCGAGAAAATGAACTGCTCTCTGAAACATATGGGAGATTCTGCAAGCTGCAAAATGAAATGGGATCTAATCAAATTGTCAGAACTGACCTTGATTTGAACTGTGTTTTTCTGAATTCATTAGGTTCTGAGTGGAAAGGCTATGCCAGACTTTACAAACAGATCAATAAAGATCTTACATCGGTCACCTTCCACAACATCTTCAAAGATCTCAATCAATATCAAGATGAAATCTTGCAATCTCTCCCTAAACAACCAGTTGCTGACCCTCTTGCCTTGGTGGTGGCTGACAGAATCCATAGGGAAACATCATCAAGATCCTTGAAACTTAAACAAGTGGTTCTCAGTGATTCTGATCACGATAATGATGATGATGATTCAATAGAAGCTGCATTTCAAGCTCTCACAGTAGCCAACAAGAACTTCATAAACCGTTTCAGCAAGACTAACAATAGACAACGGTTCACATCAGGTTCAAGGAGACCCGAAAGAGCTGCTCTTGTTGACAAGCCAAGGTACCAGAGGGATGAGAAGGAGGAAAAGAAAACTGACTCCAAGTGCTACAATTGTGAAAGATCAGGGCATCTAATCCGGAACTGCCCCATGAAAAAGACGAAAGATGCAGAATACTATCGGCAGAAGTACCGTTTGTTAAAACAAAGACAGGCTGGGAACGCGCTGCTAGTAGAAGAAGATCAGTTCTTGGATGATACAGAATCGGACATTGATCTGGATGGTGAAGTTCATGCTCAGTTATGTTTAATGGCTCACAAAGGTGGAGGAAGTAGAGAGGATGATGATGGTGATGATCTCTCTGATTCAGATGAGGAAAGCTTGGAAAGCGGGAAGGTATCTTCTAACTATAACTATAATATGGGTTTTAAACATGAACACATACAAACCATATTAATCCGAATAAAAGAGTTAGAAAATCAGGTAATAGAGTTAACCACTAGAAATCAAGTTCTAGAAGATGTTTCACGCAACAAGGATAAAGAGGCACAAATAGTAATTAAACAGTTAGACAACGATTTAATTAGCTTTAAGTCTCAATTAGCTGTGAAAGAATCTGAATTCTTAGAATTAACCACTAAGACAAATAGCATTATACTAGATCTTAAAGCAAAATGTGTATGTGTTGAAAAGGATTCAGAAATTCTCAAAAATGAACTTAGGAATGAACTAAGTACTCTTTACTCTAGAATTAATGAACTTGAGTATCTTCTGTCCAAACGTGATCAAAGTGAAAATACCATCTCTCAATACAAAGAAAAGGACCGTCCTTTCTCCAGACAGAAATTCGATGGGCTGGGCTTCAAATTGAGAAAGATTACGTCCAAACAATTATATAATGCTGATCTGTTTGGCGAAGGCCTTACCCAACGGATGGTTTTTGTTGGTCAAGAAGAGGAACGTATTGAAAAAGATGTCAAACGAACCCTTAATCTCAGAACTGAAATTCCATTTGACTACACTGATCTCAATGACTCATACATCACCTGTCTCACGTCATCATCTGATACTGATGTTTAATCTTCTGTCTATTCTGATGAAGAACTCTACTCTCCTATTTCACCAAAGCCCACTGTTGAATACATTCCTCACAAAGAATTACAAGACATAATCAACACCCTGCAGGAATTTTGTTTTACCTACCTTGTTCAACAGGACCTTGCCAAAGCCATTCAATATGAATTCAAACCTCCTACCCTTGATAAATCTTCTATGGTGCAAGAAACCAATACTATCCAACAGAACATCCAGACATCCTTTGCTCATGATGAAAAGATCATAGACGAACTATGAAGGAAACAGTTTGTCCTAAAAGAAAGAATCAAGAAGATCCAAGAAGAGATGCAACCTCCTACTCCTTTCACATTTTCACTTTATGGTTCACAACTTGATGATTGCACTCATGCATCCACTAATTCTTCCGTTTCCAACACTCATATAAAATCTGTTAATAATACTGTTGTAACAAATCTTAAGCTTAAACAGATTTACAAACCAAAGCAACTGTCCACTTCCAATCCCTTTTCTTGTGTGCACTTAGACGTACCTGAATCATCACGAGCTGCAGCAAGTCGACCACGACTTCATTCTAATCTTTTACCCTCTGCTGCAGATGTGAAGAAGGCTGGAAACAAGAAGTGTGAAATAAATACATCATGGAAAAGAGATATTCCTAATGCCACTAGGAGGTATTCAAATTTGAAACCTGTATGTGAAAACATTTTGATGTTTGATTTTGTTTATAATCATTCCCGTTCACAAGACAAAACTGCTTCTACCATGTTTTGTATGAGTGATGGTTGTACTCATGGACGTTGTGAATTTAATTGTTGTTATGATCAATTGAGAAAATCTTTAGGTGTTAAACCATGTGCTGATTGGACTGATTTTTATGCTAATCAAGTCTGTGTTCCATTTTTAAATTCAAAAGGCTACATCATTAATCAATGGATCACCACTCGTCAATCTCATGCACTTAAACGCTTAAACAAATCAAAACGGTTCTTGACGATCAAGGAACTGGAAGTCTACAAACGAAAAGGGTATGAAGCATTCAAAAATGCATGGCGAGCTCATGAACACTACCTGCATTCCACAAACCCCTCATGCAATCAATCGTACAAAAATGCTAAATATACCAAACCCAAGCAAACACATCCACAACGAGTGGTACCATCCACTTCTGCAAGGAAACCAGTTCACCCTAAACAAGTTGATGCACCGAGGCCACAGAGAATTCTTAAGAATTTCTAGCAACCATGGATTCGCAAACATAATGCTTCCGCAACTCTACCGAATCCAAAACCTCCGATTGCATCAACTGTCAAACCAACAATGGTAAAGAAACTTTCTTCTCAACCAATTTCTTCCAAATCTATTCATTCTCGACAAAAGATTCGACCCACATGGGTAATTAAGAATAGATCATCTCAATTTTCACCAGAGCAAGTAGACACAATCACTACTCAACCACCTTTAGGAACTAACAATCAAGGACTCATTCATATATGGGGACCTGAACGTGCTTTATTCTCTTGCTGCAGGTGCCTCACTTGTGGTACCTTGACTCCGGCTGCACCAAACATATGACCGGCAATAAAAGTCTACTCAAGAATTATGTTCCTAAGTACTCCGGGAATGTACGTTTTGGGAACGACAATGTTGCACCAATAATGGGGTACGGAGACATTGAGAAGAAGCATATCAAGATCAAGAAAGTCTCTTATGTTGAAGGGTTGGGTCATAATCTATTTAGCATCGGACAGTTTTGTGACAAAGATCTAGTTGTCGTCTTCAAGAAAATAAAATGTTCTGTGATCACAGAAACTGGTGATGAACTACTTGCAGGCTCTAGGAAATCTAACCTGTATTCCATAGATTTGGAGAAATATGATTCTCCTACTTCTGTGTGTCTTCTGTCCGAAGCTTCAAATGATCTTACTTGGCAATGGCACCATAAATTCTCTCATCTGAACTTTCAGAATATTAACAAACTAGTCACTGGTGACTTGGTGAGAGGCATTCCCAAGCTAAGATTCAACAAGGACCATCTGTGTGGAGACTGTGAGAAGGGTAAAATGAAGAAGGCTTCTCATAAATCAAAGCAAGTGTTTAGCACTACTAAGCCTTTAGATCTCCTGCATATGGATCTCTGTGGTCCTATGAGAATTCAGTCCAAGAATTGGAAGAAGTATATTTTAGTCATGGTGGATGACTACTTTAGATATACTTGGGTCAAATTTCTGCACTCAAAAGATGAAGCCACTCCCACAATCATTTCCTTCATCAAACAACAGCAGAACAAGCATAGTCAGAGTGTTGTCTCTATCCGGACCGACAATGGAATAGAATTCAAAAACAGTACTCTGAAGAGCTTCTGTGACCTTGTGGGAATCAGCCACCAGTTCTCTGCTGCATACACACCACAACAAAATGGTGTAGTGGAACGAAGAAATAGAACTTTGGTTGAAGCTGCCTGAACAATGCTTTCATATTCAGGGCTCCCACCTTTCTTCTGGGCTGAAGCAATCAGCACTGCTTGCTACACGCAGAACCGTTCTTTCATTAACAAATGCTTTAATAAAACTCCATATGAACTGGCCAATGGCATAGTGCCTAATATCAAATACTTCCATGTATTTGGTAATAGGTGCTTTGTACTAAATGACAAGGATAATCTAGGAAAATTTGCTCCCAAAGCGGATGATGCTGTTTTCCTAGGTTATTTTACTAAGTCCAAAGCCTACAGAGTTTTTAACAAACGTACAAAGAGCATTGTTGAAAGTATCAATGTAACATTTGATGATACATTGAATGTTACATATTTTCCACCTAAATCAATAGTTAACGCTTCTGAACATACTTGTTCAGGACCGCCGCTTGAACATCAAGTATCAAAAAATCCATCCAGTTCAAATACTAATGTTGACTTTATGTTTGATTTCTTAAGATCTGAATCCTCTCCTGTTTTAACTGACAACAGGGACAACACAGGCTTACAAACAATTGTTACTCTAACTTCTCCTACGGTTACTGAAACGAATCCTTTTGCTGATCTCTATGCTGAGGATTCTTCTTCTGTTTCTGTCACTTGTCCCCCTGTGACTTCTCAGATTCCTGACCCGGAGAGTTCTCCTGTGTTTGATTCAGACCCACATTTCTCTCCAGAAGATGAAGAAGAAGCATGCCACTTACAAGATCTCATTCCTTCATCTTCCACTTCACATGAAATTAAGTGGACCAGACATCACTCTGAAGAGAACATCATTGGAGATCCTTCAGTAGGCATTCAAACAAGATCCGCAACAACAAACGAATGCCAATTCTCGCGTTTCTTAAGCATCATTGAACCCACCAAGACTTATGACGCATTAGATGATCCAGATTGGGTAATTACCATGAAGGAAGAATTACACCAATTTGATCGTCTTAAAGTCTAGAGATTAGTTCCTCTTCCGTATGGCAAATATGTTGTCGGAACTAAATGGGTATTCAAGAACAAACGGGATTCGGATGGAGTGGTCAGCCGTAACAAAGTTAGGTTAGTTGCTAAGGGATACAATCAACAGGAGGGCATTGACTATGATGAAACTTTTGCCCCTGTTGCTCGAATTGAAGCCATACGGCTATTTCTTGCTTATGCAGCCTCTAGAAGCTTTCGTGTCTTCCAAATGGATGTGCAGACAACTTTTCTTAATGGTGTACTTAAAGAAAAAGTTTATGTCTCACAGCCTGAGGGTTTCATCAATTCAAAACATCCAAATCATGTTTATATCTTAGATAAGGCCTTGTACGGGTTAAAGCAAGCTCCGTGTGCATGGTACGACGTCTTATCTGAATATTTGATTGGTGAAGGCTACTCCAAAGGAAAGACTGACACCAATATATTCACAAAGACAAAGGGTCGGGATAAGATTTTAGTTCAAATATATGTGGACGATATTATTTTTGGATCTACAAATCCAAAATATAGTGACGAGTTTGCTAAAATCATGGCAAACAGATTCCAAATGAGTATGATGGGGGAGATGTCATTCTTTCTCATACTCCAGGTGAAGCAGTTAAGTCATGGCAGCTTTATTTGCCAATCAAAGTATATCAAAGATCTTCTAACGAAGTATGATATGATTAACTGCACACCCATATCCACACCCATGGCTGCTAAGGCACAACTCTCAGCAGATCTTGATGGTTCTCCTGTAAATCTGAAAAACTATCGTGGGATGATTGGATCGTTACTATATCTCACTGCTAGTCGTCCGGATATCATGTTCTCTACCTGTCTTTGTGCCAGATTTCAGGCAAACCCTAAAGAGTCACATCTTCTAGCCGTTAAGCGGATATTCAGATATCTAAAAGGGTCTATGGATCTAGGTCTGTGGTACCCCAAAGATTCAAATCTGGATCTTCATGCGTACTCAGATGCTGACTATGCCGGTTGCAAGATGGATCAGAAAAGCACCTATGGTAGTGCACACTTCCTGGGTGATCGTTTAGTCTGTTGGGCCTCAAAGAAGCAAAACTGCTTATCAACTTCTACAGCTGAAGCTGAGTATGTTGCTGCTGCAATGTGCTGTTCACAAAGTCTCTGGATACGCACACAGTTATCAGACTTTGGCCTTAAGTATGACAACATTCCATTACTATGTGATTCCCAGTCTGCCATAGCTATCTCTTGCAATCCGGTACACCACTCTAAAACCAAACACATTGATATACGTTATCACTTCATAAAAGATAATGTAGAGAAAGGTCTTATTGAGCTCCAATATGTTCCTATTGAAAATCAGCTTGCTGACTTGTTTACCAAACCATTAGATGAAAGTAGCTTCACTGAGTTGGTATCCAAGTTAGGCATGCTCAATCTGAAAATATAACATACTGTTGCTCCATTTTTCCTTTCTTTTCTTTTTGTTTAGAGTAGGTGTTACACTGTTTGTTCTTTGTGCAGCTTCATGATGCAACACTCAAGGGGGAGTGATTTCTGATAACACACATGTATCATATGTGTAGGGGGAGAAAAATCATACACATACTGAACATGTGTAGGGGGAGGAGTATCAAACTTAACTGACACATTCCCTAAAAAGTTGAATAATTTCTCACATGCAAGAGTCTAGGGGGAGTGTGTCAAACAGACATTCAAATCAACCATATCTGAAAAACTAAATTTTCAAAACTCAAAATTCAGATATCTTGATTGCTCATAAAATTTTCAAGTATTGATTCAATCACATGCGATTGAAACAATTTGAAAGCATGACTTAATCGCACGCAATTCATAAATAGAGGATTCACATGAGGGATGATTCGCATGCGATTCGGGTTAAGGTTGAATCGCACGCGATTGTATTAAGATAGTGTGAATTGCATGCGATTCGGGTTAAGGTTGAATCGCACGCGATTGTGTTTAGATAGTGTGAATCGCATGCGATTCAGATGAAACTAGAAATGGTCCCAATACCTAAGCTGAATCGCATGCGATTAACACACCAAAGTGTGAATCGCATACGATTGCCATCTTCTATCAGCCGCATCCATGAATTCTATCAGCCGCGATTTTCACCGTTGCAACAACCAATCACCACTAGACACGTGTCTTTTTACCTTTATAACCGTCCCATCCATCCAAAACTTCATTTCATCCGATCATAATTCAAAATCTTCGAACACTCTCGTTTTTGGCTACTTGATTTTAAGAATCCTCTCGTTACTCTGCCAAAATTTACTCTTTTTATACCAAAATACTCGAAATCACAAAGGTAACAACTTGTACGGTTTACATTTTGAAAATTTTGAGTTAAAAAGGTGTTTTTTGGCCCTAGAACAGCCACTTGCGATAGGGTCTTTCGGAACTTAAGATGAAGTTTTGGGACACGAAACAAATTTGGTTGCCCAATCCAAGTTTGCGGTGGGTGTTTTGAACATATGTGGAACACTATTATGTAATATTTCAAAAATCTCGAAAACTGTTCTTCGTGTTCTTTGGGGGGTAAGAACAACAACATACAATTTGGTTTTTGGCGTGAAAAGAGGTGTTAGGATGATTTTATGACTATGCTTCAGTAATATAAAGTTGTTTATTACTATCTAATTGCTATATTGAAAGTGTCAAAACAACTTTTTATGCACAAAATCATAGTGTACACAATGGAATTTTCAGACTTAGGGTGTTAGCAAAGTTTTTCCAACTTTATAAGTTTGGTCAAATGTCAGTCAATCTTGACTCTTTCACTTATCTTTGACCACATTTCCAATTTTTTCAAAGATAAGTGAGGTCAACTGATATATCTCTTTATCTGTGACTTAAATTTTCACCTATCTGTGCAGATAAGATGGCTCAAGCAATCCGTGACCCCGAGGAGATAATGCCTCAGGCTGAGTTCCTTAACACCAGGACTCATCCCAACAACCATTACAATGACCTCACTAAACTAAAAACTCCCTCTCATCCCATAATTCCAGAAATCGTCAAAATCCACCCACTAAATCACCTCTTAACCTACAACCCGGCAACCACCGGCACACATGTTCCTGAGCTATATGTCCAATAATTTTGGAAAACATGTGATGTCAGACTAAATGAAAGAGGGAGGGAGGTCATACATGCTGAGATTGATGAATTCCAAGTCAATATCCCACTCTACCGCCTCAGATCAATATTTTCACTGCCCACTGTCGTTAGCAGACCTCCAGCCACAGATTTTGAGGAAATACCCGATGAGGAGGCATGTCTTACAGCCATTCGAGAGATGGGCTATGATGGGGAGCTCACCCATAAGAATCAATTCAAACGCACAGGTTTACACCCAAAGTATAACACATTTATGACTGTGCTACAGAGGTGTCTCACCCCAAAACAATCGGGGTATGAGTTTCCAACGGAGAACCAGCTCAAAATCTTTGTTGCTGCTACCAACTACATGTATGTAGATTATGCATTCCTGCTCTTTCAAGATATCAAAGCTACTATGCTGCGAAAGAATTCCCAAAAGAAAAAGGATGCTAATTTGCTACCCTACCACCGCTTCCTGCCTATGATCATCTAGTATGTGAAGGATAGGAATGCTGACATCCCCCGCCGGGCAGGTTTACCTTCTATAAACCCTAAGCTATTCTTGTATATTAAACCTGCTGTTCCTGCCAATCTACCAATTCCAAGACCATTCCCTGTATATCTCTTAGATCTTTGTGAGCAGAATGATATTGTCAAGAGTTATAGGGAGAGTGTAGGAATACCTCCCATGGTTGTGCCAGAAGCGGCCATACCTGCCCAGGGAGGAGTAGCACCTGGTAAGCATATAGAGCATAGGCCTTAGCAATGTACGGGATATGCTGAGGAGGAAGAGGAGAGAGAAAATTCTGAGAGGGGTGGAGAAGAAGGTGAAGGTGTTGAGAGTAGAGAGGGAGGGGATGCATATGATCCCGCTACCATTCAAGCCAATGTTCAATCTCTTTCTTAATCTACCCGAACCCAAGCTGTTCTTACTGAACTTGGTCTTGACGTTTCTGAGTCATCCAGTTCTTCTCAAGATGAGTCTGCTTCCCATCAAGGAGGTGCCCCTTCCTTTGAACTTGATATATCTCCCATGGGCACCCCTGACCAACCAATCGAACAACCAGCAGAAAGCACACCCTCATTCATGAAACTGACTGACCCACATACTACCTCTACCGACCAGACTCACCCCATTCAAACTACTCATGTCATTCCAAAACCTGGTGGTCTGGTCATTCCTTTGACTTCAACTGCCCAAACAACCACCATTCCTATCATTCGCAGGGCCATAGTTGCCCCTGAACATGACATTCCAGTCACCTCACCAAGTCATTCACTATTTGTTGAATCTGGCTCTGTCACTCCTGATTCTTTACTAGATCCTAATGAATATGCCGGATATGGAGTTGGCAGTGGTGGAGAAGAAGAAGATAGGAGTATGAGTGAACGAAAGGAGGTGAGAAAAGAAAATATGAGTGCTGAGGGAACACCACACCCAAAAAGCCGGGAAGCCACATCCACTATGGGGCCTGACATTGTTGGGCCTCATATTGAACAAATCGCGGTGATCCCAACCGTGCAAGTTTTTGCCCCACAAAGCTACTACGGTGTCTCTCAACAGGCACCGTCTTTATTGCACTGGGTAATAGCACATACACTAGATCAACCCCAATTGGGTGTTGGATCTATTGAACACAGAGGACCGACTCCCTCGTCCTCGACTCCTTTTCTTGCACAAATTGATATACCACGGATCTCCGCTTATCTTGAACAACACAGAGTCACAATTGATGCACTGAGCTTGTTAACTCAACAAGTCTCCTCAACTTCCAGAGGTGGTACCTTTTCAGGTGCCATTCGAGGATTGGAAGGAAATCCTGCTGGAGCCAACATACCTGCTGCTCCAGTAGGTGGTATTGCCTCTGTGGCTGGTACCTTAACCGGAACTCTTCATGATTCCGGGTTTGTTTCACATGCAGAACTTAATGATCACATTCAACAAGCAGTGGCACCAATCCACCAACAACTGCAGACGATAAATCAAAGGTTGGATCGGATTGAACAAGCCTCCCAGGGCCAAGCTCAACAATTGAACAGAATAGAAGCACTCCTTAATGCTAGACCTTCAGTGCCAGAACCACAGCCACAGCCTGATCCATCATCTATGTCAATTGATGCCTTAAAGAGCATGCTATATGTCAGACTTCTGGAACAACAGCCAGAATCAGCTCATGATCAAGACCTTCTGACTACTATTCGCAACGAACAGCGTCCATCGGGAATCTCCATGGATGACTTTCAAGAGTTTCATGAAGATGTCAACGCAAAGATAGATGGGGTGACCAGAGGCTTCTATACTTCACTCTCAAAGCTTACTGACCGGCTGACAATACTTGAACAAACATGTCAGGCTCAGGCTCAAGAAAACAAAAGGAGGTGGGATGATCAAGATCCTGATGATCAACCCGAGGGGGAGAAAAGAAGAAGAATTTATATGACTTCTCCCTCTGTGGCTGCAAATGTACCAGTTGTACCTGTTCCATGTTTCAGCTCATACTTATCTGCAGGTACAAGTTCAGCTGGGTCTGGAAGTCAACAAATGGCCGATGAAGTGTATGAACAACAAGAAAAAGAAAATGCTGACAAACAAATTGTACTTTACGTACCTCAGCAACAATCTGAACCGAGGCCAATTGATCTTAAAGAAGGTGAAATACCTTATAAGCAGCCCCATGCCGAGATGTTTGACTGGTCTAGTGACTCAGAGGAACAAGTGGAAGGTTTATATGAGTCTATTCACACATCACCAACAAGGCATGTGGGGGAAGGTAGTTCTGCTCAACCGGAGGAGGAAACTGAGGATTCTGAGATGAAAAGATTATTCAAAGGCATTGATGGAATATGTCGAGTTTGCTGCACGTCTAGATTCTCCTAGAATTGTCCACAAATTTGATGATATTCCCAGTGAAAAAGAACTTGCACTTAAAAGAAAAGAAAGGGAAGCAATTTCTAGAAGGGAAGCTAGGAGAAAGCCTAAACAAAAGAAACCAATCTTCGACGTGTCCAGGGTTCTCAGTGGGATTAATGTTGAAGTTCATGAAACTTTCCCTCTTCCTCCTGGTCAGTTTCAAGAATTAGCTGCCGATGTACTTGAAAGAAACAAACAGAGAGAGGCAGCTGAGAAAACAAGACAAGAGTCTGAATGGCCCTTGCCAACGAGCTTCATTGTGCCACCTGCTCCTCCAGTGTATCGTGGGGATCCAGGACTTGATGCAGGAAACATGTTCACAAGAAGTGCTGCCCAATAACTTATATGGAAACCGTATTTTGTCAATGCTGCTAATCTTGAAGAAAGAATTCCAGATATTTTCAGCAATGAGCTAATACAGGTTATTTCCCCTGAGTTGCGGAACATGGATGAAAAACAGAGAAGAAGATATGAACACATCCTCTCTCAGTCCATGACTAAACCCGAAGAGATCAAATCAGAGTATCCTATAGTTGAACTTATCAATATCTATACTCAGACAACCTTCAAAATAAAGTATGCCATCTTTCATGTCAGAAGAGGAAACAACCTGTCATACTTCCTCAACGAAGCAGACTTAAGGTTTGTAAGTATTGAAGACATCAGCTTTATCTTTGACACCCTCTCTCAGAAAAGAGGAAAGTAGCCTAAAGAAGAGTTTGGAAGAGGTGCTTTGATGAAATACATGAGAAATTTAATGGAATACTTTGAGGAACATGATCTGCAACTCGGAGCTGAAAACATCTATCTGAAAGTCAATCTCTTAAAGCCTAACCAGAGCCATCCAGATCTAGAAAAGCTTGAAGAATTGACAGTTATCTATGATGGGCATCCAAACTTCAAAGGTGATCGAGGGGTCATCTCAAAGAATACAAAAGGCAAAAAGATCTTCATCAGACTTGATGAACTCATGGCGTATTCAGACGGCACTTTGAAAATTATCCATCATAAGATACATCAGAAAGTTTGGGATAACAAGGCAGCCTATACTGATGAAGAACATGCCGAAGCCTATCATGCTATAGAAAGGATGAGAACGACTCTGGCAAGCAGAAGGCAAATAAGCAAGTGGCAAGTGGCATTCGGCATTCTCAACAAATCGGCATACGAATAGATTTATGTATTTATTTGTTGTGAATGATTACACACCTCACTTAGGGGGAGATTGTTAGAATTATTAAAGTGTGGGGTGTAATTTGTAATTACTCAAAGTTGGGGAAATGCTATATAAAGGCATTTCCCCCACATTCTAAACTAAGCTTTGCATTTACAACATATCTTGTGTTTGTGTTTCTCTACATTGCTCTCGGCTCTCTCTCTCTCTAACCGAACACACACACAAACACACACTAGAAGAATAATCTTCTAAGCATTGCTTCATCCGTATTATATTACGGGACCATCAGACCATTTCGTAACTGATTCTGGATTTGGTTTTTGTTCATGATGACAAAACCTATACTGGCTTGGGGGCAAAGATGCCTTACTAGGGACCGCTCTTTGTCTGCGGTGTATGGGTACGGTGTGTCATGTGCAAGTGGGAGCTTGTTGGAGTATGCCCACTGACCCACGTACGCCATATAGATCACTACCGATGATGTATGGGCCTATTGGGTCACACACCGGGGTTCAATCTCGATAGCAAGAAAAGTTCAGGGACTAGAATTGGAAAATTACTAAAGATGAGTCTGGCAGGCACTTAACGCCGCTAACTCTTAGGGGTTAGCCCTGCTACACTGTTATGGTTAGCGGCGCTAACGTCCGTCAGGGTTTGCATGTGCTCTTTGCTCACCTCTCTCTTTGGCCAATGCATGTTAAGGCCATCATTGGCTCTTGGCCGCCAACGGAGATCTGGAGGCTCTTGGAGGTTTATAAAAAGGACCGTTTTGCCTTTGATTCTAATCTTTTTCCAATCTCTCTCACATATACTTTTAGAGCTCTCAAAAGGCTCTCAAAAGGGTTTCGATAGAGAGGAGCTTCCATTCGGTTTCTTGTCATTTCTTCATTCAACTCTACAACTCCAGGAGTTTAGGAGAGGGTATAACTTCTCTGTTTGTTCTTTTTACATGTTGTAAATGTTAGGCATAGAGTTTGGTCCATTTTGGAGTTTTATGCTTTGTTTACTTGTACATATTGCTTTGTTTGTTGTACCTTGATGCTTCTGCTATGCTCATAGAACCCCAACACATAGGACCACAGAGATCCATGTGCAGAAGTTCTAAAGGCTTTGTAGTACTAAGCACTTGTTTATATTTGTGAGAAGCCTTCTTCATTTTTCCTTTTTCATAGTCTGCACAAAGATGGTCCTTCTTGAATCTCAGCTTTGGTATCCCTCTCACCAAGTCACCTGTGACTAGTTGGTGATGTTTTGAAAGTTGAGGTGGGAGAACTTGCGATGCCATTACCATGTGAGATCAGATGCGGCTTCGGACAGAAGACAAACAGAGGTAAGAGTGTTGTAATTTTTCAAATCAATAGAGTACATATTAGATTTTCTTGAACCTACAAGAAATACATCTCCATTTTCAGTGAGGACTGAACATTTATTCTTTCGGAACACTACCTCCAAGTATTTATCATAGAACTGTTCAATACTAAACAAATTGTGACCCAACCCTTCTACATAGGAGACTTTCTTGATCTTTATATGCTTCTGCTCTATGTCTCCGTACCCCAGTATTGGTGCAACATTGTCGTTCCCAAAACGTACATTCCCGGAGTACTTAAGAACATAGTTATTGACAAGACTCTTGTTGCGTGTGATATGTTTGCTGCAGCCGGAGTCCAGGTACCAGAGGTTAGGTGCCTGCAAAATAGAAACATTGCAAGCTCAGGTCCCCATATGTTAATGGGACCTTGTATGTTAGTTCCTATTGGTTGAGTCTTATTTGTTAATTGTGGTCCTGGGGAAATGCCTAAAAAACTATTTTTAGGTAACCATGTCGGGGTTATCTTCTTGCGAGAAAGAATAGGTTTAGAAATAATTGGTTTAGTTGGGAGTTTTGTTAGATTATAAAAAGTGAGGGTGCAAATATGTAAATATTGTAACTTAGGAAAATGCTATAAAAAGGCATTTGCCCCACCTTTTCTAATTAAGCTTTGCATATTTCTAACTATTGTGTTTGTGTTCTCTCTCTCAAGCTCTCGGCTTTCACTCTCTCAACCGAACACACACAAAAACACATACTAATCATCCAGCATTGCTTCATCTGTAAGAATTACGGACTATCAATTGGTATCAGAGCTAAACTTGTTTTTGGCTCGTGATTGTTCGAAAACAACAAAGGTAATCTCGTGAAGTTCAAGCTCAAAGTGAAGCAAGCTCTCTGGTTCAACAAAGCATACAACAACAATGTTTGTTCAAGAATGGTTCAATTTCTAACATTCCAGAAGATAGAACACGGTGAAGGTATAAAAACACTATTGTTTCTATCATTCTTTTGGGTTTATTCGAAGATAATCACTGTTTTATAAGGCTTTCTTGAAGAACACTTCACAACCGAGTGGCATTTTTATAGGATAAAGTCCAATAGTTCATTAAATGCTCGATTTCTTGGCATTTAATTTTCTGGAAATTAAGCATTTATGGTGTTCTTGAGGCTTAAATGCAGATTTGAAGAAGAAGAAGTCGATTTTAATTAAAAATAAATATTTATTCTTCAAAGGTTAAGTGTTTAACAAGACAACTCAAGTACTACCCATACCAATCAAGGTACAAGTGGGTAGACACCATAAGGGGCGAGACCTTCAGATCTGATAGGGACACATCAGAGTCTATAAGCCGGAGTGTTGGTCAATGCGATTGACTGGTCAGGTGGATTATAGAGTTCTTACAAAGTTGAAATTCACGAAGTGCTACGCAGTGCTATCATCCGCGTAAGTTCAATCGCATGCGATTGGATAGTTTAAAGTGCTATCACCCGCAGTCTTGGTTCATCAATCGCATTTTATTGGCCATTGCGATTCAAGGATTTGATTACAAACACAAAGGCAATAGCATTCGATTCAGGTTACTTGAATAGAATTCGATTGTAGCAACTAACAGTTTATTCTAAGTGTTTGGTGCTACAGGAATCAATCGCACACTATTGGTTACCCTATTCAATCACTACCAAGAAGTTTGCTCTGCTCAATTTTCAAGGGTTGTCTCTCCAATCGCATAACACCTATCGCATACCTTGAACTTATTGGACAAGTGATAGAGCCATTGGGACTTGACTTTAAACAAAGAGGACAATCGGACTTAAAACTTAAAATTCTAATTCAAAATTGAATTTAATCAAACTCAGATATAATTCAAAGTTGAATTAAATTAACTCAATTCTATATAATTCAAAGTTGAATTTAATCTTTACAAGATCTAATTCAAAGTTGAATTAAAGTGAATTACCTCCACATTTTGTTTATCAATGTTTTCGAACAATCAATCCATATATAACAAGTGAACGATCATTTCTTAATTAAGTTCTCAAAGTGTCAAGTTCAAATGAAATGATGTCCATCGGTACCGATACAAAACCTCCAATTTTGTTCAGGGGTGAATACAATGTATGGAAAGGAAGGTTTATGGACTTCCTAGAGCACAACGAGATGCACAGAGAAATGATGATAGAATGTATTGAAAAAGGAAACAAGAAGTTCATCAAGGTAGTGGAGGCTGATCCTAACAACAATCTAGCCATTCTTCGTCACGAGAGGGAAAAGACTGTTGAAGAGCTCACAGCTCATGAAAAAAAGATCAAGAAGGCCGAAAGACTGGCTAAGTACAATCTAAAACAAGGACTCTCCTCAGAGATCTACACCAAAATAGATAGCTTAGCCACTGCAAAAGAAATTTTGGATGAAATCAAGAAGCAGTTGCAGGGTACTGAGCAAGGAGAATACATCAAACGTTCCCAACAGGTCAACAGCTATCATGACTTCAGTGTTCGAGAGAACGAGCTGCTTTCTAAAACCTATGGTATATTTTACAAATTGCAAAATGAAATGAGGTCAAACCAAATCATCAGAACTGACCTAGACTTGAACTGTGTTTTTCTGAAGTCACTGGGTTCTGAGTGGAAGGAATATGTTCGACTGTATAAACAAATCAACAAAGATCTCACTACAGTCACCTTTCACAACATATTTGAAGACCTCAGTCAGTACCAAGAAGAAATACTGAAGTCTCTTCCCAAACAACCAGTTGCAGGTCCTTTGGCCCTGGTAGCAGTCGAAAGATTTCCAAGGGAATCTTCATCCAGAACAATGAAGTTCAAACAGGTGATTCTCAGTGAATCTAAACCGGATGATGATGATGAAGATGTTGTTGAAGCTGCCATTCATGCTCTCTCTATTGTTGGAAAAACCTTCAGAAATTGAGTTAATAAAACCAACAACAGACAAAGGTTCACCTCTGGGTCTAGGAGACCATAAAGATTTGCTCGTGTTGACAAGCCTAGATTTCAAAGAAAAGAAATGAGAGATGAAAAGAAAACAGACTCGAAGTGCTACAACTGCAGGAGATCTGACATGATCAGGAACTGTCCACAAAAGAAAGTTAAAGATGCTGAGTACTACAGACAAAAGTACCGCCTGTCTAAGCAAAAGCAGGCTGGGAATGCACTTATGGTGGAAGAAGATCAGTTCCTGGAGGACACAGACTCCGAGAGTGATCCAGATGGTGAGGATCAAGCACAGTTCTGTTTCATGGCTAACAATGGAGCAAGTGATAGGGATGAAGAAGGTGGTGATCTCTCCGATGCAGAGGAGGAGACTGCTGAACGCAGAAAGGTACATTCTATCTCTGACTCTAACATGGGTTTTAACTTCGAACATATACAAGCTATATTAAAACGCATGAAAAAGTTAGACTTTAAGGTGAGTAAACGGACAAATAAAAATCAAGTGTTGAAGGAGGTCATTCATACACAAGACAAAGAAGTACAAGTCACAATTGAACTGTTAGACAAAAACATAAATGAATCTAAAGTTCAATTAGCAGTGAAAGAATCTGAATTTCTTGAATTAACTGATAAAACCAACATCATCATACACGATCTCAAAGCAGAACGTATTGGTGCAGAAAAATATTCAGAAATTCTCAAAAATGATCAAAGTGTTCTTTCCTTGAAAATTAAAGAACATGAAGACCATCTAATCAAAAGAGGGCAAAGTGAACAAACCATCTTTTTGTACAAACAAAAGGAACGACCTTTTTCAAGATGGACATTCGATGGCCTTGGTTTCGAAAATCTAAATGTGTTGAGTAACATATCTGCCAAACAATTATACAATTCGAATCTTTTTGGCGAAGGACTCACTCAACGAATTGTGTTCGTTGGTCAAGAGGAACAACAACTTGAGGAAGATATCAAACGAACTCTTCACCTCAAAACTGAAATCCCCTTTAACTACTCTGACCTAAACGACTCATACTTCACGTTACCTATTCCAACACTAAACTCCGTTGTCACCACACCAGTTCATACAGATGAGGAACTCTATGCTCCTGAAATGCCAAAACCCCAATTCCTATATATTCCCCACAAGGAATTATAGCGAAGGTTCGAAACCATGCAAGAGTTTTGCTTCACCCATCTGGTACAAGGAGACCTTACCAAAGCTTTCAACTCTGAAACTACACCTGAAACCATTCCAGTTTCTGAACCACTCCCTGAATCTAGTCAACTGGTTCAAGAAAACACCATCCTCCACAAGCGTCTTCAAACAAAGAAAATTTTGCATTACAAGAACAAATCAAGCAGGTCAAAACTGAGATGCAGCCTCCTACTTCATCTACTCTCCCTCCATATGCTGAACGCATTGAACACTCAAAGCATGCGTCTACATCTTCTTAAGATGTCAAACCCAAAATAAAATTTGTTAACAATTCAAAATTGAAATCTCTAAAGCATAAACAGATTTTCAAAGGGACATCCACTCTCACTTCTAATCACATTTCTCGTATGAACACTGACATACCTGATTCCTCAAAGGCAGCTTCCAGTCGAACATCACAATGACCAAGCAAAAGCCATCTACCTCCGTTCCCGTCTTGTCTATAAAGGAGGGTGAGTCCAAGAAGAGGAAGAAACCGGCCTCTAACCCGAAAGGGAATGGCAAGGGTAAGGTTGGGGCACCCAAGCCGAACCCTGCCCCGGAGCCGAAGCCGAAGGGACCTATCCCTCAAGCTAAGACTCCGGAAGAGGCGATTTACTTCTTCTGCGGGGCTAAGGGACACATGCGCCGGAGCTGCCCTAAGTACCTAGAGGGCCTGAAGAAGCTACGAGCTTCGGGAGCGGGCGCTTCTACTTCAGGTATGTTTGTGATTAAACTCCATCATACTTCTACATCTAATGGCTGGGTTTTAGATACCGGCTGTGGCACTCACATTTGTAATATGGTGCAGGTGCTAAAGGGAAGTAGAAGGCAGAGAGATGGGGAGCTGGAGCTAACGATGGGAAACAAAGAGGTTGTCCCGCTGTTAGAGAAAGGAAGCGTGGAGCTTACTTTCAAGACTGGCTTATCTATTATTTTGAAAGATGTATGCTATTCGCCGCTTGTGGCAAGAAACATTTTATCTTTTTATGCTTTGTATGACGATGGATATTTGTTTAAATTTGAAAATGGTTTTATCTTATGCTTTAAAAATGATGTTTGTTATTTTAAAGCTTATCTATGTCGTGGTATATACGAAGCCGATGCATACATAGAAAATAATAGAGCAATCATGAACATTGATTCTGGATCCAAAAATGGTTTGGATAAGTTTTCCTTATGGCATAGCCGTCTTGGCCATATAAACAAGAAACGCATCACCAAGCTCCAATCGGATGGGATCTTGGAATCCTTTGACCTTTGTTCAAATGAAGCATGCGAATCTTGTTTGTTAGGCAAGATGACTAAGTCACCCTTTACCGGTGTAGGTGAAAGGGCTAAATGCTTGTTGGAGATAGTGCATACAGATGTATGCGGTCCGTTCAAGCATATCACAAGGAACAACTCAAGATACTTCATTACGTTTAATGATGATTTCAGTAGATATGGATATGTCTACTTGATTAGGCAAAAGTCTGAGACCTTTGAGGTCTTTAAGACATTCCAAAATGAAGTCCAGAATCAATTGGGCAAGACTATCACAATTGAAAGGTGTCGCAAAGCGGAGGAATCGGACATTGTTGGATATGGTCCGGTCGATGATGAGTCGTACGGAAGTACCAATAAGCTTTTGGGGGTACGCTCTCGAGTCGGCGGTTAGGATCCTTAACCTAGTACCGACAAAGAAGGTCCAAAAGACACCATATGAGATGTGGCATGGAATTGATCCTAAGATCAGATATATCAAGGTTTGGGGATGTCCTGCCTTCGTGAGACGAGAGGTAGAGGACAAACTCGAAACAAGGTCTGAAAGGTGTTACTTCATTGGGTATCCAACCGGAGGCATGGGATATATATTCTACAAACCTTCCAAAAAAAGTGTTTATCGCGAGAAGGGATGTGTTCCTTGAAAGGGAACTTATATCCATGCAATCGGGTAAGAGGATTGATCTTGAAGAAATTCAAGAATCCAATGGGGAAGACAAAGTGTCGGCACTAGCAATCAACCAGAAGTGGTTGAAACCGAGCAAAAGAATGCGTCGGTACCTGAAAACACTTCATTAATTCCGCGTAGGTCCGGTATACCACGTCAAGAGCCAGAGAGATATGGGTTTCTCATATCTGAGGGCAATGACCTATTGGTGGATCTTGATGAACCGACCAACTACCGGGAAGACGTAGCAGGCAATGAGTCTGCTAGGTGGAGGGAAGCAATGGAGAGTGAGATGCAATCTATGTCGGATAAGCAAGTATGGGAATTGGTTGATCCTACACCCGGGTGTAAGACAGTGGGATGTAAATGGGCCTTCAAGAAGAAGACCGACATGGATGGATCGGTAGATACCTTCAAAGCCCGACTGGTAGCTAAGGGTTTCACGCAAACTCATGGGATTGACTATGAGGAAACTTTTTCGCCAGTGGCCATGTTGAAGTCTATCCGAATACTCATGGCCATAGCTGCGTTTTGTGATTACGAGATATGACAAATGGATGTAAAAACTGCCTTCCTTAACGGGAAGCTAAGTGAAGAGGTGTTTATGACACAACCCGAGGGTTTTGTACATCCTGAGTATCCGGATAGAGTATGCAGGTTAAAGTAATCTATTTATGGACTTAAACAAGCATCTCGTAGCTGGAACCTGTGCTTTGATGAGAAAATCAAAGAGTTTGGATTTTAGAAAAGCAAGGATGAGCCATGCGTATATGTCAAGGCTAGTGGGAGCGCTGTTCTATTCTTGTCCTATATGTAGATGATATTCTACTTATTGGAAACGACGTCCCAACCTTGAAAGAAGTTAAGACTTTTCTTAGGAATTGTTTCTCTATGAAGGACTTGGGAGATGCGTCGTATATCTTGGGCATAAAGATCTATAGAGATAGATCTAAAAGGTTAATAGGGCCTAACCAAAGTGCATATGTCAACAAGGTTTTGAAGCGATTCAAGATGGAGGACTCTAAGAGGGGTAACACCCCTATGTTGCATGGGGTGACTTTAAGCAAGTCTCAATGTCCTAGTTCGAAAGAGAAACTTGACGTAATGAAGAGGGTCCCGTATGCTTCGGCAGTGGGATCAATCATGTACGCCATGCTATGCACTCGTCCTGATGTATTGTGTGCATTGAGCATGACGAGTAAATATCAGGCTAATCCCGGGCAAGCCCATTGGACTGCGGTCAAGAACATTCTCAAGTATCTTCGGAGGACAAAGGAGATGTTCTTGGTATATGGTGGTAAGGAAGAGCTTAGAGTACATGGTTACTCTTACGATAGCTTCCAAACTGATAAGGACGACTACCGATCACAATTGGGATTCATGTTCCTTCTCAATGGTGGTGCTATAAGTTGGAGGAGCTCCAAGCAAGACACTGTAGCTTATTCAACTACCGAGTCGGAGTATATTGCGGCAAGTGAAGCAGCTAAAGAGGCGGTATGGATGAGGAAGTTCATCCAAGATCTTGGAGTGGTTCCTAGCATATCCGACCCTATTGAGATCTTCTGTGACAATGAGGGTGCGGTGAATTTAGCTAAGGAACCAAGGGCACATAAGCGGATGACGCACATTCCTCGCAAATATAACTTCATCAGAGATGTTATTGAGAGTGGTGATATTGCCATCAGTAGAGTAGCTTCGGAGGGCAATTTGGCTGATCCGTTCACTAAACCGTTGTCACAAGTTGTACATGATTCTCACACTAGAGATATAGGTGTTAGATTCACTAGTGAGTTGGTTTGAGTGTAATATTTTGCTTATGTTTGATTTCTACTTGTTTTTTGGGAACGCTAAAAGGTATTGTATTTCATACTATATTGATTATTAAATGTGATTTAATGATACGCCGAGGGCGAATATTTTATGAATCCTTACTGTGTTCCATCTTAGCATTTTTAATACTTCCCAGAATTCCTTTTCATTCTAAATGTCCACAGTCGGTCATTATCAAGGGGAGGAAGTTTGAGATAAGACTGAGAGAAGTAGTTGGTCGCTATATAATAATGGATTAGATAAAAGAGACGCAACACTTCGCCTGTGCTTGCAATGGCCAAGTGACTGGACGACCCGCACCTGAACTTACTTCATGGGTTCTGTCACGAGTAAGTCAGGATGATAATATCATTTTTTCCTTAGACTGGAGATACATGTGTTCCAAAGCATGGATCTGCTTTGCCTTGATCACTTATCTATAGGACCATTTCGTAACTGATTCTGGATTTTGTTTTTGACAAAAACCCATACTGACTTGGGGGCAGAGATGCCTTACTAGAGGCCGCTCTTTGTCTGTGGTCTTAGGGTACGGTGTGTCATGTGCAAGTGAGAGTTTGTTGGAGTATGCCCACTGATTGACGTACGCCACAAGTATCACTGCCGATGATGTATGGGCCTATTGGGTCACACACCGGGGAACTATCTTGACAGCCTATTAGATGGAGGGACGAATGGTGTCAAAATGGAAAGATGAAATGGGCTTGCTTTAGCAGATCTGACAGCATGCAACTTATGCTTTTTCCACCTCCACTCTTGCCCAATGCATGGGCTTGCTTTAGCAGATCTGTTGGCTGGCCATGGGGAGATGAAATGGCATCTCTGGCTTTATAAAAGAACCCCACTTGCCATTCATTCTATCCTTTTTCCAAATCTCACAAGAACACTTAGTTTTAAAGAGACTTTAAGAGTGTTCTTGTGGGTGGTACCAAGAGATCCGACTTTCTGAAAATTGTGGGCTGTTCTCTTAGGATTTCAAGGCTTTGAAGATCCATAGAGCTTGATAGTACAAGGAGGTGTTACAAACCCGGGGTGGACTTCAATAGAGGAAGCCTTCTTTGGTGTTCTTGTCTTTATCTCTTCTTCAAGTTGTTTCGGGAGCTAAGGAGCAGGGTATAATCTCTATTCCTTCTCTTTTTCATGTTGCTTAAGTTAGCTATAGAGTTTGGTCCATGACTTGGGGTTTTATGCTTTGATTACATGTACTCTTTGCTTTGTATGTTGTACCTTGTTGCTTCCGCTGCGTACACATAGAACCCCAACAGGAGGAAGCCAACGCCTTCAAAGTTTATCAAACGCAGACACATAATTGCTGTTCCGGGATCCTCTACATCGGATTCTGCACAGAGCCATTGTCCACAGCATGACTTCGCGCAGCGCTTCCTCCGGGTCTGTTACTTTCCCTGATCTATTTTATTTATACACCATGGTCCACCAGAAGCCCTGCCAGCTTGCTCTGTGCCTGGCCCGTTTTCTATTTCAGATCCGTACCACCCGTGTTTCACAGGCCATATATAGTGGGGGGTATGTGACTATCTTAGCCGAGGCTATGGGCCTCCTGACCGGAGAGATTACTGATGATCTCGGCTGTTCTTCCCGTGCCGTTCCGATTGATGTAGCAGTCCTGCAGCGCATGAGGGTCGCTTCTAGGATCAACAACCGGATGACTCTGATAAACCCAGACGGTACAGTTTCGGAGCCACTGAGGGTGGTCGAGGATGAGTTAGCAGGTGGTGGAGGTGCCCCAGAGCAGGGACACCCTGAGTTTACTATTGAGGAGTTATTTGGGACAACGCCACCTCCCCCACATCAGCCAGCCCAAGTTTACACGAGAGATTATCGGGCTAGGCTTGGGAGGTTGGAGAGGTTAGTCTTTGAGATCCGTGAGATGCAGTAGGAGTCCAGAGAGATTCAGAGGGCTGAGTTTGCACATGCCGAGGCTCACCGTCAGTATATGATCAGCATGATACAGCTTATCACGGCAAATACTATGACTTCTTTACAGCAGTTACCACAGCCTCCAGCCTATCCGCAGAGGCTCCGGGACTTCACTAATGAAGCCGGGCCTTCGCAGCCGCCTCCACCGTAGTTATTTTTTAGGGATAGTTTTGTAGTTATCTTTGTATTGTATTTCTAGATTAGCTTGGCTGTACACTTTTGGTTGTTAGCAGTACAAGCCACTTTTTGATGTGTTTGATGTTCCTGTATTTCATTTTGTCTATCTGTTTGACATCAAAACATTTGTACATATTCGGATATATATTTATTGTATTTATTTCCTTTTGCTTGCCATAACTTGTGCTATTTTTATCCCTCTCTATGTTTCACTTTTGGTTGAGTTGTTGTTTTGCAAGAATATTCGTGATATCTTGGCAGCTCAGCTTAAGTGTGGGGAGGAAGCCAACGCCTCCAAGTTTAATAATCGCAGACACACTTGCTGTTCAGGGAGTTCTTAAAGCTCTTTTATCGCACTTTATCCCTTACTATTAGTACATTGGGGACAATGTACACTTTTAAGGGTGTCCTGTTGAAAACTCTTTTATTCTAACTATGCTTTAAACCGTAGAATTAATTTAGGAGTAAATTTTTCGCAAAATTATATCATTTTGGACATGTTTAGATATTCTCGTATGATAGACTTTAAACAAGTGACATTTCAGCTTTTATGAAGTAGATTTTGCACAAATACCTGAGTTTTTACAATTGTTTGACTTCAATTGCACAAACCTCACCTGATATGCATTCCTGAGCATTTGAGCCACTACACTTCATTTCTTACATGATTAGCTCATGGAATTGCCCACTTATATGATGATTGTTGCTTTGATTGTAGAACTTGCTTACTAGTATGCATGTCGAGATCATGAACTAAACTGTTGCAGTTAAGTGATAGAAGCACTAGGAAACCCCAATTCAGCCTATATACTTTTGTTTTTAGCCAATTGCTATATATTTACCCCTAGTTATCCAATTTGAGCTTAAGCCTTTCATTTCGTTACCCATGTTTATCCTGTTTTAGTCTATTTTATTTTTAAGTTTCCAGAGTCTGTTTGACCCGTTTCATGCTGCTTAGTTCCGTTGTATTTTGTCCGTCAGTTGTTCATGCACCGATTAGTGGGATATGAAAAATACATATGTCCCTTGGTTTGTTCTGGTTATGCTGCATACAGCTGAGTTTTCTGAGAAAATCCAAAAAAATTAGAAAGTGAAAAACAAATAAGAGATTCAGTTACTTGGCATGCTTTTCTTGGCTATTTTTTAGCCTGTCATACATTGAGTAGTAGTTCTTTGTCGATATTACCTGGTTGTTAGCCATCATTCACAGAATCCTGATTCCACTTCAGCTTGATGAACTGTATTCTCGCCAAAAATATTGTGATATTCCTGTACTCCTTCAATAATAGCAGCTTAGACGATTTTGAACTTGATTTCTGGATTCTATTTTAGCCATTTTTAATATTCCCATTGCTACCCTTAGCCCTAGCCACGTTACAACCCTAACAAAGTCTTCTTGATAATTGCATATGTTTATGTTAATTGGTGGAGATGTGATCTGTGATCAAGCTTATGCTAATCTTGGCTTCAATCTAGCATACATGCACTTATACACTTAACCCAAATACACATTGAGTGCTAGAGTGATCTCCGGTGAGGTATGAAGTCAGATACTTGTCATAATTCATCTATTCGTGGTTAAATTTGCTTTTCATGAAAGTTTGTTTTCATTGCTGTGTTTGGTTGTCTGTTATGCTTTTAGATTTCTTCTTTGTCCGAATGATACATGTTTGCACTGATATACTGCCTTTAGAAATTCTTTGGTTTTAGCTATTGCATTAGAGTTTGCTTGAGGACAAGCAAAGCTTAAGTGTGGGGAGTTTGATATATGGGTTTTTATGCATGTTTTACATGCTAGAATACCCCGTACTTAGCCCAAATACAAGGTGATTACTTCTATTATTGATCTAATATGCTTAACATTCACCATGCAGGTTACAAAAGAGCTTTAAGTAAGATAAAGGGGCAAAACAAAGGAAGAATAGAAGAAAAATTAAGATTGGTGAAAAAGACACCCAACGGCCGCAGAAGCTTTTCCTACGGCCGTAGGAGCTATTCTTCTAGAAGATTGAAAAAGACACCCTACGGCCGTATACGTATATTCCTACGGCCGTAGGGACCCCTAATCAGTAGTAATCATTTCCTGGCAGATTTCTTGCGTGTGTCGGGTTGGTGGCAGAATATTGCGTGTGAAGAAACTCCGTTCCAGCCACCCTACGGCCGTAGATGATACTTCCTACGGCCATAGGAAGTTCTATTACAACACATTAAATGGCAGAATCTGCCATTTGCACAAGGGTCCGGATTTTTCACCACTTTTTGGACCAACACCTCCATATACTCTTTCTAAACATCCTAACACTCCAGGGGACTTCTCTTGGTGATTCTAAGGAGGAGAGGTTGGATTTGAAGGCTTGGAACAACATCTTGGAGCTTGGATTCTTTAGTTTTATCATTGCTTAGCTTGGGTATACTCTTTCCTTTTCTTATTTCAATCATGTACCTATGTGTTCCAGATGTTGTAGTGCTAACATTGTTGTATATGGATAACTAAACTCATTTCACTTGGCCCAAGATGATTCTTGGCTAGTTATGGCAATATATTTGACTTTTATGTTTACTTGATTCATATATGCATGTTTCATCTTGAATACAATTGTGTTTTATCAACTTAGTATGTCTAATCTTACCATGTTCATGTGTGATAATGTGTATAGGATAACTCCTTCATGTTTAATCATGTGGATATTCAATGATGATGTTTGTATATTCTTAATGACATGTTAAGTTTGTTATTAGAAATGATACATCTTGCATGATTGTCATTAGAAATCATTGTTGGGATATGTTTTGAATCATTTCAGGTTCATCCATTATTGGTCATTTTATTCATATGTTGGTTGTATGCATGCCTTATGATATCCGAAGAAATTCTAGTCATTTGGTGTATTTATGGATCAAACACGCGACTAATAATTGAAGGATTCACAAAGATGTTTGTTGGTATGTTTAGATGGTGAAATGAACTCACATGTATGGCTTTCTTATACTTGTCTTAGTGTTCAATGTGCATATCACATTATTCATGTTTTAAGAAGTGTTGGCTATACTAGAAATGGTAGGTTTAGCATGTTCATATCTTTAGTAATCATGTGGCTAAATATTAAAATCCCTTAATTGCGAGGTTTGAGTTTAGAGGAGTTTGTGACCCCATTGTACCAGTTTACATGTGTTTATGATCTGAGATTAAAGTCTAGATTGTAATTTGTTGTTGAATGCCTTTATGTTAGATTTGAATGTTCTGGCGTACTGGTTCCTATGGCCGCAGGAAGAAATTCCTACGACCGTAAGACAGTACACCTCCTACGACCGTAGGAAGAAATTAATACGGCCGTCGGAGGCATTTTTACCACAGTGTGCTGTTTTTGCTTGTTTTAACCATTTTAACTACTTTGACACCTTTTTGGGTTCTGAGGACTACTGGTCATGTCATTTGAAAAGATGTATATTCAATAGTATGATTTCGACGCGATCTGGTGGATCTGTAGTTGAATTCTGATATGCCATTGCTTGCCTGATCATGTTTAAGTGTTGAATATGAGTCTTGATAACTTGAGTGATGATTCTTGCATGATAATGTGGTTTTGTTGAGTATTATAACAGCATGCTATATGCTCAATCTATTCAAGTCTTCATATTATGTGTTGTATAGTATTATTGCCATGATTAGTCTCGATGATTCGAAAGCCTAAGTGATATGTTATCCTGCTGTTGCCTTCGGTGTTAATCTGTGTTAGTTACTGTAGTTCTTGATTAATTTAGTTCATTTTGTTACTTGCTTTAATATTATTCTGCTGATCAAACAACAATGAGACTTAAGTATTGGTAGCTTCCTGTCCTGGTAGAACGATATCCGGTCTTACCGAGTCTATAGTACTATTGGCCAGGTTATACTTGCCTGAGTCTTGTGTAGTATCTGCTTAGTAACATCGTTTTTATAAATTTAAAACAAGGTTGTGTCCCAATATTTTATAACAACAAAAACCCGCAGCACGGTACACACCAGGTGCCCAAGTCTCTCTAGGTGGTCTATGTAACCTTTCATTTTCATGACGTGGTTACTGACCGAGGTCCCTTTAGCCATATTGCATGAGTTAAATGCCCCGGTGGCATCATAACGCTCTGTGCGAGCTTGCTTCTGGAACATGTCCCTCAGCTGGTGGATCATGTCATAGGTACGAGTCTTCATCATGCTCGACTGCAACTCTGGACTCATAGTTGCGAGCATGAGGCAGCTGACATCTAGGGCGTCATTTGAGCGCTTCTGAAAAGCCTCCCTAACGTCTGCCCTAGCGTTACTAGCAGGAGGATTTCCTAGAGGTTTTTCTAGGACATACCACTTTCTCTCGTGCCTAAGCACGATCCGGAGATTTCTCTCCCATGTGAGAAAGTTAGGACCGACAAGCTTGTCCTTCTCAAAGATGGAGCGGAGAGAGAGGTTGTTAGTACTAGTAACGTTGGTTGCCATCTACAAATTAAAACCCGGTTTAATTAGTAATTGCAGATAAACTTTCTAATCATATATCATCAAACCCATAAATAATATATATTAGACCTAGGACCCATATTTCACATACTTGACGCAAGGTTTGGGCACTTCCCGCTAAGTAATGTTATTTCTGGTAGGTAACACCCTGTACCAATCGTACCTAACTGATACGACTCCTAGAACCTCGTAGAGCACTCAGACCCAGTCTAGTATGTTTACCTCTACTCTAGTACTCTTTGGGCCGGGACTCCCGATTATCACCAAAATAGATCGCACCACCTAAGAGCATGAATTCTGGCCGGGACTCCCGATTATCGCAGAATCTTTCATGCCCCTTCCCGCAAAGGTTTGAACCCGGATGCCCAAGGTTTGGGCACTTCCGACACCAGAGTACCATTTAACAACAAAGGTGTACCATTAGGTGGGTAGCACACCGATCTAAGATTTTCTTGGGTTTTATAATTAAGTTAAAAACTTAATTTTCCAGTTTTTGAAAAACTATTTTAAAACTAACTGTTTTAAAAATACGATTTATATGTGTACCTAAACTAGGTGCACAAAACGGCCTTTATAAGTTCCAAACTTATAACCTTGACAAAACTTTAAATTTATAAAAATTTAACTAACACGACTAGCAACCTAGTATTCTAGTTTGTCATTAAACGTGGTTTTTCTCTATTTAATAATTAGCTATTATTAAACCCCCTTTTTATTTAGCATCATATAAATGTCGCAAATCTATATGAAAAACAGTAAATAAAAGAAACACAACCACGCAGATAATAAGAACAAGCATATAAAGCCCTATAGTTTTGCCAACTAATCCTAAGGTCAAACCTAAGGATAAAATGACTTGGATTCGCCTTTCTTGATTTGTTGCTCCCACTAGCCTTGACACCTCCCCGAAGTATCCGTGCTACGTGTATAGAACACCATTTAATTCATCACTTTCTTTGAGTCCATCTTGGTTGAAAGATTAAACTATTACTAATCTATTACAAATACAATATTGAATGGGGTTGTAACTGGCACGCAGGCCTCACCGAACCAGTACAATATTACAAGTAAGAAAGGGATTGTAATTGGCACGCAGGCCTTCCCAAAACCAAAATAAAAAGAAGAAAAGGAAAAACGAGTCCTAAGTCGGCAAAACTATAGCTATATATATATGTATATCACAACCACACAATTATATATAAGCACTATATATATAAAAGTCAACCACGCAGTTATAATATATAAACAATAAACTGTGCTATTAAGCACATAACCTGATTTGTTCAAACATTCTCATTTACCCTTTTGATTAATACCTATTAACCAAAAAAAAATGAATTATGATCTTTTAATTTATTTGACCAAAATAGTTTTTAACAAAACTTTAAAACCTTGATCTCATTCAAAACTTGAATGAAATCCTCATGTCGCGTTTCTTTACTAGTTTTCCAAAAACTTAAAACCGACAAATTTTGGTCAATTAAATACTATCTTATTTGTTTCTCCACAATATTATATAAACTTTATCCTTTTTAGAATTTATTCAAAAATGACGTAAACTAGTCATAATAAATAAAAACTAAATATATATATATATATTAACTAAACTAATTAAAATATATATAACACTAGTTTATATAACACCTTATTAATTTTATAACTTAAAATTAATAATCTTTTTGTATTAATCCGGAAAAAGCTATTTGGGCCAACATTTCTCATCAACCCAAGTAACACACTGGGCCGAAAACCACTTGGGCCGAGATCCTCACTAGGCCGAGGACCCTCCTTGGGCCTAAACCACTTGGATCGTGGCCACCTGGGCCGAGAACCACATTGGGCCACGAAAAACTTGGGCCGAAACCCCTTTGGGCCGAAGCCCACTTGGGCCGAGATCCTCACTGGGCCGAGGACCCGCCTTGGGCCTAAACCACTTGGATCGTGGCGACCTGGGCCGAGAACCACATTGGGCCTCGAAAAACTTGGGCCGAAACCCCTTTGGGCCAAAGCCCACTTAGGCCTAAGCGCCGCTAACTAGGCCGGCCTGGCCTTGGCACCGCTAACGATTACCACCTAACGCGGCGATGATCTTAGTTCCCGTTTTTCTGATTAATAAACTATTTCAAATCCTTTTTAACCTATTAAAACTAACTGTTTTAATATACTGATTAAAAAAACTGGATTTAATTGAAAAACCAAAAAATTATTAATTATTAATATTAACAACACTTGTTTTATTAATAACTAATTATCCTAAAACTTGATCTTATCCTTTTTAAACAAGAAGATTGAAAACTTGATTAGGATCTAGTTTTAGATAAAAAGTTTATCCCTTTTTAACCATTTAAACACAAACCTGGTTTAAACCTAACTGGTTAAAATCAAACTTTTTAAAAATTGGATATAAACAGAATACTTGTTTTTATCCTTTTATGGTTTTTGAAAAACAGAGGGGAAGAAACAAAATGAAGAAGATCATATAACTATCAAACAAACCAACTAATTAGATAAACTAGGTTTAACTGATTAAACAAACTGTTTAATTTAATCTTAATTCAAACTTATTCTTTTCCAAAAATTATGATCTTTTTAACTATTCAAACTAACTGTTTGAATTTCCTGATTAATAAGATAAAACTGATAACAAACAAACTGTTTTGTTATCTTCTTGATTTTCAAAAATTCCAAGAACAAGTAGAGAATCAAGAATAAATCCTTAATCTAACACATATAAAAACTAGAAACTATGCATCATAGAGCCGAGGCTCTGATACCACTGAAGGGTTTTTGAACATGACCAAACCACCCAATGACACAAACTGGTCAAACCTGGGTTTGATTCTACTAGTTCAATCCTAAAAGCGGAACTGGATTGAACACAACCCTCTAAACCCCAATAAGGGTTAGGATCTTGAAACTAATGATCAACATATCTTCTAATAAACAAACAATCCACAGATAAGGTTATAAGAAAAATATACCTGATCAGAGACAATGGGATTGCTAAAGACAAACCACCACTACTGCACCTCCTTTGGAACTGGCTGCTAGACCGCTCCTGGGTTTACCCGAACTTCAAAACTCGAAAACTTGAGTGTGTGTGTGGTCTTCGATTGACACAAGCAAAAGCCGAAACACACCCCTTTGGTGTTCTTCGCAATCGACGAGAGTGAGAGAGCAGAGAGAGAGAGAGATCAAGATCGAGAGAGAGATGGGAGAGTATGGTGGCTAGGGTTATCATTCTTAATCTTTGTTTTCTTATATCATAATCCTTAAGGCTTTAAGGATATTATATAAGGATTAGATGGACCTCAAGCCCGTTTAATTAAAAGTCCACTGGTTTTAATTAAACTTTCAACCTCTTCACTTTGACCCCCTGGACTTTACTAGTTAATTAATTAACTGGTCTGTTAAATATTAAAACTTAATATTTAATTCCCTTTAAATAATAAATAACTATTTATTATTTATTCCTTTCTAATAATTAATACAAACTGATTAATTATTCATATCTTTCTTTTCAATAATTAATACAACTGATTAATTATTTACTTTTCTCTTTTAATAATTAATCTAACTGATTAATTATTTCCACACAGATTTATGGTTTAATCCAACTGTTCCGTATTGGGTGTATAGCAGTGTGACCCTTTAGTCTCTTATAACATTGGATACAATGTGCCTGGTAATTATCTCTGCACATAATCTAACAATTGAATGGGGTTGTAAGTGGCACGCAGGCCTCCCCGAACCAGTACAATCTTACAAATAAGAAGGGGATTGTAATTGGCACGCATGCCTTCACAAAACCAAAAGAAAAAGAAGGAAAAAAGGAAAAAAGAGTCCTAAGCCGGCAAAACTATAGCTATATGTATCACAACCACGAATTTATATATAAGCACTATATTTAAAAGAAAACCACGCAGTTATAATATATAAACAATAAAGTGTGCTGTTAAGCACATAACCTGATTTGTTTAAACATTCTCATTTTACCCTTTGATTAATACCTATTAACCAAAAATGAGAATCATGGTCTTCTAATTAAATTTATTTGACCAAAATAGTTTTTCAACAAAACTTTAAAAAACTTGATCTCATTCAAAGCTTGAAAGAAATCATTATGTCGAGTTTTCTTAAAAAACTTGATCTCATTCAAAACTTGAAAGAAACTATTAGGGCCAAAAAATTTCTGGGCCGTGACCTCCTTTAGGCCGAAGCCTAATGGGCCGAGACCCCTATTGGCCCGAGAAACTACTGGGCCGAAAAATCATCTTGGGCCAAAACCCCTTGGCCCGAAGTCCACTGGGCCTTTAGCGCCGCTAACTCCTTTTAGCGCCGCTAAACCCTTTTTAGCGCCGCTAACGGTGATGGTTTTGGTTCCCGTTTCCCGATTAATAAAATATTTTTAAATCATTTTTAACCTACTAAAACTAACTGTTTTAATACCCTGATTAAACAGAAACTAGATTTAATTTCAAGAACCAAAAAAGTCAATTATTAATATTAACTAAAACTAGTTTTATTAACAATTGATTATCCTAAAACTAAACATTAACCTTTTTAAACAAAAGTTCAAAAATTACTGGTTAAGATAAAGTTTTAGATAAAAAGTTTATCCTTTTTAACTGTTTAAACACAAACCTGGTTTAAACATAACTGGTCAAAATCAAACCTTTTATAATCTGGATAAAAACAGAAAACTTGTTTTTATACCTTATGGTTTTCGAAAAACTGTGTGGAGAAGAACAAGATGAAGAAGATCAAATTACCTAGACAAATCAAATATCTGGATTAACTAGGTTTTTACCAACTTAAACAAACTGTTTAATTTAAACTTAATTCAAACTTATCCTTATCCAAAAATCATGATCCTTTTAACCATTCAAACTAACTGTTTGAATTTCCTGATTAATAAGATAAACCTGATAATAAAAACAAACTTTTTTGTTACCTACTTGATTTTCAAAAAGCTCAAGAACAAGTAGAGAATTAAGAACAAAACCTTAATCTAAAAACAGATAAACCTGAAGGGGTTTGGTCTAACCAAACCACCCAATGACACAAACTGGTCAAACCTGGGTTTCATTCTACAGGTTCAATCATAAAAGCGGAACTGGATTGAACACAACCCTTTAAACCCCAAAAGGGTTAGGATCTTTAAAACTAATGGTCATATATAGCTTCTAATAAACAAACAATCCACCTAAAAGAATATAAGATAATATACCTGATCAAGCTTGGGATTGCTAAAGACAGTCCCCACTACTGCACCTCCACGAACTGGCTGCTAGACCACTCCTGGATTCACCAAACAACAGCACTAAAAAAACCGAGAGTGTGTATGTGTGCGTCGACCTTGAATTCGCAAAACACACTTGGTGTGTTTTTCTTGTTCGACTTCAACGTGAAGAGAGATGCCGAGAGAGAGAGAGAGAGAGAGTTCGACGAGAGAGAGAGTTCGACGAGAGAGAGTATGGTGGCTAGGTTTTTTATTTCTTTAATCCCCTTTTGTTATCATATTCTAATCCTTAAGGCTTAAGGATATAGATAGAGATTAACAAAGAACCCAAGTCCGTTTAATTAAAAGCCCACTAGTTTTAATTAAACTTTCAATCTTCTCACTTTGACCCCCTGGACTTTACTAGTTAATTAATTAACTATTTATTAACTGGTCCGTTAAATATTAAAACTTAATATTTAATTTCTCAACAAATAATAAATAACTATTTATTATTTGTTCTCTTTCTAATAATTAATACAAACTGATTAATTATTTATTTCTCTCTAATAATTAATCCAACCTGATTAATTATCTCCACATAGATTTCTGGTAAAATCCAACTGTTCTAATATGGGTGTGTAGCAGTGTGACCATTTAGTCTCTTATAACATTGGATACAATGTGCCCATTAATTATCTCTGCACATAATCTAATAGTCATCAACATAATTCTTGAGATTTTGAGTTGACACTTTCCATGCTCATGCTCAAAATTGAAATATCGCGTTGCAAGGGACAAACCTATAATAAACTTACCCATTCATAAACAGGTAATTTATGATAGTTGATATATGAACAGTTGGTTCATGATAGGTTGCTCATAAATAGTTGTTTTTGTAGGACCGTGGGGGTTCTAAACTAACACCCTAATGCTAGGACTGATCTAGGATGAGAAATAGTGCGGAATATCTATTTCCCAAACCTCCTAAGGATTCTAAGATCTGCTTAGGTGTCCGGCACACAGTTAACATGAAGAACACACAGAGTAGGATCAAGAACAACTCTAAGAACTCACACAAAATAACTCACACAGAATGCTTAAGGCTGCCCTTGAATTCGAGAATCAAACTAAGTTCGCGTTTATCGATGTTATACGTACGATTATGAAGGCTACTGGTGATTATCGATCATTCCCCCCGATTACCCGCTCTAATATGCGGTTAAGAGGTATTTTTAATACAGAAAACGCGTATTTAAGTGTTACACGCCTCTGCCTTAATTAACTTCCACTACGCACGTAATGCATCACACTTCGCACGAAGTGAATCCAGTACGCACGTACCGGGTGTTTTAATAATAATTAATTAAATATTAATCGTCTACCTCACCACGCACGTGGTGAGCTCCACTACGCATGTAGTGAGATTTTTCACGCACGTGGTAACCTTCACTTATACTTAAACTTCCAAACACAAATCAACACATGACTAAGTACTTGTAAGCTTAAGACAAATATAAGGAAACACTTAGAATATATAAACATGTAAACCATTAATCAAAACACATTTAAATTAACATTTCAAGTAAACATGTATGTATTGAATTGATAAGAACTAGGGATTTACAATTATGCACCAACAAACTCCCCCTAAGACCTAGTTCTATCAACAAAACTTGCACTAAGCAAACAAAATGACAATCTAGCTGTTACAACGTTGTAGACTTGACTTCATCAGATCCAGCATAGATGTCAAATGCAAAACAAACTCGAACGACTTTTTGAAATTACAATGCCAAATCCATGTACTGATCTTTGTAGAAGATTGGATTGTAATACAAAACTGTGATGTCATCCTTTCCAAATATTTTCATCCACATAGGATCGAATACTTTAATCGTTTCTCCACCCGAAAGATCATCATCTAACACAATTACTGCCTCAGTTGTTTTCTCGTTAAAATACCACCATTTAAACCTTGCGCTCCACCCAGTAGGCATGGTTTTCAACGGTAATTTTTTCATACAACGAGGAGCTTTGCAGTTTAACACTTTGAGCTTTCTTCTTGTCAGTGGATCAACTTTAGTTGGATGACTTTTAACACCTGGCACATACGGCTTTAAATTTTTCCATCCAAATCGAGCCTCACGCTTTACCAGTGTCTCAAACCACTTGGCCATACTGTGATCTTCATTATCCAACAGGGGCAGACGAGCAAGTTGTCTGATATCATAAAATGGTAACGTTTGGATATCATTTGCTCTCTGGAAGTACTCAACTCCCCTTTCCCTCTTAATTGCATAAACGTTAAATTCAGGCACATAGCACCAACCAACTATTTCACCATCGGTCTTTTTACCAAGAGTTTGATAGAACTTTGTATATTCTGGTGAGCTTTTCGACTTCTTCTCTTTTCCTGCCTGACGTTCAAGATAGCGTTGAAATTTCTTTCTTCTTGCCTCTCTTTCCTCTTGTTTAGACTTCCTATCACCCAGATATTTGTCTAAATCAAAATCAACAGTTGTTTGTTCTCTTACTTCAGCTCGTCTGTTGATTTCCTCAGTGTTAGCATTTTTGAAAAGATCTGCAAGATCAGGCAGGCTATCATCTGTTTGTTGTCCTGGGTAGTGTTGATCTGTCTCATCCTCAATCTCTATTTCATCGGTATCAAACACCGGTTCTTGTTCTGCTTGCGGTGGTGGCACAAAACTTTGATCCACCTTTTCTAAAATCACGTCCTCGATGGGAATCTGCAAGAGTTCAGCAATTTGTTCTCTAGATAAAAATGGAAGAATTTCTCCTTCCTCAGCTTCATAATCATTTTGAGAAACAATCTGCCCTTGAACACTCAGCAGCCGTGATGATTGAGGAATCTCCGCTTTCAATGGCTGAACAATCAATGGATCTTCACACAGAAATAGAACAAATCATAAACATTTGTAAGTCAAAACCAAAACATTTCATTTCAAGATAGACATTCAAATACATATGATTGTTTCAATTCTATACATGATAACTAAATAATTACAAAAAAACACACAGACTAGGAGTCAACCTTCTTCATCCCCAGAATATGTCCCAGCTGGTTCAGACTCGGCAAACTCTCTTGGTGCATATTTGTAAATCCCTAGTTCTTATCAATAAAATATATACATGCTTACTTGAAATGTTAATTCAAATGTGTTTTGATTAATGGTTTGCATGGTTATATGTTCTAAGTGGTTATTTATCTTTATCTTAAGCTTGCAAGTAATTAATCATGTGTTGATGTGTCTTTGGAAGTTTAAGTCTGTGTCAGATTTCATCACGTGCGTGATGTGTTCACTGCGTGCGTGATGAGTCCACTACGTGCGTAGTGGATCTCAGTGCGCACGTAGTGATTAGGTCGGTTAAAAGTTAATTAATTACCATTAAAATATAAAAGGTCGTGCGTATTGGGCTAACTACGTACGCAGTGCTCTGCACCACGTGCGTAGTGGAGACTAATTACGTGTTACACTCGAATACGCGTGGAACACACTATAAATAGATATTAACCCCGCATTAGCACGGGTAATCGAGGAATCGCTAGAAATCAACCGGGAGACTTACGTAATCGACCATATACGACCTTAAGCTTACTAAACCGCGAACTTAGTGTTAATCTCGAATCCAAGGGCAGCCTTAAGCATTCTGTGTGAGTTCTTAGAGTTTGTTCTTGCTTCTACTCTGTGTGTTTCTTAGTGTTACTGTGTGCCGGACACCTAAGCAGATCTTAGAATCCTTAGGAGGTTTGGGAAATAGAAATTCCGCACTATTTCTCATCCTAGATCAGTCCTAGCGTAAGGGTGTTTTCGTTTAGTTTAGAACCCCGCTCCCCCACGGTCCTACAAAGTGGTATCAGAGCCTTGTGCTTTGATTGATCACTTTTCCTTAGGTTTCGTGATCTAGGTGTCGATTAGGCGTGTGTGTTTTGTCCTTTTCGTCGGTTTTTATCAGTATTTTGGTCGAAAACAGGTCACTTTTGCGTTAAAAATGGTTGTGTTTTTATGTTAATCGTTTGAGTTTTACCCATGCGAAGTGTCCTGTAGTACGTACGTATTGACTTTCAGTACGTGTATAGTAGGTTGTTGATCCTCTAGAATCTTCGATAGGCTGTGTGTCTGTCCGTGCGTAGTGGGTCATCAACACGTGCGTAGTTATCCTCACTTCGCACGTACTTGAGTTAGTGTGTTAAACATTTTCTTAAAAATTATTTTCAGTGTTTCGTACGTAGTCCATCCACTTCGTGCGTACCGGATCCCTAATTCGTACGTACTGCGTCTGTGTGATCTCTTGTCGGTCCTTACGTAGATATCTCACTACGAGCGTAGTTCTGTGAGTTCGTGCGTAGTTCTATCCATCTCGTGCGTAGTGTTTACGTTTGTTTTAGGCTTTAATCATAATGTCTGACATGAGTGCTATGGCTGCCAAACAAACTATAACTGCCCTAAGTAATTTAATAATGGACAATGAACAAGGTGGAATTAATAAAGTACCTAGACTGCTAACCATGGAAGACTACCCTTTCTGGAAACCACGTTTCGAAATATTTATTGATGGGGTTGATCCACGGTTGCACCGGGCCATTTCTGCTGATTATGTCGTGCCTAAAGGTGAAGGGAATATCGAAGTTCCCTATGATCAGATGAGTGACGATCAGAGGAAGGCTTATGATGCTAAGAAGAAAGCCTATTCTTATTTGATCCAAGCCATTCCTAATGAGATCTTTCACCAGTTCCGACGGTATAGAACGTCACGTTCCTTGTGGAATGCGATACAAAAGAGGAACGAGGGGAATGCATCTCTGAAAGAGCTCAAAGCATCCCAGTTGAGAAAGGAGTTTGACCATTTCACTTCATACGTGAATGAAAAGCTTCCAGACCTGATTAACAGATACAACCATCTTCTTAGTGAAATGGATAGTTTGGGGGTGCAGATTTCCGAAAGACAACAAGTTGAGACTCTGTCCAAGGCACTACCCAAAAGCTGGAGGCCGTTCATCATGATTTTGAAGAATGGTGAAGGTTTTGAGGGCATGGATTTGAATGACTTCATTACCAAGCTGAAAGAGCATGAACAGGAGGAGCTTAATCTAGACAGATTAAGCAGCTATGTGCAGAATCCTTCTTTATATTGTACAGGATCAGTTGCTTCTCCGGTTACTTCGTCAAATGCTCCACTACAGACAGCTTTTACTTCTAACGTTAGTTCATCAAGCAAGTCTGCTCCTGAAACTCCTAGTGGACCACCTTATTCTGCTCCTTCAAGCAAAACGTCTATGCCTGCCTTAAACACTGAGCATTTCAAACATGGCAGCACTGAAGAAGTTAAGGAGCATATGGGGATGCTTAGTGCATTGGTCACCTCGTATGATGATTTACTCAAGGGTAAGATCGGCAATGCCTACGTGACTCAAGAAGATTATGACCAGATTGACAACGATGAGATGGAGCGACAGGACATTCTATGGTCCTATGCTAATCTGGTAAGGAGAGCAAAGGCATTAGTCAAAAGAACGGGGATGCAAATTACTGCAACAAAAGATACAAAGCTGGGTTTCGACAAGTCAGCTGTAACCTGCTACAACTGTGGAGAAAAGGGTCATTTTGCCAGAGAATGTGAAAAGCCAAAGAACTCAGGACCCAAGTACCCTTTCCGAACATCTTCTGGAAAATCTTCAACTACCACTAGTCCAAAGAAGGCTGAAACATCCCATGAGGGATCATCCAAAGCAATGGTGGTTGTTCAGAAAGATGAGGGGATCGACTGGTCAGTACACTTCCAAGATGCTGATACTTTTGAAGTTGCTGAGACCAACCTGGCCAGTGTTCTAGATCTGAATGACGATTCTCAGTCTGAGGCAGACAGTGTCCACGATATCAACGATAACGAGTCTGTGCTGCCCACTGACGAGCAAATTGTCGCATCAGCCTCTGTGCCAGCTGCCGAACCAACGCCAGTGCCTGTTCAACCTGAACCAGTAAATCAAAAGGCGTGCATGACTGGACAAGCTGATGTCAAAGTAAACCCTCCTTCTGGTATTCCCTGTGTGTCGTGTAACGATTATGTGAAGACCATAGTATCCTTGAAATCACAAGTTACTGAGCTAACCTCTAAATTACATGAAAACTCTATCATTAAGGGTAGAGAAAAGACTCTAAAAGATAAGATTGAGAGTCAAAACAAACAAATCAGAGAACTAGAGGTTGCTTTATTAAACAAACAGGATGCTATCGTCTTTTACATAAATCAGATTGATACTCTGAAATGGGAACTTGCTAGCTCTAAGGTCGATTATGACACTCTAAACTAGAAGCTAAAAAGTTATTCCACTTCGTCATATTTGTTTGAACACATAATCGACCGTAGACCACAAGGGTCCGTTCAAGAGAAAGACACGAAGACTTACTCGAAATGTCCACCACCAGTCTTAAACCAACTGGTGCAATCAGATGTGTTCGCTGAAGCTGACCAACTTGTACCCAAGGTTGATGCACTTTCTACTTCAACCTCAAACCCTGATTTAAAAATGAAGGGGAAAGTTGGTGAGCCTCAGAGGAAAGAGCCTAAACCAGAAGAAAAGCCAGAACCAGGTATGCGAAAACTTCTGGGCAGATCTTCTGGTCAAGGTAGTCTAATGCAAAACGTTCAAGCTGCACTTCGAACCATTGAGAAGGAGGGTGCAAAGTCTCCTGCAACCCGTCCTTATGAAGAAGTCAAAATCTTACCTAAACAAAGTGGTTTAGGAGTGCAGCCCAAGAGTAAAGTTGAACCGAAGGAGCCACATACCCCTGCCAAATCTTATTCTAACAGGGTTTGTTATGTGTGCAGGAGACCTGGTCATCTCAGCTATGAGTGTGATCAGCAGCCTCAGAGCTCAAAGGGGAAAGTTGATTCATCTGAACCTGCTCAGAAAAATAAAATGTTTAATCAATCAAATCAGAAATCAACTGACCCCCCTCAGCTCAAAAGGACAATTGGGGAAACTTCGTGTAAACCCAAGAGTCCTGAGGTAAGTCTAAAAGGGAAGGAGCCGATACATAAAGTCATTAACACGTCAAGTGTTTACCATAAGACTCCTCCCCGTTCAGACTTGAGATGGACAACAAAATCTGAACCTAAACCATCCAGTAATCCAGATACCAAGGGAGAATCCAAACCTCCTGGTATGTGGATTAATGTACAAGTGATGGGAGAAGATGGGAAACCCATGACCATTCGGGCTTGGGTTCCCAATGCTAACTAACCCTTTACTTGTTTGTGCAGGGTGCTCATCGGTATAACACGTGGATTGTGGATAGTGGAGCATCCAGGCACATGACAGGCAATCTGAACCTTCTATCAAACGTCAGAAAAATAAAAGGAGGGTATGTCAGCTTCGCTGGAGATAAAGGGGGACACATCACCGCTCAGGGTTTCTTGTCCAATGGGAGAGTGAGCTTTGACAAGGTCAACTATGTCGAGCAGCTAGCAAACAACTTGCTGTCAGTTTCCCAAATTTGTGATAAAGAGTTCAAGGTGATGTTCGATGACAAACAATGCTATGTGCTAAAGAAGGAGTACCAAATTCCCGAAGACATGATCTTAATGTCAACTCCAAGACAAAATGACCTTTATGTCTTGGATATGTCCAATGCTTCGGTGAAAGATGTAGAACACCAATGCTTTCTCACAAAGGCCACTGAGAAGGATTCAGTGTTATGGCATAAGAGGATGTGTCAGTTAAGCCTGAGAAAGATGAACCACTTAGTGCATCATGAGCTGGTCACGGGAGTCAACTTGAAGAGTTTCCATCTACCAGACAAGTGTGTATCATGTAAAATGGGGAAGCAGACGAATAAGCCCCACAAGTTGAAGAAGTATCACTCCATCTCAATTCCGCTTGAACTACTTCACATGGATTTATTTGGTCCTGTGCGGTACAAGAGCATTCATGGAGATAGATACTGTCTGGTAGTGACTGATGACTACTCGCGGTTTTCCTGGGTTTTCTTCTTGAAAGAGAAGTCTGAGACATTCGAGACTTTAGAGGTCATGATCAACAAGTTAGAGACAATCTACAAGTTGAAGATCAGGAAGCTTCGATCAGATAATGGTACTGAGTTCAAGAACCAGAAGATGGAAAAGCTGTGTAACGAAAAAGGTATCCAACATCAGTTCAGCGCCGCATACACTCCTCAAATGAATGGAGTGGCTGAGAGGAAGAATCGGACCTTAATAGAGGCAGCACGCACCATGCTTGCTGACTCTGCTTTGCCCGTTAGGTTTTGGAACGAAGCTGTAGCCAATGCTTGTTACACACTTAACCGGGTCTTAGTGGTCAAACGATTAGGAAAGACATGTTATGAGCTGTTGAATAACCTGAAACCGAATCTTAGCCATCTTGAACCGTTTGGCGCTCCGTGCACTATGCTAAAACGGGAAGCAGAGGGAAAGTTCAGTTCCAAGGTAGAAAAAGGGTTCTTCTTGGGATGCAGTATTCCGAACAAGAGGGTAGAAAAAGGGTTCTTCTAACTGTGTGGAAGAGTGGTTTGAAGTGGATGTGCAGAGAAATTCTTCTCCTCCGACAAAAACTGGTGATGCCTGGTTGTTTGACTATGATAATCTATTTGACTCATTCAATCTGCCACCAGTAGCCTTAGAAGAAGACATTGCAATACAAATGTTATATGATCTTCATAACTCTTCTGACAGTGTCACACCAAACCTGTCCTCTAGTTCTCCCATACCCACACTAAGTGATGCTGAATCTGACTCTGAAGATGAGCCACATACTCCACCAGACAAGGGTTCACAGGGTGAAAGTTCATCCAATGACCACATGTTAACATTTGAAGAGACACCCATGGTTACCAATCTGGAAACTAATGTAGAGGCTCAGTTGCAGAGATCAAGTAGAGTTGATAGAAACCATCCTCCTGAACAAATTATTGGCGATCCGAATTCTCATGTTCAAACCAGGAGGCAAGTGGCAACGCTATCAGGTTCTCAATCTTCAGAATCCCCGGGATTGAAACAGATGACAGACTTTTCCGATCTAGGTGCCAATTTGGTTCAGTCTGTAGATTTTACACAATGTCTATGTTCGGGTTTTCTCTCACAGATTGAACCAAAAGATCATATTGAGGCACTCAAAGATGATTCTTGGATTAATGCAATGCAAGAAGAGTTGCTTCAATTTCAAAAGTTGAACGTCTGGCGCTTAGTGAACAAACCAAAGGGTGCTAAGTCTTTTGGCTGCAGATGGGTTCTGAAGTGCAAACGGGATGATCAGGGGGTGATTGTCAGGAACAAGGCAAGGCTAGTAGTTCAGGGTTTCAGACAAATTCCTGACATAGACTACACTGATGTGTTTGCTCCACTCGCTCGACTGGAAGCTATACGTTTATTTCTCGCCTTCGCCTCGCACAAACACTTTAAAGTGTATCAAATGGATGTTAAAAGTGCGTTCCTGTGCGGAGAAATTCAGGAGACGGTGTATGTCAACCAACCTCCGGGGTTTGTAGATCCTATTCATCCTGACAAAGTATACTTGCTGAATAAGGCGTTGTATGGGCTTCATCAAGCACCGCGAGCATGGTATGAGACCCTCTCTCAATATCTGACTGATAATGGGTACCGGAGAGGAACTATCGACAAAACATTATTTATCAAGGGTGATGATAAAGACTTGATCTTGGTGCAAGTATATGTGGATGATATCATTTTCGGTTCTCCCAATTCGATTCTGTGTGAAGACTTTGCAAGGATTATGAAGGAAAAATTCGAAATGAGCTCAATAGGAGAGATGAAGTTCTTCCTTGGACTTCAAGTGGAGCAGACCGAGACAGGGATTTTTCTACATCAGTCGAAGTATGTTGCTGACATCCTAGCCCGTTTTGAAATGTCTACTGAAAAGACTGCTGCAACACCTCTTCCCATTAACCACGGCATGTCTCCAGATACTGAGGGGGAGTTGGTGAATGAGTCTCTCTACCGAGCGATGATTGGATCTTTGATGTATCTCACTGCATCCAGACCAGATATCATGTTTGCCACATGTCTGATGGCAAGATACCAATCCAAGCCTAACGTCAAGCATCTAATGATTGTCAAGCGGATCTTTCGCTATCTGAAGGATGCTCCCAATCTTGGACTGTGGTATCCTTTTGATGATAACTTTGAGTTGACGGCCTACAGTGATTCAGACTATGGTGGATGCAAAAAGGATCATAAATCTACCTCTGGGGGTTGTCAGTTTCTCGGATCGACACTTGTCACATGGCAGTGTAAGAAGCAGACTGCAGTTGCGCTCTCTACGTGTGAAGCTGAATACATTTCGGCGGCGAGCTGCTGTTCTCAGGTCATCTGGATTCAACAACAACTGCGGGATTACGGTTTGCAATTCTCTACTACTCCCATTTTTGTTGATAATACTGCTGCCATTGCAATCACTAAAAATCCTGTCCAACATTATAAAACCAAGCACATTGGTATCAAATACCATTTTATACGGGACTGCTGGGAAAAGAAATTAATTGATGTCTTGTCTATTCAAACTGATTTCCAAAAAGCAGACCTGTATACAAAGGCATTTGATAAACCCCGATTTTTGTTCTTAGTGAATGAAAACGGCATGAAAACCAAGTGTGAGGTTGTCCCTGATGATGCGACTTAGTGTCCTTGTTCGTGTGACTGTGTGTCTATTTTCTGTGTGGTTATATCTCGTTTGGGGGACGGGGTTCTAAACTAAACTAAAACACCCTAATGCTAGGACTGATCTAGGATGAGAAATAGCGCGGAATTCTATTTCCCAAACCTCCTAAGGATTCTAAGATCTGCTTAGGTGTCTGGCACACAGTAACACACAGAGAAACACACAGAGTAGAAGCAAGAACAAACTCAAAAAACTCACACAGAGATGCTTAAGACTGCCCTTGGTTTTCGTATTTATCACTTAGATTTCGGTTTTTGAGGGCTAGTTTGCGTTAATCGAGGCTTAAGGTCGTAAAGATCGAGTTTCGTGGCTAACTCTCTTCGAATATGCGAATTAAGCACTATTTATAGGCCCAGACTAGTCACTACGTGCGAAGTGCCAGTCACTACGCACGTAGTGACCTCAATTCTCACGAAGTGGTATTGTTATTTAATCCACGTTCACCAGCATCCTCACCACGTGCGAAGTGGTACTCACTACGCACGTAGTGAGGTCATTTCGTGCGTGGTGAACCTGATCACCAAAGTGGTGATTTTTCCACGCAGACTTAAACTTCCAAACTCACACCAACACATGGTTAAGTACTTGTAAGCTTAAGGTAACCACATAGACTCACTAAAAACATATAAACATGCAAACCATTAATCAAAACACATTAAATTAACACCACATGAATATACTTTATTGATACGAACTAGGGATTCACAAACATGCACCAACAGTTTATTTTCTGTGTGTCTTTTCGTTTCTATTTTCTTAGTTTTTAGTTTCTTTAGTATTTTAGGGGGAGATAGGTGCAACATAGAAAATACAAAAAAAATCAGAAAACATAGAAAATACAAAAAAATCAGAAAACATAGAAAATACAAAAAAATCAGAAAACATAGAAAATAAAAAAAAATCAGAAAAAAAAATGAGAAGTTGATCCAACTCAAATGGAAAATGATGGTACACTGGCGTTCTATACAAAGTATGTCTAGTAAAATTAGGACTGAAGGCATGTACATATTCTTGAGAAAACTGTCTGAAAAATTGAGTTAAATCAGATAAGAAACAGATGGCGTGTAAGGCATATGATGAGAGTCTAGGCTGATAAGTGGTTATGTATGTGGAAATCCATCAAAGATTCAAACTATCGAGACATTCCAAGTCTACAAGTCAATAACAGTTGAGACTAACTTAGTCTGGTGCACACACCTGTTACCATGCCAAATGTGATAGATGACAATGAGCAAAATGTAAAAAGAGGGTGAAAAATTGACCCCAATCTGAGATGTCAAAAGAAATAGATATATAGATCTATTAGTGTTGAATTGTCAAAGAGCATAAAATGCAGTGAAAAAAGCTCAACAGATAGATCTATTAGTTTTGAATTGTCAAAGAGCAGAAAATGCAGTGACAAAAGCTCAACATAAATTATCAGAAGAGGTGAAAAATTGACCTCCATGTCAAAGAGCATAAAATGCGTTGATAAAATCACAAAGCACATAAGCATGGTGGTTGGGTATTCAAGTTGTGCATCGTACTGAGTGAGTCAAAACACTGTGAGATTTTAAAAGAGATAGTCTTAACCATGTACTCAGTTCTAGATAATCAGAAATTGTTGAAATCAAATCTGTCATTATCTAAGGAAAGTTAGATTGACAGACAGAAATTGAGGGAGTATGTTTGTGCCTAAGGTTCTGAAATGAAGGATAACTAAGTATAGATGTGCTGGTACTGATTCCATCTTGGAACCTTCTCACAAAAAGATTTAATTTCAGTAATTTACTTTTTGCAAATCTTTAGTGTTTTCATTTCTGTCTCTTAGTTTTTAGGACTTAATTTGTTAACAGTCTGCATTTTCTTCTTTCTTTATAATCAGAAAAATACAAAAAGATTTTTGGTGTCTTCTTATTTCTTTTGGTATGTTTATTTTCTTTACTTATAATTTCTTGTGTTTTCGTGTGCTTAAAAGTTTATGACTTGCATTGAATTACTAACAGTTGTGTGCTGAGTACAGGATCATCAAGAAAAATTCTAAGTTTATGTGAGAAATTCAATTCGCACGAAGTAAGAACACCTCGCACGAACTGTGTGATAAATCGTGCGTTGTGTATGCATACTCCGCGGTCAAGGATCAAGAGGCGAAGTGAATCCCATTTCGCACGATGTGAAGCTCATAACGTGCTCAATGAAGAGTCACTTCGGATGTACACTTCAGGTAGCAACATGCGAAGTGATATCACTTCGTACGGAGTGAAATAGGGTATATAAGTTGGTTCTGTGCGTATTCGTCATTACGCATCCATATTTTCTACAGTACACTCCATTCTCTCTCGATTTTGATTCTCATTTTTGTGTTGAAAGAGTTTTTTCGTTCCATCCGTGTTATTCGACTTTGTGTTGTGATCACTTTGGTATGTTTTTCGCCTCAATCCAACGGTTGGATCTCGAGTTATACTCGATTTTATGCTTGGAAGTCTAAAAAACTTTTAAAACCGGATTAAAGTGACCTTAATGTGTTAATTTGTTAGATTTAAGTGAAAAGTAGCCTTTGTGGACTTAGTTAGATGATACTTAATCACTTAATAGACTCAAAAACATCGTTAATCAAGGGTTTTAAGTTAAAAGTTTTGGCGAACTGTTCTTGAAGTTTGAGTTTTGGTCGTGCGAAGTGAAGTTTATTTCGCACGAAATGATGTCATCTCGCACGAACTCAGTGATGTAGACGATGACCATGATGAGGTTTGGCTGCACGAAGTGAAGTCCACTTCGTGCGTGCAGTGTACACCACGTGCGAAGTGTATCATGGATTTAATAAATCAATTTTTGAACGTTAAATCACTTCGCACGAAGTCCCCCCACCACGTGCGTAATGATGGTCAGTGCGCGCGTGGTGAAATTTCATAATTTTGAAATGAATGTTTAATTCTTAAATTCTGTAGATTTTAACTGTGTGTTAAAATCAGTGGATGTGTATTTCTAATGTGCATAATGTTTATTCCGTAGAATTCAAAAATGGAATCCACTCAACTCGGAACTTCGTCCGCACAAAACCCCGCTGAGACTGAATCTGGCAGTGGGAGTCAGACCAAGGCTGAGCTGAAAGCTGGTGACATGCACAACATTAGGGCATGTCTGACAAAGAACAAACTAACAAGAGACTGTGATGAGATGATCGACTATCTGATGAGATCAAGGATCCACACCGCCATCACAACAGCTTGCACGGCATACGCTTCACATCAGCAAGAATTCTGGAACACTGTTGTATATGATGAATCCCTGGGTGGGATTCGAGGGGAGGTGCAGAAACAACCTGTGCTTATATCAGAAGGGGTATTGAATGAGCTGCTTGAGCTCGGGGATGACCTAGCCGACCCAACTGCTCTGAACAGCTGCCGAGTAAAGGGATGTTTGCTAAGATGTGGTTATACGGGGGAGATCCGAAATGAATCGGTATTCAAAACAAAGTTCTGCCCCCCGTATCGTTACCTGATGCACGTCATTTCTCACTGCTTGGGGCCGCGGAGAACAGGCCATGATCAGCTGAACCAAACATTCTACCATCTATTTGTGGCACTCGTGCTGAATGTAAAATTCAACATTTCAAGGGCCATTTTCAACTGTTTAAAGGAGAACTTTTCTAAGAAGGACGGGAGATTTCTAATGTATCCCCGATTCCTTCAGATCGTTTTTGATACCCAAGTTGAGGGTTTGGTAAAGGAGGACGGAGACAGAATCAAGCTGAAGCACATGAACGAGCAGACTGTGCGACAAATGAGCCGGTACATTGGCACCTCTATCCCTCCGAAAAGACGTTTGATTTGCCATCTGGGCAACCCAGATTACAAGGCTCTAGAAAGGAAACATCTCTGGAGGAACGAGGGCTCCACATCCCAGGTGGAAAACATCGAGATAATTTCGGATGATGAGGAGCCTGAAGTTCAGAGTCAGGAAGTCCGGGATCCCACTGGGGGAGAGGCTATCCCGGGGAGCCTAGATGACATCAATGTTGATGACTTCTTTGAAGAAGATGATAAGGAGGCAAGTCGCAAGAGGAAGGAAAAGGGGGTAGTCGATGAGCCAGAGAAGAAGAAGAAGAAGGTCTACAAGTTCAAGCCGCTGGTTGCTTCTGCAGAGATTATTGTCAAACCCACCACAGCAACAGCCGCTCCAGTTACAGCCACAGCTCAAGGTGCTGTAGGACGTTCTCAAACAGACTCTCAGCTACCATCTATGACTATCGAAGAAAATCTGAGCAAGCTCCAAGGCTACATGCTAGACATGATAAAAGATGAGAAAGAAAGGAAGCTGGAGCTAGCAGAAGTGAAACAGAAAATGATTGAGAAAGATGCTCAAATTGAAAATTTATTGAAAAGAGATATGGAGAAGGATATGCAGATCGAAAGTTTGGTGAAGAGGGATGAAGAGCGAGAACTGAAAATAATTGAGCTTGAGAAAAAGAATGAGACCATGGAACAGATCTTAATTGAATATACTCAAGAATTCAAAAGGTTGAAGGCTCAGGTTGAAAAGCAAGACGAGGAGGTGTTAAGGTTGAAGGAGGCTGCTGAGTCTGAACAAGCAGGAACATACTCAGGAGACGAACAAGGTTGATGTTAGTCTGTGTGACTTTATAGTTATTGTTTTATGATGTAAATGAATGAAACAGTCATGTATATTTAATCGTTTTTTTTTTTGTGAAATGAAATGTTTGATTTTAACTTACACATGTTTATGGTTTCTTATTGCTGTGTGAAGATCCATTAATTGTTCATCCATTGAAAGCTGATATTCCTCAATCGTCTCGTCTGCTGAGTGTTCAAGGGCGAATTGTTCCACAAAATGAGTATGATGCAGAGGAAGGAGAAATACTTCCATTCCTGACAAAAGAACAAATTGCTGAACTTTTAAAGATTCCTGTAGAAGATGTTATTCTAGAAGAGGTGGATGAAAGCTTTGTGCAACCACCTCAAGTTGAACAGGAACCTGTATTTGACACTAATGAGATTGAGATTGAGGATGAAACCGATCAACACTATCCTGGTCAACAAAAAGACGACAACCTGCCTGACCTTGCCGATTTTTTCAAAACTGCTAATGCTGAGGAAATCAACAAAAGAGCTGAAGTTAGAGAACAAGAAAATGTTGATTTTGACTTAGAAAAATATCTTGGTGATAGAAAATCTAAGCAAGATGAAAGAGAAGCTAGACGAAAGAAGTATCAACGGTTTCTGGAACGTCAGGCAGGGAAAGAAAAGAAGTCTGAAAGCTCACCGGAGTATACCAAGTTTTATCAGACACTGTGCAAAAAGACGGATGGTGAAATTGTTGGTTGGTGCTATATGCCGGAATTTAATGTTTATGCAGTTAAAAGGGAAAGAGGAGTTGAGTATTTTCAAAGGGCAAATGATATCCAGACTCTGCCATTCTATGATATTCGACATCTTGCTCGTCTGCCTCTTTTAGACTGTGACGATCACAGCATGGCAAAATGGTTTGAGACACTGGTGAAGCGTGAGGCTCGCTTTGGATGGAAAAACTTAAAGCCTTATGTGCCAGGTGTCAAGAGTCATCCAACCAAGATAGATCCACTGACAGGAAGGAAATTCAAAGTGCTTAATTGCAAAGCTCCTCGTTGTATGGAGAAGTTACCGTTGAGAACCATGCCTACTGGGTGGAGTGCAAGGTTTAAATGGTGGTACTTTAATGAGAAAACAACTGAGGCAGTGATCATATTGGATGATGATCTGTCAGGTGGAGAAACGGTTAAAGTATTTGATCCTATGTGGATTAAAAATTTTGGGAAGGACGACATTACAGTTTTGTACTACAATCCAATCCTCTACAAAAATCAGTATATGGATTTGGCATTGCAATTTCAAAAGGTCGTTCGAATTTGCTTTGCATTTGACATCTACGCTGGATCTGAAGAAGTCAAGTCTACAACTTTGTGTTAGCTAGATTGTCGTTTTGTTTGCTTTGTGCATTTTACTTTGTGCATTTTTGCTTAGTGCAATTTTTGTTGATAGAACTAGGTCTTAGGGGGAGTTTGTTGGTGCATATTTGTAAATCCCTAGTTCTTATCAATAAAATATATACATGCTTACTTGAAATGTTAATTCAAATGTGTTTTGATTAATGGTTTGCATGGTTATATGTTCTAAGTGGTTATTTATGTTTATCTTAAGCTTCCAAGTAATTAATCATGTGTTGATGTGTGTTTGGAAGTTTAAGTCTGTGTGAGAGTTCATCACGTGCGTGATGTGTTCACTGCGTGCGTGATGAGTCCACTACGTGCGTAGTGGATCTCAGTGCGCACGTAGTGATTAGGTCGGTTAAAAGTTAATTAATTACCATTAAAATATAAAAGGTCGTGCGTATTGGGCTAACTACGTACGCAGTGCTCTGCACCAAGTGCGTAGTGGAGACTAATTACGTGTTACACTCGAATACGCGTGGAACACACTATAAATAGAGATTAACCCCGCATTAGCACGGGTAATCGAGGAATCGCTAGAAATCAACTGGGAGACTTACGTAATCGACCATATACGACCTTAAGCTTACTAAATCGCGAACTTAGTGTTAATCTTGAATCCAAGGGCAGCCTTAAGCATTCTGTGTGAGTTCTTAGAGTTTGTTCTTGCTTCTACTCTGTGTGTTTCTTAGTGTTACTGTGTGCCGGACACCTAAGCAGATCTTAGAATCCTTAGGAGGTTTGGGAAATAGAAATTCCGCACTATTTCTCATCCTAGATCAGTCCTAGCGTAAGGGTGTTTTAGTTTAGTTTAGAACCCCGCTCCCCCACGGTCCTACAAACTCCTTCGACTTCAGCACCTCCTCATCCTGTTTCTCCACATGAGACTTTAACCTTTTAAACTCTTGAGTGTACTCGATTAAGATCCTTTCCATTGTCTCATTTTTCTTTTCTAACTCAATCATTTTCAACTCTCTCTCTGCATCTCTTTTCAACAAATTTTCAATTTGCACATCCTTCTCCACCATTTTCCTCTTTACTTCCTCTAACTCCAGTTTCCTGTCTTTCTCGTCTTTAATCATATCCAGCACATAGCTTTGAAGCCTGCTCAGGCTCTCTTCGACAGAAATATTAGGTAGCTGAGAGCCGGTCTGAGACGGTCCTGCAGCACCTGGAGTAGCGGTTGAGACGGGAGCAGCTGTTGCTGTGGAGGGTCTGACAGTGATTTCAGTAGAGGCTACCAGCGGCTTGAACTTGTAAACTTTCTTTTTCTTTTTCTCAGGCTCATCCACTGCAGCCTTTTCCTTTCTTTTCCTTGTCTGTTCATCCTCATCCTCCTCACAGAAATCATCAACATTTAGCTCATCTAACTCGGAGGGAATAGCCTCTCCCCCTGTGGGATCACGATCCTCTTGGCTTTGCACTTCTGGCTCTTCGTCCTCATCATCTGACACAATCTCAATGTTCTCAACCTGTGACTTAGACCCCTCGTTTCTCTACAGATGCTTGCGATCTGGAGCTTTATAGTCTTTATCCCCCAGATGACAGATCAGTCTTCTTTTTGGAGGAGTTGAGGTGCCCATGTACCTGCTCATTTGTCGCACTGTCTGATCATTCATATGTCTCAACTTGATTCGATCCCCATCTTCTTTCACTAACCCCTCAGCCTGTGCATCAATCACAATCTGTAGAAACCTGGGATACATCAAAAACTGCCCCTCCTTCTTTGACAAGTTCTCTTTTAGGCAATTGAAAATCACCCTGGAGATGTTGAATTTGACATTCAGCACAAGTGCCACAAATAAATGAGAGAAAGTTTGGTTTAACTGATCATGGCCGGTTCTCCGTGGCCCCAAGCAGTGTGAGATAACGTGCAACAAATAACGATATGGAGGGCAGAACTTAGTTTTGAACACAGATTCATTTCGGATCTCCCCAGTGTATCCACATCTCAGCAGACAACCCTTAACACGGCAGATGTTCAGTGAGGTTGGATCTGCGATATCATCTCCTAGCTCAAGTAGCTCATTCAACACCTGTTCCGACACAAACACTGGATGATCTTGCACCAACCCACGAATACCACCCATTGCCTCATCGTACGCAGCTGTTCTCCAGAACACTTGCTGATGTGACACATATGCAGTGCAGGTTGCTGTGATTGCGGTGTAAATCCTTGACCTCATCAAGTAGTCAATCATATCGTCACAGTCCCTTGTTAGCTTGTTCTTTGTCAGACATGCCCTAATGTTGTGCATGTCACCGGCTTTCAATTCAGCCTTTGTCTGACTGCCATTGCCAGATGCAGACTCAGCGGGGTTTTGGGCAGAGGAGCTTCCTAGTTGAGTAGATTCCATTGTTTAAAGTCTGCAGAATAAACATTATGCACATTAGAAAGAAACATCCACAGACCGTAACACACAGTTAAAATCTACAGAATTTAAAAATTAAGCATTGATCTCAAAATTTCGAAATTTCACCACGCGCGCACTGAAAGGCATCACGCACGTGGTGATAGGACTTCGTGCGAAGTGAGTTAATATCTATAAAATGATTAATTAAACTTAAGATACACTTCGTACGAACTCATATCAGTACGTGCGAAATGGATTTCACTTCGCACGGCTGAAACTCATCGTGTTCATCTTCTACATCCTACAATTCGTGCGAAATGAAGACAGTTCGTGCGAAATGAGCGGCACTTCGCACGGTCAACATTCAAACTCAAGAACATTTCGTCGAACTTTATAACTTCAAGAACCACTGATTTGCGATGTTTTTGTGTCGATTGAGTGATTAAATACCATCTAATTACGTCCATGAACATTACTTATCACTCCAATCTAACAAACTAACACATTATAATCATTTGTGATCCGGTTTTAAGATTATCATCTTTTTCAAACATAAAATTGACCATAACTTTAGATCCAACCGTTGGATTGAAGCAAAAAGCATACCAAATTGATCACGACACAAAGGCGAATCACACAGATGGAACGAAAAACTCTTTTAACACAGAAATGAGAATCAAAATCGAGAGAGAAATGAAGATGTACTGTAGAGAATTTGAATGCGTAATGAGGAATACGCACGAAGGACACTTATATACCCTCTTTCACTTCGTGCGAAGTGAGGGCACTTCGCATGATGTTGCCCGAAGTTCACACCATAAGTGACACTTCACTTCGCACGCGATGACCCTTACCACGTGCGAATTGGACTTCACTACGTCTCTTGACCTTTGACTGCGAAGTATGACTACACTACTCACGTTGTGTCATTCAGTTTGTGCAGGGTGCTGTCACTTCGTGCGGATTGAATTTCTCATATAAAAACAAAATTTTTCTTGACGATCCTGTACTCAGCACACAACTGTTAGTAACTTCAATGCAAGTCATAAACTTTTAAGCACACGAAAACACAAGAAACTATAAATAAAACACACCAAAAGAAATTAGAACACACCAAAAATCTTTTTGTATTTTTCTGATTATAAAGAAAATGAAAATGCAGACTGTTAACAAATTAAAACCTAAAAAACTAAGAGATTTGCAAAAATAGAATTACTGAAATTAAATCTTTTTGTGAGAAGGTTCCAAGATGGAGTCAGTACCAGCACATCTATACATAGTTATCATTCATTTCAGAACCTTAGGCACAAACATACTCCATCAATTTCTGTCTGTGAATCTAACTTTCCTCAGATAATGACAGATTTGATTTCAACATTTTCTGATTATCTAGAACTGAGTACATGGTTAAGACTATGTCTTTCAAAATCTCACAGTGTTTTGATTCACTCAGTCGGTTGCACAACTTGAGTACCCAACCACCATGCTTATGTGCTTTGACATTTTGTCAACGCATTTTATGCTCTTTGACAATGGAGGTCAATTTTTCACCTCTTTTGATAATTTCTGTTGAGCTTTTGTCACTGCATTTTATGCTCTTTGATAATTTAACACTAATAGATCTTTCTGTTGAACTTTTGTCACTGCATTTTATGCTCTTTGACAATTCAACACTAATAGATCAATGTATCTATTTTCTTTTGACATCTCAGATTGGGGTCAATTTTTCACCCTCTTTTTACATTTTGCTCATTGTCGTCTAACACATTTGGCATGGTAACAGGTGTGTGCACCAGACTAAGTTAGTCTCAACTGTTATTGACTTGTAGACTTGGAATGTCTCGATAGTTTGAATCTTTGATGGATTTCCACATGCATAACCACTTATCAGCCTAGACTCTCATCATATGTCTTACACGCCATCTGTTTCTTATCTGATTTGACTCAAATTTTCAGACAGTTTTCTCAAGAATATGTACATGCCTTCAGTCCTAATTTTACTAGACATACTTTGTATTGAAAGCCAGTGTACCATCATTTTCCATTTGAGTTGGATCAACTTCTCATTATTGTTTTTATGAATTTTTTTTTTTTTTGTATTTTCTATGTTTTTCTGATTTTTTTTTGTATTTTACCTATCTCCCCCTAAAATACTAAAGAAACTAAAAACTAAGAATAGAGACAAACAGACACAGAAAATAAACACACAGAAAATAGCCACACAGGCACATATACGAGAAATGCATTAAGTTTCATCATCAGAGACGACCTCACACTTGGTTTTCATCCCGTTTTCATTCACTAAGAAGAAAACCCTGGGTTTATCAAATGCCTTAGTATACAGGTCTGCCTTTTGAAATTCAGTTTGAATAGAAAAAACGTCAATTAGTTTCTTTTCCCAGCAGTCCCGTATAAAATGGTATTTGATACTAATGTGCTTGGTCTTATAATGTTGGACAGGATTTTTAGTGATGGCAATGGCAGCAGTATTATCAACAAAAATGGGAGTAGTAGAGAGTTGCAAACCGTAATCCCGCAGTTGTTGTTGAATCAAGATGACCTGAGAACAGCAGCTCGCCGCCGAAATATATTCAGCTTCACACGTAGAAAGCGCAACTGCAGTCTGCTTCTTACACTGCCACGTGACAAGTCTCGATCCGAGAAACTGACAACCCCCAGAGGTAGATTTATGATCCTTTTTGCATCCACCATAGTCTGAATCACTGTAGGCAGTCAACTCAAAGTTATCATCACAAGGATACCACAGTCCAAGATTGGGAGCATCCTTCAGATAGCGAAAGATCCGCTTGACAATCATCAGATGCTTGACGTTAGGCTTGGATTGGTATCTTGCCATCAGACATGTGGCAAACATGATATCTGGTCTGGATGCCGTGAGGTACATCAGTGAACCAATCATAGCTCGATAAAGAGATTCATTCACTAACTCCCCCTCAGTGTCTGGAGAGATACTGTGATTTACTGGAAGAGGTGTCGTAGCAGGCTTCTCAGTAGACATTTCGAACCGGGCGAGAATATCAGCAACATATTTAGTCTGATGTAGAAAAATCCCTGTCTCTGTCTACTCCACTTGAAGTCCCAAGAAAAACTTCATCTCTCCCATCGAACTCATTTCAAACTTCTATTTCATAATCCTTGCAAGTTCTTCACACAGAATTGGATCTGGAGAACCGAAAATGATATCATCCACGTATACCTGAACCAATATCAAGTCTTTATCTTCACCTTTGATGAACAGCGTTTTGTCAATGGTCCCTCTCTTGTAACCATTGTCGATCAGATATTGAGATAGGGTCTCGTACCATGCTCGCGGTGCTTGATGTAGACCATATAAAGCCTTATTCAGTAAGAAGACTTTGTCTGGATGAAGGGGGTCCACAAACCCCGGACGTTGATTGACATACACTGTCTCTTGAATTTCTCCGTACAGGAACGCACTTTTAACATCCATCTGATAGACTTTAAAACATTTGTGCGAGGCGATGGCGAGAAATAGACGTATAGCTTCCAGCCGAGCGACTGGAGCAAACACATCAGTGTAATCTATGTCAGGAATTTGTCTAAAACCCTGAACTACTAGCCTCGCCTTGTTCCTGACAATCACCCCCTGATCATCCCGTTGCACTTCAGAACCCATCTGCAGCCAAAGGACTTAGCACCCTTTGGTTTGTTCACTAAGCGCCAGACGTTCAGCTTTTGAAATTGAAGCAGCTCTTCTTGCATTGCATTAATCCAGGAATCATCTTTGAGTGCCTCAATATGATCTTTTGGTTCAATCTGTGAGAGAAATCCCGAACAAAGACATTGTGTAAAATCCACAGACTTAACAAAATTTGCACCCAGATCGGAGAATTCTTTCATCTGTTTCAGTCCTGGGGACTCTGAAGCATGAGATCCTGATAGTGTTGCCACTTGCCTCCTGGTTTGAACATGAGAATGAGGACCACCAATGATTTGTTCAGGAGGATGGTTTCTATCAACTCTACTTGATCTCTGCAACTGAGCTTCTATATTAGTTTCCAGATTAGTAACCACGGGTGTCTCCTCAAGTGTTAACGTGTGATCAGCAGGATCATCTACACCCTGTGAACCCTTGTCTGGTAGAGTATGTGGCTCATCTTCAGAGTCGGATTCAGCATCACTGTGTATGAGTGTTGGAGTACTAGAAGACAGATTTGGGGTGGCACCGGCAGAGGAATTCTGCAGATCATACAACATCTGAATTGCTATATCATCTTCTAGAGCTACTGGTGGCAGATTAAACGAGTCAAATAGGTTATCATAATCAAATAACCAAGCATCACGAGTTTTTGTAGGAGGCAAAGTATTCCGTTGCACATCCACTTCAAACCATTCTTCCACACAGTTAGAGGTTAAATTGAAAACCCGCTTATTCGGAATGCTGTACCCCAAGAAATATCCCTTTTCAACCTTGGAACTGAATTTACCTTCTGCTTCACGTTTTAACATTGTGCACGGAGCGCCAAACGGTTCAAGATGGCTGATATTCGGTTTCCGATTATTCAACAGTTCATAACATGTCTTTCCCAATCGTTTGACCACTAAGACCAGGTTAAGTGTGTAACAAGCATTTGCGACAGCTTCGTTCCAAAACCTTACGGGCAAAGCAGAATCAGCAAGCGTGGTGCGTGCTGCCTCTATTAAGGTCCGATTCTTCCTCTCAGCAACTCCATTCATTTGAGGAGTGTATGCGGCACTGAACTGATGTTGGATACCCTTCTCATTACACAGCTTCTCCATCTTCTGATTCTTGAACTCTGTTCCATTATCTGATCTGAGTTTCCTGATCATCAGCTTATAGATAGTCTCTAACTTGTTGATCATGATTTCTAACGTCTCAAACATTTCAGACTTCTCTTTTAAGAAGAAAACTCAGGAAAATCTTGAATAATCATCAGTGACTACCAGACAGTACCTATCTCCATGAATGCTCTTGTACCGCACAGGACCAAATAAATCCATGTGAAGTAGTTCAAGCGGGATTGAAATGGAGTGGTACTTCTTCAACTTGTGGGGTTTCTTCGTCTGCTTCCCCATTTTACATGAAATGCATTTGTCTGGTAGATGGAAGCTTTTCAGAGTGACTCCCGTTACGAGCTCATGGTGAACTAAATGATTCATCTTTCTCAAGCTCAAGTGACACATCCTCTTGTGCCATAAAATGGAGTCCTTTTCAGTTACCTTTGTAAGAAAGCATTGATGTTCCACCTCTTTCACTGAAGCTTTTGACATGTCCAGGACATAAAGATCATTATGTCTCAGAGTTGCCATTAAAACCATATCTTTGGGAATCTGAAATTCTTTCTTTAGCACATAGCATTGTTTGTCGTCAAACATCACTTTCAACTCTTTATCACAGATTTGAGAGACTGACAGCAAGTTGTTTGCTAGCTGCTCGACATAGTTGACTTTGTCAAAGCTCACTCTCCCATTTGACAAGAAACCTTGAGCTGTGATGTGACCTCCCTTATCACCCGCGAAGCTGACATACCCTCTTTTTATTTTTCTGACATTTGTAAGAAGGCTCAGATTGCCTGTCATGTGCCTGGATGCTCCACTATCAACAATCCACGTGTTATACCGGCGAGCACCCTGCACAAGCAAGTGAAAGGTTAGTTAGCATTAGGAACCCATGCCCGAATGGTCATGGGTTTCCCATTTTCTCCAACAACTTGCACATTAATCCACACACCAGTAGCTTTGGAGTCTACATTAGTATCTGGACTATTGGACGTTTTGAATTCACGTTTGTTGGTCCTTTTTAAGTTTTGACGAGGAGAAGTCTTGTGATAAACACTAGAAGTATTAATCACCTTATGAAGTGGTTCCTTCCCCTTTTTACAATCTTCGGGATCTTTGGGTTTACTAGATGTTTCCCCAACATTCCTTTTGAGCTGATGAGGGTCAGTTGATTTTTGATTATTTTGATTAAACGTTTTATTTTTCTGAAAATTTTCAGAAGAATCAACTTTCCCCCTGCAGCTCTGTTGTTGCTGATCACACTCATAACTGAGGTGACCAGGTCTCCTGCACACATAACAAATCCTGTTTGACTGATGTTTTGCAGGATTATGTGGCACGTTTTGCTCAACTTGACATTTTGACTCTACTCCTAAACCACATTGTTTTGGCAAAATTTTAACTTCCTCATAAGGATGGGTTGCAGGAGACTTTGCACCCTCCTTTTCTATGGTTCGGAGTGCTGCTTGCACATTTTTCATTAACGTGCCTTGTCCAGAAGAATTGCCTAGAAGTTTTCTCATACCAGATTCAGGCTTTTCTTCTTGTTTGACCTCTTTCATCTGAGGCTCACCAACTACTCCCTTCATTTTTAAATCAGGTTTTGAGGTTGAAACATAAGGTGCATCAACCTTGGAAGGAAGTTGGTTAGCTTCAGTAAAGACATCTGTTTGCACCAGTTCGTTTAACACTGGTGGTGGACATTTAGTATAAGCCTTTTTGTCTTTTTCTGAATCGGAACCTTGAGGTCTCCGGTCGATTATGTGCCCAAATAGATAAGATGAAGTTGAATAACTTTTCAGTTTTTGATTGAGAGTCTCATAATCTACCTTAGAAGTAGCAAGGTCTCGCTTCAGTGATTCTATGTGATTGATGTAGAAAACTATGGCATCCTGTTTGTTTAGCAATGCTACTTCTAGTTCTCTAATCTGTTTGTTCTGGCTTTCAATTTTATCTTTTAGTGTCTTTTCCCTACCTTTAATGATTGAATTTTCATGCAATTTAGAGGTAAGATCACTGACTTGAGATTTCAAAGATAAAATATTTTGCACATAGTCATTGCACGAAGCACAATAAATGCCAGAATTGTTACTTACCTTTGAATCAGCAGGTTTGCCAGTCATGCACGCCTTAAGAACTTCTGATTTAGTTTGAACAATCACTGGCGTTGGTTCGGTAGCTGGCACTGAAACTGTTTTGACATTGTACTCATCAGTAGGCATCACTGATTCGTCCTTACAGGCAACAAATTCATCTTCAGCTTCCTGCATACTATCTGCTTCAGATTGTGAATCATCATTCAGATATTGAACACTGGCTAGGTTGGTCTCAGCAACTTCGAAAGCATCATTATCTTGAAAGTGTACTGACCAGTCTATCCCCTCATCTTTCTGAACAACTACCATCGCTTTGGATGATCCCTCATGGGATGTTTCAGCTTTCTGTGGAGTAGTGGTAGTTGAAGATTTTCCAGGAGATGTCCTGAAGGGATACTTGGGTCCTGAGTTCTTTGGTTTCTCACATTCTCTCGCAAAATGACCCTTTTCACCAAAGTTGTAACAGGTTACAACTGATTTGTCGAAGCCCAGCTTTGTATCCTTAGTCGCTGTAATATGCATCCCTGTTCGTTTAACCAAAGCTTTTGCTCTCCTCACAAGGTTGGCATAGGACCATAAAATGTCCTGTCTCTCCATTTCATCATTGTCAATATGCTCATAGTCTTCTTGAGTCAAATAGGCATTTCCAATTTTACCCTTCAGAAGATCATCATACGAAGAGACCAAAACACTAAGCATCCCCATATGCTCCTTTACTTCTTCAGTGCTGCCATGTTTGAAATGCTCAGTGTTTAAGGCAGGCATAGACGTTTTGCTTGAAGGAGCAGAATATGGTGGTCCACTTGGAGTTTCAGGAGCAGACTTGCTTGAAGAACGGACGTTTGAGGTAAAGGTTGTCTGCAAAGGAGCATTTGATGAAGTGACTGGAGAAGCAATGGGTCCAGTACAGTATAATGAGGGATTCTGCACATAGCTGCTCAATCGGTCTAGGTTTTGCTCCTCTTGTTCATGCTCTTTTAGCTTAGTTATAAAATCATTCAGATCCATGCCCTCAAAACCTTCACCATTTTTAAGAATCATAATGAACGGCCTCCAGCTTTTGGGTAGTGCCTTGGACAAAGTCTCCACTTGTTGTCTTTCTGAAATCTGCACTCCCAAACTATCCATTTCACTGAGAAGATGGTTGTATCTGTTGATCAGATCTGGAAGCTTTTCATTCACGTATGAGGTGAAGTGGTCAAACTCCTTTCTCAACTATGAGGCCTTGAGCTCTTTCAGAGATGCATTCCCCTCGTTCCTCTTTTGTAACGCATTCCATAAGGAACGTGACGTTCTATACCGTCGGAACTGGTGGAAGATCTCATTAGGAATAGCTTGGATCAGATAAGAGTAGGCTTTCTTCTCAGCATCATAAGCCTTCCTCTGATCGTCACTCATATGATCATACGGAACTTCGATATTCCCTTCACCTTTAGGCACTATATAATCAGCAGAGATGGCCTTGTTCATTGTCCATTATTAAATTACTTAATGCAGTTATAGTTTGTTTGGCAGCCATAGCACTCATGTCAGACATTTTAACAAACAAACACTCACACTTACTGATGTACGCACGGAATAGATACTAAATACGCACGAGATGACCACACACTACGCACGAACCTAAAAACTAGGAATACTGTCACACAAACTCAGGTACGCACGGAATGGAAATTTAGTACGCACGAAATGAATTCAGTACGTACGTGTTGAAAAACTTGTTTGACAAGAAAATATTTAACACAAAGATTTAATACGTGCGAAGTAGCGAGCACTACGCACGTGTTGAAGACGCACCACACATGGACAGAACACGGGTAACCGAAAATTCTAGGACGCTAGGAAGCACTACGCACGACCTGAAAGGTGATACGCACGTAGTAAGGGGTACCACGCACGAATAACCTTCAACAATTTAGAAAATTCTGGAACACTAAGACACACTCTGCACGAACTGAGAGGTAGTACGCACGTAGTGAGAGTCACTTCGCACGGCTAACCTTCAACAGTTCAGACCTTTTAACGTAAAAACTTAACTCTTTGACCCAAAAATGCCCTGTTAACGATAATACGTACAAAGAAACACTTAGACAACGACAAAACGAATGTACCTAAAAAGTCAAAACGACACCTAGATCACGAAACCTAAGGAAAAGTGATCAATCAAAGCACAAGGCTATGATACCACTTTGTAGGACCGTGGGGGTTCTAAACTAACACCCTAATGCTAGGACTGATCTAGGATGAGAAATAGTACGGAATATCTATTTCCCAAACCTCCTAAGGATTCTAAGATCTGCTTAGGTGTCCGGCACACAGTTAACATGAAGAACACACAGAGTAGGATCAAGAACAACTCTAAGAACTCACACAGAATAACTCACACAGAATGCTTATGGCTGCCCTTGAATTCGAGAATCACACTAAGTTCGCGTTTATCGATGTTATACGTACGATTATGAAGGCTACCGGTGATTATCGATCATTCCCCCCGATTACCCAACTTAATATGCGGTTAAGAGGTATTTATAATACAGAAAACGCGTATTTAAGTGTTACACGCCTCTGCCTTAACTAACTTCCACTACGCACGTAATGCATCACACTTCGCACGAAGTGAATCCAGTACGCACGTACCGGGTGTTTTAATAATAATTAATTAAATATTAATCGTCTACCTCACCACGCACGTAGTGAGCTCCACTACGCACGTAGTGAGATTCATCACGCACGTGGTAACCTTCACTTATACTTAAACTTCCAAACACAAATCAACACATGACTAAGTACTTGTAAGCTTAAGACAAATATAAGGAAACACTTAGAATATATAAACATGTAAACCATTAATCAAAACACATTTGAATTAACATTTCAAGTAAACATGTATGTATTGGATTGATAAGAACTAGGGATTTACAATTATGCACCAACAGTTTTATGAGAGTTTACATTATCACAATTTTCTTTGCGGTAAAAGAGTTCTTATGACCTGGTTATCCTAAGTGTATGGCTAGGGACCTCCTTAGGCCAACAATGTACATTAACTATTACTTATCTTGCACAAGTGAGAGTCTGTTGGATTATGTGCAGAGATAATTAAAGGGAACATTGTATCTAATGTTATAAGAGACAAAAAGGTCACATTGCTACACACCCAAATTAGAACAATTGGAATTTACCAATATGTTGTGTGGAAATAATTAATTAGTTAGATTAATTATTTGAGAGAAAAATAAATAATTAATCAGTTTGAATTAACTATTAGAAAGAAATAAATAATAAATAGTTATATATTATTTAAATGAAAATTAAATATTAAGTTCAATATTTAACGGACCAGTTAATTAATTAACTAGTAAAGTCCAAGGGGTCAAAGTGAGAGGAATGAAACTTCAATTAAAGTCATGGGCTTTAATTGAATGGGCTTGGGCTTAAAGGAGGTTTAAGTATTTAAACCTAGATAAGGCTCTTTTTATTATTAAGCATTCAAAAAACGAAACAAATAAAAACCCTAGCCTCTCTCCTCTCCCTCTCGTCGACTCTCTCTCTCTCTCTCTCTCTCTCTCGGCTTTCTCTCTTTGCGTCGAACAAGAAAGAAAGGCAAAATCCTTTCGCTTTTGGTGATCGGCGAACACCACATACACACGAAGGATTTTGCGTTTTGACTTTCGGGTAAATCCAGGAGCGGTCTAGCAGCCAGTTCGTTGGTGGTGCTGTAGTGGTGGACTAAATTTAGCATTCCCAAGATCAAGCAGGTATTGTTATTCTAAACCTTTTATCTGGTTTGTTGTTAAGAAACTAATATGATCATTAGATAGATCCTAACCCTTTTGGGGTTTAGAGGGTTGTGTTCAATCTGTTTCCGCTTTAGGATTGAACCAGGAGAATCAAATCCAAGATTGACCAGTTTGTGTCTTAGGGTGGTTTGGTTAGATCAAAACCCTTCACTTACATCCTCAGTCTCAACTTTAGCATTATCATCAAACTGTTGATCACCAAGATCTTCAGTCTGACTAATATCAGCTCCAAAAGGATTAATGAACTCATCATCTTTCTCAGCTTGAGAATCCCTTGGACCTTGTGATGATTTCTTAGATGGACACACATCATCATCACTGTCATCATCCATGACATACATAGGATTTGAAATTTTTGTTTCCTCAGGCTTTTCAAGCTTACTCAGACTGACCAAGTCAGCTTGTCTTTTATTAGCTTGATCAAAACTGTCTTCATCAAATGAGACATGAAATGATTCTTTTATAGCCATTCTCCTTGAGTTATATACTCTGTAAGACTTAGAAATTGAGGAATAACCAACAAATATTCCAGGATCAGCTGTAGGTTCTAACTTATGGAGCTGATCTCTTTGATTCAGCACATAGCATTTTGAACCAAATACATGGAAGTAACCTATATTGGGCTTTCTTGATTTATTCATCTCATAAGCAGTTTTTCCATGCCTTTTGACTATGATTGATCTATTTTGTGTATAGCATGTTGTACTTACAGCCTCATTCCAAAAATAGTGTTTCAATCCTGCCTCACACAACATGGTTCTAGCACCCTCAATTAAGGTTTTGTTTCTCCTTTCAGCAACTCCATTTTGTTGAGGAGTTCTGACTGAGGAGAAATTTTGTAATATTCCTTTTTGTTCACAAGCACCTTCCAGGGTTGAGTTTCTCAACTCAGTCCCATGATCACTTCTGAGTTGCTTAACAGACTTACCTTTTTGCAACTCTTCCTGTTTGATAAAACTTATTATCTTCAGGGTAGCTTCAGTTTTGGTTTGAAGGAATATTACCCAGATGAATCTTGAGAACTCATCTACTATCACCAGGGTGTACTTCTTGCCAGTTAGGCTTGGAGTACTTATGGGTCCAAATAGATCCATATGCAACATGTGCAGTGGGTCTGTTATTGAAAAATTTTGCTTTGACTTGAAGGACCCTTTGTGATGTTTCCCTTGTTCACAAGCTGAGCACAATTTGTCCTTGACAAATGTGATCTTTAGCAATCCAGAGATTAACTCTTTGTTGGATAGCATATTTATATTCTTGAAATTTAAATGTGACAACCGTTTATACCACAGCCAACTCAGCTTAGGAACAGATTAGGAATATAAGCAGGTTTCAATGTAAGGATAAGCAGAATTTAAATCAAGTAGATACAAATATATTTCTCTCTTTGCGATTAGCACTGGCATACCCTTAGCATTGTATATTGTTCCTGCTTTCTTCCTAAAAGTAACAATATTGTCTTCATCACAGAATTGGCTGATAATTATCAGATTGTGTTTAAGACCCTTGACATATGCAACCTTCTAGTAAGTCACCTTGCCAGCATGCATCTTCCCATAACCTTTAGTTCTTCCATGGGAGTTATCACCAAATGTTACTTTAGGACCCTCATCTTCCTGAAATTCACTTAGAAATCCTTTCCACCCAGTCATGTGCCTTGAACATCCACTATCCAAGTACCATTTACTTGAACCCTGCATATGAGAAGAAAACTAAAGAAATTAGTTTTGTTTGGGAACCCACTTTGTAGTAGGTTCAAATAATGAGCATTTAGCAGCTTCATCTTGTAGAACTGACTGGTCAGCTTGAGCAGGTGTTGAGTCCTGTGTAGGCTGATCAGTTTGTTCCTTCTCAGGCCTTAAGATTTCACTATCACAGTCTTTAGCCTCATGTCCTCTACCTCTACAGGAGGTAGATCATCCGATAATCCTTTAGGAAACTTACTCTCAATTTTAGTATTATGGGTTGTGGATAATTTCTCAACTTTCTTTGCAGGTTGATTCACCTGATCCTCATTGACTTTGGACTTACCTTTGTCAGATCTAGGTTTATTATCCTTTTAATCAGAAGCTTCACTAACAAACTTCTTTTCACTAACTTTGGACTTACCATTGTCATGTTTCTGGACTTACCAGTTTCAACAACTTTGGACTTACTACTGTTGAGTTCTTTAGACTTACCAATTTCAACAACTTTGGACTTACCATTGTTGTGATATTACCTCTGACTTATAGTAGTCGTCCTATTCTTGAAACTTCTCTCTGAGCCAGATAGAGAGTGTTGTCTTTTGAAAAGGTTTGGATTCAGCCTTTCAGTAACAGAAGTTTTCTGAATAGGCTAAGTGCCTAATATATCAAGCACAGACTTACTATGCTGTTTAGAGGTTGAGCACCCATTTCCATGATCTTTTGATTTGACAAACTTATTGTATTTTAAGCTTGGATCATGTATCTTTTCTGAGGCTGACTTCTGAGACTCAATCAGTTGTCTATCTTCCTCAGAATATGTACTTGTTATCTCATCATCATCAGCTGCATAAGCTTTGGATTGATAGTCACCTCCAGTACAGCCTTTACCTGTTTAAGGATCTGCGGGTTGATGCATTGCTCAGCAAGCCTTGATAACTTACACCAGGATTCAGTGACCTTCTGATGTTGGTCGAATTTATCTTTAGCTTCCTGAAACTCTTCACTTAGAAGTTTATTAATGTGTCTTTGACATTCAAGATCACACTGTGCTTTCTTTACACCATTAATGAGAATTTGATTTTCCTTAATCTCATTCTTAAGCTTAGGGATTTCAGATTTGAGGTCAGCTTGAGACTTAAGGCTGGTCTTAAAATCGTTTAACAAATAACCAAAAGTAAGACCTTTTTCTTCATCGGTGTAAGAGTTGAAATTACTAACCTTGTATATAGAGGAAGGATCCCAGTCTCTTAGTTTACTGTTTTCTTCAGCTTCCTTCATGTCAGCTTCAAAAGTTGATTCAGACAAACCATAATCAACTTCATCTAATTCAAACTCTTCATCTTCTTGAGCCATCAGACATTTATTATCATCATCTGAGGTAGATGATTCTGTATCCCAAGTTTCAGAATAAGGTCTTTTTGCATTGGGCTTGTCTTCAGGCTTTCCTTTCTTAAGGTGAGTATATTTCTTTTTATACTTGTCAGCTCTATAGGCATTGTTGTCAGGTACTGAAGCTGTTTCATCCTTCTTCATTCTGCACTCAGCAACAATGTGTCCCTTTCTCTGACAGTTGAAAAACACAGCTTTCCTGGGATCAAAAGAACTCCTTTCTTTGCCCCTGTCAGATCTTCCTCTTCCCCTTTGAATTCTTCTCAATCTTCTGGCAAGCATGGTCATCTGTTTAGTGATAGTCTGAACTTCATCAATATCACTTGAGTCTGAGTCTGAGTGGTCAGCTTGAGAGTCTGACTCAGTCTCAAATTCAGCAATGAAGGCTTTTGAACTCTTTTTCTTTCTCTCTGCAACTAATGCAGTTTCATGTTTATCAAGAGAATGCTTCATTTGTTGTTGAGAAGATTTTTTGTGTTCTGTGATCTGTTCACGAATAAGCAAGAACCCATATATGGACTATAGGTTATACATATGTAATGTACCTCCAGACCTTAGTGCTACAGTCACCTCATTGAATTTCTCTCGTAACACATCAAGAAATTTCAGCACTAGGTCAGCTATATCCTTTTTAATGCCCACACTTACCAGGTCATTAATCAAGCAGTGAAACCTTGTGTTAGAATTATTAAAGTGAGGGGTGTAATATGTAATTACTCAAAGTTGGGGAAATGCTATATAAAGGCATTTCCCCCACATTATCAATTAAGCTTTGCATTATTCATTCCTTGTGTTTGTGAACTCTATCTAACTCTTGGCTCTCTCACTATCACCGAATACACACACAAAAAAACACTAAACATCAAGCATTGCTTCATCCGTATACAATACAGGACCAACAATTGGTATCAGAGCCAAACTTATTTTTGGCTTGTGATTGTTCGAAAACATCAAAGGAAATCTCGAAAAGTTCAAGTTAAAGTGAAGAAAAAGCATTCAACCACAAGGTTATTCAAGAAAGGTATAAGTTCAAACATTTTCGGAAGATTCGAACACTTTTAAGGTATAAAACTCTACTGTTTTTCATCTTCTTTCCGGGTCTTGTTCGAAGCATTTTACTGTTTTATAAGGTTTTCTTGAACATAACTTCAAAACCGAGTGGTATTTTTTAAACGAAAAGGTTCAAAAGCTCATTTAATGCTCGATTCTATGGCATTAAAGTTTCTGGAAATCTTGCATTTATGGTGTTCTTGAGGTTTAAATGCAGACTTGAAGAAGAAGAATACTGATTTTAATTAAAAATAATTATTTATTCTTCCAAGTTTAAGTTTTAGTCAAGGTAACTCAAGTACCACCCATACCTATCAAGGTACAAGTGGGTAGGCATCATTAGAGGTAAGGCAATCAGATCTGATTGTGACTTTTCCTAATCTATAAACCGGGCTATTGGTCAACGCAATTGACCTGTTACACGGCTTATAGAGTTCTACCAAAGTTGAATCACCAAGTGTTACGCTAACAGCTATAAGCCGGGTTCGGTGAATCGCACGCGATAGGGGTGATTCTAAAGTTTCTATCAGCTACACTAAACTGAATCACTAAGTTTTGCTATTTAAGATATCAGCCGGGTTCAGCGAATCGCATGCGATTGGGTACTTCTAAGGGTTCTATAAGCTATACTAAGAATTGCAAAATTCTAAGTGTTTTCATCAATCGCATTCCATTGACCAGTGCGAATCAAGGGTTTTTTTTCCTAGTTGCACTATTGATCACCATACACATCCAAAGCAATCGCACGCTATTAAGTGAAATTGAATAGCATTTTATTGTGATTAACAATTTATGTTTGGTGTTACAGGATCCAATCGCACACTATTGGTTAACTTATTCAATTGCATGTTATTGGATACCTTGAACTATTGGACAAGTGATAGAACTATCTGGACTTGACTTTAAACAAAGAGGACAATTGGACTTAAAATTCTAATTCAAAATTGAATTTAATCAAACTCAGATATAATTCAAAGGTGAATTAAAATTAAGTCAATTCTATATAATTCAAAGTGGAATTTAATCTTTACAAGATCTAATTCAAAATTTAATTAAAAAGAATTAGATCCTCATTTTATCAATCTAGTTTTCGAACAATCAAACCATACTACAAGTGAACGATCATTTCTTTCAAAAATCACGAATCATGTCAAGTACAAATGAAATGATGTCCATTGGCACCGACACAAAACCTTGTTTCGGGGGGGGGGGGGGAGGGAATACAATGTATGGAAAGGACAGTTCATGGACTTCCTTGAACACAACGAAGTCTGTGGAGACAAGATGATAGAATGCATCCACAAGGGCAACACCAAGTTCACAAGGTTCGTTGAAGCTGACCCAACTAACAATCCCCCCATTCTCAGACATGAGAGAGAAAAGACCATTGATGAGCTGACAGCTACTGAGAAGGAGACAAAGAAAGCTGAGAGACTAGCAAAGTACTATCTAAAACAGGGTCTCTCATCTGAGATTTATCTGAAGATTGACAGCTTGGGTACTGCCAAGGAAATCTGGGATGAAATTAAAAAGCAGTTACAAGACACTGAACAAGGAGAGTACATCAAACGCACTCAGATGGTCAACTGTTACCATGAATTCAAAGCTCGTGAAAACGAGCTCCTGTTTGAAACAAATGGCAGATTCTGCAAGCTGCAAAATGAAATGAGATCTAATCAAATTGTCAGAACTGACCTTGATTTGAACTGTGTTTTTTTTAATTCATTAGGTACTTAGTGGAAGGGCTATGCCAGACTTTACAAACAGATCAACAAAGATCTTACATCAGTCACCTTCCACAACATCTTTGAAGATATCAATCAGTATCAAGATGAAATCTTGCAGTCTAACCCTAAACAACCAGCTACTAATCCTCTTGCCCTGGTGGTAGCTAACAGAATCCCTAGGGAAACATCATCCAGATCAATGAAACTTAAACACGTGGTTCTCAGTGATTCGGATCACGATGATGATGATCATGATTCAATAGAAGATGCATTTCAAGCTCTCACAGTGGCCAACAAGAACTTCAAGAACCGTTTCAACAAGACTAACAATAGACAACGGTTCACATCTGGTTCAAGGAAACCCGAAAGAGCTGCTCTTGTTGACAAGCCAAGGTACCAGAGAGAAGAGAAGAAGGAGGAAAAGAAAACTGACTCCAAGTGCTACAACTGTGGAAGATCAGGGCATCTAATCCGAAACTGCCCCATGAAAAAGACCAAGGATGCAGAATACTATTGGCAGAAGTACCGTCTGTTCAAACAAAGACAGGCTGGGAACGCGCTGCTAGTAGAAGAAGATTAGTTCCTGGATGATACAGAATCGGACAGTGATCTGGATGGTGAAGTCATTCTCAGTTCTGTTTAATGGCTAACAATGGTGGAGGAAGTAGAGAGGATGATGATGGTGATGATCTCTCTGACTCAGATGAGGAAAGCTTGGAAAGCGGGAAGGTATCTTCTGACTCTAACTATAATATGGGTTTTAAACATGAACACATACAAATCATATTAATCCGTATGAAAGAGTTAGAGAATCAGATAATAGAGTTAACCACTAGAAATCAAGTTCTAGAAAATTTTTCACACAACAAGGATATAGAGGCACAAACAATAATTAAGCAGTTAGATAACGACTTAATTTGCCTTAAGATCCAATTAGCTGCATAAGAATTTGAATTCTTAGAGTTAACTAACAGCACTAATACCACCATATTAGATCTTAAAGAAGAATGTGCATGTGCTAAAAAAGATTCTGAAATTCTTAAAAATGAACTTAGGAATGAACTAAGTACTCTTTACACCAGAATCTATGAACTTGAATATCTTCTATCCAAACGTGATCAAAGTGACAAGATCATCTCTCAATACAAAGAAAAGGAACGTCCTTTCTCCAGATGGAATTTCGATAGACTGGGCTTCAAACACCCAAATGCATTAAGCAAGGTTACGTCCAAACAATTGTACAATGCTGATCTGTTTGGCCTAGGGCTTACCCAACGGATGGTTTTTGTTGGTCAAGAAGAGGAAAGTATTGAAGAAGAAGTCAAACGAACTCTTAATCTCCGAACTAAAGTTCCATTTGACTACTTTGATCTTAATAACTCATACCTCACCTGTCTCACTTCATCGTCTGAGACTGATGTTTCATCTTCTGTCTATTCTGATGAAGAACTCTACTCTCCTGTCTCACCAAAGCCCACTGTTGAATACATTCCTCACAAAGAATTACAAGACATATTCAATACTCTGCAGGAATTTTGTTTTACCCACCTTATACAACACGACCTTGCTAAAGCCATTCAAGATGAATTCAAACCTCCTACCTCTGATATCTCTTTTCTGATGCAAGTAACTACCATTCTCCAACAGCGCATTAAGACGTCTTTTGCTCATGATGAAAAGATCATAGACGAACTATGCAAGAAACATTTTGCACTTAAAGAGCGAATCAAGAAACTCCAGGAAGAGATGCAACCTCCTACTCCTTTCACATTTTCACTCTATGGTTCACAACTTGATGATTGCACTCATGCATCCACTAAGTCTTCTGCTTGCAACACTCATATAAAATCTGTTAATAATACTGTTGTAACAAATCTCAAGCTTAAACAGATTTACAAACCAAAGCAACTTTCCACTTCCAACCACCTTTCTCGTGTGCACTTAGTTGTACCTGAATCATCACGAGCTGCATCTAGTCGACCACGACTTCATTCTAATCTTTTATCCTCTGCTGCAGATGTGAAGAATGGTGGAAACAAGAAGTTCGAAATAACTACATCATGGAAAAGAGCTATTCCTAGATCCACTAGGAGGTGTTCAAATTTGAAACTTATTTGTGAAAATATTTTGATCTTTGATTCTCTCTGTAATCATTCCTGTTCACAAAACAAAATTGCTTCTACCATGTTTTGTATGAGTGATGGTTGTACTCATGGACACTGTGAATTTAAATGCTGTTACGATCAATCGAGAAAATCGTTAGGCATTAAGCCATGTGCTGATTGGACTGATTTTTATGCTAACCAAGTCTGTGTCCCATTTTTAAATTCAAAAGGACACATCATTAATCAATGGATCAGCACTCGTCAATCTCATGCACTTAAACGCTTAAACAAATCCAACCGGTTATTGACGATCAAAGAACTGGAAGTCTACAGACGGCAAGGGTATGAAGCATTCAAAAAGCCATGGAGCGATCATGAAAATTACCTGCATTCCACAAACCGCTCACGCAATCAGTCGTCCAAAAATGCTAAATCTACCAAACCCAAGCAAACACATCCACTACGAGTGGTACCATCCACTTCTGCAACGAAACCAGTTCACCCTAAACTAGGTGATGTCATTAAGTCAAAACCAATTCTTAGGAATTCTTCGCAAACATGGATTCGCAAACATAACGCTTCCAGGACTCTAACGAATCTAAAACCTTCAATTTCATCAACTGTCACACCAAAAGTGATAGCGAGACTTCCAAATGAGCAAACTCTTTCTACATCTATTTCTTCCCGACACAAGCTTAAATCCATTTGGGTACCAAAGAATAGATCATTAGACGTTTCATCATCATCAGAACCCACAGTTGGTACTCAACTCAACTTAGGAACTAACAATCAATGACCCATTTATGTATGGGGACCTAAAAGTGATTTATCACTGCTTTGCAGGCGCCTCACTTGTGGTACCTGGATTCCGGGTGCTCCAAGCATATTACTGGCAACAAAGGTCTTCTAAAAAATTACGTTCCTAAGTACTCCGGGGCTGTACGTTTTGGGAATGACAATGTTGCACCAATAATGGGGTACGGAGACATTGAGAAGAAGCACATCTAGATCAAGAAAGTCTCCTATGTTGAAGGATTGGATCATAATCTATTTAGCATCGGACAGTTTTGTGACAAAGATATGGTAGTCATATTCAAGAAAAACAAATGTTCCGTTATCACATAAACTGGTGATGAACTACTTGTAGGCTCTAGGAAATCTAACTTGTATTCCATAGATTTGGAGAAATATGATTCTCCTACTTCTGTGTGTCTTCTGTCCGAAGCTTCAAATAATCTTACTTGGCAATGGCACCGTAAACTCTCTCATCTGAACTTTTAGAATCTTAACAAACTAGTCACTGGTGACTTGGTGAGAGGTATTCCCAAGCTAAGATTCAACAAGGACCATCTGTGTGCAGACTGTGAGAAGGGTAAAATGAAAAAGGCTTCTCATAAATCAAAGCAAGTGTTTAACACTACAAATCCTTTAGATCTCTTGCATATGGATCTCTGTGGTCCTATGAGAATTCAGTCCAAGCATGGGAAGAAGTATATACTAGTCATGGTGGATGACTATTCTAGGTATACTTGGGTCAAGTTCCTGCGTGCTAAAGATGAAGCTACTCCAACAATTATCACATTCATCAAACAGCAACAGAACAAGTACGGTTAGAGTGTTGTCTCATTCCGTACAGACAATGGAACAGAATTAAAAAACAACACTCTGAAAAGCTTTTGTAACCTAGTTGGGATCAACCATCAGTTCTCTGCAGCATACACTCCACAACAGAATGGTGTGGTCAAAAGACGAAACAGAACCTTGGTTGAAGCTGCCCGTACCATGCTGTCATACTCTGGGCTCCCACCTTCCTTTTGGCCTGAAGCTATCAACACTGCCTGCTATACGCATAATCGCTCTTTCATTAGTAAACGTTTTAATAAAACTCCATATGAACTGGCAAATGGCATCATGCCTAATATCAAATACTTTCATGTCTTTGGTAATAGGTGCTTTGTATTAAATGAAAAGGATAATCTAGGAAAGTTTGCTCCAAAAGCTGATGAAGCTATTTTCCTAGGTTATTCCCCCGAGTCTAAAGCATTTCGAGTTTTCAACAAACGAACAAAGAGCATCATAAAAAGCATCAATGTAACATTTGATGATACACTAGATGTCACTGATTTACCACCACAATCAAAGAAGGTTGCTTCTGAAAATACCAGTTTAGGACCAGTTATTCAAAATAAAGAATCAGACATTTCTTCCAGTTCAAATTCTAATCTTGACTTTATGTTTAATTTCTTTCGCTCTGAATCTTCCCCTGTTGTGGCTGAAAACAGGGACAACACAGCTGCACAAACAAGTGTCAGTATCACAGCTCCTATGGTCACTGAGAAAAATCCATTTGCTGATCTATATGCTGAAGATTCTACATCTGTCTCCGTCACACCTGTGACTGCTCCTATAGCTGACCAAGATAGCTCACCTGTGTTTGATTCGGACCCAAATTTTTCTACAGAGGATGAAGAAGAGGCAAGACACATTCAAGATCTTATTCCTTCCTCCTCTACCCCCCATGAAATAAAGTGGACCAGACATCACTCTGAAGAGAACATAATCAGAGATCCCTCAGTTGGCATCCAAACACGATCAGCAACAGCCAATGAATGTCAATTCGCGGGTTTCTTGAGTATGATTGAACCCACAAAGACTTGTGAGGCATTAGATGATCATGATTGGGTGATTGCAATGCAATAAGAACTTCACCAATTTGATCGTCTCAAAGTCTGGAGATTAGTTCCTCTGCCTTATGGGAAATCTATTGTTGGAACTAAATGGGTATTCAAGAACAAAAGAGATTCGGATGGAGTGGTTATCCGAAACAAAGCTCGGTTGGTAGCTAAGGGTTACAATCAGCACTAGGGCATTGACTATGATGAAACTTTTTCCCCCGTTGCTCGCATTGAGGCTATACGACTCTTTCTTGCTTATGCAGCCTCCCTCAGCTTTTGAGTCTTTCAGATGGATGTGCAGACAGCTTTTCTCAATGGTGTACTTAAAGAAGAAGTCTATGTCTCACAACCAGAAGGTTTTATCAACTCTAAATACCCTAACTATGTATATATTCTCGATAAGGCCTTGTACGGTTTAAAACAAAAACCCACGTGCATGGTATGATGTCTTATCTGAGTACTTGATAGGTGAGGGTTATTCGAAATGAAAGACAGATACCACTCTATTCACAAAGACTAAAGGTAGGAACAAAATTCTTGTTCAGATATTTGTGGATGACATCATCTTTGGATCTACGAATCCAAAGTACAATGAAGAGTTTGCCCAAACCATGGCAAACATGTTTCAAATGAGTATGATGGGAGAGATGTCATTCTTTCTCGGACTCCAGGTAAAACAGTTGAGCCATGGAAGTTTCATCTGCCAGTCTAAGTATATCAAAGATCTTCTCACAAAGTATGATATGCTCAACTGTAATCCTATCTCCACTCCCATGGCTACGAAAGCACAACTATCAGCAGATCCAGATGGCTCTCCAGTGGATCTCAAAACTTACCGAGGGATGATTGGATCTTTACTGTACCTAACTGCAAGTCGTCCATATATCATGTTCTCTACCTGTCTATGTGCCAGATATCAGGTGAATCCAAAGGAGTCTCGTCTGTTTGCTGTTAAGCGTATTTTCAGATATCTCAAGGGATCTATGGATCTGGTCTGTGGTATCTAAAGGACTCAAATCTGGATCTTCATGCTTACTCAGATGCTGACTATGCCGGACGCAAGATTGATAGGAAAAGCACCTCTGGTAGTGCCCACTTTCTGGGAGATCGGTTAGTCTGCTGGGCATCAAAGAAGCAGAACTGTGTATCCACTTCTACAGCAGAAGCTGAGTATGTTGCTGCTGCAATGTACTGTTCACAGAGTCTATGGATACGTACACAACTATCACACTTTGGTCTCAGGTATGACAAAATTCCACTTTTATGTGATTCTCAGTCTGCCATCGCCATCTCCTGCAATCCGGTACACCACTCTAAAACTAAACATATTGATATCCGTTATCACTTCATCAAAGATAACGTTGAGAAAGGATTAATTGAGCTACAATATGTTCCTACTGAAAATCAGCTGGCTAACCTGTTTACCAAACCATTAGATGAAAGTTGATTCACTGAGTTGGTATCCAAGTTAGGCATGCTCAATCTGGAAATCTAGCATACTGTTATCTCTTTTTCTTTTCCTTTATTTTCTTTAGTTTGGAGTAGGTGTTATACTATTTGTTCTCTGTGCAGATATCTGCTGCACCAATCAAGGGGGAGTGTGTACACATTGTGCACATGTGTTGGGGGAGAAGTATACAACTGATACATTCCCAAAAATTTGAAAATCTATCATAAAAAGATGCAATAGTCTAGGGGGACTGTGTCAGACAAACAGTCAAATCAAACATATGTGGAAAATTCAATTTTCAAATCTTAAAATTCAGATATCTTGATTTTTCAGAAAATTTTCTAAGCCATGGCTCAATCGCATGGACCACTATCGCATGGTCAGTCAATCGAATGGGATAACTGGATCATTATGTCTCTATCGCACGAGATAGATGCTCATGAACAAATGGACCAACTATCAATCGCATGATTAAGAAACAAAGAAATCAATGGTCATTCGCATGCAATTGACATAAACAAAGAGGAATCGCATGCGATTGAAATAAGAAAAGGTGAATTGCATGCGATTCAAATGGCTTGATAGAATCTGGCTAACTCATAGGCTTAATCGCATGCGATTCGGCTGGGTTGATAGAACTGGACCTAACACCTGAGATGAATCGCATGCGATTAACATTTACCCATCAGCCGGATTTCTATCAGCCGCTCGTTTTTCACCTATCAGCCAGATTTTCACCATTTACCCATCCATTCATTGCTCGACACGTGTCTTTTTCACTTTATAACCGTCCCATCCCCCATCGGTCACTTCACAAGTTCAAACTTTCAAATCTCACAAACACTCTCTCGATTTGGTTACTTGATTTTGAAAAACATCTCGTTACTCTGCCAAAATTTGCAATTTTAGTATGAAAATACTCCTAATCACAAAGGTAACAACTTGTACGGTTTACATTTTGAAAATTTTGAGTTAAAAAGGTGATTTTTGGCCCTAGAACTTCCGAATGCGATAGGGTTTTTGGAGACTTTAGGTGAACTATTAGGACATGAAACAAACTTGTTTGATCAATTCAAGTTTGCGATGGGACTATTGAACATATGGGGAACACTTTGATGTAAAAAGTTTTCATATATCTCGAAAAGTGTTCTTCGTGTTCTTGAGGTGTATGAGTTTTCACTATAAACTCTATTTTTGGCCTAAAAAGAGGTCTTAGGATGATTTTTGGAATATGCTCCAGTACTACAAAGTTGTTTATTACTGTTCAATTACCATAATAAGATTCTCAAAACAACTTTTTTATACTTAAAATCATCCTGTACACAATGGGATCTTTTTTCAGAGTCAAGGTTTTCACAAAATTTCAAACTCTAAAGTTTTGGTCAACCTGGGTCAACATTTTTCAATCATTTAAGTTTGACCAAATTTCACAATTGAATGTTGTTTTCTTGCATATCTCTTTATTTTAAATGTAACTGTTTTATCTCTTTGACAGATAAGATGGCACAAGTTGTACGTGACCCAGAGGAGATCATGCCTAGAGCCGAGTTTCTTAACACTGACTCTCATGAAAACAATCATTATGTTGACCTAACCAACCTTAAAAACCCAACCTACCCCATTGTCACTGAGATTCTCAAAATCCACCCCCTGAACCACCTCCTGACATATAACCCAGCTACAACAGGTACACATGTTCCCGAGCTATACGTTCAACAATTTTGGAAGACTTGTGATGTCCATATCAATGAAAGAGGAAGGGAGGTCATTCATGCTAAGGTTGACGAATTTCAAGTTAACATTCCACTAAATCGCCTCAGAACAATCTTTGAACTGCCCATTGCTGTCAGCAGACCTCCAACTACAGAATTTGAGGAAATCCCTGATGAGGATGCATGTCTTGCAGCTATAATGGAGATGGGATATGATGGTGAGCTCACCAAGAAAGGTCAATTCATACGCACCGGCTTGCATCCAAAGTATAATACATTCATGACGGTGCTTCAAAGATGTCTCACTCCAAAGCATTCAAGCTACGAATTCCTAACGGAGTATCAACTCAAAATCTTTGTAGCAGCTGCAACTCATATGCATGTGGATTATGCATTTCTTCTCTTCCAGGACATCAAAGCTGCTATGCTCAGGAAGAACTCACAAAAGAAGAAGGATGCAAACATGCTGCCTTACCACCACTTTCTACCAATGATCATCCAGCATGTGATGGATCAAAATGCTGAAATTCCTCGACGGACACGTTTACCTTCTATTACTCCAAAACTTTTCTTGCATGTAAAACCTGCTATTCCTGCCAACCTACCAATTCCAAGACCTTTCCCTGTATCTCTACTTGATCTTTGTGAACAGAATGATATTGTTGTGAGCTATAGGGAGAGTGTAGGAATACCTCCCATGGTCGGGCCAGAGCCGGCCAGACCTGCCTATGGAGGAGTAGCACCTGGTGAGGAAATAGAGGATAGGCCTCAGCTATCTATGGGAGATGCTGAGAGGGAAGAGAGAGAGGGAAAATTCAGATAGGGGTGCAGAAGCTGGTGAAGGTGATGAGACTAAATAGGGAGGGGATACATATGATCCCACCACTGTTCAAGTCATCGTTCAATCACTTTCTCAGATCACCCGAACCCAAGCTGTTCTTACTAAACTTGGTCTTGACATTTCTGAGTCATCCAGTTCTTCTCATGATGAGTCTACTTCCCATCCAGGAGGTGCCCCTACCTTTGAACATGTTATATCTCCCATGGGCACCCCTAAGCACCTAATCGAACAACCAGCAGAAAGCACTCCCTCTTTCATGAAACTTACTGACCCACATACTACCACTCCCGACCAGACTCATCCAATTCAAACTACTCAGGTCATTCCCCAACCTGGTGGTCTGGTCATTCCTTTAACTTCACCTGCCCCAACAACTACCATTCCTATCACTCGCAATGCCATCATTGCCCCTGACCATGACATTCCAGTTGTCTCTCCATCTCCTGATATATTTGTTGAAACTGGCTCTGTCACTCCTGATTCTTTACTTGATCCTAATCAATATGCCGGATATGGTCCAGGTAGTGGTGAAGAGGATGATAGTTTAGATAGAGGTTCGAGTGAAAGAGAGGATGTGAGAAAAAAAAGCAGAGTGCTGAGGGACCCCTACACCAAGAAAGCCGGGAAACCACATCCACTATGGGGCCTGACACTGTTGGGCCTCATATTGAACAAGTCGCGGTGATCCCACCCGTGCAAGTTTCTACCCTACCTAGCTACTATGGTGTCTCTCAACAGGCACCGTCTTTATTGCATAAGGTTATAGCACATACACTGGGTCAACCCCAATTGGGTGTTGGACCTATTGAACAAAGAGGGCTGCCTCCCTCGTCCTCGACTCCTTTTGATGAATGACTAGACATACCGCGGATTTCCGTATATCTTGACCAACACAGGGTAACAATCGATGAACTGAGGTTGTTGGCTCAACAAGTCTCCTCAACTTCAAGAGGTGGTACCTTTTCAGGTGCCATTCGAGGATTGGAAGGAAATCCTGCTGGAGCCAAAATCCCTGTTGCTCCAGTCGGTAGTACTGCCTCTGTGGCTGGTACTTCAACCGGAAGTCATCCTGATTCCGGGTTTCTTACACGTGCAGAACTTCAACAACAAATTCAAAAAGTCGTGGCACCAATCCACCAACAACTGCAGATGACAAATCAAAAGTTGGATCAGATAGAACAAGCCTCCCAGTCCCAGCAACAGCAACTCAATAGGATTGAGGTACTCCTTACTGCTAGGCCTCCTATACCAGAACCACAGCCACAACCTGATCCTACTTCTATGTCAGTTGATGCTCTAAAGAGTTTGATGTATGTCAGATTTCTGGAACAACAGCCAGAATCCGCTCATGACCAAGACCTTCTGACTACTCTTCACAACGAACAGTGCCCATCGGGAATCTCCATGGATGACTTTCAAGAGTTTCATGCAGAAGTAAACAACAAGATAGATGGGATCACCAGAGGTTTCTATACTTCACTATCAAAGGTTACTAACCTGCTGACACTACTTGAATAAACTTTTCAGGCTCAGGCTCAGGGAAGCAAGAGGAGGCAGGATGATCAAGATCCTGATGATCAACCCGAGGGGGAGAAAAGAAGAAGACTATATATGACTTCTCCCTCTGCGGCTACAAATGTACCAGTTGTACCAGTTCCCCAACTCAGTTCATACTTATCTGCAGGTACAAGTTCAGCTGGGTCTGGGAGTCAACAACAACAACATATGGCCGATGAAGTTTATGAACAACAACAAAAGGAAAATGCTGACAAACAAATTATACTTTACGTACCTCAACAACAATCTGAACAGAGGCCAATTGATCTTGAAGAAGGTGAAATACCGTACGAGCAGTCACATGCCGAGATGTTTGAATGGTCTAGCGACTCAGAGGAAGAAATGAAGGATTTATATGAGTCCATACACACATCACCTGCAAGGCATATGGGAGAAAGCAGTTCTGCTCAACCAGAGGAGGAAGCTGAGGATCCTGAGATGGAAAACTCTTCATAAATATTGATGAATACGTTGAGGTTGCTACACGCTCAGAATCACCTTCAATTGTTGACAGATTTGAAGATATCCACAGTGAAAAGGAGCTAGCTCTCAGAAGGAAAGAAAGGTTAGCAATCTCTAGGAGAAAGCCTAAAAAGAAGAAATCAACCTTTGACGTGTCTAGGGTTCTCAGTGGATTAAACTTTGAAGTTCATCAACAATTCCCTCCTCCTTCTGGTCAATTTCAAGAAATAGCTGCTGATATTTTGGAGAGAAACAGACAAACAGAAGCAGCTGAAAAATTCAGAAGAGAATCAGAATGGCCCTTGCCACATAGCTTCATAGTGCCACCTGCTCCTCCAGTGCATCGTGGGGATCCAGGACTTGATGCAGGTAACATGTTCACTAGAAGTGCTGGCCAACAACCTATATGGAAACCATATTTTGTAAATGCTGCAAATCTTGAAGAAAGAATACCAGAATTATACAGCAGTAAACTGATAGAGGTTATTTCACCCGAGCTGAGGAACATGGATGACAAACAAAGAAGAAGATATGATCACATCCTTACTCGTTCCAAAACCAAACCAGAAGATATCAAATCAGAATTTCCAATAGTTGAACTCCTCAGTGTTTATACCGAAACTAACTTCAACATAAAATATGCTATTTTTCATGTCAGAAGAGCCAACAACCTATCATACTTCCTCACAGAAGCAGATCTGAGGTTTGTTAATATTGAAGACATCAGCTTTATACTTGTCATTTTGTCTCAGAAAAGAGGAAAATGGCCTGATGAAGAGTTTGGAAGGGTTGCATTAATGAGGTATATGAGGAATCTTATGGAATAATTTGAGGAACATGATATTCAGCTCGGAGCTGAAAACAACTATCGGAAAGTCAATCTTCTTAAGCCTAATCAAAGTCATCCAGATCTTGAAGAGCTTGAAGAGTTGACAGTTATCTATGATGGTCATACAAACTTCAAAGGTGATTGAGGGGTCATCTCAAAGAATACAAAAGGCAAAAAGATCTTTATCAGACTTGATGAACTCATGGCGTATTCAGACGGCACTTTGAAAATTCTCCATCATAAGATACATCAGAAAATATGGAATAATCATGCAGCATACACTGATGAAGAACATGCTCAAGCCTATCGTGCTATAGAAAGGATAAGAACGACACTGGATAGTAGAAGGCAAATACGCAAGTGGCAAGTGGTATTTGGAATTCGCAACAAATCTGCTTATGAATAGTTCAAATGTATTTATTTGTTGTGAATGATTACACACCTCACTTAGGGGGAGATTGTTAAAATTATTAAAGTGAGGGGTGTAATATGTAATTAATCAAAGTTGGGGAAATGCTATATAAAGGAATTTCCCCCACATTATCAATTAAGCTTTGCATTATTCATTCCTTGTGTTTGTGAACTCTCCCTAACTCTCGGCTCTCTCACTATCACCGAATACACACACAAACAAACACTAAACAACAAGCATTGCTTCATCCGTATACAATACAGGACCAACACCTTGTAAACAAGTCAAGCAAAGTTTCATTCTTCTTAGCAAAGAAGTTTTCATACGATCTGTTAAGATGATTCATCTTCTGCTGCTTGACCAGATCTATGCCCTCATATGTAATACTCAAAGTATCAGTGTGCAAAATCTCATTGGTCAGGGCATTAGCCATAACACTCTTTGCTTTGTCATCCACGGAATGTAATTTCCAATCCTCATCAGTCCAGGATGTCAAAGGCTTCTTTACTTCTTTTTCTGTTTTGTCAGTGGACTTATCACAAACAGCAGCAGAAATCTTGGGTATAATCGGTCCACGAGTTATGACATCATGCATACGAGCGTCAATGACTTGAGGAAAAGCATGGCTCTGAATTTCCACATAGGATAATCAGATCCATCAAATCCGGGACAACCTTTAGCAGCCATCTCAGGAAAGTTTGATGAATTGTTGCTTGTCGACATTGTATACTTTCTCAGAATCTTGAACTTTCAACTTATGAAATCGTTTAGCCTGCTCTGATACCAGTTGTTTGTCCCTTGGTGAGAGTATCAACAAGCAAGTAATGTGTAGAAGTGGGGTTGAATACACTTTCTACGGAAAATTGAACAAATCAATAAAAAGTTTTAACACACATCAAACCACATGAAATCGAATGCTTTCATTAATAAGAAGATGATTACAGTAACAATCAAGTAGCAACACTTGATATGTAAACACCTAACGTAAATCAAATCTCTCAATCTCTCAAACTTTGCTATCTATAATATACTTATGATTATAGATACGAACTGACTCTCTAAACAGGATTTATTCACATATTGAATACTTACTAACTTCACAACAAACGTGAAGATCGAACACACGAACAATGTTGTCAATCTGTGAATTTCTTGATCACGTTGAACTTACAAACTGTGTATCAAGATTCGTAACACATACTATCAATTATTTTGAGGTGAGATTTAAGTCTTGCACTCGTACCTCTAAACTTATCAAGAGATAAGTATTTATAATCCTGTTCCTACGGATCCTAACAAACTAGAACTTATCCTAATCTGCTAACAAACTAACGGATAACCTGGAATCTCGAATCTTTAATCTTCTATCTTGAGTCTTCAATCTTCAATCTTGATTCTGGAATCTTCTTATCCATGCCGTAGATATAGAGTGTTAAAAAGGAATTTAAAAACATATTTAAATTTTCTTAAACTGACTTCTTTAGTCGGGCTGAGTTACTCAGCTTGAAACTCATCAAGCTGAGTTCATCGAGAACAAACCAAAAATCAAACATGTACCAACACGTATAATGACTAACTCATCCTTAGAAGTCACAAGAGTTAGCTAGAGCTTACTTAGCAACTCTGTTGAGATGACTCAGTCTAAAAGCTGAGTCACTCAGCTCGAAATGCATCAAGCTGAATACTCAACCTATATATTAGGTGACACACACAGCTTATCAAACATCGTGATAGTCTTACTAAGATATAGTCTAAGCTAATAAACTATATACTCAACTTATACTCAGCTTATGCTCAGTCTGAAACACTATAACTACTCAGTCTGATCAAGCTTCATAAATCTAGTCAAGTTATATTCAAAACATATCTTACAAACATAACTTTGTCTTATCAAATTTCAACTGATGAGATCATTTGACCAACAGTACTTCACTCTGAAATTGTTTGAACTTGTCAAAACTTTCAGATTTTAGTCTCATGTGATAGACGTAACCGAATCTACTAAAATCGTCAGTAAAGGTGATGAAGTACCGGTATCCTCCTCTAGCCTCTGGAGTAAAGGGTCCACACACATCTGTGTGTATTATCCCTAGTAGCTCACTAGCCGTTTCATCCTCACTGTTGAAAGGTTGCTTTGTCATTTTACCAGACAAACAATATTCGCAGACATCATGTCACTCTAAGTCAAATGGTTCTAGAATTCCGTCATCTGGGAGTTTCTCTATGCGTTTCTCATTTATATGTCCTAAACGACAATGCCAGAGGTAAGCCTGATTCAATTTACTCTTGGATCTTTTACTTATATGATATATGTCTTTGTCGTTGTTATCCAGATTTAGCGTATATAGACCATTTTGAGAAATAACTTTAAAATAGAAAACATCATTTTTGAAACAAGAAATAGTTTTACTATCTAAAACATAATTAAAACCATTGTCTATAAGCAAATCAAATGAAATAACATTTTTGATGAGTCTATGAACATAATAACAAGGTTCTAGTTCTAGGACCATGCCCGAATGCAAACTAGGACAATATGTCCCTACAGCTTCAGCACAAACCATGGAGCCTTCGCCTACCCGCAGGTCCATATCTCCTTGTCTTAGCTTCCTACTTCTCTTGAATCCCTACAAGTGATTGCGAATGTGATGACAAACATCCGGTATCTAATACCCATGATTCATAAGAAGTAACAAGTCAATCTATCATAAAGATACCTGAGTCATTGGGCGAACCAATGTCTAGTTGATCCATGTCGAGTGAGTACTCGCATGAATCCTTGCTACCACAGTCTGGGCAACAAATATCTCCAAGCACTTCTAACTAGTCATCCTCTTGCATATGGTCTACTTCTCTTGACTCTAGCACCTCTAGACTTAGATCATCGCTAATGCACATAAGAGTCTCGTGCAAGCTTGCGACGGTCATATCAAAATCTCCAATGATGTCCATTACCTAGGTCTGATAATGGTCAGATTGAGAACCGAGCATAACTAGCTCATGTTGCTTTGAATTTGATCCAAGGAACACATAGCAATCTAAAAGTCTTCTCATATTAATGAGATGATCACTAATTATCTGGTTTTCTTTCATTTTCTGCGAAAGAATTTCTTTCATTAGCAAGAAACGACATATCCGTTCACTATTTTTGAACCTTTCCTCTACCGCTTGAACAACCTCAAAAGATGACTTCTCCCGGAGATCATCCGTGAACTCGGATGGAGCTGAGAGAATGAGAATTGACATAACATCAGATTCATCAGCTAGATACTGATAGTAAGCATCATACTCACTATCCTGGGCATCTATTCCTTGTCGTCCTAGAGGAAAAGTTTCTATGACGTATAGCTTTCTGTATGCATCTAATATATTCTTAAGATGCATCTTCCAAACGTTCGGACCTGAAAGCTTCCACTTGCCAACGATAAGGCTTAGGGATTCTTCGGGTGAATAAAACGGAATAACAGATAATATAGACATCTACAGGGAAAAGAAAAGATAAAACCGATTCAGTAATATAATTATGTGTTCTAATAATTATTACCTTTTAAAAATAACTTATTAGACTAGGATCCATATTTCATATTTCCAGATGCAAGGTTTGGGCACTTCCCACTGGGACAATGCTATTTCTGGTAGGCAAAACCTATACCAATCGTATCCTAACTGGACACGACTCCTAGATCAACGGGATATTGACCACAATAACCGTGCATGCTTTAGTACCTCTAGTGCATTTTGGGCTGTGATTCCCGATTATCACCAAAATAGATCACACCACCTAAGACAGTGTTAACTCTGGCCGGGACTCCAGATTATCGCAGAGCCTTTCACACCCTTTCCCGCAATGGTTTGAACCTGAATGCCCAATGTTTGGTCACTACCGACACCCGAGTACCGTTTAACAGGAAATGTGTACCATTAGATGGGTAGCACACTGATCTAAGATTTTTCTAAAAAGGATTTTAAAGTTTTAAAATAAAACTTTTGCCAGTTTTTTTTGTAAAATCAATGTTTAATAATAATAATTATTATAACCTTGTTCTATTTCATCGTGTGAATCACAAACACGCATATAATACTAATATATAAAGAAATAAAACAACACATGCCATAGCCTTGCCCAAAACCTAATGTCGGTTTCACGAGCCACGCGAAAAATACGACTATCCAAAAACTAAGTGGATAAACAACACACATTGCATGATCTTGAAATGCTCCCACTGGCTCTAGCATACAATCCATCTCCAGGCTCCTTGCTTCATGCTCCGGCTTCAAAACTATTTTATAATTTTATTCTATAACTAAAAAATAAAAAATAAAAATTACATCATGATCCAAGTCCCGCAGGCCCACTAATCTAGTACTTTTACAAAATAAAATAGGGGTTGTAAGTGGCACGCAGGCCTCCCCACACCAAATAGTAATAAAACCAAACATACACGACAAGCAATAATAATAAAACAATCCACAAGGTCTTTAGGGCTTCAGGCTATGACATCCCAAACTAGTATATACAAATACAAGAAATATAACAACGACTGGTTTCTATTATCATTAGTTAATTAATTATCTTAGTTTTAACTAACTAGTTAAAAACTACTAGGTTTAATTAATTAATAATTTTATTATTCTCATAATAAATTTTAGTCATAACTTAACTAAAAATTATAAACTTTTAAAGTTAATAACCTTAATTTTAAACTTTGGGCTTTATGATTTCTATTGAGCTTGACTTAAAATAAAACCAAAACAACAACTGGGCCAAAACTACTTTCAACCTAAACCCAAGTTACCCACCAACCACAAACTGGGCCGGGGACTCGGTTTGGATTAGGTTTAGGTTATCTGGGCCAAGACCACACCTTTACCCTCACCGAGCCGCCACCTACCACCACCCTTCAGCTGCGTCCGACAAGCGACCGCCGCCACCGTCGTCTCCACCGGCGATGGTGGTGGTTCCGGTTTTTGCCCCTTTTGTCGCAAATAACAATAATAAAAATAATAATTAAAAAACTTTTTATCAATTTAAACTAATTGTTATTCATTAAAAATCAAAACTTTGATCTCTAAAAACTTGAATAAAGAAATAGTTTAAAACTTTGATAAAATAATAAACCTAACTAATCATGAGATTAGAAGTGGCTTTGATACCACTGAAGGGTTTTTAGGGGTAGAAAACAGATTTAACATGCACAGCTAAAAAATAATAGAAACCCCCTTGCAGTGATCTCATCTAATTCTTAAGCGAAACATAAAACTTAAAGAAGTAGATTTAGGGTTATACCTTTATGATGACCAAAACTTGATTCTAGAAAGCTAAAGGTAGAACATTGCTACTGCACCATCTCCAACAAACTTCTAGACCGCTTGAAGGATTTCACCAATGACCAAAAACGATCCGTGTATTCGTGTGGTGTGTGCGCCGATCGCACCCCATTGGGGTGTTGGGTTCGGCCGTACGAAGGGAGAGGGAGAGGGTGGGATTAGGATTTTGTCCTTTTTGCAATTGGTTGTCTAATGTGATCCCTTGTAGGATTAATGAGATATATATAGAGATAATAACCTCATTTAGCCCAAGCCCGTTTATTTAAAGTCCAACATTAATTAAACAATTAACTTATTGAAAAACATTCCCTCGGACCTTCTAATCAATTAATAACTATTAATTAACTAGTCCAATTAATATTTAAACTAAATATTAATTACTCCTTTTAAATAATAAATAACATTTATTATTTTTCCTCTCAATAATTAATTAACTAATTAATTATTGCCACACACAACTTGGTAAAATCCAATTTGTTCTAATTGGGTGTGTAGCAGCGTGATCCTATAGTTTCTTATAGCATTGGACACGATGACACGTGTTGTCTATGTGTGCACATAATCTAATAGGTAGGAGCTCGGTTTCTTGGTGTGTACTTTCAATAGAAAAGAGATGAAGCTTTGGTTGTTTCATCCTCACCTTTCACTACAACCAGAGATATCAAGGGTATTGGACTCTTTTCATCTCCTTTTGTTTTTCATGTTGTTGTATTACTTCATAGCAGAGATCTACCAAAAGAATCATGTGCATGTGGTTTTATTAACCCAAATAAGTTGTTTTATAAAACCATTGCTTCCGTTGCTCTTGGGTATTGTTGCATGCATAGGGATCTTTTAATTACCTTTTGTAAGCGATTAAAAACTTAGGTATGTCTATAGAAAATTGTATATCATTTAATTATAGGTTGAATATTCACATATGACTATATAGTAAAAGAATATATTATACTATATATCAATTAGCAAAACAAAATGGAAAATTATCATGAGATTTTAAAGGGTATTTTGGTAAATTAACAAAAAAATCATGAGATTTTAAAATCTTATGATATTTTATCATGTGATATATTCACCATCACAACTTCAAAGTAACTAATATATTTATATATATTCTTTGCATCCCATTCTTTTTTTTATCCATTTTGCTTTATTAAAATTACAATATAAATATCTTAGGTATGTTAATAATAATTGAGAAATGATATATATTTTGACATGAAGATAGTTTTCATTGTTTGTCATGTTGGGGTTCTATGTACACAGCGGAAGCAACCAAGTACAACAATTAAAACACAAGGTACAAGAAAGTAAGGCATAAAACCCCAAAAGATGGACCAAACTCTATAGCTAACATTTGCAACATGAAAAAGGAAGGAAAGAAGATTATACCTTTCTCCTTAGCTCCATAAACAAAGTGGATGAATGGTGATGACCAGAAGACTAAAGAAGCCTTCCTCTAATGTAGTCTACCCCGGGTATACTCCTTCTCCTTGTACTAGCAAGCTTGTAAGGACTTCAACACTTGAATCCTTAGCAAGAACAACCACAATAATCTAGAAATTCGGACCTCTTGGATGCACACACAAAGAACACTCTCAAAGTCTATTAACTAAGTGGGTTTTGTGTGAAAGTGGCAAAAGATTAGAACAAATGACAAATGAAGTTGTTTCATAAAAGTCCACAAAAGCAAGCCCATGCAATGGGCAATAGAGGAGGTGAAATTTAAAGTTGCATGCAGTCTGTCAGACGTTAGCGCCGCTAACTTTTAGGGTGTAGCGCCGCTAACCCCAAAAGGTTAGCACCGCTAACGCGACCTGCATCACAACTTTCCCATTTTGACACCATTGGTCCCTCCATCTTATAGGCTGTTGAGATAGGTCCCCGGTGTGTGACCCAATATGCCCATACATTATCGGTAGTGATCTAAATGTCGTACGTGTGTCAGCATGCATACTTCAACAGACTCCCACTTGCACATGACACACCGTACCCATAAACCACAGACAAGAAGAGGCCTCTAGTAAGGCATCTCTGTCCCCAAGTCACTAGAACAAAAACCAAATTAGGAATCAGTTACGTAATGATCCTATAGATAAGCGATCATTTATCCCTTTGTTAGCGATATCCTTGTGAACACGAGACATGGTTAAAAGTCAAACTCCAGATCGTTCACGATTATGTTTCTCGATCTCGATTGACGGTAACCCAAAATCCAGTTGCAATCGATCAATTATCATTCCAACTCGAGCATGGCCATGCATTTTACGTCAGCGCTCTATCATCGAGGGGCCCATGGATATCTCTCTAAAACTAGAGGAACGAATCCCTTTGACTACATTGCTCCGCCACATACACCATACTTTACCTAAAGGCTCCCTTTATAACAGCCAGTTACGAACTGCCTTTGAAAGCAATCAAGATAAAGAAGATCCATGCTTTGGAACACATGTATCTCCAGTCTAAGGACAAAATGATATTATCATCCTGACTTACTCGTGACATAAACCATGATGTAAGTTCAGGTGTGGGTCGTTCAGTCACTTGACCATTGCAAGCACAGGCGAAGTGTCGCGTCTCTTTTATCTAATCCATTATTAGATAGCGACTAACCACTTCCCTCAGTCTTATCTCAAACTTCCTCCCCATGAAGAATGACCGACTGTGGACATTTAGAATGAAAAAGGCATTCAGGGAAGTATTAAACATGCTAAGATGGAACACAGTAAGGATTAATAAAATATTCACTATCGGCGTATCATTATATCACATTTAATAATCAATATAGTATGAAATACAATACTGCTTAATGTTCCCAAAGTACAAGTACAAATCAAACGTAAACCAAATATTACACTCAAACCAAGTCACTAGCAAATCTTACACCTATCGATCTAGTGTGAGAATCATGTACAGCTTGTGAAAACGGTTTGGTGAAAGGATCGGTCAAATTGCCTTCTGATGCTACTCTGCTGATGGTAATATCAGCACTCTCTATAACATCTCTGATGAAGTTGTATTTTCGAGGAATGTGCCTCGTCCACTTATGAGCCCTTGGTTCCTTGGCTAGAGCAACCGCACCCTCATTGTCACAGAAGATCTCAATAGGGTCGGATATGCTAGGAACCACTCCAAGGTCTTGGATGAACTTCCTCATCCATACCGCCTCTTTAGCTGCTTCACTAGCTGCAATGTACTCCGATTCAGTAGTTGAATCAGCTACGGTGTCTTGCTTGGAGCTCTTCCAACTTATAGCATCACCATTGAGAAGGAACACGAACCCCGATTGTGATCGGCAGTCGTCCTTATCAGTTTGGAAGGTTGTGTCAGAGTAACCATGTACTCTTAGCTCTTCCCTACCACCATAAACTAAGAACATCTCCTTTGGCCTCTGAAAATACTTGAGAATGTTCTTAACCGTAGTCCAATAGTCTTTCCCGGGGTTTGCCTGATATCTACTCGTCATGCTCAAGGCACACGATACATCAGGTCTAGTGCATAGCATGGCGTACATGATTGATCCTATTGCCGAAGCATAAGGGACCCTCTTCATTACGTCTAGTTCCTCCGTGGAACTAGGACTTTGAGCCTTGCTCAACGTCACTCCATGCAACAAAGGGGTGGTACCCCTCTTTGAGTCCTCCATCTTGAATCGCTTCAAGACCTTGTCGACTTATGCACTTTGGCTAAGCCCAATTAGCCTCTTGGATCTATCTCCATAGATCTTAATGCCAAGATATATGCCGTTTCTCCCAAGTCCTTCATGGAGAAACAACTCCTAAGAAAATGTTTAACCTCTTTCAAAGTTGGGACGTCATTCCCAATAAGTATAATATCATCTACATATAGGATACGGAATACTACAGCGCTCCCACTAGCCTTGACATATACGCATGATTCATCCTTGCTTTTCGACAATCCAAATTCCTTGATTTTCTCATCAAAGCACAGGTTCCAACTTCGAGATGCTTGTTTAAGTCCATAAATGGACTTCTTTAGTCTACAGACTCTATCAGGATACTCAAGATGTACAAAACCCTTGTGTTCTGACATAAACACCTCTTCATTAAGCTTCCCGTTAAGTAAGGCAGTTTTTACATCCATTTCCCATATCTCATAATCATAAAACGCAGATATGGTCATGAGTATTCTAATAGACTTCAACAAGGCCACTAGTGAAAAGGTTTCCTCATATTCAATCCCAAGAGTTTGCATGAAACCTTTAGCCACCAGTCGGGCTTTCAAGGTATCTACAGATCCATCCACGCCGGTCATCTTCTTGAAGACCCATTTACACCCTAGTGTCTTACACCCGGGTGTAGGATCAACCAATTCCCATACTTGGTTGTCCTACATAGATTGCATCTCACTCTCCATTAATTCCTTCCACCTAGCAGACTCAGTGCCCGCTACGGCTTCCCGGTAGTTGCTGGGTTCATCATGATCCACCAATAAGTCATCGCCCTCAAATATGAGAAACCCATATATCTCTAGCTCATGACGTGGTCTACCGGACCTTTGAGGAATTAATGGAGCGTTGTCAGGTATCGACGCATCCTCTTGCTCGGTTTCAACCCCTTCGGGTTGAGTGCTAGTGCCGACATTAGTCCCTTCTCCATCGGGTTCAAGAACTTCCTCAAAATCAATTTTCTTTCAACCGGATTGCATGGTTATCATCTGCCTTTCAAGGAAGACGGCCCTTCGCGAGATAAACCCTTGTTTTCGGAAGGTTTGTAAAACAAATAACCCATGGCTCCGGTTGGATACCCAATGAAGTAACACCTTTCGGATCTAGGTTCAAGTTTGTCCTCTGCCTCTCGTCTAATGAAGGAAGGACATCCCCAAACCTTGAGCTATGCGACCATTCGAGCAACTCCATGCCACATCTCATAAGATGTCTTTTAGACTTTCTTAGTCGGTACGAGGTTAAGGATCCAAGCCGCTGACTTGAGAGCGTATCCCCAAAAACTAATGGGTACTTCCGTGCAAGTCATCATCGATCGGACCATATCTAACAATGTCTGATTCCTCCGCTCGGCGACACCATTCAATTGTTGCGTCCTAGGAGGAGTTTGTTGTGAAATAATCCCACTACTAGCAAGATGATCACGGAACTCCGAGCTCAAGTATTTGCCTCCCCTATCGGAGCGAAGTATCTTGATAGTCTTGCCCAATTGATTTTGGACTTCATTTTGGAATGTCTTAAAGACCTCAAAGGTCTCAGACTTGTGCCTAATCAAGTAGACATATCCATATCTACTGAAATCATCAGTAAATGAAACGAAGTATCTAGAGTTGTTCCTTGCAACATGCTTGAACGGACCGCATACATCGGTATGCACTATTTCCAACAAGCATTTAGCCATTTCACCCACACCGGTAAAGGGTGACTTAGTCATGTTGCCTAATAGACAAGACTCGCATGCTTCATTTGAGCCGGGGTCAAATGATTCCAAGATCCCATCCGCGTGGAGCTTGGTGATGCGTTTCTTATTTATATGGCCAATGCGATTATGCCATAAGGAAAACTTATCCACACCATTTTTGGATCCAGAATCAATGTTCATGATTGCTCTATTATTTTCTATGTATTCTTCAGCTTCGTATATACCACGACATGGATAAGTTTTAAAATAACAAACACCATTCTTGAAACATGAAATCCAACCATTTTCAAATTTAAAAGAGTATCCATCATCGTACAAAGCATATAAAGATAAAAGGTTCCGTGCCACATGTGGCGAATAGCATACATCTTTTAAAATAATAGAATATCCGAATTTAATTGTAAGCTCTACGCTTCCTTTCTCTAATACAGGGACGACCTCCTTGTTCCCCATTATTAGTTCCAACTATCCATCTCTCAACCTTCTACTTTCCCTTAGCACTTGCACAATGTTACAAACGTTTGTGCCACAACCGGTATCTAAAACCCAGTCGTCAGATGTAGAAGTATGATGGAGTTCGATCATAAACGTACCAGAAGTAAAAGTGCCCGCTCCCAAAGCTCGCAGCTTCTTGAAGCCCTCTAGGTACTTAGGGAAGCTCCGGCACATATGCCCCTTCACTCCTCAAAAAAAATCTAACTGCCTCTTCCGGAGTCTTGGCTTGAGGGATTGGACCCTTCGGCTTTGGCTCCGGGGCAGGGTTCGGCTTAGGAGCCCCAACCTTACCCTTAACTTTACCCTTCGGGTAGAGACCAGTTTCTTCCTCTTCTTGGACTCACCCCCCTTGATAGCCAAGACGGGAACGGAGGTAGATGACTTTTACTTGATCATGTTGGACTCGGCGGTCCGTAGCATGCCATGCAATTCCATTAGGGATTTATCCATCCCAACGAATTGATCATATGATGGTGGGAGAGACCGTACCGCCATCTCTCTCGCCATGGAAAATCCCAACCTCTCGAGGCATTCCACCAACGCTTTCATCTTAAGAATGTGGTGGGACACATTCCCGCCCTCTTGCAACCGGAAACCGAGTAGGTCATGTTGGAGTATGCCTGCTGACACATGTACGCCATATAGATCATTACCAATGATGTATAGGCCTATTGGGTCACACACCGAGGACCTATCTCGACAGCCTAATAGATGGAAGGACCAAAGGTGTCAAAATAGGAAAGTTGTGATGCAGGCAGCGTTAGCGGCACTAATCTTTTAGTGTTAGCGGTGCTATACCATAAAAGTTAGTGGCGCTAACTCTCGACAGACTGCATGCAAAATTAAATTCCACTTCCTCTTTTGCCTAATGAATGTAGCCTTCTAGAATCTTTCTTGGCCGGTCTTTAGGGTATCTAAGTGTCACTTGGGAGTCTATTTAGGTCTCCTCTCTTTATCATTTGATAACCTTTTGCCAAGATACACACTAAAACACTTAGTTAGTAACTTTGAGAGGGTTTTGAGTGTGTTACAAGGAGGTCCGAATTTCTGGTGCTTTTGGGGCTGTTCTTGTGAGGAGTTCAAGGCTTTGAAGCTCTTACAAAATTGCTTGTACAAGGAGAAGGGTTATACCCGGGGTGGACTTCATTAGAGGAAGGCTTCTTTGAAACAGGGTATAATCTTCTTTCTTTCTCTTTTACATGTTGCAAATGTTAGCTATAGAGTTTGGTCCATGACTTGGGGTTTTATGCTTTAATTCTTGTACTGTGTGTTGTGCTTGTTGTACTTGGTTGCTTCGGCTGTGTACATAGAACCCCAACAGTGGTATCAGAGCCACCTCTATACTACTTTTGCACATAGTGCCCTGGAAAACCGAAAAATATTTTTTTTGTTTTCTGACAAGGATTAGCGGCGCTAACTGGTAACAATTAGCGGCGCTAACTTCTTAAAGTTAGCAGCGCTAAAGTGTCTGGTAGTGCTATTTTTTGGTTTTTTAACTTTAAAAGCATTTTTTGGATTTTTGGCATTCTGTTTTAGTTTCTGGATTTTTTGGTCCAGAAATTAAAATTTTATCTTTATAGTTGCCTTGTATAATGGTTGGTGTATTTATATATATATTATTATTTTGGCATGAAAATAATAATTGCATATACTTATATTATGTATTTATGAATATGTTTCATCAAAAATGGTTTTTGTGTGGCACACCATGTTGATGTTGTTGATGACTTGTTGTTCTTGTGATGTTGTTAACCACTAGAAATGCCCTAGACCTTGTGGCTGTTCGGTTGTGTGTTTTTATTATTATTCATTCATTTGGTGACTTTATGTCACATGGTTTGTAATAATAATTATTTAATTTATTTGGTATGTAATTTGTATTCGTGGCTTGCATGCCATTTAAATATTCCATATTATGTATTTGTACTAGAAAATAGGAATTTGTGGCTTGCATGCCATTTATTTAATTTTCTATGTAATTGTAATATGGAGCAACCATCGGGAGTCCATAGAGTTACATCTTGGCGAACACGGATCCGAAAGGCTCAATGGAGGTGGCGGGTTTAGTGGAACACATCCAAAGTCAAGAAAGTTTTATCTTTAGATGACTTTGTGTTAGCGGAGTGGCTCACGGGAAAACGCATAGGTTTTAGGGGCATGGTTACCAACTAAGATACGTGTATGCGTGTGATGGTTTTATTATGTTGTTTATGCATGATTTGTAGGACTATTGCATGCTAGAAAATTTTTTATAAATAATAAAACCAAGAGTTTAAAAAATGGTTTTTAACCAGAAAACTAAAATCCCGTTTTCTAAATGTAAATCTCACGCCGTCCATAAGATGACACTACCCGAATCTAACAACACAAGGGTTGATTGTCGAGCTTTAGCCGAGTCAATTTTTGTGTGAGTTGTGTGGAAGGTGCGTGTGGCAACTCGCAAGGTCGATTGTCGAGCTTTAGCCGAGTCGACCATTGGGCAAGAGTACCACCGTGTATCTTGAAGGTTGATTTACGATTTCAAATTAATATTTCATATAATCGTCGAGCTATAGCCGAAGTTATGTAAAATATTACTTTGAGATTCGTGTGGAGAGATTAAACATGCTGAATTTGACACAATGGTTATCAAGAAGGATCCCGCAAGGAACTAAGAGTTGTAATAATGGATTGCAATCGGTCAATGGTTGTCGGCCAAAATAACCTTGCCACGTGATGCGCGGAAAACCCGTCACGGTGCAAGGTGAAATAGGGTTCTTAGCCCTTGTTAAAATAGTTGTTTTTCATTAAACACATGGGTAATTATTTTAACAAGGATTTCAATCAAACTAACCAAATCTACTTTGCGTTTTATAGATGGCACCAACTAGCACCAACAACAACACCACATTTTCTCTAAGGATTTTCCTTGAGAAAGACAAACTTAATGGGACAAATTTCATGGATTGGTCACAGAAACTTAGAATAGTCTTCCGTCATGAGGACAAGTTGGCCACCATTGAGGAACCCATCCCCGAGGCCCCTGCATCCAACGCGAGTAGGTCCATCAAGGAGGCGTATGAAAAACGCCTCAAAGACATCACTGAGGTTACTTGCCTCATGCTTAGCACGATGAGCTCCGAGTTGCAAAAGTCGATGGAGCATCTTAGTGCCTATGCCGAAGCCGAAGAGTCCAATCCCTCAAGCCAAAGCCGAAGAGTCCAATCCCTCAAGCCAATACTCTGGAAGAGGCGGTTTGTTTTTTCTGCGGGGTGAAGGGGCATATGCGCCGGAGCTGCCCTAAGTACCTAGAGGCCTGAAGAAGCTACGAGCTTCAGGAGCGGGCACTTCTACTTCAGGTACGTTTGTGATTGAACTCCATGATACTTCTACATCTAACGGCTGGGTTTTAGATACTGGCTGTAGCACTCACATATGTAATATCGTGCATGTGCTAAAGGGAAGTAGAAGGCTGAGAGATGGGGAGCTGGAGCTAACTATGGGAAACAAGGATGTTGTCCCGGTGTTAGAGAAAGGAAGCGTTGAGCTTACTTTCAAGACCGGCTTTTCTATTATTTTAAAGGATGTATACTATTCGCCACTTGTGGCAAGAAATATTTTATCTTTCTATGCTTTGTATGACGATGGATATTATTTTAAATTTGAAAATGGTTTTATCTCCTGTTTCAAAAATGATGTTTGTTATTTTAAAGGTTATCCATGTCGAGGAATATATGAAGCCGATGCATACATAGAAAATAGTAGAGCACATGAACATTTTTTCTGGATCCTAAAAATGGTTAGGATAAGTATTCCTTATGGCATAGCCGTCTTGGCCATATAAACAAGAAACACATCACCAGGCTCCAAGTATATGGGATCTTGGAATCATTTGATCACGGGTCAAATGAAACATGCGAGTCTTGCTTATTAGACAAGATGACTAAGTCACCCTTTACCGGTATGGGTGAAAAGGTAAAAGCTTATTGGAAATAGTGCATACCGATGTATGCAGTCCGTTCAAGAATGTTACAAGGATTAACTCTAGATACTTCGTTACATTCACTGATGATTTCAGTCGATATGGATATGTCTACTTGATTTGGCATAAGTCTGAGACCTTTGAGGTCTTTAAGACATTCCAAAACGAAGTCCAGAATCAATTGGGCAAGACTATCAAGAAACTTCGCTCCGATAGGGGAGGCGAGTACTTGAGCTCGGAGTTTCATGATCATCTAGCTAGTTGTGGAATTATTTCACAACTAACTCCTCCTAGGACGCCACAATTGAATGGTGTCGCCGAGCGGAGGAATCAGACATTGTTAGAAATGGTCCGATCGATGATGAGTTGCACGGAAGTACCCATTAGTTTTTGGGGGTACGCTCTCAAGTCGGCGGCTAGGATCCTTAACCTCGTACCGACTAAGAAAGTCCAAATGACACCTTATGAGATGTGGCATGGAGTTGCTTCAAAGATCACATATCTCACGGTTTGGGGATGTCCCGCCTTCGTTAGATGAGAGGTAGAGCATAAACTTGAACCTAGATCTGTAAGGTGTTACTTCATTGGGTATCCAACCGGAGCTATGGGTTACTTGTTTTACAAGCCTTCCAAAAACAAGGTGTTCATTGCGCGAAGGGCTGTCTTCCTTGAAAGGGAGATGATATCCATGCATTCCGGTGGTAAAAAGATTGATCTTGAAGAAGTTCAAGAACCCGAAGGAGAAGTGACTAATGTCGGCACGAGCACTCAACCCGAAGTGGTTGAAACCGAGCAAGAGGATGCGTCGGTACCTGACAAGGCTCCATTGATTCCTCGTAGGTCTGGTAGACCACGTCATGAGCTAGAGAGATATGGGTTTCTCATATCTGAGGGCGATGACTTATTGGTGGATCATGATGAACCCACCAACTACTGGGAAGCCGTAGTGGGCATTGAGTCCGCTAGGTGGAAGGAAGCAATGGAGAGTGAGATGCAATCCATGTAGGATAACCAAGTCTAGGAATGGTTGATCCTACACCCGGGTGTAAGACAGTGTGGTGTAAATAGGTCTTCAACAAGAAGATCGGCATGGATAGATCTGTAGATACCTTCAAAGCCCGACTGGTGGCTAAAGGTTTCACGCAAACTCATGCGATTGACTATGAGGAAAATTTTTCACTAGTGGCCATGTTGAAGTCTATCCGAATACTCATGGCCATAGCTACGTTTTATGATTACGAGATATGGCAAATGGATGTAAAAACCGCCTTCCTTAACGGGAAGCTTAATGAAGAGGTGTTTATGTCACAACCCAAGGGTTTTGTACATCCGGAGTATCCTGATAGAGTCTACAGACTAAAGAAGTCAATTTATGGACTTAAACAAGCATCTCGCAGCTAGGACCTCTACTTTGATGAGAAAATCAAAGAGTTTGGATTTTCGAAAAGCAAGGATGAACCATGAGTGTATGTCAGGGCTAGTGGGAGCGCTGTAGTATTCCTTGTTCTATACGTAGATGATATTTTACTCATTGGAAATGACGTCCCAACCTTGAATGAGGTTAGGACGTTTATTGGGAGTTGTTTTTCAATGAAGGACTTAGGACAAGTAGCGTATATCATGGGCATAAAGATCTATAGAGATATATCTAAAAGGGTAATTGGGCTTAGCCAAAGTGCATATATCGACAAGGTCTTGAAGCGATTCAAGATTGAGGACTCTAAAAGGGGTAACACCCCTATGTTGCATGGAGTGATGTTGTGCAAAGCTCAATGTCCTAGTTCCAAGGAGGAACTAGACATAATGAAAAGGGTCCCTTATGCTTCAGTAATAGGATCAATCATGTACGCCATGCTACTTACTCGTCCTGATGTATTGTGTGCTTTGAGCATAACGAGTAGATATCAGGCTAATCCCGGGAAAGCCCATTGGACTGCGGTTAAGAACATTCTCAAGTATCTTCGGAGGACAAAGGAGATGTTCTTCGTTTATGGTGGTGAGGAAGAGCTTAAAGTACACGGTTACTCTGACGCTAGCTTCCAAACGGATAAGGACGACTGCCAATCACAATCGGGGTTCGTGTTCCTTTTAAATGGTGTTGCTATAAGTTGGAGGAGCTCCAAGCAAGATAACGTGGCTGATTCAACTACCGAGTCGGAGTACATAGCGACTAGTGAAGTAGCTAAAGAGGCGGTGTGGATAAGAAAGTTCATCCAAGACCTTGGAGTGGTTCCTATCATATCTGACCCTATTGAGATCTTCTGTGACAATGAGGGTGTGGTTGCTCTAGCTAAGGAACCAAGGACTCATAAGTGGACGAGGCACATTCCTCGAAAATACCACTTCATCAGAGATGTTATAGAGAGTCGTGAAATTTCCATTAGCAGAGTAGCATCGCAATGCAATTTGGCAGATCCTTTCATTAAACCGTTGTCACAAGGTATACATGATTCTCACACTAGGTCGATAGGCGTTAGATTCGCTAGTGACTTGGTTTGAGTGTAATATCTGGTTTGTGTTTGATTTGTACTTGTACTTTAGGAACATTAAGCAGTATTGTATTTCATACTATATTGATTATTAAATGTGATTTAATGATACACCGAGGGCGAATATTTTATGAATCCTTACTGTGTTCCATCTTAGCATGTTTAATACTTCCAAGAATGCATTTTTCATTCTAAATGTCCACAGTCGGTCATTCTTCATGGGGAGGAAGTTTGAGATAAGACTGAAGGAAGTGGTTGGTCGCTATCTAATAATGGATTAGATAAAAAGAGACGCAACACTTCGTCTGTGCTTGCAATGGTCAAGTGACTGGACGACCCACACCTGAACTTACTTCATGGTTAATGTCACGAGTAAGTCAGGATGATAATATCATTTTATCCTTAGACTGGATATACATGTGTTCCAAAGCTTAGATCTGCTTTGCCTTGATTGCTTTCAAACGCAGTTCGTAACTGGCTATTACAAAGGGAGATTTTAGGTAAAGTATGGTGTATGTAGCAGAGCAATGTAGTCAAAGGATTTGTTCCTCTAGTTTTAGGGAGATATCCATGGGCCCCTCAATGATTGAGCGCTGACGTAAATTGAATGGCCATGATCGAGTTGCAATGATATTCGATCTATTGCAACTGGATTTTGGGTCACCATCAATCGAGATCGAGAAACCTAATCGTGGACGATCCAGAGATTGACTTTTAACCATGTCTCGTGTTCACAAGGATATCACGAACGAAAGGATAGATGATCACTTATCTATAGGACTATTTCGTAATTGATTCTGGATTTGGTTTTTGTTCTAGATGACAAAACTCATGCTGACTTGGGGGCATAGATGTCTTACTAGAGGCCGCTCTTTGTCTGTGGTTTATGGGTAAGGTGTGTCATGTGCAAGTAGGAGTTTGTTGGAGTATGCCCGCTGACACACGTACCCCATATGGATCACTACCAATGATGTATGGGCCTATTGGGTCACACACCGGGAACCTATCTCGACAACCTAAAAGATGGAGGGACCAATGGTGTCAAAATGGGAAAGTTGTGATGCAGGCAGCGTTTGTGGCGCTAATCTTTTAGTGTTAGCGGCGCTACACCATAAAAGTTAGCGGCGCTAACTCCCGACAAACTCCATGCAATATTAAACTTCACCTCCTCTTTTGCCCAATGAATTTAGCCTTCTAGAATGTTTCTTAGCCATTCTTTGGGGTATCTCAGTGTCACATGTGAGTCTATTTAAGTCTCCTCTCTTTATCACTTGATAACATTTTGCCAAGATATACACTAAAACACTTAGTTAGTAACTTTGAGAGGGTTTTGAGTGTGTTACAAAGAGGTCTGAATTTCTGGTGCTTTTGGGGTTGTTCTTGTGAGGAGTTCAAGGCTTTGAAGCTCTTACAAGCTTGCTAGTACAAGGAGAAGGCTTATACCCGGGGTGGACTTCATTAGAGGAACACTTCTTTGGTCTTCTAGTCATCACCACAACATCCACGAGTTTTTCCGGAGCTAAGGAGCATGGTATAATCTTCTTTCTTTCTCTTTTACATGATGCAAATGTTAGCTATAGAGTTTGGTCCATGACTTGGGGTTTTATGCTTTAATTCTTGTACCTTGTATTGTGCTTGTTGTACTTGGTTGCTTCCGCTGTGTATAAAGAACCCCAATAGGTCATAAGACAACCATACCGCTCTTTCTTTGCTTGTTGTTGGAACATGTCCGACAACTCGCGCATCATGTCATAGGCACTAAGATGCTCCATCGACTTTTGCAAGTCGGAGCTCATTGTGCTATGCATGAGGCAAGTAACCTCGGTGATGTCTTTGAGGCATTTTTCATACGCCTCCTTGATTGCCCTACTCGCGTTTGATGCAGGGACCTCGGGGATGGGTTCGTCGATGGTGGCCAACTTGTCCTCATGTCGGAGGACTATCCTAAGTTGCCTTGTCCAATCCATAAAATTGGTCCCATCAAGCTTGTCCTTCTCAAGTAAAATCCTTAGAGAAAATGTGGTGTTGTTGTTGGTGCTAGTTGATGCCATCTATGAAACGCAAAGTAGATTTGGTTAGTTCGATTCAAATCCTTGTTAAAATAATTACCCCAAATGTTTAATGAAAAACAACTATTTAAACAAGGGCTAAAAACCATATTTAACTTTGCACCGTGACGGGTTTTCCGCGGATCACGTGGCAAAGCTATTTAGGCCGACAATCATTGACCGATTGCAATCCATTATTGCAACTCTTAGTTTCTTGTGGGATCCTACTTGACAACCATTGTGCCGAGTTTGGCATGTTTCATCCCTCCACACCAATCTCAAAATAATAGTTTACATAACCTCGGCTAGAGCTCGACGAATAATCGACTTGGCTAAAGCTCGAAAATCGATCATGCGAGTTGCCACACGCACCTTCCACACAACTCACACAAAAATTGACTCGGCTAAAGCTCGACAATCAACCCTTGTGCAGTTAGATTTGGGTGGTGTCATCTTATGGACGGCGTGAGATTTACATTTAGAAAACGGGATTTAGTTTTCTGGTTTAAAAAACCATTTTGAGTTTTGATTAACAAATGTGACAAAAACCAAACGTTTTTCACTATGCAGATACTAAACCAATTTATATCCTCTTTGTTAATCAAGTGTGCGCGCGAGACTTGTTAAACCATTTTTAAAACTGTTAGGTTTTATTATTTATATAAAATTGTCTAGCATGCAATAGTCTTACAACTCTTGCATAAACAATATATTAAAACCATCACACGCATACACATAGTTGGTACCCAAACCCCTAAAACCTATACGTTCTTCCCGTGAGCCACTACGGGAAAAACAAGTCATCTAAGGACAAAAATCCTTAACTTGGATGTGCTCCCACTAAACCCGCCAACTCCATTGGGCCTTTCGGATCCGTGTTCGCCAAGACGTCACGCCATAGACTCCCCATGGTTGCTCCATATTACAATTACATAGGAAATTAAATAAATGGCATGCAAGCCACAAATTCCTATTTTCTAGTACAAATACATAATATGGAATATTTAAATGGATGCAAGCCATAAATACAAATTACATACAAAATAAAATTAATTATTATTACAAACCATGTGACTTAAAGTCACCAAATGAATGAATAATAATAAAAACATACAACCAAACATCCACAAGGTCTAGGGCATATTCTAGGGTTACCAACATCACATGAACATGAACTTTTCACTAATGAACAACAAGAACAACATGGTGTGCCACACAAAACCATGTAAACTTATGTATAATGGTTAAGATTTTTCAAAACACTCAAGGCACTAAAATCCCATGTATTTATGCATTAGTAACACTAAACCGTTTTTGATGAAACATATTCATAAATACATAATGTAAGTATATGCAATTATCATTTTCATGCAAAAATAATAATATACATATAAATACACCAACCATTATACAAGGCAACTTAAATATAAAAATTTTAATTTCTGGACCAAAAAAATCTAGAAACTAAAACAAAATGCCAAAAACCCAAAAAAAATATTTTTAAAGTTTAAAAAACCAAAAACAGCACTGCCAGACATGGTAGTACCGCTAAGTTTAAGAAGTTAGCGCCTCTAACTGCTAACAGTTAGCGCCGCTACCCCTTCCAGTCAGAAAACAAAAAATCGTTTTTGGGTTTTTCAGGCCACCATGTGCAAAAGTAGTTTAAAGGTGGCTCTGATACCACTATTGGGGTTCAATGTACACAGCGGAAGCAACCAATTACAACAATTAAAACACAAGGTACAAGCAAGTAAAGCATAAAACCCCAAAAGATGGACCAAACTCTATAGCTAACATTTGCAACATGAAAAAGGAAGGAAAGAAGATTATACCCTTCTTTTTAGCTCCAAAAACAAAGTGGATGAATGGTGATGACTAGAAGACCAAAGAAGCCTTCCACTAATGTGGTCCACCTCGGGTATACTCCTTCTCCTTGTACGAGCAAGCTTGTAAGGACTTCAACACTTGAATCCTTAGCAAGAACAGCCACAATAATCTAGAAATTCGGACCACTTGGATGCACACACAAAGAACACTCTCAAAGTCTCTTAACTAAGTGGGTTTTGTGTGAAAGTGGCAAAAGATTAGAACAAATGACAAATGAATTTGTTTTATAGACTCCAAGATGCCACTTGATCTTCCTTTGGCCTGCCAAGAAGTCCACAAAAGCTAGCCCATGCATTGGGCAAGAGAGGAGGTGGAATTTAAAGTTGCAAGCAGTCTGTCAGACGTTAGCGCCGCTAACTTTTAGGGTGTAACTTTCCCATTTTGACACCATTGGTCCCTTCATCTTTTAGGCTGTCGAGATAGTTCCCCGGTGTGTGACCTAATAGGCCCATAAATTATCGGTAGTGATCTAAATGGCGTACGTGTGTCAGCGGGCATACTTCAACACGTCGTTGTTGCAGAGTACTAAAAGTGTAAAAATAAGTAATGTTCGTTGAAGTAGTTTTGATCGGGGAAACGACAATGTCGAAACCAATTTTAGGAAGAATATCTTATGAAAGTTAAGGTTTTTTTCTAGAGAAGTTAACCAAGTAGTAAAGATAATTTATAGTGGTAGATAGGATGATAAATGATGATCGAATCGGAAAATATTTAAATATTATAACAATTCGATAATAAAAAGATTTAATGTTATTTTCTTTTATTTTTCATGGGTTTAGTTTTAAAAAATGTACTGAACTTGTCACTTTTTGCTATTTTATGTATACATCTTTCATAACTACCATTTAGTATTCAAACTTCCTAAAAACTACCATTTAGTGTATTGGGTTCAGTAATTTCCTTAATTTTTAATTTTTATTATTTACAACCTAATGTGCCACATTATTAATTATTGCCACCTAATATGACACATCTTTGTTCTTCCCTCCTTCAAGAACATATTCATATGATCTTCATCTAATTCATGAACTTCTATTAACATCCTCAACAAGATAAACCATACATAACACATAAATTTGTAATCTGAAATGGAAGTACACATAACCTAAATTTGATCTTCACAATCCAAGAACACATACAAACAAATTATATTAATAAACCCTTAGATCTGGGTTTCAAACACAAACAAAATCGAACAACATATGCTCGAAATCTGATCCTCAAAATTGAAGATGAACAAAGAAGCAAACCCTAACATCGATCAAACAAAGAAGCAAACACATTCAGATTCATTATACCTATAATGAGAACAAACCCTAGAATCCGAAGTATAGATCTCTTCGAGATCCTGGTATCGGTGGAAGATGTTCAGATCTCATCTTCAATCTTCGAATAAAACCTAGATCGGATGTCCAGATCTCGTCTTCAATCTGTTGGTTGTGGTGCAGATCGATGGTGGTGGTGGGGCAGATCGATGATGGTGGTGGTGTCGGGCGTAGGTGAAGATCGATGGGGAATGGGCAGATTGATGGTGGTGGTGGTGTCGGACGTAGGTGAAGATCGATGGGGAAGGGGCAGATCGAGGGTGGTGGTGGTGTTGGCCGTAAGTGAAGACCGATGGGGAAGATTGAATCTGTTCAACCCATTTCTGGGTATACATAGAAGGTGGTTTCCAGCAAGTATTTTATTATTAATATTATTATTACTATTTAATTATTTTTATATGAATGAATTACATGTCAGCACTTAAGTTCAGTGTCACTTTACAAAAACGTGTGCCACATCATCATAACCTGTTGAAGAGGTACCCAAGTACATAAAATGGCAGTTTTAGAAAGTCGGGTATACTAAATGGTAGTTTTGAAAATTGGGTATACACAATAGCAAAAAATGACAAGTTCAGTACATTTTTTGAAACTAAACCCTTTTCTCATTTATTAATTCTATTTAATAAAAAAATAAATTTTAGTTCCTTACTTTTATTACATTATCGTTTTACTTTTTCTAAATAAAATATCTACGTTAAATATATATCATGTGAAATATAATTAAAAACTGTATGAGAGTCGCTAATGGTTTAGCTAAAATAATTAGTTAAAAATATCAAAACTTAAGTTGTTTTCTTATTTAGAAACGGAACAACACTAAAAGTTTGTTACTATTATATTATTTTTTAAGCACTTTAAATGCACATAATGAAATAATGTATTAATTTATTTTTATCCCGACGTAACCTGTGGGTAAACGATAACTTGTTTAAATCATTTTACATAATTTTTTTGACAATAAAATATCACTTAGCCGTTGACACAAGTTGTGTCCGCATTAACTATCGAATCTTTCATAATGGTTACATTAGATGTATGATAAGACAATAGCTCTTAAATAATAAACATAAAATACAAATTAGAAAATCGATAACTTATAACAAATAAACATATTTTAATAGGAATATCAATTATTACTGAAGTTAAGACCTTAAGAAATTAAGAATTCTAGAAAAATGTATGGTATATATACACATACATTAAGAAAGTTTAGTGTATGCAATGCAAATGATAGTAATCATAAGAGAAAATCACAATGATATCACACACGGAAGATGATTATGATGATTGGTGACAGTTAGTTATTAAAGAGAAAAGGAATAATAGGTCGAATTTTTATAATGTCTAGATCCAAAAATATCGAGGGGAGCTAACTTAAGATAGCAGTGTGTGATAATTGATCGATTTTAACTAATGATATGTATTTTTTAGTAGATCGAAGAGGGCCGAACACCCTCTAGTCTCCTTACTAGCTCCTGTTGTTCCCAAAATTATGAATAATACTAACTTAAGAAAATATTAAGTGCGGAAATAGTAATTATAAGAACAGTAAGAAATGTCTAAAGTTTTTTAATATTGATATAACGAACTTTACAGACTAGAATTTAAGAAGAACAGACTTCTTAAATTCAACCAACACTCAAGAACAGACTTAAGAGAATACAGACGTACAAAGCTCTTGCAATATCTGAATAAACAGAATTCGCAAGCACTCTCTTCTCTATTAAGAGAAGAGTATTTATACATTTCCCTCATCAATCCTAACCGTTGAACTAGTGACACATGTCACAATCTTGTAGATTGATGAGTAACAGATTTCCTCATGCATAACCAACTTGAAAGGGACAGCTGATGACGTCACCGAGGGGACCATCTGCTGAAGATAAACTTCAGTAGACATAAACTGAAAGTTTTATAGATGAAACTTTCAGCCCTTCAGATGAACTTTATTTGAGACGAGAGGCAAATCTTCAGAAATCTTATTTTGCTGAAATCTTCTTAGAATACTTCAGCGCTGATGGAGTGTAAACAAATCAAGACTAACAATCACCCCCTATTTGTTTATAATCCATCATTATTTACAAAGAATAAACAAATAGAACTATTTACATTAGAGAACACATATGTACATGATCCATACTGATTGTTTTTGGATTCTTTTCATTTTTCCAATGTTTTTGAATTTTTCAGAATTGCAAGGGAAAAGAAAACAAGAAAATAAGGTACATAGAGGATCAAGAGCTTTGTGAAGGCTTGTGCGGTTGAGAACTTTCTAAGATCTTGGCCTTTTCTTCCCATATATCAGTTTCAGAATCTCTAGGCTTCTTGGCTTCAAATAGTTTGACAATCTTCAGACGAATGTCTGCCGTTTCAGGATCCCTTGAATCAAAGTAGGATAAAAGAGCCTTCAGATGCATCCAATCAGCATTGTCAAGTTCAGACACTCTCTGAAACCTGGGTTTATCATAAGCATCTTTGAAGAAAAATCCTCTAGGATTTTCAAGGACCTGTTTATCAATGAATATGAAGCCTAGAGGAATTGAACAATCCATATTTTGACAGTTTGGAAGAACACCAGCAGTCATAAGCTTTATGATATGTTCTTCAGATCTCCTAGAAGACCTTTTTCTCCTTCTCTTTAATGGTTGATCTTGTTCAGGATTTTCAGAGTCACCTTCAGTAGATTGAAAACGTTTCTTCAGATTTTCATAGGTCTCTTGTAGATAATAAAGCCTTCTTTTAACTGACCTAACCAGTTCTTTTAGTTTCAGTCTGTTCAGATACTTTCCAATTTCAACCCATTCAGACAAACTGAATTTTGTGAGGTTAGAATTGGTGACATACTGAACTTTGAGGCGATGTTTATTTCTTTCAATTTCCACTATGATTCCACGTTTTTCTTTGGTAACCCTGACTGCGGTGATTGGATCAGGATCAACTCTAGTCATTTTAGCTTCAAACCATTCTTTCTCTTTTTGAACTCTAACCAGTTCAGCTTTCTCCTATTTGATCCTTTCCTCTTCAACTCTTCGTTCAACAGCACGTTGAAGAGGCTGAGGAGACATTTTCCTCTTTAGCTTTTGTTGTTCAGCTTCAAGTTTAGCTGTCTTTAATGCTTCAGCTTCAGATAGACGTAGTAATCTGGCATGTTCTTCAGCTTTCTGTTTTTCTTTTCTGAATTCTTCCACAGTCATCCCAAAGGAGGCAGCTTCTTTCTCTTCAGTAACCTGATGTTCATACTTTCCTCCCCCTATGTTACACACCTGATTTTTGATAGCCTTTATACTGTCACCCAATAGTTTTTCAGTGTTGATAATCTTGGGTTTCACAATTTGAGTATCATCTGCAACACCTTTACCTTTATCAGGATTTCTGACAGGTGAGGTAGCTTTCTCACTGACAACTGAAGTGAATTCAGGTTTGGAGATTATCAGTGGTATATGCTCTAAGTATGATGATTTCAGAATGTTGGAGGTTAGTTCGTTTAGATTAAGAACATCAACATTCATCTTTGTTTCAGATGCAGAGATTGAACTGTCAGCAGTATGAGGTACATTGGGATGTATTATCAGGGCAGTTTCAGGTAGATTAAAATTCTGAGGGGAGGGTTGAATAATCATGTTGAATTCTCGTTCAGGAGTCGACTTTTCTGAAAATTTAGTGTTTCCTTCATTACCAGGATCACTAAGAGATTCCTCAAACAGTCTGTTTACCTCTTCTCTTTCTCTTTCATTTTGATCTCTAAACACTGAGTATTCTTCAATTGTTTGTTTCAGCAGACGAATTTCTTCCTTATCTCTTATCGACTCTGCTTTCCTTTTCTTCATTTGAGTTTTTATAGCTTTAGCCACACCTGAATGTCTCAAAATTTTCTCCCCCTTAGAAGCTGAGGAGGAGACTGTAGCAGCTTCTACCCTTTGTAGATGTGGAACAATATGTTTATTCAGTGTGGCGACCATCATACGTTGCATATCCTTTAGAACCACCTTTTTGTGATAGGACTGAAGATAGCGTTTGGAAGGATAAGCTTTCAGAGAATCTTTGAGGTGCAAGAGATTGTCAGAAAAGGACTTGAGGAAGGAGGCCTGAAATTTGGACAGTGACTCAGAGAGAGAAATCTAAGAAGAGGAAAGTTGAGATAACACATCCTCGTAACGTCTATTACCATTGGCAATGTAGTCACGAAGCTGTTTGAAGAGAGTGACACGGAGTTGATTGTTAGACTGAAATTCTTGATTCAAAGTGCAGATGTAGTCAATCAAGAGTGCAGTAAGAAGTTTAATTTCCTCAGCAAAGTTAACATTTGACATATGCTGAAGATGGAAACGATGAAACTCTTTGGTGACTTGACTCTGAAGAAGGCGAATAGTATCATCACGCTTGGAATAGGCATCATCAACAGACATGGAGTCGTCATCGACCTCATGAGGAGAACGCATGATAGCAGGCGACAAAGGAGTTGTGAAATCATCTAAGAAATCATGATTGGTGGACGAGGAGGAAGAGTCAGATTTTGCAGAACCGTCGAGAGGATTCGGTTACTGATTTGGCAGAGAGTATGTTTTGGATAGATGGAAACTGAGTTTGAAGTTCAGTTGAAAATTCCTGCCCAGAAGCCAGTAGCTGATCAAGATGAGATTGATTGGCAGTGGGAGGAAGAAGATTGACAGAGTACTCAAAACCCGAATCAGGATCCCAAATGAGACCTTGTTCTTTGTTTAAATTTTTAAAATTTATGGGTGGAGGTGGGGCAGATTTAGCCATAGAAACATTTGGGTTTAATGAATCATTAGGGGCTAAAATTGTCTGTGCTTCAGTAGTAGTTTTGTGTATAACTACATCTTCATGAGCAAAAGAAATAGCCGTAGGTTCAGTTGGGTTAGCTGAACCATCAGTGGCCAATGTGGAAGAGAAAGGGACGACTTCAGTGTCAGGGATATCTGAACCATCATAAGTCAAAGGTCTCTCAGAATCAGATGGTTTAGCTAATTCATCATGCAGGGTAAATACATGAGGCTCAGATTGTTTCGGTTCTGAGAGATCATATGTAATGGCAAAATCCATAGGATCAGTTCGGACTACTGAACCATCGAGGGATTGTGGCTGAACTGTGATTTTAGTTGGTGGTACTGAAACTTTAGCAGTAGTGGCAACATCTGAAGCAGGGGGTTGAAGTGCAATAGAAGGGTTGAGAACCATAGTCGAGATTGTGGTTGTCTCAACATCATTGGTTCGGAGAGCCTCAGAGTGTGAGGGAGATTTACAGTCGTCATTGGTAGTGGGTGATTTAGCAACTTTAACAAATGGGTTGACAAATTCATCATGAGTTGCAAAGGCAAACCCAAGTTCAGTTGGGATAGTTAAACTCTGTGTGGGCTGAAATAGTTGTGCTTCAGATTCGGTCTTGTGTTGAGCCGATACATCATGAGCAATTTTGGAGACCAGTAAACTAGTTGGGTCGACTAGATTACTAAGGGTCTGTGATGCCAGTGAACCAATGTAAGCAGGGGGGAGAGGACTTACAGTAGAGATTGGATTCATAATAATCAATTTGGCTTTTGTTGTTGGTGCTGAACATTCAATAGAGAAGTCTTTGGGACGAATATGTCGTTGTGAGACAGCAGCAGGTGCAGTAGTAGGGATAGAGTTAGAGGAAGCAGAAGAAGAAGACGGATTTGAACGCTTCAGCTTTTTTGACTTTATAGCAGGACTTAGATCAGATTGTCCTTGTGTAGTAGAAGACTTGCGAAGCAGGTGTTTCCTTTTCTTTGGAGCAGGGGAAGGTGCAACTGAAGGAGCACCAGGCTGTTCAGTAGCCTCTGAATCTGATGGTTCCTCAAGGGGTTTATCAGTAGTAGATGAGCGAGCTGAAATAGTAGGAGAGGTGTCCATCCTAGCATAAACCATCATGGCTTCAGTAAGCGGAATGGGATGAGCAGAGTTAATACTGGTCCAGACAGAGGGAGGCAGAGAAGACAACTCAACTGAATGTGTGGCTGAAGTATAATTGGAGCTTCGTAGCAGTTGTTGAAACAGTAGGGATAGAAATCGAGGAAAAGGAATATGGAGATTTCTCTTTTTCATTTTGACTTGGGTGAGAAGAAGATTGAAAACAAAGGCAGCATAGTCGACCTTTGCATCATACATCAATGCATGACCTAAACTCAGCACATTGTTAGCGATTTGATCCATTCCCCCAGTTTTAGCAGTCATACAGAAGGAGAGAATACTGAAAAAACCGCACCAGATAGTAGGGAGTTTGTTACGAACTAGGGTTTTTCCTTTGATGTAGGAAGTTGCAGGCAGCCTAAGATGATTTGGTGATTTGGTGAAAGGAACACAGGGAGACTCATCATCAGTGGGTAGATGAAGAGTTTTGGCAAGAAGGTATTTATCAATACGACATTTTTGCTTGCCGTTCAGCCAAGTAAAAGCAATTTTGGGGTTTTCAGTGTTCTCATCGATAACATTAGCAGTCATCCAAAATTCACATGGGAATTTGGGCGGTTAGAGCATAGTTGATCGAGCAATGTCGGAGAAAATTTATGAGATTGAAGAACTTAGATTTGGAAGAAACAGGAGAGAGGGACACTGAAATGTTGTTGGATTTGAAAACAATTTCATCATTGGAGATGATTGGTACAACGGAGGCTGTGAGATTAACACACACGGATGCTGGATGAGACATGATGAGTTAAGAGAGGAAAAGTTAATTCGCAAAGATGAAGAAACAGTAGAGAGAAGGATGAAGAAGATGAGAGAGTGTTATATAGGTTTAGATGTAGAGGGCGGTTAACAGAGAAAAGAGAGAACGGTGAGTTAAAAAAAATAGGTTCAAGTGAATTGATATTCAACCGTTCGATGAAACCGCAGAAACTAACCGTAGTTAACAAAAGAAAGTATTAACCTAGTTAAATTGTATATGTTTATAATTGTTATTTATTAACAGTTAATAATTGCTATCTGAAAGGCTGTTAATCAGGGTATTTCAGGAAAACAATATTAATTGAAAATAACTAAGAATTACATTGACTTATTAAATAAGGAATGCAATTAGAAACACAGACCAACTCATAGAAACATCATCCATTAAAATATAGATTAATCAATACATTTACAGTGGAGCATTCAACAAAAAAAAAAGCTAAAGCAAAAAGATGAACAAGAAATGCATCCATGCCAAAAGATGATCGCCAATGCTAGTTAATCAAGAAGATTAACAGCGATTTGAACAGCAGCGCCAAGACATACGTCATTGATATGGAAGGTGATGGTGTACATGAAGGGATAGTTGATGATAACAAATGTGATCTCCATGAAGAAAGCAGTGAAAGAAAGAAGAGGAAGAAAGTGAGGGAAGATTACAGAAGTGAGAAAGAAGTAGTGTGGATTAACAAAGAGATAAGCAAAGATAAATAAAGAGAGGAAGTAATCATTATTTTGAAAGGATACTGAATATGAAATGACGGCTGTAATAAATGCTACCCCAAATAAAGATAAACTGAGTTAAACAAATGAATACAAATCCAGCAGATATTTTATTAAGAGATAAAAGAATACTTACTTTGCAACTGAAGACTTTCAGATGAGAGGTTCAGTGAAATGTGGTTCAGTGAATCATAGTTCAGCAGAGAAGTTCAGTGAAGCATGTTTCAGTAGAGGAAGTCAGTCGACTATGGTTCAGTCAAAGATTCAGCATGCCAAGTTCAGAGACAAGAAATTTGAATCTTTCTTCATCTAGAGCTTTCGTGAATATGTCAGCTAACTGATGTTCAGTTGGAACAAAGTACAACTCAATATCATTTTTAGCAATGTGATCTCTGATGAAGTGCTGACGACCATCAATATGCTTGGTTCGCATATGAAGCACAGGATTGTTGGAGATGGTTATGGCGCTGGTATTATCACAGTAGATCGGAGTTTTGACCAGCGAAACCCCATAGTCAGCAAGCTGATGCTGAATCCATAAAATTTGAGCACAACAACTCCTAGCTGAAATGTATTCAGCTTCAACGGTAGATAACGAAATGGAGTTTTGTTTCTTACTTTGCCAGCTAACTAATTTTCGCCCAAGCATCTGACATCCACCAGTTGTATTCTTTCTGTCCAAATGACAACCTGCATAATCAGAATCTTAAAAACCCATTAGAGCAAAACCTGAGTCTCTGGGATACCAAAGACCCAATTGAGGAGTACCCTTCAGATATCTGAAGATCCTAGATACAGCAGACATGTGAGATTCTTTTGGATTCGCTTGAAATCGGGCGCATAAGCATGTAGAAAACATTATATCAGGTCTACTATCCGTTAAATAGAGTAAAGAACCAATCATTCCTCGAAAAGTGGGCAGGTCAACTGCTTTTCCATCATGATCAGCAGTTAACTTGGTTTTGGGAGCTATGGGTGTTTTCATTACTGAACATTCAGTGAAATTGAACTTGTTCAGTAATTCAGAAATATACTTCCCTTGATTAATGAAAATGCCAGTTTCACTTTGTTTAATCTGAAGCCCTAAAAAGTAAGTCAGTTCACCCATCATACTCATTTGAAACTTTTTGGTCATGATTCTTTCAAATTCTTTACACAAATTTTCATTAGTAGACCCAAATATTATGTCATCAACATAGATTTGAACAAGAAGTAAATCACCTTTTTCTCGACAAAGAAAGAGAGTTTTATCGATTGTACCTCGTTTGAAGCCCTTTTTAAGAAGATATGTTGAAAGAGTATCATACCAGGCTCGAGGTGCTTGTTTCAATCCATATAATGCTTTGTCTAGCTTGTATACATGATTTGGATATTTAGGATTTTCGAAACCAGGAGGTTGCTAAACATATACCTCTTCTTTCAGTTCGCCATTTAGAAAAGCACATTTGACATCCATCTGATAAACTTTGAATCCTTTATGAGCAGCAAAAGCAAGAAATATACGAATTGCTTTCATTCTTGCAACAGGAGCAAATGTTTCATCATAATTAATTCCTTCTTCCTGGCAGTATCCCTTGGAAACAAGTCTGGCTTTGTTTCGGATCACTACCCCTGATTCATCTTTCTTGTTCCTGAACACCCACTTGGTACCTATTACAGACTGATTTGAAGGAGGTGGTACGAGATTCCATACCTTATTCCTTGTGAATTCATTCAGTTCCTCTTGCATTGCTGAAACCCAATGTGCATCTTTTAAAGCATCATTAACCTTCTTGGGTTCAGTTTGAGAAATGAATTCAGCAAACATGCAAAAACCTGTAGTAACAGAAATTCTAGTACGAATCCCTTCATTGAGATCTCCAATAACTTGATCGATAGGATGAGCTTTAGTCCACTTGTTTTTAGGAGGTAAAGGATTGTCAGCTGGAGGAGGTTCAGTTGTAGTTTCAGAAATGGGAGAGTTTATTTCAAGAAAAGGATCAGTAGAAACTTCAGTCATTGAAGGAGACTGAAATTCAAGTTCAATCAGTGGTACTTCGTGATTGATAGGTTCAGGAATAGGTGTTTTTGAAGAAGTGTTTGTGAAAATGGGTATTGAAGGAACAGGAGGTATGCCGTTATCATCACAGTCATCGTATGCTGTTTCTGGTGACTGATCGGCTGAACTGTCTTCAAATGGTGAGGAAAGCAACTCATCCCAGTTTTCTAAAGAAGCAGTATTTTGATCTGAGTGTCTTGACTGAAGATCTAACTCATCAAAAGTGACATCCATTGTCTCAAAGTATGTATTGCTTTTGAAATTTAAGACTTTGTATGCCTTTGAAATGCTGGAGTACCCAAGAAATATTCCTTCATCAGCTTTGGGAGCAAATTTACTTGGATGATCCTTACTATTCAGGATAAAGCAAGTACTGCCAAAGATTCTCAAATGACCAACATTTGGAATTTTGTTGTGCAGCAATTCATAAGGAGTTTTGAAGTGCCTTTTGACCACCAGAGATCTATTTTGAGTATAACATGCTGTATTAATGCCCTCAGCCCAGAAGCGTAATGATATCTTTGCTTCAGCAAGCATAGTCCGTGCAGCTTCAATTAGTGTGCGATTCTTCCTTTCAGCAACTCCATTCTGTTGAGGTGTATATGCAGCTGAAAAATTCTGAATGATTCCATTTTCATCACAAAAGTCTTCAAGAGTTCTATTTCTAAATTCAGTACCATGATCACTTCTTAGCTGCTTAACATGAATATCGTACTGACAATTCATTCTGATGATAAAGCTAATTATGATCTCTGCTGTTTCACTCTTTTTGGACAGAAAGAATACCCAAGTGAAACGTGTGTATTCATCCACGATCACAAGAGTGTATTTCTTACCACTGAGACTTGGAGTGCTGACTGGATCAAAAAGATCCATATGAAGCAATTGAAATGCTTGATTGATCTGATCACAGTTCTTTGATTTGTGAACAGACTTCTTTTGCTTTCCTTTTTCACAAGCATGACAAACTTTGTCTTTCACATAATTAATCTTAGGCAATCCTTTTGCTAATTGCCCTTGTGCCAGTGTACTCATATTCTTGAAATTCAGATGGGACAATCTTTTATGCCATAACCAATGCAGTTCTTTAACAGACTAAGAAATGAAGCATACATCTGAGGGAGATATGACTGAATTAAAATCAAGAACGTACATATTATCGATTCTTTTGGCTTGAAGAACTTCAGTGTCTTCTTTGTTTCTGATAGAACACTTGTATCTCTTGAAAAGAACAGAATAGTCTGCATCACACATCTAGCTTATGCTTATCAGATTATGCTCGAGTCCAGTGACGTGAGCGATATTTTTGATGTGAATAACGCCTTTCTTCAACTGACCATATGCATCTGTTTTTCCACATTTTCCTCCACCAAATATAACTTTTGGACCATCAATAGGAGTAACTTTTGTTAGTAACGATTTGCACCCAGTCATGTGTCGGGAGCATCCACTGTCAAGGTACCAGGTGTTGTTTCCTTGACCTTCCTGCACAAAGTAACAAAGAGTTAAACCAATTTGTGAACCCACCTGCTGATGGGCTCAGAGGAAGTATTACAAGTAGCAACAGGAGCATTACATAATTTGGCTTCATGACCTCTAATACAACATTTGTAACACTTACGTGTACATTTGGTATTATTATGATGTTTGGCACTATCTTTTTGAGAACTAGATCTCGTTAATTCTTCTAGCTGGATCATCATGATCTTCAGTGTTGATTCAAATTTTTGAAAAATTTTCAACCTCTTTGACTTTGGTTTTTCATACTGAGTACTCTGAGTTTCAGATCTTTTAGACTTTTGACTGTGTTTTGAATGGTTAGATTTAAGTGAGGTCTCAGCTTTCAGATGTTCAGTGATGAATTGAACTGAAGGAGATTCAATTTTAACCAAAGCTATGGGTTTAGGTTCAGTGAAATTTGAAAGTTCAGATTCAATAATTGCAGACAGTTCAGATTCAGTGGATTTGGAAAAATCTTGCTGAGGATCATTCTGATTTTCAAAATTATCGGAGGGTAACTGTATGTTCCTAATTTCAGAATTTGTCTCCTCATTGAATACAGGAACATTACCATCTGCCTTAGTGAATCTTTTATAAAGCATATCTGAGTTCCCTATGTTTTCACATGTGAACTCACTGAAAAACATTTCATCAACAGTTTTACACTTTTTGCTGAATGAGGCAGTTTCTTTGATTTTTCCTAACCCAACTCTTTCTCTCTGAATGATCATTTGATGATTGATACTTTCAAAAGCAAGTTTGTTTGGACTAAGCCAGAGATCAATGAGGGACTGACGATCTTTGAGTTTATCGTTTGTTAAAGAAAGCTCAGTTTTAGCCATTTTTAGTTCATTTGCTAATAGCTCTAGATGACATTTCAAGGCACCAAGTAAGCAAACATATCATTTTTCTCATTTGAATCATAATTCTGAAAGTTTGATACCTTGTACATCATAGAGGAATTCCAGCCTTCAGCTGAACTCAATCGTTTAGCAGTAGCTAGGTCTTTCTTGAACTGGCTTTCAGTAGCCATCAGACATATATCGGGCTGAGCACACCCTGAAAATTCTTCTGCGAACATAGCTTTTTCAGATTCTTCATCATCATCAGAAGTGTCAGAATCAGTCCAGTTCAATTCACCAGCTATCATAGCCTTTTCTTTCTTCTTTTCAGACGAACTTTGATTTTTCAGCTTCAGTGCTTTGTACTTTGATTTGTACTTATCAGCCTTTGACGGATAACCCTTAATTGGAGTCTTGACAACAAAATTTGCAGTAAAGTGCCCCAGCCTGCCACACTTGTAACATTCCATTTTAGATTTATCAGCAGCAGATTTGAAGCTTCCTAACCCTGGGTTATTTTTTTTAGCCTTAAATTTCAAGAACTTATTGAAGTTCTTCATGATGAAAGCTCGTTCAACTTTGAACTCCGGATGACCCTCTTCATCAGCAGCTTCCCAGTCATTCTCTGTCTCTGTGTCAGAATCATCGGAGGATTGTTGGGTTAGCACTTCAGTTTCTGCTACAAGAGCTAAGCTCTTCTTAGCTGATCTCTTCAGCTCCAGTTTCTGAGCTCTAGTTTGCTCATCATTCAGCAAAATACCATACAGCTTCCTCATATCCAATTTTCTCAGCTTGTTGTTGGTTCTGAGAATTAAACACATAGTGTCCCACTCACTGGGAAGAGCATCTAAGAATCTGTTGAGAATTTGAATTTTCTCTCTCTCAACACTAGCTTCCAGCATATCATTCAGTAAACAAGTGAATCTGGTGTACACTTCAGTAAGAGTCTCAGAATCCTTTGCACAAAAGCTTTCATACTTCCTGATGACATTTGTCTTCTTGTTCTCTTTTACTTCTTCAGTTCCTTCATATGCTATACACAGAGCATCCCACATACCTTAGCAGTTTTCAGAGTGGATATTGTGTGATAGACATCATTTGGAAGTGAGATAGCAATGTTGTTTCGCAGCTTAGCATCCAAATTTACCTGTCTTCTGTCTTCATCAGTCCACAAGGTTCTTGGTTTTGGAAGAGATTTCAGTAGTTCACCTTCGTCACTCATGAGTGAGATGGTCTTTGGAATGATAGGACCACTCTCTAGAACAGACAAAGACATGGTATCCAGGTTTTCAAGATAGAGAAGCATTCTTCCCTTCCAGCTAGAAAAGTTTTCAGAAGAAAACTTTGGTGGTTTACCGGAGGACCCATTGTCATTATAATCAACTTTAGACATCTCGGCAGATCTCAAATTATTGAAGAAGTTCAACCTGCTCTGATACCAATTGTTGTTCCCATAATTATGAATAATACTAACTTAAGAAAATATTAAGTGCGGAAATAGTAATTATAAGAACAGTAAGAAATGTCTACAGTTTGTTAATATTAATATAACGAACTTTACAGACTAGAATTTAAGAAGAACAGACTTTTTAAATTCAACCAACACTCAAGAACAGACTTAAGAGAATACAGACGCACAAAGCTCTTCCAATATCTGAACAGAGAGAATTCGCAAGCACTCTCTTCTCTATTAAGAGAAGAGTATTTATACATTTCCCTCATCAATTTTAACCGTTGAACTAGTGACACATGTCACAATCTTGTAGATTGATGAGTAACAGATTTCCTCATGCATAACCAACTTGAAAGGGACAGCTGATGACGTCACCGATGGGACCATCTGCTGAAGATAAACTTTAGTAGACATAAACTAAAAGTTTCAGAGATGAAACTTTCAGCCCTTCAGATGAACTTTATTTGAGACGAGAGGCAAATCTTCAGAAATCTTCTTTTGCTGAAATCTTCTTAGAATACTTCAGCGCTGATGGAGTGTAAACAAATCAAGACTAACAGCTCCCTCTCTACTCAGTTTAGGCCAGACTCTACATCAATAGAAGCTTTCATCAATCTATCAAACTTCGAACACAAGATTCCAGTGATATCAACGGAGTTAAGGAACTATTCTTCTATTTGTCCACAAGATGCCAAATGTCTAAAGAAAATTCTTTTTGGACCACTATCACGTGAGGAAGTTCATCATACCTTTACTCATTAACGATCAAGAATCTAAAGGTTAAAGTATAAATGCTTCTTTTATCACAAAAGATTGGTCCTTAGAAGTTGAATTTGCTTCAAGTTGATCGTTTACGGTAATCAACTCCTTGAATGTTTGTCTGAATTAATACAAAAATATTTAAAAAGCAAAGGTCGGTATCTCACTATTGACAATATTAACAATTCTCTAGTTCAATCGGGACCAAACAAATTTTCATCAATAATATATAATATAAGCATGTATAGTTTAAGTATTTCTCTTTGCCAACAAATTAGAGAATCACTTTGGAAAAGCATATAGAGAAAATGGCAAATGACCAAGAAGGCAAGAAAGATAACATATTATTTGGCAATAAAGATAATATATAATTTTTCAATCGATAAACAACTATAAAAATATTTTGTTTGAAAAAAAATTTGTAGATTTCAATTTTACATAAAAAGATATTATAAATTATAGTTTGTAATAAAAAAGGATATCATTACAGAGTTGCGCTCCATATAGTCTTTATAAAAAGTGACATCAAAAGCGGAAGCGTACTCATGTTTAAAACTATTTCTGACAATAATACACACAAATGTACACCCATAGTTTGGTACCAAAAACCAAACATTTCAACAAACAAGCGTTACGTATTTTCAAAATACTTTTATAAAAACTAAGGTCAAACAGGAGCTTTACCCTTGCCTTGCTACCTGCAAAATATCACACATAGTATCTGATAAGCTACGAGAGCTTAGTGAGTTTACAAGACTGTCAATCATATAAACACATGTATATAATCACATATAGATAACACACGTGTAACAGGAACATGTTAGCTACTAGTTCTAGACCCAGGGTAGCAACATGAGCTACAATACTATACTAAATCTGAGTCCACTACTGCACAAAGCAGCATACCAAAAACACGTATGAATGTCACATGATTGTATTCTACTACAATAACACACTAGTGCACATATGAGTAATAGTCTAGAAGACTCACCTTGTAATCAGATTCTGCAGTTAACACTGTATAGCACTTGATGTGGGGGTCCACTTACGATCCTTACAATTGAGAAGATTACTATGTTGTTTTCAGAAACAAAACTTGTTATTTTCTCCTTGCTTAAAATCCAAAAGAAGAAAGGCAGAAGAGAGAATGTACGTAATTGGTGCTAGAATGTTTGAGAATGAATTGCAAGACTTTCTTTACAAGTCTTATATGTATTATACATGTACTAGAAAGTCAAAGATATAACCACAAGGTGACACCTCATGTGACACCTATTATGTACTTTGGCCAAATAACAATAATGGCCCCTTAACTTCTCACTTTTACATTTGACAATAACAATAATGGCCCCTTAACTTCTCACTTTTATATTTGACAATTTAAACCCCGATAGTTTTAATAACACATCTAATACATAATTAGGGGTAACCGAACCTGGGTGTTACAACTCTTCCCCACTTGAAATGATTTCGTCCTCGAAATCAACTGATAAAGAGTACTGGATTGTCACATATAACTTACTGTTCACGTTCATGCGTAAAATTTAACCTCTTTCTGTACTTTCATTGGACCTTCGCCAGTCCAATCCGTTTGTTACGCAAGGTTTTACCCTTTCTTTATAATAATGCTATTGGTTGTTCCACATAATGAAGTTTATCATCAATGATAACATGTTCACACGATATGAGTGTAAACTCACCTGTTAAACACTTCCTGAGCTTTGATACTTGGAAGGTGCTATGAATCTGAGGGAACTCTTTAGTTATATCTACTTGATAAGCAACTTTTCTCACATGTAATGATTCTGAATAACCCAATAACTCTCGGACTAAGCTTCCCTCTCTTTCTGAGTCTAATCACGTTATTCAATGATGACATTTTTTATAATACGTAGCCCCCACCTAAAACTCAAGTGGTTATCCCTCTTTATCTGCGCCACTCTTTTATCTACACTGGGAAGCTAATCATTATCCCACATATGCTAAATATGTTCTATCATTCGCTGTATCGCCTCTGTGATATCCGAATCTCTCTGATCCGCCTCACCACAACACTGTAGTTCGGCATCTTCTACCACATAAATTTAATAATTCACACAAGCATGAAGCATGCCTTCTAACGTCTATATCACTCTTTTACTCTAACTAGAACTGGTTCTGGAATCTGAGAGTGAACTTGGCATCCCTTTCTGACACAATGTGGACTACCACGTCATAATAAGACATAATTTCTCTCACATATGCATCTACTAATCATTCTGAAATATAATTCTCCCTCATTGAATTAACATGTGCACCTTTAGCCAACCTATCTACAATAACCTATATCACATCATGACCTTGTAGGGTTTCTGATATTCACTTTTTCACTTGTACACATTTAAAGAATTTGCTTCACATTTTTGGCTAGATCTTGTTTCATGCCTTGCTATCAATAAGCTACCTTCAGGTCATTATGCATTCGGGTAGTTCCAGGATGAATAGAGAATCTGAATCTATGGGTTTTATCCAATGAGTTATGTCTGACAAGTACTACCATAATCCAATACCTATATACAACCACATCTAACAAAACATCACAACTTTCTTTCACATGATTAGTTACTTACCCCTTTATTCACTTTTATTATGATTACCACTTTTGATCACCTTTGACTGAGCTGTTATTACCACATCTATTTAAAGGCGTTGTAACATTCACCTTTAATGACAGATTCTATATAAATATTGTTCTTGACTTTCTGCTCAAAGCTCCAACTCCAACATTAGTCATACCAGAATAATGTAATATTCAACGGTCATACTCCTTCAATAATTCTAATCAGTATTACTGCCATATGTTGAAGTTCTACTCATCCACCCATGATTTCAAATTCTTATGATCAATGTAAATTACACATAGTGTCTGCAAGTTATGTTAAAAAAAAACTACTGCTGCTAGCTCCAAGTCATGAGTTATGTAATTACTCCCATGTGGTTTCAACTGTCTCGAAGCATAAGTTATAACCCCTGCTAATCTCAACAAGTTTCTGGTCATTGTCCACCTTTGCTTTCGTACGGCTCACTTTTCCATCTTTATTAATAATATGACTCAAATTTTTTTTTAATTCACATTTAGAAAACTTGACATATAATTGTTCTCTCCTCAACGCCTGTATAACTTTTGAGATGTTTCTAACATTATATTGAACTCCTGGAATAAATAATAACATCGTCTATAAACACGATCACTAATTTGTCTATTACTGGTCTACACACTTTATTCATCAGATTTATAAATACTATTGGTGCATTGGTAAGGCCAAGAGGCACCACATCAACCCATGCACACATCTAGTTCTGAACACAGTTTTAAGAATATATTGGGTTCTAATCTTAAAGTGTTGCTGTAACCCGACCTCAAGTCGATTTTTGAAGCACACATTGTCCCCTCTGTATGTGATCAAACAATTCATCTATTATGGGCAAAGGATATTCATCCCTGATGATCAATTCCTTTAGTTCATGCTAATCAACACACGTATGAAAAATACTATTCTTCTTTTTCACATATAATAAAATAAGAGCACCCCACGCAAGACTAATGGATCTAACTATACCCCTTATATAGCAACTCTTAGAGTTCCTTCAAGAATTCTTACATCTTTGATGGCACAATTCTGTTCAGAGCATCTCGCTATCAGTGAAGCTCCCGAAAACTGAATCAATTCTAAATTCAATCTGTCTATCTGGAAATACCTCAGGTAGATCCTCTGGAACACATCATAATACTCACATATTACTTTCACATTTGCTACACTCCTCTGTTTCTTTTCTAATTTTATATCTACTATGCAAGCTAAAAGGCAATGTACCCATGATAAAGATACCTCCTAGCTTTAAAAACTGAACACACATATGATTTCCCCCTTTTTAACGTTATCACGTATAAAAAGTTCTTCCCCACTTGGGATATGAACTCATATCACTTTTTGTTCACACACTATGGTAGTCTGGTTACCACCTATCCAGTGTCTTCTAATTACTATTTGGAATCCCATCATAGTTATAGGTATAAGTTTAACAAGGAAGCTAACAGTATCTATTTCTATCACGTTCTGTCTGTACACATCTGATACTATCGCGGTTTAATCATTAGCTATTTCGACTTTTGAAAAGAGAACCTAGTCTCTCATATATATGATCAAATTTTATGTAACCACATTTGATTTTGTTCTAGCTTTCTCAGCCATGAGCTGGAAAGCTCTCCTCTTTTGGTTCTGGTATATCTCCATCTTCACTACTTTTTGAGGTTCTGAAAAGTATAGGGAAGGTCAAACTTGGTATAAATTCGGAGTCAGTAGGCGTTTTTGTAGTCCTTAGGCTAGAGTGTTCAGATCTATGACGTCCCGGCTGATAACAATTAAAACATGCTCTGACTGGGTTCTTGCAATCTTTGTTCATATGATGTGGTTCCCCCTCCTTCCCCTATTTCTCTATTCCCACTCTCTAACTCTGACTGCGTCCATCTTGGACTTTACGTTTTGATGTTTACTAACTTCTATAATTCCTCATATGTTAGACTTGGACACCATCATATGCCTGCACATTTGTATCTTTTCATTGCAACATATTCTGAACAAATATATCTTCTCCAAAAGTTTCACATTAATTTTTGGAACTGTTTCGGTTGTCTATTCCAACCTACGAAATCTATCCATAATTCTATTCACCCTTGATTGATGAATGATTATTCACTAAAAATCTCTTTTGAATTCATCTCACATCATGATCTCAATCTGTTTGTCACCTCTATATTTCACGACTCTTTCACTGGACTTCTCATCTGATTTGTCACATGTCTCTCTTTATGAGTAGGTGCATATGAACATGTATGAAATGTACCCTCGATCTATAAAATCTACTTAGGACTGGCAGTTGGATCAACTGGTCCATAGAACACTATGGTTGGCATGCCTCAAAGTCTCTGAATACGCAGACTTTTGATGCCTCACATATAATAACATTATGTTTAGGGTTAACTCCCTCCCCATCTGCAACTAGTCTTGTTGCCACCTCTTGTCTAACTATCTCTCGGTTCTGCTCTTATATCTGCTCTATCACTTCTGCAATAATATATGAAATATTCTGCTCCTTTGTTGTACTAAGTTCTCCTACAATAAACTTTATCATCGTAAGTTCTGAAACTTCCTGATTCGGATCTGGTACTCTTTCAAATCTAACATTTTGTACTCATACTAGAACTCTACCACCTGTATCACTGGTTTCTATTCTATCAAGCCAGTGGCTAAGGCCACTCTCTGACTCGTTTACTTCCCCAAAAACTCTTGTATTCACCATTATATAACTTACACAATTTTAGATCTCACAGGAAGATACATATAATCTCTGAATTCTAACTGAACTATACTCAACTACTGTCAGCACTTAGTGTACTGTTCTGGGAAAGCTTACTCAACATTTACTAGCTTTCTATTCTTACACACTACCCCTAACTTGATCCATAGGATATAGCCATGATTCTGTCAAGTTCTAGCATATACCATGCATTTGTAGTAGTACGGGTCCCCTTACTACTTCAAATTCACTATACATACCAAATATTACCTTTCACCACTCGACACGCTACTTCATAAGTTTGGGTCAATTCTCTTCATGATGTTTTTGTCTACACATATATCTAATCAACTCATGGCATACTCACATATAAAATATATGTTAACTCATGCTAAATTCACGTATAGAAGCAATTCATTTTAACTTCCCATATAAAGCCAACTCTTATAGATTGCACATATATATCACATGCTTACCTACTCACACAACAGATCAATTCATGATGATTTCGCATATAAAGTCATCTCATATAAGTTGCACACATATGTCATATCAATTTGTCACACATCTTATATACACATATGATTCTCACATGATACATATCACTGTGACTTCTTGTATACTAACCAAGCTGCAAGCCTCTGGTTTGACAAAACTTTAAGAACCAAGGTTCAAGTCCAGACTGTGCATAACACACATCCAGATCCCTCAAACCATGGCTCTGATACCAAGTTAAAATGCCCCAATTTATAAAACCCACATTTTGAACTAAATTCACCTCTGAAACACTTTTGAAAATAATCACATCTAAAATTACAACAAAAGCGGAAGCGTACTCATGTTTAAAACTATTTCAGACAATAATACACACAAATGTACACCCATAGTTTCGTACCAAAAACTAAACATTTCAACAAACAGGTGTTACATATTTTTAAAATACTTTTATAAAAAATGAGGTCAAACAGGAGCTTTACCCTTGCCTTGCTACGTGCAAAATATCACACAAAGTATCTCATAAGCTACGAGAGCTTAGTGAGTTTACTAGACTGTCAATCATATAAACACATGTATATAATCACATATAGATAACACACGTGTAACAAGAACATGCCAGCCACTGGTTCTAGACCCAGGGCAACAACATGAGCTACAATACTGTACTAAATCTGAGTCCACTACTACACAAAGCAGCATGCCAAAAACACATATGAATGTCACATGATTGTATTCTACTGCAATAACACACATAGTACATATATGAGTAATAGTCTACAAGACTCACCTTGTAATTGGATTAAGCAGTTAACACTGTATAACACTTGATGTGGGGGTCCACTTACGATCCTTGCAATTGAGAAGATTACTATGTTGTTTTCAGAAACAAAACTTGTTATTTTCTCGTTGCTTAAAATCCAAAAGAAGAAAGGCAGAAGAGAGCATGTACGTAATTGATGATAGAATGTTTGAGAATGAATTGCATGACTTTCTTTAGAAGTCTTATATGTATTATACATGCTCTAGAAAGTCAAAGATATAACCACTAGGTGACACCTCATGTGACATCTATCATGTACTTTGGCTAAATAACAATAATGGCCCCTTAACTTCTCACTTTTAGATTTGACAATTTAAACCCCTATAGTTTTAATAACACATCTAAAACATAATTAGGGGTAACGGAACCTGGGTGTTACAAGATCATTTTAAATCATGATCATGATCAAATCAATGGGAAAAACACGGAGGGGCATTTTCGTCAATGGAAAGTTTCATTAAATGACGTCACCTCCATACGTCTCATTCATTCCTTCTCCCCGTTCTAGAAAAACACCCTCGTTCGAGAAAATACCGTCAATCAGAAAAACCCTAAATCGAGTTTTCCTTCTCCAGCGAAGCTAAGAGTCGTTGATCTCTCCGGTGACGCTTTCAAAGGTTCCATTATTGAATCGAAAAAGTTTTAGCAAACTGATACATCAATGAAAATCTCATTTATCAATCCGTGAAAAAAAACATCCATCATCATATCACGAACTAACAAAATCGAATTCACAAATTACACGTCTTTGTAAATGGATATGAATCAAGAATATGCTGATACAAATGAAGACATGAACAGAAATCAAAACTCAGCCTCTGGTAAGAAAAAAACAACTCTGGTCTTATTTACTAATGAGCTTATAGTAGTACATAATCAATTGTGATTGCATATGTTCTAATATACAAATGGCAGAACTAGTAAAAAAAATTATGTGATTGCACATAATCACATGTGATTGCGTAAGTTCTAATATAAACATAGCAAAACTAGTAAAAAATTATGTAAAAATTATGTGTATAATCATATGTGATTATGCATATATCACGTGTTTGTTTATATAAAGGTTAAAATTATTACAATAACATGTTATTATGCATATCTCAAATTACCTAATCACATGTGATGTAATGACCAGAATTTCAAGGTAATATTTATAGAAAATAATTGGATAATTTTTAGACGGTTGGAGTCGTAATTAAAAAAAATAATAGGTATTTGTGACTTGAAGGTCATATTTTTGAAGGAATAAAAGAATGGGACTTAAGGGTTATTAAGAGGATACTTTGAGGATTAATTTGGTGATTACAAAAATAAGATTAATTAGGGTTAACAGAGAAATGTTCAATATAGTCCATACTTATTGCAGGGTTAACAGAGAAATGTTCAATATAGTCCATACTTATTGCATAGTCCTCAGGGACTAATCTTAGCCCTTGGATCAGCCCCATCAATGGTCCACATTGAATTTTAAAAATTTGGCGGAGTGGCATTTTCGTAATTAACATGTAATGATTTTACCATCACATGTGATTTTATAGTGAATCACATGTGATTTTATATTGAATCACATATGATTAAATATTATAATTTAGGACTATGTTTTTTATATGGACTATATTGAACACAACTCAGGGTTAACATCTTTAGTAGCCCACGATGATACGGCAGTCTCAAGTTTCATTGTGAATTTTTGTGTGTGTTGGGTGCTGCCAGTAGAATGAATCAAGGAAGAAGAATCAGAAAACAATCAAAGGTGGTTGTCGAATAATCATTCAAGTGCGTGCATCATTATCCCTATTACTGATTTCCAGTAAAATTAATGGTCTTGTTGGGCTTAATCTAGATTGACAATAAGCAAAACATGGTGACGGCAGACACGCGTAACCACCCCAAATTCGATGGTGAAAGTATATATTATATAAAAAATAAAAATAGATACGGAAACCGTGTGTATATGTCGGTTGTATAGTTATGGTTTTCGTAGGATTTGTGAGCAGGTGTTAGTACATGGGATTATTAAGAATAAGGTAGGCAATTAATGTTGAGGTGTGTGCTTGGATGTTCATGAAGGTCAATGGGCGGCATGCATGTGTAGGGGTATATGTATGTGTGTGCATGGTTTTAATTATGTTCTGGTGTGTAGAGTTGCTGCGCAAATTAAAATAAAAGGAAGAAGGTGAATGATGAGTTGTGTCTAAGGATCAAACTAAGAGTGTGTTTTCTTATTAGATACAATGTTGATGTATTTGTGTGGTTTTCCTGTAATTAATTACTCAGGCGTAATCAGTGGCGAATCTAGACTAAAAAAATCACATAATTCCTTAACTACGTCAAATCAATAAAAAAAAAAGTTAATAATTCATGAGTCGGGTCGGGTCTTTGAAAAACTAAACATATATCTAATAGTTATATTAATGTACTTAGAAATGTACCGGACGGGGTTCTATACAATAAATTTTCACATGATTGTATCATTATTAATAGATTCATAAACTTTTTAACGCTAAAAGTAGTAATAAAGCTAACTGTCCAGTTGATACATTGAGAAAAAAAAGTCGTGTTATATGTATTACTAACATCACCTATTATTTTTCTTACCACATTTGATTTTTCAGAATCATTTGTAAATGAACAAAATTCTTCTTTTTAAAATAAAGTTGAACAATATTAAAAAGTCCAAAACAAATAATAAAATTTAGGGTTTTGAAAATTTAAAAATATACTTATTTGTAATCAAAAGTATTACATGAAAGAATATAAACCTAACATTTAAAAACAAATAACATAAACTATTAGACTAAAATAAATTACCGTAAAAAGTATTTGCTAAAAGTTGGAAGTTTGATTATATTATTTATTCTTTATTAGTTTATTATACTAGATGAGATAGTTATAGAGTAGGCAACTAGACAAGGGCTCAAGGCTAAATGATGTAAAGCCTGCAAACCTCTTTTCACCATTTTCTTTGAATACTTTATTCTTAGATATCAAGTCTAAGAACAACAAACATCTTACTCACCATTTTTAAAGTTAGAAGATAAAGAAGCAAGAAGAAACCTGGAAACGAAGATTTGTCTCTACAAATCTACATACATCTTACTCACCATTTGGACTCACCATTGTTATCAGTGTAAGGTAGGTCCTCATAATTATTTAAGGTAGGTCATAAAAAACTTTCTATCTAACTTATAAAAAACTTTAAAAATTAGGTAGGTCCTGAGACCTACCTACCTATCATATAAATTCGCCCCTGGGCGTAATTAATACTGAGGCATAACGTGTGGTGTGTGTTGTGTTTGTTAATAGTGACAAGAAGTGGTGTGGGTGCATGCTAGGCGTCACTAATATGTTGGCGGTGCATGGTTAGGTGTTGCTAATGGACCCATATATTATACGTGTAACGTTAGTAACAAGTTTAGTTTCTTGTGTGGATGATAGTAGACTTGATACGGTAGTGGATTTAGACGCATATGTAAACGCCAATAATTATGACATAAACCAGGAGTGGATAAAGGGATGGTATAATTCGTGTTTGGACAATATTCGGACTTGATGTTGCTTATATCGTTATAGGTTAATTAGTTACGGGAGTTCGTCAGAGGCTTGGAGGAGTGCGACTGCTTCCTGAGGAATTCTCGAGGTGAATTCAATAGTTTTCTAAAACCGAGTACAATGACAAAACCATTTTTGAAAGGTTTTGCGAGTTTAACTTAAATGATTAATTCTTGGAATACAATACTTATTTGGGTATTTGATTCACTTTATTTGACATGATATTATATGTATATGTGGTTACTTTATCATAATTTATATTTTCTGTGCTACGAATACATGATGAATTTTATACGATTGTGGATTGAACTTAGTGGACTGGGGTAGGAAACGTACTTTCTCATTTGTGAATATGCGGACCTAGTAGGAAACGGGGACCTTCTAGGATAAAGTGCTAGCCATAAACAGGGCTGTCGGGTTTTCTAGACAACGTTGGCGGGACATCGTATACAGGTACCTTCTGTGTCTGTATGCTGGAGTGGTGTTGGCCAAACGGGGTGCTTGATCAAACATCACGTGGGTGTAAGGAGGAGATGAACAGGGGTTTCTGTTTGAACTTACATCTGAACGACAAAGCGGTACTTGTACTCGCACCGTTGGAGTAACGAAAGGGGAAATACTCTCGGGATTTATGTTCTTGGGTGGGAGTCGCGCTCCACTTGGTACATAGGTTGGCCGGGCACATGATTAGTGAAATTGTTGGTTTAGACTCTACGGTAGGAATACCTTCTCGACATATGATATGACACATGAGATGATTACGATTACGGTTATGACGTTTATCATATGATTAAATGATATGATACATGATATTATTACGATTACGATGATGATGAATATGAAATGATTATATGATGATTATAATTGATAGGATTGATATTTGACCCCGTATGTGGTACATGATTTTGGTTATGGGTTCGGCTTAAATACACGATGGGTCGGATGTGGGTAATTAATTATTTAAATATTCAACTTAAACTAATGTTTTATGGTTTCTTATTATAACTTATATTCACCAACGAGGCGTAAGCTGACACTTGTTTCTTGAAATGTGTCTTGTACTCGTGCAGGTGGTTTAGAGCTTGGCTTGGTGAGCTGGATTCACGTTGGGTAGATAGTTTTAGACTTTCAATAACAATGTATATTTAATATTTTAGTTATTATTGGAATGCTAACGGTTTCGGTCACGGTGTGACACTGTTATTTTGTTGGGTGGCATTTATTGCATATATGGTTTAAGACTTCCGTTGCAAAAGATAAATGATTATTTTAAAATTTTTGTTAAATGGCATTTTTGAAAATCACGATGTTACAAGTTGGTATCAGAGCCAGGCTGTGAGTGGGGGAAGGGTTGAAATAGACTTTTAATCCCATCTTTTGGTAGTAAAGGCCTAAGTTTAGGCAATGGGCTTTCTTACAAGTTGGTATAAGAGCGGCACTTCGACTCACAGCTAGATCGGCTCGAATAGGATTGAAATAGACTTTTAAGTGGGGGAAGGGTGAGTGAATGAGCGTTGATATGTTAATTATCTGTTCATATTATTGGATTAAATCCCATCTTTTGGTAATAAAGGCCTAAGTTTAGGCAATGGGCTTTCTTAAGAGTTATGTTAAAGTTTGTCCTACATGTGTTTTAGATGATAGTTGATATGAGGAAAATGATTCGTAAGCACGTATAAGAAATATGGGTGAATGATGCTTTTGTAGTAATAATATAATTTGGATTCAAGTGGTGTAAGGGAAGCTTAATTTAAGCACTTATGGAAATAATGTATAATCCTAAGAATGTGACAATATAGACCTCCTTGTGGAAATTCGATATGATAGATATACTACAATCGGATCATGGGTTATCAAGATGGTTTTGTTAGAATTTCAATATATCTATATCTTTATGCCTTGTCTAGATTCTTGTTTGAATCAATTAAACTACAAGTTTGAGTAACATATTTGTGTCCATGTTGTTGTCTCTGTTTTGGGCATTATGATCAATCCAATTGCACATTCCTTATGATTCCCGTATGTGTTCTTTGATGGTGAATGAACATCTGTTAATCTTGATGGAAATCGTATATCTCAGTGTGTACAATCAGGGACCATACCCTGTGTATATATAGGTTTGTATGTAACAGCCATAAAACATCATAATAGCAGTTTACACCCAGAAATTCTATACTTGTCACTTTTAGTCCATACACTTTCTTTTAGATACATATATGTACATATTGTTTAGTCCACAACCTAACAATTTCCCACTTGGACTATACAATGATGTACTTACATAACCAACACTGTATCTAAACCGAATTACACGTGTAAGTAAACTTTGAAGAAAGTTATCCAAATCAATCTCGTCCATTAGTGATAATAACAAAAGAACCAAGGGAACATTCGTTGTCAATATGCAACTAAACCCACAATGATTACTAATGCTATATCAACTAAATGACATAGATTAAGTGTAGGTGTGTAACATGGAAATTACATGTCAAATGATATACACATGCCTATTTCCAACTGGTCCAACTTTAACCAAATGAGATCAGAGTTCAAAATCAACTAAAACTTTAAAACCGTATGTATGATCATACATCAATACTCTGAGCATAAGAGTACAAATCTATAATGAATTCAAAGACCACATATTAACTTTATACCCATATAATTGACCATTTCTTGAAAAAATATGGGTGGTAATACCTTAGTAAGCAGATCTGCAAGCATAGATTTGTCCTTATATGCTCAATACTTATGTAACTATTTTGAACTATTTCCTTAACAACAAGAAACTTTATGTCTATGTGCTTAGACTTTAACGACTTTCTGTTGTTATTCGAATAAAGGACTGCAGCACTGTTGTCATAGTACAACTTTAGTGGTCTTTTTACACAAATAGTTATTTGCAGTCCCATAATGAAATTATGCAGCCATACTGCGTGATTCGATGCCTCATAACATGAAACAAATTCGACTTCCATAGTTGAGGATGCGATAAGTGTTTGCTTTGAGCTTTTCCAAGATATGGCTCCCTCAGCTAAAAGACAAATATATCCTCATGTCGATTTGTAACTGTTTTGGCATCCAGCAAAGACAGAATCAGAATACCCAATGATCTCAAGTTTTTCCGACTTTCCTGTAAGTGAGCTTAAAGTCCTTTGTTCTCTAAAGATACCTCATTACTAGTTTGGCTGCAACCCAATGTTCTCTTCCTGGATTGCTTTGGTATTTACCAAGCATTCCCACTATGAAGGGCAAGTCCGGTCGAGTAAAGACTCGTGCATACATCAAACTTCCCACTTGCTGATGAATTGGGAATTTCTTCCATATACTTGGAATCAACCTCATTTTTCGGACATTGCTTTAAGCTAAATTTATCTCCCTTAGAAACGAGAGTATCATGTGGCCTACAATTTTACATGTTAAACCTTTCTAGTACCTTTCAATGTATGCCTTTTGTGATAACCCCAGGATTCCTCGTGAATAATCACGATGAATCTGTATACCAAGCACATATGATGCTTCACAAAAATCTTTCATATCAAGCTGCTTTGAAAGATATTTCTTGGTTTCCCGAAGCATCTCTACATCTCTACTAGCAAGCAAAATGTCATCCACATACAGAACCAACAAGATAAATCAATTCCCACTGATCTTATGATACAACCAGTCTTCAACAGGGTTCACCTTAAAACCAAATGAGAGAACCACTTGATGAAACTTTTGGTACCACTGACGAGAAGCTTGTTTGAGCCCATAAATGGATTTATTTAGTTTACAAACCACTTGGTTTCCTTCTTTCGAAGCAAACCCCTTAGGTTGTGTCATGTACATGTTTTCCTCAATGTATCCATTTGAGAAAAACTGTCTTAACATCCATTTGACGTAGCTCAAGATCGAAACGTGCTGTAAGTGCCGTAAGAATTCTAAAGGAATCTTTTTAAAATACTGAAGAAAAGGTATCCTTATAGTCAATGCCTTCCTTCTGAGTAAATCCTTTAGCAATAAGACGAGCCTTATGTCTCTCCACGTTCCCTTGTGCATCGCGCTTGGTCTTAAATACCCATTTACAACCAATTGGTTTTGCATTTGAAGGCAATGGGACGAGATCCCAAATGTCATTGTCTTTCATAGATTTTATTTCCTCATTCATGGCATCTATCAATTTTTTTTAGAGTTAGAACTTTTAGTTGCTTGGCGGAATGTGAGAGGATCACTTCCCACAAAGCCCCTATGTTCTCGGAGAAATACAACATAATCATCAAGAATTGTACTTCTCCTTTCTCTCGTTGATCTTCTTAATGGCACCGGATTCTCTTGATATTGAGGATGTTGAATTTGACTTCTTGCTCTTCAAGAATAGATTGATGAGCAAATTGATGATCTTGATGCACATTATGATCATCTTGTTGGGCAGGGATAAAGTCATTTAACTTATCTTCCCCCAAATTCAATATCCTCAAAGAATCAAGCATTTCCCGTCTCAAAGAAGGTTCGAGATTTTGGATCGTAAAACTTATATCCTCTTGATCCTTTGGCATATCCTACAAGATAACTACTAACAGTTCTTGCGTTCAGCTTCTTCTCATCAGGTCTATAAGATCTGGCTAACGTCATCATGAAAATGCTACAAAATGTTTGCCGAACCTGCATTACTTGAGGTGGGTTTAGAGTGACAAGTTCATTTCATGAGATGTGAAGGATATAACGGATATTCAAAGAATGTGAAAAGGGGTTGAATAGAATGACTTGGTGGAAAAATGAATCTTATGTACACTTAAATATTAGGTATGTCGAAGTGTGGGTCAGGAAGTGATTGAGTGGTAGAGTTATTAAGCAGTTATGATCTATTTTAAACGATCTTGTGCTAGTGATTATGATTAGTTAGGATAGGATAAAAGGACGGTTGAAGCAACAACCCGAGTTTACAATACGATAAGGAACAGTAGATGTTGATTTGTGGATTCTTTTTATTCTCAGATTTAAAGTGTTAGTTGACGGTTGATTCAATTAAAATTTTAAAGTTTCCATTCGTCGAATTGAGGATCCGGTTAAATGGTTGACAGTTTCAAATTTCAGATTTAAAAATGTGATTTATATAGTTGTCATAAGTTATAAAGTGTGGTTCTTTGAATTAGGTCTGTGATTAACGGGAGAAAGATCTAACAACAACAAAAGATTCAAATGGGGCGTGTGTTGAACGATCGAACCTCGAAATGGATGGTATATTATGCATTGCTTCCTATGCGGATTCCGGGACGGAATTTTCTTAAGTAGGGGAGAATTGTAACGACCAGAATTTCAAGGTAATATTTATAGGTATTTGTGACTTGAAGGTCATATTTTTGAAGGAACAAAAGAATAGGGACTTAAGGGTTATTAAGAGGATACTTTGAGGATTAATTGGTGATTACAAAACTATGATTAATTAGGGTTAACATCTTTAGTAGCACACAATGATACGGCAGTCTCAAGTTTCATTGTGAATTTTTGTGTGCGTTGGGTGCTGCCGGTTGAATGAATCAAGGAAGAATAATCAGAAAACAATCAAAGGTGGTTGTCGAATAATCATTCAAGTAAGTGCATCATTAACCCTATTACTGATTTTCAGAAAAATTAATGGTCTTGTTGGGCTTAATCTAGATCGACAATAAGCAAAATGTGGTGCCGTCACGCGTAACCACCCCAAATTCAATGGTGAAAGTAAATATTATATAACAAATAAAAATAGATACGGAAACCGTGTGTATATGTCGGTTGTATAGTTACGGTTTTCGTAGAATTTGTGAGCAGGTGTTAGTACATGGGATAATTAAGAATAAGGTAGGCAATTAATGTTGAGGTGTGTGCTTGGATGTTCATGAAGGTCAATGGGCGGCATGCATGTGTAGGGGTATATGTATGTGTGTGCATGGTTTTAATTATGTTCTGGTGTGTAGAGTTGCTGCGCAAATTAAAATAAAAGGAAGAAGGTGAAGGATGAGTTGTGTCTAAGGATCAAACTAAGAGTGTGTTTTCTTATAAGATACAATGTTGATGTATTTGAGTGGTTTTCCTGTAATTAATTACTGAGGCATGAGGTGTGGTGTGTGTTGTGTGTTGTGTTTGTTAATAGTGCCAAGAAATGGTGTGGGTGCATGCTAGGAGTCACTAATATGTTGGCGGTGCATGGTTAGGTGTCGCTAATGGACCTATATATTATATGTTTAACGTTAGTAACAAGTTAAGTTTCGTGTGTGGATGATAGCAGACTTGATACGGTAGTGGATTTAGACGTATATGTAAAGGCCAATAATTATGACATAAACCAGGAGGGATAAAGGGATGGTATAATTCGTGTTTGGACAATATTCGGACTTGATGTTGCTTATATCGTTATACGTTAATTAGTTTTGGGAGTTCGTCAGAGGCTTGGAGGAGTGCGACTGCTTCCTGAGAAATTCTCGAGGTGAGTTCAATAGTATTCTAAAACCGAGTACAATGACAAAACCATTTTTGAAAGGTTTTGCGAGTTTAACTTAAATGATTAATTTGTGGAATACAGTACTTATGCGGGTATTTGATTCACTTTATTTGACATGATATTATATGTATACGTGGTTACTTTATCATAATTTATGTTTTGCATTCTACGAAATACATGATGAATTTTATACGATTATGCATTGAACTTAGTGTACGGGGGTAGAAAACGTACTTGCTCATTTGCGAATATGCGGACCTAGTAGGAAACGGGGAACTTCTACGATAAAGTGCTAGCCATATACGGGGCCATCGGGTTTTCTAGACAACCTTGGCGGGACATGGTGTACAGGTACCTTGTGTGTCTGTATGCTGGAGTGGTGTTGGCCGAACGGGGGGCTTGATCAAACATCACGTGGGTGTAAGGAGGAGACGAACGGGGGTTTCTGTTTGTACTTACATCTGAACAACAACGCGGTACTTGTACTCGCACCGTCGGAGTAGCGAAAGCGGAGATACTCTCGGGATTTATGTTCTCGGGTGGGAGTCGTGCCCCACTTGGTACATAGGTTGGTCGGGCACGTGATTAGTGAACTTGTGGGTTTCCTTGTGGGTTTAGACTCTACGGTAGCGATACCTTCTCGATATATGATATGACACATGAGATGATTACGATAACGGTTATGACGTTTATGGTATGATACATGATATGATTATATGATATGATACATGATGTGATTACGATTACGATGATGATGAATATGAAATGAATATATGATAATTATAATTGATACTATTGATATTTGACCCCGTATGTGGTACATGATTTTGGTTATGGGTTCGGGTCAAATACACGATAGGTCGGGTGTGGGTAATTAATTATTTAAAATATTCGACTTAAACTAATGTTTTATGGTTTCTTATTATAACTTATATTGACTCACGAGGCGTAAGCTGACACTTGTTTCTTCAAATGTGTCTTGTACTCGTGCAGGTGGTTTAGAGGTTGGCTTGGTGAGCTGGGTTCACTTTCGGTAGATAGTTTTAGACTTTCAATAACAATGTATATTTAAGGGTTTAGTTCATAAATGTATATCCAACTTTACACATTTTGCTATTGTGTGTACTGTAGTTTCAAACTTACCATTTGATGTATTAAACTTTTAAAAGAAACCATCTTAAATATTCTACCTGCTATATCAAGTAAAATGGCGATGTTGCATAGGTTTAGCTGACATGGCCATGACTTGGCAGCTTCCATGGTTTTTTCTTTTTTTTAAATAATTGTAAATAAAGTAAATTTTATAATAATAATAATAATAATAATAATAATAATAATAATAATAATAATAATAATAATAATAATAACATAGTCAATTAGTTTCACAGATTCAAGTCAAGATCAGGGGTATCGACTTCCGGGTCGTCATCAACAACGAAGGGCTTTACGGTTTAGGGCTTTTGGTAGGCATCATCTTCAGATCTGGGGTATCGACTTCAGGGTCGTCATCATCAACGAACGGCTTTACGGTTTAGGGCTTTTGGTCGACTTCATCTTCAGATCTGGGGTATTGACTTCAGGGTCGTTATCATCAACGAAGAGCTTTACGGTGAGTTTCCAGATCTAAGCAATCTGGTTAAGGGTTTCTTCATCTGTTCGTTTAGGTTTACGGTGAGTTTCCAGATCTAAGCAATCTGGTTTAGGGTTTCTTCATCTGTTCGTTTAGGGTTTCTCGAATAGTTGGGTTCTCGAATAGCTTCATCTGTTCGTTTGGTTCAAAGCTATGTTCATTTTAGGTTTCGTAATCTATAGTTCTGATCGATTCACGAGATGAGATTTGGTTCAATACTATGTTCTTTTTTGTTCTTGATTCACTATATGAGATTCTATTTTTTGTTCTTCCAGATCCATTCGATTAATAAATTTTAGATTTCATAATCTGTAGTTCAGATCGATTTTAGGTTTCGTAATGTGTAGTTCAGATCTATTTTTTGTTTTCTCATATCTTGTTGGATTATGTTCAACTAGGTTTCAACTGCTATGTTCTTCATCTCTTTCTTATTTTTGTTCTTCATCTTCTTCTTCAAAATATAAGAATTGTTGATGTGGAGTTGAATTTTATGACATGGCAATTAAAATAAATAAAAAAGTTAAAGAATTACCGGTTACCTGAAGAATAGGTAACCGGATAAACAAAATGGTAATTTTTTGAAACTTGGATACATCAAATGGTAAGTTTGAAAGTTCAGTACATACAATAGCAAAAGGTGTAAAGTTTGATACAATTTTATAAACTAAACCCTATATTTAATATTTTAATTATTATTGGAATGGTAACGGTTTCAGTCACGGTGTGACACTAATATTTTGTTCGGTGGCATTTATTGCATATATGGTTTAAGACTTCCGTTGCAAAAGATTAATGATTATTTTAAAAAATTTGTTAAATGGCATTTTTGAAAATCACGGTGTTACATGTGATTATGCATATCTTAAACTATATAATCACATGTGATTATATATATGCCTGTATAATCACCTGTATCATCATGGACCAATGTGACTCCTTTTTTCAATTTTCCAGCTTCTAATCAAAATACCACTATAAGACCGGTTAGAACAATATACTTAAATACACCAGGAGGAAGCCTATTCTATGTTGCAATTGTTGATCAGGTACTACTACCAGTAAAGGAGACCAGGTTTTGATCACTAGATGACTGTATTGAAATGTACAAATGTTATGCATATAACGGAGGGTTTGACATAGTAATGTCAACACAAAAAAAGACATTGTTAGGGTTAGTAAAAGACAAATATCTTTGGTGCGACAGATTTGGATTTCCAAAGAAGCCCAATGTTGACACCCTCAACAAAGAACAAAGTGTTAAACCGATTAAAAAAACAAATACAACGAAGATAGGATGCATGGCTCAAGTTAGTTTTGTTTGGTTATATGGAAATGGAGTTTTTGCTTGTTGACATTCAAGATAAACACAATCATGAGTTGATTCCTCTAGAGTATATGCATTTATCCAAGAAAAATAGAAAGTTAAAGTTTGCTGAACAGTTGTTTATACTCAATGCCTCAAATGCAAACATAGGTTCAACAAAAGCACACCACCTTTACAGTAATATGAAAGGCTGTGAACAATATGTCAATGGTACAGTTGATGATTTCAGAAACTGGAAGAGAGATTTGAATGTGTATATTAATGAAAGTGATTCTCAAATGCTTTTAAACATGATGGAAGAAAGGAAGAAATACACCCCTGGTTTCACCTTTGAGTACAAGGTTGAAGATAGTCAATTGCACTAGATTTTCTGGGCGGACGAAGTGGCAAAATACAACTACAAGGAGTTCAGCGACGTCATGTCATTTGATGCAACATATAGAACAAACATGTAACCCCAATTCTTTAAATCACATGTGATTTACTTGTTATTGAAGTTGATTAGTAGTAGAATCATAAACATTTATAGGTACAACCTCATGTTTGTCCCTGTCACCGGCAGAGACAACCGTCGTAGGTGTGTGACTTTTGCTACCGCACTAATAAGAGATGAGACCGCAGAGCCTTACACATGGCTTCTTAACTCCTTTATGAAGACATTCCAGAAAGAACCCCTTATGGTTATAACAGATCAGGACACATCTATGAGGAAGGCAATTGAGACAATCTTTAAAACCTCCAAGCATAGACTATGCTTGTGGCACATCACACAAAAGTTGCCATCAGAGGTAATCATTCTGTTAATCACATGTGATTTCCATATAGATTCACTTGTTAATCACATGTGAGTCAATACTGAAAATATGTATAAGTAATATGAATATCAATGAGTAACTAATCACATGTGGTTTACATATAGAAACACTAGTTAACCACATGTGATTTGCATACAGATTCATGAGGCAAGTCCTGGCATTGAAGAAGAGACAAAAAGAGACTTCAAGAGAAGATTTGACAAAATTGTTTGGAACATGTACATCGAGCCTACTGATTTTGAAGATAAATGGGAAAAGTTGATGGATGACTTTTCTTTGAAAAATTGTAGTTAGTTCAAGCAAATGTTTTACATTAGAATCAACTTGGATACCGGCGTATTTCATCGAAATGGAAATGTTTGGTTTGATGAGAACAACTTCAAGATCTGAGAGGAAGAACACATTTTTTGCAAACTTTATGAAACGAGGTGTTAGATTAGATAACACGTGTCATCGTGTAAAGGATCACACTTCTACACACCCAATTATAAGCAATTGGATTTTACCAAGTTATGTGTGTAAATAATTAATTAGTTAATTAATTATTGAGAGGAAAAATAATAAAAGTTATTTATTATTTAAAAGGAGTAATTAATATTTAGTTTAAATATTAATTGGATTAGTTAATTTTATAGTTATTAATTAATTATAAGCTCCAAGGGTATGTTTTGCAATAAGTTAATAGTTTAATTAAAGTTGAACTTTAATTAAACGGGCTTGGGCTTAATGAGGTTATTATCTCTATATACATCTCATTAATCCTATAAGGGATCACATTAGACAACTAATTGCAAAAAGGACAAAAACCTAATCCCCCCCTTTCCCTCTCCCTTCGTACGGCTGAACCCAACAGCCCAAGTGTTGGTGTCTGCCCACTGACACAAGTACAATGGTGTTACTGCTGATGAAGTGCGAGACTATTGGGTCACACGCCAAGGATTGATCCTGACAGTTTACTGATAAAGAGAGAAGGTCCAAAAATCAAATTGTTTGATTTTGGGGCTTCATGGTCGTGAGGGATGCTCCACGTGTCGTAAAGCCCACTGCCCAACGTTTGGCTCAACGACTGACACGTGTTGTGATACCTTCGGGTCTTAACGGCTCGTGAGAGGTCGTGAAGGGGTCGTAGAGGATGACGCCCTCACGAGTCACTCGACGCGGCACGGGCAGTGAAGGACTATGACCATTCGTGGCGCATTTTGTCTTCACGGGCCGTGAGAGGCCATGAAGGACTGTCTGCATGAAATCCTTATTTCTGATTGGGCCATCTTGTGGTCCAATGGGATGGGGGCTTCTAATCCGGCCAAATGGGTGTTATTGTGGTCTGGATCAGATGATACATGCATGAGACTCATTTTTACTCTCTCTTTTTCTCTCTTTGGCACCTACATGATATACACACATTATACACTAAGATTGGTAGTTCTTGAGTGTTATGAGTATTTCATTGGTGCAAGAGGATAAGGTTTACAGCTGTTCCAGAAGGTGGAGTCATTAAGGACGTTCACCGGAAGGGTACTAGCATACGGGGATCTTGGAAACTTGGTATGGATCATGCAATAGAGGAGGACACACTTGGGTTCTCGGATTCATCCCGAATTGTCATTTGTTGCAGCCGGTTTTGTGTAAGGTAAAGAGGTACTTTCAGCCCTCTTTCTGGTTCGTTTAGTTGCAATTTGGTTTTGTAGAAAGATCATCACTTTGGAACATGTATGGACCTGATTTTGTTCAGTTTGAAACTCGTGTTTTTGTGGCTTCCGCTGTGCCTTGTGCTCCATACCGTGTTCCAACAGTGGTATCAGAGCCAAATCTACAAACAAATTGCACTTGTTGGCTTGAAAACCGAAAATGAGCATTCTGTCCAGAATGTCTTCACGGGTCGTGAAGACTTGTTCTTCACGGTCGTGAAGACTCACGACCAGTCTCGTAGGGTGTTGGTCGTGAAGGCTCGTGGAGCTCATGGGCTTCACGGGCCGTGAGGGGTCGTGAAGGCTTCTGGGCCATGAAGGAGCTCGTGAACAGTGTTTTTGGTCCCTTTTGAAAAGAAAATAATTTTCGGTTTTAGCTACTTTCGATTCTGTTTTTCCAGAATCTGTCCTTTGTTGTTTGGACTTTGAAAAGCCCCATATGTGTCTTGATTTCTTACATTTATATGTATTGGGTGGTTTTTGGCATAAAATGCACACATGCATATACTTGTATTGTGTATATATGAATATGTATGCTCAAAGTGTTTGGGGTACTAATGCATATGTACAAGGATTGTTCACTTTGTGACTTGAGTGTTTAGCTTGGTTTGAACAATCTTAATCGAGATACATTTTGCATGTTTTTGTGTGGCACACCATGTTTTTGTTTCTGGTTCTTGTTTGATCCGGTAACACCTTGCCCATTATACCTATGTGTTGGTTGTTTGGTTGTATTTGATTATTCTTTCATTTGGTGGTTTTTACCACAATTGGTTTATAATAATTAAATTTATTCGGTCTTGTATTTTGTACTTTATTTTGGCTTGCATGCCGATTGCTTTTCTCTGTAATTGTTATATTAGCTTAGATTAGCATTTCGCTGCTTGCACGCCGTTTCTTTCATATATTTGTATGTATTTGTAAAAGAAGACCGAAGACAACCATCGAGAGTCGTGGAGGAGACGTCTCGGCTATGGTGGATCCGGAGGTTCATTGGAGATGACGGATTCAGTGGAAGCACTTCCAGCTGGGCCAAGTGGTTGTGTCCTTAGTTTGGCCTTGCTTTCCTCGTTTGGCTCACGGGGAAGGCGCGTAGGGTTTAGGGCCATGTTACCGGATGTTGCTTGTGCGTAGTTGTTTGTTTGTTTATTTTCTTGCGTGGTTGTTTAGTTTCTTCGCTCGCCTGAAAATTTTTCAAAATAATAAAACCAAGAGTTTTGAATTGGTTTACAAACCTCGTGCGCCACAAGACCACTTGAAAAACTAAATCCCGTTTTTCTCAAATGTAAATCACTCGCCTCCCGTAAGATGACACCACCAAAATCTAGTGAAACAAGATCGGTCGTCGACCTCTAGCCGAGGTCGGTTTTGCGTAACTGTGTGGAAGGTGCGTGTGGCAACTCGCAAGGGTCGGTTGTCGAGCTCTAGCCGAGCCGGCCATTCGGCTAGAGTACCACCGTGTATCTTGACGGTCGATTTACAATTCCAAGATTTAATACGCCTTGGTAGTTGTCGAGCTCTAGCCGAGCTATCAAAGCGGATTAATGAGGAATCGGTGAGGGAAAGGATCAAACATGCCAAATAGATGCTATGAGTATCGGTGGATCCCGCAAGTGTCTCAGAGTTGTAATCTCGGATTGCAATTGGTAAAGCGTTTACCGGCCTAAGTAGCTCCATGAAGTAATCCGCGGCAAACCCGTCATGGATTGGGGTACTTTGAGGTTCTTAGCCCTTGTTAAGATAATTTGGTTTTCTTAACCAGCTGGGTAATTATTTTTACGAGGATTATATCGAAATTAACTAAAACGTGTACCCTTTTATAGATGGCAAACATTAACGACAGCACACCAAACTTTAAACTTCGATTATTCCTAGAAAGGGAGAGACCATAGGAGTGAACTTTGCTGACTGGTATCGTGTATTGAGGATTGTCCTCCGTCACGAGTCAAAGTTGCACGTCGTTGAGGAGCCTCTTCCAGAGCCACCTGCTACTAACGCGAACTGGGCCACTCGATACGCTTCTGAGAAGCGTGTCAGAGATGCATAAGATATTTCTTGTCTCATGTTATCGACTATGAGCTTTGAGTTGCGTCAGCAACTTGAACGATTATGTGCATATGAAATCATCAACCGGCTAAAGGATATGTTCCCACAGCAGGTTAGACAAGAACGGTTTGAGTGTATAAAGGCTTTGGTCGGTTGTAGGATGCAGGAAGGTGAGGATGTAAATGTCCATTTCCTTATGATGAACGGATACATGGACCAATTGGAGAGACTTGGACTTCCAAAAGGGAGGGAGATTGCGGTAGATATGATCCTCCAGTCCCTGACCGCGTCTTATGAGAAATTTGTCAAGAACTATCACAAAGACAATTTGGAAAAATCCTTGATCGAACTTCAAGACATGCTAAAGGTTATACAGTCTTACATGGTTGAGAAGGATCGTACCTCGTCCACATCCACTTTGGCTACTAGGGAACATACTAGGAAGAAGGAGAAATTGACCTCAAAAGGAAAGCCTTGTATGACTGGGCCATCCGTAACTGTGGAGTCGGAGGACAATGAGATTGTGGCTCAAGATGATGTTCCACATGGGGTAGTTTGCTACTTTTGCGGAGAAATTGGAATTTGGCACCGTCACGCCTGCCCTAAATGCCTGAAATAGCTAAGTATCCTAAAGCGGAAGAACGTTAGCTCATCATCTTCAGGTACATTCATGATCAAACTCCATTGATCTTCTACTTCTAAATACTGGGTTTTGAACGCAAGTCAAAACGCTCACGTTTGTTACAAACTTGTTTGTTGCAAAGTGCAAGTGTTTATCAGGAGTAGGTAATGGATGCATGGAGAGCTGGACCTTAGAGACAGAAACATAGTGGTTTTCCCTAACTAAAAGGATTGGAAGAAGAGTCTTGCCATTCCATCCAGCTATACTATTACTTCATTTAGATCTTTGTCTTACGCCCTGTGTGGCAAGAAGCATTGTATCTTTTATGCCTGTGATGACGATGAATTCTACTTTGAATCATGTACTTGATATTGGTGGGAATTTATTTCAAAGTTTATTCATGTCTTGACATTTATAATAAGCTTTTGCTTAAGGAAGTAATGGAATGATTATGAATGATTATTGAATTGTTATCCTTATGATATAATTGATTTAACCATATAAACAAGACTTGCATCACCAAACTCCAAGTGGTTAGGAACTTGGAATCTTTTGACCATAGGTCAATTGTTGATTGAAAATCCTACTTATAAGGCTGAATAACTAACATATCCTGCACTTGTTAATGTGAGTGGAATAAAAGCTTGTTGGACTTCGTTGCACTTTTGTGTAAGGATCGATCAAGCAAAGTCATAAAGAATAACTAAGTATGATTTGTTACCTTTACCGATGATGGTAGAAGGGAAGGGTATGTCTAATTTATTAGATAAATGTCTGAAACCTGAGAGGTGTTCAAGACTCACCCGTAACAAATTTAAGATAAAGAGGGCAAGAGGAACTAAGTTACTCAAATCTGGCATGGTGTTGAGCATGTAGACTCTAGATTCCTCTACCATCATAAGAATTATGGGAATGTCTCATAATTCACTTCTCCTAGGATACATGTCTTACATGCATCGTCGAGTGGAGAAACGGAACATACTAGTTATGATTCTATTTGATGGCTTAAACTTAAGTAACCTGTTGAGTGGGTGTGCTTGAGTAATGATGAGCAATGTTCCTATATTAAATCAACAAAGATGGTCAAATTAGCTTCTAAGGAGATTTGACTAGAAAGAGTTCTTTGCTTGTCTATCTCATAGATTAAAGTTATCTAGTCTACATTTAATGGGAGATGGATGAACTTGAAGGATGTTAATACATTTAAATAGTTCTTCTAGGTTTCAGATATTCGGTTCATATCCTTTTGGGAACCGGGTTTGGTTGCTCGAAAAGTGAAAGGAATAACTGAAGCGTTCCAATGGAAAAACGTGAGATTTAAATAAAAGACCTGATGTTAGCACTAGCATTCAATCAGAAGTGACTGAAACTCAACATGGCTATGTTGGAGTATCTGGTATAAAGTTATTACTTCTTCATATGTCTGGTAAGAGTCATCATAAGACCTGAAGAGTATAATTTCTTATATCTGAGGACGATAATTTATTAATGATACGTTATGTATGCATCAACTACCGGAAGCTGTAGTGGGTCCTTGAGTCTGCTAAGAAGAGGAGCTTAGTAACATAAGATACATTCCATGCAGGATTTCCAAGTTTTGAACTTAGTTAATCCAACACCTAGGTTTTGAACTTAAGGTGTATATAGATCTTTTCGATATAAGATCTGCATGGATTAGTTTGTAGATAACTTCAAATACTGACTGGTAGGAATGGTTTCATGATGACTGACCATGGGAAAGGTATCATATGAAGACATTCGTCCAGTAGTTATGTTGAAGCTTACATAGACACTTATGGCATTTTATGGCAGTATGATGCAAAGACCGCATTCGGTCAGAGGAATTTAAATGAGGAAGTGATTATTACACTGTCCGTGGGTCTTTTACATCCTGAGTATCCTTATGAAGTCTACAAATATGGAGTCCTTTTGGGCTTAGAATAAATCTAAGTTTTGGAATCTTTGCTAAGAAAATCAAGTGTTTGAGTTTTCAGTAAGCAATGATGAAACTTGGATAGATGCTAGAGCTAGTGGGAGCGCTGTTGTAATCCTATTTGGTATGTCTAGAACATACTATGTTTTGGAGATAATGTCTTGATTTAGCTTGGATAGAAGCGTAAATTGAGAATTATGCGTTCATAATAAATATGGGATATTCAAAGAAGTTTGTGGAATACAAGAAATATGAGTATATGTTCTTGTGGTGATGTAATTAGAAGAAGCTTAAAGTGAGTTGATACTCTTGTGATGGCTTCTACTTTAAAGGATAACCGCCGATCTTGATTGGGGTTTGCGATCCTTCTAAATATGGTGTTGTTAATTTGCGTGTTTTTAAAGCATCGTTGACTCTATTGGGTTCTTTTTAAACAATGAGGGTACGATGGCTTATACACATTAAATTTAGTGAACCAAGCATTGTTTTCCTTATTGGGTTCTTATGAAACAATGAAGGTATAACTGCTTGGACAAAATGATCAAAATCCCATCAACGCACACTTTGGAAGTGGTTGGTTGTAGCAGGGATTTGATCACTGAGAACCAAGCATCGCTGACTCTATAGAGATCTTTATGAATATTATGAGAGTACGATGACTTATGCACATAAAATCATAAAACCAAGCATTCTATGCCTTATTGGGTTCATTGAAACAATGATGGTATAATGACTTGGATTAATGATCGTAATCCCATCAATGCACACCTGGTGAGTGATTGGTGAAGTGGGATATGGTCAATGTCAGGGTACACACGGATGACATCGTGGATGGTCCGTTTACTGAGTCATAGTGACAGTCTAGTTATGAATGTCATACTAAGGTCTGCATGAACTTGGCTTGAGTATGTTTTAGTCATGCTTTGGTATGTTTTAATCTTGGGAACATTAAGCAATATTGTGCTTCTACTTGTATCGATTATCAAAGGAGTTTGGTAATGCACGTGTAGCGGGTACTCTCAGTTAACCTTATTGTGTTCCAACTTTGCATGTTTTACCTCTTCCTTGAATGTGTTTACATTATAAATGTCCACAGCCAGTCATTCTTCAAGGGAAGGAAGTCTGAACGAAGGTTGAGGGAAGTGATTGGTCAAGTGTCCAATGGTGATTGGGACACAGGGACGCAATACTTCGCCTGTACTTGAAAGGGGTTTCAAGTGACTGGACGACCCACTCCTGAATTCACTTTGTGGTACTTGTCATGAGTGATTCAGGATGATAATATCAGTTCATCCTCATACTGGAGATGCATGTGTCTGCATCACTTTGCTTTGCTTTGCTCTAGTTGATTTCAAACGTAGTCTGTAACTGGCTGTTTCAAAGGGAGTAGCTTGGTAGAGTATGATCACTGTGGTGGGCAATGTAGTCAAAGAAATTTGTTCCTCTATTTAAAGAGATATCCCTGGCCCCTCGATGATTGCGCGCTGACACCAAAATGCATGGTCGTGCTCAAGTGTGCAATGATTTGTGTGATCGATTGGAAATTGTATATTTTGGTCACCACCAATCTCGATCGAGAAACATAATCTATAGGGCCTTCACATGGATATCGCGAACAAAAGGATGGTTGATCACTTATCTATAGGGTCATTTCAAACCTTTTGGTTGTATTTTGGTATTTGTCTATGGGATGACATACGTCGTACTGACTTTGGGGCAGGGATGCCTTGCTAGAGGCCACTCCCTGTCTGTGATACCTCTGGGTACGTTGTGTCATGTGCAAGTGGGAGTCTGTTGGTGTCTGCCCACTGACACAAGTACAATGGTGTTAATGCAGATGAAGTGCGAGCCTATTGGATCACATGCCAAGGATTGATCCTGACAGCTTACTGATAAAGAGAGAAGGTCCAAAAATCAAATATGTGGGGAGGCTTACGTGCCACTTACAAACCCTATTCTATTTCGTAAAAGTACTAGATTAGCGAGCCTGCGTGCCTTGGATCATGATGTAATTTTTATTTTTAGTTTTTAGTTATAGAATAAAATTATAGAATAGTTTTGAAGCCGGAGCACGAATAAAGGAGCTTGGAGATGGATTGGATGCTAGAACCAGTGGGAGCATTTCAAGATCATGCCATGTGTGTTGTTTATCCACTTAGTTTTTGGACCGTCGTGTTTTTCATGTGGCTCACGAAACCGACATTAGGTTTTGGGCAAGGCTATGACATGTGTTGTTTTATTTCTTTATATATTAGTATTATATGCGTGGTTGTGATTCCCACGATGAAATAAAACAAGGTTTTAATAATAGTTATTATTAAACAGTGATTTTACAAAAAACAACTGGCAAAAGTTTTATTTTAAAACTTTAAAATCCATTTTAGAAAAATCTTATATCAGTGTGCTACCCATCTAATGGTACACCTTTCTTGTTAAACGGTACTCGGGTGTCGGAAGTGACCAAATCTTGGGCATTCGGGTTCAAACCATTGCGGGAAAGGGTGTGAAAGGCTCTGCGATAATCGGGAGTCCTAGCCAGAGTTTACACTGTCTTAGGTGGTGCGATCTATTTTGGTGATAATCGGGAATCCCGCCCAAAATACACTAGAGGGACTAAAGCATGCACGGTTCTTGTAGCCGATGTCCCGCAAATCTAGGAGTTGTGTCCAGTTAGGATACGATTGGTATAGGTTTTACCTACCAGAAATAGCATTGTCCCGGTAGGAAGTGCCAAAAACTTGCATCGGGAAATGTGAAATATGGATCCTAGTCTAATAAGTTATTTTTAAAAGGTAATAATTATTAGAACACAATCATATTACTGAATCGGTTTTATCTTTTCTTCTTCGTGTAGATGTCTATATTATCTGTTATTCGGTTTTTTTTACCCGAAGAATCTCTAAGCCTTATCGTTGGCAAGTGGAAGCTTTCAGGTCCGAACTTCGCCATTTGGAAGATGCTTCTTAAGAATATATTAGATGCACAGAGAAAGCTATATGTCATAGAAACTTTGCCTCTAGGATGACCAGGAATAGATGCCCAGGATAGTGAGTATGATGCTTACTATCCGTATCTGGCTGATGAATCTGATGTTATGTCAATTCTCGTTCTCTCAGCTCCATCCGAGTTCACGGATGATCTCAAGGAGAAGTCATCTTTTGAGGTTGTTCAAGCATTAGAGGAAAGGTTCAAGAATAGTGAACGGGTATGTCGTTTCTTGCTAATGAAAGAAATTTTTTCGCAGAAAATGTAAGAAAACCAGCTAATTAGTGATCATCTTATTAGTATGAGAAGACTTTTAGATTGTTATGTGCTCATTGGATCAAAATCAAAGCAACATGAGCTAGTTATGCTTTTGTTCGGTTCTCTATCTGACCATTATCAGACCAAGGTAATGGACATCATTGGAGATTTTGATATGACTGTCGCAAGTTTGCACGAGACTCTTATGTGGATTAGCGATGATCTAAATCCAGAGGTGCTAGAATCAACATAAGTAGACCCTATGCAAGAGGATGACTGGTTAGAAGGGCTTGGAGATCTTTGTTGCCTAGACTGTGGCAGCAAGGATTCATGCGAGCACTCACTCGACATAGATCAGCTAGACATTGGTTCACCCAATGACTCAGGTATCTTTATAACAGATTGTCTTGTTACTTCTTATGAATAATGGGTATTAGATACCGGATGTGGTCATTGCATTTGCAATCACTTGCAGGAATTCAAGAGAAGTAGGAAGCTAAGACAAGGAGATATGGACCTGCGGGTAGGCGAAGGCTCCATGGTTGGTGCTGAAGCTGTAGGGACATATTGTCTTGGTTTGCCTTCGGGCATGGTCTTAGAACTAGAACCTTGTTATTATGTTCCTAGACTCATCAAAATAGTTATTTCATTTGATTTGCTTATAGACAATGGTTTTAATTATGTTTTAGATAGTAAAACTATTTCTTGTTTCAAAAATGATGTTTTCTATTTTAAAGCTATTTCTCAAAATGGTCTATATACGCTTAATCTGGATAACAACGACAAAGACATATATCATATAAGTAAAAGATCCAAGAGTAACTTGAATCAGACTTACCTCTGGCATTGTCGTTTAGGACATATAAATGAGAAACGCATAGAGAAACTCCGAGATGACGGAATTCTAGAACCATTTGACCTAGAGTCATATGATGTATGCGAATCTTGTTTGTCTGGTAAAATGACAAAGCAACCTTTCAACAGTGAGAATGAAAGGGCAAGTGAGCTATTAGGGATAATACACACAGATGTGTGTGGACCCTTTACTCTAGAGGCTAGAGGAGGATAACGGTACTTCATCACCTTTACTGACGATTTCAGTAGCTTCGGTTACGTCTATCTTATGAGATTAAAATCTGAAAATTTTGACAAGTTCAAACAATTTCAGAGTAAAGTACAAAATCAGTTAGACAAGAAGATAAAATTGCTTCGGTCTGACCGAGGTGGCGAATATCTGAGTCAAGAATTCGACGATCATTTGAAAGAATGTGGGATTGTTTCACAACTCACACCTCCGTATACACCTCAGATGAATGGTGTATCAAAAAGGAGAAATCGAACACTGCTTGACATGGTACGTGAAGGGTTTTGTGGGGTAAAAGACATATCATACATGCACAGCGGAATAAAAAACACAACCCCTTACAGTGATCTCATCTAACTCATATATGAACTAATACAGAGTAAGGGATAAAAATTATACTTTTGAGCAAACCAAAACTTTTCCTCAATCCTAGATTGCTGCAGGTTATCCACCGCTACTGCACCACCTCGAACGGGCTACTAGACCGCCTAAGGATTAAACCTTGATCCCCAATATGTGTGTGCGTGTTGCGTCGCCGCCGACCACCACCCTTGGTGGTTCGGTTTTCACCACGTCGCCGAGAGAGAGAGGGAGAGAGGAGTGCTTAGGGTTTTTCTTAATTTGTGATTACTTTTTAATGTTTCTAAGGTTAATAAGGTATATATATAGATATCCTTATTAAAGCCCAAGCCCGTTTAATTTAAAGCCCAGCTTTAATTAAACTATTAAGTAATTACAGAAAATACCCTTTGACCTTTCTAATTAATTAATAACTATTAATTAATTGGTCCCGTTAATATTTAAACTAAATATTAACTTCTCCTCTTTAAATAATATATAGCTATTATTATTTTTCTTCTCAATAATTAATTAAACTAATTAATTATTGTTACACACATCTAGGTAAAATCCATAAGGTTCTGATTGGGTGTGTAGCAGTGTGATCCTTTAGTGTCACATAGTATTGGACACGATGATACATGTTATCTATCTACGCACACAATCTAACAGACTCCCACTTGTGCAAGATAAGTAACACTCCTTGTACATCGTTGGCCTAAGGAGGTCCCTAGCAAGACGCTTAGGTTAACCAGAGTATGAGATCTCTTACATCTAGAGACATAATCCACTCCTTGGATTATCTTGATTTCTCCTTTTGCATCGCGATATTCCGTAATGTGAGTATTCGACATGGAGCAGAGATCTTATTAAATACTCAGATTTTCTCGACTCTGATCTCGACACTCTGCAGTACGGTTTGCCAAATGAAAAACTATCATTCTAACCGAGCGCGGTCACGCATTTTCAGTAGTATTATTCGTGGAGCAGCTCAGAAAATATCTCCCCTAAAAACCAGGTGCAAATTCCATCTTGACTATTTGCAATTTGAGCACATGGCTTCCGCTGCACCTAGACATGCCCCTTATGATCACCCTATTACGGCGTGACGTTAGAACACGCTAAAGTACATAATTTACCATGCCCCAAACCAAATATATCAGGTCTAAGGACAACCTATCAAGTTTACTTATGTTAATGCTCCATGAAGTAAACTCAATGCGGATCACCCCAATATTTATCCCCTGATAAATATCTATGAATATTTGGTCACAACCTTGTGCTTTTATTCATCCCCGAATAAATCATCAAATATTCATAATGCGTTACCTTCCTAATGTAGCTCCCACTACATTAAGTAGCTATGGGTATTTAGACAATTTATCACTTGAGTTGTCATGGATAAGTTTAAACATGCTAAAAATAGACAACTAGAAACAATTATGCAAATACTTCCTATTTCAATCCCATGAAATGTAATTACATAATAAAAGAGTTTCAAGTTACATCTATAGTAATAACCAAAAGACATGAACAAGCTGCTATGTTCTAAGTACTGCATTCCTATAGAACTTGCATGCCTCTCATGCTTAGCTCTAGCCAGCGGCTTCGTCAACGGGTCAGCAACGTTGTCGTCCGTCGGTATCTTTTGCAATCTAATATCGTCTCTTCCAATGATCTCTCGGATGAGGTAATATTTCCTGAGCAATCTTATAGTCCGCTGATGATCTCTAGGCTCTTTAGCTTGCGCCACAGCCCCTGAGTTGTCACAGAATATATCGATCGGTCTAGAGATACTGGCAACAACTCTAAGATCCGAGATAAAATTCTTCAGCGAGACAGCTTCCTTTGCCGCATCTCTTGCCGCCATATACTCTGCTTCTGTAGTAGAATCTGCTATTGTATTTTGCTTCTGACTTTTCCATGATATGGCTCCTCCGTTTAGGGTAAAGACAAATCCTGACTGCGACCTGAAGTCGTCCCTGTCGGTATGGAAACTAGCATCAGTGTAACCAGTTACACTGAGCTCATCCATCGAACCTCCGTAAACTAGGAATATGTCTTTCGTCCTTCTCATGTACTTGAAAATATTCTTGACGGCTACCCAATGGGCTTCACCAGGATTTTGCTGATATCTAGTCGTGACACGGATAGAATAGGAAACATCGGGTCTAGTACATAGCATGGCATACATGATTGAACCAACTGCCGAGGCATATGTTATCAATTTCATCTTGTCCTGATCTTGACTAGACACAGGACATTCAGCCTTGCTCAAAACCGCGCTATATTGCATAGGAATGAATCCTTTCTTGGATTCATCCATCTTGAATCTTTTCACGACTTTGTCAATATACGTACTTTGACTAAGTCCGATAAGCTGCTTAGATCTATTCCTATAGATCTTTATACCAAGTATATAAGCAGCTTCTCCCAAGTATTTCATCTGGAAACATTTACCTAACCAGGATTTTACTCCTTGTAACACTGGTATATTGTTTCCTATTAATAGTATGTTATCTACATACAAGACTAGGAAGGTTACCACGCTCCCACTGAATTTAGTGTAAACACACGACTCGAACTCACTTTTGGTGAAACCAAATTCTTTGATACGCTCATCAAAGTGTAAGTTCCAGCTCCTAGATGCTTATTTTAATCCATAAATGGATTTGAGTAACTTGCATACTTTATAAGGGTTCTTTGGATCTGCAAAACCATCCGGCTGTATCATATATACATCCTTTGTCAATTTTCCGTTAAGGAAAATGATTTTGACATCCATTTGCCATATCTCATAGTCAAAATATGCTGATATGGCCATAAGGATCATAATAGTCTTAAGCATTGCCACTAGGGAAAAAGTTTCATCATAGTCAACGCCATGAGTTTGCGTGAAACCTTTTGCCACAAGCCTTGCTTTAAAAGTATGCACTTTTCCATCCATGTATGTCTTCTTCTTGAAGACCCATTTGCACCCAATAGCTTTACTGTATTGAGGCAAATCTACTTACTCCCAGACCTGGTTGTCATACATGGATTGCATCTCTGCCTTTATGGCTTCTAGCCATTTCTCAGATTCTAAACCTAAGGCAGCATCTTGGTAGGTAGTGGGTTCTAAAACATCCCCTTCGTCTTGAGCAACTAGGAATCCCATATACCTATCTGGCTCATAACGAGGCCTACTAGACCTGCGAAGGTCTTGTGTTTGCACCTCTTCCTAAACCACAGACTCGGGTTGGGATTCAACAATTCTCTGTTGGACCACAGGTTAAATTATATGTGGTGGTGTAATCTCCTCCTCTTAAATTTCTTGAAGCTCTATTTCTTTTCTTGGAGTATCTACGAGCAACAAAAACTTTGTTCTCATCTGGGTTATAGAAATAGTATCCCATGGTTTCCTTGGGATAACCCACGAAGATACACTTATCTGATTTGGAATTGAGTTTATCTGTGAATTTTCGCTTAACATACACCTCCCATCCCCAAATCTTGAGAAAAGACATTTTGGGTTTTTTCCCCGTCCATAACTCGAACGGTGTCTTTTCAACCGATTTGGTCGGAACCCGGTTCAGCATGAACGCCGCTGTCTCGAGTGCGTGCCCCTAAAACGACAATGGTAGTGAACTTCGACTCATCATTGATCGTACAATGTCAAATAGTGTACGATTCCTCTTTTCTGACACACCATTCATCTGAGATGTATACGGAGGTGTGAGTTGTGAAACAATCCCACATTCCTTCAAATGATCGTCGAATTCCTGACTCAGATATTTGCCACCTCGATCCGACCGAAGCGACTTTATCTTCTTGTCCAGCTGATTTTGTACCTCATTCTGAAACAATTTGAACTTGTCAAAACTTTCAGATTTCAGTCTCATGAGGTAGACATAACCGAACCTACTGAAGTCGTCAGTAAAGGTTATGAACCTCCGGAGGCTAGAGGAGGATACCGGTATTTCATAACCTTTACTGACGACTTCAGTAGGTTCGGTTATGTCTACCTAATGAGACTTAAATATGAAAGTTTTGACAAGTTCAAACAGTTCCAGAATGAGGTACAAAATCAGCTGGACAAGAAGATAAAGTCGCTTCGGTCGGATCGAGGTGGCGAGTATGAGTCAGGAATTCGACGATCATTTGAAGGAATGTGAGATTGTTTCACAACTCACACCTCCGTATACACCTCAGATGAATGGTGTGTCAGAAAGGAGGAATCGTACACTGCTTGACATGGTACGATCAATGATGAGTCGAAGTTCACTACCATTGTCATTTTGGGGACATGCACTCGAGACAGTAGCGTTCATGCTGAACCGGGTTCCAACCAAATCGGTTGAAAAGACACCGTTCGAGGTATGGACGGGGAAAAAGCCCAAAATGTCTTTTGTAAAGGTCTGGGGATGTGAGGTGTATGTTAAGAGAACATTCACGGATAAACTCAACCCCAAATCAGATAAGTGTATCTTCATGGGCTATCCCAAGGAAACCATGGGATACTATTTCTATAACCCAGACGAGAACAAAGTCTTTGTTGCTCGTAAAGGGGTATTCTTGGAGGAGAAATTTCTTAACTCAGAAACTCCAAGAAAAGAAATAGAACTTCAAGAAATTGAAGAGGAGGAGAATATACCACCACCGATTATCGAACCTGTAGTTCAACAAAGAATTGTTGAACCTCAACCCGAGTCTGTGGTTGAGGAGGAAGTGCAAACACAAGACCTTCGCAGGTCTAGTAGGCCTCGTCATGAGCCGGATAGGTATCTGGGATTCCTAGTTGCTCAAGACGAAGGGGATCTTTTAGAACCCACTACCTACCAAGACGATGCCTCAGGTTTAGAATCTGAGAAATGGCTGGAAGCCATGAAGGCAGAGATGCATTCCATGTATGACAACCAAGTTTGGAAGTTAGTGGATTTGCCTCAACACAGTAAAGTTGTTGGGTGCAAATGGGTCTTCAAGAAGAAGACATACATGGATGGAAAGGTTCATACCTTTAAAGCAAGGCTAGTGGCAAAAGGTTTCACGCAAACTCATGGTGTTGACTATGATGAAAATTTTTCCCCAGTAGCAATGCTTAAGACTATTAGGATTCTGATGGCCATATCAGCATATTTTGACTATGAGATATGGCAGATGTGTTGGGGTTCGTGGTACAAAGCAACGGAAGCATACAAGGTCAAAAACTAATTTTCAAACATAAACAAGACCACATGGTGAACCCCATCAATGGATCTAACTCTACAACCAAGTTATGCAACTACAACAGAAAAGGGAGAAGAGATTTTATACCCCTGATATCTCTGGAGTTGATGTAGATCAAGAACCGAGCTATGGCACCTTCCTTGCTCTGTCGAAGTCCACCCCGGGAAAACCGTGATCCACTCGTACTAGCGAGCCATCAAGTGTCCTACACCATATGGAGACACTATCTCTGGAACAACAACACTAAAGAACTCCAGGAACTCTCTATTCTCGGCTCTCTCTCACACACACACACAAGAACAACACCAACAAGTTTTCTTAAGTGTGTGTTTTTTTTACCTTAACCAACTAGAGAGAAAAAGAGAGAGTGAATGCATGTAAATATAGATCTCATCTGGCCTCAATAAACTCCCAAGGCCGGCCATAAAGAAATCCAAGCAATCCACATGCATTGGTGGAGAGTGGAGGTGAAAGGAATAAAGTTGTAATCTGCCAGACGGGTTAGCGCCGCTAACCGCCCAAACGTAGCGCCGCTAACCACTTAAGGTTAGCGCCGCTAACGCGGCCAAGTTAGCGACAACAGGGTTTAGCGCCGCCAACCCTTCCTGATTACCAACTATCTTTAATTATTCATTTCCAAACCTCCCTTTTAGGTTGTTGTCAAGATCAACCCCCGGCGTGTGACCCGATAGGCCCATACATCATTGGTAGTGATCATTTGGCGTACGTGTGACAGTGGGCATACACCAACAGACTCCCACTTGCACATGACTCTACGTACCCAATACATCACAGACAAGGAGCGGCCTCTAGTAAGACATCCTGCTCACAAGTCAGTATGGGTTTTGTCTTCAGCACAAAAAACCAATCTGCAACCCATGTGAAAAGGTCCTATCGATAAGTGATCAATCATCCTTTTTGTTCACGATATCCATGTGAACACGAGACATGGTACTTAGTCATTCTCCGTTCGTTCACAATTATGTTTCCCGATAGAGATTAGTGGTGACCAAAACTTGCAAGTTGCAATCAGATTCATTAATCATTGCACACTTGAGCACGGCCGTGCATTTCGGTGTCAGCGACCAATCATCGAGGGGCCCAGGGATATCTCTCTAAACAGAGGAACAAATTCCTTTGACTTACACTGCCGACCACAGTGATTATACTTTGCTCAGCTGCTCCCTTTATAACAACCAGTTACGGACTGCGTTTGAAAACAACTAGAGCAAAGCAAACCAAAGTGATGCAGCCACGTGCATCTCCAGTCTGAGGATGAACTGATATTATCATCCTGATTTACTCATGACAAGTACCACAAAGTAGAATCAGGTGTGGGTCGTCCAGTTACTTGAAACACTTTCAAGTACAGGCGAAGAATTGCGTCCCCGTGCCCCAATCCCCATTGGACACATGACCAATTACTTCCCTCAGTCTTAGTTCAGACTTCCTTCCTGTGAAGAATGACCGACTGTGGACATTTAGAATGTAAAACATTCAGGGAAGAGGTAAAACATGCAAAGTTGGAACACAATAAGGCTTACTGAGAGTACCCGCTACACGCGCATTACCAAACCCTTTTGATAATCGATACAAGCAGAAGCTCAATATTGCTTAATGTTCCCATAAGAAAAGCATATCAAAATATTACTAAAACGAACTTAAGCCAAGTATATGCAGGCCCTAGTCTGATATAAAATCACTAACCCGCTACTATAGCTTAGTTCACGGATCCGCCACCATTGCTCTCCGTGTGTACTCTGATTATGATCGTATCCCTACTCCAACCAACCACTTCTAAAGTGTGCGTTGATGGGATTATGATCAATTGTCCAAGCCGTTATACATGCATTGTCTTAAAGGAATCCAATAAGACAAACAACGCTTGAAACTAAAATTTAATGTGCATGAGCCATCATACTCTCATAGTTTTCATAAAGATCTCTATAGAGTTATTGATGCTCTAAGAATAAAATCTTATTTGCTTAAGCCATTGTACTCTCATAGTTTTCACAAGGATCTCTATAGAGTTACTAATGCTTTAATATCAAATCTCATGTGATTAAGTCATCGTACTCTCATAGTTTTCATAAAGATCTCTATAGAGTCACCGATACTTTAATAATCACATTTACTAACAACACAATATTTGTAGGATCACTAACCCCAAACGAATTGGAGGTTATCCTAAAACATAAACTATAACACAAAGTAATAAATTACTTTCATATCTAATGATCAACAAGAACATATCTCAATATTTCTTGTACTTCACAAATTGCTTTGTTAATCCTTAATGGACGTATAATTCTTGACTCAAACTTAAAGCCAAACATGATCAAGACATTATCCCCATTATTGCATATGTCCAAGACATATCACATAGGATAACAACAGCCCTCCCACTAGCTCTGACATCTATCCAAGTTTCATCGTTGCTCATTGAAAACTCAACCGCTTGATTTTCACAACATGAAACTTAGATGTTTGTTGAAGTTCAAGGCAGTATTTCTCTATGTATTGTAGATATTACATGGATACTTTTAGATGTAAAGCACCTTCGGACAGTGTTACCAACACTTCCTCATTGAATTCCTATTACGGAATACGGTCTTTGCATCGTGCAGCCATCAAACGGCGTAAGTGTCCGTGTAAACTTCAACATATTCACTGGAAGAATGTCTTCATATGATACCTTCCACATGGTCAATCATCATGAAACCAATTCCGACCAGTCAGTATTTGAAGTTATCTACAAATTAATCCATGCAGATCTTTTATCCAAAAGATCTATTTACACCTTTTGGACTCATCTAGGTGTTGGATTATCCAAGCTCATCCTTGAAATCCAGCATGGATTATAGCTTATCTCATTACCTTTCCTTATCTTAGTAGACCCAAGGTCCACTACAGATTCCAGTAATTGATGCATACGCAATGTATTATCAACAAGTCATCGTCCTCATGTATGTAATACATTTCCGGTCTTATGATGACTATTACCAGACTTATGAGAAGGTAATATCATAATGCCAAGTACTTCAACATTGCTATGTTAAGATCCAATCATTACTGATTGAATGCTAGTGTCAACATCAGGTCATTATTTAAATTATACGTTCTTCCACTGGAATGCTTCAGTTGTTCAATTTGCTTTTCGAGCAACTTACCTCAGTTCTCAAAAGGTTATGAAAAGAACATCCAAAACAAAGAAGAACATATTTAAATGTATTAGCATCTTTTAAAGTTCATCCATCTCCCACTAAATGTAGACAAGACAACTTTAATCCATGAGGTAGATAAGCAAAGCTGTCTTTCTAGTCTAACCTCCATGGTTGCTAATTTGACCATCTTTGTTGTAATTAAACAAGAACATTGCCCGTCACAACTCAAGTACACCTATCTGTCAGGTTACTTAAATCTAAGCCATCAAATGGAATCATAACTAGTATGTTCCTTTTCTCCACTTGGCGATCCATGTAAAACATGTATCCTAGGAAAATTAAATTATGAGACACTCCCATAATTCTAATGATGAACAAGGAATCTATTATATCTCAACATCTCATAAGACTTGAGTATTTTAGTTTCCTTTTTGCCCTCTTCACTTGTTATGAATTTGTTACGGGTAAGCTTTGAATACTTCTCAAGTTTCAAACACTTTTCTAATGCCCTTTTCTTCTACCATCAAAGGTAAAGGTAACAAATTTATACTTAGTTCATCCTTATGACTTTGTTTGATTGCACCTTACACAGAAGTGTAAGCGAAGTCCAACAAACTTTTATTCCTTCCATATCAACTAGTGAAGGACGTCACAGGTATTTAACTTTATAAGTAAGATTCAACATCAACTAATAGCTTTAAGCTAAAAGATTCCAAGTACCTATCCACATGGACCTTGGTGATGTTAATCTTGTTTATATGGTTAAATCACCAATGCTTATAAGGATAACCAATCAATTAACATTCATGATCATATTATTACTTCTTAAGCAAAAGCTTATTATTTATGCCACGACTTGAATAAACTTTGATATAAAACTCTAAACCCACAATTAAACAATTCAAAGTAACATTCATCGTCATCAGTAGCATAAAAGATATAATGCTTCTTGCCACGCAGGGCGTAAAACATCTATCTAATGAAGTAATAAATTAGCTGGTAGGAATGACAAGATCTACTCTTCCAATCCTTTTAGCAAGAGACAAGCACATAAGCTTCTCTTCACTTCTTCCAGCTTTCCATGCATCATCGGCCTACTTCGGATAAACACCTACACTTTGCAACAAACAAGTTTGTAACAAATGTGAGTGCTTTGACTAGCGTTCAAAAACCTAGTCCTTTGAAGTAGAAGATCAATGGAGTATAATCATGAATGTACCTGAAGTTGAGGAGCTAACGTACTTCCGCTTTAGGATACTTAGCTCATTCAGGCACTTAGGGTAGGCGTGACGGCGCCAATTTCCAATTTCCCCACAAAAGTAGCAAACTACCCCAAGTGGAACGTTATCTTGAGGCACAATCTCATTTGCCTTAACTTCCACGCTTATGGTAGGCTTAGTCAAACCAAGCTTTCCATTTGAGGTCAGTTTCTTCTTCTTATGTTTTTTATTCCCAGTAGCCTTAGCGGGTATGGACGAGATTTGCTTACCTTTGGTCATGTTCAACTCAGCAGCCTTTAACATGCCATGTAGCTCACTTAAGGACCATTCCATATTGTCTTTGAGATATTCCATGACGAACTTCTCATAAGACGTGGGCAGGGATTGGAGAACCAAGTTCACCATCAGTTCCCTCCCTATAGGAAATCCAAGTCTCTCCATTTGGTCCATGTACGCCTTCATCATAAGGACATGAACTCTTACATCCCCGCCTTCCTGCATCCTACAACCGACCAAAGCCTTGACATACTCAAAAAGTTCTTGTCTAACTTGCTGCGGGAACACGTCCTTTAGCTTATTAATCATGTTGTACGCACTCACATGCTTGAGTTGCTTTCGCAGCTCACAGCTCATAGTCGACAACATGAGACAAGAAACATCTTGTGTATCTCTGACACGCCTTTCCCATGCGTATCTCGTGGCCCGGTTCGCATTGGTAGCAGGTGGCTCCGGAAGAGGCCCCTCAAGGACGTGCAACTTTGACTCGTGTTGAAGGACAATCCTTAACACACGATACCAGTCAACGAAGTTCACTCCTATGAGTCTCTCCTTTTCAAGGAACAAACGAAATGATAGTTTTGATGTAGTGTCGTTAAGATTTGCCATCTAAAAGAAGAGTACGAGTTTTAGTAAGTATTGATATAATCCTCGTTATGATAATTACCCACTTGATTTAAGAAAACCAAATTATCTTAACAAGGGCTAAGAACCTACAAAATACCCCAATCCATGACGGGTTTGCCGCGGATCACTTCATGAAGCTATTTTAGGCAGGTAAACGATTTACCAATTGCAATCCGTGATCGCAACTCTTAGACACTTGCGGGATCCTAGGTACTCGCAGCACCCATTTGGCATGTTTGATCCCTCTCACACCATTCCTCATTAATCCACTTTGATAGCTCGGCTAGAGCTCGACAACTACCAAGGCGTTTTAATTCTTGGAATTGTAAATCAACCGTCAAGATACACGGTGGTACTCTAGCCCAATGGCCGGCTCGGCTAGAGCTCGACAACCGACCTTGCGAGTTGCCACACGCGCCTTTCTCACAGTTACGCAAAACCGGTCTCGGCTAGAGCTCGACAAACCGATCTTGTTTCACTAGAATCGGGCGGTGTCATCTTACGGGTGGTGTGAGATTTACTTTTGAAAAACGGGTTTTTGTTTCTCCGGTTAAAACACTTTTAACCAATTCTTGTCTATGTGGGGCGCGGAGTTTGTAAACAAGTTAAAAACTCTTTGGTTTTATTATTTTGAAAAATTTTCTAGCATGCGAAGATCCTAAACATCCATGCAAGAAAAAATAAACAAAATAAAATCAACCACGCATGTAATATAAATCCGGTAACGAGCCAATCCTATGTGCCTTGCCCGTGAGCCAACGGGCAAGACTAAGTCATCTAAGGACTAGACCGAATGACTTGATGTGTGCTCCTCCCACTCGATCCATTGCGTCTCCTATCGACCTCCGGATCCAAGCTTGCCAAGACACCCTCCATGGTTCTTGATGGTTGCTTCGGTTCTCCTTTTACAATTTACAAAATTTAAAAGGAAATGGCATGCAAGCCACAATTTCTATTCTAAGCTAATACTACAAATTACAAAGAATACGAAATCGGCATGCAAGCCGTTAAAATATACAAACCGAATAAATTAAATTATTACAAACCATTATGTGGTACAAACCACCAAATGAATGAACAAATTAATTTAAACAACCAAACACATCACATAGGTCTCAAAGGCTCAAAATGTTACCAGATACACATACTACAACCACATACAAGAAATCACAAACTACACATGGTGTGCCACACAAAACCATGCAAATCTTATATGTCTTGGTTAAGATTATCAAATCACTCAAGGCACAAATAATCCTATGTACATATGCATTAGGAATTTTAAACAATTCAAAATTCCATAGTCATATGTACACAATGTAAGTATATGCAATTAACCATTTTCATGCCTAAATGTTAATCCACATATAAATACATCAACCAAGACATAAGGCAACTTTAATCTAATCACAGCTCAAATCTGGAACAATTCCAGCAAGTACAAATAGCCCAAAACTCCAACAAAATTGATTTAAGGCAAAAACCATGCATTCTGCCAGTAAGGGGTTAGCGCTGCTAACTATAACGAGTTAGCGCCGCTAACTCAGTTTAGCGCCGCTATCGCGAGACGACATTAAAACAAGTCAGTTTAACAAAGAGGACTGTTGACTCCGACTTTAGCGCCGTTAACTAAGGTTTAGCGCCGCTAACATTGAAAAGTTAGCGCCGCTAAACACTGGACAGAACCAAAAATCACATTTTTCGTATTTTCTTGGCCATCTAGTGCAAAACCAGTGTAGAGCTGGCTCTGATACCACTGTTGGGGTTCGTGGTACAAAGCAACGGAAGCATGCAAGGTCAAAAACAAATTTTCAAACATAAACAAGACCACATGGTGTTGGGAAATTCGCTAAGTTATTGAAACTGTTGAACATGCAAAGGTAAAAACTGTTAGAGTGTTTTGGTGATAACAGTTGTAACTAACAATTGCTGCAAGATTTACAACTGTTAGTTCAAAAGTTCAGAACTGTTAGTTGGCAAAGTCAACACTGTTAGAAGACCTTGAAGCTGAAGACTGTTAGAAGTCTAAAGAACTGTTGTGTTCATTAAACAGTTTCTGTTGAGCTATATTTGGAAAATCCTATCTTAGAAGATATCTCGAAATACTTTGAAAATTATCAAGATTATCTCAGAAGATAGAAGATTACCTAACTGTCAACAATTCAAGGAGGATCAAGAGTCTATATATTCTTCATTAGATGATCAATTGACAATGACGACTTGATCTCATTATTCAAAGCATTTGTTCTTATTGTTATTTATTTTTCTGAAAGTGTTTTAGCCTCTAAGTTTCTTGTTGAAACCTAAGAACAGTCTGTGTTCTTCGTCTAACAGAATAAGTTAGATTGGGGGTGAAGTTTGTTTTTTGTAATCATTCTGGTTGGTTAATAAAACTACTGTTTGATTGAATTAATCTTTGCTTAAAACCTTCTTTAATCAATTAAGTGTGATTCCGCAACTTCTTAGTTGATTGTGATCATAGTTAAAGATTAACTTTTATATTACTCTGATTTATTATTTAAAAGTTAGTTCTTGTTATTTGATATAATATATCCGATCCTGACAAGTGGTATCAGAGCCTTATCATTAAGGTTCCTTTGATCACCAGTTGAAGGTCTTTGCTTTACCTTGCTTTATTTTTTTTCAAACTATTTTTTTTAAATCAATTTGTTTCAATGGATTCGGGAGGTTCTTCTGATAACAGTGGATCAGGGTCCAACATTCGTGTTCCCATGCTCAAACCATCTGATTTTGAGATGTGGAAACTAAGAATTAAACAGCATGTCCAACTAATGGACTATGATGTTTGGCAAATCATTGAAACTGTTCCTACTAATACCATTGAACTGGATGAGAATGGAAAACCAAAGAAGAAACCACCACCAAAGACAGATGCTGAAAAGAAAAGTAGAATGATTGAGATGAAAGCCCTCAGCATCCTTCAGATTGCAATTCCCAATGAGTATCAACATCAATTCAAGAAATTTGATGATGCTCATGAACTTTGGAATGCTCTGGAAAAGAGGTTTGCTGGGAATGCTAGTTCTAAGAGAAACCAAAGAGATCTTCTTAAACAAGCCTATGAGAACTTCACCAGTGGGAAGAATGAGAGTATCACCCAAATCTTTGATAGGTTTTACAAACTGGTGAGTCAACTGGAGAGTGCTAAGGTTAGGCTTGATCAAGATGAGATAAATAGAAAATTTCTTAGGTCTCTAGGTGATGAATGGACTGTGTTTGCTGCACAATGGAGAACCAAGGATTCTCTTGAAGACATAGAGTTAGATGACCTCTATAATAGTTTGATAGTGTTTGAGGGAGAAATAGAGGGAAAAAGAAAAACTGCTATCCCTAGTCATAATGCTGCTCTCCTATCTTCCTCAGGTATGGAATCAAACCATTCATTAACTAACTCTCTTGATAGTGGTGCAGGTACTAGTTCTGGTGTTGGACTAGATATGAATACTCCAGATGCAGTTCTTGAAGCTTTTCTTGCCAGCCATGCTCATTCAACCCTCACCAATGAGGATCTTGAACAAGTGCACCCTGATGATCTTGAGGAAATGGATCTCAAATGGCAGATGGCCATGCTTACCGTTAGAGCCAAGCGATTCATTAAAAGAACTGGAAGGCAAAATATGAATTTCAGAGCTGATGGCAAGGCTGGATTTGACAAGTCAAAGGTTAGATGCTTCAAATGTCAACAACTTGGCCACTTTGCAAGAGAATGCAAATCTGGTGGACAAGTTCAGAATCAAGGTCAGAGGCAAACTCAGAACCATACCTCCTCAGCATTGGTCTCACAAGAAGGCCATGGATTTGATTGGAGTGATCAAGCAGAGGAGGCTACCAGCAACAAAGCTTTGATGGCATTGACTGACTCCTCCATCAAGATGGATTCTCCAGAATCTGAGGACATACAGGTATCTTCTAAACTATGTCCTGGTGAATGTAGAGCTATTGTTAAGAGATTTAGAGAGCACAATAAGAAAGTATGTGCTGCTCTAAGTAAAATGGAGGAGAGAAGGTATGAGTATACTGCTGTGATAGAAGATTTTGAAAAGAAAATTAAAGACTATCAGGCTAATGAACTGCAAATGGACTATGATAGAAAATATCATAAGTGGGAGAAAGAGCAGTTTCAAGATGAGATTGATAGTCTGAAAAAGAAGTTAGTTGAAAAAGAAAGCAAGGTGAATGAACTCACAAAGAAATTGGAGGGTGTGGACATTGATCTTGGAATGTTCAGGGCTGCAAACCTTAAGCTTGAGACTCTGCTACAATCTCAAGTGAGAGACAAGGTGAAAACTGGCCTAGGATACAAACAAACCCCACCTCCATACAACCAAAACTACATAACTCCAATGTCTGAGGTAGCTGACAGATATGTTAATGAACCTTTGGAAGATGAACTTAAGTCAGCTGATCCAAAGTTTGAGAGTTATGAAGATGAAGTTGTGTCAGTAGTAAGTGTTGAAGATAATGAGGAAGTTGTGAAGAAGGATGAAGGTATTCCATATGAAAATCACATCCTGTGTGAGCCCATTCCCACAAAATCATCTTTACAACCTGTGGTGTTTGTAAAAGCATCCACTGAACCCCTCACCAATGAGCCAAAATCCTCAAAAACTGTTAACTCTATTAGCAGTTCCACAACTGTTACAAACAGTCCCCATCTTTACACTAACAGTTTCAACAAGAACCCAAACAGTTCTAAGCTAAAAAACCCAACTGTTAGTACCAAAGCCAAAGGAAAGGAGAAAGTTGGTGAAGTTGTGTATACTAGGAAGAAGAAGGAAGTTACAAAACCTCAGGCTAAACCCAAATCTAAGAAAAGGCATACTGAAGTGCCTGCATGCACATGTCAAAAACATGGTGTCCAAAAGTTTCCTCAATCTGCAGCTGTTAGAGGAAATCAAAGAAATAGGAACCAATTCTGGTCACAAAGAACTGGTTTACCTATTGTAAAAACCAAAAAGTGCTACATTTGTGGAAGATCTAATCATTTAGTTCAAGACTGTTACTATAACCCACAGATCAATGGCACTCAAAACAAAAGTCCCAAAAGACAGAATAACAGTTCTAAAACTGTTAAGCCAAAACTGGCAAACAGTTCTAAAACTGTTACATCCAAACCAACTAACAGTTCCAAAACTGTTTTAGCAAAACCAAAAACTGCTGGTTTGGCTTGGATGAAAATTCAAAAACAAACTGATTCTGGAGAAGGTAAAACTGTTCTTCAAACTGAAAATCAAAAGGAATCACAAGTTGATTCATCTGTTTTACCAACTCCACCAGCTGTTTGTTCAAAGGTATCCACTGTTAATCACAACAGTTGGAAACCACATGTTCTTACAAAGTATTCATCACACAAATTAGAGAAATCTAAGTTGGATGAAATCAAAAAGAACCAAACTCTGTTTAAGTATTATGACTTGAACGGTGTACCCAAGACCTGCATGGCCTGGGTACTTCCTGCTACTAACTGATTTTATTTGTGCAGAGCATTCATAGGGCCAATCATGGATCTATCTGGCATGTGGATAGTGGATGCTCAAGGCACATGACTGGAAATCCACAATGTTTGAAGGATTTAAAAAGAATCAATGGAGGATTTGTAGCATTTGGAGGAAATCCAAAGGGAGGAAAAATCACAGGTAAAGGAGCTGTTGAGGCAGGTACACTTACATTTAATGATGTTTTCTTTGTTGAACAGCTTAAGTACAATCTGCTAAGTGTATCTCAAATCTGTGACAATGGAAACAAAGTTTTGTTTACAGATTCAGAATGCATTATTCTTTCAAAAGATTTTAAATTAAATGAGAAGGATGTTCTTTTAAGAACACCTAGAAAAGATAATGTATATTGTCTTGATCCACAAAAGATTGCTAAACAGAATGTGTTAAGCTGTTTACTCTCCAAAGCATCTCATGATGAGTCTGCCATTTGGCATAGGAGGATGTGTCACATGAATTTTAAAACCATGAACTTGTTAGCTAAAAACAGTTTGGTAAGAGGTTTGCCCCAAAAAGAGTTCTCATGTGATGATCATTGTGTAGCATGTCTTAAAGGCAAGCAACACAAAACTTCTTATAAGACCAAAGAAGTTTCTTCTATTACTGCACCTTTACAATTGTTACACATGGACCTTTTTGGTCCTACATCTGTGATAAGTATAGGGAAGAAAGCATATTGTTTAGTCATAGTTGATGACTTCACCAGGTTCACATGGGTTCAATTTCTTAGAACAAAGGATGAAACAGCTGAGTTAGTTAAGTCCCTTATTCTTAAAATTGAAAATCAATCTGATTTGAAGGTAAAAGTCATTAGATCTGACAATGGTTCTGAATTTAAGAACTATGAACTAAACAGTTTTTGTGAAAGTAAAGGTATTGAAAGACAGTTTAGTGCTCCTAGGACTCCCCAACAGAATGGAGTTGCTGAGAGAAGGAATAGGACTTTGATAGAGGCTGCTAGGTCAATGTTAGCCGATTCTAGACTTCCAATGACATTCTGGGCAGAAGCAGTGAACACTGCCTGCTATGTTCAGAATAGAGTACATGTAGTCAAGTCCAAAGGGAAAACTCCTTATGAGTTGTTTCTCAAGAGAAAACCTTTAATCAACTTCTTCAAACCGTTTGGTTGTCCGTGCACTATCCTTAATACCAAGTCACAGTTAGGCAAGTTTGAGAGTAAGGCTGAAGAAGGTTTCTTTGTAGGATACTCCACTCAAAGTAAAGCTTATAGAGTTTTTAACAATGTCACTAGAATCATAGAAGAGAGTATGAATATCTCTTTCAATGAAAATAGGATCAATATTGCAGGTAATGGACCTGATTGGTTATTTGATATTGATGCATTGTCTAAATCTCTTTCTTTTGAGTATTCTACTGAAACAGCTACAGGTACCCCAACAACTGTTGGTGAAAGTCATCAAACATCTTCCTCCAGCCCAAACAGTTTTGATACTGTTAGCTCAAAACCAACAACTGTTGGTTCAAACAAAGTTACTGAAGACTTTGTTGTGATTCCTATGCTTCAACAAGAGTTCTCCAACGTTGTTGATCCATTGATGGATGCTGAATCTTTAAAGGACATGGAATCCCATGATCCTCAACATCACACTGACTCTGCTGATCAAGTGTGTGATAACGCTGAAAATTCAAGTGAATGTGAATTTGATCTATCTAATCTAGGGGATGAACTGACTGAAGAATACATTCCTACATCATGAGTTCACAAGATTCATCCAATATCACAAATAATTGGAAATCCAACCACTCCTATCAGAACAAGAAATATGCTGCAAAATGAAAATAGTGGTGTGGATCTTGCCCAATTTGACGTGAATGCTTGCTTTTTGTCTCAAATAGAACCAAAGAAAGCAATTGAGGCATTGAAAGATCCTTCATGGGTAGAGGCAATGCAAGAGGAGCTCTTACAATTTCAAATTCAGCAAGTTTGGAAGTTGGTTGAGCTTCCAAGAGGTAAAAGAGTAATTGGCACCAAGTGGGTGTTCAGAAACAAGAAAGATGAAAGAGGAATTGTTATCAAGAACAAAGCAAGACTGGTTGCACAAGGCTACACACAAGAGGAAGGAATAGACTATGATGATGTTTTTGCACCTGTTGCAAGGATTGAAGCCATTAGGATATTTCTTGCTTTTGCAAGCTTCAAAGGATTTAAGGTGTATCAAATGGATGTCAAGTCTGCTTTTCTCTATGGCACTATTGATGAGGAGGTATATGTGTGTCAACCCCCTGGCTTTGAAGACTCAAAGTACCCTGACAAGGTATATAGGTTAGATAAAGCCCTATATGGTCTACATCAAGCTCCTCGAGCTTGGTATGAGACATTATCATCCTATCTCCTTGAGAATTGTTTTAAGAGAGGCACAATTGACAAAACATTGTTTACAAAGATTTCAAAAAACAGAGATTTTGCTTGTTCAAATCTATGTTGATGATATAATCTTTGGATCCACAAATGACAGCTTGTGCAAAGAATTTGAAGTCATTATGCACAAAAGATTTCAGATGAGTTCAATGGGTGAACTCACATTTTTCTTGGGATTACAAGTCAAACAGAAGCCCACTGGTATTTTTCTAAGCCAATCTAAGTATGTCAAGGACATATTGGACAAGTTTGGCTATCAAGATGTGAAGCTGGCAAGTACTCCAATGGAAACACACAAACAGTTGGGAGCAGATTCTGAGGGGGAGGATGTTGATATACACCTCTATCGATCAATGATTGGTTCATTAATGTACTTAACTGCTTCTAGACCTGATATAATGTTTGCTGTTTGTGTTTGTGCCAGGTTCCAATGCAGTCCGAAGATGTCACACCTGTTTGCTGTAAAGAGAATCTTTAGATATCTCAAAGGCCAACCAAAATTGGGACTTTGGTATCCTAAAGATTCACCTTTTGATTTGGTGGCATATTCTGATAGTGACTATGGTGGAGCCAATGTGGACAGAAAATCAACCTCTGGAGGATGTCAATTCTTTGGATCAAGGCTGGTCTCATGGCAATGCAAGAAACAAACAACAGTTTCAACTTCAACAGCTGAGGCTGAATACATTGCTGCATCAAGCTGCTGTTCACAAGTGTTATGGATCCAAAATCAGCTTCTGGATTATGGTTTGTCTTTCTTAAATACTCCTATTTATGTTGATAACACCAGTGCTATTAGCATAGTTAATAATCCAGTGAAGCATTCTAAAACCAAGCACATTGAAATCAGATTTCACTTCATAAGAGACTGCAATGAAAAGAGATTAATCCAAGTTATGAAAATTCATACTGATGATCAATTAGCTGATTTGTTCACTAAAGCTTTTGATGTGAGCAGATTCAACTTTTTGATTTCCAACATTGGAATGATTAACTTGGACTAACAGTTGTTCATTATTCCATGTTTTTCACACTAACAGTTTGCAACTGTTAGTTACGTTTTCTAACAACTGTTATCCTTTAAGTATTCAGAGAGGGAAATGCAATTTCACACATCATTTTTGGACATATCTGCTGACCTGTCTCACAAACAGTTCTTCACACTCGTGACTGTCCTTGTTATGAGGTAAAGGTAAATTCACTTTCTTGAATCAACAGTTCCAAACTGATAAAGGTGAGTCCTTTTGCTTGTTCTATAGTGCATTTGATATGACCAGTCACTGCATGCTATTAATGGAAATTACTGGATATTAATGGTCATTAATGGCTATTAACGGACATTAATGCCTCCTAGTTTCTCTATAAATAGTCTTGCACCCATCCTTCACAAATCACACCTACATTTGCACACTCTTCTCTCTGCAAATGGATACTAACTTTTTCTAATACCCCTCAAAGATATTAATGTTAGACAAAGTTATGTAACCATCCCTGCCCCATTTGTAAGAATGCATGAGCTTGGGCATCACTCATCATGTGTTCTTGGGATGCATGATGATCGGGATAGGTTTCCCTTGACACAATATCCAGATCCACGTAGGCCAAATGAACAAATTGATCATATTCGTATAAGAGGTGATTTTGAAAATTTCACTCTCTTTCATGAATTGCCTACACCATGTTGTCTAAGATTCGTCTTGAACCTAGCAGGCACTACAAACTCCGTAGTGTGGTTCAATGTTCGAAGATATAATACTCGTAACCACCAGAGGGCCTCAGATGATGAGGCAGTGGAAGTCACTGTCTTCGATGACTAGTTCCACTGCACACCCACGAGGCAAAATATGACAATCGTCTCTGGTGATGCATAAGATGAGAAGGTCTACTGCACACCCATTGGTAGGTAGTATGTTTTGACAATTGTCTAAGGCTTATCAACAGTTGACTGAGAAAGTTGTCTACACTTACGGTGTAGATCATTGTTCTCCCACACCTACGAGACGGCCTTGCACAATTAGATAAGCAGTACCAACAATGGCTCGTGTATTACATGACCATTCTTTAAAGACAGGCTTCTCAGTAAGACGATGGTGGCACTGTAGAGGCTATTCTGAACTCGATTCTTAAATAACGAAGACAGTCTTGAGCAAGAATGTGAATGTGATGATGATTGTCTTCCCTTAAAGTTCAGATTTGATGATACAAACTGTTATCAATCATTTGTCATATGTAGATCTAGGAGTTAAGACAGTTCTTATAAGCTGTGTTTAGATCTATAGTACAAGACAGTTTTGTTTTTCTTTTCAACTTATTGTAGCTCTATTGTGATTATCTTGAATAAAATATATCTTATGTTGATGACTGTGTTCTCTAATGTTTTATTTTTATTGCTTCAGCATTTGATATATGTGAGCCGAAAGTTTGTTTGACAGTTGCACATTTCTGTTTCAATCAATACTAACAGTTTTTCAACTGTTAGCATATGGCTTCAGCAACTGTTAGACAAAGTCCATGTGCAACTGAGGGGGAGAATTTCGTCAACTAAGGGCGAGAAATAAAGAACAGTTGTAAATACTAAACAACTGTCAATTCATATAAATGATCAAACAAAAGGGAGTGAATTTTTGAATAACAGTTGTTACATCTTATGAAAACAGTTTCTCAACTGTTAGTTCATTTTTGTCTGTCAACTGTTAAGCTAGTAAAAACAGTTTCTCAACTGTTAAGCTTTTAAAGGGTGCTTTGGTCTTTGCAGGACTTTGAAAGCCTTTGAATTACGTTCAAAAATCGAAACATATATAAACCATTCCCTCCTCAGAGGTTTCTTTACGCATACTGAACTTCGTTTGAACGCTAAAACCCTAGAATTCTGCTATCAAATCGCCATGGCTCCCCTTCCATTCGTCAAGGAACATAACATGCTTGCTTTTCTTTCAAAACCCGATGATCTTCACACGTTTCACGATATGATTGATTATCTCTCAATGTCCAATCTCAATACTGCTCTCACCATCAACCCTACCATATACACTTCACACATTGATCAGTTTTGGAAACATGCTCAACTTCGAACAACTGATGACGTGCAATGGATTGATTCTACCATTGATGAGTTGACCGTCTCAATCTCTGAGGACACCATTCGCCAAATTCTACAACTCAATGATAGTGAGGGTGAGTATTCTGATTCAGTTTCACTAGATTTTTTGCATGCCGAGCTTGTTAAGCTTGGGTATGAGGGTCCTTCAGGGAAGGGTACATTCTATAAAGGACAATTTTGTGCTCACTGGAAGTATTTAATCCATACTCTCCAGCAGTGCATTAGTCCTAAAAGAACAGGATGGAACGAGTTTGGAAGCAACATTGCTTTGGCCTTAATCTGTTTGGCCAACAATCGTTGCTTCAATTTCTCAAAATTAATTTTCAATGGCATGGTAAAACATCTAGGGACCAAGTATGGTCTCTTTTTTATGTATCCTCGATTTGTGCAAGTAGTGTTAAACTTTTTGTTGCCAAATCTGAAAACACACAAGAGGGTCATTATTCCCTCTGCTCATGTGGCTTCCACTTTGAGCAAACTGTTGATTAATGGCAAGAGTTTCTCTGGTGCCATAACTCCTCCACTCTCTGAAATGGTGGAGTTTCTGTCAAGAAACAGGACTGCCAGTGTTGAGCATGAAACCCATCGTATTGCTACACCACCAACACTGGAACCCACAGTCCAAGATACTCAAAATTCCCAACCTGCTTCTTTTGAAAGAGCTACAACACAAGCCCCTGCACTAAAAATATTTAGAAAGAAGAGGAAAACTGTTGGTGCTCCTTCCACCACAGTTAGTGAACCCCAAACTGTTAGCCCTGCACAGGAGCATTTACCTGTGCAGAATATCGAAAGGGAACCTTTGGTGCTGTCTCCCAGGCACAATGAGGAGGTGATCATTCCTCAAGAGGGTGATCATATGGTCTTTGAGGCTGACACTACTGTTTTATCCGCAAGGGATAAACAGGACAGTGTTAACATAGCTAAGACCTCAACCATGGCAACAGAGACTAGTAAAACAGTTTCTGGTAATCCCCAGAACCAAGAAAAGAGGGGTACTGATAGTGATACTCAAGGGAGTAAGCCACCAGTGAAAAATGTCGATGATATGGTCACAGTGGAAACACTAACTGACATTGAGACTAGACTGAAACAACATGCATTGACGGATCCTAACTTTGCACCTTACCTTGCTGCTCATTTGCATCTAAAGAAAAGGATTGCTCTTCAAAACAAAAGGATAGTTTCTCAAGATGAGAAGATAAAAGAACTGACTAAACAGTTGGAGAAGGCAACCGAAGTACTCAAGGTGGTAGCAGTTCACAATGAGGTGTTAATAAGACAAGATAAGAAGCTGAACTTTCTTGATGAGAATCTGAAGAAAGCAACAAATGTTCTTCATACTCATGAGATGTTGCTTAAACCCAAATCCTTGGTGAAAATCTCTTCAACTGCTCAAGCTAAAGAAAGAAGAAAATCCAAGCAGGAAGAAGTTAAGCAGACAGTTTTACAGGATAAACAAACAGTTGTTGCTCCAAATGATCAAACAGTTGCAACATCACAACCAACAGTTGTAACTTCAAATCAACTAACAGTTGCAAGTGTCCAAGTGATTAATGAAGAAGAAGAAGAACAGCTTTCAAGTGTTGATAGGATGCTAATCAACAGGATGGTATCAACTGCAGATATTCCAAGCACTGAGATTTTCAAATCGTGGTCAACAGTTAAGCAGAACTATTTGGTTGATATTAGTGCTCAATATCTGGGAATAAGTTCTTCTAGAATGGCACAGAAAATTGATGATGGATGGCTTGATGGAAAGGTTGCTAAGTTAGAATCTTTACCACCAAAGAAAGGATATAAAGGGATAGTCATCCAGGAAGGAAAGAAAGAATCTGAGTTGCCTCCTGTTTCAGGCAAAGGTAAAGAAATTGTTGTTGTTTGTCCTAAACTCAAGCTTTCAAGACAGCAACAAGAAGAGCGTGATCATGAACTTGCATTAAGGCTAGCAGCTGAGCTAAAAGAACAAGAACAGACTGATTTTGAGATAGCAAAGAAGCTGGCTGATGAGATTACTACTCAGATTGATGAAGAAGAGAAAGTAAAGGAAGCTGCTGGTAAGGGAATAAAAAGAAAAAGAGTTGTAAAAAGGAAAACAGTTCCACCTCCCAAGCCAGTAGTGGAAAAGAAGAAACCCCAATCAGTCCAAAAACCCCAACAGTCTGAAGAAAAAGTCAAAACAGGCTTGGTCAAAACTATTTTGCAAGATAGACTCTCAAAAGAGATAAAAGAAAGAATTGATAAATTTGAAGCTCAAAAGTCTCATATCAAAGAATGGAGGTTTGAAATGCTGAGAGTGGAAACTGGAAAGCAGGGTGTCACCATTGTTAGAGAGGTGGAACCAATTGAAAGCTATGTCAGTTTCTCTGCAATGATGGATAGTGTGACCAGGAGAGATGTACAAGAAATGTATGAATATGGGGTAAGTCATTTTGGAAAGGATGCTGAAATTGAGATAAAAGTATTTTTGGTACATTTATCGAGTATATGCAATCCACAGAGAGTAATGTCAATACTGACAAGTGATGAAAGATTTCCTATATCGACTGTGAAAGTTTTTGAAAGATCAAGGGTGTATAGTCTTGTGACAAACAATGCTAAAACCCAGTGGTTTGATCTTAATTTTGTTGATCACAGTAGGACCAAGCTGATGTATATGGTAAAGGCAAGGTTCTATGGTCCTATAAGGTTAAGGGAAGATCTGGGAAGAAGACTGAAAGAAAGAATGGAGCTGATAGAGAAAGAGAAAATGTAATTTTTCTTTCATATTTTGAGTATAACAATTTTACTTTGCAAAATTAATGTTAATGTGTTCTTTGCTTATGTGAATGTTTCTATGGTTGAACCCTATAAAACAACTTAAGTGTATTGTTCAATACTTTAAGTTAGGGGGAGATTGTTGGGAAATTCGCTAAGTTATTGAAACTGTTGAACATGCAAAGGTAAAAACTGTTAGAGTGTTTTGGTGATAACAGTTGTAACTAACAATTGCTGCAAGATTTACAACTGTTAGTTCAAAAGTTCAGAACTGTTAGTTGGCAAAGTCAACACTGTTAGAAGACCTTGAAGCTGAAGACTGTTAGAAGTCTAAAGAACTGTTGTGTTCATTAAACAGTTTCTGTTGAGCTATATTTGGAAAATCCTATCTTAGAAGATATCTCGAAATACTTTGAAGATTATCAAGATTATCTCAGAAGATAGAAGATTACCTAACTGTCAACAATTCAAGGAGGATCAAGAGTCTATATATTCTTCATTAGATGATCAATTGACAATGACGACTTGATCTCATTATTCAAAGCATTTGTTCTTATTGTTATTTATTTTTCTGAAAGTGTTTTAGCCTCTAAGTTTCTTGTTGAAACCTAAGAACAGTCTGTGTTCTTCGTCTAACAGAATAAGTTAGATTGGGGGTGAAGTTTGTTTTTTGTAATCATTCTGGTTGGTTAATAAAACTACTGTTTGATTGAATTAATCTTTGCTTAAAACCTTCTTTAATCAATTAAGTGTGATTCCGCAACTTCTTAGTTGATTGTGATCATAGTTAAAGATTAACTTTTATATTACTCTGATTTATTATTTAAAAGTTAGTTCTTGTTATTTGATATAATATATCCGATCCTGACACATGGTGAACCCCATCAATGGATCTAACTCTACAACCAAGTTATGCAACTACAACAGAAAAGGGAGAAGAGATTTTATACCCCTGATATCTCTGGAGTTGATGTAGATCAAGAACCGAGCTATGGCACCTTCCTTGCTCTATCGAAGTCCACCCCGGGAAAACCGTGATCCACTCGTACTAGCGAGCCATCAAGTGTCCTACACCATATGGAGACACTATCTCTGGAACAACAACACTAAAGAACTCCAGGAACTCTCTATTCTCGGCTCTCTCACACACACACACAAGAACAACACCAACAAGTTTTCTTAAGTGTGTGTTTTTTTTACCTTAACCAACTAGAGAGAAAAAGAGAGAGTGAATGCATGTAAATATAGATCTCATCTGGCCTCAATAAACTCCCAAGGCCGGCCATAAAGAAATCCAAGCAATCCACATGCATTGGTGGAGAGTGGAGGTGAAAGGAATAAAATTGTAAACTGCCAGACGGGTTAGCGCCGCTAACCGCCCAAACGTAGCGCCGCTAACCACTTAAGGTTAGCGCCGCTAACGCGGCCAAGTTAGCGACAACAGGGTTTAGCGCCGCTAACCCTTCCTGATTACCAACTATCTTTAATTATTCATTTCCAACCCTCCCTTTTAGGTTGTTGTCAAGATCAACCCCCGGCGTGTGACCCGATAGGCCCATACATCATCGGTAGTGATCATTTGGCGTACGTGTGATAGTGGGCATACACCAACAAGATGGACGTCAAAACCGCTTTCCTTAATGGGAATCTGACAGAGGATGTATATATGATACAACCGGATGGTTTTGCGGATCCAAAGAACCCTAATAAAGTATGCAAGTTGCTTAAATCTATTTATGGACTAAAGCAAGCATCTAGGAGCTAGAACTTACACTTTGATGAGCGCATCAAAGAATTTGGTTTTACCAAAAGTGAGTTCGAGTAATGTGTTTACACTAAATTCAGCGGGAGCGCGGTAACCTTCCTAGTCTTGTATGTAGATGACATACTGTTAATAGGAAACAATATACCAGTATTACAAGGAGTAAAATCCTGGTTAGGTAAATGTTTCCAGATGAAATACTTGGGAGAAGCTGCTTATATACTGGGTATTAAGATCTACAGGAATAGATCTAAGCGGCTTATCGGACTAAGTCAAAGTACTTATATTGACAAAGTCGTAAAAAGATTCAAGATGGATTGATCCAAGAAAGGATTTATTCCTATACCATCTGGCGCGATTTTGAGCAAGCCTCAGTGTCTAGTCAAGATCATGACAAGATGAAATTTATACCATATGCCTCGGCACTTGGTTCGATTATGTATGCCATGCTATGTACTAGACCCGATGTTGCCTATTCTATTAGTGTCACGAGTAGATATCAGCAAAATCCTAGTGAAGCTCATTGGGTGGCCGTTAAGAATATTCTCAAGTATCTGAGAAGGACGAAAGACATATTCCTAATATATGGAGGTTCAATGGATGAGCTCAGTGTGACTGGTTACACTGATGCTAGTTTCCAAACCGACAGAGACGACTTCAGGTCGTAGTAAGGATTTGCCTTTACCCTAAACGGAGGAGCCATATCTTGGAAGAGTTAGAAGCAAGATACAATAGCAAATTCCACTACAGAGGCAAAGTATATTGCGGCAAGTGATGCGGAAAAGGAAGCTGTCTGGCTGAAGAATTTTATCTCGGATCTTAGAGTTGTTGCCAGTATCTCTAGACCGATTAATATATTCTGTGACAACTCAGGGGCTTTAGCGCAAGCTAAAGAGCCTAGAGATCATCAGCGGACAAGGCACGTACTCAGGAAATATCACCTCATCCGAGAGATCATCGGAAGAGATGATATTAGATTGCAAAAGATACCGACGGACGACAACGTTGCTGACCCGTTGACGAAGCCGCTAGCTAGGGCTAAGCATGAGAGGCATGCGAGTTCTATAGGAATGCAGTACTTGGAACATAGCAGCTAGTTCTTGTTTTTGATTATTACTATGGATGTAACTTGAAACCTTTTATTATGTATTTACATTTCATGGGATTGAAATAGGAGGTATTTGCATAATGTTTCGTAGTTATCCATTTTTAGCATGTTTAACCTATCCTTGACAAGTCAAGTTTTGAATTGTCTAAATGCCCGTAGCTACTTAATGTAGTGGGAGCTACATTAGGGAGGTAACTCTATTATGAATATTTGATGATTTATTCGGGTATGAGTAAAAGCACAAGGTTGTGACCAAATATTCATAGATATTTATCAGGGGATAAATATTGGGGTGATCCGCATCGAGTTTACTTCATGGATCGTTAACATAAATAAACTTGATAGGTTGTCCTTAGACCTGAGATATTTGGTTTGGGGCGTGGTAACTTCTGTACTTTAGCATGTTCTAACGTCACGCCGTAACAGGGTGATCATAAGGGGCTTGTCTAGGTGCAGCGGAAGCCATGTGCTCAAATTGCAAATAGTCAAGATGGAATTTGCACCTCCTTTTTAGGAGAGATATTTTCTGAGCTCCTCGACGATTAAGACTACTGAAAATGCGTAGCCGCGCTCAGTTAGAATGATAGTTATTCATTCGGGAAACCGTAACTGCAGAGTGTCGAAATCAGAGTCGAGAAAATCTGTGTAATAGATGAGATCCGTGCTCCATGTCAAATACTCACATTACGAAATATCGCGATGCAAAAGGAAAAGACTAGATAATCCAAGGTGTGGATTATATCTCTAGATATAAGAGATCTCATAGTCTGGTTAACCTAAGTGTCTGGCTAGGGACCTCCTTAGGCCAACAATGTACAAGAAGTGTTACTTATCTTGCACAAGTGGGAGTATGTTGGATTATGTGCAGAGATAGATAACATGTATCATCGTATCCAATGCTATGTGACACTAAAGGATCACACCGCTGCACACCCAATTAGAACCTTTTGGATTATAACTTTTTGTGTGGAAAAGAATAATTAATTAGTTTAATTAATTATTGAGAAAGAGAAAAATAATAATAGTTAATTATTATTAAAAGAGAGATGTTAATGTTTAGTTTAAATATTAACGGGACCAGTTAATTGATAGTTATTAATTAACTAGAAAGGTCAAGGGTAATTTGTGTAATTGATTAATAGTTTAATTAAAGCTGGGTTTATTATATAAACCTAATTAAGCCTAATTAATCACATAAGTCAAATACAAAGCTACAAAGAAAAACCCTAAGGCTCTCCTTTCTCTCTCTCTATCTCGGTCGACCCTCTCTCTCTCTTCGTGAGATCGACGGCGGCGCAAGGCCGCAGGGGCGGTGGTCGACGACGGCGCAGGTCACACACACACACACGGGTCACGGCTTGATCCGAGGTTCAATCCTTAGGCGGTCTAGCAGCCAGTTCGAGGCAGTGCAGTAGCGGTGGATAGCCTGCAGCTATCTAGAGGTCAAAAAGAAAAGTTTTAATCCCTAAAGGTATAAATTTCTAACCCTCTTTTCTTTTAGTTCCTATACGAGCTAGATGAGATCACTGGAGGGGGTTTTGATTTCCGCTGTACATGTTTGATAACCTGTTTTTATATCCTACAAAACCCTTCAATGTCCAGCTGATCTATGTTGAGTGAGTGCTCGCATGAATCGTTGCTGCCACAGTCTGGGTAACAAATCTCTCCAAGTTCTTCCAGCCAGTCATCCTCCTGCATATGGTCCACAACTGTTGACTCTAGCTGCTTTGGATTCAACTCATCGCTGATGCATATAAGGATTTCGTGCAACCCTACAACAGTCATCTCAAAATCACCGAGGACATACATTACCCATTTCTCGTAATAGTCCTACGAAGAACCGAACAAGAGCATAACTAGCTCATGTAGTTTTATTTTTTTGACCCAACACTTTCATAGCAATCTAAGAGCCTTCTCATATTAATTAGATGATCTCTAATGGGCTGGTTTTCTTTCATTTTTGCTGAAAGAGTTTCCTTCATCAGCAGCATTCGACATATCCGTTCACTATACTTGAACTTACGCTCCAGTCCCTGAACAACCTCATAACATGACTTCTCACGGAAATCATCCGTAAACTCGTATGATGCTGTGAGAATGAGAATCAACATGACGTCAGACTCGTCAGCCAGATACTGATAGTAAGTGTCATACTCACTATCCTGGGCATCTACCCCTGGTCGCTCTAGAGGTAATGTGTCTATGATGTGAAGCTTTCCCTGTGCATCCAGAACATTTTTCAGATGCATCTTCCAAACAGCAAAGTTTGGACCTGAAAGCTTCCACTTGCCGATGATGAGGCTTAGAGATTCTTTTGGTGAATAAAACGGAATAACAGATATAAAAGACATCTACAGAAAAAGAAAAAGATAAAACCGATTCAGTATTGATTACATCTTCCAATAATTATTACCTTTTAAACAATAAATTATTAGACTAGGATCCATATTTCACATTTCCCGATGCAAGGTTTGGGCACTTCCCACCTCGGTTTAGGGTTTTGAGCAAGGGTTAATAAAATGTATCTAGTAAAGATCAGGATAGAATGAAATTGATTCCATATGCCTCGGCAATTGGATCAATTATGTGTCCCTTGTTATGTACTAGTGTTAGATTATGAAAAGTGAGGGTGCAATATGTCAATAGTGTAAACTTAGGCAAATGTTATAAAAGGCATTTGCCTCCTTTATTCTAATTGAGCTTTGCATATTTTCATCTCCCTTGTTTGTGTTTGCTGTCTTGTTCTCGGTTCTGTCTCTACAACCGAATCCCACACACACACAAACAAGTTAAACATCTAGCATTGTTTCATCCTTAGTTTAAGGGACCATCAATTGGTATCAGAGCCAAACTTGTTTTTGGATCGTGATTGTTCAAGGTGAAGAACAAGCTCAAGGTGAACAACAAGGTGAAGAACAAGCTCAAGGTGAAAAATAACAAGCTCCATCTCGAAGATTTCAATCTCAAGGTGAAGAACAAGCATTCATTTTCTTCAAATCACTCAAATCTACGGTTTCTTCAAGAAAGTTTCGAGTTCAAGTGGTGTACCGACGTGAACACATTGATTCCCAATGGTAGAACACTTTCAAGGTATAAACATCACTTCTTTCTACCATCTCGTTGGGTTATTTTAAGGATAACTACTATTTAGTGGGATTTCTTGAAGAAAATATCAAACTAGTGGTGTTTTATAAGCAAAAAGTTCAATGGATCATTAAATACTCAACTTTTTGTCATTTAAATTTCTGGGTATTTAAGCATTTATGGTGTTCTTGTTCGTGGTAGTACAACCTTGAAGAAGAAGAAAGCAGATAGTAATTTCTAAAATTATAAATTCTTCAAAGGGTTAATTGTTGTACAAGGAAAATCGAGTACTACCCATACCAATCAGGGTACAAGTGGGTAGACACTATCCAGAGTAAGGTCAACAGATCTGAAAGTGACATCTCGGATCCTATTAGCCGCATCCATGAGGTATGCGATTGGTGTGATATGCGGCCTATAGATATTTCGAAGCTAAAACTCCAAGTGTTACTCTGTTAGCTATCAGCCGCACTCTAGGGCTATCGCATGCAAACTAGCTGAATTTGGTCATTGGTTCTCTATCAGCCGCCACTGAATTCCAATCGCATGCGATTCGAGTTATTTTGCTAAGTGTTGGTTACTCTATCAACTACATTGACCTAATCCGAGCAATTCAAAAGTTCTTGGTTACTTGGTTCTCTAACACACCAAACGCAATCGTATTCGAACCCCTGACTTGATCAGTATTCGATTGGCATTACTAACTGAATTGTTTCTAAGTGTTTGGTGCTACAAGGATCAATCGCATTCTATTGGTTACTCATTTTCTCACAACCAAGTCGTTACTCTGCCCATTTTTTTTTTCAAGTGATATTATCAATCGCACAGAACCATTCGCACACCTTGAATCTATTGGACAAGTGTTGAACTTTTTGGGACTTGACTTATTGAACAAAGAGGACAATCGAACTTTAAACTTTAAAAATCTAATTCAAAATTGAATTTAATCTAAACCGGATCTAATTCAAAGTTGAATAAAATTGACTTAATTCTATCTAATTCAAAGTTGAATTTAATCTTTAAAAGATCTATTTCAAAGTTGAATTAAATTGACTTAATTCCTCAATCATCACCTTAAAGTTTAAAACAAACTTTTAAAGAATCTTATTATTCGTAATCAACAAAGGTTTTCGAACAATCAAACCATCCAAACAAGCAAACGAGTATTTCTTACAAAATATTCATTATGTCAACCTCAAACAAAATGATGTCCATTGGCACCGATACAAAACCTCCTGTTTTGTTTCGAGGAGAATACAATGTTTCGAAAGGAAGGTTTATGGACTTCCTGGAGCATAATGAGGTATATGGGGAGAAGATGATAGAGTGTATCCACAATGGAAACACAAAGTACATGAAGATTGTAGAAGCTAGCCCAAACAACAACCCCCCTATTCTCCGTCATGAAAGAGAGAAGACAGCAGAGGAGCTTACAGCAAATGAAAAGGAGACCAAAAAGGTTGAACAACTGGCTAAGTACTATCTGAAATAGGGACTCTCCTCAGAGATCTATACTAAGATAGATAGCTTAGCCACTACCAAGGAGATATGGGATGAGATCAAAAAGCAGTTACAAGGCACTGAACATGGAGAGTACATCAAGCGAACCCAATTAGTCAACAATTATCATGACTTCAGTGTCAGAGAAAATGAGCTTCTTTCTGAAACATATGGTAGATATTGCAAACTGCAAAATGAGATGAGGTCTAATCAAATCATCAGGACTGACTTAGATTTGAATTGCGTCTTTCTGAAGTCACTGGGTCCAGAATGGAAGGAGTATGTCAGACTGTACAAGCAAATCAACAAGGATCTTACCATAGTCACCTTCCACAACATATTCGAAGACCTCAATCAGTACCAGGACGAAGTCTTAAAATCTCTCCCCAAGTAGCCAGCTGCAGATCCTCTAGCCTTGGTCGCAGCAGAAAGAATTCCAAGAGAATCATCGTCAAAATCAGTAAAGTACAAGCAAGTAATGCTAAGTGAATCAGAACCAGATGATGACGATGAAGACTCAGTTGAAGCTGTCATCCATGCTCTCTTGGTTGTTGGCAAGACTTTCCGAAACCATTTTAACAAAACAAACAACAAACAAATGTTAACCTCTGGCTCTAGAAGACCTAAAAGGCTTGTTCCTGTTGACAAGCCCAGATTTCCAAAGGAAGAGAGGAAGGAGGAAGAACTGGTGAAAATCACAATGCCATGCGATCGCACGTACATACTATGCGATCGCAAGGTAGGCGCGAATCTAACTTTGGCACTTGGTAACCTCAGCAAGCTAAGCTGTCTTGTCAACCGCCCAAAACCGAGTCATGCGATCGCAAGAAATTCCCATGCGATCGCAAAGACCCCCGATCCTGGCCTATTTAAAGGAGCTCATTCTCTGCTCAACACACACCAACATCACAGAAGCCAGAAGCAGCACACACACTTCACAGACACGAATTCTCTCTGTTAATATACACACAACACACACACACTAAGGTGTCTTCACACTTGGGTTTTGATTTGGTGGTAGTTAAACACCCCAAACTCCGGTCCAAAAGTGTAGAAACTAAGTGGAGGTTCTGATCACGTATACAACTCGGGATTGCTTGGTATAATCTAAACTTATATTTTCTTAATATGTATCCAAGTATTTATCTTGATGTTTTACATGTAACCATGTGTAACTAAACTATTTCACTTAGGCCAAGATGATTCTTGGTCAGGTTATGGCAATATAAACCTTTCCTTGATGATTTGATATAAAAGTATATTTTGACCGTTAATATAAATGTGTTTAATCATATTCATATGATATATTTGTTCATGTTCATGTTTTGATAACCTTTTATGTGAAAACCTCAAGGTTATATTGCATGCATATTCAAGAATGTTGGTTTAATCTTAAGATCTTGTGTAGTTATTACTAGAAATGGTATAACAGGCAAGATTGTCATTTGAAAAGAATTTTTGGAACTTGTCTTTGATCATTTCAGATCTCAACAAATTGGCCAAGTTTATCATATTTTGGTTTATCACATGTTTCACATCTCGAATGAAAGTTTAATTGTGTACGTATATTATTTGATCATTAATACTAAAAAAGGATAAAAAGGATTAAAAAGATGTTTTTGAACATGTTAAGGTTGAAATGAATTCCATAATGTAATTAAGAGTCCAGGTTGTTTGTGTTTAATCTTTGGGTAAAAATGAGATCTGCTGTAAATAGTCACCATGCGATCGCATGACATATTCATGTGATCGCATGGGTCTGTCTTTCTATGCGATCGCATGTCTCTGACATGTGATCGCATGAAGCCCTGTTCCAGTATTAAATAACTTTAACACCTTTCTTATGTTTTGAAAACTATAAGACATATCATTTGACCAAGAATGTATGACTTGTAGCTGGATTTAAACATGGTTAAGTGGATCTGTGTTTGTCTTTTAATTCTATGCTTACATGTTATATTTGATTGTAAATCTGAGTCTTGATAACTTGAGTGATGATTTACATGATAATAAGACTCGTAAGTATTAGAGAGAACAACATACTGTGAGCTAAATGCAATTTATCAAGTCATCAACAATTAAACCAAAATAAATATTGCCATAACTAACCAGGATGATTTTGAAACCTAAGTGATCCTTTCTTTGATTATCTAATCACTTGTTTATTATCTTGATAGTGTAACTTGTTTATTTCAGTAGTTTTAAATCAAAATCTAAAAATCACATGTTTTTATTTCACCAAACAATAATGATGTTTGAGTTCTAGTAGCTGCCAGAAAATCACTTTTATCCATGTGGTTCGACACTCGGTCTTACCCTATCTAAACTACTACTGACCAGGTCATACTTGCTTGAGTCGTGTGTAGTATTTATTTTGTAATTCCACTTTATAAATTTAAAATATCAGTGTGAAAAAGCTTTTAATCATCTTACCCGTTTGCGGGCTGCACACCAAGTTTTTGGCGCCGCTGCCGGGGATCTCTTTGATATTCTGGCACTATTAGTAAAATCTAATTATTGATTTGTTTTTCACTATCTGTTACTTTTTATTTTTTTTATTTTTGTTAGTATAATCATAATTTAGCTTTAATTGCTTTCTTGTACTTTTCTTTTACCATGTGTGTTTACTCACAGACACTAAAATTAATGTATAAATTCTGTTTTGAGTTAATTTTAGGAAAAATTGAGTATTGGGAATATGCAAAAATGATCACTAGATGTAACATCGACTATATCCTTAACAGACCTATTATCTAGTCAAGTTACAATTTCTAGATTAGCTTGTCCCAATTGTTCTCTACTTCTTGTCTTTTATTTAGCTTAACTTAGTTGTTTTTTTATTGCATTTCTTTTTCATTTCCCTTTATGTGTGAATACACCGCTGAACTTCGGAGGAGGGTTAAGTTTTAACGCACTATGATCAAAAATTCTGAATTCCTCATAAAATCCATCGAAGAATTTTTGAAATCTGAAACCAACCCCCAAGAAATCGAAAGATGGAGAGACCGTATTAGCCACGAACGTAACCTAATCTACCTCCACCAATGTTACATCCGAAGAATCATGTCTTACACTCTAACTTTTTAAATTTCATTAGTCTTTAGTTTTCTTTTAAAATTTGTTTCACTCATGTGTATTCGTTCAGAAAACCATCATAGGAGAATTAGTGCTTACCAAAATCACATTGATCTCCTTGAAAATCAGATCTGGGTGTTAATTAACGAATTAGAATTTGAATTTGACATTTCTCAAGTCATAAATATCTATGAACAAATTCATCTACTAAGGGAACAACAAAATTCTATTCGAAACACCATAGACAGACTTTGGAGAAATCATTTCCTTTCTTAGTGGTCGATTGTTTCATCTCATTTCCTTTCTTTATTTGAGTTGTGTGCTTCTCTCTTGCATTTTAATTTCTTTTCGTTTTTCATTTCCCCACCACATCCAAACTGTCTCTTTTGTTCTCTCTTGAACAATTGAGCCCATTGAGCCTTACGCGGAGCCTGAACGAGAATTTAGACGTCGCCGACGTTTAGCACGTAGACGAGCTGCTCGTAATCGAACTCACAACATGGCTGAACGTGAAGGTCCACCACCTTTAGATACCAAAAAAGTAGGAGATTACACTCGTCCAACGCTCATTGGAATGGACGCAAGTATTGTTCATCCTCCTGTCACCACCAACAATTTTGAAATCAAACCGAACATTATCCAAATGGTTCAAAACACAGTTCAATTTAACGGTTTACCTGAAGAAGATCCTAACCATCATCTTCAGAATTTCCTTCATATCTGTGATACATTCAAGATGAACGGTGTCTCCTAAGTCGCTATTCTCTTACGCCTTTTTCCATTTTCACTCAAACATAAAGCCAAGCTTTGACTTAATTCTTTGCCTACTGGTTCCATCACTACATGGAACGATTTAGCCGAAAATTTTCTTCAGAAATATTTTCCACCCTCAAAAATGGCAAAACTCCGTAATTATATTTCATCATACCATCATACAAAAGAGGTGGATTACATAGGTACTCAAAGACCCCAAAACAATCCCTACTCAAACTCATATAACTCTGGTTGGAGAAATCATCCAAATATTTCCTGGAAATCCGGAGCGGGTACTTCTAGTAATCCTCCTCCCGGATTTTCTCATCAAAATCACAACCAACAGAGTTTGGTTTCATTCCAAAATGGACAACCACCACAAGCTCAATCAAAGATTGAGAGCTTACTTGACAGATTTTCTTCAGCTGTCAAAAGCCGTTTCTTCAATCACGAAAATGACATGAAAGTTCTTCACGCTTCATTTAAGAACTTAGAAAATTAAGTAAGCCAGATCGCTAACTCGCTATCAGAGCGTCAACAAGGTGGTTTTCCAAGTAACACCGAAGCCAATCCAAGGGCCGATGTTAACGTTATTACTCTGAGGAGTGGTACCACTATGGTCCCACTAACGATGCCTCTGGTTGATGAACCAAGCACTCCCGACATATCCAAAGAAAATCCAGATTTGGAATCTCCCGAATCTCAGGTCCCATTCGAGGAAACTAAAGAAGCGCATAACAGGCTCCGTCCAACAAATACTACGCAAGTTAAGTCCCTGATTCCTAAGTATCAGCCCAGGATTCCTTATCCTCAGTGACTGAAGAAAGAACAAATGGAGGAGCATTACAAAAAGTTCCTTGAACTTTTCAAACAGCTTCAAATCAATATCCCATTTGTTGAGGCTTTGGCTCAAATGCCAAAATATGCCAAGTTCCATAAAGAACTGCTGAGCAATAAAATGAATCTGGAGGACCTGTCAATTGTCATACTTAGTGAAGAATGTTCAACCATTTTACAAAACAAACTTCGAGTGAAGAAAACTGACCCAGGTAGCTTCACTATCCCGTGTGAAATAGGACAACTCTATGTTGATAATGCTTTAGCTGATCTAGGAGCTAGCATTAATCTCATGCTGTTGGTCCCTTGTATGAGAGAGTAATAACAAGCAACTGGTGTATAGAAGGGGGGTTGAATACACTTTCTGTGGAAATTGAACAAATCAAAGAAAGTGTTACACACAGTAAATCAAACCCCAATCAATCGAATGCTTTTATTAATCAGAAGATGATTACAATGCTTTGAATAAGAAGATGATTACAATGACTATCAAGTAAGCAATTCTTGATATATAATCACCTAATATAAATCTCTCAATTCACTCAAACTTAAATATCTATAATTAACATATAATTATAGATACCGACGACTCTCTAAACAGGATTTACACATATTGAATCAACACATGATAACTTACCAATATCACAACGGATGTGATAATTCGAACAAACAAATATCTTTGGCAATCTGTGAGTATCTTGATACTGAATCAAGATTCGTAACACATACGATGAGGTGAGGTTTGGCTCTGCAACACTTAGTTGTAATCGTCTCTGAGTAGTACCTCTTAACTTATCAGGAGATACTTAATTCGCTAACTAACTCTAGGATAATCCGGAATCTTGAATCTTGAATCTTCTATCTTCAATCTTGATTCTGGAGTCTTCTTATCCGCGCCGTAGATATAGAGAGAGATAAAGATTAATTTAAAACATATTTAAATTATCTTTAAACTGACTTCTTCACTCGGACTGAGTTACTCAGCTTGAAACTCATCAAGCTGAGTTCTTCAAGAACAAATCCGAATTTATACATGAACTAACACGTACATTGATAAACTCATCCTTAGAAGTCTAACTTAGTAGAGCTGACTCTGCTTTTGAGCTGAGTCACTCAGCTTGAAACACATCAAGTTGACTACTCGATATATACCTTATGTGATTTACACAGATTATTAAACATATTAATAAACAAACTAAGGTATAATATAAACTGATCAACATATGCTCAGCTTATATTCAGCTTATACTCAGTCTGAATCACTCTAAGTGTTCAGTCTGACTAAGCTTTATAAGTCTGTTTAAGTTATATGTAGAACTCATCTTACAAACTTAACCGTGTCTCATCAAATTCAAACTGATGAGATCATTTTCCCAACAAACTCCCCTTATTTGATGATGACAAAACCATCAAACAGTTCTTAAGTTTGTTTAACAGAATTATGTTTTAAATCTTAAACTTATTAAGATTTTATTATTTGAACTGATCAAATATTTATTGAACATATCAATATTAATTGAACTTATCAATTTAAATTGGAACACACCAATTTTTAGTTGAACACACCAACTAATTATATTAATGAATAAGAACTTATCATTTATTCATTAAGCTGAACTTATCAAACTTATAGCTATGAACACATCATAATACAGTTGAACATATCAAACTTTATATTTGTATTAATAGAACTGATCATAATACAAAAGTTGTTGATCAATTAGATCATGCACACATAGTGCTTACAAAAATATTAGAACTAATCTAATATTTACAATAGAACTAATCTATTCTGGATGCAGCTCTTCAAACTCCTTAATCTCTTTATTTATTTCTTCAAGGATTTCTTGCAGATTAGGTATATGTTGAAGCTGATCCTTTTGTGATCTGATTGCTCTGTTGATTCTGTATCTGAACCTTGCAGTCTGTTCAGTCTTTTCTACAATTTGTCTCAGAGCAAACACCTGAGATACCTCACATGTATAAATTGATGCATCAGCCTGGAAGCATTTTTCACCATTTCTGTCAAAGTACATGAACCCTTTCTGAGGCTTTTCAACATATGTATTCTCTTGAAACTCCATGCCTTCAGGAAGAGCAAGACTTTCCTTGTTTGCTTTTGCTAAACCAGCTGGCTTTTTCAGTTTATCCTTTCCTATTTTGTGAAAGGAAGTCAGTAAGGTTGCTATCTCAGACCTGGGTATTAATTGCATCACATCAGCTCTAGCAAGTAGTCTTAGCAGCTCATCGTTAACTTGATTTCGAGCAGTAGACCTTTCCATCTGCTTAATGAGCACTGCCACTTGCTTCCATTCCTCATAACCCAGTTTGTGTAGTTGATTTAGCTCCACAGAAGGTGTCTCACCATTTCTCAATACAAACTCGAGAATAATGATCCCTTGAGCTGAACTCAACTTAAGTGAGAGAATTTAAGAAGAGAAGAATAATTTTGTATAACAATCCATTATGTTATCCTCCTCTGGTTGATCTTCCATCGGAGGTTCTTCTTCCTCTTCTTCCTTAGGCACTATAGGCAGCTTGAGTTTAACTAACTCTTCATTTTGTTTTCCGATCTGCTCAGCCCAAGCCCTTTCTCTCGCTTCCTTTTCGCTGACTAATACAGCTTGAGCATTCACTTCTCTTTCTCTTAGCTCAGCAACAGATATCCCAAGCTGGTCAGCTTCCTCTTGTTCTATTCTTCTAACTGCCAGCAATGACATTCTTTCTTGTATAGTCATTTTATCTGCAAAATCGTCATCTGAGGCAGATGATTAACTAAGAATCAGTTTCCTTTTCTTCTGTTGAGGGAGTTGTTCTGATTCTCCTGAGCTGACCACATCTGGTCTTTTCCCTTTTGCTTTGTCAGTCAGGTCAATGTCTTTTTCTGTTGTTTTCTGCCCCTCAAGTTGATCATCTCCTCTTTTTGCCAAAAATAATAAAGCTTCAGCTTCAGCTTCACCTTCTTGAACCTTCTCCCCCTTTTTGTCATCATCAATAGGGTTTGAAGGTCGTTGTTGATGGAGAGCATCAACTGCAGACTTCAGATTTGCCACTTCAGTATCCAGAGCATCTATCCTCAGCAACAAATGCTTCTTGGCTTTCTTTCTTTTGAAATGAAGGATCTCAAACTGACTTTTCAGAAATGTGATAATTGAGTCAAAGTCAGCTTGTAAAGGTTGAGACTTGGGTGCATCATCCAAGGGTTGGTGTGGACCCTCAAATTCATGTGCACCAGAGTTTGGACCATGTGATTCATCCTGGTTTGAAGATGAAACATTGACAGGTCATGGACTAGAGTGTGAGAAATGAATAGAACGAATAGGGCTCGAGACGTGAAGTGTATGGGTTGGTGGTTGGCTATTGGGTATAGAGGGGGGTGATTGACCCTGGGGACTGGTCATATGTTCAATGTAACCTGAATGTGTCTGTTCAGGCACAAAAGTAGGCTCTCTCATGGCACGAGTAAGTGTGGGCTGAGTAGACCCCATACCCGGTTTAGGCTGTTGGGTTTTAAAGAGCCTTGAGGTTGATACCTTGAGAGTAGGCTTCTCCGCCTCAACTCCTGCCGGAGGGATCAAAGTGATCTCAGCTCCAGTGATGCCTTTAGGAGTGGCACCACCTTTGGCAGTTTTTCTTTGGTCTCCCTAACAGCAGTGGGCATACTAGGGGTAGCTTCAGATTGGAATTGTAGATGGAATGAAGGTGGTGGAGATGGGTTAGACTGAGTTGGTTCCACTGCAGTCTTATCTCCAAAGGTGGATGGAGAAAAGTGAGAAGAAAGAGAAAGTGGAGAGGTTCTACCTGAAGCAGCTTCTGTATGTGCTGGTTCAGCTTAAGCAGAGAGCTCAGCCTGAACCTCGGTGTCAGCTTGAGAAGCTCCCCCTTGATTCGATCCCTCATCTCCACTTGCAGATGAAACTCCCTCAGCCACCAAGAGCATTGGACCACTTAGACCCTCTTGCTCTGGGAAGATGTCATTGTTAAACATCTTTGGACTGAGAGTTGGAACAGGGAACACATCCCATCCAGCTTCATATAAATCCCCCAACTCAGCTTCAAGCACCAATGACAAATACCTTATGAAAGGTACATGGAGGTCCCTGGTGGTCTTCAGTACTTGGACTTTGAGCTCGTTGAATATAAGCTGTGCATAATCGATACGTCTATCAAAGAACATATTGTATAGCAGCTGCATTTCGAACTCGTTAACTTAATCTAAGCCTCCAACCTTGATCCCCAGTGAACGTACCACTGTGGAAACCATAAAGCCCCAGCCGGTTGGGAAAGTGTCCTTCTTAATCACCCCTTCAGTTTGAGGGTGACCCATTTGAGGTAGTACTGACCTCGCCACTTGTCTAGTCACAGTTGGCTCGAACACATCTTGAACAGGGAGTTGAAGAACATCCCTTAGCCGTTGAACCGTGAGGGCCACTGTTCTATCGCCATTAAGAACAGTGCCAATTATCTCTCCTCTGTTCTGATTGAAGGTGGATGTAAACCAGAACTCCAACAAGTGTTGGGGAACAATGTTGAGTGATGCACCATAGAAGGCGAATGCCAGGGGCATTTACGGATATAATCAACCCAGATTTCATATTCTCTGCCTTGTTTCCTCTGAGGAATTGCAAGACAGGCCCGTTGATTATTGATTTTAATCATTGGCAGCTCATTGTTCTTGAAATGAGCACCTCGAATCATTTGATCACTGAGAACTAACGTGAATCCGTCCATGTTGGTTAATTACACTGAGTAATTGGAAATACACACTGAGCGGTTCAAAAATTGCACTTAGCAATTTACGGTATTGAAACGAACGTATGCACTAAGCAATGGAGGTGTATGTGAAAGGTAGTTTAGAAGGTGAGAAGTTTGAATTGTAAGCGTAAACTTCTCTAATCCGAATAAGATCGGTATATATACCTTACTGAGGAGAGAGAAAAATTACCGTTAGAAATTCCCCTTTTTATCCGTTACGCAGAAATATTACAGCTTGATGTAACAGTTAGAGGGTAGAACCACATCATTCTCTAATGGATACAAGTGTAAAATAATATTAACAAATAATAAGATTATAAACACTTTGTAATTATATCAATACACAATTGATATACGATACGAATTGAAACTGATTCAAATACGTATGGACAAAAAAATTAATAACACTTAGTAATTAATTCATAGATTGGACACACCAAGCTGAGTAAACATATTACTCAGTCTAAGTCAAGCACTCAGCTTGATTCAAGCACTCAGTTTGAGTGGAGCACTCAGCTTGAGATTGATACTCAGCTTGAGTAGAGCACACAACTCAGGCTCAATGACACTTAGTCATTTATGTTTAAGACTGACTTAAACATGTAATTTTAGCTACACTAAGTAGGTAAAATATGTTTGGAACGTACCAAACGTGTAAACCAATCACACAGTGTGAGTTAAGCACATAGCTCAGACTCAATGACACTTAGTCATTTTGTTCGAGACTAACTCAAACTAATATTTCAACCACACTGAGTAGTTGAATTATGTTTGGAACTGACCAAACGTGTGAACTCATTATTCAGTTTGACATATAGATTAGTTTATGAAAACTTATTCATAAACTGTGCACCCAGCTTAAGACACTTAGTCTCTGTCAAACTGAGAACTCAAATTTTAGACACTTAGCTAGGGGTTGAGCATACCCAATTTACTTAGTAGATACATAAACCTCTTTTCATCAAGGAGCTTAGTAAAGATATCTGCTAATTGGTCATCAGTGGAGATAAATTTAATGTCAACTTTACCTTTTTTTCACGATGTCCCTTATGAAGTGATGTCGAATTTCAATATGCTTGGTTCTTGAGTGAAATACTGGATTGTAAGTGATGGCTATTGCACTTTGGTTATCACAGAAGATAGGAGTTTTCTTGAAACTCATCCCAAAGTCCTGAAGCTGATGCTACATCCAAAAGATTTGAGCACAACTACTGCAACATACTCAGCTTCAGCAGTTGAAGTAACCACTGAGTTCTGTTTTTTACTAGTCCAGCTTACTAATTTACCTCCAAGCAATTGACATCCTCCAGTGGTTGATTTTCTATCTAACTTGCACCCAGCATAGTCAGCATTAGAAAAACCAACTAACTCAAATCCAGAGTCCTTTGGATACCAAAGTTTTAGATTTGGTGTACCTGTAAGGTACCGAAAGATCCTTTTCACAGCTTGAAGATGTGATTCTTTAGGATCAGCCTGATATCTTGCACAAACACATGTAGCAAATATGGTATCAGGTCTACTAGCTGTCAAATAGAGTAATGAACCTATCATTCCGCTATAGGTAGACTGACACACAGACTTACCATCTGAGTCTTTACTCAGCTTGACAGCTGGTGACATGGGTGTTTTCATGGTTGAACTTGAATCAAAATCATATTTATTTATCAAATCCAAAACATATTTTCTTTGATTGATGAAAATTCCATCAGGCTTTTGTTGAATTTGTAGGCCTAGGAAATATGTCATCTCACCCATCATACTCATCTTGTACTTTTGTTACATTATTTTGGAAAACCACTCACACAGAGATTCATTGGTAGAACCAAAGATAATGTCATCCACATAGATTTGTACAAGAATCACCTGTCCGTTACTCTTTTTTAAAGAAGAGTGTCTTATCTATACTACCTCTGGTGAAATCCATTTATAGTAGATAAGTGGACAGTGTATCATACCAAGCTCTAGGAGCTTGTTTAAGACCATACAAAGCCTTGTCCAACTTATAGACATGATGTGGAAACTTTGAACTGACAAAGCCAGGAGATTGTTTCACATAGACTTCCTCCTGAAGTTTTCCATTGAGGAAAGAACTTTTTACATCCATCTGATAGACTTTCAAGTCTTTATATGCTGCATAAGCTAGAAACAGCCTTATGGCTTCAATTCTAGCAACAGGGGCAAAGGTCTCATCATAATCAATTCTTTCTTCTTGCTTATACCCTTGTGCTACCAGCCTGGCTTTGTTTCTAACTATCACTCCATCCTTGTCCATTTTATTTCTATAGACCCATTTAGTGCCTATAATTGAATGATCTTTGGGGGCAGGGACAACGGTCCAGACTTTATTCCTCTCAAACTCATTTAATTCCTCTTGCATAGCATCAATCCAATCCTCATCTGTTAAGGCTTCCTCAGTCTTCTTTGGTTCCATCTGAGACAGAAAACCAAAGTGAGCAGCATAGTTAGCTGTAGCCTTAGATCTGGTCATGATTTTCTCTTGGACATTTCCAATGATTTGATCTTGAGGATGATCTTTGAGGAATTTAAATGTGGTAGTTGGAGAGTCAGGTTCTGAATCTGAGTGATGTTGAGAACCTCGAGGTGAACTTATCTCCTCAGTCTCAACAGCAGCATTGTCAACAAACTGATTATCACTAAGATTCTCAGTCTGAGTGACTTCAGCTCCAAAAGGATTGACGAACTCATCATCTTTCTCAGCTTGAGAATCCTTTGAAGCTTTTGATGATTTCATTGATGAACGCACATCATCATCACTATAATCTCCTATGACATACATAGGATTTGACATGTTGATTTCCCTTGGCCTTTCAAGCTCACTCAGACTAACGGAGTCAGCTTGACTTTTCTCAGCTTGATCAATACTGTCTTCATCAAATGAAACATGAATTGATTATTCAATGGCCTTTCTCCTAGAGTTATATACTCTGTATGATTTGGAGATTGAGGAATAACCAACAAATATTTCCAGGATCAGCTTTGGGTTCCAACTTATGGAGCTGATCTCTTTGATTCAGCACATAGCATTTTGAACCAAAGATATGGAAATAACCTATATTGGGCTTTCTAGACTTATACATTTCATATGAAGTCTTTCCATGTCTTTTGACAATGATTGACCTATTCTGAGTATAGCAGGCTGTACTAACAGCTTAATCCCAGAAATAGAGTTTCAATCCTGCCTCACATAGCATTGTCCTTGCAGCCTCAATTAAGGTTCAATTTCTCATTTCAGCAACTCCATTTTGTTGTGGAGTTCTGACAGATGAGAAATTTTGTAATATTCCTTTTTGTTCACAGAAGCTTTCAAGGGTTGAGTTCCTGAACTCAGTCCCATGATCACTTCTGAGTTGCTTTACAGACAAACCTTTCTGCAACTCTTCCCTTTTGATGAAACTTATTATCTCCAGGGCAGCCTCACTTTTGGCTTTTAGGAATATTACCTAGGTGAATCGTGAGAAATCATCTACTATCACTAGAGTGTACTTCTTGCCACTTAGGCTTGGAGTACTTATGGGTCAAAACAGATCCATATGCAATAGGTCTGTTATTGAAAAATTTTGCTTTGATTTAAAGGACCCTTTATGGTGTTTCCCTTGTTCACAAGCTGAACACAATTTGTCTTTGACAAATGTGATTTTTGGTAATCCAGAGACTAACTCTTTTTTGGACAGCATATTTATATTTTTAAAGTTCAAATGAGACAAACGTTTATGTCATAACCAACTCAGCTCAGGAACATAATGGTAATACAAGCAGGTTTTATTATTGGGATTAGCAGAATTAAGATCAAGTAAATACACATCTCTTTCTCTTTTAGCTATTAATACAGGCTTTCCCTTAGCATTATAAATTGTTCCTGCTTTCATCCTAAAAGTAACAACATTATCCTCATCACACAATTGACTGATACTAATCAGGTTGTGTTTGAGGCCTTTAACATATGCAACTCTCTGGAAAGTGACTTTACCAGCTTGCATCTTCCCATAGCCATTGGTTCTTCCATGGGAGTTGTCACCAAATGTTACTTTAGGACCTTCATCTTCCTGGAAATCACTGAGAAGTCATTTCCATCCGGTCTTGTGCCTTGAACATCCACTATCCAAGTACCATTTACTTGAACCCTGCACATGATATAAAAACTAAACACATTAGTTTTGTTTGGGAAGCCACTTCTTGGTGGGGTCAGATGAGGAGCACTTCGCAGCTTCATCTTGTTGAACTGACTGCTCAGCTTGAGCAGGAACTGAATCCTGTGTAGGCTGATCAATTTGTTCTTGCTCAGGCCTTGAGATTTCACCATCACAGTCCTTAGCCTCATGACCTCTACTTCAGCATTTGTAGCATCTCCTTCTTCCAATGATGACAGGAGGTAGAGTGTCTAACAATCCTTGTGAGAATTTACTCTCAGTTTTAGGATTGTATTTGGTGGATAACTTCTCAACTTTCTTTGCAAACTGATTCACCTGGTGATCACTGACTTTGGACTTACCTTTGACAAGTCTCTGTTTGTTATCCTGAGAAGATTGACTAACAACCTTCTTCTCCATGACTTTGGACTTACCTTTGTCATGCCTATTTGACTCACCAGTTTCAACAAGTTTGGACTTACCACTATTGATCTTCTTGGACTTACCAAGATCAACAACTTTGGACTTACCATTGTTGTGATTTGACCTCTGACTTACAGTGGTCTTCCTGTTCTTATAACTTCTCTCCGAGCTAGATAGAGAATTTTGTCTTTTGAAAGGATTTGGATTAAGCCTTTCTATGACTGAAGTTCTTTGAACAGGCTGAGTGCCTAATCTGTTCAACACAGACTTACCATGTTGTTTGGATGTTGAGCACTCATTACCATGATCTTTGGCCTTCACAAACATATTGAATTTTAGGCTTGGATCATGTCGTTTCTCTGAGGCTGACTTCTGAGACTCAATCAGTTGTCTATCTTCCTCAAAATCTGTACTTGCTATCTCATCATCAGCTACATAAGCTGCTATTTGATAGTCACCTCCAAGTACAACCTTCACCTGTTTAGGTATCTGTTGGTTTATGCACTGTTCAGCAAGCTTTGATGACTTACACCAAGACTCAGTGATCTTCTGAAGTTGATCAGCTTTGTCTTTTGTTTCCTGAAGTTCTTCACTAAGAAGTTTATTAATGTGCCTCTGACATTCAAGGTCACACTATGCTTTCTTACCAACATCAATGAGAGATTTATTTTCCTTAATCTCATCTTTTGGTTATGTTATTTCAGCTTTGAGGTCAGTCTGAGACTTAAGGATGGTCTTGAAATCATTTAGCAAATAATCGAAAGCAAGACCTTTCTGTATAAGAGTAGAAATTACTGACCTTGTACATGGAAGCAGGATCCCAATCACTCAGTTTGCTGTTTTCCACACCTTCCTTCATGTCAGCTTCAAAGATTGATTCGGACTGACCATAATCAACCTCATCCAATTCTAGCTCTTCATCTTCTTGAGCCATTAGACATACATTATCATCTGAGGTGGATGATTCTGTATCCTAAGTTTCAGCATATAAACCTTTTCCACTGGGTTTGTCTTCAGGCTTTGATTTCTTGAGCTGAGTGTACTTCTTCTTCTACTTATCAGCTCTATAAGCATTCTTATCAACAACAGATGTTGATTCTACCTTCTTAGATCTGCACTTAGCAGCTATATGTCCCTTTTTCTGACAGTTGAAGCACACAACATTCTTGGGATCAAAGGAACTCTTCCCTTTGCTCCTGTCAGATCTTCCTCTTCGCCTTTGAGCTTTTCTCAAACGTCTGGCTAACATCGCCATCTGCTCGGTGATAGTCTGAACATCATCAGTATCACTTCAGTCTGAGTCTGAGTGGTCAGCTTGAGATTCTGACTCAGTCTCAGATTCAATAACCATAGCTTTGGAACCTTTCTTCTTCTTCCGTACAACTAATGCAACTTCTGTTTTGTCCAAAGATTCCTTTAGTTGTTGTTGAGAAGCTCTTTTATGTTCTATGATCTGTTCATGATTTAGCAAGAACCCATAGATGGACTGTAGGTTATACATGTGTAATGTTCCTCCAGCCCTTAGTGCAGTGGTTACTTCATTGAACTTTTCTGGTTACACATCCAGAAATTTCAGCACGAGCTCAGCTTCATCTCTCTTTACACCCACACTTAGTAGGTCATTTATCAAGCAGTCAAACCTTGTAAACAAATCTGCCAAGGTTTCATTCTTCTTTGAAAAGAAGTTTTCGTACGATCTATTCAAGTGATTCTTCTTTTGCTGCTTGACCAGATCTGTGCCCTCATAAGTGACACTCAGCGTATCCCAGATATCATTTGCGGTTTGACACCCAGTCACAGTGCGCAGGATTTCATTAGTTAGGGAATTCGCTAGAACACTCTTTGCCTTGTCATCTAGATTGAAGGGTTTCCAATCTTCATCAGTCCAGGATGCAACAGGCTTTCTTGTTTCCTTCTCAGATTTGCCAGGAGACGTATCACTGACAGTAGAGGGAATCTTGGGGATTATTGGTCCTTTTGTGATGACTTCCGACATACGGTTGTCAATGGACTTTAGGAAGAGCATGGCTCTGAATTTCCACATAGGATAGTCAGATCCATCAAATATGGGACATCCTTTAGCAGAGATCTGAGGAAATTTGATGGAGTATTGCTTGTCGACATTTCAATCTTTTTCAGAATCTTGAACTATTCAACTGATGAAATCGTTCAGCCTGCTCTGATACCAGTTGTTGGTCCCTTGTATGAGAGAGTAACAACAAGCAACAGGTGTGTAGAAGGGGGGTTGAATACACTTTCTGCGGAAATTGAACAAATCAAAGAAAAGTGTTACACACAGTAAATCAAACCACAATCAATCGAATGCTTTTATTAATCAGAAGATGATTACAATGCTTTGAATAAGAAGATGATTACAATGACTATCAAGTAAGCAACTCTTGATATATAATCACCTAATATAAATCTCTCAATACACTCAAACTTAGATATCTATAATTAACATATAATTATAGATACCGACGACTCTCTAAACAATATTTACACAGATTGAATCAACACATGATAACTTACCAATATCACAACTGCTGTGATAATTCGAACACACGAATATCTTTGGCAATCTGTGAGTATCTTGATACTGAATCATGATTCGTAACACATACATGAGGTGAGGTTTGGCTCTGCAACACTTAGTTGTAATCGTCTCTGAGTCGTACCTCTAAACTTATCAGGAGATAAGTATTTATAATCCTGTACCTACGGTTCATAACAAACTAAGACTCAACTTAATTCGCTAACTAACTCTAGGATAATCCGGAATCTTGAATCTTGAATCTTCTATCTTCAATCTTGATTCTGGAGTCTTCTTATCCGCGCTGTAGATATAGAGAGAGATAAAGATGAATTTAAAACATATTAAAATTATCTTTAAACTGACTTCTTCACTCGGACTGAGTTACTCAGCTTGAAACTCATCAAGCTGAGTTCTTCGAGAACAAATCCGAATTTATACATGAACTAACACGTACATTGATAAACTCATCCTTAGAAGTCTAACTTAGTTGACTAAAACATATTTAGCAACTCTGTAGAGCTGACTCTACTTTTGAGCTGAGTCACTCAGCTTGAAACACATCAAGCTGACTACTCGATATATACCTTATGTGACATACGCAGATTATTAAACATATTAATAAACAAACTAAGGTATAATATAAACTGATCAACATATGCTCAGCTTACATTCATCTTATACTCAGTCTGAATCACTCTAAGTGTTCAGTCTGACTAAGCTTCATAATTCTGTTTAAGTTATATGTAGAACTCATCTTACAAACTTAACTTTGTCTCATCAAATTCGAACTGATGAGATCATTTTCCCAACACATGCCCTATTCCGTGTTTGCAAAGCTAGGTTTAGGTTAACCTAACCCAACAAAAATGTCTATTCAGCTAGCAGACCGATCTGTGAAATATCCACGGGGAATTTATGAAAATCTTTATTTCAAAGTCGATAAATTTATCTTCCCTGTTGACTTTGTAATCCTTGACATGGATGAGGACAAAAATGTTCCTCTTATCTTAGGCCAACCATTTCTGGCTACTTCACGCGCTCTTATCGACGTTTTTGATGGCAAACTATCTCTTAGAGTAGCTGATCAAATGTTACCTTCGATATCCAAAAGTCCATGAAGCAACCATTTGCTCAAGATGATGCCTTGTATTGTGTTGATATATCTGATCATTATCATCTTGATTCAATTCCTATTTCTTCTGAAAAAGACGTGCTAGACACCAAGATCCTGGAGAAAGGCTTTTTTCCAAAGGACCTTACTCAACTTGAACTGTATCAACCAGATACTGATGTTATCCCTAAAGATACATTAGTTTCTGAAACTTTCGAGACTCTCGATATTGATAAGGTACCTCACTCAAAACCGTCTATCATTGAGCCTCCAGCACTTGAGTTAAAAGAACTCCCATCACATCTAGAATACGCTTTTCTAGACAGTGATTTCAAACTACCTGTAATCATAGCTATTGAACGTGCTCAGGAAGCACAAGACCACTATTGCATGGAAACTTTCCGACATACAAGAAATTAATTCTTCTTTCTGTACACACGAAATCCTCATGGAAGATAACCACAAGACAAGTGTGCAAAGACAGAGGCGATTAAATCCACATATGCAAGAAGTGGTTAAAAAAGAGGTAATTATACTCTTGGATGCGGATCTGATTTATCCGATATCTGATAGCCCTTGGGTTAGCCCTGTCTAAGTAGTTCCCAAGAAAGGAGGTCTGACCGTGATCATTAACGATAAAAACGAGTTAATTCCCACTCGCACTGTAACCGGGTGGCGTGTTTGTATCGATTACCGAAAACTGAATGATGAAACTCGTAAAGATCAATTCCCACTCCCATTCATTGATCAAATGATTGAGAGACTGGCATGTAACGCCTTCTATTGTTTTCTTGATGGTTTTTCAGGGTATTTCCAAATTCCAATCGCTCCGGAGGATCAAGAGAAAACCACATTCACTTGTCCCTATGGTACATTTGCCTACAGGCGAATGCCATTTGGCGTGTGCAATGCCCCAGCTACATTCCAGTGTTGCATAACAGCAATATTCCATGATATGATCGAAGAATGTGTCGAAGTCTTTATGGATTACTTCTCTGTTTTCGGAGATACATTTGACACTTGTCTTCTTAATCTTGAAAAAATGTTGTCTAGATGCGAAACAACCAATCTCGCTCTTAATTGGGAAAAATGTCACTTTATGGTTCGAGAAGGTATTGTTCTGGGACATAAAATTTCCAAGTCGGGAATTGAGGTTGATTGTGCTAAAATTGATGTTATTTCTAAACTACCTCCCCCGATGAATGTCAAAGGCATTCGTTGTTTCCATGGTCATGCCGGTTTTTATCGTCATTTCATAAAAGACTTTTCAAAGATTTCTCGGCCTATGACCCATCTCTTAGAAAAAGATACTCCATTTGTTTTTTCTTCTGAATGCATGAAAGCATTCAACACTCTAAAAGAGAAACTTACAAAAGCACCAATTTTAACCAGCCCTGACTGGACTCTTCCATTCGAACTAATGTGCGACGCAAGTGATTTTGATGTAGGTGCAGTTTTAGGTCAGCGAAAAGAAGGTCGTTTTCACCCAATTTATTATGCAAGAAAAACTCTGACAGAGGCCCAGGAGAACTACACAGTAACAGAAAAGGAATTACTGGCCGTCGTCTTTGCTTTCGATAAATTTCGGTCTTACTTAATTATTTCTAAAACTATTTTTTCACTGACCATTCTGCCTTGCAATTCTTGTTTTAAAAAAAAGACGCAAAAACTCACCTCATTAGATAGATACTCTTGTTGCAAGAGTTCGATATCGAAATAAAAGATAAGCGAGGTGCAGAAAATCTTGCTGCCGATCATCTTTTGCGTCTTGATAATCCGAACCTTGAAGTTCTGGATGAATATGCCATTCAGGATACACATCCTGATGAGTTTCTCTTAGCACTTCATAAATCTGATAATGCCCCATGGTTTGCGGATTTTGCAAATTATTTAGCAGCAGGGGTTTTAGAAAAAGGTATCGCGCATCAGTAGAGGAAAAGATTCTTTTCTCAACTAAAATTCTATTTCTGGGAAGATCCCTATATATTCAGGATAGGAGTCGACCAAATCATACGATGATGCGTGACCGGTCAAGAAGCAATGGTCATCCTAGCATTGTCACTCAGGATCTACTGGAGGCCATCATGGACCTGTTACAACAGCAAAGAAGGTCCTTGATTCAAGTTTCTATTGGCCTACTCTATTTAAGAATACCCGTGAATTTGTAAAATCCTGTGACCCATGTCAAAAATCCTGAAATATCTCATCCCGCAATGAGATGCCCCAAAACCCTATCCAAGTCTGTGAAATATTCGATGTTTGGGGGATAGACTTTATGGGTCCTTTCCCAAATTCCCATGGAAACAAGTACATTCTTGTTGTAGTCGATTATTTTTCAAAATGGGCCGAAGCACATGCCCTACCAACTAATGATGCACGAGTTGTATGTAAGTTTCTAAAGAGGTTATTTTCCCGCTTTGGAACTCCGAGAGCATTAATAAGCGATCGGGGTACTCACTTTTGCAATACACAACTTGAAAAGGGGTAACCCATAGGTTTTCTACTGCATACCATCCTCAAACAAGTGGACAAGTTGATGTCTCTAATCGTGGTCTAAAGCGGATACTTGAAGGAACCATTGGGAATAACCCAAAAGATTGGGCAGAGAATCTATACGATGCATTGTGGGCATTCAGAACGGCCTACAAAACGCCTATCGGAACCACACCCTATTAATTGGTTTATGGTAAAGCGTGTCGCCTTCCCGTTGAACTTCAACATAGAGCATATTGGGCATTAAAAACCCTAAATTTTGAACCAAATGTTTCAACGGAAAAGCGTCTACTCCAGCACAATGAATTGGAAGAACTAAGGTACCAAGCGTATGATAATTCCTTGATGTACAAAGAAAAAAAGAAAATAATCCATGATTCTCGCGTGAAGGACAAGAAATTCCAGGCTGGAGATCGTGTGCTCTTATACAACTCACGTCTTCGTATTTTCCCTGGTAAATTAAAGTCCAGGTGGACGGGTCCTTTTACAGTACATATTGTGTATCTATATGGTGCTATTGGTATCACTAACTCTGCAGGAGTTAATTTTAAAGTCAATGGCCACCGTCTCAAAAGGTATTTAGGAACCGCGATCCAGGATGAACCACCTGAAAACATGAAACTTTACCTCGCTACACCTTAGAGGGTGTGTTTGGTCTTTTACCGGCAGACCTAAAAGAACTGGAAATGCTTTATGTAGAATCAATTTCTCTTCTATCTTGTCTTTTTCTACGCACAAACTTACCTTTTGATATTCAGCGTGATATTGTCATGAGATTAGAGAAAAATATAAGGAGAGATCAAAATTATGCCAAATTTCATAGAGGCACTTCACTTTGTTCGGCTAAAAGGCGTGTAAAACATGTAGGGAAGTGTTGGAAATGTGGTGCTCTGATTCATGAGGGCTCTTGTAGGGATTGGGCGACTTATTCTCAGTCTGAGTGTGCTAGTTCTCTTTGGGAAGATCCTGTTAAGCTAAAAGCCGAGAGGGTTTTCAGGCCTAATAGTAATGCTAGAGCGATGATTGATGAGTTGGTTCGTCTCCGATTAAGCAAAGAAATCCCTAACTCATGCCTCATTTACAACCGTATCACTCCTTATGTTTTCTAAATTTTATTCTCATTCAGTCTGAAGAGACAGGAAAACACTCCGCATTTCAACGCGTTAAAATGTTTGCTTACACACCGTACTAATAGTGTGTTACATGTACATACGTATGTAAATACGTTTCCGTTCAGTTTCCCTTCCGCTTATTTTCATTCCGTTCGTTTTTCCGTATGTATAGTTTCTTTTTAATAAAACTCAACTCTATCCCATACTATCATAGAGTGTTAGAGAGTGTATCTTAACATTTCATCATGGGTTGTATACTGATTTAGCAAAACGAGACTTAACTGAAAAATTCAAAATTTGAAAAGTTTCCCTATGCGATCGCATGGGTAAGCCATGCGATCGCATGGCAGTCCGGCTATATATACAACACCATGCGACCTGCAACTCATCGCAAACACTTTCTCTGTCTACTTTCTCTCTCTCTATCAGCAATTTCGAGCTTTTTACGGTTATCCAAGTATTTCTCCGTCATCTCCGATCCATTTTCATCATTTGAGGTACCAAAATGCTCCTTGTAACTAGTAGAACATGATTATGTACTTAGATTCGAGTTTAGGTTGCTTAAATTTTAGTATTCATCGATCGATAAAACCCTAGGTTTTCTGTTTCTGATAAATGCGATCATGCGATCGCATGTAAAAACCTTTCGACCGCATGTGTATTCGATTTTGATTTTTATAAGTACACTGTCTTGCGATCGCATCCACTTGTCCATGCGACCGCATGGAGCGAAATTAGGGTTTTTCAGTAACAACTTCCTTGCAATCGTATGGATAACACATGCAATCCCATGATTCTGTTTTACTGCTGTTTCTCGTTTTTCGAGCAAATCTTTGATCAAACCAACTTTCGTTCGAAATCCGGAAACATACAACAACTCATTATCGATCGATGAACCATTCTTACACTAGATATCAATCCTGACCTGTATCTATGTATATTTCTAGTTATGGCACGTAAACGTCGCTGATTGCCTGAGCCTGCACCAGTTGACCCCCGCACCATACCGCGTGTTCCGGCTCCTGATCCTGAGCATGGGGCAGAGCCCGTAGAGAACCCACAGGATGCTGCTTTGTACCCCTACCTACATTTTGACTTAGACGAGGACCATATGGGTCATGACTTTTTACTGGAGCAGGTGCGCAAGCACGGATATGCGCACCTGAGATATTTACGCTGGGCCTCGCTAGACACACTTGGTCTTAGTCGGCGAGCTACTTCCATTACTAGACCTCATTGGAGGCGTTTACTCGCTATCGATCTCCAGGTGTGTACTGAGCTTACGATCATTTTTTTATCTACTCTACACCCGGTGTCACCACTCACTGACTATGATCGACCGGATTCTCTTACATTCCGACTCTGTGTAGCCGAGAGGCAGTTATCTCTACGGCAGTTTGCTTCCCACATGGGATTATACATTAGAGAGGAGCTGCAGTCCCCAGCTTTCACAGAGGGTATTACCGACTTTCCACATGGACTATCATATCAGGATATTTGGGCAGAGATTGGGACTGGGCCATATGGTTCACCCATTCCTAAGAGCAGTTCTGTTCCAGATCCGCCCTTCCGCATCTTGTATCGTGCCACTGCTTACGGCCTATCCGCACGCACAAACTCTTCCGTGGGTAACATCACCCACCGAGACTTATTCTATCTGTACTACTTTGCTCATCAGCAGCACTGCCAGATAGCCGTGTGCTAGGCTCAGCATCTTTTTACCATTAGTAGGCTGCGCATTACGCAGGCTGTGTATGGCGGTGGTTTTATATATCATCTGGATAGGGGCATGGATATAGTGTCTCCGCAGGATCTTGAGGATCTTTCTTTTACTTCCCCTGCCACTGCCATTGACATGGAGGTGTTTGCACGGATGAGAGTGGTAGAGCTTGTTCGGAACAAGTATTTTCTGCTTGACCATTTGCGTCAAAGGTGGGTACCACCTGGTCAGAGGATCATGGTAGATGATGATGATGATGATGAGGGCCACCATGTTGAGGATCGTGCTCCTTCTCCTGATACGACACACCGCCTTAGACCGGAGGTTATTCCAGACAGGAAGCCGGGCATCAGGTTCGGTTATTCCAAAGATCAGGGAGAACCCCTCAGTACTTTAGAGAGCCGACTGCAGGAGGTCCAGGATAATCAGAGAATTTAGTGTGCACATGGTGAGGCTCATAGACAGTACGTTACCAGCATCTTGATTGACATAGCGGCATCTTTGCAGTCATCTAGCCGCACCCATACATCTCCAGAGCCTCCTTAGAGACTTAGAGACTTCTAATCTGGGGCCAGTTCTTCATCTGCACCACCTCATCCGCCCCAGTAGCAGCTAGATAGGGATAGTTAGTTATTTAGTTTGTTTGTTTGTTTTTATTTTGTTTTTGTTGTACGATGTTTAATGTATTGTGCTTAATTTGATCTATCTGTATAACATCAAAACATTATGTACATCCTTTAGTTTGATTATATTGCCATATATTAGTTTATAACACTCTCTCTTTTCACTTGTGGTTGAGTTTCTTGTTTTCCAAGTTTCACTCAGATTATATAGTTATATATCAAAGGAGTGCAGCTCAATCCAAGTGTGGGTAGAATCTTAAGCCTTCATTTACAGAAATCGGTTATGTTGGGGTTCGTGGTACAACGCAACGGAAGCATGCAAGCACAAAAACGTATTTTTCAAGCAAAAACAAGACCACGATAGGAACCCCATCAATGGATCTAACTCTACAACTAACTTAAGCAACTAAACAGAAAGGAGAGAAGATATTTATACCCTAGATTCCTCTGGATTGTTGTTGATGCTGAGCTCCAAGCCTTGATCTCTTCTTGACCTTCTTCTTCGGCTATCTAAGTCCACACCGAGACACTTGGCAACCTTGGTGTACTAGCACCCCTTAGCTTAATCCACAAGATGAAGAAGCTACTGGAACAACAACCCCAAAACCACCAGGATCTCTTCTCTTATTTGAACTTAGCAACTTACTTTGGTTCTAAGTGTATTTCTCTCAAAGTAGCCAAGAGCAAGAAATGAGAGAAGTGCATATCTTTTATAAGCCAAGCCACGACCCCAGGTCTCCCTAAGTCGGCCCAAGGCTAATCATCACAAACAACATGCATTGGTGGAAGCTAGAGGTGAAAAGATAAAGTTGTTTCTGTCAGGCAGGGTTAGCGCCGCTAACCGCCCACGGTTAACGCAGATAACCTCCCATGGTTAGCGCCGCTAACGCCGCAGATTTAGCGACGCCAGAGTTAGCGCCGCTAACCCCTGCGGGAAATCAACTATCATTATTTATCCTTTCTTACCCTCATCTTACAGGTTGTGTCAAGTTCAACCCCCGGCGTGTGACCCGATAGGCCCATACATCATCGGTAGTGATCATTTGGCGTACGTGTGTCCGTGGGCATACTCCAACAGGTTACTAACACCGTTTCAGGGAGTTTTCTTATCTCCTCTTTTACACTCATCACGATACGTCACTGTTTACATACATTGTCTGTACATTGAGGACAATGTACATTTTTAAGTGTGGGGAAGGAGACATACATGCCTGCTATAGTCTTGTTCTCTTGAAAACTCTAAATGCTTTAAAATCATATAATTGAATTTTGTCGTAAATTTTTCGCAAATTTATATCATTTTTGACATGTTTAGATCCTCTTTGCATGATAGATTATAAGCAAGTAACATTATGAGGACCCTGTTATGCATAACTTTCATGAAGATAACTTAGCACAAGTACTTGAGTTTTGCCTAATGTTTGACTTCAATTACACAAACCACTCCTCGACACTATAATTCCAGAGCATTTGAGCCATAACATTTCAATTTCTTATTCGAGTAGCTCATGGAATTATCACATATATATGCAGATTGTGCTTTGATTATGAACTTGCTCATAACTATGCATTTCGGAACCATGAACTAAACTGTTGCAATTAAATGATAGAGGCATTTAGGATAACCCATTTTAGCCAATACACTTTTATTTTTAGCCAATTTTTTTAGCCTTAGCCTTTCATTTCAAAAACCCCCAATTATAACACCTGTTTTAATTCTATCTTATTTTTAAGATTTCAGAACCAATTTTACCGTAAATTGTTGTTATACAAATTTTTTCCAGATCTTCAGTTGCTCATGCACTACATTAGCTGGACGCGAAATTCAAAGTGTTCCTCTTAGACTTATAGTGATTATGTTGCATATTGCTGATTTGATCTCCAAAAACATAGCTTAGAGAAAAACAAAACTCAAAAAACCAACAAAAAGAAAAAAAATAGAAAAGAAAAAAAAATACGAGAAGATCGGTTGTTTGATTAGTTGTTCCTTGGCTATTTTTGAAGCTCATCATACATTGAGTAGTAGTTTTTTGTCAGTTATCCGGGTGTTGGCCATCACTCAGACTATTCTGATTCCACTACAGCTTGATGAACTATATTCTCACCAAAAATATGTTCAAATTCATCTCCATACAAATACCTGTTTTGATCCACAAAAACTACAGGATCTAAAAGATTTTACCAACCCTAAGGATCCATAGGATTAATGGTGGATCTAACACAAAAATACAGCAGCATTAACTTGGTTTCTGAAAAATATTTTAGTCACCTTTATATCTTCCCATTCCTACCCTAAAAACCTTAGCCACGTTACAACCCAAATAAAGACCTCTTGATATTTGCATATGTTTATGTTAATTGGTGGAGATTTGATATGTGATCAAGCTTATGCTAATCTTAGTCTCAAATCTTGCATTTTTGCACTTATACACATACCCTGATATACATATTGAGTGCTTGAGTGACCACCTGGTGAGGTATGAATTCAGACATTGGTCTTAATTCAGGTACACGTGCTAAGTTTGCTTTGATTTTGTCATATCTTTCAGATGAAAGTTTGTCCTCGTTGCTCTGATTAAATATCTATTATACCTTTAGACCTTTTCATGTCGGAAGTATATACTTTTGCATTAATTTAAGTCAATGGATATTTTAAGTTGCATTAGAGTTTGCTAGAGGACAAGCAAAGTTTAAGTGTGGGGAGATTGATATATCCATATTTATACATGTTTTACACATCGAAAACCCTAACATTTAATCCAAAATCAAGGTGAATTGTACAAATTATTTTCTAAAAAGCTTAATATTCACCGTTGCAGGTTAATAGGAACTAAAGTAAAGATATTAAGTCAAACGAGTGCAAAACAGATGAAAAACGAAGAACTGGTGAACATCACCATGCCATGCGATCGCATGTACCTACTATGCGATCGCAAGGTAGGCGCGGATCTAGCTTTGGCACTTGGCAGCCTCTGCAAGCTAAGCTGTCTTGTCAACCGCCCAAAACCGAGTCATGCGATCGCATGACATTCCCATCCGATCGCAAATACCCCCGATCCTGGCCTATTTAAAGGAGCTCATTCTCTGCTCAACACACACCAACATCATAGAAGCCAGAAGCAGCACACACACTTCAAACACACACAACACACACACTAAGGTGTCTTGAAACTTGGGTTTTTATTTGGTGGTAGTTAAACACCCCAAACTTTGGTCCAAAAGTGTAGAAACTAAGTAGAGGTTATGATCACGTATACAACTCGGGATAGCTTTGTATAATCTAAACTTATCTGTTCTTAATATGTATCCAAGTATTTATCTTGTTGTTTTACTTGTAACCATGTGTAACTAAACTATTTCACTTAGGCCAAGATGATTATTGGCCAGGTTATGGCAATATAAACCTTTCCTTGATGATTTGATATAAAAGTATACTTTGACCGTTAATATAAATGTGTTTAATCATATTCATATGATATATTTGTTCATGTTCATGTTTTGATAACCTTTTGTGTGAAAACCTCAAGGTTATATTGCATGAATATTCAAGAATGTTGGTTTAATCTTAAGATCTTTTGTAGTTATTACTAGAAATGGTATAACAAGCAAGATGGTAATTTGAAAAGCATTTTTGGAACTTGTCTTTGATCATTTCAGATCTCAACAAGTTGGCCAAGTTTATCATATTTTGGTTTATCACATGTTTCACATCTCGAATGAAAGTTTAATTGTGTACGTATATTATTTGATCATTAATACTACAAAAGGATAAAAAGGATTAAAAAGATGTTTTTGAACATGTTAAGGTTGAAATGAATTCCATAATGTCATTAAAAGTCGTATCTTTTGATTCTATGTACATGCTTACGTATTTCATGCTTTGCATGTGTTATGTGCTAGAAATGGTACATAACATGGTGATATCTCAAAGAAATAACGTAAGGCTTGATCTTAAATCCAATGCACGTGGTTTGAGTCTTGTTGGGTTCATAACATCATAATGTTCATTCACTATCTACTTATAAACTTGGATGATAGTCCAGGTTGTTTGTGTTTATTCTTTTGGTAAAAATGAGATTTGTTGTAAATAGTTACCATGCGATCGCATGACATATTCATGCGATCGCATGGGTCTGTCTTTCTATGTGATCGCATGTCTCTGACATGCGATCAAGCCCTGTTCCATAATCAGTTTGCTATTTCTTTTATTCTATTAAATCACTTTAACACCTTTCTTAAGTTTTGAAAACTATAAGACATATAATTTGACCAAGAATATATGGCTTGTAGCTGGATTTAAACATGTTTAAGTGGATCTGTGATTGTCTTTTAATTCTACACTTATATGTTATATTTGATTGTAAATCTGAGTCTTGATAACTCAAGTGATGATTTACATGATAATAAGACTCGTAAGTATTAGAGAGAACAACATACTTTGAGCTAAATGCAATTTATCAAGTCATCAACAATTAAACCAAAATAAATATTGCCATAACTAACCAGGATGATTTTGAAACCTAAGTGATCCTTTCTTTGATTATCTAATCACTTGTTTATTATCTTGATCGGGTAACTTGTTTATTTCATTAGTTTTAAATCAAAATCTAAAAATCACATGTTTTTATTTCACCAAACAATAATGATGTTTGAGTTCTAGTAGCTGCCAGAAAATCACTTTTATCCCTGTGGTTCGACACTCGGTCTTACCCTATCTATACTACTACTGACCAGGTCATACTTTCCTGAGTCGTGTGTAATATTTATTTTGTAATTCCACTTTATAAATTTAAAACATCAGTGTGAAAAAGCTTTTTATCATCTTAAAAATACCCGTACGCGGGCTGCACACCAGTCCACAAAAGAAGATCAAGGATGTTGAATACTCTAGGAAAAAGTACCGCCTGTCAAAACAAAAGCAGGCTGGGAATGCACTAATGGTGGAAGAAGATCAGTTCCTGGAGGACACAGACTCCGATAGTGATCTAGATGGTGAAGATCATGCACAGTTCTGTCTGATGGCCACTGTTGAAGTAGGTGATAGGTATGAAGATGGTGGTGATGATCTCTCCGATGCTGAGGATGAGAGTTTGGAAAGCGGAAAGGTACCTTCTATCTCTAACTCTAATGTAGGATTTAATTTTGAACATATCCAAACCATTTTAAACCGCATTGAAAAAGTTAGAACATAAGGTGACAAAACTAACAAGTAAAAATCAAGTGTTAAAAGAGGTCATTCATACACAAGATAAAGAGGCACAAACTGCAATTGAACAATTAAAAAAAGATATAAATGAATCAAAGTTTCAATTAGCTATGAAAGAATTTGAATTCCTAGAATTAACTGATAAGACAAACATCATCATGCACGATCTCAAAGCAGAGCGTGTTAGCGCAGAAAAGGATTCAGAAATTCTTAAAAATGAACAACGTACTCTTTATTTAAAAATCAAAGAACTTGAAGACCTACTGATCAAACGTGGGCAAAGTGAACAAACCACCTTTCTGTATAAAGAACAGGAACGCCCTTTTTTAAGATGGACATTCGAAGGACTTGGTTTTGAAAACCCAAGTGTCCTGAGTAAGGTAACTGCCAAACAGTTTTATAATGCAAATTTATTTGGCGAAGGACTAACTCAACGAATGGTATTTATTGGTCAAGAGGAAGAAAGACTTGAAGAAGATGTCAAGCAAACCCTTCATCTCAAAACTGAAATTCCCTTCAACTACTTTAACCACAATGACTCATACTTCACTTACCCCGCTCCAACACTGAATTCTACTGTCACCTCTCCAATATACACAGATGAGGAACTTTATGCTCCTTAAGTACCAAAACCTAAATTTCAATACATTCCCCACACGGAATTGCAAATAAGGTTCCACACCTTGCAAGAGTTTTGCTACACACATCTTATATTAGAAGACATTGCCAAAGCTTTCCACTCAAAAACCACACCTCAAACCATCTCTGTTTCTGACCAATCACCTGAGCTTACACAATTAGCTCAAGAAAATGCAGTCCTTCACAAGCGTATCAAAACCATTTTTAATCATGATGAAAAGATAATTGACAACTTGTGTAGGGAGAATACAACATTGAAAGAATGCATCATACAGGTCAAGCAAGAGATGCATGCTTCTACTCCATTCAACTTTTCTCCATACGAAGAACGAATTGAAGATTCTAAGAATGCGTCCACATCTTCCTCAGATGTCCAACCCACACTAAAATCTGTTAATAATGCTACTTTGGTAACTTTAAAACAAAAACAGATTTTCAAACAGGCATATACTTCCACTTCTAATCACATTTCTCGTATGCTCACTGACATACTTGAATCTTTAAAAGCAGCTGCAAGTCGATCACGACTCACTTCTAACATTTTAACTTCTGCTGCAGATGTGAAAGAGCTCGGAAGTGAAGAGTGTAAAATAAACACAACTTGGAATAGGGTAATTCCTAGGTCATCTAGGAAATGTTCTAATTTTAGACAAACATATGAACAACTTTTGATGTTTGATATAGTCTGTAATCATTCAAGTTTACATGATACAATTGCGTGTTCAAAGTTTTGTATAAGTGATGGTTGTCCCCATGGTCACTGTGAATTTAATTACAAATATGATCAATTAAGAAAACAAATCGGAATTAAACCATGGGAGGACTGAACAGATTTTTACGCTAATCAAATCAATGTTCCATTTATAAACTCTAAAGGGTTTATCATTCATCAGTGGATCACCACTCGTCAGTCACATGCACTCAAACGTTTAAACATGTCAAGACGATTACTGACAATTAAAGAATTGGAGGTCTACAGACGTCAAGGTTATGATGCTTTTAAACAAGCATGGATTGCTCAAGAAAAAAATTTGCATTCTGAAAAACGATCTTGCAATCCTCCTTCCAAACAAGCACAAGCGTCTAAACCCAAGCCTTCATCCCATCAACGGGTAGTAATACCTACTGCACCCAAGGCTCCAGTTCATCAAAAGCAGGTAGATGTGCCAAGGTCACAAAGGAATCCTAAAAATTCCTCAAAAACATGGATTCGTAAACATAACGCTTCCCCAACTCTACCGAATCCTAAACCTCAAACCCCATCAACTGTCAAACCAACGGTGGTACCAAAACACCCATCTGCACAACTTCTTTCTAAATCTATTCCTTCTCGACAAAAGACAACACCAACATGGGTACCTAAGGATAGATCATTAGGAGTTTCACCACCACTAGAATTAACAGCCAACCCTCAACCAATTATAGGAACTAACAATCAAGGACCCATTCATATATGGGGACCTAAACGTGCTTTATTCTCTTTTTGCAGGCGCCTAACCTCTGGTACCTGGACTCGGTTGCACCAAACACATGACCGGCAACAAGAGTCTTCTAAAAAATTATGTTCCTAAGTACTACGGGAATGTACGTTTTGGGAACGACAATGTTGCACCAATAATGGGGTACGGAGACATAGAGAGGAAGCATATCAAAATCAAGAAAGTCTCCTATGTAGAAGGTTTGGGTCACAATCTGTTTAGTATCGGACAGTTCTATGATAAAGACTTGGAGGTAGTGTTCAAGAAGAACAAATGTTCAGCTCTAACTGAGAATGGAGATGAACTACTGGCAGGTTCAAGGAAATCTAACTTGTATTCCATTGATTTGGAAAATTACAACTTCCCTACCTCTGTTTGTCTGTTGTACGAAGCCTCATCGGATCTTACTTGGCAATGACACCAAAAACTCTCTCATCTGAACTTTCAAAATATAAACAAATTAGTCACAGGTGACTTGGTGAGAGGCATACCCAGGTTAAGATTTAAGAAGGACCATTTGTGTGTAGACTGTGAGAAGGGTGAGATGAAGAAGCCTTCCCACAAATCAAAACAAGTGTTCGGCACTACCAAGCCTTTAGAACTACTACACATGGATCTCTGTGGTCCTATGAGGATTCAATCGAATAATGGGAAGAAGTATATCCTAGTCATGGTGGATGACTACTCTCGATATACTTGGGTCAAGTTTCTGCGATCAAAAGATGAAGCTACACCAACGATCATCTCCTTCATCAAACAACAACAGAACAAGCACAACCAGAGTGTGGTGTCAAACCGTACCGACAACGAAACTGAATTCAAAAACAGCACTCTGAAGAGCTATTGTAACTTTGTTGTGGAAAGACGAAACAGAAAATTGGTTGACGGAACAGAATATTGGTTGAAGCATCCCGCACCATGCTATCATACTCCGGGCTCCCACCTTCCTATTGGGCTGAAGCAATCAGCACTGCCTGCTATACGCAGAGCCGCTCTTTTATTAATAAACGCTTTAATAAAACTCCCTATGAACTGGCCAATGGCATAGTACCTAATATCAAATACTTCAATGTCTTTGGTAATAGGAGCTTTATGTTAAATGACAAGGATAATCTAGGAAAATTTGCTCCAAAAGCTGATGAAGCTATTTTCCTAGGTTACTCTACAGAGTCAAAAGCATACATAGTTTTAAACAAAAGAACTAAGAGCATTGTTGAAAGTATCAATGTAACATTCGATGATGCATTGAATGTTACAGATTTTCCACCAAAATCAATAGCAAACACTTCTGAACATACCAGTTCAGGACCGGTGCTTCAAAATAAAGAATCAAACAATCCTTCCAGTTCAAATACTAACCTTGATTTCATGTTTGATTTCTTTCGGTCTGAATCTTCTACTGTTATAACTGACAACAGGAATAACACAGAAGCACAAGCAATGTTACTCTAACGGCTCCTACGGTCACTGAGACGAATCCATTTGCAGATCTCTATGCTGAGGATTCTACATCTGTTTCTATCACTCGTCCCCCTGTGACATCTCAGATTCCTGACCCAGAGTGCCCACCGGTGTTTGATTCAGATCCAAATTTCTCCCTAGAAGATGAAGAGGAAGCACGACACTTACAAAATCTTATTCCTTCCTCTTCTCCTTCTTACGAGATAAAGTGGACCAGACATCACTCTGAAGTAGATATTATAGGAGACCCTTCCGTTGGCGTTCAAACTCGTGCAACAACAGCTAACGAATGCCAGTTTTCGGGTTTTCTAAGGATCATTGAACCCACCAAGACTTCTGAAGCATTAGATGATACGGATTGGGTAATTGCAATGCTGGAAGAACTACACCAATTCGATCGTCTAAAAGTCTGGAGATTAGTTCCTCTTCCTTATGGCAAATCAGTTGTTGGAACTAAATTGGTGTTCAAGAACAAACGGGATTCGGATGGAGTGGTCGTCCGTAACAAAGCTATATTGGTTGTTAAAGGCTACAATCAGCATGAGGGCATTGACTATGATGAAACGTTTGCCCCCGTTGCTCGCATTGAAGCTGTCAGATTATTTCTTGCATATGCAGCCTCTCGAATCTTCCATGTCTTTCAAATAGATGTGCAGACAGCATTTCTCAACTGTGTTCTTAAAAAAGAAGTCTGTGTCTCACAACCTGAGGGCTTCATCAACTTAAAACATCCTAATCATGTCTATATATTAAATAAGGCCTTGTACGGGCTAAAACAAGCTCCACGTGCATGGTATGATGTGTTATCTGAATATTTGATTAGTGAAGGTTACTCCAAAGGAAAGACTGATACCACTCTGTTCACAAAGACCAAAGGCAGAGACAAGATATTGGTGCAAATATATGTGGACGATATCATATTCGGGTCTACGAATCCGAAATACAGTGACGAGTTTGCTAAGGTCATGGAAAATAGATTTCAAATGAGTATGATGGGGGACATGTTATTTTTCCTCGGACTCCATGTTAAACAGTTAAGTCATGGCAGTTTCATTTGCCAATCCAAGTACATCAAAGATCTTCTCACGAAGTATGATATGATTAACTACACACCTATATCCACTCCCATGCCTGCAAAGGCACAGCTATCAGCAGATCTTGATGGTTCTCCAGTAGATCTCAAAACACACCGTGGGATGATTGGATCGTTACTGTATCTCACAGCAAGTCGTCCAGACATCATGTTCTCTACTTCTCTATGTGCTCGGTACCAGGGGAATCCTAAAGAGTCACATCTTCTAGCAATTAAGAGGATCTTCAGATATCTTAAAGGGACTATGTATCTTGGTCTGTGATATCTCAAAGATTGAAATCTGGATCTACATGCCTACTCAGATGCTAACTATGCCAGTTGCAAAATTGATAGGAAAAGCACGTCTGGCAGTGCACACTTTCTGGGTGATCGTTTAGTCTGCTGGGCTTCAAAGAAACAAAACTACGTGTCCATTTCCACAGTTGAGGCTGAGTATGTTGTTGCTGCAATGTGCTGCTCTCAAAGTCTCTAGATACGTACACAGTTATCAGACTTTGGCCAGACTATGACAAAATTCCATTGCTATGCGATTCCCATTCTGCCATAGCCATCTCCTGCAATCTGGTACACCACTCTAAAACTAAACATATTGAAATCCGTTATCACTTCATAAAAGATAACGTAGAGAAAGGTCTCATTGAATTACAGTATGTTCCAACTGAAAATCAGCTAGCTGACTTGTTTACCAAACCATTAGACGAAAGTCGCTTTACTTAGTTGGTATCAATGTTAGGCATGCTCAACTTGAAAATATAACATATTGTTGCTTCATTTTTCCTTTCTCCCCTTTTGTTTAGAGTAGGTATTATACTATTTGTTTCTTGTGCAGAATACAGATGCAACTTTCAAGGGGGAGTGTCTTTCTATTTGTACACATACTGCATATGTGTAAGTGGAGAAAAATACAATAGACACATTCCACATTCCCTAAGTTTTAAAAATTTTCATAAAATTATATGCAAAAGTCTAGGGGGAGGTGTGTCTAACAAAAGGTAAATCAAAATATCTGGGAAATCATTTTCTTAAGTATCAAAATCCAGATAGTTTGAATTTTCAGAAAATTAAGTGTTGGGTTTGATTGAACACAATCGCATACTATGCTTCTATCGCATAGGATTTCTTGCACTCAACAAACAAAATTTTCTAAGTCGGTTTACAAACAAGAAAGGTCAATCGCATGGATGACTATCGCATGGATTGACACTTGAACCATGATCCACAAGTCAATCGCATGCGATAAAAGGTCATTAGAACATTAACTGTGAAACTAAGGACAATCGCATGGGATAGACTACCAAAGATCAATAGCATGGACTTCCAAGAATAAACTTGAACAAGTGTTCAATCGCATGCAATTGGCCCTATCGCATGCGATTCATCAGTGTTAGTGTTCTAATACGAAGTTAAAGCTCAATCGCATGGTTCTATCAGCCGCATAGAATTACCATGCGATTGAGTCTATCAGCCGGGTTTCTTACTGTGGTTGGTCCAATTAGAAGCTGACACGTGTCCCACTTACTTTATAAATGTTCCATCCATCCCATTAGTTCATTCACTCGATTAAAATTCAATATTATTCAAACTCTCTCGTTTTTGGTTACTTGATTTCACGAATCCTCTCGTTACTTAAAATCATGATGTACACAATGAGGGTTTCAGAGTTAGGGTTTTATCACATTTTTCCAACTTGATAGTTTTGGTCAAAATTGGTCACCTTTGACTCATTCACTGAACTTTGACCATAATTCAAAGGTTTTACAAAGTTGAATGATGTCAGTTTACATATCTCTATATCTTTGACTTAACAATTTTATTTATTTCTGCAGATAAGATGGCTCAAGTAGTAATACAGCTTGAGGAGATCATGTCCCAAGCTGAGTTCCTAAGTTCCAGGACTCATGAAAACAATCATTACATTGACCTTACCAAATTCAAAAACCCTACCTACCCCATTGTTACTGAAATCCTGAAAGTACATCCTTTAAACCATTTTCTGACATACAACCTATCAACCACCGGCACACATGTTCCTGAGCTCTATGTTCAACAATTCTGGAAAACATGTGACATCCGTACAAATGACAGGGGGCATGAAGTCATCCATATTGAGGTTGATGAATACATGGTCGATATCCCTATCAATCGCCTCAGAACAATCTTTAGACTGCCAAGAGCTAACAGCAGGCCTCTTGCAACAGCTTTTGATGACATCCCAGACTAGGAGACTTGCCTTGTAGCTATCAGCGCAATGGGATATGATGGAGAGCTGACCAGGAAAATTCAGTTCAAGCGCACCAATCTGCATCCAATGTACAACACTTTCATTACGGTGCTCCAAAGATGTCTAACTCCAAAGCATTCTGGGTATGAATTTCCAACAGAGCAGCAACTCAAAATCTTTGTGGCGGCGGCCAACCACCTGATTGTGGATTATGCATACCTGCACTTCAATGACATCAAAGCAACAATGCTTAGGAAAAATTCTCAAAAGAAGAAGGATGCCAATTTTCTGCCATACCAACGATTCATACCCATGATCGTCCAGTACCTGATTGATCAGAATGTTGATATTCCCCGCCGGGCAGGTTTACCTTCTTTTAGTCCTAAACTTTTCATTTATATCAAACCTGCAACCCCAGCCAATATGCATGTTCCTCAATCACTCCCTATATCACTCCTTGACTTATGTAAGTAGAACGAAACTGTTGTGAGCTATAGGTTGAGTATAGGACTACCTTCTATGGTTATGCCATCACCGGCCATACCTACCCAAGAAAGTGTAGTACCTGGTGAGGTAATAGAAAACCTACGACTCAGACATCTATGGGAGATGCTGAGCGGGTCGAGATGAGAGAAAATGTGATGAGAGGGGTGGAGAAGAAGGTGAAGGTGGAGAAATTAGAGAGGGAGGGGATGCTTATGATCCCACCACTATTCAAACTATTGTCCAATCTATTTCTCAAACCTCCCATACCAAAACAATTCTTGAGGAACTAGGTCTTGACAGCTCTGAGTCAACAAGTTCTGCCTCTTCCAGTACTGAGTCTGCTTCTCAACCAGGCGGTGACCCCTCTTTTGAACCGGTCCAATCTCTTTTGGGCACCCCTGACAGACTAATAGAACAACCCGCAGACAGCACCCCTTCCTTCAACTTCTATAAGTGGTACCTCTCAAGGTACCATTCGAGGATTAAAAGGAAATCCTGCTGGACCCTACCTCCAACGTGCTCCAGTAGGTGGTCCTGCCTCTGTGGCTAGTACCTCAACCGGAAGTCTCCGTAATTCCGGGTTAGTTACATGTGCAGAAGTTCAAGATACAATCAACGAGCCATGGCACCTCTCCAACAACAATTAACAGATACAAATCAAAAGTTAGATAGGATTGAAGCACTCCTTGCTGCAAGACCTCAAGCTCCTGATCCATAGCCACAACCTGATCCATCAAGCATGTCAGTGGATGCCCTCAAGAGCCTTCTTTATGTCTAGATACTTGAATAAAGGCCCAAATCTGCTCATGATCAAGACCTTCTGACAACTCTTTGCAATGAACAAAGGCCACAGGGAATCTCCTTGGATGATTTTCAAGAGTTTGAAGAAGATGTTATTCATAAGATTGACGGGGTGACAAAGGGGTTCTACACTACAATGGAGAAGGTTACAGACAAATTGACTGTACTTGAACAAACTTGTCAGTCTCAGGCACAGAGTAGCAAGAGGAGACGGGATGATCAAGACCCTGATGATCAACCCGAGGGGGAGAAAAGAAGAAGATTGTACATGTCCTCTCCCTCTGTGGCTGAAACAACACCAATTACTCGATTAAGTTCTTTATTATCTGCAGGTACTAGTTCTAGCTGTCAGCACCAGAAACAACAACAGTTGGCTGATTAAGTTAATGAAGACTCAGATGATGAAATGACTGATCTATATAGAAACTTACACACATCACACACCAGGCATGTGGAAGAAGTGAAACTGCTCAGGAAAGAGAGCTCCAGTCTGATATGTTTACTGAATATAATTGGGGACAGACTGAGGAAGCTCAACCAGTGGAGGAGAGAGAGGATCCAGAGCTAGACAGACTCTTCAAAACAAAGATGACTATGTTGAGATTGCAACACGCCCAAATTCACCCAGAGTGGTCCGCAGATTTGACCATGATATTAGTGAAAGAACTTACAGCTAAAAAGAAAGAATGGGCTGCAATCTCAAGAAGGGAAGCAAGAAGGAAACCTAAAACGAAGAAACTACCTTTGATGTATCTCGGGTCCTCAGGGGTATTAAATTGACGGTCCCGTATTATGATACGGATGAAGCAATGCTAGATGATTATCTTCTTAATGTGTGTTTGTGTGTGTAATCGGTTAGAGAGAGAGAGAGCCTAGAGCTAAGAGAGAAAACACACACAAGAGTTGAGAAATATGCAAAGCTTAGTATTGAAATGTGGGGGAAATGCCTTTATATAGCATTTCCCCAACTTTGGTATAATTACATATTACACCCTCACTTTAATATATCTAACAATCTCCCCCTAACTGAGGTGTGTAATCATTCACAACAAACAAATACATTGAAATCTATTCGAAAGCTGATTTGTTGCGAATGCCGAAGGCCACTTGCCATTTTCTGATTTCTCTCCTGCTAGCCAATGCTTTCCTTATTTGATCTATTGCCTTGTATGCCTGGGAATGTTCTTCATCTGTGTAAGCTGCTCGGTTATCCCAAACCTTTTGATGAATTTTATGATGAAGGATTTTCAAGGTGCCTTCAGAATATGCATTAAGGTCGTCTAGTCTGATGAAAATCTTTTCACCCTTTGTATTTTTGGAGACAACACCTCGAGAACCTTTAAAGTTTGGATGACCGTCATGGATTACTGTCAACTTTTCAAGCTGTTCTAGATCTGGATGATTCTGATTAGGCTTAAGAAGATTGACTTTCCGATAGTTGTTCTCAGCCCCGAGCTGGATATCGTGTTCCTCAAAGAATTCCATAAGATTTCTCATGTACCTCATTAACGCAACTCTACCAAATTCTTCATCAGGCCATTTTCCCTTTTTCTGGGAAAGGATGTCGAATAAGAAGCTAATGTCTTCGATGTTTACATACCTCAAATATGCTTCAGTGAGAAAGTATGTGAGGTTGTTAGCTCTTTTGACGTAGAAGATGGCATATTTTATGTTGAAGTTGGTTTCGGTATACACACTGAGAAGGTCACTTATGGGATAATCTGATTTGATATCTTCTGGTTTGGTTTGTGAACGAGTGAGAATATGATCATATCTCCTTCTTTGTTTATCGTTCATGTTTCTCAGCTCGGGTGAGATAACCTCTATCAACTGACTGCTGAAGATTTCAGGAATTCGTTCTTCAAGATTGGCAGCGTTGACAAAGAAAGGTTTCCATATCGGGTTTTTTGCAGCATTCCTTGTGAACATATTCCCGACATCAAGACCAGGATCTCCACGATGCACTGGAGGAGCAGGTGGGACTGTGAAGCTTTCAGGCAAGGGCCATTCTGATTCTGCTCTAAACTTTTCAGCTGCCTCTGCTTGTCTGTTTCTTTCTAGTATGTCGGCAGCTGATTCTTGAAATCTACCAGGAGGAGGAGGGAATTGTTGATGAACTTCAAAATTTAACCCTCTGAGGACCCTGGAAACATCAAAGAGAGGCTTTGTCTTCTTTGGTTTCCTTCTTGCTTCTCTCCTAGAGATTGCTAACCTTTCTTTCCTTCTTTGAGCAAGTTCCCTATCACTAGGAATGTCATCAAAATGGTCTACAATTCTAGGTGAGTCTGGGCGCGTTGTAACCTCGACATATTCATCAATGCCGGCAAATAGTCTTATCATTTCTGGGTCATCAGTTTCCTCCTCCTGTTCATAGACCCTACCTTCTCCCAAATCCCTGACGGGTGAATTTCCTAGTGACCCATACAGCTCTACCATCTCAGAATCGGAGCCACTAGACCAAATAACATTGTCAGCCTGGGATTGATCGAACGATAGTTCTCCTTCTTCGAGTTCTGTCGGCCTCAGTTCAGATTGTTGCTGGGGTACATAGAGTACGATTTGTTTGTCAGCATTCTCTTTCTGTTGTAATTCATAAACTTCGTAGGCCGTTAATGATTCGGATCTATGTTGTTGACCTGTCTGGCTTCCAGATCCAGCAGAACCTGTACCTGTAGATAAGTATCTGCTCAATGATGGTACTGGTACAGTTGCGGCGGAGGGAGTTGTGACATATCTTCTTCTTTTCTCCCCCTCGGGACGATCATCAAGATCTTGATCTTCCCGCCTCCTTTTTGACCCCTGAGGCTGGGCCTGACAGGTTTTGTTCAAGTACCGTCAGCCGGTCAGTAACTTTTTGCAGGGAAGTATAGAACCCTCTTGTCACCCCATCAATCTTGCTGTTTACATCTTCATGAAACTCTGTAAATTCATCCAAGGAGATTCCCTGTGGACGTAGTTCAGTTTGCAGAGTAGTCAGAAGGTCTTGATTATAAGCAGAGTCTGGCCTTTGTTCAATCAGTTTAGCATAGAGGATGCTTTTTAAGGCGTCGACCGATAGTGAAGTGACATCCGGTTGAGATTGAGGGACCGTTGCTGGAAGACGAGCTGCAAGTAGATTTTCAATACGCGACAGCTGCTCAGTCTGTTCCCTGGAATCCCTTTCGATCCGATCCAACTTTAGATTTGTCTCCTGCAGTTGTTGGCGGATTGGAGACACGTCTTGGTTGATAGCATTGTTAAGATCTGCACGTGTAACAAACCCGGAATCACTAAGACTTCCGGTTGAGGTACCTACCACAGAGGCAGGACCACCTACTGGAGCAGCAGGGATGTTGGCTCCAGCAGGATTTCCTTCCGATCCTCGAATGGCACCTTGAGAGGTACCACCTACGGAAGTTGCGGAGACTTGTTGAGTCAACAAGCTCAGTGCATCTATAGTTACCTTGTGTTGTTCAAGATATGCGGATATCCGCGGCAAATCAAATCGTGCATGAAGAGGAGTCGAGGACGAGGGAGGCAGTCCTTTGTTTTCAATAGGTCCAACACCCAATTGGGGTTGGCCTAGATTGTGTGCTATAACCCTGTGTAATAAAGACGGAGTCTGTTGAGAGACACCGTAGTGGCTTGGTGGGGCAGAAACTTGCACGGGTGGGATCACCGCGACTTCTTCAATATGAGGCTCAGCAGTGCTAGGCCTCATAGTAGATGTGGCTTCCCGGCTTTCTGGGTTTGGGGAACCCTCAGCACTCATTTTTTCTTTTCTCACCTCCTCTCTATCACTCACACTCCTAGCAACAAAACTACCTTCATCATCACTACCACCAGCACCATACCCCGCATATTGATCAGGTTGAATGAGAGAGTCAGGGGTGACAGAACTAGTTTCAACGGATAGGCTAAGAGTTGGAGAAGTAAGTGAAATGTCATGCTCTGGGGCTATAATGGCCCTGCGAATGATAGGAATGGTGGTTGTTTGAGCAGTTGAAGTCAAAGGAATGACCAAACCCCCAGGTTGTGGAATGACCTGAGTAGTTTGAACGGGGTGAGTCTGGTCGGGAGAGGTAGTATGTGGGTCAGTAAGTTTCATGAAGGAAGGGGTGCTTTCTGTGGGTTGGTCAATATGGTGCTCTGGGGTGCCCAATGGTGATATAGCTGTGTCAGGGGTAGGGGCACTACCAGGAAGGAAAGCAGACCCTTCATGAGAAGAACTGGATGACTCAGATACGTCAAGACCAAGTTCGGTTAGTACGGCTTGGGTGTGGGTGGATCGGGAAAGAGATTGGACAATTGCCTGAACGGTTGCTGGATCATATGTGTCTCCTCCCTCTCTACTCACACCACCTTCACCTTCTTCACCACCCCTCTCAAGATTTTCCCTCATCACATCCCTCTCAGCATCTCCCACAGATGGCTGAGTCCTTATTTCTACTTCCTCACCAGGTGCTACTACCCCCTGGGTAGGCATGGCCGGCTCTGGCACAACTATAGAGGGTATCCCTACACTCTCCCTATATGTTCTCACTACATCATTTTGCTCACACAGATCCAGTAGAGACTCAGGGAATGGTTTAGGAATGGGCATATTAGTAGGAGTAGCAGGTTTAATTGATTGGAAGAGTTTGGGTGTTACAGAGGGTAAACCTGCCCGTCGTGGAATGTCAGCATTCCTATCCATCACATATTGTATGATCATCGGAAGGAATCGATGGTAAGGCAGCAGGTTGGCCTCCTTCTTCTTCTGGGAATTCTTCCTTTGCATGGTAGCTTTTATGTCCTGGAAGAGAAGGAATGCGTAATCCACATGCATATGTGTGGCAGCAGCAACGAAGATTTTTAACTGGTTCTCCGTTGGAAACTCATACCCCGAGTGTTTTGGGGTGAGGCACCTTTGCAGCACGGTCATAAAGATGTTATACTTTGGGTGAAGACCAGTGCGTTTGAATTGATTCTTAGTTGTGAGCTCTCCAGCATAGCCCAACTGTCTTATTGCTGCCAAACATGTTTCCTCATTGGGAATTTCCTCAAAATCCGATGCAGAGGGTCTACTATTGGCTCTTGGTAACCGGAAAATTGAACGTAGACGGTGAACAGGTATGTCTACATCAAACTCATCCACCTCAGCATGGATAACTTCTAGACCTCTTTCATTGATTCGTACGTCACATGTCTGCCAGAATTGTTGAACATAAAGTTCAGGGACATGTGTGCCGGTTGTTGCAGGATTGTAGGTTAGGAGGTGATTCAGAGGGTGGACTTTAAGAATTTCGGTAACAATGGGGTGAGTGGGGGTCGTGAATTTGGTAAGGTCAATATAGTGGTTATTTGGGTGAGTCCTGGTGCTAAGGAACTCAGCTTGAGGCATGATCTCCTCTGGGTCACGAATAGCTTGTGCCATCTTATCTGTACAGATAGAAAGAAATATTAAGACATAATGACAATGATAAGATTGGAGATTGCATTGGCCCAAGAATTTCAAGTGTCAAGTGTTAGACAGAAAAATTGTCTAACTTTGGAGGACTTCAGTGTGAAGATATCAAATTGATGTGTTGAAAAGTTATTGTTGACATCTTATTTCATTAAATGAACAATAATAAACACATTTGTAGTACTGAAGAACACGAAGAACACGAATAACACTTTTTGAGATTTTTGAAAGATTTTTGCATCAAAGTGTTCCCCAAGTGTTCTAGAAACTCATCGCAAACATGGATAGATCAAACAAGTTAGTTTGATATCCCAAAAATCCATCTAAAGTCCCGAAACCTTCATTCGCATACGGGTGTTCAAAGGCCAAGTTGTTACCTTTGTGATTATGAGTATTTTGAATCTAAAAAGGTAAATTTTGGCAGAGTAACGAGATGATTTGTGTGTGAGAGATATCAAACTCGAGAGAACACTTAGGAAAATTTTTCGTAAGTTTGAAGCTTGTGAATGAAGATTGTAACCGTTGGGTAACGTATATCGATGTAAAACGGACACGTGTTGAGCCCTGATTTGTTGTTACAACGGTAAAAAATGCGGCTGATAGAAGTTTCTCAATCGCATGCGATTCACACTGTGGAGTGTTAATCGCATGCGATTCAGCTTGGGTGTTAGAACCATGTGCATCTGAATCGCGTGCGAATCTCACTATCTGAATCAATCGCGTGCGATTCATACTGTAAGCTTATTTGCGTGCGATTCAAACTATCTTAAACCGAATCGCATGCGATTCAACCTTATTCAATTGCATGCGAATCACCCATTTTCAATAGCATGCTATTCACCCTTTGTTTATCAATCGCATGCGATTAAGCTTTTAGACTTGCTATCAACTTATTTGAATCGCATGCGATTAAAACAATATTTGAAATTGTTTAATCCCGTGCGATTGATTGTTTTTTTATTCCAATCGCATGCGATTGACTCTGAATTCATTTCATTTTCTAAGGCATGCAATTGACTTCCCATGCGATTGAACCAGTACTTGAAAAATTTATTTTGTTGGGTTTCAAGTGATTCTATGCGATTGGTTGAAACAGAACCCAATACCAACACCAACACTTGGAAAATTTTCTGAACAAATCAAGATATCTGAATTTTGATATTTGAAAAATTGAATTCTCCAGATATGGTTGATTTGAATGTTTGTCTGACACACTCCCCCTACACTTTTGCATCTGTTTGTGAAAAATTCTCAAGATTTAGGAAATGTATCAGTTGTATACTCCTCCCCCTACACATGTGCAGTATGTGTATAATTTTTCTCCCCCTACACATATGATACATGTGTGTCATCAGAAATCACTCCCCCTTAAGTGTTGCATCATGAAGCTTTCATCTCTCCCGGCTAGCAATGGGACGTCCGATGCTAAATAGGTAATGACCCAATCCTTCAACATAGGAGACCTTTTTGAACTTGATGTGCTTCTTATCAATGTCTCCGTACCCCATTATTGGTGCAACATTGTCGTTCCCAAAACGTACATTCCCGGAGTACTTAGGAACATAAATCTTGAGAAGACTTTTGTTGCCGGTCATATGTTTGGTATAGCCGGAGTCAAGGTACCACAAGTGAGGCACCTGCAAAAAGAGAATATATCACGTTTAGGTCCCCATATAGAAATGGGTCCTCGATTGTTAGTCTCTAAGTTGAGTTGAGTAACAACTGTGGGTTCTGATGATGATGAAACTTCTAATGATCTATTCTTTGGTACCCAAATGGATTTAAGCTTTTGGCGTGAAGGAATAGATTTGGAAGAAATTGGTTGAGAAGAAAGTTTCTTTACCACTGTTGGTTTGACAGTTGATGGAATCGGAGGTTTTGGATTCGGTAGAGTTGCGGAAGTGTTATGTTTGCGAATCCATGGTTGCGAGGAATTCTTAAGAATTCTCTGTGGCCTCGGTGCATCAACTTGCTTTTGCTGAACTGGAGCACTGCGATTAGTAGGTTTTGCGATTCGTTGGATGGATGATGGCTTGGGTTTTGAAGGTTTGGAGATTTTAGAGGGGGAATTGCGAGAACGCTTTTGAGAATGCAAGTGTTTTTCCTGTGCAATCCAAGCCCTTTTAAATGCTTCATAGCCCTGCCGTCGGTAGACTTCTAGTTCCTTGATCGTGAGCAATCGTTTGGATTTGTTTAGACATTTAAGTGCATGTGATTGACGAGTGGTGATCCACTGATGAATGATGTGTCCTTTTGAGTTTAAAAACGGGACACAGACTTGATTAGCATAAAAATCAGTCCAATCAGCACATGGCTTAATGCCTAAAGATTTTCGCAATTGATCATAACAACAATTAAATTCACAGTGTCCATGAGTACAACCATCACTCATACAAAACATGGTAGAAGCAGTTTTGTCTTGTGAACAGGAATGATTACAAACAGACTCAAACATCAAAACGTTTTCACAGACAGGTTTCAAATTTGAACACCTCCTAGTGGATCTAGGAATTGCTCTTTTCCATGATGTATTTATTTCACACTTCTTGTTTCCAGCCTTCTTCACATCTGCAGCAGAGGGTAAAAGATTAGAATGAAGTCGTGGTCGACAGGCTGTAGATCGTGATGATTCAGGTACGTCTAAGTGTACATGAGAAAGGGGATTGGAAGTGGACATTTGCTTTGGTTTGTAAATCTGTTTAAGCTTAAGATTTATCATGGATGACTTATTAACAGATTTTATCTCAGTTTTGACATTTTGAGAAGATGTAGACACATGTTTGGAACCTTCAATTCGTTCATCGAATATGGTTCCCTGTGGTGAAAAGGTAAATGGAGTAGGTGGTTCCAGTACAGTTTCGACCTCTTTGATTCGTTCAAGCAATTCAAAATTTTCTTTGCACAAGTCGTCAATGATATTGCCATCAAGATTAAATACTATTTGGAGACGCTTGTGGAGGATGGGGTTTTCTTGAACTAGTGGAGAGGGTTCAGATTTGGTTTCTGATTGGAAGGCTATGGTAAGGTCATCTTGAACTAGATGAGTGAAGCAAAACTCCTGTAAGGTTTGAAACCTTTGCTGTAATTCCTTGTGGGGAATGTATTCAACAGTGGGCTTTGGTGAAACAGGGGAGTAGAGTTCTTCATCAGAATAGACAGACGATGAAACATCAGAATCGGACGAGGAAGAGAGATTGGCAAGGTATGAGTCATTCAAATTAGAATAATCAAACGGAATTTCAGTTTTGACATTAAGAGTTCATTTGAAATCTTCCTCTATTTGTGTCTCTTCTTGGCCAACAAAGACCATCCTTTGGGTAAGTCCTAACCCAAACAAATCAGCATTATATAATTGTTTGGACGTAATCCTTTTCAATTTGAAGCCAAGCCCATCGAAATTCCATCTGGAGAAAAGACGTTCCTTTTCTTTGTATTGAGAGATGGTATGTTCACTTTGATCACGTTTGGACAGAAGGTACTCAAGTTCATTGATTCTAGAGTAAAGAGTACTTCGTTCTTTCCTAAGTTCATTTTTGAGAATTTCTGAATCCTTTTCAGCACACTTACATTCTGCTTTGAGATCTAATATGGTGTTATTAGTCCTACTGGTGAATTCTAAAAGCTCAGATTCTTTTGCAGCTAATTGGTTCCTAAGGCTGATTAAGTCGTTATCTAACTTCTTAATTACTGTTTGTGCCTCCAATTTTTGAGTGTGTGAAACATCTTCTAGAGCTTGATTTCTTGTGGTTAAATCTAGTGCCTGACATTCTAACTCTTTTATGCGATTTAATATGGTTTGAATGTGTTTATGATTAATACCCATATTAAAGTTAGAGCTAGAATATACCTTCTCGCTTTCTGTACCAATGGACATCATCTCATTTGGACTTGACATGATTAGTGATGTTTGTGAGAAATGATCGTTCACTTGCACAATGGTTTGATTGTTCGAAAACTTGACCTGATTTTAAAGTGATTTGAATGATTGATTAACGAACTAAGTCTTTTGAATTTCAATTTTGAATCGGATCTTAAAATAATGATCGTTTAGGATTGAATTGATTTGATCAAAAGTTTAATCAACTAAAATGATTTTTAAATCAATTTAGTGCGAGTTGCTTAACGGCAACAATGATATGCGTCAACAAAAATTCACTCAATTAAGAACAGATTGAAGAATAACAGCAAAGTTGCGACAACAATGATATAGCAATAAGCGCGAAGTTTTTGACGAACAACAATGATATAAAATTTTAACAATTAGAAAGCCGCTTGAAGAGAATTATGAAACTTGAAAATTAATTTCTATTAGAAAGAATTATGGAAAACCAGTTAATTGCGTGATCAATTAATTCAGCCGCCAAAAATAAATAAATGGCCAATTAATGTTCTCGATATTATGCACATGAAGCAATTGTATCAATTTTTGAATTAATTGAAGCCATATATCCGAAGAAGTCAACAACAATTATATTCAAATTTAAATTCTATTCTAATTAATTGAGCGTAATTAATTTCAGTTGGTTTGAATTAATTAATGATGTGTTCACGCGCGTAAAGTATCTCGATATGCGCACCAATTAATTAAAATGCAACAATTAAATTCAAATAAGGGGCTGTGAGTGACAGCTGTTCTAGATAATGACAATTAAAGCGATGGTGTGGTTCTCGATGATGGCTCATGTCATAAACAGCTGGAAAGCAATTAAAGCATGTTTGAAACCGTGCGATAGGATCTAAAAAGACGGCTTATAGAGCGGTGCAATAGAATGCGATTGGGCTTCCACAAGTTAACAGTGAGACAATCGCATGTGATGAGCCTCGCGATAGGTCGATTTATATAATAAAAAGGACGGCTGATAGGATTTCAATCGCGTACGATTGGGTCTAAAAAAACAACCCGGCTGATAGCTTTCAATCGCGTGCGATTGAAAAACCCGGCTGATAGATTTCACAAACACCTACAAACACCTTTTTCACACACTAACACATCCAAAACAGATCTGACCCTAACACTTCATCTTCCTCATCAAAACCCACTCAAGAACACGAAGAACACGATTTTAAAAACACCTCCAAAATGATTTTTCTCTTCAGATCTACTTGTCTCCACTTACACAAACACCTTTTATGTACTCCTAACTCGAAAACAAGTATCAAAAATCTCGATTTTGGGCAAAAAACGTGAAAACACTTTCAAAAACCCGGAAAACGAAAATTTAGATCTCTATCAAACCGTAAGGAGTTTTTGCATGAAATTTTTACAGGATGTTCCTTTCATCAAGAGGAACAAAATATCCGAAAATCAGCTTAAACGGAGCTCGTATAAAATTTCTGCGATTTTCTGAAATTTCCAGCTCAAAAAGTTCCGAAAATTCCGAAAATTTCAGCAAAATGCTTCAAAATTTTTGATCAAAACTACTCAAATCAATCCTAATCAGGCTCTGATACCAATTGTTGGTCCCGTAATACAATACGGATGAAGCAATGCTTGAGAGTTAATGTGTGTGTTTGTATGTGTAATCAATAGAGAGAAAGAGAGCCTAGAGCTAAGAGAGAAAACACACACAAGAGTTGAGAAATATGCAAAGCTTAGTATTGAAATGTGGGGGAAATGCCTTTATATAGCATTTCCCCAACTTTGGTATAATTACATATTACACCCTCACTTTAATATATCTAACAATAAACACTTTCCTCCTCCTCCTAGTCAATTTCAAGTCTCTGCATGCATCTTACATCATTCAAAGAAACATGCAAGAAGAAGCTGCAGAGAAAGCTAGAGAAGATTCAGAGTGGCCACTGCCACCTAACTATGTAATTCCTACAACACCTCCAGTGTATACCGGTGACAAAGGCTTAGATAGCAACAATATGTTTACAAGAACAGTTATGCAACAACCGGTTTGGAAAAGGTACTTTGTAAATTCTGCTCATCTTGAAGACAGAATTCCATAAATCTAAAGCAACTAAGTTACCGAGCCCACACCTCCAGAGCTGAGGGGTCTAGATGATCAACATAAACGAAGATATGAAAATATCTTAAATGCTACAAAGACCCCAAGGCAGGTTGTCACTTCTGACTACCCAATTGTCGAAGTTCTGAACGTCCTTACAGGAGTTTCCATTCGTTATAAGTATGTAGTCTTCGTTGTGAAAAAGGCTCAAGGTGAAAAAGTTTAACTGAATGAAGCTGATCTGAGACATGTGAAGATTCATAACATTACATTCATCTATGACACATTGTCTCGAAAGCAAGGGAAAACTCCGGACGAGAAATTTAGGAGATCTCAACTTATGCGATACATGAGAAACTTCATAAGCTTTGTTTGTTTGTTGGTGCATAGTGAGTACCACTTCGCACGTGGTGAGGATGTTGGTCAATATGGATTAAATAACAATGCTACCTCGTGCGAATTGAGGTCACTACGTGCGTAGTGACTGGGACTTCGCACGTAGTGACTAGTCTGGGTCTATAAATAGTGCTTAATTCGCATATTCGTGGGGAGCTACGCATATTAAGCCTATATCGGACGAAACTTGACCCTTTGCGACCTTAAGCCTTCGATAACGTAATCTTGCCCTTGAAACTCGCGAACTAAGTGATAATTCTCGAATTCCAAGGCAGCCAAAGCATCTCTGTGTGAGTACTGTGTGTTTGTTCTTCTACTCTTTCTATGTGTGTTTCTGTGTGCCGGACACCTAAGCAGATCCTAGTATCCTTAGGAGGTTTGGGAAATATAATTCCGCGATATTTCTCATCCTAGATCAGTCCTAGCATTAGGGTGTTTTAGTTTAGTTTAGAACCCCGCCCAGTCCGTCTTCGTGCGCTGTGCTTTTCTGTGTAGTTCTGTGTGACCTTTTTCTATCAAATTTTACTCCGTGTTTTCCTGTGTGCTTTTCAAATCCAATCCGAATCTGTGTGTTTGCTGCCTTGGTTCATTACATCAATTCAAATGGCCTCTAAACAAACCACTGCCTTAAACAACCTTCTACTAGAAACAGAAATGGGCAGTATCAACAAAGTGCCGAAATTGCTAACCATGGAGGACTATCCTATGTGGAAGCCCAGATTCGAAATTTTTCAAGATGGGGTCGATTGTAGATTGCGGAGAGCCATGAATGTTGAGTATATGGTTCCAAAAGGGGAGGGAAATATCGAAACCCCTTACGATAAAATGACGGTCGAACAGCAGACCAGTTACAATGCTGAAAAGAAGGCCTATGCTCAACTGATTCAGGCCATCCCCAACGACATCTTCCACCAGTTTAGGAGGTATCGAACTTCCTACAGTCTATGGAGAGCTCTTGAGAAGAGGAATGAGGGAAACGCTGCTCTGAAAGAACTTAAAGCAAGTCAATTAAGGAAGGAATTAGATCATTTCACGGCTACAAGAGATGAGAAGATTCCTTCCCTTATTACAAGATACAACCACCTTCTAAGTGAACTGGACAGTCTGGGTGTTACTGTTCCAGAGAAGCAGCAAGTAGAGATCTTGGCGAATGCTTTGCCCAAGAGCTGGCGGCCATTCATCATGATACTCAAGAATGGTAACGGTTTTGACGGGATGGACCTTAATGATTTCATCACCAAGTTAAAAGAGCAGGAGCAGGAGGAACTAAACCTGGATTCAATGTCTAGTTATCAACAGAACCTCTCACTCTACTACTCCGGAACACCTGTCTCGTCATCCACCTCTTCACATGCCCCCCTACAGTCTGCCTATGTGACCAACGTGAATGAATCGGGCAGATCTACCTCTGATGCTTCATCCTCTGGGTCATCTTATACTGCATCTTCCTCCGGACTTAATGTCGAACACTTCAAGTATGGAAGTATAGATGAGGTTAAGACACATATGAGCATGCTAAGTGCACTAGTCTCCTCTTATGATGATCTACTGAAGGGGAAGATTGGTAATGCTCATATGACTCAAGAGGACTATGACCAGATCGACGAGGATGAGATGGAGAGACAAGATATCCTCTGGTCGTATGCCAACTTAGTGAGAAGGGCAAAAGCTTATGAGCGAAGAACGGGAAAGTCAATATCAGCAACCAAGGATACCAAACTCGGTTTTGATAAATCTGCCGTGACCTGCTATAACTGTGGTGAAAAGGGTCACTTCGCGCGTGAATGTGAAAAGCCGAAGAATTCGGGACCGAGGTATCCATTCAAAACTGGTTCTGGCAGCAGATCATCTACCTCCACAACCATAAAATCTGAAGCAACTCCAACACCGACTAAGGCTATGGCAGTTATTCAAAGAGATGAGGGAGTGGATTGGTCTGTACAGTTCGGGAATGCTGATGCTGACATCAACTTGGCGAACGTTCATGTGTTGAACGAAGATTCTTCATCCGAGACCGAAAGCTATTCAAGTGAAGAAGAATCAGGTGCCAGCAATGATGATGAACCAGCCTCGACACCAGCTGCAGAAGAGACACCAGTGAATGTCCGTGCCAAAGAGTCAAATCAAAAGGTGTGCAGCTGTGGTCAACCTTCTGCGGATCAGGTATGTACCTTTGGATTACCTTGTGGTTCGTGTGATGAATATGTAAAACAGATAGTGTTCTTAAAGTCTACTATTTCAGATCTCACATCTAAGTTAGATAATAACCTGTTGATCAAAGCAAGAGAAAATCAATTAAAAGAAAAGAATCAAAGTCTAGGTAAACAGGTTAATGAACTAGGTGTGGCTCTGTTAAATAAACAAGATGCTATCGTGTTTTACATAAACGAAATCGATAAGCTGAAACGGGACCTTGCTACCTCAAAGGTCGATTATGAGACTCTGAGTCAAAAACTCAAAAGCTATTCCACGTCTTCTTATCTTTTTGAGTACATAATCAATCAGAGAGGTCAAGGTACAGATTCAGAAAAGGACAAAAACGTATATTCAAAATGTCCACCACCAGTGTTAAATCAACTGGTGAACGATGATGTCCATTCTGAAGCTGACCCACTACTCACAAAGGTTGATGAATCTTTTGCATCAACCCCAAAAGAAGATTTAAAGTTAGACGAGAATGTGGGTGAGCCTCAGAAGAATAAGGTTCAGCAAGAAGAAATCAAAAAGGCTGAACCAGGCATAAGAGAACTGTTGGCTAGTTCTAATGTGAAAGGTCCGTTGATGCATCGTATCCGCGATGCTCTTCGGAAATTTGAAAAGGAGGGTGTAAAGTCTCCTGATACCCGTCCGTACCAAGAGGTCAAACAACTACCCAAACATCAAGGGTTAGGGTATCGGCCTCAAAAGGTAACGAAAGCCTCTGTGAAGCAATACCCAGAAAGGGTCTGCTATGTGTGCAGGAGACCTGGTCACCTCAGTTACAAGTGTGATCAGAAGACACATCAAAGCTGTAACAAGAAAGTTGAGATTTTACAAGAAAATAAAACGTTTCTTAAAAACCATCAAATCTCAACTCTTCCTGTTCAGCATCAAAGGATTCCTAAGTGGACTAACAAACTGTGTGTTCAAATGTCCAAGGAATCAAGTGACAGGATCATCAAGACTGGAACATGGATGAAACTTCCAGTGGTTGGAGAAGACGGGAAACCCATGACCATTCGGGCTTGGGTTCCTAATGTTGTCTAACTCATTCTTCTAAGTGAAGGGTGTCAACCGAAATAGTCCAGGTTAAGGTTTCTATGACTGTGTGTCTTTATCATTTTATTTGTGCTTATTTTCTGTGTCGTTGCATTTCTATTTTCTTAGTTTTTAGTTTCTTTAGTATTTTAGGGGGAGATAGTTCAGAAAACTTAGAAAATACAAAAAAAAATCAGAAAAATTAGAAAATACAAAAAAAATCAGAAAACTTAGAAAATACAAAAAAATAGTTCAGAAAACTTAGAAAATACAAAAAAAATCAGAAAAACAAAAATGAGAAGTTGATCCAACTCAAATGGAAAATGATGGTACACTGGCTTTCAATACAAAGTACGTCTAGTAAAATTAGGACTGAAGGCATGTACATATTCTTGAGAAAAATGTCTGAAAATCTAATTGAATCAGATAAGAAACAGATAGTGTGTAAGACATATAAGGAAAGTCTAGACTGATAAATGGTTATGCATGTGAAAATCAATCATAGATTTAAGCTATCGAGACATTCCAAGTCTATAGGTCAAAAACAGTTGAGACTAGCTTAGTTTGATGCACACACCTGTTACCATGCCTAATGTGTTAAATGACATTGAGCTATATGTAAAAGAGGGTGAAAAATTGACCCCAATTTTGAGAATGTCAAAAGAAATAGATACATTGATCTATCAATGTTGAATTGTCAAAGAGCATAAAATGCAGTGACAAAAGCTACATTGATCTATTAGTGTTGAATTGTCAAAGAGCATAAAATGCATTGACAAAAGCTCAGCAAGAAAAATGTCTAGATAGGTGAAAAATCGACCTCCATGTCAAAGAGCATAAAATGCGTTGACAAAATCACAAAGCACATAAGCATGGTGGTTGGGTAATCAAGTTGTGTACCTACTGAGTGAATTAAAATACTATGAGACTTTGAAAGAGATAGCCTTAACCGTGTATCCAGTCTAGATAATCTGAAAATGTTGAAACAAAATCTGTTGTTATCTGAGGATAGACGAGCTTGACAGACAGAGTTTGAGAGAATATGTTTATGTCCAAGGTTCTGAAATAAATGACTACTAAGTATAGATGTGCTGGTACTGATTCCATCTTGGAACCTTCTCACAAAAAGATTTAATTTCAGTAATTTTATTCCTGCAATTTTCTTAGTATTTTAATTTCTGTTCTTTAGGTTTTAATTCGTTAATAGTTTACTTCTGCATTTTCTTTTTCCTTTTTAATCAGAAAAATACAAAAAGAGTTCTAGTATGTTCTTAATCGTTCTTAGTGTTTTGATTAGGGGGAGTTTGTTCTGTTTACATTTCCTTCATCTCACTTTGATGTGTTTTGCTTAAATGTTTATAAGTGATCTTGAAGTTACTGACAGTTTATTGCTGAGTGCAGTACTAACAGTAATTAAGGTTCACAGATGAGAAACTCATTACATGCGAGATGGAACCCCACTAAGCACGAGTTACAGCTCACATCGTGCGTAGTGCAGGTAAGGCTTGCATGACGAAAGGTATTCGTTTAAAATTCTGCTGTACGAATTCTGCTGTGTGCATTTTGCTTTGTGCATTTTACTTTGTGAAATTTTTGCTTAGTGCAATGGTTATTGATAGAACTAGGTCTTAGGGGGAGTATGTTGGTGCATATTCTATGAATCCCTAGTTCGTATCAATAAAGTATATTCATGTGGTGTTAATTAAATGTGATTTGATTAATGGTTTGCATGTTTATACATTCTTAGTGATTCTATGTGGTTAACTTAAGCTTACAAGTACTTAACCATGTGTTGGTGTGAGTTTGGAAGTTTAAGTCTGCGTGGAAAAATCACCACTTTGGTGATCAGGTTCACCACGCACGAAATGACCTCACTACGTGCGTAGTGAGTACCACTTCGCACGTGGTGAGGATGTTGGTCAATATGGATTAAATAACAATGCTACCTCGTGCGAATTGAGGTCACTACGTGCGTAGTGACTGGCACTTCGCACGTAGTGACTAGTCTGGGTCTATAAATAGTGCTTAATTCGCATATTCGTGGGGAGCTACGCATATTAAGCCTATATCGGACGAAACTTGACCCTTTGTGACCTTAAGCCTTCGATAACGTAATCTTGCCCTTGAAACTCGCGAACTAAGTGATAATTCTCGAATTCCAAGGCAGCCAAAGCATCTCTGTGTGAGTACTGTGTGTTTGTTCTTCTACTCTTTCTATGTGTGTTTCTGTGTGCCGGACACCTAAGCAGATCCTAGTATCCTTAGGAGGTTTGGGAAATATAATTCCGCGATATTTCTCATCCTAGATCAGTCCTAGCATTAGGGTGTTTTAGTTTAGTTTAGAACCCCGCCCAGTCGGTCCTACATTGTTGAAGATCACGACATGCAGCTTGGTGCAGAAAACAACTATGTGAAAGTCAATCTTCTAAAGCTAAACCAGAATCATCCCGATCTTGATCAATTCGAAGAGTTGACTGCTATCTATGAAGGCCATCCGAACTACAAAGGAGATAGATGTGTAGTCTTCCACAATGAAAAGAAACAGAAAATATTTGTAAGAATGGAAGAATGCATGGCATACTCTGATGGTACTTTGAAACCTCTGCACTATGCTCTGCATGAAAAGGTGTGGGCTGCTCACAATGAATTGACTGAAGAATATCAAAGACAAGCCTTCAGATCAATCGAGCAAATGAAAAATACACTGGAGAATAGGAAACAAATGAGGCACTGGCAGGTGGCCCTCGGGATTCGCAACAAGTCAAGACATGATGTTTAATTTTTATTTCATGTTGCAAATCGTTGAACTGAACACCTCACTTAGGGGGAGAATGTTAGATTATGAAAAATGAGGGTGCAATATGTCAATATTGTAAACTTAGGCAAATGCTATAAAAGGCATTTGCCTCCTTTATTCTAATTAAGCTTTGCATATTTTCATCTCCCTTGTTTGTGTTTGCTCTCTAGTTCTCGGCTCTCTCTCTCTCTCTACAACCAAATCACACACACGCAAACAAGTTAAACATCTAACATTGCTTCATCCTTAGTTTAAGGGACCATCAACTAGGCCCGATGTTGCCTATTCTATAAGTGTCACGAGCAGATATCAACAAAATCCGGGTGAAGCTAATTTTGTGGCTGTCAAGAACATTCTCAAGTATTTGAGAAGGACAAAATACATGTTCTTGGTTTTTGGAGGTTCGATGGATGAATTTAGTGTAACTGGTTACACCGATGCTAGTTTCCAAACCGACATAACCGACTTTAGGTCGCAATCAGGATTTGTCTTTACCCTAAACGGAGGAGCTATATCTTGGAAAATTCAGAAGCAAGATACAATAGCAGATTCGACTACAGAGGCAGAGTATATTGCGGCAAATGATGCAGCAAAGGAAGCTGTCTGCCTGAAGAATTTTATCTCGGATCTTAGAGTTGTTGCTAGTATCTCTAGGCCGATTGATATATTCTGTGATAACTCAGGGCAGTGGCGCAAGCTAAAGAGCCAAGAGATCATCAACGAACCAGGCATGTACTCAGAAAGTATCACCTAATCCAAGAGATTATTGGAAGAGGTAATATTAGACTGCAAAAGATACCGATGGATGACAACGTAGCTGACCCATTGACGAAGCCACTAGCTAGAGCTAAGCATGAGAAACATACGAATTCCATAGGAATGCAGTACTTAGAATATAGCAGCTAGTTCAAGTGTTTGATTATTACTATAGATGTAACTTGAGACTATTTATATTATATAATTACATTTCATGGGATTGAAATAGGAGGTATTTACATAATTGTTTCTTGTTGTCTATTTTTAGCATGTTTTAACTTATACATAACAAATCAAGTTATGAATTGTCTAAATGCACGTAGCTACTTAATGTAGTGGGAGCTACATTAGGGAGATAACGCTATTATAAATATTTTATGATTTATTCGGGTTGAATAAGAGCACAACGATGTGACAAAATATTTGTAGATATTTATCAGATAGGATAAATATTGGGAGTGATCCGCATTGAGTTTACTTCATGGAGCACTATCATAAGTAAACTTGATAGGTTGTCCTTAGACCTAAGATATATTGGTTTGGGGCATGGTAACTTCTGTACTTTAGCGAGTTCTAACGTCACACCGTAACAGGGTGATCATAAGGGGAGTGTCTAGGTGCAGCGGAAGCTGTGTGCTTAAATTGCAAATAATCAAAATGGAATTTGCACCTGTTTTTTAGGAGAGATGTTTCAGGGCCCCTCGACAGTTGAGACTACTGAAAATGCGTGGCCGCCTCGGGTAAAATGAAAGGTTTCATTCGGTAAACCGTAACATCAGAGTGTCGAAATCAAAGTAGAGAAAATATGAGTATTTAGAATAAGATCCCTGCTCCATGTCTAATACTCAAATTACGGAATATCGCGATGCAAAAGGAAAAGCATGTGTAATCCAAGTGTGGATTATATCTCTAGATGTAAGAGATCTTATAGCCTGGTTAACCTAAGTGTCTGGCTGGGGACCTCCTTAGGCTAACGGTGTACAAGGAATGTTACTTATCTTGCACAAGTGGGAGTCTGTTAGATTATGTGCACAGGTAGATAACACTTGTCATCGTGTCCATTGCTATAAGACACTAAAGGATCTCACTGCTACACACCCAATTAGAACCAATTGAATTTTACCAAGTTATGTGTGGAAATAATTAACTAGTTAATTAATTATTGAGAAGAAAAATAATAAAAGTTATTTATTATTTAAAAGGAGTAATTAATATTTTGTTTAAATATTAATTGGACTAGTTAATTAGTAGTTATTAATTAATTAGAAGGTCCAATGGTATTTTTTGCAATAAGTTAATAGTTTAATTAAAGTTGGACTTTAATTAAACATGCATGGGCTTAATGAGGGTATTATCTCTATATATATCTCATTAATCCTAAAAGGGATCACATTAGACAACTAATTGCAAAAAGGACAAAACCCTAATCCCTCCCTCTCCCTCTCCCTTCGTACGGCCGAACCCAACACCCCGAGGGGGTGCGATCGGCGCACACACCACACGCATACACGGATCATTTTTGGTCCTTGGTGACATCCTTCAAGCGGTCTAGAAGCTTGTTCCAGGTGGTGCAGTAGCGGTGTTCTACCTTTAGCTTTTTGGAATCAAGTTTTGATCATCATAAAGGTATAACCCTAAATCTACTTCTTTGAGTTTTATGTTTCCCTTATGAATTAGATGAGATCACTGCAAGGGGGATTTTATTATTTTTCCGCTGTGCATGTTAAATCTGTTTTCTACCCGTAAAAACTCTTCACGAAGGTTGACCCTAATTAACTTTATGGGCAGCTTTGATTCAGCAATGTTGAAACAGAGCTCAAAGCAAGAAGCATTGGATGCCAAGACCATTAGGACAACTAGAAATTTGTGCACCAAACTCGGTATTGAAAAGCATGCAGCAAAAGTCTACACACATACAGTTTTTGACATAATTCAAAAGGAGATAGATGCGGCTCTCTATACATTTTCCTTGGATAGAATGACTACAGAGGAGGAATATCAGATATCAATCGTTAAGGAGACCTCAAAAGAAAAAGAATCTGTGTTTCAATACAAGGTAATTTTATTTTGCAAAAAATAGTGTATTCAAAATGTTTGTAATCACATGTGATAGGACAAATAGTGTATTCAAATGTTTATAGCCAATCACATGTGATTTTTATTCTAATCACATATAATAATAATAAACAGTGTTTCAAAATCTTTTCAGTCAGTCACAAGTGATTACTAATCTAATCACATGTGATATTAAAAAAATAGTGTATTCATTAAAATAGTTCTCTTGTTTTTTCAAAGGTACTTCGATCATAATCGTCAGGATGGCTCATTAGTGTGTACATGTCGACACTATCTACGATTTGGTCTTCTATGCCGACACTGTTTTAGGGTTTTTAAGAATTGCAATATAGATGAAATCCCTAAACAATACGTAATGAGACGTTGGAGAAGAGACATAATACCACCTAAATTGAGATCAAGAAGAAACACATATGGAAATGTTAACATTGGTGTTCAAAAGTTGGTTAATGAAGTCACCTCTATTATAGATGATTGCGTGCAACTAGTTAGCAATGACCAGAAAAAGCTAGAAGCATTTCTTGAAAAATTTAAAGTGTTGAAAACAGAAGTTGAAGCTGATGTGACAAAATCAAAGTCAAAGAACAAAGAAGATATTATAGGGGACATGATTGGGGTTTCAAAGCCGACTACAATTGAAATACAAAACCCACCTGTTGGAAAATACAAAGGATGCGCAAACAATAAGCGTTTAATAAGTGGTAAAGAAATAGAAATCAAAGAAAGCAAGAAAAGAAAAATAACTTGCAGTAAATGAGGACAGACAAATCACAACAAAAAGACCTGTGACAGACAACAAGATGAAAAAACACAAAAAGACAATGATATTGGTCCTGTGAACAATGAGTGAAAACTTAATTCTTGTATTCTTTTAATTTCATAACAATTTTCATCATACATTTACTTGTGGTGATTTCTTACACATAAACAAATATTATTTTTGAGTTTTGCTCTTTGATGTTATATTTTTTAATGTTTTAGAGTCTATTCTAATCACATGTGATAATAAAACCAGTGTTTCAAAATCTTCGCATTCAATCACAAGTGATTACTAATCTCATCACATGTGATATAGAAAAAAATATTGTGATTTGAAGCACAAAGTGGCTGTGTTTAATCACTTGTGATTTTAAAAAAAAAATCACAAGTTATTGTGTTTAATCACTTGTGATTTGAACACCAATGACTTGTGATTTGAATACATAAAGAAAAACACTAATGAATGTGTTTAAACACTTGTGATTTGAAACAAAAAAATCACAAGTGACTGTGTTCAATCACTTGTGATTTGAAACAAAAAACACAACTGATTGTGTTTAATAACGCGTGATTAAACATAAGCCACTTTGTATAATCACTTGTGATTTTAAAACAAAAAAACAAAAGTGAGTGTTGTGTTCAATCACTTGTGATCTGAAACAAAAAAACACAAGCAACCTGTGTTTAATCACTTGTGATTAAACATAAGCCACTGTGTTTAATCACTTGTGATTTGAAACAAAAAAACACAAGTGATTGTTGTGTTTAATCACTTGTGATTTGAAACAAAAAAACACAAGCGACTGTGTTTAATCACTTGTGATTTGAAATAAAAAACACAAAGCGACTGTGTTTAATCACTTGTGATTTGAAATAAAAAAACATCATATTAACAGACTACACAAACAACTAATCAAATGCCAGAATTTCACTTGTGATTCAAAAGTTGTTCGTTCTAAAACCTACATCAACAAGTAGCATATTCACATGATATTAACAAAAAAGACAAATTGTTTGTTCTAAAACCTACATCCAGAAACACTACACAAAATGTTTGATACTTTTCAGAACTATCATCCATAATCACAAATTGGTTTTCAAACTCCTTTACCACCTTCATCAACAATTGTTTTACCTTTCCCCTCAACACCTTTACCACCTACTTTTTCATCACCTGCAACATCCCCCTCAACATCTTTCCCAGTTTCTTTTTAAACACCTGCAACATCTTCTGGATCAGCAATTCTTTCTCGCTCTGCTCCTCATTGCCCTAGCACCAAGAACAAGTTCTCTAATTTCTTCATTGATGTGCTGATTAACAAACTCTGTTACTAATCTTATCATCTTGTTAACATAAATATTCATCTCATGGGTTAAAATCTTTGATGCAAACCTCATCCTTAATTTCAACAATTGCGTTTTCTGATCTCGACCTTCAATTGTTAATTCGCAATTCTACTTGCCTTCCGGTTGACCCATATATCGTTCCGTGTGGTGCATGGCAAAAACATCACAAAGGATGACATTTTTAGCTGACCTCCAGTGTACCTTCATTTGTTTTGGCTTCATTTTTTCAAAAATTGCTCGAGTAGTGTTCTCATACATAGTCAAATATAGTGAGAATGCATATTGATGTAAAAAAAAGTTTTAAAAAGAATTTTAAAAATAAATACTCTAATATAAATATACAAACAGTATTGCAAGATTGATTTAAAAACTTACAACAAATGAAACTACTCTTTTGTATTTGGCATTGAAATTACTGCCGTAGTGGTTATCAATGATATGTATTGATGGCTTCCTTAGCTCAAAAACTATAAGATAGAAATGATCGGACTGGCAGACTGGGAAAATTACCTGTAATTGAATAAAAAGTCACATATTGAATGACAAGTATCTAAGTAAAACAACAAACTAAGTTATGTATCTATATTCAGTCACTTGTGATTTGAAACAAAAAAAATCACAAAAAGTGATTGTCTTCAATCACTTGACTTGAAATACAAAGGAAAAACACAAGTAACTGTGTTAAAATCAGTTGTGATTTGAAACAAAAGAATCACAAAAAATGATTGTGTTCAATCACTTGTGAGTTGAAAATACAAATGAAAAATCATAAGTGACTGTGTTAAATAACTTGTGATTTGAAACAAAAGAATCACAAAGTGACTGTGTTAAATCACTTGTGGTTTAAAAAAAATCACAAGTGATTGTGTTCAATCAATTGTGTCGTTGAATGTCATCTGAATTACAACCTCATCAAGGGCATAAAGCAAATTCCCCTCGAACTGTTGAAAGTAAAGTTCTTTGTTCATTTTCTTCGAAGGATAAAAACATCAACAGACTGTTTACACAAAATGAAAAAGTTAATATTTAAATCACACAACAAAATAAAAAATAAAAAAACCTAATAAAAAGTAAAACTTACAAACACCGCTGTCTCTATGAACTTTCTTCGCAGTTATTTGGATTTCGAAACCTCTCTTCATGATATAAAAATTTGCACCAAAGGTCGACAACGCTTGCCTCAACGTAATTTCCGGGACATAAAGTTTCCAAGCTCCACCGTGTACCCATGGTTTGACCATCAGATGTTTCAAAGACAAGCTCCCTATCATAAAAAAACTAATAAAAAGAAAGACCACAAGATATATCTCGTATATAGTAACAATCAAGTGATTGTGTTTAATCACTTGTGATTTGAAACAAAAGAAAACACAAGTGACTGTATTCAATCACTTGTGGTCTGAACACCAATCACTTGTGATTTGGATACAAAAAGTAAAACACAAGTGACTGTGTTTAATCACTTGTGATTTGGATACAATAAGAAAAACAGGTGATTGTGTTTAATCACTTGTGATTTGGATTGTGTTTAATCACTTGTGATTTGAAAGAAAGAAAACACAAGTGCCTATGTTCAATCACTTGTGTTTTGAAAACAAATCAAAATCACAAGTGATTGTATTCAAAACAAACTAATAAAACTCACAGAGGGTCGCCATGCATTATAAACAGGTGCATTGACACTCCATACTCAGAATTCGACAATCTTGCGCGCACTTCTGTCTTCCTATTAATGTAAAGTGGGATAGACACTGGGATAGACACAGGAGCATCGGAAACAGGAGGAACGGAAACCGGGCTTTCCATTCTGCTTTTGCCCGACAAAGCAATCATTTTTTCATGTGTCCAGCCACCGGGTGGAGAAGATTGAATAGGTTTGTTTTGTTCAGTGGTGGAAGGTGTTGGGCATCGTAAGGAATCCTGAGATAAAAGTTGAAAACTTAGAGCGTTTATGTTGTGAACAGTTGGAAACGGTGGAAGTCTAAGAGAAATAGTAGAACAATTTAGTAAAGAGTTGATTGAGCACAGTTCCATCACCTTATCAGCATTCTCTTACCACTATTGGGAAATACACTCTCCTTCATCCTTTACATCCTCACAAACATAATCAGTAACTATTTCAGCATCTACTTTCCCACCCACATTCACTTCTTCCACATGTACTGATTCATCATCACCTAGATTAACTTCCTTAACATTACTTTCAACAACATCCTCTGCATTCTGACCCACATTCTTTTCACCACCTTCAAGACCATCTTTTCCAGCAGCAACACCAGCACCATCACCTTCAACATCCTTCTCAACGTCTTCACCCCCATCCTGTACATCTAAATTCTGATCGGCCTCATCCTCATCATTTCTACCATCTTCACTCTCATCATCATCCCTACCATCTTCACTCTCATCATCATCGTCATCATCATCATTATCACCATCATCACTGTCGTTATCACCATCATCATCACCACTGTCATCATCATCATCACACTGATCGTCATCCCTCTCATCCACAGACTTATCACCATCAGTACCCACCTAAAAAATATTGAAAATTACAATTAATATCACATGTGATTTGATAATACAAAAACAAGGGATCATGTGAATAATCACACGTGATTTGAAACAAAAAATAACACAAGTGATTGTGTTTATTCACTTGTGAATTGAATACAAAATAAAATCACAAGTGATTTAAAATTAAAAAAACACAAAGTGAGTTTGTTTAATCACAAGTTTGTGTTAGACAATCACTTGTGATTCTAAAAAAGAATCACAGTGATAACATATGAACATAGTAAACAACACTTATCTTTTTATAACAAAATAGAATCACATGTGATTTGATAATACAAAAACAACTGATAATGTGAATAATCACTTATGATTTGAAAAAAAAACACAAGTGAGTGTGTTTAATCACTTGTGATTTGAAACAAAAAACACAAGTGATTGTGTTTAATCACTTGTGATTTGAAACTAAAAAAACACAAAGTCAGTTTGTTTAATCACTTGTGAATCTAAAAAAATATCAGAGTGATAACAGATGAACAAAGTAAACAATCACATGTGATTATATAAAAAGGATCACATGTGATTAAAAATACAATCACAGTTTAACAAAAGTAAACAATCACATTTTAGTTACGCAGGCTAAAAACTACCCCTTTCACCTTCTTCACATCCTTCACATCTTCTTCACCAAAGTAGAAACGTGCCTCCATACAAAAACCTTGTTTCATTTTCAAATAATAAGACTCAGCCTTCTTATTCCCAGACTAACACTTTAAGAAAACCTCTTCAAATAGATCGAACACATTCTTTTTCTCTTTTGAAATGATCACCAACTTCTTCGCAATCATTTCAAATAAATCCTACAAAAATTTAAATATTACAGTTAAAGCCAAATACAACAGGGGTGATATTCAATCACATATGATTTCAAACTAAAAAACACATGTGATTAACACAGGTTACTAAATTCAAAAAATAGAATGTTTAACATGAATACCTCCTCTGTTCTAAGTTCCTTGTTTCTATCATGCGGATTAAAAAAACCTTCTTCATCCTCCTTCTCCCCCACGTATGGTGGCATCAAGTCCAAACACACAAAACCACCACAACTGATTTCTTTCAACTCACGAACATTGAGAAAACCTTTCCAGTTTTTAAAATTTGGACGCTGTCGGCGAACTAGCATGCTGTCCAATTTGATACGATCACAATACAGCAGCTATAAAAAATAAAAAGAAACAATACAATATCAATATCAATAACAAAACTTGTTTTTATAACTAACAAACAAAATTAAAAACAGATGCTCACCGTCAAAAAAGTAGCACGACCAGAATATAAACACTTGTTTGCGTCCTCCCTATGCCACTGATTTTTGTTGTATCTCAAACTATCAACTACAAAAGAACACCAATCCAATCTCGATACATCGGCATCCCATCTTACCTGAACTCGGTTAAGCACATCAGTCTTAACCTTTCCATTTCTGTCACAAAATGCCATTGTGTTTGCAAACAGCATCAGAATGTTCATCTTGAAAACATCATCGGTAACACCATTTGAGTTCAGAATCTGGTATGCGATGTGGGATGGATGGATATCTTTCCTCGAAGGAAACTCCTTATACCACAATTCGATAAACTCATCATCGCCCTTATAATCCAAAGAAAAATATCAATCCCGCCCTTCAGGATACCAAAGACATCCTCGAGAGCGTCAGCATCAACTTTAATATCACTATTTTGTGTTCTGATCACTAACTCAGAACAGTCGCAGCTATCCACCACATAATACACCAACTTCCCACGAAGGTTGTCAATGTTAAAACCTATCAGCGACCCCAACCCAATTCCCTTAACACATTCTTCTTGGGGCGGTGACAGAGATATCATGACATTTGCCAGTTGAGCTGGCGTACTCCTGATTCGAATAGATGGCAAGCCTTGGCTGACAGGAACATTTTTAGCGTCCTGTGATGGATTCATCTTTCTGTTCCCCTTGTCACGACCATCCCTTGTTGGCTTCTTTTTCTTACTCTTCTGTTCTTTGGGATGAATTGCAGCATCCGTAGCTTTACGTTTCTTTCCTTCTTTTCCTGAAACTGACTTGCTAGAACCTTGATCATCAGTAACACTTTTTGACTTCATAGAAACTCTCTTAGCCATTCTTTTCACTCTTTTTCCCTTTAAAGACGCCAAAGTAGCGCCCAAATCAACTGAAGTACCTGTAAAACATATATAAAATAGATAAATATAAGAAAAACAGGAAAACATATTTTAATCACGTATGATTAACTACAAAAACACACTTAATCACAAATGATTATCTGCAAAAATCACACTTACAAACATAGATGAGTACTAGAAACACAGATGATTATCTACAAACAAACATGTCATTTGATACTAAACATAACTACAAATACATATGATTAAATACAAAAAGCTAATATAACATAAACACACTTACAAAATCACAGATGATTAACTACAAACATACATGTCATTTGATACTAAAACACTACTACAATCACATATGATTAACTACATTTAATAAACCAAAACAAAAGGATTAACTACAAACAAACATTACATATGATAACTACAATAATAACTCATTTGATAACCACATGACTATGAACACATATGATTAACATTAAACCTAAACACGAGTAATCAACTAAACACATATGAACACAGATGACATGATTTTCAGAACAAAAAAATAAAATAAAAACAAAACATCTATATAAATCACATATGATTTAAGCACAAACAACAATGTACACAACCACAAATCATAAAAAAAATCCTAAAAATTCGACCAGAAAACCGTAGAAAAATCAAAACCATAAGAAAACAACAAACGGCTAACGATTTCAACACAAGTAATCAACTAAACACATATGAACACAGACGACATGATTTTCAAAACAAAAAACTAATAAAATCAAAAACATCTATACAAATCACACATGATTTAAACACAAACCACAAAATCACAAAAAAACCCCGGAAAAATGGAACAGAAAACATAAAAAATTCAAAACCCTAAAAAACCAACAAACGACTAACGATTTTAGCAATAAACACTTAGAAACAAGTAATCTTACCAGCAGCATTGTCGTTCGAGTCTTTTTTCGAACGAGTGGAAGTAGAATCTGCCATTACTAACAAGTAGAAGGTCGTCGAACTAAGAAACAAGCAACTAACCTCGTCGGAGTACAAAAACCGTTGATCGCCGTAGATTTCAAGTGTCGTTGGAGTACGAAAACGTTGTGTAACACCTTATTTTCTAAAACACAGCTTCATAATACGCGCGGAAGCTAACAACATTATTACATATATATAATATGGTAAATACAACTTTACTGGTTAACTTTACAAAATTACAACAGTGTTACTACAAAATCAGACTCTTTACAATTTCAAAATAGATATCAGAGTTAGATCAGTCCATAATTCCAGTTTCACCTCTATCTTCAACATACCAGGAATATCCTGTAAAAGAGTTCAACAGTGGGGGATTAGCACAAAGCTAAGTGAGAGAATAGATATCAAAAACATGCAAGGCATCAAGCCCAAACCAATATTGCTCAAACAACAAGAGAACCGGCGGTCTTGGGGGACCTTCAACCAAATGCCGGCCAAAGCATAGGTTTACCGATAGCCTAGTTACAACAGACAACAATACTAGCAACTCTTGATTACAACAAATGCTATCAAGACGAATGCTAGTACTGTATATCCATAAACCAAGGCCCAGCTGAAAAACAACCGCCAAGCTGATCTCCCAAACAACATGTATATATACAATTCAACAAGAGAATACATCTCAAAGAGCAACAATCAGGTGATATATCTTATACATCCAAGATATATATCCTCTCACCGATATCTTCAAAAGTTCAGGTAACTCAGTCTCTACTTATCTACTGAGTTTTGTCTCCACCTGAACAAATAACTAACAATCAGTATTTGGTTAATCAACACACAATAAGCACAATACTTAATATGTACATAAATCAACAAGTACATACATCTATATATCACATGTACCAATAATCTACAAGTACATATCAAGTTCATGTATATTCAGTATAATATACCATCATTCACTATTACACTTTACAATCTGTAATTCTGTGAATTTCATCCAACTCTTTAGCTCAGGCAATACATATATTCCTTTCATATGTTAAGGCCGCGCTTAAGGTATAAACTCATGCTCATATTCAAACCATCAAAGGTCAAGTTCAACACAAACAATTGAATCCCAAGTAAAGTCAAATCCTAGTGAATAGGCGGAATCCGAGTAGACAGTCACAATCCGGGTAAATGGTTATAATCCGAGTACAAGGCGGAATCCGAGTAAACAGGCGGAATCCGATTAAACTTCACAATCCATTTAAAGGTGAAGGCACATAAAACAGAGTCGGAATCCGAGTACTTTACACGAATTAATATCATCTGAGCAATTCTAGTCGGAATCCGAGCACGAGATGGAATCCGACTCATTCATACTTATGAATTCCGAGTCCTTCATAACTAACACATTTTCCATTTCAACTTTATTTTCTAAACTGATTTCATGCATTCAAGTTATACAAATTTCTAGAATTCATTCTAATCATGTATACAACACATATTAATCAAGAAATCTAGCATGCATACGTCCTATGATCATTAAATCATATAAACATTCAATCGGATTTCACACACACATATATATATATATTCAAAGCCGAAAATCAACATCAAACAACATAAAGGATACTGAATTTCTAACCTCTTGATGTTAAACACTTCAAGATTTAATAAATTGAAACAATGTATTCGATTTCTTCTTCTTCTTCTTTCTTCTTCTTTCTTCTTCTCTCGGCCGAGACACACCAAAACCCACACACAACACACACTCCCTTGTCTAATATAACAAGTAACCAAAGGCATGGGGTGGTTTGACCAACCACCACTCCATCGTACCCTCATCCTCATCACACACATATATATATATTAAATCTAATAATATATATAAGATAATAAATTTTTACAACAAATAAAACAATTCAAACAAACAATTAATCCACATAACAATTATATTTCGAGATTAATTAATTAATTACCTTAATTAATCTAGGCCGGTAAGGAGGGTGTTACAAATCTTCCCCCCTTAAGAAGATTCCGTCCTCGGAATCTCATCGCGCTTAAACAGCGAAGGATAACGATCTCTCATATCAGTTTCGGTCTCCCAAGTCAATTCTGAACCCAAACTGTGCTTCCACTTCACCAATACCATTGGTATCTGTTTGTTTCTCAGTTTTGTTATTTTACGATCCAGCAACTCAACAGGTTCTTCAATTAACCTCTTTTTGAAATCCACATGCAGATCTTTTATCAGTAACACCTGAGTCTGATCTTCTACATTACATTTTCTCAGATAACAAACATTAAATGTATCATGGATACCAGCTAGTTCATCAGGAAGATCCAAAACCACAGTCTGATCATTCATTACCTTTCGAATTCTGAACGGACCAATATATCGAGGAGCTAACTTTCCACGTTTCCCAAAACGTATCACACCTTTTATGGTGAAACCTTTAAGTAAACTCCTTCTCCCTCAACAAAAGTCACTGGTCGACGACGTGGATCTGCATACATCTTTTGTCTATCTCTTGCAGCTTTCAACTTTTCCCGAGCCACTGCAACTTTATCTGCTGTGATCTGAACAATATCTGGCCCAGCAAACTGCTTCTCTCCTGCCTCTAACCAACAAGTAGGAGTTCTGCACGGTCGCCTATATAACATCTCATACGGTGGCATTCCGATGCTGGAGTGATAATAATTATTGTAAGCAAACTCAACCAGCGGTAAATGTGAATCCCAAGAACCTCCAAACTCTAACACACATGCCCAAAGCATATCTTCTAAAGTCTGAATTGTTCTTTCGGATTGACCATCTGTCTGCGGATGATAAGCTGTACTCAAATTTACCCTGGACCCCAATTCTTGCTGTAGTCTGTTCCAAAAGTTTGACACAAACCTCGAATCCCGATCTGAAACAATGGACAAAGGAACTCCATGTCTTGATACTATCTCATCGATATACATCTTGGCTAACTTACTCAAGGGTGCAGTCTCAGTAGTAGCAAGAAAGTGTGCACTCTTGGTTAATCTATCGACAATAACCCAAATCATATCGTTCCCCTTCTGAGTCCTTGGAAGTTTTGTTACAAAATCCATCGTGATGTGATCCCACTTCCACTCAGGTATTGCTAACTGTCTCAGAGATCCATACTGCTTTTGGTGTTCAGCTTTCACTTGTGCACAAATATGACATGACTCCACAAATCGTGCAACATCTAACTTCATAGTAGGCCACCAATAAAAAGTCTTCAAGCTTTGATACATCTTAGTGCTACCAGGATGAACAGACATTCTGGATTTATGTGCTTCAGTCAAAATCAATTCCCGCAAATTACCCAACTTCGGCACCCAAACACGATTCTGATATATCTTTAAACCACGAGAATCAGTTGTCAGTTCATGCTGTCTTTTCACCATTATCTCATCTTTCAGGTTTTCTTCTTTCAGTGCTTCTAACTGAGCAGCCATCAACTGATCTATCAAATAAGATTTGATCTCTAACCGCATAAACTTTACTGCATCTGCCGAACCCTTCCTACTAAGTGCATCAGCTACCACGTTAGCTTTCCCCGGATGATACTGAATATCACAGTCATAATCTTTTATTAGCTCTAACCAACGGCGCTGTCTCATATTCAATTCCTTCTGTGTAAACACATACTGCAGACTTTTGTGATCGGTGCAAATCATGCACTTTGTACCATACAGATAATGTCTCCACAGTTTTAAAGCAAACACCACTGCTGCTAACTCCAAATGATGAGTCGGATAGTTTTTCTCATTGGGTTTCAACTGCCTGGAAGCATAGGCTATAACTTTACCCCTTTGCATTAATACACAACCTAACCCAACATGTGAAGCATCACAGTATACCACAAAATCTTCAGACCCTTCTGGCAGCGCAAGAACAGGAGCTTGACACAGCAGTTGCTTCAAAGTCTGAAAAGCTTTCTCCTGAGCCTCACCCCATCGGAACATAACATCCTTTCTGGTCAACTTGGTTAACGGACCCGCAAGTTTCGAAAAGTCTTTTATGAAACGTCTGTAATAACCTGCTAATCCAAGGAAACTTTTGATCTCTGTCGGTGTCTTAGGAGCATTCCAATTCATCACTGCCTCTATCTTTGCCGAATCAACCTTAACACCATTTTCACAAATCACATGACCCAAAAACTTGACTTCACGCAACCAGAACTCACACTTGGACAATTTGGCATACAACTTGTTCTGCTTTAAAGTCTCCAATACTTGTCGCAGATGCCGATCATGCTCATCCTCGAATACACTAGGATATCATCAATAAACACTATGACGAACTTATCCAAAAATGGTCGACACACCCGATTCATTAGATCCATAAACACTGCAGGGGCGTTAGTCAGACCAAACGGCATCACAAGAAACTCATAGTGACCATATCGTGTACGAAAAGCTGTCTTAGGTATATCCTCTTCGGCTACTCTTACCTGATGGTATCCCGACCTCAAATCAATCTTCGAGAAGTACGAAGCTCCCTGAAGTTGATCGAACAAATCATCTATCCTCGGCAACGGATACTTATTCTTGACGGTCCTCTTATTCAAATCTCTGTAATCTATACACATACGCAGAATCCCATCTTTTTTCTTAACAAACAACACCGGTGCACCCTAAGGCGAAGAGCTTGGACGAATAAACCCCTTATCCAACAGTTCCTGTATCTGAGTCATCATCTCTCTGATCTCTGAAGGAGCTAAACGGTATGGAGCTTTCGCAATAGGAGTACTACCAGGTATCAGATCAATCTTATACTCAACATCATTCACTTGCGGCAACCCTGACAAATCATCTGGAAATACCTCCGGATACTCCGAAACAACACGAACATCAAGAACAGGCCGCTTCTCCTTCTTCACATCGATAGCATAAGCTAGAAAGGATGCACACCCTTTGGATAAAGATTTTCTAGCCTTCATGTACGAGATAAACGGAAGAGAAGATAGAGATCTATCCCCACGAGCCACGACATGCGACCCGTCAACCAGAGGAATAGTTATCAATTTCTTATGACATTGGATACTAGCCCTATGGTGACTCAACCAATCCATGCCTAATATTAAATCAAACCCATGTATAGGCATCACCAAACAGTCTACAGGGAAACTAGTACCATCAATACTAACCTGAACTCCAGTTACAGAAGTGGTCACAGGTACTACATTACCATCAGCTACTTCTACTTCTAAAGGAAAATCATTCACAGAAGCAGATAATTTCAATTTATCACACATAGTCATAGATATAAACGATCTATTTGCACCAGAGTCAAACAAAACACGTGCAGGCATAGAGTTAACTATGAACATACCGGTTATCACATCATCACTGCTAGTAGCTTCCTTGGCAGTCATCTTGAAAGCCCTACCCTCAGCAGAAGGTACAGTCTTTCTCTTCTGACCTGCAGAAGACGATCCCCCGGTATTACTTACCCCTGCCCATGTCCCCGCGGTCTTCAACTTTGGACAACTTCCAGCTTGATGTCCCTCCTCTTTGCAGTTCCAGCAAACAAAAGTGTTGAACTTACATGCACCTAAATCATGACCAAACTCACCACACCTCAAACATTTGCGAGTTTGGGGGCGTGCATTGCCCGGTGTGCCGTGATTTACAATTATGGCACCAAGGTTTGCTCTGATAAGATCCTGATCCATTGATCCTCTGATCGGACTTTCCATGATAACTCTGCCCTTTACCTCGACTTTGATTCCCACTGGAATTTCCACCAAACTTGCTAAACGATCCTTTGTTCATCTTTTCCCTATCCTGGACGTCAGATTCTGCAGATCTTGCTAATGTGAATGCCTGGACAAGCAATGTCGCCAGACGAGTGTTACCCCGATATTCTGGTAACAAAGCTTTCACAAGGTGTTGAACCTGAGAACGCTCTTCGGGCACCCACTGCTTTGCAAACCGAAGAGTCACTTGAAACTTATTGATCAACTCGTCCACAGACATGTTACTGGTCTGTGCCAAATCTAGGAACTCTCGTTGAATCTTTGCCATGTCAAAAGCATTGCAGAACTGCACACAGAATTTATCCTGGAATTTCTCCCAGGTGACGGCATTAACAATCTCCCTCGGCAGGTGTGTGGTCAGTGAATCCCACCACGCCAAAGCTTGATCCTTCAAACGTCTCGTTGCAAACTTGATCCATTCAGCTTTCTTACAATTGAAGGCTTCCAAAGCCTTCACCGTTTCTTTCAACCGGTTTAGAGTAACATTCGGGTTTGAGTTTTCCCGAATACTCAGGTGCTCCACACGCAACAAAATCTTTGAATTGGCATTTGTTCCTAGTTTCTTGTTGAGGAAACCACGGAATAAAGAAATTTTGTTGTGGTGTTTGATGCTGGTTAGATACTCCTTATGGCATAGGAATGAATGGGAATGATCCATACGGAGTTGACACCGTGCTTACCAGAGCTGTGGTGTAGAGAGGTGGTGGTAAAGGTTGGGTAAAAGTTGCTGTTAAATGAGGCATCTGAACAGTAGAGATTGGTTGTGAAGATTGGGTTCGGTTCAACTGCTGTTCAAGCTCTTGAATTCTATCTCTCTGAGTCTGCAAAGTATTTTCCAGCTGCAGTACATAGTCTTGATTATCAGATTCCCCATTGTGAGAGGTACCCGCTCTGTGTTGTTCATTTGCAGCAGTAGAGGATACGTTGTTGTGTTGTCTTCTTGGGGACAGTGGGGTAAATACCGGGATCTCGTTGTTATCAGCCATAATCTGTTCTACACAACATCTCACCAGTTGTCAGATTATAATCCGTTAGTACCACATCATATTCTCTATAGCTACCTTACTAATTACCCACCCTCCAAATATTGGACTGATCAGAGCCTCGGTTCGAGTATTGCATAACTCAACAATGCAAATCCTCAAACCAGGGCTCTGATACCAACTTGTAACAACTTATTTTCTAAAACACAGCTTTATAATACGTGCGGAAGCAAATAACATTATTACATATATATAATATGGTAAATACAACTTTACTGGTTAACTTTACAAAATTACAACAGTGTTACTACAAAATCAGGCTCTTTATAATTTCAAAATAGATATCAGAGTTAGATCAGTCCATAATTCCAGTTTCACCTCTATCTTCAACATACCAGGAATATCCTGTAAAAGAGTTCAAAAGTGGGGGATTAGCACAAAGCTAAGTGAGAGAATAGATATCAAAAACATACAAGGCATCAAGCCCAAACCAACATTGTTCAAACAACAAGAGAACCGGCGGTCTTGCGGGACCTTCAACCAAATGCCGGCCAAAGCATAGGTTTACCGATAGCCTAGTTACAACAGACAACAATACTAGCAACTCTTGATTACAACAAATGCGATCAAGACGAATGCTAGTACTGTATATCCATAAACCAAGGCCCAGCTGAAAAACAACCGCCAAGCTGATCTTCCAAACAACATGTATATATACAATTCAACAAGAGAATACATCTCAAAGAGCAACAATCAGGTGATATATCTTATACATCCAAGATATATATCCACTCACCGATATCTTCAAAAGTTCAGGTAACTCAGTCTCTACTTATCTACTGAGTTTTGTCTCCACCTGAACAAATAACTAACAATTAGTATTTGCTTAATCAACACACAATAAGCACAATACTTAATATGTACATAAATCAACAAGTGCATACATCTATATATCACATGTACCAATAATCTACAAGTACATATCAAGTTCATGTATATTCAGTATAATATACCATCATTCACTATTACACTTTACAATCTGTAATTCTGTGAATTTCATCCAACTCTTTAGCTCAGGCAATACATATATTCCTTTCATATGTTAAGGCCGCGCTTAAGGTATAAACTCATGCTCATATTCAAACCATCAAATCCGATCAATGGTCAAGTTCAACACAAACAATTGAATCCCGAGTAAAGTCAAATCCTAGTGAATAGGCGGAATCCGAGTAGACAGTCACAATCCGGGTAAATGGTCACAATCCGAGTACAAGGCGGAATCCGAGTACACAGGCGGAATCTGATTAAACTTCACAATCCGTTTAAAGGTGAAGGCACATCAAACAGAGTCGGAATCCGAGTACTTTACACGAATTAATATCATGTGAGAAATTCTAGTCGGAATCGGAGCACGAGATGGAATCCGACTCATTCATACTTATGAATTCTGAGTCCTTCATAACTAACACATTTTCCATTTCAACTTCATTTTCTAAACTGATTTCATGCATTCAAGTTATACAAATTTCCAGAATTCATTCTAATCATGTATACAACACATATTAATCAAGAAATCTAGCATAGATACGTCCTATGATCATCAAATCATATAAACATTCAATCGGATTTCACACACACACACATATATATATATATATATATATATATATATATATATATATATATATATATATAAATTCAAAGCCAAAAATCAACATCAAACAACATAAAGGATACTGAATTTCTAACCTCTTGATGTTAAACACTTCAAGATTTAATAAATTGAAACAATGTATTCGATTTCTTCTTCTTCTTCTTTCTTCTTCTCTCGGCCGAGACACACCAAAACCCACACACAACACACACTCCCTTGTCTAATATAACAAGTAACCAAAGGCATGGGGTGGTTTGACCAACCACCACCCCATCGTACCCTCATCCTCATCACACACACACATATATATATATATATATATATATATATATATATATATATATATATATATATATATATATATATATATATATTAAATCTAATAATATATATAAGATAATAAATTTTTACAACAAATAAAACAATTCAAACAAACAATTAATCCACATAACAATTATATTTCGAGATTAATTAATTAATTACCTTAATTAATCTAGGCCAGTAAGGAGGGTGTTACACGTTGATCTCCAAACGAGACTTCTTAGTCGTCGAAGAGAAGTTACGCAAAGTGAGAGAAAAGAAACGAGAAGGAGGGATAATGAATGAGACAACAGTCAAATCAGTTATTCAATATATAATTACATTTGTACCCCTCCGCCCAAATTCCTTTTAAATTTGAGGATGTGATCTGTACAATTAAAAGGGACAATCTAAGGGCTAAGGATTGTCCCTTAGGACTATAAAAAAAAGATGGACTATCTTGAATATTCTACTATCATTACATGCTGAAAAACAAGATTATCAATTGAATGTTCTTTTTAAATAACGAATTTTAATTTAGAATTTTTTTAACCCAACAAAATACACGTTTTTATTGACAAATAGCAAATAGAAAAAAGTTTGATTGAAGAACTTATAATGATGAATCTCACATCAACAATGATAAATCTCACATCAACAAAATTAACTCATAAATTAGGGGGTAAATCACATTGACGGGGATTAACAAAACACGATAAATTATAATAAATATAATTGTTAGGACTTTAACGTGAGCCTAATTTATTGTTTATTATTAGTCTCTAACTTGCGCCCCTACTTACAAACCTTACTTATATATCTATACTATATTATTAAGCATTTAACTTTCTCTCTTTTAAAATTTTTAAAACTACTTAATTTTAAGTAGTACAAGTTTTTATACTTAAGATACAAACACATAAAGCAATAGTCTAACCAATCATTCCCTTAATTATCTCAACTAATTTAAGGCAACTATTACTTTTATTAAATCATTAAACATCACAATAACTATTTAATTTATCTAATTTGGCTAAATTACTTGCATCAATACAATTTTAAGGCTATAGTATATTTTTCTTTAACTATTTATAATAATATTTTTTAATTATATTTCAAAAACTATTTTAACAACTAAGAAAATGGTTGATTGTAAAAAGAGTATAGAAATTAGAAAAAGGATAAAAAAAAACATGGATAGTTTTACTAACACCGCATTCCACACATACCAAGAACACATTAGATGAAGATCATACCTAGGTTGCTCAATGTTAATCCACCCGTAATGACTAATGAGGTACACCAAGTGCCTGCTAGAAAGGCTTAATCCACACTTGAAGGTTCTTCATTCTTTGTTGCTTGAATCACCAAAATCGACAACCTCCCTTGGGATAGGGAGGTTCGGCCGCTGATTTCAAGGAGAGGGGGAGAGAGTTTTATTTTTCTTGTTCAAAGTGATTAACCTAATTGTTTAGGTTTAAACCCCTATTTATAGATAACTAACTAGTCATCTTTAATTAGGTAACTTTATTTAAACCTTTTTTATTATTAATATAAAATATGACTATATATATATATATATATATATATATATATATATATATATGTTAGAAAATGCCCACTAATGCACGTACTCCATATAGACCACTGCTGATGATGTATGGGCCTATTGGGTCATACACCGGGGTCTAACCTGACAGCAACTAAGTTAAAGGGACCAAAAATGAAAAAATATAAAAGTTGACATCGCAGGCCTCGTTAACGCCGCTAACTTTAAGGGTTAGCGCCGCTAAGCCCTAAAGTTTAGTGCCGCTTCGGCTGCATGTACTTTGTGTAATATCATTAATAGATCGCGTTAGCGCCGCTACCCTTAACGGGTTAGTTCCGCTAACCCTTATGGGTTAGCGCCGCTAAGTCTGCATGTGCTTTTTGTCTAATCTCCTACAAGGCTGGCCAATGCATGTGGGACACCTATGAGAGTCTTTGGCCGGTTTTGGAGATAAGAGAGTGATCTGGAACAGAAGAGAATGTGTTTTTTTTTTCTCTCTTTGGTGAAAACAAACACACATGAAAACACTCTAAAGTGCCATATAGACTTTGAGAGAGTTTTTGTAAGATAGAGAGCTCAAGAGAGTGTTCCAGAAATTTGGTCTCACTAGTTGTTGTTCCAAGGTGATATTCATGGTGAAGTATCACTAGAGGCGAGCTAGCACTCGAGGTTGGCGTGTTACTGGGGTATACCTCAATAGAAGATCCGTGTTTTTTCGTTCTTGGAGGATCACCACCACAACACCCATAATTTCTGGAGCTAAGGAGAAAGGTATAACCCTCTTTCCTTCTTGCATGTTTCATTTCTTTACATAGAGTTTGGTCCTTTTTTGATATTTCTTGTTTTTATGCTTTGATAAGTTGTACATTGGGCTTTATTTATTGTACTTTGCTTCAGCTGCTAGCCCATGAAATCCCAACAGTGGTATCAGAGCCACCTCTATGTTAGATTTGCACATGGTGTCCTGAAAAATCCCGAAATCGAAATGTTTGTTTTCTGTTCGAACCAGGTTAGCGGCGCTAACTCATAATAATTAGCGGCGCTTAATGCGCTGTTACAGATTTTGGTTTCAAGTTAATAATAGTTTTGGTCTCGGGTATTTTTGGCATTTTGTGATTCTGGAAATTTTGTTTCAGATTATTATATGGTAATTTGTTACCATTTTGTATGTTTGGTTGTATGTAGTTGATATTTGATTGGTAACCTTGCCTTAGACCATGTGGTTGATTTTGTGTGTTTGGTTGCAATTTGGTGATTTTAAATCAGAAATGGGCTGTAATATTTATTAGTTCAGATTTGTTTGTAATAATATTGTGGCTTGCATGCCATTTCATTCATCCATGTAATTTGTAATAGATAAAATAGGAAAATTGTGGCTTGTATGCCATTTATTTTCTATTTGTATGTATTGTAAATTTTGGATGAAGACACACAACATGGAGTCAAAAGGAGATGGAGGATGTCCATAGAAGCCGGTGAAATCCATTAGAGATGGCGGTTCTAGTGGGAGCTCTCATCGAAGATCTTTTGTCCCTTAGATTGACCACGTTCTACCCGTTTTGGCTCATGCGAAGAACGCATAGGATTTTGGCAAGGTTACCAATTTATTTCGTTTATATGCGTGTGATGTGATTTTATAATTCTTGCATGGTTTGCTTAGGATTCGCATGCTAGATAATCTTTTGAAATTAATAAAATCACAAGAGATTTGATAAAAATGGTTTACAACTCTCGCGCGCGCTCACATACAAGATTAACTCACGTAGTGAAAAATAGATTTTGTCACTAAACAAGTTAATATGTAACCAAACCGAAAACAAAAGCCCGTTTTTCATAAAAATGTAAATCTTGCACCATCCGTAAGTCGATACCACCCGAATCTAGATTTATGAGTTTTGGTTGTCGAGCTTAGCACGAGCCAACTCTCATGAAACTGTGTGGAAGGTGAGTGTGGAAAATTCACAATTTTGGTTGTCGAGCTTAGCACGAGCCAATTTTGGTGGGTTTGACATTGTATGTCTTAATGGACGATTTACAATTGCAAATTAAAATCCTTTAGTGATTGTCGAGCTTAGCACGAGTCAACCAAAAATTTTAATTTGTAATTGGTGCAGGTAGGGATCAAACATGCCAAACGACCGATGGTTGTCGTAGGATCCCGCAAGTGTTAAAGAGTTGCAATAGAGATTGCAATCGGTAAAATGGTTATCGGCCTAAATTGCTCCATGAAGTGATCCGCAGCAAACCCGTCATGAATTGGAGTGAAATATGGTTCTTAGCCCTTGTTAAAATATTTTTTGAGACTATATGGGTAATTATTTTAACGAGGATTAAATCAAACTAACTAATTCGCGTACTCTCTTTAAATATAGGATGTCGAATCATTACCACACCACGTCGAACTTTTCACTTCGTATGTTCGTACAAAGGGAGAAACTCACGGGAGTGAACTTTATTGACTGGCTTAGGCAATTGAAGATTGTCCTACGTGCCGAGCCTAAGTTGCACATCCTTGAGGAACCCCTTCCTGAACCACCTGCTATCGATGCAGCATGGACCATCCGATACGCGTATGAAAAGCGTGTTTGGGATACGCACGATGTTGCTTGTCTTATGTTATCAAGTATGAGCTTGAACTGCGAAAGCAATTTTAGCACATGACTGTGTATGACATGATTAACAAGTTGAAGGATACATTCCAACAGCAAGTTAGGCAAGAACACTATGAGTGTGTTAAAAGAGTAGCCGGTTGTAAGATGCGGAAAGGCGGGAGTGTAAGTACCCATGTTTTGAAGATGAATTCATACATGGACCAAATGGAGAGGTTAGGATTTCCTATAGGGAGGGAGCTCAGTGTGAATTTCATACATCAGTCTCTGCCCACTTCATATGAAAAGTTTGTAAAGGACTATCATATGCATGGAAAGGAAATATCTATAGATGAATTGCATGGAATGTTGAAAGACGTTGAATCTAACATGTCCAAGCATGAATCAACCTCATCCACTCCCGTTCTTGGTTCTATGGAACAACACTTAGTGAAGAAGAAGAAATCGATCCCATCAAAAGAAGAAATTGGAGTATCCAAGCTTGCTTCAAGTTTTGAGTATATGGACATTGATGATGTGCCTAAGGAGATTCAACAAGGGGTGGTTTGCTACTTCTGCGGAAGATTTGGGATTGGGGCCGTCATGCCTGCCATTCGTGCCAAGAGGATATAAAACTTCTCAGAAAAGAGAGAGTTAATTTTCCTACTTAAGGTACATTCATGATTATACTTCATTGATATTCCTTAATAAGCTGGGTTGTTTACCCGAGCTATAAGACTTACATTTGTCACAAATTTATTTTTGTTACAAAGTGTAGGTCTGTTCATTGAAAGAAGGAAGAGCTTAGAGAACCGGATCTCTGAAGATGAAACCCTGTTGATTGTCCTCTACAAGAGAATTGAGAGTGTTGGTCTCGCCATTATTTCCGGATTAATTATTACTTTTGTATTTATGCCCTGCGTGGCAAGACTTGCTTTACTGTATGTTCTTTTGTAGATGATGAATGTATTTTGAATTTTTTTTTGATGAAAAGATTTTTCATATTGATGGTTTCATTTCAAATTTGATCCATGTCTATGCTCATGTGTTATTGTTAGAATTATTAAAGTGAGGGGTGTAATATGTAAATACACCAAAGTTGGGAAATGCTATAAAAGGCATTTCCCAACTCATTATCAATTAAGCTTTGCATATTTCTCAACTCTTGTGTGTGCTTTCTCTCTTAGCTCTCGACTCTCTTTCTCTCTACCGATTACACATACAAACACACACATTAACTCTTAAGCATTGCTTCAACCGTGTAATACGGGACCATCAATTGGTATCAGAGCCAAACTTGTTTTTGGCTCTTGATTGTTCGAAAGAAGACAACCAAATCTCGAAGATTTCAAGCTTTCAAGTAGAAGAAGCTCACGGGTTTACAAAGGTTCAAGAACTTCATCTTTCTTCAAGAAAAACTCAAGCTCAAACGATTCTTAAAGGTAGAACTCAGTAAAGGTACAAACTACATCTTCTTTAGTTTTATTTTGAGTTGTTTCGAGTGTCTTACAAGGTGTTCTAAACATTCTCTTTGAGGAAAAACACAAACCGTGGGTGTCTTTATATACATTAAAAAAAATGGTCATTAAATACTCATTTTTTTATTAAATTTTCTGGGTATTAAGGCATTTATGGTGTTCTTGGTCTGAAAGTACAACTTGAAGAAGAAGAAATCATATTTTATAATTTATTTAATTATAAATTCCTGATAGTTTAATTGTTGTACAAGGAAAATCAAGTACTTGCCATACCAATCAAGTACAAGTGGGTAGACACTATACAGGGTATGGCTATCTGATTTGAAAAGGACACCTCAGACTCTATCAGCCGCATTTCTAATCGCACGCGATTGAGTGGTGCGGCTTATAGAACTGATTCTATCAGCCGGTTTGTTGAAGCAATCGCACGCGATTCATAATTAAACTCAATCCTTTAATCGCATGCGATTGAAGCAAGAGTAGTTTGATTCGCATGCGATTAGGTTACCTGTTCTTTTAGGAATCGCATTTGATTGTCAAAACTAACCATTTAAATTCCAAGTGTTTGAAGCTACAGGTTTGAATCGCATTCGATTGGTTACCTATTCTATCAATACTAAGCTAATTGCTCATTTGCTTTAAAGGATCACTCATTCGCACACGATTGGACCAATCGCATTCGATTAGAAAACAGTGATTCCCAAGACTTGGACAAGTGATTAACTCTTTGGAATTGACCAAAAGAACTTGAACATTTGAACTTAATCAAACAATATAATTCACAATTGAATTTAATTTAAATCAGATCTAATTCAAAGGTCAATTACATTACTTAAAGTCTATTTAGTTCAAAATTGAATTTAACCTTTACAAGATCTAATTCAAAGTTGAATTTCAAAAGACTTTGTTCTTTCATCACTTTTGGAAAAGCTTTGGAACAATCAAACCATCTAACAAGTAAACGATCTTTTTCAACTAAAAGTCATTAAGCATGTCAAGTACAAACGAGATGATGTCTATAGGTACCGATACAAAACCTCCTGTTTTGTTTCGAGGGGAGTACAATGTTTGGAAAGGAAGGTTCATGGACTTCCTAGAGCACAACGAAATTTGTGGAGACAAAATGATTGAATGTATCCACAAGGGAAACAAGAAATTCACAACGATGGTTGAAGCTGACCCGACCAACAATCCCCCCATTCTCCGACATGAACGCGAGAAGACAAATGATGAACTGACTGCTGAAGAGAAGGAGATCAAGAAAGCTGAAAGGCTTGCAAAATACTACTCAAACAAGGTCTCTCATCGGAAATCTATCTCAAGATAGACAGCCTTGGAACTACTAAGGAGATATGGGATGAGATCAAGAGACAGCTGCAAGGGACATCACAAGGAGAATATATCAAAAGAACTCAACTAGTGAATAGCTACCATGAGTTCAAAGCTTGTGAGAATGAACTCCTGTCCGAAACATATGGGAGATTATGCAAGCTGCAAAACGAGATGAGATCCAACTAGATAGTTCGAACTGACCTTGATTTGAACTGTGTTTTTCTAAATTCCCTAGGTACAGAGTGGAAGGCCTATGGCAGACTATACAAACAGATCAACAAAGATCTCACTTCTGTCACCTTCCACAACATCTTTGAAGATCTCAATCAGTACCAGGATGAGATACTACAGTCCACTCCAAAACAGCCTGCTGCAGATCCTCTTGCTTTGGTGGTGGCTGAAAGAACCCCTAGGGAAAGCACATCAAGACCAATGAAACTCAAACAGGTGGTCATCAGTGATTCTGACCAAGATGATGATGAGGACGATTCGATCGAAGCAGCTTTTCAGGCTCTTACAACAGCTAGCAAAAATTTCAAGAGCCGCTTCAGCAAGACTAACAATCGACAACGGTTCACGTCCGGATCAAGAAGATCTGAAAGAGTAGCTCCAGTAGACAAACCCAGATATCAAAGAGATGAGAGGAAGGAAGAAAAGAAGGTTGAGTCTAAATGTTACAACTGTGGAAGGTCTGGCCACATGATCAGGAACTGCCCGATGAAAAAGGTAAAAGATGCAGAATACTATCGGCAGAAGTACCGCCTGTCTAAACAAAAACAGGCTGGGAACGTGCTGTTAGTTGAGGAGGATCAGTTTCTTGATGACACAGGCTCCGACAGTGATCTAGATGGTGAAGATCACGCATAGTTTTGTCTGATGGCTCACAACAGTGAAGGAGGCAGAGAGGATGATGACGGAGATGAGCTCTCCGAGTCAGATGAGGAAAGCCTGGAAAATGGAAAGGTATCTTCTAGCTTTAACGATAATATGAGTCATAAACATGAACACATTCAGATCATATTAAATCGCATAAAAGAGTTAGAATGTCAGGCACTAGACTTAACAAAAAGAAATCAAGTTCTAGAAGATAGTTCACACACTCACAAATTGGAGGCACAAACAAAAATTAAGAAGTTAGATAACAACTTAATCAGCCTTCGGAACCAATTAGCTGCTAAAGAAACTGAGCTCTTAGAATTAACCAGTAGGACTAATAACACTATATTAGACCTTAAAGCAGAGTGTGCATGTGCAGAAAAAGATTCTGAGATTCTCAAACATGAACTTAGAGATGAACTAAGTACCCTTTACTCTAGAATCTATGAACTTGAGTATCTTCTGTCCAAACGGGATCAAAGTGAACAAACCATCTCTCAATACAAAGAAAAGGAACGTCCTTTCTCCAGATGGAATTTCAATGGGCTGGGCTTCAAATTGAGAAAGATTACGTCCAAACAATTATATAATGCTGATCTGTTTGGCGAAGGCCTTACCCAACGGATGGTTTTTATTGGTCAAGAAGAGGAACGTATTGAAGAAGATGTCAAACGAACCCTTAATCTCAGAACTGTAATTTCATTTGACTACTCTGATCTCAATGACTCATACCTTACCTGTCTCACGTCATCATCTGATACTGATGTTTCATCTTCTGTCTATTCTGATGAAGCACTCTACTCTCCTGTTTCACCAAAGCCCATTGTTGAATACATTCCCCACAAGGAATTACAGCAAAGGTTTCAAACCTTACAGGAGTTTTGCTTCACTCATCTAATTCAAGATGACCTTACCAAAACCTTCCAATCAGAAACCACATCTGAACCCTCTCCACTAGTTCAAGAAAATGGCATCCTCCACAAGCGTCTCCAAACAGTATTCAATCTTGATGGCAAGATCATTGACGACTTGTGCAAAGAAAATTTTGAATTGCTTGAACGAATCCAAGAGGTCGAAACTGCACTGGAACCACCCACTCCATTTACTTTCTCACCACAGGGAACCATATTAGATGAACAAATTGAAGGTTCCAACATATGTCTACATCTTCTCAAAATATCAAACTAATAAAATCTGTTAATCATACTTCGGTAACAACTCTTAAACTTAAACAGATTTACAAACCAAAGCAACTGTCCACTTCTAATCACAATTCTCGTGTGCACTTAGACGTACCTGAATCATCACGAGCTGCAGCCAGTCCACCACGACTTCATTCTAATCTTTTACCCTCTGCTGCAGATGTGAAGAAGACTGGAAACAAGAAGTGTGAAATAAATACATCATGGAACAGAGCTATTCCTAGGTCCACTAGGAGGTGTTCAAATTTGAAACCTGTCTGTGAAAACATTTTGATGTTTGATTCTGTTTGTAATTATTCCTGTTCACAAGACAATACTGCTTCTACCATGTTTTGTATGAGTGATGGCTGTACTTATGGACACTGTGAATTTAATTGTTGTTACGATCAATTGAGAAAGTCTTTAGGTATTAAACCATGTGCTGACTGGACTGATTTTTATGCTAATCTAGTATGTATTCCATTTGTAAATTCCAAAGGTTACATCATTAATCAATGGATCACCACTCGTCAATCACATGCACTTAAACGTCTAAACAAATCCAAACGATTACTCACGATCAAGGAACTAGAAGTCTACCGATGGCAGGGCTATGAAACATTTAAAAGGGCTTGGATTGCACAGGAAAAACACTTGCATTCTCAAAAGCGTTCTCGCATTTTTCCTTCCAAAATCTCAAAACCTTCAAAACCCAAGCCATCATCCATTCAACGAGTAGCAAAACCTACTAATCGCAGTGCTCCAGTTCAGCAAAAGCAAGTTGATGCACCGAGGAGACAGAGAATTCTTAAGAATTCCTCGCAACCATGGATTCGCAAACTTAACGCTTCCGCAACTCTACCGAATCCAAAACCTCCAATTCCATCAATTGTCCAACCAACAGTGGTAAAGAAACTTTCTTCCAAATCTATTCCCTCACGCCAAAAGCTTAAGTCCATTTGGGTACCAAAGAATAGATCATTAGAAGTTTCATCATCATCAGAACCCATAGTTGTTACTAAACTCAACTTAGAGACTAACAATCAAGGACCCATTTCTATATGGGGACCTAAACGTGATTTATTCTCTTTTTGCAGGTGCCTCACTTGTGGTACCTTGACTCCGGCTGTACCAAACATATGACCGGCAACAAAATTCTTCTCAAGAACTATGTTCCTAAGTACTCTGGGAATGTACGTTTTGGGAATGACAATGTTGCACCAATAATGGGGTACGGAGACATTGAGAAAAGGCACATCAAAATCTAGAAAGTCTAATATGTTGAAGGGTTGGGTCATAACTTGTTTAGCATTGGACAGTTCTGTGATAAAGACCTAGAGGTCGTGTTCAAAAAGAACAAATGTTCAGTTTTAACTGAAAATGGAGATGAGTTGCTCGCAGGTTCCAGAAATTCTAACCTGTATTCCATTGACTTGGAAAAATATGACTCTCCTACCTCTGTGTGTCTACTGTCCGAAGCATCTACGGAACTGACTTGGCAATGGCACAGAAAACTCTCTCACCTGAACTTTCAAAATATTAACAAATTAGTCACTGGTGACTTGGTGAGAGGCATTCCAAAGTTAAGGTTCAAGAAGGATCATCTGTGTGCAGATTGTGAAAAAGGAAAAATGAAGAAGGCTTCTCATCAATCTAAACAAGTATTTAGCACTACGAAGCCTTTGGAACTCCTGCACATGGATCTGTGTGGTCCTATGAGAATCCAGTCCAAGAATGGGAAGAAGTATATTTTAGTCATGGCGGATGACTACTCTAGATATACTTGGGTCAAATTTCTGAGCTCAAAAGATGAAGCCACTCCAACAATCATTTCCTTTATCAAACAACAGCAGAACAAGCATAGTCAGAGTGTTATCTCTATCCGGACAGACAATGGAACGGAATTCAAAAACAGTACTCTGAAGAGCTTCTGTGACCTTGTGGGAATCAGCCACCAGTTCTCTGCTGCATACACACCACAACAAAATGGTGTAGTGGAACGAAGAAATAGAACTTTGGTTGAAGCTGCCCGTACAATGCTTTCATATTCCGGGCTCCCACCTTCTTTCTGGGCTGAAGCAATTAGCACTACCTGCTACACACAGAACCGCTCTTTCATTAACAAACGCTTTAATAAAACTCATATGAATTGGCCAATGGCATAGTGCCTAATATCAAATACTTCCATGTATTTGGTAATAGGTGCTTTGTACTAAATGACAAGGATACTCTAGGAAAATTTTCTCCCAAAGCAGATGATGCTGTTTTCCTAGGTTATTCTACTGAGTCCAAAGCCTACAGAGTTTTCAACAAACGTACAAAGAGCATTGTTGAAAGTATCAACGTAACATTTGATGATACATTGAATGTTACAGATTTTCCACCTAAATCAACAGTTAATGCTTCTGAACTTACCTGTTCAGGACCTGCACTTCAAAATAAAGAATCAGACAATCCATCTAGTTCAAATATACATCTTGATTTTTTGTATGATTTCTTTAGACCTGAATCTTCTCCTGTTTTAACTAACAACAGGAACGACACAGTTGTTCAAACAAGTGTTACTCTAACGGCTCCTATGGTCACTGAGACGAATCCATTTGCAGATCTATACGCTGAGGATTCAACTTCTGTTTCTGTCACTTGTCCCCTTGTGACTTCTCAGATTCCTGACCCAGAGAGCCCTCCTGTGTTTGATTCAGACCCACATTTCTCTCCAGAAAATGAAGAAGAAGCACGCCACTTACAAGATCTCATTCCTTCATCTTCCTCTTCACATGAAATTAAGTGGACCAGACATCATTCGGAAGAGAACATCATCGGAGATCCTTCAGTTGGTATTCAAACAAGATCCGCAACAGCAAACGAATGCCAATTCTCGGGTTTCATAAGCATCATTGAACACACCAAGACTTGTGACGCATTAGATGATCCAGATTGGGTAATTGCCATGCAGGAAGAATTACACCAGTTTGATCGTCTTAAAGTCTGGAGATTAGTTCCTCTTCCATATGGCAAATCTGTTGTTGGAACTAAATGGGTGTTCAAGAACAAACGGGATTCGGATGGAGTGGTCATACGTAACAAAGAAAGATTGGTTGCTAAGGGATACAATCAACAGGAGGGCATTGACTATGATGAAACTTTTGCCCCTGTTGCTCGAATGGAAGCTATACGCTTATTTCTTGCATATGCAGCCTCCCGGAGTTTTCGAGTCTTCCAAATGGATTTACAAACAGCCTTTCTCAATGGGGTACTCAAAGAAGAAGTCTACGTTTCACAACCTGACGGCTTCATCAATTCTTCATACCCTAATCATGTTTACATTTTAGATAAGGCACTGTACGGTTTAAAACAAGCTCCACGTGCATGGTACGATGTCTTATCTGAATATCTGATAGGTGAAGGCTACTCCAAAGGAAAGACAGACAACACTCTCTTCACAAAGACAAAAGGTAGGGACAAAATCCTTGTCCAAATTTATGTGGATGATATCATCTTTGGGTCTACAAATCCAAAGTACAGTGAAGAGTTTGCACAAACCATGTCAAACAGGTTCTAAATGAGTTTGATGGGAGAGATGTCATTCTTTCTCGGTCTTCAGGTTAAACAGTTGCGTCATGGAACGTTCATTTGCCAATCTAAGTATATTAAAGATCTTCTCACGAAGTACGATATGCTCAACTGCAATCATATCTCAACTCCTATGGCGGCCAAATCACAACTATCGGCAGATCCTGATGGTTCTCCGGTGGATCTCAAGACATACCGTGGGATGATTGGATCCTTACTATATCTCACTGCAAGTCGTCCAGACATCATGTTCTCTACCTGTCTCTGTGCAAGGTTTCAGGCAAATCCCAAGGAGTAACATCTGCTGGCTGTTAAGCGAATTTTCAGATATCTCAAAGGATCCATGGATCTAGGATTGTGGTATCCCAAGGACTCCAATCTGGACCTTCATGCTTATTCGGATGCTGACTATGCCGGTTGCAAGATTGACAGGAAAAGCACCTCTGGTAGTGCACACTTTCTGGGAGATCGTTTAGTCTGCTGGGCATCAAAGAAACAAAATTGTGTATCCACTTCTACAGCAGAAGCTGAATATGTTGCTGCTGCAATGAGCTGTTCCCAAAGCCTATGGATACGTACACAACTCTCAGACTTTAGACTCAGGTATGACAAAATACCATTGTTATGCGACTCTCAAATTGCCATTGCCATCTCCTGCAATCCTGTACACCACTCTAAAACCAAACATATCGACATTCGTTATCACTTCATAAAAGATAACGTTGAGAAAGGATTAATTGAGCTACAGTATGTTCCGACTGAAAATCAGCTTGCTGACTTGTTTACCAAACCCTTAGATGAAAGTCGGTTCACTGAGTTGGTATCCAAGTTAGGCATGCTCAATCTGCAAATCTAACATATTGTTCCCTCCGTTATTTTTCTTTCCTTATATTTTTAGAGTAGGTGTTACACTGTTTGTTCTCTGTGCAGATGTCTGATACACAGACAAAGGGGGAGCTAAGGAGTTGTACACATGTGCACATGTGAAGGGGGAGAAAGTGCATACACATCATGCACATGTGTAGGGGGAGAAAGGAAACAATCGAGGGGAAGTGTGTCAACATAAACAATTTCAAACAAATGATCTTGGAATATAAATTTTTAAACTCAACATTCCAGATAATTTTCAAGTGTTAAGGACTATTAAAGCCAATCAGATTCTATGCACCAATCGCATGGGATTAATTTTTGTCAAATCACTAATAATTTTCTAAGTCAAGGGTCAATCGCATGGGAATACAGTCTATTTCTCAATCGCATGCGATCACCAAAGAAAAATGAAATACCCTTCAATCGCATAACAAGATTTATAGCATGATCCAACAAATGCGATTAAGGCCAAGGATAGGGTGATTCGCATACAATTTTGACTAAGGTTGAATCGCATGCGATTCGGTTTAAGATAGTATTAATCGCACGCGATTAAGCTTACAGTGTGAATCGAACGCGATTCGGTCATAGGCTGAATCGCACACGATTGATTCAGATAGTGGGATTCGCACGCGATTCGGATGCACATGGTTCTAACACCCAAGCTGAATCGCATGCGATTAACACACCACAGTGTGAATCGCATGCGATTGAAAACACTTATTAGCCGCATCCACACTTCTATCAGCCGCGTTTTTAACCGCTTTAACAACCAATCAGGGCTTGACACGTGTCTTTTTACACTACTATACGTTACCCCAACAGTTACCATTCGTCACTTACACGATTCAAATTTCACAAAAGTGCTCTAGTTCTTGATTTCGAAAAACATCTCGTTACTCTGCCAAAATTTGCAATTTTAGTATCAAAATACTCGAAATCACAAAGGTAACAACTTGTATGGTTTATATTTTGAAGTTTTTGAGTTAAAAAAGGTACTTTTTGGCCTTAGAACACTGATATGCGAATGAGAGTATCGAGACTTTGAGTGCATTTTTGGTACACGAAACAAACTTGTTTGATGAAACAAATGTTGCGATAGGTACTTTGAACACTTAGGGAACACTTTGATGTAAAAATCTTTCCAAAATCTCAAAAAGTGTTCTTCGTGTTCTTGGGGAGTATAAGCATACTCAAATGATTTGGTTTTTGGCCTAAAAATAGGTGTTAGGGTGATTTTTGGAGCATGCTTCAGTACTACAAATGTGTTTATTATTGTTCATTTAATGAAATAAGATGTCAACAATAACTTTTCAACACATCAATTTGATATCTTCACACTGAAGCCCTCCAGAGTTAGACAATTTTTCTGTCTAACACTTGACACTTGAAATTCTTGGTCCAATGCAAACTCCATTCTATATATCACACATTGGATCCAAAATTCAAAAGAAATGTTGTTCTCCAATCTTATCATTGTCCCTATGACTTAATGTTTCTTTCTATCTGTACAGATAAGATGGCACAAGCTATTTGTGACCCAGAGGAGATCATGCCTCAAGCTGAGTTCCTTAGCACCAGGACTCACCCAAATAACCACTATATTGACCTTACCACATTCACAACCCCCACTCACCCCATTGTTCCCGAAATTCTTAAAGTCCACCCTCTGAACCACCTCCTAACCTACAACCCTGCAACAACCGGCACACATGTCCCTGAACTTTATGTTCAACAATTCTGGCAGACATGTGATGTACGAATCAATGAAAGAGGTCAAGAGGTTATCCATGCTGAGGTAGATGAGTTTGCTGTAGACATACCTGTTCACCGTCTACGTTCAATTTCTCGGTTACCAAAAGCCAATAGTAGACCCTCTGCATCGGATTTTGAGGAAATCCCAGATGAGGAAGCATGTCTTGCTGCTATCAGACAAATGGGCTATGCTGGAGAGCTCACCCATAAATATCAATTCAGACGCACAGGTCTTCACCCTAAGTATAATACTTTTATGACTGTGCTGCAGAGGTGTCTCACCCCAAAACACTCGGGGTATAAGTTTCCAACAGAGAACCAGCTGAAAATCTTTGTTGCTGCTGCTACTCATATGCATGTGGACTATGCATTCCTTCTCTTCCAGGACATCAAAGCAACCATGCAAAGGAAGAACTCACAAAAGAAGAAGGATGCTAACCTGCTGCCATACCATCACTTTCTTCCGATGATCATACAATATGTGATGGATAGGAATGCTGAGATTCCCCGCCGAGCAGGTCTACCCTCTATCACTCCTAAACTCTTTCAATATATTAAACCTGTCATTCCTGCCAACCTACCAACTCCAAAACCTTTCCGTGAATCTCTTTTGGATGTATGTGAGCAGAATGATGTTGTGAGAAATTATAGGGAGAGTGTAGGAGCACCCTCAATGGTTGTGCCAGAACCGGCCATACCTACCCAAGGGGGAGTAGCACCAGGTGAGCATATAGAGGCTAGGACTCAGCCATCTATGGGAGGTGCTGAGAGGTATGTGCAGAGAGAAAATATAGAGAGGGGTGGTGAAGCGGGTGAAGGTGCTGAGAGTAGAGAGGGAGAAGATACATATGATCCAGCAACTATTCAAGCCATTATCCAATCCCTTTCTCAATCCACCCGCACCCAATCTGTGCTAACAGAACTAGGACTTGACGTATCGGAGTCATCCAGTTCTTCCCATGAAGGGTCTGCTGTTCATCCAGGTAGTGCCCCTAACCCCAAATCAGATATATCACCTTTGGGCACCCCTGAGCACCCTATCGACCAACCCACTGACAGTACCCCTTCCTTCATGAAACTCACCGACCCACATCCCACCAGTCCTGACCAGGCTCCTACCACTCAAATAACACCACCTTCTCCAACTCGTGGCCTGGTCATCCCACTTCATACTACCTCTACAATTCGCAATGTGATGATTTCTCCTTAACATGATATCCCACCACCTCCTCAATCCCCAGATATATCTTTTGAGGTGGGCTCTGTCACTCCTGATTCCCTGCTCGATCCAAATCAGTATACAGGTTACGGAATTGGTAGTTACGAAGAAGTAGATAGAAGTGTGAGTGATGGAGATGAGGTAAGAAAATAAAATGAGAGTGCTGAGGGACCCCTCAACCCAGAAAGCCAGGAAGCCACCTCTAATATGGGGCCTGACATAGTTGGGCCTCGTATTGAACAAGACGCAGTTATCCCACCCGTTCAAGTTTCTGCCCCTCCTAGCTACTATGGTGTCTCTCAACAGACACCGTCTTTATTGCACAGGGTTATAGCACATCATCTAGGTCAACCCCAATTGGGTGTTGGACCTATTGAACAAAGAGGACTGCCTCCCTCGTCCTCGGCTCCTTTTGAAGCACAATTTGATATGCCGCGGATCTCCGCTTATCTTGAACAACACAAAGTCACCATTGATGCACTGAGCTTGTTGGCTCAACAAGTCTCCTCAACTTCCATAGGTGGTACCTCTCAAGGTGCCATTCGAGGGTTGGAAGGAAATCCTGCTGGATCCTACATCCATGCTGCTCCAGTAGGTGGTTCTGCCTCTGTGGCAGGTACCTCAACCGGTAATCTGAGTGATTCCGGGTTTGTTACACGTGCAGATCTTCAACTTGCTATTCAACAAGCCGTGTCCCCAATCCGCCAACAACTGCAGGAGACAAATTCAAAGTTGGATCGGATCGAAGAGGCTTCCAGGGCACAATCTGAGCAGCTCACTCGTATTGAAAATCTTCTTGCAGCTCGCCCTCCAGCAACAGAGCCTCAACCTCAGGCTGATGTCACTTCTCTCTCAGTGGATGCTCTGAAAAGCATACTTTATGCAAAAATTCTTGAACAGTGACCAGACACTGCTTATGATCAAGACCTTTTGACTACTCTGCGGGCTGAACAAAATCCACAGGGAATCTCCTTGGATGACTTTACAGAATTTCATGAGGATGTCAATAGGAAAATAGATGGGGTGACAAGAGGTTTTTATACCTCCCTTCAAAAAGTAACTAACCGGCTGACGGTACTTGAACAAACCTGTTAGGCCCAGGCTCAGGGGTTAAAGAGGAGGCGGGATGATCAGGATCCGGATGATCAACCCGAGGGGGAGAAAAGGAGAAAATACATATCTGCTCCCTCTGTAGTTGCTACTGTACCTGTCCCTCAATTCAGTTCATACTTATCTGCAGGTACAAGTTCAACTGGGTCCGGAAGTCAACACCAACAACAACAACAAAGGGCCGATGAAGTTCATGAACAACAACAAAAGGAAGATGCTGAAAAACAAATTGTACTTTATGTACCTCAGCAACAATCTGAACTGAGGCCAAGTGATCTTGAAGAAGGTGAGATACCTTATGAGCAGCCCCATGCCGAGATGTTTGACTGGTCTAGTGACTCAGAAGAACAAATGTAAGATTTATATGAGTCTATTCACACATCTCCAGCAAGGCATGTGGGGGAAGTTAGTTCTGCTCTACCACAGGAGGAAGCTGAGGATCCTGAGATGGAAAGTCTATTCAAGGGTATTGATGAATACGTCGAGATTGCTGCACATCCAGATTCTCCTAGAATTGTCCACAAATTTGATGATATTCCCAGTGAAAAAGATCTTACACTTAAAAGAAAAGAAAGGGAAGCAATTTCTAGAAAGGAAGCTAGGAGAAAGCCTAAACAAAAGAAATCAATCTTCGATGTATCCAGGGTTCTCAGTGGAATTAATGTTGAAGTTCATGAGACTTTCCCTCCTCCTACTGGTCGGTTTCAAGAATCAGCTGCTGACATTCTAGAAAGAAACAGACAAGTAGAAGCAGCTGAAAAGTTCAGACAAGAGTCAGAATGGCCCATGCCACCAAACTTCATAGTACCTCCTGCTCCACCAGTGTATCGGGGAGACCCTGGTCTTGATACCGGGAATATGTTTACAAGAAACGCTGCAGAAAATCCGATATGGAAACCATTCTTTGTCAATGCTGCCAATCTTGAAGAAAGAATACCAGAGATCTTCAGCAGTCAGTTGATAGAGGTTATCTCACCCGAGCTGAGAAACATGAACGATAGACAAAGAAGAAGATATGATCATATTCTTACTCGTTCCAAAACTAAACCAGAAGATATCAAATCAAAGTATCCCATAAGTGATCTTCTCAGTGTTTATACCGAAACCAACTTCAACATAAAATATGCCATCTTCCATGTCAAGAGAGCTAACAACCTCACATACTTTCTTACTGAAGCAGATTTGAGGTATGTGAACATCGAAGACATCAGCTTCATATTTGACATCCTTTCCCAGAAAGAGGGAAAATGGCCTGACGAAGAATTTGGTAGAGTTGCGTTAATGAGGTACATGAGAAATCTTATGGAGTTCTTTGAGGAACATGATATCCAGCTCGGGGCTGAGAATAACTATCGGAAGGTCAATCTTCTTAAGCCTAATCAGAATCATCCAGATCTAGAAAAGCTTGAAGAGTTGACTGTTATCTATGATGGTCATCCCAACTTTAAAGGTGCTCGAGGGGTTGTCTCCAAGAATACAAAAGGCGAAAAGATCTTCATCAGACTAGATGAACTCAACGGATATTCTAATGGCACCTTGAAAATCCTTCATCACAAGATTCATCAAAAGGTTTGGGATAACCGAGCAGCGTACACGGATGAAGAACATTCCCAGGTATACAATGCAATAGAAAAGATCAAGACAGCACTGGCAAGCAGGAGAGAAATCAGAAAGTGGCAAGTGGCATTCGGCATTCGCAACAAATCTGCTTATGAATAGTTTTATGTATTTATTTGTTGTGAATGATTACACACCTCACTTAGGGGGAGATTGTTAGAATTATTAAAGTGAGGGGTGTAATATGTAAATACACCAAATTTGGGAAATGCTATAAAAGGCATTTCCCAACTCATTATCAATTAAGCTTTGCATATTTCTCAACTCTTGTGTGTGTTTTCTCTCTTAGCTCTCGGCTCTCTTTCTCTCTACCGATTACACATACAAACACACACATTAACTCTTAAGCATTGCTTCATCCGTGTAATACGGGACCATAAGTTATTTTTGACCATTTATGGAGCTCAAATACACATTTGATGACGATGGATATGACTTGGAATTGAAACATTTTGAAAAATTGTTTTGAGATGTTTTTATCAAAACTTATCCATATCATTGCATGCATAAAGGATCGTTATAAGTAATAAGACAATCAAGAATAATTGATTCTTAGATCCAAAAATGGTTTGGATACATTAGCTCCATGGCATAATCAAACTTGACCAAGTAAACAACATTTACATCACTTAGATCCATGTGGTTAGGATCTTTGTAAAAGTTTAGCCTCGGGCTAAATGAAAGATATAAATCTTGTTTATTGGACTTGAGTGATTAAGAAATCCTTCACCAGTGTTGGTAGGAAAGGATTGAGACTTGTTAGATTTTGATCACACATGTGTGGATAATTCTCCATCACCATCTTTATGATAGTTGTTGGGAGAATGTTTAACTAGATAAAAGGTTTGTGTCTGAAACCTGGAGGTGTTTAGAACTAACTTGAAGAAAATTAAGAATCAGTAAGGGCATATAGATATAAGTTCTTAGATCCAGAATAGATGCTAAGTTTTCTTATCTATATTGGTTTAAATATGAAATGGATCATGGGTTTAACCCCTAATTCGTTTTCTCTAAGAGACACATTTCTATATGGTGTCACATTGAAGAAAAACAGGATATATTTGTCGATGATCTGGTGAAAGGCAGGCCTAAAACATGTATTCAAAGTGATTGGTATACATTAATTTCATGAACCAAGTCCTCAATCACAAACCCAACATGATGGTCAACTAAGCATCCAATAAGATTTTGACTAGAAAGAGTCCTTTGCTTGTCAATCTCATAACTTAAAATTATCCAGTCTACATTCAGTGGGAGATGGATGAATTATAAACTAAGTTGATGCTTATATATATATTTAAGTAGTTTATCTGAGTTTTGGGTAGTTGTTTCTTGAACTTATGGGAACCATGTTTGGTTGCTCAAAAGGGAGAAGACAATATCCAAAAGCATTCCAGTGGAAGAACGTAAAACTTAAATAAGAGACCTAATGTTGACACTAGCATTTAATCAGCATAGAGATGCTGGTAAAACCTGACAATATCCATTGCTTCTTTAAATCTGATGGAAGTCAAGAAGGTTGTTTAGATATGATATTGTCATATTTTAGTAACAGCAGCTTGATGGTGAATCATTGTGAGGTCACCATTCATCGGAAACATAGTGTACCCAGAGTTCACTAGTGTATATATAAGAAGTATATGGTATATATATATATATATATATATATGTAACTCATATGATGCATCCAAGTACTTGACTTGGGTTAATTCCACACCTAAGGTGTAATCCAAGAAGGGTTAAGGGACTAACATATATGCAATAATAGACAACTTCAAATACCGACTAGAGACAAAGTGTTTCATTTTGATTATATAGAAACATGTTCTAGTGGCTATGTTGAAGATGACTTGGATAAAGTGAAATATTGTTGTCACATTGCGGAAAGAAGTTAGTTCACGTGGACGTAAGAGACCTATATCCTTTATAGGATTAAGTTGAGGAAATGTTTGAGACACTTTCCGAGGGTCTCACACATCCATAATATCCAGATTAGGTCTGGATTATGTGAAATATTGTTGTCTCTTTGGGGAAACAAGTAAATTCACATGGAAATAAGAAGACCTAGATATTTCATAGGATTAAGCTGAGGAAATGCTTAAGAGCATGTTCCGAGGTCTTACATATCCATTATATCCAAGTTGTCTCCATGACTGAATTCAACAAAACTTGCATCTTATGGATGTAATCTTGCTTTACGAGAAAGTCAAAGGAATGAGTTTTCTAGAAAGCATTGATTAAACCAGATAAACTTGTCAGGGCTAGTGGGAGCTTTATGTGTTCCTAGTAAAATATACTCGAATGAAAATAATGTCCTAATTTAGGGTTGTTTTTAACCTATTGATGGAATTATTGTTCTACGAGTACAAATAGAGTATATGGAGTAAAGTGGATTCTAAAATTAAAGAAATACTGAAGTATGTTCTTGATGTTCGACGAAAATAGAGTTGTCTTGAGTAAGTTTTACTGCAAGCCAATCTATACTAATAAGACTGTCGATTTTAATCGAAGTTTTGGATAAACAAATATGTGGTGTAGATACGATATTTAAATTCCAATGAGTGTCATTGACCCTATTATGTACTTTGGTAACATTAAGGGTATGTCGACTCTAGTAAACGTGAGTGTCAGTGACCCTATTGTGAACTTCGGTTACATTGAGGGCATATCGACTATAATAAACATAAGTGTCATTAATCCTATTGTAGACTTCGGTGACATTGAGGATATGACGACTATGGTAACATTATGTATGATCTCTTTGATAAACACTATGCAAGTGGTTTAATAAGATAATACAGAAGAGTACAAAGGGATATTGCGTTGATGATCCCATAGTTAAGCCGTTGTCAAATACTAGTGATGAATCTCATACTAGGTATAATAGCATTGTTCATGCTTATGACTAGGCTTGAATATCGTTTTAGTAAATGTTTGATTTACTTTTAAGCTTTGGGAACTGTAAGCAATACTGCTAACCGATGATTGTATCGATATATAGTGGAGACTATATATACGCATGATGCGGTTACCTTCATTGGTCTTTACTGTGTTCCATCTTAGCATGTTTAACCACTTCCCAGAATGTATATACATTCTAAATTTTCACAGTCAGTCATTCTTCAAGGGAAGAAAGTTTGAATTAAGGCTGAGGTTAGGTGTTGGTTGTGCATTGATCAAGGATTGAATGCATGAAACGCAACAGTAACGTGTGCTTGAAAGGAGTTTCAAGTGACTGGAAGACCCACACCTAAGTTCACTTCATCGATCATGGTCACAAGTAACTCGGGATGGTAATATCATTATGTCCTTCGACCTGAGATGTATGAATTACTATAGTATGAAACTTTCATACTTTGGCTATTTCAAAACGTAGTTCGTAACTGGCTATTATAAAGGGAATAGTTAAGTAAGACAAGGTTCACGCTATGGGATTGTACAGTCAATGGAATTTGTTCCTCTGATATGAGAGATATCCCTGGGCCCCTCGATGATTGGGAGTTGACACCAAAACTAGCATGGCCATGCGTAAAGGAATATTGATTGAGAATCAGATATGTCCTTAAATTTTTGTCACCACCAATCAAGATCGAGAAACATAATCGTGAATGATCTGGAGATTGACATATTAATCCATGTCTCGTGTTCACAAGGATATCGCGAACAAAAGGATGTTTGATCACTTATCTATAGGAACACTACGTTCTTGTAGGGTATGGTTTTCTGCAAGGAGACGGAACCCATACTGACTTGGGGGCATCGATGCTTTGCTTGAGACCAATCGTTGTCTGTGGTTACATAGGTACGGTGCATTATGTGCAAGTGGGGTTTGTTAGAAAATGCCCACTAATGCACGTACGCCATATAGACCACTACTGATGATGTATGGGCCTATTGGGTCATACATCGGGGTCTAACCTGACAGCAACTAAATTAAAGGGACCAAAAATGGCAAAAGACAAAAGTTGACATCGCAGACCGCGTTAGCGCCGCTAACTTTAATGGTTAGCACCGCTAAGCCCTAAAGTTTAGCGCCGCTAACCCTTATGGGTTAGCGCCGCGAAGTCTGCATGTGCTTTTTGTCAAATCACCTCCAAGGCTGGCCAATGCATGTGGGACACCTATGAAAGTCTTTGGCCGGTTTTGGAGATAAGAGAGTGATCTGTAACACAAGAGAATGTGTTTTTTTTCTATCTTTGATGAAAACACACACACATGAAAACACTCTAAAGTGCCATAGAGACTTTGAGAGAGTTTTTGTAAGATACAGAGCTCAAGAAAGTGTTCCAGAAATTAGGTCTCACTAGTTGCTGGTCCAAGGTGATATTCATGGTGAAGTATCACTAGAGGCGAGCTATCACTCGAGGTTGGCGTGTTACCGGGGTATACCACAATAGAAGATCCGTGTTTTTTCGTTCTTGGAGGATCACCACCACAACACCCATAATTTCTGGAGCTAAGGAGAAAGGTATAACCCTCTTTCCTTCTTGCATGTTGCATTTCTTTACATAGAGTTTGGTCCTCTTTTGGGATTTCTTGTTTTTGTGCTTTGATAAGTTGTACATTGGGCTTTATTTGTTGTACTTTGCTTCCGCTGCTAGCCCACGAAATCCCAACAATATATATATATATATATATATATATATATATATATATATATATATATATATATATATATATATATATATATATATATGTATGAGGGTTCTAAAAAACGCGCCATGGCGGAGCTATGGTGGCGTTTAGGCGCGAGGCGCGACTCCGACGTTAAGAAACAGTCCTAGCAGCGCGGTTAGGCGTGGCCTAAGACAAGGCGGCATAAGGCGCGCCTTTACGTGCCAAATGGCGAGTTTTTTATGGCGTGGCGTGCAAAAAATATTTTTTTTTAAATTTTTTTTGACTTTTTTATATACATTTTGTGATCGCATGTATTGAACTTCTATAAATTTGTATTTTGTAATTTGTATATGTTACATTGCTCCTAATTTGTGCAACTTTGTGTAATTTGTATATTAATATCGATAAATGGAAAATAAATATTTATAAAATATATACAAAATTGCGCCTTAAAAAACGCCATAGCTCGCCATGGCTCCTAAAGCTTGAAGCTTGGCCTCGCCGCCACGCCACACCTTACGTAATTTAGAACGATGAATTATATCCAAGATATTAATCCAATAATATATATATATCCCTTAATATATTTTATCTCTTTAATAATAATAACAATAACCTTTTTAGATTATATCCAAGATATTAATCCAATAATTAACAATATATATTTATTAACTAATAAATATATATATTCTTGTTAATTATATTAATCTGGTTATTTCCCAACTCTCAATACTGGTTTATGACCAACTATCATAACACCCATCTCCCACAATGTGAATTTGTCCTTCTTGAATTACGTACCCTCATAGATGTGACCCTTGAGTATCTTATACGTATACAACCTAAAGATAATGAAAAAATTATATTTATTAAACATAATCAACCTTCAACAAGACTAAAGTATTTATACGTATACAACCTATTTATTTTCTATATAATTTTTAAAACCTTATCCTACTTAATTAATCCTTATCATAGTCTTCTACATATTTAAAGTATTTATACTTACTATATTTACTAAATTATTATACATAATTAATATACTAAAATTACATATATTATTATACATAATTAATTTACTAAATTACAAATCATATTCTTATCGTAATTATAACTTCTATCACTTTCAACCATTTTTATGTTGTAATTAAGTAACTATATGTCCTGATTATAAGTATCTTTAATATAAATAAAAGACAAAACATTTATTTATTTTAATAGAGGATCTTAATATTTTATTTAGTTAAAATTTAATTTTAACTATTATTCAAAATATTCATCAAGCTTGGTGATGGTATTTAACTATTGGCTCATTTATTTATATCTATTATTAAAAGGCTTACCTTCTTACTAATAATAGTAATAAAAAAATTCCTTCACCAATAAAATCCTTCCACTTCAGCATATATTCTTGCATCTCAACATGTTTACTTAAATAAAAAATAATTATTGGAAAGATCCGGCTATTGAGAAAGTGTGAATTCGGAACCTCCGGTTTGTGTTCAAACATTCATCAAACAAATATCTTTCTCCACTTACCTTCATCCAATGAAAAACCTTTAATAATTTCTTCTCCGCTACACTTCATCGTCCCAAATCGAAGCCTTCTCAATCTATCGTGAAAGGGTAATTTCTTTATGCTACATCATGTCAGATTTTGATATGATTCATGGTTTCGTTGTCTTCGCTTTAATGATTGTTCCTTTCGTTTTTATTCATTGCATTCATTAGGGTTTCGATATTACGAATTTCTAAAATCGTTTATATGCGAAGTTTCATGATCTCTTTGTCCTCATTGTTATGTTAATATGTGATTTTTGGCTTTAGGTTGAGGTGTTTATCTAATGTTTCTGATTTTCTAATATTAATTGGAACCTATTTTCCCATTCCTTCACATTGTTTTTCTTTTAGGGTTAGGGTTTTTTAAATCTATGTTACTGCTATTGGTTCATTATATGTTATTTTTAGGGTTTTTCTAATATTTTGTTTAAATGTGATGATTCATTCTTTGGTTTTTCTTCACTGCTTAGTTTATATGCCATTGTGTTTTTTAGGTTTAGGGTTTTCTTTGATGTTCGTATTTTTCTAAGATTTCGTAAAAATTTGATGATTCATGTTTTCGTTTTTTAGGTTTAGGGTTTTTCTTCACTACTTAGTTCATGTTTTCATATTTTTAGGGTTTTTTTGAAATGTTTATATATTTTTAAGATTATTTGAAACATAAAGCTATTAATCAATTTATTACTTTTTTTGGTTGAAAATTGGAATTTTCATTTAATATTCAAGTGCAAACCAAGAAGTATAGAAATTGTTAGCATACAAACCAATCAAGTGTTAATCACAGTTTTTTGACATTAGATATAGAATATAGATATTTTATACTTAACTCAGAAATATATGTTGGTAATGGTCTATTTGGATTTATTGTAATCACTATGTTTCAATTTAACAAACAATATTTGTTTCCATATGTATCTTTCAGATATAAAAAACATTAGAGGTATTTTCATTGCACTTTTTTATGTCTTTTTATATATGTTTCTTTCAGAATTATTTAATAAGGATTTTTAACTATTTAGTGATGGATTTGGATGTAGTCTTAATATTTTAGTTAAATTTAATCAAGTTCTAATTAAATTTAATCTTCTTTTAAGTTATTTATGTGCTTTGATTGAGATGTAATGTATTTTCTTAACTTTAATACATGTTTGTAATAATGTCTTTGCATTTAGGTTAATGATTGTGTTTCAGTTTATCATACATAATAATATTTTGGTTAATTAGTTTGGATAGTTACTCACGTAATTAACCTTATGATCATTATGTTGTAACTTTGTTAAGAAATAATTAATTTTTAAATGAAATTTATGGATTTAAACATGATATCCTTTTTAGTTGATTTCAATAATTTTCTTCACTGTTTAATGCAGAGTGATGGACTTTATCATCATGGTTTAGAAAACACCTATAGTCTACTTAGTAATATTGTTTACTCTTTATTATTTATTATTTACTATAACGACCACAAATATCTTGCTTAACAAAAACCATTTTTGCATTTCCGGACCCTGTTCCTAATATGTTCATTTATCTGAATTTTTTCTATTCTATTTCTTAAAATTGAATTCGTACCTGATTATAATTATTTATTACTTCATAATCGGAGTAGAGAGCTTCAAATTCCAGTTAACTTTTTAAATTCATTTCCACAAATCATCCAAGTTTTGTGTTTAAAAAAAACACTTTTATTATTTTACCATTATAATTCTTCAATGTTGACTAAAGATTTGGAGATGGATGAAAGTGTCATAAAAAATAATGCTTTGGCAAATATTGAAGATTTGTTAAAAGTTTCTGGGATGTCTTTAAAAATGATACCAAATATGTCATTTACGGATCTTGAAGATGTTTAAGATTATTGCAATGCGTTGATTTAAGAGGAGTTATCTTATGAAAAAAGTTTGAAGAAAGAAGAACATGATTGTCTTTTCTCCATGATGACACAAGAACTAAAGGTTATATACAATAAAATAAATGATGCCATTATTAGAGTACCAGGTGGTCTATTTTTGTTTATGGATATGGTGGTACCGGTAAGACTTTTCTATGGAAGATCTTGTCTGCAGGTCATCGATCGGAAGGAACGATAGTAATAAATGTTTCTTCAAGTTTCATTACTTCATTATTACTTACAGCGGGTAGAACAGCGCATTCAAGGTTTTCTATTGCAATTAACCCTAACGAAGATTCCTTTTGCAATATTTCTTTCGATAGTAACTTGGCTGGTTTGTTGAGAAAGACTGATGTGATCATATGGGATGAGGCCCCAACGATACATAGACACTGTTTTGAAACATTTGATAGGACATTAATAGATAAAGTTGATCGAACAAATAGCACACTTACTTTTGGTGGAAAAGTTGTAGTGTTTGGAGGTGACTTTAGACATATACTTCCCGTTATTCCGAAAGGAAGAAGAGAATATATTGTTAATGCCTCCTTGAATTCATCATATATTTGGCAATATTGTTTTGTTCTACGTTTGACTACTAACATGTGTCTTCAGAGAGGTTCAAGTAATGAAGATTTTGAACACACAAAGAAAGTTACAGATTTGATCTTAGACATTATAGAGGGAAATGTTTGTGGTGTAAATGATGGAGAAGCTAATATACAATTTGATAGGATTTGTGTACATAAGCATTGAACCCCGATGATACGCCCAATGCCATAGGGCACTCAAGGGTCACACCTGTGAGGGTATGTAATTCAAGTAGGAAAATCCACACATTACTGAGATGGGTATTATGACAGTTAGTCATAAACTAGTATTGAGAGTTGAGAAAATAACGAGGCTAATGTAATTAACAAGAATATATATATATATATATATATATATATATATATATATATATATATATATATATATATATATATATATATATATATATATATATTTATTTATTAGGTAATAAATATATATTGTTAATTATTAGATTAATATATTGGATATTAATTAATAGGTTATTGTTATTAATAATTGTTGTTATTATTAAAGAAAATAAAATATATTAGAAGAATATATATATATATATATATATATATATATATATATATATATATATATATATATATATATATATATATATATATATATATATTAGTATATTTTATGTTAATAATAAAATGGTTTAAAAGGTTTCCTAATTAATGATAACTAGATAAGTTATCTATAAATAGGAGTTAAACCTTAATAATTAGGGTTAATGAAAAATTAAAAACATTATCCCTCTTTCTCTCTTGGATCGACGGCCGAACATCCCTCGGAAGTGTGGATTAAACCTTCCTAGCAGGTGCTTGTTATACCTCATCACGGATGGACTAAGCTCTAGCAATTCAGGTATATTCTTCATCTAATGTGTTCTTGGTGATGTATGGTGAAATCGACCGTCATATATGTGTATAAACACATATATCGATTTCCAGTTTATGCTAATAGGATTGATTGCATGCTTAGTTTGATGTTTAATTCAATCGTGGTTTGCTCTGCAAGTATTCTGCGCAAAAGGCTATATGCCTATGATCATGTTTTTTATTTTTCATATATACTAGATATGTACACATGTGGTAAACGAAGATTTGTTTAATCCTTTAGGGTTTTAGGATTAAGATAATTATTCTGTTTCCGCCTATGTGAATAATAAATGTTTTAAATATACAATTCTGAGTTGATTTAAACCAAATTTGGTTGTGAATCAGGATAACTCAAGTATGAACTATGACCTGTAAAACCCAACAGTGGTTTCAAAGCCTCGGCTCAGTTTATGACAGTATGTTGGAATATCTATTATTATCATGTTTTGGATATTATTTTTTTATATGGAATTTTCGAAAATTACAAGGATTGAACAAGTTCATGTTGAATCCTAGTTTATCTAAAACAGTTTGTTTTTAGATAAGGTTTATAGATTTAAACATTTGATCAGAAAGGTAAACTAGTTAGGTTTGACCGGTTAAAGGATTAAATCAATAAACAGGTTATTTTTGAAAAATTACATGTTTATCTGTTTTACATGTCTTTTTCGAAAATGAGGGATAGGCTTTGAGTCAATCCCAGATTATTGTTTAAATTGTATATTTTATAGTTTTATTTTTTTAATCAGAAAAGTTAAACCAGTTAGGTTTGACTGGTTAAAAAGGAATTAAAACTAAAAAAGGTTTAACTTTATGTGTTTGAGCATATATATGTATATATAGTAACCAGTTGTGTTAATATGGAAATGTTAACATTGGTGTTCAAAAGTTGGTTAATGAAGTCACCTCTATTATAGATGATTGCGTGCAACTAGTTAGCAATGACCAGAAAAAGCTAGAAGCATTTCTTGAAAAATTTAATGTGTTGAAAACAGAAGTTGAAGCTGATGTGACAAAATCAAAGTCAAAGAACAAAGAAGATATTATAGGGGACATGATTGGGGTTTCAAAGCCGACTACAATTGAAATACAAAACCCACCTGTTGGAAAATACAAAGGATGCGCAAACAATAAGCGTTTAATAAGTGGTAAAGAAATAGAAATCAAAGAAAGCAAGAAAAGAAAAATAAGTTGCAGTAAATGAGGACAGACAAATCACAACAAAAAGACCTGTGACAGACAACAAGATGAAAAAACACAAAAAGACAATGATATTGGTCCTGTGAACAATGAGTGAAAACTTAATTCTTGTATTCTTTTAATTTCATAACAATTTTCATCATACATTTACTTGTGGTGATTTCTTACACATAAACAAATATTATTTTTGAGTTTTGCTCTTTGATGTTATATTTTTTAATGTTTTAGAGTCTATTCTAATCACATGTGATAATAAAACCAGTGTTTCAAAATCTTCGCATTCAATCACAAGTGATTACTAGTCTCATCACATGTGATATAGAAAAAAATATTGTGATTTGAAGCACAAAGTGGCTGTGTTTAATCACTTGTGATTTTAAACAAAAAAATCACAAGTTATTGTGTTTAATCACTTGTGATTTGAACACCAATCACTTGTGATTTGAATACATAAAGAAAAACACTAATGAATGTGTTTAAACACTTGTGATTTGAAACAAAAAAATCACAAGTGACTGTGTTCAATCACTTGTGATTTGAAACAAAAAACACAACTGATTGTGTTTAATAACGCGTGATTAAACATAAGCCACTTTGTATAATCACTTGTGATTTTAAAACAAAAAAACAAAAGTGAGTGTTGTGTTCAATCACTTGTGATCTGAAACAAAAAAACACAAGCAACCTGTGTTTAATCACTTGTGATTAAACATAAGCCACTGTGTTTAATCACTTGTGATTTGAAACAAAAAAACACAAGCGACTGTGTTTAATCACTTGTGATTTGAAATAAAAAACACAAAGCGACTGTGTTTAATCACTTGTGATTTGAAATAAAAAAAACATCATATTAACAGACTACACAAACAACTAATCAAATGCCAGAATTTCACTTGTGATTCAAAAGTTGTTCGTTCTAAAACCTACATCAACAAGTAGCATATTCACATGATATTAACAAAAAAGACAAATTGTTTGTTCTAAAACCTACATCCAGAAACACTACACGAAATGTTTGATACTTTTCAGAACTATCATCCATAATCACAAATTGGTTTTCAAACTCCTTTACCACCTTCATCAACAATTGTTTTACCTTTCCCCTCAACACCTTTACCACCTACTTTTTCATCACCTGCAACATCCCCCTCAACATCTTTCCCAGTTTCTTTTTAAACACCTGCAACATCTTCTGGATCAGCAATTCTTTCTCGCTCTGCTCCTCATTGCCCTAGCACCAAGAACAAGTTCTCTAATTTCTTCCTTGATGTGCTGATTAACAAACTCTGTTACTAATCTTATCATCTTGTTAACATAAATATTCATCTCATGGGTTAAAATCTTTGATGCAAACCTCATCCTTAATTTCAACAATTGCGTTTTCTGATCTCGACCTTCAATTGTTAATTCGCAATTCTACTTGCCTTCCGGTTGACCCATATATCGTTCCGTGTGGTGCATGGCAAAAACATCACAAAGGATGACATTTTTAGCTGACCTCCAGTGTACCTTCATTTGTTTTGGCTTCATTTTTTCAAAAATTGCTCGAGTAGTGTTCTCATACATAGTCAAATATAGTGAGAATGCATATTGATGTAAAAAAAAGTTTTAAAAAGAATTTTAAAAATAAATACTCTAATATAAATATACAAACAGTATTGCAAGATTGATTTAAAAACTTACAACAAATGAAACTACTCTTTTGTATTTGGCATTGAAATTACTGCCGTAGTGGTTATCAATGATATGTATTGATGGCTTCCTTAGCTCAAAAACTATAAGATAGAAATGATCGGACTGGCAGACTGGGAAAATTACCTGTAATTGAATAAAAAGTCACATATTGAATGACAAGTATCTAAGTAAAACAACAAACTAAGTTATGTATCTATATTCAGTCACTTGTGATTTGAAACAAAAAAAATCACAAAAAGTGATTGTCTTCAATCACTTGACTTGAAATACAAAGGAAAAACACAAGTAACTGTGTTAAAATCAGTTGTGATTTGAAACAAAAGAATCACAAAAAGTGATTGTGTTCAATCACTTGTGAGTTGAAAATACAAATGAAAAATCACAAGTGACTGTGTTAAATAACTTGTGATTTGAAACAAAAGAATCACAAAGTGACTGTGTTAAATCACTTGTGGTTTAAAAAAAATCACAAGTGATTGTGTTCAATCAATTGTGTCGTTGAATGTCATCTGAATTACAACCTCATCAAGAGCATAAAGCAAATTCCCCTCGAACTGTTGAAAGTAAAGTTCTTTGTTCATTCTCTTCGAAGGATAAAAACATCAACAGACTGTTTACACAAAATGAAAAAGTTAATATTTAAATCACACAACAAAATAAAAAATAAAAAAACCTAATAAAAAGTAAAACTTACAAACACCACTGTCTCTATGAACTTTCTTCGCAGTTATTTGGATTTCGAAACCTCTCTTCATGATATAAAAATTTGCACCAAAGGTCGACAACGCTTGCCTCAACGTAAATTCCGGGACATAAAGTTTCCAAGCTCAACCGTGTACCCATGGTTTGACCATCAGATGTTTCAAAGACAAGCTCCCTATCATAAAAAAACTAATAAAAAGAAACACCACAAGATATATCTCGTATATAGTAACAATCAAGTGATTGTGTTTAATCACTTGTGATTTGAAACAAAAGAAAACACAAGTGACTGTATTCAATCACTTGTGGTCTGAACACCAATCACTTGTGATTTGGATACAAAAAGTAAAACACAAGTGACTGTGTTTAATCACTTGTGATTTGGATACAATAAGAAAAACAGGTGATTGTGTTTAATCACTTGTGATTTGGATTGTGTTTAATCACTTGTGATTTGAAACAAAGAAAACACAAGTGCCTATGTTCAATCACTTGTGTTTTGAAAACAAATCAAAATCACAAGTGATTGTATTCAAAACAAACTAATAAAACTCACAGAGGGTCGCCATGCATTATAAACAGGTGCATTGACACTCCATACTCAGAATTCGACAATCTTGCGCGCACTTCTGTCTTCCTATTAATGTAAAGTGGGATAGACACCGGGATAGACACAGGAGCATCGGAAACAGGAGGAACGGAAACCGGGCTTTCCATTCTGCTTTTGCCCAACAAAGCAATCATTTTTTCATGTGTCCAGCCACCGGGTGGAGAAGATTGAATAGGTTTGTTTTGTTCAGTGGTGGAAGGTGTTGGGCATCGTAAGGAATCCTGAGATAAAAGTTGAAAACTTAGAGCGTTTATGTTGTGAACAGTTGGAAACGGTGGAAGTCTAAGAGAAATAGTAGAACAATTTAGTAAAGAGTTGATTGAGCACAGTTCCATCACCTTATCAGCATTCTCTTACCACTATTGGGAAATACACTCTCCTTCATCCTTTACATCCTCACAAACATAATCAGTAACTATTTCAGCATCTACTTTCCCACCCACATTCACTTCTTCCACATGTACTGATTCATCATCACCTAGATTAACTTCCTTAACATTACTTTCAACAACATCCTCTGCATTCTGACCCACATTCTTTTCACCACCTTCAACACCATCTTTTCCAGCAGCAACACCAGCACCATCACCTTCAACATCCTTCTCAACGTCTTCACCCCCATCCTGTACATCTAAATTCTGATCGGCCTCATCCTCATCATTTCTACCATCTTCACTCTCATCATCATCCCTACCATCTTCACTCTCATCATCATCGTCATCATCATCATTATCACCATCATCACTGTCGTTATCACCATCATCATCACCACTGTCATCATCATCATCACACTGATCGTCATCCCTCTCATCCACAGACTTATCACCATCAGTACCCACCTAAAAAATATTGAAAATTACAATTAATATCACATGTGATTTGATAATACAAAAACAAGGGATCATGTGAATAAACACACGTGATTTGAAACAAAAAATAACACAAGTGATTGTGTTTATTCACTTGTGAATTGAATACAAAATAAAATCACAAGTGATTTAAAATTAAAAAAACACAAAGTGAGTTTGTTTAATCACAAGTTTGTGTTAGACAATCACTTGTGATTCTAAAAAAGAATCACAGTGATAACATATGAACATAGTAAACAACACTTATCTTTTTATAACAAAATAGAATCACATGTTATTTGATAATACAAAAACAACTGATAATGTGAATAATCACTTATGATTTGAAAAAAAAAACCACAAGTGAGTGTGTTTAATCACTTGTGATGTGAAACAAAAAACACAAGTGATTGTGTTTAATCACTTGTGATTTGAAACTAAAAAAACACAAAGTCAGTTTGTTTAATCACTTGTGAATCTAAAAAAATATCAGAGTGATAACAGATGAACAAAGTAAACAATCACATGTGATTATATAAAAAGGATCACATGTGATTAAAAATACAATCACAGTTTAACAAAAGTAAACAATCACATTTTAGTTACGCAGGCTAAAAACTACCCCTTTCACCTTCTTCACATCCTTCACATCTTCTTCACCAAAGTAGAAACGTGCCTCCATACAAAAACCTTGTTTCATTTTCAAATAATAAGACTCAGCCTTCTTATTCCCAGACTAACACTTTAAGAAAACCTCTTCAAATAGATCGAACACATTCTTTTTCTCTTTTGAAATGATCACCAACTTCTTCGCAATCATTTCAAATAAATCCTACAAAAATTTAAATATTACAGTTAAAGCCAAATACAACAGGGGTGATATTCAATCACATATGATTTCAAACTAAAAAACACATGTGATTAACACAGGTTACTAAATTCAAAAAATAGAATGTTTAACATGAATACCTCCTCTGTTCTAAGTTCCTTGTTTCTATCATGCGGATTAAAAAAACCTTCTTCATCCTCCTTCTCCCCCACGTATGGTGGCATCAAGTCCAAACACACAAAGCCACCACAACTGATTTCTTTCAACTCACGAACATTGAGAAAACCTTTCCAGTTTTTAAAATTTGGACGCTGTCGGCGAACTAGCATGCTGTCCAATTTGATACGATCACAATACAGCAGCTATAAAAAATAAAAAGAAACAATACAATATCAATATCAATAACAAAACTTGTTTTTATAACTAACAAACAAAATTAAAAACAGATGCTCACCGTCAAAAAAGTAGCACGACCAGAATATAAACACTTGTTTGCGTCCTCCCTATGCCACTGATTTTTGTTGTATCTCAAACTATCAACTACAAAAGAACACTAATCCAATCTCGACACATCGGCATCCCATCTTACCTGAACTCGGTTAAGCACATCAGTCTTAACCTTTCCATTTCTGTCACAAAATGCCATTGTGTTTGCAAACAGCATCAGAATGTTCATCTTGAAAACATCATCGGTAACACCATTTGAGTTCAGAATCTGGTATGCGATGTGGGATGGATGGATATCTTTCCTCGAAGGAAACTCCTTATACCACAATTCGATAAACTCATCATCGCCCTTATAATCCAAAGAAAAATATCAATCCCGCCCTTGAGGATACCAAAGACATCCTCGAGAGCGTCAGCATCAACTTTAATATCACTATTTTGTGTTCTGATCACTAACTCAGAACAGTCGCAGCTATCCACCACATAATACACCAACTTCCCACGAAGGTTGTCAATGTTAAAACCTATCAGCGACCCCAACCCAATTCCCTTAACACATTCTTCTTGGGGGCGGTGACAGAGATATCATGACATTTGCCAGTTGAGCTGGCGTACTCCTGATTCGAATAGATGGCAAGCCTTGGCTGACAGGAACATTTTTAGCGTCCTGTGATGGATTCATCTTTCTGTTCCCCTTGTCACGACCATCCCTTGTTGGCTTCTTTTTCTTACTCTTCTGTTCTTTGGGATGAATTGCAGCATCCGTAGCTTTACGTTTCTTTCCTTCTTTTCCTGAAACTGACTTGCTAGAACCTTGATCATCAGTAACACTTTTTGACTTCATAGAAACTCTCTTAGCCATTCTTTTCACTCTTTTTCCCTTTAAAGACGCCAAAGTAGCGCCCAAATCAACTGAAGTACCTGTAAAACATATATAAAATAGATAAATATAAGAAAAACAGGAAAACATATTTTAATCACGTATGATTAACTACAAAAACACACTTAATCACAAATGATTATCTGCAAAAATCACACTTACAAACATAGATGAGTACTAGAAACACAGATGATTATCTACAAACAAACATGTCATTTGATACTAAACATAACTACAAATACATATGATTAAATACAAAAAGCTAATATAACATAAACACACTTACAAAATCACAGATGATTAACTACAAACATACATGTCATTTGATACTAAAACACTACTACAATCACATATGATTAACTACATTTAATAAACCAAAACAAAAGGATTAACTACAAACAAACATTACATATGATAACTACAATAATAACTCATTTGATAACCACATGACTATGAACACATATGATTAACATTAAACCTAAACACGAGTAATCAACTAAACACATATGAACACAGATGACATGATTTTCAAAACAAAAAAATAAAATAAAAACAAAACATCTATATAAATCACATATGATTTAAGCACAAACAACAATGTACACAACCACAAATCATAAAAAAAATCCTAAAAATTCGACCAGAAAACCGTAGAAAAATCAAAACCATAAGAAAACAACAAACGGCTAACGATTTCAACACAAGTAATCAACTAAACACATATGAACACAGACGACATGATTTTCAAAACAAAAAACTAATAAAATCAAAAACATCTATACAAATCACACATGATTTAAACACAAACCACAAAATCACAAAAAAACCCCGGAAAAATGGAACAGAAAACCTAAAAAATTCAAAACCCTAAAAAACCAACAAACGACTAACGATTTTAGCAATAAACACTTAGAAACAAGTAATCTTACCAGCAGCATTGTCGTTCGAGTCTTTTTTCGAACGAGTGGAAGTAGAATCTGCCATTACTAACAAGTAGAAGGTCGTCGAACTAAGAAACAAGCAACTAACCTCGTCGGAGTACAAAAACCGTTGATCGCCGTAGATTTCAAGTGTCGTTGGAGTACGAAAACGTTGTGTAACACCTTATTTTCTAAAACACAGCTTTATAATACGCGCGGAAGCTAACAACATTATTACATATATATAATATGGTAAATACAACTTTACTGGTTAACTTTACAAAATTACAACAGTGTTACTACAAAATCAGACTCTTTACAATTTCAAAATAGATATCAGAGTTAGATCAGTCCATAATTCCAGTTTCACCTCTATCTTCAACATACCAGGAATATCCTGTAAAAGAGTTCAACAGTGGGGGATTAGCACAAAGCTAAGTGAGTGAATAGATATCAAAAACATGCAAGGCATCAAGCCCAAACCAATATTGCTCAAACAACAAGAGAACCGGCGGTCTTGCGGGACCTTCAACCAAATGCCGGCCAAAGCATAGGTTTACCGATAGCCTAGTTACAACAGACAACAATACTAGCAACTCTTGATTACAACAAATGCTATCAAGATGAATGCTAGTACTGTATATCCATAAACCAAGGCCCAGCTGAAAAACAACCGCCAAGCTGATCTCCCAAACAACATATATATATACAATTCAACAAGAGAATACATCTCAAAGAGCAACAATCAGGTGATATATCTTATACATCCAAGATATATATCCTCTCACCGATATCTTCAAAAGTTCAGGTAACTCAGTCTCTACTTATCTACTGAGTTTTGTCTCCACCTGAACAAATAACTAACAATCAGTATTTGCTTAATCAACACACAATAAGCACAATACTTAATATGTACATAAATCAACAAGTACATACATCTATATATCACATGTACCAATAATCTACAAGTACATATCAAGTTCATGTATATTCAGTATAATATACCATCATTCACTATTACACTTTACAATCTGTAATTCTGTGAATTTCATCCAACTCTTTAGCTCAGGCAATACATATATTCCTTTCATATGTTAAGGCCGCGCTTAAGGTATAAACTCATGCTCATATTCAAACCATCAAATCCGATCAATGGTCAAGTTCAACACAAACAATTGAATCTCGAGTAAAGTCAAATCCTAGTGAATAGGCGGAATCCGAGTAGACAGTCACAATCCGGGTAAATGGTTATAATCCGAGTACAAGGCGGAATCCGAGTAAACAGGCGGAATCCGATTAAACTTCACAATCCATTTAAAGGTGAAGGCACATAAAACAGAGTCGGAATCCGAGTACTTTACACGAATTAATATCATCTGAGCAATTCTAGTCGGAATCCGAGCACGAGATGGAATCCGACTCATTCATACTTATGAATTCCGAGTCCTTCATAACTAACACATTTTCCATTTCAACTTTATTTTCTAAACTGATTTCATGCATTCAAGTTATACAAATTTCTAGAATTCATTCTAATCATGTATACAACACATATTAATCAAGAAATCTAGCATGCATACGTCCTATGATCATTAAATCATATAAACATTCAATCGGATTTCACACACACATATATATATATATATATATATATATATATATTCAAAGCCGAAAATCAACATCAAACAACATAAAGGATACTGAACTTCTAACCTCTTGATGTTAAACACTTCAAGATTTAATAAATTGAAACAATATATTCAATTTCTTCTTCTTCTTCTTTCTTCTTCTCTCGGCCGAGACACACCAAAACCCACACACAACACACACTCCCTTGTCTAATATAACAAGTAACCAAAGGCATGGGGTGGTTTGACCAACCACCACTCCATCGTACCCTCATCCTCATCACACACATATATATATTAAATCTAATAATATATATAAGATAATAAATTTTTACAACAAATAAAACAATTCAAACAAACAATTAATCCACATAACAATTATATTTCGAGATTAATTAATTAATTACCTTAATTAATCTAGGCCGGTAAGGAGGGTGTTACAAATCTTCCCCCCTTAAGAAGATTCCGTCCTCGGAATCTCATCGCGCTCAAACAGCGAAGGATAACGATCTCTCATATCAGTTTCGGTCTCCCAAGTCAATTCTGAACCCAAACTGTGCTTCCACTTCACCAATACCATTGGTATCTGTTTGTTTCTCAGTTTTGTTATTTTACGATCCAGCAACTCAACAGGTTCTTCAATTAACCTCTTTTTGAAATCCACATGCAGATCTTTTATCAGTAACACCTGAGTCTGATCTTCTACATTACATTTTCTCAGATAACAAACATTAAATGTATCATGGATACCAGCTAGTTCATCAGGAAGATCCAAAACCACAGTCTGATCATTCATTACCTTTCGAATTCTGAACGGACCAATATATCGAGGAGCTAACTTTCCACGTTTCCCAAAACGTATCACACCTTTTATGGTGAAACCTTTAAGTAAACTCCTTCTCCCTCAACAAAAGTCACTGGTCGACGACGTGGATCTGCATACATCTTTTGTCTATCTCTTGCAGCTTTCAACTTTTCCCGAGCCACTGCAACTTTATCTGCTGTGATCTGAACAATATCTGGCCCAGCAAACTGCTTCTCTCCTGCCTCTAACCAACAAGTAGGAGTTCTGCACGGTCGCCCATATAACATCTCATACGGTGGCATTCCGATGCTGGAGTGATAATAATTATTGTAAGCAAACTCAACCAGCGGTAAATGTGAATCCCAAGAACCTCCAAACTCTAACACACATGCCCAAAGCATATCTTCTAAAGTCTGAATTGTTCTTTCGGATTGACCATCTGTCTGCGGATGATAAGCTGTACTCAAATTTACCCTGGACCCCAATTCTTGCTGTAGTCTGTTCCAAAAGTTTGACACAAACCTCGAATCCCGATCTGAAACAATGGACAAAGGAACTCCATGTCTTGATACTATCTCATCGATATACATCTTGGCTAACTTACTCAAGGGTGCAGTCTCAGTAGTAGCAAGAAAGTGTGCACTCTTGGTTAATCTATCGACAATAACCCAAATCATATCGTTCCCCTTCTGAGTCCTTGGAAGTTTTGTTACAAAATCCATCGTGATGTGATCCCACTTCCACTCAGGTATTGCTAACTGTCTCAGAGATCCATACTGCTTTTGGTGTTCAGCTTTCACTTGTGCACAAATATGACATGACTCCACAAATCGTGCAACATCTAACTTCATAGTAGGCCACCAATAAAAAGTCTTCAAGCTTTGATACATCTTAGTGCTATCAGGATGAACAGACATTCTGGATTTATGTGCTTCAGTCAAAATCAATTCCCGCAAATTACCCAACTTCGGCACCCAAACACGATTCTGATATATCTTTAAACCACGAGAATCAGTTGTCAGTTCATGCTGTCTTTTCACCATTATCTCATCTTTCAAGTTTTCTTCTTTCAGTGCTTCTAACTGAGCAGCCATCAACTGATCTATCAAATAAGATTTGATCTCTAACCGCATAAACTTTACTGCATCTGCCGAACCCTTCCTACTAAGTGCATCAGCTACCACGTTAGCTTTCCCCGGATGATACTGAATATCACAGTCATAATCTTTTATTAGCTCTAACCAACGGCGCTGTCTCATATTCAATTCCTTCTGTGTAAACACATACTGCAGACTTTTGTGATCGGTGCAAATCATGCACTTTGTACCATACAGATAATGTCTCCACAGTTTTAAAGCAAACACCACTGCTGCTAACTCCAAATGATGAGTCGGATAGTTTTTCTCATTGGGTTTCAACTGCCTGGAAGCATAGGCTATAACTTTACCCCTTTGCATTAATACACAACCTAACCCAACATGTGAAGCATCACAGTATACCACAAAATCTTCAGACCCTTCTGGCAGCGCAAGAACAGGAGCTTGACACAGCAGTTGCTTCAAAGTCTGAAAAGCTTTCTCCTGAGCCTCACCCCATCGGAACATAACATCCTTTCTGGTCAACTTGGTTAACGGACCCGCAAGTTTCGAAAAGTCTTTTATGAAACGTCTGTAATAACATGCTAATCCAAGGAAACTTTTGATCTCTGTCGGTGTCTTAGGAGCATTCCAATTCATCACTGCCTCTATCTTTGCCGAATCAACCTTAACACCATTTTCACAAATCACATGACCCAAAAACTTGACTTCACGCAACCAGAACTCACACTTGGACAATTTGGCATACAACTTGTTCTGCTTTAAAGTCTCCAATACTTGTCGCAGATGCCGATCATGCTCATCCTCGAATACACTAGGATATCATCAATAAACACTATGACGAACTTATCCAAAAATGGTCGACACACCCGATTCATTAGATCCATAAACACTGCAGGGGCGTTAGTCAGACCAAACGGCATCACAAGAAACTCATAGTTACCATATCGTGTACGAAAAGCTGTCTTAGGTATATCCTCTTCGGCTACTCTTACCTGATGGTATCCCGACCTCAAATCAATCTTCGAGAAGTACGAAGCTCCCTGAAGTTGATCGAACAAATCATCTATCCTCGGCAACGGATACTTATTCTTGACGGTCCTCTTATTCAAATCTCTGTAATCTATACACATACGCAGAGTCCCATCTTTTTTCTTAACAAACAACACCGGTGCACCCCAAGGCGAAGAGCTTGGACGAATAAACCCCTTATCCAACAGTTCCTGTATCTGAGTCATCATCTCTCTGATCTCTGAAGGAGCTAAACGGTACGGAGCTTTCGCAATAGGAGTACTACCAGGTATCAGATCAATCTTATACTCAACATCATTCACTTGCGGCAACCCTGACAAATCATCTGGAAATACCTCCGGATACTCCGAAACAACACGAACATCAAGAACAGGCCGCTTCTCCTTCTTCACATCGATAACATAAGCTAGAAAGGATGCACACCCTTTGGATAAAGATTTTATAGCCTTCATGTACGAGATAAACGGAAGAGAAGATGGAGATCTATCCCCACGAGCTACGACATGCGACCCGTCAACCAGAGGAATAGTTATCAATTTCTTATGACATTGGATACTAGCCCTATGGTGACTCAACCAATCCATGCCTAATATTAAATCAAACACATGTATAGGCATCACCAAACAGTCTACAGGGAAACTAGTACCATCAATACTAACCTGAACTCCAGTTACAGAAGTGGTCACAGGTACTACATTACCATCAGCTACTTCTACTTCTAAAGGAAAATCATTCACAAAAGCAGATAATTTCAATTTATCACACATAGTCATAGATATAAACGATCTATTTGCACCAGAGTCAAACAAAACACGTGCAGGCATAGAGTTAACTATGAACATACCGGTTATCACATCATCACTGCTAGTAGCTTCCTTGGCAGTCATCTTGAAAGCCCTACCCTCAGCAGAAGGTACCGTCTTTCTCTTCTGACCTGCAGAAGACGATCCCCCGGTATTACTTACCCCTGCCCATGTCCCCGCGGTCTTCAACTTTGGACAACTTCCAGCTTGATGTCCCTCCTCTTTGCAGTTCCAGCAAACAAAAGTGTTGAACTTACATGCACCTAAATCATGACCAAACTCACCACACCTCAAACATTTGCGAGTTTGGGGCGTGCACTGCCCGGTGTGCCGTGATTTACAATTATGGCACCAAGGTTTGCTCTGATAAGATCCTGATCCCTTGATCCTCTGATCGGACTTTCCATGATAACTCTGCCCTTTACCTCGACTTTGATTCCCACTGGAATTTCCACCAAACTTGCTAAACGATCCTTTGTTCATCTTTTCCCTATCCTGGACGTCAGATTCTGCAGATCTTGCTAATGTGAATGCCTGGACAAGCGATGTCGCCAGACGAGTGTTACCCCGATATTCTGGTAACAAAGCTTTCACAAAGTGTTGAACCTGAGAACGCTCTTCGGGCACCCACTGCTTTGCAAACCGAAGAGTCACTTGAAACTTATTGATCAACTCGTCCACAGACATGTTACTGGTCTGTGCCAAATCTAGGAACTCTCGTTGAATCTTTGCCATGTCAAAAGCATTGCAGAACTGCACACAGAATTTATCCTGGAATTTCTCCCAGGTGACGGCATTAACAATCTCCCTCGGCAGGTGTGTGGTCAGTGAATCCCACCACGCCAAAGCTTGATCCTTCAAACGTCTCGTTGCAAACTTGATCCATTCAGCTTTCTTACAATTGAAGGCTTCCAAAGCCTTCACCGTTTCTTTCAACCAGTTTAGAGTAACATTCGGGTTTGAGTTTTCCCGAATACTCAGGTGCTCCACACGCAACAAAATCTTTGAATTGGCATTTGTTCCTAGTTTCTTGTTGAGGAAACCACGGAATAAAGAAATTTTGTTGTGGTGTTTGATGCTGGTTAGATACTCCTTATGGCATAGGAATGAATGGGAATGATCCATACGGAGTTGACACCGTGCTTACCAGAGCTGTGGTGTAGAGAGGTGGTGGTAAAGGTTGGGTAAAAGTTGCTGTTAAATGAGGCATCTGAACAGTAGAGATTGGTTGTGAAGATTGGGTTCAGTTCAACTGCTGTTCAAGCTCTTGAATTCTATCTCTCTGAGTCTGCAAAGTATTTTCCATCTGCAGTACATAGTCTTGATTATCAGATTCCCCATTGTGAGAGGTACCCGCTCTGTGTTGTTCATTTGCAGCAGTAGAGGATACGTTGTTGTGTTGTCTTCTTGGGGACAGTGGGGTAAATACCGGGATCTCGTTGTTATCAGCCATAATCTGTTCTACACAACATCTCACCAGTTGTCAGATTATAATCCGTTAGTACCACATCATATTCTCTATAGCTACCTTACTAATTACCCACCCTCCAAATATTGGACTGATCAGAGCCTCGGTTCGAGTATTGCATAACTCAACAATGCAAATCCTCAAACCAGGGCTCTGATACCAACTTGTAACACCTTATTTTCTAAAACACAGCTTTATAATACGTGCGGAAGCAAATAACATTATTACATATATATAATATGGTAAATACAACTTTACTGGTTAACTTTACAAAATTACAACAGTGTTACTACAAAATCAGGCTCTTTACAATTTCAAAATAGATATCAGAGTTAGATCAGTCCATAATTCCAGTTTCACCTCTATCTTCAACATACCAGGAATATCCTGTAAAAGAGTTCAAAAGTGGGGGATTAGCACAAAGCTAAGTGAGAGAATAGATATCAAAAACATACAAGGCATCAAGCCCAGACCAATATTGTTCAAACAACAAGAGAACCGGCGGTCTTGCGGGACCTTCAACCAAATGCCGGCCAAAGCATAGGTTTACCGATAGCCTAGTTACAACAGACAACAATACTAGCAACCCTTGATTACAACAAATGCGATCAAGACGAATGCTAGTACTGTATATCCATAAACCAAGGCCCAGCTGAAAAACAACCGCCAAGCTGATCTCCCAAACAACATGTATATATACAATTCAACAAGAGAATACATCTCAAAGAGCAACAATCAGGTGATATATCTTATACATCCAAGATATATATCCACTCACCGATATCTTCAAAAGTTCAGGTAACTCAGTCTCTACTTATCTACTGAGTTTTGTCTCCACCTGAACAAATAACTAACAATTAGTATTTGCTTAATCAACACACAATAAGCACAATACTTAATATGTACATAAATCAACAAGTGCATACATCTATATATCACATGTACCAATAATCTACAAGTACATATCAAGTTCATGTATATTCAGTATAATATACCATCATTCACTATTACACTTTACAATCTGTAATTCTGTGAATTTCATCCAACTCTTTAGCTCAGGCAATACATATATTCCTTTCATATGTTAAGGCCGCGCTTAAGGTATAAACTCATGCTCATATTCAAACCATCAAATCCGATCAATGGTCAAGTTCAACACAACCAATTGAATCCCGAGTAAAGTCAAATCCTAGTGAATAGGCGGAATCCGAGTAGACAGTCACAATCCGGGTAAATGGTCACAATCCGAGTACAAGGCGGAATCCGAGTACTCAGGCGGAATCTGATTAAACTTCACAATCCGTTTAAAGGTGAAGGCACATCAAACAGAGTCGGAATCCGATTACTTTACACGAATTAATATCATCTGAGAAATTCTAGTCGGAATCGGAGCACGAGATGGAATCCGACTCATTCATACTTATGAATTCTGAGTCCTTCATAACTAACACATTTTCCATTTCAACTTCATTTTCTAAACTGATTTCATGCATTCAAGTTATACAAATTTCCAGAATTCATTCTAATCATGTATACAACACATATTAATCAAGAAATCTAGCATGGATACGTCCTATGATCATCAAATCATATAAACATTCAATCGGATTTCACACATATATATATATATATATATATATATATATATTCAAAGCCGAAAATCAACATCAAACAACATAAAGGATACTGAATTTCTAACCTCTTGATGTTAAACACTTCAAGATTTAATAAATTGAAACAATGTATTCGATTTCTTCTTCTTCTTCTTTCTTCTTCTCTCGGCCGAGACACACCAAAACCCACACACAACACACACTCCCTTGTCTAATATAACAAGTAACCAAAGGCATGGGGTGGTTTGACCAACCACCACCCCATCGTACCCTCATCCTCATCACACACACATATATATATATATTAAATCTAATAATATATATAAGATAATAAATTTTTACAACAAATAAAACAATTCAAACAAACAATTAATCCATATAACAATTATATTTCGAGATTAATTAATTAATTACCTTAATTAATCTAGGCCGGTAAGGAGGGTGTTACACGTTGATCTCCAAACGAGACTTCTTAGTCGTCGAAGAGAAGTTACGCAAAGTGAGAGAAAAGAAACGAGAAGGAGGGATAATGAATGAGACAACAGTCAAATCAGTTATTCAATATATAATTACATTTGTACCCCTCCGCCCAAATTCCTTTTAAATTTGAGGATGTGATCTGTACAATTAAAAGGGACAATCTAAGGGCTAAGGATTGTCCCTTAGGACTATAAAAAAAAGATGGACTATCTTGAATATTCTACTATCATTACATGCTGAAAAACAAGATTATCAATTGAATGTTCTTTTTAAATAACGAATTTTAATTTAGAATTTTTTTAACCCAACAAAATACACGTTTTTATTGACAAATAGCAAATAGAAAAAAGTTTGATTGAAGAACTTATCATGATGAATCTCACATCAACAATGATGAATCTCACATCAACAAAATTAACTCATAAATTAGGGGGTAAATCACATTGATGGGGATTAACAAAACACGATAAATTATAATAAATATAATTGTTAGGACTTTAACGTGAGCCTAATTTACTGTTTATTATTAGTCTCTAACTTGCGCCCCTACTTACAAACCTTACTTATATATCTATACTATATTATTAAGCATTTAACTTTCTCTCTTTTAAAATTTTTAAAACTACTTAATTTTAAGTAGTACAAGTTTTTATACTTAAGATACAAACACATAAAGCAATAGTCTAACCAATCATTCCCTTAATTATCTCAACTAATTTAAGGCAACTATTACTTTTATTAAATCATTAAACATCACAATAACTATTTAATTTATCTAATTTGGCTAAATTACTTGCATCAATACAATTTTAAGGCTATAGTATATTTTTCTTTAACTATTTATAATAATATTTTTTAATTATATTTCAAAAACTATTTTAACAACTAAGAAAATGGTTGATTGTAAAAAGAGTATAGAAATTAGAAAAAGGATAAAAAAACATGGATAGTTTTACTAACACCGCATTCCACACATACCAAGAACACATTAGATGAAGATCATACCTAGGTTGCTCAATGTTAATCCACCCGTAATGACTAATGAGGTACACCAAGTGCCTGCTAGAAAGGCTTAATCCACACTTGAAGGTTCTTCATTCTTTGTTGCTTGAATCACCAAAATCGACAACCTCCCTTGGGATAGGGAGGTTCGGCCGCTGATTTCAAGGAGAGGGGGAGAGAGTTTTATTTTTCTTGTTCAAAGTGATTAACCTAATTGTTTAGGTTTAAACCCCTATTTATAGATAACTAACTAGTCATCTTTAATTAGGTAACTTTATTTAAACCTTTTTTATTATTAATATAAAATATGACTATATATATATATATATATATATATATATATATATATATATATATGTGTTAGAAAATGCCCACTAATGCACGTACTCCATATAGACCACTGCTGATGATGTATGGGCCTATTGGGTCATACACCGGGGTCTAACCTGACAGCAACTAAGTTAAAGGGACCAAAAATGAAAAAATATAAAAGTTGACATCGCAGGCCTCCTTAACGCCGCTAACTTTAAGGGTTAGCGCCGCTAAGCCCTAAAGTTTAGTGCCGCTTCGGCTGCATGTACTTTGTGTCATATCATTAATAGATCGCGTTAGCGCCGCTACCCTTAACGGGTTAGTTCCGCTAACCCTTATGGGTTAGCGCCGCTAAGTCTGCATGTGCTTTTTGTCTAATCTCCTCCAAGGCTGGCCAATGCATGTGGGACACCTATGAGAGTCTTTGGCCAGTTTTGGAGATAAGAGAGTGATCTGGAACAGAAGAGAATGTGTTTTTTTTTCTCTCTTTGGTGAAAACAAACACACATGAAAACACTCTAAAGTGCCATATAGACTTTGAGAGAGTTTTTGTAAGATAGAGAGCTCAAGAGAGTGTTCCAGAAATTTGGTCTCACTAGTTGTTGTTCCAAGGTGATATTCATGGTGAAGTATCACTAGAGGCGAGCTAGCACTCGAGGTTGGCGTGTTACTGGGGTATACCTCAATAGAAGATTCGTGTTTTTTCGTTCTTGGAGGATCACCACCACAACACCCATAATTTCTGGAGCTAAGGAGAAAGGTATAACCCTCTTTCCTTCTTGCATGTTTCATTTCTTTACATAGAGTTTGGTCCTCTTTTGATATTTCTTGTTTTTATGCTTTGATAAGTTGTACATTGGGCTTTATTTATTGTACTTTGCTTCAGCTGCTAGCCCATGAAATCCCAACAGTGGTATCAGAGCCACCTCTATGTTAGATTTGCACATGGTGTCCTGAAAAATCCCGAAATCGAAATGTTTGTTTTCTGTTCGAACCAGGTTAGCGGCGCTAACTCATAATAATTAGCGGCACTTAATGCGCTGTTACAGATTTTGGTTTCAAGTTAATAATAGTTTTGGTCTCGGGTATTTTTGGCATTTTGTTAATCTGGAAATTTTGTTTCAGATTATTATATGGTAATTTGTTACCATTTTGTATGTTTGGTTGTATGTAGTTAATATTTGATTGGTAACCTTGCCTTAGACCATGTGGTTGATTTTGTGTGTTTGGTTGCAATTTGGTGATTTTAAATCAGAAATGGGCTGTAATATTTATTAGTTCAGATTTGTTTGTAATAATATTGTGGCTTGCATGCCATTTCATTCATCCATGTAATTTGTAATAGATAAAATAGGAAAATTGTGGCTTGTATGCCATTTATTTTCTATTTGTATGTATTGTAAATTTTGGATGAAGACACACAACATGGAGTCAAAAGGAGATGGAGGATGTCCATAGAAGCCGGTGAAATCCATTAGAGATGGCGGTTCTAGTGGGAGCTCTCATCGAAGATCTTTTGTCCCTTAGATTGACCACGTTCTACCCATTTTGGCTCATGCGAAGAACGCATAGGATTTTGGCAAGGTTACCAATTTATTTCGTTTATATGCGTGTGATGTGATTTTATAATTCTTGCATGGTTTGCTTAGGATTCGCATGCTAGATAATCTTTTGAAATTAATAAAATCACAAGAGATTTGATAAAAATGGTTTACAACTCTCGCGCGCGCTCACATACAAGATTAACTCACGTAGTGAAAAATAGATTTTGTCACTAAACAAGTTAATATGTAACCAAACCGAAAACAAAAGCCCGTTTTTCATAAAAATGTAAATCTTGCACCATCCGTAAGTCGATACCACCCGAATCTAGATTTATGAGTTTTGGTTGTCGAGCTTAGCACGAGCCAACTCTCATGAAACTGTGTGGAAGGTGAGTGTGGAAAATTCACAATTTTGGTTGTCGAGCTTAGCACGAGCCAATTTTGGTGGGTTTGACATTGTATGTCTTAATGGACGATTTACAATTGCAAATTAAAATCCTTTAGTGATTGTCGAGCTTAGCACGAGTCAACCAAAAATTTTAATTTGTAATTGGTGCAGGTAGGGATCAAACATGCCAAACGACCGATGGTTGTCGTAGGATCCCGCAAGTGTTAAAGAGTTGCAATAGAGATTGCAATCGGTAAAATGGTTATCGGCCTAAATTGCTCCATGAAGTGATCCGCAGCAAACCCGTCATGAATTGGAGTGAAATATGGTTCTTAGCCCTTGTTAAAATATTTTTCGAGACTATATGGGTAATTATTTTAACGAGGATTAAATCAAACTAACTAATTCGCGTACTCTCTTTAAATATAGGATGTCGAATCATTACCACACCACGTCGAACTTTTCACTTCGTATGTTCCTACAAAGGGAGAAACTCACAGGAGTGAACTTTATTGACTGGCTTAGGCAATTGAAGATTGTCCTACGTGCCGAGCCTAAGTTGCACATCCTTGAGGAACCCCTTCCTGAACCACCTGCTATCGATGCAGCATGGACCATCCGATACGCGTATGAAAAGCGTGTTTGGGATACGCACGATGTTGCTTATCTTATGTTATCAAGTATGAGCTTGAACTGCGAAAGCAATTTTAGCACATGACTGTGTATGACATGATTAACAAGTTGAAGGATACATTCCAACAGCAAGTTAGGCAAGAACACTATGAGTGTGTTAAAAGAGTAGCCGGTTGTAAGATGCGGAAAGGCGGGAGTGTAAGTACCCATGTTTTGAAGATGAATTCATACATGGACCAAATGGAGAGGTTAGGATTTCCTATAGGGAGGGAGCTCAGTGTGAATTTCATACTTCAGTCTCTGCCCACTTCATATGAAAAGTTTGTAAAGGACTATCATATGCATGGAAAGGAAATATCTATAGATGAATTGCATGGAATGTTGAAAGACGTTGAATCTAACATGTCCAAGCATGAATCAACCTCATCCACTCCCGTTCTTGGTTCTATGGAACAACACTTAGTGAAGAAGAAGAAATCGATCCCATCAAAAGAAGAAGTTGGAGTATCCAAGCTTGCTTCAAGTTTTGAGTATATGGACATTGATGATGTGCCTAAGGAGACTCAACAAGGGGTGGTTTGCTACTTCTGCGGAAGATTTGGGATTGGGGCCGTCATGCCTGCCATTCGTGCCAAGAGGATATAAAACTTCTCAGAAAAGAGAGAGTTAATTTTCCTACTTAAGGTACATTCATGATTATACTTCATTGATATTCCTTAATAAGCTGGGTTGTTTACCCGAGCTATAAGACTTACATTTGTCACAAATTTATTTTTGTTACAAAGTGTAGGTCTGTTCATTGAAAGAAGGAAGAGCTTGGAGAACCGGATCTCTGAAGATGAAACCCTGTTGATTGTCCTCTACAAGAGAATTGAGAGTGTTGGTCTCGCCATTATTTCCGGATTAATTATTACTTTTGTATTTATGCCCTGCGTGGCAAGACTTGCTTTACTGTATGTTCTTTTGTAGATGATGAATGTATTTTGAATTTTTTTTTTGATGAAAAGATTTTTCATATTGATGGTTTCATTTCAAATTCGATCCATGTCTATGCTCATGTGTTATTGTTAGAATTATTAAAGTGAGGGGTGTAATATGTAAATACACCAAAGTTGGGAAATGCTATAAAAGGCATTTCCCAACTCATTATCAATTAAGCTTTGCATATTTCTCAACTCATGTGTGTGTTTTCTCTCTTAGCTCTCGACTCTCTTTCTCTCTACCGATTACACATACAAACACACACATTAACTCTTAAGCATTGCTTCAACCGTGTAATACGGGACCATCAATTGGTATCAGAGCCAAACTTGTTTTTGGCTCTTGATTGTTCGAAAGAAGACAACCAAATCTCGAAGATTTCAAGCTTTCAAGTAGAAGAAGCTCACGGGTTTACAAAGGTTCAAGAACTTCATCTTTCTTCAAGAAAAACTCAAGCTCAAACGATTCTTAAAGGTAGAACTCAGTAAAGGTACAAACTACATCTTCTTTAGTTTTATTTTGAGTTGTTTCGAGTGTCTTACAAGGTGTTCTAAACATTCTCTTTGAGGAAAAACACAAACCGTGGGTGTCTTTATATACATTAAAAAAAATGGTCATTAAATACTCATTTTTTTATTAAATTTTCTGGGTATTAAGGCATTTATGGTGTTCTTGGTCTGAAAGTACAACTTGAAGAAGAAGAAATCATATTTTATAATTTATTTAATTATAAATTCCTGATAGTTTAATTGTTGTACAAGGAAAATCAAGTACTTGCCATACCAATCAAGTACAAGTGGGTAGACACTATACAGGGTATGGCTATCTGATTTGAAAAGGACACCTCAGACTCTATCAGCCGCATTTCTAATCGCACGCGATTGAGTGGTGCGGCTTATAGAACTGATTCTATCAGCCGGTTTGTTGAAGCAATCGCACGCGATTCATAATTAAACTCAATCCTTTAATCGCATGCGATTGAAGCAAGAGTAGTTTGATTCGCATGCGATTAGGTTACCTGTTCTTTTAGGAATCGCATTTGATTGTCAGAACTAACCGTTTAAATTCCAAGTGTTTGAAGCTACAGGTTTGAATCGCATTCGATTGGTTACCTATTCTATCAATACTAAGCTAATTGCTCATTTACTTTAAAGGATCACTCATTCGCACACGATTGGACCAATCGCATTCGATTAGAAAACAGTGATTCCCAAGACTTGGACAAGTGATTAACTCTTTGGACTTGACCAAAAGAACTTGAACATTTGAACTTAATCAAACAATATAATTCACAATTGAATTTAATTTAAATCAGATCTAATTCAAAGGTCAATTACATTACTTAAAGTCTATTTAGTTCAAAATTGAATTTAACCTTTACAAGATCTAATTCAAAGTTGAATTTCAAAAGACTTTGTTCTTTCATCACTTTTGGAAAAGCTTTGGAACAATCAAACCATCTAACAAGCAAACGATATTTTTCAACTAAAAGTCATTAAGCATGTCAAGTACAAACGAGATGATGTCTATAGGTACCGATACAAAACCTCCTGTTTTGTTTCGAGGGGAGTACAATGTTTGGAAAGGAAGGTTCATGGACTTCCTAGAGCACAACGAAATTTGTGGAGACAAAATGATTGAATGTATCCACAAGGGAAACAAGAAATTCACAACGATGGTTGAAGCTGACCCGACCAACAATCCCCCCATTCTCCGACATGAACGCGAGAAGACAAATGATGAACTGACTGCTGAAGAGAAGGAGATCAAGAAAGCTGAAAGGCTTGCAAAATACTACTCAAACAAGGTCTCTCATCGGAAATCTATCTCAAGATAGACAGCCTTTGAACTACTAAGGAGATATGGGATAAGATCAAGAGACAGCTGCAAGGGACAGCACAAGGAGAATATATCAAAAGAACTCAACTAGTGAATAGCTACCATGAGTTCAAAGCTTGTGAGAATGAACTCCTGTCCGAAACATATGGGAGATTATGCAAGCTGCAAAACGAGATGAGATCCAACCAGATAGTTCGAACTGACCTTGATTTGAACTGTGTTTTTCTAAATTCCCTAGGTACAGAGTGGAAGGGCTATGGCAGACTATACAAACAGATCAACAAAGATCTCACTTCTATCACCTTCCACAACATCTTTGAAGATCTCAATCAGTACCAGGATGAGATACTACAGTCCACTCCAAAACAGCCTGCTGCAGATCCTCTTGCTTTGGTGGTGGCTGAAAGAACCCCTAGGGAAAGCACATCAAGACCAATGAAACTCAAACAGGTGGTCATCAGTGATTCTGACCAAGATGATGATGAGGACGATTCGATCGAAGCAGCTTTTCAGGCTCTTACAACAGCTAGCAAAAATTTCAAGAGCCGCTTCAGCAAGACTAACAATCGACAACGGTTCACGTCCGGATCAAGAAGATCTGAAAGAGTAGCTCCAGTAGACAAACCCAGATATCAAAGAGATGAGAGGAAGGAAGAAAAGAAGGTTGAGTCTAAATGTTACAACTGTGGAAGGTCTGGCCACATGATCAGGAACTGCCCGATGAAAAAGGTAAAAGATGCAGAATACTATCGGCAGAAGTACCGCCTGTCTAAACAAAAACAGGCTGGGAACGTGCTGTTAGTTGAGGAGGATCAGTTTCTTGATGACACAGGCTCCGACAGTGATCTAAATGGTGAAGATCACGCATAGTTTTGTCTGATGGCTCACAACAGTGAAGGAGGCAGAGAGGATGATGACGGAGATGAGCTCTCCGAGTCAGATGAGGAAAGCCTGGAAAATGGAAAGGTATCTTCTAGCTCTAACGATAATATGAGTCATAAACATGAACACATTCAGATCATATTAAATCGCATAAAAGAGTTAGAATGTCAGGCACTAGACTTAACAAAAAGAAATCAAGTTCTAGAAGATAGTTCACACACTCACAAATTGGAGGCACAAACAAAAATTAAGAAGTTAGATAACAACTTAATCAGCCTTCGGAACCAATTAGCTGCTAAAGAAACTGAGCTCTTAGAATTAACCAGTAGGACTAATAACACTATATTAGACCTTAAAGCAGAGTGTGCATGTGCAGAAAAAGATTCTGAGATTCTCAAACATGAACTTAGAGATGAACTAAGTACCCTTTACTCTAGAATCTATTAACTTGAGTATCTTCTGTCCAAACGGGATCAAAGTGAACAAACCATCTCTCAATACAAAGAAAAGGAACGTCCTTTCTCCAGATGGAATTTCAATGGGCTGGGCTTCAAATTGAGAAAGATTACGTCCAAACAATTATATAATGCTGATCTGTTTGGCGAAGGCCTTACCCAACGGATGGTTTTTATTGGTCAAGAAGAGGAACGTATTGAAGAAGATGTCAAACGAACCCTTAATCTCAGAACTGTAATTTCATTTGACTACTCTGATCTCAATGACTCATACCTTACCTGTCTCACGTCATCATCTGATACTGATGTTTCATCTTCTGTCTATTCTGATGAAGCACTCTACTCTCCTGTTTCACCAAAGCCCATTGTTGAATACATTCCCCACAAGGAATTACAGCAAAGGTTTCAAACCTTACAGGAGTTTTGCTTCACTCATCTAATTCAAGATGACCTTACCAAAACCTTCCAATCAGAAACCACATCTGAACCCTCTCCACTAGTTCAAGAAAATGCCATCCTCCACAAGCGTCTCCAAACAGTATTCAATCTTGATGGCAAGATCATTGACGACTTGTGCAAAGAAAATTTTGAATTGCTTGAACGAATCCAAGAGGTCGAAACTGCACTGGAACCACCCACTCCATTTACTTTCTCACCACAGGGAACCATATTAGATGAACAAATTGAAGGTTCCAACATATGTCTACATCTTCTCAAAATATCAAACTAATAAAATCTGTTAATCATACTTCGGTAACAACTCTTAAACTTAAACAGATTTACAAACCAAAGCAACTGTCCACTTCTAATCACAATTCTCGTGTGCACTTAGACGTACCTGAATCATCACGAGCTGCAGCCAGTCCACCACGACTTCATTCTAATCTTTTACCCTCTGCTGCAGATGTGAAGAAGACTGGAAACAAGAAGTGTGAAATAAATACATCATGGAACAGAGCTATTCCTAGGTCCACTAGGAGGTGTTCAAATTTGAAACCTGTCTGTGAAAACATTTTGATGTTTGATTCTGTTTGTAATTATTCCTGTTCACAAGACAATACTGCTTCTACCATGTTTTGTATGAGTGATGGCTGTACTTATGGACACTGTGAATTTAATTGTTGTTACGATCAATTGAGAAAGTCTTTAGGTATTAAACCATGTGCTGACTGGACTGATTTTTATGCTAATCTAGTATGTATTCCATTTGTAAATTCCAAAGGTTACATCATTAATCAATGGATCACCACTCGTCAATCACATGCACTTAAACGTCTAAACAAATCCAAACGATTACTCACGATCAAGGAACTAGAAGTCTACCGATGGCAGGGCTATGAAACATTTAAAAGGGCTTGGATTGCACAGGAAAAACACTTGCATTCTCAAAAGCGTTCTCGCATTTTTCCTTCCAAAATCTCAAAACCTTCAAAACCCAAGCCATCATCCATTCAACGAGTAGCAAAACCTACTAATCGCAGTGCTCCAGTTCAGCAAAAGCAAGTTGATGCACCGAGGAGACAGAGAATTCTTAAGAATTCCTCGCAACCATGGATTCGCAAACTTAACGCTTCCGCAACTCTACCGAATCCAAGAATGGGAAGAAGTATATTTTAGTCATGGCGGATGACTACTCTAGATATACTTGGGTCAAATTTCTGAGATCAAAAGATGAAGCCACTCCAACAATCATTTCCTTTATCAAACAACAGCAGAACAAGCATAGTCAGAGTGTTATATCTATCCGGACAGACAATGGAACGGAATTCAAAAACAGTACTCTGAAGAGCTTCTGTGACCTTGTGGGAATCAGCCACCAGTTCTCTGCTGCATACACACCACAACAAAATGGTGTAGTGGAACGAAGAAATAGAACTTTGGTTGAAGCTGCCCGTACAATGCTTTCATATTCCGGGCTCCCACCTTCTTTCTGGGCTGAAGCAATTAGCACTACCTGCTACACACAGAACCGCTCTTTCATTAACAAACGCTTTAATAAAACTCATATGAATTGGCCAATGGCATAGTGCCTAATATCAAATACTTCCATGTATTTGGTAATAGGTGCTTTGTACTAAATGACAAGGATACTCTAGGAAAATTTTCTCCCAAAGCAGATGATGCTGTTTTCCTAGGTTATTCTACTGAGTCCAAAGCCTACAGAGTTTTCAACAAACGTACAAAGAGCATTGTTGAAAGTATCAACGTAACATTTGATGATACATTGAATGTTACAGATTTTCCACCTAAGTCAACAGTTAATGCTTCTGAACTTACCTGTTCAGGACCTGCACTTCAAAATAAAGAATCAGACAATCCATCTAGTTCAAATATACATCTTGATTTTTTGTATGATTTCTTTAGACCTGAATCTTCTCCTGTTTTAACTAACAACAGGAACGACACAGTTGTTCAAACAAGTGTTACTCTAACGGCTCCTATGGTCACTGAGACGAATCCATTTGCAGATCTATACGCTGAGGATTCAACTTCTGTTTCTGTCACTTGTCCCCTTGTGACTTCTCAGATTCCTGACCCAGAGAGCCCTCCTGTGTTTGATTCAGACCCACATTTCTCTCCAGAAAATGAAGAAGAAGCACGCCACTTACAAGATCTCATTCCTTCATCTTCCTCTTCACATGAAATTAAGTGGACCAGACATCACTCGGAAGAGAACATCATCGGAGATCCTTCAGTTGGTATTCAAACAAGATCCGCAACAGCAAACGAATGCCAATTATCGGGTTTCATAAGCATCATTGAACACACCAAGACTTGTGACGCATTAGATGATCTAGATTGGGTAATTTCCATGCAGGAAGAATTACACCAATTTGATCGTCTTAAAGTCTGGAGATTAGTTCCTCTTCCATATGGCAAATCTGTTGTTGGAACTAAATGGGTGTTCAAGAACAAACGGGATTCGGATGGAGTGGTCATACGTAACAAAGCAAGATTGGTTGCTAAGGGATACAATCAACAGGAGGGCATTGACTATGATGAAACTTTTGCCCCTGTTGCTCGAATGGAAGCTATACGCTTATTTCTTGCATATGCAGCCTCCCGGAGTTTTCGAGTCTTCCAAATGGATGTACAAACAGCCTTTCTCAATGGGGTACTCAAAGAAGAAGTCTACGTTTCACAACCTGACGGCTTCATCAATTCTTCATACCCTAATCATGTTTACATTTTAGATAAGGCACTGTACGGTTTAAAACAAGCTCCACGTGCATGGTACGATGTCTTATCTGAATATCTGATAGGTGAAGGCTACTCCAAAGGAAAGACAGACAACACTCTCTTCACAAAGACAAAAGGTAGGGACAAAATCCTTGTTCAAATTTATGTGGATGATATCATCTTTGGGTCTACAAATCCAAAGTACAGTGAAGAGTTTGCACAAACCATGTCAAACAGGTTCTAAATGAGCAAATCCCAAGGAGTAACATCTGCTGGCTGTTAAGCGAATTTTCAGATATCTCAAAGGATCCATGGATCTAGGATTGTGGTATCCCAAGGACTCCAATCTGGACCTTCATGCTTATTCGGATGCTGACTATGCCGGTTGCAAGATTGACAGGAAAAGCACCTCTGGTAGTGCACACTTTCTGGGAGATCGTTTAGTCTGCTGGGCATCAAAGAAACAAAATTGTGTATCCACTTCTACAGCAGAAGCTGAATATGTTGCTGCTGCAATAAGCTGTTCCCAAAGCCTATGGATACGTACACAACTCTCAGACTTTAGACTCAGGTATGACAAAATACCATTGTTATGCGACTCTCAAATTGCCATTGCCATCTCCTGCAATCCTGTACACCACTCTAAAACCAAACATATCGACATTCGTTATCACTTCATAAAAGATAACGTTGAGAAAGGATTAATTGAGCTACAGTATGTTCCTACTGAAAATCAGCTTGCTGACTTGTTTACCAAACCCTTAGATGAAAGTCGGTTCACTGAGTTGGTATCCAAGTTAGGCATGCTTAATCTGCAAATCTAACATATTGTTCCCTCCGTTATTTTTCTTTCCTTATATTTTTAGAGTAGGTGTTACACTGTTTGTTCTCTGTGCAGATGTCTGATACACAGACAAAGGGGGAGCTAAGGAGTTGTACACATGTGCACATGTGAAGGGGGAGAAAGTGCATACACATCATGCACATGTGTAGGGGGAGAAAGGAAACAATCGAGGGGAAGTGTGTCAACATAAACAATTTCAAACAAATGATCTTGGAATATAAATTTTTAAACTCAACATTCCAGATAATTTTCAAGTGTTAAGGACTATTAAAGCCAATCAGATTCTATGCACCTATCGCATGGGATTAATTTTTGTCAAATCACTAATAATTTTCTAAGTCAAGGGTCAATCGCATGGGAATACAGTCTATTTCTCAATCGCATGCGATTACCAAAGCAAAATGAAATACCCTTCAATCGCATAACAAGATTTATAGCATGATCCAACAAATGCGATTAAGGCCAAGGATAGGGTGATTCGCATACAATTTTGACTAAGGTTGAATCGCATGCGATTCGGTTTAAGATAGTATTAATCGCACGCGATTAAGCTTACAGTGTGAATCGAACGCGATTCGGTCATAGGCTGAATCGCACACGATTGATTCAGATAGTGGGATTCGCACGCGATTCGGATGCACATGGTTCTAACACCCAAGCTGAATCGCATGCGATTAACACACCACAGTGTGAATCGCATGCGATTGAAAACACTTATCAGCCGCGTTTTTAACCGCTTTAACAACCAATCAGGGCTTGACACGTGTCTTTTTACACTACTATACGTTACCCCAACAGTTACCATTCGTCACTTACACGATTCAAATTTCACAAAAGTGCTCTAGTTCTTGATTTCGAAAAACATCTCGTTACTCTGCCAAAATTTGCAATTTTAGTATCAAAATACTCGAAATCACAAAGGTAACAACTTGTATGGTTTATATTTTGAAGTTTTTGAGTTAAAAAAGGTACTTTTTGGCCTTAGAACACTGATATGCGAATGAGAGTATCGAGACTTTGAGTGCATTTTTGGTACACGAAACAAACTTGTTTGATGAAACAAATGTTGCGATAGGTACTTTGAACACTTGGGGAACACTTTGATGTAAAAATCTTTCCAAAATCTCAAAAAGTGTTCTTCGTGTTCTTGGGGAGTATAAGCATACTCAAATGATTTGGTTTTTGGCCTAAAAATAGGTGTTAGGGTGATTTTTGGGGCATGCTTCAGTACTACAAATGTGTTTATTATTGTTCATTTAATGAAATAAGATGTCAACAATAACTTTTCAACACATCAATTTGATATCTTCACACTAAAGCCCTCCAGAGTTGGACAATTTTTCTGTCTAACACTTGACACTTGAAATTCTTGGTCCAATGCAAACTCCATTCTATATATCACACATTGGATCCAAAATTCAAAAGAAATGTTGTTCTCCAATCTTATCATTGTCCCTATGACTTAATGTTTCTTTCTATCTGTACAGATAAGATGGCACAAGCTATTTGTGACCCAGAGGAGATCATGCCTCAAGCTGAGTTCCTTAGCACCAGGACTCACCCAAATAACCACTATATTGACCTTACCACATTCACAACCCCCACTCACCCCATTGTTCCCGAAATTCTTAAAGTCCACCCTCTGAACCACCTCCTAACCTACAACCCTGCAACAACCAGCACACATGTCCCTGAACTTTATGTTCAACAATTCTGGCAGACATGTGATGTACGAATCAATGAAAGAGGTCAAGAGGTTATCCATGCTGAGGTAGATGAGTTTGCTATAGACATACATGTTCACCGTCTACGTTCAATTTCTCGGTTACCAAAAGCCAATAGTAGACCCTCTGCATCGGATTTTGAGGAAATCCCAGATGAAGAAGCATGTCTTGCTGCTATCAGACAAATGGGCTATGCTGGAGAGCTCACCCATAAATATCAATTCAGACGCACAGGTCTTCACCCTAAGTATAATACTTTTATGACTGTGCTGCAGAGGTGTCTCACCCCAAAACACTCGGGGTATAAGTTTCCAACAGAGAACCAGCTGAAAATCTTTGTTGCTGCTGCTACTCATATGCATGTGGACTATGCATTCCTTCTCTTCCAGGACATCAAAGCAACCATGCAAAGGAAGAACTCACAAAAGAAGAAGGATGCTAACCTGCTGCCATACCATCGCTTTCTTCCGATGATCATACAATATGTGATGGATAGGAATGCTGACATTCCCCGCCGAGCAGGTCTACCCTCTATCACTCCTAAACTCTTTCAATATATTAAACCTGTCATTCCTGCCAACCTACCAACTCCAAAACCTTTCCGTGAATCTCTTCTGGATGTATGTGAGCAGAATGATGTTGTGAGAAATTATAGGGAGAGTGTAGGAGCACCCTCAATGGTTGTGCCAGAACTGGCCATACCTACCCAAGGGGGAGTAGCACCAGGTGAGCATATAGAGGCTAGGACTCAGCCATCTATGGGAGGTGCTGAGAGGTATGTGCAGAGAGAAAATATAGAGAGGGGTGGTGAAGCGGGTGAAGGTGCTGAGAGTAGAGAGGGAGAAGATACATATGATCCAGCAACTATTCAAGCCATTGTCCAATCCCTTTCTCAATCCACCCGCACCCAATCTGTGCTAACAGAACTAGGACTTGACGTATCGGAGTCATCCAGTTCTTCCCATGAAGGGTCTGCTGTTCATCCAGGTAGTGCCCCTAACCCCAAATCAGATATATCACCTTTGGGCACCCCTGAGCACCCTATCGACCAACCCACTGACAGTACCCCTTCCTTCATGAAACTCACCGACCCACATCCCACCAGTCCTGACCAGGCTCCTACCACTCAAATAACACCACCTTCTCCAACTCGTGGCCTGGTCATCCCACTTCATACTACCTCTACAATTCGCAATGTGATGATTTCTCCTTAACATGATATCCCACCACCTCCTCAATCCCCAGATATATCTTTTGAGGTGGGCTCTGTCACTCCTGATTCCCTGCTCGATCCAAATCAGTATACAGGTTACGGAATTGGTAGTTACGAAGAAGTAGATAGAAGAGTGAGTGATGGAGATGAGGTAAGAAAAGAAAATGAGAGTGCTGAGGGACCCCTCAACCCAGAAAGCCAGGAAGCCACCTCTAATATGGGGCCTGACATAGTTGGGCCTCGTATTGAACAAGACGCAGTTATCCCACCCATTCAAGTTTCTGCCCCTCCTAGCTACTATGGTGTCTCTCAACAGACACCGTCTTTATTGCACAGGGTTATAGCACATCATCTAGGTCAACCCCAATTGGGTGTTGGACCTATTGAACAAAGAGGACTGCCTCCCTCGTCCTCGGCTCCTTTTGAAGCACAATATGATATGCCGCGGATCTCCGCTTATCTTGAACAACACAAAGTCACCATTGATGCACTGAGCTTGTTGGCTCAACAAGTCTCCTCAACTTCCATAGGTGGTACCTCTCAAGGTGCCATTCGAGGGTTGGAAGGAAATCCTGCTGGATCCTACATCCATGCTGCTCCAGTAGGTGGTTCTGCCTCTGTGGCAGGTACCTCAACCGGTAATCTGAGTGATTCCGGGTTTGTTACACGTGCAGATCTTCAACTTGCTATTCAACAAGCCGTGTCCCCAATCCGCCAACAACTGCAGGAGACAAATTCAAAGTTGGATCGGATCGAAGAGGCTTCCAGGGCACAATCTGAGCTGCTCACTCGTATTGAAAATCTTTTTGCAGCTCGCCCTCCAGCAACAGAGCCTCAACCTCAGGCTGATGTCACTTCTCTCTCAGTGGATGCTCTGAAAAGCATACTTTATGCAAAAATTCTTGAACAGTGACCAGACACTGCTTATGATCAAGACCTTTTGACTACTCTGCGGGCTGAACAAAATCCACAGGGAATCTCCTTGGATGACTTTACAGAATTTCATGAGGATGTCAATAGGAAAATAGATGGGGTGACAAGAGGTTTTTATACCTCCCTTCAAAAAGTAACTAACCGGCTGACGGTACTTGAACAAACCTGTTAGGCCCAGGCTCAGGGGTTAAAGAGGAGGCGGGATGATCAGGATCCGGATGATCAACCCGAGGGGGAGAAAAGGAGAAAATACATATTTGCTCCCTCTGTAGTTGCTACTGTACCTGTCCCTCAATTCAGTTCATACTTATCTGCAGGTACAAGTTCAACTGGGTCCGGAAGTCAACACCAACAACAACAACAAAGGGCCGATGAAGTTCATGAACAACAACAAAAGGAAGATGCTGAAAAACAAATTGTACTTTATGTACCTCAGCAACAATCTGAACTGAGGCCAAGTGATCTTGAAGAAGGTGAGATACCTTATGAGCAGCCCCATGCCGAGATGTTTGACTGGTCTAGTGACTCATAAGAACAAATGTAAGATTTATATGAGTCTATTCACACATCTCCAGCAAGGCATGTGGGGGAAGTTAGTTCTGCTCTACCACAGGAGGAAGCTGAGGATCCTGAGATGGAAAGTCTATTCAAGGGTATTGATGAATACGTCGAGATTGCTGCACATCCAGATTCTCCTAGAATTGTCCACAAATTTGATGATATTCCCAGTGAAAAAGATCTTACACTTAAAAGAAAAGAAAGGGAAGCAATTTCTAGAAAGGAAGCTAGGAGAAAGCCTAAACAAAAGAAATCAATCTTCGATGTATCCAGGGTTCTCAGTGGAATTAATGTTGAAGTTCATGAGACTTTCCCTCCTCCTCCTGGTCGGTTTCAAGAATCAGCTGCTGACATTCTAGAAAGAAACAGACAAGTAGAAGCAGCTGAAAAGTTCAGACAAGAGTCAGAATGGCCCATGCCACCAAACTTCATAGTACCTCCTGCTCCACCAGTGTATCGGGGAGACCCTGGTCTTGATACCGGGAATATGTTTACAAGAAACGCTGCAGAAAATCCGATATGGAAACCATTCTTTGTCAATGCTGCCAATCTTGAAGAAAGAATACCAGAGATCTTCAGCAGTCAGTTGATAGAGGTTATCTCACCCGAGCTGAGAAACATGAACGATAGACAAAGAAGAAGATATGATCATATTCTTACTCGTTCCAAAACTAAACCAGAAGATATCAAATCAAAGTATCCCATAAGTGATCTTCTCAGTGTTTATACCGAAACCAACTTCAACATAAAATATGCCATCTTCCATGTCAAGAGAGCTAACAACCTCACATACTTTCTTACTGAAGCAGATTTGAGGTATGTGAACATCGAAGACATCAGCTTCATATTTGACATCCTTTCCCAGAAAGAGGGAAAATGGCCTGACGAAGAATTTGGTAGAGTTGCGTTAATGAGGTACATGAGAAATCTTATGGAGTTCTTTGAGGAACATGATATCCAGCTCGGGGCTGAGAATAACTATCGGAAGGTCAATCTTCTTAAGCCTAATCAGAATCATCCAGATCTAGAAAAGCTTGAAGAGTTGACTGTTATCTATGATGGTCATCCCAACTTTAAAGGTGCTCGAGGGGTTGTCTCCAAGAATACAAAAGGCGAAAAGATCTTCATCAGACTAGATGAACTCAACGGATATTCTAATGGCACCTTGAAAATCCTTCATCACAAGATTCATCAAAAGGTTTGGGATAACCGAGCAGCGTACACGGATGAAGAACATTCCCAGGTATACAATGCAATAGAAAAGATCAAGACAGCACTGGCAAGCAGGAGAGAAATCAGAAAGTGGCAAGTGGCATTCGGCATTCGCAACAAATCTGCTTATGAATAGTTTTATGTATTTATTTGTTGTGAATGATTACACACCTCACTTAGGGGGAGATTGTTAGAATTATTAAAGTGATGGGTGTAATATGTAAATACACCAAATTTGGGAAATGCTATAAAAGGCATTTCCCAACTCATTATCAATTAAGCTTTGCATATTTCTCAACTCTTGTGTGTGTTTTCTCTCTTAGCTCTCGGCTCTCTTTCTCTCTACCGATTACACATACAAACACACACATTAACTCTTAAGCATTGCTTCATCCGTGTAATACGGGACCATCAGTTATTTTTGACCATTTATGGAGCTCAAATACACATTTGATGACGATGGATATGACTTGGAATTGAAACATTTTGAAAAATTGTTTTGAGATGTTTTTATCAAAACTTATCCATATCATTGCATGCATAAAGGATCGTTATAAGTAATAAGACAATCAAGAATAATTGATTCTTAGATCCAAAAATGGTTTGGATACATTAGCTCCATGGCATAATCAAACTTGACCAAGTAAACAACATTTACATCACTTAGATCCATGTGGTTAGGATCTTTGTAAAAGTTTAGCCTCGGGCTAAATGAAAGATATAAATCATGTTTATTGGACTTGAGTGATTAAGAAATCCTTCACCAGTGTTGGTAGGAAAGGATTGAGACTTGTTAGATTTTGATCACACATGTGTGGATAATCCATTCAAGTATACCACATAGAGTGACACTAGTAAAATTCTCCATCACCATCTTTATGATAGTTGTTGGGAGAATGTTTAACTAGATAAAAGGTTTGTGTCTGAAACCTGGAGGTGTTTAGAACTAACTTGAAGAAAATTAAGAATCAGTAAGGGCATATAGATATAAGTTCTTAGATCCAGAATAGATGCTAAGTTTTCTTATCTATATTGGTTTAAATATGAAATGGATCATGGGTTTAACCCCTAATTCGTTTTCTCTAAGAGACACATTTCTATATGGTGTCACATTGAAGAAAAACAGGATATATTTGTCGATGATCTGGTGAAAGGCAGGCCTAAAACATGTATTCAAAGTGATTGGTATACATTAATTTCATGAACCAAGTCCTCAATCACAAACCCAACATGATGGTCAACTAAGCATCCAATAAGATTTTGACTAGAAAGAGTCCTTTGCTTGTCAATCTCATAACTTAAAATTATCCAGTCTACATTCAGTGGGAGATGGATGAATTATAAACTAAGTTGATGCTTATATATATATTTAAGTAGTTTATCTGAGTTTTGGGTAGTTGTTTCTTGAACTTATGGGAACCATGTTTGGTTGCTCAAAAGGGAGAAGACAATATCCAAAAGCATTCCAGTGGAAGAACATAAAACTTAAATAAGAGACCTAATGTTGACACTAGCATTTAATCAGCATAGAGATGCTGGTAAAACCTGACAATATCCATTGCTTCTTTAAATCTGATGGAAGTCAAGAAGGCTGTTTAGATATGATATTGTCATATTTTAGTAACAGCAGCTTGATGGTGAATCATTGTGAGGTCACCATTCATCGGAAACATAGTGGACCCAGAGTTCACTAGTGTATATATAAGAAGTAGATGGTATATATATATATATATATATATATATATATATATATATATATATATATATATATATGTAACTCATATGATGCATCCAAGTACTTGACTTGGGTTAATTCCACACCTAAGGTGTAATCCAAGAAGGGTGAAGGGACTAACATATATGCAATAATAGACAACTTCAAATACCGACTAGAGACAAAGTGTTTCATTTTGATTATATAGAAACATGTTCTAGTGGCTATGTTGAAGATGACTTGGATAAAGTGAAATATTGTTGTCACATTGCGGAAAGAAGTTAGTTCACGTGGACGTAAGAGACCTATATCCTTTATAGGATTAAGTTGAGGAAATGTTTGAGACACTTTCCGAGGGTCTCACACATCCATAATATCCAGATTAGGTCTGGATTATGTGAAATATTGTTGTCTCTTTGGGGAAACAAGTAAATTCACATGGAAATAAGAAGACCTAGATATTTCATAGGATTAAGCTGAGGAAATGCTTAAGAGCATGTTCCGAGGTCTTACATATCCATTATATCCAAGTTGTCTCCATGACTGAATTCAACAAAACTTGCATCTTATGGATGTAATCTTGCTTTACGAGAAAGTCAAAGGAATGAGTTTTCTAGAAAGCATTGATTAAACCAGATAAACTTGTCAGGGCTAGTGGGAGCTTTATGTGTTCCTAGTAAAATATACTCGAATGAAAATAATGTCCTAATTTAGGGTTGTTTTTAACCTATTGATGGAATTATTGTTCTACGAGTACAAATAGAGTATATGGAGTAAAGTGGATTCTAAAATTAAAGAAATACTGAAGTATGTTCTTGATGTTCGACGAAAATAGAGTTGTCTTGAGTAAGTTTTACTGCAAGCCAATCTATACTAATAAGACTGTCGATTTTAATAGAAGTTTTGGATAAACAAATATGTGGTGTAGATACGATATTTAAATTCCAATGAGTGTCATTGACCCTATTATGTACTTTGGTAACATTAAGGGTATGTCGACTCTAGTAAACGTGAGTGTCAGTGACCCTATTGTGAACTTCGGTTACATTGAGGGCATATCGACTCTAATAAACATAAGTGTCATTAATCCTATTGTAGACTTCGGTGACATTGAGGATATGACGACTATGGTAACATTATGTATGATCTCTTTGATAAACACTATGCAAGTGGTTTAATAAGATAATACAGAAGAGTACAAAGGGATATTGCGTTGATGATCCCATAGTTAAGCCGTTGTCAAATACTAGTGATGAATCTCATACTAGGTATAATAGCATTGTTCATGCTTATGACTAGGCTTGAATATCGTTTTAGTAAATGTTTGATTTACTTTTAAGCTTTGGGAACTGTAAGCAATACTGCTAACCGATGATTGTATCGATATATAGTGGAGACTATATATACGCATGATGCGGTTACCTTCATTGGTCTTTACTGTGTTCCATCTTAGCATGTTTAACCACTTCCCAGAATGTATATACATTCTAAATTTTCACAGTCAGTCATTCTTCAAGGGAAGAAAGTTTGAATTAAGGCTGAGGTTAGGTGTTGGTTGTGCATTGATCAAGGATTGAAGACCCACACCTAAGTTCACTTCATCGATCATGGTCACAAGTAACTCGGGATGGTAATATCATTATGTCCTTCGACCTGAGATGTATGAATTACTATAGTATGAAACTTTCATACTTTGGCTATTTCAAAACGTAGTTCGTAACTGGCTATTATAAAGGGAATAGTTAAGTAAGACAAGGTTCACGCTATGGGATTGTACAGTCAATGGAATTTGTTCCTCTGATATGAGAGATATCCCTGGGCCCCTCGATGATTGGGAGTTGACACCAAAACTAGCATGGCCATGCGTAAAGGAATATTGATTGAGAATCAGATATGTCCTTAAATTTTTGTCACCACCAATCAAGATCGAGAAACATAATCGTGAATGATCTGGAGATTGACATATTAATCCATGTCTCGTGTTCACAAGGATATCGCGAACAAAAGGATGTTTGATCACTTATCTATAGGAACACTACGTTCTTGTAGGGTATGGTTTTCTGCAAGGAGACGGAACCCATACTGACTTGGGGGCATCGATGCTTTGCTTGAGACCAATCGTTGTCTGTGGTTACATAGGTACGGTGCATTATGTGCAAGTGGGGTTTGTTAGAAAATGCCCACTAATGCACGTACGCCATATAGACCACTACTGATGATGTATGGGCCTATTGGGTCATACATCGGGGTCTAACCTGACAGCAACTAAATTAAAGGGACCAAAAATGGCAAAAGACAAAAGTTGACATCGCAGACCGCGTTAGCGCCGCTAACTTTAATGGTTAGCACCGCTAAGCCCTAAAGTTTAGCGCCGCTAACCCTTATTGGTTAGCGCCGCGAAGTCTGCATGTGCTTTTTGTCAAATCACCTCCAAGGCTGGCCAATGCATGTGGGACACCTATGAAAGTCTTTGGCCGGTTTTGGAGATAAGAGAGTGATCTGTAACACAAGAGAATGTGTTTTTTTTCTATCTTTGATGAAAACACACACACATGAAAACACTCTAAAGTGCCATAGAGACTTTGAGAGAGTTTTTGTAAGATACAGAGCTCAAGAAAGTGTTCCAGAAATTAGGTCTCACTAGTTGCTGGTCCAAGGTGATATTCATGGTGAAGTATCACTAGAGGCGAGCTATCACTCGAGGTTGGCGTGTTACCGGGGTATACCACAATAGAAGATCCGTGTTTTTTCGTTCTTGGAGGATCACCACCACAACACCCATAATTTCTGGAGCTAAGGAGAAAGGTATAACCCTCTTTCCTTCTTGCATGTTGCATTTCTTTACATAGAGTTTGGTCCTCTTTTGGGATTTCTTGTTTTTATGCTTTGATAAGTTGTACATTGGGCTTTATTTGTTGTACTTTGCTTCCGCTGCTAGCCCACGAAATCCCAACAATATATATATATGTATGAGGGTTCTAAAAAACGCGCCATGGCGGAGCTATGGTGGCGTTTAGGCGCGAGGCGCGACTCCGACGTTAAGAAACAGTCCTAGCAGCGCGGTTAGGCGTGGCCTAAGACAAGGCGGCATAAGGCGCGCCTTTACGCGCCAAATGGCGAGTTTTTTATGGCGTGGCGTGCAAAAAATATTTTTTTTAAAAATTTTTTTGACTTTTTTATATACATTTTGTGATCGCATGTATTGAACTTCTATAAATTTGTATTTTGTAATTTGTATATGTTACTTTGCTCCTAATTTGTGCAACTTTGTGTAATTTGTATATTAATATCGATAAATGGAAAATAAATATTTATAAAATATATACAAAATTGCGCCTTAAAAAACGCCATAGCTCGCCATGGCTCCTAAAGCTTGAAGCTTGGCCTCGCCGCCACGCCACACCTTACGTAATTTAGAATGATGAATTATATCCAAGATATTAATCCAATAATATATATATATATCCCTTAATATATTTTATCTCTTTAATAATAATAACAATAACCTTTTTAGATTATATCCAAGATATTAATCCAATAATTAACAATATATATTTATTAACTAATAAATATATATATTCTTGTTAATTATATTAATCTGGTTATTTCCCAACTCTCAATACTGGTTTATGACCAACTATCATAACACCCATATCCCACAGTGTGAATTTGTCCTTCTTGAATTACGTAGCCTCATAGATGTGACCCTTGAGTATCTTATACGTATACAACCTAAAGATAATGAAAAAATTATATTTATTAAACATAATCAACCTTCAACAAGACTAAAGTATTTATACGTATACAACCTATTTATTTTCTATATAATTTTTAAAACCTTATCCTACTTAATTAATCCTTATCATAGTCTTCTACATATTTAAAGTATTTATACTTACTATATTTACTAAATTATTATACATAATTAATATACTAAAATTACATATATTATTATACATAATTAATTTACTAAATTACAAATCATATTCTTATCGTAATTATAACTTCTATCACTTTCAACCATTTTTATGTTGTAATTAAGTAACTATATGTCCTGATTATAAGTATCTTTAATATAAATAAAAGACAAAACATTTATTTATTTTAATAGAGGATCTTAATATTTTATTTAGTTAAAATTTAATTTTAACTATTATTCAAAATATTCATCAAGCTTGGTGATGGTATTTAACTATTGGCTCATTTATTTATATCTATTATTAAAAGGCTTACCTTCTTACTAATAATAGTAATAAAAAAATTCCTTCACCAATAAAATCCTTCCACTTCAGCATATATTCTTGCATCTCAACATGTTTACTTAAATAAAAAATAATTATTGGAAAGATCCGGCTATTGAAAAAGTGTGAATTCGGAACCTCCGGTTTGTGTTCAAACATTCATCAAACAAATATCTTTCTCCACTTACCTTCATCCAATGAAAAACCTTTAATAATTTCTTCTCCGCTACACTTCATCGTCCCAAATCGAAGCCTTCTCAATCTATCGTGAAAGGGTAATTTCTTTATGCTACATCATGTCAGATTTTGATATGATTCATGGTTTCGTTGTCTTCGCTTTAATGATTGTTCCTTTCGTTTTTATTCATTGCATTCATTCGGGTTTCGATATTACGAATTTCTAAAATCGTTTATATGCGAAGTTTCATGATCTCTTTGTCCTCATTGTTATGTTAATATGTGATTTTTGGCTTTAGGTTGAGGTGTTTATCTAATGTTTCTGATTTTCTAATATTAATTGGAACCTATTTTCCCATTCCTTCACATTGTTTTTCTTTTAGGGTTAGGGTTTTTTAAATCTATGTTACTGCTATTGGTTCATTATATGTTATTTTTAGGGTTTTTCTAATATTTTGTTTAAATGTGATGATTCATTCTTTGGTTTTTCTTCACTGCTTAGTTTATATGCCATTGTGTTTTTTAGGTTTAGGGTTTTCTTTGATGTTCGTATTTTTCTAAGATTTCGTAAAAATTTGATGATTCATGTTTTCGTTTTTTAGGTTTAGGGTTTTTCTTCACTACTTAGTTCATGTTTTCATATTTTTAGGGTTTTTTTGAAATGTTTATATATTTTTAAGATTATTTGAAACATAAAGCTATTAATCAATTTATTACTTTTTTTGGTTGAAAATTGGAATTTTCATTTAATATTCAAGTGCAAACCAAGAAGTATAGAAATTGTTAGCATACAAACCAATCAAGTGTTAATCACAGTTTTTTGACATTAGATATAGAATATAGATATTTTATACTTAACTCAGAAATATATGTTGGTAATGGTCTATTTGGATTTATTGTAATCACTATGTTTCAATTTAACAAACAATATTTGTTTCCATATGTATCTTTCAGATATAAAAAACATTAGAGGTATTTTCATTGCACTTTTTTATGTCTTTTTATATATGTTTCTTTCAGAATTATTTAATAAGGATTTTTAACTATTTAGTGATGGATTTGGATGTAGTCTTAATATTTTAGTTAAATTTAATCAAGTTCTAATTAATTTTAATCTTCTTTTAAGTTATTTATGTGCTTTGATTGAGATGTAATGTATTTTATTAACTTTAATACATGTTTGTAATAATGTCTTTGCATTTAGGTTAATGATTGTGTTTCAGTTTATCATACATAATAATATTTTGGTTAATTAGTTTGGATAGTTACTCACGTAATTAACCTTATGATCATTATGTTGTAACTTTGTTAAGAAATAATTAATTTTTAAATGAAATTTATGGATTTAAACATGATATCCTTTTTAGTTGATTTCAATAATTTTCTTCACTGTTTAATGCAGAGTGATGGACTTTATCATCTTGGTTTAGAAAACACCTATAGTCTACTTAGTAATATTGTTTACTCTTTATTATTTATTATTTACTATAACGACCACAAATATCTTGCTTAACAAAAACCATTTTTGCATTTCCGGACCCTGTTCCTAATATGTTCATTTATCTGAATTTTTTCTATTCTATTTCTTAAAATTGAATTCGTACCTGATTATAATTATTTATTACTTCATAATCGGAGTAGAGAGCTTCAAATTCCAGTTAACTTTTTAAATTCATTTCCACAAATCATCCAAGTTTTGTGTTTAAAAAAACACTTTTATTATTTTACCATTATAATTCTTCAATGTTGACTAAAGATTTGGAGATGGATGAAAGTGTCATAAAAAATAATGCTTTGGAAAATATTGAAGATTTGTTAAAAGTTTCTGGGATGTCTTTAAAAATGATACCAAATATGTCATTTACGGATCTTGAAGATGTTTAAGATTATTGCAATGCGTTGATTTAAGAGGAGTTATCTTATGAAAAAAGTTTGAAGAAAGAAGAACATGATTGTCTTTTCTCCATGATGACACAAGAACTAAAGGTTATATACAATAAAATAAATGATGCCATTATTAGAGTACCAGGTGGTCTATTTTTGTTTATGGATATGGTGGTACCGGTAAGACTTTTCTATGGAAGATCTTGTCTGCAGGTCATCGATCGGAAGGAACGATAGTAATAAATGTTTCTTCAAGTTTCATTACTTCATTATTACTTACAGCGGGTAGAACAGCGCATTCAAGGTTTTCTATTGCAATTAACCCTAACGAAGATTCCTTTTGCAATATTTCTTTCGATAGTAACTTGGCTGGTTTGTTGAGAAAGACTGATGTGATCATATGGGATGAGGCCCCAACGATACATAGACACTGTTTTGAAACATTTGATAGGACATTAATAGATAAAGTTGATCCAACAAATAGCACACTTACTTTTGGTGGAAAAGTTGTAGTGTTTGGACGTGACTTTAGACATATACTTCCCGTTATTCCGAAAGGAAGAAGAGAATATATTGTTAATGCCTCCTTGAATTCATCATATATTTGGCAATATTGTTTTGTTCTACGTTTGACTACTAACATGTGTCTTCAGAGAGGTTCAAGTAATGAAGATTTTGAACACACAAAGAAAGTTACAGATTTGATCTTAGACATTATAGAGGGAAATGTTTGTGGTGTAAATGATGGAGAAGCTAATATACAATTTGATAGGATTTGTGTACATAAGCATTGAACCCCGATGATACGCCCAATGCCATAGGGCACTCAAGGGTCACACCTGTGAGGGTATGTAATTCAAGTAGGAAAATCCACACATTACTGAGATGGGTATTATGACAGTTAGTCATAAACTAGTATTGAGAGTTGAGAAAATAACGAGGCTAATGTAATTAACAAGAATATATATATATATATATATATATATATATATATATATATATATATATATATATATATATATATATATATTTATTAGGTAATAAATATATATTGTTAATTATTAGATTAATATATTGGATATTAATTAATAGGTTATTGTTATTAATAATTGTTGTTATTATTAAAGAAGATAAAATATATTAGAAGGATATATATATATATATATATATATATATATATATATATATTAGTATATTTTATGTTAATAATAAAATGGTTTAAAAGGTTTCCTAATTAATGATAACTAGATAAGTTATCTATAAATAGGAGTTAAACCTTAATAATTAGGGTTAATGAAAAATTAAAAACACTATCCCTCTTTCTCTCTTGGATCGACGGCCGAACATCCCTCGGGTGGTGAAGAAAGTTGATTTTGGTGATTCAAGGGGCAAAGAATCAAGAACAAGGAAGTGTGGATTAAACCTTCCTAGCAGGTGCTTGTTATACCTCATCACGGATGGACTAAGCTCTAGCAATTCAGGTATATTCTTCATCTAATGTGTTCTTGGTGATGTATGGTGAAATCGACCGTCATATATGTGTATAAACACATATATCGATTTCCAGTTTATGCTAATAGGATTGATTGCATGCTTAGTTTAATGTTTAATTCAATCGTGGTTTGCTCTGCAAGTATTCTGCGCAAAAGGCTATATGCCTATGATCATGTTTTTTATTTTTCATATATACTAGATATGTACACATGTGGTAAACGAAGATTTGTTTAATCCTTTAGGGTTTTAGGATTAAGATAATTATTCTGTTTCCGCCTATGTGAATAATAAATGTTTTAAATATACAATTCTGAGTTGATTTAAACCAAATTTGGTTGTGAATCAGGATAACTCAAGTATGAACTATGACCTGTAAAACCCAACAGTGGTTTCAAAGCCTCGGCTCAGTTTATGACAGTATGTTGGAATATCTATTATTATCATGTTTTGGATATTATTTTTTTATATGGAATTTTCGAAAATTACAAGGATTGAACAAGTTCATGTTGAATCCTAGTTTATCTAAAACAGTTTGTTTTTAGATAAGGTTTATAGATTTAAACATTTGATCAGAAAGGTAAACTAGTTAGGTTTGACCGGTTAAAGGATTAAATCAATAAACAGGTTATTTTTGAAAAATTACATGTTTATCTGTTTTACATGTCTTTTTCGAAAATGAGGGATAGGCTTTGAGTCAATCCCATATTATTGTTTAAATTGTATATTTTATAGTTTTATTTTTTTAATCAGAAAAGTTAAACCAGTTAGGTTTGACTGGTTAAAAAGGAATTAAAACTAAAAAAGGTTTAACTTTATGTGTTTGAGCATATATATGTATATATAGTAACCAGTTGTGTTAATATGGATTATTTAAGGTTTATGATCAAAAACTAGTTTAGTTTAAGATTAAAAGGATAAACCTTAAATTTAAAGAAATCCCATTTTATCAACGAGTTTTACGTTGATAATCTTGATTTCAAAATTTAATTAATAAAACAAGTTATGTTTTAGAAATTTGAATTTTGAATAATAAGGGAATTTCTAGAATTAATTATACATACATACATACATACATACATACATACATACATATATATATATATATATATATATATATATATATATATATATATATATATATATTCAATACATAAAAAGATCCGAATTAAAAGTTAACCGGAAAATGGACCACGGCTCATTACAACCCCTTTCTATAATGTAAAAGTGTTTGATTTAAATCACATTTGTAGTTTTTCATGTCAACTACAAGTGTTTGATTTAGACAAGTCAACAGTATATTCTATTTTTTGGTTGGACATGTAAGTTATAGGTTTTGCCAACTTAGACCTATGGTTGTGTTGTTTTTTTCTTTGTGTATTTTTTTTGGTTTTAGGGGGCCTGCGTGCCACTTACAACCCCTTTGTATAATGTAAAAGTATTTCCGGGAGGCCTGCGTGCCACTTACAACCCCTTACTATAATGTAATTGTAATAGAATAGGTTTGTGTTTTCTAGACTAGAAAGTTGTAACCAATACCGAATATGAAGGACTTTACATGACGGAGAAACCAAACAGAGTTGCTCGGTTCAAGACCGGATTTGTCAAGGCCAGTGGGAGCAAAGGGTACATGGACCACTTGGAAAGGCTTAGACACCCGGTCCCATTTAAGCTTGCAACGGACCTGATTCTTAACTCGCTGTCGGACGACTACAAGACGTTCATTGTGAACTACAACATGAACAGCATGGAGAAATCCATTGCTGAGTTGCATTCATGCTTAGGACAGCGGAGTCAAATCTGGGTAATAAGTCCTCCTTGTGGTGGAGACTGGAGCTGCTAAAAAGAGGAAGGGGCGCAATGGCAGAGGTAAGGGTAAAACTGTTGGGAAAATGATCTCATCAGTTAAGATTTGATGAGACAAAGTTAAGTTTGTAAGATGTGTTCTACATATAACTTAAACAGAATTATAAAGCTTAGTCAGACTGAACACTCATAATGATTCAAGCTGAGTATAAGCTGAGTGTAAGTTGTACATATGTTTGATCACCTTAGACTATATCTTAGTAAGATTATCAATGTGTTTGATAAGCTGTGTATGTCACCTAAGATATATATTGAGTTTTAGCTTGATGAGTCTCAAGCTGAGCGACTCAGCGTGTATACCGAGTCAGCTCAATAGAAGTTGCTAAATATATTTTAGTGAACTATTTGGACTTCTGAGGATGAGTTAATAATTATAAATGTGTTTTAAATTTATCTTTTATCTCTCTATATCTACGGCAAGGATAAGAAGATTCCAAAATCAAGATTGAAGATTGAAGACTCAAGATAAGAAGATTCAAGATTCAAGATTCCGAGTTATCCAATAGTTAGTTAGCGAATTAGGCTAAGTATTAGTTTGTTAAGATTCTGTAGGCACAGGATTATAAATACTTATCTCCAGATAAGGTTAGAGGTACGACTTAGAAAAACAACTAAGTGTTGCAGAGCCATATCTCACCTCACCGTATGTGTTATGAATCTTGATTACTGTTTGTCAGTTCAATGTGATCAAGTAACTCACAGATTGCCAAAGTATTCGTGTGTTCGAATATTCACATTTGTTGTTACGATTGGTAAGTAATCATAAGTTGATTGAATCTGTGTAAATCCGGTTTAGAGAGTCGTCAGTATCTATAATCATAAGTTAATTATAGATAGCTAAGTTTGAGAGATTTATATTAGATGGTTATATATCAAGAGTTGCTTACTTGATAGTTTGGGTAATCATCTTCTTAGTTAAAGCATTGTAATCATCTTCTTTATAAAAACATTCAATTGATTGTGGTTTGATTTACTGTGTGTGACACTTTTATTTGATTTGTTCAATTTTCGTAGAAAGTGTATTCAACCCCCCCTTCTACATACCTGTTGCTTGTTGTTATTCTCATACAAGGGACCAACAACTGGTATTAGAGCAGGCTGAACGATTTCATAAGTTGAAAGTTCAAGATTCTGAGAAAGTTTACAATGTCTACAAGCAACCATTCTTCAAACTTTCCACAGATGTCTGCCAAAGGCTGTCCCATATTTGATGGGTCTCACTATCCTATGTGGAAGTTCAGAGCCATGCTATTCCTCAAATCCATTGACACCCGTATGTCGGATGTTGTCACAAAAGGACCTATAATCCCAAAGATTCCTGCTACTGTCAGTGATACGTCTCCTGGCAGATCTGAAAAGGAAACAAGAAATCCTATTGCATCTTGGACTGATGAAGACTGGAAACTTTTCAATCTGGATGATAAGGCTAAAAGTGTTCTAGCAAATGCCCTGTCAAATGAAATCTTGCGTACTGTGACTGGGTGTCAAACTGCAAAAGATATCTGGGATACGTTGAGTGTCACATATGAGGGCACGGATCTGGTCAAGCAGCACAAAAGAAATCATTTGAATAGATCTTATGAGAACTTCTTTTCTAAGAAGAATGAAACCTTGTCAGATTTGTTCACAAGATTTCACTGCTTGATAAATGACCTACTAAGTATGGGTGTATAGAAAGATGAAGCTGAACTGGTGCTGAAATTTCTGGATGTGTTACCAGAAAGGTTTAATGATGTAACTACGGCACTGAGGGCTGGAAGAACACTGCACGTGTACAACCTACAGTCCATATTTGGGTTCTTGCTAAATCATGAACAGATCACTGAACACAAGAAATCTTCTCAACAACATCTTAAGGAGTCCTTGGATAAATCTGATATTGCATTAGTTGCACAGAAGAAGAAGAAGAAAAATCCCAAGGCACTAGTTGTTGAATCTGAAACTGAGTCAGAATTTTAAGCTGACCACTCAGACTCAGACTCAAGTGATACTAATGATGTTCAGAATATCACTGAACAAATGGCAATGTTAGCCACACGTTTGAGAAGAGCTCAAAAGGGAAGAGGAAGATCTGATAGGGGCAAAGGAAAGAGTTCTTTTGATCCAAAGAATGTTGTGTGCTTCAACTGTCAGAAGAAGGGACACATTGCTGTTGAGTGCAGATCAAAGAAGGTAGAATCAACATTAGTTGTTGATAAGAATGCTTACAGAGCTGATAAATACAAGAAGAAATACACTCAGCTCAAGAAGGGAAAGCCTGAAGACAAACCCAATGCAAAAGGACTAATTGCTGAAACCTGGGATACAGAATCATCTACCTCAGATGATGATGTATGTCTGATGGCTCAAGAAGATGAAGAGTTGGAAATTGATGAGGTTGATTATGGTATGTCCGAATCAATCTTTGAAGCTGACATGAAGGAAGCTGAGGAAAATAGCAAGCTCAGTGATTGGAATCCTGCTTCCATGTACAAGGTCAGTAATTTCTACTCTTACACTGATGAAGAAAAGGGTCTTGCTTTTGATTATCTGCTGAATGATTTCAAGACCAGCCTTAAGTCTCAGACTGGCTTCAAAGCTGAAATAGCTAAACTTAAAGATGAGATTAAGGAAAATCAATCTCTCATTGATGTTGGTAAGAAAGAACAATGTGATCTTGAATATCAAAGACACATTAACAAACTTCTAAGTGAAGAACTTCATGAAGCTAAAGACAAAGCTGACCAACTACAAAAGGTCACTGAGTCTTGGTGTAAGTCATCAAAGCTTGCTGAAAAGTGCATAAACCAACAAATACCTAAACAGGTAAAGGCTTTACTTGGAGGTGACTATCAAACAGCAGCTTATGTAGCTGATGATGAGATAGCAAGTACAGACTCGGAAAAGGATAGACAACTGATTAAGTCTCAGAAGTCAGCTTCAGAGAAAAGACATGATCCAAGCTTGAAATACAATATGTTTGTGAGAGCTAAATATCATGCAAATGAGTGCTCAACATCTAAACAGCATGGTAATTCTATGCAGGAAAGATTAGGCACTCAGCCTATTCAAAGAACTTCAGTCATTGAAAGGCTTAATCCAAATCCTTTCAAAAGACAGCACTCTCTATCTGGCTCGGAGAGAAGTTACAAGAATAGGAAGACCACTGTAAGTCAGAGGTCAAATCACAACCATGGTAAGTCCAAAGTTGTGGATCTTGGTAAGTCCAAGAAGATCAACAGTGGTAAGTCCAAATGTGTTGAAATTGGTGAGTCCAGTAAGCATGACAAAGGTAAGTCCAAGGTCATGGAAAAGAAGTTTGTTGGTCAAGCTTCCAAGGATAACAAACAAAGATCTGACAAAGGTAAGTCCAAAGTCAGTGAGCATCAATTGAATCAACTTGCTAAGAAAGTTGAAAAGTTATCCACAACATATAATCGTAAAACTGAGAGTAAATTCTCACAAGGATTATTGGACACTCTACCTCCTGTAATCATCGGAAGAAGGAGATGCTACAAGTGCCGAAGTAGAGGTCATGAGGCTAAGGACTGTGATGTAGAAATCTCAAGGCCTGAACAAGGACAAGCTGGTCAGCCTGTACAGGACTCGGCTCCTGCTCAAGTTGAACAGTCAGTTCAACCCGATGAAGATGCTAAGTGCTCCTCATCAGAACCCACCAAGAAGTGGGTTCCCAAACAAAACTAATGTGTTTAGTTTTCATATCATGTGCAGGGTTCAAGTAAATGGTACTTGGATAGTGGATGCTCAAGGCACATGACTGGGTGGAAGGGACTTCTTAGTGATTTCCAAGAAGATGAAGGTCCTAAAGTAACATTTGGTGACAACTCCCATGGAAGAACAAAAGGCTATGGAAGATTCAAGCTGGCAAAGTCACATTCCAGAGAGTTGCTTATATCAAAGGTCTCAAACACAACCTGATTAGTATCAGTCAATTGTGTGATGAAGATAATGTTGTTACTTTTAGGAAGAAAGCAGGAACAATTTATAATGCTAAGGGAAATCCTATATTAATAGCTAAAAGAGAAAGAGATGTGTATCTACTTGATTTAAATTCTGCTGATCTCTATAATGAAACCTGCTTGTATTTCCATTTTGTTCCTAAGCTGAGTTGGTTATGGCATAAACGTTTGTCTCATTTAAACTTTAAAAATATTAATATGCTATCCAATAAAGAGTTAGTCTCTGGATTACCAAAAATCAAATTTGTCAAAGACAAATTGTGTTTAGCCTGTGAACAAGGGAAACATCATAAAGGGTCCTTTAAATAAAAGAAAAAAATTTCAATAACAGACCCACTGCATATGTTGCATATGAACCTGTTTGGACCCATAAGTACTCCAAGCCTGAGTGGCAAGAAGTACACACTAGTGATAGTATATGAGTTTTCACGATTCACCTGGGTAATATTCCTTAAAACCAAAAGTGAGGCTGCCCTGGAGATAAATAGTTTCATCAAAAGGGAAGAGTTGCAAAAAGGTTTGTCCGTAAAGCAACTTAGAAGTGATCATGGGACTGAGTTCAAAAACTCAACTCTTGAAAGCTTCTGTGAACAAAAAGGAATATTACAAAATTTCTCATCTTTCAGAACTCCACAACAAAATGGAGTTGTTGAAAGGAGAAATAGAACCTTAATTGAGGCTGCAAGAACAATGCTATGTGAGGCAGGATTGAAACTCTATTTTTGGGATGAAGTGGTTATTACAGCCTGTTATACTCAGAATAGGTCAATCATTGTCAAAAGACATGGAAATACTTCATATGAAATGTACAAGTCTAGAAAGCCCAATATAGGTTATTTCCATATCTTTGGTTCAAAATGCTATGTGCTGAATCAAAGAGATCAGCTCCATAAGTTGGAACCCAAAGCTGATCCTGGAATATTTCTTGGTTATTCCTCAATCTCCAAATTATACAGAGTGTATAACACTAGGAGAAAGGTTATAGAAGAATCAATTCATGTCTCATTTGATGAAGACAGTATTGATCAAGCTGAGAAAATACAAACTGACTCAGTCAGTCTGAGTGAGCTTAAAAGGTCAAGGGAAACCAATACATCAAATCCTATGTATGTCATAGGAGATGATAGTGATGAGGATGTGTGTTCATCCAAGAAATCATTACAAGCTCCAAGGAACTCTCAAGCTGAGAGAGATGATGAGTTCATCAATCCTTTTGGAGCTGAGGTCACTCAGAATGATAATCTTAGTGATCATCAGTTTGTTGACAATGCTGCTGTTGAGACTAAGGATGTGTGTTCACCTTAGAATTCTCAACATCACTTAGATTCAGAACCAGATTCTCCAACTACAACATTTAAGTTCCTCAAAGATCATCCTCAAGATCAAATCATTGGAAATGTCCAAGAAAAGGTAATGGCCAGGTCAAAGGCCACAGCTAACTTTGTTGCTCACTTTGGTTTCCTATCTCAAATGCAACCAAAGAAGACTGAAGAAGCCTTAGAGGATGAGGATTGGATTGAAGCTATGCAAGAGGAACTAAATGAGTTTGAGAGAAATAAGGTCTGGAACCTTGTTCCTGCCTCTAAAGATCATACAATTATAGGCACTAAGTGGGTCTATAGAAATAAGATGGACAAGGATGGGGTGATAGTTAGGAACAAAGCCAGGCTGGTAGCACAAGGGTATAAGCAAGAAGAAGGAATCGATTATGATGAGACATTTGCCCCTGTTGCTAGAAATTGAAGCCATAAGGTTGTTCCTGTCTTATACAGCATATAAAGACTTCAAAGTCTATCAAATGAATGTGAAGAGTGCTTTGCTAAATGGAAAACTTCAGGAGGAAGTCTATGTGAAACAACCTCCTGGCTTTGTAAGTTCAAAGTTTCCACATCATGTCTATAAGTTGGACAAGGCTTTATATAGTCTTAAACAAGATCCTAGAGCTTGGTATGATACACTGTCCACTTATCTACTATCCATGGATTTCACCAGAGGTAGTATAGATAACACACTCTTCATTAAAAAGAGTAAAGGACAGATAATTCTTGTACAAATCTATGTGGATGACATCATTTTTGGTTCTACAAATGAATCTCTGTGTGATTGGTTCTCCAAAATAATGTCACAAAAGTACAAGATGAGTATGATGGGTGATATGACATTTTCCTAGGCCTGCAAATACAACAAAAGCCTGATGGAATTTTCATCAATCAAAGCAAGTATGTTCTTGATTTGATAAAGAAATATGGTTTTGATTCAACTTCAACCATGAGAACACCCATGTCACCAGCTGTCAAGCTGAGTAAATACTCAGATGGTAAGTCTGTGTGTCAGTCTACCTATAGAGGAATGATAGGTTCATTACTCTATTTGACAGCTAGTAGACCTGATATTATGTTTGCTACATGTGTTTGTGCAAGATATCAGGCAGATCCTAAGGAATCACATTTACAAGCTATGAAAAGGATCTTTAGGTACCTTAAAGGTACACAAAATCTAGTTCTTTGGTATCCAAAGGACTCTGGATTTGAGTTAGTTGGTTTTTCTGACGCCGACTATGCTGGGTGCAAGTTAGATAGAAAATCAACAGTGGAGGATGTCAATTGCTTGGAGGTAAACTAGTAAGCTAGACTAGTAAGAAACAGAACTCGGTGGCTACTTCAACTGCTGAAGCTGAGTATGATGCAGCAGGGAGCTGTTGTGCTCAAATCTTGTGGATGCAACATCAGCTTCAGGACATTGGTATGAGTTTCAAGAAAACTCCTATCTTCTGTGATAACCAAAGTGCAATAGCCATCACTTACAATCCAGTATTTCACTCAAGAACCAAGCATATTGAAATTAGACATCACTTCATAAGAGACATCGTGAAAAAAGGCAAAGTTGACATTAAATTGATCTCTACTGATGACCAACTAGCAGATATCTTTACTAAACCACTTGATGAAAAGAGGTTTATGTATCTGCTAAGTGAATTGGGTATGCTCAACCCCTAGCTAAGTGTCTAAAATTTGAGTTATAAATTTGACATAGACTAAGTGTCTTACGCTGAGTGCGCAGTTTATACATAAGTTTTCATAAACTGATAAATATGTCAAACTGAATGATGAGTTCACACGTTTGGTTAGTTCCAAACATAAGTCAACTACTCAGTGTGGTTGAAATGTTAGTTTGAGTAGGTCTCAAACATATATGACTATGTGTCATGGATTCTAAGCTATGGGCTTCACTCAAGCTGTGTGATTAGTTCACACGTGTGGTTAGTTCCAAACATATGTTAACAACTCAGTGTAGTTGAAAAGTAAGTCTGAGTCAGTCTCAAACGACAATGACTAGGTGTCATTGATTTTAAGCTGTTTGCTCCACTCAAGCTGAGTTCTACTCTCAAGCTGAGTGATTAATTCAAGCTGAGTGCTTGACTTAGACTTAGTAATACGTTTACTCAGCTTGGTATGTCCAACCTATGAGTTAATTACTAAGTGTTATTAATTCTTCTGTCAATATGTATTTGCATTAGTTTCAAATCGTATCGTATATCAATTATGTATTGATATATTTACAGAGTGTTTATAATCTTATTGTTTGTTAATATTATTATTTTACACTTGTATCCGTTGGTGAATGATGTGTTTCTACCCTCTAAATGTTACATCAAGCCGTAATTTACTGGCGTAATAGAATAAAAAGGGATTCCAACAGTAATTTTTCTCTCTCCTCGAAAAGGTATATATAACGACTTTACCCGCATTTTAGAGGTTTACGCTTACACTTCTCATCTCTAAACCTTTCATCTTCTTATATACCTCTCTACATATTTGCTAAGTGCAATCTTCTGTTCCATTGATTCCGAAACCCTAACTCGCTCAGTGTGACGATCTTTGCTCTGTGCAACGAAATTTTCTACTCAGTGTAATTTTCAAACTTTCACGATGGAAGGAATCATTCTTATTCTAAGTGATAGAATGGTTAGGGGTGTTGCTTTCAAAAACAATGGATTGCCGCTGATCAAAATTAATAATCTGCGTGCCTGCCTTGCTATTCCTCCGAGGAAACAGGGCAGAGGTTATGAAATATGGATAGCCTACATCCGGAAATTCCCTTTGGCATTTGCCTTCATTGGAGCACCTGTTCATATTGCTCCGCAACATCTTTTGGAGTTCTGGTATACATGTACTTTCAACCAGAACAGGGGAGAGATAACAGGCACTGTTCTCAATGGCAATCGAACAGTAGCCATCACGGTTCAACGGCTAAGGGAAGTTCTTCAACTCCCTATTCAAGATGTGTTCGAGCCCACCGTGACTAGACAAGTGGCGAGATCAGTTCTACCTCAAATGGGTCACCCTCAAATTGAAGGGGTGATTAAGAAGGCCACTTTCCCAACCAGCTAGGGCTTCATGGTGTCCACAGTGGTGCGTTCACTGGGAACTAAGGTTGGAGGCTTGGATCAAGTAATCGAGTTCGAAATGCAGCTGTTGTACAACATGTTCTTTGATAGACGTATCGACTTTGCATACCCATATTCAATGAGCTCAAAGTCCATGTACTGAAGACAACCAGGGACCTCCATGTACCATTCATAAGGTACTTGTCCTTGGTGCTTGAAGCTGAGTTGGGGGATTTATATGAAGCTGGATGGGATGTGTTCCCTGTTCCAACTCTCAGCTCCAAGATGTTTAACAATGACATCTTTCCGGAGTAAGAGGGTCTAAGTGATCAAATGCTCCTTGTTGCTGAAGGAGCTTCATCAGAAAGTGAAGATGAGGGATCCACTGAAGTGGGAGCTTCTCAAGCTGACACCGAAGTTCAAGCTGAGCACTCTGCTCTGGCTGAACCAGTTCACACTGCAGCTGCCTCCGGTAAGACCTCTCCACTTTCTATTTCTTCTCATTATTCTCCATCTACTTTTGGAGACAAGACTGCAGTAAAACCAACTCAGTCTAACCCATCTCCTCCACCTACATTCCATTTACAATCCTACTCTGAAGCCACCCCTAGTGTGCCCACTGCTACTAGGGAGAAAATCCATACCTATAAACGCAAAACTGCCAAAGGTGGTGCCACTTCTAAAGGCATCACTGGAGCTGAGATCACATTGATCCCTCCACCGGCAGGAGTTGATGGGGAGATGCCTACTCTTCATGTGTCAACCTCTAGGCTCTTTACAACCCAACAGCCTATACCGGGTATGGTGACTACTCAACCCACACCTACCAGAGCCATGGGAGAACCTACTACTGTGCCTGAGCAGACACACTCAGGTCACATTGAACATTTGACCAATCCAAAGGGTAAATCATCCCCCTCTATACTCATAAGCCAACCACCTCCACATACACTTCACATTTCGAGCCCTATTACTTCTCTTCACTTCTCACACCCTAGTGCACGACCTGTCAATGATTCATCTTCGAACCAGGATGAATCACAAGGTCCAACCTCTGGTGCACATGAGATTGAGGGTCCAAACTAACCCTTGGATGATACACCCAAGTCTCAACCCACTCAAGCTGACTTCGACTCTATAATTAATTTTCTGAAAAGTCAGTTTGAAATCCTCCATTTCAAAAGGAAGAAGACCAAGAAGCATCTGTTGCTGTGGTTGGATGCCTTGGATGCTGAATTGTCAAAATTAAAGTCTGCAGTTGCCGCTCTCTATCAACAATGACCTTCAACCCCTGTTGATGATGACAAAAAAGGGGAGAAGGTTCAAGAGAGTGAAGCTGAAGCTGAAGCTTTATTATTTTTGGCAAAGAGAGCAGATCAACTTGAGGGAAGAAAATAATAGAAAAAGACACTGAGCTGACTTACAAAGCAAAAGGGAAGAGACCAGTTGTAGTCAGCTCAGGAGAATCAGAACCCCCTCAATAGAAAAGAAGGAAAATGATTCTTAGTGAATCATCTGACTAAGATGAAGACTCTGCGGATAAAATGACTATACAAGAAAGAGCTTCACTTCTGGCATTTAGAAGAATGGAAAAGGAGGATGCTGACCAGCTTGGGATATCTGTCAAAGAATTAAGAGAAAGACAAAAGAATGCTGAAGCTGAGCTGGTCAGTGAAAAAGAAGCAAGGGAAAGGGCTTGGGCTGAGCAAATAAGAAAACAGAATGAGGATTTAGCTAGACTCAATATGCCAATAGTGCTTAAGTAAGAAGAGGAAGAAGAACCTCCGGTTGAAGATCAGCAAGAGGAGGAGAACATAATGGATTGTTATACAAAAACATTCTTCTCTTCTCAAATACTTTCACTTAAGCTGAGCTCAACTCAAGGGATCATCATTATTGAATTTTTTTTGAGAAATGGTGAGACACCTTCTCTAGAGCTGAATCAAATGCATAAACTGGGTTATGAAGAATGGAAGCAAGTAGCAGTACTTATCAAGCAGATGGAAAAATCATCTGCCAGATGTCAAGTTAAATATGAACTGTTGAGGTTACTTGCACGAGCTGATTCGATGAAACTCATACCCAGATCTGAGATAACTACCCTACTAACTTCCTTTAACAAAATGGGGAAGGACAAGCTGAAAAAGCCAGCAAGATTAGCAAGAGCAGACAAGTACATTATGAAGATCCCTGAAGGCATGGAGTTTAAAGAAAACACCTTTGTGGAAAAGCCTGAGAAGGGATTCATGTACCTGGATAGAAATGGTGAACAATGCTTCCAGTCTGATATAGGCATTTATACATGTGGGGTATCTCAAGTGTTTGCTCTAAGACAAATTATTGAAAAGACTGAACAAACTGCAAGATTCAGATACAGACTAAACAGAGCAATCAGATCACAAAAGGATCAGCTTCAACACTTACCTAATCTGCAAGAAATCCTTGAAGAAATAAATAAGGAGATCAAGGAGTTTGAAGAGCTGCATACTGAATAATAGAATAGTTTTATTGTAAATTAGATTAGTTCTAATTTTTGTAAGCACTAAGTGTGCATGATCTAAGTGATCAATATTTTGTATTATGATAAGTTCAATTAATACAAATATTTGTTTGATATGTTCAACTATGTTGTGATGTGTTCATATTTATAAGTCTGATAAGTTCAGCTTGAATGAATAACTGATTAGTTCCTATTCATTAATGTATTCAGTTGATGTGTTCAACTAAAAGTTGGTTTGTTCCACTTATAATTGATAAGTTCAATTAAAATTGATATGTTCAATTAATATTTGATTAGTTCAGATATAAAAATCTTAATAAGTTTAAGATTTAAAAACATAATTCTGTTAAACAAACTTATTAACTGTTTGATGGTTTTGTCATCATCAAATAGGGGAGTTTGTTGGGAAAATGATCTCATCAGTTAAGATTTGATGAGACAAAGTTAAGTTTCTAAGATGTGTTCTACATATAACTTAAACAGAATTATAAAGCTTAGACAGACTGAACACTCATAGTGATTCAGACTGAGTATAAGCTGAGTGTAAGCTGTACATATGTTTGATCAGCTTAGACTATATCTTAGTAAGATTATCTATGTGTTTGATAAGCTGTGTATGTCACCTAAGATATATATTGAGTTTCAGCTTGATGAGTCTCAAGTTGAACGACTCAGCGTGTATACTGAGTCAGCTCAATAGAAGTTGCTAAATATGTTTTAGTGAACTATTTGGACTTCTGAGGATGACTTAATAATTATACATGTTAGTCCATGTTTGTTTTCGAGTATGTTCTCGAAGAACTCAGCTTGATAAGTTTCAAGCTGAGTAACTCAGTCCGACTAAAGAAGTCAGTTTAAGGTAATTAAAATGTGTTTTAAATTTATCTTTTATCTCTCTATATCTACGGCAAGGATAAGAAGATTCCAGAATCAAGATTGAAGATTGAAGACTCAAGATAAGAAGATTCAAGATTCAAGATTCCGAGTTATCCGATAGTTAGTTAGCGAATTAGGCTAAGTCTTAGTTTGTTAAGATTCCGTAGGCACAGGATTATAAATACTTATCTCCTGATAAATTTAGATGTACCACTTAGAAAAACAACTAAGTGTTGCAGAGCCATATCTCACCTCACCGTATGTGTTACGAATCTTGATTACTGTTTGTCAGTTCAACGTGATCAATAAACTCACAGATTTCCAAAGTATTCGTGTGTTAGAATATTCACATTTGTTATGACGATTGGTAAGTAATCATAAGTTGATTGAATCTGTGTAAATCCTGTTTAGAGAGTCGTCAGTATCTATAATCATAAGTTGATTATAGATTGCTTAGTTTGTGAGATTGAGAGATTTATATTAGAAGGTTATGTATCAAGAGTTGTTTACTTGATAGTTTGTGTAATCATCTTCTTAGTTAAAGCATTGTAATCATCTTCTTTATAAAAGCATTCAATTGTTTGTGGTTTGATTTACTGTGTGTGAAACTTTTATTTGATTTGTTCAATTTCCACAGAAAGTGTATTCAACCCCCCCTTCTACACACCTGTTGCTTGTTGTTATTCTCATACAAGGGACCAACAAAAACCAAGCCAGGATCATCTGCACCCAAGGCCAAGGCAAATGGCAAAGGCAAAGGCAATGGCAAGAATTTAAACCGTGTTTGTCCGATAATAACAAGTGGTTCTTGTATCATGTAGGATAATGAAGGTTTGTATATGAATAACTAGAGAGAACAAGGTTTACACCTTAGAAAACACATAGTTATTCTTTCATTATGCTCAAAACCTTAGCTATTACAATAGCCATATCCCTATATATACTCCATGAGTATATTACATAGAAACTCCTATTTCTATACAATTAATGAATTAACATTCTCCTCCTTTGTATTGAAATAGGAGTGTACACGCCAGTATCCTAAGTTTTCCTTAGATTATATAAGCAGTTTTGGATGTAGCGTCCCACCAAATACATCAGTCTGGAACAATGCTTTATCCTAAGCTTTTGAAAGTGGAAACATAAACACTTTTAATGTGTTGGAAAGAATCTTCTTTTTGTCTCCCCCTACAATGTAGCTCACATTGTTCCCATGTCTTCATATGATAGATCTTTACTCCCCCTAGACATGACATAGACTGATGATTCTTTTTCTCTCTCCCCCTTGAGTAGACACAATAATTTTTCAGTATATTCTTTTACTCCCCCTCAACAACTGAATCAACAATGTAAAATTTCTTCACTTTTTATACCGAACAAAGCGAAGGCCGAGAATCAGTGCTTCAAGTGCGGTGAAGTTGGCCATTACAATGCCAATTGCCCGAAGCGTCACGAAGGTGGCGGAAATGCCATAGGTACTTTCGTTGACTAACTTCAGTATTTTGCTTTCAACTTATTTTATATAAGTGGTGTTTTAGACTTTTTGCAATCGCTTATTGCAAATAGGACAATGAGAAGCAAAGAATGCCTTGGAATGCTAAAAAGACGATGCGCGCTGATGAAAGATATTTATAATTCATATTTTACTTATTTTGAACTGTTTGATTTAAAATATGTAATGGTCACTTTTAAGACTCTTTTGGTTTTATTAAAAGTTTTTGAATTATTGGTTGATATATCCTTGCGTGCACCTAGTGATTATATCTAGTCAAGATTGACTGGAGGATGACTAACAAGTCAAAGTTTTGACTTATTAGTGTTTTAGTTTTTTTGCATTGGTTGCCATTTAAATAATATGATTAATATTGTTGCTTGACTATAACTTATGGAATTACTTGAGATAACACAGCTTGTGTTATGAAAGCCCATCTAATCAAGTAATTGTAAGTGTCTATAAAACAAGTTCAAGTTTTTGAACTAGAGTTAAACACTAGAAAATGATAGTCATTATTTTTCTAAGGATGTGTTTAAGGAAAAACATTTATGAGTTTGATTATAATAGGGATTATAATCAAGGAGAACTCATATGTTTTAAGTAAGAATCTATACAATTGTTTTCATACTTGCGATGATGTAAAGTTTAGAAACCGATTTCCGTAATGGGAAATAGTAGAAAATCCAAGTTTAAGGTTTCGGTAACTTTAAGATTCTTATTCGAAATCTAAGTTGTAGATTTATACTTAAAATCAGTGTTTTGGTTTTGTATCATGTTTGACCAAGTCAACAGGGTATTTTAAGTAATGTTATGTTTTCATAATACTCAGTGGGAGAAATTGACCTATGCTAAGATATTTATCGGGTTTTTGGATAAATTAATATACATGTATGTATATTCGCGTAGAAGCAAGTAAGTGCTTATAAAAGCACGGAAATTACTAGCTAGTTGTTTTTCAAATACATATATAATCTTAATGACGGGAGTTTTGAGGTTACAAAATGAGTCTAGGTAAATGGACTAGTCCCAGGAGGTCATAATTATATATTGAAATTCAATGTCACAAATATTAACATATTAAAAAGAGTTCAGTGTTGGAAATAATAAAAAGGTTATTAGATGAGTGCTTTTGCACTGGATATCTAATTTTGTTTACTAGACGATGTAAGCAAAAGTGTTTATTATTTCAGTCTATTTCTTGTAATAGAAAAGTATCTATACATCTACAATATAACCAAGTATGATTATAGGATAATTTTATACATCTAGAAACAAGGAGTTTAATCCAGTTCTCCAACTTTAGATGATGTGATAAAATTAGAAAGACTAGACTTGTTTTTCATGGTTTGCGGAAAAACAATTTGTCTAGCAAAATGAGTGGGAGCACTAGTTAGTGTATACTCATTTTTAGTTCATAGTAATGTTGTGGTTTCAAGGTGAGATCCGTGATAAGTCCACTTGAACCAACATAGTAATACAAATAGACGCGGTGAATTGAGACAATGGATCAGCATTAATTTTGTGCTATATTCCAAAAGAGTGAATATGGAGAGTACATTATTAATCTCATTACTCTTCATAGATTTTGTATGTTTTGGTAATATCCATGAATAATCGGATTATTATTCAAAAATCTTATCCGTGACTAAGTATCTTGGTAGGAACCTCGATTAGGGAGATAATAACGTCATTGTAATCCTTGGTGGAGATTCATAGTGATTGAAGATAGCTACCAGGAGTGTAGGCCAAGGATGTACGGCTATACACCAGGGGAGTGGATATCGGATTGTGACATTATGTAGAATACCGCGTGGTTAACGAGTCAGAGGTATTCGGCACATAGGTTGTCCTCAAGCCTAAGGTATTTGGTTTGGGATGCGTAGACTTCTGGTATTTGGATCGCACCTAACGCTACGCTGTAACTTGGTAGTAATAACGGGCATGTCTGGTTTCAGCAGAAAGCGTGTTGCCAAATGCAGATATGCGAGAGGCATTCTGCACCTCCTTTTTAGGAGAGATGTTTCCGGGCCCCTTAATTGATGTAGACTATGGAAGTGCATGGCCATGCCCAAACGAACTGATATTTTCTTTGTCGCTAATCACTCAGTCGAAATCGGATAGTCGAGAAATGGTTCTGAGTGTTCAGAGTTGACTCATTCCATGCTCACACTCACAATTGAAACGCCGCGATGCAGAGGGAAAAACCTAAATTATACCCGATCATAAGACAGGGGGCTCTTATGAAGTTTTGATTATGAAACAGTTAGTTTTATAAATTAAAAAACAGTTTGTTTTATAAAGAATATGATTATCACACCTGGGTATAAGAGTTCTTATGTGCTTGGTTACCCTAAGGACTTGTGTAGAAGCATCCTTAGGCCAGTATCATCAAGACCACGGGTTGATAGTAAGTACAAGTAGGAGTCATATAGGATTTGTGTGCATAACCATTGAAACCTGATGATACGCCCAATGTCATAGGACACTCAAGGGTCACACCTGTGAGAGTATGTAATTCAAGTAGGAAAATCCACACATTACTGAGATGGGTATTATTGACAGTTAGTCATAAACCAGTATTGAGAGTTGAGAAAATAACCACGCTAATGTAATTAACAAGAATATATATCTTTATTAGTTAATAAATATATATTGTTAATTATTAGATTAATATCTTGGATATTAGTTAATAGGTTATTGTTATTACTAATTGTTGTTATTATTAAAGAAGATAAAATATATTAGAAGGATATATATATATATATATATATATATATATATATATATATATATATATATATATATATATATATATATATATTAGTATATTATATATTAATAATAAAATGGTTTAAGAGGTTTCCTAATTAAGGATAACTAGATAAGTTATCTATAAATAGGAGTTAAACCTTAACAATTAGGGTTAATGAAAAATTAAAAACACTCTCCCTCTCTCTCTCTTGGATCGACGGCCGAACACCCCTAGGGTGGTGGAGGAAGTCGATTTTGGTGATTCAACGGGCAAAGAATCAAGAACAAGGAAGTGTGGATTAAACCTTTCTAGCAGGTGCTTGTTATACCTCATCATGGGAGGACTAAGCTTGAGCAATTGAGGTATATTCTTCATCTAATGTGTTCTTGGTGATGTATGGTGAAATCGATGGTCATATATGTGTATAAACACATATATCGATTTCCAGTTTATGGTAATAGGATTGATTGCATGCTTAGTTTAATGTGTAATTCAATCCTGGTTTGCCCTGCAAGTATTTTGCTCAAAAGGCTATATGCCTATGATCATGTTTTTCATTTTTCATATATACTATATATATACACATGTGGTAAACCAAGATCTGTTTAATCCTTTAGGGTTTTAGGATTAAGATTATTATTCTGTTTCGTCTATGTGAATAATAACTGTTTTAAATATACAATTCTGAGTTGGTTCAAACCATGTTTGGTTGTGAATCACGATAACTCAAGTATGAATTGTGTCCTTTAAAACCCAACACAATTCTCTCAACATGTTTTGATTAAATCAAATGGAGATCATGTTCATTTGATTACTGACATTGTATACCCATCTTATCATGATCATCTTTATGATGAGAATTACTTTCAAGATCGTGCAATTTTGGTGCTAACAAAAAAAATGATGTTGACTATTTGAATGATTACATGCTTTCAAAGATTGACACAGAGGGAAAACCCTACTTTAGTTATGATTCTGTATGTTCGACCGAATCGTCAGATGCTTTTAAAAATTATTTATATTCTTTATATTAAAAGTATCAGAATTTCCAAACCACAAGATTTCCATAAAGGTTGGTGTACCTGTCATGTTACTTCAAAATATTAAGAAGTCTAATGACTTATGCAATGAAACAAGGCTACAAGTCATTCACATATTATCGAGGTAAAGATCATTTCTGGAAAGAATATTGGGAATATGGAGTGTATTCCTAGAATGAAAATGATTCCATCATATACAAAATTTCCAGTCAAGTTTCAACAAAGGCAATTTTCTGTGTTGAATTGTTTTTCCATGACAATTAACAAAAGTCAAGGTCAGTCTCTATCAATTGTTGGCTTATACCTCAAAAGATCAGTTTTTACGCATAGCCAACTGAATGTCGCAGTATCACGTGTGAAGAATAAGAAGTGGTTTAAAAGTTTTAATTTGTGACAATAACGACGATGCAACATATACAACAACAAACGTCGTATATAAAGAAGTTCTTGAAAAAAATTTGTTATATTTCGGTGTAATTACTTTACATTGTTTGTAAGATTTTAACTTTTTTCCGTTTATCTAAACATTATTTGTTTTCATAATTATTCCATATATAATTTTATATTTTTTATGTTTACTTATGTAATACGCGTAATCCTATGGTTACATAAGCTAGTTCTCTATTTAAATAACCTAATCCGAATTTTACAGGTTATTAATTTTAAGTTTTACTTCTTTTTCTTTAAAAAACTCCTATCTATGATGAATTTAGGATCGAAATTATAAAAAAAAGGGAAAAAAGTCAACGGAAACCTTATATAAATATTTCAAAATTGTATTTTAGTAAGAAGATGAAATTTTCACAGCAAAAATTAATTATCCAAAACAAACAAATACTTAATTAGCTTGTACATTAACTTTAGACTATTATAGTATGCGTGGAAGCATCAATTTTTACTACATAGATATAATCTCACTTTTAGTAATTATGATTCCGACTTGATATGGAGAATTAATTTAATGCAAGGTTTCTTGTTTTGCAATTTCTTAGACAAATTTTGACCTAGGTCAAGGTATTAGCGAATACATAACATAGTCTATATAAAATGCTATTTCTATATAATTAAAATAATTAATTTATAAAATGCTAATTTAATTTCAAATTAAAAGAATATAATGTAAACTAATAATAGCCATAATATGAAAAAAAAAGTAAATTACTGATTTTTTTCCCTCTCTTTTGGTAAAAGTTACTGATTTAGTTCTTTATATTAAAATTTTACTGAAATGGTCCTTGAGTTTGCCAATTTTTCATAATGATAGTCATGTAACTAACTTGACCTTTAAATTGGCGTTTGTTTTGTCATTATATAGGGTATTTTTATCTTTTCACAATTTTTTATATAATATATTTATTAGATAGCCTTTAGTCCTTTACACTCTCATTCACCAAACTCAAACTCTCTCTATCTCGAAGCCTCTCTCTCTCTCTCTCTCTCTTTCTCTTTCTTCCTCTCTCTACTCTCTTTACCTCTGTAAGTGTAAGACCCATTACCACCACCATTTGAAAACTCCAACTCCATCACCACAGATCTGCCACAAAGATTTCAAGAAATTATACCAGAACCATAGTCATTGAAGAACACAAAAATAAAGATGAACACAAATATGCTACAATCTTCAAAGTGATGGAGGTTTTAGGAGAAAAGCAAGAAGGGTGTTGTAACACCTTAAAAGTTTATAAGTCATTATTTTATGTACTGTAACGTCCCAATTTTTTTTTGAGATTATAATAATAACCATAAGATTATCAGAGTAAATTGCGGAAACATCACAAGTAATTAAAAGTCAAGTACAATATCCCAAAGATACAAATCAATAAGTTGTTTGAAACATCACAAGTAATTTAAACTCTCTCTATCTGGAAGCCTATTTTACCATTCCTTCACATTGTTTTTCATTTAGGGTTAGGGTTTTTGAAATCTATGTTACTGCAATTGGTTCGTGATATGTTCTTTTTAGGGTTTTTCAAATATTCACTTTAATTGTGATGATTCATTCTTTGGTTTTTCTTCACTGCTTAGTTTATATGCCATTGTGTTTTTTAGGTTTAGGGTTTTCTTTGATGTTTGTATTTTTCTAAAATTTCTTAAAAATTCAATGATTCATGTTTCCGTTTTTTAGGTTTAGGGTTTTTCTTCACTGCCTAGTTCATTTTTTCATATTTTTAGGGTTTTTCTGAAATGTTTATATATTTTTAAGATTATTTAAAACATAAAGCTATTAATCAATTTATTACTTTTTTTGGTTGAAAATTGGAATTTTCATTCAATATTCAAGTGCAAACCATGAGGTATAGAAATTATTAGCATACAAACCAATCAAGTGTTAATCACAGTTTTTTGACATTAGATATAGAATATATATGTTTTATACTTAAGTCAGAAATATATGTTTGTAATGGTCTCTTTGGATTTATTGTAATCACTATGTTTCAGTTTAACAAACAATATTTGTTTTCATATGTCTCTTTAAGATATAAAAAAACATTAGAAGTATTTTCATTGCATTTTTTTATGTTTTTTTATATATGTTTCTTTCAGAATTATTTAATAAGGATTTTTAACTATTTAGTGATGGATTTGGATGTAGTCTTAATATTTTACTTAAATTTAATCACGTTCTAATTAATTTTAATCTTCTTTTAAGTTATTTATGTGCTTTGATTGAGATGTAATATATTTTCTTAACTTTAATACATGTGTGTAATAGTGTCTTGGTATTTAGGTTAATGATTGTGTTTCAGTTTCTCATACATAATAATATTTTGGTTAATTAGTTTGGATAGTAACTCAGGTAATTAATCTTATGATCATTATGTTGTAAATTTGTTAAGAAAGATTTAATTTTTAAATGAAATTTATGGATTTAAACATGATATCCTTTTTAGTTGATTCAAATAATTTTCTTCACTGTTTAATGTAGAGTGATGGACTTTATCGTCATGGTTTAGAAAACACCTATAGTCTACTTAGTAATATTGTTTACTTTTTATTATTTATTATTTACTATGACGACCACAAATATCATGCTTAACAAAAACCATTTTTGCATTTCCGGATCCTGTTCTTAATATGTTCATTTATCTGAATTTTTTCCATTCTATTTCTTAACATTGAATTAATACTTTATTATAATTATTTATTACTTCATAATCGGCGTAGAGAGCTTCAAATTCCAGTTAACTTTTTAAATTCATTTTAACAAATCATCCTAAGTTTTGTGTTTAAAAAAACACTTTTATTATTTTTACATGTTAATTCTTCAATGTTGACTAAAGATTTGGAGAAATTCATTTTAACAAATCATCCATGTTTTGTGTTTAAAAAAACACTTTTATTATTTTAACATTTTAATTCTTCAATGTTGACTACACATTTGGAGATGGATGAAAGTGTCATAAAAAATAACGCTTTGGCAAATGTTGAAGATTTGTTAAAAGTTTCTGGGATGTCTTTAAAAATGATACCAATGTGTCATTTCCGGATCTTGAAGATGTTTAAGATTCTTGCAACGCGTTGATTCAAGAGGAGTTATCTTATTAAAAAAGTTTGATGAAAGAAGAACATGATTGTCTTTTCTCCATGATGACACAAGAACAAAAAGTTATATACAATAAAATAAATGATGCCATTATTAGAGGACGAGGTGGTCTATTTTTGTTTATGGATATGGTGGTACCGGTAAGACTTTTCTATGGAAGATCTTATCTGCAGGTCATCGATCGGAAGGAAGGATAGTAATAAATGTTTCCTCAGGTGTCATTACTTCATTATTACTTACAGCGGGTAGAACAGCGCATTCAAGGTTTGCTATTCCAATTAACCCTAATGAAGATTCTTTTTGCAATATTTCTTCCGATATTAACTTGGCTGGTTTGTTCAGAAAGACTGATGTGATCATATGGGATGAGGCCCCAACGATGCATAGACACTGTTTTGAAACATTTGATAGGACATTAATAGATAAAGTTGATCCTAAAAATAGCACACTTCCTTTTGGTGGAAAAGTTGTAGTGTTTGGAGGTGACTTTATACATATACTTCCCATTATTCCCAAAGGAAGAAGAGAAGATATTGTTAATGCCTCCTTGAATTCATCATATATTTGGCAATATTGTTTTGTTCTACGTTTGACTGCTAACATGTGTCTTCAGAGAGGTTCAAGTAATGAAGATTTTGACCACACAATGAAAGTTGCAGATTTGATCTTAGACATTGTACAGGGAAATGTTGGTGGGCCAAATGATGGAGAAGCTAATATACAATTCTCTCAATATGTTTTGATTAAATCAAATGGAGATCATGTTCATTCGATTATTGACGTTGTATACCCATCTTATCATGATCATCTTTATCATGAGAATTACTTTCAAGATCATGCAATTTTGGTGCCAAAAAAAATGATGTTGACTATTGAATGATTACATGCTTTCAAAGATTGACACTGATGGAACACCCTACTTTAGTTCTGATTCTGTATGTTCAACCGAATTGTCAGATGCTTTTAAAAAATCTTTAAATTCTTTATATTAAAAGTATCAGGATATCCAAACCACAAGATTTCCTTAAAGGTTGGTGTACCTGTCATGTTACTTCGAAATATTAACCAGTCTAATTGGTTATGCAATGAAACAAGGCTACAAGTCATTCATCTTGGTTCACATATTATCGGGGCAAATATTATTTATGGAAAGAATGTTGGAAATATTGAGTATATTCCTAGAATGAAAATGATTCCATCAGATACAAAATTTCCAGTCAAGTTTCAACGAAGACAATTTTCTGTGATGAATTGGTTTGCCATGACAATTAACAAAAGTCAAGGTCAGTATCTATCAATTGTTGGCTTATACCTCAAAAGATCAGTTTTTACTCATAGCCAAATGTACGTCGCAGTTTCACGTGTGAAGAATAAGAAGTTGTTAAAAGTTTTAATTTGTGACAATAACAACGATGCAACATATACAACAACAAACGTCGTATATAAAGAAGTTCTTCAAAAAAAAATTGTTATATTTGTGTGTAATTACTTTACATTGTTTGTAAGATTTTAACTTTTTTCCGTTTATCTAAACATTATTTGTTTTCATAATTATTCCATATATAATTTTATATTTTTTAAGTTTACTTATGTAATACCCGTAATCCTATGGGTACATAAGTTAGTTCTCTATTTAAATAACCTAATCCGAATTTTACAGGTTACTAATTTTAAGTTTTACTTCTTTTTCTTTAAAAAACTCCTATCTATGTTTAGGATCAATATTATAAAAAAAAGGAAAATAGTCAACGGAAACCTTATATAAATATTTAAAAATTGTATTTTAGTAAGAAGATGATATTTTCACAGCAAAAATTAATTATCCAAAACAAACAAATACTTAATTAGCTTGTACATTAACTTCAGATTATTATAGTATGCATGGAAGCATCAAATTTAACTACATAAATATAATCTCACTTTTAGTAATTATGATTCCGACTTCATATGGAGAATTAATTTAATGCAGGATTTCTTGTTTTGCATTTTCTTTGACAAATTTTGACCTAGGTCAAGGTGTTAGCGAATACATAACATAGTCAAGTTTAAAATAAACAAATTATATAAATGATATTTCTATATAATTAAACTTAATTTATAAAATGTTAATTTAATTTCAAATGAAAAGAATATAATGTAAACTAATAATAGCCATAATATGGAAAAAAAAGTAAATTACTGATTTTGTCCCTCATTTGATAAAAGTCACTGATTTAGTTCTTTATATTAAAGTTTTACTGCAATGGACCTTAAGTTTGCCAATTTGTCATCATAATAGTCATGTAACTAACTTGACCTTTAAATTGGCGTTAGTTTTATCATTATATAGGGTATTTTTATCTTTTCACAATTTTTTTTATATAATATATTTATTAGATAGCCTTTAGTCCTTTACACTCCCATTCACCAAACTCAAACTCTCTATATCCGGAAGACTCTCTCTCTCTCTTTCTCGCTCTCTTTCTCTTTCTTTCTCTCTCTACTCTCTTTACCTCTGTAAGTGTAAGACCCATCACCACCACCATTTGAAAACTCCAACTCCACCACCACAGATCTGCCACAAAGATTTCAAGAAATTATACGAGAACCATAGCCATTGAAGAACACAAAAATAAAGATGAACAAAAATATGCGACAATCTTCAAAGTGATGGAGGTTTTAGGAGCAAAGCAAGAAGGGTGTTGTAATACCTTCAAAGTTTATAAGTCATTATTTATATACTGTATCGTCCCAAATTTTTTTTGAGATTATAATAATACCCATAAGATTATCAGAGTAAATTGCGGAAACATCACAAGTAATTAAAAGTCAAGTACAATATCCCAAAGATACCAACCAATAAGTTGTTTGAAATAAGTTTTAGAAATAAAAGTAAAATAAGTCGCAGTTGTGAGCTACCTTCACTATCCTCGAGCTCCATACTAGTCATGTCTTGAAAAGATAGAAAATTACAACACTAAGCGCGAAGCTTAGTGAGTAAGTTACTTACATCTTAAACTGTACATCATAAATACATATCATATGTATCATACCCACTTCTGTCGTAGTAGGTCTTATCATACCTATTGGAGTCCAACGGTCTTACCATACCTGATGCAGTAGTATACGATCATACATACCCGACAAAAGTACCAGTCATCATGCATTCACATACCCATGAGTGCCTGTCATCACATATTCAGATACCTGACATGTTAGGATTTACAGGGTAAAACATGCACAACAGAAAAATAACATAAATCCCATCCCAAGATCACACTTGGATCTAGTGGGGAAACAAAACAAATACCATAATAATCAGATAATACTCATATGTATAAATCAGTATCAAAAGGATAAGAAATTATACCCTTGGACTAATAATGGGATACAAATCTACTGCACCCTTGAACAAGCTGCTAGACCGCCAATACAAAACAATACCCGTGTGTGTGAACCACTAAAAACCCGCCGGCGTTTTGGTTCCAATATAGTGCCACTGAGAAATGTCGCCGCAAAGGGTCTTCGGCCCTTATGCCGCCATTCGCCGGAGAGGAAGCCGCCGACCACCGTCGACCGCCTCCTTTAGCACCATCAACCGCCACCTTGTACACCATCGATCGCCGCCTAAAAGGAGAGTGGTGGTGGTGTTCGGCCGAGAGCAAAAAGAGAGAGAGAGAGAGAGAGAGAGAGAGAGAGAGAGAGAGAGAGAGAGAGAAAGAGAGGGAGGGAGAGAGTTGTTTTTGTCCTTTTTTTGTTGATTGTAATTAGGTTATTTCTTTTTCTAAGGGTTTAACCCTTATTTATACTTAAATAAGGATTAAGGCCCCTTAAGCCCATAAGCCCAGTCCGATAGATTAATAACTTTGATCTTTCACAAAAACGATCCCTCGTGTTTTGATTAATATTAATAAATTATCTATTAACTAATATTTCACTAACCAAAACATTAAATATTCAACTGATATTTAATTTCTCTCAAAAATAATAAACGTCCATTTATTACTTTTCTAGATAAATAATTAACTATTAATTATCATTATGCAAACATCGTATTATTTCCTAGTTCAATAGTTGAGTATGCAGGTGTGTGACCCTTTATTGACTTATAGTGTTCATGGATATGAAGACACGTGTACACTATCCCTGCACATAATCTATGCCGGTCATCATTCGTTCACATACACTACACATAAGTGCCGGTCATCATACATTCACAATTAATACTAGTTCAGTATGTAAGAAAGTATACTCACGTGTCCATTGTCTCAGTTATCGGCTAATCACAAAATTTTATCGTAGCGAGTCTGATCGCAAGAACCTACAAAACATATATCTTACGGATTAAAATAGGATACAATTGCTTAACGCCATCCGGACTCCAAACAAGTCGCCTAAGCCTTGGGTAGGATCCCTCCCTAAGTCGCATAGGGCTAACTAAGTTGGACCATAGGTCCAAAAGTCGGACGTGATACCATCATCTTTGTCACACCGAAATACAGTCCTTGCTAGTTGACACTTTAAAAATCAAAAGCTTCAAAACTTAACATTTTAGATTGAGATTAGTTACAAAGAATTTCTCCTTTCGTTTAAACACATCCTTTCAAATTATTTTTGGTTTTCATTGTGTTTTAAACCTCAAAACCATCTCTCTCTCTCGGTTTTGCACAACGATGAACACACAAACAAACCTTTGAAATATCAGGATAAGACCATGCTAAATTCCATTAAGCTACATATACAATCTCACAAGATGATAAAGAACATTACCTAATGTTTTTCCTTGAAATTCCTTGAAGAAATAATGCAAGAGTGAAGGCTTCCTTGATCCCCTATTCTTGTTCTTTTTCACAGTGTTGGTCAAATGATCTCATCAGTTTAAATTTGATGAGACAAAGTTAAGTTTGTAAGATATGTTCTAAATATAACTTAGACAAAATTATGAAGCTTGATCAGACTGAGCACTCATAGTGTTTTAGACTGAGCATAAGCTGAATATAAGATGAGCGTATGTTTGATCAGCTTAGACTATATCTTAGTAGGATTATCAACGTGTTTGATAAGCTGTGTGTGTCACCTAAGATATAGGTTGAGTATTCAGCCTGATGCGTTTCGAGCTGAGTGACTCAGCTTATAGACTGAGTCAGTTCAACAGAGTTGCTAAGTAAGTTCTAGCTAACTCTTATGACTTCTAAGAATGAGTTACTCATAATACGTGTTAGTACATGTTTGATTTCGGGTTTTTTCTCGAAGAACTCAGCTTGATGAGTTTCAAGCTGAGTAACTCAGCCCGACTAAAGAAGTCAGTTTAAGAGAATTTAAATATGATTTAAATTCCTTTTATCTCTCTATATCTATGACAAGGATAAGAAGATTCCAGAATCAAAATTGAAGATTGAAGACTCAAGATAAGAAGATTCAAGATTCAAGATTCCAGGTTATCCGTTAGTTTCTAGCAGATTAGGATAAGTTCTAGTTTGTTAGGATCCGTAGGAACAGGATTATAAATACTTGTCTCCTGATAAGTTTAGAGGTACCTGTGCCAGACTCTAACTCACCTCAACCTATTGATCGTATGTGTTACGAATCTTGATACACAGTTTGTAAGTTCAACGTGATCAAGAAATTCACATATTGCCAATTGTTTGTGTGTTCGAATCTTCACGTCTGTTGTGAAGTTGGTAAGTATTCAATCTGTGAATAAATCCTGTTTAGAGAGTCAGTTCGTATCTATAATCATAAGTTGATTATAGATAGCAAAGTTTGAGAGATTGAGAGATTTGATTTACATTTTGTGTTTACATATCAAGTGTTGCTTACTTGATTGTTAGTGTAATCATCTTCTTATTAATGAAAGCAAATCATTCGATTGTTTGTGGTTTAATGTGTGTTAACACTTTTTATTGATTTGTTCAATTTTCCGCTAAAAGTGTATTGAACCCCCCTTCTACACATTACTTGCTTGTTCTTCTTCTCACCAAGGGACCAACACATAGCTCTAACAAGAACACACACACACACATACACATACACACACACACACACTAACACAGATGAATAGAATAGTATTTGGCTCCAAGATTCCTGCTGTTGTCAGTGATACGTCTACTGACAAAACTGAAAAGGAAGTAAAGAAGCCTGTTGCAATTTGGACTGAAGAAGATTGGAAACTGTATTCTCTGGATGACAAGGCAAAGAGTGTTCTGGCTAATGCACTGACAAATGAGATCTTGCATACTGTGATTGAGTGTCAATCTGCAAAAGAGATCTGGGATACTCTAAGTATTACATATGAGGGCACAGATCTGGTAAAGCAGCAAAAGAAGAATCATTTGAACAGATCTTATGAAAACTTCTTCTCTAAGAAGAATGAAACCTTGGCTGGTGTGTTTACCAGGTTTCACCGCTTGATTAATAACCTGCTAGGTGTAGGCATTAAAAAGAATGAAACTGAACTTGTGCTGAAATTTCTGGATGTGTTACCAGAAAAGTTCAATGAAGTAACTACAACACTAAGGGCTGGAGGAACATTACGTATGTATAACCTACAGTCCATATATGGGTTCTTGCTCAATCATGAACAGATCACGGAGCAAAAGAGAACTTCTCAACAACAACTGAAGGACTCTCTTGATAAAACTGATATTGAATTAGTTGTTAAATCTGAGACTGAGTCAGACTCTCAAACTGACCACTCAAGTGATGTTGTTGATGTTCAGACAATCACTGAGCAAATGGACATGCTAGCCAGAAGATTGAGAAGAGCTCAAAGGGGAAGAGGAAGATCTGACAGGGGCAAAAGAAAAAATTTCTTTTGATACCAAGAAAGCTGTGTGCTTCAATTATCAGAGGAAGGGACATATTGTTGTTGAGTGCAGATCAAAGAAGGTGAATCACCTTCAATAACTGATAAGAATTCTTACAGAGCTGATAAGTATAAGAAGAAATATACTCAGCTCAATAAAGGAAAGCCTGAAGACAAGCTCAATGCAAAAGGACTCTATGCTGAAACTTGGGATACAGAATCATCTACCTCAGATGATGATGATAAATGTCTGATGGCTCAAGAAGATGAAGAGTTTTCATTAGATGAAGTTGATTATGGTTTGTCTGAATCAACTTTTGAAGCTAACATGAAGGAAGCTGAGGAGAACAACAAACTTAGTGACTGGGAACCTTCTTCCATGTACAAGGCTGGTAATTTCAACTCTTACACCGATGAAGAAAAAGGTCTTGCATTTGATTATCTGCTAAATGATTTTAAGATCAGCCTTAAGTCTCAAAATGACCTCAAAGCTGAAATAGCTAAACTAAAAAATGAGGTTAAGGAAAATCAAACTCTCATTGATGTTGGTAGAGAGGAACAATGTGATCTTGAATGTCAAAGACACATTAATAAACTTCTAAGTGAAAAACTTCAGGAAGCCCAGGATAAAGCTGACCAACTTCAAAAGGTCACTGAATCATAGGGTAAGTCATCAAGGCTTGCTAAAAAGTGCATCAACCAACAAATCCCTAAATAGGTGCAAGTTGTACTTTAAGGTGACTATCAATCCATAGCGTATGCAGCTGAGGATGATGAGATAGCAAGTACAGATTCTAAGGAAGATAGACAACTGATTGAGTCTCAGAAGTCAGCCTCTAAAAAGAAACATGGTCAAAACCTTAAATACAATAAGTTTGTAAAGGTAAAGGATCATGGAAATGAGTGTTCAACATCTAAACAACATAGTAAGTCTGTGCTTGACAGATTAGGCACTCAGCCTATTCAAAGAACTTCTGTCATAGAAAGGCTGAATCCAAAACCTTTCAAAAGACAACACTCTCTATCTGGCTCAAAGAGAAGTTTCAAGAATAGGAAGACTACTGTAAGTCAGAGGTCATATCACAACAATGGTAAGTCCAAAGTTGTTGAAATTGGTAAGTCCAAAGAACTCAACAGTGGTAAGTCCAAGACTGTTGAAACTAGTAAGTCCAGGAAACATGACAATGGTAAGTCCAAAGTCATTGAAAAGAAGTTTGTTGGTCAAGCTTTAAATCAAAAGGATAATAAACCTAGATCTGACAAAGGTAAGTCCAAAGTCAATGAGGATCAGGTGAATCAACTTGCAAATAAAGTTGAGAAGTTATCCACAACCCATAATCCTAAAGGTGAGGATAAGTTCTCTAAAGGATTATCGGATGATCTATCTCCTGTAGTCATTGGTAAAAGGAAATGCTACAAGTGCAGAGGTAGAGGACATGAGGCCAAGGACTGTGAAAGTGAAAACTTAAGGCCTGAAAAGGAACAAGCTGATCAGCCTACACAGGACTCAACACCTGCTCAAGTTGACCAGTTAGTTCCAAAAGATGAAGCTGCTAAGTGCTCATCATCTGAACTTACTATGAAGTGGGTTCCCAAACAAAGCTAATTTGTTTAGTTTTCTTATCATGTGCAGGGTTCAAGTAAATGGTACTTGGATAGTTGTTGGTCCCTTGTATGAGAGAGTAACAATAAGCAACAGTGTGTAGAAGGGGGGGTTGAATACACTTTCTGCGGAAATTGAACAAATCAAAGAAAAGTGTTACACACAGTAAATCAAACCGCAATCAATCAAATGCTTTTATTAATCTGAAGATGATTACAATGCTTTGAATAAGAAGATGATTACAATGACTATCAAGTAAGCAACTCTTGATATATAACCACCTAATATAAATCTCTCAATTCTCTCAAACTTAGTTATCTATAATTAACATATAATTATAAATACCGACGACTCTCTAAACAAGATTTTCACAGATTGAATCAACACATGATTACTTACCAATATCACAACTAATGTGATTAATTCGAACACACGAACTTCTTTGGCAATCTGTGATTAAATCTTGATACTGAATCAAGACTCGTAACACATACGGTGAGGTGAGGTTTGGCTCTGCAACACTTAGTTTCTTTTGAATCAAAGTCGTACCTCTAAACTTATCAGGAGATAAGTATTTATAATCCTGTTTCTACGGTTCCTAACAAACTAGACTTAGCCTAATTCGCTAACTAACTTTCGGATAATCCGTAATCTTGAATCATGGATGATGACTGTGATGATGATGTGTGTCCATCTAAGAAATCATCACAAGCTCCAAGGGACTCTCAAGCTGAGAAAGATGATGAGTTCATTAATCTCTTTGGAGCTAATACTATTCAGACTGAAGATCTTGGTGATCAACAGTTTGATGACAATGCTGCAGTTGAGACTGAGAATGTAAGTTCACCTTAGAACTTTCAATATCACTCAGATCCCGAACCACAATCTCCTACTACAACTTTTAAATTCCTCAAAGATCATCCTCAAGATCAAATAATTGGTAATGTTCAAGAAAGAGTAATGACCAGATCGAAGGCAACAACAAACTATGTTGCTTACTTTGGTTTCCTATCTCAAATGGAACCAAAAAAGACTGAAGAAGCCTTAGAGGATGAGGACTGGATTGAAGCTATGCAAAAGGAATTAAATGAGTTTGAGAGAAAACAGGTATGCAGTCTTGTCCCAGCCCCTAAAGATCATACAATTATAGGCACTAAGTGTGTCTATATAAACAAAATGGACAAGGAAGGAGTGATTGTTAGGAACAAAGCCAGGCTAGTAGCACAACGGTATAAACAAGAAGAAGGAATCGATTATGATGAACCATTTGCCCCTATTGCTAGAATTGAAGCCATAAGGCTGTTCTTAGCTTATGCAGCATATAAAGACGTCAAAGTCTATCAAATGGATGTGAAAACTGCTTTCCTAAATGGAAAACTTCAGAAGGAAGTCTATGTGAAACAACTGAAGTGTTTTGTAGGGTATAAAACATATCATATAACATGCACAGCGGAATAAAACAAAAAAACCCCTCCAGTTATCTCATCTAACTTGTACAGAAACTAAAAGCTAGTAGGGAATATAAATTATACCTTTCAGCAGTAATCTTGATACCTCAATCCAGATAGCTAAAGGTAGAACATCGTTACTGCACCACCTCGAACTGGCTGCTAGACCGCCTCAGGATATCACCAAACTCGAACACGCGAGGCTTGCGTGTGTGTGTGTCGTCGATCGCCAAAAACAGAGACTCCCGGGGTCCTTTGTTGAGTTCGACGCAGAGGGGAGGAAGGAGAGGGGCTAGGGTTATCCTTTTACAACTTGTGTTAATCCTTATGATTCCTTAAGCCTTAAAAGGTTATTTATATTATAAACCTTATTAAAGCCCAAGCCCATTTAATTAAAGTCCAACTTTAATTAAACTATCACTTAATTGCATAATATATACCCTTTGACCTTTCTAATTAATTAATAACTATTAATTAATTGGTCCAATTAATATTTAAACTTAAATATTAATTTCCCTCTTTAAATTAATAAATAACTATTATTATTTTCCTTCTCAATAAGTAATTAACTAATTAATTATATTTACACACAACTCGGTAAAATCCAAAAGATTCTAAATGGGTGTGTAGCAGTGTGATCCTTTAGTGTCACATAGTATTGGACAAGATGATACATGTTATCTATCTCTGCACAGAATCTAACAGACTCCCATTTGTGCGAGATAAGTAACACTCCTTGTACTCGTTGGCCTAAGGAGGTCCCTAGCCAGACACTTAGGTTAACCAGACTATGAGATCTCTTACATCTAGAGATATAATCCACCCATTGGATTATCTAGGCTTTTCCTTTTTCATCGCGATATTCCGTAATGTGAGTATTAGACATGGAGCAGGGATCTTATTCTAAATACTCAGATTTTCTCGACTCTGATCTCGACACTCTGCAGTTACGGTTTACCGAATGAAACCTATCATTCTAACCGAGCGCGGCCACGCATTTTCAGTAGTCTTAACCATCGAGGTTCCCAGAAATATCTCTCCTAAAAGTAGGAGGTGCAAATCCCATCTTGACTATTTGCAATTTTATCATACAGCTTCCGCTGCACCTAGACATGCCCCTTATGATCACCCTGTTACGGCGTGACATTCGAACACGCTAAAGTACAGAAGTTACCATGCCCCAAACCAAATATCTCAGGTCTAAGGACAACCTATCAAGTTTACTTATGATGACGCTCCATGAAGTAAACTCGATGCGGATCACTCCCAATATTTATCCCCTGATAAATATCTATGAATATTTAGTCACAACCTTGTGCTTTTATTCATCCCAGAATAAATCATCAAATATCCATAATAGTGTTACCTCCCTAATGTGGCTCCTACTACATTAAGTAGCTACGGGCATTTAGACAATTCATCACTTGACTTGTCATGGATAGGTTAAAACATGCTAATAATAGACAACAAGAACAATTATGTAAATACCTCCTATTTCAATCCCGTGAAATGTAAATACATAATAAAAGAGTTTCAAGTCACATCTATAGTAATAATCAACAAACTTGAACTAGCTGCTATGTTCTAAGTACTGCATTCCTATAGAACTCGCATGCCTCTCATGCTTAGCTCTAGCTAGCGGCTTCGTCAACGGGTCAGCAACGTTGTCGTCTGTCGGTATCTTTTGCAGTCGAATATAATCTCTTCCAATAATCTCTCGAATGAGGTGATATTTCCTGAGTACATGCCTAGTCCGCTGATGATCTCTTGGCTCTTTAGCTTGCGCCACAGCCCCTGAGTTGTCACATAATATATCGATCGGTCTGGAGATACTGGCAACAACTCTAAGATCCGAGATAAATTCTTCAGCCAGACAGCTTCCTTTGCTGCATCACTTGCCGTAATATACTCTACCTCTGTAGTCGAATTTGCTATTGTAACTTGCTTCTGACTTTTCCAAGATATGGCTCCTCCATTTAGGGTAAAGACAAATCCTGATTGTGACCTAATGTCGTCCATGTCGGTCTGGAAACTTGCATCAGTGTAACCAGTCACACTGAGCTCATCCATTGAATCTTCATAAACTAGGAATTTGTCTTTTGTCCTTCTCACGTACTTAAGAATATTATTGACAGCTACCTAATGAGCTTCACCAGGATTTTGCTGATATCTACTCGTGACACTAATAGAATAGGCAACATCGGGTCTAGTACATAGCATGGCATACATGATTGACCCTATTTCCGAAGCATATGGAATCAATTTCATCTTGCCCTGATCTTGACTAGACACAGGAGACTGAGCCTTGCTCAAAATCGCGCCAGATTGCATAGGAATAAATCCTTTCTTGGATTCATCCATCTTGAATCTTTTCACGACTTTGTCAATGTATGTACTTTGACAAAGTCCGATAAGCCACTTAGATATATTTCTACATATCTTTATACCTAGTATATAAGCAGCTTCTCCCAAGCCTTTCATGTGGAAACATTTACCCAACCAGGATTTTACTCCTTGTAACACTGGTATACTGTTTTCTATTAGCAGTATGTCATCTACATAAAAGACTAGGAAGGTTACCACGCTCCCACTGAATTTAGTGTAAATACACGACTTGAACTCAGTTTTGGTAAAACCAAATTCTTTGATACGCTTATCAAAGTGTAAGTTCCAGCTTCTAGATGTTTGCTTTAACCCATAAATGGATCCGCAAAACCATCTGGTTGTACCATATATACGTCCTCTGTCAACTTCCCGTTAAGGAAGGCGGTTTTGACATCCATCTGCCATATCTCATAATCAAAATATGCTGATATGGCCATAAGAATCCTAATAGTCTTAAGCATTGCTACTGGGGAAAAAGTTTCATCATAGTCAACACCATGAGTTTGCGTGAAACCTTTTGCCACCGGCCTAGCTTTTAAGGTATGCACCTTTCCATCCATGTCTGTCTTCTTCTTAAAGACCCATTTGCACCCAACAGCTTTGCTGTGTTGAGGCAAATCCACTAACTTCCAAACTTGGTTGGCATACATGAATTGCATCTCTGCCTTCATGGCTTCTAGCCATTTCTCAGATTCTAAACCTGAGACAGTATCTTGGTAGGTGGTGGGTTCTAAAGATCCCCTTCGTCTTGAGCAACAAGGAATCCTAGATACCTATCTGGCTCATGACGTGGCCTACTAGATCTGCGAAGGTCTTGTGTTTGCACTTCCTCCTCAACTACAGACTCGGGTTGAGATTCAACAATTCTCTGTTGAACCACGGCTTCGATTATCGGTGGTGGTGTTATCTCTTCCTCTTCACTTTCTTGAAGCTCTATTTCTTTTCTTGGAGTTTCTGAGTTTACAAACTTCTCTTCCAAGAACACCCCTTTACGAGCAACAAAAACTTTGTTCTCATCTGGGTTATAGAAATAGTATCCCATGGTTTCCTTGGGATAACCCACGAAGATACACTTATCTGATTTGGGATTGAGTTTATCCGTGAATGTTCGCTTAACATACACCTCACATCCCAAAACCTTGAGAAAAGAAATTTTGGGCTTTTTCCCCGTCCATACCTCGAACGGTGTCTTTTCAACCGATTTAGTCAGAACCCGATTCAGCATGAACGCCGTTGTCTCGAGTACGTGCCCCCAAAACGACAAAGCCAATGAACTCCGACTCATAATTGATCGTACCATGTCAAGCAATGTACGATTCCTCCTTTCTGACACACCATTCATCTGAGGTGTATATGGAGGTGTGAGTTGTGAAACAATCCCACATTTTTTCAAATGATCGTCGAATTCCTGACTCAGATATTCACCATCTAGGTCGGACTGAAGCAGCTTTATCTTCTTGTCCCGCTAATTTTGTACTTCATTCTGAAACTATTTGAACTTGTCAAAACTTTCAGATTTAAGTCTCATGAGATAGACATAACCGAACCTACTGAAGTTGTCAGTAAAGGTAATGAAGTACCAGTATCCTCCTCTAGCTTCTGGAGTAAAGGGTCCACACACATCTGTGTGTATTATCCCCAGTAACTCACTAGCCCTTTCATTCTCACTGTTGAAAGGCTGCTTTGTAATTTTACAAGACAAACAAGATTCTCAAATATCACATGACTCTAAGTCAAATGGTTCTAGAATTCCGTCATCTCGGAGCTTCTTTATGCGTTTCTCATTTATATGTCCTAAACGACAATGCCAGAGATAATTCTGATTCAAGTTACTCTTGGATCTTTTACTTATATGATATATGTCTTTATTATCGTTATAGAGATTTAACATATATAGACAATTTTGCGGAATAGCTTTAAAATATAAAACATCATTTTTAAAACAAGAAATCACTTTGCTATTCATAACATAGTTAAAACCACAGTCTATAAGCAAATCAAACGAGATAACATTTTAGATTAGTCTAGGAACATAATAACAAGGTTCTAGTTCTAAGACCATGCCCGAAGGCAAACTAAGACAATATGTTCCTACAACTTCAGCACCAACCATGGAGCCTTCGCCTACCCGCATGTCCATATCTCCTTGTCTTAGCTTCCTACTTCCTTTGAATCCTTGCAAGTGATTGCATATGTGTTGACCACATCCGGTATCCAATACCCATGATTCATAAGAAGTAATAAGAAAATCTATCATAAAGATACCTGAGTCATTGGGCAAACCAATGTCTAGCTGATATATGTCGAGTGAGTGCTCGCATGAATCCTTTCTGCCACAGTCTGGGCAACAAATTTCTCCAAGCTCTTCCAACCAGTCATCTTCCTGCATAAGGTCCACAACTGTTGACTCTAGCTGCTTTGGACTCAACTCATCGCTGATGCACATAAGGATCTCGTGCAGCTCCGCGACGGTCATTTCAAAATCACCGAGGACGTACATTACCCTTCTCTGGTAATGGTTTGACAAAGAACCAAACAATAGCATAACTAGCTCATGTGGTTTTGATTTTGACCCAAAACTTTCATAGCAATCCAAGAGCCTTCTCATGTTAATGAGATGATCGCTAATTGGCTGGTTTTCATTCATTTTCGCTGAAAGAATTTCCTTCATCAGCAAGATACGACATATTCGTTCACTATACTTGAACTTACGCTCCAGTTCCTGAACGACCTCATAAGATGACTTCTCCCAGAGATCATCCGTAAACTCGGATGAAGCTGTGAGAATGAGAATTGACATAACGTCAGATTCATCAGCCAGATACTGATAGTAAGCGTCATACTTACTATCCTGGGCATCTACCCCTGGTCGTTCTGGAGGCAATGTCTCTATGATGTGAAGCTTTCCCTGTGCATCCAAAACATTCTTTAGATGCATCTTCCAAACAGCAAAGTTTGGACCTGAAAGCTTCCACTTGCAGACGATGAGGCTTAGAGATTCCTTAGGTGAATAAAACAGAATAACAGATAAAATAGACATCTACAGAAAAAGAAAAGATAAAACCGATTCAGTAATATGATTATATCTTCTAATAATTATTACCTTTTAAAAATAAATTATTAGACTAGGATCCATATTTCACATTTTCCGATGCAAGGTTTGGGCACTTCCCACCGGGACAATGCTATTTCTGGTACGTAAACCTATACCAATCGTATCCAACCTGGACACGACTCCTAGATCCGAGGGACATCGGCTACAAGAACCGTGCATGTTTTAGTCCCTCTAGTGCATTTTGGGTCGGGACTCCCGATTATCACCAAAATAGATCGCACCACCTAAGACAATGTGAACTCTGGCCGGGACTCCCGATTATCGCAGAGTCTTTCACACCCTCCCTTGCAATGGTTTGAACCCGAGTGCCCAAGGTTTTGTCACTTCCGATACCCGAGTACCGTTAACCAGGAAAGGTGTACCATTAGGTGGGTAGCACACTGATCTAAGATTTTTCTAAAAAGGATTTCAAAAGTTTTTGACGAGAAAAACCTTTTTGCCAGTTTTCTTTTAAACGACTGTTTAATAATTATCTATTATTAAAACCCTTGTTTTATTTCATTGTGAGAGTCACAACCACGCATATATATATAATATGTAAAGAAATAAAACAACCACAAACAAACTATGCTGACCACCACCTGCCGCCTACGCATATGGTAGCAGCGCAGAGGGCAGCCGACGCCGACCAACCAGCCGAAGCTGACCACCGACGCCGCCATCCTCGGTGGTTCCCGTCGCAAGCCGCCGCCGTCCACGGCAGTTCCACCGCGCCGGTTACTTCCATCGCAAACAATAATAATAAAATAAAAATTAAACCTTTAAACCCTTTTTATCAAAACCTATCATTATCCATTTTAAAAATCTAAACTTGATTTTCAAAAACACTTGGATAGATGAAAAAATGTTAAAACTTTGATAAAATATAAACCTATTCATCATGATAAAAGAGAAACCTACCTAGTTCCCTACGAGTTTAGAAGTGGCTCTGATACCACTGAAGTGTTTTGTAGGGTATAAAAACATATCATATAACATGAACAGCGGAATAAAACAAAAACCCCCTCCTGTGATCTCATTTAACTCGTACAGAAACTAAAATCTACTAGGGAATATAAATTATACCTTTCAGCATTAATATTGAAACCTCAATCCAGATAGCTAAAGGTAGAACACCGCTACTGCAACACCTCGAACTGGCTGCTAGACCGCCTGAGGATATCACCAAACTCGAACACGCGAGGCTTGCGTGTGTGTGTGTGTGTCGTCGATCGCCAAAAACCGAGACCCCCGGGGTCCTTTGTTGAGTTCGACGCAAAGGGGAGGAAGGAGAGGGGCTAGGGTTATCTTTTTGCAACTTGTGTTAATCCTTATGATTCCTTAAGCCTTAAAAGGTTATTTATATTATAAACCTTATTAAAGCCCAAGCCCGTTTAATTAAAGTCCAGCTTTAATTAAACTATCACTTAATTGCATAATATACCCTTTGACCTTTCTAATTAATTAATAACTATTAATTAATTGGTCCAATTAATATTTAAACTTAAATATTAATTTCCCTCTTTAAAATAATAAATAACTATTATTATTTTCATTCTCAATAATTAATTAACTAATTAATTATTCTTACACACAACTCGGTAAAATCCAAAAGGTTCTAAATGGGTGTGTAGCAGTGTGATCCTTTAGTGTCACATAGTATTGGACATGATGATACATGTTATCTATCTCTGCACACAATCTAACAACAACCTCCTGGATTTGTCAGTTCAAAGTATCCACATCATGTCTATAAATTAGATAAGGCTTTGTATGGTCTTAAACAAGCTCCAAGAGCTTGGTATGATACTCTGTCCAACTATCTACTATCAATGGACTTCACCAGAGGTAGTATAGATAAGACACTCTTTATTAAAAAGAGTAAAGGACAGGTTATTTTTGTACAAATCTATGTGGATGACATTATCTTTGGTTCTACAAATGAATCTCTGTGTGAATGGTTCTCTAAAGTTATGTCAAAAAGGTACAGATGAGTATGATGGGTGAAATGACATATTTCCTAGGCTTACAGATTCAACAAAATCCTGATGGAATATTCATTAATCAAAGCAAGTATGTTCTTGATTTGATAAAAAAATATGGTTTTAATTCTAGTTCAACCATGAAAATACCCATGTCACCAGCTATCAAGCTGAGCAAGGACTCAGATGGAAAGTCTGTTTGTCACTCTACTTATAGAGGATTGATAGGTTCATTACTCTATTTGATAGCTAGTAGACCTGATATCATGTTTGCTACATGTGTTTGTGCAAGATATCAGGCAGATCCTAAGGAATCACATCTTCAAGCTGTGAAAAATATCTTTAGGTACCTTAATGGTACACCAAATCTAGGTCTTTGGTATCCAAAGGACTCTGGATTTGAATTAGTTGGATTTTCAGATGCTGACTATGTTGGGTGCAAGTTAGACAGAAAATCAACAACTGGAGGATGTGAAATTCTTGGAGGGAAGTTAGTAAGATGGACAAGCAAGAAACAGAATTCAGTGGCTACTTCAACTGCGGAAGCTGAGTATGTTGCTGCAGGTAGCTGTTGTGCTCAAATCCTGTGGATGCAACATCAGCTTCAAGACTTTGGTATGAATTTCAAGAAAACACCCATATTTTTTGATAACCAAAGTGCAATAGCCATTACATATAATCTAGTCTTCCACTCAAAGAACCAAGCATATTGAAATTAGACATCACTTCATCAGAGACATCGTGGAAAAAGGTAAAGTTGAAATCAAATTTATCTCCACTGATGATCATTTAGCAGACATCTTTACAAAACCACTTGATGAAAACATGTTTTTGTATCTGCTAAGTGAATTGGGTATGCTCAATCCTTAGATAAGTGTCTAAGAATCTGAGCTTCAGCTTGACAAAGACTAAGTGTCTTAAGCTGGTGCACAATTTATAGATGAGTTTTCATAAACCGCCTACCTTGTCAGGCTGAGTGATAAGTTCACACCTTTGGTTTGTTCCAAACATATTTTGACTACTCAGTGTGGATAAAATATAAATTTGAGTTAGTCTCAAATAAAATTGACTAAGTGTCATTGATTCTGAGCTGTGTGCTCCACTCAAGCTGAGTGTCAATCTCAAGCTGAGTGCTCATATCAAGCTGAGTGCTTGACTTACGCTGAGTGATAAGTTTACTCAGCTTGGTGTGTCCACAACCGTGTTTTACTTACTTTGTGTTCTTAATTCATGCGCAATATATTTGAGTCAGTCTCAAGTTACGTTTTACACCGATTACGTATTAGTGTAATACAACAGTGTAAATAATATTTTTGTAAGTCAAGAATGTTATTTTACATACTTATCCGTTGGGAGTTGATGTGTTTCTACTCTATTACTGTTACATCAAGCCGTAATTTTGTTGGTGTAACGGATAAATAGGGATTCACAACGATAACTTTTCTCTTTCCTCAAATAGGTATATATATCGGTTGTAACCAAAATTTAGATGTTTACTCTTACTAAACTTCTGATATTCTCTCTATATCTTCTACAACAACCATTTTGTAAGTGCAATTCATCGTTCCATCGGTTGTGAAACCCTAAATCGCTTAGTGCGAACTAAACATTTACTCAATGTGAATCAAAACAATTTACGATGGACGGAACCATTCTTATTCTTGGTGATAGAATGGTAAGGGGTACTGCCTTAAAAAACAATGGATTGCCGCTAATCAAAATCAATAATCAACAGGCATGTCTGGCAATCCCTGAACGCAAGAGAAACATGGGATACGAAGCGTGGGTGGATTATATCTGCAAATGCCCACTGGCATTCGTTTTCACTGGAGCACCGCTACATGTGGTTCCTCAGCATCTACTGGAGTTTTGGTATACGTGTGTCTATGACCAGGACAGCGGCGAAATCCATGGCACGGTGCTGAATGGGGAGAGAACCATTGCTCTTACAGTGTAAAGGCTAAGGAAGGTTCTTTAACTTCCTCAATGTGGAGCATGCTGTGAAGAGGCAGATAGCAAGGTCGGTCCTACCCAGAATAGGTCACCCACAAACAGAGGGTGTTATAAAAAAGGCCACCTTTCCAACCGGATGGGGTTTTATGGTGTCCACGGTGATTCGTTCACTGGGTACCAAGGTTGGAGGACTGGATCAAGTGAATGAGTTTGAGATGCAGCTGCTCTGCAACATGTACTTTGCGAGGAATTTGGATTACGCGTAGCTCATCTTCAACAAACTCAAGGTCCAAGTGATGAAGACCACAAGGGATCTTCATGTACCATTCATAAGGTACCTGTCCTTGGCATTTGAAGCCGATCTGGGGACAACACTGTATGAAGCTGATTAGGATGTGTTCCTAACACCAACACTCAGCTCAAAGATGTTTCACAATGACATCTTTCCAGAGCAGGAGGGTCTTAGTGATCCTATGTATTGGATGGATGAAGAAGCTTCATCAGAAAGTGAAGTAGAGGGATCAAATCAAAAGGGAGCAGCTCAAGTTGATCAAGAGGTTCAAGCTGAGCACCCTGCTCAGGCTGACCTAGCCGATATTCAAGCTATTTCTGGTAAGATCTTTCCACTTTCTTCTTCTTCTCATTATTCTCCATCTACATTTGGAGACAAGACTGTAGTAAACCCAACTCAGTCTAACCCATCTCCTCCACCTTCATTCCATCATAAATCCCACTATGAAGCCAACCTTGATGTGCGCACTGCTGCCAAGGTAAATCTCCAAATCTATAATAGGAAAACTGCCAAAAGTGGTACCACACCTAAAGGTATCACTGGAGCTGAAGTCACATTGACTCTTCCACAGGCAGGAGTTGAGGGGGAGACACCTTCTCTTAAGGTGCCAACCTCAAGGCTCATTTCAACCCAACAGCCTAAACCGGGTGTGGTGTCTACTCAGCCCACACTCTCCAGAGCCATGGGAGAGCCTACTTCTGTGCCTGAGTAGACACACTCAGGTTACATTGAAAAACTGACCAATCCCCAGGGTCAATCACCCCCCTCTAACCTAATCAGTCAACCACCAACCCATACACATCACGTGTCGAGCCCAATTACTTCTCTTCACTTCTCACACTCTTCAGCACGACCTGTCAATGATTCATCTACATACCAAGGTGTGTAGGGTCCAAACTCTGGTGCACATGATTTTGAGGGTATTCACCAACCCTTGAATGATGTACCCAAGTCCCAAACTACTAAAGCTGACTTGGACGACCTATTGAACTTCATTAAAGGTCAGTTTGACACGTTGCATCTCAAGAGAAGAGAGACAAAGAAGCATATGTTGATGATGCTAGATTCTCTGGATGAGGACGTGCTGAAACTAAAATCTACAGTGGCTGCCCTAACACAACAACAACAGACTTCGAACCCTATTGATGATGACAAAAATGAGGAGAAGGTTCAAGAGGCAGAAGTTGAGTCCGTTCAAGCTGAAGCTTTGTTACTACTAGCTAAGGGAGCAGAAAAGCCAACTCAGATTGAGGGGGAGGAAGAAAAGGAGATATAAATTGAAACTGAGCTGACTGAAAAAGCAAAAGGGAAAAGACATGTAGTAGTCAGTTCAGATGATTCAGAACCCCCCAAGCAGAAAAGAAGGAAGATGAATCTTAGTGAATCAGCCTCAAATGAAGACTCTGCAGACAAGATGACTTTACAAAAAAGAGCCTCTATGTTGGCAGTAAGAAGGATGGATCAACAAGATGCTGACCAGCTTGGGATGTCAATCAACGAACTAAGAAGAAGGCAAATGAACATACAAGCTGAGTTAGCATATGAGAAAGAAGTAAGGGAATAGGCTTGGGCTGAACAGATCGGAAAGCAGAATGAGGAACTAGCAAAACTCAGACTGCCTATTGTGCCCAAAGAGGAAGAAGTAGAGGAGCTTCCCGTTGAGAGTCAACAAGAGGAAGAAGATATAACTTAATGTTATACCAAGAAACACTTCTCCTCTCAAATCAAATCACTCAAGCTGAGCTCAGTCTAAGGGATAGTCATTCTAGAGTTCGTCTTAAGAAATGGTGAAACACCTTCCCTGGAGCTGAATCAACCTCACATACTGGGATATGAAGAATGGAAGCAAGTAGCTATACTCATTAAGAAGATGGAAAAGTCCTCTGCTAGAAATCAAGTAAAAGATGAAATACTAAGGCTGCTTGCAAGAGCTGATGCGATGGAAATCATACCCTGATCTGAAATAGCAACCCTACTGACTTCCTTTCACAAAATTGGGAAGAAAAAGTTATCAAAGCCAGCTGGATTAGCAAATGCAAACAAGTACAGTCTAGATCGTCCTGAAGGCATGGAATTTAAAGAAAATACTTACGTTGAAAAGCCTCATAAATGATTTATGTACTTAGATAAACATGGTGAATAATGCTTCCAGTCTGATGCAAGTATATATACATGTGGGGTATCTCAAGTGTTTGCTCTCAAACTACTGGTGGCAAAGACTGAACAAAATGCCAGGTTTAGATACAGATTAAAGAGAGCTATAAGATCACAAAAGGGTTAGCTTCAATACTTGCCAAATCTACAAGAACTTCTTGAAGAACTCAACAAGGAGATTAAAGAGTTTAAAGAGCTGCATCCTGAATAGATTAGTTCTATTTGTAATTATTAAGATTAGTTCTAATAATTTGTAAGCACTAAGTGTGCATGATCTTAGTGATCAAAATTTTGTACTCTAATATGTTCAATGAATACTAGTATTAGTTTCATATGTTCAACTGTTTATGATATGTTCATAATTCTTAGTCTGATTAGTTCAACTTGAATGAATATTTTGATTAGTTCATATTCATTATTATGATTGGTTGGTATGTTCAACTTATAACTGATAAGTTCAATTAATATTTGATAAGTTCAAAAATTAAAATCTTGATAAGTTTAAGATTTAAAACATAATTCTATTAAACAAACTTAAGAACTATTTCATGGTTTTGTCATCATCAAATAGGGGGAGTTTGTTGGTCAATTGATCTCATCAGTTGAAATTTGATGAGACAAAGTTAAGTTTGTAAAATATGTTCTAAATATAACTTAAACAGAATTATGAAGCTTGATTAGACTGAGCACTTATAGTGTTTCAGACTGAGCATAAGCTGAATATAAGCTGAGTGTATGTTTGATCAACTTAGACTATATCTTAGTAGGATTATCAATGTGTTTGATAAGCTGTGTGTGTCACCTAAGATATAAGTTGAGTATTCAACCTGATGCGTTTCGAGCTGACTGACTCAGCTTATAGACTGAGTCAGCTTAACAGAGTTGCTAAGTAAGTTCTAGCTAACTTTTATGACTTCTAAGGATGAGTTAGTCATAATACGTGTTAGTACATGTTTGATTTCGGGTTTGTTCTCGAAGAACTCAACTTGATGAGTTTCAAGCTGAGTAACTCAACCCGACTAAAGAAGTCAGTTTAAGAGAATTTAAATATGATTTAAATTTCTTTTATCTCTTTATATCTACGGCAAGGATAAGAAGATTCCAGAATCAAGATTGAAGATTGAAGACTCAAGATAAGAAGATTCAAGATTCAAGATTTCGGGTTATCCGTTAGTTTGTTAGTAGATTAGGATAAGTTCTAGTTTGTTAGGATCCGTAGGAACATGATTATAAATACTTGTCTCCTGATAAGCTTAGAGGTACGAGTGTCGGACTCTAATCTCACCTCAACCTATTGATCGTATTTGTTACGAATCTTGATACACAGTTTGTAAGTTCAACGTGATCAAGAAATTCACAGATTGCCAGTTGTTCGTGTGTTCGAATCTTCACGTCTGTTGTGAAGTTGGTAAGTATTCAATCTGTGAATAAATCCTGTCTAGAGAGTCAGTTCGTATCTATAATCATAAGTTGATTATAGATAGCAAAGTTTGAGAGATTTGATTTACATTAGGTGTTTACATATCAAGTGTTGCTTACTTGATTGTTCCTGTAATCATCTTCTTATTAATGAAAGCAAAGCATTCGATTATTTGTGGTTTGATGTGTGTTAACACTTTTTATTGATTTGTTCAATTTTTCGCATAAAGTGTATTCAACCCCCGTCCTACACATTACTTGCTTGTTGTTCTTCTCACCAAGGGACCAACACACAGCTCTAACAAGAACACACACACACATACATACACACACACACACTAACACAGATGAATAGAACAATATTTGGCTCCTCTTGGGGGCTGAACCCTAACTAACTTATATGTACCCATTCCCTTCAAGGCCAAACCCAAAAGCTTTTATCCAAATCTAAGCCCACAACACAATAAATCCTTTACTTACAAAATCATACAAGCCCAAAAATTGATGTAGTTGGTAGTGTTTATGTTTTTTGTCTCGATTGTTAAAAAGGCCTACATAGGCTGCGTATAGGTGTGCTAGCCATGTAGCGCCTCCTGTTGAGAAACACGGACCGTGTAACAGGCCGTGTACTGCCCTTGTTTTAGCACATGCCATGTAGGGATTGTATAGACCATGTATAGTTGAACTACACAGGTAGTGCATTAGTAAACACGGGTGATGTAGGGTTAGAGTACATATTGGATGTACATGGCCTGTGTAGGTCGTGTACTAAGGTCGTATATAAATATATGGGCCATGTACTAGGCCGTGTAGATCACTAATAGAGTCTTATTTGAGTAGTTTGAAATCTGAATTTGAGTACAATTTAATTGTAGGTGATCGTTGACAAGTATGTGCTCACTACCTTGCTCATGACGGTGAAATAAGATAATAATTAGTTCTCGAGGTGAGAAACACCATCCTTAACTATATATAAGATGTATGATTGTGATGTATGATTGTGATAAATATGAAGAGTGTGGAATAATGTCATGATATTTTCATAATAAACAAATAAGATATTTTTCTTAATAAGAGAATATATGTGAGACAACACACGACCTGAGTGTCAATTTAGTACTTTGAGTACTTTAAATAAAGAGATAGCAGAACAACTCTTAAAATTTGATAATTATAGATAATATTTGCATGTAACATGTGTTATTACATTCAGACATATAAGTAAGTGTATAATGTGCTTCTATGCAATTAGGTGAATAAGATATATGATGTATAAGATGTCCGTGTGGCAATCGATATGCTTGAGTTGCAATAGAGATGGCTCAGTGATAACCGAGATGCATGAGTGGTAATAGAGATGCTTGTGTGGCAATAGAGATGCCTGAGTGCCAATAAAGAAGTGGCAATAGAGATTTCCTAAGTGGCAAATTATTAGCCTGAGTGGCATATATTAACCTAAGTGGCGTTATGAAAGTCTAATTGAAAAACTATTAACGTGAGTGACATTATGATGGCATAAGTGGTAATTGATTATTATAAATAACGAATGTTATGATATATATTAGAGATTATGTTGATGTTTAAATAATTAAGAGTTGTATGTTTAATGATTGGTTTGTTAAAGAATATGTGTTCACTAAGCTTCGTGCTTATCAGTCTTATGTTTTCCTCTTTGCAAGCTCTGGTAGAGAGAAGGCTCCAGTCCGAGGCTGATAGCTCGTGATTTCCACTTGTTATATATATATTTTGAAACTTTAAAATAATTTTGAGAAGTAGTTTATAATAGTGTAAACTCTCGTAAAGATGTTTATGTAAAAACATTTGGGTCTTTACAGGTGTTCATCTTCATTGGTGACAATGGTCTTACAGTGTAAAGAGAGAGAGAAAACTCGAGATGAGAGACAAAGAGAGAGAGAGAGAGACAACTTGAGATGAGAGAGATATGGTGAACGACGGGGATGGTTGAGAGAGATGTTGATAGTTGCGACTTCTTGGACGATGGTGGTGTTGTTATATGGGTCCTACAGAGGAGAGGGAGCTTGAGATGAGAGAGACAGAGATGGTTAGAGACGGTGGCGGACGGTGGTGGCTGTGGACGTTAGTGGTGGCAGCAAACCGACGGTGGCCATCTCTCAAGCGGCAGCGGCGGTGGTGGTCTTGCATGATACATACATACATATATATATATATACATACATATATATATATATACATATATATATATATATATATATATATATATATATATATATTTTTTTTTTTTTTTTTTTTTTTTTGAGAGAGAGAGAGAGAGCGCGCTTGAGATGTAGATAAAGCGACTAATAAGAGTTTAAAAAATAGTTTTTATTTTTTCAATTTGGGTTAAATTTGGAAAACAAAAAGACAAAATCATTAGTTTACTCTAATGAAAATGAAAATTAAAAGAGGAAGGATAAATAGGTTATCAAGTAAGTTTCTCTCCAATTTTTACATAGGGTTGAACATATTTATCAAAAAATCTGTATCAATAACAAGTATTTGGTTTTGTATTCGATTACAAGAAACAACAATCTAAGTTTATGCACTTTTGGGTTTGGTCAAGTTCTCGTAGAAATGAGGGTATTTAGTTAGAATTTTTGATCCCCGTTTTTTGTTGGATATCTAATTCAAAAAAACTCAAATATTTCAATTTGTTACTTTCGGGTCATTCGATCCGGTTCTACTACCAAGCTCTCTCCTACTTTGAAAATCTAAAATTTTACCTTTCTTTGTAATTATTCATATTTCATTGAATAACCATTTTTAAAAGATATTTAAGGGATTCCTATATAAAGGTTCTAAAGAGTCTATTAGAAGCATAGTCAAACAAGTTGCAGTTGAAGGACTCTGCAGCAATTAGCTTCCAAACCTACCCACCCGTGACAACGATTAATAAACCAACGCCATTTCCGCGCCTAGCAGTTACTACTCACACACACACACACACACACATACTCACTCTCTCTCCCCTCTCTTTTCCTTCAGTTTTCATCACAATTTTGCTATCTTTTTCTCTTGTTATGAAATCGATCGATAGCAACATGATTCAGATCAAGCCACGATCACGCTGAATCCATTGTCTTCATTCCAGGTTTTATCACTGATTTGCATTTCTGTTTTAGTCGCGTAATCATTACGTAGCTTCATTGAACTGATTTTTGCTTGTTTTTATAGATTGAAGAACAGAGATTTGATCTGTTTTCCGTTTGAAAATGGGGAAGAAAGGGAGTGGTTGGTTTTCCACCATGAAAAAGGTCTTCAAACCTTCTAACAAGGATTTCAATGAGAAGGTCAGTTGCTGTTTTTTCGATTTTTATAATTTTAATTGTGGAAATCGTACAAACATGTCAATTTTTGTTCGTTTTTCGAGTATGAATATCAAGTTCTACAATGGCGATGGTGAAATTTTTGCAAATGATAGTTTGATCTCTTCGTACCACAATTTCGACCGACAGAAATGAAATGTTAGAATCAATGATAGGATTTTTTTGACCAATTTAGCAGTATGTGGAGTTTAATGGAGTGTGAAGGTTAAAGGATGGAGTTGTATAGATAGTGGAATGCTGATGTGACAATCCATTAAACTCATTAAGGGTTGTATGGACTGTGAATGCTCTAAGGTGTACGTGTGTTCAGTTACAAAAACAATGATGAATTTCTTTAATTTTTCTTTCATTAGGTGTTAATCACCTACTTAAGGTATTTCTTGGGAGGAATTTAGATTTTGGATTAAATAATATTGCTTTTTCTGTAATTCAACTTTTATCATTAATCATGTGATGTATGTCCTTTTTGTTTTTCTTAGAGGTTCACATTTACTAGTATGATCAATTTGGTCCCCCCACCCCACCCCACCTTGCAATTTGTAAAACTTAATGAGATATAACAATCATGCCAACTATGGTATCACATCATGCATGTCCCTTCATCATGTGCTGCTTATGTTTCATCACAATCACCAATAATCCCTTAATTCAGATGCTAATTTCCTTAATGGAAGCATATATTTGTAGAATTTATTCAATTTTTTGGGAATATAATATTTAATCAAGTTGTAATCATGTCTAGAATCTATTTCGCAAGGAGAATGTTGTCGATAAACGGCAAGAAGATACACCAGAAGTTGTTACATTCGAGCATTTTCCATCTCCAGATGTGACCAATGAGGAAAGTGATGGTGATCAGTTGTCTCAAGTTGGTGAAGATCGGAATCATGCTATTGCTGTTGCAGTGGCCACAGCTGCTGCAGCTGAAGCCGCTGTTGCTGCAGCTCATGCCGCAGCTAAAGTTGTTCGTTTAGCGGGTTATGGGCGCCAATCTAAGGAAGAAAGAGCTGCAATTCTCATACAATCATACTATAGAGGATATTTAGTAAGTATATGCCCACTTATTCCAAAATAAATGCAATAATTTCCTTGTAGGGTTGTTTCAACATAAAACAAAAATTTGTTGTCGGCATAAATTCTATCTTTTGATCAACAGGATCCCCTGTATCTTGTCGTAGGTAAAAGGGCATTCATTTCGATATACATACTCCATCTACGTATTGAAGTATTATCATTAATGCCACCTATATATTAAAATTGATTTAAATGCCAACAAAATATGAATTACTTTCCTCTGACATAAAAACATTTGCTGAAAATATGTAAAATATCCCTAACTTTAAAGTGTTTATCATATCTAAATTTGTTAAAAAAAATGTAGATAAATCTACTAAAAATAATCAAGTTTCAATGAATATCTATAACACTTATGATTTAGATTCATGGGTGTTCTTGTAATAGTTACAACTCTATACATTTTCCTATTCGAGTGCCGTATTGATATGGGTCATGATTTGATTGTAGGCTAGACGGGCATTAAGAGCATTAAAGGGACTCGTGAGGTTGCAGGCACTCGTAAGGGGCCATAATGTTCGAAAGCAAGCACAGATGACCATGCGTTGTATGCAAGCCTTGGTCCGTGTGCAGGCAAGAGTTCGTGCACGCAGACTCGAGTTGACACATGAGAAACTTAATAAGAAAGATGGGAAGGTGATTTCACCAGCAAAAGCAAGAGAAGATAGAAACCAAAGCATGGAAAATAATATTAAAGAAAATACTTTGAGAAAACATGATGCAGAAATGAAAAGAGAACGAGCTCTTGCTTATGCTTTTGCTTACCAGGTTGGTATGCATTATTATGATGTTTTCGAGTTTGCTTTAGCTTTAATTCACTTATATTGCAATTTTAAGAAAACCAATCATTGTAAGTGGCACTATACTAGTACCACGCAAGTGACAATTTAATTATAATGTATATTTAAATGTCAACAATATCCTACATTTTTATTAATTATTATTTATACTTATACTTGCTAAATACAATAAATGGACAAAATTATGCTAGCAGGTTGACCGGCCCAGCCGGTCATAACATATAAAATTACTCTTTTTGAGTTTAATAGGGCCAGATGACTCTGGACCGGAAATTGTCAAAAACCTGGTATTAGCTTACCTGCTTTAGGGACTGAGTCTCGGGCCAACTGGTCCGACCGTCCGGGTCGACTCGGGTCTTAAAACATTCATTAAATGACCTATTTTCTTTTCCATGTTTTAAGCTTGCATTGTGATGTTTGCGTTTACTAAGTTAGTTTTTTCGAACAACAGCAAGAGCAGCAACAGCATTTCTTGAATCCGGATTCTAATAGCACGGTGTTGTATCCCAATGATCATGGAAAACAACAATGGGGATGGAATTGGCTCGAGAGTTGGATGGCATCACAACCCTACCATACACGCCCTGTCGGGCCCCATGAAGGATCCTACTTAACTATAGGGACAAATGACGACGTGTCTGTTAAAACAGTCGAAATGGATCTAGTCACACCTTTGAGCTCAGAGTATATCACTACAGGTAGACTTAGTGGGGAGACACTCGACTCGGCTCAACACTCGCAGTCAAAACGTCAGTCAAGTTTTGACCAGATCCCAAGCTATATGGCCCCAACCCAATCAGCCAAAGCGAAAATCCGGGCTCAAAATTCAGGAAAGCACAAAGGCCAACCCACGAAGAAAGGGGGACATGCTGACGGACTTTCTTTTGACACATCAAGTTCTGGAGGTAATCCATCTTATCAAATCCCACGAAGCCCAAGCCCGAACCCAAAAGGATATATTAATGGGACTAATGGCGTTCGATGTCATCAGTCTAAATGGTCCACGGGCTACAGCCCGGATTCCAGTGGAGGTGATGATGGGTCAACCGGTCGATATGGTTGGAGGCACCATTTTGGATAATTATGGTATACTGACGGTAATAATTAGCCTCTCTTTTGAATGGTTACTGTGTGATAACATTTTCCTTGTCAAAGTTGTCAATACATGTTTGCTTGTTGCCACTTTTATTTATAAGTTTATGTTTACCTTTATTAAGTTGAATTGTAATAGATTTTTGTTAATGAAAGTATGTTAAACTGTAGATGTATAACCAAATGTCAAAGTTTTAAACTTGAGTGTTTTTTAATTTTACTGAGTTAAATCTTGCATAAGGTGTTAGGTGTCATTTTGTGTTACTTACTGTCGCTTCACATATATTACATGTTTTAACTGTGAAGGTTGAGAGGTATGAACACAAAGGAATTATTATGTTTGAATTGGATTGCAGCAAATCAAGTTTTATTAACTTAGGAGTCAAGAACTACCTATGTTTGATATTTACTCGCACATAGATATATACACACTACAAGAAAAAAGAGATTCAGCCACCAACACTTTTAGCGAGGACATTTATCCTTGCAAAAAGCCTAGTAAATGACAAAATGGCGACCTTTATGACATGGGTGAAAGGTGTTTTTCTTGTAGTGAAATTCAAATGATACAACTCCTCATGGTTGTCGGTTTGAGAATAACTACTTTTTGACTTTCATTTTGTAATTACCAAATACCAAGTAATAATAACTAAATAATTCTAAGTCTAGCATGTACAAACATGCCCTCGTAAGCTAGACTTACTCCGTACAACCGTAGAGTTCTTTGAATCAATTAAATATATCTAACTTGCAATGCGGTAAGTATGTCCGTAATGGTGTTGGTGTTAGGATCGAGATACCTAAAACCAGCGTTAGAATAATACGGAAACAGAAAATAAACGAACACGAGATATAACGTGGTTCGGTCCAAACACGACCTACGTCCACCGGCAGGAACATAGACTTCTTTATTATGACTCCAGAGATATTTCAATTTACACATGTGACTTACCCTAGCCTTGGTATTTATAGGTGAAAAACTAGAATTCTAAACCAACTCAAATAACATGAGATAAGCTTAAATTGCGAACTCCTTGGCCGTAGGCTTCCAACTTAAATACAAATATGATAAACTCTAGATAAACAATTATCACCAATTTGAATTTAAAAGGCAATCCACATGACGTGTCCTAATCTCCTCGAGGTGCGCCAACAACAAGATTAATCCAAGCATGCAAGTTTTAATTCTCATACCATGCATTAATTCCATGCAATAATTCCATGCACACTTTTAATTTCGATACGCCATGCACCTAATATTTTCCCGGAATTCAAAACCCGTTTATCATAGCCTTTCGCCGTGTACGCCGAGCACCTATTCTAGTTTCAAATACCCCGCTAATCAAGTCATACCCAACAATCTCCCCCTTGACTTGAGTACCCCTCAACCAGTCAACCGAGATCCGACAATCTCCCATGACCCGAGTCTTCAACCGTCAACCGTCATCACCAAATAACCGTCTCTCATCTGCCATCCTCCCCGAAGGGACTACCTCCTTGTCCGCGCCACGAAGTCCGACACCGCGTCGCGCGACTTATCCGGAGACCAACTCCACCCGTTTCGTCTCGACTTCGTCAGGTCAATTTTCTGCTCCAAGTTCGGTACAACCGCCGTTCCACTCACAGAACTGCCCTCCAGAACGTAAATACCACGTCGCAGCCTGCCATGCATTATCACTCGAGCATCCCGAGAAACCTTCAGTCTATCCCCTTTACCAGAATATTCATATTCATTCTTGGCCAAAGTACCAAGAGAAATCAGATTCTTCCGAAGATCAGGAATATACTAGCAATTAAACCGCTTGACCGCTCCATCATGCAACTTAATCTGCACCGTACCACTACCTTTGACACTCCGAATCCCATCGTCCCCCAGCTTCACCTTACTGTTCCACTTCTTAAAGGAAGTAAACAGATTACGTGAGAACGCCATGTGATGAGATGCACCCGTATCAAATATCCAGGTATCTACAGGACTACTATCTGTGCATGCAGTCAAAGCATCGCCTATGTCGCCATCTTCCTGAACCACATTACCATCTCCCCTTTTAGGACAGTCTCTCCTCATGTGACCAGACTCCTTACAGTAATAACACATTACCTTTCTCGTGGATTTTGTTTCCGAACGCGACTCCCCCAGTCCACCCATTCTACCATGTGTCCTTCCCCTACCTACGTATAGACATGAACCGGACTCCCCTTCATTACAAGAAACCTTAAGCTTGAGTTCCTTCGACAACAAGGCATCCTTTACTTCAGCAACAGAAATTGTTGACCTACCATACATCATGGTATCAACAAAATTCTCATACGAATGCGGTAGTGAACACATCAAAATCAGGGCAAGATCTTCATCATCAATTTTAACACCTACAGCCTTCAAATCAAAGGTAATACGGTTAAAATTATCCAAATGATCTTTTACCTGAGTACTTTCTGACATCCGGAGGGTATACAACCTCTGCTTCTGATAAATCCTATTCGTGAGGGTATTCTTCTGATACTTTTCACATAGCATCTCCCACAGACCTGCAGCCGTTGTTTCATCCACCACCTCCCTCAATACCTCATCAGCCAAACACAGCAAAATCGCCGAATACGCTTTTGCTAGAACGTCTCTCTTAACATCCTCTTTCATCTCCTTCGGAAGTTTATCTTCTCATTCTAACGCCACCGCGCAACCCTGTTGAACCAGAAGAGCCTTCATATTTACCTTCCACAACGTGAAATCTTTTGAGCCATTGAATTTCTCCGAATCAAGCTTTAAATATGACATCCACACAATCAACAAATACGCGAGCCCGGTGAACAGAACCGTGGCTCTGATAGCACTTGTTAGGATCGAGACACCTAAAACCAGCGTTAGAATAATGCGGAAACAGAAAATAAACGAACACGAGATATAACGTGGTTCGGTCCAAACACGACCTACGTCCATGAGCAGAAACAAAGACTTCTTTATTATGACTTCAGAGATATTTCGATATACACATGTGACTTACCCTAACCTTGGTATTTATAGATGAAAAACTAGAATTCTAAACCAACTCAAATAACATGAGATAAGCTTAAATTGCGAACTCCTCGGCCGTAGGCTTCCAACTTAAATACAAATATTTACAATCATCCCATTAAATATTAAGTCTCAGTAGCGAAAGTTAATAAATAAATACTTAGATAAAATAAATATGAAACGGAATCATCTCGCGCTGCTGTCACGCTGGTGCCTTGCCCTTATCCACGATCGATGGTCCTGAAAAAAATTTAACATCAACGGATAAGCTAAAATCTTAGTGAGAAATAAATCACCCATACCTCATGTTCATCGCATAGAATCACGTATCTGCACATAAGGGCTACTCGGCAAGGCCCACTCGGCCAAGATGTCTAAAGACATCCAAATCAGTTGGTCCCCTCGACCTTGATACCTTAGGCATCACATAACCCCCTCGGTTATCAAACAACAAATAAACAGGTATCACATCAAATAACGCATACACATTTACAAATACATCACACATATTCAAATACATCATAAGATAAGAGTTAGTGAAACTCACCTGAATAACAGCACAAAAGCACAACACAGTAAAGCAGTAGATCTGCGAGTCACAACAGTTCACCAGTAACAACCTATAATTATGGTACATCGTTTTAGGTAAAAGATATAGTTGGTAAGATTACTTGATGCCTAATTAATCCGTCAAGATACTATAAGTGTGATGAAGATGCACATTGGGCCCAACACATCACATTAGGCCCAATTCCTCGGCAACCCACCAACCTAATCTAGTTCTACCAACACTTTACCACAAGCTTGTCTAACTAAAAGCATACTAGAATGTAAGTATACTCCCAAGAAATCTTCCAAAAAGATGACAACAAGATAAAAGCTCTTTAATGACAAAACGGGTCAAATATCACAACTTTGACTCTAACGAATTGAGCCCCAAACGACGTTTTTAGATAAAACTTTCTAAAGAAAACTTGTAACATGAGGAGTTCAACTGCAAAAGTTGAAGTCCTAACTCCAAAAGACGACAAAAGTCAACAAAAGTCAACAAAAGTCAAACTTGCAACTATTTTGACCCAAATCTGATTTCCATCGCTGGCGCTATTATATTTTAAGTTTAAGAAACATGTCAAGGGTTATTGGATAGTGCAAAGACCAACCATCTAGTTAATTCGTGCGTTTCTTTACTTAACGGGTCAATTTTACCCGTTTCAAGAGGACTTGTATAAATTAACAATTTGCCCACCTTTGGCATCCATAAACATTTCCAACAATATAAATTTACAATAACTTCTACAACCATGTTCAAAGTCGATTAGAATAGTTACTAATCTTAAGGTTCATTTTATTTATAACATTCCAAGTTCTAGCGATTCAAGTGTGCAAGTCTAACTTGCTATCCAACTTAATCAACTACTTAGTGGTTCAAACATGATAACCACTTTGAATTTTAAAAGAATGAACTGATTTATTATTCAGAATCAATTAGCCATTTGTGGTTTAACACAATGAATCAATTTGTGATTTAACTATCAAACCAATTTGTAATTCAACACTTGAGTCCAATATGTGATTCAACCAAAACAATTAATTTTCAAATTCTAAGATGTAACTGTTTGTCCCAAGTGATTTAGGTATCAAGATCTATGGATGGAATGTTGACAAACTAATCAAGAAGATGAGAGAATATGAATAAACACCATGAAAACACACACTTAAGGGTGTTTACATTTTTCATCCTCTAAGTTTCTAATTAATATAAACTTCACCAAAAATTTAATCTTCTATTCTATACAATATTTAATTCTAACAATCTCCCTTTATGTATATAAAATAGAAGATGTTGGTCTTTTCAGCATCATACGATCTTTAATAATCTCCCCTTACAAATATGCAGTTTTCTTTGTGCATTTTTTAAAAGCTTTAGGGACGGGACTTGAATTGAATCATCAGTCTTGGATTTGATGTCTTTTGAATTGTCTTCTCATCTCGAGCATTAAAACTTTTTGATTTTAAGAATAGTCTTTAAGAATAGTCTTCACTTTAAAATCTTGACGAGAACTTGAATTTTGAACGCACGCCGAAACATCCTTTTTCTTTCGTTTTTTGATTCTCACTAGTTACCTTAGGTTATTCAACCTTTGGTTGTATGAACGGTTTAGCATATAGTGGTTTTTAGCCTTCACGATCTAGAGCCTTTAAACAAAACGATTTAGGAAGAATATTTTTTTCTCCCCCTTGAATGTAGCTCTTGATCTGGTCTATTTCTTCAAAACTTATTAAAATTTTCGATTAAGCACTTTACTGTTCTGAACTTGATAGCTTTCTCCATCATGTAAAAACATATAATTTCTTCTTTAATCTCTTCTCGTTGCCCCCCCCCCCCCCCCCCCCTCTTTACTTGACAAATAATGATTTTTCTAAGTGTAGCTTTGTTTGTCTCCCCCTCAACATATGACTCTTTTCTTCTTGTATCAGCTCAAAATCAACTGAATTAAGTATAAAAAAAATTCTCCCCCTCATGATGATCAGGATTTCTCATGAACATTATGATGGGGTTTCAAGAACACAGCCGAAGCTAAAGAACAACATGCAAAGCTAATGGTACAAACATACAATGCATAAAAACCCCATGAATGGACCAAGCTCTATAGCTATTGTTTGCAACATATAAAAGAGAAGGAAAGTGAGGTATACCCTTGGTGAACTTCTAGAACAAAGTAAAGGATGAAGGTGATGACTAGAAGCTCAAACCGAACTCCACTCTATTGTTGATCCACCCCGGGTATGCTCAATCCACAAGTACTAGCTTGCTTATATGGACTTCAATGACTTGAATCCACACCAAGAACAGCAACTCTCCCTTATGTTCTGGACAAAAACCCACAAAAACTCTAATATGAAGCCAAGAAAGCTCTAAGTGTGTATAAGTATCAAGTGTGTCAAGAGAACGTAAGGAGAGGCAAGGGATGTGTTTTTAAAGACCCAAAGGTGCCATTTGATCTCCCCTAAACCGGCCACAAGGTTTCACAAAAGAAAGCCATGCATTGGCTAGAAAAGGAGGTGGAAACAAAATGATTGCATGCAATCTGACACGGGATTGTGGCGCGAACCCATAAGATTTCGCGCCGTGATCTCAGCATAAGATCGAGCCGCGATTCCATAAATGGATCGAGGCACGATCTTCGCCTACACACTAACCTCTTTCCACTTTGACACTTTTAGTCCCTCAACATAGGTTGCTGTTACGATTGATCCCCAGTGTGTGACCCAATAGGCCTATACTATATCGGCAGTGATCAACATGGCATACGTGTGTCAGTGTGCATACTACAACAGACTCCCACTTGCACATGACACACCGTACCCATAAACCACAGACAAATAGCGGCCTCTAGTAAGGCATCTTTGCCCCCAACACGTATAGGTTTTGTCATCTTAAACAAAAACAAAATCCAGAATCAGCTACCAATTGGTCCTATAGATAAGTGATCATTTATCCCTTCATTCGCGATATCCTTGTGAACACGAGACATGGTTAAATGTCAATATCCAGATCGTTCACGATTATGTTTCTCGATCTCGATTGATGGTGACCCAAAATCTAGTTGCAATCGATCAGATATCACTGCAACTTGAGCATGGCCATGCATTTTACGTTAGCGCTAAATCATCGAGGGGCCCATGGATATCTCTATAAATCTACAGAACGAATCCCTTTGACTACATTGCTCCGCCACATACACCATACTTTACCTAAAGGCTCCCTTTATAACAGCCGGTTACGAACTGTGTTAGAAAGCAATCAAGGCAAAGCAGATCCATGCTTTGGAACACATGTATCTCCAGTCTAAGGAAAAAATGATATTATCATCCTGACGTACTCGTGACATAAACCATGAAGTAAGTTCAGGTGTGGGTCATCCAGTCACTTGACTATTGCAACCACTTCCCTCAGCCTTATCTCAAACTTCCTCCCCATGAAGAATGACCGACTGTGGACATTTAGAATGTAAAAGGCATTCATGGAAGTATTAAACATGCTAAGATGGAACACAGTAAGGATTCATAAAATATTCGCCCTTGGCGTATCATTAAATCACATTTAATAATCAATATAGTATGAAGTGCAATACTGCTTAACGTTCCCAAAATACTAGTACAACTCAAACATTAACCAAATAATACACTCAAACCAAGTCACTAGCAAATCTAACACCTATCGATCTAGTGTGAGAATCATGTACAGCTTGTGACAACGGTTTAGTGAAAAGATCGGCCAAATTTCCTTTCGAAGCTACTCTGCAGATGGCAATGTCACCACTTGCTATACCATCTTTGATGAAGTGGTATTTTCGAGGAATGTGCCTCGTCCGCTTATGAGCCCTTGGTTCCTTAGCTAAAGCAATCGCACCCTCATTGCTAGAAAATATTTCAATAGGGTCGGATATGCTAGGAGCCACTCCAAGGTCTTGGATGAACTTCCTCATCCATACCGCCTTTTTAGCTGCTTCACTAGCCGCAATGTACTCCAACTCGGTAGTTGAATCAGCTACGGTGTCTTGCTTGGAGCTCCTCCAACTTATAGCACCACCATTGAGAAGGAACACGCCTTATCAGTCTGGAAGCTACCGTCAGAATAACCTTGAACTCTAAGCTCTTCCTTACCACCATAGACCAAGAACATCTCCTTTGTCCTCCGAAGATACTTGAGAATGGTCTTTACCGTAGTCCAGTGGGCTTGCCCGGGGTTAGCCTTATATATACTCGTCATGCTCAAGGCACACGATACATCAGGACGAGTGCATAGCATGACGTACATGATTGATCCTATTGCCGAAGCATAAGGGTTCTCTTCATTACGTCTAGTTCCTCCTTGGAATTAGGACATTGAGCCTTGCTTAACGTCACTCCATGCAACATAGGGGTGTTACCCATTTTAGAGTCCTCCATCTTGAATCGCTTCAAGACCTTGTCGACATATGCACTTTGGCTAAGCCCAATTAGCCTCTTAGATCTATCTCTATAGATCTTAATGCCCAAGATATAAGCCGCTTCTCCCAAGTCCTTCATTGAGAAATAACTCCCAAGAAAATATTTAACCTCTTTCAAAGTTGGGACGTCATTCCCAATAAGTAGAATGTCATCAACATACAGGACAAGAAATACTATAGCGCTCCTACTAGCCCTGACATACACGCATAGCTCATCCTTGCTTTTCGAAAATCCAAACTCTTTGATTTTCTCATCAAAGCAAAGGTTCCAGCTGCGAGATACTTGCTTAAGTCCATAAATGGACTTCTTAAGTCTGCAGACTCTATCAGGATACTCAGGATGTACAAAACCCTCAGGTTGTGACATAAACACCTCTTCATTAAGCTTCCCGTTAAGGAAGGCAGTTTTTACATCCATTTGCCATATCTCGTAATCATAAAACGCAGCTATGGCCATAAGTATTCTGATAGACTTCAACATGGCCACTAGTGAAAAGGTTTCCACATAGTAAATCCCATGAGTTTGCGTGAAACCTTTAGCCACTAGTCGGGCTTTGAATGTATCTACAGATCCATCCACGCCGGTCTTCTTCTTAAAGACCCATTTACACCCCACTGTCTTACACCCGGGTGTAGGATCAACCAGTTCTTAGACTTGGTTGTCAGACATGGATTGCATCTCACTCTCTATTGCTTCCTTTCACCTAGCAGTCTCACTGCCCGCTACGGCTTCCCGGTAGTTGGTCGGTTCATTATGATCCACCAATAAGTCATTGCCCTCAGATATGAGAAACCCATATCTCTCTGTCTCATGATGTGGTCTACCGGACCTACGAGCAATCAGAGGAGCGTTGTCAGTACCAACGCATCCTCTAGCTCGGTTTCAACCACTTTGGGTTGAGTGCTAGTGCCGACATTAGTCCCTTCTTCATTAGGTTCTTGAATTTCCTCAAGATCATTCCTCTTTCCACTAGATTGCATGGATATCATCTCCCTTTCAACGAAGACGGACTTTCGTGCGATAAACACTTTATTTTCGGAAGGTTTGTAAAACAAGTAAACCATGGCTCCGGTTGGATACCCATTGAAGTAACACCTCTTAGACCTAGGTTCAAGTTTGTCCTCTTCCTCTCATCTAACGAAGGCAGGACATCCCCAAACTTTGAGATATGCGATCTTTGGAGAAACTCCATGCCATATCTCATAAGGTGTGTTTTGGACTTTCTTATTCGGTACGAGGTTAAGGATCCTAGCCGCCGACTCGATAGCGTACCCCCAAAAACTAGTGGGTACTTCCGTGCGACTCATAATTGATCGGACCATATCTAACAATGTCCGTTTCCTCCACTCGGCGACACCATTCAATTGTGGCGTCCTAGGAGGAGTTAGTTGTGAGATAGTCCCACAACTAGCAAGATGATCACAGAACTCCGAGATCAAGTATTCGCCTCTCCTATCGGAGCGAAGTATCTTGATAGTTTTGCCCAATTGATTATAGACTTCGTTTTGGAAAGTCTTAAAGACCTCAAAGGTCTCAGACTTATGCATAATCAAGTAGACATATCCATATCTACTGAAATCATCAGTAAACGTGACGAAGTATCTAGAGTTGTTCCTTGTAACATGCTTGAACGGACCGCATACATCGGTATGCACTATTTTCAACAAGCATTTAGCCCTTTCACCCAGAATCAATGTTCATGATTGCTCTATTAATATCTATGTACGCATCAGCTTCATATATACCATGACATGGATAAGCTTTGAAATAACAATCATCATTTTTGAAACATGAGATAAAACCATTTTCAAATTTGAAATAATATCCATCGTCATACAAAGCATAAAAAGATAAAATATTCCTCATCACATGCGGCGAGTAGCATACATCATGTAAAACAATAGAGTAGCCGGTCTTGAAAGTAAGTTCAAAACTTCCTTTCTCTAATACTGGGACGACCTCCTTGTTCCCCAATATTAGCTTCAGCTCCATATCTCTCAACCTTCTATTCCCTTTAGCACCTGCACAATATTACAAACGTGAGTGCCACAGCCGGTATCTAAAATTCAGTCGTTAGATGTCTTTAGGCCCTCCAGGTACTTTGGGCAGCTTCGGCGCATATGCCCTTTGACCCCGCAGAAGAAGCAAATCGCCTCTTCCGGAGTCTTTGCTTGAGGGATAGGACCCTTTTTCTTAGGCTCCGGGGCAGGGTTCGGCTTTGGTGCCCCAACCTTACCCTTACCTTTACCCTTCGGGGTAGAGGCCGATTTCTTTCTCTTCTTGGACTCACCCTCCTTGATGGCCAAGATGGGAACAGATGTGGAGGCCTTTTACTTAGTCATGTTGGACTCAGTGGTCCACAGCATACCATGCAACTCCATAAGGGATTTGTTCATCCCATGCATATGATAATTGATATTGACAGAAATATACATAAATTATATATCTGATGTCTGACAATATCTGGTTTAAATAAATAAAATATAGCCAAAATGAGCTTTAAATGATTTCTTATTTTATTCAAGGCTATTTCAGGTAGACAAAACGGAAAAATGGATAACACGCGTCAAAACGAGAAAACACCGCGAAAAAGGCGAAGATTTTCTGAAAAAGCTATTTACGCGGCGCATACCCTATCCACTCCCGCGATGCGAACCCAACGAATTCTCTTACAACGAATTCTGTTGCATCGATCCGCCCTGTCAGGGAATCTTGTCAGGCATCTTTACGCGGCGAGTTTGTACGCCCTGCGTGGCAAGAAGTATTGTATCTTTTATGCCTTTGATGACGATGAATATTACTTTGAATTATGTTATTGTGGGTTTCGAGATTTATTTCAAAGTGTATTCATGTCTTGGCATTTATTATAAGCTTTTGCTTAAAGAAGTAATGGAATGATTATGAATGATTATGGAATTGTTATCCTTATGAAATAGTTGATTTAACCATATAAACAAGACTTGCATCACCAAGCTCCATGTGGTTAGGAGTTTGGGATCTTTTGACCTTGGGTCAATTGATGATTGTAAATCTTGCTTATAAGGCTAAATAACTAAAACATCCTTCACTGGTTGATGTGAGAGGAATAAAGTCTTGTTGGATTTCGTTTGCACGTTTGTGTAAAGACCGATCAAGTAAAACATAAGGAGTAATTCAATATGATTTGTTACATTTACCGATGATGGTAGAAGGAATGGGTAAGTCTAATTTATTAGACGAGTGTCTGAAACCTGAGAGGTGTTCAAGACTCACGGGTAACAAATTCAAATGATAAATAGGGCAAAAGGAATAAAAATACTCAAATCTTGTGAGATGTTCAGCATCTACATTCTAAATTTCTAAACCATCATAAGAATTATGAGGTTGCTTCATAATTAACTTCTCCTAGGATACATGTTTTTACATGGATCACTGAGTGGAGGAAAGGAACATATTGGTTATGGTTCCGACTTGATAGCTTAAACTTGAGTAACCTGCTGGATAGGTATACTTGAGTAGTGGCGGGCAATGTTCTTGTTTTAAATCAACAAAGATGGTCGAATTAGCATCTGAAGAGATTTGACTAGAAAGAGTTCTTTGCTTGTCTATCTCATAAATCAGAGTTATCCAGTCTACATTTAGTGGGAGATGGATGAACTTAGAGGATGCTAATGTATTTAATAGTTCTTCTGAGTTTCATATATTCATTTCATATCCTTTTGAGAACCGGGTTTGGTTGCCCGAAAAGGGAAAGGAATAACTGAAGCATTCCAGTGGAAGAACGTGAGATTTAAATAAAAGACCTGATATTGACACTAGCACAAGATCAGAAATGATCGAAGCTCAACATGGCTATGTTGGAGTATCTGGCATAAAGTTATTACTTCTTCATATGTCTGGTAAGAGTCGTCATAAGACCAGAAGGGTATAACTTATTATATCTGAGGACGATGACTTATTGATGATAAGTGGTGTATGCATCAACTACCGGAAGCTGTAGTGGGCCCTTGAGTCTGCTAAGAAGAGAAGTGTAATAACATAAGACATTCCATGCTGGATTTTCAAGTTTTGAACTTGGTTAATCTAACACCTAGGTTTTGACCTAATGGTGTAAATAGATCTTTTAGGTATGAGATCTGCATGGATGAGTTTGTAGATAACTTCAAATACTGACTGGTAGGAAATGGTTTCATGATGATTGACCATTGGGTTGGAATCATATGAAGACATTCTCCCAGTAGTTATGTTGAATCATATGAATAAATCTAAGTTTTGGAATCTTTGCTAAGAAAATCAAGTGTTTGAGTTTTCAGTAAGCTATGATGAAACTTGGATAGATGCCAGAGCTAGTGGGAGCGTTGTTATAATCCTGTTTGGTATGTCTAGGACATACTATGTTTTGGAGATAATGTCTTAATATAGCTTGGCAACAAGCGTAAATTAAGAATTATGCGTCCATAATAAATATGGGATATTCAAAGAAGTTTATGGAATACAAGAAATATGAGTATCTGTTCTTGTTGTGTGTAATTAGAAGAAGCTTAAAGTGAGTTGTTACTCTTGTGATGGCTTCTACTTTAAAGGATAACCGCCGATCTTGATTGGGGTTTGTGATCCTTTTCGAAATATGGTGTTGTTAATTTACGTGTTTCTTAAAGCATCGCGGACTCTATTGGATCTTTTGAGACAATGAGGGTACGATGGCTTATACACGTTAAACTATGAACCAAGCATTATTTACCTTATTGGGTTCTTTTTTAAACAATGAAGGTAAAACTGCTTGAACAAATGATCAAAATCCCATCAACGCACACTTTGGAAGTGGTTGGTTGCAACAGGGATATGATCACCAAGAACCAAGCATCAATGACTCTATTGCATCTTTTGAGACAATGAGGGTACGATGGCTTATGCACATTAAAATTGAACCCAAGCATTGTTTGACTTATTGGGTTCTTTTTGAAACAATGAAGGTATAACGGCTTGGACAAATGATCGTAATCCTATCAACGCACTTTGGAAGTGGTTGGTTGCAGTAGGGATATGATCAATGTCAGAGTACACACGGATGACATCGTGGATGGTCCGTTTACTGAGCTATAGTGGTAGTCTAGTGATGAATGTCATACTAAGGTCTGCATGAACTTGGCTTGAGTATGTTTTAGTCATATTTTTGATATGTTTTACTCTTGGGAACATTAAGAAATATTGTGCTTCTGCTTGTATCGATTTTCAAAGGGGTTTGATAATGCGCGTGTAGCGGGTACTCTCAGTAAGCCTTATTGTGTTCCAACTTTGCATGTTTTACCTCTTCCCTGAATGTGTATACATTCTAAATGTCCACATCCAGTCATTCTTCAAGGGAAGAAAGTCTGAATGAAGGCTAAGGGAAGTGATTGGTCAAGTATCCAATGGTGATTGGGACACAGGGACGCAATACTTCGCCTGTACTTGAAAGGGGTTTCAAGTGACTGGACGACCCACACCTGAATTCACTTTGTGGTACTTTTCATGAGTGATTCAGGATGATAATATCAGTTCATCCTCATACTGGAGATGCATGTGTCTGCATCACTTTGATTTTCTTTGCTCTGGTTGCTTTCAAACGCAGTCCGTAACTGGTTGTTATAAAGAGAGTAGCTGATCAGAGTATGATCACTGTGGTGGGCAATGTAGTCAAAGGAAGCCCTCGATGATTAGGCGCTGACACCAAAATGCATGGCCATGCTCGAGTGTGCAATGATTTGGGTAATCGATTGCAACTTGTTTATTTTGGTCACCACCAATCTCGATCGAGAAACATAATCGTGAAGGACTGAGAATGACTTAGTACCATGTCTCGCCTTCGCATGGATATCGCAAACAAAAGGATAATTGATCACTTGTCTATAGGGCCATTTCAAACCTTTGGGTTGTAGATTGGTACTTGTCTATGGGATGACATACCTCGTACTGACTTGGGGGCAGGGATGCCTTGCTAGAGGCCGATCCCTGTCTGTGATACCTCTGGGTACGTTGTGTCATGTGTAAGTGGGAGTCTGTTGGAGTCTGCCCACTGACACAAGTATATTGGTGTTACTGCTGATGAAATGCGAGCCTATTGGGTCACACACCAAGGATTGATCCCGACAGCTTACTGATAAAGAGAGAAGGTCCAAAAATCAAATTGTTTGATTTTGGGGCTTCACGGCCGTGAGGGATGCTCCACGGGTCGTGAAGCCCACTGCCCTCACGTTTGACTCAACGACTCTCATACGGCTCGTGGAGTCTTCACGGGTCGTGAGAGGTCGTGGAGGGGTCGTGGAGGAGACGCCCTCACGAGTCACTCGAACGCGGCACATGCCATGAAGGACTATGGCCAGTAATGGCGCATTTAGCCTTCACGGGCTCTTCACGGGCCGTGAGAGGCCGTGAAGGTCTGTCTGCATGAAATTCTTATATCCGATTGAGCCATTTTGTGGTCCAATGGAAAAGCTTTATCTAATCCGGCCAAAAGAGAGTCTTGTTGGTCTGGATCATTTTGAGAACATGCAAGACTTCACTTACTCTCTCTCTCTAACATTTCTCTTGGTAGTTTCATGTAACACACACACAATATACACTAAGTGATCTTGAGTGTTGTGAGTAAGTTTTGGTGCAAGAGGAGATCGTTAAGGGCTGTTCCAGAAACGTGGAGTCGTGGTGGACGTCCACTCGAAGGAGTACTAGCATACGGGGATTGAACCAACTTGGTGTGGATCAACGATAGAGGAGGACACATTTTGGGTTCTCGGTTTCATCCCACATTGCATGCTATAGCCGATTTTCAGGAATGGTAAGGAGGTATTTTCTGCCTTCTTTATTTCCTTTAAGTTGCAATTTGGTTTTTGTAGAACGATTCTCACTTTGGAACATGTTATGGACCCGTTTTTTGTACGGTTTTTAAACTTTGTTTTGTGCTTCCGCTGTGCCGTGCTCCATACCGTGTTCCAACAAAATGAACCATCAAGATACACGGTGGTACTCTTGCCCAATGATCGACTCGGCTAAAGCTCGACAATCGACCTTGCGAGTTGTCACACACACTTTCCACACAACTCACACAAAAATTAATTCGGCTAAAGCTCGACAATCAACCCTTGTGTGGTTAGATTCGAGTGGTGTCCTCTTATGGACGGCGTGAGATTTACATTTAGAAAACGGGATTTAGTTTTCCGGTTAGAAAACCATTTTGAGTTGATTAACAAAAAGTGAGAAAAACCAAATGTTCTCACTAAGGATACTAAACCAACTTTATATCCGTTTGTTAATCAAGTGTGCGCGCGAGAGTTGTTAAACCATTTTTAAAACTCTTGGGTTTTATTATTTGTCAAATATTGTTTAGCATGCAATAGTCCTACAACTAATTCATAAACAACTGTTGGTCAAATGATCTTATCAGTTAAGATTTGATGAGACAAAGTTTAGTTTGTAAGATAGGTTCTAAATACAACTTAAACAGAATTATGAAGCTTGATCAGACTGAGCACTTATAGTGTTTGAGACTGAGCATAAGCTGAGTACAAGCTGAGCATATAGTTGGTCAGCTTAGACTATATCTTAGTCAGTTTATCAATATGTTTGATAAGCTCTGTGTGTCACCTAAGGTATAGGTTGAGTATTCAGCTTGATGCGTTTCGAGTTGAGTGACTCAGCTTATAGACTGAGTCAGCTCAACGGAGTTGCTAAGTAAGTTCTAGGTAACTATTATGACTTCTAAGGATGAGTTAGTCATTATACATGTTAGTACATGTTTGATTTCAAGTTTGTTATCGAAGGGCTCAGCTTGATGAGTGTTAAGCAGAGTAACTCAGCCCGACTAAAGAAGTCAGTTTAAATAGAATTTAAATATGTTATAAATTTCTTTTACTCTCTATATCTACGGCATGGATAAGAAGATTCCAGAATCAAAATTGAAGATTGAAGACTCAAGATAGAAGATTCAAGATTGAAGATTCCGAGTTATCCGTTAGTTTGTTAGCAGATTAGGATAAGTTCTAGTTTGTTAGGATCCGTAGGAACAGGATTATAAATACTTATCTCCTGATAAGTTTAGAGGTACCGGACTCTAATATCACCTCAACCTAACCATTGTATGTGTTACGAATCTTGATGCACCGTTTGTAAGTTCAACGTGATCAAGAAATACACAGATTGCCAATATTGTTCGTGTGTTAGATCTTCACGTCTGTTGTGAAGTTGGTAAGTATTCAATCTGTGAATAAATCTTGTTTAGAGAGTCAGTTTGTATCTATAATCATAACTTGATTATAGATAGCAAAGTTTGAGATATTGAGTGATTTGATTTACATTAGGTATTTACATATCAAGTGTTGCTTACTTGATAGTCACTGTAATCATCTTCTTATTAATGAAAGCATTCGATTTCATCTGGTTTGATTTGTGTAACACTTTTTATTGATTTGTTCAATTTTCCGCAGAAAGTGTATTCAACACCCCTTCTACACATTACTTCCTTGTTGATACTCTCACCAAGGGACCAACAACTTGTATCAGAGCAGGCTGAACTATTCATAAGTTGAAGTTCAAGATTCTGAGAAAGTATAATATGTTGACAAGCAACAATTCATCAAACTTTCCTCAGGTAGCTGCTAAAGGATGTCCCATATTTGATGGATCTGACTATCCTATGTGGAGGTTTAGAGCCATGCTCTCCCTTAAGTCCATTGACATCAGAATGTATGATGTCATAACTCATGGACCAATCATCCCCAAGACTCCTACTGCTGTCAGTGATAAGTCTCCTGACAAGACAGAAAAGGAAGTCAATAAGCCTTTGGCATCTTGGACTGAAGAGGATTGGAAATTGCATTCTCTGGATGAAAAAGCAAAGAGTGTTATGGAAAAAGCCCTGACCAACGAGATCTTGCATACTGTGACTGGGTGTCAAACTGCAAAATAGATCTTGGATACTTTGAGTATTACATATGAGGGCACAGATCTGGTCAAGCAGCAAAAGAAGAATCATCTTAACATATCCTATGAAAACTTCTCTTCCAAGAAGAATGAAACCTTGCCTGATTTGTTTCCAAGGTTTCACTACTTGATTAATGACCAGCTAAATGTAGGTATTAAAAAGGATGAAGCTGACCTAGTGCATATATTTCTGGATATGTTACTAGAGAAATTCAATGAAGTGTACATTACACATGTATAACAGGTGTAGCCCGACTGCGGGTTTTTCTTGTTATAAAATTTTGGGACACAACCTCGTTTTAAATTTAAAAAAACGATGTTACTAAGCAGATACTACACACGACTTAGGCAAGTATAACCTGGTCAATAGTAGTATAGACTCGGTAAGACCGGATATCGTTCCACCGGGACAGGAAGCTACCAATACTTAAGTTTCATTGTTGTTTGATCAGCAGAATTAAAATAAGCAAGTGACAGAATGAACTAAATAAATCAAGAACTACAGTAACTAATACAGATTAACACCGAAGGCAACAGCAGGATAACAGATCACTTAGGCTTTCGAATCATCGAGACTAATCATGGCAATAACACAATACAACACATAATATGAAGACTTGAATAAATTGAGCGCATAGCATGCTGTTCTAATACTCAACAAAACCACATTATCATGCAATAATCATCACTCGAGTTATCAAGACTCAGATTCAACACTTAAACATGATTAAGCAAGTAACGACATATCAGAATTCAACTACAGATCCACCAGATCGCGTCCAAATCAGACTACAAAGACAAACATCTTTTCAAATGACATGTCCAGTAGTCCTCAGAACTCAAAAAGGTGTCAAAGCAGTTAAAATGGTTAAAACAAGCAAAAACAGCACACTGTGGTAAAAATGCCTCCTACGGCCGTATGAATTTCTTCCTACGGTCGTAGGAGGTGTACTGTCCTACGGTCGTAGGAATTTCTTCCTGCGGCCGTAGGAACCAGTACGACAGAAAAGTTTAATCTAACATAAAGGCATTCAACAACAAATTACAATCTAGACTTTAATCTCAGATCATAAACACATGTAAACTGGTACAATGGGGTCACAAACTCCTCTAAACTCAAACCTCACAATTAAGGGATTTTAATATTTAGCCGCATGATTACTAAATATATGAACATGTTAAACCTACCATTTCTAGTATAGCCAACACTTCTTAAAACATGAATCATGTGATATGCACATTGAACACTAAGACAAGCATAACAAAGGCATACATGTGAGTTCATTTCACCATCTAAACATACCAACAAACATCTTTGTGAATCCTTTAATTATTAGTAGCATGTTTCATCCAAAAATACACCAAGTGACTAGATTTTCATCGGATATCATAAGGCATGCATAAAACCAACATATGAATAAAATTACCAATAATGGATGAACCTGAAATGATTCAAAACATATCCTAACAATGATTTCTAATGACAATCATGCAAGATGTATCATTTCTAATAACAAACTTAACATGACATTAAGAATATACAAACATCATCATTGAATATCCACATGCTTAAACATGAAGGAGTTTTCCTATACACATTATCACACATGAACATGGTAAGATTAAACATACTAAGTTGATAAAACACAATTGTATTCAAGATCAAACATGCATATTTGAATCAAGTCAACAAAAAAGTCAAATATATTGCCATAACTAGCCAAGAATCATCTTGGCCCAAGTGAAATGAGTTTAGTTATCCATATACATCAATATTAATAACACAACATCTGGAACACATGGGTACATGATTGAAATAAGAAATGGAAAGAGTATACCCAAGCTAAGCAATGATAAAACTAAGGAATCCAAGCTCCAAGATGTTGTTCCAAGCCTTCAAATCCAAGCTCTCCTCCTTAGAATCACCAAGAGAAGTCCCCTGGAGTGTTAGGATGTTTAGAGAGAGTGTTTGGAGGTGTTGGTCAAAAATGTGGTGAAAAATCCGGACTCCTGTGCAAATGGCAGATTCTGCCATTTAATGTGCTGTAACAGAACATCCTACGGCCGTAGGAAGTATCCTCCACGGCTGTAGGGTGGCTGGGACGGAGTTTCTCCACACGCAATATTCTGCCACCAACCCGACACACGCAAGAAATCTTCCAGGAAATGATTACAACTGATTAGGGGTCCCTACGGCCGTAGGAAATATCTACTGCGGCCGTAGGGTGGGCTGGTTAAATCTTCTAGAAGAATAGTCTTCTACGGCCGTAGGAACATCTTCTACGGTCGTAGGCTGTCTTTTTTACCAATCTTCATTTTCTTCTATTCTTCCCTTGTTTTGCCCCTTTATCTTACTTAAAGCTCTTTTGTAACCTGCATGGTGAATGTTAAGCATATTAGATCAATAATAGGAGTATTCACCTTGTATTTGGGCTAAGCACGGGGTATTCCAGCATGTAAAACATGCATAAAAACGCATAGATCAATAACCTACAGTCCATATATAGGTTCTTGCTTAATCATGAACAGATCACAGAACACAAGAAATCTTCTCAACAACAAATGAAGGACTATCTTGATAAACATTAAACTGCATTATTTGCAAAGAGGAAGAAAAAGTGTTCAAAAGCTTTCATTGTTGAATCTGAGACTGAGTCAGACTCTCAAACTGACCACTCAGACTTAGACTCAAGTGATACTAATGATATTCAGACTATCACTGAACAAATGGCTATGCTTGCCAGAAGACTGAGAAGAATTCAAAGAGGAAAAGTAAGATCTGACAGGAGCAAAGGAAAGAGTTCTTTTGATCCCAAGAAAGCTATGTGCTTCAACTGTCAGAAGAAGGAACACATTGCTGCTGAGTGTAAAATAAAGAAGGGTGAAACAGCTTCAGTAGCTGACAAGAATGCTTATAGAGCTGATAAGTATAAGAAGAAATATACTCAGCTTAAGAAAGGAAAACCTGAAAACAAGCCCAATGCAAAAGGATTTCATGCTGAAACTTGGGATACATAATCATCTACCTCAGATGATGATGACAAGTTTCTGATGGCTCAAGATGATGAAGATTTTGAATTAGATGAAGTTGATTATGGTTTGTCTGAATCAACTTCTGAAGATGACATGAAGGAAGCTGAGGAAAACATCAAACTAAGTGACTGGGATCCTTCGTCCATGTACAAGGTTAGTAATTTCAACTCTTACACCGATGAAGAAAAAGGTCTTACATTTAGTTATTTGTTAAATGACTTTAAGACCATCCTTAAGTCTCAAGCTGACTTCAAAGCTGAAATCACTAAGCTCAAGAATGAGATTAAGGAAAATCAAACTCTCATTACTGCTGGAAAGAAAACACAATGTGATCTTGAATGACAAAGACACATTAACAAACTTTTAAGTGAAGAACTTCAGGAAGCCAACGATAAAGCTGACCAACTTCAGAAGGTCACTGAGTCCTGGTGTAAGTCATCAAAGCTTGCTGAACAGTGCATCAACCAGCAGATCCCTAAACAGGTAAAGGCTGCAATTGGAGGTGACTATCAATCCGTAGCTTATGCAGCTGATGATGATGAGATAGCAAGTACAGATTCTGAGGAAGATAGACAACTGATTGAGTCTCAGAAGTCAGCCTCAGAAAAGAGACATGATCCAAACCTAAAATACAATAATTTTGTAAAGGCAAAGGATCATGGAAATGAGTGTTTAACTTCTAAACAACATAGTAAGTCTGTGCATGATAGACTGGGCACTCAGCCTATTCAAAGAACATCTATTATTGAAAGGTTGAATCCAAATCCTTTCAAAAGACAGCACTCTCTATCTGGTTCAAAAAGAAGCTTCAAGAATAGGAAGATAACTGTAATAGGAGTATTCACCTTGTATTTGCCCTAAGCACGGGGTATTTCAGCATGTAAAACATGCATAAAAATGCATATATCAAACTCCCCACACTTAAGCTTTGCTTGTCGTCAAGCAAACTCTAATGCAATAGCTAAAACTAAAGAATTTCTAAAGGCAGCAAATTAGTGCAAACATGTATCATTCCGACATAGAAGAGATATAAAAGCATAACAGACAGCCAAACACAGCAACTAAAACAAACTTCCATGAAAAGTAAATTTAACCACGAATAGATGAATTATGACAAGTATCTGACTTCATACCTCACCGGAGATCACTCTAGCACTCAATGTGTATCAGGGTTAAGTGTATAAGTGCACGTGTGCTAGATTGAAGCAAGATTAGCATAAGCTTGATCATAGGTCACATCTCCACCAATTAACATAAACATATGCAAGTATCAAGAAGACTTTGTTCGGGTTGTAACGTGGCTAGGGCTAAGGGCAGGAATGGGAATATATAAAAGTGGCTAAAAAAATAATCCAGAAATCAATTTCAAAATCGTCTAAGCTGCCATTATTGAAGGTACACTGAATTACACAGTATTTTTGGCGAGAATACAGGTCATCAAGTAGCAATGGAATCAAAATTCTCTGAATGATGACAAACAACCAGGTAATACCGACAAAGAACTACTACTGAATGTATGACAGGCTCAAAAATAGCCAAGGAAAGCATGCCAAGTAACTGAACTCTCATTTTTCTCATTTTCTAATTTTTGCGGATTTTCACAGAAAACTCAGTTGTATGCAGCATAACCAGAACAAACCAAGGGACATATGTATTTTTCATATCCCACTAATCGGTGCATGAACAACTGACGAACAAAAAACAACGGAACTAAGCAGCATGAAACGGGTCAAACTGACTCTGGAAACTTAAAAATAAAATAGACTAAAACAGGATAAACATGGGTAACGAAATGAAAGGCTTAGGCTCAAATTGGATAACTAGGGGTATATATATAGAAATTGGCTAAAATCAAAAGTATAAAGGCTGAATTGGTGTTTCCTAGTGCTTCTATCACTTAACTGCAACAGTTTAGTTTATGATCACGACATGCATACTAGTAAGCAAGTTCTACAATCAAAGCAACAATGAGCATATAAGTGGGCAATTCCATGAGCTAATCATGTAAGAAATGAAGTGTAGTGCCTCAAATGCTCAGGAATGCATATCAGGTGTGGCTTGTGCAATTGAAGTCAAACAATTGTTAAAACTCAAGAATTTGTGCAAAATCTACTTCATAAAAGCTGAAATGTCACTTGTTTAAAGTCTATCATACGAGAAGATCTAAACATGTCCAAAATGATATAATTTTGCGAAAAATTTACGCCTAAATCAATTCTAAGGTTTAAAGCATAGTTAGCATACAAGAGTTTTCAACAAGACATAGAATAGCAGGCATGTTATATTAATCCCCTCCCCTCACTTAAAAGTGTACATTGTCCCCAATAAACTAATAATAAGCAATAAAGTGCGAGAAAAGAGCTTTAATAACTCCCTGACAGCAATTGTGTCTGCATTTATTAAAATTTGAAGGCGTTGGCTTCCTCCCCACACTTAAGCTAGCTGCCAAGATATCACTAATATTCTTGCAAAACAACAACTCAACCAAAAGTGAAACATAGAGAGGGACAAAAATTATCACAAGTTATGGCAAGCAAAAGGAAATGAACTACAATAAAAATATATCCGAATATGTACAAGTGTTTTGATGTCAAACAGATAGACAAAATAAGTACAAGAACATCAAACACATCAAAAAGTGGCATGTACTGCTAACAACCAAAATTGTACAGCCAAGCTAATATAGAAATACATAAAAAGATAACTACGAAACTAACTATCCCCAAATAATGACTATGGCGGAGGCGGCTGCGAAGGTCCGGCTCCATCAGTGAAGTCCCGGAGCCTCTGCCGCGATAAGCTGCATCATGCTGATCATGTACTGACAGTGAGCCTCGGCATATGCAAACTCAGCCCTCTGAATCTCTCTTGACTCCCGCTGCATCTCAACGAGGTGAGAAACCGATCTCTCCAACCTCCCTAGCCTAGCCCGATACTCTCTCGTGTAAACATGGGCTGGCTGATGCTGATGTGGAGGTGGCGTCGTCCCAAAAAGCTCATCAATGGTAAACTCAGGGTGTCCCTGCTCTGGGGCACCTCCACCGGCTCCTCCTGCTGCCGCTCCTGCTCCTGCCTCTCCACCACCTGCTGCCACCTCCTCAACCACCCTCGGTGGCTCCCAAACTGTACCGTCCGGGTTTATCAGAGTCATCCGGTTGTTGATCCTGGCAGCGACCCTCATGCGCTGCAGGACTGCTAGATCTATCGGAACAGCACGGGCAGAGCAGGTGAGATCATCAGTAATCTCTCCAGTAAGGAGGCCCATAGCCTCGGCCAAGATAGTCACGTACCCCCCACCGTATATAGCCTGTGAAACACGGGTGGTACGGATCTGAAATAGAAAATGGGCCAGGCACAGAGCAAGCTGGCAGGGCCTCTGATGGATCATGGTGTATAAATAAAATAAGTCGGTGAAAGTAACAGACCCGAAGGAAGCGCTGCGCGAAGTCATGCTATGCACAATGGCTCTGTGAAGAATACGATGCAGCGGGTCCCGGAGCTTCGTGCTCTTGGGCACGCTGGCGGTGTTGTAGGCCCCGGTGCCCACCTTCTACCAGAAGGGGATACTAGTAACCCCCTTCGGCCAATCAATGATGCCCTCAGTAAATGCTGGGGTATCCAACTCCTCATGCGTGTATAACCCCATGTGGATGGAAAACTGCCGTAAAGACAGCTGCCTCTCAGCCCCTAGTAGCCGGAAAGTAAGAGCGTCCTCCCGCTCATAGTCCGTGAGCGGGGTAACCAGATGGATAGTGGAGAAGAACTCATGTGCAAGCTCATGGTACACAGCCCCCTCCAGACTGAATAACCGCCGCCAATGTGGACCACAGGCGGCGTCTGCTCTGCCCCGAATGTGCAGTGTAGATAAATCATCCCAAACCAGATACCTGATGGGCTCTTATCCGTGACTGTCAGCGCGCGCCATCAGGGTATCCCTGTTTATACGATCCTCCTCGCGGTAGAAGCGGAGAAAAGGAGGAAGCGCGGCATCAGCTGGCCGCTCGACCGGAACTCTGTCAGGATCTATTATATGAGGAAAGTGGCGGGGGTCAATGTACGGCTCAGGCGAAGCCTATCTACAAGGACGTCGACGCATCCTTGTTTGCGAAAAATGAGCGGAGAATGAGCGAGATATGGACGAAGAAGCTCGAGCGGTCGTCGGATAGCATTTTTGAGAGAGAGTGTAGGAGAGAGAGAGAAAGCGTGCATATGAATCTGATTGAAGGGCTTATATAGGAAAGTTCCTACGGCCGTAGGAGGTATGGGCTACGGCCGCAGAGGGCTCAGAATGTTCCTACGACCGTAAGAGTATTGATCTACGGCCGTAGTGGCTATTTTTTTAAGATGACCCATTTTGCATCAGATTTTCAATTCAAACAACATTTTGAAATACACTACTCTCTATAGGCCTCTGGAGAATGTACGGGATACGAGCAAGTAGTACGAAATTGAAAACACAAATCTAGATTAGCGGAAAAAACGAACGGAAACAGGAATTGAGCTGAAAGGGAAACGGAAACCCGGAAAATGGGCATCCGACAAACATATATGTAAGTACAGGTAACATACTATTAGTACGGTGTGTAAGCGAACACTTTAACGCGTTGAAATGCGGAGTGTTTTCCTGTCTCTCCAGACTGAATGAGAATTGAAGTGAGAAAACACGAGGAGCTATACGGCACGAACATAGGCATGACCTAGGGATTCTAACGGGGCTTAGGCTCGACTTTGCTTAGTCGGAGACTCACCAACTCATCAATCATGGCACCAGCGTTACTTTTAGGATGCAAGACAGAAGGGTTTTGAACCTGACCAAACCACCTAAGACACAAACTGGTCAAACCTGGGTTTGATTCCACTGGTTCAATCCTAAAAGCGGAACTGGATTGAACACAACCCTCTAAACCCCAAAAGGGTTAGGATCTTTAAACTTTTTATATGATCAACATAGTTTCTTACAAACAACCCATAGATAAGGTTATAGAATTATAACTGAACAAAAACCTTTAGGATTGCTAAAGATAGTCCACCACTACTGCACCTCACTGGAACTGGCTGCTAGACCGCTTCTGGATCACCAGGCCTTCAATTCTCGAAACCGAGAATGTGTGTGTGTGTCCACTTGCGTCGATCACCAAAAAACGCAAACACCCATGCGGTGTTCTTCTTTGTTCGACCGGCAAGAGAAAGAGAGAGAGCCGAGAGAGAGCTTGCGACGAGAGAGAGATTGAGAGAGAGAGAGAAAGCCGAGATCGATAGAGTGAGGGAGAGTGACGGCTAGGTTTAGTCCCTTGTGTAACACACACCTTAATCCTTAAGCCTTAAGGATATATTTATAAGGATTAACTTGGACCTAAGCCCGTTTAATTAAAAGCCCGCTGGTTTTAATTAAACTTTCAACTCTTCTCATATTGACCCCCTGGACTTTACTAGTTAATTGATTAACTATCAATCAACTGTCCGTTAAATATTAAAACTTAATATTTAATTCTCTTTAAATAATAAATAACTATTTATTATTTATTCCTTTCTAATAATTAATACAAACTGATTAATTATTTATTGCTCTCTTCTTGATGATTAATCCAACTGATTATTTATCCTTAATAATTAATCTAACTAATTAATTATTTCCTCTTACTCTTTAATAATTAATCTAACTGACTAATTATTTCCACACAGAATAAAGGTGAAATCCAACTGTTCCGAATTGGGTGTGCAGCGGTGTGACCCTTTAGTCTCTTATAACATTGGATACAATGTGCCCATTAATTATCTCTGCACATAATCTAACAGACTCCTATTTGTGCAAGATAAGTAATAGTTACTACACATTGTTAGCCTAAGGAGGTCCCTAGCCAGACACTTAGGATAACCAGGTTATAAGAACTCTTATACTCCAAAGTAACTTGTGATAAAACTTCATAAGCAACCTGCTTAGAAGTAACCTATTATAAACTAACTGTTTATAAACTAAACTATCATAAACTCCCTGTTTATGAATGGGTACGTATTTATATATACAAGCTTGGATATATATAGGTTTGTCCCTTGCAGCGGGATATTTCAATTTTGAGCATGAGCATGGAAAAGGTCAACTCAGAGACTCAAGAATTATGTTCATGACATACTTGATTTCGAAACTGCGTGATAAACGACAAAGAACAGATCAGTTCGTTTGGGCATGGCCGTGCACTTACCAGTTTCTCTTATCAGTCAAGGGGCCCGGAAATATCTCTCCTAAAAAGGAGGTGCAATTACCATCTTGCATATTTGCATTTGGTAACACGGCTCCCACTGAATCTAGACACGCCCCTTATGACCACCCTGTTACGGCGTGGCATTAGAACGCGCTAAGAAGACAACAGTTACCGCATCCCAAATCAAATACCTCAGGCTTGAGGATAACCTATGTGATAAATACTTTTGACATGAATCCACAAAGTATTTTTCACGGTGGGTCAATCCAATATTCGTAACCCTAACGAATATCCGTAAATTTTGGTCCGCAAAAAACGTTCGCAGCTATATTCGATAAACTATCGAATCTACCCCAAAATTACGATGACTTTATAACCCTATCGAGGTTCCCACCAAGATAAGTAGTCACGGATAATGTTTTTGAATAAACCTAGTTTATTCCTGGATGAACCAAAACATACAAAATTTTGAAGAACAATGAAACTAATTTCTACACCCTTCCATATTCCTCCCTGAAATAAAGATGTATAATTTCTACCATTTCACTTACTCGATTCACGGTATTTATCTGAATTACTTATTATTTTATATTGTAACTTATCACGGATTACAAAGAAAGTAATATGGTTATAAACCCTAAAACACAAGACTAGTACTTTGAAGTACTCCTTCTTGGTTTTGCTAGAAATCATTTTTGCAACCTAAGAACACTTCTAGGCTTACTTATTTTATAAATCCTTTAAACTTGGAGAACTGGAAATAACTCCTTGTTTCTGATTTATAAAACAACTTCCCTAAAATTAAAACTTTAATTACATTTGTAGACGTATTAAATCTTACTAGATTTATATCCTTTTGAAATGACAAAACCTCTTACACCTACTTGTAAGAAACTTGAAACTAGATTCCCGGTGTATACCAATACTTATCTAATTTCATTACTAAGAATGTTAAAGAACATCCTATTTTATCATTTCTAACGTTAACCAACCAATAACATTGTTAAGCTGACTCATTGAACATTTTAGAATGTATATAATTTTAAGTCATAGCTTGACTCAAAAATATTGCAATGATATTATTATCGAGTACCTCTCAATAAATCATGCATCCCTCGGATTAGTTCTTTCTCAAGATCTTACTGTTTTAGATAGCTTATAAAAATATCCGATAATTATATATTCTAAAAGTTCGATCTTGTATTTATCATACTGGTTAAAAATAACCTTTTATTAACTCTGATAAATACACTAGTCAGGTGCTCCCACGATCTTCTATGAAAAAATGCTTTCTTTAAAACATCCTTTTTAGGTCTTAGTCAAAACTTGACTACCATGCCTAAAACTTGTGTTCCAAACACATGTTTTAAATAACTTAGTTTTTGTAAGAAATTTTTTTTATGAAACCATGAACATGGATCTCTCATATATCCATCTTTCCCATTACGAAAAGTGGTTTCATTATACTTACCATGCTCACAAGTATGAAATACTCATAATGGTATTTTAAATTTCTTTTCTTAAAACATTTAGTATAAAATTCCCTTGACTATAATAACTATTATAATCACTTTTATACTTTCTTAAATGTTTTATCAAAAAACTACTTTATCCAATTATTTCCATATGTTCAAGACTTTGAACATTCACTTTTCATAAAACTTTAAATACTTGTTGAATTAGAAAAACTATCTAATCTTATAAACAAAACTTGTTTATACAAGTATTTATATAGTAGAGCTGGCATTTATGTAACGACAACAAACCATAGCATGAGATTATTATGAATCACTAATCAAGTCAAAGCTTTGACTTATTAGCACTCTTTTAGTTACAACTGGACTAATCATGAGTCATATAAGAACACGTGCACGGATATATAACTAAAATAATTAAATTTCCATAAACTCAAAAGGTATCCATAAACCAATAATGTAAAAATTGTTCAAAACTTAAAGAGTTTAATAAACAAGGAAATATAAAAATTAATAATATCCGTATGTTGCACGTGGGATCTTCTCATGCTGGGCCACATCACTTTTCATCTCCTCCTGCAATAAACGATTGCATGATATTAGAGTACTCGTAAAACTTTACAAGTAGGAAAGTGACAAAGAAGCTAATCACGCAATACCTGAGGAGCCAGACTTGCCTCCTGCCTCGTGACCTTTCGGACAATCTCGTTTCCAATGTCCGGCCTCGCCACACCTGAAGCACCGATTCTCGGTCCTTGCCTTGTTTGGCTTTGGCTTCTTGCCCTTGTTGTCGTTACTAGCTCTGGGTGCATTCTGGCTGGGCTGGGCCTTGCCCTTTTCCCTTTCCGTTGCGCCCCTTCCTCTTCTTACGTCCACCATGTCCCACCATAAGAATGTCCTTAGACTTGGTCCCGATACTCTGCTCAGCAGTCTTGAGCATTGAGTGCAACTCAGCCACGGATTTCACCATGTTGTTCATGTTGTAGTTGACTATGAAAGGCTTATAGTCATCTTACAACGAGTTGAGTATCGTGTCCGTTGCTAGCTGCAGCGGTACTGGGTGCCCAAGTCTCTCTAGGTGGTCCATGTAACCTTTCATTTTCATGACATGGTCACTGACCGAGGTCCCCTTGGCCATCTTGCATGAGTTAAATGCCCTAGTGTCATCATAACGCTCTGTGCGGGCTTGCTCGTGGAACATGTCCCTCAGCTGGCGGATCATGTCATAGGCAGGAGTCTCGATCATGCTCGACTGCAACTATGGACTCATAGTCGCGAGCATGAGGCAGCTGACATCTAGGGCGTCATTGGAGCGCTTCTGAAAAGCCTCCCTGACCTCTGCCCTGGCATTGTTGGCAGGAGAATTTCCTAGAGGTTGTTCTAGGACATACCACTTTCTCTCGTGCCTCAGCACAATCCGGAGATTTCTCTCCCAAGTGAGAAAGTTGGACCCGGTGAGCTTATCCTTCTTAAGGATAGAGCGGAGTGAGAGGTTATTAGTACTGGTAACGTTGGTTGCCATCTATAAATTAAAACCCGGTTTAATTAGCAATTGCAAATAAACTTTCTAATCATATATCATCAAACGCATAAATAATATATATTAGACCTAGGACCCATATTTCACATACTTGACGCAAGGTTTGGGCACTTCCCGCCAAGTCATGCTATTTATGGTAGGTAACACCCTGTACCAATCGTACCTAGCTGATACGACTCCTAGAACCTCGTAGAGCACATAGACCCAGTCTAGTATGTTTAACTCTACTCTAGTGCTTTTTGGACCGGGACTCCCGATTATCATCAAAATAGATCGCACCACCTAAGACAGCATGAATTCTGGCCGGGACTCCCGATTATCGCAGAATCTTTCATGCCCCTTCCCGTAATGGTTTGAACCCGGATGCCCAAGGTTTGGGCACTTCCGACACCCGAGTACCGTTTAACAGTTAGGGTGTACCATTAGGTGGGTAGCACACTGATCTAATATTTTTCTTGGGTTTTATAATTAAGTTAAAAAACTTAATTTTCCAGTTTTTGAAAAACCATTTTAAAACTAACTGTTTTAAAAATACGATTTATATGTGTACCTAAACTAGGTGCACAAAACGGCCTTTATAAGTTCCAGACTTATAACCTTGACAAAACTTTTAATTTTATAAAAATTTAATTAATACGACTACCAGACTGAAGTCATATTCTAGTTTTTCATAAAGCGTGGTTTTTCACTTGTTTAATAACAATCTGTCATTAAACCCCTTTTTATTTACCATCACACGCATGTATATATATATACCATTCATATATATGAAAAGCAGTAAATAAATCACAACCACGCAGATAAAACCTATAGTTTTGCCAACTAATCCTAAGGTCAAACCTAAGGACAAAATGACTTGGATTCGCCTTTCTTGATGTGTTGCTCCCACTGGCCTTGACACCTCCCCGAAGTATCCGTGTTTCGCGTGAGAACACCATTTTCTTCATCACCTTCTTTAAGTCCAACTTGGTTGTGGGATTAAACTACTACTAATCTATTACAAATACAATATTGAATGGGGTTGTAAATGACACGCAGGCCTCCCCGAACCAGTACAATATTACAATTATGAAAGGGATTGTAATTGGCATGCAGACCTTCCCAAAACCAAAATAAAGAAGAAAAGGAAAAACGAGTCCTAAGCCGGCAAAACTATAGCTATCACAACCACACAATTATATATAAGCACTATATATATAAAAGTCAACCACGCAGTTATAATATATAAACAATAAACTATCCTGTTAAGCACGCAGCCTGATTTGTTTAAATATTCTCATTTACCCTTTTGATTAATACCTATTAACCAAAAAAAATGAGAATTATGATCTTCTAGTTTAATTTGACCAAAATAGTTTTTCAACAAAAACTTAAAACTTGATCTCATTCAAAACTTGAATGAAATCCTCACGTCGAGTTTTATTACTAGTTTTCCAAAAAAACTTAAAACCGACAACCTTGGTCAATTAAATACTATCTTATTTGTTTCTCCATAATATTATATAAACTTTTATCCTTTTAGACTTTATTCAGAAATGACTTAAACTAGTCATAATCAATAATTATCTAAAATATATATTTTAACTAAGCTAGTTAAAATATATAATAGTAGTTTATATAACATTTTATTAATTTTAAAAACTTAAAATTAATAATTCCTTTTGTGTTAATCCGGAAAAACCATTTGGGTTTACATCTCCCGTCAACCCGGGAGACCCATTGGGCTAAGACTCTCTTGAGCCGAGAACCCATTGGACCGAAATCCTTCCTTGGGCCGAGAACCCATCTTGGGCCGAGAACCCACCTTGGGCCGAAGCCCCTTGAGTCGAGAACCTATCTTGGGCCGAGAACCCACCTTGGGCCGAAGCCCTTTGGGTCGAGAACCCCTTGGGTCGAAGTCACTTGGGCCGAAGCCCATTCAGACCCTTAGTGACGCTAACGGTCACCCCCGACATGACGATGATCTCGGTTCCCATTTTCCTCTTAATAATATTCCAAATCCTTTTAACCTATTAAAACTAGCTGTTTTAATATACTGATTAAAAACTGGATTTAATTTAAAAACCAAAAATTATTAATTATTAATATTAACAAAACTTGTTTTTTTATTAATAACTAATTACCCTAAAACTTGATTTCAACCTTTTTTAACCGTTTAAACGCAATCCTGGTTTAAACCTAACTGGTTAAAATCAAACCTTTTACTATTTGGATAAAAACAGAAAACTTGTCTTTATCCCTTATGGTTTTCGAAAACTTGTGGAGAAAGAAAGAAGATGAAGTAGATCATTTAACCATTAAACAAAAACAACAATGGATTAACTAGGTTTAAATAATTAAAACAAACTATTTAATTTATCTTAATTCGAAACTTGTTCTTATTCAGAAACCACAATCCTTTTTAACCATTTAAACTAACTGTTTAAACTTTCTGATTAATAGGATTAAACTGGATAACAAAAACAAACTGTTTTGTTACCCTTGGTGATTTTCGAAAAAGACTAGAGCGAGTAGAAGATCAAGAATCAAACCTTAACCCAAAAACAGATAAAACTAGAAACTATGGATCATAGAGCCGGGCTCTGATACCACTGAAGGGTTTTGAACCTGACCAACCACCTACGACACAAATTGGTCAAACCTGGGTTTGATTCCACTGGTTCAATCCTAAAAGCGGAACTGGATTGAACACAACCCTCTAAACCCCAAAAGGGTTAGGATCTTTAAACTTTTTATATGATCAACATAGTTTCTTACAAACAACCCATAGATAAGGTTATAGAATTATACCTGAACAAAAACCTTTAGGATTGCTAAAGATAGTCCACCACTACTGCACCTCACTGGAACTGGCTGCTAGACCGCTCCTGGATCACCAAGCCTTCAATTCTCGAAACCGAGAATGTGTGTGTGTGTCCACTTGCGTCGATCACCAAAAAACGCAAACACCCTTGCGGTGTTCTTCTTTGTTCGACGGCAAGAGAGAGAGCCGAGAATGAGCTTGCGACGAGAGAGAGATCGATCGAGAGAGAGAAAGCCGAGATCGATAGAGTGAGGGAGAGTGACGGCTAGGTTTAGTCCCTTGTGTAACACACACCTTAATCCTTAAGCCTTAAGGATATATTTATAAGGATTAACTTGGACCTAAGCCCGTTTAATTAAAAGCCCGCTGGTTTTAATTAAACTTTCAACTCTACTCATATTGACCCCCTGGACTTTACTAGTTAATTGATTAACTATCAATCAACTGTCCGTTAAATATTAAAACTTAATATTTAATTCTCTTTAAATAATAAATAACTATTTATTATTTATTCCTTTCTAATAATTAATACAAACTGATTAATTATTTATTTCTCTCTTCTTGATGATTAATCCAACTGATTAATTATCCTTAATAATTAATCTAACTGATTAATTATTTCCTCTTACTCTTTAATAATTAATCTAACTGATTAATTATTTTCACACAGAATAAAGGTGAAATCCAACTGTTCCGAATTGGGTGTGCAGCGGTGTGACCCTTTAGTCTCTTATAACATTGGATACAATGTGCCCATTAATTATCTCTGCACATAATCTAACAAAGACCCCCTCGGCTTTCAGCTGAACGGGATTTTCTCGAAGAGCACTGGCACACTCTGACTGAGATATCATCGGTAAATTCCTACAAGCGCCCTCATGCAAAAGAGCACCACATTTCCAACATTTCCCTACGTATTTGGCACGCCTTTTTGCCGCATAAATAGAAGTGCCTCCATGAAATTTGGCAAAGTTTTGACTCCTCCTCACATGTTTCTCAAGTCTCATGACTATATCGCGCTGAATGTCAGAAGGTAGTTGAGTACATAGAAAGAGACAAGAAAGGAGAGCACGAGATTTGGAAGAAAGCATATCTAGTTCCTTAAGGTCTGCCGGTAAAAGACCAAACTCACCCCGCTAAGGTACGGCGGAGTGAAGCATCAGAACTTCGCTGGGCTCCTCTTGGATCGGGAGACCAATATACTTCTTAAGTCGGTGACCGTTGACTTTGAATGTTACTCCCTCGGAGTTTGTAATGTCAATAGCACCGTGTGGGTAAACAGTGTGTATAGTATATGGACCCGTCCATCTAGACTTCAACTTACCTGGGAAAGGACGAAGTCGAGAATTATATAGAAGCACACGATCTCCAGCCTGGAATTTCTTGTCCTTCAGGCGGGAGTCATGGAAAGCTTTCGCCTTTTCCTGGTACATCATAGAGTTATCGTAAGCCTGGAACCACAGTTCGTGAAGCTCACTCAGCTGAAACAAACGATTGTCTGCTGAACTTTTCGAGTCAAAATTAGCGGCTTTCAAAGTCCAGTAAGCTTTGTGCTCAAGTTCAACAGGTAGACGACAAGCTTTTCCATAAACCAACCTATACGGTGTAGTACCGACAGGTGTCTTAAAAGCAGTGCGGAACGCCCAAAGTGCGTCGTCTAATTTCTCTGCCCAATCTTTCGGGCTGTTACCAACGGTTCTTTCTAGAATTCGTTTAAGACCACGGTTGGTAACTTCAACATTTCCGCTGGTTTGCGGATGATACGCAGTAGAGAATCGATAAGTAACACCATATCGTTTAAGAACTTTCTCTAACTTTGTGTTACATAAATGTATACCCCTATCGCTTATCAGTGCTCTGGGGGTACCGAATCGTGAAAATAATCTTTTCAGAAATTTACAAACTACCCTTGCGTCATTTGTAGGCAAGGCTTGCGCCTCAGCCCATTTTGACAGATAATCGACTGCTACAAGGATATATTTGTTTCCGTGTGAACCAGGAAAAGTACCCATGAAATCTATTCCCCAAATGTCAAATATTTTACAGACTTGATTTGGATTTTGGGGCATCTCATTTTGGGATGAGATGTTTCCAGTTTTCTGGCATGATTCGCACGATTTTACGAAAAGGTGAGCATCCTTGAACAAGGTAGGCCAGAAAAAACCTGCATCAAGAACCTTTTTAGCCGTGTAGCTAGGTCTGTGATGGCCTCTTGTTGGGCCTGCATGGCAGTGCTGAAGGATGTCAACAACTTCAGAATTACTAACACATCTATGGATTACTTGGTAGGCTCCTACCCTAAACAGATAAGGATCCTCCCAGAAGTAGTATTTAAGCTCGGAGATAAATTTTCTCCTATGTTGGTGTGTGAGACCTTTGATCATCACCCCTGCTGCTAAATAGTTTGCTATGTCAACGTAGCAGGGGATCTCTTCAGTGCTAGTCACGGCGAATATAAATTCATCAGGGAAGTTATCTTTTATGCCGGACTCAATTAGCACCTCAAGATTTGGATTTTCAAGACGAGAGAGATGGTCAGCCGTCAGATTTTCTGCTCCCTTTTTGTATTTGATCTCAATGTCAAATTCCTGCAAGAGCAAAATCCACCGAATGAGACGGGGCTTCGCATCTTGCTTTGGAAAGAGATAACGAAGAGCAGAGTGGTCAGCGTAGACCACGGTTTTCGATAACACCAAATAAGATCTGAATTTGTCGAACGCAAAGACCACTGCTAACAATTCCTTTTTAGTGACTGTATAATTTTCTTGAGCGTCAGTCAGTGTCTTGCTGGCGTAATAAATCGGCTGAAAGTAATTATTTATCCGTTGGCCCAAGACAGCACCAACAGCGAAATCACTTGCATCGCACATAAGCTCAAATGGTTGCGACCAATCTGGGCTCGTTAGGATGGGAGCATTTGTCAATTTCTCCTTCAGAAACTTAAATATGTGATCGCACTCAGGAGAAAAGATGAAAGGAGCGTCTTTCTCAAGGAGATGGGTTAACGGCCGAGTGATTTTCGAAAAACCCTTTATGAAGCGTGGGTAAAACCCTGCGTGTCTGAGAAAGCTTATAATTCCTTTGACATTAGAGGGTGGAGGTAGCTTTGCAATAACATCGATTTTAGCTTTGTCTACCTCAATTCCCTCATTGGAAATTTTATGACCCAAAACTATACCTTCGCGTACCATAAAATGGCATTTTTCCCAGTTAAACACGAGGTTAGTTTCTTCACAGCGAGATAGAATCTTTCCTAAATTATTAAGACATGTATCAAAGGAGTTACCGAAGACTGAGAAGTCATCCATGAACACCTCGACACAATCCTCAATCATGTCAGGAAATATAGCCGTCATGCATCGCTGAAATGTTGCAGGAGCGTTACATAACCCAAAAGGCATACGCCGGTAGGCGAAAGTACCATAGGGGCATGTAAAAGTTGTCTTCTCTTGGTCCTACAGTTGGATAGGAATCTGAAAGTATCCTGAGAATCCATCAAGGAAGCATTAAAAGGCGTTTCCAGCCAAACACTCCAACATTTGGTCGATGAAAGGAAGGGGGAAGTGATCCTTACGTGTGACATCATTGAGTTTGCGATAATCAATGCACACACGCCACCCCGTGACCGTACAAGTTGGGATTAACTCGTTTTTATCGTTTAGAATGACGGTCATTCCTCACTTTTTGGGAACAACCCAGACTGGACTGACCCACGGACTATCGGAGATAGGGTAGATCAAGCCGGCATCCAGCAACTTTATAACCTCTTTCTTAACTACCTCTTGCATGTTAGGATTTAAACGTCTCTAATGCTGCACACACGGCTTATAATTATCTTCCATAAGAATCTTATGTGTGCAGAAAGATGGAATAATCCCCTTGATGTCAGAAAATTTCCATGCAAGGGCAGTTTTATGATTTTTTAGAACCTGTAGTAGCTTATTTTTCTCATCAACAGTAAGGTTAGAAGCTATTATCACAGGCAGCTTAGAATCTTCCTCCAAGAATGCATATTCAAGATGAGAAGGAAGTTCTTTGAGTTCAAGAGAAGGTGGGTCCACAATAGATGGTCGAGAGGCTGAGCTCTCTGATTTTTCAAGGACCTCGAAAACATCTGAAATAGGTGTCTCATCAGGTGGAATAGTGCTAGTTGGCTCATCAGAGACAAGCTTTACCTGCTCTACATCCAAGACATCCTCGTCCAGGATTTGTGTGTCAAACACATCCTTCTCTAGAGTTGGAACAATGTGATCCACGGGATAACGATGAAAGATATCAACGAAATAAAGAGTGTCATTCTGGCTAGCTGAGTGTTTCATTGACTTTTGGATGTCAAAAGTCACTTCATCCTTATCTACTCGAAGCGTAAGCTTTTCGTTGCAAACGTCAATTAATGCTCGAGCAGTGGCTAGGAATGGGCGGCCAAGAATGAGTGGGACGTTTTTGTCCTCGTCCATATCTAGGATGACAAAATCTGCAGGAAACACAAATTTGTCAACCTTGACCAAGATGTTTTCAACTATCCTACGTGGATATTTGACAGAACAATAAGCTAGCTGAAGTGACATACGAGTCGGTTTTGGTTATCCTAGGCCCAGTCTAGAAAATACAGAGTATGGCATCAAGTTGATGCTGGCACCTAGATCAGCTATAGCGTTGTTTACAGTGAGATTTCCAATCAGACATGGGATTGTAAAGCTCCCAGGATCGGTTTTCTTTGCTGGAAACTTATTTTGAAGAATGGCTGAGCACTCCTCGTTTAAAGTCACCAACGACAGGTCCTCCAATTTCTTCTTGTTGTTGAGCAAATCCTTAAGAAATTTGGCATATTTAGGCATCTGTGCGAGTACCTCAACAAATGGAATGTTCACATTGAGCTGTTTGAATAACTCTAGGAACTTACCATATTGTTCCTCTGTTTTCTCTTTCCTTAATCTCTAGGGGAAAGGAATGGTAGGTTGAAATATTTTAACCGGAGGTTCGACTTGCGCGGTACTTGCTGGGTCTAGCCTGTTATGCGCCTCGTCAGAATCCTTCGATTGGACCTGTTTTTCAGTTTCTTTGGATTGAGAGGGAAACGGTGGTGGTACCGTGGTCGTCCCACTACGCAAAGTGATTGCCTTCACGTGTGCTCTCGGATTTGCATCCGTATTGCTCAGGAGACCTCCCTGTGGTCGCTCTGACAAGAGCTTAGATATCTGGCAAACTTGATTTTCTAGATTTTGAAGTGAAGCTTGTTGATTTCTCAGAGTTGCTTCCGTTTGATTGAGTCTAACATCAGTTTGGTTGAAACGCAACTCGGATTGTGCCAGATATTGCTTCACAAGATCCTCCAGATTGGAAGATACTGAAGAAGATGATGATGCAGATTGATTGGGAAGCGGTGGTTGAGTGTTATACTGACGTGGTTGCTCATATGGTTGTTGTTGACGATCGTACTGCTGAGGCTGACGTGGTCTCTGTGGGTATGGAATCCTTGGAAGGGGTTTAGTGGTTTAGTTATGATAACTGAAGTTCGTGTGATCCCTCCATGCATGATTATAGTTGGTTGCATTAGGATTATACTGAGAGCTCGGCTGATTAGTAATGAAATCGACTTTCTCGTGAGCAGGAGTTTCCTCCTGGCATTTGTCACTAGGATGTGCCCCTGAGCAGAAATTACAAGTAACTTGTTTAGGAGGAGCACACATCTGATCCATTTTCTTTGTCAACTTCTCTACCTGTGCAGAAGATCAGATAAAGCATCCACATTTAAAACTCCACCGTTCTTTGGCGGTTTCAGTCTCGTGGAGGGGTTCCATTGGTAGCTGTTGGTTGCCATATCTTCGATAAGATCATAGCACGCTTGTGGATCTTTGCTACCCAATGCACCTCCTGCGGCAGCATCTATCATCTGCCGAGTGACAACGGATAAGCCATTATAAAATATGAAAATTTGATTCCATAGCTCATATCCGTGTGAAGGACATCTCCTCATGAGATCCTTCTATCTCTCCCAGGCATCATAAAGACTTTCCCCGTCAGTCTGCTGAAACGATGAGATATCATTACGCAGCTTGGCCTTTTTGGCCGGCGGGTAGTATTTAGCTATAAATTTGACAACAAGATCATTCCATGTAGCAACGGAATTCACCTGGAGAGAATTAAGCCAAAGCTTGGCTTTGTCTTTCATAGAAAACGGGAAATGTGAGCGTTTGCATCCTCGTCGATTTTAAACGCAAGCAAATGGTGTCATCAGTAACAGAATTTTGAACCATCTGAATTACGTTTGGTTTGATTTTAAAATTGTTCGCTGCCACCCTAGGTCGACTGATGGTGTTCTGGATATTGTTAATATCCGGACGAACATAGTCGTTAAGTGTCCTAGGTGGTGGTGGTGGTTCTTCCTCCATTTTAGTAAACGTTCTCTTTGGCGTTGGCGTTGACGGCGTCGGCGTCGTTGAAACTCACGCTCCGGTCCTTGAAAAGGCTCAATTTGCTCAGAATAGAACAAACTGACAGAGGGTACGAGAAAGAGGTAGAAAAAGCAAGTGACTACCTAATCAGGCACACCTAACATAAGTAACAAGTAACAAGATCAAATCAACAATTAAACTATTTCTTAGTATTGCCTGTCCCCGGCAACGGCGCCAAAAACTTGGTGTAGCCCGACTGCGGGTTTTTCTTGTTATAAAATCTTGGGACACAACCTCATATTAAATTTATAAAAATGATGTTACTAAGCAGATACTACACACGACTCAGGCAAGTATAACCTGGTCAATAGTAGTATAGACTCGGTAAGACCGGATATCGTTCCACCAGAACAGGAAGCTACCAATACTTAAGTTTCATTGTTGTTTGATCATCAGAAGTAAAATAAGCAAGTGACAGAGTGAACTAAATTAATCAAGAACTACAGTAACTAATACAGATTAACACCGAAGGCAACAGCAGGATAACAGATCACTTAGTCTTTCGAATCATCGAGACAAATCATGGCAATAACACAATACAACACATAATATGAAGACTTGAATAGATTGAGCGCATAGCATGCTGTTCTAATACTCAACAAAACCACATTATCATGCAAGAATCATCACTCGAGTTATCAAGACTCAGATTCAACACTTAAACATGATTAAGCAAGTAACGGCATATCAGAATTCAACTATAGATCCACCAGATCGCGTCCAAATCAGACTACAAAGACAAACATCTTTTCAAATGACATGTCCAGTAGTCCTCAGAACCCAAAAAGGTGTCAAAGCAGTTAAAATGGTTAAAACAAGCAAAAACAACACACTGTGGTAAAAATGCCTCCTACGGCCGTATGAATTTCCTCCTACGGTCGTAGGAGGTGTACTGTCCTACGGTCATAGGAATTTCTTCCTGCAGCCGTAGGAACCAGTACGACAGAACAGTTTAATCTAACATAAAGGCATTCAACAAAAAATTACAATCTAGACTTTAATCTCATATCATAAACACATGTAAACTGGTACAATGGGATCACAAACTCCTCTAAACTCAAACCTCACAATTAAGGGATTTTAATAATTAGCCGCATGATTACTAAATATATGAACATGTTAAACCTACCATTTCTAGTATAGCCAACACTTCTTAAAACATGAATCATGTGATATGCACATTGAACACTAAGACAAGCATAACAAAGGCATACATGTGAGTTCATTTCACCATCTAAACATACCAACAAATATCTTTGTGAATCCTTTAATTATTAGTAGCATGTTTGATCCAAAAATACACCAAGTGACTAGATTTTCATCGGATATCATAAGGAATGCATAAAACCAACATATGAATAAAATTACCTATAATGGATGAACCTGAAATGATTCAAAACATATCCCAACAATGATTTCTAATGACAATCATGCAAGATGTATCATTTCTAATAACAAACTTAACATGACATTAAGAATATACAAACATCATCATTGAATATCCAGATGCTTAAACATGAAGTAGTTATCCTATACACATTATCACACATGAACATGGTAAGATTAAACATACTAAGTTGATAAAACACAATTGTATTCAAGATCAAACATGCATATTTGAATCAAGTCAACATAAAAGTCAAATATATTGCCATAACTAGCCAAAAATCATCTTGGCCCAAGTGAAATGAGTTTAGTTATCCATATACATCAATATTAATACCACAACATCTGGAACACATGGGTACATGATTGAAATAAGAAATGGAAAGAGTATACCCAAACTAAGCAATGATAAAACTAAGGAATCCAAGCTCCAAGATGTTGTTCCAAGCCTTCAAATCGAAGCTCTCCTCCTTAGAATCACCAAGAGAAGTCCCCTGGAGTGTTAGGATGTTTAGAGAGAGTGTTTGGAGGTGTTGGTCCAAAATGTGGTGAAAAATCCAGACTCCTGTTCAAATGGCAGATTCTGCCATTTAATGTGCTGTAACAAAATATCCTACGGCCGTAGGAAGTATCCTCTACGGCCGTAGGGTGGCTGGGACGGAGTTTCTCCACACGCAATATTCTGCCACCAACCCAACACACGCAAGAAATATGCCAGGAAATGATTACAACTTATTAGGGGTCCCTACGGCCGTAGGAAATATCTACTGCGGCCGTAGGGTGGGCTGGTTAAATCTTCTAGAAGAATAGTCTTCTACGGCCGTAGGAACATCTTCTACGGCCGTAGGATGTCTTTTTCACTAATCATCATTTTCTTCTATTCTTCCCTTGTTTTGCCCCTTTATCTTACTTAAAGCTCTTTTGTAACCTGCATGGTGAATGTTAAGCATATTAGATCAATAATAGGAGTATTCACCTTGTATTTGGGCTAAGTACGGGGTATTCCAGCATGTAAAACATGCATAAAAACGCATATATCAATAACCTACAGTCCATATATGGGTTCTTGCTTAATCATGAACAGATCACAGAACATAAGAAATCTTCTCAACAACAAATGAAGGACTATCTTGATAAACATGAAACTTCATTAGTTGCAAAGAGGAAGAAAAAGAGTTCAAAAGCTTTCATTGCTGAATCTGAGACTGAGTCAGTCTCTCAAACTGACCACTCAGACTTAGGCTCAAGTGATACTAATGATATTCAGACTATCACTGAACAAATGGTTATGCTTCACAGAAGACTGAGAAGAATTCAAAGGGGAAAAGGAATATCTGACAGGGGTAAAGGAAAGAGTTCTTTTGATCCCAAGAAAGCTATGTGCTTCAACTGTCAGAAGAAGGAACACATTGCTGCTGAGTGTAAAATAAAGAAGGATGAAACAGCTTCAGTAGCTGACAAGAATGCTTATAGAGCTGATAGTTATAAGAAGAAATACACTCAGCTTAAGAAAGGAAAGCCTGAAGACAAGCCCAATGCAAAAGGACTTCATGCTGAAACTTGGGATACATAATCATCTACCTCAGATGATGATGACAAGTGTCTGATGGCTCAAGATGATGAAGAGTTTGAATTAGATGAAGTTGATTATGGTTTGTCTGAATCAACTTCTGAAGATGACATGAAGGAAGCTGAGGAAAACATCAAACTAAGTGACTGGGATCCTTCGTCCATGTACAAGGTTAGTAATTTCAACTCTTACACCGATGAAGAAAAAGGTCTTACATTTAGTTATTTGTTAAATGACTTTAAGACCAGCCTTAAGTCTCAAGCTGACTTCAAAGATGAAATCACTAAGCTCAAGAATGAGATTAAGGAAAATCAAACTCTCATTACTGCTGGAAAGAAAGAACGATGTCATCTTGAATGTCAATGACACATTAACAAACTTCTAAGTGAAGAACTTCAGGAAGCCAAGGATAAAGTTGACCAACTTCAGAAGGTCACTGAGTCCTGGTGTAAGTCATCAAGGCTTGTTGAACAGTGCATCAACCAGCAGATCCCTAAACAGGTTAAGGCTGCACTTGGAGGTGACTATCAATCCGTAGCTTATACAGCTGATGATGATGAGATAGCAAGTACAGATTCTGAGGAAGATAGACAACTGATTGAGTCTCAGAAGTCAGCCTCAGAAAAGAGACATGATCCAAGCCTAAAATACAATAAGTTTGTAAAGGAAAAGGATCATGGAAATGAGTGTTCAACTTCTAAACAACATAGTAAGTTTGTGCATGATAGACTAGGCACTCAGCCTATTCAAAGAACATTTGTTATTGAAAGGTTGAATCCAAATCCTTTCAAAAGACAGCACTCTCTATCTGGTTCAAAAAGAAGCTTCAAGAATAGGAAGACAACTGTAAGTTAGAGGTCATATCACAACAATGGTAAGTCCAAAGTTGTTGACAATGGTAAGTCCAAAGAACTCAATAGTGGTAAGACCAAAGTTGTTGAAACTGGTAAGTCCAGAAAAATTGACAATGGTAAGTCCAAAGTGAATGACAAGTGGTAAGTCCAAAGCTGTCAATAAACCTAGACATGACAAAGGTAAGTCCAAAGTCAATGAGCATCAGGTGAATCAGCTTGCAAAGAAAGTTGAGAAATTATTCACAATCTATAATCCTAAAACTGAGAGCAAGGTCTCAAAAGGATTATCGGATAACCTACCTCCTATAGTCATTGGTAGAAGGAAGTGCTACGAGTGTGGAGGTAGAGGACATGAGGCCAAGGACTGTAGTGAAATCTTAAGGCCTGAGAAGGAACAAGTTGATCAGCCTACACAGGTCTCAACACCTGCTCAATATGACCAGTCAGTTCCACAAGATGAAACTGTTAAGTGCTCGTCATCTGAACCTACTACAAAGTGGGTTCCCAAACAAAACTATTATGTTTAGTTTTCTTTTCATGTGCAGGGTTCAAGTAAATGGTACTTGGACAGTGGATGCTCAAGGCACATGACAGGGTGGAAAGGACTTCTAAGTGAATTTCAGGAAGATGAAGGTCCTAAAGTAACATTTGGTGATAACTCCCATGGAAGAACTAAAGGATATGGGAAGATGCATGATGGCAAGGTGACTTTCCATAATGTTGCATATGTTAAAGGTCTTAAACACAATCTGATAAGTATCACTCAATTATGTGATGAAGACAATGTTGTTACTTTTAGGAAGAAAGCAGGAACAATATACAATTCAAAGGGTAAGCCAGGGCTAATAGCAAAGGGAGAAAGAGATGTGTATCTACTTGATCTTAACTCTACTGATCCCAATACTGGAACCTGCTTATACTCCCAATCTGTTCCTAAGCTGAGTTGGCTGTGGCATAAAAGGTTATCACATTTAAATTTCAAGAACATAAATATGCTATCCAACAAAGAGTTAGTCTCTGGATTGCCAAAGATCACATTTTTCAAAGACAAATTGTGCTCAGCTTGTGAACAAGGGAAACATTACAAAGGGTCTTTCAAGTCAAAGAAATTTTTTTTAATAACAGACCCATTGCATATGTTGCATATGGATCTGTTTGGACCCATAAGTACTCCAAGCCTAAGTGGCAAGAAGTACACCCTGGGTAATATTACTTGAAGCCAAAAGTGAAGCTGCCCTGGAGATAATAAGTTTTATCAAACAGGAAGAGTTGCAAAAAGGTAAGTATGTTAAGCAACTCATAAGTGATCATGGGACTAAGTTTAGAAACTTAACCCTAGAAGGCTTTTGTGAACAAAAAGGAATATTACAAAATTTCTCCTCAGTAAGAACTCCTTAACAAAATGGAGTTGCTGAAAGGAGAAATAGAACCTTAATTGAGGCTGCCAGAACAATGCTATGTGAGGTAGGATTGAAACTCTATTTCTGGGATGAAGCTGTCAGTACAGCATGTTATACCCAAAATAGATCAATCATAGTCAAAAGACCTGTCGAAACTACATATGAAATGTATAAATCAAGAAATCCTAATATTGGTTACTTCCATATCTTTGGTTCAAAATGCTATGTGCTGAATCAAAGAGATCAGCTCCATAAGTTGGAACCTAAAGCTGATCCTGGAATTTTTGTTGGTTATTCCTCAATCTACAAGTCTTACAGAGTGTATAACTCAAGAAGAAAGGCAATAAAAGAATCAATTCATGTCTCATTTGATGAAGACAGTATTGATCAAGCTGACAAAAGTCAAGCTGACTCAGTCAGTCTGAGTGAGCTTGAAAAGCCGGAGGAAACCAAAATGTCAAATCCTATGTATGTCATAGATGATGACAGTGATGAAGATGTATGTACGACTAAGAAATCATCACAAGCTCAGGGACTCTCAAGCTGAGAAAGATTATGAGTTCATCAATCCCTTTGGAGCTGATAGTACTCAGACTGAAGATCTTGGTGATCAACAGTTAGATGACAATGTTGTAATTGAGACTGAGGATGTATGTTCACCTCAGAGTCCTCAATATCATTTGGTCCAGAACCACAATCTCCTACTACAACATTTAAGTTCATCAAAGATCATCCTCAAGATCAAGTGATTGGAAATGTTCAAGAAAGAGTACTTACCAGATCTAAGGCAACAGCAAACTATGCTGCTTATTTTGGTTTTCTATCTCAAATAGAACCAAAGAAGACTGAAGAAGCCTTAATTGAAGCTATGCAAGAGGAATTAAATGAGTTTGAGAGAAACAAGGTATGGAGTCTTTTCCTAGCCCCCAAAGATCATACAATTATAGGCACTAAGTGGGTCTATAGAAACAAAATGGACAAGGATGGAGTGATTGTTAGTAACAAAGCCAGGCTGGTAGCACAAGGGTATAGACAAGAAGAAGGAATCGATTATGATGAGACATTTGCCCATGTTACTAAAATTGAAGCCATTAGGATGTTCTTAGCTTTGCAGCATATGAAGACTTCAAAGTCTATCAAATGGATGTGAAAAGTGCTTTCCTAAATGGAAAACTTCAGGAGGAAGTCTATGTGAAACAACCTCCTGGCTTTGTCAGTTCAAAGTATCCACATCATGTCTATAAGTTAGACAAGGCTTTGTATGATCTTAAACAACCTCCAAGAGCTTGGTATGATACATTGTCCAAATATCTACTATCAATGGACTTTACCAGAGGTAGTATTGATAAGACACTCTTCATCAAAAAGAGTAAAGGACAGGTGATTCTTGTACAAATCTATGTGGATGACATTATCTTTGGTTCTACAAATGAATCTCTATGTGAATGGTTCTCCAAAGTTATGTCAAACAGGTACAAGATGAGTGTGATGGGTGAAATGACATATTTCCTAGGCTTGCAGATTCAACAAAACCCTGATGGAATATTCATTAATCAAAACAAGTATGTTATTGATTTGATAAAGAAATATGGTTTTGATTTTAGTTCAACCATGAGAACACCCATGTCACCAGCTGTCAAGCTGAGCAAGGACTCAAATGGAAAGTCTATATGTCAGTCTACCTATAGAGGAATGATAGGTTAATTACTCTATTTGACATCTAGTAGACCTGATATCATGTTTGCTAATGTGTTTGTGCAAGATATCAGGCAGATCCTAAGGAATCACATCTTCAAGCTGTGAAAAGGATCTTTAGATACCTTAAAGGTACACCAAATGTAGGTCTTTGGTATCCAAAGGACTCTGGATTTGAGTTAGTTTGATTTTCAGATGCTGATTATGCTGGGTGCAAATTAGGTAGAAAATCAACAACTGGAGGATGTCAAATGCTTGGAGGGAAGTTAGTAAGCTGGACTAGTAAGAAACATAACTCAGTGGCTACTTCAACTGCTGAAGCTGAGTATGTTGCTGTAGGAAGTTGTTGTGCTCAAATCCTGTGGATGCAACATCAGCTTCAAGACTTTGGTATGAATTTTAGGAAAACTCCTATCTTCTGTGATAACCAAAATGCAATAGCCATTACATATAATCCAGTCTTCCACTCAAGAACAAAGCATATAGAAATTAGACATCACTTCATAAGAGACATCGTGGAAAAAGATAAAGTTGACATTAATTTTATCTCCACAGATGATCAATTAGAAGATATCTTTACCAAACTCTTGATGAGAAAAGGTTTTCCTATCTGCTAAGTAAATTGGGTATGCTCAACCCCTAGATAAGTCTCTAAAACTGAGTTTCAGCTTGACAAAGACTATGTATCTTAAACTAAGAGTACAGTCATGTATTCCTAAACTGTTCACTTGGTCAAGCTGAGTGATAAGTTCACACGTTTGGTCTATTCCAAACATGTTTTAGCTGCTAAGTGTGGTTAAAATATCGATTTGAGTTAGTCTCAAATAAAAATGACTAAGAGTCATTGATTATGAGCTGTGTGCTCCACTCAAGCTGAGTGTCAATCTCAAGTTGAGTGCTCAAATCAAGCTGAGTGCTTGACTCACGCTGAATGATAAGTTTACTCAGCTTGGTATGTCCAAACCATGTTTTAATTACTATGTGTTAGTAATTCACGAGTCATTATATTTGAGTCAGTCTCAAATCACCTTTTATACCGAGTACGTATTCGTGTAATACAACAGTGTAAATAATATTTTTGTAAGTCAAGATTCTTATTCTACAAACTTATCCGTTGTATTATGATGTGTTTCATCTCGATTATTGTTACTCTGTAAGTTCGTTAGAGGAACGGATAAATAGGGATTTCTAACGGTAACTTTTCTCTCTCCTCAAAAAGGTATATATATCGGTTGTAACCGAAATTCAGACGTTTATGCTTACTAAACTTTTGATATACTCCATATACCTTCTAAAACCACCTATTTGCTAAGTGCATTTTCCCGATCAATCGAATTTGAAACCCTAATCACTCAGTGCAAATTGCGTTTTACTCAGTGTGAATCGAAATCATTCTACGATGGATGGAACCATTCTAAATCTTAGTGATCGAATGGTAAGGGGTGCTGCCTTCAAGAACAACGGATTGTCGTTGATTAAAATCAACAATCAACGAGATTGCCTAGCAATCCCTGAACGCAAAAGAAACATGGGTTATGAAGCGTGGGTGGATTATATCCGTAAATGCCCACTCGCATTCGTTTTTACTGGAGCACCAATTCATGTGGTTCCTCAGCACTTACCGGAGTTCTGGTACACATGTGTTTTTGACCAGGACAGAGGTGAAATCAGAGGAACGGTGTTGAATTGGGAGAGAACCATTGTTCTCACAATTCAAAGGCGAAGGGAAGTTCTTCAACTTCCTCAAAACGATGTGTTCGAGTCTGCTGTGATAAGGCAGGTGGCAAGGTCAGTCCTACCCAGAATGGGTCACTCACAAACAGAGGGTGTAATTAAAAAGGCCACCTTTCCAACCGGATGGGGATTTATGATGTCCACAGTGATCCGTGTACTTGGAACCAAGGTTGGAGGACTGGACCAAGTCAATGAGTTCGAGATGCAGATACTCTACAACTTTTATTTTGCATGCAATCTGGACAATGCACTGCTTGTCTTCAACGAACTCAAGGTCCAAGTGATGAAGACCACAAGGGATCTTCATGTACCTTTTATACGGTACCTGTCCTTAGCATTTGAAATTGAGCTAGGGACTACATTGTATGAAGTTGGTCAGGATTTGTTCCTCACACCAGCACTCAGCTCCAAGATGTTCAACAATGATATCTTTCCGGAGCAAGAGGGCCTTGGTGAGCCTATGCAATGGATAGCTGAGAGAGCTTCATAAGAGAGTGAAGCTGAGGGGTCTACTCAAGGGGGAGCAGCTCAAGGTTACTCAGAGGTTCAAGTTGAGCACTCTGCTCAAGCTGAGCCAGCAACCATTCAAGCTGCACCAAGTATGACTTCTCCACTTTCTTCTTCTTCTTACTTTTCTCCATCTTCTTTTGGAGATAAGACTGTGGTAAGCCCAACCCAGTCTGACCCATCTCCTCCACCTTCTTTCCATCATAAAATTCAATTTGAAGCCAACCTTGGTGTGTCCACTACTACCAAGGAAACTATCCAAACCTATATTAGAAAAACTACCAAAGGTGGTGCCACCACTAAAGGTACCACTGGAGCTGAAATCACATTGATTCCTCCACCGGCAGGAGTTGAGGGGTAGACACCTACTCTTCAGGTGCTAACCTCAAGGCTCATTCAAACCCAACAGCCTAACCTGGGTGTGGTATCTACTCAGCCCACACTTACTAGAGCCATGGGAGAGCCTACTACTATGCCTGAGCAGACACACTCAGGTAACATTAAAGATCCGACCAATCCCCAGGGTCAATCACCCCTACTCACCCCATAAGCCAACCACCTACTCACACTCATCACATTTCGAGCCCAATTACTTCTCTTCACTTCTCACACTCTCCAGCACGACCTGTCAATGATTCACCTCAATACCAAGGTGAGTTACAGGGTACAACCTCTGGTGCACATGACTTTGAGGGTATACACCAACCCTTGGATAATGCACCCAAATCCCAACCCTCTCAAGCTACCTTAGATGATCTGTTGTTGTTCTTTAAAGGTCAGTTTGAAACACTGCATCTCAAGAGGAAAAAGACCAAGAAGATGTGTTACTGATATTGGATTCCCTGGATGAAGAGGTGCTTAAATTGAAATCTGCAGTGGCTGCTATAACTCAAAACCAGACTTCAAACCCTATTGATGATGACAAAAAGGGGTAGAAGGTTCAAGAGGCTGAAGCTGAGTCAGTTCAAGCTAAGGTTCTGTTACTTCTTGCTAAGCGAGCAGAAAAGCCACATCAGATTGAGGGGGAGAAAGAGAAAGAATCTGAAGCTGAGCTCACTGAAAAAGCAAAAGGAAAAAGACCTCAAGTAGTCAGCTCAAAGGATTCAGAACCCCCTAAGCAGAGACGAAGAAAAATGATTCTTGGTGAATCAGATTCAGATGAAGACTCTGCAGATGGCATGACTTTGAAGGAAAGAGCTTCTCTGATAGCAATTAGAAGATTAGAACAAAAAGACGCTGACCAGCTTGGGATGTCTATGGATGAACTAAGAAGAAGACAAATGAGTGTACAATCCGAGTTAGCAAATATTCAGAATGGGAAAGAAGCAAGGGATCAGGATTGGGCTGAACAGATAAGAAAGTAGAATGAGGAGTTAGTCAGACTCAGTCTGCCTATAGAGTCAAAGGAAGAAGAAGTAGAGCTTCCTATTGAAAATCAACCAGAGGAAGAAGACATTACTCAGTGTTATGTCAAGACACACTTCTCCTCTCGGATTAAAACACTTAAACTGAGCACAGTTCAATGGATCGTAATTATAGAGTTAGTCCTAGAAAATGGAGAAACTCCTTCCCTGGATCTGAATAAACTACACAGACTGGGATATGCTGAATGGAAGCAAGTAGCCATACTCATCAAGCAGATGGAAAAGTCATATGCTAGAAATCAAGTAAAGGATGAGATCTTAAGGCTGCTAGCAAGAGCTGATACAATGGAAATCATACCCAGATCTGAGATCAGAACCCTACTTACTTTTTTTCACAAGGTTGAAAAGAAAAAGTTATCAAAGCCAGCTAGATTAGCAAAAGGGAGCAAGTACGATCTTGATCTTCTTGAAGGCATGAAGTTTAAAGAGAATACTTATGTTGAAAAGCCTCAGAAAGTATTTATGTACTTGGACAGTAATGGAGAACAATGCTTCTTGGCTGATGCATCAATTTATATATGTGGGGTAGCTCAGGTATTAGCTCTGAGATTATTAGTGGAGAAACCTGAACAAAATGCCAAGTTTAGATATAGACTAAACAGAGCGATCAGATCACAAAAGGATGAACTCCAACATTTGCCAAATCTGAAAGAACTTATTAAAGATATTAACACGGAGATCAAATAATTTAAAGAGTTGCATCCTGATCTTTTGTAATATATTAGTTCTATCTGTAATTATTAGATTAGTTCTAATAATATGTAAGCACTAAGTGTGCATGATCTAAGTGATCAAAATTTTGTATACTGATATGTTCAATTTAATGAATACAAGTATTAGTTTGATATGTTCAACTGTTTATGATATGTTCATATTTATGATATGTTCATTAACATGGTTGGTTGGTATGTTCAACTTATAATTGATAAGTTCAATTAAAATTGATAAGTTCAATTAATATTTGATTAGTTCAAAAATAAAATCTTAGTAAGTTTAAGATTTAAAACATAATTCTGTTCAACAAACTTAAGAACTGTTTGATGGTTTTGTCATCATCAAATAGGGGGAGTTTGTTTGTCAAATGATCTTATCAGTTAAGATTTGATGAGACAAAGTTAAGTTTGTAAGATAGGTTCTAAATACAACTTAAACGGAATTATGAAGCTTGATCAGACTGGGCACTTATAGTGTTTCAGACTGAGCATAAGCTGAGTACAAGCTGAGCATATAGTTGGTCAGCTTAGACTATCTCTTAGTCAGTTTATCAATATGTTTGATAAGTTGTGTGTGTCACCTAAGGTATAGGTTGAATATTCAGCTTGGAGCGTTTTGAGCTAAGTGACTCAGCTTATAGACTGAGTCAGCTCAACAGAGTTTCTAATTAAGTTCTAGGTAACTCTTATGACTTCTAAGGATGAGTTAGTCATTATACATGTTAGTACATGTTTGATTTCAAGTTTGTTCTCAAAGGGCTCTGCTTGATGGGTTTTAAGCTGAGTAACTCAGCCCGACTAAAGAAATCAGTTTAAATAGAATTTAAATATGTTTTAAATCCCTTTTACTCTCTATATCTACGGCATGGATAAGAAGATTCCAGAATCAAAATTGAAGATTGAAGACTCAAGATAGAAGATTCAAGATTCAAGATTCCGAGTTATCCGTTAGTTTGTTAGCAGATTAGGATAAGTTCTAGTTTGTTAGGATCCGTAGGAACAGGATTATAAATACTTATCTCCTGATAAGTTTAGAGGTACCAGACTCTAATATCACCTCAACCTAACCATCGTATGTGTTACGAATCTTGATACACCGTTTGTAAGTTCAACGTGATCAAGAAATTCACAGATTGCCAATATTGTTCGTGTGTTCGATCTTCACGTCTGTTTTGAAGTTGGTAAGTATTCAATATGTGAATAAATCTTGTTTAGAGAGTAAGTTTGTATCTATAATCATAAGTTGATTATAGATAGCAAAGTTTGAGAGATTGAGAGACTTGATTTACATTAGGTGTTTACATATCAAGTGTTGCTTACTTGATAGTCACTGTAATCATCTTCTTATTAATGAAAGCATTTGATTTCATGTGGTTTGATTTGTGTACACTTTTTATTGATTTGTTCAATTTTCCGCAGAAAGTGTATTCAACCCCCCTTCTACACACTACTTGCTTGTTGATACTCTCACAAAGGGACCAACAACAACATATAATAAAACCATCACACGCATACAAAGTAGTTGGTAACCATGCCCCTAAAACCTATGCGTTTTCCCGTGAGCCACTACGGGAAAACAAAGTTATCTACGGACAAATTCCTTGACTTCGGATGTGCTCCCACTAAACCCGCCACCTCCATTGGGTCTTCTGGATTTGTGTTCGCCAAGACGTCACCCCATAGACTCCCGATGGTTGCTCTATATTATAATTACATAGAAATAGAATAAATGGCATGCAAGCCACAAGTCCTAACTTCTAGTACAATTACATAATATGGAAATATTAAATGGCATGCAAGCCACAAATACATTTACATACTAAATAAATAAATAAATTATTATTACAAACCATGTGACATCAAGTCACCAAATGAATGAATAATAAACAAACAACCAACCATACCTCCACAAGGTCTAGGGCAATTCTAGTTGTTACCAACAACATGAACAACATGAACAACTAGTGAACATACATGAACAACAACATGGTGTGTCACACAAAACCATGTAAACTTATGCATAATGGTTAAGATTATTTAACCCATGTAAACTTTTCAGGCCACCATGTGCAAGAATAGTATAGAGATGGCTCTGATACCACTAATGGGGTTCGAAGAACACAGCGGAAACTAAAAAACAACATGCAAAGCTAATGGTACAAACAGACAATGCATAAAAACCCCATGAATGGACTATGCTCTATAGCTATTGTTTGCAACATGTAAAAGAGAAGGAAAGTGAGGTATACCCTTGGTGAACTTCTGGAACAAAGTAGAGGATGAAGGTGATTACTAGAAGCTCAAACTGAACTCCACTCTATTATTGATCCACCCCGAATATGCTCAATCCACAAGTACTAGCTTGCTTGTATGGACTTCAACGACTTGAATCCACACCAAGAACAACAACTCTCCCTTATGTTCTGGACAAAAACTCACAAACACTCTAATATGAAGCCAAGAAAGCTCTAAGTGTGTGTAAGTATCAAGTGTGTCAAGAGGATGCAAGGAGAGTCAAGGAATGTGCTTTTAAAGACCCAAAGGTGCCATTTGATCTCCCCTAAACCGGCCACAAGGTTTCCCAAAAGAAAGCCATGCATTGGCTATAAAAGGAGGTGGAAACAAAATGATAGCATGCAGTCTGACATGGGATAGCGGCGCAAACCCATAAGAATTCGTGTCGTGATCTCAGCATAAGATCGAGCCGCGATTCCATAAATGGATCGAGGTGTGATCTTCGCCTGCACACCAACCGCTTTCCACTATGACACTTTTAGTCCCTCAACTTAGGTTGCTGTTAGGATTGATCCCCGGCGTGTGACCCAATAGGCCTATACTATATCGGCAGTGATCAACATGGCATACATGTGTCAGTGGGCATACTCTAACATATTATGTACATGAATTCTGCATTCGGATTGATTTTGACATCAATAGTGAACATTTGGAGATTGAAATCCGCATCATGAGAATCAGTTGATCTAACTTTGAATGAGTCACCACAATGATATTACAATAAAAGTATCTGAGACAGTCCTTAGGATACGGTCTCAAAGATCCCGTGGTATAACACCGAGATCACATAGATTTCTAGTTAACACAACAGTTTAATAAACCGTGTGACCAACTTTTAGCGTTGGCGTGATGTTAGCACTGTTGGGGTTCGTGGTACAGCGCAACAGAAGCATGCAAGAAAATATACAAATTTACAAAGCATAAAACAAACCACAAAGTGAACCCCATGAGTGGATCTTGTTCTATAACTAGATTTTGCAACAAAAATAGAAGAGAAAGAAAGGATTATACCCTTGATGTCTCTGGATTGTTGTTGACTACTAAGCTCCAAGCTTGATCCTTGTTCCCCTTGAGCTATCCAAGTCCACCCCAAGAGATAATGTGACCTAAGTGTACTAGCACTCCAAAAGCCTAATCCGAATTTTGAAGAAGACTTCTGGAACAACAACACAACTCTCTCCAGGAACTCTCTCTCTCTCTCTCTTCCTCTCTTGCTTAGCAACCCTCAAAGTTCTAAGTGTTTCTTTTCTTTTTGAAAAATGACCAAGAGTTAAGTGAGAATGATATGCATGTCTTTTATAGACTTGAACTCTACCCCAGAGCTTCCCAAGTCAGTCCAAGACCTAATCATTTAAAAGAACATGCATTGGTGGAGAGAGGAGGTGAAAAGAATAAAGTTGTTTCTGTCAGCCAGGGTTAGCGCCGCTAACCGCCCACGCTTAACGCCGCTAACCCCTTAAAGTTAGCGATAACGCGGCTGAGTTAGCGACGTCTTGGTTAGCGACGCTAACCTAGCCTGGAAACCAACTATCATTATTTATCCTTTCTCACCCTCATCTTTTAGGTTGTTGTCAGGATCAACCCCTGGCGTGTGACCCGATAGGCCCATACATCATCGGTAGCGATCATTTGGCGTACGTGTGTCAGTGGGCATACTCCAACAAGCACTGGTAAGATTTCCATCTATCTCTATAAACATCATAACATATTACTCAAGATGTTCCGACACTGTAAAAAAACAGGCAATGATTCCATAAGTGTCCTACGAAATGAAATGTATATTCCAATAAACACTAGACTCGATAATTGCATGAAAGAGTCGGGGACCGGAGTAGTTGTCCTCCTTGTTTCAATATCAACAATCTCCAAGTGAGATGTCAATAGAAATGTGCTAAATCTTCGTGCGAAGTTGAAACAATCATCTTTTAAGAGATGATTGAGTAGCTGGGTGGGGTTAGTGCATTGCATCACTGGGTCCATGATGTCTATTTCAATACCAAATCTAAATTAATGAGATCTAGTAGCAGATGTGGCTACCCAGATGTATACTATTTAGTAAGGAGCTTGCTTTTCTTTTGATCCTATCTCACCCACAGCTCTCTAAATATTTTTCAACTTCTCCCTGAAACTCTCTTTCCAAATTTATGTATGTATCTCTGTTTGTCTGATGTATATGGACACTTGTTATCATTCGCAACCGGTATGAGAAATCATAGTGATTTATCAACAAGAATGATTTTCATGAAATTCAATGTTGAGAAGGATTGTTAAGGATGATTTGAACAATCAAAGTATATGAACAATCAAGGAATTTTGACGAATTACGTCACAAAATGATTTTACAGTGAAAAGCTCAAGATAATTTGTTGATCTTATGCACCCCATCTCCTGTTCCACCGCTCTTTGTTTAATATTATCTTTGCACACCAATTAGTATCCCGTGATAACTGATTCTTCTCACCTAAATAACCTAGTAAGTAACCCTTATATCTCTCTCTAGAATATGATGATATTTATCCTTAGACCGGAAGACAAGAAAAAGCACCCAATCAGTCGAATAATGTAACTAAGTTTTTTTCTGACCATTCACTCACGACTAGCGTATCGTCGACGAATAGTAAGTGAGATAGGACAGGTCCGTTTTGAGGGATTTTGAAGCCATCGAAAACACCTTTCGCGCATGCTTCCTTCATTGCCAAATCAAACGCTTCTCAAACAATTAAGAACAAGAAGGGGGCCATAGAGTCGCCCTATCTAAGGCCCCGTCCCATGGCAAATTCTGAAGTCGGGGACCCGTTGATGAGATTATTCAAATTTATGTTGAAGATAAACAACCGGAAATACATTATCGCCATTTCACACTGAAGCCCATCTGTTGCATAATATCATCCAAGAATTCCCAACGAACCGAGTCAAACGTCTTTTCGAAATCCATTTTAAAGATCATCATTTCTTTTTTCATTTTTTCCCAAGACAAGGTTTACTAATTATCAAAGGCCCCTCAAGAATGCTTCTGTTTTTTATGAAGCCTGATTGCTCGGGGCTAATAATCGTGTCTATCATCCCGCGTATTAGCAAGAATTTTGCCGACTATTTTGTAGAGGCTGTTTAGTAAACTGATGGGACGAAATTCGTTAAAGAATACCGGGGACTCAACTTTGGGAATGAGGGCAATGAACGAAGAATTACACCCAGGATCAAATACACCATATTCTTCAAAATGTCAAACAGCAGCAATAAGATTAGCCAAAATAATATTCAAATGGTTTTTGAAAAACGCAATGGTAAAACCGTTAGGCCCCGGGGCTTTTTCCTTGCCTAAATCCCAAACTGCACTCTTTGTTTCAGCAAGTGATAAAGAACTTTCTAGAGATAATACGTAATCATGTTGAAGAACTCTAAATTTGTCACATACGAATGAGGTCCCAGTTTCTCTACCACCAGATAATTTAGAACATAAAAAGTCGTATAAGATGCGTTTGATCTCCTTTGGTTCGCTAAGCCACACACCATTTGCGGAAATCCCGTGTATGAAATTGGACCGTCTGTTTTTCTTAATAAAGCCATAGAAAAACATCATGTTTTTCGTCTCCCTCAACAGCCCATTTGATCCTCGATCTCTGTCGCAGATCTAGTTTTTTCTTATACTTGACTTCTTTGAGGTCTAACAAAAGCTCCTGTCTCTTACGACATTACGTAGGGGTTATAACAGAAAACTTTGCCTTCACATTGAGTTGCTTTGTATCATTTTTAATCTGTTGAATGTGAAGGGAGATGTTAGGAACAGTATCTTTCCTCCACGGTCTGATCTTTTTCTTTAATACGCGAATCCATAAAGGGGACTTCTTCCTTGATACAACACAACTAGAGCAAGACTGTGAAACAATGCTCTCCAAATCGGGGTCTAACAACCATGAGTTGAAAATTTCAAAGTAGGAGGGCCGAAAGTCCATGACAACAACCCTGAATAGAAGAGGAGAGTGGTCAGAATGAAGCCTCGGTAGTATTAGCACACTAGGATTCGGCCAGGTTGATAGAAAATTATAGGAAGTAAAAATCTATCGAGCTTGCTGAGCTTTTGACAATCGGAGCTGGATCTCGAGAATTTCATCCCCCCACTTCTAACTTCCACCAAACAAGAGTTATGGATGAACTCGTTAAATTCGTTTGCACCTGCAAAAAAGAACTGAGTTCCTTTCCTTTCATTGTTAGTCCTGACTTCATTAAAGTCACCAAAGATAATCCAATTAACGTTGTTATTGGAATTAATCAGATTATAAAAAGCAGCCCATAGTGATTTTTGTGAGACAAATCCTGAAGGGCATAAACGTTGATAAACCCGCAGGTAATGTTAATGCCCACCTAATTCCCCCATACTGCAAGAAACCCATTACCTTTAACACAGTTGTTTTTCGAAAAAGTGGAAGGGTTCCATATGGAGATCAAACCCCCTGACTTGCCCTTGACTTCTATAAACTCAAAATCAAAAGGGGCGTGACACCAAACTTTGTTAATAATATAGGCATCCGGTTTAAGTAAGAATGATTATTGAATACCTAGAAATTGGATGCAATAAAGTCTACCCCGATCCCATATCCAATCTTGCTTCAAATCCAAAGCAATTCCCCTAGAATTGAATGATAAAATATTCATTGATTCAAGGAGATATCACCTGATTTGCGTAGTAGAGCTCAAACTTCATCTTTAGTGCCTGCCATGCGAAACCCGACTAGTTCACCTACCTCCATGGTGTTTCTAACTTCTTCAGTGTTTGGATCGGTACCCTAAGAGGGGCAAGTGGTTTTGGCAAAAGAGAGAACTGACTGCGATGGCAGCATTCTATTAAAATGTGATTGAAACTTTTGAAAACCCATCCTGGATACCAGCGAATTTACGTCTCCCAGCACCTCCTATTTTTTGTCCTAAAATCGATTTTGACCTAAGAGGGAAAGGGGGTATGCGATGCCCTGAATGCCGATATGGACGAGGAAGGCTCAAGAACCTTGAAGAATCTCAGGTCTGACTTCGAATGAAGTGGGAACCTCGGTGGAAGCTATGTATGCAATCGCTTGGTTATCCCCGTTTCTGCCATCGTCGAAGACACCGTGGGCCATGTGAGTGTCATTAACCAAAGGATCTTTTTCAGTGGTGCCCTAGCCCTTCTATCACTAAAGAAATCAGCATGAGCATGTTGTTGGGCTACTAGAATACAAAACCTTTGGCCCATCTCTTCATTAGAAGTCCCTTCCTAGTCTGTGACTGAATCAAATTTTGGGGAAGCATCAGGGTTATTGTAATTCTCAAAAAAAGGGTTACAGGCTAGCTCTTGATTGTCGACAACATGATTAGCAATAGGCACGATTTTCACAGGAAACTTTTCCCCTTTCAAGAAAACAGTCTCTTCGACTACCTTTATTTCCTTGTTAGAAGCGTATGAGCCGGCGTCCCTTCCCGCCGGGAACAACTCCGGTGAACGTTGAATTCCGTTATTTTCTTCATTCAAAGAGGCATCATCCTCAAATAATAGATTTCCCATTAGTGAGCCTTCGTCTTTCTCTGATTCAAAAACAAGCAAGGATAGTAGAAGATTCAAATATTCCATCTGGTCTTCGATCACATTAATCCAGTATTGTTTACGGTGGATGGTAATGAGGCAGTAGCCTTGAATCCAGTGAAGATTCTTAGTAAGAATGGTTAATCTATTAAAGGACCAGTTGGTGTTTGCTTCATCGCATGGCTCCGGCTCCAGAACACTACCCCGGTTTTTAGCGATCTCCGAAAAATGTCCAAGGACCATGCCACCGGGGGGACCCCTGTGATTATAATCGAAGCCAGTCTTTCGCCGGGGTACCAACCTTTCTTCCACTTGTCTAATGAGGTAAACCAGTTCTTCCACACTGGTCATTGTCCTTAGTGAAAGTATCCTTTAGTTCCTGGGTGATAAATTCCAGCAGTAGGTAGAGCCTTTCTAAATAACGCATGGCGATCTCCGTACACCCATCCGAATTTATTATATCGGAGATACTGAAGAGTTTATCAATGGATGCAACCTTACCAATTAAGTGGTACTCAACCATTCCTGCATCACCGGGGAAGATTGAAACTGAATTTCTTTAGCTGTAGGTGTTTTCCCAACTTCTTCTGCGTGTGTCTTGCTTGATAGCCCATGTTGCTTATGCAAAGGTTCCTGTGTTGGAGGTCTATCTAGGCCAGCATGATCGTTCCAAATTTGATTGTCCCTTTTGAATTTAGCAACACTGATGAACAACGGTTTGTAACCCAAGGTGGTAGCCTTAATTTTCCTTAGCATTTCGGGGATAACCTTCACGTCAAAAAATCTTATAAACCCAAAAATTTTCCTTTTTTATTTTTCTTCCGGACTACGTAGGTATCGACCAGCTTCACACATGGTTGCATGACTTTCCACAAATCAGCCGGTGTGGAACTGTCAGGGAGGTTCACCACGTAAAAGGTGGTTGCTCTTTCTCTAAATAAACTTCTTTGGTTTTTACATGTGGATTCTCCATGAGTTCTTCTTGTGTATGGCTAGTCTTCTCATTGTCTTGTCTCGTGCGTCTCATAGAAACTTCCGTCCATCCTCCGTCTTTCATCCTCTCCAAACTTAGACCCTTTTCGCTTTTATATACCTATGGTATGAAAATTTGTATTTAGAAAAGAATCATTCAATTAATGCTCATATGTTCAATTAATGGACAACTCATTCGATGAATTAATGTGAAGCAGGTCAAAATACCTGGCCTTCGCTACACAAGACTACACATTAATTAATGTTTTGAATATATCAGGTCTCGATAAAATCAATAGAGCTGTAGATAATCAAATGAAACAAATAAAATGAATATAAAATGCTCTCGGGAAGGCCAAAAAGGACGGTCGTATAAATTATTTATAATCAATTGACTTGAAATAATAATTGAATGATACCAAAATCACAGTCGAATGAATGTGTCTTGTTCAATTTTTTCAAACTTATGATCGAATGGACACAAAAACACACCTATAAACACCTTTTTTACCAACTAACCAACCCAAATCACATCAAAAACTTAAAACTTCATCTTCCTCATCAAGAACACCTCAACACATCAAGAACATGAATTTTAAAAACACATCAAGAGTAGTTTTTCTCTTCAGATCTTCGACTCTCCACCTACACAAACACTTTTCATGCACTCTAACTCGAAAACATATATCTAAACTCATGAATTTGACGAAAATCGTCAAGAACACATTCAAAAACCCAGAAAACGAAAATTTAGATCTCTCTCAAACCGTAAGGAGTTTTGGCATGAAATTTTGACATAATGTCCCTTTTATCATGAGGAACAATATATCTGAAAATTAGCTCAAATGGAGCTCGTAAGAATTTTTTATGAATTTTTAAAATTTACAGCTCACTTTAATTCTAACTGATTCGGTAAATTCAACAAAATCTTCAAAAATTATTGATCAAACACACTTAAATCAATCATAATCAAGCTCTGATACCACCTCTTTGTCCTAAGTAATTCAGTTGTCTAGATCTATGGATGAAACAATGACAAATTAATCAATAAGATGAGAGAATATGAATAACATGAAAACACACACTTAAGGATGTAATTGATGCCAAAGTTTACCTAATGACAATTAGTTATTAGGCTTATATACCCCTAAGGGCGTTTACATTTTTCATCCTCTAAGTTTGTAATTAATACAAACTTCACCCATAATTCAATTTTCTATTCTATACAATATTAAATTCTAACAGTAACTACTCAATTTGCAATCCATCTACTACACCACTCCAACTTGTGAGTGACTTGAGATTTTAAAGAAATAACACACACACATGTTTGTATATCTTCTAATATATATATAAAAGACTAATTTGAAAAAAATTATTAGGTGATCTGAACTCTTAATGTAATAAAGAATTTAATCTTAGTCGTTAATTCATTTAGTTTTAAAATTTTATTTTGACTTTTTAAAGTCAAACTAATATGAATTAGATGAATATAACCTTTAATTGAATCAATGATAAGTATCAAAAAATTATTTATTAATTTGTAGAGATAATCTTAGGAAAGTATCAAACTTTCACTAAGTTTAAATGATCTTAAACTTTCTTTAAATATTTATTTAAATAATGTTTGATTTTTTAAATATTACGATTCAAGTTTTAAAATTTACAATTGATATAACTTAATTAAATATATGCTATTAAACCTTTTAATATATATATATATATATATATATATATATATATATATATATATATATATATATATATATATATATATATATATATATATATATATATATATATATAAAAGAACAATCATATCACATGTATGTAGAAATCATATATTTTATAACTAATGTAGCTAGATTTTTTATTAAAGTGATTTGAGTCTTAATAACTTTTACAGCACTCTTATTTTTTTATCAATTAATATATATACTTAGTGTTAATAATCTTCTAAAAAATCACGGATGCTTAAACTAATGTTACAATAGTATTATCTAAATTACCGTTGTAAGACACAAATTTTAAATTAGATAATTTTTAATCTTCTTCTAATCTAAAATATATATAAAATACTAATTTGATCAAATTTATCAGGCGATATGAACCATTCATTTAAAAGAATATTTATTTTTAACCATTCATTCATTTAAAATCAAAAAAGTAATTTTTGACTTTATTATTTGAGATAATTTAGTATATGCCTTTATTAAATTACACAAAATCTTATTTGTCCACCTTAATTTACAAATATCATGTTTATCCTTTATAATATTTCAAAATATCATATCAAATTCTTAGTTTTATCATTTTAAATATATATATTCATTTTAATTCCTTATTTGTTCATAACAACAAACTCTTGTTTTATGCGTGAAGATTTACAAATATTCTCATTGGAAAGACGGATTAGGTGCTTGGCTTAGTAAACCACAAAAGGATACTGTATGTCAGTTTTGAGCACAAAATTCACATATGTTCATGATTTAGAGAATGATTTGCGTCTGTCATTGCTATGAGATATACGATTTGGCGTATCAACTCGATTCACTGTTGTTGGATCCTGTTTGTCAGAATTGCAGGTGACGATAAATCATCGTTAATGACTTTCTTTACTCTCAGATTTGATATGCTTGGAGTTGGCTCATAAGATTTTTGCTTGACACTCGAGGATGATTTTGTCTTGTGTGAAGTTGATGGATTACACAATGATGTTAACTTTGCAAATGTGCCTCATAGATTCTTCTTTGAAATCCACGTTTGTAAGGGCTTTGGCAAAGCATCATCTGTAATCACAGAACAAGCTGAATTAGAATTACTTGAACCACAAATATTCTATTTAGTTTTGAAAGCTACTTGTTTATATTTTGGCTTTTGTTTTGGAGAAGAAGACGTTGTAGTTAAAGGTGATTTCACTGGATGAGAAGATCCAACAGATTTAGTGATCTTAGCATTCTTCACAACACTTGACACGTTGATGAAATCTTTATCTAACTAATCACAGAGAAAAAGGAATCAGATTGGCTACTTCAATGTGAAACTGAATCAATGCGCATTTTCTCTATTATCTTTTCATCATTTTCCAACACAGTAGACAACTTTTCGTTCAGCTTGGCATTGGCTTGTGTCAATTCTTCAACCTTATGCTTCTCAGTCTCAATATCTATTCTTTTCTGCTCTAATTCAACTGCAAAAGCTTTACATTTATGTTCTGCAAGTTGAAAGTACTCAGACACGGTGGACACCTGCTCATTGAGCTTTGCACTGGCCTTAGTCAAATCATCGGCTTTCTGCTTCTCAGAATTTGACTGTGCAGAATTCTGTTCAAACTCTTGGAGTTTTGCAGTCAAATAAGAATTCTCTTGTTTTAACTCTTGTGAACTTTTGAATTCTTTGCACAATCGAGTCCATATACAATCAAAATCCTTAAACATAAATTTCCATAGTCAAAACATGAACCTATCCTCTTCAGTAAATGGAGATTTAGATTTCTCCCATTTATTAACTTCTTGCTTAATTGTAGTTCTGTTGAAGGAAGTTAAGTTAAGATTCATCTCGATACCTAATAAATATGATTGTTTAGGAATGATTTGATTTGATCAGAAAATTTAATCAACTATAATGTTTTTTAAACCAATTTACTACGAGTTGATTAATGGCAACAATGATATTTAACTACAGTGATTTAACAATAAATACAAGTTGATGACGAACAACGATGATTTTGCATTAAGTGCGAATTGATCGCGGACAACAATGTGAAATTAATTTGAAATACACCTCAACTAATTGTACTGTCAAAATGGCTGTTCGATGCATCAATTGAATTTACTACTCGATTAATTCTACTGGGCTGCAAAAGATAAAAAACACGATCGAATGAAACACAGAAATACACCTGGCCCTCAAAGAAATACGATCGAATGAAATAAAAAAATTCAAATTACACGGTCGAATAACAAAATGAAATGGAAATTGATAATCGAATGAATTGTTGTTTTCACGCGCCTGACATGATAATCAAATACTTAATGATAATCAAATTAATTGTTGTTTTCACGCGCCTGACTTGATAATAGAATATTCAAAGATAATCGATTTAATTGTTGTTTTCACGCGCCTGTCGGAATTTTTAATTTTTGTCACTCACGGCGACTTCAATTAATTGTTGTCCTTTGACTGATTAAAAAAAATTCAATTAATGCTAATTTTTGTTTTGAACGGCAAAGGTTATACCGAGGGAAGATTCGGCTTGGCCATCACCCCAAGCATAACTAAAATTTATTAACAAAAAGTTAGAAAGTACACGGCCACCAGGAAGGTGCTAATGACCAAAATACATCAACAGTGACCAAAGAAGGCATCGATAGTTACAAAAGAGAACAAACAGTGAGCACATTTAACAAAACTACACCAAACTTCTTAACAACACTGTGCAGGAGTGAGGCACCTACTGTTCAACATGGTAGAAAATTTGTCGCCCCCAAACCGATTCTTGAGCCAGAAGTAAGAATACGCTTGAATTTGGCTGTTAGTATTGAGTAACGCCTAAGAAGATAATATGTGTATTCCCTCTAAAACCCAAAGAGCAGCCCTAATTTAACAGACCTTCTATTTCGTGAAACGCTACAGGATCAACATTCCACAATCTACAAATATCGCCAAGGATGGCTTTAGAGACCGAACAATTCACAAAAACGTGGTCTTCTGACTCGTCTTCGTTACCGCATAAAGGACATGTACATGACAACAATATGCCTCCTCTTTTTTTGAAGATTTAGCTTCGTGGGAAGATGGCGGTGGGCAAAGGTTCCTGTGTTTTCCCAACTTCTTCTGCGTATGTCTTGCTTGATAGCCCATGTTGTTAGTGCAAAGGTTCCTGTGTTGGAGGTCTATCTGGGCCAGCATGATCGTTCCGGATTTGATTGTCCCTTTTGAATTTAGCAACACTGACGAACAACGGTTTGTAACCCAAGGTGGTAGCCTTAATTTTCCTTAGCATTTCGGGGATAACCTTCACGTCAAAAAATCTTATAAACCCAAAAATTTCCTTGTTTATTTTTCTTCCGGGCTACGTAGGTATCGACCAGCTTCACACATGGTTGCATGACTTTCCACAAATCAGCCGGTGTGGAGCTGTCAGGGAGGTTCACCACGTAAAAGGTGGTTGCTCTTTCTCTAAATAAACTTCTTTGGTTATTACATGTGGATTCTCCATGAGTTCTTCTTGTGTATGGCTAGTCTTCTCATTGTCTTCTCTCGTGCGTCTCCTAGAAACTTCCTTCCATCCTCCGTCTTGCATCCTCTCCAAACTTAGACCCTTTTTGCTTTTATAAACGTATGGTAAATCAGTATGGGAATTTGTATTTAGAAAAGAATCATTCAATTAATGCTCATATGTTCAATTAATGGACAACTCATTCAATGAATTAATATGAAGCAGGTCAAAATAGCTGGCCTTCGCTCCTCAAGACTACACATTAATTAATGTTTTGAATATATCACGTCTCGATAAAATCAATAGAGCTGTAGATAGTTGAATCAAACAAATAAAATGAATATAACATGCTCTCGGAAAGGCCAAAAAGGACGGTCGAATGAATTATTTATAATCAATTGACTTGAAATAATAATTGAATGATAGCAAAATCACGGTCGAATGAATGTGTCTTGTTCAATTTTTTCAAACTTATGATCGAATGGACACAAAAACACACCTATAACACACCTTTTTTACCAACTAACCAACCCAAATCACATCAAAAACTTAAAACTTCATCTTCCTCATCAAGAACACCTCAAGAACATCAAGAACATGAATTTTAAAAACACATCTAGAGTAGTTTTTCTCTTCAGATCTTCGACTCTCCACCTACACAAACACTTTTCATGCACTCCTAACTCGAAAACATATATCTAAACTCATGAATTTGATGAAAATCGTCAAGAACACAATCAAAAACCTAGAAAACGAAAATTTAGATTTCTCTCAAACCTTAAGGATTTTTTGCACGAAATTTTGACAGAATGTTCCTTTTATCATGAGGAACAACATATATAAAAATCAGCTCAAATGGAGCTCGTATGAATTTTTTATGAGTTTTTGAAATTTACAGCTCACTTTAATTCTAACTGATTCGGTAAATTCAACAAAATCTTCAAACATTATTGACCAAACACACTCAAATCAATCGTAATCAAGCTCTGATACCACCTCTTTGTCCTAAGTAATTCAGTTGTCAAGATCTATAGATGGAACAATGACAAATTAATCAATAAGATGAGAGAATATGAATAAAGATCATGAAAACACACACTTAAGGATGTAATTGATGCCAAAGTTTACCTAATGACAATTAGTTATTAGGCTTATATACCCCTAAGGGCGTTTACATTTTTCATCCTCTAAGTTTGTAATTAATACAAACTTCACCCATAATTCAATTTTCTATTTTATACAATATTTAATTCTAACAGTAACTACTCAATTTGCAATCCATCTACTACACCACTCCAACTTGTGAGTGACTTGAGATTTTTAAAAAATAACACACACACATGTTTGTATATCATCTAATATATATATAAAAAATTAATTTGAAAAAAATTATTAGGTGATCTGAACTCTTAATGTAATAAAGAATTTAATCTTAGTCGTTAATTCATTTAATTTTAAAATTTTAATTTTGACTTTTTAAAGTCAAACTAATATGAATTAGATAAATATAACATTTAATTGAATCAATCATAAGTATCAAAAAATTATTTATTAATTTGCAGAGATAATCGTAGGAAAGTATCAAACTTTCGCTAAGTTTAAATGATCTTAAACTTTCTTTAAATATTTATTTAAATAATGTTTGATTTTTTAAATATTACGATTCAAGTTTTAAAATCGACAATTGATATAACTTAATTAAATATATGCTATTAAACCTTTTAATATATATATATATATATATATATATATATATATATATATATATATATATATATATATATATATATAGATATATAAGAACAATCATATCACATGTGTGTAGAAATCATATATTTTATAACTAATGTAGCTAGATTTTTTATTAAAGTGATTCGAGTCTTAATAACTTTTACAGCACTCTTATTTTTTTATCAATTAATATATATACTTAGTGTTAATAATCATCTAAAAGATCACGGATGCTTAAAATAATGATACAATAGTATTATCTAAATTACCGTTGTAAGACACAAATTTTAAATTAGATAATCTTTAATCTTCTTCTAATCTAAAATATATATAAAATACTAATTTGATAAAATTTATCAGCGATATGAACAATTCATTTTAAAAAATATTTATTTTTAATCATTCATTCATTTAAAATCAAAAAAATAATTTTTGACTTTATTATTAGAGATAATTTAGTATATGCCTTTATTAAATTACACAAAATCTTATTTGTCCACCTTAACTTACAAATATCATGTTTATCCTTTATAATATTTCAAAATATCATATCAAATTCTTAGTTTTATCATTTTAAATATATATATTCATTTTAATTCCTTATTCGTTCATAACAACAAACTCTTGTTTTATGCGTGACAATTTACAAATATTCTCATTGGAAGGACGGATTAGGTGCTTGGCTTAGTAAACCACAAAAGGATACTGTATGTCAGTTTTGAGCACAAAATCCACATTTGATCATGATTTAGAGAATGATTTGCGTCTGTCGTTGCTATGAGATGTACGATTTGGCGTATCAACTCGATTCACTGTTGTTGGATCATGTTTGTCAGAATTGCAGGTGACGATAAATCATCGTTAATGACTTTCTTTACTCTCAGATTTGATATGCTTGGAGTTGGCTCATAAGATTTTTGCTTGACACTCCAGGATGATTTTGTCGTCTGTGATGTTGATGGATTACAGAATGATGTTAACTTTGCAAATGTGCCTCATAGATTCTTCTTTGAAATCCACGTTTGTTTGGGCTTTGGCAAAGCATCATCTGTAATCACAGAACAAGCAGAATTAGAATTATTTGAACCACAAGTATTCCATTTAGTTTTGAATGCTACTTGTTTATATTTTGGCTTTTGTTTTGGAGAAGAAGATGTTGGTGCATACATGATGATACATTTAAAAGTGCACTTCAATGTTTTGATGATGATAAAAATATACACATGTGATACCATTGCTTATCAAAATTATTCATATGTTCATATCTATATTCTTAAAGAAAATTAACAAGCCTCAAATTGATGATCAAGTGAAGTACAAACAAGTAAAAGAATTTAATTCAACAAGATATGAAGAAAACAAGTTTTGAAGAAAGTGTAAAGTGTTCAAGGTCGATCCCACGGTCGACCGTGAATCAACCGTCGCTGCTCAGCTCACAACTCTTAAATGTTGTTCTTCTTCAAGTCAACCGAACTCGTACTTAACAAGTGAAGATGATATCTTCAAAGCCGATGACGAAGATATCTACAAACAAGAGTTCGAATTATATGAGCTTACAAATAAAATAATTAAATTAATTTATGTTTTTATAAAATTATTCTTATAAAAACTTTATAAAAATGACAACGATTTTATAAAACTCAATTGTGTTGGTTGATTAAATCTAAGACTTCCTATTTTAAGCAAATAACAAACACAATCCTACTTTGAAACAATACACCACCATAATTAGCAAAGGAATCTCCCAAAGGGGTAAAATTCCAACATGCTTTGTGTATTGGTTTCCAAACTTCCATATATGTGTTTAAATTCAAACTTTAAGAGTATGGGATCAACCAACCTTCTGAACATATACTTTTCAGTTGATTTTTATGGTAAAAATGAGTTGAGTGTGGTTTTAAATAAAGTCCAACGTCTATATTGCAAAGAACAAGAAAGTTCAGGTACCTCACGGTTTTAGCCACGGTCGACCGTGGATCGACCGTGAGGGTACTGGACAGCTTTTGGACTTTCACCTTTTTCCTTATTTAAACCAACTCAAACCTCATTTTTTAGTATCTCTTGCACAAGCAAAAACACATAACATATATTCTTATCTTGTGAGCTCATATTCTTTGATAATTCATCTATCATTCAAGATCAAGAATCAAGCAAGAGCAAAGCTTTCAAAGCTTAAACACTACATCATCTTTCTATATATTTTGTAATAGTGTGAGGATCAACTCTAGCCTTCCAAATTAGAGTGAAGTAAGGATCATCTCTAGCCTTTAGAATTAGAGAGAAGTAAGGATCAACTCTAGCCTTTAGAATTAGAGTGAAGCAAGGTTATCTTTACCTTACTTGCAAGTTTGAAGTGTTAATTCTTGCAAGTGAAAAAGAAAAGTGTAAAAGGTTTATCTTTACCTTCAAAGAGAGAAGCTAGTGGAGCAAACTCTTGGTGGGTAAGGCCAAGGAGTGGATGTAGTGCAAGTTTATTAACACTTGCATGAACCACTATAAATCTCTTGTCTACTAATTGGTGATATCTCTCTACCCTTATTCTCTTTATTTCAAGTATATATATTTGTTGTGTTATAAACTTCGAGAAATATATTTTTAACACAACTTACAAATTTTATAAGTGTAAAAATTGGTAAACTAAGTTAAAGAACCTATTCACCCCCCCTCTAGGTTCCAACAGAAGACGTTGTAGTTAAAGGTGATTTCACTAGATAAGAAGATCCAACATATTTAGTGATCTTAGCATTCTTCACAACACTTGACACGTTGATGAAATCTTTATCTAACTAATCGCAGAGAAAAAGGAATCAGATTGGCTACTTCAATGTGAAACTGAATCAATGCGCATTTTCTCTATTATCTTTTCATCATTTTCCAACACAGTATACAACTTTTCGTTCAACTTGGCATTGGCTTGTGTCAATTCTTCAACCTTATGCTTCTCAGTCTCAATATCTAATCTTTTCTGCTCTAATTCAACTGCAAAAGCTTTACATTTCTGTTCTGCAAGTTAAAAGTACTCAGACACAGTGGACACCTGCTCTTTGAGCTTTGCACTGGCCTTAGTCAAGTCATCGGCTTTCTGCTTCTCAGAATTTGACTGTGCAGAATTTTGTTCAAACTCCTGGAGTTTTGCAGTCAAATCAGAATTCTCTTGTTTTAACTCTTGAGAACTTTTGAATTCTTTGCACAATCGAGTCCATATACAATCAAAATCCTTAAACATAAATCTCCACAGTCAAAACATGAACCTATCCTCTTCAGTAAATGGAAATTTAGATTTCTCCCATTTATTAACTTCTTTCTCAATTGTAGTTCCGTTGAAGGAAGTTAAGTTGAGATTCATCTCGATACCTGAAAAATATGATCGTTTAGGAATGATTTGATTTGATCAGAAAATTTAATCAACTATAATGTTTTTTAAACAAATTTACTACAAGTTGATTAATGGCAACAATGATATTTGACAACAGTGATTTAACAATAAATGCAAGGTAATGACGAACAACGATGATTTTGCATTAAGTGCGAATTGATCGCGGACAACAATGTGAAATTAATTTGAAATACACCTCAACTAATTGTACTGTCGAATAACAAAATGAAATGGAAATTGATAATCGAATGAATTGTTGTTTTCACGCGCTTGACTTGATAATCAAATATTTAATGATAATCAAATTAATTGTTGTTTTCACGCGCCTGACTTGATAATAGAATATTCAAAGATAATCGATTTAATTGTTGTTTTCACGCGCCTATCGGAATTTTTAATTTTTGTCACTCACGGCAACTTCAATTAATTGTTGTCCTTTGACTGATTAAAAAAATATTCAATTAATGCTAATTTTGGTTTTGAACGGCAAAGGTTATACCGAGAGGAGATTCGACTCGGCCATCATCCCCAAGCATAACTAAGATTTATTAACAAAAAGTTAGAAAGTACATGAGCCACCAGGAAGGTGCTAACGACCAAAATACATCAACAGTGACCAAAGAAGGCATCGATAGTTACAAAAGAGAACAAACAGTGAGCACATTTAACAAAACTACACCAAACTTCTTAACAACACTGTGCAGGAGTGAGGCACCTGCTGTTCAACATGGTAGAAAATTTGTCGCCCCCAAACCGATATTTGAGCCAGAAGTAAGAATACGCTTGAATTTGGCAGTTAGTATTGAGTAACGCCTAAGAAGATAATATGTGTATTGCCCCTAAAACCCAAAGAGCAGCCCTAATTTAACAGACCTTCTATTTCGTTAAACGCTACAGGATCAACATTCCACAATCTACAAATATCGCCAAGGATGGCTTTAGAGACCGAACAATTCACAAAAACGTGGTCTTCTGACTCGTCTTCATTTCCGCATAAAGGACATGTACATGACAACAATATGCCTCCTCTTTTTTGAAGATTTAGCTTCGTGGGAAGACGGCGGAGGGCAGCCCTCCATGCATGAATTTCCACCTTCGAAGGGACCCATTTGTACCGATTAAAGCTAAAATTTTCCACCGCTTTTAGAGTTATTTCATCGAAAACAGACCTTAAAGAGGAGATTGTGAAAGCTCCCGAAGGCTCCAAAGACCAACACTGATTTGAGAAGTATAGTTTTTCCTCCCGAAGACAAAGTATGTGACTTCCACTTGGGCCACTTTGATCTGAACTTGTTAATAGTGGGAGCCCATGACTCGAGTTTGTTCATCGAGGCACCAATCGGGAAACCAAGGTAAACAAAAGGAAGTGTTCCAAACTTGCATTGATGTTTACTTGCAAGTCTGCTGACTTCATCGGAAGGGACGCCCAAACCCATCACATTGCTTTGGCGATATTTATCCTTAGACCGGAAGACAAGAAAAAGCACCCAAGCAGTCGAATAATGTTAGCTAAGTTTTTTTCTGACCATTCACTCACGACTAGCGTATCATCGGCGAATAGTAAGTGAGATAGGACGGGTCCGTTTTGTGGGATTTTGAAGCCATCGAAAACACCTTTCACGCATGCTTCCTTCATTGCCAAACCAAACGCTTCTCAAACAATTAAGAACAAGAATGGGGCCATAGGGTCGCCCTGTCTAAGACCCCGTCCCATGGAAAATTCCGAAGTCGGGGACCCGTTGATGAGAGTATTGAAATTTATGCTGAGGATAAACAACCAGAAATCCATTATCGCCATTTCATACCGAAGCCCATCTGTTGCATAATATCATCCAAGAATTCCCAACGAACCGAGTCAAACGTCTTTTCGAAATCGATTTTAAAGATCATCATTTCTTTTTTCATTTTTTTCCGAAGACAAGGTTTCACTAATAATCAAAGGCCCCTCGAGAATGCTTCTGTTTTTTATGAAGGCTGATTGCTCGGGGCTAATAATCGTGTCTATCATCCCGCGTATTAGCAAGAATTTTGGCGACTATTTTGTAGAGGCTGTTTAGTAAACTGATGGGACGAAATTCGTTAAAGAATACCGGGGACTCAACTTTGGGAATGAGGGCAATGAACGAAGAATTACACCCAGGATTAAATACACCATATTCTTCAAAATGTCGAACAACAGCAATAAGATTAGCCGAAATAATATTCAAATGGTTTTTGAAAAGCGCAAAGGTAAAACCATTAGGCCCCGGGGCTTTTTCCTTGCCTAAATCCCAAACTGCACTCTTTATTTCAGCAAGTGATAAAGAACTTTCGAGAGATAATACCTAATCATGTTGAAGAACTCTAAATTTGTCACATACGAACGAGGTCCGAGTTTCTCTACCACCAGATAATTTAGATAAGAAAAAGTCGTATGCGATGCGTTTGATCTCCTTTGGTTCGCTAACCCACACACATTTGCGGAAATCCCGTGTATGAAATTGGACCGTATGTTTTTATTAATAAAGCCATACAAAAACATCATGGTTTCGTCTCCTTCAATAGCCCATTTGATCCTCGATCTCTGTCGCAGATCTAGTTTTTTCTTATACTCGACTTCTTTGAGGTCTAACAAAAGCTCCTGTCTCTTACGACATTATGCAGGGGTTATAGCAGAAAACTTTTCCTTCACATTGAGTTTCTTTATATCATGTTTAATCTGTTGAATGTGAAGGGAGATGTTAGGAACAGTATCTTTCCTCCACGATCTGATATTTTTCTTTAATACGCGAAGTTTGTACATGAATATCCATAACGGGCACTTGTTCCTTGATACAACACAACTAGAGCAAGACTGTGAAACAATGCTCTCCAAATCGGGGTCTAACAACCATGAGTTGAAAATTTTGAAGTAGGAGAGTGGTCAGAATGAAGCCTCGGTAGTATTACCACACTAGGATTTGGCCAGGTTGATAGAAAATTATAGGAAGTAAAAATCTATCGAGCTTGCTGAGCTTTTGACCATCGGAGTTGGATCTCGAGAATTTCATCCCCCCATTTCTAACTTCCACCAAACCAGAGTTATGGATGAACTCGTTAAATTCGTGTGCGCCTGCAAAAGAGAACTGAGTTCCTTTCCTTTCATTGTTAGTCCTGACTTCATTAAAGTCACCAAAGATAATCCAAATAACGTTGTTATTGGAATTAATCAGATTATAAAGAGCAGCCCATAGTGATTTTTGTGAGATAAATCCTGAGGGGCATAGACGTTGATAAACCCGCAGGTAATGTTAATGCCCACCTAATTCCCCCATACTGCAATGAACCCATTACCTTTAACACAGTTGTTTTTTGAAAAAGTGGAAGGGTGCCATATGGAGATCAAACCCCCTAACTTGCCCTTGACTTCTATAAACTCAAAATCAAAACGGGCGTGACACCAAACTTTGTTGATAATATAGGCATCCGGTTTAAGTAAGAATGATTCTTGAATACCTAGAAATTGGATGGAATTAAGTCTACCTAGATCCCATATCCAATCTTGCTCCCAATCCAAAGCAATTCCCCTAGAATTGATTGATAAAATATTCATTGATTCAAGGAGATATCACCTGATTTGCGTAGAAGAGCTCGAACTTCATCTTTACTGCCTGCCTGGGCAAAAGAGAGAACTGACTGCGATGGCAAAATTCTATTAAAATGTGTTTGAAACTTTTGAAAACCCATCGTGGGTACCAACGAATTTACGTCTCCCAGTACCTCCTATTTTTTGTCCTAAAATCAATTTTGATCTAAGAGGGAAAGGGGGTATGCGATGCCCTTAATGCGGATGAAGACGAGAAAGGGGTTGAGAACCTTGAAGAATCTCAGGTCTGACTTCGAATGAAGTGGGAACCTCGATGGAAGCTATGTCTGCAATCACCTGGTCATCCCCATTTCTGCCATCGTCGAAGACACCCTGGGCCATGTGAGTGTCATTAACCAAAGGATCTTTTTCAGTGGTGGCCCAAACCCTTCTATCACTAAAGAAATCAGCATGAGCCTGTTGTTGGGCTACTAGAATACAAAAGCTTTGGCCCATCTCTTCATTAGAAGTCCCTTCCTAGTCTGTGACCGAATCAAATTTTGGGGAAGCATCAGGGTTATTGTAATTCTCAAAAAAAGGGTTACAGGCTACCTCTTGATTGTCAACAACATGATTAGTAATAGGCACGATTTTCACAGGCAACTTTTCCCCTTCCAAGAAAACAGTCTCTTTTACTTCCTCTATTTCCTTGTTAGAAGCGTATGAGCCGGTGTCCCTTCCCGCCGGGAACAACTCCTGTGAACGTTGAATTCCATTATTTTCGTCATCGAAAGAGGTATCATCCTCAAATAATTGATTTCCCGTTAGTGAGCCTTCGTCTTTCTCTGATTCAAAAATAGACAAGGATAGTAGAAGATTCAAAGATTCCATCTGGTCTTCGATCACATTAGTCCGGTATTGTTTACGGTCGATGGTAATGAGGCAGTAGCCTTGAATCCAGTGAAGATTCTTAGTAAGAATGGTTAATCTATTAAAGGACCAGTTGGTGTTTGCTTCGTCGCATGGCTCCGGCTCGAGAACACTACCCCGGTTTTTAGCGATCTCCAAAAAAATGTCCAAGGACCATGCCACCGGGGGGACCCCTGTGATTATAATCGAAGCCAGTCTTTCGCTGGGGTACCAACCTTTCTTCCACTAGTCTAATGAGGTAAACCAGTTCTTCCACACAGTTCATGGTCCTTAGTGAAAGTATCCTTTAGTTCCTTGGTGTTAAATTCCAGCAGCAGGTAGAGCCTTCCTAAATAACGCATGGCGATCTCCTTACACCCATCCGAATTTAGCATATCGGAGATACTGAAGAGCTTATCGATGGATGCAACCTTACCAATTAAGTTGGTACTCAACCATTCCTGCATCACCGGGGAAGATTGAAACTAAATTTCCTTAGCTGTAGGTGTTTTCCCAACTGCTTCTGCGCATGTCTTGCTCGATAGCCCAAGTTGCTTGTGCAAAGGTTCCTGTGTTGGAGGTCTATCTGGGCCAGCATGATTGTTCCGAATTTGATTGTCCCTTTTGAATTTAGCAACACTGACGAACAACGGTTTGTAACCCAAGGTGGTAGCCTTAGTTTTCCTCAGCATTTCGGGGATAACCTTCACGTCAAGAAATCTGATAAACCCAAAAAATTTCCTTGTTTATGGTATCGAACAACTTCACACATGGTTGCATGACTTTCCACAAATCAGCCGGTGTGGAACTATAAGGGAAGTTCACCACGTAAAAGGTGGTTGCTCTTTCTCTAAATAAATTTCTTTGGTTGTTACAGGTGGATTATCCATGAGTTCTTCTTGTGTATGGCTAGTCTTCTCATTGTCTTGTCTCGTGCGTCTCCTAAAAACTTCCATCCATCCTCTCTCTTGCATCCTCTCCAAACACAGACCCTTTTCGCTTTTATATACGTATGGTAAATCAGTATGGGAATTTGTGTTTAGAAAAGAATCATTCAATTAATGCTCATATGTTCAATTAATGGATAACTCTTTCGATGAATTAATGTGAAGCAGGTGAAAATAGCTGGCCTTCGCTCCTCAAGACTACACATTAATTAATGTTTTGAATATATCAGGTCTCGATAAAATCAATAGAGCTGTAGATAATTGAATGAAACAAATAAAATGAATATAAAATGCTCTCGGGAAGGCCAAAAAGGACGGTCGAATGAATTATTTATAATCAATTGACTTTAAATAATAATTGAATGATACCAAAATCACAATCGAATGAATGTGTCTTGTTCAATTTTTTCAAACTTATGATCGAATGGACACAAAAACACACCTATAAACACCTTTTTCATCTACTAACCAACCCAAATCACATCAAAAACTTAAAACTTCATCTTCCTCATCAAGAACACCTCAAGAACATTAAGAACATAAATTTTAAAAACGCAACTAGAATAGTTTTTCTCTTCAGATATTCTAATCTCGAAACATATATCTAAACTCATGAATTTGACGAAAATCGTCAAGAAGACAATCAAAAATCCAGAAAACGGAAATTTAGATTTCTCTCAAACCGTAAGGATTTTTTCCACGAAATTTTGACAGAATGTTCCTTTTATCATGAGGAACAACATATCAAAAAATCAGCTCAAATGGAGCTCATATGAAGTTTTTATGAATTTTTGAAATTTACAGCTCACTTTAATTCTAACTGATTCGGTAAATTCAACAAAATCTTCAAACATTATTGACCAAACACAATCAAATCAATCGTAATCAAGCTCTGATACCACCTCTTTGTCCTAAGTAATTCAGTTGTCAAGATCTTTGGATGGAACAATGACAAATTAATCAATAAGATAAGAGAATATGAATAAACATCATGAAAACACACACTTAAGGATGTGATCGATGCCAAAGTTTACCTAATGACAATTAGTCATTAAGCTTATATACCCCTATGGGCGTTTACATTTTTCATCCTCTAAGTTTGTAATTAATACAAACTTCACCCATAATTCAATTTTCTATTCTATACAATATTTAATTCTAACAGTAACTACTCAATTTGCAATCCATCTACTACACCACTCCAACTTGCGAGTGACTTTAGATTTTTTAGAAATAACACACACACACACATGTTTGTATATATTTTAATATATATATAAAAGACTAATTTGAAAAAAATTATTACGTTATTTGAACTCTTAATGTAATAAAGAATTTAATCTTAGTCGTTAATTTAGTTAATTCTAAAATTTTAATTTTGACTTTTTAAATTCAAACTAATATGAATTAGATGAATATAACCTTTAATTGAATCAATGATAAGTATCAAAATATTATTTATTAATTTGCAGAGATAATCTAGGAAAGTATCAAACTTTCGCTAAGTTTAAATGATCTTAAACTTTCTTTAAATATTTATCTAAATAATGTTTGATTTTTTAAATATTACGATTCAAGTTTTAAAATCTACAATTGATATAACTTAATTAAATATATGCTATTAAACCTTTTAATATATATATATATATATATATATATATATATATATATATATATATATATATATATATAAACAATCATATCACATGTATGTAGAAATCATATATTTTATAACTAATGTAGCTAGATTTTTTATTAAAGTGATTTGAGTCTTAATAACTTTTATAGCATTCTTATTTTTTTATTAATTAATATATAAACTTAGTGTTAATAATCTTCTAAAAAATCACGGATGCTTAAAATTATGTTACAATAGTCTTATCTAAATTACCGTTGTAAGACACAAATTTTAAATTAGATAATCTTTAATCTTCTTCTAATCTAAGATATATATAAAATACTAATTTGATAAAGTTTATCAGGCGATCTGAACCATTCATTTAAAAAATATTTATTTTTAACTATTTATTCATTTAAAATGAAAAAAATAATTTTTGACTTTATTATTTGAGATAATTTAATATATATGTCCTTATTAAATTACACAAAATATTATTTGTCCACCTTAACTTACAAATATCATGTTTATCCTTTATAATATTTCAACATATCATATCAAATTCTTAGTTTTATCATTTTAAATATAGATAATCATTTTAATTCCTTATTAGTAATATATAACCAATAACATTTACCTTTATTACCCTTAATTGTAAAAATAATAATTGATGATTTATATAGGAAATACAATGACGTTTCTTCGTATCATGCTACCATTTTTTTCCGTCAAGTGTGCCCTCCCGCTCTCGTCGAAGTTTCTACTGCTGATAGAGTGTTGATGCCGTACGTCGTTAGTTTTTAAAAAAAATTCATTTAACTCGCGTTTTATTATTATTTAATATGTTTTTATTAACGTTTAATATATATATATATATATATATATATATATATATATATATATATATATATATATATATATATATATATATATATATATATATATATATATATATATATATATATATATATATATATATATATATATATATATATATATATATATATATATATATATAGGAAAGTTCCATCGAGAACAAAAAAAAATGCGAGAACCGATTTAAACCGTCCATCTTAGCTTCTTTCTTTTTAATTAATTACCCTCATTTTTTTAAAACTAAAATATCTAACAAACGCCAACATATTAAATTATGAAAGTTATACCAAATTAACAACAAAAATATTCTTTTTAATATGACATCTATATTGCTATATTTTTTTTAACAAAAAAAAATTCGTTTTTGCCGGGTTTTTTTTTCTAGCACTATAAGGTATGTTACATATATGCATGAGTACTAACATAATAGCATAAATAAGCACGCACACACAACACTAGAAAAAGAAACAAAAGAAATACCAACTTAATAGCAGCAAGAGATTTGTTAACGTATAATATAAGCCTATAATGTGTGTAAGATAAGGTATGTATACATATATGTAACATACCTTATAGTATTGATTACATATATGTAATTACTGATGCACATGTGTAACATACCTTATAATGCTAGAACGGCAAAAATGATTTCTTTTTTGTTGAAAAAAATATAGCAATATGGACCTCATAGCAGCGACCCCCAACATTTAAAAAAAACCCCACTTACTTTAAATGTTTATAACTCGTTTGGTTTTAACAATTTTAACAAAAAAAATTATATCATTAGATTCCGTTTTTCGTCTTCTTTTAAACATGACCGGGCTTAATATATTTCTGAATATTTTTTTTGAAATGCAAATTTTGCATTTTGAGATATGTTCATTCTAAATGCAAAATGCAAAAAATCGTTAAAATGAAAAATATCATCATGCAGGTCATCTATATGCTTCCAAAATGCAAAATTATGTAATGCAAAATGCAAACACAAAACTGATTCAATGAAAAATCCAGCTCAAAATGCAAACCCAAAAATGCAAAATCTGTAGAACGTAAATGTAGAATGCAAAAAACGAAAAACGCAAAATATAAACATGCAGGTCATCTGGATGCTTTCAAAATGCAAAAATTATGAAAATGCAAAATGCAAATCAACATGATTCCAATGAAAAATGCAGCCCAAAATGCAAAATTACACATTTTACTCAAAATGCAAAATCCGTACAAAAACACTACATGCTGCCAAAATGCAAACAAATTTTTCGTGTTCACAAAAAATTTAGAAAAATATGGGAAGAGTGATCTTGTTTGAAAGAGGATTAAGAAACTAAAACATTGGTATAATTTTTTTGTTTAAATTCACAAAACTTAAAAAGTTAAGAAACTACCGCCAATCAATTGAAGCTCACGACCATCTTCGTGATATATACGTGCCAATAAATCTGTCAAAACCGTCGGTGATTTTGGAGGTTAGGTCACCATCACCGGTGCGTCCACATTGGAGTCAAACCTCCATGTTTACCGTGGTCTTATATGAAGTTTTGTGTTTGCATTTTGCATTTCATAATTTTGCATTTTGCGTCACCATCACCGGTGCATCCGTCGGTGATATATACCACCCATTTGTGCACGACCACAATGGAGTCAAACCGCTGCGTCGAACCATACTCTCTGCTCCGCCGCCGCCATACACTCGTCAATTAGATCTAGTTGATTCCCTCTTTCCTCTTTTTCAACAGATCTACGTGTTTCTCGCCACCGCCGCCGCTACGACATCGTCCATTACCGGCGCTACTGCCTCCATCGTCGTTCATATAAGACCACGGTAAACATGGAGGTTTAGAAAAGAAACTGGTTGGCCACGCAACTAGACACATATTTTTTGTACCTAGGTCGTGGCATATTAGGTTCTGGACAATAAATCTGGTCTTGATTCACATAAAATCGGCTCTTTTTTTTATGTAATTCTGTTGTGTGCATGCGTCCATTTTTGCATCATCATCACTAGTCTTTATTTTTTTTCTTTTTTCTTTGTTTCTTTGTTTTTTTTCCTTCGATATAGAGAATTGAAAGGGAAAAAGTTTAAATACAAATGTTCACGGTTGATAGAAGTGTTTAAAATTTTTAGATCATATATATCTAGTCGTGAATATGATATCAATGTTAATAACGTTCAGTCTTGAATGTAGGTTTATTATGTGTGTTCAATATTGAATAGAGGTTTTATTAGTTGTGTTCAAAAGTCTTTCTGCGTTATGTTATTTACTATTGATAATTCATTAGTTGTTCAGGGTTTCGTTTATTACTGAATAAAAAATAAAAAGTTATTTAGTAAATAAATAGAAAACACAAGAACAAAAAAAAAATTGAAAAAAAAGGTTACAACATAATTGAATATAAATGATAGAAAATAGAAAAAAAAAACTTAAAGATTAAAAAAAGAGGAATAAAAAAGTTTTTGGGTAAGGATCAACAAAAACCACCACTTAAACAAAGACCTCAAAAGCCTAATCTCAGTCACTCATCTAAAAGGGCAAAATAGGAATTGTACAATTTGATAGAAAGTCAAACCATTCTCCAGCCATTCTCAAAATTCAAATTTTTTATTTTTTTTACCCTTAAAATTTTAAATTACCATAACTATTTCGATTTTTTGAATTTGAGCAAAAAAAATTATACCAATCTACTCATTTTTTTAATCCTCTTTCAAACGAGACTCCTCTTCCTATCTTTTCGAAGAATTTTTTTTTTGACGAAAATGACGAAAATGATGAAAATGAAGAAAATTATCATTTTCGGCTGTTGGAAAAGAGTTACACCTACAAGTTTCATCATTTTCGTTCATCACGTTCATATCCATAACACCTACCAATTTCCATCATTTTCGGACCCCGTTCATCATTTTTTTGATGAAAATGACGAAAATGATTAAAATGACGAAAATTTATCATTTTCGGCTGCCTCTTATATATCACGTGACAGCAGGTCCCGAAAATGATAAATTTCGTCATTTTCATTATTTTCACGCCCCTTGTATGTCACGTAACAGCAGGTGACGAAAATGATAAATTTCGTCATTTTCATCATTATCGTGCCCCTTGTATCAGAATAACAACAAGCAACATGTGTGTAGAAGGGGGGGTTGAATACACTTTCTGCGGAAATTGAACAAATCAAATAAAAGTGTTACACACAGTAAATCAAACCACAATCAATCGAATGCTTTTATTAAGAAGATGATTACAATGCTTTGAATAAGAAGATGATTACAATAACTACCAAGTAAGCAACTCTTGATATATAACCACCTAATATAAATCTCTCAATCTCTCAAACTTAGCTATCTATAATCAACTTATGATTATAGATACTGACGACTCTCTAAACAGGATTTCACACAGATTGACAACTTACCAATATCACAACTGATGTGATAGTTCGAACACACGAACACTTGGGCAATCTGTGAGTTTTTCTTGATCACGTTGAACTGACAAACAGTAATCAAGATTCGTAACACATACGGTGAGGTGAGGTTTGGCTCTGCAATACTTAGTTGTTTTTCGAATCAAAGTCGTTCAAGTCGTACCTCAAAACTTATCAGGAGATAAGTATTTATAATCTTGTCGCTACGGTTCCTAACAAACTGGACTAATCCTAATTTGCTAACTAACTATCGGATAACTCGGAATCTTGAATCTTGAATCTTCTTATCTTGAGTCTTCAATCTTAAATCTTGATTCTGAAGTCTTCTTATCCTTTTCGTAGATATAGAGAGTTAAAACAGAATTTAAAACACATTTAAATTCTTTTAAGCTGACTTCTTTAGTCAGGCTGAGTTACTCAGCTTGAAACTCATCAAGCTGAGTTCTTCGAGAACAAACCCGAATTCAAACATGAACTAACATGTAGAATTATTAACTCATCTTTAGAAGTCCAAAGAGTTAAATAAAACATATTTATTAACTCTGTCGAGCTGACTCTGCTTCTGAGCTGAGTCACTCAGCTTGAAACACATCAAGCTGAATACTCGATATATACCTTATGTGACATACACAGATTATCAAACACATTAATAATTTAACTAAGGTATAATATAAACTGGTCGAACATATGCTCAGTTTATATTCAGCTTATACTCAGTCTGAATTACTATAAGTGTTTAGTCTGACTGAGCTTCATAATTCTGTTTAAGTTATATGTAGAACTCATCTTACAAACTTAACTTTGTCTCATCAAATTTAAACTGATGAGATCATTTTTCCAACAAACTCCCCCTATTTGATGATGACAAAACCATCAAACAGTTCTTAAGTTTGTTTAACAGAATTATGTTTTAAATCTCAAACTTATTAAGATTTTATTATTTGAACTGATCAAATATTTATTGAACATATCAATATTAATTGAACTTATTAATTTAAATTGGAACACACCAACTTTTAGTTGAACACATCAACTAATTACATAAATGAATAAGAACTTATCAGTTATTCATTTTTGCTGAACTTATCAGACTTATAGCTATGAACACATCATAATACAGTTGAACATATCAAACAGATATTTATATTAATTGAACTAATCATAATACAAATAGGTTGATCACATAGATCATGCACACATAGTGCTTACAAAAAGATTAGAACTAATCTAATATTTACAATAAAACTAATCTACTCAGGATGCAGCTCTTCAAACTCTTTAATCACTTCATTTATTTCTTCAAGTATTTCTTGTATAGTCATTTTATCTGCAGAATCGTCATCTGAGGCAGATGATTCACTAAGAATCATTTTCCTTCTTTTCTGTTGAGTAGGTTCTGATTCTCTTGAGCTGACCACTGCTGGTCTCTTTCCTTTTGCTTTCTCAGTCAGCTCAGGATCTTTTTCTAGTGTTTTCTCCCTCTCAACTTCATCTGTTCTTGTTGCATCTTCAGCTTCAGCCCCTTGACCCTTCTCCCCCTTTTTGTCATCATCAATAGGGGTTGAAGGTCGTTGGTGGTGTAAAGTAGCAACAGCAGACCGCAGTTGTGATACTTCATCATCTAAAGCATCCAACCTGAGCAACATATGCTTCTTTGTCTTTTTCCTCTTCTGATGGAGGATTTCAAACTGACTCTGAAGATATTTTAAAATAGTGTCCAAGTCAGCTTGAGAAGGTTGAGATGTGGGTACATCATCCAAGGGTTGGTGTGGACCCTCAAATTCCTTTGCACCAGAGTTTGGACCCTGTGATTCATCCTGGCTTGAGGATGAAACATTGACAGGTCGTGCACTAGAGTGTGAGAAGTGAAGAGAATGGATAGGGCTCGAAATGTGAAGTGTTTGGGTAGGTGGTTGGCTTTTGGGTAAGGAAGGGGGTGATTGACCCTGGGGATTGGTTATATATTCAATGTCACCTGAATGTGTTTGTTCAGGCACAGAAGTAGGCTCTCCCATGGCTCGAGTAAGTGTGGGCTGAGTAGACACCACACTCGGGTAAGACTGTTGGGTTGTAAAGAGCCGTGAGGTTGACACCTTGAGAGTAGGCGTCTCCCCCTCAACTCCTGCCGGAGGGATCAATGTGATCTCAGCTCCAGTGATGCCTTTAGGAGTTGCACCACCTTTGGCAGTATTTCTTTGGTATGTTTGGATATTATCCCTAGCAGCAGTAGGCATACTAGGGGTGGCTTCAGATTTGGATTGTAAATGGAGTGAAGGTAGAGGAGATGGGTTAGACTGAGTTGGGTTTATTGCAGTCTTGTCTCCAAAAGTGGATGGAGAATAATGAGAAGAAAGAGAAAGTGGAGAGGTCTTACCTGAGGTTGCTGCAGTGTAAACTGTTTTAGCCTGAGCAGAGTGCTCAGCTTGAACTTCTGTGTCAGTTTGAGAAGCTCCCCCTTGATTTGATCCCTCATCTCCACTTGCAGATGAAACTCCCTCAGCCACCAAGAGCATTGGACCACTCAGACCCTCTTGCTCAGGGAAGATGTCATTGTTAAACATCTTGGGACTGAGAGTTGGAACAGGGAACACATCCCATCCAGATTCATATAAATCCCCTAACTCAGCTTCAATCACCAAGGACAAGTACCTTATGAATGGTACATGGAGGTCCCTGGTGGTTTTCAGTACCTGGACCTTGAGCTCGTTAAAAATGAGCTGTGCATAGTCGATACGGCGATCAAAGAACATGTTGTACAGCAGCTGCATTTCGAACTCGTTCACCTGATCCAAGCCTCCAACCTTCGTTCCCAGTGAACGTAACACTGTGGAAACCATAAAGCCCCAGCTGGTGGGAAAAGTGGCCTTCTTAATCACCCTTTCAGTTTGAGGGTTACCCATCTGAGGTAGAACCGACCTCGCCACTTGTCTAGACACGGTTGACTCGAACACATCTTGAACAGGGAGTCGAAGAACATCCCTTAGCCTTTGAACCGTGATGGCCACTGTTCTATCACCATTGAGAACAGTGCCTATGACATCTCCCCTGTTCTGGTCGAATGTACATGTATACAAGAACTCCAAAAGGTGCTGTAGAGTGATGTGAACAGCGCTCCAATGAAAGCAACTGCCAAAGGGCATTTCCGAATATAAGCAACCCATGCTTCATATCCTCTCCCCTGTTTCCTCGCAGGGATATCAAGACATGCACGCTGATTGTTGATTTTGATAAGCGGTAATCCGTTGTTTTTCAACGCAGCACCACGAACCATTCGATCACTGAGAATGAGAGTGGTTCCTTCCATCGATGAAATTGCATATTACACTGAGTAACTAATTTCGTTGCACTGAGCAATGAGCGTCTCACCGAGCGAGTTAGGATTTCAAAGTCGATGGAACTGGGAATTGCACGTAGCAAATTTGTTGAAAGGTATATAGGCAGATGAGAGGTTTAGAGATGAGCATTTAAGCGTAAACCTCTAAAATGCGGGTAAAGTCGTTATATATACCTTTTCGAGGAGAGAGAAAAATTACCATTGGATTCCCTTTTTAATCCGTTACTCCGAAAAATTACGGCTTGATGTAACAGTTAGAGGGTAGAAACACATCATTCTCCAATGGATACAAGTGTAAAATAATAATATTAACAAATAATAAGATTATAAACACTTTGTAAATATATCAATACACAATTGATATACGATACGAATTGAAACTAATTCAAATACGTATTGACAAAAGAATTAACAACACTTAGTAATTAAATCATAGATTGGACATACCATGCTGAGTAAACTTATTACTCAGTGTAAGTCAAGCACTCAGATTGATTTAAGCACTCAGCTTGAGTGGAGCACTCAGCTTGAGATTGATACTCAGCTTGAGTAGAGCACACAGCTCAGGCTCAATGACACTTAGTCATTTATGTTTAAGACTGACTTAAACATCTAATTTTAGCTACACTAAGTAGATAAAATATGTTTGGAACTTACCAAACGTGTGAACCAATCACACAGTGTGAGTTAAGCACATAGCTCAGACTCAATGAAACTTAGTCATTTTGTTCGATACTAACTCAAACTAACATTTCAACCACACTGAGTAGTTGAATTCTGTTTGGAACTTACCAAACGTGTGAACTCATTATTCAGTTTGACATATAGATCAGTTTATGAAAACTTATTTATAAATTGTGCACCCAGCTTAAGACACATAGTCTCTGTCAAACTGAGAACTCAAATTTTAGACACTTAGCTAGGGGTTGAGCATATCCAATTCACTTAGCAGATACATAAACCTCTTTTCATCAAGGGGCTTAGTGAAGATATCTGCTAATTGGTCATCAGTGGAGATAAATTTAATGACAACTTTACCTTTTTCCACGATGTCCCTTATGAAGTGATGTCTAATTTCAATATGCTTGGTTCTTGAGTGAAATACTGGATTGTAAGTGATGGCTATTGCACTTTGGTTATCACAGAAGATAGGAGTTTTCTTGAAACTCATCCCAAAGTCCTGAAGCTGATGCTGCATCCACAAGATTTGAGCACAACAGCTTCCTGCTGCAACATACTCAGCTTCAGCAGTTGAAGTAGCCACTGAGTTCTGTTTCTTACTAATCCATCTTACTAATTTACCTCCAAGAAATTGACATCCTCCAGTGGTTGATTTTCTATCTAATTTGCACCCAGCATAGTCAGCGTCAGAAAAACCAACTAACTCAAATCCAGAATCCTTTGGATACCAAAGACCTAGATTTGGTGTACCTTTAAGGTACTTAAAGATCCTTTTCACAGCTAAAAGATGTGATTCTTTAGGATCTGCCTGATATCTTGCACAAACACATGTAGCAAACATGATATCAGGTCTACTAGCTGTCAAATAGAGGAATGAACCTATCATCCCTCTATAGGTAGACTGACACACAGGCTTACCATCTGAGTCTTTACTCAGGTTGACAGCTGGTGTCATGGGTGTTCTCATGGTTGAACTTGAATCAAAACCATATTTCTTTATCAAATCCAAAACATATTTGCTTCGATTGATGAAAATTCCATCAGGATTTTGTTGAATTTGTAGGCCTAGGAAATATGTCATCTCACCCATCATACTCATCTTGTACTTTTGTGACATTATTTTGGAGAACCAATCTCACAGAGACTCATTTGTAGAGCCAAAAATGATGCCATCCACATAGATTTGTACAAGAATTATCTGTCCTTTACTCTTTTTAATAAAGAGTGTCTTATCTATACTGCCTCTGGTGAAATTCATGGATATTAGATAAATGGACAGTGTTTCATACCAAGCTCTTGGAGCTTGTTTAAGACCATACAAAGCCTTGTCCAACTTATAGACATGATGTGGAAACTTTGAACTTACAAAGCCAGGAGGTTGTTTCACATAGACTTCCTCCTGAAGTTTTCCATTCAGGAAAGCACTTTTCACATCCATTTGATAGACTTTGAAGTCTTTATATGCTGCATAAGCCAGGAACAGCCTTATAGCTTCAATTCTAGCAACAGGGGCAAATGTCTCATCATAATCAATTCCTTCTTCTTGCCTATACCCTTGTGCTACCAGCCTGGCTTTGTTCCGAACTATCACTCCATCCTTGTCTATTTTGTTTCTATAGACCCACTTAGTGCCTATAATTGTATGATCTTCAGGAGAAGTGACAAGGGTCCAGACTTTATTCCTCTCAAACTCATTTAATTCCTCTTGCATAGCATCAATCCAATCCTCATCCTCTAAGGCTTCCTCAGTTTTCTTTGGTTCCATTTGTGATAGAAAACCAAAGTGAGCAGCATAGTTAGCTGTGGCATTGGATCTTGTCATAACCTTTTCTTGGATATTTCCAATAACTTGATCTTGAGGATGATCTTTGAGGAATTTAAATGTTGTAGTTGGAGAATCTGGTTCTGAATCTAAGTGATGTTGAGAAATTTGAGGAGAACATACATCCTCAGTCTCAACAGCAGCATTGTCAACAAATTGATGATCACTAAGATTCTCAGTCTGAGTGACCTCAGCTCCAAATGGATTGATGAACTCACCATCTCTCTCAGCTTGAGAGTTCCTTGGAGCTGGTGATGATTTTTTGGATGAACACACATCCTCATCACTATCATCTCCTATGACATACATAGGATTTGACATGTTGATTTCCATTGGCGTTTCAAGCTCACTCAGACTAACGGAGTCAGCTTGACTTTTCTCAGCTTGATCAATACTATCTTCATCAAATGCAACATGAATTGATTCTTCAATGGCCTTTCTTCTAGAGTTATATACTCTGTATGATTTGGAGATTGAGGAATAACCAATAAATATTCCAGGATCAGCTTTGGGTTCCAACTTATGGAGCTGATCTCTTTGATTCAGCACATTGCATTTTGAACCAAAGATATGAAAGTAACCTATATTGGGCTTTCTAGACTTATACATTTCATATGAAGTCTTTCCATGTCTTTTGACAATGATTGACCTATTCTGAGTATAGTAGGCAGTACTAACAGCTTCATCCCAGAAATAGAGTTTCAATCCTGCCTCACATAGCATTGTCCTTGCAGCCTCAATTAAGGTTCTATTTCTCCTTTCAGCAACTCAATTTTGTTGTGGAGTTCTGACAGATGAAAATTTTTGTAATATTCCTTTTTGTTCACAGAAGCTTTTAAGGGTTGAGTTCCTGAACTCAGTCCCATGATCACTTCTGAGTTGCTTTACGGACAAACCTTTCCGCAACTATTCCCTTTTGATGAAACTTATTATCTCCAGGGTAGCCTCACTTTTGGATTTTAGGAATATTACCCAGGTGAATCGTGAGAACTCATCTACTATCACCAGAGTGTACTTCTTGCCACTTAGGCTTGGAGTACTTATGGGTCCAAACAGATCTATATGCAACATATGCAATGGGTCTGTTATTGAAAAATTTTGCTTTGATTTAAAGGACCCTTTATGGTGTTTCCCTTGTTCACAAGCTGAACACAATTTGTCTTTGACAAATGTGATTTTTGGTAATCCAGAGACTAACTCTTTATTGGACAGCATATTTATATTTTTAAAGTTCAAATGAGACAAACGTTTATGCCATAACCAACTCAACTCAGAAACAGAATGGGAATACAAGCAGGTTTCATTATAGGGATCAACAGATTTAAGATCAAGTAGATACACATCTCTTTCTCTTTTAGCTATTAATACAGGTTTTCCCTTAGCATTATATATTGTTCCTGCTTTCTTCCTAAAAGTAACAACATTGTCTTCATCACACAATTGACTGATACTAATCAGGTTGTGTTTTAGACCTTTGACATATGCAACTCTCTGGAATGTGACTTTGCTAGCTTTCATCTTTCCATAGCCTTTAGTTCTTCCATGTGAGTTGTCTCCAAATGTTACTTTAGGACCTTCATCTTCTTGGAAGTCACTAAGAAATCCTTTCCACTTAGTCATGTGCCTTGAGCATCCACCATCCAAGTACCATTTACTTGAACCCTACACATGAGATGAAAACTAAACACATTAGTTTTGTTTGGGAACTCACTTCTTGGTGGGTTCAGATGAGGAGCACTTAGCATCTTCATCTTGTTGAGCAGGAACTGAATCCTGTGTAGGCTGATCAGTTTGTTCTTCTTTAGGCCTTGGGATTTCAGCATCACAGTCCTTAGCCTCATGACCTCTACTTCTGCACTTGTAGCATCTCCTTCTTCCAATGATGACAGGAGGTAGAGTGTCTAACAATCCTTGTGAGAACTTACTCTCAGTTTTAGGATTGTATGTGGTGGATAACTTCTCAACTTTCTTTGCAAGCTGATTCACCTGGTGATCACTGACTTTGGACTTACCTTTGTCGGGTCTCTGTTTGTTATCCTGAGAAGATAGACTAACAACCTTCTTCTCCATGACTTTAGACTTACCTTTGTCATGCTTACTGGACTCACCAGTTTCAACAGGTTTGGACTTACCACTGTTGATCTTCTTGGACTTACCAAGATCCACAACTTTGGACTTATCATTGTCGTGTTTTGTCCTCTGACTTATAGTGGTCTTTCTGTTCTTGTAACTTCTCTCCGAGCCAGAAAGAGAGTTTTGTCTTTTGAAAGGATTTTGATTAAGCCTTTTTATGACTGAAGTTCTTTGAACAGGCTGAGTGCCTAATATATCCAACACAGACTTACCATGTTGTTTGGATGTTGAGCACTAATTACCATGATCTTTGGCCTTCACAAACATATTGAATTTTAGGCTTGGATCATGTCTTTTCTCTGAGGCTGACTTCTGAGACTTAATCAGTTTTCTATCTTCCTCAGAATCTGTACTTGCTATCTCATCATCAGCTACATAAGCTGCTGTTTGATAGTCACCTCCAAGTACAGCCTTCACCTGCTTAGGTATCTGTTGGTTTATGCACTGTTCAGCAAGCTTTGATGACTTACACCAAGACTCAGTGATCTTTTGGAGTTGATCAGCTTTGTCTTTAGCTTCCTGAAGTTCTTCACTAAGAAGTTTGTTAATGTGTCTTTGACATTCAAGGTCACACAGTGCTTTCTTACCAACATCAATGAGAGATTGATTTTCCTTAATCTCATATTTAAGTTTAGCTATTTCAGCTTTGAGGTCAGTCTGAGACTTAAGGCTGGTCTTGAAATCATTTAGCAGATAATCGAATGCAAGACCCTTTTCTTCATCAGTGTAAGAGTAGAAATTACTGACATTATACATGGAAGCAGGATCCCAATATTGAGCTTGCTGTTTTCTTCAGCTTCCTTCATGTCAGCTTCAAAGATTGATTCGGACATACCATAATCAACCTCATCGATTTCTATCTCTTCATCTTCTTGAGCCATCAGACATACATCATCATCTGATGTAGATGATTCTGTATCCCATATTTCAGCAATTAATCCTTTTGCACTAGGTTTGTCTTCAGGCTTTCCTTTCTTGAGCTGAGTATATTTCTTCTTGTATTTATCAGCTCTGTAAGCATTCTTATCAACAACTGATGTTGATTCCACCTTCCTTGATCTGCACTCAGCAGCAATGTGTCCCCTTTTCTGACAATTGAAGCACACAACATTCTTGGGATCAAAAGAACTCTTTCCTTTGCCCCTGTCAGATCTTCCTCTTCCCCTTTGAGCTCTTCTCAAATGTCTGGCTAACATTGCCATTTGCTCAGTGATATTCTGAACATCATCAGTATCACTTGAGTCTAAGTCTGAGTGGTCAGCTTGAGATTCTGACTCAGTATCAGATTCAACAACTTGTGCCTTGGGACTTTTCTTCTTCTTTTTCTGTGCAACTAATGCAGTATCAGTTTTATCCAAGGACTCCTTCAGTTGTTGTTGAGAAGATTTCTTGTATTCAGTGATCTGTTCATGATTCAGCAAGAACCCATAGATAGACTGTAGGTTGTACACGTGTAGTGTTCCTCCAGCCCTCAGTGCCGTAGTTACATCATTAAATCTTTCTGGTAACACATCCAGAAATTTCAGCACCAGTTCAGCTTCATATTTCTTTACACCCACACTTAGTATGTCATTTATCAAGCAGTGAAACCTTGTGAACAAATCTGACAAGGTTTCATTCTTCTTTGAAAAGAAGTTTTCATAGGATCTATTCAAATGATTTTTCTTGTGCTGCTTGACCAGATCCGTGCTTTCATATGTGACACTCAGCGTATCCCAGATATCTTTTGTAGTTTGACACCTAGTCATAGTGCGCAAGATTTCATTTAACAGGGCATTCGCTAGAACACTTTTAGCCTTATCATCTAGATTGAAAAGTTTCCAATCTTCATCAGTCTATGATGCAACAGGCTTTCTTGTTTCCTTTTCAGATCTGCCAGGAGACGTATCACTGACAGTGGCAGGAATCTTGGGGATACTTGGTCCTTTAGTGACAACATCCGACATACGGTTGTCAATGGACTTGAGGAACAGCATGGCTCTGAACTTCCATATAGGATAGTCAGATCCATCAAATATGGGACAACCTTTGGCAGACATCTATGGAAAGTTTGAAGAATTGTTGCTTGTAGACATTGTCAACTTTCTTAGAATCTAGAACTTTCAACCAATGAAATCGTTCAGCCTACTCTGATACCAGTTGTTTGTCCCTTGTATGAGAAAAACAACAAGCAACATGTGTGTAGAAGGGGGGGTTGAATACACTTTCTGCGGAAATTGAACAAATCAAATAAAAGTGTTACACACAGTAAATCAAACCACAATCAATCGAATGCTTTTATTAAGAAGATGATTACAATGCTTTGAATAAGAAGATGATTACAATAACTATCAAGTAAGCAACTCTTGATATATAACCACCTAATATAAATCTCTCAAACTTAGCTATCTATAATCAACTTATGATTATAGATACTGACGACTCTCTAAACAGGATTTCACACAGATTGACAACTTACCAATATCACAACTGATGTGATAGTTCGAACACACGAACACTTGGGCAATCTGTGAGTTTTTCTTGATCACGTTGAACTGACAAACAGTAATCAAGATTAGTAACGCATACGGTGAGGTGAGGTTTGGCTCTACAACACTTAGTTGTTTTTCGAATCAAAGTCGTTCAAGTCGTACCTCAAAACTTATCAGGAGATAAGTATTTATAATCCTGTTGCTACGGTTCCTAACAAACTGAACTAATCCTAATTTGCTAACTAACTATCGGATAACTCGGAATCTTGAATCTTGAATCTTCTTATCTTGAGTCTTCAATCTTCAATCTTGATTCTGAAGTCTTCTGATCCTTTTCGTAGATATAGAGAGTTAAAACAGAATTTAAAACACATTTAAATTCTTTTAAGCTGACTTCTTTAGTCAGGCTGAGTTACTCAGCTTGAAACTTATCAAGCTGAGTTCTTCGAGAACAAACCCGAATTCAAACATTAACTAACATGTAGAATTATTAACTCATCCTTAGAAGTCCAAAGAGTTAAATAAAACATATTTATTAACTCTGTCGAGCTGACTCTGCTTCTGAGCTGAGTCACTCAGCTTGAAACACATCATGCTGAATACTCGATATATACCTTATGTGACATACACAGATTATCAAACACATTAATAATTTAACTAAGGTATAATATAAACTAGTCGAACATATGCTCAGTTTATATTCAACTTATACTCAGTCTGAATCACTCTAAGTGTTCAGTCTGACTGAGCTTCATAATTCTGTTTAAGTTATATGTAGAACTCATCTTACAAACTTAACTTTGTCTCATCAAATTCAAACTGATGAGATTATTTTCCCAACAAACTCCCCCTATTTGATGATGACAAAACCATCAAACAGTTCTTAAGTTTGTTTAACAGAATTATGTTTTAAATCTCAAACTTATTAAGATTTTATTATTTGAACTGATCAAATATTTATTGAACATATCAATATTAATTGAACTTATCAATTTAAATTGGAACACACCAACTTTTAGTTGAACACATCAACTAATTACATAAATGAATAAGAACTTATCAGTTATTCATTTTTGCTGAACTTATCAGACTTATAGCTATGAACACATCATAATACAGTTGAACATATCAAACAGATATTTATATTAATTGAACTAATCATAATACAAATAGATTGATCACATAGATCATGCACACATAGTGCTTACAAAAATATTAGAACTAAACTAATATTTACAGTGGAACTAATCTACTCAGGATGCAGCTCTTCAAACTCTTTAATCTCTTCATTTATTTCTTCAAGTATTTCTTGTATAGTCATTTTATCTGCAGAATCGTCATCTGAGGCAGATGATTCACTAAGAATCATTTTCCTTCTTTTCTGTTGAGTAGGTTCTGATTCTCTTGAGCTGACCACTGCTGGTCTCTTTCCTTTTGCTTTCTCAGTCAACTGAGGATCTTTTTCTAGTGTTTTCTCCCTCTTAACTTCATCTGTTCTTGTTGCAGCTTCAGCTTCAGCCCCTTGACCCTTCTCCCCCTTTTTGTCATCATCAATAGGGGTTGAAGGTCGTTGGTGGTGTAAAGCAGCAACAGCAGACCGCTGTTGTGATACTTCATCATCTAAAGCATCCAACCTGAGCAACATATGCTTCTTTGTCTTTTTCCTCTTCTGATGGAGGATTTCAAACTGACTCTAAAGATATTTTAAAATAGTGTCCAAGTCAGCTTGAGAAGGTTGAGATGTAGGTGCATCATCCAAGGGTTGGTGTGGACCCTTAAATTCCTTTGCACCAAAGTTTGGACCCTGTGATTCATCCTGGCTTGAGGATGAAACATTGACAGGTCGTGCACTAGAGTGTGAGAAGTGAAGAGAATGGATAGGGCTCGAAATGTGAAGTGTTTGGGTAGGTGGTTGGCTTTTGGGTAAGGAGGGGGTGATTGACCCTGGGGATTGGTCATATATTCAATGTCACCAGAATATGTCTGTTCAGGCATAGAAGTAGGCTCTCCCATGGCTCGAGTAAGTGTGGGCTGAGTAGACACCACACTCGGGTAAGGCTGTTGTGTTGTAAAGAGCCGTGAGGTTGACACCTTGAGAGTAGGCGTCTCCCCCTCAACTCCTGCCGGAGGGATCAATGTGATCTCAGCTCCAGTGATGCCTTTAGGAGTAGCACCACCTTTGGCAGTTTTTCTTTGGTATGTTTGGATATTCTCCCTAGCAGCAGTGGGCATACTAGGGGTAGCTTCAGATTTGGATTGTAAATGGAGTGATGGTAGAGGAGATGGGTTAGACTGAGTTGGGTTTACTACAGTCTTGTCTCCAAAAGTGGATGGAGAATAATGAGAAGAAAGAGAAAGTGGAGAGGTCTTACCAGAGGTGACTGTAGTGTAAACTGTTTCAGCCTGAGCAGAGTGCTCAGCTTGAACTTCTGTGTAAGTTTGAGAAGCTCCCCCTTGATTTGATCCATCATCTCCACTTGCAGATGAAACTCCCTCAGCCACCAAGAGCATTGGACCACTCAGACCCTCTTGCTCAGGGAAGATGTCATTTTTAAACATCTTGGGACTGAGAGTTGGAACAGGGAACACATCCCATCTAGCTTCATATAAATCCCCCAACTCAACTTCAATCACCAAGGACAAGTACCTTATGAATGGTACATGGAGGTCCCTGGTGGTTTTCAGTACTTGGACATTGAGCTCGTTAAAAATGAGCTGTGCATAGTCGATACGGCGATCAAAGAACATGTTGTACAACAGCTGCATTTCGAACTCGTTCACCTGATCCATGCCTCCAACCTTTGTTCCCAGTGAACATACCACTGTGGAAACCATAAAGCCCCAGCTGGTAGGAAAAGTGGCCTTCTTAATCACCCCTTCAGTTTGAGGGTGACCCATCTGAGGTAGAACCGACCTCGCCACTTGTCTAGACACGGTTGACTCGAACATATGCTCAGTTTATATTCAGCTTATACTCAGTCTGAATCACTCTAAGTGTTCAGTCTGGGTGAGCTTCATAATTCTGTTTAAGTTATATGTAGAACTCATCTTACAAACTTAACTTTGTCTCATCAAATTCAAACTGATGAGATCATTATATATATATATATATATATATATATATATATATATATATATATATATATATATATATATATATCACGTAACAGTAGGTGACGAAAATGATAAATTTCGTCATTTTCATCATTTTCGTGTCCCCTTATATATCACGTAAACAGTAGGTCCCGGAAATGATGAAAAAGACAAAATTTATCATTTTCGTCAATCACAACGGTTGCAAACAGCAAAGCCATAGAAAGTTAACCTTGTGTATCTTCTCATTGCTAGCATCAATAACACGGATTATACCATTAATTCCTCCGGCTACTAATAATGGTGTCCGATCAGCATCGCATGCCCAGCTCACAGTGTAGAAAGACTCGTCTTTATGATCTACAATGTAGATGGAAATCCAGGTTTTGTTCATATGTGTTTATATTTCTCCAACTTAGTACGATTAGATGGTTGCTTGCCACATAAAAAAAAGTTATCAAAAATAGAACATTGTTTTATCTTACATCTTCATCAATGTAGGATTGCAGTAGAGCAATTACACCACCTTCAAGGCATTGGTACACGGTAACCTAGAAATATCCATATCTTCATTTATTCAAATAGCACATACAATTACACAAAAAAAAGATATTGAAACACATGGCATTAATATGATCATACTTCGATAAACATATCCGCATCAATTTGTCTACAGTATGCATAGAATATGTATGGCAAGGCTAAGATTGAACAAGCTACTGTGTACCTATTTTGAGTTTAGAGCAACGAAAAACATCTACCAAGACATGTTTTTTGTGTTCACTTGCATTTTTTATAGCTTAATAGGTCTGCTCAGTAAATAATTTAATTTTTTTTAGTACCAAAAACATGTTTGCTTAAGCATATTCCTAAAAAGTTTGCTAAATATGAACTTAGATGTTCGAAAAAGGGGCACGAAAATGATGAAAATGACGAAATTTATCATTTTCGGCTGCCCCTTATATATCACTAAACAGCAACAGCAGGTGACGAAAATGATGAATTTCGTCATTTTCATCATTTTCGTCGAATTTTTTTTTGCAGAAATATAGGAAGAGTGGTATCGTTTGAAAGAGGATTAAAAAATGAGAAGATTGGTATAATTTTTTTGCTCAAACTCAAAAAATTGAAATAGTTATGATCATTTAAAGATTTAAGGGGTAAAATTTTTTAAAAAAAAGGGGTTTTGACCATAATACACTTCCTTCTAAAATTAAATCTTATAATTATTTACTTAATTACAATAATGTCATTATAGATCTTGACCATTGATTTGATTAATCTAATGGCTGAGATTGAGACTTTAAGGTCCTCGTTTAAGGGGAGGGCTTTATTGATCCAATTTCAAAAGTTTTTAATGATTAAATAATATAACACAAGAGTTTACTAGTGAACAAATTGTAATGAACATAACATTTAATAACTAATAACACATATATTTTGGCTGTGTTCATCATTGAACACCGTAAATTTATTAATCTACTATTGAATTATTTTATTATTTATTTTGTTTAAAAAATGTAGGAGAGAGAAAAATAAGAGAGAGAGAAATAGATTAAAGAGAGAAAAATTATTGTTTTCAATTGTACCCTTTTGATTTAAAAAAATTAAAAAAATATGATTAATCTAAACTATTAGATCCAATACAAATTAGATGCAAGTATTACTTCTCGCACTTTTCGCAAATAAAACACTTTTCGCATGAACCCTCCCGTATAAATAAATAAATAAATATATATATATATATATATATATATATATATATATATATATATATATATATATATATATATATATATATATATATATATATATAAATATATATTTTATATAGGCAAAAGTTCAAACGAGAACTGTTTTTTGTGCGAGAACTGCGAGAACCAATCTGAGACGTCAAATTCCCCCTCCTTCAATGTCATTGCCCACAAATGAATTCATCACATGCACCCTGACACACTTGATCACCTCACACTCCACATCCATAAATTCCACTTTATCAAATCAACGGCTAAGATTGGTTCTCGCAGTTCTCATACGAAAAACAGTTCTCGTTTGAACCGTCCTATATATATATATATATATATATAAACTAACAATTCCTTCCAAATCAACAAAACCTTGGTGATTGTATAATTATTTCGTTGCTGAAGTAATTGCCACCTAGCAAACTCCATTAAACTTTTAATGTGAATATTAGTTTGCTCCAAGCTTCCATACGGCCACAATTAAATTTCAGTTTACATTGATTTTGATGTAGTATTTATATAGACATATCTAGTTCTCTTCGGCCTTGTTTAACTGAAACCTGGTCATGATATCATTGCATCCCCTATCATTAATTTCGATTTCATACGGAAATTAGTGAGCTAAATTCATTCCTCCTACCCGGCTCAGCCCCTCTTCCCTTCGCCGACTATTTCGAGACCCACGACAACAACTACACAACCGAAAATATCAATAGAACTTCAGAAAAACATACACGAGTAAGGAGAAATTGTTACCTCGTAATCTTCTATGTTCTTGTTGTAAAATAACGTGAGTTCAGACCCTGTTCCCTGGCAGTGTAAACCACGCACACACAGTCCTCTCCCTTGAAGACCAACGATAGCTACGGTATCCTTGGTGCTTGTGCCCTAACAAAGTGTTATTATACCCTCCTTAAAAGCCCATTAGATATATAATAACCCAATAATAACCGAGTCCAACAAGGATATACCCACTTCTTAAAAGCCCAAGTCTTCTATCTAATCCTCGTAAGAGCCCAACATTTTTTTTAATAAGGGATGGAATATTTTAAACTTAGCCATCATTCTTTATTGGTCCAATAAGCTTACTCAATTAAAGTACTAATTTATCAACTTGCTTATATATATAATTTAAAGCATGCCAAAAATAAACGGGTATTACAACACGCTTTTGAACTCCAGGTTCATTGGCAATGATACTGGCACCCGAATTATCGTAGTACATATCCATAGGTTTTTCATTGTTGGGGATAACTCCAAGACCAAAAATATATTTTCGTATCCAAAAAGCCTCTTTAGCAGGCCCATACGTAGCTATATATTCCGCTTCAGTAAAAGACATTGAAGTAGTTTTATGCTTAGCATGTAGGGATTTACAGGGTACAACAAGCACAACGGAAATATAAACAGTAAATCCCGTTCCCAGGATCCCAACTGGATCAGGTGAGGAAACAAAACAATATATCAAGATTATAACAGATATAACACGCATATAGGTCCATAGTAGTATAAAAGAAAGGATAAAAATATACTGTGGACCGCTAGAGGGGGATACACAGCTACTCCAACCTTTGAACTGGCTGCTAGACCGCCAATACTATAATACTCGAGATAAAACCGTATCCCGTTGTGTGTATATTTATCACCGCAAAGGGGTTGTTGGAGTATGCCCACTGACACACGTACGCCAATTGATCACTGCCGATGACGTATGGGCTTATCGGGTCACACGCCGGGGGTTGATCTTGACTACAACCTAAAAGAGGAGGGTGAGAAAGAGTAATTAATGATAGTTGGCAAGCTGGACAGAGTTAGCGGTGCTAACCCTCTTGTCGCTAACTCAGCCGCGTTAGCGGCTCTAACTTTGGGCGGTTAGCGGCGCTATCCCTGGGTGGATAGCGGCGCTAACCCATTTGACAGCATGCAACTTTATTCTTTTCACCTCCATAAACCACCAATGCATGTCAACTTAATGATTGTCTCTTGTTGGGGAGTCCTGGAGGCACTCTTGAGTCTATAAAATGCATGTCTATCACTCTCTCTAAGACTCTTGCATAACTTGAGTTTAAAACACTTAGAAACATTTGGTAAGTTGTCTAAGTTGAAGAGAGAGAGTTGTAGAGAGTTTTCTGGTGGCTTAAAGGGTTGTTGTTCCAGAGTTATTCTTTAAGTGTTGAGGAGTAATCAAGGGGTGCTAGTACACTAAGATCACGCTTTGCTCGGGGTGGACTTGGATAGCCGAAAGGAAGTGTTTTGATTGCACACGTGAACAACAACAACAATTTCCAGAGACATCAGGGGTATAAACTCTTCTCTATTCTTCTGTTTTTAGTTGCAAATCTTAGTTGTAGAGATTGGTACTTCATTTGGGGTTCATCATGTGGTTCTTATTTATGTTTTTAAAATTTTTGTTGACCTTATTTGCTTCGGTTGTGCTAAACCAAGAACCTCAACTGTGGTGTTAGAGCCACCTCTACACTAGTTTTACACTTGGTGGCCTGAAAAATCCGGAAAAATGTGTTTTTTGGTTCTGTCCAGTAGTTAGCGGCGCTAACTGTTTGTAGTTAGCGGCGCTAATGACAGTTTGATAGCGGCGCTAACTCTATTATTGTTAGTGGCGGGATTCTGTTAAGGGTGGCGGTGCTAACTCCTTATAGTTAGCGGCGCTAACCTCGTCTGGCAGAATGCATGTTTTGCTTAAAAATCAATTTTATTCGGATTTTTGGCTCGTTTGTACTTTCTGGAATTTTTCTAGGTTTTGGGTTTAGTTTTGTTTAAGTTTCCTTATGTCTTGGTTGGTGTATTTATATGTGGATTAACATTTTGGCATGAAAATGGTTAATTGCATATACTTACATTGTGTATATATGAATATGGAATTTTGACTTGTTTAAGGTTCCTAACGCATATGTACATAGGATTATAAGTGCCTTGAGTGATTTGATAATCTTAACCAAGACATATAATATTTACATGGTTCTTGTGTGGCACACCATGTGTAGATTTATGATTGTTTATGTGGTTGTATATGAAATCCAGTAACAATATGAGCCTTTAGACCTATGTGATGTGTTTGGTTGTTTAAATTAATTTATTCATTCATTTGGTGGTTTGTACCACAATGGTTTGTAATAATTAATTTAATTTATTCGGCTTGTAATTATTTAACGACTTGCATGCCGATTTCTATTCTTTGTAATTTGTAGCATTAGCTTAGAATAGAAAATTGTGGCATGCATGCCATTTCCTTTTAAATTTTGTAAATTGTAAAAGGAGAACCGAAGCAAGCAACAAGGACTATGGAGAGTGTCTTGGCGGATTTGGATCCGGAGGTCGGTAGGAGACGCGATGGATCAAGTGGGAGGTGCACACATCAAGTCATTCGGATTTGTCCTTAGATGACTTAGTCTTGCCCGTTGGCTTACGGGCAAGATGCATAGGATTGGCTCGTTACCGGATATTTATATTACATGCGTGGTTTCTTTTTTTGTACATTTTCTTGCGTGGTTGTTTAGGATCTTCGCATGCTAGAAAATTTTTCAAAATAATAAAACCAAAGAGTTTTAAATTGGCTTACAAACTCTGCGCGCCACATAGACGAGAAATGGTTAAAAACGTTTTAACCGGAAAAACTAAATCCCGTTTTTCAAAAGTAAATCTCCAATGACACCACCCGAATCTAGTCAAACAAGATCGGTCGTCGAGCTTTAGCCGAGATCAGTTTTGCGTAGTTGTGTGGAAGGTGCGTGTGGCAACTCGCAAGGTCGGATGTCGAGCACTAGCCAAGCTGACCATTGGGCTAGAGTACCACCGTGTATCTTGACGGTTGATTTACAATTCCAAGATTTAACAAACCTTGGTAGTTGTCGTGCCCATACCGAGCTACTAAAGTGGATTAATGAGGAATTGGTGTGGAGGGATCAAACATGCCAAATGGGTGCTATGAGTACCTAGGATCCCGCAAGTGTCTAAGAGTTGTAATCACGGATTGCAATTGGTAAAGTGTTTACCGGCCTAAAATAGCTCTATGAAATGATCTGCGGTAAACCCGTCATGGATTAGGGTATTTTGAGTTTGTTAGCCCTTGTTAATATAATTTGTTTTATAACAAGTGGGTAGTTATTTAACAAGGATATAATACGTCATAACTAACCTATTTCGTACTTTGCTTGTAGATGGCATCAACTAGCAACACCAATACCACCAACATGTCACTCCGTCCATTCTTGGAAAAGGAGAAACTCACCGGGCCTAACTTCATGGATTGGCATAGGACTTTATGAATCGTCCTTCGCCATGAGATGAAGCTTGAGGTCCTTGGGTCACCTCTTCTGGAACCCCCTGCTACCAATGCGGCGAGGGCCATTAGAGAGGCGTATGAGAAACACCTCAAGAACACAAATGATGTGACTTTCCTTATGCTTACGACCAAGAGTCCCGAATTGCAAAGGCAATTCGAGAAAGTGAGTGCGTATGAGATGATATCTCAGCTGAAGGATATGTTCCAACAGCGTGCTAGGCAAGAACTCTATGAGTGTGTCAAGGCCTTCATCGGTTTCCGGATGCAGGAGGGCGGCAATGTGAGCTCCCACGCCCTTAAGATGAAGGGATACGTGGACCAGCTCGAGGAGTTGGGCTTTCCCATGGGGAAGGAGTTGGCGGTTGATATCATCCTCCAATCCTTGCCTCCGTCATATGGGCCGTTCATTGTGAACTTCCATATGCATAGTATGGACAAGTCCATTATGGAACTACATGGCATGCTCAAGACTGCCGAGGGAGAGCTTGCCACGTCAAAGCCCTCCACCTCCACTGCCTTCCTTACCATGAACGAGGTTGGCAAGAAGCGGAAGCAGACCGCTTCGGGCTCTAAGGGCAAGTGGAATGGGAAGGACAAGGCCAATGTGCCGAAGCCGAAACCTAACCCGACCCCGGAGCTGAAAGGGAAGCAAGTGGCTGTCGCGGCCACCTCACCGAAAGAGGCAACATGCTTCTTCTGCAGGGAGAAGGATCACTACTGGCGTAGTTGCCCCAAGTACATGGAGGAGCTCAAGAAGCTTTGAGCTAAAGGTGCCACTGCCTCCGGTACGTACATGATTGAACTCCATAACACTTCTACTTCTAACGACTGGGTTTTAGACAGCGGGTGTGGTACTCACGTTTGTAATAATGTGCATGTACTAAGAAGAAGTAGGGACTTGGTTGATGGAGTGCTGGATCTCATCATGGGAAATAGGGCGGTTGTCCTGGTTGAGAAGATTGGGAGTGTGGAGCTCGCCTTTCCATCCGGCATGTCTATTGTTTTAGATAATGTATCTTATTCGCCCTGCGTGGGAAGAAACAATTTATCTTTATATGCTTTGTATGACATTGGTTTTGATTTTAAGTTTGAGAATGGTAGCATTTTATGTTACAAAGATCATGTCTTTTATTTTAAAGCATTTCCATGTCATGGCATATATGAGACAAGCATAAGCTTGCAAAACAATAGAACAATCATGAATGTTGATTCGGGATCCAAAAGTGTTTTGGATAAGTTATCTCTATGGCATGGTTTGTTAGGCCACATAAACAAGAAACGCATCGCCAAGCTCCAAGCGGATTTTTTTTGGAATCATTTGACCACGGGTCTAATGATGTATGTGAGTCTTGTATAATGGGCAAGATGACCAAAGCACCCTTCACCGATGTAAGTGAGAGGGCGCAAGACTTGTTGGATATCGTTCACACTGATGTGTGTAGTCCGTTCAAGCATGCCACGAGAGATCATTCCCGCTACTTCGTTACCTTTATTGATGATTATAGTCGATACGAGTATGACTACTTGGTGAGACAAAAGTCGGATACCTTTGACGTATTTAAGACTTATCAAAACGAGGTAGAAAATCAACTAGGGAAAAGAATTAAGATGCTACGATCTGATAGAGGCGGTGAGTATCTTACTTCTGAGTTCCGTAACCATCTGAGGGATTGTGGGATTTGTTAGATTATGCGCAGAGATAGATAACATGTACTATCGTGTCCAATACTATGTGACACTAAAGGATCACACCACTGCACACCCAATTAGAACTTGTTGGATTTTATCTGTTTGTGTATCACAATAATTAATAGTTTAATTAATTATTGAGAAAGAGAAAAATAATAAAAGTTATTTATTATTTAAAGGAGAAGTTAATATTTAGTTTAAATGTTAACGGGACCAATTAATTAATAGTTATTAATTAATTAGAAAGGTCGAGGATATATTCTGTAATTGATTAATAGTTTAATTAAATCTGGGCTTTAATTAAACGGGCTTGGGGTCTAATAAGGGTTTATTATATAAACCTTATTTACCTCTCATTAATCACATAAGTAAAACATAATAGAAAAGATTATCCCTAATCCTCTCTCCCTCTCTCTCCTTCGCCGGCGGCTCTCTCTCTCTCCTCTCTTGGAGATCGACGGCGACGCAAGGGCCGAGAACCAACCACCGAGCGGCGGTGGTCGGCGGCAACGGTACACACACACGCGGGTCACGGTTATTTGATCCGAGGTTTAATCCTTAGGCGGTCTAGCAGCCAGTTCGAGGTGGTGCAGTAGAGGTGGATAACCTGCAGCTGTCTAGAGGCTTAAAGAATGTTTTGTTTTTCATAAAAGGTATAACTTTCTAACCCTCTTCCTCTTTTAGTTTCTGTACGAGTTAGATGAGATCACTGGAGGAGGTTTTTATTCCGCTGTGCATGTTACAATATGTTTTTTATACCCTACAAAACCCTTCAGTGGTATCAGAGCCACTTCTAACCTCGTAGGAGACTAGGTAGGTTTCTTTTATTCTGATGAAAAAGGTTTATCTTTTTATCAAGAAAAAGGTTTTTTTTAATCCAGAATAATAAAAATCAAGTTCTGTTTTTTATTGGATAAACCTTTGATAAAAAGATTATTAGATTTAATTTCTAAATTCAATCTGTTTTTTTATATATATTATTGTTGTTATTTGCGATGACAAGAAATCAACCACCACTTCCCGGCAGCGGCCTCAGTTTGGGGCAGCAGTCCACGGGATAGGTCGGCGGCGGTCTCAGGTTGAGACGGCAGTCGCCGGCTGCCGAAAGTCGGCGGCGGTTGTACGGCGGTCGACCGTGGAACAGGTTTAGCGGCGCGATTGCGACGCAGTTAGCGGCGCGAAAGCGTTGCAGTTAGCGGTGCCCTTTTTGTGGTGGGCTTCGGCTCAGAAAGCCACGGCCCAGGAAGCCAGCGGCCCAGTTAGGGCTTATTGGCAGGGTTAGCGGCGCTAAAGGTTGTTTTGGGCCTCGGCCCAGTTTTTTGTTTCCCGGTCCGTTTCCAATCCATGACCCAGTTTAAATATTTGGCACAGCTCGCTGTTCAGATATTTTGTGGTCAATATCAAATTGAAATACAGTTGTTATTTTAATTTAAGGTTTAAATATTATTTTGAGATTTTTTATTAAATATCAAAGTATAAAACTTGAAATATATATTTATTGCAAATAAAGGAAAAACAATATTGGGGTTTTAACAGGTTGTTAAAATCAGTAATTTTTATCAAGTTGAATAATTAGAAATCAGTTGTTTTACTTTCATGTATTAGTTTAGTACATGTTTGGGATGTCATAGCCGAGCCCTAGACCTTGTGGATTGCTTAATTTCTTGCACTTGTGGTTGTTTTGGATTTATTATTCTATGGTGTGGGGAGGTCTGCGTGCCACTTACAACCCCTATTCTATCTTGTAAAAGTTTTAGATTAGCAGGCCTGCGTGCCTTTGATTATCTTGTACTTTTGTATTTCTAGTTTTTATAGAATAGAATAGATTGTTAGGATATATATCTGGATCAAGGAGCAAGGAGCAAGGAGCAAAGAGAAGAAATGGTAGCTAGAGCCAGTGGGAGCTTTCAGAATGCCATGCCATGTGTGTTGTGTTTTTCCACTTAGGTTTTGACCGTTGGGTTTTTCGTGTGGCTCACGAAGCCGACATTGTTAAGGGCAAGGCTAAGACATAGTTGTTGTGGTTGTTTTATTTCTTTACATATTTTATATATGCGTGGTTGTGATTCACACGATGAAATAAAACAAGGGTTTTAATAATAGTTAATTATTGAAACAGATGTTTTTTAAAAGAAAACTGGCATTAAAGTTTTTCTCGTTAAAAACTTGGAAATCCTTTTTAGAAAAATCTTAGATCAGTGTGCTACCCACCTAATGGTACACCCTTGCTGTTAAACGGTACTCGGGTGTCGGAAGTGCCCAAACCTTGGGCATCCGGGTTCAAACCATTGCGGGAATAGGCATGAAAGATTATGCGATAATCGGGAGTCCCGGCCAGAATTCATGCTGTCTTAGGTGGTGTGATCTATTTTGGTGATAATCGGGAGTCCCGGCCCAAAATGCACTAGAGGGACTAAACGTGCACGGTTCTTGTAACTGATGTCCCGCGGATCTAAGAGTCTTGTCCAGTTAGGATGCGATTGGTATTGTTTTTACCTACCAGAAATAGCATTGTCCCGGTGGGAAGTACCCAAACCTTGCATCGGGAAATGTGAAATATGGATCCTAGTCTAATAATTTATTGTTTTAAAGGTAATAATTATTAGAAGATGTAATCAATACTGAATCGGTTCTATCTTTTTCTTTTTCTGTAGATGTCTTATATATCTGTTATTCCGTTTTATTCACCAAGAGAGTCTCTAAGTTTCATCACTAGCAAGTGGAAGCTTTCAGGTCCAAACTTTGCTGTTTGGAAGATGCATCTGAAAAATGTTTTGGATGTACAGGGAAAGCTTCACATTATTGAGACATTGCCTCCAGAGCGACCAGGAGAAGATGCACAGGATAGTGAGTATGACACTTACTATCAGTATCTGGATGACGAGTCTGACGTTATGTCGATTCTCATCTCACAGCATCATCCGAGTTTACGGATGATCTCCGTGAGAAGTCGTCTTATGAGGTTGTTCAAGGATTGGAGCAGAAGTTCAAGTTTAGTGAACGGATATGTCGTATGCTACTGATGAGGGAAATTCTTTCAGCCAAGATGAAAGAAAGTCAGCCTATTAGCGATCATCTCATCAATATGAGAAGGCTCTTGGATTACTATGAGAGCTTGGGGTCAAAATCAAAACCACATGAGCTAGTTATGCTCTTGTTCGGTTCCTTGTGGGACTATTACCAGAAAAGAGTAATGTATGTCCTCGGTGATTTTGAGATGACTGTCATAGGGTTGCACGAAATCCTTGTGTGCATTAGCGATGAGTTGAACCCAAAGCAGCTAGAGTCACCAGTTGTGGACCCTATGCAGGAGGATGACTGGCTGAAAGAACTTGGAGAAATTTGTTGCCCAGACTGTGGTAGCAAGGATTCATGTGAGCACTCACTCGATATAGATCAGCTGGACATTGGTTCGCCCAATGATACAGGTATCTTTATGATAGATTGTCTTATTACATCTTTTGAATCATGGGTATTGGATACCGGATGTGGTAATCACATATGCAATCATTTGCAGGGATCGAAGAGAAGTAAGAAGCTGAGACAAGGAGATATGGACCTGCGGGTAGGCGAAGGCTCCATGGTTGGTGCCGAAGCTGTAGGGACATATTGTCGTAGTTTGCCCTCGGGCATGGTCTTATAACTAGAACCTTGTTATTATGTTCCTAGACTAATTAAAAATGTTATCTCGTTCAATTTGCTAATAGACTGTGGTTTTGCTTATGTTTTTAATGAAAAAGTTATTTCATGTTTTAGAAATGATGTTTTCTTTTTCAAAGCCACTCCAGAAAACGGTCTATATACGCTAAATTTAGATAACAATGACATCTATCATATAAGTAAAAGATCCAAGAGCAACTTGAATCAAACTTACCTCTGGCATTGTCATTTAGGACATATAAACGAGAAACGCATAGAGAAACTCCAAGATGACGGAATTCTAGAACCATTTGACTTGGAGTCATATGATGTTTGCGAATCTTGTTTGTCTGGTAAAATGAAAAAGCAGCCTTTCAACAGTGAGAATGAAAGGGCCAGCGAGTTATTAGGGATTATACACACAGATGTGTGTGGACCCTTTACTCCGGAGGCTAGAGGAGGATACCGGTATTTCATAACCTTTATTGACGATTTCAGTAGGTTTGGTTATGTCTACCTCATGAGACTTAAATCTGAAAGTTTTGACAAGTTCAAACAGTTTCAGAATGAGGTACAAAATCAGCTGGACAAGAAGATAAAGTCGCTTCGATCGGATCGAGGTGGCGAGTATCTGAGTCAGGAATTCGACGATCATTTGAAGGAATGTGGGATTGTTTCACAACTCACACCTCCGTATACACCTCAGATGAATGGTGTATCAGAAAGGAGGAATCGTACATTTCTTGACATGGTACGATCAATGATGAGTCGAAGTTCACTACCATTGTCGTTTTGGGGACACGCACTCGAGACAGCAGCGTTCATGCTGAACCGGGTTCCAACCAAATCGGTTGAAAAGACACCGTTCGAGGTATGGACAGGAAAAAAGCCCAAAATGTCTTTTCTAAAGGTTTGGGGATGTGAGGTGTATGTTAAGCGAACATTAACGGATAAACTCAATCCCAAATCAGATAAGTGTATCTTCTTGGGTTATCCCAAGGAAACCATGGGATACTATTTCTACAACCCAGATAAGAACAAAGTTTTTGTTGCTCGTAAAGGGGTATTCTTGGAGGAGAAGATTCTAAACTCAGAAACTCCAAGAAAAGAAATAGAGCTTCAAGAAATTGAAGAGGAGGAGATTACACCACCACCGATAGTTGAACCTGTAGTTCAACAGAGAATTGTTGAACCTCAACCCGAGTCTGTGGTTGAGGAAGAGGTTCAAACACAAGACTTTCGCAGGTCTAGTAGGCCTCGTAATGAGCCAGATAGGTATCTGGGATTCCTAGTTGCTCAAGACGAAGGGGATCTTTTAGAACCAACTACCTACCAAGACGCTGCCTCAGGTTTAGAATATGAGAAATCGCTAGAAGCCATGAAGGCAGAGATGCAATCCATGTATGACAACCAAGTTTGGGAGTTAGTAGATTTTCCTCAACACAGTAAAGCTGTTGGGTGCAAGTGGGTCTTCAAGAAGAAGACATACATGGATGGAAAGGTGCATACTTTTAAAGCAAGGCTAGTGGCAAAATGTTTCACGCAAACTCATGGTGTTGACTATGATGAAACTTTTTCCCCAGTGGCAATACTAAAGACTATTAGGATCCTTCTGGCCATATCAACATATTTTGATTATGAGATATGGCAAATGGATGTCAAAACCGCTTTCCTTAACGGGAAATTGACAGAGGATGTATATATGATACAGCCGGATGGTTTTGCGGATCCAAAGAATCCTAATAAAGTATGCAAGTTGCTTAAATCCATCTATGGACTAAAGCAAGCATCTAGGAGCTGGAATTTACACTTTGATGAGCACCTTAAAGAGTTTGGTTTTACCAAAAGTGAGTTCGAGTCGTGTGTTTACACTAAATTCAGTGGGAGTGCGGTAACCTTCCTAGTCTTGTATGTAGATGACATACTGTTAATAGGAAACAATATACCAGTATTACAAGGAGTAAAATCCTGGTTAGGTAAATGTTTCCAGATGAAGGACTTGGGAGAAGCTGCTTATATACTGTGTATAAGGATCTATAGGAATAGATCTAAGCGGCTTATCGGACTTAGTCAAAGTACATATATTGACAAAGTCGTGACAGGATTCAAGATGGATGAATCCAAGAAAGGATTTATTCCTATGCAATCTAGCGTAATTTTGAGCAAGGCTCAGTGTCCTGTGTCTAGTCAAGATCAGGACAAGATGAAATTGATACCATATGCCTCGGCAGTTGGTTCAATCATGTATGCCATGCTGTGTACTAGACCCGATGTTGCCTACTCTATCAGTGTCACGAGTAGATATCAGCAAAATCCTAGTGAAGCTCATTGGGTGGTCGTCAAGAATATTCTCAAGTATCTGAGAAGGACGAAAGACATATTCCTAGTTTATGGAGGTTTAATGGATGAGCTCAGTGTAACTGGTTACACTGTGCTAGTTTCCAGACCGACAGGGATGACTTCAGGTCGCAGTCAGGATTTGTCTTTACCCTAAACGGAGGAGCCATATCTTGGAAGAGTCAGAAGCAAGATACAATAGCAGATTCTACTACAGAGGCAGAGTACATTGCGGCAAGTGATGCGGCAAAGGAAGCTGTCTGGCTGAAGAATTTCATCTCAGATCTTAGAGTTGTTGCCAGTATCTCTAGACTGATCTATATATTATGTGACAACTCAAGGGCTGTACCGCAAGCTAAGGAGCCTAGAGATCATCAGCGGACTAGGCACGTACTCAGAAAATATCACCTCATCCGAGAGATCATTGGAAGAGATGATATTAGACTGCAAAAGATACCGACGGACGACAATGTTGCTGACCCGTTGACGAAACCGCTAGCTAGGGCTAAGCATGAGAGGCATGCGAGTACTATAGGAATGAAGTACTTGGAACATAGCAGCTAGTTCGTGATTTTGATTATTACTATAGATGTAACTTGAGACTCATTTATTATGTAATTACATTTCATGGGATTGAAATAGGAGGTTTTTACATAATTGTTTCTAGTTGTCTATTTTTAGCATGTTTAACCTATCCATGACAAGTCAAGTGATGAATTGTCTAAATGCCCGTAGCTACTTAATGTAGTAGGAGCTACATTAGGGAGGTAACGCTATTATGGATATTTGATGATTTATTCAGGTATGAATAAAAGTACAAGGTTGTGATGTTCATAGATATTTATCAGGAGATAAATATTGGGGTGATCCGCATCGAGTTTACTTCATGGAGCGTTAACATAAGTAAACTTGATAGGTTGTCCTTAGACCTGAGATATTTGGTTTGGGGCATGGTAACTTCTGTACTTTAGCATGTTCTAACGTCACGCCGTAACAGGGTGATCATAAGGGGCTTGTCTAGGTGCAGCGGAAGCCATGTTCTTAAATTGCAAATAGTCAAGATGGAATTTGCACCTCCTTTTTAGGAGAGATATTTTCTGAGCTCCTCGACGATTAAGACTACTTAAAATGCGTGGCCTCGCTCGGTTAGAATGATAGTTTTTTCATTCGGTAAACCGTAACTGCAGAGTGTCGAAATCAGAGTCGAGAAAATCTGAGTATTTAATAAGATCCCTGCTCCATGTCAAATACTCACATTACGAAATATCGCGATGCAAAAGGAAAAGCCTAGATAATCCAAGGCGTGGATTATGTCTCTAGATATAAGAGATCTCATAGTCTGGTAAACCTAAGCGTCTGGCTAGGGACCTCCTTAGGCTAACGATGTACAAGGAATGTTACTTATCTTACACAAGTGGGAGTCTGTTAGATTATGCGCAGAGATAGATAACATGTATTATCGTGTCCAATACTATGTGACACTAAAGGATCAAACCGCTGCACACCCAATTAGAACCTGTTGGATTTTATCTGTTTGTGAATCACAATAATTTATAGTTTAATTAATTATTGAGAAAGAGAAAAATAATAAAAGTTATTTATTATTTAAAGGAGAAGTTAATATTTAGTTTAAATGTTAACGAGACCAATTAATTAATAGTTATTAATTAATTAGAAATGTCGAGGGTATATTCTGTAATTGATTAATAGTTTAATAGAAAAGATTATCCCTAATCCTTTCTCCCTCTCTCTCCTTCGCCGGCGGCTCTCTCTCTCCACTCTTGGAGATCGATGGCAACGCAAGGGCTGAGAACCAACCACCAAGCGGCGGTGGTCGACGGAAACGGTACACACACACGCGGGTCACGGTTATTTGATCCAATGTTTAATCCTTAGGAAGTCTAGCAGCCAGTTCGAGGTGGTGCAGTAGCGGTGGATAACCTTCAGCTGTCTAGAGGCTTAAAGAAAGTTTTATTTTTCATCAAAGGTATAACTTTCCAACCCTCTTCCTCTTTTAGTTTATGTACGAGTTAGATGAGATCACTAGAGGGGGTTTTTATTCCGCTGTGCATGTTACAATATGTTTTTTATACCCTACAAAACCTTTCAGGATTGTCTCGCAATTAACCCCTCATTGGACGCCACAATTAAATGGTGTCGCCGAGAGAAGGAATCGGACATTATTAGATATGGTTCGGTCAATGATGGTTCGTACGGACGTTCCCGTTACATTTTGGGGATACACAATTGAAACGGCTGGTAGAATCCTTAACCTTGTACCAACAAAGAAGGTTAAGAAAACACCATATGAGATGTGGAATGGAAAGGTTCCATCCATCTCGTATTTAAAGGTCTGGGGTTGTCCTGCCTACGTGAGACGTGAGGTTGAGGACAAATTGGAGCCCAGGGCCGAACGGTGCTTTTTCATTGGTTATCCTGCTAGGTCTATGGGGTAATTGTTTTACAAACCTTCGGAGAAAAAGGTATTTGTTGCTCGAAGGGCAGTGTTCCTAGAGAGGGAACTGCTATCCAAAGACGCTAGTGGGAGGAAGGTCAATCTTGAAGAAATTCAAGAACCTACCAATGTAGAACCTGATGATGGCACTAGCTCACAACCTTCAACGGTTGAATCTCAGGAAGATGATGCTGAAGATAATGTAAACCCATTGCCTCTTAGAAGATCTGGTAGAAGTCGGCATGAGCCAGAGAGATATGGTTTCTACATGTCTGAGGGCACCGACATGGTAGTAGATTCTGATGAACCTACCAAGTACCAGGACGCTGTGGTGGGCCCTGAGTCTGCCAAGTGGAGAGAAGCAATGAAATCCGAGATTCAATCCATGTCGGATAATCAAGTCTGGGACATGGTTGATCCCGTGCCTGGGTGCAAACCTGTCGGGTGCAAATGGGTCTTCATGAAGAAGATCGGCGTGGATGGCGAGGTAGACACTTTCAAAGCCCGACTGGTGGCTAAAGATTTCACTCAAACTCATGGTGTAGACTATGAGGAAACTTTTTCCCCAGTGGCTAAGTTGAAGTCTATCCGGATACTCATGGCCATTGCCGCATTTCATGATTATGAGATTTGGCAGATGGACATTAAAACCGCGTTCCTTAATGAAACACTTCAAGAGGAGGTGTACATGACCCAGCCTGAGGGTTTTGTACATACAGAGTTTCCGGATAAAGTCTGCAAGCTTAAGAAGTCCATTTATGGGCTAAAGCAAGCTTCTCGGAGCTGAAATATGTGCTTCGACGAGAAGGTCAAAGAGTTTGGCTTCTCTAAAAGCAAGGATGAGCCATGCGTTTACATTAGAGCAAGTGAGAGCGTAGTTGTATTCCTAGTTCTTTATATAGATGATATTCTACTAATTGGGAACGACGTCCCAACTTTGCAAGGTGTAAAAGCCTGGCTAGGGAGTTGTTTCTCAATGAAAGATCTTGGGGATGCGGCTTACATTCTTGGGATTAAAATCTATAGAGATAGATCCTGCAGGTTGATTGGATTAAGCCAGAGTACGTACATTTACAAGGTCCTAAAGAGGTTTAGGATGGAGGACTCCAAGAAGGGGTTCATACCTATGTCACATGGTTTAGTGTTGAGCAAGGCTCAAAGCCCTAGTTCCCCTGAGGAACGGGAAGTAATGAGGCGAGTTCCTTATGCTTCGGCTATAGGCTCGATCATGTACGCCATGTTATGTACTAGGCCTGATGTATCTTGTGCATTGAGTATTGCAAGTAGATATCAAGCCAACCCTAGTGAGGCACATTGGACGGCAGTGAAGAACATTCTCAAGTATCTTCGGAGGACTAAGGAGATGTTCTTAGTATATGGAGGTGCGGAAGAGCTAAGGGTAACTGGTTACTCTGATGCTAGCTTCCAAACGGACAGGGATGACTGCTGATCTCAATCGGGGTTCGTGTTCCTGTTGAATGGTGGTGCTATCTCCTGGAGGAGCTCCAAGCAAGACACTGTGGCCGATTTGACGACCGAGTCTGAGTACATTGCGGCCAGTGAAGCTGCGAAGGAGGCTGTTTGGATAAGGAAATTCATCCAAGATTTGGGAGTGGTTCCTAGTACATCCGACCCTGTTGAGGTGTTCCGTGACAACGAGGGTGCGGTTGCTCTAGCAAAGGAACCAAGGTCTCACCGACGTACAAGGCATATTATGTGGAAATATCATTGTATCCGGGACATGGTCGAGAGTGGAGACATTGTTATCAGCAGAGTACACACGGATAGCAATGTGGCGGATCCATTTACCAAACCTTTATCGCAGGCAAAGCACGATGCTCACACACGTGCTATTGGGATTAGATTTGCTAGCGATTTGGTTTGATTATGTATATTTGGTTAGTATAGTTGATGTATTTACCCTTTGGGAACATTGAGCAGTATTGTATTTATTGAATTTATCGATTATTAAATGGAGATTTATTAATACGCAAGTTGCGGGCATGTCTTTACATCTTTACTTTGTTCCAACTTAGCATGTTTTATTCTTCCCTGAATGCGTTTGCATTCTAAATGTCCGCTGTCGGTCATTCTTCTCGGGAAGGAAGTATGAACTAAGACTGAGGGAAGTGATTGGTCGTGTGTCCAATGGGGATTGGGACATGGGGACGCAATACTTTTCCTATACTTGAAAGTGTTTCAAGTGACTGGACGACCCACACCTGAGTTTACTTTGTGGTACTTGTCATGAGTGAATCAGGATGATAATATCAATTCATCCTTATACTGGAGATGCATGTGTCTGCATCACTTTGGTCTGCTTTGTTCTAGTTGCTTTCAAACGTAATCCGTAACTGGCTGTTATAAAGGGAGTAACTGGGCAGAGTATGATCAATGTGGTGGGCAATGTAGTCAAAGGAATTTGTTCCTCTGTTTAGAGAGATATCCATGGGTCCCTCGATGATTGGTCGCTGACACCAAAATGCATGGCCGTGCTCAAGTGTACAATGATTATAGTATCTGATTGCAACTTTTATGTTTTGGTCACCACCAGTCTAGATCGAGAAACATAATCATCAACGAACGGAGAATGACTTGGTACCATGTCTTGTGTTCACTTGAATATCGCGAACAAAAGGATGTTTGATCCCTTATCCATAGGACCATTTCACACGGGCTGCAGTTTGGTTTTTGTGCTGGAGACAAACCCCATTCTGACTTGGGGGCAGAGATGTCTTACTAGAGGCCGCTCACTGTTTGTGATGCATTGGGTACGGTGAGTCATATGCAAGAGGGAGTCTGTTGGAGTATGCCGACTAACACACGTACGCCAATTGATCACTGCCAATGACGTATGGGCCAATCGGGTCACACGCCGGGGGTTGATCTTGACAACAACCTAAAAGAGGAGGGTGAGATAGAGTAATTAATGATAGTAGGCAAACTGGACAGAGTTAGCGGCGCTAACCCTCTTGTCGCTAACTCAGCCGCATTAGCAGCGCTAGCTTTGGGCGGTTAGTGGCGCTATCCCTGGCGGGTAGCGGCGCTAACCCATCTGACATCAAGCAACTTTATTCTTTTCACCTCCACAAACCACCAATGCATGTCATCTTAATGATTGTCTCTTGCTGACTTTGGGGAGTCCTGGAGGTACTCTTGAGTCTATAAAATGCATGCCTATCACTCTCTCTAAGACTCTTGCATAACTTGAGTTTAAATCACTTAGAAACATTTGGTGAGTTGTCTAAGTTGAAGAGAGAGAGTTGTAGAGAGTTTTCTGGTGGCTTAAAGGGTTGTTGTTCCAGAGTTATTCTTCAAGTGTTGAGGAGTAATCAAGAAGTGCTAGTACACTAAGATCACGCTTTGCTCGGGGTAGACTTGGATAGCCGAAAGGAAGTGTTTTGCTTGCACATGTGAACAACAACAACAATTTCTAGAGACATCAGGGGTATAAACTCTTCTCTACTCTTCTGTTTTTAGTTGCAAATCTTAGTTGTACAGATTGGTACTTAATTTGGGTTCATCATGTAGTTCTTATTTATGTTTTTAAAATTTGTGTTGACCTTATTTGCTTCCGTTGTGCTAAACCATGAACCCCAACACGGGTTTCTCGGCTACGGGTGGTGTCCGCCGGAAGAACCTCGGCCACCGGCTGGCTGTCGCCATCGATTGCCGCGGCCACCCTGCCTGCGTCTCGCCGCTACCACCATGAGGTGTGGTGATGTGGTGGTTCTCGTTCGCCGAAGAAAAAGAGGAGAGGAAGAGAGTTTTTGTGTGTTTTTGTATTAATCATAAACTATGATTAATTTAATCCTTGAACCCTAATTTATATTAAACAAATGGGTTAGGTCTTTAAGCCCGGTCTGGATCATAACTTTGATCCTTTGAGAAAAACTTACCCTCTAGTTTGATTAATATTAATTAATCATTAATTAATATTTCTTTAATCAAACTCATTTAATTAAATATCAAGGTGAAATTTAATCTCTCTTAAATAATAAACATCCATTTATTATTTCTCAGGATAATTAATTAACTATTAATTACCATTATACACACAATGTATTATTTCCTGGTTCAATGGTTGGGTGTGCAGCTGTGTGACCCTTTAGTAACTCATAGTGTTCATGGATGTGATGACACATGTATACTATACCTGCACACAATCTATCAGACTCCCACTAGTGCACGATAGTTACACTCCCTTCTTCATCACGGGCCTATGGAGGTCCCCAGCCAGACACTTAGGTTAACCACGACTATAAGTTCTCTTATATCTAAAGATTATGTAATCATTTTCTTTGATTACCCGGCTTTTCCTTTTGCATCGCGATATCCCGTAATGTGGATTTTAGACATGGAGTACGTGATCTATTCTAAAAAATCCACATTATGTTTCTCGACTTCTGATTTCGACTAACTGCAATTACGAAGTTACCAAATAATGTCCATCATTCTATCCGAGTGCGGCCACGCATTTCATTTAGCCTCAACCGTCAAGGGGCCCTGGAATATCTCCTCTCTACAAGAGAAGGTGCAAATCCCATCTTGAGTGCTTGCATTTGAGCACACGTCTTCCGCTGCACCCAGATACACCCGTTATAGCTACCCAGTTACGGCGTAATGTTAGAACGTTCCAAAGTACAGAAGCCCTCATGCCCCAAACCAAACATCTCAGGTCTAAGGACAACCAATCAGCAAACTCATGTCGAAAGGCTTCATGAAGTTAGATTGATGCGGATCACCTCCAATATTTGTACCCCTGACAAATATCTATAAATAATTGGTCACATGACTTGTGCTGTTATTCTCTACACGAATAATCCATAAAGTATTTATAATAACGTTAGTGTCTCCCTGATGTGGCTCCCACCACATCAAGTAGTTGCGGAGTAATTTTTATATAACGGGACTTGTATATGATGGATAGGTAAATATGCTAAAATATGGAGATATTTAAAAGGATTATATTAAATCTCGTATTTCCATCACGCAAAAATGTTTAATACATAATCATAAGCTTTAAAATCAATCCATACAATTTTAATTAAATATTGAAAAAACTAGGTGCTAGGTCCCATGTACTGAATTCCAATGGAACTAGCATGTCTCTCATGCTTTTCTCTTGCTAGCGCCTTAGTCAATGGATCAGCTACGTTGTCTTCTGTAGGTATCTTGCATATCCTCACATCTCCCCTTACGATAATCTCTCGGATGATGTGATATTTTCTAAGTACGTGCCTGGGGATCTCTTGGTTCTTTTTCTTGCGCTAAAGCTCCCATGTTATCACTGAATATATCAATCGGTCTAGAGATACTGGCAACCACTCTTAGATCAGAGATAAAATTCCACAGCCAAACCGCTTCCTTTGCCGCATCATTTGCTGCAATGTACTCAGCCTCTGTAGTTGAGTCTGTTATTGTATCTTGCGTCTGGCTTTTCGAAGTTACAGCTCCACTGTTTAGGGTAAATACAAAACCTGATTGCGACTTAAAGTCACCTCTTTCTGTCTGGAAGCTCGCATCTGTCTAACCAGTTACACTGATTTCATCCGTGCTTCCTCCAAAGACCAAGAACATTTCTTTCGTCCTTCTAAAGTAGTTGAGAATGTTCTTGACAGCCACCTAATGGGCTTCACCCGGATTTTGCTAATATCTTCTCGTAAGGCTTATGAAGTTAGCAAGATCGGGCCTAGTAGATAACATGGCATACATAATCGATCCTACTGCTGAAGCATAAGGAACTGATTTCATCCTCTTCTGCTCTTCTGGAGAAGTAGGACATTGAGCCTTGCTCAATGGTATACCAGGTCTCATAGGAATGAAACCTTTCTTGAAATCTTCCATCTTAAAGCATTTCAACACTTATCACTGTATATACTTTGACTAAGTCCGATCAGCCGCCTAGATCTATCACTATAGATCTTAATACCAAGTATGTATGCGGCTTCTCCTAGGTCCTTCATCTGGAAACATTTTTCTAACTAGGAATTTACTCCTTGTAATGCTGGTATATCATTTCCTATGATCAGTATCTCATCCACATAAATGACCAGGAAGATTGCTATGCTCCCACTGAACTTTGTGAGAACACAGGACTCGAACTCGTTTTTGGTAAAACCAAATTCTTTAATGCGCTCATGAAAGTGCAAGTTCCAGCTTCTAGATGCTTGCTGTAATCCATAAATAGATTTAGCAACCTGCATACTTTACCTGAATTCTTGGAATCCTCAAAACCGTCCATCTGTGCCATATACACATCCTATGTTAGTTTCCTGTTAAGGAAAGCGGTTTTGACATGCATTTGCCATATCTCATAATTGAAGTATGCATATATGGCCATAAGAATCCTAATCGACTCAAGCATGGCCACTGGCGAAAATGTCTCATCAAAATCAATACCATGAGTTTGATTATAACCTTTTGCAACAAGCCTAGCCTTAAAAGTATGCACATTTCCTTCAATGTCGGTCTTCTTCTTGAAGACCCACTTGCATCCAACAGCTCTACTGTGTTGTGGCAAGTCTACTAACTCCCAAACTTGGTTGTCATACATGGATTGCATCTCTGCCTTCATGGCGTCTAGCCATTTGTCAGACTCACTTCCTGACATAGCATCCCCGTAGGATGTGGGTTCATAAAGATCCCCTTCTTCATGAGCAATTAGAAATCCCAGATATCTACTTGGCTTAGTCCGAATCCTACTGGACCTGCGAAGGTCTTGTGTTTCCACTCCTTCCTCAACCACAGACTCGGCTTGGGATTCAACAATTCTTTGTTGAATTACGGGTTCCACAAATGGTGGAGGTATACCTTCATCCTCTTCAATTTCTTGAAGATCTATTTCTTTTCTAGAAGTTTCTGAACTTAGAAACTTATCCTCTAGAAAAGTCCCTGACCGTGCGACAAATACTTTGTTCTCATCGGGATTGTAGAAATAGTATCCTAAGGTTTCCTTAGGATAACCCATGAAGATATACTTGTTCGATTTGGGTTTGATTTTATTCGAGAACGGTCTTTTAACGAACGCCTCACAACCCCAAATCTTTGTGAAAGACAACTTGGGCTTTTTCCCCGTCCATAACTCGAACGGTGTCTTTTCTTTCTCCACAGATTTCGTCGGAACTCGGTTCAGCATAAAAGTAGTTGTTTTGAGTGCATGACCCCAGAACGACATTGGTAAACTAGTTCGACTCATTATAAAAGTTGTTGGCTTTTAGAGGTCACAATTCATCCTTGAGTTATCCTGATTCAGAACCAAAACTTGGATTGAACCAACTCAGAATTGTATAGTTGAACATTTATTATTCACATAGGTGGAAACAGAATAATAATATTAATCCTAAAACCCTGAAGGATTAAAACAGATCTTAGTTTATCACATGTGTATATATCCAGTATATATGAAATCGAAAATCATGATCACATGCATATAAACTTTTGCGCAGAATGCATACAGGGCAAACCAGGATTGAATTAAACATAAAACTGAGCATGCAGTCAATCCTATTATCATATACTGGAAATCAATATATGTGTTAAACACATATTAAATCCATCGATTTCACCATACATCACCAAGAACACATTAGATGAGTATATACATGAATTGCACAAGCTTAATCTACCCGTGATGAGGTAAAACAAGCACCCGCTAGAAAGGTTTAATCCAAACTTTATTTTGCACTTGATCCTTTGCACCAAGAATCACCAAAATTGACTACACCCTTGGGAGGGGGTGCCTTCGGCCATCGATCACAAGGAGAGAGAGGGGAGAGTGTGTTGTTTTTGCATTAACCCTAATTATTTTGATTTAACCCCTATTTATAGATAACTTATCTGGCTATCTAATTAGGAAACCATTTAAACCATTTTATTATTAATATAAAATATATTAATATATATATATATATATATATATATATATATATATATATATATATATATATATATATATATATATATATATATATATATAATCGACATTTTTATATATATAATCCTTTAATATATTCTATCCTTATTCATAATAGCAATTAGTAATAATAACCTTTTAAATAATATCCAAGATATTAATTCAATAATTAACAATATATATTTATTAACTAATAAATATATATATTCTTGTTAATTATATTAACTTGGTTATTATCTCAACTCCCAATGCTGGTTTATGACTAACTGTCATAATACCTGTCTCCGAACCGTGTCGATTTTCCTACTTGAATTACATACCCTCATAGGTGTGACCCTTGAGTGTTTTATGGCATTGGGCATATCATCAGGTTTCGATGGTTATGCACACAAATCCTATCAGACTCCCACTTATGCTTACTATAAACCCATGGTCTTGATGATACTGGCCTAAGGGTGCTTCTAGACAAGTCCTTAGGGTAACCAAGCACATAACAACTCTTATACCCTGGTGTGATAATCATATCCTTTATAAAACAAACTGTTTTATAATTTATAAAACTAACTGTTTTATATTCAAAGCTTCATAAGAACCCCCTGTCCTATGATCGGGTATACTTTAGGCTTTTCCCTCTGCATCGCGACGTTTCGATTGTGAGTGAGCATGGAATGAGTCAACTCTGAACACTCAGAACCATTTCTCGACTATCCGATTTCGACTAAGTGATAAACGACAAAGAACATGTCAGTTCATTTGGGCATGGCCATGTACTTCCACAGTCTACATCAGTCAAGGGGCCCAGAAACATCTCTCCTGAAGAGGAGGTGCAAAATGCCTCTCGCATATCTGCATTTGGCCACACGATTTTCGCTGATACCAGATACACCCGTTATTACTACCAAGTTACGGCGTAGCATTAGGTGCAATCCAAAAACCAGAAGTCTACGCAGCCCAAACCAAATATCTTAGGCTTGAGGACAACCTATGTGCCGAATACCTTTGACTCGTTAACCACACGGTATTCTACATAATATCACTATCCGAAATTCACACCCCAGGTGAATACCCGTACATCATTGGCCTACACCCCTGGTAGCTATCTCCAAACACTATGAATCTCCACCAAGGATCACAATGACATTATTATCTCCCTAATCGAGGTTCCTACCAAGATAGGTAGTCACGGATAAGATTTTGAATAATAATCGTATTATTCATGGATATTACAAAAACATACAAAATCTGTGAAGAGGTATGGGATTAATAATGTACTCTCCATATTCTCTCTCTTGGAATATAGTACATATTTAATACTGATCCATCGTCTCTATTCACCGCGTGTATTTGTATTACTACGTTGGTTCAAGTGGACTTATCACGGATCACTTCTTGAAACCACAACATTACTATGAACTAAAAATAAGTATACACTAACTAGTGCTCCCCACTCACTTTGCTAGACAAACTGTTTTCTGCAAACCCTGAAAACAAGTATAGTTTTTCTAATTTTATTACATCATCTGAACTTGGAGAACTCGATTAAACCCCGTAACCATACTTGGTTACATTGTAGATGTATAGATGCTTTTCTATTACAAGAAATAGACTGAAATAATAAACCCTTTTATTTACATCATCTCGTAAAACAAAATTAGATATCTAGTGTGAAAACACTTATCGAATAACCTGTTTATTATTTCCAACACTAAACTCCTTTAATATGTTAATATTTGTGACATTGAATTTCAATATATAATTATGACCTCCTGGAACTAGTCCATTTAACTGGACTTATTTTGTATCCACAAAATTCCCATCATTAAGATTATATATTTCCTTGAAAGACAATAAACTAGTAATTTCCGTGCTTTTCTAAGCACTTACTTGTTTCTACGCGAATATACATACATGTATATTAATTTATCTGGAACTTGATAAGTGTCTTAGCGTAGGTCAATTGCTCCCACTGACTATTATGAAAACATGGCACTACTTAAAATACCTTATTGACTTGGTCAAACTTGATACAAAAGTCTAAAATCTGATTTTATGTATGAATCTAAAACTTAGATCTCAGATAAGAATCTGAAAGTTACCGAAACCTTAAACTTGGATTTTCTAATATCCACTATTTTCTATTACGGAAAATGTTTTCTAAACCTTACATAATCACAAGTATGAAACACTTGTAAAGATTCTTATTTAAAAACATATGAGTTCTTCTTGATTATAATCCCTATTACAACCAAACTCACAAATGTTTTTCCTTAAACACATCCTTAGAAAATAATGACTATCATTTTCTAGTGTTTAATTCTAGCCCAAAACTTGAACTTATTTTCATAAACACTTATAATTACTTGATTAGATTGGCTTTCTAATATGTGTAACACAAGTTGTGTTACCTCAAGGTAATTCCATAAGTTATAGTCAAGCAAACAATATTAATCATATTATTAAAATTGCAACCAATGCTAAAAGACTAAAACACTAATAAGTCAAAAACTTTGACTCGTTAGTCATCCTCTAGTCATAACTTGACTAGATGTGCGCAAGGATATATCAACCAATAATTTCAAAAAATACTCCTAAAAGAAACCAAAAGTCTTAAAAGTAGTCATTACATATTTTAAAACCAACAGTTCTATGAATTATAAATATCCTTCATCCGCACGCATCGTCTTTTTAGCATCCCAAGGCATCCTTTGCTTCTTATTGACCTATTTGAAATAGACTATCGCAAATTATAAAAATAAGTTGAAAGCAAAATCCTGAAGTTAGTCAACGAAAGTACCTGTGGTGTTTCCGCCACCCTCGTGACGCTTCGGGCAATTTGCTTTGTAGTGGCCAAGTTCACCGCACTTGAAGCACCGGTTCTCGGACCTCGCTTTGTTTTGTTTAAACTTCTTGCCCTTGCCTTTTCCTTTTCCTTTTCCCTTGGCCCTGGGTACAGATGGTCCTGGCTCGGTGTTACCCTTACCCCTGCCATTGCGCCCTTTCCTCTTCTTAGCAGCTCCCGTCTCTACCACTAGGACATCGTTTGACTTATTACCCAGGTTAGACTCCGCTGTCTTAAGCATGGAATGCAACTCAGCAATGGATTTCTCGTGGTCCATGTACCCTTTTATTTTCATGACATGGGTACTAACATGAAAAGCTGCAATGGTACTGGGTGTCCGAGCCTTTCCAAGTGGTCCATGTACCCTTTTATTTTCATGACATGGGTACTAACCGAAGTGCCCTTTGCCATCTTGCAAGTGTTAAGAGCGTTAGTGACATCGTAGCGTTCTGAATGAGCCTGCTCTTGAAACATGTCCCTCAGCTGGCGGATCATGTCATAGGCTGATGTACCCATCATGCTAGTTTGCAACTCTGGACTCATCGTTGCAAGCATGAGGCAGCTTACATATAGCGCGTCATTGACTAGCTTCTGGTAAGGTTCCCTAACATATGCCCTTCCATTATTGGCCGGGGCATTTCCCACTGGTTCCTTCAGGACGTACCATTTCCTCTCATGCCTGAGCACGATCCGCAGATTGCGCTCCCAGTTGAGGAAATTAGGTCCCGTAAGCTTATCCTTTTCTAGGATGGAGTGGAGTGAGAGGTTGTTTGTGTTCGTAATGTTTTCCATCTACAATTTTTCATGTAGTCCAATTAGTAACACAAATAAGACTTTGCTAAATACAAATTCATAAAAACCCTTTAATGATTAAGTATTAGCTCTAGGATCCTTATTGCACACGTGTTGGTGCACGGTTTGGGCACAACAACACCAACTCCGTGCTATATCAGGTAGGTAGGTTCCTTTATCAATTGTATCTAACTTGACACGACTCCTAGACCTTGTAGAGATCTTTAGATTAAACCATCTAAGTATGTTTATTTCTACACTAAGTGCACTTTGGGCCTGTCACATCAGGGAATCACCAAAATAGACCGCACCACCTAGGACGGGGTGAACTCTGGCCCGTCATATCAGAGAATCGCAAAGTCTTTCACCCCCTCCCCACATCAGTTTGAACCCCAGTGTGCATGGTTTAGGCAGGACAACACACCAAGATACCGGGAGCATGAAAGGTGTATCACTAGATGGGTAGCACTACTGGTCTAAGATTTTTATGGGTTTTATCCAAGTTGAAAAACTTGATTCCAGTTTTGTAAACCCATTTTAAAAACTATCTTGTTTTTAAAACAAACAGGGTATATCTTAGTATACCTTAAACTAGGTACACAATACGTCTTATGACAAAATCATTTTGAAAAACAAACTATTTTTTAAAATGATGTTACGACAATCATAAAATGTCAAATTTTATAGTGCTGTTGTCATCCCAGTTTTATCATGTGTAGTTTTACCTCTTGATTAATAAAAGCCATTATTAATCACCTACTTCAATTTTATAGTTGCATGAAAGACATAAAATTAAAGCACAACTAAGTAGTTAATAAAATGTTATAGTTTTGCAAACTATGTCCTAGGGGGTCAATCTAAGGACAACTAAACTAGTTAGTTCCCGTGGCTAGATCTAATGAAAGATCTCCTTGCTCCCACTGGCCTTGACACCTCCAGTCCTGACCCGAGCAACTCCGTTTGGTTCCTCCGTCTTGTAAAGTTCTTCGTCCTTGGTTTTGGTTACAACTTTCTAGACTAGAATACATAAACCTATTCCATTACAATTACATTATAGAAATGGGCTGTAAGTGGCACACATGCCTCCCCAAAATACTTTTACATTGTAGAAAGGGGTTGTAAGTAGCACACAGGCCTCCCCAAAACCAAAAGAAATAAAGAAAGGAAAAACAACACAAATACAGGTCTAAGTTGGCAAAAACTATAACCTACAAGTCTAACCACAATAAGAATATACTGTTGACTTGTTTAAATCAAACATTTGTAGTTGACATGAAAAACTACAAATGCAATTTAAAAATACTAATGCAACTTTTAGTACACAAGTCAACTAATTCAATATATATATTGTTGGTCCCTTCGTGAGAAGATCAAAAAGCAAGTAATGTGTAGAAGGGGGGTTGAATACACTTTCTGCTGAAAATTGAACAAATCAATAAAAAGTATTAACACACATCAAACCACAAACAATCGAATGCTTTGCTTTCATTAATAAGAAGATGATTACAGGAACAACCAAGTAAGAAACACTTGATATGTAAACACCTAATGTAAATCAAATCTCTCATCTCTCAAACTTTGCTATGTATAATCAACTTATAATTATAGATACAGGACGACTTTCTAAACAGGATTTATTCACAGATTGAATACTTACCAACTTCACAACAGATGTGAAGATTCGAACACACGAATAATTTGGCAATCTGTGAATTTTCTTGATCACGTTGAACTTACAAACTGTGTATCAAGATTCGTAACACATACGATCAATAGGTTGAGGTGAATTGAGTTTGGCTCTGTAACTCGTTCTGTAGTCGTACCTCTAAATTTATCAGGAGATAAGTATTTATAATCCTGTTCCTATGGATCCTAACAAACTAGAACTTATCCTAATCTGCTAGCAAACTAACGTATAACCTAAAATCTTGAATCTTGAATCTTCAATCTTGAGTCTTCAATCTTCAATCTTGATTCTGGAATCTTCTTATTCACGCCGTAGATATAGAGAGATAAAAGGAATTTAAAACAAATTTAAATTCTCTTAAACTGACTTCTTTTAGTCGGACTGAGTTACTCCGCTTGAAACTCATCAAGCTGAGTTCTTCAAGAACAAACCCGAAATCAAACATTTACTAACACGTATAATGACTAAGTCATCCTCAGAAGGCATAAGAGTTATCTAGAACTTACTTAGCAACTCTGTTGAGCTGACTCAGTATATAAGCTGAGTCACTCAGCTCGAAACGCATCAAGCTGAATACTCAATCTATATCTTAGGTGACATACACAGCTTATCAAACACATTGATAATCTTACTAAGATATAGTCTAAGCTGATCAAACATACGCTCAGCTTATATTCAGATTATGCTCAGTCTGAAACACTATAAGTACTCAGTCTGATCAAGCTTCATAATTCTGTTTAAGTTATCTAGAACATATCTTACAAACTTAACTTTGTCTCATCAAATTTCAACTGATGAGGTCATTTGACAAACAAACTCCCCTTATTTGATGATGACAAAACCATCAAACAGTTCTTAAGTTTTTTGAACAGAATTATGTTTTAAATCTTAAACTTACTATGATTTTAATTTTTGAACTTATCAAATATTAATTGAACTTATCAATTTTAAGTTGAACATACCAAGTAATTATATTAATGAACAAGAACTAATCAATTATTCATCCAAGCTGAACTAATCAGACTAATAATTATGAACACATCATAAAAAGTTGAACATATCAAACAAATATTTGTATTCATTGAACATATCAGAGTACAAAATTTTGATCACTAAGATCATGCACATTTAGGGCTTACAAATTATTAGAACTAATCTATTCAGGATGCAGCTCTTCAAACTCTTTAATCTCCTTGTTGACTTCTTCAAGAATTTCTTGCAGATTTGGCAAGTGTTGAAGCTGATCCTTTTGTGATCTTATTGCTTTGTTTAGTCTGTACCTGAACCTGGCATTCTATTCAGTCTTTGCCACTAGTAGTCTCAGAGCAAACACTTGAGATACCCCACATGTATATATACCAGCATCAGACTGGAAGCATTGTTCACCGTTTCTGTCCAAGTACATGAATCCTTTCTGAGGCTTTTCAACATAAGTATTTTCTTTAAACTCCATGCCCTCAGGAAGATCAAGACTATACTTGTTTGCTTTTGCTAATCCAGCAGGCTTTGAAGACTTTTTCTTCCCAATTTTGTAAAAAAGAAGTTAGTAGGGTTACCAACTCAGATCTGGGTATGATTTCCATCGCATCAGCTCTTGCTAGTAGCCTTAAAATTTCATCCTTCACTTGATTTATAGCAGGGAATTTTTCCATCTACTTAATGAGTATGGCTACTTGCTTCCATTTTTCATATCCCAGTCTATGAAGTTGATTCAGCTCCAGGGAAGGTGTTTCACCATTTCTAAAAACAAACTCTAGAATGACGATTCCTTAGACTGAGCTCAACTTGAGTGATTTGATTTGTTAAAAGAAGTAGGTCCTTGTATAACTCTGAGTTATATCTTCCTCCTCTTGTTGGTTCTTAACAGGAAGTTCTTCTACTTCCTCTTCCTTAGGCACAATAGGCAGTCTGAGTTTTGCTAGTTCCCCATTCTGCTTTCTGATCTGTTCAGGCCACGCCTGTTCCCTTGCTTCTTTCTCATGTGATAACTCAGCTTTTACGTTCATTTGGCTTCTTCTTAGTTCGTTGATTAACATCCCAAGCTGGTCAGCATCTTGTTGTTCCATCCTTCTCATTGCCAACAGAGAAGCTCTTTCTTGTAATGTCATCTTGTCTGCAGAGTCTTCATCTGAGGCTTATTCACTAAGAATCATTTTCCTTCTTTTCTGCTTGGGGGGTTCTGAATCATCTGAACTGACTACGACGGGTCTTTTCCCTTTAGCTTTTTCAGTCAGCTCAGTTTCAATTTCTATCTCCTTCTCTTTCTCCCCCTCAATCTAAGCAGCTCCTTTAGCTAGTAGTAACAAGGCTTTAGCTTGGACAAATTCAGCTTCAGCCTCTTGAACCTTCTCCCTCTTTTTGTCATCATCAATAGGGTTCGAAGTCTGTTTTTGGGATAGGGCAGCCATTGTAGATTTTAATTTCAGCACCTCTTCATCCAGAGAATCTAGAATCAGCAACATATACTTCTTGGTCTGCTTTTTTTTATGCAACGTGTCAAATTAACTTTTAATAAATGTCAATAAGTCATCTAGGTCAGCTTAAGAAGGTTGGAATTTGGGTACATCATTCAAGGGTTGGTTTATACCCTCAAAATCATGTACACCAGAGGTTGGACCTGTGATTCACCTTGGTATGTAGATGAATCATTGACAGGTCGTGCTAGTGGATGTGAGAAGTGAAGAGAAGCAATTGGGCTCGACACGTGATGTGTATGGGTTAGTGGTTGGCTTATTGGGTGAGAGGGGGATGATTGACCCTGGGGATTGGTCATTCGTTCAATGTAACCTGATTGTGTCTACTCAGGCACAGTAGTGGGCTCTCTCATGGCACTGTAGAGTGTGGTCTGAGTAGACACCACACCCGGTTTAGGCTGTTGGTTTGAAATGAGCCTCAAGGTTGACACCTTAAGATTAGGCGTCTCCCCATCAACTCTTGCCTGGGGAGGGTTCAATGTGATCTCAGTTCCAGTGATGCCTTTAGGAGTGGCACCACCTTTGCCAGTTTTGCGTGTATAGGTGTGGATATTCTCCCTAGTAGAAGTGGGTATACAAGGTGTGGCTTCAGAGTGGAGTTCAATGGAAGGTGGAGGAGATGGGTTAGACTAGGTTCGGTCTACCACAGTCTTATCTCGAAAAGATGATGGAGAAAAGTGAGAAGAAGTTGAGAGAGGAGGAGTGATACCTGGTCTGAGTCTGTCAACAAATACAGACTCTGAAGATGACTTAGAACCAGAGGAGGATGAAGCACCATCAGCTTCAGAGGAAGGCTCAACTTTAGCAAGCTGCTCAGCTCTATGATCTGGTTCAGCTCCAGATGCTCCCCTTTGATCCGACCCCTTAACTTCACTAGCAGATGAAGTTCTCTCAGCTATCCATCGCATTGGGTCACTCAGACCTTCCTGCCCTGGAAAGATGTCATTGTTGAACAACTTTGAGCTGAGTGCTAGAACAGGGAACACATCCTATCCAGCTTCATAATGCTGTTCTCCCAACTCAGCTTCCACCACCAAGGATAAGTATCTTATAAATGGTACATGGAGATCCCTTGGTATCTTCACAACTTGGGCTTCGAGGTCGTTGAAGATGAGCAGTGCATAGTCCAGATTTCTGGCATTATACATGTTGTAGAGCAGCTACATCTGAAACTCATTGACTGGATCCAAGCCTCCAATCTTAGTGCCAAGTGAACGTATCACAGTAGACACTATGAAGCCCCATCCAGTAGGAAAAGTGGCTTTCTTTATCACACCCTCTGTTTGTGGGTGACCCATGTCGGATAGGACAGACCTTGCCGCTTGTCTTGTTACAGCAGCTTCGAACACACCATTTGCAGGGAGTTGAAGAACTTCCTGTTACAAAATGCCCACTAAAGCACGTACGCCATATAGACCGCTGCTGATAATGTATGGGCTTATAGGGTCATACACCGGGGTCAAACCTGACAGCAACTAAAGTAAAGGGACCAAATATGGCAAAATACTAAAGTTTACATCGCAGGCCGCGAGAGCGCCGCTAATGCTAAGGGTTTAGCGTCGCTAAACTTTAACGGTTAGCGCCAATAAGGCTGCATGTACTTTGTGTCATATCACTTGGCAGGCCGCGTTAGCGCCGCTAACTTCAAGGGGTTAGCGCCGCTAACTTCAAGGGGTTAGCGCCGCTAACTTCAAGGGGTTAGCGCCGCTACGGCTGCATGTTTTTTTTGTCAAATCACCTCCAAAGCTGGCTAATGCATGTGTGATATCTTTATTGATCTTTGGCCGGTCATGAGGAGATCAGGGGACATAGGGAGGTCTTTATATACCCCTCTCTTGTGTCTCATTTGAGATTTTTTGCCTATTCTTCAAAAAAACACTCTTAAGGGCTTATAGAGACTTAGAGAGAGAGTTTCATGTGGGGGTTCCAGAAATTGGTTCTTAGTTGTTGTTCCTGAAGTGGTGTTCAAGGAGAAGTACCACAAAGGTGAGCTAGCACTCGTGGTTTGGTGTGTTCCCGGGGTACAACCCAATAGATTCGTTCTTGGAGGATCATCACCATCACCAATTGACATTTCTGGAGCTAAGGAAAAAGGTATAACCCTCTTTTCTTCTTGCATGTTGCATTTCTTGTACATAGAGTTTGGTCCTCTTTCGGGATTTCTAGTTTTTGTGCTTTGTTGTGTTGTACATTGGGCTTTACATGTTGTACTTTGCTTCCGCTGCTAGCCCACGAAATCCCAACAGTGGTATGAGAGCCACCTCTATGTTAGATTGGCACATGGTGGCCTGAAAAATCCCAAAATCAAAATGTTTGTTTTCTGTCGAACCGGGTTAGCGACGCTAACCTTGAGTTAGCGGCGCTAACTCTTAAAAGTTAGCGGCGCTAACGGCGCTGTAACAGTTTTGGTTTCAAGTTAAAAATAGTTTTGGTCTCGGGTATTTTAGGCATTTTTGTGAATCTGGAAATTTGTTTCAGATTTTGTATGCATGTTTTGGTATTTTGAAATACCATATGTTATGTTTGGATGTATGTGTTAAGACTGAAATTGGTAATCCTTGCATTTGACCTTGTGGTTGACTTTGTGTGTTTGGATGCATTTGGTGATTTTTTATATCACATATGGGCTGTAATATTTATTATAATTGATATATTTGTAATAATATTGTGGCTTGCATGCCATTTCATTCATCCGTATAATTGTAATATATAAATAGGTAATTATTGTGGCTTGTACGCCATTTCAATTTCTATTGTATGTATTGTACAATTTGGATGAAGACACACAAATGAAGTCAAAAGGAGATGGAGGATGTCCATAGAAGTCGGTGAAATCCATTGGAGATGGCGGTTCTAGTAGGAGCTCGCATCGGAAGCCTTTTGGCCTTTAGATTGACCACGTTCTTCCCGTTTTGGCTCACGGGAATCTAATTTATTTTGTTTATGCGTGTGATGTGATTTTATAACTTGCATGGTTTGCTTAGGATTCGCATGCTAGAAAATTTTTCGAAATTAATAAAATCACAAGAGATTTGATAAAAATGGTTTACAACTCTCGCGCGCGCTCACATACAAGATTAACTCACGTAGTGGAAATAGGTTTTGTCACTAAACAAGTTAATCAACCAAACCGGAAACAAAAGCCTGTTTTCATAAAACGTAAATCTTGCATCATCCGTAAGTCGATACCACCCGAATCTAGATTTATGAGTTTTGGTTGTCGAGCTTAGCACGAGCTAACTCTCATAAAACTGTGTGGAAGGTGAGTATGGAAAATTCACAATTTTGGTTGTCGAGCTTAGCACGAGCCAATTTTGGTGGGTTTGACATCGTATGTCTTGACGGACGATTTACAATTGCACATTAAAATCCTTGAGTGATTGTCGAGCTTAGCATGAGTCAACCAAGAATTTTAATTTGGAATTGGTGTAGGTAGGAATCAAACATGCCAAACGACCGATGGTTGTCGTAGGATCCCGCAAGTGTCTAAGAGTTGCAGTAGATATTGCAATCGATAAAATGTTTATCGGCCTAAATAGCTCCATGAAGTGATCCGCGGCAACCCCGTCATGAATTGGAGTGAAATGTGGTTCTTAGCCCTTGTTAAAATATTTTTCAAGACGATATGGGTAATTATTTTAACAAGGATTAAATCAAACTAACTAATTCGCGTACTCACTTTAATTATAGGATGTCGAATCATAACCACACCACGTCGAACTTTTCACTACGCATGTTCCTGGAAAGGGAGAAACTCACAGGAGTGAACTTTGTTGACTGGCTTAGGCAATTGAGAATTGTCCTACGTGCCGAGTCTAAGTTGCACATCCTCTTCCTGAACCACCTGCTATCGATGCGGCATGGACCATCCGATACGCATATGAAAAGCTTGTTCGGGATACGCACGATGTTGCTTGTCTCATGTTATCAAGTATGAGCTTAGAGCTACGAAAGCAATTTGAGCACATGACTGTGTATGACATGATTAACAAGCTGAAGGATATATTCCAACAGCAAGTTAGGCAAGAACACTATGAGTGTGTGAAAAGTCTAGCCGGTTGTAGGATGCGGGAAGACGGGAGTGTAAGGGCCCATGTTTTGAAGATGAAATCATACATGGACCAATTGGAGAGGCTTGGATTTCCTATAGGGAGGGAGCTCGGTGTGAACTTCATACTTCAGTCCCTGCCCGCCTCATATGAGCAGTTTGTAAAGGACTATCATTTGCATAGAAAGGAAATATCTATAAATGAATTGCATGGAATGATGAAGGATGTAGAATCTAATATGTCCAAGCATGAATCAACCTCATCCACTCCTGTTCTTGGTTCTAAGGAACAACATACTATGAAGAAGAAGAAATCGATCCCATCAGAAGAAGTTGGAATATCCAAGCTTGCTTCAAATTTTGAGTCTATGGACATTGATGATGTGCCTAAGGAGACTTAACAAGGGGTGGTTTGCTACTTCTGTGGAAGATTTAGGGATTGGGGCCGTCATGCCTGCCCTTCGTGCCGAGAGGATATAAAACTTCTCAGAAAAGAGAGTTAATTATCCTACTTGAAGTACATTCATGATTATACTTCATTTATATTCCTTAATAAGCTGGGTTGTTTACCCGAGCTATAAGACTCAATTTTGTCACAAATTTATATTTTGTTACAAAGTGTAGGTCTGTTCGTTGTTAGAAGGAAGAGCTTGAAGAACCGGATCTCTGAAGAGGAAACCCTGTTGATTGTCCTCTACAAGAGAATTGGGAGTGTTGGTCTCGCAATTATTTCCGGATTAATTATTACTTTTGTATTTTTACCCTGCGTGGCAAGACTTGCTTTATTGTATGTTCTTTTGAAGATGATGGATATATTTTGTATCTTGTATTTTGATGAAAAGATTTTTCATATTGATGGTTTCATTTCAAATTCGATCCATGTCGATGCTTATGTGTTATTTTTGACCATTTATGGTGCTCAAATACACATTTGATGACGATGGATTTGGCTTGGAATTGAAACATTTTGAAAAATTGTTTTAAGATGTTTTTATCAAAACTTATCCATATCATAGCATACATAAAGACTCGTTATAAGTAATAAGGCAATCATGAATAATTGATTCTTAGATCCAAAAGTGGTTTAGATACATTAGCTATATGGCATAATCAAACTTGACCAAGTAAACAACATTTGCATCGCTTAGATCCATGTGGTTAGGATCTTCGTAAAAGTTTAACTTTGGGTTGAATGAAAGATGAAAATCTTGTTTTATTGGACTTGGGTGATTAAGAAAAATCCTTCACCAGTGTTGGTAGGAAGGATTGAGACTTGTTGGTTTTTTATCACACTTATGTGGATAATCCGTTCAAGTATGCCACATGGAGTAAGACTAGTAAAATTCTTCATCACCATCTTTATGATAGTTGTTGGGAGAATGTTTAACTAGATAAAAGGTTTGTGTCTGAAACCTGGAGGTGTTCGGAAATAACATGAGGAAAACTAAGAATCAGTAAGGGCATATAGATTTCAATTCTTAGATCCAGAAAAGATGCTAAGTTTTCTTTTCTATATTAGTTTAAACATGAAATGGATCATGGGTTTAACCCATAATTCGTTTTCTCTGAAAGAAACATTTGTACATGGTGTCACATTAAAAAAAACCGGATATCTTTGTTGATGATCTGGTGAAAGGCAGGCCTAAAACATGTATTCAATGTGATTGGTATACATTAATTTTATGAACCAAGTCCTCAATCTAAAACCCAACATGATGGTCACCTACGCATCCAATGAGATTTTGACTAGAAAGATTCTTTGGCTTATCAATCTCATAACTTAAAATTATCCAGTCTACGTTCAGTGGGAGATGGATGAATTACAAGTTGATGCTTATATATATTTAAGTAGTTCATCTGAATTTTGGATAGTTGTTTCTTAAACTTATGGGAACCGTATATGGTTGCTCAAAAGGAGAAGATAATATCCAAAAGCATTCCAGTGGAAGAACGTAAAACATAAATAAGAGACCTAATGTTGACACTAGCATTTAATCAGCATAGAGATGCTGGTAAAACCTGACTATATCCGTTGCTTCTTTAAATCTGATGGAAATCAAGAAGGCTGTTTAGATATGAGGTTATCATATTATAGTAACAGCAGCTTGATGGTGAATCATTGTGAGGTCACCATTCATCGGAAACATAGTGGGCCCAAAGTTCACTAGTGAATATAAGAAGGGAAGGGTATATACATAGATGTAACACTTTTGCTGCATCCAAGTACTTGACTTGGGTTAATCCCACACCTAAGGTGTAATCCAAGAAGGATGAAGGGACTAACATATATGCAATAATAGACAACTTCAAATACAGACTAGAGACAAAGTGGTTCATATTGTTTATATGGAAACATCTCCTAGTGGCTATGATGAAGATGACTTGGATAAAGTGAAATATTGTTGTCACCTTGCGGAAACAAGTTAGTTCACTTGGATGTAAGAGACATGTATCCTTCACAGGATTAAGTTGAGGAAATGCTTGAGGCACTTTCCGTGGGTCTTAGACATCCATAATATCCAGATTGATCTGGATTATGTGAAGCATTGTTGTCGCTTTGGGGAAACAAGTAAGTTCACATGGAAACAAGAAGATCTAGATCCTTTATAGGATTAAGTTGAGGAAATGCTTATAAGCATGTTGCGAGATCTTAAACATCCATTATATCCAAGTTGTGTCCATGACTGAAGTCGACAAATCTTGCATCTTGTAGCTGTAGTTTTACTTTGTGAGAAAGTCATTGAGATGAGTTTTCTAGAAAGCATAGATTAAGCCAGTAAAAAAACTTGTCAGGGCTAGTGGGAGCTTTATGTGTTCCTAGTATAATATACTCAATGAAAATAATGTCCTAATTTAGGGCTGTTTTCACCCTATTGTTGGATTTATTGTTCTACGAGTACAAATAGGGAATATGGGGTAAAGTGGATTCTAAAATTCAAGAAATACTGAAGTATGTTCTTGAAGTTCGACGAAAAATAGAGTTGTCTTGGCTAAGTTTTACTGCAAGCCAATATGTACTAATAAAACAGTCGATTTTAATCGAAGTTTTGTATATACAAATATGTGGTGTAAATACGACATTTAAATTCCAAAGAGTGTCATTGACCCTATTGTGGACTTCGGTTACATTGAGGGTATGTCGACTCTAATAAACGTGAGTATCAGTGACCCTATTGTGAACTTCAATTACATTGAGGGTATGACGACTCTTATAAACATAAGTGTCATTAATCCTATTGTAGACTTCGGTAACAATGAGGATATGGCGACTATGATAACCGTATGTATGATCTCTTTGAAAAACAATATGCAAGTGGTTTAATAAGAGAATACAAAAGAGTACAAAGGGATATTGCGTTGATGATCCCATCGTTAAGCCATTGTCAAATACTAGTGATGAATTTCATACTAGGTATAATAGCATCGTTCATGCTAATGACTAGGCTTTAACATCGTTTTAGTAATTGTTTGATTTACTAATAAGCTTTGGGAACTATAAGCAGTACTGCTAACCGATGATTGTATCGATATATAGTGGAGACTATATATACACATGAAGTGGTTACCTTCATTGGTCTTTACTGTGTTCCATCTTAGCATGTTTAACCACTTCCCAGAATGTTTAAACATTCTAAATTTCCACAGTCAGTCATTCTTCAAGGGAAGGAAGTTTGAATTAAGGCTGAGGTTAGGTGTTGGTTAAGCATTAATCAAGGATCGAATGCATGAAACACAATAGTAACCTATGCTTGAAAGGAGTTTCAAGTGACTGGAAGACCCACACCTGAGTTCACTTCATGGATCATGGTCACAAGTAATTCGGGATGGTAATATCATTACGTCCTTCCACGTGAGATGTATGAATTACTATGGCATGAATCTTTCTTACTTTGGCTATTTCAAAACGTAGTTCGTAACTGGCTATTATAAAGGTAATAGTTAAGTAAGATAAGATTCATGCTATGGGATTGTACAGTCAACGGAATTTGTTCCTCTGATATGAGAGATATCCCTGGACCCCTCAATGATTGGGCGCTGACACCAAAACTAGCATGGCTATGCGCAAAGGAATATTGATTGAGAATTAGATATGTCCTTAATTTTTGGTCACCACCAATCAAGATCGAGAAATATAATTGTGAACGATCTGGAGATTGACATTTAATCCATGTCTCGTGTTCACAAGGATATCGCGAAAAAAAGGATGTTTGATCACTTATCTATAGGACCACTACGTACTTGTAGGTTACGGTTTTCTGCAAGGAGGCGGAACCCATACTGACTTGGGGGCATCGATGCTTTGCTAGAGGCCGCTCTTTGTCTGTGGTTACATGGGTACGGTGCATTATGTGCAAGTGGGAGTTTGTTACAAAATGCCCACTAATGCACGTACGCCATATAGACCGTTGCTGATAATGTATGGGCCTATTGGATCATACACTGGGGTCAAACCTGACAGCAACTAAACTAAAGGGACCAAATATGGCAAAAGACAAAAGTTGACATCGCAGGCCGTGATAGCGCCGCTAATGCTAAGGGTTTAGCGCCGCTAAGGCTGCATGTACTTTGTGTCATATCACTAGGCAGGCCGTGTTAGCGCCGCTAACTTCAAGGGGTTAGCGCCGCTAAACCCTAAGGGTTAGCGCCGCTACGGCTGCAAGTGTTTTTTTGTCAAATCACCTCCAAAGCAGGCCAATGCATGTGTGATATCTTTATGGATCTTTGGCCGGTCATGAGGAGATCAGGGGACATAGGGAGGTCTTTATATACCCCTCTCTTGTGTCTCATTTGAGATTTTTTGCCGATTCTTCTCAAAAACACTCTTAAGGGCTTATAGAGACTTAGAGAGAGTTTCATGTGGGGGTTCCAGAAATTGGTTCTTAGTTGTTGTTCCTGAAATGGTGTTCAAGGAGAAGTACCACAAAGGTGAACTAGCACTCGTGGTTTGGCGTGTTCCCGGGGTACAACCCAATAGATTCGTTCTTGGAGGATCATCACCATCACCACTTGACATTTCTGGAGCTAAGGAAAAAGGTATAACCCTCTTTTCTTCTTGCATGTTGCATTTCTTGTACATAGAGTTTGGTCCTCTTTTGGGATTTCTAGTTTTTGTGCTTTGTTGTGTTGTACATTGGGCTTTACATGTTGTACTTTGCTTCCGCTGCTAGCCCACGAAATCCCAACACTTCCCTTAGCCGTTGCACATTAATGACAAATATTCTATCCCCATTTAGAACAATGCCAGTGATCTCTCCCCTGTTCTGGTTGTAAGTACAAGTATACCAGAACTCCAATAGGTGTTGTGGAACGATATGGAGTGGTGCTCCTGAAAAAGCGAATGCCAAGGGGAATTTTCTAATGTAGTCCACCCATGCTTCGTATCCTCGGCCTTGTTTCCTCTCTGGAATTGCAAGACAGGCACGTTGATTATTGATTCGAATCAACGGCACACCATTGTTCTTCATCTGAGCACCTCTAACCATTCTATCACTAAGAATAAAAAATGTTCCGTCCATTTTGAATCTGATTGAGTTGAACAATTGACACTGAGTTAATCGTATTCGCACTGAGCGATTAGGGTTTTGAAGCTGAAAGGTTGAATGCACTAAGCAAGAGAGGTGTTTGTGAAAGGTATTTGAGTGTATGAGAAGTTTAGAAGTGAGAATTGTAAGCGTACACTTCTGAAAATCGGTTATGGGCGTTATATATACCTTTCTGAGGAGAGAGAAAAGTTACCGTTGGAAATCCCTTTTTATCCGTTACACGTAACAAACTTACGGCGCAATGTAACAGTAATCAAGATGAGACTTATCATCTCCCAACGGTTAATATTGTAAATTAATATTATTGACTTACAACAATATTATTTACACTGTTTTATTACACCGATACTTAATCAGCATAACAACACAATGTGAGACAGACTCAAACATAATGTTGCATGAATTAAGAACACACAGTAATTAAATCATGAATTGGACTTACGAAGCTGAGGAAACATATCACTCGACGTGAGTCAAGAAAGCAGCCTTATCTTACTACTCAGCATGAGATTGATACTCAGCGTGAGTTGAGCACACAGCTCAGAATTAATGACTCATAGTCATTTATGTTTGAGATTCCTCAAACTTATATTTTAACTACACTGAGTAGTTAAACCTATGTTTGATACTTACCAAACGTGTGAACCAATCACACAGCTTGAGTTAAGCACATAGCTCAGACTCAATGACACTTAGTCATTTCGGTTTGAGACCAACTCAAACTCATATTTTAACCACACTAAGTAGTTAAACTTAGCTAGGGGTTGAGCATACCTAATTCACTTAGCAGATATATAAACCTCTTTTCATCAAGTGGTTTTGTAAAGATGTCTGCTAATTGGACATCAGTGGAAATAAATTTGATTTCAACTTTGCCTTTTTCCACGATTTCACTAATTAAGTAATGTCGAATTTCAATATGCTTGGTTCTTGAGTGGAAGACTGGATTGTAAGTGATGGCTATAGCACTTTGGTTATCACGGAAGATAGGAGTTTTCCTAAAATTCATACCAAAGTCTTGAAGCTGATGTTGCATCCATAGGATTTGAGCACAACAACTTCCTGCTGCAACATACTCAGCTTCAGCAGTTGAAGTAGCCACTGAGTTTTGTTTCTTACTAGTCCAGCTTAGTAACTTCCCTCCAAGCATTTGACATCCTCCTGTTGTTGATTTTCTATCTAACTTGCACCCAACATAGTCAGCATCTGAAAAACCAACTAAGTCAAATCCAGAGTCCTTTGGATACCAAACACCTAGATTCGGTGTACCTTTAAGGTACCTAAAGATCCTTTTTACAGCTTGAAGATGTGATTCCTTAGGATCTACCTGGTATCCTCCCCTGGCTTCTTGACTGAAAGGACCACACACATCTGTGTGTATAATTCCCAACAGTTCCTTTGACCTTTCATTCCAGCGGTCAAAAGGTTTCTTTGTCATCTTTCCGAATAAACAAGATTCGCAATTTTCAATTGATTCAAGAACAAATGACCCTAGAACTCTATCTCTATGAAGTTGCTCTATGCGTTTCTTATTTATATGTCCGAGCCGACAATGCCAAAGGTAAGTTTGGTTCAAAGAGTCCTTTGACCTTTTACTTATATGATAGATTTCCTCGTCATCTTGTAGATTTATCATGTATAGACCATTTTGTGAACTACCTTTAAAATAGAATAAATCATCTTTAAAGCACAAAATTGTTTTCCCTACCGACTAATAGTTAAAACCGCTGTCTATTAATAAATCATACGAGATTACATTTTTAATCAATCTAGGAACATAATAGCAATTATCTACTTCTATGATGAATCCTGAAGGTAGTATGAGACAATAAGTTCCTACAGCTTCAGCACCAATGATGGAGCCTTCGCCTACCCATAGATCCATGTCCCCCTTCCTTAGTTTATTACTCCTCTTGAATCCCTATAAGTGATTGCAAATGTCGTGACCACATCTGGTATCGAGTACCCATGATTCAAAAGAAGTAACTAAGAAATCTATCATAAAGATACCTGACTCGTCGGTAGAACCGACGTCCAGCTGATCAATGTTGAGCGAGTGCTCGCAAATATCCTTGTAGCCGCAAACTAGGCAACAAACGTCTAGTAGCTCATCAATCTAGTCATCATCCTCCATTGACTCAAAAACTGTTGTATCAAAGAGGTCTGGGTGCACCTGGTCATCTATGCACATTAAGAACTCATGCATACCAACTACTGTTGTATCTGGTTCACTAAACTTGTCCACTACCTCTGGCTGATACCGGTCCGTTAGGGAATCGACCAAGAGCATCATAAGTTCATGCTCACTGACTTGTGATCCCAGAATCATCAAGCAATCAAACAGCCTTCTCATGTTAATGAGATGACCACTCAATAACTGGCTTTCTTTCATTCCCTGTGAAAAAAATTCCTTCATGAGCAGAAAGCGTCCACAGCGCTAACTGTCCTTGAAGCGCTCCTCTAGCTCTTGCATGACCTCAAACACCGACTTATTCTTGAGTTCGTCCGAAAACTTAGATTTTGTGGAGAGTATCAGAATTGACATGACATTACATTCATCAGCATATACTTATAACATGTATCATACTCCTCATCCTGAGCAGAATAGTTTGGTCGTGCTAGAGGAGGTTTGTCTACTGTGTACAACCTTCCATGTGCCCTTAGGATGTTCCTAAATTGCAACTTCCAAACCATAAAGTTTGGACCTGAAATCTTCCACTTTTGCATGATCAGTCTAAGAGACTCCTCGGGTGTATAAAACGGTATAACAGATAAAATCTACATCTATTGTAAAAAGCAAGAAACAAACATTTCAGTAATTTAATTACTCTAAAATAATTTATAACCCTTTAAATAAATATATTTTAGAATGGGACCCATATTTCACACGTGTCGGTGCATGGTTTGGGCATGACAACACCGACCCCGTGTTATTTCTGGTGGATATAAACCATACCGATCATGTTTAAACCAAAACAAGACTCCTATATCTTTGGGACATCAAATGAAACAAGAATTCGTACATATTTAGTCCTCCTAAGTGCACTTTGGGCCCGTCACATCAGGGAATCACCAAAATAGACCGCACCATCTAAGACGGGGTGAACTCTGGCCCGTCACATCAGGGAATCACAAAGTCTTTCACCCCCTCCCCACATCGGTTAGAACCCCGGTGTGCACGGTTTGGGCACAAAAACACACCAACGTACTGCTAGCAGGAAAGGAGTACCATTAGATGGGTAGCACTACTGGTCTAAGATTTTGAAAAAGGGTTAATTTGTTTCAAAAATATTTTTCCAGTTTTAACCGTTTTACAAAACTTGTATAACATTTATCCTTTTTAAGTGAAAAAACTTTTCATCTTAAAAACATCCTTTATATATATGTATATGGTTTTAATGACGTGCGTGCACTATATAATTATTAATTACAACCATGCAATTTATAATAACAATAATAAGCCAACACACAATACGCCTTTTTGACCATCACTGGTACTTAATTAAAATCAAGTATCCTTGTGGTCAAACCCTAAGTGGATCACAAACAACACACATGGCATGGATAGTCTTTATGCTCCCACTGGCTCCAGCATCGATGGCATCCTCTCTCCTTGTCTTGCTCCTTATCTTCATCGCCTCCAATGTTAAATTTACAAATATCAAACTAACCTATTACAATTTTGATAAAATCTAATGCCCTATTACATAATAAATCAAAGACGCGCAGGCCCGCTAAAAGTAGTACTTTTAAAAAATTGAATGGGGGTTATAAATGGCACGCAGACCTCCCCACACCGGATATACAATAAATGTAAACCAATCACAAACAATTAAATAAACAACCACAAGGTGATCCACTAGGTTTTAGGCGTTTGACTAAATAACAATAAACAACCAATTACGTATCAAAAAAAATAATACATGCATTATAACCATAATATAAATATATAATGCAGGGTCGATTCAAACTTGAATCTTTAACACCAAAACACAAACTCGTTTTGTATTAATCCCCAATATCCAACGTGGGCCAAAACTGGGCCTTTTGTTATATATCTCAAACTGGATAAAAACAAAAATACCACATAGGTTAAACGTCACCATTATTAAATATATAATAATAAAGCTCGAAAATTAATTTAAAAATTCAAACACTTTGAACTTTTAATATTCACAAGTTTCACACAATTTATACAAAAATAAATAAAACATTTAACTAGAAACTTTAATTTGATAAAAGTCAAAACTTTGACCTTTTGCCAAATAGATAATCTGGAAACTTTAATTGGATAAAATTCAAAACTTTGACTTTTTGTCAAATACCAAGTTTCACACAGTTAATAAATACATATACATATATATATACATATATATATATATACATATATATATATACATATATATATATATATATAAACAATAAACTGAAAACTTTAAATAGTAAAAAGATCAGAACTTGACCTTAAACCTAAAATAAAGTTTTCACACAAATATAATATATATATATATATATATATATATATATATATATATATATATATATATATATATATATATATATATATATATATAAGCAGTAGATCTGGAAAACTAATCAGGTGATCAAAAACTTGACCTTAACCACAATATTAGTGTTCTCACATATATATAAACAATATTTAATCATGATTAACTTTTTTTCCCCACCGAGCCTAGAAGAAGGCTCTGATACAACTATAGGGATTTACAGAGTACAACAAGCACAGCGGAAATATAAACACTAAATCCCGTTCCTAGGATCCCAACTGGATCAGGTGAGGAAACAAAACAATATATCAAGATTATAACAGATATAACACGCATATAGGTCCATAGTAGTATAAAAACAAGGATAAAAATATACCCTCGACTGTTAGAGGGGGATACACAGCTACTGCACCCTTTGAACTAGCTGTTAGACCGCCAATACTATAATACCCGAGACAAAACTGTATCCCGTTGTGTGTATGTTTATCGCCGCCGCCAAACACCCTCTTGAGAGCTTCCGCCGATCGGAAACCACCGCAAAAAGGTTTCCTGCTACGGGTAGTGTTCGCCGGAAGAACCTCGGCCGCCGGCTGGCTGTCTCCGTCGAGTGCCGCCACCGCCCTGGCTGCGTCTCGCCGCTACCACCGTGAGGTGGTGGTAGTGTGGTGGTTCTCGGTCGCCGAAGAAAGAGAGGAGAGGGAGAGAGTTTTTGTGTCTTTTTGTATTAATCATAAACTATGATTAATTTAATCTTGAACCTTAATTTATATTAAACAAACGGGTTAGGGACTTTAAGCCCGTTCTGGATCATAACTTTGATCATTTGACAAAAACTTACCCTCTAGTTTGATTAATATTAATTAATCATTAATTAATATTTCTTTAGTCAAACTCATTTAATCAAATATCAAGCTGATATTTAATCTCTCTTGAATAATAAACATTAATTTGTTATTTTTCCGGATAATTAATTAACTATTAATTACCATTATTCACACAATGTATTATTTCGTGGTTCAATGGTTGAGTGTGCAGCTCATGGTTCAATGGTTGGATGTGATGACACATGTACACTATCCCTGCACACAATCTATCATAGCACTCCTCCAGTCAACTTCGCCTCCGTTCATGACGAAAACATATCCAGTCTGGGATCGAGTATCATCTCGATAAGTTTTGAAACCAGCATCAGTGTAGCAAGTAACAGTGAGCTCTCTTTCGATATCTCTTCCATAAACAAGAAACATATCTTTAGTATTTCGAAGATAAATATGTTCTTAGCGGCAGTCTAGTGACTCTCCCCGTGATTCTACTGGTATTTACTTCTAAGGTTCTGTGAGAACACTACATTAGGTCTAGTGTACCTCACATCATACATGATGGAACCCATAGCTGAAACATAAGGGATTCCCTTCATTGGCTTTACCTCATGAGGGTAGATGGTCCTTGAGTCTTACTCAAGTGTACATTGGGTTGCATTGAAAGACTTCCACGCTTGGAAGTATCCATTCTAAACCATTTTAGAATCTTGTCAATGTAGGCACTTTGACTTAACCCCTATCAACCGCTTTGATCTATCCCGATAGATCTTGATTCAAAGGATATACTCCGCTTTCCCTAAATCTTTCATGGCGAAACATTTTTCAAGCCAGGATTTTACATCTTCTAGCCATATAATTATATTATGACATGAGCAGAATCCATCACCAACACAATGTGGCAGCAGCGATTAAAGAACAATTATGGTAAATACTTATGGTGGCGAGTATGGAGGAGGCAACGATGCTTACGAGTGAAGTCTAAATGTTACAATAAAATTGAAATAATTTAGATTGTATTATTCATCAAATTTATCTTTTATGAAAGTTTTAATTTAATAGTGGGTAGTATTGTTTATACACTTTTACTTAAAAGCCATATGAGACAATTAAATAATACTAATATTATATGTTGAACTTCAAGATGATAAGTACTATTTATAAAAATTGAAATTAATGTTTTTAGTGAAAAATAAGTTATAATTAGTCTTAAGTACAACATTTATTGTTAAGGGAGAGAAGAAGATGAAATATTTAATGAATTGATGGATGTGATTAATGTAAATAAAATTAAGGGTGGAGATTTAGTTTTGGTTAAAAATTAAGAACTTTAATTCTTAAAGGAGAGAGAATGTTGTATGTTTAACAAAGTAGTATAGATGTGTGTGTGTGTGAAGATTTGGCATCCTCACATGTACAGCCAGCATGCAGGTCAAATATTTTATGGAAGAAATGAAAGAGCAGACACTTGTAGGGGATAATACCCCACTTATGAATAGTAAATTGTATAACAAAATGACATCAAAAGGGTCTAAAACGACACCTACCGCCTCACTAATGTATATATGTATAATATGGCAAAATGTTATGATTTAGTACCTAACATTAAGTCTTATTACATTTTTAGATCATTTAAATAATATTTAAATGTCATGAATACCCGTAATTTAAACGACTTATAAGTGTAACTGTTAGATTTATAAAGTGAGGGTGCAATATGTCAATATTGTAAACTTAGGAAAAACCTATTTAAGGCTTTGCCTCTTCTAATGAAGATAAGATTTGCACTACATTTGTATTTACGTCTTTATGTGTGTGTTCTTCATGCTCTCGGCTCTCTCTCTAAACCGAACTAAAACACACACATTCACACACTAGCATTGCTTCATCAGTATACATAAGGGACCATCAATTGGTATCAGAGCCAAACTCGTGCTTTGGCTCTTGATTGTTCGAAGAATCAAGGATCAAGATTGAAGAACAACCAGGTTTCTTCAAGAAGAAGGTGATTCCAAGTAATCTTCAAGGTAACAACCATCGATACTCAAGTGTAGAACACATTCAAGGTATAAACAATCCTCTATTCTACCATCTTACTGAGTTATTTAAGGCTTAGCTACTGTTACATTGGTTTTACTTGAAGAAGTGTACAACCGAGGTGTACTCCATCATCAAAAAGCCCATCGATCTGAGTTTTACACATTTTCAGGTTTTATAATTCTGGAATTTTCACCATTAATAGAGTTTTGAGTTCTTGAAAGTTCAGTATTGAAGATGATAAAACCATATTCCAGCAGGTTTTAATCTTTAAAAATTAAAATCTTCAAAGATTAAGTGTTTTTCAAGGAGAATCAAGTACACTTCAACCACTTTTGGTACAAGTTGGTAGTCACTAATCAGGAAAAGTCATCAAATTTTACTTTTAGTGTCAGAAACTGATCCTATCGACCGCACTATTCAAATATGTGCGATAGGAAGAGTTTCTAGTCACACGGTCCATAGAAACAAGGTCTCAAACGGCTATCGCACAGATCCTTTCGACCGCTTTCTTTTAAACAGCTATCACACGGACTGGTTTTGAATTTCTAAGTGTTGGATTAAAATCTATCAACCGCATTAGGTTCTTCTGTGCGATACAAGGATTATTGGTTATATGGGTTTCAACAGGGCTCTATCACATACTTTTGGTTACTAATACTCTCAAACCAGGTTGTTACTCTGCCCAATTTTCTACAGGTCAAGCTCTCTATCGCACAAGTTAGCACAAATTCATCATAGAATTTCCAAGTGTTGCGATCTATAGAAGTTGTTCAAGGAACTCTATCGCACAAGTGCTTAACCTACTAAACTTGTGACCTATTGCACACATGGGGCTACTATAGTAGAATAGTAGCCCCATGTCGTAAAATGATTCTTGAATACCATATTGCATCCCTCATTAGTGAATACCATATTGCATCCAAAACCCACAGCTAGCAGAAAATACCCTTGTCCTGGAGCTAACAGATGATAACCTTCATACTAATAATTCCAAAACAACCCACAACAAACATTTTTAAGATCCACTTTGCTCATAACAGCTAATGGTTCTGCACATGGCTTTGAATAACAACCATGAAGCAATAACTCAACAGATACCTTAATTTGACAGTAGGCCCCACATGGCTTTGAATATAAATCACTTGGTTCCAACTAATTAAGCTTATAAATCACTTGGTTCCAACTAATTAAGCTTATAACTCAACAGATACCTTAATTTGAAAGCAGGCCCCACACAAACACCACAAAATAAACTAACAGAAGAAAACTTGTCAAATACACCAATGAACTCATTTGACTTTCAAAGATACACAAATGAACAAGGTATGTTGATTTGATTTTGGTGCAACCTAGCATTTAAATAGTAATATTTTTTGTGTTTGCTAACAGATTTTGTTGCAATCTGTTACTGTTTTTTAATTTTATTAACAGACTTTTTTTATTTTTTTATAAATGCTGGTGGGTTGGATCTGCTTTATTAGCTTATTTATAACAGATAGTAACTGTTGGTAGGTTGGGTCTGCTTTATTAGATTATATATGACACATAGTAACTGCTGGTGGGTTGGGTCTATGTATTTACAAGATATAGTTCACATACACACACTAAAACCATCTACAATCGGTTTTGGTTTAACTTATCTGTTGCTCTTTTTTTTTTTAATTTAAGTAACTGATTTTTAAATAATATGGGTTTGGGGACGGTTTTCCGTCTGTAATGATCGCAGGCGGCGGTGCGCCGGTTGTACCATCGATATGGGTAAGAAAATTCTGAGAGGCAAGGAGGGGAAGTAACTGATGCTTCCATAGCAGGTAATTTGTGGAGGTTAATCGATTTGTGATAAGGTGCATAATGGTGTTCATGGGAATAATTTGATCTGTGGAAGAAGAAGCCATGGGAGAAGGAGAAGGGGCAAAGCAGAGGGGAGGAAGATGAGAGATGATTAACTGTAGGAAAGGAAGAGAAAGAGGCAGGACCGGTTGGTATCTGATACCATGAGAATGTTTAATCTCCACACCAAATACGGAGGAGAGAGGATCTATTGATAAGGTAACAAATTACACATACAACCCTATAACATTGTACATAAACAACTAACTACCAACAAAAATAAAACATGTACAAGAATAAACTCTAAGTATGTCTAATATCCTCCCTCAAGCGAAAAGGTGGTGGACCAATACGCAACATATCCCGAAAGAACTCAAATTGATGACGAGGGAGACTCTTCGTAAAAATATCTGCCACCTGGAGCTTGGACGGTACAAACCTGGTGTAGAGTTTACCAGAGGTGACGAGTTCACAGATAAAATGATAATCAAGATCAATATGTTTGGCTCGTTTGTGAGAGACTGGATTTTGAGTTAGAAAAAGAGCACTCTTATTATCACATAGCAGAGTTGGTCGCGTAGGAGGTAAAGCATGGAGTTCCCGTAATAAATGAGTTATCCAGATAAGTTCAGCAGCAGTGTTAGCCATTGCTCGATATTCAGATTCACAACTAGAGCGTGAAACGGTGGGTTGTTTCTTGGCGCTCCAAGAGACCAGATTTCCCCCTAAGAATATCGAGTAACCATATGTGGAACGCCTGGTCTCAAGGCATCGAGCCCAATCCGCATCGGAGTAACCAAGAATAGTTGTAGATAACGGACGAGAGAACGTGAGACCAAAGGATAAAGTGCCTTTAATATACCTTAGGATCCGCTTGACACACTGATAATGAGAAATTGTCGGGGCCTGCACAAACTGACTAACTTGATTGACCGCATATGAGATATCAGGACGGGTGATGGTTAAGTACTGAAGAGAACCAACAAGGGAGCGATAGTGAGTAGGATCTTTGTATAAGGGACCGCTGGTGACAAAGGCAGTGTTGAAGGCAAGAGGAGTGGCAACATGTTTGGAATCAAGAAGATTTGCACGATACAAAATGTCATGAGCATACTTGGATTGACTAAGAAATAAGCCTTTCTCTGTATAGGTGACTTCCAGGCCAAGAAAATAATAAGGTTTCCAAGATCTTTAATGGCAAACTCCTTGTGTAGTTTAGTGACGAAAGATTGAATGACAGGTTCTTGATTTCCTGTTATAATCAAGTCATCAACATAGACAAGCAGATATAGAATACAGGAATCTCATTTGAACACAAACAAAGATGTATCCGCCTTGCTGCAGACAAACCCATTAGTAATAAGAAAAGAACTAAGACGATGGAACCATGCCCGTGGAGCCTGTTTAAGGCCGTAAATAGCTTTGTTAAGACGACACACATGATTTGGAAGTTGAGGATCTTGAAACCCTGGTGGTTGTTCCATGAACACTAGTTCACCCAAATTTCCATGAAGGAAGGCATTATTAACATCAAGTTGGTAAAATTTCCATTTGTTGATAACGGCTAAAGATAGAACAATGCGGACTGTTGAGGCTTTAACAACCGGACTAAAAGTATGTGAGTAGTCTAAGCCCGGTATTTGACTGAACCCTTGGGCAACCAGACGAGCCTTATGTCTCTCAATGGAACCATCGGCATGATATTTGGTACGAAACAACCATTTGCAACCAACGACATTATGATCAGTGGGACGAGGTACCAACGTCCAAGTGTTATTAATATGAAGAGCATCCATCTCTTGTTGCATGGCTTTTATCCAAGTCGGATGTTGAGCAGCAGTTTTGAAGCCCTTTGGGTCAGTGGAAGCAAATAAAGCAGAGAAGAGCCCATGAGTAGTAATGTGAGCCAAATCAGCCCGATGTTTAGGTTTAAAAATTCCGGCCTTGGATCTTGTTGTCATCACGTGACTAGATGTTTGGGTGATTGGAACCATGTGAATAGGAGGAGTGTTGCACTTAGGTGGATGAGAAGAATACGTAACTGCTTCTTGGACTGGGTTAAAGTCAGAGGATGGTTGTTGGGCATTTGGGCTATCAACTGAAGTAGGATTGGCCTGTTCATTAGCAACGGGTGGTGTTTGTGATTCATCACACAACCCACAAGAAGTTGTAGGTTGCGAACCAGGCAGTTTAGGAATCGAGGAGGATGAGTCATCACATGGAGGAGAAGAGCAAGAAACATCATCTAAAAAATATGTTAATTGTAAGAGATGTAATGGTGCTTCGGACACATCACCACTACAAGGAAACATCTGTTCATCAAATTTAGCATGCCGGGTAATATAGATACGTGATGTGGTTGGTTCAAGACATCTGTAGCCCTTGTATTGACAACAATATCCGAGAAAAATGCATGGAAGACTATGGGGGGAAAGTTTGTGGTCCGCATAATCACGTAAATATGGATAAACTCGACACCCAAACGGTCGAAAATTATCATAAGTTGGACCCTGATTAAAAACAAGTTCAAATGGGGATTTATTTTGTAACACCGGTGTGGGCAATCGGTTGATGATGTAGACAGCCGAACTGAACACATGCACCCAATAAGAAGGAGGAACATGACTATTGAATAACATCGTTAGACCTGGTTCAACAATATGCCGATGTTTACGCTCCACACGACCATTTTGTTGAGGTGTATACGGGCATGAGATTTGATGAAAAGTACCATTATCATCCAGTAATTTCCTAACATTATGATTTAAAAATTCCGTGCCTCCGTCACTTTGAAAAACCTTTATCTTACGAGAGAATTGCGTTTGAACAAAAGTGACAAAAATATTGAAAACAGTATAGAAACTCGATTTGGTTTTTAGAGGATAAAACCACATAAATCGAGAATAATCATCCAAAAAGGTCACATAGTAGCGATAATCATCAACTGAGCAAACGGGTGATGGTCCCCACAAATCACAATGAATCAAATCTAAAATATTTAATGCCCGTTTTTCATTTTGCTCAAAAGGTAAACGGTGTGCTTTTGCTAATTGACAAGGAGAGCACACAATAGGTTTTGGTAAAACAGAAGTAACCGACAAATGTCCCATTTTATTTAAATGGTAAATAGTATCAAAAGACACATGTCCAAGCCGAGAGTGCCAAATTTCATAAGAAGCCTTTAATCTGGAGCTTGTGGTGGCAACAAAAACTTGAGGTTTAGTAGAGAGAACATAGAGACCACGATCACACCGACCTTGAGCGAGAACCCGCTTTGTCGTTCGATCCTAAATATTAAAAAAAGGTTGAGAAAACAAGACATCCATGTTATTGTCAGATGTTAATTTGCTGATGGACAAGAGGTTTTTAGTGTGCTTTGGAACAACCAGAACATCCTTTAACCTGATATTATTATTAATAATCGAATGACCGATGTGAGAAATTGAGAGAACATTACCATTCCCAAAAGTAACCTTTGTGTTTCCTGAAAAAACAGTAGGTTGAGTAACTGATTCTGTTGAGGAAGTCATGTGGTCAGTTGCGCCGGAATCAACAAACCAATCAGGACCCGAGGTATTAACATGACATTGAGCATGAAAAGCTTTGGCTAAATCTGTATCCGAACCAGGAACATGAGAGGCAAAAGTAGCAAGTTGGGGACAAGCATTAGCATAATGACCTGTTGTACGACATAACTGACAGTGAGGGGGTCTACGCCCACGCCCCCTGCCACCACGAAAAATACGTCCTCGACCCCTGGTGGGAATCATTTCAGTATTGAAAGCAACATGAGGTGTTCCAGATCCATGTAGAGATCAAAGAAAAAGTTCATGTCCCTCTGCTTGAGCAATTAAATCCCGAAGATTAAGGTGGGATCGTGAGGCCCTAATAGCAGTGGAAAAGAATTCGAAGGATGCCCCGAGACCACATAAAAACCAATGTACTTTATCAGATTCATCAACAGGTTGTCCAATAGCCGCTAATTGATCACATATAGATTTGAATTTACGACCGAATTCAACAACAGTCGAGTTACCTTTCAAGAGTTGACGCAACTGATCACGCAAATTTTGAATGCGTTCCACAGAGGAGCTGCTGTAAGCAGCCTCTAAAGCCACCCAGATTTGCCTTGCTATAGAGAGACCAACAAATTCAGAAAAAGCTTCTTCAGTAAGGGACGCATGAAGAAGAATCACAGCACGTTGATCGGTTAAAAGCCAGTTCAAATAATCTGGGTTTGGGGACGGTTTTCCGTCAATAATGATCTCAGGCGGCGGTGCGCCGGTTGTACCATCGATATGGGAAGCAAATTCTGAGAGGCAAGGAGGGGAAGTAATTGATGCTTCCATAGCAGGTAATTTGTGGAGGTTAATCGATTTGTGATAAGGTGCAGAATGGTGTTCATGGGAATAATTTGATCTGTGGAAGAAGAAGCCATGGGAGAAGGAAAAGGGGCAAAGCAGAGGGGAGGAAGATGAGAAATGATTAACTGTAGGAAAGGAAGAGAAAGAGGCAGGACCGGTTGGTATCTGATACCATGAGAATGTTTAATCTCCACACCAAATACGGAGGAGAGAGGATCTATTAATAAGGTAACAAATTACACATACAACCCTATAACATTGTACATAAACAACTAACTACCAATAAAAATAAAACATGTACAATAATAAACTCTAAGTCTGTCTAATATGAGTTAACGTACGGGAGATGGTGAGTTATACTTATTTTTTTGGCAGAAGTAGCATAAACGTTTAGTTGCATAGGTACATTTTTGGGTAAATTTTTGGGTAAATTTTTTTAACTTATATATTTTAGGTGGTCGCAAGAAGGTAAGGGGTTGTACCCAAAAGGCTCAAATATGGAGCATGCAGAGTAACCAAAAAATAGTTGTCACATTTAATAAGTTTGGAAAGCCAGTGGGGGATGAAGGTAATGAACTTGTTCAGTACATTGGGACGCTTGTGAGGATGCCTGATCATGTTCTAATTGAATATATGGACCGGAGAAAGGTTCCCATGGAAAAGAAAGAGGATATGTATTCACTAGTTAAGGTATATGTTTATTATGAAGATTGATACGGTCTATGTGTATTCATATATGCTAACATATATAATTCTTTATTTGTAGTCCAAATTTATTATTCATCCAAGTGAAACATATGAGATTAAAAAATGGATCTTTTATAACATGGGGAAAAAATGGAGGACATGGAAATGTTCACTCAAGACATGTGCATATGATCCAAGCCTAACTATTGATGAAATTGTGGCACAACAAACTGAAAATGATGAGAGAGTCAATCTAGTTCAATTTAAAGAACTTGTTACTCGTTGGTTCAATCCGGAATTTCAGGTAACCATACCTATAATTATGGAACTAAATCAAACAAGTCATATCACGTATTAATATACCATTTACCATAGAGCACATGTGATATAAGAAGATCGAGCCGCTCAAAGATGAACGAGCCTCATGTGACTGGAACAAAATCATGTGCTAGACTTGCGCATGAAGTGGTATTATTCTAGTTATTTTGAAATACATTATTGTCATTTGTAAGTTTTCTTCTCTAACAATTAAACACAATTGATTGTTTTTATAGGCAATGAATAATAACAGTGTATATCCAACACGAGGGGAAATGTATGTAACAACTCGCACTCGTAAAGATGGAAGCATTCTTGATGACAAAGCTGCTGAAGTTGTGGTACTTAATTTTTATCAAATATAAAGGTTTTTATCGCTTATATATGTTTATTTTAAGGATATTTTTGTTACTATATACGTAGGCTTCTTTGAAAGCTCTTGCAAGTGACTCCACAAGCACACCGAGAGATGAAGATGATTTTACAAATGATGACTACTCAAAAGTTAAAGGACCGGAGAAAAGGGGATACGTTCGACTAGTTGGAAGGATGCCGAGCGTTAAAAAGAGTTGTGATTCTCCATCGGATTCACAGACTATTCATCAACTAAAAAACGTTGTCAATATAATGTTGAACATCATCTAAGAACAAATCCCCAATGCAAACTTATCAGCGCTTCTTAACAATATGAACATAGAGGTACTTGTATGAACTATTGCTTATTTGTACTTTTACGTATTTATGCATTAACATTTGGGTTCATTAAATTGTTTTAGGTCCTTGGTATTTCTTTGGCCCCAAACAACTCTCAGTCGGTTAATCAAAGATCACCTTCGGGAAGTCGTACTAACAATCGTAATTACTTTTATGTTTCTAATTTCGCATATGTAGTTATCGAGGAAATTGATTACTAGTTGATATTTTATCATTTGCATCTTGAATACTTGAATATTATACTAATTGAAAAGTCTTTATTTTCTATACAGATAACTAATCGTATGCTTGCTAAGAAAGAGCTGACAAGTATGGTTGCTAAGAAAGAGTTAACAACATGATCCTTTAGCTTTCATGAAGATTACGGATAAGGTTCATGAGTGTATTGAATTTTCAAGTTTTTATTCAAACGTTTGTTATATTCATGTTTGATATTTAGACTTTGGCACTTATTAGACAATTTGTTTGTAGACGTTTTTGGATTGATCATTTAATCGAAGCGATGCTATTATGGTTATGACATGGTGATGTTATTATATTATTATGTCACTAATGTCTTTTTATTCAAACGTTTGTTATATTCATGTTTGATATTTAGACTTTGACACTTATTAGACAACTTGTATAGCGGCATTTAATTAGTAATGCATTTGTTATAGCAAAATTACGTGCCACTAAAAGTAGAAATGGATTTTCAAATAACAATCGTTTTTACCGGCATAATATTTATGCCACTAATGTCTTTTTGTTTATTGTGGCATAAAAAAAAGTGCCATTAAATAACTTTTTGGTATCTCTGGCACACAGAAAAAGTGCCACTAAAAGGCTTTAGTGGCATTACTTATAGTGGCGAGATTTCCAAAAGGGCTTTTAGGGGCATTTTTTTACTTTTTTGTGGCACTTTTTGTATGCCATTAAATGGCATTTTTTTGTAGTGTCCTTTCAACCTCGTTCCTATTAAGAAGCTATATTTACAATATTTCGTGAAGGATTGAAAATGAAATTCAATTTGAGAAGCTAAGACTACCAAAAGTCCAAAACACACTTGACCACAAAGGATTTCTTTAAACAACAAATCAATATATCAACGACTACTAATGAACATAAATCTTTTATATAATTTGCATTAGTCATTCTAGGATGCAAATTTTTTGCGGAAAACTGACTAATGCATGTTGTTGATGTTAGTTCAAAGATGAAGACGAATGCAAAATTCAAACATAAAATTGGTTTGAAACAACCTACAGTCCTCATTATATTCTAGGTTAAGATCATGGTCAAGTATGATTAACGCATTAGGTGGCATGAGGAAGTTTGAATAGTTGTTAGAAATAAGCATGATGGCCAGTTATTCTATCTAGTGACGACCTAGAGATGGTCGGCTCTAATTATATATAATAACAATTTGAACCAACAACGGACAGTACTCCTGCAGATTATTATTATATATAATTTGAATCAATAATTATTACAAGATATTTCTTGACTGCAACGGTAAAGGACATGCACTTTGAACCCTTAGTATAAGGGCTCGAATCTTTTAAAGGAATTTTGCATTCTATTATTTTATTTCAGTGCCCATCCTCATTTCCCTATTTACACTACTGCTCTTTTACAATAAGTTGAGTTGAGATTCCTTTTAATTTACCTTTTTGGTTATATTACTATTTTACTAAACCAATACTTTTATAGCATTTGTGTAGAATTATTAAATTTATATGCTATTTGTTTTCACTTATAAATTAACATATAAAGTACGATGTGTGTGTGTGTATATATATATATATTATTTTAATTCAATATAAATCTTACTATAATACAATATTTACTTAAATATGAACTTTTTGATTAGTTTTATATATTTATTACAGAAATGATATACATTTTACTATTTTCTCATACTTATTTTCCTACTTATAATATCAATACAAGTGTCAAAATCATATCGTGGTGAGTAGGATGATAATTTAGAAAGATATAATATAAAGATATACATTTTTCATTTATTATTATATATTTCCCATTGCAACGCGCGGATTTCGTTTCAACCTCGTTCCTGTTAAGAAGCTACATCTACAATATTTCGTGAAGGATTGAAAATGAAATTCAATTTGAGAAGCTAAGACTACCAAAAGTCCAAAACACACTTGACGACAAAGGATTTCTATAAACAACAAATCAATATATCAACGACTACTAATGAACATAAATCACACCTAACTTAAATTTCTATGTTAATATTATACTATATATCAATTCGAGATGTAACATGACAATTTGTCATGAGATTTTAAAAGGATATTTTGGTAAATTTACCAAAAAATCATGAGATAACTATATCTCATGAGATTTTGATACTACCCTTTTTGTTCTTTTAATTTACACATTTTATCTTTCTTGATTTCTATAGTTTTCTTTCTCATTTTTCTTTCAAGTGATTCTTTCTCATTTTTCTTCCAACTGATTTTTTTATAACTACTCTTTATTTTTAACCTTTAGATATTCTTTAACCTTTTAGATATTTCTTATATATATATATATATATATATATATATATATATATATATATATATATATATATATATATATATATATATATATATATATATATATATATATATATTATATGATAAGATTATGATGAGAATATATATTTAGGTGAGAACAAAAGAACAAATCTTAGCCTATATATATCTATACTACTATATTAAGCATATAACATTCTCTCTCCTTAAAAAATTAAGAGTTCTTAATTTTTCAATCAAAACTAAATCTCCACCCTTAATTTTATTTACATTAATCTTCACCACCAATTCATTAAACATTCCATCTTTTTCTCTCAATGTTTTAATTAGGACTAATTATAACTTCTTTTTCTCTAAAAACATAATTTAAAATTTTTTAAATAGTACTTATAATCTTCAAATTCAACATATACTATTAATATTATTTAATTGTCTCATATGGCTTTTAAGTAAAAGTGTATAAACAATATTACCCACTGTAAAATAAAACTTTCATAAAACATAAATTCGATGAATAATATTATCTAAATTATTTCAATTTTATTGTAACATTCAAACTTTATTCATAAGCATCGTTGTCTCCTCCGTAGTCACTACCACAAGTATTCACCATCATTGTTCTTTAATCGCCTCGCCGCCGCATTGCGCGGGCACCTTACTAGTATATATATATATATATATATATATATATATATATATATATATACAACAAAAATGGTAAGGAGAGGCGAACGTAAATTAGTAAATTTGTTTTCATTTTAATATTTTATTTATTTTAACTTTTATGTTATTTCAAAGTTTTTTAATTATAATAAATAAAAGTGATGATGGTGTGGTAGCAGATTCATTATGGAGATAAATTTATTAGGAAACGAATGAGGATGAGGAAGAAAGTGTTTAATTGAAAGAATACTTGGATATATTTGTTGTGATTAGTCTATTTAAGAAATTTTAGATTCTGAATTAATGAAAAGCAAATTTGGTGTATTATTTTTTGATAGTAATCATGATCATTAACGTTGAATGTATATGATTTATCATTTATGTTTCGTAATTGCTTTGTCAAAAGAGGTAGGTGGTTTTTGAGTTTTTTTTCATACTCTTATATTCTATTAAATTAAACAAAAAACTTTGATATCTAAATCAGTAAATCTAATTGTCAAACTTTATTACAGTTATGTAAGTAGTAGTTAACTTGAATTTTAAGATATATAAATTAAGAAAAATACATTACTAAATTTTCTTTTAAATTTATTCTAGAATTAAAAGTGAAATTGTGTTTATTTAGAATTAATTCTTATTTAATTTTTTTTATAATTATTTGTTAGTTTTAATAGTTTCCCTCGCAATAAGTGAGAGCAATTAAATACTCGTTAAGAATCTGTTAGATCTAAAATATGTGTTTGAGATCTAGTATGTATTTAGTGTTTCAATGGTCACCTATATGTCATTGTATCATTGTATTAGTCATAGGTATATATATATATATATATATATATATATATATATATATATATATATATATATATATATATATATATATATATATGGTGACCTTAGAGTTTGAATGTAACATTTGCATATTTCTAATATCAAAACACACATTTAAAGGTGTTTTTACATATGCTCTCTACTTGATTCTCACTTGTACTCATAGTTATATATTACAATTGGTATCAGAGCCTAACTCTGATTGGATTAAAGAAGAAAAATGCTTAACTGAAAATGTATCTTCAATATGTTGATCCATATCAAATTCATCAATCAGTTAAAGCTGCTTGCCTTTCCCTTTTCCTCTACCCTTGCTTTTCTTCTGTGGTGGTTGCTGTTGAACTTGAGAAGATGCAGCTGGTATTTTAGACAAGACAGACTTAATTGGTACTTAATTGGTTACATACGCGCCTAATATGTATGTAACATGTGATGTGTATGGAATATTAACAATTGGGGTGGTGACAATTAATTCTCGATGCATGCTTTTCAAAAATTGTTTTTGATTCTTTATTCTTGGTTATATTGTTTTTGCTTTTTGAATTTACAGCTTTTATAAATTTCAATGATGTTGTTTGGTTATACTAGGTTTCCGACGTTCACTTGTTTGAGCACATCAATACCTCTCGGATTACCGAGAATCTTTCTACACACAGTGACACTTTCGTAACATCTAGTATCCTCTCAAAAGAACCTAGCTAAACATCTATAGGAGGCATCGTTCAAGATGTTCTTCAAGGATTAGATGAAAATCCCACCACAGTCAACACTGGTCTAGCTGTGAATGTGGGTGGCTCTAGTTCTGAAGGATTTGTTCCTCCAGTTGTAGATATCTTAACGGGTAATCTAAGTGATTCCGGATTTGTTACACTATCTCAGGGTGCTAAGGAATTTGTTTCCAAGGCTGACCTTCACACTGCTCTTTCTGAGGTACACTCAAAGTTGGATATGATGCACAAGGAATTTAACTCAAAGTTTGATGATGTTAACTTAAAGTTTGAAGCTGTCAACTCCAGACTTGATCAGATTACAAAGGAAAATGCATCTATTAATGACAAGTTGGATCGTTTTCTGGAAAATCAAGGGCCTGACTCTGGATTCGTACGCTGATACGATCACACCAGTTATTTGTCGATGATTTGAAAACTCAACTATACTTAAAGCTGATGGCTAGGCCAGATAACAATCAGGAGGATGCTACGTTAGTTGATCTAGTACTTAATGAGTACAAGAAGTCAGACTTTGAAAGTTTTAAAAAGGAGATGCTAGATAGTATAGTGGCCTTTGGAGTAGCTTTTCATAAGAGGATGGATGCTATGGATTCGGTAAAGGATGTTGATGATGTTACTGAAAAGGAAGCTGATCTTAATGCGGCTCTGATTGCTTCTTTGGATACTTGTAAAGTACCAGCTCAGGGTACAAAGCGAAAGCATGACGATCACGATCAAGATCAAGACCATCATGAGGGGGAGAACAGGGATATAGTACCAATTAAGTCTGTCTTGACTAAAATACCAGCTGCATCTTCTCAACTTCAACAACAACCACCATAGAAGAAAAGCAGGGGTAGACGAAAAGGGAAAGGAAAGCAGCTTCAACTGATTGATGAATTTGATATGGATCAACAGATTAAAGATACATTTGAGTTCCTAAGTGGTGATGATTCAGAGATTGATAATTACTAGTTATTTGTACATGATGCTAATGAATCAGATACCAAAGGTTGTCAACACTATAGTTTCTGAGCAGATACCAACTCCAAGGGTTGAAATGCCTGAGTTGAAATGCCAACAGATCATAAAGATAAAAGAAAAAAAGGAATGTCAACACCAAGGGTTGAAATGCCTGAGGTTCAGCAGATACCAACTCCAAATATCCCTATAGTTTCTGAGCGACTGAACATAGAAAGTGTATTGAGAATTAACAGAGAAGTATTAGAATTATTTCCACCATCTCCAGGGAAATTCCGAAAAACTGCAAGAGATGTGATCAGAGATCAAGCAAAATTGAAAAGAATCAGAAAGTTGAAAAGGGAGCTGAATGGAAAGTTCATGAAGATTATAATCCTGATCCTATTTTTACAGCTACTTTAAGAGATGTGAGGAAAAGAGTTGTCTTAACTACAGAATCTTTGAATAAAGGATAGAAATTAGAGATATCAAGATGTGGTTGTTGCATTTCTTGAGGAAAAGATATCTGAGATTTACACCGATAAGCTGGAGCAAATGCTACCTATTGATTTGTTGGGAGTTACAGATGTTTCAGAAGCAGGGCGCAGATTGATAATGAACTAGCATGGAAAGTCAAAGAAAGAAGTGGAATCAAAATATCCAGTTTCAAGAGTTAATTGTTCTTTTGGTAAGGTTCTAAATGTCATATGGGTGTCCTTCAGTGTGCTGAGAGTTGATCAGAATATATACTATTTTAGTCAGGCTGACTTGAAGCATTTGAGTCTGGATGATGTAGAGTACATGGCAGATATGCTTGAATCTAGAAAAGAAAATTCTCGTGCAAACAAAGAAGGGTATCAAATATTGCAGGAGTTCATGAGACAAAGACTTAAAGTTGCAGAAATAATTGATCTTCAAACGGGTGCAGAGGCTGACAAAGAAAAGATAAACGTTCTCAAGCCAAACACTCATCACTCAAAATTGGATCAACTGGAACTCTATCAAACATTGGGGAAAGATGATGAAGATGGAGGTAAAAAAGATGATGGTATTGTATTGTTCAATATCAATAAAGAAAAGTTATTTCTAAGGTTGAATGAGCTTAATGCATATTGAGATGGATCTCTCAGAATATGGTTAATTAAAATCAGGGAACTCAGTCTTAGCCTCAAAGATGACTTTGATCAATCCACCCGAGTTAGCTTGACTGAAGTGATGGAATTTAATTGAAGCAAAACTGTAGAGAGAGCTACTTTAAAAGATGGCAAAGAATTCAGGGAGAAAGAAATCTAGACTAGATTCAAACAAGGGGGAGATTGTTAGATCTAAAAATGTGTTTGAGATCTAGTCTGTATTTTGTGTTTAAATGGTCACCTATATGTCATAGTATCATTGTATTAGTCATAGGTATATATATATATGGTGACCTTAGAGTTTGAATGTAACCTTTGCATATTTCTAATATCAAAACACACAATTAAAGGTGTTTTTGTATATGCTCTCTACTTGATTCTCACTTGTACTCATAGTTATACAATACAGACTCAATGCCATAATATAATACGAAAACAATAAAAAAATCCTTAAACCCTTATCATAAAACTAAATCGCAAACAAGGGAGAAAAATTATACCCGCACAATTATAAAAAAAATCCCCAATCTTTCGGATAATAGATCGCAATAGAAGGGAGAGGAAGTACCTTATATATTCTCGTTTGAGTTGCTCTCCCTCAATCAGGAGTCGACAACAAAGACGGTCATTGAGCCAACTACTATGAAACCTCTGGTCCCCATGAATGGATTGGAAATCAGACTGTATTGCGTACAACCCGTCCACCGCACAGAGACATATATATCATGATATCTAAAGTCTCACAAATTTTTAATACAATACAAAAATATTTTACAAAGTATCGTGATAAATTGGCTGAAAAGTTTGCCAATTGATAATTATGGAAATGTGATAATAATAATAATAAGAGTTAAATGCACCAATGGTCCTTTAACTATCCCATAGTTGCGAGTTTAGTCCTTTTTTTAGAATGTTGCAAGGATAGTCCTTTAACTGCCCAAAAGTTGCACAGATGGTCCTTTTTAACGTTTTCCGTTAATTAATTTTGTTAGTTTTTATCTATTGACTATTATACCCCTTATCTCTATTTTCAATTTATTTTCCTAATAATTATATAATAATAATAATTAAATACTTTTGAAAAACCCCTTTTAAAAATTATTTTAATATGTTCATCCGGGTCATTGAAGGCCTCTTTGACAGAGATATGAGGCCGAGGAGGGTTGTCTACCTGCAGAGGAGAATTCTGAACTGCGAGAATAACTGACTAAGCCGTGCCATAAGGGGTCATTCTCCAAACGGGAAAGAAGTGTTCTTTGTCATCTCTCTACTCCCGTACGTCTCTCTCTACTCAACACTGGGTTTTAGATCTAGGGTTTGGTCTGTGTTCAGGTTAGTGGTGGTCAGATTTTCCGTCATATGTGGTTTTATGTTTTAAGGAGGTGGCTTGTGATGGTAGAGGTGGAGGTGGCTTGTGATGGAAGATGTGGAGGAGGGTGGTGATGGCAGATGTGGTCAAAGAATTAGAGAGAGTGAGAGAGAGAGTATGTTTCTTGGTGGTGGTAGGCTATGCTTGGTGAGTTCCAGACAGTGTATGAGGGTGAAGGCGGTGTTCAAGGCGGAGTTAGGTGTGGGACGATGGTGGGTGGAGGAGGGTGAAGGAGGGTGGAGGCGTTGATTTTGGATGGAAGAGGGTGGGGAGGCGGTGGTGGGTGTGGGACGGTGGTTTACTAAGAGAAAGAGGAGAGTGATAGAGAGAGAAAAAGAGAGAGACAGAGGAGAATGTGTGTGAGAGAGAGAGAGAGAGAGTTGACATATTTGATGTGAGGAGAGAGTTGACAGATTTGATGTGAGGGAGAGTTGATAGATTTAAAATATTAATTTAACTTAATTAAAATCTAAAAAATGGTAAAAAGACCTTAATACCCCTTACTTAACAGATTTGATACAAATCGTCCATGTGGTTGACAATTTGTAACACTTTTAGTCATTTAGGCAAACACCAGTTAATTTTTCTGTTAAGGTCTCCTCACGTGCCTTGCAAATAAGGGTATTTTGGTCTTTTCCTGTGTTAGACTTATAACTAAACACTTTCTTCCCAAATCATATACCCCTCTCTCTTTCTCTGTCGCATTTCACATTTGCAGAACCCTATTCCCATGGACCACCATACCAACCACCATACCAACCATCGCTACTTCCATCTACCCCTATCTCTCTCGCTATTTCTCCTACCACCAGAGAATCAAACCACCGCCACCATGAGAATCAGACCACCGACTCTGCCTTCGCCGCCCTTGGTTCGAGCGCCACCCTTGTTCACAACCACCATCTGTCGCCGTTCTTCACAGCCACCACCGAATCGCACCTCCATCATCTTCCATGACTTTCTCTCTCTCTCTCTCTCTCTCTCTAAACGGAAACCACCACCACATGCTCTCTCTAAACGGAAACCACCACCACATTCTCTCTCTAAACGAAAATCACCACCACCACTGGCTACACCTAACGCCGCCACAACAGCCACAACGAGAAGCGATTTGTTTTATCACAGATCTGGTGGCGATTTGTCTCTCACCGCCGCCACATCAGCCACAACCAGAAGTGTTTTTTCTAGGGTTTTCTCCAAAACGAATAGATTTTTTTTTATCACAGATCTGATGGCGATTTTTCTCTCATCAGCTTTGATTTGGACCACATATCTCATCAGCTTCGATTTTTCTCTCTCTACTCTCACTCTTTGTCACGAGGAAGCCTAAAGTAGTCCATCATCGCCGCCATCTGAATCATACCACCGGCCTGAAGCAGATCTAGGGTTTTCTCCAAGATTTGCGATCTAGGGTTGTCAAACCTCCATCGCTACTGATGCCTTCGAACAGATCCAAGGTGGGTTTGTAATTCTTTGCTTTGCTAAAAGGTCTCAGATTAGGGTTTCTTTTGTTGTTGTAATTCTTTGCTAAAATGCCTTTGAGTAGATCCATCGATACTAATACCTTCATCTGGTTGAAAAAATCTTAGATTAAATTGTTTATCATAATTGTTTATCATAATATTCATTGAAAGGATGTAATTTTTGGGTTTTGGTTATGTAAATTTAGGTTTTTTTTCTTGTGTTTGTGTAACTTTGTTGGTGTTGATCGATTGTTCTTCATCTAGAAATTCATTGAGAGCTGAGAGAGACGAGAGCAAAGACAGACCGAGAAAGAGAGTTGGTAGGGTGAAAGAGTGTTTGGAAACATGGATTAGTGGTAAAAAGACCAAAATAACCTCATGTGCAAAGCACATGAGGGCGTCTTAACAGAAAAGTTAACTGTCATTTTCCTAAACGACTGAAAGTGTTACAAAATGTCAACTAGAGGGACGATTTCTATAATTTTTTATTATAAAGGACGAAAGGTGTGATTTTTTGTAAATCACAAGGACGATTTTTGTAAATTACTCTAATGATAATAATATTATAATAGTCATGGTCTTGATGAAGTAATGACGGGTGAATTAAAGTAATATATATTTAAGATAAATAAAAGACGCTATAACAAAATATAACAATGTATGAATAAATAATGAAAAAGAAAGGATGAATAAAACAAATAAAATCTAAAAACGTGAAGCATGGAGACCAAACTAAAAAAATAAGAATATAAACAATATAGAAAGAGGAAAGAATCATTACTACAAAAATGACATTTAAGCCCGGTTTTCTAAGATTTTTAGACCCGGTTTTGATGACGGTTCGAAAGGGGGGAGCTTGAAAGTCAGGGATTTAGGCGCGGTTAAAAAACCGGATCTGAAAGTCACTTTTAAGCTCGGTTTTTTATATAAAAAACAGGGTCTGTATGTTTCTTTATATAATCTAATTTTTTTTGTTTTAGGCCCTCTTATTTTGTTAATAAACCGGGCATCTTTAATTAAAAAAAAATATTTTTGTTGTTTTGACCAACAATATTCCACCCACTAATAAAAGGAATAATAATGAAATATCATATACAGTAAATAATTAATGTTGTCATGAATAATTCAAAGTTAAAATACTACAAGATACAAAATGAACATAAATATTTTCCACGTTCGCTAGTAATTCTTCTTAATTTATCATATCCACTCTGTAGTTCAACTTCTATCGAAGTAAGCAACATCCCAACAATCTACAAATAAAATGAACATCAATAAAAATAAGAAACCTTATATGATGAAAATCATATAACAAATGGCGTACACTTTCTTATAAAGATGAAGAAAAATGAAAAATCTTAAATCTAACTAATAAGCAACATCCTGGAACAATAGGTTGTTAAGCAATATAACAGTTCCACATTTAGTTCAATTATAGATAAATCATATATGACAAGAAACTAAAGTAAACAACTAATCTTTAGAGGGTTGCTTTTGATTTTAAAATCCAAACCCCATCCATGTACTAGTGTGAACAAGAATATAATAAAGTATAAGTCGTGTTTACCTGCACATTGCGGCGGGATTCTAGTATAGTACATGAGTTGCTGGGTTGTATTTGAATGTTATTCGTTGCTTTCTTAAGGACATATAAATCTAGCATGTACAAAATTTTAAGAAAAATAAGGGGCTGCAGATTGTTGTCGCAAGCTTACGCTCACATTAAAATTAAAAAAAAAAACTGAATTTTCGAAATCTTGTAAACAAATATATATAATACGTGCTGCGGTTTTTTAATAGAGAATTCTAATATCTTTTAGTTGTGAACAGTAGCGGCGGACATTGAAATATATCCTTTCACTTTATATTTCGCTAAAAGAAGTTATATGAGCTTTTATTTTTTTCTTTCTGCTTATAATAAGATATGTTAAAATGAAAAAAGATAAGGAAATAATATTAGTGGATTTCACATGTCATCAAATGGCTAATGGTAGTAGAATTTAGTTAGTGTTTACCACAAGATTGTGTTTCAGTTCAAGTTCCATACATTGTGGAAATAAAATGATGTAGATTTTAGATTAGGTAATTAAAGAATGTGCGTTTAGCGGTTTAGAAAAACTTAATTAACATATCTTTATCTTATGAATAAGAGGATAACGTACACATATTTAATAGGAGAAAATAAACTATTCCTATTAAAAATAATGATATACAAACAAGATTGTTGCAAACAAAAATTGTTAATACACAATAATTTCTACATAATCAACTTATATCACATGTTGTCATATGCTTGTACATGTTGTGTTTGAACAATTTTTTTTAGGCATGAGTCACCTTTCATTTATTTAAAACATTGTGTATCTTTTCTAGCTTCTCGCTAGGGTGATTAATAAATTTGGCTTGTATGGAGGGGGTGATGACAATGCCGTAGCTCCCGTCCATGCTCGTCTTCATTGCCGTTCAAAAAAAAAAATGACAACCCATTCACAATAAATGCATTGATAATGATAATGCTGCATATCAAAACGACGACCCATTCACCATAAATGTATTCATTTAATTGAAAAGGTACGTTATGCATATATTTAGGTGTGTATGCATGTACGTAGACCTAACCTAAAATTTTGACCTCTAATACATTAAAAAAATTATAATATAAATACTAGCCTAAAAATCGACTGGTAACACATTAAAATACTATAATATAAATAAACTAAAGTTTAGTAGGATTTTTAACTTCATTTTTTATGATAAACACAAACAATCTAATAGTAGACTTTAAGTCGACTAGATACATCTCACTAAATTTCACTGCATTTGTTAAATCAAACTTGAAAAGTATATCTACCGGATTTAAAAGCCGCCATATTTTAAAGTAAACAGGTTTTACTTCACAAAAAGGATGACTGAACTTATAAATTTGTATATACAAATCTGCATGTGTTAAATTAGTCAACCTCCAAATGATGTTGATTGATTTTTTTGTGCATCAGAACTCATCCACCGATATTGAGTGGTAATGTTCATTTGTCGGTTTCTTTAACTAACATAACAATTTGTCATTTACAACATTTGAAAATTAAAAAAAATCCCTTTTTTTCAAGAATGAATTAGTCACTCTTCTCTAAACATTTGCAATGCTTTTTTTGTCTCCTAATCATGTACAAGAAAACTCATGTTTTAAACTTTTTCCCGTTTCTCTTTGCCGCTGGAAAAAGTAGAATTATAGTACTCGCTCTACTCTCCTTCATAGTTTCACGAGTCATTCGCAATTATACTAGTCAATTGACGGAGCTGAGGTAGATACCTTCTACAGCTCTATAATGCTTGTCGTCAATGATGGAGTCAAATTTAATTGAATCTTGGAAGGAGTCGAGCACAAACGAAAGGAGCCGTACAACTATGTGTCAACTAAAGGATGTATGAGATGTATCAATTACCAAAGGGTCTTTGACGGAGCGATATCAAAGTGTTTATAATGTTTCTTTAAGATATTTGTAAGGTTGTTGTTATAAAAATATAAGACGTTATCAGTTTTTCTTAGCATGGACTGATTGTTTTTTAATTGGGCTTAAAAGATCATGAAGTCAATCACAAACTACCCGGGCCCAAAACGTTCGCCATGATTTTTAACACAAGATCCCTTTGTGTCCAATGGCATTCCCTTAGCATAATATCTATAAGCTTCAAATTGTAGATTTGAACCAAGATCCCTTTGCTTTGATATTAAATCTGAGACTTTTTTCTTTCAAGATTTAGTCACAATATCACTTGGAAGAGTATATTTTACATTTTTCCCCTTAGGTTCTTTTAGTACATTTCCAGAGATGTTAATTTACACATTCTTATTTAGACATCTGGCTACATTTAATTCGAAGTTGTTTTGGGTAGCACCACATTATTAGAATATTAGGTATCACTAGTGAAAGTCGTACATCGATTCTGATTACAGTACACATAATAATGAATGTTATTATTGTTATTATTGATTCTTATAGTAGTATCACTAACCTATTAATGTCATTTTTATAATCATTGAGCGTACACTATATCAGACTTATCAGTGTCACCAACAACCTACTAAACGTCGCCGTTGTAACGACCACGATTTTCGAGATAGTATTTATAGAACTATTATATACTCTCCGTTATTTATACTTGTGTATTTAATGAGTTAGTTGATTATTTAAAAGGATATAAACGTGTATTTAGTGATAAAAGGGATACATATATACCGAAATGAAGAGTATAAGGAGTAAAGAGGTTGAAAAGGAAATCTTAGGGGGTGACTAAAAAACTAATGCTATATTACCTATACTATCAATTAGAAAACTGATTGGGCAAAATAGCGTGAGATTTTAAAGGGTGATTTTGTAATTTACACAAAAAACGTGAGATATTGTAATATCATGATATACAAGCATGTGCCTCTCTGCAATCTGTCAGCTCTCTCTCTCTCTCTCTCTCTCTCTCTCTCTCTCTCTCTCTCTCTCTCTTTCACACACACACACACTCTCTCTCTCTCTCTCTCTCTCTCACACACACACACACACACTCTCTCTCTCTCTCTCACACACACACACTCTCTCTCTCCGCGTTCTCTGTTCTTTATCTCCCCACCCTCTCTTCTCTTTATAAACCAAGACAGATGGGTTTAAGTGTGTTGTTATGTGTTCTGGAGTTTTTGTTCTTATGCTCTCAAATCCATGTCTTGATTATGTCTCTCTATTTTTTTCGGTGATTGTGGTGGTGGCTGTTCAGTGGGGTGGCGACGATGGTGTTAGATTGATGATGAGTCTAAATATGAAAAGCAAGAAAATTGTTTAAAAATGGCGAAATCGAGGAAAGTTGTCGATGATGGATTTTTGCTGGAGGAAGATGTCGCGTTTGTTTTATTTCTTGGCATGCATGAAGATGAAATGGAAAGGAAGATGAAAGAAATTTATCTCGAAGAGAGAAAAAGCAGGGGTCGATAAAGTGAGAGTCAGAGTAGAGATACAATAGGCGGAGGCCGGAGAAGGCGTAGGTTAATGGGTTACATAACCTACAAAACCACACTATCAATTTTGTATATTAAAAAATATTAATTAAAGCATTAAAATATACAAAAGGGAAAATGAATTGCCATAAAAAAGTAGAATGAATTTAATGTTTCCACTTTCCCAACGCATGAATTCTAACGCACATAATTTCCTAAAATAAGCTAATAATAATCTAAAATCACTTTATATAACTTTAAAAGTTAATCGTTTTTTATTTAAAACTAAAATTTATTCTTTCACATAAGATTTTCGGGTCTTTCCAATACACCTCTCGCTATTTTCAAAATATGCATCACTCTATTTATTAACATTTTTAGTTTCATTGTAGTTGACTTGAATTTAAATAATTAATGATACTAGTTAACATTATATACAATGGACTTTTTAATCAATATAGCACGTCACAAATAGATGAAATTATTTAAATTATTTAAAAAGTCATTAAAGTTTACAATGTTTTTTATTAAACAATATACAATCACCTTTATCGTTAACTTTTGATATTTATATTCTGATTCTTATGTTCATATTTTTTTTCTATGGGATGTTTGTATTACGATTTGATAATATGATTATATATATTTGCTTGCACATATGATTTTAAAAAGAAGGGACGCATGTCATTTTCAAATGTGAAGCACCTTTTTAATATTAGAACATGTATTATCTCCAATATACGATACCAACTTTTTATTTAAGAAATATTCTAATTCTGGTGTTATGTTATTTAGTATAGTAGATAAATATTTGTGCAATATATAAATTAATTAAAAATAGTAGATATTGAATATTAAATAATACATTAAATAATTATAAGATACAAAAAACACGCGCAATTGCGCGGGCCATTAAAAAGAATCGTTAGGGTCAAACACATTTGGCAGCTTTCATTGTTTTCACGACAGTTTTTGGATGTTGGTTTTTGCTCTTGACCGACCATTGAAGAAACAAGGTTTTGGTGATTTTTGTGAAGTTAATCATCAAGTTAGTATTCCTACCCTTGATTACGTATCCCTTATGATTTTATAGAAGGATTTAATGATTCAATTATGTTATTGTGATGTTTTATGGATCGAATAGTAATTTCATGAAGGGGTTTGACATTTTGAGGTTTAAGCTATAATAGGTTTTTGATGATAATTTTAAATTGATGTTGAGTGATGAAATCGAGTAAAAGCAAGCAAGAAATTAACACAGAAGATGAGGTATCACGGATCAGTTGAGAGAATGAAGAACGCTTGTGGAGAAGATGAACACTAGGTGGATTTTTGAAATTTGAAATTTGTTAGCGTGAGTAGGAAGAATGAGTCGGTCAAGGGTTTAGTACCTTGAATCAAACCGCGTCGAACCTAGTGTGACCTGGTCCGACCCATTCCTTGAACCCAATTCATTTCCCTATCTTTTTGTTTTTATGATTTTCTGAATTGATTTTTCAATTAAATGTTTGTTTTTGATTTTCTAAAATTACTCTATTTTTGAATTTTCACGATAACGAACGACAGACACTTCGACATCGAAGTATTGAAAAAGTTAAAAACAAGCACCCCCTTGAATAGTGAGACATAGATGTGAAGTTTGTTGGTTTTTCTCCCCCTACATGAATGCATATTAATGTATTTGTGTAGATTTGCGAGTGATAACGCTCCCCCTAGACATGAACATTTTCATTCATGCACACGAAACACAACCACACATAATATCTTTTGAAAGAATACGAAAAGAACAACTAAATGATTAAAGACTGTAAAGTGTTGAATTACATTTTCAGATTCAGAATGCCTAACTTAAACACCAAGTACTTGAACCGAGATTCATCTAACGGTTTAGTGAATATATCAGCAAGCTGATTATCAATATGAACATATTGTAACTCAATTAGTCCGTTTTCAACATTGTCTTCCAAAGTGATACCTGAGATCGATATGCTTGATTTTTTAATGATGTACTGCGTTAAACAAAAAGACAATTGCATTATAGGAATCACATAACAAGGGAACTTTGGAATATTTCAGACCAAAATATCTGAGTTGAGTTCTCGTCCATGGACTTTGTAAACAACAGCTAGCTATAACCACAAATTCAACTTCTGCATGAGAGGTAGACACGCAGTTCTGCTTCTATGAACTCCAGCAGACAAGTCTGTCACCCAAGAAGTATGCACTACCCAAAGTGCTTTTTTTGTCAATCATGCTCCCAGCATAGTCCGAATCCGAGTAAGCAAGCAATTCGAATGGCGAATCTCGTGGATACCACAAACCAAGGTCTGGTGTCCTTTTTAAGTATTTCAGGATTCGTTGGACAACCATGAAATGTGATTTCTTAGGTTTTGCTTGAAATTGGGCACACAAACACATAGAAAACATTATATCATGCCTACTAGCAGTCAAATACAGTATAGATTCAATCATACACCTATTGGTTTTCAAGTCAACTACTTTTCGGCAAGATCAACAGATAATTTGGTTTTTGAAGACATGGGACGAGTTGTTGATGTTGGAGTATGCCCACTGACACACGTAGGCCGTATCAATGTCGATGAAGTGTGGGCCTATTGGGTCACACACCAAGCTATGATCCCGACAGCCCTAAGCGAAAACAGCCGGTCAAAATGGTCAAATTCCAGTTGACCTAGACTTCACGACCGTGAAGGATGCTCCACCGTTCGTGAAGCAGGTGGTCTCCATGAATGCCTTGATGGGTTGTACGGCTCGTGATCAATGTGGCTTGATGACCCGTGTAGTCCTGTGAAGCAGGTCGTGAAGGCCAAGTGTGCCACGAGTTCCTCCACGACTTGGAAAACACGGCACGTGCTATGGAACTTTTGTGCTTCACGGGCCGTGAGAGCCCGTGAAGGGTCGTGAGGACGGAAATCTTTGTGAAACTTCATTTTCATTGGCTCTTTTGTGGTGGTCCAATGGGACACACCTTCTTGGCCGGCCATGAAAGCTTCCAGATGCATCTTGAGGTTTTATAAAAGGTTCCATTGTGACCTTGTTGAGAACCTTTTGCTATATTGATCAAATTTCACTTAGTAAATTCAAAATTCAAAGTGTTGTGAGTGACATTGTGACCACTTCTCTAGAACGTTGAGGGCTGGAGTAACACCATAAAAACAAGAGTGTTGTTGGTGGTTTTGTTTCTAACACAAGAGGATCAAGGATTGACTTGGTGTAGGCTTCAAAAGGTGATCAAGGCCGATATCTTTGGTTTATTCATCCCACACCTCAACTACCTTCATTTCCAGAGAGCTAGGAGCTTAGGAGGAAGGTGTAACCACTACTCCTTTTTGTTCTTGGTTGCATATTGTCTATTAAGTTCATATGCCATTAAAGGAGTTCATGCAAAAAGGTTTTGTAAAATGTGTTTTGCTTGCTTCCGTTGCGTGTTTGTTATTTCTATGATCTCCTACAGTGGTATCAGAGCCACCTTGATGGATTACATGCACCAAAGTGGCCTGAAAATTCAATTTTGTAAAAATGGACATTCTGTCCACTGAGTCTTCACAGGCCATGGAGGGTCGTGAAGCGGGTCGTGAAGGCTACAAGACCCCAGTCCTGGGGTTTTTCAGTGTCTAACAAGTTGTGGAGCTCACTACTTTCACTGGCCGTGAAGAGTCGTGAAGGGTAGTGTGTCGTGAAGGACTGTGAAACTGATAGGATTTGTGTGCATAACCATCAAACCCTGATGATACGCCCAATGCCATAAAACACTCAAGGGTCACACCTGTGAGGGTACATAATTCAAGAAGGAGTATTCATGCTGTGGGAGATGGGTGTTATGACAGTTAGTCATAAACCAGTATTGGGAGTTGAGAAAATAACCAGGTTAATGTAATTAACAAGAATATATATATTTATTAGTTAATAAATATAAATTGTTAATTATTGGATTAATATATTGGATATTAAATTGAAAGAGCTATTATTATTAAATGTTATTATTATTAAAGAAGATAAAATATATTTAAGGGATATATATATATATATATATATATATATATATATATATATATATATATATATATATATATATATATATATATATATATATATATATATATATATATATATATATATATATATATATATATATATATATATATATATATGTTGGAGTATGCCCACTAACACACGTATATTAGTAATGTTACTGATGATACACGAGCATATTGGGTCACACGCCAAGGATTGATCCCAACAACCCGCAACAGGAAGGGAGAAATAAATATTCTGGAAACGGTGTTTCCGCGTCGCGTAACCTTTTGGTTTCCGCGATGCGTAAACCGTCTGACAATAACTTGACTTTTTGGTTATTGCTTTGCTCAAGTTATTGACTTATGGGATACCTAGGAATGGGATGCATGACTTTGTTGCCTTGCATATCTGTTGTAAAAGATGATAAAGTCATGGTATGTCTTTCACATGTCTAGAAGTTGAATAATTGATCAAGTAATCAATTGGGAATTCTCTCACTCTCAAGAACACTTGCATACACTTTTCTAACTGTTCTTGAGTGTTCTTGTGTATCTCCAGAAAATCATAAGTGTGTTTAGTGATTTTATGGAAGTTGTGAGTTGTTCTAATGAGTGATTTCAAGTCTTGAAGATCACAAATTGGCATACTAGCATTTGGGGATCAAACAAACTTGGTGTGGACTATCAATAGAGAGTTGCTCTCTTGTGACTTAGAGTTCATCTCAACTTGAAGATCTTAGAAGCTGGAGCATGGTATAATTCCTTATTCCATCTCTTCCCTTTTCATGTTGCATTTTGTAGTTATAGAGTTCTTGGTCCATTTTGGGTTTCAAGCCTTTTATGATTTATATTCTTGGGCTATGCTTCCGCTGCTGTGTTCATGGAAACCCAACAATATATATATATATATATATATATATATATATATATATATATTTTATATTAATAATAATGGTTTAAAAGTTTGTCTAATTTAATGATAACTAGATAGTTATCTATAAATAGGTATTAAACCTAAACAATTAGGTTAATCCTTGAAACATAAGAAAAATTCCCTCTCCTCCCTCTCTACTTGGTTCGATGGCACCAACACCCCAGGGCAAAGGGGGTTTACGATTTTGCTATTTTTCAAGTAACCAAGAAGATCAAGAACAACTTTTGGATTAAGCCTTTCTAGCAGGCTCTTGTGGTACCTCATTACGGGTGGATTAGCATTGAGCAATCTAGGTATGATTCTTCATCTAATGTGTTCTTGATGCGCAGTGGAGAATTTGATGGGTATACATGTGTGTAATCACATGTATCGAATTCCATTATTTGTTTGTAGGATTGATTGCATGCTTAGTTTAAAGTTTAATTCAATCATGTCTTGCCCTACTCATGATCTGCGCAAATGGCTATTTGTATGCCTTCATGATTTTCGAAATACATATAATTGATATATACACATGTGGTAAACAAAAGATCATTAATCCTTTAGGGTTGTAGGATTTAGTTTATTATTCTGTTTCCGCTTTTATGAATAATAACTGTTTTGATTATATACAATTCTGAGTTGGTTCAAACCAATTTGCTTATGAATCAGTATAGCTAAAGTATGAATTGTGACATGTAAAACCCAACAGTGGTATCAGAGCATCGGCTCAGTTTATCACGGTGTGTTGGTATATCTGTTATTATCATATTGTTTAGAATATTTTTTGTATGGTGATTTCGAAAATCATAAGGATAAAACAAGTTTATGTTTAAATCCTAGTTTTTCTAAAACAGTTTGTTTTGGATAATGTTTGTAGATTTAAACCTTTGATCAGAAAGGTAAACCAATTAGGTTTAACCGGTTAAATGAATGAATCAACAAATAAGTAATTTGAAATTATTTGTTTATCTGTTTGATATGCTTATTTTCAAATTATAGGGATTGATCTTATGTCAATCTCAGTTTATTGTTTAAATTGTATATTTTATAGTTTTTTATATTTTCTAATCAGAAAAGTTGAACCAGTTAAGTTTGACTGGTTAAAAAGGATTAAAACAATAAAAGGTTAAATTTTATGTATTTGAGTATATATATATATATATATATATATATATATATATATATATATATATATATATATATATATATATATATATATATATATATATATATATATAAACTAGTTGTGTTAATATGGATAGTTTAAGGTTTTTAAACAAAAACTAGTTCAGTTTTTAAGATTAAAAGGTAAACCTTAAAACTAAGAAATTCCATATTTGTCAATGAGTTCTATGTTGATAAATATGATTTCAAAATTTAAATAATAAAACAAGTTTTGTTTTAAAATTTGAATTTTTGGATAAAAAGGGAATTTCTAGAATTAATTATACACACACACACACACACACACACACACACACACACACACATATATATATATATATATATATATATATATATATATATATATATCCGAATTAAGAGTTAACCGGAAAAGAACCATAGCCCAAGTGGGAAGTATCGACCCAAGGGGAGCTTCGGCCCAAGAGGGCTTCGACCCAGTGGGGAGATCTCGACCCAAAGGGCTTCGGCCCAAGGGGATCTCGATCCAAGGGGTCCACGGCTCAAAGGGTTTCTTGGCCCAAGGGGGTCTACGGCCCAAAGGGGGTCCACGGCCCAAGGGTTCTCGAACCTAGGAGTCCTCGGCCCAATTTAGTGTTCGGCCTAGTTAGCGCCGCTAACCACGAGTTCGCGACCGGTATTTAGGTTTTGGCCCAGTAAGCCTTTTTCGGCCCAGTCAGGGTTTAATTGGATAGTTCATTAATTTAATTTCATAAAAGCCCAAGTATTCTGATTTTAATTTATAAATGTTTTTTTAAAAAAAAGGCTTATGTGAACTTAAAAGGGTCTAATGACCTTAATGGTCTTTATGGCCCAATTAGGAAAATTCAAGAATGGGTTACAACCCATTGGGACTTGGATGATATATTGAGATATTAATTCGGATAAAATAATAATACAAGATGATATATGTATAAGTACATTTTTCATGTACCGGAAATTGGTATACTTATATATATATATATATATATATATATATATATATATATATATATATATATATATATATATATATATATATATATATATATATATATATATATTATGGTTAAGGTGTTATTTTAACTAGTTAAGTTAAAATTCAAGTTTTTATTATATTTTTGGATTAAAATATAATAAGTAACTATAATGGTGTATTATTATTATACAATATATTCAAAGGTAAATCTTTAATCGATTAAGTGTTTTAGGTTTTAAAACACATTTTGGTATGATAATTATTATACCATAGGTTTTAATTGATTAAAGTAGGTTTGACAAGTTTTGTCAAAGTTTTCTCATCTCAAATTAACAGCTTGATTAGTTTTGAGAAGGAATGAGAAAGGGTTTATATATGCTTGAATTATTATATTTAATGCGTGGTTGCTTTATATATATGCTTTGTTGAATTAGTTGACTTGTATAATAAAGTTGCATTAGTATCTTTAAATCACAATTGTAGTTTTTCATGGCAACTACAAGTGTTTGATTTAAACAAGTCAACAGTATATTCTAGTTGTGGTTGGACATGTAGGTTATAGGTTTTGCCAACTTAGATATGTGGTTGTGTTGTTTTTCTTTTCTATATTTCTTTTTGGTTTTGGGGAGGCATGCGTGCCAGTTACAACCCCTTTCTATATTGTAATTGCAATAGAATAGGTTATTGTATTCTAGATTAGAAAGTTGTAACCAAAAACCAAAGACGAAGGACTTTACAAGACGGAGGAAGCAAATGGAGTTGCTCGGGTCAACACCAGAGGTGTCAAGTCCAGTGGGAGCAAGAAGATCTTTCATTAGATCCAGCCACGGGATCTAACTAGTTTTAGTTTTCCTTAGATTGACCCCCTTAGGACTTAGTTGGCAAAACTATAACATATTTTAACTGCGTGGTTGTGCTTTAATTTTATACCTTTTTATGCAACTGTAAAATTGAAGTAGGTGATTAATAATGGCTTTTATTAATCAAGAAGTAAAACCACGAATATGATAAAAAGTGGTATACGACAACAGCCCTATAAAATTTAATATTTTATGATTGTCGTATCAGAATTTTAAAAAACAGTTTGTTTTTCAAAATGGTTTTGTCATAAAACGTATTGTGTACCTAGTTTAAGGTATACTAAGATATACGGGTTTATTTTAAAAACAAGATAGTTTTTAAAATGGTTTTACAAAACTGGAATCAAGTTTTTCAAACTTGAATAAAACCCACGAGGATCTTAGACCAGTAGTGCTACCCATCTAGTGGTATACCATTCCTGCTCCCGGTACCTTGGTGTGTTTTCGTGCCCAATCCGTGCACTCTAGGGTTCAAACCGATGTGGGGAGGGGGTCAAAGACTTTGCGATTCCCTGATGTGACGGGCCAGAGTTCACCCCGTCCTAGGTGGTGCGGTTTATTTTGGTGATTCCTTGATGTGACGGGCCCAAAATGCACTTGAGATAAACATACTTAAATGTTTTTTTTGTCTAAATATCTCTACAAGTTCTAGGAGTCGTATCAAGTTAGATATGATTGGTAAAGGAACCTACCTACCTGATATAGCACGGGGTTGGTGTTGTCGTGCCCAAACCGTGCACCAACACGTGTGAAATAAGGATCCTAGGGCTAATACATAATCATTTAAGGGTTTTTATTAATTTTTATTTAGCAAAGTCTTATTTGTGTTACTAATTGGACTACATGATAAAAGTGTAGATGGCGAACATTACCAACACAAACAACCTCTCACTCCGCTCCATCCTAGAAAAGGATAAGCTCACAGGACCTAATTTCCCGAACTAGGAGCGCAATCTGTGGATTGTGCTCAGGCACAAGAGGAAATGGTACGTCCTGGAAGAACCAGTGGGAAATCCCTAGGCCAATAATGCGAGGTCAGATGTTAGAGAGGCTTACCAGAAGCACGTCAATGATGCGCTAGATGTAAGCTGCCTCATGCTTGCGACGATGAGTCTAGAGTTGCAAACTAGCATGATGGATACATCAGCCTATGACATGATCCGTCAGCTTAGGGACATGTTTGAAGAGCAGGCTCGTTCAGAACGCAACGATGTCACTAAGGCTCTCAATACTTGCAAGATGGAAAATGGCACTTTGGTTAGTACCCACATCATGAAAATGAAAGGGTACATGGACCACTTGGAAAGGGTCAGACACCGGGTCCCATTGCAGCTTGCAACGGACCTGATTCTAAACTCGATGTCAGATGACTATAAGCCGTTCATTGTGAACTACAACATGAACAGCATGGAGAAATCCATTGCTGAGTTGCATTCCATGCTTAAGATAGTGGAGTGGAATCTGGGTAACAAGTCCAAGGATGTCATAGTGGTGGAGAGTGGAGCTGTGAAAAAAAAGGAAGGGGCGTAATGGCAGGGGTAAGGGTAAAACCGAGACAGGACCATCTGCACCCAAGGCCAAGGCAAATGGCAAAAGCAAAGGCAAGGGCAAGAAGATTAAACCGAACAACGCGAGGGTCAAGAACCGGTGCCTCAAGTGCGGTGAAGTTGGCCATTATAAGGCGAATTGCCCGAAGAGTCACGAGGGTGGTGGAAACGCCACAGGTACTTTCGTTGACTAACTTCAGTTTTTTTGCTTTCAACTTATTGTATATAAGTGGTGTTTTTGATTTTTGCGATCATTTATTGCAAATAGGTCAATGAGAAGCAAAGGATGCCTTGTAATGCTAAAAGGACAATGCGTGAGGGAGAAGGATATTTATAATTCATATTTTACTTTTTTTGAACTTTGGATTTAAAATTTGTAATGGTTTCTTTAAAGACTTTTTATTTAAAAGTATTATAAATTATTGGTTGATATATCCTTGAGCGTACCTTATAGTTACATCTAGTCATGGTTGACTGAAGGATGACTAACAAGTCAAAGTTTTGACTTATTGGTGTTTTAGTCCATATGCATTAGTTGCCATTTGAGTAATATGATTAATATTGTTGCTTGACTATGACTTATGGAATTACTTGAAATAACACAGCTAGTGTTATATATATATATTAGAAAGTCTATCTAATCAAGTAATTATAAGTGCCTATGAAAACAAGTTTAAGTTTTGAACTAGAATTAAACACTTGAAATAATAAAATTATTTCTAAGGATGTGTTTAAGGTAGAAACATTTATGAGTTTGATAATAATAGGAATTATTATCAAGAAGAGCTCATATGTATTCAAAATAAGAATCTATAAAAGTATTTCATAATTGTGATGATATAAAGTTAAGAAACCAATTTCCGTAATAGGAAATAGTAGACATTAGAAGATCCAAGTTTAAGGTTTCGGTAACTTTAAGATTCTTATTCGAAATCTAAGTTTTAGATTTATACTTAAAATCGTTTTTTTTTTTTGACTTGGGTATCATTTTTGATCAAGTCAAGAAGGTATTGTAAGTGATGCCATGTTTTCATAATAGTCAGTGAGAGCAATTGACCTATGCTAAGGTATTTATCGGTTTTTGATAAATCAATATACATATGTGCGTAGAAGCTAATAAGTGCTTAGCGAAGCTTGAAAATTATTAGCTAATTGTTTTTCAAGTACGTATATAATCTTAATGACGGGAATTTTGAGGTTACAAAATGAGTCCAGGTAAATGGACTAATCCCAGGAGGTCATAATTATATACTGAAATCCAATGTCACAAATATTAAACATATTAAAAGAGTTTAGTGTTTGAAATAAGAAACATGTTATTAGATATGTGTTTATGCACTGGATGTCTAATTTTTTGTTTACAAGATGATATAAAGAAAATGTTTTATTATTTCAGTCTATTTCTTGGAATAGAAAATTATCTATACATCTACAATATAACCAACTGTGGTTATGGGATAATTTTATATATTCAGAAACGAGAAGTTAATCCAGTTCTCTGAGTTCAGATAATATGATAAAACTAGAAAGACTAGACTTGTTTTTCAAGGTTTGCGGAAAGATAAATTGTCTAGAAAAATGAGTGGGAGCACTAGTTAGTGTATACTCATTTTTAGTTCATAGTAATGTTGTCGTTTCAAGAGGAGATCCATGATAAGTCCACTTAAACCAACATAGTATTACAAATAGACACGGTGAATCGAGACGGTGGATCAACATTAATTTTGTATTATATTCCAAGAGGGTGACTATGGAGAGTACATTATTAATCCCATTACTCTTCGCATATTTTGTATTTTTTGGTAATATCCATGAATAATAGGATTATTATTCAAAAATCATGTCCGTGAATTCTTATCTTGGTGGGAACCTCGATTAGGGAGATAATAATGTCATTGTAATCCTTGGTGCAGATTCATAGTGATTGAAGATAGCTACCAGGAGTGTAGGACAAGGATGTACAGGTATTCACCAGGGGTGTGGATATCGGATAGTGACATCGTGAAGAATACCGCGTGGTTAACGAGTCAATGGTGTTCGTCACATAGGTTATCCCCAAGCCTAAGGTATTTGGTTTAGGATGCGTGGACTTCTGATATTTGGGTTGCACCTAACACTACGTCGTAACTGTAGTAATAACGGACGTATCTGGTATCAGCGGAAAGCGTGTTGCCAAATGCGAATATGCGAGAGGCATTATGCACCTCATTTTTCAGGAGAGATGTTTCCGGGCCCCTTGACTGACGTAGACTGTGGAAGTGCATGGCCATGCCCAAACGAACTGATATGTGCTTTGTCGTTTATCACTCAGTTGAAGTCGGATAGTCGAGAAATGGTTCTGAGTGTTCAGAGTTGACTCATTCCATGCTCACACTCATAATCGAAACGTCGCGATGCAAAGGGAAAATCCTAAAGTATACCCAATCATAAGACAGGGGGTTCTTATGAAGTTTTGACTATAAAGCAGTTAGTTTCATAAATTATAAAACAGTTTGTTTTATGAAGGATTTGATTATCACACCTGGGTATAAGAGTTCTTATGTGTTTGGTTACCCTAAGGATTTTTCTAGAAGCACCCGTAGGCTAGTATCATCAAGACCGTGGGTTGATAGTAAGCACAAGTGGGAGTCTGATAGGATTTGTGTGCATAACCATCGAACCCTGATGATACGCCCAATGCCATAAAACACTTAAGGGTCACACTTGTGAGTGTACATAATTCAAGGAGAATTCAGGCTGTGGAAGATGGGTGTTATGACAGTTAGTCATAAACAAGTATTGGGAGTTGAGAAAATAACCAGGTTAATGTAATTAACAAGAATATATATATATATATATATATATATATATATATATATATATATATATATATATATATATATATATATATTTATAAGTTAATAAATATATATTGTTAATTATTGGATTAATATCTTGGATATTAATTAAAAGGGCTACTATTATTAATTGTTATTATTATTAAAGAAGATAAAATATATTTAAAGGATATATATATAAATATATATATATATTAATATATTTTATATTAATAATAAACGTTTAAAAGGTTGCCTAATTTAAGTATAACTAGATAGTTATCTATTTAAACCTAAACAATTAGGTTAATCCTTGAAACATAAGAAAAATTCTCTCTCCTCCCTCTCCTCTTTGTTTGACGGCACCAACACCCCAGGACAAAGGGGGTTTGCGATTTCGCTATTTTTCAAGTAACCAAGAAGATTAAGAACAACTTTTGGATTAAGCCTTTCTAGCAGGCTCTTGTGTTACCTCATTACGGGTTCATTAGCATTGAGCAATCTAGGTATGATTCTTCATCTAATGTGTTCTTGATGCCCTATGGAGAATTTGATGGGTATACATGTGTGTATACACATGTATCGAATTCCAGTATGTGTTTATAGGATTGATTGCATGCTTAGTGTAAAGTTTAATTCAATCCTGATTTGCCTTACTCATGATCTGCGCAAATGGCTATGTGTATGCCTTCATGATTTTCGAAATACATATAATGAATATATACACATGTGGTAAACAAAAGATCTTATATTCTTTAGGGTTTTAGGATTAAGTTTATTATTCTGTTTCCGCTTTTATAAATAATAACTGTTTTGATTATATACAATTTTGAGTTGGTTCAAACCAGTTTGGTTATGAATCAGTATAACTCAAGTATGAATTGTGACCTGTAAAACCCAACAGAAACAACAAGTTTTTCACCCTTTAAAAAGAAAACTTGATAAATCGAATTTTGGCAATTTTCTGGATTTTTCCAGAATTATAAATTGGTCTTTTTGGCCAATTTGAAAACCCTATAATATTCTGACTCACACATTTATATGTATCGGGTCGTTTTGGCATGAAAACGCACACGTGCATACACTTGTTGTCGTGTATGTATGAACATGGAATTTCAAAGTGTTTGAAATTCCTAATTCATACGTACAAGATTTGTTCACTCGTGCCTTGAGTGTTTTTAGGTAGTTAAAATATTTGTATACATGGTTTGGTGTGGTACACCATGTCTTATGATTGTGGTTGTTTGTGGTTGTGATAAATTATGTAGCAAATGAGCCTCTTGACCTCTGTGATGTGTTTGGTTGTTGTTATAATTAATTATTCATTCATTTGGTGGTTTGTACCATATTTGGTTTGTAATAGTGAATTTAATTATTCAGTTTGTATTTATTCAAGGACTTGCATGCCGATTTCTACTCTTTGTAATTTGTATAGATTATATTATAATAGATTATCGTCGCTTGCATGACATTTCTTTTAAATTTTAGTATGTATTTGTAAAAGAAGAACCGAAGTCAACCAACAGAAATATTGGAGAAAGTTCCGGCTTGACGAGGATCCGGAGGTCGGTGGGAGATGCGAAGAATCAAGTGGGAGAAGCACACATCAGAGTCTATGGTTGTTGTCCCCATTTGATTTTGTCTTGCTCGATGGATCACGGGCAAGGTCAACGGATTTACAGGTTACAACAAGCACAGCGGAATAACATATAACTTATATCCCATCCCAAGATCACAACTTGATCAGGTGATGATACAGAACAACTAATCACAATTATAACAGTTATAATATGCATACAAGTCCATAACATTGTAAAAAATAAAGATAGAATTATACCCTGAACTGCTAGAGGGGGATACACAGCTACCGCACCACTTGAACAGACTGCTAGACAGCCTATGCAAACAATACCCAAGAAAAAACAGATCCCGCGAGTGTGCCACGAAAAGACTCCGGCTTTGGTGTGCTTCTCGGTCGCCACCGAGATCCCTCGCCACAAAGGGAGTGTCGACCGAAGGTGGTATCGCCGAGGAGAGGAGGGCCATCACAAGGCGCCGCCATCTACCTATAGCTGCCGCCTTGGGCCGTCATCGACCACCATTGGTGGTGGTGGTGATATTCGGCCGAGAGAGAGACAAGAGAGGGATAGAGGGAGTGTATTTTCTTTTGTATTTTTCATAACGATTAGGATTAGGTTAAATCTCAAGGTTTAATCCCTTTAAATATTTATTTAATTGAATTAAAGCCCTTGGACCCGAATCCCGGTCCACGATCAATATATTTGATCGATTGACGAAACAAACCCTCTAGTTCGGTTTAATATTAATTAATTAACTATTAATTAATATATTCTAACCAAACTTTATCATATTAAATATTAACCAATATTTAATATTTCCCTAAATGTCTATTTATTATTTTCTCTCTTAATAATTAATTGACTATTAATTATCTATTTTACACATAATGTATTGTTTCCTGGTTCAATCAGTTGGGTGTGCAGCTGTGTGACCCTTTGGTGACTCATAGTGTTCATGGATATAATGACACGTGTACACTATCCCTGCACAATCTACCAGACTCCCACTTGTGTACGATAGTTACACTCCCTTGTTCTTCATGAGCCTAAGGAGGTCCCTAGCTAAACACTTAGGTTAACCACGACTATAAGTTCTCTTATGTCTAGAGATTTTGTAATTGTCTTCTTTGATTACCCGGCTTTTCCTTTTGCATCGCGATATTCCGTAATGTGGATTTTCAGACATGGAGCACGTTATCTATTCTGAAAAACCCATATTATATTTCTTGACTTCTTATCCCGACTAACTGCAGTTACGGAGTTACCAAATGATGTCCATCATTCTATCCGAGCACGGCTACGCATTTCATCTATTCTTAATCGTCAAGGGGCCCTGGAATATCTCCTTTCTTTAGGAGAAGGTTCAAATCCCATCTTGACTGCTTGCATTTTAGCACACGTCTTCCGTTTCACCAAGATACGCCTGTTATAGTTACCTTGTTACGGCGTAACGTTAGAACGTGCCAAAGTACAGAAGTTCTCGTGCCCCAAACCAAACATCTCAGGTCTAAGGACAACCAATCAGCTAGCTCATGTCAAAAGGATCCATAAAGTTATTTTGATGCGGATTACCTTCAATATTTGTACTGTTGGAATATGCCCACTGACACACGTACACCAATTGGTCACTGCCGATGATGTATGGGCCTACCGGGTCATACGCCGGGGACTGATCTTGACAACAATCCAAAATAGAGGATTAGAAAGAATAAATAATGGTAGTTGGTAATCTGGCTAGGGTTAGCGGCGCTAACCATACCGTCGCTAACTCAGCCCCGTTAGCGGCGCTACACTTAAGTGTGTTGCGGCGCTACACATGGGTGGTTAGTGGCGCTAACCCACCTGACAGATTACAACTTTATTCTTTTTACCTCCTCTTTCCACCAATGCATGGAAGGCTCATCATGGACTTCTCTGGCCGGCTTGGGACATCCAAGAGGCACTATTGAGTTTATAAAAGAGGCTCCATTATCTCTCTTTTCACTTCTTGGCCATATTTGCTAACAAACACATAGAAAGCTTTAAGTGCTTGTTCTAGTGTTAGAAGAGAAAGTTCCTTGTGAGTTTCCTGGTGGATTTTTGGAGTTGTTCCAGAAGCCAAGTTAAAGTGTTGGATTTGGTTCAAGGGGTGTTAGTACACCAAGATCACATATCTTCTCGGGGTGGACTTTTGTAGCACAAGGAAGGTTCAAGACTTAGAGCTTTGCACTCGTTAACTCTAGAGACATCAAGCGTATAACATCAACTCTCTCTCTCTTTCTGTTTTTGTTGCAAATCTTAGTTGTAGAGCTTGGTACTTCCATTGGGGTTCTTCATGTTGTTCTTTTATACTTTTAAATTACATGTTTGTTTCCGTTGTGCCAAACCACGTTCCCCAACAGTGGTATCAGAGCCACCTCTACACTAGTTTTGCACTTGGTGGCTTGAAAAATCTGAAAAACGTGATTTTTTGGTTCTGTCCAGGGTTTAGTGGCGCTAACTTTACCATGTTAGTGGCGTTAAACCGGCCGTAGCGGTCGCTAAGCCGTCTGGCTTTAGCGGCGCTAACCCTTTATGGTTAGCGGCTCTAACTCTCAACTGGCAGAATACAGTTTTGTTCTAAATCAATTTTGTTGGAGTTTTGGCCTTCTTGTACTTTCTGGAATTGTTCCGGAATTTTGGAAATTATTAATTTAAGTTGCCTTATGTCTTGGTTGGTGTATTTATATGTATATTAATATTTTGGCATGAAAATGGTTAATTGCATATACTTACATTGTGTATATATGAATATGAAATTTTGACTTGTTTAAGGTTCCTAATGCATATGTACATAGGATTATTAGTGCCTTGAGTGTTTAGATAATCTTAACCAAGACATATCAGATATGCATGGTCTTGTGTAGACACCATGCCTTAGAATTTGTATTTGTTGCATATGTGGTTGTATATGAAATCCGGTAACAACATGAGCCTTTAGACCTATGTGATGTGTTTGGTTGTTTAAATTTATTCATTCTTTTGGTGGTTTGTACCACAATGGTTTGTAATAATTAATTTAATTTATTCGGTTTGTATATTAAACGGTTTGCATGTTGATTTTCTATTCTTTGTAATTATTAGTATTAGCTTAGAATAGATATCGTGGCTTGCATGTCATTTCCTTTTAAATTTGTAAATTGTAAAAGGAGAACCGAAGCAACCGACAAGGACCATGGATGGTGTCTTGGCGGGCTTGGATCCGGAGGTCGGTAGGAGACGCGATGGATCAAGTGGAATGAGCACACATCAAGTCATTCGGAATTGTCCTTAGATGACTTATTCTTGCCCGTTGGCTCACGGGCAAGGCGCATAAGATTGGCTCGTTACCGGATATTAATTTACATGCGTGGTTGGCTTTATTTTCTTCATTTTCTTGCGTGGTTGTTAAGGATCTTTGCATGCTAGAAAATTTTTCAAAATAATAAAACCAAAGAGTTTTTAAATTGGTTTACAAATTCCGCGTGCCACATAAACAAGAATTGGTTAAAAACGTTTCAACCGAAAAACCAAAAACCCGTTTTTTGAATGTAAATCTCACACAACCCGTAAGATGACACCGCCCGAATCTAGTGAAACAAGATCGGTCGTCGAGCTCTAGCCGGGATTGGTTTTGCGTAACTGTATGGAAGGCGCGTGTGGCAACATGCAAGGTCGGTTGTCAATCTCTAGCCGAGCCGGCCATTGGGCTAGAGTACCACCGTGTATCTTCACGCTCGATTTACAACTCCAAGAGTTAATGAACATTGTTAGTTGTCGTGCCCATACCGAGCTATCAAGGTAAGTTAATGAGGAATTGGTGTGGAGGGATCAAACATGCCAAATGGGTGCTATGAGTACTTAGGATCGCGCAAGTGTTTAAGAGTTGTAGTCACGGATTACAATTGGTAAAATGTTTACCGGCCTAAAATAGCTCCATGAAGTGATCCGCGGCAAACCCGTCATGGATTGGGGTATTTTGAGGTTCTTAGCCCTTGTTAATATAATTTGTTTTCATAACAAGTGGGTAATTATATAACAAGGATTTATTACATCATAACTAACCAAATTCGTACTTTGCTTGTAGATGGCATCTACTAGCACCACCAACACCACCAATATGTCACTCCGTCCGTTTTTGGAGAAGGAGAAACTCATGTGACCGAATTTCATGGATTGGTATAGGACCTTGAGAATTGTCCCACGTCATGAAATGAAATTAGAGGTCCTTGAGTCACCTCTTCCAGACGCTCCGGCAATCAACGCGCCAAGGGCTTTGAAAGACACGCATGAAAAGCGTGTCAAAGGCACCAATGATGTCACTTGCCTTATGCTTACGACCATGAGTCCTGAATTGCAAAGATAATTCGAGAAAGTAAGTGCGTACTAGATGATCTCTCAGCTAAAGGACATGTTCCAACAGCAAGCAAGGCAAGAGCTTTATGAGTGTGTCAAGGCCTTTGTCGGTTGTAAGATGCCGGAGGGCGGCAATGTGAGCTCCCATGTCCTTAAGATGAAAGGGTATGTGGACCAGCTCGAGGAGTTGGGCTTTCCCATGGGGAAAGAGTTGGCAGTTGAAATAATCCTCCAATCTTGGCCTTCATCATATGGACCGTTCATTGTGAACTTCCATATGCATAGTATGGATAAAACCATTATGGAACTACATGGCATGGCCAAGACTACAGAGTCCGAGCATGCCAAAGCAAAGCCCTCCACCTCCACTGCCGTCCTTGCCATCAACGAAGGTGGTAGGAAACGGAAGCATCCCGCTTCCGGCTCTAAGGGAAAGGGCAAGGGAAAGGGTTGGATGAAATCGTCGAGGCCTAAACCAAACCCTACCCTGGAGCCGAAGGGGAAGCAAGTGGCTTCCACCACCACACCGGAAGAGGCAACCTGCTTCTTCTGTGAGGAGAAGGGACACTACCGGCGTAATTGCCTCAAGTACTTGGAGGAGCTCAAGAAGCTACGAGCAAAAGGTGCCGCTGCCTCCGGTACATACATGATTGAACTCCATAACACTTCTACTTCTAACGCCTGGGTTTTAGACAGCGGGTGTGGTACTCACGTTTGTAATAATGTGCAGGTACTAAGAAGAAGTAGGGACTTGGTTGATGGAGAGCTGGATCTCATCATGGGAAACAAAGAGATTGTCCCGGTTGAGAAGATAGGAAGTGTTGAGCTTGCATTTCCATCCGGCTTATCTATTGTTTTAATTAATGTATCTTATTCGCCCTGCGTGGCAAGAAACATTATTTCACTATATGCCTTGTACGACAATGGTTTTGATTTTAAATTTGAGAATGGTAGCATATTATGCTACAAAGATCATGTATTTTATTTTAAAGCATTTCCATGTCATGGCATATATGAGACAAGCGTAAGCTTGAAAAACAATAGAGCAATCATGAATGTTGATTCGGGATCCATAAATGTTTTGGATAAATTGTCTCTATGGCATGGTCGGTTAGGCCACATAAACAAGAAACGCATCACCAAGCTCCAAGCGGATGGGATCTTGGAATCATTTGACCACGGGTCTAATGAAGTATGTGAATCATGTATATTTGGCAAGATGACCAAAGCACCCTTTACCGGTGTGTGTGAAAGGGCTCAAAAGTTGTTGGATATCGTTCACACGGATGTGTGTGGTCCGTTCAAGCATGCCACAAGAGATCATTCTCGCTACTTCGTTACCTTTATTGATGATTATAGTCGATACGGGTATGTCTAGTTGGTTAGACAAAAGTCGGATACCTTTGAGGTATTTAAGACTTATCAAAACGAGGTAGAAAAGCAACTAGGGAAAAGAATTAAGATGCTACGATCTGATAGAGGCGGTGAGTATCTTAGTTCTGAGTTCCTAACCATTTGAGGGATTGTGGGATTGTCTCGCAATTAACCCCTCCTAGGACGCCACAATTAAATGGTGTCGCCGAGAGGAGGAACCGGACATTGTTAGATATGGTCCGGTCAATGATGGTTCGTGCGGATGTTCCCGTTACATTTTGGGGATACACAATTGAAACGGCTGGTAGAATCCTTAACCTCATACCAACAAAGAAGGTTAGGAAAACACCGTAAGAAATGTGGTATGAAAAGGTTCTATCCATTTCTTATTTTAAGGTCTGGGGTTGTCTTGCCTACGTGAGGCGTCAGGTTGAGGACAAATTGGAGCCCAGGGCTGAAAGGTGCTTTTTAATTGGTTATCCTGCTGGGTCTATGGGATATTTGTTTTACAAACCTTCGGAGAACAAGGTATTTGTTGCTCGAAGGGCAGTGTTCCTTGAGAGGGAACTGCTATCCAAAGACGCTAGTGGGAGGAGGGTTGATCTTTAAGAGATTCAAGAACCTGCCAATGTAGAACCTGATGTTGGCACTAGCTCACAACCCATAAGGGTTGATTCTTAGCATAATGCTAGAGATGATGTAAACCTATTGCCTCTTAGAAGATCTGGTAGAAGTCGGCATGAGCCAGAGAGATATGGTTTTCTCATGTCTGAGGGTACTGACACGGTAGTGGTCTCTGATGAGCCTACCAAATACCAGGACGCTGTGGTGTGCCCTGAGTCTGCCATGTGGAAAGAAGCAATAGAATCCGAAATAAAATCCATGTCCGATAACCATGTTTGGGACTTGGTAGATCATGTGCCTGGGTGTAAACCCGTAGGGTCCAAATGGGTCTTCAAGAATAAGATCGGCGTGGATGGTGAGGTAGACACCTTCAAAGCCCGACTGGTGGCTAAGGGTTTCACACAAACTCATGATGTAGACTATGAGGAAACCTTTTCACCAGTGGCTATGTTGAAGTCTATCCCGATACTCATGGCCATTACCGCATTTCATGATTATGAGATTTGACAAATGGACATCAAAACCGCGTTCCTTAATGGAACACTTTCAAAGGAAGTGTATATGACACAGCCTGAGGGTTTTGTACATCCAGAGTTTCCGGATAAAGTCTGCAAGCTTAAGAAGTGCATTTATGGGCTTAAGCTAGCTTCTTGGAGCTGGAACCTGTGCTTCGACGAGAAAGTCAAAGAGTTTGGCTTCTCTAAGAGCAAGGATGAGCCATGCGTTTACATTAAAGCTAGTAGGAGCGTAGTTGTATTCCTAGTTCTTTATGTAGATGATATTCTACTTATTGGAAATGACATCCCAACTTTGAAAGGTGTAAAAAGCCTGGCTAGGGAGTTGTTTTTCAATGAAAGATCTTGGGGATGTAGCTTACATTCTTGGGATTAAAATCTATAGAGATAGATCTCACAGGTTGATTGGCTTGAGCCAGAGTAAGTACATTGACAAGGTCCTAAAGAGATTTAGGATGGAGGACTCCAATAAGGGGTTCATACCTATGTCACATGGTTTAGTGTTGAGCAAGGCTCAAAGCCCGAGTTCCCCTAAGGAACGGGAAGTAATGAGGCGAGTCCCTTATGCTTCGCCAACAGGCTCGATCATGTACGCATGTTATGTACTAGGCCTTATATATCTTGTGCATTGAGTATGAGAAGTAGATATCAAGCCAATCCTGGTAAGGCACATTGGACGGCAGGGAAGAACATTCTCAAGTATCTTTGGAGGATAAAGGAGATGTTCTTAGTGTTAGAAATATGCCCATTAATGTACGTACGCCATATGGACCACTGCTGATGATGTATGGGCCTATTGGGTCATACACCGGGGTCTAACCTGACAGCAACTTAAGTTAAAGGGACCAAACATGGCAAAAGACAAAAGTTGACATCGCAGACCGCGTTAGCGCCGCTAACTATTAGGAGTTAGCGCCGCTAACTCCTATAGGTTAGCGCCGCTACGGCTGCATGTACTTTGTGTCAAATCGCTGACAGGGCGCGTTAGCGCCGCTAACCCTTTTGAGTTAGCGCCGCTAACTCTTGGTTAGCGCCGCTAAACCCTACCAGTGCCATTTGTCATATCCACCTCTAAAATCAACCAATGCATGTGTATTTGTTTGTTTCGATGCTTGGCCGGTTGGAGGGGATATTACCCGAATCTGGACATAAGTGAATTACAAGAGAACTCATTTTTGATTTGGGTTTTCTCTCTTGAAGCTCTCTCTCTCAAAATATACATTATCTTCTTTGGTGCTACATGAGGCCAAGAGAAGTTCAAGGGAGAGGGTTGTTCTCCAGAGTTTGGTCTCGTTTTATTGCTGTTCCAGAAGTGGTTTTCGAGTAAAAGTACCATGGAGGCTTGCTAGCTCAAGAGGTTGGCGTGTTACCGGGGTATATCCCATTAGTCGATCCGCAATTTGTTCTTGGAGCTCAACACCACGAGACAATCACTTTTCTGGAGCTTAGGAGAAAGGTATAACACCTCTTTCCTTCTTTAGTTGCATTTCTTTACATAGAGTTTGGTCCATGTTCGGGATTTCTCGTTTTGTGCTTTATTTGCTTGTACCGTGGGCTTTGTTTGTTGTACCTTGCTTCCGCTGTGTTGCCCACGAGATCCCAACAGTGGTATCAGAGCCACCTCTATGTTAGATTTGCACTTGGTGGCCTGAAAATCCCGAAATCAAAATGTTTGTTTTCTGTTCGAATCGGGTTAGCGGCGCTAACTATATTGAGTTAGCGGCGCTACCTGTTTAAACTTAGCGGCGCTAACGCGCAGCTACGATTTTGGTTTTAAAAGATAAAAACAGTTTTGTTCTCGGGTATTTTGGCTATTTTATGTTTCTGGAATTTTGTTCCAGATTTGGTTTTGGTATTATAGTTACCATTATGTTTGGTTGTATGTGGTTGTTGTGAAATTGGTAACCTTGCCTTGACCTTGTGGTTGTATTTGTGTGTTTGGATGCAATTTGGTGATTTTAATCACATATGGGCTGTAATAGTTATTAATTCAGTTTTGTTTGTAATAATATTGTGGCTTGCATGCCATTTCATTCATCCGTGTAAATGTACTAGATAAATAGGAAATTATCGTGGCTTGTATGCCATTTCTTTTTCTATTGTATGTTTTGTACATTTGGATGATGACACACAAATAGGAGTCGGAAAGGAAATGGAGCGTGTCCATAGAAGCCGGTGAAGTCCATTGGAGATGGCGGATCTAGTGGGAGCTCGCATTGAAGACTTTCCGTCCCTTAGTTTGACCATGTTCTACCCGTTTTGGCTCACGGGAAGAACGCATAGGATTTTGGCAAGGGTTACCAATTTACTTCGTTTATATGCGTGTGATGTGATTTTATTTTATTCTTGCATGGTTTGCTTAGGATTCGCATGCTAGATAATTTTTCGAAATTAATAAAATCACAAGAGATTTGGTAAAAATGGTTTGCAACTCTCGCGCGCTCACATACAAGATTAACTCACCTAGTGGAAATAGGTTTTGTCACGAAACAAGTTAATCTGTAACCAAGCCGAAAACAAAAGCCCGTTTTTCATAAAACGTAAATCTTGCGCCATCCGTAAGTCGATACCACCCGAATCTAGATTTATGGGTTTTGGTTGTCGAGCTTAGCACGAGCCAACTCCCATAAACCTGTGTGGAAGGTGAGTGTGGCAAATTCACAATTTTGGTTGTCGAGCTTAGCACGAGCCAATTTTGGTGAATTTGTTACCGTATGTCTTGACGGACGATTTACAATTGCAAATTAAAATCCTTGAGTAATTGTCGAGCTTAGCACGAGTCAACCGAGAATTTTAATTTCGAATTGGTGCAAGTAGGGATCAAACATGCCAAACGACCGATGGTTGTCGTAGGATCCCGCAAGTGTCTAAGAGTTGCAATAGAGATTGCAATCGGTAAGAGGGTTATCGGCCTAAATAGCTTCATGAAGTGATCCGCGGCAACCCCGTCATGGATTGGAGTGAAATATGGTTCTTAGCCCTTGTTAAAATATTTTTCGAGGCAATATGGGTAGTTATTTTAACGAGGATTAAATCAATCAACTAATTCGTGTACTCTACTTTAATATAGGATGTCAAATCAAAACCACAACACGTCGAACTTATCACTACGTATGTTCCTACAAAGGGAGAAACTCACGAGAGTGAACTTTGTGGACTGGCTTAGGCAATTGAGGATTGTCCTACGTGCCGAGTCCAAGTTACACATCCTTGAGGAACCCCTTCCTGAACCACCTGCTACCAATGCGGAATGGGCTATCCGATACGCGTATGAAAAGCGTGTTCGGGATACGCACGATGTTGCTAGCCTCATGTTATCAAGTATGAGCTCGGAACTGCGAAAGCAATTTGAGCACATGACTGTGTATGACATGATTAACAAGCTGAAGGATGTTTTCCGACAGCAAGGTAGGCAAGAACATTATGAGTGCGTTAAAAGTCTAACCGGTTGTAAGATGCGGGAAGGCGGGAGTGTTAGTGCCCATGTTTTGAAGATGAAGTCATACATGGACCAGATGGAGAGACTAGGTTTTCCTATAGGAAGGGAGCTTGGTGTGAATTTCATACTTCGGTCTCTGCCCGCATCATATGAAAAGTTTGTAGAGAACTATCATATGCATGGAAAGGAAATATCTATAGATGAACTGCATGGAATGTTGAAGGATGTTGAATCCAACATGTCCAAGCATGAATCATCCTCATTCACTCCTGTTTTTGACTCTAAGGAACAATTTTTAGCCAAGAAGAAGAAATTGATCCCATCAAATGAAGAAGTTGGTGTATCCAAGCTTACTTCAAGTTTTGAGTCTATGGATATTGATGATATGCCTAAATAGACTCAACAAGGGTTGGTTTGCTACTTCTGCGGTAGATTTGGGGATTGGGGCCGTCATGCCTGCCCTTCGTGCCGAGAGGATATAAAACTTCTCAGAAAAGAGAGAGTTAATTTTCCTACTTAAGGTACATTCATGATTTTACTTCATTGCTATTCCTTAAATAAGCTGAGTTGTTTACCCGAGCTATAAGACTCACGTTTGTCACAAATTTATTTTGTTACAAAGTGTAGGTCTGTTCGTTGCAAGAAGGAAGAGCTTGAAGAACCGGATCTCTGAAGAAGAAATTTAGTTAATTGTCTTCTATAAGAGAATTGGGAGTCTTAAGTCTCGCCATTTATTCCAGAATTATTTATTACTTTTGAGTATGCCCTGCGTGGCTAGACTTGCTTTATTGTATGTTCTTTTGAAGATGATGGATGTTTTTGTACTATGTATTTTGTTTAAAAGATTTTTCATTATGATGGTTTCATTTCAAATTCGATCCATGTCAAAGCTTATGTGTTATTTTTGACCATTTATGGTGCTTAAATACACATTTGATGACGATGGAGATGACTTGGAATTGAAACAATTTTGAAAAATTATTTTGATATGTTTTATCCAATCAAAACTTATCCATATCATTGCATACATAAAGGCTCATTATAAGTAGTAAGGCGATCATGAAATAATTGATTCTTAGATCTAAAAGTGGTTTGGATACATTAGTATATGGCATAATCAAACTTAACCAAGTAAACAACATTTACATCGCTTGGATCCATGTGGTTAGGATCTTTGTAAAAGTTTAGCCTCGGGCTAAATGAAGGATATAAATATTGTTTATTGGACTAGGATGATTAAGAAATCCTTCACCTATGTTGGTAGGAAGGATTATAACTTGTTGGATTTTGATCACACTTATGTGGATAATCCGTACAAGTATACCATATAGAGTGACACTAGTAAGATTCTCCATCACCATCTTTATGATGGTTGTTGAGAGAATGTTTAACTAGATAAAAGGTTTGTGTCTGAAACCTGGAGGTGTTCGGAAATAACCTTAAGAAATTAAGAATCAATAAGGGCATATAGACGTAAATTCTTAGATCTATAATAGATACTAAGTTTTACTATCTATATTGGTTTAAACATGAAATGAATCATGGGTTTATCCCGTAATTCGTTTTCTCTAAGAAACACATTTTGTACATGATGTTACTTTAAACAAAACCGGATATCTTTGTTGATGATCTGGTAAAAAGCAGGCCTAAAACATGTATTCAATGTGATTGGTATACATTAATTTTTATGAACCAAGTTTTCAATCTGAAACACAACATTATGGTCAACTTAAGCATCCAATGAGATTTTGACTAGAAAGAGTACTTTGCTTATCAATCTCACAACTTAAAATTATTCATTCTACATTAAGTGGGAGATGTATGAATTATAAGTTGATGCTTGTATATTTAAGTAGTTCATCCGAGTTTTGGATAATTGTTCTTGAACTTATGGGAACCATGTTTGGTTATTCAAAAGGGAAAGAACAATTTACAAAAGCATTCCAGTGGAAGAACGTTAAACTTAAATAAAAGACCTAATGTGGACACTAGCACTTAATCAGCATAGAGATGCTGGTAAAACCTGACAATATCCATTGCTTCTTTATATCTGATGGAAATCAAGAAGGTTGTTATAGATATGAGGTTGTCATATCAGAGTAGCAACAGCTTGATGGTAAATCATTGTGATGTTACCATTCATCGGAAACATGGTGGGACCCTGTGTTCGCTACTGAATATAAAAAGTGAATGATGTACATAGATGTAATCAATTTGCTGCATCCAAGTACTTGACTTGGGTTAATCCCACACCTAAGGTGTAATCCGAGAAGGTGAAGGGACTAACATATATGCATCTATGGACAACTTCAAATACCGACTAGAGACAAAGCTTTTCATATTGATAATATGGAAATATGTTCTAGTAGTTGTGTTGAAGATAACTTGGATAAAGTGAAATATTGTTGTCACCTTACGAAAACAAGATTAGTACACTTGGATGTAAGAGACCTGTATCCTTCGCAGGATTATGTTGAGGAAATGCTTAAGGCACTTTCCGTGGGTCTTATTCATCCATAATATCCAGATTAGGTCTGGTTTATGTGGAACATTGTTGTCGCTTTGGGAAAAACAAGTATGTTCACATGGAAATATGAAGACCAAGATCCTTCGCAGGGTTAATTTGAGGAAATGTTTTGAAACATGTTCCGAGGTCTCATATATCCATTATGTCCAAATTGTGTCCATGAGTTTAGTTAGCAAAATTTTGCATCTTGTGGCTGTAATCCCGCTTTGCAAGAAAGTCAAAGGAATGAGTTTTCTAGAAAGCATAGATTAAGCCAGATACCCTTGTCAGGGCTAGTGGGAGCTTCATGTGTTCTTAGCAAAATATGCTCAATAAAATTAATGTCCTAATTTAGGGTTGTTTTACAACCTAGTGATGGAATTATTGTACTATGAGTATGAATAGAAAACATGGAATCAAGTGGATTTTAGATTCAAGAAATACTGATATATGTTCTTGATGTTCGACGAAAATAGAATTGTCTTGAGTAAGTTAGTACTGCAAGAAAATCTATACCTATGAAACTGTCAAATTTTAATCGGAGTTTTGAATATTAAAATATGTGGTGCAGATACGACATTAAGATTCAATGAGTGACGTTAACCCTATTGTGTACTTTGGTAACATTTAGGGTATGTCGACTCTAATTAACGTGAGTGTCAGTAACTCTATTATGAACTTCGGTTACAATGAGAGTATGACGACTTTGATAATCATTAGTGTCATTAATCCTATTGTAGACTTCGGTAACATTAAGGATATGACGACTATGATAACCTTGTATATGATCTCTCTGATCAACACTTTGCAAGTGGTTTAATAAGAGAATACAAAAGAGTACAAAGGGATATCGAGTAGATGATCCCATAATTAAGCCGTTGTCAAATACTAGTGATGAATTTCATACTAGGTATAATAGCATTGTCAATGCTTATGACTAGGCTAGAATATCGTTTTAGTAAATGTTTGATTTACTTATAAGCTTTGGGAACGGTAAGCAGTACTGCTAACCGATGATTGAATCGATATATAGTAGAGACTATATATACGCATGATGCGGTTACCTTCATTGGTCTTTACTGTGTTCCATCTTAGCATGTTTAACCACTTCACAGAATGTTTATACATTCTAAATTTCCACAGCCAGTCATTCTTCAAGGGAAGGAAGCTTGAATTAAGGCTGAGGTTAGGTGTTGGTTAGGCATTAATCAAGGATTGAATGCATGAAACGCAACAGTAACCTGTGCTTGAAAGGAGTTTCAAGTAACTGGAAGACCCACACCCTAGTTCACTTCATGGATCATGGTCATAGAGTGACTCGGAAGGATAATATCATTACGTCCTTCGACCCGAGATGTATGAATTGCTATAGCATGAACTTTCTTACTTTAGCCATTTCAAAACGTAGTTCGTAACTGGCTACTATAAAGGGAATAGCCAAGTAGGAGAAGGTTCACGCTATGGGGTTGTATAGTCAACGGGATTTGTTCCTCTGGTATGAGAGATATCCCTGGGCCCCTCGATGATTGGGCGCTGACACCAAAATAAGCATGGCCATGCGCAAAGGAATATTGATTTAGAATCAGATATGTCCTTAAATTTTGGTCACCACCAATCAAGATCGAGTAACATAATCGTGAACGATCAGGAGATTGATATATCAATCCATGTCTCGTGTTCACAAGGATATCGTGAACAAAAGGAGTATTGATCACTTATCAAATAGGACCTCTACGTTCTTTTTGTAGATAATGGTTTTCTGCATAAAAGCGGAACCCATACTGACTTGGGGGCATTGATGCTTTTGCTAGAGCCCGCTCTTTGTCTGTGGTTACATGGGTACGGTGCATTATGTGCAAGTGGGATTTTGTTAGAAATATGCCCATTAATGTACGTACGCCATATGGACCGCTGCTGATGATGTATGGGCCTATTGGGTCATACACCGGGGTCTAACCTGACAGCAACTTAAGTTAAAGGGACCAAACATGGCAAAAGACAAAAGTTGACATCGCAGACCGCGTTAGCGCCGCTAACTATTAGGAGTTAGCGCCGCTAACTCCTATAGGTTAGCGCCGCTACGGCTGCATGTACTTTGTGTCAAATCGCTGACAGGGCGCGTTAGCGCCGCTAACCCTTTTGAGTTAGCGCCGCTAACTCTTGGTTAGCGCCGCTAAACCCTACCAGTGCCATTTGTCATATCCACCTCTAAAATCAACCAATGCATGTGTATTTGTTTGTTTCGATGCTTGGCCGGTTGGAGGGGATATTACCCGAATCTGGACATAAGTGAATTACAAGAGAACTCATTTTTGATTTGGGTTTTCTCTCTTGAAGCTCTCTCTCTCAAAATATACATTATCTTCTTTGGTGCTACATGAGGCCAAGAGAAGTTCAAGGGAGAGGGTTGTTCTCCAGAGTTTGGTCTCGTTTTATTGCTGTTCCAGAAGTGGTTTTCGAGTAAAAGTACCATGGAGGCTTGCTAGCTCAAGAGGTTGGCGTGTTACCGGGGTATATCCCATTAGTCGATCCGCAATTTGTTCTTGGAGCTCAACACCACGAGACAATCACTTTTCTGGAGCTTAGGAGAAAGGTATAACACCTCTTTCCTTCTTTAGTTGCATTTCTTTACATAGAGTTTGGTCCATGTTCGGGATTTCTCGTTTTGTGCTTTATTTGCTTGTACCGTGGGCTTTGTTTGTTGTACCTTGCTTCCGTTGTGTTGCCCACGAGATCCCAACACTTAGTGTATGGAGGCACGAAAGAGCTTCAGGTAACTGGTTACTCTGACGCTAGGTTCCAAACCAATAGGGACGACTGCCGATTTCACTCGGGGTTCGTGTTCCTACTAAATGGTGGTGCTATATCCTAGAGAAGCTCCAAGCAAGACACTGTGGCCGATTCTACTACCGATTCGGAGTATATTACGGCCAGTGAAGCTGCGAAGGATGTTGTGTTGATGAGAAAGTTCATCCAAGATCTGGGAGTAGTTCCTAGTATTGTCGACCCTGTTAAGGTATTTTGTGACACCGAGGGTGCGGTAGCTCTAGCGAAGGAACCGAGGTCTCACCGACGTATGAGGCATATTCCGCGGAAGTATCATTACATCCGGGACATGGTCGATAGTGGAGACATTGTCATCAGCAGAGTACATACGGATAGCAATGTGGCGGATCCGTTCACCATACCATTATCGCAAGCGAAGCATGATGCTCACACACGTGCTATCGGGATTAGATTTGCTAGCGATTTGGTTTGATCTTGGATTTACATTTGGTTAGTATATTTGATGTATTTACCCTTTCGGAAACATTCAACAGTATTGTATTTATTGTATTTATCGATTATTAAATGGAGATTTAGTAATACGCAAGTAGCGGATATTTCTTTAAATCTTTACTGTGTTCCAACTTAGCATGTTTTATTATTCCCTGAATGTGTTAACATTCTAAATGTCCACAGTCGGTCATTCTTCTTGGGAAGGAAGTCTGAACTAAGACTGAGGGAAGTGATTGGTCACGTGTTCAATAGGGATTGACACACCGGGACGCAATACTTCGCCTGTACTTGAATTGTTCAAGTGACTGGACAACCCACACCTGATTTCACTTTATGGTACACGTCATGAGTAAATCAAGATGATAATATCAGTTCATCCTTATACTGGAAATGCATGTGTCTGCATCATTTTGGTTTGCTTTGTTCTAGTTGCTTTCAAACGCAGTCCGTAACTGGCTGTTATAAAGGGAGTAATTGAGAAGAGTATGATTACTGTGGTGGGTAGTGTAGTCAAAGGAATTTGTTCCTCCGTTTAGAGAGATATCCCTAGGCCCCTCGATGATTGGTCGCTGACACAAAAATGCATGGCCATGCTCAAAGCTTGCAATGATTTATGATCGATTACAACTTATATATCTTGGTCACCACCAATCTAGATCGAAAAACATAATAGTGAACGAACGGAGAATGACTAAGTACCATATCTGTTATTCACAACGGATATCGTGAACAAAAGGATGTTTGATCCCTTATCTGTAGGACCAATTCATAATAGGTTGAAGTTTGGTTTTTGCAAGGACAAAACCCATACTGAATTGGGGGCAAAGATGTCTTACTAGAGGGCCGCTCTTTGTCTGTGATGCATTGGGTACGGTGAGTCATGTGCAAGTGGGAGTTTTTTGGAATATGCCCACTGACACACGTACGCCAATTGGTCACTGCCAATGATGTATGGGCATACCGGGTCACACGCCGGGGGATGATCTTGACAACAATCCAAAATGGAGGGTTAGAAAGAATAAATAATGGTAGTTGGTAATCTGGCCAGGGTTAGCGGCACTAACCATACCGTCGCTAACTCAGCCCCGTTAGCGGCGCTACACTTAAGTGTGTAGCGGCGCTACACATGGGTGGTTAGCGGCGCTAACCTACCTGATAGATTACAACTATATTCTTTTCACCTCTTCTTTCCACCAATGCATGGAAGGCTCATCATGGACTTCTCTGGCCGGCTTAGGACATCCAAGGGGCACTATTGAGTTTATAAAAGAAATTGTCTCTCTTTTCACTTCTTGGCCATATTTGCTAACAAACACATAGAAAGCTTTAAGTGCTTGTTCTAGTGTTAGAAGAGAGAGTTCCTTGTGAGTTTCTTGGTGGATTTTTGGAGTTGTTCCATAAGCCAAGTTCAAGTGTTGGATTTGGTTCAAGGGGTGCTAGTATACCAAGATCACATATCTTCTCGGGGTGGATTTTGGTAGCACAAGGAAGGTTCAAGACTTAGAGCTTTGCACTCGTCAACTGCAGAGACATCAAGGGTATAACATCAACTCTCTCTCTTTCTGTTTTTGTTGCAAATCTTAGTTGTAGAGCTTGGTACTTCCATTGGGGTTCTTCATGTGGTTCTTTTATACTTTTAAATTACATGTTTGCTTCCGTTGTGCCAAACCACGTTCCCCAACATGTACCGCTGACAAATATCTATAAACATTTGGTCACATAACTTGTCTTGTTATTCTCTACAGGAATAAACCATCAAGTATTTATAATAGCGTTAGTATCTACCTGATGTGGCTCCCACCGCATCGAGTAGCTACGGAGTAATTTTGATATTACAAGACTTGTATATCAAAATATAAATATGCTAAAAATGGAGAAATTTAAAAACGATTATTTTAAACCTCCTATTTCCATCACGCAGAAATGTGTAATGCATATTCATAAGTTTTCAAAATCCATCTATACAATTTAATTAAATATTGAAAACTAGCTGCTAGGTCCCATGTACTGAATTCCAATAGAACTAGCATGTCTCTCATGCTTATCTCTTGCAAGCGCTATAGTCAAGGGATCAACCACGTTGTCATCTGTTGGTATCTTGCATATCCTCACATCTCCCCTTCCGATGATCTCTCGGATGATGTGCTACTTTCTAAGTGCGTGCCTTGTCCGCTGGTGATCTTTTGGTTCTTTTGCTTGCGCTAAAGCTCCGATGTTATCACATAATATATCAATCGGTCTAGAGATACTTGCGACAACTCTTAGATCCGAGATAAAATTCCCCAGCCAAACCTCTTCCTTTGCCGTATCATTTGCCGCAATGTACTCAACCTCTGTAGTTGAATTTGCTACCGTATCTTGCTTCTGGATTTTCCAAGATACAGCTCCTCCGTTTAGGGTAAAGATAAACCATGACTACGACTTAAAGTCGTCTTTGTCCGTCTGGAAGCTCGCATCTGTGTAACCAGTTATCTGATTTCATCCGTGCTTCCTCCAAAGACAAAGAACATTTATTTTGTCCTTCTCAAATATTTGAGAATGTTCTTGACATCCACCCAATGGGATTCACCTGGATTTTGCTGATATCTACTCGTAAGGCTTATGGAGTAAGCAACACTCGCTTTTGGTAAAACCAAACTCTTTGATACGCTCATCAAAGTGCAAGTTCCAGCTCCTAGATGCTTGCTTTAATCCATAAATAGATTTTAGCCATTTGCATACTTTTCCTGGATTCTTGGAATCCTCAAAACTGTCTGGTTGTGCCATATACACATCCTCTGTTAGTTTCCCGTTAAAGAAAGCGGTTTTGACTTCTATTTGCCATATCTCATAATTGAAATATGCAGATATTGCCATAAGAAGGTTTCATCATAATCAATACCATAAGTCTTAGTGTAACCTTTCGCAACAAATCTAGCATTAAAAGTATGCACATTTCCTTCCATGTCTGTCTTCTTCTTGAAGACCCACTTGCATCCAACAACATTACTGTGTTGTGGCAAGTCTACTAACTCTCAAACTTGGTTGTCATAAATGGATTGCATCTCCACCTTCATGGCGTCTAACCATTTGTCAGACTCACTGCCCGACTTAGCAACCCCGAAGGATGTGGGTTCATAAAATTTCCCTTCTTCTTGAGCAATTAGAAATCCTAGATATCTATTTGGCTCGTTCCGAATCCTACTGGACCTGCGAAGGTCATGTGTGTCCACTTCCTCCTTAACCATAGACTAGGGTTGGGATTCAACAATTCTCTGTTGAATTACTGGTTCCACAATTGGTGGAGGCATACCTTCATTTTCTTCAATTCCTTGAAGATCTATTTCTTTTCTAGCAGTTTCTTAACTTCGAAACTTGTCCTCCAGAAAAGTTCCTGACTGAGCAACAAAAACTTCGTTCTCATCAGGATTATAAAAATAGTACCCTAAGGTTTCCTTATGATAACCCACGAAGATACACTTGTCTGATTTGGGTTTGCGTTTATCCGAGAATGTAACACCCTAAAATAGGGTCTAGTTGTAAAGTGTTGTACCTTGTGTTTGTTGACTTGTACGTTGACTTTAGTCTAAGTTGTTTTGTTGTTAATTGTTGTTATTTGTCATTTTAAATGTTGTTTTGTGGCTAACGTTGGAAAGTGTTAGAAATAGATAGAGTTGGTTATATGTTAAACGGTTTTAAGTGATGATTCCGAAAATATCCCCGTTAGTTAAAACGGGTAAACCTAAGTCGTGTTGTAAGTTGAATAAGGGAATGAAATACCCGTGTTTTATTAATTGAACAACCTAAGTCGGTTTGTGTCCTCTTTATCTCCAAGAGATACACAAACACATACTACACACATACATATTCACGTACAAACACACACACACACCAAGTCTTTTCATGTTAAAGTGGAAGGAAATCAAAAGCAAAGCCTTCATCTACTAATTCTAGCTACTGATTCAGAGTTTTGTTGCTGATCTGGTGTTGTCTTCTTGCTTCCTTGTATGTGTTTTTAGTTATGAAATCTAGTTTTGAGGTTTTGAAAGAGAAAGGTTGAATTAAAGCTTGAATTGATCACCTAGTGTTGGTATGATGTAGGATTTGTGTTAGTGAGTTCATAATGATGTTAAATAACATGTAGGAACACTTAAATCTGAATTTTAGTCGATTAGAAGTGTTAAAAATGGGGGTTGTAGGTCTGTTTTACGAACAGGGGATGAAAAATCGTCACTGGTCTGTAACGAGTGCCCTTGCCGCCGTAAGGGAAATCCCTTGCTACCCCAAGGGGGTGTTTTTAAGAAAATCCCTTGCTGTCATAAGGGTAATCCCTTGCGACCGTAAGGGGGTATTTTTAAGAAAAGCCTTTGCTGCCGTAAGGGGTGTTTTTCATAAACAGTTACCAATTTTTATGTAATTCGTGTATTGAAGCGTGAGATATTTCTTGCGGCCGTAAGCAAAGGTGTTTGCGGGTGCAAGGCATGTACCTTGTTGTTTGCCATCTACGGATGATGGAAATGACTATCTGGGGGTAAGCACATAGCCTACGGCCAAAAGCACCCACAGAACCAAGCTTGCAGGCCTAAAGAGTTGTCCTTACGGCCAAAAGTCATGGTGGGATAGGAAGCACCCTGGCGGGCGTAAGGGGATCCTTTACGGCCATAAGGAGGGTTTTGTTGGGATCCTTGCGACCATAAGGGTCCCTGATTGCAGGTGCAAGCAGTGGACCAGAACATAGTTGCTTGTTGTTGTTGTGTGATTAAGTAGAACCCAGTGTTGTAACTGTTAAGCGTTGACTGAGCCTGCACATGATTGTGTTAGGTATATCTGAGACTCTGAGGATTCCGCACATTATATCTATCTTCTCTGACACCCAGGTGAGTACCGGTTTTCCCATGAGGCTCAGTAAGTAGAGTGATCTGTTGTTTGTTGGAAATATGTTGTTGATGTTGCTTACGTGCATATATGAGGTATGATATGCTATGTTTCCATGTGCAATGCCATGCTATGTTGTATTGCTTGTTGACTGTGAAACTCATGCGTATTGTTGGACCCGATACAGGTCAGTTGTTGCTTGTTGCTTGTCCGGACAATTGTTGCTTCATGGTTGAAGTCAGCTGAGTAGGCTGGATCCTCGAGTTGTTGTTCGGGATCGACGGGGGGCTCGGGGACCCATACTGAGTTTCAGGTTCTGCAGAACCGCCGTTCTTCAACGTGTGTTGGGATTTTGGCTTACGATCAAGATCCGAGTTGACATGACACCTTAACGCGCTGGGTAGACTGCTCTTCGCTCCCCAATCAGTGCGGATGGTTATAGCTGATACACCCAGTTGGATTTGTTGTTCGAGGCTCTTCACCCTGCGAGATATGACTCTTACTGAGACGTTGGCACTCCGCGATGTGATAGGATAGCTTTGTGAGTGAAAGGATTGTGTGCAGGGATAGTGTACACGTGTCATCACATCCGTGGACACTATGAGTCACTAAAGGGTCACTAAAGTGTCATCACTTCTGCACTTATAGCATCTCCTTCTTCCATTGATTACAGGAGGTAGAGAGTCTAACAATCCTTGTGAGAACTTACTCTTAGTCTTAGGATTGTAAGTGGTGGATAACTTTTAAACTATCTTTGCAAGTTGATTCACTTGATGATCACTGACTTTGGAATTACCTTTGTCAGATCTTTGTTTGTTATCCTTAGAAGTTTGACTAACAACCTTCTTCTCCATGACTTTGGATTTACCTTTGCCATGGTGACTGGACTCACCAGTTTCAACAGGTTTGGACTTACCACTGTTGATCTTCTTGGACTTACCAAGATCTACAACTTTGGACTAACCATTGTTGTGATTTGACCTCTGAGTTACAGTGGTCTTCCTATTCTTGTAACTTCTCTCCGAGCCATATATAGAATTTTGTCTTTTGAAAGGATTTCAATTTAGCCTTTCTATGACAGAAGTTCTCTGAATAGGCTGAGTGTCTAATCTGTCCAGCACAGACTTACCATGTTGTTTGGATGTTGAGCACTCATTTCCATGATCTTTAGCCTTTACAAACTTATTGTATATAAGGTTTTGATCATGTTTCTTCTCTGAGGCTGACTTCTGATACTCAATAAATTGTCTATCCTCCTCAGAGTCTGTACTTGCTATCTCATCATCAGCTACATAAGCTGCTGTGTGGTAGTCACCTCCAAGTACAGCCTTTACCTGTTTAGGTATTTGTTGGTTTATGCACTTTTCAGCAAGCTTTGATGACTTACACCAAGACTCAGTGACCTTTTGAAGCTGGCCAGCTTTGTCTTTAGCTTTCTGAAGTTCTTCACTTAGAAGTTTGTTAATGTGTCTTTGACATTCAAGATCACATTGTGCTTTCTTACCATCATCAATGAAAGATTGATTTTCCTTAATCTCATCTTTCAATTTAGCTATCTTAGCTTTGACGTCATTTTGAGACTTAAGGCTGGTCTTGAAATCATTCAGCAGATAATCAAAAGCAAGACCCTTTTCTTCATCAGTGTAAGAGTAGAAATTACTGACCTTATACATGGAAGCAGGATCCCAATAAATGAGCTTGCTGTTTTCCTCAGCTTCCTTCATGTCAGCTTAAAAGATTGATTCGGACTGACCATAATCAACCTCATGTAATTCTAACTCTTCATCTTCTTGAGCCATAAGACATACATCATCATCTGAGGTGGATGATTGTGTATCCCATGTTTCAGCATATAACCCTTTTGCACTGGGTTTGTCTTCTGGCTTTCCTTTCTTGAGCTGAGTATATTTCTTCTTGTACTTATCAACTTGGTGTGCTCTCGACTGCGGGTTTTTCTTGTTATAAAATTCTGGGACACAACCTCATTTTAAATTTATAAAAACGATGTTACTAAGCAGATACAACACACGACTCAGGCAAGTATAACCTGGTCAATAGTAGTATAGACTCGGTAAGACCGGATATCGTTCCACCAGGACAGGAAGCTACCAATACTTAAGTCTCATTGTTGTTTGATCAGCAGAATTAATATAAAGCAAGTGACATAATGAACTAAATTAATCAAGAACTACAGTAACAAACATAAACTAACACCGAAGGCAAACAGTAAGATAACAGATCACTTAGGCTATCGAATCACTGAGACTAATCATGGCAATAACACAATAAAACACATAATATGAAGACTTGAATAGATTGAGCGCATAGCATGTTGTTCTAATACTCAACAAAACCACATTATCATGCAAGAACCAGCACTCGAGTTATCAAGACTCAGATTCAACACTCAAACATGATCAGGCAAGCAACGGCATATCAGAATTCAACTACAGATCCACCAGATCGCGTCCAAATCAGACTATAAAGACAAACATCTTTTCAAATGAAATGTCCAGTAGTCCTTAGAACCCAAAAAGGTGTCAAAGCAGTTAAAATGGTTAAAACAAGCAAAAACAGCACACTGTGGTAAAAATTCCTCCTACGGGCGTATGAATTTCTTCCTACGGTCGTAGGAGGTGTACTGTCCTACGGTCGTAGGAATTTAATCTCAGTATGACAAAAGGCATTCTAATATAACAGTTTAATCTAACATATGACAAAACAGTTTAATCTAACATAAAGGCATTCAACAAGAAATTACAATCTAGACTTTAATCTCAGATCATAAACACATGTAAATTGGTACAATGGGGTCACAAACTCCTCTAAACTCAAACCTCACAATTAAGGGATTTTAATATTGAGCCACATGATTACTAAAGATATGAACATTTTAAACCTAACATTTCTAGTATAGCCAACACTTCTTAAAACATGAATCATGTGATATGCACATTGAACACTAAGACAAGCATAACAAAGGCATACATGTGAGTTCATTTCACCATCTAAACATACCAACAAACATCTTTGTGAATCCTTTAATTATTAGTAGCATGTTTAATCCATAAATACACCAAATGACAAGATTTTCATCTACAATCACAAGGCATACATAAAACCAACATATGAATAAAATGACCAATAATGGATGAACCTGAAATGATTTAAAACGTATCCCAATAATGATATCTAATGACAACCATACAAGATGTATCATTTATAATAACAAGCTTAACATGGAATTAATAAAATCAACAATCATCATTGAATATCCACATGCTTAAACATGAAGGAGTTATCCTATACACATTATCACATATGAACATGGTAAGATTAGACATACTAAGTTGATAAAACACATTTGTATTCAAGATCAAACATGCATACTTGAATCAAGTCAACATAAAAGTCAAATATATTGCCATAACTAGCCAAGAATCATCTTGGCCCAAGTGAAATGAGTTTAGTTATCCATATACATCAATATTAAAACTACAACATCTGGAACACATGGGTACATGATTGAAATAAGAAATTGAAAGAGTATACCCAAGCTAAGTAATGATAAAACTAAGGAATCCAAGCCTTCAATTCCAAGCTCTCCACCTTAGAATCACCAAGAGAAGTCCCCTGGAGTGTTAGGGTGTTTAGAGAGAGTGTTTGGGGGTGTTGGACCAAAATATGGTGAAAAATCCGGACTCTTGTGCAAATGGCATATTCTGTCATTTAACTTGCTATAACAGAACTTCGTACGGCCGTAGGAAGTATCCTCTACGGCCATAGGATGGCTAGAACAGAGATTCTCCACACGTAATACTCTGTTGCCAATCCGACTCACGCAAGAGTCTGCCAGGAAATGATTACTTTGGATAAGGGGCTCCTACGGCCGTAGGGATATATATCTACGGCCGTAGGGTGTCTTTTTAACCCTTCTAGAAGAATAACTCCTACGGCCGTAGGAAATAGCTTCTACGGCCGTAGGGGGTCTTTTTCACCAATCTTCATTTTTCTTCTATTCTTCCCTTGTTTTGCCCCATTATCTTACTTAAAGCTCTTTTTAACCTGCATGGTGAATGTTAAGCATATTAGATCAATAATAGGAGTAATCACCTTATATTTGGGCTAAGTACGGGGTATTCTAGCATGTAAAACATGCATAAAAACGCATATATCAAACTCCCCACACTTAAGCTTTCCTTGTCCTCAAGCAAACTCTAATGCAATAGCTAAAACTAAAGAATTTCTAAAAGCAGCAAATTAGTGCAAACATGTATCATTCCGACATAGAAGAGATCTAAAAGCATAACAAACAGCCAAACACAGCAACGAAAACAAACTTCCATGAAAAGCAAATTTAACCACGAATAGATGAATTATGACAAGTGTTTGACTTCATACCTCACCGGAGATCACTCTAGCACTCAATGTGTATCAGGGTTAAGTGTATAAGTGCAGGTGTGCTAGATTGAAGCAAAGATTAGCGTAAGCTTGATCATAGATCACATCTCCACCAATTAACATAAACATGTGCAATTATCAAGAAGACTTTGTTTGGGTTGTAACGTGGCTAGGGCTAAGGGTAGGAATGGGAATATATAAAAGTGGCTGAAATAGAATCCAGAAATCAAGTTCGAAACCGTCTAAGCTATTATTTTTTGTGAGAATACAGCTCATCAAGTAGAAATGGAACCAGAATTCTCTGAAAGATGGCTAACAACCATGTAATACCGACAAAGAACTACTACTCAATGTATGACAGGCTCAAAACTAGCCAAGGAAAGCATGCCAAGTAACTGAATTTCTCATTTTTCTCATTTTCTAATTTTTTTTGGATTTTCTCAGAAAACTCAACTGTATGCAGCATAACTAGAACAAACCAAGGGACATATGTATTTTTCATATCCAATTAATCGGTGCATGAAAAACTGATGGACAAAATACAACGGAACTAAGCAGCATGAATCGGGTCAAACTGACTCTGGAAACTTAAAAATAAAATAGACTAAAACAGGATAAACATGGGTAATGAAATGAAAGGCTTAGGCTCAAATTGGATAACTAGGGGTAAATATAGAAATTGGCTAAAAACAAAAGTATATAGGCTGAATTGGGGTTTCCTAGTGCTTCTATCACTTAACTGGAACAGTTTAGTTCATGATCTCGACATGCATACTAGTAAGCAAGTTCTACAATCAAAGCAACAATCAGCAAATAAGTGGGCAATTCCATGAGCTAATCATGTAAGAAATTAAGTGTAGTGGCTCAACTGCTCAGGAATGCATATCGGGTGTGGCTTGTGCAATTGAAGTCAAACAATTGTTAAAACTCAAGTATTTGTGCAAAATCTACTTCATAAAAGCTGAAATGTCACTTGTTTAAAGTCTATCATGCGAGAAGATCTAAACATGTCCAAAATGATAAAATTTTGCGAAAAATTTACGCCTAAATCAATTCTAAGGTTTAAAGCATAGTTAGTATACAAGAGTTTTCAACAGGACACATAATAGCAGGCATGTTATATTATTCCCCTCCCCACACTTAAAAGTGTACATTTTCCCCAATGTACTAATAGTAAGCGATAAAGTGCGAGAAAAGAGCTTTAAAAACTCCCTGAACAGCAGTTGTGTGTCTGCAGTTGATAAACTTCGAAGGCGTTGGCTTCCTCCCCACACTTAAGCTAAGCTGCCAAGATATCACGAATATTATTTGCAAAACAACAACTCAACCAAAAGTGAAATATAGAGAAAAAGGAACTAAATACAAGAAAAATATATCCGAATATGTACAAGTGTTTTGATGTCATACAGATAGACAAAATAAAATACATGAACATCAAACACATCAAAATGTGGCATGTACTACAACATAACAAAATTGTACAACCAAGCTAATCTAGAAATACACAAAAAGATAACTACTAGACTATCCCCAAAATATAACTACGGCGGAGGCGGGTGCGAAGGCCCGACTTCATCAGTGAAGTCCCAGAGCCTCTGCAGATAGGCTGGCGACGGTGGCAACTGCTGTGAAGATGAAAAAGTGTCTGCCGCAATGAGCTGCATCATGCTGATCATATACTGACGGTGAGCCTCGGCATGTGCAAACTCAGCTCTCTGTATTTCTCTAGACTCCCGCTGCATCTCGCGGATCTCAGAGACTGACCTCTCCAACCTCTCAAGCCTAGCCTGATAATCTCTCGTATAAACCTGGGCTGGCTGCTGTCGGGGAGGTGGTGTCGTCCCAAAGAGCACCTCAATTGTAAACTCAGGGGGTCCCTGCTCTGGGGCACCTCCACCGCCTACTCCCTCCTCTACTGCTCCTGCTCCTGCCTCTCCAACACCTACTGCCTCCTCCTCGACCACCCTCGGTAGCTCCCAAACAGTGCCGTCCGGATTCGTCAGACGCATCCGGTTCTCTATCCTAACAGCGACCCTCATGCGCTGCAGGACTACTAGATCAATCGGAGTAGCACGAGCAGAGCAGGCGAGATCATCAGTAATCTCTCCAGTGAGGAGGCCCATAGCCTCGGCTAAGATAGTCACATACCCCCCTCCATAGATAGCCTGAGAAACACGGGAGGTACGGATGTGGAACAGAAAACGGTCCATGTTGGAGTATGCCCACTGACGCACGTAAGCCATTAGGATCACTGCCAATATAGTGTGGGTATATTGGGTCACACGCCGGGGATCAATCCTGACAGCAATGAAAGATGAGAGACTAAAAGTGTTAAAGTGGAGAAGTTGGTGTGCAGGAAGATTACGCGACGCGGTACTTGTTAGGGTACGCGGCGCGGTGCATCCGCGGCGTGGAAACCTACGGGTATGCGGCGCGTAAATTCGTCTGTCAGCATGAAACTTTTGGCTCCACCTCCTTTTTGGGCCAATGAGAGGTGTAGCTTTTGCTAGCCGGCTTTGGGTAACTAAAAGGGCACTTTATAGAGATTATTTCCTGATTTCTTTTAATCTCTCTTATTCATTCATTCTTCTTGCTTCTTGGCTACATGGTTTCTTTCACACACACTTAGAGTTCATGAGAGCTTTATATTAGAGTGGGTGTGGGTTTTGTCCAGGAGATAAGGGATGATTGCTGTTCTTGTTGTGGATTCAAGGCTTTGAAGTCCACACAAGCTTGCTAGTACTTGAGGATTGTCAAAACCCGGGGTAGACTTGCAATAGAGGGAAGCTCTTTTGCTTTCTTGTCAACACCATCTTCTTCAACAGATTGCTGGAGCTAAGGAGAAAGGTATATCTTCTCTTTCTCTGTGTTTTACATGTTGCAAATACTTGTTATAGTGTTTAGTCCATTTTGGGGTTTTTATGCTTTGCATGTTAGTACATTTGGCATTGCATGTTGTTCCCTTGCTTCCGCTGTGTTCCCAGAACCCCAACAGTGGTATCAGAGCCACCTCTATACTGTATTTGCACATGGTGGCCTGAAAAACCCGAAAATATGTTTTTGGTTTTCTGTCCAGTGGATTTCCGCGGCGCAGAACTCTTGTGGTCACGCGGCGCGGAAAATGACGGGATGAAATTTGGTTTCTGCTAGGATGGTTACGCGGCGCGGGACTTTTGCTGGGTCCGCGGCGCGGAATTTGCCTGGGCAGAATCTGTTGCTTTTTGTTAAAAGAAATTTATTTTGGGGTTTTTGGCACTAAATTTTGGTTTCTGGATTTTTTGTCCAGAAATTAAAATTTGGTTTTTGTAAGTGGCCTTGTATAATGGTTGGTGTATTTATATGTGGATTATTATTTTGGCATGAAAATGGTAATTGCATATACTTACATTATGTATTTATGAATATGTTTCATCAAAATGGTTTGGTGTTACTAAGGCATAAGTACATGGGATTTTTAGTGCCTTGAGTGTTTTGTAAAAATCTTAACCATTATACATAAGTTTACATGGTTTTGTGTGGCATACCATGTTGTTGTTCATTAGTGAACTTGGTTGTTTGTTCTTGTGATGTTGGTAACCATAGTTATGCCCTAGACCTTGTGGATGTTTGGTTATGCTTTAATTATTCATTCTTTTGGTGACTTTAAGTCACATGGTTTGTAATAATTAAATTTATTTATTTGGTATGTAATTTTGTATATGTGGCTTGCATGCCATTTAAATATTCCATATTATGTATTTGTACAAGAAGTTAGGAATTGTGGCTTGCATGCCATTTATTTCTTTTTCTATGTAATTGTAATATGGAGCAACTATCGGGAGTCAATGAAGTGACGTCTTGGCGAACACGAATCCTAGAGGCCCAGTGGAGGTAGCGGGTTTAGTGGGAGCACATCCGAAGTCAAGGCTTTTGGTCCTTAGATGACTTTGTTTTACCGTAGTGGCTCACGGGAAAACGCATAGGTTTTAGGGGCATGGTTACCAATTTGATTTTTGCGTGTGATGGTTTTATTTATTGTTTATGCATGAGTTGTAGGACTATTGCATGCTAGACAATTTTGTAAATAATAAAACCCAAGAGTTTTTAAAGATGGTTTAACAACTCTCGCGCGCACACTCGATTAACAAACGGATTTAACGATGGTTTAGTATCCGATTAGTGAGAACTTTTGGTTATTGTCACTTTTTGTTAATCATACTCAAAATGGTTTTTTAACCGGAAAACAAAATCCCGTTTTCTAAAATGTAAATCGCACACCAGCCATAAGATGACACCACCCGAATCTAGCCGTGTAAGGGTTGATTGTCGAGCTCTAGCCGAGTTAGCCTTTGCATGAGCTGTGTGGAAGGTGCGTGTGGCAACTCGCAAGGTCGATTGTCGAGCTCTAGCCGAGTCGATTTTGGGCGAGAGTACCACCGTGTATCTTGATGGTTGATTTACAATTTCAAATTAATATTTCATATGGTCATCGAGCTCTAGCCGAGGTCATGTAAAATATTACTTTGGGATTGGTGTGGAGGGATCAAACATGCCAAACTTGGCACAATGGTTGACAAGTAGGATCCCGCAAGGAACTAAGAGTTGCAATAATGGATTGCAATCGGTCAATGGTTGCCGGCTTAAATAGCTTTGCCACATGATCCGCGGAAAACCCGTCATGGTGCAAGGTGAAATAGGGTTCTTAGCCCTTGTTAAAATAGTTTTTTTTCTTATAAACATGGGGTAATTATTTTTACGAGGATTTCAATCAAACTAACTAAAACTACTCTGCTTTCATAGATGACGTCGACTAGTATCAACAACACCAACTTCATGTTACGTATGTTTCTTGAGAAGGAGAAACTCGATGGGAGTAACTTCATGGATTGGTCTAGGCAATTATGCATTGTCCTACGACACGAAGGCAAGTTACACACCATTGAGGAACCCCTTCCGGAAGCCCCTGCTACCAACGCAAGTAGGACTATTCTTGATGCGTATAATAAACGCGTTAAGGACACCAACGAGGTATCTTGTCTCATGTTAAGCATGATGATCCCTAACTTGCAAAGGCAATTAGAGGATCTAAATGCATACGATATGATGTTTGAGTTGAAGGATATGTTCCAACAACAAGCAACGCAAGAACGATATGGGTGTTTAAATGAACTACTTGGTTGCCGGATGCAGGATGGTGAGAGCATAAGCATTCACGTGCTTAAGATGAAAGCACTTGTGGAACGCTTGGAGAGGCTAGGATTTACCATTGAAAGGGAAATGGTGGTGGATATTGTTCTCTGATCACTCCTACCATCATATGAGCAATTCATTATGAATTATCACATGCATGGTATGGATAAATCCTTAATGGAGCTTCATGGCATGCTGAAGACTTTTGAGTCTAACATGGTCAAAAGTAAGCTTACCTCGTCCACTCTTACTAAGGCTACTGGAAAGCGAGCTACCTAAAATGGGAAGCTTGGTTCTACTAAGCTCACCATGTTCATGGAGTCGAAGGGCAATGAGATTGCGCCTCAAGATGAGACTCCTAATGGGGAAGTTTGCTACTTTTGTGGAAAGCATGGAAATTGGCGCCGCCACGCCTGCCCTAAGTGCCTTGAAGAGCTAAGGATGCACAAGATGAGAAATATTGGCTCCAAAGCTTAAGGTACATTCATGATCAAACTCTACTACTGTTGGGAAATTGGCTAAGTCATTGAAACTGTTATATATGCAAATATAAAAAATGATTAAGACTGTTAATAAGTGCTGGGAAAACAGTTCAAAACTGTTAGAAGAAGTATTGAAGAAACAGTTTAGAACTATTAGTTGAAATTGTGAAGACAGTTGTAACCAACAGTTGCTGTGAACTTTAAAGCTATTATATAGAGTTCATAACTGTTAGTACAAACTACTACAACTGTTTCAAGACCTTGAAGCTGAAGACTGTTAGAAGAACCAAGAACTGTTGTATTCATTAAACAGTTTCTGTTGAGCTAAATATGGAAAAACCCTATCTTTGAAGATATCTCGAAATACTTTGAAGATCATCAAGATTATCTCAGAAGATAGAAGATTACCTAACTGTCAGAAAATCAAGGAAAATCAAGGAGTATATATATGCTAGATTAGAATTCATAATTTGTACTTACTCATTGATTATATTTTTGCATTCGTTCTTCAAGTTGTAATTTACTTTCTGAATAGTGCTAAGCCTCTAAGTTTCTCGTTGAAACCTAAGAACAATCTGTGTTCTTCGTCTAACATAATAAGTTAGATTGGGGGTGAAGTTTGCTATTGTAATCGTTCTCATTGATTAATAAAATTACTGTTTGATTGAATCTCTTTGTGATCAAAATCTTCTTTAATCAATTAAGTGTGATTCCGCAACTTCTTAGTTGATTGTGATAATAGTTAAATATTAACTTTTATTCAACTTTGATTTGTTATTCAAAAGTTAGTTCTCGTTATTTGATATAATCTATATCCGATCCTGACAAGTGGTATCAGAGCCTTATCATTAAGGTTCCTTTGATCACCTGTTGAAGGTTTTTGCATTACTTTGCTTTATTTTTCAAAACTGTTTTTCAATCAATTTGTTTCAATGGATTCGGGAGGTTCTTCTGATAACAATGGGTCTTGGTCCAACATTCGTGTTCCCATGCTCAAACCATCTGATTTTGAGATGTGGAAACTAAGAATTAAGCAGCATGTCCAACTAATGGACTATGCTGTTTGGCAAATCATTGAAACTGTTCCCACTAATCCCATTGAACTGGATGAAAATGGAAAACCAAAGAAGAAACCACCACCAAAGACAGATGCTGAAAAGAAGGATAGAATGATTGAGATGAAAGCCCTCAGCATCCTCTAGGTTGCAATTCCCAATGAGTATCAACATCAATTCAAGAAATTTGATGATGCTCATGAACTTTGGAATGCTCTGGAGAAGAGGTTTGCTGGGAATGCTAGTTCTAAGAGAAACCAAAGAGATCTTCTTAAACAAGCCTATGAGAACTTCACCAGTGGGAAGAATGAGAGTATCACCCAAATCTTTGATAGGTTTTACAAACTGGTGAGCCAACTGGAGAGTGCTAAGGTTAGGCTTGATCAATATGAGATAAATAGAAAGTTTCTTAGGTCTCTAGGTGATGAATGGACTGTGTTTGCTGCACAATGGAGGACTAAGGATTCTCTTGAATACATAGAGTTAGATGATCTCGATAATAGTTTGATAGTGTTTGAGGGAGAGATAGAGGGAAAAAGAAAAACTGTTGTTCCTAGCCACAATGCTGCTCTCCTGTTATCCTCAGGTATGGAATCAAACCATTCTTTAACTAACTCTTTTGAAAATTGTGCAGGTACTAGTTCTGCTGTTGGACTAGATGTGAACACTCCAGATGCTGTTCTTGAAGCTTTTCTTGCCAGCCATGCACATTCAACCCTTACCAATGAGGATCTTGAACAAGTGCACCCTGATGATCTTGAGGAGATGGATCTCAAATGGCAGATGGCCATGCTTACTGTTCGAGCCAAGAGGTTCATCAAAAGGACTGGAAGGCAAAACATGAATTTCAGAGCTGATGACAAGGCTAGATTTGACAAGTCAAAGGTGAGATGCTTCAAATGTCAACAGCTTGGCCACTTTGCAAGAGAATGCAGATCTGGTGGACAAGTCCAGAATCAAGGTCAGAGGCCAACTCAGAATCAAACTTCCTCAGCATTGGTCTCACAAGAAGGCCATGGGTTTGATTGGAGTGATCAAGTAGAAGAGGCTACAAACAATAAAGCTTTGATGGCATTGACTGACTCCTCCATCAAGATAGATTCACCAGAATCTGAGGACATACATGTATCTTCTAAACTATGTCCTGGTGAATGTAGAGCTATTGTTAAGAGGTTTAGAGAACACAATAAGAAAGTATGTGCTGCTCTAAGTAAAATGGAGGAGAGAAGGTATGATGAGTATACTGCTGTGATAGAAGATCTTGAAAAGAAAATTAAAGACTATCAGGCTAATGAACTGCAAATGGACTATGATAGAAAATATCATAAGTGGGAGAAAGAGCAGTTTCAAGATGAGATTGATAGTCTGAAAAAGAAATTGGTGGAAAAAGAAAGCAAGGTGGATGAACTCACAAAGAAATTGGAGGGTGTGGACATTGATCTTGGAATGTTCAAGGAAGCAAACCTTAAGCTTGAAACTCTGCTACAATCTCAAGTGAGAGACAAGGTGAAAACTGGACTTGGATATAAGGAAACCCCACCTCCATATAATCACAACTACATAACTCCCATGTCCGATGTAGCTGATAGGTATGTTAATGAATCATTACCAGAGGAACTGAAGTCAGCTAATCCACCATTTGAAAGTGATGAGGAAGGATTTGTAGAGGAAGTAAGTGATGATGAGGGAGTTGTGAAGAAAGATGAGGTGATTCCATATGAAAATCACATCTGTTGTGAACCCATACCCACTAAACCATCTTTCAAGCCTGTGGTGTTTGTAAAAGCATCCACAGAACCCCTCACCACTGAGCCAACACCTTCAAAAGCTATCCAAACCATAAAAAGTTTCACAACTGTTGCCAATAATCCCCATCTTTACACTAACAGTTCTAAAAAGAACCCAAACAGTTCTAAGCCAAAAAGCCCAACTGTTAGTACAAAAGCCAAAGGAAAGGAGAAAGTTGGTGAGGTTGTGTATGCAAGGAAGAAGATGGAAGCTTCAAAATCTCAGGCTAAACCCAAGTCTAAGAACAGGCATACTGAAATGTCTGCATGCACATGCCAAAAGCATGGTGTCCAAAAGTTTCCTCAATCTGCAGCTGTTAGAGGAAATCAAAGAAATAGGAACCAATTCTGGTCACAAAGAACTGGTTTACCTATTGTGAAAACCAAAAAGTGCTACATCTGTGGGAGATCTAATCATTTAGTTCAAGATTGTTACTATAACCGACAGACCAATGACACTCAAAACAAAAGTCCCAAAAGACAAAATAACAGTACTAAAACTGTTAAGTCAAAGTAAAAAAGCAGTTCTAAAACTGTTAAATCAAAACAGGCAAACAGTTCTACAACTGTTACATCTAAACCAACTAACAGTTCCAAAACTGTTTTAACAAAACCAAAAATTGTTGGTTTGGCTTGGATGAAAATTCAAAAACAAACTGATTCTGGAGAGGGTAAAACTGTTCTTCAAACTGAAAATCAAAAGGAATCACAAGTTGATTCATCTGTTTTACCAACTCCACCAGCTGTTTGTTCAAAGGTATCCACTGTTAATCACAACAGTTGGGAACCACATGTTCTTACAAAGTATTCCTCACACAAATTAGAGAAATCTAATTTGGATGAAATCAAAAAGAACCAAACTCTGTTTAAGTACTATGACTTAAATGGTGTACCCAAGACCTGCATGGCCTGGGTACTTCCTGCTACTAACTGATTTTATTTGTGCAGAGCATTCATAGGGCCAATCATGGATCTATCTGGCATGTGGATAGTGGATGCTCAAGGCACATGACTGGAAATCCACACTGTTTGAAGAATTTCAAAAGCATCAATGGTGGATTTGTAGCATTTGGAGGAAATGCTAAGGGAGGAAAAATCACAGGTAAATGAGCTGTTGAGGCATGTACACTTACATTTAATGATGTTTTCTTTGTTGAACATCTTAAGTACAATCTGTTAAGTGTATCTCAAATCTGTGACAATGGAAACAAAGTTTTGTTTACAGATTCAGAATGCATTATTCTTTCAAAAGATTTTAAACTAAATGAGAAGGATGTTCTTTTGAGAACACCTAGAAAAGATAATGTATACTGTCTAGATACACAAAAGATTGCTAAACAGAATCTGTTAAGCTGTTTACTCTCAAAGGCATCTCATGATGAGTCTGCCATTTGGCATAGAAGGATGTGTCACATGAATTTTAAAACCATGAACTTGTTAGCTAAAAACAGTTTGGTAAGAGGTTTGCCCCAAAAAGAATTCTCCTGTGATGATCATTGTGTAGCCTGTCTCAAAGGCAAGCAACACAAAACTTCTTATAAGACCAAAGAAGTTTCTTCTATTACTGCACCTTTACAATTGTTACATATGGATCTTTTTGGTCCTACATCTGTGGTGAGTATAGGGAAGAAAGCATATTGTTTAGTCATAGTTGATGATTTCACCAGGTTCACATGGGTTCAATTTCTTAGAACTAAGGATGAAACTGCTGAGTTAGTTAAGTCACTTATTCTTAAAATTGAAAATCAATCTGATTTGAAGGTGAAAGTCATTAGATCTGACAATGGTTCTGAATTTAAGAACTATGAGCTAAACATTTTTTGTGAAAGTAAAGGTATTGAAAGACAGTTTAGTACCCCTAGGACTCTCCAACAGAATGGAGTTGCTGAGAGAAGGAATAGTACTTTGATAGAGGCTGCTAGATCCATGTTAGCTGATTCTAGGCTCCCAATGACATTCTGGGCAGAAGCAGTGAACACTGCCTGCTATGTTCAGAATAGAGTACAAGTAGTCAAGTCCAAAGGGAAAACTCCTTATGAGTTGTTCCTCAAGAGAAAACCTTTAATCAACTTCTTCAAACCATTTGGTTGTCCTTGCACTATTCTTAATACCAAATCACAATTAGGCAAGTTTGAGAGTAAGGCTGAAGAAGGTTTCTTTGTAGGATACTCCACTCAAAGTAAAGCTTATAGAGTATTTAACAATGTCACTAGAATCATAGAAGAGAGTATGAATGTATCTTTCAATGAGAATAGGATCAATATTGCAGGTAATGGACCTGATTGGTTATTTGATATTGATGCATTGTCTAAATCTCTTTCTTTTGAGTATTCTACTAAAACAGCTGCAGGTACCCCAACAACTGTTGGTGAAAACCAACAAATAGTTTCCAACAGCCCAAACAGTTCTGAAACTGTTAGCACAAAACCAACAACTGTTGGTTCAAACAAAGTTACTGAACACTTTGTTGTGATTCCTATGCTTCAACAAGAGTTCTCCAATGCTGTTGATCCATTGATTGATGCTGAACCTTCAAAGGACATGGAATTCCATGATCCTCAACAACACACTGACTCTGCATCCCAAACAGTTGCTGATCAAGTGTGTGATACTGCTGAAAATTCAAGTGAATGTGAGTTTGATCTGTCTAATCTAGGGAATGAACTGACTGAAGAAAACATTCCTACATCAAGAGTTCACAAGAATCATCCAATGTCACAAATAATTGGTGATCCAACCACTCCTATCAGAACAAGGAATATGCTGCAAAATGAAAATAGTGGTGTGGATCTTGCACAATTTGATGTGAATGCTTGCTTTCTATCTCAAATAGAACCAAAGAAAACAATTGAGGCATTGAAATACCCTTCATGGGTGGAAGCAATGCAAGAGGAACTCTTACAATTTCAAATTCAGCAAGTTTGGAAGTTGGTTGAGCTTCCAAGAGGCAAAAGAGTAATTGGCACCAAGTGGGTGTTCAGAAACCAGAAAGATGAAAGAGGGATTGTAATCAAGAATAAAGCAATACTGGTTGCACAAGGTTATACACAAGAGGAAGGAATAGACTATGATGATGTCTTTGCACCTGTTGCAAGGATTGAAGCCATTAGACTATTTCTTGCCTTTGCAAGCTTCAAAGGATTTAAGGTATATCAAATGGATGTCAAGTCTGCTTTTCTCTATGGAACTATTGACGAGGAGGTATATGTGTGTCAACCTCCTGGCTTTGAAGACTCAAAGTACCCTGACAGGGTATATAGGTTGGATAAAGCTCTATATGGACTACATCAGACTCCTAGAGCTTGGTATGAGACATTATCATCCTACCTTCTTGAGAATGGTTTTAAGAGAGGCACAATTGACAAAACATTGTTTACAAAGATTGTTAAAACAGAGATTTTGCTTGTTCAAATCTATGTTGATGATATAATCTTTGGATCCACTGATGACAGCTTGTGCAAAGAATTTGAAGTCATTATGCACAAAAGGTTTCAGATGAGTTCAATGGGTGAACTCACATTTTTCTTGGGATTACAAGTCAAACAGAAGCCCACTGGTATTTTTCTAAGCCAATCTAAGTATGTCAAAGACATATTGGACAAGTTTGGCTATCAAGATGTGAAGCTGGCAAGTACTCCAATGGAGACACACAAACAGTTGGGAGCAGATGTTGAGGGGGAGGATGTAGATATACACCTCTATAGGTCAATGATTGGTTCATTAATGTACTTAACTGCTTCTAGACCTGATATAATGTTTGCTGTTTGTGTTTGTGCCAGGTTTCAATGCAGTCCAAAGATGTCACACCTGTTTGCTGTAAAGAGGATCTTTAGATACCTCAAAGGCCAACCAAAATTGGGACTTTGGTATCCTAAAGATTCACCTTTTGATTTGGTGGCATATTCTGATAGTGACTATGGTGGAGCAAATGTGGACAGAAAATCAATCTCTGGCGGATGTCAATTCTTTGGATCAAGGCTGGTTTCATAGCAATGCAAGAAACAGAGCTGCCAGGGGTGAGCATGAAGCCCAACTTATTGCTACACCACCACCTCTGGAACCCACAGCTCACGATACTCAAATAATCCCTTCTTCTTCCTTTGAACGAGCTACAACACAAGCCCCTGCACTAAAAATATTTCAAAAGAAAAGGAAAAGAACTGTTGGTGCTCCTTCCACCAAAGTTCATGAAACTGAAACTGTTAACCCTGCACAGGTGCATTCACCTATGCAGAATATCGAAAGGGAACCCCTTGTGCTGTCTCCCAGGCACACTGAGGAGGTGATCACTCCATTAGAGGGTGATCATGTGGTATGTGAGGCTGATCCTACTGTTTTACCCGCAAGGGGTGAACAGGACAGGGTTAACATAACTAAGACCTCAGCCATGGCAACAGAGGCTGGTCAAACAGTTTCTGGAAATCCCAAGTACCAAGAAAAGAGGGGTACCGGTGTGGAATCTCAATTGAGTGAACCACCAGTTTTATCTGTCAATGATATGTTAACAGTGGCAACACTGGCTGACATGGAGGCTAGAATGCAACACCAAGCAATTACGGATTCCAACATTGCACCCTTCTTTGCTGCATATATACAACTCAAAAAGAAGATTGCCTTACAAAACAAAAGGATTCTTCAACAAGATCAGCAAATTAAGGTTTTGACCAACAGTTTGAAGCATGCTAATGAGGTGCTAAAACTGCATGATCAAGTACTACAACAGTTGACAGCTGTTGCAAGACCTCCTTCAACTGTTCCAATCAAAGAGGGAGAGAGTTCATTACCAACAGTTGCTGAAGTGCCAGAACAAACAGCTACAGTGGATGAACTAAAAGTTGCATCTAGTACACAAACAGTTGCAGCTGAAGGCAAAACAGTTGCACCAAGTGAACAAACAGTTGCAAGTGTCCAAACTGTTATTGAAGAAGAAGAAGAACAGCTCTCAAATGCTGATAGGGCACTAATCAACAGGATGGTATCAACTGCAAATGTTCCAAGCACTGAGATTTTCAAATCTTGGTCAAAAGTTAAGCATAACTACTTGGTTGATATAAGTGCTCAATATCTGGGAATAAGTTCTTCTAGAATGGCACAGAAAATAGATGATGGATGGCTTGATGGAAAGGTTGCTACGTTAGAATCTTTACCACCAAAGAAAGGGTTTAAAGGCATAGTCATCCTGGAAGGAAAGAAAGAATCCAAGTTGCCCCCTGTTTTAGGCAAAGGTAAGGAAGTTGTTGTTGCTTGTCCTAAGCTCAAGCTTTCAAAACAACAAAAAGAAGAGTGTGATCATGAATTTGCATTAAGGCTAGCAGCTGAGCAAAAGGAACAAGAATTGAAAGATTTTGAAGTAGCAAAGAAGCTAGCTGATGAGATCACAGCTCAGATTGATGAGGAAGAAAAACAATAAAAGGCTGCTAAGGGAGTTAAAAGAAAAAGAATTTTGAAAAAGAAACAACCTCAACTTTCTAAGTCAGTAACTGAGAAGAAGTCTCAACCTCTACAATCCAAACCCCAAAAGTCCAAAACTGTCCAACCAACCCAAACAGATCAAACCATCAAAGCTAAATTGGTTAAAACTATCATTCAAGATAGGCCCTTGGTCGATGTTGAAAAAGGTGTTAACAAGTTTGTAAAAGAACATCTTGGACAGAAGTCTCACATTAAAGAATGGAAGTTTGATGTTGTCAGGTTTGATACTGGAAAGGAAGGTATAATCATTGTAAGGGAGAATGATCAGATTGAACAGTTTACAGGCTACTTACAAATGATGGATAGTATGACTAGGCGGGACATACAAGAATTGTATGAGTATGGAACAAGGCATTATGGAGGATCTGAGCAAACTCTAATTAAGTTATTGATGAGACATTTGACAAGTATTTGCAACCCAAAGAAAATAATGTCAATACTGGTGGCTGATGAAACTTTTCCAATTCAATCTATTAAAGTGCATGTTAAGCCAAGGGTATACTCCATGGTAATGGAAAATGCAATTACTGAATGGTTTGACATGGATTTCGTCGAACACGGTCAGATTAAGCTTCAATAATTAGTGAAAGCCAAGTTCTATGGTCCAGCTAAAGAAAGGAATGAGCTACTTCAGAAATTCAAAGATAGACTTGAATTTCTAAGATCAAAGAAAAAGTAATTTTTCTATCTTTTGAATTTTTGATTATAACAGTTTGATTTTGCATTCAATGATAAATATGTTCATTACTTATGTTAATTTGTCTATGATTGAACCCTTAAAACAAACAACTTAAGTGTATTGTTCAATACTTTAAGTTAGGGGGAGATTGTTGGGAAATTGGCTAAGTCATTGAAACTGTTATATATGCAAATATAAAAAATGATTAAGACTATTAATAAGTGCTGGGAAAACAGTTCAAAACTGTTAGAAGAAGTATTGAAGAAACAGTTTAGAACTGTTAGTTGAAATTGTGAAGACAGTTGTAACCAACAGTTGATGTGAACTTTAAAGCTGTTATATATAGTTCAGAACTGTTAGTACAAACTGCTACAACTGTTTGAAGACCTTGAAGCTGAAGACTGTTAGAAGAACCAAGAACTGTTGTATTCATTAAACAGTTTCTGTTGAGCTAAATATGGAAAAACCCTATCTTTGAAGATATCTCGAAATACTTTGAAGATCATCAAGATTATCTCAGAAGATAGAAGATTACCTAACTGTCAGAAAATCAAGGAGTATATATATGCTAGATTAGAATTCATAATTTGTACTTACTCATTGATTATATTTTTGCATTCGTTCTTCAAGTTGTAATTTACTTTCTGAATAGTGCTAAGCCTCTAAGTTTCTCGTTGAAACCTAAGAACAATCTGTGTTCTTCGTCTAACATAATAAGTTAGATTGGGGGTGAAGTTTGCTATTGTAATCGTTCTCATTGATTAATAAAATTACTGTTTGATTGAATCTCTTTGTGATCAAAATCTTCTTTAATCAATTAAGTGTGATTCCGCAACTTCTTAGTTGATTGTGATTATAGTTAAATATTAACTTTTATTCAACTTTGATTTGTTATTCAAAAGTTAGTTCTTGTTATTTGATATAATCTATATCCGTTCCTCACAACTACTTATCTACTTCTATGGGCAAGTTTTGGATACTAGCCACAACACTCACGTTTGTCACAAATTTGTTTGTTGCAAAGTGCAGGTGTTAAAGAGAAGTAGAAGATGTAGAGAGTTGGACTTCATAACGGGAAACAAGATGGTTGTCCCTATTTGAAAAGGATTGGAAGATGGTATCTTGCTACTCCTTCCAGCTAGTCTATTACTTTGTTAGATCTATGTTTTACGCCCTGCATGGCTAGAAACTGTGTATCATCTATGCCTTTGATAACGATGGATAAACTTCTTTTGAATTATGTATTTGTTGGTTTATTTCAAAGTTTATCCATGTTGTGGCATTTATTATAAGCATTTGCTTATAAAGTAATAGATTGATCGTGAATGATTTGTACATGTTACTCTAATCACTAAAGTAAATTTAACCATATAAATAAGACTTGCATCACCAAGCTCCATGTGGTTAGGAACTTGGATCTTTTGATCAAGGATCAATTGTTGATTGTAAATCTTATTTATTGGGCTAAAATGACTCAAACATCCTTCACTTATGTATGTGAGAGGAATGAAGGCTTGTTGGATTTTGTTCACACTTTTGTGTGTAGACCGTTCAAGCAAAACCTAAGGAGTAACATTGGATACTTTGTTACCTTACCAGTGAAGGTAAAAGGATGAACATGTTTAATTTGTTAGACACTTGTCTGAAGCCTTGAGAGGCGTTCAAGACACATCCGCGACAAAGTACATGACTAAGAGGGCATAAGACTATAATACTCAAATCTAATAGAGATGTTGAGGACATAGTTCTGAGTTTTGTGACCATCATTAGAATTATGGTTTTGTCTCATAATTAAAACCTCCTAGGACATATTGTTATATATGGTCGCCAAGTGGAGGAACCGGACATTCTAGTTATGGTCCGATTATGATGGGTTTAACCGAAGTACCCTATTGTTTGGGGAGTACTTTGAGAGTGGCGGGAAATGTTCCAAAAGCCAGACCAACAAAGATGGTTAAGTATGCACCTTAGATGATGATACTAGAAAGTAAGTCTTTGCTAGTCCATCACAAAGTCCTAATTCCTCAACCTGTGTTTAAGGTGAGTTGGAGGAACCTGGAATCTAGAGGTGCTACTCCATTAGGTATTCTGCCGTGGCCATGGGATATTTGAACAAGAAGTGTGTTGTTCAAAAGGTTTCAAATATCTGCGGGTGCCAGTAGGATAAAAGTTTACCTTGAATGAAAAACTTGATGTTGGCACTAGCAATCAATTGTGATTGAAGCTCAGCATGGCTATGCTGGAGCACCTGACATTAAATCATTACCTCTTTAAACTTGGTAAGAGTTGTCATAAGGCTGGAAATATATAGTTTTATATCTGAGGGAGACTACTTAATGATGTTTACGTCAAACTACCAAAACAAGAGTGGGCCTAGAGTCCACTAGAAGGAAAGGGGTGATGAAAATGAGATGCAATCCATGTGGGATATCCAAGCATTGGACTTGGTAGACCCAACCCTTGAGTGGAAACTTGAAGGGTAAAAATGGGTCTTTGTTGAAAGAGACCAACATGGATATGTTTATGATTTCGAATACCGACTGATAAGAAAGATCTATGATTGACCATGTGGAAGGTATCATATGATGACTTTCTCTCAGTGGTTATGTCGAATATTGAGTTCGTAGACAACTTCAAATACCGACTAGTAGGAGATAGTTTTACGATGATTGACCATGAGGAGGGTATCATCTAAAAATTCTCTACCGGTGGTTATGTTGAAATAAAGTCGGATACTTGTGATTTTAGTGCCTTTCATGGTTGCGACAGCCTAATGCAAAGACCACATTCCTTAATAGGAATTCTCTGAGGAAGTGCTCATAACACTTTCCGATGGTCTTTTACATTAAGTGTATCCTTGTAAAGTCTACAAGAAAAAGGAGTCCCATGGAGGACTTAAATAAGCATCTCAAGGTTGCAATCTTTGCTTTGATATGAAAATCAATTGTTTGAGTTTTCAATGAGCAAGGATGAAACACATATGAATGTCAGGGCTAGTGGGAGCATTGTTGCAATTCTATATTTGCGATGAAGTGGAGATAATGTACTTACCTCATATTGTTCAAAAGATAAAGTAAGGAATTATGCATCCATGACGACTATAGAATATACAAAACCGGTTTAAGGGATCAAGAAATATTTAGATATGTTCTTGGTACTTTGTTACTCTAGTGTTATCTTCTAAATAGAATGGGATAACTGCCGATCTCAATCGGAGTTCATGATCCTACAAAAATATGGTGTTGTTGATCAAAATGGTTCTTGAAGCATCAATAACCCTATTGGGTTCTTCTGAGACAATGAGGGTATGATGGCTTTACTATAAGAACCAAAGTCTGAGTAATCATTTACCTTATTGTGTTCTTCTGAAACAATGAAGGTACAATTAATTGAAGGAAGCATCATAGTCTCACCAACGTATACTTTATGAGTGATTGGTTGAGGTAGAGACATGATCGCTAGCAGAGTTTACACGGATGACTTTATGGCAGATCCGTTAACTAAGTTGTTGTCACGGGCTAGTGATGTTTACCATACTAGGCCTAGGTGAACAAAGATTGAGTTTGTTTTAGTTATATGTTTGGTATATATTATTTTGGGGAACGTTAAGCAGTATTGTACTTCATACTATATTGATTAATAAATGTGATTTAATAATGTGCCGAAGGCGGATATTTTATGAATCCTTACTGTGTTCCATCTTAGCATGTTTTACACTTCCCAGAATGCTTTTTCCATTCTAAATGTCCACAGTCGGTCATTCTTCACGGGGAGGAAGTTTGAGATAAGGCTAAGGGAAGTGGTTGGTCGCTATCTAATAATGGATTAGATAAAAGAGACACTTCGCCTGTGCTTGCAATGGTCATGTGACTGGACGACCCGCACCTGAACTTACTTCATGGTTTCTGTCACGAGTAAGTCAGGTTGATAATATCATTTTGTCCTTAGAACTGGAGATACATGTGTTCCAAAGCATGGATCTGCTTTGCTATGATTGCTTTCAAACGCAGTTCATAACTGGCTGTTATAAAGGGAGCTTTTAGGTAAAGTATGGTGTATGTGGCGGAGCAATGTAGTAAAAGGGATTCGTTCCTCTAGTTTTAGAGAGATATCTATGGGCCCCCCGATGATTGAGCACTGACGTAAAATGAATTGCCATGCTCAAGTTGCGATGATATTTGATCGATTGCAACTAGATTTTGGGTCACCATCAATCGAGATCGAGAAACATAATCGTGAACGATCTGGAGATTGACATTTAACCATGTCTCGTGTTCACACGTATATCATGAACGAATGGATGAATGATCACTTATCTATAGGATCATTACGTGTCTGATTCTGGATTTGGTTTTTGTTCTTGATGACAAAACCCATGGTTGTTGGGGGCAGAGATGCCTTGCTAGAGGCCGCTCTTTGTCTGTGGTTTTTTAGGTACGGTGTGTCACGTGCAAGTGGGAGTCTGTTGGAGTATGCCCACTGACGCACGTATGCCATTAAGATCACTGCCAATATAGTGTGGGCCTATTGGGTCACACGCCGGGGATCAATCCTGACAGCGATGAAATATGAGTGACTAAAAGTGTTAAAGTGGAGAAGTTGGTTTGCAGGAAGATTACGCGACGCGGTACTTGTTAGGGTACGTGACGCGGTGCCTCCGCGGGGCGGAAACCTACGGGTACGCGGCGCGTAAATTCGTCTGACAGCATTCAACTTTTGGCTCCACCTCCTTTTTGGGCCAATGAGAGGTCTAGCTTTTGCTGTCCGGCTTTGGGTAACTAAAAGGGCACTTTATAGAGATTATTTCCTGATTTCTTTTAATCTCTCTTATTCATTCATTCTTCTTGCTTCTTGGCTACATGGTTTCTTTCACACACACTTAGAGTTCATGAGAGCTTTATATTAGAGTGGGTGTGGGTTTTGTCCAGGAGATAAGGGATGATTGATGTTCTTGTTGTGGATTCAAGGCTTTCAAGTCCACACAAGCTTGCTAGTACTTGAGGATTGTCAAAACCCGGGGTGGACTTGCAATAGAGGGAAGCTCTTTTGCTTTCTTGTCAACACCATCTTCTTCAACAGGTTGCTGGAGCTAAGGAGAAAGGTATATCTTCTCTTTCTCTGTTTTTTACATGTTGCAAATACTTGTTATAGAGTTTGGTCCATTTTGGGGTTTTTTATGCTTTGCATGTTTGTACATTTGGCATTGCATGTTGTTCCCTTGCTTCCGTTGTGTTCCTAGAACCCCAACAGTCCAGGCAGAGAGTAAGCTGGCAGGGCATATGGTGAACCATGGTGTATAAATAAAATAGATCAGTGAAAGTAACGGACCTAGAGAAAGCGCTGTGTACGATGGCTCGGTGTAGAATCCGATGCAGCGGGTCTCAGAGCTTCGTGCTCTTGGTCACGCTGGCGGTGTTGTTGGCGCTAGTTCCCACCACCTGCCAGAAGGAAATACCAGTAACACTCTCCGGCCAATCAGTAATACCCTCAGTGAAGGCCGGAGTATCCAACTCATCATGCGTGTACAGGCCCATGTAGAAGGCAAACTGCCGTAGAGACAGCTGCCTCTCAGCCCCCAGTAGCCGGAAAGTCAGGGCGTCCTCCCGCTCATAATCCGTGAGCTGGGTAACCATATGGATAGTGGAGAAGAACTCCAGTGCAAGCTCATGGTAGACTGCCCCTGCAGACTAAACAACCGCCGCCAATGTAGACAAAAGGCGGCTTCTGCTCGGGCTCTGATGTGAAGTGTAGATAAATCATCCCAAACCAGATACCTGATGGGCTCGTATCCATGACTGTCAGCACGCGCCACCAGGATATCCCTGTGTATACGATCCTCCTCGCGGTCGAAGCGGAGAAAAGGAGGAAGTTTAAGTATAAGTGAAGGTTACCACGTGCGTAATCTACATAATTGTAAATCCCTAGTTCTTATCAATCCAATACATACATGTTTACTTGAAATGTTAATTCAAATGTGTTTTGATTAATGGTTTACATGTTTATTTATTCTAAGTGTTTCCTTATATTTTTTTTAAGCTTACAAGTACTTAGTCATGTGTTGATTTGTGTTTGGAAGTTTAAGTATAAGTGAAGGTTACCACGTGCGTGATGAAGCTCACTACGTGCGTAGTGGAGCTCACTACGTGCGTGGTGAGGTAGATGATTAATGTTTAATTAATTATTATTAAAACACCCGGTACGTGCGTACTGGACTAACTACGTACGCAGTGCATTGTACCACGTGCGTAGTGGAAATTATTTAAGGAAGTGACGTGCGTACTCGATTGACTACGTACGTATTGCAGAGCATTACGTGCGTAGTTGAAATAAATTAAGGAAGTGACGTGTTACACTCAAATACGCGTTTTCCATACTATAAATACGTATTAACCTCGTATTAGCGCGGGGAATGATCGATAAATCACCGGTAATCGTCCGTAATCTACCTTAAGCCTTCGTGAGCCTTCTTCGTAATCGTACGTATAACCTCGATAAACGCGAACTTAGTGTTATTCTCGAATCCAAGGGCAGCCTTAAGCATTCTGTGTGAGTTCTTAGAGTTGTTCTTGATCCTACTCTGTGTGTTCTTCGTGTTAACTGTGTGCCGGACACCTAAGCAGATCTTAGAATCCTTAGGAGGTTTGGGAAATAAATATTCCGCACTATTTCTCATCCTAGACCAGTCCTAGCATTAGGGTGTTTTAGTTTAGAACCCCCACGGTCCTACAAAGTGGTATCATAGCCTTGTGCTTTGATTGATCACTTTTCCTTAGGTTTCGTGATCTAGGTGTCGTTTAGGCTTGTTAGTTTTTGTCGTTTTCCCGGTTTTTGGTCGTCGTTTAGTCTAAAACAGGTCTTTTTGCGTAAAAAGGTTTGTGTTTTACGTAATTTAATCCTAATCGTTGCAGTTTACTCGTGCATAGTGTCTAGCATTACGTGCGTATTGATTTTCAGTGCGTGCGTAGTGGGTCATTGGTACTCTAGAATCTTCGGTAGCTTGTGTGTCTGTCCGTGCGTAGTGGGTCATCAACACGTGCGTAGTGCTTAGTGTGTGTAGTGGGTCATCAACACGTGCGTAGTGCTTCACACTTCGCACGTATTGAATCTGTGTGTTAAATATTTTCTTAAAAAGTAATTTACTTGTTTCGTACGTAGTGAAGTCACTTCGTGCGTACTAGGTCCCCATTCCGTACGTACCTGAGTCTGTGTGACCTTTTGTCAGTCCGTACGTAGTACAGTTTACTACGTGCGTAGTGTGTTCACTTCTTGCGAACCATTCTCACTTCGTGCGTAGTGTTTACGTTTGTTTTAGGTCTTAATCAAAATGTCTGACATGAGTGTTATGGCTGCCAAACAAACTATCACTGCTTTAAGTAACCTTATAATGGACAATGAACAAGGAGGTATTAACAAAGTACCTCGACTGTTAACCATGGAAGACTACCCATTCTGGAAACCACGTTTTGAGATATTTATCGATGGGGTTGATCCACGGTTGCACAGGGCCATCTCTGCTGATTATATAGTGCCTAAAGGTGAAGGGAATATCGAAGTTCCCTATGATCAGATGAGTGACGATCAGAGGAAGGCTTATGATGCTGAGAAGAAAGCCTACTCTTATCTGATCCAAGCTATTCCTAATGAGATCTTCCACCAGTTCCGACGGTATAGAACGTCACGTTCCTTGTGGAATGCGCTACAAAAGAAGAACGAGGGGAATGCATCTCTGAAAGAGCTCAAGGCCTCACAGTTGAGAAAGGAGTTTGACCACTTCACCTCATACGTGAATGAAAAGCTTCCAGATCTGATCAACAGATACAACCATCTTCTCAGTGAAATGGATAGTTTGGGAGTGCAGATTTCAGAAAGACAACAAGTGGAGACTTTGTCCAAGGCACTACCCAAAAGCTGGAGGCCGTTCATCATGATTCTGAAAAATGGTGAAGGTTTTGAGGGCATGGATCTAAATGATTTCATAACTAAGCTAAAAGAGCATGAACAGGAGGAGCAAAACCTAGACAGATTGAGCAGCTATGTGCAGAATCCCTCATTATACTGTACTGGACCCATTGCTTCTCCAGTCACTTCATCTAATGCTCTGTTGCAGACAGCCTTTACCTCAAACGTCTGTTCTACAAGCAAGTCTGCTCCTGAAACTCCAAGTGGACCACCATATTCTGCTCCTTCAAGCAAAACGTCTATGCCTGCCTTAAACATTGAGCATTTCAAGCATGGCAGCACTGAAGAAGTAAAGGAGCATATGGGGATGCTTAGTGCTTTGGTCTCTTCGTATGATGATCTTCTGAAGGGTAAAATTGGAAATGCCTATTTGACTCAAGAATACTATGAGCAGATTGACAATGATGAAATGGAGAGACAGGACATTTTATGGTCCTATGCCAACCTTGTGAGGAGAGCAAAAGCTTTGGTTAAACGAACAGGGATGCAGATTATAGCGACTAAGGATACAAAGTTGGGCTTCGACAAATCAGCTGTAACCTGTTACAACTATGGCGAAAAGGGTCATTTTGCGAGAGAATGTGAGAAACCAAAGAACTCAGGACCCAAGTATCCCTTCAGGACATCTCCTGGAAAATCTTCAACTACCACTACTCCAGAGAAAGCTAAAACATCCCATGAGGGATCATCCAAATTGATGGTAGTTGTTCAGAAAGATGAGGGGATAGACTAGTCAGTACACTTTCAAGATAATGATGCTTTCGAAGTTGCTGAGACCAACTTGGCCAGTGTTCAAGATTTGAATGATGATTCACAATCTGAAGCAGATAGTGTGCAGGAATCTGATGATGAATTTGTTGCCAGTAAGGAAGAATCAGTGATGCCTACTGATGAGTACAATGTCAAACCAGTTTCAGTGCCAGCTGCCGAACCAATGCCAGTGATTGTTCAAACTAAATCAGAAGATCTTAAGGCGTGCATGACTGGCAAACCTGCTGATTCAAAGGTAAGTAAAAATTCTGGCATTCCTTGTGCTTCGTGCAATGACTATGTGCAAAATATTTTATCTTTGAAATCTCAAGTCAGTGATCTTACGTCTAAATTGCATGAAAATTCAATCATTAAAGGTAGGGAAAAGACACTAAAAGATAAAATTGAAAGCCAGAACAAACAGATTAGAGAACTAGAGGTAGCATTGCTAAACAAACAGGATGCCATAGTTTTCTACATCAATCAGATAGATACACTGAAGCGAGACCTTGCTAGTTCTAAGGTAGATTATGAGACTCTCAATCAGAAACTGAAAAGTTATTCCACTTCATCTTATCTATTTAAGCACATAATCGACCGGAGACCTCAAGGTTCCGATTCAGAAAAAGACAAAAAGGCATATACTAAATGTCCACCACCAGTGTTAAACCAACTGGTACAAACAGATGTCTTTACTGAAGCTGACCAACTTCCTTCCAAGGTTTATGCACCGTCTGCTTCAACCTCAAAACCTGATTTAAAAATGAAGGGAGTAGTTGGTGAGCCTCAGATGAAAGAGGTCAAACAAGAAGAAAAGCCTGAATCTGGTATAAGAAAACTTCTAGGCAATTCTTCTGGACAAGGCACGTTAATGAAAAATGTGCAAGCAGCACTCCGAACCATAGAAAAGGAGGGTGCAAAGTCTCCTGCAACCCGTCCTTATGAGGAAGTTAAAATTTTGCCAAAAGAATGTGGTTTAGGAGTAGAGTCAAAATGTCAAGTTGAGCAAAAAGTGCCACATAATCCTGCAAAACATCAGTCAAACAGGATTTGTTATGTGTGCAGGAGACCTGGTCACCTCAGTTATGAGTGTGATCAGCAACAACAGAGCTGCAGGGGGAAAGTTGATTCTTCTGAAAATTTTCAGAAAAATAAAACGTTTAATCAAAATAATCAAAAATCAACTGACCCTCATCAGCTCAAATGGACTGTTGGGGAAACATCTAGTAAACCCAAAAGTTCCGAGGTTAGTCAGATGGGGAAGGAACCACTTCATAAGGTGATTACCACTTCTAGTGTTTATCACAAGGCTTCTCCTCGTCAAGACTTAAAATGGACCAACAAACATGAAGTCAAAACGTCCAATAGTCCAGATACCAGTGTAAACTCCAAAGCTACTGGTATGTGGATTAATGTGCAAGTTGTTGGAGAAGAAGGGAAACCCATGACCATTCGGGCTTGGGTTCCTAATGCTATCTAACTTTTTACTCTTTGTGCAGGGTGCCATCAGATACCAAGGCAGACCTGTATTCAAAGGCATTTGATAAACCCAGGTTTTTTGTTCTTAGTGAATGAAAACGGGATGAAAACCAAGTGTGAGGTCGTCTCTGATGATGAAACTTAATGAATTTCTCGTATTTGTGCCTGTGTGTCTATTTTCTGTGTGTTTATTCTCTGTGTCTGTGTGTCTCTGTTCTTGGTATTTATTTCTTTTAGTATTTTAGGGGGAGATAGGTGCAACATAGAAAATACAAAAAAAAATCAGAAAAACATAGAAAATACAAAAAAAATCATAAAAATTATAATGAGAAGTTGATCCAACTCAAATGGAAAATGATGGTACACTGGCTTTCAATACAAAGTATGTCTAGTAAAATTAGGACTGAAGGCATGTACATATTCTTGAGAAAACTGTCTGAAAATTTGAGTCAAATCAGATAAGAAATAGATGGCATGTAAGGCATATGATGTAAGTCTAGGCTGATAAGTGGTTATGCATGTGGAAATCCATCAAAGATTCAAACTATCAAGACATTCCAAGTCTACAAGTCAATAACAGTTGAGACTAACTTAGTCTGGTGCACACACCGGTTACCATGCCAAATGTGTTAGATGACAATGAGCAAAATGTAAAAAGAGGGTGAAAAATTGACCCCAATCTGAGATGTCAAAAGAAATAGATACATTGATCTATTAGTGTTGAATTGTCAAAGAGCATAAAATGCAGTGACAAAAGCTCAACAGAAATTATCAAAAGAGGTGAAAAATTGACCTCCATGTCAAAGAGCATAAAATGCAGTGACAAAAGCTCAACAGAAATTATCAAAAGAGGTGAAAAATTGACCTCCATGTCAAAGAGTATAAAATGCGTTGACAAAATCACAAAGCACATAAGCATGGTGGTTGGGTACTCAAGTTGTGCATCCTTCTGAGTGAGTCAAAACACTGTGAGATTTTAAAAGAGATAGTCTTAACCATGTACTCAGTTCTGGATAATCAGAAAATGTTGAAATTAAATCTGTCATTATCTGAGGAAAGTTAGATTGACAGAAAAAAATTGAGGGAGTATGTTTGTGCCTAAAGTTCTGAAATGAATGATAACTAAGTATATATGTGCTCGTACTGACTCCATCTTGGAACCTTCTCACAAAATGATTTAATTTCAGTAATTTAATTTTTGCAAATCTCTTTAGTGTTTTCATTTCTGTTTCTTAGTTTTTAGGATTTAATTTGTTAACAGTCTGCATTTTCATTTTCTTTAAAATCAGAAAAATACAAAAAGAGTGTTGGTGGTTCTAAGTTATTTTAAATGTACTCTTTTGCTATTCTTTAGGTTTTCTCGTTTCGCTTTGATGTGTTTAAATGCTTATTAGTGGTCTTGAAGTTACTGATCGTTTATTGCAGAGTGCAGTACTAACAGTATCAAGATTCACATGTAAGGATTTCAGATCATGCGTATTGGAGCCACTGCGCACGAGTTACAACTTACCACGTGCGTAGGGCAGGTAAGGTTATTTTGTTTGCTCAGTGCAATTTTTGTTGATAGAACTAGGTCTTAGGGGGAGTTTGTTGGTGCATAATTGTAAATCCCTAGTTCTTATCAATCCAATACATACATGTTTACTTGAAATGTTAATTCAAATGTGTTTTGATTAATGGTTTACATGTTTATATATTCTAAGTGTTTCCTTATATTTGTTTTAAGCTTACAAGTACTTAGTCATGTGTTGATTTGTGTTTGGATGTTTAAGTATAAGTGAAGGTTACCACGTGCGTGATGAAGCTCACTACGTGCGTAGTGGAGCTCACTACGTGCGTGGTGAGGTAGATGATTAATGTTTAATTAATTATTATTAAAACACCCGGTACGTGCGTACTGGACTAACTACGTACGCAGTGCATTGTACCACGTGCGTAGTGGAAATTATTTAAGGAAGTGACGTGCGTACTGGATTGACTACGTACGTATTGCAGAGCATTACGTGCGTAGTTGAAATAAATTAAGGAAGTGACGTGTTACACTCAAATACGCGTTTTCCATACTATAAATACGTATTAACCTCGTATTAGCGCGGGGAATGATCGATAAATCACCGGTAATCGTCTGTAATCTACCTTAAGCCTTCGTGAGCCTTCGTAATCGTACGTATAACTTCGATAAACGCGAACTTAGTGTTATTCTCGAATCCAAGGGCAGCCTTAAGCATTCTGTGTGAGTTCTTTGAGTTGTTCTTGATCCTACTCTGTGTGTTCTTCGTGTTAACTGTGTGCCGGACACCTAAGCAGATCTTAGAATCCTTAGGAGGTTTGGGAAATAGATATTCCGCACTATTTCTCATCCTAGATCAGTCCTAGCATTAGGGTGTTTTAGTTTAGAACCCCCACGGTCCTACAGAGAGATAGCGTACGTTTGAATCAGATGCGAGAGGTTATATAGGAAAGTTCCTACGGCCGCAAGACATAATAACTACGGCCGCAGAGAGCTCCGAAAGTTCCTACGACCGTAGTAGGTATGTCCTACGGCCGTAGGGGTTATATTTTGCAAGATGACCCATTTTGCATCAGATTTTTAATTCAAACAACATTTTGGCAGACACTACTCTCTATAGGCCTCTGGAGAATGTATGGGATACGAGCAAGTAGTGCGGAATTGAAAACACGCATCTAGATTAGCGACAAATACGAACGGAAAGGAAACAACGGAAACGGAAATGCGCGGAAAGGGAAACGGAACCCCGGAAAATGGGCATCCGACAAACAGAAATGTAAGTACAGGTAACCCACTATTAGTACGGTGTGTAAGCGAACACTTTAACGCGTTGAAATGCGGAGTATTTTCCTGTCTCTCCAGACTTAATGAGAACTGAAGCGAGAACATAGGCATGACCTTGGGATTCTAACGGGGCTTAGGCTCGAGTTTGCTTAGTCGGAGACTTACCAACTAATCACTCATTGCACCAGCGTTACTTTTAGGACGCAAGACCCCCTTGGCTTTTAGCTTAACGGGATCTTCTCGAAGGGCACTAGCACATTCTGACTGAGATATCGTCCACAAATTCCTACAAGCACCCTCATGTAGCAGAGCACCGCATTTCCAACATTTCCCTACATATTTGGCACGCCTTTTTGTTGCATAGATAGAAGTGCCTCGATGAAATTAGGCAAAGTTTTGATTTCTCCTCACATGTTTCTCAAGTCTCATGACTATATCGCGCTGAATATCAGAAGGAAGTTGAGTACAGAGGGAAAGACAAGAAAGGAGAGCACGAGAAACGGAAGAAAGCATATTCAGTTCTTTAAGGTTTGCCGGTAAAAGACCCAACTCACCCCGCTAAGGTGCGGCGGGGTGACGCCTTGGAATTGGTTTCGGATTAGGATCCGTGTTGCTCGGGAGACCACCCTGTGGTCTCTCAGATAAGAGTTTGGAAATCTGGCCTACTTGATTTTCAAGATTTTGGAGCGAGGCCTGGTGATTTCTTAAAGTAGCTTCCACCTGATTGCGTCTAGTATCGGTTTGATCGAATCGTTGCTCAGATCGTGCTAGATATTGCTTCACAAGATCCTCCAGATAGGAAGGTCCTGAAGATGATGATGAAGATTGATTGGGAAGCGGGGGTTGAGTGTTGTACTGACATGGTTGCTCATATGGTTGCGGTTGACGATCAAACTGCTGAGGCTGATGTTCAAACTGCTGCAGCTGACGTGGTCTCTGTGGCTATGGAATCCCTGGAGGGGGTTTAGTGGTTTGGTTATGATAATTGAAGTTCGCGTGATCCCTCCATGCATGATTATAGTTGGTTGCATTGGGATTATACTGAGACCTCGGCTGATTAGTAATGAAATCGACTTCCTCGTGAGCAGGAGTTTCCTCCTGGCATTGGTCACTAGGATGTACCCCTGAGCAGAAATTCCAAGTAAACTGTTTAGGAGGAGCACACATCTGATCCATTTTCTTTGTCAACTTCTCTACCTGTGCAGAAAGATCAGATAAAGCATCCACATTGAAAACTCCACCATTCTTTGGCGGTTTCAGTCTTGTGGAGGGGTTCCATTGGTAGCTATTGGTTGCCATATCTTCGATAAGATCATAGCACACTTGTGGGTCTTTGCTACCCAATACACCTCCTGCGGCAGCATCTATCATCTGCCGAGTGTCAACGGATAAGCCATTATAAAATATGAAAATTTGATTCCATAGCTCATATCCGTGTGAAGGACATCTCCTCATGAGATCCTTGTATCTCTCCCAGGCATCATAAATACATTCCCCGTCAGTCTACTGAAACGATGAGATATCATTACGCAGCTTGGCCGTTTTGGCCGGCGGTAGTATTTAGCTAGAAATTTGGCAACAAGATCATTCCATGTAGCAACGGAATTCACCGGGAGAGAATTAAGCCAAAGCTTGGCTTTGTCTTTGAGAGAAAACGGGAATAAACGCAAGCGAATGGCGTCATCAGTAACACCATTGATTTTAAACGTATCGCAGATTTCGAGAAAACTACGGATGTGAGCGTTTGCATCCTCGTCTAGAAGGCCATGAAACTGAACGGAATTTAGAACCATCTGAATTACGTTTGGTTTGATTTCAAAATTGTTCGCTGCCACCCTAGGTCGAATAATGGTGTACAGGATATTGTTAATATCCGGACGAACATAGTCGTTAAGTTTCCTAGGTGGTGGTGGTGGTGGTCCTTCTTCAGCCATGTTTAGTAAACGTTCTCTTTGGCGTTGGCGTTGACGGCGTCGGCGGCGTCGAAACTCACGCTCCGGTTCTTGAAAAGTCTCAATTTGTTCAGAAGAGAACAAACTGACAGAGGGTGCGAGAAAGAGGTAGAAAATGAAGGGTTTTGTAGGGTTGTTAGAAATATTAAAGTGAGGGGAGTAATATGTAATTACTCAAAGTTGGGGAAATGCTATATAAAGGCATTTCCCCCACATTTCAATGTTAAGCTTTGCATATTTCTAAACTCTTGTGTGTGTTTTCTCTCTTAGATCTCGGCTCTCTTTCTCTCTACCGTTTACACATACAAACACACACATTAACTCTCAAGCATTGCTTCATCCGTATAATACGGGACCAACAATTGGTATCAGAGCCAAACTTGTTTTTGGCTCTTGATTGTTCAAAAGAGGACAACCAAATCTCGAAGATTTCAAGCTTTCAAGTAGAAGAAGCTCACGGGTTTACAAAGGTTCAAGAACTTCATCTTTCTTCAAGAAAAACTCAAGCTCAAACGATTCATAAAGGTAGAACTCAGTAAAGGTACAAACTACATCTTCTTTAGTTTTGTTTTGAGTTGTTTCGAGTGTCTTACAAGGTGTTCTAAACATTCTCTTTGAGGAAAAACATAAACCGTGGGTGTCTTTATATACATTAAGGAAAAAGGGTCATTAAATACTCACTTTTTCAATATTAAATTTTCTAGGTATTAAGGCATTTATGGTGTTCTTGGTCTGAAAGTAAAACTTGAAGAAGAAGAAATCATATTTTATAATTTATTTAATTATAAATTCTTGATAGTTTAATTGTTGTACAAGGAAAATCAAGTACTTGCCATACCAATCAAGTACAAGTGGGTAGACACTATACAGGGTATGGCTATCTGATTTGAAAAGGACACCTCAGACTCTATCAGCCGCATTTCTAATCGCACGGGATTGAGTGGTGCGACTTATAGAACTGATTCTATCAGCCGGTTTGTTGAAGCAATCGCACGCGATTCATAATTGAAAAACTCAATCCTTTAATCGCATGCGATTGAAGAAAGAGTAGCTTGATTCGCATGCGATTAGGTTACCTGTTCTTTTAGGAATCGCATTTGATTGTCAGAACTAACCGTTTAAATTCCAAGTGTTTGAAGCTACAGGTTTGAATCGAATTCGATTGGTTACCTATTCAATCAATACTAAGCTAATTGCTCATTTGCTTTAAAGGATCACTCATTCGCACACGATTGGACCAAACGCATTCGATTAGAAAACAGTGATTCCCAAGACTTGGACAAGTGATTAACTCTTTGGATTTGATCAAAAGAACTTTAACATTTGAACTTAATCAAACAATATAATTCACAATTGAATTAAATTTAAATCAGATCTAATTCAAAGGTGAATTACATTACTTAAAGTCTATTTAGTTCAAAATTGAATTTAACCTTTACAAGATCTAATTCAAAGTTGAATTTCAAAAGACTTTGTTCTTTCATCACTCTTGGGAAAGCTTTCGAACAATCAAACCATCTAACAAGCAAACGATATTTTTCAACTAAAAGTCATTAAGCATGTCAAGTACAAACGAGATGATGTCTATAGGTACCGATACAAAACCTCCTGTTTTGTTTCGAGGGGAGTACAATGTTTGGAAAGGAAGGTTCATGGACTTCCTAGAGCACAACGAAATTTGTGGAGACAAAATGATTGAATGTATCCACAAGGGAAACAAGAAATTCACAAGGATCGTTGAAGCTGACCCGACCAACAATCCCCCCTTTCTCCGACATGAACGCGAGAAGACAAATGATGAACTGACTGGAGAAGAGAAGGAGATCAAGAAAGCTGAAAGGCTTGCAAAATACTACCTCAAACAAGGTCTCTCATCGGAAATCTATCTCAAGATAGACAGCCTGGGAACTGCCAAGGAGATATGGGATGAGATCAAGAGACAGCTGCAAGGGACAGCACAAGGAGAGTATATCAAAAGAAATCAACTGGTGAATAGCTACCATGAGTTCAAAGCTAGTGAGAATGAACTCCTATCCGAAACATATGGGAGATTCTGCAAGCTGCAAAACGAGATGAGATCCAACCAGATAGTTCAAACTGACCTTGATTTGAACTGTGTTTTTCTAAATTCCCTAGGTACAGAGTGGAAGGGCTATGGCAGACTATACAAACAGATCAACAAAGATCTCACTTCTGTCACCTTTCACAACATCTTTCAAGATCTCAATCAGTAGCAGGATGAGATACTATAGTCCACTCCAAAACAGCCTGCTGCAGATCCTCTTGCTTTGGTGGTGGCTGAAAGAACCCCTAGGGAAAGCACATCAAGACCAATGAAACTCAAACAGGTGGTCATCAGTGATTCTGACCAAGATGATGATGAGGACGATTCGATCGGAGCAGCTTTTCAGGCTCTTACAACAGCTAGCAAAAATTTCAAGAGCCGCTTCAGCAAGACTAACAATCGACAGCGGTTCACATCCGGATCAAGAAGATCTGAAAGAGCAGCTCCAGTAGACAAACCCAGATATCAAATAGATGCGAGGAAGGAAGAAAAGAAGGTTGAGTCTAAATGTTACAACTGTGGAAGGTCGGGCCACATGATCAGGAACTGCCCGATGAAAAAGGTAAAAGATGCAGAATACTATCGGCAGAAGTACCGCCTGTCTAAACAAAAACAGGCTGGGAACGTGCTGTTAGTTGAGGAGGATCAGTTTCTTGATGACACAGGCTTAGACAGTGATCTAGATGGTGAAAATCACGCATAGTTTTGTCTGATGGCTCAGAACAGTGAAGGAGGCAGAGAGGATGATGACGGAGATGAGCTCTCCGAGTCAGATGAGGAAAGCCTGGAAAATAGAAAGGTATCTTCTAGCTCTAACGTTAATATGAGTCATAAACATGAACACATTCAGATCATATTAAATCGCATAAAAGAGTTAGAATGTCAGGCACTAGACTTAACCAAAAGAAATCAAGTTCTAGAAGATAGTTCACACACTCAAAAATTGGAGGCACAAACAAAAATTAAGAAGTTAGATAACAACTTAATCAGCCTTCGGAACCAATTAGCTGCTAAAGAAACTGAGCTCTTAGAGTTAACCAGTAGGACTAATAACACTATATTAGACCTTAAAGCAGAATGTGCATGTGCAGAAAAAGATTCTGAGATTCTCAAACATGAACTTAGAGATGAACTAAGTACCCTTTACTCTAGAATCTATGAACTTGAGTATCTTCTGTCCAAACGTGATCAAAGTGAACAGACCATCTCTCAATACAAAGAAAAGGAACGTCCTTTCTCCAGATGGAATTTCGATGGGCTGGGCTTCAAATTGAGAAAGATTACGTCCAAATAATTATATATTGCTGATCTGTTTGGCGAAGGCCTTACCCAACGGATGGTTTTTATTGGTCAAGAAGAGGAACGTATTGAAGAAGAGGTCAAACGAACCCTTAATCTCAGAACTGCAATTTCATTTGACTACTCTGATCTCAATGACTCATACCTCACCTGTCTCACGTCATCATCTGATACTGATGTTTCATCTTCTGTCTATTCTGATGAAGAACTCTCCTCTCCCGTTTCACCAAAGCCCACTTTTGAATACATTCCCCACAAGGAATTACAGCAAAGGTTTCAAACCTTACAGGAGTTTTGCTTCACTCATCTAGTTCAAGATGACCTTACCAAAACCTTCCAATCAGAAACCACATCTGAACCCTCTCCACTAGTTCAAGAAAACACCATCCTCCACAAGCGTCTCCAAACAGTATTCAATCTTGATGGCAAGATCATTGACGACTTGTGCAAAGAAAATTTTGAATTGCTTGAACGAATCAAAGAGGTCGAAACTGCACTGGAACCACCCACTCCATTTACCTTCTCATCACAGGGAACCATATTAGATGAACGAATTGAAGGTTCCAAACATGTGTCTACATCTTCTCAAAATGTCAAACTAGTAAAATCTGTTAATCATACTGCGGTAACAACTCTTAAACTTAAACAGATTTACAAACCAAAGCAACTGTCCAGTTCTAATCACAGTTCTCGAGTGCACTTAGACGTACCTGAATCATCACGAGCTGCAGCCAGTCGACCACGACTTCATTCTAATCTTTTACCCTCTGCTGCAGATGTGAAGAAGACTGGAAACAAGAAGTGTGAAATAAATACATCATGGAAAAGAGCTATTCCTAGATCCACTATGAGATGTTCAAATTTGAAACCTGTCTGTGAAAACATTTTGATGTTTGATTCTGTTTGTAATCATTGCTGTTCACAAGACAATACTGCTTCTACCATGTTTTGTATGAGTGATGGTTGTACTCATGGACACTGTGAATTTAATTGTTGTTATGATCAATTGAGAAAGTCTTTAGGTATTAAACCATGTGCTGACTGGACGGATTTTTTTGCTAATCTAGTCTGTATTCCATTTGTAAAATCCAAAGGTTACATCATTAATCAATGGATCACCACTCGTCAATAACATGCACTAAAACATCTAAACAAATCCAAACGATTGCTCACGATCAAGGAACTAGAAGTCTACCGACGGCAGGGCTATGAAGCATTTAAAAGGGCTTGGATTGCACAGGAAAAACACTTGCATTCTCAAAAGCGTTCTCGCAATTCCCCTTCCAAAATCTCCAAACCTTCAAAACCCAAGCCATCATCCATCCAACGAATCGCAAAACCTACTAATCGCAGTGCTCCAGTTCAGCAAAAGCAAGTTGATGCACCGAGGCCACAGAGAATTCTTAAGAATTCCTCGCAACCATGGATTCGCAAACATAACACTTCCGCAACTCTACCGAATCCAAAACCTCTGATTCCATCAACTGTCAAACCAACAGTAGTAAAGAAACTTTCTTCTCAACCAATTTCTCCCAAATCTATTCAATCTCGACAAAAGATTCGACCCACATGGGTAATTAAGAATAGATCATCTCAAGTTTCACCACAACCAGTAGACACAATCACTACTCAACCACCTTTAGGAACTAACAATCAAGGACCCATTCATATATGGGGACTTGAACGTGCTTTATTCTCTTACTGCAGGTGCCTCACTTGTGGTACCTTGACTCCGGCTGCACCAAACATATGACTGGCAACAAAAGCCTTCTCAAGAACTATGTTCCTAAGTACTCCGGGAATGTACGTTTTGGGAATGACAATGTTGCACCAATAATGGGGTACGGAGACATTGAGAAAAAGCACATCAAAATCAAGAAAGTATCATATGTTGAAGGGTTGGGTCATAACTTGTTTAGCATTGGACAGTTCTGTGATAAAGACCTAGAGGTCGTGTTCAAAAAGAACAAATGTTCAGTTTTAACTGAAAATGGAGATGAGTTGCTCGCAGGTTCCAGAAATTCTAACCTGTATTCCATTGACTTGGAAAAATATGACTCTCCTACCTCTGTGTGTCTACTGTCCGAAGCATCTACGGATCTGACTTGGCAATGGCACAGAAAACTCTCTCACCTGAACTTTCAAAATATTAACAAATTAGTCACTGGTGACTTGGTGAGAGGCATTCCGAAGTTAAGGTTCAAGAAGGATCATCTGTGTGTAGATTGTGAAAAAGGAAAAATGAAGAAGGCTTCTCATCAATCTAAACAAGTATTTAGCACTACGAAGCCTTTGGAACTCCTACACATGGATCTGTGTGGTCCTATGAGAATCCAGTCCAAGAATGGGAAGAAGTATATTTTAGTCATGGTGGATGACTACTCTAGATATACTTGGGTCAAATTTCTGTGCTCAAAAGATGAAGCCACTCCAACAATCATTTCCTTCATCAAACAACAGCAGAACAAGCATAGTCAGAGTGTTATCTCTATCCGGACAGACAATGGAACGGAATTCAAAAACAGTACTCTGAAGAGCTTCTGTGACCTTGTGGGAATCAGCCACCAGTTCTCTGCTGCATACACACCACAAGAAAATGGTGTAGTGGAACGAAGAAATAGAACTTTGGTTGAATCTGCCCGTACAATGCTTTCATATTCCGGGCTCCCACCTTCTTTCTGGGCTGAAGCAATTAGCACTGCCTGCTACACGCAGAACCGCTCTTTCATTAACAAACGCTTTAATAAAACTCCATATGAACTGGCCAATGTCATAGTGCCTAATATCAAATACTTCCATGTATTTGGTAATAGGTGCTTTGTACTAAATGACAAGGATACTCTAGGAAAATTTGCTCCCAAAGCGGATGATGCTGTTTTCCTAGGTTATTCTACTGAGTCCAAAGCCTACAGAGTTTTTAACAAACGTACAAAGAGCATTGTTGAAAGTATCAACGTAACATTTGATGATACATTGAATGTTACATATTTTCCACCTAAATCAACAGTTAATGCTTCTGAACATACCTGTTCAGGACCTGCACTTCAAAATAAAGAATCAGACAATCCATCCAGTTCAAATATACATCTTGATTTTTTGTATGATTTCTTTAGACCTGAATTTTTTCATGTTTTAACTGACAACAGGAACGACACAGTTGTTCAAACCAATGTTACTTTAACGGCTCCTACGGTCACTGAGACGAATCCATTTGCAGATCTATACGCTGAGGATTCATCTTCTGTTTCTATCACTTGTCCCCCTGTGACTTCTCAGATTCCTGACCCAGAGAGCCCTCCTGTGTTTGATTCAGACCCACATTTCTCTACAGAAGATGAAGAAGAAGCACGCCACTTACAAGATCTCATTCCTTCATCTTCCACTTCACATGAAATTAAGTGGACCAGACATCACTCAGAAGAGAACATCATCGGAGATCCTTCAGTTGGTATTCAAACAAGATCTGCAACAGCAAACGAATGCCAATTCTCGGGTTTCTTAAGCATCATTCAACACACCAAGACTTATGACGCATTAGATGATCCAGATTGGGTAATTGCCATGCAGGAAGAATTACACCAATTTGATCGTCTTAAAGTCTGGAGATTAGTTCCTCTTCCATATGGCAAATCTATTGTTGGAACTAAATGGGTGTTCAAGAACAAACGGGATTCGGATGGAGTGGTCATACGTAACAAAGCTAGGTTGGTTGCTAAGGGATACAATCAACAGGAGGGCATTGACTACGATGAAACTTTTGCCCCTGTTGCTCGAATTGAAGCTATACGCTTATTTCTTGCATATGCAGCCTCCCGGAGTTTTTGCGTCTTCCAAATGGATGTACAAACAACCTTTCTCAATGGGGTACTAAAAGAAGAAGTCTACGTTTCACAACCTGAGGGATTCATCAATTCTTCATACCCTAATCATGTTTACATTTTAAATAAGGCACTGTACGGTTTAAAACAAGCTCCACGTGCATGGTACGATGTCTTATCTGAATATCTGATAGGTGAAGGCTACTCCAAAGGAAAGACGGACAACACTCTCTTCACAAAGACATAAGGTAGGGACAAAATCCTTGTCCAAATTTATGTGGATGACATCATCTTTGGATCTACAAATCCAAAGTACAGTGAAGAGTTTGCACAAACCATGTCAAACAGGTTCCAAATGAGTATGATGGGAGAGATGTCATTCTTTCTCGGTCTTCAGGTTAAACAGTTGAGTCATGGCACGTTCATTTGCCAATCTAAGTATATTAAAGATCTTCTCACGAAGTACGATATGCTCAACTGCAACCATATCTCAACTCCCATGGCGGCCAAATCATAACTATCGGCAGATCCTAATGGTTCTTCGGTGGATCTCAAGAAATACTGTGGGATGATTGGATCATTACTATATCTCACTACAAGTCGCCCAGACATCATGTTCTCTACTTGTCTCTGTGCAAGGTTGCAGGCAAATCCCAAGGAGTCACATCTGCTGGCTGTTAAGAGAATTTTCAGATATCTCAAAGGATCCATGGATCTAGGATTGTGGTATCCCAAGGACTCCAATCTGGACCTTCATGCTTATTCAGATGCTGACTATGCCGGTTGCAAGATTGACAGGAAAAGCACCTCTGGTAGTGCACACTTTCTGGGAGATCGTTTAGTCTGCTGGGCTTCAAAGAAACAAAATTGTGTATCCACTTCTACAGCAGAAGCTGAATATGTTGCTGCTGCAATGTGTTGTTCCCAAAGCCTATGGATACGTACACAACTCTCAGACTTTGGACTCAGGTATGACAAAATACCATTGTTACGCGACTCTCAATCTGCCATTGCCATCTCCTGCAATCCGGTACACCACTCTAAAACCAAACATATCAACATTCGTTATCACTTCATAAAAGATAACTTTGAGAAAGGATTAATTGAGCTACAGTATGTACCTACTGAAAATCAGCTGGCTGACCTGTTTACCAAACCATTAGACGAAAGTCGATTCACTGTGTTGGTATCCAAGTTAGGCATGCTCAATCTGCAAATCTAACATACTGTTCCCTCCGTTTATTTTCTTTCCTGTTATTTTTAGAGTAGGTGTTACACTGTTTGTTCTCTGTGCAGATGTCTGATACACATACACATGTGCAAATGTGTAGGGGGAGAAAGTGAATACACATCATGCACATGTGTAGGGGGAGAAATTCACATGTGACACACTTTCCAAAATCAAAGGCAGCAATCGAAGGGGAGTGTGTCAACATAAACAATTTCAAACATATGATCTTGGAATATAAATTTTTTAAACTCAACATTCCAGATACTTTGAAGTTGATAAGAAAATTTTCAAGTGTTAAGGACTATTAAAGCCAATCAGATTCTATGCACCAATCGCATGGGATTAATTTTTGTCAAATCAATAATAATTTTCTAAGTCAAGGGTCAATCGCATGGGAAAACAAAGTCTATAATCGCATGGGAAAACAAAGTCTATTCCTCAATCGCATGCGATTACCAAAGAAAAAAATGAAATACCCTTCAATCGCATACAAGGTTGAATAGCATGCGATTCGGATTAAGTTAGTGTGAATCGCACGCGATTAAGTTAGGTTGAATCGCACGCGATTGAATCAGCTAGTGTTAATCGCACGCGATTCAGGTGCACATAATTTCAACACCCAAGCTGAATCGCATGCGATTAACACACCACAGTGTGAATCGCATGCGATTGAAAACACTTATCAGCCGCATCCACACTTCTATCAGCCGCTTTTTTTTACCGCTTTAACAACCAATCACGGCTTGACACGTGTCTTTTTACACTACTACAAGTTACCCCAACCGTTACCATTCTTCATTCACGCGATTCAAATTTCACAAGTGTTCTCTCGATTTCTTGGTTACTTTAACATACAAATCATCTCGTTACTCTGCCAAAATTTGAAATTTTAGTGTTAAAATACTCGAAATCACAAAGGTAACAACTTGTATGGGTTACTTTTTGAAGTTTTTGAGTTAAAAGGATACTTTTGGCCTTAGAACACTGTTTTGCGTATGAGGGTTTCGAGACTTTTAGTGGATTTTTGGTACACGAAACAAACTTGTTTGATGAAACAAAGTTTGCGATGGGTTGTTTTAACATATAAGGAACACTTTGGTGCAAAAATCTTTCAAAAATCTTAAAAAGTGTTCTTCGTGTTCTTGGGGAGTATAAACATACTCAAATGATTCGGTTTTTGGCCTAAAAGGAAGTGTTAGGGTGGTTTTTGGGGCATGCTTCAGTACTACAAATGTGTTTATCATTGTTCACTTAATGAAATAAGATATCAACAATAACTTTGCAACACATCAATTTGGTATCTTCACACTGAAGCCCTCCAGTGTTAGATAATTTTTCTGTCTAACACTTCATACTTGAGATTTTTGGTTCAATACAAACTCCATTATATAAATCATACATTGGATCCAAATTCAAAAGAAATGTTGTTCTCCAATCTTATCACTGTCACTATGCCTTAACGTTTTTATCTATCTGTACAGATAATATGGCCCAAGCAATTCGTGACCCACAGGAGATCATGCATCAAGCTGAGTTCCTTAGCACCAGGACTCACCCAAATAACCACTATATTGATCTTACCAAATTCACGACCCCCACTCATCCTATTGTTCCCGAAATTCTTAAAGTCCACCCTCTGAACCACCTCCTAACCTACAACCCTGCAACAACCGGTACACATGTTCCTGAACTTTATGTTCAACAATTCTGGCAGACATGTGATGTACGAATCAATGAAAGAGGTCAAGAGGTTATCCATGCTGAGGTGGATGAGTTTACTGTAGACATACCTGTCAACCGCCTACGTTCAATTTTCAGGCTACCAAAAGCTAACAGTAGACTGCCAGCATCGGATTTTGAGGAAATCCCAGATGAGAAAGCGTGTCTTGCAGCCATCAGAAATATGGGCTATGCTGGGGAGCTCACCCACAAAGGTCAATTCAAACGCACCAGCTTGCATCCAAAGTATAACACTTTCATGACGGTGCTTCAGAGGTGTCTCACTCCAAAGCATTCTGGCTACGAATTCCCAACGGAATATCAACTCAAAATCTTTGTAGCAGCTGCAACTCACATGCATGTGGATTATGCATTCCTTCTCTTCCAAGACATCAAAGCATCTATGCAAAGGAAGAATTCCCAAAAGAAGAAGGATGCTAACCTACTGCCATACCATCGCTTCCTTCCGATGATAATACAATATGTGATGGACAGGAATGCTGACATTCCCCGCAGAGCAGGTCTACCCTCTATAACTCCTAAACTCTTTCAATACATTAAACCTGCCACTCCTGCCAACCTACCAGCTCCAAAACCTTTCCCTGAATCTCTTCTAGATCTATGTGAGCAGAATGATGTTGTGTGAACTTATAGGGAGAGTGTAGGAGCACCCTCCATGGTTATGCCAGAACCGGCCATACCTACCCAAGGGGAAGTAGCACCAGGTGAGAATATAGAGGTTAGGACTCAGCTATCTATGGCAGATGCTAAGAGGGGAGTGGAGAGAGAAAATGTTGAGAGGGGTGGTGAAGAAGGTGAAGGTGTTGAGAGTAGAGAGGGAGGGGATGCATATGATCCCGCCACCATTCAAGCCATAGTTCAATCTCTCTCTCAATCTACCCGAACCCAAGTTGTTCTTACTGAACTTGGACTTGACGATTCTGAGTCATCCAGTTCTTCTCAAGCTAAGTCTGCTTCCCATCAAGGAGGTGCCCCTTCCTTTGAACTTGCTATATCTCCTGTGGGCACCCCTGACCAACCAATCGAACAACCAGCAGAAAGCACACCCTCATTCATGAACCTTACTGACCCACATACTACCTCTCCTGACCAGACTCACCCCGTTCAAACTACTCAGGTCATTCCACAACCTGGTGGTCTGGTCATTCCTTTGACTTCAACTGCCCAAGCAACCACCATTCCTATCATTCGCAGGGACATAGTTGCTCCTGAACATGACATTCCAGTAACTTCGACAAGTCATTCTTTACCTATTGAATCTGGTTCTGTCACTCCTGACTCTCTTATTCACCCTGATCAATATGCGGGGTATGGTGCTGGTAGCGGTGATGATGAAGATAGTTTTGTAGTTAGGAGTGCGAGTGATAGAGAGGAGGTGAGAAAAGAAAAAATGAGTGATGAGGGTTCCCCAAACCCAGAAAGCCGGGAAACCACATCTACTATGAAGCCTAGCACTGCTGAGCCTCATATTGAAGAAGTCGCGGTGATCCCACCCGTGCAAGTTTCTGCCCCACCAAGCCACTACGGTGTCTCTCAACAGACTCCGTCTTTATTGCACAGGGTTATAGCACATACACTGGGTCAACCCCAATTGGGCGTTGGACCTATTGAACAAAGAGGACCGTCTCCCTCGTCCTCGACTCCTTTTCGTGCACAATTTGATATGCCGCGGATCTCTGCTTATCTTGAACAACACAAAGTCACCATTGATGCACTGAGCTTGTTGGCTCGACAAGTCTCATCAACTTCCATAGGTGGTACCTCTCAAGGTGTCATTCGAGGATTGGAAGGAAATCCTGCTGGAGCCTACATCCATGCTGCTCCAGTAGGTGGCTCTGCCTCTGTGGCAGGTACCTCAACCGGTAATCTGAGTGATTCCGGGTTTGTAACACGTGCAGATATTCAACTTGCTATTCAACAAGCCGTGTCCCCAATCCGCCAACAACTGCAGGAGACAAATTCAAAGTTGGATCGGATCGAAGAGGCTTCCAAGGCCCAAGCTGAGCAGCTCACTCGTATTGAAAATCTTCTTGCAGCTCGCACTCCAGCAACAGCGCCTCAACCTCAAGCTGATGTCACTTCTCTCTCAGTGGATGCTCTGAAAAGCATACTTTATGCGAAAATTCTTGAACAGAGACCAGACACTGCTTATGATCAAGACCTTTTGACTACTCTGCGGGCTGAACGAAATCCACAGGGAATCTCCTTGGATGACTTTTATAGAATTTCATGAGGATGTCAATAGGAAAATAGATGGGGTGACAAGAGGTTTTTACACCTCCCTTCAAAAAGTAACTGACCGGCTGAAGGTACTTGAACAAACCTGTCAGGCCCAGGCTCAGGGGTTAAAGAGGAGGCGGAATGATCAGGATCCTGATGATCGTCCCGAGGGGGAGAAAAGAAGAAGATACATAACTGCCCCCTCAGCTGCAACTGTACCTGTACCATCCTTCAGCAAATATCTACCTACGGGTACTAGTTCTGCTGGAAGTCAGCCTCAGCAACAACAACAAGCAAATGAACAGACGGCCGATGAAGTTTATGAAAAACAGCAAAAAGAAAATGCTGACAAACAAATTGTACTTTATGTACCTCAGCAACAATCTGAACCGAGGCCAAGTGATCTTGAAGAAGGTGAAATACCTTTCGAGCAGTCCCATGCCGAGATGTTTGAATGGTCTAGTGACTCAGAGGAACAAGTGGAAGATTTATATGAGTTTATTCATACATCACCTGCAAGGCATGTGGGGGAAGGTAGTTCTGCTCTGCCAGAGGAGGAAGCTGAGGATCCTGAGTTGGAAGGACTATTCAAGGGTATTGATGAATATGTCGAGGTTGCTACATGTCCAGCTTCACCTAGAGTTGTTGAAAAATTCTATAATATCCCCAGTGAAAGGGAGCTTGCACTTAAAAGAAAAGAAAGGGAAGCAATTTCTAGAAGGGAAGCTAGGAGAAAGCCTAAACAAAAGAAACCAATCTTCGACATATCCAGTGTTCTCAGTGGGATTAATGTTGAAGTTCATGAAACTTTCCTTCCTCCTCCTGGTCGGTTTCAAGAATCAGTTGCCGATGTACTTGAAAGAAACAAACAGAGAGAGGCAGCTGAGAAAACAAGACAAGAATCTGAATGGCCTTTGCCAAGGAGCTTCATTGTGCCACCTGCTCCTCCAGTGTATCGTGGAGATCCAGGACTTGATGCAGGCAACATGTTCACAAGAAGTGCTGCCCAACAACCTATATGGAAACCTTATTTTGTCAATGCTGCTAATCTTGAAGAAAGAATTCCAGATATATTCAGCAAAGAGCTAATACAGGTTATTTCCCCTGAGTTGCGGAACATGGACGATAAACAGAGAAGAAGATATGAACACATCCTCTCTCAGTCCATGACTAAACCCGAATAGATCAAATCAGAGTATCCAATAGTTGAACTTATCAATATCTACACTCAGACAACCTTCAGAATAAAATATGTCATCTTTCATGTCAGAAGAGCAAACAACCTGTCATTCTTCCTCAACGAAGCAGACTTAAGGTTTGTAAGTATTGAAGAAATCAGCTTCATCTTTGACACCCTCTCTCAAAAAAGAGGAAAGTGGCCAGAAGAAGAGTTCGGAAGGGTTGCTCTAATGAAATACATGAGAAATCTAATGGAATACTTTGAGGAACACGATCTGCAACTCGGAGCTGAAAACAACTATCTGAAAGTCAACCTCTTAAAGCCTAACCAGAGCCATCCAGATCTAGAAAAGCTTGAAGAATTGACAGTTATCTATGATGGGCATCCAAACTTCAAAGGTGATCGAGGAGTCGTCTCAAAGAATACAAAAGGCAAAAAGATCTTCATCAGACTTAATGAACTCATGGCGTATTCAGACGGCACCTTGAAAATTCTCCATCATAAGATACATCAGAAAGTTTGGGAAAACCGGGCAGCCTATACTGATGAAGAACATGCTGAAGCCTATCGTGTTATAGAAAGGATGAGAACTACTCTGTCGAGCAGAAGGCAAATACGCAAGTAGCAAGTGGCATTCGGAATTAGCAACAAATCGGCATACGAATAGATTAATGTATTTATTTGTTGTGAATGATTACACACCTCACTTAGGGGGAGATTGTTAGAAATATTAAAGTGAGGGGAGTAATATGTAATTACTCAAAGTTGGGGAAATGCTATATAAAGGCATTTCCCCCACATTTCAATGTTAAGCTTTGCATATTTCTAAACTCTTGTGTTTGTTTTCTCTCTTAGCTCTCGGCTCTCTTTCTCTCTACCGTTTACACATACAAACACACACATTAACTCTCAAGCATTGCTTCATCCATATAATACGGGACCAACAAGGGCATAAAAACATATTATAACATGCACAACGGAATAAAACCCCCTCCAGTGATCTCAAGTAACTCGTACAGAAACTAAAAGAGGAAGAAGGTTAGAAAGTTATACCTTTGTTGTAAACCAAAAACTCTCTTTTAAGCCTCTACACAGATGCAGGTTATCCACCGCTACTACACCACCTCGAACTGGCTGCTAGACCGCCTAAGGATTAAACCTTGGATCAAATAACAGTGACCCGCGATGTGTGTGTGTCTCGCTGCGTTGCAGCCGGCCACCTTCGCACGGTGGTTGGACCTCGGCTCTTGCGCCGCCGCCGAAGAGAGAAGAGAGGGAGAGGAGAGCCTTTAGGGTTATCTTATTAAACTTGTAATTGACTTATATGATTAATGAGACTTAAGAAGGTTTATATATAATAACCCTTATTAGGCCAAGCCCGTTTAATTAAAGCCCAACTTTAATTAAACTATTAATCAATTACAGAATATACCCTCAACCTTTCTAATTAATTAATAACTATTAATTAATTGGTCCCGTTAATATTTAAACTAAATATTAACTTCTCCTTTTAAATAAGGCACACCTGACTTAAGTAACATGTAACAAGATCAAATCAACAATTAAACTATTTCTTAGTATTGCCTGTCCCCGGCAGCGGCGCCAAAAACTTGGTGTGCTCTCGACTGCGGGTTTTTCTTGTTATAAAATTCTGGGACACAACCTCGTTTTAAATTTATAAAAACGATGTTACTAAGAAGATACTACACATGACTCAGGCAAGTATAACCTTGTCAATAGTAGTATAGACTCGGTAAGACCGGATATCGTTCCACCAGGAAAGGAAGCTACCAATACTTAAGTCTCATTGTTGTTTGATCAGCAGAATTAATATAAAGCAAGTGACAGAATGAACTAAATTAATCAAGAACTACAGTAACAAACAAACTAACACCGAAGGCAAACAGTAGGATAACATATCACTTAGGCTTTCGAATCATCGAGACTAATCATGGCAATAATACAATACAACACATAATATGAAGACTTGAATAGATTGAGTGCATAGCATGCTGTTCTAATACTCAATAAAACCACATTATCATGCAAGAACCATCACTCGAGTTATCAAGACTTAGATTCAACACTCAAACATGATCAGGCAAGCAACGGCATATCAGAATTCAACTACAGATCCACCAGATCGCGTCCAAATCAGACTACAAAGACAAACAACTTTTCAAATGATATGTCCAGAAGTCCTCAGAACCCAAAAAGGTGTCAAAGCAGTTAAAATGGTTAAAACAAGCAAAAACAGCACACTGTTGTAAAAATGCCTCCTACGGCCGTATGAATTTCTTCCTACGGTCGTAGGAGGTGTACTGTCCTACGGTCTTAGGAATTTCTTCCTGCGGCCGTAGGAACCAGTACGACAGAAAAGTTTAATCTAACATAAAGGCATTCAACAACAAATTACAATCTAGACTTTAATCTCAGATCATAAACACATGTAAATTGGTACAATGGGGTCACAAACTCCTCTAAACTCAAACCTCACAATTAAGGGATTTTAATATTTAGCCACATGATTACTAAAGATATGAACATGTTAAACCTACCATTTCTAGTATAGCCAACACTTCTTAAAACATGAATCATGTGATATGCATATTGAACAATAAGACAAGCATAACAAAGGCATCCATGTGAGTTCATTTCACCATCTAAACATACCAACAAACATCTTTGTGAATCCTTTAATTATTAGTAGCATGTTTAATCCATAAATACACCAAATGAAAAGATTTTCATCTACAATCACAAGGCATGCATAAAACCAACATATGAATAAAATGACCAATAATGGATGAACCTGAAATGATCAAAACATATCCCAACAATGATATCTAATGACAACCATACAAGATGTATCATTTCTAATAACAAGCTTAACATGGAATTAATAAAATCAACCATCATCATTGAATATCCACATGCTTAAACATGAAGGAGTTATCCTATACACATTATCACATATGAACATGGTAAGATTAGACATACTAAGTTGATAAAACACATTTGTATTCAAGATCAAACATGCATATTTGAATCAAGTCAACATAAAAGTCAAATATATTGCCATAACTAGCCAAGAATCATCTTGGCCCAAGTGAAATGAGTTTAGTTATCCATATACATCAATATTAAAACTACAACATCTGGAACACATGGGTACATGATTGAAATAAGAAATGGAAAGAGTATACCCAAGCTAAGCAATGATAAAACAAAGGAATCCAAGCTCCAAGATGTTGTTCCAAGCCTTCAAATCCAAGCTCTCCACCTTAGAATCACCAATAGAAGTCCCCTGGAGTGTTAGGGTATTTAGAGAGAGTGTTTGGGGGTGTTGGACCGAAATGTGGTGAAAAATCTGGACTCTTGTGCAAATGGCAGATTCTGTCATTTAACCTGCTGTAACAGAACTTCCTACGGCCGTAGGAAGTATCCTCTACGGCCATAGGATGGCTGGAACAAAGATTCTCCACACGCAATACTCTGCTGCCAATCCGACACACGCAAGAATCTGCTAGGAAATGATTACTTTGGATAAGGGGCTCCTACGGCCGTAGGGATATACATCTACGGCCGTAGGGTGTCTTTTTAACCCTTCTAGAAGAATAACTCCTACGGCCGTAGGATATAGCTTCTACGGCCGTAGGGGGTCTTTTTCACCAATCTTCTTTGTTCTTCTATTCTTCCCTTGTTTTGCCCCTTTATCTTACTTAACGCTATTTTAAACCTGCATGGTGAATGTTAAGCATATTAGATCAATAATAGGAGTAATCACCTTGTATTTGGGCTAAGTACGGGGTATTCTAGCATGTAAAACATGCATAAAAACACATATATAAAAGCTCTATAAGCATTCTTATCAACAACTGATGTTGATTCCACCTTCTTTGATCTGCACTCAACAACAATGTGTCACTTCTTCTGAAAGTTGAAGCACACATCATTCTTGGGATCAAAAGACCTCTTCCCTTTGCCCCTGTCAGATCTTCCTCTTCCCCTTTGAGCTCTTCTCAAACGTATGGCTAGCATTGCCATTTGGTCAGTGATATTCTGAACATCATCAGTATCACCTGAGTCTGAGTCTTAGTGGTCAGCTTAAGATTCTGACTCAGTCTCAGATTCAACAACTAGTGTCTTGGAACTTTTCTTCTTTTTCTGTGCAGCCAGTGCAACTTCAGTTTTATCCAGAGACTCCTTGAGTTGTTGTTGAGAAGTTCTCTTGTGTTCAGTGATCTGTTCATGATTAAGCAAGAACCTATATATAGACTGTAGGTTGTACATGTGCAGTGTTCCTCCAGCCCTCAATGTTATATTTACATCATTAAACCATTCTGGTAACACATCCAGAAATTTCAGCATGAGCTCAACTTCATATTTCTTTACACCCACACTTAGTAGGTCATTTATCAAGCAGTGAAACCTTGTAAACAAATCAGACAAGGTTTTATTCTTCTTTGAGAAGAAGTTTTCGTAGGATCTATTCAAATGATTCTTCTTCTGCTGCTTGACCAGATCTGTGCCCTCATAGGTAACACTCAGTGTATCCCAGATATCTTTTGCAGATTGACACTCAATCACAGTACGCAAGATTTCATTAGTCAGGGCATTTGCTAGAACACTTTTAGCCTTATCATCCAGATTGAAGAGTTTCCAATCTTAATCAGTCCAAGATGCAATAGGCTTTCTTGTTTCCTTTTCAGTTCTGCCAGGAGACGTATCACTGACAGTAACAGGAATCTTGGGGATGATGGGTCCTTTTGTGAAAACATCCGACATACGGTTGTCAATGGACTTGAGGAATAGCATGGCTCTGAACTTTCACATAGGATAGTCCGATCTATCAAATATGGGACAGCCTTTGGCAGACATCTGTGGAAATTTTAAAGAATTGTTGCTTGCATACGTTTTAAACTTTCTCAGAATCTTGAACTTTCAACTTATGAAATCGTTCAGCCTGCTCTGATGCCAGTTGTTGGTCCCTTGTATGAGAATAACAACAAGCAACAGGTGTGTAGAAGGGGGGGTTGAATACACTTTCTGTGGAAATTGAACAAGTCAAAGAAAAGTGTCACACACAATAAATCAAACCACAATCAATTGAATGCTTTTATAAAGAAGATGATTACAATGCTTTGAATAAGAAGATGATTACACTAACTATCAAGTAAGCAACCCTTGATATATAACCACGTAATATAAATCTCTCAATCTCTCAAACTTAGCTATCTATAATCAACTTATGAGTTTAGATACTGACGACTCTCTAAACAGGATTTACACAGATTGATAACTTACCAATATCACAACTTATGTGATAGTTCGAACACACAAACACCTTCGCAATCTGTGAGTTTCTTGATCATGTTGAACTGACAAACAATAATCAAGATTCGTAACACATACGGTGAGGTGAGGTTTGGCTCTGCAACACTTAGTTGTTTCAGAATCGTACCTCTAAACTTATCAGGAGATAAGTATTTATAATCCTATTGCTACGGTTCCTAACAAACTGGACTAATCCTAATTTGCTAACTAGCTATCGGATAACTCGGAATCTTGACTCTTGAATCTTCTTATCTTGAATCTTCAATCTTCAATCTTGATTCTGAAGTCTTCTTATCATTCCCGTAGATATAGAGAGTTAAAACAGAATTTAAAACACATTTAAATTCTTTTAAACTGACTTCTTTAGTCAGGCTGAGTTACTCAGCTTGAAACTCATCAAGCTGAGTTCTTCGAGAACACACTCGAAAACAAACATGAACTAACATGTATAATTATTAACTCATCCTCAGAAGTCCAAAGAATTAACTAAAACATATTTAGCAACTCTATTGAGCTTACTCAGTATCTACGCTGAGTCGCTCAGCTTGAAACTTATCAAGCTGAATACTCAATATATATCTTACGTGACATACATAGCTTATCAAACACATTGATAATCTTACTAAGATAAAGTTTAAGCTGATCGAACATATGCTCAGCTTATACTCTGTCTAAATCACTATAAGTGTTCAGTCTGACTAAGCTTCATAATTCTGTTTAAGTTATATGTAGAACACATCTTACAAACTTAACTTTGTCTCATCAAATCTTAACTGATGAGATCATTTTCCCAACAAAAAACCGAGGGCGGTTTTTACCGGGTAAAGTTTATACAAACAAGTTATTCGTTTTGGCGGTCTAGCATCTTCTTCAAAGGGTGCAGTAGCTGTGTATCTCCCTTCAGCAGTTTCAAGGTATAACCTCTATCTTTTAGATAAACCTGTTTTAAACCTATGAATATTGCATGTTCTATATATCTGGTATATGATTTCTGAAATTGTTTCCCCACCTGATCCAGTTGGGATCCTGGGAACGGGATTTACAAGATTATGTTTTATTCCGCTGTGCATGTTTGTACCCTGTTAATCCCTATAGTAGTATCAGAGCCTGCTTCTAGGCTCGATAGGGATCAAGTTAATCATATATATATATATATATATATATATATATATATATATATATATATATATATATATATATATATATATATATATATATATATATATATATATGTATATATATATGCATGTACGTTTTGGGAAAATTAGTATGTGGTCAGGATCAAGTTTCTGATCTGTTACCTGATTAATTTTCTAGTTCTGCTGATTAAATATATTGTTTATATATTGTTGTGAAATTTATTTTTGGTTTAAGGATCAAGTTCTGATCTTTTTACCATTAAAAGTTTCCAGTTTTTGGTGATTATATATTATTTATATATCAACTGCGTGAACCTTTGTTTTTGGTCAAAGGTCAAGGTCTATGACCTTTAACCAATTAAAGTTTCCAGATTATCTGTTTTATATATTTATACATTTATATTTGTAAAAAACTTTGGTTTATGGTAAAAGGTCAAAGTTTTCACTTTTAACAGGATAAAGTTTCCAGTTTATATGCTTTATATATATTTGTATAGATTGTGAGTGAAACTTGGGGTAATTTAAACGTTCAAAGATCTTGAATTTTTAAATCAAGTTTCCAGTTTATATTATTATTTATTTAATAATGTTTGACGTTTAACCAGTATGGTATTTTTTTTTTTTTGTTTTATCCAGTTTTTGATATTTAACAAAAAAAAATGGGGGGCCCAGGTTAAGGCCCAGTTTAAGGTCCAGGTTAAATTTTGGGGATCCACACAAAACTAGATTGCGTTTTGGTGTTAGAGATTCAAGTTTGAATCTGCCCGGAATTATATATGTATATGTTGGTTTATAATGCTTGTATTATTGTTATTTAATTACTTGTACGTGGTTGATTATTTATTTTAAGCCAAACGCCTTAAACCTAGTGGATCAAGTTTGTGGTTGTTTATTAATTTGTGGATTCGTTTATATTTATTATTTATCTAGTGTGGGGAGGCCTGTGTGGCACTTATAACCCCTATTCAATTTTGTTAAAGTACTAGATTTAGCGGGGCTGCGTGCCTTTGAATTATTATGTAATAGGGCATTAGTTTTTTTAATCAAAATTGTAATATGTTAGTTTGATATCTGTAAATGTAATATTGGATCCAATCAAGACAAGGATCAAGACAAAGGAGAGAGGACACCACAGATGCTGTAGCCAGTGGGAGCATCAGCATCAAATTCATGCCTTGTTGTTTATGATCCACTTTAGGGTTTAACCACAGTGGTGCTTAATTTTAATTAAGTGCCAGTGACGGTCAAAGTTGTTATGTGTGTTGGCTTATTATTGCTATTATTAATTGTGTTGTTGTGATTTAATTATTTAATTATATAGTTCACGCACATCATTGAAAACCATATATAATGGATATTTTTTATGATGAAAAGTTTTTCACTTAGAAAGGTTATATGTTTCACAAGTTTTGTAAAACGGTTAAAACTGGAAAAATAATTTTAAAACAAGTTAACCCTTTCAAAATCTTAGACCAGTAGTGCTACCCATCTAATGGTACACCTTTCATGCTCCCAATACTTCGGTGTGTTGTCGTGCCCAAACCGTGCTCACAGGGGTTCAAACTGATGTGGGGAGGGGTGAAAGACTTTGCGATTCCCTGATGTGACGGGCCGAAAGTGCACTTAGGAGGACTAAATATGTACGAATTTTGTTTCATTCGATGTCCGAAGGATATAGGGGTCGTGTTTTGGTTTAAACACGATCTGTATGGTTTATACCCAATAGAAATAGGACGGGGTCGGTGTTGTCGTGCCTAAACCGTGCACCGGCACGTGTGAAATATGGATCCTATTCTAAAATATATTTATTTAAAGAGTTATAAATTATTTTAGAGAAATTAAATTACTGAAATGTTTATTTCTTGCTTTTTCTGTAGATGTCAATATTATAAGTTATACCGTTTTATACACCCGAGGAGTCTCTTAGCCTGATCGTGAGCAAGTGGAAGCTTTCAGGTCCAAACTTTATGGTTTGGAAGTTGCGCTTTAGGAATATCCCAAGGGCGCATGGAAGACTGTACATAGTAGACAAACCTCCTCCAGCACGACCTGACTATTCTGCTCAGGATGGAGAGTATGATACATATTATAAGTATCTGTCTGATGAATCTGACGTCATGTCAATTCTGATACTCTCCACAGAATCTGAGTATTTGGATGAACTCAATAAGTCGGTTTTTGAGGTTGTGCAGGGCTTAGATTAGCGTTTCAAGGATAGCGAGCGCTATGGACGCTTTCTGCTCATAAAGGATATTCTTTCACAGGGGATGAAAGAAGACCAGTTATTGAGCGATCATCTCATTAACATGAGAAGGCTGTTTGATTGCTTAATGATTCTGGGATCACAAGTCACTGAGCATGAACTTGTGATGCTCTTGGTCGGTACCCTAACTAACCGCTATCAAGCAGAGGTAGTGGACAAGTTTGGTGAACCAGATACAACAGTTGTTAGTATGCACGAGTTCTTAATGTGCATAGATGACCAGGTGCACCCAGACCCCTTTGATGCAACAATAGTTGAGTCAATGGAGGAAGACAACTGGATTGATGAGCTACTAGACGTTTGTTGTCCAGTTTGGGGTAGCAAGGATATTAGCGAGCACTCACTCAACATTGATCAGCTGGACGTCGGTTCTACCGACGAGTCAGATATCTTTATGATAGATTGCTTAGTTACTTCATTTAAATCATGGGTACTCGATACCGGATGTGGTCATCACATTTGCAATCACTTGCAGGGATTCAAGAGAAGTAGGAAACTTAGGAAGGGTGACATGGACGTACGGGTAGTCGAAGGCTCCATAATTGGTGCTGAAGCTGAAGGAACCTATTGTCTCAGACTACCTTCAGGATTAATCAAAGAACTAGATAATTGTTTTTACGTTCCTAGATTGATTAAAATGTAATATCGTACGATTTATTAATAGACAATGGTTTTAACTATCAGTCTGTAGGTAAAACAATTTTGTGCTTTAAAGATGATTTATTCTATTTTAAAGCAAGTTCACAAAATGGTCTATATATGATAAATCTAAAAGATGACTAGGAAATATATCATATAAATAAGAGGTCAAAGGACACTTTTAACCAGACTTACCATTGGCATTGTCGGCTCGGACACATAAATAAGAATCGCATAGAGCAACTTCATAGTGATGGAGTTCTAGGGTCATTTGATCTTGAATCAATTGACAATTACAAATCTTGTTTGTCTGGAAAGATGACAAAGAAACCTTTTGACACTTTGAATGAAAGGTCAAAGGAGCTACTAGGAATTATACACACAAATGTGTGTGGTACTTTCAGTCAGGAGGCCAGGGGAGGATACCGGTACTTCATTACATTTACTGACGACTTCAGTAGGTATGGTTATGATTATCTAATGAGACACAAGTCTGAAAGTTTTGATTTCTTCAAACAATTTCAGAGTGAAGTACATAACCAACTTGACAAGAAGATAAAGCTGCTTCGGTCTGACCGGGGTGGTGAATATCTGAGTCAGGAGTTTTACGATCATCTAAAGGAATGTGGGATTGTTTTACAACTCACACATCCATATACGCCACAGTGGAATGGTGTATCAGAAAGGAGGAATAGGACCTTACTTGACATGGTTCGGTCTATTGTAAGTCGAACTAGTTTACCAATGTCATTTTTGGGTCATGCACTCGAAACTGCTGCTTGTATGTTGAATCGTGTTTTAACTAAATCTGCAGAAAAGGGAAAGACACCGTTCGAGTTATGGACGGGGAAAAAGCCCAAGCTGTCTTTCATAAAGATTTGGGGTTGTTAGGTGTTCGTTAAACAACCGTTCTTGGATAAACTAAAACCCAAATCAGATTAGTGTATCTTCGTGGGTTATCCTAAGGAAACCTTAGGGTACTATATCTATAATCCCGATGAGAACAATGTTTTTGTCGCTCGTTCAGGGACATTTCTAGAGGACAAGTTTCTAAGTTAAGAAACTTCTGGAAAAGAAATAGATGTTCAAGAAATTGAAGAGAATGAAGGTATGCCTCCTCCACTAGTGGAACCCGTAAGTCAACAAAGAATTGTTGAATCTCAACCCGAGTCGCTGGTTGAGGAAGGAGTGGAAACACAAGACCTTCGCATGTCCAGTAGGGTTTGGGCTGAGCCGGATAGATATCTTGGATTTCTAATCGCTCAGGAAGAAGGGGATCTTTATTGAGCCCACATCCTACGGGGATGCTATGTCGTGCAGTGAGTCTGACAAATGGCTGGATGCAATCCATGTATGACAACCAAGTTAGGGAGTTAGTAGACTTGCCACAACTTAGTATAGATGTTGGGTGCAAGGGGTCTTCAAGCAGAAGACATACCTGGAAGGAAATGTGCATACTTTTAAAGCTAGGCTTGTTGTAGAAGGTTATAATCAAACTCATGGTATTGATTATGACGTAACCTTTTCGCTAGTAGCCATCCTTAAGTCAATTAGGATTCTTATGGCCAAATCTGCATACTTCATTTATGAGATATGGCAAATGGATGTCAAAACCGCTTTCCTTAAAGGGAAACTGACAGGGGATGTGTATATGGCACAACCAGACGGTTTTGAGGATTCCAAGAATATAGGTAAAGTATGCAAGTTGCTGAAATCTATTTATGGATTAAAGCAGGTATCTAAGAGTTGGAACTTGCACTTTGATGAACGCAACAAAGAGTTTGGTTTTACCAAAAGCGAGTTTGAGTCCTGTGTTTACACGAACTTCAGTAGGAGTATAGCAATCTTCTTAGTCCTGTATGTGGATGACATACTGATCATAGGAAACGATGTACCAGCATTACAAGGAGTAAAATCCTGGTTAGGTAAATGTTTGCAGATGAAGGACTTAGGAGAAGCCGCTACATACTTGGTATTAAGATCTATGGAGATAGATCTTGGCGGCTAATCGGACTTAGTCAGAGTATATACATAGATAAAGTGTTAAAACACTTTAAGATGGAAGATTCCAAGAAAGGATTCATCCCTATGAGATCTGGTATATCATTGAGCAAGTCTCAATGCCCTACTTCTCCAGAGGAGCTGAAGAGGATGAAATCGGTTCCTTATGCTTCGGCAGTAAGATCGATTATGTATGCCATGTAATGTTCTAGGCCCGATGTTGCTTACTCCATAAGCTTTACGAGTAGGTACCAGCACAATCCGGGTGAACCCCATTGGGTGGCTGTCAAGAACATTCTCAAGTATTTAAAAAGGACAAAGGATATGTTCTTGGTCTTTGGCGGAAGCACGGATGAAATCAGTATTACTGGTTACCAGACAGACAGAGATGACTTTAAGTCGCAGTCAGTGTTTGTTTTTACCCTAAACGGTGGAGCTATATCTTGGAAAAGCCAGAAGCAAGATACTATAGCAAATTCAACTACAGAGGCTGAGTACATTGCGGCAAGTGATGCGGCAAAGGAAGCGGTTTGGCTGCGGAATTTTATCTCGGATCTTAGAGTGGTTGCTAGTATCTCTCGACCGATTGATATATTCTGTGATAATATGGGAGCTTTGGCGCAAGCGAACTAACCAAGAAATCATCAGCAGACCAGACACGTACTTAGAAAGTATCACTTTATCCGAGAGATTATCGGAAGGGGAGATGTGAGGATATGCAAGATACCAACAGAGGAAAATGTTGTTGATCCGTTGACCAAGGCGTTAGCAAGAGAAAAGCATGAGAGACATGGTAGTTCCATAGGAATGCAGTACATGGGACCTAACACCTAGTTTTTTATTATTTAATTAAAATGTAAGGATTGATATTTAAGGTTTATGATTATGTATTAAACATTTCTACGTGATGGAAATAGGAGGTTTAATGTAATCTTTTAAATATCTCTATACTTTTAGCATATTTATTTATCCATGATATACAACTCCTGGTATATCAAAATTACTCCGTAGCTACCTAATGCACTGGGAGCCACATTAGGGTGATACTACGCTATTATAAATACTTGTTGTATTTTTCGGGTAGAGAATAACAGCACAAGTTATGTGATCAAGTATTTATAGATATTTGTCAGGGGTACAAATATTGGAGGTAATCCGCATCAGTCTAACTTCATGGAGCCAACGACATTAGTTAGCTGATTGGTTGTCCTTAAACCTGAGATGTTTGGTTTGGGGCACGAGGACTTCTGTACTTTGGGACGTAATAACGGGCGTATCTGGGTGCAGCGGAAGACGTGTGCTCAAATGCAAGCAGTCAAGATGGGATTTCCACCTTCTCTTGTAGGGAGGAGATATTCCAGGGCCCCTTGACGGATGTGACTAAATGAAATGTGTGGCCGCACTCGGATAGAATGATGGACATCTTTTGGTAACTCAGTAACTACAGTTAGTCGAAATTAGAATTCGAGAAACATAATCTGGATTTCCAGAATAAATCACATGCTCCATGTCTGAAATCCACATTACGGGATATCATGATGCGAAAGGAAAAGCCGGGTAATCCAAGTAGGTGATTACAGAATCTCTGGACATAAGAGAACTTATAGTCATGGTCAACCTAAGTGTCTAGCTGGCGACCTCCTTAGTCCCGTGATAGACAAGGAAGTGTAACTATCGTGCACAAGTGGGAGTCTGAAAGGATTGTGTGTAGGGATAGTGTACACGTGTCATCACATACGTGGACACTATGATTCATTAAAGGGTCACACAGCTGCACACCCAACTCATGAACCAAGAATAATTCAATGTGTATTAAATAGATAATTAATAGTTAATTAATTATCAGAAAAGAGAGAAATAATAATTAATAGTTATTTATTATTGGATAAAGAAAATATTAAATATTGTTAGGAAGAGGATCTCATCAGTTGAGATTTGATGAGACAAAGTTAAGTTTGTTAGATGTGTTCTACATATAACTTAAACAGAATTATGAGGCTTGATCAGACTGAACACTTATAGTGTTTCATACTAAACATAAGCTGAATATAAGCTGAGCATATGTTCGATCAGCTTATACTATATCTTAGTAGGATTATCAATATGTTTGATAAGCTGTCTATGTCACCTAAGATATATATTGAGCTTTCAGCTTGATGTGTTTCAAGCTGAGTGACTCAGTGTATATACTGAGTGAGCTCAACAGAGTTGCTTAATAAGTTCTAGCTAACTCTTAGGACTTCTAAGGATGATTTTATGAATATACGTGTAAGTTCATGTTGGTTTTCGAGTTTGTTCTCGAAGAAATCAGCTTGATAAGTTTCAAGCTCAGTAACTCAGTCCGAGTAAGAAGTCAGCCCAAAGAAAATTTAAATATGTTTTAAATTTATCTTTTTAATTCTCTATATCTACGGGAAGAATAAGAAGACTCCAGAATCAAGATTGAAGATTCAAGATTCAAGATTCCGAGGTATCCGGTACTTAGTTAGCAAATTAGGATTAGTCCAGTTTGTTAGGAACCGTAGGAACAGGATTATAAATACTTATCATCCTGATAAGTTTTGAGGTACGACTACAACGACGATTACGACTAAGTGTTGCAGAGCCAAAAACCTCACCTCAACTGTATGTGTTACGATTCTTGAATCACTGTTTGTCAGTTCAACGTGATCAAGATATTCACATATTGCCAAGCTATTCGTGTGTTCGAATACTCACATTAGTTGTGAGATGGGTATGTTTTCAATCTGTGATCAAATCCTGTTTAGAGAGTCGTCAGTATCTATAATCATAAGTTGATTATAGATAGCTAAGTTTCAAAGATTGAGAGATTTATATTAGGTGTTTACATATCAAGAATTGCTTACTTGATAGAGTCTGTAATCATCTTATTATTAATGAAAAGCAAAGCATTCGATTGTGGTTTAATTTACTATGTGTAACACTTTGTTTTGATTTGTTCAATTTCCGCATAAAGTGTATTCAACCCCACTTCTACTCATCTGTTGCTTGTTGTTATTATCACCAAGGGACCAACAACTGGTATCAGAGCAGGTTGAACAAGTTCATACGTTTAAAAGTTCAGGATTCTAAGAAAGTTCAAGATGTCTACAAGCAACAATTCTTCAAACTTTCCTCAGATGTCTGCCAAGGGTTTTCCCATATTTTATGGATCTGATTATCCTATGTGAAAATTCAGAGTCATGCTATTCCTCAAGTCCATTGACAATCGTATGTACGATGTTATCCCAAAAGGACCAATAATCCCCAAGATTCCTGCAACTGTCAGTGATTCGTCTCCTTGTAGATCTAAAAAGGATATGAGAGAGCCTGTTGCATCCTGGACTGAAGAAGATTGGAAACTACATTCTTTGGATGACAAGGCAAAGAGTGTTCTGGCAAATGCCCTGACCAACGAGATCTTGCATACAGTGACTGGGTGTCAAACTGCGAAAGAGAAGAACTCAACGGGGAAGAGGAAGATCTGACAGGGGCAAAGGGAAGAGTTCCTTTGATCCCAAGAAGGCTGTGTGCTTCAACTGTCAGAAGAAGGGACATATTGCTGTTGAGTGTAGATTAAAGAAGGAAGAATCAGCATCAGTTGCTGATAAGAATGCTTACAGAGCTGACAAATACAAGAAGAAATATACTCAGCTCAAGAAAGGAAAGCCAGAAGACAAACCCAGTGCAAAAGGACTATATGCTGAAACCTGGGATACTGAATCATCTACCTCAGATGATGATGTATGTCTAATGGCCCAAGAAGATGAAGAGTTTGAAATTGATGAAGTTGATTGTGGTTTGTCCGAGTCAACTTTTGAAGCTGACATGAAGGAAGCTGAGGAAAATATCAAGCTTAGTGATTGGGATCCTGCTTCCATGTACAAGGTTAGTAATTTCAACTCTTACACCGATGAAGAAAAAGGTCTTGCCTTCGATTATTTGTTAAATGATTTCAAGACCATCCTTAAGTCTCAAAAGGATCTCAAAGCTGAGACAGCTAAACTAAAGAATGAGATTAAGGAAAATCAATCTCTCATTGATGTTGGTAAGAAAGCACAATGTGATCTTGAATGTCAAAGACACATTAATAAACTTCTAAGTGAAGAACTTCAGGAAGCTAAAGTCAAAGTTGACCAACTTCAAAAGGTCATTGAGTCTTGGTGTAAGTCATCAAAGCTTGCTGAAAAGTGCATAAACCAACAAATTCCTAAACAGGTACAAGTTGTACTTGGAGGTGACTATCAAACTGCAGCTTATGTAGCTGATGATGAGATAGCAAGTACAGACTCTGAGGAGGATAGACAACTGATTGAGTCTCAGAAGACAACCTCAGAGAAGAAACATGGTCAAAACCTTAAATACAATATGTTTGTAAAGGCTAAAGATCATGGAAATGAGTGCTCAACATCCAAACAGCATGGTAAGTCTGTGCTGGACAGATTAGGCACTCAGCCTATACAAAGAACTGTTGGGGTTCTAAGAGCACAGCGGAAGCAACATGCAACATACAAATCAAGAGTACAAGCAAACAAAGCATAAAACCCCATTAATGGACCAAACTCTATAACTTGATGTTTGCAACATGGAAAAACAAAGAGAAAGAAAGATATACCTTTCTCCTTAGGTCCAGCAACTTGTTGAAGAAGACGGTGTTGACTAGGAAACAAAATAGCTTCCCTCTATTGCAAGTCCACCCCGGGTTTCTTCAATCCTCAAGTACTAGCAAACTTGGATGAACTTCAAAGCCTTGAATTCATCACAAGAACAGCAATCTTCTCGACTTTATCTCCTGGAAATCTCACTCATAACCAATCTAATATGAAACCCACCATTGGAGCTCTAAGTGGAAGTGAAAGAGAAGAACAAAGTAGAGAGAGAAAGTAGTGAGAGAGAGGAGTCAAGTTGAATGAGAGAGACAAGACATTTCTCTAGATTAAACTCCAGAAAATGCCCCTTTAGTTACCCAAGGCCGGCCACCAAAAGTAAGCCCAACTATTGGTCAAAAAGGAGGTGGGATACAAAAGTTGCATGCTGTCAGACGTTTTTACGCGCCGCGTACCCGTAGTTTTTTGCGCCGCGGAACATCCGCGTCGCGTAGCCTAACAGGAGCCGCGTCGCGTAAATCTCCTGCACACCAACTTCTCCACTTTAACATTTTCAGTCCCTCATCTACCATTGCTGTCAGGATTGATCCCCGGCGTGTGACCCAATAGGCCCATACTATATTGGCAGTGATCCTAATGGCGTACGTGTGTCAGTGGGCATATTCCAACAAACTCCCACTTGCTCATGATTCACCGTACCCATAAACCACAGACAAAGAGCGGCCTCTAGCAAGGCATCTCTGTCCCCAACAAGCATGGGTTTTGTCATCAAGAACAAAAACCAAATCCAGAATCAGATATGGAATGGTCCTATAGATAATTGATCATTCATCCCTTCGTTCGCGATATCCGTGTGAACACGAGACATGGTTAAATGTCAATCTCCAGATCGTTCACGATTATGTTTCTCGATCTCGATTGATGGTGACCCAAAATCTAGTTGCAATCGATCAAATATCATCGCAACTTGAGCATGACCATGCATTTTACGTCAGCGCTCAATCATCGAGGGGCCCATGGATATCTCTCTAAAACTAGAGGAACGAATCCCTTTGACTACATTGCTCCGCCACATACACCATACTTTACCTAAAAGCTCCCTTTATAACAGCCAGTTACGAACTGCATTTGAAAGCAATCAAAGCAAATCAGATCCATGCTTTGGAACACATGTATCTCCAGTCTAAGAATAAAATGATATTATCATCCTGACTTACTCGTGACAGAAACCATGAAGTAAGTTCAGGTGCGGGTCGTCCTGTCACTTGACCATTGCAAGCACAGGCGAAGTGTTGCGTCTTTTTTACCTAATCCATTATTAGATAGCGACCAACCACTTCCCTCAGCCTTATCTCAAACTTCCTCCCCGTGAAGAATGACCGACTGTGGACATTTAGAATGAAAAGAGCATTCTGGGAAGTGTTAAACATGCTAAGATGGAACACAGTAAGGATTCATAAAATATCCGCCTTCGGCGCATTATTAAATCACATTTAATAATCAATATAGTATGAAGTACAATACTGCTTAATGTTCCCCAAGATAACATATACCAAACATATAACTAAAACAAACTCAAGCTTTGCTCAACTAGGCCTAGTATGGTAAACATCACTAGCCTGTGACAACAGCTTAGTTAACGGATCTGTCATAAAGCTATCCGTGTTAACTCTGCTAGCGACCACGTCTCTACCTCAACCATCACTCACATGGTATGCGTTGGTCAGACCATGGTGCTTTCTTCAATTCATAGTACCTTCATTGTTTCAGAAGAACCCAATAAGGTAAATGACTACTCGAGACTTCGGTTCTTATAGTAAAGCCATCATACCCTCATTGTCTCAGAAGAACCCAATAGGGTCAATGATGCTTCAAGAACTACTTTGATCAACAACACCATATATTATAGGATCATAAACTCCGATTGAGATCGGCAGTTATCCTATTCTATTCAGAAGCTAACACTAGAGTAACAACTTACTCTAGCTTCATATACAATAGAGTACCAAGAACATATCTAAATATTTCTTGATCCCTTAAACCGGTTTTGTATATTCTATAGACGTTATGGATGCATAATTCCTCACTTTATCTTTTAAACAACAATATAAGGTAAGGACATTATCTCCACTTCATCGCAAAAATAGAATTACAACAATGCTCCCACTAGCCCTGACATTCATATGTGTTTCATCCTTGCTCATTGAAAACTCAAACAATTGATTTTCATATTAAACCAAATGTTGTAACCTTGAGATGCTTATTTAAGTCCTTCAAGGGACTCCTTTTGCTTGTAGACTTTACAAGGATACACTTAATGTAACAGACCATCGGAAAGTGTTCTGAGCACTTCCTCAGAGAATTCCTATTAAGGAATGTGGTCTTTGCATTAAGTTGTCTTAGCCATGAAAGGCACTAAAATCACAAATATCCGAATTTACTTCAACATAACCACCGATAGAGAATTTTTAGATGATACCCTCCTTATGGTCAATCATCGTAAAACTATCTCCTACTAGTCGGTATTTGAAGTTGTCTACGAACTCAATATTCGACATAACCACTGAGAGAAAGTCATCATATGATACCTTCCACATGGTCAATCATAGATCTTTCCTATCAGTCGGTATTCGAAATCATAAACATATCCATGTTGGTCTCTTTCAACAAAGAACCATTTTTACCCTTCGATTTTCAACCTAGGGGTTGGAATTACCAAGTCCAATACTTGGATATCCCTCATGGATCGCATCTCATTTTCATCGCCCCTTCCTTCTAGCAGACTCTAGGCCCACTCTTGTTTTGGTAGTTTGATGTAAACATCATTAAGTCATCTCCCTCAGATATAAAACTATATATTTCCGGCCTTATGACAACTATTACCAAGTTTAAGAGGTAATGACTTAATGTCAGGTGCTCCAGCATAGCCATGCTGAGCTTCAATCACAATTGATTGCTAGTGCCAACATCAGGTTTTTCCATTCAAGGTAAACTTTAATCCTACTGGCACCCGCAGATATTTGAAACCTTTTGAACAACACACTTCTTGTTCAAATATCCCATGGCCACAGCAGAATACCTAATGGAGTAGCACCTCTAGATTCCGGTTTCCTCCAACACACCTTAAACACAGGTTGAGGAATTAGGACTTTGTGATGGATTAGCAAAGACATACTTTCTAGTATCATCATCTAAGGTGCATACATAACCATCTTTGTTAGTTTGGCTTATGGAACATTTCCCGCCACTCTCAAAGTACTCCCCAAACAATAGGGTACTTTGGTTAAACACATCATAATTGGACCATAACTAGAATGTCCGGTTCCTCCACTTGGCGACCATATATAACAATATGTCCTTGGAGGTTTGAATTATGAGACAAAACCATAATTCTTATGATGGTCACAAAACTCAGAACTTCATCCTCAACATCTCTAGTAGATTTGAGTATTATAGTCTTATGCCCTCTTAGTCATGTACTTTGTCACGGATGTGTCTTGAACACCTTTCAAGGCTTCAGACAAGTGTCTAACAAATTAAACATATTCATCCTTTTACCTTCACTGGTAAGGTAACAAAGTATCCAATGTTACTCCTTAGGTTTTGCTTGAACGGTCTACACACAAAAGTGTGAACGAAATCCAACAAGCCTTCATTCCTCTCACATACATAAGTGAAGGATGTTTGAGTCATTCTACCCTAATAAATAAGATTTACAGTCATCAATTGATCCTAGATCAAAAGATCCAAGTTCCTAACCACATGGAGCTTGGTGATGCAAGTCTTATTTATATGGTTAAATTGACTTTAGCAATAAGAGTAACATGTACAAATCATTCACGATCAATCTATTACTTCATAAGCAAACGCTTATAATAAATGCCATAACATGGATAAACTTTCAAATAAGCCACCAAATACATAATTCATAAGAAGTTAATCCATCGTTATCAAAAGGCATAGAAGATACATTGTTTCTAGCCACGCAGGGCGTTAAACATAGATCTAGTAAAGTAATAGACTAGCTGGAAGGAGTGGCAAGATTCCGACTTCCAATCCTTCTCAAATAGACTAGCCTAACAGGAGCCGCGTCGCGTAAATCTCCTGCACACCAACTTCTCTACTTTAACATTTTCAGTCCCTCATCTACCATTGCTGTCAGGATTGATCCCCGCCGTGTGACCCAATAGGCCCATACTATATTGGCAGTGATCCTAATGGCGTACGTGTGTCAGTGGGCATATTCCAACAAGAACTTCAGTCATAGAAAGGCTTAATCCAAATACTTTCAAAAGAAAACATTCTCTATCTGGCTCGGAGAGAAGTTTCAAGAATAGGAAGACCACTGTAAGTCAGAGGTCAAATCACAACAATGGTAAGTCCAGAGTTATGGATCTTGGTAAGTCCAAGAAGATCAACAGTGGTAAGTCCAAACCTGTTAAAACTGGTGAGTCCAGTAAGCATGACAAAGGTAAGTCCAAGGTCATGGAAAATAATTTTGTTGGCCAAGCTTTTAATCAAAAGGATAACAAACAAAGATCTGACAAAGGTAAGTCCAAAGTCAGTGAGCATCAAGTGAATCAACTTGCAAAGAAAGTTGAAAAGTTATCCACTACATATAATCCTAATACTGAGAGCAAGTTCTCACAAGGATTATTGGACACTCTACCTCCTGTAATCATTGGAAGAAGGAGATGCTACAAGTGCAGAAGTAGAGGTCATGAGGCTAAGGACTGTGATGTTGAAATTTCAAGGCCTGAACAAGAACAGGCTGATCAGTCTAAACAGGACTCAGCTCCTGCTCAAGCTGAATAGTCAGTTCAACAAGATGAAGATGCTAAGTGCTCCTCATCTGAACCCACCAAGAAGTGGGTTCCCAAAAAAAACTAATGTGTTTAGTTTTTATATCATGTGTAGGGTTCAAGTAAATGGTACTTGGATAGTGGATGCTCAAGGCACATGACCGGGTGGAAAGGACTTCTTAGTGATTTCCAGGAAGACGAAGGTCCTAAAGTAACATTTGGAGACAATTCCTATGGAAGAACTAAAGGCTATGGGAAGATGCATGCTGGCAAAGTTACTTTCCGGAAGGTTGCATATGTCAAGGGTCTTAACCACAATCTGATTAGTATCAGTCAACTATGTGATGAAGACAACATTGTTACTTTTAGGAAGAAAGAAGGAACAATATATAATGCTAAAGGAAAGCCTGTATTAATAGCTAAAAGAGAAAGAGATGTGTATGTACTTGATCTTAATTCTACTGATCTCTATACTGAAACCTGCTTGTATTCCCAATCTGTTCCTAAGCTGAATTGGTTGTGGCATAAACGATTATCACATTTAAATTTCAAAAATATAAATATGTTATCCAATAGTGAGTTAGTCTCTGGATTACCAAAAGTCACATTTGCCAAGGACAATTTGTGTTCAGCTTGTGAACAAGGGAAACACCATAAAGGGTCCTTTAAATCAAAGCAAAAATTTTCAATAATAGACTCACTGCATATGTTGCATATGGATATGTTTGGACCTATAAGTATTCCAAGCCTGAGTGGCAAGAAGTACACACTGGTGATAGTAGATGAGTTCTCACGATTCACCTGGGTAATATTCCTAAAAGCCAAAAGTGAGGCTGCCCTATAGATAATAAGTTTTATCAAACAGGAAGAGTTGCAGAAAGGTTTGTCTGTAAAGCAACTCAGAAGTGATCATAGGACTGAGTTCAGAAACTCTACCCTTGAAAGCTTCTGTGAACAAAAGGGAATATTACAAAATTTCTCATTTGTCATAATTCCCCAACAAAATGTAGTTGCTGAGAGGAGAAATAGAACATTAATTGAGGCTGCTAGAACAATGCTATGTGAGGCAGGATTGAAACTTTATTTTTGGGATGAAACTATTAATACTGCCTGTTATACCCAAAATAGGTCAATCATTGTCAACAGACATGGCAAAACATCATATGAGATGTACAAATCTAGATAGCTCAATATAGGTTATTTCCATGTCTTTGGTTCAAAATGCTATGTGTTGAATCAAAGAGATCAGCTCCATAAGTTGAAACCCAATGCTGATCCTGGAATATTTGTTGGTTATTCCTTAATCTCCAAGTCTTTCAGAGTCTATAACACTAGGAGAAAGGCTATAGAAGAATCAATTCATATCTCATTTGATGAAGACAATCTTGGTCAAGCTGAGAAAAGACAAACTGACTTGGTTAGTCTGAGTGAGCTTGAAAAGCCTAAGGAAACCAAAGTGTCAAATCATATGTATGTAATAGGAGATGATAGTGATGATGATGTGTGTCCATAAAAGAAATCATCACAAACTCCAAGGGATTCTCAAGCTGAGAAGGATGATGAGTTCGTCAACCCCTTTGGAGCTAAAGTCACTCAGACTGAGGATCTCAGTGATCATCAGTTTGTTGATAATGCAGCTATTGAGACTGAGGATGTGTGTTCACCTCAGAGTTCTCAACATCACTCAGACCCAGCACCTGATTCTCTAACTACAACATTCGAATTCCTCAAAGATCATACTCAAGATCAAATCATTGGAAATGTCCAAGAGAGGGTTATGACCAGATCTAAGGCTGCAGCTAACTACGCTGCACACTTTGGTTTCTTATCCCAAATGGAACCAAAGAAGACTGAAGAAGCCTTAGAGGATGAGGACTGGATTGAAGCTATGCTAGAGGAATTAAATGAGTTTGAGAGAAATAAGGTCTGGAACCTTGTCCCTGCCCCCAAAGATCATTCAATTATAGGCACTAAGTGGGTCTATATAAATAAAATGGACAAGGATGGAGTGATAGTTAGGAACAAAGCCAGGCTTGTAGCATAAGGGTATAAGCAAGAAGAAGGAATCGATTATGATGAGACCTTTGCCCCTGTTGCTAGAATTGAAGCCATAAGGCTGTTCCTGGCCTATGCAGCATATAAAGACTTCAAAGTCTATCAAATGGATGTGAAGAGTGCTTTCCTAAATGCAAAACTTCAAGAGGAAGTCTATGTGAAACAACCTCGTGGCTTTGTTAGTTCAAAGTTTCCACATCATGTCTATAAGTTAGACAAGGCTTTGTATGGTCTTAAACAAGCTCCAAGAGCTTGGTATGACACACTGTCCAACTATCTACTATCCATGGATTTCACCAGAGGTAGTATAAATAAAACACTCTTTATTAAAAAAAAGTAAAGGACATGTGATTCTTGTACAAATCTATGTGGATGACATTATATTTGGTTCTACAGATTAATCTCTTTGTGAATGGTTCTCCAAAATAATGTCACAAAAGTACAAGATGAGCATAAGGTTCTCCAAAATAATGCCCCTGTTGCTAGAATTGAAGCCATAAGGCTGTTCCTGTTGGGAAATTAGCTAAGGCATTAAGACTGTTGAAGATGCAAAGTTAAAACTGTTAATGGACTTTGTGAAAAACAGTTCAAAACTGTTAGAAGAATATTGACAAACAGTTTGGAACTGTTAGTTGAAATTGTGAAGACAGTTGTAACCAATAGTTGCTGTGAACTTTAAAGCTGTTATATAGAGTTCAGAACTGTTAGTATAAACATCTACAACTGTTTGAAGACCTTGAAGCTGAAGACTGTTAGAAGGATAAAGAACTGTTGTGTTCATTAAACAGTTTCTGTTGAGCTATATTTGGAAAATCCTATCTTTGAAGATATCTCGAAATACTTTGAAGATTATCAAGATTATCTCAGAAGATAGAAGATTACCTAACTGTCAACAATTCAAGGAGGATCAAGAGTCTATATATACTTCATAAGATGATCAATTTACAACAACGATGACGATTTGATCTCATTATTCAAAGCATTTGTTCTTATTGTTATTTAATTTTTTTTCAGAAAGTGTTTTAGCCTCTAAGTTTCTTGTTGAAACCTAAGAACAGTCTGTGTTCTTCGTCTAACAGAATAAGTTAGATTGGGGGTGAAGTTTGCTTTTGTAATCATTCTGGTTGGTTAATAAAACTACTGTTTGATTGAAAAAATCTCTGTTTAAAACCTTCTTTAATCAATTAAGTGTGATTCCGCAACTTCTTAATTGATTGTGATCATAGTTAAAGATTAACTTTTATTTTACTCTGATTGATTATTTAAAGTTAGTTCTTGTTATTTGATATAATCTATATCCGATCCTGACAGTTCCTGGCCTATGCAGCATATAAAGACTTCAAAGTCTATCAAATGGATGTGAAGAGTGCTTTCCTAAATGCAAAACATCAAGAGGAAGTCTATGTGAAACAACCTCGTGGCTTTGTTAGTTCAAAGTTTCCACATCATGTCTATAAGTTAGACAAGGCTTTGTATGGTCTTAAACAAGCTCCAAGAGCTTGGTATGACACACTGTCCAACTATCTACTATCCATGGATTTCACCAGAGGTAGTATAAATAAAACACTCTTTATTAAAAAAAAGTAAAGGACAGGTGATTCTTGTACAAATCTATGTGGATGACATTATATTTGGTTCTACAGATGAACCTCTTTGTGAATGGTTCTCCAAAATAATGTCACAAAAGTACAAGATGAGCATGATGGGTGAGATGACATACTTCCTAGGGTTACAAATTCTACAAAAACCTGATGGAATATTCATCAATCAAAGCAAGTATGTTCTTGATTTGATAAAGAAATATGGTTTTGATTCTAGTGCAACCATGAAAACACAAATGTCACAAGCTGTCAAGCTGAGTAAAGACTCAGATGGTAAGTCTGAGTGTCAGTCTACCTATAGAGGAATGATAGGTTATTACTCTATTTGATAACTAGTAGACCTGATATCATTGCTACATGTGTTTGTGCAAGATATCAGGCAGATTCTAAGGAATCGCATCTTCAAGCTGTGAAAAGGATCTTTAGGTACCTTAAAGGTACACCAAATCTGGGTCTTTGGTATCCAAAGGACTCTAGATTTGAGTTAGTTGGTTTTTCTGATGTTGATTATGCTGGGTGCAAGCTAGACAGAAAATCTACAAGTGGAGGATGTCAAATTCTTGGAGGGAAGTTAGTAAGCTGGACTAGTAAGAAACATAACTCAGTGGCTACTTCAATTGCTGAAGTTGAATATGTTGCAGCAGGGAGCTGTTGTGCTCAAATCCTATGGATGCAGCATCAACTTCAAGACTTTGGTATGAGTTTCAAGAAAACTCCTATCTTCTGTGATAACCAAAGTGCTATAGCCATAACTTACAATCCAGTCTTGCACTTAAGAATCAAGCACATTGAAATTAGACATCACTTCATCAGGGACATCGTGGAAAAAGGTAAAGTTGACATTAAATTTATTTCCACTGATGACCAATTAGCATATATCTTTACTAAACCCCTTGATGAAAAGAGGTTTATGTATCTGCTAAGTGAAATGGGTATGGTCAACCCCTAGCTAAGTGTCTAGAATCTGAATTTTTTAGTTTAACAAAGACTAAGTGTCTTAAGCTGAGTGAACAGTTTATAAATAAGTTTTCATAAACTGAATAACCTGTCAAGCTGAATGATGAGTTCACACGTTTGGTGAGTTCCAAACATATTTTAACTGCTCAGTGTAGTTAAGATATATATAGTTTGAGTCAGTCTCAAACATAAATGACTAAGTGTCATAGAGTCTGAGCTATGTGCTTAACTCAAGATGTGTGATTGGTTCACACGTTTGGTAAGGTCCAAACATACATTAACTACTCAGTGTAGTTAAAAATATAAAGTTTGAGTAAGTCTCAAACAGTTATGACTAAGTGTCATTGAGCCTGAACTGTGTGCTCCACTCAAGCTGAGTATCAATCTCAAGCTGAGTGCTCATGTCAAGCTGAGTGCTTGACTTAGGCTGAGTGATTAGTTTCCTCAGCTTGGTGTGTCCAAACTATGATTTAATTACTAAGTGTCATTAATTCATATATCAATGTGTATTTCAGTCAGTCTCAAATCGCATCGTATACCAAATGTGTATTGGTATAAGATAACAGTGTTTATAATATTTTTGTGAATCATTAATATTTGTATCCGTTGGAAGATGATGTGTTTCTACCCTATCACTGTTACATCAAGCCGTAATTTCTCCGGCTTAACGGATAAAAAGGGATTTCAACAGTAACTTTTCTCTCTCCTCAGAAAGGTATATATAACGATCATAACCGGTTTAGAGAAGTTTACGCCTAAAAATCTAACTTCTCATCTTCTAAAATACCTTTCGCAAACACCTCTATTGCTCAGTGCATTCTTCCGTTAATCTTCAAAACCCTAAATTGCTAAGTGCAGTTTTCGGCCCGCCCAGTGCGAATTCTAAGTTACTCAGTGCTTTCTCAATCAATTACTCAGTGTAATTATACAATGGAAGGAATCACATTAGTTCTCGGTGATCAAATGGTTCGAGGTGCTCAGTTTAAGAACAATCAACGGGCCTGTCTTGTAATTGCTCCAAGAAAACAAGGCAGAGGATATGAAATATGATTGGATTAAATCCGTAAATGCCCCCTGGCATTCGCCTTCTGTGGCGCACCACTCCACATTGTTCCTCAACACCTTTTGGAGTTCTGGTACACTTGTACTTACGACCAGAACAGGGGAGAGATTACAGGGACTGTTCTAAATGGGGATAGAACATTCGTCCTTTCTGTACAGCGGCTAAGGGACGTTCTTCAACTCCCTCAATATGATGAGTTAGAGTCGGGTGTCACGAGGCAGGTAGCTAGGTCTGTCCTACCTAGAATGGGTCACCCACAGACAGAGGGTGTTATTGAAAAGGCCACCTTCCTAACCAACTGGGGTTTAATGGTGTCAACAATGATTCGTTCACTTGGAACCAAGGTTGGAGGACTGGACCAAGTCAACGAGTTCAAGATGCAGCTGCTGTACAACATGTACTTTGCAAGAAATTTAGACTATGCACAGCTCATCTTCAACGAACTCAGGGCCCAAGTGATGAAGACCACAAGGGATCTTCATGTACCATTCATAAGGTACCTGTCCTTGGCATTTGAAGCCGAGCTGGGGAAAACACTCTACGAAGCTGATCAGGATGTGTTCCTGTTTCCTACACTCAGCTCAAAGATGTTCAATAATGACATCTTCCTAGAGCAAGAGGGTCTGAGTGATCCCATGCTGCTGATAGCTGATGCACATTCATCAGAAAGTGAAGTAGAGAGATCCAATCAAGGGGGAGCTTCCCAAGCTGATCCAGAGGTTCAAGTTGAGCACTCTACTCAGGATGAGCCAGCCAACGTGGAAGCTACCACTGGTAAGGTCTCTCTACTTTCCTCTTCTTCTCAATATTCTCCATCCACTATTGGAGACAAGACTGCAGTAAACCGAACTCAGTCTAACCCATCTCCTCCACCTTTTATCCATCTTAAATTCTACTCTGAAGTCACCCCTAGTATGCCCACTGCTACTAGGAAGAAAATCCTAACCTACACTAGAAAAATTGCCAAAGGTATTCCTATAGGCATCACTGGAGCTGAGATCACATTGATCCCTCCACCGGCAGGAGTTGAGGGGGAGACGCTTACTCTTCAGGTGTCGACCTCGAGGCTCATTTCAACCCAAAAGCCTAAGCCGGGTGTGGTGTCTACTCAGCCCACACTCTCCAGAGCCATGGGAGAGCCTGTTACTATGCCTAAGCAGACACACTTTGGTAACATTTAAGAACCAACCAATCCCCAGGGTCAATCACCCCCTCCAAACCAATTAGCCAATCACCTTCCCATACACTTCACGTTTCTAGCCCAGTTACTTCTCTTCACTTCTCATACCCACTTGCATGACCTATCAATGTTTTATCTCAACACCAAGGTGAATCACAGGGTCCAAACTCTGGTGCAAATAAGTTTGAGGGTATACACCAATCCTTAGATGATGCACCCAACTTCCAACCCTCTCAAGCTGACTGGGATGATTTAATGAACTTCTTTAAAGGTCAGTTTGATTCTGGATTCTCTGGATGCGGAGGTGTTGAGTTTGAAATCTGCTGTTGCTGCCCTTCAACAACAAAAGACTTCGACCCCTGTTGATGATGACAAAAAGGGGGAGAATGTTCAAAAGGCTGAAGCCGAGTCTGTCCAAGCTGAAGCTTTATTACTATTGGCAAAGGGAGCAGAGCAGATTGAGGGGGAGAAAGAAATAGAGAAAGAAGCTGAGCTGACTGAGAAAGGAAAAGGAAAAAGACCAATAGTGGTTAGCTCAGATGAATCAGAAACCCCTCAGCAGAAAAGACGAAAGATGATTCTAAGTGAATCAGCCTCAGATGAAGACTCTGCGGATAAAATGACACTACAAGAAAGAGCTTCTCTGCTGGCAGTAAGGAGATTGGAACAAGAAGATGCTGACCAGCTTGGGATATCTATCAACAAGTTAAGAAGAAGACAAGTGGATGCTCAAGCTGTGTTAGTTGAAGAGAAAGAAGCAAGAGAACAGGTCTGCGCTGAGCAAATCAGAAAGCAGAATGAGGAATTAGCTAAACTCAAGCTGCTTATTGTGCCTAAGGAGGGAGAGGTAGAAGAACCTCCTGTTCAGGATCAACAATAGGAGGAGAACATAACTCAGTGTTAAACAAGAACCTACTTCTCTCCTCAGATTGCTTCACTCAAGTTGAGTTCAGTTCAAGGGATTATCATTATGGAGTTCGTATTAAAGAATGGTGAATCAAATTCCTTGGAGCTGAATCAACTTCATAAACTGGGATATGAAGAATGGAAGCAAGTAGTCATCCTCATTAAGCAGATGGAAAAGTCCTCTGCCAGGAATCAAGTTAAAGAAGAAATCTTAAGGCTACTTGCAAGAGCTGATGCGATGCAAATCATACCCAGATCTGAGATAGCTACCCTACTGACTTCTTTTAATAAAGTTGGAAAGAAGAAGCAAACAAAGCCAGCTGGACTAGTAAATACAGACCAGTACAGTCTAAATCTTCCTGAAGGCATGGAATTCAAAGAAAATACCTATGTGGAAAACCATCAGAAAGGATTCATGTACTTGGACAAAAATGGTGTACAATGCTTCCAGTCTGATGCAAGTATATATACATGTGGGGTATCACAAGTGTTTGCTCTGAGAAAAATAGTGGAAAAGACTGAACAAACTATAAGGTTCAGATACATAATTAACAGATCAATAAGATCACAGAAGGATCAGCTTCAACACTTGCCTAATTTGCAAGAAATCCTTGAAGAAATCAACAAGGAGATCAAGGAGTTTGAAGAGCTGCATCGTGAATAGATTAGTTCTATTGTCTAAATTAGATTAGTTCTAATTTTGTAAGCACTAAGTGTGCATGATCTGAGTGATCAAGAATTTTGTATTATGATATGTTCAATTAATACAAGTATGAGTTTGATATGTTCAACTGTGTTATGATATGTTCATAATTATAAGTTTCATAAGTTCAGCTTGAATGAATAGTTGATTAGTTCTTATTCATTAATGTATTTAGTTGGTGTGTTCAACTTAAAGTTGATATGTTCCACTTATAATTGATAAGTTCAATTAAAATTGATATGGTCAATTAATATTTGATTAGTTCAAATATAAAATCTTAATAAGTTTGAGATTTAAAACATAATTCTGTTAAACAAACTTGAGAACTGTTTGGTGGTTTTGTTATCATCAAATAGGAGGAGTTTGTTGGGAAGATGATCTCATCAGTTAAGATTTGATGAGACAAAGTTAAGTTTGTTAGATGTGTTCTAGATATAACTTAAACAGAATTATGATGCTTGATCAGACTGAACACTTACAGTTTTTCAGAATGAGCATAAGCTGAATATAAGCTGAGCATATGTTCGATCAGCTTATACTATATCTTAGTATGATAATCAATATGTTTGATAAGCTGTGTATGTCACCTACGATATATATTGAGCTTTCAGCTTGATGTGTTTCAAGCTGAGTGACTCAGCGTATATACTGAGTCAGCTCAACAGAGTTGCTAAGTAAGTTCTTGCTAACTCTTAGGACTTCTAAGGATGAGTTTATGAATATACATGTTAGTTCATGTTGGTTTTCGAGTTTGTTCTCGAAGAACTCAGCTTGATAAGTTTCAAGATGAGTAACTCAGTCCGAGTTAGAAGTCAGCCCAAAGAAAATTTAAATATGTTTTAAATTTATATTTTTAACTCTCTATATCTATGGGAAAGATAAGAAGACTCCAGAATCAAGATTGAAGATTGAAGACTCAAGATAAGAAGATGCAAGATTCAAGATTCCGAGTTATCCTGTAGTTAGTTAGCAAATTAGGATTAGTCTAGTTTGTTAGGAACCGTAGGAACAGGATTATAAATACTTATCATCCTAATAAGTTTTGAGGTACGACTACCACGACAATTACGACTAGGTGTTGCAAAGCCAAATACCTCACCTCAACCGTATGTGTTACGATTCTTGAATCACTGTTTGTCAGTTCAACATGATCAAAATATTCACAGAATGCCAAGCTATTCGTGTGTTCGAATACTCACATTAGTTGTGAGATTGGTCAGTTTTTAATCTGTGATCAAATCCTGTTTAGAGAGTCTTCAGTATCTATAATCATAAGTTGATTATAGATAGCTAAGTTTGAAAGATTTATAGATTTATATTAGGTGTGTACATATCAAGAGTTGCTTACTTGATAGAGTCTGTAATCATCTTCTTATTAATGAAAAGCAAAGCATTCGATTGTGGTTTGATTTACTATGTGTAACACTTTGTTTTGATTTGTTTAATATCCGCAGAAAGTGTATTTAACCCCCCTTCTACACATCTGTTGCTTGTTGTTATTCTCACCAAGGGACCAACAAATATTGTTTAAATATTTAATAAATAAAGTTTGGTTGAAAATTATAAATTAACAGTTGATTAATTAATATTAAGTAAACTAGAAGGGCTTGTTTTGTAAAGAGATCAAAGTTGTTGATCATGGACGGGGCTTTAAGGTCCAAGAGCTTAGGCACAAAGGATTATCTATATAAGGAGTTTAAACATTAGTTTAAACCTAATTGAAATCTAATCCTAATCAATAAAAACAAAACAAGAAAAGCACTCCCCTCTCTCTTTCTCCCTCTCGTCAGCCGAACACACCACCAAGGTGGTTCTCGGCTTTCTCCAGCGGCAACTCACCGGCGGCGGTGCACGGCAGCCCTGCGGTGGTGCCCTGCGTCCTAGCGGCGCTAACCCTCGAGTTCGACCCCCTTTGCGGGCGGGCTTCTCGGAGGCGGCGGTTTAGGGTAAAAACCGAGGGCGGTTTTTACCGGGTAAAGCTTATACACAAGTTATTCGTTTTGGCGGTCTAGCAGCCTTTTCAAAGGGTGCAGTAGCTGTATATCCCCCCTTCAGCAGTTTCAGGGTATAACCTCTATCTTTTAGATAAACCTGTTTTAAACCTGTGAATATTACATGTTCTATATATCTGGTATATGATTTCTGAAATTATTTCCCCACCTGATCCAGTTAGGATCTTGGGAACGGGATTTACAAGATTATGTTTTATTCCACTATGCATGTTTGTACCTTGTAAATCCCTACAATGTGTTGTGCCTGCGTTGTGATAACGTGCTTGTTGATACTTATGTGTAAATTTGTGATCACTGGCTAATGTAGCTAACGGTGCATGATTTCCCTTTTTGCAGGTACTTGGTAGTCAGCCTTGTGAGGTGGGAACTTGTTGGTAGTCATTGTATATATCTTTTGGGAACACTTGTTGTATATATGATCCGGTGGTCGGTTGTCGCTAGTTGGTAACACCTGTTGGTTTAAACTTGGCGTATTTTTGTTTTAAATTAACTGCCGAGTTAGTAAACACTACTAATCTTTTGTTACGTTGATTATCCCGCTGCACGCTTTTGAGTAACCGTGTTTAAAAAGTTTAAATTAACACAAATTTTATGCTCGTGAAAACCGGTGTTACAATTAGGTATCAGAGCCTAAGTTGCGGCATTGGATACTTTTAGAAGTATTCGATCTCAAGCTCGGGCCCGACCACCATTAAGTGTTCCTACTTGGGTAATTGGGGTTGAGTGTGAGCGTTATGTGGTAGTTGTTGAAAGGATTGTGTGCAGCGATATTGTATACGTGTCATCGTATCAATGGACATTATAAGTCACTAAAGGGTCACACAGCTGCACACCCAAATAATGAACCAGGAAGCAATAAATTGTGTGTAAGGATTATATTTAACAGTTGTTTAATTATAAGAAAAGAGAGAAAATAAAAAATAGATATTTATTATTGGAAAAAGGGGATATTAATTATTAGTTAAATATTTAATGAATAGAGTTTGGTTGGAAAAATATTAATTAATAGTTGATTAATTAATATTAACTAAACTTGAGGGGTCGTTTTGTCTAAATGATCAAAGTTGTTGATCAAACGGACCGGGCTTAAGGTCCATGGGCTTAATCCACTTAAATGGCTATTTAAACGAGATTAAACCTAGATTTCTAATTAAACCTCATAATTAACAAAACAGCCTAAAGGCTCTCCCTCTCTCTCTCTCTCGATTCCGACTTCGGCCGAACACCACCACCTCACGGTGGCTTCTCGTTTTTGCGGCTGTGGTAACCGGCGGACAAGGCGGCGGCGCAGGGCGGCATACAGCAGCGGTCAGGCCGCAGTTAGCGGCGCTAACCCGAAAACACCCCCTTTGCGGCGGTTATTTCTCGTCGGCGGCTATAGGGCAAAAACCGGCTGGTTTTTGCCGGTAAACTCACACACACAGTTTATTGTTTGGTAGGCGGTCTAGCAGCCTATTTAAAGGGTGTAGTAGCTGTGTATCCCCTTTCAGCAGTTTCAGGGTATAACCTCTATCTTTTAGATAAACCTGTTTTAAACCTATGAATATTGCATGTTCTATATATCTGGTTTATGGTTTCTGAAATTGTTTCCCCACCAGATCTAGTTAGGATCCTGGGAACCGGATTTACAAGATTATGTTTTATTCTGTTGTGCATGTTTGTACCTTGTAAATCCCTACAGTGGTATCAGAGCCTGCTTCTATGCTCGATGGGGAACAAGTTAATCATAGATATATATATATATATATATATATATATATATATATATATATATATATATATATATATATATATATATATATATATATATATATATATATATATATGCATGTATGTTTTGTTAAAATTAGTATGTGGTTAGGATCAACTTTCTGATCTTTTACGTGATTAATTTTCCAGTTCTGCTGATTAGATATATTGTTCATAGATATTGGTATGAAACTTTGTTTTTGGTTTAAGGATCAAGTTGTGATCTTTTTACCATTAAAGTTTCTAGTTTTTGTTGTTTATATATATTATTTATATATCAACTGCGTGAAACTTTATTTTTGGTCAAAGGTCAAGGTTTATGAATTTTAACCAATTAAAGTTTCCAGATTATCTGTTTTATATATTTATACATTTATATTTGTGAGAAACTTTGGTTTATGGTAAAAGGTAAAAGTTTTGACTTTTAACCGAATAAACTTTCCAGTTTACATGTTTTATATATATTTGTATAAATTGTGTGTGAAGCTTGGGGTAATTTTAAAGTTCAAATTTCTTGAAATTTTAAATCAAGTTTCCAGTTTATATTATTATTTAATAATGTTTGACGTTTAACCAGTGCGGTATTTTTTGTTTTATCCAGTTTGTTATATTTAACAAAAATGACCAGGTTGAGGCCCAGTTTGAGGTCCAGGTTAAATGTTGGGGATCAACACAAAACCAGTTTGTGTTTTGGTGTTAGAGATTCAAGTTTGAATCTTCCCGGAATTATATATGTATATGTTGGATTATAATGCGTGTATTTTTGTTAATTAATTACTTGTACGTGGTTGATTATTTAATTTAAGCCAAACGCCTTAAACCTAGTAGATCAAGTTTGTGGTTGTTTATTGTTTTGTGGATTGGTTTACATTTATTATTTATCTGGTACGGGGAGGCCTGCGTGACACTTACAACCCCTATTCAATTTTGTAAAAGTACTAGATTTAGCGGGCCTGCGGGCCTTTCAATTATTATGTAATAGGTAATTAGTTTTTTTTATCAAAATTGTAATAGGTTAGTTTGATATCTGTAAATGTAATATTTGAGTCAATCAAGACAAAGATCAAGACAAAGGAGAGAGGACGCCACGGATGCTGGAGCCAGTGGGAGCATCAGCATCAAATTCATGCCTTATGTGTTGTTTATGATCCACTTTAGGGTTTGACCACAGGGGTGCTTAATTTTAATTAAGTACCAGTAATGGTCAAAGGCGTTATGTGTGTTGGCTAATTATTGCTATTATTAATTGTGTGGTTGTGATTTAATTATATAGTGCACACACGTCATAAAAAACCATATACAAATATAATGGATATTTTTTAAGATGAAAAGTTTTTCACTTAAAAAGGTTATAAGTTTTACAAGTTTTGTAGAACGGTTTAAACTGGCAAAATATTTTTGAAACAAGTTAACCCTTCGGAAATCTTAGACCACTAGTGCTACCCATCTAATGATACACCTTTCCTGCTCCCAGTACTTCGGTGTGTTGTCGTGCCTAAACCGTGCACACCAGGGTTCAAACTGATGTGGGAGGAGGTGAAAGACTTTGCGATACTCTGATGTGACGGGCCAGAGTTCACCCCGTCTTAGATGGTGAGGTCTATTTTGGTGATTCCCAGATGTGACGGGCCTAAAGTGCACTTAGGAGGACTAAATATGTACGAATTATTGTTTCATTCGATGTCCCTAGGAAATAGGAGTCGTGTTTTAGTTTAAACACGATCGGTATGGTTTATACCCACTAAAAATAACACGGGGTCGTGCCCAAACCGTGCACCGGCACGTGTGAAATATGAATCATATTCTAAAATATATTTACTTAAAGGGTTATAAATTATTTTAGAAGAATTAAATTACTGAAATGTTTAGTTCTGCTCATGAAGGATATTCTTTCACAGGGGATGAAAGAAGACCAGTTATTGAGCGATCATCTCATTAATATGAGAAGGCTGTTTGATTGCTTAATGATTATGGTATCACAAGTCACTGAGCGTGAACTTGTGATGCTCTTGGTCGGTAACCTAACTGACCGCTATCAGGCAGAGGTAGTGGACAAGTTTGTTGAACCAGACACAACAGTTGTTGGTATGCAAGAGTTCTTAATGTGCATAGATGACCAGGTGCACCCTGACCCTTTTGATGCAACAGTAGTTGAGTCAATGGAGGAAGACAACTGGATTGATGAGCTACTTGACGTTTGTTGCCAGTTTGTGGTAGCAAGGATATTTACGAGCACTCACTCGACATTGATCAACTGGACTTCGGTTCTACCGACGAGTCAGGTATCTTTATGATAGATTGTTTAGTTACTTCATTTGAATCATGGGTACTCAATACCGGATGTGGTCATCACATTTACAATTATTTGCAGGGATTCAGGAGAAGTAGTGTAACACCGTAAAATACAAGTCATTTTTTTTAAATTCACAGCAGAAGTATTATGTCATTAATCTAAGAAGGAAATAACATCAAAAGTTAAAACCAACACCGTACAAACATACAGTTGCTCGTTTAGTGTTAAAAAAACATTTCAAATAGTATGGCTCATCATTTCTAAACCCAAAATATCAGAGCTACGGTCAAACTTTCCATGTACACAAAAGCTACAACCTACCGTGCTCTCAAAAACCTACAACAGAGAGTTAGGGTGGGGAATTAGCACAAAGCTAAGTGAATGGAAATTAAGCCACAAGTAACAATAGCAGAACCACAACGATCACAACAACAGTTAATCTCAAATATCAAAGGACTGGCGGCTCTGCCAAGCCTACGACCAATTCTGGCCATAGCAATGATCTACCGATAGTCATCTGCTAACTGGCACAGTTAAACCCACTTTAATACAACAAATGCAACAGAGGATCTAAAACTGCCAAACCAGAAGGACCCAGCCCAAAACCACGCTTAGCTGACCTTTGCCACAAACATCATGAGCCCAATTTCATACCTTGATACTCATATCTAGATCTCAATCATAGCAATCAACATATAACCAGTCAAGTAATCATATCAGACTAAACAGTCTATCACATGATTACACCAAAAACCACCAGTGAATTAAAGTCCACTCACCTGTGTCCTCGACACACACCAAGACCAGTTGTCTAATTTCAATGAGGCTTCGGATTTCCTGAGAACACAACACAACTAGATTAGTGAATCAAATCCCAACTAACTCAATAATTCAAGTAACAACACAATTAGGTCCTAACTTAACCGTCACGTAAAACGCATATAATCGATATGGAAAACATCCAATACCATTTAGAATATCCATATATGTTACCAACAAGGTGTAGCAATCGACTAAACACATTTAAAGTCCATATATCATAACTTAGCTTACTAACGGGTCAAACCCAACCCGTTTGATTTTACTATACCAAACTAACATGGAATACACGTTCAACACTTTAGAATCACTTTATATAATATATATAACATATAGGAATTAACGGAACACAAATACAAGTCATATCAGTCCGTTTCTCGAATATAAAGTAGCCGTTAATCATCAATTTAGCATAAATAATTTAAGGCCTTTCCAAGCATGGTTTACCCTCAAAAACCACTCATAAATATCATATAAAAACTTATATAACAAGTACTAATAGGGTCAACATAGGACAACGAAACGCAAAAATCTTATGGTAGCCACAAAAAAACATGTTGTGTTCATTAGTAAACACAGCAACAGCAGGCCTGTCTTGTTCCCTGTTCTGTTCCAGCATGTATACAATCACCAAATACTCGATTCTCAGGACTGAAATCACTACCAAAACTACTTCTAAACATATATAACTACAACTAATAAGTTCTAACCTATAACAAACATCAAAACACTTTTAGACAACAAATCCTTGAAATTCAAGTTCTCAATTTTCATCAAAATCTCCATTAATGGTGGTTTTTGAGCTCAACCATCAATTGCACAGAAATCAAACATATTATCTACTCTAAACCAGTTTTAGTAATTAACATGAACTTGTAAAAAACATAAACAAATCTCGGATTAGGCAAAAACCTACTTGATTCTAAACCCTAGAAATCAAGAAATTAACATATTTAAGCAAGAACTCATCAAGGCTACCAAGAACTAATCAATATTAGATTTATGGAAGATAACTAACCTTTAATTCAGAATGGATTCACACAAGATCAAGAATTAAGGGCTGGAGCAAGTTCTTGGGTTTTCTTCTCTCCAAAGAAAACAATTACATGAGCAACAAGACATAAAATTGACTTTTTGAGAGTCAAATATACCTTAGGTCAGCTGGGGAATTAATTTACATACCACCCAGTGTCAAATACAATTATCTGACATACAGGAACCTAAATAAAGTGGTCCTAAACAATTAAGAAACACGCAACTAGGTATTATTCGGGACCCTCGTGTAAAAACGAATCATATGGTACCAATATCATATAAAAATATTAAACTAATATTTTTACCTCTTATCTCGCGGTCCAATTATATACCAAGTAATCATCAAACAAATATATAAATAAATAGCAAGCAATTATAAACAATTAAATATATAAATATAAATTATTAAATAACTTACCACCGCCACGAAACGACCGGGCCCTAAACGCGGGTGTTACAAATCTCCACCCTAAAGAAGATTCCGTCCCCGGAATCTCATCGCGCCCAAATAGGCTAGGTAGCGGTTCCTCATGTATGCCTCGGTCTCCCATGTCAAATCTGAACCCAAACTGTGCTTCCATTTAATCAAAACCATAGGAATCTCTTTTTTACGAAGCTTCGTTATCTTACGATCAACTATCTCAATGGGTTCTTCTACTAATCGCTTTTTCGAATCAACCTTTAGATCATGTACCGGGAGATTCTGACTTTTGTCCTTAACTTTACATTTACGCAAATAATAGACATTAAACATATCATGAATACCCGCTAACTTTGGTGGAAGGTCAAGAGTAACCGTCTGGTCGTTGACTATTTGTCGTTTACGGAATGAACCAATGTATCGTGGAGCTAGTTTCCCGCACTTCCCAAAGCGAATAACCCCTTTCCATGGAGCAATTTTCAGATAAACCAACTCACCTTCAACAAAAGAAACTGGTCGGCGGCGTGGATCTGCGTACATCTTCTGTCTATCTCTTGCAGCTTTCAACTTTTCCCTAGCAATAGCGACTTTCTCAGCTGTCATCTGAACATTATCAGGGCCCGCAAACTGTTTATCACCTGCCTCTAACCAACAAGTAGGAGTACGGTAGCGACGACCGTATAACATTTCATAAGGTGGCATACCGATACTCGAGTGATATGAACTATTATACGCAAATTCAATCAAAGGCAAGTGTGAATCTCAAGACCCACCATACTCTAACACGCAAGCGCGTAGCATATCCTCAAGTGTCTGAATGGTACGCTCAGTCTGACCGTCTGTCTGAGAATGGTAAGCCGTACTCAAATTAACACGCGTCCCCAATTCACGATGTAAACTCATCCAAAAGTTAGAAACAAATATGGGATCTCGATCAGAAACAATAGAAAGAGGAATACCGTGCCGTGATACAATCTCATCAATGTACAACTGAGCCAGTCTACTGAGTGAAGCCGTCTCGCTGGTGACAAGACTATGAGCACTCTTCATCAAATGGTCAACGATCACCCAAATCTTATCATGTTTCCACTGAGTACATGGATGTTTGGATACAAATTACATCGTGATGTGCTCCCATTTCCACCCTGGTATCTCCAACTATTTCAGAGACCCGTAGGGTTTCTGGTGCTCTTCTTTGACCTGTTCACAAATATGACACGTTTCATTATGCAACATCCGTCTTCATTGTAGGCTACCAATACAGCGCTTTCATATCGTTATACATTTTAGTGCTACAAGGATGAACAAACAATCTTGACTTGTGAGCCTCTGACAAAATCAAACCCCGAAGCTCCCCAAGCAATGGCACCCAAACACGAGACTGATAAGTCTTTAATCCGTGTGAATCATCAATCAAATCATCTTTTCTCTTTATCATAATTTCTGACTTTAGATTTTCATCTTTTAAAACCACTAGCTGAGCAGATTTAAGTCTATTTACTAAGTCAGAAATGATCTCCACTCGCATAAATCGGATATTGTCACCAGCTCCCTTGCGGCTCAAAGCATCAGTTACAACATTTGCTTTCCCCGGGTGATATCGAATCTCGCAATCATAGTCTTTAATGAGTTCTAACCACCGTCTCTGCCACATATTAAGTTCTTTTTGAGAAAATACATACTGCAAACTCTTATGATCAGTACAAATAACACATTTCGTACCGTATAAGTAATGCCTCCTCGGTTTCAATGCAAAGACTACATCTGCAAGTTCTAAGTCATGGATAATTCTTCTCGTGTGGTTTCAGTTGCCGCGAAGCATAAGCAATAACCCGATCATGCTGCATTAAAACACAACCCAAACCTGCAAAGGAAGCGTCGCAGTATACTACAAATTCATCAGAACTATCAGGTAGTGCAAGAATAGGAGCCTTACATAATAGTTGTTTCAAAGTCTGAAAAACTATCTCCTGTTCAGTATTCCATTTAAATGGTTGTTTGTCCGAAGTGATTCAGGTATCAATCATAACATGAAGATCAATGGCAAATAATCTTGAAATTTAGAGAGAAAGTAATTACACCATGTACACACACACTTAAGAACTTGATTATGCCAAAGAACTTACTAATGAAAATTAGTCGTTAGTATATATACCCTTAAGGGTATTTACAATATTAGTCCCTAAGTTTGTATATTTAATACAAACTTTAACTAGAATATATCTTCTATATTCTATACATTATTTATAACCTAACAATCTGACCCTTTGTATAGAAAATAGAAGATGTTTGTCTTTTCAGCATCATACGAACTCTAACAATCTCCTCTTATGAATATGCAGATTTCTTGCTGTAATCTTTAAGCTTTAGGAGTCAAGACTTGAACGATTTCTTTTTAAATCTTCAGTCTTTGATTTGATGTCTTCTGTATGTCTTCTCATCTTGATAGATAGACTCTTCAATTTTTAAGAATATTCTTCACTTCAAAATCTTGATTAGAATTTGAATCTTGAAAGCACACAGTAACATCCTTTTTCATCTGATTTTCGGATTTTCACCAATAACCTAAGGTTATGCAACCTTTGGTTGTATGAACACTTTAGCTTGAAGTGGTTTTCAGCATCCACGATCATGAGCATTTAAACAATATGAGTTAGGAAGAATATTTGTTCTCTCCCCCTTGAATGTAGCTCTAGATCTTGTTCATTTAAACACTTTCACTGTTCTGTATCTTTATTCTTTTTATGTTGTTCTTTTTGTTACTCCTCTTTGCTCCTCCTTGACTTGACATGTAAAGATTTTATTTGTGTTCTTTTTGTCTCATCCTCGACACATGAATCATTTCTTGATCGATAAGCTCAAAATCAACTGAATGAGTATCAAAATTTTCTCCACCTCAGAATCAACTGATATTTCTCCCCTCAAAATCAACTCATATTTCTCCCCCTCATGATGATCAGGATTCTTCATGAACATCATGTATCTGATTTTGTCATGAACAGATAATCACTTGAAGCTTAGAACCCTTATCATGAGATTCAGTTGAATGATGGTGTCACTACAATGATATGGCAATGAAAGAATCAGAGACAGTCTTTAGGGCACCATCTCAAAGTTCCCGTGGGATACACCGAGATCACATAGATTCTCGTTAACACAGCAGTTTAAACAAACCGTGTGACCTACGTTCAGAACTGGCATAACGTTGATTCTGGTAGGATTTCCATCTAATCATCGTGAATATCACAAAAGATATCACTCCAAGAGGTTCCGGTAGTTACGAAAGCTAGATACACTTAATATTTCTACCATGTGTCCTAAGAAATGAAAATATATTCAAATAAGCTCCAGACTCGATAAGTGCATGAAAGAAGTTGGGGACCGGAGTAGCTGTCCTCCTTGTTTCAATATCAACAATCTCCAAATGAGATGTCAATAGAAATGTGCTAATTCTCCGTGTGAAGTTGAAACAATTATCTTTTAAGAGATAATTGAGTAACTGGGTGGGGTTAGTGCATTGCATCACTGGGTCCATGATGTCTATAACAATACCAAATCTCAACGAATGAGATCCAGTAGCAGATGTGGCTTGGTAAGGATCTTTCTTTTCTTTTGATCCTGTCTCACCCACTGCTCACTAACTATTTTTCAACTTCTCCCTCAAACTCTCTTTCTAAATTTATGTATGTATCTCTGTTTGTTGGATACATATGGACACTTGTTGTCATTCGTAACCTGAAGAGAAATCATGTGATTTACAACAAGAATGATTTTTCAAGGAATTCACTGTTGAGAAGGATTGTCAAGTATGATTTGAACCATCAAAGAATTTAAACAATCAGGCTATTTGAACAAATGATGTCACAAAATGATTTAACAGTAAGCTCAAGAATTTTTGTTGATCAGATGCACCCCATCTCCTGTTCAATCCCTCTCAGTTTCATTTTACCTATGCATACCAATCAGTATCCCGTGATAACTGATTCTGCTCACCTAGATGACCTAGTAAGTAACCCTTACAATCTCTTTCTAGCATATGGTGAGCTCTTGGGGCAGGTCCTTCCGGTTCTGGATAGACCATAGGAGTATAAATGCCTACACTCCCTCACTCATGGTGCGTTGTGATCACTGAAATAATATCACATGAATGAACGGTTCCAGAAATGATTTGAAAAAATTAGCATAGAAGGAAGGAATGATTGGAGATGGAAACGCGGAAATAAAGGCGATCTTTCAAAAGATCAACAAATGTAAATCAAGAAAGGTATGAGAATGAAGCAATGAGTGAATACCTTCTTCAACCGATAACAACAAATGAAAAGCTAAAAATCTTTTTGGGTTATAAAATTTTATAATTTTGTTTTTGGCTGTTAAATATTTGAATGTTTTTTATTTTTTTTGAAAAAGATATAAAGCAGTAAAAACATAAACTCCGCCTAAATTGATGCATGAAAATCAGTTTTTCATCAATTAGGTGAAGACACAAAGTTTTGCTCCCCCTGCAAAAAACAATCCATTAGAAATCAAGTTATATCATGAAATGATAAAACTGCACAAATAATCATCTTAGGTCATTAGACTCGAGCTAATGCTGAACAAAATGAATTTGAATTGAAATGCAGGGAGACTCCGTCATCTTTGAAAGATATGAGATTTAAAACCTAAACAGCACACTGAGCACAATGATCTTCACTGCAGTCTGAATGATCTTCATTGAACTACAACAATGTCTCTTTTTGTTTATTACCTGCAAAACGGATTAACAAAAATTGGTACCCATTCTTGTTTGGGTCCAGATTTGTTAGTCGCAGGTTTGGGCATCCATTTTTGTGTATTTGTTGCAATAACAGGTTTATGGACGTTTTTGTTCAATGGTCCTGAATGCCATTGAGGAATTCCATTCTTCACAACAAACTCTTGTTTGATTCTTGACGTCTTACAAATCTTCTTTTTTGAAAGGCGGATTAAGTGTTTTGCTGAGTAAACCACAAAAGGATACATGACATCTGTCTTAAGCACAAAATCCCCTGTTGATCTTGGTTTTGAGAAAGATCGGCGTCTGTTGTTGTGATAAGAAGTATGATTTGACTTATCATCCCTATTCTCTTTCTTTGGAATCCTCGTTGTTTTTGTTGCATTTGACGAATCATCATTTAGATCCTTCTTTACTCTATACCCTGATGTACTTGGAGTTGGATCCAAAGATTTCTGCTTGACAGTCCAAAATGATTTCGTCGTCTTTGAAGTTGATGATTTTTCATCTGTAATCACAGAATAAACAGAGTTAGAATTACTTGAACCACAAGTATTCTTTTTAGAATTGCAAGCAGCTTGTTTATATTTCAGCTTTTGTTTAGAAGAGTGAGTCGTTGCGGCTGAAGGTGATTTCACTTGATAGAAAGATCTGACAGATATAGTGATCTTAGGAGTCTTCGCAGCAGTTGATGTGTTAGTGAAATCGTCAAATGAAAGCTCAAAACCTGCAACAGAGAAATAAGAATCGGATTGGCTACTACAATGTGAAACTGAATCAAAATTAATATTGTCAGCGGAATTCTTGATTGATTTAGCAAGTTTTGCAGCGCTAAGCTCAACATTCATAATTTTAGCCATTAACTCTTTCTTCTCTTTCTCAAACAGCACTCTCTCAGTGTCCAGTGTTGTTTGCAGTTCAGACATTTTTCTCTCCAAGATTGAACGAGGAACATATGACTGAATTGACACATGCAGCTTTTGTTCAAGTTCTTTGACTTTTTCCTTCAACTCAGCTTTCTCAACACACAATTTGTCGATGATCTTTGTATCAATTTTCAACACAGAAGACAATTTTTCATTCAGCTCGGCATTAGCTTTTGTCAATTTTTTAGCCTTATTCATCTCAATCTCAATCTCAATATGTGCTTGTTTTTGCTCTAATTCAACTACATAAGATTTACATATCTGTTCGGAAAGTTGAAATTGCACAGACACTATGTACACCTGATTTGTTAAATTTGCATTGGCTGTGGACAGATCATCTGCTCTCTGTTTCTCAAAATGTAACTGTTCAGAATTCAGTTCTAACTCTTGGAGTTTTGCAGACATTCAGAATTCTCCTGTGTAAGCTCTTTATGTTTTGCAGTTTCTTCTCGTAATTCACTTGCTTGTGACTTGTCAATCTTATTCTGTTCTTTGGGTATTGAGTTTTCTTCCCTCAAAGTATGTGACTTTGTCTGCTCTATCTGAATATCCACTTCTTTCTGCTTCTCCTTTTTGCTCATATCTTCTAATATATATTCAATCTTTAAATCATAACGATGATTTTCCTTTTTCAGAAATTGTATTTCTTCAGACATTTCGGAAATCTGTTCATTGAGCTTGGTATTCTTAGATTAACAATCTTGAAGTTTAACAGTCAATTCAGCAATCTCTTGAGTTTTAAACTTCACATTCGGTTCTTTAGAAACTTTATTTGTTTTACCTGTGTTCCGCAATAGTCGTTCAAGATCCTCATTTCTTATGTAAAAATACATACACCTTGATCTGAATTCTACACAAACTTTTGATTTCTCACACAGACAATCATCTAACTCTTTTTTTTCTTTTTCAAGTCTTTTGATTTGTCTTTCAGCACATGAGAGACGATCACGTGTTAAGGAGTATTTTTCTCTCTCCTTTAGTAGACATTGATAATTATTCTCCAATCGTTGTTCCAATTCCCGAATCTTTTCTGGAAGATCCATCTTGATACCTAAAAAATAATGATCGTTTAGGAATGATTTGATTTGATCAAAAAATAATCAACTAAAATGATTTTAAAATCAAATTAATGCGAGTTGATTAACGGCAAAAAAAATTGTTGGCAACAATGATTTAGTAATAAGAGCGACAAACAATTAATGATGGTAAAAGGCAATTAATAATTCGAGGACTATGAAAAAATTGGGATCACTTGGCAAAAGAGAACTCCTAAAAGAATTAAAATCCCACCAACTCAATTTTGAAAATATTAACTGAAGATTGAATTCAGGTGCTTGAAGAAAACAAATCGATTAAAACAATTGTGTTGAAAGATTAATATTGTTGATGGCAGCAAAATCGATGGCAGCTCACAAAAGACAACCACAATTAAATGCCATGAATTCTTGATGACACTAATATGCTCACACGATATTTAATTAAAGAATATTAACTCCATTAATATTTTCGATGCACAGACAGTTCTTGAATTAATGAGGTGCCTGACACTTCTCGATGACAGCTAAGGCCGTAATTGATGCTAACACGTTTTCTGTCCTTTTTCACTCACGCGCCAATCGAGAACAGCAAAATTGAATTAAAGCTGATTTAAAAAAATAAACTCGAGGCTGTCAGATTGATAAGTCTGTTGCGTGTCTCGAGGTCGCGTATCCTTTGAGCGACAAAAAATTTAAAAACCAAATACACACAAAAACCGGATATCACTAAAAATCCGGATACAAACACACCGGAAAAACTCATTAACCGTTGGTCATTCTCAAAATCCGGATAAACTCAACAACCGGATTTAATCAAAACCCGGATGATACAAATCCAAGGCTCAAATTCCGGATGATACACACCCGAGGCTCAAATTCCAAACATACAAACACCAAAAACACTTTTTCACTCAAACTTTTTGGATCAAACTACTTCAACTTCATCTTCATCATTATGAATATTTTAAGAACACGAAGAACACGAAAATCTAAAACTCATCCAAATCGATTTTTATCTTCAGATCTATGCATCCCCACTTCCACAAACACGTTTTATGTACTCCAAACTTGAAAACAAGTATCTAAAATCTCGAATTTGGGCAAAATTCGTCAAGAACATCAAGAAGAACCTAGAAAACGAAAATTCGAATATCCCTCAAACCGTATGGAGTTTTGTAATGAAATTTTTACACAACATTCCATTCATCTTGACGAACAACATATCCAAAAATTAGATCAATCGGAGCTCGTATGAATTTTCTATGATTTTCTGAAATTTCCAGCCCTCTTTTTGACGAAAATTTTCAGAAAAATTTCTTGAAAATTTGATCAAAATCACTTCAAATCAATCCTAAGTCAGCTCTGATACCACTTGTTTGTCCCAAGTAATTCAGGTATCAATCATAACATGAAGATCAATGGCAAATAATCTTGAAATGTAGAGAGAAATTAATTACACAATGTAAACACACACTTAAGAACTTGATTATGCCAAATAACTTACTAATGACAATTAGTCATTAGTATATATACAATATAAGATCCTAACAATGGCACATCTTTACGGGTTAATTTCGTTATACGACTCGCAATTTTCGAAAAATCTTCATTGGATCTGCGATAATAACCCGCCAATGCCAGAAATTTTTTTATCTTAGATGGTGATTTAGGAGCATTCTAGTTCATAACCGCTTCAACTTTAGCTGGATCGACCTTAACCCCATCATTACAGATAACATGCCCCAAATACTGAACCTCCCGCATCCATAATTCACATTTAGAAATTTTTGCAAATGAAGCTCCCGTTTTAAAGTTTCTAAACTTGTCTTAAATGAAGCTCGTACTCAGACTCAGTTTTAGAATAAACCAAGTTGTCATCGATAAATACAATAACGAATTTATCCAAAAATGTCCGATAAATCCGGTTCATTAAATCCAAGAATACAGCAGGGGCGTTAGTTAAACCGAAAGGCATAACTAAAAACTCATAATGACCATACCTGGTACGGAAAGCGGTTTTAGGAATATCAGCATCAGAAACACGTACCTGGTGATAACCCGAACACAAATCAATTTTAGAAAAATAAGAAGCACCCTGTAGCTGATCAAACAAATCATCAATTCTGGGTAAAGGGTATTTATTTTTAACCGTCCTCTTATTCAGTTCCCGGTAGTCAATACACATACGCAGAGTACCGTCTTTCTTTTTCACAAATATAACCGGTGCACCCCACGGAGAAGAATTAGGACGAATAAAACCCCTGTCTAACAAATCCTGAATTTGAGTCATCATCTCACGGATTTCGGAAGGAGGTAACATGTAAGGAGCTTTAGCCACTGGACTCGAACCTGGAACTAAATCAATTCTGTATTCTACCTCACGAACCGGAGGCAACCCAGGTAATTCATCCGGAAACACTTCCTGGTATTACGAAACCACCCAGAGATCAGGAACAATCTATTTCTCCTTTTTGACATCAATAACATGTGCAAGGTAAGATTCACACCCTTTGGCCAGAGATTTTCTAGCCTTCATATACGAGATAATAGGAAAAGCAGGTCTAACCCTCTCCCCGCTAGCCACTACGTGTGACCCGTCAGGTAAAGGAAATGTAATCAGTTTTCTATGACATTTAATAACCACTCGGTTCTGGCTCAACCAATCCATACCGACAACAACATCAACCAACTATAGGCATTACCAGAAAAGAAACAGGAAAGCATGTACTGAAGGGTTTTGTAGGGTATAAAAACATATCAGATAAACATGCACAGCAGAATAAAACAAAACCCCCTCCAGTGATCTCATATAACTTGTACAGAAACTAAAAGCTAGTAGGGGATAAAAAATATACCTTTCTTCAGTAATCTTTAATCCTTAATCTAGATAGCTAATGGTAGAACACCGCTACTACACCACCTCGAACTAGCTGCTAGACCGCCTGAGGATATCACCAAAACTCGAACCACGAGGTTCGCGTGTGTGTATGCCGTCGATCGCAAAAATCCGAGACCCCCGGGGTCTGTATTGAGTTCGACGCAGGGGAGAGAGAGAGAGAGAGAGAGAGAGAGAGGGGCTAGGGTTATCTTTTTGCAACTTTTGTTAATGCTTATGTGATTCCAAAGCTTATAAGGTTATTTATATAATAAACCTTATTAAGGCCTAAGCCCATTTAATTAAAGTCCAGCTTTAATTAAACTATCACTTAATTGCATAATATACCCTTTGACCTTTTTAATTAATTAATAACTATTAATTAATTCGTCCAATTAATATTTAAACTTAAATATTAATTTCCCTCTTCAAAATAATAAATAACTATTATCATTTTCCTTCTCAATAATTAATTAACTAATTAATTATCCTTACACAACTTGTTAAAATCCAAAAGGTTCTAAATGGGTGTGTAGAGTGTGATCCTTTAGTGTCACATAGTGTTGGAAACGATGATACATATTATCTATCTCTGCACATAATCTAACAGACTCCCACTTGTGCAAGATAAGTAACACTCCTTGTACATCGTTGGCCTAAGGAGGTCCCTAGCTAAACATTTATGTTAACCAGACTATGAGATCTCTTACATCTAGAGATATAATCCACCCCTTGGATTATCAAGGCTTTTCCTTTTGCATAGCGATATTCCGTAATGTGAGTATTTGACATGGAGCAGGGATCTTATTCTAAATACTCAGATTTTCTCGACTCTGATCTCGACACTCTGCAGTTACGGTTCACCGAATGAAAACTATCATTCTAACAGAGCGCGGCCACACATTGTTAGTAGTTTTAACCATCGAGGGGCCCAAAAATATCTCTCCTAAAAGTAGGAGGTGAAAATCCCATCTTGACTATTTGCAATTTGAGCACACAGCTTTCGTTGCACCTAGACATGCCCCTTATGATCACCCTGTTACGGCGTGACGTTAGAACACGCTAAAGTACAGAAGTTACCATGTCCCAAACCAAATATCTCAGGTCTAAGGACCTATCAAGTTTACTTATGTTGACGCTCCATGAAGTAAACTCGAAGCGGATCACTCCTAATATTTAACCCCTGATAAATATCTATGAATATTTGGTCACAACCTTGTGCTTTTATTCATCCCCGAATAAATCATCAAATATCCATAATAGCATTACCTCCCTAATGTAGCTCCCACTACATTAAGTAGCTACGGGTATTTAGACAATTCATCACTTGACTTGTCATGGATAGGTTAAAACATGCTATTAATAGACAACAAGAAACAATTATGTAAATACCTCTTATTTCAATCCCATGAAATGTAAATACATAATGAAAAGGTTTCAAGTAACATCTATAGTAATAATCAAAAACTTGAACTAGTTGCTATGTTCTAAGTACTGCATTTCTATAGAACTCGCATGCCTCGCATGCTTAGCTCTAGCTAGCGGCTTCGTCAACGGTTCAACAACTTTGTCGTCCGTCGGTATCTTTTGCAATCGAATATAATCTCTTCCAATAACCTCTCGGATGAGGTGATATTTCCTGAGTACATGCCTAGTCCGCTGATGATCTCTTTGCTCTTTAGCTTGCGCCACAGCCCCTGAGTTGTCACATAATATATCGATCGGTCTAGAGATACTGGCAATAACTCTAAGATCCGAGATAAAATTCTTTAGCCAGAAAGCTTCCTTCACTGCATCACTTGCCGCAATATACTCTGCCTCTGTAGTCGAATCATCTATTGTAGCTTGCTTCTGAATTTTTCATGATATGGCTCCTCCGTTTAGGGTAAAGACAAATCCTGACTGCGACCTAAAGTCGTCCCTGTCGGTCTGGAAACTTGCATCAGTGTAACCAGTCACACTGAGCTCATCCATAAAACCTCCATAAACTAGGAATATGTCTTTTGTCCTTCTCAAATACTTGAGAATATTTTTGACAGCTATCCAATGAGCTTCACCAGGATTTTGCTGATATCTACTCGTGACACTAATAGAATAGGCAACATCGGGTCTAGTACATAGCATGGCATACATGATTGACCCTGTTGCCGAAGCATATGGAATCAATTTCATCTTGTCCTGATCTTGACTAGACACAGGACACTGAGCCTTGCTCAAAATCGCGCCAGATTGCATAGGAATAAATCCTTTCTTGGATCCATCCATCTTGAATCTTTTCACGACTTTGTCTATGTATGTACTCTGACTAAGTCCGATAAGCCGCTTAGATCTATTTCTATAGATCTTTATACCTAGTATATAAGCAGCTTCTCCCAAGTCTTTCATCTAGAAACATTTACCCAACCAGGATTTTACTCCTTGTAACACTGGTATACTGTTTCCTATTAGCACTATGTCATCCACATACAAGACTAGGAAGGTTACCGCGCTCCAACTGAATTTAGTGTAAACACACGAGTCGAACTCACTTTTGGTAAAACCAAATTCTTCGATACGCTCATCAAAGTGTAAGTTCCAGCTTCTAGATGCTTGCTTTAACCCATAAATGGATTTCAGCAACTTGCATACCTTATTAGGGTTTTCTGGATCCGCAAAACCATCCGGTTGTATCATAAATACGTCCTCTATCAACTTCCCGTTGAGAAAGGCGGTTTTGACATCCATCTGCCATATCTCATATTCAAAATATGCTGATATGGCCATGAGAATCCTAATAGTCTTAAGCTTTGCCACTGGGGAAAAAGTTTCATCATAGTCAACACCATGAGTTTACGTGAAACCTTTGCCACTAGCCTAGCTTTAAAGGTGTGCACCTTTCCATCCATGTCTGTCTTCTTCTTGAAGACCCATTTACACCCAACAGCTTTGCTGTGTTGAGGCAAATCCACTAACTTTCAAACTTGGTTGTCATACATGGATTGCATCTCTACCTTCATGGCTTCTAGCCATTTCTCATATTCTAAACCTGAGACAGCATCTTGGTAGGTGGTGGGTTCTAAAGGATCCCCTTCGTCCTGAGCAACAAGGAATCCTAGATACCTATTTGGCTCATGACGAAGCCTACTAGATCTGCAAAGGTCTTGTGTTTCCACTTCCTCCTCAACCACAGACTTGGGTTGAGGTTCAACAATTCTCTGTTGAACCACAGGTTCGATTATCGGTGGTGGTGTAATCTATTCCTCTTCAATCTCTTCAATCTCTTGAAGTTTTATTTCTTTTCTTGGAGCCTCTGAATTTAGAAATTTCTCTTCCAAGAATACGCCTTTTACGAGCTACAAAGACTTTGTTCTCATCTGGGTTATTGAAATAGTATCCCATGGTTTCCTTGGGGTAGCCGACGAAGATACACTTATCTGATTTGGGACTGAGTTTATCCGTAACTGTTCGCTTAACATAAACCTCACATCCCCAAACCTTGACAAAAGACATTTTGGGTTTTTTCCCCGTCCATACCTCGAACGGTGTCTTTTCAACCGATTTGGCTGGAACCCGATTTAGCATGAACACCGCTGTCTCGAGTGCGTGCCCCCAAAACGACATAGGCAATGAACTTTGACTCATCATTGATCGTACCATATCAAGAAATGTATGATTCCTCCTTTCTGACACACCGTTCATCTGAGGTGTATACGGAGGTGTGAGTTATGAAACAATTCTACATTCCTTCAAATGATCGTCGAATACCTGACTCAGATATTCACCACCTCGGTCAGACCGAAGCAGCTTTATCTTCTTGTCCAGCTGATTCTGTACTTCATTCTGAAACTGTTTGAACTTGTCAAAACTTTCAGATTTTAGTCTCATGAGATAGACATAACCGAACCTACTGAAGTCGTAAGTAAAGGTGATGAAGTACCGGTATCCTCCTCTAGCCTCTGGAGTAAAGGGTCCACACACATCTGTGTGTATTATCCCCAGTAACTCACTAGCCCTTTCATTCTTACTGTTGAAAGACTGCTTTGTCATTTTATCAGATAAACAAGATTCACAAATATCATATGAATCCAAGTCAAATGGTTCTAGAATTCCGTCATCTCGGAGTTTCTCTATGAGTTTCTCGTTTATATGTCCTAAACAACAATGCCAGAAATAAGTCTGATTCAAGTTACTCTTAGATCTGTTACTTATATGATATATTTCTTTATTATCGTTATCTAGATTTAGTGTATATAGACCATTTTGTGGAATAACTTTAAAAAATAAAACATCATTTTTAAACCAGGAAATCACTTTGCTATTCATAACATAGTTAATACCACAATCTATAAGCAAATCAAACGAGATAACATTTTTTATTAGTCTAGGAACATAATAACAAGGTACTAGTTCTAAGACCATGCCCGAAGGCAAACTAAGACAATATGTTCCTACAGCTTCAGCACCAACCATGGAGCCTTCGCCTACCCGCAGGTCCATATATCCTTGTCTTAGCTTCCTACTTCTCTTGAATCCCTGCAAATGATTGCATATGTGATGAACACATCCGGTATCCAATACTCATGATTCATAAGAAGTAATAAGACAATCTATCATAAAGATACCTGAGTCATTGGGCGAACCAATGTCCAGCTGATCTATGTCGAGTGAGTGCTCGCATGAATCCTTGCTGCCACAGTCTGGGCAACAAATTTCTCCACGCTCTTCCAACCAGCCATCTTCCTCCATAGGGTCCACAACTGTTGACTCTAGCTACTTTGGATTCAACTTATCGCTGATGCACATAAGGATCTCGTGCAACCACGGGACAGTCATCTCAAAATCACCGAGGACATACATTACCCTTCTCTGGTAATAGTCCGACAAGGAACCAACAAGAGCATAACTATCTCACGTGGTTTTGATTTTGTCCCAAAACTTTCATAGCAGTCCAAGAGCCTTCTCATGTTAATGAGATGATCGCTACTTGGCTGGTTTTCTTTCATTTTCGCTGAAAGATTTTCTTCATCAGCAAGATACGACATATCCGTTCACTGTACTTGAACTTACGCTCCAGTCCCTAAACGATCTCATAAGATGACTTCTCTCGGAGATCATCCGTAAACTCGGATGAAGCTGTGAGAACGAGAATCGACATAACGTCAGATTCGTCAGCCAGATACTGATAGTAAGCATCATACTCACTATCTTGGGTATCTACCCCTGGTCGTTCTGGAGGCAATGTCTATATGATGTGAAGCTTTCCCTGTGCATCCAGAGTTGTGGGTGTAGCTGGGGGTTCCAGAGTTGTGGGTGTAGCAATGATGTGGGCATCTTGCTCAACTCTGGCAGCTCTGTTTCTTGACAGAAACTCCACCATTGCAGAGAGTGGTGGAGTTATGGCACCAGAAAAATTCTTGCCATTAATCAACAATTTGCTCAATGTGGAGGCCACATGAGCAGAGGGAATCAGTACCCTCTTGTGCATTTTAAGATTTGGCAATAAAGAATTTAGTAAAAACTGCACAAATCGTGGATACATCAAAAAGAGACCATACTTAGTCCCAAGATGCTTTACCATGCCATCAAATATCATTTTAGAGAAGTTAAAAGAACGGTTATTTGCCAAACAGATTAAGGCCAGAGCAATGTTGCTCCCAAATTCATTCCATCCAGTTCTTTTAGGGCTTATGCATTGTTGGAGAGTGTGAATCAAATACTTCCAATGCGAACATAATTGCCCTTTATAAAAGGTACCCTTTCCCCTAGGGCCCTCATATCCCAGCTTAACAAGCTCAGCATGCAGATATTCCAAAGAAACAGAATCAGAATACTCACCTTCGAGATCATCAAGTTGAAGGTATTGTCTTATGATACTCTCAGAGATAGAAACATCAGTAGCATCAACCTTGGAGTCAATCCATTTCACTCCATCTTCTTCCCTCAGAGAAGCATTCTTCCAGAACTGATCGATATGCGCAGTATAAATGGTGGGATTGATGGTCAAAGCATGACGTAGGTTGGAAAGTGAAGCATAGTCAATCACAACATGAAAAGCACTGAGATCATCGGGTTTCAACAGAAAAGCAAGCATGTTGTGTTCCTTAACGAATGGAAGGGGAGCCATGGCGATTTGCGAGAGAGTTTCTAGGGTTTTAGCGTTTGAAAGGAGTTCAGTAAGCGTAAAGAAAACTTTGAGGAGGGAATGGCTTATATATGTTACGCATATTCAATGCAATTCAAATTCCCTCAAAGCCTGCAAAGACTAAAATAACCCTTGAAAGAAACTAACAGTTAAACAGAAAAAGAACTAACAGTTGAGAACTGTTTTCTTAATAAACTACAACTGTTACCGAAAAGAAAGACTTCCCCTTGAATGACCATGCAGTTTGCCTAACAGCTGTGGACTCCATGTACTAACAGTTGAAAACTGTTAGTTGCATTATGAATAGCTTCCTCTTGAACACTTACACAAGTAGTTGTTAGACCGAATACTAACAGTTTCAAACTGTTAGAGAGAGAAAACACCAAAACACAAAAACACAATCAAACATGTGATTCTAAGTTATTCTAAGTTAATCATTCCAATATTTGAGATCAGAAAGTTGAATCTTCTTACATCAAAAGCTTTGGTGAACAGATCAGCTAACTGATCATCAGTGTGGACTTTCATAACCTAGATTAACCGTTTCTCATTGCAATCTCTTATAAAATGAAACCTTATCTCTATGTGCTTTGTTTTAGAGTGCTTGACAGGGTTGTTAACAATACTAATAGCACTTGTGTTATCAACATAGATAGGTGTATTCACGAGAGTCATACCATAATCCAGAAGCTGATTCTGGATCCACAAAACTTGTGAACAACAACTTGATGCAGCAACATATTCAGCCTCGGCTGTTGAAGTGGAAACTGTTGTTTGTTTCTTGCACTGCCATGATACTAACCTGGAGCCAAAGAACTGACATCCTCCGGAAGTTGATTTCCTGTCTACATTAGCTCCTCCATAGTCACTGTCAGACTATGCCACCAATTCAAAAGGTGAATCCTTAGAATACCAAAGACCCAGTTTTTGTTGGCCTTTGAGATACCTAAAGATCCTCTTTACAGCAAATAGGTGTGACATCTATGGGCTGCATTGAAACCTGACACAAACACACACATCAAACATGATATCTGGTCTAGAAGCAGTTAAGTACATTAAAGAACCTATCATAGACCTATACAGGTGTACGTCTACATCCTCCCCCTCAGGATCTGCTCCCAACTGTTTGTGTGTTTCCATTGGAGTACTGGCCAGCTTCACATCTTGATAACCAAATTTGTCCAAAATGTCCTTGACATACTTTGACTGACTGAGAAATATACCTGATGGCTTCTGCTTTACTTGTAATCCCAAGAAAAATGTAAGTTCTCCCATAGAACTCATCTGAAATCTCTTATGCATTATGCCTTCAAACTCCTTGCACAGACTGTCATCAGTGGATCCAAAGATTATATCATCAACATAGATTTGTACAAGCAAAATCTTTGTTTTAATAATCTTTGTAAATAGAGTCTTATCTATAGTACCTCTCTTAAAACCATTCTCAAGTAGATATGATGTTAATGTCTCATACCAAGCTCTAGGAGCCTGATGTAATCCATACAAAGCCTTATCCAACCGATATACCTTATCAGGATATTTTGGGTCTTCAAAACCAGGTGGTTGACACACATATACCTCCTCATCAATAGTTCCATAGAGAAATGCTGATTTGACATCCATTTGATACACCTTGAACCCTTTAAAGCTTGCAAAGGCAAGGAACAATCTAATTGCTTCTATCCTTGCAACTGGTGCAAAGACATCATCATAGTCTATTCCTTCCTCCTGTGTATAACCTGTGCAACTAGCCTAGCCTTATTCTTGATTACAATGCCTCTCTCATCCTTTTTATTCCTAAACACCCACTTGGTGCCAATAGCCCTCTTGCCTCTTGGAAGGTCAACTAACTTCCAAACTTGCTGAATTTGGAACTGTAAGAGTTCCTCTTGCATTGCTTCCAACCATGAAGGGTCTTTTAATGCCTCTACTGCTTTCTTAGGTTCTATCTGTGATAGAAAGCAGGCATTCACATCAAACTATTCTAGATCCACGCCACTATGTTCACCTTGCAGCATACCCCTAGTTCTGACAGGAGTGATGGGATCACCTATAATCTGCTCTATGGGATGGTCCTTGTGAATTCTTAAGTTAGGGATGTTTTCTTCAGTCAGTACATTCCCTAAATTAGACAGATCAACCTCAGATCCACTCTCATTCCCAGAAGCATTACATACCTGATCTGCAACTGTTTGATTTTCAGATTCATTGTTTTGTTGCAGAACAGGAGATTCCATATCCTTTGAAGGTTCAGCATCATCATTTAGTTGACTAACAACATTGTAAGAGTCATTTTGAAACAAAGGAATCACTACAAAGTCTTCAGTGACTTTGTTTCTACCAACAGTTGTTGGACTTGAGCTAACAGTTTCAGAACTGTTTGAGACAGTTTGTGGATTTGCACTAACAGCTGTAGGAAAACCTGCAACTGTTTCTGTTGAAAACTCAAAAGAAAGAGAGTTAGACAATGCATCAATATCAAATAACCAATCAGGACCATTACCTGCAATATTGATCCTATTTTCATTAAAGGAGACATCCATACTCTCTTCTATGATCCTAGTGATACTGTTAAAAACTCTATATGCTTTACTCTGAGTGGAATATCCAACAAAGAATCCTTCTTCTGATTTACTCTCAAATTTACCTAATTGTGACTTGGTATTAAGGATAGTGCAGGGACATCCAAATGGTTTGAAGAAGTTGATCAATGGTTTTCTTTTAAGGAACAACTCATAAGGAGTTTTCCCTTTGGACTTGACTACTTGTACTCTATTCTGAACATAGCAGGCAGTGTTCACTACTTCTGCCCAGAAGGTCATTGGGAGCCTAGAATCAACTAACATAGATCTAGCAGCCTCTATCAAAGTCCTATTCCTTCTCTCAGCCACTCCATTCTGTGGTGGAGTCCTAGGAGCACTAAACTGCCTTTCAATCCCTTTTTCCTCACAAAAACAGTTTAACTCATAGTTCTTAAACTCAGAACCATTGTCAGATCTAATGACTTTCACTCTCAAATCAGATTGATTTTCTATCCTAAGAATAAGAGAGTTAACTAATGCAGCAGTTTCATCCATAGTTCTAAGAAATTGAACCCATGTAAATCTGGTGAAGTCATCAACTATGACTAAACAGTAGGCTTTCTTCCCTATACTGACCACTGAAGTAGGACCAAAAATATCCATATGCAATAGTTGTAAGGGTGCAACAATGGAAGAAACTTCTTTGGTCTTATAAGAAGTTTTGTGTTGCTTGCCTTTGAGGCAAGCCACACAATGATCATCACATAAGAATTCCTTTTGGGGTAAACCTCTTACCAGATTATTTTTAGCTAACAGATTCATGGTTTTAAAATTCATGTGACACATCCTTCTATGCCAAATGGCAGACTCATCATGAGATGCCTTTGATAGTAAACAACTTAATACATTCTGTTTAGAAACCTTTTGTGTGTCCAAACAGTATACATTATCCTTTCTAGGTGTTCTTAAAAGAACATTCTTTTCATCCACTTTAAAATCTTTTGAAAGGATAATACACTCTGTGTCTGTGAACAGGACTTTGTTTCCATGGTCACAGATTTGAGATACACTTAACAGATTGTATTTGAGTTGTTCAACAAAGAAAACATCATTGAAAGTAAGTGTACCTGCCTCTACAGCTCCCTTACCAGTGATTCTTCCTCCCTTAGCATTTCCTCCGAATGCTACATGTCCTCCATTAATTCTTTTGAAATCCTTCAAGCAGTGTGGATTTCCAGTCATGTGCCTTGAGCATCCACTATCCACATGCCAAATTTCTCCTTGATTGGCCCTATGAATGCTCTGCACAAATAAAACTTAGTTAGTAGCAGGAAGTACCTAGGCCATGCAGGTCTTGGGCACACCATTTAAATCATAATACTTAACCAAAGTTTGAGTCTTCTTGATTTTATCACAATTAGACTTCTCTATCCTGTGTGAAGAGTATTTAGTGACAACATGTGGTTTCCAACTGTTGTGATTAACAGTTGAGCCTTTTGAACAAACAGTTTTTGATTTTGGTAAAACAGTTGAGTCAGTTTGTGACTCAGTTTGATTAACAGTTTTGGCCCTTTCAGAAACTGTGTATTTCGGCAATTTCACCCAAGCAAAACCAACAGTTTTTGGTTTTGGCCTAACAGTTGTGGAACTGTTAGTCTGTTCTCTGTAACTTGGCCTCTGGGTGCTATAGATCTGCGGGTTATAATAACAGTTGTGAGCTAAGTGATTTGCTCTCCCACATATATAACACCTTTTGGTTTTGACTATAGGCACACCAGTTCTTTGTTCCCAAAACTGGTTCCTATTTCTTTAATTTCCTCTCACAAGTGCTGAAGGAGGAAATTTCTGCACACCATGCTGTTTGCATGTGCAGACAGGCATTTCAATATGCCTTTTCACAGATTTGAGCTGAAACTTTGTCTTTGAAGCTTCCTTCTTTGGATTCTCAATTCCAACTTTACTAACCTTCTCCTTTTCCTTGGTCTTAACACTAACAGCTGAGGTTTTTGGGTTAGAACTGTTTGGGGTCTGTTTGGAACTGTTTGTGTAATTTGCGGGACTGTTTGCAGTAGTAGTGTAGCTGTTTATAGAATAAACAGGTTTGAAAGGTTTTGTTTCACTGGTGGAGGGTTCAGAGGTGGCTTTTACAAACACCACAGGTTTTAAAGATGATTTTGGTGCTGTAGGTTCACAACAGATGTGGTTTTCAATAGGAATATCCTTTCTTTCTTCACTACTTCCTCCTCTTCATCATCACTGACTTCTTGCACAACTCCTTCCTCTTCACTCTCTAAGTTTGGATCAGCTGACTTTAAGTCTTCTTTTAATGGTTCATTAACATACCTATCAGCTACATCAGACATGGGAGTTATGTAGTTGTGATTGTATGGAGGTGGGGTTTGTTGTATCCTAAACCTATTTTAACCTTATCTTTGATTTGTGATTGTAACAAGGTTTCAAGCTTAAGATTTATTGCTTTGAACATACTCAAATCCATATCCACACCTTCTAACTTCTTTGTTAGCTCATCAATCCTACTCTCTTTCTCACTCAGCTTTTTCTTAAGATTATCAATTTCTTCTTGAAGCTGCTCCTTCTCCCACTTATGATACTTCCTATCATAATCCATTTGCAGTTCATTTGCCTGATAATCTTTAATTTTCTTTTCAAAACTTTCAATGACAGCACTAGATTCATATATTCTTTCCTCCATTCTGCTCAGAGCAGCACACACCTTTTTGTTGTGCTCTCTGAACCTTTTTACTATAGCTCTACATTCACCAGGGCATAGTTTAGAAGATACCTGTGTGTCTTCTGATTCTGGTGAATTCAGCTTGATTGAGGAGTCAGTCAAGGCCATCAGTGCCTTGTTTTGAGTAGCTTCCTCTGCTTGATCACTCCAATCATACCCATAGCCATCCTGTGAGACCAATGCTGATGAGGTTTGATTGGGTCTTTATCCTTGACTCTGAACTTGTCCCCCAGATCTGCATTTCCTGGCAAAGTGACCAGGCTGTTGACATTTGAAGCATTTAACTTTGGATTTGACAAAACCAGCCTGACCATTTGCCCTGAAGTTCATGTTTTGTCTGCCAGTTCTTTTAATAAATCTTTTTGCTCTGACAGTTAACATGGCCATTTGCCACTTGAGGTCCATCTCCTCAAGATCATCAGAATGCACTTGTTCAAGATCCTCATTGGTGTGGGTTGAATTATCATGGCTAGCAAGAAATGCTTCAAGCACTGCATCAGGGGTGTTCACATCTAACCCAACAGCAGAACTGGTACCAGCACATACATCAACAGAATTAGATAAAGAATGGTTTGAGTCCATACCTGAGGATGAAAGGAGAGCAGCATTGTGACTAGGGACTATAGACTTTCTTTTTCCCTCTATCTCTCCCTCAAACACAACCAAACTGTTGTATAGATCATCTAATTCTATATCTTCCAATGAGTCTTTAGTCCTCCATTGTGCAGCATAGACAGTCCATTCTTCACCCAAGGACCTAAGGAACTTTCTATTGATCTCATCTTGCTCTAGTCTAACTTTTGCACTCTCAAGTTGACTAACCAGCTTATAAAACCTATCAGAAAGTTGGGTTAAACTTTCATTCTTCCCACTTGAAAAGTTTTTATAAGCCTGTTTAAGAAGGTCCCTTTGGTTCCTTTTGGAACTAGCATTCCCTGCAAATCTCTTTTCTAAGGCAACCCAAAGTTCGTGTGCATCTTCAAACTTCTTGAACTGATGCTGATATTCATTGGGAATAACAATCTGAAGGATGCTAAGGGCTTTCATCTCAATCATCCTTTATTTCTTCTCAGCATCTGTTCTTGGTGGTGATTTCTTCTTTGGTTTTCCTGTTTCATCTAAATCAACAGCAGTAATGGGGTCCTTTTCTATGACTTCCCAAATAGCATAGTCCATTAATTGGACATGCTGCTTGATTCTTAACCTCCACATCTCAAAGTCAGTTGGTTTGAGCATGGGAACTCTAATGTTTGACCCAGATCAACTGTTATCAGAAGATCCAACAGACTCCATTGCAGTAGTATGAATGAAAAACACGCAACAAGATTTAGACATACTTTAAATAACAGAACATAGCAAATCTGTGAAAAACCTTCAAATAGTGATCAAAGGAGCCTTAATGAAAAGGCTCTGATACCACTTGTCAGGATCGGATATTACCAAATATCAATAACAAGAACTATCTTTTAGAATTAAATCAGAGTTGTTTAAAGATAATCTTTAGTTTGATCACAATCAACTAAGAAGTTGCGGAATCACACTTAATTGATGTTTAAGGTTTTATCACAAGAACAATTCAAAAATCAACACAAGAAAATACTTTCGAACTCAAGATGTTTATTAATAACCAATGATGATTACAATATTCACTAACACCTCTAATCTAACCCTTTTGTTAGACGAAGAACACAACTTGTTCTTAGATTTCTATGAAACTTAGAGGTTAACACACTTTTAGAAAACAAATTAACAATAAAGTATGAATGCGTAGAATTGCCATGCTATGTAAAACAATATAATAGTTCTTGTATATATAGGCTCTTGATCCTCCTTGAATAGTTGATAGTTAGGCAATCTTCTATCTTCCGAGATAATCTTGACAATCTTCAAACTTGATAAAGATATACTTCAAATCCACAAAGATAGCATTTTCCATAAATAGCTCAACAGCAACTGTTTGTTGAATAAACAGTTCTGAATTACTTCTAACAGTCTTTATTTCAAGGTCTTCTAACAGTTGTGTATAACTAAACTAACAGTTCTGATATTTTGTACTAACAGTTGTAAAACTTGCAACAACTGTTAGCTACAACTGTTTTCACTTATTACTCTAACAGTTTTACTTTGCATGTCCAACAGTTTGAATGACTTAGCAAATTTCCCAACAACTCCTAGATCCACGGGACATCGGCTTCAAGAACCGTGCATGTTTTAGTCCCTCTAGTGCATTTTGGGCCGGGACTCCCGATTATCACCAAAATATATCACACCATCTAAGACAGTGTGAACTCTGGCCGGGACTCCCGATTATCGCAGAGTCTTTCACACCCTCCCCCGCAATGGTTTGAACCCGAATGCCCAAGGTTTGGTCCCTTTCGACACCCGAGTACTGTTTAACAGGAAAGGTGTACCATTAGGTGGGTAGCACACTGATCTAAGATTTTTCTAAAAAGGATTTCAAAAGTTTTTGACGAAAAACCTTTTTGCCAGTTTTCTTTAAAACGACTGTTTAATAATTAACTATAATTAAAGCCCTTGTTTTATTTCAGCGTGAGAATCACAACCACACATATATATAATATGTAAAGAAATAAAACAACCACAAACAAACTATGCCTTAGCCTTGCCCTTAACTAATGTTGGTTTCATGGGCCGCACGAAAAACCCGACGGTCAAAAACCTAAGTGGAAAAACAACACACATGGCATGGCATTCTAAAGCTCCCATTGGCTCCAGCATCCAATCCTGCTCCTTGCTCCTTGCTCCTTGCTTCTTTTCTATCAGCTTCAAATCAATTCTTTTTCTATACTATTCTAAAAACTAGAAAACAAAAATTACAAGATATTCAAAGGCCCGCATGCCCGCTAATCTAATACTTTTACAAAATAGAATAGGGGTTGTAAATGGCACGCAGGCCTCCCCACACCATAGAATATAAAAACCAATCACAACCACAAGTGCAGTAAATAAAACAATCCACAAGGTCTAGGGCTCGGCTATCACATCCCAAACATGTATAAACTAATACATGAATTAATATCAACTGATTTCTAATTATTCATCTTGATGAAAAATACTTATTTTAACTACTTGTTAAAATCCCATATATTGTTTTTCTGTTACTTGCAATAAATATATATTTTAAGTTTTATACATGATAATTAATCAAAAACTTAAAATAATATCTAAAACTAAAACTAAAATTAACAATTGTATTTTAATTTTTATATGAACCACAAATACCTGAACCGCGAGCTAGGCCAAATTTCTAAATTAGGTCATGACAAAAACAAACCAGGGCCGAAAAAGAAACTGGGTCGTAGCCCTTCCGACCTGAGATGCGGCTGAGCCGGCCTTGGGCCGTGGCTCCTGGGCCGTAGCCTACCACGCCACTGCCGTCGATGCTAGCCGCCAAGCACCGCTACGCCGTCGACTTCCGCCGCTGCTGGCTTCCGTCAAAGACTGCCGCCCCCACCTAGGACCGCCGTCGACCAGCAACCGCTAACGACTGGAACGCCGCCGACCGACCGTAGCCACCGCCTGAGCCCGCCGCCGATGAGGGTGGTGGTTCGGTTTTGCCGATTTCCGCAAGTAATAACAATAAAAAAACAGATTTAATTAAAAATTAAATCTAATTAATCTTTTACCCAAAAACTAATTAACTATCCAATAAAAATTAAAACTTGATTCCCATTAGCCTGGATAATCAAAAAGCCTTTTTCTTGATAAAAGAAACCTATTTCATCAGAATAATAAGAGTTCTAACTAGTTCCCTACGAGGTTAGAAGTGACTCTGATACCACTGAAGGGTTTTGTAGGGTATAAAAACATATCAGATAAACATGCACAGCGGAATAAAACAAAACCCCCTCCAGTGACCTCATCTAACTCGTATAGAAACTAAAAGCTAGTAGGGGATAAAAAATATACCTTTCCGCAGTAATCTTTAATCCTTAATACTTATAGCTAAAGGTAGAACACCGCTACTGCACCACCTCAAACTGGCTGCTAGACCACCTGATGATATCACCAAAACTCGAACCACGAGGCTCGCGTGTGTGTATGCCGTCGATCGCAAAAAGCCAAGACCTCCGGGGTCTGTATTGAGTTCGACGCAGGGGAGAGAGAGAGAAGGGCTAGGGTTATCTTTTTGCAACTTTTGTTAATCCTTATGTGATTCCAAGGCTTATAAGGTTATTTATATAATAAACCTTATTAAGGCCCAAGCCCGTTTAATTAAAGTACATCTTTAATTAAACTATAACTTAATTGCATAAATTGGTCCAATTTATATTTAAACTTAAATATTAATTTCCCTCTTCAAAATAATAAATAACTATTATCATTTTCCTTCTCAATAATTAATTAACTAATTACTTATCCGTACACAACTTGGTAAAATCCAAAAGGTTCTAAATGGATGTGTAGCAGTGTGATCCTTTAGTGTCACATAGTGTTGGACACGATGATACATGTTATCTATCTCTGCACATAATCTAACATGTACCATCAATATCAATTTCAGACCTAGACACAGCCGTTGGGACTGGAACCGTTTTACCATCAGCTATCTCTACTTCTAGTGGAGCAGCAACATTTGAAGTAGGCAATTTCAATTTGTCACATAATGCCACAGAAATAAATGAACGATTGGCACCAGAATCAAATAACACACGTGCTGGTATAGAATTTATTAGAAACATACCCGTTATGACGTCATCAGTAGCGGAAACATCATCTACTGACATCCGGAATGCTCTATCCTCAGCTGACGGAGGGTTCTTCCTTTTCTGTCCTGAAGCGAACGAAGATCCCACAACCGATCACGATACTGACCCAGTCCCCGGTTTCTTACCCACATGGCACTCACCTGCTCTGTGCCCCTCCTTTTGGCAGTTCCATCAAACACTCCTCAGGAATCTGCAATTCTTCAATTCATGCCCAAACTGACCACAACGAACACATTTATCAAGTTGTAAACTGTTTCTCGAAGCTCCTGTAGTTCACTTTCAAGTTGAAATATATAATCACTCTGAGTTATATCTATTTCTGTACCCGAGGTATTGACTATTACTGGATTCTCTAAAACCGGAGTTGTAGAAGTTCTAGCCTGAGCAAGGGTCATAGGAATCTCGGGTGGGATCTCTTGACTTGCCATATCTGTTACAATCACATCACCTCCAAACTTATTAGAAAAACCCTTAGTACACACATACTAACCACAACACATATAAAAAATCCAAACACTCTAATTCCCCCACAGGAAATGTCTGACCAACCTCGAGCAAAGATTTGGGAATTGAACACTCTAACTGTGTTCGCATGCCAAACCAGGGCTCTGATACCAAACTTGTAACATCGTAAAATACAAGCCATTTTTTTAAATTAACAGCGGAAGTATTACGTGATTAATCTAAAAAGGAAATAACATCAAAAGTTAAAACCAACACTGTACAAACATACAGTACCTCAAAACATTTCAAAAAGTATGGCTCATCATTTCTAAACCCAAAATATCAGAGCTACGGTCAAACATTCCCTATACACAAAATCTGCAACCTACCGTCCTCTCAAAAACCTGCGACAGAGAGTTAGGGTGGGGAATTAGCACAAATCTAAGTGAATGGAAATTAAGCCACAAGCAACAATGGCAGAACCACAACGATCACAAGAACAGTTAATCCCAAATATCAAAGGGCTGGCGGCTCTGCCGAGCCTACGACCAATGCTGGCCGTAGCAATAATCTACCGATAGTCATCTGCTAACTGGCACAGTTAAACCCCCTCTGCTACAACAAATGCAACAGAGGATCTAAAACTGCCTAACCAGAAGCAACCGACCCAGCCTAAAACAATGCTTAGCTGACCTCTGCCACAAACATCATGAGCACAATTTCATACATTGATACTCATATCTTGATTTCATTAGCAATAATCATCAAATAACCAGTCAAGTAATCATATCAGACTAAATAGTCTATCACATGATTAATCGTATAAAATTCAAGTAACCATAGCAGTTACAACTAAAACCACCAGTGAATTAAAGTACACTAACCTGTGTCCTCGACACACACCAAGCCCACTTGTCTAATTTCACTGAGGCTTTAGATTTCCTGAGAACACAACACAACTAGATTAGTGAATCAAATCCCAATTAACTCAATAATTCAAGTAACAACACAATTAGGTCCTCACTTAACCGTCACGCAAAACGCATATAATCGATACGGAAAACATCCAATACCATTTATAATATCCATATATGTTACCAACAAGGTGTAGCAATCAACTAAACACATTTAAAGTCCATATATCATAACTTAGCTTACTAACGAGTCAAACCCAACCCGTTTGATTTTAATACACCAAACTAACATGGAATACACGTTCAACACTTTAGAATCACTTTATATAATATATAACATATAGGAATTAACGGAAAACAAATACAAGTCATATCAGTCCGTTTCTCGAATTTAAAGTAGCCGTTAATCATCAATTTAGCATAAATAATTCAACGCCTTTCCAAGCATGGGTTTGTTTGATTATGTGCATAGATAATTAATGGGTACATTGTATCCAATGTTATAAGAGACTAAAGGGTTACACTGCTACAAACCCAAATTAGAACAGTTGGAATTTACCATAATTTCATGTGGGAATAATTAATCAGTTGGATTAATTATTAGAAAGAGAAATAAATAATTAATCAGTTAGATTAATTATTAGAAAGAAATAAATAATAAATAGTTATTTATTATTTAAGAAGAAATTAAATATTAAGTTTAATATTTAACGGACCAGTTAATTAATAGTTAATTAATTAACTAGTAAAGTCCAGGGGGTCAAAGTGACAGGAATGAAACTTCAATTAAAGTCATAGGCTTTAATTGAATGGGCTTGGGCTTGAATAAGGTTTAAATATTTAAACCTAGATAAGGCTCATTTAATCGTAAGGTATTCAAGTTTGAATCAAAGAAAAACCCTAGACTCTCTCTCTTTCCCTCTCGTCGACTCTCTCTCTCTCGTCGACTCTCTCTCTCTCTCTCTGGACTCTCTCTCTCTCGTCGACTCTCTCTCTCGGCTCTCTCTCTTTGCGTCGAAACCAAGAAGGCCCCAAGGGGGTTTCGTTTTACGATTCACGCATACACACACATACTCACGCAAGTTTTGTGTGATACTCGGGTAAATCCAGGAGCGGTCTAGCAGCCAGTTCGTTGGTGGTGCAGTAGTAGTGGACTAAATTTAGCATTCCCAAGATCAAGCAGGTATTGTTATTCTAATCCTTTTATCTGGTTTGTTGTTAAGAAACTAATATGATCATTAGATAGACCCTAACCCTTTTGGGGTTTATAGGGTTGTGTTCAATCTGTTTCCGCTTTAGGATTGAACCAGTAGAATCAAATCCAAGATTGACCAGTTTGTGTCTTAGGGTGGTTTGGTCAGATCAGAACCCTCCAGTGGTATCAGAGCCTCGGCTCTATGATCTGTAGTTTCTAGTTTATTTGATCTTAGGATTAAGGTTTTGTTCTTGATCTCCAACTTGTTCTTTATGGTTTTCAAAAAGCAAGAGGGCAACAAAACAGTTTGTTTTTGTTATCCAGCTGCAAAAGGATTTAATCCTATTGATCAGAAAGGTTAAATAGTTAGTTTAAATGGTTAAAAGGATTATGATTTTTGATAAAGACGAGTTTTAAATCAAGATAAATTAAACAGTTTGTTTAATTGATAAACCTAGTTAAATCCAGTTAGTTGATTCGTTTATGATATATGATCCTTTATTTCTTCTTGTTTTTCTTCTTGTAAAAATCGAAAAACCAAAAGGATAAAAAACAAGTTTCTGTTTTTCATCCATACAATAAAAGGTTTAACTTTAATCAGTTAATTTTAAACAAGTTTGTTTTCCCTGTTTAAACGGTTAAAGGAGAAATCTTTTATCTAATACTTGATCTTGATCAGAAATTTTAAACAAGTTTTGTTTAAAAGGTCAAAATCAGTTTTTAGGATTATTAATTATTAATGGAACAGTTTTTGGTCACATTAATAATTAAAGGTTTGGTTTTGATTAAATCCAGTTTTTAATCAGGATATTAAAAACAAGTTTGTTTTTGATAGATTAAAAGGGATTAGGATTTAAAAGATTTAATTTTTGTGTTAATCGGAAAATAAACCGAGACCACCACCGTAGCCGGCGGCGGTAGCCGAGGAGCGGCGGTCGTAGGTCGACAGCAGGCCAGATGGTCGGCAGTGGTCCTCGGCGGAGGTCGGCAGTCGGCAGTCGGTCGGCGACAGCTGGTCGGCGACATGGCGAGGCTTCGGCCCAGGTACCACGGCCAAGCCGTTTTTGGCTGTGGGTATTCGACCCAGGTGGGCTACGGTCCAGGGGTTTCGGCCCAGGCGGCTTCGGCCCAAATGGCTAGCGGCCAATGGGCTCACGGCCCATGTGGTCAGCGGCCCAGGGGTTCCCGGCCCAAGGATGCTCTCGGCCCAAGGGGTTCTTGTCCCAGGTGGGTCTTGGCCCAAATAATTTTTCGGTTAAAAGCAAAAGGGGTTATTAATTTTGAGTATTAAAATTAATAAAGTTTTATATAAGCTAGCATTTCATATTTTAATTAGTTTTAGTTAAAAAATATATATATATATATATTGGATGTTTGTTTTTCATGTCCAGTTGAGACGTTATAAATAAACTCAAAAAGGGTAAGTTTATATATGTAAAATCAAACAAGATGATGTTTAAATAATGACCAAATTTTGTCGTGTTTAAGTTTTTGGTAAAACTAGTAAAAACCAGACATAGGATTTCATTCAAGTTTTCGGATAAAGTCCAATTTTTCAAAGTTTGTTGAAAAACCTTTTGGGTCAAGTAAAGTTAAATGCTTTAGAAGATCATAATTCTTATTTTTGGTTGATAGTTATTAATCAAAAGGGTAGATGAGAATAGTTAAACGAATTAGGTTATGCGTTTTATCGCATAGTTTTTTTAACTGCGTGGTTGTTATATATATTTGTTGTTTATATATAATTACGTGGTTGTGATATATAGCAATGGTTTTGCCGACTTAGGACTCGCTTTTCTTATTCTTTTTATTTTTGGTTTTGGGAAGGCTTGCGTGCCAATTACAATCCCTTTTTCAATTGTAATCTTGTACTGGTTCGGGGAGGCCTGCGTGCCACTTACAACCCCGTTCATTATTGTAATTGTAATAGAATAGTTGTAGTTTTTATCCCTTTACCAAGATGGAGTTCAAAGAGTTTTTGGAGATGATGGCTTACACAGAGCTTGGGTACTTCGGAGGAGGTGTCAAGGCTAGTGGGAGCAATGCATCATAAAGGCGAATCCAAGTCCTTTTGTCCTTAGGATTGACCTTAGAATTAGTTGGCAAAAATATAGTTTTTTTATCTGCTTATTACCTGCGTGATTGTGTTCCTTTTATTTACTGCTTGCTCATATTTGTATATGTGTGATGCTAAGTAAAAAAGGGGGTTTAATAACAGGCGATTATTAAACAGTGAAAAACCACGATTTATGACAAACTAGAATACGACTTCAGCTTGTTAGTCGTATTAGTTAAATTTTTACAAATTTAAAGTTTTGTCAAGATTATAAGTATGGAACTTATAAAGCCGTTTTGTGCACCTAGTATAGATACGCATGTAAATCGTATTTTTAAAACAGATGGTTTTAAAATTGTTTTTCAAAATCTAGAAAATTAAGTTTCTTTTAAACTAAATAATAAAACCCAAGAAAATCTTAGATCGGTATGCTACCTATCTAATGGTACAACTTTGCTGTTAAATGGTACTCGGGTGTCGGAATTGCGCAAACCTTGGGCATCCGGTTTCAAACTATTACGGCAAAGGGTACGAAAGATTCTACGATAATCGGGAGTCCCGGCCAGAATTCATACTGTCTTAGGTGGTGCGATCTATTTTGGTGATAATCGGGAGTCCCGACCCAAAATGCACTAGAGTAGAGTTAAACATACTAGACTGGGTCTAAGTGATCTACGAGGTTCTAGGAGTCGTATCAGTTAGGTACGATTGGTACAGGGTGTTACCTACCAGAAATAGCATGACTTGGCGGGAAGTGACCAAACCTTGCCTCAAGTATGTTAAATATGGGTCCTAGGTCTAATATATATTATTTATGGGTTTTGATGATATATGTTAGAAAAGTTTATTTGCAATTACTAATTAAACCGGGTTTTAATTTGTAGATGGCAACCAACGTTACCAACACTAACAACCTCTCTCTTCGCTCTATCCTTGAGAAGGATAAGCTCACCGGGCCCAAGTTTCTCACTTGGAAGAGAAATCTCCGGATCGAGCTGAGGCAAGAGAGAAAGTGGTACGTCCTAGAACAACCTCTGGGGAACCCTCCTGCCAACAACGCTAGGGCAGAAGTCAGGGAGGCTTTTCAGAAGCACTCCAACGACGCTCTGGACATGAGTTGCCTCATGTTTGCAACGATGAGTCCTGAGTTGGAATCAAGCATGATGGAAACTCCTGCTTATGACATAATCTGCCAGCTGAGGGACATGTTCCAGGAGCAAGCCCGCATGGAGCGTTATGATGCCACTAGGGCATTTAACTCGTGCAAGATGGTGATGGGGACATCGGTCAGTAACCACGTCATGAAAATGAAAGGTTACACGGACCACCTGGAGAGGCTTGGGTACCTAGTACCGTTACAGATGGTAACGGATACGATACTCAACTCGTTCTCAGATGACTATAAGCCTTTTATAGTCAACTACAACATGAACAACATGGAGAAATCCGTGGCTGAGTTGCACTCCATGCTTAAGACAGCGGAGCATAGTATCGGGACTAAGTCTAAGGACGTCCTCATGGTAGGCAATGGCGGTTATAAGAAGAGGAAGGGGCGTAATGGAAAGGGAAAGGGTAAGACCCAGCCCATCCAGAATGCACCGAGGGCCACTGACAACAACAAGGGCAAGAAGCCAAAGCCAAACAAGGCATGAACCGAGAACCGGTGCTTCAAGTGTGGCGAGACCGGTCATTGGAAGAGAGATTGTCCGAAGACTCACAAGCTAGGAGGCAAGGCTGGCTCCTCAGGTATCGTGTGAATAACTTCTTTTTCACTTCTCACTTGTAAAGTTATTACAAGTATTCTACCATCTTCCAATCGTTTATTGCAGGAGGTGATGAAAAGTGAAGCAGCCCAACATTAGAGATCCCACGTGCAGCTCGGATATTTAATAATACTTTTTTGTAGTTATTAAACTTTCTTTTTAAAGTTTTTGAATTTTTTTGGCATGGCTTGCTTAAAACTCTTGGGATGACACTATGGTTTTAATATTTGGAATTTTGAATTATTTAGTTTATATCCGTGCACGTGTGCTTTTGATGAATCAGGATAGTCCAGTTGTGACTAAAGGATACTAATAAGTCATGTTTTGACTTAATATATGGTTCATAATGATCTTATGCAATAATTGTTGTAGTTACTTAATTTTCACTATATAAATATTTTTGATAAACAAGTCGTGTTTATGAGATTAGACAAGTCTCTCAAATCTTCAAGTATTTAAGATTTTTTTATGAAAGACAAAGGTTCAAGGCTTTGAACATGATCAAATAAGAAATAAAAGTTATTATTTTTAGATAAAAGTTTTTGGACAAAACATTTAAGAAAGTTTAAAGGTGATTGTAATAGTTATTATAATCAAGGTTGTTTTATAACTAAATGTTTTAGGCAAAGAAATTTAAAATATCTTTACAAGTGTTTTATGCTTGTAAACATGTTAGATTTAATGAAACCACATTCCGTAATTGGAAAGATGGATATATGCGAGATCCAAGTTCTGGTTTCATAAAACGTTTAAATTTCTCACAAAAAATGAGCAAGTTTTTAAAAACACAAGTTATAGACGTATTAGTCAAGGATTGATTGAGTTTAAAAGGGGTGTTTCAAGTGATGCATTTTTTCATAAAAGATAGTGGGAGCACCTTGACTAGTGTATTTATCAAGTTATCAAGGATTGATCTAACTAGTATGATAAATACAAGTATGAACTTTTAAAGTATATAATTGTCGGATGATTTTAGAAGTGATCTAAAATAAAAGTTCTTGAAAGGGAACTAATCCGAGGAACGCATGACTTTTTGAAAAGTTCTCAATAAGGAAGTCATTCCAAAGTTTTAAGGTCAAGACATGACTTAAAATGGAATTATATATAAAAATGTTCAAAAGGTCAAGATAATTAATGTTGGTGGTTGATTAACGTTAGAGATGATAAGATAGGATATTTTTCGGTATCCTTAGTAATGAAATTAGATAAGTGTTTCATGTAGACTGGGAATCTAATCTCAAGTTTACAAGTTCGTGTAAATGGTTTTATCATTTCAAAAGGAGGATATGAACCTAGTAAGGTTTATCACATCTACAAGTGTAATTATAGTTTTAATTACAAGGGGATTATTTTATAAACTCAAAATTTTTTGAGTTATTTTCCAGTTCTCCAAGTTTAAGGAATTTATAAAATAAGTAAGTCTAAAATTGGTTTTTGGGTTGCGAAACCGGTTTCTAGCAAAACCAAGAAAGAGTACCTTAAAGTACTAGTCTTGAGTTTTAGGTTTATAAACATATTATTTTCTCTGTAATCCGTGATAAGTTACAATGTAAAATAATAAAGTAATTCAAATAAACGCTGTGAATTGAGTCAATGAAATGGTAGAAATTATGCATCTTTATTCCAGGGTGGAATATGGAGGGTGCATAAATTAGTTTCATTGTTCTTCACCATTTTGTATGTTTTGGTTCATCCAGGATTAAACTTGGTTTATTCAAAACATTATCCGTGACTACTTATCTTGGTGGGAACCTTGATAGGGTTGTAAAGTCATCGTAATTTTGGGGTAGATTCGAAGGTATATCGAATATAGCTGCAAAAGTCTTTTGCGGACCAAAATTTACGGATATTCGTTAGGGTTACGAATATTGAATTGACCTACCGTGAAAAATACTTCGTTGATTGGTGTCAAAAGTATTTATCACATAGGTTATCCATAAAACTGAGGTATTTGGTTTGGGATGCGGTAACTATTGTCTCCTTAGTGCGTCTTAACGTCACGCCATAACAGCGTGGCATAAGGGGCGTATCTAGATTTAGTGGGAGCCGTATTGCCAAATGCAAATATGCAAGAAGGTATTTGCACCTCCATTTTAGGAGAGATATTTCTGGGCCCCTTGACTGATTAGAGAAACTGGTAAGTGCACGGCCGTGCCCAAATGAACTGATATGTTTTTATTCGTTTATCACGCAGTTTTGAGATCAAGCATGTCATGATCATAATTCTTGAGATTTTGAGTTGATACTCTCCATGCTCAAGCTCAAAATTGAAATATCGCGCTGCAAGGGACAAACCTATAATAAACGTACCCATTCACAAATAGGTAGTTTATGATAGTTGATCTATGAACAATTGGTTCATGGTAGGTTGCTCATAAACAGTTGTTTTATGAGAATTTACATTATCACATTTTTCTTTGGGGTATAAGAGTTCTTATGACCTGGTTATTCTAAGTGTCTGGCTAGGGACCTCCTTAGGCCAACAATATATAGTAACTATTACTTATCTTGCACAAGTGGGAGTCTGTTGGATTATATGCAGAGATAATTAATGGGTACATTGTATCCAATGTTATAAGAGACTAAAGGGTCACACTGCTACACACCCAAATTAGAACAGTTGAAATTTACCATAATTTCGTGTGGGAATAATTAATCAGTTGGATTAATTATTAGAAAGAGAAATAAATAATTAATACGTTAGATTAATTATTAGAAAGAAAGAAATAATAAATAGTTATTTATTATTTAAGGAGAAATTAAATATTAAGTTTAATATTTAACAGACCAGTTAATTAATAGTTAATTAATTAACTAGTTAATTCCAGGGGGTCAAAGTGAGAGGAATGAAATTTCAATTAAAGTTGTTTAAGTTGTTGAGGGGAAGTAAAAGAACATACTGAAAAATTATTGTGTTTACTCAAGGGGGAGAGAGAAAAAGAAACATCAGTCTATATCATGTCTAGGGGGAGTAAAGATCTATCATATGAAGACATGGAAACAATCTGAGCTACATTGTAGGGGGAGACAAAAAGAAGATTCTTCCCAACACATCAAAAGTGTTTATGCTTCCGCTGTCAAAAGCTCAGGATAAAGCATTGTTTCAGACTGATGTATTTGGTAGGACGCTACATCCAAAACTGCTTATATAATCTAAGGAAAACTTAGGTTACTGGCGTGTACACTCCTATATCAATACAAAGGGGGAGAATGTTAATTCATTAATTGTATAGAAATAGGAGTTTCTATGTAATATACTCATGGAGTATATATAGGGATATGACATATGTAATGTAAGGTTTTGCTCATAATGTGAAAACAACTAGGTGTTTTCTAAGGTGTAAATTCATATTGTTTCTAGTTTACATATGCAAACCTTCATAAATCCTACATTATACTTGAATCACTTGTTATTATGGCCTAACAAGCAAGAACTCATCAAGGCTACCAAGAACTAATCAATATCAGATTTTTGGAAGATAACTAACCTTTAATTCAGAAAAGATTCACACAAGATGAAGAATTAAGGGATGAAGCAAGTTCTTGGGTTTTCTTCTCTCCAAAGAAAACAATTACAGGAGCAACAACACAAAAAACTAACTTTTTGAGAGTCAAATATACCTTAGGTCGGCTGGGGAATTAATTTACATACCACCCAGTGTCAAATACAATTATCTGACATACATGAACCTAAATAAAGCAAACCTAAACAATTAATAAACATGCAACTAGGTATTATTCGGGATCCTCGTGTAAAAACGAATCGTATGGTACCAATATCATATATACCACCCAGTGTCAAATACAATTATCTGACATACATGAACCTAAATAAAGCAAACCTAAACAATTAATAAACATGCAACTAGGTATTATTCGGGATCCTCGTGTAAAAACGAATCGTATGGTACCAATATCATATAAAAATATTAAACTAATATTTTTACCTCCTATCTCGCGGTCCAATTATATACCAAGTAATCATCAACACAAGTATATAAATAAATAGCAAACAGTAAAAACAATTAAATATATAAATATAAATAATTAAATAACTTACCACAACCATGAAACTGTTAGAAATATGCCCATTAATGCACGTACGCCATATGGACCGCTGCTGATGATGTATGGGCCTATTGGGTCATACACCGGGGTCTAACCTGACAGCAACTTAAGTTAAGGGACCAAATATGGCAAAAGACAAAAGTTGACATCGCAGGCCGCGTTAGCGCCGCTAACTGTTAGGGGTTAGCGCCGCTAAGTCCTATAGGTTAGCGCCGCTACGGCTGCATGTACTTTGTGTCAAATCGCTGACAGGGCGCGTTAGCGCCGCTAACGCTTTTGAGTTAGCGCCGCTAACTCTTGGTTAGCGCCGCTAAACCCTGCCAGTGTCATTTTGTCATTTCCACCTCCAAAATGACCAATGCATGTTGTTTTTACAACTCTCGATGTTGGGGCCGGTGGAGAGGGAATATTAGACGAAATCTGGAACACAAGAGAGGTAACTCATTTTTTGATTTGGGTTTTCTCTCTTGAAGCTCTCTCTCTCAAAATATACATTATCTTCTTTGGTGCTACAAGAGGCCAAGAGAAGTTCAAGGGAGAGGGTTGTTCTCCAGAGTTTGGTCTCGTTTTATTGCTGTTCCAGAAGTGGTTTTCGAGTAGAAGTACCATGGAGGCTTGCTAGCTCAAGAGGTTGGCGTGTTACCGGGGTATATCCCATTAGTCGATCCGCAATTTGTTCTTGGAGCTCAACACCACGAGACAATCACTTTTCTGGAGCTTAGGAGAAAGGTATAACACCTCTTTCCTTCTTAGTTGCATTTCTTTACATAGAGTTTGGTCCATGTTCGGGATTTCTCGTTTTGTGCTTTATTTGCTTGTACTGTGGGCTTTGTTTGTTGTACCTTGCTTCCGCTGTGTTGCCCACGAGATCCCAACAGAAACGACCGGGCCCTAAACGCGGGTGTTACAAGTAGGAAACTAAGGTAAAGACACCGTTCGAGTTATGGACGGGGAAAAAGCCCAAGTTGTCTTTCATAAAGAGTTGAGGTTGTGAGGCGTTCGTCAAACGACCGTTCTCGGATAAACTCAAACCCAAATCAGATAAGTGTATCTTCTTTGGTTATCCTAAGGAAACCTTGGGGTATATTTCCATAAACCCGATGAGAACAAATTTTTGTCGCTCGGTCAGGGACATTTCTAGAGGATAAGTTTCTAAGTTTAGAATCTTCTGGAAAAGAAAAAGATCTTCAAGAAATTGAAGAGAATGAAGGTATGCCTCCTCCACTACTGGAACCCGTAAGTCAACAAAGAATTGTTGAATCCCAACCCGAGTCTGTGGTTGAGGAAGGAGTTGAAACACAAGACCTTCGCAGGTTTAGTAGGGTTCGGACAGAGCCGTATAGATATCTTGGATTTCTAATCGCTCAGGAAGAAGGGGATCTTTATGTGCCCAGATCCTACGGGGATGCTAGGTCGGGCAGTGAGTCTGACAAATGGCTGGATGCGATGAAGGCATAGATGCAATCCATGTATGACAACTAAGTTTCAGAGTTAGTAGACTTGGCACAACACAGTAGGGTTGTTGGGTACAAGTTCGTCTTCAAGAAGAAGACCGACATGCAAGGAAATGTGCATTCTTTTAATGCTAGGCTTATTGCAAAATGTTATAATCAAACTCATGATATTGATTATGACGAAACCTTTTCGCCAGATGCCATGCTTAAGTCGATTAGGATTCTTATGGCCATATCTGCATACTTCAATTATGAGGATGTTTATATGGCACAACCGGATGGTTTTGAGGATTCCAAGAATCCAGGTAAAGTATGCAAGTTGCTGAAATCCATTTATGTATTAAAGTAAACATCTAGGAGCTGGAACTTGCACTTTGATGAGCGCATCAAAGAGTTTGGTTTTACAAAAAGAGAGTTTGAGTCCTGTGTTTACATGAAGTTTATGGGAGCATAGCAATCTTCTTCGTCCTATATTTGGATGACATACTGATCATAGGAAACGATGTACCAGCATTACAAGGAGTAAAATCTTGGTTAGGTAAATGTTTCCAGGTGAATGACCTAGGAGAAGCCGAATACATACCTGGTATTAAGATCTATAGAAATAGATCTAGGCGGCTAATCAGACTTAGTCAGAGTACATACATATATAAAATGTTAAAACGCTCTAAGATGGAAGATTCCAAGAAAGGATTCATCCCTATGAGATCTGGTATACCATTGAGCAAGGCTCAATGTCCTACTTCTCCAGAGGAGCAGAAGAGGATGAAATCGGTTTCTTATGCTTCGGCAGTAGGATCGATTATGTACGCCATCTTATGTACTAGGCCCGATGTTGCTTACTCCATAAGCCTTACGAGTAGGTACCAACAAAATCCGGGTGAACCCTGTTGGGTGGCTGTCAAGAACATTCTCAAGTATTTCAGAAGGACAAAGGATATGTTCTTGGTCTTTGGCGAAAGCACAGATGAAATCAGTGTTACTCGTTACACAGATGCGAGCTTTCAGACAGACAAAGATGACTTTAAGTCGCGGTCAGGGTTTGTTTTACCCTAAACGGTGGAGTTGTATCTTGGAAAAGCCAAAAGCAAGATACTATAGCAGATTTAACTACAGAGGCTGAGTACATTACGGCAAGTGATGCGGCAAAAGAAGCGCTATGGCTGCGGAATTTTATCTCGGATCTTAAGGTGGATGCCAGTATCTCTAGGCCGATTGATATATTCTGTGATAATATGGGAGCTTTGGTGCAAGAGAAAGAACCAAGAGATCACCAGCGGACCAGGCACGTACGTAGAAAGTATCACATCATCCGAGAGATTATCGGAAGGGGAGATGTGAGGATATGCAAGATACCAACAGAGGAAAACGTTGTTGATCCGTTGACCAAGGCTCTAGCAAGAGAAAAGCATGAGAGACATGCTAGTTCCAAAGATATGCAGTACATGGGACCTAGCACCTAGATTTTCAGTAGTTAATTAAATTGTATGGATTAATTTTTAAGGTTTATTATTATGTATTAAACATTTTTGTGTGATGGAAATAGGAGGTTTAATATAATCTTTTAAACATCTCTATACTTTTAGCATATTTATTTATCCATGATATACAAGTCTTGATATATCAAAATCACTCCGTAGCTACCTGATTCAGTGGGAGACGAATTAGGGTGATACTAACGCTATTATAAATACTTGTTGAATTATTCGGGTAAAGAATAACAACACAAGTTATGTGATCAAGTATTTATAGATATTTGTCAGGGGTATAAATATTGGAGGTGATCCGCATCAGTTTAACTTCATGGAGCCAACGACATGAGTTAGCTGATTGGTTGTCCTTAGACCTGAGATGTTTGGTTTGGGGCACGATGACTTCTATACTTTGGAACGTTCTAACATTACGCCGTAACTGGGTAGTAATAACGGTCGTATCTGGGTGCACGGAAGACGTGTGTTCAAATGCAAGCAGTCAAGATGGGATTTGCACCTTCTCTTGTAGAGAGGAGTTATTCCAGGGCCCCTTGACGGTTGAGAGACTAAATGAAATGCGTGTCCGCGCTCGTATAGAATGATGTACATCATTTGGTAATTCAGTAACTACAGTTAGTCAAAATCAGAAGTCAAGAAACATAATCTGGATTTTCAGAATACATTACGTGCTCCATGTCTGAAATCCGCATTACGGGATATCGTAATGCAAAAGGAAAAGCAGGGTAATCTAAGTAGGTGATTACAGAATCTCTGGACATAAGAGAACATATAGTCATGGTTAACCTAAGTGTCTGGTTGGGGACCTTCTTAGGCCCGTGATGGACAAGGGAGTGTAACTATCATGCACAAGTGGGAGTCTAAAAGGATTGTGTACAGGGATAGTGTACACCTGTCATCACATCCATGGACACTATGAGTCACTAAAGGGTCACACAGCTGCACACCCATATATTGAACCAGGAAACAATACATTGTGTGTAAGGATTATAAATTACAGTTGTTTAATTATAAGAAAAGAGAGAAATAATAAATAGATATTTATTATTAGAAAAAAGAGATATTAAATATTAGTTAAACATTTAATGAATAGAGTTTGGTTGGAAAAATATTAATTAATAGTTGATTAATTAATATTAACTAAATTTGAGGGGTCATTTTGTCTAAATGATCAAAGTTGTTGATCAAACGGACCGGGCTTATGGTCCATGGGCTTAATCCATTTAAATGGCTATTTAAATGAGATTAACCCTAGATTTCTAATTAATCCTCATAATTAACAAAACACCCTAAAGGCTCTCCCTCTCTCTCTCTCTCGATTCCGACTTCGGCCGAACACCACCACCTCACGGTGATTTCTCGTTTTTCCGGCGGTGGTAACCGGCGGACAAGGCGGCGGCGCAGGGCGACGTATGGCGGCGGTTAGGCCGCAGTTAGCGGCGCTAACCCAAGAACACCCCCTTTGCGATGGGCTGTTTCTCGTCGGCGGCTATAGGGAAAGAACCGGCTGGTTTTTGCCGGTAAACTCACACACACAGTTTATTGTATGGTAGGCGGTCTAGCAGCCTGTTCAAAGGGTGCAGTAGCTGTGTATCCCCCTTCAGTAGTTTCAGGGTATAACCTCTATCTTTTAGATAAACCTGTTTTAAACATGTGAATATTGCATGTTCTATATATCTGGTATATGATTTCTGAAATTGTTTCCCCACCGGATCCAGTTGGGATCCTGGGAACGGGATTTACAAGATTATGTTTTAGTCCGCTATGCATGTTTGTACCCTGTAAATCCCTATACTTGTATGTTGTGAACTAACGTGTAGTGTTAGTAGTTGTTGGATAGGTGGCGTATTAAATGTTGTTTCGTGTGTATAGTAAGTTAACGCACAATGTCTGAGCGACGAGCTACCACTGAGGAAGCTCTAAAGCAGATGAAGGACGAGGCTTCTCGTACTCACCACGAGGCTAAGGATGCGTCATCTTAACACCATGTCGAGGGCCCGAGGCTCACACCTGAATATGAGGCATATGTTAAACGTATAGAAGAGGAGCTCCGACTTATAAAGGAGCTGTTGCTTAAAGCACTGAAAGGAAAGAAAGTGAAGAGGTGTTCGTATAAGATATTCCTTCCTTGTAGACCTAATGAGTTTGAGGGTAGTGATAATCCCTCTGACACTGTAAGATGGTTGCGAGAGACTGATCGGACTTTTTAGTCGTGCGATTGTGAACCAGAGTACCGTGTGAAATATGCGGTACGAATGTTGAAGGGGCGAGCCAAGTTTTGGTGGGATACTGTCAAAGACTCTGTGAGTAAAGAGGTATCAACTCCATTGTTGTGGGAGCAGTTCGCCGAGAAAGTGATGAAGAAGTATTGTACCGATTATGACATGGAGAGGATGGAAAGGGAGTTTAACAATCTCTGTAAAGGAGATAAGCCTGTGGATGATCTGATTAATTCGTTTATTGACAAGGTGAGGTTTATTCCTCATCTAGTGTTGGATGACGCTGCGAAAGTTCGTAAGTTTGTTGGTATATTGCCAGTGGAGTATCGAGCTCACATCAGAGCTGGTGGTGGTTTGGATCGAGCATTTGAAGTTGCACGACAGATATAAGGTAATCATTTACAAGGTGAAGATGACCAAGTTGGTAAGGGTCACAAGAGAAAGCTTCAGCAGTCGTCGAAGTCGGGTCCTTCTAAAGGACAATCAGTTGTTGGTAGGATATCTGATTCCCATAAGAAGTCAAGGGCGGACCATCCTTGGTGTACTACTTGTCATACTTATCACAGTGGTGAGTGTTCTAAAGCCACTATTCGTTGTTTGAGATGCGGGCAGAAGGGGCACATAATTGCCGAGTGCGAGTTCAAATATGATGTTTGTTACAAGCGCCATAAACCAGGGCACAGGATTGCTGATGCCGATTGAAGCAGAGTACCGGTGCTAGTGGATTTGTCTCCGGATAGAAAAAAGATGGCGCTCCCCGGGCTAATGGGCGAGCGTTTCAAATGATAGCTGAGGAAGCGAAAGTTGATGATGACGTGATAACGGGTATTTTTCTTGTTAATTCTACCCTAACATGTGTATTGTTGATTCTAGAGTTGCTTATCCTTTTGTAACTATAGCTTTCTGTGATAAGTTGCAAATGCCTATGTTTGTGTTAACCGAGCCACTTGAAGTAGAAACTGTTAGATTATGTGGAGAGATAGATAACATGTACTATCGTGTCCAATACTATGTGACACTAAAGGATCACACCGCTGCACACCCAATTAGAACCTGATGGATTTTACCTGTTTGTGTATCACAATAATTAATAGTTTAATTAATTATTGAGAAAGAGAAAAATAATAAAAGTTATTTATTATTTAAAAGGAGAAGTTAATATTTAGTTTAAATATTAACGGGACCAATTAATTAATAGTTATTAATTAATTAGAAGGGTTGAGGGTATATTCTGTATTTGATTAATAGTTTAATTAAAGCTGGGCTTTAATTAAACGGGCTTGGCCTAATAAAGGTTATTATATATAAACCTTATTAAGTCTCATTAAACACGTAAGTCAATTACAAGTTTAATAAGATAACCCTAAAGGCTCTCCTCTCCCTCTCTTCTCTCTTCGGCGGCGGCGCAAGAGCCGAGGTCCAACCACCGTGCGACGGTGGCCGGCGGCGACGCAGCGAGACATACACACACATCGCGGGTCACGGTTAGTTGATCCAAGGTTTAATCCTTAGGCGGTCTAGCAGCTAGTTCGAGGTGGTGCAGTAGCGGTGGATAACCTGCAGCTGTCTAGAAGCTTAAAAGAGAGTTTTTGGTTTACAACAAAGGTATAACTTTCTAACCCTCTTCCTCTTTTAGTTTCTGTACGAGTAAGATGAGATCACTGGAGGGGGTTTTATTCTGCTGTGCATGTTATAATATATTTTTATACCCTACAAAACCCTTCAGTGGTATCAGAGCCACTTCTAACCTCGTAGGAGACTAGGAAGGTTTTTTTTATTCTGATGAAATATGTTTCTGTTTATCCAGAAAAAACTTTTTGATCATCCAAGTAAATAGAATTCAAGTTTATGTTTTCTACTGGATTAGATTAATTAGTTTTGGATAAATAGATTGTTAGATTTAAATACTAATTAAATTTGCCTTTTTTATTTATTGTTGTTATTTGCGATGACCAAGTTTTCGACCACCACATCGCCGGTGGCAGCCTCAGGCTGGGGCGGTAGCTCGCGGCGGAAGTTGGTGGTGGTGACCAGTGGCGTTAGCAGCAATCGGCGGTGGCCCACGGCCGTCCGCGTCGCGTTAGCGACCCAGTTAGCGGCACTAACTACATGGTGTGCTACGGCCCAGAAAGCCACGGTCCAGGAAGCCAGCGGCCCAGTTAGTGCTTAACGGCAGGTTTAGCGGCGCTAAAGGCTGTTTTGGGCCTCGGCCCAGTTTTTTGTTTCCCGGTCCATTTCCAATCAATGACCCGGTTTGAATATTTGGCCCAGCTCGCGGTTCAGATATTTTGTGGTCAACATTAAATTGAAATACAGTTGTTATTTTAATTTAAGGTTTAAATATTATTTTGAGTTTTTTGATTAATTATCAAAGTATAAAACTTGAAATATATATTTATTGCAAATAAAGGAAAAACAAAATAGGTGTTTTAACAGGTTGTTAAAATCAGTAATTTTCATCAAGATGAATAATTAGAAATCAGTTGCTTTACTTTCATGTATTAGTTTAGTACATGTTTGGGATGTCACAGCCGAGCCCTAGACCTTGTGGATTGTTTAATTTCTTGCACTTGTGGTTGTTTTGGGTTTATTATTCTATGGTGTGGGGAGGCCTGCGTGCCACTTTCAACCCCTATTCTATCTTGTAAAAGTTTTAGATTAGCGGGCCTGCGTGCCTTAGATTATCTTGTACTTTTATATTTCTAGTTTTTAGATAATAGAATAGAATAGATAGTTAGAATATATATCTGGACCAAGATGCAAAGAGCAAGGAGCAAGAAGGAGGATTTTATGCTGAAGCCAGTGGGAGCTTCAGAATGCCATGCCATGTGTATTGTATTTTTCCATTTAGGTTTTGACCGTCGGGTTTTTCGTGTAGCTCACGAAACCGACAATAGTTGTTTATGGTTGCTTTATTTCTTTACATATTTTATATATGCGTGGTTGTGATTCACACAATGAAATAAAACAAGGGTTTTAATAATAGTTAATTATTGAAACAGAGGTTTTTTAAGAAAACTGGCATTAAAGTTTTTCTCGTTAAAAACTTGGAAATCCTTTTTAGAAAAATCTTAGATCAGTGTGCTACCCACCGAATGGTACAACCTTACTGTTAAACGGTACTCTGGTGTCGGAAGTGCCCAACCCTTGGGCATCCGGGTTCAAACCATTGCGGGAAGGGGCATGAAAGATTCTGCGATAATCGGGAGTCCCGGCCAGAATTAATGCTGTCTTAGGTGGTGCGATCTATTTTGGTGATAATCGGGAGTCCCGGCCCAAAATGCACTAGAGGGACTAAACATGCACGGTTCTTGTAACCGATGTCCCGCGGATCTAGGAGTCGTGTCCAGTTAGGATACGATTGGTATAGTTTTTACCTACCAGAAATAGCATTGTCCCGGTGGGAAGTGTTGGGATTTCAAGAACACGCAACGGAAGCGAGAACAAGATAAAACATGCATACAAGTGTTCAAAACTATGAAATCCCAAGTATGGATCTACTCTATGTAACAAATAGCAACTAAACAAGAAGGAAAGGGTGTTATACCAGCTCCTTAGCTCCAGTAAAGTTCTTGTTGGTGGCTGAACTTGGTGGTAGAATCAAGAACCTCCTTCTTCTTGCCCTTCTTCGAAATCTCACCCCGGGAACAAGTCTAACAAGGAGTGCTAGCAACCTTGGTGATATATTCTGCTCGAAATAACACCCAAGAACAGCAATAAGTCTACTGGAACTCAAGATCTCTCCTTCACCAAGTCACCAAAAGCTAGGTATATAGTGAGAGAGAAGTATGAGTGTTTCTAAGAGGATTTGACCAAGAGTTAATAAAGTCCAGCTATTGAGTCTTATATATACTCAAAACCGACCCTCTATATCCCCTTTAACCGGCCAAGTCGGTTCTAGAACCTCTCACTCATTGGCTTCAAGTGGAGGTGACTTGTACATAAAGTCCACGCAGGTTTAGCGGCGCTAACCAAGAGTTAGCGGCGCTAAACCTTAACCCGTAGCGGCGCTAACACGGCCTAACTTTGATTAGACGTAAAGCACATGCAGCCTTAGCGGCGCTAACCTCTAACAGTTAGCGGCGCTAACTCGTTATAGTTAGCGGCGCTAACGTGGCCTGCATTGCCAACTTCCACTTTTGCCATCTTTGGTCCCTTAGCTTTATTTGCTGTCATGTTAGACCCCGGTTTGTGACCCTTATAGGCTCATACATCATCGGCAGTGCTTTAAGGCGTACATATATTATCGGGCAGATTCTAACAAACTCCCACTTGCACATAATATACTGTACCCACGCAAGCACAGACAAAGAGCGGCCTCTAGCAAAGCATCAATGCCCCCAAGTCTGTATGAGTTCTGAATACCTGCAGAAAACCATCATACTAAAGTAGTGGTCCTAGATAAGTGATCTTAGACATCCTTTTGTTCGCGATATCCTTGTGAACACGAGACATGGATTAATAAATGTCAATCTCCAGATCGTTCACGATTATGTTTCTCGATCTTGATTGGTGGTGACCAAAAGGTAAGGACATATCTGATTCTCAATCAATAGTCCTTGTGCATGGCCATGCAATATTTTGGCGTCAGCTCCCAATCATCGAGGGGCCCAGGGATATCTCTCATACAGGAGGAACAAATCCCTTTGACTGCATAATCCCATACCATACCTCTTGACTTACCTAGTCATTCCCTTTATCACAGCCATTTACGAACTGCTTTTGAAAATGGCTAAAGCAAGTAAGAACTATGATATAGCGATTCATACATCTCGGGTCTGAGGATGTAAGATTTTATCATCCCAAGTTACTCGTGACTATAATCCATGAAGTATACTTGGGTGTGGGTCTTCCAGTCACTTGAAACTCCTTTCAAGCACAAGTTACTGTTGCGTTTCATGCATTCAATCCTTGATTAATGCATAACCAACACCTAACCTCAGCCTTATTTCAAACTTCCTTCCCTTGAAGAATGACTGACTGTGGAAATTTAGAATGTATAAACATTCTGGGAAGTGGTTAAACATGCTAAGATGGAACACAGTAAAGTCTTATGAATGTAACCGAATCACTCGCATATCGAAACAAGCATAATTACAATACTGTCTGTATCGTTCCCAAAATAAATTAATACATATCAAATAAACTAATATATATACAACTCAAGCCAAATCGCTAGCAAATCTTACACCTATGCCTCTAGTGTGAGATTCATGAGCTGCTTGCGGTAACGGCTTAGTGAATGGATCTGCCAAGTTTCCATTCGATGCTACTCTGCTAATGATGAATTCACCACTTTCAATTACATCCCGAATAAAGTGGTATTTGCGCGAAATGTGTCTTGTCCTCTTGTGAGCTCTTGGTTCCTTTGCCAAAGCCACCGCACCCTCATTGTCACAAAAGATCTCAATAGGGTCAGCGATGCTTGGAACCACTTGTAGATCTTGGATGAATTTCTTCATCCACACGGCTTCTTTTGCTGCTGCACTAGCCGCAATGTACTCCGATTCGGTAGTCGAATCAGCCACCGTGTCTTGTTTTGAGCTCCTCCAGCTAACAGCACCACCATTTAACAGGAACACAAACCCCGATTGAGATCGGCAGTCATCCCTGTCAGTTTGGAAGCTAGCGTCCGAGTAACCCTTTACTCTCAGCTCTTCTTCCCCACCATATACCAAGAACATCTCTTTCGTACGTCTCAAGTACTTAAGAATGTTCTTCACTGCCCTCCAGTGAGGTTCTCCTGGGTTCGCCTGATATCTACTAGTCATGCTTAAAGCACATGACACATCAGGACGAGTGCATAGCATGGCGTACATGATCGAGCCCACAGCCGAAGCATATGGTACTCGCTTCATTACTTCTATCTCCTCCTTGGAGGTAGGACATTGAGTTTTACTCAAAGTCAAACCATGCAACATAGGGAGGTTTCCTTTCTTAGATTCCTCCATCTTAAAGCGTCTCACGACCTTTTCTATGTATGCACTTTGAGAAAGCCCTAACAGCCTTCTCGATCTATCTCTATAGATCTTTATACCCAGAATACAGCTCGCATCGCCTAGGTCCTTCATTGAAAAGCAATTCCCTAGCCAAGCTTTGACACTCCTTAAGCTTGGGATATGATTTCCAATAAGTAGAATATCATCTACATACAGAACCAAGAAGACTATGGTGCTCCCACTAGCCCTGACATATACGCAAGGTTCATCTTTACTCTTCGAAAAACCAAACTCTTTGATTTTCTCATCAAAGCAAAGATTCCAGCTTCGAGATGCTTGCTTAAGTCCATAAATGGACTTCATAAGCTTACAAACCTTGTTTGGATACTTTGGATGTTCAAAACCGTCAGGCTGTCTCATGTACACCTCTTCATTAAGCTTCCCATTAAGGAAGGCGGTCTTTACATCCATTTGCCAAATTTCATAATCATGAAACGCAGCAATGGCAAGTAGTATCCTGATTGACTTCAACATGGCCACTGGGGAGAAGGTTTCATCATAATCAACTCCTTGAGTCTGAGTGAAACCCTTCGCCACCAGTCGGGCTTTGAAGATATCCAAGGTTCCATCTATGCCAGGTTTCTTCTTAAAAACCCATTTACACCCGACGGGTTTAATCCCTGGTGTAGGATCAACCAGTTCCCAAACCTGGTTATCCGACATAGATTGCATCTCGCTCTCCATTGCCTTCCTCCATTGAGCAGACTCAGGGCCTGCCATGGCTTCCTTGTAGCTGGTGGGATCATCATGATCCACCAATAACTCATCGCCCTCAGATATGAGAAACCCATATCTCTCTGGCTCAAAACGAGTCCTACTGGAACGCCTAGGAGTAGACATAGCAAGATTGTCAGATACCGCAACATTATCTTGCTCGGTATTTTGGCTAGTGCCAACCTCAAGCCCTTTATCGGCCGACCCTTGATCTTCCTCAAGGTCAACTTCCTTACTGCCGTGTTTGGATAGCAACTCCCTTTCAAGGAAGAATGCCCTTCGAGCAACAAATACCTTATTCTCTGAAGGTTTATAAAATAAATATCCAACACCGTTAGGAGGATAACCAATAAAATAACACCTCTCCGAACGAGGTTCAAGTTTGTCTTCAGCCTCACGTCTCACGTAGGCTTGACAACCCCAAACTCGTAGGTATGAAAGTGTCGGCTTCTTACCATGCCACAATTCATAAGGTGTTTTAGCGACTTTCTTGGTTGGTGCGAGGTTAAGGACTTTTACCGCAGTTTCTAAGGCATATCCCCAGAAACTAATAGGTACCTCCGCTCGACACATCATAGACCTTACCATATCAAGCAAAGTCCGATTCCTCCTCTCAGCGACCCCATTTAATTGTGGAGTCCTCGGAGGTGTTAATTGTTAAACAATTCCACAATTTTTAAGATGATCGACGAATTCGGTACTAAGATACTCTCCACCTCTATCAGACCGGAGTATCTTTATAGTCTTGCCCAACTGATTCTGAACTTCGTTTTGGAATGTCTTGAACACCTCAAAGGTTTCATTCTTGTGTTTAACAAGATAGACATACCCATACCTACTATAATCATCTATAAAGGTTACGAAGTATCTTGAATTATTCCTTGTGACATGCTTGAAAGGTCCACATACATCCGAATGGATTATGTCTAAAAGGTCCTTTCCCCTCTCACTTGTTCCCGTGAAGGGTGCTTTTGTCATTTTGCCCAATAAGCAAGATTCGCATACTTCATTTGATCCTTGATCAAATGATTCCAAGATCCCATCCGATTGGAGCTTGGTGATACGAGTCTTGTTTATATGGCCAAGACGACTATGCCACATGGAATATTTATCCAAACCATTTTTGGAGTCAGAATCAATGTTCATGATAGATTGTCTTGATTCAATGTATGCATTTGCCTCATATATGCCATGACATGGTAAAGCTTTAAAATACTCAACTTCATTTTTAAAACAAATGATTGTACCACTTACAAATTTAAAATCAAAACCATCGTCATACAATTTGTGAAAAGAAATAATGTTTCTAGCCACATAGGGCGAATAACATACATCCTTTAACAAAATAGAAAAACCGGTCTTGAATGAAAGCTTCAGATCTCCTTTAGCTTCCACTGGGACAACCTCCGAGTTTCCCATGACAAGATCCAGTTCTCCCCGCTCCAAGCTCCTACTTTCCCTTAGCACCTGCACCATATTACATATGTGAGTGCCACAGCCAGTATCTAATACCCAGCCTTTAGAAGTAGAAGTATGATGGAGTTCTATCATGAACGTACCTGACGTATCCGGACCCGATATGCTCATTGCCTTGAGCTTGTTGAGTCCCTCCAGGTACTTTGGGCAGCTACGGCGGTAATGGCCCTTGCCCCCGCAGAAAAAGCACTCCGCATCCTCCGGAGCCTTGGCTTGGGGAAGCTTCCCTTTGCCTTTGCCCTCGGAGGCCGGGTTAGGCTTGGCCCCGCCAACCTTTCCCTTACCCTTCCTTTTAGAGGAAGAGGCGGCCTTCTTCTTCGTGATGCGGCCTTCCCGGATGGCGAGAACTTGAGAGGTGGAGGAGGATGGCTTGTTCTTGGTCATGCTAGACTCAGCAGTCTTCAACATACCATGAAGTTCCATCAAGGTCTTATCCATGCTGTGCATATGATAACTCATAACGAATTGATCGTATGCACCGGGCAGGGATTGGAGGATTAAATCAACCGCCATCTCCCTCCCGATGGTAAAACCTAACTTCTCCATGCGCTCGATGTTTGCTTTCATACGCAACACATGCGCGCTCACGTTCCTACCCTCTTGCATCTTGCAAGCAAGGGTTGTCTTGAGGCACTCGTACCTCTCTTGCCTCGCCTGCTGCTGGAACATGTCCTTTAGCTGCACGAGCAAGTCGTAAGCACTAAGATGATCCATTTGCTTTTGCAAATCCTGGTTCATCATGCTCAACATGAGGCACGTGACTTCCTCAGTCTCTTTGAGGCGTTTTTCATACGCCTCACGGATAGCCCTTGTTGCACCGGCAGGAGGTGCCTCGGGGAGGGGTTCCTCTACGGTATGCAACTTTCCTTCATAGCGTAAGACCAACCTCAGTTGTCTATGCCAATCCATGAAATTGCTACCATCGAGTTTCTCCTTTTCAAGGAAAACCCTAAAAGAAACGTTGGTGGTGGTGTTTGTTGCGCTTGTTGATGCCATCTAAAATTTGCAAAGTAGATATTAGTTATTATGATATTTTATCTTGTTTAATAATTTACCCAATAAGAATTAGTTAAACAAGGCTAAGAACCGTATTTCATCCTACCATGTGACGGGGTTACCGCGGATCACATGATAAAACTATTTAGGTCGGCAACCATTTTGCCAATTGCAATCTCCATCGCAATCCTTAGCACATGCGGGATCCTACGATATCCAATGGTCGTTTGGCATGTTTGATCCCTTCTTGCACCAATTTTAAGTCTTGAAATTTTGGTTAACTCGTGCTAAGCTCGACAATTAACCAAGATTTCAAACCTAAAATTGCAAATCGTCCGTCAAGACATACGGTAACAAATCCACCAAAATTGGCTCGTGCTAAGCTCGACAACCAAAGTTGTGAATTTGCCACACTCACCTTCCACACAGTTTCATGAGAATTGGCTCGTGCTAAGCTCGACAACCAAATCTCATAAGACTAGATTCGGGTGGTATCGACTTACGGATGGTGCATGATTTACGTTTTGTGGAAAAACGGGCCTTTTGTTTCCGGTTTGGTTTTGATTAACTTATTAGTGACAAATCCTATTTTCACTAGGTGGGTTAATCAATGTATGTGATCGCGCGCGAGAGGAAACCAATTTTATCAAAAACTCTTGTGATTTTATTAATTTTATTAAAAATTTTCTAGCATGCGAAACCTACAATCCATGCATAGAATAATAAAATCACATCACACGCAATATACAACATAGTCGGTAATTCTTGCCAAAAAACCTATGCGTTCCTCCCGTGAGCCAAAACGGGAAGAACTCGGTCAATCTAAGGGACAAAACAATATTGACGCGAGCTCCCACTAGAACCACCATCGCCATCGGATTTCTTTGGCTTCTAAGGGCTCCATGCTCCATCTTGTTTTGCCTCCTCTTGTGTCTTCATCCCTCCATCATACAATACATAATACAATAGAAAATAAATGGCATACAAGCCACATAATTTTCCTATTTATCTAATACTTGTACATGGATGAATGAAATGGCATGCAAGCCACAAATTATTACAATCAATCTGAATTTAATAAATTTACAGCCTCAAATGTGGATTAAAACCACCAAATTTCATGCACAACACAAATCAACCAAATGGGCCAAGGCAAGATTACCAACTCATGTTAACACATACAACCAAACAAATCATGCTACTACTGGAACAAATTTCCAGAAGGTATAAGTGCTAAAAATCCCGAGACCTAAGCTGTTTTATTCAAGATTTTCGAAAACAATTTTCCAGTAGCGTTAGCGCCGCTAACCCTAAAGACTTAGCGCCGCTAACTCTAGGATAGCGCCGCTAACCCTAACGGCAGAATACAAACACTTTGATTTCGGGTTTTTCAAGCCACCAAGTGCTATTCTAACATAGAGGTGGCTCTGATACCACTGTTGGGATTTCAAGAACACGCAACGGAAGCGAGAACAAGATAAAACATGCATACAAGTGTTCAAAACTATGAAATCCCAAGTATGGATCTACTCTATGTAACAAATAGCAACTAAACAAGAAGGAAAGGGTGTTATACCAGCTCCTTAGCTCCAGTAAAGTTCTTGTTGGTGGCTGAACTTGGTGGTAGAATCAAGAACCTCCTTCTTCTTGCCCTTCTTCGACATCTCACCCCGGGAACAAGTCTAACAAGGAGTGCTAGCAACCTTGGTGATATATTCTGCTCGAAATAACACCCAAGAACAACAATAAGTCTACTGGAACTCAAGATCTCTCCTTCACCAAGTCACCAAAAGCTAGGTATATAGTGAGAGAGAAGTATGAGTGTTTCTAAGAGGATTTGACCAAGAGTTAATAAAGTCCAGCTATTGAGTCTTATATATACTCAAAACCGACCCTCTATATCCCCTTTAACCGGCCAAGTCGGTTCTAGAACCTCTCACTCATTGGCTTCAAGTGGAGGTGAATTGTACATAAAGTCCATGCAGGTTTAGCGGCGCTAACCAAGAGTTAGCGGCGCTAAACCTTAACCCGTAGCGGCGCTAACGCGGCCTGACTTTGATTAGACGTAAAGCACATGCATCCTTAGCGGCGCTAACCTCTAACAGTTAGCGGCGCTAACTCGTTATAGTTAGCGGCGCTAACGTGGCCTGCATTGCCAACTTCCACTTTTGCCATCTTTGGTCCCTTAGCTTTATTTGCTGTCATGTTAGACCCCGGTTTGTGACCCTTATAGGCTCATACATCATCGGCAGTGCTTTAAGGCGTACATATATTATCGGGCAGATTCTAACAGGAAGTGCCCAAACCTTGCATCGAGAAATGTGAAATATGGATCCTAGTCTAATAATTTATTGTTTAAAAGGTAATAATTATTAGAAGATGTAATCAATACTGAATCGGTTTTATATTTTCTTTTTTTGTAGATGTCTTATTTATCTGTTATTCCGTTTTATTCACCAAGAGAGTCTCTAAGTCTCATCACTAGCAAGTGGAAGCTTTCAGGTCCAAACTTTGCTGTTTGGAAGATGCATCTGAAAAATGTTTTGGATGCACAGGGAAAGCTCCACATTATTCAGACATTGCCTCCAGAGCGACCAGGAGTAGATGCCCAGGATAGTGAGTATGATACTTACTATCAGTATCTGGATGACGAGTCTGACGTTATGTCGATTCTCATTCTTACAGCATCATCCGAGTTTACAGATGATCTCCGTGAGAAGTCGTCTTATTACGTTGTTCAAGGATTGGAGCAGAAGTTCAAGTTTAGTGAACGGATATGTCGTATGCTACTGATGAGGGAAATTCTTTCAGCCAAGATGAAAGAAAGTCATCCCATTAGCGATCATCTCATTAATATGAGAAGGCTCTTGGATTCCTATGAGAGCTTGTGGTCAAAATCAAAACCACATGAGCTAGTTATGTTCTTTTTCGGTTCCTTGTCGGACTATTACCAGAAAAGAGTAATGTATGTCCTCGGTGATTTTGAGATGACTGTCGTAGTGTTGCACGAAATCCTTGTGTGCATTAGCGATGAGTTGAACCCGAAGCAGCTAGAGTCACCAGTTGTGGACCCTATGCAAGAGGATGACTGACTGGAAGAACTTGGAGAAATTTGTTGCCCAGACTGTGGTTGCAAAGATTCATGCGAGCACTCACTCGACATAGATCAGCTGGACATTGGTTCGCCCAATGATACATGTATCTTTATGATAGATTGTCTGGTTACTTCTTATGAATCATGGGTATTGGATACTGGATGTGGTCATCACATATGCAATCATTTGCAGGGATTCAAGAGAAATAAGAAGCTGAGACAAGGAGATATGGACCTGCGGGTAGGCGAAGGCTCCATGGTTGGTGCCGAAGTTGTAGGGACATATTGTCTTAGTTTGCCCTCGGACATGGTCTTAGAACTAGAATCTTGTTATTATGTTCCTAGACTTATTAAAATGTTATCTCGTTCAATTTTCTAATAAACTATGGTTTCGCTTATGTTTTTAATGAAAAGGTTATTTTATGTTTTAGAAATGATGTTTTCTTTTTCAAAGCCACTCCAGAAAACGGTCTATATACGCTAAATTTAGATAACAATGACATCTATCATATAAGTAAAAGATCCAAGAATAACTTGAAACAAACTTACCTCTGGCATTGTCGTTTAGGACATATAAACGAGAAACGCATAGAGAAACTCCGAGATGACGGAATTCTAGAACCATTTGACTTGGAGTCATATGATGTTTGTGAATCTTGTCTGTCTGGTAAAATGACAAAGCAGCCTTTCAATAGTGAGAATGAAAGGGCCAGCGAGTTATTTGGGATTATACACACAGATGTGTGCGAACCCTTTACTCCGGAGGCCAGAGGAGGATACCGGTATTTGATAACCTTTACTGATGACTTCAGTAGGTTCGGTTATGTCTACCTCATGAGACTTAAATCTGAAAGTTTTGACAAGTTCAAACAGTTTCAGTATGAGGTGCAAAATCAGCTGGACAAGAAGATAAAGTCGCTTCGATCGGATCGAGGTGGCAAGTATCTGAGTCAGGAATTCGACGATCATGTGAAGGAATGTGGGATTGTTTCACAACTCACACCTCCATATACACCTCAGATAAAGTTTTGACACGCACTCGAGACAGCAATGTTGATGCTGAACCGGGTTCCAACCAAATCAGTTGAAAAGACACCGTTCGAGGTATGGACGGGGAAAAAGCCCAAAATGTCTTTTCTAAAGGTTTGGGGATGTGAGGTGTATGTTAAGCGAAAATTCATGGATAAACTCAATCCCAAATCACATAAGTGTATCTTCGTGGGCTATCCCAGGGAAACCATGGGATACTATTTCTACAACCCAAATGAGAACAAAGTTTTTGTTGCTCGTAAGGGGGTATTCTTGGAGGAGAAGTTTCTAAACTCAGAGACTCCAAGAAAAAGAAATAGAGCTTCATGAAACTGAAGAGGAGGATATTACACCACCACCGATAGTTGAAACTGTAGTTCAACAAAGAATTGTTGAGCCTCAACCCGAGTCTGTGGTTGAGGAAGAGGTGCAAACACAAGACCTTCGCAGATCTAATAGGCCTCATAATGAGCCAGATAGGTATCTGGGATTCCTAGTTGCTCAAGACGAAGGGGATCTTTTAGAACCCACTACCTACCAAGACGCAGCCTCAGGTTTAGAATCTGAGAACTGGCTAGAAGCCATGAAGGCAGAGATACAATCCATGTATGACAACCAAGTTTGGGAGTTAGTAGATTTGCCTCAACACAGTAAAGCTGTTGGGTGCAAGTGGGTCTTCAAGAAGAAGGCAGACATGGATGGAAAGGTATATACTTTTAAAGCAAGGCTAGTGGCAAAAAGTTTCACGCAAACTCATGGTGTTGACTATGATGAAACTTTTTCCCCAGTGGCAATGCTTAAGACTATTAGGATCCTTATGGCCATACCAGCATATTTTGATTATGAGATATGGCAAATGGATGTCAAAACCGCTTTCCTTAACGGGAAACTGACAGAGGATGTATACATGATACAACCGGATGGTTTTGCGGATCCAAAGAACCCTAATAAAGTATGCAAGTTGCTTAAATACATCTATGGACTAAAGCAAGCATCTATAAGCTGGAACTTACACTTTGATGAGCGCATCAAAGATTTTGGTTTTACCAAGAGTGAGTTCGAGTCATGTGTTTACACTAAATTCAGTGGGAGCGCGGTAACCTTCCTTGTCTTGTATGTAGATGACATACTGTTGATAGGAAACAATATACCAGTATTACAAGGAATAAAATCCCGGTTAGGTAAATGTTTCCAGATGAAGGACTTGGGAGAAACTGCTTATATACTGGGTATAAAGATCTATAGAAATAGATCTAAGCAGCTTATCGGACTTAGTCAAAGTACATATATTGATAAAATCGTGAAAAGATTCAAGATGGATGAATCCAATAAAGGATTTATTCCTATGCAATCTAGCGTGATTTTGAGCAAGGCTCAGTGTCCTGTGTCTAGTCAAGATCAGGACAAGATGAAATTGATACCATATGCCTCGGCGTTGGTTCAATCATGTATGCCATGCTGTGTACTAGACCCGATGTTGCATATTCTATCAGTGTCATGAGTAGATATCAGCAAAATCCTGGTGAAGCTCATTGGGTGGCCGTCAAGAATATTCTCAAGGTTCTAAGAAGAACGAAAGACATATTCCTAGTTTATGGAGGTTCGATGGATGAGCTCAGTGTAACTGGTTACACTGATGCTAGTTTCCAGACCGACAGGGACGACTTCAGGTCGCAGTCAGGATTTGTCTTTACCCTAAACGGACGAGCCATATCTTGGAAAAGTCAGAAACAAGATACAATAGCAGATTCTACTACAGAGGCAGAGTATATTGCGGCAAGTGATGCGGCAAAGGAAGCTGTCTGGCTGAAGAATTTATCTCGGATCTTAGAGTTGTTGCAAGTATCTCTAGACCGATCGATATATTATGTGATAACTCAGGGGCTGTGGCGCAAGCTAAAGAGCCTAGAGATCATCAGCGGACTAGGCACGTACTCAGGAAATATCACCTCATCCTAGAGATCATTGGAAGAGATGATATTAGACTGCAAAAGATACCAACGGACGACAACGTTGCTGACCCGTTGACGAAGCCGCTAGCTAGGGCTAAGCATGAGAGGCATGTGAGTTCTATAGGAATGCATTACTTGGAACATAGCAGCTAGTTCGTGTTTTTGATTATTACTAAAGATGTAATTTGAGACTCGTTTATTATCTAATTACATTTCATGGGATTGAAATAGGAGGTTTTTACATAATTGTTTCTAGTTGTCTATTTTTAGCATGTTTAACCTATCCATGACAAGTCAAGTGATGAATTGTCTAAATGCCCGTAGCTACTTAATGTAGTGGGAGCTACATTAGGGAGTTAACGCTATTATGGATATTTGATGATTTATTCGGGTATGAATAAAAGCACAAGGTTGTGACCAAATATTCATAGATATTTATCAGGGGATAAATATTGGGGTGATCCGCATCGAGTTTACTTCATGGAGCGTTAACATAAGTAAACTTGATAGGTTGTCCTTAGACCTGAGATATTTGGTTTGGGGCATGGTAACTTCTGTACTTTAGCATGTTCTAACGTCATGCCGTAACAGGGTGATCATAGGGGGTTTGTCTAGGTGCAGCGGAAGCCATGTGCTCAAATTGCAAATAGTCAAGATGGAACTTGCACCTCCTTTTTAGGAGAGATATTTTCTGAGCTTCTCGACGATTAAGACTACTAAAAATGCGTGGCCGTGCTCGGTTAGAATGATAGTTCTTCATTCGGTAAACCGTAAATGCAGAGTGTCGAAATCAGAGTCGAGAAAATCTGAGTATTTAATAAGATCCCTGTTCCGTGTCAAATACTCACATTACGAAATATCGCGATGCAACAGGAAAAGCCTAGATAATCCAAGGCGTGGATTATGTCTCTAGATATAAGAGATCTCATAGTCTGGTAAACCTAAGCGTCTGGCTAGGGACCTCCTTAGGCCAACGATGTAAAAGGAGTGTTACTTATCTTGCACAAGTGGGAGTCTGTTAGATTATGTTCAGAGATAGATAACATGTACTATCATGTCCAATACTATGTGACACTAAAGGATCACACCGCTGCACACCCAATTAGAACCTGATGGATTTTACCTGTTTGTGTATCACAATAATTAATAGTTTAATTAATTATTAAGAAAGAGAAAAATAATAAAAGTTATTTATTATTTAAAAGGAGAAGTTAATATTTAGTTTAAATATTAACGGGACCAATTAATTAATAGTTATTAATTAATTAGAAAGGTTGAGGGTCTATTCTGTAATTGATTAATAGTTTAATTAAAGCTGAGCTTTAATTAAACTGGCTTCAATACAAGCGTTTTAGTTTATGAAACAATTGTTGTGTGAAGCTTCAGTTCTTTCTTTACCCGAAGGATCTGAAGATATCGTTGTTTGTTATGATGCTTCGTATTCTGGATTGGTGTGCATGTTGATGCAACGTGATAAAGTGGTTGACTATGCTTGACATCAATTGAAACCTCCTGAAAGCCAATATGGTGATGGACGCTCTAAGTCATAAAAGCTCTTTTGCAAACGCGAAGTTCATGAGACGTACTGTGGTTCCTGATATTCTTTTGAGATTGAAGGAAGCGCAGTCAGTAGCGTTGTGAGACGAGCACTTGGAAGCTGAAATTATGTGGAAGTGGGATCATATTACGATGGATTTTATGACGAAGTTGCCGAAGACGTATAGAGGGCATGATGCGATCTGGGTCATCGTTGGCCGGTTGATCAAAAGTGCTCATTACTTAGCCACCAACGAATTTGCTTCGTTGGATTGGCTATGCCAGTTGTATATTAACTAGATTGTGTCGCGCCATAGTTTGCGATGTTTATAACTTTTGTCAAAGTTTATAGCGTGAGTTTGGCAGTTGTGTTCATCTGAGCACGGTGTACCATCATCAAGCCAATGGTCAGTCTGAGAGAACGATCCAGACGCTGGAGAATACGCTTCGCGCAGGTGTGTTGAAATTCAGTGGTGCATTGAACTCGGTGAAAAGCAGTTTGCTGGACCTGAGATAGTATAAATCACTGTTGATATAGTGAAAGTTGCGCGTGAAAAGTTGAAAGCAGCTCATGATAGACAGAAAGTGTACGCTGACTCTAAACGTCGACCTGTAGAATTCAAGGAGAGCAATCGGATGTTCCTGAAAGTTTCTTCTTGGAAAGGCGTGTTGGACTGAAAGGCAAGTTGAGTCAGTGTTACATTAGTCGGTTCAAAATCCTTCGTAGGGTTAACGACCAGACGGTTTCGTTTGTGTTGCCTCCAGAACATTCTAAAATTCGTAACACGTTCAACGTGTGTTGTCTGTGTAAGTGCAAGGTAGAGGAGGACTAGAGTCTACCTCTGCAAGAGTTGAAAGTCGACGCTTCAAAATGTCTCGTTGAAGAGCCTGTTGAAATAGTTCGTTCGAAGACCAAGAAGTTGAGACGGAAGACGACATGAGAGCTCGCTATCCCCATTTGTTTGTAGACGATCAGATTACGAAGACGGAATCTTCTTAAGGAGGGTAGATTTGTAACACCCTAAAATAGGGCCTAGTTATAAAGTGTTGTACCTTGTGTTTGTTGACTTGTACATTGACTTTAGTGAAAGTTGTTTTGTTGTTAATTGTTGTTATTTGTCGTTTTAAATGTGGTTATGTGGCTAACGTTGGAAAGTGTTAGAAATAGATGGAGTTGGTTATATGTTAAATGGTTTTATGTGATGATTCCAAATATATCCCTGTTAGTTGAAACGGGTAAACGTAAGTCGTGTTGTAAGTTGAATAGGGGAACAAAATACCCTTGTTTTATTAATTGACCAACCTAAGTCAGTTTGTGTCCTTCTTATCTCCTGGAGATACACAAACACATACTACACATACACATATTCACGTACAAACACACACACCAATTCTTTTCAAGTTCAAGTAAAAGGAAATCAAAAGCAAAGCCTTCATCTACTGATTGTAGCTACTTATTCAGAGTTTTGTTGCTAATCTTGTGTTGTGTTCTTGCTTCCTTGTAAGTGTTTAGTTATGAAACCTAGTTTTGAGGTTTTGAAAGAGAAAGGTTGAATTTAAGCTTGAATTGATAACCTAGTGTTGGTATGATGTAGGATTTGTGTTAGTGAGTTCATAATGATGTTAAATAACATGTAGGAACACTTAAATCAGAAATTCAGTCTAGTGGAAGTGTTAAAAACGGGGTGTAGGTATGTTTTACGAACAGGGGATGAAAAATCGTCACTGTTCTGTAACCAGTGCCCTTGTAGTCGTAAGGGAAATCCCTTGCGACCCTAAGGGGGTGTTTCGAACAAAAGCCCTTGCTACCGTAAGGGAAATCCCTTGCGACCGTACGGGGGTATTTTTAGAAAAGCCCTTGCTGCCATAAGGGAAATCCCTTGCGACCGTAAGGGGGTATTTTTAAGAAAATCCCTTGCTGCCGTAAGGGAAAACCCTTGCGACCGTAAGGGGGTGTTTTTAAAAAACTGTTACCAATTTTGTTGTAATTCGTGTATTGAAGCGTGAGATGTTTCTTCTGGCCATAAGCAAAGGTGTTTGCGGATGCAAGGCATGTACCTTGTTGTTACCGTCTACGGATGATGGAAATGGCTATTTGGGAGTAAGCACATAGCCTACGAAAAGCACCCAAAGAACCAAGCTTGTGGGCGTAAAGAGTTGTCCTTGCGGCTAAAAGCCATGGTGAGATAGGAAGCACCCTTGCAGGCGTAAGGGGATCCCTTATGGCCATAAGGAGGGTTTTGTTGTGGTCCTTTCGACCGTAAGGGTCCCTGCTTGCCAGAACAAGCAGTGACCAAAACATAGTTGCTTGTTGTTGTTGTGTGATTAAGTAGATCCCAGTGCTCTAACTGTTAAGCGTTGACTGTTCATGCATATGTTTGTGTTAGGTGTATCTGAGGACTCTGAGGATTTCGGACATTATATCTGTCTTCTCTGACACCCAGGTGAGTACCGGTTTTCCCATGAGGCTCAGTAAGTAGAGTTATCTATTGTTTGTTTGAAATATGTTGTTGACGTTGCTCACATGCGTATATGAGGTATGATATGCTATGTTGCCATGTGCTATGCCATGCTATGTTGTATTGCTTATTGACTGTGAAACACATGTGTATTGTTGGACCCGATACGGGTGAGTTGTTGCTTGTTGCTTATCCGGACAGTTGTTGCTTCGTGGTTGAAGTCAGCTGAGTAAGCTGAATCCTTGAGTTGTTGTTCGGGATCGACGGGGGACTCGGGGGCCCACACCGAGTTCCAGGTTCTACAGATACACCATTCTTCAACGCGTGTTGGGATCTTGGCTTACGATCAAGATCCGAGTTGACATGACTCCTTAACGTGCTGGGTAGACTGCTCTTCACTCCCCCACTAGTGCGGATGGTTGTAGCTGATACCCTTAGTTGGAGTTGTTGAGCGGGGCTTTCCACCCAGCGAGATATGACTCTTACTGAGATATTGGCATGCTGCGATGTGATAGGATAGCTATGTGTGTTGTCCCTGCGTTGTGTTAACCTGGTTGTTGATACTTATGTGTAAATCTGTGCTCACTAGCTAGTGTAGCTAACGGTGCATGATTTTCATTTTTGCAGGTACTGGGTAGTCGGCCTTGTGAGGCGGGAACTTTTTCATAGTCGTTGTATATATCTTTTGGGAACACTTGTTGTTGTATATGTGATCCGGTGGTTGGTTGTCGCTAGTTGGTAACACTTGTTGGTTTGAACTTGGCATATGTTTGTTGTAAATAACTACCGAGTTAGTAAACACTACTAATCTTTTGTTACGTTGATTATTCCGCTGCACGCTTTTGAGTAACCCTGTTTAAAAAGTTTAAATTAACACTAATTTTAAGCTCGTGAAAACCGGTGTTACAGAGAACGGTCGTTTGACGAACGCCTCACAACCCTAAATCTTTATGAAAGACAATTTGGGCTTTTTCGGCGTCCATAGCTCGAACGGTGTCTTTATTTTCTCCACAGATTTTGTTGGAACTCAGTTCAACATAAAAGCAGCCATTTCGAGTGCATGTCCCCTAAACGAAATTGGTAGACTAGTTCGAGTGCAAGGTTCTATTCCTCGTTTCTGATAGACCATCCACCGTGGTGTATACGGAGGTGTGAGTTGTGAAACAATCCCACATTCCTTTAGATGATGTTCAAACTCCTGACTCTGATATTCACCACCCCAGTCAGACTGAAGTAGCTTTATATTCTTGTCAAGCTGGTTTTGTACTTCATTCTGAAACTGTTTGAAGAAATCAAAACTTTCATACTTGTGTCTCATAATATACACATAACCATACCTAATGAAATCGTCAGTAAAGGTAATGAAGTACCGGTATCCTCCTCTGGCTTCTAGACTGAAAGGACCACACACATCTGTGTGTATTATTCCTAGCAGTTCTTTTGACCTTTCGTTCAGGCTGTCGAAAGGTTTCTTTGTCATCTTGCCGGATAAACAAGATTCGCAATTGTCAATTGATTCAAGATCAAATGACCCTAGAACTCCATCTTCATGAAGTTGCTCTATGCGTTTCTTATTAATATGTCTGGGCCGATAATGCCAAAGGTAAGTTTCGTTCAAAGTTTCCTTTGACCTTTTACTTATATGATAGATTTCATTGTCATCTTGTAGATTTATCTGTTAGATTATGTGTAGAGATAGATAACACGTGTCATCGTGTCTAATGCTATGAGACACTAAAGGATCACACGGCTACACACCCGTTTAGAACCATTTGGATTTTTACCAAGTTATATGTGTGGAATAATTAATTAGTTAATTAATTATTGAGAATGAAAAATAATAATAGTTATTTTTAAAGGAGAAATTAATATTTATTTTAAATATTAATTGTACCAATTAATTAATAGTTATTAATTAATTAGAAAGATCAAAGGGTATTTTCTGCAATTAAGTAATAGTTTAATTAAAGCTGGGCTTTAATTAAACGGACTTGGGCTTTAATAATGTTTATAATATAAATAACCTTTTAAGCCTTAAGGAATCACATAAGAAAACAATTGCTACAAGATAACCCTAGCCTCCTTTCCTTCTCCCTCTGCGTCGACTTTGAGAAACACCCCTAGGGGGTTTCGGCCTGCGTCGCACAACACACACACACACGGTTCTTGCGTGATCGTTTTTTGGTGATATCCTGTGGCGGTCTAGCAGCTTGTTCGATGTGGTGCAGTAGCGGTGTTGTACCTTTAGCTATCTGGATTAAAGTTTCATGATTTTTGTTGAAAGGTATAACAATTAATCCTTTTTCTTGTTTAGTTTCCAGTGCGAGTTAGATGAGATCACTGGAGGGGGTTTTGATTTTTCTTCCGCTGCATATGATCATTATCTGATTTTATACCCTACAAAACTCTTCAGTGGTATCAGAGCCACTTCTAGCCTCGTAGGGAGCTGGTTAGGTTTCTTTTATCATGATGAATAGGTTTATTTTTTATCAAAGTTTTAACCTTTTTGATTTATCCAAGTGTTTTTGAAAATCAAGTTTTGATTTTTAAGATGGATAATGATAGGTTTTGATAAAAAAGGTTTAAGGTTTAGTTTTAAATTGTTATTGTTATCTGTGATTTGAGGATCGGCGTTGGTAAAGCCATTGTAGCCCACGACGATCCACGACGGGAACACCACCGGCGGCGTCGGCGATCAGTTTCGGCCGGTTGTCGGCGTAGGCTGTTTTTTCGCTGCCACCAGTAGTGTCTGCGGCGAGGTGGTGGTCGGCGGCGGCTAGGGACGTGGGGGCGGCCCAGCGGCGGCCTGTGGCCCAGGTTCGATCGGCCCAAGTCGGTGGTCGATCCACCGTTTTTCCTTTGGCCCAGTTATGTGGCCCAATATCCTTTTAGGTTAGTTTTGAGTAACACCAAACATGAATAAACATAAAAGTTTCTAAAAGATTATATTTTAATCTTGTAATTAAAATTTTTAATTTTAGTCATGATTATTTTATAATAATCAAGTACTGATTGAAATTAATTGTGTTAGTGTTCTTTAATCATATAACAATAATATATATATATATATATATATATATATATATATATATATATATATATATATATATATATATATATATATATATATATATATATATATATATATATATATAACAATTATTATTAAACCAGGTGATTTTAACAGTTGGTTAAAATCAAGATGTTTCATCAGGTTGTGATAATTAGAAATCTGTTTTTCATGTATTAGATTGTACATGTTTGGGATGTCATAGCCGAGCCCTAGACCTTGTGGATTGCTTTTATTTTTTCTGCACTAGTGGTTGTGATTGGTTTTTCTATTCTATGGTGTTGGGAGGCCTGCGTGCCACTTACAACCCCTATTCTATTATGTAAAAGTACTAGATTAGCGGGCCTGCATGCCTTTGATTATTTTGTAATCTTTATTTTTTTTCATTTCTAGTTTTTAGATTTTAGAATAGAATAGATAGAATAGATTTGAAGCTGATACAAAGACCAAGGAGCAAGGAGCAGGATTGGCTGCAGGAGCCAGTGGGAGCTTCAGAGTTTCTTGCCATATGTATTGTTTTGCACTTAGGTTTTGGACCGTCGGATTTTTCGTGTGGCTCACGAAACTGACATTAATTAAGGGCAAGGCTAAGGTATAGTTGTTGTGATTGTTTTATTTCTTTACATATTATATATATGAGTGGTTGTGATTCTTACTATGAAATAAAACCGGGTTTTAATAATAATCATTATTAAACAGTGTTTTTCGAAAGAAAACTGGCAAAATCCTTTTTAGAAAAATCTTAGATCAGTGTGCTACCCACCTAATGGTACACGTTTCGTGTTAAACAGTACTCGGGTGTCGGAAATGACCAAACCTTTGGCATTCGGGTTCAAACCATAGTGTGGAAGGGTGTGATAGACTCTGCGATAATCAGGAGTCCCGGCCAGAGTTCACATTGTCTTAGGTGGTGCGATCTATTTTGGTGATAATCGGGAGTCCCGGCCCAAAATGAACTAGAGGGACTAAAGCATGCACCGTTCTTGTAGCCAATGTCCCGCGGATCTTGGTGTCGTGTCCAGGTAGGATACGATTGGTATAGGTTTACCTACCAGAAATAGCATTGTCCCGGTGGGAAGTGCCCAAACCTTGCATCGGGAAATGTGAAATATGGATCCTAGTGTAATAATTTATATTTAAAAGGTAATAATTATTAGAGGATATAATTATATTACTGAATCGGTTTTATATTTTCTTTTTCTGTAGATGTATATTTTATCTGTTATTCAGTTTTACTCACCTAAGGAATCTCTAAGCCTTACCGTTAGCAAGTGGAAGCTTTCAGGTCTAAACTTTGCTGTTCGGAAGATGCATCTTAAGAATGTATTAGATGCACAGGGAAAGCTATACGTCATAGAGACTTTGCCTCTAGGACGACCAGGGGTAGATGCCCAGCATAGTGAGTATGATGCTTACTATCAGTATCTGGCTGATGAATCTGATGTTATGACGATTCTCGTTCTCTCAGCTTAATCCGAGTTTACGGATGATATCCGGTAGAAGTCATCTATTGAGGTTGTTCAAGCATTAGAGGAAAGGTTCAAGAATAGTGAACGGGCATGTCGTTTCTTGCTAATGAAAGAAATTCTTTCGTAGAAAATGAAAGAAAGCCAACCTATTAGTAATCAGCTCGTCAATATGAGAAGGCTTCTTGATTGCTATGTGACCCTTGGATCAGAGTCAAAGCAACATGAGCTAGTCATGCTCTTGTTTGGTTCCATATCTGACCATTATCAGACAAAGGTAATGGGTGTTATAAGAGGTTTTGATATGACTGTTGCGAGTCTGCACGAGATCCTCATGTGCATTAGTGACGATCTAGATCCAAGGAAGCTAGAGTCGACAGTAGTAAACCCTATGCTAGAGGATGAATGGTTGGAAGAGCATGGAGAGATTTGTTGCCCAGGCTGTGGTAGCAAGGATTCATGCTAGCACTCATTCGACATAGATCAGTTGGAAGCTAAGACAAGGAGATATGGACCTGCGGGTGGTCGAAGGCTCCATGGTTGGTGCTGAAGCTGTAGGGACATATTGTCTTAGTTTGCCTTCGGGCATGGTCTTAGAACTAGAACCTTGTTATTATGTTCCTAGACTTATGAAGAACGTTATCTTGTTTGATTTGCTTATAGACTGTGGTTTCAACTATGTTTTAAATAGCAAAATTATTTCTTGTTTCAAAAATGATATTTTCTATTTTAAAGCTATTCCTAAAAATGGTCTATACACGCTAAATCTAGATAACGATGACAAAGATATATATCATATAATTAAGAGATCCAAGAGTAACTTGAATCAGAATTACCTCTGGCATTGTCGTTAAGGACACATAAATGAGAAACGCATAGAGAAGCTCAAAGAAGACGAAATTCTAGAACCATTTGACTTGGAGTAATATGATATTTGCGAATCTTGTTTGTCCGTTAAAATGACAAAGCAGCCTTTCAATAGTGAGAATGAAAGGGCAAGTGAGATACTGGAGATAATACACACAGATGTGTGTGAACCCTTTACTCCAGAGGCTAGAGGAGGATACCGGTACTTCATTACCTTTACTGATGACTTCAGTAGGTTTGGTTATGTCTATCTTATGAGACTTAAGTCTGAAAGTTTTGACAAGTTCAAACAGTTTTAAAATGAAGTACAAAATCAGTTGGACAAGAAGATAAAGCGGCTTCGGTCCGACTGAGGTGGTGAATATCTGAGTCAGGAATTCGACGATCATTTGAAGGAATGTGGGATTGTTTCACAACTAACACCTCCGTATACACCTCAGATGAATGGTGTATCAGAAAAGAGGAATCGACATTGCTTGACATGGTACGATCAATGATGAGTCGAAGTTCATTGCCATTGTTGTTTTGGGGGCACGCACTTGAGACAGCGGCGTTCATGCTGAACCGGGTTCCGAAAAAATCGGTGGAAAAGACACAATTCGAGATATGGACGGGGAAAAAGCCCAAACTGTCTTTTCTCAAGGTTTGGGGATGTGAGGTGTATGTTAAGCGAACATTCACGAATAAACTCAATCCCAAATCAGATAAGTGTATCTTCGTGGGTTATCACAAGGAAACCATGGGATACTATTTCTACAACCCAGACGAGAAAAAAATTTTGTTGCTTGTAAAGGGGTGTTTTTGGAAGAGAAGTTTCTAAACTCAGAAATTCCAAGAAAAGAAATAGAGCTTCTATCAAAGAGAAAGAGATAACACCACCACCGATAGTCGAACCCGTAATTCAACAGAGAATTATTGAATCCCAACTCGAGTCTGTGGTTGAGGAAGAAGTGCAAATAGAAGACCTTCGCAGGTCTAGTAGGCCTCGTCATGAGCCAGATAGGTATCTAGGATTCCTAGTTGCTCAAGACGAAGGGGATCTTTCAGAACTCACCACCTATCAAGATACTGTTTCGGGTCTAGAATCTGAGAAATGGCTAGAAGCCATGAAGGCAGAGATGCAATCCATGTATGAAAACCAAGTTTGAAAGTTAGTGTATTCACCTCAACACAATAAAGCTGTTGGGTGCAAATGGTTCTTCAAGAAGAAGACCGACATGGATGGAAAGGTGCATACCTTTAAAGCTAGGCTTGTGGCAAAAGGTTTCACGCAAACTCATGGTGTTGACTATGATGAAACTTTTTCCCTAGTGTAAATACTTAAGACCATTAGAATTATTATGGCCATATCAGCATATTTTGATTATGAGATATGGCAGATGGATGTCAAAACCTCCTTCCTTAACGGGAAGTTGACAGAGGACGTATATATGATACAACCGGATGGTTTTGCGGATCCAAAGAATCCAAATAAAGTATTCAAGCTGCTAAAATCCATTTATGGGTTGATATAGGCATCAAGGATTTGGAACTTACACTTTGATGAGCGCATCAAAGAGTTTGGTTTTACCAAAAGTGAGTTCGAGTCATGTGTTTACACTAAATTAAGTGGGAGCGCAGTAACCTGTTAGAAATATGCCCATTAATGTACGTACGCCATATGGACCGCTGCTGATGATGTATGGGCCTATTGGGTTATACACCGGGGTCTAACCTGACAGCAACTTAATTTAAGGGACCAAATATGACAAATAACACAAGTTGACATCGCAGGCCGCGTTAGCGCCGCTAACTATTAGGGGTTAGCGCCGCTAAGCCCTAGAGGTTAGCACCGCTACGGCTGCATGTACTTTGTGTCAAATCACTGACAGCGCGCGTTAGCGCCGCTAACTATTTTGAGTTAGCGCCGCTAACTTATGGTTAGCGCCGCTAAACCCCGCCAGTGCCATTTGTCAAAACCACCTCTAAAACTGACCAATGCATGTGAATTTGATTGTCTCGATGCTTGGCCGATTGAGAGGGGTATTAACCGAATCTGGAGCCAAGTGAAGGAGGTGGGAGTTCATAATTTTGGTTCTCTTACTCTTTTTTCTCTCTAACACAAACACATACTCTTTGGTACTACTAAGGCCAAGAGAGGATTGATCAAGAGAGATTTCCAGAAGATTGGTCTCGATAGGTTGCTGTCCCGGAGTGCTTTTCATAGTGAAGAAGCACGAAGGCTCGCTAGCTCGTGTGGTTGGACGTGTTCCTGGGATACTACCCATTAGTTGATCCGCGTTTCTCTATTGGAGCTTCACCATCACGAGAGAACAAGTTTTCTGGAGCTTAGGAGAAAGTTATAACACCTCTTTCCTTTACAAGTTTCATTTTTATACATAGAGTTTGGTCCATGTTTGGGATTTCGGTTTTTATGCTTTGATTGCTTGTACATTGCGCTGTTTTTGTTGTACCTTGCTTCCGCTGAGTGCCCACGAAATCCCAACAGTGGTATCAGAGCCACTTCTATGTTAGATTTGCACTTGGTGGATTGAAAAATCCCGAAATCGGAATGTTTTTTTTCTGTTCGAACAAGGTTAGCGGCGCTAACCCATTAAACTTGGCGGCGCTAACGCGCAGCTACAGATTTTGTTTTTCAAGTTAAAAAAAGTTTTGGTCTCGGGTATTTTTGGCTATTATGTAATTCTGGAAATTTGTTCCAGATTTTGTCTTGGTAATTTTGTACCATTTTGTTTGGTTGTATGTGTTAGATTTGAAATTGGTAACCTTGCATTTGACCTTGTGGTTGACTTTGTGTGTATGGATAAAATTTGGTGATTTTATATCACATGGGCAGTAATATTTATTATTCAGTTTGCTATGTAATAATATTGTGGCTTGAATGCCATTTCATTCATCCATGTACTTGTAATAGATAAATAGGAAATTTTGTGGCTTGTACGCCATTTCAATTTCTATTGTATGTTTTGTACAATTGGATGAAGACACCCAAAAAGGAGTCAAAAGGAGATGGAGGATGACCATAGAAGCCGGAGGAATCCAATGGAGATAGCGGTTCTAGTGGGAGCTCGCATCAGAGTCCTTTTGTCCCTTAGTTTGACCACGTTCTACCCGTTTTGGCTCACGGGAAGAACGCATAGGATTTATGGCAAGGGTTACCAATTTATTTCGTTTAAAATGCGTGTGATGTGATTTTATATTATTCTTGCATGGTTTGCTTAGGATTCGCATGCTAGACAATCTTTTGAAAATTAATAAAATCACAAGAGATTTGGTAAAAATGGTTTGCAACTCTTGCGCGCTCACATACAAGATTAACTCACCTAGTGGAAATAGGTTTTGTCACTAAACAAGTTAATCTGTAACCAAGCCGAAAACAAAAGCCCGTTTTTCATAACACGTAAATCTTGCGCCATCCGTAAGTCGATACCACCCGAATCTAGATTTATGGGTTTTGGTTGTCGAGCTTAGCACGAGCTAACTCTCATAAAACTGTGTGGAAGGTGCGTGTGGCAAATTCACAATTTTGGTTGTCAAGCTTAGGACGAGCCAACTTTGGTGGATTTGTTACCGTATGCCTTGACGGACGATTTACAATTGCAAATTAAAATCCTTGAGTGATTGTCGAGCTTAGCATGAGTCAACCAAGAATTTTAATTTGGAATTGGTGTAAGTAGGGATGAAACATGCCAAATGACCGATGGTTGTCGTAGCTCCATGAAGTGATCCGCGGCAACCCCATCATGGATTGGAGTGAAATATGGTTCTTAGCCCTTGTTAAAATATTTTTCGAGGCAATATGTGTAATTATTTTAACGAGGATTAAATCAAACTAACTAATTCGCGTACTCTCTTTAATTATAGGATGTCGAATCAAAACCACAACACGTCAAACTTTTCACTTCGTATGTTCCTACAAAGGGAGAAACTCACGCGAGTGAACTTTGTTGAATGGCTTAGACAATTGAGGATTGTCCTACGTGCTGAGTCTAAGTTGCACATCCTTGAGTAACCCCTTCCTGAACCACCTGCTATCAATGCGGAATGGACCATCTGCTACGCATATGAAAAGCGTGTTCGGGATACGCACGATGTTGCTAGCCTCATGTTATCAAGTATGAGCTCGGAACTGTGAAAGCAATTTGAGCACATGACTGTGTATGACATGATTAATAAGGTGAAGGAAGTATTCCAATAGCAAGTTAGGCAAGAACATTATGAGTGTGTTAAAAGTCTAACCGGTTGTAAGATGCGGGAAGGCAGGAGTGTAAGTGCCCATGTTTTGAAGATGAAATCATACATGGACCAGATGGATAGGCTTGGTTTTCCTATAAAAGGGGAGCTTGGTGTGAATTTCATACTTCAGTCTCTGCCCGCATCATATGAAAAGTTTGTTGAGGACTATCATATGAATGGAAAGGAAGTGTCTATAGATGAATTGCATGGAATATTGAAGGTTGTAGAATCTAACATGTCCAAACATGCATCATCCTCATCCATTCCCGTTCTTGGTTCTAAGGAACAACACAATACGTGGAAGAAGAAATCGATCCCATCAGAAGGAGTTGGAGTATCCAAGCTTGCTTCAAGTTTTGAGTCTATGGACATTGATTATGTGCCTAAAGAGACTCAACAAGGGGTGGTTTGCTACTTCTGCCGTCATGCCTGCCCTCCGTGCCGAGAGGATATAAAACTTCTCAGACAAGAGAAAGTTAATTTTCCTACTTGAGGTACATTCATGATTATACTTCATTTCTATTCCTTAATAAGCTGGGTTGTTTACCCGAGCTATAAGACTCACGTTTGTCACAAATTTATTTTTGTTGCAAAGTGTAGGTGTGTTCGTTGTAAGAAGGAGAAGCTTGAAGAACAAGATCTCTGAAGAAGAAATTTTGTTGATTGTCTTCTACAAGAAAATTGGGAGTGTTGGTCTCGCCATTAATTCCGGATTAATTATTACTTTTGTATGTACGCCCTGCGTGGCAAGACTCGCTTTATTGTATGTTCTTTTGAAGATGATGGATATTTTTGTATCTTGTATTTTTTGTTTAAAAGATTTTTCATTCTAATGGTTTCATTTCATTTTCTATCCATGTCTAAGCTTATGTGTTATTTTGATCATTTTGGTGCACAAATACACATTTGATGACGATGGATGTTGCTTGGAATTGAAACAATTTTGAAAAATTATTTTGAGATGTTTTATCAAAAACTTATCCATATCATTGCATGCATAAAGACACGTTATAAGTAATAAGGCAATCGTGAAATAATTGATTCTTAGATCCAAAAGTGGTTTGAATACATTAAGTATATGGCACAATCAAACTTGACCAAGTAAACAACATTTACATCACTTAGATCCATGTGGTTAGGATCTTTGTAAAAGTTTAGCTTCGGGCTAAATGAAAGATGCAAATCTTGTTTTATTGGACTAGGATGATTAAGAAATCTTTCACCAGTATTAGTAGGAAGGATTATAACTTGTTGGATTTTGATCACACTTGTGTGGATAATCCGTTCAAGTATGCCATGTATAGTGACACTAGTAAAATTCTCCATCACCATCTTTATGATAGTTGTTGGGAGAATGTTTAACTAGATAAGAGGTTTGTGTCTGAAACTTGGAGGTGTTCGGAAATAACCTTAAGAAATTGGGAATCAATAAGGGCATATAGATATCGATTCTTATATCTAGATAAGATGCTAAGTTTCTATTATCTATATTGATTTAAACATGAAATGAATCATGGGTTTAACCCATACTTCATTTTCTCTAAGAAACACAATTTGTAAATGGTGTTACTTTAAAGAAAAACCGGATATCTTTGTTGATGATCTGGTAAAAGGCAGGCCTTAAACATGTATTCAATATGATTGGTATACATTATTTTATGAACCAAGTCCTCAATCTAAAACACGACATTATGGTCACTTAAGCATCCAATGAGATTTTGACTACAAAGAGTCCTTTGCTTGTCAATCTCTTAACTTAAAATTATCCATTCTACATTTAGTGGGAGATGGATGAATTATTAGTTGATGTTTGTATATTTAAGTAGTTCATCTGAGTTTTGGATAATTGTTTCTTGAACTTATGGGAACCATGTTTGGTAGCTCAAAAGGGAGAGGACAATTTACAAAAGCATTCCAGTGGAAGAACGTAAAACTTAAATAAGAGACCTAATGTTCACACTAGCATTTAATCAGCATAGAGATGCTGGTAAAACCTGACAATATCCATTGCTTCTTTAAATCTGATGGAAATCAAGAAGGCTGTTTAGATATGAGGTTGTCTTATTTTAGTAACAGCAGCTTGATGGTAAATCATTGTGATGTTGCCATTCATCGGAAACATGGTGGGACCCTGTGTTCAGTAGTGAATAAAACAAGGGAATGGTATATATATAGATGTAATCTATTTGCTGCGTCCAAGTACTTGACTTGGGTTAATCCCACACCTAAGGTGTAATCCGAGAAGAGTGAAGGGACTAACATATATGCAATTATGGACAACTTCAAATACCGACTAGAGACAAAGTGTTTCATATTGTTTCAATATTGAAACATGTTCTAATGGTTATGTTGAAGATAATTTAGATAAAGTGAAATATTGTTGTCAACTTGCGGGAACAAGATTAGTTCACTTGGATGTAAGAGACCAGTATCCTTCATAGGATTAAGTTGAGGAAATGCTTAAGGCACTTTCCGAGGGTTTTATTCATCCATAATATCCAGATTAGGTCTGGATTATGTGAAACATTGTTGTCACTTTGGGAAAACGAGTATGTTCACATGGAAATAAAAGACCAAGATCCTTCGCGGGATTAAGTTGAGGAAATGTTTGAAGCATGTTCCGAGGTCTAATATATCCATAATATCCAAGTTATGTCCATGACTAAAATCAGCAAAACTTGCATCTTGTGGCTGTTCTTGATGTTCGACGATAGTAGAATTATCTGGAGTAATTTATTACTGCAAGCAAATCTATACTTGTGAAACTGTCGATTTTAATCGAAGTTTAGAATATTCAAATATGTGGTGCAGATACGACATTGAGATTCATTATGTGTCATTGACCCTATTGTGTACTTTGGTAACATTAAGGGTATGTCGACTCAAATAAACATGAGTGTCAGTGACTCTATTGTTAACTCCCGTTACTTTGAGAGTATGACGACTCTGATAATCATAAGTGTCATTTATCCTATTGTAGACTTCGGTAACATTGAGGATATAACGACTATGATAATATTATGTATGATCTCTTTGATAAACACTTTGCAAGTGGTTTAATAAGAGAATACAAAAGAGTACAAAGGGATATCGTGTAGATGATCTCATAATTAAGCCGTTGTCAAATACTAGTGATGAATTTCATACTAGGTATAATAGCATTGTTAATGCTTATGACTAGGCTCGAATATCTTTTTAGTAAATGTTTGATTTACTTATAAGCTTTGGGAACGGTAAGCAATACTGCTAACCGATGATTGTATCGATATATAGTGGAGACTATATATACGCATGATGCGGTTACCTTTATTGGTCTTTACTGTGTTCCATCTTAGCATGTTTAACCACTTCCCAGAATGTTTATACATTCTAAATTTCCACAGCCAGTCATTCTTAAAGGGAATGAAGCTTGAATTAAGGTTGAGGTTAGGTGTTGGTTAGGCATTAATCAAGGATTGAATGCATGAAACGCAACAGTAACCTGTGCTTGAAAGGAGTTTCAAGTAACTAGAAGACCCACACCCGAGCTCACTTCATGGATCATGGTCATAGAGTGACTCGGAAGGATAATATCATTACGTCCTTCGACCCGAGATGTACGAATTGCTATAGCATGAAACTTTCTTACTTTAACCATTTCAAAATGTAGTTCGTAACTGACTACTATAAAGGGAATAGTTAAGTGAGATAAGGTTCACGCTATGGGGTTGTACAGTCAACGGAATTTGTTCCTCTGATATGAGAGATATCCCTGGGCCCCTCGATGATTAGGCGCTGACACCAAAATAAGCATGGCCATGCGCAAAGGAATATTCATTGAGAATCAGATATGTCCTTAAATTTTGGTCACCACCAATCAAGATCGAGAAACATAATCGTGAACGATCTGGAGATTGACGTATCAATCCATGTCTCGTGTTCACAAGGATATCACGAACAAAAGGAGTATTGATCACTTATCAAATAGGACCTCTACGTTCTTTTTGTAGGTAATGGTTTTCTGCATAGAAGCGGAACCCATACTGACTTGGGGGCATTGATGCTTTTGCTAGAGGCCGCTCTTTGTCTGTGGTCACATGGGTACGGTGCATTATGTTCAAGTGGGAGTTTGTTAGAATATGAGAAATGGCTATAAGCCATGAAGGCAGAGATGCAATCCATGTATGACAACCAAGTTTGAAAGTTAGTGTATTTACCTCAACACAAGAAAGGTGTTAGGTGCAAATGGGTCTTCAAGAAGAAGACCGACATGGATGGAAAGGTGCATACCTTTAAAGCTAGGCTAGTGGCAAAAGGTTTCACGCAAACTCATGGTGTTGACTATGATGAAACTTTTTCCCCAGTGTAAATGCTTAAGACCATTAGAATTATTATGGCCATATCAGCATATTTTGATTATGAGATATGGCAGATGGATGTCAAAACCGCCTTCCTTAACGGGAAGTTGGCAGAGGACATATATAAGATACGACCGGATGGTTTTGCGGATCCAATGAATCCAAATAAAGTATTCAAGCTGCTAAAATCCATTTATGGGTTGATGCAGGCATCTAGGATTTGGAACTTACACTTTGATGAGCGCATCAACGGATTTGGAACTTACCTTTAATCATTTTTCTTGTTTAGTTTCCTGTACGAGTTAGATGAGATCACTGGAGGGGTTTTTAATTTTGTTGTGGTTGTTTTATTTGTTTATATATATATATATATATATATATATATATATATATATATATATATATATATATATATATATGCGTGGTTGTGATTCCCACGATCAAATAAAACAGGGTTTTAATAATATTAATTAGGGTTAAAGTTGCTTAAGACAAACAGACTTTTCGCAATGTGCTGATATGGCACATTAACTTTTTTTTACACACATGGCCATTTAACTTACCAAAACCGTGTCGATATGGCCAAAACGCGACCTACAACCTGCCAAGTCGGTTTCAGCCAGTTTTTTGCGATTTTTGAGTCGATTTTTGGTCGTTTTTTGTGATTTTGTTTGTAGAATCTTGTAATTTATCATTATACCTTTCAAATGACACCAAATTCATGAGTTTTCGTCAAGTATTGAGAGAGAATTTTGAGCTCAAAGTCTCGTTTTTTTTGGTTTTTTTTCCAACAACAGGACAGAAAAAATATTATTTTTTTGCTTGATTCATGATCGTTTTACGTCATTCTTTTTATAGATTGTCGTAGATAATCTTTTTACCTTTCAATGGACACCAAATTCATGAAAAACCATCAAGTGTAGGTCCAGTTATTGCTAATTAAAGTCGGTAAATACCAATTCGACACCCTTACGGTATTTCGATGAATTGACACATTTTAAACTCGTTTTTATTCCTTTGTTCTGTACTACTTGATAGAAAACTCGATTACCTTTCCATAGAGTCAAGAATCATTGATTTTCGTTAAGTGTACAAGGAGAATTTTGGCTTCAAAGTTTGTATTCGAAGTGAAGTAAATTGGGGAAGAAGGTGACCTGCTATTGCAGGTCAAAATCACCAAAATGGCTATAATAACAGGTTTCTTACAATTTAAATGGCCATATGGGTAAAAAAAAAGTTAATGTGCCATATCAGAACCTTGGGGAAAGCCTCTTTGTGTTAAGTGACTTTAACCCTATTAATTATTAAACAGTGTTTTTCAAAAGAAAACTGGCAAAATCCTTTTTAGAAAAATCTTAGATCAGTGTGCTACCCACCTAATGGTACACCTTTCCTATTAAACGGTACTTGGGTGTCGGATGTGACCAAACCTTGGGCATTCGGGTTCAAACCATTGAGGGGAAGGGTGTGAAAGACTCTGCGATAATCGGAAGTCCCGGCCAGAGTTCACACTGTCTTAGGTGGTGCGATCTATTTTGGTGATAATCGGGAGTCCCGGACCAAAATGCACTAGAGGGACTAAAGCATGCACGGTTCTTGTAGCCGATGTACCGCGGATCTAGGAGTCGTGTCTACGTAGGATATGATTGGTATAGGTTTACCTACCTGAAATATCATTATCCCGGTGGGAAGTGCCCAAACCTTGCATCGGGAAATGTGAAATATGGATCTAAGTCTAATAATTTATTTTCAAAATGTAATAATGATTGGAGGATATAATCATACTACTGAATCGGTTTTATCTTTTCTTTTTCTGTAGATGTCTATTTTATTTGTTATTCCGTTTTACTCAGCCAAGGAATCTCTAAGTCTTATCGTTAGTAAGTGGAAGCTTTCAGGTCCAAACTTTGCTGTTTGAAAGATGCATCTTAAGAATGTATTAGATGCACAGGGAAGGTTGTACGTCATAGAGACTTTGCCTCTAGGTCGACCAGGGGTAGATGCCAAGGACAGTGAGTATGATGCTTACTATCATGATCTGGCTGATGAATCTGATGTTATGTCGATTCTCATTCTCTCAGCTTCATCCGAGTTTACGGATGATCTCCGGAAGAAGTCATCTTCTGAGGTTGTTCAAGCATTAAAGGAAAGGTTCAAGAATAGTGAACGAGCATGTCGTTTCTTGCTAATGAAAGAAATTCTTTCGCAGAAAATGAAAGAAAGCCAGCTATTAGTGATCATCTCATCAATATGAGAAGGCTTCTTGATTGCTATGTGACCCTTGGATCAGAGTCAAAGCAACATGAGCTAGTCTTGCTCTTGTTTGGTTCCCTATCTGACCATTATCAGGCTAAGGTAATGTGTGTTGTCGGAGGTTTTGATATGACTGTCGTATGTCTGCACGAGATCCTTATGTGCATTAGTGACGATCTAGATCCAAGGAAGCTAGAGTCGACAGTAGTAGACCCTATGCTAGAGGATGAATGGTTGGAAGAGCATGGAGAGATTTGTTGCCCAGAATGTGGTAGCAACGATTCATGCGAGCACTCCTTCGACATAGATCAGCTGGACATTGGTTCGCCCAATCACTCAGGTATTTTTATGATAGATTGTCTTATTACTTCTTATGAATCATGGGTATTGGATACCGGATGTGGTAATCACATTTGCAATCATTTGCAACGATTCAAGAGAAGTAGGAAGCTAAGACAAGGAGATATAGATATGCTAGTAGGCGAAGGCTCCATGGTTGGTGCTGAAGCTATAGGGACATATAGTCTTAGTTTGCGTTCGGGCATGGTCTTAGAACTAGAACCTTGTTATTATGTTCCTAGACTTATCAAGAACGTTATCTCATTTGATTTGCTAATAGACTGTGGTTTCAACTATGTTTTACATAACAAATTTATTTCTTGTTTCAAAAAAGGATATTTTCTATTTTAAAGTTATTCCTCAAAATGGTCTATACATGCTAAATCTAGATAACGATCACAAAGACATATATCATATAAGTAAGAGATCCAAGAGTAACTTGAAAAAGACTTACCTCTGGCATTGTCATTTAGGACACATAAATGAGAAATGCATAGAAAAACCACGACATGACGGGATTGTAGAACCATTTGACTTGGAGTCATATGATATTTGCGAATCTTGTTTGTCTGGTAAAATGAAAAAGCCGCTTTTCGATAGTGAGAATGAAAGGGCAAGTGAGCTACTGCGGATAATACACACAGATGTGTGTGGATCGCTTGCTCCAGAGGCTAGAGGAGGATACCGGTACTTTATTACCTTTACTGACGACTTCAGTAGGTTCGGTTATGTCTATCTTATGAGACTTAAGTTTGAAAGTTTTGACAAGTTCAAAAAGTTTCAGAATGAAGTACAAAATCAGCTAGACAAGAAGATAAAGCTGCTTTGGTCCAACCGAGGTGGTGAATATCTGAGTCAAGAATTCGACGTTCAGTTAAAGGAATGTGGGATTGTTTCACAACTCACACCTCCGTATAAACCTCAGATGAATGGTGTATCAGAAAAGAGGATTCGTACATTGCTTGACTACGTACGATCAATGATGGGTATAAGTTCATTGCCATTGTCATTTTGGGGGCACGCACACGAGACAGCGGCGTTAATGCTGAACCGGGTTCTGACAAAAACGGTGGAAAAGACACCGTTCGAGATATGGACGGGGTAAAAGCCCAAACTGTCTTTTCTCAAGGTTAGGGGATCTGAGGTGTATGTTAAGCGATCAATCATGAATAAACTCAATCCCAAATCAGATAAGTGTATCTTCGTGGGTTATACCAAGGAAACCATGGGATACTATTTCTACAAACCAGACGAGAACAAAGTTTTTTTTGCTCGTAAAGGGGTGTTTTTGGAAGAGAAGTTTCTAAACTCAGAAATTCCAAGAAAAGAAATAGAGCTTCAAGAAATCGAAGAGAAAGAGATAACACCACCACCGATAGTCGAACCCGTAATTCAACAGAGAATTGTTGAATTCCAACCCGAGTCTATGGTTGAGGAAGAAGAGCAAACACAAGACCTTTATAGGTCTAGTAGGCCTCCTCATGAGCTAGATAGGTATCTAGGATTCCTAGTTGCTCAAGACGAAGGGGATCTTTCAGAACCCACCACCTACCAAGATGTTGTTTCAGGTCTAGAATCTGATTAATGGCTAGAAGCCATGAAGGTAGAGATGCAATACATGTATGACAACCAAGTTTGGAAGTTAGTGGATTTGCCTCAACACAAGAAAGTTGTTGGGTGCAAATGGTTCTTCAAGAAGAAGACCGACATGGATGGAAAGGTGCATACCTTTAAAGCTAGGCTAGTGGCAAAAGGTTTCACGCAAACTCATGGTGTTGACTATGATGAAACTTTTTCCCCAGTGTAAATGCTTAACACCATTAGAATTATTATGGCCATATCAGCATATTTTGATTATGAGATATGGCAGATGGATGTCAAAACCGTCTTCCTTAATGGGAAGTTGACAGAGGACGTATATATCATACAACCGGATGGTTTTGCGGATCCAAATAATCCAAATAAAGTATTCAAGCTGCTAAAATCCATTTATGGGTTGATGCAGGCATCTAGGATTTGGAACATACACTTTGATGAGCGCATCAAAGAGTTTGGTTTTACCAAAAGTGAGTTCTAGTTATGTGTTTACACTAAATTCAGTTGGAGTGCGGTAACCTTCCTAGTCTTGTATGTAGATGACATACTGTTAATAGGAAACAATATACCAGTATTACAAGGACTAAAATCCTGGTTATGTAAATGTTTCCGGATGAAAGACTTGGGAGAAGCTACTTACGTACTTGGTATTAAGATCTATAGGAATAGATCTAAGCGGCTTATCGGACTTAGTCAAAGTACGTAGATCGACAAAGTCGTGAAGAGATTCAAGATTGATGAATCCAAGAAAGGGTTTATTCCAATGCAATCGAGAACGGTTTTGAGCAAGGCTCAGTGTTCTGTATCTAGTCAAAATCAGAAGAAGATGAAATTGATTCCATATGCCTCGGAAATTGGATCAATCATGTATGCCATGCTATTTACTAGGCCCGATGTTGCCTATCCCATAAATGTCACGAGTAGATACCAGCAAAATCCGGGTGAAGCCCATTGGGTAGCTGTCAAGAACATTCTGAAGTATCTGAGAAGGACAAAAGACATGTTCCTAATTTATGGAGGTTCAATGGACGAGCTTAGTGTAGGGGCTGTGGTGCAAGCTAAAGAGCCAATAGATTATCAGCGGACTAGGCATGTACTCAGAAAATATCACCTAATCCGAAAGATTATTGGAAGATGGGATATTAGACTGCAAAAGATACCGACGGATGACAACGTTGCTGACCCGTTGACGAAGCCGCTAGCTAGACCTAAGCATGAGAGACATGCGAATTCTTATGGAGATGCAGTACCTATAATATAGCAGCTAGTTCAAGTTCTTGATTATTACTATAGATGTAACTTGAAACTCTATTATTATGTATTAACATTTCATGGGATTAAAATAGAAGGTATTTACATAATTGTTTCTTGTTGTCTATTTTTAGCATGTTTTAACTTATCCATGACGAATTCAAGTTATGAACTCTCTAAATTCCCGTATCTACTTAATGTAGTGGGAGCTACATTAGGGAGATAACGTTGTTATGAATATTTGATGATTTATTCGGGGATGAATTATAAAGACAAGGTTGTGACCAAATATTCGTAGATATTTATCAGGAGGGATAAATATTGGGAGTGATCCACATTTAGTATACTTCATGGAGTACCATCATAAGTAAACTTGATAGGTTGTCCTTAGACCTGAGATATTTGGTTTGGGCCACAGTAACTACTGTACTTTAGCGTGTTCTAACGTCACGCCGTAATAGGGTGACTATAAGGGGCATGTCTAGGTGCAGCGGAAGCCGTGTGCTCAAATTGCATATAGTCAAGATGAGATTTGCACCTCCTTTTCAGGAGAGATGATTCAGGGCCCCTCGACGATTGAGACTACTGAAAATGCGTGGCCGCGCTCGGTTAGAATGATTGGTTTATTTTGGTAAACCGTAACTGCAGAGTGTCGAGATCAGAGTCGATAAAATTTGAGTATTTAGAATAAGATCCCTGCTCTATTCTAATACTCACACTACGAAATATCGCGATGCAAAAGGAAAATCCTGGATAATCCAAGGTGTGGATTATATCTCTAGATGTAAGAGATCTTATAGTCTGGTTAACCTAAGTATCTGGCTAGGGACCTCCTTAGGCCAACGGTGTACAAGGAGTGTTACTTATCTTGCTCAAGTGGGAGTCTGTTAGATTATGTGCAAAGATAGATAACGCTTGTCATCGTGTCCAATGCTTTGAGACACTAAAGGATCACACTGCTACACACCCGTTTAGAACCGTTTGGATTTTTACCAAATTATATGTGGAATAATTAATTAGTTAATTGAATATTGAGAAGGAAAAATAATAATAGTTAGTTTTAAAGGATAAATTAATATTTAGTTTAAATATTAATTGGACCAATTAATTAATAGTTATTAATTAATTAGAAGGGTCAAAGGTTGTTTTCTGCAATTAAGTAATAGTTTAATTAAAGCTGGGCTTTAATTAAACGGGCTTGGGCTTTAATAAGGTTTATAATATAAATAACCTTTTAAGGTTTAAGGAATCACATAAGAAAACAATTGCTACAAGATAACCCTAGCCTCCTTTCCTTCTCCCTCTGTGTCGACTTCGAGAAATACCCCTAGGGGCTTTCGGCATGCGTCGTACAACACACACACATGCACGGTTCTTGCGTGATTGTTTTTTGTGATATCCTGTGGCGGTCTAGCAGCCTGTTCGAGGTGGTGCACTAGCGGTGTTCTACCTTTAGCTATCTGGATTAAAGTTTCAAGATTTTTGCTGAAAGGTATAACCTTTAATCATTTTTCTTGTTTAGTTTCCTGTACGAGTTAGATGAGATCACTGGAGAGGGTTTTTGGTTGTTTTATTTCTTTACATATTATATATATATGCGTGGTTATGATTCCCACGATGAAATAAAACTGGGTTTTAATAATAGTCATTATTAAACAGTGTTTTTCAAAAGAAAACTGGCAAAATCCTTTTTAGAAAAATCTTAGATCAGTGTGCTACCCACCTAATGGTACACCTTTCCTGTTAAACGGTACTCGGGTGTCGGATGTGACCAAACCTTGGGCATTCGGGTTCAAACCATTGCGGGGAAGGGTGTTAAAGACTCTGCGATAATCGGAAGTCCCGGCCAGAGTTCACACTGTCTTAGGTGGGGCGACCTATTTTGGTGATAATCGGGAGTCGTGGTCCAAAATGCACTAGAGGGACTAAAGCATGCACGATTCTTGTAGCCGATGTCCCGTGGATCTAGGAGTCGTGTCCACGTAGGATACGATTGGTAAAGGTTTACCTACCAGAAATATCATTATCCCGGTAAGAAGTGCCCAAACCTTGCATCGGGAAATGTGAAATATGGATCCTAGTCTAATAATTTAATAATTTATTTTTAAAAGGTAATAATTATTAGAGGATATAATCATATTACTGAATCGGTTTTATCTTTTCTTTTTCTGTAGATGTCTATTTTATTTGTTATTCCGTTTAACTCACCCAAGGAATCTCTAATCCTTATCGTTAGCTAGTGGATGCTTTCAGGTCCAAACTTTGTTGTTTGGAAGATGCATCTTAAGAATGTATTAGATGCACAGGGAAAGTTGTATGTCATAAAGACTTTGTCTCTAGGACAACCAGGGGTAGATGCCCAGGATAGTGAGTATGATGCTTACTATCAGTATCTGGCTGATGAATTTGATGTTATGTCGATTCTCGTTCTCTCAGGTTCATCCGAGTTTACGGATGATCTCCGGAAGAAGTCATATTTTGAGGATGTTCAAGCATTAGAGGAAAGGTTCAAGAATAGTGAACGGGCATGTCATTTCTTGCTAATGAAAGAAATTCTTTCGCAGAAAATGAAAGAAAGCGAACCTATTAGTGATCATCTCATCAATATGAGAAGGCTTCTTGATTGCTATGTGACCCTTGGATCAGAGTCAAAGCAACATGAGCTAGTCTTGCTCTTGTTTGGTTCCCTATCTGACCATTATCAAACTAAGGTAATGGGTGTTATAGGAGGTTTTGATATGACTATCGCGAGTTTGCACGAGATCCTTATGTGCATTAGTATCGATCTAGATCCAAGGAAGCTAGAGTCGGCAGTAGTAGACCCTATGCTAGAGGATGAATGGTTGGAAGAGCATGGAGAGATTTGTTTTCCAGACTGTGGTAGCAAGGATTCATGCGAGCACTCGTTCGACATAGATCAGCTGGACATTGGTTCCCCCAATGACTCAGGTATCTTTATGATATATTGTCTTATTACTTCTTATAAATCATGGGTATTGTATACCAGATGTGGTCATCACATTTGCAATCATTTGCAGGGATTCAAGAGAAGTAGGAAGCTAAGACAAGGAGATATGGACCTGCTGGTAGGGGAAGGATCCATGGTTGGTCGTGAAGCTATAGGGACATATAGTCTTAGTTTGCGTTTGGGCATGGTCTTAGAACTAGAACCTTATTATTTTGTTCCTAGACTTATCAAGAACGTTATCTCATTTGATTTGCTAATAGACTGTGGTTTCAACTATGTTTTAAATATCAAATTTATTTCTTGTTTCAAAAAAGGTTATTTTCTATTTTAAAGCTATTCCTCAAAATGGTCTATACACGCTAAAACTAGATAATGATGACAAAGACATATATCATAGAAGGATGAGATCCAAGAGTAACTTAAATTAGACTTACCTCTGGCATTGTCGTTTTGGACACAAGAATGAGAAACTCATAGAAAAACCCCGAGATGACGGAATTGTAGAACCATTTGACTTGAAGTCATATGATATTTGCGAATCTTGTTTGTCCGGTAAAATGAAAAAACACCTTTTCAACTATGAGAATGAAAGGGCAAGTTAGCTACTGCGGATAATACACACAGATGTGTGTGGACCCTTTACTCCAGAGGCTAGAGGAGGATACCAGTACTGCATTACCTTTACTGACGACTTCAGTAGGTTCGGTTATGTCTATCTTATGAGACTTAAGTCATAAAGTTTTGACAAGTTCAAACAGTTTCAGAATGAAGTACATAATCAGCTGGACAAGAAGATAAAGCTGCTTCGGTCCGACCGAGGTGGTGAATATCTGAGTCAGGAATTCGACGATCATTTGAAGGAATGTGGGATTGTTTCACAACTCACACCTCCGTATACACCTTAGATGAATGGTGTATCAGAAAGGAGGAATCGTACATTTCTTGACATGGTACGATCAATGATGAGTCGAAGTTCATTGCCATTGTCGTTTTGGGGGCACGTACTCGAGACAATGGCGTTCATGCTGAACCAGGTTCCGACAAAATCGGTGGAAAAGACATCGTTCGAGATATGGACGGGGAAAAAACCCAAAATGTCTTTTCTCAAGGTTTGGGGATGTGAGGTGTATGTTAAGCGAACATTCACGGATAAACTCAATCCCAAATCAGATAAGTGTATCTTCATGGGTTATCCCAAGGAAACAATGGGATACTATTTCTACAACCCAGACGAGAACAAAGTTTTTGTTGCTCGTAAAGGGGTGTTTTTGGAAGAAAAGTTTGTAAACTTAAAAATTCCAAGAAAAGAAATAGAGCTTCAAGAAATCAAAGAGGAAGAGATAACACCGCCACCGATAGTCGAACCCGTAATTCAACAGAGAATTGTTGAATCCCAACCCGATTCTGTGGTTGAGGAAGAAGTGCAAACACAAGACCTTCGCAGGTCTAGTAGGCCTCGTCATGTGCCAGATAGGTATCTAGGATTCCTACTTGATCAAGGCGAAGGGGATCTTTCAGAACCCACCACCTACCAAGATGTTGTTTCAGGTCTAGAATATGAGAAATGACTAGAAGCCATGAAGGCAGAGATACAATCCATGCATGACAACCAAGTTTGGAAGTTAGTGGATTTGTCTCAACACAACAAAGTTGTTGGGTGCAAATGGGTCTTTAAGAAGAAGACCGACATAGATGGAAAGGTGCATACCTTTAAAGCTAGGCTAGTGGCAAAGGTTTTACGCAAACTCATGGTGTTGACTATGATGAAACTTTTTCCCCAGTGGAAATGCTTAAGACCATTAGAGTTATTATGGCCATATCAGCATATTTTGATAATGAGATATGGCAGATGGATGTCAAAACCGCGTTCCTTAACAGGAAGTTGACAGAGGATGTATATATGATACAACCGGATGGTTTTATGGATCCAAAGAATCCTAATAATGTATTCAAGCTGCTAAAATCCATTTAATGGTTGATGCAGGCATCTAGGAGTTGGAACTTACACTTTGATGAGCGCATCAAAGAGTTTGGTTTTACCAAAAGTGAGTTCGAGTCATGTGTTTACACTAAATTCAGTGGGAGCGCGGTAACCTTCCTAGTCTTGTATGTAGATGACATAATGTTAATAGGAAACAATATACCAGTATTACAAGGAGTAAAATCCTGGTTTGGTAAATGTTTCCAGATGAAACACTTGGGAGAAGCTGCTTACCTACTTGGTCTAAAGATCTATAGGAATAGATCTAAGCGGCTTACCGGACTTAGTCAAAGTACGTATATCGACAAAGTCGTGAAAAGATTCAAGATGGATGAATCCAAGAAAGGATTTATTCCAATGCAATCTAGCACTGTTTTGAGCAAGGCTCAGTGTTCTGTATCTAGTCAAGATCAGAACAAGATGAAGTTGATTCCATATGCCTCGGCAATTGGATCAATCATGTTTGCCATGCTATGTACTAGGCCCGATGTTGCCTATCCCATAAGTGTCACGAGTAGATACCAGCAAAATCCTGGTGAAGCCCATTGGGTAACTGTCAAGAACATTCTCAAGTATCTGAGAAGGACAATAGACATGTTCCGAGTTTATGGAGGTTCGATGGACGAGCTTAGTGTAACTGGTTACACTGATGCTAGTTTCGAAACTGACAGAGACGACCTTAGGTCGCAGTCAGGATTTGTCTTTGCCCTAAACGAAGGAGCTATATCTTTGAAAAGTCAGAAGCAAGATACAATAGCAGATTCGACTACAGAGGCAGAGTATATTGCTGAAAGTGATGTGGCAAAGGAAGCTGTCTGGCTGAAGAATTTTATCTCGGATCTTAGAGTCGTTGCCAGTATCTCTAGACCGATTGATATATTCTGTGATAACTCAGGGGTTGTGGCGCATGCTAAAGAGCCAATAGATCATCAGTGGACTAGGCATGTACTCAGAAAATATCACCTAATCCGAGAGATTATTGGAAGAGGGGATATTAGACTGCAAAAGATACCAACGGACGACAACGTTACTGACCCGTTGACGAAGCCGCTAGCTAGAGCTAAGCATGAGAGACATGCGAATTCTTATAGGGATGAAGTACCTATAATATAGCAGCTAGTTCAAGTTTTTGATTATTACTATAGATGTAACTTAAAACTCTTTTATTATGTATTTACATATCATGGGATTGAAATATGAGGTATTTACATAATTGTTTCTTGTTGTCTATTTTTAGCATGTTTTAACTTATCCATGACAAATTCAAGTTATGAACTGTCTAAATGCCCGTAGCTACTTAATGTAGTGGGAGCTACATTAGGGAGATAACGTTGTTATGAATATTAGATGATTTATTCGGGGATGAATTATAAACACAAGGTTGTGACCAAATATTCGTAGATATTTATCAGGAGGGATAAATATTTGGAGTGATCCGCATCGAGTTTACTTCATGGAGTACCATTGTTGGGAAAATGATCTCATCAGTTTGAATTTGATGAGACAAAGTTGAGTTTGTAAGATGAGTTCTACATATAACTTAAACAGAATTATGAAGCTTAGTCAGACTGAACACTTAGAGTGATTCAGACTGAGTATAAGCTGAATATAAGCTGAGCATATGTTGATCAGTTTATATTATACCTTAGTTTGTTTATTAATATGTTTAATAATCTGTGTATGTCACATAAGGTATATATCGAGTAATCAGCTTGATGTGTTTCAAGCTGAGTGACTCAGCTGAAAAGCAGAGTCAGCTTGACAGAGTTGCTAAATATGTTTTAGTCAACTAAGTTAGACTTCTAAGGATGAGTTTATCAATGTACGTGTTAGTTCATGTATGAATTCGGATTTGTTCTCGAAGAACTCAGCTTGATGAGTTTCAAGCTGAGTAACTCAGTCCGAGTGAAGAAGTCCGTGTAAAGATAATTTAAATATGTTTTAGATTCATCTTTATCTCTCTCTATATCTACGGCGCGGATAAGAAGACTCCAGAATCAAGATTCAAGATAGAAGATTCAAGATTCAAGATTCCGGATTATCCGAGAGTTAGTTAGCGAATTAAGTTGAGTCCTAGTCTGTTAGGAACCGTAGGCACATGATTATAAATACTTATCTCCTGATAAGTTTAGAGGTACGACTTTGATACAAAAACAACTAAGTGTTGCAGAGCCAAACCTCACCTCACCGTATGTGTTATCTTGATTACTGTTTGACAGTTAAACATGATCAAGAAAAACTCACAGATTGCCCAATTGTTCATGTGTTCGAACTATCACATCAGTTGTGATATTGGTAAGTTGTCAATCTGTGTGAAATCCTGTTTAGAGAGTCGTCAGTATCTATAATCATAAGTTGATTATAGATAGCTAAGTTTGAGAGATTGAGAGATTTATATTAGGTGGTTATATATCAAGAGTTGCTTACTTGATAGTTATTGTAATCATTTTCTTATTCAAAGCATTGTAATCATCTTCTTAATAAAAGCATTCGATTGATTGTGGTTTGATTTACTGTGTGTAACACTTTTATTTGATTTGTTCAATTTCTGCAGAAAGTGTATTCAACCCCCCTTCTACACACTTGTTGCTTGTTGTTACTCTCTCATACAAGGGACCAACAACGGGTATCAGAGCAGGCTGAACGATTTCATTAGTTGAAAGTTCTAGATTCTGAGAAAGTTGACAATGTCTACAAGCAACAATTCTTCAAACTTTCCACAGATGTCTGCCAAAGGCTGTCCCATATTTGATGGATCTGACTATCCTATTTGGAAGTTCAGAGTCATGTTGTTCCTCAAGTCCATTGAAAACCGTATGTCGGATGTTGTCACTAAAGGACCAATTATCCCCAAGATTCCTGCCACTGTCAGTGATTCGTCTCCTGGCAGATCTGAAAAGGAAACAAGAAAGCCTGTTGCATCATGGACTGATGAAGATTGGAAACTTTTCAATCTAGATGATAAGGCTAAAAGTGTTCTAGCGAATGCCCTGTCAAATGAAATCTTGCGCACTGTGACTTGGTGTCAAACTGCAAAAGATATCTGGGATACGCTGAGTGTCACGTATGAAGGCACTGATCAGGTCAAGCAGCACAAGAAAAATCATTTGAATAGATCCTATGAAAACTTCTTTTTAAAGAAGAATGAAACCTTGTCAGATTTGTTCACAAGGTTTCACTGCTTGATAAATGACCTACTAAGTGTGGGTGTAAAGAAAGATGAAGCTGAAGTGGTGCTGAAATTTCTGGATGTGTTACCAGAAAGGTTTAATGATGTAACTACGGCACTGAGGGCCGGAGGAACACTACACGTGTACAACCTACAATCTATCTATGGGTTCTTGCTGAATCATGAAAAGATCACTGAACACAAGAAATCTTCTCAGCAACAACTGAAGGAGTCCTTGGATAAAACTGATATTGCATTAGTTGCAAAGAAAAAGAAGAAGAAAAGTCCCAAGGCACTAGTTGTTGAATCTGAGACTGAGTCAGAATCTCAAGCTGACCACTCAGACTCAGAATCAAGTGATACTGATGATGTTCATAATATCACTGAGCAAATAGCAATGTTAGCCAGACGTTTGAGAAGAGCTCAAAGGGGAAGAGGAAGATCAGACAGGGGCAAAGGAAAGAGTTCTTTTGATCCCAAGAATGATGTGTGCTTCAATTGTCAGAAAATGGGACACATTGCTGCTGAGTGCAGATCAAAGAAGGTGGAATCAACATCAGTTGTTGATAAGAATGCTTACAGAGCTGATAAATACAAGAAGAAATATACTCAGCTCAAGAAAGGAAAGCCTGAAGACAAACCCAGTGCAAAAGGATTAATTGCTGAAACATGGGATACAGAATCATCTACATCAGATGATGATGTATGTCTGATGGATCAAGAAGATGAAGAGATAGAAATCGATGAGGGCATAAACGTTTTGTATTCCTATTCTGTTCCTGAGCTGAGTTGGTTAGGGCATAAACGTTTTGTCTCATTTGAACTTTAAAAATATAAATATCCTGTCCAATAAAGAGTTAGTCTCTGGATTACCAAAAATCACATTTGTCAAAGACAAATTGTGTTCAGCTTGTGAACAAGGGAAACACCATAAAGGGTCCTTTAAATCAAAGCAAAATTTTTCAATAACAGACCCATTGCATATGTTGCATATGGATCTGTTTGGACCCATAAGTACTCCAAGCCTAAGTGGCAAGAAGTACACTCTGGTGATAGTAGATGAGTTCTCACGATTCACCTGGGTAATATTCCTAAAAGCCAAAAGTAAGGCTGCCCTGGAGATAATAAGTTTCATCATAAGGGAAGAGTTGCAGAAAGGTTTGTCTGTAAAGCAACTCAGAAGTGATCATGGGACTGAGTTCAGGAACTCAACCCTTGAAAGCTTCTGTGAACAAAAAGGAATATTACAAAATTTCTTATCTGTCAGAACTCCACAACAAAATGAAGTTGCTGAAAGGAGAAATAGAACCTTAATTGAGGTTGCAAGGACAATGCTATGTGAGGCAGGATTGAAACTCTATTTCTGGGATGAAGCTGTTAGTACAGCCTGCTATACTCAGAATAGGTCAATCATTGTTAAAAGACATGGAAAGACTTCATATGAAATGTATAAGTCTAGAAAGCCCAATATAGGTTATTTCCATATCTTTGGTTCAAAATGCTATGTGCTGAATCAAAGAGATCAGCTCCATAAGTTGGAACCCAAAGCTGATCCTAGAATATTTGTTGGTTATTCCTCAATCTCCAAATCATACAGAGTATATAACTCTAGGAGAAAGACCATTGAAGAATCAATTCATGTTTCATTTGATGAAGACAGTATTGATCAAGCTGAGAAAAGTCAAGAAGACTCCGTTAGTCTGATAGTGATGATGATGTGTGTTCATCCATGAAATCATCACAAGCTTCAAAGGATTCTCAAGCTAAGAAAGATGATGAGTTCGTCAATCCTTTTGGAGCTGAAGTCACTCAGACTGAGAATCTTAGTGATAATCAGTTTGTTGACAATGTTGCTGTTGAGACTGAGGAGATAAGTTCACCTCGAGGTTCTCAACATCACTCAGATTCAGAACCAGACTCTCCAACTACCACATTTAAATTCCTCAAAGATCATCCTCAAGATCAAATCATTGGAAATGTCCAAGAGAAAGTCATGACCAGATCTAAGGCTACATCTAACTATGCTTCTCACTTTGGTTTTCTGTCTCAGATGGAACCAAAGAAGACTGAGGAAGCCTTAGCATATGAGGATTGGATTGATGCTATGCAAGAGGAATTAAATGAGTTTGAGAGGAATAAAGTCTGGACCCTTGTCCCTGCCCCTGAAGATCATACAATTATAGGCACTAAGTGGGTCTATAGAAACAAAATGGACAAGGATGAAGTTATGACTAACAGTTGCTGTGAGCATTACAACTGTTAGTACAAAGTTCAGAACTGTTAGTTCAAGTGTTTACAACTGTTAGAAGACCTTGAAGAGAAGACTGATAGAAGAAGACCAGAACTGTTTCATTCAACAAACAGTTTCTGTTGAGCTATTTATGGAAAATGCTATCTTCGTGGATCTGAAGTATATCTTTATCAAAATTTGAAGATTATCAAGATTATCTCGGAAGATAGAAGATTACCTGACTGTCAACTATTCAAGGAGGATCAAGAGTCTATAAATACTTGGAATAGTATATCGTATTAGAAGTACTTCTTAATTTGATTATTCTACGCATTCATAGTTTATTGTTAATTTGCTTTCAGAAAGTGTGTTAGCCTCTAAGTTTCATTGAAAGCTAAGAACAAGTTGTGTTCTTCGTCTAACAAAAGAGTTAGATTAGAGGTGTTGGTGATTATTGTAATCGTAATCGGTTTTTAATACATCTGGTGTTTGAAAGTATTTTATTGTGTTGATTAATTGAATTGTTCTTGTGTTAAACCTTAAACATCAATTAAGTGTGATTCCGTAACTTCTTAGTTCATTGTGATCAAACTGAAAGATTATCTTTATACAACTCTGATTTAATTCTCAATGATAATTCTTGTTATTGATATTTAGTAATATCTGATCCTGACAAGTGGTTTCAGAGCCTTTTCATTAAGGCTCCTTTGATCACTATTTGAAGGTTTTTCACAAATCTGCTGTGTTTTGTTATTTAAATCTTGTCTTGTGTTATTCATTCATATTACTGCAATGGAGTCTGGTGGATCTTCTGATAACACTGGATCTGGGTCAAACATTCGAGTTCCCATGCGCAAACCAACTGATTTTGAGATGTGGAAACTAAGAATCAAGCAGCATGTCCAATTAATGGACTATGTTGTTTGGGAAATCATAGAAAAGGACCCCATTACTCCTGTTGATTTAGATGAAACAGGAAAACCAAAGAAGAAATCACCACCAAGAACAGATGCAGAGAAGAAAGAAAGGATGCTTGAGATGAAAGCCCTTAGCATTCTTCAGATTGCTATTCCTAATGAATATCAACATCAGTTCAAGAAGTTAGATGATGCTCATGAACTGTGAAATGCATTAGAGAAGAGGTTTGCAGGAAATGCAAGTTCCAAAAGGAACCAAAGGGATCTTCTAAAACAGGCTTATGAGAACTTTACTAGTGGGAAGAATGAGAGTATAACTCAAATCTTTGATAGGTTCTATAAGCTGGTTAGTCAACTTGAGAATGCAAAGGTTAGACTAGAACAAGATGAGATCAATAGGAAGTTCCTTAGGTCCTTAGGTGAAGAGTGGACAGTTTATGCTGCACAATGGAGAACTAAGGATTCTCTGGAAGATATAGAGTTAGATGATCTTTACAACAGTTTGATTGTGTTCGAGGGAGAGATAGAGGGAAAAAGAAAGTCTGTTACCCCTAGCCACAATGCTGCTCTCCTGTCAACCTCAGGTATGGACTCAAACCATTCTCTAACTAATTCTATTGATGGTTGTGCAGGTACTAATTCTGCTGTTGGACTAGATGTAAACACTCCTGATGCAGTGCTTGAAGCATTTCTTGCTAGTCATGCACATTCAACTCTCACCAATGAGGATCTTGAGCAAGTACATCCAGATGATCTTGAGGAGATGGATCTCAAGTGGCAGATGGCCATGTTAACTGTCAGAGCCAAAAGATTCATCAAAAGAACTGGAAGGCAGAACATGAACTACATGGCTGATGGCAAGGCTGGGTTTGACAAATCAAAAGTTAGATGCTTCAAATGTCAACAGCTTGGTCACTTTGCAAGGGAATGCAGATCTAGTGGACAAGGCCAAAATCAAGGACAAAGATCAAACCAAACTTCATCTGCATTGGTCTTACAAGAAGGCCATGGATTTGATTGGAGTGATCAAGCAGAGGAAGCCACTCATAACAAAGCATTGATGGCATTGACTGACTCCTCCATCAAACTGGATTCACCAGAATCAGAAGACATTCAAGTATCTTCTAAACTATGCCCAGGTGAATGTAGAGCTATAGTAAAAAGGTTTAGGGAGCACAACAAAAAAGTGTATGCTGCTCTGAGTAGAATGGAGGATAGAAGATATGAATCTAGTGCTGTCATTGAAAGCTTTGAAAAGAAAATCAAAGATTATCAGGCAAATGAACTGCAAATGGCCTATGATAGGAAGTATCATAAGTGGGAGAAGGACCAGCTTCAGGAAGAAATTAATAATCTTAAGAAAAAGCTGAGTGAAAAAGAGAGTAAGATAGATGAGCTAACCAAAAAATTGGATGGTGTGGATATGGATTTGAGGATGTTCAAAGCAACAAATCTTAAGCTTGAAACCTTGTTACAATCACAAATCAGAGACAAGGTTAAAACAGGTTTAGGATACAAACAGACCCCACCTCCATACAATCATAACTACATAACTCCCATGTCTGATGTAGCTGATAGGTATGTCAATGAACCATTAGAAGCAGAGTTGAAGTCAGCTGATCCAAAATTTGGAAGTGAAGAAGAAGGAGTTGTGTATGAAGTGAGTGATGACAAGAATGAGGGAATTGTGAAGAAGAAAGAGGTTATTCCATTTCAAAATCACATATGTTGTGAACCTACAGCACCAAAATTCTCTTTACAACTTGTGATGTTTGTTAAAGCCTCCTCTGAACCATTCACCAGTGAAACAAAACCTTTCAAAGAAGTTTATTCTATAAACAGTTTCACTACTGTTGCAAACAGTCCCCAACATTACACTAACAGTTCCAAACAGAACCCAAACAGTTTTAAACCAAACATCTCAACTGTTAGTGTTAAGTCCAAAGGAAAAGAGAAGGTTGATGAATTTCAAGTTGAGAAGCCAAAGAAGGAAGCTTCAAAAGCACAATCTCAATCCAAATATGTGAAAAGGCATACTGAAGTGCCTGTATGCACATGCAAACAACATGGTGTTCAGAAATTTCCTCCTTCAGCAACAGTGAGAGGAAATCAAAGAAATAGAAACCAGTTTTGGTCACAAAGAACTGGTTTGCCTATTGTGAAAACCAAAATGTGCTATATATGTGGGAGAGCAAATCACTTGGCTCACAACTGTTATCATAATCCACAGATCTATAGCACCCAGAGGCCAAGTACCAGAAAACAGGCTAACAGTTCTACAACTGTTAAATCAAAATCAACTAACAGTTCTACAACTGTTAAGCCAAAACCAAAAACTGTTAGTCTGGCATAGGTGAATTGCAGAAACAAAGAGTTTCTGAAGAGGTTAAAACTGTTAATCAATCTGAAAGTCAAACTGACTCAACTGTTTTACCAAATTAAAAAACTGTTTGTTCAAAAGTCTCAACTGTTAATCACAACAGTTAGAAACCACATGTTCTCACCAAATACTCTTCACACAAAATAAAGAAGTCTAATTTGGATGAAATCAAGAAGAATCAAACTCTGTTTAAGTATTATGACTTGAATGGTGTACCCAAGACCTGTATGGCCTGGGTACTTCCTGCTACTGACTGAATTTTATTTCTGCAGAGCATTCATAGTGCCGATCATGGATCAATTTGGCATGTGGATAGTGGTTGCTCAAGGCACATGACAGGAAATCCACACTGTTTGAAGGATTTCAGAAAAATCAATGGAGGATATGTAGCATTTGGAGGAAATGCTAAAGGAGGAAGAATCACTGGTAAGGGAGCTGTAGAGTGAGGTACACTTACTTTCAATGATGTTTTCTTTGTTGAACAACTCAAATACAATCTGTTAAGTGTGTCTTAAATCTGTGACCATGGAAAAAAGTCATGTTTACTGACACTGAATGCATTATCCTTTCAAAAGATTTTAAAGTAGATGAAAAGTATGTTCTTTTAAGAACACCTAGAAAGGATAATGTATACTGTCTGGATACACAAAAGGTTGCTAAACAGAATGTATTTAGTTGTTTACTCTCAAAGGAATCTCATGATGAGTCTGCTATTTGGCATAGAAGGATGTGTCACATGAACTTTAAAACCATGAATCTGTTAGCTAAAGACAATCTGGTAAGAGGTTTGCCCCAAAAAGAATTCTCATGTGATGATCATTGTGTAGCCTGTCTCAAAGGCAAGCAACACAAAACTTCTTATAAGCCCAAAGAAGTTTCATCCATTACTACACCTTTACAACTGTTGCATATGGATCTTTGTGGTCCAACATATGTGGTCAGTATATGGAAGAAAGCTTACTGTTTAGTCATAGTTGATGACTTCACCAGATTTACTTGGGTTCAATTTCTTAGAACTAAAGATGAAACTGCTGAGTTAGTTAAGTCTCTTATTCTTAGAATTGAAAATCAATCTGATTTGAAGGTGAAAGTCATTAGATCTGATAATGGTTCTGAGTTTAAGAACTATGAGTTAAACAGCTTTTGTGAGGAAAAAGGAATTGAAAGACATTTTAGTGCACCTAGGACTCCTCCACAGAATGGAGTGGCTGAGAGAAGGAATAGGACTTTGATAGAGGCTGCTAGATCTATGTTAGCTGACTCTAGGCTCCCAATGACCTTCAGGGCAGAAGCAGTGAACACGGCCTGCTATGTTCATAATCGAGTACAAATTGTCAAGTCCAAAGGGAAAACTCCTTATGAGTTGTTCCTTAAACGAAAACCTTTGATCAACTTCTTCAAACCATTTGGATGTCCATGCACTATCCTTAATACCAAGTCACAATTAGGCAAATTTGAGAGTAAAGCAGAAGAAGGATTCTTTGTAGGATATTCCACTCAGAGTAAAGCATAGAGAGTTTTTAACAATGTCACTAGGATCATAGAAGAGAGTATGAATGTCTCCTTCAGTGAGAATAGGATCAATATTGCAGGTAATGGTCCTGATTGATTATTTGATATTGATGCATTATCTAAATCACTTTCTTTTGAGTATTCTACAGAAACAGTTGCAGGTGTTCCTACAACTGTTAGTGCAAATCCACAAACTGTCTCTAAGAGTTCTGAAACTGTTAGCTCAAGTCAAACAACTGTTGGTGAAAACAAAGCCACTGAAGACTTTGTAGTGATTCCTTTGTTTCAAAATGACTCTTCCAATGTTGTTAGTCCAATGAATGATGATGCAGAACCTTCAAAGGATATGGAATCTCCTGTTCTCCAACAAAACAATGAATCTATTAATCAAACAGTTGCAGATCAGGAATGTAATTCTTCTAGGAATGAGAGTGAATCTGAGATTGATCTGTCTAATTTAGGGAATGTACTGACTGAAGAAAACATCCCTACCTTAAGAATTCACAAGGATCATCCTATAGAGCAGATTATAGGTGATCCCATCACTCCTGTCAGAACTAGAGGTATGCGGCAAAGTGAAAATAGTGATGTGAATCTTGAACAGTTTGATGTGAATGCCTGCTTTTTATCTCAGATGGAACCAAAGAAAGCAGTAGAGGCTTTAAATGACCCTTCATGGGTGGAAGCAATGCAAGAAGAGCTCTTACAGTTTCAAATTCAGCAAGTTTGGAAGTTAGTTGAACTTCCAAGAGGCAAAAGAGCTATTGGCACCAAGTGGGTGTTCAGAAATAAGAAGGATGAGAGAGGGATATAATCAAGAACAAGGCTAGACTTGTTGCACAAGGTTATACACAAGAGGAAGGAATAGACTATGATGATGTCTTTGCACCTGTTGCAAGGATAGAAGCAATCAGACTGTTCCTTGCCTTTGCAAGCTATAAAGGATTTACGGTGTATCAAATTGATGTCAAGTCAGCTTTTCTCTATGGAACTATTGATGAGGAGGTATATGTGTGTCAGCCACCTGGTTTTGAAGACTCAAAGTATCCTGACAGGGTATATAGATTGGATAAAGCATTGTATGGATTGCATCAGGCTCCTAGAGCTTGGTATCAGACACTATCATCATATTTGCTTGAGAATGGTTTTAAGAGAGGCACCATTGACAAGACATTATTTACAAAGATTGTTAAAACAGAGATTTTGCTTGTTCAAATCTATGTTGATGATATAATCTTTGGATCCACTGATGACAGCCTGTGCAAGGAGTTTGAAGTCATCATGCATAAGAGATTTCAGATGAGTTCCATTGGAGAACTCACATTTTTCTTGGGACTACAAGTGAAGCAGAAGCCAACTGGTATATTTCTCAGTCAATCAAAGTATGTCAAAGACATTTTGGACAAGTTTGGCTATCAAGATGTGAAGCTGGCAAGTACTCCAATGGAAACACACAAACTGTTGGGAGCAGATCCTGAGGGGGAGGATGTAGACATACATTTGTATAGGTCTATGATAGGTTCTTTAATGTACTTAACTGCTTCTAGACCAGATATAATGTTTGCTGTGTGTGTTTGTGCCAGGTTTCAATGCAGTCCAAAGATGTCACACCTGTTTGCTGTAAAGAGAATCTTTAGATATATCAAAGGCCAACCAAAACTGGGTCTTTGGTATCCTAAGGATACACCTTTTGATTTGGTGGCATACTCTGATAGTGACTTTGGTGGAGCTAATGTGGACAGAAAATCAACCTCTGGAGGATGCCAATTCTTTGGCTCAAGGTTGGTTTCATGGCAGTGCAAGAAACAAACAACAGTTTCAACTTCAACAGCTGAGGCTGAATATATTGCTGCATTAAGCTGCTGTTCACAAGTGTTGTGGATCCGGAATCAGCTTCTGGATTATGGTATGTCTTTCTTGAATACACCTATTTATGTTGACAACACAAGTGCTATTAGCATTGTCAACAATCCAGTGAAGCATTCTAAAACAAAGCACATTGAGATGAGGTTTCACTTCATTAGAGATTGCAATGAGAAAAGGTTAATCCAAGTTATGAAAGTCCATACTGATGATCAGTTAGCTGATCTGTTCACTAAAGCTTTTGATGTGAGCAGGTTCAACTTTTAGATCTCCAATATTGGAATGATTAACATGGAATAACAGTTGTTTGTTTATCTATGTTTTCTCACTAACAGTTTGCAACTGTTAGTTTTATTGTCTAACAACTGTTTGAGTAAGTGTTCAGGGAACAGGTGTATGTGATACATCTAATAGTTTTCAACTGTTAGTACATGGTGTTCACAACTGTTTGACAAACGGTATGTTCATTTAAGGGGGAGTACTTCATTTCAATAACAGTTGACGTTTATTACAAAAAACAGTTCTCAACTATTAGCTCGTTATTTCCTTCAACTGTTAGTTTTGTTCAAAGGGTATTTTAGTCTTTGCAGAAACTCTGCGGAAGTTTGAATTGCATTTAATATTCGAAACATATATAAGCCATTCCCTCCTCACAGTTTCATTTACGCTTACTGAACTTCGATCAAACGCTAAAACCCTAGAATTTTGCTCTCAAATCGCAATGGCTCCCCTTCCGTTTGTCAAAGAACACAACATGCTTGCCTTCTTCTCGAAACCTGCTGATCTCAATGCTTTCCATGACATAATTGACTATCTATCAATGTCAACTCTCCACACTGCTCTCACCATCAATCCAACCATCTACACTTCTCATATCGACCACTTTTGGAAACATGCTACACTCCGAGAAGCTGATGGAGTGCAATGGATTGATTCAAATGTTGATGGTTTGACTGTTTCAATCTCTGAGGATACCATACGCCAACATCTTCAACTCAATGATCGCAATGGTGAGTTTTCTGATTCTGTCTCACTAGAACTTTTGCATGCTGAGTTGGTAAAACTTGGGTATGAGGGCCCTAGGGGAAAGGGTACCTTCTATAAGGGACAATTTTGCGTACACTGGAAGTATCTGATTCATACTCTCCAGCAGTGTATCAGTCCCAAACGAACTGGATGGAATGAGTTTCGAAGCAACATTGCATTGGCTCTAATCTGTTTAGCCAACAATCGTTGTTTTAATTTTTCAAAACTGATCTTCAATGGTATGGTAAACCATCTCGGGACCAAATATGGTCTCTTTTTGATGTACCCCAGATTTGTGCAAGTTTTGCTAAACTCTTTGTTGCCAAATCTCCAAAAACACAATAGGGTCATAATTCCCTCTGTTCATGTGGCCTCCACATTGAGCAAGTTGCTAATAAATGGCAAAAGCTTCTCTGGTGCCATAACCCCACCACTCTCTGCAATGGTGGAGTTTCTTTCAAGAAACAGAGCTGCTAGAGTTGAGCATGAAGCCCTACTTATTGCTACACCTCCAACTCTAGAACCCACAGCTCATGATACTCAAATATCCCCCTCTGCTACCTTGTCTCAAGCTACAACACAAGCCCCCACACTCATAACGTTTAAAAATAAAAAGAGAACTGTTGGTGCTCCTTCCACCACCGTCTCCAATCCCCAAACTGTTAACCCTGCACAGGTGCATTCACTTGTGCAGAATATTCAAAGGGAAACCATAGTGCTGTCTCCCAGGCACGATAAGGAGGTGATCACTCCACTAGAGGGTGATCATGTGGTTCTTGAGGCTGATGCTACTGTTTCATCCACAAGGGATGAGCAGGCCAGTGTTAACATTGCTAAGACCTCAACCACGGCAACAGAGGCTGGTCAAACAACTTCTGGAAATCCCCAGTACCAAGAACAAAGGGGTGCTGGTGAGGGAACTTCAAGGAGTGACCCACCAGTTCTATCTGCCGATGAAATGTTCACAGTGGCAACACTGGCTGACATTGAGGCAAGTATGAAACTTAAAGCATTGACGAATCCAGAACTTGTACCATTTTTTGCTGCTTTCCTTTATTTCAAGAAGAGGAACTCTTTACAAGACAAGCTCTAGGCCAAGCACAATGAGCTCATTATCAAGCAAGACAAACAGATCAAGTTTCTGTCAGATACATTGAAGAAGGCTACTGATGTCCTTCAAGCCCATGATCTAGTGCTCAAAAAGTCCACAACAAGTGCTAGAACCCCTTCTAAAACAGTTCCAATCAAAAAGGGGGAGAAATCTTTAAAGCCAGTGGTGATTCAACCAACAGTTGGTGAAACAGTTGTGCAGACTGAACAAACAGTTGCAGCTTCAGAGACAACAGTTGCTCCAATTCAACAACAAACAGCTGCTAGTTCTCAAACAGTTGAAGAAGAAGAAAGGCTGTCAGCAGTTGACAGAGTTTTGATAAACAAAATGATTATGACAGGAGATTATCCAACAACAGATGTTTTCAAAACATGGTCAAAGGTTAAGTAGAATCATCTGATTGAAATAGGTGCTCAAACTCTTGACATCAGCACATTCAAAATGGCTCAAAAGATAGATGATGGGTGGTTAGATGGCAAAGTCTCAAAACTGGACCCACTTGCACCTAAGCCAGGGTGTAAAGGCATTGCAATTATTGAAGGAAAGAAAGATGAAAGGATGCCCCCTGTGCTAGGTAAGGGAAAGGAGGTTGTGGTTGATATTCCTAAGCTAAAGCTCTCCAAAGAACAACAAGAAGAGCATGATCGTGAATTAGCACAAAGGCTGGATGCTGAGCTTAAGCAACAAGAATAGAAAGATCTTGAATTGGCTCAACAGCTTGCTGATGAATTCACTACTGAAATAGATGAAGAAGAAAAAGCAAAGAAAGCTGGTAAGGGAGTAAAAAGAGAAAGAGTTGTAAGGAATAAACCAGTTCCACTTCCTAAGCCAGCAGCTGAGAAGAAAAAGCAGACAGCTCAACCTCAACTGTCTCAACAATCCCAAACAGTTCAAACTAAAGCTGGTATGGTTCAAACCATCCTACAAGACAGACTCAGGGTGGATGTGGAAGAAAGAATAGATAAACTTGTGGCAGAGCAACTAGGCCAAAAATCTCACATCACTGAGTGGAGATTCGAGCTTCTAAGGATTGAAACTGGGAAGAAAGGGGTGACAATTGTCAGAGAACTAGAACCAATTGAAAGCTACTCTAGTTTTTTACATTTGATGGATAGTGTGACTAGAAGGGATATTCAAGAGATGTATGCATATGGAATAAGTCACTATCGGGAAAATGCAGAAATTGAAATCAGAGTTTTGATGAGGCACTTAACAAGTATATGCAATCCACTGGGAATAATGCCCATGTTGATAATTGATGAAGCCTTCCCAATAATTTCTATGAAAGTATATGACAAGTCAAGAGTATATCATATGGTGATGGGAAAGGGACAAACTCAGTGGTTTGATTTTGAGTTTGTTGATCATGGTAAAATAAAGCTTATGTATATGTTGAAAGCAAAGTTCTATGGCCCTGCTAACATGAAGGAAGATCTGATGAAGAGGGTGAAGGAAAGGTTGGAGCTCATAGAATCAAGTAAAAAGTAATTTTCTTTTTATGTTTTGATTCTAACAGTTTGACTTTGCATAATTAATGTTAATATTTTCTTTGCTAAGTTGATTTTTCTGTGGTTGAACCCTATAAAACAAACAACTTAAATGTATTGTTCAATACTTTAAGTTAGGGGGAGATTGTTGGGAAATTTGCTAAGTAATGGAAACTGTTGGACATGTTAAGGTAAAACTGTTAGAGGAAATTTGTGAAAACAATTGAAAACTGTTAGAAGTAATTATGGGAAAACAGTTGCAAACTGTTAAGTGAAGTATGAAAACAGTTGTGACTAACAGTTGTTGTGAGCATTACAACTGTTAGTACAAAGTTCAGAACTGTTAGTTCAAGTGTTTACAACTGTTAGAAGACCTTGAAGAGATGACTGTTAGAAGAAGACCAGAACTGTTTCATTCAACAAACAGTTTCTGTTGAGCTATTTATGGAAAATGCTATCTTCGTGGATCTGAAGTATATCTTTATCAAAATTTGAAGATTATCAAGATTATCTAGGAAGATAGAAGATTACCTAACTGTCAACTATTCAAGGAGCATCAAGAGTCTATAAATACTTGGAATAGTATATCGTATTAGAAGTACTTCTTGATTGGATTATTCTACGCTTTCATAGTTTATTGTTAATTTGCTTTCAGAAAGTGTGTTAGCCTCTAAGTTTCATTGAAACCTAAGAACAAGTTGTGTTCTTCGTCTAACAAAAGAGTTAGATTAGAGGTGTTGGTGATTATTGTAATCGTAATCGGTTTTTAATACATCTGGTGTTTGAAAGTATTTTATTGTGTTGATTAATTGAATTGTTCTTGTGTTAAACCTTAAACATCAATTAAGTGTGACTCCGCAACTTCTTAGTTGATTGTGATCAAACTGAAAGATTATCTTTATACAACTCTGATTTAATTCTCAAAGATAATTCTTGTTATTGATATTTGGTAATATCCGATCCTGACAGAAGAAGGAATTGATTATGATGAGACCTTTGCCCCTGTTGCTAGAATTGAAGCTATAAGGCTGTTCCTGGCTTATGCAGCATATAAATACTTCAAAGTCTATCAAATGGATGTGAAAAGTGATTTCCTGAATGGAAAACTTCAGGAGGAAGTCTATGTGAAACAACCTCCTGGCTTTGTAAGTTCAAAGTTTCCACATCATGTCTATAAGTTGGACAAGGCTTTGTATGGTCTTAAACAAGCTCCAAGAGCTTGGTATGATACACTGTCCACTTATCTAATATCCAAGAATTTCACTAGAGGCAGTATAGATAAGACACTCTTCTTTAAAAATAGCAAAGGACAGATAATTCTTGTACAAATCTATGTGGATGATATTATTTTCGGTTCAACCAATGAATCTCTGTGTGAGTGGTTTTCCAAAATAATGTCACAAAAGTACAAGATGAGTATGATGGGTGAGATGACTTATTTCCTAGGCTTACAGATTCAACAAAAGCCTGATGGAATTTTCATCAATCAAAGCAAATATGTTTTGGATTTGATAAAGAAATATGGTTTTGATTCAAGTTCAACCATGAGAACACCCATGACACCAGCTGTCAAGCTGAGTAAAGACTCAGATGGTAAGCCTGTGTGTCATTCTACCTATAGAGGAATGATAGGTTTATTACTCTATTTGACAGCTAATAGACCTGATATCATGTTTGCTACATGTGTTTGTGCAAGATATCAGGTAGATCTTAAAGAATCACATCTTTTAGCTGTGAAAAGAATCTTTAAGTACCTTAAAGGTACACCAAATCTACGTCTTTGGTATCCAAAGGATTCTGGATTTGAGTTAGTTGGTTTTTCTGATGCTGACTATGCTGGGTGCAAGTTAGATAGAAAATCAACCACTGGAGGATGTCAATTGCTTGGTGGTAAATTAGTAAGCTGGACTAGTAAGAAACAGAACTCAGTGGCTACTTCAACTGCTGAAGCTGAGTATGTTGCAGCTGGGAGCTGTTGTGCTCAAATCTTGTGGATGCAGCATTAGCTTCAGGACTTTGGGATGAGTTTCAAGAAAAGTCCTATCTTTTGTGATAACCAAAGTGCAATAGCCATCACTTACAATCCAGTATTTCACTCAAGAACCAAGCATATTGAAATTAGACATCACTTCATAAGGGACATCGTAGACAAAGGTAAAGTTGACATTAAATTTATCTCCACTGATGACCAATTAACAGATATCTTTACTAAGCCCCTTGATGAAAAGAGGTTTATGTATCTGCTAAGTAAATTTGGTATGCTCAACCCCTAGCTAAGTGTCTAAAATTTGAGTTCTCAGTTTGACAGAGACTAAGTGTCTTAAGCTGGGTGCACAGTTTATAAATAAGTTTTCATTAACTGATCTATATGTCAAACTGAATAATTAGTTCACACGTTTGGTCAGTTCCAAACATAATTCAACTACTCAGTATGGTTGAAATGTTAGTTTGAGTTAGTCTCGAACAAAATGACTAAGTGTCATTGAGTCTGAGCTATGTGCTTAACTCACACTGTGTGATTGGTTCACACGTTTGGTAAGTTCCAAACATATTTTACCTACTTAGTGTAGCTAAAATTACATGTTTAAGTCAGTCTTAAACATAAATGACTAAGTGTCATTGAGCCTGAGTTGTGTGCTCTACTCAAGCTGAGTATCAATCTCAAGCTGAGTGCTCCACTCAAGCTGAGTGCTTGAATCAAGCTGAGTGCTTGACTTAGACTGAGTAATATGTTTACTCAGCTTGGTGTGTCCAATCTATGAATTAATTACTAAGTGTTATTAATTTTTCTGTCCATACGCATTTGAATCAGTTTCAATTCGTATCGTATATCAATTGTGTATTGATATATTTACAAAGTGTTTATAATCTTATTGTTTGTTAATATTATTATTTTACACTTGTATCCGTTGGAAAATGATGTGTTTCTACCCTCTAACTGTTACATCAAGCCGTAATTTTTCGTCGTAACGGATTAAAAAGGGATTCCAACGGTAATTTTTCTCTCTCCTTGAAAAGGTATATATAACGACCTTAACCGCATTTTAGAGGTTTACGCTTCAACTTCTCATCTCTAAACCTCTCATCTGCCTATATACCTTTCAACAAATTTGCTACGTGCAATTCCCAGTTCCATCGACTTTGAAACCCTAACTCGCTCGGTGTGAAGATCATTGCTCAGTGCAACGAAATTAGTTACTCAGTGTAATCTGCAATTTCATCGATGGAAGGAACCACTCTCATTCTCAGTGATCGAATGGTTCGTGGTGCTGCGTTAAAAAACAACGGATTACCGCTGATCAAAATCAACAATCAGCGTGCATGTCTTGATATCCCTGCGAGGAAACAGAGGAGAGGATATGAAGCATGGGTTGCTTATATTCGGAAATGCCCTTTGGCATTTGCTTTCATTGGAGCGCCTGTTCACATCGTTCCACAGCACCTTTTGGAGTTCTGGTACACGTGCACATTCAACCAGAACAGAGGAGAGATCATTGGCACTGTTCTTAATGGCGATAGAACAGTGACCATCACGGTTCAAGGGCTAAGGGATGTTCTTCGACTCCCTGGTCAAGATATGTTCGAGCCCACCGTGACTCGACAAGTGGCGAGGTCAGTTCTACCTCAGATGGGTCACCCTCAAACTGAAGGGGTGATTAAGAAGGCCACTTTTCCTACCAGCTGGGGCTTTATGGTTTCCACAGTGGTACGTTCACTGGGAACGAAGGTTGGAGGCTTGGATCAGGTGAACGAGTTCGAAATGCAGCTACTGTATAACATGTTCTTTGATCGCCGTATCGACTATGCACAGCTCATTTTCAACGAGCTCAAGGTCCAAGTACTGAAGACCACCAGGGATCTTCATGTGCCTTTCATAAGGTACTTGTCCCTGGTGATTGAAGCTGAGTTGGGGGACCTATATGAAGCTGGATGGGATGTGTTCCCTGTTCCTACTCTCAGTTCTAAGATGTTTTACAATGACATATTTCCTGAGCAAGAGGGTCTAAGTGGTCCAATGCTCTTGGTTGCTGAGGGAGCTTCATCGGAAAGTGTAGAAGAGGAATCAAATCAAGGGGGAGCTTCTCAAGCTGACACAGAAGTTCAAGCTGAGCACTCTGCTCAGGCTGAACCAGTCCACACTGAAGCAAACTCTGGTAAGACCTCTCCACTTTCTTTTTCTTCTCACTTTTCTCCATCTACCTTTGGAGATAAGACTACAGTGGAACCATCTCAGTTTAACCTATCTCCACCACCTTCATTCCATCTACAATTCCAATCTGAAGCCACCCCTAGTATGCCCACTACTGCTAGGGAGAATATCCATACATACCAAAGAAAAACTGCCAAAGGTGGTGCCACTGCTAAAGGCATCACTGGAGCTGAGATCACATTGATCCCTCCGGCAGGAGTTGAGGGGGAGACGCCTACTCTCAAGGTGTCAACCTTAATGCTCTTTATAACCCAACAGCCTAAACCGGGTGTGGTGTCTACTCAGCCCACACTTACTCGTGCCATGGGAGAGCCTACTTCTGTGCCTGAACAGACACATTCAGGTTACATTGAACATATGACCAATCCCCAGGGTCAATCACCCCCTCTATACCCAAAAGCCAACCACCAACCCATACACTTCACGTCTCGAGCCCTATTCGTTCTATTCATTTCTCACACTCTAGTGCACGACCTGTCAATGTTTCATCTTCAAACCAGGATGAATCACAGGGTCCAAACTCTGGTGCACATGAATTTGAGGGTCAACACCAACCTTTGGATGATGCACCCAAAGACTCTCCTCCAAAAGAAACTGCTTCCTCAGGCATCCAGCAGATGAAGGACTACATTGCTGCTCAATTTGGTCTGTTCCACCTAAAGCAGAAGAAGCATAAACGTCACATCTATCAGAGGCTTGCGAAGCTGACAGAGGATATTAAAGAGATTGCCTCTACAGTTGCTGTACTCCAACAACAAAGGACTTCAAACCCTATTGATGATGACAAAAAGGGGGAGAAGGTTCAAGCTGATACTGAAGCTGAGCTAGTTCGAGCTGAAGCTGAAGCTCTTCTAGTTCTAGCTAAAGGAGCAGAGAGGAAGACTCAGACTGAGGGGGAGTCAGAAATGAACAAAGAGGAACCTGCAACTAAAAAGCAAAAAGTGATAGAATATGAATCTGAACCTGACAGTGTTTCTAAAACTGAGGAAGAAAGAGAAGAGGATAAAGCCACAAGGCTTATGATTGAAATGCTTGAACAGGAGGAAGCCAATGAGTTGGGCATTTCTCTTGAAGAGCTGAGAAAGAGAAAAGAGAAGGAAGTAAAAGACCAAGAAAAAGAAAAAGAAAGAAAAGCTTTGGCACAAGCTGAAGCTACTTACACTTGTCCAAGATCTGATCCTATTTCCTACTCAGATGTAGAATTGCAAGAATGTTACTTTCGAAGGAGCTTCAACAAAGAGATCAGAGGATTGACATTGAGCAGAGCAAATGGAGCCATCATTCTCACTTTTGAGCTAAGTGACAAATCAACTGTGGGAGTGAACCTGAGATATGTTTACATGATGGGTTACATTGAATGGCAAAGAATAATGATGCTGCTCAGGAAGTTCAAACGGAGCCAAATCAAACAAGAAATTCAGTCTGAGGTCTATAAGTTGATTGCTAGAGCTGAAGAACTGAGGTATGTCCCAGTTCCTGGTCTGCAGTGGGAAAATTTGTTCGACATGCCTGTAGGAGTAGAATTCAGAGAAAATCAAAGCATCAACACTCCTATTCAAGGCTTCATGTTTAACGATCAGGCAGGTAATCCCAGTTTTATTAAGCTAAATGAGATTTGTTATCTAAAAGTTGAGGATGCCTTGAGAATAAGAAACTGTTGTGGAAATAAGGAGTCAAATCAGTTAATAAAGTATAAGCTGAATAAACTCATTAGAGGACAACAGAAGGAACTTCAGGGAAACGATGAAGCTGAAAGACTGTTAGATGAGATCAATAAAGAGATCATCATCTGGGAGCTTCTACATCCTGAGTTCATCAAGTAAATTAGTTCTACTGTAAATATTAGATTAGTTCTAATTTTGTAAGCACTTAGTGTGAATGATCTATGTGATCAACAACTTTTGTATTATGATCAGTTCTATTAATACAAATATAAAGTTTGATATGTTCAACTGTACTATGATGTGTTCATAGCTATAAGTCTGATAAGTTCAGCTTAATGAATAAATGATAAGTTCTTATTCATTAATATAATTAGTTGGCGTGTTCAACTAAAAATTGGTGTGTTCCAATTTAAATTGATAAGTTCAATTAATATTGATATGTTCATAAATATTTGATCAGTTCAAATAATAAAATCTTAATAAGTTTAAGATTTAAAACATAATTCTGTTAAACAAACTTAAGAACTGTTTGTTGGTTTTGTCATCATCAAATAGGGGGAGTTTGTTGGGAAAATGATCTCATCAGTTTGAATTTGATGAGACAAAGTTAAGTTTGTAAGATGAGTTCTACATATAACTTAAACAAAATTATGAAGCTTAGTCATACTGAACACTTAGAGTGATTCAGACTGAGTATAAGTTGAATATAAGTTGAGCATATGTTGATCAGTTTATATTATACCTTAGTTTGTATATTAATATGTTTAATAATCTGTGTATGTCACATAAGGTATATATCGAGTAATCAGCTTGATGTGTTTCAAGCTGAGTGACTCAGCTCAAAAGCAGAGTCAGCTCGACAGAGTTGCTAAATATGTTTTAGTCAACTAAGTTAGACTTCTAAGGATGAGTTTATCAATGTACGTGTTAGTTCATGTATGAATTCGGATTTGTTCTCGAAGAACTCAGCTTGATGAGTTTCAAGTTGAGTAACTCAATCCGAGTGAAGAACTCAGTGTAAAGATAATTTAAATATGTTTTAAATTCATCTTTATCTCTCTCTATATCTACGGCGCGGATAAGAAGACTTCAGAATCAAGATTGAAGATAGAAGATTCAAGATTCAAGATTCCAGATTATCCGAGAGTTAGTTAGCGAATTAAGTTGAGTCTTAGTTTGTTAGGAACCGTAGGCACAGGATTATAAATACTTATCTTCTGATAAGTTTAGAGGTACGACTTTCATACAAAAACAACTAAGTGTTGCAGAGCCAAACCTCACATCACCGTATGTGTTACGAATCTTGATTACTGTTTGTCAGTTCAACGTGATCAAGAAAAACTCACAGATTGCCCAAGTGTTCGTGTGTTCAAACTATCACATCAGTTGTGATATTGGTAAGTTGTCAATTTGTGTGAAATCCTGTTTAGAGAGTCGTCAGTATCTATAATCATAAGTTGATTATAGATAGCTAAGTTTGAGAGACTGAGATATTTATATTAGGTGCTTATATATCAAGAGTTTCTTACTTGATAGTTATTGTAATCATCTTCTTATTCAAAGCATTGTAATCATCTTCTTAACAAAAGCTTTCGATTGATTGTGGCTTGATTTACTGTGTGTAACACTTTTATTTGATTTGTTTAATTTCCGCAGAAAGTGTATTCAACCCCCCTTCTAGACACCTGTTGCTTGTTGTTACTCTCTCATACAAGGGACCAACAACCATCATAAGTAAAATTGATAGGTTGTCCTTAGACCTGAGATATTTGGTTTGGGGCACAGTAACTACTGTACTTTAGCGCGTTCTAACGTCACGCCGTAACAGGATGATTATGAGGGGCATGTCGAGGGGCAGCGGAAGCCGTGTGCTCAAATTGCAAATAGTCAAGATGGGATTTGCACCTCCTTTTCAGGAGAGATGTTTCAGGGCCCCTCGACGATTGAGACTACTTAAAATGTGTAGCCGCGCTCGGTTAGCATTATAGGTTTCATTCGGTAAACCGTAACTGCAGAGTGTCGAGATCAGAGTAGATAAAATCTGAGTATTTAGAAGAAGATCCCTGCTCCATGTCTAATACTCACATTACGGAATATGGCAATGGAAAAGGAAAAGCCTGGATAATCCAAGGTGTGGATTATATCTCTAGATATAAGAGATCTTATAGTCTGGTTAACCTAAGTATCTGGCTAGGGACATCCTTAGGCCAACGGTGTACAAGGAGTGTTACTTATCATGCACAAGTGGGAGTCTGTTAGATTATGTGCAGAGATAGATAACACGTGTAATCGTGTCCAATTCTATGAGACACTAAAGGATCACATTGCTACACACCCGTTTAGAACCATTTGGATTTTTTCCATGTTATATGTGTGGAATAATTAATTAGTTAATTAATTATTGAGAAGGAAAAATAATTATAATTATTTATTATTTTTAAAGGAGAATTTAATTATTAGTTTAAATATTTATTGGACCAATTAATTAATAATTATTAATTAATTAGAAAGATCAAAGGGTGTTTTCAACAATTAAGTAATAGTTTAATTAAAGATGGGCTTTAATTAAACGGGCTTGGGCTTTAATAAGGTTTATAATATAAATAACCTTTTAAGCTTTAAGGAATCACATAAGAAAACAATTGCTACAAGATAAACCTAGCCTCCTTTCCTTCTCCCTCTGCGTCGACTTCGAGAAACACCCCTAGGGGGTTTCGGCCTGCGTCGCACAACACACCTACATGCGCTGTTCTTGCGTGATAGTTTTTGGTGATATCTTGTGGCGGTCTAGCAGCCTGTTCGAGGTGGTGCAGCAGCGGTGTTCTACCTTTAGCTATCTGGATTAAAGTTTCAAGATTTTTGATGAAAGGTATTGTTGGAGTATGCCCACTAACACACGTACGCCAATTGATCACTACCGATGATGTATGGGCCTATCGGGTCACACGCCGGGGTTTGATCTTGACAACAACCTATTAGGGAGGGTTAGAAATGAATAATTAAAGATGGTTGGTAATCTTGTCAGGGTTAGCGACGCTAAACCCTGCTGTCGCTAAATCAGCCGCGTTAGCGGCGCTAACTTTAACTGGTTAGCGGCGCTAACTTTGGGCGGTTAGTGGCGCTAACTCGTCTGACAGATTACAACTTTATTCCTTCACCTCCACTCTCCACCAATGCATGTGGATTACCTTTTTCTCTTTATGGCCGGCCTTGGGAGCTCCAGGGGGCTGATTGAGGATTATTAAAAGGCACATGCATTCTCTCATTTCTTCTTGATGCACTTGGTAAAAACACACACACACAAAAGAAAACTATGGAGTTGTTCTTGTGAGTGTGAGAGAAAGAGCACAAGAGAGGAGAGTTCCTGGAGGAATAGGTTGGAGTTCATGAAGAGTATCTTCATAGGTGAAGGATACTTGGAGGGGTGCTAGTACACCAAGATCACGGTTTTTCCCGGGGTTGAGTTCGATAGTGAGAAGAAGGTTTTACTTGCTTGGATTCGTGATCTATACCAGCTCCAGGGGACTTCAAGGGTACATTTCTCTCTACTCTTCTCTTTTAGTTACATTTCTTAGTTATAGAGATTGGTACACATTTGGGGTTCCTTTTGTGGTTTTGTTTTGCTTTGAAAATTCCGTTTTTGTACTTGCATGCTTCCGCTGTGCCAAACCCCGAACCCCAACAGTGGTATTAGAGCCACATATACACTAGATTTGCACTTGGTGGCTTGAAAAATCCAAAAAATGTGATTTTTGGTTCTGTCCAGGGTTTAGCGGCGCTAACCTGTCTATGTTAGCGGCGCTAGACCGTCCGTAGCGGCCACAAAGCCGTCTCGCGATAGCGGCGCTAAACTGGAGTTAGCGGCGCTAACCCCGTACTGGCAGATTGCATGTTTTGCCTTAAATCAATTTTGTTAGATTTTTGAGCTTTTTGTACTTTCTGGAATTGTTCCAGAATTTGAGATGTGTTTTGTTTAAGTTGCCTTATGTCTTGGTTGGTGTATTTATATGTGGATTAACATTATGTCATGAAAATGGTTAATTGCATATACTTACATTATGTATATATGAATATGGAATTTTGACTAGTTTAAGGTTCCTAATGCATATGTACATAGGATTATTTGTGCCTTGAGTGATTAGATAATCTTAACCAAGACATATATGATTTGCATGGTTTTTGTGTGGCACACCATGTATTAGATTTGTTGTATGTGGTTGTAATATTTATGTCTGGTAACGATTGAGCCTTAAAGACCTATGTGATGTGTTTGGTTGTGTAAATTAATTTATTCATTCATTTGGTGGATTGTACCACAATGGTTTGTAATAATTTAATTTTATTCGGTTTGTATATTTAACGGCTTGCATGCCGACTTCTATTCTTTGTAATTTGTAGTATTAGCTTAGAATAGAGAATTGTGGCTTGCATGCCATTTCCTTTTAAATTTGTAATTTGTAAAAGGAGAACCGAAGCAACCAACAAGGACCATGGAGGATGTCTTGGCAAGCTTGGATCCGGAGGTCGGTAGGAGACGCAATGGATCAAGTGGGAGGAGCACACATCAAGTCATTCGGAATATGTCCTTAGATGACTTAGTCTTGCCCGTTGGCTCACGGGTAAGACGCATAGGGTTTTCGACTCGTTACCGGACTTGTATTATATGCGTGGTTGGTTTTATTTTGTATTATTTCTTGCATGGATGTTTAGTATCTTCGCATGCTAGAAAATTTTTCAAAATAATAAAACCAAAGAGTTTTAAAATTAGTTTACAAACTCCGCACGCCACATAGACAAGAATTGATTAAAATCGTTTTAACCGGCAAAAACAAAATCCTGTTTTTCAAAATTGTAAATCTCACGCCATCCGTAAGATGACACCACCCGAATCTAGTGAAGCAAGATCGGGTGTCGAGCTCTAGCCCAGTCGGTTTTGTGTAACTGTGTGGAAGGTGCGTGTGGCAACTCGCAAGGGTCGGTTGTCGAGCTCTAGCCGAGCCGGCCATTGGGCTAGAGTACCACCGTGTATCTTGACGGTTGATTTGCAATTCCAAGACTTAAAACGCCTTGGTGGTTGTCGAGCTCTAGCCGAGCTACCAAAGTGGATTAATGAGGAATGGTGTGAAAGGGATCAAACATGCCAAATGGGTGCTATGAGTACCTAGGATCCCGCAAGTGGCTAAGAGTTGCCATCCCGGATTGCAATTGGTAAATTGTTTACCTACCTAAAATAGCTCCATGAAGTGATCCGCGGCAAAACCGTCATGCATTGGGGTATTTTGAGGTTCTTAGCCCTTGTTAAGATAATTTGGTTTTCTTAAATCAAGTGGGTATTATTTTAACGAGGATTATATCGAAACTTATTAAAACTTGTAGTCTTATTTTAGATGGCAAATCTTAACGACACTACATCAAAACTATCATTTCGTTTGTTCCTGGAAAAGGAGAGACTCATAGGAGTGAACTTCGTTGACGGGTATCATGTGTTAAGGATTGTCCTTTAACACAAGTCAAAGTTGCACGTCCTTGAGGAGCCTCTTTCGGAGCCACCTGCTACCAATGCGAACTGTGTAGGACTTCATGTACAACACAAAAACGCAACGGAAGCAAAGATTTACACCAAAAATTTCTTGAACTCCATAGAATGGTATAAACTTGATACAACTTGCATGCAACCAAAAACAAACAAGAACAAAGGTAGAAATGGTGTTATACCTTCCTCCTTAGCTCCTAGCTACTGTAGAGAAGATTGTTTTCGGATGGGATGAACTAAACTTGAAGAAAACGCCTCCAAGCACTTCCACCGAAGTTATACACCAATGAAACTTCTACCTTGTGCTAGCAATGCAAGTTACCAACAATCACCTCTTGATTTGATGCACTTGCTTCAGCCCTTGACTTCTGGAAACACTCACAAATCCTCACAAGAACTCTTCTTTGAAGCTTGAGTGTGTAAGTATGTGAAAAGGACAAAAGGTCCCATGGTTACAAAGGCATCAGCCTTATATAAGCCACAAAACTGATATGTTCTATTCTCTAGCCGGCCAAGAAGTTGACTCCCATTGGACCACCATCATCAAGCCAATGAGAATCAAGTGCCACTTAGTTTTCCGGGCATCACGACCCCTCACGGGCTCTCACGGCCCGTGAAGCTTAAAAGCTCCACGGCCCGTGCCGTGTTTTTTACAAGTCGTAGAGGTATCCGTGGCGCAATTATCCTTCACGATCCCCTTCATGGCCCGTGAAGGACCGTGAAGCCACTCTGGTCCACGAGCCATAATTCTCGTGTAAGGACTCGTGGGGGCACCTTGCTTCACGACCCGTGGAGCATCCTTCACGGTCGTTAAGCTTAGGTCAGCTGGAATTTGACCATTTTGACCGGCTGTTTTCACATAGGGCTATTTGGGTAGAAGCTAGGTGTATGACCCAATAGGCCCGTACATCATCGGCAGTGATACGGCATACGTGTGTCAGTGGGCATACTCCAACAAACTCCCACTTGCACATGACGCACCGTATCCATATGTATCACAGACAGAGAGCGGCCTCTAGCAAGACATCTCTGCCCCCAAGTCAGTACGGGGTATGTCATCCCTGACAAGTACCAAATCACAACCAAAAAGTTTGAGATGGTCCTATAGATAAGTGATCAATCATCCCTTTGTTCACGATATCCATGTGAAGGCGAGACATGGTACAAAGTCATTCTCAGTACTTCACGATTATGTTTCTCGATCAAGATTAGTGGTGACCAAAACATACGAGTTACAATCGATTACTCAAATCACTGCACACTCGAGCACGGCCATGCATTTTGGTGTCAGCTCCCAATCATAAAGGGGCCCAGGAATATCTCTCTAAACAGAGGAACAAATTCCTTTGACTACATTGCCCACCACATTGACCATACTTTGCCCAACTACTCCCTTTATAACAGCCAGTTACGGACTGCATTTGAAAACAATCAGAACAAAGCAAACCAAAGTGATGCAGACACATGCATCTCCAGTCTGAGGATGAAATGATATTATCATCCTGATCCACTCATGACTAGTACCACAAAGTGGAGTCAGGTGTGGGTCATCCAGTCACTTCAAACCCCTCTCAAGTACAAGCGAAGTATTGCGTCCCCGTGTTCCAATCACCATTGGACACATGACCAATCACTTCCCTCAGTCTTCTTTCAGACTTCCTTCCCATGAAGAATGACTGACTGTGGACATTTAGAATGTAAAACATTCAGGGAAGAATAAAACATGCTAAGTTGGAACGCAGTGAAGATTTAAAGTAGTATCCGCTACTTGCGCATTATCAAATCTCCATTTAATAATCGATAAGTACAATAAATGCAATACTGCTCAATGTTACCAAAAGGTAAATACATCAAATACAATAACCAAACAATACAAGATACAAACTCAAACAAAATCGCTAGCAAATCTAATACCAATAGCACGGGTGTGGGCGTCGTGCTTTGCTTGCGATAACGGTTTAGTGAACGGATCCGCCACGTTGCTATCCGTGTGTACTCTGCTGATGACAATATCTCTACTCTCGACCACGTCCCGGATATAATGATATTTCCGCGGAATATGTCTCGTGCGTCGGTGAGATCTAGGTTCCTTTGCTAATGCAACCGCACCCTCGTTGTCACAGAAAACCTCAACAGGGTCAGAAATGCTAGGAACCACTCCCAGATCAAGGATGAACTTCCTCATCCATACAGCCTCCTTTGCAGCTTCACTTGCCGCAATGTACTCAGACTCGGTCGTGGAATCAGCCACCGTGTCTTGTTTGGAGCTCCTCCAGGAGATAGCACCACCGTTTAACAGGAACACGAACCCCGATTGAGATCGGCAGTCATCGCTGTCGGTTTGGAAGCTGGCGTCAGAGTAACCAGTTACTCTCAGCTCCTCTTCCCCACCATATACTAAGAACATCTCCTTAGTCCTCCGAAGATACTTGAGAATGTTCTTCACCGCTGTCCAATGTGCCTCACCAGGATTTGCTTGATATCTACTTGTTATACTTAATGCACAAGAGACATCAGGCCTAGTACATAGCATGGCGTACATGATCGAGCCTATTGCCGAAGCATAAGGTACTCCCCTCATTACTTACCGTTCCTCAGGGGAACTCGGGCATTGAGTCTTACTCAATACCAAACCATGTGACATAGGTATGAACCCCTTCTTGGAGTCCTCCATCCTAAACCTCTTTAGGACCTTGTCAATATATGTACTTTGGCTCAAGCCTATCAACCTGCGGGATCTATCTCTATAGATTTTAATCCCAAGAATATAAGCTGCATCTCCTAGATCCTTCATTGAGAAACAACTCCCTAGCCAGGCTTTTACACCTTGCAAAGTTGGGACGTCGTTCCCAATTAGCATAATATCATCCACATAAAGGACCAGGAATACAACTATGCTCCCACTAGCCCTGATGTATACGCATGGCTCATCCTTGCTTTTAGAGAAGCCAAACTCTTTGACCTATTAATCAAAGCACAGGTTCCAGCTCCGAGAGGCTTGCTTAAGCCCATAAATGGATTTCTTAAGCTTGCAGACTTTATCCGGGAACTCAGGATGTACAAAACCTTCAGGCTGTGTCATATACACCTCCTCTGATAGTGTTCCATTAAGGAACGCTGTTTTGACATCCATCTGCCAAATCTCATAGTCATGAAATACGGCAATGGCCATGAGTATCCGGATAGACTTCAACATTGCCACCGGAGAAAAGGTTTCCTCATAGTCTACACCATGAGTTTGCGTGAAACCCTTAGCTACCAGTCGGGCTTTGAAGGTGTCTACCTCGCCATCTACACCGATCTTCTTCTTGAAGACCCATTTGCACCCGACGGGCTTACACCCTGGCACAGGATCTACCAAGTCCCAAACCTGGTTATTGGCCATAGATTTAATCTCGGATTCCATTGCCTCTTTCCACTTGGTAGACTCAGGGCCCACCACAGTGTCCTAGTATTTGGTAGGTTCATCAGAAACAACTACCATGTCGGTGCCCTCAGATATGTTAAAACCATATCTCTCTGGCTCATGCCGATTTCTACCAGATATTCTTAGAGGTAATGGATCTACATCATTATCTCCAGCATCATCATGCTGAGACTCAACCGTTGCCGGTTGTGAGCTAGTTCCAACATCAGGTTCTACATCGGTATGCTCTCGAATTTCTTCTAGATCAATCTTACTCCCACTAGCCCTCTTGGATACCAGCTCCCTTTCTAGGAAGACCACCCTTCGAGCAACAAATACCTTGTTCTCCGAAGTTTTGTAAAACAAATATCCAATAGAACTAGCAGGATAACCAATGAAGAAACACCTTTCGGCCCTGGGCTCCAACTTGTCCTCTACCTCACGTCTCACGTAGGCAGGACATCCCCAGACCTTCAAATATGAAATGGATGGAACCTTTCCATGCCATATTTCATACGGTGTTCTCTTAACCTTCTTTGTTGGTACGAGGTTAAGGATCCTACCAGCTGTTTCGATAGCATAACCCCAAAATGTAATGGGAACTTCCGTGTGACACATCATAGACCGAACCATATCCAACAATGTTCGCTTCCTCCTCTTAGCAACACCATTTAATTGAGGCGTTCTAGGAGGTGTTAATTGCGAGACAATCCCACAATCTCAAATATGGTCTCGAAATTCGTAACTAAGATACTCTCCACCTCTATCAGATCTAAGCATCTTAATCCTTTTCCTAAGTTGATTTTCTACTTCGTTTTGATAAGTCCTAAACACCTCAAAGGTTTCGGACTTTTGTCTCACCAAGTAGACATACCCATATCTACTATAATCATCAATAAAGGTTACGAAGTAGTGGGAGTGATATCTAGTGGCATGCTTGAACGGACCACACACATCAGTGTGAACGATATCCAACAAGTCTTTCGCCCTCTCACATTCACTGGTGAAGGGTGCTTTGGTCATCTTGTCCAATAAACAAGATTCGCATACTTCATTAGACCCGTGATCAAATGATTCCAATATCCCATCCGCTTGGAGCTCTACACTCCCAATCTTCTCTACAGGGACAACCGCCTTGTTTCCCATCACGAGATACAGCTCTCCACTAACCAGGTCCCTACTTCTTGTTAGTACCTGCACATTATTACAAACGTGAGTACCACACCCGCTGTCAAAAACCCAGGCGTTAGAAGTAGAAGTGTTATGGAGTTCAATCATGTACATACCGTAGGCAGCGGCACCTTTAGATCTCAATCTCTTGAGCTCCTCCGTGTACTTGGGGCAACTACGCCGGTAGTGACCCTTTTCCCCGCAGAAGAAGCAAGTTGCCTCTTCCGGTGAGGTGGCAGCGGTAGCCACTTGTTTCCCCTTCGCCTCCGTGGTTGGGTTAGGCTTAGGCTTCGGTGATCCCACCTTGGCCTTCCCCTTTCCCTTCCCTTTAGAGGCCGAAGTGGGTTGCTTCCTCTTCTTGCCACCCTCATTGATCATAAGGACGGCGGTGGAGGAAGATGGCTTCATCTTGGCCATGTTAGACTCGGCGGTCTTCAACATGCCATGAAGCTCAATTATGGTCTTATCCATATTATGCATATGGAAATTCACAATGAAGGGCCCATAAGATGGAGGCAAGGATTGGAGGATTATTTCAACCGCCAACTCCTTCCCCATTGGGAACCCCAACTTCTCCAGCTGATCCACATAGCCCTTCATACGAAGGACATGTGCACTCACGTTGCCGCCCTCCTGCATCCGGCAACCAACAAAGGCTTTCACGTATTCGAACAACTCTTGCCTCGCTTGCATCTGGAACATGTCCTTCAGCTGCGTTATCATGTCATACGCACTCACAGTCTCGAATTTCCGTTGCAACTCGGGACTCATGGTCGTAAGCATGAGGTAGGTTACGTCATTTGTGTCCTTGACGCGCTTTTCATACTCGTCTTGGATAGCCCTCGTTGCATTGGTAGCAAGGGGATCCGGAAGAATAGACTCCAAGACCTCCATCTTCATTTCGTGGCGTAGGATAATTCTCAATGTCCTAAACCAGTCCATAAAGTTCGGTCCTTGAAGTTTCTCCTTCTCAAGGAAAGGTCGTAGCGACATGTTTGCGGTGTTGGTGTTGGTGCTAGTAGATGCCATTCTACAAGCAGAATACGAAGTTTGGTTAGTTTGACGTATTAGAATCCTCGTTAAATAATTACCCTCTTGTTTATAAAAACAAATTATATTAACAAGGGCCAAGAACCTCAAAGTACCCCAATCCATGACGGGTTTGCCGCGGATCACTTCATGGAGCTACTTAGGCCGGTAAACATTTTACCGATTGCAATCCGCGATCGCAACTCTTAGACACTTGCGGGATCCTAGGTACTCATAGCACCCATTTGGCATGTTTGATCCCTCCACACCATTCCTCATTAATCCACCATGGTAGCTCGGTATGGGCACGACAACTACCAAGGCGTTTTAAGTCTTGGAATTGTAAATCGATCATCAAGATACACTGTGGTACTCTAGCCCAATGGCCGGCTCGGCTAAGCTCGACAACCGACCTTGCAAGTTGCCACACGCACCTTCCACACAGTTACACAAAACCAATCTCGGCTAAGCTCGACGACCGATCTTGTTTCACTAGATTTGGGTGGTGTCATCTTATGGTTTCCGTGTGATTTACTTTTGAGAAAAAACGGGATTTTGATTTCTCCGGTTAAAACAAATTTTAACAAATTCTTGTTGTGGCGCGCGAGGTTTGTTAACCAATTCAAAACTCTTGGTTTAATTTATTTTGAAAAGTTTTCAAGCTTGCGAAGAACTAAACAACCAAGCAAGAAAAATAAAATAAATAAACAACCAAGCATAGCAAATATATCCGGTAACGAGCCAACCCTATACGTCTTGCCTGTGAGCCAACGGACAAGACTAAGTCATCTAAGGACAAACTCCGAATGACTTGATGCGTGCTCCTCCCACTTGATCCATTGCGTCTCCCACCGACCTCCGGATCCAAGATTGAGCAAAGACACCTTCTCCCGGTTCTCCTATGGTTGTATTCGGTTCTTCTTTTACAATTTTACAAATTTAAAAGGAAATGGCGTGCAAGCCACGAAATCTATTCTAAGCTAATTCTGACAATTACAAAGAATAAGAAATCGGCATGCAAGACGTTAAATATACAAACCGAATAAATTAATTAATTATTACAAACCAAATGTGGTACAAACCACCAAATGAATGAATAAATAATTACAACCAACCAAAACACATCACATAGGTCGTAAGGCTCAAGGTTACCGGATTTACAAACAGCCACAACAAACAACACAGTGTGCCACACCAAACCGTGTAAAATATCCCAACTAGATTTATTCCAAAACTACCTAAAACACTTAAAGCACGAATGAATAAATCTTGTACGTATGCATTAGGAATTCCAAACACTTTGAAAAACCATATTCATACATACACAACATAAATATATGCACGTGCGCGTTATTCATGCCAAAACCGCCCGATACATATAAATATGTGAGTTAGGATATTATGGGGTTTTCTAGATGGTCAAAAAAACAAGTTAATCTACTGGAAAATCCAGAATATTGGCCAAAACATTTTTATAAAGTTTTTCTTTTAAAAAGGGTCAAAAAATAATTTCCAGACGTCCTTCACGACCATTGGTCTTCACGGCTTCTCACGGCCCGTGAAACCAGTGCGTCTCACGACTCGTGAAAATTTTCAAAAAACCATTTTCACGACCCCAACCCCACACTGAAGTCGTGTAGGCTTCACGACTCCGTGAAGATAAAACCTCCACGGCCCGTGAAGACCTTCTGGACAGAATGTCCAGCTTTGCATAAAAATGATTTTCAGGCCAAAATGGTGCATGCAATGCATCAAGATGTCTCTGATACCAGTGTAGGACTTCATGTACAACACAAAAAACGCAACGGAAGCAAATATTTACACCAAAAATTTCTTAAACTCCATAGAATGGTATAACCTTGATACAACTTGCATGCAACCAAAACCAAACAAGAACAAAGGTAGAATTGGTGTTATACCTTCCTCCTTAGCTCCTAGCTACTATTGAGAAGATTGTTTTCGGATGGGATGAACTAAACTTGAAGAAACGCCTCCAAGCACTTCCACCGAAGTTATACACCAATGGAACTTCTACCTTGTGCTAGCAATGCAAGTCACCAACAATCACCTCTTGATTTGATGCACTTGCTTCAGCCCTTGAATTCTGGAAACACTCACAAATTCTTACAAGAACTTTTCATTGAAGCTTGAGTGTGTAAGTAGGTGAAAAAGACAAAAGGTCCCATGGTTACAAAGGAATAAGCCTTATATAAGCCACAAAACTGGTCTGTTCTATTCTCTAGCCGGCCAAGAAGTTGACTCCCATTGGACCACCATCATCAAGCCAATGAGAATCAAGTGCCACTTAGTTTTCCGGGCTTCACGACCCCTCACGGGCTCTCCCGGTCCGTGAAGCTTAAAAGCTCCACGGCCAGTGCCATGTTTTTTACAAGTCGCAGAGGTATCCGTGGCGCATTTATCCTTCACGATCCCCTTCACGGCCCATGAAGGACCGTGAAGCCACTCTGGTCCACGAGCCATAATGCTCGTGTAAGGACTCGTGGGGACACCTTGCTTCATGACCCGTGGAGCATCCTTCACGGTCGTGAAGCTTAGGTCAGCTGGAATTTAACCATTTTGACCGGCTGTTTTCACATAGGGCTATTTGGGTATAAGCTAGGTGTATGACCCAATAGGCCCGTACATCATCGGCAGTGATACGGCATACGTGAGTGGGCATACTCCAACAAGCTGGGCCATTAGATACGCATGGGAAAAGCGTGTCAGAGATACACAAGATGTTTCTTGTCTCATGTTGTCGACTATGAGCTGTGAGCTGCGGAAGCAACTCAAGCATTTGAGTGTGTACGACATGATTAACCGGCTAAAGGACATGTTCCCACAGAAGGTTAGACAAGAACTTTTTGAGTATGTCAAGGCTCTAGTCGGTTGTAGGATGCAGGAAGGCGGGGACGTAAGTGTTCATGTCCTTAAGATGAAGGCGTACATGTACCAAATGGAGAGACTTGGATTTCCCATAGGGAGGGAACTGATGGTGAACTTGATTCTCCAATCCCTGCCCACATCTTATCAGAAGTTTGTCATGGAATATCTCAAAGACAATATGGATTGGTCCTTAAGTGAGCTACATGGCATGTTAAACGCTGCTGAGTTGAACATGGCCAAGTGTAAGCTAATCTCGTCCACACCCGCTAAGAATACTAGGAAACAAAACCATAAGAAGAAGAAACTGACCTCATATGGAAAGCTTGGTTTGACTGAGCCTACCATAACCATGGAAGTTAAGGGAAATGAGATTGTGCCTCAAGATAACGTTCTACTCGGGGTAGTTTGCTACTTTGTGGGGAAATTGGAAATTTGCGCCGTCACGTCTGCCCTAAGTGCCTGAATGAGCTAAGTATCCTAAAGCGGAAGAATGTTAGCTCCTCGACTTCAGGTACATTCATGATTATACTCCATTGATCTTCTACTTCAATAGACTGGGTTTTGGAACGCTAGTCAAAACACTCACGTTTGTTACAAACTTGTTTGTTGCAAAGTGTAGGTGTTTATCTGAAGTAGGCCGATGATGCATGGAAAGCTAGAAGAAGTGAAAGGAAGCATAAGTGCTTGTCTCTTACTAGAAGGATTGGAAGAGTTGATCTTGCCATTACTACCGGCTAAATTATTACTTCATTAGATAGATGTTTTACGTCCTGCGTGGCAAGAAGCATTGTATCTTTTATGCTATTGATGACGATGAATATTACATTGAATTATGTTATTGTGGGTTTTAGAAATTTATTTCAAAGTTTATTCATGTCGTGGAATATGTAATAAGCTTTTGCTTAAGAAGTAATAATTTGATCATGAGTGTTTATTGATTAGTTATCCTTATAACATTGGTGATTTGACCATATAAACAAGATTAACATCACCAAGGTTCATGTGGAAAGGAACTTGGAATCTTTTGAATTCGAGTTATTAGTTGATGTTGAATCGTGCTTATAAAGTTAAATAACTATGACGTTCTTCACTAGTTGATGTGGGAGGAATAAAAGTTTGTTGGACTACGCTCGCACTTTTGTGTAAGGGCCGATCAAGCAAAGTCATAAGGATTAACTAAGTATAATTTGTTATTTTTACCTATGATGGTAGAAGAAAAGGGTATTAGAAAAGTGTTTAAAACCTGAGAGGTATTCAAAACTCACCCGTAACGAATTCATAACAAAAGAGGGAAAAAGGAAACTAAAATACTCAAATCTTATGAGATATTGAGATATAATAGATTCCTTGTTTATCATAATAATTATGGAAATGTCTCATAATTCACTTCTGCTAGGATACGTGTTTTACATGGATCGTCAAGTGGAGAAACGGAATATACTAGTTATGATTCCATTTGATGGCCTAAACTTAAGTAACCTGTCAGATGGGTGTACTTGAGTTGTAAAGGGCAATGTTCCTATATTACAACAAAGATGGTCAAATTAGCAACCATGGAGGTTAGACTAGAAAGACATTAGAAGAAGACATTGCAATACAAATGTTATATGATCTTCACAACTCTTCTGACACTGACCCATCAAACATGCCCTCAAGTACTGCTATACCTATTCTAAGTGATGTTGATTCTGATTCTGAAGATGAGCCGCATACTCCACCAGACAAGGGGTCGCAGGGTGAAAGTTCCTCCAATGATCAAACGTTAACATTTGAAGAGACACCCGTGGTTACAAATCTGGAAACTAATGTAGAGGCTCAGTTGCAGAAATCAAGTAGAGTTGATAGAAACCATCCTCCTGCACAAATTATTGGCGATCCGAACTCTCATGTTCAAACCAGGAGGCAAGTGGCTACACTATCTGGGTCTACTTCTTCAGACTCACCGGGATTAAAGCTGATGCAAGACTTCTCGGATCTGGGTGCCAATTTGGTTCAGTCTGTGGACTTCACACAATGTCTATGTTCAGGATTTCTCTCCCAGATTGAACCAAAGGATCATCTTGAAGCTCTCAAGGATGACTCTTGGATTAATGCTATGCAAGAAGAGTTGCTTCAATTTCAGAAATTAAATGTATGGCGCTTAGTGAACAAACCCAAGGGAGCTAAATCTTTTGGCTGCAGATGGGTTCTGAAGTGCAAACGAGATGATCAGGGGGTGATTGTCAGGAACAAGGCAAGGCTCGTTGTTCAGGGGTTCAGACAAATTCCTGACATCGACTACACTGATGTGTTTGCTCCAGTCGCTCGGCTGGAAGCAATCCGCTTATTTCTCGCCTTTGCTTCGCACAAATGGTTTAAAGTCTATCAGATGGATGTTAAAAGTGCGTTCCTGTATGGCGAAATTCAAGAGACTGTCTATGTGAATCAACCTCCGGGGTTTGTCGATCCGATCCATCCCGACAAAGTGTTCTTGCTGAATAAAGCGTTATACGGTCTTCATCAGGCACCTCGAGCATGGTATGAGACCCTCTCTCAATATCTGACTGATAATGGGTACCGGAGAGGAACCATCGACAAAACATTATTTATCAAAGGTGATGATAAAGACTTGATCTTGGTGCAAGTATATGTGGATGATATCATTTTCGGTTCTTCCAATCCGATTCTGTGTGAAGACTTTGCAAGGATTATGAAGGAAAAATTCGAAATGAGCTCAATGGGAGAGATGAAATTTTTTCTTGGACTTCAAGTGGAGCAGACCGAGGCCGGAATTTTCCTACATCAGTCGAAATATGTTGCGGATATTCTTGCCCGATTCGAAATGTCTACTGAAAAGCCTGCTGCCACACCTCTTCCAGTCAATCACGGCATGTCTCCAGATACTGAGGGGGAGTTGGTGAATGAGTCTCTCTACCGAGCGATGATTGGTTCCTTGATGTATCTCACTGCATCCAGACCAGACATCATGTTTGCTACGTGTCTGATGGCAAGATACCAATCCAAGCCCAATGTCAAGCACCTGATGATTGTCAAACGGATCTTTCGCTATCTGAAGGATGCTCCCAATCTTGGACTGTGGTACCCATGTGACGACAACTTTGTGTTGACGGCCTACAGTGATTCTGGCTATGGAGGATGCAAGAAGGACCACAAGTCTACATCTGGAGGTTGCCAATTTCTCGGATCACGTCTTGTCACATGGCAGTGTAAGAAGCAGACTGCAGTTGCGCTCTCTACGTGTGAAGCTGAATACATTTCGGCGGCGAGCTGCTGTTCTCAGGTCATCTGGATTCAACAACAATTGCGGGATTACGGTTTGAAATTCTCTACTACTCCCATTTTTGTTGATAATACTGCTGCTATTGCAATTACTAAGAATCCAGTACAACATTCTAAGACTAAACACATTGGTATCAAATACCATTTTATACGGGACTGCTGGGAAAAGAAATTAATCGATGTAATGTCTATTCAAACCGAATTTCAAAAAGCAGACCTGTATACTAAGGCATGTGATAAACCCCGCTTTCTATTCTTAGTGAATGAAAACAGGATGAAAACCAAGTGTGAGGTTGTCCCTGATGATTCGACTTAGTGTCCTTACTCGTATCTGTGACTGTGTGTCTATTTTCTGTGTGGTTATCTCTCGTTGCTCTTTCAGTTTATTTTCTGTGTGTTCTTGCGTTTCTTTTTTTCTTAGTTTCTAGTTGTTTAGTATTTTAGGGGGAGATAGTTCAGAAAACTTAGAAAATACAAAAAAATCAGAAAACTTAGAAAATACAAAAAAATCAGAAAACTTAGAAAATACAAAAAAATCAAAAAAAATCAAAAAAAAAAATCAGAAAACTTTAAATGAGAAGTTGATCCAACTCAAATGGAAAATGATGGTACACTGGCTTTCAATACAAAGTACGTCTAGTAAAATTAGGACTGAAGGCATGTACATATTCTTGAGAAAACTGTCTGAAAATCTAATTGAATCAGATAAGAAACAGATAGTGTGTAAGACATATAAGGAAAGTCTAGACTGATAAATGGTTATGCATGTGGAAATCCATCAAAGATTCAAACTATCGAGACATTCCAAGTCTACAAGTCAATATCAGTTGAGACTAACTTAGTCTGGTGCATACACCTGTTACCATGCCAAATGTGCTTAGATGACAATGAGCAAAATGTAAAAGAGGGTGAAAAATTGACCCCAATCTGAGATGTCAAAAGAAATAGATACATTGATCTATCAATGTTGAATTGTCAAAGAGCATAAAATGCAGTGACAAAAGCTACATTGATCTATTAGTGGTGAATTGTCAAAGAGCATAAAATGCATTGACAAAAGCTCAGCAAGAAAAATGTCTAGAGAGGTGAAAATTTGACCTCCATGTCAAAGAGCATAAAATGCGTTGACAAAATCACAAAGCACATAAGCATGGTGGCTGGGTAATCAAGTTGTGCATTCAACTGAGTATGTCAAAACACTGTGAGATTTTAAAAGGAGATAGTCTTAACCATGTACTCAGTTCTAGATAATCTGAAAATGTTGAAACAAAATCTGCCATTATCTGAGGAAAGTTAGGTTGACAGACAGAGTTTGAGAGAATATGTCTATGCCCAAGGTTCTGAAATGAATGACTACTGAGTATTGATGAGCTGGTACTGATTCCATACTGGAACCTTCTCACAAAAAGATTTAATTTCAGTAATTTAATTTCTGCAATTCCTTTTGTTTTGGTTATTTTGTTCGTTAGGATTTACTTCGTTAATAGTCTTTTTCTGCATTCTTATTTTCCTTTTAATCAGAAAAATACAAAAAGATTTTTGGTGTGTTTCTTATTTCTGTTGGTATGTTTATTTTCTATATATATATATAATTTCCTGTGTCTGCATGTGCTTAAATGTTTTTATCTGCATTGAAGTTACTAACAGCTGTGTGCTGAGTACAGGATCATTGAGAAAAAGGCTAACTCTATGCGAAGAAGTGAGCTCACACGAAGTGAATCAATCCGTGCGGAGTGAATGAGCAGGCCGTGCGAAATGGATTGATGTGTGCGAAGTGAGATTGAACTCGCACGAGGTCAGCACCACTACGTGCGAAATGGTGAGCCACTTCGTATGGCCTTGTTGGATAACGTCATGCGAAGTGAACGCACTTCGCACGAAGTGGAACAGGGTATATATACTCGTCTCGTGCGTGTTATTCAGTACGCATTCATATTCACTACAGTATACTTGCATTCTCTGTCGTTTGTGATTTTGATTCCTGTGAGAAAAGAGTTTTTCGATCCACGATTGTTGAACGCCTTTGCTTTGTGATCAATTTGGTATAATTTTCATCTCAATCCAACGGTTAGATCTGGAGTTATAGTCGATTTTGTGTTAGAAAGTCAAATAACTTTTAAAACTGAGATTTGAGATCTACACGTGTTAATTTGTTAGATTTAAGTAAAAAGGAACCTTAGTGGACTTAGTTAGATGACTTCTAGCCACTTAATCGAGACAAATACACTGAAAATCGAGGGTTTTGAGTCAAACACATCGTCAAACTGTTCTTCGTTGTTGATGATTGGCCGTGCGAAGTGAAGTCCAGCTCGCACGAACTGGGATTCACCTCGCACGTACTCAACTGTGGGGACGATGAAGCCGATGAGTTTCAGCCGCACGAAGTGAATTGCAATCCGTGCGTGGTGCGTCTATCACGTGCGAAGTGAATTGTTTTTCAATTAAATTTAAAGTTTTTTACCTCCAACCACTTCGCACGTAGGCTTCTCATCACGTGCGTGGTGGTGCTCAGTTCGCACGTGATAGAATGATAATTTTTGATATGAACGTTTATGTTAATCTGCAGATTTTAACTGTGTGTTACGATCAGTGGATGTGTCTCTAATGTGCATAATGTTTATTCTGCAGATTTTAAGTAATGGAACCTGCTCAAATTGAAAGTTCATCGACTCAAAGTGCGGCTCAAACCGCATCTGGCAGTCAGGCGAAGGCAGATCTGAAAGCAGGGGATATGCACAACATCCGGGCCTGTGTGACAAAAAGTAAACTGACCAGGGATTGTGATGAAATCATTGATTACCTGACAAGGTCGCGGATCTATAAAGCCATTACAACAGCCTGCACGGCATATGCTCCACATCAGCAAGAATTTTGGAGGACTGCTGTATATGATGAATCCCTGGGTGGGATTCAAGGGAAGTGCAAAGTAATGATGTGTTTGTGTCGGAAGGTATTCTGAATGAGCTGCTTGAGCTCGGGGATGATATTACAGACCCAATTCTGCTGAACAGTTGCCAAGTGAAGGGATGTTTGTTAAGGTGTGGATATACGGGGGAGATCCGTAATGAATCAGTTTACAAAACCAAGCTCTGCCCCCCGTATCGTTATTTGATGCATGTGATATCTCACTGTCTGGGCCCAAGGAGAACCGGACACGATCAGCTTAACCAAACGTTCGCCCATCTGTTTGTAGCCCTTGTGCTTAATGTCAAGTTTAACATCTCCAGGGCTATCTTCAACGGCTTAAAGGAGAATCTGACAAAGAAAGAGGGGCAATTCCTGATGTACCCCAGATTCCTACAAATAGTTATTGATGCTCAAGTGGAGGGTCTGGTGAAAGAGGACGATGATCGAATCAAGCTGAAGCACATGAATGAGCAGACCGTGCGACAAATAAGCCGGTACATTGGCACCTCCATCCCTCCAAAAAGACGGTTGATTTGCCATCTGGGCAACCCAGACTACAAGGCTCCAGAAAGGAAACATGTCTGGAGGAACGAGGGCTCCACATCCCAGGTGGAAAACATTGCGATAATTTCGGATGATGAGGAGCCTGATGTTCAGAGTCAGGAAGTCCGGGATCCCACTGGGGGAGAGGCTATCCCTGGGAGCTTAGATGACATTAACGTTGATGATTTTTTTGAAGAAGATGATGAGGAGGCAAGTCGCAAGAGGAAAGAAAAGGGGGTGGTTGACGAGCCAGAGAAGAAAAAGAAGAAGGTTTACAAGTTTAAGCCGCTGGTGGCTTCGTCTGAACTAATTGTCCAACCATCCTCCGCTACAGCTGCTCCAGTCATCACTCCTGCTCCAGGTGCTGAAGGATCATCTCAGACCAGGTCCCAGCTGCCTTCCCTAACCATGGAAGCAAACCTAAACAGACTCCAAGGCTACATGCTGGAGATGATCAAAGATGAAAGTAAAAGAAAGCTGGAGCTGGCAGAAGTCAAGCAGAGACTGATCGAGAAGGATGCTCAAATAGAAAATCTGCTAAAAAGGGATGCGCAGATGGAGGACTTGTTGAAAAGAGATGCTGAGAGGATTGAAAGCTTAGAGAAGAGTAATGAGGAAAGAGCATTGATAATCAGCGAGCTTGTCAAGAAAAACGAGACAATGGAGCAGATCCTGCTTGAATATACCTCTGAGTTTAAACGGCTGAAAGATCATGTTGAAAAACAGGATGAGGAGGTGTTCAGATTGAAAGAAGCCGCTGAATCTGAACAGGCTGGTACTTATTCTGGCGATGAGCAAGGTTGATTATAGTCTGTGTGACTATGTAATAAATTTTTATTGATGTATTCTGTGTGACGATTAATCTTTTGTAATGAAATATTTATTCCTTCTATGTGAAATGAAATGTTTAATCTTAACTTACACATGTTTATGGTTTCTTATTTCTGTGTGAAGATCCGTTAATCGTCCAGCCATTGAAGGCTGAGATTCCTCAGTCGTCGCGCCTGTTGAATGTTGAAGAGCGAATTGTTCCTCAGTATGAATATGATGCAGAGGAAGGGGAGATTCTTCCATTCCTGACCAAGGAACAAATCGCTTAACTTCTGCAAATTCCAATTGAGGATGTAATTTTGGAAGAGGTGGATGAAAGCTGTGTGCCACCACCTCGGGCTGAACAGGAACCAATGTTTGATACTGATGAAATCGAAGTTGAGGACGAAACAGATCAACACTATCCTAGCCCACAAGAGGAGGATGATGTACCTGATTTTGCCGATCTATTCAGAAATGCCAATGTTGAGGAAGTTGATCGGAGAGCAGAAGTGCGTGAACAAGCAAAAGTGGACTTCGACTTGGAAAAATATCTTGGTGATAGAAAGTCCAAGGAAGAAGAGCGAACAGAAAGGAGAAGAAAGTACCAGAGATACCTGGCACGTCAAGCTGGGAAAGCCAAGAAATCCGAGAGTTCTCCAGAGTATTCAAAGTTTTATCAAACACTGGGGAAGCAAACGGATGGAGAAATAGTTGGTTGGTGTTTCATGCCAGAATTTAATGTTTATGCAGTCAAAAGAGAAAGGGGAGTTGAGTACTTCCAAAGGGCAAACGACATTCAAACATTGCCATTCTATGATATACGACAACTCGCTCGCCTGCCTCTTCTGGATTGTGACGATAATAGCATGGCAAAATGGTTCGAGACGCTGGTAAAGCGTGAGGCTCAATTTGGATGGAAAAACATAAAGCCTTACATACCAGGGGTCAAGATCCATCCAACCAGGATTGATCCACTGACAGGGAGGACATTCAAGATACTCAACTGTAAAGCTCCCCGTTGTATGAAAAAGTTGCCATTAAGGACCATGCCGACTGGGTGGAACGCTAGGTTCAAGTGGTGGTACTTCAACGAGAAGACAACGGAGGCAGTGATTGTTTTAGACGACAACCTGTCAGGTGGAGAAACTGTAAAAGTATTCGATCCTATGTGGATCAGAAATTTTGGTAAAGACGACATCACTGTTCTGTACTACAACACAATTCTGTACAAGCATCAATATATGGAGTTACCGTTGCAGTTTCAGAAAGTCGTCAGAATTTGTTTTGCATTTGACATCTATGCTGGATCTGAAGAAGTAAAGTCTACAACTGTGTGATAGCTAGATTGTCAGTTTTGTTTACTTTGTGTAAATTTTGCTTAGTGCAAGTTTTATTGATAGAACTAGGTCTTAGGGGGAGTTTGTTGGTGCATAATTGTAAATCCCTAGTTCTTATCAATCCAATACATACATGAAATATTAATTCAAATGTGTTTTGATTAATTGTTTGCATGTGTATATATTCTTAGTGATTCTATGTGATTATCTTAAGCTTACAAGTACTTAATCATGTGTTGATGTGTGTTTGGAAGTTTAAGTCTGTGTGAGAAATCACCACGTGCGAAGTCAGTCCACTACGTGCGTAGTGGAGCTCACTACGCATGTAGTGAGTAGGTCGGTTTAAAACTAATTAATTATTATTAAAATAACCAGTACGTGCGTACTGGACTAGCTACGTGTGCAGTGAAGTTCATCACGTGCGTAGTGACTTTAATTACTCTATAAATACCGCCTAATCTCGCATTAGCGCGGGAATCGAGCGAGTAACCTACGTAATCGACGAATCAATCAAGTACTTTACGGAAGCCTTTGTAATCGACCTCATAAGACCTTAAGCCTTACTAAATCGCGACTTTAAGCCTCGTTAACGAATACTGTGTGTTTAATCCGAATCCAAGGGCAGCCTTAAGCATCTCTGTGTGAGTTCTTAGAGTCTGTTCTTGTTTCTACTCTGTGTTTTTCACTGTGTGATACTGTGTGCCGGACACCTAAGCAGATCTTAGAATCCTTAGGAGGTTTGGGAAATAGAATTCCGCGCTATTTCTCATCCTAGATCAGTCCTAGCATTAGGGTGTTTTAGTTTAGTTTAGAACCCCGTCCCCCAGCCGGTCCTACATATCTCATGGATAAAAGTCATCTAGTCTACATCAAGTGGGAGATGGATGAACTTTAAAAGATGCTAATACATTTAATAGGTTCTTCTTTGTTTTAGATGTTCTTTCCATAACCTTTTGAGAACTGAGGTGAGTTGCTTGAAAAGGGAAATGAACAACTGAAGCATTCTAGTGGAAGAACGTGTGTTTTAAATAATGACCTGATGTTGATACTAGCATTCAATCTGTAATGATTGGAACTTAACATGGCAATGTTGAAGTACTTGGAATTATGATATTACATCTTCATAAGTCTGGTAAAAGTCATCATAAGGCCGGAAGTGAATTACATACATGAGGACGATGACTTGTTAATACATAATGTATGTATCAATTACCGGAATCTATAGTGGGCCACGGGTCTACTAAGATAAAGAAAAAGGTAATGAAATAAGATATAATCCATGCTGGATTTCAAGGATGAGCTTGGGTAATCCAACACCTAGATGTGACCTGTAAGGTGTATATAGATCTTTTGGAAATAAGATCTGCATGGATTAATTTGTAGATAACTTCAAATACTGACTGGTGGGAATTGGTTTCATGATGATTGACCATGTGGAAGGTATCATATGAAGACATTCTTCTAGTAGTTATGTTGAAGTTTACACGGACACTATTCCGTTTAATGACAGTGTGATGCAAAGACCATATTCCGTCAAAGGAATTTAATGAGGAAGTGCCTGTAACACTGTCCGAAGGTGCTTTACATCCAAAGTATCCTTGTAAAATCTACAAAACTAGGTAAATGTTTTCTTGGACTTCAACAAACATCTAAGATTCGTGTTTTGCTATGAAAATCATGTGGTTGAGTTTTCGATAACCAATGATGAAACTTGGATAGATGCCAGAGCTAGTGGGATGGCTGTTGTTATCCTATGTAATATGTCTTGAACATATGTAATAATGGAGATAATGTCTTGATCATGTTTGGCTGTAAGTTTGAATCAAGAATTATACGTCCGTTAAGGATTAACAAAGCGATTTGTAAAGTACAAGAAATATTAAGATATGTTCTTGTTGATCATATGATATGAGAGTAAATTATTACTCTAAGTGATAGTTCATGTTTAAGGATAACCGCCAATTCGATTAGGGTTCGCGATCCTACAAACATTGTGTCGTTATTAAATGTGATTCTTAATGCATCGGTGACTCTATAGAGATCTTTATGAAAACTATGAGAGTACGATGGCTTAATCACATAAGATTTTATTAAAGCATCGGTGACTCTATAGAGATCTTTATGAAAACTATGAGAGTACGATGGCTTGAGCAAGATAAAATTTTATTCTTAGAGCATCAGTGACTCTATAGAGATCTTTATGAAAACTATGAGAGTATGATGGCTCATGCACATTAAATATTTTAGATCCAAGCGTTGTTTGTCTCATTGGATTCCTTGAGACAATGAAAGTATAATGGCTTGGATAAATGATCATGATCGCATCAACGCACAATTTTTGAAGTGGTTGGTTGGAGTGGGGATACGATCATTATCAGAGTACACACGGAGAGCAATAGTGGCGGATCCGTTGATTAAGCTAAAGTAGGGAACGTTAAGCATTATCAGACTAGGGCCTGCATATACTAGGCTTAATTTCGTTTTAGTAATATTTTGATATACATTTTCTTTGGGAACGTTAAGCAATATTGTGCTTCTGCTTATATCGATTATCAAAGGGGTTTGATAATTCGCATGTAGCGGGTACTCTCAATAAGCCTTATTGTGTTCCAACTTAGCATGTTTTACCTCTTCCCTGAATGTTTTAACATTCTAAATGTCCACAGTCGGTCATTCTTCGTGGGAAGGAAGTCTGAACTAAGACTGAGGGAAGTGATTGGTCAAGTGTCCAATGATTTATGATCGATTGGGACACAGGGACGCAATATTTCACCTGTACTTGAAGTGTTCAAGTGACTGGACGACCCACACCTGATTTTACTTTATGGTAGTTGTCATGAGTAAATCAGGATGATAATGTCAGTTCATCCTCATACTGGAGATACATGTGTCTGCATCATGGTTTGCTTTGCTCTAGTTGTTTTCAAACGCAGTCCGTAACTGGTTGTTATAAAGGGAGCAGCTGGGCAAAGTATGATCACTGTGGTTGGAAATGTAGTCAAACGAATTTGTTCCTCTGTTTAGAGAGATGTCCCTAGGCCCCTCGATGATTGGTCGCTGTCACCAAAATGCACGGCCGTGCTCAAGTGTGCAATTATTAAAGAATCTGATTGCAACTTGTATGTTTTGGTCACCGCTAATCTCAATCCGGAAACATAATCGTGAATGAACGGAGAATGACTAAGTACCATGTCTCGTGTTCACATGGATATCGCGAACAAAAGGATGTTTGATCCCTTATCAATAGGACCATTTCACACAGGTTGCAGTTTGGTTGTTGTGAAGACAAAACCCATACTGACATGGGGGCAGGATGTCTTACTAGAGGCCGCTCCTTGTCTGTGATGCTTTGGGCACGATGTGTCATGTGCAATTGGGAGTTTGTTGGAGTATGCCCAATGACACACGTACGCCAATTGTGTCATGTGCAATCGGGTCACACGCCGGGGTTTGATCTTGACAACAACCTAATAGGGAGGGTTAGAAATGAATAATTAAAGTTGGTTGGTAATCTGGTCAGGGCTAGCGACGCTAAACCCTGTTGTCGCTAAATCAGCCGCGTTAGCGGCGCTAACTTTAACTGGTTAGCGGCGCTAACTTTGGGTGGTTAGCGGCGCTAACCCGTCTGACATATTACAACTTTATTCCTTCACCTCCACTCTCCACCAATGCATGTGGATTACCTTTTTCTCTTTGTGGCCGGCCTTGGGAGCTCCAGGGGGCTGATTGAGGATTATTAAAAGGCACATGCATTCTCTCATTTCTTCTTGATGCATTTGGTAAAAACATACACACACAAAAGAAAACTAGGGAGTTGTTCTTGTGAGTGTGAGAGAAAGAGCACAAGAGAGAAGAGTTCCTGGAGAAATAGGTTGCAGTTCCAGAAGAGTATCTTCATAGGTGAAGGATACATGGAGGGGTGCTAGTACACCAAGATCACGGTTTTTCCCGGGGTGGACTTCGATGGTGAGAAGAAGGTTTTACTTGCTTGGATTCGTTATCTATACCAGCTCCAGGGGACTTCAAGGGTACATTTCTCTCTTCTCTTCTCTTTTAGTTGCATTTCTTAGTTGTAGAGATTGGTAGACATTTGGGGTTCCTTTTGTGGTTTTGTTTTGCTTTGAAAATTCCATTTTTGTACTTGCATGCTTCCGCTGTGCCAAACCCCGAACCCCAACAGGTATAACCTTTAATCTTTTTTCTTGTTTAGTTTCCTGTACGAGTTAGATGAGATCACGGGTGTGGGTTTTGATTTTTCTTCCGTTGCGTATTATCATTATCTGATGTTATACCCTACAAAACCCTTCACTTATAATATGTATCATACTCTTCATCCTGAGCAGAATAATCTGGTCGTGATAGAGGTGGCTTATCAACTGTGTCAGCCTTCCCTGTGCCTTAAGGATATTCCTAAAGTGCAACTTCCAAACCGCGAAGTTTAGACCTGAAAGCTTCCACTTTTGCATGATGAGACTAAGAGACTCCTCAGGTGAATAAAACGGTATAATAGATAAAATTGACATCTACATTAAAACGCAAGAAAAACGTTTCCGTAATTAATTCCTCTAAAATAATTTATAATCCTTTAAATAAAATTAATTTAGAATATGATCCATATTTCACACGTGCCGGTGCATGGTTTAGGCACGACAACACCGACCCCGTGCTGTTTCTGGTGTGTATAAACCATACCGATCGTATTTAATACAGAACACGACTCCTATATTTTTGGGACATCGAATGAAACAAAATTCATACATATTTAGACCTTCTAAGCGTACTTTGAGCCCCTCACATCAGGGAATCACCAAAATAGACCTCACTATCTAAGATGGGGTGAACTCTAGCCCGTCACACCAAGGTACCGGGAGTAGGAAAGGTGTACCATTAGATGGTTTGCACTATTGGTTTAAGATTTTTAAAAGGGTTAATTTGTTTCAAATTTTTTTTGCTAGTTTTAACCGTTCTACAAAACTTGTAAAACTATTATCCTTTTTAAATGAAAAACTTTTCAACTTAAAAGTCAACTTTATATATATATATGTGTATGGTTTTAATGACGAGCGTGCACTAAATACTTAATTAACACACAAACACGCAATTAATAATAATAATAAGCCAACAACACATAACGCCTTTTTGACCATCACTGGTACTTAATTTAAAAAATCAAGTACCCATGTGTCAAGCCCTAAGTATATCACAAACAACACACATGGCATGGAAAGTCTTGATGCTCCCACTAGCTCCAACATCCATAGCATCCTCTCTCCTTGTCTTGCTTCTTGTCTTGCTTGATCGCCTCCAATATTACATTTACAAATATCAAACTAACCTATTATAATTTTGATAAAACTAGTGCCCTATTATATAATAACTCAAAGGCCCGCAGGCCCGCTAAAACTAATACTTTTACAAAATCTAATAAGGGTTGTAAGTGGCACGCAGACCTCCCCACACCGGATAAATAATAAATGTAAACCAACCATAGCAAGAAATTTAAACAACCACAAAGTGATCCACTAGGTTTTGGGTGTATGGCTTAATAATAATAAACATTCAATCACGTACCGAAAAATTAAATAATAATAATACACACATTACAACCATAATACAAATATATAATTCCGGGATGATTTAAAACTTGAATCTAAACACCAAAACACAACTGGTCTTGTGTTAATCGCAACCATTCAACCTGGGCCTCAAACCTGGGCCTAAATCGGGCCCTTTTGTTATATATCTCAAACTGGATATAAACAAAAACACCATATTGGTTAAATGTTAACATTATTAAAATATATAATAATAAAGTTTGAAACTTGATTTAAAAATTCAAGAACTTTGAACTTTTAATAACTACAAGTTTCACACAATTTATATAGATATATATAAAACATGTAAACTAGAAACTCTATTTGGTTAAAAGTCAAAACTTTGACTTTTGGCCAAAAACCAAGTTTCACACATAACAAATGTATAAATATTAAAACAAATAAACTGAAAACTTTAATTGGCTAAAATTCAAAACATTGACTTTTTTGGCTAAAAACCAAGTTTCACGTAGTTAATATATATAAGGGTTAAGGCCATAAAATTGTAACCTATTTTTTCAAAATTATCTATGTACGTAACTTACTTTTTTATTACCTAACTAGGTAACATACTGTTAGGACCCAAGTGATTCAGGTATCAAAGATCTAATGAAGAATCAATGGCAAATAATCAAGTAAGATGAGAGAGAATGATTTACACCATGAAAACACACACTTAAGAGTATGATTATGTCAAAGACCTTACTAATGAAAATTAGTCATTAGTATTTATACCCCTAAAGGTATTTACAAATTTAACCCTAGTTTGTAAATTTAATACAAACTTCAACCAAAATGTAATCTTCTATTCTATACAAAATTAGTGTCTTGACAATCTCCCCCTTTGTATCGAAATTAGAAGATGTTTGTCTTTTTAGCTTCATATGCGCTCTAACAATCTCCTATTACAAATATGCAGATTTTTGCTGCATTCTTTAAAAGCTTTAGGAGATAAGACTTGAACGATTTCTTTTTGAATCTTCAGTCTTTGTTTGGATGTCTTCAAAATGTCTTCTCATCTTGAAAGAAAGACTCTTCAATTTTAAGAATAATCTTCACTTTAAAATCTTGATGAGAACTTGATTCTTGAAAGTATTCAGTAACATCCTTTTTCTTCTGATTTTCAGATTTACACCAGTAACCTAAGGTTTACCAACCTATGGTTGTATTAACGGTTTAACATGTAGTGGTTTTCAGCAAACACGATATTGAGTGTTTAAGCAAAACGATTTAGGAAGAATATTTGTTCTCTCCCCCTTGAATGTAGCTCTATATCTAGTTTATTTCTTCAGAACTTATTGAATTTTCAATTAAGTACTTTCATCGTTCTGAATCTGAAATATTTCTCTCTTGTTCTTTACTTTGCTCCCCCTTGACTTGACATGTATGATCTTTTATTTTAGTTCTATTTGTCTCCCTCTCAACACATGAATCACTTCTTGATCAAAAAGCTCAAAATCAACTGATTTAGTATTATAATTTCTCCCCCTCATGATGATCAGGATTCTTTATGAACATCATGTACATGAACTCTGTATTCGGCTTAATTTTGGCCGGAATATATGAACACTTGAAGCTTTGAACCCGCATCATGAGATTTAGTTGAATGATGGTGTCACCACAATGATATGGCAATGAAAGTATCAGAGACAGTCTTTAGGGCACCGTCTCAAAGTTCCCGTGGAAAAACACCGAGATCACATAGATCTCGTTAACACAAGAGTTAGAGACAGTCTTTGGCGTGATGTTAGCACTGGTAGGATTTCCATCTAATCATCGTGAATATCACAAAAGATATTACTCCAAGATGTTCCGGTAGTCACGAAAGACTAGATATGCATTATAGATCCAACATGTGTCCTAAGAAATGAAAGTTATATTTGAATAAGCTCTAGACTCGATAAGTGCATGAAAGAAGTTGGGGACCGGAGTAGCTGTCCTCCTTGTTTCAGTATCAACAATCTCCAAATGAGATGTTAATAGAAATGTGCTAATTCTCCGTGTGAAGTTGAAACAATTATCTTTTAACAGATAATTGAGTAGCTGGGTGGGGTTAGTGCATTGCATCACTAGGTCCATGATGTCTATTTCAATACCAAATCTCAACGAATGAGATCCAGTAGTAGATGTGGCTACCCAGATGTATACTAGTTGGTAAGGATCTTTCTTTTCTTTTGATCCTATCTCACCCACAGCTCACTAACTATTTTTCAACTTGTTGGGGATAAACAAGCGGTAGATTGAAGGATTGCTAAGATAACTATGAAGAGTTAGAGAGAGAATCTCATTTCACCTTCAAAACACACATAGTTTTTTCATGTAAGTGTGAGAATCCTTACATTTCCTTGTGTATCACAAGAGTTATATACCTATAAGGTATATTTACAATAAGCACCCTCAACTATTATTTGAACTCCTATTCTATTACAATAATACAGTTCTAACACAACTTCTCCTTCAAACTCTCTTTCCGAGTTTATGTATGTATCTTTGTTTGTTGGATACATAAGGACACTTGTTATTATTCGCAACCGGATGAGAAATGATGTGATTTACAATAAGAATGATTTTCAAGAAATTCGATGTTGAGAAGGATTGTCAAGGATGATTTGAACAATCAGGGAATTTGAACAATCAGGATATTTGAACAAATGATGTCACAAAATGATTTAACAGGATAAGCTCAAGATGATATTGTTGATTATATGCGCCCCCATCACCTATCCCACCCCTCTCTGTTTAATTTTACCTCTGCACACCAATCAGTATCCCGTGATAACTAATTCTGCTTACCTAGTTGACCTAGTAAATTACCCTTACTATCTCTCTCTAAAGTATCGTGAGCTCCTGGGCAGGTCCTTCCGGTTCTGGATAGACCATAGGAGTATAAATTGCCTAAACTCCCTCACTCATGATGCCTTTTCGATCAATTGAATAATAACTATCATGAATGAGCGTTTTCCAGAAAGAATGAAACATTTAAGAACGAAGGAAGGAATGATTTGAGATGGAAACACGGAAATGAAAGGCGATCTTTCAAAAGATCAACAAAGTGAGTGAATCAAGAAAGGTATGAGAATGAAACAATGAATGACTACCTTCTTGAACAAGTAACAACAAATGAAATCAAAAAATATTTTTTAATTTTGAAGTTTTATAATGTTTTTGGATTTTCGATATTTGAATGTTTTTGGAGTGTTCTAAAAGATATAAAGCAGTAAAAACAAAAACTCCCCTAAATTGATGCATGAAAATTGTTTTTCATCAATTAGGTGAAGATAAAAATTTTGCTCCCCCTACAAATATCAATCCGTCAGAACAGAATAAGCTTCTCAGAACATTAGACTCGGGCTAATGCTGAACAAAATGAAACTGAACTAAATTGCAGGGGAACTCCGTCATCTTTGAAAATTTTGAGATTTTAAAACCACTATAGCACACTGAGCACAATGATCTTCACTGCTTCTAAATGATCTTCATTGAGCTCCAACAAATTCTCGTTGTGTTTATCTGCAAAACGGATTAACAAAAATTGGTAACCATTATTGTTTGGGTCCAGATTTGTTAGTCGCAGGTTTTGGCATCCATTTTTGTGTATTTGTTACAATAACATGTTTATGGACCTTTTTGTTCAATGGTCCTGAATGCCATTGAGGAATTCCATTCTTCAGAACAAACTCTTGTTTGATTCTGGACGTCTTACAAATCTTTTCTTTTGAAAGGCGGATTAAGTGCTTTGTTGAGTAAACCACAAAAGGATACATAATGTCTGTTTTGAGCACAAACTCCCCTGTTGTTCTTGGTTTTGAGAAAGATCGGCATCAGTTGTTGTGATTGATAGGATTTTCCATATCGGCTCTATTTTCTTTCTTTGGAATCCTCGTTATTGGGATTGAATTTGACAAAAAAAGTCATCGTTAAGAACCTTCAGTACTCTGAATTCTGATGCACTTGGTGCATATTTAGAAGGTTTCTTCTTTTCAATCCATGATGATTTCGTGGTCTTTGAAACTGATCAATTACAAATTGATGACAACTTTGCAAATGTTGCAACTACATTTTGCTTTGAAATCCATGTTTGTTTTGGTTTCGGCAAAGCATTATCTGTAATCACAGAATAAGTAGAATTAGAATTACTTGAACCACAAGTATTCTGTTTATAACTGAAAGCAGCTGATCTGTTAACTGATATTGCAGTGGAATGATTTAACTGATCTATTAACTTCGTATTGGCTGTGGACAGATCATCTGCTCTGTGCCTCTTAGAATGTAACTTTTTAGAATTCTGTTCAAGCTCTTGGAGTTTTGTAGACAGATCAAAATTTGTTTGTCTAAGTTCTTTGTGTTTGTCATTTGTTGTGCATCAGCCATTCCATGTATCATCATACAATCCAAATATTATGTTCCACATGTGAAACACGAATCTGTCTTCTTTAGTAAGCGTATATTTAGATTTCTTCCATTTATGAACCTCTTGTTCAATGCAAATTCTGTCAAAGGAAGTTCTTGTAAGATCCATCGTGATACTTGAAAAATATTGATCATTTATAAATGATTTGATTTGATCAAAAATTAATCAACTAAAATGATTTAAAAAAAATCAATTTAGAGCGAGTTGATTAAACGCAACAAAAATTGGTGACAACAATGATTTTGCAATAAACGCGAATTGATTAAGACACAAATTCACTCGAATTAATCAACTTGAAAGATTTATCGATTTTTGACACTACTTAAAAATGTAATTAGAAAGCAGGAGTAGTTGTCGAAAAAAACTGTAAGTGAAGTAATGGAATTAATGACAATATGGTATTAAGTCTCAAAATAACTCACAAGTTCACATGTGTTAAAAAAAATGAAAACAAATGGCTATCTTGAATGAATTGCAATTAATTGTAAGTTGCAAGAATTAAAATGATGAAAACAAAATGGATGACAGCTCACGACCAAATGTTGTCCACTTGAATATTTAAATTAATTCAGCTAATGAATATAAACTGAATAATCGATTGAGCCACCTTAACTCACGAGTCAACTAAACTCCACACGCACACAATGAATATTAAATGGGGAATTGTTGGTTTAAAATTCTGGTCTCGGTAAAGGATATTCTCGAGAATGAAAAAATATTAAATCGCTGGATTCAAAACTCACTTCTTGAGACAATATTTAAAGCAGTGTCAACAGCATTTAATGCTGTTCTCGATGACTGTTCATGTGACAGCTCACAAAAGGTGACAGCTTGTCTCGTAAATGACAAAATGAGTTGAGACACGCAATAGGCGATTCTCGATGAGTCAGATGCTTTCCTTTTTTTTATTTAATTCCGTTCGACTAGAATCAGATAAAAAATCAATCGAAGTCAATGCCTGACAATCGAAGTCCTCTTCCCATTTTTATATTATTAAATTGCATTCGATCGCATCAATCCGACAAAAATAATCTCGATCGCATTCGATCGCATCAATCAGTTCCGTTCACATTCGATTCCTCTTTCATCAAAAAAATCCAATTCTTTGAAAAATTCAAATTTTTAGCATAGTGACATGTCGGTGATGTAATTTAAGTAACCAAGTCAGTTCGATTATAACCAAACGAGTTCGATCGGAACCAAAAACACCTACAAACACCTTTTTCACACACTAACACATTAAAATCATATCAAAACTCAAGGACTTCATCTTCTTCATCAACACCCACTCAAGAACACAAAATTTGAAAACTCAACCAAATCAAATTTTCTTTTCATATCTACACGTCCACCTCCACAAACACTTTTTATGAACTCCTAACTCGAAAATATGTATCAAAACCACGGATTTGAAGGAAATTCGTCAATAACACCTCATGAACACCAAGAACATGATTTTTAAAAACTCATCCAAATCGAGTTTTCTCTTCGGATCTATGCATCTCCACTTCCACAAACACTTTTAATGTACTCCTATCTCAAAAATAAGCATCTATACTCACGAATTTGGGCAAAAAACGTGAAGAACACATGAAAAACCCAAAAAACGAAAATTCAGATTTCTCTCAAACTGTAAGGAGTTTTTGCATGAAATTACACAATGTTACTTTCATCTACAGGAACAACATATCCAAAAATGAGATCAAACGGAGCTCGTATGTATTTTTTATGAATTTCTGAAAATCACAGCTCACTTTAATTCGAAAATTACGAAAAATTCAGCAAAAATGCTTCAAAATTTGACCAAAATACACCAAATCAATCCTAATTTGGCTTTGATACCACTTGTTAGGACCCAAGTGATTTAGGTATCAAAGATCTAATGAAGAATCAATGACAAATAATCAAGTAAGATGAGAGAGAATGATTTACACCATGAAAACACACACTTAAGAGTAAGATTATGCCAAAGACCTTACTAATGACAATTAGTCATTAGTATTTATACCCCTAAGGGTATTTACAATTTTAACCCTCTAGTTTGTATATTTAATACAAACTTCAACTAAAATGTAATTTTTTATTCTATACAAAATCATTGTCCTAACACATACTTTTTGATAACTTGTTAAAATAAGTAACTTAATTTTTTATTACCTAAATAGGTAACATAGTTTCTGATAACTTGTTAAAATAAGTAACCACTTTGAATACAATATGTAAACATCTTATGTCATAGTTTTTTGTGGAATGTACCTTGTTTTTTAGGTATATATATATATATATATATATATATATATATATATATATATATATATATATATATATATATATATATATATATGTGTGTGTGTGTGTGTGTGTGTCACAATGCCAATAAAATACATATTATGTATCAAATAAAATGTTGTCAATACACAACTAAATAAACAAGAATGTTGACTAAATGTTACCATGGAGAATGTTATCCAAAAAAAGCAACAAAATGCCGCCAAACACACATGAAATGCTGCATAAATGCCGCCAAAATACATAATCTGTATTTTATTGGTATTATGACACAAATATTAACAAAAAAACAAGGTACATTTCACAAAATAAAACCATGACATAAGATATTTACATGTTGTATACAAAGTGATTACCTATTTTAACAAGTCATCAGAAAGTAAATTACCTGTTTACGTAATAAAAAAGAAAGTTACCTATTTTAACAAGTAATCAGAAAGTACGTTACCTATTTACGTAATAAAAAAGTAAGTTACCTAAATAGATGATTTTTAGAAAGTAGGTCGCTATTTTATGACCTTAACCCTATATATACATACACATATATAAATAGCAAACTGGAAACTTTAATTGGTAAAAAGATCAAAACTTGATCCTAAACCAAAACTTAAAGTTTCACACATATATAAAATATATATTAAAGCAGTAAAGTTGGAAACTTTATCAGTAAAAGTTCAGAAACATGATCTTAACTACAGTATAAGTTTCACACATATATAAACAACATATAATCATGATAAACTTGGTCCCCATCGAGCCTAGAAGAAGGCTCTGATACTACTGTTGGGATTTACAGGGTACAACAAGCAAAGCGGAATAACATAAACTTAAATCCCAACTCAATATCACAACTAGATTAGGTGAGGAAACATAACAACTAGTCACAATTATAACAGTTATAATATGCATACAAGTCCATAACAACATCAAAATAAAGATAGAATTATATCCTGAACTGCTAGAGGGGATTCATAGCTACTGCACCGCTTGAACATGCTGCTTGACCGCCTATGCAAACAATACCCGACAAAATATAGATCTCGCGAGTGTGTGCCACTAAAAGCCGCTAGCTTTAGTGTGCTTCTCGGTCGCCGCCGAGATCCCTCGCCACAAAGGGAGGGTCGGCCAAAGGTGGTATCGCCGAGGAGAGGAGGTCTGTTGGAGGGCGCCACCGTCCACCGATCACCTCCGCCTATCGCCGCCGCCTAGGGCCGCCGTCGACCACGGTAGGTGGTGGTGGTGATATTCAGCTGAGAGAGACAAGAGAGGGATAGAGGGAGTGTCTTTTTTTTTTGTCTTTTTTCTAATGATTAGGATTAGGTTAAATCTCACGGTTTAATCCCTTTAAATAGTTATTTAATTGGATTAAAGCCCTTGGACCCGAAGCCCGGTCCGCGATCTATATCTTTAATTGGATTAAGCCCTAGTTCGGTTTATTATTAATCAATTAACTATTAATTAATATATTCTAACCAAACTTTATCATATTAAATATTAACTAATGTTTAATATTTCCCTTTGATAATAAATGTCTATTTATTATTTTCTCTCTTAATAATTAATTGACTATTAATTTTCTATTTTACACACAATGTATTGTTTCCTGGTTCAATCAGTTGGGTTTGCAGTTGTGTGACCCTTTAGTGACTCATAGTGTTCATGGATATGATAACACGTGTACACTATCCGTGAACACAATCTATCACAAGGCACATAGGAAATTTTGGCTCGTTACCGGATAATTATAGCATGCGTGGTTGTTTTATTATTTTGTTATTTCTTGCATGGTTGTTAGGATTCTTCGCATTCTAGAAAATCTTTTCAAAATAATAAAACCAAGAGTTTTGAATTGGTTAACAACTCCGTTCGCCACATGATTAACAAATTGTTAATAAAGTGTTTATTTCCAAATAGTGAAAATGAGGTTTTGTCACTTATTTGTTAATCAAAACGATAACAGTTTTTTAACTAGAAAAACAGAAGTCCCGTTTTTCTAAAAATGTAAATGTCACACCTCCCGTAAGATGACACCGTCCGAATTTAGTGAATGTCGAGCTCTAGCCGGACCGGTTTTGCGTAACTGTGTGGAAGGTGCATGTGGAAACTCGCAAGGTCGGTTGTCGAGCACTAGCCGAGCCAGCCATTGGGCTAAAGTACCACCATGTATCTTGACGGTCGATTTACAATTCCAACTTAATACGTCTTGGTGATTATGGTGCCTACACTGAGCTACAAAAATGACTTAACGAGGAATCGGTGTGGAGGGATCAAACATGCCAAATGGGTGCAATGAGTACCTAGGATTCCGCAAGTGGTAGGGATTTACAAGGTACAACAAGCACATCAGAAATAAAAACAGTAAATCCCGTTCCCAGGATCCCAACTGCATCAGGTGGGGAAACAGAATATGTAATCACAATTAAACAGATATATCATATGTCTTAGCCTATAGCAGTTATAATATAAGGAACATAAAATATACCCTCAAACTACTAAAGGGGGATACACAGCTACTGCACCCTTGAACTGGGTGCTAGACCGCCAAAAACAAACAATACTTGAGAAATAAACGTTCCCGTATGTGTGTCCACCACTAAAGCCACCGGCTTTGGTTGGTTCTCGATTGTCGCCGAAGGACCTCGCCGCAAGGGAGGGCCCAGCCGAGAAGGGGTCTTGCCGAGAGGGTGGTACCGCCGCAGGGCCGCCGTCCGTCGCTACTCACCGCCGCAAGGGGCGTCGCCGACCTCCGTGGATGGTGGTGGTGGTGTTCTCGGCTGAAGGTAGAGAGAGAGAGGGGGGAAAGAGTTTTTGTTGTTTTGTGGCTTATTATCTTAATTAGGTTTAAAACATGGTTTAAACATACTTAAATAGTTAATCCTTTGGATCAAAGCCCATGAACCCTAAAGCTCGGGCCGTAATGAATTACTTTGATTAATTGACTAAACAAACCCCTTAGTTTTGATTTATTAATTAATAAACTATTAATAAATATAAATCCAACCAAAACTCAATTATATTTAATATTTAACTAATATTTAATATTCCCATTTAATAATAAATATCTATTTATTATTTCTCTCTTTCTTGATTATTAATCAACTGTTAGTTATATTCTTTACACATATATCGTATTGTTTCCTGGTTCATTAGTTGGGTATGCAGCTGTGTGACCCTTTAGTAACTCATAGTGTCCATGGATGTGATGACATGTGTACACTATCCTTGCACACAATCTATCAGACTCCCACTTGTGCAAGATAATTACACTCCCTTGTTCATCACGAGCCTAAGGAGGTCCCCAGCCAGACACTAGGTTAACCATGACTATAAGTTCTCTTATGTCCAGAGATTCTGAAATCACCTACTTTGATTACCCGGATTTTCCTTTTGCATCGCGATATCCCCTAATGTAGATTTCAGATATGGAGCACGTGATATATTCTGAAAATCCATATTATGTTTCTCGACTTCTGATTTCGACTAACTGCAGTTACGGAGTTACCAAATGATGTCCATCATTCTATCTGAGTGCGGCCACGCATTTCATTTAGTCTCAATCATCACGGGGCCGTGGAATATCTCCTCTCTACAAGAGAAGGTGCAAATCCCATCTTGACAGCTTGCATTTTAAACACACGTCTTCCGCTGCACCCAGATACGCCCGTTATAGCTACCCAGTTACGTCGTAACGTTGGAATGTTCCAACGTACAAAAGTCCTCGTGCCCTAAACCAAACATCTCAGGTCTAAGGACAACCAATAAGCTAACTCATGTCAAAAGGCTCCATGAAGTTAGACTGATGCGGATCACCTCCAATATTTCTACCCCTAACAAATATCTACAAATACTTGGTCACCTGACTTGTCCTGTTATTCTCTACATGAATAATCCATCAAGTATTTATAATAGCGTTAGTATTTTCTTGATGTGGCTCCGCATCAAGTAGCTACGGAGTAAGTTTGATATATCAGGGCGTGTATATCATGGATACACAAATATGCTAAAAGTATAGAGATATTTAAAAGATTATATTAAACCTCCTATTTCTATCACGCAGAAATGTTTAATATGTAAGCATAAGCTTTAAATCTCAATCCATAATTTTTTTAATTAAATACTGAAAAACTAGGTGCTAGGTTCCATGTACTGCATTCCAATGGAACTAGCATGTCTCTCATGCTTTTCTCTTGTTAGTGCCTTAGTCAACGGATCAGCAACGTTGCCTTTTGTTGGTATCTTACATATCCTCACATCTCCCCTTCCGATGATCTCTCGGATGATGTGATACTTTCTAAGTACGTGCCTGGTCCGCTGGTGATCTCTTGGTTCTTTTGCTTGCGCTAAAGATCCCATGTTATCACATAATATATCAATCGGTCTAGAGATATTGGCAACAACTCTCAGATCCAAGATAAAATTCCGCAGCCAAACCGCTTCCTTTTCCGCATCATTTGCCGCAATGTACTCAGCCTCTATAGTTGAATCTGCTATTGTCTCTTGCTTCTGGCTTTTCCAAGATACAACTCCACCGTTTAGGCTAAAAACAATCCCTGACTGTGACTTAAAGTCATCTCTATCTGTCTGGAAGCTCGCATCTATGTAACCATTACACTGATTTCATCAGTGCTTCCTCGAAAGACCAAGAACATATCCTTTGTCCTTTTTAAATACTTGAGAATGTTCTTGACAGCCACCCAACGGGCTTCACCCGGATTTTGCTGATATCTACTCGTAAGGCTTATGAAGTAAGCAACATCGTGCCTAGTACATAGCATGACATACATAATCGATCATATTGCCGAAGCATAAGGAACGGATTTTATCCTCTTCTGCTCTTCTGTGGAAGTAGGACATTGAGTCTTTCTCAATAGTATACCAGATCTCATAGGAATAAAACCTTTCTTGGAATCTTCCATCTTAAAGCGTTTCAACACTTTATCAATGTATGTACTTTGACTAAGTCCGATCAGCCGCCTAGATCTATCTCTATAGATCTTAATACCAAGTATGTATGTGGCTTCTCCTAGGTCCTTCATCTGGAAACATTTACCCAACTAGGATTTTACTCCTTGTAATGCTGGTACATCGTTTTCTATGATTAGTATGTCATCTACATATAGGACCAGGAAGATTGCTATGCTCCCACTGAACTTTGAGTAAACAGAGAACTCGAACTCGCTTTTGGTAAAACCAAACTCGTTGATGCGCTCATCAAAGTGCAAGTTCTAGCTTTTAGATGCTTGCTTTAATCCATAAATGGATTTTAGCAACTTGCATACTTTACGTGGATTCTTAGAATCCTCAAAACCGTCCGGTTGTGCCATATACACATCCTCTGTTAGTTTCCCATTAAGGAAAGATGTCTTGACATCCATTTTCCATATCTCATAATTGAATATGCAGATATGGCCATATGAATCCTAATAGACTTAAGCATGGCTACTGGCGAAAGGTTTCATCATAATCAATACCATGAGTCTGAGTTTAACCTTTTGAAACAAGCCTAGCTTTGCAAGTATACACATTTCCTTCCATGTCGGTCTTCTTCTTGAAGATCCACTTGCATCCAATAGTTCTACTGTGTTGTGGCAAGTCTACTAACTCCCAAACTTGGTTGTCATACATAGATTGCATCTCTCCCTTCATGGCGTCTAGCCATTTGTCAGACTTACAGCCTGACATAGCATCCCCGTAGGACGTGGGTTCATAAAGATCCCCTTCTTCTTGAGCAATTAGAAATCCCAGATATCTACTTGGCTCAGTCCGAATCCTACTAGACCTGTGAAGGTCTTGTGTTTCCACTCCTTCCTCAACCACGGACTTGGGTTGGGATTCAACAATTCTTTGTTGAGTTACGTGTTCCACAAATGATGGAGGTATACTTTCATCTTCTTTAATTTCTTGAAGATCTATTTCTTTTCTAGAAGTTTCTGAACTTAGAAATTTATCCTCTAGAAATGTCCCTGACCGAGCTACAAATACTTTGTTCTCATCGGGATTGTAGAAATTGTACCCTAAGGATTCCTTAGGATAACCCACGAACATACATTAATCTGATTTGGGTTTGAGTTTATACGATAACGGTCGTTTAACGAACGTTTCACAACCCCAAATCTTTATGAAATACAATTTGGGATTTTTCCTCGTCCATAACTCGAAAGGTGTCTTTCCGTTTTCCACATATTTTGTCATGACTCGGTTAAGCATAAAAGCAGCCGTTTCGAGTGCATGACCCCAGAACGACATTGGTAGACTAGTTCGACTCATCATAAAACGAACCATGTCAAGCAAGGTTCTATTTCTCTTTTCTGACACACCATTCCACTGTGGCGTATACGGAGGTGTGAGTTGTGAAACAATCCCACATTACTTTAGATGAACGTCAAACTATTGACTCAGATATTCACCACCCCGGTCAGACCGAAGCAGCTTTATCTTCTTGTCAAGCTAGTTTTGTACTTCACTCTGAAACTGTTAGAAGAAATCAAAACTTTCAGACTTGTGTCTCATCAGATACACATAACCATATGTACTGAAATCGTCAGTAAAGGTAATGAAGTACCGGTATCCTCCCCCGGCTTCTTAACTGAAAGGAACATACACATTTGTGTGTATAATTCCTAGAAATTCCTTTGACCTTTCATTCAAGCTGTCGAAAGGTTTCTTTGTCATCTTGCCGGACAAACAAGATTCGCAATTGTCAATTGATTCAAGATAAAATGACCCTAGAACTCCATCTCAATGAAGTTTCTCTATGCGTTTCTTATTTATATGTCCGAGCCGACAATTCCAAAGGTAAGTTAGGTTCAAAGTTTCCTTTGACCTTTTACTTATATGATAGATTTCCTTGTCATCTTCTAGATTTATTATGTATAGACCCTTTTGTGAAGTTGCTTCAAAATTGAATAAATCATCTTAAAAGCACAAAATTGTTTTCCCTACCAACTGATAGTTAAAACTACTGTCTATTAATAAATCATATGAGATTGCATTCTTAATCACTCTAGGAACATAATAACAATTATCTAGTTCTATGATTAATCCTGAAGGTAGTCTGAGACAATAAGTTCCTACAGCTTCAGCACCAATGATGGAGCCTTCGCCTACCCGTAGGTCCATGTCCCCCTTCCTTAGTTTCCTACTTCTCTTGAATCCCTGCAAGTGATTGCAAATGCGATGACCACAACCGGTATCAAGTACCATGATTCAAATGAAGTAACTACGAAATATATCATAAAGATACCTGACTCGTCGGTAGAACCGATATCCAGCTGATCAATGTCAAGTGAATGCTCGCAAATATCCTTGCTACCGCCAACTGGAAACAAATGTCTAGTAGCTCATTAATCAAGTCATCTTCCTCCGTTGACTCAACTACTGTTGTATCCTAGAGGTCCGGGTGCACCTGGTCATCTATGCACATTAAGAACTCGTACATACCAACTACTGTTGTATCTGGTTCACCAACCCTATCCACTACCTCTCCCTGATAGCGGTCCGTTAGGGAACCGACGAAGAGCATCACAAGTTCATTCTCATTGACTTGTGATCCCAGAATCATCAAGCAATCAAACAGTCTTCTCAAATTAATGAGACGATCACTCAATAACTGGCCTTCTTTCATCCCCTGTGAAAAAATGTCCTTCATGAGCAGAAATAATCTACAACGCTCATTGTCCTTGAAGCGCTCCTCTAAGTCTAGCATGACCTCAAATACCAACTTATTCTTGAATTCGTCCGAAAACTCAGATTCTATGGAGAGTATCAGAATTGACATGATGTCAGATTCATCAGACAGATACTTATAATATGTATCATACTCTTTATCCTGGGGAAGAATAGTCAGGTCGTTCTAGAGGAGGTTTGTCTACTGTGTACAACCTTTCATGTGCCCTTAGGATGTTCCTAAAGTGCAACTTCCAAACCATAAAGTTTGGACCTGAAAGCTTCCACTTATTCATGATAAGGCAAAAATATTCCTCTGGTGAATAAAATGGTATAACAGATAATATCAACATCTACAGTATAAAGCAAGAAATAAACATTTCAGTAATTTAATTCCTCTAAAATAATTTATAACCCTTTAAATAAATTTATTTTAGAATAGGACCCATATTTCACACGTGCCGGTGCACGGTTTAGGCACGACAACACCGACTCCGTGCTATTTATGGTGGGTAAAAACCATACCGATCGTGTTTAAACCAAAACACGACTCCTATATCGTTGGGACATCGAATGAAACAAGAATTCATACATATTTAGTCCTCCTAAGTGCACTTTGGGCCCGCCACATCAGGGAATCACCAAAATAGACCTCACCGTCTAAGACGGGGTGAACTCTGGCCCGTCATATCAGGGAATCGCAAAGTCTTTCACCCCCTCCTCACATCGGTTTGAACCCCGGTGTGCACGGTTTATGCACGACAACACACCAAAGTACCGGTAGCAGGAAAGGTGTACCATTAGATGGCTAGCACTACTGGTCTAAGATTTTGAAAGGGTTAATTTGTATCAAAAAAACATATTGCTAGTTTTAACCATTTTACAAAACTTGTAAAACTATTACCTTTTTAGTGAATAACTTTCCATCTTAAAAAATGTTCTTTATATATATGTATATGGTTTTAATGACGAGCGTTCACTATATAATAATTAATTAAATTACAACCACCCAATTAATAATAACAATAATAATCCAACCCACACAACGGCTTTTGACCATCACTGGTACTTAATTAAAATCAAGTACCCCTGTGGTCAGACCCTAAGTGGATCAGAAACAAAACACATTGCCTGGATAGTCTTGATGCTTCCACTGGCTCCAGCATCCATGGCATCCTCTCTCCTTGTCTTGCTCCTTATCTTGATCGCCTCTAATGTTACATTTACAAATATCAAACTAACCTATTACAATTTTGATAAAAACTAATGCCCTATTACATTATAATTCAAAGGCACGTAGGCCCTCTAAAACTAGTACTTTTACAAAATTGAATAGGGGTTATAAGTAGCACGCATGCCTCCTCACACCGGATAAATAATAAATGTAAACCAACAGCAAACAGGAAAATAAACAACCACAAGGTGATCCACTAGGTTTTAGGCGTTTGGCTTAAAAGAAATAAACATACAACTACGTACCAAAAATTATGTATAAATACCAAACTATTGTTGGAGAATGCCCACTGACAAACGTATGCCGTATCACTGCTGATGATGTGCAGGCCTATTGGGTCATACACCTAACTTCTACCCAAATAGCCCAAAGTGGAAATAAATGGTCAAAATGGTCAAATTCCAGTTGACCTAGGCTTCACGACCGTGAAGGATGCTCCACGGGTCGTGAAGCAACGTGTCCCCACGAGTCCTTACACGAGCCTTATGGTTCGTGGACCAGAGTGGCTTCACGGTCCTTCACGGGCCGTGAAGGGATCGTGAAGGATAAAATGCGCCACAGATACCCTTACGACTTGAAGAAACACGGCACGGGACGTGAAGCTTTTAAGCTTCACGGGCCGTGAGAGCCCGTGAAAGGTCGTGAAGCTCAGAAAACTAAGTGACACTTGAATTTCATTGGCTAGTTCAAATTGGTCCAATAGGGATTCATCTCTTGGCCGGCTAGAGTGTTCCAGAATCTGGTTTTGAGGTTTATTTAAGTCTTGAGCTTTTTTTGCCTTAGAACCTTTTGGCCATTTTCATACATACACACTACAAACTTCAAAGAGAGAGTTCTTGTGAGGATTTCTTGTGGTGTTCCAAAAACTTGAGGGCTACACAAGTGCATCAAATCCATAGGTGATTGTTGGTGGCTTGGTTTGCTAGCACAAGGGTGAAGATCTTTGGTGTATAACTTCACTGGAGGAACTTGAAGGCCATTTCTTCAAGATTTAGTTCATCCCATCAATACACAACCTTATTCCACAAGCAAGGAGCTTAGGAGAAAGGTATAACATCTCTCACCTTTGTGTTGTTGTTTGTTTTTGGTTGCATGCCTGAAGCTTTTTCTTCATGGTCGTGAAGCCTCCACGACTTCAGTGTGGGGTTGAGCTCGTGAAAGGGTTTTTTTGAAATTTTTCGCAAGTCGTTAGACGCACTGGCTTCACGGGTCGTGAAGGACGTCTGGAAATTGTTTTTTGACCCGTTTTAAAAGAAAAACTTTATAAAAATGATTTGGCCATTTTCTGGATTTTTCCAGCAGTTTTGATTGGGTTTTTTGACCATTTAGAAAGCCCCATAATATCCTAACTCGCATGTGTATATGTATCGGGCGGTTTTGGCATGATAACGCGCACGTGCATATACTTGTGTTGTGTATGTATGAATATGGATTTTAAAGTGTTTGGAATTCCTAATACATACGTACAAGATTTATTCACTCGTGCCTTGAGTGTTTTTAGGTAGTTTTGGAATAAATCAAGTAGGGATATTTTACACGGTTTGGTGTGGCACACCGTGTTGTTTTGTGATGTTTGTTGTGGTTGTTTGTAAATCCGGTAACATTGAGCCTTATGACCTATGTGATGTGCTTTGGTTGGATGTAATTATTTATTCATTCATTTGGTGGTTTGTACCACAGTTGGTTTGTAATAGTTAATTAATTAATTCGGTTTGTTATATTTGATGGTTTGCATGCCAATTTCCTATTCTTTGTAATTGTCATTATTATCTTAGAATAGATATCGTGGCTTGCATGCCATTTCCTTTTAAATTTGTAAATTGTAAAAGGAGAACCGAAGACAACCAAAGAAGAACCGGGAGGATGTGTCTTTGCTCAATCTTGGATCCGGAGGTCGATAGAAGACACAATGGATCAAGTGGGAGGAGCACGCATCAAGTCATTCAGATTTTGTCCTTAGATAACTTAGTCTTGTCCGTTGGCTCACGGGCAATACGCATAGGGTTGGCTCGTTACCGGATATATTTACATGCGTGGTTGTTTAGTTTATTTAGTTTTTCTTGCTTGGTTGTTTAGTTTCTTCACAAGCTTGAAAACTTTTCAAAATAAATTAAAACCAAGAGTTTTGAATTGGTTAACAAACTCTCGTGCGCCACAACAAGAATTGGTTAAAACTTGTTTTAACCGGAGAAATCAAAATCCCGTTTTTCTCAAAAGTAAATCACACGCCAACTATAAAATGACACCACCCAAATATAGTGAAACAAGATCGGTCGTCGAGCTTTAGCCGAGATCGGTTTTGTGTAACAATGTGGAAGGTGTGTCTGACAACTCGCAAGGTCGGAATGTCGAGCTTTAGCCGAGCCGGCCATTGGGCTAGAGTACCACCGTGTATTTTGATGGTCGATTTACAATTCCAAGATTTAAAACGCCTTGGTAGTTGTCGTGCCCATACCGAGCTACCATGGTGGATTAATGAGGAATGGTGTGGAGGGATCAAACATGCCAAATGGGTGCTATGAGTACCTAGGATCCCGCAAGTGTCTAAGAGTTGCAATCGCGGATTGCAATCGGTAAAGTGTTTACCGGCCTAAGTAGCTCCATGAAGTGATCCGCGGCAAACCCGTCATGGATTGGGGTACTTTGAGGTTCTTGGCCCTTGTTAACATAATTTGTTTTATAAACAAGTGGGTAATTATTTAACAAGGATTTAGTACGTCAAACTAACCAAACTTCATATTTTGCTTGTAGATGACATCTACTAGCCCAACACCAACACCGCAAACATGTCGCTACGTCCTTTCCTTGAAAAGGAGAAACTTCAAGGACCTAACTTCATGGATTGGTTTAGGACTTTGAGAATTGTCCTGCGCCATGAAATGAAGCTTGAGGTCTTGGAGACTCCTCTTCCGGACCCACCTACTACCAATGCAACGAGGGCTGTCAAAGACGCGTATGATAAACGCGTCAAGGACACCAATGACGTAACTTGCCTCATACTTACGACCATGAGTCCCGAGTTGCAAAGGCAATTCGAGACTTTGAGTGCGTATGACATGATAACGCAGCTGAAGGACATGTTCCAGATGCAAGTGAGGCAAGAGTTATACGAATGCATCAAAGCCTTCGTTGGTTGCCGGATGCAATAGGGCGGCAACATGAGTTCACATGTCCTTCGTATGAAGGGCTATGTGGATCAATTGGAGAAGTTGGGGTTCCCTATGGGGAAAGAGTTGGCGGTTGAAATAATCCTCCAATCTTTGCCTCCATCTTATGGGCCCTTCATTGTGAACTTCCATATGCACATTATGGATAAGACCATAATGGAGCTTCATGGCATGTTGAAGACTGCCGAGTCTAACATGGCCAAGATGAAGCCATCTTCCTTCACCACTGTCCTTACGATCAAAGAGGGTGGCAAGAAGCGGAAGCAACCCGCTTCGGCCTCAAAGGGGAAGGGGAAGGCCAAGGTGGCAACACCAAAGCCTAAACCTAACACAACCCCTGAGGCGAAGGGGAAACAAGTAGCTACCGCTGTCACCTCTCCGGAAGAGGCAAGCTGCTACTTCTGCGGGGAAAAGGGTCACTACCGGCGTAATTTCCCCAAGTACACGGAGGAGCTCAAGAAGTTGAGATCCAAAGGTGCCGCTGCCTCCGGTATGTACATGATTGAACTCCATAACACTTCCACTTCTAACGCCTGGGTTTTAGACAGCGGGTGTGGTACTCACGTTTGTAATAATGTGCAGGTACTAACAAGAAGTAGGGACTTGGTTGATGGAGAGTTGGACCTCATTATGGGAAACAAGTCGGTTGTCCTTGTTGAGAAGATTGGAAGTGTTGAGCTTGCCTTTAAATCCGGCTTATCTATTGTTTTATTGAATGTATGTTATTCGCCCTTCGTGGCAAGAAACATTATTTCCTTATATGCTTTGTACGAAGATGGTTATGATTTTGAATTCACAAATGGTTCTACTTTATGTTATAAGAATGGTTCCTTATGTTTCAAAGCATTCCCATGTCATGGCATATATGAAACAAGCGTAAGCTTGAGAAACAATAGATCAATCATGAATGTTGATACGGGATCCAAAAGTGTTTTGGATAAATTGTCTCTTTGGCATGGTCGGTTAGGCCATATAAACAAGAAACGCATCGCCAAGCTCCAAGAGGATGGGATTTTGGAATCATTTGACCACGGGTCTAATGAAGTATGCGAGTCTTGTTTATTAGGCAAGATGACCAAAGCACCCTTCACCGGTGAATGTGAGAGGGCAAAAGACTTGTTGGATATCGTTCACACTGATGTGTGTGGTCTATTAAAGCATGCCACTAGAGATCACTCCCGCTACTTCGTTACCTTTATTGATGATTATAGTCGATATGGGTATGTCTACTTAGTCAGACAAAAGTCTGAAACCTTTGAGGTGTTCAAGACTTATAAAAGCGAAGTGGAAAATCAACTTGGGAAAAGGATTAAGATTCTTAGATCCGATAGAGGTGGAGAGTGTCTTAGTTCCGAATTCCGAGACCAACTTAGAGATTGTGGGATTGTCTCGCAATTAACCCCTCCTAGGACACCTAAATTAAATGGTATCACCGAGAGGAGGAGCCGAACATTGTTGGATATGGTTCGGTCTATGATGTGTCACACGGAGGTTCCCATTACATTTTGGGGTTACGCTATTAAGACGGCTGGTAGAATCCTTAACCTCGTACCAACAAAGAAGGTTAAGAGAACACCGTATGAGATGTGGCATGGAAAGGTTCCATCCATCTCATATTTAAAGGTCTGGGGATGTCCTGCCTATGTGAGACGTGAGGTGGAGGACAAGTTGGAGCCCAGGGCCGAAAGGTGTTTCTTCATTGGTTATCCTGCTAGGTCTATGGGATATTTATTTTACAAACCTTCGGAGAACAAGGTGTTTGTTGCTCGAAGGGCGGTCTTCCTTGAGAGGGAGCTGATATCCAAGAACGCTAATTGGAGCAAGGTTGATCTTGAAGAAATTCGAGAGCCTACCGATGTAGAACCTGATGTTGGAACTAGCTCACAACCGGCAACGGTTGAGTCTCAGCATGATGATGCTGGAGATAATGATGTAGATCCATTACCTCTAAGAAGATCTGGTAGAAGTCGGCATGAGCCAGAGAGATATGGTTTTAACATATCTGAGAGCACCGACATGGTAGTTGTTTCTGATGAACCTACCAAATACCAGGACACTGTGGTAGGCCCTAAGTCTACCAAGTGGAAAGAGGCAATGGAATCCGAGATTAAATCTATGGCCGATAACCAGGTTTGGGACTTGGTAGATCTTGTGCCGGGGTGTAAACCCGTCGGGTGCAAGTGGGTCTTCAAGAAGAAGATTGGTGTAGATGGCGAGGTAGACACCTTCAAAGCCCGACTGGTGGCTAAGGGTTTCACTCAAACTCATGGTGTAGACTATGAGGAAACCTTTTCCCCGGTGGCTATGTTGAAGTATATTCGGATACTCATGGCCATTGCCGCATTTTATGATTATGAAATATGGCATATGGACGTCAAAACCGCGTTCCTTAATGGAACACTATCAGAGGAAGTGTATATGACACAACCTGAGGGTTTTGTACATCCTGAGTTCCCGGATAAAGTCTGCAAGCTTAAGAAGTCCATCTATGGCCTTAAGCAAGCCTCTCGGAGCTGGAACCTGTGCTTTGATGAGAAGGTCAAAGAGTTTGGCTTCTCTAAAAGCAAGGATGAGCCATGCGTATACATCAGGGCTAGTGGGAATATTGTTGTATTCCTAGTCCTTTATGTGGATGATATTCTGCTAATTGGGAACGACGTCCCAACTTTGCAAGGTGTAAAAACCTGGCTAGGGAGTTGTTTCTCAATGAAGGATTTGGGAGATGCCACTTATATTCTTAGGATTAAAATCTATAGAGATAGATCTCGCAGGTTGATTGGTTTGAGCCAAAGTACGTACATTGAGAAGGTCCTAAAGAGGTTTAGGATGGAGGACTCCAAGAAGGGGTTCGTACCTATCTCACATGGTTTGGTATTGAGTAAGACTCAATGCCCGAGTACCCCTGAGGAACGGGAAGTAATGAGGCGAGTACCTTATGCTTCGGCAATAGGCTCGATCATGTACGCCATGTTGTGTACTAGGCCTGATGTCTCTTGTGGATTGAGTATGAAAAGTAGATATCAAGCTAACCCTGGTGAGGCACACTGGACAGCGGTGAAGAACATCCTCAAGTATCTTCGGAGGACTAAGGAGTTGTTCTTAGTATATGGTGGGGAAGAGGGGCTGAGGGTAACTGGTTACTCTGACGCCAGCTTCCAAACCGACAGGGATGACTGCCGATCTTAATTGGGGTTTGTATTCCTGTTAAATGGTGGTGCTATCTCCTGGAGAAGCTCCGAACAAGACATGATGGCTGATTCCACGACTGAGTCTGAGTACATTGCAGCAAGTGAAGCTGCAAAGGATGCTGTATGGATGAGGAAGTTCATCCTTGATCTTGGAGTGATTCCTAGCATTGCCGACCGTGTTGAGATTTTGTGACAACGAGGGTGCGGTAGCATTGGCAAAGGAACCGAGATCTCACCGACGCAAGAGGCACATTCCTCGGAAATATCATTATATCCGGGACGTGGTCGAGAGTGGAGATATTATCATCAGCAAAGTACACACAGATAGCAATGTGGCAGATCCGTTCACTAAACCGTTATCGCAAGCTAAGCACGATGCCCACACCCTTGCTATTGGTATTAGATTTGCTAGCGATTTGGTTTGAGTTTGTATCTTGTATTGTTTGGTTATTATATTTGATGTATTTACCTTCTTGGGAACATTAAGCAGTATTGCATTTATTGTACTTATCGATTATTGAATGGATATTTGTTAATGCGCAACTTGCGGGTATTACTTTAAATCTTTACTGTGTTCCAACTTAGCATGTTTTATACTTCCCTGAATGTTTTACATTCTAAATGTCCACAGTCAGTCATTCTTCATGGGAAGGAAGTCTGAATGAAGACTGAGGGAATTGATTGGTCATGTGTCCAATAGTGATTGGGACACGGGGACGCAATACTTCGCCTGTACTTGAAAGGGGTTTCATGTTACTGGACGACATACACTTGACTCCAGTTTGTGGTACTAGCCACGAGTAGATCAGGATGATAATATCATTTCATCCTCAGACTGGAGATGCATGTGTCTGCATCACTTTGGTTTGGTTTGTTCTAATTGTTTTCAAACACAGTCCGTAACTGGCTGTTATAAAGGGAGCAGTTGGGCAAAGTATGGTCAATGTGGTAGGCAATGTAGTCAAAGGAATTTGTTCCTCTATTTAGAGAGATATCCCTGGGCCCCTCGATGATTGGGCGTTGACACCAAAATGCATGGCCATGCTCGAGTGTGCAATGATTTGAGTAATCGATTGCAACTTGCATATTTTGGTCACCACCAATCTCGATCGAGAAACATAATCGTGAAGGACTGAGAATGACTTAGTACCATGTCTTTCCTTCACATGGATATCGTGAACAAAGGGATGATTTATCACTTATCTATAGGACCATCTCAAACCTGTTAGGTTCTGATTTGGTACTTGTCAGGGATGACATACCCCGTACAGACTTGGGGGCAGAGATGTCTTGCTAGAGGCCGCTCTCTATCTGTCATACTCATGGGTACGGTGTGTCATGTGCAAGTGGGAGTCTGTTGGAAAATGCCCACTGACACACGTATGCCGTATCAAAGCTGATGATGTGCAGACCTATTGGGTCATACACCTAACTTCTACCTAAATATCCCTAAGTGGAAATAACTGGTCAAAATGGTCAAATTCCAGTTGACCTAGGCTTCACGACCGTGAAGGATGCTCCACATGTCGTGAAGCAAGGTGTCCCCACGAGTCCTTACACGAGCCTTATGGCTCATGGACCAGAGTGGCTTCACGGTCCTTCACGGGTCGTGAAGGGATCGTGAAGGATAAAATGTGCCACGGATACCCTTACGACTTGAAGAAACACGGCACGGGCCGTGAAGCTTTTAAGCTTCACGGGCCGTGAGAGCCCGTGAAAGGTCGTGAAGCTCGGAAAACTAAGTGGCACTTGAATTTAATTGGCTAGTTCAAATTGGTCCAATAGGGATTCATCTCTTGGCCGGCTAGAGTGTTCCAGAATCTGGTTTTGACGTTTATTTAAGTCTTGAGCTTATTTTGCCTTAGAACCTTTTGGCCATTTTCATACATACACACTAGAAACTTCAAAGAGAGAGTTCTTGTGAGGATTTCTTGTGGTGTTCCAGAAACTTGAGGGCTATACAAGTGCATCAAATCCATAGGTGATTGTTGGTGGCTTGGTTTGCTAGCACAAGGGTGAAGATCTTTGGTGTATAACTTCGGTGGAGGAACTTGAAGGCCATTTTTTCAAGATTTAGTTCATCCCATCAATACACAACCTTATTCCACAAGCAAGAAGCTTAGGAGAAAGGTATAACATCTCTCACCTTTGTGTTGTTGTTTATTTTGGTTGCATGCATGTTGACATCAAGTTGTACCATTTATGGAGTTCATAGATTTCTTTTGTTTTAATTCCGATTTATTTGCTTCCGTTGCGTTTTTGTGTTGATCATGAACTCCTACAAGTTTCTCACATAATATATGTATAAATATTAAAACAGATAATCTAGAAACTTTAATTGGTTAAAAGTATAAAACTTTGACCTTTTGCCAAATACCAAGTTTCACGCAGTTAATATATATAAACAATATATATAAACAATAAACTGGAAACTTTTAATGGTAAAAATATCAAAACTTGATACTTAAACCAAAAACAAAGTGTCACTTAAATATATAAAATATATATAAGCAGCAGAACTGGAAAGACTAATCAGGTAACAGATCGAAAGCTTGATCTTAAGCACAATATCAGTTTTCTCACATGTATATAAACAATATAATCATGTTTAAATTGTTCCCCACCGAGCCTAGATGAAGGCTCTAATACCACTGTCTGGATTTACAGGGTACAACAAGCATAGCGGAAATAAAAACAGTAAATCCCGTTCCTAGGATCCTAAATGGATCAGGTTGGAAACAGTAATCACAATTAAACAGAGATATCATATGTCTTAGCCTATAGCAGTTATAATATAATGTTGGTCCATTGGTGAGAGTATCAACAAGCAAGTAATGTGTAGAAGGGGGGTTGAGTAAACTTTCTGCGGAAAATTGAACAAATCAATAAAAAGTGTTACACAAATCAAACCACATGAAATCGAATGCTTTCATTAATAAGAAAATGATTACAGTGACTATCAAGTAAGCAACACTTGATATGTCAACACCTAATGTAAAGCAAATCTCTCAATCTTTGAAACTTGGCTATCTATAATCAACTTATGATTATAGATACAAACTGACTCTCTAAACATGATTTATTCATAGATTGAATAATTAAAAACTTCACAACAGACGTGAAGATCGAACACACGAACAATATTGGCAATCTGTGAATTTCTTGATCACGTTGAACTTACAAACGGTGTATCAAGATTCGTAATACATACGATGGTTACGTTGAAGTGAGATTAGAGTTTGGTACCTCTAAACTTATCAGGAGATAAGTATTTATAATCCTGTTCCTACGGATCCTAACAAACTAGAACTTATCCTAATATGCTAACAAACTAACGGATAACTCGGAATCTTGAATCTTGAATCTTCTATCTTAAGTCTTCAATCTTCAATCTTAATTCTGGAATCTTCTTATCCATGCCATAGATATAGAGAGTAAAAGGAATTTAAAACATATTTAAATTCTCTGTAAACTGACTTCTTTAGTCGGGCTGAGTTACTCACCTTAAAACTCATCAAGCTAAGTCCTTCGAGAACAAACTTGAAATCAAACATGTATTACCATGTATAATGACTAACTCATCCTTAGAAGTCATAAGAGTTACCTAGAACTTACTTAGCAACTCTATTGAGCTAACTCAGTCTATAAGCTGAGTCACTCAGCTCAAAATGCATCAAGCTGAATACTCAACCTATACCTTAGGTGACAAACACAGCTTATCAAACATATTGTTGGTCCCTTGGTGAGAATAACAACAAGCAACAGCTGTGTAGAAGGGGGATTGAATACACTTTCTGTGGAAATTGAACAAATCAAATGAAAGTGTTACACAAAGTAAATCAAATCACAATCAATAGAATGATTTTATTAAGAAGATGATTACAATGCTTTGAATAAGAAGATGATTACAATAACTATCAAGTAAGCAACTCTTGATATATAACCACCTAATAAGAATCACTCAATCTCTCAAACTTAGCTATCTATAATCAACTTATGATTATAGATACTGACGACTCTCTAAACAGGATTTACAAAGATTGATAACTAACCAATATCACAACCAATGTGATTATTTGAACACACGAATAGCTTGGCAATCTGTGAATATCTTGATCACGTTGAACTAACAAACAATAATTCAAGAATTGCAACACATACGGTGAGGTGAGGTTTGGCTTTACAACAGAAGATAAGTATTTATAATCATGTTGCTACAGTTCCTAACAAACTGGACTAATCCTAATTTGCTAACTAACTATCAGATTAACTCGGAATCGTGAATCTTGAATATTCTTATCTTGAGTCTTCAATCTTTAATCTTGATTCTAGAATCTTCTTATCCATGCCGTAGATATAGAGAGTAAAAGGAATTTAAAACATATTTAAATTCTCTTTAAACTGACTTCTTTAGTCGGGCTGAGTTACACACCTTAAAACTCATCAAGCTGAGTCCTTCGAGAACAAACTTACCAATATCACAACCAATGTGATTATTCGAACACACGAATAGCTTGGCAATCTGTGAATATCTTGATCACTTTGAACTGAAAAACAGTGATTCAAGAATCGTAACACATACGGTGAGGTGAGGTTTGGCTCTGCAACACTTAGTTGTTTTTGGTTCTGAGTCGTAGTCGTAGTCGTACCTCTAAACTTATAAGAAGACAAGTATTTATAATCATGTTGCTACGGTTCCTAACAAACTGGACTAATCCTAATTTGCTAACTAACTATCAGATTAACTCGGAATCGTGAATCTTGAATATTCTTATCTTGAGTCTTCAATCTTCAATCTTGATTCTAGAATCTTCTTATCCATGCCGTAGATATAGAGAGTAAAAGGAATTTAAAACATATTTAAATTCTCTTTAAACTGACTTCTTTAGTCGGGCTGAGTTACACACCTTAAAACTCATCAAGCTGAGTCCTTCGAGAACAAACTTACCAATATCACAACCAATGTGATTATTCGAACACACGAATAGCTTGGCAATCTGTGAATATCTTGATCACTTTGAACTGAAAAACAGTGATTCAAGAATCGTAACACATACGGTGAGGTGAGGTTTGGCTCTGCAACATTTAGTTGTTTTTGGTTCTGAATCGTAGTCGTAGTCGTACCTCTAAACTTATAAGAAGATAAGTATTTATAATCATGTTGCTACGGTTCCTAACAAACTGGACTAATCCTAATTTGCTAACTAACTATCAGATAACTCGGAATCGTGATTCTTGAATATTCTTATCTTGAGTCTTCAATCTTCAATCTTGATTATGGAATCTTCTTATCCATGCCGTAGATATAGAGAGTAAAAGGAATTTAAAACATATTTAAATTCTGTTTAAACTGACTTCTTTAGTCGGGCTGAGTTACACACCGTAAAACTCATCAAGCTGAGTCCTTCGAGAACAAACTTACCAATATCACAACCAATGTGATTATTCGAACACACGAATAGCTTGGCAATCTGTGAATATCTTGATCACTTTGAACTGAAAAACAGTGATTCAAGAATCGTAACACATACGGTGAGGTGAGGTTTGGCTCTGCAACACTTAGTTGTTTTTGGTTCTGAGTCGTAGTCGTAGTCGTACCTCTAAACTTATAAGAAGATAAGTATTTATAATCATGTTGCTACGGTTCCTAACAAACTGGACTAATCCTAATTTGCTAACTAACTATCAGATTAATTCGGAATCGTGAATCTTGAATATTCTTATCTTGAGTCTTCAATCTTCAATCTTGATTCTGGAATCTTCTTATCCATGCCGTAGATATAGAGAGTAAAAGGAGTTTAAAACATATTTAAATTCTCTTTAAACTGACTTCTTTAGTCGGGCTGAGTTACACACCTTAAAACTCATCAAGCTGAGTCCTTCGAGAACAAACGTACCAATATCACAACCAATGTGATTATTCGAACACACGAATAGCTTGGCAATCTGTGAATATCTTGATCACTTTGAACTGAAAAACTGTGATTCAAGAATCGTAACACATACGGTGAGGTGAGGTTTGGCTCTGCAACACTTAGTTGTTTTTGGTTCTGAGTCGTAGTCGTAGTCGTACCTCTAAACTTATAAGAAGATAAGTATTTATAATCATGTTGCTACGGTTCCTAACAAACTAGACTAATCCTAATTTGCTAACTAACTATCAGATTAATTCGGAATCGTGAATCTTGAATATTCTTATCTTGAGTATTCAATCTTCAATCTTGATTCTGGAATCTTCTTATCCATGCCGTAGATATAGAGAGTAAAAGGAGTTTAAAACATATTTAAATTCTCTTTAAACTGACTTCTTTAGTCGGGCTGAGTTACACACCTTAAAACTCATCAAGCTGAGTCCTTCGAGAACAAACGTACCAATATCACAACCAATGTGATTATTCGAACACACGAATAGCTTGGCAATCTGTGAATATCTTGATCACTTTGAACTGAAAAACTGTGATTCAAGAATCGTAACACATACGGTGAGGTGAGGTTTGGCTCTGCAACACTTAGTTGTTTTTGGTTCTGAGTCGTAGTCGTAGTCGTACCTCTAAACTTATAAGAAGATAAGTATTTATAATCATGTTGCTACGGTTCCTAACAAACTGGACTAATCCTAATTTGCTAACTAACTATCAGATTAATTCGGAATCGTGAATCTTGAATATTCTTATCTTGAGTCTTCAATCTTCAATCTTGATTCTGGAATCTTCTTATCCATGCCGTAGATATAGAGAATAAAAGGAGTTTAAAACATATTTAAATTCTCTTTAAACTGACTTCTTTAGTCGGGCTGAGTTACACACCTTAAAACTCATCAAGCTGAGTCCTTCGAGAACAAACGTACCAATATCACAACCAATGTGATTATTCGAACACACGAATAGCTTGGCAATCTGTGAATATCTTGATCACTTTGAACTGAAAAACTGTGATTCAAGAATCGTAACACATACGGTGAGGTGAGGTTTGGCTCTGCAACACTTAGTTGTTTTTGGTTCTGAGTCGTAGTCGTAGTCGTACCTCTAAACTTATAAGAAGATAAGTATTTATAATCATGTTGCTACGGTTCCTAACAAACTGGACTAATCCTAATTTGCTAACTAACTATCAGATAACTCGGAATCGTGAATCTTGAATATTCTTATCTTGAGTCTTCAATCTTCAATCTTGATTCTGTAATCTTCTTATCCATGCCGTAGATATAGAGAGTAAAAGGAATTTAAAACATATTTAAATTCTGTTTAAACTGACTTCTTTAGTCGGGATGAGTTACACACCTTAAAACTCATCAAGCTGAGTCCTTCGAGAACAAACTTACCAATATCACAACCAATGTGATTATTCGAACACACAAATAGCTTGGCAATCTGTGAATATCTTGATCACTTTGAACTGAAAAACAGTGATTCAAGAATCGTAACACATACGGTGAGGTGAGGTTTGGCTCTGCAACACTTAGTTGGTTTTGGTTCTGAGTCGTAGTCGTAGTCGTACCTCTAAACTTATAAGAAGATAAGTATTTATAATCATGTTGCTACGGTTCCTAACAAACTGGAATAATCCTAATTTGCAAACTAACTATCAGATAACTCGGAATCGTGAATCTTGAATATTCTTATCTTGAGTCTTCAATCTTCAATCTTGATTCTGGAATCTTCTTATCAATGCCGTAGATATAGAGAGTAAAAGGAATTTAAAACATATTTAAATTCTCTTTAAACTGACTTCTTTAGTCAGGCTGAGTTACACACCTTAAAACTCATCAAGCTGAGTCCTTCGAGATCAAACTTACCAATATCACACCCAATGTGATTATTCGAACACACGAATAGCTTGGCAATCTGTGAATATCTTGATCACTTTGAACTGAAAAACAGTGATTCAAGAATCGTAACACATACGGTGAGGTGAGGTTTGGCTCTGCAACACTTAGTTGTTTTTGGTTCTGAGTCGTAGTCGTAGTCGTACCTCTAAACTTATAAGAAGATAAGTATTTATAGTCATGTTGCTACTATTCCTAACAAACTGGACTAATCCTAATTTGCTAACTAACTATCAGATTAACTCGGAATCGTGAATCTTGAATATTCTTTTCTTGAGTCTTCAATCTTCAATCTTGATTCTGGAATCTTCTTATCCATGCCGTAGATATAGAGAGTAAAAGGAATTTAAAACATATTTAAATTCTCTTTAAACTGACTTCTTTAGTCGGGCTGAGTTACACACCTTAAAACTCATCAAGCTGAGTCCTTCGAGAACAAACTTACCAATATCACAACCAATGTGATTATTCGAACATACGAATAGTTTGGCAATCTGTGAATATCTTGATCACTTTGAACTGAAAAACTGTGATTCAAGAATCGTAACACATACGGTGAGGTGAGGTTTGGCTCTGCAACACTTAGTTGTTTTTGGTTCTGAGTCGTAGTCGTAGTCGTACCTCTAAACTTATAAGAAGATAAGTATTTATAATCATGTTGCTACGGTTCCTAACAAACTGGACTAATCCTAATTTGCTAACTAACTATCAAATTAACTCGGAATCGTGAATCTTGAATATTCTTATCTTGAGTCTTCTATCTTCAATCTTGATTCTGGAATCTTCTTATCCATGCCGTAGATATAGAGAGTAAAAGGAATTTAAAACATATTTAAATTCTCTTTAAACTGACTTCTTTAGTCAGGCTGAGTTACACACCTTAAAACTCATCAAGCTGAGTCCTTCGAGATCAAACTTACCAATACCACAACCAATGTGATTATTCGAACACACGAATAGCTTGGCAATCTGTGAATATCTTGATCACTTTGAACTGAAAAACAGTGATTCAAGAATCGTAACACATACGGTGAGGTGAGGTTTGGCTCTGCAACACTTAGTTGTTTTTGGTTCTGAGTCGTAGTCGTAGTCGTACCTCTAAACTTATAAGAAGATAAGTATTTATAATCATGTTGCTACGGTTCCTAACAAACTGGACTAATCCTAATTTGCTAACTAACTATCAGATTAACTCGGAATCGTGAATCTTGAATATTCTTATCTTGAGTCTTCAATCTTCAATCTTGATTCTGGAATCTTCTTATCCATGCCGTAGATATAGAGAGTAAAAGGAATTTAAAACATATTTAAATTCTCTTTAAACTGACTTCTTTAGTCGGGCTGAGTTACAAACCTTAAAACTCATCAAGCTGAGTCCTTCGAGAACAAACTTACCAATATCACAACCAATGTGATTATTCGAACATACGAATAGTTTGGCAATCTGTGAATATCTTGATCACTTTGAACTGAAAAACTGTGATTCAAGAATCGTAACACATACGGTGAGGTGAGGTTTGGCTCTGCAACACTTAGTTGTTTTTGGTTCTGAGTCGTAGTCGTAGTCGTACCTCTAAACTTATAAGAAGATAAGTATTTATAATCATGTTGCTACGGTTCCTAACAAACTGGACTAATCCTAATTTGCTAACTAACTATCAAATTAACTCGGAATCGTGAATCTTGAATATTCTTATCTTGAGTCTTCAATCTTCAATCTTGATTCTGGAATCTTCTTATCCATGCCGTAGATATAGAGAGTAAAAGGAATTTAAAACATATTTAAATTTTCTTTAAACTGACTTCTTTAGTCAGGCTGAGTTACACACCTTAAAACTCATCAAGCTGAGTCCTTCGAGATCAAACTTACCAATATCACAACCAATGTGATTATTCGAACACACGAATAGCTTGGCAATCTGTGAATATCTTGATCACTTTGAACTGAAAAACAGTGATTCAAGAATCGTAACACATACGGTTAGGTGAGGTTTGGCTCTGCAACACTTAGTTGTTTTTGGTTCTGAGTCGTAGTCGTAGTCGTACCTCTAAACTTATAAGAAGATAAGTATTTATAATCATGTTGCTACGGTTCCTAACAAACTGGACTAATCCTAATTTGCTAACTAACTATCAGATTAACTCGGAATCGTGAATCTTGAATATTCTTATCTTGAGTCTTCAATCTTCAATCTTGATTCTGGAATCTTCTTATCCATGCCGTAGATATAGAGAGTAAAAGGAATTTAAAACATATTTAAATTCTCTTTAAACTGACTTCTTTAGTCGGGCTGAGTTACACACCTTAAAACTCATCAAGCTGAGTCCTTCGAGAACAAACTTACCAATATCACAACCAATGTGATTATTCGAACATACGAATATTTTGGCAATCTGTGAATATCTTGATCACTTTGAACTGAAAAACCGTGATTCAAGAATCCTAACACATACGGTGAGGTGAGTTTTGGCTCTGCAACACTTAGTTGTTTTTGGTTCTGAGTCGTAGTCGTAGTCGTACCTCTAAACTTATAAGAAGATAAGTATTTATAATCATGTTGCTACGGTTCCTAACAAACTGGACTAATCCTAATTTGCTAACTAACTATCAAATTAACTCGGAATCGTGAATCTTGAATATTCTTATCTTGAGTCTTCAATCTTCAATCTTGATTCTGGAATCTTCTTATCCATACCGTAGATATAGAGAGTAACAGGAATTTAAAACATATTTAAATTCTCTTTAAACTGACTTCTTTAGTCAGGCTGAGTTACACACCTTAAAACTCATCAAGCTGAGTCCTTCGAGAACAAACTTACCAATATCACAACCAATGTGATTATTCGAACACACGAATAGCTTGGCAATCTGTGAATATCTTGATCACTTTGAACTGAAAAACAGTGATTCAAGAATCGTAACACATACGGTGAGGTGAGGTTTGGCTCTGCAACACTTAGTTGTTTTTGGTTCAGAGTCGTAGTCGTAGTCGTACCTCTAAACTTATAAGAAGATAAGTATTTATAGTCATGTTGCTACTATTCCTAACAAACTGGACTAATCCTAATTTGCTAACTAACTATCAGATTAACTCGGAATCGTGAATCTTGAATATTCTTATCTTGAGTCTTCAATCTTCAATCTTGATTCTGGAATCTTCTTATCCATGCCGTAGATATAGAGAGTAAAAGGAATTTAAAACATATTTAAATTCTCTTTAAACTGACTTCTTTAGTCGGGCTGAGTTACACACCTTAAAACTCATCAAGCTGAGTCCTTCGAGAACAAACTTACCAATATCACAACCAATGTGATTATTCGAACATACGAATAGTTTGGCAATCTGTGAATATCTTGATCACTTTGAACTGAAAAACTGTGATTCAAGAATCGTAACACATACGGTGAGGTGAGGTTTGGCTCTGCAACACTTAGTTGTTTTTGGTTCTGAGTCGTAGTCGTAGTCGTACCTCTAAACTTATAAGAAGATAAGTATTTATAATCATGTTGCTACGGTTCCTAACAAACTGGACTAATCCTAATTTGCTAACTAACTATCAAATTAACTCGGAATCGTGAATCTTGAATATTCTTATCTTGAGTCTTCTATCTTCAATCTTGATTCTGGAATCTTCTTATCCATGCCGTAGATATAGAGAGTAAAAGGAATTTAAAACATATTTAAATTCTCTTTAAACTGACTTCTTTAGTCAGGCTGAGTTACACACCTTAAAACTCATCAAGCTGAGTCCTTCGAGATCAAACTTACCAATATCACAACCAATGTGATTATTCGAACACACGAATAGCTTGGCAATCTGTGAATATCTTGATCACTTTGAACTGAAAAACAGTGATTCAAGAATCGTAACACATACGGTTAGGTGAGGTTTGGCTCTGCAACACTTAGTTGTTTTTGGTTCTGAGTCGTAGTCGTAGTCGTACCTCTAAACTTATAAGAAGATAAGTATTTATAATCATGTTGCTACGGTTCCTAACAAACTGGACTAATCCTAATTTGCTAACTAACTATCAGATTAACTCGGAATCGTGAATCTTGAATATTCTTATCTTGAGTCTTCAATCTTCAATCTTGATTCTGGAATCTTCTTATCCATGCCGTAGATATAGAGAGTAAAAGGAATTTAAAACATATTTAAATTCTCTTTAAACTGACTTCTTTAGTCGGGCTGAGTTACACACCTTAAAACTCATCAAGCTGAGTCCTTCGAGAACAAACTTACCAATATCACAACCAATGTGATTATTCGAACATACGAATATTTTGGCAATCTGTGAATATCTTGATCACTTTGAACTGAAAAACCGTGATTCAAGAATCCTAACACATACGGTGAGGTGAGTTTTGGCTCTGCAACACTTAGTTGTTTTTGGTTCTGAGTCGTAGTCGTAGTCGTACCTCTAAACTTATAAGAAGATAAGTATTTATAATCATGTTGCTACGGTTCCTAACAAACTGGACTAATCCTAATTTGCTAACTAACTATCAAATTAACTCGGAATCGTGAATCTTGAATATTCTTATCTTGAGTCTTCAATCTTCAATCTTGATTCTGGAATCTTCTTATCCATACCGTAGATATAGAGAGTAACAGGAATTTAAAACATATTTAAATTCTCTTTAAACTGACTTCTTTAGTCAGGCTGAGTTACACACCTTAAAACTCATCAAGCTGAGTCCTTCGAGAACAAACTTACCAATATCACAACCAATGTGATTATTCGAACACACGAATAGCTTGGCAATCTGTGAATATCTTGATCACTTTGAACTGAAAAACAGTGATTCAAGAATCGTAACACATACGGTGAGGTGAGGTTTGGCTCTGCAACACTTAGTTGTTTTTGGTTCAGAGTCGTAGTCGTAGTCGTACCTCTAAACTTATAAGAAGATAAGTATTTATAGTCATGTTGCTACTATTCCTAACAAACTGGACTAATCCTAATTTGCTAACTAACTATCAGATTAACTCGGAATCGTGAATCTTGAATATTCTTATCTTGAGTCTTCAATCTTCAATCTTGATTCTGGAATCTTCTTATCCATGCCGTAGATATAGAGAGTAAAAGGAATTTAAAACATATTTAAATTCTCTTTAAACTGACTTCTTTAGTCGGGCTGAGTTACACACCTTAAAACTCATCAAGCTGAGTCCTTCGAGAACAAACTTACCAATATCACAACCAATGTGATTATTCGAACATACGAATAGTTTGGCAATCTGTGAATATCTTGATCACTTTGAACTGAAAAACTGTGATTCAAGAATCGTAACACATACGGTGAGGTGAGGTTTGGCTCTGCAACACTTAGTTGTTTTTGGTTCTGAGTCGTAGTCGTAGTCGTACCTCTAAACTTATAAGAAGATAAGTATTTATAATCATGTTGCTACGGTTCCTAACAAACTGGACTAATCCTAATTTGCTAACTAACTATCAAATTAACTCGGAATCGTGAATCTTGAATATTCTTATCTTGAGTCTTCTATCTTCAATCTTGATTCTGGAATCTTCTTATCCATGCCGTAGATATAGAGAGTAAAAGGAATTTAAAACATATTTAAATTCTCTTTAAACTGACTTCTTTAGTCAGGCTGAGTTACACACCTTAAAACTCATCAAGCTGAGTCCTTCGAGATCAAACTTACCAATATCACAACCAATGTGATTATTCGAACACACGAATAGCTTGGCAATCTGTGAATATCTTGATCACTTTGAACTGAAAAACAGTGATTCAAGAATCGTAACAAATACGGTGAGGTGAGGTTTGGCTCTGCAACACTTAGTTGTTTTTGGTTCTGAGTCGTAGTCGTAGTCGTACCTCTAAACTTATAAGAAGATAAGTATTTATAATCATGTTGCTACGGTTCCTAACAAACTGGACTAATCCTAATTTGCTAACTAACTATCAGATTAACTCGGAATCGTGAATCTTGAATATTCTTATCTTGAGTCTTCAATCTTCAATCTTGATTCTGGAATCTTCTTATCCATGCCGTAGATATAGAGAGTAAAAGGAATTTAAAACATATTTAAATTCTCTTTAAACTGACTTCTTTAGTCGGGCTGAGTTACACACCTTAAAACTCATCAAGCTGAGTCCTTCGAGAACAAACTTACCAATATCACAACCAATGTGATTATTCGAACATACGAATATTTTGGCAATCTGTGAATATCTTGATCACTTTGAACTGAAAAACTGTGATTCAAGAATCCTAACACATACGGTGAGGTGAGGTTTGGCTCTGCAACACTTAGTTGTTTTTGGTTCTGAGTCGTAGTCGTAGTCGTACCTCTAAACTTATAAGAAGATAAGTATTTATAATCATGTTGCTACGGTTCCTAACAAACTGGACTAATCCTAATTTGCTAACTAACTATCAAATTAACTCGGAATCGTGAATCTTGAATATTCTTATCTTGAGTCTTCAATCTTCAATCTTGATTCTGGAATCTTCTTATCCATACCGTAGATATAGAGAGTAAAAGGAATTTAAAACATATTTAAATTCTCTTTAAACTGACTTCTTTAGTCAGGCTGAGTTACACACCTTAAAACTCATCAAGCTGAGTCCTTCGAGAACAAACTTACCAATATCACAACCAATGTGATTATTCGAACACATGAATAGCTTGGCAATCTGTGAATATCTTGATCACTTTGAACTGAAAAACAGTGATTCAAGAATCGTAACACATACGGTGAGGTGAGGTTTGGCTCTGCAACACTTAGTTGTTTTTGGTTCAGAGTCGTAGTCGTAGTCGTACCTCTAAACTTATAAGAAGATAAGTATTTATAGTCATGTTGCTACTATTCCTAACAAACTGGACTAATCCTAATTTGCTAACTAACTATCAGATTAACTCGGAATCGTGAATCTTGAATATTCTTATCTTGAGTCTTCAATCTTCAATCTTAATTCTGGAATCTTCTTATCCATGCCGTAGATATAGAGAGTAAAAGGAATTTAAAACATATTTAAATTCTCTTTAAACTGACTTCTTTAGTCGGGCTGAGTTACACACCTTAAAACTCATCAAGCTGAGTCCTTCGAGAACAAACTTACCAATATCACAACCAATGTGATTATTCGAACACATGAATAGCTTGGCAATCTGTGAATATCTTGATCACTTTGAACTGAAAAACAGTGATTCAAGAATCGTAACACATACGGTGAGGTGAGGTTTGGCTCTGCAACACTTAGTTGTTTTTGGTTCAGAGTCGTAGTCGTAGTCGTACCTCTAAACTTATAAGAAGATAAGTATTTATAGTCATGTTGCTACTATTCCTAACAAACTGGACTAATCCTAATTTGCTAACTAACTATCAAATTAACTCGGAATCGTGAATCTTGAATATTCTTATCTTGAGTCTTCAATCTTCAATCTTGATTCTGGAATCTTCTTATCCATGCCGTAGATATAGAGAGTAAAAGGAATTTAAAACATATTTAAATTTTCTTTAAACTGACTTCTTTAGTCAGGCTGAGTTACACACCTTAAAACTCATCAAGCTGAGTCCTTCGAGATCAAACTTACCAATATCACAACCAATGTGATTATTCGAACACACGAATAGCTTGGCAATCTGTGAATATCTTGATCACTTTGAACTGAAAAACAGTGATTCAAGAATCGTAACACATACGGTTAGGTGAGGTTTGGCTCTGCAACACTTAGTTGTTTTTGGTTCTGAGTCGTAGTCGTAGTCGTACCTCTAAACTTATAAGAAGATAAGTATTTATAATCATGTTGCTACGGTTCCTAACAAACTGGACTAATCCTAATTTGCTAACTAACTATCAGATTAACTCGGAATCGTGAATCTTGAATATTCTTATCTTGAGTCTTCAATCTTCAATCTTGATTCTGGAATCTTCTTATCCATGCCGTAGATATAGAGAGTAAAAGGAATTTAAAACATATTTAAATTCTCTTTAAACTGACTTCTTTAGTCGGGCTGAGTTACACACCTTAAAACTCATCAAGCTGAGTCCTTCGAGAACAAACTTACCAATATCACAACCAATGTGATTATTCGAACATACGAATATTTTGGCAATCTGTGAATATCTTGATCACTTTGAACTGAAAAACCGTGATTCAAGAATCCTAACACATACGGTGAGGTGAGGTTTGGCTCTGCAACACTTAGTTGTTTTTGGTTCTGAGTCGTAGTCGTAGTCGTACCTCTAAACTTATAAGAAGATAAGTATTTTTAATCATGTTGCTACGGTTCCTAACAAACTGGACTAATCCTAATTTGCTAACTAACTATCAAATTAACTCGGAATCGTGAATCTTGAATATTCTTATCTTGAGTCTTCAATCTTCAATCTTGATTCTGGAATCTTCTTATCCATACCGTAGATATAGAGAGTAACAGGAATTTAAAACATATTTAAATTCTCTTTAAACTGACTTCTTTAGTCAGGCTGAGTTACACACCTTAAAACTCATCAAGCTGAGTCCTTCGAGAACAAACTTACCAATATCACAACCAATGTGATTATTCGAACACACGAATAGCTTGGCAATCTGTGAATATCTTGATCACTTTGAACTGAAAAACAGTGATTCAAGAATCGTAACACATACGGTGAGGTGAGGTTTGGCTCTGCAACACTTAGTTGTTTTTGGTTCAGAGTCGTAGTCGTAGTCGTACCTCTAAACTTATAAGAAGATAAGTATTTATAGTCATGTTGCTACTATTCCTAACAAACTGGACTAATCCTAATTTGCTAACTAACTATCAGATTAACTCGGAATCGTGAATCTTGAATATTCTTATCTTGAGTCTTCAATCTTCAATCTTGATTCTGGAATCTTCTTATCCATGCCGTAGATATAGAGAGTAAAAGGAATTTAAAACATATTTAAATTCTCTTTAAACTGACTTCTTTAGTCGGGCTGAGTTACACACCTTAAAACTCATCAAGCTGAGTCCTTCGAGAACAAACTTACCAATATCACAACCAATGTGATTATTCGAACATACGAATAGTGTGGCAATCTGTGAATATCTTGATCACTTTGAACTGAAAAACTGTGATTCAAGAATCGTAACACATACGGTGAGGTGAGGTTTGGCTCTGCAACACTTAGTTGTTTTTGGTTCTGAGTCGTAGTCGTAGTCGTACCTCTAAACTTATAAGAAGAGAAGTATTTATAATCATGTTGCTACGGTTCCTAACAAACTGGACTAATCCTAATTTGCTAACTAACTATCAAATTAACTCGGAATCGTGAATCTTGAATATTCTTATCTTGAGTCTTCTATCTTCAATCTTGATTCTGGAATCTTCTTATCCATGCCGTAGATATAGAGAGTAAAAGGAATTTAAAACATATTTAAATTCTCTTTAAACTGACTTCTTTAGTCAGGCTGAGTTACACACCTTAAAACTCATCAAGCTGAGTCCTTCGAGATCAAACTTACCAATATCACAACCAATGTGATTATTCGAACACACGAATAGCTTGGCAATCTGTGAATATCTTGATCACTTTGAACTGAAAAACAGTGATTCAAGAATCGTAACACATACGGTGAGGTGAGGTTTGGCTCTGCAACACTTAGTTGTTTTTGGTTCTGAGTCGTAGTCGTAGTCGTACCTATAAACTTATAAGAAGATAATTATTTATAATCATGTTGCTACGGTTCCTAACAAACTGGACTAATCCTAATTTGCTAACTAACTATCAGATTAACTCGGAATCGTGAATCTTGAATATTCTTATCTTGAGTCTTCAATCTTCAATCTTGATTCTGGAATCTTCTTATCCATGCCGTAGATATAGAGAGTAAAAGGAATTTAAAACATATTTAAATTCTCTTTAAACTGACTTCTTTAGTCGGGCTGAGTTACACACCTTAAAACTCATCAAGCTGAGTCCTTCGAGAACAAACTTACCAATATCACAACCAATGTGATTATTCGAACATACGAATATTTTGGCAATCTGTGAATATCTTGATCACTTTGAACTGAAAAACTGTGATTCAAGAATCCTAACACATACGGTGAGGTGAGGTTTGGCTCTGCAACACTTAGTTGTTTTTGGTTCTGAGTCGTAGTCGTAGTCGTACCTCTAAACTTATAAGAAGATAAGTATTTATAATCATGTTGCTACGGTTCCTAACAAACTGGACTAATCCTAATTTGCTAACTAACTATCAAATTAACTCGGAATCGTGAATCTTGAATATTCTTATCTTGAGTCTTCAATCTTCAATCTTGATTCTGGAATCTTCTTATCCATACCGTAGATATAGAGAGTAAAAGGAATTTAAAACATATTTAAATTCTCTTTAAACTGACTTCTTTAGTCAGGCTGAGTTACACACCTTAAAACTCATCAAGCTGAGTCCTTCGAGAACAAACTTACCAATATCACAACCAATGTGATTATTCGAACACATGAATAGCTTGGCAATCTGTGAATATCTTGATCACTTTGAACTGAAAAACAGTGATTCAAGAATCGTAACACATACGGTGAGGTGAGGTTTGGCTCTGCAACACTTAGTTGTTTTTGGTTCAGAGTCGTAGTCGTAGTCGTACCTCTAAACTTATAAGAAGATAAGTATTTATAGTCATGTTGCTACTATTCCTAACAAACTGGACTAATCCTAATTTGCTAACTAACTATCAGATTAACTCGGAATCGTGAATCTTGAATATTCTTATCTTGAGTCTTCAATCTTCAATCTTAATTCTGGAATCTTCTTATCCATGCCGTAGATATAGAGAGTAAAAGGAATTTAAAACATATTTAAATTCTCTTTAAACTGACTTCTTTAGTCGGGCTGAGTTACACACCTTAAAACTCATCAAGCTGAGTCCTTCGAGAACAAACTTACCAATATCACAACCAATGTGATTATTCGAACACATGAATAGCTTGGCAATCTGTGAATATCTTGATCACTTTGAACTGAAAAACAGTGATTCAAGAATCGTAACACATACGGTGAGGTGAGGTTTGGCTCTGCAACACTTAGTTGTTTTTGGTTCAGAGTCGTAGTCGTAGTCGTACCTCTAAACTTATAAGAAGATAAGTATTTATAGTCATGTTGCTACTATTCCTAACAAACTGGACTAATCCTAATTTGCTAACTAACTATCAGATTAACTCGGAATCGTGAATCTTGAATATTCTTATCTTGAGTCTTCAATCTTCAATCTTGATTCTGGAATCTTCTTATCCATGCCGTAGATATAGAGAGTAAAAGGAATTTAAAACATATTTAAATTCTCTTTAAACTGACTTCTTTAGTCGGGCTGAGTTACACACCTTAAAACTCATCAAGCTGAGTCCTTCGAGAACAAACTTACCAATATCACAACCAATGTGATTATTCGAACATACGAATATTTTGGCAATCTGTGAATATCTTGATCACTTTGAACTGAAAAACCGTGATTCAAGAATCCTAACACATACGGTGAGGTGAGGTTTGGCTCTGCAACACTTTGTTGTTTTTGGTTCTGAGTCGTAGTCGTAGTCGTACCTCTAAACTTATAAGAAGATAAGTATTTATAATCATGTTGCTACGGTTCCTAACAAACTGGACTAATCCTAATTTGCTAACTAACTATCAAATTAACTCGGAATCGTTAATCTTGAATATTCTTATCTTGAGTCTTCAATCTTCAATCTTGATTCTGGAATCTTCTTATCCATACCGTAGATATAGAGAGTAACAGGAATTTAAAACATATTTAAATTCTCTTTAAACTGACTTCTTTAGTCAGGCTGAGTTACACACCTTAAAACTCATCAAGCTGAGTCCTTCGAGAACAAACTTACCAATATCACAACCAATGTGATTATTCGAACACACGAATAGCTTGGCAATCTGTGAATATCTTGATCACTTTGAACTGAAAAACAGTGATTCAAGAATCGTAACACATACGGTGAGGTGAGGTTTGGCTCTGCAACACTTAGTTGTTTTTGGTTCAGAGTCGTAGTCGTAGTCGTACCTCTAAACTTATAAGAAGATAAGTATTTATAGTCATGTTGCTACTATTCCTAACAAACTGGACTAATCCTAATTTGCTAACTAACTATCAGATTAACTCGGAATCGTGAATCTTGAATATTCTTATCTTGAGTCTTCAATCTTCAATCTTAATTCTGGAATCTTCTTATCCATGCCGTAGATATAGAGAGTAAAAGGAATTTAAAACATATTTAAATTCTCTTTAAACTGACTTCTTTAGTCGGGCTGAGTTACACACCTTAAAACTCATCAAGCTGAGTCCTTCGAGAACAAACTTACCAATATCACAACCAATGTGATTATTCGAACACATGAATAGCTTGGCAATCTGTGAATATCTTGATCACTTTGAACTGAAAAACAGTGATTCAAGAATCGTAACACATACGGTGAGGTGAGGTTTGGCTCTGCAACACTTAGTTGTTTTTGGTTCAGAGTCGTAGTCGTAGTCGTACCTCTAAACTTATAAGAAGATAAGTATTTATAGTCATGTTGCTACTATTCCTAACAAACTGGACAAATCCTAATTTGCTAACTAACTATCAGATTAACTCGGAATCGTGAATCTTGAATATTTTTATCTTGAGTCTTCAATCTTCAATCTTGATTCTGGAATCTTCTTATCCATGCCGTAGATATAGAGAGTAAAAGGAATTTAAAACATATTTAAATTCTCTTTAAACTGACTTCTTTAGTCGGGCTGAGTTACACACCTTAAAACTCATCAAGCTGAGTCCTTCGAGAACAAACTTACCAATATCACAACCAATGTGATTATTCGAACATACGAATATTTTGGCAATCTGTGAATATCTTGATCACTTTGAACTGAAAAACCGTGATTCAAGAATCCTAACACATACGGTGAGGTGAGGTTTGGCTCTGCAACACTTTGTTGTTTTTGGTTCTGAGTCGTAGTCGTAGTCGTACCTCTAAACTTATAAGAAGATAAGTATTTATAATCATGTTGCTACGGTTCCTAACAAACTGGACTAATCCTAATTTGCTAACTAACTATCAAATTAACTCGGAATCGTGAATCTTGAATATTCTTATCTTGAGTCTTCAATCTTCAATCTTGATTCTGGAATCTTCTTATCCATACCGTAGATATAGAGAGTAACAGGAATTTAAAACATATTTAAATTCTCTTTAAACTGACTTCTTTAGTCAGGCTGAGTTACACACCTTAAAACTCATCAAGCTGAGTCCTTCGAGAACAAACTTACCAATATCACAACCAATGTGATTATTCGAACACACGAATAGCTTGGCAATCTGTGAATATCTTGATCACTTTGAACTGAAAAACAGTGATTCAAGAATCGTAACACATACGGTGAGGTGAGGTTTGGCTCTGCAACACTTAGTTGTTTTTGGTTCAGAGTCGTAGTCGTAGTCGTACCTCTAAACTTATAAGAAGATAAGTATTTATAGTCATGTTGCTACTATTCCTAACAAACTGGACTAATCCTAATTTGCTAACTAACTATCAGATTAACTCGGAATCGTGAATCTTGAATATTCTTATCTTGAGTCTTCAATCTTCAATCTTGATTCTGGAATCTTCTTATCCATGCCGTAGATATAGAGAGTAAAAGGAATTTAAAACATATTTAAATTCTCTTTAAACTGACTTCTTTAGTCGGGCTGAGTTACACACCTTAAAACTCATCAAGCTGAGTCCTTCGAGAACAAACTTACCAATATCACAACCAATGTGATTATTCGAACATACGAATAGTTTGGCAATCTGTGAATATCTTGATCACTTTGAACTGAAAAACTGTGATTCAAGAATCGTAACACATACGGTGAGGTGAGGTTTGGCTCTGCAACACTTAGTTGTTTTTGGTTCTGAGTCGTAGTCGTAGTCGTACCTCTAAACTTATAAGAAGATAAGTATTTATAATCATGTTGCTACGGTTCCTAACAAACTGGACTAATCCTAATTTGCTAACTAACTATCAAATTAACTCGGAATCGTGAATCTTGAATATTCTTATCTTGAGTCTTCTATCTTCAATCTTGATTCTGGAATCTTCTTATCCATGCCGTAGATATAGAGAGTAAAAGGAATTTAAAACATATTTAAATTCTCTTTAAACTGACTTCTTTAGTCGGGCTGAGTTACACACCTTAAAACTCATCAAGCTGAGTCCTTCGAGATCAAACTTACCAATATCACAACCAATGTGATTATTCGAACACACGAATAGCTTGGCAATCTGTGAATATCTTGATCACTTTGAACTGAAAAACAGTGATTCAAGAATCGTAACACATACGGTGAGGTGAGGTTTGGCTCTGCAACACTTAGTTGTTTTTGGTTCTGAGTCGTAGTCGTAGTCGTACCTCTAAACTTATAAGAAGATAAGTATTTATAATCATGTTGCTACGGTTCCTAACAAACTGGACTAATCCTAATTTGCTAACTAACTATCAGATTAACTCGGAATCGTGAATCTTGAATATTCTTATCTTGAGTCTTCAATCTTCAATCTTGATTCTGGAATCTTCTTATCCATGCCGTAGATATAGAGAGTAAAAGGAATTTAAAACATATTTAAATTCTCTTTAAACTGACTTCTTTAGTCGGGCTGAGTTACACACCTTAAAACTCATCAAGCTGAGTCCTTCGAGAACAAACTTACCAATATCACAACCAATGTGATTATTCGAACATACGAATATTTTGGCAATCTGTGAATATCTTGATCACTTTGAACTGAAAAACTGTGATTCAAGAATCCTAACACATACGGTGAGGTGAGGTTTGGCTCTGCAACACTTAGTTGTTTTTGGTTCTGAGTCGTAGTCGTAGTCGTACCTCTAAACTTATAAGAAGATAAGTATTTATAATCATGTTGCTACGGTTCCTAACAAACTGGACTAATCCTAATTTGCTAACTAACTATCAAATTAACTCGGAATCGTGAATCTTGAATATTCTTATCTTGAGTCTTCAATCTTCAATCTTGATTCTGGAATCTTCTTATCCATACCGTAGATATAGAGAGTAAAAGGAATTTAAAACATATTTAAATTCTCTTTAAACTGACTTCTTTAGTCAGGCTGAGTTACACACCTTAAAACTCATCAAGCTGAGTCCTTCGAGAACAAACTTACCAATATCACAACCAATGTGATTATTCGAACACATGAATAGCTTGGCAATCTGTGAATATCTTGATCACTTTGAACTGAAAAACAGTGATTCAAGAATCGTAACACATACGGTGAGGTGAGGTTTGGCTCTGCAACACTTAGTTGTTTTTGGTTCAGAGTCGTAGTCGTAGTCGTACCTCTAAACTTATAAGAAGATAAGTATTTATAGTCATGTTGCTACTATTCCTAACAAACTGGACTAATCCTAATTTGCTAACTAACTATCAGATTAACTCGGAATCGTGAATCTTGAATATTCTTATCTTGAGTCTTCAATCATCAATCTTAATTCTGGAATCTTCTTATCCATGCCGTAGATATAGAGAGTAAAAGGAATTTAAAACATATTTAAATTCTCTTTAAACTGACTTCTTTAGTCGGGCTGAGTTACACACCTTAAAACTCATCAAGCTGAGTCCTTCGAGAACAAACTTACCAATATCACAACCAATGTGATTATTCGAACATACGAATAGTTTGGCAATCTGTGAATATCTTGATCACTTTGAACTGAAAAACTGTGATTCAAGAATCGTAACACATACGGTGAGGTGAGGTTTGGCTCTGCAACACTTAGTTGTTTTTGGTTCTGAGTCGTAGTCGTAGTCGTACCTCTAAACTTATAAGAAGATAAGTATTTATAATCATGTTGCTACGGTTCCTAACAAACTGGACTAATCCTAATTTGCTAACTAACTATCAGATTAACTCGGAATCGTGAATCTTGAATATTTTTATCTTGAGTCTTCAATCTTCAATCTTGATTCTGGAATCTTCTTATCCATGCCGTAGATATAGAGAGTAAAAGGAATTTAAAACATATTTAAATTCTCTTTAAACTGACTTCTTTAGTCGGGCTGAGTTACACACCTTAAAACTCATCAAGCTGAGTCCTTCGAGAACAAACTTACCAATATCACAACCAATGTGATTATTCGAACATACGAATAGTTTGGCAATCTGTGAATATCTTGATCACTTTGAACTGAAAAACTGTGATTCAAGAATCGTAACACATACGGTGAGGTGAGGTTTGGCTCTGCAACACTTAGTTGTTTTTGGTTCTGAGTCGTAGTCGTAGTCGTACCTCTAAACTTATAAGAAGATAAGTATTTATAATCATGTTGCTACGGTTCCTAACAAACTGGACTAATCCTAATTTGCTAACTAACTATCAGATTAACTCGGAATCGTGAATCTTGAATATTCTTATCTTGAGTCTTCAATCTTCAATCTTAATTCTGGAATCTTCTTATCCATGCCGTAGATATAGAGAGTAAAAGGAATTTAAAACATATTTAAATTCTCTTTAAACTGACTTCTTTAGTCGGGCTGAGTTACACACCTTAAAACTCATCAAGCTGAGTCCTTCGAGAACAAACTTACCAATATCACAACCAATGTGATTATTCGAACATACGAATAGTTTGGCAATCTGTGAATATCTTGATCACTTTGAACTGAAAAACTGTGATTCAAGAATCGTAACACATACGGTGAGGTGAGGTTTGGCTCTGCAACACTTAGTTGTTTTTGGTTCTGAGTCGTAGTCGTAGTCGTACCTCTAAACTTATAAGAAGATAAGTATTTATAATCATGTTGCTACGGTTCCTAACAAACTGGACTAATCCTAATTTGGTAACTAACTATCAAATTAACTCGGAATCGTGAATCTTGAATATTCTTATCTTGAGTCTTCTATCTTCAATCTTGATTCTGGAATCTTCTTATCCATGCCGTAGATATAGAGAGTAAAAGGAATTTAAAACATATTTAAATTCTCTTTAAACTGACTTCTTAAGTCAGGCTGAGTTACACACCTTAAAACTCATCAAGCTGAGTCCTTCGAGATCAAACTTACCAATATCACAACCAATGTGATTATTCGAACACACGAATAGCTTGGCAATCTGTGAATATCTTGATCACTTTGAACTGAAAAACAGTGATTCAAGAATCGTAACACATACGGTGAGGTGAGGTTTGGCTCTGCAACACTTAGTTGTTTTTGGTTCTGAGTCGTAGTCGTAGTCGTACCTCTAAACTTATAAGAAGATAAGTATTTATAATCATGTTGCTACGGTTCCTAACAAACTGGACTAATTCTAATTTGCTAACTAACTATCAGATTAACTCGGAATCGTGAATCTTGAATATTTTTATCTTGAGTCTTCAATCTTCAATCTTGATTCTGGAATCTTCTTATCCATGCCGTAGATATAGAGAGTAAAAGGAATTTAAAACATATTTAAATTCTCTTTAAACTGACTTCTTTAGTCGGGCTGAGTTACACACCTTAAAACTCATCAAGCTGAGTCCTTCGAGAACAAACTTACCAATATCACAACCAATGTGATTATTCGAACATACGAATAGTTTGGCAATCTGTGAATATCTTGATCACTTTGAACTGAAAAACTGTGATTCAAGAATCGTAACACATACGGTGAGGTGAGGTTTGGCTCTGCAACACTTAGTTGTTTTTGGTTCTGAGTCGTAGTCGTAGTCGTACCTCTAAACTTATAAGAAGATAAGTATTTATAATCATGTTGCTACGGTTCCTAACAAACTGGACTAATCCTAATTTGCTAACTAACTATCAAATTAACTCGGAATCGTGAATCTTGAATATTCTTATCTTGAGTCTTCAATCTTCAATCTTGATTCTGGAATCTTCTTATCCATGCCGTAGATATAGAGAGTAAAAGGAATTTAAAACATATTTAAATTCTCTTTAAACTGACTTCTTTAGTCAGGCTGAGTTACACACCTTAAAACTCATCAAGCTGAGTCCTTCGAGATCAAACTTACCAATATCACAACCAATGTGATTATTCGAACACACGAATAGCTTGGCAATCTGTGAATATCTTGATCACTTTGAACTGTAAAACAGTGATTCAAGAATCGTAACACATACGGTTAGGTAAGGTTTGGCTCTGCAACACTTAGTTGTTTTTGGTTCTGAGTCGTAGTCGTAGTCGTACCTCTAAACTTATAAGAAGATAAGTATTTATAATCATGTTGCTACGGTTCCTAACAAACTGGACTAATCCTAATTTGCTAACTAACTATCAGATTAACTCGGAATCGTGAATCTTGAATATTCTTATCTTGAGTCTTCAATCTTCAATCTTGATTCTGGAATCTTCTTATCCATGCCGTAGATATAGAGAGTAAAAGGAATTTAAAACATATTTAAATTCTCTTTAAACTGACTTCTTTAGTCGGGCTGAGTTACACACATTAAAACTCATCAAGCTAAGTCCTTCGAGAACAAACTTACCAATATCACAACCAATGTGATTATTCGAACATACGAATATTTTGGCAATCTGTGAATTTCTTGATCACTTTGAACTGAAAAACTGTGATTCAAGAATCCTAACACATACGGTGAGGTGAGGTTTGGCTCTGCAACACTTAGTTGTTTTTGGTTCTGAGTCGTAGTCGTAGTCGTACCTCTAAACTTATAAGAAGATAAGTATTTATAATCATGTTGCTACGGTTCCTAACAAACTGGACTAATCCTAATTTGCTAACTAACTATCAAATTAACTCGGAATCGTGAATCTTGAATATTCTTATCTTGAGTCTTCAATCTTCAATCTTGATTCTGGAATCTTCTTATCCATACCGTAGATATAGAGAGTAAAAGGAATTTAAAACATATTTAAATTCTCTTTAAACTGACTTCTTTAGTCAGGCTGAGTTACACACCTTAAAACTCATCAAGCTGAGTCCTTCGAGAACAAACATACCAATATCACAACCAATGTGATTATTCGAACACACGAATAGCTTGGCAATCTGTGAATATCTTGATCACTTTGAACTGAAAAACAGTGATTCAAGAATCGTAACACATACGGTGAGGTGAGGTTTGGCTCTGCAACACTTAGTTGTTTTTGGTTCAGAGTCGTAGTCGTAGTCGTACCTCTAAACTTATAAGAAGATAAGTATTTATAGTCATGTTGCTACTATTCCTAACAAACTGGACTAATCCTAATTTGCTAACTAACTATCAGATTAACTCGGAATCGTGAATCTTGAATATTCTTATCTTGAGTCTTCAATCTTCAATCTTGATTCTGGAATCTTCTTATCCATGCCGTAGATATAGAGAGTAAAAGGAATTTAAAACATATTTAAATTCTCTTTAAACTGACTTCTTTAGTCGGGCTGAGTTACACACCTTAAAACTCATCAAGCTGAGTCCTTCGAGAACAAACTTACCAATATCACAACCAATGTGATTATTCGAACATACGAATAGTTTGGCAATCTGTGAATATCTTGATCACTTTGAACTGAAAAACTGTGATTCAAGAATCGTAACACATACGGTGAGGTGAGGTTTGGCTCTGCAACACTTAGTTGTTTTTGGTTCAGAGTCGTAGTCGTAGTCGTACCTCTAAACTTATAAGAAGATAAGTATTTATAGTCATGTTGCTACTATTCCTAACAAACTGGACTAATCCTAATTTGCTAACTAACTATCAGATTAACTCGGAATCGTGAATCTTGAATATTCTTATCTTGAGTCATCAATCTTCAATCTTGATTCTGGAATCTTCTTATCCATGCCGTAGATATAGAGAGTAAAAGGAATTTAAAACATATTTAAATTCTCTTTAAACTGACTTCTTTAGTCGGGCTGAGTTACACACCTTAAAACTCATCAAGCTGAGTCCTTCGAGAACAAACTTACCAATATCACAACCAATGTGATTATTCGAACATACGAATAGTTTGGCAATCTGTGAATATCTTGATCACTTTGAACTGAAAAACTGTGATTCAAGAATCGTAACACATACGGTGAGGTGAGGTTTGGCTCTGCAACACTTAGTTTTTTTTGGTTCTGAGTCGTAGTCGTAGTCGTACCTCTAAACTTATAAGAAGATAAGTATTTATAATCATGTTGCTACGGTTCCTAACAAACTGGACTAATCCTAATTTGCTAACTAACTATCAAATTAACTCGGAATCGTGAATCTTGAATATTCTTATCTTGAGTCTTCAATCTTCAATCTTGATTCTGGAATCTTCTTATCCATGCCGTAGATATAGAGAGTAAAAGGAATTTAAAACATATTTAAATTCTCTTTAAACTGACTTCTTTAGTCGGGCTGAGTTACACACCTTAAAACTCATCAAGCTGAGTCCTTCGAGAACAAATTTACCAATATCACAACCAATGTGTTTATTCGAACATACGAATAGTTTGGCAATCTGTGAATATCTTGATCACTTTGAACTGAAAAACTGTGATTCAAGAATCGTAACACATACGGTGAGGTGAGGTTTGGCTCTGCAACACTTAGTTGTTTTTGGTTCTGAGTCGTAGTCGTAGTCGTACCTCTAAACTTATAAGAAGATAAGTATTTATAATCATGTTGCTACGGTTCCTAACAAACTGGACTAATCCTAATTTGCTAACTAACTATCAAATTAACTCGGAATCGTGAATCTTGAATATTCTTATCTTGAGTCTTCAATCTTCAATCTTGATTCTGGAATCTTCTTATCCATGCCGTAGATATAGAGAGTAAAAGGAATTTAAAACATATTTAAATTCTCTTTAAACTGACTTCTTTAGTCAGGCTGAGTTACACACCTTAAAACTCATCAAGCTGAGTCCTTCGAGAACAAACTTACCAATATCACAACCAATGTGATTATTCGAACACACGAATAGCTTGGCAATCAGTGAATATCTTGATCACTTTGAACTGAAAAACAGTGATTCAAGAATCGTAACACATACGGTGAGGTGAGGTTTGGCTCTGCAACACTTAGTTGTTTTTGGTTCTGAGTCGTAGTCGTAGTCGTACCTCTGAACTTATAAGAAGATAAGTATTTATAGTCATGTTGCTACTATTCCTAACAAACTGGACTAATCCTAATTTGCTAACTAACTATCAGATTAACTCGGAATCGTGAATCTTGAATATTCTTATCTTGAGTCTTCAATCTTGATTCTGGAATCTTCTTATCCATGCCGTAGATATAGAGAGTAAAAGGAATTTAAAACATATTTAAATTCTCTTTAAACTGACTTCTTTAGTCGGGCTGAGTTACACACCTTAAAACTCATCAAGCTGAGTCCTTCGAGAACAAACTTACCAATATCACAACCAATGTGATTATTCGAACATACGAATAGTTTGGCAATCTGTGAATATCTTGATCACTTTGAACTGAAAAACAGTGATTCAAGAATCGTAACACATACGGTGAGGTGAGGTTTGGCTCTGCAACACTTAGTTGTTTTTGGTTCAGAGTCGTAGTCGTAGTCGTACCTCTAAACTTATAAGAAGATAAGTATTTATAGTCATGTTGCTACTATTCCTAACAAACTGGACTAATCCTAATTTGCTAACTAACTATCAGATTAACTCGGAATCGTGAATCTTGAATATTCTTATCTTGAGTCTTCAATCTTCAATCTTGATTCTGGAATCTTCTTATCCATGCCGTAGATATAGAGAGTAAAAGGAATTTAAAACATATTTAAATTCTCTTTAAACTGACTTCTTTAGTCGGGCTGAGTTACACACCTTAAAACTCATCAAGCTGATTCCTTCGAGAACAAACTTACCAATATCACAACCAATGTGATTATTCGAACATACGAATAGTTTGGCAATCTGTGAATATCTTGATCACTTTGAACTGAAAAACTGTGATTCAAGAATCGTAACACATACGGTGAGGTGAGGTTTGGCTCTGCAACACTTAGTTGTTTTTGGTTCAGAGTCGTAGTCGTAGTCGTACCTCTAAACTTATAAGAAGATAAGTATTTATAGTCATGTTGCTACTATTCCTAACAAACTGGACTAATCCTAATTTGCTAACTAACTATCAGATTAACTCGGAATCGTGAATCTTGAATATTCTTATCTTGAGTCATCAATCTTCAATCTTGATTCTGGAATCTTCTTATCCATGCCGTAGATATAGAGAGTAAAAGGAATTTAAAACATATTTAAATTCTCTTTAAACTGACTTCTTTAGTCGGGCTGAGTTACACACCTTAAAACTCATCAAGCTGAGTCCTTCGAGAACAAACTTACCAATATCACAACCAATGTGATTATTCGAACATACGAATAGTTTGGCAATCTGTGAATATCTTGATCACTTTGAACTGAAAAACTGTGATTCAAGAATCGTAACACATACGGTGAGGTGAGGTTTGGCTCTGCAACACTTAGTTTTTTTTGGTTCTGAGTCGTAGTCGTAGTCGTACCTCTAAACTTATAAGAAGATAAGTATTTATAATCATGTTGCTACGGTTCCTAACAAACTGGACTAATCCTAATTTGCTAACTAACTATCAAATTAACTCGGAATCGTGAATCTTGAATATTCTTATCTTGAGTCTTCAATCTTCAATCTTGATTCTGGAATCTTCTTATCCATGCCGTAGATATAGAGAGTAAAAGGAATTTAAAACATATTTAAATTCTCTTTAAACTGACTTCTTTAGTCGGGCTGAGTTACACACCTTAAAACTCATCAAGCTGAGTCCTTCGAGAACAAATTTACCAATATCACAACCAATGTGTTTATTCGAACATACGAATAGTTTGGCAATCTGTGAATATCTTGATCACTTTGAACTGAAAAACTGTGATTCAAGAATCGTAACACATACGGTGAGGTGAGGTTTGGCTCTGCAACACTTAGTTGTTTTTGGTTCTGAGTCGTAGTCGTAGTCGTACCTCTAAACTTATAAGAAGATAAGTATTTATAATCATGTTGCTACGGTTCCTAACAAACTGGACTAATCCTAATTTGCTAACTAACTATCAAATTAACTCGGAATCGTGAATCTTGAATATTCTTATCTTGAGTCTTCAATCTTCAATCTTGATTCTGGAATCTTCTTATCCATGCCGTAGATATAGAGAGTAAAAGGAATTTAAAACATATTTAAATTCTCTTTAAACTGACTTCTTTAGTCAGGCTGAGTTACACACCTTAAAACTCATCAAGCTGAGTCCTTCGAGAACAAACTTACCAATATCACAACCAATGTGATTATTCGAACACACGAATAGCTTGGCAATCAGTGAATATCTTGATCACTTTGAACTGAAAAACAGTGATTCAAGAATCGTAACACATACGGTGAGGTGAGGTTTGGCTCTGCAACACTTAGTTGTTTTTGGTTCTGAGTCGTAGTCGTAGTCGTACCTCTGAACTTATAAGAAGATAAGTATTTATAGTCATGTTGCTACTATTCCTAACAAACTGGACTAATCCTAATTTGCTAACTAACTATCAGATTAACTCGGAATCGTGAATCTTGAATATTCTTATCTTGAGTCTTCAATCTTGATTCTGGAATCTTCTTATCCATGCCGTAGATATAGAGAGTAAAAGGAATTTAAAACATATTTAAATTCTCTTTAAACTGACTTCTTTAGTCGGGCTGAGTTACACACCTTAAAACTCATCAAGCGGAGTCCTTCGAGAACAAACTTACCAATATCACAACCAATGTGATTATTTGATCATACGAATAGTTTGGCAATCTGTGAATATCTTGATCACTTTGAACTGAAAAACTGTGATTCAAGAATCGTAACATATACAGTGAGGTGAGGTTTGGCTCTGCAACACTTAGTTGTTTTTGGTTCTGAGTTGTAGTCGTAGTCGTACCTCTAAACTTATAAGAAGATAAGTATTTATAATCATGTTGCTACGGTTCCTAACAAACTGGACTAATCCTAATTTGCTAACTAACTATCAAATTAACTCGGAATCGTGAATCTTGAATATTCTTATCTTGAGTCTTCAATCTTCAATCTTGATTCTGGAATCTTCTTATCCATGCCGTAGATATAGAGAGTAAAAGGAATTTAAAACATATTTAAATTCTCTTTAAACTGACTTCTTTAGTCAGGCTGAGTTACACACCTTAAAACTCATCAAGCTGAGTCCTTCGAGATCAAACTTACCAATATCACAACCAATGTGATTATTCGAACACACGAATAGCTTGGCAATCTGTGAATATCTTGATCACTTTGAACTGAAAAACAGTGATTCAAGAATCGTAACACATACGGTTAGGTGAGGTTTGGCTCTGCAACACTTAGTTGTTTTTGGTTCTGAGTCGTAGTCGTAGTCGTACCTCTAAACTTATAAGAAGATAAGTATTTATAATCATGTTGCTACGGTTCCTAACAAACTGGACTAATCCTAATTTGCTAACTAACTATCAGATTAACTCGGAATCGTGAATCTTGAATATTCTTATCTTGAGTCTTCAATCTTCAATCTTGATTCTGGAATCTTCTTATCCATGCCGTAGATATAGAGAGTAAAAGGAATTTAAAACATATTTAAATTCTCTTTAAACTGACTTCTTTAGTCGGGCTGAGTTACACACCTTAAAACTCATCAAGCTGAGTCCTTCGAGAACAAACTTACCAATATCACAACCAATGTGATTATTTGAACACACGAATAGCTTGGCAATCTGTGAATATCTTGATCACTTTGAACTGAAAAACTGTGATTCAAGAATCGTAACACATACGGTGAGGTGAGGTTTGGCTCTGCAACACTTAGTTGTTTTTGGTTCTGAGTCGTAGTTGTAGTCGTACCTCTAAACTTATAAGAAGATAAGTATTTATAATCATGTTGCTACAGTTCCTAACAAACTGGACTAATCCTAATTTGCTAACTAACTATCAAATTAACTCGGAATCGTGAATCTTGAATATTCTTATCTTGAGTCTTCAATCTTCAATCTTGATTCTGGAATCTTCTTATCCATACCGTAGATATAGAGAGTAAAAGGAATTTAAAACATATTTAAATTCTCTTTAAACTGACTTCTTTAGTCAGGCTGAGTTACACACCTTAAAACTCATCAAGCTGAGTCCTTCGAGAACAAACTTACCAATATCACAACCAATGTGATTATTCGAACACACGAATAGCTTGGCAATCTGTGAATATCATGATCACTTTGAACTGAAAAACAGTGATTCAAGAATCGTAACACATACGGTGAGGTGAGGTTTGGCTCTGCAACACTTAGTTGTTTTTGGTTCTGAGTCGTAGTCGTAGTCGTACCTCTAAACTTATAAGAAGATAAGTATTTATAGTCATGTTGCTACTATTCCTAACAAACTGGACTAATCCTAATTTGGTAACTAACTATCAGATTAACTCGGAATCGTGAATCTTGAATATTCTTATCTTGAGTCTTCAATCTTCAATCTTGATTCTGGAATCTTCTTATCCATGCCGTAGATATAGAGAGTAAAAGGAATTTAAAACATATTTAAATTCTCTTTAAACTGACTTCTTTAGTCGGGCTGAGTTACACACCTTAAAACTCATCAAGCTGAGTCCTTCGAGAACAAACTTACCAATATCACAACCAATGTGATTATTCGAACATACGAATAGTTTGGCAATCTGTGAATATGTTGATCACTTTGAACTGAAAAACTGTGATTCAAGAATCGTAACACATACGGTGAGGTGAGGTTTGGCTCTGCAACACTTAGTTGTTTTTGGTTCTGAGTCGTAGTCGTAGTCGTACCTCTAAACTTATAAGAAGATAAGTATTTATAGTCATGTTGCTACTATTCCTAACAAACTGGACTAATCCTAATTTGGTAACTAACTATCAGATTAACTCGGAATCGTGAATCTTGAATATTCTTATCTTGAGTCTTCAATCTTCAATCTTGATTCTGGAATCTTCTTATCCATGCCGTAGATATAGAGAGTAAAAGGAATTTAAAACATATTTAAATTCTCTTTAAACTTACTTCTTTAGTCAGGCTGAGTTACACACCTTAAAACTCATCAAGCTGAGTCATTCGAGATCAAACTTACCAATATCACAACCAATGTGATTATTCGAACACACGAATAGCTTGGCAATCTGTGAATATCTTGATCACTTTGAACTGAAAAACAGTGATTCAAGAATCGTAACACATACGGTGAGGTGAGGTTTGGCTCTGCAACACTTAGTTGTTTTTGGTTCTGAGTCGTAGTCGTAGTCGTACCTCTAAACTTATAAGAAGATAAGTATTTATAATCATGTTGCTACGGTTCCTAACAAACTGGACTAATCCTAATTTGCTAACTAACTATCAAATTAACTCGGAATCGTGAATCTTGAATATTCTTATCTTGAGTCTTCAATCTTCAATCTTGATTCTGGAATCTTCTTATCCATACCGTAGATATAGAGAGTAAAATGAATTTAAAACATATTTAAATTCTCTTTAAACTGACTTCTTTAGTCAGGCTGAGTTACACACCTTAAAACTCATCAAGCTGAGTCCTTCGAGAACAAACTTACCAATATCACAACCAATGTGATTATTCGAACACACGAATAGCTTGGCAATCTGTGAATATCTTGATCACTTTGAACTGAAAAACAGTGATTCAAGAATCGTAACACATACGGTGAGGTGAGGTTTGGCTCTGCAACACTTAGTTGTTTTTGGTTCTGAGTCGTAGTCGTAGTCGTACCTCTAAACTTATAAGAAGATAAGTATTTATAGTCATGTTGCTACTATTCCTAACAAACTGGACTAATCCTAATTTGGTAACTAACTATCAGATTAACTCGGAATCGTGAATCTTGAATATTCTTATCTTGAGTCTTCAATCTTCAATCTTGATTCTGGAATCTTCTTATCCATGCCGTAGATATAGAGAGTAAAAGGAATTTAAAACATATTTAAATTCTCTTTAAACTGACTTCTTTAGTCGGGCTGAGTTACACACCTTAAAACTCATCAAGCTGAGTCCTTCGAGAACAAACTTACCAATATCACAACCAATGTGATTATTCGAACATACGAATAGTTTGGCAATCTGTGAATATGTTGATCACTTTGAACTGAAAAACTGTGATTCAAGAATCGTAACACATACGGTGAGGTGAGGTTTGGCTCTGCAACACTTAGTTGTTTTTGGTTCTGAGTCGTAGTCGTAGTCGTACCTCTAAACTTATAAGAAGATAAGTATTTATAGTCATGTTGCTACTATTCCTAACAAACTGGACTAATCCTAATTTGGTAACTAACTATCAGATTAACTCGGAATCGTGAATCTTGAATATTCTTATCTTGAGTCTTCAATCTTCAATCTTGATTCTGGAATCTTCTTATCCATGCCGTAGATATAGAGAGTAAAAGGAATTTAAAACATATTTAAATTCTCTTTAAACTTACTTCTTTAGTCAGGCTGAGTTACACACCTTAAAACTCATCAAGCTGAGTCATTCGAGATCAAACTTACCAATATCACAACCAATGTGATTATTCGAACACACGAATAGCTTGGCAATCTGTGAATATCTTGATCACTTTGAACTGAAAAACAGTGATTCAAGAATCGTAACACATACGGTGAGGTGAGGTTTGGCTCTGCAACACTTAGTTGTTTTTGGTTCTGAGTCGTAGTCGTAGTCGTACCTCTAAACTTATAAGAAGATAAGTATTTATAATCATGTTGCTACGGTTCCTAACAAACTGGACTAATCCTAATTTGCTAACTAACTATCAAATTAACTCGGAATCGTGAATCTTGAATATTCTTATCTTGAGTCTTCAATCTTCAATCTTGATTCTGGAATCTTCTTATCCATACCGTAGATATAGAGAGTAAAATGAATTTAAAACATATTTAAATTCTCTTTAAACTGACTTCTTTAGTCAGGCTGAGTTACACACCTTAAAACTCATCAAGCTGAGTCCTTCGAGAACAAACTTACCAATATCACAACCAATGTGATTATTCGAACACACGAATAGCTTGGCAATCTGTGAATATCTTGATCACTTTGAACTGAAAAACAGTGATTCAAGAATCGTAACACATACGGTGAGGTGAGGTTTGGCTCTGCAACACTTAGTTGTTTTTGGTTCTGAGTCGTAGTCGTAGTCGTACCTCTAAACTTATAAGAAGATAAGTATTTATAGTCATGTTGCTACTATTCCTAACAAACTGGACTAATCCTAATTTGGTAACTAACTATCAGATTAACTCGGAATCGTGAATCTTGAATATTCTTATCTTGAGTCTTCAATCTTCAATCTTGATTCTGGAATCTTCTTATCCATGCCGTAGATATAGAGAGTAAAAGGAATTTAAAACATATTTAAATTCTCTTTAAACTGACTTCTTTAGTCGGGCTGAGTTACACACCTTAAAACTCATCAAGCTGAGTCCTTCGAGAACAAACTTACCAATATCACAACCAATGTGATTATTCGAACATACGAATAGTTTGGCAATCTGTGAATATGTTGATCACTTTGAACTGAAAAACTGTGATTCAAGAATCGTAACACATACGGTGAGGTGAGGTTTGGCTCTGCAACACTTAGTTGTTTTTGGTTCTGAGTCGTAGTCGTAGTCGTACCTCTAAACTTATAAGAAGATAAGTATTTATAGTCATGTTGCTACTATTCCTAACAAACTGGACTAATCCTAATTTGGTAACTAACTATCAGATTAACTCGGAATCGTGAATCTTGAATATTCTTATCTTGAGTCTTCAATCTTCAATCTTGATTCTGGAATCTTCTTATCCATGCCGTAGATATAGAGAGTAAAAGGAATTTAAAACATATTTAAATTCTCTTTAAACTTACTTCTTTAGTCAAGCTGAGTTACACACCTTAAAACTCATCAAGCTGAGTCATTCGAGATCAAACTTACCAATATCACAACCAATGTGATTATTCGAACACACGAATAGCTTGGCAATCTGTGAATATCTTGATCACTTTGAACTGAAAAACAGTGATTCAAGAATCGTAACACATACGGTGAGGTGAGGTTTGGCTCTGCAACACTTAGTTGTTTTTGGTTCTGAGTCGTAGTCGTAGTCGTACCTCTAAACTTATAAGAAGATAAGTATTTATAATCATGTTGCTACGGTTCCTAACAAACTGGACTAATCCTAATTTGCTAACTAACTATCAGATTAACTCGGAATCGTGAATCTTGAATATTCTTATCTTGAGTCTTCAATCTTCAATCTTGATTCTGGAATCTTCTTATCCATGCCGTAGATATAGAGAGTAAAAGGAATTTAAAACATATTTAAATTCTCTTTAAACTGACTTCTTTAGTCGGGCTGAGTTACACACCTTAAAACTCATCAAGCTGAGTCCTTCGAGAACAAACTTACCAATATCACAACCAATGTGATTATTCGAACATACGAATAGTTTGGAAATCTGTGAATATCTTGATCACTTTGAACTGAAAAACTGTGATTCAAGAATCGTAACACATACGGTGAGGTGAGGTTTGGCTCTGCAACACTTAGTTGTTTTTGGTTCTGAGTCGTAGTCGTAGTCGTACCTCTAAACTTATAAGAAGATAAGTATTTATAATCATGTTGCTACGGTTCTTAACAAACTGGACTAATCCTAATTTGCTAACTAACTATCAGATTAACTCGGAATCGTGAATCTTGAATATTCTTCTCTTGAGTCTTCAATCTTCAATCTTGATTCTGGAATCTTCTTATACATACCGTAGATATAGAGAGTAAAATGAATTTAAAACATATTTAAATTCTCTTTAAACTGACTTCTTTAGTCAGGCTGAGTTACACACCTTAAAACTCATCAAGCTGAGTCCTTCGAGAACAAACTTACCAATATCACAACCAATGTGATTATTCGAACACACGAATAGCTTGGCAATCTGTGAATATCTTGATCACTTTGAACTGAAAAACAGTGATTCAAGAATCGTAACACATACGGTGAGGTGAGGTTTGGCTCTGCAACACTTAGTTGTTTTTGGTTCTGAGTCGTAGTCGTAGTCGTACCTCTAAACTTATAAGAAGATAAGTATTTATAATCATGTTGCTACGGTTCCTAACAAACTGGACTAATCCTAATTTGCTAACTAACTATCAGATTAACTCGGAATCGTGAATCTTGAATATTCTTATCTTGAGTCTTCAATCTTCAATCTTGATTCTGGAATCTTCTTATCCATGCCGTAGATATAGAGAGTAAAAGGAATTTAAAACATATTTAAATTCTCTTTAAACTGACTTCTTTAGTCGGGCTGAGTTACACACCTTAAAACTCATCAAGCTGAGTCCTTCGAGAACAAACTTACCAATATCACAACCAATGTGATTATTCGAACATACGAATAGTTTGGAAATCTGTGAATATCTTGATCACTTTGAACTGAAAAACTGTGATTCAAGAATCGTAACACATACGGTGAGGTGAGGTTTGGCTCTGCAACACTTAGTTGTTTTTGGTTCTGAGTCGTAGTCGTAGTCGTACCTCTAAACTTATAAGAAGATAAGTATTTATAATCATGTTGCTACGGTTCCTAACAAACTGGACTAATCCTAATTTGCTAACTAACTATCAAATTAACTCGGAATCGTGAATCTTGAATATTCTTATCTTGAGTCTTCAATCTTCAATCTTGATTCTGGAATCTTCTTATCCATACCGTAGATATAGAGAGTAAAATGAATTTAAAACATATTTAAATTCTCTTTAAACTGACTTCTTTAGTCAGGCTGAGTTACACACCTTAAAACTCATCAAGCTGAGTCCTTCGAGAACAAACTTACCAATATCACAACCAATGTGATTATTCGAACACACGAATAGCTTGGCAATCTGTGAATATCTTGATCACTTTGAACTGAAAAACAGTGATTCAAGAATCGTAACACATACGGTGAGGTGAGGTTTGGCTCTGCAACACTTAGTTGTTTTTGGTTCTGAGTCGTAGTCGTAGTCGTACCTCTAAACTTATAAGAAGATAAGTATTTATAGTCATGTTGCTACTATTCCTAACAAACTGGACTAATCCTAATTTGGTAACTAACTATCAGATTAACTCGGAATCGTGAATCTTGAATATTCTTATCTTGAGTCTTCAATCTTCAATCTTGATTCTGGAATCTTCTTATCCATGCCGTAGATATAGAGAGTAAAAGGAATTTAAAACATATTTAAATTCTCTTTAAACTGACTTCTTTAGTCGGGCTGAGTTACACACCTTAAAACTCATCAAGCTGAGTCCTTCGAGAACAAACTTACCAATATCACAACCAATGTGATTATTCGAACATACGAATAGTTTGGCAATCTGTGAATATGTTGATCACTTTGAACTGAAAAACTGTGATTCAAGAATCGTAACACATACGGTGAGGTGAGGTTTGGCTCTGCAACACTTAGTTGTTTTTGGTTCTGAGTCGTAGTCGTAGTCGTACCTCTAAACTTATAAGAAGATAAGTATTTATAGTCATGTTGCTACTATTCCTAACAAACTGGACTAATCCTAATTTGGTAACTAACTATCAGATTAACTCGGAATCGTGAATCTTGAATATTCTTATCTTGAGTCTTCAATCTTCAATCTTGATTCTGGAATCTTCTTATCCATGCCGTAGATATAGAGAGTAAAAGGAATTTAAAACATATTTAAATTCTCTTTAAACTTACTTCTTTAGTCAGGCTGAGTTACACACCTTAAAACTCATCAAGCTGAGTCATTCGAGATCAAACTTACCAATATCACAACCAATGTGATTATTCGAACACACGAATAGCTTGGCAATCTGTGAATATCTTGATCACTTTGAACTGAAAAACAGTGATTCAAGAATCGTAACACATACGGTGAGGTGAGGTTTGGCTCTGCAACACTTAGTTGTTTTTGGTTCTGAGTCGTAGTCGTAGTCGTACCTCTAAACTTATAAGAAGATAAGTATTTATAATCATGTTGCTACGGTTCCTAACAAACTGGACTAATCCTAATTTGCTAACTAACTATCAAATTAACTCGGAATCGTGAATCTTGAATATTCTTATCTTGAGTCTTCAATCTTCAATCTTGATTCTGGAATCTTCTTATCCATACCGTAGATATAGAGAGTAAAATGAATTTAAAACATATTTAAATTCTCTTTAAACTGACTTCTTTAGTCAGGCTGAGTTACACACCTTAAAACTCATCAAGCTGAGTCCTTCGAGAACAAACTTACCAATATCACAACCAATGTGATTATTCGAACACACGAATAGCTTGGCAATCTGTGAATATCTTGATCACTTTGAACTGAAAAACAGTGATTCAAGAATCGTAACACATACGGTGAGGTGAGGTTTGGCTCTGCAACACTTAGTTGTTTTTGGTTCTGAGTCGTAGTCGTAGTCGTACCTCTAAACTTATAAGAAGATAAGTATTTATAGTCATGTTGCTACTATTCCTAACAAACTGGACCAATCCTAATTTGGTAACTAACTATCAGATTAACTCGGAATCGTGAATCTTGAATATTCTTATCTTGAGTCTTCAATCTTCAATCTTGATTCTGGAATCTTCTTATCCATGCCGTAGATATAGAGAGTAAAAGGAATTTAAAACATATTTAAATTCTCTTTAAACTGACTTCTTTAGTCGGGCTGAGTTACACACCTTAAAACTCATCAAGCTGAGTCCTTCGAGAACAAACTTACCAATATCACAACCAATGTGATTATTCGAACATACGAATAGTTTGGCAATCTGTGAATATGTTGATCACTTTGAACTGAAAAACTGTGATTCAAGAATCGTAACACATACGGTGAGGTGAGGTTTGGCTCTGCAACACTTAGTTGTTTTTGGTTCTGAGTCGTAGTCGTAGTCGTACCTCTAAACTTATAAGAAGATAAGTATTTATAGTCATGTTGCTACTATTCCTAACAAACTGGACTAATCCTAATTTGGTAACTAACTATCAGATTAACTCGGAATCGTGAATCTTGAATATTCTTATCTTGAGTCTTCAATCTTCAATCTTGATTCTGGAATCTTCTTATCCATGCCGTAGATATAGAGAGTAAAAGGAATTTAAAACATATTTAAATTCTCTTTAAACTTACTTCTTTAGTCAGGCTGAGTTACACACCTTAAAACTCATCAAGCTGAGTCATTCGAGATCAAACTTACCAATATCACAACCAATGTGATTATTCGAACATACGAATAGTTTGGCAATCTGTGAATATGTTGATCACTTTGAACTGAAAAACTGTGATTCAAGAATCGTAACACATACGGTGAGGTGAGGTTTGGCTCTGCAACACTTAGTTGTTTTTGGTTCTGAGTCGTAGTCGTAGTCGTACCTCTAAACTTATAAGAAGATAAGTATTTATAGTCATGTTGCTACTATTCCTAACAAACTGGACTAATCCTAATTTGGTAACTAACTATCAGATTAACTCGGAATCGTGAATCTTGAATATTCTTATCTTGAGTCTTCAATCTTCAATCTTGATTCTGGAATCTTCTTATCCATGCCGTAGATATAGAGAGTAAAAGGAATTTAAAACATATTTAAATTCTCTTTAAACTTACTTCTTTAGTCAGGCTGAGTTACACACCTTAAAACTCATCAAGCTGAGTCATTCGAGATCAAACTTACCAATATCACAACCAATGTGATTATTCGAACACACGAATAGCTTGGCAATCTGTGAATATCTTGATCACTTTGAACTGAAAAACAGTGATTCAAGAATCGTAACACATACGGTGAGGTGAGGTTTGGCTCTGCAACACTTAGTTGTTTTTGGTTCTGAGTCGTAGTCGTAGTCGTACCTCTAAACTTATAAGAAGATAAGTATTTATAATCATGTTGCTACGGTTCCTAACAAACTGGACTAATCCTAATTTGCTAACTAACTATCAAATTAACTCGGAATCGTGAATCTTGAATATTCTTATCTTGAGTCTTCAATCTTCAATCTTGATTCTGGAATCTTCTTATCCATACCGTAGATATAGAGAGTAAAATGAATTTAAAACATATTTAAATTCTCTTTAAACTGACTTCTTTAGTCAGGCTGAGTTACACACCTTAAAACTCATCAAGCTGAGTCCTTCGAGAACAAACTTACCAATATCACAACCAATGTGATTATTCGAACACACGAATAGCTTGGCAATCTGTGAATATCTTGATCACTTTGAACTGAAAAACAGTGATTCAAGAATCGTAACACATACGGTGAGGTGAGGTTTGGCTCTGCAACACTTAGTTGTTTTTGGTTCTGAGTCGTAGTCGTAGTCGTACCTCTAAACTTATAAGAAGATAAGTATTTATAGTCATGTTGCTACTATTCCTAACAAACTGGACTAATCCTAATTTGGTAACTAACTATCAGATTAACTCGGAATCGTGAATCTTGAATATTCTTATCTTGAGTCTTCAATCTTCAATCTTGATTCTGGAATCTTCTTATCCATGCCGTAGATATAGAGAGTAAAAGGAATTTAAAACATATTTAAATTCTCTTTAAACTGACTTCTTTAGTCGGGCTGAGTTACACACCTTAAAACTCATCAAGCTGAGTCCTTCGAGAACAAACTTACCAATATCACAACCAATGTGATTATTCGAACATACGAATAGTTTGGCAATCTGTGAATATGTTGATCACTTTGAACTGAAAAACTGTGATTCAAGAATCGTAACACATACGGTGAGGTGAGGTTTGGCTCTGCAACACTTAGTTGTTTTTGGTTCTGAGTCGTAGTCGTAGTCGTACCTCTAAACTTATAAGAAGATAAGTATTTATAGTCATGTTGCTACTATTCCTAACAAACTGGACTAATCCTAATTTGGTAACTAACTATCAGATTAACTCGGAATCGTGAATCTTGAATATTCTTATCTTGAGTCTTCAATCTTCAATCTTGATTCTGGAATCTTCTTATCCATGCCGTAGATATAGAGAGTAAAAGGAATTTAAAACATATTTAAATTCTCTTTAAACTTACTTCTTTAGTCAGGCTGAGTTACACACCTTAAAACTCATCAAGCTGAGTCATTCGAGATCAAACTTACCAATATCACAACCAATGTGATTATTCGAACACACGAATAGCTTGGCAATCTGTGAATATCTTGATCACTTTGAACTGAAAAACAGTGATTCAAGAATCGTAACACATACGGTGAGGTGAGGTTTGGCTCTGCAACACTTAGTTGTTTTTGGTTCTGAGTCGTAGTCTTAGTCGTACCTCTAAACTTATAAGAAGATAAGTATTTATAATCATGTTGCTACGGTTCCTAACAAACTGGACTAATCCTAATTTGCTAACTAACTATCAGATTAACTCGGAATCGTGAATCTTGAATATTCTTATCTTGAGTCTTCAATCTTCAATCTTGATTCTGGAATCTTCTTATCCATGCCGTAGATATAGAGAGTAAAAGGAATTTAAAACATATTTAAATTCTCTTTAAACTGACTTCTTTAGTCGGGCTGAGTTACACACCTTAAAACTCATCAAGCTGAGTCCTTCGAGAACAAACTTACCAATATCACAACCAATGTGATTATTCGAACATACGAATAGTTTGGAAATCTGTGAATATCTTGATCACTTTGAACTGAAAAACTGTGATTCAAGAATCGTAACACATACGGTGAGGTGAGGTTTGGCTCTGCAACACTTAGTTGTTTTTGGTTCTGAGTCGTAGTCGTAGTCGTACCTCTAAACTTATAAGAAGATAAGTATTTATAATCATGTTGCTACGGTTCTTAACAAACTGGACTAATCCTAATTTGCTAACTAACTATCAGATTAACTCGGAATCGTGAATCTTGAATATTCTTCTCTTGAGTCTTCAATCTTCAATCTTGATTCTGGAATCTTCTTATACATACCGTAGATATAGAGAGTAAAATGAATTTAAAACATATTTAAATTCTCTTTAAACTGACTTCTTTAGTCAGGCTGAGTTACACACCTTAAAACTCATCAAGCTGAGTCCTTCGAGAACAAACTTACCAATATCACAACCAATGTGATTATTCGAACACACGAATAGCTTGGCAATCTGTGAATATCTTGATCACTTTGAACTGAAAAACAGTGATTCAAGAATCGTAACACATACGGTGAGGTGAGGTTTGGCTCTGCAACACTTAGTTGTTTTTGGTTCTGAGTCGTAGTCGTAGTCGTACCTCTAAACTTATAAGAAGATAAGTATTTATAATCATGTTGCTACGGTTCCTAACAAACTGGACTAATCCTAATTTGCTAACTAACTATCAGATTAACTCGGAATCGTGAATCTTGAATATTCTTATCTTGAGTCTTCAATCTTCAATCTTGATTCTGGAATCTTCTTATCCATGCCGTAGATATAGAGAGTAAAAGGAATTTAAAACATATTTAAATTCTCTTTAAACTGACTTCTTTAGTCGGGCTGAGTTACACACCTTAAAACTCATCAAGCTGAGTCCTTCGAGAACAAACTTACCAATATCACAACCAATGTGATTATTCGAACATACGAATAGTTTGGAAATCTGTGAATATCTTGATCACTTTGAACTGAAAAACTGTGATTCAAGAATCGTAACACATACGGTGAGGTGAGGTTTGGCTCTGCAACACTTAGTTGTTTTTGGTTCTGAGTCGTAGTCGTAGTCGTACCTCTAAACTTATAAGAAGATAAGTATTTATAATCATGTTGCTACGGTTCTTAACAAACTGGACTAATCCTAATTTGCTAACTAACTATCAGATTAACTCGGAATCGTGAATCTTGAATATTCTTCTCTTGAGTCTTCAATCTTCAATCTTGATTCTGGAATCTTCTTATACATACCGTAGATATAGAGAGTAAAATGAATTTAAAACATATTTAAATTCTCTTTAAACTGACTTCTTTAGTCAGGCTGAGTTACACACCTTAAAACTCATCAAGCTGAGTCCTTCGAGAACAAACTTACCAATATCACAACCAATGTGATTATTCGAACACACGAATAGCTTGGCAATCTGTGAATATCTTGATCACTTTGAACTGAAAAACAGTGATTCAAGAATCGTAACACATACGGTGAGGTGAGGTTTGGCTCTGCAACACTTAGTTGTTTTTGGTTCTGAGTCGTAGTCGTAGTCGTACCTCTAAACTTATAAGAAGATAAGTATTTATAGTCATGTTGCTACTATTCCTAACAAACTGGACTAATCCTAATTTGGTAACTAACTATCAGATACTCGGAATCGTGAATCTTGAATATTCTTATCTTGAGTCTTCAATCTTCAATCTTGATTCTGGAATCTTCTTATCCATACCATAGATATAGAGAGTAAAATGAATTTAAAACATATTTAAATTCTCTTTAAACTGACTTCTTTACTCAGGCTGAGTTACACACCTTAAAACTCATCAAGCTGAGTCCTTCGAGAACAAACTTTCCAATATCACAACCAATGTGATTATTCGAACACACGAATAGCTTGGCAATCTGTGAATATCTTGATCACTTTGAACTGAAAAACAGTGATTCAAGAATCGTAACACATACGGTGAGGTGAGGTTTGGCTCTGCAACACTTAGTTGTTTTTGGTTCTGAGTCGTAGTCGTAGTCGTACCTCTAAACTTATAAGAAGAGAAGTATTTATAGTCATGTTGCTACTATTCCTAACAAACTGGACTAATCCTAATTTGCTAACTAACTATCAGATTAACTCGGAATCGTGAATCTTGAATATTCTTATCTTGAGTCTTCAATCTTCAATCTTGATTCTGGAATCTTCTTATACATACCGTAGATATAGAGAGTAAAATGAATTTAAAACATATTTAAATTCTCTTTAAACTGACTTCTTTAGTCAGGCTGAGTTACACACCTTAAAACTCATCAAGCTGAGTCCTTCGAGAACAAACTTACCAATATCACAACCAATGTGATTATTCGAACATACGAATAGTTTGGCAATCTGTGAATATCTTGATCACTTTGAACTGAAAAACTGTGATTCAAGAATCGTAACACATACGGTGAGGTGAGGTTTGGCTCTGCAACACTTAGTTGTTTTTGGTTCTGAGTCGTAGTCGTAGTCGTACCTCTAAACTTATAAGAAGATAAGTATTTATAATCATGTTGCTACGGTTCCTAACAAACTGGACTAATCCTAATTTGCTAACTAACTATCAAATTAACTCGGAATCGTGAATCTTGAATATTCTTATCTTGAGTCTTCAATCTTCAATCTTGATTCTGGAATCTTCTTATCCATACCGTAGATATAGAGAGTAAAATGAATTTAAAACATATTTAAATTCTCTTTAAACTGACTTCTTTAGTCAGGCTGAGTTACACACCTTAAAACTCATCAAGCTGAGTCCTTCGAGAACAAACTTACCAATATCACAACCAATGTGATTATTCGAACACACGAATAGCTTGGCAATCTGTGAATATCTTGATCACTTTGAACTGAAAAACAGTGATTCAAGAATCGTAACACATACGGTGAGGTGAGGTTTGGCTCTGCAACACTTAGTTGTTTTTGGTTCTGAGTCGTAGTCGTAGTCGTACCTCTAAACTTATAAGAAGATAAGTATTTATAGTCATGTTGCTACTATTCCTAACAAACTGGACTAATCCTAATTTGGTAACTAACTATCAGATTAACTCGGAATCGTGAATCTTGAATATTCTTATCTTGAGTCTTCAATCTTCAATCTTGATTCTGGAATCTTCTTATCCATGCCGTAGATATAGAGAGTAAAAGGAATTTAAAACATATTTAAATTCTCTTTAAACTGACTTCTTTAGTCGGGCTGAGTTACACACCTTAAAACTCATCAAGCTGAGTCCTTCGAGAACAAACTTACCAATATCACAACCAATGTGATTATTCGAACATACGAATAGTTTGGAAATCTGTGAATATCTTGATCACTTTGAACTGAAAAACTGTGATTCAAGAATCGTAACACATACGGTGAGGTGAGGTTTGGCTCTGCAACACTTAGTTGTTTTTGGTTCTGAGTCGTAGTCGTAGTCGTACCTCTAAACTTATAAGAAGATAAGTATTTATAATCATGTTGCTACGGTTCTTAACAAACTGGACTAATCCTAATTTGCTAACTAACTATCAGATTAACTCGGAATCGTGAATCTTGAATATTCTTCTCTTGAGTCTTCAATCTTCAATCTTGATTCTGGAATCTTCTTATACATACCGTATATATAGAGAGTAAAATGAATTTAAAACATATTTAAATTCTCTTTAAACTGACTTCTTTAGTCAGGCTGAGTTACACACCTTAAAACTCATCAAGCTGAGTCCTTCGAGAACAAACTTACCAATATCACAACCAATGTGATTATTCGAACACACGAATAGCTTGGCAATCTGTGAATATCTTGATCACTTTGAACTGAAAAACAGTGATTCAAGAATCGTAACACATACGGTGAGGTGAGGTTTGGCTCTGCAACACTTAGTTGTTTTTGGTTCTGAGTCGTAGTCGTAGTCGTACCTCTAAACTTATAAGAAGATAAGTATTTATAGTCATGTTGCTACTATTCCTAACAAACTGGACTAATCCTAATTTGGTAACTAACTATCAGATACTCGGAATCGTGAATCTTGAATATTCTTATCTTGAGTCTTCAATCTTCAATCTTGATTCTGGAATCTTCTTATCCATACCATAGATATAGAGAGTAAAATGAATTTAAAACATATTTAAATTCTCTTTAAACTGACTTCTTTACTCAGGCTGAGTTACACACCTTAAAACTCATCAAGCTGAGTCCTTCGAGAACAAACTTTCCAATATCACAACCAATGTGATTATTCGAACACACGAATAGCTTGGCAATCTGTGAATATCTTGATCACTTTGAACTGAAAAACAGTGATTCAAGAATCGTAACACATACGGTGAGGTGAGGTTTGGCTCTGCAACACTTAGTTGTTTTTGGTTCTGAGTCGTAGTCGTAGTCGTACCTCTAAACTTATAAGAAGAGAAGTATTTATAGTCATGTTGCTACTATTCCTAACAAACTGGACTAATCCTAATTTGCTAACTAACTATCAGATTAACTCGGAATCGTGAATCTTGAATATTCTTATCTTGAGTCTTCAATCTTCAATCTTGATTCTGGAATCTTCTTATACATACCGTAGATATAGAGAGTAAAATGAATTTAAAACATATTTAAATTCTCTTTAAACTGACTTCTTTAGTCAGGCTGAGTTACACACCTTAAAACTCATCAAGCTGAGTCCTTCGAGAACAAACTTACCAATATCACAACCAATGTGATTATTCGAACATACGAATAGTTTGGCAATCTGTGAATATCTTGATCACTTTGAACTGAAAAACTGTGATTCAAGAATCGTAACACATACGGTGAGGTGAGGTTTGGCTCTGCAACACTTAGTTGTTTTTGGTTCTGAGTCGTAGTCGTAGTCATACCTCTAAACTTATAAGAAGATAAGTATTTATAATCATGTTGCTACGGTTCCTAACAAACTGGACTAATCCTAATTTGCTAACTAACTATCAAATTAACTCGGAATCGTGAATCTTGAATATTCTTATCTTGAGTCTTCAATCTTCAATCTTGATTCTGGAATCTTCTTATCCATACCGTAGATATAGAGAGTAAAATGAATTTAAAACATATTTAAATTCTCTTTAAACTGACTTCTTTAGTCAGGCTGAGTTACACACCTTAAAACTCATCAAGCTGAGTCCTTCGAGAACAAACTTACCAATATCACAACCAATGTGATTATTCGAACACACGAATAGCTTGGCAATCTGTGAATATCTTGATCACTTTGAACTGAAAAACAGTGATTCAAGAATCGTAACACATACGGTGAGGTGAGGTTTGGCTCTGCAACACTTAGTTGTTTTTGGTTCTGATTCGTAGTCGTAGTCGTACCTCTAAACTTATAAGAAGATAAGTATTTATAGTCATGTTGCTACTATTCCTAACAAACTGGACTAATCCTAATTTGGTAACTAACTATCAGATTAACTCGGAATCGTGAATCTTGAATATTCTTATCTTGAGTCTTCAATCTTCAATCTTGATTCTGGAATCTTCTTATCCATGCCGTAGATATAGAGAGTAAAAGGAATTTAAAACATATTTAAATTCTCTTTAAACTGACTTCTTTAGTCGGGCTGAGTTACACACCTTAAAACTCATCAAGCTGAGTCCTTCGAGAACAAACTTACCAATATCACAACCAATGTGATTATTCGAACATACGAATAGTTTGGCAATCTGTGAATATGTTGATCACTTTGAACTGAAAAACTGTGATTCAAGAATCGTAACACATACGGTGAGGTGAGGTTTGGCTCTGCAACACTTAGTTGTTTTTGGTTCTGAGTCGTAGTCGTAGTCGTACCTCTAAACTTATAAGAAGATAAGTATTTATAATCATGTTGCTACGGTTCCTAACAAACTGGACTAATCCTAATTTGCTAACTAACTATCAAATTAACTCGGAATCGTGAATCTTGAATATTCTTATCTTGAGTCTTCAATCTTCAATCTTGATTCTGGAATCTTCTTATCCATGCCGTAGATATAGAGAGTAAAAGGAATTTAAAACATATTTAAATTCTCTTTAAACTGACTTCTTTAGTCAGGCTGAGTTACACACCTTAAAACTCATCAAGCTGAGTCCTTCGAGATCAAACTTACCAATATCACAACCAATGTGATTATTCGAACACACGAATAGCTTGGCAATCTGTGAATATCTTGACCACTTTGAACTGAAAAACAGTGATTCAAGAATCGTAACACATACGGTGAGGTGAGGTTTGGCTCTGCAACACTTAGTTGTTTTTGGTTCTGAGTCGTAGTCGTAGTCGTACCTCTGAACTTTTAAGAAGATAAGTATTTATAATCATGTTGCTACGGTTCCTAACAAACTGGACTAATCCTAATTTGCTAACTAACTATCAGATTAACTCGGAATCTTGAATCTTGAATATTCTTATCTTGAGTCTTCAATCTTCAATCTTGATTCTGGAATCTTCTTATCCATGCCGTAGATATAGAGAGTAAAAGGAATTTAAAACATATTTAAATACTCTTTAAACTGACTTCTTTAGTCGGGCTGAGTAACACACCTTAAAACTCATCAAGCTGAGTCCTTCGAGAACAAACTTACCAATATCACAACCAATGTGATTATTCGAACATACGAATAGTTTGGCAATCTGTGAATATCTTGATCACTTTGAACTGAAAAACTGTGATTCAAGAATCGTAACACATACGGTGAGGTGAGGTTTGGCTCTGCAACACTTAGTTGTTTTTGGTTCTGAGTCGTAGTCGTAGTCGTACCTCTAAACTTATAAGAAGAGAAGTATTTATAATCATGTTGCTACGGTTCCTAACAAACTGGACTAATCCTAATTTGCTAACTAACTATCAAATTAACTCGGAATCGTGAATCTTGAATATTCTTATCTTGAGTCTTCAATCTTCAATCTTGATTCTGGAATCTTCTTATCCATGGCGTAGATATAGAGAGTAAAAGGAATTTAAAACATATTTAAATTCTCTTTAAACTGACTTCTTTAGTCAGGCTGAGTTACACACCTTAAAACTCATCAAGCTGAGTCCTTCGAGAACAAACTTACCAATATCACAACCAATGTGATTATTCGAACACACGAATAGCTTGGCAATCTGTGAATATCTTGATCACTTTGAACTGAAAAACAGTGATTCAAGAATCGTAACACATACGGTGAGGTGAGGTTTGGCTCTGCAACACTTAGTTGTTTTTGGTTCTGAGTCGTAGTCGTAGTCGTACCTCTAAACTTATAAGAAGATAAGTATTTATAATCATGTTGCTACGGTTCCTAACAAACTGGACTAATCCTAATTTGCTAACTAACTATCAGATTAACTCGGAATCGTGAATCTTGAATATTCTTATCTTGAGTCTTCAATCTTCAATCTTGATTCTGGAATCTTCTTATCCATGCCGTAGATATAGAGAGTAAAAGGAATTTAAAACATATTTAAATTCTCTTTAAACTGACTTCTTTAGTCGGGCTGAGTTACACACCTTAAAACTCATCAAGCTGAGTCCTTCGAGAACAAACTTACCAATATCACAACCAATGTGATTATTCGAACATACGAATAGTTTGGAAATCTGTGAATATCTTGATCACTTTGAACTGAAAAACTGTGATTCAAGAATCGTAACACATACGGTGAGGTGAGGTTTGGCTCTGCAACACTTAGTTGTTTTTGGTTCTGAGTCGTAGTCGTAGTCGTACCTCTAAACTTATAAGAAGATAAGTATTTATAATCATGTTGCTACGGTTCTTAACAAACTGGACTAATCCTAATTTGCTAACTAACTATCAGATTAACTCGGAATCGTGAATCTTGAATATTCTTCTCTTGAGTCTTCAATCTTCAATCTTGATTCTGGAATCTTCTTATACATACCGTAGATATAGAGAGTAAAATGAATTTAAAACATATTTAAATTCTCTTTAAACTGACTTCTTTAGTCAGGCTGAGTTACACACCTTAAAACTCATCAAGCTGAGTCCTTCGAGAACAAACTTACCAATATCACAACCAATGTGATTATTCGAACACACGAATAGCTTGGCAATATGTGAATATCTTGATCACTTTGAACTGAAAAACAGTGATTCAAGAATCGTAACACATACGGTGAGGTGAGGTTTGGCTCTGCAACACTTAGTTGTTTTTGGTTCTGAGTCGTAGTCGTAGTCGTACCTCTAAACTTATAAGAAGATAAGTATTTATAATCATGTTGCTACGGTTCCTAACAAACTGGACTAATCCTAATTTGCTAACTAACTATCAGATTAACTCGGAATCGTGAATCTTGAATATTCTTATCTTGAGTCTTCAATCTTCAATCTTGATTCTGGAATCTTCTTATCCATGCCGTAGATATAGAGAGTAAAAGGAATTTAAAACATATTTAAATTCTCTTTAAACTGACTTCTTTAGTCGGGCTGAGTTACACACCTTAAAACTCATCAAGCTGAGTCCTTCGAGAACAAACTTACCAATATCACAACCAATGTGATTATTCGAACATACGAATAGTTTGGAAATCTGTGAATATCTTGATCACTTTGAACTGAAAAACTGTGATTCAAGAATCGTAACACATACGGTGAGGTGAGGTTTGGCTCTGCAACACTTAGTTGTTTTTGGTTCTGAGTCGTAGTCGTAGTCGTACCTCTAAACTTATAAGAAGATAAGTATTTATAATCATGTTGCTACGGTTCTTAACAAACTGGACTAATCCTAATTTGCTAACTAACTATCAGATTAACTCGGAATCGTGAATCTTGAATATTCTTCTCTTGAGTCTTCAATCTTCAATCTTGATTCTGGAATCTTCTTATACATACCGTAGATATAGAGAGTAAAATGAATTTAAAACATATTTAAATTCTCTTTAAACTGACTTCTTTAGTCAGGCTGAGTTACACACCTTAAAACTCATCAAGCTGAGTCCTTCGAGAACAAACTTACCAATATCACAACCAATGTGATTATTCGAACACACGAATAGCTTGGCAATCTGTGAATATCTTGATCACTTTGAACTGAAAAACAGTGATTCAAGAATCGTAACACATACGGTGAGGTGAGGTTTGGCTCTGCAACACTTAGTTGTTTTTGGTTCTGAGTCGTAGTCGTAGTCGTACCTCTAAACTTATAAGAAGATAAGTATTTATAATCATGTTGCTACGGTTCCTAACAAACTGGACTAATCCTAATTTGCTAACTAACTATCAGATTAACTCGGAATCGTGAATCTTGAATATTCTTATCTTGAGTCTTCAATCTTCAATCTTGATTCTGGAATCTTCTTATCCATGCCGTAGATATAGAGAGTAAAAGGAATTTAAAACATATTTAAATTCTCTTTAAACTGACTTCTTTAGTCGGGCTGAGTTACACACCTTAAAACTCATCAAGCTGAGTCCTTCGAGAACAAACTTACCAATATCACAACCAATGTGATTATTCGAACATACGAATAGTTTGGAAATCTGTGAATATCTTGATCACTTTGAACTGAAAAACTGTGATTCAAGAATCGTAACACATACGGTGAGGTGAGGTTTGGCTCTGCAACACTTAGTTGTTTTTGGTTCTGAGTCGTAGTCGTAGTCGTACCTCTAAACTTATAAGAAGAGAAGTATTTATAATCATGTTGCTACGGTTCCTAACAAACTGGACTAATCCTAATTTGCTAACTAACTATCAAATTAACTCGGAATCGTGAATCTTGAATATTCTTATCTTGAGTCTTCAATCTTCAATCTTGATTCTGGAATCTTCTTATCCATGCCGTAGATATAGAGAGTAAAAGGAATTTAAAACATATTTAAATTCTCTTTAAACTGACTTCTTTAGTCAGGCTGAGTTACACACCTTAAAACTCATCAAGCTGAGTCCTTCGAGAACAAACTTACCAATATCACAACCAATGTGATTATTCGAACACACGAATAGCTTGGCAATCTGTGAATATCTTGATCACTTTGAACTGAAAAACAGTGATTCAAGAATCGTAACACATACGGTGAGGTGAGGTTTGGCTCTGCAACACTTAGTTGTTTTTGGTTCTGAGTCGTAGTCGTAGTCGTACCTCTAAACTTATAAGAAGATAAGTATTTATAATCATGTTGCTACGGTTCCTAACAAACTGGACTAATCCTAATTTGCTAACTAACTATCAGATTAACTCGGAATCGTGAATCTTGAATATTCTTATCTTGAGTCTTCAATCTTCAATCTTGATTCTGGAATCTTCTTATCCATGCCGTAGATATAGAGAGTAAAAGGAATTTAAAACATATTTAAATTCTCTTTAAACTGACTTCTTTAGTCGGGCTGAGTTACACACCTTAAAACTCATCAAGCTGAGTCCTTCGAGAACAAACTTACCAATATCACAACCAATGTGATTATTCGAACATACGAATAGTTTGGAAATCTGTGAATATCTTGATCACTTTGAACTGAAAAACTGTGATTCAAGAATCGTAACACATACGGTGAGGTGAGGTTTGGCTCTGCAACACTTAGTTGTTTTTGGTTCTGAGTCGTAGTCGTAGTCGTACCTCTAAACTTATAAGAAGAGAAGTATTTATAATCATGTTGCTACGGTTCCTAACAAACTGGACTAATCCTAATTTGCTAACTAACTATCAAATTAACTCGGAATCGTGAATCTTGAATATTCTTATCTTGAGTCTTCAATCTTCAATCTTGATTCTGGAATCTTCTTATCCATGCCGTAGATATAGAGAGTAAAAGGAATTTAAAACATATTTAAATTCTCTTTAAACTGACTTCTTTAGTCAGGCTGAGTTACACACCTTAAAACTCATCAAGCTGAGTCCTTCGAGAACAAACTTACCAATATCACAACCAATGTGATTATTCGAACACACGAATAGCTTGGCAATCTGTGAATATCTTGATCACTTTGAACTGAAAAACAGTGATTCAAGAATCGTAACACATACGGTGAGGTGAGGTTTGGCTCTGCAACACTTAGTTGTTTTTGGTTCTGAGTCGTAGTCGTAGTCGTACCTCTAAACTTATAAGAAGATAAGTATTTATAATCATGTTGCTACGGTTCCTAACAAACTGGACTAATCCTAATTTGCTAACTAACTATCAGATTAACTCGGAATCGTGAATCTTGAATATTCTTATCTTGAGTCTTCAATCTTCAATCTTGATTCTGGAATCTTCTTATCCATGCCGTAGATATAGAGAGTAAAAGGAATTTAAAACATATTTAAATTCTCTTTAAACTGACTTCTTTAGTCGGGCTGAGTTACACACCTTAAAACTCATCAAGCTGAGTCCTTCGAGAACAAACTTACCAATATCACAACCAATGTGATTATTCGAACATACGAATAGTTTGGAAATCTGTGAATATCTTAATCACTTTGAACTGAAAAACTGTGATTCAAGAATCGTAACACATACGGTGAGGTGAGGTTTGGCTCTGCAACACTTAGTTGTTTTTGGTTCTGAGTCGTAGTCGTAGTCGTACCTCTAAACTTATAAGAAGATAAGTATTTATAATCATGTTGCTACGGTTCTTAACAAACTGGACTAATCCTAATTTGCTAACTAACTATCAGATTAACTCGGAATCGTGAATCTTGAATATTCTTCTCTTGAGTCTTCAATCTTCAATCTTGATTCTGGAATCTTCTTATACATACCGTAGATATAGAGAGTAAAATGAATTTAAAACATATTTAAATTCTCTTTAAACTGACTTCTTTAGTCAGGCTGAGTTACACACCTTAAAACTCATCAAGCTGAGTCCTTCGAGAACAAACTTACCAATATCACAACCAATGTGATTATTCGAACACACGAATAGCTTGGCAATCTGTGAATATCTTGATCACTTTGAACTGAAAAACAGTGATTCAAGAATCGTAACACATACGGTGAGGTGAGGTTTGGCTCTGCAACACTTAGTTGTTTTTGGTTCTGAGTCGTAGTCGTAGTCGTACCTCTAAACTTATAAGAAGATAAGTATTTATAGTCATGTTGCTACGGTTCCTAACAAACTGGACTAATCCTAATTTGGTAACTAACTATCAGATACTCGGAATCGTGAATCTTGAATATTCTTATCTTGAGTCTTCAATCTTCAATCTTGATTCTGGAATCTTCTTATCCATACCATAGATATAGAGAGTAAAATGAATTTAAAACATATTTAAATTCTCTTTAAACTGACTTCTTTAGTCAGGCTGAGTTACACACCTTAAAACTCATCAAGCTGAGTCCTTCGAGAACAAACTTACCAATATCACAACCAATGTGATTATTCGAACACACGAATAGCTTGGCAATCTGTGAATATCTTGATCACTTTGAACTGAAAAACAGTGATTCAAGAATCGTAACACATACGGTGAGGTGAGGTTTGGCTCTGCAACACTTAGTTGTTTTTGGTTCTGAGTCGTAGTCGTAGTCGTACCTCTAAACTTATAAGAAGATAAGTATTTATAATCATGTTGCTACGGTTCCTAACAAACTGGACTAATCCTAATTTGCTAACTAACTATCAGATTAACTCGGAATCGTGAATCTTGAATATTCTTATCTTGAGTCTTCAATCTTCAATCTTGATTCTGGAATCTTCTTATCCATGCCGTAGATATAGAGAGTAAAAGGAATTTAAAACATATTTAAATTCTCTTTAAACTGACTTCTTTAGTCGGGCTGAGTTACACACCTTAAAACTCATCAAGCTGAGTCCTTCGAGAACAAACTTACCAATATCACAACCAATGTGATTATTCGAACATACGAATAGTTTGGAAATCTGTGAATATCTTGATCACTTTGAACTGAAAAACTGTGATTCAAGAATCGTAACACATACGGTGAGGTGAGGTTTGGCTCTGCAACACTTAGTTGTTTTTGGTTCTGAGTCGTAGTCGTAGTCGTACCTCTAAACTTATAAGAAGAGAAGTATTTATAATCATGTTGCTACGGTTCCTAACAAACTGGACTAATCCTAATTTGCTAACTAACTATCAAATTAACTCGGAATCGTGAATCTTGAATATTCTTATCTTGAGTCTTCAATCTTCAATCTTGATTCTGGAATCTTCTTATCCATGCCGTAGATATAGAGAGTAAAAGGAATTTAAAACATATTTAAATTCTCTTTAAACTGACTTCTTTAGTCAGGCTGAGTTACACACCTTAAAACTCATCAAGCTGAGTCCTTCGAGAACAAACTTACCAATATCACAACCAATGTGATTATTCGAACACACGAATAGCTTGGCAATCTGTGAATATCTTGATCACTTTGAACTGAAAAACAGTGATTCAAGAATCGTAACACATACGGTGAGGTGAGGTTTGGCTCTGCAACACTTAGTCGTTTTTGGTTCTGAGTCGTAGTCGTAGTCGTACCTCTAAACTTATAAGAAGATAAGTATTTATAATCATGTTGCTACGGTTCCTAACAAACTGGACTAATCCTAATTTGCTAACTAACTATCAGATTAACTCGGAATCGTGAATCTTGAATATTCTTATCTTGAGTCTTCAATCTTCAATCTTGATTCTGGAATCTTCTTATCCATGCCGTAGATATAGAGAGTAAAAGGAATTTAAAACATATTTAAATTCTCTTTAAACTGACTTCTTTAGTCGGGCTGAGTTACACACCTTAAAACTCATCAAGCTGAGTCCTTCGAGAACAAACTTACCAATATCACAACCAATGTGATTATTCGAACATACGAATAGTTTGGAAATCTGTGAATATCTTAATCACTTTGAACTGAAAAACTGTGATTCAAGAATCGTAACACATACGGTGAGGTGAGGTTTGGCTCTGCAACACTTAGTTGTTTTTGGTTCTGAGTCGTAGTCGTAGTCGTACCTCTAAACTTATAAGAAGATAAGTATTTATAATCATGTTGCTACGGTTCTTAACAAACTGGACTAATCCTAATTTGCTAACTAACTATCAGATTAACTCGGAATCGTGAATCTTGAATATTCTTCTCTTGAGTCTTCAATCTTCAATCTTGATTCTGGAATCTTCTTATACATACCGTAGATATAGAGAGTAAAATGAATTTAAAACATATTTAAATTCTCTTTAAACTGACTTCTTTAGTCAGGCTGAGTTACACACCTTAAAACTCATCAAGCTGAGTCCTTCGAGAACAAACTTACCAATATCACAACCAATGTGATTATTCGAACACACGAATAGCTTGGCAATCTGTGAATATCTTGATCACTTTGAACTGAAAAACAGTGATTCAAGAATCGTAACACATACGGTTAGGTGAGGTTTGGCTCTGCAACACTTAGTTGTTTTTGGTTCTGAGTCGTAGTCGTAGTCGTACCTCTAAACTTATAAGAAGATAAGTATTTATAGTCATGTTGCTACTATTCCTAACAAACTGGACTAATCCTAATTTGGTAACTAACTATCAGATACTCGGAATCGTGAATCTTGAATATTCTTATCTTGAGTCTTCAATCTTCAATCTTGATTCTGGAATCTTCTTATCCATACCATAGATATAGAGAGTAAAATGAATTTAAAACATATTTAAATTCTCTTTAAACTGACTTCTTTACTCAGGCTGAGTTACACACCTTAAAACTCATCAAGCTGAGTCCTTCGAGAACAAACTTTCCAATATCACAACCAATGTGATTATTCGAACACACGAATAGCTTGGCAATCTGTGAATATCTTGATCACTTTGAACTGAAAAACAGTGATTCAAGAATCGTAACACATACGGTGAGGTGAGGTTTGGCTCTGCAACACTTAGTTGTTTTTGGTTCTGAGTCGTAGTCGTAGTCGTACCTCTAAACTTATAAGAAGAGAAGTATTTATAGTCATGTTGCTACTATTCCTAACAAACTGGACTAATCCTAATTTGCTAACTAACTATCAGATTAACTCGGAATCGTGAATCTTGAATATTCTTATCTTGAGTCTTCAATCTTCAATCTTGATTCTGGAATCTTCTTATACATACCGTATATATAGAGAGTAAAATGAATTTAAAACATATTTAAATTCTCTTTAAACTGACTTCTTTAGTCAGGCTGAGTTACACACCTTAAAACTCATCAAGCTGAGTCCTTCGAGAACAAACTTACCAATATCACAACCAATGTGATTATTCGAACATACGAATAGTTTGGCAATCTGTGAATATCTTGATCACTTTGAACTGAAAAACTGTGATTCAAGAATCGTAACACATACGGTGAGGTGAGGTTTGGCTCTGCAACACTTAGTTGTTTTTGGTTCTGAGTCGTAGTCGTAGTCGTACCTCTAAACTTATAAGAAGATAAGTATTTATAATCATGTTGCTACGGTTCCTAACAAACTGGACTAATCCTAATTTGCTAACTAACTATCAAATTAACTCGGAATCGTGAATCTTGAATATTCTTATCTTGAGTCTTCAATCTTCAATCTTGATTCTGGAATCTTCTTATCCATACCGTAGATATAGAGAGTAAAATGAATTTAAAACATATTTAAATTCTCTTTAAACTGACTTCTTTAGTCAGGCTGAGTTACACACCTTAAAACTCATCAAGCTGAGTCCTTCGAGAACAAACTTACCAATATCACAACCAATGTGATTATTCGAACACACGAATAGCTTGGCAATCTGTGAATATCTTGATCACTTTGAACTGAAAAACAGTGATTCAAGAATCGTAACACATACGGTGAGGTGAGGTTTGGCTCTGCAACACTTAGTTGTTTTTGGTTCTGAGTCGTAGTCGTAGTCGTACCTCTAAACTTATAAGAAGATAAGTATTTATAGTCATGTTGCTACTATTCCTAACAAACTGGACTAATCCTAATTTGGTAACTAACTATCAGATTAACTCGGAATCGTGAATCTTGAATATTCTTATCTTGAGTCTTCAATCTTCAATCTTGATTCTGGAATCTTCTTATCCATGCCGTAGATATAGAGAGTAAAAGGAATTTAAAACATATTTAAATTCTCTTTAAACTGACTTCTTTAGTCGGGCTGAGTTACACACCTTAAAACTCATCAAGCTGAGTCCTTCGAGAACAAACTTACCAATATCACAACCAATGTGATTATTCGAACATACGAATAGTTTGGCAATCTGTGAATATGTTGATCACTTTGAACTGAAAAACTGTGATTCAAGAATCGTAACACATACGGTGAGGTGAGGTTTGGCTCTGCAACACTTAGTTGTTTTTGGTTCTGAGTCGTAGTCGTAGTCGTACCTCTAAACTTATAAGAAGATAAGTATTTATAATCATGTTGCTACGGTTCCTAACAAACTGGACTAATCCTAATTTGCTAACTAACTATCAAATTAACTCGGAATCGTGAATCTTGAATATTCTTATCTTGAGTCTTCAATCTTCAATCTTGATTCTGGAATCTTCTTATCCATGCCGTAGATATAGAGAGTAAAAGGAATTTAAAACATATTTAAATTCTCTTTAAACTGACTTCTTTAGTCAGGCTGAGTTACACACCTTAAAACTCATCAAGCTGAGTCCTTCGAGATCAAACTTACCAATATCACAACCAATGTGATTATTCGAACACACGAATAGCTTGGCAATCTGTGAATATCTTGACCACTTTGAACTGAAAAACAGTGATTCAAGAATCGTAACACATACGGTGAGGTGAGGTTTGGCTCTGCAACACTTAGTTGTTTTTGGTTCTGAGTCGTAGTTGTAGTCGTACCTCTGAACTTATAAGAAGATAAGTATTTATAATCATGTTGCTACGGTTCCTAACAAACTGGACTAATCCTAATTTGCTAACTAACTATCAGATTAACTCGGAATCGTGAATCTTGAATATTCTTATCTTGAGTCTTCAATCTTCAATCTTGATTCTGGAATCTTCTTATCCATGCCGTAGATATAGAGAGTAAAAGGAATTTAAAACATATTTAAATACTCTTTAAACTGACTTCTTTAGTCGGGCTGAGTAACACACCTTAAAACTCATCAAGCTGAGTCCTTCGAGAACAAACTTACCAATATCACAACAAATGTGATTATTCGAACATACGAATAGTTTGGCAATCTGTGAATATCTTGATCACTTTGAACTGAAAAACTGTGATTCAAGAATCGTAACACATACGGTGAGGTGAGGTTTGGCTCTGCAACACTTAGTTGTTTTTGGTTCTGAGACGTAGTCGTAGTCGTACCTCTAAACTTATAAGAAGAGAAGTATTTATAATCATGTTGCTACGGTTCCTAACAAACTGGACTAATCCTAATTTGCTAACTAACTATCAAATTAACTCGGAATCGTGAATCTTGAATATTCTTATCTTGAGTCTTCAATCTTCAATCTTGATTCTGGAATCTTCTTATCCATGCCGTAGATATAGAGAGTAAAAGGAATTTAAAACATATTTAAATTCTCTTTAAACTGACTTCTTTAGTCGGGCTGAGTTACACACCTTAAAACTCATCAAGCTGAGTCCTTCGAGAACAAACTTACCAATATCACAACCAATGTGATTATTCGAACACACGAATAGCTTGGCAATCTGTGAATATCTTGATCACTTTGAACTAAAAAACAGTGATTCAAGAATCGTAAACCATACGGTGAGGTGAGGTTTGGCTCTGCAACACTTAGTTGTTTTTGGTTCTGAGTCGTAGTTGTAGTCGTACCTCTAAACTTATAAGAAGATAAGTATTTATAGTCATGTTGCTACTATTCCTAACAAACTGGACTAATCCTAATTTGCTAACTAACTATCAGATTAACTCGGAATCGTGAATCTTGAATATTCTTATCTTGAGTCTTCAATCTTCAATCTTGATTCTGGAATCTTCTTATCCATGCCGTAGATATAGAGAGTAAAAGGAATTTAAAACATAATTAAATTCTCTTTAAACTGACTTCTTTAGTCGGGCTGAGTTACACACCTTAAAACTCATCAAGCTGAGTCCTTCGAGAACAAACTTACCAATATCACAACCAATGTGATTATTCGAACACACGAATAGTTGGGCAATCTGTGAATATCTTGATTACTTTGAACTGAAAAAAAGTGATTCAAGAATCGTAACACATACGGTGAAGTGAGGTTTGGCTCTGCAACACTTAGTTGTTTTTGGTTCTGAGTCGTAGTCGTAGTCGTACCTCTAAACTTATAAGAAGATAAGTATTTATAATCATGTTGCTACGGTTCCTAACAAACTGGACTAATCCTAATTTGCTAACTAACTATCAGATTAACTCGGAATCGTGAATCTTGAATATTCTTATCTTGAGTCTTCAATCTTCAATCTTGATTCTGGAATCTTATTATCCATGCCGTAGATATAGAGAGTAAAAGGAATTTAAAACATATTTAAATTCTCTTTAAACTGACTTCTTTAGTCGGGCTGAGTTACACACCTTAAAACTCATCAAGCTGAGTCCTTCGAGAACAAACTTACCAATATCACAACCAATGTGATTATTCGAACACACGAATAGCTTGGCAATCTGTGAATATCTTGATCACTTTGAACTGAAAAACAGTGATTCAAGAATCGTAACACATACGGTGAGGTGAGGTTTGGCTCTGCAACACTTAGTTGTTTTTGGTTCTGAGTCGTAGTCGTAGTCGTACCTCTAAACTTATAAGAAGATAAGTATTTATAATCATGTTGCTACGGTTCCTAACAAACTGGACTAATCCTAATTTGCTAACTAACTATCAGATTAACTCAGAATCGTGAAACTTGAATATTCTTATCTTGAGTCTTCAATCTTGATTCTGGAATCTTCTTATCCATGCCGTAGATATAGAGAGTAAAAGGAATTTAAAACATATTTAAATTCTCTTTAAACTGACTTCTTTAGTCAGGCTGAGTTACACACCTTAAAACTCTTCAAGCTGAGTCCTTCGAGATCAAACTTACCAATATCACAACCAATGTGATTATTCGAACACACGAATAGCTTGGCAATCTGTGAATATCTTGACCACTTTGAACTGAAAAACAGTGATTCAAGAATCGTAACACATACGGTGAGGTGAGGTTTGGCTCTGCAACACTTAGTTGTTTTTGGTTCTGAGTCGTAGTCGTAGTCGTACCTCTGAACTTATAAGAAGATAAGTATTTATAATCATGTTGCTACGGTTCCTAACAAACTGGACTAATCCTAATTTGCTAACTAACTATCAGATTAACTCGGAATCGTGAATCTTGAATATTCTTATCTTGAGTCTTCAATCTTCAATCTTGATTCTGGAATCTTCTTATCCATGCCGTAGATATAGAGAGTAAAAGGAATTTAAAACATATTTAAATACTCTTTAAACTGACTTCTTTAGTCGGGCTGAGTAACACACCTTAAAACTCATCAAGCTGAGTCCTTCGAGAACAAACTTACCAATATCACAACCAATGTGATTATTCGAACATACGAATAGTTTGGCAATCTGTGAATATCTTGATCACTTTGAACTGAAAAACTGTGATTCAAGAATCGTAACACATACGGTGAGGTGAGGTTTGGCTCTGCAACACTTAGTTGTTTTTGGTTCTGAGTCGTAGTCGTAGTCGTACCTCTAAACTTATAAGAAGAGAAGTATTTATAATCATGTTGCTACGGTTCCTAACAAACTGGACTAATCCTAATTTTCTAACTAACTATCAAATTAACTCGGAATCGTGAATCTTGAATATTCTTATCTTGAGTCTTCAATCTTCAATCTTGATTCTGGAATCTTCTTATCCATGCCGTAGATATAGAGAGTAAAAGGAATTTAAAACATAATTAAATTCTCTTTAAACTGACTTCTTTAGTCGGGCTGAGTTACACACCTTAAAACTCATCAAGCTGAGTCCTTCGAGAACAAACTTACCAATATCACAACCAATGTGATTATTCGAACATACGAATAGTTTGGCAATCTGTGAATATCTTGATCACTTTGAACTGAAAAACTGTGATTCAAGAATCGTAACACATACGGTGAGGTGAGGTTTGGCTCTGCAACACTTAGTTGTTTTTGGTTCTGAGTCGTAGTCGTAGTCGTACCTCTAAACTTATAAGAAGAGAAGTATTTATAATCATGTTGCTACGGTTCCTAACAAACTGGACTAATCCTAATTTGCTAACTAACTATCAAATTAACTCGGAATCGTGAATCTTGAATATTCTTATCTTGAGTCTTCAATCTTCAATCTTGATTCTGGAATCTTCTTATCCATGCCGTAGATATAGAGAGTAAAAGGAATTTAAAACATATTTAAATTCTCTTTAAACTGACTTCTTTAGTCAGGCTGAGTTACACACCTTAAAACTCATCAAGCTGAGTCCTTCGAGAACAAACTTACCAATATCACAACAAATGTGATTATTCGAACACACGAATAGCTTGGCAATCTGTGAATATCTTGATCACTTTGAACTGAAAAACAGTGATTCAAGAATCGTAACACATACGGTGAGGTGAGGTTTGGCTCTGCAACACTTAGTTGTTTTTGGTTCTGAGTCGTAGTCGTTGTCGTACCTCTAAACTTATAAGAAGATAAGTATTTATAGTCATGTTGCTACTATTCCTAACAAACTGGACTAATCCTAATTTGCTAACTAACTATCAGATTAACTCGGAATCGTGAATCTTGAATATTCTTATCTTGAGTCTTCAATCTTCAATCTTGATTCTGGAATCTTCTTATCCATGCCGTAGATATAGAGAGTAAAAGGAATTTAAAACATAATTAAATTCTCTTTAAACTGACTTCTTTAGTCGGGCTGAGTTACACACCTTAAAACTCATCAAGGTGAGTCCTTCGAGAACAAACTTACCAATATCACAACCAATGTGATTATTCGAACACACGAATAGTTGGGCAATCTGTGAATATCTTGATTACTTTGAACTGAAAAAAAGTGATTCAAGAATCGTAACACATACGGTGAAGTGAGGTTTGGCTCTGCAACACTTAGTTGTTTTTGGTTCTGAGTCGTAGTCGTAGTCGTACCTCTAAACTTATAAGAAGATAAGTATTTATAATCATGTTGCTACGGTTCCTAACAAACTGGACTAATCCTAATTTGCTAACTAACTATCAGATTAACTCGGAATCGTGAATCTTGAATATTCTTATCTTGAGTCTTCAATCTTCAATCTTGATTCTGGAATCTTATTATCCATGCCGTAGATATAGAGAGTAAAAGGAATTTAAAACATATTTAAATTCTCTTTAAACTGACTTCTTTAGTCGGGCTGAGTTACACACCTTAAAACTCATCAAGCTGAGTCCTTCGAGAACAAACTTACCAATATCACAACCAATGTGATTATTCGAACACACGAATAGCTTGGCAATCTGTGAATATCTTGATCACTTTGAACTGAAAAACAGTGATTCAAGAATCGTAACACATACGGTGAGGTGAGGTTTGGCTCTGCAACACTTAGTTGTTTTTTGTTCTGAGTCGTAGTCGTAGTCGTACCTCTAAACTTATAAGAAGATAAGTATTTATAATCATGTTGCTACGGTTCCTAACAAACTGGACTAATCCTAATTTGCTAACTAACTATCAGATTAACTCAGAATCGTGAAACTTGAATATTCTTATCTTGAGTCTTCAATCTTGATTCTGGAATCTTCTTATCCATGCCGTAGATATAGAGAGTAAAAGGAATTTAAAACATATTTAAATTCTCTTTAAACTGACTTCTTTAGTCAGGCTGAGTTACACACCTTAAAACTCTTCAAGCTGAGTCCTTCGAGATCAAACTTACCAATATCACAACCAATGTGATTATTCGAACACACGAATAGCTTGACAATCTGTGAATATCTTGACCACTTTGAACTGAAAAACAGTGATTCAAGAATCGTAACACATACGGTGAGGTGAGGTTTGGCTCTGCAACACTTAGTTGTTTTTGGTTCTGAGTCGTAGTCGTAGTCGTACCTCTGAACTTATAAGAAGATAAGTATTTATAATCATGTTGCTACGGTTCCTAACAAACTGGACTAATCCTAATTTGCTAACTAACTATCAGATTAACTCGGAATCGTGAATCTTGAATATTCTTATCTTGAGTCTTCAATCTTCAATCTTGATTCTGGAATCTTCTTATCCATGCCGTAGATATAGAGAGTAAAAGGAATTTAAAACATATTTAAATACTCTTTAAACTGACTTCTTTAGTCGGGCTGAGTAACACACCTTAAAACTCATCAAGCTGAGTCCTTCGAGAACAAACTTACCAATATCACAACCAATGTGATTATTCGAACATACGAATAGTTTGGCAATCTGTGAATATCTTGATCACTTTGAACTGAAAAACTGTGATTCAAGAATCGTAACACATACGGTGAGGTGAGGTTTGGCTCTGCAACACTTAGTTATTTTTGGTTCTGAGTCGTAGTCGTAGTCGTACCTCTAAACTTATAAGAAGAGAAGTATTTATAATCTTGTTGCTACGGTTCCTAACAAACTGGACTAATCCTAATTTGCTAACTAACTATCAAATTAACTCGGAATCGTGAATCTTGAATATTCTTATCTTGAGTCTTCAATCTTCAATCTTGATTCTGGAATCTTCTTATCCATGCCGTAGATATAGAGAGTAAAAGGAATTTAAAACATATTTAAATTCTCTTTAAACTGACTTCTTTAGTCAGGCTGAGTTACACACCTTAAAACTCATCAAGCTGAGTCCTTCGAGAACAAACTTACCAATATCACAACCAATGTGATTATTCGAACACACGAATAGCTTGGCAATCTGTGAATATCTTGATCACTTTGAACTGAAAAACAGTGATTCAAGAATCGTAACACATACGGTGAGGTGAGGTTTGGCTCTGCAACACTTAGTTGTTTTTGGTTCTGAGTCGTAGTCGTAGTCGTACCTCTAAACTTATAAGAAGATAAGTATTTATAGTCATGTTGCTACTATTCCTAACAAACTGGACTAATCCTAATTTGCTAACTAACTATCAGATTAACTCGGAATCGTGAATCTTGAATATTCTTATCTTGAGTCTTCAATCTTCAATCTTGATTCTGGAATCTTCTTATCCATGCCGTAGATATAGAGAGTAAAAGGAATTTAAAACATAATTAAATTCTCTTTAAACTGACTTCTTTAGTCGGGCTGAGTTACACACCTTAAAACTCATCAAGCTGAGTCCTTCGAGAACAAACTTACCAATATCACAACCAATGTGATTATTCGAACACACGAATAGTTGGGCAATCTGTGAATATCTTGATTACTTTGAAATGAAAAAAAGTGATTCAAGAATCGTAACACATACGGTGAAGTGAGGTTTGGCTCTGCAACACTTAGTTGTTTTTGGTTCTGAGTCGTAGTCGTAGTCGTACCTCTAAACTTATAAGAAGATAAGTATTTATAATCATGTTGCTACGGTTCCTAACAAACTGGACTAATCCTAATTTGCTAACTAACTATCAGATTAACTCGGAATCGTGAATCTTGAATATTCTTATCTTGAGTCTTCAATCTTCAATCTTGATTCTGGAATCTTATTATCCATGCCGTAGATATAGAGAGTAAAAGGAATTTAAAACATATTTAAATTCTCTTTAAACTGACTTCTTTAGTCGGGCTGAGTTACACACCTTAAAACTCATCAAGCTGAGTCCTTCGAGAACAAACTTACCAATATCACAACCAATGTGATTATTCGAACACACGAATAGCTTGGCAATCTGTGAATATCTTGATCACTTTGAACTGAAAAACAGTGATTCAAGAATCGTAACACATACGGTGAGGTGAGGTTTGGCTCTGCAACACTTAGTTGTTTTTGGTTCTGAGTCGTAGTCGTAGTCGTACCTCTAAACTTATAAGAAGATAAGTATTTATAATCATGTTGCTACGGTTCCTAACAAACTGGACTAATCCTAATTTGCTAACTAACTATCAGATTAACTCAGAATCGTGAAACTTGAATATTCTTATCTTGAGTCTTCAATCTTGATTCTGGAATCTTCTTATCCATGCCGTAGATATAGAGAGTAAAAGGAATTTAAAACATATTTAAATTCTCTTTAAACTGACTTCTTTAGTCAGGCTGAGTTACACACCTTAAAACTCTTCAAGCTGAGTCCTTCGAGATCAAACTTACCAATATCACAACCAATGTGATTATTCGAACACACGAATAGCTTGGCAATCTGTGAATATCTTGACCACTTTGAACTGAAAAACAGTGATTCAAGAATCGTAACACATACGGTGAGGTGAGGTTTGGCTCTGCAACACTTAGTTGTTTTTGGTTCTGAGTCGTAGTCGTAGTCGTACCTCTGAACTTATAAGAAGATAAGTATTTATAATCATGTTGCTACGGTTCCTAACAAACTGGACTAATCCTAATTTGGTAACTAACTATCAGATTAACTCGGAATCGTGAATCTTGGATATTCTTATCTTGAGTCTTCAATCTTCAATCTTGATTCTGGAATCTTCTTATCCATGCCGTAGATATAGAGAGTAAAAGGAATTTAAAACATATTTAAATACTCTTTAAACTGACTTCTTTAGTCGGGCTGAGTAACACACCTTAAAACTCATCAAGCTGAGTCCTTCGATAACAAACTTACCAATATCACAACCAATGTGATTATTCGAACATACGAATAGTTTGGCAATCTGTGAATATTTTGATCACTTTGAACTGAAAAACTGTGATTCAAGAATCGTAACACATACGGTGAGGTGAGGTTTGGCTCTGCAACACTTAGTTGTTTTTGGTTCTGAGTCGTAGTCGTAGTCGTACCTCTAAACTTATAAGAAGAGAAGTATTTATAATCATGTTGCTACGGTTCCTAACAAACTGGACTAATCCTAATTTGCTAACTAACTATCAAATTAACTCGGAATCGTGAATCTTGAATATTCTTATCTTGAGTCTTCAATCTTCAATCTTGATTCTGGAATCTTCTTATCCATGCCGTAGATATAGAGAGTAAAAGGAATTTAAAACATATTTAAATTCTCTTTAAACTGACTTCTTTAGTCAGGCTGAGTTACACACCTTAAAACTCATCAAGCTGAGTCCTTCGAGAACAAACTTACCAATATCACAACCAATGTGATTATTCGAACACATGAATAGCTTGGCAATCTGTGAATATCTTGATCACTTTGAACTGAAAAACAGTGATTCAAGAATCGTAACACATACGGTGAGGTGAGGTTTGGCTCTGCAACACTTAGTTGTTTTTGGTTCTGAGTCGTAGTCGTAGTCGTACCTCTAAACTTATAAGAAGATAAGTATTTATAATCATGTTGCTACGGTTCCTAACAAACTGGACTAATCCTAATTTGCTAACTAACTATCAGATTAACTCGGAATCGTGAATCTTGGATATTCTTATCTTGAGTCTTCAATCTTCAATCTTGATTCTGGAATCTTCTTATCCATGCCGTAGATATAGAGAGTAAAAGGAATTTAAAACATATTTAAATTCTCTTTAAACTGACTTCTTTAGTCGGGCTGAGTTACACACCTTAAAACTCATCAAGCTGAGTCCTTCGAGAACAAACTTACCAATATCATAACCAATGTGATTATTCGAACACACGAATAGCTTGGCAATCTGTGAATATCTTGATCACTTTGAACTGAAAAACAGTGATTCAAGAATCGTAACACATGCGGTGAGGTGAGGTTTGGCTCTGCAACACTTAGTTGTTTTTGGTTCTGAGTCGTAGTCGTAGTCGTACCTCTAAACTTATAAGAAGATAAGTATTTATAATCATGTTGCTACGGTTCCTAACAAACTGGACTAATCCTAATTTGCTAACTAACTATCAGATTAACTCGGAATCGTGAAACTTGAATATTCTTATCTTGAGTCTTCAATCTTCAATCTTGACTCTGGAATCTTCTTATCCATGCCGTAGATATAGAGAGTAAAAGGAATTTAAAACATAATTAAATTCTCTTTAAACTGACTTCTTTAGTCGGGCTGAGTTACACACCTTAAAACTCATCAAGCTGAGTCCTTCGAGAACAAACTTACCAATATCACAACCAATGTGATTATTCGAACACACGAATAGTTGGGCAATCTGTGAATATCTTGATTACTTTGAACTGAAAAAAAGTGATTCAAGAATCGTAACACATACGGTGAAGTGAGGTTTGGCTCTGCAACACTTAGTTGTTTTTGGTTCTGAGTCGTAGTCGTAGTCGTACCTCTAAACTTATAAGAAGATAAGTATTTATAATCATGTTGCTACGGTTCCTAACAAACTGGACTAATCCTAATTTGCTAACTAACTATCAGATTAACTCGGAATCGTGAATCTTGAATATTCTTATCTTGAGTCTTCAATCTTCAATCTTGATTCTGGAATCTTATTATCCATGTCGTAGATATAGAGAGTAAAAGGAATTTAAAACATATTTAAATACTCTTTAAACTGACTTCTTTAGTCGGGCTGAGTAACACACCTTAAAACTCATCAAGCTGAGTCCTTCGATAACAAACTTACCAATATCACAACCAATGTGATTATTCGAACATACGAATAGTTTGGCAATCTGTGAATATTTTGATCACTTTGAACTGAAAAACTGTGATTCAAGAATCGTAACACATACGGTGAGGTGAGGTTTGGCTCTGCAACACTTAGTTGTTTTTGGTTCTGAGTCGTAGTCGTAGTCGTACCTCTAAACTTATAAGAAGAGAAGTATTTATAATCATGTTGCTACGGTTCCTAACAAACTGGACTAATCCTAATTTGCTAACTAACTATCAAATTAACTCGGAATCGTGAATCTTGAATATTCTTATCTTGAGTCTTCAATCTTCAATCTTGATTCTGGAATCTTCTTATCCATGCCGTAGATATAGAGAGTAAAAGGAATTTAAAACATATTTAAATTCTCTTTAAACTGACTTCTTTAGTCAGGCTGAGTTACACACCTTAAAACTCATCAAGCTGAGTCCTTCGAGAACAAACTTACCAATATCACAACCAATGTGATTATTCGAACACATGAATAGCTTGGCAATCTGTGAATATCTTGATCACTTTGAACTGAAAAACAGTGATTCAAGAATCGTAACACATACGGTGAGGTGAGGTTTGGCTCTGCAACACTTAGTTGTTTTTGGTTCTGAGTCGTAGTCGTAGTCGTACCTCTAAACTTATAAGAAGATAAGTATTTATAATCATGTTGCTACGGTTCCTAACAAACTGGACTAATCCTAATTTGCTAACTAACTATCAGATTAACTCGGAATCGTGAATCTTGGATATTCTTATCTTGAGTCTTCAATCTTCAATCTTGATTCTGGAATCTTCTTATCCATGCCGTAGATATAGAGAGTAAAAGGAATTTAAAACATATTTAAATTCTCTTTAAACTGACTTCTTTAGTCGGGCTGAGTTACACACCTTAAAACTCATCAAGCTGAGTCCTTCGAGAACAAACTTACCAATATCATAACCAATGTGATTATTCGAACACACGAATAGCTTGGCAATCTGTGAATATCTTGATCACTTTGAACTGAAAAACAGTGATTCAAGAATCGTAACACATACGGTGAGGTGAGGTTTGGCTCTGCAACACTTAGTTGTTTTTGGTTCTGAGTCGTAGTCGTAGTCGTACCTCTAAACTTATAAGAAGATAAGTATTTATAATCATGTTGCTACGGTTCCTAACAAACTGGACTAATCCTAATTTGCTAACTAACTATCAGATTAACTCGGAATCGTGAAACTTGAATATTCTTATCTTGAGTCTTCAATCTTCAATCTTGACTCTGGAATCTTCTTATCCATGCCGTAGATATAGAGAGTAAAAGGAATTTAAAACATAATTAAATTCTCTTTAAACTGACTTCTTTAGTCGGGCTGAGTTACACACCTTAAAACTCATCAAGCTGAGTCCTTCGAGAACAAACTTACCAATATCACAACCAATGTGATTATTCGAACACACGAATAGTTGGGCAATCTGTGAATATCTTGATTACTTTGAACTGAAAAAAAGTGATTCAAGAATCGTAACACATACGGTGAAGTGAGGTTTGGCTCTGCAACACTTAGTTGTTTTTGGTTCTGAGTCGTAGTCGTAGTCGTACCTCTAAACTTATAAGAAGATAAGTATTTATAATCATGTTGCTACGGTTCCTAACAAACTGGACTAATCCTAATTTGCTAACTAACTATCAGATTAACTCGGAATCGTGAATCTTGAATATTCTTATCTTGAGTCTTCAATCTTCAATCTTGATTCTGGAATCTTATTATCCATGTCGTAGATATAGAGAGTAAAAGGAATTTAAAACATATTTAAATTCTCTTTAAACTGACTTCTTTAGTCGGGCTGAGTTACACACCTTAAAACTCATCAAGCTGAGTCCTTCGAGAACAAACTTACCAATATCACAACCAATGTGATTATTCGAACACACGAATAGCTTGGCAATCTGTGAATATCTTGATCACTTTGAACTGAAAAACAGTGATTCAAGAATCGTAACACATACGGTGAGGTGAGATTTGGCTCTACAACACTTAGTTGTTTTTGGTTCTGAGTCGTAGTCGTAGTCGTACCTCTAAACTTATAAGAAGATAAGTATTTATAATCATGTTGCTACGGTTCCTAACAAACTGGACTAATCCTAATTTGCTAACTAACTATCAGATTAACTCAGAATCGTGAAACTTGAATATTCTTATCTTGAGTCTTCAATCTTGATTCTGGAATCTTCTTATCCATGCCGTAGATATAGAGAGTAAAAGGAATTTAAAACATATTTAAATTCTCTTTAAACTGACTTCTTTAGTCAGGCTGAGTTACACACCTTAAAACTCTTCAAGCTGAGTCCTTCGAGATCAAACTTACCAATATCACAACCAATGTGATTATTCGAACACACGAATAGCTTGACAATCTGTGAATATCTTGACCACTTTGAACTGAAAAACAGTGATTCAAGAATCGTAACACATACGGTGAGGTGAGGTTTGGCTCTGCAACACTTAGTTGTTTTTGGTTCTGAGTCGTAGTCGTAGTCGTACCTCTGAACTTATAAGAAGATAAGTATTTATAATCATGTTGCTACGGTTCCTAACAAACTGGACTAATCCTAATTTGCTAACTAACTATCAGATTAACTCGGAATCGTGAATCTTGAATATTCTTATCTTGAGTCTTCAATCTTCAATCTTGATTCTGGAATCTTCTTATCCATGCCGTAGATATAGAGAGTAAAAGGAATTTAAAACATATTTAAATACTCTTTAAACTGACTTCTTTAGTCGGGCTGAGTAACACACCTTAAAACTCATCAAGCTGAGTCCTTCGAGAACAAACTTACCAATATCACAACCAATGTGATTATTCGAACATACGAATAGTTTGGCAATCTGTGAATATCTTGATCACTTTGAACTGAAAAACTGTGATTCAAGAATCGTAACACATACGGTGAGGTGAGGTTTGGCTCTGCAACACTTAGTTGTTTTTGGTTCTGAGTCGTAGTCGTAGTCGTACCTCTAAACTTATAAGAAGAGAAGTATTTATAATCATGTTGCTACGGTTCCTAACAAACTGGACTAATCCTAATTTGCTAACTAACTATCAAATTAACTCGGAATCGTGAATCTTGAATATTCTTATCTTGAGTCTTCAATCTTCAATCTTGATTCTGGAATCTTCTTATCCATGCCGTAGATATAGAGAGTAAAAGGAATTTAAAACATATTTAAATTCTCTTTAAACTGACTTCTTTAGTCAGGCTGAGTTACACACCTTAAAACTCATCAAGCTGAGTCCTTCGAGAACAAACTTACCAATATCACAACCAATGTGATTATTCGAACACATGAATAGCTTGGCAATCTGTGAATATCTTGATCACTTTGAACTGAAAAACAGTGATTCAAGAATCGTAACACATACGGTGAGGTGAGGTTTGGCTCTGCAACACTTAGTTGTTTTTGGTTCTGAGTCGTAGTCGTAGTCGTACCTCTAAACTTATAAGAAGATAAGTATTTATAATCATGTTGCTACGGTTCCTAACAAACTGGACTAATCCTAATTTGCTAACTAACTATCAGATTAACTCGGAATCGTGAATCTTGGATATTCTTATCTTGAGTCTTCAATCTTCAATCTTGATTCTGGAATCTTCTTATCCATGCCGTAGATATAGAGAGTAAAAGGAATTTAAAACATATTTAAATTCTCTTTAAACTGACTTCTTTAGTCGGGCTGAGTTACACACCTTAAAACTCATCAAGCTGAGTCCTTCGAGAACAAACTTACCAATATCACAACCAATGTGATTATTCGAACACACGAATAGCTTGGCAATCTGTGAATATCTTGATCACTTTGAACTGAAAAACAGTGATTCAAGAATCGTAACACATACGGTGAGGTGAGGTTTGGCTCTGCAACACTTAGTTGTTTTTGGTTCTGAGTCGTAGTCGTAGTCGTACCTCTAAACTTATAAGAAGATAAGTATTTATAATCATGTTGCTACGGTTCCTAACAAACTGGACTAATCCTAATTTGCTAACTAACTATCAGATTAACTCGGAATCGTGAAACTTGAATATTCTTATCTTGAGTCTTCAATCTTCAATCTTGACTCTGGAATCTTCTTATCCATGCCGTAGATATAGAGAGTAAAAGGAATTTAAAACATATTTAAATTCTCTTTAAACTGACTTCTTTAGTCGGGCTGAGTTACACACCTTAAAACTCATCAAGCTGAGTCCTTCGAGAACAAACTTACCAATATCACAACCAATGTGATTATTCGAACACACGAATAGCTTGGCAATCTGTGAATATCTTGATCACTTTGAACTGAAAAACAGTGATTCAAGAATCGTAACACATACGGTGAGGTGAGGTTTGGCTCTGCAACACTTAGTTGTTTTTGGTTCTGAGTCGTAGTCGTAGTCGTACCTCTAAACTTATAAGAAGATAAGTATTTATAATCATGTTGCTACGGTTCCTAACAAACTGGACTAATCCTAATTTGCTAACTAACTATCAGATTAACTCGGAATCGTGAAACTTGAATATTCTTATCTTGAGTCTTCAATCTTCAATCTTGACTCTGGAATCTTCTTATCCATGCCGTAGATATAGAGAGTAAAAGGAATTTAAAACATATTTAAATTCTCTTTAAACTGACTTCTTTAGTCGGGCTGAGTTACACACCTTAAAACTCATCAAGCTGAGTCCTTCGAGAACAAACTTACCAATATCACAACCAATGTGATTATTCGAACACACGAATAGTTTGGCAATCTGTGAATATCTTGATCACTTTGAACTGAAAAACAGTGATTCAAGAATCGTAACACATACGGTGAGGTGAGGTTTGGCTCTGCAACACTTAGTTGTTTTTGGTTCTGAGTTGTAGTCATAGTCGTACCTCTAAACTTATAAGAAGATAAGTATTTATAATCATGTTGCTACGGTTCCTAACAAACTGGACTAATCCTAATTTGCTAACTAACTATCAGATTAACTCGGAATCGTGAATCTTGGATATTCTTATCTTGAGTCTTCAATCTTCAATCTTGATTCTGGAATCTTCTTATCCATGCCGTAGATATAGAGAGTAAAAGGAATTTAAAACATATTTAAATACTCTTTAAACTGACTTCTTTAGTCGGGCTGAGTAACACACCTTAAAACTCATCAAGCTGAGTCCTTCGAGAACAAACTTACCAATATCACAACCAATGTGATTATTCGAACATACGAATAGTTTGGCAATCTGTGAATATCTTGATCACTTTGAACTGAAAAACTGTGATTCAAGAATCGTAACACATACGGTGAGGTGAGGTTTGGCTCTGCAACACTTAGTTGTTTTTGGTTCTGAGTCGTAGTCGTAGTCGTACCTCTAAACTTATAAGAAGAGAAGTATTTATAATCATGTTGCTACGGTTCCTAACAAACTGGACTAATCCTAATTTGCTAACTAACTATCAGATTAACTCGGAATCGTGAAACTTGAATATTCTTATCTTGAGTCTTCAATCTTCAATCTTGATTCTGGAATCTTCTTATCCATGCCGTAGATATAGAGAGTAAAAGGAATTTAAAACATATTTAAATTCTCTTTAAACTGACTTCTTTAGTCAGGCTGAGTTACACACCTTAAAACTCATCAAGCTGAGTCCTTCGAGAACAAACTTACCAATATCACAACCAATGTGATTATTCGAACACATGAATAGCTTGGCAATCTGTGAATATCTTGATCACTTTGAACTGAAAAACAGTGATTCAAGAATCGTAACACATACGGTGAGGTGAGGTTTGGCTCTGCAACACTTAGTTGTTTTTGGTTCTGAGTCGTAGTCGTAGTCGTACCTCTAAACTTATAAGAAGATAAGTATTTATAATCATGTTGCTACGGTTCCTAACAAACTGGACTAATCCTAATTTGCTAACTAACTATCAGATTAACTCGGAATCGTGAATCTTGGATATTCTTATCTTGAGTCTTCAATCTTCAATCTTGATTCTGGAATCTTCTTATCCATGCCGTAGATATAGAGAGTAAAAGTAATTTAAAACATATTTAAATTCTCTTTAAACTGACTTCTTTAGTCGGGCTGAGTTACACACCTTAAAACTCATCAAGCTGAGTCCTTCGAGAACAAACTTACCAATATCACAACCAATGTGATTATTCGAACACACGAATAGCTTGGCAATCTGTGAATATCTTGATCACTTTGAACTGAAAAACAGTGATTCAAGAATCGTAACACATACGGTGAGGTGAGGTTTGGCTCTGCAACACTTAGTTGTTTTTGGTTCTGAGTCGTAGTCGTAGTCGTACCTCTAAACTTATAAGAAGATAAGTATTTATAATCATGTTGCTACGGTTCCTAACAAACTGGACTAATCCTAATTTGCTAACTAACTATCAGATTAACTCGGAATCGTGAAACTTGAATATTCTTATCTTGAGTCTTCAATCTTCAATCTTGACTCTGGAATCTTCTTATCCATGCCGTAGATATAGAGAGTAAAAGGAATTTAAAACATATTTAAATTCTCTTTAAACTGACTTCTTTAGTCGGGCTGAGTTACACACCTTAAAACTCATCAAGCTGAGTCCTTCGAGAACAAACTTACCAATATCACAACCAATGTGATTATTCGAACACACGAATAGTTTGGCAATCTGTGAATATCTTGATCACTTTGAACTGAAAAACAGTGATTCAAGAATCGTAACACATACGGTGAGGTGAGGTTTGGCTCTGCAACACTTAGTTGTTTTTGGTTCTGAGTTGTAGTCATAGTCGTACCTCTAAACTTATAAGAAGATAAGTATTTATAATCATGTTGCTACGGTTCCTAACAAACTGGACTAATCCTAATTTGCTAACTAACTATCAGATTAACTCGGAATCGTGAATCTTGGATATTCTTATCTTGAGTCTTCAATCTTCAATCTTGATTCTGGAATCTTCTTATCCATGCCGTAGATATAGAGAGTAAAAGGAATTTAAAACATATTTAAATTCTCTTTAAACTGACTTCTTTAGTCGGGCTGAGTTACACACCTTAAAACTCATCAAGCTGAGTCCTTCGAGAACAAACTTACCAATATCACAACCAATGTGATTATTCGAACACACGAATAGCTTGGCAATCTGTGAATATCTTGATCACTTTGAACTGAAAAACAGTGATTCAAGAATCGTAACACATACGGTGAGGTGAGGTTTGGCTCTGCAACACTTAGTTGTTTTTGGTTCTGAGTCGTAGTCGTAGTCGTACCTCTAAACTTATAAGAAGATAAGTATTTATAATCATGTTGCTACGGTTCCTAACAAACTGGACTAATCCTAATTTGCTAACTAACTATCAGATTAACTCGGAATCGTGAAACTTGAATATTCTTATCTTGAGTCTTCAATCTTCAATCTTGATTCTGGAATCTTCTTATCCATGCCGTAGATATAGAGAGTAAAAGGAATATAAAACATATTTAAATTCTGTTTAAACTGACTTCTTTAGTCGGGCTGAGTTACACACCTTAAAACTCATCAAGCTGAGTCCTTCGAGAACAAACTTACCAATATCACAACCAATGTGATTATTCGAACACACGAATAGATTGGCAATCTGTGAATATCTTGATCACTTTGAACTGAAAAACAGTGATTCAAGAATCGTAACACATACGGTGAGGTGAGGTTTGGCTGTGGAACACTTAGTTGTTTTTGGTTCTGAGTCGTAGTCGTAGTCGTACCTCTAAACTTATAAGAAGATAAGTATTTATAATCATGTTGCTACGGTTCCTAACAAACTGGACTAATCCTAATTTTCTAACTAACTATCAGATTAACTCGGAATCGTGAAACTTGAATATTCTTATCTTGAGTCTTCAATCTTCAATCTTGATCTGGAATCTTCTTATCCATGCCGTAGATATAGAGAGTAAAAGGAATTTAAAACATATTTAAATTCTGTTTAAACTGACTTCTTTAGTCGGGCTGAGTTACACACCTTAAAACTCATCAAGCTGAGTCCTTCGAGAACAAACTTACCAATATCACAACCAATGTGATTATTCGAACACACGAATAGATTGGAAATCTGTGAATATCTTGATCACTTTGAACTGAAAAACAGTGATTCAAGAATCGTAACACATACGGTGAGGTGAGGTTTGGCTCTGCAACACTTAGTTGTTTTTGGTTCTGAGTCGTAGTCGTAGTCGTACCTCTAAACTTATAAGAAGATAAGTATTTATAATCATGTTGCTACGGTTCCTAACAAACTGGACTAATCCTAATTTGCTAACTAACTATCAAATTAACTCGGAATCATGAATCTTGAATATTCTTATCTTGAGTCTTCAATCTTCAATCTTGATTCTGGAATCTTCTTATCCATGCCGTAGATATAGAGAGTAAAAATAATTTAAAACATATTTAAATTCTCTTTAAACTGACTTCTTTAGTCAGGCTGAGTTACACACCTTAAAACTCATCAAGCTGAGTCCTTCGAGATCAAACTTACCAATATCACAACCAATGTGATTATTCGAACACACGAATAGCTTGGCAATCTGTGAATATGTTGATCACTTTGAACTGAAAAACAGTGATTAAAGAATCGTAACACATACGGTGAGGTGAGGTTTGGCTCTGCAACACTTAGTTGTTTTTGGTTCTGAGTCATAGTCGTAGCCGTACCTCTAAACTTATAAGAAGATAAGTATTTATAGTCATGTTGCTACGGTTCCTAACAAACTGGACTAATCCTAATTTGCTAACTAACTATCAGATTAACTCGGAATCGTGAATCTTGAATATTCTTATCTTGAGTCTTCAATCTTCAATCTTGATTCTGGAATCTTCTTATCCATGCCGTAGATATAGAGAGTAAAAGGAATTTAAAACATATTTAAATTCTCTTTAAACTGACTTCTTTAGTCGGGCTGAGTTACACACCTTAAAACTCATCAAGCTGAGTCCTTCGAGAACAAACTTACCAATATCACAACCAATGTGATTATTCGAACACACGAATAGTTTGGCAATCTGTGAATATCTTGATCACTTTGAACTGAAAAACAGTGATTCAAGAATCGTAACACATACGGTGAGGTGAGGTTTGGCTCTGCAACACTTAGTTGTTTTTGGTTCTGAGTCGTAGTCGTAGTCGTACCTCTAAACTTATAAGAAGATAAGTATTTATAATCATGTTGCTACGGTTCCTAACAAACTGGACTAATCCTAATTTGCTAACTAACTATCAGATTAACTCGGAATCGTGAATCTTGAATATTCTTATCTTGAGTCTTCAATCTTCAATCTTGATTCTGGAAACTTCTTATCCATGCCGTAGATATAGAGAGTAAAAGGAATTTAAAACATATTTAAATTCTCTTTAAACTGATTTTATTAGTCGGGCTGAGTTACACACCTTAAAACTCATCAAGCTGAGTCCTTCGAGAACAAACTTACCAATATCACAACCAATGTGATTATTCGAACACACGAATAGCTTGGCAATCTGTGAATATCTTGATCACTTTGAACTGAAAAACAGTGATTCAAGAATCGTAACACATACGGTGAGGTGAGGTTTGGCTCTGCAACACTTAGTTGTTTTTGGTTCTGAGTCGTAGTCGTAGTCGTACCTCTAAACTTATAAGAAGATAAGTATTTATAATCATGTTGCTACGGTTCCTAACAAACTGGACTAATCCTAATTTGCTAACTAACTATCAGATTAACTCGGAATCGTGAAACTTGAATATTCTTATCTTGAGTCTTCAATCTTCAATCTTGATTCTGGAATCTTCTTATCCATGCCGTAGATATAGAGAGTAAAAGGAATATAAAACATATTTAAATTCTGTTTAAACTGACTTCTTTAGTCGGGCTGAGTTACACACCTTAAAACTCATCAAGCTGAGTCCTTCGAGAACAAACTTACCAATATCACAACCAATGTGATTATTAGAACACACGAATAGATTGGCAATCTGTGAATATCTTGATCACTTTGAACTGAAAAACAGTGATTCAAGAATCGTAACACATACGGTGAGGTGAGGTTTGGCTGTGGAACACTTAGTTGTTTTTGGTTCTGAGTCGTAGTCGTAGTCGTACCTCTAAACTTATAAGAAGATAAGTATTTATAATCATGTTGCTACGGTTCCTAACAAACTGGACTAATCCTAATTTGCTAACTAACTATCAGATTAACTCGGAATCGTGAAACTTGAATATTCTTATCTTGAGTCTTCAATCTTCAATCTTGATCTGGAATCTTCTTATCCATGCCGTAGATATAGAGAGTAAAAGGAATTTAAAACATATTTAAATTCTGTTTAAACTGACTTCTTTAGTCGGGCTGAGTTACACACCTTAAAACTCATCAAGCTGAGTCCTTCGAGAACAAACTTACCAATATCACAACCAATGTGATTATTCGAACACACGAATAGATTGGAAATCTGTGAATATCTTGATCACTTTGAACTGAAAAACAGTGATTCAAGAATCGTAACACATACGGTGAGGTGAGGTTTGGCTCTGCAACACTTAGTTGTTTTTGGTTCTGAGTCGTAGTCGTAGTCGTACCTCTAAACTTATAAGAAGATAAGTATTTATAATCATGTTGCTACGGTTCCTAACAAACTGGACTAATCCTAATTTGCTAACTAACTATCAAATTAACTCGGAATCATGAATCTTGAATATTCTTATCTTGAGTCTTCAATCTTCAATCTTGATTCTGGAATCTTCTTATCCATGCCGTAGATATAGAGAGTAAAAATAATTTAAAACATATTTAAATTCTCTTTAAACTGACTTCTTTAGTCAGGCTGAGTTACACACCTTAAAACTCATCAAGCTGAGTCCTTCGAGATCAAAGTTACCAATATCACAACCAATGTGATTATTCGAACACACGAATAGCTTGGCAATCTGTGAATATGTTGATCACTTTGAACTGAAAAACAGTGATTAAAGAATCGTAACACATACGGTGAGGTGAGGTTTGGCTCTGCAACACTTAGTTGTTTTTGGTTCTGAGTCGTAGTCGTAGCCGTACCTCTAAACTTATAAGAAGATAAGTATTTATAGTCATGTTGCTACGGTTCCTAACAAACTGGACTAATCCTAATTTGCTAACTAACTATCAGATTAACTCGGAATCGTGAATCTTGAATATTCTTATCTTGAGTCTTCAATCTTCAATCTTGATTCTGGAATCTTCTTATCCATGCCGTAGATATAGAGAGTAAAAGGAATTTAAAACATATTTAAATTCTCTTTAAACTGACTTCTTTAGTCGGGCTGAGTTACACACCTTAAAACTCATCAAGCTGAGTCCTTCGAGAACAAACTTACCAATATCACAACCAATGTGATTATTCGAACACACGAATAGATTGGCAATCTGTGAATATCTTGATCACTTTGAACTGAAAAACAGTGATTCAAGAATCGTAACACATACGGTGAGGTGAGGTTTGGCTGTGGAACACTTAGTTGTTTTTGGTTCTGAGTCGTAGTCGTAGTCGTACCTCTAAACTTATAAGAAGATAAGTATTTATAATCATGTTGCTACGGTTCCTAACAAACTGGACTAATCCTAATTTTCTAACTAACTATTAGATTAACTCGGAATCGTGAAACTTGAATATTCTTATCTTGAGTCTTCAATCTTCAATCTTGATCTGGAATCTTCTTATCCATGCCGTAGATATAGAGAGTAAAAGGAATTTAAAACATATTTAAATTCTGTTTAAACTGACTTCTTTAGTCGGGCTGAGTTACACACCTTAAAACTCATCAAGCTGAGTCCTTCGAGAACAAACTTACCAATATCACAACCAATGTGATTATTCGAACACACGAATAGATTGGAAATCTGTGAATATCTTGATCACTTTGAACTGAAAAACAGTGATTCAAGAATCGTAACACATACGGTGAGGTGAGGTTTGGCTCTGCAACACTTAGTTGTTTTTGGTTCTGAGTCGTAGTCGTAGTCGTACCTCTAAACTTATAAGAAGATAAGTATTTATAATCATGTTGCTACGGTTCCTAACAAACTGGACTAATCCTAATTTGCTAACTAACTATCAAATTAACTCGGAATCATGAATCTTGAATATTCTTATCTTGAGTCTTCAATCTTCAATCTTGATTCTGGAATCTTCTTATCCATGCCGTAGATATAGAGAGTAAAAATAATTTAAAACATATTTAAATTCTCTTTAAACTGACTTCTTTAGTCAGGCTGAGTTACACACCTTAAAACTCATCAAGCTGAGTCCTTCGAGATCAAACTTACCAATATCACAACCAATGTGATTATTCGAACACACGAATAGCTTGGCAATCTGTGAATATGTTGATCACTTTGAACTGAAAAACAGTGATTAAAGAATCGTAACACATACGGTGAGGTGAGGTTTGGCTCTGCAACACTTAGTTGTTTTTGGTTCTGAGTCGTAGTCGTAGCCGTACCTCTAAACTTATAAGAAGATAAGTATTTATAGTCATGTTGCTACGGTTCCTAACAAACTGGACTAATCCTAATTTGCTAACTAACTATCAGATTAACTCGGAATCGTGAATCTTGAATATTCTTATCTTGAGTCTTCAATCTTCAATCTTGATTCTGGAATCTTCTTATCCATGCCGTAGATATAGAGAGTAAAAGGAATTTAAAACATATTTAAATTCTCTTTAAACTGACTTCTTTAGTCGGGCTGAGTTACACACCTTAAAACTCATCAAGCTGAGTCCTTCGAGAACAAACTTACCAATATCACAACCAATGTGATTATTCGAACACACGAATAGTTTGGCAATCTGTGAATATCTTGATCACTTTGAACTGAAAAACAGTGATTCAAGAATCGTAACACATACGGTGAGGTGAGGTTTGGCTCTGCAACTCTTAGTTGTTTTTGGTTCTGAGTCGTAGTCGTAGTCGTACCTCTAAACTTATAAGAAGATAAGTATTTATAATCATGTTGCTACGGTTCCTAACAAACTGGACTAATCCTAATTTGCTAACTAACTATCAGATTAACTCGGAATCGTGAATCTTGAATATTCTTATCTTGAGTCTTCAATCTTCAATCTTGATTCTGGAAACTTCTTATCCATGCCGTAGATATAGAGAGTAAAAGGAATTTAAAACATATTTAAATTCTCTTTAAACTGATTTTATTAGTCGGGCTGAGTTACACACCTTAAAACTCATCAAGCTGAGTCCTTCGAGAACAAACTTACCAATATCACAACCAATGTGATTATTCGAACACACGAATAGCTTGGCAATCTGTGAATATCTTGATCACTTTGAACTGAAAAACAGTGATTCAAGAATCGTAACACATACGGTGAGGTGAGGTTTGGCTCTGCAACACTTAGTTGTTTTTGGTTCTGAGTCGTAGTCGTAGTCGTACCTCTAAACTTATAAGAAGATAAGTATTTATAATCATGTTGCTACGGTTCCTAACAAACTGGACTAATCCTAATTTGCTAACTAACTATCAGATTAACTCGGAATCGTGAAACTTGAATATTCTTATCTTGAGTCTTCAATCTTCAATCTTGATTCTGGAATCTTCTTATCCATGCCGTAGATATAGAGAGTAAAAGGAATATAAAACATATTTAAATTCTGTTTAAACTGACTTCTTTAGTCGGGCTGAGTTACACACCTTAAAACTCATCAAGCTGAGTCCTTCGAGAACAAACTTACCAATATCACAACCAATGTGATTATTCGAACACACGAATAGATTGGCAATCTGTGAATATCTTGATCACTTTGAACTGAAAAACAGTGATTCAAGAATCGTAACACATACGGTGAGGTGAGGTTTGGCTGTGGAACACTTAGTTGTTTTTGGTTCTGAGTCGTAGTCGTAGTCGTACCTCTAAACTTATAAGAAGATAAGTATTTATAATCATGTTGCTACGGTTCCTAACAAACTGGACTAATCCTAATTTGCTAACTAACTATCAGATTAACTCGGAATCGTGAAACTTGAATATTCTTATCTTGAGTCTTCAATCTTCAATCTTGATCTGGAATCTTCTTATCCATGCCGTAGATATAGAGAGTAAAAGGAATTTAAAACATATTTAAATTCTGTTTAAACTGACTTCTTTAGTCGGGCTGAGTTACACACCTTAAAACTCATCAAGCTGAGTCCTTCGAGAACAAACTTACCAATATCACAACCAATGTGATTATTCGAACACACGAATAGATTGGAAATCTGTGAATATCTTGATCACTTTGAACTGAAAAACAGTGATTCAAGAATCGTAACACATACGGTGAGGTGAGGTTTGGCTCTGCAACACTTAGTTGTTTTTGGTTCTGAGTCGTAGTCGTAGTCGTACCTCTAAACTTATAAGAAGATAAGTATTTATAATCATGTTGCTACGGTTCCTAACAAACTGGACTAATCCTAATTTGCTAACTAACTATCAAATTAACTCGGAATCATGAATCTTGAATATTCTTATCTTGAGTCTTCAATCTTCAATCTTGATTCTGGAATCTTCTTATCCATGCCGTAGATATAGAGAGTAAAAATAATTTAAAACATATTTAAATTCTCTTTAAACTGACTTCTTTAGTCAGGCTGAGTTACACACCTTAAAACTCATCAAGCTGAGTCCTTCGAGATCAAAGTTACCAATATCACAACCAATGTGATTATTCGAACACACGAATAGCTTGGCAATCTGTGAATATGTTGATCACTTTGAACTGAAAAACAGTGATTAAAGAATCGTAACACATACGGTGAGGTGAGGTTTGGCTCTGCAACACTTAGTTGTTTTTGGTTCTGAGTCGTAGTCGTAGCCGTACCTCTAAACTTATAAGAAGATAAGTATTTATAGTCATGTTGCTACGGTTCCTAACAAACTGGACTAATCCTAATTTGCTAACTAACTATCAGATTAACTCGGAATCGTGAATCTTGAATATTCTTATCTTGAGTCTTCAATCTTCAATCTTGATTCTGGAATCTTCTTATCCATGCCGTAGATATAGAGAGTAAAAGGAATTTAAAACATATTTAAATTCTCTTTAAACTGACTTCTTTAGTCGGGCTGAGTTACACACCTTAAAACTCATCAAGCTGAGTCCTTCGAGAACAAACTTACCAATATCACAACCAATGTGATTATTCGAACACACGAATAGTTTGGCAATCTGTGAATATCTTGATCACTTTGAACTGAAAAACAGTGATTCAAGAATCGTAACACATACGGTGAGGTGAGGTTTGGCTCTGCAACACTTAGTTGTTTTTGGTTCTGAGTCGTAGTCGTAGTCGTACCTCTAAACTTATAAGAAGATAAGTATTTATAATCATGTTGCTACGGTTCCTAACAAACTAGACTAATCCTAATTTGCTAACTAACTATCAGATTAACTCGGAATCGTGAATCTTGAATATTCTTATCTTGAGTCTTCAATCTTCAATCTTGATTCTGGAAACTTCTTATCCATGCCGTAGATATAGAGAGTAAAAGGAATTTAAAACATATTTAAATTCTCTTTAAACTGATTTTATTAGTCGGGCTGAGTTACACACCTTAAAACTCATCAAGCTGAGTCCTTCGAGAACAAACTTACCAATATCACAACCAATGTGATTATTCGAACACACGAATAGCTTGGCAATCTGTGAATATCTTGATCACTTTGAACTGAAAAACAGTGATTCAAGAATCGTAACACATACGGTGAGGTGAGGTTTGGCTCTGCAACACTTAGTTGTTTTTGGTTCTGAGTCGTAGTCGTAGTCGTACCTCTAAACTTATAAGAAGATAAGTATTTATAATCATGTTGCTACGGTTCCTAACAAACTGGACTAATCCTAATTTGCTAACTAACTATCAGATTAACTCGGAATCGTGAAACTTGAATATTCTTATCTTGAGTCTTCAATCTTCAATCTTGATTCTGGAATCTTCTTATCCATGCCGTAGATATAGAGAGTAAAAGGAATTTAAAACATATTTAAATTCTGTTTAAACTGACTTCTTTAGTCGGGCTGAGTTACACACCTTAAAACTCATCAAGCTGAGTCCTTCGAGAACAAACTTACCAATATCACAACCAACGTTATTATTCGAACACACGAATAGCTTGGCAATCTGTGAATATCTTGATCACTTTGAACTGAAAAACAGTGATTCAAGAATCGTAACACATACGGTGAGGTGAGGTTTGACTCTGCAACACTTAGTTGTTTTTGGTTCTGAGTCGTAGTCGTAGTCGTACCTCTAAACTTATAAGAAGATAAGTATTTATAATCATGTTGCTACGGTTCCTAACAAACTGGACTAATCCTAATTTGCTAACTAACTATCAGATTAACTCGGAATCGTGAATCTTGAATATTCTTATCTTGAGTCTTCAATCTTCAATCTTGATTCTGGAAACTTCTTATCCATGCCGTAGATATAGAGAGTAAAAGGAATTTAAAACATATTTAAATTCTCTTTAAACTGATTTTATTAGTCGGGCTGAGTTACACACCTTAAAACTCATCAAGCTGAGTCCTTCGAGAACAAACTTACCAATATCACAACCAATGTGATTATTCGAACACACGAATAGCTTGGCAATCTGTGAATATCTTGATCACTTTGAACTGAAAAACAGTGATTCAAGAATCGTAACACATACGGTGAGGTGAGGTTTGGCTCTGCAACACTTAGTTGTTTTTGGTTCTGAGTCGTAGTCGTAGTCGTACCTCTAAACTTATAAGAAGATAAGTATTTATAATCATGTTGCTACGGTTCCTAACAAACTGGACTAATCCTAATTTGCTAACTAACTATCAGATTAACTCGGAATCGGGAAACTTGAATATTCTTATCTTGAGTCTTCAATCTTCAATCTTGATTCTGGAATCTTCTTATCCATGCCGTAGATATAGAGAGTAAAAGGAATTTAAAACATATTTAAATTCTGTTTAAACTGACTTCTTTAGTCGGGCTGAGTTACACACCTTAAAACTCATCAAGCTGAGTCCTTCGAGAACAAACTTACCAATATCACAACCAATGTGATTATTTGAACACACGAATAGCTTGGCAATCTGTGAATATCTTGATCACTTTGAACTGAAAAACAGTGATTCAAGAATCGTAACACATACGGTGAGGTGAGGTTTGGCTCTGCAACACTTAGTTGTTTTTGGTTCTGAGTCGTAGTCGTAGTCGTACCTCTAAACTTATAAGAAGATAAGTATTTATAATCATGTTGCTACGGTTCCTAACAAACTGGACTAATCCTAATTTGCTAACTAACTATCAGATTAACTCGGAATCGTGAATCTTGAATATTCTTATCTTGAGTCTTCAATCTTCAATCTTGATTCTGGAATCTTCTTATCAATGCCGTAGATATAGAGAGTAAAAGGAATTTAAAACATATTTAAATTCTGTTTAAACTGACTTCTTTAGTCGGGCTGAGTTACACACCTTAATACTCATCAAGCTGAGTCCTTCGAGAACAAACTTACCAATATCACAACCAATGTGATTATTTGAACACACGAATAGCTTGGCAATCTGTGAATATCTTGATCACTTTGAACTGAAAAACAGTGATTCAAGAATCGTAACACATACGGTGAGGTGAGGTTTGACTCTGCAACAGTTAGTTGTTTTTGGTTCTGAGTCGTAGTCGTAGTCGTACCTCTAAACTTATAAGAAGATAAGTATTTATAATCATGTTGCTACGGTTCCTAACAAACTGGACTAATCCTAATTTGCTAACTAACTATCAAATTAACTCGGAATCGTGAATCTTGAATATTCTTATCTTGAGTCTTCAATCTTCAATCTTGATTCTGGAATCTTCTTATCCATGCCGTAGATATAGAGAGTAAAAGGAATTTAAAACATATTTAAATTCTGTTTAAACTGACTTCTTTAGTCGGGCTGAGTTACACACCTTAAAACTCATCAAGCTGAGTCCTTAGAGAACAAACTTACCAATATCACAACCAATGTGATTATTCGAACACACGAATAGCTTGGCAATCTGTGAATATCTTGATCACTTTGAACTGAAAAACAGTGATTCAAGAATCGTAACACATACGGTGAGGTGAGGTTTGACTCTGCAACAGTTAGTTGTTTTTGGTTCTGAGTCGTAGTCGTAGTCGTACCTCTAAACTTATAAGAAGATAAGTATTTATAATCATGTTGCTACGGTTCCTAACAAACTGGACTAATCCTAATTTGCTAACTAACTATCAAATTAACTCGGAATCGTGAATCTTGAATATTCTTATCTTGAGTCTTCAATCTTCAATCTTGATTCTGGAATCTTCTTATCCATGCCGTAGATATAGAGAGTAAAAGGAATTTAAAACATATTTAAATTCTGTTTAAACTGACTTCTTTAGTCGGGCTGAGTTACACACCTTAAAACTCATCAAGCTGAGTCCTTCGAGAACAAACTTACCAATATCACAACCAATGTGATTATTTGAACACACGAATAGCTTGGCAATCTGTGAATATCTTGATCACTTTGAACTGAAAAACAGTGATTCAAGAATCGTAACACATACGGTGAGGTGAGGTTTGGCTCTGCAACACTTAGTTGTTTTTGGTTCTGAGTCGTAGTCGTAGTCGTACCTCTAAACTTATAAGAAGATAAGTATTTATAATCATGTTGCTACGGTTCCTAACAAACTGGACTAATCCTAATTTGCTAACTAACTATCAGATTAACTCGGAATCGTGAATCTTGAATATTCTTATCTTGAGTCTTCAATCTTCAATCTTGATTCTGGAATCTTCTTATCAATGCCGTAGATATAGAGAGTAAAAGGAATTTAAAACATATTTAAATTCTGTTTAAACTGACTTCTTTAGTCGGGCTGAGTTACACACCTTAATACTCATCAAGCTGAGTCCTTCGAGAACAAACTTACCAATATCACAACCAATGTGATTATTTGAACACACGAATAGCTTGGCAATCTGTGAATATCTTGATCACTTTGAACTGAAAAACAGTGATTCAAGAATCGTAACACATACGGTGAGGTGAGGTTTGGCTCTGCAACACTTAGTTGTTTTTGGTTCTGAGTCGTAGTCGTAGTCGTACCTCTAAACTTATAAGAAGATAAGTATTTATAATCATGTTGCTACGGTTCCTAACAAACTGGACTAATCCTAATTTGCTAACTAACTATCAGATTAACTCGGAATCGTGAATCTTGGATATTCTTATCTTGAGTCTTCAATCTTCAATCTTGATTCTGGAATCTTCTTATCCATGCCGTAGATATAGAGAGTAAAAGGAATTTAAAACATATTTAAATTCTCTTTAAACTGACTTCTTTAGTCGGGCTGAGTTACACACCTTAAAACTCATCAAGCTGAGTCCTTCGAGAACAAACTTACCAATATCACAACCAATGTGATTATTTGAACACACGAATAGCTTGGCAATCTGTGAATATCTTGATCACTTTGAACTGAAAAACAGTGATTCAAGAATCGTAACACATACGGTGAGGTGAGGTTTGGCTCTGCAACACTTAGTTGTTTTTGGTTCTGAGTCGTAGTCGTAGTCGTACCTCTAAACTTATAAGAAGATAAGTATTTATAATCATGTTGCTACGGTTCCTAACAAACTGGACTAATCCTAATTTGCTAACTAACTATCAGATTAACTCGGAATCGTGAATCTTGAATATTCTTATCTTGAGTCTTCAATCTTCAATCTTGATTCTGGAATCTTCTTATCAATGCCGTAGATATAGAGAGTAAAAGGAATTTAAAACATATTTAAATTCTGTTTAAACTGACTTCTTTAGTCGGGCTGAGTTACACACCTTAATACTCATCAAGCTGAGTCCTTCGAGAACAAACTTACCAATATCACAACCAATGTGATTATTTGAACACACGAATAGCTTGGCAATCTGTGAATATCTTGATCACTTTGAACTGAAAAACAGTGATTCAAGAATCGTAACACATACGGTGAGGTGAGGTTTGGCTCTGCAACACTTAGTTGTTTTTGGTTCTGAGTCGTAGTCGTAGTCGTACCTCTAAACTTATAAGAAGATAAGTATTTATAATCATGTTGCTACGGTTCCTAACAAACTGGACTAATCCTAATTTGCTAACTAACTATCAGATTAACTCGGAATCGTGAATCTTGGATATTCTTATCTTGAGTCTTCAATCTTCAATCTTGATTCTGGAATCTTCTTATCCATGCCGTAGATATAGAGAGTAAAAGGAATTTAAAACATATTTAAATTCTCTTTAAACTGACTTCTTTAGTCGGGCTGAGTTACACACCTTAAAACTCATCAAGCTGAGTCCTTCGAGAACAAACTTACCAATATCACAACCAATGTGATTATTCGAACACACGAATAGCTTGGCAATCTGTGAATATCTTGATCACTTTGAACTGAAAAACAGTGATTCAAGAATCGTAACACATACGGTGAGGTGAGGTTTGACTCTGCAACAGTTAGTTGTTTTTGGTTCTGAGTCGTAGTCGTAGTCGTACCTCTAAACTTATAAGAAGATAAGTATTTATAATCATGTTGCTACGGTTCCTAACAAACTGGACTAATCCTAATTTGCTAACTAACTATCAGATTAACTCGGAATCGTGAAACTTGAATATTCTTATCTTGAGTCTTCAATCTTCAATCTTGATTCTGGAATCTTCTTATCCATGCCGTAGATATAGAGAGTAAAAGGAATTTAAAACATATTTAAATTCTGTTTAAACTGACTTCTTTAGTCGGGCTGAGTTACACACCATAAAACTCATCAAGCTGAGTCCTTCGAGAACAAACTTACCAATATCACAACCAATGTGATTATTCGAACACACGAATAGATTGGCAATCTGTGAATATCTTGATCACTTTGAACTGAAAAACAGTGATTCAAGAATCGTAACACATACGGTGAGGTGAGGTTTGGCTCTGCAACACTTAGTTGTTTTTGGTTCTGAGTCGTAGTCGTAGTCGTACCTCTAAACTTATAAGAAGATAAGTATTTATAATCATGTTGCTACGGTTCCTAACAAACTGGACTAATCCTAATTTGCTAACTAACTATCAGATTAACTCGGAATCGTGAATCTTGAATATTCTTATCTTGAGTCTTCAATCTTCAATCTTGATTCTGGAATCTTCTTATCAATGCCGTAGATATAGAGAGTAAAAGGAATTTAAAACATATTTAAATTCTGTTTAAACTGACTTCTTTAGTCGGGCTGAGTTACACACCTTAATACTCATCAAGCTGAGTCCTTCGAGAACAAACTTACCAATATCACAACCAATGTGATTATTTGAACACACGAATAGCTTGGCAATCTGTGAATATCTTGATCACTTTGAACTGAAAAACAGTGATTCAAGAATCGTAACACATACGGTGAGGTGAGGTTTCGCTCTGCAACACTTAGTTGTTTTTGGTTCTGAGTCGTAGGCGTAGTCGTACCTCTAAACTTATAAGAAGATAAGTATTTATAATCATGTTGCTACGGTTCCTAACAAACTGGACTAATCCTAATTTGCTAACTAACTATCAGATTAACTCGGAATGGTGAATCTTGGATATTCTTATCTTGAGTCTTCAATCTTCAATCTTGATTCTGGAATCTTCTTATCCATGCCGTAGATATAGAGAGTAAAAGGAATTTAAAACATATTTAAATTCTCTTTAAACTGACTTCTTTAGTCGGGCTGAGTTACACACCTTAAAACTCATCAAGCTGAGTCCTTCGAGAACAAACTTACCAATATCACAACCAATGTGATTATTCGAACACACGAATAGCTTGGCAATCTGTGAATATCTTGATCACTTTGAACTGAAAAACAGTGATTCAAGAATCGTAACACATACGGTGAGGTGAGGTTTGACACTGCAACAGTTAGTTGTTTTTGGTTCTGAGTCGTAGTCGTAGTCGTACCTCTAAACTTATAAGAAGATAAGTATTTATAATCATGTTGCTACGGTTCCTAACAAACTGGACTAATCCTAATTTGCTAACTAACTATCAGATTAACTCGGAATCGTGAAACTTGAATATTCTTATCTTGAGTCTTCAATCTTCAATCTTGATTCTGGAATCTTCTTATCCATGCCGTAGATATAGAGAGTAAAAGGAATTTAAAACATATTTAAATTCTGTTTAAACTGACTTCTTTAGTCGGGCTGAGTTACACACCATAAAACTCATCAAGCTGAGTCCTTCGAGAACAAACTTACCAATATCACAACCAATGTGATTATTCGAACACACGAATAGATTGGCAATCTGTGAATATCTTGATCACTTTGAACTGAAAAACAGTGATTCAAGAATCGTAACACATACGGTGAGGTGAGGTTTGGCTCTGCAACACTTAGTTGTTTTTGGTTCTGAGTCGTAGTCGTAGTCGTACCTCTAAACTTATAAGAAGATAAGTATTTATAATCATGTTGCTACGGTTCCTAACAAACTGGACTAATCCTAATTTGCTAACTAACTATCAGATTAACTCGGAATCGTGAAACTTGAATATTCTTATCTTGAGTCTTCAATCTTCAATCTTGATTCTGGAATCTTCTTATCCATGCCGTAGATATAGAGAGTAAAAGGAATTTAAAACATATTTAAATTCTGTTTAAACTGACTTCTTTAGTCGGGCTGAGTTACACACCTTAAAACTCATCAAGCTGAGTCCTTCGAGAACAAACTTACCAATATCACAACCAATGTGATTATTCGAACACACGAATAGATTGGAAATCTGTGAATATTTTGATCACTTTGAACTGAGAAACAGTGATTCAAGAATCGTAACACATACGGTGAGGTGAGGTTTGGCTCTGCAACACTTAGTTGTTTTTGGTTCTGAGTCGTAGTCGTAGTCGTACCTCTAAACTTATAAGAAGATAAGTATTTATAATCATGTTGCTACGGTTCCTAACAAACTGGACTAATCCTAATTTGCTAACTAACTATCAAATTAACTCGGAATCATGAATCTTGAATATTCTTATCTTGAGTCTTCAATCTTCAATCTTGATTCTGGAATCTTCTTATCCATGCCGTAGATATAGAGAGTAAAAAGAATTTAAAACATATTTAAATTCTCTTTAAACTGACTTCTTTAGTCAGGCTGAGTTACACACCTTAAAACTCATCAAGCTGAGTCCTTCGAGATCAAACTTACCAATATCACAACCAATGTGATTATTCGAACACACGAATACCTTGGCAATCTGTGAATATCTTGATCACTTTGAACTGAAAAACAGTGATTAAAGAATCGTAACACATACGGTGAGGTGAGGTTTGGCTCTGCAACACTTAGTTGTTTTTGGTTCTGAGTCGTAGTCGTAGCCGTACCTCTAAACTTATAAGAAGATAAGTATTTATAGTCATGTTGCTACGGTTCCTAACAAACTGGACTAATCCTAATTTGCTAACTAACTATCAGATTAACTCGGAATCGTGAATCTTGAATATTCTTATCTTGAGTCTTCAATCTTCAATCTTGATTCTGGAATCTTCTTATCCATGCCGTAGATATAGAGAGTAAAAGGAATTTAAAACATATTTAAATTCTGTTTAAACTGACTTCTTTAGTCGGGCTGAGTTACACACCTTAAAACTCATCAAGCTGAGTCCTTCGAGAACAAACTTACCAATATCACAACCAATGTGATTATTCGAACACACGAATAGTTTGGCAATCTGTGAATATCTTGATCACTTTGAACTGAAAAACAGTGATTCAAGAATCGTAACACATACGGTGAGGTGAGGTTTGGCTCTGCAACACTTAGTTGTTTTTGGTTCTGAGTCGTAGTCGTAGTCGTACCTCTAAACTTATAAGAAGATAAGTATTTATAATCATGTTGCTACGGTTCCTAACAAACTGGACTAATCCTAATTTGCTAACTAACTATCAGATTAACTCGGAATCGTGAATCTTGAATATTCTTATCTTGAGTCTTCAATCTTCAATCTTGATTCTGGAAACTTCTTATCCATGCCGTAGATATAGAGAGTAAAAGGAATTTAAAACATATTTAAATTCTCTTTAAACTGATTTCTTTAGTCGGGCTGAGTTACACACCTTAAAACTCATCAAGCTGAGTCCTTCGAGAACAAACTTACCAATATCACAACCAATGTGATTATTCGAACACACGAATAGCTTGGCAATCTGTGAATATCTTGATCACTTTGAACTGAAAAACAGTGATTCAAGAATCGAAACACATACGGTGAGGTGAGGTTTGGCTCTGCAACACTTAGTTGTTTTTGGTTCTGAGTCGTAGTCGTAGTCGTACCTCTAAACTTATAAGAAGATAAGTATTTATAATCATGTTGCTACGGTTCCTAACAAACTGGACTAATCCTAATTTGCTAACTAACTATCAGATTAACTCGGAATCGTGAATCTTGAATATTCTTATCTTGAGTCTTCAATCTTCAATCTTGATTCTGGAATCTTCTTATCAATGCCGTAGATATAGAAAGTAAAAGGAATTTAAAACATATTTAAATTCTGTTTAAACTGACTTCTTTAGTCGGGCTGAGTTACACACCTTAATACTCATCAAGCTGAGTCCTTCGAGAACAAACTTACCAATATCACAACCAATGTGATTATTTGAACACACGAATAGCTTGGCAATCTGTGAATATCTTGATCACTTTGAACTGAAAAACAGTGATTCAAGAATCGTAACACATACGGTGAGGTGAGGTTTCGCTCTGCAACACTTAGTTGTTTTTGGTTCTGAGTCGTAGTCGTAGTCGTACCTCTAAACTTATAAGAAGATAAGTATTTATAATCATGTTGCTACGGTTCCTAACAAACTGGACTAATCCTAATTTGCTAACTAACTATCAGATTAACTCGGAATCGTGAATCTTGGATATTCTTATCTTGAGTCTTCAATCTTCAATCTTGATTCTGGAATCTTCTTATCCATGCCGTAGATATAGAGAGTAAAAGGAATTTAAAACATATTTAAATTCTCTTTAAACTGACTTCTTTAGTCGGGCTGAGTTACACACCTTAAAACTCATCAAGCTGAGTCCTTCGAGAACAAACTTACCAATATCACAACCAATGTGATTATTCGAACACACGAATAGCTTGGCAATCTGTGAATATCTTGATCACTTTGAACTGAAAAACAGTGATTCAAGAATCGTAACACATACGGTGAGGTGAGGTTTGACACTGCAACAGTTAGTTGTTTTTGGTTCTGAGTCGTAGTCGTAGTCGTACCTCTAAACTTATAAGAAGATAAGTATTTATAATCATGTTGCTACGGTTCCTAACAAACTGGACTAATCCTAATTTGCTAACTAACTATCAGATTAACTCGGAATCGTGAAACTTGAATATTCTTATCTTGAGTCTTCAATCTTCAATCTTGATTCTGGAATCTTCTTATCCATGCCGTAGATATAGAGAGTAAAAGGAATTTAAAACATATTTAAATTCTCTTTAAACTGATTTCTTTAGTCGGGCTGAGTTACACACCTTAAAACTCATCAAGCTGAGTCCTTCGAGAACAAACTTACCAATATCACAACCAATGTGATTATTCGAACACACGAATAGCTTGGCAATCTGTGAATATCTTGATCACTTTGAACTGAAAAACAGTGATTCAAGAATCGAAACACATACGGTGAGGTGAGGTTTGGCTCTGCAACACTTAGTTGTTTTTGGTTCTGAGTCGTAGTCGTAGTCGTACCTCTAAACTTATAAGAAGATAAGTATTTATAATCATGTTGCTACGGTTCCTAACAAACTGGACTAATCCTAATTTGCTAACTAACTATCAGATTAACTCGGAATCGTGAATCTTGAATATTCTTATCTTGAGTCTTCAATCTTCAATCTTGATTCTGGAATCTTCTTATCAATGCCGTAGATATAGAGAGTAAAAGGAATTTAAAACATATTTAAATTCTGTTTAAACTGACTTCTTTAGTCGGGCTGAGTTACACACCTTAATACTCATCAAGCTGAGTCCTTCGAGAACAAACTTACCAATATCACAACCAATGTGATTATTTGAACACACGAATAGCTTGGCAATCTGTGAATATCTTGATCACTTTGAACTGAAAAACAGTGATTCAAGAATCGTAACACATACGGTGAGGTGAGGTTTCGCTCTGCAACACTTAGTTGTTTTTGGTTCTGAGTCGTAGTCGTAGTCGTACCTCTAAACTTATAAGAAGATAAGTATTTATAATCATGTTGCTACGGTTCCTAACAAACTGGACTAATCCTAATTTGCTAACTAACTATCAGATTAACTCGGAATCGTGAATCTTGGATATTCTTATCTTGAGTCTTCAATCTTCAATCTTGATTCTGGAATCTTCTTATCCATGCCGTAGATATAGAGAGTAAAAGGAATTTAAAACATATTTAAATTCTCTTTAAACTGACTTCTTTAGTCGGGCTGAGTTACACACCTTAAAACTCATCAAGCTGAGTCCTTCGAGAACAAACTTACCAATATCACAACCAATGTGATTATTCGAACACACGAATAGCTTGGCAATCTGTGAATATCTTGATCACTTTGAACTGAAAAACAGTGATTCAAGAATCGTAACACATACGGTGAGGTGAGGTTTGACACTGCAACAGTTAGTTGTTTTTGGTTCTGAGTCGTAGTCGTAGTCGTACCTCTAAACTTATAAGAAGATAAGTATTTATAATCATGTTGCTACGGTTCCTAACAAACTGGACTAATCCTAATTTGCTAACTAACTATCAGATTAACTCGGAATCGTGAAACTTGAATATTCTTATCTTGAGTCTTCAATCTTCAATCTTGATTCCGGAATCTTCTTATCCATGCCGTAGATATAGAGAGTAAAAGGAATTTAAAACATATTTAAATTCTGTTTAAACTGACTTCTTTAGTCGGGCTGAGTTACACACCATAAAACTCATCAAGCTGAGTCCTTCGAGAACAAACTTACCAATATCACAACCAATGTGATTATTCGAACACACGAATAGATTGGCAATCTGTGAATATCTTGATCACTTTGAACTGAAAAACAGTGATTCAAGAATCGTAACACATACGGTGAGGTGAGGTTTGGCTCTGCAACACTTAGTTGTTTTTGGTTCTGAGTCGTAGTCGTAGTCGTACCTCTAAACTTATAAGAAGATAAGTATTTATAATCATGTTGCTACGGTTCCTAACAAACTGGACTAATCCTAATTTGCTAACTAACTATCAGATTAACTCGGAATCGTGAAACTTGAATATTCTTATCTTGAGTCTTCAATCTTCAATCTTGATTCTGGAATCTTCTTATCCATGCCGTAGATATAGAGAGTAAAAGGAATTTAAAACATATTTAAATTCTGTTTAAACTGACTTCTTTAGTCGGGCTGAGTTACACACCTTAAAACTCATCAAGCTGAGTCCTTCGAGAACAAACTTACCAATATCACAACCAATGTGATTATTCGAACACACGAATAGATTGGAAATCTGTGAATATTTTGATCACTTTGAACTGAAAAACAGTGATTCAAGAATCGTAACACATACGGTGAGGTGAGGTTTGGCTCTGCAACACTTAGTTGTTTTTGGTTCTGAGTCGTAGTCGTAGTCGTACCTCTAAACTTATAAGAAGATAAGTATTTATAATCATGTTGCTACGGTTCCTAACAAACTGGACTAATCCTAATTTGCTAACTAACTATCAAATTAACTCGGAATCATGAATCTTGAATATTCTTATCTTGAGTCTTCAATCTTCAATCTTGATTCTGGAATCTTCTTATCCATGCCGTAGATATAGAGAGTAAAAAGAATTTAAAACATATTTAAATTCTCTTTAAACTGACTTCTTTAGTCAGGCTGAGTTACACACCTTAAAACTCATCAAGCTGAGTCCTTCGAGATCAAACTTACCAATATCACAACCAATGTGATTATTCGAACACACGAATACCTTGGCAATCTGTGAATATCTTGATCACTTTGAACTGAAAAACAGTGATTAAAGAATCGTAACACATACGGTGAGGTGAGGTTTGGCTCTGCAACACTTAGTTGTTTTTGGTTCTGAGTCGTAGTCGTAGCCGTACCTCTAAACTTATAAGAAGATAAGTATTTATAGTCATGTTGCTACGGTTCCTAACAAACTGGACTAATCCTAATTTGCTAACTAACTATCAGATTAACTCGGAATCGTGAATCTTGAATATTCTTATCTTGAGTCTTCAATCTTCAATCTTGATTCTGGAATCTTCTTATCCATGCCGTAGATATAGAGAGTAAAAGGAATTTAAAACATATTTAAATTCTGTTTAAACTGACTTCTTTAGTCGGGCTGAGTTACACACCTTAAAACTCATCAAGCTGAGTCCTTCGAGAACAAACTTACCAATATCACAACCAATGTGATTATTCGAACACACGAATAGTTTGGCAATCTGTGAATATCTTGATCACTTTGAACTGAAAAACAGTGATTCAAGAATCGTAACACATACGGTGAGGTGAGGTTTGGCTCTGCAACACTTAGTTGTTTTTGGTTCTGAGTCGTAGTCGTAGTCGTACCTCTAAACTTATAAGAAGATAAGTATTTATAATCATGTTGCTACGGTTCCTAACAAACTGGACTAATCCTAATTTGCTAACTAACTATCAGATTAACTCGGAATCGTGAATCTTGAATATTCTTATCTTGAGTCTTCAATCTTCAATCTTGATTCTGGAAACTTCTTATCCATGCCGTAGATATAGAGAGTAAAAGGAATTTAAAACATATTTAAATTCTCTTTAAACTGATTTCTTTAGTCGGGCTGAGTTACACACCTTAAAACTCATCAAGCTGAGTCCTTCGAGAACAAACTTACCAATATCACAACCAATGTGATTATTCGAACACACGAATAGCTTGGCAATCTGTGAATATCTTGATCACTTTGAACTGAAAAACAGTGATTCAAGAATCGTAACACATACGGTGAGGTGAGGTTTGGCTCTGCAACACTTAGTTGTTTTTGGTTCTGAGTCGTAGTCGTAGTCGTACCTCTAAACTTATAAGAAGATAAGTATTTATAATCATGTTGCTACGGTTCCTAACAAACTGGACTAATCCTAATTTGCTAACTAACTATCAGATTAACTCGGAATCGTGAAACTTGAATATTCTTATCTTGAGTCTTCAATCTTCAATCTTGATTCTGGAATCTTCTTATCCATGCCGTAGATATAGAGAGTAAAAGGAATTTAAAACATATTTAAATTCTGTTTAAACTGACTTCTTTAGTCAGGCTGAGTTACACACCTTAAAACTCATCAAGCTGATTCCTTCGAGAACAAACTTACCAATATCACAACCAATGTGATTATTCGAACACACGAATAGCTTGGCAATCTGTGATTATCTTGATCACTTTGAACTGAAAACAGTGATTCAAGAATCGTGACACATACGGTGAGGTGAGGTTTGACTCTGCAACACTTAGTTGTTTTTGGTTCTGAGTCGTAGTCGTAGTCGTACCTCTAAACTTATAAGAAGATAAGTATTTATAATCATGTTGCTACGGTTCCTAACAAACTGGACTAATCCTAATTTGCTAACTAACTATCAAATTAACTCGGAATCGTGAATCTTGAATATTCTTATCTTGAGTCTTCAATCTTCAATCTTGATTCTGGAATCTTCTTATCCATGCCGTAGATATAGAGAGTAAACGGAATTTAAAACATAATTAAATTCTGTTTAAACTGACTTCTTTAGTCGGGCTGAGTTACACACCTTAAAACTCATCAAGCTGAGTCCTTCGAGAACAAACTTACCAATATCACAACCAATGTGATTATTTGAACACACGAATAGCTTGGCAATCTGTGAATATCTTGATCACTTTGAACTAAAAAACAGTGATTCAAGAATCGTAACACATACGGTGAGGTAAGGTTTGGCTCTGCAACACTTAGTTGTTTTTGGTTCTGAGTCGTAGTCGTAGTCGTACCTCTAAACTTATAAGAAGATAAGTATTTATAATCATGTTGCTACGGTTCCTAACAAACTGGACTAATCCTAATTTGCTAACTAACTATCAAATTAACTCGGAATCGTGAATCTTGAATATTCTTATCTTGAGTCTTCAATCTTCAATCTTGATTCTGGAATCTTCTTATCCATACCGTAGATATAGAGAGTAAAAGGAACTTAAAACATATTTAAATTCTCTTTAAACTAACTTCTTTAGTCAGGCTGAGTTACACACCTTAAAAGTCATCAAGCTGAGTCCTTCTAGATCAAACTTACCAATATCACAACCAATTTGATTATTCGAACACACGAATAGCTTGACAATCTGTGAATATCTTGATCACTTTGAACTAAAAAACAGTGATTCAAGAATCGTAACACATACGGTGAGGTGATGTTTGGCTCTGCAACACTTAGTTGTTTTTGGTTCTGAGTCGTAGTCGTAGTCGTACCTCTAAACTTATAAGAAGATAAGTATTTATAATCATGTTGCTACGGTTCCTAACAAACTGGACTAATCCTAATTTGCTAACTAACTATCAGATTAACTCGGAATCGTGAAACTTGAATATTCTTATCTTGAGTCTTCAATCTTCAATCTTGATTCTGGAATCTTCTTATCCATGCCGTAGATATAGAGAGTAAAAAGAATTTAAAACATATTTAAATTCTCTTTAAACTGACTTCTTTAGTCAGGCTGAGTTACACACCTTAAACCTCATCAAGCTGAGTCCTTCGAGATCAAACTTACCAATATCACAACCAATGTGATTATTCGAACACACGAATAGCTTGGCAATCTGTGAATATCTTGATCACTTTGAACTGAAAAACAGTGATTAAAGAATCGTAACACATACGGTGAGGTGAGGTTTGGCTCTGCAACACTTAGTTGTTTTTGGTTCTGAGTCGTAGTCGTAGCCGTACCTCTAAACTTATAAGAAGATAAGTATTTATAGTCATGTTGCTACGGTTCCTAACAAACTAGACTAATCCTAATTTGCTAACTAACTATCAGATTAACTCGGAATCGTGAATCTTGAATATTCTTATCTTGAGTCTTCAATCTTCAATCTTGATTCTGGAATCTTCTTATCCATGCCGTAGATATAGAGAGTAAAAGGAATTTAAAACATATTTAAATTCTCTTTAAACTGACTTCTTTAGTCGGGCTGAGTTACACACCTTAAAACTCATCAAGCTGAGTCCTTCGAGAACAAACTTACCAATATCACAACCAATGTGATTATTCGAACACACGAATAGTTTGGCAATCTGTGAATATCTTGATCACTTTGAACTGAAAAACAGTGATTCAAGAATCGTAACACATACGGTGAGGTGAGGTTTGGCTCTGCAACACTTAGTTGTTTTTGGTTCTGAGTCGTAGTCGTAGCCGTACCTCTAAACTTATAAGAAGATAAGTATTTATAGTCATGTTGCTACGGTTCCTAACAAACTGGACTAATCCTAATTTGCTAACTAACTATCAGATTAACTCGGAATCGTGAATCTTGAATATTCTTATCTTGAGTCTTCAATCTTCAATCTTGATTCTGGAATCTTCTTATCCATGCCGTAGATATAGAGAGTAAAAGGAATTTAAAACATATTTAAATTCTCTTTAAACTGACTTCTTTAGTCGGGCTGAGTTACACACCTTAAAACTCATCAAGCTGAGTCCTTCGAGAACAAACTTACCAATATCACAACCAATGTGATTATTCGAACACACGAATAGTTTGGCAATCTGTGAATATCTTGATCACTTTGAACTGAAAAACAGTGATTCAAGAATCGTAACACATACGGTGAGGTGAGGTTTGGCTCTGCAACACTTAGTTGTTTTTGGTTCTGAGTCGTAGTCGTAGTCGTACCTCTAAACTTATAAGAAGATAAGTATTTATAATCATGTTGCTACGGTTCCTAACAAACTGGACTAATCCTAATTTGCTAACTAACTATCAGATTAACTCGGAATCGTGAATCTTGAATATTCTTATCTTGAGTCTTCAATCTTCAATCTTGATTCTGGAAACTTCTTATCCATGCCGTAGATATAGAGAGTAAAAGGAATTTAAAACATATTTAAATTCTCTTTAAACTGATTTCTTTAGTCGGGCTGAGTTACACACCTTAAAACTCATCAAGCTGAGTCCTTCGAGAACAAACTTACCAATATCACAACCAATGTGATTATTCGAACACACGAATAGCTTGGCAATCTGTGAATATCTTGATCACTTTGAACTGAAAAACAGTGATTCAAGAATCGTAACACATACGGTGAGGTGAGGTTTGGCTCTGCAACACTTAGTTGTTTTTGGTTCTGAGTCGTAGTCGTAGTCGTACCTCTAAACTTATAAGAAGATAAGTATTTATAATCATGTTGCTACGGTTCCTAACAAACTGGACTAATCCTAATTTGCTAACTAACTATCAAATTAACTCGGAATCGTGAATCTTGAATATTCTTATCTTGAGTCTTCAATCTTCAATCTTGATTCTGGAATCTTCTTATCCATGCCGTAGATATAGAGAGTAAAAGGAATTTAAAACATATTTAAATTCTGTTTAAACTAAATTCTTTAGTCAGGCTGAGTTACACACCTTAAAAGTCATCAAGCTGAGTCCTTCTAGATCAAACTTACCAATATCACAACCAATTTGATTATTCGAACACACGAATAGCTTGACAATCTGTGAATATCTTGATCACTTTGAACTGAAAAACAGTGATTCAAGAATCGTAACACATACGGTGAGGTGATGTTTGGCTCTGCAACACTTAGTTGTTTTTGGTTCTGAGTCGTAGTCGTAGTCGTACCTCTAAACTTATAAGAAGATAAGTATTTATAATCATGTTGCTACGGTTCCTAACAAACTGGACTAATCCTAATTTGCTAACTAACTATCAAATTAACTCGGAATCGTGAATCTTGAATATTCTTATCTTGAGTCTTCAATCTTCAATCTTGATTCTGGAATCTTCTTATCCATGCCGTAGATATAGAGAGTAAAAGGAATTTAAAACATATTTAAATTCTGTTTAAACTGACTTCTTTAGTCGGGCTGAGTTACACACCTTAAAACTCATCAAGCTGAGTCCTTCGAGAACAAACTTACCAATATCACAACCAATGTGATTATTTGAACACACGAATAGCTTGGCAATCTGTGAATATCTTGATCACTTTGAACTAAAAAACAGTGATTCAAGAATCGTAACACATACGGTGAGGTGAGGTTTGGCTCTGCAACACTTAGTTGTTTTTGGTTCTGAGTCGTAGTCGTAGTCGTACCTCTAAACTTATAAGAAGATAAGTATTTATAATCATGTTGCTACGGTTCCTAACAAACTGGACTAATCCTAATTTGCTAACTAACTATCAAATTAACTCGGAATCGTGAATCTTGAATATTCTTATCTTGAGTCTTCAATCTTCAATCTTGATTCTGGAATCTTCTTATCCATACCGTAGATATAGAGAGTAAAAGGAATTTAAAACATATTTAAATTCTCTTTAAACTAACTTCTTTAGTCAGGCTGAGTTACACACCTTAAAAGTCATCAAGCTGAGTCCTTCTAGATCAAACTTACCAATATCACAACCAATTTGATTATTCGAACACACGAATAGCTTGACAATCTGTGAATATCTTGATCACTTTGAACTGAAAAACAGTGATTCAAGAATCGTAACACATACGGTGAGGTGATGTTTGGCTCTGCAACACTTAGTTGTTTTTGGTTCTGAGTCGTAGTCGTAGTCGTACCTCTAAACTTATAAGAAGATAAGTATTTATAATCATGTTGCTACGGTTCCTAACAAACTGGACTAATCCTAATTTGCTAACTAACTATCAAATTAACTCGGAATCGTGAATCTTGAATATTCTTATCTTGAGTCTTCAATCTTCAATCTTGATTCTGGAATCTTCTTATCCATGCCGTAGATATAGAGAGTAAAAGGAATTTAAAACATATTTAAATTCTGTTTAAACTGACTTCTTTAGTCGGGCTGAGTTACACACCTTAAAACTCATCAAGCTGAGTCCTTCGAGAACAAACTTACCAATATCACAACCAATGTGATTATTTGAACACACGAATAGCTTGGCAATCTGTGAATATCTTGATCACTTTGAACTAAAAAACAGTGATTCAAGAATCGTAACACATACGGTGAGGTGAGGTTTGGCTCTGCAACACTTAGTTGTTTTTGGTTCTGAGTCGTAGTCGTAGTCGTACCTCTAAACTTATAAGAAGATAAGTATTTATAATCATGTTGCTACGGTTCCTAACAAACTGGACTAATCCTAATTTGCTAACTAACTATCAAATTAACTCGGAATCGTGAATCTTGAATATTCTTATCTTGAGTCTTCAATCTTCAATCTTGATTCTGGAATCTTCTTATCCATACCGTAGATATAGAGAGTAAAAGGAATTTAAAACATATTTAAATTCTCTTTAAACTAACTTCTTTAGTCAGGCTGAGTTACACACCTTAAAAGTCATCAAGCTGAGTCCTTCTAGATCAAACTTACCAATATCACAACCAATTTGATTATTCGAACACACGAATAGCTTGACAATCTGTGAATATCTTGATCACTTTGAACTGAAAAACAGTGATTCAAGAATCGTAACACATACGGTGAGGTGATGTTTGGCTCTGCAACACTTAGTTGTTTTTGGTTTTGAGTGGTAGTCGTAGTCGTACCTCTAAACTTATAAGAAGATAAGTATTTATAATCATGTTGCTACGGTTCCTAACAAACTGGACTAATCCTAATTTGCTAACTAACTATCAGATTTACTCGGAATCGTGAATCTTGAATATTCTTATCTTGAGTCTTCAATCTTCAATCTTGATTCTGGAATCTTCTTATCCATGCCGTAGATATAGAGAGTAAAAGGAATTTAAAACATATTTAAATTCTCTTTAAACTGACTTCTTTAGTCGGGCTGAGTTACACACCTTAAAACTCATCAAGCTGAGTCCTTCGAGAACAAACTTACCAATATCACAACCAATGTGATTATTCGAACACACGAATAGTTTGGCAATCTGTGAATATCTTGATCACTTTGAACTGAAAAACAGTGATTCAAGAATCGTAACACATACGGTGAGGTGAGGTTTGGCTCTGCAACACTTAGTTGTTTTTGGTTCTGAGTCGTAGTCGTAGCCGTACCTCTAAACTTATAAGAAGATAAGTATTTATAGTCATGTTGCTACGGTTCCTAACAAACTGGACTAATCCTAATTTGCTAACTAACTATCAGATTAACTCGGAATCGTGAATCTTGAATATTCTTATCTTGAGTCTTCAATCTTCAATCTTGATTCTGGAATCTTCTTATCCATGCCGTAGATATAGAGAGTAAAAGGAATTTAAAACATATTTAAATTCTCTTTAAACTGACTTCTTTAGTCGGGCTGAGTTACACACCTTAAAACTCATCAAGCTGAGTCCTTCGAGAACAAACTTACCAATATCACAACCAATGTGATTATTCGAACACACGAATAGTTTGGCAATCTGTGAATATCTTGATCACTTTGAACTGAAAAACAGTGATTCAAGAATCGTAACACATACGGTGAGGTGAGGTTTGGCTCTGCAACACTTAGTTGTTTTTGGTTCTGAGTCGTAGTCGTAGTCGTACCTCTAAACTTATAAGAAGATAAGTATTTATAATCATGTTGCTACGGTTCCTAACAAACTGGACTAATCCTAATTTGCTAACTAACTATCAGATTAACTCGGAATCGTGAATCTTGAATATTCTTATCTTGAGTGTTCAATCTTCAATCTTGATTCTGGAAACTTCTTATCCATGCCGTAGATATAGAGAGTAAAAGGAATTTAAAACATATTTAAATTCTCTTTAAACTGATTTCTTTAGTCGGGCTGAGTTACACACCTTAAAACTCATCAAGCTGAGTCCTTCGAGAACAAACTTACCAATATCACAACCAACGTGATTATTCGAACACACGAATAGCTTGGCAATCTGTGAATATCTTGATCACTTTGAACTGAAAAACAGTGATTCAAGAATCGTAACACATACGGTGAGGTGAGGTTTGGCTCTGCAACACTTAGTTGTTTTTGGTTCTGAGTCGTAGTCGTAGTCGTACCTCTAAACTTATAAGAAGATAAGTATTTATAATCATGTTGCTACGGTTCCTAACAAACTGGACTAATCCTAATTTGCTAACTAACTATCAAATTAACTCGGAATCGTGAATCTTGAATATTCTTATCTTGAGTCTTCAATCTTCAATCTTGATTCTGGAATCTTCTTATCCATTCCGTAGATATAGAGAGTAAAAGGAATTTAAAACATATTTAAATTCTGTTTAAACTGACTTCTTTAGTCGGGCTGAGTTACACACCTTAAAACTCATCAAGCTGAGTCCTTCGAGAACAAACTTACCAATATCACAACCAATGTGATTATTTGAACACACGAATAGCTTGGCAATCTGTGAATATCTTGATCACTTTGAACTAAAAAACAGTGATTCAAGAATCGTAACCCATACGGTGAGGTGAGGTTTGGCTCTGCAACACTTAGTTGTTTTTGGTTCTGAGTCGTAGTCGTAGTCGTACCTCTAAACTTATAAGAAGATAAGTATTTATAATCATGTTGCTACGGTTCCTAACAAACTGGACTAATCCTAATTTGCTAACTAACTATCAAATTAACTCGGAATCGTGAATCTTGAATATTCTTATCTTGAGTCTTCAATCTTCAATCTTGATTCTGGAATCTTCTTATCCATACCGTAGATATAGAGAGTAAAAGGAATTTAAAACATATTTAAATTCTCTTTAAACTAACTTCTTTAGTCAGGCTGAGTTACACACCTTAAAAGTCATCAAGCTGAGTCCTTCTAGATCAAACTTACCAATATCACAACCAATTTGATTATTCGAACACACGAATAGCTTGACAATCTGTGAATATCTTGATCACTTTGAACTGAAAAACAGTGATTCAAGAATCGTAACACATACGGTGAGGTGATGTTTGGCTCTGCAACACTTAGTTGTTTTTGGTTTTGAGTGGTAGTCGTAGTCGTACCTCTAAACTTATAAGAAGATAAGTATTTATAATCATGTTGCTACGGTTCCTAACAAAATGGACTAATCCTAATTTGCTAACTAACTATCAGATTAACTCGGAATCGTGAATCTTGAATATTCTTATCTTGAGTCTTCAATCTTCAATCTTGATTCTGGAATCTTCTAATCCATGCCGTAGATATAGAGAGGAAAAGGAATTTAAAACATATTTAAATTCTCTTTAAACTGACATCTTTAGTCGGGCTGAGTTACACACCTTAAAACTCATCAAGCTGAGTCCTTCGAGAACAAACTTACCAATATCACAACCAATGTGATTATTCGAACACACGAATAGTTTGGCAATCTGTGAATATCTTGATCACTTTGAACTGAAAAACAGTGATTCAAGAATCGTAACACATACGGTGAGGTGAGGTTTGGCTCTGCAACACTTAGTTGTTTTTGGTTCTGAGTCGTAGTCGTAGTCGTACCTCTAAACTTATAAGAAGATAAGTATTTATAATCATGTTGCTACGGTTCCTAACAAACTGGACTAATCCTAATTTGCTAACTAACTATCAGATTAACTCGGAATCGTGAATCTTGAATATTCTTATCTTGAGTCTTCAATCTTCAATCTTGATTCTGGAATCTTCTTATCCATGCCGTAGATATAGAGAGTAAAAGGAATTTAAAACATATTTAAATTCTCTTTAAACTGATTTCTTTAGTCGGGCTGAGTTACACACCTTAAAACTCATCAAGCTGAGTCCTTCGAGAACAAACTTACCAATATCACAACCAATGTGATTATTCGAACACACGAATAGCTTGGCAATCTGTGAATATCTTGATCACTTTGAACTGAAAAACAGTGATTCAAGAATCGTAACACATACGGTGAGGTGAGGTTTGGCTCTGCAACACTTAGTTGTTTTTGGTTCTGAGTCGTAGTCGTAGTCGTACCTCTAAACTTATAAGAAGATAAGTATTTATAATCATGTTGCTACGGTTCCTAACAAACTGGACTAATCCTAATTTGCTAACTAACTATCAGATTAACTCGGAATCGTGAATCTTGAATATTCTTATCTTGAGTGTTCAATCTTCAATCTTGATTCTGGAAACTTCTTATCCATGCCGTAGATATAGAGAGTAAAAGGAATTTAAAACATATTTAAATTCTCTTTAAACTGATTTCTTTAGTCGGGCTGAGTTACACACCTTAAAACTCATCAAGCTGAGTCCTTCGAGAACAAACTTACCAATATCACAACCAATGTGATTATTCGAACACACGAATAGCTTGGCAATCTGTGAATATCTTGATCACTTTGAACTGAAAAACAGTGATTCAAGAATCGTAACACATACGGTGAGGTGAGGTTTGGCTCTGCAACACTTAGTTGTTTTTGGTTCTGAGTCGTAGTCGTAGTCGTACCTCTAAACTTATAAGAAGATAAGTATTTATAATCATGTTGCTACGGTTCCTAACAAACTGGACTAATCCTAATTTGCTAACTAACTATCAAATTAACTCGGAATCGTGAATCTTGAATATTCTTATCTTGAGTCTTCAATCTTCAATCTTGATTCTGGAATCTTCTAATCCATGCCGTAGATATAGAGAGGAAAAGGAATTTAAAACATATTTAAATTCTCTTTAAACTGACATCTTTAGTCGGGCAGAGTTACACACCTTAAAACTCATCAAGCTGAGTCCTTCGAGAACAAACTTACCAATATCACAACCAATGTGATTATTCGAACACACGAATAGTTTGGCAATCTGTGAATATCTTGATCACTTTGAACTGAAAAACAGTGATTCAAGAATCGTAACACATACGGTGAGGTGAGGTTTGACTCTGCAACACTTAGTTGTTTTTGGTTCTGAGTCGTAGTCGTAGTGGTACCTCTAAACTTATAAGAAGATAAGTATTTATAATCATGTTGCTACGGTTCCTAACAAACTGGACTAATCCTAATTTGCTAACTAACTATCAAATTAACTCGGAATCGTGAATCTTGAATATTCTTATCTTGAGTCTTCAATCTTCAATTTTGATTCTGGAATCTTCTTATCCATGCCGTAGATATAGAGAGTAAAAGGAATTTAAAACATATTTAAATTCTCTTTAAACTGATTTCTTTAGTCGGGCTGAGTTACACACCTTAAAACTCATCAAGCTGAGTCCTTCGAGAACAAACTTACCAATATCACAACCAATGTGATTATTCGAACACACGAATAGCTTGGCAATCTGTGAATATCTTGATCACTTTGAACTGAAAAACAGTGATTCAAGAATCGTAACACATACGGTGAGGTGAGGTTTGGCTCTGCAACACTTAGTTGTTTTTGGTTCTGAGTCGTAGTCGTAGTCGTACCTCTAAACTTATAAGAAGATAAGTATTTATAATCATGTTGCTACGGTTCCTAACAAACTGAACTAATCCTAATTTGCTAACTAACTATCAGATTAACTCGGAATCGTGAATCTTGAATATTCTTATCTTGAGTCTTCAATCTTCAATCTTGATTCTGGAATCTTCTTATCCATGCCGTAGATATAGAGAGTAAAAGGAATTTAAAACATATTTAAATTCTCTTTAAACTGACTTCTTTAGTCAGGCTGAGTTACACACCTTAAAACTCATCCAGCTGAGTCCTTCGAGATCAAACTTACCAATATCACAACCAATGTGATTATTCGAACACACGAATAGCTTGGCAATCTGTGAATATCTTGATCACTTTGAACTGAAAAACAGTGATTCAAGAATCGTAACACATACGGTGAGGTGAGGTTTAGCTCTGCAACACTTAGTTGTTTTTGGTTTTGAGTCGTAGTCGTAGTCGTACCTCTAAACTTATAAGAAGATAAGTATTTATAATCATGTTGCTACGGTTACTAACAAACTGGACTTATCCTAATTTGCTAACTAACTATCAGATTAACTCGGAATCGTGAATCTTGAATATTCTTATCTTGAGTCTTCAATCTTCAATCTTGATTCTGGAATCTTCTTATCCATGCCGTAGATATAGAGAGTAAAAGGAATTTAAAACATATTTAAATTCTCTTTAAACTGACATCTTTAGTCGGGCTGAGTTACACACCTTAAAACTCATCAAGCTGAGTCCTTCGAGAACAAACTTACCAATATCACAACCAATGTGATTATTCGAACACACGAATAGTTTGGCAATCTGTGAATATCTTGATCACTTTGAACTGAAAAACAGTGATTCTAGAATCGTAACACATACGGTGAGGTGAGGTTTGGCTCTGCAACACTTAGTTGTTTTTGGTTCTGAGTCGTAGTCGTAGTCGTACCTCTAAACTTATAAGAAGATAAGTATTTATAATCATGTTGCTACGGTTCCTAACAAACTGGACTAATCCTAATTTGCTAACTAACTATCAGATTAACTCGGAATCGTGAATCTTGAATATTCTTATCTTGAGTCTTCAATCTTCAATCTTGATTCTGGAATCTTCTTATCCATGCCGTAGATATAGAGAGTAAAAGGAATTTAAAACATATTTAAATTCTCTTTAAACTGATTTCTTTAGTCGGGCTGAGTTACACACCTTAAAACTCATCAAGCTGAGTCCTTCGAGAACAAACTTACCAATATCACAACCAATGTGATTATTCGAACACACGAATAGCTTGGCAATCTGTGAATATCTTGATCACTTTGAACTGAAAAACAGTGATTCAAGAATCGTAACACATACGGTGAGGTGAGGTTTGGCTCTGCAACACTTAGTTGTTTTTGGTTCTGAGTCGTAGTCGTAGTCGTACCTCTAAACTTATAAGAAGATAAGTATTTATAATCATGTTGCTACGGTTCCTAACAAACTGGACTAATCCTAATTTGCTAACTAACTATCAGATTAACTCGGAATCGTGAATCTTGAATATTCTTATCTTGAGTGTTCAATCTTCAATCTTGATTCTGGAAACTTCTTATCCATGCCGTAGATATAGAGAGTAAAAGGAATTTAAAACATATTTAAATTCTCTTTAAACTGATTTCTTTAGTCGGGCTGAGTTACACACCTTAAAACTCATCAAGCTGAGTCCTTCGAGAACAAACTTACCAATATCACAACCAATGGGATTATTCGAACACACGAATAGCTTGGCAATCTGTGAATATCTTGATCACTTTGAACTGAAAAACAGTGATTCAAGAATCGTAACACATACGGTGAGGTGAGGTTTGGCTCTGCAACACTTAGTTGTTTTTGGTTCTGAGTCGTAGTCGTAGTCGTACCTCTAAACTTATAAGAAGATAAGTATTTATAATCATGTTGCTACGGTTCCTAACAAACTGGACTAATCCTAATTTGCTAACTAACTATCAAATTAACTCGGAATCGTGAATCTTGAATATTCTTATCTTGAGTCTTCAATCTTCAATCTTGATTCTGGAATCTTCTAATCCATGCCGTAGATATAGAGAGGAAAAGGAATTTAAAACATATTTAAATTCTCTTTAAACTGACATCTTTAGTTGGGCTGAGTTACACACCTTAAAACTCATCAAGCTGAGTCCTTCGAGAACAAACTTACCAATATCACAACCAATGTGATTATTCGAACACACGAATAGTTTGGCAATCTGTGAATATCTTGATCACTTTGAACTGAAAAACAGTGATTCAAGAATCGTAACACATACGGTGAGGTGAGGTTTGACTCTGCAACACTTAGTTGTTTTTGGTTCTGAGTCGTAGTCGTAGTGGTACCTCTAAACTTATAAGAAGATAAGTATTTATAATCATGTTGCTACGGTTCCTAACAAACTGGACTAATCCTAATTTGCTAACTAACTATCAGATTAACTCGGAATCGTGAATCTTGAATATTCTTATCTTGAATCTTCAATCTTCAATTTTGATTCTGGAATCTTCTTATCCATGCCGTAGATATAGAGAGTAAAAGGAATTTAAAACATATTTAAATTCTCTTTAAACTGATTTCTTTAGTCGGGCTGAGTTACACACCTTAAAACTCATCAAGCTGAGTCCTTCGAGAACAAACTTACCAATATCACAACCAATGTGATTATTCGAACACACGAATAGCTTGGCAATCTGTGAATATCTTGATCACTTTGAACTGAAAAACAGTGATTCAAGAATCGTAACACATACGGTGAGGTGAGGTTTGGCTCTGCAACACTTAGTTGTTTTTGGTTCTGAGTCGTAGTCGTAGTCGTACCTCTAAACTTATAAGAAGATAAGTATTTATAATCATGTTGCTACGGTTCCTAACAAACTGAACTAATCCTAATTTGCTAACTAACTATCAGATTAACTCGGAATCGTGAATCTTGAATATTCTTATCTTGAGTCTTCAATCTTCAATCTTGATTCTGGAATCTTCTTATCCATGCCGTAGATATAGAGAGTAAAAGGAATTTAAAACATATTTAAATTCTCTTTAAACTGACTTCTTTAGTCAGGCTGAGTTACACACCTTAAAACTCATCCAGCTGAGTCCTTCGAGATCAAACTTACCAATATCACAACCAATGTGATTATTCGAACACACGAATAGCTTGGCAATCTGTGAATATCTTGATCACTTTGAACTGAAAAACAGTGATTCAAGAATCGTAACACATACGGTGAGGTGAGGTTTAGCTCTGCAACACTTTGTTGTTTTTGGTTTTGAGTCGTAGTCGTAGTCGTACCTCTAAACTTATAAGAAGATAAGTATTTATAATCATGTTGCTACGGTTACTAACAAACTGGACTTATCCTAATTTGCTAACTAACTATCAGATTAACTCGGAATCGTGAATCTTGAATATTCTTATCTTGAGTCTTCAATCTTCAATCTTGATTCTGGAATCTTCTTATCCATGCCGTAGATATAGAGAGTAAAAGGAATTTAAAACATATTTAAATTCTCTTTAAACTGACTTCTTTAGTCAGGCTGAGTTACACACCTTAAAACTCATCAAGCTGAGTCCTTCGAGATCAAACTTACCAATATCACAACCAATGTGATTATTCGAACACACGAATAGCTTGGCAATCTGTGAATATCTTGATCACTTTGAACTGAAAAATAGTGATTCAAGAATCGTAACACATACGGTGAGGTGAGGTTTAGCTCTGCAACACTTAGTTGTTTTTGGTTTTGAGTCGTAGTCGTAGTCGTACCTCTAAACTTATAAGAAGATAAGTATTTATAATCATGTTGCTACGGTTACTAACAAACTGGACTTATCCTAATTTGCTAACTAACTATCAGATTAACTCGGAATCCTGAATCTTGAATATTCTTATCTTGAGTCTTCAATCTTCAATCTTGATTCTGGAATCATCTTATCCATGCCGTAGATATAGAGAGTAAAAGGAATTTAAAACATATTTAAATTCTCTTTAAACTGATTTCTTTAGTCGGGCTGAGTTACACACCTTAAAACTCATCAAGCTGAGTCCTTCGAGAACAAACTTACCAATATCACAACCAATGTGATTATTCGAACACACGAATAGCTTGGCAATCTGTGAATATCTTGATCACTTTGAACTGAAAAACAGTGATTCAAGAATCGTAACACATACGGTGAGGTGAGGTTTGGCTCTGCAACACTTAGTTGTTTTTGGTTCTGAGTCGTAGTCGTAGTCGTACCTCTAAACTTATAAGAAGATAAGTATTTATAATCATGTTGCTACGGTTCCTAACAAACTGGACTAATCCTAATTTGCTAACTAACTATCAGATTAACTCGGAATCGTGAATCTTGAATATTCTTATCTTGAGTCTTCAATCTTCAATCTTGATTCTGGAATCTTCTTATCCATGCCGTAGATATAGAGAGTAAAAGGAATTTAAAACATATTTAAATTCTCTTTAAACTGACTTCTTTAGTCAGGCTGAGTTACACACCTTAAAACTCATCCAGCTGAGTCCTTCGAGATCAAACTTACCAATATCACAACCAATGTGATTATTCGAACACACGAATAGCTTGGCAATCTGTGAATATCTTGATCACTTTGAACTGAAAAACAGTGATTCAAGAATCGTAACACATACGGTGAGGTGAGGTTTAGCTCTGCAACACTTTGTTGTTTTTGGTTTTGAGTCGTAGTCGTAGTCGTACCTCTAAACTTATAAGAAGATAAGTATTTATAATCATGTTGCTACGGTTACTAACAAACTGGACTTATCCTAATTTGCTAACTAACTATCAGATTAACTCGGAATCGTGAATCTTGAATATTCTTATCTTGAGTCTTCAATCTTCAATCTTGATTCTGGAATCTTCTTATCCATGCCGTAGATATAGAGAGTAAAAGGAATTTAAAACATATTTAAATTCTCTTTAAACTGACTTCTTTAGTCAGGCTGAGTTACACACCTTAAAACTCATCAAGCTGAGTCCTTCGAGATCAAACTTACCAATATCACAACCAATGTGATTATTCGAACACACGAATAGCTTGGCAATCTGTGAATATCTTGATCACTTTGAACTGAAAAATAGTGATTCAAGAATCGTAACACATACGGTGAGGTGAGGTTTAGCTCTGCAACACTTAGTTGTTTTTGGTTTTGAGTCGTAGTCGTAGTCGTACCTCTAAACTTATAAGAAGATAAGTATTTATAATCATGTTGCTACGGTTACTAACAAACTGGACTTATCCTAATTTGCTAACTAACTATCAGATTAACTCGGAATCCTGAATCTTGAATATTCTTATCTTGAGTCTTCAATCTTCAATCTTGATTCTGGAATCATCTTATCCATGCCGTAGATATAGAGAGTAAAAGGAATTTAAAACATATTTAAATTCTCTTTAAACTGACTTCTTTAGTCGGGCTGAGTTACACACCTTAAAACTCATCAAGCTGAGTCCTTCGAGAACAAACTTACCAATATCACAACCAATGTGATTATTCGAACACACGAATAGTTTGGCAATCTGTGAATATCTTGATCACTTTGAACTGAAAAACAGTGATTCAAGAATCGTAACACATACGGTGAGGTGAGGTTTGGCTCTGCAACACTTAGTTGTTTTTGGTTCTGAGTCGTAGTCGTAGTCGTACCTCTAAACTTATAAGAAGATAAGTATTTATAATCATGTTGCTACGGTTCCTAACAAACTGGACTAATCCTAATTTGCTAACTAACTATCAGATTAACTCGGAATCGTGAATCTTGAATATTCTTATCTTGAGTCTTCAATCTTCAATCTTGATTATGGAATCTTCTTATCCATGCAGTAGATATAGAGAGTAAAAGGAATTTAAAACATATTTAAATTCTCTTTAAACTGACTTCTTTAGTCAGGCTGAGTTACACACCTTAAAACTCATCAAGCTGAGTCCTTCGAGATCAAACTTACCAATATCACAACCAATGTGATTATTCGAACACACGAATAGCTTGGCAATCTGTGAATATCTTGATCACTTTGAACTGAAAAACAGTGATTCAAGAATCGTAACACATACGGTGAGGTGAGGTTTAGCTCTGCAACACTTAGTTGTTTTTGGTTTTGAGTCGTAGTCGTAGTCGTACCTCTAAACTTATAAGAAGATAAGTATTTATAATCATGTTGCTACGGTTACTAACAAACTGGACTTATCCTAATTTTGCTAACTAACTATCAGATTAACTCGGAATCGTGAATCTTGAATATTCTTATCTTGAGTCTTCAATCTTCAATCTTGATTCTGGAATCTTCTTATCCATGCCGTAGATATAGAGAGTAAAAGGAATTTAAAACATATTTAAATTCTCTTTAAACTGACTTCTTTAGTCAGGCTGAGTTACACACCTTAAAACTCATCAAGCTGAGTCCTTCGAGATCAAACTTACCAATATCACAACCAATGTGATTATTCGAACACACGAATAGCTTGGCAATCTGTGAATATCTTGATCACTTTGAACTGAAAAATAGTGATTCAAGAATCGTAACACATACGGTGAGGTGAGGTTTAGCTCTGCAACACTTAGTTGTTTTTGGTTTTGAGTCGTAGTCGTAGTCGTACCTCTAAACTTATAAGAAGATAAGTATTTATAATCATGTTGCTACGGTTACTAACAAACTGGACTTATCCTAATTTGCTAACTAACTATCAGATTAACTCGGAATCGTCAATCTTGAATATTCTTATCTTGAGTCTTCAATCTTCAATCTTGATTCTGGAATCATCTTATCCATGCCGTAGATATAGAGAGTAAAAGGAATTTAAAACATATTTAAATTCTCTTTAAACTGATTTCTTTAGTCGGGCTGAGTTACACACCTTAAAACTCATCAAGCTGAGTCCTTCGAGAACAAACTTACCAATATCACAACCAATGTGATTATTCGAACACACGAATAGCTTGGCAATCTGTGAATATCTTGATCACTTTGAACTGAAAAACAGTGATTCAAGAATCGTAACACATACGGTGAGGTGAGGTTTAGCTCTGCAACACTTTGTTGTTTTTGGTTTTGAGTCGTAGTCGTAGTCGTACCTCTAAACTTATAAGAAGATAAGTATTTATAATCATGTTGCTACGGTTACTAACAAACTGGACTTATCCTAATTTGCTAACTAACTATCAGATTAACTCGGAATCGTGAATCTTGAATATTCTTATCTTGAGTCTTCAATCTTCAATCTTGATTCTGGAATCTTCTTATCCATGCCGTAGATATAGAGAGTAAAAGGAATTTAAAACATATTTAAATTCTCTTTAAACTGACTTCTTTAGTCAGGCTGAGTTACACACCTTAAAACTCATCAAGCTGAGTCCTTCGAGATCAAACTTACCAATATCACAACCAATGTGATTATTCGAACACACGAATAGCTTGGCAATCTGTGAATATCTTGATCACTTTGAACTGAAAAATAGTGATTCAAGAATCGTAACACATACGGTGAGGTGAGGTTTAGCTCTGCAACACTTAGTTGTTTTTGGTTTTGAGTCGTAGTCGTAGTCGTACCTCTAAACTTATAAGAAGATAAGTATTTATAATCATGTTGCTACGGTTACTAACAAACTGGACTTATCCTAATTTGCTAACTAACTATCAGATTAACTCGGAATCCTGAATCTTGAATATTCTTATCTTGAGTCTTCAATCTTCAATCTTGATTCTGGAATCATCTTATCCATGCCGTAGATATAGAGAGTAAAAGGAATTTAAAACATATTTAAATTCTCTTTAAACTGACTTCTTTAGTCGGGCTGAGTTACACACCTTAAAACTCATCAAGCTGAGTCCTTCGAGAACAAACTTACCAATATCACAACCAATGTGATTATTCGAACACACGAATAGTTTGGCAATCTGTGAATATCTTGATCACTTTGAACTGAAAAACAGTGATTCAAGAATCGTAACACATACGGTGAGGTGAGGTTTGGCTCTGCAACACTTAGTTGTTTTTGGTTCTGAGTCGTAGTCGTAGTCGTACCTCTAAACTTATAAGAAGATAAGTATTTATAATCATGTTGCTACGGTTCCTAACAAACTGGACTAATCCTAATTTGCTAACTAACTATCAGATTAACTCGGAATCGTGAATCTTGAATATTCTTATCTTGAGTCTTCAATCTTCAATCTTGATTATGGAATCTTCTTATCCATGCAGTAGATATAGAGAGTAAAAGGAATTTAAAACATATTTAAATTCTCTTTAAACTGACTTCTTTAGTCAGGCTGAGTTACACACCTTAAAACTCATCAAGCTGAGTCCTTCGAGATCAAACTTACCAATATCACAACCAATGTGATTATTCGAACACACGAATAGCTTGGCAATCTGTGAATATCTTGATCACTTTGAACTGAAAAACAGTGATTCAAGAATCGTAACACATACGGTGAGGTGAGGTTTAGCTCTGCAACACTTAGTTGTTTTTGGTTTTGAGTCGTAGTCGTAGTCGTACCTCTAAACTTATAAGAAGATAAGTATTTATAATCATGTTGCTACGGTTACTAACAAACTGGACTTATCCTAATTTTGCTAACTAACTATCAGATTAACTCGGAATCGTGAATCTTGAATATTCTTATCTTGAGTCTTCAATCTTCAATCTTGATTCTGGAATCTTCTTATCCATGCCGTAGATATAGAGAGTAAAAGGAATTTAAAACATATTTAAATTCTCTTTAAACTGACTTCTTTAGTCAGGCTGAGTTACACACCTTAAAACTCATCAAGCTGAGTCCTTCGAGATCAAACTTACCAATATCACAACCAATGTGATTATTCGAACACACGAATAGCTTGGCAATCTGTGAATATCTTGATCACTTTGAACTGAAAAATAGTGATTCAAGAATCGTAACACATACGGTGAGGTGAGGTTTAGCTCTGCAACACTTAGTTGTTTTTGGTTTTGAGTCGTAGTCGTAGTCGTACCTCTAAACTTATAAGAAGATAAGTATTTATAATCATGTTGCTACGGTTACTAACAAACTGGACTTATCCTAATTTGCTAACTAACTATCAGATTAACTCGGAATCGTCAATCTTGAATATTCTTATCTTGAGTCTTCAATCTTCAATCTTGATTCTGGAATCATCTTATCCATGCCGTAGATATAGAGAGTAAAAGGAATTTAAAACATATTTAAATTCTCTTTAAACTGATTTCTTTAGTCGGGCTGAGTTACACACCTTAAAACTCATCAAGCTGAGTCCTTCGAGAACAAACTTACCAATATCACAACCAATGTGATTATTCGAACACACGAATAGCTTGGCAATCTGTGAATATCTTGATCACTTTGAACTGAAAAACAGTGATTCAAGAATCGTAACACATACGGTGAGGTGAGGTTTGGCTCTGCAACACTTAGTTGTTTTTGGTTCTGAGTCGTAGTCGTAGTCGTACCTCTAAACTTATAAGAAGATAAGTATTTATAATCATGTTGCTACGGTTCCTAACAAACTGAACTAATCCTAATTTGCTAACTAACTATCAGATTAACTCGGAATCGTGAATCTTGAATATTCTTATCTTGAGTCTTCAATCTTCAATCTTGATTCTGGAATCTTCTTATCCATGCCGTAGATATAGAGAGTAAAAGGAATTTAAAACATATTTAAATTCTCTTTAAACTGACTTCTTTAGTCAGGCTGAGTTACACACCTTAAAATTCATCCAGCTGAGTCCTTCGAGATCAAACTTACCAATATCACAACCAATGTGATTATTCGAACACACGAATAGCTTGGCAATCTGTGAATATCTTGATCACTTTGAACTGAAAAACAGTGATTCAAGAATCGTAACACATACGGTGAGGTGAGGTTTAGCTCTGCAACACTTTGTTGTTTTTGGTTTTGAGTCGTAGTCGTAGTCGTACCTCTAAACTTATAAGAAGATAAGTATTTATAATCATGTTGCTACGGTTACTAACAAACTGGACTTATCCTAATTTGCTAACTAACTATCAGATTAACTCGGAATCGTGAATCTTGAATATTCTTATCTTGAGTCTTCAATCTTCAATCTTGATTCTGGAATCTTCTTATCCATGCCGTAGATATAGAGAGTAAAAGGAATTTAAAACATATTTAAATTCTCTTTAAACTGACTTCTTTAGTCAGGCTGAGTTACACACCTTAAAACTCATCAAGCTGAGTCCTTCGAGATCAAACTTACCAATATCACAACCAATGTGATTATTCGAACACACGAATAGCTTGGCAATCTGTGAATATCTTGATCACTTTGAACTGAAAAATAGTGATTCAAGAATCGTAACACATACGGTGAGGTGAGGTTTAGCTCTGCAACACTTAGTTGTTTTTGGTTTTGAGTCGTAGTCGTAGTCGTACCTCTAAACTTATAAGAAGATAAGTATTTATAATCATGTTGCTACGGTTACTAACAAACTGGACTTATCCTAATTTGCTAACTAACTATCAGATTAACTCGGAATCCTGAATCTTGAATATTCTTATCTTGAGTCTTCAATCTTCAATCTTGATTCTGGAATCATCTTATCCATGCCGTAGATATAGAGAGTAAAAGGAATTTAAAACATATTTAAATTCTCTTTAAACTGACTTCTTTAGTCGGGCTGAGTTACACACCTTAAAACTCATCAAGCTGAGTCCTTCGAGAACAAACTTACCAATATCACAACCAATGTGATTATTCGAACACACGAATAGTTTGGCAATCTGTGAATATCTTGATCACTTTGAACTGAAAAACAGTGATTCAAGAATCGTAACACATACGGTGAGGTGAGGTTTGGCTCTGCAACACTTAGTTGTTTTTGGTTCTGAGTCGTAGTCGTAGTCGTACCTCTAAACTTATAAGAAGATAAGTATTTATAATCATGTTGCTACGGTTCCTAACAAACTGGACTAATCCTAATTTGCTAACTAACTATCAGATTAACTCGGAATCGTGAATCTTGAATATTCTTATCTTGAGTCTTCAATCTTCAATCTTGATTCTGGAATCTTCTTATCCATGCCGTAGATATAGAGAGTAAAAGGAATTTAAAACATATTTAAATTCTCTTTAAACTGACTTCTTTAGTCAGGCTGAGTTACACACCTTAAAACTCATCAAGCTGAGTCCTTCGAGATCAAACTTACCAATATCACAACCAATGTGATTATTCGAACACACGAATAGCTTGGCAATCTGTGAATATCTTGATCACTTTGAACTGAAAAACAGTGATTCAAGAATCGTAACACATACGGTGAGGTGAGGTTTAGCTCTGCAACACTTAGTTGTTTTTGGTTTTGAGTCGTAGTCGTAGTCGTACCTCTAAACTTATAAGAAGATAAGTATTTATAATCATGTTGCTACGGTTACTAACAAACTGGACTTATCCTAATTTTGCTAACTAACTATCAGATTAACTCGGAATCGTGAATCTTGAATATTCTTATCTTGAGTCTTCAATCTTCAATCTTGATTCTGGAATCTTCTTATCCATGCCGTAGATATAGAGAGTAAAAGGAATTTAAAACATATTTAAATTCTCTTTAAACTGACTTCTTTAGTCAGGCTGAGTTACACACCTTAAAACTCATCAAGCTGAGTCCTTCGAGATCAAACTTACCAATATCACAACCAATGTGATTATTCGAACACACGAATAGCTTGGCAATCTGTGAATATCTTGATCACTTTGAACTGAAAAATAGTGATTCAAGAATCGTAACACATACGGTGAGGTGAGGTTTAGCTCTGCAACACTTAGTTGTTTTTGGTTTTGAGTCGTAGTCGTAGTCGTACCTCTAAACTTATAAGAAGATAAGTATTTATAATCATGTTGCTACGGTTACTAACAAACTGGACTTATCCTAATTTGCTAACTAACTATCAGATTAACTCGGAATCGTCAATCTTGAATATTCTTATCTTGAGTCTTCAATCTTCAATCTTGATTCTGGAATCATATTATCCATGCCGTAGATATAGAGAGTAAAAGGAATTTAAAACATATTTAAATTCTCTTTAAACTGACTTCTTTAGTCGGGCTGAGTTACACACCTTAAAACTCATCAAGCTGAGTCCTTCGAGAACAAACTTACCAATATCACAACCAATGTGATTATTCGAACACACGAATAGTTTGGCAATCTGTGAATATCTTGATCACTTTGAACTGAAAAACAGTGATTCAAGAATCGTAACACATACGGTGAGGTGAGGTTTGGCTCTGCAACACTTAGTTGTTTTTGGTTCTGAGTCGTAGTCGTAGTCGTACCTCTAAACTTATAAGAAGATAAGTATTTATAATCATGTTGCTACGGTTCCTAACAAACTGGACTAATCCTAATTTGCTAACTAACTATCAGATTAACTCGGAATCGTGAATCTTGAATATTCTTATCTTGAGTCTTCAATCTTCAATCTTGATTCTGGAATCTTCTTATCCATGCCGTAGATATAGAGAGTAAAAGGAATTTAAAACATATTTAAATTCTCTTTAAACTGACTTCTTTAGTCGGGCTGAGTTACACACCTTAAAACTCATCAAGCTGAGTCCTTCGAGAACAAACTTACCAATATCACAACCAATGTGATTATTCGAACACACGAATAGTTTGGCAATCTGTGAATATCTTGATCACTTTGAACTGAAAAACAGTGATTCAAGAATCGTAACACATACGGTGAGGTGAGGTTTGGCTCTGCAACACTTAGTTGTTTTTGGTTCTGAGTCGTAGTCGTAGTCGTACCTCTAAACTTATAAGAAGATAAGTATTTATAATCATGTTGCTACGGTTCCTAACAAACTGGACTAATCCTAATTTGCTAACTAACTATCAGATTAACTCGGAATCGTGAATCTTGAATATTCTTATCTTGAGTCTTCAATCTTCAATCTTGATTATGGAATCTTCTTATCCATGCCGTAGATATAGAGAGTAAAAGGAATTTAAAACATATTTAAATTCTCTTTAAACTGACTTCTTTAGTCGGGCTGAATTACACACCTTAAAACTCATCAAGCTGAGTCCTTCGAGAACAAACTTACCAATATCACAACCAATGTGATTATTCGAACACACGAATAGCTTGGCAATCTGTGAATATCTTTATTACTTTGAACTGAAAAACAGTGATTCAAGAATCGTAACACATATGGTGAGGTGAGGTTTGGCTCTGCAACACTTAGTTGTTTTTGGTTCTGAGTCGTAGTCGTAGTCGTACCTCTAAACTTATAAGAAGATAAGTATTTATAATCATGTTGCTACGGTTCCTAACAAACTGGACTAATCCTAATTTGCTAACTAACTATCAGATTAACTCGGAATCGTGAATCTTGAATATTCTTATCTTGAGTCTTCAATCTTCAATCTTGATTCTGGAATCTTCTTATCCATGCCGTAGATATAGAGAGTAAAAGGAATTTAAAACATATTTAAATTCTCTTTAAACTGACTTCTTTAGTCGGGCTGAGTTACACACCTTAAAACTCATCAAGGTGAGTCCTTCGAGAACAAACTTACCAATATCACAACCAATGTGATTATTCGAACACACGAATAGCTTGGCAATCTGTGAATATCTTGATCACTTTGAACTGAAAAACAGTGATTCAAGAATCGTAACACATACGGTGAGGTGAGGTTTGGCTCTGCAACACTTAGTTGTTTTTGGTTCTGAGTCGTAGTCGTACTCGTACCTCTAAACTTATAAGAAGATAAGTATTTATAATCATGTTGCTACGGTTCCTAACAAACTGGACTAATCCTAATTTTCTAACTAACTATCAGATTAACTCGGAATCGTGAAACTTGAATATTTTTATCTTGAGTCTTCAATCTTCAATCTTGATTCTGGAATCTTCTTATCCATGCCGTAGATATAGAGAGTAAAAGGAATTTAAAACATATTTAAATTCTCTTTAAACTGACTTCTTTAGTCAGGCTGAGTTACACACCTTAAAACTCATCAAGCTGAGTCCTTCGAGATCAAACTTACCAATATCACAACCAATTTGATTATTCGAACACACGAATAGCTTGGCAATCTGTGAATATCTTGATCACTTTGAACTGAAAAACAGTGATTCAAGAATCATAACACATACGGTGAGGTGAGGTTTGGCTCTGCAACACTTAGTTGTTTTTGGTTTTGAGTCATAGTCGTAGTCGTACCTCTAAACTTATAAGAAGATAAGTATTTATAATCATGTTGCTACGGTTCCTAACAAACTGGACTAATCCTAATTTGCTAACTAACTATCAGATTAACTCGGAATCGTGAATCTTGAATATTCTTATCTTGAGTCTTCAATCTTCAATCTTGATTCTGGAATCTTCTTATCCATGCCGTAGATATAGAGAGTAAAAGGAATTTAAAACATATTTAAATTCTCTTTAAACTGATTTCTTTAGTCGGGCTGAGTTACACACCTTAAAACTCATCAAGGTGAGTCCTTCGAGAACAAACTTACCAATATCACAACCAATGTGATTATTCGAACACACGAATAGCTTGGCAATCTGTGAATATCTTGATCACTTTGAACTGAAAAACAGTGATTCAAGAATCGTATCACATACGGTGAGGTGAGGTTTGGCTCTGCAACACTTAGTTGATTTTGGTTCTGAGTCGTAGTCGTACTCGTACCTCTAAACTTATAAGAAGATAAGTATTTATAATCATGTTGCTACGGTTCCTAACAAACTGGACTAATCCTAATTTGCTAACTAACTATCAGATTAACTCGGAATCGTGAAACTTGAATATTCTTATCTTGAGTCTTCAATCTTCAATCTTGATTCTGGAATCTTCTTATCCATGCCGTAGATATAGAGAGTAAAAGGAATTTAAAACATATTTAAATTCTGTTTAAACTGACTTCTTTAGTCGGGCTGAGTTACACACCTTAAAACTCATCAAGCTGAGTCCTTCGAGAACAAACTTACCAATATCACAACCAATGTGATTATTCGAACACACGAATAGCTTGGCAATCTGTGAATATCTTGATCACTTTGAACTGAAAAACAGTGATTCAAGAATCGTAACACATACGGTGAGGTGAGGTTTGGGCTCTGCAACACTTAGTTGTTTTTGGTTCTGAGTCGTAGTCGTAGTCGTACCTCTAAACTTATAAGAAGATAAGTATTAATAATCATGTTGCTACGGTTCCTAACAAACTGGACTAATCCTAATTTGCTAACTAACTATCAGATTAACTCGGAATCGTGAATCTTGAATATTCTTATCTTGAGTCTTCAATCTTCAATCTTGATTCTGGAATCTTCTTATCCATGCCGTAGATATAGAGAGTAAAAGGAATTTAAAACATATTTAAATTCTCTTTAAACTGATTTCTTTAGTCGGGCTGAGTTACACACCTTAAAACTCATCAAGCTGAGTCCTTCGAGAACAAACTTACCAATATCACAACCAATGTGATTATTCGAACACACGAATAGCTTGGCAATCTGTGAATATCTTGATCACTTCGAACTGAAAAACAGTGATTCAAGAATCGTAACACATACGGTGAGGTGAGGTTTGGCTCTGCAACACTTAGTTGTTTTTGGTTCTGAGTCGTAGTCGTACTCGTACCTCTAAACTTATAAGAAGATAAGTATTTATATTCATGTTGCTACGGTTCCTAACAAACTGGACTAATCCTAATTTTCTAACTAACTATCAGATTAATTCGGAATCGTGAAACTTGAATATTTTTATCTTGAGTCTTCAATCTTTAATCTTGATTCTGGAATCTTCTTATCCATGCCGTAGATATAGAGAGTAAAAGGAATTTAAAACATATTTAAATTCTCTTTAAACTGACTTTTTTAGTCAGGCTGAGTTACACACCTTAAAACTCATCAAGCTGAGTCCTTCGAGATCAAACTTACCAATATCACAACCAATTTGATTATTCGAACACACGAATAGCTTGGCAATCTGTGAATATCTTGATCACTTTGAACTGAAAAACAGTGATTCAAGAATCATAACACATACGGTGAGGTGAGGTTTGGCTCTGCAACACTTAGTTGTTTTTGGTTTTGAGTCGTAGTCGTAGTCGTACCTCTAAACTTATAAGAAGATAAGTATTTATAATCATGTTGCTACGGTTCCTAACAAACTGGACTAATCCTAATTTGCTAACTAACTATCAGATTAACTCGGAATCGTGAATCTTGAATATTCTTATCTTGAGTCTTCAATCTTCAATCTTGATTCTGGAATCTTCTTATCCATGCCGTAGATATAGAGAGTAAAAGGAATTTAAAACATATTTAAATTCTCTTTAAACTGATTTCTTTAGTCGGGCTGAGTTACACACCTTAAAACTCATCAAGGTGAGTCCTTCGAGAACAAACTTACCAATATCACAACCAATGTGATTATTCGAACACACGAATAGCTTGGCAATCTGTGAATATCTTGATCACTTTGAACTGAAAAACAGTGATTCAAGAATCGTATCACATACGGTGAGGTGAGGTTTGGCTCTGCAACACTTAGTTGATTTTGGTTCTGAGTCGTAGTCGTAGTCGTACCTCTAAACTTATAAGAAGATAAGTATTTATAATCATGTTGCTACGGTTCCTAACAAACTGGACTAATCCTAATTTGCTAACTAACTATCAGATTAACTCGGAATCGTGAAACTTGAATATTCTTATCTTGAGTCTTCAATCTTCAATCTTGATTCTGGAATCTTCTTATCCATGCCGTAGATATAGAGAGTAAAAGGAATTTAAAACATATTTAAATTCTGTTTAAACTGACTTCTTTAGTCGGGCTGAGTTACACACCTTAAAACTCATCAAGCTGAGTCCTTCGAGAACAAACTTACCAATATCACAACCAATGTGATTATTCGAACACACGAATAGCTTGGCAATCTGTGAATATCTTGATCACTTTGAACTGAAAAACAGTGATTCAAGAATCGTAACACATACGGTGAGGTGAGGTTTGGCTCTGCAACACTTAGTTGTTTTTGGTTCTGAGTCGTAGTCGTAGTCGTACCTCTAAACTTATAAGAAGATAAGTATTAATAATCATGTTGCTACGGTTCCTAACAAAATGGACTAATCCTAATTTGCTAACTAACTATCAGATTAACTCGGAATCCTGAATCTTGAATATTCTTATCTTGAGTCTTCAATCTTCAATCTTGATTCTGGAATCTTCTTATCCATGCCGTAGATATAGAGAGTAAAAGGAATTTAAAACATATTTAAATTCTCTTTAAACTGATTTCTTTAGTCGGGCTGAGTTACACACCTTAAAACTCATCAAGCTGAGTCCTTCGAGAACAAACTTACCAATATCACAACCAATGTGATTATTCGAACACACGAATAGCTTGGCAATCTGTGAATATCTTGATCACTTTGAACTGAAAAACAGTGATTCAAGAATCGTAACACATACGGTGAGGTGAGGTTTGGCTCTGCAACACTTAGTTGTTTTTGGTTCTGAGTCGTAGTCGTAGTCGTACCTCTAAACTTATAAGAAGATAAGTATTTATAATCATGTTGCTACGGTTCCTAACAAACTGGACTAATCCTAATTTGCTAACTAACTATCAGATTAACTCGGAATCGTGAAACTTGAATATTCTTATCTTGAGTCTTCAATCTTCAATCTTGATTCTGGAATCTTCTTATCCATGCCGTAGATATAGAGAGTAAAAGGAATTTAAAACATATTTAAATTCTCTTTAAACTGACTTCTTTAGTCGGGCTGAGTTACACACCTTAAAACTCATCAAGCTGAGTCCTTCGAGAACAAACTTACCAATATCACAACCAATGTGATTATTCGAACACACGAATAGCTTGGCAATCTGTGAATATCTTGATCACTTTGAACTGAAAAACAGTGATTCAAGAATCGTAACACATACGGTGAGGTGAGGTTTGGCTCTGCAATACTTAGTTGTTTTTGGTTCTGAGTCGTAGTCGTAGTCGTACCTCTAAACTTATAAGAAGATAAGTATTAATAATCATGTTGCTACGGTTCCTAACAAACTGGACTAATCCTAATTTGCTAACTAACTATCAGATTAACTCGGAATCGTGAATCTTGAATATTCTTATCTTGAGTCTTCAATCTTCAATCTTGATTCTGGAATCTTCTTATCCATGCCGTAGATATAGAGAGTAAAAGGAATTTAAAACATATTTAAATTCTCTTTAAACTGATTTCTTTAGTCGGGCTGAGTTACACACCTTAAAACTCATCAAGCTGAGTCCTTCGAGAACAAACTTACCAATATCACAACCAATGTGATTATTCGAACACACGAATAGCTTGGCAATCTGTGAATATCTTGATCACTTTGAACTGAAAAACAGTGATTCAAGAATCGTAACACATACGGTGAGGTGAGGTTTGGCTCTGCAACACTTAGTTGTTTTTGGTTCTGAGTCGTAGTCGTAGTCGTACCTCTAAACTTATAAGAAGATAAGTATTAATAATCATGTTGCTACGGTTCCTAACAAACTGGACTAATCCTAATTTGCTAACTAACTATCAGATTAACTCGGAATCGTGAATCTTGAATATTCTTATCTTGAGTCTTCAATCTTCAATCTTGATTCTGGAATCTTCTTATCCATGCCGTAGATATAGAGAGTAAAAGGAATTTAAAACATATTTAAATTCTCTTTAAACTGATTTCTTTAGTCGGGCTGAGTTACACACCTTAAAACTCATCAAGCTGAGTCCTTCGAGAACAAACTTACCAATATCACAACCAATGTGATTATTCGAACACACGAATAGCTTGGCAATCTGTGAATATCTTGATCACTTTGAACTGAAAAACAGTGATTCAAGAATCGTAACACATACGGTGAGGTGAGGTTTGGCTCTGCAACACTTAGTTGTTTTTGGTTCTGAGTCGTAGTCGTAGTCGTACCTCTAAACTTATAAGAAGATAAGTATTTATAATCATGTTGCTACGGTTCCTAACAAACTGGACTAATCCTAATTTGCTAACTAACTATCAGATTAACTCGGAATCGTGAAACTTGAATATTCTTATCTTGAGTCTTCAATCTTCAATCTTGATTCTGGAATCTTCTTATCCATGCCGTAGATATAGAGAGTAAAAGGAATTTAAAACATATTTAAATTCTCTTTAAACTGACTTCTTTAGTCGGGCTGAGTTACACACCTTAAAACTCATCAAGCTGAGTCCTTCGAGAACAAACTTACCAATATCACAACCAATGTGATTATTCGAACACACGAATAGCTTGGCAATCTGTGAATATCTTGATCACTTTGAACTGAAAAACAGTGATTCAAGAATCGTAACACATACGGTGAGGTGAGGTTTGGCTCTGCAATACTTAGTTGTTTTTGGTTCTGAGTCGTAGTCGTAGTCGTACCTCTAAACTTATAAGAAGATAAGTATTTATAATCATGTTGCTACGCTTCCTAACAAACTGGACTAATCCTAATTTGCTAATTAACTATCAAATTAACTCGGAATCGTGAATCTTGAATATTCTTATCTTGAGTCTTCAATCTTCAATCTTGATTCTGGAATCTTCTTATCCATGCCGTAGATATAGAGAGTAAAAGGAATTTAAAACATATTTAAATTCTGTTTAAACTGACTTCTTTAGTCGGGCTGAGTTACACACCTTAAAACTCATCAAGCTGAGTCCTTCGAGAACAAACTTACCAATATCACAACCAATGTGATTATTTGAACACACGAATAGCTTGGCAATCTGTGAATATCTTGATCACTTTGAACTGAAAAACAGTGATTCAAGAATCGTAACACATACGGTGAGGTGAGGTTTGGCTCTGCAACACTTAGTTGTTTTTGGTTCTGAGTCGTAGTCGTAGTCGTACCTCTAAACTTATAAGAAGATAAGTATTTATAATCATGTTGCTACGGTTCCTAACAAACTGGACTAATCCTAATTTGCTAACTAACTATCAGATTAACTCGGAATCGTGAAACTTGAATATTCTTATCTTGAGTCTTCAATCTTCAATCTTGATTCTGGAATATTCTTATCCATGCCGTAGATATAGAGAGTAAAAGGAATTTAAAACATATTTAAATTCTGTTTAAACTGACTTCTTTAGTCGGGCTGAGTTACACACCTTAAAACTCATCAAGCTGAGTCCTTCGAGAACAAACTTACCAATATCACAACCAATGTGATTATTCGAACACACGAATAGCTTGGCAATCTGTGAATATCTTGATCACTTTGAACTGAAAAACAGTGATTCAAGAATCGTAACACATACGGTGAGGTGAGGTTTGGCTCTGCAACACTTAGTTGTTTTTGGTTCTGAGTCGTAGTCGTAGTGGTACCTCTAAACTTATAAGAAGATAAGTATTTATAATCATGTTGCTACGCTTCCTAACAAACTGGACTAATCCTAATTTGCTAACTAACTATCAGATTAACTCGGAATAGTGAATCTTGAATATTCTTATCTTGAGTCTTCAATCTTCAATCTTGATTCTGGAATCTTCTTATCCATGCCGTAGATATAGAGAGTAAAAGGAATTTAAAACATATTTAAATTCTGTTTAAACTGACTTCTTTAGTCGGGCTGAGTTACACACCTTAAAACTCATCAAGCTGAGTCCTTCGAGAACAAACTTAACAATATCACAACCAATGTGATTATTTGAACACACGAATAGCTTGGCAATCTGTGAATATCTTGATCACTTTGAACTGAAAAACAGTGATTCAAGAATCGTAACACATACGGTGAGGTGAGGTTTGGCTCTGCAACACTTAGTTGTTTTTGGTTCTGAGTCGTAGTCGTAGTCGTACCTCTAAACTTATAAGAAGATAAGTATTTATAATCATGTTGCTACGGTTCCTAACAAACTGGACTAATCCTAATTTGCTAACTAACTATCAGATTAACTCGGAATCGTGAAACTTGAATATTCTTATCTTGAGTCTTCAATCTTCAATCTTGATTCTGGAATATTCTTATCCATGCCGTAGATATAGAGAGTAAAAGGAATTTAAAACATATTTAAATTCTGTTTAAACTGACTTCTTTAGTCGGGCTGAGTTACACACCTTAAAACTCATCAAGCTGAGTCCTTCGAGAACAAACTTACCAATATCACAACCAATGTGATTATTCGAACACACGAATAGCTTGGCAATCTGTGAATATCTTGATCACTTTGAACTGAAAAACAGTGATTCAAGAATCGTAACACATACGGTGAGGTGAGGTTTGGCTCTGCAACACTTAGTTGTTTTTGGTTCTGAGTCGTAGTCGTAGTCGTACCTCTAAACTTATAAGAAGATAAGTATTTATAATCATGTTGCTACGGTTCCTAACAAACTGGACTAATCCTAATTTGCTAACTAACTATCAGATTAACTCGGAATCGTGAAACTTGAATATTCTTATCTTGAGTCTTCAATCTTCAATCTTGATTCTGGAATCTTCTTATCCATGCCGTAGATATAGAGAGTAAAAGGAATTTAAAACATATTTAAATTCTCTTTAAACTGACTTCTTTAGTCGGGCTGAGTTACACACCTTAAAACTCATCAAGCTGAGTCCTTCGAGAACAAACTTACCAATATCACAACCAATGTGATTATTCGAACACACGAATAGCTTGGCAATCTGTGAATATCTTGATCACTTTGAACTGAAAAACAGTGATTCAAGAATCGTAACACATACGGTGAGGTGAGGTTTGGCTCTGCAATACTTAGTTGTTTTTGGTTCTGAGTCGTAGTCGTAGTCGTACCTCTAAACTTATAAGAAGATAAGTATTTATAATCATGTTGCTACGCTTCCTAACAAACTGGACTAATCCTAATTTGCTAATTAACTATCAAATTAACTCGGAATCGTGAATCTTGAATATTCTTATCTTGAGTCTTCAATCTTCAATCTTGATTCTGGAATCTTCTTATCCATGCCGTAGATATAGAGAGTAAAAGGAATTTAAAACATATTTAAATTCTCTTTAAACTGACTTCTTTAGTCGGGCTGAGTTACACACCTTAAAACTCATCAAGCTGAGTCCTTCGAGAACAAACTTACCAATATCACAACCAATGTGATTATTTGAACACACGAATAGCTTGGCAATCTGTGAATATCTTGATCACTTTGAACTGAAAAACAGTGATTCAAGAATCGTAACACATACGGTGAGGTGAGGTTTGGCTCTGCAACACTTAGTTGTTTTTGGTTCTGAGTCGTAGTCGTAGTCGTACCTCTAAACTTATAAGAAGATAAGTATTTATAATCATGTTGCTACGGTTCCTAACAAACTGGACTAATCCTAATTTGCTAACTAACTATCAGATTAACTCGGAATCGTGAAACTTGAATATTCTTATCTTGAGTCTTCAATCTTCAATCTTGATTCTGGAATATTCTTATCCATGCCGTAGATATAGAGAGTAAAAGGAATTTAAAACATATTTAAATTCTGTTTAAACTGACTTCTTTAGTCGGGCTGAGTTACACACCTTAAAACTCATCAAGCTGAGTCCTTCGAGAACAAACTTACCAATATCACAACCAATGTGATTATTCGAACACACGAATAGCTTGGCAATCTGTGAATATCTTGATCACTTTGAACTGAAAAACAGTGATTCAAGAATCGTAACACATACGGTGAGGTGAGGTTTGGCTCTGCAACACTTAGTTGTTTTTGGTTCTGAGTCGTAGTCGTAGTGGTACCTCTAAACTTATAAGAAGATAAGTATTTATAATCATGTTGCTACGCTTCCTAACAAACTGGACTAATCCTAATTTGCTAACTAACTATCAGATTAACTCGGAATAGTGAATCTTGAATATTCTTATCTTGAGTCTTCAATCTTCAATCTTGATTCTGGAATCTTCTTATCCATGCCGTAGATATAGAGAGTAAAAGGAATTTAAAACATATTTAAATTCTGTTTAAACTGACTTCTTTAGTCGGGCTGAGTTACACACCTTAAAACTCATCAAGCTGAGTCCTTCGAGAACAAACTTAACAATATCACAACCAATGTGATTATTTGAACACACGAATAGCTTGGCAATCTGTGAATATCTTGATCACTTTGAACTGAAAAACAGTGATTCAAGAATCGTAACACATACGGTGAGGTGAGGTTTGGCTCTGCAACACTTAGTTGTTTTTGGTTCTGGGTCGTAGTCGTAGTCGTACCTCTAAACTTATAAGAAGATAAGTATTTATAATCATGTTGCTACGGTTCCTAACAAACTGGACTAATCCTAATTTGCTAACTAACTATCAAATTATCTCGGAATCGTGAATCTTGAATATTCTTATCTTGAGTCTTCAGTCTTCAATCTTGATTCTGGAATCTTCTTATCCATGCCGTAGATATAGAGAGTAAAAAGAATTTAAAACATATTTAAATTCTCTTTAAACTGACTTCTTTAGTCAGGCTGAGTTACACACCTTAAAACTCATCAAGCTGAGTCCTTCGAGATCAAACTTACCAATATCACAACCAATTTGATTATTCGAACACACGAATAGCTTGACAATCTGTGAATATCTTGATCACTTTGAACTGAAAAACAGTGATTCAAGAATCGTAACACATACGGTGAGGTGAGGTTTGGCTCTGCAACACTTAGTTGTTTTTGGTTCTGAGTCGTAGTCGTAGTGGTACCTCTAAACTTATAAGAAGATAAGTATTTATAATCATGTTGCTACGCTTCCTAACAAACTGGACTAATCCTAATTTGCTAACTAACTATCAGATTAACTCGGAATAGTGAATCTTGAATATTCTTATCTTGAGTCTTCAATCTTCAATCTTGATTCTGGAATCTTCTTATCCATGCCGTAGATATAGAGAGTAAAAGGAATTTAAAACATATTTAAATTCTGTTTAAACTGACTTCTTTAGTCGGGCTGAGTTACACACCTTAAAACTCATCAAGCTGAGTCCTTCGAGAACAAACTTAACAATATCACAACCAATGTGATTATTTGAACACACGAATAGCTTGGCAATCTGTGAATATCTTGATCACTTTGAACTGAAAAACAGTGATTCAAGAATCGTAACACATACGGTGAGGTGAGGTTTGGCTCTGCAACACTTAGTTGTTTTTGGTTCTGGGTCGTAGTCGTAGTCGTACCTCTAAACTTATAAGAAGATAAGTATTTATAATCATGTTGCTACGGTTCCTAACAAACTGGACTAATCCTAATTTGCTAACTAACTATCAAATTATCTCGGAATCGTGAATCTTGAATAATCTTATCTTGAGTCTTCAATCTTCAATCTTGATTCTGGAATCTTCTTATCCATGCCGTAGATATAGAGAGTAAAAGGAATTTAAAACATATTTAAATTCTCTTTAAACTGACTTCTTTAGTCAGGCTGAGTTACACACCTTAAAACTCATCAAGCTGAGTCCTTCGAGATCAAACTTACCAATATCACAACCAATTTGATTATTCGAACACACGAATAGCTTGACAATCTGTGAATATCTTGATCACTTTGAACTGAAAAACAGTGATTCAAGAATCGTAACACATACGGTGAGGTGATGTTTGGCTCTGCAACACTTAGTTGTTTTTGGTTTTGAGTTGTAGTCGTAGTCGTACCTCTAAACTTATAAGAAGATAAGTATTTATAATCATGTTGCTACGGTTCCTAACAAACTGGACTAATCCTAATTTGCTAACTAACTATCAGATTAACTCGGAATAGTGAATCTTGAATATTCTTATCTTGAGTCTTCAATCTTCAATCTTGATTCTGGAATCTTCTAATCCATTGTAACGCCCGGTTTTCCGGTACGTATTTATTTATTTAATTTCATTATTTATTAATTTAAATGGTGGGCTCAATTAATTAATCAAAATTTTAATTATGTTTTTGGGCTTGGAAGATGGTTTTGACATCAATGGGCTAATTAGAAGAAAGTTAGAAGCCCACTTGAACAAAGCCCATTAGGGGATAAACCCTTTTTATTTAAAATTTGTAACCTACCTCACCTATCTCTTTCTCTCGACACCCTCTCTCGGCAGCCCCCTCCCTCTCGATATCTCTACCTCACGGCAGCCCTCTCTCTCACGACAGCCACCTTCATCGGCCACCATTCCAACCGGATTATCATCATCATCGGGCCTCCTTCCTCTCCACCTTCACTTCTTGGCTTGGTGACCAAGCCTAGGTAATGATTTTCTTCTATAAAACTCCATGAAAACATTGTAGAACTAGGGTGGTTATGATTTTATGTGGGAAAGGTATCAAATCTGGATTTGTGATTCTCATCAGAAATTAGGTTTTATTAGAAAATTCATATCTCGAGTTGTAAAACTCCAATGGACGTAGGACCAGTGCCAAAAGTTCACATTTTGAGTGGTTCAACTCTGTTTAGTTTTGTACTTTTACTCATTTCGAGTTTATCTAAAGGCTTGGACCGAATCTTTGAAACTGAGTCAGTTCGGGTCTGCAGTGTTACATAAAATGTTTTTGGTCATAAATGGGGCTTGGGAAATGATCTAGGTTGATTCCAAGTTCCCACATGTGTCTTATGTCCTGAATTTATGATCTGGAAAAGATGAGAATTTATCTCTAAGTGATTCTTGGTGAAATTAGACCTACACTCCATACCAAAATTTGTTGCCAGATTTGTCTAGTCCTGATTTGGGTCAACTTGTGATTTTTGTATCTGGAGTTTGGGGTACCCTTTTAAGGTGATTCCAACTCTCAAACTTGTTTTTTGGTGTCTAGATTCACTGTGATTTTTGGGTTGGACAATGCTTACCCACAAAGTGGGAAGAAATGGCCAACACTACCGGTTAGTCTAAATTTGACAGTTCTGCAACGTCTTTTTATAAAAATCATAATAAATCCATACTTTAGAGTTAGGGGATGTTCTTTACTGTTCCGGGTAGGGAAGAGGCTATATTTACTTAGAAAAATTTAATAATGGTATAGTAATGTTTTGGAAAATTGAGTAAACCCATCTTGAACAGCGGGTCAGTTTTAAGACCTTGCTGTCCAGATTTGAAGTTACCCTCTAGCTTCACCTTTTTGAGGTCTTTTCTAACTCTTAGTTTATATTAGGTGAAGTTTTGGCTTTTGCCCAGAAGTGGTAGCTACTTGAGTTGTAATCCCTTCTATTCACTCATCCGAGGTGAGTTCTCTCACACCATTGTTTCAGTATTCATGATTGCTAGGTAGCACGTGTGTGATACTTGACCTTAGCGGTTGATAATGGTTAAAGCATGCTTACTTATTAGTTATTATTTGTTAATTTTATTTAATCGTACATGTGCACTGTATGTTATAATAACTTGTATGAGGAACCATAGCAATTATCCGGATTTTATCCGGTGCGCATGGTTAGGTATAATTACTCCAAAATCCTCCGGAGGATGTGAGGTGAGGGTAATATTAACTCAATACTCTCCAGTTATGTGGGATGCGGGTAGCCTACTAGTCCTCCTTGTAAGCTTTGATTTGTTCTTAGCTTATATTTACTGGATATTAAAGAGATTAAACTTAGGTCTGGTGATTACGCATATTGGGATTGTGTTGTGTTTGAATTCACTAAGCTTTGTGCTTACGGTTTCCCTTAACATTTTCAGGTATTAAGATCAAGGAGGCAAAGGACTGACAGGAGCACTGATGATACACGGCTGGTCTTAACTGTTGGGACCTTTTGTTCTTCCGCGTATAGACATTGTTTATATTTTTTTTAAAAAAAAGATTTTACTTTTAGCATTATTTTTCTCTTTTGAGATCTCTCCATTTGGACTCATGAAAACGTGGTTGCCATTATTGGTTTATTCTTTCGAATTTTGGGAACTTCTTAATCTTAATTATGAATAATGTTTTTAATTTATTATATGAAAGTTTTGGGGGTTACAAGTTGGTATCAGAGCTTTTCATTTGAGTGAACTAGCTTTCTACAGGAGGTCTAGACTCAAATAAATTTTTTTTTTTTTTTTTTTAAAAACAAACGTAATTTCTTTATTATATATATACATATATATAATACATCATTAAGACTAGCAGTGAAGATGTCACAGTGCACCGGTCAGCCTGCCAAGTAAGTTGTATTTATGTATCTATTTAAACAATAATATGCTCCATTATGTTATATCCACAAAGCCTAACCTAGGATGATAAATATATGCCTTAGTGCTACCACTTAGATATTATGCCTTTTGTGCTATGATTTGACAAATGCATGTCTTTAGAACTACCATGTGAGGATTTTTTTTAGAGATGCTATACGAGTTACTTAAAACCTTTTCGGCTAAGAGCAAGCTTTGAATTTTGAAACTAGACCCGAAACCAAAATTGGATCTTATATATTGAATACTAGAAGGGCCCCTATTATTCAATATATTGGAGCCAGTTTTGGGGACGGGGCAAGGTTGAAAAATTTTCAGCAAGCTGAGTGTTTCGTTCTTAGACATATTTAGGTTGAACTGCTCTTAACACTCCTTTCTTATCAATTATAGATGGCCCCGCCTACTCGTCTTAATGCAACACAGTTAGCTCAAGTAGTCGACCTCTTTGCTGAAGAATTCAATAATGCTTTTAATGATGTCATCCCTGCTGTTACTGATAATATCATCAATCAAGTTCGTGCCCTGTTCGACGAACGCCTTGCTGCAACTCCGGGCGGAGGGGCTCCTGTTCCTGTTCCTGTTCTTCCTCCTGCTCCCGTTCGTGACCTCATGTACTACTACGAGAAATTCGGAAAATGCCGACCTCCACACTTTGACGGAGAGGATGATCCAGTTGCAGCTAAACACTGGTTAGCTGATATTCAGAGTATCTTTATGACGATTGGATGCCCGGATCAATTTAAAGCACTGATTGCGAAGGATCAATTACGGAAGAGAGGGAAGACTTGGTGGAGTACTACTACCAAGACGATGAATGAAGAGGCAATAAAGGCGATTACGTGGAACCAGTTTGTTCAGTGGTTCGAGATTCGCTACGTGCCCAGGGTTGAACAAGAGCGAGTGATGCAGGAATTCATGACGCTACAGCAGACCTCCGAGTCTATCAGTGATCTGAACGCCAAATTCATGGAGATGCTTTCTTTCTGTCCTAACTTTGCTGGGGATGAGGCTTGGCTAGTCAGTCGTTACACCTCCGTTTTACGTACCGAGATTAGGGAATTTGTCAGCATGCAGGAGTTTGCAACACTGGATGAAGTCATGAGGGCAGCCAGGAAGAGGGAGATTGAGCTGCAAACTCAGTCTAAGAGGAAAGCGGATAGTACTTTCTCCAAGACTTCTGGGGAGGCACAAAAGAAGTTCAAATCCAGTGATCAACCAAGGTATGAGTACAAGCCAGCCACAAAACAGGGGGAACGAAAGCCTTTGGTGTGTTTCAACTGCAAGAAGGAAGGACATCATTGGAGGAACTGCAAGGCTCCAAAAGCAAATACAGCCCCTCCGGCTACTACCACTGCTGCCACCGTTCCGGTTTGTTATAATTGCAATGAGTTGGGTCATAAGAGACCGGATTGCCCGAAGTTGAAGAAGAGTGGTAATCCAAATCCTAATGGTGTTTCGTCCTCCAATGGACATACTATGGTGACACGGGGACGTGTCCATCAGCTAACGGGGGAGGAGCTTGCTAAGCCTACGTCTGTATCAGGTAAACAACTTTTCCTTTATCTTACGTTATTATGCTATGCTATTGCTTACAACTGTTTATATGTTCAATTATTATGAATCAGGCACTTATCTGTTAGATTCTCACCCTGCCGCTGTCATGTTTGATTCGGGTGCTACCCATTCTTTCGTGTCCCACACCTTTATGAATCGTTTGGGGCGTGGTATTGGGAAACTAACTCGTCCCATGGTCATAGAGGTTGCCGACAATCGTACCATTTTCGTCACTGATATTTACAAAGGTTGCACCCTTGAATTTTCGGGAGTTGAATTTCCCGTTGATCTCATCCCTATCTCTATGAGGGAACTTTGCGTAATTGTCGGTATGGATTGGCTCGATGCTTTCGACGCGGAGATTCTCTGTAGGAAGAAGCAAGTTCGTGTTCAAAACCCTAGGGGTGGAGAACTTATTATTCAGGGAGATATTCCCTGTTCGGCTATAGCCTCTTGTGCCTCGGCTGTAGCACTTGATGGGGTTGCTATTGTTTCTGATTTTGGTGATGTTTTCCCTGAGGAACTCCCGGGTTTGCCACCTATTCGGCAAGTGGAGTTTCGCATTGATTTGATACCGGGTGCTGTACCAATAGCCAAGTCTCCTTATCGTTTGGCACCACCTGAGATGAAAGAGCTTCAAGATCAGTTGCAGGAGCTTAAGGATAAGGGTTTTATTCGTCCAAGTTTCTCGCCGTGGGGTGCTCCGATCCTTTTTGTGAAAAAGAAAGATGGTTCGCAAAGGATGTGTATTGACTACCGGGAGCTGAACAAACTTACGATAAAGAATAGATATCCCTTACCTCGTATTGACGACCTTTTCGATCAACTTGAGGGAGCATCCTGGTTCTCCAAAATTGATTTGCGTTCCGGTTATCACCAGATGCGGGTCCGTGAAGAGGACATCGAGAAGACTGCGTTTCGAACGCGATACGGACATTTTGAATTTGTGGTGATGCCTTTTGGACTCACGAATGCACCCGCTGCCTTCATGGATCTTATGAATCGGGTGTGTAGTCCAATGCTCGATCGTTCGGTCATCGTGTTTATTGATGATATTCTAGTCTATTCTAAGACCAAAGAAGAGCATGAAAGACATCTTCGGGAGCTTCTAGAGACACTTAGGAGAGAAAAGCTTTATGCTAAATTCTCTAAGTGTGAATTTTGGTTAGAAGAGGTCCAATTCCTGGGTCATGTGATAAACAAGGAAGGTATCAAGGTCGATCCGGCCAAGATTGATGCGGTTAAGCAATGGGAGACTCCTAAATCGCCTTCAGAGATCCGCAGTTTCTTGGGTTTAGCTGGTTATTATCGGAGGTTTATTGAAAATTTTTCAAGGATTGCCTTGCCACTTACTCGTTTGACCAAGAAATCAGAAAAATTTATATGGGGCCCGGAACAGCAGTTTGCATTTGAAGATCTTAGGACGCGTTTGTGTAATGCACCGGTGTTGACTTTGCCAGAGGGGGTAGAAGACATGGTAGTATATTGTGACGCGTCTCTCCAGGGATTTGGTGCGGTATTGATGCAACGGGGGAAGGTGATAGCTTATGCTTCCCGACAGCTAAAATCTCATGAAAGAAACTACCCCACTCATGATTTGGAATTGGGAGCTGTTGTTTTTGCTCTCAAAATTTGGAGGCACTATCTTTATGGGGTCAAGTTTATCATTTACACCGATCATAAGAGTTTAAAATACATTTTTGATCAGCGAGATTTAAACATGAGGCAGATCAGATGGTTAGATGTAGTGAAAGATTACGACTGCGAGATTCATTACCACCCCGGTAAAGCTAATGTGGTAGCGGACGCACTCAGTCGTAAGCAACCTGTGGAACCAATTAGAGTTAAATGTCTCCGAATGACCTTGGAAACGTCACTCTTGAGTATGATTCGTAAAGCTCAAGAGGTGGCAACTCAGGAGGGAAACATTAGCCGTGAAAGGGTTGTGAACGAGTTACCTAAGATGGAGCGAGATGGGCGTGGATTACTAACTCGTTATGGTAGAATTTGGGTTCCATATACTGGCGGTAACCGAAAAACTCTTATGGAGGAAGCTCATAAGTCCAAGTTTTCTATTCATCCTGGTGCTACAAAAATGTACCGAGATCTTCGTGAGAGTTATTGGTGGCACGGGATGAAAAACGATGTGGCCCGATACGTGGAAGAGTGCATGACCTGCCGAAAGGTCAAGGCGGAACATCAGAAACCTCATGGGAAATTGCAACCTCTAGAGATTCCTGAATGGAAATGGGAGCACTTAACCATGGATTTTATCACTAAACTACCTAAGACTGCGAGGGGAGCGGATACGATATGGGTAGTAGTAGACCGACTGACGAAGAGTGCTCATTTTCTGGCCATTAAGGAAAGCTCATCTGCTGAGAAATTGGCCGAGATTTTTGTTCGGGAGATAGTTTCTTTGCACGGGGTGCCCGTATCTATTGTCTCCGATCGAGATACCCGATTCACTTCTCGATTTTGGAAGAAATTCCAGGAAGAATTGGGTACTCGATTACATTTCAGTACTGCTTTCCATCCACAAACTGACGGGCAGAGTGAGCGGACGATACAGACTTTGGAGGATATGCTTCGGGCGTGTGCGATTGACTTTGGTGGTTGTTGGGATGATCATCTTCATTTGGCTGAGTTTTCTTATAACAACAGCTACCATTCAAGTATTGAAAGGGCTCCGTACGAAGCGTTGTATGGCAGGAAGTGTAGAACTCCAGTATGTTGGGACGAGGTCGGTCAGAGGGTGCTCGGGAGCACTGATATTGTTTTGCAGACCACGGAGAAAATTAAAATGATCAGGGATCGTTTGGTCACAGCTAGGAGTCGTCAGAAGAGTTATGCAGATAAGCGGCGCTCAGATCTTGAGTTTCAGGTTGGTGATCATGTTTTACTAAAAGTCTCCCCCTGGAAGGGTGTGATTAGGTTCCGCAAGCGTGGGAAGTTGGGACCCCGATTCATTGGGCCTTATAAGGTCGTAGCTCGTGTTGGTAAGGTAGCCTACCGGTTGGAGTTGCCCGACGAGCTCAGTTCGATTCATAACACTTTCCACGTATCCCAGTTGAGAAAGTGTATTGTTGATGACACCGCAATAGTACCCCTGGAAGACATCCAGATTGATGAACGACTCAACTATATTGAGAAACCGGTCGCGATTATTGATCGGAAGTCAAAGACCCTCCGGAGCGGCAAGACTGTTTATTCTGTTAAGGTTCAATGGCAGCATAGGAAAGGATCCGAGTGCACATGGGAACCAGAAGACGAGATGAGGACGCATTATCCCGAGTTATTCGTAGGGACAGACTTCGAGGCCGAAGTCCCTTCTTAGGGGGGGGGAGTTGTAACGCCCGGTTTTCCGGTACGTATTTATTTATTTAATTTCATTATTTATTAATTTAAATGGTGGGCTCAATTAATTAATCAAAATTTTAATTATGTTTTTGGGCTTGGAAGATGGTTTTGACATCAATGGGCTAATTAGAAGAAAGTTAGAAGCCCACTTGAACAAAGCCCATTAGGGGATAAACCCTTTTTATTTAAAATTTGTAACCTACCTCACCTATCTCTTTCTCTCGACACCCTCTCTCGGCAGCCCCCTCCCTCTCGATATCTCTACCTCACGGCAGCCCTCTCTCTCACGACAGCCACCTTCATCGGCCACCATTCCAACCGGATTATCATCATCATCGGGCCTCCTTCCTCTCCACCTTCACTTCTTGGCTTGGTGACCAAGCATAGGTAATGATTTTCTTCTATAAAACTCCATGAAAACATTGTAGAACTAGGGTGGTTATGATTTTATGTGGGAAAAGTATCAAATCTGGATTTGTGATTCTCATCAGAAATTAGGTTTTATTAGAAAATTCATATCTCGAGTTGTAAAACTCCAATGGACGTAGGACCAGTGCCAAAAGTTCACATTTTGAGTGGTTCAACTCTGTTTAGTTTTGTACTTTTACTCATTTCGAGTTTATCTAAAGGCTTGGACCGAATCTTTGAAACTGAGTCAGTTCGGGTCTGCAGTGTTACATAAAATGTTTTTGGTCATAAATGGGGCTTGGGAAATGATCTAGGTTGATTCCAAGTTCCCACATGTGTCTTATGTCCTGAATTTATGATCTGGAAAAGATGAGAATTTATCTCTAAGTGATTCTTGGTGAAATTAGACCTACACTCCATACCAAAATTTGTTGCCAGATTTGTCTAGTCCTGATTTGGGTCAACTTGTGATTTTTGTATCTGGAGTTTGGGGTACCCTTTTAAGGTGATTCCAACTCTCAAACTTGTTTTTTGGTGTCTAGATTCACTGTGATTTTTGGGTTGGACAATGCTTACCCACAAAGTGGGAAGAAATGGCCAACACTACCGGTTAGTCTAAATTTGACAGTTCTGCAACGTCTTTTTATAAAAATCATAATAAATCCATACTTTAGAGTTAGGGGATGTTCTTTACTGTTCCGGGTAGGGAAGAGGCTATATTTACTTAGAAAAATTTAATAATGGTATAGTAATGTTTTGGAAAATTGAGTAAACCCATCTTGAACAGCGGGTCAGTTTTAAGACCTTGCTGTCCAGATTTGAAGTTACCCTCTAGCTTCACCTTTTTGAGGTCTTTTCTAACTCTTAGTTTATATTAGGTGAAGTTTTGGCTTTTGCCCAGAAGTGGTAGCTACTTGAGTTGTAATCCCTTCTATTCACTCATCCGAGGTGAGTTCTCTCACACCATTGTTTCAGTATTCATGATTGCTAGGTAGCACGTGTGTGATACTTGACCTTAGCGGTTGATAATGGTTAAAGCATGCTTACTTATTAGTTATTATTTGTTAATTTTATTTAATCGTACATGTGCACTGTATGTTATAATAACTTGTATGAGGAACCATAGCAATTATCCGGATTTTATCCGGTGCGCATGGTTAGGTATAATTACTCCAAAATCCTCCGGAGGATGTGAGGTGAGGGTAATATTAACTCAATACTCTCCAGTTATGTGGGATGCGGGTAGCCTACTAGTCCTCCTTGTAAGCTTTGATTTGTTCTTAGCTTATATTTACTGGATATTAAAGAGATTAAACTTAGGTCTGGTGATTACGCATATTGGGATTGTGTTGTGTTTGAATTCACTAAGCTTTGTGCTTACGGTTTCCCTTAACATTTTCAGGTATTAAGATCAAGGAGGCAAAGGACTGACAGGAGCACTGATGATACACGGCTGGTCTTAACTGTTGGGACCTTTTGTTCTTCCGCGTATAGACATTGTTTATATTTTTTTTAAAAAAAAGATTTTACTTTTAGCATTATTTTTCTCTTTTGAGATCTCTCCATTTGGACTCATGAAAACGTGGTTGCCATTATTGGTTTATTCTTTCGAATTTTGGGAACTTCTTAATCTTAATTATGAATAATGTTTTTAATTTATTATATGAAAGTTTTGGGGGTTACATCCATGCCGTAGATATAGAGAGGAAAAGGAATTTAAAACATATTGAAATTCTCTTTAAACTGACTTCTTAAGTCAGGCTGAGTTACACACCTTAAAACTCATCAAGCTGAGTCCTTCGAGATCAAACTTACCAATATCACAACCAATGTGATTATTCGAACACACGAATAGCTTGGCAATCTGTGAATATCTTGATCACTTTGAACTGAAAAACAGTGATTCAAGAATCGTAACACATACGGTGAGGTGAGGTTTGGCTCTGCAACACTTAGTTGTTTTTGGTTCTGAGTCGTAGTCGTAGTCGTACCTCTAAACTTATAAGAAGATAAGTATTTATAGTCATGTTGCTACGGTTCCTAACAAACTGGACAAATCCTAATTTGCTAATTAACTATCAGATTAACTCGGAATCGTGAATCTTGAATATTCTTATCTTGAGTCTTCAATCTTCAATCTTGATTCTGGAATCTTCTTATCCATGCCGTAGATATAGAGAGTAAAAGGAATTTAAAACATATTTAAATTCTCTTTAAACTGAATTCTTTAGTCGGGCTGAGTTACACACCTTAAAACTCATCAAGCTGAGGTCTTCGAGAACAAACTTACCAATATCACAACCAATGTGATTATTCGAACACACGAATAGGTTGGCAATCTGTGAATATCATGATCACTTTGAACTGAAAAACAGTGATTCAAGAATCGTAACACAGACGGTGAGGTGAGGTTTGGCTCTGCAACACTTAGTTGTTTTTAGTTCTGCGTCGTAGTCGTACCTCTAAACTTATAAGAAGATAAGTATTTATAATCATGTTGCTACGGTTCCTAACAAACTGGACTAATCCTAATTTGCTAACTAACTATCAAATTAACTCGGAATCGTGAATCTTGAATATTCTTATCTTGAGTGTTAAATCTTCAATCTTGATTCTGGAATCTTCTTATCCATGCCGTAGATATAGAGAGTAAAAGGAATTTAAAAAATATTTAAATTCTCTTTAAACTGACTTCTTTAGTCGGGCTGAGTTACACACCTTAAAACTCATCAAGATGAGTCCTTCGAGAACAAACTTACCAATATCACAACCAATGTGATTATTCGAACACACGAATAGCTTGGCAATCTGTGAATATCTTGATCACTTTGAACTGAAAAACAGTGATTCAAGAATGGTAACACATACGGTGAGGTGAGGTTTGGATCTGCAACACTTAGTTGTTTTTGGTTCTGAGTCGTAGTCGTAGTCGTACCTCTAAACTTATAAGAAGATAAGTATTTATAATCATGTTGCTACGGTTCCTAACAAACTGGACTAATCCTAATTTGCAAACTAACTATCAGATAACTCGGAATCGTGAATCTTGAATCTTCTTATCTTGAGTCTTCAATCTTCAATCTTGATTCTGGAATCTTCTTATCCATGCCGTAGATATAGAGAGTAAAAGGAATTTAAAACATATTTAAATTCTCTTTAAACTGACTTCTTTAGTCGGGCTGAGTTACACACCTTAAAACTCATCAAGCTGAGTCCTTCGAGAACAAACTTACCAATATCACAACCAATGTGATTATTCGAACACACGAATAGCTTGGCAATCTGTGAATATCTTGATCACTTTGAACTGAAAAACAGTGATTAAAGAATCGTAACACATACGGTGAGGTGAGGTTTGGCTCTGCAACACTTAGTTGTTTTTGGTTCTGAGTCGTAGTCGTAGTCGTACCTCTAAACTTATAAGAAGATAAGTATTTATAATCATGTTGCTACGCTTCCTAACAAACTGGACTAATCCTAATTTGCTAACTAACTATCAGATTAACTCGGAATCGTGAATCTTGAATATTCTTATCTTGAGTCTTCAATCTTCAATCTTGATTCTGGAATCTTCTTATCCATGCCGTAGATATAGAGAGTAAAAGGAATTTAAAACATATTTAAATTCTGTTTAAACTGACTTCTTTAGTCGGGCTGAGTTACACACCTTAAAACTCATCAAGCTGAGTCCTTCGAGAACAAACTTAACAATATCACAACCAATGTGATTATTTGAACACACGAATAGCTTGGCAATCTGTGAATATCTTGATCACTTTGAACTGAAAAACAGTGATTCAAGAATCGTAAAACATACGGTGAGGTGAGGTTTGGCTCTGCAACACTTAGTTGTTTTTGGTTCTGAGTCGTAGTCGTAGTCGTACCTCTAAACTTATAAGAAGATAAGTATTTATAATCATGTTGCTACGGTTCCTAACAAACTGGACTAATCCTAATTTGCTAACTAACTATCAAATTAACTCGGAATCGTGAATCTTGAATATTCTTATCTTGAGTGTTCAATCTTCAATCTTGATTCTGGAATCTTCTTATCCATGCCGTAGATATAGAGAGTAAAAGGAATTTAAAACATATTTAAATTCTCTTTAAACTGACTTCTTTAGTCGGGCTGAGTTACACACCTTAAAACTCATCGAGATGAGTCCTTCGAGAACAAACTTACCAATATCACAACCAATGTGATTATTCGAACACACGAATAGCTTGGCAATCTGTGAATATCTTGATCACTTTGAACTGAAAAACAGTGATTCAAGAATGGTAACACATACGGTGAGGTGAGGTTTGGATCTGCAACACTTAGTTGTTTTTGGTTCTGAGTCGTAGTCGTAGTCGTACCTCTAAACTTATAAGAAGATAAGTATTTATAATCATGTTGCTACGGTTCCTAACAAACTGGACTAATCCTAATTTGCAAACTAACTATCAGATAACTCGGAATCGTGAATCTTGAATCTTCTTATCTTGAGTCTTCAATCTTCAATCTTGATTCTGGAATCTTCTTATCCATGCCGTAGATATAGAGAGTAAAAGGAATTTAAAACATATTTAAATTCTCTTTAAACTGACTTCTTTAGTCGGGCTGAGTTACACACCTTAAAACTCATCAAGCTGAGTCCTTCGAGAACAAAGTTACCAATATCACAACCAATGTGATTATTCGAACACACGAATAGCTTGGCAATCTGTGAATATCTTGATCACTTTGAACTGAAAAACAGTGATTCAAGAATCGTAACACATACGGTGAGGTGAGGTTTGGCTCTGCAACACTTAGTTGTTTTTGGTTCTGAGTCGTAGTCGTAGTCGTACCTCTAAACTTATAAGAAGATAAGTATTTATAATCATGTTGCTACGCTTCCTAACAAACTGGACTAATCCTAATTTGCTAACTAACTATCAGATTAACTCGGAATCGTGAATCTTGAATATTCTTATCTTGAGTCTTCAATCTTCAATCTTGATTCTGGAATCTTCTTATCCATGCCGTAGATATAGAGAGTAAAAGGAATTTAAAACATATTTAAATTCTGTTTAAACTGACTTCTTTAGTCGGGCTGAGTTACACACCTTAAAACTCATCAAGCTGAGTCCTTCGAGAACAAACTTAACAATATCACAACCAATGTGATTATTTGAACACACGAATAGCTTGGCAATCTGTGAATATCTTGATCACTTTGAACTGAAAAACAGTGATTCAAGAATCGTAACACATACGGTGAGGTGAGGTTTGGCTCTGCAACACTTAGTTGTTTTTGGTTCTTAGTCGTAGTCGTAGTCGTACCTCTAAACTTATAAGAAGATAAGTATTTATAATCATGTTGCTACGGTTCCTAACAAACTGGACTAATCCTAATTTGCTAACTAACTATCAAATTATCTCGGAATCGTGAATCTTGAATATTCTTATCTTGAGTCTTCAATCTTCAATCTTGATTCTGGAATCTTCTTATCCATGCCGTAGATATAGAGAGTAAAAGGAATTTAAAACATATTTAAATTCTCTTTAAACTGACTTCTTTAGTCAGGCTGAGTTACACACCTTAAAACTCATCAAGCTGAGTCCTTCGAGATCAAACTTACCAATATCACAACCAATTTGATTATTCGAACACACGAATAGCTTGACAATCTGTGAATATCTTGATCACTTGGAACTGAAAAACAGTGATTCAAGAATCGTAACACATACGGTGAGGTGATGTTTGGCTTTGCAACACTTAGTTGTTTTTGGTTTTGAGTTGTAGTCGTAGTCGTACCTCTAAACTTATAAGAAGATAAGTATTTATAATCATGTTGCTACGGTTCCTAACAAACTGGACTAATCCTAATTTGCTAACTAACTATCAAATTATCTCGGAATCGTGAATCTTGAATATTCTTATCTTGAGTCTTCAATCTTCAATCTTGATTCTGGAATCTTCTTATCCATGCCGTAGATATAGAGAGTAAAAGGAATTTAAAACATATTTAAATTCTCTTTAAACTGACTTCTTTAGTCAGGCTGAGTTACACACCTTAAAACTCATCAAGCTGAGTCCTTCGAGATCAAACTTACCAATATCACAACCAATTTGATTATTCGAACACACGAATAGCTTGACAATCTGTGAATATCTTGATCACTTGGAACTGAAAAACAGTGATTCAAGAATCGTAACACATACGGTGAGGTGATGTTTGGCTTTGCAACACTTAGTTGTTTTTGGTTTTGAGTTGTAGTCGTAGTCGTACCTCTAAACTTATAAGAAGATAAGTATTTATAATCATGTTGCTACGGTTCCTAACAAACTGGACTAATCCTAATTTGCTAACTAACTATCAGATTAACTCGGAATAGTGAATCTTGAATATTCTTATCTTGAGTCTTCAATCTTCAATCTTGATTCTGGAATCTTCTAATCCATGCCGTAGATATAGAGAGGAAAAGGAATTTAAAACATATTGAAATTCTCTTTAAACTGACTTCTTAAGTTAGGCTGAGTTACACACCTTAAAACTCATCAAGCTGAGTCCTTCGAGATCAAACTTACCAATATCACAACCAATGTGATTATTCGAACACACGAATAGCTTGGCAATCTGTGAATATCTTGATCACTTTGAACTGAAAAACAGTGATTCAAGAATCGTAACACATACGGTGAGGTGAGGTTTGGCTCTGCAACACTTAGTTGTTTTTGGTTCTGAGTCGTAGTCGTAGTCGTACCTCTAAACTTATAAGAAGATAAGTATTTATAGTCATGTTGCTACGGTTCCTACCAAACTGGACAAATCCTAATTTGCTAAATAACTATCAGATTAACTCGGAATCGTGAATCTTGAATATTCTTATCTTGAGTCTTCAATCTTCAATCTTGATTCTGGAATCTTCTTATCCATGCCGTAGATATAGAGAGTAAAAGGAATTTAAAACATATTTAAATTCTCTTTAAACTGACTTCTTTAGTCGGGCTGAGTTACACACCTTAAAACTCATCAAGCTGAGTCCTTCGAGATCAAACTTACCAATATCACAACCAATTTGATTATTCGAACACACGAATAGCTTGACAATCTGTGAATATCTTGATCACTTTGAACTGAAAAACAGTGATTCAAGAATCGTAACACATACGGTGAGGTGATGTTTGGCTCTGCAACACTTAGTTGTTTTTGGTTTTGAGTTGTAGTCGTAGTCGTACCTCTAAACTTATAAGAAGATAAGTATTTATAATCATGTTGCTACGGTTCCTAACAAACTGGACTAATCCTAATTTGCTAACTAACTATCAGATTAACTCGGAATAGTGAATCTTGAATATTCTTATCTTGAGTCTTCAATCTTCAATCTTGATTCTGGAATCTTCTAATCCATGCCGTAGATATAGAGAGGAAAAGGAATTTAAAACATATTGAAATTCTCTTTAAACTGACTTCTTAAGTTAGGCTGAGTTACACACCTTAAAACTCATCAAGCTGAGTCCTTCGAGATCAAACTTACCAATATCACAACCAATGTGATTATTCGAACACACGAATAGCTTGGCAATCTGTGAATATCTTGATCACTTTGAACTGAAAAACAGTGATTCAAGAATCGTAACACATACGGTGAGGTGAGGTTTGGCTCTGCAACACTTAGTTGTTTTTGGTTCTGAGTCGTAGTCGTAGTCGTACCTCTAAACTTATAAGAAGATAAGTATTTATAGTCATGTTGCTACGGTTCCTAACAAACTGGACAAATCCTAATTTGCTAATTAACTATCAGATTAACTCGGAATCGTGAATCTTGAATATTCTTATCTTGAGTCTTCAATCTTCAATCTTGATTCTGGAATCTTCTTATCCATGCCGTAGATATAGAGAGTAAAAGGAATTTAAAACATATTTAAATTCTCTTTAAACTGACTTCTTTAGTCAGGCTGAGTTACACACCTTAAAACTCATCAAGCTGAGTCCTTCGAGATCAAACTTACCAATATCACAACCAATTTGATTATTCGAACACACGAATAGCTTGACAATCTGTGAATATCTTGATCACTTGGAACTGAAAAACAGTGATTCAAGAATCGTAACACATACGGTGAGGTGATGTTTGGCTCTGCAACACTTAGTTGTTTTTGGTTTTGAGTTGTAGTCGTAGTCGTACCTCTAAACTTATAAGAAGATAAGTATTTATAATCATGTTGCTACGGTTCCTAACAAACTGGACTAATCCTAATTTGCTAACTAACTATCAGATTAACTCGGAATCGTGAATCTTGAATATTCTTATCTTGAGTGTTCAATCTTCAATCTTGATTCTGGAATCTTCTTATCCATGCCGTAGATATAGAGAGTAAAAGGAATTTAAAACATATTTAAATTCTCTTTAAACTGACTTCTTTAGTCGGGCTGAGTTACACACCTTAAAACTCATCAAGATGAGTCCTTCGAGAACAAACTTACCAATATCACAACCAATGTGATTATTCGAACACACGAATAGCTTGGCAAACTGTGAATATCTTGATCACTTTGAACTGAAAAACAGTGATTCAAGAATCGTAACACATACGGTGAGGTGAGGTTTGGCTCTGCAACACTTAGTTGTTTTTGGTTCTGAGTCGTAGTCGTAGTCGTACCTCTAAACTTATAAGAAGATAAGTATTTATAATCATGTTGCTACGCTTCCTAACAAACTGGACTAATCCTAATTTGCTAACTAACTATCAGATTAACTCGGAATCGTGAATCTTGAATATTCTTATCTTGAGTCTTCAATCTTCAATCTTGATTCTGGAATCTTCTTATCCATGCCGTAGATATAGAGAGTAAAAGGAATTTAAAACATATTTAAATTCTGTTTAAACTGACTTCTTTAGTCGGGCTGAGTTACACACCTTAAAACTCATCAAGCTGAGTCCTTCGAGAACAAACTTAACAATATCACAACCAATGTGATTATTTGAACACACGAATAGCTTGGCAATCTGTGAATATCTTGATCACTTTGAACTGAAAAACAGTGATTCAAGAATCGTAACACATACGGTGAGGTGAGGTTTGGCTCTGCAACACTTAGTTGTTTTTGGTTCTGAGTCGTAGTCGTAGTCGTACCTCTAAACTTATAAGAAGATAAGTATTTATAATCATGTTGCTACGGTTCCTAACAAACTAGACTAATCCTAATTTGCTAACTAACTATCAAATTATCTCGGAATCGTGAATCTTGAATATTCTTATCTTGAGTCTTCAATCTTCAATCTTGATTCTGGAATCTTCTTATCCATGCCGTAGATATAGAGAGTAAAAGGAATTTAAATCATATTTAAATTCTCTTTAAACTGACTTCTTTAGTCAGGCTGAGTTACACACCTTAAAACTCATCAAGCTGAGTCCTTCGAGATCAAACTTACCAATATCACAACCAATTTGATTATTCGAACACACGAATAGCTTGACAATCTGTGAATATCTTGATCACTTTGAACTGAAAAACAGTGATTCAAGAATCGTAACACATACGGTGAGGTGATGTTTGGCTCTGCAACACTTAGTTGTTTTTGGTTTTGAGTTGTAGTCGTAGTCGTACCTCTAAACTTATAAGAAGATAAGTATTTATAATCATGTTGCTACGGTTCCTAACAAACTGGACTAATCCTAATTTGCTAACTAACTATCAGATTAACTCGGAATAGTGAATCTTGAATATTCTTATCTTGAGTCTTCAATCTTCAATCTTGATTCTGGAATCTTCTAATCCATGCCGTAGATATAGAGAGGAAAAGGAATTTAAAACATATTGAAATTCTCTTTAAACTGACTTCTTAAGTTCGGCTGAGTTACACACCTTAAAACTCATCAAGCTGAGTCCTTCGAGATCAAACTTACCAATATCACAACCAATGTGATTATTCGAACACACGAATAGCTTGGCAATCTGTGAATATCTTGATCACTTTGAACTGAAAAACAGTGATTCAAGAATCGTAACACATACGGTGAGGTGAGGTTTGGCTCTGCAACACTTAGTTGTTTTTGGTTCTGAGTCGTAGTCGTAGTCGTACCTCTAAACTTATAAGAAGATAAGTATTTATAGTCATGTTGCTACGGTTCCTAACAAACTGGACAATTCCTAATTTGCTAATTAACTATCAGATTAACTCGGAATCGTGAATCTTGAATATTCTTATCTTGAGTCTTCAATCTTCAATCTTGATTCTGGAATCTTCTTATCCATGCCGTAGATATAGAGAGTAAAAGGAATTTAAAACATATTTAAATTCTCTTTAAACTGACTTCTTTAGTCGGGCTGAGTTACACACCTTAAAACTCATCAAGCTGAGTCCTTCGAGATCAAACTTACCAATATCACAACCAATTTGATTATTTGAACACACGAATAGCTTGACAATCTGTGAATATCTTGATCACTTTGAACTGAAAAACAGTGATTCAAGAATCGTAACACATACGGTGAGGTGATGTTTGGCTCTGCAACACTTAGTTGTTTTTGGTTTTGAGTTGTAGTCGTAGTCGTACCTCTAAACTTATAAGAAGATAAGTATTTATAATCATGTTGCTACGGTTCCTAACAAACTGGACTAATCCTAATTTGCTAACTAACTATCAAATTAACTCGGAATCGTGAATCTTGAATATTCTTATCTTGAGTGTTCAATCTTCAATCTTGATTCTGGAATCTTCTTATCCATGCCGTAGATATAGAGAGTAAAAGGAATTTAAAACATATTTAAATTCTCTTTAAACTGACTTCTTTAGTCGGGCTGAGTTACACACCTTAAAACTCATCAAGCTGAGTCCTTCGAGATCAAACTTACCAATATCACAACCAATTTGATTATTCGAACACACGAATAGCTTGACAATCTGTGAATATCTTGATCACTTTGAACTGAAAAACAGTGATTCAAGAATCGTAACACATACGGTGAGGTGATGTTTGGCTCTGCAACACTTGGTTGTTTTTGGTTTTGAGTTGTAGTCGTAGTCGTACCTCTAAACTTATAAGAAGATAAGTATTTATAATCATGTTGCTACGGTTCCTAACAAACTGGACTAATCCTAATTTGCTAACTAACTATCAGATTAACTCGGAATAGTGAATCTTGAATATTCTTATCTTGAGTCTTCAATCTTCAATCTTGATTCTGGAATCTTCTAATCCATGCCGTAGATATAGAGAGGAAAAGGAATTTAAAACATATTGAAATTCTCTTTAAACTGACTTCTTAAGTCAGGCTGAGTTACACACCTTAAAACTCATCAAGCTGAGTCCTTCGAGATCAAACTTACCAATATCACAACCAATGTGATTATTCGAACACACGAATAGGTTGGCAATCTGTGAATATCTTGATCACTTTGAACTGAAAAACAGTGATTCAAGAATCGTAACACATACGGTGAGGTGAGGTTTGGATCTGCAACACTTAGTTGTTTTTGGTTCTGAGTCGTAGTCGTAGTCGTACCTCTAAACTTATAAGAAGATAAGTATTTATAATCATGTTGCTACGGTTCCTAACAAACTGGACTAATCCTAATTTGCAAACTAACTATCAGATAACTCGGAATCGTGAATCTTGAATCTTCTTATCTTGAGTCTTCAATCTTCAATCTTGATTCTGGAATCTTCTTATCCATGCCGTAGATATAGAGAGTAAAAGGAATTTAAAACATATTTAAATTCTCTTTAAACTGACTTCTTTAGTCGGGCTGAGTTACACACCTTAAAACTCATCAAGCTGAGTCCTTCGAGAACAAACTTACCAATATCACAACCAATGTGATTATTCGAACACACGAATAGCTTGGCAATCTGTGAATATCTTGATCACTTTGAACTGAAAAACAGTGATTCAAGAATCGTAACACATACGGTGAGGTGAGGTTTGGCTCTGCAACACTTAGTTGTTTTTGGTTCTGAGTCGTAGTCGTAGTCGTACCTCTAAACTTATAAGAAGATAAGTATTTATAATCATGTTGCTACGCTTCCTAACAAACTGGACTAATCCTAATTTGCTAACTAACTATCAGATTAACTCGGAATTGTGAATCTTGAATATTCTTATCTTGAGTCTTCAATCTTCAATCTTGATTCTGGAATCTTCTTATCCATGCCGTAGATATAGAGAGTAAAAGGAATTTAAAACATATTTAAATTCTGTTTAAACTGACTTCTTTAGTCGGGATGAGTTACACACCTTAAAACTCATCAAGCTGAGTCCTTCGAGAACAAACTTAACAATATCACAACCAATGTGATTATTTGAACACACGAATAGCTTGGCAATCTGTGAATATCTTGATCACTTTGAACTGAAAAACAGTGATTCAAGAATCGTAACACATACGGTGAGGTGAGGTTTGGCTCTGCAACACTTAGTTGTTTTTGGTTCTGAGTCGTAGTCGTAGTCGTACCTCTAAACTTATAAGAAGATAAGTATTTATAATCATGTTGCTACGGTTCCTAACAAACTGGACTAATCCTAATTTGCTAACTAACTATCAAATTATCTCGGAATCGTGAATCTTGAATATTCTTATCTTGAGTCTTCAATCTTCAATCTTGATTCTGGAATCTTCTTATCCATGCCGTAGATATAGAGAGTAAAAGGAATTTAAAACATATTTAAATTCTCTTTAAACTGACTTCTTTAGTCAGGCTGAGTTACACACCTTAAAACTCATCAAGCTGAGTCCTTCGAGATCAAACTTACCAATATCACAACCAATTTGATTATTCGAACACACGAATAGCTTGACAATCTGTGAATATCTTGATCACTTTGAACTGAAAAACAGTGATTCAAGAATCGTAACACATACGGTGAGGTGATGTTTGGCTCTGCAACACTTAGTTGTTTTTGGTTTTGAGTTGTAGTCGTAGTCGTACCTCTAAACTTATAAGAAGATAAGTATTTATAATCATGTTGCTACGGTTCCTAACAAACTGGACTAATCCTAATTTGCTAACTAACTATCAGATTAACTCGGAATAGTGAATCTTGAATATTCTTATCTTGAGTCTTCAATCTTCAATCTTGATTCTGGAATCATTTAATCCATGCCGTAGATATAGAGAGGAAAAGGAATTTAAATCATATTGAAATTCTCTTTAAACTGACTTCTTAAGTTAGGCTGAGTTACACACCTTAAAACTCATCAAGCTGAGTCCTTCGAGATCAAACTTACCAATATCACAACCAATGTGATTATTCGAACACACGAATAGCTTGGCAATCTGTGAATATCTTGATCACTTTGAACTGAAAAACAGTGATTCAAGAATCGTAACACATACGGTGAGGTGAGGTTTGGCTCTGCAACACTTAGTTGTTTTTGGTTCTGAGTCGTAGTCGTAGTCGTACCTCTAAACTTATAAGAAGATAAGTATTTATAGTCATGTTGCTACGGTTCCTAACAAACTGGACAAATCCTAATTTGCTAATTAACTATCAGATTAACTCGGAATCGTGAATCTTGAATATTCTTATCTTGAGTCTTCAATCTTCAATCTTGATTCTGGAATCTTCTTATCCATGCCGTAGATATAGAGAGTAAAAGGAATTTAAAACATATTTAAATTCTCTTTAAACTGACTTCTTTAGTCGGGCTGAGTTACACACCTTAAAACTCATCAAGCTGAGTCCTTCGAGATCAAACTTACCAATATCACAACCAATTTGATTATTCGAACACACGAATAGCTTGACAATCTGTGAATATCTTGATCACTTTGAACTGAAAAACAGTGATTCAAGAATCGTAACACATACGGTGAGGTGATGTTTGGCTCTGCAACACTTGGTTGTTTTTGGTTTTGAGTTGTAGTCGTAGTCGTACCTCTAAACTTATAAGAAGATAAGTATTTATAATCATGTTGCTACGGTTCCTAACAAACTGGACTAATCCTAATTTGCTAACTAACTATCAGATTAACTCGGAATAGTGAATCTTGAATATTCTTATCATGAGTCTTCAATCTTCAATCTTGATTCTGGAATCTTCTAATCCATGCCGTAGATATAGAGAGGAAAAGGAATTTAAAACATATTGAAATTCTCTTTAAACTGACTTCTTAAGTCAGGCTGAGTTACACACCTTAAAACTCATCAAGCTGAGTCCTTCGAGATCAAACTTACCAATATCACAACCAATGTGATTATTCGAACACACGAATAGGTTGGCAATCTGTGAATATCTTGATCACTTTGAACTGAAAAACAGTGATTCAAGAATCGTAACACATACGGTGAGGTGAGGTTTGGCTCTGCAACACTTAGTTGTTTTTAGTTCTGCGTCGTAGTCGTAGTCGTACCTCTAAACTTATAAGAAGATAAGTATTTATAATCATGTTGCTACGGTTCCTAACAAACTGGACTAATCCTAATTTGCTAACTAACTATCAAATTAACTCGGAATCGTGAATCTTGAATATTCTTATCTTGAGTGTTCAATCTTCAATCTTGATTCTGGAGTCTTCTTATCCATGCCGTAGATATAGAGAGTAAAAGGAATTTAAAACATATTTAAATTCTCTTTAAACTGACTTCTTTAGTCGGGCTGAGTTACACACCTTAAAACTCATCAAGATGAGTCCTTCGAGAACAAACTTACCAATATCACAACCAATGTGATTATTCGAACACACGAATAGCTTGGCAATCTGTGAATATCTTGATCACTTTGAACTGAAAAACAGTGATTCAAGAATCGTAACACATACGGTGAGGTGAGGTTTGGCTCTGCAACACTTAGTTGTTTTTAGTTCTGCGTCGTAGTCGTAGTCGTACCTCTAAACTTATAAGAAGATAAGTATTTATAATCATGTTGCTACGGTTCCTAACAAACTGGACTAATCCTAATTTGCAAACTAACTATCAGATAACTCGGAATCGTGAATCTTGAATCTTCTTATCTTGAGTCTTCAATCTTCAATCTTGATTCTGGAATCTTCTTATCCATGCCGTAGATATAGAGAGTAAAAGGAATTTAAAACATATTTAAATTCTCTTTAAACTGACTTCTTTAGTCGGGCTGAGTTACACACCTTAAAACTCATCAAGCTGAGTCCTTCGAGATCAAACTTACCAATATCACAACCAATTTGATTATTCGAACACACGAATAGCTTGACAATCTGTGAATATCTTGATCACTTTGAACTGAAAAACAGTGATTCAAGAATCGTAACACATACGGTGAGGTGATGTTTGGCTCTGCAACACTTGGTTGTTTTTGGTTTTGAGTTGTAGTCGTAGTCGTACCTCTAAACTTATAAGAAGATAAGTATTTATAATCATGTTGCTACGGTTCCTAACAAACTGGACTAATCCTAATTTGCTAACTAACTATCAGATTAACTCGGAATAGTGAATCTTGAATATTCTTATCTTGAGTCTTCAATCTTCAATCTTGATTCTGGAATCTTCTAATCCATGCCGTAGATATAGAGAGGAAAAGGAATTTAAAACATATTGAAATTCTCTTTAAACTGACTTCTTAAGTCAGGCTGAGTTACACACCTTAAAACTCATCAAGCTGAGTCCTTCGAGATCAAACTTACCAATATCACAACCAATGTGATTATTCGAACACACGAATAGGTTGGCAATCTGTGAATATCTTGATCACTTTGAACTGAAAAACAGTGATTCAAGAATCGTAACACATACGGTGAGGTGAGGTTTGGCTCTGCAACACTTAGTTGTTTTTAGTTCTGCGTCGTAGTCGTAGTCGTACCTCTAAACTTATAAGAAGATAAGTGTTTATAATCATGTTGCTACGGTTCCTAACAAACTGGACTAATCCTAATTTGCTAACTAACTATCAAATTAACTCGGAATCGTGAATCTTGAATATTCATATCTTGAGTGTTCAATCTTCAATCTTGATTCTGGAATCTTCTTATCCATGCCGTAGATATAGAGAGTAAAAGGAATTTAAAACATATTTAAATTCTCTTTAAACTGACTTCTTTAATCGGGCTGAGTTACACACCTTAAAACTCATCAAGATAAGTCCTTCGAGAACAAACTTACCAATATCACAACCAATGTGATTATTCGAACACACGAATAGCTTGGCAATCTGTGAATATCTTGATCACTTTGAACTGAAAAACAGTGATTCAAGAATGGTAACACATACGGTGAGGTGAGGTTTGGATCTGCAACACTTAGTTGTTTTTGGTTCTGAGTCGTAGTCGTAGTCGTACCTCTAAACTTATAAGAAGATAAGTATTTATAATCATGTTGCTACGGTTCCTAACAAACTGGACTAATCCTAATTTGCAAACTAACTATTAGATAACTCGGAATCGTGAATCTTGAATCTTCTTATCTTGAGTCTTCAATCTTCAATCTTGATTCTGGAATCTTCTTATCCATGCCGTAGATATAGAGAGTAAAAGGAATTTAAAACATATTTAAATTCTCTTTAAACTGACTTCTTTAGTCGGGCTGAGTTACACACCTTAAAACTCATCAAGCTGAGTCCTTCGAGAACAAACTTACCAATATCACAACCAATGTGATTATTCGAACACACGAATAGCTTGGCAATCTGTGAATATCTTGGTCACTTTGAATTGAAAAACAGTGATTCAAGAATCGTAACACATACGGTGAGGTGAGGTTTGGCTCTGCAACACTTAGTTGTTTTTGGTTCTGAGTCGTAGTCGTAGTCGTACCTCTAAACTTATGAGAAGATAAGTATTTATACTCATGTTGCTACGGTTCCTATCAAACTGGACTAATCCTAATTTGCAAACTAACTATCAGATAACTCGGAATCGTGAATCTTGAATCTTCTTATCTTAAGTCTTCAATCTTCAATCTTGATTCTGGAATCTTCTTATCCATGCCGTAGATATAGAGAGTAAACGGAATTTAAAACATATTTAAATTCTCTTTAAACTGACTTCTTTAGTCGGGCTGAGTTACACACCTTAAAACTCATCAAGCTGAGTCCTTCGAGAACAAACTTACCAATATCACAACCAATGTGATTATTCGAACACACGAATATCTTGGCAATATGTGAATATCTTGATCACTTTGAACTGAAAAACAGTGATTCAAGAATCGTAACACATACGGTGAGGTGAGGTTTGGCTCTGCAACACTTAGTTGTTTTTGGTTCTGAGTCGTAGTCGTAGTCGTACCTTTAAACTTATAAGAAGATAAGTATTTATAATCATGTTGCTACGGTTCCTAACAAACTGGACTAATCCTAATTTGCAAACTAACTATCAGATAACTCGGAATCGTGAATCTTGAATCTTCTTATCTTGAGTCTTCAATCTTCAATCTTGATTCTGGAATCTTCTTATCCATGCCGTAGATATAGAGAGTAAAAGGAATTTAAAACATATTTAAATTCTCTTTAAACTGACTTCTTTAGTCGGGCTGAGTTACACACCTTAAAACTCATCAAGCTGAGTCCTTCGAGAACAAACTTACCAATAACACAACCAATGTGATTATTCGAACACACGAATAGCTTAGCAATCTGTGAATATCTTGATCACTTTGAACTGAAAAACAGTGATTCAAGAATCGTAACACATACGGTGAGGTGAGGTTTGGCTCTGCAACACTTAGTTGTTTTTGGTTCTGAGTCGTAGTCGTAGTCGTACCTCTAAACTTATAAGAAGATAAGTATTTATAATCATGTTGCTACGCTTCCTAACAAACTGGACTAATCCTAATTTGCTAACTAACTATCAAATTAACTCGGAATCGTGAATCTTGAATATTCTTATCTTGAGTCTTCAATCTTCAATCTTGATTCTGGAATCTTCTTATCCATGCCGTAGATATAGAGAGTAAAAGGAATTTAAAACATATTTAAATTCTCTTTAAACTGACTTCTTTAGTCGGGCTGAGTTACACACCTTAAAACTCATCAAGCTGAGTCCTTCGAGAACAAACTTACCAATATCACAACCAATGTGATTATTCGAATACACGAATAGCTTGGCAATCTGTGAATATCTTGATCACTTTGAACTGAAAAACAGTGATTCAAGAATCGTAACACATACGGTGAGGTGAGGTTTGGCTCTGCAACACTTAGTTGTTTTGGGTTCTGAGTCGTAGTCGTAGTCGTACCTCTAAACTTATAAGAAGATAAGTATTTATAATCATGTTGCTACGGTTCCTAACAAACTGGACTAATCCTAATATGCTAACTAACTATCAGATAACTCGGTATCGTGAATCTTGAATATTCTTATCTTGAGTCTTCAATCTTCAATCTTGATTCTGGAATCTTCTAATCCATGCCGTAGATATAGAGAGTAAAAGGAATTTAAAACATATTTAAATTCTCATTAAACTGACTTCTTTAGTCGGGCTGAGTTACACACCTTAAAACTCATCAAGCTGAGTCCTTCGAGAACAAACTTACCAATATCACAACCAATGTGATTATTCGAACACACGAATAGCTTGGCAATCTGTGAATATCTTTATCACTTTGAACTGAAAAACAGTGATTCAAGAATCGTAACACATACGGTGAGGTGAGGTTTGGCTCTGCAATACTTAGTTGTTTTTGGTTCTGAGTCGTAGTCGTAGTCGTACCTCTAAACTTATAAGAAGATAAGTATTTATAATCATGTTGCTACGGTTCCTAACAAACTGGATTAAATTAATTTGGTAACTAACTATCAGATTAACTCGGAATCGTGAATCTTGAATATTCTTATCTTGAGTCTTCAATCTTCAATCTTAATTCTGGAATCTTCTTATCCATGCCGTAGATATAGAGAGTAAAAGGAATATAAAACATATTTAAATTCTCTTTAAACTGACTTCTTTAGTCGGGCTGAGTTACACACCTTAAAACTCATCAAGCTGAGTCCTTCGAGAACAAACTTACCAATATCACAACCAATGTTATTATTCGAACACACGAATAGCTTGGTAATCTGTGAATATCTTGATCACTTTGAACTGAAAAACAGTGATTCAAGAATCGTAACACATACGGTGAGGTGAGGTTTGGCTCTGCAACACTTAGTTGTTTTTGGTTCTGAGTTGTAGTCGTAGTCGTACCTCTAAACTTATAAGAAGATAAGTATTTATAATCATGTTGCTACGGTTCCTAACAAACTGGACTAATCCTAATTTGCTAACTAACTATAAGATAACTCGGAATCGTGAATCTTGAATATTCTTATCTTGAGTCTTCAATCTTCAATCTTGATTCTGGAATCTTCTTATCCATGCCGTAGATATAGAGAGTAAAAGGAATTTAAAACATATTTAAATTCTCCTTAAACTGACTTCTTTAGTCGGGCTGAGTTACACACCTTAAAACTCATCAAGCTGAGTCCTTCGAGAACAAACTTACCAATATCACAACCAATGTGATTATTCGAACACACGAATAGCTTGGCAATCTGTGAATATCTTGATCACTTTGAACTGAAAAACAGTGATTCAAGAATGGTAACACATACGGTGAGGTGAGGTTTGGATCTGCAACACTTAGTTGTTTTTGGTTCTGAGCCGTAGTCGTAGTCGTACCTCTAAACTTATAAGAAGATAAGTATTTATAATCATGTTGCTACAGTTCCTAACAAACTGGATTAATCCTAATTTGGTAACTAACTATCAGATTAACTTGGAATCGTGAATCTTGAATATTCTTATCTTGAGTCTTCAATCTTCAATCTTAATTCTGGAATCTTCTTATCCATGCCGTAGATATAGAGAGTAAAAGGAATATAAAACATATTTAAATTCTCTTTAAACTGACTTCTTTAGTCGGGCTGAGTTACACACCTTAAAACTCATCAAGCTGAGTCCTTCGAGAACAAACTTACCAATATCACAACCAATGTTATTATTCGAACACACGAATAGCTTGGTAATCTGTGAATATCTTGATCACTTTGAACTGAAAAACAGTGATTCAAGAATCGTAACACATATGGTGAGGTGAGGTTTGGCTCTGCAACACTTAGTTGTTTTTGGTTCTGAGTTGTAGTCGTAGTCGTACCTCTAAACTTATAAGAAGATAAGTATTTATAATCATGTTGCTACGGTTCCTAACAAACTGGACTAATCCTAATTTGCTAACTAACTATAAGATAACTCGGAATCGTGAATCTTGAATATTCTTATCTTGAGTCTTCAATCTTCAATCTTGATTCTGGAATCTTCTTATCCATGCTGTAGATATAGAGAGTAAAAGGAATTTAAAACATATTTAAATTCTCCTTAAACTGAGTTCTTTAGTCGGGCTGAGTTACACACCTTAAAACTCATCAAGCTGAGTCCTTCGAGAACAAACTTACCAATATCACAACCAATGTGATTATTCGAACACACGAATAGCTTGGCAATCTGTGAATATCTTGATCACTTTGAACTGAAAAACAGTGATTCAAGAATGGTAACACATACGGTGAGGTGAGGTTTGGATCTGCAACACTTAGTTGTTTTTGGTTCTGAGCCGTAGTCGTAGTCGTACCTCTAAACTTATAAGAAGATAAGTATTTATAATCATGTTGCTACGGTTCCTAACAAGCTGGACTAATCCTAATTTGCAAACTAACTATCAGATAACTCGGAATCGTGAATCTTGAATCTTCTTATCTTGAGTCTTCAATCTTCAATCTTGATTCTGGAATCTTCTTATCCATGCCGTAGATATAGAGAGTAAAAGGAATTTTAAACATATTTAAATTCTCTTTAAACTGACTTCTTTAGTCGGGCTGAGTTACACACCTTAAAACTCATCAAGCTGAGTCCTTCGAGAACAAACTTACAAATATCACAACCAATGTGATTATTCGAACACACGAATAGCTTGGCAATCTATGAATATCTTGATCACTTTGAACTGAAAAACAGTGATTCAAGAATGGTAACACATACGGTGAGGTGAGGTTTGGATCTGCAACACTTAGTTGTTTTTGGTTCTGAGTCGTAGTCGTAGTCGTACCTCTAAACTTATAAGAAGATAAGTATTTATAATCATGTTGCTACGGTTCCTAACAAACTGGACTAATCATAATTTGCAAACTAACTATCAGATAACTCGGAATCGTGAATCTTGAATCTTCTTATCTTGAGTCTTCAATCTTCAATCTTGATTCTGGAATCTTCTTATCCATGCCGTAGATATAGAGAGTAAAAGGAATTTAAAACATATTTAAATTCTCTTTAAACTGACTTCCTTAGTCGGGCTGAGTTACACACATTAAAACTCATCAAGCTGAGTCCTTCGAGAACAAACTTACCAATATCACAACCAATGTGATTATTCGAACACACGAATAGCTTGGCACTCTGTGAATATCTTGATCACTTTGAACTGAAAAACAGTGATTCAAGAATCGTAACACATACGGTGAGGTGAGGTTTGGCTATGCAACACTTAGTTGTTTTTGGTTCTGAGTCGTAGTCGTAGTCGTACCTCTAAACTTATGAGAAGATAAGTATTTATACTCATGTTGCTACGGTTCCTAACAAACTGGACTAATCCTAATTTGAAAACTAACTATCAGATAACTCGAAATCGTGAATCTTGAATCTTCTTATCTTGAGTCTTCAATCTTCAATCTTGATTCTGGAATCTTCTTATCCATGCCGTAGATATAGAGAGTAAAAGGAATTTAAAACATATTTAAATTCTCTTTAAATTGACTTCTTTAGTCGGGCTGAGTTACACACCTTAAAACTCATCAAGCTGAGTCCGTCGAGAACAAACATACCAATATCACACCCAATGTTATTATTCAAACACACGAATAGCTTGGCAATCTGTGAATATCTTGATCACTTTGAACTGAAAAACAGTGATTCAAGAATCGTAACACATACGGTGAGGTGAGGTTTGGCTCTGCAACACTTAGTTGTTTTTGGTTCTGAGTCATAGTCGAAGTCGTACCTCTAAACTTATGAGAAGATAAGTATTTATACTCATGTTGCTACGGTTCCTAACAAACTGGACTAATCCTAATTTGCAAACTAACTATCAGATAACTCGAAATCGTGAATCTTCAATCTTCTTATCTTGAGTCTTTAATCTTCAATCTTGATTCTGGAATCTTCTTATCCATGCCGTAGATATAGAGAGTAAAAGGAATTTAAAACATATTTAAATTCTCTTTAAACTGACTTCTTTAGTCGGGCTGAGTTACACACCTTAAAACTCATCAAGCTGAGTCCGTCGAGAACAAACTTACCAATATCACAACCAATGTGATTATTCGAACACACGAATAGCTTGGTAATCTGTGAATATCTTGATCACTTTGAACTGAAAAACAGTGATTCAAGAATCGTAACACATACGGTGAGGTGAGGTTTGGCTCTGCAACACTTAGTTGTTTTTGGTTCTGAGTCGTAGTCGTAGTCGTACCTCTAAACTTATGAGAAGATAAGTATTTATAATCATGTTGCTACGGTTCCTAACAAACTGGACTAATCCTAATTTGGTAACTAACTATCAGATAACTCGGAATCGTGAATCTTGAATATTCTTAACTTGAGTCTTCAATCTTCAATCTTGATTCTTGAATCTTCTTATCCATGCCGTAGATATAGAGAGTAAAAGGAATTTAAAACATATTTAAATTCTCTTTAAACTGACTTCTTTAGTCGGGCTGAGTTACACACCTTAAAACTCATCAAGCTGAGTCCTTCGAGAACAAACTTACCAATATCACAACCAATGTGATTATTCGAACATACGAATAGCTTGGCAATCTGTGAATATCTTGATCACTTTGAACTGAAAAACAGTGATTCAAGAATGGTAACACATACGGTGAGGTGAGGTTTGGCTCTGCAACACTTAGTTGTTTTTGGTTCTGAGTTGTAGTCGTAGTCGTACCTCTAAACTTATAAGAAGATAAGTATTTATAATCATGTTGCTACGGTTCCTAACAAACTGGACTAATCCTAATATGCTAACTAACTATCAGATAACTCGGAATCGTGAATCTTGAATATTCTTATCTTGAGTCTTCAATCTTCAATCTTGATTCTGAAATCTTCTAATCCATGCCGTAGATATAGAGAGTAAAAGGAATTTAAAACATATTTAAATTCTCATTAAACTGACTTCTTTAGTCGGGCTGAGTTACACACCTTAAAACTCATCAAGCTGAGTCCTTCGAGAACAAACTTACCAATATCACAACCAATGTGATTATTCGAACACACGAATAGCTTGGCAATCTGTGAATATCTTTATCACTTTGAACTGAAAAACAGTGATTCAAGAATCGTAACACATACGGTGAGGTGAGGTTTGGCTCTGCAATACTTAGTTGTTTTTGGTTCTGAGTCGTAGTCGTAGTCGTATCTCTAAACTTATAAGAAGATAAGTATTTATAATGATGTTGCTACGGTTCCTAACAAACTGGATTAATCCTAATTTGGTAACTAACTATCAGATTAACTCGGAATCGTGAATCTTGAATATTCTTATCTTGAGTCTTCAATCTTCAATCTTAATTCTGGAATCTTCTTATCCATGCCGTAGATATAGAGAGTAAAAGGAATTTAAAACATATTTAAATTCTCTTTAAACTGACTTCTTTAGTCGGGCTGAGTTACACACCTTAAAACTCATCAAGCTGAGTCCTTCGAGAACAAACTTACCAATATCACAACCAATGTTATTATTCGAACACACGAATAGCTTGGTAATCTGTGAATATCTTGATCACTTTGAACTGAAAAACAGTGATTCAAGAATCGTAACACATACGGTGAGGTGAGGTTTGGCTCTGCAACACTTAGTTGTTTTTGGTTCTGAGTTGTAGTCGTAGTCGTACCTCTAAACTTATAAGAAGATAAGTATTTATAATCATGTTGCTACGGTTCCTAACAAACTGGACTAATCCTAATTTGCTAACTAACTATAAGATAAATCGGAATCGTGAATCTTGAATATTCTTATCTTGAGTCTTCAATCTTCAATCTTGATTCTGGAATCTTCTTATCCATGCCGTAGATATAGAGAGTAAAAGGAATTTAAAACATATTTAAATTCTCCTTAAACTGACTTCTTTAGTCGGGCTGAGTTACACACCTTAAAACTCATCAAGCTGAGTCCTTCGAGAACAAACTTACCAATATCACAACCAATGTGATTATTCGAACACACGAATAGCTTGGTAATCTGTGAATATCTTGATCACTTTGAACTGAAAAACAGTGATTCAAGAATCGTAACACATACGGTGAGGTGAGGTTTGGCTCTGCAACACTTAGTTGTTTTTGGTTCTGAGTCGTAGTCGTAGTCGTACCTCTAAACTTATGAGAAGATAAGTATTTATAATCATGTTGCTACGGTTCCTAACAAACTGGACTAATCCTAATTTGGTAACTAACTATCAGATAACTCGGAATCGTGAATCTTGAATATTCTTAACTTGAGTCTTCAATCTTCAATCTTGATTCTTGAATCTTCTTATCCATGCCGTAGATATAGAGAGTAAAAGGAATTTAAAACATATTTAAATTCTCTTTAAACTGACTTCTTTAGTCGGGCTGAGTTACACACCTTAAAACTCATCAAGCTGAGTCCTTCGAGAACAAACTTACCAATATCACAACCAATGTGATTATTCGAACATACGAATAGCTTGGCAATCTGTGAATATCTTGATCACTTTGAACTGAAAAACAGTGATTCAAGAATGGTAACACATACGGTGAGGTGAGGTTTGGCTCTGCAACACTTAGTTGTTTTTGGTTCTGAGTTGTAGTCGTAGTCGTACCTCTAAACTTATAAGAAGATAAGTATTTATAATCATGTTGCTACGGTTCCTAACAAACTGGACTAATCCTAATATGCTAACTAACTATCAGATAACTCGGAATCGTGAATCTTGAATATTCTTATCTTGAGTCTTCAATCTTCAATCTTGATTCTGAAATCTTCTAATCCATGCCGTAGATATAGAGAGTAAAAGGAATTTAAAACATATTTAAATTCTCATTAAACTGACTTCTTTAGTCGGGCTGAGTTACACACCTTAAAACTCATCAAGCTGAGTCCTTCGAGAACAAACTTACCAATATCACAACCAATGTGATTATTCGAACACACGAATAGCTTGGCAATCTGTGAATATCTTTATCACTTTGAACTGAAAAACAGTGATTCAAGAATCGTAACACATACGGTGAGGTGAGGTTTGGCTCTGCAATACTTAGTTGTTTTTGGTTCTGAGTCGTAGTCGTAGTCGTACCTCTAAACTTATGAGAAGATAAGTATTTATAATCATGTTGCTACGGTTCCTAACAAACTGGACTAATCCTAATTTGGTAACTAACTATCAGATAACTCGGAATCGTGAATCTTGAATATTCTTAACTTGAGTCTTCAATCTTCAATCTTGATTCTTGAATCTTCTTATCCATGCCGTAGATATAGAGAGTAAAAGGAATTTAAAACATATTTAAATTCTCTTTAAACTGACTTCTTTAGTCGGGCTGAGTTACACACCTTAAAACTCATCAAGCTGAGTCCTTCGAGAACAAACTTACCAATATCACAACCAATGTGATTATTCGAACATACGAATAGCTTGGCAATCTGTGAATATCTTGATCACTTTGAACTGAAAAACAGTGATTCAAGAATGGTAACACATACGGTGAGGTGAGGTTTGGCTCTGCAACACTTAGTTGTTTTTGGTTCTGAGTTGTAGTCGTAGTCGTACCTCTAAACTTATAAGAAGATAAGTATTTATAATCATGTTGCTACGGTTCCTAACAAACTGGACTAATCCTAATATGCTAACTAACTATCAGATAACTCGGAATCGTGAATCTTGAATATTCTTATCTTGAGTCTTCAATCTTCAATCTTGATTCTGAAATCTTCTAATCCATGCCGTAGATATAGAGAGTAAAAGGAATTTAAAACATATTTAAATTCTCATTAAACTGACTTCTTTAGTCGGGCTGAGTTACACACCTTAAAACTCATCAAGCTGAGTCCTTCGAGAACAAACTTACCAATATCACAACCAATGTGATTATTCGAACACACGAATAGCTTGGCAATCTGTGAATATCTTTATCACTTTGAACTGAAAAACAGTGATTCAAGAATCGTAACACATACGGTGAGGTGAGGTTTGGCTCTGCAATACTTAGTTGTTTTTGGTTCTGAGTCGTAGTCGTAGTCGTACCTCTAAACTTATGAGAAGATAAGTATTTATAATCATGTTGCTACGGTTCCTAACAAACTGGACTAATCCTAATTTGGTAACTAACTATCAGATAACTCGGAATCGTGAATCTTGAATATTCTTAACTTGAGTCTTCAATCTTCAATCTTGATTCTTGAATCTTCTTATCCATGCCGTAGATATAGAGAGTAAAAGGAATTTAAAACATATTTAAATTCTCTTTAAACTGACTTCTTTAGTCGGGCTGAGTTACACACCTTAAAACTCATCAAGCTGAGTCCTTCGAGAACAAACTTACCAATATCACAACCAATGTGATTATTCGAACATACGAATAGCTTGGCAATCTGTGAATATCTTGATCACTTTGAACTGAAAAACAGTGATTCAAGAATGGTAACACATACGGTGAGGTGAGGTTTGGCTCTGCAACACTTAGTTGTTTTTGGTTCTGAGTTGTAGTCGTAGTCGTACCTCTAAACTTATAAGAAGATAAGTATTTATAATCATGTTGCTACGGTTCCTAACAAACTGGACTAATCCTAATATGCTAACTAACTATCAGATAACTCGGAATCGTGAATCTTGAATATTCTTATCTTGAGTCTTCAATCTTCAATCTTGATTCTGAAATCTTCTAATCCATGCCGTAGATATAGAGAGTAAAAGGAATTTAAAACATATTTAAATTCTCATTAAACTGACTTCTTTAGTCGGGCTGAGTTACACACCTTAAAACTCATCAAGCTGAGTCCTTCGAGAACAAACTTACCAATATCACAACCAATGTGATTATTCGAACACACGAATAGCTTGGCAATCTGTGAATATCTTTATCACTTTGAACTGAAAAACAGTGATTCAAGAATCGTAACACATACGGTGAGGTGAGGTTTGGCTCTGCAATACTTAGTTGTTTTTGGTTCTGAGTCGTAGTCGTAGTCGTACCTCTAAACTTATAAGAAGATAAGTATTTATAATGATGTTGCTACGGTTCCTAACAAACTGGATTAATCCTAATTTGGTAACTAACTATCAGATTAACTCGGAATCGTGAATCTTGAATATTCTTATCTTGAGTCTTCAATCTTCAATCTTAATTCTGGAATCTTCTTATCCATGCCGTAGATATAGAGAGTAAAAGGAATTTAAAACATATTTAAATTCTCTTTAAACTGACTTCTTTAGTCGGGCTGAGTTACACACCTTAAAACTCATCAAGCTGAGTCCTTCGAGAACAAACTTACCAATATCACAACCAATGTTATTATTCGAACACACGAATAGCTTGGTAATCTGTGAATATCTTGATCACTTTGAACTGAAAAACAGTGATTCAAGAATCGTAACACATACGGTGAGGTGAGGTTTGGCTCTGCAACACTTAGTTGTTTTTGGTTCTGAGTTGTAGTCGTAGTCGTACCTCTAAACTTATAAGAAGATAAGTATTTATAATCATGTTGCTACGGTTCCTAACAAACTGGACTAATCCTAATTTGCTAACTAACTATAAGATAAATCGGAATCGTGAATCTTGAATATTCTTATCTTGAGTCTTCAATCTTCAATCTTGATTCTGGAATCTTCTTATCCATGCCGTAGATATAGAGAGTAAAAGGAATTTAAAACATATTTAAATTCTCCTTAAACTGACTTCTTTAGTCGGGCTGAGTTACACACCTTAAAACTCATCAAGCTGAGTCCTTCGAGAACAAACTTACCAATATCACAACCAATGTGATTATTCGAACACACTAATAGCTTGGCAATCTGTGAATATCTTGATCACTTTGAACTGAAAAACAGTGATTCAAGAATGGTAACACATACGGTGAGGTGAGGTTTGGATCTGCAACACTTAGTTGTTTTTGGTTCTGAGCCGTAGTCGTAGTCGTACCTCTAAACTTATAAGAAGATAAGTATTTATAATCATGTTGCTACGGTTCCTAACAAGCTGGACTAATCCTAATTTGCAAACTAACTATCAGATAACTCGGAATCGTGAATCTTGAATCTTCTTATCTTGAGTCTTCAATCTTCAATCTTGATTCTGGAATCTTCTTATCCATGCCGTAGATATAGAGAGTAAAAGGAATTTAAAACATATTTAAATTCTCTTTAAACTTACTTCTTTAGTCGGGCTGAGTTACACACCTTAAAACTCATCAAGCTGAGTCCTTCGAGAACAAACTTACAAATATCACAACCAATGTGATTATTCGAACACACGAATAGCTTGGCAATCTGTGAATATCTTGATCACTTTGAACTGAAAAACAGTGATTCAAGAATGGTAACACATACGGTGAGGTGAGGTTTGGATCTGCAACACTTAGTTGTTTTTGGTTCTGAGTCGTAGTCGTAGTCGTACCTCTAAACTTATAAGAAGATAAGTATTTATAATCATGTTGCTACGGTTCCTAACAAACTGGACTAATCATAATTTGCAAACTAACTATCAGATAACTCGGAATCGTGAATCTTGAATCTTCTTATCTTGAGTCTTCAATCTTCAATCTTGATTCTGGAATCTTCTTATCCATGCCGTAGATATAGAGAGTAAAAGGAATTTAAAACATATTTAAATTCTCTTTAAAGTGACTTCCTTAGTCGGGCTGAGTTACACACCTTAAAACTCATCAAGCTGAGTCCTTCGAGAACAAACTTACCAATATCACAACCAATGTGATTATTCGAACACACGAATAGCTTGGCACTCTGTGAATATCTTGATCACTTTGAACTGAAAAACAGTGATTCAAGAATCGTAACACATACGGTGAGGTGAGGTTTGGCTATGCAACACTTAGTTGTTTTTGGTTCTGAGTCGTAGTCGTAGTCGTACCTCTAAACTTATGAGAAGATAAGTATTTATACTCATGTTTCTACGGTTCCTAACAAACTGGACTAATCCTAATTTGCAAACTAACTATCAGATAACTCGAAATCGTGAATCTTGAATCTTCTTATCTTGAGTCTTCAATCTTCAATCTTGATTCTGGAATCTTCTTATCCATGCCGTAGATATAGAGAGTAAAAGGAATTTAAAACATATTTAAATTCTCTTTAAATTGACTTCTTTAGTCGGGCTGAGTTACACACCTTAAAACTCATCAAGCTGAGTCCGTCGAGAACAAACATACCAATATCACACCCAATGTTATTATTCAAACACACGAATAGCTTGGCAATCTGTGAATATCTTGATCACTTTGAACTGAAAAACAGTGATTCAAGAATCGTAACACATACGGTGAGGTGAGGTTTGGCTCTGCAACACTTAGTTGTTTTTGGTTCTGAGTCGTAGTCGAAGTCGTACCTCTAAACTTATGAGAAGATAAGTATTTATACTCATGTTGCTACGGTTCCTAACAAACTGGACTAATCCTAATTTGCAAACTAACTATCAGATAACTCGAAATCGTGAATCTTGAATCTTCTTAACTTGAGTCTTCAATCTTCAATCTTGATTCTGGAATCTTCTTATCCATGCCGTAGATATAGAGAGTAAAAGGAATTTAAAACATATTTAAATTCTCTTTAAACTTACTTCTTTAGTCGGGCTGAGTTACACACCTTAAAACTCATCAAGCTGAGTCCTTCGAGAACAAACTTACAAATATCACAACCAATGTGATTATTCGAACACACGAATAGCTTGGCAATCTGTGAATATCTTGATCACTTTGAACTGAAAAACAGTGATTCAAGAATGGTAACACATACGGTGAGGTGAGGTTTGGATCTGCAACACTTAGTTGTTTTTGGTTCTGAGTCGTAGTCGTAGTCGTACCTCTAAACTTATAAGAAGATAAGTATTTATAATCATGTTGCTACGGTTCCTAACAAACTGGACTAATCATAATTTGCAAACTAACTATCAGATAACTCGGAATCGTGAATCTTGAATCTTCTTATCTTGAGTCTTCAATCTTCAATCTTGATTCTGGAATCTTCTTATCCATGCCGTAGATATAGAGAGTAAAAGGAATTTAAAACATATTTAAATTCTCTTTAAAGTGACTTCCTTAGTCGGGCTGAGTTACACACCTTAAAACTCATCAAGCTGAGTCCTTCGAGAACAAACTTACCAATATCACAACCAATGTGATTATTCGAACACACGAATAGCTTGGCACTCTGTGAATATCTTGATCACTTTGAACTGAAAAACAGTGATTCAAGAATCGTAACACATACGGTGAGGTGAGGTTTGGCTATGCAACACTTAGTTGTTTTTGGTTCTGAGTCGTAGTCGTAGTCGTACCTCTAAACTTATGAGAAGATAAGTATTTATACTCATGTTGCTACGGTTCCTAACAAACTGGACTAATCCTAATTTGCAAACTAACTATCAGATAACTCGAAATCGTGAATCTTGAATCTTCTTATCTTGAGTCTTCAATCTTCAATCTTGATTCTGGAATCTTCTTATCCATGCCGTAGATATAGAGAGTAAAAGGAATTTAAAACATATTTAAATTCTCTTTAAATTGACTTCTTTAGTCGGGCTGAGTTACACACCTTAAAACTCATCAAGCTGAGTCCGTCGAGAACAAACATACCAATATCACACCCAATGTTATTATTCAAACACACGAATAGCTTGGCAATCTGTGAATATCTTGATCACTTTGAACTGAAAAACAGTGATTCAAGAATCGTAACACATACGGTGAGGTGAGGTTTGGCTCTGCAACACTTAGTTGTTTTTGGTTCTGAGTCGTAGTCGAAGTCGTACCTCTAAACTTATGAGAAGATAAGTATTTATACTCATGTTGCTACGGTTCCTAACAAACTGGACTAATCCTAATTTGCAAACTAACTATCAGATAACTCGAAATCGTGAATCTTGAATCTTCTTATCTTGAGTCTTTAATCTTCAATCTTGATTCTGGAATCTTCTTATCCATGCCGTAGATATAGAGAGTAAAAGGAATTTAAAACATATTTAAATTCTCTTTAAACTGACTTCTTTAGTCGGACTGAGTTACACACCTTAAAACTCATCAAGCTGAGTCCTTCGAGAACAAACTTACCAATATCACAACCAATGTGATTATTCGAACACACGAATAGCTTGGTAATCTGTGAATATCTTGATCACTTTGAACTGAAAAACAGTGATTCAAGAATCGTAACACATACGGTGAGGTGAGGTTTGGCTCTGCAACATTTAGTTGTTTTTGGTTCTGAGTCGTAGTCGTAGTCGTACCTCTAAACTTATGAGAAGATAAGTATTTATAATCATGTTGCTACGGTTCCTAACAAACTGGACTAATCCTAATTTGCTAACTAACTATCAGATAACTCGGAATCGTGAATCTTGAATATTCTTAACTTGAGTCTTCAATCTTCAATCTTGATTCTTGAATCTTCTTATCCATGCCGTAGATATAGAGAGTAAAAGGAATTTAAAACATATTTAAATTCTCTTTAAACTGACTTCTTTAGTCGGGCTGAGTTACACACCTTAAAACTCATCAAGCTGAGTCCTTCGAGAACAAACTTACCAATATCACAACCAATGTGATTATTCGAACACACGAATAGCTTGGCAATCTGTGAATATCTTGATCACTTTGAACTGAAAAACAGTGATTCAAGAATGGTAACACATACGGTGAGGTGAGGTTTGGATCTGCAACACTTAGTTGTTTTTGGTTCTGAGTCGTAGTCGTAGTCGTACCTCTAAACTTATAAGAAGATAAGTATTTATAATCATGTTGCTACGGTTCCTAACAAACTGGACTAATCCTAATTTGCAAACTAACTATCAGATAACTCGTAATCGTGAATCTTGAATCTTCTTATCTTGAGTCTTCAATCTTCAATCTTGATTCTGGAATCTTTTTATCCATGCCGTAGATATAGAGAGTAAAAGGAATTTAAAACATATTTAAATTCTCTTTAAACTGACTTCTTTAGTCGGGCTGAGTTACACACCTTAAAACTCATCAAGCTGAGTCCTTCGAGAACAAACTTACCAATATCACAACCAATGTTATTATTCGAACACACGAATAGCTTGGCAATCTGTGAATATCTTGATCACTTTGAACTGAAAAACAGTGATTCAAGAATGGTAACACATACGGTGAGGTGAGGTTTGGATCTGCAACACTTAGTTGTTTTTGGTTCTGAGTCGTAGTCGTAGTCGTACCTCTAAACTTATAAGAAGATAAGTATTTATAATCATGTTGCTACGGTTCCTAACAAACTGGACTAATCATAATTTGCAAACTAACTATCAGATAACTCGGAATCGTGAATCTTGAATCTTCTTATCTTGAGTCTTCAATCTTCAATCTTGATTCTGGAATCTTCTTATCCATGCCGTAGATATAGAGAGTAAAAGGAATTTAAAACATATTTAAATTCTCTTTAAACTGACTTCCTTAGTCGGGCTGAGTTACACACCTTAAAACTCATCAAGCTGAGTCCTTCGAGAACAAACTTACCAATATCACAACCAATGTGATTATTCGAACACACGAATAGCTTGGCACTCTGTGAATATCTTGATCACTTTGAACTGAAAAACAGTGATTCAAGAATCGTAACACATACGGTGAGGTGAGGTTTGGCTCTGCAACACTTAGTTGTTTTTGGTTCTGAGTCGTAGTCGTAGTCGTACCTCTAAACTTATGAGAAGATAAGTATTTATACTCATGTTGCTACGGTTCCTAACAAACTGGACTAATCCTAATTTGCAAACTAACTATCAGATAACTCGAAATCGTGAATCTTGAATCTTCTTATCTTGAGTCTTCAATCTTCAATCTTGATTCTGGAATCTTCTTATCCATGCCGTAGATATAGAGAGTAAAAGGAATTTAAAACATATTTAAATTCTCTTTAAATTGACTTCTTTAGTCGGGCTGAGTTACACACCTTAAAACTCATCAAGCTGAGTCCGTCGAGAACAAACATACCAATATCACACCCAATGTGAATATTCAAACACACGAATAGCTTGGCAATCTGTGAATATCTTGATCACTTTGAACTGAAAAACAGTGATTCAAGAATCGTAACACATACGGTGAGGTGAAGTTTGTCTCTGCAACACTTAGTTGTTTTTGGTTCTGAGTCGTAGTCGTAGTCGTACCTCTAAACTTATGAGAAGATAAGTATTTATACTCATGTTGCTACGGTTCCTAGCAAACTGGACTAATCCTAATTTGCAAACTAACTATCAGATAACTCGAAATCGTGAATCTTGAATCTTCTTATCTTGAGTCTTTAATCTTCAATCTTGATTCTGGAATCTTCTTATCCATGCCGTAGATATAGAGAGTAAAAGGAATTTAAAACATATTTAAATTCTCTTTAAACTGACTTCTTTAGTCGGGTTGAGTTACACACCTTAAAACTCATCAAGCTGAGTCCTTCGAGAACAAACTTACCAATATCACAACCAATGTGATTATTCGAACACACGAATAGCTTGGTAATCTGTGAATATCTTGATCACTTTGAACTGAAAAACAGAGATTCAAGAATCGTAACACATACGGTGAGGTGAGGTTTGGCTCTGCAACACTTAGTTGTTTTTGGTTCTGAGTCGTAGTCGTAGTCGTACCTCTAAACTTATGAGAAGATAAGTATTTATAATCATGTTGCTACGGTTCCTAACAAACTGGACTAATCCTAATTTGCTAACTAACTATCAGATAACTCGGAATCGTGAATCTTGAATATTCTTATCTTGAGTCTTCAATCTTCAATCTTGATTCTTGAATCTTCTTATCCATGCCGTAGATATAGAGAGTAAAAGGAATTTAAAACATATTTAAATTCTCTTTAAACTGACTTCTTTAGTCGGGCTGAGTTACACACCTTAAAACTCATCAAGCTGAGTCCTTCGAGAACAAACTTACCAATATCACAACCAATGTGATTATTCGAACACACGAATAGCTTGGCAATCTGTGAATATCTTGATCACTTTGAACTGAAAAACAGTGATTCAAGAATGGTAACACATACGGTGAGGTGAGGTTTGGATCTGCAACACTTAGTTGTTTTTGGTTCTGAGTCGTAGTCGTAGTCGTACCTCTAAACTTATAAGAAGATAAGTATTTATAATCATGTTGCTACGGTTCCTAACAAACTGGACTAATCCTAATTTGCAAACTAACTATCAGATAACTCGGAATCGTGAATCTTGAATCTTCTTATCTTGAGTCTTCAATCTTCAATCTTGATTCTGGAATCTTCTTATCCATGCCGTAGATATAGAGAGTAAAAGGAATTTAAAACATATTTAAATTCTCTTTAAACTGACTTCTTTAGTCGGGCTGAGTTACACACCTTAAAACTCATCAAGCTGAGTCCTTCGAGAACAAACTTACCAATATCACAACCAATGTGATTATTCGAACACACGAATAGCTTGGCAATCTGTGAATATCTTGATCACTTTGAACTGAAAAACAGTGATTCAAGAATCGTAACACATACGGTGAGGTGAGGTTTGGCTCTGCAACACTTAGTTGTTTTTGGTTCTGAGTCGTAGTCGTAGTCGTACCTCTAAACTTATTAGAAGATAAGTATTTATAATCATGTTGCTACGGTTCCTAACAAACTGGACTAATCCTAATTTGCAAACTAACTATCAGATAACTCGGAATCGTGAATCTTGAATCTTCTTATCTTGAGTCTTCAATCTTCAATCTTGATTCTGGAATCTTCTTATCCATGCCGTAGATATAGAGAGTAAAAGGAATTTAAAACATATTTAAATTCTCTTTAAACTGACTTCTTTAGTCGGGCTGAGTTACACACCTTAAAACTCATCAAGCTGAGTCCTTCGAGAACAAACTTACCAATATCACAACCAATGTGATTATTCGAACACACGAATAGCTTGGCAATCTGTGAATATCTTGATCACTTTGAACTGAAAAACAGTGATTCAAGAATCGTAACACATACGGTGAGGTGAGGTTTGGCTCTGCAACACTTAGTTGTTTTTGGTTCTGAGTCGTAGTCGTAGTCGTACCTCTAAACTTATGAGAAGATAAGTATTTATACTCATGTTGCTACGGTTCCTAACAAACTGGACTAATCCTAATTTGCAAACTAACTATCAGATAACTCGAAATCGTGAATCTTGAATCTTCTTATCTTGAGTCTTCAATCTTCAATCTTGATTCTGGAATCTTTTTATCCATGCCGTAGATATAGAGAGTAAAAGGAATTTAAAACATATTTAAATTCTCTTTAAACTGACTTCTTTAGTCGGGCTGAGTTACACACCTTAAAACTCATCAAGCTGAGTCCTTCGAGAACAAACTTACCAATATCACAACCAATGTGATTATTCGAACACACGAATAGCTTGGCAATCTGTGAATATCTTGATCACTTTGAACTGAAAAACAGTGATTCAAGAATCGTAACACATACGGTGAGGTGAGGTTTGGCTCTGCAACACTTAGTTGTTTTTGGTTCTGAGTCGTAGTCGTAGTCGTACCTCTAAACTTATGAGAAGATAAGTATTTATACTCATGTTGCTACGGTTCCTAACAAACTGGACTAATCCTAATTTGCAAACTAACTATCAGATAACTCGAAATCGTGAATCTTGAATCTTCTTATCTTGAGTCTTCAATCTTCAATCTTGATTCTGGAATCTTCTTATCCATGCCGTAGATATAGAGAGTAAAAGGAATTTAAAACATATTTAAATTCTCTTTAAACTGACTTCTTTAGTCGGGCAGAGTTACACACCTTAAAACTCATCAAGCTGAGTCCTTCGAGAACAAACTTACCAATATCACAACCAATGTGATTATTCGAACACACGAATAGCTTGGCAATCTGTGAATATCTTGATCACTTTGAACTGAAAAACAGTGATTCAAGAATCGTAACACATACGGTGAGGTGAGGTTTGGCTCTGCAACACTTAGTTGTTTTTGGTTCTGAGTCGTAGTCGTAGTCGTACCTCTAAACTTATGAGAAGATAAGTATTTATACTCATGTTGCTACGGTTCCTAACAAACTGGACTAATCCTAATTTGCAAACTAACTATCAGATAAGTCGAAATCGTGAATCTTGAATCTTCTTATCTTGAGTCTTCAATCTTCAATCTTGATTCTGGAATCTTCTTATCCATGCCGTAGATATAGAGAGTAAAAGGAATTTAAAACATATTTAAATTCTCTTTAAACTGACTTCTTTAGTCGGGCTGAGTTACACACCTTAAAACTCATCAAGCTGAGTCCTTCGAGAACAAACATACCAATATCACAACCAATGTGATTATTCGAACACATACGGTGAGGTGAGGTTTGGCTCTGCAACACTTAGTTGTTTTTGGTTCTGAGTCGTAGTCGTAGTCGTACCTCTAAACTTATGAGAAGATAAGTATTTATACTCATGTTGCTACGGTTCCTAACAAACTGGACTAATCCTAATTTGCAAACTAACTATCAGATAACTCGGAATCGTGAATCTTGAATCTTCTTATCTTGAGTCTTCAATCTTCAATCTTGATTCTGGAATCTTCTTATCCATGCCGTAGATATAGAGAGTAAAAGGAATTTAAAACATATTTAAATTCTCTTTAAACTGACTTCTTTAGTCGGGCTGAGTTACACACCTTAAAACTCATCAAGCTGAGTCCTTCGAGAACAAACTTACCAATATCACAACCAATGTGATTATTCGAACACACGAATAGCTTGGCAATCTGTGAATATCTTGATCACTTTGAACTGAAAAACAGTGATTCAAGAATGGTAACACATACGGTGAGGTGAGGTTTGGCTCTGCAACACTTAGTTGTTTTTGGTTCTGAGTCGTAGTCGTAGTCGTACCTCTAAACTTATAAGAAGATAAGTATTTATAATCATGTTGCTACGGTTCCTAACAAACTGGACTAATCCTAATTTGCAAACTAACTATCAGATAACTCGGAATCGTGAATCTTGAATCTTCTTATCTTGAGTCTTCAATCTTCAATCTTGATTCTGGAATCTTCTTATCCATGCCGTAGATATAGAGAGTAAAAGGAATTTAAAACATATTTAAATTCTCTTTAAACTGACTTCTTTAGTCGGGCTGAGTTACACACCTTAAAACTCATCAAGCTGAGTCCTTCGAGAACAAACTTACCAATATCACAACCAATGTGATTATTCGAACACACGAATAGCTTGGCAATCTGTGAATATCTTGATCACTTTGAACTGAAAAACAGTGATTCAAGAATCGTAACACATACGGTGAGGTGAGGTTTGGCTCTGCAACACTTAGTTGTTTTTGGTTCTGAGTCGTAGTCGTAGTCGTACCTCTAAACTTATAAGAAGATAAGTATTTATAATCATGTTGCGACGGTTCCTATCAAACTGGACTAATCCTAATTTGGTAACTAACTATCAGATAACTCGGAATCGTGAATCTTGAATATTCTTATCTTGAGTCTTCAATCTTCAATCTTGATTCTGGAATCTTCTTATCCATGCCGTAGATATAGAGAGTAAAAGGAATTTAAAACATATTTAAATTCAATTTAAACTGACTTCTTTAGTCGGGCTGAGTTACACACCTTAAAACTCATCAAGCTGAGTCCTGCGAGAACAAACTTACCAATATCACAACCAATGTGATTATTCGAACACACGAATAGCTTGGCAATCTGTGAATATCTTGATCACTTTGAACTAAAAAACAGTGATTCAAGAATGGTAACACATACGGTGAGGTGAGGTTTGGCTCTGCAACACTTAGTTGTTTTTGGTTCTGAGTCGTAGTCGTAGTCGTACCTCTAAACTTATAAGAAGATAAGTATTTATAATCATGTTGCTACGGTTCCTAACAAACTGGACTAATCCTAATTTGCAAACTAACTATCAGATAACTCGGAATCGTGAATCTTGAATCTTCTTATCTTGAGTCTTCAATCTTCAATCTTGATTCTGGAATCTTCTTATCCATGCCGTAGATATAGAGAGTAAAAGGAATTTAAAACATATTTAAATTCTCTTTAAACTGACTTCTTTAGTCGGGCTGAGTTACACACCTTAAAACTCATCAAGCTGAGTCCTTCGAGAACAAACTTACCAATATCACAACCAATGTGATTATTCGAACACACGAATAGCTTGGCAATCTGTGAATATCTTGATCACTTTGAACTGAAAAACAGTGATTCAAGAATCGTAACACATACGGTGAGGTGAGGTTTGGCTCTGCAACACTTAGTTGTTTTTGGTTCTGAGTCGTAGTCGTAGTCGTACCTCTAAACTTATAAGAAGATAAGTATTTATAATCATGTTGCGACGGTTCCTATCAAACTGGACTAATCCTAATTTGCTAACTAACTATCAGATAACTCGGAATCGTGAATCTTGAATATTCTTATCTTGAGTCTTCAATCTTCAATTTTGATTCTGGAATCTTCTTATCCATGCCGTAGATATAGAGAGTAAAAGGAATTTAAAACATATTTAAATTCAATTTAAACTGACTTCTTTAGTCGGGCTGAGTTACACACCTTAAAACTCATCAAGCTGAGTCCTGCGAGAACAAACTTACCAATATCACAACCAATGTGATTATTCGAACACACGAATAGCTTGGCAATCTGTGAATATCTTGATCACTTTGAACTAAAAAACAGTGATTCAAGAATGGTAACACATACGGTGAGGTGAGGTTTGGCTCTGCAACACTTAGTTGTTTTTGGTTCTGAGTCGTAGTCGTAGTCGTACCTCTAAACTTATAAGAAGATAAGTATTTATAATCATGTTGCGACGGTTCCTATCAAACTGGACTAATCCTAATTTGCTAACTAACTATCAGATAACTCGGAATCGTGAATCTTGAATATTCTTATCTTGAGTCTTCAATCTTCAATCTTGATTCTGGAATCTTCTTATCCATGCCGTAGATATAGAGAGTAAAAGGAATTTAAAACATATTTAAATTCAATTTAAACTGACTTCTTTAGTCGGGCTGAGTTACACACCTTAAAACTCATCAAGCTGAGTCCTGCGAGAACAAACTTACCAATATCACAACCAATGTGATTATTCGAACACACGAATAGCTTGGCAATCTGTGAATATCTTGATCACTTTGAACTAAAAAACAGTGATTCAAGAATGGTAACACATACGGTGAGGTGAGGTTTGGCTCTGCAACACTTAGTTGTTTTTGGTTCTGAGTCGTAGTCGTAGTCGTACCTCTAAACTTATAAGAAGATAAGTATTTATAATCATGTTGCTACGGTTCCTAACAAACTGGACTAATCCTAATTTGCAAACTAACTATCAGATAACTCGGAATCGTGAATCTTGAATCTTCTTATCTTGAGTCTTCAATCTTCAATCTTGATTCTGGAATCTTCTTATCCATGTCGTAGATATAGAGAGTAAAAGGAATTTAAAACATATTTAAATTCTCTTTAAACTGACTTCTTTAGTCGGGCTGAGTTACACACCTTAAAACTCATCAAGCTGAGTCCTTCGAGAACAAACTTACCAATATCACAACCAATGTGATTATTCGAACACACGAATAGCTTGGCAATCTGTGAATATCTTGATCACTTTGAACTGAAAAACAGTGATTCAAGAATGGTAACACATACGGTGAGGTGAGGTTTGGCTCTGCAACACTTAGTTGTTTTTGGTTCTGAGTCGTAGTCGTAGTCGTACCTCTAAACTTATAAGAAGATAAGTATTTATAATCATGTTGCGACGGTTCCTATCAAACTGGACTAATCCTAATTTGCTAACTAACTATCAGATAACTCGGAATCGTGAATCTTGAATATTCTTATCTTGAGTCTTCAATCTTCAATCTTGATTCTGGAATCTTCTTATCCATGCCGTAGATATAGAGAGTAAAAGGAATTTAAAACATATTTAAATTCAATTTAAACTGACTTCTTTAGTCGGGCTGAGTTACACACCTTAAAACTCATCAAGCTGAGTCCTGCGAGAACAAACTTACCAATATCACAACCAATGTGATTATTCGAACACACGAATAGCTTGGCAATCTGTGAATATCTTGATCACTTTGAACTAAAAAACAGTGATTCAAGAATGGTAACACATACGGTGAGGTGAGGTTTGGCTCTGCAACACTTAGTTGTTTTTGGTTCTGAGTCGTAGTCGTAGTCGTACCTCTAAACTTATAAGAAGATAAGTATTTATAATCATGTTGCTACGGTTCCTAACAAACTGGACTAATCCTAATTTGCAAACTAACTATCAGATAACTCGGAATCGTGAATCTTGAATCTTCTTATCTTGAGTCTTCAATCTTCAATCTTGATTCTGGAATCTTCTTATCCATGCCGTAGATATAGAGAGTAAAAGGAATTTAAAACATATTTAAATTCTCTTTAAACTGACTTCTTTAGTCGGGCTGAGTTACACACCTTAAAACTCATCAAGCTGAGTCCTTCGAGAACAAACTTACCTATATCACAACCAATGTGATTATTCGAACACACGAATAGCTTGGCAATCTGTGAATATCTTGATCACTTTGAACTGAAAAACAGTGATTCATGAATCGTAACACATACGGTGAGGTGAGGTTTGGCTCTGCAACACTTAGTTGTTTTTGGTTCTGAGTCGTAGTCGTAGTCGTACCTCTAAACTTATAAGAAGATAAGTATTTATAATCATGTTGCGACGGTTCCTATCAAACTGGACTAATCCTAATTTGCTAACTAACTATCAGATAACTCGGAATCGTGAATCTTGAATATTCTTATCTTGAGTCTTCAATCTTCAATCTTGATTCTGGAATCTTCTTATCCATGCCGTAGATATAGAGAGTAAAAGGAATTTAAAACATATATAAATTCAATTTAAACTGACTTCTTTAGTCGGGCTGAGTTACACACCTTAAAACTCATCAAGCTGAGTCCTGCGAGAACAAACTTACCAATATCACAACCAATGTGATTATTCGAACACACGAATAGCTTGGCAATCTGTGAATATCTTGATCACTTTGAACTAAAAAACAGTGATTCAAGAATGGTAACACATACGGTGAGGTGAGGTTTGGCTCTGCAACACTTAGTTGTTTTTGGTTCTGAGTCGTAGTCGTAGTCGTACCTCTAAACTTATAAGAAGATAAGTATTTATAATCATGTTGCTACGGTTCCTAACAAACTGGACTAATCCTAATTTGCAAACTAACTATCAGATAACTCGGAATCGTGAATCTTGAATCTTCTTATCTTGAGTCTTCAATCTTCAATCTTGATTCTGGAATCTTCTTATCCATGCCGTAGATATAGAGAGTAAAAGGAATTTAAAACATATTTAAATTCTCTTTAAACTGACTTCTTTAGTCGGGCTGAGTTACACACCTTAAAACTCATCAAGCTGAGTCCTTCGAGAACAAACTTACCAATATCACAACCAATGTGATTATTCGAACACACGAATAGCTTGGCAATCTGTGAATATCTTGATCACTTTGAACTGAAAAACAGTGATTCAAGAATCGTAACACATACGGTGAGGTGAGGTTTGGCTCTGCAACACTTAGTTGTTTTTGGTTCTGAGTCGTAGTCGTAGTCGTACCTCTAAACTTATAAGAAGATAAGTATTTATAATCATGTTGCGACGGTTCCTATCAAACTGGACTAATCCTAATTTGCTAACTAACTATCAGATAACTCGGAATCGTGAATCTTGAATATTCTTATCTTGAGTCTTCAATCTTCAATTTTGATTCTGGAATCTTCTTATCCATGCCGTAGATATAGAGAGTAAAAGGAATTTAAAACATATTTAAATTCAATTTAAACTGACTTCTTTAGTCGGGCTGAGTTACACACCTTAAAACTCATCAAGCTGAGTCCTGCGAGAACAAACTTACCAATATCACAACCAATGTGATTATTCGAACACACGAATAGCTTGGCAATCTGTGAATATCTTGATCACTTTGAACTAAAAAACAGTGATTCAAGAATGGTAACACATACGGTGAGGTGAGGTTTGGCTCTGCAACACTTAGTTGTTTTTGGTTCTGAGTCGTAGTCGTAGTCGTACCTCTAAACTTATAAGAAGATAAGTATTTATAATCATGTTGCGACGGTTCCTATCAAACTGGACTAATCCTAATTTGCTAACTAACTATCAGATAACTCGGAATCGTGAATCTTGAATATTCTTATCTTGAGTCTTCAATCTTCAATCTTGATTCTGGAATCTTCTTATCCATACCGTAGATATAGAGAGTAAAAGGAATTTAAAACATATTTAAATTCAATTTAAACTGACTTCTTTAGTCGGGCTGAGTTACACACCTTAAAACTCATCAAGCTGAGTCCTGCGAGAACAAACTTACCAATATCACAACCAATGTGATTATTCGAACACACGAATAGCTTGGCAATCTGTGAATATCTTGATCACTTTGAACTAAAAAACAGTGATTCAAGAATGGTAACACATACGGTGAGGTGAGGTTTGGCTCTGCAACGCTTAGTTGTTTTTGGTTCTGAGTCGTAGTCGTAGTCGTACCTCTAAACTTATAAGAAGATAAGTATTTATAATCATGTTGCTACGGTTCCTAACAAACTGGACTAATTCTAATTTGCAAACTAACTATCAGATAACTCGGAATCGTGAATCTTGAATCTTCTTATCTTGAGTCTTCAATCTTCAATCTTGATTCTGGAATCTTCTTATCCATGCCGTAGATATAGAGAGTAAAAGGAATTTAAAACATATTTAAATTCTCTTTAAACTGACTTCTTTAGTCGGGCTGAGTTACACACCTTAAAACTCATCAAGCTGAGTCCTTCGAGAACAAACTTACCAATATCACAACCAATGTGATTATTCGAACACACGAATAGCTTGGCAATCTGTGAATATCTTGATCACTTTGAACTGAAAAACAGTGATTCAAGAATCGTAACACATACGGTGAGGTGAGGTTTGGCTCTGCAACACTTAGTTGTTTTTGGTTCTGAGTCGTAGTCGTAGTCGTACCTCTAAACTTATAAGAAGATAAGTATTTATAATCATGTTGCGACGGTTCCTATCAAACTGGACTAATCCTAATTTGCTAACTAACTATCAGATAACTCGGAATCGTGAATCTTGAATATTCTTATCTTGAGTCTTCAATCTTCAATTTTGATTCTGGAATCTTCTTATCCATGCCGTAGATATAGAGAGTAAAAGGAATTTAAAACATATTTAAATTCAATTTAAACTGACTTCTTTAGTCGGGCTGAGTTACACACCTTAAAACTCATCAAGCTGAGTCCTGCGAGAACAAACTTACCAATATCACAACCAATGTGATTATTCGAACACACGAATAGCTTGGCAATCTGTGAATATCTTGATCACTTTGAACTAAAAAACAGTGATTCAAGAATGGTAACACATACGGTGAGGTGAGGTTTGGCTCTGCAACACTTAGTTGTTTTTGGTTCTGAGTCGTAGTCGTAGTCGTACCTCTAAACTTATAAGAAGATAAGTATTTATAATCATGTTGCGACGGTTCCTATCAAACTGGACTAATCCTAATTTGCTAACTAACTATCAGATAACTCGGAATCGTGAATCTTGAATATTCTTATCTTGAGTCTTCAATCTTCAATCTTGATTCTGGAATCTTCTTATCCATGCCGTATATATAGAGAGTAAAAGGAATTTAAAACATATTTAAATTCAATTTAAACTGACTTCTTTAGTCGGGCTGAGTTACACACCTTAAAACTCATCAAGCTGAGTCCTGCGAGAACAAACTTACCAATATCACAACCAATGTGATTATTCGAACACACGAATAGCTTGGCAATCTGTGAATATCTTGATCACTTTGAACTAAAAAACAGTGATTCAAGAATGGTAACACATACGGTGAGGTGAGGTTTGGCTCTGCAACGCTTAGTTGTTTTTGGTTCTGAGTCGTAGTCGTAGTCGTACCTCTAAACTTATAAGAAGATAAGTATTTATAATCATGTTGCTACGGTTCCTAACAAACTGGACTAATCCTAATTTGCAAACTAACTATCAGATAACTCGGAATCGTGAATCTTGAATCTTCTTATCTTGAGTCTTCAATCTTCAATCTTGATTCTGGAATCTTCTTATCCATGCCGTAGATATAGAGAGTAAAAGGAATTTAAAACATATTTAAATTCTCTTTAAACTGACTTCTTTAGTCGGGCTGAGTTACACACCTTAAAACTCATCAAGCTGAGTCCTTCGAGAACAAACTTACCAATATCACAACCAATGTGATTATTCGAACACACGAATAGCTTGGCAATCTGTGAATATCTTGATCACTTTGAACTGAAAAACAGTGATTCAAGAATCGTAACACATACGGTGAGGTGAGGTTTGGCTCTGCAACACTTAGTTGTTTTTGGTTCTGAGTCGTAGTCGTAGTCGTACCTCTAAACTTATAAGAAGATAAGTATTTATAATCATGTTGCGACGGTTCCTATCAAACTGGACTAATCCTAATTTGCTAACTAACTATCAGATAACTCGGAATCGTGAATCTTGAATATTCTTATCTTGAGTCTTCAATCTTCAATTTTGATTCTGGAATCTTCTTATCCATGCCGTAGATATAGAGAGTAAAAGGAATTTAAAACATATTTAAATTCAATTTAAACTGACTTCTTTAGTCGGGCTGAGTTACACACCTTAAAACTCATCAAGCTGAGTCCTGCGAGAACAAACTTACCAATATCACAACCAATGTGATTATTCGAACACACGAATAGCTTGGCAATCTGTGAATATCTTGATCACTTTGAACTAAAAAACAGTGATTCAAGAATGGTAACACATACGGTGAGGTGAGGTTTGGCTCTGCAACACTTAGTTGTTTTTGGTTCTGAGTCGTAGTCGTAGTCGTACCTCTAAACTTATAAGAAGATAAGTATTTATAATCATGTTGCGACGGTTCCTATCAAACTGGACTAATCCTAATTTGCTAACTAACTATCAGATAACTCGGAATCGTGAATCTTGAATATTCTTATCTTGAGTCTTCAATCTTCAATCTTGATTCTGGAATCTTCTTATCCATGCCGTAGATATAGAGAGTAAAAGGAATTTAAAACATATTTAAATTCAATTTAAACTGACTTCTTTAGTCGGGCTGAGTTACACACCTTAAAACTCATCAAGCTGAGTCCTGCGAGAACAAACTTACCAATATCACAACCAATGTGATTATTCGAACACACGAATAGCTTGGCAATCTGTGAATATCTTGATCACTTTGAACTAAAAAACAGTGATTCAAGAATGGTAACACATACGGTGAGGTGAGGTTTGGCTCTGCAACACTTAGTTGTTTTTGGTTCTGAGTCGTAGTCGTAGTCGTACCTCTAAACTTATAAGAAGATAAGTATTTATAATCATGTTGCTACGGTTCCTAACAAACTGGACTAATCCTAATTTGCAAACTAACTATCAGATAACTCGGAATCGTGAATCTTGAATCTTCTTATCTTGAGTCTTCAATCTTCAATCTTGATTCTGGAATCTTCTTATCCATGCCGTAGATATAGAGAGTAAAAGGAATTTAAAACATATTTAAATTCTCTTTAAACTGACTTCTTTAGTCGGGCTGAGTTACACACCTTAAAACTCATCAAGCTGAGTCCTTCGAGAACAAACTTACCAATATCACAACCAATGTGATTATTCGAACACACTAATAGCTTGGCAATCTGTGAATATCTTGATCACTTTGAACTGAAAAACAGTGATTCAAGAATCGTAACACATACGGTGAGGTGAGGTTTGGCTCTGCAACACTTAGTTGTTTTTGGTTCTGAGTCGTAGTCGTAGTCGTACCTCTAAACTTATAAGAAGATAAGTATTTATAATCATGTTGCGACGGTTCCTATCAAACTGGACTAATCCTAATTTGCTAACTAACTATCAGATAACTCGGAATCGTGAATCTTGAATATTCTTATCTTGAGTCTTCAATCTTCAATCTTGATTCTGGAATCTTCTTATCCATGCCGTAGATATAGAGAGTAAAAGGAATTTAAAACATATTTAAATTCAATTTAAACTGACTTCTTTAGTCGGGCTGAGTTACACACCTTAAAACTCATCAAGCTGAGTCCTGCGAGAACAAACTTACCAATATCACAACCAATGTGATTATTCGAACACACGAATAGCTTGGCAATCTGTGAATATCTTGATCACTTTGAACTAAAAAACAGTGATTCAAGAATGGTAACACATACGGTGAGGTGAGGTTTGGCTCTGCAACACTTAGTTGTTTTTGGTTCTGAGTCGTAGTCGTAGTCGTACCTCTAAACTTATAAGAAGATAAGTATTTATAATCATGTTGCTACGGTTCCTAACAAACTGGACTAATCCTAATTTGCAAACTAACTATCAGATAACTCTGAATCGTGAATCTTGAATCTTCTTATCTTGAGTCTTCAATCTTCAATCTTGATTCTGGAATCTTCTTATCCATGCCGTAGATATAGAGAGTAAAAGGAATTTAAAACATATTTAAATTCTCTTTAAACTGACTTCTTTAGTCGGGCTGAGTTACACACCTTAAAACTCATCAAGCTGAGTCCTTCGAGAACAAACTTACCTATATCACAACCAATGTGATTATTCGAACACACGAATAGCTTGGCAATCTGTGAATATCTTGATCACTTTGAACTGAAAAACAGTGATTCATGAATCGTAACACATACGGTGAGGTGAGGTTTGGCTCTGCAACACTTAGTTGTTTTTGGTTCTGAGTCGTAGTCGTAGTCGTACCTCTAAACTTATAAGAAGATAAGTATTTATAATCATGTTGCGACGGTTCCTATCAAACTGGACTAATCCTAATTTGCTAACTAACTATCAGATAACTCGGAATCGTGAATCTTGAATATTCTTATCTTGAGTCTTCAATCTTCAATCTTGATTCTGGAATCTTCTTATCCATGCCGTAGATATAGAGAGTAAAAGGAATTTAAAACATATTTAAATTCAATTTAAACTGACTTCTTTAGTCGGGCTGAGTTACACACCTTAAAACTCATCAAGCTGAGTCCTGCGAGAACAAACTTACCAATATCACAACCAATGTGATTATTCGAACACACGAATAGCTTGGCAATCTGTGAATATCTTGATCACTTTGAACTAAAAAACAGTGATTCAAGAATGGTAACACATACGGTGAGGTGAGGTTTGGCTCTGCAACACTTAGTTGTTTTTGGTTCTGAGTCGTAGTCGTAGTCGTACCTCTAAACTTATAAGAAGATAAGTATTTATAATCATGTTGCTACGGTTCCTAACAAACTGGACTAATCCTAATTTGCAAACTAACTATCAGATAACTCGGAATCGTGAATCTTGAATCTTCTTATCTTGAGTCTTCAATCTTCAATCTTGATTCTGGAATCTTCTTATCCATGCCGTAGATATAGAGAGTAAAAGGAATTTAAAACATATTTAAATTCTCTTTAAACTGACTTCTTTAGTCAGGCTGAGTTACACACCTTAAAACTCATCAAGCTGAGTCCTTCGAGAACAAACTTACCAATATCACAACCAATGTGATTATTCGAACAAACGAATAGCTTGGCAATCTGTGAATATCTTGATCACTTTGAACTGAAAAACAGTGATTCAAGAATCGTAACACATACGGTGAGGTGAGGTTTGGCTCTGCAACACTTAGTTGTTTTTGGTTCTGAGTCGTAGTCGTAGTCGTACCTCTAAACTTATAAGAAGATAAGTATTTATAATCATGTTGCTACGGTTCCTAACAAACTGGACTAACCTAATTTGCAAACTAACTATCAGATAACTCGGAATCGTGAATCTTGAATCTTCTTATCTTGAGTCTTCAATCTTCAATCTTGATTCTGGAATATTCTTATCCATGCCGTAGATATAGAGAGTAAAAGGAATTTAAAACATATTTAAATTCTTTTTAAACTGACTTCTTTAGTCGGGCTGAGTTACACACCTTAAAACTCATCAAGCTGAGTCCTTCGAGAACAAACTTACCAATATCACAACCAATGTGATTATTCGAACAAACGAATAGCTTGGCAATCTGTGAATATCTTGATCACTTTGAACTGAAAAACAGTGATTCAAGAATCGTAACACATACGGTGAGGTGAGGTTTGGCTCTGCAACACTTAGTTGTTTTTGGTTCTGAGTCGTAGTCGTAGTCGTACCTCTAAACTTATAAGAAGATAAGTATTTATAATCATGTTGCTACGGTTCCTAACAAACTGGACTAACCTAATTTGCAAACTAACTATCAGATAACTCGGAATCGTGAATCTTGAATCTTCTTATCTTGAGTCTTCAATCTTCAATCTTGATTCTGGAATCTTCTTATCCATGCCGTAGATATAGAGAGTAAAAGGAATTTAAAACATATTTAAATTCAATTTAAACTGACTTCTTTAGTCGGGCTGAGTTACACACCTTAAAACTCATCAAGCTGAGTCCTGCGAGAACAAACTTACCAATATCACAACCAATGTGATTATTCGAACACACGAATAGCTTGGCAATCTGTGAATATCTTGATCACTTTGAACTAAAAAACAGTGATTCAAGAATGGTAACACATACGGTGAGGTGAGGTTTGGCTCTGCAACACTTAGTTGTTTTTGGTTCTGAGTCGTAGTCGTAGTCGTACCTCTAAACTTATAAGAAGATAAGTATTTATAATCATGTTGCTACGGTTCCTAACAAACTGGACTAATCCTAATTTGCAAACTAACTATCAGATAACTCGGAATCGTGAATCTTGAATCTTCTTATCTTGAGTCTTCAATCTTCAATCTTGATTCTGGAATCTTCTTATCCATGCCGTAGATATAGAGAGTAAAAGGAATTTAAAACATATTTAAATTCTCTTTAAACTGACTTCTTTAGTCAGGCTGAGTTACACACCTTAAAACTCATCAAGCTGAGTCCTTCGAGAACAAACTTACCAATATCACAACCAATGTGATTATTCGAACACACGAATAGCTTGGCAATCTGTGAATATCTTGATCACTTTGAACTAAAAAACAGTGATTCAAGAATGGTAACACATACGGTGAGGTGAGGTTTGGCTCTGCAACACTTAGTTGTTTTTGGTTCTGAGTCGTAGTCGTAGTCGTACCTCTAAACTTATAAGAAGATAAGTATTTATAATCATGTTGCTACGGTTCCTAACAAACTGGACTAATCCTAATTTGCAAACTAACTATCAGATAACTCGGAATCGTGAATCTTGAATCTTCTTATCTTGAGTCTTCAATCTTCAATCTTGATTCTGGAATCTTCTTATCCATGCCGTAGATATAGAGAGTAAAAGGAATTTAAAACATATTTAAATTCTCTTTAAACTGACTTCTTTAGTCAGGCTGAGTTACACACCTTAAAACTCATCAAGCTGAGTCCTTCGAGAACAAACTTACCAATATCACAACCAATGTGATTATTCGAACAAACGAATAGCTTGGCAATCTGTGAATATCTTGATCACTTTGAACTGAAAAACAGTGATTCAAGAATCGTAACACATACGGTGAGGTGAGGTTTGGCTCTGCAACACTTAGTTGTTTTTGGTTCTGAGTCGTAGTCGTAGTCGTACCTCTAAACTTATAAGAAGATAAGTATTTATAATCATGTTGCTACGGTTCCTAACAAACTGGACTAACCTAATTTGCAAACTAACTATCAGATAACTCGGAATCGTGAATCTTGAATCTTCTTATCTTGAGTCTTCAATCTTCAATCTTGATTCTGGAATCTTCTTATCCATGCCGTAGATATAGAGAGTAAAAGGAATTTAAAACATATTTAAATTCAATTTAAACTGACTTCTTTAGTCGGGCTGAGTTACACACCTTAAAATCATCAAGCTGAGTCCTGCGAGAACAAACTTACCAATATCACAACCAATGTGATTATTCGAACACACGAATAGCTTGGCAATCTGTGAATATCTTGATCACTTTGAACTAAAAAACAGTGATTCAAGAATGGTAACACATACGGTGAGGTGAGGTTTGGCTCTGCAACACTTAGTTGTTTTTGGTTCTGAGTCGTAGTCGTAGTCGTACCTCTAAACTTATAAGAAGATAAGTATTTATAATCATGTTGCTACGGTTCCTAACAAACTGGACTAATCCTAATTTGCAAACTAACTATCAGATAACTCGGAATCGTGAATCTTGAATCTTCTTATCTTGAGTCTTCAATCTTCAATCTTGATTCTGGAATCTTCTTATCCATGCCGTAGATATAGAGAGTAAAAGGAATTTAAAACATATTTAAATTCTCTTTAAACTGACTTCTTTAGTCAGGCTGAGTTACACACCTTAAAACTCATCAAGCTGAGTCCTTCGAGAACAAACTTACCAATATCACAACCAATGTGATTATTCGAACACACGAATAGCTTGGCAATCTGTGAATAACTTGATCACTTTGAACTAAAAAACAGTGATTCAAGAATGGTAACACATACGGTGAGGTGAGGTTTGGCTCTGCAACACTTAGTTGTTTTTGGTTCTGAGTCGTAGTCGTAGTCGTACCTCTAAACTTATAAGAAGATAAGTATTTATAATCATGTTACTACGGTTCCTAACAAACTGGACTAATCCTAATTTGCAAACTAACTATCAGATAACTCGGAATCGTGAATCTTGAATCTTCTTATCTTGAGTCTTCAATCTTCAATCTTGATTCTGGAATCTTCTTATCCATGCCGTAGATATAGAGAGTAAAAGGAATTTAAAACATATTTAAATTCTCTTTAAACTGACTTCTTTAGTCAGGCTGAGTTACACACCTTAAAACTCATCAAGCTGAGTCCTTCGAGAACAAACATACCAATATCACAACCAATGTGATTATTCGAACAAACGAATAGCTTGGCAATCTGTGAATATCTTGATCACTTTGAACTGAAAAACAGTGATTCAAGAATCGTAACACATACGGTGAGGTGAGGTTTGGCTCTGCAACACTTAGTTGTTTTTGGTTCTGAGTCGTAGTCGTAGTCGTACCTCTAAACTTATAAGAAGATAAGTATTTATAATCATGTTGCTACGGTTCCTAACAAACTGGACTAACCTAATTTGCAAACTAACTATCAGATAACTCGGAATCGTGAATCTTGAATCTTCTTATCTTGAGTCTTCAATCTTCAATCTTGATTCTGGAATATTCTTATCCATGCCGTAGATATAGAGAGTAAAAGGAATTTAAAACATATTTAAATTCTTTTTAAACTGACTTCTTTAGTCGGGCTGAGTTACACACCTTAAAACTCATCAAGCTGAGTCCTTCGAGAACAAACTTACCAATATCACAACCAATGTGATTATTCGAACAAACGAATAGCTTGGCAATCTGTGAATATCTTGATCACTTTGAACTGAAAAACAGTGATTCAAGAATCGTAACACATACGGTGAGGTGAGGTTTGGCTCTGCAACACTTAGTTGTTTTTGGTTCTGAGTCGTAGTCGTAGTCGTACCTCTAAACTTATAAGAAGATAAGTATTTATAATCATGTTGCTACGGTTCCTAACAAACTGGACTAACCTAATTTGCAAACTAACTATCAGATAACTCGGAATCGTGAATCTTGAATCTTCTTATCTTGAGTCTTCAATCTTCAATCTTGATTCTGGAATCTTCTTATCCATGCCGTAGATATAGAGAGTAAAAGGAATTTAAAACATATTTAAATTCAATTTAAACTGACTTCTTTAGTCGGGCTGAGTTACACACCTTAAAACTCATCAAGCTGAGTCCTGCGAGAACAAACTTACCAATATCACAACCAATGTGATTATTCGAACACACGAATAGCTTGGCAATCTGTGAATATCTTGATCACTTTGAACTAAAAAACAGTGATTCAAGAATGGTAACACATACGGTGAGGTGAGGTTTGGCTCTGCAACACTTAGTTGTTTTTGGTTCTGAGTCGTAGTCGTAGTCGTACCTCTAAACTTATAAGAAGATAAGTATTTATAATCATGTTGCTACGGTTCCTAACAAACTGGACTAATCCTAATTTGCAAACTAACTATCAGATAACTCGGAATCGTGAATCTTGAATCTTCTTATCTTGAGTCTTCAATCTTCAATCTTGATTCTGGAATCTTCTTATCCATGCCGTAGATATAGAGAGTAAAAGGAATTTAAAACATATTTAAATTCTCTTTAAACTGACTTCTTTAGTCAGGCTGAGTTACACACCTTAAAACTCATCAAGCTGAGTCCTTCGAGAACAAACTTACCAATATCACAACCAATGTGATTATTCGAACACACGAATAGCTTGGCAATCTGTGAATATCTTGATCACTTTGAACTAAAAAACAGTGATTCAAGAATGGTAACACATACGGTGAGGTGAGGTTTGGCTCTGCAACACTTAGTTGTTTTTGGTTCTGAGTCGTAGTCGTAGTCGTACCTCTAAACTTATAAGAAGACAAGTATTTATAATCATGTTGCTACGGTTCCTAACAAACTGGACTAATCCTAATTTGCAAACTAACTATCAGATAACTCGGAATCGTGAATCTTGAATCTTCTTATCTTGAGTCTTCAATCTTCAATCTTGATTCTGGAATCTTCTTATCCATGCCGTAGATATAGAGAGTAAAAGGAATTTAAAACATATTTAAATTCTCTTTAAACTGACTTCTTTAGTCAGGCTGAGTTACACACCTTAAAACTCATCAAGCTGAGTCCTTCGAGAACAAACTTACCAATATCACAACCAATGTGATTATTCGAACAAACGAATAGCTTGGCAATCTGTGAATATCTTGATCACTTTGAACTGAAAAACAGTGATTCAAGAATCGTAACACATACGGTGAGGTGAGGTTTGGCTCTGCAACACTTAGTTGTTTTTGGTTCTGAGTCGTAGTCGTAGTCGTACCTCTAAACTTATAAGAAGATAAGTATTTATAATCATGTTGCTACGGTTCCTAACAAACTGGACTAACCTAATTTGCAAACTAACTATCAGATAACTCGGAATCGTGAATCTTGAATCTTCTTATCTTGAGTCTTCAATCTTCAATCTTGATTCTGGAATATTCTTATCCATGCCGTAGATATAGAGAGTAAAAGGAATTTAAAACATATTTAAATTCTTTTTAAACTGACTTCTTTAGTCGGGCTGAGTTACACACCTTAAAACTCATCAAGCTGAGTCCTTCGAGAACAAACTTACCAATATCACAACCAATGTGATTATTCGAACAAACGAATAGCTTGGCAATCTGTGAATATCTTGATCACTTTGAACTGAAAAACAGTGATTCAAGAATCGTAACACATACGGTGAGGTGAGGTTTGGCTCTGCAACACTTAGTTGTTTTTGGTTCTGAGTCGTAGTCGTAGTCGTACCTCTAAACTTATAAGAAGATAAGTATTTATAATCATGTTGCTACGGTTCCTAACAAACTGGACTAACCTAATTTGCAAACTAACTATCAGATAACTCGGAATCGTGAATCTTGAATCTTCTTATCTTGAGTCTTCAATCTTCAATCTTGATTCTGGAATCTTCTTATCCATGCCGTAGATATAGAGAGTAAAAGGAATTTAAAACATATTTAAATTCAATTTAAACTGACTTCTTTAGTCGGGCTGAGTTACACACCTTAAAACTCATCAAGCTGAGTCCTGCGAGAACAAACTTACCAATATCACAACCAATGTGATTATTCGAACACACGAATAGCTTGGCAATCTGTGAATATCTTGATCACTTTGAACTAAAAAACAGTGATTCAAGAATGGTAACACATACGGTGAGGTGAGGTTTGGCTCTGCAACACTTAGTTGTTTTTGGTTCTGAGTCGTAGTCATAGTCGTACCTCTAAACTTATAAGAAGATAAGTATTTATAATCATGTTGCTACGGTTCCTAACAAACTGGACTAATCCTAATTTGCAAACTAACTATCAGATAACTCGGAATCGTGAATCTTGAATCTTCTTATCTTGAGTCTTCAATCTTCAATCTTGATTCTGGAATCTTCTTATCCATGCCGTAGATATAGAGAGTAAAAGGAATTTAAAACATATTTAAATTCTCTTTAAACTGACTTCTTTAGTCAGGCTGAGTTACACACCTTAAAACTCATCAAGCTGAGTCCTTCGAGAACAAACTTACCAATATCACAACCAATGTGATTATTCGAACAAACGAATAGCTTGGCAATCTGTGAATATCTTGATCACTTTGAACTGAAAAACAGTGATTCAAGAATCGTAACACATACGGTGAGGTGAGGTTTGGCTCTGCAACACTTAGTTGTTTTTTGTTCTGAGTCGTAGTCGTAGTCGTACCTCTAAACTTATAAGAAGATAAGTATTTATAATTATGTTGCTACGGTTCCTAACAAACTGGACTAACCTAATTTGCAAACTAACTATCAGATAACTCGGAATCGTGAATCTTGAATCTTCTTATCTTGAGTCTTCAATCTTCAATCTTGATTCTGGAATATTCTTATCCATGCCGTAGATATAGAGAGTAAAAGGAATTTAAAACATATTTAAATTCTTTTTAAACTGACTTCTTTAGTCGGGCTGAGTTACACACCTTAAAACTCATCAAGCTGAGTCCTTCGAGAACAAACTTACCAATATCACAACCAATGTGATTATTCGAACAAACGAATAGCTTGGCAATCTGTGAATATCTTGATCACTTTGAACTGAAAAACAGTGATTCAAGAATCGTAACACATACGGTGAGGTGAGGTTTGGCTCTGCAACACTTAGTTGTTTTTGGTTCTGAGTCGTAGTCGTAGTCGTACCTCTAAACTTATAAGAAGATAAGTATTTATAATCATGTTGCTACGGTTCCTAACAAACTGGACTAACCTAATTTGCAAACTAACTATCAGATAACTCGGAATCGTGAATCTTGAATCTTCTTATCTTGAGTCTTCAATCTTCAATCTTGATTCTGGAATCTTCTTATCCATGCCGTAGATATAGAGAGTAAAAGGAATTTAAAACATATTTAAATTCTTTTTAAACTGACTTCTTTAGTCGGGCTGAGTTACACACCTTAAAACTCATCAAGCTGAGTCCTTCGAGAACAAACTTACCAATATCACAACCAATGTGATTATTCGAACACACGAATAGCTTGGCAATCTGTGAATATCTTGATCACTTTGAACTGAAAAACAGTGATTCAAGAATCGTAACACATACGGTGAGGTGAGGTTTGGCTCTGCAACACTTAGTTGTTTTTGGTTCTGAGTCGTAGTCGTAGTCGTACCTCTAAACTTATAAGAAGATAAGTATTTATAATCATGTTGGTACGGTTCCTAACAAACTGGACTAACCTAATTTGCAAACTAACTATCAGATAACTCGGAATCGTGAATCTTGAATCTTCTTATCTTGAGTCTTCAATCTTCAATCTTGATTCTGGAATCTTCTTATCCATGCCGTAGATATAGAGAGTAAAAGGAATTTAAAACATATTTAAATTCTCTTTAAACTGACTTCTTTAGTCGGGCTGAGTTACACACCTTCAAACTCATCAAGCTGAGTCCTTCGAGAACAAACTTACCAATATCACAACCAATGTGATTATTCGAACACACGAATATCTTGGCAATCTGTGAATATCTTGATCACATTGAACTGAAAAACAGTGATTCAAGAATCGTAACACATACGGTGAGGTGAGGTTTGGCTCTGCAACACTTAGTTGTTTTTGGTTCTGAGTCGTTGTCGTAGTCGTACCTCTAAACTTATAAGAAGATAAGTATTTATAATCATGTTGCTACGGTTCCTAACAAACTGGACTAATCCTAATTTACTAACTAACCATCAGATAACTCGGAATCATGAATCTTGAATCTTCTTATCTTGAGTCTTCAATCTTCAATCTTGATTCTGGAATCTTCTTATCCATGCCGTAGATATAGAGAGTAAAAGGAATTTAAAACATATTTAAATTCTCTTTAAACTGACTTCTTTAGTCGGGCTGAGTTACAAACCTTAAAACTCATCAAGCTGAGTCCTTCGAGAACAAATTTACCAATACCACAACCAATGTGATTATTCGAACACACGAATAGCTTGGAAATATGTGAATATCTTGATCACTTTGAACTGAAAAACAGTGATTCAAGAATAGTAACACATACGGTGAGGTGAGGTTTGGCTCTGCAACACTTAGTTGTTTTTGGTTCTGAGTCGTAGTCGTAGTCGTACCTCTAAACTTATAAGAAGATAAGTATTTATAATCATGTTGCTACGGTTCCTAACAAACTGGACTAATCCTAATTTACTAACTAACTATCAGATAACTCGGAATCATGAATCTTGAATATTCTTATCTTTAGTCTTCAATCTTCAATCTTGATTCTGGAATCTTCTTCTCCATGCCGTAGATATAGAGAGTAAAAGGAATTTAAAACATATTTAAATTCTCTTTAAACTGACTTCTTTAGTCGGGCTGAGTTACACACCTTAAAACTCATCAAGCTGAGTCCTTCGAGAACAAACTTACCAATATCACAACCAATGTGATTATTCGAACACACGAATAGCTTGGCAATCTGTGAATATCTTGATCACTTTGAACTGAAAAACAGTGATTCAAGAATCGTAACACATACGGTGAGGTGAGGTTTGGCTCTGCAACACTTAGTTGTTTTTGGTTCTGAGTCATAGTCGTAGTCGTACCTCTAAACTTATAAGAAGATAAGTATTTATAATCATGTTGCTACGGTTCCTAACAAACTGGACTAATCCTAATTTACTAACTAACCATCAGATAACTCGGAATCGTGAATCTTGAATCTTCTTATCTTGATTCTTCAATCTTCAATCTTGATTCTGGAATCTTCTTATCCATGCCGTAGATATAGAGAGTAAAAGGAATTTAAAACATATTTAAATTCTCTTTAAACTGACTTCTTTAGTCGGGCTGAGTTACACACCTTCAAACTCATCAAGCTGAGTCCTTCGAGAACAAACTTACCAATATCACAACCAATGTGATTATTCGAACACACGAATATCTTGGCAATCTGTGAATATCTTGATCACATTGAACTGAAAAACAGTGATTCAAGAATCGTAACACATACGGTGAGGTGAGGTTTGGCTCTGCAACACTTAGTTGTTTTTGGTTCTGAGTCGTTGTCGTAGTCGTACCTCTAAACTTATAAGAAGATAAGTATTTATAATCATGTTGCTACGGTTCCTAACAAACTGGACTAATCCTAATTTACTAACTAACCATCAGATAACTCGGAATCATGAATCTTGAATCTTCTTATCTTGAGTCTTCAATCTTCAATCTTGATTCTGGAATCTTCTTATCCATGCCGTAGATATAGAGAGTAAAAGGAATTTAAAACATATTTAAATTCTCTTTAAACTGACTTCTTTAGTCGGGCTGAGTTACAAACCTTAAAACTCATCAAGCTGAGTCCTTCGAGAACAAATTTACCAATACCACAACCAATGTGATTATTCGAACACACGAATAGCTTGGAAATATGTGAATATCTTGATCACTTTGAACTGAAAAACAGTGATTCAAGAATCGTAACACATACGGTGAGGTGAGGTTTGGCTCTGCAACACTTAGTTGTTTTTGGTTCTGAGTCGTAGTCGTAGTCGTACCTCTAAACTTATAAGAAGATAAGTATTTATAATCATGTTGCTACGGTTCCTAACAAACTGGACTAATCCTAATTTACTAACTAACTATCAGATAACTCGGAATCATGAATCTTGAATATTCTTATCTTTAGTCTTCAATCTTCAATCTTGATTCTGGAATCTTCTTCTCCATGCCGTAGATATAGAGAGTAAAAGGAATTTAAAACATATTTAAATTCTCTTTAAACTGACTTCTTTAGTCGGGCTGAGTTACACACCTTAAAACTCATCAAGCTGAGTCCTTCGAGAACAAACTTACCAATATCACAACCAATGTGATTATTCGAACACACGAATAGCTTGGCAATCTGTGAATATCTTGATCACTTTGAACTGAAAAACAGTGATTCAAGAATCGTAACACATACGGTGAGGTGAGGTTTGGCTCTGCAACACTTAGTTGTTTTTGGTTCTGAGTCATAGTCGTAGTCGTACCTCTAAACTTATAAGAAGATAAGTATTTATAATCATGTTGCTACGGTTCCTAACAAACTGGACTAATCCTAATTTACTAACTAACCATCAGATAACTCGGAATCGTGAATCTTGAATCTTCTTATCTTGATTCTTCAATCTTCAATCTTGATTCTGGAATCTTCTTATCCATGCCGTAGATATAGAGAGTAAAAGGAATTTAAAACATATTTAAATTCTCTTTAAACTGACTTCTTTAGTCGGGGCTGAGTTACACACCTTAAAACTCATCAAGCTGAGTCCTTCGAGAACAAACTTACCAATACCACAACCAATGTGATTATTCGAACACACGAATAGCTTGGCAATCTGTGAATATCTTGATCACTTTGAACTGAAAAACAGTGATTCAAGAATCGTAACACATACGGTGAGGTGAGGTTTGGCTCTGCAACACTTAGTTGTTTTTGGTTCTGAGTCGTAGTCGTAGTCGTACCTCTAAACTTATAAGAAGATAAGTATTTATAATCATGTTGCTACGGTTCCTAACAAACTGGACTAATCCTAATTTGCAAACTAACCATCAGATAACTCGGAATCGTGAATCTTGAATCTTCTTATCTTGAGTCTTCAATCTTCAATCTTGATTCTGGAATCTTCTTATCCATGCCGTAGATATAGAGAGTAAAAGGAATTTAAAACATATTTAAATTCTCTTTAAACTGACTTCTTTAGTCGGGCTGAGTTACACACCTTAAAACTCATCAAGCTGAGTCCTTCGAGAACAAACTTACCAATATCACAACCAATGTGATTATTCGAACACACGAATAGCTTGGCAATCTGTGAATATCTTGATCACTTTGAACTGAAAAACAGTGATTCAAGAATCGTAACACATACGGTGAGGTGAGGTTTGGCTCTGCAACACTTAGTTGTTTTTGGTTCTGAGTCGTAGTCGTAGTCGTACCTCTAAACTTATAAGAAGATAAGTATTTATAATCATGTTGCTACGGTTCCTAACAAACTGGACTAATCCTAATTTACTAACTAACCATCAGATAACTCGGAATCATGAATCTTGAATCTTCTTATCTTGAGTCTTCAATCTTCAATCTTGATTCTGGAATCTTCTTATCCATGCCGTAGATATAGAGAGTAAAAGGAATTTAAAACATATTTAAATTCTCTTTAAACTGACTTCTTTAGTCGGGCTGAGTTACAAACCTTAAAACTCATCAAGCTGAGTCCTTCGAGAACAAATTTACCAATACCACAACCAATGTGATTATTCGAACACACGAATAGCTTGGCAATCTGTGAATATCTTGATCACTTTGAACTGAAAAACAGTGATTCAAGAATCGTAACACATACGGTGAGGTGAGGTTTGGCTCTGCAACACTTAGTTGTTTTTGGTTCTGAGTCGTTGTCGTAGTCGTACCTCTAAACTTATAAGAAGATAAGTATTTATAATCATGTTGCTACGGTTCCTAACAAACTGGACTAATCCTAATTTACTAACTAACTATCAGATAACTCGGAATCATGAATCTTGAATATTCTTCTCTTTAGTCTTCAATCTTCAATCTTGATTCTGGAATCTTCTTATCCATGCCGTAGATATAGAGAGTAAAAGGAATTTAAAACATATTTAAATTCTCTTTAAACTGACTTCTTTAGTCGGGCTGAGTTACAAACCTTAAAACTCATCAAGCTGAGTCCTTCGAGAACAAACTTACCAATACCACAACCAATGTGATTATTCGAACACACGAATAGCTTGGCAATCTGTGAATATCTTGATCACTTTGAACTGAAAAACAGTGATTCAAGAATCGTAACACATACGGTGAGGTGAGGTTTGGCTCTGCAACACTTAGTTGTTTTTGGTTCTGAGTCGTAGTCGTAGTCGTACCTCTAAACTTATAAGAAGATAAGTATTTATAATCATGTTGCTACGGTTCCTAACAAACTGGACTAATCCTAATTTACTAACTAACTATTAGATAACTCGGAATCATGAATCTTGAATATTCTTATCTTTAGTCTTCAATCTTCAATCTAGATTCTGGAATCTTCTTATCCATGCCGTAGATATAGAGAGTAAAAGGAATTTAAAACATATTTAAATTCTCTTTAAACTGACTTCTTTAGTCGGGGCTGAGTTACACACCTTAAAACTCATCAAGCTGAGTCCTTCGAGAACAAACTTACCAATACCACAACCAATGTGATTATTCGAACACACGAATAGCTTGGCAATCTGTGAATATCTTGATCACTTTGAACTGAAAAACAGTGATTCAAGAATCGTAACACATACGGTGAGGTGAGGTTTGGCTCTGCAACACTTAGTTGTTTTTGGTTCTGAGTCGTAGTCGTAGTCGTACCTCTAAACTTATAAGAAGATAAGTATTTATAATCATGTTGCTACGGTTCCTAACAAACTGGACTAATCCTAATTTGCAAACTAACTATCAGATAACTCGGAATCGTGAATCTTGAATCTTCTTATCTTGAGTCTTCAATCTTCAATCTTGATTCTGGAATCTTCTTATCCATGCCGTAGATATAGAGAGTAAAAGGAATTTAAAACATATTTAAATTCTCTTTAAACTGACTTCTTTAGTCGGGCTGAGTTACACACCTTAAAACTCATCAAGCTGAGTCCTTCGAGAACAAACTTACCAATATCACAACCAATGTGATTATTCGAACACACGAATAGCTTGGCAATCTGTGAATATCTTGATCACTTTGAACTGAAAAACAGTGATTCAAGAATCGTAACACATACGGTGAGGTGAGGTTTGGCTCTGCAACACTTAGTTGTTTTTGGTTCTGAGTCGTAGTCGTAGTCGTACCTCTAAACTTATAAGAAGATAAGTATTTATAATCATGTTGCTACGGTTCCTAACAAACTGGACTAATCCTAATTTGCAAACTAACTATCAGATAACTCGGAATCATGAATCTTGAATATTCTTATCTTGAGTCTTCAATCTTCAATCTTGATTCTGGAATCTTCTTATCCATGCCGTAGATATAGAGAGTAAAAGGAATTTAAAACATATTTAAATTCTCTTTAAACTGACTTCTTTAGTCGGGCTGAGTTACAAACCTTAAAACTCATCAAGCTGAGTCCTTCGAGAACAAACTTACCAATATCACAACCAATGTGATTATTCGAACACACGAATAGCTTGGCAATCTGTGAATATCTTGATCACTTTGAACTGAAAAACAGTGATTCAAGAATCGTAACACATACGGTGAGGTGAGGTTTGGCTCTGCAACACTTAGTTGTTTTTGGTTCTGAGTCGTTGTCGTAGTCGTACCTCTAAACTTATAAGAAGATAAGTATTTATAATCATGTTGCTACGGTTCCTAACAAACTGGACTAATCCTAATTTACTAACTAACCATCAGATAACTCGGAATCGTGAATCTTGAATCTTCTTATCTTGAGTCTTCAATCTTTAATCTTGATTCTGGAATCTTCCTATCCATGCCGTAGATATAGAGAGTAAAAGGAATTTAAAACATATTTAAATTCTCTTTAAACTGACTTCTTTAGTCGGGCTGAGTTACAAACCTTAAAACTCATCAAGCTGAGTCATTCGAGAACAAACTTACCAATATCACAACCAATGTGATTATTCGAACACACGAATAGCTTGGCAATCTGTGAATATCTTGATCACTTTGAACTGAAAAACAGTGATTCAAGAATCGTAACACATACGGTGAGGTGAGGTTTGGCTCTGCAACACTTAGTTGTTTTTGGTTCTGAGTCGTAGTCGTAGTCGTACCTCTAAACTTATAAGAAGATAAGTATTTATAATCATGTTGCTACGGTTCCTAACAAACTGGACTAATCCTAATTTACTAACTAACTATCAGATAACTCGGAATCATGAATCTTGAATATTCTTATCTTTAGTCTTCAATCTTCAATCTAGATTCTGGAATCTTCTTATCCATGCCGTAGATATAGAGAGTAAAAGGAATTTAAAACATATTTAAATTCTCTTTAAACTGACTTCTTTAGTCGGGCTGAGTTACACACCTTAAAACTCATCAAGCTGAGTCCTTCGAGAACAAACTTACCAATATCACAACCAATGTGATTATTCGAACACACGAATAGCTTGGCAATCTGTGAATATCTTGATCACTTTGAACTGAAAAACAGTGATTCAAGAATCGTAACACATACGGTGAGGTGAGGTTTGGCTCTGCAACACTTAGTTGTTTTTGGTTCTGAGTCGTAGTCGTAGTCGTACCTCTAAACTTATAAGAAGATAAGTATTTATAATCATGTTGCTACGGTTCCTAACAAACTGGACTAATCCTAATTTGCAAACTAACTATCAGATAACTCGGAATCGTGAATCTTGAATCTTCTTATCTTGAGTCTTCAATCTTCAATCTTGATTCTGGAATCTTCTTATCCATGCCGTAGATATAGAGAGTAAAAGGAATTTAAAACATATTTAAATTCTCTTTAAACTGACTTCTTTAGTCGGGGCTGAGTTACACACCTTAAAACTCATCAAGCTGAGTCCTTCGAGAACAAACTTACCAATATCACAACCAATGTGATTATTCGAACACACGAATAGCTTGGCAATCTGTGAATATCTTGATCACTTTGAACTGAAAAACAGTGATTCAAGAATCGTAACACATACGGTGAGGTGAGGTTTGGCTCTGCAACACTTAGTTGTTTTTGGTTCTGAGTCGTAGTCGTAGTCGTACCTCTAAACTTATAAGAAGATAAGTATTTATAATCATGTTGCTACGGTTCCTAACAAACTGGACTAATCCTAATTTGCAAACTAACTATCAGATAACTCGGAATCGTGAATCTTGAATCTTCTTATCTTGAGTCTTCAATCTTCAATCTTGATTCTGGAATCTTCTTATCCATGCCGTAGATATAGAGAGTAAAAGGAATTTAAAACATATTTAAATTCTCTTTAAACTGACTTCTTTAGTCGGGCTGAGTTACACACCTTAAAACTCATCAAGCTGAGTCCTTCGAGAACAAACTTACCAATATCACAACCAATGTGATTATTCGAACACACGAATAGCTTGGCAATCTGTGAATATCTTGATCACTTTGAACTGAAAAACAGTGATTCAAGAATCGTAACACATACGGTGAGGTGAGGTTTGGCTCTGCAACACTTAGTTGTTTTTGGTTCTGAGTCGTAGTCGTAGTCGTACCTCTAAACTTATAAGAAGATAAGTATTTATAATCATGTTGCTACGGTTCCTAACAAACTGGACTAATCCTAATTTGCAAACTAACTATCAGATAACTCGGAATCGTGAATCTTGAATCTTCTTATCTTGAGTCTTCAATCTTCAATCTTGATTCTGGAATCTTCCTATCCATGCCGTAGATATAGAGAGTAAAAGGAATTTAAAACATATTTAAATTCTCTTTAAACTGACTTCTTTAGTCGGGCTGAGTTACACACCTTAAAACTCATCAAGCTGAGTCATTCGAGAACAAACTTACCAATATCACAACCAATGTGATTATTCGAACACACGAATAGCTTGGCAATCTGTGAATATCTTGATCACTTTGAACTGAAAAACAGTGATTCAAGAATCGTAACACATACGGTGAGGTGAGGTTTGGCTCTGCAACACTTAGTTGTTTTTGGTTCTGAGTCGTAGTCGTAGTCGTACCTCTAAACTTATAAGAAGATAAGTATTTATAATCATGTTGCTACGGTTCCTAACAAACTGGACTAATCCTAATTTACTAACTAACTATCAGATAACTCGGAATCATGAATCTTGAATATTCTTATCTTGAGTTTTCAATCTTCAATCTTGATTCTGGAATCTTCTTATCCATGCCGTAGATATAGAGAGTAAAAGGAATTTAAAACATATTTAAATTCTCTTTAAACTATCTTCTTTAGTCGGGCTGAGTTACAAACCTTAAAACTCATCAAGCTGAGTCCTTCGAGAACAAACTTACAAATATCACAACCAATGTGATTATTCGAACACACGAATAGCTTGGCAATCTGTGAATATCTTGATCACTTTGAACTGAAAAACAGTGATTCAAGAATCGTAACACATACGGTGAGGTGAGGTTTGGCTCTGCAACACTTAGTTGTTTTTGGTTCTGAGTCGTAGTCGTAGTCGTACCTCTAAACTTATAAGAAGATAAGTATTTATAATCATGTTGCTACGGTTCCTAACAAACTGGACTAATCCTAATTTACTAACTAACTATCAGATAACTCGGAATCATGAATCTTGAATATTCTTATCTTGAGTCTTCAATCTTCAATCTTGATTCTGGAATCTTCTTATCCATGCCGTAGATATAGAGAGTAAAAGGAATTTAAAACATATTTAAATTCTCTTTAAACTGACTTCTTTAGTCGGGCTGAGTTACAAACCTTAAAACTCATCAAGCTGAGTCCTTCGAGAACAAACTTACCAATATCACAACCAATGTGATTATTCGAACACACGAATAGCTTGGCAATCTGTGAATATCTTGATCACTTTGAACTGAAAAACAGTGATTCAAGAATCGTAACACATACGGTGAGGTGAGGTTTGGCTCTGCAACACTTAGTTGTTTTTGGTTCTGAGTCGTAGTTGTAGTCGTACCTCTAAACTTATAAGAAGATAAGTATTTATAATCATGTTGCTACGGTTCCTAACAAACTGGACTAATCCTAATTTGCAAACTAACTATCAGATAACTCGGAATCGTGAATCTTGAATCTTCTTATCTTGAGTCTTCAATCTTCAATCTTGATTCTGGAATCTTCTTATCCATGCCGTAGATATAGAGAGTAAAAGGAATTTAAAACATATTTAAATTCTCTTTAAACTGACTTCTTTAGTCGGGCTGAGTTACACACCTTAAAACTCATCAAGCTGAGTCCTTCGAGAACAAACTTACCAATATCACAACCAATGTGATTATTCGAACACACGAATAGCTTGGCAATCTGTGAATATCTTGATCACTTTGAACTGAAAAACAGTGATTCAAGAATCGTAACACATACGGTGAGGTGAGGTTTGGCTCTGCAACACTTAGTTGTTTTTGGTTCTGAGTCGTAGTCGTAGTCGTACCTCTAAACTTATAAGAAGATAAGTATTTATAATCATGTTGCTACGGTTCCTAACAAACTGGACTAATCCTAATTTACTAACTAACTATCAGATAACTCGGAATCATGAATCTTGAATATTCTTATCTTGAGTCTTCAATCTTCAATCTTGATTCTGGAATCTTCTTATCCATGCCGTAGATATAGAGAGTAAAAGGAATTTAAAACATATTTAAATTCTCTTTAAACTGACTTCTTTAGTCGTGCTGAGTTACAAACCTTAAAACTCATCAAGCTGAGTCCTTCGAGAACAAACTTACCAATATCACAACCAATGTGATTATTCGAACACACGAATAGCTTGGCAATCTGTGAATATCTTGATCACTTTGAACTGAAAAACAGTGATTCAAGAATCGTAACACATACGGTGAGGTGAGGTTTGGCTCTGCAACACTTAGTTGTTTTTGGTTCTGAGTCGTAGTCGTAGTCGTACCTCTAAACTTATAAGAAGATAAGTATTTATAATCATGTTGCTACGGTTCCTAACAAACTGGACTAATCCTAATTTACTAACTAACTATCAGATAACTCGGAATCATGAATCTTGAATATTCTTATCTTGAGTCTTCAATCTTCAATCTTGATTCTGGAATCTTCTTATCCATGCCGTAGATATAGAGAGTAAAAGGAATTTAAAACATATTTAAATTCTCTTTAAACTGACTTCTTTAGTCGGGCTGAGTTACAAACCTTAAAACTCATCAAGCTGAGTCCTTCGAGAACAAACTTACCAATATCACAACCAATGTGATTATTCGAACACACGAATAGCTTGGCAATCTGTGAATATCTTGATCACTTTGAACTGAAAAACAGTGATTCAAGAATCGTAACACATACGGTGAGGTGAGGTTTGGCTCTGCAACACTTAGTTGTTTTTGGTTCTGAGTCATAGTCGTAGTCGTACCTCTAAACTTATAAGAAAATAAGTATTTATAATCATGTTGCTACGGTTCCTAACAAACTGGACTAATCCTAATTTGCAAACTAACTATCAGATAACTCGGAATCGTGAATCTTGAATCTTCTTATCTTGAGTCTTCAATCTTCAATCTTGATTCTGGAATCTTCTTATCCATGCCGTAGATATAGAGAGTAAAAGGAATTTAAAACATATTTAAATTCTCTTTAAACTGACTTCTTTAGTCGGGGCTGAGTTACACACCTTAAAACTCATCAAGCTGAGTCCTTCGAGAACAAACTTACCAATATCACAACCAATGTGATTATTCGAACACACGAATAGCTTGGCAATCTGTGAATATCTTGATCACTTTGAACTGAAAAACAGTGATTCAAGAATCGTAACACATACGGTGAGGTGAGGTTTGGCTCTGCAACACTTAGTTGTTTTTGGTTCTGAGTCGTAGTCGTAGTCGTACCTCTAAACTTATAAGAAGATAAGTATTTATAATCATGTTGCTACGGTTCCTAACAAACTGGACTAATCCTAATTTGCAAACTAACTATCAGATAACTCGGAATCGTGAATCTTGAATCTTCTTATCTTGAGTCTTCAATCTTCAATCTTGATTCTGGAATCTTCTTATCCATGCCGTAGATATAGAGAGTAAAAGGAATTTAAAACATATTTAAATTCTCTTTAAACTGACTTCTTTAGTCGGGCTGAGTTACACACCTTAAAACTCATCAAGCTGAGTCCTTCGAGAACAAACTTACCAATATCACAACCAATGTGATTATTCGAACACACGAATAGCTTGGCAATCTGTGAATATCTTGATCACTTTGAACTGAAAAACAGTGATTCAAGAATCGTAACACATACGGTGAGGTGAGGTTTGGCTCTGCAACACTTAGTTGTTTTTGGTTCTGAGTCGTAGTCGTAGTCGTACCTCTAAACTTATAAGAAGATAAGTATTTATAATCATGTTGCTACGGTTCCTAACAAACTGGACTAATCCTAATTTACTAACTAACTATCAGATAACTCGGAATCATGAATCTTGAATATTCTTATCTTTAGTCTTCAATCTTCAATCTAGATTCTGGAATCTTCTTATCCATGCCGTAGATATAGAGAGTAAAAGGAATTTAAAACATATTTAAATTCTCTTTAAACTGACTTCTTTAGTCGGGCTGAGTTACACACCTTAAAACTCATCAAGCTGAGTCCTTCGAGAACAAACTTACCAATATCACAACCAATGTGATTATTCGAACACACGAATAGCTTGGCAATCTGTGAATATCTTGATCACTTTGAACTGAAAAACAGTGATTCAAGAATCGTAACACATACGGTGAGGTGAGGTTTGGCTCTGCAACACTTAGTTGTTTTTGGTTCTGAGTCATAGTCGTAGTCGTACCTCTAAACTTATAAGAAAATAAGTATTTATAATCATGTTGCTACGGTTCCTAACAAACTGGACTAATCCTAATTTGCAAACTAACTATCAGATAACTCGGAATCGTGAATCTTGAATCTTCTTATCTTGAGTCTTCAATCTTCAATCTTGATTCTGGAATCTTCTTATCCATGCCGTAGATATAGAGAGTAAAAGGAATTTAAAACATATTTAAATTCTCTTTAAACTGACTTCTTTAGTCGGGGCTGAGTTACACACCTTAAAACTCATCAAGCTGAGTCCTTCGAGAACAAACTTACCAATATCACAACCAATGTGATTATTCGAACACACGAATAGCTTGGCAATCTGTGAATATCTTGATCACTTTGAACTGAAAAACAGTGATTCAAGAATCGTAACACATACGGTGAGGTGAGGTTTGGCTCTGCAACACTTAGTTGTTTTTGGTTCTGAGTCGTAGTCGTAGTCGTACCTCTAAACTTATAAGAAGATAAGTATTTATAATCATGTTGCTACGGTTCCTAACAAACTGGACTAATCCTAATTTGCAAACTAACTATCAGATAACTCGGAATCGTGAATCTTGAATCTTCTTATCTTGAGTCTTCAATCTTCAATCTTGATTCTGGAATCTTCTTATCCATGCCGTAGATATAGAGAGTAAAAGGAATTTAAAACATATTTAAATTCTCTTTAAACTGACTTCTTTAGTCGGGCTGAGTTACACACCTTAAAACTCATCAAGCTGAGTCATTCGAGAACAAACTTACCAATATCACAACCAATGTGATTATTCGAACACACGAATAGCTTGGCAATCTGTGAATATCTTGATCACTTTGAACTGAAAAACAGTGATTCAAGAATCGTAACACATACGGTGAGGTGAGTTTTGGCTCTGCAACACTTAGTTGTTTTTGGTTCTGAGTCGTAGTCGTAGTCGTACCTCTAAACTTATAAGAAGATAAGTATTTATAATCATGTTGCTACGGTTCCTAACAAACTGGACTAATCCTAATTTACTAACTAACTATCAGATAACTCGGAATCATGAATCTTGAATATTCTTATCTTGAGTTTTCAATCTTCAATCTTGATTCTGGAATCTTCTTATCCATGCCGTAGATATAGAGAGTAAAAGGAATTTAAAACATATTTAAATTCTCTTTAAACTATCTTCTTTAGTCGGGCTGAGTTACAAACCTTAAAACTCATCAAGCTGAGTCCTTCGAGAACAAACTTACAAATATCACAACCAATGTGATTATTCGAACACACGAATAGCTTGGCAATCTGTGAATATCTTGATCACTTTGAACTGAAAAACAGTGATTCAAGAATCGTAACACATACGGTGAGGTGAGGTTTGGCTCTGCAACACTTAGTTGTTTTTGGTTCTGAGTCGTAGTCGTAGTCGTACCTCTAAACTTATAAGAAGATAAGTATTTATAATCATGTTGCTACGGTTCCTAACAAACTGGACTAATCCTAATTTACTAACTAACTATCAGATAACTCGGAATCATGAATCTTGAATATTCTTATCTTGAGTCTTCAATCTTCAATCTTGATTCTGGAATCTTCTTATCCATGCCGTAGATATAGAGAGTAAAAGGAATTTAAAACATATTTAAATTCTCTTTAAACTGACTTCTTTAGTCGGGCTGAGTTACAAACCTTAAAACTCATCAAGCTGAGTCCTTCGAGAACAAACTTACCAATATCACAACCAATGTGATTATTCGAACACACGAATAGCTTGGCAATCTGTGAATATCTTGATCACTTTGAACTGAAAAACAGTGATTCAAGAATCGTAACACATACGGTGAGGTGAGGTTTGGCTCTGCAACACTTAGTTGTTTTTGGTTCTGAGTCGTAGTTGTAGTCGTACCTCTAAACTTATAAGAAGATAAGTATTTATAATCATGTTGCTACGGTTCCTAACAAACTGGACTAATCCTAATTTGCAAACTAACTATCAGATAACTCGGAATCGTGAATCTTGAATCTTCTTATCTTGAGTCTTCAATCTTCAATCTTGATTCTGGAATCTTCTTATCCATGCCGTAGATATAGAGAGTAAAAGGAATTTAAAACATATTTAAATTCTCTTTAAACTGACTTCTTTAGTCGGGCTGAGTTACACACCTTAAAACTCATCAAGCTGAGTCCTTCGAGAACAAACTTACCAATATCACAACAATTGTGATTATTCGAACACACGAATAGCTTGGCAATCTGTGAATATCTTGATCACTTTGAACTGAAAAACAGTGATTCAAGAATCGTAACACATACGGTGAGGTGAGGTTTGGCTCTGCAACACTTAGTTGTTTTTGGTTCTGAGTCGTAGTCGTAGTCGTACCTCTAAACTTATAAGAAGATAAGTATTTATAATCATGTTGCTACGGTTCCTAACAAACTGGACTAATCCTAATTTACTAACTAACTATCAGATAACTCGGAATCATGAATCTTGAATATTCTTATCTTGAGTCTTCAATCTTCAATCTTGATTCTGGAATCTTCTTATCCATGCCGTAGATATAGAGAGTAAAAGGAATTTAAAACATATTTAAATTCTCTTTAAACTGACTTCTTTAGTCGTGCTGAGTTACAAACCTTAAAACTCATCAAGCTGAGTCCTTCGAGAACAAACTTACCAATATCACAACCAATGTGATTATTCGAACACACGAATAGCTTGGCAATCTGTGAATATCTTGATCACTTTGAACTGAAAAACAGTGATTCAAGAATCGTAACACATACGGTGAGGTGAGGTTTGGCTCTGCAACACTTAGTTGTTTTTGGTTCTGAGTCGTAGTCGTAGTCGTACCTCTAAACTTATAAGAAGATAAGTATTTATAATCATGTTGCTACGGTTCCTAACAAACTGGACTAATCCTAATTTACTAACTAACTATCAGATAACTCGGAATCATGAATCTTGAATATTCTTATCTTGAGTCTTCAATCTTCAATCTTGATTCTGGAATCTTCTTATCCATGCCGTAGATATAGAGAGTAAAAGGAATTTAAAACATATTTAAATTCTCTTTAAACTGACTTCTTTAGTCGGGCTGAGTTACAAACCTTAAAACTCATCAAGCTGAGTCCTTCGAGAACAAACTTACCAATATCACAACCAATGTGATTATTCGAACACACGAATAGCTTGGCAATCTGTGAATATCTTGATCACTTTGAACTGAAAAACAGTGATTCAAGAATCGTAACACATACGGTGAGGTGAGGTTTGGCTCTGCAACACTTAGTTGTTTTTGGTTCTGAGTCGTAGTCGTAGTCGTACCTCTAAACTTATAAGAAGATAAGTATTTATAATCATGTTGCTACGGTTCCTAACAAACTGGACTAATCCTAATTTGCAAACTAACTATCAGATAACTCGGAATCGTGAATCTTGAATCTTCTTATCTTGAGTCTTCAATCTTCAATCTTGATTCTGTAATCTTCTTATCCATGCCGTAGATATAGAGAGTAAAAGGAATTTAAAACATATTTAAATTCTCTTTAAACTGACTTCTTTAGTCGGGCTGAGTTACAAACCTTAAAACTCATAAAGCTGAGTCCTTCGAGAACAAACTTACCAATATCACAACCAATGTGATTATTCGAACACACGAATAGCTTGGCAATCTGTGAATATCTTGATCACTTTGAACTGAAAAACAGTGATTCAAGAATCGTAACACATACGGTGAGGTGAGGTTTGGCTCTGCAACACTTAGTTGTTTTTGGTTCTGAGTCGTAGTCGTAGTCGTACCTCTAAACTTATAAGAAGATAAGTATTTATAATCATGTTGCTACGGTTCCTAACAAACTGGACTAATCCTAATTTACTAACTAACTATCAGATAACTCGGAATCATGAATCTTGAATATTCTTATCTTGAGTCTTCAATCTTCAATCTTGATTCTGGAATCTTCTTATCCATGCCGTAGATATAGAGAGTAAAAGGAATTTAAAACATATTTAAATTCTCTTTAAACTGACTTCTTTAGTTGGGCTGAGTTACAAACCTTAAAACTCATCAAGCTGAGTCCTTCGAGAACAAACTTACCAATATCACAACCAATGTGATTATTCGAACACACGAATAGCTTGGCAATCTGTGAATATCTTGATCACTTTGAACTAAAAAACAGTGATTCAAGAATCGTAACACATACGGTGAGGTGAGGTTTGGCTCTGCAACACTTAGTTGTTTTTGGTTCTGAGTCGTAGTCGTAGTCGTACCTCTAAACTTATAAGAAGATAAGTATTTATAATCATGTTGCTACGGTTCCTAACAAACTGGACTAATCCTAATTTGCAAACTAACTATCAGATAACTCGGAATCGTGAATCTTGAATCTTCTTATCTTGAGTCTTCAATCTTCAATCTTGATTCTGTAATCTTCTTATCCATGCCGTAGATATAGAGAGTAAAAGGAATTTAAAACATATTTAAATTCTCTTTAAACTGACTTCTTTAGTCGGGCTGAGTTACAAACCTTAAAACTCATCAAGCTGAGTCCTTCGAGAACAAACTTACAAATATCACAACCAATGTGATTATTCGAACACACGAATAGCTTGGCAATCTGTGAATATCTTGATCACTTTGAACTGAAAAACAGTGATTCAAGAATCGTAACACATACGGTGAGGTGAGGTTTGGCTCTGCAGCACTTAGTTGTTTTTGGTTCTGAGTTGTAGTCGTAGTCGTACCTCTAAACTTATAAGAAGATAAGTATTTATAATCATGTTGCTACGGTTCCTAACAAACTGGACTAATCCTAATTTGCAAACTAACTATCAGATAACTCGTCTTCAATCTTCAATCTTGATTTTGTAATCTTCTTATCCATGCCGTAGATATAGAGAGTAAAAGGAATTTAAAACATATTTAAATTCTCTTTAAACTGACTTCTTTAGTGGGGCTGAGTTACACACCTTAAAACTCATCAAGCTGAGTCCTTCGAGAACAAACTTACCAATATCACAACCAATGTGATTATTCGAACACACGAATAGCTTGGCAATCTGTGAATATCTTGATCACTTTGAACTGAAAAACAGTGATTCAAGAATCGTCACACATACGGTGAGGTGAGGTTTGGCTCTGCAACAGTTAGTTGTTTTTGGTTCTGAGTCGTAGTCGTAGTCGTACCTCTAAACTTATAAGAAGATAAGTATTTATAATCATGTTGCTACGGTTCCTAACAAACTGGACTAATCCTAATTTACTAACTAACTATCAGATAACTCGGAATCATGAATCTTGAATATTCTTATCTTGAGTCTTCAATCTTCAATCTTGATTCTGGAATCTTCTTATCCATGCCGTAGATATAGAGAGTAAAAGGAATTTAAAACATATTTAAATTCTCTTTAAACTGACTTCTTTAGTCGGGCTGAGTTACAAACCTTAAAACTCATCAAGCTGAGTCCTTCGAGAACAAACTTACCAATATCACAACCAATGTGATTATTCGAACACACGAATAGCTTGGCAATCTGTGAATATCTTGATCACTTTGAACTGAAAAACAGTGATTCAAGAATCGTAACACATATTGTGAGGTGAGGTTTGGCACTGCAACACTTAGTTGTTTTTGGTTCTGAGTCGTAGTCGTAGTCGTACCTCTAAACTTATAAGAAGATAAGTATTTATAATCATGTTGCTACGGTTCCTAACAAACTGGACTAATCTTAATTTACTAACTAACTATCAGATAACTCGGAATCATGAATCTTGAATCTTCTTATCTTGAGTCTTCAATCTTCAATCTTGATTCTGGAATCTTCTTATCCATGCCGTAGATATAGAGAGTAAAAGGAATTTAAAACATATTTAAATTCTCTTTAAACTGACTTCTTTAGTCGTGCTGAGTTACAAACCTTAAAACTCATCAAGCTGAGTCCTTCGAGAACAAACTTACCAATATCACAACCAATGTGATTATTCGAACACACGAATAGCTTGGCAATCTGTGAATATCTTGATCACTTTGAACTGAAAAACAGTGATTCAAGAATCGTAACACATACGGTGAGGTGAGGTTTGGCTCTGCAACACTTAGTTGTTTTTGGTTCTGAGTCGTAGTCGTAGTCGTACCTCTAAACTTATAAGAAGATAAGTATTTATAATCATGTTGCTACGGTTCCTAACAAACTGGACTAATCCTAATTTACTAACTAACTATCAGATAACTCGGAATCATGAATCTTGAATATTCTTATCTTGAGTCTTCAATCTTCAATCTTGATTCTGGAATCTTCTTATCCATGCCGTAGATATAGAGAGTAAAAGGAATTTAAAACATATTTAAATTCTCTTTAAACTGACTTCTTTAGTCGGGCTGAGTTACAAACCTTAAAACTCATCAAGCTGAGTCCTTCGAGAACAAACTTACCAATATCACAACCAATGTGATTATTCGAACACACGAATAGCTTGGCAATCTGTGAATATCTTGATCACTTTGAACTGAAAAACAGTGATTCAAGAATCGTAACACATACGGTGAGGTGAGGTTTGGCTCTGCAACACTTAGTTGTTTTTGGTTCTGAGTCGTAGTCGTAGTCGTACCTCTAAACTTATAAGAAGATAAGTATTTATAATCATGTTGCTACGGTTCCTAACAAACTGGACTAATCCTAATTTGCAAACTAACTATCAGATAACTCGGAATCGTGAATCTTGAATCTTCTTATCTTGAGTCTTCAATCTTCAATCTTGATTCTGTAATCTTCTTATCCATGCCGTAGATATAGAGAGTAAAAGGAATTTAAAACATATTTAAATTCTCTTTAAACTGACTTCTTTAGTCGGGCTGAGTTACAAACCTTAAAACTCATAAAGCTGAGTCCTTCGAGAACAAACTTACCAATATCACAACCAATGTGATTATTCGAACACACGAATAGCTTGGCAATCTGTGAATATCTTGATCACTTTGAACTGAAAAACAGTGATTCAAGAATCGTAACACATACGGTGAGGTGAGGTTTGGCTCTGCAACAGTTAGTTGTTTTTGGTTCTGAGTCGTAGTCGTAGTCGTACCTCTAAACTTATAAGAAGATAAGTATTTATAATCATGTTGCTACGGTTCCTAACAAACTGGACTAATCCTAATTTACTAACTAACTATCAGATAACTCGGAATCATGAATCTTGAATATTCTTATCTTGAGTCTTCAATCTTCAATCTTGATTCTGGAATCTTCTTATCCATGCCGTAGATATAGAGAGTAAAAGGAATTTAAAACATATTTAAATTCTCTTTAAACTGACTTCTTTAGTTGGGCTGAGTTACAAACCTTAAAACTCATCAAGCTGAGTCCTTCGAGAACAAACTTACCAATATCACAACCAATGTGATTATTCGAACACACGAATAGCTTGGCAATCTGTGAATATCTTGATCACTTTGAACTAAAAAACAGTGATTCAAGAATCGTAACACATACGGTGAGGTGAGGTTTGGCTCTGCAACACTTAGTTGTTTTTGGTTCTGAGTCGTAGTCGTAGTCGTACCTCTAAACTTATAAGAAGATAAGTATTTATAATCATGTTGCTACGGTTCCTAACAAACTGGACTAATCCTAATTTGCAAACTAACTATCAGATAACTCGGAATCGTGAATCTTGAATCTTCTTATCTTGAGTCTTCAATCTTCAATCTTGATTCTGTAATCTTCTTATCCATGCCGTAGATATAGAGAGTAAAAGGAATTTAAAACATATTTAAATTCTCTTTAAACTGACTTCTTTAGTCGGGCTGAGTTACAAACCTTAAAACTCATCAAGCTGAGTCCTTCGAGAACAAACTTACAAATATCACAACCAATGTGATTATTCGAACACACGAATAGCTTGGCAATCTGTGAATATCTTGATCACTTTGAACTGAAAAACAGTGATTCAAGAATCGTAACACATACGGTGAGGTGAGGTTTGGCTCTGCAGCACTTAGTTGTTTTTGGTTCTGAGTTGTAGTCGTAGTCGTACCTCTAAACTTATAAGAAGATAAGTATTTATAATCATGTTGCTACGGTTCCTAACAAACTGGACTAATCCTAATTTGCAAACTAACTATCAGATAACTCGTCTTCAATCTTCAATCTTGATTTTGTAATCTTCTTATCCATGCCGTAGATATAGAGAGTAAAAGGAATTTAAAACATATTTAAATTCTCTTTAAACTGACTTCTTTAGTGGGGCTGAGTTACACACCTTAAAACTCATCAAGCTGAGTCCTTCGAGAACAAACTTACCAATATCACAACCAATGTGATTATTCGAACACACGAATAGCTTGGCAATCTGTGAATATCTTGATCACTTTGAACTGAAAAACAGTGATTCAAGAATCGTCACACATACGGTGAGGTGAGGTTTGGCTCTGCAACAGTTAGTTGTTTTTGGTTCTGAGTCGTAGTCGTAGTCGTACCTCTAAACTTATAAGAAGATAAGTATTTATAATCATGTTGCTACGGTTCCTAACAAACTGGACTAATCCTAATTTACTAACTAACTATCAGATAACTCGGAATCATGAATCTTGAATATTCTTATCTTGAGTCTTCAATCTTCAATCTTGATTCTGGAATCTTCTTATCCATGCCGTAGATATAGAGAGTAAAAGGAATTTAAAACATATTTAAATTCTCTTTAAACTGACTTCTTTAGTTGGGCTGAGTTACAAACCTTAAAACTCATCAAGCTGAGTCCTTCGAGAACAAACTTACCAATATCACAACCAATGTGATTATTCGAACACACGAATAGCTTGGCAATCTGTGAATATCTTGATCACTTTGAACTGAAAAACAGTGATTCAAGAATCGTAACACATATTGTGAGGTGAGGTTTGGCACTGCAACACTTAGTTGTTTTTGGTTCTGAGTCGTAGTCGTAGTCGTACCTCTAAACTTATAAGAAGATAAGTATTTATAATCATGTTGCTACGGTTCCTAACAAACTGGACTAATCTTAATTTACTAACTAACTATCAGATAACTCGGAATCATGAATCTTGAATCTTCTTATCTTGAGTCTTCAATCTTCAATCTTGATTCTGGAATCTTCTTATCCATGCCGTAGATATAGAGAGTAAAAGGAATTTAAAACATATTTAAATTCTCTTTAAACTGACTTCTTTAGTCGGGCTGAGTTACAAACCTTAAAACTCATCAAGCTGAGTCCTTCGAGAACAAACTTACCAATATCACAACCAATGTGATTATTCGAACACACGAATAGCTTGGCAATCTGTGAATATCTTGATCACTTTGAACTGAAAAACAGTGATTCAAGAATCGTAACACATACGGTGAGGTGAGGTTTGGCTCTGCAACACTTAGTTTTTTTTGGTTCTGAGTCGTAGTCGTAGTCGTACCTCTAAACTTATAAGAAGATAAGTATTTATAATCATGTTGCTACGGTTCCTAACAAACTGGACTAATCTTAATTTACTAACTAACTATCAGATAACTCGGAATCATGAATCTTGAATATTCTTATCTTGAGTCTTCAATCTTCAATCTTGATTCTGGAATCTTCTTATCCATGCCGTAGATATAGAGAGTAAAAGGAATTTAAAACATATTTAAATTCTCTTTAAACTGACTTCTTTAGTCGGGCTGACTTACACACCTTAAAACTCATCAAGCTGAGTCCTTCGAGAACAAACTTACCAATATCACAACCAATGTGATTATTCGAACACACGAATAGCTTGGCAATCTGTGAATATCTTGATCACTTTGAACTGAAAAACAGAGATTCAAGAATCGTAACACATACGGTGAGGTGAGGTTTGGCTCTGCAACACTTAGTTGTTTTTGGTTCTGAGTCGTAGTCGTAGTCGTACCTCTAAACTTATAAGAAGATAAGTATTTATAATCATGTTGATACGGTTCCTAACAAACTGGACTAATCCTAATTTGCTAACTAACTATCAGATAACTCGGAATCGTGAATCTTGAATATTCTTATCTTGAGTCTTCAATCTTCAATCTTGATTCTGGAATCTTCTTATCCATGCCGTAGTTATAGAGAGTAAAAGGAATTTAAAACATATTTAAATTCTCTTTAAACTGACTTCTTTAGTCGGGCTGAGTTACAAACCTTAAAACTCATCAAGCTGAGTCCTTCGAGAACAAACTTACCAATATCACAACCAATGTGATTATTCGAACACATGAATAGCTTGGCAATCTGTGAATATCTTGATCACTTTGAACTGAAAAACAGTGATTCAAGAATCGTAACACATACGGTGAGGTGAGGTTTGGCTCTGCAACACTTAGTTGTTTTTGGTTCTGAGTCGTAGTCGTAGTCGTACCTCTAAACTTATAAGAAGATAAGTATTTATAATCATGTTGCTACGGTTCCTAACAAACTGGACTAATCCTAATTTACTAACTAACTATCAGATAACTCGGAATCATGAATCTTGAATATTCTTATCTTGAGTCTTCAATCTTCAATCTTGATTCTGGAATCTTCTTATCCATGCCGTAGATATAGAGAGTAAAAGGAATTTAAAACATATTTAAATTCTCTTTAAACTGAATTCTTTAGTCGGGCTGAGTTACAAACCTTAAAACTCATCAAGCTGAGTCCTTCGAGAACAAACTTACCAATATCACAACCAATGTGATTATTCGAACACACGAATAGCTTGGCAATCTGTGAATATCTTGATCACTTTGAACTGAAAAACAGTGATTCAAGAATCGTAACACATACGGTGAGGTGAGGTTTGGCTCTGCAACACTTAGTTGTTTTTGGTTCTGAGTCGTAGTCGTAGTCGTACCTCTAAACTTATAAGAAGATAAGTATTTATAATCATGTTGCTACGGTTCCTAACAAACTGGACTAATCCTAATTTACTAACTAACTATCAGATAACTCGGAATCATGAATCTTGAATCTTCTTATCTTGTGTCTTCAATCTTCAATCTTGATTCTGGAATCTTCTTATCCATGCTGTAGATATAGAGAGTAAAAGGAATTTAAAACATATTTAAATTCTCTTTAAACTGACTTCTTTAGTCGGGCTGAGTTACAAACCTTAAAACTCATCAAGCTGAGTCCTTCGAGAACAAACTTACCAATATCACAACCAATGTGATTATTCGAACACACGAATAGCTTGGCAATCTGTGAATATCTTGATCACTTTGAACTGAAAAACAGAGATTCAAGAATCGTAACACATACGGTGAGGTGAGGTTTGGCTCTGCAACACTTAGTTGTTTTTGGTTCTGAGTCGTAGTCGTAGTCGTACCTCTAAACTTATAAGAAGATAAGTATTTATAATCATGTTGCTACGGTTCCTAACAAACTGGACTAATCCTAATTTGCTAACTAACTATCAGATAACTCGGAATCGTGAATCTTGAATATTCTTATCTTGAGTCTTCAATCTTCAATCTTGATTCTGGAATCTTCTTATCCATGCCGTAGTTATAGAGAGTAAAAGGAATTTAAAACATATTTAAATTCTCTTTAAACTGACTTCTTTAGTCGGGCTGAGTTACAAACCTTAAAACTCATCAAGCTGAGTCCTTCGAGAACAAACTTACCAATATCACAACCAATGTGATTATTCGAACACATGAATAGCTTGGCAATCTGTGAATATCTTGATCACTTTGAACTGAAAAACAGTGATTCAAGAATCGTAACACATACGGTGAGGTGAGGTTTGGCTCTGCAACACTTAGTTGTTTTTGGTTCTGAGTCGTAGTCGTAGTCGTACCTCTAAACTTATAAGAAGATAAGTATTTATAATCATGTTGCTACGGTTCCTATCAAACTGGACTAATCCTAATTTACTAACTAACTATCAGATAACTCGGAATCATGAATCTTGAATATTCTTATCTTGAGTCTTCAATCTTCAATCTTGATTCTGGAATCTTCTTATCCATGCCGTAGATATAGAGAGTAAAAGGAATTTAAAACATATTTAAATTCTCTTTAAACTGACTTCTTTAGTCGGGCTGAGTTACAAACCTTAAAACTCATCAAGCTGAGTCCTTCGAGAACAAACTTACCAATATCACAACCAATGTGATTATTCGAACACACGAATAGCTTGGCAATCTGTGAATATCTTGATCACTTTGAACTGAAAAACAGTGATTCAAGAATCGTAACACATACGGTGAGGTGAGGTTTGGCTCTGCAACACTTAGTTGTTTTTGGTTCTGAGTCGTAGTCGTAGTCGTACCTCTAAACTTATAAGAAGATAAGTATTTATAATCATGTTGCTACGGTTCCTATCAAACTGGACTAATCCTAATTTACTAACTAACTATCAGATAACTCGGAATCATGAATCTTGAATATTCTTATCTTGAGTCTTCAATCTTCAATCTTGATTCTGGAATCTTCTTATCCATGCCGTAGATATAGAGAGTAAAAGGAATTTAAAACATATTTAAATTCTCTTTAAACTGACTTCTTTAGTCGGGCTGAGTTACAAACCTTAAAACTCATCAAGCTGAGTCCTTCGAGAACAAACTTACCAATATCACAACCAATGTGATTATTCGAACACACGAATAGCTTGGCAATCTGTGAATATCTTGATCACTTTGAACTGAAAAACAGTGATTCAAGAATCGTAACACATACGGTGAGGTGAGGTTTGGCTCTGCAACACTTAGTTGTTTTTGGTTCTGAGTCGTAGTCGTAGTCGTACCTCTAAACTTATAAGAAGATAAGTATTTATAATCATGTTGCTACGGTTCCTAACAAACTGGACTAATCCTAATTTGCAAACTAACTATCAGATAACTCGGAATCGTGAATCTTGAATCTTCTTATCTTGAGTCTTCAATCTTCAATCTTGATTCTGTAATCTTCTTATCCATGCCGTAGATATAGAGAGTAAAAGGAATTTAAAACATATTTAAATTCTCTTTAAACTGACTTCTTTAGTCGGGTTGAGTTACAAACCTTAAAACTCATCAAGCAGAGTCCTTCGAGAACAAACTTACCAATATCACAACCAATGTGATTATTCGAACACACGAATAGCTTGGCAATCTGTGAATATCTTGATCACTTTGAACTGAAAAACAGTGATTCAAGAATCGTAACACATACGGTGAGGTGAGGTTTGGCTCTGCAACACTTAGTTGTTTTTGGTTCTGAGTTGTAGTCGTAGTCGTACCTCTAAACTTATAAGAAGATAAGTATTTATAATCATGTTGCGACGGTTCCTAACAAACTGGACTAATCCTAATTTGCAAACTAACTATCAGATAACTCGTCTTCAATCTTCAATCTTGATTTTGTAATCTTCTTATCCATGCCGTAGATATAGAGAGTAAAAGGAATTTAAAACATATTTAAATTCTCTTTAAACTGACTTCTTTAGTGGGGCTGAGTTACACACCTTAAAACTCATCAAGCTGAGTCCTTCGAGAACAAACTTACCAATATCACAACCAATGTGATTATTCGAACACACGAATAGCTTGGCAATCTGTGAATATCTTGATCACTTTGAACTGAAAAACAGTGATTAAAGAATCGTCACACATACGGTGAGGTGAGGTTTGGCTCTGCAACAGTTAGTTGTTTTTGGTTCTGAGTCGTAGTCGTAGTCGTACCTCTAAACTTATAAGAAGATAAGTATTTATAATCATGTTGCTACGGTTCCTAACAAACTGGACTAATCCTAATTTACTAACTAACTATCAGATAACTCGGAATCATGAATCTTGAATATTCTTATCTTGAGTCTTCAATCTTCAATCTTGATTCTGGAATCTTCTTATCCATGCCGTAGATATAGAGAGTAAAAGGAATTTAAAACATATTTAAATTCTCTTTAAACTGACTTCTTTAGTCGGGCTGAGTTACAAACCTTAAAACTCATCAAGCTGAGTCCTTCGAGAACAAACTTACCAATATCACAACCAATGTGATTATTCGAACACACGAATAGCTTGGCAATCTGTGAATATCTTGATCACTTTGAACTGAAAAACAGTGATTCAAGAATCGTAACACATATGGTGAGGTGAGGTTTGGCTCTGCAACACTTAGTTGTTTTTGGTTCTGAGTCGTAGTCGTAGTCGTACCTCTAAACTTATAAGAAGATAAGTATTTATAATCATGTTGCTACGGTTCCTAACAAACTGGACTAATCTTAATTTACTAACTAACTATCAGATAACTCGGAATCATGAATCTTGAATATTCTTATCTTGTGTCTTCAATCTTCAATCTTGATTCTGGAATCTTCTTATCCATGCCGTAGATATAGAGAGTAAAAGGAATTTAAAACATATTTAAATTCTCTTTAAACTGACTTCTTTAGTCGGGCTGACTTACACACCTTAAAACTCATCAAGCTGAGTCCTTCGAGAACAAACTTACCAATATCACAACCAATGTGATTATTCGAACACACGAATAGCTTGGCAATCTGTGAATATCTTGATCACTTTGAACTGAAAAACAGAGATTCAAGAATCGTAACACATACGGTGAGGTGAGGTTTGGCTCTGCAACACTTAGTTGTTTTTGGTTTTGAGTCGTAGTCGTAGTCGTACCTCTAAACTTATAAGAAGATAAGTATTTATAATCATGTTGCTACGGTTCCTAACAAACTGGACTAATCCTAATTTGCTAACTAACTATCAGATAACTCGGAATCGTGAATCTTGAATATTCTTATCTTGAGTCTTCAATCTTCAATCTTGATTCTGGAATCTTCTTATCCATGCCGTAGTTATAGAGAGTAAAAGGAATTTAAAACATATTTAAATTCTCTTTAAACTGACTTCTTTAGTCGGGCTGAGTTACAAACCTTAAAACTCATCAAGCTGAGTCCTTCGAGAACAAACTTACAAATATCACAACCAATGTGATTATTCGAACACACGAATAGCTTGGCAATCTGTGAATATCTTGATCACTTTGAACTGAAAAACAGTGATTCAAGAATCGTAACACATACGGTGAGGTGAGGTTTGGCTCTGCAACACTTAGTTGTTTTTGGTTCTGAGTCGTAGTCGTAGTCGTACCTCTAAACTTATAAGAAGATAAGTATTTATAATCATGTTGCTACGGTTCCTAACAAACTGGACTAATCCTAATTTGCAAACTAACTATCAGATAACTCGGAATCGTGAATCTTGAATCTTCTTATCTTGAGTCTTCAATCTTCAATCTTGATTCTGTAATCTTCTTATCCATGCCGTAGATATAGAGAGTAAAAGGAATTTAAAACATATTTAAATTCTCTTTAAACTGACTTCTTTAGTCGGGTTGAGTTACAAACCTTAAAACTCATCAAGCTGAGTCCTTCGAGAACAAACTTACCAATATCACAACCAATGTGATTATTCGAACACACGAATAGCTTGGCAATCTGTGAATATCTTGATCACTTTGAACTGAAAAACAGTGATTCAAGAATCGTAACACATATGGTGAGGTGAGGTTTGGCTCTGCAACACTTAGTTGTTTTTGGTTCTGAGTCGTAGTCGTAGTCGTACCTCTAAACTTATAAGAAGATAAGTATTTATAATCATGTTGCTACGGTTCCTAACAAACTGGACTAATCTTAATTTACTAACTAACTATCAGATAACTCGGAATCATGAATCTTGAATATTCTTATCTTGTGTCTTCAATCTTCAATCTTGATTCTGGAATCTTCTTATCCATGCCGTAGATATAGAGAGTAAAAGGAATTTAAAACATATTTAAATTCTCTTTAAACTGACTTCTTTAGTCGGGCTGACTTACACACCTTAAAACTCATCAAGCTGAGTCCTTCGAGAACAAACTTACCAATATCACAACCAATGTGATTATTCGAACACACGAATAGCTTGGCAATCTGTGAATATCTTGATCACTTTGAACTGAAAAACAGAGATTCAAGAATCGTAACACATACGGTGAGGTGAGGTTTGGCTCTGCAACACTTAGTTGTTTTTGGTTCTGAGTCGTAGTCGTAGTCGTACCTCTAAACTTATAAGAAGATAAGTATTTATAATCATGTTGCTACGGTTCCTAACAAACTGGACTAATCCTAATTTGCTAACTAACTATCAGATAACTCGGAATCGTGAATCTTGAATATTCTTATCTTGAGTCTTCAATCTTCAATCTTGATTCTGGAATCTTCTTATCCATGCCGTAGTTATAGAGAGTAAAAGGAATTTAAAACATATTTAAATTCTCTTTAAACTGACTTCTTTAGTCGGGCTGAGTTACAAACCTTAAAACTCATCAAGCTGAGTCCTTCGAGAACAAACTTACCAATATCACAACCAATGTGATTATTCGAACACACGAATAGCTTGGCAATCTGTGAATATCTTGATCACTTTGAACTGAAAAACAGTGATTCAAGAATCGTAACACATACGGTGAGGTGAGGTTTGGCTCTGCAACACTTAGTTGTTTTTGGTTCTGAGTTGTAGTCGTAGTCGTACCTCTAAACTTATAAGAAGATAAGTATTTATAATCATGTTGCGACGGTTCCTAACAAACTGGACTAATCCTAATTTGCAAACTAACTATCAGATAACTCGTCTTCAATCTTCAATCTTGATTTTGTAATCTTCTTATCCATGCCGTAGAGATAGAGAGTAAAAGGAATTTAAAACATATTTAAATTCTCTTTAAACTGACTTCTTTAGTGGGGCTGAGTTACACACCTTAAAACTCATCAAGCTGAGTCCTTCGAGAACAAACTTACCAATATGACAACCAATGTGATTATTCGAACACACGAATAGCTTGGCAATCTGTGAATATCTTGATCACTTTGAACTGAAAAACAGTGATTCAAGAATCGTCACACATACGGTGAGGTGAGGTTTGGCTCTGCAACAGTTAGTTGTTTTTGGTTCTGAGTCGTAGTCGTAGTCGTACCTCTAAACTTATAAGAAGATAAGTATTTATAATCATGTTGCTACGGTTCCTAACAAACTGGACTAATCCTAATTTACTAACTAACTATCAGATAACTCGGAATCATGAATCTTGAATATTCTTATCTTGAGTCTTCAATCTTCAATCTTGATTCTGGAATCTTCTTATCCATGCCGTAGATATAGAGAGTAAAAGGAATTTAAAACATATTTAAATTCTCTTTAAACTTACTTCTTTAGTCGGGCTGAGTTACAAACCTTAAAACTCATCAAGCTGAGTCCTTCGAGAACAAACTTACCAATATCACAACCAATGTGATTATTCGAACACACGAATAGCTTGGCAATCTGTGAATATCTTGATCACTTTGAACTGAAAAACAGTGATTCAAGAATCGTAACACATATGGTGAGGTGAGGTTTGGCTCTGCAACACTTAGTTGTTTTTGGTTCTGAGTCGTAGTCGTAGTCGTACCTCTAAACTTATAAGAAGATAAGTATTTATAATCATGTTGCTACGGTTCCTAACAAACTGGACTAATCTTAATTTACTAACTAACTATTAGATAACTCGGAATCATGAATCTTGAATCTTCTTATCTTGTGTCTTCAATCTTCAATCTTGATTCTGGAATCTTCTTATCCATGCTGTAGATATAGAGAGTAAAAGGAATTTAAAACATATTTAAATTCTCTTTAAACTGACTTCTTTAGTCGGGCTGAGTTACAAACCTTAAAACTCATCAAGCTGAGTCCTTCGAGAACAAACTTACCAATATCACAACCAATGTGATTATTCGAACACACGAATAGCTTGGCAATCTGTGAATATCTTGATCACTTTGAACTGAAAAACAGTGATTCAAGAATCGTAACACATACGGTGAGGTGAGGTTTGGCTCTGCAACACTTAGTTGTTTTTGGTTCTGAGTCGTAGTCGTAGTCGTACCTCTAAACTTATAAGAAGATAAGTATTTATAATCATGTTGCTACGGTTCCTAACAAACTGGACTAATCCTAATTTGCTAACTAACTATCAGATAACTCGGAATCGTGAATCTTGAATATTCTTATCTTGAGTCTTCAATCTTCAATCTTGATTCTGGAATCTTCTTATCCATGCCGTAGTTATAGAGAGTAAAAGGAATTTAAAACATATTTAAATTCTCTTTAAACTGACTTCTTTAGTCGGGCTGAGTTACAAACCTTAAAACTCATCAAGCTGAGTCCTTCGAGAACAAACTTACCAATATCACAACCAATGTGATTATTCGAACACACGAATAGCTTGGCAATCTGTGAATATCTTGATCACTTTGAACTGAAAAACAGTGATTCAAGAATCGTAACACATACGGTGAGGTGAGGTTTGGCTCTGCAACACTTAGTTGTTTTTGGTTCTGAGTTGTAGTCGTAGTCGTACCTCTAAACTTATAAGAAGATAAGTATTTATAATCATGTTGCGACGGTTCCTAACAAACTGGACTAATCCTAATTTGCAAACTAACTATCAGATAACTCGTCTTCAATCTTCAATCTTGATTTTGTAATCTTCTTATCCATGCCGTAGAGATAGAGAGTAAAAGGAATTTAAAACATATTTAAATTCTCTTTAAACTGACTTCTTTAGTGGGGCTGAGTTACACACCTTAAAACTCATCAAGCTGAGTCCTTCGAGAACAAACTTACCAATATCACAACCAATGTGATTATTCGAACACACGAATAGCTTGGCAATCTGTGAATATCTTGATCACTTTGAACTGAAAAACAGTGATTCAAGAATCGTCACACATACGGTGAGGTGAGGTTTGGCTCTGCAACAGTTAGTTGTTTTTGGTTCTGAGTCGTAGTCGTAGTCGTACCTCTAAACTTATAAGAAGATAAGTATTTATAATCATGTTGCTACGGTTCCTAACAAACTGGACTAATCCTAATTTACTAACTAACTATCAGATAACTCGGAATCATGAATCTTGAATATTCTTATCTTGAGTCTTCAATCTTCAATCTTGATTCTGGAATCTTCTTATCCATGCCGTAGATATAGAGAGTAAAAGGAATTTAAAACATATTTAAATTCTCTTTAAACTTACTTCTTTAGTCGGGCTGAGTTACAAACCTTAAAACTCATCAAGCTGAGTCCTTCGAGAACAAACTTACCAATATCACAACCAATGTGATTATTCGAACACACGAATAGCTTGGCAATCTGTGAATATCTTGATCACTTTGAACTGAAAAACAGTGATTCAAGAATCGTAACACATATGGTGAGGTGAGGTTTGGCTCTGCAACACTTAGTTGTTTTTGGTTCTGAGTCGTAGTCGTAGTCGTACCTCTAAACTTATAAGAAGATAAGTATTTATAATCATGTTGCTACGGTTCCTAACAAACTGGACTAATCTTAATTTACTAACTAACTATTAGATAACTCGGAATCATGAATCTTGAATCTTCTTATCTTGTGTCTTCAATCTTCAATCTTGATTCTGGAATCTTCTTATCCATGCTGTAGATATAGAGAGTAAAAGGAATTTAAAACATATTTAAATTCTCTTTAAACTGACTTCTTTAGTCGGGCTGAGTTACAAACCTTAAAACTCATCAAGCTGAGTCCTTCGAGAACAAACTTACCAATATCACAACCAATGTGATTATTCGAACACACGAATAGCTTGGCAATCTGTGAATATCTTGATCACTTTGAACTGAAAAACAGTGATTCAAGAATCGTAACACATACGGTGAGGTGAGGTTTGGCTCTGCAACACTTAGTTGTTTTTGGTTCTGAGTCGTAGTCGTAGTCGTACCTCTAAACTTATAAGAAGATAAGTATTTATAATCATGTTGCTACGGTTCCTAACAAACTGGACTAATCCTAATTTGCTAACTAACTATCAGATAACTCGGAATCGTGAATCTTGAATATTCTTATCTTGAGTCTTCAATCTTCAATCTTGATTCTGGAATCTTCTTATCCATGCCGTAGTTATAGAGAGTAAAAGGAATTTAAAACATATTTAAATTCTCTTTAAACTGACTTCTTTAGTCGGGCTGAGTTACAAACCTTAAAACTCATCAAGCTGAGTCCTTCGAGAACAAACTTACCAATATCACAACCAATGTGATTATTCGAACACACGAATAGCTTGGCAATCTGTGAATATCTTGATCACTTTGAACTGAAAAACAGTGATTCAAGAATCGTAACACATACGGTGAGGTGAGGTTTGGCTCTGCAACACTTAGTTGTTTTTGGTTCTGAGTTGTAGTCGTAGTCGTACCTCTAAACTTATAAGAAGATAAGTATTTATAATCATGTTGCGACGGTTCCTAACAAACTGGACTAATCCTAATTTGCAAACTAACTATCAGATAACTCGTCTTCAATCTTCAATCTTGATTTTGTAATCTTCTTATCCATGCCGTAGAGATAGAGAGTAAAAGGAATTTAAAACATATTTAAATTCTCTTTAAACTGACTTCTTTAGTGGGGCTGAGTTACACACCTTAAAACTCATCAAGCTGAGTCCTTCGAGAACAAACTTACCAATATCACAACCAATGTGATTATTCGAACACACGAATAGCTTGGCAATCTGTGAATATCTTGATCACTTTGAACTGAAAAACAGTGATTCAAGAATCGTCACACATACGGTGAGGTGAGGTTTGGCTCTGCAACAGTTAGTTGTTTTTGGTTCTGAGTCGTAGTCGTAGTCGTACCTCTAAACTTATAAGAAGATAAGTATTTATAATCATGTTGCTACGGTTCCTAACAAACTGGACTAATCCTAATTTACTAACTAACTATCAGATAACTCGGAATCATGAATCTTGAATATTCTTATCTTGAGTCTTCAATCTTCAATCTTGATTCTGGAATCTTCTTATCCATGCCGTAGATATAGAGAGTAAAAGGAATTTAAAACATATTTAAATTCTCTTTAAACTTACTTCTTTAGTCGGGCTGAGTTACAAACCTTAAAACTCATCAAGCTGAGTCCTTCGAGAACAAACTTACCAATATCACAACCAATGTGATTATTCGAACACACGAATAGCTTGGCAATCTGTGAATATCTTGATCACTTTGAACTGAAAAACAGTGATTCAAGAATCGTAACACATATGGTGAGGTGAGGTTTGGCTCTGCAACACTTAGTTGTTTTTGGTTCTGAGTCGTAGTCGTAGTCGTACCTCTAAACTTATAAGAAGATAAGTATTTATAATCATGTTGCTACGGTTCCTAACAAACTGGACTAATCTTAATTTACTAACTAACTATTAGATAACTCGGAATCATGAATCTTGAATCTTCTTATCTTGTGTCTTCAATCTTCAATCTTGATTCTGGAATCTTCTTATCCATGCTGTAGATATAGAGAGTAAAAGGAATTTAAAACATATTTAAATTCTCTTTAAACTGACTTCTTTAGTCGGGCTGAGTTACAAACCTTAAAACTCATCAAGCTGAGTCCTTCGAGAACAAACTTACCAATATCACAACCAATGTGATTATTCGAACACACGAATAGCTTGGCAATCTGTGAATATCTTGATCACTTTGAACTGAAAAACAGTGATTCAAGAATCGTAACACATACGGTGAGGTGAGGTTTGGCTCTGCAACACTTAGTTGTTTTTGGTTCTGAGTTGTAGTCGTAGTCGTACCTCTAAACTTATAAGAAGATAAGTATTTATAATCATGTTGCGACGGTTCCTAACAAACTGGACTAATCCTAATTTGCAAACTAACTATCAGATAACTCGTCTTCAATCTTCAATCTTGATTTTGTAATCTTCTTATCCATGCCGTAGAGATAGAGAGTAAAAGGAATTTAAAACATATTTAAATTCTCTTTAAACTGACTTCTTTAGTCGGGCTGAGTTACAAACCTTAAAACTCATCAAGCTGAGTCCTTCGAGAACAAACTTACCAATATCACAACCAATGTGATTATTCGAACACACGAATAGCTTGGCAATCTGTGAATATCTTGATCACTTTGAACTGAAAAACAGTGATTCAAGAATCGTAACACATACGGTGAGGTGAGGTTTGGCTCTGCAACACTTAGTTGTTTTTGGTTCTGAGTCGTAGTCGTAGTCGTACCTCTAAACTTATAAGAAGATAAGTATTTATAATCATGTTGCTACGGTTCCTAACAAACTGGACTAATCCTAATTTGCAAACTAACTATCAGATAACTCGGAATCGTGAATCTTGAATCTTCTTATCTTGAGTCTTCAATCTTCAATCTTGATTCTGTAATCTTCTTATCCATGCCGTAGATATAGAGAGTAAAAGGAATTTAAAACATATTTAAATTCTCTTTAAACTGACTTCTTTAGTCGGGTTGAGTTACAAACCTTAAAACTCATCAAGCTGAGTCCTTCGAGAACAAACTTACCAATATCACAACCAATGTGATTATTCGAACACACGAATAGCTTGGCAATCTGTGAATATCTTGATCACTTTGAACTGAAAAACAGTGATTTAAGAATCGTAACACATATGGTGAGGTGAGGTTTGGCTCTGCAACACTTAGTTGTTTTTGGTTCTGAGTCGTAGTCGTAGTCGTACCTCTAAACTTATAAGAAGATAAGTATTTATAATCATGTTGCTACGGTTCCTAACAAACTGGACTAATCTTAATTTACTAACTAACTATCAGATAACTCGGAATCATGAATCTTGAATATTCTTATCTTGTGTCTTCAATCTTCAATCTTGATTCTGGAATCTTCTTATCCATGCCGTAGATATAGAGAGTAAAAGGAATTTAAAACATATTTAAATTCTCTTTAAACTGACTTCTTTAGTCGGGCTGACTTACACACCTTAAAACTCATCAAGCTGAGTCCTTCGAGAACAAACTTACCAATATCACAACCAATGTGATTATTCGAACACACGAATAGCTTGGCAATCTGTGAATATCTTGATCACTTTGAACTGAAAAACAGAGATTCAAGAATCGTAACACATACGGTGAGGTGAGGTTTGGCTCTGCAACACTTAGTTGTTTTTGGTTCTGAGTCGTAGTCGTAGTCGTACCTCTAAACTTATAAGAAGATAAGTATTTATAATCATGTTGCTACGGTTCCTAACAAACTGGACTAATCCTAATTTGCTAACTAACTATCAGATAACTCGGAATCGTGAATCTTGAATATTCTTATCTTGAGTCTTCAATCTTCAATCTTGATTCTGGAATCTTCTTATCCATGCCGTAGTTATAGAGAGTAAAAGGAATTTAAAACATATTTAAATTCTCTTTAAACTGACTTCTTTAGTCGGGCTGAGTTACAAAACTTAAAACTCATCAAGCTGAGTCCTTCGAGAACAAACTTACCAATATCACAACCAATGTGATTATTCGAACACACGAATAGCTTGGCAATCTGTGAATATCTTGATCACTTTGAACTGAAAAACAGTGATTCAAGAATCGTAACACATACGGTGAGGTGAGGTTTGGCTCTGCAACACTTAGTTGTTTTTGGTTCTGAGTTGTAGTCGTAGTCGTACCTCTAAACTTATAAGAAGATAAGTATTTATAATCATGTTGCGACGGTTCCTAACAAACTGGACTAATCCTAATTTGCAAACTAACTATCAGATAACTCGTCTTCAATCTTCAATCTTGATTTTGTAATCTTCTTATCCATGCCGTAGAGATAGAGAGTAAAAGGAATTTAAAACATATTTAAATTCTCTTTAAACTGACTTCTTTAGTGGGGCTGAGTTACACACCTTAAAACTCATCAAGCTGAGTCCTTCGAGAACAAACTTACCAATATCACAACCAATGTGATTATTCGAACACACGAATAGCTTGGCAATCTGTGAATATCTTGATCACTTTGAACTGAAAAACAGTGATTCAAGAATCGTCACACATACGGTGAGGTGAGGTTTGGCTCTGCAACAGTTAGTTGTTTTTGGTTCTGAGTCGTAGTCGTACCTCTAAACTTATAAGAAGATAAGTATTTATAATCATGTTGCTACGGTTCCTAACAAACTGGACTAATCCTAATTTACTAACTAACTATCAGATAACTCGGAATCATGAATCTTGAATATTCTTATCTTGAGTCTTCAATCTTCAATCTTGATTCTGGAATCTTCTTATCCATGCCGTAGATATAGAGAGTAAAAGGAATTTAAAACATATTTAAATTCTCTTTAAACTTACTTCTTTAGTCGGGCTGAGTTACAAACCTTAAAACTCATCAAGCTGAGTCCTTCGAGAACAAACTTACCAATATCACAACCAATGTGATTATTCGAACACACGAATAGCTTGGCAATCTGTGAATATCTTGATCACTTTGAACTGAAAAACAGTGATTCAAGAATCGTAACACATATGGTGAGGTGAGGTTTGGCTCTGCAACACTTAGTTGTTTTTGGTTCTGAGTCGTAGTCGTAGTCGTACCTCTAAACTTATAAGAAGATAAGTATTTATAATCATGTTGCTACGGTTCCTAACAAACTGGACTAATCTTAATTTACTAACTAACTATTAGATAACTCGGAATCATGAATCTTGAATCTTCTTATCTTGTGTCTTCAATCTTCAATCTTGATTCTGGAATCTTCTTATCCATGCTGTAGATATAGAGAGTAAAAGGAATTTAAAACATATTTAAATTCTCTTTAAACTGACTTCTTTAGTCGGGCTGAGTTACAAACCTTAAAACTCATCAAGCTGAGTCCTTCGAGAACAAACTTACCAATATCACAACCAATGTGATTATTCGAACACACGAATAGCTTGGCAATCTGTGAATATCTTGATCACTTTGAACTGAAAAACAGTGATTCAAGAATCGTAACACATACGGTGAGGTGAGGTTTGGCTCTGCAACACTTAGTTGTTTTTGGTTCTGAGTCGTAGTCGTAGTCGTACCTCTAAACTTATAAGAAGATAAGTATTTATAATCATGTTGCTACGGTTCCTAACAAACTGGACTAATCTTAATTTACTAACTAACTATCAGATAACTCGGAATCATGAATCTTGAATATTCTTATCTTGAGTCTTCAATCTTCAATCTTGATTCTGGAATCTTCTTATCCATGCCGTAGATATAGAGAGTAAAAGGAATTTAAAACATATTTAAATTCTCTTTAAACTGACTTCTTTAGTCGGGCTGACTTACACACCTTAAAACTCATCAAGCTGAGTCCTTCGAGAACAAACTTACCAATATCACAACCAATGTGATTATTCGAACACACGAATAGCTTGGCAATCTGTGAATATCTTGATCACTTTGAACTGAAAAACAGAGATTCAAGAATCGTAACACATACGGTGAGGTGAGGTTTGGCTCTGCAACACTTAGTTGTTTTTGGTTCTGAGTCGTAGTCGTAGTCGTACCTCTAAACTTATAAGAAGATAAGTATTTATAATCATGTTGCTACGGTTCCTAACAAACTGGACTAATCCTAATTTGCTAACTAACTATCAGATAACTCGGAATCGTGAATCTTGAATATTCTTATCTTGAGTCTTCAATCTTCAATCTTGATTCTGGAATCTTCTTATCCATGCCGTAGTTATAGAGAGTAAAAGGAATTTAAAACATATTTAAATTCTCTTTAAACTGACTTCTTTAGTTGGGCTGAGTTACAAACCTTAAAACTCATCAAGCTGAGTCCTTCGAGAACAAACTTACCAATATCACAACCAATGTGATTATTCGAACACACGAATAGCTTGGCAATCTGTGAATATCTTGATCACTTTGAACTGAAAAACAGTGATTCAAGAATCGTAACACATATGGTGAGGTGAGGTTTGGCTCTTCAACACTTAGTTGTTTTTGGTTCTGAGTCGTAGTCGTAGTCGTACCTCTAAACTTATAAGAAGATAAGTATTTATAATCATGTTGCTACGGTTCCTAACAAACTGGACTAATCTTAATTTACTAACTAACTATCAGATAACTCGGAATCATGAATCTTGAATCTTCTTATCTTGTGTCTTCAATCTTCAATCTTGATTCTGGAATCTTCTTATCCATGCTGTAGATATAGAGAGTAAAAGGAATTTAAAACATATTTAAATTCTCTTTAAACTGACTTCTTTAGTCGGGCTGAGTTACAAACCTTAAAACTCATCAAGCTGAGTCCTTCGAGAACAAACTTACCAATATCACAACCAATGTGATTATTCGAACACACGAATAGCTTGGCAATCTGTGAATATCTTGATCACTTTGAACTGAAAAACAGTGATTCAAGAATCGTAACACATACGGTGAGGTGAGGTTTGGCTCTGCAACACTTAGTTGTTTTTGGTTCTGAGTCGTAGTCGTAGTCGTACCTCTAAACTTATAAGAAGATAAGTATTTATAATCATGTTGCTACGGTTCCTAACAAACTGGACTAATCTTAATTTACTAACTAACTATCAGATAACTCGGAATCATGAATCTTGAATATTCTTATCTTGAGTCTTCAATCTTCAATCTTGATACTGGAATCTTCTTATCCATGCCGTAGATATAGAGAGTAAAAGGAATTTAAAACATATTTAAATTCTCTTTAAACTGACTTCTTTAGTCGGGCTGACTTACACACCTTAAAACTCATCAAGCTGAGTCCTTCGAGAACAAACTTACCAATATCACAACCAATGTGATTATTCGAACACACGAATAGCTTGGCAATCTGTGAATATCTTGATCACTTTGAACTGAAAAACAGAGATTCAAGAATCGTAACACATACGGTGAGGTGAGGTTTGGCTCTGCAACATTTAGTTGTTTTTGGTTCTGAGTCGTAGTCGTAGTCGTACCTCTAAACTTATAAGAAGATAAGTATTTATAATCATGTTGCTACGGTTCCTAACAAACTGGACTAATCCTAATTTGCTAACTAACTATCAGATAACTCGGAATCATGAATCTTGAATCTTCTTATCTTGAGTCTTCAATCTTCAATCTTGATTCTGGAATCTTCTTATCCATGCCGTAGATATAGAGAGTAAAAGGAATTTAAAACATATTTAAATTCTCTTTAAACTGACTTCTTTAGTCGGGCTGAGTTACAAACCTTAAAACTCATCAAGCTGAGTCCTTCGAGAACAAACTTACCAATATCACAACCAATGTGATTATTCGAACACACGAATAGCTTGGCAATCTGTGAATATCTTGATCACTTTGAACTGAAAAACAGTGATTCAAGAATCGTAACACATACGGTGAGGTGAGGTTTGGCTCTGCAACACTTAGTTGTTTTTGGTTCTGAGTCGTAGTCGTAGTCGTACCTCTAAACTTATAAGAAGATAAGTATTTATAATCATGTTGCTACGGTTCCTAACAAACTGGACTAATCTTAATTTACTAACTAACTATCAGATAACTCGGAATCATGAATCTTGAATATTCTTATCTTGAGTCTTCAATCTTCAATCTTGATTCTGGAATCTTCTTATCCATGCCGTAGATATAGAGAGTAAAAGGAATTTAAAACATATTTAAATTCTCTTTAAACTGACTTCTTTAGTCGGGCTGAGTTACACACCTTAAAACTCATCAAGCTGAGTCCTTCGAGAACAAACTTACCAATATCACAACCAATGTGATTATTCGAACACACGAATAGCTTGGCAATCTGTGAATATCTTGATCACTTTGAACTGAAAAACAGTGATTCAAGAATCGTAACACATACGGTGAGGTGAGGTTTGGCTCTGCAACACTTAGTTGTTTTTGGTTCTGAGTCGTAGTCGTAGTCGTACCTCTAAACTTATAAGAAGATAAGTATTTATAATCATGTTGCTACGGTTCCTAACAAACTGGACTAATCCTAATTTGCTAACTAACTATCAGATAACTCGGAATCGTGAATCTGGAATATTCTTATCTTGAGTCTTCAATCTTCAATCTTGATTCTGGAATCTTCTTATCCATGCCGTAGTTATAGAGAGTAAAAGGAATTTAAAACATATTTAAATTCTCTTTAAACTGACTTCTTTAGTCGGGCTGAGTTACAAACCTTAAAACTCATCAAGCTGAGTCCTTCGAGAACAAACTTACCAATATCACAACCAATGTGATTATTCGAACACATGAATAGCTTGGCAATCTGTGAATATCTTGATCACTTTGAACTGAAAAACTGTGATTCAAGAATCGTAACACATACGGTGAGGTGAGGTTTGGCTCTGCAACACTTAGTTGTTTTTGGTTCTGAGTCGTAGTCGTAGTCGTACCTCTAAACTTATAAGAAGAAAAGTATTTATAATCATGTTGCGACGGTTCCTATCAAACTGGACTAATCCTAATTTGCTAACTAACTATCAGATAACTCGGAATCGTGAATCTTGAATATTCTTATCTTGAGTCTTCATTCTTCAATCTTGATTCTGGAATCTTCTTATCCATGCCGTAGATATAGAGAGTAAAAGGAATTTAAAACATATTTAAATTCTCTTTAAACTGACTTCTTTAGTCGGGCTGAGTTACACACCTTAAAACTCATCAAGCTGAGTCCTTCGAGAACAAACATACCAATATCACAACCAATGTGATTATTCGAACACATGAATAGCTTGGCAATCTGTGAATATCTTGATCACTTTGAACTGAAAAACAGTGATTCAAGAATCGTAACACATACGGTGAGGTGAGGTTTGGCTCTGCAACACTTAGTTGTTTTTGGTTCTGAGTCGTAGTCGTAGTCGTACCTCTAAACTTATAAGAAGAAAAGTATTTATAATCATGTTGCGACGGTTCCTATCAAACTGGACTAATCCTAATTTGCTAACTAACTATCAGATAACTCGGAATCGTGAATCTTGAATATTCTTATCTTGAGTCTTCATTCTTCAATCTTGATTCTGGAATCTTCTTATCCATGCCGTAGATATAGAGAGTAAAAGGAATTTAAAACATATTTAAATTCTCTTTAAACTGACTTCTTTAGTCGGGCTGAGTTACACACCTTAAAACTCATCAAGCTGAGTCCTTCGAGAACAAACATACCAATATCACAACCAATGTGATTATTTGAACACACGAATAGCTTGGCAATCTGTGAATATCTTGATCACTTCGAACTGAAAAACAGTGATTCAAGAATGGTAACACATACGGTGAGGTGAGGTTTGGCTCTACAACACTTAGTTGTTTTTGGTTCTGAGTCGTAGTCGTAGTCGTACCTCTAAACTTATTAGAAGATAAGTGTTTATAATCATGTTGCTACGGTTCCTAACAAACTGGACTAATCCTAATTTGCAAACTAACTATCAGATAACTCGGAATCGTGAATCTTGAATCTTCTTATCTTGAGTCTTCAATCTTCAATCTTGATTCTGGAATCTTCTTATCCATGCCGTAGATATAGAGAGTAAAAGGAATTTAAAACATATTTAAATTCTCTTTAAACTGACTTCTTTAGTCGGGCTGAGTTACACACCTTAAAACTCATCAAACTGAGTCCTTCGAGAACAAACTTACCAATATCACAACCAATGTGATTATTCGAACACACGAATAGCTTGGCAATCTGTGAATATCTTGATCACTTTGAACTGAAAAACAGTGATTCAAGAATCGTAACACATACGGTGAGGTGAGGTTTGGCTCTGCAACACTTAGTTGTTTTTGGTTCTGAGTCGTAGTCGTAGTCGTACCTCTAAACTTATAAGAAGATAAGTATTTATACTCATGTTGCTACGGTTCCTAACAAACTGGACTAATCCTAATTTGGTAACTAACTATCAGATTAACTCGGAATCGTGAATCTTGAATATTCTTATCTTGAGTCTTCAATCTTCAATCTTAATTCTGGAATCTTCTTATCCATGCCGTAGATATAGAGAGTAAAAGGAATTTAAAACATATTTAAATTCTCTTTAAACTGACTTCTTTAGTCGGGCTGAGTTACACACCTTAAAACTCATCAAGCTGAGTCCATCGAGAACAAACATACCAATATCACAACCAACGTTATTATTCGAACACACGAATAGCTTGGCAATCTGTGAATATCTTGATCACTTTGAACTGAAAAACAGTGATTCAAGAATCGTAACACATACGGTGAGGTGAGGTTTGGCTCTTCAACACTTAGTTGTTTTTGGTTCTGAGTCGTAGTCGTAGTCGTACCTCTAAACTTATAAGAAGATAAGTATTTATAATCATGTTGCTACGGTTCCTAACAAACTGGACTAATCCTAATTTGCTAACTAACTATCAGATAACTCGGAATCGTGAATCTTGAATATTCTTATCTTGAGTCTTCAATCTTCAATCTTGATTCTGGAATCTTCTTATCCATGCCGTAGATATAGAGAGTAAAAGGAATTTAAAACATATTTAAATTCTCTTTAAACTGACTTCTTTAGTCGGGCTGAGTTACACACCTTAAAACTCATCAAGCTGAGTCCTTCCAGAACAAACTTACCAATATCACAACCAATGTTATTATTCGAACACACGAATAGCTTGGCAATCTGTGAATATCTTGATCACTTTGAACTGAAAAACAGTGATTCAAGAATCGTAACACATACGGTGAGGTGAGGTTTGGCTCTGCAACAATTAGTTGTTTTTGGTTCTGAGTCGTAGTCGTAGTCGTACCTCTAAACTTATAAGAAGAAAAGTATTTATAATCATGTTGCGACGGTTCCTATCAAACTGGACTAATCCTAATTTGCTAACTAACTATCAGATAACTCGGAATCGTGAATCTTGAATATTCTTATCTTGAGTCTTCATTCTTTAATCTTGATTCTGGAATCTTCTTATCCATGCCGTAGATATAGAGAGTAAAAGGAATTTAAAACATATTTAAATTCTCTTTAAACTGACTTCTTTAGTCGGGCTGAGTTACACACCTTAAAACTCATCAAGCTGAGTCCTTCGAGAACAAACATACCAATATCACAACCAATGTGATTATTTGAACACACGAATAGCTTGGCAATCTGTGAATATCTTGATCACTTTGAACTGAAAAACTGTGATTCAAGAATGGTAACACATACGGTGAGGTGAGGTTTGGCTCTACAACACTTAGTTGTTTTTGGTTCTGAGTCGTAGTCGTAGTCGTACCTCTAAACTTATTAGAAGATAAGTGTTTATAATCATGTTGCTACGGTTCCTAACAAACTGGACTAATCCTAATTTGCAAACTAACTATCAGATAACTCGGAATCGTGAATCTTGAATCTTCTTATCTTGAGTCTTCAATCTTCAATCTTGATTCTGGAATCTTCTTATCCATGCCGTAGATATAGAGAGTACATGGAATTTAAAACATATTTAAATTCTCTTTAAACTGACTTCTTTAGTCGGGCTGAGTTACACACCTTAAAACTCATCAAGCTGAGTCCTTCGAGAACAAACATACCAATATCACAACCAATGTGATTATTCGAACACACGAATAGCTTGGCAATCTGTGAATATCTTGATCACTTCGAACTGAAAAACAGTGATTCAAGAATGGTAACACATACGGTGAGGTGAGGTTTGGCTCTGCAACACTTAGTTGTTTTTGGTTCTGAGTCGTAGTCGTAGTCGTACCTCTAAACTTATAAGAAGATAAGTATTTATAATCATGTTGCTACGGTTCCTAACAAACTGGACTAATCCTAATTTACTAACTAACTATCAGATAACTCGGAATCGTGAATCTTGAATATTCTTATCTTGAGTCTTCAATCTTCAATCTTGATTCTGGAATCTTCTTATCCATGCCGTAGATATAGAGAGTAAAAGGAATTTAAAACATATTTAAATTCTCTTTAAACTGACTTCTTTAGTCGGGCTGAGTTACACACCTTAAAACTCATCAAACTGAGTCCTTCGAGAACAAACTTACCAATATCACAACCAATGTGATTATTCGAACACACGAATAGCTTGGCAATCTGTGAATATCTTGATCACTTTGAACTGAAAAACAGTGATTCAAGAATCGTAACACATACGGTGAGGTGAGGTTTGGCTCTGCAACACTTAGTTGTTTTTGATTCTGAGTCGTAGTCGTACCTCTAAACTTATAAGAAGATAAGTATTTATACTCATGTTGCTACGGTTCCTAACAAACTGGACTAATCCTAATTTGGTAACTAACTATCAGATTAACTCGGAATCGTGAATCTTGAATATTCTTATCTTGAGTCTTCAATCTTCAATCTTAATTCTGGAATCTTCTTATCCATGCCGTAGATATAGAGAGTAAAAGGAATTTAAAACATATTTAAATTCTCTTTAAACTGACTTCTTTAGTCGGGCTGAGTTACACACCTTAAAACTCATCAAGCTGAGTCCATCGAGAACAAACATACCAATATCACAACCAACGTTATTATTCGAACACACGAATAGCTTGGCAATCTGTGAATATCTTGATCACTTTGAACTGAAAAACAGTGATTCAAGAATCGTAACACATACGGTGAGGTGAGGTTTGGCTCTTCAACACTTAGTTGTTTTTGGTTCTGAGTCGTAGTCGTAGTCGTACCTCTAAACTTATAAGAAGATAAGTATTTATAATCATGTTGCTACGGTTCCTAACAAACTGGACTAATCCTAATTTGCTAACTAACTATCAGATAACTCGGAATCGTGAATCTTGAATATTCTTATCTTGAGTCTTCAATCTTCAATCTTGATTCTGGAATCTTCTTATCCATGCCGTAGTTATAGAGAGTAAAAGGAATTTAAAACATATTTAAATTCTCTTTAAACTGACTTCTTTAGTCGGGCTGAGTTACAAACCTTAAAACTCATCAAGCTGAGTCCTTCGAGAACAAACTTACCAATATCACAACCAATGTGATTATTCGAACACATGAATAGCTTGGCAATCTGTGAATATCTTGATCACTTTGAACTGAAAAACAGTGATTCAAGAATCGTAACACATACGGTGAGGTGAGGTTTGGCTCTACAACACTTAGTTGTTTTTGGTTCTGAGTCGTAGTCGTAGTCGTACCTCTAAACTTATAAGAAGAAAAGTATTTATAATCATGTTGCGACGGTTCCTATCAAACTGGACTAATCCTAATTTGCTAACTAACTATCAGATAACTCGGAATCGTGAATCTTGAATATTCTTATCTTGAGTCTTCATTCTTCAATCTTGATTCTGGAATCTTCTTATCCATGCCGTAGATATAGAGAGTAAAAGGAATTTAAAACATATTTAAATTCTCTTTAAACTGACTTCTTTAGTCGGGCTGAGTTACACACCTTAAAACTCATCAAGCTGAGTCCTTCGAGAACAAACATACCAATATCACAACCAATGTGATTATTTGAACACACGAATAGCTTGGCAATCTGTGAATATCTTGATCACTTTGAACTGAAAAACAGTGATTCAAGAATGGTAACACATACGGTGAGGTGAGGTTTGGCTCTACAACACTTAGTTGTTTTTGGTTCTGAGTCGTAGTCGTAGTCGTACCTCTAAACTTATTAGAAGATAAGTGTTTATAATCATGTTGCTACGGTTCCTAACAAACTGGACTAATCCTAATTTGCAAACTAACTATCAGATAACTCGGAATCGTGAATCTTGAATCTTCTTATCTTGAGTCTTCAATCTTCAATCTTGATTCTGGAATCTTCTTATCCATGCCGTAGATATAGAGAGTACATGGAATTTAAAACATATTTAAATTCTCTTTAAACTGACTTCTTTAGTCGGGCTGAGTTACACACCTTAAAACTCATCAAGCTGAGTCCTTCGAGAACAAACATACCAATATCACAACCAATGTGATTATTCGAACACACGAATAGCTTGGCAATCTGTGAATATCTTGATCACTTCGAACTGAAAAACAGTGATTCAAGAATGGTAACACATACGGTGAGGTGAGGTTTGGCTCTGCAACACTTAGTTGTTTTTGGTTCTGAGTCGTAGTCGTAGTCGTACCTCTAAACTTGTAAGAAGATAAGTATTTATAATCATGTTGCTACGGTTCCTAACAAACTGGACTAATCCTAATTTACTAACTAACTATCAGATAACTCGGAATCGTGAATCTTGAATATTCTTATCTTGAGTCTTCAATCTTCAATCTTGATTCTGGAATCTTCTTATCCATGCCGTAGATATAGAGAGTAAAAGGAATTTAAAACATATTTAAATTCTCTTTAAACTGACTTCTTTAGTCGGGCTGAGTTACACACCTTAAAACTCATCAAACTGAGTCCTTCGAGAACAAACTTACCAATATCACAACCAATGTGATTATTCGAACACACGAATAGCTTGGCAATCTGTGAATATCTTGATCACTTTGAACTGAAAAACAGTGATTCAAGAATCGTAACACATACGGTGAGGTGAGGTTTGGCTCTGCAACACTTAGTTGTTTTTGGTTCTGAGTCGTAGTCGTAGTCGTACCTCTAAACTTATAAGAAGATAAGTATTTATACTCATGTTGCTACGGTTCCTAACAAACTGGACTAATCCTAATTTGGTAACTAACTATCAGATTAACTCGGAATCGTGAATCTTGAATATTCTTATCTTGAGTCTTCAATCTTCAATCTTAATTCTGGAATCTTCTTATCCATGCCGTAGATATAGAGAGTAAAAGGAATTTAAAACATATTTAAATTCTCTTTAAACTGACTTCTTTAGTCGGGCTGAGTTACACACCTTAAAACTCATCAAGCTGAGTCCATCGAGAACAAACATACCAATATCACAACCAACGTTATTATTCGAACACACGAATAGCTTGGCAATCTGTGAATATCTTGATCACTTTGAACTGAAAAACAGTGATTCAAGAATCGTAACACATACGGTGAGGTGAGGTTTGGCTCTTCAACACTTAGTTGTTTTTGGTTCTGAGTCGTAGTCGTAGTCGTACCTCTAAACTTATAAGAAGATAAGTATTTATAATCATGTTGCTACGGTTCCTAACAAACTGGACTAATCCTAATTTGCTAACTAACTATCAGATAACTCGGAATCGTGAATCTTGAATATTCTTATCTTGAGTCTTCAATCTTCAATCTTGATTCTGGAATCTTCTTATCCATGCCGTAGATATAGAGAGTAAAAGGAATTTAAAACATATTTAAATTCTCTTTAAACTGACTTCTTTAGTCGGGCTGAGTTACACACCTTAAAACTCATCAAGCTGAGTCCTTCCAGAACAAACTTACCAATATCACAACCAATGTTATTATTCGAACACACGAATAGCTTGGCAATCTGTGAATATCTTGATCACTTTGAACTGAAAAACAGTGATTCAAGAATCGTAACACATACGGTGAGGTGAGGTTTGGCTCTGCAACAATTAGTTGTTTTTGGTTCTGAGTCGTAGTCGTAGTCGTACCTCTAAACTTATAAGAAGATAAGTATTTATAATCATGTTGCTACGGTTCCTAACAAACTGGACTAATCCTAATTTGGTAACTAACTATCAGATTAACTCGGAATCGTGAATCTTGAATATTCTTATCTTGAGTCTTCAATCTTCAATCTTAATTCTGGAATCTTCTTATCCATGCCGTAGATATAGAGAGTAAAAGGAATTTAAAACATATTTAAATTCTCTTTAAACTGACTTCTTTAGTCGTGCTAAGTTACACACCTTAAAACTCATCAAGCTGAGTCCTTCGAGAACAAACTTACCAATATCACAACCAACGTTATTATTCGAACACACGAATAGCTTGGCAATCTGTGAATATCTTGATCACTTTGAACTGAAAAACAGTGATTCAAGAATCGTATCACATACGGTGAGGTGAGGTTTGGCTCTGCAACACTTAGTTGTTTTTGGTTCTGAGTCGTAGTCGTAGTCGTACCTCTAAACTTATAAGAAGATAAGTATTTATAATCATGTTGCTACGGTTCCTAACAAACTAGACTAATCCTAATTTACTAAGTAACTATCAGATAACTCGGAATCGTGAATCTTGAATATTCTTATCTTGAGTCTTCAATCTTCAATCTTGATTCTGGAATCTTCTTATCCATGCCGTAGATATAGAGAGTAAAAGGAATTTAAAACATATTTAAATTCTCTTTAAACTGACTTCTTTAGTCGGGCTGAGTTACACACCTTAAAACTCATCAAGCTGAGTCCTTCCAGAACAAACTTACCAATATCACAACCAATGTTATTATTCGAACACACGAATAGCTTGGCAATCTGTGAATATCTTGATCACTTTGAACTGAAAAACAGTGATTCAAGAATCGTAACACATACGGTGAGGTGAGGTTTGGCTCTGCAACAATTAGTTGTTTTTGGTTCTGAGTCGTAGTCGTAGTCGTACCTCTAAACTTATAAGAAGATAAGTATTTATAATCATGTTGCTACGGTTCCTAACAAACTGGACTAATCCTAATTTGGTAACTAACTATCAGATTAACTCGGAATCGTGAATCTTGAATATTCTTATCTTGAGTCTTCAATCTTCAATCTTAATTCTGGAATCTTCTTATCCATGCCGTAGATATAGAGAGTAAAAGGAATTTAAAACATATTTAAATTCTCTTTAAACTGACTTGTTTAGTCGTGCTAAGTTACACACCTTAAAACTCATCAAGCTGAGTCCTTCGAGAACAAACTTACCAATATCACAACCAACGTTATTATTCGAACACACGAATAGCTTGGCAATCTGTGAATATCTTGATCACTTTGAACTGAAAAACAGTGATTCAAGAATCGTATCACATACGGTGAGGTGAGGTTTGGCTCTGCAACACTTAGTTGTTTTTGGTTCTGAGTCGTAGTCGTAGTCGTACCTCTAAACTTATAAGAAGATAAGTATTTATAATCATGTTGCTACGGTTCCTAACAAACTGGACTAATCCTAATTTACTAACTAACTATCAGATAACTCGGAATCGTGAATCTTGAATATTCTTATCTTGAGTCTTCAATCTTCAATCTTGATTCTGGAATCTTCTTATCCATGCCGTAGATATAGAGAGTAAAAGGAATTTAAAACATATTTAAATTCTCTTTAAACTGACTTCTTTAGTCGTGCTAAGTTACACACCTTAAAACTCATCAAGCTGAGTCCTTCGAGAACAAACTTACCAATATCACAACCAACGTTATTATTCGAACACACAAATAGCTTGGCAATCTGTGAATATCTTGATCACTTTGAACTGAAAAACAGTGATTCAAGAATCGTAACACATACGGTGAGGTGAGGTTTGGCTCTTCAACACTTAGTTGTTTTTGGTTCTGAGTCGTAGTCGTAGTCGTACCTCTAAACTTATAAGAAGATAAGTATTTATAATCATGTTGCTACGGTTCCTAACAAACTGGACTAATCCTAATTTGCTAACTAACTATCAGATAACTCGGAATCGTGAATCTTGAATATTCTTATCTTGAGTCTTCAATCTTCAATCTTGATTCTGGAATCTTCTTATCCATGCCGTAGATATAGAGAGTAAAAGGAATTTAAAACATATTTAAATTCTCTTTAAACTAACTTCTTTAGTCGTGCTAAGTTACACACCTTAAAACTCATCAAGCTGAGTCCTTCGAGAACAAACTTACCAATATCACAACCAACGTTATTATTCGAACACACGAATAGCTTGGCAATCTGTGAATATCTTGATCACTTTGAACTGAAAAACAGTGATTCAAGAATCGTAACACATACGGTGAGGTGAGGTTTGGCTCTGCAACAATTAGTTGTTTTTGGTTTTGAGTCGTAGTCGTAGTCGTACCTCTAAACTTATAAGAAGATAAGTATTTATAATCATGTTGCTACGGTTCCTAACAAACTGGACTAATCCTAATTTGGTAACTAACTATCAGATTAACTCGGAATCGTGAATCTTGAATATTCTTATCTTGAGTCTTCAATCTTCAATCTTAATTCTGGAATCTTCTTATCCATGCCGTAGATATAGAGAGTAAAAGGAATTTAAAACATATTTAAATTCTCTTTAAACTGACTTCTTTAGTCGTGCTAAGTTACACACCTTAAAACTCATCAAGCTGAGTCCTTCGAGAACAAACTTACCAATATCACAACCAACGTTATTATTCGAACACACGAATAGCTTGGCAATCTGTGAATATCTTGATCACTTTGAACTGAAAAACAGTGATTCAAGAATCGTATCACATACGGTGAGGTGAGGTTTGGCTCTGCAACACTTAGTTGTTTTTGGTTCTGAGTCGTAGTCGTAGTCGTACCTCTAAACTTATAAGAAGATAAGTATTTATAATCATGTTGCTACGGTTCCTAACAAACTGGACTAATCCTAATTTACTAACTAACTATCAGATAACTCGGAATCGTGAATCTTGAATATTCTTATCTTGAGTCTTCAATCTTCAATCTTGATTCTGGAATCTTCTTATCCATGCCGTAGATATAGAGAGTAAAAGGAATTTAAAACATATTTAAATTCTCTTTAAACTGACTTCTTTAGTCGTGCTAAGTTACACACCTTAAAACTCATCAAGCTGAGTCCTTCGAGAACAAACTTACCAATATCACAACCAACGTTATTATTCGAACACACGAATAGCTTGGCAATCTGTGAATATCTTGATCACTTTGAACTGAAAAACGGTGATTCAAGAATCGTAACACATACGGTGAGGTGAGGTTTGGCTCTTCAACACTTAGTTGTTTTTGGTTCTGAGTCGTAGTCGTAGTCGTACCTCTAAACTTATAAGAAGATAAGTATTTATAATCATGTTGCTACGGTTCCTAACAAACTGGACTAATCCTAATTTGCTAACTAACTATCAGATAACTCGGAATCGTGAATCTTGAATATTCTTATCTTGAGTCTTCAATCTTCAATCTTGATTCTGGAATCTTCTTATCCATGCCGTAGATATAGAGAGTAAAAGGAATTTAAAACATATTTAAATTCTCTTTAAACTGACTTCTTTAGTCGGGCTGAGTTACACACCTTAAAACTCATCAAGCTGAGTCCTTCCAGAACAAACTTACCAATATCACAACCAATGTTATTATTCGAACACACGAATAGCTTGGCAATCTGTGAATATCTTGATCACTTTGAACTGAAAAACAGTGATTCAAGAATCGTAACACATACGGTGAGGTGAGGTTTGGCTCTGCAACAATTAGTTGTTTTTGGTTCTAAGTCGTAGTCGTAGTCGTACCTCTAAACTTATAAGAAGATAAGTATTTATAATCATGTTGCTACGGTTCCTAACAAACTGGACTAATCCTAATTTGGTAACTAACTATCAGATTAACTCGGAATCGTGAATCTTGAATATTCTTATCTTGAGTCTTCAATCTTCAATCTTAATTCTGGAATCTTCTTATCCATGCCGTAGATATAGAGAGTAAAAGGAATTTAAAACATATTTAAATTCTCTTTAAACTGACTTCTTTAGTCGTGCTAAGTTACACACCTTAAAACTCATCAAGCTGAGTCCTTCGAGAACAAACTTACCAATATCACAACCAACGTTATTATTCGAACACACGAATAGCTTGGCAATCTGTGAATATCTTGATCACTTTGAACTGAAAAACAGTGATTCAAGAATCGTATCACATACGGTGAGGTGAGGTTTGGCTCTGCAACACTTAGTTGTTTTTGGTTCTGAGTCGTAGTCGTAGTCGTACCTCTAAACTTATAAGAAGATAAGTATTTATAATCATGTTGCTACGGTTCCTAACAAACTGGACTAATCCTAATTTACTAACTAACTATCAGATAACTCGGAATCGTGAATCTTGAATATTCTTATCTTGAGTCTTCAATCTTCAATCTTGATTCTGGAATCTTCTTATCCATGCCGTAGATATAGAGAGTAAAAGGAATTTAAAACATATTTAAATTCTCTTTAAACTGACTTCTTTAGTCGTGCTAAGTTACACACCTTAAAACTCATCAAGCTGAGTCCTTCGAGAACAAACTTACCAATATCACAACCAACGTTATTATTCGAACACACGAATAGCTTGGCAATCTGTGAATATCTTGATCACTTTGAACTGAAAAACAGTGATTCAAGAATCGTAACACATACGGTGAGGTGAGGTTTGGCTCTTCAACACTTAGTTGTTTTTGGTTCTGAGTCGTAGTCGTAGTCGTACCTCTAAACTTATAAGAAGATAAGTATTTATAATCATGTTGCTACGGTTCCTAACAAACTGGACTAATCCTAATTTGCTAACTAACTATCAGATAACTCGGAATCGTGAATCTTGAATATTCTTATCTTGAGTCTTCAATCTTCAATCTTGATTCTGGAATCTTCTTATCCATGCCGTAGATATAGAGAGTAAAAGGAATTTAAAACATATTTAAATTCTCTTTAAACTAACTTCTTTAGTCGTGCTAAGTTACACACCTTAAAACTCATCAAGCTGAGTCCTTCGAGAACAAACTTACCAATATCACAACCAACGTTATTATTCGAACACACGAATAGCTTGGCAATCTGTGAATATCTTGATCACTTTGAACTGAAAAACAGTGATTCAAGAATCGTATCACATACGGTGAGGTGAGGTTTGGCTCTGCAACACTTAGTTGTTTTTGGTTCTGAGTCGTAGTCGTAGTCGTACCTCTAAACTTATAAGAAGATAAGTATTTATAATCATGTTGCTACGGTTCCTAACAAACTGGACTAATCCTAATTTACTAACTAACTATCAGATAACTCGGAATCGTGAATCTTGAATATTCTTATCTTGAGTCTTCAATCTTCAATCTTGATTCTGGAATCTTCTTATCCATGCCGTAGATATAGAGAGTAAAAGGAATTTAAAACATATTTAAATTCTCTTTAAACTGACTTCTTTAGTCGTGCTAAGTTACACACCTTAAAACTCATCAAGCTGAGTCCTTCGAGAACAAACTTACCAATATCACAACCAACGTTATTATTCGAACACACGAATAGCTTGGCAATCTGTGAATATCTTGATCACTTTGAACTGAAAAACAGTGATTCAAGAATCGTAACACATACGGTGAGGTGAGGTTTGGCTCTTCAACACTTAGTTGTTTTTGGTTCTGAGTCGTAGTCGTAGTCGTACCTCTAAACTTATAAGAAGATAAGTATTTATAATCATGTTGCTACGGTTCCTAACAAACTGGACTAATCCTAATTTGCTAACTAACTATCAGATAACTCGGAATCGTGAATCTTGAATATTCTTATCTTGAGTCTTCAATCTTCAATCTTGATTCTGGAATCTTCTTATCCATGCCGTAGATATAGAGAGTAAAAGGAATTTAAAACATATTTAAATTCTCTTTAAACTAACTTCTTTAGTCGTGCTAAGTTACACACCTTAAAACTCATCAAGCTGAGTCCTTCGAGAAAAAACTTACCAATATCACAACCAACGTTATTATTCGAACACACGAATAGCTTGGCAATCTGTGAATATCTTGATCACTTTGAACTGAAAAACAGTGATTCAAGAATCGTAACACATACGGTGAGGTGAGGTTTGGCTCTGCAACAATTAGTTGTTTTTGGTTTTGAGTCGTAGTCGTAGTCGTACCTCTAAACTTATAAGAAAATAAGTATTTATAATCATGTTGCTACGGTTCCTAACAAACTGGACTAATCCTAATTTGGTAACTAACTATCAGATTAACTCGGAATCGTGAATCTTGAATATTCTTATCTTGAGTCTTCAATCTTCAATCTTAATTCTGGAATCTTCTTATCCATGCCGTAGATATAGAGAGTAAAAGGAATTTAAAACATATTTAAATTCTCTTTAAACTGACTTCTTTAGTCGTGCTAAGTTACACACCTTAAAACTCATCAAGCTGAGTCCTTCGAGAACAAACTTACCAATATCACAACCAACGTTATTATTCGAACACACGAATAGCTTGGCAATCTGTGAATATCTTGATCACTTTGAACTGAAAAACAGTGATTCAAGAATCGTATCACATACGGTGAGGTGAGGTTTGGCTCTGCAACACTTAGTTGTTTTTGGTTCTGAGTCGTAGTCGTAGTCGTACCTCTAAACTTATAAGAAGATAAGTATTTATAATCATGTTGCTACGGTTCCTAACAAACTGGACTAATCCTAATTTACTAACTAACTATCAGATAACTCGGAATCGTGAATCTTGAATATTCTTATCTTGAGTCTTCAATCTTCAATCTTGATTCTGGAATCTTCTTATCCATGCCGTAGATATAGAGAGTAAAAGGAATTTAAAACATATTTAAATTCTCTTTAAACTGACTTCTTTAGTCGTGCTAAGTTACACACCTTAAAACTCATCAAGCTGAGTCCTTCGAGAACAAACTTACCAATATCACAACCAACGTTATTATTCGAACACACGAATAGCTTGGCAATCTGTGAATATCTTGATCACTTTGAACTGAAAAACGGTGATTCAAGAATCGTAACACATACGGTGAGGTGAGGTTTGGCTCTTCAACACTTAGTTGTTTTTGGTTCTGAGTCGTAGTCGTAGTCGTACCTCTAAACTTATAAGAAGATAAGTATTTATAATCATGTTGCTACGGTTCCTAACAAACTGGACTAATCCTAATTTGCTAACTAACTATCAGATAACTCGGAATCGTGAATCTTGAATATTCTTATCTTGAGTCTTCAATCTTCAATCTTGATTCTGGAATCTTCTTATCCATGCCGTAGATATAGAGAGTAAAAGGAATTTAAAACATATTTAAATTCTCTTTAAACTGACTTCTTTAGTCGGGCTGAGTTACACACCTTAAAACTCATCAAGCTGAGTCCTTCCAGAACAAACTTACCAATATCACAACCAATGTTATTATTCGAACACACGAATAGCTTGGCAATCTGTGAATATCTTGATCACTTTGAACTGAAAAACAGTGATTCAAGAATCGTAACACATACGGTGAGGTGAGGTTTGGCTCTGCACCAATTAGTTGTTTTTGGTTCTGAGTCGTAGTCGTAGTCGTACCTCTAAACTTATAAGAAGATAAGTATTTATAATCATGTTGCTACGGTTCCTAACAAACTGGACTAATCCTAATTTGGTAACTAACTATCAGATTAACTCGGAATCGTGAATCTTGAATATTCTTATCTTGAGTCTTCAATCTTCAATCTTAATTCTGGAATCTTCTTATCCATGCCGTAGATATAGAGAGTAAAAGGAATTTAAAACATATTTAAATTCTCTTTAAACTGACTTCTTTAGTCGTGCTAAGTTACACACCTTAAAACTCATCAAGCTGAGTCCTTCGAGAACAAACTTACCAATATCACAACCAACGTTATTATTCGAACACACGAATAGCTTGGCAATCTGTGAATATCTTGATCACTTTGAACTGAAAAACAGTGATTCAAGAATCGTAACACATACGGTGAGGTGAGGTTTGGCTCTGCAACAATTAGTTGTTTTTGGTTTTGAGTCGTAGTCGTAGTCGTACCTCTAAACTTATAAGAAGATAAGTATTTATAATCATGTTGCTACGGTTCCTAACAAACTGGACTAATCCTAATTTGGTAACTAACTATCAGATTAACTCGGAATCGTGAATCTTGAATATTCTTATCTTGAGTCTTCAATCTTCAATCTTAATTCTGGAATCTTCTTATCCATGCCGTAGATATAGAGAGTAAAAGGAATTTAAAACATATTTAAATTCTCTTTAAACTGACTTCTTTAGTCGTGCTAAGTTACACACCTTAAAACTCATCAAGCTGAGTCCTTCGAGAACAAACTTACCAATATCACAACCAACGTTATTATTCGAACACACGAATAGCTTGGCAATCTGTGAATATCTTGATCACTTTGAACTGAAAAACAGTGATTCAAGAATCGTATCACATACGGTGAGGTGAGGTTTGGCTCTGCAACACTTAGTTGTTTTTGGTTCTGAGTCGTAGTCGTAGTCGTACCTCTAAACTTATAAGAAGATAAGTATTTATAATCATGTTGCTACGGTTCCTAACAAACTGGACTAATCCTAATTTACTAACTAACTATCAGATAACTCGGAATCGTGAATCTTGAATATTCTTATCTTGAGTCTTCAATCTTCAATCTTGATTCTGGAATCTTCTTATCCATGCCGTAGATATAGAGAGTAAAAGGAATTTAAAACATATTTAAATTCTCTTTAAACTGACTTCTTTAGTCGTGCTAAGTTACACACCTTAAAACTCATCAAGCTGAGTCCTTCGAGAACAAACTTACCAATATCACAACCAACGTTATTATTCGAACACACGAATAGCTTGGCAATCTGTGAATATCTTGATCACTTTGAACTGAAAAACAGTGATTCAAGAATCGTAACACATACGGTGAGGTGAGGTTTGGCTCTTCAACACTTAGTTGTTTTTGGTTCTGAGTCGTAGTCGTAGTCGTACCTCTAAACTTATAAGAAGATAAGTATTTATAATCATGTTGCTACGGTTCCTAACAAACTGGACTAATCCTAATTTGCTAACTAACTATCAGATAACTCGGAATCGTGAATCTTGAATATTCTTATCTTGAGTCTTCAATCTTCAATCTTGATTCTGGAATCTTCTTATCCATGCCGTAGATATAGAGAGTAAAAGGAATTTAAAACATATTTAAATTCTCTTTAAACTAACTTCTTTAGTCGTGCTAAGTTACACACCTTAAAACTCATCAAGCTGAGTCCTTCGAGAACAAACTTACCAATATCACAACCAACGTTATTATTCGAACACACGAATAGCTTGGCAATCTGTGAATATCTTGATCACTTTGAACTGAAAAACAGTGATTCAAGAATCGTAACACATACGGTGAGGTGAGGTTTGGCTCTGCAACAATTAGTTGTTTTTGGTTTTGAGTCGTAGTCGTAGTCGTACCTCTAAACTTATAAGAAGATAAGTATTTATAATCATGTTGCTACGGTTCCTAACAAACTGGACTAATCCTAATTTGGTAACTAACTATCAGATTAACTCGGAATCGTGAATCATGAATATTCTTATCTTGAGTCTTCAATCTTCAATCTTAATTCTGGAATCTTCTTATCCATGCCGTAGATATAGAGAGTAAAAGGAATTTAAAACATATTTAAATTCTCTTTAAACTGACTTCTTTAGTCGTGCTAAGTTACACACCTTAAAACTCATCAAGCTGAGTCCTTCGAGAACAAACTTACCAATATCACAACCAACGTTATTATTCGAACACACGAATAGCTTGGCAATCTGTGAATATCTTGATCACTTTGAACTGAAAAACAGTGATTCAAGAATCGTATCACATACGGTGAGGTGAGGTTTGGCTCTGCAACACTTAGTTGTTTTTGGTTCTGAGTCGTAGTCGTAGTCGTACCTCTAAACTTATAAGAAGATAAGTATTTATAATCATGTTGCTACGGTTCCTAACAAACTGGACTAATCCTAATTTACTAACTAACTATCAGATAACTCGGAATCGTGAATCTTGAATATTCTTATCTTGAGTCTTCAATCTTCAATCTTGATTCTGGAATCTTCTTATCCATGCCGTAGATATAGAGAGTAAAAGGAATTTAAAACATATTTAAATTCTCTTTAAACTGACTTCTTTAGTCGTGCTAAGTTACACACCTTAAAACTCATCAAGCTGAGTCCTTCGAGAACAAACTTACCAATATCACAACCAACGTTATTATTCGAACACACGAATAGCTTGGCAATCTGTGAATATCTTGATCACTTTGAACTGAAAAACGGTGATTCAAGAATCGTAACACATACGGTGAGGTGAGGTTTGGCTCTTCAACACTTAGTTGTTTTTGGTTCTGAGTCGTAGTCGTAGTCGTACCTCTAAACTTATAAGAAGATAAGTATTTATAATCATGTTGCTACGGTTCCTAACAAACTGGACTAATCCTAATTTGCTAACTAACTATCAGATAACTCGGAATCGTGAGTCTTGAATATTCTTATCTTGAGTCTTCAATCTTCAATCTTGATTCTGGAATCTTCTTATCCATGCCGTAGATATAGAGAGTAAAAGGAATTTAAAACATATTTAAATTCTCTTTAAACTGACTTCTTTAGTCGGGCTGAGTTACACACCTTAAAACTCATCAAGCTGAGTCCTTCCAGAACAAACTTACCAATATCACAACCAATGTTATTATTCGAACACACGAATAGCTTGGCAATCTGTGCATATCTTGATCACTTTGAACTGAAAAACAGTGATTCAAGAATCGTAACACATACGGTGAGGTGAGGTTTGGCTCTGCAACAATTAGTTGTTTTTGGTTCTGAGTCGTAGTCGTAGTCGTACCTCTAAACTTATAAGAAGATAAGTATTTATAATCATGTTGCTACGGTTCCTAACAAACTGGACTAATCCTAATTTGGTAACTAACTATAAGATTAACTCGGAATCGTGAATCTTGAATATTCTTATCTTGAGTCTTCAATCTTCAATCTTAATTCTGGAATCTTCTTATCCATGCCGTAGATATAGAGAGTAAAAGGAATTTAAAACATATTTAAATTCTCTTTAAACTGACTTCTTTAGTCGTGCTAAGTTACACACCTTAAAACTCATCAAGCTGAGTCCTTCGAGAACAAACTTACCAATATCACAACCAACGTTATTATTCGAACACACGAATAGCTTGGCAATCTGTGAATATCTTGATCACTTTGAACTGAAAAACAGTGATTCAAGAATCGTAACACATACGGTGAGGTGAGGTTTGGCTCTGCAACAATTAGTTGTTTTTGGTTTTGAGTCGTAGTCGTAGTCGTACCTCTAAACTTATAAGAAGATAAGTATTTATAATCATGTTGCTACGGTTCCTAACAAACTGGACTAATCCTAATTTGGTAACTAACTATCAGATTAACTCGGAATCGTGAATCTTGAATATTCTTATCTTGAGTCTTCAATCTTCAATCTTAATTCTGGAATCTTCTTATCCATGCCGTAGATATAGAGAGTAAAAGGAATTTAAAACATATTTAAATTCTCTTTAAACTGACTTCTTTAGTCGTGCTAAGTTACACACCTTAAAACTCATCAAGCTGAGTCCTTCGAGAACAAACTTACCAATATCACAACCAACGTTATTATTCGAACACACGAATAGCTTGGCAATCTGTGAATATCTTGATCACTTTGAACTGAAAAACAGTGATTCAAGAATCGTATCACATACGGTGAGGTGAGGTTTGGCTCTGCAACACTTAGTTGTTTTTGGTTCTGAGTCGTAGTCGTAGTCGTACCTCTAAACTTATAAGAAGATAAGTATTTATAATCATGTTGCTACGGTTCCTAACAAACTGGACTAATCCTAATTTACTAACTAACTATCAGATAACTCGGAATCGTGAATCTTGAATATTCTTATCTTGAGTCTTCAATCTTCAATCTTGATTCTGGAATCTTCTTATCCATGCCGTAGATATAGAGAGTAAAAGGAATTTAAAACATATTTAAATTCTCTTTAAACTGACTTCTTTAGTCGTGCTAAGTTACACACCTTAAAACTCATCAAGCTGAGTCCTTCGAGAACAAACTTACCAATATCACAACCAACGTTATTATTCGAACACACGAATAGCTTGGCAATCTGTGAATATCTTGATCACTTTGAACTGAAAAACGGTGATTCAAGAATCGTAACACATACGGTGAGGTGAGGTTTGGCTCTTCAACACTTAGTTGTTTTTGGTTCTGAGTCGTAGTCGTAGTCGTACCTCTAAACTTATAAGAAGATAAGTATTTATAATCATGTTGCTACGGTTCCTAACAAACTGGACTAATCCTAATTTGCTAACTAACTATCAGATAACTCGGAATCGTGAATCTTGAATATTCTTATCTTGAGTCTTCAATCTTCAATCTTGATTCTGGAATCTTCTTATCCATGCCGTAGATATAGAGAGTAAAAGGAATTTAAAACATATTTAAATTCTCTTTAAACTGACTTCTTTAGTCGGGCTGAGTTACACACCTTAAAACTCATCAAGCTGAGTCCTTCCAGAACAAACTTACCAATATCACAACCAATGTTATTATTCGAACACACGAATAGCTTGGCAATCTGTGAATATCTTGATCACTTTGAACTGAAAAACAGTGATTCAAGAATCGTAACACATACGGTGAGGTGAGGTTTGGCTCTGCAACAATTAGTTGTTTTTGGTTCTGAGTCGTAGTCGTAGTCGTACCTCTAAACTTATAAGAAGATAAGTATTTATAATCATGTTGCTACGGTTCCTAACAAACTGGACTAATCCTAATTTGGTAACTAACTATCAGATTAACTCGGAATCGTGAATCTTGAATATTCTTATCTTGAGTCTTCAATCTTCAATCTTAATTCTGGAATCTTCTTATCCATGCCGTAGATATAGAGAGTAAAAGGAATTTAAAACATATTTAAATTCTCTTTAAACTGACTTCTTTAGTCGTGCTAAGTTACACACCTTAAAACTCATCAAGCTGAGTCCTTCGAGAACAAACTTACCAATATCACAACCAACGTTATTATTCGAACACACGAATAGCTTGGCAATCTGTGAATATCTTGATCACTTTGAACTGAAAAACAGTGATTCAAGAATCGTATCACATACGGTGAGGTGAGGTTTGGCTCTGCAACACTTAGTTGTTTTTGGTTCTGAGTCGTAGTCGTAGTCGTACCTCTAAACTTATAAGAAGATAAGTATTTATAATCATGTTGCTACGGTTCCTAACAAACTGGACTAATCCTAATTTACTAACTAACTATCAGATAACTCGGAATCGTGAATCTTGAATATTCTTATCTTGAGTCTTCAATCTTCAATCTTGATTCTGGAATCTTCTTATCCATGCCGTAGATATAGAGAGTAAAAGGAATTTAAAACATATTTAAATTCTCTTTAAACTGACTTCTTTAGTCGGGCTGAGTTACACACCTTAAAACTCATCAAGCTGAGTCCTTCGAGAACAAACTTACCAATTTCACAACCAACGTTATTATTCGAACACACGAATAGCTTGGCAATCTGTGAATATCTTGATCACTTTGAACTGAAAAACGGTGATTCAAGAATCGTAACACATACGGTGAGGTGAGGTTTGGCTCTTCAACACTTAGTTGTTTTTGGTTCTGAGTCGTAGTCGTAGTCGTACCTCTAAACTTATAAGAAGATAAGTATTTATAATCATGTTGCTACGGTTCCTAACAAACTGGACTAATCCTAATTTGCTAACTAACTATCAGATAACTCGGAATCGTGAATCTTGAATATTCTTATCTTGAGTCTTCAATCTTCAATCTTGATTCTGGAATCTTCTTATCCATGCCGTAGATATAGAGAGTAAAAGGAATTTAAAACATATTTAAATTCTCTTTAAACTGACTTCTTTAGTCGGGCTGAGTTACACACCTTAAAACTCATCAAGCTGAGTCCTTCCAGAACAAACTTACCAATATCACAACCAATGTTATTATTCGAACACACGAATAGCTTGGCAATCTGTGAATATCTTGATCACTTTGAACTGAAAAACAGTGATTCAAGAATCGTAACACATACGGTGAGGTGAGGTTTGGCTCTGCAACAATTAGTTGTTTTTGGTTCTGAGTCGTAGTCGTAGTCGTACCTCTAAACTTATAAGAAGATAAGTATTTATAATCATGTTGCTACGGTTCCTAACAAACTGGACTAATCCTAATTTGGTAACTAACTATCAGATTAACTCGGAATCGTGAATCTTGAATATTCTTATCTTGAGTCTTCAATCTTCAATCTTAATTCTGGAATCTTCTTATCCATGCCGTAGATATAGAGAGTAAAAGGAATTTAAAACATATTTAAATTCTCTTTAAACTGACTTCTTTAGTCGTGCTAAGTTACACACCTTAAAACTCATCAAGCTGAGTCCTTCGAGAACAAACTTACCAATATCACAACCAACGTTATTATTCGAACACACGAATAGCTTGGCAATCTGTGAATATCTTGATCACTTTGAACTGAAAAACAGTGATTCAAGAATCGTATCACATACGGTGAGGTGAGGTTTGGCTCTGCAACACTTAGTTGTTTTTGGTTCTGAGTCGTAGTCGTAGTCGTACCTCTAAACTTATAAGAAGATAAGTATTTATAATCATGTTGCTACGGTTCCTAACAAACTGGACTAATCCTAATTTACTAACTAAGTATCAGATAACTCGGAATCGTGAATCTTGAATATTCTTATCTTGAGTCATCAATCTTCAATCTTGATTCTGGAATCTTCTTATCCATGCCGTAGATATAGAGAGTAAAAGGAATTTAAAACATATTTAAATTCTCTTTAAACTGACTTCTTTAGTCGTGCTAAGTTACACACCTTAAAACTCATCAAGCTGAGTCCTTCGAGAACAAACTTACCAATATCACAACCAACGTTATTATTCGAACACACGAATAGCTTGGCAATCTGTGAATATCTTGATCACTTTGAACTGAAAAACAGTGATTCAAGAATCGTAACACATACGGTGAGGTGAGGTTTGGCTCTTCAACACTTAGTTGTTTTTGGTTCTGAGTCGTAGTCGTAGTCGTACCTCTAAACTTATAAGAAGATAAGTATTTATAATCATGTTGCTACGGTTCCTAACAAACTGGACTAATCCTAATTTGCTAACTAACTATCAGATAACTCGGAATCGTGAATCTTGAATATTCTTATCTTGAGTCTTCAATCTTCAATCTTGATTCTGGAATCTTCTTATCCATGCCGTAGATATAGAGAGTAAAAGGAATTTAAAACATATTTAAATTCTCTTTAAACTGACTTCTTTAGTCGTGCTAAGTTACACACCTTAAAACTCATCAAGCTGAGTCCTTCGAGAACAAACTTACCAATATCACAACCAACGTTATTATTCGAACACACGAATAGCTTGGCAATCTGTGAATATCTTGATCACTTTGAACTGAAAAACAGTGATTCAAGAATCGTATCACATACGGTGAGGTGAGGTTTGGCTCTGCAACACTTAGTTGTTTTTGGTTCTGAGTCGTAGTCGTAGTCGTACCTCTAAACTTATAAGAAGATAAGTATTTATAATCATGTTGCTACGGTTCCTAACAAACTGGACTAATCCTAATTTGCTAACTAACTATCAGATAACTCGGAATCGTGAATCTTGAATATTCTTATCTTGAGTCTTCAATCTTCAATCTTGATTCTGGAATCTTCTTATCCATGCCGTAGATATAGAGAGTAAAAGGAATTTAAAACATATTTAAATTCTCTTTAAACTGACTTCTTTAGTCGGGCTGAGTTACACACCTTAAAACTCATCAAGCTGAGTCCTTCCAGAACAAACTTACCAATATCACAACCAATGTTATTATTCGAACACACGAATAGCTTGGCAATCTGTGAATATCTTGATCACTTTGAACTGAAAAACAGTGATTCAAGAATCGTAACACATACGGTGAGGTGAGGTTTGCCTCTGCAATAATTAGTTGTTTTTGGTTCTGAGTCGTAGTCGTAGTCGTACCTCTAAACTTATAAGAAGATAAGTATTTATAATCATGTTTCTACGGTTCCTAACAAACTGGACTAATCCTAATTTGGTAACTAACTATCAGATTAACTCGGAATCGTGAATCTTGAATATTCTTATCTTGAGTCTTCAATCTTCAATCTTAATTCTGGAATCTTCTTATCCATGCCGTAGATATAGAGAGTAAAAGGAATTTAAAACATATTTAAATTCTCTTTAAACTGACTTCTTTAGTCGTGCTAAGTTACACACCTTAAAACTCATCAAGCTGAGTCCTTCGAGAACAAACTTACCAATATCACAACCAACGTTATTATTCGAACACACGAATAGCTTGGCAATCTGTGAATATCTTGATCACTTTGAACTGAAAAACAGTGATTCAAGAATCGTATCACATACGGTGAGGTGAGGTTTGGCTCTGCAACACTTAGTTGTTTTTGGTTCTGAGTCGTAGTCGTAGTCGTACCTCTAAACTTATAAGAAGATAAGTATTTATAATCATGTTGCTACGGTTCCTAACAAACTGGACTAATCCTAATTTGCTAACTAACTATCAGATAACTCGGAATCGTGAATCTTGAATATTCTTATCTTGAGTCTTCAATCTTCAATCTTGATTCTGGAATCTTCTTATCCATGCCGTAGATATAGAGAGTAAAAGGAATTTAAAACATATTTAAATTCTCTTTAAACTGACTTCTTTAGTCGGGCTGAGTTACACACCTTAAAACTCATCAAGCTGAGTCCTTCCAGAACAAACTTACCAATATCACAACCAATGTTATTATTCGAACACACGAATAGCTTGGCAATCTGTGAATATCTTGATCACTTTGAACTGAAAAACAGTGATTCAAGAATCGTAACACATACGGTGAGGTGAGGTTTGGCTCTGCAATAATTAGTTGTTTTTGGTTCTGAGTCGTAGTCGTAGTCGTACCTCTAAACTTATAAGAAGATAAGTATTTATAATCATGTTTCTACGGTTCCTAACAAACTGGACTAATCCTAATTTGGTAACTAACTATCAGATTAACTCGGAATCGTGAATCTTGAATATTCTTATCTTGAGTCTTCAATCTTCAATCTTAATTCTGGAATCTTCTTATCCATGCCGTAGATATAGAGAGTAAAAGGAATTTAAAACATATTTAAATTCTCTTTAAACTGACTTCTTTAGTCGTGCTAAGTTACACACCTTAAAACTCATCAAGCTGAGTCCTTCGAGAACAAACTTACCAATATCACAACCAACGTTATTATTCGAACACACGAATAGCTTGGCAATCTGTGAATATCTTGATCACTTTGAACTGAAAAACAGTGATTCAAGAATCGTATCACATACGGTGAGGTGAGGTTTGGCTCTGCAACACTTAGTTGTTTTTGGTTCTGAGTCGTAGTCGTAGTCGTACCTCTAAACTTATAAGAAGATAAGTATTTATAATCATGTTGCTACGGTTCCTAACAAACTGGACTAATCCTAATTTACTAACTAACTATCAGATAACTCGGAATCGTGAATCTTGAATATTCTTATCTTGAGTCTTCAATCTTCAATCTTGATTCTGGAATCTTCTTATCCATGCCGTAGATATAGAGAGTAAAAGGAATTTAAAACATATTTAAATTCTCTTTAAACTGACTTCTTTAGTCGGGCTGACTTACACACCTTAAAACTCATCAAGCTGAGTCCTTCGAGAACAAACTTACCAATATCACAACCAATGTGATTATTCGAACACACGAATAGCTTGGCAATCTGTGAATATCTTGATCACTTTGAACTGAAAAACAGAGATTCAAGAATCGTAACACATACGGTGAGGTGAGGTTTGGCTCTGCAACACTTAGTTGTTTTTGGTTCTGAGTCGTAGTCGTAGTCCTACCTCTAAACTTATAAGAAGATAAGTATTTATAATCATGTTGCTACGGTTCCTAACAAACTGGACTAATCCTAATTTACTAACTAACTATCAGATAACTCGGAATCGTGAACCTTGAATATTCTTATCTTGAGTCTTCAATCTTCAATATTGATTCTGGAATCTTCTTATCCATGCCGTAGATATAGAGAGTAAAAGGAATTTAAAACATATTTAAATTCTCTTTAAACTGACTTCTTTAGTCGGGCTGAGTTACAAACCTTAAAACTCATCAAGCTGAGTCCTTCGAGAACAAACTTACCAATATCACAACCAATGTGATTATTCGAACACACGAATAGCTTGGCAATCTGTGAATATCTTGATCACTTTGAACTGAAAAACAGTGATTCAAGAATCGTAACACATACGGTGAGGTGAGGTTTGGCTCTGCAACACTTAGTTGTTTTTGGTTCTGAGTCGTAGTCGTACCTCTAAACTTATAAGAAGATAAGTATTTATAATCATGTTCCTACGGTTCCTAACAAACTGGACTAATCCTAATTTACTAACTAACTATCAGATAACTCGGAATCGTGAATCTTGAATATTCTTATCTTGAGTCTTCAATCTTCAATATTGATTCTGGAATCTTCTTATCCATGCCGTAGATATAGAGAGTAAAAGGAATTTAAAACATATTTAAATTCTCTTTAAACTGACTTCTTTAGTCGGGCTGAGTTACAAACCTTAAAACTCATCAAGCTGAGTCCTTCGAGAACAAACTTACCAATATCACAACCAATGTGATTATTCGAACACACGAATAGCTTGGCAATCTGTGAATATCTTGATCACTTTGAACTGAAAAACAGTGATTCAAGAATCGTAACACATACGGTGAGGTGAGGTTTGGCTCTGCAACACTTAGTTGTTTTTGGTTCTGAGTCGTAGTCGTACCTCTAAACTTATAAGAAGATAAGTATTTATAATCATGTTCCTACGGTTCCTAACAAACTGGACTAATCCTAATTTGCTAACTAACTATCAGATAACTCGGAATCGTGAATCTTGAATATTCTTATCTGAGTCTTCAATCTTCAATCTTGATTCTGGAATCTTCTTATCCATGCCGTAGATATAGAGAGTAAAAGGAATTTAAAACATATTTAAATTCTCTTTAAACTGACTTCTTTAGTCGGGCTGAGTTACACACCTTAAAACTCATCAAGCTGAGTCCTTCGAGAACAAACTTACCAATATCACAACAAACGTTATTATTCGAAGACACAAATAGCTTGGCAATCTGTGAATATCTTGATCACTTTGAACTGAAAAACAGAGATTCAAGAATCGTAACACATACGGTGAGGTGAGGTTTGGCTCTGCAACACTTAGTTGTTTTTGGTTCTGAGTCGTAGTCGTAGTCCTACCTCTAAACTTATAAGAAGATAAGTATTTATAATCATGTTGCTACGGTTCCTAACAAACTGGACTAATCCTAATTTACTAACTAACTATCAGATAACTCGGAATCGTGAATCTTGAATATTCTTATCTTGAGTCTTCAATCTTCAATATTGATTCTGGAATCTTCTTATCCATGCCGTAGATATAGAGAGTAAAAGGAATTTAAAACATATTTAAATTCTCTTTAAACTGACTTCTTTAGTCGGGCTGAGTTACAAACCTTAAAACTCATCAAGCTGAGTCCTTCGAGAACAAACTTACCAATATCACAACCAATGTGATTATTCGAACACACGAATAGCTTGGCAATCTGTGAATATCTTGATCACTTTGAACTGAAAAACAGTGATTCAAGAATCGTAACACATACGGTGAGGTGAGGTTTGGCTCTGCAACACTTAGTTGTTTTTGGTTCTGAGTCGTAGTCGTACCTCTAAACTTATAAGAAGATAAGTATTTATAATCATGTTCCTACGGTTCCTAACAAACTGGACTAATCCTAATTTGCTAACTAACTATCAGATAACTCGGAATCGTGAATCTTGAATATTCTTATCTGAGTCTTCAATCTTCAATCTTGATTCTGGAATCTTCTTATCCATGCCGTAGATATAGAGAGTAAAAGGAATTTAAAACATATTTAAATTCTCTTTAAACTGACTTCTTTAGTCGGGCTGAGTTACACACCTTAAAACTCATCAAGCTGAGTCCTTCGAGAACAAACTTACCAATATCACAACAAACGTTATTATTCGAAGACACAAATAGCTTGGCAATCTGTGAATATCTTGATCACTTTGAACTGAAAAACAGTGATTCAAGAATCGTAACACATACGGTGAGGTGAGGTTTGGCCCTGCAACACTTAGTTGTTTATGGTTCTGAGTCGTAGTCGTAGTCGTACCTCTAAACTTATAAGAAGATAAGTATTTATAATCATGTTGCTACGGTTCCTAACAAACTGGACTAATCCTAATTTGCTAACTAACTATCAGATTAACTCGGAATCGTAAATCTTGAATATTCTTATCTGAGTCTTCAATCTTCAATCTTAATTCTGGAATCTTCTTATCCATGCCGTAGATATAGAGAGTAAAAGGAATTTAAAACATATTTAAATTCTCTTTAAACTGACTTCTTTAGTCGGGCTTAGTTACACACCTTAAAACTCATCAAGCTGAGTCCTTCGAGAACAAACTTACCAATATCACAACCAACGTTATTATTCGAACACACGAATAGCTTGGCAATCTGTGAATATCTTGATCACTTTGAACTGAAAAACAGTGATTCAAGAATCGTAACACATACGGTGAGGTGAGGTTTGGCTCTGCAACACTTAGTTGTTTTTGGTTGTGAGTCGTAGTCGTAGTCGTACCTCTAAACTTATAAGAAGATAAGTATTTATAATCATGTTGCTACGGTTCCTAACAAACTGGACTAATCCTAATTTGGTAACTAACTATCAGATTAACTCGGAATCGTGAATCTTGAATATTCTTATCTTGAGTCTTCTATCTTCAATCTTAATTCTGGAATCTTCTTATCCATGCCGTAGATATAGAGAGTAAAAGGAATTTAAAACATATTTAAATTCTCTTTAAACTGACTTCTTTAGTCGTGCTAAGTTACACACCTTAAAACTCATCAAGCTGAGTCCTTCGATAACAAACTTACCAATATCACAACCAACGTTATTATTCGAACACACGAATAGCTTGGCAATCTGTGAATATCTTGATCACTTTGAACTGAAAAACAGTGATTCAAGAATCGTAACACATACGGTGAGGTGAGGTTTGGCTCTGCAACACTTAGTTGTTTTTGGTTCTGAGTCGTAGTCGTACCTCTAAACTTATAAGAAGATAAGTATTTATAATCATGTTCCTACGGTTCCTAACAAACTGGACTAATCCTAATTTGCTAACTAACTATCAGATAACTCGGAATCGTGAATCTTGAATATTCTTATCTGAGTCTTCAATCTTCAATCTTGATTCTGGAATCTTCTTATCCATGCCGTAGATATAGAGAGTAAAAGGAATTTAAAACATATTTAAATTCTCTTTAAACTGACTTCTTTAGTCGGGCTGAGTTACACACCTTAAAACTCATCAAGCTGAGTCCTTCGAGAACAAACTTACCAATATCACAACAAACGTTATTATTCGAAGACACAAATAGCTTGGCAATCTGTGAATATCTTGATCACTTTGAACTGAAAAACAGTGATTCAAGAATCGTAACACATACGGTGAGGTGAGGTTTGGCCCTGCAACACTTAGTTGTTTATGGTTCTGAGTCGTAGTCGTAGTCGTACCTCTAAACTTATAAGAAGATAAGTATTTATAATCATGTTGCTACGGTTCCTAACAAACTGGACTAATCCTAATTTGCTAACTAACTATCAGATTAACTCGGAATCGTAAATCTTGAATATTCTTATCTGAGTCTTCAATCTTCAATCTTAATTCTGGAATCTTCTTATCCATGCCGTAGATATAGAGAGTAAAAGGAATTTAAAACATATTTAAATTCTCTTTAAACTGACTTCTTTAGTCGGGCTTAGTTACACACCTTAAAACTCATCAAGCTGAGTCCTTCGAGAACAAACTTACCAATATCACAACCAACGTTATTATTCGAACACACGAATAGCTTGGCAATCTGTGAATATCTTGATCACTTTGAACTGAAAAACAGTGATTCAAGAATCGTAACACATACGGTGAGGTGAGGTTTGGCTCTGCAACACTTAGTTGTTTTTGGTTGTGAGTCGTAGTCGTAGTCGTACCTCTAAACTTATAAGAAGATAAGTATTTATAATCATGTTGCTACGGTTCCTAACAAACTGGACTAATCCTAATTTGGTAACTAACTATCAGATTAACTCGGAATCGTGAATCTTGAATATTCTTATCTTGAGTCTTCAATCTTCAATCTTAATTCTGGAATCTTCTTATCCATGCCGTAGATATAGAGAGTAAAAGGAATTTAAAACATATTTAAATTCTCTTTAAACTGACTTCTTTAGTCGGGCTGAGTTACAAACCTTAAAACTCATCAAGCTAAGTCCTTGGAGAACAAACTTACCAATATCACAACCAATGTGATTATTCGAACACACGAATAGCTTGGCAATCTGTGAATATCTTGATCACTTTTAACTGACAAACAGTGATTCAAGAATCGTAACACATACGGTGAGGTGAGGTTTGGCTCTGCAACACTTAGTTGTTTTTGGTTCTGAGTCGTAGTCGTAGTCGTACCTCTAAACTTATAAGAAGATAAGTATTTATAATCATGTTGCTACGGTTCCTAACAAACTGGACTAATCCTAATTTACTAAGTAACTATCAGATAACTCGGAATCGTGAATCTTGAATATTCTTATCTTGAGTCTTCAATCTTCAATCTTGATTCTGGAATCTTCTTATCCATGCCGTAGATATAGAGAGTAAAAGGAATTTAAAACATATTTAAATTCTCTTTAAACTGACTTCTTTAGTCGGGCTGAGTTACACACCTTAAAACTCATCAAGCTGAGTCCTTCGAGAACAAACTTACCAATATCACAACCAATGTGATTATTCAAACACACGAATAGCTTGGCAATCTGTGAATATCTTTATCACTTTGAACTGACAAACAGTGATTCAAGAATCGTAACACATACGGTGAGGTGAGGTTTGGCTCTGCAACACTTAGTTGTTTTTGGTTCTGAGTCGTAGTCGTAGTCGTACCTCTAAACTTATTAGAAGATAAGTATTTATAATCATGTTGCTACGGTTCCTAACAAACTGGACTAATCCTAATTTGCTAACTAACTATCAGATTAACTCGTAATCGTAAATCTTGAATATTCTTATCTGAGTCTTCAATCTTCAATCTTAATTCTGGAATCTTCTTATCCATGCCGTAGATATAGAGAGTAAAAGGAATTTAAAACATATTTAAATTCTCTTTAAACTGACTTCTTTAGTCGGGCTTAGTTACACACCTTAAAACTCATCAAGCTGAGTCCTTCGAGAACAAACTTACCAATATCACAACCAACGTTATTATTCGAACACACGAATAGCTTGGCAATCTGTGAATATCTTGATCACTTTGAACTGAAAAACAGTGATTCAAGAATCGTAACACATACGGTGAGGTGAGGTTTGGCTCTGCAACACTTAGTTGTTTTTGGTTGTGAGTCGTAGTCGTAGTCGTACCTCTAAACTTATAAGAAGATAAGTATTTATAATCATGTTGCTACGGTTCCTAACAAACTGGACTAATCCTAATTTGGTAACTAACTATCAGATTAACTCGGAATCGTGAATCTTGAATATTCTTATCTTGAGTCTTCTATCTTCAATCTTAATTCTGGAATCTTCTTATCCATGCCGTAGATATAGAGAGTAAAAGGAATTTAAAACATATTTAAATTCTCTTTAAACTGACTTCTTTAGTCGTGCTAAGTTACACACCTTAAAACTCATCAAGCTGAGTCCTTCGATAACAAACTTACCAATATCACAACCAACGTTATTATTCGAACACACGAATAGCTTGGCAATCTGTGAATATCTTGATCACTTTGAACTGAAAAACAGTGATTCAAGAATCGTAACACATACGGTGAGGTGAGGTTTGGCTCTGCAACACTTAGTTGTTTTTGGTTATGAGTCGTAGTCGTAGTCGTACCTCTAAACTTATAAGAAGATAAGTATTTATAATCATGTTGCTACGGTTCCTAACAAACTGGACTAATCCTAATTTACTAACTAACTATCAGATAACTCGGAATCGTGAATCTTGAATATTCTTATCTTGAGTCTTCAATCTTCAATCTTGATTCTGGAATCTTCTTATCCATGCCGTAGATATAGAGAGTAAAAGGAATTTAAAACATATTTAAATTCTCTTTAAACTGACTTCTTTAGTCGGGCTGAGTTACAAACCTTAAAACTCATCAAGCTGAGTCCTTCGAGAACAAACTTACCAATATCACAACCAATGTGATTATTCAAACACACGAATAGCTTGGCAATCTGTGAATATCTTGATCACTTTGAACTGAAAAACAGTGATTCAAGAATCGTAACACATACGGTGAGGTGAGGTTTGGCTCTGCAACACTTAGTTGTTTTTGGTTCTGAGTCGTAGTCGTAGTCGTACCTCTAAACTTATAAGAAGATAAGTATTTATAATCATGTTGCTACGATTCCTAAAAAACTGGACTAATCCTAATTTGGTAACTAACTATTAGATTAACTCGGAATCGTGAATCTTGAATATTCTTATCTTGAGTCTTCAATCTTCAATCTTAATTCTGGAATCTTCTTATCCATGCCGTAGATATAGAGAGTAAAAGGAATTTAAAACATATTTAAATTCTCTTTAAACTGACTTCTTTAGTCGGGCTGAGTTACAAACCTTAAAACTCATCAAGCTAAGTCCTTGGAGAACAAACTTACCAATATCACAACCAATGTGATTATTCGAACACACGAATAGCTTGGCAATCTGTGAATATCTTGATCACTTTTAACTGACAAACAGTGATTCAAGAATCGTAACACATACGGTGAGGTGAGGTTTGGCTCTGCAACACTTAGTTGTTTTTGGTTCTGAGTCGTAGTCGTAGTCGTACCTCTAAACTTATAAGAAGATAAGTATTTATAATCATGTTGCTACGGTTCCTAACAAACTGGACTAATCCTAATTTACTAAGTAACTATCAGATAACTCGGAATCGTGAATCTTGAATATTCTTATCTTGAGTCTTCAATCTTCAATCTTGATTCTGGAATCTTCTTATCCATGCCGTAGATATAGAGAGTAAAAGGAATTTAAAACATATTTAAATTCTCTTTAAACTGACTTCTTTAGTCGGGCTGAGTTACACACCTTAAAACTCATCAAGCTGAGTCCTTCGAGAACAAACTTACCAATATCACAACCAATGTGATTATTCAAACACACGAATAGCTTGGCAATCTGTGAATATCTTTATCACTTTGAACTGACAAACAGTGATTCAAGAATCGTAACACATACGGTGAGGTGAGGTTTGGCTCTGCAACACTTAGTTGTTTTTGGTTCTGAGTCGTAGTCGTAGTCGTACCTCTAAACTTATAAGAAGATAAGTATTTATAATCATGTTGCTACGGTTCCTAACAAACTGGACTAATCCTAATTTGCTAACTAACTATCAGATTAACTCGGAATCGTAAATCTTGAATATTCTTATCTGAGTCTTCAATCTTCAATCTTAATTCTGGAATCTTCTTATCCATGCCGTAGATATAGAGAGTAAAAGGAATTTAAAACATATTTAAATTCTCTTTAAACTGAGTTCTTTAGACGGGCTTAGTTACACACCTTAAAACTCATCAAGCTGAGTCCTTCGAGAACAAACTTACCAATATCACAACCAACGTTATTATTCGAAGACACGAATAGCTTGGCAATCTGTGAATATCTTGATCACTTTGAACTGAAAAACAGTGATTCAAGAATCGTAACACATACGGTGATGTGAGGTTTGGCTCTGCAACACTTAGTTGTTTTTGGTTGTGAGTCGTAGTCGTAGTCGTACCTCTAAACTTATAAGAAGATAAGTATTTATAATCATGTTGCTACGGTCCCTAACAAACTGGACTAATCCTAATTTGGTAACTAACTATCAGATTAACTCGGAATCGTGAATCTTGAATATTCTTATCTTGAGTCTTCTATCTTCAATCTTAATTCTGGAATCTTCTTATCCATGCCGTAGATATAGAGAGTAAAAGGAATTTAAAACATATTTAAATTCTCTTTAAACTGACTTCTTTAGTCGTGCTAAGTTACACACCTTAAAACTCATCAAGCTGAGTCCTTCGATAACAAACTTACCAATATCACAACCAACGTTATTATTCGAACACACGAATAGCTTGGCAATCTGTGAATATCTTGATCACTTTGAACTGAAAAAAAGTGATTCAAGAATCGTAACACATACGGTGAGGTGAGGTTTGGCTCTGCAACACTTAGTTGTTTTTGGTTCTGAGTCGTAGTCGTAGTCGTACCTCTAAACTTATAAGAAGATAAGTATTTATAATCATGTTGCTACGGTTCCTAACAAACTGGAATAATCCTAATTTACTAACTAACTATCAGATAACTCGGAATCGTGAATCTTGAATATTCTTATCTTGAGTCTTCAATCTTCAATCTTGATTCTGGAATCTTCTTATCCATGCCGTAGATATAGAGAGTAAAAGGAATTTAAAACATATTTAAATTCTCTTTAAACTGACTTCTTTAGTCGGGCTGAGTTACAAACCTTAAAACTCATCAAGCTGCGTCCTTCGAGAACAAACTTACCAATATCACAACCAATGTGATTATTCAAACACACGAATAGCTTGGCAATCTGTGAATATCTTGATCACTTTGAACTGAAAAACAGTGATTCAAGAATCGTAACACATACGGTGAGGTGAGGTTTGGCTCTGCAACACTTAGTTGTTTTTGGTTCTGAGTCGTAGTCGTTGTCGTACCTCTAAACTTATAAGAAGATAAGTATTTATAATCATGTTGCTACGGTTCCTAACAAACTGGACTAATCCTAATTTGCAAACTAACTATCAGATAACTCGGAATCGTGAATCTTGAATATTCTTATCTTGAGTCTTCAATCTTCAATCTTGATTCTGGAATCTTCTTATCCATGTCGTAGATATAGAGAGTAAAAGGAATTTAAAACATATTTAAATTCTCTTTAAACTGACTTCTTTAGTCGGGCTGAGTTACACACCTTAAAACTCATCAAGCTGAGTCCTTCGAGAACAAACTTACCAATATCACAACCAATGTGATTATTCGAACACACGAATACCTTGGCAATCTGTGAATATCTTGATCACTTTGAACTGAAAAACAGTGATTCATGAATCGTAACACATACGGTGAGGTGAGGTTTGGCTCTGAAACACATAGTTGTTTTTGGTTCTGAGTCGTAGTCGTAGTCGTACCTCTAAACTTATGAGAAGATAAGTATTTATACTCATGTTGCTACGGTTCCTAACAAACTGGACTAATCCTAATTTGCAAACTAACTATCAGATAACTCGGAATCGTGAATCTTGAATCTTCTTATCTTGAGTCTTCAATCTTCAATCTTGATTCTGGAATCTTCTTATCCATGCCGTAGATATATAGAGTAAAAGGAATTTAAAACATATTTAAATTCTCTTTAAACTGACTTCTTTAGTCGGGCTGAGTTACACACCTTAAAACTCATCAAGCTGAGTCCTTCGAGAACAAACATACCAATATCACAACCAATGTGATTATTCGAACACACGAATAGCTTGGCAATCTGTGAATATCTTGATCACTTTGAACTGAAAAACAGTGATTCAAGAATGGTAACACATACGGTGAGGTGAGGTTTGGCTCTGCAACACTTAGTTGTTTTTGGTTCTGAGTCGTAGTCGTAGTTGTACCTCTAAACTTATAAGAAGATAAGTATTTATAATCATGTTGCTACGGTTCCTAACAAACTGGACTAATCCTAATTTGCTAACTAACTATCAGATAACTCCGAATCGTGAATCTTGAATATTTTTATCTTGAGTCTTCAATCTTCAATCTTGATTCTGGAATCTTCTTATCCATGCCGTAGATATAGAGAGTAAAAGGAATTTAAAACATATTTAAATTCTCTTTAAACTGACTTCTTTAGTCGGGCTGAGTTACACACCTTAAAACTCATCAAGCTGAGTCCTTCGAGAACAAACTTACCAATATCACAACCAAAGTGATTATTCGAACACACGAATAGCTTGGCAATCTGTGAATATCTTGATCACTTTGAACTGAAAAACAGTGATTCAAGAATCGTAACACATACGGTGAGGTGAGGTTTGGCTCTGCAACACTTAGTTGTTTTTGGTTCTGAGTCGTAGTCGTAGTCGTACCTCTAAACTTATAAGAAGATAAGTATTTATAATCATGTTGCTACGGTTCCTAACAAACTGGACTAATCCTAATTTGCTAACTAACTATCAGATAACTCGGAATCGTGAATCTTGAATATTCTTATCTTGAGTCTTCAATCTTCAATCTTGATTCTGGAATCTTCTTATCCATGCCGTAGATATAGAGAGTAAAAGGAATTTAAAACATATTTAAATTCTCTTTAAACTGACTTCTTTAGTTGGGCTGAGTTACACACCTTAAAACTCATCAAGCTGAGTCTTTCGAGAACAAACTTACCAATATCACAACCAAAGTGATTATTCGAACACACGAATAGCTTGGCAATCTGTGAATATCTTGATCACTTTGAACTGAAAAACAGTGATTCAAGAATCGTAACACATACGGTGAGGTGAGGTTTGGCTCTGCAACACTTAGTTGTTTTTGGTTCTGAGTCGTAGTCGTAGTCGTACCTCTAAACTTATAAGAAGATAAGTATTTATAATCATGTTGCTACGGTTCCTAACAAACTGGACTAATCCTAATTTGGTAACTAACTATCAGATTAACTCGGAATCGTGAATCTTGAATATTCTTATCTTGAGTCTTCTATCTTCAATCTTAATTCTGGAATCTTCTTATCCATGCCGTAGATATAGAGAGTAAAAGGAATTTAAAACATATTTCAATTCTCTTTAAACTGACTTCTTTAGTCGTGCTAAGTTACACACCTTAAAACTCATCAAGCTGAGTCCTTCGATAACAAACTTACCAATATCACAACCAACGTTATTATTCGAACACACGAATAGCTTGGCAATCTGTGAATATCTTGATCACTTTGAACTGAAAAAAAGTGATTCAAGAATCGTAACACATACGGTGAGGTGAGGTTTGGCTCTGCAACACTTAGTTGTTTTTGGTTCTGAGTCGTAGTCGTAGTCGTACCTCTAAACTTATAAGAAGATAAGTATTTATAATCATGTTGCTACGGTTCCTAACAAACTGGACTAATCCTAATTTACTAACTAACTATCAGATAACTCGGAATCGTGAATCTTGAATATTCTTATCTTGAGTCTTCAATCTTCAATCTTGATTCTGGAATCTTCTTATCCATGCCGTAGATATAGAGAGTAAAAGGAATTTAAAACATATTTAAATTCTCTTTAAACTGACTTCTTTAGTCGGGCTGAGTTACAAACCTTAAAACTCATCAAGCTGCGTCCTTCGAGAACAAACTTACCAATATCACAACCAATGTGATTATTCAAACACACGAATAGCTTGGCAATCTGTGAATATCTTGATCACTTTGAACTGAAAAACAGTGATTCAAGAATCGTAACACATACGGTGAGGTGAGGTTTGGCTCTGCAACACTTAGTTGTTTTTGGTTCTGAGTCATAGTCGTAGTCGTACCTCTATACTTATAAGAAGATAAGTATTTATAATCATGTTGCTACGGTTCCTAACAAACTGGACTAATCCTAATTTGCAAACTAACTATCAGATAACTCGGAATCGTGAATCTTGAATATTCTTATCTTGAGTCTTCAATCTTCAATCTTGATTCTGGAATCTTCTTATCCATGTCCTAGATATAGAGAGTAAAAGGAATTTAAAACATATTTAAATTCTCTTTAAACTGACTTCTTTAGTCGGGCTGAGTTACACACCTTAAAACTCATCAAGCTGAGTCCTTCGAGAACAAACTTACCAATATCACAACCAATGTGATTATTCGAACACACGAATAGCTTGGCAATCTGTGAATATCTTGATCACTTTGAACTGAAAAACAGTGATTCATGAATGGTAACACATACGGTGAGGTGAGGTTTGGCTCTGAAACACATAGTTGTTTTTGGTTCTGAGTCGTAGTCGTAGTCGTACCTCTAAACTAATGAGAAGATAAGTATTTATACTCATGTTGCTACGGTTCCTAACAAACTGGACTAATCCTAATTTGCAAACTAACTATCAGATAACTCGGAATCGTGAATCTTGAATCTTCTTATCTGGAGTCTTCAATCTTCAATCTTGATTCTGGAATCTTCTTATCCATGCCGTAGATATATAGAGTAAAAGGAATTTAAAACATATTTAAATTCTCTTTAAACTGACTTCTTTAGTCGGGCTGAGTTACACACCTTAAAACTCATCAAGCTGAGTCCTTCGAGAACAAACATACCAATATCACAACCAATGTGATTATTCGAACACACGAATAGCTTGGCAATCTGTGAATATCTTGATCACTTTGAACTGAAAAACAGTGATTCAAGAATGGTAACACATACGGTGAGGTGAGGTTTGGCTCTGCAACACTTAGTTGTTTTTGGTTCTGAGTCGTAGTCGTAGTTGTACCTCTAAACTTATAAGAAGATAAGTATTTATAATCATGTTGCTACGGTTCCTAACAAACTGGACTAATCCTAATTTGCTAACTAACTATCAGATAACTCGGAATCATGAATCTTGAATATTTTTATCTTGAGTCTTCAATCTTCAATCTTGATTCTGGAATCTTCTTATCCATGCCGTAGATATAGAGAGTAAAAGGAATTTAAAACATATTTAAATTCTCTTTAAACTGACTTCTTTAGTCGGGCTGAGTTACACACCTTAAAACTCATCAAGCTGAGTCCTTCGAGAACAAACTTACCAATATCACAACCAAAGTGATTATTCGAACACACGAATAGCTTGGCAATCTGTGAATATCTTGATCACTTTGAACTGAAAAACAGTGATTCAAGAATCGTAACACATACGGTGAAGTGAGGTTTGGCTCTGCAACACTTAGTTGTTTTTGGTTCTGAGTCGTAGTCGTAGTCGTACCTCTAAACTTATAAGAAGATAAGTATTTATAATCATGTTGCTACGGTTCCTAACAAACTGGACTAATCCTAATTTGCTAACTAACTATCAGATAACTCGGAATCGTGAATCTTGAATATTCTTATCTTGAGTCTTCAATCTTCAATCTTGATTCTGGAATCTTCTTATCCATGCCGTAGATATAGAGAGTAAAAGGAATTTAAAACATATTTAAATTCTCTTTAAACTGACTTCTTTAGTTGGGCTGAGTTACACACCTTAAAACTCATCAAGCTGAGTCTTTCGAGAACAAACTTACCAATATCACAACCAAAGTGATTATTCGAACACACGAATAGCTTGGCAATCTGTGAATATCTTGATCACTTTGAACTGAAAAACAGTGATTCAAGAATCGTAACACATACGGTGAGGTGAGGTTTGGCCCTGCAACACTTAGTTGTTTTTGGTTCTGAGTCGTAGTCGTAGTCGTACCTCTAAACTTATAATAAGATAAGTATTTATAATCATGTTGCTACGGTTCCTAACAAACTGGACTAATCCTAATTTGCTAACTAACTATCAGATAACTCGGAATCGTGAATCTTGAATATTCTTATCTTGAGTCTTCAATCTTCAATCTTGATTCTGGAATCTTCTTATCCATGCCGTAGATATAGAGAGTAAAAGGAATTTAAAACATATTTAAATTCTCTTTAAACTGACTTCTTTAGTTGGGCTGAGTTACACACCTTAAAACTCATCAAGCTGAGTCTTTCGAGAACAAACTTACCAATATCACAACCAAAGTGATTATTCGAACACACGAATACCTTGGCAATCTGTGAATATCTTGATCACTTTGAACTGAAAAACAGTGATTCAAGAATCGTAACACATACGGTGAGGTGAGGTTTGGCCCTGCAACACTTAGTTGTTTTTGGTTCTGAGTCGTAGTCGTAGTCGTACCTCTAAACTTATAAGAAGATAAGTATTTATAATCATGTTGCTAAGGTTCCTAACAAACTGGACTAATCCTAATTTGCTAACTAACTATCAGATAACTCGGAATCGTGAATCTTGAATATTCTTATCTTGAGTCTTCAATCTTCAATCTTGATTCTAGAATCTTCTTATCCATGCCGTAGATATAGAGAGTAAAAGGAATTTAAAACATATTTAAATTCTCTTTAAACTGACTTCTTTAGTCGGGCTGAGTTACACACCTTAAAACTCATCAAGCTGAGTCCTTCGAGAACAAACTTACCAATATCACAACCAAAGTGATTATTCGAACACACGAATAGCTTGGCAATCTGTGAATATCTTGATCACTTTGAACTGAAAAACAGTGATTCAAGAATCGTAACACATACGGTGAGGTGAGGTTTGGCCCTGCAACACTTATTTGTTTTTGGTTCTGAGTCGTAGTCGTAGTCGTACCTCTAAACTTATAAGAAGATAAGTATTTATAATCATGTTGCTACGGTTCCTAACAAACTGGACTAATCCTAATTTGCTAACTAACTATCAGATAACTCGGAATCGTGAATCTTGAATATTCTTATCTTGAGTCTTCAATCTTCAATCTTGATTCTGGAATCTTCTTATCCATGCCGTAGATATAGAGAGTAAAAGGAATTTAAAACATATTTAAATTCTCTTTAAACTGACTTCTTTAGTCGGGCTGAGTTACACACCTTAAAGCTCATCAAGCTGAGTCCTTCGAGAACAAACTTACCAATATCACAACCAATGTTATTATTCGAACACACTAATAGCTTGGCAATCTGTGAATATCTTGATCACTTTGAACTGAAAAACAGTGATTCATGAATCGTAACACATACGGTGAGGTGAGGTTTGGCTCTGCAACACTTAGTTGTTTTTGGTTCTGAGTCGTAGTCGTAGTCGTACCTCTAAACATATAAGAAGATAAGTATTTATACTCATGTTGCTACGGTTCCTAACAAACTGGACTAATCCTAATTTGGTAACTAACTATCAGATTAACTCGGAATCGTGAATCTTGAATATTCTTATCTTGAGTCTTCAATCTTCAATCTTAATTCTGGAATATTCTTATCCATGCCGTAGATATAGAGAGTAAAAGGAATTTTAAACATATTTAAATTCTCTTTAAACTGACTTCTTTAGTCGGGCTGAGTTACACACCTTAAAACTCATCAAGCTGAGTCCTTCGAGAACAAACATACCAATATCACAACCAACGTTATTATTCGAACACACGAATAGCTTGGCAATCTGTGAATATCTTGATCACTTTGAACTGAAAAACAGTGATTCAAGAATCGTAACACATACGGTGAGGTGAGGTTTGGCTCTGCAACACTTAGTTGTTTTTGGTTCTGAGTCATAGTCGTAGTCGTACCTCTAAACTTATAAGAAGATAAGTATTTATAATCATGTTGCTACGGTTCCTAACAAACTGGACTAATCCTAATTTGCAAACTAACTATCAGATAACTCGGAATCGTGAATCTTGAATATTCTTATCTTGAGTCTTCAATCTTCAATCTTGATTCTGGAATCTTCTTATCCATGCCGTAGATATAGAGAGTAAAAGGAATTTAAAACATATTTAAATTCTCTTTAAACTGACTTCTTTAGTCGGGCTGAGTTACACAGCTTAAAACTCATCAAGCTGAGTCCTTCGAGAACAAACTTACCAATATCACAACCAATGTGATTATTCGAACACACGAATTGCTTAGCAATCTGTGAATATCTTGATCACTTTGAACTGAAAAACAGTGATTCAAGAATCGTAACACATACGGTGAGGTGAGGTTTGGCCCTGCAACACATAGTTGTTTTTGGTTCTGAGTCGTAGTCGTAGTCGTACCTCTAAACTTATGAAAAGATAAGTATTTATACTCATGTTGCTACGGTTCCTAACAAACTGGACTAATCCTAATTTGCAAACTAACTATCAGATAACTCGGAATCGTGAATCTTGAATCTTCTTATCTTGAGTCTTCAATCTTCAATCTTGATTCTGGAATCTTCTTTTCCATGTCGTAGATATATAGAGTAAAAGGAATTTAAAACATATTTAAATTCTCTTTAAACTGACTTCTTTAGTCGGGCTGAGGTACACACCTTAAAACTCATCTAGCTGAGTCCTTCGAGAACAAACATACCAATATCACAACCAATGTGATTATTCGAACACACGAATAGCTTGGCAATCTGTGAATATCTTGATCACTTTGAACTGAAAAAAGTGATTCAAGAATGGTAACACATACGGTGAGGTGAGGTTTGGCTCTGCAACACTTAGTTGTTTTTGGTTTTGAGTCGTAGTCGTAGTCGTACCTCTAAACTTATAAGAAGATAAGTATTTATAATCATGTTGCTACGGTTCCTAACAAACTGGACTAATCCTAATTTGCTAAGTAACTATCAGATAACTCGGAATCGTGAATCTTGAATATTTTTATCTTGAATCTTCAATCTTCAATCTTGATTCTGGAATCTTCTTATCCATGCCGTAGATATAGAGAGTAAAAGGAATTTAAAACATATTTAAATTCTCTTTAAACTGACTTCTTTAGTCGGGCTGAGTTACACACCTTAAAACTCATCAAGATTAGTCCTTCGAGAACAAACATACCAATATCACAACCAAAGTGATTATTCGAACACACGAATAGCTTGGCAATCTGTGAATATCTTGATCACTTTGAACTGAAAAATAGTGATTCAAGAATCGTAACACATACGGTGAGGTGAGGTTTGGCTCTGCAACACTTAGTTGTTTTTGGTTCTGAGTCGTAGTCGTAGTCGTACCTCTAAACTTATAAGAAGATAAGTATTTATAATCATGTTGCTACGGTTCCTAACAAACTGGACTAATCCTAATTTGCTAACTAACTATCAGATAACTCGGAATCGTGAATCTTGAATATTCTTATCTTGAGTCTTCAATCTTCAATCTTGATTCTGGAATCTTCTTATCCATGCCGTAGATATAGAGAGTAAAAGGAATTTAAAACATATTTAAATTCTCTTTAAACTGACTTCTTTAGTCGGGCTGAGTTACACACCTTAAAACTCATCAAGCTGAGTCCTTCGAGAACAAACTTACCAATATCACAACCAATGTTATTATTCGAACACACGAATAGCTTGGCAATCTGTGAATATCTTGATCACTTTGAACTGAAAAACAGTGATTCATGAATCGTAACACATACGGTGAGGTGAGGTTTGGCTCTGCAACCCTTAGTTGTTTTTGGTTCTGAGTCGTAGTCGTAGTCGTACCTCTAAACTTATAAGAAGATAAGTATTTATAATCATGTTGCTACGATTCCTAAAAAACTGGACTAATCCTAATTTGGTAACTAACTGTTAGATTAACTCGGAATCGTGAATCTTGAATATTCTTATCTTGAGTCTTCAATCTTCAATCTTAATTCTGGAATCTTCTTATCCATGCCGTAGATATAGAGAGTAAAAGGAATTTAAAACATATTTAAATTCTCTTTAAACTGACTTCTTTAGTCGGGCTGAGTTACACACCTTAAAACTCATCAAGCTGAGTCCTTCGAGAACAAACATACCAATATCACAACCAACGTTATTATTCGAACACACGAATAGCTTGGCAATCTGTGAATATCTTGATCACTTTGAACTGAAAAACAGTGATTCAAGAATCGTAAGACATACGGTGAGGTGAGGTTTGGCTCTGCAACACTTAGTTGTTTTTGGTTCTGAGTCATAGCCGTAGTCGTACCTCTAAACTTATAAGAAGATAAGTATTTATAATCATGTTGCTACGGTTCCTAACAAACTGGACTAATCCTAATTTGCAAACTAACTATCAGATAACTCGGAATCGTGAATCTTGAATATTCTTATCTTGAGTCTTCAATCTTCAATCTTGATTCTGGAATCTTCTTATCCATGCCGTAGATATAGAGAGTAAAAGGAATTTAAAACATATTTAAATTCTCTTTAAACTGACTTCTTTAGTCGGGCTGAGTTACACACCTTAAAACTCATCAAGCTGAGTCCTTCGAGAACAAACTTACCAATATCACAACCAATGTGATTATTCGAACACAGGAATAGCTTAGCAATCTGTGAATATCTTGATCACTTTGAACTGAAAAACAGTGATATAAGAATCGTAACACATACGGTGAGGTGAGGTGAGGTTTGGCGCTGCAACACATAGTTGTTTTTGGTTCTGAGTCGTAGTCGTAGTCGTACCTCTAAACTTATCAGAAGATAAGTATTTATACTCATGTTGCTACGGTTCCTAACAAACTGGACTAATCCTAATTTGCAAACTAACTATCAGATAACTCGGAATCGTGAATCTTGAATCTTCTTATCTTGAGTCTTCAATCTTCAATCTTGATTCTGGAATCTTCTTATCCATGCCGTAGATATATAGAGTAAAAGGAATTTAAAACATATTTAAATTCTCTTTAAACTGACTTCTTTAGTCGGGCTGAGGTACACACCTTAAAACTCATCAAGCTGAGTCCTTCGAGAACAAACATACCAATATCACAACCAATGTGATTATTCGAACACACGAATAGCTTCGGAATCTGTGAATATCTTGATCACTTTGAACTGAAAAACAGTGATTCAAGAATGGTAACACATACGGTGAGGTGAGGTTTGGCTCTGCAACACTTAGTTGTTTTTGGTTTTGAGTCGTAGTCGTAGTCGTACCTCTAAACTTATAAGAAGATAAGTATTTATAATCATGTTGCTACGGTTCCTAACAAACTGGACTAATCCTAATTTGCTAAGTAACTATCAGATAACTCGGAATCGTGAATCTTGAATATTTTTATCTTGAGTCTTCAATCTTCAATCTTGATTCTGGAATCTTCTTATCCATGTCGTAGATATAGAGAGTAAAAGGAATTTAAAACATATTTAAATTCTCTTTAAACTGACTTCTTTATTTGGGCTGAGTTACACACCTTAAAACTCATCAAGCTGAGTCCTTCGAGAACAAACTTACCAATATCACAACCAAAGTGATTATTCGAACACACGAATAGCTTGGCAATCGGTGAATATCTTGATCACTTTGAACTGAAAAACAGTGATTCAAGAATCGTAACACATACGGTGAGGTGAGGTTTGGCTCTGCAACACTTAGTTGTTTTTGGTTCTGAGTCGTAGTCGTAGTCGTACCTCTAAACTTATAAGAAGATAAGTATTTATACTCATGTTGCTACGGTTCCTAACAAACTGGACTAATCCTAATTTGGTAACTAACTATCAGATTAACTCGGAATCGTGAATCTTGAATATTCTTATCTTGAGTCTTCAATCTTCAATCTTAATTCTGGAAGCTTCTTATCCATGCCGAAGATATAGAGAGTAAAAGGAATTTTAAACATATTTAAATTCTCTTTAAACTGACTTCTTTAGTCGGGCTGAGTTACACACCTTAAAACTCATCAAGCTGAGTCCTTCGAGAACAAACATACCAATATCACAACCAACGTTATTATTCGAACACACGAATAGCTTGGCAATCTGTGAATATCTTGATCACTTTGAACTGAAAAACAGTGATTCAAGAATCGTAACACATACGGTGAGGTGAGGTTTGGCTCTGCAACACTTAGTTGTTTTTGGTTCTGAGTCGTAGTCGTAGTCGTACCTCTAAACTTATAAGAAGATAAGTATTTATACTCATGTTGCTACGGTTCCTAACAAACTGGACTAATCCTAATTTGGTAACTAACTATCAGATTAACTCGGAATCGTGAATCTTGAATATTCTTATCTTGAGTCTTCAATCTTCAATCTTAATTCTGGAATCTTCTTATCCATGCCGTAGATATAGAGAGTAGAAGGAATTTTAAACATATTTAAATTCTCTTTAAACTGACTTCTTTAGTCGGGCTGAGTTACACACCTTAAAACTCATCAAGCTGAGTCCTTCGAGAACAAACATACCAATATCACAACCAACGTTATTATTCGAACACACGAATAGCTTGGCAATCTGTGAATATCTTGATCACTTTGAATTGAAAAACAGTGATTCAAGAATCGTAACACATACGGTGAGGTGAGGTTTGGCTCTGCAACACTTAGTTGTTTTTGGTTCTGAGTCGTAGTCGTAGTCGTACCTCTAAACTTCTAAGAAGATAAGTATTTATAATCATGTTGCTACGGTTCCTAACAAACTGGACTAATCCTAATTTGCTAACTAACTATCAGATAACTCGGAATCGTGAATCTTGAATCTTCTTATCTTGAGTCTTCAATCTTCAATCTTGATTCTGGAATCTTCTTATCCATGCCGTAGATATAGAGAGTAAAAGGAATTTAAAACATATTTAAATTCTCTTTAAACTGACTTCTTTAGTCGGGCTGAGGTACACACCTTAAAACTCATCAAGCTGAGTCCTTCGAGAACAAACATACCAATATCACAACCAATGTGATTATTCGAACACACGAATAGCTTCGGAATCTGTGAATATCTTGATCACTTTGAACTGAAAAACATTGATTCAAGAATGGTAACACATACGGTGAGGTGAGGTTTGGCTCTGCAACACTTAGTTGTTTTTGGTTTTGAGTCGTAGTCGTAGTCGTACCTCTAAACTTATAAGAAGATAAGTATTTATAATCATGTTGCTACGGTTCCTAACAAACTGGACTAATCCTAATTTGCTAAGTAACTATCAGATAACTCGGAATCGTGAATCTTGAATATTTTTATCTTGAGTCTTCAATCTTCAATCTTGATTCTGGAATCTTCTTATCCATGCCGTAGATATAGAGAGTAAAAGGAATTTAAAACATATTTAAATTCTCTTTAAACTGACTTCTTTAGTCGGGCTGAGTTACACACCTTAAAACTCATCAAGCTGAGTCCTTCGAGAACAAACTTACCAATATCACAACCAAAGTGATTATTCGAACACACGAATAGCTTGGCAATGTGTGAATATCTTGATCACTTTGAACTGACAAACAGTGATTCAAGAATCGTAACACATACGGTGAGGTGAGGTTTGGCTCTGCAACACTTAGTTGTTTTTGGTTCTGAGTCGTAGTCGTAGTCGTACCTCTAAACTTATAAGAAGATAAGTATTTATACTCATGTTGCTACGGTTCCTAACAAACTGGACTAATCCTAATTTGGTTACTAACTATCAGATTAACTCGGAATCGTGAATCTTGAATATTCTTATCTTGAGTCTTCAATCTTCAATCTTAATTCTGGAAGCTTCTTATCCATGCCGAAGATATAGAGAGTAAAAGGAATTTTAAACATATTTAAATTCTCTTTAAACTGACTTCTTTAGTCGGGCTGAGTTACACACCTTAAAACTCATCAAGCTGAGTCCTTCGAGAACAAACATACCAATATCACAACCAACGTTATTATTCGAACACACGAATAGCTTGGCAATCTGTGAATATCTTGATCACTTTGAACTGAAAAACAGTGATTCAAGAATCGTAACACATACGGTGAGGTGAGGTTTGGCTCTGCAACACTTAGTTGTTTTTGGTTCTGAGTCGTAGTCGTAGTCGTACCTCTAAACTTATAAGAAGATAAGTATTTATACTCATGTTGCTACGGTTCCTAACAAACTGGACTAATCCTAATTTGGTAACTAACTATCAGATTAACTCGGAATCGTGAATCTTGAATATTCTTATCTTGAGTCTTCAATCTTCAATCTTAATTCTGGAATCTTCTTATCCATGCCGTAGATATAGAGAGTAGAAGGAATTTTAAACATATTTAAATTCTCTTTAAACTGACTTCTTTAGTCGGGCTGAGTTACACACCTTAAAACTCATCAAGCTGAGTCCTTCGAGAACAAACATACCAATATCACAACCAACGTTATTATTCGAACACACGAATAGCTTGGCAATCTGTGAATATCTTGATCACTTTGAACTGAAAAACAGTGATTCAAGAATTGTAACACATACGGTGAGGTGAGGTTTGGCTCTGCAACACTTAGTTGTTTTTGGTTCTGAGTCGTAGTCGTAGTCGTACCTCTAAACTTCTAAGAAGATAAGTATTTATAATCATGTTGCTACGGTTCCTAACAAACTGGACTAATCCTAATTTGCTAACTAACTATCAGATAACTCGGAATCGTGAATCTTGAATCTTCTTATCTTGAGTCTTCAATCTTCAATCTTGATTCTGGAATCTTCTTCTCCATGCCGTAGATATAGAGAGTAAAAGGAATTTAAAACATATTTAAATTCTCTTTAAACTGACTTCTTTAGTCGGGCTGAGGTACACACCTTAAAACTCATCAAGCTGAGTCCTTCGAGAACAAACATACCAATATCACAACCAATGTGATTATTCGAACACACGAATAGCTTCGGAATCTGTGAATATCTTGATCACTTTGAACTGAAAAACATTGATTCAAGAATGGTAACACATACGGTGAGGTGAGGTTTGGCTCTGCAACACTTAGTTGTTTTTGGTTTTGAGTCGTAGTCGTAGTCGTACCTCTAAACTTATAAGAAGATAAGTATTTATAATCATGTTGCTACGGTTCCTAACAAACTGGACTAATCCTAATTTGCTAAGTAACTATCAGATAACTCGGAATCGTGAATCTTGAATATTTTTATCTTGAGTCTTCAATCTTCAATCTTGATTCTGGAATCTTCTTATCCATGCCGTAGATATAGAGAGTAAAAGGAATTTAAAACATATTTAAATTCTCTTTAAACTGACTTCTTTAGTCGGGCTGAGTTACACACCTTAAAACTCATCAAGCTGAGTCCTTCGAGAACAAACTTACCAATATCACAACCAAAGTGATTATTCGAACACACGAATAGCTTGGCAATCTGTGAATATCTTGATCACTTTGAACTGACAAACAGTGATTCAAGAATCGTAACACATACGGTGAGGTGAGGTGTGGCTCTGCAACACTTAGTTGTTTTTGGTTCTGAGTCGTAGTCGTAGTCGTACCTCTAAACTTATAAGAAGATAAGTATTTATACTCATGTTGCTACGGTTCCTAACAAACTGGACTAATCCTAATTTGGTTACTAACTATCAGATTAACTCGGAATCGTGAATCTTGAATATTCTTATCTTGAGTCTTCAATCTTCAATCTTAATTCTGGAAGCTTCTTATCCATGCCGAAGATATAGAGAGTAAAAGGAATTTTAAACATATTTAAATTCTCTTTAAACTGACTTCTTTAGTCGGGCTGAGTTACACACCTTAAAACTCATCAAGCTGAGTCCTTCGAGAACAAACATACCAATATCACAACCAACGTTATTATTCGAACACACGAATAGCTTGGCAATCTGTGAATATCTTGATCACTTTGAACTGAAAAACAGTGATTCAAGAATCGTAACACATACGGTGAGGTGAGGTTTGGCTCTGCAACACTTAGTTGTTTTTGGTTCTGAGTCGTAGTCGTAGTCGTACCTCTAAACTTATAAGAAGATAAGTAATTATACTCATGTTTCTACGGTTCCTAACAAACTGGACTAATCCTAATTTGGTAACTAACTATCAGATTAACTCGGAATCGTGAATCTTGAATATTCTTATCTTGAGTCTTCAATCTTCAATCTTAATTCTGGAATCTTCTTATCCATGCCGTAGATATAGAGAGTAGAAGGAATTTTAAACATATTTAAATTCTCTTTAAACTGACTTCTTTAGTCGGGCTGAGTTACACACCTTAAAACTCATCAAGCTGAGTCCTTCGAGAACAAACATACCAATATCACAACCAACGTTATTATTCGAACACACGAATAGCTTGGCAATCTGTGAATATCTTGATCACTTTGAACTGAAAAACAGTGATTCAAGAATCGTAACACATACGGTGAGGTGAGGTTTGGCTCTGCAACACTTAGTTGTTTTTGGTTCTGAGTCGTAGTTGTAGTCGTACCTCTAAACTTCTAAGAAGATAAGTATTTATAATCATGTTGCTACGGTTCCTAACAAACTGGACTAATCCTAATTTGCTAACTAACTATCAGATAACTCGGAATCGTGAATCTTGAATATTCTTATCTTGAGTCTTCAATCTTCAATCTTGATTCTGGAATCTTCTTATCCATGCCGTAGATATAGAGAGTAAAAGGAATTTAAAACATATTTAAATTCTCTTTAAACTGACTTCTTTAGTCGGGCTGAGTTACACACCTTAAAACTCATCAAGCTGAGTCCTTCGAGAACAAACTTACCAATATCACAACCAATGTTATTATTCGAACACACGAATAGCTTGGCAATCTGTGAATATCTTGATCACTTTGAACTGAAAAACAGTGATTCATGAATCGTAACACATACGGTGAGGTGAGGTTTGGCTCTGCAACACTTAGTTGTTTTTGGTTCTGAGTCGTAGTCGTAGTCGTACCTCTAAACTTATAAGAAGATAAGTATTTATAATCATGTTGCTACGATTCCTAAAAAACTGGACTAATCCTAATTTGGTAACTAACTATTAGATTAACTCGGAATCGTGAATCTTGAATATTCTTATCTTGAGGCTTCAATCTTCAATCTTAATTCTGGAATCTTCTTATCCATGCCGTAGATATAGAGAGTAAAAGGAATTTAAAACATATTTAAATTCTCTTTAAACTGACTTCTTTAGTCGGGCTGAGTTACACACCTTAAAACTCATCAAGCTGAGTCCTTGGAGAACAAACTTACCAATATCACAACCAATGTGATTATTCGAACACACGAATAGCTTGGCAATCTGTGAATATCTTGATCACTTTGAACTGAAAAACAGTGATTCAAGAATCGTAACACATACGGTGAGGTGAGGTTTGGCTCTGCAACACTTAGTTGTTTTTGGTTCTGAGTCGTAGTCGTAGTCGTACCTCTAAACTTATAAGAAGATAAGTATTTATAATCATGTTCTACGGTTCCTAACAAACTGGACTAATCCTAATTTGCTAAGTAACTATCAGATAACACGGAATCGTGAATCTTGAATATTTTTATCTTGAGTCTTCAATCTTCAATCTTGATTCTGGAATCTTCTTATCCATGCCGTAGATATAGAGAGTAAAAGGAATTTAAAACATATTTAAATTCTCTTTAAACTGACTTCTTTAGTCGGGCTGAGTTACACACCTTAAAACTCATCAAGCTGAGTCCTTCGAGAACAAACTTACCAATATCACAACCAAAGTGATTATTCGAACACACGAATAGCTTAGCAATCTGTGAATATCTTGATCACTTTGAACTGAAAAACAGTGATTCAAGAATCGTAACACATACGGTGAGGTGAGGTTTGGCTCTGCAACACTTAGTTGTTTTTGGTTCTGAGTCGTAGTCGTAGTCGTACCTCTAAACTTATAAGAAGATAAGTATTTATACTCATGTTGCTACGGTTCCTAACAAACTGGACTAATCCTAATTTGGTAACTAACTATCAGATTAACTCGGAATCGTGAATCTTGAATATTCTTATCTTGAGTCTTCAATCTTCAATCTTAATTCTGGAATCTTCTTATCCATGCCGAAGATATAGAGAGTAAAAGGAATTTTAAACATATTTAAATTCTCTTTAAACTGACTTCTTTAGTCGGGCTGAGTTACACACCTTAAAACTCATCAAGCTGAGTCCTTCGAGAACAAACATACCAATATCACAACCAACGTTATTATTCGAACACACGAATAGCTTGGCAATCTGTGAATATCTTGATCACTTTGAACTGAAAAACAGTGATTCATGAATCGTAACACATACGGTGAGGTGAGGTTTGGCTCTGCAACACTTAGTTGTTTTTGGTTCTGAGTCGTAGTCGTAGTCGTACCTCTAAACTTATAAGAAGATAAGTATTTATAATCATGTTGCTACGATTCCTAAAAAACTGGACTAATCCTAATTTGGTAACTAACTATTAGATTAACTCGGAATCGTGAATCTTGAATATTCTTATCTTGAGGCTTCAATCTTCAATCTTAATTCTGGAATCTTCTTATCCATGCCGTAGATATAGAGAGTAAAAGGAATTTAAAACATATTTAAATTCTCTTTAAACTGACTTCTTTAGTCGGGCTGAGTTACACACCTTAAAACTCATCAAGCTGAGTCCTTGGAGAACAAACTTACCAATATCACAACCAATGTGATTATTCGAACACACGAATAGCTTGGCAATCTGTGAATATCTTGATCACTTTGAACTGACAAACAGTGATTCAAGAATCGTAACACATACGGTGAGGTGAGGTTTGGCTCTGCAACACTTAGTTGTTTTTGGTTCTGAGTCGTAGTCGTAGTCGTACCTCTAAATTTATAATCATGTTGCTACGGTTCCTAACAAACTGGACTAATCCTAATTTGCAAACTAACTATCAGATAACTCGGAATCGTGAATCTTGAATCTTCTTATCTTGAGTCTTCAATCTTCAATCTTGATTCTGGAATCTTCTTATCCATGCCGTAGATATATAGAGTAAAAGGAATTTAAAACATATTTAAATTCTCTTTAAACTGACTTCTTTAGTCGGGCTGAGGTACACACCTTAAAACTCATCAAGCTGAGTCCTTCGAGAACAAACATACCAATATCACAACCAATGTGATTATTCGAACACACGAATAGCTTGGCAATCTGTGAATATCTTGATCACTTTGAACTGAAAAACAGTGATTCAAGAATGGTAACACATACGGTGAGGTGAGGTTTGGCTCTGCAACACTTAGTTGTTTTTGGTTTTGAGTCGTAGTCGTAGTCGTACCTCTAAACTTATAAGAAGATAAGTATTTATAATCATGTTGCTACGGTTCCTAACAAACTGGACTAATCCTAATTTGCTAAGTAACTATCAGATAACACGGAATCGTGAATCTTGAATATTTTTATCTTGAGTCTTCAATCTTCAATCTTGATTCTGGAATCTTCTTATCCATGCCGTAGATATAGAGAGTAAAAGGAATTTAAAACATATTTAAATTCTCTTTAAACTGACTTCTTTAGTCGGGCTGAGTTACACACCTTAAAACTCATCAAGCTGAGTCCTTCGAGAACAAACTTACCAATATCACAACCAAAGTGATTATTCGAACACACGAATAGCTTAGCAATCTGTGAATATCTTGATCACTTTGAACTGAAAAACAGTGATTCAAGAATCGTAACACATACGGTGAGGTGAGGTTTGGCTCTGCAACACTTAGTTGTTTTTGGTTCTGAGTCGTAGTCGTAGTCGTACCTCTAAACTTATAAGAAGATAAGTATTTATACTCATGTTGCTACGGTTCCTAACAAACTGGACTAATCCTAATTTGGTAACTAACTATCAGATTAACTCGGAATCGTGAATCTTGAATATTCTTATCTTGAGTCTTCAATCTTCAATCTTAATTCTGGAATCTTCTTATCCATGCCGAAGATATAGAGAGTAAAAGGAATTTTAAACATATTTAAATTCTCTTTAAACTGACTTCTTTAGTCGGGCTGAGTTACACACCTTAAAACTCATCAAGCTGAGTCCTTCGAGAACAAACATACCAATATCACAACCAACGTTATTATTCGAACACACGAATAGCTTGGCAATCTGTGAATATCTTGATCACTTTGAACTGAAAAACAGTGATTCAAGAATCGTAACACATACGGTGAGGTGAGGTTTGGCTCTGCAACACTTAGTTGTTTTTGGTTCTGAGTCGTAGTCGTAGTCGTACCTCTAAACTTATAAGAAGATAAGTATTTATACTCATGTTGCTACGGTTCCTAACAAACTGGACTAATCCTAATTTGGTAACTAACTATCAGATTAACTCGGAATCGTGAATCTTGAATATTCTTATCTTGAGTCTTCAATCTTCAATCTTAATTCTGGAATCTTCTTATCCATGCCGTAGATATAGAGATTAGAAGGAATTTTAAACATATTTAAATTCTCTTTAAACTGACTTCTTTAGTCGGGCTGAGTTACACACCTTAAAACTCATCAAGCTGAGTCCTTCGAGAACAAACATACCAATATCACAACCAACGTTATTATTCGAACACACGAATAGCTTGGCAATCTGTGAATATCTTGATCACTTTGAACTGAAAAACAGTGATTCAAGAATCGTAACACATACGGTGAGGTGAGGTTTGGCTCTGCAACACTTAGTTGTTTTTGGTTATGAGTCGTAGTCGTAGTCGTACCTCTAAACTTCTAAGAAGATAAGTATTTATAATCATGTTGCTACGGTTCCTAACAAACTGGACTAATCCTAATTTGCTAACTAACTATCAGATAACTCGGAATCGTGAATCTTGAATATTCTTATCTTGAGTCTTCAATCTTCAATCTTGATTCTGGAATCTTCTTATCCATGCCGTAGATATAGAGAGTAAAAGGAATTTAAAACATATTTAAATTCTCTTTAAACTGACTTCTTTAGTCGGGCTGAGTTACACACCATAAAACTCATCAAGCTGAGTCCTTTGAGAACAAACTTACCAATATCACAACCAATGTTATTATTCGAACACACGAATAGCTTGGCAATCTGTGAATATCTTGATCACTTTGAACTGAAAAACAGTGATTCATGAATCGTAACACATACGGTGAGGTGAGGTTTGGCTCTGCAACCCTTAGTTGTTTTTGGTGTTGAGTCGTAGTCGTAGTCGTACCTCTAAACTTATAAGGAGATAAGTATTTATAATCATGTTGCTACGATTCCTAAAAAACTGGACTAATCCTAATTTGGTAACTAACTATTAGATTAACTCGGAATCGTGAATCTTGAATATTCTTATCTTGAGGCTTCAATCTTCAATCTTAATTCTGGAATCTTCTTATCCATGCCGTAGATATAGAGAGTAAAAAGAATTTAAAACATATTTAAATTCTCTTTAAACTGACTTCTTTAGTCGGGCTGAGTTACACACCTTAAAACTCATCAAGCTGAGTCCTTGGAGAACAAACTTACCAATATCACAACCAATGTGATTATTCGAACACACGAATAGCTTGGCAATCTGTGAATATCTTGATCACTTTGAACTGACAAACAGTGATTCAAGAATCGTAACACATACGGTGAGGTGAGGTTTGGCTCTGCAACACTTAGTTGTTTTTGGTTCTGAGTCGTAGTCGTAGTCGTACCTCTAAACTTATAAGAAGATAAGTATTTATAATCATGTTGCTACGGTTCCTAACAAACTGGACTAATCCTAATTTGCAAACTAACTATCAGATAACTCGGAATCGTGAATCTTGAATATTCTTATCTTGAGTCTTCAATCTTCAATCTTGATTCTGGAATCTTCTTATCCATGCCGTAGATATAGAGAGTAAAAGGAATTTAAAACATATTTAAATTCTCTTTAAACTGACTTCTTTAGTCGGGCTGAGTTACACACCTTAAAATTCATCAAGCTGAGTCCTTCGAGAACAAACTTACCAATATCACAACCAATGTGATTATTCGAACACACGAATAGCTTAGCAATCTGTGAATATCTTGATCACTTTGAACTGAAAAACAGTGATATAAGAATCGTAACACATACGGTGAGGTGAGGTTTGGCGCTGCAACACATAGTTGTTTTTGGTTCTGAGTCGTAGTCGTAGTCGTACCTCTAAACTTATCAGAAGATAAGTATTTATACTCATGTTGCTACGGTTCCTAACAAACTGGACTAATCCTAATTTGCAAACTAACTATCAGATAACTCGGAATCGTGAATCTTGAATCTTCTTATCTTGAGTCTTCAATCTTCAATCTTGATTCTGGAATCTTCTTATCCATGCCGTAGATATATAGAGTAAAAGGAATTTAAAACATATTTAAATTATCTTTAAACTGACTTCTTTAGTCGGGCTGAGGTACACACCTTAAAACTCATCAAGCTGAGTCCTTCGAGAACAAACATACCAATATCACAACCAATGTGATTATTCGAACAAACGAATAGCTTCGGAATCTGTGAATATCTTGATCACTTTGAACTGAAAAACAGTGATTCAAGAATGGTAACACATACGGTGAGGTGAGGTTTGGCTCTGCAACACTTAGTTGTTTTTGGTTTTGAGTCGTAGTCGTAGTCGTACCTCTAAACTTATAAGAAGATAAGTATTTATAATCATGTTGCTACGGTTCCTAACAAACTGGACTAATCCTAATTTGCTAAGTAACTATCAGATAACTAGGAATCGTGAATCTTGAATATTTTTATCTTGAGTCTTCAATCTTCAATCTTGATTCTGGAATCTTCTTATCCATGTCGTAGATATAGAGAGTAAAAGGAATTTAAAACATATTTAAATTCTCTTTAAACTGACTTCTTTAGTCGGGCTGAGTTACACACCTTAAAACTCATCAAGCTGAGTCCTTCGAGAACAAACTTACCAATATCACAACCAAAGTGATTATTCGAACACACGAATAGCTTGGCAATCGGTGAATATCTTGATCACTTTGAACTGAAAAACAGTGATTCAAGAATCGTAACACATACGGTGAGGTGAGGTTTGGCTCTGCAACACTTAGTTGTTTTTGGTTCTGAGTCGTAGTCGTAGTCGTACCTCTAAACTTATAAGAAGATAAGTATTTATACTCATGTTGCTACGGTTCCTAACAAACTGGACTAATCCTAATTTGGTAACTAACTATCAGATTAACTCGGAATCGTGAATCTTGAATATTCTTATCTTGAGTCTTCAATCTTCAATCTTAATTCTGGAAGCTTCTTATCCATGCCGAAGATATAGAGAGTAAAAGGAATTTTAAACATATTTAAATTCTCTTTAAACTGACTTCTTTAGTCGGGCTGAGTTACACACCTTAAAACTCATCAAGCTGAGTCCTTCGAGAACAAACATACCAATATCACAACCAACGTTATTATTCGAACACACGAATAGCTTGGCAATCTGTGAATATCTTGATCACTTTGAACTGAAAAACAGTGATTCAAGAATCGTAACACATACGGTGAGGTGAGGTTTGGCTCTGCAACACTTAGTTGTTTTTGGTTCTGAGTCGTAGTCGTAGTCGTACCTCTAAACTTATAAGAAGATAAGTATTTATACTCATGTTGCTACGGTTCCTAACAAACTGGACTAATCCTAATTTGGTAACTAACTATCAGATTAACTCGGAATCGTGAATCTTGAATATTCTTATCTTGAGTCTTCAATCTTCAATCTTAATTCTGGAATCTTCTTATCCATGCCGTAGATATAGAGAGTAGAAGGAATTTTAAACATATTTAAATTCTCTTTAAACTGACTTCTTTAGTCGGGCTGAGTTACACACCTTAAAACTCATCAAGCTGAGTCCTTCGAGAACAAACATACCAATATCACAACCAACGTTATTATTCGAACACACGAATAGCTTGGCAATCTGTGAATATCTTGATCACTTTGAACTGAAAAACAGTGATTCAAGAATCGTAACACATACGGTGAGGTGAGGTTTGGCTCTGCAACACTTAGTTGTTTTTGGTTCTGAGTCGTAGTCGTAGTCGTACCTCTAAACTTCTAAGAAGATAAGTATTTATAATCATGTTGCTACGGTTCCTAACAAACTGGACTAATCCTAATTTGCTAACTAACTATCAGATAACTCGGAATCGTGAATCTTGAATCTTCTTATCTTGAGTCTTCAATCTTCAATCTTGATTCTGGAATCTTCTTATCCATGCCGTAGATATAGAGAGTAAAAGGAATTTAAAACATATTTAAATTCTCTTTAAACTGACTTCTTTAGTCGGGCTGAGTTACACACCATAAAACTCATCAAGCTGAGTCCTTTGAGAACAAACTTACCAATATCACAACCAATGTTATTATTCGAACACACGAATAGCTTGGCAATCTGTGAATATCTTGATCACTTTGAACTGAAAAACAGTGATTCAAGAATCGTAACACATACGGTGAGGTGAGGTTTGGCTCTGCAACCCTTAGTTGTTTTTGGTGTTGAGTCGTAGTCGTAGTCGTACCTCTAAACTTATAAGAAGATAAGTATTTATAATCATGTTGCTACGATTCCTAAAAAACTGGACTAATCCTAATTTGGTAACTAACTATTAGATTAACTCGGAATCGTGAATCTTGAATATTTTTATCTTGAGGCTTCAATCTTCAATCTTAATTCTGGAATCTTCTTATCCATGCCGTAGATATAGAGAGTAAAAAGAATTTAAAACATATTTAAATTCTCTTTAAACTGACTTCTTTAGTCGGGCTGAGTTACACACCTTAAAACTCATCAAGCTGAGTCCTTGGAGAACAAACTTACCAATATCACAACGAATGTGATTATTCGAACACACGAATAGCTTGGCAATCTGTGAATATCTTGATCACTTTGAACTGACAAACAGTGATTCAAGAATCGTAACACATACGGTGAGGTGAGGTTTGGCTCTGCAACACTTAGTTGTTTTTGGTTCTGAGTCGTAGTCGTAGTCGTACCTCTAAACTTATAAGAAGATAAGTATTTATAATCATGTTGCTACGGTTCCTAACAAACTGGACTAATCCTAATTTGCAAACTAACTATCAGATAACTCGGAATCGTGAATCTTGAATATTCTTATCTTGAGTCTTCAATCTTCAATCTTGATTCTGGAATCTTCTTATCCATGCCGTAGATATAGAGAGTAAAAGGAATTTAAAACATATTTAAATTCTCTTTAAACTGACTTCTTTAGTCGGGCTGAGTTACACACCTTAAAACTCATCAAGCTGAGTCCTTCGAGAACAAACTTACCAATATCACAACCAATGTGATTATTCGAACACACGAATAGCTTAGCAATCTGTGAATATCTTGATCACTTTGAACTGAAAAACAGTGATATAAGAATCGTAACACATACGGTGAGGTGAGGTTTGGCGCTGCAACACATAGTTGTTTTTGGTTCTGAGTCGTAGTTGTAGTCGTACCTCTAAACTTATCAGAAGATAAGTATTTATACTCATGTTGCTACGGTTCCTAACAAACTGGACTAATCCTAATTTGCAAACTAACTATCAGATAACTCGGAATCTTGAATCTTCTTATCTTGAGTCTTCAATCTTCAATCTTGATTCTGGAATCTTGTTATCCATGCCGTAGATATATAGAGTAAAAGGAATTTAAAACATATTTAAATTATCTTTATACTGACTTCTTTAGTCGGGCTGAGGTACACACCTTAAAACTCATCAAGCTGAGTCCTTCGAGAACAAACATACCAATATCACAACCAATGTGATTATTCGAACACACGAATAGCTTCGGAATCTGTGAATATCTTGATCACTTTGAACTGAAAAACAGTGATTCAAGAATGGTAACACATACGGTGAGGTGAGGTTTGGCTCTGCAACACTTAGTTGTTTTTGGTTTTGAGTCGTAGTCGTAGTCGTACCTCTAAACTTATAAGAAGATAAGTATTTATAATCATGTTGCTACGGTTCCTAACAAACTGGACTAATCCTAATTTGCTAAGTAACTATCAGATAACTCGGAATCGTGAATCTTGAATATTTTTATCTTGAGTCTTCAATCTTCAATCTTGATTCTGGAATCTTCTTATCCATGTCGTAGATATAGAGAGTAAAAGGAATTTAAAACATATTTAAATTCTCTTTAAACTGACTTCTTTAGTCGGGCTGAGTTACACACCTTAAAACTCATCAAGCTGAGTCCTTCGAGAACAAACTTACCAATATCACAACCAAAGTGATTATTCGAACACACGAATAGCTTGGCAATCGGTGAATATCTTGATCACTTTGAACTGAAAAACAGTGATTCAAGAATCGTAACACATACGGTGAGGTGAGGTTTGGCTCTGCAACACTTAGTTGTTTTTGGTTCTGAGTCGTAGTCGTAGTCGTACCTCTAAACTTATAAGAAGATAAGTATTTATACTCATTTTGCTACGGTTCCTAACAAACTGGACTAATCCTAATTTGGTAACTAACTATCAGATTAACTCGGAATCGTGAATCTTGAATATTCTTATCTTGAGTCTTCAATCTTCAATCTTGATTCTGGAATCTTCTTATCCATGCCGTAGATATAGAGAGTAAAAGGAATTTAAAACATATTTAAATTCTCTTTAAACTGACTTCTTTAGTCGGGCTGAGTTACACACCTTAAAACTCATCAAGCTGAGTCCTTCGAGAACAAACTTACCAATATCACAACCAATGTGATTATTCGAACACACGAATAGCTTAGCAATCTGTGAATATCTTGATCACTTTGAACTGAAAAACAGTGATATAAGAATCGTAACACATACGGTGAGGTGAGGTTTGGCGCTGCAACACATAGTTGTTTTTGGTTCTGAGTCGTAGTCGTAGTCGTACCTCTAAACTTATCAGAAGATAAGTATTTATACTCATGTTGCTACGGTTCCTAACAAACTGGACTAATCCTAATTTGCAAACTAACTATCAGATAACTCGGAATCTTGAATGTTCTTATCTTGAGTCTTCAATCTTCAATCTTGATTCTGGAATCTTCTTATCCATGCCGTAGATATATAGAGTAAAAGGAATTTAAAACTTATTTAAATTATCTTTATACTGACTTCTTTAGTCGGGCTGAGGTACACACCTTAAAACTCATCAAGCTGAGTCCTTCGAGAACAAACATACCAATATCACAACCAATGTGATTATTCGAACACACGAATAGCTTCGGAATCTGTGAATATCTTGATCACTTTGAACTGAAAAACAGTGATTCAAGAATGGTAACACATACGGTGAGGTGAGGTTTGGCTCTGCAACACTTAGTTGTTTTTGGTTTTGAGTCGTAGTCGTAGTCGTACCTCTAAACTTATAAGAAGATAAGTATTTATAATCATGTTGCTACGGTTCCTAACAAACTGGACTAATCCTAATTTGCTAAGTAACTATCAGATAACTCGGAATCGTGAATCTTGAATATTTTTATCTTGAGTCTTCAATCTTCAATCTTGATTCTGGAATCTTCTTATCCATGTCGTAGATATAGAGAGTAAAAGGAATTTAAAACATATTTAAATTCTCTTTAAACTGACTTCTTTAGTCGGGCTGAGTTACACACCTTAAAACTCATCAAGCTGAGTCCTTCGAGAACAAACTTACCAATATCACAACCAAAGTGATTATTCGAACACACGAATAGCTTGGCAATCGGTGAATATCTTGATCACTTTGAACTGAAAAACAGTGATTCAAGAATCGTAACACATACGGTGAGGTGAGGTTTGGCTCTGCAACACTTAGTTGTTTTTGGTTCTGAGTCGTAGTCGTAGTCGTACCTCTAAACTTATAAGAAGATAAGTATTTATACTCATGTTGCTACGGTTCCTAACAAACTGGACTAATCCTAATTTGGTAACTAACTATCAGATTAACTCGGAATCGTGAATCTTGAATATTCTTATCTTGAGTCTTCAATCTTCAATCTTAATTCTGGAAGCTTCTTATCCATGCCGAAGATATAGAGAGTAAAAGGAATTTTAAACATATTTAAATTCTCTTTAAACTGACTTCTTTAGTCGGGCTGAGTTACACACCTTAAAACTCATCAAGCTGAGTCCTTCAAGAACAAACATACCAATATCACAACCAACGTTATTATTCGAACACACGAATAGCTTGGCAATCTGTGAATATCTTGATCACTTTGAACTGAAAAACAGTGATTCAAGAATCGTAACACATACGGTGAGGTGAGGTTTGGCTCTGCAACACTTAGTTGTTTTTGGTTCTGAGTCGTAGTCGTAGTCGTACCTCTAAACTTATAAGAAGATAAGTATTTATACTCATGTTGCTACGGTTCCTAACAAACTGGACTAATCCTAATTTGGTAACTAACTATCAGATTAACTCGGAATCGTGAATCTTGAATATTCTTATCTTGAGTCTTCAATCTTCAATCTTAATTCTGGAATCTTCTTATCCATGCCGTAGATATAGAGAGTAGAAGGAATTTTAAACATATTTAAATTCTCTTTAAACTGACTTCTTTAGTCGGGCTGAGTTACACACCTTAAAACTCATCAAGCTGAGTCCTTCGAGAACAAACATACCAATATCACAACCAATGTTATTATTCGAACACACGAATAGCTTGGCAATCTGTGAATATCTTGATCACTTTGAACTGAAAAACAGTGATTCAAGAATCGTAACACATACGGTGAGGTGAGGTTTGGCTCTGCAACACTTAGTTGTTTTTGGTTCTGAGTCGTAGTCGTAGTCGTACCTCTAAACTTCTAAGAAGATAAGTATTTATAATCATGTTGCTACGGTTCCTAACAAACTGGACTAATCCTAATTTGCTAACTAACTATCAGATAACTCGGAATCGTGAATCTTGAATCTTCTTATCTTGAGTCTTCAATCTTCAATCTTGATTCTGGAATCTTCTTATCCATGCCGTAGATATAGAGAGTAAAAGGAATTTAAAACATATTTAAATTCTCTTTAAACTGACTTCTTTAGTCGGGCTGAGGTACACACCTTAAAACTCATCAAGCTGAGTCCTTCGAGAACAAACATACCAATATCACAACCAATGTGATTATTCGAACACACGAATAGCTTCGGAATCTGTGAATATCTTGATCACTTTGAACTGAAAAACAGTGATTCAAGAATCGTAACACATACGGTGAGGTGAGGTTTGGCTCTGCAACACTTAGTTGTTTTTGGTTCTGAGTCGTAGTCGTAGTCGTACCTCTAAACTTATAAGAAGATAAGTATTTATACTCATGTTGCTACGGTTCCTAACAAACTGGACTAATCCTAATTTGGTAACTAACTATCAGATTAACTCGGAATCGTGAATCTTGAATATTCTTATCTTGAGTCTTCAATCTTCAATCTTAATTCTGGAATCTTCTTATCCATGCCGTAGATATAGAGAGTAGAAGGAATTTTAAACATATTTAAATTCTCTTTAAACTGACTTCTTTAGTCGGGCTGAGTTACACACCTTAAAACTCATCAAGCTGAGTCCTTCGAGAACAAACATACCAATATCACAACCAACGTTATTATTCGAACACACGAATAGCTTGGCAATCTGTGAATATCTTGATCACTTTGAACTGAAAAACAGTGATTCAAGAATCGTAACACATACGGTGAGGTGAGGTTTGGCTCTGCAACACTTAGTTGTTTTTGGTTCTGAGTCGTAGTCGTAGTCGTACCTCTAAACTTATAAGAAGATAAGTATTTATACTCATGTTGCTACGGTTCCTAACAAACTGGACTAATCCTAATTTGGTAACTAACTATCAGATTAACTCGGAATCGTGAATCTTGAATATTCTTATCTTGAGTCTTCAATCTTCAATCTTAATTCTGGAAGCTTCTTATCCATGCCGAAGATATAGAGAGTAAAAGGAATTTTAAACATATTTAAATTCTCTTTAAACTGACTTCTTTAGTCGGGCTGAGTTACACACCTTAAAACTCATCAAGCTGAGTCCTTCGAGAACAAACATACCAATATCACAACCAACGTTATTTTTCGAACACACGAATAGCTTGGCAATCTGTGAATATCTTGATCACTTTGAACTGAAAAACAGTGATTCAAGAATCGTAACACATACGGTGAGGTGAGGTTTGGCTCTGCAACACTTAGTTGTTTTTGGTTCTGAGTCGTAGTCGTAGTCGTACCTCTAAACTTATAAGAAGATAAGTATTTATACTCATGTTGCTACGGTTCCTAACAAACTGGACTAATCCTAATTTGGTAACTAACTATCAGATTAACTCGGAATCGTGAATCTTGAATATTCTTATCTTGAGTCTTCAATCTTCAATCTTAATTCTGGAATCTTCTTATCCATGCCGTAGATATAGAGAGTAGAAGGAATTTTAAACATATTTAAATTCTCTTTAAACTGACTTCTTTAGTTGGGCTGAGTTACACACCTTAAAACTCATCAAGCTGAGTCCTTCGAGAACAAACATACCAATATCACAACCAATGTGATTATTCGAACACATGAATAGCTTGGCAATCTGTGAATATCTTGATCACTTTGAACTGACAAACAGTGATTCAAGAATCGTAACACATACGGTGAGGTGAGGTTTGGCTCTGCAACACTTAGTTGTTTTTGGTTCTGAGTCGTAGTCGTAGTCGTACCTCTAAACTTATAAGAAGATAAGTATTTATAATCATGTTGCTACGGTTCCTAACAAACTGGACTAATCCTAATTTGCAAACTAACTATCAGATAACTCGGAATCGTGAATCTTGAATATTCTTATCTTGAGTCTTCAATCTTCAATCTTGATTCTGGAATCTTCTTATCCATGCCGTAGATATAGAGAGTAAAAGGAATTTAAAACATATTTAAATTCTCTTTAAACTGACTTCTTTAGTCGGGCTGAGTTACACACCTTAAAACTCATCAAGCTGAGTCCTTCGAGAACAAACTTACCAATATCACAACCAATGTGATTATTCGAACACACGAATAGCTTAGCAATCTGTGAATATCTTGATCACTTTGAACTGAAAAACAGTGATATAAGAATCGTAACACATACGGTGAGGTGAGGTTTGGCGCTGCAACACATAGTTGTTTTTGGTTCTGAGTCGTAGTCGTAGTCGTACCTCTAAACTTATCAGAAGATAAGTATTTATACTCATGTTGCTACGGTTCCTAACAAACTGGACTAATCCTAATTTGCAAACTAACTATCAGATAACTCGGAATCGTGAATCTTGAATCTTCTTATCTTGAGTCTTCAATCTTCAATCTTGATTCTGGAATCTTCTTATCCATGCCGTAGATATATAGAGTAAAAGGAATTTAAAACATATTTAAATTATCTTTAAACTGACTTCTTTAGTCGGGCTGAGGTACACACCTTAAAACTCATCAAGCTGAGTCCTTCGAGAACAAACATACCAATATCACAACCAATGTGATTATTCGAACACACGAATAGCTTCGGAATCTGTGAATATCTTGATCACTTTGAACTGAAAAACAGTGATTCAAGAATGGTAACACATACGGTGAGGTGAGGTTTGGCTCTGCAACACTTAGTTGTTTTTGGTTTTGAGTCGTAGTCGTAGTCGTACCTCTAAACTTATAAGAAGATAAGTATTTATAATCATGTTGCTACGGTTCCTAACAAACTGGACTAATCCTAATTTGCTAAGTAACTATCAGATAACTCGGAATCGTGAATCTTGAATATTTTTATCTTGAGTCTTCAATCTTCAATCTTGATTCTGGAATCTTCTTATCCATGTCGTAGATATAGAGAGTAAAAGGAATTTAAAACATATTTAAATTCTCTTTAAACTGACTTCTTTAGTCGGGCTGAGTTACACACCTTAAAACTCATCAAGCTGAGTCCTTCGAGAACAAACTTACCAATATCACAACCAAAGTGATTATTCGAACACACGAATAGCTTGGCAATCGGTGAATATCTTGATCACTTTGAACTGAAAAACAGTGATTCAAGAATCGTAACACATACGGTGAGGTGAGGTTTGGCTCTGCAACACTTAGTTGTTTTTGGTTCTGAGTCGTAGTCGTAGTCGTACCTCTAAACTTATAAGAAGATAAGTATTTATACTCATGTTGCTACGGTTCCTAACAAACTGGACTAATCCTAATTTGGTAACTAACTATCAGATTAACTCGGAATCGTGAATCTTGAATATTCTTATCTTGAGTCTTCAATCTTCAATCTTAATTCTGGAAGCTTCTTATCCATGCCGAAGATATAGAGAGTAAAAGGAATTTTAAACATATTTAAATTCTCTTTAAACTGACTTCTTTAGTCGGGCTGAGTTACACACCTTAAAACTCATCAAGCTGAGTCCTTCGAGAACAAACATACCAATATCACAACCAACGTTATTATTCGAACACACGAATAGCTTGGCAATCTGTGAATATCTTGATCACTTTGAACTGAAAAACAGTGATTCAAGAATCGTAACACATACGGTGAGGTGAGGTTTGGCTCTGCAACACTTAGTTGTTTTTGGTTCTGAGTCGTAGTCGTAGTCGTACCTCTAAACTTATAAGAAGATAAGTATTTATACTCATGTTGCTACGGTTCCTAACAAACTGGACTAATCCTAATTTGGTAACTAACTATCAGATTAACTCGGAATCGTGAATCTTGAATATTCTTATCTTGAGTCTTCAATCTTCAATCTTAATTCTGGAATCTTCTTATCCATGCCGTAGATATAGAGAGTAGAAGGAATTTTAAACATATTTAAATTCTCTTTAAACTGACTTCTTTAGTCGGGCTGAGTTACACACCTTAAAACTCATCAAGCTGAGTCCTTCGAGAACAAACATACCAATATCACAACCAACGTTATTATTCGAACACACGAATAGCTTGGCAATCTGTGAATATCTTGATCACTTTGAACTGAAAAACAGTGATTCAAGAATCGTAACACATACGGTGAGGTGAGGTTTGGCTCTGCAACACTTAGTTGTTTTTGGTTCTGAGTCGTAGTCGTAGTCGTACCTCTAAACTTCTAAGAAGATAAGTATTTATAATCATGTTGCTACGGTTCCTAACAAACTGGACTAATCCTAATTTGCTAACTAACTATCAGATAACTCGGAATCGTGAATCTTGAATCTTCTTATCTTGAGTCTTCAATCTTCAATCTTGATTCTGGAATCTTCTTATCCATGCCGTAGATATAGAGAGTAAAAGGAATTTAAAACATATTTAAATTCTCTTTAAACTGACTTCTTTAGTCGGGCTGAGGTACACACCTTAAAACTCATCAAGCTGAGTCCTTCGAGAACAAACATACCAATATCACAACCAATGTGATTATTCGAACACACGAATAGCTTCGGAATCTGTGAATATCTTGATCACTTTGAACTGAAAAACAGTGATTCAAGAATCGTAACACATACGGTGAGGTGAGGTTTGGCTCTGCAACACTTAGTTGTTTTTGGTTCTGAGTCGTAGTCGTAGTCGTACCTCTAAACTTATAAGAAGATAAGTATTTATACTCATGTTGCTACGGTTCCTAACAAACTGGACTAATCCTAATTTGGTAACTAACTATCAGATTAACTCGGAATCGTGAATCTTGAATATTCTTATCTTGAGTCTTCAATCTTCAATCTTAATTCTGGAATCTTCTTATCCATGCCGTAGATATAGAGAGTAGAAGGAATTTTAAACATATTTAAATTCTCTTTAAACTGACTTCTTTAGTCGGGCTGAGTTACACACCTTAAAACTCATCAAGCTGAGTCCTTCGAGAACAAACATACCAATATCACAACCAACGTTATTATTCGAACACACGAATAGCTTGGCAATCTATGAATATCTTGATCACTTTGAACTGAAAAACAGTGATTCAAGAATCGTAACACATACGGTGAGGTGAGGTTTGGCTCTGCAACACTTAGTTGTTTTTGGTTCTGAGTCGTAGTCGTAGTCGTACCTCTAAACTTATAAGAAGATAAGTATTTATACTCATGTTGCTACGGTTCCTAACAAACTGGACTAATCCTAATTTGGTAACTAACTATCAGATTAACTCGGAATCGTGAATCTTGAATATTCTTATCTTGAGTCTTCAATCTTCAATCTTAATTCTGGAAGCTTCTTATCCATGCCGAAGATATAGAGAGTAAAAGGAATTTTAAACATATTTAAATTCTCTTTAAACTGACTTCTTTAGTCGGGCTGAGTTACACACCTTAAAACTCATCAAGCTGAGTCCTTCGAGAACAAACATACCAATATCACAACCAACGTTATTTTTCGAACACACGAATAGCTTGGCAATCTGTGAATATCTTGATCACTTTGAACTGAAAAACAGTGATTCAAGAATCGTAACACATACGGTGAGGTGAGGTTTGGCTCTGCAACACTTAGTTGTTTTTGGTTCTGAGTCGTAGTCGTAGTCGTACCTCTAAACTTATAAGAAGATAAGTATTTATACTCATGTTGCTAAGGTTCCTAACAAACTGGACTAATCCTAATTTGGTAACTAACTATCAGATTAACTCGGAATCGTGAATCTGGAATATTCTTATCTTGAGTCTTCAATCTTCAATCTTAATTCTGGAATCTTCTTATCCATGCCGTAGATATAGAGAGTAGAAGGAATTTTAAACATATTTAAATTCTCTTTAAACTGACTTCTTTAGTTGGGCTGAGTTACACACCTTAAAACTCATCAAGCTGAGTCCTTCGAGAACAAACATACCAATATCACAACCAACGTTATTATTCGAACACACGAATAGCTTGGCAATCTGTGAATATCTTGATCACTTTGAACTGAAAAACAGTGATTCAAGAATCGTAACACATACGGTGAGGTGAGGTTTGGCTCTGCAACACTTAGTTGTTTTTGGTTCTGAGTCGTAGTCGTAGTCGTACCTCTAAACTTCTAAGAAGATAAGTATTTATAATCATGTTGCTACGGTTCCTAACAAACTGGACTAATCCTAATTTGCTAACTAACTATCAGATAACTCGGAATCGTGAATCTTGAATCTTCTTATCTTGAGTCTTCAATCTTCAATCTTGATTCTGGAATCTTCTTATCCATGCCGTAGATATAGAGAGTAAAAGGAATTTAAAACATATTTAAATTCTCTTTAAACTGACTTCTTTAGTCGGGCTGAGGTACACACCTTAAAACTCATCAAGCTGAGTCCTTCGAGAACAAACATACCAATATCACAACCAATGTGATTATTCGAACACACGAATAGCTTCGGAATCTGTGAATATCTTGATCACTTTGAACTGAAAAACAGTGATTCAAGAATGGTAACACATACGGTGAGGTGAGGTTTGGCTCTGCAACACTTAGTTGTTTTTGGTTTTGAGTCGTAGTCGTAGTCGTACCTCTAAACTTATAAGAAGATAAGTATTTATAATCATGTTGCTACGGTTCCTAACAAACTGGACTAATCCTAATTTGCTAAGTAACTATCAGATAACTCGGAATCGTGAATCTTGAATATTTTTATCTTGAGTCTTCAATCTTCAATCTTGATTCTGGAATCTTCTTATACATGCCGTAGATATAGAGAGTAAAAGGAATTTAAAACATATTTAAATTCTCTTTAAACTGACTTCTTTAGTCGGGCTGAGTTACACACCTTAAAACTCATCAAGCTGAGTCCTTCGAGAACAAACTTACCAATATCACAACCAAAGTGATTATTCGAACACACGAATAGCTTGGCAATCTGTGAATATCTTGATCACTTTGAACTGACAAACAGTGATTCAAGAATCGTAACACATACGGTGAGGTGAGGTTTGGCTCTGCAACACTTAGTTGTTTTTGGTTCTGAGTCGTAGTCGTAGTCGTACCTCTAAACTTATAAGAAGATAAGTATTTATACTCATGTTGCTACGGTTCCTAACAAACTGGACTAATCCTAATTTGGTTACTAACTATCAGATTAACTCGGAATCGTGAATCTTGAATATTCTTATCTTGAGTCTTCAATCTTCAATCTTAATTCTGGAAGCTTCTTATCCATGCCGAAGATATAGAGAGTAAAAGGAATTTTAAACATATTTAAATTCTCTTTAAACTGACTTCTTTAGTCGGGCTGAGTTACACACCTTAAAACTCATCAAGCTGAGTCCTTCGAGAACAAACATACCAATATCACAACCAACGTTATTATTCGAACACACGAATAGCTTGGCAATCTGTGAATATCTTGATCACTTTGAACTGAAAAACAGTGATTCAAGAATCGTAACACATACGGTGAGGTGAGGTTTGGCTCTGCAACACTTAGTTGTTTTTGGTTCTGAGTCGTAGTCGTAGTCGTACCTCTAAACTTATAAGAAGATAAGTATTTATACTCATGTTGCTACGGTTCCTAACAAACTGGACTAATCCTAATTTGGTAACTAACTATCAGATTAACTCGGAATCGTGAATCTTGAATATTCTTATCTTGAGTCTTCAATCTTCAATCTTAATTCTGGAATCTTCTTATCCATGCCGTAGATATAGAGAGTAGAAGGAATTTTAAACATATTTAAATTCTCTTTAAACTGACTTCTTTAGTCGGGCTGAGTTACACACCTTAAAACTCATCAAGCTGAGTCCTTCGAGAACAAACATACCAATATCACAACCAACGTTATTATTCGAACACACGAATAGCTTGGCAATCTGTGAATATCTTGATCACTTTGAACTGAAAAACAGTGATTCAAGAATCGTAACACATACGGTGAGGTGAGGTTTGGCTCTGCAACACTTAGTTGTTTTTGGTTCTGAGTCGTAGTTGTAGTCGTACCTCTAAACTTCTAAGAAGATAAGTATTTATAATCATGTTGCTACGGTTCCTAACAAACTGGACTAATCCTAATTTGCTAACTAACTATCAGATAACTCGGAATCGTGAATCTTGAATATTCTTATTTTGAGTCTTCAATCTTCAATCTTGATTCTGGAATCTTCTTATCCATGCCGTAGATATAGAGAGTAAAAGGAATTTAAAACATATTTAAATTCTCTTTAAACTGACTTCTTTAGTCGGGCTGAGTTACACACCTTAAAACTCATCAAGCTGAGTCCTTCGAGAACAAACTTACCAATATCACAACCAATGTTATTATTCGAACACACGAATAGCTTGGCAATCTGTGAATATCTTGATCACTTTGAACTGAAAAACAGTGATTCATGAATCGTAACACATACGGTGAGGTGAGGTTTGGCTCTGCAACACTTAGTTGTTTTTGGTTCTGAGTCGTAGTCGTAGTCGTACCTCTAAACTTATAAGAAGATAAGTATTTATAATCATGTTGCTACGATTCCTAAAAAACTGGACTAATCCTAATTTGGTAACTAACTATTAGATTAACTCGGAATCGTGAATCTTGAATATTCTTATCTTGAGGCTTCAATCTTCAATCTTAATTCTGGAATCTTCTTATCCATGCCGTAGATATAGAGAGTAAAAGGAATTTAAAACATATTTAAATTCTCTTTAAACTGACTTCTTTAGTCGGGCTGAGTTACACACCTTAAAACTCATCAAGCTGAGTCCTTGGAGAACAAACTTACCAATATCACAACCAATGTGATTATTCGAACACACGAATAGCTTGGCAATCTGTGAATATCTTGATCACTTTGAACTGACAAACAGTGATTCAAGAATCGTAACACATACGGTGAGGTGAGGTTTGGCTCTGCAACACTTAGTTGTTTTTGGTTCTGAGTCGTAGTCGTAGTCGTACCTCTAAACTTATAAGAAGATAAGTATTTATAATCATGTTGCTACGGTTCCTAACAAACTGGACTAATCCTAATTTGCAAACTAACTATCAGATAACTCGGAATCATGAATCTTGAATCTTCTTATCTTGAGTCTTCAATCTTCAATCTTGATTCTGGAATCTTCTTATCCATGCCGTAGATATAGAGAGTAAAAGGAATTTAAAACATATTTAAATTCTTTTTAAACTGACTTCTTTAGTCGGGCTGAGGTACACACCTTAAAACTCATCAAGCTGAGTCCTTCGAGAACAAACATACCAATATCACAACCAATGTGATTATTCGAACACACGAATAGCTTCGGAATCTGTGAATATCTTGATCACTTTGAACTGAAAAACAGTGATTCAAGAATGGTAACACATACGGTGAGGTGAGGTTTGGCTCTGCAACACTTAGTTGTTTTTGGTTTTGAGTCGTAGTCGTAGTCGTACCTCTAAACTTATAAGAAGATAAGTATTTATAATCATGTTGCTACGGTTCCTAACAAACTGGACTAATCCTAATTTGCTAAGTAACTATCAGATAACTCGGAATCGTGAATCTGGAATATTCTTATCTTGAGTCTTCAATCTTCAATCTTGATTCTGGAATCTTCTTATCCATGCCGTAGATATAGAGAGTAAAAGGAATTTAAAACTTATTTAAATTCTCTTTAAACTGACTTCTTTAGTCGGGCTGAGTTACACACCTTAAAACTCATCAAGCTGAGTCCTTCGAGAACAAACTTACCAATATCACAACCAATGTGATTATTCGAACACACGAATAGCTTGGCAATCTGTGAATATCTTGATCCCTTTGAACTGACAAACAGTGATTCAAGAATCGTAACACATACGGTGAGGTGAGGTTTGGCTCTGCAACACTTAGTTGTTTTTGGTTCTGAGTCGTAGTCGTAGTCGTACCTCTAAACTTATAAGAAGATAAGTATTTATAATCATGTTGCTACGGTTCCTAACAAACTGGACTAATCCTAATTTGCAAACTAACTATCAGATAACTCGGAATCGTGAATCTTGAATCTTCTTATCTTGAGTCTTCAATCTTCAATCTTGATTCTGGAATCTTCTTATCCATGCCGTAGATATAGAGAGTAAAAGGAATTTAAAACATATTTAAATTCTCTTTAAACTGACTTCTTTAGTCGGGCTGAGGTACACACCTTAAAACTCATCAAGCTGAGTCCTTCGAGAACAAACATACCAATATCACAACCAATGTGATTATTCGAACACACGAATAGCTTCGGAATCTGTGAATATCTTGATCACTTTGAACTGAAAAACAGTGATTCAAGAATGGTAACACATACGGTGAGGTGAGGTTTGGCTCTGCAACACTTAGTTGTTTTTGGTTTTGAGTCGTAGTCGTAGTCGTACCTCTAAACTTATAAGAAGATAAGTATTTATAATCATGTTGCTACGGTTCCTAACAAACTGGACTAATCCTAATTTGCTAAGTAACTATCAGATAACTCGGAATCGTGAATCTTGAATATTTTTATCTTGAGTCTTCAATCTTCAATCTTGATTCTGGAATCTTCTTATCCATGCCGTAGATATAGAGAGTAAAAGGAATTTAAAACATATTTAAATTCTCTTTAAACTGACTTCTTTAGTCGGGCTGAGTTACACACCTTAAAACTCATCAAGCTGAGTCCTTCGAGAACAAACTTACCAATATCACAACCAAAGTGATTATTCGAACACACGAATAGCTTGGCAATCTGTGAATATCTTGATCACTTTGAACTGACAAACAGTGATTCAAGAATCGTAACACATACGGTGAGGTGAGGTTTGGCTCTGCAACACTTAGTTGTTTTTGGTTCTGAGTCGTAGTCGTAGTCGTACCTCTAAACTTATAAGAAGATAAGTATTTATACTCATGTTGCTACGGTTCCTAACAAACTGGACTAATCCTAATTTGGTTACTAACTATCAGATTAACTCGGAATCGTGAATCTTGAATATTCTTATCTTGAGTCTTCAATCTTCAATCTTAATTCTGGAAGCTTCTTATCCATGCCGAAGATATAGAGAGTAAAAGGAATTTTAAACATATTTAAATTCTCTTTAAACTGACTTCTTTAGTCGGGCTGAGTTACACACCTTAAACCTCATCAAGCTGAGTCCTTCGAGAACAAACATACCAATATCACAACCAACGTTATTATTCGAACACACGAATAGCTTGGCAATCTGTGAATATCTTGATCACTTTGAACTGAAAAACAGTGATTCAAGAATCGTAACACATACGGTGAGGTGAGGTTTGGCTCTGCAACACTTAGTTGTTTTTGGTTCTGAGTCGTAGTCGTAGTCGTACCTCTAAACTTATAAGAAGATAAGTATTTATACTCATGTTGCTACGGTTCCTAACAAACTGGACTAATCCTAATTTGGTAACTAACTATCAGATTAACTCGGAATCGTGAATCTTGAATATTCTTATCTTGAGTCTTCAATCTTCAATCTTAATTCTGGAATCTTCTTATCTATGCCGTAGATATAGAGAGTAGAAGGAATTTTAAACATATTTAAATTCTCTTTAAACTGACTTCTTTAGTCGGGCTGAGTTACACACCTTAAAACTCATCAAGCTGAGTCCTTCGAGAACAAACATACCAATATCACAACCAACGTTATTATTCGAACACACGAATAGCTTGGCAATCTGTGAATATCTTGATCACTTTGAACTGAAAAACAGTGATTCAAGAATCGTAACACATACGGTGAGGTGAGGTTTGGCTCTGCAACACTTAGTTGTTTTTGGTTCTGAGTCGTAGTTGTAGTCGTACCTCTAAACTTCTAAGAAGATAAGTATTTATAATCATGTTGCTACGGTTCCTAACAAACTGGACTAATCCTAATTTGCTAACTAACTATCAGATAACTCGGAATCGTGAATCTTGAATATTCTTATCTTGAGTCTTCAATCTTCAATCTTGATTCTGGAATCTTCTTATCCATGCCGTAGATATAGAGAGTAAAAGGAATTTAAAACATATTTAAATTCTCTTTAAACTGACTTCTTTAGTCGGGCTGAGTTACACACCTTAAAACTCATCAAGCTGAGTCCTTCGAGAACAAACTTACCAATATCACAACCAATGTTATTATTCGAACACACGAATAGCTTGGCAATCTGTGAATATCTTGATCACTTTGAACTGAAAAACAGTGATTCATGAATCGTAACACATACGGTGAGGTGAGGTTTGGCTCTGCAACACTTAGTTGTTTTTGGTTCTGAGTCGTAGTCGTAGTCGTACCTCTAAACTTATAAGAAGATAAGTATTTATAATCATGTTGCTACGTTTCCTAAAAAACTGGACTAATCCTAATTTGGTAACTAACTATTAGATTAACTCGGAATCGTGAATCTTGAATATTCTTATCTTGAGGCTTCAATCTTCAATCTTAATTCTGGAATCTTCTTATCCATGCCGTAGATATAGAGAGTAAAAGGAATTTAAAACATATTTAAATTCTCTTTAAACTGACTTCTTTAGTCGGGCTGAGTTACACACCTTAAAACTCATCAAGCTGAGTCCTTGGAGAACAAACTTACCAATATCACAACCAATGTGATTATTCGAACACACGAATAGCTTGGCAATCTGTGAATATCTTGATCACTTTGAACTGAAAAACAGTGATTCAAGAATCGTAACACATACGGTGAGGTGAGGTTTGGCTCTGCAACACTTAGTTGTTTTTGGTTCTGAGTCGTAGTTGTAGTCGTACCTCTAAACTTCTAAGAAGATAAGTATTTATAATCATGTTGCTACGGTTCCTAACAAACTGAACTAATCCTAATTTGCTAACTAACTATCAGATAACTCGGAATCGTGAATCTTGAATATTCTTATCTTGAGTCTTCAATCTTCAATCTTGATTCTGGAATCTTCTTATCCATGCCGTAGATATAGAGAGTAAAAGGAATTTAAAACATATTTAAATTCTCTTTAAACTGACTTCTTTAGTCGGGCTGAGTTACACACCTTAAAACTCATCAAGCTGAGTCCTTCGAGAACAAACTTACCAATATCACAACCAATGTTATTATTCGAACACACGAATAGCTTGGCAATCTGTGAATATCTTGATCACTTTGAACTGAAAAACAGTGATTCATGAATCGTAACACATACGGTGAGGTGAGGTTTGGCTCTGCAACACTTAGTTGTTTTTGGTTCTGAGTCGTAGTCGTAGTCGTACCTCTAAACTTATAAGAAGATAAGTATTTATAATCATGTTGCTACGATTCCTAAAAAACTGGACTAATCCTAATTTGGTAACTAACTATTAGATTAACTCGGAATCGTGAATCTTGAATATTCTTATCTTGAGGCTTCAATCTTCAATCTTAATTCTGGAATCTTCTTATCCATGCCGTAGATATAGAGAGTAAAAGGAATTTAAAACATATTTAAATTCTCTTTAAACTGACTTCTTTAGTCGGGCTGAGTTACACACCTTAAAACTCATCAAGCTGAGTCCTTGGAGAACAAACTTACCAATATCACAACCAATGTGATTATTCGAACACACGAATAGCTTGGCAATCTGTGAATATCTTGATCACTTTGAACTGACAAACAGTGATTCAAGAATCGTAACACATACGGTGAGGTGAGGTTTGGCTCTGCAACACTTAGTTGTTTTTGGTTCTGAGTCGTAGTCGTAGTCGTACCTCTAAACTTATAAGAAGATAAGTATTTATAATCATGTTGCTACGGTTCCTAACAAACTGGACTAATCCTAATTTGCAAACTAACTATCAGATAACTCGGAATCGTGAATCTTGAATCTTCTTATCTTGAGTCTTCAATCTTCAATCTTGATTCTGGAATCTTCTTATCCATGCCGTAGATATATAGAGTAAAAGGAATTTTAAACATATTTAAATTCTCTTTAAACTGACTTCTTTAGTCGGGCTGAGGTACACACCTTAAAACTCATCAAGCTGAGTCCTTCGAGAACAAACATACCAATATCACAACCAATGTGATTATTCGAACACACGAATAGCTTGGCAATCTGTGAATATCTTGATCACTTTGAACTGAAAAACAGTGATTCAAGAATGGTAACACATACGGTGAGGTGAGGTTTGGCTCTGCAACACTTAGTTGTTTTTGGTTTTGAGTCGTAGTCGTAGTCGTACCTCTAAACTTATAAGAAGATAAGTATTTATAATCATGTTGCTACGGTTCCTAACAAACTGGACTAATCCTAATTTGCTAAGTAACTATCAGATAACTCGGAATCGTGAATCTTGAATATTTTTATCTTGAGTCTTCAATCTTCAATCTTGATTCTGGAATCTTCTTATCCATGCCGTAGATATAGAGAGTAAAAGGAATTTAAAACATATTTAAATTCTCTTTAAACTGACTTCTTTAGTCGGGCTGAGTTACACACCTTAAAACTCATCAAGCTGAGTCCTTCGAGAACAAACTTACCAATATCACAACCAAAGTGATTATTCGAACACACGAATAGCTTAGCAATCTGTGAATATCTTGATCACTTTGAACTGAAAAACAGTGATTCAAGAATCGTAACACATACGGTGAGGTGAGGTTTGGCTCTGCAACACTTAGTTGTTTTTGGTTCTGAGTCGTAGTCGTAGTCGTACCTCTAAACTTATAAGAAGATAAGTATTTATACTCATGTTGCTACGGTTCCTAACAAACTGGACTAATCCTAATTTGGTAACTAACTATCAGATTAACTCGGAATCGTGAATCTTGAATATTCTTATCTTGAGTCTTCAATCTTCAATCTTAATTCTGGAATCTTCTTATCCATGCCGAAGATATAGAGAGTAAAAGGAATTTTAAACATATTTAAATTCTCTTTAAACTGACTTCTTTAGTCGGGCTGAGTTACACACCTTAAAACTCATCAAGCTGAGTCCTTCGAGAACAAACATACCAATATCACAACCAACGTTATTATTCGAACACACGAATAGCTTGGCAATCTGTGAATATCTTGATCACTTTGAACTGAAAAACAGTGATTCAAGAATCGTAACACATACGGTGAGGTGAGGTTTGGCTCTGCAACACTTAGTTGTTTTTGGTTCTGAGTCGTAGTCGTAGTCGTACCTCTAAACTTATAAGAAGATAAGTATTTATACTCATGTTGCTACGGTTCCTAACAAACTGGACTAATCCTAATTTGGTAACTAACTATCAGATTAACTCGGAATCGTGAATCTTGAATATTCTTATCTTGAGTCTTCAATCTTCAATCTTAATTCTGGAATCTTCTTATCCATGCCGTAGATATAGAGATTAGAAGGAATTTTAAACATATTTAAATTCTCTTTAAACTGACTTCTTTAGTCGGGCTGAGTTACACACCTTAAAACTCATCAAGCTGAGTCCTTCGAGAACAAACATACCAATATCACAACCAACGTTATTATTCGAACACACGAATAGCTTGGCAATCTGTGAATATCTTGATCACTTTGAACTGAAAAACAGTGATTCAAGAATCGTAACACATACGGTGAGGTGAGGTTTGGCTCTGCAACACTTAGTTGTTTTTGGTTCTGAGTCGTAGTCGTAGTCGTACCTCTAAACTTCTAAGAAGATAAGTATTTATAATCATGTTGCTACGGTTCCTAACAAACTGGACTAATCCTAATTTGCTAACTAACTATCAGATAACTCGGAATCGTGAATCTTGAATATTCTTATCTTGAGTCTTCAATCTTCAATCTTGATTCTGGAATCTTCTTATCCATGCCGTAGATATAGAGAGTAAAAGGAATTTAAAACATATTTAAATTCTCTTTAAACTGACTTCTTTAGTCGGGCTGAGTTACACACCATAAAACTCATCAAGCTGAGTCCTTCGAGAACAAACTTACCAATATCACAACCAATGTTATTATTCGAACACACGAATAGCTTGGCAATCTGTGAATATCTTGATCACTTTGAACTGAAAAACAGTGATTCATGAATCGTAACACATACGGTGAGGTGAGGTTTGGCTCTGCAACCCTTAGTTGTTTTTGGTTTTGAGTCGTAGTCGTAGTCGTACCTCTAAACTTATAAGAAGATAAGTATTTATAATCATGTTGCTACGATTCCTAAAAAACTGGACTAATCCTAATTTGGTAACTAACTATTAGATTAACTCGGAATCGTGAATCTTGAATATTCTTATCTTGAGGCTTCAATCTTCAATCTTAATTCTGGAATCTTCTTATCCATGCCGTAGATATAGAGAGTAAAAAGAATTTAAAACATATTTAAATTCTCTTTAAACTGACTTCTTTAGTCGGGCTGAGTTACACACCTTAAAACTCATCAAGCTGAGTCCTTGGAGAACAAACTTACCAATATCACAACCAATGTGATTATTCGAACACACGAATAGCTTGGCAATCTGTGAATATCTTGATCACTTTGAACTGACAAACAGTGATTCAAGAATCGTAACACATACGGTGAGGTGAGGTTTGGCTCTGCAACACTTAGTTGTTTTTGGTTCTGAGTCGTAGTCGTAGTCGTACCTCTAAACTTATAAGAAGATAAGTATTTATAATCATGTTGCTACGGTTCCTAACAAACTGGACTAATCCTAATTTACTAAGTAACTATCAGATAACTCGGAATCGTGAATCTTGAATATTCTTATCTTGAGTCTTCAATCTTCAATCTTGATTCTGGAATCTTCTTATCCATGCCGTAGATATAGAGAGTAAAAGGAATTTAAAACATATTTAAATTCTCTTTAAACTGACTTCTTTAGTCGGGCTGAGTTACACACCTTAAAACTCATCAAGCTGAGTCCTTCGAGAACAAACTTACCAATATCACAACCAATGTGATTATTCGAACACACGAATAGCTTGGCAATCTGTGAATATCTTGATCACTTTGAACTGAAAAACAGTGATTCAAGAATGGTAACACATACGGTGAGGTGAGGTTTGGCTCTGCAACACTTAGTTGTTTTTGGTTCTGAGTCGTAGTCGTAGTCGTACCTCTAAACTTATAAGAAGATAAGTATTTATAATCATGTTGCTACGGTTCCTAACAAACTGGACTAATCCTAATTTGCTAACTAACTTTCAGATAACTCGGAATCGTGAATCTTGAATATTCTTATCTTGAGTCTTCAATCTTCAATCTTGATTCTGGAATCTTCTTATCCATGCCGTAGATATAGAGAGTAAAAGGAATTTAAAACATATTTAAATTCTCTTTAAACTGACTTCTTTAGTCGGGCTGAGTTACACACCTTAAAACTCATCAAGCTGAGTCCTTCGAGAACAAACTTACCAATATCACAACCAATGTTATTATTCGAACACACGAATAGCTTGGCAATCTGTGAATATCTTGATCAATTTGAACTGAAAAACAGTGATTAATGAATCGTAACACATACGGTGAGGTGAGGTTTGGCTCTGCAACCCTTAGTTGTTTTTGGTTCTGAGTCGTAGTCGTAGTCGTACCTCTAAACTTATAAGAAGATAAGTATTTATAAGCATGTTGCTACGGTTCCTAACAAACTGGACTAATTCTAATTTGGTAACTAACTATTAGATTAACTCGGAATCGTGAATCTTGAATATTCTTATCTTGAGTCTTCAATCTTCAATCTTAATTCTGGAATCTTCTTATCCATGCCGTAGATATAGAGAGTAAAAGGAATTTAAAACATATTTAAATTCTCTTTAAACTGACTTCTTTAGTCGGGCTGAGTTACACACCTTAAAACTCATCAAGCTGAGTCCTTGGAGAACAAACTTACCAATATCACAACCAATGTTATTATTCGAACACACGAATAGCTTGGCAATCTGTGAATATCTTGATCACTTTGAACTGACAAACAGTGATTCAAGAATCGTAACACATACGGTGAGGTGAGGTTTGGCTCTGCAACACTTAGTTGTTTTTGGTTCTGAGTCGTAGTCGTAGTCGTACCTCTAAACTTATAAGAAGATAAGTATTTATAATCATGTTGCTACGGTTCCTAACAAACTGGACTAATCCTAATTTGCAAACTAACTATCAGATAACTCGGAATCGTGAATCTTGAATCTTCTTATCTTGAGTCTTCAATCTTCAATCTTGATTCTGGAATCTTCTTATCCATGCCGTAGATATATAGAGTAAAAGGAATTTTAAACATATTTAAATTCTCTTTAAACTGACTTCTTTAGTCGGGCTGAGGTATACACCTTAAAACTCATCAAGCTGAGTCCTTCGAGAACAAACATACCAATATCACAACCAATGTGATTATTCGAACACACGAATAGCTTGGCAATCTGTGAATATCTTGATCACTTTGAACTGAAAAACAGTGATTCAAGAATGGTAACACATACGGTGAGGTGAGGTTTGGCTCTGCAACACTTAGTTGTTTTTGGTTTTGAGTCGTAGTCGTAGTCGTACCTCTAAACTTATAAGAAGATAAGTATTTATAATCATGTAGCTACGGTTCCTAACAAACTGGACTAATCCTAATTTGCTAAGTAACTATCAGATAACTCGGAATCGTGAATCTTGAATATTTTTATCTTGAGTCTTCCATCTTCAATCTTGATTCTGGAATCTTCTTATCCATGCCGTAGATATAGAGAGTAAAAGGAATTTAAAACATATTTAAATTCTCTTTAAACTGACTTCTTTAGTCGGGCTGAGTTACACACCTTAAAACTCATCAAGCTGAGTCCTTCGAGAACAAACTTACCAATATCACAACCAAAGTGATTATTCGAACACACGAATAGCTTAGCAATCTGTGAATATCTTGATCACTTTGAACTGAAAAACAGTGATTCAAGAATCGTAACACATACGGTGAGGTGAGGTTTGGCTCTGCAACACTTAGTTGTTTTTGGTTCTGAGTCGTAGTCGTAGTCGTACCTCTAAACTCATAAGAAGATAAGTATTTATACTCATGTTGCTACGGTTCCTAACAAACTGGACTAATCCTAATTTGGTAACTAACTATCAGATTAACTCGGAATCGTGAATCTTGAATATTCTTATCTTGAGTCTTCAATCTTCAATCTTAATTCTGGAATCTTCTTATCCATGCCGAAGATATAGTGAGTAAAAGGAATTTTAAACATATTTAAATTCTCTTTAAACTGACTTCTTTAGTCGGGCTGAGTTACACACCTTAAAACTCATCAAGCTGAGTCCTTCGAGAACAAACATACCAATATCACAACCAACGTTATTATTCGAACACACGAATAGCTTGGCAATCTGTGAATATCTTGATCACTTTGAACTGAAAAACAGTGATTCAAGAATCGTAACACATACGGTGAGGTGAGGTTTGGCTCTGCAACACTTAGTTGTTTTTGGTTCTGAGTCGTAGTCGTAGTCGTACCTCTAAACTTATAAGAAGATAAGTATTTATACTCATGTTGCTACGGTTCCTAACAAACTGGACTAATCCTAATTTGGTAACTAACTATCAGATTAACTCGGAATCGTGAATCTTGAATATTCTTATCTTGAGTCTTCAATCTTCAATCTTAATTCTGGAATCTTCTTATCCATGCCGTAGATATAGAGATTAGAAGGAATTTTAAACATATTTAAATTCTCTTTAAACTGACTTCTTTAGTCGGGCTGAGTTACACACCTTAAAACTCATCAAGCTGAGTCCTTCGAGAACAAACATACCAATATCACAACCAACGTTATTATTCGAACACACGAATAGCTTGGCAATCTGTGAATATCTTGATCACTTTGAACTGAAAAACAGTGATTCAAGAATCGTAACACATACGGTGAGGTGAGGTTTGGCTCTGCAACACTTAGTTGTTTTTGGTTCTGAGTCGTAGTCGTAGTCGTACCTCTAAACTTCTAAGAAGATAAGTATTTATAATCATGTTGCTACGGTTCCTAACAAACTGGACTAATCCTAATTTGCTAACTAACTATCAGATAACTCGGAATCGTGAATCTTGAATATTCTTATCTTGAGTCTTCAATCTTCAATCTTGATTCTGGAATCTTCTTATCCATGCCGTAGATATAGAGAGTAAAAGGAATTTAAAACATATTTAAATTCTCTTTAAACTGACTTCTTTAGTCGGGCTGAGTTACACACCTTAAAACTCATCAAGCTGAGTCCTTGGAGAACAAACTTACCAATATCACAACCAATGTGATTATTCGAACACACGAATAGCTTGGCAATCTGTGAATATCTTGATCACTTTGAACTGACAAACAGTGATTCAAGAATCGTAACACATACGGTGAGGTGAGGTTTGGCTCTGCAACACTTAGTTGTTTTTGGTTCTGAGTCGTAGTCGTAGTCGTACCTCTAAACTTATAAGAAGATAAGTATTTATAATCATGTTGCTACGGTTCCTAACAAACTGGACTAATCCTAATTTGCAAACTAACTATCAGATAACTCGGAATCGTGAATCTTGAATCTTCTTATCTTGAGTCTTCAATCTTCAATCTTGATTCTGGAATCTTCTTATCCATGCCGTAGATATATAGAGTAAAAGGAATTTTAAACATATTTAAATTCTCTTTAAACTGACTTCTTTAGTCGGGCTGAGGTATACACCTTAAAACTCATCAAGCTGAGTCCTTCGAGAACAAACATACCAATATCACAACCAATGTGATTATTCGAACACACGAATAGCTTGGCAATCTGTGAATATCTTGATCACTTTGAACTGAAAAACAGTGATTCAAGAATGGTAACACATACGGTGAGGTGAGGTTTGGCTCTGCAACACTTAGTTGTTTTTGGTTTTGAGTCGTAGTCGTAGTCGTACCTCTAAACTTATAAGAAGATAAGTATTTATAATCATGTAGCTACGGTTCCTAACAAACTGGACTAATCCTAATTTGCTAAGTAACTATCAGATAACTCGGAATCGTGAATCTTGAATATTTTTATCTTGAGTCTTCCATCTTCAATCTTGATTCTGGAATCTTCTTATCCATGCCGTAGATATAGAGAGTAAAAGGAATTTAAAACATATTTAAATTCTCTTTAAACTGACTTCTTTAGTCGGGCTGAGTTACACACCTTAAAACTCATCAAGCTGAGTCCTTCGAGAACAAACTTACCAATATCACAACCAAAGTGATTATTCGAACACACGAATAGCTTAGCAATCTGTGAATATCTTGATCACTTTGAACTGAAAAACAGTGATTCAAGAATCGTAACACATACGGTGAGGTGAGGTTTGGCTCTGCAACACTTAGTTGTTTTTGGTTCTGAGTCGTAGTCGTAGTCGTACCTCTAAACTCATAAGAAGATAAGTATTTATACTCATGTTGCTACGGTTCCTAACAAACTGGACTAATCCTAATTTGGTAACTAACTATCAGATTAACTCGGAATCGTGAATCTTGAATATTCTTATCTTGAGTCTTCAATCTTCAATCTTAATTCTGGAATCTTCTTATCCATGCCGAAGATATAGTGAGTAAAAGGAATTTTAAACATATTTAAATTCTCTTTAAACTGACTTCTTTAGTCGGGCTGAGTTACACACCTTAAAACTCATCAAGCTGAGTCCTTCGAGAACAAACATACCAATATCACAACCAACGTTATTATTCGAACACACGAATAGCTTGGCAATCTGTGAATATCTTGATCACTTTGAACTGAAAAACAGTGATTCAAGAATCGTAACACATACGGTGAGGTGAGGTTTGGCTCTGCAACACTTAGTTGTTTTTGGTTCTGAGTCGTAGTCGTAGTCGTACCTCTAAACTTATAAGAAGATAAGTATTTATACTCATGTTGCTACGGTTCCTAACAAACTGGACTAATCCTAATTTGGTAACTAACTATCAGATTAACTCGGAATCGTGAATCTTGAATATTCTTATCTTGAGTCTTCAATCTTCAATCTTAATTCTGGAATCTTCTTATCCATGCCGTAGATATAGAGATTAGAAGGAATTTTAAACATATTTAAATTCTCTTTAAACTGACTTCTTTAGTCGGGCTGAGTTACACACCTTAAAACTCATCAAGCTGAGTCCTTCGAGAACAAACATACCAATATCACAACCAACGTTATTATTCGAACACACGAATAGCTTGGCAATCTGTGAATATCTTGATCACTTTGAACTGAAAAACAGTGATTCAAGAATCGTAACACATACGGTGAGGTGAGGTTTGGCTCTGCAACACTTAGTTGTTTTTGGTTCTGAGTCGTAGTCGTAGTCGTACCTCTAAACTTCTAAGAAGATAAGTATTTATAATCATGTTGCTACGGTTCCTAACAAACTGGACTAATCCTAATTTGCTAACTAACTATCAGATAACTCGGAATCGTGAATCTTGAATATTCTTATCTTGAGTCTTCAATCTTCAATCTTGATTCTGGAATCTTCTTATCCATGCCGTAGATATAGAGAGTAAAAGGAATTTAAAACATATTTAAATTCTCTTTAAACTGACTTCTTTAGTCGGGCTGAGTTACACACCTTAAAACTCATCAAGCTGAGTCCTTGGAGAACAAACTTACCAATATCACAACCAATGTGATTATTCGAACACACGAATAGCTTGGCAATCTGTGAATATCTTGATCACTTTGAACTGACAAACAGTGATTCAAGAATCGTAACACATACGGTGAGGTGAGGTTTGGCTCTGCAACACTTAGTTGTTTTTGGTTCTGAGTCGTAGTCGTAGTCGTACCTCTAAACTTATAAGAAGATAAGTATTTATAATCATGTTGCTACGGTTCCTAACAAACTGGACTAATCCTAATTTACTAAGTAACTATCAGATAACTCGGAATCGTGAATCTTGAATATTCTTATCTTGAGTCTTCAATCTTCAATCTTGATTCTGGAATCTTCTTATCCATGCCGTAGATATAGAGAGTAAAAGGGATTTAAAACATATTTAAATTCTCTTTAAACTGACTTCTTTAGTCGGGCTGAGTTACACACCTTAAAACTCATCAAGCTGAGTCCTTCGAGAACAAACTTACCAATATCACAACCAATGTGATTATTCGAACACACGAATAGCTTGGCAATCTGTGAATATCTTGATCACTTTGAACTGAAAAACAGTGATTCAAGAATGGTAACACATACGGTGAGGTGAGGTTTGGCTCTGCAACACTTAGTTGTTTTTGGTTCTGAGTCGTAGTCGTAGTCGTACCTCTAAACTTATAAGAAGATAAGTATTTATAATCATGTTGCTACGGTTCCTAACAAACTGGACTAATCCTAATTTGCTAACTAACTTTCAGATAACTCGGAATCGTGAATCTTGAATATTCTTATCTTGAGTTTTCAATCTTCAATCTTGATTCTGGAATCTTCTTATCCATGCCGTAGATATAGAGAGTAAAAGGAATTTAAAACATATTTAAATTCTCTTTAAACTGACTTCTTTAGTCGGGCTGAGTTACACACCTTAAAACTCATCAAGCTGAGTCCTTCGAGAACAAACTTACCAATATCACAACCAATGTTATTATTCGAACACACGAATAGCTTGGCAATCTGTGAATATCTTGATCACTTTGAACTGAAAAACAGTGATTCATGAATCGTAACACATACGGTGAGGTGAGGTTTGGCTCTGCAACCCTTAGTTGTTTTTGGTTCTGAGTCGTAGTCGTAGTCGTACCTCTAAACTTATAAGAAGATAAGTATTTATAAGCATGTTGCTACGGTTCCTAACAAACTGGACTAATTCTAATTTGGTAACTAACTATTAGATTAACTCGGAATCGTGAATCTTGAATATTCTTATCTTGAGTCTTCAATCTTCAATCTTAATTCTGGAATCTTCTTATCCATGCCGTAGATATATAGAGTAAAAGGAATTTAAAACATATTTAAATTCTCTTTAAACTGACTTCTTTAGTCGGGCTGAGTTACACACCTTAAAACTCATCAAGCTGAGTCCTTCGAGAACAAACTTACCAATATCACAACCAACGTTATTATTCGAACACACGAATAGCTTGGCAATCTGTGAATATCTTGATCACTTTGAACTGAAAAACAGTGATTCAAGAATGGTAACACATACGGTGAGGTGAGGTTTGGCTCTGCAACACTTAGTTGTTTTTGGTTCTGAGTCGTAGTCGTAGTCGTACCTCTAAACTTATAAGAAGATAAGTATTTATAATCATGTTGCTACGGTTCCTAACAAACTGGACTAATCCTAATTTGCTAACTAACTTTCAGATAACTCGGAATCGTGAATCTTGAATATTCTTATCTTGAGTTTTCAATCTTCAATCTTGATTCTGGAATCTTCTTATCCATGCCGTAGATATAGAGAGTAAAAGGAATTTAAAACATATTTAAATTCTCTTTAAACTGACTTCTTTAGTCGGGCTGAGTTACACACCTTAAAACTCATCAAGCTGAGTCCTTCGAGAACAAACTTACCAATATCACAACCAATGTTATTATTCGAACACACGAATAGCTTGGCAATCTGTGAATATCTTGATCACTTTGAACTGAAAAACAGTGATTCATGAATCGTAACACATACGGTGAGGTGAGGTTTGGCTCTGCAACCCTTAGTTGTTTTTGGTTCTGAGTCGTAGTCGTAGTCGTACCTCTAAACTTATAAGAAGATAAGTATTTATAAGCATGTTGCTACGGTTCCTAACAAACTGGACTAATTCTAATTTGGTAACTAACTATTAGATTCACTCGGAATCGTGAATCTTGAATATTCTTATCTTGAGTCTTCAATCTTCAATCTTAATTCTGGAATCTTCTTATCCATGCCGTAGATATATAGAGTAAAAGGAATTTAAAACATATTTAAATTCTCTTTAAACTGACTTCTTTAGTCGGGCTGAGTTACACACCTTAAAACTCATCAAGCTGAGTCCTTCGAGAACAAACTTACCAATATCACAACCAACGTTATTATTCGAACACACGAATAGCTTGGCAATCTGTGAATATCTTGATCACTTTGAACTGAAAAACAGTGATTCAAGAATCGTAACACATACGGTGAGGTTAGGTTTGGCTCTGCAACACTTAATTGTTTTTGGTTCTGAGTCGTAGTCGTAGTCGTACCTCTAAACTTATAAGAAGATAAGTATTTATAATCATGTTGCTACGGTTCCTAACAAACTGGACTAATCCTAATTTACTAACTAACTATCAGATAACTCGGAATCGTGAATCTTGAATATTCTTATCTTGAGTCTTCAATCTTCAATCTTGATTCTGGAATCTTCTTATCCATGCCGTAGATATAGAGAGTAAAAGGAATTTAAAACATATTTAAATTCTCTTAAAACTGACTTCTTTAGTCGGTTGAGTTACACACCTTAAAACTCATCAAGCTGAGTCCTTCGAGAACAAACTTACCAATATCACAACCAATGTGATTATTCGAACACACGTATAGCTTGGGAATCTGTGAATATCTTGATCACTTTGAACTGAAAAACAGTGATTCAAGAATCGTAACACATACGGTGAGGTTAGGTTTGGCTCTGCAACACTTAGTTGTTTTTGGTTCTGAGTCGTAGTCGTAGTCGTACCTCTTAACTTATAAGAAGATAAGTATTTATAATCATGTTGCTACGGTTCCTAACAAACTGGACTAATCCTAATTCGCTAACTAACTATCAGATAACTCGGAATCGTGAATCTTGAATATTCTTATCTTGAGTCTTCAATCTTCAATCTTGATTCTGGAATCTTCTTATCCATGCCATAGATATAGAGAGTAAAAGGAATTTAAAACATATTTAAATTCTCTTTATACTGACTTCTTTAGTCGGGCTGAGTTATACACCTTAAAACTCATCAAGCTGAGTCCTTCGAGAACAAACTTACCAATATCACAACCAATGTTATTATTCGAACACACGAATAGCTTGGCAATCTGTGAATATCTTGATCACTTTGAACTGAAAAACAGTGATTCATGAATCGTAACACATACGGTGAGGTGAGGTTTGGCTCTGCAACCCTTAGTTGTTTTTGGTTCTGAGTCGTAGTCGTAGTCGTACCTCTAAATTTATAATCATGTTGCTACGGTTCCTAACAAACTGGACTAATCCTAATTTGCTAACTAACTATCAGATAACTCGGAATCGTGAATCTTGAATATTCTTATCTTGAGTCTTCAATCTTCAATCTTGATTCTGGAATCTTCTTATCCATGCCGTAGATATAGAGAGTAAAAGGAATTTAAAACATATTTAAATTCTCTTTAAACTGACTTCTTTAGTCGGGCTGAGTTACACACCTTAAAACTCATCAAGCTGAGTCCTTCGAGAACAAACTTACCAATATCACAACCAATGTTATTATTCGAACACACGAATAGCTTGGCAATCTGTGAATATCTTGATCACTTTGAACTGAAAAACAGTGATTCAAGAATCGTAACACATACGGTGAGGTGAGGTTTGGCTCTGCAACACTTAGTTGTTTTTGGTTCTGAGTCGTAGTCGTAGTCGTACCTCTAAACTTATAAGAAGATAAGTATTTATAATCATGTTGCTACGGTTCCTAACAAACTGGACTAATCCTAATTTGGTAACTAACTATCAGATTAACTCGGAATCGTGAATCTTGAATATTCTTATCTTGACTCTTCAATCTTCAATCTTGATTCTGGAATCTTCTTATCCATGCCGTAGATATAGAGAGTAAAAGGAATTTAAAACATATTTAAATTCTCTTTATACTGACTTCTTTAGTCGGGCTGAGTTATACACCTTAAAACTCATCAAGCTAAGTCCTTCGAGAACAAACTTACCAATATCACAACCAATGTGATTATTCGAACACACGAATAGCTTGGGAATCTGTGAATATCTTGATCACTTTGAACTGAAAAACAGTGATTCAAGAATCGTAACACATACGGTGAGGTTAGGTTTGGCTCTGCAACACTTAGTTGTTTTTGGTTCTGAGTCGTAGTCGTAGTCGTACCTCTTAACTTATAAGAAGATAAGTATTTATAATCATGTTGCTACGGTTCCTAACAAACTGGACTAATCCTAATTCGCTAACTAACTATCAGATAACTCGGAATCGTGAATCTTGAATATTCTTATCTTGAGTCTTCAATCTTCAATCTTGATTCTGGAATCTTCTTATCCATGCCGTAGATATAGAGAGTAAAAGGAATTTAAAACATATTTAAATTCTCTTTATACTGACTTCTTTAGTCGGGCTGAGTTATACACCTTAAAACTCATCAAGCTGAGTCCTTCGAGAACAAACTTACCAATATCACAACCAATGTTATTATTCGAACACACGAATAGCTTGGCAATCTGTGAATATCTTGATCACTTTGAACTGAAAAACAGTGATTCATGAATCGTAACACATACGGTGAGGTGAGGTTTGGCTCTGCAACCCTTAGTTGTTTTTGGTTCTGAGTCGTAGTCGTAGTCGTACCTCTAAATTTATAATCATGTTGCTACGGTTCCTAACAAACTGGACTAATCCTAATTTGCTAACTAACTATCAGATAACTCGGAATCGTGAATCTTGAATATTCTTATCTTGAGTCTTCAATCTTCAATCTTGATTCTGGAATCTTCTTATCCATGCCGTAGATATAGAGAGTAAAAGGAATTTAAAACATATTTAAATTCTCTTTAAACTGACTTCTTTAGTCGGGCTGAGTTACACACCTTAAAACTCATCAAGCTGAGTCCTTCGAGAACAAACTTACCAATATCACAACCAATGTTATTATTCGAACACACGAATAGCTTGGCAATCTGTGAATATCTTGATCACTTTGAACTGAAAAACAGTGATTCAAGAATCGTAACACATACGGTGAGGTGAGGTTTGGCTCTGCAACACTTAGTTGTTTTTGGTTCTGAGTCGTAGTCGTAGTCGTACCTCTAAACTTATAAGAAGATAAGTATTTATAATCATGTTGCTACGGTTCCTAACAAACTGGACTAATCCTAATTTGGTAACTAACTATCAGATTAACTCGGAATCGTGAATCTTGAATATTCTTATCTTGACTCTTCAATCTTCAATCTTGATTCTGGAATCTTCTTATCCATGCCGTAGATATAGAGAGTAAAAGGAATTTAAAACATATTTAAATTCTCTTTAAACTGACTTCTTTAGTCGGGCTGAGTTACACACCTTAAAACTCATCAAGCTGAGTCCTTCGAGAACAAACTTACCAATATCACAACCAATGTTATTATTCGAACACACGAATAGCTTGGCAATCTGTGAATATCTTGATCACTTTGAACTGAAAAACAGTGATTCATGAATCGTAACACATACGGTGAGGTGAGGTTTGGCTCTGCAACCCTTAGTTGTTTTTGGTTCTGAGTCGTAGTCGTAGTCGTACCTCTAAACTTATAAGAAGATAAGTATTTATAAGCATGTTGCTACGGTTCCTAACAAACTGGACTAATTCTAATTTGGTAACTAACTATTAGATTAACTCGGAATCGTGAATCTTGAATATTCTTATCTTGAGTCTTCAATCTTCAATCTTAATTCTGGAATCTTCTTATCCATGCCGTAGATATAGAGAGTAAAAGGAATTTAAAACATATTTAAATTCTCTTTAAACTGACTTCTTTAGTCGGGCTGAGTTACACACCTTAAAACTCATCAAGCTGAGTCCTTCGAGAACAAACTTACCAATATCACAACCAACGTTATTATTCGAACACACGAATAGTTTGGCAATCTGTGAATATCTTGATCACTTTGAACTGAAAAACAGTGATTCAAGAATCGTAACACATACGGTGAGGTTAGGTTTGGCTCTGCAACACTTAGTTGTTTTTGGTTCTGAGTCGTAGTCGTACCTCTAAACTTATAAGAAGATAAGTATTTATAATCATGTTGCTACGGTTCCTAACAAACTGGACTAATCCTAATTTACTAACTAACTATCAGATAACTCGGAATCGTGAATCTTGAATATTCTTATCTTGAGTCTTCAATCTTCAATCTTGATTCTGGAATCTTCTTATCCATGCCGTAGATATAAAGAGTAAAAGGAATTTAAAACATATTTAAATTCTCTTTATACTGACTTCTTTAGTCGGGCTGAGTTATACACCTTAAAACTCATCAAGCTGAGTCCTTCGAGAACAAACTTACCAATATCACAACCAATGTTATTATTCGAACACACGAATAGCTTGGCAATCTGTGAATATCTTGATCACTTTGAACTGAAAAACAGTGATTCATGAATCGTAACACATACGGTGAGGTGAGGTTTGGCTCTGCAACCCTTAGTTGTTTTTGTTTCTGAGTAGTAGTCGTAGTCGTACCTCTAAATTTATAATCATGTTGCTACGGTTCCTAACAAACTGGACTAATCCTAATTTGCTAACTAACTATCAGATAACTCGGAATCGTGAATCTTGAATATTCTTATCTTGAGTCTTCAATCTTCAATCTTGATTCTGGAATCTTCTTATCCATGCCGTAGATATAGAGAGTAAAAGGAATTTAAAACATATTTAAATTCTCTTTAAACTGACTTCTTTAGTCGGGCTGAGTTACACACCTTAAAACTCATCAAGCTGAGTCCTTCGAGAACAAACTTACCAATATCACAACCAACGTTATTATTCGAACACACGAATAGCCTGGCAATCTGTGAATATCTTGATCACTTTGAACTGAAAAACAGTGATTCAAGAATCGTAACACATACGGTGAGGTTAGGTTTGGCTCTGCAACACTTAGTTGTTTTTGGTTCTGAGTCGTAGTCGTACCTCTAAACTTATAAGAAGATAAGTATTTATAATCATGTTGCTACGGTTTCTAACAAACTGGACTAATCCTAATTTACTAACTAACTATCAGATAACTCGGAATCGTGAATCTTGAATATTCTTATCTTGAGTCTTCAATCTTCAATCTTGATTCTGGAATCTTCTTATCCATGCCGTAGATATAGAGAGTAAAAGGAATTTAAAACATATTTAAATTCTCTTTATACTGACTTCTTTAGTCGGGCTGAGTTATACACCTTAAAACTCATCAAGCTAAGTCCTTCGAGAACAAACTTACCAATATCACAACCAATGTTATTATTCGAACACACGAATAGCTTGGCAATCTGTGAATATCTTGATCACTTTGAACTGAAAAACAGTGATTCATGAATCGTAACACATACGGTGAGGTGAGGTTTGGCTCTGCAACCCTTAGTTGTTTTTGGTTCTGAGTCGTAGTCGTAGTCGTACCTCTAAATTTATAATCATGTTGCTACGGTTCCTAACAAACTGGACTAATCCTAATTTGCTAACTAACTATCAGATAACTCGGAATCGTGAATCTTGAATATTCTTATCTTGAGTCTTCAATCTTCAATCTTGATTCTGGAATCTTCTTATCCATGCCGTAGATATAGAGAGTAAAAGGAATTTAAAACATATTTAAATTCTCTTTAAACTGACTTCTTTAGTCGGGCTGAGTTACACACCTTAAAACTCATCAAGCTGAGTCCTTCGAGAACAAACTTACCAATATCACAACCAACGTTATTATTCGAACACACGAATAGCTTGGCAATCTGTGAATATCTTGATCACTTTGAACTGAAAAACAGTGATTCAAGAATCGTAACACATACGGTGAGGTTAGGTTTGGCTCTGCAACACTTAGTTGTTTTTGGTTCTGAGTCGTAGTCGTACCTCTAAACTTATAAGAAGATAAGTATTTATAATAATGTTGCAACGGTTCCTAACAAACTGGACTAATCCTAATTTACTAACTAACTATCAGATAACTCGGAATCGTGAATCTTGAATATTCTTATCTTGAGTCTTCAATCTTCAATCTTGATTCTGGAATCTTCTTATCCATGCCGTAGATATAGAGAGTAAAAGGAATTTAAAACATATTTAAATTCTCTTTATACTGACTTCTTTAGTCGGGCTGAGTTATACACCTTAAAACTCATCAAGCTGAGTCCTTCGAGAACAAACTTACCAATATCACAACCAATGTTATTATTCGAACACACGAATAGCTTGGCAATCTGTGAATATCTTGATCACTTTGAACTGAAAAACAGTGATTCATGAATCGTAACACATACGGTGAGGTGAGGTTTGGCTCTGCAACCCTTAGTTGTTTTTGTTTCTGAGTAGTAGTCGTAGTCGTACCTCTAAATTTATAATCATGTTGCTACGGTTCCTAACAAACTGGACTAATCCTAATTTGCTAACTAACTATCAGATAACTCGGAATCGTGAATCTTGAATATTCTTATCTTGAGTCTTCAATCTTCAATCTTGATTCTGGAATCTTCTTATCCATGCCGTAGATATAGAGAGTAAAAGGAATTTAAAACATATTTAAATTCTCTTTAAACTGACTTCTTTAGTCGGGCTGAGTTACACACCTTAAAACTCATCAAGCTGAGTCCTTCGAGAAAAAACTTACCAATATCACAACCAACGTTATTATTCGAACACACGAATAGCTTGGCAATCTGTGAATATCTTGATCACTTTGAACTGAAAAACAGTGATTCCAGAATCGTAACACATACGGTGAGGTTAGGTTTGGCTCTGCAACACTTAGTTGTTTTTGGTTCTGAGTCGTAGTCGTACCTCTAAACTTATAAGAAGATAAGTATTTATAATCATGTTGCTACGGTTCCTAACAAACTGGACTAATCCTAATTTACTAACTAACTATCAGATAACTCGGAATCGTGAATCTTGAATATTCTTATCTTGAGTCTTCAATCTTCAATCTTGATTCTGGAATCTTCTTATCCATGCCGTAGATATAGAGAGTAAAAGGAATTTAAAACATATTTAAATTCTCTTTATACTGACTTCTTTAGTCGGGCTGAGTTATACACCTTAAAACTCATCAAGCTAAGTCCTTCGAGAACAAACTTACCAATATCACAACCAATGTTATTATTCGAACACACGAATAGCTTGGCAATCTGTGAATATCTTGATCACTTTGAACTGAAAAACAGTGATTCATGAATCGTAACACATACGGTGAGGTGAGGTTTGGCTCTGCAACCCTTAGTTGTTTTTGGTTCTGAGTCGTAGTCGTAGTCGTACCTCTAAATTTATAATCATGTTGCTACGGTTCCTCACAAACTGGACTAATCCTAATTTGCTAACTAACTATCAGATAACTCGGAATCGTGAATCTTGAATATTCTTATCTTGAGTCTTCAATCTTCAATCTTGATTCTGGAATCTTCTTATCCATGCCGTAGATATAGAGAGTAAAAGGAATTTAAAACATATTTAAATTCTCTTTAAACTGACTTCTTTAGTCGGGCTGAGTTACACACCTTAAAACTCATCAAGCTGAGTCCTTCGAGAACAAACTTACCAATATCACAACCAATGTTATTATTCGAACACACGAATAGCTTGGCAATCTGTGAATATCTTGATCACTTTGAACTGAAAAACAGTGATTCATGAATCGTAACACACACGGTGAGGTGAGGTTTGGCTCTGCAACCCTTAGTTGGTTTTGGTTCTGAGTCGTAGTCGTAGTCGTACCTCTAAACTTATAAGAAGATAAGTATTTATAATCATGTTGCTACGGTTCCTAACAAACTGGACTAATCCTAATTTGGTAACTAACTATCAGATTAACTCGGAATCGTGAATCTTGAATATTCTTATCTTGAGTCTTCAATCTTCAATCTTAATTCGGGAATCTTCTTATCCATGCCGTAGATATAGAGAGTAAAAGGAATTTAAAACATATTTAAATTCTCTTTAAACTGACTTCTTTAGTCGGGCTGAGTTACACACCTTAAAACTCATCAAGCTGAGTCCTTCGAGAATAAACTTACCAATATCACAACCAACGTTATTATTCGAACACACGAATAGCTTGGCAATCTGTGAATATCCTGATCACTTTAAACTGAAAAACAGTGATTAAGAATCGTAACACATACGGTGAGGTGAGGTTTGGCTCTGCAACACTTAGTTGTTTTTGGTTCTGAGTCGTAGTCGTAGTCGTACCTCTAAACTTATAAGAAGATAAGTATTTATAATCATGTTGCTACGGTTCCTAACAAACTGGACTAATCCTAATTTACTAACTAACTATCAGATAACTCGGAATCGTGAATCTTGAATATTCTTATCTTGAGTCTTCAATCTTCAATCTTGATTCTGGAATCTTCTTATCCATGCCGTAGATATAGAGAGTAAAAGGAATTTAAAACATATTTAAATTCTCTTTAAACTGACTTCTTTAGTCGGGCTGAGTTACACACCTTAAAACTCATCAAGCTGAGTCCTTCGAGAACAAACTTACCAATATCACAACCAATGTGATTATTCGAACACACGAATAGCTTGGCAATCTATGAATATCTTGATCACTTTGAACTGAAAAACAGTGATTCAAGAATCGTAACACATACGGTGAGGTGAGGTTTGACTCTGCAACACTTAGTTGTTTTTGGTTCTGAGTCGTAGTCGTAGTCGTACCTCTAAACTTATAAGAAGATAAGTATTTATAATCATGTTGCTACGGTTCCTAACAAACTGGACTAATCCTAATTTGCTAACTAACTATCAGATAACTCGGAATCGTGAATCTTGAATATTCTTATCTTCAGTCTTCAATCTTCAATCTTGATTCTGGAATCTTCTTATCCATGCCGTAGATATAGAGAGTAAAAGGAATTTAAAACATATTTAAATTCTCTTTATACTGACTTCTTTAGTCGGGCTGAGTTACACACCTTAAAACTCATCAAGCTGAGTCCTTCGAGAACAAACTTACCAATATCACAACCAATGTTATTATTCGAACACACGAATAGCTTGGCAATCTGTGAATATCTTGATCACTTTGAACTGAAAAACAGTGATTCATGAATCGTAACACATACGGTGAGGTGAGGTTTGGCTCTGCAACCCTTAGTTGTTTTTGGTTCTGAGTCGTAGTCGTAGTCGTACCTCTAAACTTATAAGAAGATAAGTATTTATAATCATGTTGCTACGGTTCCTAAGAAACTGGACTAATCCTAATTTGGTAACTAACTATCAGATTAACTCGGAATCGTGAATCTTGAATATTCTTATCTTGAGTCTTCAATCTTCAATCTTGATTCTGGAATCTTCTTATCCATGCCGTAGATATAGAGAGTAAAAGGAATTTAAAACATATTTAAATTCTCTTTAAACTGACTTCTTTAGTCGGGCTGAGTTACACACCTTAAAACTCATCAAGCTGAGTCCTTCGAGAACAAACTTACCAATATCACAACCAACGTTATTATTCGAACACACGAATAGCTTGGCAATCTGTGAATATCTTGATCACTTTGAACTGAAAAACAGTGATTCAAGAATCGTAACACATACGGTGAGGTTAGGTTTGGCTCTGCAACACTTAGTTGTTTTTGGTTCTGAGTCGTAGTCGTAGTCGTACCTCTAAACTTATAAGAAGATAAGTATTTATAATCATGTTGCTACGGTTCCTAACAAACTGGACTAATCCTAATTTACTAACTAACTATCAGATAACTCGGAATCGTGAATCTTGAATATTCTTATCTTGAGTCTTCAATCTTCAATCTTGATTCTGGAATCTTCTTATCCATGCCGTAGATATAGAGAGTAAAAGGAATTTAAAACATATTTAAATTCTCTTTAAACTGACTTCTTTAGTCGGGCTGAGTTACACACCTTAAAACTCATCAAGCTGAGTCCTTCGAGAACAAACTTACCAATATCACAACCAATGTGATTATTCGAACACACGAATAGCTTGGCAATCTGTGAATATCTTGATCACTTTGAACTGAAAAACAGTTATTCAAGAATCGTAACACATACGGTGAGGTGAGGTTTGTCTCTGCAACACTTAGTTGTTTTTGGTTCTGAGTCGTAGTCGTAGTCGTACCTCTAAACTTATAAGAAGATAAGTATTTATAATCATGTTGCTACGGTTCCTAACAAACTGGACTAATCCTAATTTGCTAACTAACTATCAGATAACTCGGAATCGTGAATCTTGAATATTCTTATCTTGAGTCTTCAATCTTCAATCTTGATTCTGGAATCTTCTTATCCATGCCGTAGATATAGAGAGTAAAAGTAATTTAAAACATATTTAAATTCTCTTTATACTGACTTCTTTAGTCGGGCTGAGTTACACACCTTAAAACTCATCAAGCTGAGTCCTTCGAGAACAAACTTACCAATATCACAACCAATGTTATTATTCGAACACACGAATAGCTTGGCAATCTGTGAATATCTTGATCACTTTGAACTGAAAAACAGTGATTCATTAATCGTAACACATACGGTGAGGTGAGGTTTGGCTCTGCAACCCTTAGTGGTTTTTGGTTCTGAGTCGTAGTCGTAGTCGTACCTCTAAACTTATAAGAAGATAAGTATTTATAATCATGTTGCTACGGTTCCTAACAAACTGGACTAATCCTAATTTGGTAACTAACTATTATATTAACTCGGAATCGTGAATCTTGAATATTCTTATCTTGAGTCTTCAATCTTCAATCTTAATTCTGGAATCTTCTTATCCATGCCGTAGATATAGAGAGTAAAAGGAATTTAAAACATATTTAAATTCTCTTTAAACTGACTTCTTTAGTCGGGCTGAGTTACACACCTTAAAACTCATCAAGCTGAGTCCTTCGAGAACAAACTTACCAATATCACAACCAACGTTATTATTCGAACACACGAATAGCTTGGCAATCTGTGAATATCTTGATCACTTTGAACTGAAAAATAGTGATTCAAGAATCGTAACACATACGGTGAGGTGAGGTTTGGCTCTGCAACCCTTAGTTGTTTTTGGTTCTGAGTCGTAGTCGTAGTCGTACCTCTAAACTTATAAGAAGATAAGTATTTATAATCATGTTGCTACGGTTTCTAAGAAACTGGACTAATCCTAATTTACTAACTAACTATCAGATAACTCGGAATCGTGAATCTTGAATATTCTTATCTTGAGTCTTCAATCTTCAATCTTGATTCTGGAATCTTCTTATCCATGCCGTAGATATAGAGAGTAAAAGGAATTTAACACATATTTAAATTCTCTTTAAACTGACTTCTTTAGTCGGGCTGAGTTACACACCTTAAAACTCATCAAGCTGAGTCCTTCGAGAACAAACTTACCAATATCACAACCAATGTGATTATTCGAACACACGAATAGCTTGGCAATCTGTGAATATCTTGATCACTTTGAACTAAAAAAAACAGTGATTCAAGAATCGTAACACATACGGTGAGGTGAGGTTTGGCTCTGCAACACTTAGTTGTTTTTGGTTCTGAGTCGTAGTCGTAGTCGTACCTCTAAACTTATAAGAAGATAAGTATTTATAATCATGTTGCTACGGTTCCTAACAAACTGGACTAATCCTAATTTGCTAACTAACTATTAGATAACTCGGAATCGTGAATCTTGAATATTCTTATCTTGAGTCTTCAATCTTCAATCTTGATTCTGGAATCTTCTTATCCATGCCGTAGATATAGAGAGTAAAAGGAATTTAAAACATATTTAAATTCTCTTTATACTGACTTCTTTAGTCGGGCTGAGTTACACACCTTAAAACTCATCAAGCTGAGTCCTTCGAGAACAAACTTACCAATATCACAACCAATGTTATTATTCGAACACACGAATAGCTTGGCAATCTGTGAATATCTTGATCACTTTGAACTGAAAAACAGTGATTCATGAATCGTAACACATACGGTGAGGTGAGGTTTGGCTCTGCAACCCTTAGTTGTTTTTGGTTCTGAGTCGTAGTCGTAGTCATACCTCTAAACTTATAAGAAGATAAGTATTTATAATCATGTTGCTACGGTTCCTAACAAACTGGACAAATCCTAATTTGGTAACTAACTATCAGATTAACTCGGAATCGTGAATCTTGAATATTCTTATCTTGAGTCTTCAATCTTCAATCTTAATTCTGGAATCTTCTTATCCATGCCGTAGATATAGAGAGTAAAAGGAATTTAAAACATATTTAAATTCTCTTTAAACTGACTTCTTTAGTCGGGCTGAGTTACACACCTTAAAACTCATCAAGCTGAGTCCTTCGAGAACAAACTTACCAATATCACAACCAACGTTATTATTCGAACACACGAATAGCTTGGCAATCTGTGAATATCTTGATCACTTTGAACTGAAAAACAGTGATTCAAGAATCGTAACACATACGGTGAGGTGAGCTTTGGCTCTGCAACCCTTAGTTGTTTTTGGTTCTGAGTCGTAGTCGTAGTCGTACCTCTAAACTTATAAGAAGATAAGTATTTATAATCATGTTGTTACGGTTCCTAAGAAACTGGACTAATCCTAATTTACTAACTAACTATCAGATAACTCGGAATCGTGAATCTTGAATATTCTTATCTTGAGTCTTCAATCTTCAATCTTGATTCTGGAATCTTCTTATCCATGCCGTAGATATAGAGAGTAAAAGGAATTTAAAACATATTTAAATTCTCTTTAAACTGACTTCTTTAGTCGGGCTGAGTTACACACCTTAAAACTCATCAAGCTGAGTCCTTCGAGAACAAACTTACCAATATCACAACCAATGTGATTATTCGAACACACGAATAGCTTGGCAATCTGTGAATATCTTGATCACTTTGAACTGAAAAACAGTGATTCAAGAATCGTAACACATACGGTGAGGTGAGGTTTGGCTCTGCAACACTTAGTTGTTTTTGGTTCTGAGTCGTAGTCGTAGTCGTTCCTCTAAACTTATAAGAAGATAAGTATTTATAATCATGTTGCTACGGTTCCTAACAAACTGGACTAATCCTAATTTGCTAACTAACTATCAGATAAGTCGGAATCGTGAATCTTGAATATTCTTATCTTGAGTCTTCAATCTTCAATCTTGATTCTGGAATCTTCTTATCCATGCCGTAGATATAGAGAGTAAAAGGAATTTAAAACATATTTAAATTCTCTTTATACTGACTTCTTTAGTCGGGCTGAGTTACACACCTTAAAACTCATCAAGCTGAGTCCTTCGAGAACAAACTTACCAATATCACAACCAATGTTATTATTCGAACACACGAATAGCTTGGCAATCTGTGAATATCTTGATCACTTTGAACTGAAAAACAGTGATTCATGAATCGTAACACATACGGTGAGGTGAGGTTTGGCTCTGCAACCCTTAGTTGTTTTTGGTTCTGAGTCGTAGTCGTAGTCGTACCTCTAAACTTATAAGAAGATAAGTATTTGTAATCATGTTGCTACGGTTCCTAACAAACTGGACTAATCCTAATTTGGTAACTAACTATCAGATAAGTCGGAATCGTGAATCTTGAATATTCTTATCTTGAGTCTTCAATCTTCAATCTTGATTCTGGAATCTTCTTATCCATGCCGTAGATATAGAGAGTAAAAGGAATTTAAAACATATTTAAATTCTCTTTAAACTGACTTCTTTAGTCGGGCTGAGTTACACACCTTAAAACTCATCAAGCTGAGTCCTTCGAGAACAAACTTACCAATATCACAACCAACGTTATTATTCGAACACACGAATAGCTTGGCAATCTGTGAATATCTTGATCACTTTGAACTGAAAAACAGTGATTCAAGAATCGTAACACATACGGTGAGGTTAGGTTTGGCTCTGCAACACTTAGTTGTTTTTGGTTCTGAGTCGTAGTCATAGTCGTACCTCTATACTTATAAGAAGATAATTATTTATAATCATGTTGCTACGGTTCCTAACAAACTGGACTAATCCTAATTTACTAACTAACTATCAGATAACTCGGAATCGTGAATCTGGAATATTCTTATCTTGAGTCTTCAATCTTCAATCTTGATTCTGGAATCTTCTTATCCATGCCGTAGATATAGAGAGTAAAAGGAATTTTAAACATATTTAAATTCTCTTTAAACTGACTTCTTTAGTCGGGCTGAGTTACACACCTTAAAACTCATCAAGCTGAGTCCTTCGAGAACAAACTTACCAATATCACAACCAACGTTATTATTCGAACACACGAATAGCTTGGCAATCTGTGAATATCTTTATCACTTTGAACTGAAAAACAGTGATTCAAGAATCGTAACACATACGGTGAGGTGAGGTTTGGCTCTGCAACACTTAGTTGTTTTTGGTTCTGAGTCGTAGTCGTAGTCGTACCTCTAAACTTATAAGAAGATAAGTATTTATAATCATGTTGCTACGGTTCCTAACAAACTGGACTAATCCTAATTTGCTAACTAACTATCAGATAACTCGGAATCGTGAATCTTGAATATTCTTATCTTCAGTCTTCAATCTTCAATCTTGATTCTGGAATCTTCTTATCCATGCCGTAGATATAGAGAGTAAAAGGAATTTAAAACATATTTAAATTCTCTTTATACTGACTTCTTTAGTCGGGCTGAGTTACACACCTTAAAACTCATCAAGCTGAGTCCTTCGAGAACAAACTTACCAATATCACAACCAATGTTATTATTCGAACACACGAATAGCTTCGCAATCTGTGAATATCTTGATCACTTTGAACTGAAAAACAGTGAGTCATGAATCGTAACACATACGGTGAGGTGAGGTTTGGCTCTGCAACCCTTAGTTGTTTTTGGTTCTGAGTCGTAGTCGTAGTCGTACCTCTAAACTTATAAGAAGATAAGTATTTATAATCATGTTGCTACGGTTCCTAACAAACTGGACTAATCCTAATTTGGTAACTAACTATCAGATAACTCGGAATCGTGAATCTTGAATATTCTTATCTTGAGTCTCCAATCTTCAATCTTGATTCTGGAATCTTCTTATCCATGCCGTAGATATAGAGAGTAAAACGAATTTAAAACATATTTAAATTCTCTTTATATTGACTTCTTTAGTCGGGCTGAGTTACACACCTTAAAACTCATCAAGCTGAGTCCTTCGAGAACAAACTTACCAATATCACAACCAATGTTATTATTCGAACACACGAATAGCTTGGCAATCTGTGAATATCTTGATCACTTTGAACTGAAAAACAGTGATTCATGAATCGTAACACATACGGTGAGGTGAGGTTTGGCTCTGCAACCCTTAGTTGTTTTTGGTTCTGAGTCGTAGTCGTAGTCGTACCTCTAAACTTATAAGAAGATAAGTATTTATAATCATGTTGCTACGGTTCCTAACAAACTGGACTAATCCTAATTTACTAACTAACTATCAGATAACTCGGAATCGTGAATCTGGAATATTCTTATCTTGAGTCTTCAATCTTCAATCTTGATTCTGGAATCTTCTTATCCATGCCGTAGATATAGAGAGTAAAAGGAATTTAAAACATATTTAAATTCTCTTTATACTGACTTCTTTAGTCGGGCTGAGTTACACACCTTAAAACTCATCAAGCTGAGTCCTTCGAGAACAAACTTACCAATATCACAACCAATGTTATTATTCGAACACACGAATAGCTTGGCAATCTGTGAATATCTTGATCACTTTGAACTGAAAAACAGTGATTCATGAATCGTAACACATACGGTGAGGTGAGGTGAGGTTTGGCTCTGCAACCCTTAGTTGTTTTTGGTTCTGAGTCGTAGTCGTAGTCGTACCTCTAAACTTATAAGAAGATAAGTATTTATAATCATGTTGCTACGGTTCCTAACAAACTGGACTAATCCTAATTTGGTAACTAACTATCAGATTAACTCGGAATCGTGAATCTTGAATATTCTTATCTTGAGTCTTCAATCTTCAATTTTAATTCTGGAATCTTCTTATCTATGCCGTAGATATAGAGAGTAAAAGGAATTTAAAACATATTTAAATTCTCTTTAAACTGACTTCTTTAGTCGGGCTGAGTTACACACCTTAAAACTCATCAAGCTGAGTCCTTCGAGAACAAACTTACCAATATCACAACCAACGTTATTATTCGAACACACGAATAGGTTGGCAATCTGTGAATATCTTGATCACTTTGAACTGAAAAACAGTGATTCAAGAATCGTAACACATACGGTGAGGTTAGGTTTGGCTCTGCAACACTTAGTTGTTTTTGGTTCTGAGTCGTAGTCGTAGTCGTACCTCTATACTTATAAGAAGATAATTATTTATAATCATGTTGCTACGGTTCCTAACAAACTGGACTAATCCTAATTTACTAACTAACTATCAGATAACTCGGAATCGTGAATCTGGAATATTCTTATCTTGAGTCTTCAATCTTCAATCTTGATTCTGGAATCTTCTTATCCATGCCGTAGATATAGAGAGTAAAAGGAATTTTAAACATATTTAAATTCTCTTTAAACTGACTTCTTTAGTCGGGCTGAGTTACACACCTTAAAACTCATCAAGCTGAGTCCTTCGAGAACAAACTTACCAATATCACAACCAATGTGATTATTCGAACACACGAATAGCTTGGCAATCTGTGAATATCTTTATCACTTTGAACTGAAAAACAGTGATTCAAGAATCGTAACACATACGGTGAGGTGAGGTTTGGCTCTGCAACACTTAGTTGTTTTTGGTTCTGAGTCGTAGTCGTAGTCGTACCTCTAAACTTATAAGAAGATAAGTATTTATAATCATGTTGCTACGGTTCCTAACAAACTGGACTAATCCTAATTTGCTAACTAACTATCAGATAACTCGGAATCGTGAATCTTGAATATTCTTATCTTCAGTCTTCAATCTTCAATCTTGATTCTGGAATCTTCTTATCCATGCCGTAGATATAGAGAGTAAAAGGAATTTAAAACATATTTAAATTCTCTTTATACTGACTTCTTTAGTCGGGCTGAGTTACACACCTTAAAACTCATCAAGCTGAGTCCTTCGAGAACAAACTTACCAATATCACAACCAATGTTATTATTCGAACACACGAATAGCTTCGCAATCTGTGAATATCTTGATCACTTTGAACTGAAAAACAGTGAGTCATGAATCGTAACACATACGGTGAGGTGAGGTTTGGCTCTGCAACCCTTAGTTGTTTTTGGTTCTGAGTCGTAGTCGTAGTCGTACCTCTAAACTTATAAGAAGATAAGTATTTATAATCATGTTGCTACGGTTCCTAACAAACTGGACTAATCCTAATTTGGTAACTAACTATCAGATAACTCGGAATCGTGAATCTTGAATATTCTTATCTTGAGTCTCCAATCTTCAATCTTGATTCTGGAATCTTCTTATCCATGCCGTAGATATAGAGAGTAAAACGAATTTAAAACATATTTAAATTCTCTTTATATTGACTTCTTTAGTCGGGCTGAGTTACACACCTTAAAACTCATCAAGCTGAGTCCTTCGAGAACAAACTTACCAATATCACAACCAATGTTATTATTCGAACACACGAATAGCTTGGCAATCTGTGAATATCTTGATCACTTTGAACTGAAAAACAGTGATTCATGAATCGTAACACATACGGTGAGGTGAGGTTTGGCTCTGCAACCCTTAGTTGTTTTTGGTTCTGAGTCGTAGTCGTAGTCGTACCTCTAAACTTATAAGAAGATAAGTATTTATAATCATGTTGCTACGGTTCCTAACAAACTGGACTAATCCTAATTTGGTAACTAACTATCAGATTAACTCGGAATCGTGAATCTTGAATATTCTTATCTTGAGTCTTCAATCTTCAATCTTAATTCTGGAATCTTCTTATCCATGCCGTAGATATAGAGAGTAAAAGGAATTTAAAACATATTTAAATTCTCTTTAAACTGACTTCTTTAGTCGGGCTGAGTTACACACCTTAAAACTCATCAAGCTGAGTCCTTCGAGAACAAACTTACCAATATCACAACCAACGTTATTATTCGAACACACGAATAGCTTGGCAATCTGTGAATATCTTGATCACTTTTAACTGAAAAACAGTGATTCAAGAATCGTAACACATACGGTGAGGTTAGGTTTGGCTCTGCAACACTTAGTTGTTTTTGGTTCTAAGTCGTAGTCGTAGTCGTACCTCTAAACTTATAAGAAGATAATTATTTATAATCATGTTGCTACGGTTCCTAACAAACTGGACTAATCCTAATTTACTAACTAACTATCAGATAACTCGGAATCGTGAATCTTGAATATTCTTATCTTGAGTCTTCAATCTTCAATCTATATTCTGGAATCTTCTTATCCATGCCGTAGATATAGAGAGTAAAAGGAATTTAAAACATATTTAAATTCTCTTTAAACTGACTTCTTTAGTCGGGCTGAGTTACACACCTTAAAACTCATCAAGCTGAATCCTTCGAGAACAAACTTACCAATATCACAACCAATGTGATTATTCGAACACACGAATAGCTTGGCAATATGTGAATATCTTGATCACTTTGAACTGAAAAACAGTGATTCAAGAATCGTAACACATACGGTGAGGTGAGGTTTTGCTCTGCAAGACTTAGTTGTTTTTGGTTCTGAGTCGTAGTCGTAGTCGTACCTCTAAACTTATAAGTAGATAAGTATTTATAATCATGTTGCTACGGTTCCTAACAAACTGGACTAATCCTAATTTGCTAACTAACTATTAGATTAACTCGGAATCGTGAATCTTGAATATTCTTATCTTGAGTCTTCAATCTTCAATCTTAATTCTGGAATCTTCTTATCCATGCCGTAGATATAGAGAGTAAAAGGAATTTAAAACATATTTAAATTCTCTTTAAACTGACTTCTTTAGTCGGGCTGAGTTACACACCTTAAAACTCATCAAGCTGAGTCCTTCGAGAACAAACTTACCAATATCACAACCAACGTTATTATTCGAACACACGAATAGCTTGGCAATCTGTGAATATCTTGATCACTTTGAACTGAAAAACAGTGATTCAAGAATCGTAACACATACGGTGAGGTGAGGTTTGGCTCTGCAACACTTAGTTGTTTTTGGTTCTGAGTCGTAGTCGTAGTCGTACCTCTAAACTTATAAGAAGATAAGTATTTATAATCATGTTGCTACGGTTCCTAACAAACTAGACTAATCCTAATTTCCTAACTAACTATCAGATAACTCGGAATCGTGAATCTTGAATATTCTTATCTTGAGTCTTCAATCTTCAATCTTGATTCTGGAATCTTCTTATCCATGCCGTAGATATAGAGAGTAAAAGGAATTTAAAACATATTTAAATTCTCTTTAAACTGACTTCTTTAGTCGGGCTGAGTTACACACCTTAAAACTCATCAAGCTGAGTCCTTCGAGAACAAACTTACCAATATCACAACCAATGTTATTATTCGAACACACGAATAGCTTGGCAATTTGTGAATATCTTGATCACTTTGAACTGAAAAACAGTGATTCATGAATCGTAACACATACGGTGAGGTGAGGTTTGGCTCTGCAACCCTTAGTTGTTTTTGGTTCTGAGTCGTAGTCGTAGTCGTACCTCTAAACTTATAAGAAGATAAGTATTTATAATCATGTTGCTACGGTTCCTAACAAACTGGACTAATCCTAATTTGGTAACTAACTATCAGATTAACTCGGAATCGTGAATCTTGAATATTCTTATCTTGAGTCTTCAATCTTCAATCTTAATTCTGGAATCTTCTTATCCATGCCGTAGATATAGAGAGTAAAAGGAATTTAAAACATATTTAAATTCTATTTAAACTGACTTCTTTAGTCGGGCTGAGTTACACACCTTAAAACTCATCAAGCTGAGTCCTTCGAGAACAAACTTACCAATATCACAACCAACGTTATTATTCGAACACACGAATAGCTTGGCAATCTGTGAATATCTTGATCACTTTGAACTGAAAAACAGTGATTCAAGAATCGTAACACATACGGTGAGGTGAGGTTTGGCTCTGCAACCCTTAGTTGTTTTTGGTTCTGAGTCGTAGTCGTAGTCGTACCTCTAAACTTATAAGAAGATAAGTATTTATAATCATGTTGTTACGGTTCCTAAGAAACTGGACTAATCCTAATTTACTAACTAACTATCAGATAACTCGGAATCGTGAATCTTGAATATTCTTATCTTGAGACATCAATCTTCAATCTTGATTCTGGAATCTTCTTATCCATGCCGTAGATATAGAGAGTAAAAGGAATTTAAAACATATTTAAATTCTCTTTAAACTGACTTCTTTAGTCGGGCTGAGTTACACACCTTAAAACTCATCAAGCTGAGTCCTTCGAGAACAAACTTACCAATATCACAACCAATGTGATTATTCGAACACACGAATAGCTTGGCAATCTGTGAATATCTTGATCACTTTGAACTGAAAAACAGTGATTCAAGAATCGTAACACATACGGTGAGGTGAGGTTTGGCTCTGCAACACTTAGTTGTTTTTGGTTCTGAGTCGTAGTCGTAGTCGTACCTCTAAACTTGTAAGAAGATAAGTATTTATAATCATGTTGCTACGGTTCCTAACAAACTGGACTAATCCTAATTTGCTAACTAACTATCAGATAAGTCGGAATCGTGAATCTTGAATATTCTTATCTTGAGTCTTCAATCTTCAATCTTGATTCTGGAATCTTCTTATCCATGCCGTAGATATAGAGAGTAAAAGGAATTTAAAACATATTTAAATTCTCTTTATACTGACTTCTTTAGTCGGGCTGAGTTACACACCTTAAAACTCATCAAGCTGAGTCCTTCGAGAACAAACTTACCAATATCACAACCAACGTTATTATTCGAACACACGAATAGCTTGGCAATCTGTGAATATCTTGATCACTTTTAACTGAAAAACAGTGATTCAAGAATCGTAACACATACGGTGAGGTTAGGTTTGGCTCTGCAACACTTAGTTGTTTTTGGTTCTAAGTCGTAGTCGTAGTCGTACCTCTAAACTTATAAGAAGATAATTATTTATAATCATGTTGCTACGGTTCCTAACAAACTGGACTAATCCTAATTTACTAACTAACTATCAGATAACTCGGAATCGTGAATCTTGAATATTCTTATCTTGAGTCTTCAATCTTCAATCTATATTCTGGAATCTTCTTATCCATGCCGTAGATATAGAGAGTAAAAGGAATTTAAAACATATTTAAATTCTCTTTAAACTGACTTCTTTAGTCGGGCTGAGTTACACACCTTAAAACTCATCAAGCTGAATCCTTCGAGAACAAACTTACCAATATCACAACCAATGTGATTATTCGAACACACGAATAGCTTGGCAATATGTGAATATCTTGATCACTTTGAACTGAAAAACAGTGATTCAAGAATCGTAACACATACGGTGAGGTGAGGTTTGGCTCTGCAAGACTTAGTTGTTTTTGGTTCTGAGTCGTAGTCGTAGTCGTACCTCTAAACTTATAAGAAGATAAGTATTTATAATCATGTTGCTACGGTTCCTAACAAACTGGACTAATCCTAATTTGCTAACTAACTATTAGATTAACTCGGAATCGTGAATCTTGAATATTCTTATCTTGAGTCTTCAATCTTCAATCTTAATTCTGGAATCTTCTTATCCATGCCGTAGATATAGAGAGTAAAAGGAATTTAAAACATATTTAAATTCTCTTTAAACTGACTTCTTTAGTCGGGCTGAGTTACACACCTTAAAACTCATCAAGCTGAGTCCTTCGAGAACAAACTTACCAATATCACAACCAACGTTATTATTCGAACACACGAATAGCTTGGCAATCTGTGAATATCTTGATCACTTTGAACTGAAAAACAGTGATTCAAGAATCGTAACACATACGGTGAGGTGAGGTTTGGCTCTGCAACACTTAGTTGTTTTTGGTTCTGAGTCGTAGTCGTAGTCGTACCTCTAAACTTATAAGAAGATAAGTATTTATAATCATGTTGCTACGGTTCCTAACAAACTAGACTAATCCTAATTTCCTAACTAACTATCAGATAACTCGGAATCGTGAATCTTGAATATTCTTATCTTGAGTCTTCAATCTTCAATCTTGATTCTGGAATCTTCTTATCCATGCCGTAGATATAGAGAGTAAAAGGAATTTAAAACATATTTAAATTATCTTTAAACTGACTTCTTTAGTCGGGCTGAGTTACACACCTTAAAACTCATCAAGCTGAGTCCTTCGAGAACAAACTTACCAATATCACAACCAATGTTATTATTCGAACACACGAATAGCTTGGCAATTTGTGAATATCTTGATCACTTTGAACTGAAAAACAGTGATTCATGAATCGTAACACATACGGTGAGGTGAGGTTTGGCTCTGCAACCCTTAGTTGTTTTTGGTTCTGAGTCATAGTCGTAGTCGTACCTCTAAACTTATAAGAAGATAAGTATTTATAATCATGTTGCTACGGTTCCTAACAAACTGGACTAATCCTAATTTGGTAACTAACTATCAGATTAACTCGGAATCGTGAATCTTGAATATTCTTATCTTGAGTCTTCAATCTTCAATCTTAATTCTGGAATCTTCTTATCCATGCCGTAGATATAGAGAGTAAAAGGAATTTAAAACATATTTAAATTCTCTTTATACTGACTTCTTTAGTCGGGCTGAGTTACACACCTTAAAACTCATCAAGCTGAGTCCTTCGAGAACAAACTTACCAATATCACAACCAATGTTATTATTCGAACACACGAATAGCTTGGCAATCTGTGAATATCTTGATCACTTTGAACTGAAAAACTGTGATTCATGAATCGTAACACATACGGTGAGGTGAGGTTTGGCTCTGCAACCCTTAGTTGTTTTTGGTTCTGAGTCGTAGTCGTAGTCGTACCTCTAAACTTATAAGAAGATAAGTATTTATAATCATGTTGCTACGGTTCCTAACAAACTGGACTAATCCTAATTTGCTAACTAACTATCAGATAAGTCGGAATCGTGAATCTTGAATATTCTTATCTTGAGACATCAATCTTCAATCTTGATTCTGGAATCTTCTTATCCATGCCGTAGATATAGAGAGTAAAAGGAATTTAAAACATATTTAAATTCTCTTTAAACTGACTTCTTTAGTCGGGCTGAGTTACACACCTTAAAACTCATCAAGCTGAGTCCTTCGAGAACAAACTTACCAATATCACAACCAATGTGATTATTCGAACACACGAATAGCTTGGCAATCTGTGAATATCTTGATCACTTTGAACTGAAAAACAGTGATTCAAGAATCGTAACACATACGGTGAGGTGAGGTTTGGCTCTGCAACACTTAGTTGTTTTTGGTTCTGAGTCGTAGTCGTAGTCGTACCTCTAAACTTGTAAGAAGATAAGTATTTATAATCATGTTGCTACGGTTCCTAACAAACTGGACTAATCCTAATTTGCTAACTAACTATCAGATAAGTCGGAATCGTGAATCTTGAATATTCTTATCTTGAGTCTTCAATCTTCAATCTTGATTCTGGAATCTTCTTATCCATGCCGTAGATATAGAGAGTAAAAGGAATTTAAAACATATTTAAATTCTCTTTATACTGACTTCTTTAGTCGGGCTGAGTTACACACCTTAAAACTCATCAAGCTGAGTCCTTCGAGAACAAACTTACCAATATCACAACCAATGTTATTATTCGAACACACGAATAGCTTGGCAATCTGTGAATATCTTGATCACTTTGAACTGAAAAACTGTGATTCATGAATCGTAACACATACGGTGAGGTGAGGTTTGGCTCTGCAACCCTTAGTTGTTTTTGGTTCTGAGTCGTAGTCGTAGTCGTACCTCTAAACTTATAAGAAGATAAGTATTTATAATCATGTTGCTACGGTTCCTAACAAACTGGACTAATCCTAATTTGGTAACTAACTATCAGATTAACTCGGAATCGTGAATCTTGAATATTCTTATCTTGAGTCTTCAATCTTCAATCTTAATTCTGGAATCTTCTTATCCATGCCGTAGATATAGAGAGTAAAAGGAATTTAAAACATATTTAAATTCTCTTTAAACTGACTTCTTTAGTCGGGCTGAGTTACACACCTTAAAACTCATCAAGCTGAGTCCTTCGAGAACAAACTTACCAATATCACAACCAACGTTATTATTCGAACACACGAATAGCTTGGCAATCTGTGAATATCTTGATCACTTTGAACTGAAAAACAGTGATTCAAGAATCGTAACACATACGGTGAGGTGAGGTTTGGCTCTGCAACCCTTAGTTGTTTTTGGTTCTGAGTCGTAGTCATAGTCGTACCTCTAAACTTATAAGAAGATAAGTATTTATAATCATGTTGTTACGGTTTCTAAGAAACTGGACTAATCCTAATTTACTAACTAACTATCAGATAACTCGGAATCGTGAATCTTGAATATTCTTATCTTGAGTCTTCAATCTTCAATCTTGATTCTGGAATCTTCTTATCCATGCCGTAGATATAGAGAGTAAAAGGAATTTAAAACATATTTAAATTCTCTTTAAACTGACTTCTTTAGTCGGGCTGAGTTACACACCTTAAAACTCATCAAGCTGAGTCCTTCGAGAACAAACTTACCAATATCACAACCAATGTGATTATTCGAACACACGAATAGCTTGGCAATCTGTGAATATCTTGATCACTTTGAACTGAAAAACAGTGATTCAAGAATCGTAACACATACGGTGAGGTGAGGTTTGGCTCTGCAACACTTAGTTGTTTTTGGTTCTGAGTCGTAGTCGTAGTCGTACCTCTAAACTTATAAGAAGATAAGTATTTATAATCATGTTGCTACGGTTCCTAACAAACTGGACTAATCCTAATTTGCTAACTAACTATCAGATAAGTCGGAATCGTGAATCTTGAATATTCTTATCTTGAGTCTTCAATCTTCAATCTTGATTCTGGAATCTTCTTATCCATGCCGTAGATATAGAGAGTAAAAGGAATTTAAAACATATTTAAATTCTCTTTATACTGACTTCTTTAGTCGGGCTGAGTTACACACCTTAAAACTCATCAAGCTGAGTCCTTCGAGAACAAACTTACCAATATCACAACCAATGTTATTATTCGAACACACGAATAGCTTGGCAATCTGTGAATATCTTGATCACTTTGAACTGAAAAACAGTGATTCATGAATCGTAACACATACGGTGAGGTGAGGTGAGGTTTGGCTCTGCAACCCTTAGTTGTTCTTGGTTCTGAGTCGTAGTCGTAGTCGTACCTCTAAACTTATAAGAAGATAAGTATTTATAATCATGTTGCTACGGTTCCTAACAAACTAGACTAATCCTAATTTCCTAACTAACTATCAGATTAACTCGGAATCGTGAATCTTGAATATTCTTATCTTGAGTCTTCAATCATCAATTTTAATTCTGGAATCTTCTTATCTATGCCGTAGATATAGAGAGTAAAAGGAATTTAAAACATATTTAAATTCTCTTTAAACTGACTTCTTTAGTCGGGCTGAGTTACACACCTTAAAACTCATCAAGCTGAGTCCTTCGAGAACAAACTTACCAATATCACAACCAATGTGATTATTCGAACACACGAATAGCTTGGCAATCTGTGAATATCTTGATCACTTTGAACTGAAAAACTGTGATTCATGAATCGTAACACATACGGTGAGGTGAGGTTTGGCTCTGCAACCCTTAGTTGTTTTTGGTTCTGAGTCGTAGTCGTAGTCGTACCTCTAAACTTATAAGAAGATAAGTATTTATAATCATGTTGCTACGGTTCCTAACAAACTGGACTAATCCTAATTTGGTAACTAACTATCAGATTAACTCGGAATCGTGAATCTTGAATATTCTTATCTTGAGTCTTCAATCTTCAATCTTAATTCTGGAATCTTCTTATCCATGCCGTAGATATAGAGAGTAAAAGGAATTTAAAACATATTTAAATTCTCTTTAAACTGACTTCTTTAGTCGGGCTGAGTTACACACCTTAAAACTCATCAAGCTGAGTCCTTCGAGAACAAACTTACCAATATCACAACCAACGTTATTATTCGAACACACGAATAGCTTGGCAATCTGTGAATATCTTGATCACTTTGAACTGAAAAACAGTGATTCAAGAATCGTAACACATACGGTGAGGTGAGGTTTGGCTCTGCAACCCTTAGTTGTTTTTGGTTCTGAGTCGTAGTCGTAGTCGTACCTCTAAACTTATAAGAAGATAAGTATTTATAATCATGTTGTTACGGTTCCTAAGAAACTGGACTAATCCTAATTTACTAACTAACTATCAGATAACTCGGAATCGTGAATCTTGAATATTCTTATCTTGAGTCTTCAATCTTCAATCTTGATTCTGGAATCTTCTTATCCATGCCGTAGATATAGAGAGTAAAAGGAATTTAAAACATATTTAAATTCTCTTTAAACTGACTTCTTTAGTCGGGCTGAGTTACACACCTTAAAACTCATCAAGCTGAGTCCTTCGAGAACAAACTTACCAATATCACAACCAATGTGATTATTCGAACACACGAATAGCTTGGCAATCTGTGAATATCTTGATCACTTTGAACTGAAAAACAGTGATTCAAGAATCGTAACACATACGGTGAGGTGAGGTTTGGCTCTGCAACACTTAGTTGTTTTTGGTTCTGAGTCGTAGTCGTAGTCGTACCTCTAAACTTATAAGAAGATAAGTATTTATAATCATGTTGCTACGGTTCCTAACAAACTGGACTAATCCTAATTTGCTAACTAACTATCAGATAAGTCGGAATCGTGAATCTTGAATATTCTTATCTTGAGTCTTCAATCTTCAATCTTGATTCTGGAATCTTCTTATCCATGCCGTAGATATAGAGAGTAAAAGGAATTTAAAACATATTTAAATTCTCTTTATACTGACTTCTTTAGTCGGGCTGAGTTACACACCTTAAAACTCATCAAGCTGAGTCCTTCGAGAACAAACTTACCAATATCACAACCAATGTTATTATTCGAACACACGAATAGCTTGGCAATCTGTGAATATCTTGATCACTTTGAACTGAAAAACAGTGATTCATGAATCGTAACACATACGGTGAGGTGAGGTGAGGTTTGGCTCTGCAACCCTTAGTTGTTTTTGGTTCTGAGTCGTAGTCGTAGTCGTACCTCTAAACTTATAAGAAGATAAGTATTTATAATCATGTTGCTACGGTTCCTAACAAACTGGACTAATCCTAATTTGGTAACTAACTATCAGATTAACTCGGAATCGTGAATCTTGAATATTCTTATCTTGAGTCTTCAATCTTCAATTTTAATTCTGGAATCTTCTTATCTATGCCGTAGATATAGAGAGTAAAAGGAATTTAAAACATATTTAAATTCTCTTTAAACTGACTTCTTTAGTCGGGCTGAGTTACACACCTTAAAACTCATCAAGCTGAGTCCTTCGAGAACAAACTTACCAATATCACAACCAACGTTATTATTCGAACACACGAATAGCTTGGCAATCTGTGAATATCTTGATCACTTTGAACTGAAAAACAGTGATTCAAGAATCGTAACACATACGGTGAGGTTAGGTTTGGCTCTGCAACACTTAGTTGTTTTTGGTTCTGAGTCGTAGTCGTAGTCGTACCTCTATACTTATAAGAAGATAATTATTTATAATCATGTTGCTACGGTTCCTAACAAACTGGACTAATCCTAATTTACTAACTAACTATCAGATAACTCGGAATCGTGAATCTGGAATATTCTTATCTTGAGTCTTCAATCTTCAATCTTGATTCTGGAATCTTCTTATCCATGCCGTAGATATAGAGAGTAAAAGGAATTTTAAACATATTTAAATTCTCTTTAAACTGACTTCTTTAGTCGGGCTGAGTTACACACCTTAAAACTCATCAAGCTGAGTCCTTCGAGAACAAACTTACCAATATCACAACCAATGTGATTATTCGAACACACGAATAGCTTGGCAATCTGTGAATATCTTTATCACTTTGAACTGAAAAACAGTGATTCAAGAATCGTAACACATACGGTGAGGTGAGGTTTGGCTCTGCAACACTTAGTTGTTTTTGGTTCTGAGTCGTAGTCGTAGTCGTACCTCTAAACTTATAAGAAGATAAGTATTTATAATCATGTTGCTACGGTTCCTAACAAACTGGACTAATCCTAATTTGCTAACTAACTATCAGATAACTCGGAATCGTGAATCTTGAATATTCTTATCTTCAGTCTTCAATCTTCAATCTTGATTCTGGAATCTTCTTATCCATGCCGTAGATATAGAGAGTAAAAGGAATTTAAAACATATTTAAATTCTCTTTATACTGACTTCTTTAGTCGGGCTGAGTTACACACCTTAAAACTCATCAAGCTGAGTCCTTCGAGAACAAACTTACCAATATCACAACCAATGTTATTATTCGAACACACGAATAGCTTCGCAATCTGTGAATATCTTGATCACTTTGAACTGAAAAACAGTGAGTCATGAATCGTAACACATACGGTGAGGTGAGGTTTGGCTCTGCAACCCTTAGTTGTTTTTGGTTCTGAGTCGTAGTCGTAGTCGTACCTCTAAACTTATAAGAAGATAAGTATTTATAATCATGTTGCTACGGTTCCTAACAAACTGGACTAATCCTAATTTGGTAACTAACTATCAGATAACTCGGAATCGTGAATCTTGAATATTCTTATCTTGAGTCTTCAATCATCAATTTTAATTCTGGAATCTTCTTATCTATGCCGTAGATATAGAGAGTAAAAGGAATTTAAAACATATTTAAATTCTCTTTAAACTGACTTCTTTAGTCGGGCTGAGTTACACACCTTAAAACTCATCAAGCTGAGTCCTTCGAGAACAAAATTACCAATATCACAACCAACGTTATTATTCGAACACACGAATAGCTTGGCAATCTGTGAATATCTTGATCACTTTGAACTGAAAAACAGTGATTCAAGAATCGTAACACATACGGTGAGGTGAGGTTTGGCTCTGCAACCCTTAGTTGTTTTTGGTTCTGAGTCGTAGTCGTAGTCGTACCTCTAAACTTATAAGAAGATAAGTATTTATAATCATGTTGTTACGGTTCCTAAGAAACTGGACTAATCCTAATTTACTAACTAACTATCAGATAACTCGGAATCGTGAATCTTGAATATTCTTATCTTGAGTCTTCAATCTTCAATCTTGATTCTGGAATCTTCTTATCCATGCCGTAGATATAGAGAGTAAAAGGAATTTAAAACATATTTAAATTCTCTTTAAACTGATTTCTTTAGTCGGGCTGAGTTACACACCTTAAAACTCATCAAGCTGAGTCCTTCGAGAACAAACTTACCAATATCACAACCAATGTGATTATTCGAACACACGAATAGCTTGGCAATCTGTGAATATCTTGATCACTTTGAACTGAAAAACAGTGATTCAAGAATCGTAACACATACGGTGAGGTGAGGTTTGGCTCTGCAACACTTAGTTGTTTTTGGTTCTGAGTCGTAGTCGTAGTCGTACCTCTAAACTTATAAGAAGATAAGTATTTATAATCATGTTGCTACGGTTCCTAACAAACTGGACTAATCCTAATTTGCTAACTAACTATCAGATAAGTCGGAATCGTGAATCTTGAATATTCTTATCTTGAGTCTTCAATCTTCAATCTTGATTCTGGAATCTTCTTATCCATGCCGTAGATATAGAGAGTAAAAGGAATTTAAAACATATTTAAATTCTCTTTATACTGACTTCTTTAGTCGGGCTGAGTTACACACCTTAAAACTCATCAAGCTGAGTCCTTCGAGAACAAACTTACCAATATCACAACCAATGTTATTATTCGAACACACGAATAGCTTGGCAATCTGTGAATATCTTGATCACTTTGAACTGAAAAACAGTGATTCATGAATCGTAACACATACGGTGAGGTGAGGTGAGGTTTGGCTCTGCAACCCTTAGTTGTTTTTGGTTCTGAGTCGTAGTCGTAGTCGTACCTCTAAACTTATAAGAAGATAAGTATTTATAATCATGTTGCTACGGTTCCTAACAAACTGGACTAATCCTAATTTGGTAACTAACTATCAGATTAACTCGGAATCGTGAATCTTGAATATTCTTATCTTGAGTCTTCAATCTTCAATTTTAATTCTGGAATCTTCTTATCTATGCCGTAGATATAGAGAGTAAAAGGAATTTAAAACATATTTAAATTCTCTTTAAACTGACTTCTTTAGTCGGGCTGAGTTACACACCTTAAAACTCATCAAGCTGAGTCCTTCGAGAACAAACTTACCAATATCACAACCAACGTTATTATTCGAACACACGAATAGCTTGGCAATCTGTGAATATCTTGATCACTTTGAACTGAAAAACAGTGATTCAAGAATCGTAACACATACGGTGAGGTTAGGTTTGGCTCTGCAACACTTAGTTGTTTTTGGTTCTGAGTCGTAGTCGTAGTCGTACCTCTATACTTATAAGAAGATAATTATTTATAATCATGTTGCTACGGTTCCTAACAAACTGGACTAATCCTAATTTACTAACTAACTATCAGATAACTCGGAATCGTGAATCTGGAATATTCTTATCTTGAGTCTTCAATCTTCAATCTTGATTCTGGAATCTTCTTATCCATGCCGTAGATATAGAGAGTAAAAGGAATTTTAAACATATTTAAATTCTCTTTAAACTGACTTCTTTAGTCGGGCTGAGTTACACACCTTAAAACTCATCAAGCTGAGTCCTTCGAGAACAAACTTACCAATATCACAACCAATGTGATTATTCGAACACACGAATAGCTTGGCAATCTGTGAATATCTTTATCACTTTGAACTGAAAAACAGTGATTCAAGAATCGTAACACATACGGTGAGGTGAGGTTTGGCTCTGCAACACTTAGTTGTTTTTGGTTCTGAGTCGTAGTCGTAGTCGTACCTCTAAACTTATAAGAAGATAAGTATTTATAATCATGTTGCTACGGTTCCTAACAAACTGGACTAATCCTAATTTGCTAACTAACTATCAGATAACTCGGAATCGTGAATCTTGAATATTCTTATCTTCAGTCTTCAATCTTCAATCTTGATTCTGGAATCTTCTTATCCATGCCGTAGATATAGAGAGTAAAAGGAATTTAAAACATATTTAAATTCTCTTTATACTGACTTCTTTAGTCGGGCTGAGTTACACACCTTAAAACTCATCAAGCTGAGTCCTTCGAGAACAAACTTACCAATATCACAACCAATGTTATTATTCGAACACACGAATAGCTTCGCAATCTGTGAATATCTTGATCACTTTGAACTGAAAAACAGTGAGTCATGAATCGTAACACATACGGTGAGGTGAGGTTTGGCTCTGCAACCCTTAGTTGTTTTTGGTTCTGAGTCGTAGTCGTAGTCGTACCTCTAAACTTATAAGAAGATAAGTATTTATAATCATGTTGCTACGGTTCCTAACAAACTGGACTAATCCTAATTTGGTAACTAACTATCAGATAACTCGGAATCGTGAATCTTGAATATTCTTATCTTGAGTCTCCAATCTTCAATCTTGATTCTGGAATCTTCTTATCCATGCCGTAGATATAGAGAGTAAAACGAATTTAAAACATATTTAAATTCTCTTTATATTGACTTCTTTAGTCGGGCTGAGTTACACACCTTAAAACTCATCAAGCTGAGTCCTTCGAGAACAAACTTACCAATATCACAACCAATGTTATTATTCGAACACACGAATAGCTTGGCAATCTGTGAATATCTTGATCACTTTGAACTGAAAAACAGTGATTCATGAATCGTAACACATACGGTGAGGTGAGGTTTGGCTCTTCAACCCTTAGTTGTTTTTGGTTCTGAGTCGTAGTCGTAGTCGTACCTCTAAACTTATAAGAAGATAAGTATTTATAATCATGTTGCTACGGTTCCTAACAAACTGGACTAATCCTAATTTGGTAACTAACTATCAGATTAACTCGGAATCGTGAATCTTGAATATTCTTATCTTGAGTCTTCAATCTTCAATCTTAATTCTGGAATCTTCTTATCCATGCCGTAGATATAGAGAGTAAAAGGAATTTAAAACATATTTAAATTCTCTTTAAACTGACTTCTTTAGTCGGGCTGAGTTACACACCTTAAAACTCATCAAGCTGAGTCCTTCGAGAACAAACTTACCAATATCACAACCAACGTTATTATTCGAACACACGAATAGCTTGGCAATCTGTGAATATCTTGATCACTTTTAACTGAAAAACAGTGATTCAAGAATCGTAACACATACGGTGAGGTTAGGTTTGGCTCTGCAACACTTAGTTGTTTTTGGTTCTAAGTCGTAGTCGTAGTCGTACCTCTAAACTTATAAGAAGATAATTATTTATAATCATGTTGCTACGGTTCCTAACAAACTGGACTAATCCTAATTTACTAACTAACTATCAGATAACTCGGAATCGTGAATCTTGAATATTCTTATCTTGAGTCTTCAATCTTCAATCTATATTCTGGAATCTTCTTATCCATGCCGTAGATATAGAGAGTAAAAGGAATTTAAAACATATTTAAATTCTCTTTAAACTGACTTCTTTAGTCGGGCTGAGTTACACACCTTAAAACTCATCAAGCTGAGTCCTTCGAGAACAAACTTACCAATATCACAACCAATGTGATTATTCGAACACACGAATAGCTTGGCAATATGTGAATATCTTGATCACTTTGAACTGAAAAACAGTGATTCAAGAATCGTAACACATACGGTGAGGTGAGGTTTGGCTCTGCAAGACTTAGTTGTTTTTGGTTCTGAGTCGTAGTCGTAGTCGTACCTCTAAACTTATAAGAAGATAAGTATTTATAATCATGTTGCTACGGTTCCTAACAAACTGGACTAATCCTAATTTGCTAACTAACTATTAGATTAACTCGGAATCGTGAATCTTGAATATTCTTATCTTGAGTCTTCAATATTCAATCTTAATTCTGGAATCTTCTTATCCATGCCGTAGATATAGAGAGTAAAAGGAATTTAAAACATATTTAAATTCTCTTTAAACTGACTTCTTTAGTCGGGCTGAGTTACACACCTTAAAACTCATCAAGCTGAGTCCTTCGAGAACAAACTTACCAATATCACAACCAACGTTATTATTCGAACACACGAATAGCTTGGCAATCTGTGAATATCTTGATCACTTTGAACTGAAAAACAGTGATTCAAGAATCGTAACACATACGGTGAGGTGAGGTTTGGCTCTGCAACACTTAGTTGTTTTTGGTTCTGAGTCGTAGTCGTAGTCGTACCTCTAAACTTATAAGAAGATAAGTATTTATAATCATGTTGCTACGGTTCCTAACAAACTAGACTAATCCTAATTTCCTAACTAACTATCAGATAACTCGGAATCGTGAATCTTGAATATTCTTATCTTGAGTCTTCAATCTTCAATCTTGATTCTGGAATCTTCTTATCCATGCCGTAGATATAGAGAGTAAAAGGAATTTAAAACATATTTAAATTCTCTTTAAACTGACTTCTTTAGTCGGGCTGAGTTACACACCTTAAAACTCATCAAGCTGAGTCCTTCGAGAACAAACTTACCAATATCACAACCAATGTGATTATTCGAACACACGAATAGCTTGGCAATATGTGAATATCTTGATCACTTTGAACTGAAAAACAGTGATTCAAGAATCGTAACACATACGGTGAGGTGAGGTTTGGCTCTGCAAGACTTAGTTGTTTTTGGTTCTGAGTCGTAGTCGTAGTCGTACCTCTAAACTTATAAGAAGATAAGTATTTATAATCATGTTGCTACGGTTCCTAACAAACTGGACTAATCCTAATTTGCTAACTAACTATTAGATTAACTCGGAATCGTGAATCTTGAATATTCTTATCTTGAGTCTTCAATCTTCAATCTTAATTCTGGAATCTTCTTATCCATGCCGTAGATATAGAGAGTAAAAGGAATTTAAAACATATTTAAATTCTCTTTAAACTGACTTCTTTAGTCGGGCTGAGTTACACACCTTAAAACTCATCAAGCTGAGTCCTTCGAGAACAAACTTACCAATATCACAACCAACGTTATTATTCGAACACACGAATAGCTTGGCAATCTGTGAATATCTTGATCACTTTGAACTGAAAAACAGTGATTCAAGAATCGTAACACATACGGTGAGGTGAGGTTTGGCTCTGCAACACTTAGTTGTTTTTGGTTCTGAGTCGTAGTCGTAGTCGTACCTCTAAACTTATAAGAAGATAAGTATTTATAATCATGTTGCTACGGTTCCTAACAAACTAGACTAATCCTAATTTCCTAACTAACTATCAGATAACTCGGAATCGTGAATCTTGAATATTCTTATCTTGAGTCTTCAATCTTCAATCTTGATTCTGGAATCTTCTTATCCATGCCGTAGATATAGAGAGTAAAAGGAATTTAAAACATATTTAAATTCTCTTTAAACTGACTTCTTTAGTCGGGCTGAGTTACACACCTTAAAACTCATCAAGCTGAGTCCTTCGAGAACAAACTTACCAATATCACAACCAATGTTATTATTCGAACACACGAATAGCTTGGCAATTTGTGAATATCTTGATCACTTTGAACTGAAAAACAGTGATTCATGAATCGTAACACATACGGTGAGGTGAGGTTTGGCTCTGCAACCCTTAGTTGTTTTTGGTTCTGAGTCGTAGTCGTAGTCGTACCTCTAAACTTATAAGAAGATAAGTATTTATAATCATGTTGCTACGGTTCCTAACAAACTGGACTAATCCTAATTTGGTAACTAACTATCAGATTAACTCGGAATCGTGAATCTTGAATATTCTTATCTTGAGTCTTCAATCTTCAATCTTAATTCTGGAATCTTCTTATCCATGCCGTAGATATAGAGAGTAAAAGGAATTTAAAACATATTTAAATTCTATTTAAACTGACTTCTTTAGTCGGGCTGAGTTACACACCTTAAAACTCATCAAGCTGAGTCCTTCGAGAACAAACTTACCAATATCACAACCAACGTTATTATTCGAACACACGAATAGCTTGGCAATCTGTGAATATCTTGATCACTTTGAACTGAAAAACAGTGATTCAAGAATCGTAACACATACGGTGAGGTGAGGTTTGGCTCTGCAACCCTTAGTTGTTTTTGGTTCTGAGTCGTAGTCGTAGTCGTACCTCTAAACTTATAAGAAGATAAGTATTTATAATCATGTTGTTACGGTTCCTAAGAAACTGGACTAATCCTAATTTACTAACTAACTATCAGATAACTCGGAATCGTGAATCTTGAATATTCTTATCTTGAGACATCAATCTTCAATCTTGATTCTGGAATCTTCTTATCCATGCCGTAGATATAGAGAGTAAAAGGAATTTAAAACATATTTAAATTCTCTTTAAACTGACTTCTTTAGTCGGGCTGAGTTACACACCTTAAAACTCATCAAGCTGAGTCCTTCGAGAACAAACTTACCAATATCACAACCAATGTGATTATTCGAACACACGAATAGCTTGGCAATCTGTGAATATCTTGATCACTTTGAACTGAAAAACAGTGATTCAAGAATCGTAACACATATGGTGAGGTGAGGTTTGGCTCTGCAACACTTAGTTGTTTTTGGTTCTGAGTCGTAGTCGTAGTCGTACCTCTAAACTTGTAAGAAGATAAGTATTTATAATCATGTTGCTACGGTTCCTAACAAACTGGTCTAATCCTAATTTGCTAACTAACTATCAGATAAGTCGGAATCGTGAATCTTGAATATTCTTATCTTGAGTCTTCAATCTTCAATCTTGATTCTGGAATCTTCTTATCCATGCCGTAGATATAGAGAGTAAAAGGAATTTAAAACATATTTAAATTCTCTTTATACTGACTTCTTTAGTCGGGCTGAGTTACACACCTTAAAACTCATCAAGCTGAGTCCTTCGAGAACAAACTTACCAATATCACAACCAATGTTATTATTCGAACACACGAATAGCTTGGCAATCTGTGAATATCTTGATCACTTTGAACTGAAAAACAGTGATTCATGAATCGTAACACATACGGTGTGGTGAGGTGAGGTTTGGCTCTGCAACCCTTAGTTGTTTTTGGTTCTGAGTCGTAGTCGTAGTCGTACCTCTAAACTTATAAGAAGATAAGTATTTATAATCATGTTGCTACGGTTCCTAACAAACTGGACTAATCCTAATTTGGTAACTAACTATCAGATTAACTCGGAATCGTGAATCTTGAATATTCTTATCTTGAGTCTTCAATCTTCAATTTTAATTCTGGAATCTTCTTATCTATGCCGTAGATATAGAGAGTAAAAGGAATTTAAAACATATTTAAATTCTCTTTAAACTGACTTCTTTAGTCGGGCTGAGTTACACACCTTAAAACTCATCAAGCTGAGTCCTTCGAGAACAAACTTACCAATATCACAACCAATGTGATTATTCGAACACACGAATAGCTTGGCAATCTGTGAATATCTTGATCACTTTGAACTGAAAAACTGTGATTCATGAATCGTAACACATACGGTGAGGTGAGGTTTGGCTCTGCAACCCTTAGTTGTTTTTGGTTCTGAGTCGTAGTCGTAGTCGTACCTCTAAACTTATAAGAAGATAAGTATTTATAATCATGTTGCTACGGTTCCTAACAAACTGGACTAATCCTAATTTGGTAACTAACTATCAGATTAACTCGGAATCGTGAATCTTGAATATTCTTATCTTGAGTCTTCAATCTTCAATCTTAATTCTGGAATCTTCTTATCCATGCCGTAGATATAGAGAGTAAAAGGAATTTAAAACATATTTAAATTCTCTTTAAACTGACTTCTTTAGTCGGGCTGAGTTACACACCTTAAAACTCATCAAGCTGAGTCCTTCGAGAACAAACTTACCAATATCACAACCAACGTTATTATTCGAACACACGAATAGCTTGGCAATCTGTGAATATCTTGATCACTTTGAACTGAAAAACAGTGATTCAAGAATCGTAACACATACGGTGAGGTGAGGTTTGGCTCTGCAACCCTTAGTTGTTTTTGGTTCTGAGTCGTAGTCGTAGTCGTACCTCTAAACTTATAAGAAGATAAGTATTTATAATCATGTTGTTACGGTTCCTAAGAAACTGGACTAATCCTAATTTACTAACTAACTATCAGATAACTCGGAATCGTGAATCTTGAATATTCTTATCTTGAGTCTTCAATCTTCAATCTTGATTCTGGAATCTTCTTATCCATGCCGTAGATATAGAGAGTAAAAGGAATTTAAAACATATTTAAATTCTCTTTAAACTGACTTCTTTAGTCGGGCTGAGTTACACACCTTAAAACTCATCAAGCTGAGTCCTTCGAGAACAAACTTACCAATATCACAACCAATGTGATTATTCGAACACACGAATAGCTTGGCAATCTGTGAATATCTTGATCACTTTGAACTGAAAAACAGTGATTCAAGAATCGTAACACATACGGTGAGGTGAGGTTTGGCTCTGCAACACTTAGTTGTTTTTGGTTCTGAGTCGTAGTCGTAGTCGTACCTCTAAACTTATAAGAAGATAAGTATTTATAATCATGTTGCTACGGTTCCTAACAAACTGGACTAATCCTAATTTGCTAACTAACTATCAGATAAGTCGGAATCGTGAATCTTGAATATTCTTATCTTGAGTCTTCAATCTTCAATCTTGATTCTGGAATCTTCTTATCCATGCCGTAGATATAGAGAGTAAAAGGAATTTAAAACATATTTAAATTCTCTTTATACTGACTTCTTTAGTCGGGCTGAGTTACACACCTTAAAACTCATCAAGCTGAGTCCTTCGAGAACAAACTTACCAATATCACAACCAATGTTATTATTCGAACACACGAATAGCTTGGCAATCTGTGAATATCTTGATCACTTTGAACTGAAAAATAGTGATTCATGAATCGTAACACATACGGTGAGGTGAGGTGAGGTTTGGCTCTGCAACCCTTAGTTGTTTTTGGTTCTGAGTCGTAGTCGTAGTCGTATCTCTAAACTTATAAGAAGATAAGTATTTATAATCATGTTGCTACGGTTCCTAACAAACTGGACTAATCCTAATTTGGTAACTAACTATCAGATTAACTCGGAATCGTGAATCTTGAATATTCTTATCTTGAGTCTTCAATCTTCAATTTTAATTCTGGAATCTTCTTATCTATGCCGTAGATATAGAGAGTAAAAGGAATTTAAAACATATTTAAATTCTCTTTAAACTGACTTCTTTAGTCGGGCTGAGTTACACACCTTAAAACTCATCAAGCTGAGTCCTTCGAGAACAAACTTACCAATATCACAACCAACGTTATTATTCTAACACACGAATAGCTTGGCAATCTGTGAATATCTTGATCACTTTGAACTGAAAAACAGTGATTCAAGAATCGTAACACATACGGTGAGGTTAGGTTTGGCTCTGCAACACTTAGTTGTTTTTGGTTCTGAGTCGTAGTCGTAGTCGTACCTCTAAACTTATAAGAAGATAATTATTTATAATCATGTTGCTACGGTTCCTAACAAACTGGACTAATCCTAATTTACTAACTAACTATCAGATAACTCGGAATCGTGAATCTTGAATATTCTTATCTTGAGTCTTCAATCTTCAATCTTGATTCTGGAATCTTCTTATCCATGCCGTAGATATAGAGAGTAAAAGGAATTTTAAACATATTTAAATTCTCTTTAAACTGACTTCTTTAGTCGGGCTGAGTTACACACCTTAAAACTCATCAAGCTGAGTCCTTCGAGAACAAACTTACCAATATCACAACCAATGTGATTATTCGAACACACGAATAGCTTGGCAATCTGTGAATATCTTGATCACTTTGAACTGAAAAACAGTGATTCAAGAATCGTAACACATACGGTGAGGTGAGGTTTGGCTCTGCAACACTTAGTTGTTTTTGGTTCTGAGTCGTAGTCGTAGTCGTACCTCTAAACTTATAAGAAGATAAGTATTTATAATCATGTTGCTACGGTTCCTAACAAACTGGACTAATCCTAATTTGCTAACTAACTATCAGATAACTCGGAATCGTGAATCTTGAATATTCTTATCTTCAGTCTTCAATCTTCAATCTTGATTCTGGAATCTTCTTATCCATGCCGTAGATATAGAGAGTAAAAGGAATTTAAAACATATTTAAATTCTCTTTATACTGACTTCTTTAGTCGGGCTGAGTTACACACCTTAAAACTCATCAAGCTGAGTCCTTCGAGAACAAACTTACCAATATCACAACCAATGTTATTATTCGAACACACGAATAGCTTCGCAATCTGTGAATATCTTGATCACTTTGAACTGAAAAACAGTGAGTCATGAATCGTTACACATACGGTGAGGTGAGGTTTGGCTCTGCAACCCTTAGTTGTTTTTGGTTCTGAGTCGTAGTCGTAGTCGTACCTCTAAACTTATAAGAAGATAAGTATTTATAATCATGTTGCTACGGTTCCTAACAAACTGGACTAATCCTAATTTGGTAACTAACTATCAGATAACTCGGAATCGTGAATCTTGAATATTCTTATCTTGAGTCTCCAATCTTCAATCTTGATTCTGGAATCTTCTTATCCATGCCGTAGATATAGAGAGTAAAACGAATTTAAAACATATTTAAATTCTCTTTATATTGACTTCTTTAGTCGGGCTGAGTTACACACCTTAAAACTCATCAAGCTGAGTCCTTCGAGAACAAACTTACCAATATCACAACCAATGTTATTATTCGAACACACGAATAGCTTGGCAATCTGTGAATATCTTGATCACTTTGAACTGAAAAACAGTGATTCATGAATCGTAACACATACGGTGAGGTGAGGTTTGGCTCTGCAACCCTTAGTTGTTTTTGGTTCTGAGTCGTAGTCGTAGTCGTACCTCTAAACTTATAAGAAGATAAGTATTTATAATCATGTTGCTACGGTTCCTAACAAACTGGACTAATCCTAATTTGGTAACTAACTATCAGATTAACTCGGAATCGTGAATCTTGAATATTCTTATCTTGAGTCTTCAATCTTCAATCTTAATTCTGGAATCTTCTTATCCATGCCGTAGATATAGAGAGTAAAAGGAATTTAAAACATATTTAAATTCTCTTTAAACTGACTTCTTTAGTCGGGCTGAGTTACACACCTTAAAACTCATCAAGCTGAGTCCTTCGAGAACAAACTTACCAATATCACAACCAACATTATTATTCGAACACACGAATAGCTTGGCAATCTGTGAATATCTTGATCACTTTTAACTGAAAAACAGTGATTCAAGAATCGTAACACATACGGTGAGGTTAGGTTTGGCTCTGCAACACTTAGTTGTTTTTGGTTCTGAGTCGTAGTCGTAGTCGTACCTCTAAACTTATAAGAAGATAATTATTTATAATCATGTTGCTACGGTTCCTAACAAACTGGACTAATCCTAATTTACTAACTAACTATCAGATAACTCGGAATCGTGAATCTTGAATATTCTTATCTTGAGTCTCCAATCTTCAATCTTGATTCTGGAATCTTCTTATCCATGCCGTAGATATAGAGAGTAAAACGAATTTAAAACATATTTAAATTCTCTTTATATTGACTTCTTTAGTCGGGCTGAGTTACACACCTTAAAACTCATCAAGCTGAGTCCTTCGAGAACAAACTTACCAATATCACAACCAATGTTATTATTCGAACACACGAATAGCTTGGCAATCTGTGAATATCTTGATCACTTTGAACTGAAAAACAGTGATTCATGAATCGTAACACATACGGTGAGGTGAGGTTTGGCTCTGCAACCCTTAGTTGTTTTTGGTTCTGAGTCGTAGTCGTAGTCGTACCTCTAAACTTATAAGAAGATAAGTATTTATAATCATGTTGCTACGGTTCCTAACAAACTGGACTAATCCTAATTTGGTAACTAACTATCAGATTAACTCGGAATCGTGAATCTTGAATATTCTTATCTTGAGTCTTCAATCTTCAATCTTAATTCTGGAATCTTCTTATCCATGCCGTAGATATAGAGAGTAAAAGGAATTTAAAACATATTTAAATTCTCTTTAAACTGACTTCTTTAGTCGGGCTGAGTTACACACCTTAAAACTCATCAAGCTGAGTCCTTCGAGAACAAACTTACCAATATCACAACCAACATTATTATTCGAACACACGAATAGCTTGGCAATCTGTGAATATCTTGATCACTTTTAACTGAAAAACAGTGATTCAAGAATCGTAACACATACGGTGAGGTTAGGTTTGGCTCTGCAACACTTAGTTGTTTTTGGTTCTGAGTCGTAGTCGTAGTCGTACCTCTAAACTTATAAGAAGATAATTATTTATAATCATGTTGCTACGGTTCCTAACAAACTGGACTAATCCTAATTTACTAACTAACTATCAGATAACTCGGAATCGTGAATCTTGAATATTCTTATCTTGAGTCTCCAATCTTCAATCTTGATTCTGGAATCTTCTTATCCATGCCGTAGATATAGAGAGTAAAAGGAATTTAAAACATATTTAAATTCTCTTTATATTGACTTCTTTAGTCGGGCTGAGTTACACACCTTAAAACTCATCAAGCTGAGTCCTTCGAGAACAAACTTACCAATATCACAACCAATGTTATTATTCGAACACACGAATAGCTTGGCAATCTGTGAATATCTTGATCACTTTGAACTGAAAAACTGTGATTCATGAATCGTAACACATACGGTGAGGTGAGGTTTGGCTCTGCAACCCTTAGTTGTTTTTGGTTCTGAGTCGTAGTCGTAGTCGTACCTCTAAACTTATAAGAAGATAAGTATTTATAATCATGTTGCTACGGTTCCTAACAAACTGGACTAATCCTAATTTGGTAACTAACTATCAGATTAACTCGGAATCGTGAATCTTGAATATTCTTATCTTGAGTCTTCAATCTTCAATCTTAATTCTGGAATCTTCTTATCCATGCCGTAGATATAGAGAGTAAAAGGAATTTAAAACATATTTAAATTCTCTTTAAACTGACTTCTTTAGTCGGGCTGAGTTACACACCTTAAAACTCATCAAGCTGAGTCCTTCGAGAACAAACTTACCAATATCACAACCAACGTTATTATTCGAACACACGAATAGCTTGGCAATCTGTGAATATCTTGATCACTTTGAACTGAAAAACAGTGATTCAAGAATCGTAACACATACGGTGAGGTGAGGTTTGGCTCTGCAACCCTTAGTTGTTTTTGGTTCTGAGTCGTAGTCGTAGTCGTACCTCTAAACTTATAAGAAGATAAGTATTTATAATCATGTTGTTACGGTTCCTAAGAAACTGGACTAATCCTAATTTACTAACTAACTATCAGATAACTCGGAATCGTGAATCTTGAATATTCTTATCTTGAGTCTTCAATCTTCAATCTTGATTCTGGAATCTTCTTATCCATGCCGTAGATATAGAGAGTAAAAGGAATTTAAAACATATTTAAATTCTCTTTAAACTGACTTCTTTAGTCGGGCTGAGTTACACACCTTAAAACTCATCAAGCTGAGTCCTTCGAGAACAAACTTACCAATATCACAACCAATGTGATTATTCGAACACACGAATAGCTTGGCAATCTATGAATATCTTGATCACTTTGAACTGAAAAACAGTGATTCAAGAATCGTAACACATACGGTGAGGTGAGGTTTGGCTCTGCAACACTTAGTTGTTTTTGGTTCTGAGTCGTAGTCGTAGTCGTACCTCTAAACTTATAAGAAGATAAGTATTTATAATCATGTTGCTACGGTTCCTAACAAACTGGACTAATCCTAATTTGCTAACTAACTATCAGATAAGTCGGAATCGTGAATCTTGAATATTCTTATCTTGAGTCTTCAATCTTCAATCTTGATTCTGGAATCTTCTTATCCATGCCGTAGATATAGAGAGTAAAAGGAATTTAAAACATATTTAAATTCTCTTTATACTGACTTCTTTAGTCGGGCTGAGTTACACACCTTAAAACTCATCAAGCTGAGTCCTTCGAGAACAAACTTACCAATATCACAACCAATGTTATTATTCGAACACACGAATAGCTTGGCAATCTGTGAATATCTTGATCACTTTGAACTGAAAAATAGTGATTCATGAATCGTAACACATACGGTGAGGTGAGGTGAGGTTTGGCTCTGCAACCCTTAGTTGTTTTTGGTTCTGAGTCGTAGTCGTAGTCGTATCTCTAAACTTATAAGAAGATAAGTATTTATAATCATGTTGCTACGGTTCCTAACAAACTGGACTAATCCTAATTTGGTAACTAACTATCAGATTAACTCGGAATCGTGAATCTTGAATATTCTTATCTTGAGTCTTCAATCTTCAATTTTAATTCTGGAATCTTCTTATCTATGCCGTAGATATAGAGAGTAAAAGGAATTTAAAACATATTTAAATTCTCTTTAAACTGACTTCTTTAGTCGGGCTGAGTTACACACCTTAAAACTCATCAAGCTGAGTCCTTCGAGAACAAACTTACCAATATCACAACCAACGTTATTATTCTAACACACGAATAGCTTGGCAATCTGTGAATATCTTGATCACTTTGAACTGAAAAACAGTGATTCAAGAATCGTAACACATACGGTGAGGTTAGGTTTGGCTCTGCAACACTTAGTTGTTTTTGGTTCTGAGTCGTAGTCGTAGTCGTACCTCTAAACTTATAAGAAGATAATTATTTATAATCATGTTGCTACGGTTCCTAACAAACTGGACTAATCCTAATTTACTAACTAACTATCAGATAACTCGGAATCGTGAATCTTGAATATTCTTATCTTGAGTCTTCAATCTTCAATCTTGATTCTGGAATCTTCTTATCCATGCCGTAGATATAGAGAGTAAAAGGAATTTTAAACATATTTAAATTCTCTTTAAACTGACTTCTTTAGTCGGGCTGAGTTACACACCTTAAAACTCATCAAGCTGAGTCCTTCGAGAACAAACTTACCAATATCACAACCAATGTGATTATTCGAACACACGAATAGCTTGTCAATCTGTGAATATCTTGATCACTTTGAACTGAAAAACAGTGATTCAAGAATCGTAACACATACGGTGAGGTGAGGTTTGGCTCTGCAACACTTAGTTGTTTTTGGTTCTGAGTCGTAGTCGTAGTCGTACCTCTAAACTTATAAGAAGATAAGTATTTATAATCATGTTGCTACGGTTCCTAACAAACTGGACTAATCCTAATTTGCTAACTAACTATCAGATAACTCGGAATCGTGAATCTTGAATATTCTTATCTTCAGTCTTCAATCTTCAATCTTGATTCTGGAATCTTCTTATCCATGCCGTAGATATAGAGAGTAAAAGGAATTTAAAACATATTTAAATTCTCTTTATACTGACTTCTTTAGTCGGGCTGAGTTACACACCTTAAAACTCATCAAGCTGAGTCCTTCGAGAACAAACTTACCAATATCACAACCAATGTTATTATTCGAACACACGAATAGCTTCGCAATCTGTGAATATCTTGATCACTTTGAACTGAAAAACAGTGAGTCATGAATCGTTACACATACGGTGAGGTGAGGTTTGGCTCTGCAACCCTTAGTTATTTTTGGTTCTGAGTCGTAGTCGTAGTCGTACCTCTAAACTTATAAGAAGATAAGTATTTATAATCATGTTGCTACGGTTCCTAACAAACTGGACTAATCCTAATTTGGTAACTAACTATCAGATAACTCGGAATCGTGAATCTTGAATATTCTTATCTTGAGTCTCCAATCTTCAATCTTGATTCTGGAATCTTCTTATCCATGCCGTAGATATAGAGAGTAAAACGAATTTAAAACATATTTAAATTCTCTTTATATTGACTTCTTTAGTCGGGCTGAGTTACACACCTTAAAACTCATCAAGCTGAGTCCTTCGAGAACAAACTTACCAATATCACAACCAATGTTATTATTCGAACACACGAATAGCTTGGCAATCTGTGAATATCTTGATCACTTTGAACTGAAAAACAGTGATTCATGAATCGTAACACATACGGTGAGGTGAGGTTTGGCTCTGCAACCCTTAGTTGTTTTTGGTTCTGAGTCGTAGTCGTAGTCGTACCTCTAAACTTATAAGAAGATAAGTATTTATAATCATGTTGCTACGGTTCCTAACAAACTGGACTAATCCTAATTTGGTAACTAACTATCAGATTAACTCGGAATCGTGAATCTTGAATATTCTTATCTTGAGTCTTCAATCTTCAATCTTAATTCTGGAATCTTCTTATCCATGCCGTAGATATAGAGAGTAAAAGGAATTTAAAACATATTTAAATTCTCTTTAAACTGACTTCTTTAGTCGGGCTGAGTTACACACCTTAAAACTCATCAAGCTGAGTCCTTCGAGAACAAACTTACCAATATCACAACCAACATTATTATTCGAACACACGAATAGCTTGGCAATCTGTGAATATCTTGATCACTTTTAACTGAAAAACAGTGATTCAAGAATCGTAACACATACGGTGAGGTTAGGTTTGGCTCTGCAACACTTAGTTGTTTTTGGTTCTGAGTCGTAGTCGTAGTCGTACCTCTAAACTTATAAGAAGATAATTATTTATAATCATGTTGCTACGGTTCCTAACAAACTGGACTAATCCTAATTTACTAACTAACTATCAGATAACTCGGAATCGTGAATCTTGAATATTCTTATCTTGAGTCTCCAATCTTCAATCTTGATTCTGGAATCTTCTTATCCATGCCGTAGATATAGAGAGTAAAACGAATTTAAAACATATTTAAATTCTCTTTATATTGACTTCTTTAGTCGGGCTGAGTTACACACCTTAAAACTCATCAAGCTGAGTCCTTCGAGAACAAACTTACCAATATCACAACCAATGTTATTATTCGAACACACGAATAGCTTGGCAATCTGTGAATATCTTGATCACTTTGAACTGAAAAACAGTGATTCATGAATCGTAACACATACGGTGAGGTGAGGTTTGGCTCTGCAACCCTTAGTTGTTTTTGGTTCTGAGTCGTAGTCGTAGTCGTACCTCTAAACTTATAAGAAGATAAGTATTTATAATCATGTTGCTACGGTTCCTAACAAACTGGACTAATCCTAATTTGGTAACTAACTATCAGATTAACTCGGAATCGTGAATCTTGAATATTCTTATCTTGAGTCTTCAATCTTCAATCTTAATTCTGGAATCTTCTTATCCATGCCGTAGATATAGAGAGTAAAAGGAATTTAAAACATATTTAAATTCTCTTTAAACTGACTTCTTTAGTCGGGCTGAGTTACACACCTTAAAACTCATCAAGCTGAGTCCTTCGAGAACAAACTTACCAATATCACAACCAACATTATTATTCGAACACACGAATAGCTTGGCAATCTGTGAATATCTTGATCACTTTTAACTGAAAAACAGTGATTCAAGAATCGTAACACATACGGTGAGGTTAGGTTTGGCTCTGCAACACTTAGTTGTTTTTGGTTCTGAGTCGTAGTCGTAGTCGTACCTCTAAACTTATAAGAAGATAATTATTTATAATCATGTTGCTACGGTTCCTAACAAACTGGACTAATCCTAATTTACTAACTAACTATCAGATAACTCGGAATCGTGAATCTTGAATATTCTTATCTTGAGTCTTCAATCTTCAATCTTGATTCTGGAATCTTCTTATCCATGCCGTAGATATAGAGAGTAAAAGGAATTTAAAACATATTTAAATTCTCTTTAAACTGACTTCTTTTGTCGGGCTGAGTTACACACCTTAAAACTCATCAAGCTGAGTCCTTCGAGAACAAACTTACCAATATCACAACCAATGTGATTATTCGAACACACGAATAGCTTGGCAATATGTGAATATCTTGATCACTTTGAACTGAAAAACAGTGATTCAAGAATCGTAACACATACGGTGAGGTGAGGTTTGGCTCTGCAAGACTTAGTTGTTTTTGGTTCTGAGTCGTAGTCGTAGTCGTACCTCTAAACTTATAAGAAGATAAGTATTTATAATCATATTGCTACGGTTCCTAACAAACTGGACTAATCCTAATTTGCTAACTAACTATTAGATTAACTCGGAATCGTGAATCTTGAATATTCTTATCTTGAGTCTTCAATCTTCAATCTTAATTCTGGAATCTTCTTATCCATGCCGTAGATATAGAGAGTAAAAGGAATTTAAAACATATTTAAATTCTCTTTAAACTGACTTCTTTAGTCGGGCTGAGTTACACACCTTAAAACTCATCAAGCTGAGTCCTTCGAGAACAAACTTACCAATATCACAACCAACGTTATTATTCGAACACACGAATAGCTTGGCAATCTGTGAATATCTTGATCACTTTGAACTGAAAAACAGTGATTCAAGAATCGTAACACATACGGTGAGGTGAGGTTTGGCTCTGCAACACTTAGTTGTTTTTGGTTCTGAGTCGTAGTCGTAGTCGTACCTCTAAACTTATAAGAAGATAAGTATTTATAATCATGTTGCTACGGTTCCTAACAAACTAGACTAATCCTAATTTCCTAACTAACTATCAGATAACTCGGAATCGTGAATCTTGAATATTCTTATCTTGAGTCTTCAATCTTCAATCTTGATTCTGGAATCTTCTTATCCATGCCGTAGATATAGAGAGTAAAAGGAATTTAAAACATATTTAAATTCTCTTTAAACTGACTTCTTTAGTCGGGCTGAGTTACACACCTTAAAACTCATCAAGCTGAGTCCTTCGAGAACAAACTTACCAATATCACAACCAATGTGATTATTCGAACACACGAATAGCTTGGCAATCTGTGAATATCTTGATCACTTTGAACTGAAAAACAGTGATTCAAGAATCGTAACACATACGGTGAGGTTAGGTTTGGCTCTGCAACACTTAGTTGTTTTTGGTTCGTAGTCGTAGTCGTACCTCTAAACTTATAAGAAGATAAGTATTTATAATCATGTTGCTACGGTTCCTAACAAACTGGACTAATCCTAATTTACTAACTAACTATCAGATAACTCGGAATCGTGAATCTTGAATATTCTTATCTTGAGTCTTCAATCTTCAATCTTGATTCTGGAATCTTCTTATCCATGCCGTAGATATAGAGAGTAAAAGGAATTTAAAACATATTTAAATTCTCTTTATACTGACTTCTTTAGTCGGGCTGAGTTACACACCATAAAACTCATCAAGCTGAGTCCTTCGAGAACAAACTTACCAATATCACAACCAATGTTATTATTCGAACACACGAATAGCTTGGCAATTTGTGAATATCTTGATCACTTTGAACTGAAAAACAGTGATTCATGAATCGTAACACATACGGTGAGTTGAGGTTTGGCTCTGCAACCCTTAGTTGTTTTTGGTTCTGAGTCGTAGTCGTAGTCGTACCTCTAAACTTATAAGAAGATAAGTATTTATAATCATGTTGCTACGGTTCCTAACAAACTAGACTAATCCTAATTTCCTAACTAACTATCAGATAACTCGGAATCGTGAATCTTGAATATTCTTATCTTGAGTCTTCAATCTTCAATCTTGATTCTGGAATCTTCTTATCCATGCCGTAGATATAGAGAGTAAAAGGAATTTAAAACATATTTAAATTCTCTTTAAACTGACTTCTTTAGTCGGGCTGAGTTACACACCTTAAAACTCATCAAGCTGAGTCCTTCGAGAACAAACTTACCAATATCACAACCAATGTGATTATTCGAACACACGAATAGCTTGGCAATCTGTGAATATCTTGATCACTTTGAACTGAAAAACAGTGATTCAAGAATCGTAACACATACGGTGAGGTGAGGTTTGGCTCTGCAACACTTAGTTGTTTTTGGTTCTGAGTCGTAGTCGTAGTCGTACCTCTAAACTTATAAGAAGATAAGTATTTATAATCATGTTGCTACGGTTCCTAACAAACTGGACTAATCCTAATTTACTAACTAACTATCAGATAACTCGGAATCGTGAATCTTGAATATTCTTATCTTGAGTCTTCAATCTTCAATCTTGATTCTGGAATCTTCTTATCCATGCCGTAGATATAGAGAGTAAAAGGAATTTAAAACATATTTAAATTCTCTTTATACTGACTTCTTTAGTCGGGCTGAGTTACACACCTTAAAACTCATCAAGCTGAGTCCTTCGAGAACAAACTTACCAATATCACAACCAATGTTATTATTCGAACACACGAATAGCTTGGCAATTTGTGAATATCTTGATCACTTTGAACTGAAAAACAGTGATTCATGAATCGTAACACATACGGTGAGTTGAGGTTTGGCTCTGCAACCCTTAGTTGTTTTTGGTTCTGAGTCGTACTCGTAGTCGTACCTCTAAACTTATAAGAAGATAAGTATTTATAATCATGTTGCTACGGTTCCTAACAAACTGGACTAATCCTAATTTGCTAACTAACTATCAGATAACTCGGAATCGTGAATCTTGAATATTCTTATCTTGAGTCTTCAATCTTCAATCTTGATTCTGGAATCTTCTTATCCATGCCGTAGATATAGAGAGTAAAAGGAATTTAAAACATATTTAAATTCTCTTTATACTGACTTATTTAGTCGGGCTGAGTTACACACCTTAAAACTCATCAAGCTGAGTCCTTCGAGAACAAACTTACCAATATCACAACCAATGTTATTATTCGAACACACGAATAGCTTGGCAATTTGTGAATATCTTGATCACTTTGAACTGAAAAACAGTGATTCATGAATCGTAACACATACGGTGAGTTGAGGTTTGGCTCTGCAACCCTTAGTTGTTTTTGGTTCTGAGTCGTAGTCGTAGTCGTACCTCTAAACTTATAAGAAGATAAGTATTTATAATCATGTTGCTACGGTTCCTAACAAACTGGACTAATCCTAATTTGGTAACTAACTATCAGATTAACTCGGAATCGTGAATCTTGAATATTCTTATCTTGAGTCTTCAATCTTCAATCTTAATTCTGGAATCTTCTTATCCATGCCGTAGATATAGAGAGTAAAAGGAATTTAAAACATATTTAAATTCTCTTTAAACTGACTTCTTTAGTCGGGCTGAGTTACACACCTTAAAACTCATCAAGCTGAGTCCTTCGAGAACAAACTTACCAATATCACAACCAACGTTATTATTCGAACACACGAATAGCTTGGCAATCTGTGAATATCTTGATCACTTTGAACTGAAAAACAGTGATTCAAGAATCGTAACACATACGGTGAGGTTAGGTTTGGCTCTGCAACACTTAGTTGTTTTTGGTTCTGAGTCGTAGTCGTAGTCGTACCTCTAAACTTATAAGAAGATAATTATTTATAATCATGTTGCTACGGTTCCTAACAAACTGGACTAATCCTAATTTACTAACTAACTATCAGATAACTCGTAATCGTGAATCTTGAATATTCTTATCTTGAGTCTTCAATCTTCAATCTTGATTCTGGAATCTTCTTATCCATGCCGTAGATATAGAGAGTAAAAGGAATTTAAAACATATTTAAATTCTCTTTAAACTGACTTCTTTAGTCGGGCTGAGTTACACACCTTAAAACTCATCAAGCTGAGTCCTTCGAGAACAAACTTACCAATATCACAACCAATGTGATTATTCGAACACACGAATAGCTTGGCAATCTGTTAATATCTTGATCACTTTGAACTGAAAAACAGTGATTCAAGAATCATAACACATACGGTGAGGTGAGGTTTGGCTCTGCAACACTTAGTTGTTTTTGGTTCTGAGTCGTACTCGTAGTCGTACCTCTAAACTTATAAGAAGATAAGTATTTATAATCATGTTGCTACGGTTCCTAACAAACTGGACTAATCCTAATTTGCTAACTAACTATCAGATAACTCGGAATCGTGAATCTTGAATATTCTTATCTTGAGTCTTCAATCTTCAATCTTGATTCTGGAATCTTCTTATCCATGCCGTAGATATAGAGAGTAAAAGGAATTTAAAACATATTTAAATTCTCTTTATACTGACTTATTTAGTCGGGCTGAGTTACACACCTTAAAACTCATCAAGCTGAGTCCTTCGAGAACAAACTTACCAATATCACAACCAATGTTATTATTCGAACACACGAATAGCTTGGCAATCTGTGAATATCTTGATCACTTTGAACTGAAAAACAGTGATTCATGAATCATAACACATACGGTGAGGTGAGGTTTGGCTCTGCAAGACTTAGTTGTTTTTGGTTCTGAGTCGTAGTCGTAGTCGTACCTCTAAACTTATAAGAAGATAAGTATTTATAATCATGTTGCTACGGTTCCTAACAAACTGGACTAATCTTAATTTGCTAACTAACTATCAGATAACTCGGAATCGTGAATCTTGAATATTCTTATCTTGAGTCTTCAATCTTCAATCTTGATTCTGGAATCTTCTTATCCATGCCGTAGATATAGAGAGTAAAAGGAATTTAAAACATATTTAAATTCTCTTTATACTGACTTCTTTAGTCGGGCTGAGTTACACACCTTAAAACTCATCAAGCTGAGTCCTTCGAGAACAAACTTACCTATATCACAACCAATGTTATTATTCGAACACACGAATAGCTTGGCAATATGTGAATATCTTGATCACTTTGAACTGAAAAACAGTGATTCATGAATCGTAACACATACGGTGAGGTGAGGTTTGGCTCTGCAACCCTTAGTTGTTTTTGGTTCTGAGTCGTAGTCGTAGTCGTACCTCTAAACTTATAAGAAGATAAGTATTTATAATCATGTTGCTACGGTTCCTAACAAACTGGACTAATCCTAATTTGGTAACTAACTATCAGATTAACTCGGAATCGTGAATCTTGAATATTCTTATCTTGAGTCTTCAATCTTCAATCTTAATTCTGGAATCTTCTTATCCATGCCGTAGATATAGAGAGTAAAAGGAATTTAAAACATATTTAAATTCTCTTTAAACTGACTTCTTTAGTCGGGCTGAGTTACACACCTTAAAACTCATCAAGCTGAGTCCTTCGAGAACAAACTTACCAATATCACAACCAACGTTATTATTCGAACACACGAATAGCTTGGCAATCTGTGAATATCTTGATCACTTTGAACTGAAAAACAGTGATTCAAGAATCGTAACACATACGGTGAGGTTAGGTTTGGCTCTGCAATACTTAGTTGTTTTTGGTTCTGAGTCGTAGTCGTAGTCGTACCTCTAAACTTATAAGAAGATAATTATTTATAATCATGTTGCTACGGTTCCTAACAAACTGGACTAATCCTAATTTACTAACTAACTATCAGATAACTCGGAATCGTGAATCTTGAATATTCTTATCTTGAGTCTTCAATCTTCAATCTTGATTCTGGAATCTTCTTATCCATGCCGTAGATATAGAGAGTAAAAGGAATTTAAAACATATTTAAATTCTCTTTAAACTGACTTCTTTAGTCGGGCTGAGTTACACACCATAAAACTCATCAAGCTGAGTCCTTCGAGAACAAACTTACCAATATCACAACGAATGTGATTATTCGAACACACGAATAGCTTGGCAATCTGTGAATATCTTGATCACTTTGAACTGAAAAACAGTGATTCAAGAATCGTAACACATACGGTGAGGTGAGGTTTGGCTCTGCAACACTTAGTTGTTTTTGGTTCTGAGTCGTACTCGTAGTCGTACCTCTAAACTTATAAGAAGATAAGTATTTATAATCATGTTGCTACGGTTCCTAACAAACTGGACTAATCCTAATTTGCTAACTAACTATCAGATAACTCGGAATCGTGAATCTTGAATATTCTTATCTTGAGTCTTCAATCATCAATCTTGATTCTGGAATCTTCTTATCCATGCCGTAGATATAGAGAGTAAAAGGAATTTAAAACATATTTAAATTCTCTTTATACTGACTTCTTTAGTCGGGCTGAGTTACACACCTTAAAACTCATCAAGCTGAGTCCTTCGAGAACAAACTTACCAATATCACAACCAATGTTATTATTCGAACACACGAATAGCTTGGCAATCTGTGAATATCTTGATCACTTTGAACTGAAAAACAGTGATTCATGAATCGTAACACATACGGTGAGGTGAGGTTTGGCTCTGCAACCCTTAGTTGTTTTTGGTTCTGAGTCGTAGTCGTAGTCGTACCTCTAAACTTATAAGAAGATAAGTATTTATAATCATGTTGCTACGGTTCCTAACAAACTGGACTAATCCTAATTTGGTAACTAACTATCAGATTAACTCGGAATCGTGAATCTTGAATATTCTTATCTTGAGTCTTCAATCTTCAATCTTAATTCTGGAATCTTCTTATCCATGCCGTAGATATAGAGAGTAAAAGGAATTTAAAACATATTTAAATTCTCTTTAAACTGACTTCTTTAGTCGGGCTGAGTTACACACCTTAAAACTCATCAAGCTGAGTCCTTCGAGAACAAACTTACCAATATCACAACCAACGTTATTATTTGAACACACGAATAGCTTGGCAATCTGTGAATATCTTGATCACTTTGAACTGAAAAACAGTGATTCAAGAATCGTAACACATACGGTGAGGTTAGGTTTGGCTCTGCAATACTTAGTTGTTTTTGGTTCTGAGTCGTAGTCGTAGTCGTACCTCTAAACTTATAAGAAGATAATTATTTATAATCATGTTGCTACGGTTCCTAACAAACTGGACTAATCCTAATTTACTAACTAACTTTCAGATAACTCGGAATCGTGAATCTTGAATATTCTTATCTTGAGTCTTCAATCTTCAATCTTGATTCTGGAATCTTCTTATCCATGCCGTAGATATAGAGAGTAAAAGGAATTTAAAACATATTTAAATTCTCTTTATACTGACTTATTTAGTCGGGCTGAGTTACACACCTTAAAACTCATCAAGCTGAGTCCTTCGAGAACAAACTTACCAATATCACAACCAATGTTATTATTCGAACACACGAATAGCTTGGCAATCTGTGAATATCTTGATCACTTTGAACTGAAAAACAGTGATTCATGAATCGTAACACATACGGTGAGGTGAGGTTTGGCTCTGCAAGACTTAGTTGTTTTTGGTTCTGAGTCGTAGTCGTAGTCGTACCTCTAAACTTATAAGAAGATAAGTATTTATAATCATGTTGCTACGGTTCCTAACAAACTGGACTAATCATAATTTGCTAACTAACTATCAGATAACTCGGAATCGTGAATCTTGAATATTCTTATCTTGAGTCTTCAATCTTCAATCTTGATTCTGGAATCTTCTTATCCATGCCGTAGATATAGAGAGTAAAAGGAATTTAAAACATATTTAAATTCTCTTTATACTGACTTCTTTAGTCGGGCTGAGTTACACACCTTAAAACTCATCAAGCTGAGTCCTTCGAGAACAAACTTACCTATATCACAACCAATGTTATTATTCGAACACACGAATAGCTTTACAATCTGTGAATATCTTGATCACTTTGAACTGAAAAACAGTGATTCATGAATCGTAACACATACGGTGAGGTGAGGTTTGGCTCTGCAACCCTTAGTTGTTTTTGGTTCTGAGTCGTAGTCGTAGTCGTACCTCTAAACTTATAAGAAGATAAGTATTTATAATCATGTTGCTACGGTTCCTAACAAACTGGACTAATCCTAATTTGGTAACTAACTATTAGATTAACTCGGAATCGTGAATCTTGAATATTCTTATCTTGAGTCTTCAATCTTCAATCTTAATTCTGGAATCTTCTTATCCATGCCGTAGATATAGAGAGTAAAAGGAATTTAAAACATATTTAAACTCTCTTTAAACTGACTTCTTTAGTCGGGCTGAGTTACACACCTTAAAACTCATCAAGCTGAGTTCTTCGAGAACAAACTTACCAATATCACAACCAACGTTATTATTCGAACACACGAATAGCTTGGCAATCTGTGAATATCTTGATCACTTTGAACTGAAAAACAGTGATTCAAGAATCGTAACACATACGGTGAGGTGAGGTTTGGCTCTGCAACACTTAGTTGTTTTTGGTTCTGAGTCTGAGTCGTAGTCGTACCTCTAAACTTATAAGAAGATAAGTATTTATAATCATGTTGCTACGGTTCCTAACAAACTGGACTAATCCTAATTTACTAACTAACTATCAGATAACTCGGAATCGTGAATCTTGAATATTCTTATCTTGAGTCTTCAATCTTCAATCTTGATTCTGGAATCTTCTTATCCATGCCGTAGATATAGAGAGTAAAAGGAATTTAAAACATATTTAAATTCTCTTTAAACTGACTTCTTTAGTCGGGCTGAGTTACACACCTTAAAACTCATCAAGCTGAGTCCTTCGAGAACAAACTTACCAATATCACAACCAATGTGATTATTCGAACACACGAATAGCTTGGCAATCTGTGAATATCTTGATCACTTTGAACTGAAAAACAGTGATTCAAGAATCGTAACACATACGGTGAGGTTAGGTTTGGCTCTGCAACACTTAGTTGTTTTTGGTTCTGAGTGGTAGTCGTAGTCGTACCTCTAAACTTATAAGAAGATAAGTATTTATAATCATGTTGCTACGGTTCCTAACAAACTGGACTAATCCTAATTTACTAACTAACTATCAGATAACTCGGAATCGTGAATCTTGAATATTCTTATCTTGAGTCTTCAATCTTCAATCTTGATTCTGGAATCTTCTTATCCATGCCGTAGATATAGAGAGTAAAAGGAATTTAAAACATATTTAAATTCTCTTTAAACTGACTTCTTTAGTCGGGCTGAGTTACACACCTTAAAACTCATCAAGCTGAGTCCTTCGAGAACAAACTTACCAATATCACAACCAATGTGATTATTCGAACACACGAATAGCTTGGCAATCTGTGAATATCTTGATCACTTTGAACTGAAAAACAGTGATTCAAGAATCGTAACACATACGGTGAGGTGAGGTTTGGCTCTGCAACACTTAGTTGATTTTGGTTCTGAGTCGTAGTCGTAGTCGTACCTCTAAACTTATAAGAAGATAAGTATTTATAATCATGTAGCTACGGTTCCTAACAAACTGGACTAATCCTAATTTGCTAACTAACTATCAGATAACTCGGAATCGTGAATCTTGAATATTCTTATCTTGAGTCTTCAATCTTCAATCTTGATTCTGGAATCTTCTTATCCATGCCGTAGATATAGAGAGTAAAAGGAATTTAAAACATATTTAAATTCTCTTTATACTGACTTCTTTAGTCGGGCTGAGTTACACACCTTAAAACTCATCAAGCTGAGTCCTTCGAGAACAAACTTACCAATATCACAACCAATGTTATTATTCGAACACACGAATAGCTTGGCAATCTGTGAATATCTTGATCACTTTGAACTGAAAAACAGTGATTCATGAATCGTAACACATACGGTGAGGTGAGGTTTGGCTCTGCAACCCTTAGTTGTTTTTGGTTCTGAGTCGTAGTCGTAGTCGTACCTCTAAACTTATAAGAAGATAAGTATTTATAATCATGTTGCTACGGTTCCTAACAAACTGGACTAATCCTAATTTGGTAACTAACTATCAGATTAAGTCGGAATCGTGAATCTTGAATATTCTTATCTTGAGTCTTCAATCTTCAATCTTAATTCTGGAATCTTCTTATCCATGCCGTAGATATAGAGAGTAAAAGGAATTTAAAACATATTTAAATTCTCTTTAAACTGACTTCTTTAGTCGGGCTGAGTTACACACCTTAAAACTCATCAAGCTGAGTCCTTCGAGAACAAACTTACCAATATCACAACCAACGTTATTATTCGAACACACGAATAGCTTGGCAATCTGTGAATATCTTGATCACTTTGAACTGAAAAACAGTGATTCAAGAATCGTAACACATACGGTGAGGTTAGGTTTGGCTCTGCAACACTTAGTTGTTTTTGGTTCTGAGTCGTAGTCGTAGTCGTACCTCTAAACTTATAAGAAGATAATTATTTATAATCATGTTGCTACGGTTCCTAACAAACTGGACTAATCCTAATTTACTAACTAACTATCAGATAACTCGGAATCGTGAATCTTGAATATTCTTATCTTGAGTCTTCAATCTTCAATCTTGATTCTGGAATCTTCTTATCCATGCCGTAGATATAGAGAGTAAAAGGAATTTAAAACATATTTAAATTCTCTTTAAACTGACTTCTTTAGTCGGGCTGAGTTACACACCTTAAAACTCATCAAGCTGAGTCCTTCGAGAACAAACTTACCAATATCACAACCAATGTGATTATTCGAACACACGAATAGCTTGGCAATCTGTGAATATCTTGATCACTTTGAACTGAAAAACAGTGATTCAAGAATCGTAACACATACGGTGAGGTTAGGTTTGGCTCTGCAACCCTTAGTTGTTTTTGGTTCTGAGTCTGAGTCGTAGTCGTACCTCTAAACTTATAAGAAGATAAGTATTTATAATCATGTTGCTACGGTTCCTAACAAACTGGACTAATCCTAATTTACTAACTAACTATCAGATAACTCGGAATCGTGAATCTTGAATATTCTTATCTTGAGTCTTCAATCTTCAATCTTGATTCTGGAATCTTCTTATCCATGCCGTAGATATAGAGAGTAAAAGGAATTTAAAACATATTTAAATTCTCTTTAAACTGACTTCTTTAGTCGGGCTGAGTTACACACCTTAAAACTCATCAAGCTGAGTCCTTCGAGAACAAACTTACCAATATCACAACCAATGTGATTATTCGAACACACGAATAGCTTGGCAATCTGTGAATATCTTGATCACTTTGAACTGAAAAACAGTGATTCAAGAATCGTAACACATACGGTGAGGTTAGGTTTGGCTCTGCAACACTTAGTTGTTTTTGGTTCTGAGTGGTAGTCGTAGTCGTACCTCTAAACTTATAAGAAGATAAGTATTTATAATCATGTTGCTACGGTTCCTAACAAACTGGACTAATCCTAATTTACTAACTAACTATCAGATAACTCGGAATCGTGAATCTTGAATATTCTTATCTTGAGTCTTCAATCTTCAATCTTGATTCTGGAATCTTCTTATCCATGCCGTAGATATAGAGAGTAAAAGGAATTTAAAACATATTTAAATTCTCTTTAAACTGACTTCTTTAGTCGGGCTGAGTTACACACCTTAAAACTCATCAAGCTGAGTCCTTCGAGAACAAACTTACCAATATCACAACCAATGTGATTATTCGAACACACGAATAGCTTGGCAATCTGTGAATATCTTGATCACTTTGAACTGAAAAACAGTGATTCAAGAATCGTAACACATACGGTGAGGTGAGGTTTGGCTCTGCAACCCTTAGTTGTTTTTGGTTCTGAGTCTGAGTCGTAGTCGTACCTCTAAACTTATAAGAAGATAAGTATTTATAATCATGTTGCTACGGTTCCTAACAAACTGGACTAATCCTAATTTACTAACTAACTATCAGATAACTCGGAATCGTGAATCTTGAATATTCTTATCTTGAGTCTTCAATCTTCAATCTTGATTCTGGAATCTTCTTATCCATGCCGTAGATATAGAGAGTAAAAGGAATTTAAAACATATTTAAATTCTCTTTAAACTGACTTCTTTAGTCGGGCTGAGTTACACACCTTAAAACTCATCAAGCTGAGTCCTTCGAGAACAAACTTACCAATATCACAACCAATGTGATTATTCGAACACACGAATAGCTTGGCAATCTGTGAATATCTTGATCACTTTGAACTGAAAAACAGTGATTCAAGAATCGTAACACATACGGTGAGGTGAGGTTTGGCTCTGCAACCCTTAGTTGTTTTTGGTTCTGAGTCTGAGTCGTAGTCGTACCTCTAAACTTATAAGAAGATAAGTATTTATAATCATGTTGCTACGGTTCCTAACAAACTGGACTAATCCTAATTTACTAACTAACTATCAGATAACTCGGAATCGTGAATCTTGAATATTCTTATCTTGAGTCTTCAATCTTCAATCTTGATTCTGGAATCTTCTTATCCATGCCGTAGATATAGAGAGTAAAAGGAATTTAAAACATATTTAAATTCTCTTTAAACTGACTTCTTTAGTCGGGCTGAGTTACACACCTTAAAACTCATCAAGCTGAGTCCTTCGAGAACAAACTTACCAATATCACAACCAATGTGATTATTCGAACACACGAATAGCTTGGCAATCTGTGAATATCTTGATCACTTTGAACTGAAAAACAGTGATTCAAGAATCGTAACACATACGGTGAGGTTAGGTTTGGCTCTGCAACACTTAGTTGTTTTTGGTTCTGAGTGGTAGTCGTAGTCGTACCTCTAAACTTATAAGAAGATAAGTATTTATAATCATGTTGCTACGGTTCCTAACAAACTGGACTAATCCTAATTTACTAACTAACTATCAGATAACTCGGAATCGTGAATCTTGAATATTCTTATCTTGAGTCTTCAATCTTCAATCTTGATTCTGGAATCTTCTTATCCATGCCGTAGATATAGAGAGTAAAAGGAATTTAAAACATATTTAAATTCTCTTTAAACTGACTTCTTTAGTCGGGCTGAGTTACACACCTTAAAACTCATCAAGCTGAGTCCTTCGAGAACAAACTTACCAATATCACAACCAATGTGATTATTCGAACACACGAATAGCTTGGCAATCTGTGAATATCTTGATCACTTTGAACTGAAAAACAGTGATTCAAGAATCGTAACACATACGGTGAGGTGAGGTTTGGCTCTGCAACACTTAGTTGATTTTGGTTCTGAGTCGTAGTCGTAGTCGTACCTCTAAACTTATAAGAAGATAAGTATTTATAATCATGTTGCTACGGTTCCTAACAAACTGGACTAATCCTAATTTGCTAACTAACTATCAGATAACTCGGAATCGTGAATCTTGAATATTCTTATCTTGAGTCTTCAATCTTCAATCTTAATTCTGGAATCTTCTTATCCATGCCGTAGATATAGAGAGTAAAAGGAATTTAAAACATATTTAAATTCTCTTTAAACTGACTTCTTTAGTCGGGCTGAGTTACACACCTTAAAACTCATCAAGCTGAGTCCTTCGAGAACAAACTTACCAATATCACAACCAACGTTATTATTCGAACACACGAATAGCTTGGCAATCTGTGAATATCTTGATCACTTTGAACTGAAAAACAGTGATTCAAGTATCGTAACACATACAGTGAGGTTAGGTTTGGCTCTGCAACACTTAGTTGTTTTTGGTTCTGAGTCGTAGTCGTAGTCGTACCTCTAAACTTATAAGAAGATAATTATTTATAATCATGTTGCTACGGTTCCTAACAAACTGGACTAATCCTAATTTACTAACTAACTATCAGATAACTCGGAATCGTGAATCTTGAATATTCTTATCTTGAGTCTTCAATCTTCAATCTTGATTCTGGAATCTTCTTATCCATGCCGTAGATATAGAGAGTAAAAGGAATTTAAATTCTCTTTAAACTGACTTCTTTAGTCGGGCTGAGTTACACACCTTAAAACTCATCAAGCTGAGTCCTTCGAGAACAAACTTACCAATATCACAACCAATGTGATTATTCGAACACACGAATAGCTTGGCAATCTGTGAATATCTTGATCACTTTGAACTGAAAAACAGTGATTCAAGAATCGTAACACATACGGTGAGGTGAGGTTTGGCTCTGCAACACTTAGTTGTTTTTGGTTCTGAGTCGTAGTCGTAGTCGTACCTCTAAACTTATAAGAAGATAAGTATTTATAATCATGTTGCTACGGTTCCTAACAAACTGGACTAATCCTAATTTGCTAACTAACTATCAGATAACTCGGAATCGTGAATCTTGAATATTCTTATCTTGAGTCTTCAATCTTCAATCTTGATTCTGGAATCTTCTTATCCATGCCGTAGATATAGAGAGTAAAAGGAATTTAAAACATATTTAAATTCTCTTTATACTGACTTCTTTAGTCGGGCTGAGTTACACACCTTAAAACTCATCAAGCTGAGTCCTTCGAGAACAAACTTACCAATATCACAACCAATGTTATTATTCGAACACACGAATAGCTTGGCAATCTGTGAATATCTTGATCACTTTGAACTGAAAAACAGTGATTCATGAATCGTAACACATACGGTGAGGTGAGGTTTGGCTCTGCAACCCTTAGTTGTTTTTGGTTCTGAGTCGTAGTCGTAGTCGTACCTCTAAACTTATAAGAAGATAAGTATTTATAATCATGTTGCTATGGTTCCTAACAAACTGGACTAATCCTAATTTGCTAACTAACTATTAGATTAACTCGGAATCGTGAATCTTGAATATTCTTATCTTGAGTCTTCAATCTTCAATCTTAATTCTGGAATCTTCTTATCCATGCCGTAGATATAGAGAGTAAAAGGAATTTAAAACATATTTAAATTCTCTTTAAACTGACTTCTTTAGTCGGGTTGAGTTACACACCTTAAAACTCCTCAAGCTGAGTCCTTCGAGAACAAACTTACCAATATCACAACCAACGTTATTATTCGAACACACGAATAGCTTGGCAATCTGTGAATATCTTGATCACTTTGAACTGAAAAACAGTGATTCAAGAATCGTAACACATACGGTGAGGTGAGGTTTGGCTCTGCAACACTTAGTTGTTTTTGGTTCTGAGTCGTAGTCGTAGTCGTACCTCTAAACTTATAAGAAGATAAGTATTTATAATCATGTTGCTACGGTTCCTAACAAACTGGACTAATCCTAATTTACTAACTAACTATCAGATAACTCGGAATCGTGAATCTTGAATATTCTTATCTTGAGTCTTCAATCTTCAATCTTGATTCCGGAATCTTCTTATCCATGCCGTAGATATAGAGAGTAAAAGGAATTTAAAACATATTTAAATTCTCTTTAAACTGACTTCTTTAGTCGGGCTGAGTTACACACCTTAAAACTCATCAAGCTGAGTCCTTCGAGAACAAACTTACCAATATCACAACCAATATGATTATTCGAACACACGAATAGCTTGGCAATCTGTGAATATCTTGATCACTTTGAACTGAAAAACAGTGATTCAAGAATCGTAACACATACGGTGAGGTGAGGTTTGGCTCTGCAACACTTAGTTGTTTTTGGTTCTGAGTCGTAGTCGTAGTCGTACCTCTAAACTTATAAGAAGATAAGTATTTATAATCATGTTGCTACGGTTCCTAACAAACTGGACTAATCCTAATTTGCTAACTAACTATCAGATAACTCGGAATCGTGAATCTTGAATATTCTTATCTTGAGTCTTCAATCTTCAATCTTGATTCTGGAATCTTCTTATCCATGCCGTAGATATAGAGAGTAAAAGGAATTTGAAACATATTTAAATTCTCTTTATACTGACTTCTTTAGTCGGGCTGAGTTACACACCTTAAAACTCATCAAGCTGAGTCCTTCGAGAACAAAGTTACCAATATCACAACCAATGTTATTATTCGAACACACGAATAGCTTGGCAATCTGTGAATATCTTGATCACGTTGAACTGAAAAACAGTGATTCATGAATCGTAACACATACGGTGAGGTGAGGTTTGGCTCTGCAACCCTTAGTTGTTTTTGGTTCAGAGTCGTAGTCGTAGTCGTACCTCTAAACTTATAAGAAGATAAGTATTTATAATCATGTTGTTACGGTTCCTAACAAACTGGACTAATCCTAATTTGGTAACTAACTATTAGATTAACTCGGAATCGTGAATCTTGAATATTCTTATCTTGAGTCTTCAATCTTCAATCTTAATTCTGGAATCTTCTTATCCATGCCGTAGATATAGAGAGTAAAAGAAATTTAAAACATATTTAAATTCTCTTTAAACTGACTTCTTTAGTCGGGCTGAGTTACACACCTTAAAAGTCATCAAGCTGAGTCCTTCGAGAACAAACTTACCAATATCACAACCAACGTTATTATTCGAACACACGAATAGCTTGGCAATCTGTGAATATCTTGATCACTTTGAACTGAAAAACAGTGATTCAAGAATCGTAACACATACGGTGAGGTGAGGTTTGGCTCTGCAACACTTAGTTGTTTTTGGTTCTGAGTCTGAGTCGTAGTCGTACCTCTAAACTTATAAGAAGATAAGTATTTATAATCATGTTGCTACGGTTCCTAACAAACTGGACTAATCCTAATTTACTAACTAACTATCAGATAACTCGGAATCGTGAATCTTGAATATTCTTATCTTGAGTCTTCAATCTTCAATCTTGATTCTGGAATCTTCTTATCCATGCCGTAGATATAGAGAGTAAAAGGAATTTAAAACATATTTAAATTCTCTTTAAACTGACTTCTTTAGTCGGGCTGAGTTACACACCTTAAAACTCATCAAGCTGAGTCCTTCGAGAACAAACTTACCAATATCACAACCAATGTGATTATTCGAACACACGAATAGCTTGGCAATCTGTGAATATCTTGATCACTTTGAACTGAAAAACAGTGATTCAAGAATCGTAACACATACGGTGAGGTGAGGTTTGGCTCTGCAACACTTAGTTGTTTTTGGTTCTGAGTCGTAGTCGTAGTCGTACCTCTAAACTTATAAGAAGATAAGTATTTATAATCATGTTGCTACGGTTCCTAACAAACTGGACTAATCCTAATTTACTAACTAACTATCAGATAACTCGGAATCGTGAATCTTGAATATTCTTATCTTGAGTCTTCAATCTTCAATCTTGATTCCGGAATCTTCTTATCCATGCCGTAGATATAGAGAGTAAAAGGAATTTAAAACATATTTAAATTCTCTTTAAACTGACTTCTTTAGTCGGGCTGAGTTACACACCTTAAAACTCATCAAGCTGAGTCCTTCGAGAACAAACTTACCAATATCACAACCAATATGATTATTCGAACACACGAATAGCTTGGCAATCTGTGAATATCTTGATCACTTTGAACTGAAAAACAGTGATTCAAGAATCGTAACACATACGGTGAGGTGAGGTTTGGCTCTGCAACACTTAGTTGTTTTTGGTTCTGAGTCGTAGTCGTAGTCGTACCTCTAAACTTATAAGAAGATAAGTATTTATAATCATGTTGCTACGGTTCCTAACAAACTGGACTAATCCTAATTTGCTAACTAACTATCAGATAACTCGGAATCGTGAATCTTGAATATTCTTATCTTGAGTCTTCAATCTTCAATCTTGATTCTGGAATCTTCTTATCCATGCCGTAGATATAGAGAGTAAAAGGAATTTGAAACATATTTAAATTCTCTTTATACTGACTTCTTTAGTCGGGCTGAGTTACACACCTTAAAACTCATCAAGCTGAGTCCTTCGAGAACAAAGTTACCAATATCACAACCAATGTTATTATTCGAACACACGAATAGCTTGGCAATCTGTGAATATCTTGATCACGTTGAACTGAAAAACAGTGATTCATGAATCGTAACACAAACGGTGAGGTGAGGTTTGGCTCTGCAACCCTTAGTTGTTTTTGGTTCTGAGTCGTAGTCGTAGTCGTACCTCTAAACTTATAAGAAGATAAGTATTTATAATCATGTTGTTACGGTTCCTAACAAACTGGACTAATCCTAATTTGGTAACTAACTATTAGATTAACTCGGAATCGTGAATCTTGAATATTCTTATCTTGAGTCTTCAATCTTCAATCTTAATTCTGGAATCTTCTTATCCATGCCGTAGATATAGAGAGTAAAAGAAATTTAAAACATATTTAAATTCTCTTTAAACTGACTTCTTTAGTCGGGCTGAGTTACACACCTTAAAAGTCATCAAGCTGAGTCCTTCGAGAACAAACTTACCAATATCACAACCAACGTTATTATTCGAACACACGAATAGCTTGGCAATCTGTGAATATCTTGATCACTTTGAACTGAAAAACAGTGATTCAAGAATCGTAACACATACGGTGAGGTGAGGTTTGGCTCTGCAACACTTAGTTGTTTTTGGTTCTGAGTCTGAGTCGTAGTCGTACCTCTAAACTTATAAGAAGATAAGTATTTATAATCATGTTGCTACGGTTCCTAACAAACTGGACTAATCCTAATTTACTAACTAACTATCAGATAACTCGGAATCGTGAATCTTGAATATTCTTATCTTGAGTCTTCAATCTTCAATCTTGATTCTGGAATCTTCTTATCCATGCCGTAGATATAGAGAGTAAAAGGAATTTAAAACATATTTAAATTCTCTTTAAACTGACTTCTTTAGTCGGGCTGAGTTACACACCTTAAAACTCATCAAGCTGAGTCCTTCGAGAACAAACTTACCAATATCACAACCAATGTGATTATTCGAACACACGAATAGCTTGGCAATCTGTGAATATCTTGATCACTTTGAACTGAAAAACAGTGATTCAAGAATCGTAACACATACGGTGAGGTGAGGTTTGGCTCTGCAACACTTAGTTGTTTTTGGTTCTGAGTCGTAGTCGTAGTCGTACCTCTAAACTTATAAGAAGATAAGTATTTATAATCATGTTGCTACGGTTCCAAACAAACTGGACTAATCCTAATTTGCTAACTAACTATCAGATAACTCGGAATCGTGAATCTTGAATATTCTTATCTTGAGTCTTCAATCTTCAATCTTGATTCTGGAATCTTCTTATCCATGCCATAGATATAGAGAGTAAAAGGAATTTAAAACATATTTAAATTCTCTTTAAACTGACTTCTTTAGTCGGGCTGAGTTACACACCTTAAAACTCATCAAGCTGAGTCCTTCGAGAACAAACTTACCAATATCACAACCAACGTTATTATTCGAACACACGAATAGCTTGGCAATCTGTGAATATCTTGATCACTTTGAACTGAAAAACAGTGATTCAAGAATCGTAACACATACGGTGAGGTGAGGTTTGGCTCTGCAACACTTAGTTGTTTTTGGTTCTGAGTCTGAGTCGTAGTCGTACCTCTAAACTTATAAGAAGATAAGTATTTATAATCATGTTGCTACGGTTCCTAACAAACTGGACTAATCCTAATTTACTAACTAACTATCAGATAACTCGGAATCGTGAATCTTGAATATTCTTATCTTGAGTCTTCAATCTTCAATCTTGATTCTGGAATCTTCTTATCCATGCCGTAGATATAGAGAGTAAAAGGAATTTAAAACATATTTAAATTCTCTTTAAACTGACTTCTTTAGTCGGGCTGAGTTACACACCTTAAAACTCATCAAGCTGAGTCCTTCGAGAACAAACTTACCAATATCACAACCAATGTGATTATTCGAACACACGAATAGCTTGGCAATCTGTGAATATCTTGATCACTTTGAACTGAAAAACAGTGATTCAAGAATCGTAACACATACGGTGAGGTGAGGTTTGGCTCTGCAACACTTAGTTGTTTTTGGTTCTGAGTCGTAGTCGTAGTCGTACCTCTAAACTTATAAGAAGATAAGTATTTATAATCATGTTGTTACGGTTCCTAACAAACTGGACTAATCCTAATTTGGTAACTAACTATTAGATTAACTCGGAATCGTGAATCTTGAATATTCTTATCTTGAGTCTTCAATCTTCAATCTTAATTCTGGAATCTTCTTATCCATGCCGTAGATATAGAGAGTAAAAGAAATTTAAAACATATTTAAATTCTCTTTAAACTGACTTCTTTAGTCGGGCTGAGTTACACACCTTAAAAGTCATCAAGCTGAGTCCTTCGAGAACAAACTTACCAATATCACAACCAACGTTATTATTCGAACACACGAATAGCTTGGCAATCTGTGAATATCTTGATCACTTTGAACTGAAAAACAGTGATTCAAGAATCGTAACACATACGGTGAGGTGAGGTTTGGCTCTGCAACACTTAGTTGTTTTTGGTTCTGAGTCTGAGTCGTAGTCGTACCTCTAAACTTATAAGAAGATAAGTATTTATAATCATGTTGCTACGGTTCCTAACAAACTGGACTAATCCTAATTTACTAACTAACTATCAGATAACTCGGAATCGTGAATCTTGAATATTCTTATCTTGAGTCTTCAATCTTCAATCTTGATTCTGGAATCTTCTTATCCATGCCGTAGATATAGAGAGTAAAAGGAATTTAAAACATATTTAAATTCTCTTTAAACTGACTTCTTTAGTCGGGCTGAGTTACACACCTTAAAACTCATCAAGCTGAGTCCTTCGAGAACAAACTTACCAATATCACAACCAATGTGATTATTCGAACACACGAATAGCTTGGCAATCTGTGAATATCTTGATCACTTTGAACTGAAAAACAGTGATTCAAGAATCGTAACACATACGGTGAGGTGAGGTTTGGCTCTGCAACACTTAGTTGTTTTTGGTTCTGAGTCGTAGTCGTAGTCGTACCTCTAAACTTATAAGAAGATAAGTATTTATAATCATGTTGCTACGGTTCCAAACAAACTGGACTAATCCTAATTTGCTAACTAACTATCAGATAACTCGGAATCGTGAATCTTGAATATTCTTATCTTGAGTCTTCAATCTTCAATCTTGATTCTGGAATCTTCTTATCCATGCCATAGATATAGAGAGTAAAAGGAATTTAAAACATATTTAAATTCTCTTTAAACTGACTTCTTTAGTCGGGCTGAGTTACACACCTTAAAACTCATCAAGCTGAGTCCTTCGAGAACAAACTTACCAATATCACAACCAACGTTATTATTCGAACACACGAATAGCTTGGCAATCTGTGAATATCTTGATCACTTTGAACTGAAAAACAGTGATTCAAGAATCGTAACACATACGGTGAGGTTAGGTTTGGCTCTGCAACACTTGGTTGTTTTTGGTTCTGAGTCGTAGTCGTAGTCGTACCTCTAAACTTATAAGAAGATAATTATTTATAATCATGTTGCTACGGTTCCTAACAAACTGGACTAATCCTAATTTACTAACTAACTATCAGATAACTCGGAATCGTGAATCTTGAATATTCTTATCTTGAGTCTTCAATCTTCAATCTTGATTCTGGAATCTTCTTATCCATGCCGTAGATATAGAGAGTAAAAGGAATTTAAAACATATTTAAATTCTCTTTAAACTGACTTCTTTAGTCGGGCTGAGTTACACACCTTAAAACTCATCAAGCTGAGTCCTTCGAGAACAAACTTACCAATATCACAACCAATGTGATTATTCGAACACACGAATAGCTTGGCAATCTGTGAATATCTTGATCACTTTGAACTGAAAAACAGTGATTCAAGAATCGTAACACATACGGTGAGGTGAGGTTTGGCTCTGCAACACTTAGTTGATTTTGGTTCTGAGTCGTAGTCGTAGTCGTACCTCTAAACTTATAAGAAGATAAGTATTTATAATCATGTTGCTACGGTTCCTAACAAACTGGACTAATCCTAATTTGCTAACTAACTATCAGATAACTCGGAATCGTGAATCTTGAATATTCTTATCTTGAGTCTTCAATCTTCAATCTTGATTCTAGAATCTTCTTATCCATGCCGTAGATATAGAGAGTAAAAGGAATTTAAAACATATTTAAATTCTCTTTATACTGACTTCTTTAGTCGGGCTGAGTTACACACCTTAAAACTCATCAAGCTGAGTCCTTCGAGAACAAACTTACCAATATCACAACCAATGTGAATATTCGAACACATGAATAGCTTGGCAATCTGTGAATATCTTGATCACTTTGAACTGAAAAACAGTGATTCAAGAATCGTAACACATACGGTGAGGTGAGGTTTGGCTCTGCAACACTTAGTTGTTTTTGGTTCTGAGTCGTAGTCGTAGTCGTACCTCTAAACTTATAAGAAGATAAGTATTTATAATCATGTTTCTACGGTTCCTAACAAACTGGACTAATCCTAATTTGCTAACTAACTATCAGATAACTCGGAATCGTGAATCTTGAATATTCTTATCTTGAGTCTTCAATCTTCAATCATGATTCTGGAATCTTCTTATCCATGCCGTAGATATAGAGAGTAAAAGGAATTTAAAACATATTTAAATTCTCTTTAAACTGACTTCTTTAGTCGGGCTGAGTTACACACCTTAAAACTCATCAAGCTGAGTCCTTCGAGAACAAACTTACCAATATCACAACCAATGTGAATATTCGAACACACGAATAGCTTGGCAATCTGTGAATATCTTGATCACTTTGAACTGAAAAACAGTGATTCAAGAATCGTAACACATACGGTGAGGTGAGGTTTGGCTCTGCAACACTTAGTTGTTTTTGGTTCTGAGTCGTAGTCGTAGTCGTACCTCTAAACTTATAAGAAGATAAGTATTTATAATCATGTTGCTACGGTTCCTAACAAACTGGACTAATCCTAATTTGCTAACTAACTATCAGATAACTCGGAATCGTGAATCTTGAATATTCTTATCTTGAGTCTTCAATCTTCAATCTTGATTCTGGAATCTTCTTATCCATGCCGTAGATATAGAGAGTAAAAGGAATTTAAAACATATTTAAATTCTCTTTAAACTGACTTCTTTAGTCGGGCTGAGTTACACACCTTAAAACTCATCAAGCTGAGTCCTTCGAGAACAAACTTACCAATATCACAACCAACGTTATTATTCGAACACACGAATAGCTTGGCAATCTGTGAATATCTTGATCACTTTGAACTGAAAAACAGTGATTCAAGAATCGTAACACATACGGTGAGGTTAGGTTTGGCTCTGCAACACTTGGTTGTTTTTGGTTCTGAGTCGTAGTCGTAGTCGTACCTCTAAACTTATAAGAAGATAATTATTTATAATCATGTTGCTACGGTTCCTAACAAACTGGACTAATCCTAATTTACTAACTAACTATCAGATAACTCGGAATCGTGAATCTTGAATATTCTTATCTTGAGTCTTCAATCTTCAATCTTGATTCTGGAATCTTCTTATCCATGCCGTAGATATAGAGAGTAAAAGGAATTTAAAACATATTTAAATTCTCTTTAAACTGACTTCTTTAGTCGGGCTGAGTTACACACCTTAAAACTCATCAAGCTGAGTCCTTCGAGAACAAACTTACCAATATCACAACCAATGTGATTATTCGAACACACGAATAGCTTGGCAATCTGTGAATATCTTGATCACTTTGAACTGAAAAACAGTGATTCAAGAATCGTAACACATACGGTGAGGTGAGGTTTGGCTCTGCAACACTTAGTTGATTTTGGTTCTGAGTCGTAGTCGTAGTCGTACCTCTAAACTTATAAGAAGATAAGTATTTATAATCATGTTGCTACGGTTCCTAACAAACTGGACTAATCCTAATTTGCTAACTAACTATCAGATAACTCGGAATCGTGAATCTTGAATATTCTTATCTTGAGTCTTCAATCTTCAATCTTGATTCTAGAATCTTCTTATCCATGCCGTAGATATAGAGAGTAAAAGGAATTTAAAACATATTTAAATTCTCTTTATACTGACTTCTTTAGTCGGGCTGAGTTACACACCTTAAAACTCATCAAGCTGAGTCCTTCGAGAACAAACTTACCAATATCACAACCAATGTGAATATTCGAACACATGAATAGCTTGGCAATCTGTGAATATCTTGATCACTTTGAACTGAAAAACAGTGATTCAAGAATCGTAACACATACGGTGAGGTGAGGTTTGGCTCTGCAACACTTAGTTGTTTTTGGTTCTGAGTCGTAGTCGTAGTCGTACCTCTAAACTTATAAGAAGATAAGTATTTATAATCATGTTTCTACGGTTCCTAACAAACTGGACTAATCCTAATTTGCTAACTAACTATCAGATAACTCGGAATCGTGAATCTTGAATATTCTTATCTTGAGTCTTCAATCTTCAATCATGATTCTGGAATCTTCTTATCCATGCCGTAGATATAGAGAGTAAAAGGAATTTAAAACATATTTAAATTCTCTTTAAACTGACTTCTTTAGTCGGGCTGAGTTACACACCTTAAAACTCATCAAGCTGAGTCCTTCGAGAACAAACTTACCAATATCACAACCAATGTGAATATTCGAACACACGAATAGCTTGGCAATCTGTGAATATCTTGATCACTTTGAACTGAAAAACAGTGATTCAAGAATCGTAACACATACGGTGAGGTGAGGTTTGGCTCTGCAACACTTAGTTGTTTTTGGTTCTGAGTCGTAGTCGTAGTCGTACCTCTAAACTTATAAGAAGATAAGTATTTATAATCATGTTGCTACGGTTCCTAACAAACTGGACTAATCCTAATTTGCTAACTAACTATCAGATAACTCGGAATCGTGAATCTTGAATATTCTTATCTTGAGTCTTCAATCTTCAATCTTGATTCTGGAATCTTCTTATCCATGCCGTAGATATAGAGAGTAAAAGGAATTTAAAACATATTTAAATTCTCTTTAAACTGACTTCTTTAGTCGGGCTGAGTTACACACCTTAAAACTCATCAAGCTGAGTCCTTCGAGAACAAACTTACCAATATCACAACCAACGTTATTATTCGAACACACGAATAGCTTGGCAATCTGTGAATATCTTGATCACTTTGAACTGAAAAACAGTGATTCAAGAATCGTAACACATACGGTGAGGTTAGGTTTGGCTCTGCAACACTTAGTTGTTTTTGGTTCTGAGTCGTAGTCGTAGTCGTACCTCTAAACTTATAAGAAGATAAGTATTTATAATCATGTTGCTACGGTTCCTAACAAACTGGACTAATCCTAATTTACTAACTAACTATCAGATAACTCGGAATCGTGAATCTTGAATATTCTTATCTTGAGTCTTCAATCTTCAATCTTGATTCTAGAATCTTTTTATCCATGCCGTAGATATAGAGAGTAAAAGGAATTTAAAACATATTTAAATTCTCTTTAAACTGACTTCTTTAGTCGGCTGAGTTACACACCTTAAAACTCATCAAGCTGAGTCCTTCGAGAACAAACTTACCAATATCACAACCAATGTGATTATTCGAACACACGAATAGCTTGGCAATCTGTGAATATCTTGATCACTTTGAACTGAAAAACAGTGATTCAAGAATCGTAACACATACGGTGAGGTGAGGTTTGGCTCTGCAACACTTAGTTGTTTTTGGTTCTGAGTCGTAGTCGTAGTCGTACCTCTAAACTTATAAGAAGATAAGTATTTATAATCATGTTTCTACGGTTCCTAACAAACTGGACTAATCCTAATTTGCTAACTAACTATCAGATAACTCGGAATCGTGAATCTTGAATATTCTTATCTTGAGTCTTCAATCTTCAATATTGATTCTGGAATCTTCTTATCCATGCCGTAGATATAGAGAGTAAAAGGAATTTAAAACATATTTAAATTCTCTTTAAACTGACTTCTTTAGTCGGGCTGAGTTACACACCTTAAAACTCATCAAGCTGAGTCCTTCGAGAACAAACTTACCAATATCACAACCAATGTGAATATTCGAACACACGAATAGCTTGGCAATCTGTGAATATCTTGATCACTTTGAACTGAAAAACAGTGATTCAAGAATCGTAACACATACGGTGAGGTGAGGTTTGGCTCTGCAACACTTAGTTGTTTTTGGTTCTGAGTCGTAGTCGTAGTCGTACCTCTAAACTTATAAGAAGATAAGTATTTATAATCATGTTGCTACGGTTCCTAACAAACTGGACTAATCCTAATTTGCTAACTAACTATCAGATAACTCGGAATCGTGAATCTTGAATATTCTTATCTTGAGTCTTCAATCTTCAATCTTGATTCTGGAATCTTCTTATCCATGCCGTAGATATAGAGAGTAAAAGGAATTTTAAACATATTTAAATTCTCTTTAAACTGACTTCTTTAGTCGGGCTGAGTTACACACCTTAAAACTCATCAAGCTGAGTCCTTCGAGAACAAACTTACCAATATCACAACCAACGTTATTATTCGAACACACGAATAGCTTGGCAATCTGTGAATATCTTGATCACTTTGAACTGAAAAACAGTGATTCAAGAATCGTAACACATACGGTGAGGTTAGGTTTGGCTCTGCAACACTTAGTTGTTTTTGGTTCTGAGTCGTAGTCGTAGTCGTACCTCTAAACTTATAAGAAGATAAGTATTTATAATCATGTTGCTACGGTTCCTAACAAACTGGACTAATCCTAATTTACTAACTAACTATCAGATAACTCGGAATCGTGAATCTTGAATATTCTTATCTTGAGTCTTCAATCTTCAATCTTGATTCTGGAATCTTCTTATCCATGCCGTAGATATAGAGAGTAAAAGGAATTTAAAACATATTTAAATTCTCTTTAAACTGACTTCTTTAGTCGGGCTGAGTTACACACCTTAAAACTCATCAAGCTGAGTCCTTCGAGAACAAACTTACCAATATCACAACCAATGTGATTATTCGAACACACGAATAGCTTGGCAATCTGTGAATATCTTGATCACTTTGAACTGAAAAACAGTGATTCAAGAATCGTAACACATACGGTGAGGTGAGGTTTGGCTCTGCAACACTTAGTTGTTTTTGGTTCTGAGTCGTAGTTGTAGTCGTACCTCTAAACTTATAAGAAGATAAGTATTTATAATCATGTTGCTACGGTTCCTAACAAACTGGACTAATCCTAATTTGCTAACTAACTATCAGATAACTCGGAATCGTGAATCTTGAATATTCTTATCTTGAGTCTTCAATCTTCAATCTTGATTATAGAATCTTCTTATCTATTCCGTAGATATAGAGAGTAAAAGGAATTTAAAACATATTTAAATTCTCTTTAAACTGACTTCTTTAGTCGGGCTGAGTTACACACCTTAAAACTCATCAAGCTGAGTCCTTCGAGAACAAACTTACCAATATCACAACCAATGTTATTATTCGAACACACGAATAGCTTGGCAATCTGTGAATATCTTGATCACTTTGAACTGAAAAACAGTGATTCAAGAATCGTAACACATACGGTGAGGTGAGGTTTGGCTCTGCAACACTTAGTTGTTTTTGGTTCTGAGTCGTAGTCGTAGTCGTACCTCTAAACTTATAAGAAGATAAGTATTTATAATCATGTTGCTACGGTTCCTAACAAACTGGACTAATCCTAATTTGGTAACTAAATAACAGATTAACTCGGAATCGTGAATCTTGAATATTCTTATCTTGAGTCTTCAATCTTCAATCTTAATTCTGGAATCTTCTTATCCATGCCGTAGATATAGAGAGTAAAAGGAATTTAAAACATATTTAAATTCTCTTTAAACTGACTTCTTTAGTCGGGCTGAGTTACATACCTTAAAACTCATCAAGCTGAGTCCTTCGAGAACAAACATACCAATATCACAACCAACGTTATTATTCGAACACATGAATAGCTTGGCAATCTGTGAATATCCTGATCACTTTGAACTGAAAAACAGTGATACAAGAATCGTAACACATACGGTGAGGTGAGGTTTGGCTCTGCAACACTTAGTTGTTTTTGGTTCTGAGTCGTAGTCGTAGTCGTACCTCTAAACTTATAAGAAGATAAGTATTTATAATCATGTTGCTACGGTTCCTAACAAACTGGACTAATCCTAATTTGCAAACTAACTATCAGATAACTCGGAATCGTGAATCTTGAATATTCTTATTTTGAGTCTTCAATCATCAATCTTGCTTCTGGAATCTTCTTATCCATGCCGTAGATATAGAGAGTAAAAGGAATTTAAAACATATTTAAATTCTCATTAAACTGACTTCTTTAGTCGGGCTGAGTTACACACCTTAAAACTCATCAAGCTGAGTCCTTCGAGAACAAACTTACCAATATCACAACCAGTGTGATTATTCGAACACACGAATAGCTTGGCAATCTGTGAATATCTTGATCACTTTGAACTGAAAAACAGTGATTCAAGAATCGTAACACATACGGTGAGGTGAGGTTTGGCTCTGCAACACTTAGTTGTTTTTGGTTATGAGTCGTAGTCGTAGTCGTACCTCTAAACTTATAAGAAGATAAGTATTTATAATCATGTTGCTACGGTTCCTAACAAACTGGACTAATCCTAATTTGCAAACTAACTATCAGATAACTCGGAATCGTGAATCTTGAATCTTCTTATCTTGAGTCTTCAATCTTCAATCTTGATTCTGGAATCTTCTTATCCATGCCGTAGATTTAGAGAGTAAAAGGAATTTAAAACATATTTAAATTCTCTCTAAACTGACTTCTTTAGTCGGGCTGAGTTACACACCTTAAAACTCATCAAGCTGAGTCCTTCGAGAACAAACTTACCAATATCACAACCAATGTGATTATTCGAACACACGAATAGCTTGGCAATCTGTGAATATCTTGATCACTTTGAACTGAAAAACAGTGATTCAAGAATCGTAACACATACGGTGAGGTGAGGTTTGGCTCTGCAACACTTAGTTGTTTTTGGTTCTGAGTCGTAGTCGTAGTCGTACCTCTAAACTTATAAGAAGATAAGTATTTATAATCATGTTGCTACGGTTCCTATCAAACTGGACTAATCCTAGTTTGCTAACTAACTATCAGATAACTCGGAATCGTGAATCTTGAATATTCTTATCTTGAGTCTTCAATCTTCAATCTTGATTATAGAATCTTCTTATCCATGCCGTAGATATAGAGAGTAAAAGGAATTTAAAACATAGTTAAATTCTCTTTAAACTGACTTCTTTAGTCGGGCTGAGTTACACACCTTAAAACTCATCAAGCAGAGTCCTTCGAGAACAAACTTACCAATATCACAACCAATGTTATTATTCGAACACACGAATAGCTTGGCAATCTGTGAATATCTTGATCACTTTGAACTGAAAAACAGTGATTCAAGAATCGTAACACATACGGTGAGGTTAGGTTTGGCTCTGCAACACTTAGTTGTTTTTGGTTCTGAGTCGTAGTCGTAGTCGTACCTCTAAACTTATAAGAAGATAAGTATTTATAATCATGTTGCTACGGTTCCTAACAAACTGGACTAATCCTAATTTGGTAACTAACTATCAGATTAACTCGGAATCGTGAATCTTGAATATTCTTATCTTTGTTGGGAAATTCGCTAAGTTATTGAAACTGTTGAACATGCAAAGGTAAAAACTGTTAGAGTGTTTTGGTAATAACAGTTGTAACTAACAATTGCTGCAAGATTTACAACTGTTAGTTCAAAAGTTCAGAACTGTTAGTTGGCAAAGTCAAAACTGTTAGAAGACCTTGAAGCTGAAGACTGTTAGAAGTCTAAAGAACTGTTGTGTTCATTAAACAGTTTCTGTTGAGCTATATTTGGAAAATCCTATCTTAGAAGATATCTCGAATTACTTTGAAGATTATCAAGATTATCTCAGAAGATAGAAGATTACCTAACTGTCAACAATTCAAGGAGGATCAAGAGTCTATATATTCTTCATTAGATGATCAATTGACAATGACGACTTGATCTCATTATTCAAAGCATTTGTTCTTATTGTTATTTATTTTTCTGAAAGTGTTTTAGCCTCTAAGTTTCTTGTTGAAACCTAAGAACAGTCTGTGTTCTTCGTCTAACAGAATAAGTTAGATTGGGGGTGAAGTTTGTTTTGTAATCATTCTGGTTGGTTAATAAAACTACTGTTTGATTGAATTAATCTTTGTTTAAAACCTTCTTTAATCAATTAAGTGTGATTCCGCAACTTCTTAGTTGATTGTGATCATAGTTAAAGATTAACTTTTATATTACTCTGATTTATTATTTAAAAGTTAGTTCTTGTTATTTGATATAATATATCCGATCCTGACAAGTGGTATCAGAGCCTTATCATTAAGGTTCCTTTGATCACCAGTTGAAGGTCTTTGCTTTACCTTGCTTTATTTTTTTCAAACTGTTTTTTTTTAAATCAATTTGTTTCAATGGATTCGGGAGGTTCTTCTGATAACAGTGGATCAGGGTCCAACATTCGTGTTCCCATGCTCAAACCATCTGATTTTGAGATGTGGAAACTAAGAATTAAACAGCATGTCCAACTAATGGACTATGATGTTTGGCAAATCATTGAAACTGTTCCTACTAATACCATTGAACTGGATGAGAATGGAAAACCAAAGAAGAAACCACCACCAAAGACAGATGCTGAAAAGAAAAGTAGAATGATTGAGATGAAAGCCCTCAGCATCCTTCAGATTGCAATTCCCAATGAGTATCAACATCAATTCAAGAAATTTGATGATGCTCATGAACTTTGGAATGCTCTGGAAAAGAGGTTTGCTGGGAATGCTAGTTCTAAGAGAAACCAAAGAGATCTTCTTAAACAAGCCTATGAGAACTTCACCAGTGGGAAGAATGAGAGTATCACCCAAATCTTTGATAGGTTTTACAAACTGGTGAGTCAACTGGAGAGTGCTAAGGTTAGGCTTGATCAAGATGAGATAAATAGAAAATTTCTTAGGTCTCTAGGTGATGAATGGACTGAGTTTGCTGCACAATGGAGAACCAAGGATTCTCTTGAAGACATAGAGTTAGATGACCTCTATAATAGTTTGATAGTGTTTGAGGGAGAAATAGAGGGAAAAAGAAAAACTGCTATCCCTAGTCATAATGCTGCTCTCCTATCTTCCTCAGGTATGGAATCAAACCATTCATTAACTAACTCTCTTGATAGTGGTGCAGGTACTAGTTCTGGTGTTGGACTAGATATGAATACTCCAGATGCAGTTCTTGAAGCTTTTCTTGCCAGCCATGCTCATTCAACCCTCACCAATGAGGATCTTGAACAAGTGCACCCTGATGATCTTGAGGAAATGGATCTCAAATGGCAGATGGCCATGCTTACCGTTAGAGCCAAGCGATTCATTAAAAGAACTGGAAGGCAAAACATGAATTTCAGAGCTGATGGCAAGGCTGGATTTGACAAGTCAAAGGTTAGATGCTTCAAATGTCAACAACTTGGCCAGTTTGCAAGAGAATGCAAATCTGGTGGACAAGTTCAGAATCAAGGTCAGAGGCAAACTCAGAACCATACCTCCTCAGCATTGGTCTCACAAGAAGGCCATGGATTTGATTGGAGTGATCAAGCAGAGGAGGCTACCAGCAACAAAGCTTTGATGGCATTGACTGACTCCTCCATCAAGATGGATTCTCCAGAATCTGAGGACATACAGGTATCTTCTAAACTATGTCCTGGTGAATGTAGAGCTATTGTTAAGAGATTTAGAGAGCACAATAAGAAAGTATGTGCTGCTCTAAGTAAAATGGAGGAGAGAAGGTATGAGTATACTGCTGTGATAGAAGATTTTGAAAAGAAAATTAAAGACTATCAGGCTAATGAACTGCAAATGGACTATGATAGAAAATATCATAAGTGGGAGAAAGAGCAGTTTCAAGATGAGATTGATAGTCTGAAAAAGAAGTTAGTTGAAAAAGAAAGCAAGGTGAATGAACTCACAAAGAAATTGGAGGGTGTGGACATTGATCTTGGAATGTTCAGGGCTGCAAACCTTAAGCTTGAGACTCTGCTACAATCTCAAGTGAGAGACAAGGTGAAAACTGGCCTAGGATACAAACAAACCCCACCTCCATACAACCAAAACTACATAACTCCAATGTCTGAGGTAGCTGACAGATATGTTAATGAACCTTTGAAAGATGAACTTAAGTCAGCTGATCCAAAGTTTGAGAGTTATGAAGATGAAGTTGTGTCAGTAGTAAGTGTTGAAGATAATGAGGAAGTTGTGAAGAAGGATGAAGGTATTCCATATGAAAATCACATCCTGTGTGAGCCCATTCCCACAAAATCATCTTTACAACCTGTGGTGTTTGTAAAAGCATCCACTGAACCCCTCACCAATGAGCCAAAATCCTCAAAAACTGTTAACTCTATTAGCAGTTCCACAACTGTTACAAACAGTCCCCATCTTTACACTAACAGTTTCAACAAGAACCCAAACAGTTCTAAGCTAAAAAGCCCAACTGTTAGTACCAAAGCCAAAGGAAAGGAGAAAGTTGGTGAAGTTGTGTATACTAGGAAGAAGAAGGAAGTTACAAAACCTCAGGCTAAACCCAAATCTAAGAAAAGGCATACTGAAGTGCCTGCATGCACATGTCAAAAACATGGTGTCCAAAAGTTTCCTCAATATGCAGCTGTTAGAGGAAATCAAAGAAATAGGAACCAATTCTGGTCACAAAGAACTGGTTTACCTATTGTAAAAACCAAAAAGTGCTACATTTGTGGAAGATCTAATCATTTAGTTCAAGACTGTTACTATAACCCACAGATCAATGGCACTCAAAACAAAAGTCCCAAAAGACAGAATAACAGTTCTAAAACTGTTAAGCCAAAACTGGCAAACAGTTCTAAAACTGTTACATCCAAACCAACTAACAGTTCCAAAACTGTTTTAGCAAAACCAAAAACTGCTGGTTTGGCTTGGATGAAAATTCAAAAACAAACTGATTCTGGAGAAGGTAAAACTGTTCTTCAAACTGAAAATCAAAAGGAATCACAGGTTGATTCATCTGTTTTACCAACTCCACCAGCTGTTTGTTCAAAGGTATCCACTGTTAATCACAACAGTTGGAAACCACATGTTCTTACAAAGTATTCATCACACAAATTAGAGAAATCTAAGTTGGATGAAATCAAAAAGAACCAAACTCTGTTTAAGTATTATGACTTGAACGGTGTACCCAAGACCTGCATGGCCTGGGTACTTCCTGCTACTAACTGATTTTATTTGTGCAGAGCATTCATAGGGCCAATCATGGATCTATCTGGCATGTGGATAGTGGATGCTCAAGGCACATGACTGGAAATCCACAATGTTTGAAGGATTTAAAAAGAATCAATGGAGGATTTGTAGCATTTGGAGGAAATCCAAAGGGAGGAAAAATCACAGGTAAAGGAGCTGTTGAGGCAGGTACACTTACATTTAATGATGTTTTCTTTGTTGAACAGCTTAAGTACAATCTGCTAAGTGTATCTCAAATCTGTGACAATGGAAACAAAGTTTTGTTTACAGATTCAGAATGCATTATTCTTTCAAAAGATTTTAAATTAAATGAGAAGGATGTTCTTTTAAGAACACCTAGAAAAGATAATGTATATTGTCTTGATCCACAAAAGATTGCTAAACAGAATGTGTTAAGCTGTTTACTCTCCAAAGCATCTCATGATGAGTCTGCCATTTGGCATAGGAGGATGTGTCACATGAATTTTAAAACCATGAACTTGTTAGCTAAAAACAGTTTGGTAAGAGGTTTGCCCCAAAAAGAGTTCTCATGTGATGATCATTGTGTAGCATGTCTTAAAGGCAAGCAACACAAAACTTCTTATAAGACCAAAGAAGTTTCTTCTATTACTGCACCTTTACAATTGTTACACATGGACCTTTTTGGTCCTACATCTGTGATAAGTATAGGGAAGAAAGCATATTGTTTAGTCATAGTTGATGACTTCACCAGGTTCACATGGGTTCAATTTCTTAGAACAAAGGATGAAACAGCTGAGTTAGTTAAGTCCCTTATTCTTAAAATTGAAAATCAATCTGATTTGAAGGTGAAAGTCATTAGATCTGACAATGGTTCTGAATTTAAGAACTATGAGCTAAACAGTTTTTGTGAAAGTAAAGGTATTGAAAGACAGTTTAGTGCTCCTAGGACTCCCCAACAGAATGGAGTTGCTGAGAGAAGGAATAGGACTTTGATAGTGGCTGCTAGGTCAATGTTAGCCGATTCTAGACTTCCAATGACATTCTGGGCAGAAGCAGTGAACACTGCCTGCTATGTTCAGAATAGAGTACATGTAGTCAAGTCCAAAGGGAAAACTCCTTATGAGTTGTTTCTCAAGAGAAAACCTTTAATCAACTTCTTCAAACCGTTTGGTTGTCCGTGCACTATCCTTAATACCAAGTCACAGTTAGGCAAGTTTGAGAGTAAGGCTGAAGAAGGTTTCTTTGTAGGATACTCCACTCAAAGTAAAGCTTATAGAGTTTTTAACAATGTCACTAGAATCATAGAAGAGAGTATGAATATCTCTTTCAATGAAAATAGGATCAATATTGCAGGTAATGGACCTGATTGGTTATTTGATATTGATGCATTGTCTAAATCTCTTTCTTTTGAGTATTCTACTGAAACAGCTACAGGTACCCCAACAACTGTTGGTGAAAGTCATCAAACATCTTCCTCCAGCCCAAACAGTTTTGATACTGTTAGCTCAAAACCAACAACTGTTGGTTCAAACAAAGTTACTGAAGACTTTGTTGTGATTCCTATGCTTCAACAAGAGTTCTCCAACGTTGTTGATCCATTGATGGATGCTGAATCTTTAAAGGACATGGAATCCCATGATTCTCAACATCACACTGACTCTGCTGATCAAGTGTGTGATAACGCTGAAAATTCAAGTGAATGTGAATTTGATCTATCTAATCTAGGGGCTGAACTGACTGAAGAAAACATTCCTACATCAAGAGTTCACAAGATTCATCCAATATCACAAATAATTGGAAATCCAACCACTCCTATCAGAACAAGAAATATGCTGCAAAATGAAAATAGTGGTGTGGATCTTGCCCAATTTGACGTGAATGCTTGCTTTTTGTCTCAAATAGAACCAAAGAAAGCAATTGAGGCATTGAAAGATCCTTCATGGGTAGAGGCAATGCAAGAGGAGCTCTTACAATTTCAAATTCAGCAAGTTTGGAAGTTGGTTGAGCTTCCAAGAGGTAAAAGAGTAATTGGCACCAAGTGGGTGTTCAGAAACAAGAAAGATGAAAGAGGAATTGTTATCAAGAACAAAGCAAGACTGGTTGCACAAGGCTACACACAAGAGGAAGGAATAGACTATGATGATGTTTTTGCACCTGTTGCAAGGATTGAAGCCATTAGGATATTTCTTGCTTTTGCAAGCTTCAAAGGATTTAAGGTGTATCAAATGGATGTCAAGTCTGCTTTTCTCTATGGCACTATTGATGAGGAGGTATATGTGTGTCAACCCCCTGGCTTTGAAGACTCAAAGTACCCTGACAAGGTATATAGGTTAGATAAAGCCCTATATGGTCTACATCAAGCTCCTCGAGCTTGGTATGAGACATTGTCATCCTATCTCCTTGAGAATTGTTTTAAGAGAGGCACAATTGACAAAACATTGTTTACAAAGATTCTTAAAACAGAGATTTTGCTTGTTCAAATCTATGTTGATGATATAATCTTTGGATCCACAAATGACAGCTTGTGCAAAGAATTTGAAGTCATTATGCACAAAAGATTTCAGATGAGTTCAATGGGTGAACTCACATTTTTCTTGGGACTACAAGTCAAACAGAAGCCCACTGGTATTTTTCTAAGCCAATCTAAGTATGTCAAGGACATATTGGACAAGTTTGGCTATCAAGATGTGAAGCTGGCAAGTACTCCAATGGAAACACACAAACAGTTGGGAGCAGATTCTGAGGGGGAGGATGTTGATATACACCTCTATCGATCAATGATTGGTTCATTAATGTACTTAACTGCTTCTAGACCTGATATAATGTTTGCTGTTTGTGTTTGTGCCAGGTTCCAATGCAGTCCGAAGATGTCACACCTGTTTGCTGTAAAGAGAATCTTTAGATATCTCAAAGGCCAACCAAAATTGGGACTTTGGTATCCTAAAGATTCACCTTTTGATTTGGTGGCATATTCTGATAGTGACTATGGTGGAGCCAATGTGGACAGAAAATCAACCTCTGGAGGATGTCAATTCTTTGGATCAAGGCTGGTCTCATGGCAATGCAAGAAACAAACAACAGTTTCAACTTCAACAGCTGAGGCTGAATACATTGCTGCATCAAGCTGCTGTTCACAAGTGTTATGGATCCAAAATCAGCTTCTGGATTATGGTTTGTCTTTCTTAAATACTCCTATTTATGTTGATAACACCAGTCCTATTAGCATAGTTAATAATCCAGTGAAGCATTCTAAAACCAAGCACATTGAAATCAGATTTCACTTCATAAGAGACTGCAATGAAAAGAGATTAATCCAAGTTATGAAAATTCATACTGATGATCAATTAGCTGATTTGTTCACTAAAGCTTTTGATGTGAGCAGATTCAACTTTTTGATTTCCAACATTGGAATGATTAACTTGGACTAACAGTTGTTCATTATTCCATGTTTTTCACACTAACAGTTTGCAACTGTTAGTTACGTTTTCTAACAACTGTTATCCTTTAAGTATTCAGAGAGGGAAATGCAATTTCACATATCATTTTTGGACATATCTGCTGACCTGTCTCACAAACAGTTCTTCACACTCGTGACTGTCCTTGTTATGAGGACTTTGAAAGCCTTTGAATTACGTTCAAAAATCGAAACATATATAAACCATTCCCTCCTCAGAGGTTTCTTTACGCATACTGAACTTCGTTTGAACGCTAAAACCCTAGAATTCTGCTATCAAATCGCCATGGCTCCCCTTCCATTCGTCAAGGAACATAACATGCTTGCTTTTCTTTCAAAACCCGATGATCTTCACACGTTTCACGATATGATTGATTATCTCTCAATGTCCAATCTCAATACTGCTCTCACCATCAACCCTACCATATACACTTCACACATTGATCAGTTTTGGAAACATGCTCAACTTCGAACAACTGATGACGTGCAATGGATTGATTCTACCATTGATGAGTTGACCGTCTCAATCTCTGAGGACACCATTCGCCAAATTCTACAACTCAATGATAGTGAGGGTGAGTATTCTGATTCAGTTTCACTAGATTTTTTGCATGCCGAGCTTGTTAAGCTTGGGTATGAGGGTCCTTCAGGGAAGGGTACATTCTATAAAGGACAATTTTGTGCTCACTGGAAGTATTTAATCCATACTCTCCAGCAGTGCATTAGTCCTAAAAGAACAGGATGGAACGAGTTTGGAAGCAACATTGCTTTGGCCTTAATCTGTTTGGCCAACAATCGTTGCTTCAATTTCTCAAAATTAATTTTCAATGGCATGGTAAAACATCTAGGGACCAAGTATGGTCTCTTTTTTATGTATCCTCGATTTGTGCAAGTAGTGTTAAACTTTTTGTTGCCAAATCTGAAAACACACAAGAGGGTCATTATTCCCTCTGCTCATGTGGCTTCCACTTTGAGCAAACTGTTGATTAATGGCAAGAGTTTCTCTGGTGCCATAACTCCTCCACTCTCTGAAATGGTGGAGTTTCTGTCAAGAAACAGGACTGCCAGTGTTGAGCATGAAACCCATCGTATTGCTACACCACCAACACTGGAACCCACAGTCCAAGATACTCAAAATTCCCAACCTGCTTCTTTTGAAAGAGCTACAACACAAGCCCCTGCACTAAAAATATTTAGAAAGAAGAGGAAAACTGTTGGTGCTCCTTCCACCACAGTTAGTGAACCCCAAACTGTTAGCCCTGCACAGGAGCATTTACCTGTGCAGAATATCGAAAGGGAACCTTTGGTGCTGTCTCCCAGGCACAATGAGGAGGTGATCATTCCTCAAGAGGGTGATCATATGGTCTTTGAGGCTGACACTACTGTTTTATCCGCAAGGGATAAACAGGACAGTGTTAACATAGCTAAGACCTCAACCATGGCAACAGAGACTAGTAAAACAGTTTCTGGTAATCCCCAGAACCAAGAAAAGAGGGGTACTGATAGTGATACTCAAGGGAGTAAGCCACCAGTGAAAAATGTCGATGATATGGTCACAGTGGAAACACTAACTGACATTGAGACTAGACTGAAACAACATGCATTGACGGATCCTAACTTTGCACCTTACCTTGCTGCTCATTTACATCTAAAGAAAAGGATTGCTCTTCAAAACAAAAGGATAGTTTCTCAAGATGAGAAGATAAAAGAACTGACTAAACAGTTGGAGAAGGCAACCGAAGTACTCAAGGTGGTAGCAGTTCACAATGAGGTGTTAATAAGACAAGATAAGAAGCTGAACTTTCTTGATAAGAATCTGAAGAAAGCAACAAATGTTCTTCATACTCATGAGATGTTGCTTAAACCCAAATCCTTGGTGAAAATCTCTTCAACTGCTCAAGCTAAAGGAAGAAGAAAATCCAAGCAGGAAGAAGTTAAGCAGACAGCTTCACAGGATAAACAAACAGTTGTTGCTCCAAATGATCAAACAGTTGCAACATCACAACCAACAGTTGTAACTTCAAATCAACTAACAGTTGCAAGTGTCCAAGAAATTAATGAAGAAGAAGAAGAACAGCTTTCAAGTGTTGATAGGATGCTAATCAACAGGATGGTATCAACTGCAGATATTCCAAGCTCTGAGATTTTCAAATCGTGGTCAACAGTTAAGCAGAACTATTTTGTTGATATTAGTGCTCAATATCTGGGAATAAGTTCTTCTAGAATGGCACAGAAAATTGATGATGGATGGCTTGATGGAAAGGTTGCTAAGTTAGAATCTTTACCACCAAAGAAAGGATATAAAGGGATAGTCATCCAGGAAGGAAAGAAAGAATCTGAGTTGCCTCCTGTTTCAGGCAAAGGTAAAGAAATTGTTGTTGTTTGTCCTAAACTCAAGCTTTCAAGACAGCAACAAGAAGAGCGTGATAATGAACTTGCATTAAGGCTAGCAGCTGAGCTAAAAGAACAAGAACAGACTGATTTTGAGATAGCAAAGAAGCTGGCTGATGAGATTACTACTCAGATTGATGAAGAAGAGAAAGTAAAGGAAGCTGCTGGTAAGGGAATAAAAAGAAAAAGAGTTGTAAAAAGGAAAACAGTTCCACCTCCCAAGCCAGTAGTGGAAAAGAAGAAACCCCAATCAGTCCTAAAACCCCAACAGTCTGAAGAAAAAGTCAAAACAGGCTTGGTCAAAACTATTTTGCAAGATAGACTCTCAAAAGAGATAAAAGAAAGAATTGATAAATTTGAAGCTCAAAAGTCTCATATCAGAGAATGGAGGTTTGAAATGCTGAGAGTGGAAACTGGAAAACAGGGTGTCACCATTGTTAGAGAGGTGGAACCAATTGAAAGCTATGTCAGTTTCTCTGCAATGATGGATAGTGTGACCAGGAGAGATGTACAAGAAATGTATGAATATGGGGTAAGTCATTTTGGAAAGGATGCTGAAATTGAGATAAAAGTATTTTTGGTACATTTATCGAGTATATGCAATCCACAGAGAGTAATGTCAATACTGACAAGTGATGAAAGATTTCCTATATCGACTGTGAAAGTTTTTGAAAGATCAAGGGTGTATAGTCTTGTGACAAACAATGCTAAAACCCAGTGGTTTGATCTTAATTTTGTTGATCACAGTAGGACCAAGCTGATGTATATGGTAAAGGCAAGGTTCTATGGTCCTGTAAGGTTAAGGGAAGATCTGGGAAGAAGACTGAAAGAAAGAATGGAGCTGATAGAGAAAGAGAAAATGTAATTTTTCTTTCATATTTTGAATATAACAATTTTACTTTGCAAAATTAATGTTAATGTGTTCTTTGCTTATGTGAATGTTTCTATGGTTGAACCCTATAACACAACTTAAGTGTATTGTTCAATACTTTAAGTTAGGGGGAGATTGTTGGGAAATTCGCTAAGTTATTGAAATTGTTGAACATGCAAAGGTAAAAACTGTTAGAGTGTTTTGGTAATAACAGTTGTAACTAACAATTGCTGCAAGATTTACAACTGTTAGTTCAAAAGTTCAGAACTGTTAGTTGGCAAAGTCAAAACTGTTAGAAGACCTTGAAGCTGAAGACTGTTAGAAGTCTAAAGAACTGTTGTGTTCATTAAACAGTTTCTGTTGAGCTATATTTGGAAAATCCTATCTTAGAAGATATCTCGAATTACTTTGAAGATTATCAAGATTATCTCAGAAGATAGAAGATTACCTAACTGTCAACAATTCAAGGAGGATCAAGAGTCTATATATTCTTCATTAGATGATCAATTGACAATGACGACTTGATCTCATTATTCAAAGCATTTGTTCTTATTGTTATTTATTTTTCTGAAAGTGTTTTAGCCTCTAAGTTTCTTGTTGAAACCTAAGAACAGTCTGTGTTCTTCGTCTAACAGAATAAGTTAGATTGGGGGTGAAGTTTGTTTTGTAATCATTCTGGTTGGTTAATAAAACTACTGTTTGATTGAATTAATCTTTGTTTAAAACCTTCTTTAATCAATTAAGTGTGATTCCGCAACTTCTTAGTTGATTGTGATCATAGTTAAAGATTAACTTTTATATTACTCTGATTTATTATTTAAAAGTTAGTTCTTGTTATTTGATATAATATATCCGATCCTGACAATCTTGAGTCTTCAATCTTCAATCTTAATTCTGGAATCTTCTTATCCATGCCGTAGATATAGAGAGTAAAAGGAATTTAAAACATATTTAAATTCTCTTTAAACTGACTTCTTTAGTCGGGCTGAGTTACACACCTTAAAACTCATCAAGCTGAGTCCTTCGAGAACAAACTTACCAATATCACAACCAATGTTATTATTCGAACACACGAATAGCTTGGCAATCTGTGAATATCTTGATCACTTTGAACTGAAAAAGAGTGATTAAAGAATCGTAACACATACGGTGAGGTGAGGTTTGGCTCTGCAACCCTTAGTTGTTTTTGGTTCTGAGTCGTAGTCGTAGTCGTACCTCTAAACTGATAAGAAGATAAGTATTTATAATCATGTTGCTACGGTTCCTAACAAACTGGACTAATCCTAATTTGGTAACTAACTATCAGATTAACTCGGAATCGTGAATCTTGAATATTCTTATCTTGAGTCTTTAATCTTCAATCTTAATTCTGGAATCTTCTTATCCATGCCGTAGATATAGAGAGTAAAAGGAATTTAGAACATATTTAAATTCTCTTTAAACTGACTTCTTTAGTCGGGCTGAGTTACACACCTTAAAACTCATCAAGCTGAGTCCTTCGAGAACAAACATACCAATATCACAACCAACGTTATTATTCGAACACACGAATAGCTTGGCAATCTGTGAATATCCTGATCACTTTGAACTGAAAAACAGTGATTCAAGAATCGTAACACATAGGGTGAGGTGAGGTTTGGCTCTGCAACACTTAGTTGTTTTTGGTTCTGAGTCGTAGTCGTAGTCGTACCTCTAAACTTATAAGAAGATAAGTATTTATAATCATGTTGCTACGGTTCCTAACAAACTGGACTAATCCTAATTTGCAAACTAACTATCAGATAACTCGGAATCGTGAATCTTGAATATTCTTATCTTGAGTCTTCAATCTTCAATCTTGATTCTGGAATCTTCTTATCCATGCCGTAGATATAGAGAGTAAAAGGAATTTAAAACATATTTAAATTCTCTTTAAACTGACTTCTTTAGTCGGGCTGAGTTACACACCTTAAAACTCATCAAGCTGAGTCCTTCGAGAACAAACTTACCAATATCACAACCAATGTGATTATTCGAACACACGAATAGCTTGGCAATCTGTGAATATCTTGAGCACTTTCAACTGAAAAACAGTGATTCAAGAATCGTAACACATACGGTGAGGTGAGGTTTGGCTCTGCAACACTTAGTTGTTTTTGGTTATGAGTCGTAGTCGTAGTCGTACCTCTAAACTTATAAGAAGATAAGTATTTATAATCATGTTGCTACGGTTCCTAACAAACATGACTAATCCTAATTTGCAAACTAACTATCAGATAACTCGGAATCGTGAATCTTGAATCTTCTTATCTTGAGTTTTCAATCTTCAATCTTGATTCTGGAATCTTCTTATTCATGCCGTAGATATAGAGAGTAAAAGGAATTTAAAACATATTTAAATTCTCTTTAAACTGACTTCTTTAGTCGGGCTGAGTTACACACCTTAAAACTCATCAAGCTGAGTCCTTCGAGAACAAACTTACCAATATCACAACCAATGTGATTATTCGAACACACGAATAGCTTGGCAATCTGTGAATATCTTGATCACTTTGAACTGAAAAACAGTGATTCAAGAATCGTAACACATACGGTGAGGTGAGGTTTGGCTCTGCAACACTTAGTTGTTTTTGGTTATGAGTCGTAGTCGTACCTCTAAACTTATAAGAAGATAAGTATTTATAATCATGTTGCTACGGTTCCTAACAAACAGGACTAATCCTAATTTGCAAACTAACTATCAGATAACTCGGAATCGTGAATCTTGAATCTTCTTATCTTGAGTTTTCAATCTTCAATCTTCATTCTGGAATCTTCTTATCCATGCCGTAGATATAGAGAGTAAAAGGAATTTAAAACATATTTAAATTCTCTTTAAACTGACTTCTTTATTCGGGCTGAGTTACACACCTTAAAACTCATCAAGCTGAGTCCTTCGAGAACAAACTTACCAATATCACAACCAATGTAATTATTCGAACACACGAATAGCTTGGCAATCTGTGAATATCTTGATCACTTTGAACTGAAAAACAGTGATTCAAGAATCGTAACACATACGGTGAGGTGAGGTTTGGCTCTGCAACACTTAGTTGTTTTTGGTTCTGAGTCGTAGTCGTAGTCGTACCTCTAAACTTATAAGAAGATAAGTATTTATAATCATGTTGCTACGGTTCCTAACAAACTGGACTAATCCTAATTTGCTAACTAACTATCAGATAACTCGGAATCGTGAATCTTGAATATTCTTATCTTGAGTCTTCAATCTTCAATATTGATTATAGAATCTTCTTATCCATGCCGTAGATATAGAGAGTAAAAGGAATTTAAAACATAGTTAAATTCTCTTTAAACTGACTTCTTTAGTCGGGCTGAGTTACACACCTTAAAACTCATCAAGCTGAGTCCTTCGAGAACAAACTTACCAATATCACAACCAATGTTATTATTCGAACACACGAATAGCTTGGCAATCTGTGAATATCTTGATCACTTTGAACTGAAAAACAGTGATTCAAGAATCGTAACACATACGGTGAGGTGAGGTTTGGCTCTGCAACACTTAGTTGTTTTTGGTTTTGAGTCGTAGTCGTAGTCGTACCTCTAAACTTATAAGAAGATAAGTATTTATAATCATGTTGCTACGGTTCCTAACAAACTTGACTAATCCTAATTTGGTAACTAACTATCAGATTAACTCGGAATCGTGAATCTTGAATATTCTTATCTTGAGTCTTCAATCTTCAATCTTAATTCTGGAATCTTCTTATCCATGCCGTAGATATAGAGAGTAAAAGGAATTTAAAACATATTTAAATTCTCTTTAAACTGACTTGTTTAGTCGGGCTGAGTTACACACCTTAAAACTCATCAAGCTGAGTCCTTCGAGAACAAACTTACCAATATCACAACCAATGTTATTATTCGAACACACGAATAGCTTGGCAATCTGTGAATATCTTGATCACTTTGAACTGAAAAAGAGTGATTCAAGAATCGTAACACATACGGTGAGGTGAGGTTTGGCTCTGCAACCCTTAGTTGTTTTTGGTTCTGAGTCGTAGTCGTAGTCGTACCTCTAAACTTATAAGAAGATAAGTATTTATAATCATGTTGCTACGGTTCCTAACAAACTGGACTAATCCTAATTTGGTAACTAACTATCAGATTAACTCGGAATCGTGAATCTTGAATATTCTTATCTTGAGTCTTCAATCTTCAATCTTAATTCTGGAATCTTCTTATCCATGCCGTAGATATAGAGAGTAAAAGGAATTTAAAACATATTTAAATTCTCTTTAAACTGACTTCTTTAGTCGGGCTGAGTTACACACCTTAAAACTCATCAAGCTGAGTCCTTCGAGAACAAACATACCAATATCACAACCAACGTTATTATTCGAACACACGAATAGCTTGGCAATTTGTGAATATCCTGATCACTTTGAACTGAAAAACAGTGATTTAAGAATCGTAACACATACGGTGAGGTGAGGTTTGGCTCTGCACCACTTAGTTGTTTTTGGTTCTGAGTCGTAGTCGTAGTCGTACCTCTAAACTTTTAAGAAGATAAGTATTTATAATCATGTTGCTACGGTTCCTAACAAACTGGACTAATCCTAATTTGCAAACTAACTATCAGATAACTCGGAATCGTGAATCTTGAATATTCTTATCTTGAGTCTTCAATCTTCAATCTTGATTCTGGAATCTTCTTATCCATGCCGTAGATATAGAGAGTAAAAGGAATTTAAAACATATTTAAATTCTCTTTAAACTGACTTCTTTAGTGGGGCTGAGTTACACACCTTAAAACTCATCAAGCAGAGTCCTTCGAGAACAAACTTACCAATATCACAACCAATGTGATTATTCGAACACACGAATAGCTTGGCAATCTGTGAATATCTTGATCACTTTGAACTGAAAAACAGTGATTCAAGAATCGTAACACATACGGTGAGGTGAGGTTTGGCTCTGCAACACTTAGTTGTTTTTGGTTATGAGTCGTAGTCGTAGTCGTACCTCTAAACTTATAAGAAGATAAGTATTTATAATCATGTTGCTACGGTTCCTAACAAACTGGACTAATCCTAATTTGCAAACTAACTATCAGATAACTCGGAATCGTGAATCTTGAATCTTCTTATTTGAGTCTTCAATCTTCAATCTTGATTCTGGAATCTTCTTATCCATGCCGTAGATATAGAGAGTAAAAGGAATTTAAAACATATTTAAATTCTCTTTAAACTGACTTCTTTAGTCGGGCTGAGTTACACACCTTAAAACTCATCAAGCTGAGTCCTTCGAGAACAAACTTACCAATATCACAACCAATGTTATTATTCGAACACACGAATAGCTTAGCAATCTGTGAATATCTTGATCACTTTGAACTGAAAAAGAGTGATTCAAGAATCGTAACACATACGGTGAGGTGAGGTTTGGCTCTGCAACCCTTAGTTGTTTTTGGTTCTGAGTCGTAGTCGTAGTCGTACCTCTAAACTTATAAGAAGATAAGTATTTATAATCATGTTGCTACGGTTCCTAACAAACTGGACTAATCCTAATTTGGTAACTAACTATCAGATTAACTCGGAATCGTGAATCTTGAATATTCTTATCTTGAGTCTTTAATCTTCAATCTTAATTCTGGAATCTTCTTATCCATGCCGTAGATATAGAGAGTAAAAGGAATTTAAAACATATTTAAATTCTCTTTAAACTGACTTCTTTAGTCGGGCTGAGTTACACACCTTAAAACTCATCAAGCTGAGTCGTTCGAGAACAAACATACCAATATCACAACCAACGTTATTATTCGAACACACGAATAGCTTGGCAATCTGTGAGTATCCTGATCACTTTGAACTGAAAAACAGTGATTCAAGAATCGTAACACATACGGTGAGGTGAGGTTTGGCTCTGCAACACTTAGTTGTTTTTGGTTCTGAGTCGTAGTCGTAGTCGTACCTCTAAACTTATAAGAAGATAAGTATTTATAATCATGTTGCTACGGTTCCTAACAAACTGGACTAATCCTAATTTGGTAACTAACTATCAGATTAACTCGGAATCGTGAATCTTGAATATTCTTATCTTGAGTCTTCAATCTTCAATCTTAATTCTGGAATCTTCTTATCCATGTCGTAGATATAGTGAGTAAAAGGAATTTAAAACATATTTAAATTCTCTTTAAACTGACTTCTTTAGTCGGGCTGAGTTACACACCTTAAAACTCATCAAGCTGAGTCCTTCGAGAACAAACATACCAATATCACAACCAACGTTATTATTCGAACACACGAATAGCTTGGCAATCTGTGAATATCCTGATCACTTTGAACTGAAAAACAGTGATTTAAGAATCGTAACACATACGGTGAGGTGAGGTTTGGCTCTGCAACACTTAGTTGTTTTTTGTTCTGAGTCGTAGTCGTAGTCGTACCTCTAAACTTATAAGAAGATAAGTATTTATAATCATGTTGCTACGGTTCCTAACAAACTGGACTAATCCTAATTTGCAAACTAACTATCAGATAACTCGGAATCGTGAATCTTGAATATTCTTATCTTGAGTCTTCAATCTTCAATCTTGATTCTGGAATCTTCTTATCCATGCCGTAGATATAGAGAGTAAAAGGAATTTAAAACATATTTAAATTCTCTTTAAACTGACTTCTTTAGTCGGGCTGAGTTACACACCTTAAAACTCATCAAGCTGAGTCCTTCGAGAACAAACTTACCAATATCACAACCAATGTTATTATTCGAACACACGAATAGCTTGGCAATCTGTGAATATCTTGATCACTTTGAACTGAAAAACAGTGATTCAAGAATCGTAACACATACGGTGAGGTGAGGTTTGGCTCTGCAACACTTAGTTGTTTTTGGTTCTGAGTCGTAGTCGTAGTCGTACCTCTACACTTATAAGAAGATAAGTATTTATAATCATGTTGCTACGGTTCCTAACAAACAGGACTAATCCTAATTTGGTAACTAACTATCAGATTAACTCGGAATCGAGAATCTTGAATATTCTTATCTTGAGTCTTCAATCTTCAATCTTAATTCTGGAATCTTCTTATCCATGCCGTAGATATAGAGAGTAAAAGGAATTTAAAACATATTTAAATTCTCTTTAAACTGAGTTCTTTAGTCGGGCTGAGTTACACACCTTAAAACTCATCAAGCTGAGTCCTTCGAGAACAAACTTACCAATATCACAACCAATGTTATTATTCGAACACACGAATAGCTTAGCAATCTGTGAATATCTTGATCACTTTGAACTGAAAAAGAGTGATTCAAGAATCGTAACACATACGGTGAGGTGAGGTTTGGCTCTGCAACCCTTAGTTGTTTTTGGTTCTGAGTCGTAGTCGTAGTCGTACCTCTAAACTTATAAGAAGATAAGTATTTATAATCATGTTGCTACGGTTCCTAACAAACTGGACTAATCCTAATTTGGTAACTAACTATCAGATTAACTCGGAATCGTGAATCTTGAATATTCTTATCTTGAGTCTTTAATCTTCAATCTTAATTCTGGAATCTTCTTATCCATGCCGTAGATATAGAGAGTAAAAGGAATTTAAAACATATTTAAATTCTCTTTAAACTGACTTCTTTAGTCGGGCTGAGTTACACACCTTAAAACTCATCAAGCTGAGTCCTTCGAGAACAAACATACCAATATCACAACCAACGTTATTATTCGAACACACGAATAGCTTGGCAATCTGTGAGTATCCTGATCACTTTGAACTGAAAAACAGTGATTCAAGAATCGTAACACATACGGTGAGGTGAGGTTTGGCTCTGCAACACTTAGTTGTTTTTGGTTCTGAGTCGTAGTCGTAGTCGTACCTCTAAACTTATAAGAAGATAAGTATTTATAATCATGTTGCTACGGTTCCTAACAAACTGGACTAATCCTAATTTGGTAACTAACTATCAGATTAACTCGGAATCGTGAATCTTGAATATTCTTATCTTGAGTCTTCAATCTTCAATCTTAATTCTGGAATCTTCTTATCCATGTCGTAGATATAGAGAGTAAAAGGAATTTAAAACATATTTAAATTCTCTTTAAACTGACTTCTTTAGTCGGGCTGAGTTACACACCTTAAAACTCATCAAGCTGAGTCCTTCGAGAACAAACATACCAATATCACAACCAACGTTATTATTCGAACACACGAATAGCTTGGCAATCTGTGAATATCCTGATCACTTTGAACTGAAAAACAGTGATTTAAGAATCGTAACACATACGGTGAGGTGAGGTTTGGCTCTGCAACACTTAGTTGTTTTTTGTTCTGAGTCGTAGTCGTAGTCGTACCTCTAAACTTATAAGAAGATAAGTATTTATAATCATGTTGCTACGGTTCCTAACAAACTGGACTAATCCTAATTTGCAAACTAACTATCAGATAACTCGGAATCGTGAATCTTGAATATTCTTATCTTGAGTCTTCAATCTTCAATCTTGATTCTGGAATCTTCTTATCCATGCCGTAGATATAGAGAGTAAAAGGAATTTAAAACATATTTAAATTCTCTTTAAACTGACTTCTTTAGTCGGGCTGAGTTACACACCTTAAAAGTCATCAAGCTGAGTCCTTCGAGAACAAACTTACCAATATCACAACCAATGTTATTATTCGAACACACGAATAGCTTGGCAATCTGTGAATATCTTGATCACTTTGAACTGAAAAACAGTGATTCAAGAATCGTAACACATACGGTGAGGTGAGGTTTGGCTCTGCAACACTTAGTTGTTTTTGGTTCTGAGTCGTAGTCGTAGTCGTACCTCTACACTTATAAGAAGATAAGTATTTATAATCATGTTGCTACGGTTCCTAACAAACAGGACTAATCCTAATTTGGTAACTAACTATCAGATTAACTCGGAATCGAGAATCTTGAATATTCTTATCTTGAGTCTTCAATCTTCAATCTTAATTCTGGAATCTTCTTATCCATGCCGTAGATATAGAGAGTAAAAGGAATTTAAAACATATTTAAATTCTCTTTAAACTGAGTTCTTTAGTCGGGCTGAGTTACACACCTTAAAACTCATCAAGCTGAGTCCTTCGAGAACAAACTTACCAATATCACAACCAATGTTATTATTCGAACACACGAATAGCTTAGCAATCTGTGAATATCTTGATCACTTTGAACTGAAAAAGAGTGATTCAAGAATCGTAACACATACGGTGAGGTGAGGTTTGGCTCTGCAACCCTTAGTTGTTTTTGGTTCTGAGTCGTAGTCGTAGTCGTACCTCTAAACTTATAAGAAGATAAGTATTTATAATCATGTTGCTACGGTTCCTAACAAACTGGACTAATCCTAATTTGGTAACTAACTATCAGATTAACTCGGAATCGTGAATCTTGAATATTCTTATCTTGAGTCTTTAATCTTCAATCTTAATTCTGGAATCTTGTTATCCATGCCGTAGATATAGAGAGTAAAAGGAATTTAAAACATATTTAAATTCTCTTTAAACTGACTTCTTTAGTCGGGCTGAGTTACACACCTTAAAACTCATCAAGCTGAGTCCTTCGAGAACAAACATACCAATATCACAACCAACGTTATTATTCGAACACACGAATAGCTTGGCAATCTGTGAGTATCCTGATCACTTTGAACTGAAAAACAGTGATTCAAGAATCGTAACACATACGGTGAGGTGAGGTTTGGCTCTGCAACACTTAGTTGTTTTTGGTTCTGAGTCGTAGTCGTAGTCGTACCTCTAAACTTATAAGAAGATAAGTATTTATAATCATGTTGCTACGGTTCCTAAGAAACTGGACTAATCCTAATTTGGTAACTAACTATCAGATTAACTCGGAATCGTGAATCTTGAATATTCTTATCTTGAGTCTTCAATCTTCAATCTTAATTCTGGAATCTTCTTATCCATGTCGTAGATATAGAGAGTAAAAGGAATTTAAAACATATTTAAATTCTCTTTAAACTGACTTCTTTAGTCGGGCTGAGTTACACACCTTAAAACTCATCAAGCTGAGTCCTTCGAGAACAAACATACCAATATCACAACCAACGTTATTATTCGAACACACGAATAGCTTGGCAATCTGTGAATATCCTGATCACTTTGAACTGAAAAACAGTGATTTAAGAATCGTAACACATACGGTGAGGTGAGGTTTGGCTCTGCAACACTTAGTTGTTTTTTGTTCTGAGTCGTAGTCGTAGTCGTACCTCTAAACTTATAAGAAGATAAGTATTTATAATCATGTTGCTACGGTTCCTAACAAACTGGACTAATCCTAATTTGGTAACTAACTATCAGATTAACTCGGAATCGTGAATCTTGAATATTCTTATCTTGAGTCTTTAATCTTCAATCTTAATTCTGGAATCTTGTTATCCATGCCGTAGATATAGAGAGTAAAAGGAATTTAAAACATATTTAAATTCTCTTTAAACTGACTTCTTTAGTCGGGCTGAGTTACACACCTTAAAACTCATCAAGCTGAGTCCTTCGAGAACAAACATACCAATATCACAACCAACGTTATTATTCGAACACACGAATAGCTTGGCAATCTGTGAGTATCCTGATCACTTTGAACTGAAAAACAGTGATTCAAGAATCGTAACACATACGGTGAGGTGAGGTTTGGCTCTGCAACACTTAGTTGTTTTTGGTTCTGAGTCGTAGTCGTAGTCGTACCTCTAAACTTATAAGAAGATAAGTATTTATAATCATGTTGCTACGGTTCCTAAGAAACTGGACTAATCCTAATTTGGTAACTAACTATCAGATTAACTCGGAATCGTGAATCTTGAATATTCTTATCTTGAGTCTTCAATCTTCAATCTTAATTCTGGAATCTTCTTATCCATGTCGTAGATATAGAGAGTAAAAGGAATTTAAAACATATTTAAATTCTCTTTAAACTGACTTCTTTAGTCGGGCTGAGTTACACACCTTAAAACTCATCAAGCTGAGTCCTTCGAGAACAAACATACCAATATCACAACCAACGTTATTATTCGAACACACGAATAGCTTGGCAATCTGTGAATATCCTGATCACTTTGAACTGAAAAACAGTGATTTAAGAATCGTAACACATACGGTGAGGTGAGGTTTGGCTCTGCAACACTTAGTTGTTTTTTGTTCTGAGTCGTAGTCGTAGTCGTACCTCTAAACTTATAAGAAGATAAGTATTTATAATCATGTTGCTACGGTTCCTAACAAACTGGACTAATCCTAATTTGCAAACTAACTATCAGATAACTCGGAATCGTGAATCTTGAATATTCTTATCTTGAGTCTTCAATCTTCAATCTTGATTCTGGAATCTTCTTAACCATGCCGTAGATATAGAGAGTAAAAGGAATTTAAAACATATTTAAATTCTCTTTAAACTGACTTCTTTAGTCGGGCTGAGTTACACACCTTAAAACTCATCAAGCTGAGTCCTTCGAGAACAAACTTACCAATATCACAACCAATGTTATTATTCGAACACACGAATAGCTTGGCAATCTGTGAATATCTTGATCACTTTGAACTGAAAAACAGTGATTCAAGAATCGTAACACATACGGTGAGGTGAGGTTTGGCTCTGCAACACTTAGTTGTTTTTGGTTTTGAGTCGTAGTCGTAGTCGTACCTCTAAACTTATAAGAAGATAAGTATTTATAATCATGTTGCTACGGTTCCTAACAAACTGGACTAATCCTAATTTGGTAACTAACTATCAGATTAACTCGGAATCGTGAATCTTGAATATTCTTATCTTGAGTCTTCAATCTTCAATCTTAATTCTGGAATCTTCTTATCCATGCCGTAGATATAGAGAGTAAAAGGAATTTAAAACATATTTAAATTCTCTTTAAACTGACTTGTTTAGTCGGGCTGAGTTACACACCTTAAAACTCATCAAGCTGAGTCCTTCGAGAACAAACTTACCAATATCACAACCAATGTTATTATTCGAACACACGAATAGCTTGGCAATCTGTGAATATCTTGATCACTTTGAACTGAAAAAGAGTGATTCAAGAATCGTAACACATACGGTGAGGTGAGGTTTGGCTCTGCAACCCTTAGTTGTTTTTGGTTCTGAGTCGTAGTCGTAGTCGTACCTCTAAACTTATAAGAAGATAAGTATTTATAATCATGTTGCTACGGTTCCTAACAAACTGGACTAATCCTAATTTGGTAACTAACTATCAGATTAACTCGGAATCGTGAATCTTGAATATTCTTATCTTGAGTCTTCAATCTTCAATATTGATTATAGAATCTTCTTATCCATGCCGTAGATATAGAGAGTAAAAGGAATTTAAAACATAGTTAAATTCTCTTTAAACTGACTTCTTTAGTCGGGCTGAGTTACACACCTTAAAACTCATCAAGCTGAGTCCTTCGAGAACAAACTTACCAATATCACAACCAATGTTATTATTCGAACACACGAATAGCTTGGCAATCTGTGAATATCTTGATCACTTTGAACTGAAAAACAGTGATTCAAGAATCGTAACACATACGGTGAGGTGAGGTTTGGCTCTGCAACACTTAGTTGTTTTTGGTTTTGAGTCGTAGTCGTAGTCGTACCTCTAAACTTATAAGAAGATAAGTATTTATAATCATGTTGCTACGGTTCCTAACAAACTGGACTAATCCTAATTTGGTAACTAACTATCAGATTAACTCGGAATCGTGAATCTTGAATATTCTTATCTTGAGTCTTCAATCTTCATTCTTAATTCTGGAATCTTCTTATCCATGCCGTAGATATAGAGAGTAAAAGGAATTTAAAACATATTTAAATTCTCTTTAAACTGACTTGTTTAGTCGGGCTGAGTTACACACCTTAAAACTCATCAAGCTGAGTCCTTCGAGAACAAACTTACCAATATCACAACCAATGTTATTATTCGAACACACGAATAGCTTGGCAATCTGTGAATATCTTGATCACTTTGAACTGAAAAAGAGTGATTCAAGAATCGTAACACATACGGTGAGGTGAGGTTTGGCTCTGCAACCCTTAGTTGTTTTTGGTTCTGAGTCGTAGTCGTAGTCGTACCTCTAAACTTATAAGAAGATAAGTATTTATAATCATGTTGCTACGGTTCCTAACAAACTGGACTAATCCTAATTTGGTAACTAACTATCAGATTAACTCGGAATCGTGAATCTTGAATATTCTTATCTTGAGTCTTCAATCTTCAATCTTAATTCTGGAATCTTCTTATCCATGCCGTAGATATAGAGAGTAAAAGGAATTTAAAACATATTTAAATTCTCTTTAAACTGACTTCTTTAGTCGGGCTGAGTTACACACCTTAAAACTCATCAAGCTGAGTCCTTCGAGAACAAACATACCAATATCACAACCAACGTTATTATTCGAACACACGAATAGCTTGGCAATCTGTGAATATCCTGATCACTTTGAACTGAAAAACAGTGATTTAAGAATCGTAACACATACGGTGAGGTGAGGTTTGGCTCTGCAACACTTAGTTGTTTTTGGTTCTGAGTCGTAGTCGTAGTCGTACCTCTAAACTTATAAGAAGATAAGTATTTATAATCATGTTGCTACGGTTCCTAACAAACTGGACTAATCCTAATTTGCAAACTAACTATCAGATAACTCGGAATCGTGAATCTTGAATATTCTTATCTTGAGTCTTCAATCTTCAATCTTGATTCTGGAATCTTCTTATCCATGCCGTAGATATAGAGAGTAAAAGGAATTTAAAACATATTTAAATTCTCTTTAAACTGACTTCTTTAGTCGGGCTGAGTTACACACCTTAAAACTCATCAAGCTGAGTCCTTCGAGAACAAACTTACCAATATCACAACCAATGTGATTATTCGAACACACGAATAGCTTGGCAATCTGTGAATATCTTGATCACTTTGAACTGAAAAACAGTGATTCAAGAATCGTAACACATACGGTGAGGTGAGGTTTGGCTCTGCAACACTTAGTTGTTTTTGGTTATGAGTCGTAGTCGTAGTCGTACCTCTAAACTTATAAGAAGATAAGTATTTATAATCATGTTGCTACGGTTCCTAACAAACTGGACTAATCCTAATTTGCAAACTAACTATCAGATAACTCGGAATCGTGAATCTTGAATCTTCTTATCTTGAGTCTTCAATCTTCAATCTTGATTCTGGAATCTTCTTATCCATGCCGTAGATATAGAGAGTAAAAGGAATTTAAAACATATTTAAATTCTCTTTAAACTGACTTCTTTAGTCGGGCTGAGTTACACACCTTAAAACTCATCAAGCTGAGTCCTTCGAGAACAAACTTACCAATATCACAACCAATGTGATTATTCGAACACACGAATAGCTTGGCAATCTGTGAATATCTTGATCACTTTGAACTGAAAAACAGTGATTCAAGAATCGTAACACATACGGTGAGGTGAGGTTTGGCTCTGCAACACTTAGTTGTTTTTGGTTCTGAGTCGTAGTCGTAGTCGTACCTCTAAACTTATAAGAAGATAAGTATTTATAATCATGTTGCTACGGTTCCTAACAAACTGGACTAATCCTAATTTGCTAACTAACTATCAGATAACTCGGAATCGTGAATCTTGAATATTCTTATCTTGAGTCTTCAATCTTCAATCTTGATTATAGAATCTTTTTATCCATGCCGTAGATATAGAGAGTAAAAGGAATTTAAAACATATTTAAATTCTCTTTAAACTGACTTCTTTAGTCGGGCTGAGTTACACACCTTAAAACTCATCAAGCTGAGTCCTTCGAGAACAAACTTACCAATATCACAACCAATGTTATTATTCGAACACACGAATAGCTTGGCAATCTGTGAATATCTTGATCACTTTGAACTGAAAAACAGTGATTCAAGAATCGTAACACATACGGTGAGGTGAGGTTTGGCTCTGCAACTCTTAGTTGTTTTTGGTTCTGAGTCGTAGTCGTAGTCGTACCTCTACACTTATAAGAAGATAAGTATTTATAATCATGTTGCTACGGTTCCTAACAAACAGGACTAATCCTAATTTGGTAACTAACTATCAGATTAACTTGGAATCGAGAATCTTGAATATTCTTATCTTGAGTCTTCAATCTTCAATCTTAATTCTGGAATCTTCTTATCCATGCCGTAGATATAGAGAGTAAAAGGAATTTAAAACATATTTAAATTCTCTTTAAACTGAGTTCTTTAGTCGGGCTGAGTTACACACCTTAAAACTCATCAAGCTGAGTCCTTTGAGAACAAACTTACCAATATCACAACCAATGTTATTATTCGAACACACGAATAGCTTGGCAATCTGTGAATATCTTGATCACTTTGAACTGAAAAAGAGTGATTCAAGAATCGTAACACATACGGTGAGGTGAGGTTTGGCTCTGCAACCCTTAGTTGTTTTTGGTTCTGAGTCGTAGTCGTAGTCGTACCTCTAAACTTATAAGAAGATAAGTATTTATAATCATGTTGCTACGGTTCCTAACAAACTGGACTAATCCTAATTTGGTAACTAACTATCAGATTAACTCGGAATCGTGAATCTTGAATATTCTTATCTTGAGTCTTTAATCTTCAATCTTAATTCTGGAATCTTCTTATCCATGCCGTAGATATAGAGAGTAAAAGGAATTTAAAACATATTTAAATTCTCTTTAAACTGACTTCTTTAGTCGGGCTGAGTTACACACCTTAAAACTCATCAAGCTGAGTCCTTCGAGAACAAACATACCAATATCACAACCAACGTTATTATTCGAACACACGAATAGCTTGGCAATCTGTGAGTATCCTGATCACTTTGAACTGAAAAACAGTGATTCAAGAATCGTAACACATACGGTGAGGTGAGGTTTGGCTCTGCAACACTTAGTTGTTTTTGGTTCTGAGTCGTAGTCGTAGTCGTACCTCTAAACTTATAAGAAGATAAGTATTTATAATCATGTTGCTACGGTTCCTAACAAACTGGACTAATCCTAATTTGGTAACTAACTATCAGATTAACTCGGAATCGTGAATCTTGAATATTCTTATCTTGAGTCTTCAATCTTCAATCTTAATTCTGGAATATTCTTATCCATGCCGTAGATATAGAGAGTAAAAGGAATTTAAAACATATTTAAATTCTCTTTAAACTGACTTCTTTAGTCGGGCTGAGTTACACACCTTAAAACTCATCAAGCTGAGTCCTTCGAGAACAATCTTACCAATATCACAACCAATGTTATTATTCGAACACACGAATAGCTTGGCAATCTGTGAATATCTTGATCACTTTGAACTGAAAAACAGTGATTCAAGAATCATAACACATACGGTGAGATGAGGTTTGGATCTGCAACACTTAGTTGTTTTTGGTTCTGAGTCGTAGTCGTAGTCGTACCTCTAAACTTATAAGAAGATAAGTATTTATAATCATGTTGCTACGGTTCCTAACAAACTGGACTAATCCTAATTTGTTAACTAACTATCAGATTAACTCGGAATCGTGAATCTTGAATATTCTTATCTTGACTCTTCAATCTTCAATCTTAATTCTGGAATCTTCTTATCCATGCCGTAGATATAGAGAGTAAAAGGAATTTAAAACATATTTAAATTCTCTTTAAACTGACTTCTTTAGTCGGGCTGAGTTACACACCTTAAAACTCATCAAGCTGAGTCCTTCGAGAACAAACTTACCAATATCACAACAAATGTTATTATTCGAACACACGAATAGCTTGGCAATGTGTGAATATCTTGATCACTTTGAACTGAAAAAGAGTGATTCAAGAATCGTAACACATACGGTGAGGTGAGGTTTGGCTCTGCAACCCTTAGTTGTTTTTGGTTCTGAGTCGTAGTCGTAGTCGTACCTCTAAACTTATAAGAAGATAAGTATTTATAATCATGTTGCTACGGTTCCTAACAAACTGGACTAATCCTAATTTGGTAACTAACTATCAGATTAACTCGGAATCGTGAATCTTGAATATTCTTATCTTGAGTCTTCAATCTTCAATCTTAATTCTTTAATCTTCTTATCCATGCCGTAGATATAGAGAGTAAAAGGAATTTAAAACATATTTAAATTCTCTTTAAACTGACTTCTTTAGTCGGGCTGAGTTACACACCTTAAAACTCTTCAAGCTGAGTCCTTCGAGAACAAACTTACCAATATCACAACCAATGTTATTATTCGAACACACGAATAACTTGGCAATCTGTGAATATCCTGATCACTTTGAACTGAAAAACAGTGATTCAAGAATCGTAACACATACGGTGAGGTGAGGTTTGGCTCTGCAACACTTAGTTGTTTTTGGTTCTGAGTCGTAGTCGTAGTCGTACCTCTAAACTTATAAGAAGATAAGTATTTATAATCATGTTGCTACGGTTCCTAACAAACTGGACTAATCCTAATTTGGTAACTAACTATCAGATTAACTCGGAATCGGGAATCTTGAATATTCTTATCTTGACTCTTCAATCTTCAATCTTAATTCTGGAATCTTCTTATCCATGCCGTAGATATAGAGAGTAAAAGAATTTAAAACATATTTAAATTCTCTTTAAACTGACTTCTTTAGTCGGGCTGAGTTACACACCTTAAAACTCATCAAGCTGAGTCCTTCGAGAACAAACTTACCAATATCACAACAAATGTTATTATTCGAACACACGAATAGCTTGGCAATCTGTGAATATCTTGATCACTTTGAACTGAAAAAGAGTGATTCAAGAATCGTAACACATACGGTGAGGTGAGGTTTGGCTCTGCAACCCTTAGTTGTTTTTGGTTCTGAGTCGTAGTCGTAGTCGTACCTCTAAACTTATAAGAAGATAAGTATTTATAATCATGTTGCTACGGTTCCTAACAAACTGGACTAATCCTAATTTGGTAACTAACTATCAGATTAACTCGGAATCGTGAATCTTGAATATTCTTATCTTGAGTCTTCAATCTTCAATCTTAATTCTTTAATCTTCTTATCCATGCCGTAGATATAGAGAGTAAAAGGAATTTAAAACATATTTAAATTCTCTTTAAACTGACTTCTTTAGTCGGGCTGAGTTACACACCTTAAAACTCTTCAAGCTGAGTCCTTCGAGAACAAACTTACCAATATCACAACCAATGTTATTATTCGAACACACGAATAACTTGGCAATCTGTGAATATCCTGATCACTTTGAACTGAAAAACAGTGATTCAAGAATCGTAACACATACGGTGAGGTGAGGTTTGGCTCTGCAACACTTAGTTGTTTTTGGTTCTGAGTCGTAGTCGTAGTCGTACCTCTAAACTTATAAGAAGATAAGTATTTATAATCATGTTGCTACGGTTCCTAACAAACTGGACTAATCCTAATTTGGTAACTAACTATCAGATTAACTCGGAATCGTGAATCTTGAATATTCTTATCTTGAGTCTTCAATCTTCAATCTTAATTCTGGAATCTTCTTATCCATGCCGTAGATATAGAGAGTAAAAGGAATTTAAAACATATTTAAATTCTCTTTAAACTGACTTCTTTAGTCGGGCTGAGTTACACACCTTAAAACTCATCAAGCTGAGTCCTTCGAGAACAAACTTACCAATATCACAACCAATGTTATTATTCGAACACACGAATAGCTTGGCAATCTGTGAATTTCTTGATCACTTTGAACTGAAAAACAGTGATTCAAGAATCGTAACACATACGGTGAGGTGAGGTTTGGCTCTGCAACACTTAGTTGTTTTTGGTTCTAAATCATAGTCGTAGTCGTACCTCTAAACTTATAAGAAGATAAGTATTTATAATCATGTTGCTACGGTTCCTAACAAACTGGACTAATCCTAATTTGGTAACTAACTATCAGATTAACTCGGAATCGTGAATCTTGAATATTCTTATCTTGACTCTTCAATCTTCAATCTTAATTCTGGAATCTTCTTATCCATGCCGTAGATATAGAGAGTAAAAGGAATTTAAAACATATTTAAATTCTCTTTAAACTGACTTCTTTAGTCGGGCTGAGTTACACACCTTAAAACTCATCAAGCTGAGTCCTTCGAGAACAAACTTACCAATATCACAACCAATGTTATTATTCGAACACACGAACAGCTTGGCAATCTGTGAATATCTTGATCACTTTGAACTGAAAAAGAGTGATTCAAGAATCGTAACACATACGGTGAGGTGAGGTTTGGCTCTGCAACCCTTAGTTGTTTTTGGTTCTGAGTCGTAGTCGTAGTCGTACCTCTAAACTTATAAGAAGATAAGTATTTATAATCATGTTGCTACGGTTCCTAACAAACTGGACTAATCCTAATTTGGTAACTAACTATCAGATTAACTCGGAATCGTGAATCTTGAATATTCTTATCTTGAGTCTTCAATTTTCAATCTTAATTCTGGAATCTTCTTATCCATGCCGTAGATATAGAGAGTAAAAGGAATTTAAAACATATTTAAATTCTCTTTAAACTGACTTCTTTAGTCGGGCTGAGTTACACACCTTAAAACTCATCAAGCTGAGTCCTTCGAGAACAAACATACCAATATCACAACCAACGTTATTATTCGAACACACGAATAGCTTGGCAATCTGTGAATATCCTGATCACTTTGAACTGAAAAACAGTGATTCAAGAATCGTAACACATACGGTGAGGTGAGGTTTGGCTCTGCAACACTTAGTTGTTTTTGGTTCTGAGTCGTAGTCGTAGTCATACCTCTAAACTTATAAGAAGATAAGTATTTATAATCATGTTGCTACGGTTCCTAACAAACTGGACTAATCCTAATTTGCAAACTAACTATCAGATAACTCGGAATCGTGAATCTTGAATATTCTTATCTTGAGTCTTCAATCTTCAATCTTGATTCTGGAATCTTCTTATCCATGCAGTAGATATAGAGAGTAAAAGGAATTTAAAACATATTTAAATTCTCTTTAAACTGACTTCTTTAGTCGGGCTGAATTACACACCTTAAAACTCATCAAGCTGAGTCCTTCGAGAACAAACTTACCAATATCACAACCAATGTGATTATTCGAACACACGAATAGCTTGGCAATCTGTGAATATCTTGATCACTTTGAACTGAAAAACAGTGATTCAAGAATCGTAACACATACGGTGAGGTGAGGTTTGGCTCTGCAACACTTAGTTGTTTTTTGTTATGAGTCGTAGTCGTAGTCGTACCTCTAAACTTATAAGAAGATAAGTATTTATAATCATGTTGCTACGGTTCCTAACAAACTGGACTAATCCTAATTTGCAAACTAACTATCAGATAACTCGGAATCGTTAATCTTGAATCTTCTTATCTTGAGTCTTCAATCTTCAATCTTGATTCTGGAATCTTCTTATCCATGCAGTAGATATAGAGAGTAAAAGGAATTTAAAACATATTTAAATTCTCTTTAAACTGACTTCTTTAGTCGGGCTGAGTTACACACCTTAAAACTCATCAAGCTGAGTCCTTCGAGAACAAACTTACCAATATCACAACCAATGTGATTATTCGAACACACGAATAGCTTGGCAATCTGTGAATATCTTGATCACTTTGAACTGAAAAACAGTGATTCAAGAATCGTAACACATACGGCGAGGTGAGGTTTGGCTCTGCAACACTTAGTTGTTTTTGGTTCTGAGTCATAGTCGTAGTCGTACCTCTAAACTTATAAGAAGATAAGTATTTATAATCATGTTGCTACGGTTCCTAACAAACTGGACTAATCCTAATTTGCTAACTAACTATCAGATAACTCGGAATCGTGAATCTTGAATATTCTTATCTTGAGTCTTCAATCTTCAATCTTGATTCTGGAATCTTCTTATCCATGCCGTAGATATAGAGAGTAAAAGGAATTTAAAACATATTTAAATTCTCTTAAAACTGACTTCTTTAGTCAGGCTGAGTTACACACCTTAAAACTCATCAAGCTGAGTCCTTCGAGAACAAACTTACCAATATCACAACCACTGTGATTATTCGTACACACGAATAGCTTGGCAATCTGTGAATATCTTGATCACTTTGAACTGAAAAACAGTGATTCAAGAATCGTAACACATACGGTGAGGTGAGGTTTGGCTCTGAAACACTTAGTTGTTTTTGGTTCTGAGTCGTAGTCGTAGTCGTACCTCTAAACTTATAAGAAGATAAGTATTTATAATCATGTTGCTACGGTTCCTAACAAACTGGACTAATCCTAATTTGCAAACTAACTATCAGATAACTCGGAATCGTGAATCTTGAATATTCTTATCTTGAGTCTTCAATCTTCAATCTTGATTCTGGAATCTTCTTATCCATGCCGTAGATATAGAGAGTAAAAGGAATTTAAAACATATTTAAATTCACTTTAAACTGACTTCTTTAGTCGGGCTGAGTTACACACCTTAAAACTCATCAAGCTGAGTCCTTCGAGAACAAACTTACCAATATCACAACCAATGTGATTATTCGAACACACGAATAGCTTGACAATCTGTGAATATCTTGATCACTTTGAACTGAAAAACAGTGATTCAAGAATCGTAACACATACGGTGAGGTGAGGTTTGGCTCTGAAACACTTAGTTGTTTTTGGTTCTGAGTCGTAGTCGTAGTCGTACCTCTAAACTTATAAGAAGATAAGTATTTATAATCATGTTGCTACGGTTCCTAACAAACTGGACTAATCCTAATTTGCAAACTAACTATCAGATAACTCGGAATCGTGAATCTTGAATCTTCTTATCTTGAGTCTTCAATCTTCAATCTTGATTCTGGAATCTTCTTATCCATGCCGTAGATATAGAGAGTAAAAGGAATTTAAAACATATTTAAATTCTCTTTAAACTGATTTCTTTAGTCGGGCTGAGTTACACACCTTAAAACTGATCAAGCTGAGTCCTTCGAGAACAAACTTACCAATATCACAACCAATGTGATTATTCGAACACACGAATAGCTTGGCAATCTATGAATATCTTGATCACTTTGAACTGAAAAACAGTGATTCAAGAATCGTAACACATACGGTGAGGTAAGGTTTGGCTCTGCAACACTTAGTTGTTTTTGGTTATGAGTCGTAGTCGTAGTCGTACCTCTAAACTTATAAGAAGATAAGTATTTATAATCATGTTGCTACGGTTCCTAACAAACTGGACTAATCCTAATTTGCAAACTAACTAACAGATAACTCGGAATCGTGAATCTTGAATATTCTTATCTTGACTCTTCAATCTTCAATCTTGATTCTGGAATCTTCTTATCCATGCCGTAGATATAGAGAGTAAAAGGAATTTAAAACATATTTAAATTCTCTTTAAATTGACTTCTTTAGTCGGGCTGAGTTACACACCTTAAAACTCATCAAGCTGAGTCCTTCGAGAACAAACTTACCAATATCACAACCAATGTTATTATTCGAACACACGAATAGCTTGGCAATCTGTGAATATCTTGATCACTTTGAACTGAAAAACAGTGATTCAAGAATCGTAACACATACGGTGAGGTGAGGTTTGGCTCTGCAACACTTAGTTGTTTTTGGTTATGAGTCGTAGTCGTAGTCGTACCTCTAAACTTATAAGAAGATAAGTATTTATAATCATGTTGCTACGGTTCCTAACAAACTGGACTAATCCTAATTTGCAAACTAACTATCAGATAACTCGGAATCGTGAATCTTGAGTCTTCTTATCTTGAGTCTTCAATCTTCAATCTTGATTCTGGAATCTTCTTATCCATGCCGTAGATATAGAGAGTAAAAGGAATTTAAAACATATTTAAATTCTCTTTAAACTGACTTCTTTAGTCGGGCTGAGTTACGCACCTTAAAACTCATCAAGCTGAGTCCTTCGAGAACAAACTTACCAATATCACAACCAATGTGATTATTCGAACACACGAATAGCTTGGAAATCTGTGAATATCTTGATCACTTTGAACTGAAAAACAGTGATTCAAGAATCGTAACACATACGGCGAGGTGAGGTTTGGCTCTGCAACACTTAGTTGTTTTTGGTTCTGAGTCGTAGTCGTAGTCGTACCTCTAAACTTATAAGAAGATAAGTATTTATAATCATGTTGCTACGGTTCCTAACAAACTGGACTAATCCTAATTTGCTAACTAACTATCAGATACTTCAGAATCGTGAATCTTGAATATTCTTATCTTGAGTCTTCAATCTTCAATCTTGATTCTGGAATCTTCTTATCCATGCCGTAGATATAGAGAGTAAAAGTAATTTAAAACATATTTAAATTCTCTTTAAACTGACTTCTTTAGTCGGGCTGAGTTACACACCTTAAAACTCATCAAGCTGAGTCCTTCGAGAACAAACTTACCAATATCACAACCAATGTGATTATTCGAACACACGAATAGCTTGGCAATCTATGAATATCTTGATCACTTTGAACTGAAAAACAGTGATTCAAGAATCGTAACACATACGGTGAGGTAAGGTTTGGCTCTGCAACACTTAGTTGTTTTTGGTTATGAGTCGTAGTCGTAGTCGTACCTCTAAACTTATAAGAAGATAAGTATTTATAATCATGTTGCTACGTTTCCTAACAAACTGGACTAATCCTAATTTGCAAACTAACTAACAGATAACTCGGAATCGTGAATCTTGAATATTCTTATCTTGACTCTTCAATCTTCAATCTTGATTCTGGAATCTTCTTATCCATGCCGTAGATATAGAGAGTAAAAGGAATTTAAAACATATTTAAATTCTCTTTAAATTGACTTCTTTAGTCGGGCTGAGTTACACACCTTAAAACTCATCAAGCTGAGTCCTTCGAGAACAAACTTACCAATATCACAACCAATGTTATTATTCGAACACACGAATAGCTTGGCAATCTGTGAATATCTTGATCACTTTGAACTGAAAAACAGTGATTCAAGAATCGTAACACATACGGTGAGGTGAGGTTTGGCTCTGCAACACTTAGTTGTTTTTGGTTATGAGTCGTAGTCGTAGTCGTACCTCTAAACTTATAAGAAGATAAGTATTTATAATCATGTTGCTACGGTTCCTAACAAACTGGACTAATCCTAATTTGCAAACTAACTATCAGATAACTCGGAATCGTGAATCTTGAGTCTTCTTATCTTGAGTCTTCAATCTTCAATCTTGATTCTGGAATCTTCTTATCCATGCCGTAGATATAGAGAGTAAAAGGAATTTAAAACATATTTAAATTCTCTTTAAACTGACTTCTTTAGTCGGGCTGAGTTACGCACCTTAAAACTCATCAAGCTGAGTCCTTCGAGAACAAACTTACCAATATCACAACCAATGTGATTATTCGAACACACGAATAGCTTGGAAATCTGTGAATATCTTGATCACTTTGAACTGAAAAACAGTGATTCAAGAATCGTAACACATACGGCGAGGTGAGGTTTGGCTCTGCAACACTTAGTTGTTTTTGGTTCTGAGTCGTAGTCGTAGTCGTACCTCTAAACTTATAAGAAGATAAGTATTTATAATCATGTTGCTACGGTTCCTAACAAACTGGACTAATCCTAATTTGCTAACTAACTATCAGATACTTCAGAATCGTGAATCTTGAATATTCTTATCTTGAGTCTTCAATCTTCAATCTTGATTCTGGAATCTTCTTATCCATGCCGTAGATATAGAGAGTAAAAGGAATTTAAAACATATTTAAATTCTCTTTAAACTGACTTCTTTAGTCGGGCTGAGTTACACACCTTAAAACTCATCAAGCTGAGTCCTTCGAGAACAAACTTACCAATATCACAACCAATGTGATTATTCGAACACACGAATAGCTTGGCAATCTGTGAATATCTTGATCAATTTGAACTGAAAAACAGTGATTCAAGAATCGTAACACATACGGTGAGGTGAGGTTTGGCTCTGAAACACTTAGTTGTTTTTGGTTCTGAGTCGTAGTCGTAGTCGTACCTCTAAACTTATAAGAAGATAAGTATTTATAATCATGTTGCTACGGTTCCTAACAAACTGGACTAATCCTAATTTGCAAACTAACTATCAGATAACTCGGAATCGTGAATCTTGAATATTCTTATCTTGAGTCTTCAATCTTCAATCTTGATTCTGGAATCTTCTTATCCATGCCGTAGATATAGAGAGTAAAAGGAATTTAAAACATATTTAAATTCTCTTTAAACTGACTTCTTTAGTCGGGCTGAGTTACACACCTTAAAACTGATCAAGCTGAGTCCTTCGAGAACAAACTTACCAATATCACAACCAATGTGATTATTCGAACACACGAATAGCTTGGCAATCTATGAATATCTTGATCACTTTGAACTGAAAAACAGTGATTCAAGAATCGTAACACATACGGTGAGGTAAGGTTTGGCTCTGCAACACTTAGTTGTTTTTGGTTATGAGTCGTAGTCGTAGTCGTACCTCTAAACTTATAAGAAGATAAGTATTTATAATCATGTTGCTACGGTTCCTAACAAACTGGACTAATCCTAATTTGCAAACTAACTAACAGATAACTCGGAATCGTAAATCTTGAATATTCTTATCTTGACTCTTCAATCTTCAATCTTGATTCTGGAATCTTCTTATCCATGCCGTAGATATAGAGAGTAAAAGGAATTTAAAACATATTTAAATTCTCTTTAAATTGACTTCTTTAGTCGGGCTGAGTTACACACCTTAAAACTCATCAAGCTGAGTCCTTCGAGAACAAACTTACCAATATCACAACCAATGTTATTATTCGAACACACGAATAGCTTGGCAATCTGTGAATATCTTGATCACTTTGAACTGAAAAACAGTGATTCAAGAATCGTAACACATACGGTGAGGTGAGGTTTGGCTCTGCAACACTTAGTTGTTTTTGGTTATGAGTCGTAGTCGTAGTCGTACCTCTAAACTTATAAGAAGATAAGTATTTATAATCATGTTGCTACGGTTCCTAACAAACTGGACTAATCCTAATTTGCAAACTAACTATCAGATAACTCGGAATCGTGAATCTTGAGTCTTCTTATCTTGAGTCTTCAATCTTCAATCTTGATTCTGGAATCTTTTTATCCATGCCGTAGATATAGAGAGTAAAAGGAATTTAAAACATATTTAAATTCTCTTTAAACTGACTTCTTTAGTCGGGCTGAGTTACGCACCTTAAAACTCATCAAGCTGAGTCCTTCGAGAACAAACTTACCAATATCACAACCAATGTGATTATTCGAACACACGAATAGCTTGGAAATCTGTGAATATCTTGATCACTTTGAACTGAAAAACAGTGATTCAAGAATCGTAACACATACGGCGAGGTGAGGTTTGGCTCTGCAACACTTAGTTGTTTTTGGTTCTGAGTCGTAGTCGTAGTCGTACCTCTAAACTTATAAGAAGATAAGTATTTATAATCATGTTGCTACGGTTCCTAACAAACTGGACTAATCCTAATTTGCTAACTAACTATCAGATACTTCAGAATCGTGAATCTTGAATATTCTTATCTTGAGTCTTCAATCTTCAATCTTGATTCTGGAATCTTCTTATCCATGCCGTAGATATAGAGAGTAAAAGGAATTTAAAACATATTTAAATTCTCTTTAAACTGACTTCTTTAGTCGGGCTGAGTTACACACCTTAAAACTCATCAAGCTGAGTCCTTCGAGAACAAACTTACCAATATCACAACCAATGTGATTATTCGAACACACGAATAGCTTGGCAATCTGTGAATATCTTGATCACTTTGAACTGAAAAACAGTGATTCAAGAATCGTAACACATACGGTGAGGTGAGGTTTGGCTCTGAAACACTTAGTTGTTTTTGGTTCTGAGTCGTAGTCGTAGTCGTACCTCTAAACTTATAAGAAGATAAGTATTTATAATCATGTTGCTACGGTTCCTAACAAACTGGACTAATCCTAATTTGCAAACTAACTATCAGATAACTCGGAATCGTGAATCTTGAATATTCTTATCTTGAGTCTTCAATCTTCAATCTTGATTCTGGAATCTTCTTATCCATGCCGTAGATATAGAGAGTAAAAGGAATTTAAAACATATTTAAATTCTCTTTAAACTAACTTCTTTAGTCGGGCTGAGTTACACACCTTAAAACTCATCAAGCTGAGTCCTTCGAGAACAAACTTACCAATATCACAACCAATGTGATTATTCGAACACACGAATAGCTTGGCAATCTGTGAATATCTTGATCACTTTGAACTGAAAAACAGTGATTCAAGAATCGTAACACATACGGTGAGGTGAGGTTTGGCTCTGCAACACTTAGTTGTTTTTGGTTCTGAGTCGTAGTCGTAGTCGTACCTCTAAACTTATAAGAAGATAAGTATTTATAATCATGTTGCTACGGTTCCTAACAAACTGGACTAATCCTAATTTGCAAACTAACTATCAGATAACTCGGAATCGTGAATCTTGAATCTTCTTATCTTGAGTCTTCAATCTTCAATCTTGATTCTGGAATCTTCTTATTCATGCCGTAGATATAGAGAGTAAAAGGAATTTAAAACATATTTAAATTCTCTTTAAACTGATTTCTTTAGTCGGGCTGAGTTACACACCTTAAAACTCATCAAGCTGAGTCCTTCGACAACAAACTTACCAATATCACAACCAATGTGATTATTCGAACCCACGAATAGCTTGGCAATCTGTGAATATCTTGATCACTTTGAACTGAAAAACAGTGATTCAAGAATCGTAACACATACGGCGAGGTGAGGTTTGGCTCTGCAACACTTAGTTGTTTTTGGTTCTGAGTCGTAGTCGTAGTCGTACCTCTAAACTTATAAGAAGATAAGTATTTATAATCATGTTGCTACGGTTCCTAACAAACTGGACTAATCCTAATTTGCTAACTAACTATCAGATAACTCGGAATCGTGAATCTTGAATATTCTTATCTTGAGTCTTCAATCTTCAATCTTGATTCTGGAATCTTCTTATCCATGCCGTAGATATAGAGAGTAAAAGGAAGTTAAAACATATTTAAATTCTCTTAAAACTGACTTCTTTAGTCAGGCTGAGTTACACACCTTAAAACTCATCAAGCTGAGTCCTTCGAGAACAAACTTACCAATATCACAACCAATGTGATTATTCGTACACACGAATAGCTTGGCAATCTGTGAATATCTTGATCACTTTGAACTGAAAAACAGTGATTCAAGAATCGTAACACATACGGTGAGGTGAGGTTTGGCTCTGAAACACTTAGTTGTTTTTGGTTCTGAGTCGTTGTCGTAGTCGTACCTCTAAACTTATAAGAAGATAAGTATTTATAATCATGTTGCTACGGTTCCTAACAAACTGGACTAATCCTAATTTGCAAACTAACTATCAGATAACTCGGAATCGTGAATCTTGAATATTCTTATCTTGAGTCTTCAATCTTCAATCTTGATTCTGGAATCTTCTTATCCATGCCGTAGATATAGAGAGTAAAAGGAATTTAAAACATATTTAAATTCACTTTAAACTGACTTCTTTAGTCGGGCTGAGTTACACACCTTAAAACTCATCAAGCTGAGTCCTTCGAGAACAAACTTACCAATATCACAACCAATGTGATTATTCGAACACACGAATAGCTTGACAATCTGTGAATATCTTGATCACTTTGAACTGAAAAACAGTGATTCAAGAATCGTAACACATACGGTGAGGTGAGGTTTGGCTCTGAAACACTTAGTTGTTTTTGGTTCTGAGTCGTAGTCGTAGTCGTACCTCTAAACTTATAAGAAGATAAGTATTTATAATCATGTTGCTACGGTTCCTAACAAACTGGACTAATCCTAATTTGCAAACTAACTATCAGATAACTCGGAATCGTGAATCTTGAATCTTCTTATCTTGAGTCTTCAATCTTCAATCTTGATTCTGGAATCTTCTTATCCATGCCGTAGATATAGAGAGTAAAAGGAATTTAAAACATATTTAAATTCTCTTTAAACTGACTTCTTTATTCGGGCTGAGTTACACACCTTAAAACTCATCAAGCTGAGTCCTTCGAGAACAAACTTACCAATATCACAACCAATGTGATTATTCGAACACACGAATAGCTTGGCAATCTGTGAATATCTTGATCACTTTGAACTGAAAAACAGTGATTCAAGAATCGTAACACATACGGTGAGGTGAGGTTTGGCTCTGCAACACTTAGTTGTTTTTGGTTCTGAGTCGTAGTCGTAGTCGTACCTCTAAACTTATAAGAAGATAAGTATTTATAATCATGTTGCTACGGTTCCTAACAAACTGGACTAATCCTAATTTGCAAACTAACTATCAGATAACTCGGAATCGTGAATCTTGAATCTTCTTATCTTGAGTCTTCAATCTTCAATCTTGATTCTGGAATCTTCTTATTCATGCCGTAGATATAGAGAGTAAAAGGAATTTAAAACATATTTATATTCTCTTTAAACTGATTTCTTTAGTCGGGCTGAGTTACACACCTTAAAACTCATCAAGCTGAGTCCTTCGACAACAAACTTACCAATATCACAACCAATGTGATTATTCGAACCCACGAATAGCTTGGCAATCTGTGAATATCTTGATCACTTTGAACTGAAAAACAGTGATTCAAGAATCGTAACACATACGGCGAGGTGAGGTTTGGCTCTGCAACACTTAGTTGTTTTTGGTTCTGAGTCGTAGTCGTAGTCGTACCTCTAAACTTATAAGAAGATAAGTATTTATAATCATGTTGCTACGGTTCCTAACAAACTGGACTAATCCTAATTTGCAAACTAACTATCAGATATCTCGGAATCGTGAATCTTGAATCTTCTTATCTTGAGTCTTCAATCTTCAATCTTGATTCTGGAATCTTCTTATCCATGCCGTAGATATAGAGAGTAAAAGGAATTTAAAACATATTTAAATTCTCTTTAAACTGACTTCTTTATTCGGGCTGAGTTACACACCTTAAAACTCATCAAGCTGAGTCCTTCGACAACAAACTTACCAATATCACAACCAATGTGATTATTCGAACCCACGAATAGCTTGGCAATCTGTGAATATCTTGATCACTTTGAACTGAAAAACAGTGATTCAAGAATCGTAACACATACGGCGAGGTGAGGTTTGGCTCTGCAACACTTAGTTGTTTTTGGTTCTGAGTCGTAGTCGTAGTCGTACCTCTAAACTTATAAGAAGATAAGTATTTATAATCATGTTGCTACGGTTCCTAACAAACTGGACTAATCCTAATTTGCTAACTAACTATCAGATAACTCGGAATCGTGAATCTTGAATATTCTTATCTTGAGTCTTCAATCTTCAATCTTGATTCTGGAATCTTCTTATCCATGCCGTAGATATAGAGAGTAAAAGGAATTTAAAACATATTTAAATTCTCTTAAAACTGACTTCTTTAGTCAGGCTGAGGTACACACCTTAAAACTCATCAAGCTGAGTCCTTCGAGAACAAACTTACCAATATCACAACCAATGTGATTATTCGTACACACGAATAGCTTGGCAATCTGTGAATATCTTGATCACTTTGAACTGAAAAACAGTGATTCAAGAATCGTAACACATACGGTGAGGTGAGGTTTGGCTCTGAAACACTTAGTTGTTTTTGGTTCTGAGTCGTAGTCGTAGTCGTACCTCTAAACTTATAAGAAGATAAGTATTTATAATCATGTTGCTACGGTTCCTAACAAACTGGACTAATCCTAATTTGCAAACTAACTATCAGATAACTCGGAATCGTGAATCTTGAATATTCTTATCTTGAGTCTTCAATCTTCAATCTTGATTCTGGAATCTTCTTATCCATGCCGTAGATATAGAGAGTAAAAGGAATTTAAAACATATTTAAATTCACTTTAAACTGACTTCTTTAGTCGGGCTGAGTTACACACCTTAAAACTCATCAAGCTGAGTCCTTCGACAACAAACTTACCAATATCACAACCAATGTGATTATTCGAACCCACGAATAGCTTGGCAATCTGTGAATATCTTGATCACTTTGAACTGAAAAACAGTGATTCAAGAATCGTAACACATACGGCGAGGTGAGGTTTGGCTCTGCAACACTTAGTTGTTTTTGGTTCTGAGTCGTAGTCGTAGTCGTACCTCTAAACTTATAAGAAGATAAGTATTTATAATCATGTTGCTACGGTTCCTAACAAACTGGACTAATCCTAATTTGCTAACTAACTATCAGATAACTCGGAATCGTGAATCTTGAATATTCTTATCTTGAGTCTTCAATCTTCAATCTTGATTCTGGAATCTTCTTATCCATGCCGTAGATATAGAGAGTAAAAGGAATTTAAAACATATTTAAATTCTCTTAAAACTGACTTCTTTAGTCAGGCTGAGTTACACACCTTAAAACTCATCAAGCTGAGTCCTTCGAGAACAAACTTACCAATATCACAACCAATGTGATTATTCGTACACACGAATAGCTTGGCAATCTGTGAATATCTTGATCACTTTGAACTGAAAAACAGTGATTCAAGAATCGTAACACATACGGTGAGGTGAGGTTTGGCTCTGAAACACTTAGTTGTTTTTGGTTCTGAGTCGTTGTCGTAGTCGTACCTCTAAACTTATAAGAAGATAAGTATTTATAATCATGTTGCTACGGTTCCTAACAAACTGGACTAATCCTAATTTGCAAACTAACTATCAGATAACTCGGAATCGTGAATCTTGAATATTCTTATCTTGAGTCTTCAATCTTCAATCTTGATTCTGGAATCTTCTTATCCATGCCGTAGATATAGAGAGTAAAAGGAATTTAAAACATATTTAAATTCACTTTAAACTGACTTCTTTAGTCGGGCTGAGTTACACACCTTAAAACTCATCAAGCTGAGTCCTTCGAGAACAAACTTACCAATATCACAACCAATGTGATTATTCGAACACACGAATAGCTTGACAATCTGTGAATATCTTGATCACTTTGAACTGAAAAACAGTGATTCAAGAATCGTAACACATACGGTGAGGTGAGGTTTGGCTCTGAAACACTTAGTTGTTTTTGGTTCTGAGTCGTAGTCGTAGTCGTACCTCTAAACTTATAAGAAGATAAGTATTTATAATCATGTTGCTACGGTTCCTAACAAACTGGACTAATCCTAATTTGCAAACTAACTATCAGATAACTCGGAATCGTGAATCTTGAATATTCTTATCTTGAGTCTTCAATCTTCAATCTTGATTCTGGAATCTTCTTATCCATGCCGTAGATATAGAGAGTAAAAGGAATTTAAAACATATTTAAATTCTCTTTAAACTGACTTCTTTATTCGGGCTGAGTTACACACCTTAAAACTCATCAAGCTGAGTCCTTCGAGAACAAACTTACCAATATCACAACCAATGTGATTATTCGAACACACGAATAGCTTGGCAATCTGTGAATATCTTGATCACTTTGAACTGAAAAACAGTGATTCAAGAATCGTAACACATACGGTGAGGTGAGGTTTGGCTCTGCAACACTTAGTTGTTTTTGGTTCTGAGTCGTAGTCGTAGTCGTACCTCTAAACTTATAAGAAGATAAGTATTTATAATCATGTTGCTACGGTTCCTAACAAACTGGACTAATCCTAATTTGCAAACTAACTATCAGATAACTCGGAATCGTGAATCTTGAATCTTCTTATCTTGAGTCTTCAATCTTCAATCTTGATTCTGGAATCTTCTTATTCATGCCGTAGATATAGAGAGTAAAAGGAATTTAAAACATATTTAAATTCTCTTTAAACTGATTTCTTTAGTCGGGCTGAGTTACACACCTTAAAACTCATCAAGCTGAGTCCTTCGACAACAAACTTACCAATATCACAACCAATGTGATTATTCGAACCCACGAATAGCTTGGCAATCTGTGAATATCTTGATCACTTTGAACTGAAAAACAGTGATTCAAGAATCGTAACACATACGGCGAGGTGAGGTTTGGCTCTGCAACACTTAGTTGTTTTTGGTTCTGAGTCGTAGTCGTAGTCGTACCTCTAAACTTATAAGAAGATAAGTATTTATAATCATGTTGCTACGGTTCCTAACAAACTGGACTAATCCTAATTTGCAAACTAACTATCAGATAACTCGGAATCGTGAATCTTGAATCTTCTTATCTTGAGTCTTCAATCTTCAATCTTGATTCTGGAATCTTCTTATCCATGCCGTAGATATAGAGAGTAAAAGGAATTTAAAACATATTTAAATTCTCTTTAAACTGACTTCTTTATTCGGGCTGAGTTACACACCTTAAAACTCATCAAGCTGAGTCCTTCGAGAACAAACTTACCAATATCACAACCAATGTGATTATTCGAACACACGAATAGCTTGGCAATCTGTGAATATCTTGATCACTTTGAACTGAAAAACAGTGATTCAAGAATCGTAACACATACGGTGAGGTGAGGTTTGGCTCTGCAACACTTAGTTGTTTTTGGTTCTGAGTCGTAGTCGTAGTCGTACCTCTAAACTTATAAGAAGATAAGTATTTATAATCATGTTGCTACGGTTCCTAACAAACTGGACTAATCCTAATTTGCAAACTAACTATCAGATAACTCGGAATCGTGAATCTTGAATCTTCTTATCTTGAGTCTTCAATCTTCAATCTTGATTCTGGAATCTTCTTATTCATGCCGTAGATATAGAGAGTAAAAGGAATTTAAAACATATTTAAATTCTCTTTAAACTGATTTCTTTAGTCGGGCTGAGTTACACACCTTAAAACTCATCAAGCTGAGTCCTTCGACAACAAACTTACCAATATCACAACCAATGTGATTATTCGAACCCACGAATAGCTTGGCAATCTGTGAATATCTTGATCACTTTGAACTGAAAAACAGTGATTCAAGAATCGTAACACATACGGCGAGGTGAGGTTTGGCTCTGCAACACTTAGTTGTTTTTGGTTCTGAGTCGTAGTCGTAGTCGTACCTCTAAACTTATAAGAAGATAAGTATTTATAATCATGTTGCTACGGTTCCTAACAAACTGGACTAATCCTAATTTGCTAACTAACTATCAGATAACTCGGAATCGTGAATCTTGAATATTCTTATCTTGAGTCTTCAATCTTCAATCTTGATTCTGGAATCTTCTTATCCATGCCGTAGATATAGAGAGTAAAAGGAATTTAAAACATATTTAAATTCTCTTAAAACTGACTTCTTTAGTCAGGCTGAGGTACACACCTTAAAACTCATCAAGCTGAGTCCTTCGAGAACAAACTTACCAATATCACAACCAATGTGATTATTCGTACACACGAATAGCTTGGCAATCTGTGAATATCTTGATCACTTTGAACTGAAAAACAGTGATTCAAGAATCGTAACACATACGGTGAGGTGAGGTTTGGCTCTGAAACACTTAGTTGTTTTTGGTTCTGAGTCGTAGTCGTAGTCGTACCTCTAAACTTATAAGAAGATAAGTATTTATAATCATGTTGCTACGGTTCCTAACAAACTGGACTAATCCTAATTTGCAAACTAACTATCAGATAACTCGGAATCGTGAATCTTGAATCTTCTTATCTTGAGTCTTCAATCTTCAATCTTGATTCTGGAATCTTCTTATCCATGCCGTAGATATAGAGAGTAAAAGGAATTTAAAACATATTTAAATTCACTTTAAACTGACTTCTTTAGTCGGGCTGAGTTACACACCTTAAAACTCATCAAGCTGAGTCCTTCGAGAACAAACTTACCAATATCACAACCAATGTGATTATTCGAACACACGAATAGCTTGACAATCTGTGAATATCTTGATCACTTTGAACTGAAAAACAGTGATTCAAGAATCGTAACACATACGGTGAGGTGAGGTTTGGCTCTGAAACACTTAGTTGTTTTTGGTTCTGAGTCGTAGTCGTAGTCGTACCTCTAAACTTATAAGAAGATAAGTATTTATAATCATGTTGCTACGGTTCCTAACAAACTGGACTAATCCTAATTTGCAAACTAACTATCAGATAACTCGGAATCGTGAATCTTGAATCTTCTTATCTTGAGTCTTCAATCTTCAATCTTGATTCTGGAATCTTCTTATCCATGCCGTAGATATAGAGAGTAAAAGGAATTTAAAACATATTTAAATTCTCTTTAAACTGACTTCTTTATTCGGGCTGAGTTACACACCTTAAAACTCATCAAGCTGAGTCCTTCGAGAACAAACTTACCAATATCACAACCAATGTGATTATTCGAACACACGAATAGCTTGGCAATCTGTGAATATCTTGATCACTTTGAACTGAAAAACAGTGATTCAAGAATCGTAACACATACGGTGAGGTGAGGTTTGGCTCTGCAACACTTAGTTGTTTTTGGTTCTGAGTCGTAGTCGTAGTCGTACCTCTAAACTTATAAGAAGATAAGTATTTATAATCATGTTGCTACGGTTCCTAACAAACTGGACTAATCCTAATTTGCAAACTAACTATCAGATAACTCGGAATCGTGAATCTTGAATCTTCTTATCTTGAGTCTTCAATCTTCAATCTTGATTCTGGAATCTTCTTATTCATGCCGTAGATATAGAGAGTAAAAGGAATTTAAAACATATTTAAATTCTCTTTAAACTGATTTCTTTAGTCGGGCTGAGTTACACACCTTAAAACTCATCAAGCTGAGTCCTTCGACAACAAACTTACCAATATCACAACCAATGTGATTATTCGAACCCACGAATAGCTTGGCAATCTGTGAATATCTTGATCACTTTGAACTGAAAAACAGTGATTCAAGAATCGTAACACATACGGCGAGGTGAGGTTTGGCTCTGCAACACTTAGTTGTTTTTGGTTCTGAGTCGTAGTCGTAGTCGTACCTCTAAACTTATAAGAAGATAAGTATTTATAATCATGTTGCTACGGTTCCTAACAAACTGGACTAATCCTAATTTGCAAACTAACTATCAGATAACTCGGAATCGTGAATCTTGAATCTTCTTATCTTGAGTCTTCAATCTTCAATCTTGATTCTGGAATCTTCTTATCCATGCCGTAGATATAGAGAGTAAAAGGAATTTAAAACATATTTAAATTCTCTTTAAACTGACTTCTTTATTCGGGCTGAGTTACACACCTTAAAACTCATCAAGCTGAGTCCTTCGAGAACAAACTTACCAATATCACAACCAATGTGATTATTCGAACACACGAATAGCTTGGCAATCTGTGAATATCTTGATCACTTTGAACTGAAAAACAGTGATTCAAGAATCGTAACACATACGGTGAGGTGAGGTTTGGCTCTGCAACACTTAGTTGTTTTTGGTTCTGAGTCGTAGTCGTAGTCGTACCTCTAAACTTATAAGAAGATAAGTATTTATAATCATGTTGCTACGGTTCCTAACAAACTGGACTAATCCTAATTTGCAAACTAACTATCAGATAACTCGGAATCGTGAATCTTGAATCTTCTTATCTTGAGTCTTCAATCTTCAATCTTGATTCTGGAATCTTCTTATTCATGCCGTAGATATAGAGAGTAAAAGGAATTTAAAACATATTTAAATTCTCTTTAAACTGATTTCTTTAGTCGGGCTGAGTTACACACCTTAAAACTCATCAAGCTGAGTCCTTCGACAACAAACTTACCAATATCACAACCAATGTGATTATTCGAACCCACGAATAGCTTGGCAATCTGTGAATATCTTGATCACTTTGAACTGAAAAACAGTGATTCAAGAATCGTAACACATACGGCGAGGTGAGGTTTGGCTCTGCAACACTTAGTTGTTTTTGGTTCTGAGTCGTAGTCGTAGTCGTACCTCTAAACTTATAAGAAGATAAGTATTTATAATCATGTTGCTACGGTTCCTAACAAACTGGACTAATCCTAATTTGCTAACTAACTATCAGATAACTCGGAATCGTGAATCTTGAATATTCTTATCTTGAGTCTTCAATCTTCAATCTTGATTCTGGAATCTTCTTATCCATGCCGTAGATATAGAGAGTAAAAGGAATTTAAAACATATTTAAATTCTCTTAAAACTGACTTCTTTAGTCAGGCTGAGGTACACACCTTAAAACTCATCAAGCTGAGTCCTTCGAGAACAAACTTACCAATATCACAACCAATGTGATTATTCGTACACACGAATAGCTTGGCAATCTGTGAATATCTTGATCACTTTGAACTGAAAAACAGTGATTCAAGAATCGTAACACATACGGTGAGGTGAGGTTTGGCTCTGAAACACTTAGTTGTTTTTGGTTCTGAGTCGTAGTCGTAGTCGTACCTCTAAACTTATAAGAAGATAAATATTTATAATCATGTTGCTACGGTTCCTAACAAACTGGACTAATCCTAATTTGCAAACTAACTATCAGATAACTCGGAATCGTGAATCTTGAATATTCTTATCTTGAGTCTTCAATCTTCAATCTTGATTCTGGAATCTTCTTATCCATGCCGTAGATATAGAGAGTAAAAGGAATTTAAAACATATTTAAATTCACTTTAAACTGACTTCTTTAGTCGGGCTGAGTTACACACCTTAAAACTCATCAAGCTGAGTCCTTCGAGAACAAACTTACCAATATCACAACCAATGTGATTATTCGAACACACGAATAGCTTGACAATCTGTGAATATCTTGATCACTTTGAACTGAAAAACAGTGATTCAAGAATCGTAACACATACGGTGAGGTGAGGTTTGGCTCTGAAACACTTAGTTGTTTTTGGTTCTGAGTCGTAGTCGTAGTCGTACCTCTAAACTTATAAGAAGATAAGTATTTATAATCATGTTGCTACGGTTCCTAACAAACTGGACTAATCCTAATTTGCAAACTAACTATCAGATAACTCGGAATCGTGAATCTTGAATCTTCTTATCTTGAGTCTTCAATCTTCAATCTTGATTCTGGAATCTTCTTATCCATGCCGTAGATATAGAGAGTAAAAGGAATTTAAAACATATTTAAATTCTCTTTAAACTGATTTCTTTAGTCGGGCTGAGTTACACACCTTAAAACTGATCAAGCTGAGTCCTTCGAGAACAAACTTACCAATATCACAACCAATGTGATTATTAGAACACACGAATAGCTTGGCAATCTATGAATATCTTGATCACTTTGACCTGAAAAACAGTGATTCAAGAATCGTAACACATACGGTGAGGTAAGGTTTGGCTCTGCAACACTTAGTTGTTTTTGGTTATGAGTCGTAGTCGTAGTCGTACCTCTAAACTTATAAGAAGATAAGTATTTATAATCATGTTGCTACGGTTCCTAACAAACTGGACTAATCCTAATTTGCAAACTAACTATCAGATAACTCGGAATCGTGAATCTTGAATATTCTTATCTTGAGTCTTCAATCTTCAATCTTGATTCTGGAATCTTCTTATCCATGCCGTAGATATAGAGAGTAAAAGGAATTTAAAACATATTTAAATTCACTTTAAACTGACTTCTTTAGTCGGGCTGAGTTACACACCTTAAAACTCATCAAGCTGAGTCCTTCGAGAACAAACTTACCAATATCACAACCAATGTGATTATTCGAACACACGAATAGCTTGACAATCTGTGAATATCTTGATCACTTTGAACTGAAAAACAGTGATTCAAGAATCGTAACACATACGGTGAGGTGAGGTTTGGCTCTGAAACACTTAGTTGTTTTTGGTTCTGAGTCGTAGTCGTAGTCGTACCTCGAAACTTATAAGAAGATAAGTATTTATAATCATGTTGCTACGGTTCCTAACAAACTGGACTAATCCTAATTTGCAAACTAACTATCAGATAACTCGGAATCGTGAATCTTGAATCTTCTTATCTTGAGTCTTCAATCTTCAATCTTGATTCTGGAATCTTCTTATCCATGCCGTAGATATAGAGAGTAAAAGGAATTTAAAACATATTTAAATTCTCTTTAAACTGATTTCTTTAGTCGGGCTGAGTTACACACCTTAAAACTGATCAAGCTGAGTCCTTCGAGAACAAACTTACCAATATCACAACCAATGTGATTATTCGAACACACGAATAGCTTGGCAATCTATGAATATCTTGATCACTTTGAACTGAAAAACAGTGATTCAAGAATCGTAACACATACGGTGAGGTAAGGTTTGGCTCTGCAACACTTAGTTGTTTTTGGTTATGAGTCGTAGTCGTAGTCGTACCTCTAAACTTATAAGAAGATAAGTATTTATAATCATGTTGCTACGGTTCCTAACAAACTGGACTAATCCTAATTTGCAAACTAACTAACAGATAACTCGGAATCGTGAATCTTGAATATTCTTATCTTGACTCTTCAATCTTCAATCTTGATTCTGGAATCTTCTTATCCATGCCGTAGATATAGAGAGTAAAAGGAATTTAAAACATATTTAAATTCTCTTTAAATTGACTTCTTTAGTCGGGCTGAGTTACACACCTTAAAACTCATCAAGCTGAGTCCTTCGAGAACAAACTTACCAATATCACAACCAATGTTATTATTCGAACACACGAATAGCTTGGCAATCTGTGAATATCTTGATCACTTTGAACTGAAAAACAGTGATTCAAGAATCGTAACACATACGGTGAGGTGAGGTTTGGCTCTGCAACACTTAGTTGTTTTTGGTTATGAGTCGTAGTCGTAGTCGTACCTCTAAACTTATAAGAAGATAAGTATTTATAATCATGTTGCTACGGTTCCTAACAAACTGGACTAATCCTAATTTGCAAACTAACTTTCAGATAACTCGGAATCGTGAATCTTGAGTCTTCTTATCTTGAGTCTTCAATCTTCAATCTTGATTCTGGAATCTTCTTATCCATGCCGTAGATATAGAGAGTAAAAGGAATTTAAAACATATTTAAATTCTCTTTAAACTGACTTCTTTAGTCGGGCTGAGTTACGCACCTTAAAACTCATCAAGCTGAGTCCTTCGAGAACAAACTTACCAATATCACAACCAATGTGATTATTCGAACACACGAATAGCTTGGAAATCTGTGAATATCTTGATCACTTTGAACTGAAAAACAGTGATTCAAGAATCGTAACACATACGGCGAGGTGAGGTTTGGCTCTGCAACACTTAGTTGTTTTTGGTTCTGAGTCGTAGTCGTAGTCGTACCTCTAAACTTATAAGAAGATAAGTATTTATAATCATGTTGCTACGGTTCCTAACAAACTGGACTAATCCTAATTTGCTAACTAACTATCAGATACTTCAGAATCGTGAATCTTGAATATTCTTATCTTGAGTCTTCAATCTTCAATCTTGATTCTGGAATCTTCTTATCCATGCCGTAGATATAGAGAGTAAAAGGAATTTAAAACATATTTAAATTCTCTTTAAACTGACTTCTTTAGTCGGGCTGAGTTACACACCTTAAAACTCATCAAGCTGAGTCCTTCGAGAACAAACTTACCAATATCACAACCAATGTGATTATTCGAACACACGAATAGCTTGGCAATCTGTGAATATCTTGATCACTTTGAACTGAAAAACAGTGATTCAAGAATCGTAACACATACGGTGAGGTGAGGTTTGGCTCTGAAACACTTAGTTGTTTTTGGTTCTGAGTCGTAGTCGTAGTCGTACCTCTAAACTTATAAGAAGATAAGTATTTATAATCATGTTGCTACGGTTCCTAACAAACTGGACTAATCCTAATTTGCAAACTAACTATCAGATAACTCGGAATCGTGAATCTTGAATATTCTTATCTTGAGTCTTCAATCTTCAATCTTGATTCTGGAATCTTCTTATCCATGCCGTAGATATAGAGAGTAAAAGGAATTTAAAACATATTTAAATTCTCTTTAAACTAACTTCTTTAGTCGGGCTGAGTTACACACCTTAAAACTGATCAAGCTGAGTCCTTCGAGAACAAACTTACCAATATCACAACCAATGTGATTATTAGAACACACGAATAGCTTGGCAATCTATGAATATCTTGATCACTTTGAACTGAAAAACAGTGATTCAAGAATCGTAACACATACGGTGAGGTAAGGTTTGGCTCTGCAACACTTAGTTGTTTTTGGTTATGAGTCGTAGTCGTAGTCGTACCTCTAAACTTATAAGAAGATAAGTATTTATAATCATGTTGCTACGGTTCCTAACAAACTGGACTAATCCTAATTTGCAAACTAACTTTCAGATAACTCGGAATCGTGAATCTTGAGTCTTCTTATCTTGAGTCTTCAATCTTCAATCTTGATTCTGGAATCTTCTTATCCATGCCGTAGATATAGAGAGTAAAAGGAATTTAAAACATATTTAAATTCTCTTTAAACTGACTTCTTTAGTCGGGCTGAGTTACGCACCTTAAAACTCATCAAGCTGAGTCCTTCGAGAACAAACTTACCAATATCACAACCAATGTGATTATTCGAACACACGAATAGCTTGGAAATCTGTGAATATCTTGATCACTTTGAACTGAAAAACAGTGATTCAAGAATCGTAACACATACGGCGAGGTGAGGTTTGGCTCTGCAACACTTAGTTGTTTTTGGTTCTGAGTCGTAGTCGTAGTCGTACCTCTAAACTTATAAGAAGATAAGTATTTATAATCATGTTGCTACGGTTCCTAACAAACTGGACTAATCCTAATTTGCAAACTAACTATCAGATAACTCGGAATCGTGAATCTTGAATCTTCTTATCTTGAGTCTTCAATCTTCAATCTTGATTCTGGAATCTTCTTATCCATGCCGTAGATATAGAGAGTAAAAGGAATTTAAAACATATTTAAATTCTCTTTAAACTGATTTCTTTAGTCGGGCTGAGTTACACACCTTAAAACTGATCAAGCTGAGTCCTTCGAGAACAAACTTACCAATATCACAACCAATGTGATTATTCGAACACACGAATAGCTTGGCAATCTATGAATATCTTGATCACTTTGAACTGAAAAACAGTGATTCAAGAATCGTAACACATACGGTGAGGTAAGGTTTGGCTCTGCAACACTTAGTTGTTTTTGGTTATGAGTCGTAGTCGTAGTCGTACCTCTAAACTTATAAGAAGATAAGTATTTATAATCATGTTGCTACGGTTCCTAACAAACTGGACTAATCCTAATTTGCAAACTAACTAACAGATAACTCGGAATCGTGAATCTTGAATATTCTTATCTTGACTCTTCAATCTTCAATCTTGATTCTGGAATCTTCTTATCCATGCCGTAGATATAGAGAGTAAAAGGAATTTAAAACATATTTAAATTCTCTTTAAATTGACTTCTTTAGTCGGGCTGAGTTACACACCTTAAAACTCATCAAGCTGAGTCCTTCGAGAACAAACTTACCAATATCACAACCAATGTTATTATTCGAACACACGAATAGCTTGGCAATCTGTGAATATCTTGATCACTTTGAACTGAAAAACAGTGATTCAAGAATCGTAACACATACGGTGAGGTGAGGTTTGGCTCTGCAACACTTAGTTGTTTTTGGTTATGAGTCGTAGTCGTAGTCGTACCTCTAAACTTATAAGAAGATAAGTATTTATAATCATGTTGCTACGGTTCCTAACAAACTGGACTAATCCTAATTTGCAAACTAACTTTCAGATAACTCGGAATCGTGAATCTTGAGTCTTCTTATCTTGAGTCTTCAATCTTCAATCTTGATTCTGGAATCTTCTTATCCATGCCGTAGATATAGAGAGTAAAAGGAATTTAAAACATATTTAAATTCTCTTTAAACTGACTTCTTTAGTCGGGCTGAGTTACGCACCTTAAAACTCATCAAGCTGAGTCCTTCGAGAACAAACTTACCAATATCACAACCAATGTGATTATTCGAACACACGAATAGCTTGGAAATCTGTGAATATCTTGATCACTTTGAACTGAAAAACAGTGATTCAAGAATCGTAACACATACGGCGAGGTGAGGTTTGGCTCTGCAACACTTAGTTGTTTTTGGTTCTGAGTCGTAGTCGTAGTCGTACCTCTAAACTTATAAGAAGATAAGTATTTATAATCATGTTGCTACGGTTCCTAACAAACTGGACTAATCCTAATTTGCTAACTAACTATCAGATACTTCAGAATCGTGAATCTTGAATATTCTTATCTTGAGTCTTCAATCTTCAATCTTGATTCTGGAATCTTCTTATCCATGCCGTAGATATAGAGAGTAAAAGGAATTTAAAACATATTTAAATTCTCTTTAAACTGACTTCTTTAGTCGGGCTGAGTTACACACCTTAAAACTCATCAAGCTGAGTCCTTCGAGAACAAACTTACCAATATCACAACCAATGTGATTATTCGAACACACGAATAGCTTGGCAATCTGTGAATATCTTGATCACTTTGAACTGAAAAACAGTGATTCAAGAATCGTAACACATACGGTGAGGTGAGGTTTGGCTCTGAAACACTTAGTTGTTTTTGGTTCTGAGTCGTAGTCGTAGTCGTACCTCTAAACTTATAAGAAGATAAGTATTTATAATCATGTTGCTACGGTTCCTAACAAACTGGACTAATCCTAATTTGCAAACTAACTATCAGATAACTCGGAATCGTGAATCTTGAATATTCTTATCTTGAGTCTTCAATCTTCAATCTTGATTCTGGAATCTTCTTATCCATGCCGTAGATATAGAGAGTAAAAGGAATTTAAAACATATTTAAATTCTCTTTAAACTGACTTCTTTAGTCGGGCTGAGTTACACACCTAAAAACTCATCAAGCTGAGTCCTTCGAGAACAAACTTACCAATATCACAACCAATGTGATTATTCGAACACACGAATAGCTTGGCAATCTGTGAATATCTTGATCACTTTGAACTGAAAAACAGTGATTCAAGAATCGTAACACATACGGTGAGGTGAGGTTTGGCTCTGCAACACTTAGTTGTTTTTGGTTCTGAGTCGTAGTCGTAGTCGTACCTCTAAACTTATAAGAAGATAAGTATTTATAATCATGTTGCTACGGTTCCTAACAAACTGGACTAATCCTAATTTGCAAACTAACTATCAGATAACTCGGAATCGTGAATCTTGAATATTCTTATCTTGAGTCTTCAATCTTCAATCTTGATTCTGGAATCTTCTTATTCATGCCGTAGATATAGAGAGTAAAAGGAATTTAAAACATATTTAAATTCTCTTTAAACTGATTTCTTTAGTCGGGCTGAGTTACACACCTTAAAACTCATCAAGCTGAGTCCTTCGACAACAAACTTACCAATATCACAACCAATGTGATTATTCGAACCCACGAATAGCTTGGCAATCTGTGAATATCTTGATCACTTTGAACTGAAAAACAGTGATTCAAGAATCGTAACACATACGGCGAGGTGAGGTTTGGCTCTGCAACACTTAGTTGTTTTTGGTTCTGAGTCGTAGTCGTAGTCGTACCTCTAAACTTATAAGAAGATAAGTATTTATAATCATGTTGCTACGGTTCCTAACAAACTGGACTAATCCTAATTTGCTAACTAACTATCAGATAACTCGGAATCGTGAATCTTGAATATTCTTATCTTGAGTCTTCAATCTTCAATCTTGATTCTGGAATCTTCTTATCCATGCCGTAGATATAGAGAGTAAAAGGAATTTAAAACATATTTAAATTCACTTTAAACTGACTTCTTTAGTCGGGCTGAGTTACACACCTTAAAACTCATCAAGCTGAGTCCTTCGAGAACAAACTTACCAATATCACAACCAATGTGATTATTCGAACACACGAATAGCTTGACAATCTGTGAATATCTTGATCACTTTGAACTGAAAAACAGTGATTCAAGAATCGTAACACATACGGTGAGGTGAGGTTTGGCTCTGAAACACTTAGTTGTTTTTGGTTCTGAGTCGTAGTCGTAGTCGTACCTCTAAACTTATAAGAAGATAAGTATTTATAATCATGTTGCTACGGTTCCTAACAAACTGGACTAATCCTAATTTGCAAACTAACTATCAGATAACTCGGAATCGTGAATCTTGAATCTTCTTATCTTGAGTCTTCAATCTTCAATCTTGATTCTGGAATCTTCTTATCCATGCCGTAGATATAGAGAGTAAAAGGAATTTAAAACATATTTAAATTCTCTTTAAACTGATTTCTTTAGTCGGGCTGAGTTACACACCTTAAAACTGATCAAGCTGAGTCCTTCGAGAACAAACTTACCAATATCACAACCAATGTGATTATTCGAACACACGAATAGCTTGGCAATCTATGAATATCTTGATCACTTTGAACTGAAAAACAGTGATTCAAGAATCGTAACACATACGGTGAGGTAAGGTTTGGCTCTGCAACACTTAGTTGTTTTTGGTTATGAGTCGTAGTCGTAGTCGTACCTCTAAACTTATAAGAAGATAAGTATTTATAATCATGTTGCTACGGTTCCTAACAAACTGGACTAATCCTAATTTGCAAACTAACTAACAGATAACTCGGAATCGTGAATCTTGAATATTCTTATCTTGACTCTTCAATCTTCAATCTTGATTCTGGAATCTTCTTATCCATGCCGTAGATATAGAGAGTAAAAGGAATTTAAAACATATTTAAATTCTCTTTAAATTGACTTCTTTAGTCGGGCTGAGTTACACACCTTAAAACTCATCAAGCTGAGTCCTTCGAGAACAAACTTACCAATATCACAACCAATGTTATTATTCGAACACACGAATAGCTTGGCAATCTGTGAATATCTTGATCACTTTGAACTGAAAAACAGTGATTCAAGAATCGTAACACATACGGTGAGGTGAGGTTTGGCTCTGCAACACTTAGTTGTTTTTGGTTATGAGTCGTAGTCGTAGTCGTACCTCTAAACTTATAAGAAGATAAGTATTTATAATCATGTTGCTACGGTTCCTAACAAACTGGACTAATCCTAATTTGCAAACTAACTATCAGATAACTCGGAATCGTGAATCTTGAGTTTTCTTATCTTGAGTCTTCAATCTTCAATCTTGATTCTGGAATCTTCTTATCCATGCCGTAGATATAGAGAGTAAAAGGAATTTAAAACATATTTAAATTCTCTTTAAACTGACTTCTTTAGTCGGGCTGAGTTACGCACCTTAAAACTCATCAAGCTGAGTCCTTCGAGAACAAACTTACCAATATCACAACCAATGTGATTATTCGAACACACGAATAGCTTGGAAATCTGTGAATATCTTGATCACTTTGAACTGAAAAACAGTGATTCAAGAATCGTAACACATATGGTGAGGTGAGGTTTGGCTCTGCAACACTTAGTTGTTTTTGGTTATGAGTCGTAGTCGTAGTCGTACCTCTAAACTTATAAGAAGATAAGTATTTATAATCATGTTGCTACGGTTCCTAACAAACTGGACTAATCCTAATTTGCAAACTAACTATCAGATAACTCGGAATCGTGAATCTTGAGTCTTCTTATCTTGAGTCTTCAATCTTCAATCTTGATTCTGGAATCTTCTTATCCATGCCGTAGATATAGAGAGTAAAAGGAATTTAAAACATATTTAAATTCTCTTTAAACTGACTTCTTTAGTCGGGCTGAGTTACGCACCTTAAAACTCATCAAGCTGAGTCCTTCGAGAACAAACTTACCAATATCACAACCAATGTGATTATTCGAACACACGAATAGCTTGGAAATCTGTGAATATCTTGATCACTTTGAACTGAAAAACAGTGATTCAAGAATCGTAACACATACGGCGAGGTGAGGTTTGGCTCTGCAACACTTAGTTGTTTTTGGTTCTGAGTCGTAGTCGTAGTCGTACCTCTAAACTTATAAGAAGATAAGTATTTATAATCATGTTGCTACGGTTCCTAACAAACTGGACTAATCCTAATTTGCTAACTAACTATCACATACTTCAGAATCGTGAATCTTGAATATTCTTATCTTGAGTCTTCAATCTTCAATCTTGATTCTGGAATCTTCTTATCCATGCCGTAGATATAGAGAGTAAAAGGAATTTAAAACATATTTAAATTCTCTTTAAACTGACTTCTTTAGTCGGGCTGAGTTACACACCTTAAAACTCATCAAGCTGAGTCCTTCGAGAACAAACTTACCAATATCACAACCAATGTGATTATTCGAACACACGAATAGCTTGGCAATCTGTGAATATCTTGATCACTTTGAACTGAAAAACAGTGATTCAAGAATCGTAACACATACGGTGAGGTGAGGTTTGGCTCTGAAACACTTAGTTGTTTTTGGTTCTGAGTCGTAGTCGTAGTCGTACCTCTAAACTTATAAGAAGATAAGTATTTATAATCATGTTGCTACGGTTCCTAACAAACTGGACTAATCCTAATTTGCAAACTAACTATCAGATAACTCGGAATCGTGAATCTTGAATATTCTTATCTTGAGTCTTCAATCTTCAATCTTGATTCTGGAATCTTCTTATCCATGCCGTAGATATAGAGAGTAAAAGGAATTTAAAACATATTTAAATTCTCTTTAAACTGACTTCTTTAGTCGGGCTGAGTTACACACCTTAAAACTCATCAAGCTGAGTACTTCGAGAACAAACTTACCAATATCACAACCAATGTGATTATTCGAACACACGAATAGCTTGGCAATCTGTGAATATCTTGATCACTTTGAACTGAAAAACAGTGATTCAAGAATCGTAACACATACGGTGAGGTGAGGTTTGGCTCTGCAACACTTAGTTGTTTTTGGTTCTGAGTCGTAGTCGTAGTCGTACCTCTAAACTTATAAGAAGATAAGTATTTATAATCATGTTGCTACGGTTCCTAACAAACTGGACTAATCCTAATTTGCAAACTAACTATCAGATAACTCGGAATCGTGAATCTTGAATCTTCTTATCTTGAGTCTTCAATCTTCAATCTTGATTCTGGAATCTTCTTATTCATGCCGTAGATATAGAGAGTAAAAGGAATTTAAAACATATTTAAATTCTCTTTAAACTGATTTCTTTAGTCGGGCTGAGTTACACACCTTAAAACTCATCAAGCTGAGTCCTTCGACAACAAACTTACCAATATCACAACCAATGTGATTATTCGAACCCACGAATAGCTTGGCAATCTGTGAATATCTTGATCACTTTGAACTGAAAAACAGTGATTCAAGAATCGTAACACATACGGCGAGGTGAGGTTTGGCTGTGCAACACTTAGTTGTTTTTGGTTCTGAGTCGTAGTCGTAGTCGTACCTCTAAACTTATAAGAAGATAAGTATTTATAATCATGTTGCTACGGTTCCTAACAAACTGGACTAATCCTAATTTGCTAACTAACTATCAGATAACTCGGAATCGTGAATCTTGAATATTCTTATCTTGAGTCTTCAATCTTCAATCTTGATTCTGGAATCTTCTTATCCATGCCGTAGATATAGAGAGTAAAAGGAATTTAAAACATATTTAAATTCTCTTAAAACTGACTTCTTTAGTCAGGCTGAGTTACACACCTTAAAACTCATCAAGCTGAGTCCTTCGAGAACAAACTTACCAATATCACAACCAATGTGATTATTCGTACACACGAATAGCTTGGCAATCTGTGAATATCTTGATCACTTTGAACTGAAAAACAGTGATTCAAGAATCGTAACACATACGGTGAGGTGAGGTTTGGCTCTGAAACACGTAGTTGTTTTTGGTTCTAAGTCGTAGTCGTAGTCGTACCTCTAAACTTATAAGAAGATAAGTATTTATAATCATGTTGCTACGGTTCCTAACAAACTGGACTAATCCTAATTTGCAAACTAACTATCAGATAACTCGGAATCGTGAATCTTGAATCTTCTTATCTTGAGTCTTCAATCTTCAATCTTGATTCTGGAATCTTCTTATCCATGCCGTAGATATAGAGAGTAAAAGGAATTTAAAACATATTTAAATTCTCTTTAAACTGACTTCTTTAGTCGGGCTGAGTTACGCACCTTAAAACTCATCAAGCTGAGTCCTTCGAGAACAAACTTACCAATATCACAACCAATGTGATTATTCGAACACACGAATAGCTTGGAAATCTGTGAATATCTTGATCACTTTGAACTGAAAAACAGTGATTCAAGAATCGTAACACATACGGTGAGGTGAGGTTTGGCTCTGCAACACTTAGTTGTTTTTGGTTATGAGTCGTAGTCGTAGTCGTACCTCTAAACTTATAAGAAGATAAGTATTTATAATCATGTTGCTACGGTTCCTAACAAACTGGACTAATCCTAATTTGCAAACTAACTATCAGATAACTCGGAATCGTGAATCTTGAGTCTTCTTATCTTGAGTCTTCAATCTTCAATCTTGATTCTGGAATCTTCTTATCCATGCCGTAGATATAGAGAGTAAAAGGAATTTATAACATATTTAAATTCTCTTTAAACTGACTTCTTTAGTCGGGCTGAGTTACGCACCTTAAAACTCATCAAGCTGAGTCCTTCGAGAACAAACTTACCAATATCACAACCAATGTGATTATTCGAACACACGAATAGCTTGGAAATCTGTGAATATCTTGATCACTTTGAACTGAAAAACAGTGATTCAAGAATCGTAACACATACGGCGAGGTGAGGTTTGGCTCTGCAACACTTAGTTGTTTTTGGTTCTGAGTCGTAGTCGTAGTCGTACCTCTAAACTTATAAGAAGATAAGTATTTATAATCATGTTGCTACGGTTCCTAACAAACTGGACTAATCCTAATTTGCTAACTAACTATCACATACTTCAGAATCGTGAATCTTGAATATTCTTATCTTGAGTCTTCAATCTTCAACCTTGATTCTGGAATCTTCTTATCCATGCCGTAGATATAGAGAGTAAAAGGAATTTAAAACATATTTAAATTCTCTTTAAACTGACTTCTTTAGTCGGGCTGAGTTACACACCTTAAAACTCATCAAGCTGAGTCCTTCGAGAACAAACTTACCAATATCACAACCAATGTGATTATTCGAACACACGAATAGCTTGGCAATCTGTGAATATCTTGATCACTTTGAACTGAAAAACAGTGATTCAAGAATCGTAACACATACGGTGAGGTGAGGTTTGGCTCTGAAACACTTAGTTGTTTTTGGTTCTGAGTCGTAGTCGTAGTCGTACCTCTAAACTTATAAGAAGATAAGTATTTATAATCATGTTGCTACGGTTCCTAACAAACTGGACTAATCCTAATTTGCAAACTAACTATCAGATAACTCGGAATCGTGAATCTTGAATATTCTTATCTTGAGTCTTCAATCTTCAATCTTGATTCTGGAATCTTCTTATCCATGCCGTAGATATAGAGAGTAAAAGGAATTTAAAACATATTTAAATTCTCTTTAAACTGACTTCTTTAGTCGGGCTGAGTTACACACCTTAAAACTCATCAAGCTGAGTCCTTCGAGAACAAACTTACCAATATCACAACCAATGTGATTATTCGAACACACGAATAGCTTGGCAATCTGTGAATATCTTGATCACTTTGAACTGAAAAACAGTGATTCAAGAATCGTAACACATACGGTGAGGTGAGGTTTGGCTCTGCAACACTTAGTTGTTTTTGGTTCTGAGTCGTAGTCGTAGTCGTACCTCTAAACTTATAAGAAGATAAGTATTTATAATCATGTTGCTACGGTTCCTAACAAACTGGACTAATCCTAATTTGCAAACTAACTATCAGATAACTCGGAATCGTGAATCTTGAATCTTCTTATCTTGAGTCTTCAATCTTCAATCTTGATTCTGGAATCTTCTTATTCATGCCGTAGATATAGAGAGTAAAAGGAATTTAAAACATATTTAAATTCTCTTTAAACTGATTTCTTTAGTCGGGCTGAGTTACACACCTTAAAACTCATCAAGCTGAGTCCTTCGACAACAAACTTACCAATATCACAACCAATGTGATTATTCGAACCCACGAATAGCTTGGCAATCTGTGAATATCTTGATCACTTTGAACTGAAAAACAGTGATTCAAGAATCGTAACACATACGGCGAGGTGAGGTTTGGCTCTGCAACACTTAGTTGTTTTTGGTTCTGAGTCGTAGTCGTAGTCGTACCTCTAAACTTATAAGAAGATAAGTATTTATAATCATGTTGCTACGGTTCCTAACAAACTGGACTAATCCTAATTTGCTAACTAACTATCAGATAACTCGGAATCGTGAATCTTGAATATTCTTATCTTGAGTCTTCAATCTTCAATCTTGATTCTGGAATCTTCTTATCCATGCCGTAGATATAGAGAGTAAAAGGAATTTAAAACATATTTAAATTCTCTTAAAACTGACTTCTTTAGTCAGGCTGAGTTACACACCTTAAAACTCATCAAGCTGAGTCCTTCGAGAACAAACTTACCAATATCACAACCAATGTGATTATTCGTACACACGAATAGCTTGGCAATCTGTGAATATCTTGATCACTTTGAACTGAAAAACAGTGATTCAAGAATCGTAACACATACGGTGAGGTGAGGTTTGTCTCTGAAACACTTAGTTGTTTTTGGTTCTGAGTCGTAGTCGTAGTCGTACCTCTAAACTTATAAGAAGATAAGTATTTATAATCATGTTGCTACGGTTCCTAACAAACTGGACTAATCCTAATTTGCAAACTAACTATCAGATAACTCGGAATCGTGAATCTTGAATCTTCTTATCTTGAGTCTTCAATCTTCAATCTTGATTCTGGAATCTTCTTATCCATGCCGTAGATATAGAGAGTAAAAGGAATTTAAAACATATTTAAATTCTCTTTAAACTGATTTCTTTAGTCGGGCTGAGTTACACACCTTAAAACTGATCAAGCTGAGTCCTTCGAGAACAAACTTACCAATATCACAACCAATGTGATTATTCGAACACACGAATAGCTTGACAATCTGTGAATATCTTGATCACTTTGAACTGAAAAACAGTGATTCAAGAATCGTAACACATACGGTGAGGTGAGGTTTGGCTCTGAAACACTTAGTTGTTTTTGGTTCTGAGTCGTAGTCGTAGTCGTACCTCTAAACTTATAAGAAGATAAGTATTTATAATCATGTTGCTACGGTTCCTAACAAACTGGACTAATCCTAATTTGCAAACTAACTATCAGATAACTCGGAATCGTGAATCTTGAATCTTCTTATCTTGAGTCTTCAATCTTCAATCTTGATTCTGGAATCTTCTTATCCATGCCGTAGATATAGAGAGTAAAAGGAATTTAAAACATATTTAAATTCTCTTTAAACTGATTTCTTTAGTCGGGCTGAGTTACACACCTTAAAACTGATCAAGCTGAGTCCTTCGAGAACAAACTTACCAATATCACAACCAATGTGATTATTCGAACACACGAATAGCTTGGCAATCTATGAATATCTTGATCACTTTGAACTGAAAAACAGTGATTCAAGAATCGTAACACATACGGTGAGGTAAGGTTTGGCTCTGCAACACTTAGTTGTTTTTGGTTATGAGTCGTAGTCGTAGTCGTACCTCTAAACTTATAAGAAGATAAGTATTTATAATCATGTTGCTACGGTTCCTAACAAACTGGACTAATCCTAATTTGCAAACTAACTAACAGATAACTCGGAATCGTGAATCTTGAATATTCTTATCTTGACTCTTCAATCTTCAATCTTGATTCTGGAATCTTCTTATCCATGCCGTAGATATAGAGAGTAAAAGGAATTTAAAACATATTTAAATTCTCTTTAAATTGACTTCTTTAGTCGGGCTGAGTTACACACCTTAAAACTCATCAAGCTGAGTCCTTCGAGAACAAACTTACCAATATCACAACCAATGTTATTATTCGAACACACGAATAGCTTGGCAATCTGTGAATATCTTGATCACTTTGAACTGAAAAACAGTGATTCAAGAATCGTAACACATACGGTGAGGTGAGGTTTGACTCTGCAACACTTAGTTGTTTTTGGTTATGAGTCGTAGTCGTAGTCGTACCTCTAAACTTATAAGAAGATAAGTATTTATAATCATGTTGCTACGGTTCCTAACAAACTGGACTAATCCTAATTTGCAAACTAACTATCAGATAACTCGGAATCGTGAATCTTGAGTCTTCTTATCTTGAGTCTTCAATCTTCAATCTTGATTCTGGAATCTTCTTATCCATGCCGTAGATATAGAGAGTAAAAGGAATTTAAAACATATTTAAATTCTCTTTAAACTGACTTCTTTAGTCGGGCTGAGTTACGCACCTTAAAACTCATCAAGCTGAGTCCTTCGAGAACAAACTTACCAATATCACAACCAATGTGATTATTCGAACACACGAATAGCTTGGAAATCTGTGAATATCTTGATCACTTTGAACTGAAAAACAGTGATTCAAGAATCGTAACACATACGGCGAGGTGAGGTTTGGCTCTGCAACACTTAGTTGTTTTTGGTTCTGAGTCGTAGTCGTAGTCGTACCTCTAAACTTATAAGAAGATAAGTATTTATAATCATGTTGCTACGGTTCCTAACAAACTGGACTAATCCTAATTTGCTAACTAACTATCAGATACTTCAGAATCGTGAATCTTGAATATTCTTATCTTGAGTCTTCAATCTTCAATCTTGATTCTGGAATCTTCTTATCCATGCCGTAGATATAGAGAGTAAAAGGAATTTAAAACATATTTAAATTCTCTTTAAACTGACTTCTTTAGTCGGGCTGAGTTACACACCTTAAAACTCATCAAGCCGAGTCCTTCGAGAACAAACTTACCAATATCACAACCAATGTGATTATTCGAACACAGGAATAGCTTGGCAATCTGTGAATATCTTGATCACTTTGAACTGAAAAACAGTGATTCAAGAATCGTAACACATACGGTGAGGTGAGGTTTGGCTCTGAAACACTTAGTTGTTTTTGGTTCTGAGTCGTAGTCGTAGTCGTACCTCTAAACTTATAAGAAGATAAGTATTTATAATCATGTTGCTACGGTTCCTAACAAACTGGACTAATCCTAATTTGCAAACTAACTATCAGATAACTCGGAATCGTGAATCTTGAATATTCTTATCTTGAGTCTTCAATCTTCAATCTTGATTCTGGAATCTTCTTATCCATGCCGTAGATATAGAGAGTAAAAGGAATTTAAAACATATTTAAATTCTCTTTAAACTGACTTCTTTAGTCGGGCTGAGTTACACACCTTAAAACTCATCAAGCTGAGTCCTTCGAGAACAAACTTACCAATATCACAACCAATGTGATTATTCGAACACACGAATAGCTTGGCAATCTGTGAATATCTTGATCACTTTGAACTGAAAAACAGTGATTCAAGAATCGTAACACATACGGTGAGGTGAGGTTTGGCTCTGCAACACTTAGTTGTTTTTGGTTCTGAGTCGTAGTCGTAGTCGTACCTCTAAACTTATAAGAAGATAAGTATTTATAATCATGTTGCTACGGTTCCTAACAAACTGGACTAATCCTAATTTGCAAACTAACTATCAGATAACTCGGAATCGTGAATCTTGAATCTTCTTATCTTGAGTCTTCAATCTTCAATCTTGATTCTGGAATCTTCTTATTCATGCCGTAGATATAGAGAGTAAAAGGAATTTAAAACATATTTAAATTCTCTTTAAACTGATTTCTTTAGTCGGGCTGAGTTACACACCTTAAAACTCATCAAGCTGAGTCCTTCGACAACAAACTTACCAATATCACAACCAATGTGATTATTCGAACCCACGAATAGCTTGGCAATCTGTGAATATCTTGATCACTTTGAACTGAAAGACAGTGATTCAAGAATCGTAACACATACGGTGAGGTGAGGTTTGGCTCTGCAACACTTAGTTGTTTTTGGTTCTGAGTCGTAGTCGTAGTCGTACCTCTAAACTTATAAGAAGATAAGTATTTATAATCATGTTGCTACGGTTCCTAACAAACTGGACTAATCCTAATGTGCAAACTAACTATCAGATAACTTGGAATCGTGAATCTTGAATCTTCTTATCTTGAGTCTTCAATCTTCAATCTTGATTCTGGAATCTTCTAATACATGCCGTAGATATAGAGAGTAAAAGGAATTTAAAACATATTTAAATTCTCTTAAAACTGACTTCTTTAGTCGGGTTGAGTTACACACCTTAAAACTCATCAAGCTGAGTCCTTCGAGAACAAACTTACCAATATCACAACCAATGTGATTATTCGAACACACGAATAGCTTGGTAATCTGTGAATATCTTGATCACTTTGAACTGAAAAACAGTGATTCAAGAATCGTAACACATACGGTGAGGTGAGGTTTGCTTCTGCAACACTTAGTTGTTTTTGGTTCTGAGTCGTAGTCGTAGTCGTACCTCTAAACTTAAGAGAAGATAAATATTTATAATCATGTTGCTACGGTTCCTAACAAACTGGACTAATCCTAATTTCCAAACTAACTATCAGATAACTCGGAATCGTGAATCTTGAATCTTCTTATCTTGAGTCTTCAATCTTCAATCTTGATTCTGGAATCTTCTTATCCATGCCGTAGATATAGAGAGTAAAAGGAATTTAAAACATATTTAAATTCTCTTTAAACTGACTTATTTAGTCGGGCTGAGTTACACACCTTAAAACTCATCAAGCTGAGTCCTTCGAGAACAAACTTACCAATATCACAACCAATGTGATTATTCGAACACACGAATAGCTTGGCAATCTGTGAATATCTTGATCACTTTGAACTGAAAAACAGTGATTCAAGAAACGTAACACATATGGTGAGGTGAGGTTTGGCTCTGCAACACTTAGTTGTTTTTGGTTCTGAGTCGTAGTCGTAGTCGTACCTCTAAACTTATAAGAAGATAAGTATTTATAATCATGTTGCTACGGTTCCTAACAAACTGGACTAATCCTAATTTGCAAACTAACTATCAGATAACTCGGAATCGTGAATCTTGAATCTTCTTATCTTGAGTCTTCAATCTTCAATCTTGATTCTGGAATCTTCTTATCCATGCCGTAGATATAAAGAGTAAAAGGAATTTAAAACATATTTAAATTCTCTTTAAACTGATTTCTTTAGTCGGGCTGAGTTACACACCTTAAAACTCATCAAGCTGAGTCCTTCGACAACAAACTTACAAATATCACAACCAATGTGATTATTCGAACACACGAATAGCTTGGCAATCTGTGAATATCTTGATCACTTTGAACTGAAAAACAGTGATTCAAGAATCGTAACACATACGGTGAGGTGAGGTTTGGCTCTGCAACACTTAGTTGTTTTTGGTTCTGAGTCGTAGTCGTAGTCGTACCTCTAAACTTATAAGAAGATAAGTATTTATAATCATGTTGCTACGGTTCCTAACAAACTGGACTAATCCTAATGTGCAAACTAACTATCAGATAACTTGGAATCGTGAATCTTGAATCTTCTTATCTTGAGTCTTCAATCTTAAATCTTGATTCTGGAATCTTCTAATACATGCCGTAGATATAGAGAGTAAAAGGAATTTAAAACATATTTAAATTCTCTTAAAACTGACTTCTTTAGTCGGGTTGAGTTACACACCTTAAAACTCATCAAGCTGAGTCCTTCGAGAACAAACTTACCAATATCACAACCAATGTGATTATTCAAACACACGAATAGCTTGGCAATCTGTGAATATCTTGATCACTTTGAACTGAAAAACAGTGATTCAAGAATCGTAACACATACGGTGAGGTGAGGTTTGCTTCTGCAACACTTAGTTGTTTTTGGTTCTGAGTCGTAGTCGTAGTCGTACCTCTAAACTTAAGAGAAGATAAATATTTATAATCATGTTGCTACGATTCCTAACAAACTGGACTAATCCTAATTTCCAAACTAACTATCAGATAACTCGGAATCGTGAATCTTGAATCTTCTTATCTTGAGTCTTCAATCTTCAATCTTGATTCTGGAATCTTCTTATCCATGCCGTAGATATTGAGAGTAAAAGGAATTTAAAACATATTTAAATTCTCTTTAAACTGACTTCTTTAGTCGGGCTGAGTTACACACCTTAAAACTCATCAAGCTGAGTCCTTCGAGAACAAACTTACCAATATCACAACCAATGTGATTATTCGAACACACGAATAGCTTGGCAATCTGTGAATATCTTGATCACTTTGAACTGAAAAACAGTGATTCAAGAATCGTAACACATACGGTGAGGTGAGGTTTGGCTCTGCAACACAGTTGTTTTTGGTTCTGAGTCGTAGTCGTAGTCGTACCTCTAAACTTATAAGAAGATAAGTATTTATAATCATGTTGCTACGGTTCCTAACAAACTGGACTAATCCTAATTTGCAAACTAACTATCAGATAACTCGGAATCGTGAATCTTGAATCTTCTTATCTTGAGTCTTCAATCTTGATTCTGGAATCTTCTTATCCATGCCGTAGATATAGAGAGTAAAAGGAATTTAAAACATATTTAAATTCTCTTTAAACTGATTTCTTTAGTCGGGCTGACTTACACACCTTAAAACTCATCAAGCTGAGTCCTTCGAGAACAAACTTACCAATATCACAACCAATGTGATTATTCGAACACACGAATAGCTTGGCAATCTGTGAATATCTTGATCACTTTGAACTGAAAAACAGTGATTCAAGAATCGTAACACATACGGTGAGGTGAGGTTTGGCTCTGCAACACTTAGTTGTTTTTGGTTCTGAGTCGTAGTCGTAGTCGTACCTCTAAACTTATAAGAAGATAAGTATTTATAATCATGTTGCTACGGTTCCTAACAAACTGGACTAATCCTAATGTGCAAACTAACTATCAGATAACTTGGAATCGTGAATCTTGAATCTTCTTATCTTGAGTCTTCAATCTTCAATCTTGATTCTGGAATCTTCTAATACATGCCGTAGATATAGAGAGTAAAAGAAATTTAAAACATATTTAAATTCTCTTAAAACTGACTTCTTTAGTCGGGTTGAGTTACACACCTTAAAACTCATCAAGCTGAGTCCTTCGAGAACAAACTTACCAATATCACAACCAATGTGATTATTCGAACACACGAATAGCTTGGCAATCTGTGAATATCTTGATCACTTTGAACTGAAAAACAGTGATTCAAGAATCGTAACACATACGGTGAGGTGAAGTTTGGCTCTGCAACACTTAGTTGTTTTTGGTTCTGAGTCGTAGTCGTAGTCGTACCTCTAAACTTATAAGAAGATAAGTATTTATAATCATGTTGCTACGGTTCCTAACAAACTGGACTAATTCTAATTTGCAAACTAACTATCAGATAACTCGGAATCGTGAATCTTGAATCTTCTTATCTTGAGTCTTCAATCTTCAATCTTGATTCTGGAATCTTCTTATCCATGCCGTAGATATAGAGAGTAAAAGGAATTTAAAACATATTTAAATTCTCTTTAAACTGATTTCTTTAGTCGGGCTGAGTTACACACCTTAAAACTCATCAAGCTGAGTCCTTCGACAACAAACTTACCAATATCACAACCAATGTGATTATTCGAACACACGAATAGCTTGGCAATCTGTGAATATCTTGATCACTTTGAACTGAAAAACAGTGATTCAAGAATCGTAACACATACGGTGAGGTGAGGTTTGGCTCTGCAACACTTAGTTGTTTTTGGTTCTGAGTCGTAGTCGTAGTCGTACCTCTAAACTTATAAGAAGATAAGTATTTATAATCATGTTGCTACGGTTCCTAACAAACTGGACTAATCCTAATGTGCAAACTAACTATCAGATAACTTGGAATCGTGAATCTTGAATCTTCTTATCTTGAGTCTTCAATCTTCAATCTTGATTCTGGAATCTTCTAATACATGCCGTAGATATAGAGAGTAAAAGGAATTTAAAACATATTTAAATTCTCTTAAAACTGACTTCTTTAGTCGGGTTGAGTTACACACCTTAAAACTCATCAAGCTGAGTCCTTCGAGAACAAACTTACCAATATCACAACCAATGTGATTATTCAAACACACGAATAGCTTGGCAATCTGTGAATATCTTGATCACTTTGAACTGAAAAACAGTGATTCAAGAATCGTAACACATACGGTGAGGTGAGGTTTGCTTCTGCAACACTTAGTTGTTTTTGGTTCTGAGTCGTAGTCGTAGTCGTACCTCTAAACTTAAGAGAAGATAAATATTTATAATCATGTTGCTACGGTTCCTAACAAACTGGACTAATCCTAATTTCCAAACTAACTATCAGATAACTCGGAATCGTGAATCTTGAATCTTCTTATCTTGAGTCTTCAATCTTCAATCTTGATTCTGGAATCTTCTTATCCATGCCGTAGATATAGAGAGTAAAAGGAATTTAAAACATATTTAAATTCTCTTTAAACTGACTTCTTTAGTCGGGCTGAGTTACACACCTTAAAACTCATCAAGCTGAGTCCTTCGAGAACAAACTTACCAATATCACAACCAATGTGATTATTCGAACACACGAATAGCTTGGCAATCTGTGAATATCTTGATCACTTTGAACTGAAAAACAGTGATTCAAGAAACGTAACACATACGGTGAGGTGAGGTTTGGCTCTGCAACACTTAGTTGTTTTTGGTTCTGAGTCGTAGTCGTAGTCGTACCTCTAAACTTATAAGAAGATAAGTATTTATAATCATGTTGCTACGGTTCCTAACAAACTGGACTAATCCTAATTTGCAAACTAACTATCAGATAACTCGGAATCGTGAATCTTGAATCTTCTTATCTTGAGTCTTCAATCTTCAATCTTGATTCTGGAATCTTCTTATCCATGCCGTAGATATAGAGAGTAAAAGGAATTTAAAACATATTTAACTTCTCTTTAAACTGATTTCTTTAGTCGGGCTGAGTTACACACCTTAAAACTCATCAAGCTGAGTCCTTCGACAACAAACTTACCAATATCACAACCAATGTGATTATTCGAACACACGAATAGCTTGGAAATCTGTGAATATCTTGATCACTTTGAACTGAAAAACAGTGATTCAAGAATCGTAACACATACGGTGAGGTGAGGTTTGGCTCTGCAACACTTAGTTGTTTTTGGTTCTGAGTCGTAGTCGTAGTCGTACCTCTAAACTTATAAGAAGATAAGTATTTATAATCATGTTGCTACGGTTCCTAACAAACTGGACTAATCCTAATGTGCAAACTAACTATCAGATAACTTGGAATCGTGAATCTTGAATCTTCTTATCTTGAGTCTTCAATCTTCAATCTTGATTCTGGAATCTTCTAATACATGCCGTAGATATAGAGAGTAAAAGGAATTTAAAACATATTTAAATTCTCTTAAAACTGACTTCTTTAGTCGGGTTGAGTTACACACCTTAAAACTCATCAAGCTGAGTCCTTCGAGAACAAACTTACCAATATCACAACCAATGTGATTATTCAAACACACGAATAGCTTGGCAATCTGTGAATATCTTGATCACTTTGAACTGAAAAACAGTGATTCAAGAATCGTAACACATACGGTGAGGTGAGGTTTGCTTCTGCAACACTTAGTTGTTTTTGGTTCTGAGTCGTAGTCGTAGTCGTACCTCTAAACTTAAGAGAAGATAAATATTTATAATCATGTTGCTACGGTTCCTAACAAACTGGACTAATCCTAATTTCCAAACTAACTATCAGATAACTCGGAATCGTGAATCTTGAATCTTCTTATCTTGAGTCTTCAATCTTCAATCTTGATTCTGGAATCTTCTTATCCATGCCGTAGATATAGAGAGTAAAAGGAATTTAAAACATATTTAAATTCTCTTTAAACTGACTTCTTTAGTCGGGCTGAGTTACACACCTTAAAACTCATCAAGCTGAGTCCTTCGAGAACAAACTTACCAATATCACAACCAATGTGATTATTCGAACACACGAATAGCTTGGCAATCTGTGAATATCTTGATCACTTTGAACTGAAAAACAGTGATTCAAGAATCGTAACACATACGGTGAGGTGAGGTTTGGCTCTGCAACACTTAGTTGTTTTTGGTTCTGAGTCGTAGTCGTAGTCGTACCTCTAAACTTATAAGAAGATAAGTATTTATAATCATGTTGCTACGGTTCCTAACAAACTGGACTAATCCTAATTTGCAAACTAACTATCAGATAACTCGGAATCGTGAATCTTGAATCTTCTTATCTTGAGTCTTCAATCTTGATTCTGGAATCTTCTTATCCATGCCGTAGATATAGAGAGTAAAAGGAATTTAAAACATATTTAAATTCTCTTTAAACTGATTTCTTTAGTCGGGCTGAGTTACACACCTTAAAACTCATCAAGCTGAGTCCTTCGAGAACAAACATACCAATATCACAACCAATGTGATTATTCGAACACACGAATAGCTTGGCAATCTGTGAATATCTTGATCACTTTGAACTGAAAAACAGTGATTCAAGAATCGTAACACATACGGTGAGGTGAGGTTTGGCTCTGCAACACTTAGTTGTTTTTGGTTCTGAGTCGTAGTCGTAGTCGTACCTCTAAACTTATAAGAAGATAAGTATTTATAATCATGTTGCTACGGTTCCTAACAAACTGGACTAATCCTAATGTGCAAACTAACTATCAGATAACTTGGAATCGTGAATCTTGAATCTTCTTATCTTGAGTCTTCAATCTTCAATCTTGATTCTGGAATCTTCTAATACATGCCGTAGATATAGAGAGTAAAAGGAATTTAAAACATATTTAAATTCTCTTAAAACTGACTTCTTTAGTCCGGTTGAGTTACACACCTTAAAACTCATCAAGCTGAGTCCTTCGAGAACAAACTTACCAATATCACAACCAATGTGATTATTCGAACACACGAATAGCTTGGCAATCTGTGAATATCTTGATCACTTTGAACTGAAAAACAGTGATTCAAGAATCGTAACACATACGGTGAGGTGAGGTTTGGCTCTGCAACACTTAGTTGTTTTTGGTTCTGAGTCGTAGTCGTAGTCGTACCTCTAAACTTATAAGAAGATAAGTATTTATAATCATGTTGCTACGGTTCCTAACAAACTGGACTAATTCTAATTTGCAAACTAACTATCAGATAACTCGGAATCGTGAATCTTGAATCTTCTTATCTTGAGTCTTCAATCTTCAATCTTGATTCTGGAATCTTCTTATCCATGCCGTAGATATAGAGAGTAAAAGGAATTTAAAACATATTTAAATTCTCTTTAAACTGATTTCTTTAGTCGGGCTGAGTTACACACCTTAAAACTCATCAAGCTGAGTCCTTCGAGAACAAACTTACCAATATCACAACCAATGTGATTAAAAACACACGAATAGCTTGGCAATCTGTGAATATCTTGATCACTTTGAACTGAAAAACAGTGATTCAAGAATCGTAACACATACGGTGAGGTGAGGTTTGGCTCTGCAACACTTAGTTGTTTTTGGTTCTGAGTCGTAGTCGTAGTCGTACCTCTAAACTTATAAGAAGATAAGTATTTATAATCATGTTGCTACGGTTCCTAACAAACTGGACTAATCCTAATGTGCAAACTAACTATCAGATAACTTGGAATCGTGAATCTTGAATCTTCTTATCTTGAGTCTTCAATCTTCAATCTTGATTCTGGAATCTTCTAATACATGCCGTAGATATAGAGAGTAAAAGGAATTTAAAACATATTTAAATTCTCTTAAAACTGACTTCTTTAGTCGGGTTGAGTTACACACCTTAAAACTCATCAAGCTGAGTCCTTCGAGAACAAACTTACCAATATCACAACCAATGTGATTATTCGAACACACGAATAGCTTGGCAATCTGTGAATATCTTGATCACTTTGAACTGAAAAACAGTGATTCAAGAATCGTAACACATACGGTGAGGTGAGGTTTGCTTCTGCAACACTTAGTTGTTTTTGGTTCTGAGTCGTAGTCGTAGTCGTACCTCTAAACTTAAGAGAAGATAAGTATTTATAATCATGTTGCTACGGTTCCTAACAAACTGGACTAATCCTAATTTGCAAACTAACTATCAGATAACTCGGAATCGTGAATCTTGAATCTTCTTATCTTGAGTCTTCAATCTTCAATCTTGATTCTGGAATCTTCTTATCCATGCCGTAGATATAGAGAGTAAAAGGAATTTAAAACATATTTAAATTCTCTTTAAACTGATTTCTTTAGTCGGGCTGAGTTACACACCTTAAAACTCATCAAGCTGAGTCCTTCGACAACAAACTTACCAATATCACAACCAATGTGATTATTCGAACACACGAATAGCTTGGCAATCTGTGAATATCTTGATCACTTTGAACTGAAAAACAGTGATTCAAGAATCGTAACACATACGGTGAGGTGAGGTTTGGCTCTGCAACACTTAGTTGTTTTTGGTTCTGAGTCGTAGTCGTAGTCGTACCTCTAAACTTATAAGAAGATAAGTATTTATAATCATGTTGCTACGGTTCCTAACAAACTGGACTAATCCTAATGTGCAAACTAACTATCAGATAACTTGGAATCGTGAATCTTGAATCTTCTTATCTTGAGTCTTCAATCTTCAATCTTGATTCTGGAATCTTCTAATACATGCCGTAGATATAGAGAGTAAAAGGAATTTAAAACATATTTAAATTCTCTTAAAACTGACTTCTTTAGTCGGGTTGAGTTACACACCTTAAAACTCATCAAGCTGAGTCCTTCGAGAACAAACTTACCAATATCACAACCAATGTGATTATTCAAACACACGAATAGCTTGGCAATCTGTGAATATCTTGATCACTTTGAACTGAAAAACAGTGATTCAAGAATCGTAACACATACGGTGAGGTGAGGTTTGCTTCTGCAACACTTAGTTGTTTTTGGTTCTGAGTCGTAGTCGTAGTCGTACCTCTAAACTTAAGAGAAGATAAATATTTATAATCATGTTGCTACGGTTCCTAACAAACTGGACTAATCCTAATTTCCAAACTAACTATCAGATAACTCGGAATCGTGAATCTTGAATCTTCTTATCTTGAGTCTTCAATCTTCAATCTTGATTCTGGAATCTTCTTATCCATGCCGTAGATATAGAGAGTAAAAGGAATTTAAAACATATTTAAATTCTCTTTAAACTGACTTCTTTAGTCGGGCTGAGTTACACACCTTAAAACTCATCAAGCTGAGTCCTTCGAGAACAAACTTACCAATATCACAACCAATGTGATTATTCGAACACACGAATAGCTTGGCAATCTGTGAATATCTTGATCACTTTGAACTGAAAAACAGTGATTCAAGAATCGTAACACATACGGTGAGGTGAGGTTTGGCTCTGTAACACTTAGTTGTTTTTGGTTCTGAGTCGTAGTCGTAGTCGTACCTCTAAACTTATAAGAAGATAAGTATTTATAATCATGTTGCTACGGTTCCTAACAAACTAGACTAATCCTAATTTGCAAACTAACTATCAGATAACTCGGAATCGTGAATCTTGAATCTTCTTATCTTGAGTCTTCAATCTTGATTCTGGAATCTTCTTATCCATGCCGTAGATATAGTGAGTAAAAGGAATTTAAAACATATTTAAATTCTCTTTAAACTGATTTCTTTAGTCGGGCTGACTTACACACCTTAAAACTCATCAAGCTGAGTCTTTCGAGAACAAACTTACCAATATCACAACGAATGTGATTATTCGAACACACGAATAGCTTGGCAATCTGTGAATATCTTGATCACTTTGAACTGAAAAACAGTGATTCAAGAATCGTAACACATACGGTGAGGTGAGGTTTGGCTCTGCAACACTTAGTTGTTTTTGGTTCTGAGTCGTAGTCGTAGTCGTACCTCTAAACTTATAAGAAGATAAGTATTTATAATCATGTTGCTACGGTTCCTAACAAACTGGACTAATCCTAATGTGCAAACTAACTATCAGATAACTTGGAATCGTGAATCTTGAATCTTCTTATCTTGAGTCTTCAATCTTCAATCTTGATTCTGGAATCTTCTAATACATGCCGTAGATATAGAGAGTAAAAGGAATTTAAAACATATTTAAATTCTCTTAAAACTGACTTCTTTAGTCGGGTTGAGTTACACACCTTAAAACTCATCCAGCTGAGTCCTTCGAGAACAAACTTACCAATATCACAACCAATGTGATTATTCGAACACACGAATAGCTTGGCAATCTGTGAATATCTTGATCACTTTGAACTGAAAAACAGTGATTCAAGAATCGTAACACATACGGTGAGGTGAAGTTTGGCTCTGCAACACTTAGTTGTTTTTGGTTCTGAGTCGTAGTCGTAGTCGTACCTCTAAACTTATAAGAAGATAAGTATTTATAATCATGTTGCTACGGTTCCTAACAAACTGGACTAATTCTAATTTGCAAACTAACTATCAGATAACTCGGAATCGTGAATCTTGAATCTTCTTATCTTGAGTCTTCAATCTTCAATCTTGATTCTGGAATCTTCTTATCCATGCCGTAGATATAGAGAGTAAAAGGAATTTAAAACATATTTAAATTCTCTTTAAACTGATTTCTTTAGTCGGGCTGAGTTACACACCTTAAAACTCATCAAGCTGAGTCCTTCGAGAACAAACTTACCAATATCACAACCAATGTGATTAAAAACACACGAATAGCTTGGCAATCTGTGAATATCTTGATCACTTTGAACTGAAAAACAGTGATTCAAGAATCGTAACACATACGGTGAGGTGAGGTTTGGCTCTGCAACACTTAGTTGTTTTTGGTTCTGAGTCGTAGTCGTAATCGTACCTCTAAACTTATAAGAAGATAAGTATTTATAATCATGTTGCTACGGTTCCTAACAAACTGGACTAATCCTAATGTGCAAACTAACTATCAGATAACTTGGAATCGTGAATCTTGAATCTTCTTATCTTGAGTCTTCAATCTTCAATCTTGATTCTGGAATCTTCTAATACATGCCGTAGATATAGAGAGTAAAAGGAATTTAAAACATATTTAAATTCTCTTAAAACTGACTTCTTTAGTCGGGTTGAGTTACACACCTTAAAACTCATCAAGCTGAGTCCTTCGAGAACAAACTTACCAATATCACAACCAATGTGATTATTCGAACACACGAATAGCTTGGCAATCTGTGAATATCTTGATCACTTTGAACTGAAAAACAGTGATTCAAGAATCGTAACACATACGGTGAGGTGAGGTTTGCTTCTGCAACACTTAGTTGTTTTTGGTTATGAGTCGTAGTCGTAGTCGTACCTCTAAACTTAAGAGAAGATAAATATTTATAATCATGTTGCTACGGTTCCTAACAAACTGGACTAATCCTAATTTCCAAACTAACTATCAGATAACTCGGAATCGTGAATCTTGAATCTTCTTATCTTGAGTCTTCAATCTTCAATCTTGATTCTGGAATCTTCTTATCCATGCCTTAGATATAGAGAGTAAAAGGAATTTAAAACATATTTAAATTCTCTTTAAACTGACTTCTTTAGTCGGGCTGAGTTACACACCTTAAAACTCATCAAGCTGAGTCCTTCGAGAACAAACTTACCAATATCACAACCAATGTGATTATTCGAACACACGAATAGCTTGGCAATCTGTGAATATCTTGATCACTTTGAACTGAAAAACAGTGATTCAAGAATCGTAACACATACGGTGAGGTGAGGTTTGGCTCTGCAACACTTAGTTGTTTTTGGTTCTGAGTCGTAGTCGTAGTCGTACCTCTAAACTTATAAGAAGATAAGTATTTATAATCATGTTGCTACGGTTCCTAACAAACTGGACTAATCCTAATTTGCAAACGAACTATCAGATAACTTGGAATCGTGAATCTTGAATCTTCTTATCTTGAGTGTTCAATCTTCAATCTTGATTCTGGAATCTTCTAATACATGCCGTAGATATAGAGAGTAAAAGGAATTTAAAACATATTTAAATTCTCTTAAAACTGACTTCTTTAGTCGGGTTGAGTTACACACCTTAAAACTCATCAAGCTGAGTCCTTCGAGAACAAACTTACCAATATCACAACCAATGTGATTATTCAAACACACGAATAGCTTGGCAATCTGTGAATATCTTGATCACTTTGAACTGAAAAACAGTGATTCAAGAATCGTAACACATACGGTGAGGTGAGGTTTGGCTCTGCAACACTTAGTTGTTTTTGGTTCTGAGTCGTAGTCGTAGTCGTACCTCTAAACTTATAAGAAGATAAGTATTTATAATCATGTTGCTACGGTTCCTAACAAACTGGACTAATCCTAATTTGCAAACTAACTATCAGATAACTCGGAATCGTGAATCTTGAATCTTCTTATCTTGAGTCTTCAATCTTGATTCTGGAATCTTCTTATCCATGCCGTAGATATAGTGAGTAAAAGGAATTTAAAACATATTTAAATTCTCTTTAAACTGACTTCTTTAGTCGGGCTGAGTTACACACCTTAAAACTCATCAAGCTGAGTCCTTCGAGAACAAACTTACCAATATCACAACCAATGTGATTATTCGAACACACGAATAGCTTGGCAATCTGTGAATATCTTGATCACTTTGAACTGAAAAACAGTGATTCAAGAATCGTAACACATACGGTGAGGTGAGGTTTGGCTCTGCAACACTTAGTTGTTTTTGGTTCTGAGTCGTAGTCGTAGTCGTACCTCTAAACTTATAAGAAGATAAGTATTTATAATCATGTTGCTACGGTTCCTAACAAACTGGACTAATCCTAATTTGCAAACTAACTATCAGATAACTCGGAATCGTGAATCTTGAATCTTCTTATCTTGAGTCTTCAATCTTGATTCTGGAATCTTCTTATCCATGCCGTAGATATAGTGAGTAAAAGGAATTTAAAACATATTTAAATTCTCTTTAAACTGATTTCTTTAGTCGGGCTGACTTACACACCTTAAAACTCATCAAGCTGAGTCTTTCGAGAACAAACTTACCAATATCACAACCAATGTGATTATTCGAACACACGAATAGCTTGGCAATCTGTGAATATCTTGATCACTTTGAACTGAAAAACAGTGATTCAAGAATCGTAACACATACGGTGAGGTGAGGTTTGGCTCTGCAACACTTAGTTGTTTTTGGTTCTGAGTCGTAGTCGTAGTCGTACCTCTAAACTTATAAGAAGATAAGTATTTATAATCATGTTGCTACGGTTCCTAACAAACTGGACTAATCCTAATGTGCAAACTAACTATCAGATAACTTGGATTCGTGAATCTTGAATCTTCTTATCTTGAGTCTTCAATCTTCAATCTTGATTCTGGAATCTTCTAATACATGCCGTAGATATAGAGAGTAAAAGGAATTTAAAACATATTTAAATTCTCTTAAAACTGACTTCTTTAGTCGGGTTGAGTTACACACCTTAAAACTCATCAAGCTGAGTCCTTCGAGAACAAACTTACCAATATCACAACCAATGTGATTATTCGAACACACGAATAGCTTGGCAATCTGTGAATATCTTGATCACTTTGAACTGAAAAACAGTGATTCAAGAATCGTAACACATACGGTGAGGTGAAGTTTGGCTCTGCAACACTTAGTTGTTTTTGGTTCTGAGTCGTAGTCGTAGTCGTACCTCTAAACTTATAAGAAGATAAGTATTTATAATCATGTTGCTACGGTTCCTAACAAACTGGACTAATTCTAATTTGCAAACTAACTATCAGATAACTCGGAATCGTGAATCTTGAATCTTCTTATCTTGAGTCTTCAATCTTCAATCTTGATTCTGGAATCTTCTTATCCATGCCGTAGATATAGAGAGTAAAAGGAATTTAAAACATATTTAAATTCTCTTTAAACTGATTTCTTTAGTCGGGCTGAGTTACACACCTTAAAACTCATCAAGCTGAGTCCTTCGAGAACAAACTTACCAATATCACAACCAATGTGATTAAAAACACACGAATAGCTTGGCAATCTGTGAATATCTTGATCACTTTGAACTGAAAAACAGTGATTCAAGAATCGTAACACATACGGTGAGGTGAGGTTTGGCTCTGCAACACTTAGTTGTTTTTGGTTCTGAGTCGTAGTCGTAGTCGTACCTCTAAACTTATAAGAAGATAAGTATTTATAATCATGTTGCTACGGTTCCTAACAAACTGGACTAATCCTAATGTGCAAACTAACTATCAGATAACTTGGAATCGTGAATCTTGAATCTTCTTATCTTGAGTCTTCAATCTTCAATCTTGATTCTGGAATCTTCTAATACATGCCGTAGATATAGAGAGTAAAAGGAATTTAAAACATATTTAAATTCTCTTAAAACTGACTTCTTTAGTCGGGTTGAGTTACACACCTTAAAACTCATCAAGCTGAGTCCTTCGAGAACAAACTTACCAATATCACAACCAATGTGATTATTCGAACACACGAATAGCTTGGCAATCTGTGAATATCTTGATCACTTTGAACTGAAAAACAGTGATTCAAGAATCGTAACACATACGGTGAGGTGAGGTTTGCTTCTGCAACACTTAGTTGTTTTTGGTTATGAGTCGTAGTCGTAGTCGTACCTCTAAACTTAAGAGAAGATAAATATTTATAATCATGTTGTTACGGTTCCTAACAAACTGGACTAATCCTAATTTCCAAACTAACTATCAGATAACTCGGAATCGTGAATCTTGAATCTTCTTATCTTGAGTCTTCAATCTTCAATCTTGATTCTGGAATCTTCTTATCCATGCCTTAGATATAGAGAGTAAAAGGAATTTAAAACATATTTAAATTCTCTTTAAACTGACTTCTTTAGTCGGGCTGAGTTACACACCTTAAAACTCATCAAGCTGAGTCCTTCGAGAACAAACTTACCAATATCACAACCAATGTGATTATTCGAACACACGAATAGCTTGGCAATCTGTGAATATCTTGATCACTTTGAACTGAAAAACAGTGATTCAAGAATCGTAACACATACGGTGAGGTGAGGTTTGGCTCTGCAACACTTAGTTGTTTTTGGTTCTGAGTCGTAGTCGTAGTCGTACCTCTAAACTTATAAGAAGATAAGTATTTATAATCATGTTGCTACGGTTCCTAACAAACTGGACTAATCCTAATTTGCAAACTAACTATCAGATAACTTGGAATCGTGAATCTTGAATCTTCTTATCTTGAGTGTTCAATCTTCAATCTTGATTCTGGAATCTTCTAATACATGCCGTAGATATAGAGAGTAAAAGGAATTTAAAACATATTTAAATTCTCTTAAAACTGACTTCTTTAGTCGGGTTGAGTTACACACCTTAAAACTCATCAAGCTGAGTCCTTCGAGAACAAACTTACCAATATCACAACCAATGTGATTATTCGAACACACGAATAGCTTGGCAATCTGTGAATATCTTGATCACTTTGAACTGAAAAACAGTGATTCAAGAATCGTAACACATACGGTGAGGTGAAGTTTGGCTCTGCAACACTTAGTTGTTTTTGGTTCTGAGTCGTAGTCGTAGTCGTACCTCTAAACTTATAAGAAGATAAGTATTTATAATCATGTTGCTACGGTTCCTAACAAACTGGACTAATCCTAATGTGCAAACTAACTATCAGATAACTTGGAATCGTGAATCTTGAATCTTCTTATCTTGAGTCTTCAATCTTCAATCTTGATTCTGGAATCTTCTTATCCATGCCGTAGATATAGAGAGTAAAAGGAATTTAAAACATATTTAAATTCTCTTTAAACTGATTTCTTTAGTCGGGCTGAGTTACACACCTTAAAACTCATCAAGCTGAGTCCTTCGAGAACAAACTTACCAATATCACAACCAATGTGATTAAAAACACACGAATAGCTTGGCAATCTGTGAATATCTTGATCACTTTGAACTGAAAAACAGTGATTCAAGAATCGTAACACATACGGTGAGGTGAGGTTTGGCTCTGCAACACTTAGTTGTTTTTGGTTCTGAGTCGTAGTCGTAGTCGTACCTCTAAACTTATAAGAAGATAAGTATTTATAATCATGTTGCTACGGTTCCTAACAAACTGGACTAATCCTAATGTGCAAACTAACTATCAGATAACTTGGAATCGTGAATCTTGAATCTTCTTATCTTGATTCTTCAATCTTCAATCTTGATTCTGGAATCTTCTAATACATGCCGTAGATATAGAGAGTAAAAGCAATTTAAAACATATTTAAATTCTCTTAAAACTGACTTCTTTAGTCGGGTTGAGTTACACACCTTAAAACTCATCAAGCTGAGTCCTTCGAGAACAAACTTACCAATATCACAACCAATGTGATTATTCGAAAACACGAATAGCTTGGCAATCTGTGAATATCTTGATCACTTTGAACTGAAAAACAGTGATTCAAGAATCGTAACACATACGGTGAGGTGAGGTTTGCTTCTGCAACACTTAGTTGTTTTTGGTTCTGAGTCGTAGTCGTAGTCGTACCTCTAAACTTAAGAGAAGATAAATATTTATAATCATGTTGCTACGGTTCCTAACAAACTGGACTAATCCTAATTTCCAAACTAACTATCAGATAACTCGGAATCGTGAATCTTGAATCTTCTTATCTTGAGTCTTCAATCTTCAATCTTGATTCTGGAATCTTCTTATCCATGCCTTAGATATAGAGAGTAAAAGGAATTTAAAACATATTTAAATTCTCTTTAAACTGACTTCTTTAGTCGGGCTGAGTTACACACCTTAAAACTCATCAAGCTGAGTCCTTCGAGAACAAACTTACCAATATCACAACCAATGTGATTATTCGAACACACGAATAGCTTGGCAATCTGTGAATATCTTGATCACTTTGAACTGAAAAACAGTGATTCAAGAATCGTAACACATACGGTGAGGTGAGGTTTGGCTCTGCAACACTTAGTTGTTTTTGGTTCTGAGTCGTAGTCGTAGTCGTACCTCTAAACTTATAAGAAGATAAGTATTTATAATCATGTTGCTACGGTTCCTAACAAACTGGACTAATCCTAATTTGCAAACTAACTATCAGATAACTCGGAATCGTGAATCTTGAATCTTCTTATCTTGAGTCTTCAATCTTGATTCTAGAATCTTCTTATCCATGCCGTAGATATAGAGAGTAAAAGGAATTTAAAACATATTTAAATTCTCTTTAAACTGATTTCTTTAGTCGGGCTGAGTTACACACCTTAAAATTCATCAAGCTGAGTCCTTCGAGAACAAACTTACCAATATCACAACCAATGTGATTATTCGAACACACGAATAGCTTGGCAATCTGTGAATATCTTGATCACTTTGAACTGAAAAACAGTGATTCAAGAATCGTAACACATACGGTGAGGTGAGGTTTGGCTCTGCAACACTTAGTTGTTTTTGGTTCTGAGTCGTAGTCGTAGTCGTACCTCTAAACTTATAAGAAGATAAGTATTTATAATCATGTTGCTACGGTTCCTAACAAACTGGACTAATCCTAATTTGCAAACTAACTATCAGATAACTTGGAATCGTGAATCTTGAATCTTCTTATCTTGAGTCTTCAATCTTCAATCTTGATTCTGGAATCTTCTAATACATGCCGTAGATATAGAGAGTAAAAGGAATTTAAAACATATTTAAATTCTCTTAAAACTGACTTCTTTAGTCGGGTTGAGTTACGCACCTTAAAACTCATCAAGCTGAGTCCTTCGAGAACAAACTTACCAATATCACAACCAATGTGATTATTCGAACACACGAATAGCTTGGCAATCTGTGAATATCTTGATCACTTTGAACTGAAAAACAGTGATTCAAGAATCGTAACACATACGGTGAGGTGAAGTTTGGCTCTGCAACACTTAGTTGTTTTTGGTTCTGAGTCGTAGTCGTAGTCGTACCTCTAAACTTATAAGAAGATAAGTATTTATAATCATGTTGCTACGGTTCCTAACAAACTGGACTAATCCTAATTTGCTAACTAACTATCAGATAACTCGGAATCGTGAATCTTGAATATTCTTATCTTGAGTCTTCAATCTTCAATCTTGATTCTGGAATCTTCTTATCCATGCCGTAGATATAGAGAGTAAAAGGAATTTAAAACATATTTAAATTCTCTTTAAACTGATTTCTTTAGTCGGGCTGAGTTACACACCTTAAAACTCATCAAGCTGAGTCCTTCGAGAACAAACTTACCAATATCACAACCAATGTGATTATTCGAACACACGAATAACTTGGCAATCTGTGAATATCTTGATCACTTTGAACTGAAAAACAGTGATTCAAGAATCGTAACACATACGGTGAGGTGAGGTTTGGCTCTGCAACACTTAGTTGTTTTTGGTTCTGAGTCGTAGTCGTAGTCGTACCTCTAAACTTATAAGAAGATAAGTATTTATAATCATGTTGCTACGGTTCCTAACAAACTGGACTAATCCTAATGTGCAAACTAACTATCAGATAACTTGGAATCGTGAATCTTGAATCTTCTTATCTTGAGTCTTCAATCTTCAATCTTGATTCTGGAATCTTCTAATACATGCCGTAGATATAGAGAGTAAAAGGAATTTAAAACATATTTAAATTCTCTTAAAACTGACTTCTTTAGTCGGGTTGAGTTACACACCTTAAAACTCATCAAGCTGAGTCCTTCGAGAACAAAGTTACCAATATCACAACCAATGTGATTATTCGAACACACGAATAGCTTGGCAATCTGTGAATATCTTGATCACTTTGAACTGAAAAACAGTGATTCAAGAATCGTAACACATACGGTGAGGTGAGGTTTGCTTCTGCAACACTTAGTTGTTTTTGGTTCTGAGTCGTAGTCGTAGTCGTACCTCTAAACTTAAGATAAGATAAATATTTATAATCATGTTGCTACGGTTCCTAACAAACTGGACTAATCCTAATTTCCAAACTAACTATCAGATAACTCGGAATCGTGAATCTTGAATCTTCTTATCTTGAGTCTTCAATCTTCAATCTTGATTCTGGAATCTTATTATCCATGCCGTAGATATAGAGAGTAAAAGGAATTTAAAACATATTTAAATTCTCTTTAAACTGACTTCTTTAGTCGGGCTGAGTTACACACCTTAAAACTCATCAAGCTGAGTCCTTCGAGAACAAACTTACCAATATCACAACCAATGTGATTATTCGAACACACGAATAGCTTGGCAATCTGTGAATATCTTGATCACTTTGAACTGAAAAACAGTGATTCAAGAATCGTAACACATACGGTGAGGTGAGGTTTGGCTCTGCAACACTTAGTTGTTTTTGGTTCTTAGTCGTAGTCGTAGTCGTACCTCTAAACTTATAAGAAGATAAGTATTTATAATCATGTTGCTACGGTTCCTAACAAACTGGACTAATCCTAATTTGCAAACTAACTATCAGATAACTCGGAATCGTGAATCTTGAATCTTCTTATCTTGAGTCTTCAATCTTGATTCTGGAATCTTCTTATCCATGCCGTAGATATAGAGAGTAAAAGGAATTTAAAACATATTTAAATTCTCTTTAAACAGATTTCTTTAGTCGGGCTGAGTTACACACCTTAAAATTCATCAAGCTGAGTCCTTCGAGAACAAACTTACCAATATCACAACCAATGTGATTATTCGAACACACGAATAGCTTGGCAATCTGTGAATATCTTGATCACTTTGAACTGAAAAACAGTGATTCAAGAATCGTAACACATACGGTGAGGTGAGGTTTGGCTCTGCAACACTTAGTTGTTTTTGGTTCTGAGTCGTAGTCGTAGTCGTACCTCTAAACTTATAAGAAGATAAGTATTTATAATCATGTTGCTACGGTTCCTAACAAACTGGACTAATCCTAATTTGCAAACTAACTATCAGATAACTTGGAATCGTGAATCTTGAATCTTCTTATCTTGAGTCTTCAATCTTCAATCTTGATTCTGGAATCTTCTAATACATGCCGTAGATATAGAGAGTAAAAGGAATTTAAAACATATTTAAATTCTCTTAAAACTGACTTCTTTAGTCGGGTTGAGTTACACACCTTAAAACTCATCAAGCTGAGTCCTTCGAGAACAAACTTACCAATATCACAACCAATGTGATTATTCGAACACACGAATAGCTTGGCAATCTGTGAATATCTTGATAACTTTGAACTGAAAAACAGTGATTCAAGAATCGTAACACATACGGTGAGGTGAGGTTTGCTTCTGCAACACTTAGTTGTTTTTGGTTCTGAGTCGTAGTCGTAGTCGTACCTCTAAACTTAAGAGAAGATAAATATTTATAATCATGTTGCTACGGTTCCTAACAAACTGGACTAATCCTAATTTCCAAACTAACTATCAGATAACTCGGAATCGTGAATCTTGAATCTTCTTATCTTGAGTCTTCAATCTTCAATCTTGATTCTGGAATCTTCTTATCAATGCCGTAGATATAGAGAGTAAAAGGAATTTAAAACGTATTTAAATTCTCTTTAAACTGATTTCTTTAGTCGGGCTGAGTTACACACCTTAAAACTCATCAAGCTGAGTCCTTCGAGAACAAACTTACCAATATCACAACCAATGTGATTATTAGAACACATGAATAGCTTGGCAATCTGTGAATATCTTGATCACTTTGAACTGAAAAACAGTGATTCAAGAATCGTAACACATACGGTGAGGTGAGGTTTGGCTCTGCAACACTTAGTTGTTTTCGGTTCTGAGTCGTAGTCGTAGTCGTACCTCTAAACTTATAAGAAGATAAGTATTTATAATCATGTTGCTACGGTTCCTAACAAACTGGACTAATCCTAATTTGCAAACTAACTATCAGATAACTCGGAATCGTGAATCTTGAATATTCTTATCTTGACTCTTCAATCTTCAATCTTGATTCTGGAATCTTCTTATCCATGCCGTAGATATAGAGAGTAAAAGGAATTTAAAACATATTTAAATTCTCTTTAAACTGACTTCTTTAGTCGGGCTGAGTTACACACCTTAAAACTCATCAAGCTGAGTCCTTCGAGAACAAACTTACCAATATCACAACCAATGTGATTATTCGAACACACGAATAGCTTGGAAATCTGTGAATATCTTGATCACTTTGAACTGAAAAACAGTGATTCAAGAATCGTAACACATACGGCGAGGTGAGGTTTGGCTCTGCAACACTTAGTTGTTTTTTGTTCTGAGTCGTAGTCGTAGTCGTACCTCTAAACTTATAAGAAGATAAGTATTTATAATCATGTTGCTACGGTTCCTAACAAACTGGACTAATCCTAATTTGCAAACTAACTATCAGATAACTCGGAATCGTGAATCTTGAATATTCTTATCTTGAGTCTTCAATCTTCAATCTTGATTCTGGAATCTTCTTATCCATGCCGTAGATATAGAGAGTAAAAGGAATTTAAAACATATTTAAATTCTCTTTAAACTGATTTCTTTAGTCGGGCTGAGTTACACACCTTAAAACTCATCAAGCTGAGTCCTTCGAGAACAAACTTACCAATATCACAACCAATGTGATTATTCGAACACACGAATAGCTTGGCAATCTGTGAATATCTTGATCACTTTGAACTGAAAAACAGTGATTCAAGAATCGTAACACATACGGTGAGGTGAGGTTTGGCTCTGCAACACTTAGTTGTTTTTGGTTCTGAGTCGTAGTCGTAGTCGTACCTCTAAACTTAAGAGAAGATAAATATTTATAATCATGTTGCTACGGTTCCTAACAAACTGGACTAATCCTAATTTCCAAACTAACTATCAGATAACTCGGAATCGTGAATCTTGAATCTTCTTATCTTGAGTCTTCAATCTTCAATCTTGATTCTGGAATCTTCTTATCCATGCCGTAGATATAGAGAGTAAAAGGAATTTAAAACATATTTAAATTCTCTTTAAACTGATTTCTTTAGTCGGGCTGAGTTACACACCTTAAAATTCATCAAGCTGAGTCCTTCGAGAACAAACTTACCAATATCACAACCAATGTGATTATTCGAACACACGAATAGCTTGGCAATCTGTGAATATCTTGATCACTTTGAACTGAAAAACAGTGATTCAAGAATCGTAACACATACGGTGAGGTGAGGTTTGGCTCTGCAACACTTAGTTGTTTTTGGTTCTGAGTCGTAGTCGCAGTCGTACCTCTAAACTTATAAGAAGATAAGTATTTATAATCATGTTGCTACGGTTCCTAACAAACTGGACTAATCCTAATTTGCAAACTAACTATCAGATAACATGGAATCGTGAATCTTGAATCTTCTTATCTTGAGTCTTCAATCTTCAATCTTGATTCTGGAATCTTCTAATACATGCCGTAGATATAGAGAGTAAAAGGAATTTAAAACATATTTAAATTCTCTTAAAACTGACTTCTTTAGTCGGGTTGAGTTACGCACCTTAAAACTCATCAAGCTGAGTCCTTCGAGAACAAACTTACCAATATCACAACCAATGTGATTATTCGAACACACGAATAGCTTGGCAATCTGTGAATATCTTGATCACTTTGAACTGAAAAACAGTGATTCAAGAATAGTAACACATACGGTGAGGTGAAGTTTGGCTCTGCAACACTTAGTTGTTTTTGGTTCTGAGTCGTAGTCGTAGTCGTACCTCTAAACTTATAAGAAGATAAGTATTTATAATCATGTTGCTACGGTTCCTAACAAACTGGACTAATCCTAATTTGCAAACTAACTATCAGATAACTCGGAATCGTGAATCTTGAATATTCTTATCTTGAGTCTTCAATCTTCAATCTTGATTCTGGAATCTTCTTATCCATGCCGTAGATATAGAGAGTAAAAGGAATTTAAAACATATTTAAATTCTCTTTCAACTGATTTCTTTAGTCGGGCTGAGTTACACACCTTAAAACTCATCAAGCTGAGTCCTTCGAGAACAAACTTACCAATATCACAACCAATGTGATTATTCGAACACACGAATAGCTTGGCAATCTGTGAATATCTTGATCACTTTGAACTGAAAAACAGTGATTCAAGAATCGTAACACATACGGTGAGGTGAGGTTTGGCTCTGCAACACTTAGTTGTTTTTGGTTCTGAGTCGTAGTCGTAGTCGTACCTCTAAACTTATAAGAAGATAAGTATTTATAATCATGTTGCTACGGTTCCTAACAAACTGGACTAATCCTAATGTGCAAACTAACTATCAGATAACTTGGAATCGTGAATCTTGAATCTTCTTATCTTGAGTCTTCAATCTTCAATCTTGATTCTGGAATCTTCTAATACATGCCGTAGATATAGAGAGTAAAAGGAATTTAAAACATATTTAAATTCTCTTAAAACTGACTTCTTTAGTCGGGTTGAGTTACACACCTTAAAACTCATCAAGCTGAGTCCTTCGAGAACAAACTTACCAATATCACAACCAATGTGATTATTCGAACACACGAATAGCTTGGCAATCTGTGAATATCTTGATCACTTTGAACTGAAAAACAGTGATTCAAGAATCGTAACACATACGGTGAGGTGAGGTTTGCTTCTGCAACACTTAGTTGTTTTTGGTTCTGAGTCGTAGTCGTAGTCGTACCTCTAAACTTAAGATAAGATAAATATTTATAATCATGTTGCTACGGTTCCTAACAAACTGGACTAATCCTAATTTCCAAACTAACTATCAGATAACTCGGAATCGTGAATCTTGAATCTTCTTATCTTGAGTCTTCAATCTTCAATCTTGATTCTGGAATCTTCTTATCCATGCCGTAGATATAGAGAGTAAAAGGAATTTAAAACATATTTAAATTCTCTTTAAACTGACTTCTTTAGTCGGGCTGAGTTACACACCTTAAAACTCATCAAGCTGAGTCCTTCGAGAACAAACTTACCAATATCACAACCAATGTGATTATTCGAACACACGAATAGCTTGGCAATCTGTGAATATCTTGATCACTTTGAACTGAAAAACAGTGATTCAAGAATCGTAACACATACGGTGAGGTGAGGTTTGGCTCTGCAACACTTAGTTGTTTTTGGTTCTTAGTCGTAGTCGTAGTCGTACCTCTAAACTTATAAGAAGATAAGTATTTATAATCATGTTGCTACGGTTCCTAACAAACTGGACTAATCGTAATTTGCAAACTAACTATCAGATAACTCGGAATCGTGAATCTTGAATCTTCTTATCTTGAGTCTTCAATCTTGATTCTGGAATCTTCTTATCCATGCCGTAGATATAGAGAGTAAAAGGAATTTAAAACATATTTAAATTCTCTTTAAACTGATTTCTTTAGTCGGGCTGAGTTACACACCTTAAAATTCATCAAGCTGAGTCCTTCGAGAACAAACTTACCAATATCACAACCAATGTGATTATTCGAACACACGAATAGCTTGGCAATCTGTGAATATCTTGATCACTTTGAACTGAAAAAACAGTGATTCAAGAATCGTAACACATACGGTGAGGTGAGGTTTGGCTCTGCAACACTTAGTTGTTTTTGGTTCTGAGTCGTAGTCGTAGTCGTACCTCTAAACTTATAAGAAGATAAGTATTTATAATCATGTTGCTACGGTTCCTAACAAACTGGACTAATCCTAATTTGCAAACTAACTATCAGATAACTTGGAATCGTGAATCTTGAATCTTCTTATCTTGAGTCTTCAATCTTCAATCTTGATTCTGGAATCTTCTAATACATGCCGTAGATATAGAGAGTAAAAGGAATTTAAAACATATTTAAATTCTCTTAAAACTGACTTCTTTAGTCGGGTTGAGTTACACACCTTAAAACTCATCAAGCTGAGTCCTTCGAGAACAAACTTACCAATATCACAACCAATGTGATTATTCGAACACACGAATAGCTTGGCAATCTGTGAATATCTTGATAACTTTGAACTGAAAAACAGTGATTCAAGAATCGTAACACATACGGTGAGGTGAGGTTTGCTTCTGCAACACTTAGTTGTTTTTGGTTCTGAGTCGTAGTCGTAGTCGTACCTCTAAACTTAAGAGAAGATAAATATTTATAATCATGTTGCTACGGTTCCTAACAAACTGGACTAATCCTAATTTCCAAACTAACTATCAGATAACTCGGAATCGTGAATCTTGAATCTTCTTATCTTGAGTCTTCAATCTTCAATCTTGATTCTGGAATCTTCTTATCAATGCCGTAGATATAGAGAGTAAAAGGAATTTAAAACGTATTTAAATTCTCTTTAAACTGATTTCTTTAGTCGGGCTGAGTTACACACCTTAAAACTCATCAAGCTGAGTCCTTCGAGAACAAACTTACCAATATCACAACCAATGTGATTATTAGAACACATGAATAGCTTGGCAATCTGTGAATATCTTGATCACTTTGAACTGAAAAACAGTGATTCAAGAATCGTAACACATACGGTGAGGTGAGGTTTGGCTCTGCAACACTTAGTTGTTTTTGGTTCTGAGTCGTAGTCGTAGTCGTACCTCTAAACTTATAAGAAGATAAGTATTTATAATCATGTTGCTACGGTTCCTAACAAACTGGACTAATCCTAATTTGCAAACTAACTATCAGATAACTCGGAATCGTGAATCTTGAATATTCTTATCTTGACTCTTCAATCTTCAATCTTGATTCTGGAATCTTCTTATCCATGCCGTAGATATAGAGAGTAAAAGGAATTTAAAACATATTTAAATTCTCTTTAAACTGACTTCTTTAGTCGGGCTGAGTTACACACCTTAAAACTCATCAAGCTGAGTCCTTCGAGAACAAACTTACCAATATCACAACCAATGTGATTATTCGAACACACGAATAGCTTGGAAATCTGTGAATATCTTGATCACTTTGAACTGAAAAACAGTGATTCAAGAATCGTAACACATACGGCGAGGTGAGGTTTGGCTCTGCAACACTTAGTTGTTTTTTGTTCTGAGTCGTAGTCGTAGTCGTACCTCTAAACTTATAAGAAGATAAGTATTTATAATCATGTTGCTACGGTTCCTAACAAACTGGACTAATCCTAATTTGCAAACTAACTATCAGATAACTCGGAATCGTGAATCTTGAATATTCTTATCTTGAGTCTTCAATCTTCAATCTTGATTCTGGAATCTTCTTATCCATGCCGTAGATATAGAGAGTAAAAGGAATTTAAAACATATTTAAATTCTCTTTAAACTGATTTCTTTAGTCGGGCTGAGTTACACACCTTAAAACTCATCAAGCTGAGTCCTTCGAGAACAAACTTACCAATATCACAACCAATGTGATTATTCGAACACACGAATAGCTTGGCAATCTGTGAATATCTTGATCACTTTGAACTGAAAAACAGTGATTCAAGAATCGTAACACATACGGTGAGGTGAGGTTTGGCTCTGCAACACTTAGTTGTTTTTGGTTCTGAGTCGTAGTCGTAGTCGTACCTCTAAACTTAAGAGAAGATAAATATTTATAATCATGTTGCTACGGTTCCTAACAAACTGGACTAATCCTAATTTCCAAACTAACTATCAGATAACTCGGAATCGTGAATCTTGAATCTTCTTATCTTGAGTCTTCAATCATCAATCTTGATTCTGGAATCTTCTTATCCATGCCGTAGATATAGAGAGTAAAAGGAATTTAAAACATATTTAAATTCTCTTTAAACTGATTTCTTTAGTCGGGCTGAGTTACACACCTTAAAACTCATCAAGCTGAGTCCTTCGAGAACAAACTTACCAATATCACAACCAATGTGATTATTAGAACACAAGAATAGCTTGGCAATCTGTGAATATCTTGATCACTTTGAACTGAAAAACAGTGATTCAAGAATCGTAACACATACGGTGAGGTGAGGTTTGGCTCTGCAACACTTAGTTGTTTTTGGTTCTGAGTCGTAGTCGTAGTCGTACCTCTAAACTTATAAGAAGATAAGTATTTATAATCATGTTGCTACGGTTCCTAACAAACTGGACTAATCCTAATTTGCAAACTAACTATCAGATAACTCGGAATCGTGAATCTTGAATATTCTTATCTTGACTCTTCAATCTTCAATCTTGATTCTGGAATCTTCTTATCCATGCCGTAGATATAGAGAGTAAAAGGAATTTAAAACATATTTAAATTCTCTTTAAACTGATTTCTTTAGTCGGGCTGAGTTACACACCTTAAAACTCATCAAGCTGAGTCCTTCGAGAACAAACTTACCAATATCACAACCAATGTGATTATTCGAACACACGAATAGCTTGGCAATCTGTGAATATCTTGATCACTTTGAACTGAAAAACAGTGATTCAAGAATCGTAACACATACGGTGAGGTGAGGTTTGGCTCTGCAACACTTAGTTGTTTTTGGTTCTGAGTCGTAGTCGTAGTCGTACCTCTAAACTTAAGAGAAGATAAATATTTATAATCATGTTGCTACGGTTCCTAACAAACTGGACTAATCCTAATTTCCAAACTAACTATCAGATAACTCGGAATCGTGAATCTTGAATCTTCTTATCTTGAGTCTTCAATCTTCAATCTTGATTCTGGAATCTTCTTATCCATGCCGTAGATATAGAGAGTAAAAGGAATTTAAAACATATTTAAATTCTCTTTAAACTGATTTCTTTAGTCGGGCTGAGTTACACACCTTAAAACTCATCAAGCTGAGTCCTTCGAGAACAAACTTACCAATATCACAACCAATGTGATTATTAGAACACATGAATAGCTTGGCAATCTGTGAATATCTTGATCACTTTGGACTGAAAAACAGTGATTCAAGAATCGTAACACATACGGTGAGGTGAGGTTTGGCTCTGCAACACTTAGTTGTTTTTGGTTCTGAGTCGTAGTCGTAGTCGTACCTCTAAACTTATAAGAAGATAAGTATTTATAATCATGTTGCTACGGTTCCTAACAAACTGGACTAATCCTAATTTGCAAACTAACTATCAGATAACTCGGAATCGTGAATCTTGAATATTCTTATCTTGACTCTTCAATCTTCAATCTTGATTCTGGAATCTTCTTATCCATGCCGTAGATATAGAGAGTAAAAGGAATTTAAAACATATTTAAATTCTCTTTAAACTGACTTCTTTAGTCGGGCTGAGTTACACACCTTAAAACTCATCAAGCTGAGTCCTTCGAGAACAAACTTACCAATATCACAACCAATGTGATTATTCGAACACACGAATAGCTAGGAAATCTGTGAATATCTTGATCACTTTGAACTGAAAAACAGTGATTCAAGAATCGTAACACATACGGCGAGGTGAGGTTTGGCTCTGCAACACTTAGTTGTTTTTTGTTCTGAGTCGTAGTCGTAGTCGTACCTCTAAACTTATAAGAAGATAAGTATTTATAATCATGTTGCTACGGTTCCTAACAAACTGGACTAATCCTAATTTGCAAACTAACTATCAGATAACTCGGAATCGTGAATCTTGAATATTCTTATCTTGAGTCTTCAATCTTCAATCTTGATTCTGGAATCTTCTTATCCATGCCGTAGATATAGAGAGTAAAAGGAATTTAAAACATATTTAAATTCTCTTTAAACTGATTTCTTTAGTCGGGCTGAGTTACACACCTTAAAACTCATCAAGCTGAGTCCTTCGAGAACAAACTTACCAATATCACAACCAATGTGATTATTCGAACACACGAATAGCTTGGCAATCTGTGAATATCTTGATCACTTTGAACTGAAAAACAGTGATTCAAGAATCGTAACACATACGGTGAGGTGAGGTTTGGCTCTACAACACTTAGTTGTTTTTGGTTCTGAGTCGTAGTCGTAGTCGTACCTCTAAACTTATAAGAAGATAAGTATTTATAATCATGTTGCTACGGTTCCTAACAAACTGGACTAATCCTAATTTGCAAACTAACTATCAGATAACTCGGAATCGTGAATCTTGAATATTCTTATCTTGACTCTTCAATCTTCAATCTTGATTCTGGAATCTTCTTATCCATGCCGTAGATATAGAGAGTAAAAGGAATTTAAAACATATTTAAATTCTCTTTAAACTGACTTCTTTAGTCGGGCTGAGTTACACACCTTAAAACTCATCAAGCTGAGTCCTTCGAGAACAAACTTACCAATATCACAACCAATGTGATTATTCGAACACACGAATAGCTAGGAAATCTGTGAATATCTTGATCACTTTGAACTGAAAAACAGTGATTCAAGAATCGTAACACATACGGCGAGGTGAGGTTTGGCTCTGCAACACTTAGTTGTTTTTTGTTCTGAGTCGTAGTCGTAGTCGTACCTCTAAACTTATAAGAAGATAAGTATTTATAATCATGTTGCTACGGTTCCTAACAAACTGGACTAATCCTAATTTGCAAACTAACTATCAGATAACTCGGAATCGTGAATCTTGAATATTCTTATCTTGAGTCTTCAATCTTCAATCTTGATTCTGGAATCTTCTTATCCATGCCGTAGATATAGAGAGTAAAAGGAATTTAAAACATATTTAAATTCTCTTTAAACTGATTTCTTTAGTCGGGCTGAGTTACACACCTTAAAACTCATCAAGCTGAGTCCTTCGAGAACAAACTTACCAATATCACAACCAATGTGATTATTCGAACACACGAATAGCTTGGCAATCTGTGAATATCTTGATCACTTTGAACTGAAAAACAGTGATTCAAGAATCGTAACACATACGGTGAGGTGATGTTTGGCTCTGCAACACTTAGTTGTTTTTGGTTCTGAGTCGTAGTCGTAGTCGTACCTCTAAACTTATAAGAAGATAAGTATTTATAATCATGTTGCTACGGTTCCTAACAAACTGGACTAATCCTAATGTGCAAACTAACTATCAGATAACTTGGAATCGTGAATCTTGAATCTTCTTATCTTGAGTCTTCAATCTTCAATCTTGATTCTGGAATCTTCTAATACATGACGTAGATATAGAGAGTAAAAGGAATTTAAAACATATTTAAATTCTCTTAAAACTGACTTCTTTAGTCGGGTTGAGTTACACACCTTAAAACTCATCAAGCTGAGTCCTTCGAGAACAAACTTACCAATATCACAACCAATGTGATTATTCGAACACACGAATAGCTTGGCAATCTGTGAATATCTTGATCACTTTGAACTGAAAAACAGTGATTCAAGAATCGTAACACATACGGTGAGGTGAGGTTTGCTTCTGCAACACTTAGTTGTTTTTGGTTCTGAGTCGTAGTCGTAGTCGTACCTCTAAACTTAAGATAAGATAAATATTTATAATCATGTTGCTACGGTTCCTAACAAACTGGACTAATCCTAATTTCCAAACTAACTATCAGATAACTCGGAATCGTGAATCTTGAATCTTCTTATCTTGAGTCTTCAATCTTCAATCTTGATTCTGGAATCTTCTTATCCATGCCGTAGATATAGAGAGTAAAAGGAATTTAAAACATATTTAAATTCTCTTTAAACTGACTTCTTTAGTCGGGCTGAGTTACACACCTTAAAACTCATCAAGCTGAGTCCTTCGAGAACAAACTTACCAATATCACAACCAATGTGATTATTCGAACACACGAATAGCTTGGCAATCTGTGAATATCTTGATCACTTTGAACTGAAAAACAGTGATTCAAGAATCGTAACACATACGGTGAGGTGAGGTTTGGCTCTGCAACACTTAGTTGTTTTTGGTTCTTAGTCGTAGTCGTAGTCGTACCTCTAAACTTATAAGAAGATAAGTATTTATAATCATGTTGCTACGGTTCCTAACAAACTGGACTAATCCTAATTTGCAAACTAACTATCAGATAACTCGGAATCGTGAATCTTGAATCTTCTTATCTTGAGTCTTCAATCTTGATTCTGGAATCTTCTTATCCATGCCGTAGATATAGAGAGTAAAAGGAATTTAAAACATATTTAAATTCTCTTTAAACTGATTTCTTTAGTCGGGCTGAGTTACACACCTTAAAATTCATCAAGCTGAGTCCTTCGAAAATAAACTTACCAATATCACAACCAATGTGATTATTCGAACACACGAATAGCTTGGCAATCTGTGAATATCTTGATCACTTTGAACTGAAAAACAGTGATTCAAGAATCGTAACACATACGGTGAGGTGAGGTTTGGCTCTGCAACACTTAGTTGTTTTTGGTTCTGAGTCGTAGTCGTAGTCGTACCTCTAAACTTATAAGAAGATAAGTATTTATAATCATGTTGCTACGGTTCCTAACAAACTGGACTAATCCTAATTTGCAAACTAACTATCAGATAACTTGGAATCGTGAATCTTGAATCTTCTTATCTTGAGTCTTCAATCTTCAATCTTGATTCTGGAATCTTCTAATACATGCCGTAGATATAGAGAGTAAAAGGAATTTAAAACATATTTAAATTCTCTTAAAACTGACTTCTTTAGTCGGGTTGAGTTACACACCTTAAAACTCATCAAGCTGAGTCCTTCGAGAACAAACTTACCAATATCACAACCAATGTGATTATTCGAACACACGAATAGCTTGGCAATCTGTGAATATCTTGATAACTTTGAACTGAAAAACAGTGATTCAAGAATCGTAACACATACGGTGAGGTGAGGTTTGCTTCTGCAACACTTAGTTGTTTTTGGTTCTGAGTCGTAGTCGTAGTCGTACCTCTAAACTTAAGAGAAGATAAATATTTATAATCATGTTGCTACGGTTGCTAACAAACTTGACTAATCCTAATTTCCAAACTAACTATCAGATAACTCGGAATCGTGAATCTTGAATCTTCTTATCTTGAGTCTTCAATCTTCAATCTTGATTCTGGAATCTTCTTATCCATGCCGTAGATATAGAGAGTAAAAGGAATTTAAAACATATTTAAATTCTCTTTAAACTGATTTCTTTAGTCGGGCTGAGTTACACACCTTAAAACTCATCAAGCTGAGTCCTTCGAGAACAAACTTACCAATATCACAACCAATGTGATTATTAGAACACATGAATAGCTTGGCAATCTGTGAATATCTTGATCACTTTGAACTGAAAAACAGTGATTCAAGAATCGTAACACATACGGTGAGGTGAGGTTTGGCTCTGCAACACTTAGTTGTTTTTGGTTCTGAGTCGTAGTCGTAGTCGTACCTCTAAACTTATAAGAAGATAAGTATTTATAATCATGTTGCTACGGTTCCTAACAAACTGGACTAATCCTAATTTGCAAACTAACTATCAGATAACTCGGAATCGTGAATCTTGAATATTCTTATCTTGACTCTTCAATCTTCAATCTTGATTCTGGAATCTTCTTATCCATGCCGTAGATATAGAGAGTAAAAGGAATTTAAAACATATTTAAATTCTCTTTAAACTGACTTCTTTAGTCGGGCTGAGTTACACACCTTAAAACTCATCAAGCTGAGTCCTTCGAGAACAAACTTACCAATATCACAACCAATGTGATTATTCGAACACACGAATAGCTTGGAACTCTGTGAATATCTTGATCACTTTGAACTGAAAAACAGTGATTCAAGAATCGTAACACATACGGCGAGGTGAGGTTTGGCTCTGCAACACTTAGTTGTTTTTGGTTCTGAGTCGTAGTCGTAGTCGTACCTCTAAACTTATAAGAAGATAAGTATTTATAATCATGTTGCTACGGTTCCTAACAAACTGGACTAATCCTAATTTGCAAACTAACTATCAGATAACTCGGAATCGTGAATCTTGAATATTCTTATCTTGAGTCTTCAATCTTCAATCTTGATTCTGGAATCTTCTTATCCATGCCGTAGATATAGAGAGTAAAAGGAATTTAAAACATATTTAAATTCTCTTTAAACTGATTTCTTTAGTCGGGTTGAGTTACACACCTTAAAACTCATCAAGCTGAGTCCTTCGAGAACAAACTTACCAATATCACAACCAATGTGATTATTCGAACACACGAATAGCTTGGCAATCTGTGAATATCTTGATCACTTTGAACTGAAAAACAGTGATTCAAGAATCGTAACACATACGGTGAGGTGAGGTTTGCTTCTGCAACACTTAGTTGTTTTTGGTTCTGAGTCGTAGTCGTAGTCGTACCTCTAAACTTAAGATAAGATAAATATTTATAATCATGTTGCTACGGTTCCTAACAAACTGGACTAATCCTAATTTCCAAACTAACTATCAGATAACTCGGAATCGTGAATCTTGAATCTTCTTATCTTGAGTCTTCAATCTTCAATCTTGATTCTGGAATCTTCTTATCCATGCCGTAGATATAGAGAGTAAAAGGAATTTAAAACATATTTAAATTCTCTTTAAACTGACTTCTTTAGTCGGGCTGAGTTACACACCTTAAAACTCATCAAGCTGAGTCCTTCGAGAACAAACTTACCAATATCACAACCAATGTGATTATTCGAACACACGAATAGCTTGGCAATCTGTGAATATCTTGATCACTTTGAACTGAAAAACAGTGATTCAAGAATCGTAACACATACGGTGAGGTGAGGTTTGGCTCTGCAACACTTAGTTGTTTTTGGTTCTTAGTCGTAGTCGTAGTCGTACCTCTAAACTTATAAGAAGATAAGTATTTATAATCATGTTGCTACGGTTCCTAACAAACTGGACAAATCCTAATTTCCAAACTAACTATCAGATAACTCGGAATCGTGAATCTTGAATCTTCTTATCTTGAGTCTTCAATCTTGATTCTGGAATCTTCTTATCCATGCCGTAGATATAGAGAGTAAAAGGAATTTAAAACATATTTAAATTCTCTTTAAACTGATTTCTTTAGTCGGGCTGAGTTACACACCTTAAAATTCATCAAGCTGAGTCCTTCGAGAACAAACTTACCAATATCACAACCAATGTGATTATTCGAACACACGAATAGCTTGGCAATCTGTGAATATCTTGATCACTTTGAACTGAAAAACAGTGATTCAAGAATCGTAACACATACGGTGAGGTGAGGTTTGGCTCTGCAACACTTAGTTGTTTTTGGTTCTGAGTCGTAGTCGTAGTCGTACCTCTAAACTTATAAGAAGATAAGTATTTATAATCATGTTGCTACGGTTCCTAACAAACTGGACTAATCCTAATTTGCAAACTAACTATCAGATAACTTGGAATCGTGAATCTTGAATCTTCTTATCTTGAGTCTTCAATCTTCAATCTTGATTCTGGAATCTTCTAATACATGCCGTAGATATAGAGAGTAAAAGGAATTTAAAACATATTTAAATTCTCTTAAAACTGACTTCTTTAGTCGGGTTGAGTTACACACCTTAAAACTCATCAAGCTGAGTCCTTCGAGAACAAACTTACCAATATCACAACCAATGTGATTATTCGAACACACGAATAGCTTGGCAATCTGTGAATATCTTGATAACTTTGAACTGAAAAACAGTGATTCAAGAATCGTAACACATACGGTGAGGTGAGGTTTGCTTCTGCAACACTTAGTTGTTTTTGGTTCTGAGTCGTAGTCGTAGTCGTACCTCTAAACTTAAGAGAAGATAAATATTTATAATCATGTTGCTACGGTTCCTAACAAACTGGACTAATCCTAATTTCCAAACTAACTATCAGATAACTCGGAATCGTGAATCTTGAATCTTCTTATCTTGAGTCTTCAATCTTCAATCTTGATTCTGGAATCTTCTTATCCATGCCGTAGATATAGAGAGTAAAAGGAATTTAAAACATATTTAAATTCTCTTTAAACTGATTTCTTTAGTCGGGCTGAGTTACACACCTTAAAACTCATCAAGCTGAGTCCTTCGAGAACAAACTTACCAATATCACAACCAATGTGATTATTAGAACACATGAATAGCTTGGCAATCTGTGAATATCTTGATCACTTTGAACTGAAAAACAGTGATTCAAGAATCGTAACACATACGGTGAGGTGAGGTTTGGCTCTGCAACACTTAGTTGTTTTTGGTTCTGAGTCGTAGTCGTAGTCGTACCTCTAAACTTATAAGAAGATAAGTATTTATAATCATGTTGCTACGGTTCCTAACAAACTGGACTAATCCTAATTTGCAAACTAACTATCAGATAACTCGGAATCGTGAATCTTGAATATTCTTATCATGACTCTTCAATCTTCAATCTTGATTCTGGAATCTTCTTATCCATGCCGTAGATATAGAGAGTAAAAGGAATTTAAAACATATTTAAATTCTCTTTAAACTGACTTCTTTAGTCGGGCTGAGTTACACACCTTAAAACTCATCAAGCTGAGTCCTTCGAGAACAAACTTACCAATATCACAACCAATGTGATTATTCGAACACACGAATAGCTTGGAAATCTGTGAATATCTTGATCACTTTGAACTGAAAAACAGTGATTCAAGAATCGTAACACATACGGCGAGGTGAGGTTTGGCTCTGCAACACTTAGTTGTTTTTTGTTCTGAGTCGTAGTCGTAGTCGTACCTCTAAACTTATAAGAAGATAAGTATTTATAATCATGTTGCTACGGTTCCTAACAAACTGGACTAATCCTAATTTGCTAACTAACTATCAGATAACTCAGAATCGTGAATCTTGAATATTCTTATCTTGAGTCTTCAATCTTCAATCTTGATTCTGGAATCTTCTTATCCATGCCGTAGATATAGAGAGTAAAAGGAATTTAAAACATATTTAAATTCTCTTTAAACTGACTTATTTAGTCGGGCTGAGTTACACACCTTAAAACTCATCAAGCTGAGTCCTTCGAGAACAAACTTACCAATATCACAACCAATGTGATTATTCGAACACACGAATAGCTTGGCAATCTGTGAATATCTTGATCACTTTGAACTGAAAAACAGTGATTCAAGAATCGTAACACATACGGTGAGGTGAGGTTTGGCTCTGCAACACTTAGTTGTTTTTGGTTATGAGTCGTAGTCGTAGTCGTACCTCTAAACTTATAAGAAGATAAGTATTTATAATCATGTTGCTACGGTTCCTAACAAACTGGACTAATCCTAATTTGCTAACTAACTATCAGATAACTCAGAATCGTGAATCTTGAATATTCTTATCTTGAGTCTTCAATCTTCAATCTTGATTCTGGAATCTTCTTATCCATGCCGTAGATATAGAGAGTAAAAGGAATTTAAAACATATTTAAATTCACTTTAAACAGACTTCTTTAGTCGGGCTGAGTTACACACCTTAAAACTCATCAAGCTGAGTCCTTCGAGAACAAACTTACCAATATCACAACCAATGTGATTATTCGAACACACGAATAGCTTGGCAATCTGTGAATATCTTGATCACTTTGAACTGAAAAACAGTGATTCAAGAATCGTAACACATACGGTGAGGTGAGGTTTGCTTCTGCAACACTTAGTTGTTTTTGGTTCTGAGTCGTAGTCGTAGTCGTACCTCTAAACTTAAGAGAAGATAAATATTTGTAATCATGTTGCTACGGTTCCTAACAAACTGGACTAATCCTAATTTCCAAACTAACTATCAGATAACTCGGAATCGTGAATCTTGAATCTTCTTATCTTGAGTCTTCAATCTTCCATCTTGATTCTGGAATCTTCTTATCCATGCCGTAGATATAGAGAGTAAAAGGAATTTAAAACATATTTAAATTCTCTTTAAACTGATTTCTTTAGTCGGGCTGAGTTACACACCTTAAAACTCATCAAGCTGAGTCCTTCGAGAACAAACTTACCAATATCACAACCAATGTGATTATTAGAACACATGAATAGCTTGGCAATCTGTGAATATCTTGATCACTTTGAACTGAAAAACAGCGATTCAAGAATCGTAACACATACGGTGAGGTGAGGTTTGGCTCTGCAACACTTAGTTGTTTTTGGTTCTGAGTAGTAGTCGTAGTCGTACCTCTAAACTTATAAGAAGATAAGTATTTATAATCATGTTGCTACGGTTCCTAACAAACTGGACTAATCCTAATTTGCAAACTAACTATCAGATAACTCGGAATCGTGAATCTTGAATATTCTTATCTTGACTCTTCAATCTTCAATCTTGATTCTGGAATCTTCTTATCCATGCAGTAGATATAGAGAGTAAAAGGAATTTAAAACATATTTAAATTCTCTTTAAACTGACTTCTTTAATCGTGCTGAGTTACACACCTTAAAACTCATCAAGCTGAGTCCTTCGAGAACAAACTTACCAATATCACAACCAATGTTATTATTCGAACACACGAATAGCTTGGCAATCTGTGAATATCTTGATCACTTTGAACTGAAAAACAGTGATTCAAGAATCGTAACACATACGGTGAGGTGAGGTTTGGCTCTGCAACACTTAGTTGTTTTTGGTTCTGAGTCATAGTCGTAGTCGTACCTCTAAACATCTAAGAAGATAAGTATTTATAATCATGTTGCTACGGTTCCTAACAAACTGGACTAATCCTAATTTGGTAACTAACTATCAGATTAACTCGGAATCGTGAATCTTGAATATTCTTATCTTGAGTCTTCAATCTTCAATCATGATTCTGGAATCTTCTTATCCATGCCGTAGATATAGAGAGTAAAAGGAATTTAAAACATATTTAAATTCTCTTTAAACTGACTTCTTTAGTCGGGCTGAGTTACACACCTTAAAACTCATCAAGCTTAGTCCTTCGAGAACAAACTTACCAATATCACAACCAATGTGATTATTCGAACACACGAATAGCTTGGCAATCTGTGAATATCTTGATCACTTTGAACTGAAAAACAGTGATTCAAGAATCGTAACATATACGGTGAGGTGAGGTTTGGCTCTGCAACACTTAGTTGTTTTTGGTTCTGAGTCGTAGTCGTAGTCGTACCTCTAAACTTATAAGAAGATAAGTATTTATAATCATGTTGCTACGGTTCCTAACAAACTGGACTAATCCTAATTTGCAAACTAACTATCAGATAACTCGGAATCGTGAATCTTGAATCTTCTTATCTTGAGTCTTCAATCTTCAATCTTGATTCTGGAATCTTCTTATCCATGCCGTAGATATAGAGAGTAAAAGGAATTTAAAACATATTTAAATTCTCTTTAAACTGACGTCTTTAGTCGGGCTGAGTTACACACCTTAAAACTCATCAAGCTGAGTCCTTCGAGAACAAACTTACCAATATCACAACCAATGTGATTATTAGAACACATGAATAGCTTGGCAATCTGTGAATATCTTGATCACTTTGAACTGAAAAACAGTGATTCAAGAATCGAAACACATACGGTGAGGTGAGGTTTGGCTCTGCAACACTTAGTTGTTTTTGGTTCTGAGTCGTAGTCGTAGTCGTACCTCTAAACTTATAAGAAGATAAGTATTTATAATCATGTTGCTACGGTTCCTAACAAATTGGACTAATCCTAATTTGCAAACTAACTATCAGATAACTCGGAATCGTCAATCTTGAATATTCTTATCTTGACTCTTCAATCTTCAATCTTGATTCTGGAATCTTCTTATCCATGCCGTAGATATAGAGAGTAAAAGGAATTTAAAACATATTTAAATTCTCTTTAAACTGACTTCTTTAGTCGGGCTGAGTTACACACCTTAAAACTCATCAAGCTGAGTCCTTCGAGAACAAACTTACAAATATCACAACCAATGTTATTATTCGAACACACGAATAGCTTGGCAATCTGTGAATATCTTGATCACTTTGAACTGATAAACAGTGATTCAAGAATCGTAACACATACGGTGAGGTGAGGTTTGGCTCTGCAACACTTAGTTGTTTTTGGTTCTGAGTCGTAGTCGTAGTCGTACCTCTAAACTTATAAGAAGATAAGTATTTATAATCATGTTGCTACGGTTCCTAACAAACTGGACTAATCCTAATTTGCTAACTAACTATTAGATAACTCAGAATCGTGAATCTTGAATATTCTTATCTTGAGTCTTCAATCTTCAATCATGATTCTGGAATCTTCTTATCCATGCCGTAGATATAGAGAGTAAAAGGAATTTAAAACATATTTAAATTCTCTTTAAACTGACTTCTTTAGTCGGGCTGAGTTACACACCTTAAAACTCATCAAGCTTAGTCCTTCGAGAACAAACTTACCAAAATCACAACCAACGTTATTATTCGAACACACGAATAGCTTGGCAATCTGTGAATATCTTGATCACTTTGAACTGAAAAACAGTGATTCAAGAATCGTAACACATACGGTGAGGTGAGGTTTGGCTCTGCAACACTTAGTTGTTTTTGGTTCTGAGTCATAGTCGTAGTCGTACCTCTAAACTTATAAGAAGATAAGTTTTTATAATCATGTTGCTACGGTTCCTAACAAACTGGACTAATCCTAATTTGCAAACTAACTATCAGATAACTCGGAATCGTGAATCTTGAATATTCTTATCTTGAGTCTTCAATCTTCAATCATGATTCTGGAATCTTCTTATCCATGCCGTAGATATAGAGAGTAAAAGGAATTTAAAACATATTTAAATTCTCTTTAAACTGACTTCTTTAGTCGGGCTGAGTTACACACCTTAAAACTCATCAAGCTTAGTCCTTCGAGAACAAACTTACCAATATCACAACCAATGTGATTATTCGAACACACGAATAGCTTGGCAATCTGTGAATATCTTGATCACTCTGAACTGAAAAACAGTGATTCAAGAATCGTAACATATACGGTGAGGTGAGGTTTGGCTCTGCAACACTTAGTTGTTTTTGGTTCTGAGTCGTAGTCGTAGTCGTACCTCTAAACTTATAAGAAGATAAGTATTTATAATCATGTTGCTACGGTTCCTAACAAACTAGACTAATCCTTATTTGCAAACTAACTATCAGATAACTCGGAATCGTGAATCTTGAATCTTCTTATCTTGAGTCTTCAATCTTCAATCTTGATTCTGGAATCTTCTTATCCATGCCGTAGATATAGAGAGTAAAAGGAATTTAAAACATATTTAAATTCTCTTTAAACTGACTTCTTTAGTCGGGCTGAGTTACACACCTTAAAACTCATCAAGCTGAGTCCTTCGAGAACAAACTTACCAATATCACAACCAATGTGATTATTAGAACACATGAATAGCTTGGCAATCTGTGAATATCTTGATCACTTTGAACTGAAAAACAGTGATTCAAGAATCGAAACACATACGGTGAGGTGAGGTTTGGCTCTGCAACACTTAGTTGTTTTTGGTTCTGAGTCGTAGTCGTAGTCGTACCTCTAAACTTATAAGAAGATAAGTATTTATAATCATGTTGCTACGGTTCCTAACAAACTGGACTAATCCTAATTTGCAAACTAACTATCAGATAACTCGGAATCGTCAATCTTGAATATTATTATCTTGACTCTTCAATCTTCAATCTTGATTCTGGAATCTTCTTATCCATGCCGTAGATATAGAGAGTAAAAGGAATTTAAAACATATTTAAATTCTCTTTAAACTGACTTCTTTAGTCGGGCTGAGTTACACACCTTAAAACTCATCAAGCTGAGTCCTTCGAGAACAAACTTACAAATATCACAACCAATGTTATTATTCGAACACACGAATAGCTTGGCAATCTGTGAATATCTTGATCACTTTGAACTGATAAACAGTGATTCAAGAATCGTAACACATACGGTGAGGTGAGGTTTGGCTCTGCAACACTTAGTTGTTTTTGGTTCTGAGTCGTAGTCGTAGTCGTACCTCTAAACTTATAAGAAGATAAGTATTTATAATCATGTTGCTACGGTTCCTAACAAACTGGACTAATCCTAATTTGCAAACTAACTATCAGATAACTCGGAATCGTGAATCTTGAATCTTCTTATCTTGAGTCTTCAATCTTCAATCTTGATTCTGGAATCTTCTTATCCATGCCGTAGATATAGAGAGTAAAAGGAATTTAAAACATATTTAAATTCTCTTTAAACTGACTTCTTTAGTCGGGCTGAGTTACACACCTTAAAACTCATCAAGCTGAGTCCTTCGAGAACAAACTTACCAATATCACAACCAATGTGATTATTAGAACACATGAATAGCTTGGCAATCTGTGAATATCTTGATCACTTTGAACTGAAAAACAGTGATTCAAGAATCGAAACACATACGGTGAGGTGAGGTTTGGCTCTGCAACACTTAGTTGTTTTTGGTTCTGAGTCGTAGTCGTAGTCGTACCTCTAAACTTATAAGAAGATAAGTATTTATAATCATGTTGCTACGGTTCCTAACAAACTGGACTAATCCTAATTTGCAAACTAACTATCAGATAACTCGGAATCGTCAATCTTGAATATTCTTATCTTGACTCTTCAATCTTCAATCTTGATTCTGGAATCTTCTTATCCATGCCGTAGATATAGAGAGTAAAAGGAATTTAAAACATATTTAAATTCTCTTTAAACTGACTTCTTTAGTCGTGCTGAGTTACACACCTTAAAACTCATCAAGCTGAGTCCTTCGAGAACAAACTTACCAATATCACAACCAATGTTATTATTCGAACACACGAATAGCTTGGCAATCTGTGAATATCTTGATCACTTTGAACTGAAAAACAGTGATTCAAGAATCGTAACACATACGGTGAGGTGAGGTTTGGCTCTGCAACACTTAGTTGTTTTTGGTTCTGAGTCATAGTCGTAGTCGTACCTCTAAACATCTAAGAAGATAAGTATTTATAATCATGTTGCTACGGTTCCTAACAAACTGGACTAATCCTAATTTGGTAACTAACTATCAGATTAACTCGGAATCGTGAATCTTGAATATTCTTATCTTGAGTCTTCAATCTTCAATCTTAATTCTGGAATCTTCTTATCCATGCCGTAGATATAGAGAGTAAAAGGAATTTAAAACATATTTAAATTCTCTTTAAACTGACTTCTTTAGTCGGGCTGAGTTACACACCTTAAAACTCATCAAGCTTAGTCCTTCGAGAACAAACTTACCAAAATCACAACCAACGCTATTATTCGAACACACGAATAGCTTGGCAATCTGTGAATATCTTGATCACTTTGAACTGAAAAACAGTGATTCAAGAATCGTAACACATACGGTGAGGTGAGGTTTGGCTCTGCAACACTTAGTTGTTTTTGGTTCTGAGTCATAGTCGTAGTCGTACCTCTAAACTTATAAGAAGATAAGTTTTTATAATCATGTTGCTACGGTTCCTAACAAACTGGACTAATCCTAATTTGCAAACTTAGTTATCAGATAACTCGGAATCGTGAATCTTGAATATTCTTATCTTGAGTCTTCAATCTTCAATCATGATTCTGGAATCTTCTTATCCATGCCGTAGATATAGAGAGTAAAAGGAATTTAAAACATATTTAAATTCTCTTTAAACTGACTTCTTTAGTCGGGCTGAGTTACACACCTTAAAACTCATCAAGCTTAGTCCTTCGAGAACAAACTTACCAATATCACAACCAATGTGATTATTCGAACACACGAATAGCTTGGCAATCTGTGAATATCTTGATCACTTTGAACTGAAAAACAGTGATTCAAGAATCGTAATATATACGGTGAGGTGAGGTTTGGCTCTGCAACACTTAGTTGTTTTTGGTTCTGAGTCGTAGTCGTAGTCGTACCTCTAAACTTAAGAGAAGATAAATATTTATAATAATGTTGCTACGGTTCCTAACAAACTGGACTAATCCTAATTTGCTAACTAACTATCAGATAACTCGGAATCGTGAATCTTGAATCTTCTTTTCTTGAGTCTTTAATCTTCAATCTTGATTCTGGAATCTTCTTATCCATGCCGTAGATATAGAGAGTAAAAGGAATTTAAAACATATTTAAATTATCTTTAAACTGACTTCTTTAGTCGGGCTGATTTACACACCTTAAAACTCATCAAGCTGAGTCCTTCGAGAACAAACTTACCAATATCACAACCAATGTGATTATTCGAACACACGAATAGCTTGGCAATCTGTGAATATCTTGATCACTTTGAACTGAAAAACAGTGATTCAAGAATCGTAATATATACGGTGAGGTGAGGTTTGGCTCTGCAACACTTAGTTGTTTTTGGTTCTGAGTCGTAGTCGTAGTCGTACCTCTAAACTTATAAGAAGATAAGTATTTATAATCATGTTGCTACGGTTCCTAACAAACTGGACTAATCCTAATTTGCAAACTAACTATCAGATAACTCGGAATCGTGAATTTTGAATCTTCTTATCTTGAGTCTTCAATCTTCAATCTTGATTCTGGAATCTTCTTATCCATGCCGTAGATATAGAGAGTAAAAGGAATTTAAAACATATTTAAATTCTCTTTAAACTGACTTCTTTAGTCGGGCTGAGTTACACACCTTAAAACTCATCAAGCTGAGTCCTTCGAGAACAAACTTACCAATATCACAACCAATGTTATTATTCGAACACACGAATAGCTTGGCAATCTGTGAATATCTTGATCACTTTGAACTGAAAAACAGTGATTCAAGAATCGTAACACATACGGTGAGGTGAGGTTTGGCTCTGCAACACTTAGTTGTTTTTGGTTCTGAGTCGTAGTCGTAGTCGTACCTCTAAACTTATAAGAAGATAAGTATTTATAATCATGTTGCTACGGTTCCTAACAAACTGGACTAATCCTAATTTGCAAACTAACTATCAGATAACTCGGAATCGTGAATCTTGAATCTTCTTATCTTGAGTCTTCAATCTTCAATCTTGATTCTGGAATCTTCTTATCCATGCCGTAGATATAGAGAGTAAAAGGAATTTAAAACATATTTAAATTCTCTTTAAACTTACTTCTTTAGTCGGGCTGAGTTACACACCTTAAAACTCATCAAGCTGAGTCCTTCGAGAACAAACTTACCAATATCACAACCAATGTTATTATTCGAACACAAGAATAGCTTGGCAATCTGTGAATATCTTGATCACTTTGAACTGAAAAACAGTGATTCAAGAATCGTAACACATACGGTGAGGTGAGGTTTGGCTCTGCAACACTTAGTTGTTTTTGGTTCTGAGTCGTAGTCGTAGTCGTACCTCTAAACTTATAAGAAGATAAGTATTTATAATCATGTTGCTACGGTTCCTAACAAACTGGACTAATCCTAATTTGCTAACTAACTATCAGATAACTCAGAATCGTGAATCTTGAATATTCTTATCTTGAGTCTTCAATCTTCAATCTTGATTCTGGAATCTTCTTATCCATGCCGTAGATATAGAGAGTAAAAGGAATTTAAAACATATTTAAATTCTCTTTAAACTGACTTCTTTAGTCGGGCTGAGTTACACACCTTAAAACTCATCAAGCTGAGTCCTTCGAGAACAAACTTACCAATATCACAACCAATGTGATTATTCGAACACACGAATAGCTTGGCAATCTGTGAATATCTTGATCACTTTGAACTGAAAAACAGTGATTCAAGAATCGTAACACATACGGTGAGGTGAGGTTTGGCTCTGAAACACTTAGTTGTTTTTGGTTCTGAGTCGTAGTCGTAGTCGTACCTCAAAACTTATAAGAAGATAAGTATTTATAATCATGTTGCTACGGTTCCTAACAAACTGGACTAATCCTAATTTGCAAACTAACTATCAGATAACTCGGAATCGTGAATCTTGAATATTCTTATCTTGAGTCTTCAATCTTCAATCATGATTCTGGAATCTTCTTATCCATGCCGTAGATATAGAGAGTAAAAGGAATTTAAAACATATTTAAATTCTCTTTAAACTGACTTCTTTAGTCGGGCTGAGTTACACACCTTAAAACTCATCAAGCTTAGTCCTTCGAGAACAAACTTACCAATATCACAACCAATGTGATTATTCGAACACACGAATAGCTTGGCAATCTGTGAATATCTTGATCACTTTGAACTGAAAAACAGTGATTCAAGAATCGTAATATATACGGTGAGGTGAGGTTTGGCTCTGCAACACTTAGTTGTTTTTGGTTCTGAGTCGTAGTCGTAGTCGTACCTCTAAACTTATAAGAAGATAAGTATTTATAATCATGTTGCTACGGTTCCTAACAAACTGGACTAATCCTAATTTGCAAACTAACTATCAGATAACTCGGAATCGTGAATTTTGAATCTTCTTATCTTGAGTCTTCAATCTTCAATCTTGATTCTGGAATCTTCTTATCCATGCCGTAGATATAGAGAGTAAAAGGAATTTAAAACATATTTAAATTCTCTTTAAACTGACTTCTTTAGTCGGGCTGAGTTACACACCTTAAAACTCATCAAGCTGAGTCCTTCGAGAACAAACTTACCAATATCACAACCAATGTTATTATTCGAACACACGAATAGCTTGGCAATCTGTGAATATCTTGATCACTTTGAACTGAAAAACAGTGATTCAAGAATCGTAACACATACGGTGAGGTGAGGTTTGGCTCTGCAACACTTAGTTGTTTTTGGTTCTGAGTCGTAGTCGTAGTCGTACCTCTAAACTTATAAGAAGATAAGTTTTTATAATCATGTTGCTACGGTTCCTAACAAACTGGACTAATCCTAATTTGCAAACTAACTATCAGATAACTCGGAATCGTGAATCTTGAATATTCTTATCTTGAGTCTTCAATCTTCAATCATGATTCTGGAATCTTCTTATCCATGCCGTAGATATAGAGAGTAAAAGGAATTTAAAACATATTTAAATTCTCTTTAAACTGACTTCTTTAGTCGGGCTGAGTTACACACCTTAAAACTCATCAAGCTTAGTCCTTCGAGAACAAACTTACCAATATCACAACCAATGTGATTATTCGAACACACGAATAGCTTGGCAATCTGTGAATATCTTGATCACTTTGAACTGAAAAACAGTGATTCAAGAATCGTAATATTTACGGTGAGGTGAGGTTTGGCTCTGCAACACTTAGTTGTTTTTGGTTCTGAGTCGTAGTCGTAGTCGTACCTCTAAACTTATAAGAAGATAAGTATTTATAATCATGTTGCTACGGTTCCTAACAAACTGGACTAATCCTAATTTGCAAACTAACTATCAGATAACTCGGAATCGTGAATCTTGAATCTTCTTATCTTGAGTCTTCAATCTTCAATCTTGATTCTGGAATCTTCTTATCCATGCCGTAGATATAGAGAGTAAAAGGAATTTAAAACATATTTAAATTCTCTTTAAACTGACTTCTTTAGTCGGGCTGAGTTACACACCTTAAAACTCATCAAGCTGAGTCCTTCGAGAACAAACTTACCAATATCACAACCAATGTTATTATTCGAACACACGAATAGCTTGGCAATCTGTGAATATCTTGATCACTTTGAACTGAAAAACAGTGATTCAAGAATCGTAACACATACGGTGAGGTGAGGTTTGGCTCTGCAACACTTAGTTGTTTTTGGTTCTGAGTCGTAGTCGTAGTCGTACCATTAAACTTATAAGAAGATAAGTTTTTATAATCATGTTGCTACGGTTCCTAACAAACTGGACTAATCCTAATTTGCAAACTAACTATCAGATAACTCGGAATCGTGAATCTTGAATATTCTTATCTTGAGTCTTCAATCTTCAATCATGATTCTGGAATCTTCTTATCCATGCCGTAGATATAGAGAGTAAAAGGAATTTAAAACATATTTAAATTCTCTTTAAACTGACTTCTTTAGTCGGGCTGAGTTACACACCTTAAAACTCATCAAGCTTAGTCCTTCGAGAACAAACTTACCAATATCACAACCAATGTGATTATTCGAACACACGAATAGCTTGGCAATCTGTGAATATCTTGATCACTTTGAACTGAAAAACAGTGATTCAAGAATCGTAATATATACGGTGAGGTGAGGTTTGGCTCTACAACACTTAGTTGTTTTTGGTTCTGAGTCGTAGTCGTAGTCGTACCTCTAAACTTATAAGAAGATAAGTATTTATAATCATGTTGCTACGGTTCCTAACAAACTGGACTAATCCTAATTTGCAAACTAACTATCAGATAACTCGGAATCGTGAATCTTGAATCTTCTTATCTTGAGTCTTCAATCTTCAATCTTGATTCTGGAATCTTCTTATCCATGCCGTAGATATAGAGAGTAAAAGGAATTTAAAACATATTTAAATTCTCTTTAAACTGACTTCTTTAGTCGGGCTGAGTTACACACCTTAAAACTCATCAAGTTGAGTCCTTCGAGAACAAACTTACCAATATCACAACCAATGTTATTATTCGAACACACGAATAGCTTGGCAATCTGTGAATATCTTGATCACTTTGAACTGAAAAACAGTGATTCAAGAATCGTAACACATACGGTGAGGTGAGGTTTGGCTCTGCAACACTTAGTTGTTTTTGGTTCTGAGTCGTAGTCGTAGTCGTACCTCTAAACTTATAAGAAGATAAGTATTTATAATCATGTTGCTACGGTTCCTAACAAACTGGACTAATCCTAATTTGCTAACTAACTATCAGATAACTCAGAATCGTGAATCTTGAATATTCTTATCTTGAGTCTTCAATCTTCAATCTTGATTCTGGAATCTTCTTATCCATGCCGTAGATATAGAGAGTAAAAGGAATTTAAAACATATTTAAATTCTCTTTAAACTGACTTCTTTAGTCGGGCTGAGTTACACACCTTAAAACTCATCAAGCTGAGTCCTTCGAGAACAAACTTACCAATATCACAACCAATGTGATTATTCGAACACACGAATAGCTTGGCAATCTGTGAATATCTTGATCACTTTGAACTGAAAAACAGTGATTCAAGAATCGTAACACATACGGTGAGGTGAGGTTTGGCTCTGAAACACTTAGTTGTTTTTGGTTCTGAGTCGTAGTCGTAGTCGTACCTCAAAACTTATAAGAAGATAAGTATTTATAATCATGTTGCTACGGTTCCTAACAAACTGGACTAATCCTAATTTGCAAACTAACTATCAGATAACTCGGAATCGTGAATCTTGAATATTCTTATCTTGAGTCTTCAATCTTCAATCTTGATTCTGGAATCTTCTTATCCATGCCGTAGATATAGAGAGTAAAAGGAATTTAAAACATATTTAAATTCACTTTAAACTGACTTCTTTAGTCGGGCTGAGTTACACACCTTAAAACTCATCAAGCTGAGTCCTTCGAGAACAAACTTACCAATATCACAACCAATGTGATTATTCGAACACACGAATAGCTTGGCAATCTGTGAATATCTTGATCACTTTGAACTGAAAAACAGTGATTCAAGAATCGTAACACATACGGTGAGGTGAGGTTTGGCTCTGAAACACTTAGTTGTTTTTGGTTCTGAGTCGTAGTCGTAGTCGTACCTCAAAACTTATAAGAAGATAAGTATTTATAATCATGTTGCTACGGTTCCTAACAAACTGGACTAATCCTAATTTGCAAACTAACTATCAGATAACTCGGAATCGTGAATCTTGAATATTCTTATCTTGAGTCTTCAATCTTCAATCTTGATTCTGGAATCTTCTTATCCATGCCGTAGATATAGAGAGTAAAAGGAATTTAAAACATATTTAAATTCTCTTTAAACTGACTTCTTTAGTCGGGCTGAGTTACACACCTTAAAACTCATCAAGCTTAGTCCTTCGAGAACAAACTTACCAATATCACAACCAATGTGATTATTCGAACACACGAATAGCTTGGCAATCTGTGAATATCTTGATCACTTTGAACTGAAAAACAGTGATTCAAGAATCGTAATATATACGGTGAGGTGAGGTTTGGCTCTGCAACACTTAGTTGTTTTTGGTTCTGAGTCGTAGTCGTAGTCGTACCTCTAAACTTATAAGAAGATAAGTATTTATAATCATGTTGCTACGGTTCCTAACAAACTGGACTAATCCTAATTTGCAAACTAACTATCAGATAACTCGGAATCGTGAATCTTGAATCTTCTTATCTTGAGTCTTCAATCTTCAATCTTGATTCTGGAATCTTCTTATCCATGCCGTAGATATAGAGAGTAAAAGGAATTTAAAACATATTTAAATTCTCTTTAAACTGACTTCTTTAGTCGGGCTGAGTTACACACCTTAAAACTCATCAAGCTGAGTCCTTCGAGAACAAACTTACCAATATCACAACCAATGTTATTATTCGAACACACGAATAGCTTGGCAATCTGTGAATATCTTGATCACTTTGAACTGAAAAACAGTGATTCAAGAATCGTAACACATACGGTGAGGTGAGGTTTGGCTCTGCAACACTTAGTTGTTTTTGGTTCTGAGTCGTAGTCGTAGTCGTACCTCTAAACTTATAAGAAGATAAGTATTTATAATCATGTTGCTACGGTTCCTAACAAACTGGACTAATCCTAATTTGCTAACTAACTATCAGATAACTCAGAATCGTGAATCTTGAATATTCTTATCTTGAGTCTTCAATCTTCAATCTTGATTCTGGAATCTTCTTATCCATGCCGTAGATATAGAGAGTAAAAGGAATTTAAAACATATTTAAATTCTCTTTAAACTGACTTCTTTAGTCGGGCTGAGTTACACACCTTAAAACTCATCAAGCTGAGTCCTTCGAGAACAAACTTACCAATATCACAACCAATGTGATTATTCGAACACACGAATAGCTTGGCAATCTGTGAATATCTTGATCACTTTGAACTGAAAAACAGTGATTCAAGAATCGTAACACATACGGTGAGGTGAGGTTTGGCTCTGAAACACTTAGTTGTTTTTGGTTCTGAGTCGTAGTCGTAGTCGTACCTCAAAACTTATAAGAAGATAAGTATTTATAATCATGTTGCTACGGTTCCTAACAAACTGGACTAATCCTAATTTGCAAACTAACTATCAGATAACTCGGAATCGTGAATCTTGAATATTCTTATCTTGAGTCTTCAATCTTCAATCTTGATTCTGGAATCTTCTTATCCATGCCGTAGATATAGAGAGTAAAAGGAATTTAAAACATATTTAAATTCACTTTAAACTGACTTCTTTAGTCGGGCTGAGTTACACACCTTAAAACTCATCAAGCTGAGTCCTTCGAGAACAAACTTACCAATATCACAACCAATGTGATTATTCGAACACACGAATAGCTTGGCAATGTATGAATATCTTGATCACTTTGAACTGAAAAACAGTGATTCAAGAATCGTAACACATACGGTGAGGTGAGGTTTGGCTCTGCAACCCTTAGTTGTTTTTGGTTCTGAGTCGTAGTCGTAGTCGTACCTCTAAACTTATAAGAAGATAAGTATTTATAATCATGTTGCTACGGTTCCTAACAAACTGGACTAATCCTAATTTGCAAACTAACTATCAGATAACTCGGAATCGTGAATCTTGAATATTCTTATCTTGAGTCTTCAATCTTCAATCTTGATTCTGGAATCTTCTTATCCATGCCGTAGATATAGAGAGTAAAAGGAATTTAAAACATATTTAAATTCACTTTAAACTGACTTCTTTAGTCGGGCTGAGTTACACACCTTAAAACTCATCAAGCTGAGTCCTTCGAGAACAAACTTACCAATATCACAACCAATGTGATTATTCGAACACACGAATAGCTTGGCAATGTATGAATATCTTGATCACTTTGAACTGAAAAACAGTGATTCAAGAATCGTAACACATACGGTGAGGTGAGGTTTGGCTCTGCAACCCTTAGTTGTTTTTGGTTCTGAGTCGTAGTCGTAGTCGTACCTCTAAACTTATAAGAAGATAAGTATTTATAATCATGTTGCTACGGTTCCTAACAAACTGGACTAATCCTAATTTGGTAACTAACTATCAGATTAACTAGGAATCGTGAATCTTGAATCTTCTTATCTTGAGTCTTCAATCTTCAATCTTGATTCTGGAATCTTCTTATCCATGCCGTAGATATAGAGAGTAAAAGGAATTTAAAACATATTTAAATTCTCTTTAAACTGACTTCTTTAGTCGGGCTGAGTTACACACCTTAAAACTCATCAAGCTGAGTCCTTCGAGAACAAACTTACCAATATCACAACCAACGTTATTATTCGAACACACGAATAGCTTGGCAATCTGTGAATATCTTAATCACTTTGAACTGAAAAACAGTGATTCAAGAATCGTAACACATACGGTGAGGTTAGGTTTGGCTCTGCAACACTTAGTTGTTTTTGGTTCTGAGTCGTAGTCGTAGTCGTACCTCTAAACTTATAAGAAGATAAGTATTTATAATCATGTTGCTACGGTTCCTAACAAACTGGACTAATCCTAATTTACTAACTAACTATCAGATAACTCGGAATCGTGAATCTTGAATATTCTTATCTTGAGTCTTCAATCTTCAATCTTGATTCTGGAATCTTCTTATCCATGCCGTAGATATAGAGAGTAAAAGGAATTTAAAACATATTTAAATTCTCTTTAAACTGACTTCTTTAGTCGGGCTGAGTTACACACCTTAAAACTCATCAAGCTGAGTCCTTCAATAACAAACTTACCAATATCAAAACCAATGTGATTATTCGAACACACGAATAGCTTGGCAATCTGTGAATATCTTGATCACTTTGAACTGAAAAACAGTGATTCAAGAATCGTAACACATACGGTGAGGTGAGGTTTGGCTCTGCAACACTTAGTTGTTTTTGGTTCTGAGTCGTAGTCGTAGTCGTACCTCTAAACTTATAAGAAGATAAGTATTTATAATCATGTTGCTACGGTTCCTAACAAACTGGACTAATCCTAATTTGCAAACTAACTATCAGATAACTCGGAATCGTGAATCTTGAATATTCTTATCTTGAGTCTTCAATCTTCAATCTTGATTCTGGAATCTTCTTATCCATGCCGTAGATATAGAGAGTAAAAGGAATTTAAAACATATTTAAATTCACTTTAAACTGACTTCTTTAGTCGGGCTGAGTTACACACCTTAAAACTCATCAAGCTGAGTCCTTCGAGAACAAACTTACCAATATCACAACCAATGTGATTATTCGAACACACGAATAGCTTGGCAATGTATGAATATCTTGATCACTTTGAACTGAAAAACAGTGATTCAAGAATCGTAACACATACGGTGAGGTGAGGTTTGGCTCTGCAACCCTTAGTTGTTTTTGGTTCTGAGTCGTAGTCGTAGTCATACCTCTAAACTTATAAGAAGATAAGTATTTATAATCATGTTGCTACGGTTCCTAACAAACTGGACTAATCCTAATTTGCAAACTAACTATCAGATAACTCGGAATCGTGAATCTTGAATATTCTTATCTTGAGTCTTCAATCTTCAATCTTGATTCTGGAATCTTCTTATCCATGCCGTAGATATAGAGAGTAAAAGGAATTTAAAACATATTTAAATTCACTTTAAACTGACTTCTTTAGTCGGGCTGAGTTACACACCTTAAAACTCATCAAGCTGAGTCCTTCGAGAACAAACTTACCAATATCACAACCAATGTGATTATTCGAACACACGAATAGCTTGGCAATGTATGAATATCTTGATAACTTTGAACTGAAAAACAGTGATTCAAGAATCGTAACACATACGGTGAGGTGAGGTTTGGCTCTGCAACCCTTAGTTGTTTTTGGTTCTGAGTCGTAGTCGTAGTCGTACCTCTAAACTTATAAGAAGATAAGTATTTATAATCATGTTGCTACGGTTCCTAACAAACTGGACTAATCCTAATTTGGTAACTAACTATCAGATTAACTCGGAATCGTGAATCTTGAATCTTCTTATCTTGAGTCTTCAATCTTCAATCTTGATTCTGGAATCTTCTTATCCATGCCGTAGATATAGAGAGTAAAAGGAATTTAAAACATATTTAAATTCTCTTTAAACTGACTTCTTTAGTCGGGCTGAGTTACACACCTTAAAACTCATCAAGCTGAGTCCTTCGAGAACAAACTTACCAATATCACAACCAACGTTATTATTCGAACACACGAATAGCTTGGCAATCTGTGAATATCTTAATCACTTTGAACTGAAAAACAGTGATTCAAGAATCGTAACACATACGGTGAGGTTAGGTTTGGCTCTGCAACACTTAGTTGTTTTTGGTTCTGAGTCGTAGTCGTAGTCGTACCTCTAAACTTATAAGAAGATAAGTATTTATAATCATGTTGCTACGGTTCCTAACAAACTGGACTAATCCTAATTTACTAACTAACTATCAGATAACTCGGAATCGTGAATCTTGAATATTCTTATCTTGAGTCTTCAATCTTCAATCTTGATTCTGGAATCTTCTTATCCATGCCGTAGATATAGAGAGTAAAAGGAATTTAAAACATATTTAAATTCTCTTTAAACTGACTTCTTTAGTCGGGCTGAGTTACACACCTTAAAACTCATCAAGCTGAGTCCTTCAATAACAAACTTACCAATATCACAACCAATGTGATTATTCGAACACACGAATAGCTTGGCAATCTGTGAATATCTTGATCACTTTGAACTGAAAAACAGTGATTCAAGAATCGTAACACATACGGTGAGGTGAGGTTTGGCTCTGCAACCCTTAGTTGTTTTTGGTTCTGAGTCGTAGTCGTAGTCGTACCTCTAAACTTATAAGAAGATAAGTATTTATAATCATGTTGCTACGGTTCCTAACAAACTGGACTAATCCTAATTTGGTAACTAACTATCAGATTAACTCGGAATCGTGAATCTTGAATATTCTTATCTTGAGTCTTCAATCTTCAATCTTAATTCTGGAATCTTCTTATCCATGCCGTATATATAGAGAGTAAAAGGAATTTAAAACATATTTAAATTCTCTTTAAACTGACTTCTTTAGTCGGGCTGAGTTACACACCTTAAAACTCATCAAGCTGAGTCCTTCGAGAACAAACTTACCAATATCACAACCAATGTGATTATTCGAACACACGAATAGCTTGGCAATCTGTGAAAATCTTGATCACTTTGAACTGAAAAACAGTGATTCAAGAATCGTAACACATACGGTGAGGTGAGGTTTGGCTCTGCAACCCTTAGTTGTTTTTGGTTCTGAGTCGTAGTCGTAGTCGTACCTCTAAACTTATAAGAAGATAAGTATTTATAATCATGTTGCTACGGTTCCTAACAAACTGGACTAATCCTAATTTGCAAACTAACTATCAGATAACTCGGAATCGTGAATCTTGAATATTCTTATCTTGAGTCTTCAATCTTCAATCTTGATTCTGGAATCTTCTTATCCATGCCGTAGATATAGAGAGTAAAAGGAATTTAAAACATATTTAAATTCACTTTAAACTGACTTCTTTAGTCGGGCTGAGTTACACACCTTAAAACTCATCAAGCTGAGTCCTTCGAGAACAAACTTACCAATATCACAACCAATGTGATTATTCGAACACACGAATAGCTTGGCAATGTATGAATATCTTGATCACTTTGAACTGAAAAACAGTGATTCAAGAATCGTAACACATACGGTGAGGTGAGGTTTGGCTCTGCAACCCTTAGTTGTTTTTGGTTCTGAGTCGTAGTCGTAGTCGTACCTCTAAACTTATAAGAAGATAAGTATTTATAATCATGTTGCTACGGTTCCTAACAAACTGGACTAATCCTAATTTGGTAACTAACTATCAGATTAACTCGGAATCGTGAATCTTGAATCTTCTTATCTTGAGTCTTCAATCTTCAATCTTGATTCTGGAATCTTCTTATCCATGCCGTAGATATAGAGAGTAAAAGGAATTTAAAACATATTTAAATTCTCTTTAAACTGACTTCTTTAGTCGGGCTGAGTTACACACCTTAAAACTCATCAAGCTGAGTCCTTCAATAACAAACTTACCAATATCACAACCAATGTGATTATTCGAACACACGAATAGCTTGGCAATCTGTGAATATCTTAATCACTTTGAACTGAAAAACAGTGATTCAAGAATCGTAACACATACGGTGAGGTTAGGTTTGGCTCTGCAACACTTAGTTGTTTTTGGTTCTGAGTCGTAGTCGTAGTCGTACCTCTAAACTTATAAGAAGATAAGTATTTATAATCATGTTGCTACGGTTCCTAACAAACTGGACTAATCCTAATTTACTAACTAACTATCAGATAACTCGGAATCGTGAATCTTGAATATTCTTATCTTGAGTCTTCAATCTTCAATCTTGATTCTGGAATCTTCTTATCCATGCCGTAGATATAGAGAGTAAAAGGAATTTAAAACATATTTAAATTCTCTTTAAACTTACTTCTTTAGTCGGGCTGAGTTACACACCTTAAAACTCATCAAGCTGAGTCCTTCGAGAACAAACTTACCAATATCACAACCAATGTGATTATTCGAACACACGAATAGCTTGGCAATCTGTGAATATCTTGATCACTTTGAACTGAAAAACAGTGATTCAAGAATCGTAACACATACGGTGAGGTGAGGTTTGGCTCTGCAACCCTTAGTTGTTTTTGGTTCTGAGTCGTAGTCGTAGTCGTACCTCTAAACTTATAAGAAGATAAGTATTTATAATCATGTTGCTACGGTTCCTAACAAACTGGACTAATCCTAATTTGGTAACTAACTATCAGATTAACTCGGAATCGTGAATCTTGAATATTCTTATCTTGAGTCTTCAATCTTCAATCTTAATTCTGGAATCTTCTTATCCATGCCGTAGATATAGAGAGTAAAAGGAATTTAAAACATATTTAAATTCTCTTTAAACTGACTTCTTTAGTCGGGCTGAGTTACACACCTTAAAACTCATCAAGCTGAGTCCTTCGAGAACAAACTTACCAATATCACAACCAATGTGATTATTCGAACACACGAATAGCTTGGCAATCTGTGAAAATCTTGATCACTTTGAACTGAAAAACAGTGATTCAAGAATCGTAACACATACGGTGAGGTGAGGTTTGGCTCTGCAACCCTTAGTTGTTTTTGGTTCTGAGTCGTAGTCGTAGTCGTACCTCTAAACTTATAAGAAGATAAGTATTTATAATCATGTTGCTACGGTTCCTAACAAACTGGACTAATCCTAATTTGGTAACTGACTATCAGATTAACTCGGAATCGTGAATCTTGAATATTCTTATCTTGAGTCTTCAATCTTCAATCTTAATTCTGGAATCTTCTTATCCATGCCGTAGATATAGAGAGTAAAAGGAATTTAAAACATATTTAAATTCTCTTTAAACTGACTTCTTTAGTCGGGCTGAGTTACACACCTTAAAACTCATCAAGCTGAGTCCTTCGAGAACAAACTTACCAATATCACAACCAATGTGATTATTCGAACACACGAATAGCTTGGCAATCTATGAATATCTTGATCACTTTGAACTGAAAAACAGTGATTCAAGAATCGTAACACATACGGTGAGGTGAGGTTTGGCTCTGCAACCCTTAGTTGTTTTTGGTTCTGAGTCGTAGTCATAGTCGTACCTCTAAACTTATAAGAAGATAAGTATTTATAATCATGTTGCTACGGTTCCTAACAAACTGGACTAATCCTAATTTGGTAACTAACTATCAGATTAACTCGGAATCGTGAATCTTGAATATTCTTATCTTGAGTCTTCAATCTTCAATCTTAATTCTGGAATCTTCTTATCCATGCCGTAGATATAGAGAGTAAAAGGAATTTAAAACATATTTAAATTCTCTTTAAACTGACTTCTTTAGTCGGGCTGAGTTACACACCTTAAAACTCATCAAGCTGAGTCCTTCGAGAACAAACTTACCAATATCACAACCAACGTTATTATTCGAACACACGAATAGCTTGGCAATCTGTGAATATCTTTATCACTTTGAACTGAAAAACAGTGATTCAAGAATCGTAACACATACGGTGAGGTTAGGTTTGGCTCTGCAACACTTAGTTGTTTTTGGTTCTGAGTCGTAGTCGTAGTCATACCTCTAAACTTATAAGAAGATAAGTATTTATAATCATGTTGCTACGGTTCCTAACAAACTGGACTAATCCTAATTTACTAACTAACTATCAGATAACTCGGAATCGTGAATCTTGAATATTCTTATCTTGAGTCTTCAATCTTCAATCTTAATTCTGGAATCTTCTTATCCATGCCGTAGATATAGAGAGTAAAAGGAATTTAAAACATATTTAAATTCTCTTTAAACTGACTTCTTTAGTCGGGCTGAGTTACACACCTTAAAACTCATCAAGCTGAGTCCTTCGAGAACAAACTTACCAATATCACAACCAATGTGATTATTCGAACACACGAATAGCTTGGCAATCTGTGAATATCTTGATCACTTTGAACTGAAAAACAGTGATTCAAGAATCGTAACACATACGGTGAGGTGAGGTTTGGCTCTGCAACACTTAGTTGTTTTTGGTTCTGAGTCGTAGTCGTAGTCGTACCTCTAAACTTATAAGAAGATAAGTATTTATAATCATGTTGCTACGGTTCCTAACAAACTGGACTAATCCTAATTTGCAAACTAACTATCAGATAACTCGGAATCGTGAATCTTGAATATTCTTATCTTGACTCTTCAATCTTCAATCTTGATTCTGGAATCTTCTTATCCATGCCGTAGATATAGAGAGTAAAAGGAATTTAAAACATATTTAAATTCTCTTTAAACTGACTTCTTTAGTCGGGCTGAGTTACACACCTTAAAACTCATCAAGCTGAGTCCTTCGAGAACAAACTTACCAATATCACAACCAATGTGATTATTCGAACACACGAATAGCTTGGCAATCTATGAATATCTTGATCACTTTGAACTGAAAAACAGTGATTCAAGAATCGTAACACATACGGTGAGGTGAGGTTTGGCTCTGCAACCCTTAGTTGTTTTTGGTTCTGAGTCGTAGTCATAGTCGTACCTCTAAACTTATAAGAAGATAAGTATTTATAATCATGTTGCTACGGTTCCTAACAAACTGGACTAATCCTAATTTGGTAACTAACTATCAGATTAACTCGGAATCGTGAATCTTGAATATTCTTATCTTGAGTCTTCAATCTTAAATCTTAATTCTGGAATCTTCTTATCCATGCCGTAGATATAGAGAGTAAAAGGAATTTAAAACATATTTAAATTCTCTTTAAACTGACTTCTTTAGTCGGGCTGAGTTACACACCTTAAAACTCATCAAGCTGAGTCCTTCGAGAACAAACTTACCAATATCACAACCAACGTTATTATTCGAACACACGAATAGCTTGGCAATCTGTGAATATCTTTATCACTTTGAACTGAAAAACAGTGATTCAAGAATCGTAACACATACGGTGAGGTTAGGTTTGGCTCTGCAACACTTAGTTGTTTTTGGTTCTGAGTCGTAGTCGTAGTCATACCTCTAAACTTATAAGAAGATAAGTATTTATAATCATGTTGCTACGGTTCCTAACAAACTGGACTAATCCTAATTTACTAACTAACTATCAGATAACTCGGAATCGTGAATCTTGAATATTCTTATCTTGAGTCTTCAATCTTCAATCTTGATTCTGGAATCTTCTTATCCATGCCGTAGATATAGAGAGTAAAAGGAATTTAAAACATATTTAAATTCTCTTTAAACTGACTTCTTTAGTCGGGCTGAATTACACACCTTAAAACTCATCAAGCTGAGTCCTTCGAGAACAAACTTACCAATATCACAACCAATGTGATTATTCGAACACACGAATAGCTTGGCAATCTGTGAATATCTTGATCACTTTGAACTGAAAAACAGTGATTCAAGAATCGTAACACATACGGTGAGGTGAGGTTTGGCTCTGCAACCCTTAGTTGTTTTTGGTTCTGAGTCGTAGTCGTAGTCGTACCTCTAAACTTATAAGAAGATAAGTATTTATAATCATGTTGCTACGGTTCCTAACAAACTGGACTAATCCTAATTTGGTAACTAACTATCAGATTAACTCGGAATCGTGAATCTTGAATATTCTTATCTTGAGTCTTCAATCTTCAATCTTAATTCTGGAATCTTCTTATCCATGCCGTAGATATAGAGAGTAAAAGGAATTTAAAACATATTTAAATTCTCTTTAAACTGACTTCTTTAGTCGGGCTGAGTTACACACCTTAAAACTCATCAAGCTGAGTCCTTCGAGAACAAACTTACCAATATCACAACCAACGTTATTATTCGAACACACGAATAGCTTGGCAATCTGTGAATATCTTGATCACTTTGAACTGAAAAACAGTGATTCAAGAATCGTAACACATACGGTGAGGTGAGGTTTGGCTCTGCAACCCTTAGTTGTTTTTGGTTCTGAGTCGTAGTCATAGTCGTACCTCTAAACTTATAAGAAGATAAGTATTTATAATCATGTTGCTACGGTTCCTAACAAACTGGACTAATCCTAATTTGGTAACTAACTATCAGATTAACTCGGAATCGTGAATCTTGAATATTCTTATCTTGAGTCTTCAATCTTAAATCTTAATTCTGGAATCTTCTTATCCATGCCGTAGATATAGAGAGTAAAAGGAATTTAAAATATATTTAAATTCTCTTTAAACTGACTTCTTTAGTCGGGCTGAGTTACACACCTTAAAACTCATCAAGCTGAGTCCTTCGAGAACAAACTTACCAATATCACAACCAACGTTATTATTCGAACACACGAATAGCTTGGCAATCTGTGAATATCTTTATCACTTTGAACTGAAAAACAGTGATTCAAGAATCGTAACACATACGGTGAGGTTAGGTTTGGCTCTGCAACACTTAGTTGTTTTTGGTTCTGAGTCGTAGTCGTAGTCATACCTCTAAACTTATAAGAAGATAAGTATTTATAATCATGTTGCTACGGTTCCTAACAAACTGGACTAATCCTAATTTACTAACTAACTATCAGATAACTCGGAATCGTGAATCTTGAATATTCTTATCTTGAGTCTTCAATCTTCAATCTTGATTCTGGAATCTTCTTATCCATGCCGTAGATATAGAGAGTAAAAGGAATTTAAAACATATTTAAATTCTCTTTAAACTGACTTCTTTAGTCGGGCTGAGTTACACACCTTAAAACTCATCAAGCTGAGTCCTTCGAGAACAAACTTACCAATATCACAACCAATGTGATTATTCGAACACACGAATAGCTTGGCAATCTGTGAATATCTTGATCACTTTGAACTGAAAAACAGTGATTCAAGAATCGTAACACATACGGTGAGGTGAGGTTTGGCTCTGCAACCCTTAGTTGTTTTTGGTTCTGAGTCGTAGTCGTAGTCGTACCTCTAAACTTATAAGAAGATAAGTATTTATAATCATGTTGCTACGGTTCCTAACAAACTGGACTAATCCTAATTTGGTAACTAACTATCAGATTAACTCGGAATCGTGAATCTTGAATATTCTTATCTTGAGTCTTCAATCTTCAATCTTAATTCTGGAATCTTCTTATCCATGCCGTAGATATAGAGAGTAAAAGGAATTTAAAACATATTTAAATTCTCTTTAAACTGACTTCTTTAGTCGGGCTGAGTTACACACCTTAAAACTCATCAAGCTGAGTCCTTCGAGAACAAACTTACCAATATCACAACCAACGTTATTATTCGAACACACGAATAGCTTGGCAATCTGTGAATATCTTGATCACTTTGAACTGAAAAACAGTGATTCAAGAATCGTAACACATACGGTGAGGTGAGGTTTGGCTCTGCAACCCTTAGTTGTTTTTGGTTCTGAGTCGTAGTCATAGTCGTACCTCTAAACTTATAAGAAGATAAGTATTTATAATCATGTTGCTACGGTTCCTAACAAACTGGACTAATCCTAATTTGGTAACTAACTATCAGATTAACTCGGAATCGTGAATCTTGAATATTCTTATCTTGAGTCTTCAATCTTAAATCTTAATTCTGGAATCTTCTTATCCATGCCGTAGATATAGAGAGTAAAAGGAATTTAAAATATATTTAAATTCTCTTTAAACTGACTTCTTTAGTCGGGCTGAGTTACACACCTTAAAACTCATCAAGCTGAGTCCTTCGAGAACAAACTTACCAATATCACAACCAACGTTATTATTCGAACACACGAATAGCTTGGCAATCTGTGAATATCTTTATCACTTTGAACTGAAAAACAGTGATTCAAGAATCGTAACACATACGGTGAGGTTAGGTTTGGCTCTGCAACACTTAGTTGTTTTTGGTTCTGAGTCGTAGTCGTAGTCATACCTCTAAACTTATAAGAAGATAAGTATTTATAATCATGTTGCTACGGTTCCTAACAAACTGGACTAATCCTAATTTACTAACTAACTATCAGATAACTCGGAATCGTGAATCTTGAATATTCTTATCTTGAGTCTTCAATCTTCAATCTTGATTCTGGAATCTTCTTATCCATGCCGTAGATATAGAGAGTAAAAGGAATTTAAAACATATTTAAATTCTCTTTAAACTGACTTCTTTAGTCGGGCTGAGTTACACACCTTAAAACTCATCAAGCTGAGTCCTTCGAGAACAAACTTACCAATATCACAACCAATGTGATTATTCGAACACACGAATAGCTTGGCAATCTGTGAATATCTTGATCACTTTGAACTGAAAAACAGTGATTCAAGAATCGTAACACATACGGTGAGGTGAGGTTTGGCTCTGCAACCCTTAGTTGTTTTTGGTTCTGAGTCGTAGTCGTAGTCGTACCTCTAAACTTATAAGAAGATAAGTATTTATAATCATGTTGCTACGGTTCCTAACAAACTGGACTAATCCTAATTTGGTAACTAACTATCAGATTAACTCGGAATCGTGAATCTTGAATATTCTTATCTTGAGTCTTCAATCTTCAATCTTAATTCTGGAATCTTCTTATCCATGCCGTAGATATAGAGAGTAAAAGGAATTTAAAACATATTTAAATTCTCTTTAAACTGACTTCTTTAGTCGGGCTGAGTTACACACCTTAAAACTCATCAAGCTGAGTCCTTCGAGAACAAACTTACCAATATCACAACCAACGTTATTATTCGAACACACGAATAGCTTGGCAATCTGTGAATATCTTGATCACTTTGAACTGAAAAACAGTGATTCAAGAATCGTAACACATACGGTGAGGTTAGGTTTGGCTCTGCAACACTTAGTTGTTTTTGGTTCTGAGTCGTAGTCGTAGTCGTACCTGTAAACTTATAAGAAGATAAGTATTTATAATCATGTTGCTACGGTTCCTAACAAACTGGACTAATCCTAATTTACTAACTAACTATCAGATAACTCGGAATCGTGAATGTTGAATATTCTTATCTTGAGTCTTCAATCTTCAATCTTGATTCTGGAATCTTCTTATCCATGCCGTAGATATAGAGAGTAAAAGGAATTTAAAACATATTTAAATTCTCTTTAAACTGACTTCTTTAGTCGGGCTGAGTTACACACCTTAAAACTCATCAAGCTGAGTCCTTCGAGAACAAACTTACCAATATCACAACCAATGTGATTATTCGAACACACGAATAGCTTGGTAATCTGTGAATATCTTGATCACTTTGAACTGAAAAACAGTGATTCAAGAATCGTAACACATACGGTGAGGTGAGGTTTGGCTCTGCAACACTTAGTTGTTTTTGGCTCTGAGTCGTAGTCGTTGTCGTACCTCTAAACTTATAAGAAGATAAGTATTTATAATAATGTTGCTACGGTTCCTAACAAACTGGACTAATCCTAATTTGCTAACTAACTATCAGATAACTCGGAATCGTGAATCTTGAATATTTTTATCTTGAGTCTTCAGTCTTCAATCTTCAATCTTGATTCTGGAATCTTCTTATCCATGCCGTAGATATAGAGAGTAAAAGGAATTTAAAACATATTTAAATTACTTTAAACTGACTTCTTTAGTCGTCTGAGTTACACACCTTAAAACTCATCAAGCTGAGTCCTTCGAGAACAAACTTACCAATATCACAACCAACGTTATTATTCGAACACACGAATAGCTTGGCAATCTGTGAATATCTTGATCACTTTGAACTGAAAAACAGTGATTCAAGAATCGTAACACATACGGTGAGGTTAGGTTTGGCTCTGCAACACTTAGTTGTTTTTGGTTCTGAGTCGTAGTCGTAGTCGTACCTCTAAACTTATAAGAAGATAAGTATTTATAATCATGTTGCTACGGTTCCTAACAAACTGGACTAATCCTAATTTACTAACTAACTATCAGATAACTCGGAATCGTGAATCTTGAATATTCTTATCTTGAGTCTTCAATCTTCAATCTTGATTCTGGAATCTTCTTATCCATGCCGTAGATATAGAGAGTAAAAGGAATTTAAAACATATTTAAATTCTCTTTAAACTGACTTCTTTAGTCAGGCTGAGTTACACACCTTAAAACTCATCAAGCTGAGTCCTTCGAGAACAAACTTACCAATATCACAACCAATGTGATTATTCGAACACACGAATAGCTTGGCAATCTGTGAATATCTTGATCACTTTGAACTGAAAAAACAGTGATTCAAGAATCGTAACACATACGGTGAGGTGAGGTTTGGCTCTGCAACACTTAGTTGTTTTTGGTTCTGAGTCGTAGTCGTAGTCGTACCTCTAAACTTATAAGAAGATAAGTATTTACAATCATGTTGCTACGGTTCCTAACAAACTGGACTAATCCTAATTTGCTAACTAACTATCAGATAACTCGGAATCGTGAATCTTGAATATTCTTATCTTGAGTTTTCAATCTTCAATCTTGATTATAGAATCTTCTTATCTATGCCGTAGATATAGAGAGTAAAAGGAATTTAAAACATATTTAAATTCTCTTTAAACTGACTTCTTTAGTCGGGCTGAGTTACACACCTTAAAACTCATCAAGCTGAGTCCTTCGAGAACAAACTTACCAATATCACAACCAATGTTATTATTCGAACACACGATTAGCTTGGCAATCTGTGAATATCTTGATCACTTTGAACTGAAAAAGAGTGATTCAAGAATCGTAACACATACGGTGAGGTGAGGTTTGGCTCTGCAACCCTTAGTTGTTTTTGGTTCTGAGTCGTAGTCGTAGTCGTACCTCTAAACTTATAAGAAGATAAGTATTTATAATCATGTTGCTACGGTTCCTAACAAACTGGACTAATCCTAATTTGGTAACTAACTATCAGATTAACTCGGAATCGTGAATCTTGAATATTCTTATCTTGAGTCTTCAATCTTCAATCTTTATTCTGGAATCTTCTTATCCATGCCGTAGATATAGAGAGTAAAAGGAATTTAAAACATATTTAAATTCTCTTTAAACTGACTTCTTTAGTCGGGCTGAGTTACACACCTTAAAACTCATCAAGCTGAGTCCTTCGAGAACAAACATACCAATATCACAACCAACGTTATTATTCGAACACACGAATAACTTGGCAATATGTGAATATCCTGATCACTTTGAACTGAAAAACAGTGATTCAAGAATCGTAACACATACGGTGAGGTGAGGTTTGGCTCTGCAACACTTAGTTGTTTTTGGTTCTGAGTCGTAGTCGTAGTCGTACCTCTAAACTTATAAGAAGATAAGTATTTATAATCATGTTGCTACGGTTCCTAACAAACTGGACTAATCCTAATTTGCAAACTAACTATCAGATAACTCGGAATCGTGAATCTTGAATATTCTTATCTTGAGTCTTCAATCTTTAATCTTGATTCTGGAATCTTCTTATCCATGCCGTAGATATAGAGAGTAAAAGGAATTTAAAACATATTTAAATTCTCTTTAAACTGACTTCTTTAGTCGGGCTGAGTTACACACCTTAAAACTCATCAAGCTGAGTCCTTCGAGAACAAACTTACCAATATCACAACGAATGTGATTATTCGAACACACAAATAGCTTGGCAATCTGTGAATATCTTGATCACTTTGAACTGAAAAACAGTGATTCAAGAATCGTAACACATACGGTGAGGTGAGGTTTGGCTCTGCAACACTTAGTTGTTTTTGGTTATGAGTCGTAGTCGTAGTCGTACCTCTAAACTTATAAGAAGATAAGTATTTATAATCATGTTGCTACGGTTCCTAACAAACTGGACTAATCCTAATTTACTAACTAACTATCAGATAACTCGGAATCGTGAATCTTGAATATTCTTATCTTGAGTTTTCAATCTTCAATCTTGATTATAGAATCTTCTTATCTATGCCGTAGATATAGAGAGTAAAAGGAATTTAAAACATATTTAAATTCTCTTTAAACTGACTTCTTTAGTCGGGCTGAGTTACACACCTTAAAACTCATCAAGCTGAGTCCTTCGAGAACAAACTTACCAATATCACAACCAACGTTATTATTCGAACACACGAATAGCTTGGCAATCTGTGAATATCTTGATCACTTTGAACTGAAAAACAGTGATTCAAGAATCGTAACACATACGGTGAGGTTAGGTTTGGCTCTGCAACACTTAGTTGTTTTTGGTTCTGAGTCGTAGTTGTAGTCGTACCTCTAAACTTATAAGAAGATAAGTATTTATAATCATGTTGCTACGGTTCCTAACAAACTGGACTAATCATAATTTACTAACTAACTATCAGATAACTCGGAATCGTGAATCTTGAATATTCTTATCTTGAGTCTTCAATCTTCAATCTTGATTCTGGAATCTTCTTATCCATGCCGTAGATATAGAGAGTAAAAGGAATTTAAAACATATTTAAATTCTCTTTAAACTGACTTCTTTAGTCAGGCTGAGTTACACACCTTAAAACTCATCAAGCTGAGTCCTTCGAGAACAAACTTACCAATATCACAACCAATGTGATTATTCGAACACACGAATAGCTTGGCAATCTGTGAATATCTTGATCACTTTGAACTGAAAAAACAGTGATTCAAGAATCGTAACACATACGGTGAGGTGAGGTTTGGCTCTGCAACACTTAGTTGTTTTTGGTTCTGAGTCGTAGTCGTAGTCGTACCTCTAAACTTATAAGAAGATAAGTATTTACAATCATGTTGCTACGGTTCCTAACAAACTGGACTAATCCTAATTTGCTAACTAACTATCAGATAACTCGGAATCGTGAATCTTGAATATTCTTATCTTGAGTTTTCAATCTTCAATCTTGATTATAGAATCTTCTTATCTATGCCGTAGATATAGAGAGTAAAAGGAATTTAAAACATATTTAAATTCTCTTTAAACTGACTTCTTTAGTCGGGCTGAGTTACACACCTTAAAACTCATCAAGCTGAGTCCTTCGAGAACAAACTTACCAATATCACAACCAATGTTATTATTCGAACACACGATTAGCTTGGCAATCTGTGAATATCTTGATCACTTTGAACTGAAAAAGAGTGATTCAAGAATCGTAACACATACGGTGAGGTGAGGTTTGGCTCTGCAACCCTTAGTTGTTTTTGGTTCTGAGTCGTAGTCGTAGTCGTACCTCTAAACTTATAAGAAGATAAGTATTTATAATCATGTTGCTACGGTTCCTAACAAACTGGACTAATCCTAATTTGGTAACTAACTATCAGATTAACTCGGAATCGTGAATCTTGAATATTCTTATCTTGAGTCTTCAATCTTCAATCTTTATTCTGGAATCTTCTTATCCATGCCGTAGATATAGAGAGTAAAAGGAATTTAAAACATATTTAAATTCTCTTTAAACTGACTTCTTTAGTCGGGCTGAGTTACACACCTTAAAACTCATCAAGCTGAGTCCTTCGAGAACAAACATACCAATATCACAACCAACGTTATTATTCGAACACACGAATAACTTGGCAATATGTGAATATCCTGATCACTTTGAACTGAAAAACAGTGATTCAAGAATCGTAACACATACGGTGAGGTGAGGTTTGGCTCTGCAACACTTAGTTGTTTTTGGTTCTGAGTCGTAGTCGTAGTCGTACCTCTAAACTTATAAGAAGATAAGTATTTATAATCATGTTGCTACGGTTCCTAACAAACTGGACTAATCCTAATTTGCAAACTAACTATCAGATAACTCGGAATCGTGAATCTTGAATATTCTTATCTTGAGTCTTCAATCTTCAATCTTGATTCTGGAATCTTCTTATCCATGCCGTAGATATAGAGAGTAAAAGGAATTTAAAACATATTTAAATTCTCTTTAAACTGACTTCTTTAGTCGGGCTGAGTTACACACCTTAAAACTCATCAAGCTGAGTCCTTCGAGAACAAACTTACCAATATCACAACGAATGTGATTATTCGAACACACAAATAGCTTGGCAATCTGTGAATATCTTGATCACTTTGAACTGAAAAACAGTGATTCAAGAATCGTAACACATACGGTGAGGTGAGGTTTGGCTCTGCAACACTTAGTTGTTTTTGGTTATGAGTCGTAGTCGTAGTCGTACCTCTAAACTTATAAGAAGATAAGTATTTATAATCATGTTGCTACGGTTCCTAACAAACTGGACTAATCCTAATTTACTAACTAACTATCAGATAACTCGGAATCGTGAATCTTGAATATTCTTATCTTGAGTTTTCAATCTTCAATCTTGATTATAGAATCTTCTTATCTATGCCGTAGATATAGAGAGTAAAAGGAATTTAAAACATATTTAAATTCTCTTTAAACTGACTTCTTTAGTCGGGCTGAGTTACACACCTTAAAACACATCAAGCTGAGTCCTTCGAGAACAAACTTACCAATATCACAACCAACGTTATTATTCGAACACACGAATAGCTTGGCAATCTGTGAATATCTTGATCACTTTGAACTGAAAAACAGTGATTCAAGAATCGTAACACATACGGTGAGGTTAGGTTTGGCTCTGCAACACTTAGTTGTTTTTGGTTCTGAGTCGTAGTTGTAGTCGTACCTCTAAACTTATAAGAAGATAAGTATTTATAATCATGTTGCTACGGTTCCTAACAAACTGGACTAATCATAATTTACTAACTAACTATCAGATAACTCGGAATCGTGAATCTTGAATATTCTTATCTTGAGTCTTCAATCTTCAATCTTGATTCTGGAATCTTCTTATCCATGCCGTAGATATAGAGAGTAAAAGGAATTTAAAACATATTTAAATTCTCTTTAAACTGACTTCTTTAGTCAGGCTGAGTTACACACCTTAAAACTAATCAAGCTGAGTCCTTCGAGAACAATCTTACCAATATCACAACCAATGTGATTATTCGAACACACGAATAGCTTGGCAATCTGTGAATATCTTGATCACTTTGAACTGAAAAAACAGTGATTCAAGAATCGTAACACATACGGTGAGGTGAGGTTTGGCTCTGCAACACTTAGTTGTTTTTGGTTCTGAGTCGTAGTCGTAGTCGTACCTCTAAACTTATAAGAAGATAAGTATTTACAATCATGTTGCTACGGTTCCTAACAAACTGGACTAATCCTAATTTGCTAACTAACTATCAGATAACTCGGAATCGTGAATCTTGAATATTCTTATCTTGAGTTTTCAATCTTCAATCTTGATTCTGGAATCTTCTTATCTATGCCGTAGATATAGAGAGTAAAAGGAATTTAAAACATATTTAAATTCTCTTTAAACTGACTTCTTTAGTCGGGCTGAGTTACACACCTTAAAACTCATCAAGCTGAGTCCTTCGAGAACAAACTTACCAATATCACAACCAATGTGATTATTCGAACACACAAATAGCTTGGCAATCTGTGAATATCTTGATCACTTTGAACTGAAAAACAGTGATTCAAGAATCGTAACACATACGGTGAGGTGAGGTTTGGCTCTGCAACACTTAGTTGTTTTTGGTTATGAGTCGTAGTCGTAGTCGTACCTCTAAACTTATAAGAAGATAAGTATTTATAATCATGTTGCTACGGTTCCTAACAAACTGGACTAATCCTAATTTGCAAACTAACTATCAGATAACTCGGAATCGTGAATCTTGAATCTTCTTATCTTGAGTCTTCAATCTTCAATCTTGATTCTGGAATCTTCTTATCCATGCCGTAGATATAGAGAGTAAAAGGAATTTAAAACATATTTAAATTCTCTTTAAACTGAGTTCTTTAGTCGGGCTGAGTTACACACCTTAAAACTCATCAAGCTGAGTCCTTCGAGAACAAACTTACCAATATCACAACCAATGTGATTATTCGAACACACGAATAGCTTGGCAATCTGTGAATATCTTGATCACTTTGAACTGAAAAACAGTGATTCAAGAATCGTAACACATACGGTGAGGTGAGGTTTGGCTCTGCAACACTTAGTTGTTTTTGGTTCTGAGTCGTAGTCGTAGTCGTACCTCTAAACTTATAAGAAGATAAGTATTTATAATCATGTTGCTACGGTTCCTAACAAACTGGACTAATCCTAATTTGCTAACTAACTATCAGATAACTCGGAATCGTGAATCTTGAATATTCTTATCTTGAGTCTTCAATCTTCAATCTTCAATCTTGATTATAGAATCTTCTTATCCATGCCGTAGATATAGAGAATAAAAGGAATTTAAAACATATTTAAATTCTCTTTAAACTGACTTCTTTAGTCGGGCTGAGTTACACACCTTAAAACTCATCAAGCTGAGTCCTTCGAGAACAAACTTACCAATATCACAACCAATGTTATTATTCGAACACACGAATAGCTTGGCAATCTGTGAATATCTTGATCACTTTGAACTGAAAAACAGTGATTCAAGAATCGTAACACATACGGTGAGGTGAGGTTTGGCTCTGCAACACTTAGTTGTTTTTGGTTCTGAGTCGTAGTCGTAGTCGTACCTCTAAACTTATAAGAAGATAAGTATTTATAATCATGTTGCTACGGTTCCTAACAAACTGGACTAATCCTAATTTGGTAACTAACTATCAGATTAACTCGGAATCGTGAATCTTGAAGATTCTTATCTTGAGTCTTCAATCTTCAATCTTGATTCTGGAATCTTCTTATCCATGCCGTAGATATAGAGAGTAAAAGGAATTTAAAACATATTTAAATTCTCTTTAAACTGACTTCTTTAGTCGTGCTGAGTTACACACCTTAAAACTCATCAAGCTGAGTCCTTCGAGAACAAACTTACCAATATCACAACCAATGTTGTTATTCGAACACACGAATAGCTTGGCAATCTGTGAATATCTTGATCACTTTGAACTGAAAAAGAGTGATTCAAGAATCGTAACACATACGGTGAGGTGAGGTTTGGCTCTGCAACACTTAGTTGTTTTTGGTTATGAGTCGTAGTCGTAGTCGTACCTCTAAACTTATAAGAAGATAAGTATTTATAATCATGTTGCTACGGTTCCTAACAAACTGGACTAATCCTAATTTACTAACTAACTATCAGATAACTCGGAATCGTGAATCTTGAATATTCTTATCTTGAGTCTTCAATCTTCAATCTTGATTCTGGAATCTTCTTATCCATGCCGTAGATATAGAGAGTAAAAGGAATTTAAAACATATTTAAATTCTCTTTAAACTGACTTCTTTAGTCGGGCTGAGTTACACACCTTAAAACTCATCAAGCTGAGTCCTTCGAGAACAAACTTACCAATATCACAACCAACGTTATTATTCGAACACACGAATAGCTTGGCAATCTGTGAATATCTTGATCACTTTGAACTGAAAAACAGTGATTCAAGAATCGTAACACATACGGTGAGGTTAGGTTTGGCTCTGCAACACTTAGTTGTTTTTGGTTCTGAGTCGTAGTTGTAGTCGTACCTCTAAACTTATATGAAGATAAGTATTTATAATCATGTTGCTACGGTTCCTAACAAACTGGACTAATCATAATTTACTAACTAACTATCAGATAACTCGGAATCGTGAATCTTGAATATTCTTATCTTGAGTCTTCAATCTTCAATCTTGATTCTGGAATCTTCTTATCCATGCCGTAGATATAGAGAGTAAAAGGAATTTAAAACATATTTAAATTCTCTTTAAACTGACTTCTTTAGTCAGGCTGAGTTACACACCTTAAAACTAATCAAGCTGAGTCCTTCGAGAACAATCTTACCAATATCACAACCAATGTGATTATTCGAACACACGAATAGCTTGGCAATCTGTGAATATCTTGATCACTTTGAACTGAAAAAACAGTGATTCAAGAATCGTAACACATACGGTGAGGTGAGGTTTGGCTCTGCAACACTTAGTTGTTTTTGGTTCTGAGTCGTAGTCGTAGTCGTACCTCTAAACTTATAAGAAGATAAGTATTTACAATCATGTTGCTACGGTTCCTAACAAACTAGACTAATCCTAATTTGCTAACTAACTATCAGATAACTCGGAATCGTGAATCTTGAATATTCTTATCTTGAGTTTTCAATCTTCAATCTTGATTCTGGAATCTTCTTATCTATGCCGTAGATATAGAGAGTAAAAGGAATTTAAAACATATTTAAATTCTCTTTAAACTGACTTCTTTAGTCGGGCTGAGTTACACACCTTAAAACTCATCAAGCTGAGTCCTTCGAGAACAAACTTACCAATATCACAACCAATGTGATTATTCGAACACACAAATAGCTTGGCAATCTGTGAATATCTTGATCACTTTGAACTGAAAAACAGTGATTCAAGAATCGTAACACATACGGTGAGGTGAGGTTTGGCTCTGCAACACTTAGTTGTTTTTGGTTATGAGTCGTAGTCGTAGTCGTACCTCTAAACTTATAAGAAGATAAGTATTTATAATCATGTTGCTACGGTTCCTAACAAACTGGACTAATCCTAATTTGCAAACTAACTATCAGATAACTCGGAATCGTGAATCTTGAATCTTCTTATCTTGAGTCTTCAATCTTCAATCTTGATTCTGGAATCTTCTTATCCATGCCGTAGATATAGAGAGTAAAAGGAATTTAAAACATATTTAAATTCTCTTTAAACTGAGTTCTTTAGTCGGGCTGAGTTACACACCTTAAAACTCATCAAGCTGAGTCCTTCGAGAACAAACTTACCAATATCACAACCAATGTGATTATTCGAACACACGAATAGCTTGGCAATCTGTGAATATCTTGATCACTTTGAACTGAAAAACAGTGATTCAAGAATCGTAACACATACGGTGAGGTGAGGTTTGGCTCTGCAACACTTAGTTGTTTTTGGTTCTGAGTCGTAGTCGTAGTCGTACCTCTAAACTTATAAGAAGATAAGTATTTATAATCATGTTGCTACGGTTCCTAACAAACTGGACTAATCCTAATTTGCTAACTAACTATCAGATAACTCGGAATCGTGAATCTTGAATATTCTTATCTTGAGTCTTCAATCTTCAATCTTCAATCTTGATTATAGAATCTTCTTATCCATGCCGTAGATATAGAGAATAAAAGGAATTTAAAACATATTTAAATTCTCTTTAAACTGACTTCTTTAGTCGGGCTGAGTTACACACCTTAAAACTCATCAAGCTGAGTCCTTCGAGAACAAACTTACCAATATCACAACCAATGTTATTATTCGAACACACGAATAGCTTGGCAATCTGTGAATATCTTGATCACTTTGAACTGAAAAACAGTGATTCAAGAATCGTAACACATACGGTGAGGTGAGGTTTGGCTCTGCAACACTTAGTTGTTTTTGGTTCTGAGTCGTAGTCGTAGTCGTACCTCTAAACTTATAAGAAGATAAGTATTTATAATCATGTTGCTACGGTTCCTAACAAACTGGACTAATCCTAATTTGGTAACTAACTATCAGATTAACTCGGAATCGTGAATCTTGAAGATTCTTATCTTGAGTCTTCAATCTTCAATCTTAATTCTTGAATCTTCTTATCCATGCCGTAGATATAGAGAGTAAAAGGAATTTAAAACATATTTAAATTCTCTTTAAACTGACTTCTTTAGTCGGGCTGAGTTACACACCTTAAAACTCATCAAGCTGAGTCCTTCGAGAACAAACTTACCAATATCACAACCAATGTTGTTATTCGAACACACGAATAGCTTGGCAATCTGTGAATATCTTGATCACTTTGAACTGAAAAAGAGTGATTCAAGAATCGTAACACATACGGTGAGGTGAGGTTTGGCTCTGCAACCCTTAGTTGTTTTTGGTTCTGAGTCGTAGTCGTAGTCGTACCTCTAAACTTATAAGAAGATAAGTATTTATAATCATGTTGCTACGGTTCCTAACAAACTGGACTAATCCTAATTTGGTAACTAACTATCAGATTAACTCGGAATCGTGAATCTTGAATATTCTTATCTTGAGTCTTCAATCTTCAATCTTAATTCTGGAATCTTCTTATCCATGCCGTAGATATAGAGAGTAAAAGGAATTTAAAACATATTTAAATTCTCTTTAAACTGACTTCTTTAGTCGGGCTGAGTTACACACCTTAAAACTCATCAAGCTGAGTCCTTCGAGAACAAACATACCAATATCACAACCAACGTTATTATTCGAACACACGAATAGCTTGGCAATCTGTGAATATCCTGATCACTTTGAACTGAAAAACAGTGATTCAAGAATCGTAACACATACGGTGAGGTGAGGTTTGGCTCTGCAACACTTAGTTGTTTTTGGTTCTGAGTCGTAGTCGTAGTCGTACCTCTAAACTTATAAGAAGATAAGTATTTATAATCATGTTGCTACGGTTCCTAACAAACTGGACTAATCCTAATTTGCAAACTAACTATCAGATAACTCGGAATCGTGAATCTTGAATATTCTTATCTTGAGTCTTCAATCTTCAATCTTGATTCTGGAATCTTCTTATCCATGCCGTAGATATAGAGAGTAAAAGGAATTTAAAACATATTTAAATTCTCTTTAAACTGACTTCTTTAGTCGGGCTGAGTTACACACCTTAAAACTCATCAAGATGAGTCCTTCGAGAACAAACTTACCAATATCACAACCAATGTGATTATTCGAACACACAAATAGCTTGGCAATCTGTGAATATCTTGATCACTTTGAACTGAAAAACAGTGATTCAAGAATCGTAACACATACGGTGAGGTGAGGTTTGGCTCTGCAACACTTAGTTGTTTTTGGTTATGAGTCGTAGTCGTAGTCGTACCTCTAAACTTATAAGAAGATAAGTATTTATAATCATGTTGCTACGGTTCCTAACAAACTGGACTAATCCTAATTTGCAAACTAACTATCAGATAACTCGGAATCGTGAATCTTGAATCTTCTTATCTTGAGTCTTCAATCTTCAATCTTGATTCTGGAATCTTCTTATCCATGCCGTAGATATAGAGAGTAAAAGGAATTTAAAACATATTTAAATTCTCTTTAAACTGACTTCTTTAGTCGGGCTGAGTTACACACCTTAAAACTCATCAAGCTGAGTCCTTCGAGAACAAACTTACCAATATCACAACCAATGTGATTATTCGAACACACGAATAGCTTGGCAATCTGTGAATATCTTGATCACTTTGAACTGAAAAACAGTGATTCAAGAATCGTAACACATACGGTGAGGTGAGGTTTGGCTCTGCAACACTTAGTTGTTTTTGGTTCTGAGTCGTAGTCGTAGTCGTACCTCTAAACTTATAAGAAGATAAGTATTTATAATCATGTTGCTACGGTTCCTAACAAACTGGACTAATCCTAATTTGCAAACTAACTATCAGATAACTCGGAATCGTGAATCTTGAATATTCTTATCTTGAGTCTTCAATCTTCAATCTTGATTCTGGAATCTTCTTATCCATGCCGTAGATATAGAGAGTAAAAGGAATTTAAAACATATTTAAATTCTCTTTAAACTGACTTCTTTAGTCGGGCTGAGTTACACACCTTAAAACTCATCAAGCTGAGTCCTTCGAGAACAAACTTACCAATATCACAACCAATGTGATTATTCGAACACACGAATAGCTTGGCAATCTGTGAATATCTTGATCACTTTGAACTGAAAAAACAGTGATTCAAGAATCGTAACACATACGGTGAGGTGAGGTTTGCTTCTGCAACACTTAGTTGTTTTTGGTTCTGAGTCGTAGTCGTAGTCGTACCTCTAAACTTATAAGAAGATAAGTATTTATAATCATGTTGCTACGGTTCCTAACAAACTAGACTAATCCTAATTTGCAAACTAACTATCAGATAACTCGGAATCGTGAATCTTGAATATTCTTATCTTGAGTCTTCAATCTTCAATCTTGATTCTGGAATCTTCTTATCCATGCCGTAGATATAGAGAGTAAAAGGAATTTAAAACATATTTAAATTCTCTTTAAACTGACTTCTTTAGTCGGGCTGAGTTACACACCTTAAAACTCATCAAGCTGAGTCCTTCGAGAACAAACTTACCAATATCACAACCAATGTGATTATTCGAACACACAAATAGCTTGGCAATCTGTGAATATCTTGATCACTTTGAACTGAAAAACAGTGATTCAAGAATCGTAACACATACGGTGAGGTGAGGTTTGGCTCTGCAACACTTAGTTGTTTTCGGTTATGAGTCGTAGTCGTAGTCGTACCTCTAAACTTATAAGAAGATAAGTATTTATAATCATGTTGCTACGGTTCCTAACAAACTGGACTAATCCTAATTTGGTAACTAACTATCAGATTAACTCGGAATCGTGAATCTTGAAGATTCTTATCTTGAGTCTTCAATCTTCAATCTTGATTCTGGAATCTTCTTATCCATGCCGTAGATATAGAGAGTAAAAGGAATTTAAAACATATTTAAATTCTCTTTAAACTGACTTCTTTAGTCGGGCTGAGTTACACACCTTAAAACTCATCAAGCTGAGTCCTTCGAGAACAAACTTACCAATATCACAACCAATGTTGTTATTCGAACACACGAATAGCTTGGCAATCTGTGAATATCTTGATCACTTTGAACTGAAAAAGAGTGATTCAAGAATCGTAACACATACGGTGAGGTGAGGTTTGGCTCTGCAACCCTTAGTTGTTTTTGGTTCTGAGTCGTAGTCGTAGTCGTACCTCTAAACTTATAAGAAGATAAGTATTTATAATCATGTTGCTACGGTTCCTAACAAACTGGACTAATCCTAATTTGGTAACTAACTATCAGATTAACTCGGAATCGTGAATCTTGAATATTCTTATCTTGAGTCTTCAATCTTCAATCTTAATTCTGGAATCTTCTTATCCATGCCGTAGATATAGAGAGTAAAAGGAATTTAAAACATATTTAAATTCTCTTTAAACTGACTTCTTTAGTCGGGCTGAGTTACACACCTTAAAACTCATCAAGCTGAGTCCTTCGAGAACAAACATACCAATATCACAACCAACGTTATTATTCGAACACACGAATAGCTTGGCAATCTGTGAATATCCTGATCACTTTGAACTGAAAAACAGTGATTCAAGAATCGTAACACATACGGTGAGGTGAGGTTTGGCTCTGCAACACTTAGTTGTTTTTGGTTCTGAGTCGTAGTCGTAGTCGTACCTCTAAACTTATAAGAAGATAAGTATTTATAATCATGTTGCTACGGTTCCTAACAAACTGGACTAATCCTAATTTGCGAACTAACTATCAGATAACTCGGAATCGTGAATCTTGAATATTCTTATCTTGAGTCTTCAATCTTCAATCTTGATTCTGGAATCTTCTTATCCATGCCGTAGATATAGAGAGTAAAAGGAATTTAAAACATATTTAAATTCTCTTTAAACTGACTTCTTTAGTCGGGCTGAGTTACACACCTTAAAACTCATCAAGCTGAGTCCTTCGAGAACAAACTTACCAATATCACAACCAATGTGATTATTCGAACACACAAATAGCTTGGCAATCTATGAATATCTTGATCACTTTGAACTGAAAAACAGTGATTCAAGAATCGTAACACATACGGTGAGGTGAGGTTTGGCTCTGCAACACTTAGTTGTTTTCGGTTATGAGTCGTAGTCGTAGTCGTACCTCTAAACTTATAAGAAGATAAGTATTTATAATCATGTTGCTACGGTTCCTAACAAACTGGACTAATCCTAATTTGCAAACTAACTATCAGATAACTCGGAATCGTGAATCTTGAATATTCTTATCTTGAGTCTTCAATCTTCAATCTTGATTCTGGAATCTTCTTATCCATGCCGTAGATATAGAGAGTAAAAGGAATTTAAAACATATTTAAATTCTCTTTAAACTGACTTCTTTAGTCGGGCTGAGTTACACACCTTAAAACTCATCAAGCTGAGTCCTTCGAGAACAAACTTACCAATATCACAACCAATGTGATTATTCGAACACACAAATAGCTTGGCAATCTGTGAATATCTTGATCACTTTGAACTGAAAAACAGTGATTCAAGAATCGTAATACATACGGTGAGGTGAGGTTTGGCTCTGCAACACTTAGTTGTTTTCGGTTATGAGTCGTAGTCGTAGTCGTACCTCTAAACTTATAAGAAGATAAGTATTTATAATCATGTTGCTATGGTTCCTAACAAACTGGACTAATCCTAATTTGCAAACTAACTATCAGATAACTCGGAATCGTGAATCTTGAATCTTCTTATCTTGAGTCTTCAATCTTCAATCTTGATTCTGGAATCTTCTTATCTATGCCGTAGATATAGAGAGTAAAAGGAATTTAAAACATATTTAAATTCTCTTTAAACTGACTTCTTTAGTCGGGCTGAGTTACACACCTTAAAACTCATCAAGCTGAGTCCTTCGAGAACAAACTTACCAATATCACAACCAATGTGATTATTCGAACACACGAATAGCTTGGCAATCTGTGAATATCTTGATCACTTTGAACTGAAAAACAGTGATTCAAGAATCGTAACACATACGGTGAGGTGAGGTTTGGCTCTGCAACACTTAGTTGTTTTTGGTTCTGAGTCGTAGTCGTAGTCGTACCTCTAAACTTATAAGAAGATAAGTATTTATAATCATGTTGCTACGGTTCCTAACAAACTGGACTAATCCTAATTTGCTAACTAACTATCAGATAACTCGGAATCGTGAATCTTGAATATTCTTATCTTGAGTCTTCAATCTTCAATCTTCAATCTTGATTATAGAATCTTCTTATCCATGCCGTAGATATAGAGAATAAAAGGAATTTAAAACATATTTAAATTCTCTTTAAACTGACTTCTTTAGTCGGGCTGAGTTACACACCTTAAAACTCATCAAGCTGAGTCCTTCGAGAACAAACTTACCAATATCAGAACCAATGTTATTATTCGAACACACGAATAGCTTGGCAATCTGTGAATATCTTGATCACTTTGAACTGAAAAACAGTGATTCAAGAATCGTAACACATACGGTGAGGTGAGGTTTGGCTCTGCAACACTTAGTTGTTTTTGGTTCTGAGTCGTAGTCGTAGTCGTACCTCTAAACTTATAAGAAGATAAGTATTTATAATCATGTTGCTACGGTTCCTAACAAACTGGACTAATCCTAATTTGGTAACTAACTATCAGATTAACTCGGAATCGTGAATCTTGAATATTCTTATCTTGAGTCTTCAATCTTCAATCTTAATTCTGGAATCTTCTTATCCATGCCGTAGATATAGAGAGTAAAAGGAATTTAAAACATATTTAAATTCTCTTTAAACTGACTTCTTTAGTCGGGCTGAGTTACACACCTTAAAACTCATCAAGCTGAGTCCTTCGAGAACAAACTTACCAATATCACAACCAACGTTATTATTCGAACACACGAATAGCTTGGCAATCTGTGAATATCCTGATCACTTTGAACTGAAAAAGAGTGATTCAAGAATCGTAACACATACGGTGAGGTGAGGTTTGGCTCTGCAACCCTTAGTTGTTTTTGGTTCTGAGTCGTAGTCGTAGTCGTACCTCTAAACTTATAAGAAGATAAGTATTTATAATCATGTTGCTACGGTTCCTAACAAACTGGACTAATCCTAATTTGGTAACTAACTATCAGATTAACTCGGAATCGTGAATCTTGAATATTCTTATCTTGAGTCTTCAATCTTCAATCTTAATTCTGGAATCTTCTTATCCAAGCCATAGATATAGAGAGTAAAAGGAATTTAAAACATATTTAAATTCTCTTTAAACTGACTTCTTTAGTCGGGCTGAGTTACACACCTTAAAACTCATCAAGCTGAGTCCTTCGAGAACAAACTTACCAATATCACAACCAACGTTATTATTCGAACACACGAATAGCTTGGCAATCTGTGAATATCTTGATCACTTTGAACTGAAAAACAGTGATTCAAGAATCGTAACACATACGGTGATGTGAGGTTTGGCTCTGCAACACTTACTTGTTTTTGGTTCTGAGTCGTAGTCGTTGTCGTACCTCTAAACTTATAAGAAGATAAGTATTTATAATCATGTTGCTACGGTTCCTAACAAACTGGACTAATCCTAATTTGGTAACTAACTATCAGATTAACTCGGAATCGTGAATCTTGAATATTCTTATCTTGAGTCTTCAATCTTCAATCTTAATTCTGGAATCTTCTTATCCAAGCCGTAGATATAGAGAGTAAAAGGAATTTAAAACATATTTAAATTCTCTTTAAACTGACTTCTTTAGTCGGGCTGAGTTACACACCTTAAAACTCATCAAGCTGAGTCCTTCGAGAACAAACTTACCAATATCACAACCAATGTTATTATTCGAACACACGAATAGCTTGGCAATCTGTGAATATCTTGATCACTTTGAACTGAAAAACAGTGATTCAAGAATCGTAACACATACGGTGAGGTGAGGTTTGGCTCTGCAACACTTAGTTGTTTTTGGTTCTGAGTCGTAGTCGTAGTCGTACCTCTAAACTTATAAGAAGATAAGTATTTATAATCATGTTGCTACGGTTCCTAACAAACTGGACTAATCCTAATTTGGTAACTAACTATCAGATTAACTCGGAATCGTGAATCTTGAATATTCTTATCTTGACTCTTCAATCTTCAATCTTAATTCTGGAATCTTCTTATCCATGCCGTAGATATAGAGAGTAAAAGGAATTTAAAACATATTTAAATTCTCTTTAAACTGACTTCTTTAGTCGGCCTGAGTTACACACCTTAAAACTCATCAAGCTGAGTCCTTCGAGAACAAACTTACCAATATCACAACCAATGTTATTATTCGAACACACGAATAGCTTGGCAATCTGTGAATATCTTGATCACTTTGAACTGAAAAAGAGTGATTCAAGAATGGTAACACATACGGTGAGGTGAGGTTTGGCTCTGCAACCCTTAGTTGTTTTTGGTTCTGAGTCGTAGTCGTAGTCGTACCTCTAAACTTATAAGAAGATAAGTATTTATAATCATGTTGCTACGGTTCCTAACAAACTGGACTAATCCTAATTTGGTAACTAACTATCAGATTAACTCGGAATCGTGAATCTTGAATATTCTTATCTTGACTCTTCAATCTTCAATCTTAATTCTGGAATCTTCTTATCCATGCCGTAGATATAGAGAGTAAAAGGAATTTAAAACATATTTAAATTCTCTTTAAACTGACTTCTTTAGTCGGGCTGAGTTACACACCTTAAAACTCATCAAGCTGAGTCCTTCGAGAACAAACTTACCAATATCACAACCAATGTGATTATTCGAACACACGAATAGCTTGGCAATCTGTGAATATCTTGATCACTTTGAACTGAAAAACAGTGATTCAAGAATCGTAACACATACGGTGAGGTGAGGTTTGGCTCTGCAACACTTAGTTGTTTTTGGTTATGAGTCGTAGTCGTAGTCGTACCTCTAAACTTATAAGAAGATAAGTATTTATAATCATGTTGCTACGGTTCCTAACAAACTGGACTAATCCTAATTTGCAAACTAACTATCAGATAACTCGGAATCGTGAATTTTGAATCTTCTTATATTGAGTCTTCAATCTTCAATCTTGATTCTGGAATCTTCTTATCCATCCCGTAGATATAGAGAGTAAAAGGAATTTAAAACATATTTAAATTCTCTTTAAACTGACTTCTTTAGTCGGGCTGAGTTACACACCTTAAAACTCATCAAGCTGAGTCCTCCGAGAACAAACTTACCAATATCACAACCAATGTGATTATTCGAACACACTAATAGCTTGGCAATCTGTGAATATCTTGATCACTTTGAACTGAAAAACAGTGATTCAAGAATCGTAACACATACGGTGAGGTGAGGTTTGGCTATGCAACACTTAGTTGTTTTTGGTTATGAGTCGTAGTCGTAGTCGTACCTCTAAACTTATAGGAAGATAAGTATTTATAATCATGTTGCTACGGTTCCTAACAAACTGGACTAATCCTAATTTGCAAACTAACTATCAGATAACTCGGAATCGTGAATTTTGAATCTTCTTATATTGAGTCTTCAATCTTCAATCTTGATTCTGGAATCTTCTTATCCATCCCGTAGATATAGAGAGTAAAAGGAATTTAAAACATATTTAAATTCTCTTTAAACTGACTTCTTTCGTCGGGCTGAGTTACACACCTTAAAACTCATGAAGCTGAGTCCTCCGAGAACAAACTTACCAATATCACAACCAATGTGATTATTCGAACACACTAATAGCTTGGCAATCTGTGAATATCTTGATCACTTTGAACTGAAAAACAGTGATTCAAGAATCGTAACACATACGGTGAGGTGAGGTTTGGCTCTGCAACACTTAGTTGTTTTTGGTTATGAGTCGTAGTCGTAGTCGTACCTCTAAACTTATAAGAAGATAAGTATTTATAATCATGTTGCTACGATTCCTAACAAACTGGACTAATCCTAATTTGCAAACTAACTATCAGATAATTCGGAATCGTGAATCTTGAATCTTCTTATCTTGAGTGTTCAATCTTCAATCTTGATTCTGGAATCTTCTTATCCATGCCGTAGATATAGAGAGTAAAAGGAATTTAAAACATATTTAAATTCTCTTTAAACTGACTTCTTTAGTCGGGCTGAGTTACACACCTTAAAACTCATCAAGCTGAGTCCTCCGAGAACAAACTTACCAATATCACAACCAATGTGATTATTCGAACACACTAATAGCTTGGCAATCTGTGAATATCTTGATCACTTTGAACTGAAAAACAGTGATTCAAGAATCGTAACACATACGGCGAGGTGAGGTTTGGCTCTGCAACACTTAGTTGTTTTTGGTTCTGAGTCGTAGTCGTAGTCGTACCTCTAAACTTATAAGAAGATAAGTATTTATAATCATGTTGCTACGGTTCCTAACAAACTGGACTAATCCTAATTTGCTAACTAACTATCAGATAACTCGGAATCGTGAATCTTGAATATTCTTATCTTGAGTCTTCAATCTTCAATCTTGATTCTGGAATTTTCTTATCCATGCCGTAGATATAGAGAGTAAAAGGAATTTAAAACATATTTAGATTCACTTTAAACTGACTTCTTTAGTCGGGCTGAGTTACACACCTTAAAACTCATCAAGCTGAGTCCTTCGAGAACAAACTTACCAATATCACAACCAATGTGATTATTCGAACACACGAATAGCTTGACAATCTGTGAATATCTTGATCACTTTGAACTGAAAAACAGTGATTCAAGAATCGTAACACATACGGCGAGGTGAGGTTTGGCTCTGCAACACTTAGTTGTTTTTGGTTCTGAGTCGTAGTCGTAGTCGTACCTCTAAACTTATAAGAAGATAAGTATTTATAATCATGTTGCTACGGTTCCTAACAAACTGGACTAATCCTAATTTGCTAACTAACTATCAGATAACTCGGAATCGTGAATCTTGAATATTCTTATCTTGAGTCTTCAATCTTCAATCTTGATTCTAGAATTTTCTTATCCATGCCGTAGATATAGAGAGTAAAAGGAATTTAAAACATATTTAGATTCACTTTAAACTGACTTCTTTAGTCGGGCTGAGTTACACACCTTAAAACTCATCAAGCTGAGTCCTTCGAGAACAAACTTACCAATATCACAACCAATGTGATTATTCGAACACACGAATAGCTTGACAATCTGTGAATATCTTGATCACTTTGAACTGAAAAACAGTGATTCAAGAATCGTAACACATACGGTGAGGTGAGGTTTGCTTCTGCAACACTTAGTTGTTTTTGGTTCTGAGTCGTAGTCGTAGTCGTACCTCTAAACTTAAGAGAAGATAAATATTTATAATCATGTTGCTACGGTTCCTAACAAACTGGACTAATCCTAATTTCCAAACTAACTATCAGATAACTCGGAATCGTGAATCTTGAATATTCTTATCTTGAGTCTTCAATCTTCAATCTTGATTCTGGAATCTTCTTATCCATGCCGTAGATATAGAGAGTAAAAGGAATTTAAAACATATTTAAATTCACTTTAAACTGACTTCTTTAGTCGGGCTGAGTTACACACCTTAAAACTCATCAAGCTGAGTCCTTCGAGAACAAACTTACCAATATCACAACCAATGTGATTATTCGAACACACGAATAGCTTGACAATCTGTGAATATCTTGATCACTTTGAACTGAAAAACAGTGATTCAAGAATCGTAACACATACGGTGAGGTGAGGTTTGCTTCTGCAACACTTAGTTGTTTTTGGTTCTGAGTCGTAGTCGTAGTCGTACCTCTAAACTTAAGAGAAGATAAATATTTATAATCATGTTGCTACGGTTCCTAACAAACTGGACTAATCCTAATTTCCAAACTAACTATCAGATAACTCGGAATCGTGAATCTTGAATATTCTTATCTTGAGTCTTCAATCTTCAATCTTGATTCTGGAATCTTCTTATCCATGCCGTAGATATAGAGAGTAAAAGGAATTTCAAACATATTTAAATTCACTTTAAACTGACTTCTTTAGTCGGGCTGAGTTACACACCTTAAAACTCATAAAGCTGAGTCCTTCGAGAACAAACTTACCAATATCACAACCAATGTGATTATTCGAACACACGAATAGCTTGACAATCTGTGAATATCTTGATCACTTTGAACTGAAAAACAGTGATTCAAGAATCGTAACACATACGGTGAGGTGAGGTTTGCTTCTGCAACACTTAGTTGTTTTTGGTTCTGAGTCGTAGTCGTAGTCGTACCTCTAAACTTAAGAGAAGATAAATATTTATAATCATGTTGCTACGGTTCCTAACAAACTGGACTAATCCTAATTTCCAAACTAACTATCAGATAACTCGGAATCGTGAATCTTGAATCTTCTTATCTTGAGTCTTCAATCTTCAATCTTGATTCTGGAATCTTCTTATCCATCCCGTAGATATAGAGAGTAAAAGGAATTTAAAACATATTTAAATTCTCTTTAAACTGACTTCTTTCGTCGGGCTGAGTTACACACCTTAAAACTCATGAAGCTGAGTCCTCCGAGAACAAACTTACCAATATCACAACCAATGTGATTATTCGAACACACTAATAGCTTGGCAATCTGTGAATATCTTGATCACTTTGAACTGAAAAACAGTGATTCAAGAATCGTAACACATACGGTGAGGTGAGGTTTGGCTCTGCAACACTTAGTTGTTTTTGGTTATGAGTCGTAGTCGTAGTCGTACCTCTAAACTTATAAGAAGATAAGTATTTATAATCATGTTGCTACGATTCCTAACAAACTGGACTAATCCTAATTTGCAAACTAACTATCAGATAACTCGGAATCGTGAATCTTGAATCTTCTTATCTTGAGTGTTCAATCTTCAATCTTGATTCTGGAATCTTCTTATCCATGCCGTAGATATAGAGAGTAAAAGGAATTTAAAACATATTTAAATTCTCTTTAAACTGACTTCTTTAGTCGGGCTGAGTTACACACCTTAAAACTCATCAAGCTGAGTCCTCCGAGAACAAACTTACCAATATCACAACCAATGTGATTATTCGAACACACTAATAGCTTGGCAATCTGTGAATATCTTGATCACTTTGAACTGAAAAACAGTGATTCAAGAATCGTAACACATACGGCGAGGTGAGGTTTGGCTCTGCAACACTTAGTTGTTTTTGGTTCTGAGTCGTAGTCGTAGTCGTACCTCTAAACTTATAAGAAGATAAGTATTTATAATCATGTTGCTACGGTTCCTAACAAACTGGACTAATCCTAATTTGCTAACTAACTATCAGATAACTCGGAATCGTGAATCTTGAATATTCTTATCTTGAGTCTTCAATCTTCAATCTTGATTCTGGAATTTTCTTATCCATGCCGTAGATATAGAGAGTAAAAGGAATTTAAAACATATTTAGATTCACTTTAAACTGACTTCTTTAGTCGGGCTGAGTTACACACCTTAAAACTCATCAAGCTGAGTCCTTCGAGAACAAACTTACCAATATCACAACCAATGTGATTATTCGAACACACGAATAGCTTGACAATCTGTGAATATCTTGATCACTTTGAACTGAAAAACAGTGATTCAAGAATCGTAACACATACGGTGAGGTGAGGTTTGCTTCTGCAACACTTAGTTGTTTTTGGTTCTGAGTCGTAGTCGTAGTCGTACCTCTAAACTTAAGAGAAGATAAATATTTATAATCATGTTGCTACGGTTCCTAACAAACTGGACTAATCCTAATTTCCAAACTAACTATCAGATAACTCGGAATCGTGAATCTTGAATATTCTTATCTTGAGTCTTCAATCTTCAATCTTGATTCTGGAATCTTCTTATCCATGCCGTAGATATAGAGAGTAAAAGGAATTTCAAACATATTTAAATTCACTTTAAACTGACTTCTTTAGTCGGGCTGAGTTACACACCTTAAAACTCATCAAGCTCAGTCCTTCGAGAACAAACTTACCAATATCACAACCAATGTGATTATTCGAACACACGAATAGCTTGACAATCTGTGAATATCTTGATCACTTTGAACTGAAAAACAGTGATTCAAGAATCGTAACACATACGGTGAGGTGAGGTTTGCTTCTGCAACACTTAGTTGTTTTTGGTTCTGAGTCGTAGTCGTAGTCGTACCTCTAAACTTAAGAGAAGATAAATATTTATAATCATGTTGCTACGGTTCCTAACAAACTGGACTAATCCTAATTTCCAAACTAACTATCAGATAACTCGGAATCGTGAATCTTGAATATTCTTATCTTGAGTCTTCAATCTTCAATCTTGATTCTGGAATCTTCTTATCCATGCCGTAGATATAGAGAGTAAAAGGAATTTAAAACATATTTAAATTCTCTTTAAACTGACTTCTTTCGTCGGGCTGAGTTACACACCTTAAAACTCATGAAGCTGAGTCCTCCGAGAACAAACTTACCAATATCACAACCAATGTGATTATTCGAACACACGAATAGCTTGACAATCTGTGAATATCTTGATCACTTTGAACTGAAAAACAGTGATTCAAGAATCGTAACACATACGGTGAGGTGAGGTTTGCTTCTGCAACACTTAGTTGTTTTTGGTTCTGAGTCGTAGTCGTAGTCGTACCTCTAAACTTAAGAGAAGATAAATATTTATAATCATGTTGCTACGGTTCCTAACAAACTGGACTAATCCTAATTTCCAAACTAACTATCAGATAACTCGGAATCGTGAATCTTGAATATTCTTATCTTGAGTCTTCAATCTTCAATCTTGATTCTGGAATTTTCTTATCCATGCCGTAGATATAGAGAGTAAAAGGAATTTAAAACATATTTAGATTCACTTTAAACTGACTTCTTTAGTCGGGCTGAGTTACACACCTTAAAACTCATCAAGCTGAGTCCTTCGAGAACAAACTTACCAATATCACAACCAATGTGATTATTCGAACACACGAATAGCTTGACAATCTGTGAATATCTTGATCACTTTGAACTGAAAAACAGTGATTCAAGAATCGTAACACATACGGTGAGGTGAGGTTTGCTTCTGCAACACTTAGTTGTTTTTGGTTCTGAGTCGTAGTCGTAGTCGTACCTCTAAACTTAAGAGAAGATAAATATTTATAATCATGTTGCTACGGTTCCTAACAAACTGGACTAATCCTAATTTCCAAACTAACTATCAGATAACTCGGAATCGTGAATCTTGAATCTTCTTATCTTGAGTCTTCAATCTTTAATCTTGATTCTGGAATCTTCTTATCCATGCCGTAGATATAGAGAGTAAAAGGAATTTAAAACATATTTAAATTCTCTTTAAACTGACTTCTTTAGTCGGGCTGAGTTACACACCTTAAAACTCATCAAGCTGAGTCCTTCGAGAACAAACTTACCAATATCACAACCAATGTGATTATTCGTACACACGAATAGCTTGGCAATCTGTGAATATCTTGATCACTTTGAACTGAATAACAGTGATTCAAGAATCGTAACACATACGGTGAGGTGAGGTTTGGCTCTGAAACACTTAGTTGTTTTTGGTTCTGAGTCGTAGTCGTAGTCGTACCTCTAAACTTATAAGAAGATAAGTATTTATAATCATCTTGCTATGGTTCCTAACAAACTGGACTAATCCTAATTTGCAAACTAACTATCAGATAACTCGGAATCGTGAATCTTGAATATTCTTATCTTGAGTCTTCAATCTTCAATCTTGATTCTGGAATCTTCTTATCCATGCCGTAGATATAGAGAGTAAAAGGAATTTAAAACATATTTAAATTCACTTTAAACTGACTTCTTTAGTCGGGCTGAGTTACACACCTTAAAACTCATCAAGCTGAGTCCTTCGAGAACAAACTTACCAATATCACAACCAATGTGATTATTCGAACACACGAATAGCTTGACAATCTGTGAATATCTTGATCACTTTGAACTGAAAAACAGTGATTCAAGAATCGTAACACATACGGTGAGGTGAGGTTTGCTTCTGCAACACTTAGTTGTTTTTGGTTCTGAGTCGTAGTCGTAGTCGTACCTCTAAACTTAAGAGAAGATAAATATTTATAATCATGTTTCTACGGTTCCTAACAAACTGGACTAATCCTAATTTCCAAACTAACTATCAGATAACTCGGAATCGTGAATCTTGAATCTTCTTATCTTGAGTCTTCAATCTTCAATCTTGATTCTGGAATCTTCTTATCCATGCCGTAGATATAGAGAGTAAAAGGAATTTAAAACATATTTAAATTCTCTTTAAACTGACTTCTTTAGTCGGGCTGAGTTACACACCTTAAAACTCATCAAGCTGAGTCCTTCGAGAACAAACTTACCAATATCACAACCAATGTGATTATTCGTACACACGAATAGCTTGGCAATCTGTGAATATCTTGATCACTTTGAACTTAAAAACAGTGATTCAAGAATAGTAACACATACGGTGAGGTGAGGTTTGGCTCTGAAACACTTAGTTGTTTTTGGTTCTGAGTCGTAGTCGTAATCGTACCTCTAAACTTATAAGAAGATAAGTATTTATAATCATGTTGCTACGGTTCCTAACAAACTGGACTAATCCTAATTTGCAAACTAACTATCAGATAACTCGGAATCGTGAATCTTGAATATTCTTATCTTGAGTCTTCAATCTTCAATCTTGATTCTGGAATCTTCTTATCCATGCCGTAGATATAGAGAGTAAAAGGAATTTAAAACATATTTAAATTCACTTTAAACTGACTTCTTTAGTCGGGCTGAGTTACACACCTTAAAACTCATCAACCTGAGTCCTTCGAGAACAAACTTACCAATATCACAACCAATGTGATTATTCGAACACACGAATAGCTTGGCAATATGTGAATATCTTGATTACTTTGAACTGAAAAATAGTGATTCAAGAATCGTAACACATACGGTGAGGTGAGGTTTGGCTCTGCAACACTTAGTTGTTTTTGGTTCTGAGTCGTAGTCGTAGTCGTACCTCTAAACTTATAAGAAGATAAGTATTTATAATCATGTTGCTACGGTTCCTAACAAACTGGACTAATCCTAATTTGCTAACTAACTATCAGATAACTCGGAATCGTGAATCTTGAATATTCTTATCTTGAGTCTTCAATCTTCAATCTTGATTCTGGAATCTTCTTATCCATGTCGTAGATATAGAGAGTAAAAGGAATTTAAAACATATTTAAATTCTCTTAAAACTGACTTCTTTAGTCAGGCTGAGTTACACACCTTAAAACTCATCAAGCTGAGTCCTTCGAGAACAAACTTACCAATATCACAACCAATGTGATTATTCGTACACACGAATAGCTTGGCAATCTGTGAATATCTTGATCACTTTGAACTGAAAAACAGTGATTCAAGAATCGTAACACATACGGTGAGGTGAGGTTTGGCTCTGAAACACTTAGTTGTTTTTGGTTCTGAGTCGTAGTCGTAGTCGTACCTCTAAACTTATAAGAAGATAAGTATTTATAATCATGTTGCTACGGTTCCTAACAAACTGGACTAATCCTAATTTGCAAACTAACTATCAGATAACTCGGAATCGTGAATCTTGAATATTCTTATCTTGAGTCTTCAATCTTCAATCTTGATTCTGGAATCTTCTTATCCATGCCGTAGATATAGAGAGTAAAAGGAATTTAAAACATATTTAAATTCACTTTAAACTGACTTCTTTAGTCGGGCTGAGTTACACACCTTAAAACTCATCAAGCTGAGTCCTTCGAGAACAAACTTACCAATATCACAACCAATGTGATTATTCGAACACACGAATAGCTTGACAATATGTGAATATCTTGATCACTTTGAACTGAAAAACAGTGATTCAAGAATCGTAACACATACGGTGAGGTGAGGTTTGCTTCTGCAACACTTAGTTGTTTTTGGTTCTGAGTCGTAGTCGTAGTCGTACCTCTAAACTTAAGAGAAGATAAATATTTATAATCATGTTGCTACGGTTCCTAACAAACTGGACTAATCCTAATTTCCAAACTAACTATCAGATAACTCGGAATCGTGAATCTTGAATCTTCTTATCTTGAGTCTTCAATCTTCAATCTTGATTCTGGAATCTTCTTATCCATGCCGTAGATATAGAGAGTAAAAGGAATTTAAAACATATTTAAATTCTCTTTAAACTGACTTCTTTAGTCGGGCTGAGTTACACACCTTAAAACTCATCAAGCTGAGTCCTTCGAGAACAAACTTACCAATATCACAACCAATGTGATTATTCGTACACACGAATAGCTTGGCAATCTGTGAATATCTTGATCACTTTGAACTGAAAAACAGTGATTCAAGAATCGTAACACATACGGTGAGGTGAGGTTTGGCTCTGAAACACTTAGTTGTTTTTGGTTCTGAGTCGTAGTCGTAGTCGTACCTCTAAACTTATAAGAAGATAAGTATTTATAATCATGTTGCTACGGTTCCTAACAAACTGGACTAATCCTAATTTTCAAACTAACTATCAGATAACTCGGAATCGTGAATCTTGAATATTCTTATCTTGAGTCTTCAATCTTCATTCTTGATTCTGGAATCTTCTTATCCATGCCGTAGATATAGAGAGTAAAAGGAATTTAAAACATATTTAAATTCACTTTAAACTGACTTCTTTAGTCGGGCTGAGTTACACACCTTAAAACTCATCAAGCTGAGTCCTTCGAGAACAAACTTACCAATATCACAACCAATGTGATTATTCGAACACACGAATAGCTTGACAATCTGTGAATATCTTGATCACTTTGAACTGAAAAACAGTGATTCAAGAATCGTAACACATACGGTGAGGTGAGGTTTGCTTCTGCAACACTTAGTTGTTTTTGGTTCTGAGTCGTAGTCGTAGTCGTACCTCTAAACTTAAGAGAAGATAAATATTTATAATCATGTTGCTACGGTTCCTAACAAACTGGACTAATCCTAATTTCCAAACTAACTATCAGATAACTCGGAATCGTGAATCTTGAATCTTCTTATCTTGAGTCTTCAATCTTCAATCTTGATTCTGGAATCTTCTTATCCATGCCGTAGATATAGAGAGTAAAAGGAATTTAAAACATATTTAAATTCTCTTTAAACTGACTTCTTTAGTCGGGCTGAGTTACACACCGTAAAACTCATCAAGCTGAGTCCTTCGAGAACAAACTTACCAATATCACAACCAATGTGATTATTCGTACACACGAATAGCTTGGCAATCTGTGAATATCTTGATCACTTTGAACTGAAAAACAGTGATTCAAGAATCGTAACACATACGGTGAGGTGAGGTTTGGCTCTGAAACACTTAGTTGTTTTTGGTTCTGAGTCGTAGTCGTAGTCGTACCTCTAAACTTATAAGAAGATAAGTATTTATAATCATGTTGCTACGGTTCCTAACAAACTGGACTAATCCTAATTTTCAAACTAACTATCAGATAACTCGGAATCGTGAATCTTGAATATTCTTATCTTGAGTCTTCAATCTTCATTCTTGATTCTGGAATCTTCTTATCCATGCCGTAGATATAGAGAGTAAAAGGAATTTAAAACATATTTAAATTCACTTTAAACTGACTTCTTTAGTCGGGCTGAGTTACACACCTTAAAACTCATCAAGCTGAGTCCTTCGAGAACAAACTTACCAATATCACAACCAATGTGATTATTCGAACACACGAATAGCTTGACAATCTGTGAATATCTTGATCACTTTGAACTGAAAAACAGTGATTCAAGAATCGTAACACATACGGTGAGGTGAGGTTTGCTTCTGCAACACTTAGTTGTTTTTGGTTCTGAGTCGTAGTCGTAGTCGTACCTCTAAACTTAAGAGAAGATAAATATTTATAATCATGTTGCTACGGTTCCTAACAAACTGGACTAATCCTAATTTCCAAACTAACTATCAGATAACTCGGAATCGTGAATCTTGAATCTTCTTATCTTGAGTCTTCAATCTTCAATCTTGATTCTGGAATCTTCTTATCCATGCCGTAGATATAGAGAGTAAAAGGAATTTAAAACATATTTAAATTCTCTTTAAACTGACTTCTTTAGTCGGGCTGAGTTACACACCGTAAAACTCATCAAGCTGAGTCCTTCGAGAACAAACTTACCAATATCACAACCAATGTGATTATTCGTACACACGAATAGCTTGGCAATCTGTGAATATCTTGATCACTTTGAACTGAAAAACAGTGATTCAAGAATCGTAACACATACGTTGAGGTGAGGTTTGGCTCTGAAACACTTAGTTGTTTTTGGTTCTGAGTCGTAGTCGTAGTCGTACCTCTAAACTTATAAGAAGATAAGTATTTATAATCATGTTGCTACGGTTCCTAACAAACTGGACTAATCCTAATTTCCAAACTAACTATCAGATAACTCGGAATCGTGAATCTTGAATCTTCTTATCTTGAGTCTTCAATCTTCAATCTTGATTCTGGAATCTTCTTATCCATGCCGTAGATATAGAGAGTAAAAGGAATTTAAAACATATTTAAATTCACTTTAAACTGACTTCTTTAGTCGGGCTGAGTTACACACCTTAAAACTCATCAAGCTGAGTCCTTCGAGAACAAACTTACCAATATCACAACCAATGTGATTATTCGAACACACGAATAGCTTGACAATCTGTGAATATCTTGATCACTTTGAACTGAAAAACAGTGATTCAAGAATCGTAACACATACGGTGAGGTGAGGTTTGCTTCTGCAACACTTAGTTGTTTTTGGTTCTGAGTCGTAGTCGTAGTCGTACCTCTAAACTTAAGAGAAGATAAATATTTATAATCATGTTGCTACGGTTCCTAACAAACTGGACTAATCCTAATTTCCAAACTAACTATCAGATAACTCGGAATCGTGAATCTTGAATCTTCTTATCTTGAGTCTTCAATCTTCAATCTTGATTCTGGAATCTTCTTATCCATGCCGTAGATATAGAGAGTAAAAGGAATTTAAAACATATTTAAATTCTCTTTAAACTGACTTCTTTAGTCGGGCTGAGTTACACACCGTAAAACTCATCAAGCTGAGTCCTTCGAGAACAAACTTACCAATATCACAACCAATGTGATTATTCGTACACACGAATAGCTTGGCAATCTGTGAATATCTTGATCACTTTGAACTGAAAAACAGTGATTCAAGAATCGTAACACATACGGTGAGGTGAGGTTTGGCTCTGAAACACTTAGTTGTTTTTGGTTCTGAGTCGTAGTCGTAGTCGTACCTCTAAACTTATAAGAAGATAAGTATTTATAATCATGTTGCTACGGTTCCTAACAAACTGGACTAATCCTAATTTGCAAACTAACTATCAGATAACTCGGAATCGTGAATCTTGAATATTCTTATCTTGAGTCTTCAATCTTCAATCTTGATTCTGGAATCTTCTTATCCATGCCGTAGATATAGAGAGTAAAAGGAATTTAAAACATATTTAAATTCACTTTAAACTGACTTCTTTAGTCGGGCTGAGTTACACACCTTAAAACTCATCAACCTGAGTCCTTCGAGAACAAACTTACCAATATCACAACCAATGTGATTATTCGAACACACGAATAGCTTGGCAATATGTGAATATCTTGATTACTTTGAACTGAAAAATAGTGATTCAAGAATCGTAACACATACGGTGAGGTGAGGTTTGGCTCTGCAACACTTAGTTGTTTTTGGTTCTGAGTCGTAGTCGTAGTCGTACCTCTAAACTTATAAGAAGATAAGTATTTATAATCATGTTGCTACGGTTCCTAACAAACTGGACTAATCCTAATTTGCTAACTAACTATCAGATAACTCGGAATCGTGAATCTTGAATATTCTTATCTTGAGTCTTCAATCTTCAATCTTGATTCTGGAATCTTCTTATCCATGTCGTAGATATAGAGAGTAAAAGGAATTTAAAACATATTTAAATTCTCTTAAAACTGACTTCTTTAGTCGGGCTGAGTTACACACCTTAAAACTCATCAAGCTGAGTCCTTCGAGAACAAACTTACCAATATCACAACCAATGTGATTATTCGTACACACGAATAGCTTGGCAATCTGTGAATATCTTGATCACTTTGAACTGAAAAACAGTGATTCAAGAATCGTAACACATACGGTGAGGTGAGGTTTGGCTCTGAAACACTTAGTTGTTTTTGGTTCTGAGTCGTAGTCGTAGTCGTACCTCTAAACTTATAAGAAGATAAGTATTTATAATCATGTTGCTACGGTTCCTAACAAACTGGACTAATCCTAATTTGCAAACTAACTATCAGATAACTCGGAATCGTGAATCTTGAATATTCTTATCTTGAGTCTTCAATCTTCAATCTTGATTCTGGAATCTTCTTATCCATGCCGTAGATATAGAGAGTAAAAGGAATTTAAAACATATTTAAATTCACTTTAAACTGACTTCTTTAGTCGGGCTGAGTTACACACCTTAAAACTCATCAAGCTGAGTCCTTCGAGAACAAACTTACCAATATCACAACCAATGTGATTATTCGAACACACGAATAGCTTGACAATATGTGAATATCTTGATCACTTTGAACTGAAAAACAGTGATTCAAGAATCGTAACACATACGGTGAGGTGAGGTTTGCTTCTGCAACACTTAGTTGTTTTTGGTTCTGAGTCGTAGTCGTAGTCGTACCTCTAAACTTAAGAGAAGATAAATATTTATAATCATGTTGCTACGGTTCCTAACAAACTGGACTAATCCTAATTTCCAAACTAACTATCAGATAACTCGGAATCGTGAATCTTGAATCTTCTTATCTTGAGTCTTCAATCTTCAATCTTGATTCTGGAATCTTCTTATCCATGCCGTAGATATAGAGAGTAAAAGGAATTTAAAACATATTTAAATTCTCTTAAAACTGACTTCTTTAGTCGGGTTGAGTTACACACCTTAAAACTCATTAAGCTGAGTCCTTCGAGAACAAACTTACCAATATCACAACCAATGTGATTATTCGAACACACGAATAGCTTGGCAATCTGTGAATATCTTGATCACTTTGAACTGAAAAACAGTGATTCAAGAATCGTAACACATACGGTGAGGTGAGGTTTGGTTCTGCAACACTTAGTTGTTTTTGGTTATGAGTCGTAGTCGTAGTCGTACCTCTAAACTTATAAGAAGATAAGTATTTATAATCATGTTGCTACGGTTCCTAACAAACTGGACTAATCCTAATTTGCAAACTAACTATCAGATAACTCGGAATCGTGAATCTTGAATCTTCTTATCTTGAGTCTTCAATCTTCAATCTTAATTCTGGAATCTTCTTATCCATGCCGTAGATATAGAGAGTAAAAGGAATTTAAAACATATTTAAATTCTCTTTAAACTGACTTCTTTAGTCGGGCTGAGTTACACACCTTAAAACTCATCAAGCTGAGTCCTTCGAGAACAAACATACCAATATCACAACCAACGTTATTATTCGAACACACGAATAGCTTGGCAATCTGTGAATATCCTGATCACTTTGAACTGAAAAACAGTGATTCAAGAATCGTAACACATACGGTGAGGTGAGGTTTGGCTCTGCAACACTTAGTTGTTTTTGGTTATGAGTCGTAGTCGTAGTCGTACCTCTAAACTTATAAGAAGATAAGTATTTATAATCATGTTGCTACGGTTCCTAACAAACTGGACTAATCCTAATTTGCAAACTAACTATCAGATAACTCGGAATCGTGAATCTTGAATCTTCTTATCTTGAGTCTTCAATCTTCAATCTTAATTCTGGAATCTTCTTATCCATGCCATAGATATAGAGAGTAAAAGGAATTTAAAACATATTTAAATTCTCTTTAAACTGACTTCTTTAGTCGGGCTGAGTTACACACCTTAAAACTCATCAAGCTGAGTCCTTCGAGAACAAACATACCAATATCACAACCAACGTTATTATTCGAACACACGAATAGCTTGGCAATCTGTGAATATCCTGATCACTTTGAACTGAAAAACAGTGATTCAAGAATCGTAACACATACGGTGAGGTGAGGTTTGGCTCTGCAACACTTAGTTGTTTTTGGTTCTGAGTCGTAGTCGTAGTCGTACCTCTAAACTTATAAGAAGATAAGTATTTATAATCATGTTGCTATGGTTCCTAACAAACTGGACTAATCCTAATTTGCTAACTAACTATCAGATAACTCGGAATCATGAATCTTGAATATTCTTATCTTGAGTCTTCAATCTTCAATCTTGATTCTGGAATCTTCTTATCCATGCCGTAGATATAGAGAGTAAAAGGAATTTAAAACATATTTAAATTCTCTTAAAACTGACTTCTTTAGTCAGGCTGAGTTACACACCTTAAAACTCATCAAGCTGAGTCCTTCGAGAACAAACTTACCAATATCACAACCAATGTGATTATTCGTACACACGAATAGCTTGGCAATCTGTGAATATCATGATCACTTTGAACTGAAAAACAGTGATTCAAGAATCGTAACACATACGGTGAGGTGAGGTTTGGCTCTGAAACACTTAGTTGTTTTTGGTTCTGAGTCGTAGTCGTAGTCGTACCTCTAAACTTATAAGAAGATAAGTATTTATAATCATGTTGCTACGGTTCCTAACAAACTGGACTAATCCTAATTTGCAAACTAACTATCAGATAACTCGGAATCGTGAATCTTGAATATTCTTATCTTGAGTCTTCAATCTTCAATCTTGATTCTGGAATCTTCTTATCCATGCCGTATATATAGAGAGTAAAAGGAATTTAAAACATATTTAAATTCACTTTAAACTGACTTCTTTAGTCGGGCTGAGTTACACACCTTAAAACTCATCAAGCTGAGTCCTTCGAGAACAAACTTACCAATATCACAACCAATGTGATTATTCGAACACACGAATAGCTTGACAATCTGTGAATATCTTGATCACTTTGAACTGAAAAACAGTGATTCAAGAATCGTAACACATACGGTGAGGTGAGGTTAGCTTCTGCAACACTTAGTTGTTTTTGGTTCTGAGTCGTAGTCGTAGTCGTACCTCTAAACTTAAGAGAAGATAAATATTTATAATCATGTTGCTACGGTTCCTAACAAACTGGACTAATCCTAATTTCCAAACTAACTATCAGATAACTCGGAATCGTGAATCTTGAATCTTCTTATCTTGAGTCTTCAATCTTCAATCTTGATTCTGGAATCTTCTTATCCATGCCGTAGATATAGAGAGTAAAAGGAATTTAAAACATATTTAAATTCTCTTAAAACTGACTTCTTTAGTCAGGCTGAGTTACACACCTTAAAACTCATCAAGCTGAGTCCTTCGAGAACAAACTTACCAATATCACAACCAATGTGATTATTCGTACACACGAATAGATTGGCAATCTGTGAATATCATGATCACTTTGAACTGAAAAACAGTGATTCAAGAATCGTAACACATACGGTGAGGTGAGGTTTGGCTCTGAAACACTTAGTTGTTTTTGGTTCTGAGTCGTAGTCGTAGTCGTACCTCTAAACTTATAAGAAGATAAGTATTTATAATCATGTTGCTACGGTTCCTAACAAACTGGACTAATCCTAATTTGCAAACTAACTATCAGATAACTCGGAATCGTGAATCTTGAATATTCTTATCTTGAGTCTTCAATCTTCAATCTTGATTCTGGAATCTTCTTATCCATGCCGTATATATAGAGAGTAAAAGGAATTTAAAACATATTTAAATTCACTTTAAACTGACTTCTTTAGTCGGGCTGAGTTACACACCTTAAAACTCATCAAGCTGAGTCCTTCGAGAACAAACTTACCAATATCACAACCAATGTGATTATTCGAACACACGAATAGCTTGACAATCTGTGAATATCTTGATCACTTTGAACTGAAAAACAGTGATTCAAGAATCGTAACACATACGGTGAGGTGGGGTTAGCTTCTGCAACACTTAGTTGTTTTTGGTTCTGAGTCGTAGTCGTAGTCGTACCTCTAAACTTAAGAGAAGATAAATATTTATAATCATGTTGCTACGGTTCCTAACAAACTGGACTAATCCTAATTTCCAAACTAACTATCAGATAACTCGGAATCGTGAATCTTGAATCTTCTTATCTTGAGTCTTCAATCTTCAATCTTGATTCTGGAATCTTCTTATCCATGCCGTAGATATAGAGAGTAAAAGGAATTTAAAACATATTTAAATTCTCTTAAAACTGACTTCTTTAGTCGGGTTGAGTTACACACCTTAAAACTCATTAAGCTGAGTCCTTCGAGAACAAACTTACCAATATCACAACCAATGTGATTATTCGAACACACGAATAGCTTGGCAATCTGTGAATATCTTGATCACTTTGAACTGAAAAACAGTGATTCAAGAATCGTAACACATACGGTGAGGTGAGGTTTGGTTCTGCAACACTTAGTTGTTTTTGGTTATGAGTCGTAGTCGTAGTCGTACCTCTGAACTTATAAGAAGATAAGTATTTATAATCATGTTGCTACGGTTCCTAACAAACTGGACTAATCCTAATTTGCAAACTAACTATCAGATAACTCGGAATCGTGAATCTTGAATCTTCTTATCTTGAGTCTTCAATCTTCAATCTTAATTCTGGAATCTTCTTATCCATGCCGTAGATATAGAGAGTAAAAGGAATTTAAAACATATTTAAATTCTCTTTAAACTGACTTCTTTAGTCGGGCTGAGTTACACACCTTAAAACTCATCAAGCTGAGTCCTTCGAGAACAAACATACCAATATCACAACCAACGTTATTATTCGAACACACGAATAGCTTGGCAATCTGTGAATATCCTGATCACTTTGAACTGAAAAACAGTGATTCAAGAATCGTAACACATACGGTGAGGTGAGGTTTGGCTCTGCAACACTTAGTTGTTTTTGGTTATGAGTCGTAGTCGTAGTCGTACCTCTAAACTTATAAGAAGATAAGTATTTATAATCATGTTGCTACGGTTCCTAACAAACTGGACTAATCCTAATTTGCAAACTAACTATCAGATAACTCGGAATCGTGAATCTTGAATCTTCTTATCTTGAGTCTTCAATCTTCAATCTTAATTCTGGAATCTTCTTATCCATGCCGTAGATATAGAGAGTAAAAGGAATTTAAAACATATTTAAATTCTCTTTAAACTGACTTCTTTAGTCGGGCTGAGTTACACACCTTAAAACTCATCAAGCTGAGTCCTTCGAGAACAAACATACCAATATCACAACCAACGTTATTATTCGAACACACGAATAGCTTGGCAATCTGTGAATATCCTGATCACTTTGAACTGAAAAACAGTGATTCAAGAATCGTAACACATACGGTGAGGTGAGGTTTGGCTCTGCAACACTTAGTTGTTTTTGGTTCTGAGTCGTAGTCGTAGTCGTACCTCTAAACTTATAAGAAGATAAGTATTTATAATCATGTTGCTATGGTTCCTAACAAACTGGACTAATCCTAATTTGCTAACTAACTATCAGATAACTCGGAATCATGAATCTTGAATATTCTTATCTTGAGTCTTCAATCTTCAATCTTGATTCTGGAATCTTCTTATCCATGCCGTAGATATAGAGAGTAAAAGGAATTTAAAACATATTTAAATTCTCTTAAAACTGACTTCTTTAGTCAGGCTGAGTTACACACCTTAAAACTCATCAAGCTGAGTCCTTCGAGAACAAACTTACCAATATCACAACCAATGTGATTATTCGTACACACGAATAGCTTGGCAATCTGTGAATATCATGATCACTTTGAACTGAAAAACAGTGATTCAAGAATCGTAACACATACGGTGAGGTGAGGTTTGGCTCTGAAACACTTAGTTGTTTTTGGTTCTGAGTCGTAGTCGTAGTCGTACCTCTAAACTTATAAGAAGATAAGTATTTATAATCATGTTGCTACGGTTCCTAACAAACTGGACTAATCCTAATTTGCAAACTAACTATCAGATAACTCGGAATCGTGAATCTTGAATATTCTTATCTTGAGTCTTCAATCTTCAATCTTGATTCTGGAATCTTCTTATCCATGCCGTATATATAGAGAGTAAAAGGAATTTAAAACATATTTAAATTCACTTTAAACTGACTTCTTTAGTCGGGCTGAGTTACACACCTTAAAACTCATCAAGCTGAGTCCTTCGAGAACAAACTTACCAATATCACAACCAATGTGATTATTCGAACACACGAATAGCTTGACAATCTGTGAATATCTTGATCACTTTGAACTGAAAAACAGTGATTCAAGAATCGTAACACATACGGTGAGGTGAGGTTAGCTTCTGCAACACTTAGTTGTTTTTGGTTCTGAGTCGTAGTCGTAGTCGTACCTCTAAACTTAAGAGAAGATAAATATTTATAATCATGTTGCTACGGTTCCTAACAAACTGGACTAATCCTAATTTCCAAACTAACTATCAGATAACTCGGAATCGTGAATCTTGAATCTTCTTATCTTGAGTCTTCAATCTTCAATCTTGATTCTGGAATCTTCTTATCCATGCCGTAGATATAGAGAGTAAAAGGAATTTAAAACATATTTAAATTCTCTTAAAACTGACTTCTTTAGTCGGGTTGAGTTACACACCTTAAAACTCATTAAGCTGAGTCCTTCGAGAACAAACTTACCAATATCACAACCAATGTGATTATTCGAACACACGAATAGCTTGGCAATCTGTGAATATCTTGATCACTTTGAACTGAAAAACAGTGATTCAAGAATCGTAACACATACGGTGAGGTGAGGTTTGGTTCTGCAACACTTAGTTGTTTTTGGTTATGAGTCGTAGTCGTAGTCGTACCTCTAAACTTATAAGAAGATAAGTATTTATAATCATGTTGCTACGGTTCCTAACAAACTGGACTAATCCTAATTTGCAAACTAACTATCAGATAACTCGGAATCGTGAATCTTGAATCTTCTTATCTTGAGTCTTCAATCTTCAATCTTAATTCTGGAATCTTCTTATCCATGCCGTCGATATAGAGAGTAAAAGGAATTTAAAACATATTTAAATTCTCTTTAAACTGACTTCTTTAGTCGGGCTGAGTTACACACCTTAAAACTCATCAAGCTGAGTCCTTCGAGAACAAACATACCAATATCACAACCAACGTTATTATTCGAACACACGAATAGCTTGGCAATCTGTGAATATCCTGATCACTTTGAACTGAAAAACAGTGATTCAAGAATCGTAACACATACGGTGAGGTGAGGTTTGGCTCTGCAACACTTAGTTGTTTTTGGTTCTGAGTCGTAGTCGTAGTCGTACCTCTAAACTTATAAGAAGATAAGTATTTATAATCATGTTGCTACGGTTCCTAACAAACTGGACTAATCCTAATTTGCAAACTAACTATCAGATAACTCGGAATCGTGAATCTTGAATATTCTTATCTTGAGTCTTCAATCTTCAATCTTGATTCTGGAATCTTCTTATCCATACCGTAGATATAGAGAGTAAAAGGAATTTAAAACATATTTAAATTCACTTTAAACTGACTTCTTTAGTCGGGCTGAGTTACACACCTTAAAACTCATCAAGCTGAGTCCTTCGAGAACAAACTTACCAATATCACAACCAATGTGATTATTCGAACACACGAATAGCTTGACAATCTGTGAATATCTTGATCACTTTGAACTGAAAAACAGTGATTCAAGAATCGTAACACATACGGTGAGGTGAGGTTTGCTTCTGCAACACTTAGTTGTTTTTGGTTCTGAGTCGTAGTCGTAGTCGTACCTCTAAACTTAAGAGAAGATAAATATTTATAATCATGTTGCTACGGTTCCTAACAAACTGGACTAATCCTAATTTCCAAACTAACTATCAGATAACTCGGAATCGTGAATCTTGAATCTTCTTATCTTGAGTCTTGAATCTTCAATCTTGATTCTGGAATCTTCTTATCCATGCCGTAGATATAGAGAGTAAAAGGAATTTAAAACATATTTAAATTCTCTTAAAACTGACTTCTTTAGTCGGGTTGAGTTACACACCTTAAAACTCATTAAGCTGAGTCCTTCGAGAACAAACTTACCAATATCACAACCAATGTGATTATTCGAACACACGAATAGCTTGGCAATCTGTGAATATCTTGATCACTTTGAACTGAAAAACAGTGATTCAAGAATCGTAACACATACGGTGAGGTGAGGTTTGGCTCTGCAACACTTAGTTGTTTTTGGTTCTGAGTCGTAGTCGTAGTCGTACCTCTAAACTTATAAGAAGATAAGTATTTATAATCATGTTCCTACGGTTCCTAACAAACTGGACTAATCCTAATTTGCTAACTAACTATCAGATAACTCGGAATCGTGAATCTTGAATATTCTTATCTTGAGTCTTCAATCTTCAATCTTGATTCTGGAATCTTCTTATCCATGCTGTAGATATAGAGAGTAAAAGGAATTTAAAATATATTTAAATTCTCTTTAAACTGACTTCTTTAGTCGGGCTGAGTTACACACCTTAAAACTCATCAAGCTGAGTCCTCCGAGAACAAACTTACCAATATCACAACCAATGTGATTATTCGAACACACTAATAGCTTGGCAATCTGTGAATATCTTGATCACTTTGAACTGAAAAACAGTGATTCAATAATCGTAACACATACGGCGAGGTGAGGTTTGCTCTGCAACACTTAGTTGTTTTTGGTTCTGAGTCGTAGTCGTAGTCGTACCTCTAAACTTATAAGAAGATAAGTATTTATAATCATGTTACTATGGTTCCTAACAAACTGGACTAATCTAATTTGCTAACTAACTATCAGATAACTCGGAATCGTGAATCTTGAATATTCTTATCTTGAGTCTTCAATCTTCAATCTTGATTCTGGAATCTTCTTATCCATGCCGTAGATATAGAGAGTAAAAGGAATTTAAAACATATTTAAATTCTCTTAAAACTGACTTCTTTAGTCAGGCTGAGTTACACACCTTAAAACTCATCAAGCTGAGTCCTTCGAGAACAAACTTACCAATATCACAACCAATGTGATTATTCGTACACACGAATAGCTTGGCAATCTGTGAATATCTTGATCACTTTGAACTGAAAAACAGTGATTCAAGAATCGTAACACATACGGTGAGGTGAGGTTTGGCTCTGAAACACTTAGTTGTTTTTGGTTCTGAGTCGTAGTCGTAGTCGTACCTCTAAACTTATAAGAAGATAAGTATTTATAATCATGTTGCTACGGTTCCTAACAAACTGGACTAATCCTAATTTGCAAACTAACTATCAGATAACTCGGAATCGTGAATCTTGAATATTCTTATCTTGAGTCTTCAATCTTCAATCTTGATTCTGGAATCTTCTTATCCATGCCGTATATATAGAGAGTAAAAGGAATTTAAAACATATTTAAATTCACTTTAAACTGACTTCTTTAGTCGGGCTGAGTTACACACCTTAAAACTCATCAAGCTGAGTCCTTCGAGAACAAACTTACCAATATCACAACCAATGTGATTATTCGAACACACGAATAGCTTGACAATCTGTGAATATCTTGATCACTTTGAACTGAAAAACAGTGATTCAAGAATCGTAACACATACGGTGAGGTGAGGTTAGCTTCTGCAACACTTAGTTGTTTTTGGTTCTGAGTCGTAGTCGTAGTCGTACCTCTAAACTTAAGAGAAGATAAATATTTATAATCATGTTGCTACGGTTCCTAACAAACTGGACTAATCCTAATTTCCAAACTAACTATCAGATAACTCGGAATCGTGAATCTTGAATCTTCTTATCTTGAGTCTTCAATCTTCAATCTTGATTCTGGAATCTTCTTATCCATGCCGTAGATATAGAGAGTAAAAGGAATTTAAAACATATTTAAATTCTCTTAAAACTGACTTCTTTAGTCGGGTTGAGTTACACACCTTAAAACTCATTAAGCTGAGTCCTTCGAGAACAAACTTACCAATATCACAACCAATGTGATTATTCGAACACACGAATAGCTTGGCAATCTGTGAATATCTTGATCACTTTGAACTGAAAAACAGTGATTCAAGAATCGTAACACATACGGTGAGGTGAGGTTTGGTTCTGCAACACTTAGTTGTTTTTGGTTATGAGTCGTAGTCGTAGTCGTACCTCTAAACTTATAAGAAGATAAGTATTTATAATCATGTTGCTACGGTTCCTAACAAACTGGACTAATCCTAATTTGCAAACTAACTATCAGATAACTCGGAATCGTGAATCTTGAATCTTCTTATCTTGAGTCTTCAATCTTCAATCTTAATTCTGGAATCTTCTTATCCATGCCGTAGATATAGAGAGTAAAAGGAATTTAAAACATATTTAAATTCTCTTTAAACTGACTTCTTTAGTCGGGCTGAGTTACACACCTTAAAACTCATCAAGCTGAGTCCTTCGAGAACAAACATACCAATATCACAACCAACGTTATTATTCGAACACACGAATAACTTGGCAATCTGTGAATATCCTGATCACTTTGAACTGAAAAACAGTGATTCAAGAATCGTAACACATACGGTGAGGTGAGGTTTGGCTCTGCAACACTTAGTTGTTTTTGGTTCTGAGTCGTAGTCGTAGTCGTACCTCTAAACTTATAAGAAGATAAGTATTTATAATCATGTTGCTACGGTTCCTAACAAACTGGACTAATCCTAATTTGCAAACTAACTATCAGATAACTCGGAATCGTGAATCTTGAATATTCTTATCTTGAGTCTTCAATCTTCAATCTTGATTCTGGAATCTTCTTATCCATACCGTAGATATAGAGAGTAAAAGGAATTTAAAACATATTTAAATTCACTTTAAACTGACTTCTTTAGTCGGGCTGAGTTACACACCTTAAAACTCATCAAGCTGAGTCCTTCGAGAACAAACTTACCAATATCACAACCAATGTGATTATTCGAACACACGAATAGCTTGGCAATCTGTGAATATCTTGATCACTTTGAACTGAAAAACAGTGATTCAAGAATCGTAACACATACGGTGAGGTGAGGTTTGGCTCTGCAACACTTAGTTGTTTTTGGTTCTGAGTCGTAGTCGTAGTCGTACCTCTAAACTTATAAGAAGATAAGTATTTATAATCATGTTCCTACGGTTCCTAACAAACTGGACTAATCCTAATTTGCTAACTAACTATCAGATAACTCGGAATCGTGAATCTTGAATATTCTTATCTTGAGTCTTCAATCTTCAATCTTGATTCTGGAATCTTCTTATCCATGCCGTAGATATAGAGAGTAAAAGGAATTTAAAATATATTTAAATTTTCTTTAAACTGACTTCTTTAGTCGGGCGGAGTTACACACCTTAAAACTCATCAAGCTGAGTCCTCCGAGAACAAACTTACCAATATCACAACCAATGTGATTATTCGAACACACTAATAGCTTGGCAATCTGTGAATATCTTGATCACTTTGAACTGAAAAACAGTGATTCAAGAATCGTAACACATACGGCGAGGTGAGGTTTGCTCTGCAACACTTAGTTGTTTTTGGTTCTGAGTCGTAGTCGTAGTCGTACCTCTAAACTTATAAGAAGATAAGTATTTATAATCATGTTACTATGGTTCCTAACAAACTGGACTAATCTAATTTGCTAACTAACTATCAGATAACTCGGAATCGTGAATCTTGAATATTCTTATCTTGAGTCTTCAATCTTCAATCTTGATTCTGGAATCTTCTTATCCATGCCGTAGATATAGAGAGTAAAAGGAATTTAAAACATATTTAAATTCTCTTAAAACTGACTTCTTTAGTCAGGCTGAGTTACACACCTTAAAACTCATCAAGCTGAGTCCTTCGAGAACAAACTTACCAATATCACAACCAATGTGATTATTCGTACACACGAATAGCTTGGCAATCTGTGAATATCTTGATCACTTTGAACTGAAAAACAGTGATTCAAGAATCGTAACACATACGGTGAGGTGAGGTTTGGCTCTGAAACACTTAGTTGTTTTTGGTTCTGAGTCGTAGTCGTAGTCGTACCTCTAAACTTATAAGAAGATAAGTATTTATAATCATGTTGCTACGGTTCCTAACAAACTGGACTAATCCTAATTTGCAAACTAACTATCAGATAACTCGGAATCGTGAATCTTGAATATTCTTATCTTGAGTCTTCAATCTTCAATCTTGATTCTGGAATCTTCTTATCCATGCCGTAGATATAGAGAGTAAAAGGAATTTAAAACATATTTAAATTCACTTTAAACTGACTTCTTTAGTCGGGCTGAGTTACACACCTTAAAACTCATCAAGCTGAGTCCTTCGAGAACAAACTTACCAATATCACAACCAATGTGATTATTCGAACACACGAATAGCTTGACAATCTGTGAATATCTTGATCACTTTGAACTGAAAAACAGTGATTCAAGAATCGTAACACATACGGTGAGGTGAGGTTTGGCTCTGCAACACTTAGTTGTTTTTGGTTCTGAGTCGTAGTCGTAGTCGTACCTCTAAACTTATAAGAAGATAAGTATTTATAATCATGTTGCTACGGTTCCTAACAAACTGAACTAATCCTAATTTCCAAACTAACTATCAGATAACTCGGAATAGTGAATCTTGAATCTTCTTATCTTGAGTCTTCAATCTTCAATCTTGATTCTGGAATCTTCTTATCCATGCCGTAGATATAGAGAGTAAAAGGAATTTAAAACATATTTAAATTATCTTAAAACTGACTTCTTTAGTCGGGTTGAGTTACACACCTTAAAACTCATTAAGCTGAGTCCTTCGAGAACAAACTTACCAATATCACAACCAATGTGATTATTCGAACACACGAATAGCTTGGCAATCTGTGAATATCTTGATCACTTTGAACTGAAAAACAGTGATTCAAGAATCGTAACACGTACGGTGAGGTGAGGTTTGGTTCTGCAACACTTAGTTGTTTTTGGTTATGAGTCGTAGTCGTAGTCGTACCTCTAAACTTATAAGAAGATAAGTATTTATAATCATGTTGCTACGGTTCCTAACAAACTGGACTAATCCTAATTTGCAAACTAACTATCAGATAACTCGGAATCGTGAATCTTGAATCTTCTTATCTTGAGTCTTCAATCTTCAATCTTAATTCTGGAATCTTCTTATCCATGCCGTAGATATAGAGAGTAAAAGGAATTTAAAACATATTTAAATTCTCTTTAAACTGACTTCTTTAGTCGGGCTGAGTTACACACCTTAAAACTCATCAAGCTGAGTCCTTCGAGAACAAACATACCAATATCACAACCAACGTTATTATTCGAACACACGAATAGCTTGGAAATCTGTGAATATCCTGATCACTTTGAACTGAAAAACAGTGATTCAAGAATCGTAACACATACGGTGAGGTGAGGTTTGGCTCTGCAACACTTAGTTGTTTTTGGTTCTGAGTCGTAGTCGTAGTCGTACCTCTAAACTTATAAGAAGATAAGTATTTATAATCATGTTGCTACGGTTCCTAACAAACTGGACTAATCCTAATTTGCAAACTAACTATCAGATAACTCGGAATCGTGAATCTTGAATATTCTTATCTTGAGTCTTCAATCTTCAATCTTGATTCTGGAATCTTCTTATCCATGCCGTAGATATAGTGAGTAAAAGGAATTTAAAACATATTTAAATTCACTTTAAACTGACTTCTTTAGTCGGGCTGAGTTACACACCTTAAAACTCATCAAGCTGAGTCTTTCGAGAACAAACTTACCAATATCACAACCAATTTGATTATTCGAACACACGAATAGCTTGACAATCTGTGAATATCTTGATCACTTTGAACTGAAAAACAGTGATTCAAGAATCGTAACACATACGGTGAGGTGAGGTTTGCTTCTGCAACACTTAGTTGTTTTTGGTTCTGAGTCGTAGTCGTAGTCGTACCTCTAAACTTAAGAGAAGATAAATATTTATAATCATGTTGCTACGGTTCCTAACAAACTGGACTAATCCTAATTTCCAAACTAACTATCAGATAACTCGGAATCGTGAATCTTGAATCTTCTTATCTTGAGTCTTCAATCTTCAATCTTGATTCTGGAATCTTCTTATCCATGCCGTTGATATAGAGAGTAAAAGGAATTTAAAACATATTTAAATTCTCTTAAAACTGACTTCTTTAGTCGGGTTAAGTTACACACCTTAAAACTCATTAAGCTGAGTCCTTCGAGAACAAACTTACCAATATCACAACCAATGTGATTATTCGAACACACGAATAGCTTGGCAATCTGTGAATATCTTGATCACTTTGAACTGAAAAACAATGATTCAAGAATCGTAACACATACGGTGAGGTGAGGTTTGGCTCTGCAACACTTAGTTGTTTTTGGTTATGAGTCGTAGTCGTAGTCGTACCTCTAAACTTATAAGAAGATAAGTATTTATAATCATGTTGCTACGGTTCCTAACAAACTGGACTAATCCTAATTTGCAAACTAACTATCAGATAACTCAGAATCGTGAATCTTGAGTCTTCTTATCTTGAGTCTTCAATCTTCAATCTTGATTCTGGAATCTTCTTATCCATGCCGTAGATATAGAGAGTAAAAGGAATTTAAAACATATTTAAATTCTCTTTAAACTGACTTCTTTAGTCGGGCTGAGTTACGCACCTTAAAACTCATCAAGCTGAGTCCTTCGAGAACAAACTTACCAATATCACAACCAATGTGATTATTCGAACACACGAATAGCTTGGCAATCTGTGAATAACTTGATCACTTTGAACTGAAAAACAGTGATTCGAGAATCGTAACACATACGGCGAGGTGAGGTTTGGCTCTGCAACACTTAGTTGTTTTTGGTTCTGAGTCATAGTCGTAGTCGTACCTCTAAACTTATAAGAAGATAAGTATTTATAATCATGTTGCTACGGTTCCTAACAAACTGGACTAATCCTAATTTGCAAACTAACTATCAGATAACTCAGAATCGTGAATCTTGAGTCTTCTTATCTTGAGTCTTCAATCTTCAATCTTGATTCTGGAATCTTCTTATCCATGCCGTAGATATAGAGAGTAAAAGGAATTTAAAACATATTTAAATTATCTTAAAACTGACTTCTTTAGTCGGGTTGAGTTACACACCTTAAAACTCATTAAGCTGAGTCCTTCGAGAACAAACTTACCAATATCACAACCAATGTGATTATTCGAACACACGAATAGCTTGGCAATCTGTGAATATCTTGATCACTTTGAACTGAAAAACAGTGATTCAAGAATCGTAACACATACGGTGAGGTGAGGTTTGGTTCTGCAACACTTAGTTGTTTTTGGTTATGAGTCGTAGTCGTAGTCGTACCTCTAAACTTATAAGAAGATAAGTATTTATAATCATGTTGCTACGGTTCCTAACAAACTGGACTAATCCTAATTTGCAAACTAACTATCAGATAACTCGGAATCGTGAATCTTGAATCTTCTTATCTTGAGTCTTCAATCTTCAATCTTAATTCTGGAATCTTCTTATCCATGCCGTAGATATAGAGAGTAAAAGGAATTTAAAACATATTTAAATTCTCTTTAAACTGACTTCTTTAGTCGGGCTGAGTTACACACCTTAAAACTCATCAAGCTGAGTCCTTCGAGAACAAACATACCAATATCACAACCAACGTTATTATTCGAACACACGAATAGCTTGGAAATCTGTGAATATCCTGATCACTTTGAACTGAAAAACAGTGATTCAAGAATCGTAACACATACGGTGAGGTGAGGTTTGGCTCTGCAACACTTAGTTGTTTTTGGTTCTGAGTCGTAGTCGTAGTCGTACCTCTAAACTTATAAGAAGATAAGTATTTATAATCATGTTGCTACGGTTCCTAACAAACTGGACTAATCCTAATTTGCAAACTAACTATCAGATAACTCGGAATCGTGAATCATGAATATTCTTATCTTGAGTCTTCAATCTTCAATCTTGATTCTGGAATCTTCTTATCCATGCCGTAGATATAGTGAGTAAAAGGAATTTAAAACATATTTAAATTCACTTTAAACTGACTTCTTTAGTCGGGCTGAGTTACACACCTTAAAACTCATCAAGCTGAGTCTTTCGAGAACAAACTTACCAATATCACAACCAATTTGATTATTCGAACACACGAATAGCTTGACAATCTGTGAATATCTTGATCACTTTGAACTGAAAAACAGTGATTCAAGAATCGTAACACATACGGTGAGGTGAGGTTTGCTTCTGCAACACTTAGTTGTTTTTGGTTCTGAGTCGTAGTCGTAGTCGTACCTCTAAACTTAAGAGAAGATAAATATTTATAATCATGTTGCTACGGTTCCTAACAAACTGGACTAATCCTAATTTCCAAACTAACTATCAGATAACTCGGAATCGTGAATCTTGAATCTTCTTATCTTGAGTCTTCAATCTTCAATCTTGATTCTGGAATCTTCTTATCCATGCCGTAGATATAGAGAGTAAAAGGAATTTAAAACATATTTAAATTCTCTTAAAACTGACTTCTTTAGTCGGGTTAAGTTACACACCTTAAAACTCATTAAGCTGAGTCCTTCGAGAACAAACTTACCAATATCACAACCAATGTGATTATTCGAACACACGAATAGCTTGGCAATCTGTGAATATCTTGATCACTTTGAACTGAAAAACAGTGATTCAAGAATCGTAACACATACGGTGAGGTGAGGTTTGGCTCTGCAACACTTAGTTGTTTTTGGTTATGAGTCGTAGTCGTAGTCGTACCTCTAAACTTATAAGAAGATAAGTATTTATAATCATGTTGCTACGGTTCCTAACAAACTGGACTAATCCTAATTTGCAAACTAACTATCAGATAACTCAGAATCGTGAATCTTGAGTCTTCTTATCTTGAGTCTTCAATCTTCAATCTTGATTCTGGAATCTTCTTATCCATGCCGTAGATATAGAGAGTAAAAGAAATTTAAAACATATTTAAATTCTCTTTAAACTGACTTCTTTAGTCGGGCTGAGTTACGCACCTTAAAACTCATCAAGCTGAGTCCTTCGAGAACAAACTTACCAATATCACAACCAATATGATTATTCGAACACACGAATAGCTTGGCAATCTGTGAATAACTTGATCACTTTGAACTGAAAAACAGTGATTCGAGAATCGTAACACATACGGCGAGGTGAGGTTTGGCTCTGCAACACTTAGTTGTTTTTGGTTCTGAGTCATAGTCGTAGTCGTACCTCTAAACTTATAAGAAGATAAGTATTTATAATCATGTTGCTACGGTTCCTAACAAACTGGACTAATCCTAATTTGCTAACTAACTATCAGATAACTCGGAATCGTGAATCTTGAATATTCTTATCTTGAGTCTTCAATCATCAATCTTGATTCTGGAATCTTCTTATCTATGCCGTAGATATAGAGAGTAAAAGGAATTTAAAACATATTTAAATTCTCTTTAAACTGACTTATTTAGAAGGGCTGAGTTACACACCTTAAAACTCATCAAGCTGAGTCCTTCGAGAATAAACTTACCAATATCACAACCAATGTGATTATTCGAACACACGAATAGCTTGGCAATCTGTGAATATCTTGATCACTTTGAACTGAAAAACAGTGATTCAAGAATCGTAAAACATACGGTGAGGTGAGGTTTGGCTCTGCAACACTTAGTTGTTTTTGGTTATGAGTAGTAGTCGTAGTCGTACCTCTAAACTTATAAGAAGATAAGTATTTATAATCATGTTGCTACGGTTCCTAACAAACTGGACTAATCCTAATTTGCAAACTAACTATCAGATAACTCGGAATCGTGAATCTTGAATCTTGTTATCTTGAGTCTTCAATCTTCAATCTTGATTCTGGAATCTTCTTATCCATGCCGTAGATATAGAGAGTAAAAGGAATTTAAAACATATTTAAATTCTCTTTAAACTGACTTCTTTAGTCGGGCTGAGTTACGCACCTTAAAACTCATTAAGCTGAGTCCTTCGAGAACAAACTTACCATTATCACAACCAATATGATTATTCGAACACACGAATAGCTTGGCAATGTGTGAATATCTTGATCACTTTGAACTGAAAAACAGTGATTCAAGAATCGTAACACATACGGCGAGGTGAGGTTTGGCTCTGCAACACTTAGTTGTTTTTGGTTCTGAGTCGTAGTCGTAGTCGTACCTCTAAACTTATAAGAAGATAAGTATTTATAATCATGTTGCTACGGTTCCTAACAAACTGGACTAATCCTAATTTGCTAACTGACTATCAGATAACTCGGAATCGTGAATCTTGAATATTCTTATCTTGAGTCTTCAATCTTCAATCTTGATTCTGGAATCTTCTTATCCATGCCGTAGATATAGAGAGTAAAAGGAATTTATAACATATTTAAATTCTCTTTAAACTGACTTCTTTAGTCGGGCTGAGTTACACACCTTAAAACTCATCAAGCTGAGTCCTTCGAGAATAAACTTACCAATATCACAACCAATGTGATTATTCGAACACACGAATAGCTTGGCAATCTATGAATATCTTGATCACTTTGAACTGAAAAACAGTGATTCAAGAATCGTACAACATACGGTGAGGTGAGGTTTGGCTCTGCAACACTTAGTTGTTTTTGGTTATGAGTCGTAGTCGTAGTCGTACCTCTAAACTTATAAGAAGATAAGTATTTATAATCATGTTGCTACGGTTCCTAACAAACTGGACTAATCCTAATTGGCAAACTAACTATCAGATAACTCGGAATCGTGAATCTTGAATCTTCTTATCTTGAGTCTTCAATCTTCAATCTTGATTCTGGAATCTTCTTATCCATGCCGTAGATATAGAGAGTAAAAGGAATTTAAAACATATTTAAATTCTCTTTAAACTGACTTCTTTAGTCGGGCTGAGTTACACACCTTAAAACTCATCAAGCTGAGTCCTTCGAGAACAAACTTACCAATATCACAACCAATGTGATTATTCGAACACACTAATAGCTTGGCAATCTGTGAATATCTTGATCACTTTGAACTGAAAAACAGTGATTCAAGAATCGTAACACATACGGCGAGGTGAGGTTTGGCTCTGCAACACTTAGTTGTTTTTGGTTCTGAGTCGTAGTCGTAGTCGTACCTCTAAACTTATAAGAAGATAAGTATTTATAATCATGTTGCTACGGTTCCTAACAAACTGGACTAATCCTAATTTGCTAACTAACTATCAGATAACTCGGAATCGTGAATCTTGAATATTCTTATCTTGAGTCTTCAATCTTCAATCTTGATTCAGGAATCTTCTTATCCATGCCGTAGATATAGAGAGTAAAAGGAATTTAAAACATATTTAAATTCTCTTAAAACTGACTTCTTTAGTCAGGCTGAGTTACACACCTTAAAACTTATCAAGCTGAGTCCTTCGAGAACAAACTTACCAATATCACAACCAATGTGATTATTCGTACACACGAATAGCTTGGCAATCTGTGAATATCTTGATCACTTTGAACTGAAAAACAGTGATTCAAGAATCGTAACACATACGGTGAGGTGAGGTTTGGCTCTGAAACACTTAGTTGTTTTTGGTTCTGAGTCGTAGTCGTAGTCGTACCTCTAAACTTATAAGAAGATAAGTATTTATAATCATGTTGCTACGGTTCTTAACAAACTGGACTAATCCTAATTTGCAAACTAACTATCAGATAACTCGGAATCGTGAATCTTGAATATTCTTATCTTGAGTCTTCAATCTTCAATCTTGATTCTGGAATCTTCTTATCCATGCCGTAGATATAGAGAGTAAAAGGAATTTAAAACATATTTAAATTCACTTTAAACTGACTTCTTTAGTCGGGCTGAGTTACACACCTTAAAACTCATCAAGCTGAGTCCTTCGAGAACAAACTTACCAATATCACAACCAATGTGATTATTCGAACACACGAATAGCTTGACAATCTGTGAATATCTTGATCACTTTGAACTGAAAAACAGTGATTCAAGAATCGTAACACATACGGTGAGGTGAGGTTTGCTTCTGCAACACTTAGTTGTTTTTGGTTCTGAGTCGTAGTCGTAGTCGTACCTCTAAACTTAAGAGAAGATAAATATTTATAATCATGTTGCTACGGTTCCTAACAAACTGGACTAATTCTAATTTCCAAACTAACTATCAGATAACTCGGAATCGTGAATCTTGAATCTTCTTATCTTGAGTCTTCAATCTTCAATCTTGATTCTGGAATCTTCTTATCCATGCCGTAGATATAGAGAGTAAAAGGAATTTAAAACATATTTAAATTCTCTTAAAACTGACTTCTTTAGTCGGGTTGAGTTACACACCTTAAAACTCATTAAGCTGAGTCCTTCGAGAACAAACTTACCAATATCACAACCAATGTGATTATTCGAACACACGAATAGCTTGGCAATCTGTGAATATCTTGATCACTTTGAACTGAAAAACAGTGATTCAAGAATCGTAACACATACGGTGAGGTGAGGTTTGGCTCTGCAACACTTAGTTGTTTTTGGTTATGAGTCGTAGTCGTAGTCGTACCTCTAAACTTATAAGAAGATAAGTATTTATAATCATGTTGCTACGGTTCCTAACAAACTGGACTAATCCTAATTTGCAAACTAACTATCAGATAACTCGGAATCGTGAATCTTGAATATTCTTATCTTGAGTCTTCAATCTTCAATCTTGATTCAGGAATCTTCTTATCCATGCCGTAGATATAGAGAGTAAAAGGAATTTAAAACATATTTAAATTCTCTTAAAACTGACTTCTTTAGTCAGGCTGAGTTACACACCTTAAAACTCATCAAGCTGAGTCCTTCGAGAACAAACTTACCAATATCACAACCAATGTGATTATTCGTACACACGAACAGCTTGGCAATCTGTGAATATCTTGATCAGTTTGAACTGAAAATCAGTGATTCAAGAATCGTAACACATACGGTGAGGTGGGGTTTGGCTCTGAAACACTTAGTTGTTTTTGGTTCTGAGTCGTAGTCGTAGTCGTACCTCTAAACTTATAAGAAGATAAGTATTTATAATCATGTTGCTACGGTTCCTAACAAACTGGACTAATCCTAATTTGCAAACTAACTATCAGATAACTCGGAATCGTGAATCTTGAATATTCTTATCTTGAGTCTTCAATCTTCAATCTTGATTCTGGAATCTTCTTATCCATGCCGTAGATATAGAGAGTAAAAGGAATTTAAAACATATTTAAATTCTCTTAAAACTGACTTCTTTAGTCAGGCTGAGTTACACACCTTAAAACTCATCAAGCTGAGTCCTTCGAGAACAAACTTACCAATATCACAACCAATGTGATTATTCGTACACACGAATAGCTTGGCAATCTGTGAATATCTTGATCACTTTGAACTGAAAAACAGTGATTCAAGAATCGTAACACATACGGTGAGGTGAGGTTTGGCTCTGAAACACTTAGTTGTTTTTGGTTCTGAGTCGTAGTCGTAGTCGTACCTCTAAACTTATAAGAAGATAAGTATTTATAATCATGTTGCTACGGTTCCTAACAAACTGGACTAATCCTAATTTGCAAACTAACTATCAGATAACTCGGAATCGTGAATCTTGAATATTCTTATCTTGAGTCTTCAATCTTCAATCTTGATTCTGGAATCTTCTTATCCATGCCGTAGATATAGAGAGTAAAAGGAATTTAAAACATATTTAAATTCACTTTAAACTGACTTCTTTAGTCGGGCTGAGTTACACACCTTAAAACTCATCAAGCTGAGTCCTTCGAGAACAAACTTACCAATATCACAACGAATGTGATTATTCGAACACACGAATAGCTTGACAATCTGTGAATATCTTGATCACTTTGAACTGAAAAACAGTGATTCAAGAATCGTAACAAATACGGTGAGGTGAGGTTTGCTTCTGCAACACTTAGTTGTTTTTGGTTCTGAGTCGTAGTCGTAGTCGTACCTCTAAACTTAAGAGAAGATAAATATTTATAATCATGTTGCTACGGTTCCTAACAAACTGGACTAATTCTAATTTCCAAACTAACTATCAGATAACTCGGAATCGTGAATCTTGAATCTTCTTATCTTGAGTCTTCAATCTTCAATCTTGATTCTGGAATCTTCTTATCCATGCCGTAGATATAGAGAGTAAAAGGAATTTAAAACATATTTAAATTCTCTTAAAACTGACTTCTTTAGTCGGGTTGAGTTACACACCTTAAAACTCATTAAGCTGAGTCCTTCGAGAACAAACTTACCAATATCACAACCAATGTGATTATTCGAACACACGAATAGCTTGGCAATCTGTGAATATCTTGATCACTTTGAACTGAAAAACAGTGATTCAAGAATCGTAACACATACGGTGAGGTGAGGTTTGGCTCTGCAACACTTAGTTGTTTTTGGTTATAAGTCGTAGTCGTAGTCGTACCTCTAAACTTATAAGAAGATAAGTATTTATAATCATGTTGCTACGGTTCCTAAGAAACTGGACTAATCCTAATTTGCAAACTAACTATCAGATAACTCAGAATCGTGAATCTTGAGTCTTCTTATCTTGAGTCTTCAATCTTCAATCTTGATTCTGGAATCTTCTTATCCATGCCGTAGATATAGAGAGTAAAAGGAATTTAAAACATATTTAAATTCTCTTTAAACTGACTTCTTTAGTCGGGCTGAGTTACGCACCTTAAAACTCATCAAGCTGAGTCCTTCGAGAACAAACTTACCAATATCACAACCAATGTGATTATTCGAACACACGAATAGCTTGGCAATCTGTGAATATCTTGATCACTTTGAACTGAAAAACAGTGATTCAAGAATCGTAACACATACGGCGAGGTGAGGTTTGGCTCTGCAACACTTAGTTGTTTTTGGTTCTGAGTCGTAGTCGTAGTCGTACCTCTAAACTTATAAGAAGATAAGTATTTATAATCATGTTGCTACGGTTCCTAACAAACTGGACTAATCCTAATTTGCTAACTAACTATCAGATAACTCGGAATCGTGAATCTTGAATATTCTTATCTTGAGTCTTCAATCTTCAATCTTGATTCTGGAATCTTCTTATCCATGCCGTAGATATAGAGAGTAAAAGGAATTTAAAACATATTTAAATTCTCTTTAAACTGACTTCTTTAGTCGGGCTGAGTTACACACCTTAAAACTCATCAAGCTGAGTCCTTCGAGAATAAACTTACCAATATCACAACCAATGTGATTATTCGAACACACGAATAGCTTGGCAATCTGTGAATATCTTGATCACTTTGAACTGAAAAACAGTGATTCAAGAATCGTAACACATACGGTGAGGTGAGGTTTGGCTCTGCAACACTTAGTTGTTTTTGGTTATGAGTCGTAGTCGTAGTCGTACCTCTAAACTTATAAGAAGATAAGTATTTATAATCATGTTGCTACGGTTCCTAACAAACTGGACTAATCCTAATTTGCAAACTAACTATCAGATAACTCGGAATCGTGAATCTTGAATCTTCTTATCTTGAGTCTTCAATCTTCAATCTTGATTCTGGAATCTTCTTATCCATGCCGTAGATATAGAGAGTAAAAGGAATTTAAAACATATTTAAATTATCTTTAAACTGACTTCTTTAGTCGGGCTGAGTTACACACCTTAAAACTCATCAAGCTGAGTCCTTCGAGAACAAACTTACCAATATCACAACCAATGTGATTATTCGAACACACTAATAGCTTGGCAATCTGTGAATATCTTGATCACTTTGAACTGAAAAACAGTGATTCAAGAATCGTAACACATACGGCGAGGTGAGGTTTGGCTCTGCAACACTTAGTTGTTTTTGGTTCTGAGTCGTAGTCGTAGTCGTACCTCTAAACTTATAAGAAGATAAGTATTTATAATCATGTTGCTACGGTTCCTAACAAACTGGACTAATCCTAATTTGCAAACTAACTATCAGATAACTCGGAATCGTGAATCTTGAATATTCTTATCTTGAGTCTTCAATCTTCAATCTTGATTCTGGAATCTTCTTATCCATGCCGTAGATATAGAGAGTAAAAGGAATTTAAAACATATTTAAATTCTCTTAAAACTGACTTCTTTAGTCAGGCTGAGTTACACACCTTAAAACTCATCAAGCTGAGTCCTTCGAGAACAAACTTACCAATATCACAACCAATGTGATTATTCGTACACACGAATAGCTTGGCAATCTGTGAATATCTTGATCACTTTGAACTGAAAAACAGTGATTCAAGAATCGTAACACATACGGTGAGGTGAGGTTTGGCTCTGAAACACTTAGTTGTTTTTGGTTCTGAGTCGTAGTCGTAGTCGTACCTCTAAACTTATAAGAAGATAAGTATTTATAATCATGTTGCTACGGTTCCTAACAAACTGGACTAATCCTAATTTGCAAACTAACTATCAGATAACTCGGAATCGTGAATCTTGAATATTCTTATCTTGAGTCTTCAATCTTCAATCTTGATTCTGGAATCTTCTTATCCATGCCGTAGATATAGAGAGTAAAAGGAATTTAAAACATATTTAAATTCACTTTAAACTGACTTCTTTAGTCGGGCTGAGTTACACACCTTAAAACTCATCAAGCTGAGTCCTTCGATAACAAACTTACCAATATCACAACGAATGTGATTATTCGAACACACGAATAGCTTGACAATCTGTGAATATCTTGATCACTTTGAACTGAAAAACAGTGATTCAAGAATCGTAACAAATACGGTGAGGTGAGGTTTGCTTCTGCAACACTTAGTTGTTTTTGGTTCTGAGTCGTAGTCGTAGTCGTACCTCTAAACTTAAGAGAAGATAAATATTTATAATCATGTTGCTACGGTTCCTAACAAACTGGACTAATTCTAATTTCCAAACTAACTATCAGATAACTCGGAATCGTGAATCTTGAATCTTCTTATCTTGAGTCTTCAATCTTCAATCTTGATTCTGGAATCTTCTTATCCATGCCGTAGATATAGAGAGTAAAAGGAATTTAAAACATATTTAAATTCTCTTAAAACTAACTTCTTTAGTCGGGTTGAGTTACACACCTTAAAACTCATTAAGCTGAGTCCTTCGAGAACAAACTTACCAATATCACAACCAATGTGATTATTCGAACACACGAATAGCTTGGCAATCTGTGAATATCTTGATCACTTTGAACTGAAAAACAGTGATTCAAGAATCGTAACACATACGGTGAGGTGAGGTTTGGCTCTGCAACACTTAGTTGTTTTTGGTTATAAGTCGTAGTCGTAGTCGTACCTCTAAACTTATAAGAAGATAAGTATTTATAATCATGTTGCTACGGTTCCTAAGAAACTGGACTAATCCTAATTTGCAAACTAACTATCAGATAACTCAGAATCGTGAATCTTGAGTCTTCTTATCTTGAGTCTTCAATCTTCAATCTTGATTCTGGAATCTTCTTATCCATGCCGTAGATATAGAGAGTAAAAGGAATTTAAAACATATTTAAATTCTCTTTAAACTGACTTCTTTAGTCGGGCTGAGTTACGCACCTTAAAACTCATCAAGCTGAGTCCTTCGAGAACAAACTTACCAATATCACAACCAATGTGATTATTCGAACACACGAATAGCTTGGCAATCTGTGAATATCTTGATCACTTTGAACTGAAAAACAGTGATTCAAGAATCGTAACACATACGGCGAGGTGAGGTTTGGCTCTGCAACACTTAGTTGTTTTTGGTTCTGAGTCGTAGTCGTAGTCGTACCTCTAAACTTATAAGAAGATAAGTATTTATAATCATGTTGCTACGGTTCCTAACAAACTGGACTAATCCTAATTTGCTAACTAACTATCAGATAACTCGGAATCGTGAATCTTGAATATTCTTATCTTGAGTCTTCAATCTTCAATCTTGATTCTGGAATCTTCTTATCCATGCCGTAGATATAGAGAGTAAAAGGAATTTAAAACATATTTAAATTCTCTTTAAACTGACCTCTTTAGTCGGGCTGAGTTACACACCTTAAAACTCATCAAGCTGAGTCCTTCGAGAATAAACTTACCAATATCACAACCAATGTGATTATTCGAACACACGAATAGCTTGGCAATCTGTGAATATCTTGATCACTTTGAACTGAAAAACAGTGATTCAAGAATCGTAACACATACGGTGAGGTGAGGTTTGGCTCTGCAACACTTAGTTGTTTTTGGTTATGAGTCGTAGTCGTAGTCGTACCTCTAAACTTATAAGAAGATAAGTATTTATAATCATGTTGCTACGGTTCCTAACAAACTGGACTAATCCTAATTTGCAAACTAACTATCAGATAACTCGGAATCGTGAATCTTGAATCTTCTTATCTTGAGTCTTCAATCTTCAATCTTGATTCTGGAATCTTCTTATCCATGCCGTAGATATAGAGAGTAAAAGGAATTTAAAACATATTTAAATTATCTTTAAACTGACTTCTTTAGTCGGGCTGAGTTACACACCTTAAAACTCATCAAGCTGAGTCCTTCGAGAACAAACTTACCAATATCACAACCAATGTGATTATTCGAACACACTAATAGCTTGGCAATCTGTGAATATCTTGATCACTTTGAACTGAAAAACAGTGATTCAAGAATCGTAACACATACGGCAAGGTGAGGTTTGGCTCTGCAACACTTAGTTGTTTTTGGTTCTGAGTCGTAGTCGTAGTCGTACCTCTAAACTTATAAGAAGATAAGTATTTATAATCATGTTGCTACGGTTCCTAACAAACTGGACTAATCCTAATTTGCTAACTAACTATCAGATAACTCGGAATCGTGAATCTTGAATATTCTTATCTTGAGTCTTCAATCTTCAATCTTGATTCTGGAATCTTCTTATCCATGCCGTAGATATAGAGAGTAAAAGGAATTTAAAACATATTTAAATTCTCTTAAAACTGACTTCTTTAGTCAGGCTGAGTTACACACCTTAAAACTCATCAAGCTGAGTCCTTCGAGAACAAACTTACCAATATCACAACCAATGTGATTATTCGAACACACTAATAGCTTGGCAATCTGTGAATATCTTGATCACTTTGAACTGAAAAACAGTGATTCAAGAATCGTAACACATACGGCGAGGTGAGGTTTGGCTCTGCAACACTTAGTTGTTTTTGGTTCTGAGTCGTAGTCGTAGTCGTACCTCTAAACTTATAAGAAGATAAGTATTTATAATCATGTTGCTACGGTTCCTAAGAAACTGGACTAATCCTAATTTGCAAACTAACTATCAGATAACTCGGAATCGTGAATCTTGAATATTCTTATCTTGAGTCTTCAATCTTCAATCTTGATTCTGGAATCTTCTTATCCATGCCGTAGATATAGAGAGTAAAAGGAATTTAAAACATATTTAAATTCTCTTAAAACTGACTTCTTTAGTCAGGCTGAGTTACACACCTTAAAACTCATCAAGCTGAGTCCTTCGAGAACAAACTTACCAATATCACAACCAATGTGATTATTCGTACACACGAATAGCTTGGCAATCTGTGAATATCTTGATCACTTTGAACTGAAAAACAGTGATTCAAGAATCGTAACAAATACGGTGAGGTGAGGTTTGCTTCTGCAACACTTAGTTGTTTTTGGTTCTGAGTCGTAGTCGTAGTCGTACCTCTAAACTTAAGAGAAGATAAATATTTATAATCATGTTGCTACGGTTCCTAACAAACTGGACTAATTCTAATTTCCAAACTAACTATCAGATAACTCGGAATCGTGAATCTTGAATCTTCTTATCTTGAGTCTTCAATCTTCAATCTTGATTCTGGAATCTTCTTATCCATGCCGTAGATATAGAGAGTAAAAGGAATTTAAAACATATTTAAATTCTCTTAAAACTAACTTCTTTAGTCGGGTTGAGTTACACACCTTAAAACTCATTAAGCTGAGTCCTTCGAGAACAAACTTACCAATATCACAACCAATGTGATTATTCGAACACACGAATAGCTTGGCAATCTGTGAATATCTTGATCACTTTGAACTGAAAAACAGTGATTCAAGAATCGTAACACATACGGTGAGGTGAGGTTTGGCTCTGCAACACTTAGTTGTTTTTGGTTATAAGTCGTAGTCGTAGTCGTACCTCTAAACTTATAAGAAGATAAGTATTTATAATCATGTTGCTACGGTTCCTAAGAAACTGGACTAATCCTAATTTGCAAACTAACTATCAGATAACTCAGAATCGTGAATCTTGAGTCTTCTTATCTTGAGTCTTCAATCTTCAATCTTGATTCTGGAATCTTCTTATCCATGCCGTAGATATAGAGAGTAAAAGGAATTTAAAACATATTTAAATTCTCTTTAAACTGACTTCTTTAGTCGGGCTGAGTTACGCACCTTAAAACTCATCAAGCTGAGTCCTTCGAGAACAAACTTACCAATATCACAACCAATGTGATTATTCGAACACACGAATAGCTTGGCAATCTGTGAATATCTTGATCACTTTGAACTGAAAAACAGTGATTCAAGAATCGTAACACATACGGCGAGGTGAGGTTTGGCTCTGCAACACTTAGTTGTTTTTGGTTCTGAGTCGTAGTCGTAGTCGTACCTCTAAACTTATAAGAAGATAAGTATTTATAATCATGTTGCTACGGTTCCTAACAAACTGGACTAATCCTAATTTGCTAACTAACTATCAGATAACTCGGAATCGTGAATCTTGAATATTCTTATCTTGAGTCTTCAATCTTCAATCTTGATTCTGGAATCTTCTTATCCATGCCGTAGATATAGAGAGTAAAAGGAATTTAAAACATATTTAAATTCTCTTTAAACTGACCTCTTTAGTCGGGCTGAGTTACACACCTTAAAACTCATCAAGCTGAGTCCTTCGAGAATAAACTTACCAATATCACAACCAATGTGATTATTCGAACACACGAATAGCTTGGCAATCTGTGAATATCTTGATCACTTTGAACTGAAAAACAGTGATTCAAGAATCGTAACACATACGGTGAGGTGAGGTTTGGCTCTGCAACACTTAGTTGTTTTTGGTTATGAGTCGTAGTCGTAGTCGTACCTCTAAACTTATAAGAAGATAAGTATTTATAATCATGTTGCTACGGTTCCTAACAAACTGGACTAATCCTAATTTGCAAACTAACTATCAGATAACTCGGAATCGTGAATCTTGAATATTCTTATCTTGAGTCTTCAATCTTCAATCTTGATTCTGGAATCTTCTTATCCATGCCGTAGATATAGAGAGTAAAAGGAATTTAAAACATATTTAAATTCTCTTAAAACTGACTTCTTTAGTCAGGCTGAGTTACACACCTTAAAACTCATCAAGCTGAGTCCTTCGAGAACAAACTTACCAATATCACAACCAATGTGATTATTCGTACACACGAATAGCTTGGCAATCTGTGAATATCTTGATCACTTTGAACTGAAAAACAGTGATTCAAGAATCGTAACACATACGGTGAGGTGAGGTTTGGCTCTGCAACACTTAGTTGTTTTTGGTTCTGAGTCGTAGTCGTAGTCGTACCTCTAAACTTAAGAGAAGATAAATATTTATAATCATGTTGCTACGGTTCCTAACAAACTGGACTAATCCTAATTTCCAAACTAACTATCAGATAACTCGGAATCGTGAATCTTGAATCTTCTTATCTTGAGTCTTCAATCTTCAATCTTGATTCTGGAATCTTCTTATCCATGCCGTAGATATAGAGAGTAAAAGGAATTTAAAACATATTTAAATTCTCTTAAAACTGACTTCTTTAGTCGGGTTGAGTTACACACCTTAAAACTCATTAAGCTGAGTCCTTCGAGAACAAACTTACCAATATCACAACCAATGTGATTATTCGAACACACGAATAGCTTGGCAATCTGTGAATATCTTGATCACTTTGAACTGAAAAACAGTGATTCAAGAATCGTAACACATACGGTGAGGTGAGGTTTGGCTCTGCAACACTTAGTTGTTTTTGGGTATGAGTCGTAGTCGTAGTCGTACCTCTAAACTTATAAGAAGATAAGTATTTATAATCATGTTGCTACGGTTCCTAACAAACTGGACTAATCCTAATTTGCAAACTAACTATCAGATAACTCAGAATCGTGAATCTTAAGTCTTCTTATCTTGAGTCTTCAATCTTCAATCTTGATTCTGGAATCTTCTTATCCATGCCGTAGATATAGAGAGTAAAAGGAATTTAAAACATATTTAAATTCTCTTTAAACTGACTTCTTTAGTCGGGCTGAGTTACGCACCTTAAAACTCATCAAGCTGAGTCCTTCGAGAACAAACTTACCAATATCACAACCAATGTGATTATTCGAACACACGAATAGCTTGGCAATCTGTGAATATCTTGATCACTTTGAACTGAAAAACAGTGATTCAAGAATCGTAACACATACGGCGAGGTGAGGTTTGGCTCTGCAACACTTAGTTGTTTTTGGTTCTGAGTCGTAGTCGTAGTCGTACCTCTAAACTTATAAGAAGATAAGTATTTATAATCATGTTGCTACGGTTCATAACAAACTGGACTAATCCTAATTTGCTAACTAACTATCAGATAACTCGGAATCGTGAATCTTGAATATTCTTATCTTGAGTCTTCAATCTTCAATCTTGATTCTGGAATCTTCTTATCCATGCCGTAGATATAGAGAGTAAAAGGAATTTAAAACATATTAAAATTCTCTTTAAACTGACTTCTTTAGTCGGGCTGAGTTACACACCTTAAAACTCATCAAGCTGAGTCCTTCGAGAATAAACTTACCAATATCACAACCAATGTGATTATTCGAACACACGAATAGCTTGGCAATCTGTGAATATCTTGATCACTTTGAACTGAAAAACAGTGATTCAAGAATCGTAACACATACGGTGAGGTGAGGTTTGGCTCTGCAACACTTAGTTGTTTTTGGTTATGAGTCGTAGTCGTAGTCGTACCTCTAAACTTATAAGAAGATAAGTATTTATAATCATGTTGCTACGGTTCCTAACAAACTGGACTAATCCTAATTTGCAAACTAACTATCAGATAACTCGGAATCGTGAATCTTGAATCTTCTTATCTTGAGTCTTCAATCTTCAATCTTGATTCTGGAATCTTCTTATCCATGCCGTAGATATAGAGAGTAAAAGGAATTTAAAACATATTTAAATTATCTTTAAACTGACTTCTTTAGTCGGGCTGAGTTACACACCTTAAAACTCATCAAGCTGAGTCCTTCGAGAACAAACTTACCAATATCACAACCAATGTGATTATTCGAACACACTAATAGCTTGGCAATCTGTGAATATCTTGATCACTTTGAACTGAAAAACAGTGATTCAAGAATCGTAACACATACGGCGAGGTGAGGTTTGGCTATGCAACACTTAGTTGTTTTTGGTTCTGAGTCGTAGTCGTAGTCGTACCTCTAAACTTATAAGAAGATAAGTATTTATAATCATGTTGCTACGGTTCCTAACAAACTGGACTAATCCTAATTTGCTAACTAACTATCAGATAACTCGGAATCGTGAATCTTGAATATTCTTATCTTGAGTCTTCAATCTTCAATCTTGATTCTGGAATCTTCTTATCCATGCCGTAGATATAGAGAGTAAAAGGAATTTAAAACATATTTAAATTCTCTTAAAACTGACTTCTTTAGTCAGGCTGAGTTACACACCTTAAAACTCATCAAGCTGAGTCCTTCGAGAACAAACTTACCAATATCACAACCAATGTGATTATTCGAACACACTAATAGCTTGGCAATCTGTGAATATCTTGATCACTTTGAACTGAAAAACAGTGATTCAAGAATCGTAACACATACGGCGAGGTGAGGTTTGGCTCTGCAACACTTAGTTGTTTTTGGTTCTGAGTCGTAGTCGTAGTCGTACCTCTAAACTTATAAGAAGATAAGTATTTATAATCATGTTGCTACGGTTCCTAACAAACTGGACTAATCCTAATTTGCTAACTAACTATCAGATAACTCGGAATCGTGAATCTTGAATATTCTTATCTTGAGTCTTCAATCTTCAATCTTGATTCTGGAATCTTCTTATCCATGCCGTAGATATAGAGAGTAAAAGGAATTTAAAACATATTTAAATTCTCTTAAAACTGACTTCTTTAGTCAGGCTGAGTTACACACCTTAAAACTCATTAAGCTGAGTCCTTCGAGAACAAACTTACCAATATCACAACCAATGTGATTATTCGTACACACGAATAGCTTGGCAATCTGTGAATATCTTGATCACTTTGAACTGAAAAACAGTGATTCAAGAATCGTAACACATACGGTGAGGTGAGGTTTGGCTCTGCAACACTTAGTTGTTTTTGGTTCTGAGTCGTAGTCGTAGTCGTACCTCTAAACTTAAGAGAAGATAAATATTTATAATCATGTTGCTACGGTTCCTAACAAACTGGACTAATCCTAATTTCCAAACTAACTATCAGATAACTCGGAATCGTGAATCTTGAATCTTCTTATCTTGAGTCTTCAATCTTCAATCTTGATTCTGGAATCTTCTTATCCATGCCGTAGATATAGAGAGTAAAAGGAATTTAAAACATATTTAAATTCTCTTAAAACTGACTTCTTTAGTCGGGTTGAGTTACACACCTTAAAACTCATTAAGCTGAGTCCTTCGAGAACAAACTTACCAATATCACAACCAATGTGATTATTCGAACACACGAATAGCTTGGCAATCTGTGAATATCTTGATCACTTTGAACTGAAAAACAGTGATTCAAGAATCGTAACACATACGGTGAGGTGAGGTTTGGCTCTGCAACACTTAGTTGTTTTTGGGTATGAGTCGTAGTCGTAGTCGTACCTCTAAACTTATAAGAAGATAAGTATTTATAATCATGTTGCTACGGTTCCTAACAAACTGGACTAATCCTAATTTGCAAACTAACTATCAGATAACTCAGAATCGTGAATCTTAAGTCTTCTTATCTTGAGTCTTCAATCTTCAATCTTGATTCTGGAATCTTCTTATCCATGCCGTAGATATAGAGAGTAAAAGGAATTTAAAACATATTTAAATTCTCTTTAAACTGACTTCTTTAGTCGGGCTGAGTTACGCACCTTAAAACTCATCAAGCTGAGTCCTTCGAGAACAAACTTACCAATATCACAACCAATGTGATTATTCGAACACACGAATAGCTTGGCAATCTGTGAATATCTTGATCACTTTGAACTGAAAAACAGTGATTCAAGAATCGTAACACATACGGCGAGGTGAGGTTTGGCTCTGCAACACTTAGTTGTTTTTGGTTCTGAGTCGTAGTCGTAGTCGTACCTCTAAACTTATAAGAAGATAAGTATTTATAATCATGTTGCTACGGTTCCTAACAAACTGGACTAATCCTAATTTGCTAACTAACTATCAGATAACTCGGAATCGTGAATCTTGAATATTCTTATCTTGAGTCTTCAATCTTCAATCTTGATTCTGGAATCTTCTTATCCATGCCGTAGATATAGAGAGTAAAAGGAATTTAAAACATATTAAAATTCTCTTTAAACTGACTTCTTTAGTCGGGCTGAGTTACACACCTTAAAACTCATCAAGCTGAGTCCTTCGAGAATAAACTTACCAATATCACAACCAATGTGATTATTCGAACACACGAATAGCTTGGCAATCTGTGAATATCTTGATCACTTTGAACTGAAAAACAGTGATTCAAGAATCGTAACACATACGGCGAGGTGAGGTTTGGCTCTGCAACACTTAGTTGTTTTTGGTTCTGAGTCGTAGTCGTAGTCGTACCTCTAAACTTAAGAGAAGATAAATATTTATAATCATGTTGCTACGGTTCCTAACAAACTGGACTAATCCTAATTTCCAAACTAACTATCAGATAACTCGGAATCGTGAATCTTGAATCTTCTTATCTTGAGTCTTCAATCTTCAATCTTGATTCTGGAATCTTCTTATCCATGCCGTAGATATAGAGAGTAAAAGGAATTTAAAACATATTTAAATTCTCTTAAAACTGACTTCTTTAGTCGGGTTGAGTTACACACCTTAAAACTCATTAAGCTGAGTCCTTCGAGAACAAACTTACCAATATCACAACCAATGTGATTATTCGAACACACGAATAGCTTGGCAATCTGTGAATATCTTGATCACTTTGAACTGAAAAACAGTGATTCAAGAATCGTAACACATACGGTGAGGTGAGGTTTGGCTCTGCAACACTTAGTTGTTTTTGGGTATGAGTCGTAGTCGTAGTCGTACCTCTAAACTTATAAGAAGATAAGTATTTATAATCATGTTGCTACGGTTCCTAACAAACTGGACTAATCCTAATTTGCAAACTAACTATCAGATAACTCAGAATCGTGAATCTTAAGTCTTCTTATCTTGAGTCTTCAATCTTCAATCTTGATTCTGGAATCTTCTTATCCATGCCGTAGATATAGAGAGTAAAAGGAATTTAAAACATATTTAAATTCTCTTTAAACTGACTTCTTTAGTCGGGCTGAGTTACGCACCTTAAAACTCATCAAGCTGAGTCCTTCGAGAACAAACTTACCAATATCACAACCAATGTGATTATTCGAACACACGAATAGCTTGGCAATCTGTGAATATCTTGATCACTTTGAACTGAAAAACAGTGATTCAAGAATCGTAACACATACGGCGAGGTGAGGTTTGGCTCTGCAACACTTAGTTGTTTTTGGTTCTGAGTCGTAGTCGTAGTCGTACCTCTAAACTTATAAGAAGATAAGTATTTATAATCATGTTGCTACGGTTCCTAACAAACTGGACTAATCCTAATTTGCTAACTAACTATCAGATAACTCGGAATCGTGAATCTTGAATATTCTTATCTTGAGTCTTCAATCTTCAATCTTGATTCTGGAATCTTCTTATCCATGCCGTAGATATAGAGAGTAAAAGGAATTTAAAACATATTAAAATTCTCTTTAAACTGACTTCTTTAGTCGGGCTGAGTTACACACCTTAAAACTCATCAAGCTGAGTCCTTCGAGAATAAACTTACCAATATCACAACCAATGTGATTATTCGAACACACGAATAGCTTGGCAATCTGTGAATATCTTGATCACTTTGAACTGAAAAACAGTGATTCAAGAATCGTAACACATACGGCGAGGTGAGGTTTGGCTCTGCAACACTTAGTTGTTTTTGGTTCTGAGTCGTAGTCGTAGTCATACCTCTAAACTTATAAGAAGATAAGTATTTATAATCATGTTGCTACGGTTCCTAACAAACTGGACTAATCCTAATTTGCAAACTAACTATCAGATAACTCGGAATCGTGAATCTTGAATCTTCTTATCTTGAGTCTTCAATCTTCAATCTTGATTCTGGAATCTTCTTATCCATGCCGTAGATATAGAGAGTAAAAGGAATTTAAAACATATTTAAATTCTCTTAAAACTGACTTCTTTAGTCGGGTTGAGTTACACACCTTAAAACTCATTAAGCTGAGTCCTTCGAGAACAAACTTACCAATATCACAACCAATGTGATTATTCGAACACACGAATAGCTTGGCAATCTGTGAATATCTTGATCACTTTGAACTGAAAAACAGTGATTCAAGAATCGTAACACATACGGTGAGGTGAGGTTTGGCTCTGCAACACTTAGTTGTTTTTGGGTATGAGTCGTAGTCGTAGTCGTACCTCTAAACTTATAAGAAGATAAGTATTTATAATCATGTTGCTACGGTTCCTAACAAACTGGACTAATCCTAATTTGCAAACTAACTATCAGATAACTCAGAATCGTGAATCTTAAGTCTTCTTATCTTGAGTCTTCAATCTTCAATCTTGATTCTGGAATCTTCTTATCCATGCCGTAGATATAGAGAGTAAAAGGAATTTAAAACATATTTAAATTCTCTTTAAACTGACTTCTTTAGTCGGGCTGAGTTACGCACCTTAAAACTCATCAAGCTGAGTCCTTCGAGAACAAACTTACCAATATCACAACCAATGTGATTATTCGAACACACGAATAGCTTGGCAATCTGTGAATATCTTGATCACTTTGAACTGAAAAACAGTGATTCAAGAATCGTAACACATACGGCGAGGTGAGGTTTGGCTCTGCAACACTTAGTTGTTTTTGGTTCTGAGTCGTAGTCGTAGTCGTACCTCTAAACTTATAAGAAGATAAGTATTTATAATCATGTTGCTACGGTTCCTAACAAACTGGACTAATCCTAATTTGCTAACTAACTATCAGATAACTCGGAATCGTGAATCTTGAATATTCTTATCTTGAGTCTTCAATCTTCAATCTTGATTCTGGAATCTTCTTATCCATGCCGTAGATATAGAGAGTAAAAGGAATTTAAAACATATTAAAATTCTCTTTAAACTGACTTCTTTAGTCGGGCTGAGTTACACACCTTAAAACTCATCAAGCTGAGTCCTTCGAGAATAAACTTACCAATATCACAACCAATGTGATTATTCGAACACACGAATAGCTTGGCAATCTGTGAATATCTTGATCACTTTGAACTGAAAAACAGTGATTCAAGAATCGTAACACATACGGCGAGGTGAGGTTTGGCTCTGCAACACTTAGTTGTTTTTGGTTCTGAGTCGTAGTCGTAGTCATACCTCTAAACTTATAAGAAGATAAGTATTTATAATCATGTTGCTACGGTTCCTAACAAACTGGACTAATCCTAATTTGCAAACTAACTATCAGATAACTCGGAATCGTGAATCTTGAATCTTCTTATCTTGAGTCTTCAATCTTCAATCTTGATTCTGGAATCTTCTTATCCATGCCGTAGATATAGAGAGTAAAAGGAATTTAAAACATATTAAAATTCTCTTTAAACTGACTTCTTTAGTCGGGCTGAGTTACACACCTTAAAACTCATCAAGCTGAGTCCTTCGAGAATAAACTTACCAATATCACAACCAATGTGATTATTCGAACACACGAATAGCTTGGCAATCTGTGAATATCTTGATCACTTTGAACTGAAAAACAGTGATTCAAGAATCGTAACACATACGGCGAGGTGAGGTTTGGCTCTGCAACACTTAGTTGTTTTTGGTTCTGAGTCGTAGTCGTAGTCGTACCTCTAAACTTAAGAGAAGATAAATATTTATAATCATGTTGCTACGGTTCCTAACAAACTGGACTAATCCTAATTTCCAAACTAACTATCAGATAACTCGGAATCGTGAATCTTGAATCTTCTTATCTTGAGTCTTCAATCTTCAATCTTGATTCTGGAATCATTTATCCATGCCGTAGATATAGAGAGTAAAAGGAATTTAAAACATATTTAAATTCTCTTAAAACTGACTTCTTTAGTCGGGTTGAGTTACACACCTTAAAACTCATTAAGCTGAGTCCTTCGAGAACAAACTTACCAATATCACAACCAATGTGATTATTCGAACACACGAATAGCTTGGCAATCTGTGAATATCTTGATCACTTTGAACTGAAAAACAGTGATTCAAGAATCGTAACACATACGGTGAGGTGAGGTTTGGCTCTGCAACACTTAGCTGTTTTTGGGTATGAGTCGTAGTCGTAGTCGTACCTCTAAACTTATAAGAAGATAAGTATTTATAATCATGTTGCTACGGTTCCTAACAAACTGGACTAATCCTAATTTGCAAACTAACTATCAGATAACTCAGAATCGTGAATCTTAAGTCTTCTTATCTTGAGTCTTCAATCTTCAATCTTGATTCTGGAATCTTCTTATCCATGCCGTAGATATAGAGAGTAAAAGGAATTTAAAACATATTTAAATTCTCTTTAAACTGACTTCTTTAGTCGGGCTGAGTTACGCACCTTAAAACTCATCAAGCTGAGTCCTTCGAGAACAAACTTACCAATATCACAACCAATGTGATTATTCGAACACACGAATAGCTTGGCAATCTGTGAATATCTTGATCACTTTGAACTGAAAAACAGTGATTCAAGAATCGTAACACATACGGCGAGGTGAGGTTTGGCTCTGCAACACTTAGTTGTTTTTGGTTCTGAGTCGTAGTCGTAGTCGTACCTCTAAACTTATAAGAAGATAAGTATTTATAATCATGTTGCTACGGTTCCTAACAAACTGGACTAATCCTAATTTGCTAACTAACTATCAGATAACTCGGAATCGTGAATCTTGAATATTCTTATCTTGAGTCTTCAATCTTCAATCTTGATTCTGGAATCTTCTTATCCATGCCGTAGATATAGAGAGTAAAAGGAATTTAAAACATATTAAAATTCTCTTTAAACTGACTTCTTTAGTCGGGCTGAGTTACACACCTTAAAACTCATCAAGCTGAGTCCTTCGAGAATAAACTTACCAATATCACAACCAATGTGATTATTCGAACACACGAATAGCTTGGCAATCTGTGAATATCTTGATCACTTTGAACTGAAAAACAGTGATTCAAGAATCGTAACACATACGGCGAGGTGAGGTTTGGCTCTGCAACACTTAGTTGTTTTTGGTTCTGAGTCGTAGTCGTAGTCATACCTCTAAACTTATAAGAAGATAAGTATTTATAATCATGTTGCTACGGTTCCTAACAAACTGGACTAATCCTAATTTGCAAACTAACTATCAGATAACTCGGAATCGTGAATCTTGAATCTTCTTATCTTGAGTCTTCAATCTTCAATCTTGATTCTGGAATCTTCTTATCCATGCCGTAGATATAGAGAGTAAAAGGAATTTAAAACATATTTAAATTATCTTTAAACTGACTTCTTTAGTCGGGCTGAGTTACACACCTTAAAACTCATCAAGCTGAGTCCTTCGAGAACAAACTTACCAATATCACAACCAATGTGATTATTCGAACACACTAATAGCTTGGCAATCTGTGAATATCTTGATCACTTTGAACTGAAAAACAGTGATTCAAGAATCGTAACACATACGGCGAGGTGAGGTTTGGCTCTGCAACACTTAGTTGTTTTTGGTTCTGAGTCGTAGTCGTAGTCGTACCTCTAAACTTATAAGAAGATAAGTATTTATAATCATGTTGCTACGGTTCCTAACAAACTGGACTAATCCTAATTTGCTAACTAACTATCAGATAACTCGGAATCGTGAATCTTGAATATTCTTATCTTGAGTCTTCAATCTTCAATCTTGATTCTGGAATCTTCTTATCCATGCCGTAGATATAGAGAGTAAAAGGAATTTAAAACATATTTAAATTCTCTTAAAACTGACTTCTTTAGTCAGGCTGAGTTACACACCTTAAAACTCAACAAGCTGAGTCCTTCGAGAACAAACTTACCAATATCACAACCAATGTGATTATTCGTACACACGAATAGCTTGGCAATCTGTGAATATCTTGATCACTTTGAACTGAAAAACAGTGATTCAAGAATCGTAACACATACGGTGAGGTGAGGTTTGGCTCTGCAACACTTAGTTGTTTTTGGTTCTGAGTCGTAGTCGTAGTCGTACCTCTAAACTTATAAGAAGATAAGTATTTATAATCATGTTGCTACGGTTCCTAACAAACTGGACTAATCCTAATTTGCAAACTAACTATCAGATAACTCGGAATCGTGAATCTTGAATATTCTTATCTTGAGTCTTCAATCTTCAATCTTGATTCTGGAATCTTCTTATCCATGCCGTAGATATAGAGAGTAAAAGGAATTTAAAACATATTTAAATTCACTTTAAACTGACTTCTTTAGTCGGGCTGAGTTACCCACCTTAAAACTCATCAAGCTGAGTCCTTCGAGAACAAACTTACCAATATCACAACCAATGTGATTATTCGAACACACGAATAGCTTGGCAATCTGTGAATATCTTGATCACTTTGAACTGAAAAACAGTGATTCAAGAATCGTAACACATACGGTGAGGTGAGGTTTGCTTCTGCAACACTTAGTTGTTTTTGGTTCTGAGTCGTAGTCGTAGTCGTACCTCTAAACTTAAGAGAAGATAAATATTTATAATCATGTTGCTACGGTTCCTAACAAACTGGACTAATCCTAATTTCCAAACTAACTATCAGATAACTCGGAATCGTGAATCTTGAATCTTCTTATCTTGAGTCTTCAATCTTCAATCTTGATTCTGGAATCTTCTTATCCATGCCGTAGATATAGAGAGTAAAAGGAATTTAAAACATATTTAAATTCTCTTAAAACTGACTTCTTTAGTCGGGTTGAGTTACACACCTTAAAACTCATTAAGCTGAGTCCTTCGAGAACAAACTTACCAATATCACAACCAATGTGATTATTCGAACACATGAATAGCTTGGCAATCTGTGAATATCTTGATCACTTTGAACTGAAAAACAGTGATTCAAGAATCGTAACACATACGGTGAGGTGAGGTTTGGCTCTGCAACACTTAGTTGTTTTTGGGTATGAGTCGTAGTCGTAGTCGTACCTCTAAACTTATAAGAAGATAAGTATTTATAATCATGTTGCTACGGTTCCTAACAAACTGGACTAATCCTAATTTGCAAACTAACTATCAGATAACTCAGAATCGTGAATCTTAAGTCTTCTTATCTTGAGTCTTCAATCTTCAATCTTGATTCTGGAATCTTCTTATCCATGCCGTAGATATAGAGAGTAAAAGGAATTTAAAACATATTTAAATTCTCTTTAAACTGACTTCTTTAGTCGGGCTGAGTTACGCACCTTAAAACTCATCAAGCTGAGTCCTTCGAGAACAAACTTACCAATATCACAACCAATGTGATTATTCGAACACACGAATAGCTTGGCAATCTGTGAATATCTTGATCACTTTGAACTGAAAAACAGTGATTCAAGAATCGTAACACATACGGCGAGGTGAGGTTTGGCTCTGCAACACTTAGTTGTTTTTGGTTCTGAGTCGTAGTCGTAGTCGTACCTCTAAACTTATAAGAAGATAAGTATTTATAATCATGTTGCTACGGTTCCTAACAAACTGGACTAATCCTAATTTGCTAACTAACTATCAGATAACTCGGAATCGTGAATCTTGAATATTCTTATCTTGAGTCTTCAATCTTCAATCTTGATTCTGGAATCTTCTTATCCATGCCGTAGATATAGAGAGTAAAAGGAATTTAAAACATATTAAAATTCTCTTTAAACTGACTTCTTTAGTCGGGCTGAGTTACACACCTTAAAACTCATCAAGCTGAGTCCTTCGAGAATAAACTTACCAATATCACAACCAATGTGATTATTCGAACACACGAATAGCTTGGCAATCTGTGAATATCTTGATCACTTTGAACTGAAAAACAGTGATTCAAGAATCGTAACACATACGGTGAGGTGAGGTTTGGCTCTGCAACACTTAGTTGTTTTTGGTTATGAGTCGTAGTCGTTGTCGTACCTCTAAACTTATAAGAAGATAAGTATTTATAATCATGTTGCTACGGTTCCTAACAAACTGGACTAATCCTAATTTGCAAACTAACTATCAGATAACTCGGAATCGTGAATCTTGAATCTTCTTATCTTGAGTCTTCAATCTTCAATCTTGATTCTGGAATCTTCTTATCCATGCCGTAGATATAGAGAGTAAAAGGAATTTAAAACATATTTAAATTCTCTTTAAACTGACTTCTTTAGTCGGGCTGAGTTACACACCTTGAAACTCATCAAGCTGAGTCCTTCGAGAACAAACTTACCAATATCACAACCAATGTGATTATTCGAACACACGAATAGCTTGGCAATCTGTGAATATCTTGATCACTTTGAACTGAAAAACAGTGATTCAAGAATCGTAACACATACGGCGAGGTGAGGTTTGGCTCTGCAACACTTAGTTGTTTTTGGTTCTGAGTCGTAGTCGTAGTCGTACCTCTAAACTTATAAGAAGATAAGTATTTATAATCATGTTGCTACGGTTCCTAACAAACTGGACTAATCCTAATTTGCTAACTAACTATCAGATAACTCGGAATCGTGAATCTTGAATATTCTTATCTTGAGTCTTCAATCTTCAATCTTGATTCTGGAATCTTCTTATCCATGCCGTAGATATAGAGAGTAAAAGGAATTTAAAACATATTAAAATTCTCTTTAAACTGACTTCTTTAGTCGGGCTGAGTTACACACCTTAAAACTCATCAAGCTGAGTCCTTCGAGAATAAACTTACCAATATCACAACCAATGTGATTATTCGAACACACGAATAGCTTGGCAATCTGTGAATATCTTGATCACTTTGAACTGAAAAACAGTGATTCAAGAATCGTAACACATACGGTGAGGTGAGGTTTGGCTCTGCAACACTTAGTTGTTTTTGGTTATGAGTCGTAGTCGTTGTCGTACCTCTAAACTTATAAGAAGATAAGTATTTATAATCATGTTGCTACGGTTCCTAACAAACTGGACTAATCCTAATTTGCAAACTAACTATCAGATAACTCGGAATCGTGAATCTTGAATCTTCTTATCTTGAGTCTTCAATCTTCAATCTTGATTCTGGAATCTTCTTATCCATGCCGTAGATATAGAGAGTAAAAGGAATTTAAAACATATTTAAATTCTCTTTAAACTGACTTCTTTAGTCGGGCTGAGTTACACACCTTGAAACTCATCAAGCTGAGTCCTTCGAGAACAAACTTACCAATATCACAACCAATGTGATTATTCGAACACACGAATAGCTTGGCAATCTGTGAATATCTTGATCACTTTGAACTGAAAAACAGTGATTCAAGAATCGTAACACATACGGTGAGGTGAGGTTTGGCTCTGAAACACTTAGTTGTTTTTGGTTCTGAGTCGTAGTCGTAGTCGTACCTCTAAACTTATAAGAAGATAAGTATTTATAATCATGTTGCTACGGTTCCTAACAAACTGGACTAATCCTAATTTGCAAACTAACTATCAGATAACTCGGAATCGTGAATCTTGAATATTCTTATCTTGAGTCTTCAATCTTCAATCTTGATTCTGGAATCTTCTTATCCATGCCGTAGATATAAAGAGTAAAAGGAATTTAAAACATATTTAAATTAACTTTAAACTGACTTCTTTAGTCGGGCTGAGTTACACACCTTAAAACTCATCAAGCTGAGTCCTTCGAGAACAAACTTACCAATATCACAACCAATGTGATTATTCGAACACACGAATAGCTTGACAATCTGTGAATATCTTGATCACTTTGAACTGAAAAACAGTGTTTCAAGAATCGTAACACATACGGTGAGGTGAGGTTTGGCTCTGCAACACTTAGTTGTTTTTGGTTCTGAGTCGTAGTCGTACCTCTAAACTTATAAGAAGATAAGTATTTATAATCATGTTGCTACGGTTCCTAACAAACTGGACTAATCCTAATTTGCAAACTAACTATCAGATAACTCGGAATCGTGAATCTTGAATCTTCTTATCTTGAGTCTTCAATCTTCAATCTTGATTCTGGAATCTTCTTATCCATGCCGTAGATATAGAGAGTAAAAGGAATTTAAAACATATTTAAATTCTCTTTAAACTGATTTCTTTAGTCGGGCTGAGTTACACACCTTAAAACTCATCAAGCTGAGTCCTTCGAGAACAAACTTACCAATATCACAACCAATGTGATTATTCGAACACACGAATAGCTTGGCAATCTGTGAATATCTTGATCACTTTGAACTGAAAAACAGTGATTCAAGAATTGTAACACATAAGGTGAGGTGAGGTTTGGCTCTGCAACACTTAGTTGTTTTTGGTTCTGAGTCGTAATCGTAGTCGTACCTCTAAACTTATAAGAAGATAAGTATTTATAATCATGTTGCTACGGTTCCTAACAAACTGGACTAATCCTAATTTGCATACGAACTATCAGATAACTTGGAATCGTGAATCTTGAATCTTCTTATCTTGAGTCTTCAATCTTCAATCTTCATTCTGGAATCTTCTAATACATGCCGTAGATATAGAGAGTAAAAGGAATTTAAAACATATTTAAATTCTCTTAAAACTGACTTCTTTAGTCGGGTTGAGTTACACACCTTAAAACTCATCAAGCTGAGTCCTTCGAGAACAAACTTACCAATATCACAACCAATGTGATTATTCGAACACACGAATAGCTTGGCAATCTGTGAATATCTTGATCACTTTGAACTGAAAAACAGTGATTCAAGAATCGTAACACATACGGTGAGGTGAGGTTTGCTTCTGCAACACTTAGTTGTTTTTGGTTCTGAGTCGTAGTCGTAGTCGTACTTCTAAACTTAAGAGAAGATAAATATTTATAATCATGTTGCTACGGTTCCTAACAAACTGGACTAATCCTAATTTCCAAACTAACTATGAGATAACTCGGAATCGTGAATCTTGAATCTTCTTATCTTGAGTCTTCAATATTCAATCTTGATTCTGGAATCTTCTTATCCATGCCGTAGATATAGAGAGTAAAAGGAATTTAAAACATATTTAAATTCTCTTTAAACTGATTTCTTTAGTCGGGCTGAGTTACACACCTTAAAACTCATCAAGCTGAGTCCTTCGAGAACAAACTTACCAATATCACAACCAATGTTATTATTCGAACACACGAATAGCTTGGCAATTTATGAATATCTTGATCTCTTTGAACTGAAAAACAGTGATTCAAGAATCGTAACACATACGGTGAGGTGAGGTTTGGCTCTGCAACACTTAGTTGTTTTTGGTTATGAGTCGTAGTCGTAGTCGTACCTCTAAACTTATAAGAAGATAAGTATTTATAATCATGTTGCTACGGTTCCTAACAAACTGGACTAATCCTAATTTGCAAACTAACTATCAGATAACTCGGAATCGTGAATCTTGAGTCTTCTTATCTTGAGTCTTCAATCTTCAATCTTGATTCTGGAATCTTCTTATCCATGCCGTAGATATAGAGAGTAAAAGGAATTTAAAACATATTTAAATTCTCTTAAAACTGACTTCTTTAGTCGGGTTGAGTTACACACCTTAAAACTCATTAAGCTGAGTCCTTCGAGAACAAACTTACCAATATCACAACCAATGTGATTATTCGAACACACGAATAGCTTGGCAATCTGTGAATATCTTGATCACTTTGAACTGAAAAACAGTGATTCAAGAATCGTAACACATACGGTGAGGTGAGGTTTGGCTCTGAAACACTTAGTTGTTTTTGGTTCTGAGTCGTAGTCGTAGTCGTACCTCTAAACTTATAAGAAGATAAGTATTTATAATCATGTTGCTACGGTTCCTAACAAACTGGACTAATCCTAATTTGCAAACTAACTATCAGATAACTCGGAATCGTGAATCTTGAATATTCTTATCTTGAGTCTTCAATCTTCAATCTTGATTCTGGAATCTTCTTATCCATGCCGTAGATATAGAGAGTAAAAGGAATTTAAAACATATTTAAATTAACTTTAAACTGACTTCTTTAGTCGGGCTGAGTTACACACCTTAAAACTCATCAAGCGGAGTCCTTCGAGAACAAACTTACCAATATCACAACCAATGTGATTATTCGAACACACGAATAGCTTGACAATCTGTGAATATCTTGATCACTTTGAACTGAAAAACAGTGTTTCAAGAATCGTAACACATACGGTGAGGTGAGGTTTGGCTCTGCAACACTTAGTTGTTTTTGGTTCTGAGTCGTAGTCGTACCTCTAAACTTATAAGAAGATAAGTATTTATAATCATGTTGCTACGGTTCCTAACAAACTGGACTAATCCTAATTTGCAAACTAACTATCAGATAACTCGGAATCGTGAATCTTGAATCTTCTTATCTTGAGTCTTCAATCTTCAATCTTGATTCTGGAATCTTCTTATCCATGCCGTAGATATAGAGAGTAAAAGGAATTTAAAACATATTTAAATTCTCTTTAAACTGATTTCTTTAGTCGGGCTGAGTTACACACCTTAAAACTCATCAAGCTGAGTCCTTCGAGAACAAACTTACCAATATCACAACCAATGTGATTATTCGAACACACGAATAGCTTGGCAATCTGTGAATATCTTGATCACTTTGAACTGAAAAACAGTGATTCAAGAATTGTAACACATAAGGTGAGGTGAGGTTTGGCTCTGCAACACTTAGTTGTTTTTGGTTCTGAGTCGTAGTCGTAGTCGTACCTCTAAACTTATAAGAAGATAAGTATTTATAATCATGTTGCTACGGTTCCTAACAAACTGGACTAATCCTAATTTGCATACTAACTATCAGATAACTTGGAATCGTGAATCTTGAATCTTCTTATCTTGAGTCTTCAATCTTCAATCTTCATTCTGGAATCTTCTAATACATGCCGTAGATATAGAGAGTAAAAGGAATTTAAAACATATTTAAATTCTCTTAAAACTGACTTCTTTAGTCGGGTTGAGTTACACACCTTAAAACTCATCAAGCTGAGTCCTTCGAGAACAAACTTACCAATATCACAACCAATGTGATTATTCGAACACACGAATAGCTTGGCAATCTGTGAATATCTTGATCACTTTGAACTGAAAAACAGTGATTCAAGAATCGTAACACATACGGTGAGGTGAGGTTTGCTTCTGCAACACTTAGTTGTTTTTGGTTCTGAGTCGTTGTCGTAGTCGTACTTCTAAACTTAAGAGAAGATAAATATTTATAATCATGTTGCTACGGTTCCTAACAAACTGGACTAATCCTAATTTCCAAACTAACTATGAGATAACTCGGAATCGTGAATCTTGAATCTTCTTATCTTGAGTCTTCAATATTCAATCTTGATTCTGGAATCTTCTTATCCATGCCGTAGATATAGAGAGTAAAAGGAATTTAAAACATATTTAAATTCTCTTTAAACTGATTTCTTTAGTCGGGCTGAGTTACACACCTTAAAACTCATCAAGCTGAGTCCTTCGAGAACAAACTTACCAATATCACAACCAATGTGATTATTCGAACACACGAATAGCTTGGCAATCTGTGAATATCTTGATCACTTTGAACTGAAAAACAGTGATTCAAGAATTGTAACACATAAGGTGAGGTGAGGTTTGGCTCTGCAACACTTAGTTGTTTTTGGTTCTGAGTCGTAGTCGTAGTCGTACCTCTAAACTTATAAGAAGATAAGTATTTATAATCATGTTGCTACGGTTCCTAACAAACTGGACTAATCCTAATTTGCATACTAACTATCAGATAACTTGGAATCGTGAATCTTGAATCTTCTTATCTTGAGTCTTCAATCTTCAATCTTCATTCTGGAATCTTCTAATACATGCCGTAGATATAGAGAGTAAAAGGAATTTAAAACATATTTAAATTCTCTTAAAACTGACTTCTTTAGTCGGGTTGAGTTACACACCTTAAAACTCATCAAGCTGAGTCCTTCGAGAACAAACTTACCAATATCACAACCAATGTGATTATTCGAACACACGAATAGCTTGGCAATCTGTGAATATCTTGATCACTTTGAACTGAAAAACAGTGATTCAAGAATCGTAACACATACGGTGAGGTGAGGTTTGCTTCTGCAACACTTAGTTGTTTTTGGTTCTGAGTCGTTGTCGTAGTCGTACTTCTAAACTTAAGAGAAGATAAATATTTATAATCATGTTGCTACGGTTCCTAACAAACTGGACTAATCCTAATTTCCAAACTAACTATGAGATAACTCGGAATCGTGAATCTTGAATCTTCTTATCTTGAGTCTTCAATATTCAATCTTGATTCTGGAATCTTCTTATCCATGCCGTAGATATAGAGAGTAAAAGGAATTTAAAACATATTTAAATTCTCTTTAAACTGATTTCTTTAGTCGGGCTGAGTTACACACCTTAAAACTCATCAAGCTGAGTCCTTCGAGAACAAACTTACCAATATCACAACCAATGTTATTATTCGAACACACGAATAGCTTGGCAATTTATGAATATCTTGATCTCTTTGAACTGAAAAACAGTGATTCAAGAATCGTAACACATACGGTGAGGTGAGGTTTGGCTCTGCAACACTTAGTTGTTTTTGGTTATGAGTCGTAGTCGTAGTCGTACCTCTAAACTTATAAGAAGATAAGTATTTATAATCATGTTGCTACGGTTCCTAACAAACTGGACTAATCCTAATTTGCAAACTAACTATCAGATAACTCGGAATCGTGAATCTTGAGTCTTCTTATCTTGAGTCTTCAATCTTCAATCTTGATTCTGGAATCTTCTTATCCATGCCGTAGATATAGAGAGTAAAAGGAATTTAAAACATATTTAAATTCTCTTTAAACTGACTTCTTTAGTCGGGTTGAGTTACACACCTTAAAACTCATTAAGCTGAGTCCTTCGAGAACAAACTTACCAATATCACAACCAATGTGATTATTCGAACACACGAATAGCTTGGCAATCTGTGAATATCTTGATCACTTTGAACTGAAAAACAGTGATTCAAGAATCATAACACATACGGTGAGGTGAGGTTTGCTTCTGCAACACTTAGTTGTTTTTGGTTCTGAGTCGTAGTCGTAGTCGTACTTCTAAACTTAAGAGAAGATAAATATTTATAATCATGTTGCTACGGTTCCTAACAAACTGGACTAATCCTAATTTCCAAACTAACTTTGAGATAACTCGGAATCGTGAATCTTGAATCTTCTTATCTTGAGTCTTCAATCTTCAATCTTGATTCTGGAATCTTCTTATCCATGCCGTAGATATAGAGAGTAAAAGGAATTTAAAACATATTTAAATTCTCTTTAAACTGATTTCTTTAGTCGGGCTGAGTTACACACCTTAAAACTCATCAAGCTGAGTCCTTCGAGAACAAACTTACCAATATCACAACCAATGTTATTATTCGAACACACGAATAGCTTGGCAATCTATGAATATCTTGATCACTTTGAACTGAAAAACAGTGATTCAAGAATCGTAACACATACGGTGAGGTGAGGTTTGGCTCTGCAACACTTAGTTGTTTTTGGTTATGAGTCGTAGTCGTAGTCGTACCTCTAAACTTATAAGAAGATAAGTATTTATAATCATGTTGCTACGGTTCCTAACAAACTGGACTAATCCTAATTTGCAAACTAACTATCAGATAACTCGGAATCGTGAATCTTGAGTCTTCTTATCTTGAGTCTTCAATCTTCAATCTTGATTCTGGAATCTTCTTATCCATGCCGTAGATATAGAGAGTAAAAGGAATTTAAAACATATTTAAATTCTCTTTAAACTGACTTCTTTAGTCGGGCTGAGTTACGCACCTTAAAACTCATCAAGCTGAGTCCTTCGAGAACAAACTTACCAATATCACAACCAATGTGATTATTCGAACACACGAATAGCTTGGCAATCTGTGAATATCTTGAACACTTTGAACTGAAAAACAGTGATTGAAGAATCGTAACACATACGGCGAGGTGAGGTTTGGCTCTGCAACAGTTAGTTGTTTTTGGTTCTGAGTCGTAGTCGTAGTCGTACCTCTAAACTTATAAGAAGATAAGTATTTATAATCATGTTGCTACGGTTCCTACCAAACTGGACTAATCCTAATTTGCTAACTAACTATGAGATAACTCAGAATCGTGAATCTTGAATATTCTTATCTTGAGTCTTCAATCTTCAATCTTGATTCTGGAATCTTCTTATCCATGCCGTAGATATAGAGAGAAAAAGGAATTTAAAACATATTTAAATTCTCTTTAAACTGACTTCTTTAGTCGGGCTGAGTTACACACCTTAAAACTCATTAAGCTGAGTCCTTCGAGAACAAACTTACCAATATCACAACCAATGTTATTATTCGAACACACGAATAGCTTGGCAATCTATGAATATCTTGATCACTTTGAACTGAAAAACAGTGATTCAAGAATCGTAACACATACGGTGAGGTGAGGTTTGGCTCTGCAACACTTAGTTGTTTTTGGTTATGAGTCGTAGTCGTAGTCGTACCTCTAAACTTATAAGAAGATAAGTATTTATAATCATGTTGCTACGGTGACTAACAAACTGGACTAATCCTAATTTGCAAACTAACTATCAGATAACTCGGAATCGTGAATCTTGAGTCTTCTTATCTTGAGTCTTCAATCTTCAATCTTGATTCTGGAATCTTCTTATCCATGCCGTAGATATAGAGAGTAAAAGGAATTTAAAACATATTTAAATTCACTTTAAACTGACTTCTTTAGTCGGGCTGAGTTACGCACCTTAAAACTCATCAAGCTGAGTCCTTCGAGAACAAACTTACCAATATCACAACCAATGTGATTATTCGAACACACGAATAGCTTGGCAATCTGTGAATATCTTGATCACTTTGAACTGAAAAACAGTGATTCAAGAATCGTAACACATACGGCGAGGTGAGGTTTGGCTCTGCAACACTTAGTTCTTTTTGGTTCTGAGTCGTAGTCGTAGTCGTACCTCTAAACTTATAAGAAGATAAGTATTTATAATCATGTTGCTACGGTTCCTAACAAACTGGACTAATCCTAATTTGCAAACTAACTATCAGATAACTCGGAATCGTGAATCTTGAGTCTTCTTATCTTGAGTCTTCAATCTTCAATCTTGATTCTGGAATCTTCTTATCCATGCCGTAGATATAGAGAGTAAAAGGAATTTAAAACATATTTAAATTCACTTTAAACTGACTTCTTTAGTCGGGCTGAGTTACGCACCTTAAAACTCATCAAGCTGAGTCCTTCGAGAACAAACTTACCAATATCACAACCAATGTGATTATTCGAACACACGAATAGCTTGGCAATCTGTGAATATCTTGATCACTTTGAACTGAAAAACAGTGATTCAAGAATCGTAACACATACGGCGAGGTGAGGTTTGGCTCTGCAACACTTAGTTGTTTTTGGTTCTGAGTCGTAGTCGTAGTCGTGCCTCTAAACTTATAAGAAGATAAGTATTTATAATCATGTTGCTACGGTTCCTAACAAACTGGACTAATCCGAATTTGCAAACTAACTATCAGTTAACTCGGAATCGTGAATCTTGAATATTCTTATCTTGAGTCTTCAATCTTCAATCTTGATTCTGGAATCTTCTTATCCATGCCGTAGATATAGAGAGTAAAAGGAATTTAAAACATATTTAAATTCACTTTAAACTGACTTCTTTAGTCGGGCTGAGTTACACACCTTAAAACTCATCAACCTGAGTCCTTCGAGAACAAACTTACCAATATCACAACCAATGTGATTATTCGAACACACGAATAGCTTGGCAATATGTGAATATCTTGATCACTTTGAACTGAAAAACAGTGATTCAAGAATCGTAACACCTACGGTGAGGTGAGGTTTGGATCTGCAACACTTAGTTGTTTTTGGTTCTGAGTCGTAGTCGTAGTCGTACCTCTAAACTTATAAGAAGATAAGTATTTATAATCATGTTGCTACGGTTCCTAACAAACTGGACTAATCCTAATTTGCAAACTAACTATCAGATAACTCGGAATCGTGAATCTTGAATATTCTTATCTTGACTCTTCAATCGTCAATCTTGATTCTGGAATCTTCTTATCCATGCCGTAGATATAGAGAGTAAAAGGAATTTAAAACATATTTAAATTCTCTTTAAACTGACTTCTTTAGTCGGGCTGAGTTACACACCTTAAAACTCATCAAGCTGAGTCCTTCGAGAACAAACTTACCAATATCACAACCAATGTGATTATTCGAACACACGAATAGCTTGGCAATCTGTGAATATCTTGATCACTTTGAACTGAAAAACAGTGATTCAAGAATCGTAACACATACGGTGAGGTGAGGTTTGGCTCTGCAACACTTAGTTGTTTTTGGTTCTGAGTCGTAGTCGTAGTCGTACCTCTAAACTTATAAGAAGATAAGTATTTATAATCATGTTGCTACGGTTCCTAACAAACTGGACTAATCCTAATTTGCAAACTAACTATCAGATAACTCGGAATCATGAATCTTGAGTCTTCTTATCTTGAGTCTTCAATCTTCAATCTTGATTCTGGAATCTTCTTATCCATGCCGGAGATATAGAGAGTAAAAGGAATTTAAAACATATTTAAATTCACTTTAAACTGACTTCTTTAGTCGGGCTGAGTTACGCACCTTAAAACTCATCAAGCTGAGTCCTTCGAGAACAAACTTACCAATATCACAACCAATGTGATTATTCGAACACACGAATAGCTTGGCAATCTGTGAATATCTTGATCACTTTGAACTGAAAAACAGTGATTCAAGAATCGTAACACATACGGTGAGGTGAGGTTTGGCTCTGCAACACTTAGTTGTTTTTGGTTCTGAGTCGTAGTCGTAGTCGTACCTCTAAACTTATAAGAAGATAAGTATTTATAATCATGTTGCTACGGTTCCTAACAAACTGGACTAATCCTAATTCGCAAACTAACTATCAGTTAACTCGGAATCGTGAATCTTGAATATTCTTATCTTGAGTCTTCAATCTTCAATCTTGATTCTGGAATCTTCTTATCCATGCCGTAGATATAGAGAGTAAAAGGAATTTAAAACATATTTAAATTCACTTTAAACTGACTTCTTTAGTCGGGCTGAGTTACACACCTTAAAACTCATCAACCTGAGTCCTTCGAGAACAAACTTACCAATATCACAACCAATGTGATTATTCGAACACACGAATAGCTTGGCAATATGTGAATATCTTGATCACTTTGAACTGAAAAACAGTGATTCAAGAATCGTAACACCTACGGTGAGGTGAGGTTTGGATCTGCAACACTTAGTTGTTTTTGGTTCTGAGTCGTAGTCGTAGTCGTACCTCTAAACTTATAAGAAGATAAGTATTTATAATCATGTTGCTACGGTTCCTAACAAACTGGACTAATCCTAATTTGCAAACTAACTATCAGATAACTCGGAATCGTGAATCTTGAATATTCTTATCTTGACTCTTCAATCGTCAATCTTGATTCTGGAATCTTCTTATCCATGCCGTAGATATAGAGAGTAAAAGGAATTTAAAACATATTTAAATTCTCTTTAAACTGACTTCTTTAGTCGGGCTGAGTTACACACCTTAAAACTCATCAAGCTGAGTCCTTCGAGAACAAACTTACCAATATCACAACCAATGTGATTATTCGAACACACGAATAGCTTGGCAATCTGTGAATATCTTGATCACTTTGAACTGAAAAACAGTGATTCAAGAATCGTAACACATACGGTGAGGTGAGGTTTGGCTCTGCAACACTTAGTTGTTTTTGGTTCTGAGTCGTAGTCGTAGTCGTACCTCTAAACTTATAAGAAGATAAGTATTTATAATCATGTTGCTACGGTTCCTAACAAACTGGACTAATCCTAATTTGCAAACTAACTATCAGATAACTCGGAATCATGAATCTTGAGTCTTCTTATCTTGAGTCTTCAATCTTCAATCTTGATTCTGGAATCTTCTTATCCATGCCGGAGATATAGAGAGTAAAAGGAATTTAAAACATATTTAAATTCACTTTAAACTGACTTCTTTAGTCGGGCTGAGTTACGCACCTTAAAACTCATCAAGCTGAGTCCTTCGAGAACAAACTTACCAATATCACAACCAATGTGATTATTCGAACACACGAATAGCTTGGCAATCTGTGAATATCTTGATCACTTTGAACTGAAAAACAGTGATTCAAGAATCGTAACACATACGGCGAGGTGAGGTTTGGCTCTGCAACACTTAGTTGTTTTTGGTTCTGAGTCGTAGTCGTAGTCGTACCTCTAAACTTATAAGAAGATAAGTATTTATAATCATGTTGCTACGGTTCCTAATAAACTGGACTAATCCTAATTTGCTAACTAACTATCAGATAACTCGGAATCGTGAATCTTGAATATTCTTATCTTGAGTCTTCAATCTTCAATCTTGATTCTAGAATCTTCTTATCCATGCCGTAGATATAGAGAGTAAAAGGAATTTAAAACATATTTAAATTCTCTTTAAACTGACTTCTTTAGTCGGGCTGAGTTACACACCTTAAAACTCATCAAGTTGAGTCCTTCGAGAACAAACTTACCAATATCACAACCAATGTGATTATTCGAACACACGAATAGCTTGGCAATCTGTGAATATCTTGATCACTTTGAACTGAAAAACAGTGATTCAAGAATCGTAACACATACGGTGAGGTGAGGTTTGGCTCTGCAACACTTAGTTGTTTTTGGTTCTGAGTCGTAGTCGTAGTCGTACCTCTAAACTTATAAGAAGATAAGTATTTATAATCATGTTGCTACGGTTCCTAACAAACTGGACTAATCCTAATTTGGTAACTAACTATCAGATAACTCGGAATAGTGAATCTTGAATATTCTTATCTTGAGTCTTCAATCTTCAATCTTAATTCTGGAATCTTCTTATCCATGCCGTAGATATATAGAGTAAAAGGAATTTAAAACATATTTAAATTCTCTTTAAACTGACTTCTTTAGTCGGGCTGAGTTACACACCTTAAAACTCATCAAGCTGAGTCCTTCGAGAACAAACTTACCAAAATCACAACCAACGTTATTATTCGAACACACGAATAGGTTGGCAATCTGTGAATATCTTGATCACTTTGAACTGAAAAACAGTGATTCAAGAATCGTAACACATACGGTGAGGTGAGGTTTGGCTCTGCAACACTTAGTTGTTTTTGGTTCTGAGTCGTAGTCGTAGTCGTACCTCTAAACTTAAGTGAATATAAGTATTTATAATCATGTTGCTACGGTTCCTAACAAACTGGACTAATCCTAATTTGCAAACTAACTATGAGATAACTCGGAATCGTGAATCTTGAATCTTCTTATCTTGAGCATTCAATCTTCAATCTTGATTCTGGAATCTTCTTATCCATGCCGTAGATATAGAGAGTAAAAGGAATTTAAAACATATTTAAATTCTCTTTAAACTGACTTCTTTAGTCGGGCTGAGTTACACACCTTAAAACTCATCAAGCTTAGTCCTTCGAGAACAAACTTACCAATATCACAACCAATGTGATTATTCGAACACACGAATAGCTTGGCAATCTGTGAATATCTTGATCACTTTGAACTGAAAAACAGTGATTCAAGAATCATAACACATACGGTGAGGTGAGGTTTGGCTCTGCAACACTTAGTTGTTTTTGGTTCTGAGTCGTAGTCGTAGTCGTACCTCTAAACTTATAAGAAGATAAGTATTTATAATCATGTTGCTACGGTTCCTAACAAACTGGACTAATCCTAATTTGCAAACTAACTATTAGATAACTCGGAATCGTGAATCTTGAATATTCTTATCTTGACTCTTCAATCTTCAATCTTGATTCTGGAATCTTCTTATCCATGCCGTAGATATAGAGAGTAAAAGGAATTTAAAACATATTTAAATTCTCTTTAAACTGACTTTTTTAGTCGGGCTGAGTTACACACCTTAAAACTCATCAAGCTGAGTCCTTCGAGAACAAACTTACCAATATCACAACCAATGTGATTATTAGAACACATGAATAGCTTGGCAATCTGTGAATATCTTGATCACTTTAAACTGAAAAACAGTGATTCAAGAATCGTAACACATACGGTGAGGTGAGGTTTGGCTCTGCAACACTTAGTTGTTTTTGGTTCTGAGTCGTAGTCGTAGTCGTACCTCTAAACTTATAAGAAGATAAATATTTATAATCATGTTGCTACGGTTCCTAACAAACTGGACTAATCCTAATTTGCAAACTAACTATCAGATAACTCGGAATCGTGAATCTTGAATATTCTTATCTTGACTCTTCAATCTTCAATCTTGATTCTGGAATCTTCTTATCCATGCCGTAGATATAGAGAGTAAAAGGAATTTAAAACATATTTAAATTCTCTTTAAACTGACTTCTTTAGTCGGGCTGAGTTACACACCTTAAAACTCATCAAGCTGAGTCCTTCGAGAACAAACTTACCAATATCACAACCAACGTTATTATTCGAACACACGAATAGGTTGGCAATCTGTGAATATCTTGATCACTTTGAACTGAAAAAATGTGATTCAAGAATCGTAACACATACGGTGAGGTGAGGTTTGGCTCTGCAACACTTAGTTGTTTTTGGTTCTGAGTCGTAGTCGTAGTCGTACCTCTAAACTTATAAGAAGATAAGTATTTATAATCATGTTGCTACGGTTCCTAACAAACTGGACTAATCCTAATTTGCAAACTAACTATCAGATAACTCGGAATCGTGAATCTTGAATATTCTTATCTTGACTCTTCAATCTTCAATCTTGATTCTGGAATCTTCTTATCCATGCCGTAGATATAGAGAGTAAAAGGAATTTAAAACATATTTAAATTCTCTTTAAACTGACTTCTTTAGTCGGGCTGAGTTACACACCTTAAAACTCATCAAGCTTAGTCCTTCGAGAACAAACTTACCAATATCACAACCAATGTGATTATTCGAACACACGAATAGCTTGGCAATCTGTGAATATCTTGATCACTTTAAACTGAAAAACAGTGATTCAAGAATCATAACACATACGGTGAGGTGAGGTTTGGCTCTGCAACACTTAGTTGTTTTTGGTTCTGAGTCGTAGTCGTAGTCGTACCTCTAAACTTATAAGAAGATAAGTATTTATAATCATGTTGCTACGGTTCCTAACAAACTGGACTAATCCTAATTTGCAAACTAACTATCAGATAACTCGGAATAGTGAATCTTGAATCTTCTTATCTTGAGTCTTCAATCTTCAATCTTGATTCTGGAATCTTCTTATCCATGCCGTAGATATAGAGAGTAAAAGGAATTTAAAACATATTTAAATTCTCTTTAAACTGACTTCTTTAGTCGGGCTGAGTTACACACCTTAAAACTCATCAAGCTGAGTCCTTCGAGAACAAACTTACCAATATCACAACCAATGTGATTATTAGAACACATGAATAGCTTGGCAATCTGTGAATATCTTGATCACTTTAAACTGAAAAACAGTGATTCAAGAATCGTAACACATACGGTGAGGTGAGGTTTGGCTCTGCAACACTTAGTTGTTTTTGGTTCTGAGTCGTAGTCGTAGTCGTACCTCTAAACTTATAAGAAGATAAGTATTTATAATCATGTTGCTACGGTTCCTAACAAACTGGACTAATCCTAATTTGCAAACTAACTATCAGATAACTCGGAATCGTGAATCTTGAATATTCTTATCTTGACTCTTCAATCTTCAATCTTGATTCTGGAATCTTCTTATCCATGCCGTAGATATAGAGAGTAAAAGGAATTTAAAACATATTTAAATTCTCTTTAAACTGACTTCTTTAGTCGGGCTGAGTTACACACCTTAAAACTCATCAAGCTGAGTCCTTCGAGAACAAACTTACCAATATCACAACCAACGTTATTATTCGAACACACGAATAGGTTGGCAATCTGTGAATATCTTGATCACTTTGAACTGAAAAACTGTGATTCAAGAATCGTAACACATACGGTGAGGTGAGGTTTGGCTCTGCAACACTTAGTTGTTTTTGGTTCTGAGTCGTAGTCGTAGTCGTACCTCTAAACTTATAAGAAGATAAGTATTTATAATCATGTTGCTACGGTTCCTAACAAACTGGACTAATCCTAATTTGCAAACTAACTATCAGATAACTCGGAATCGTGAATCTTGAATATTCTTATCTTGACTATTCAATCTTCAACCTTGATTCTGGAATCTTCTTATCCATGCCGTAGATATAGAGAGTAAAAGGAATTTAAAACATATTTAAATTCTCTTTAAACTGACTTCTTTAGTCGGGCTGAGTTACACACCTTAAAACTCATCAAGCTTAGTCCTTCGAGAACAAACTTACCAATATCACAACCAATGTGATTATTCGAACACACGAATAGCTTGGCAATCTGTGAATATCTTGATCACTTTGAACTGAAAAACAGTGATTCAAGAATCATAACACATACGGTGAGGTGAGGTTTGGCTCTGCAACACTTAGTTGTTTTTGGTTCTGAGTCGTAGTCGTAGTCGTACCTCTAAACTTATAAGAAGATAAGTATTTATAATCATGTTGCTACGGTTCCTAACAAACTGGACTAATCCTAATTTGCAAACTAACTATCAGATAACTCGGAATAGTGAATCTTGAATCTTCTTATCTTGAGTCTTCAATCTTCAATCTTGATTCTGGAATCTTCTTATCCATGCCGTAGATATAGAGAGTAAAAGGAATTTAAAACATATTTAAATTCTCTTTAAACTGACTTCTTTAGTCGGGCTGAGTTACACACCTTAAAACTCATCAAGCTGAGTCCTTCGAGAACAAACTTACCAATATCACAACCAATGTGATTATTAGAACACATGAATAGCTTGGCAATATGTGAATATCTTGATCACTTTAAACTGAAAAACAGTGATTCAAGAATCGTAACACATACGGTGAGGTGAGGTTTGGCTCTGCAACACTTAGTTGTTTTTGGTTCTGAGTCGTAGTCGTAGTCGTACCTCTAAACTTATAAGAAGATAAGTATTTATAATCATGTTGCTACGGTTCCTAACAAACTGGACTAATCCTAATTTGCAAACTAACTATCAGATAACTCGGAATCGTGAATCTTGAATATTCTTATCTTGACTCTTCAATCTTCAATCTTGATTCTGGAATCTTCTTATCCATGCCGTAGATATAGAGAGTAAAAGGAATTTAAAACATATTTAAATTCTCTTTAAACTGACTTCTTTAGTCGGGCTGAGTTACACACCTTAAAACTCATCAAGCTGAGTCCTTCGAGAACAAACTTACCAATATCACAACCAACGTTATTATTCGAACACACGAATAGGTTGGCAATCTGTGAATATCTTGATCACTTTGAACTGAAAAACTGTGATTCAAGAATCGTAACACATACGGTGAGGTGAGGTTTGGCTCTGCAACACTTAGTTGTTTTTGGTTCTGAGTCGTAGTCGTAGTCGTACCTCTAAACTTATAAGAAGATAAGTATTTATAATCATGTTGCTACGGTTCCTAACAAACTGGACTAATCCTAATTTCCAAACTAACTATCAGATTAACTCGGAATCGTGAATCTTGAATATTCTTATCTTGAGTCTTCAATCTTCAATCTTGATTCTGGAATCTTCTAATACATGCCGTAGCTATAGAGAGTAAAAGGAATTTAAAACATATTTAAATTCTCTTTAAACTGACTTCTTTAGTCGGGCTGAGTTACACACCTTAAAACTCATCAAGCGGAGTCCTTCGAGAACAAACTTACCAATATTACAACCAATGTGATTATTCGAACACACGAATAGCTTGGCAATCTGTGAATATCTTGATCACTTTGAACTGAAAAACAGTGATTCAAGAATCGTAACACATACGGTGAGGTGAGGTTTGGCTCTGCAACACTTAGTTGTTTTTGGTTCTGAGTCATAGTCGTAGTGGTACCTCTAAACTTAAGAGAAGATAAGTATTTATAATCATGTTGCTACGGTTCCTAACAAACTGGACTAATCCTAATTTCCAAACTAACTATCAGATTAACTCGGAATCGTGAATCTTGAATATTCTTATCTTGAGTCTTCAATCTTCAATCTTAATTCTGGAATCTTCTTATCCATGCCGTAGATATAGAGAGTAAAAGGAATTTAAAACATATTTAAATTCTCTTTAAACTGACTTCTTTAGTCGGGCTGAGTTACACACCTTAAAACTCATCAAGCTGAGTCCTTCGAGAACAAACTTACCAAAATCACAACCAACGTTATTATTCGAACACACGAATAGGTTGGCAATCTGTGAATATCTTGATCACTTTGAACTGAAAAACAGTGATTCACGAATCGTAACACATACGGTGAGGTGAGGTTTGGCTCTGCAACACTTAGTTGTTTTTGGTTCTGAGTCGTAGTCGTAGTCGTACCTCTAAACTTATAAGAAGATAAGTATTTATAATCATGTTGCTACGGTTCCTAACAAACTGGACTAATCCTAATTTGCAAACTAACTATCAGATAACTCGGAATCGTGAATCTTGAATATTCTTATCTTGACTCTTCAATCTTCAATCTTGATTCTGGAATCTTCTTATCCATGCCGTAGATATAGAGAGTAAAAGGAATTTAAAACATATTTAAATTCTCTTTAAACTGACTTCTTTAGTCGGGCTGAGTTACACACCTTAAAACTCATCAAGCTGAGTCCTTCGAGAACAAACTTACCAATATCACAACCAATGTGATTATTCGAACACACGAATAGCTTGGCAATCTGTGAATATCTTGATCACTTTGAACTGAAAAACAGTGATTCAAGAATCGTAACACATACGGTGAGGTGAGGTTTGGCTCTGAAACACTTAGTTGTTTTTGGTTCTGAGTCGTAGTCGTAGTCGTACCTCTAAACTTATAAGAAGATAAGTATTTATAATCATGTTGCTACGGTTCCTAACAAACTGGACTAATCCTAATTTGCAAACTAACTATCAGATAACTCGGAATCGTGAATCTTGAATATTCTTATCTTGACTCTTCAATCTTCAATCTTGATTCTGGAATCTTCTTATCCATGCCGTAGATATAGAGAGTAAAAGGAATTTAAAACATATTTAAATTCTCTTTAAACTGACTTCTTTAGTCGGGCTGAGTTACACACCTTAAAACTCATCAAGCTGAGTCCTTCGAGAACAAACTTACCAAAATCACAACCAAGGTTATTATTCGAACACACGAATAGCTTGGCAATCTGTGAATATCTTGATCACTTTGAACTGAAAAACAGTGATTCAAGAATCGTAACACATACGGTGAGGTGAGGTTTGGCTCTGAAACACTTAGTTGTTTTTGGTTCTGAGTCGTAGTCTTAGTCGTACCTCTAAACTTATAAGAAGATAAGTATTTATAATCATGTTGCTACGGTTCCTAACAAACTGGACTAATCCTAATTTGCAAACAAACTATCAGATAACTCGGAATCGTGAATCTTGAATATTCTTATCTTGAGTCTTCAATCTTCAATCTTGATTCTGGAATCTTCTTATCCATGCCGTAGATATAGAGAGTAAAAGGAATTTAAAACATATTTAAATTCTCTTTAAACTGACCTTTTTAGTCGGGCTGAGTTACACACCTTAAAACTCATCAAGCTTAGTCCTTCGAGAACAAACTTACCAATATCACAACCAATGTGATTATTCGAACACACGAATAGCTTGGCAATCTGTGAATATCTTGATCACTTTGAACTGAAAAACAGTGATTCAAGAATTGTAACACATACGGTGAGGTGAGGTTTGGCTCTGCAACACTTAGTTGTTTTTGGTTCTGAGTCGTAGTCGTAGTCGTACCTCTAAACTTATAAGAAGATAAGTATTTATAACCATGTTGCTACGGTTCCTAACAAACTGGACTAATCCTAATTTGCAAACTAACTATCAGATAACTCGGAATCGTGAATCTTGAATATTCTTATCTTGAGTCTTCAATCTTCAATCTTGATTCTGGAATCTTCTTATCCATGCCGTAGATATAGAGAGTAAAAGGAATTTAAAACATATTTAAATTCTCTTTAAACTAACTTCTTTAGTCGGGCTGAGTTACACACCTTAAAACTCATCAAGCTTAGTCCTTCGAGAACAAACTTACCAATATCACAAGCAATGTGATTATTCGAACACACGAATAGCTTGGCAATCTGTGAATATCTTGATCACTTTGAACTGAAAAACAGTGATTCAAGAATCGTAACACATACGGTGAGGTGAGGTTTGGCTCTGCAACACTTAGTTGTTTTTGGTTCTGAGTCGTAGTCGTAGTCGTACCTCTAAACTTATAAGAAGATAAGTATTTATAATCATGTTGCTACGGTTCCTAACAAACTGGACTAATCCTAATTTGCAAACTAACTATCAGATAACTCGGAATCGTGAATCTTGAATCTTCTTATCTTGAGTCTTCAATCTTCAATCTTGATTCTGGAATCTTCTTATCCATGCCGTAGATATAGAGAGTAAAAGGAATTTAAAACATATTTAAATTCTCTTTAAACTGACTTCTTTAGTCGGGCTGAGTTACACACCTTAAAACTCATCAAGCTGAGTCCTTCGAGAACAAACTTACCAATATCAAAACCAATGTGATTATTCGAACACACGAATAGCTTGGCAATCTGTGAATATCTTGATCACTTTGAACTGAAAAACAGTGATTCAAGAATTGTAACACATACGGTGAGGTGAGGTTTGGCTCTGCAACACTTAGTTGTTTTTGGTTCTGAGTCGTAGTCGTAGTCGTACCTCTAAACTTATAAGAAGATAAGTATTTATAATCATGTTGCTACGGTTCCTAACAAACTGGACTAATCCTAATTTGCAAACTAACTATCAGATAACTCGGAATCGTGAATCTTGAATATTCTTATCTTGAGTCTTCAATCTTCAATCTTGATTCTGGAATCTTCTTATCCATGCCGTAGATATAGAGAGTAAAAGGAATTTAAAACATATTTAAATTCTCTTTAAACTAACTTCTTTAGTCGGGCTGAGTTACACACCTTAAAACTCATCAAGCTTAGTCCTTCGAGAACAAACTTACCAATATCACAACCAATGTGATTATTCGAACACACGAATAGCTTGGCAATCTGTGAATATCTTGATCACTTTGAACTGAAAAACAGTGATTCAAGAATCGTAACACATACGGTGAGGTGAGGTTTGGCTCTGAAACACTTAGTTGTTTTTGGTTCTGAGTCGTAGTCTTAGTCGTACCTCTAAACTTATAAGAAGATAAGTATTTATAATCATGTTGCTACGGTTCCTAACAAACTGGACTAATCCTAATTTGCAAACAAACTATCAGATAACTCGGAATCGTGAATCTTGAATATTCTTATCTTGAGTCTTCAATCTTCAATCTTGATTCTGGAATCTTCTTATCCATGCCGTAGATATAGAGAGTAAAAGGAATTTAAAACATATTTAAATTCTCTTTAAACTGACTTCTTTAGTCGGGCTGAGTTACACACCTTAAAACTCATCAAGCTTAGTCCTTCGAGAACAAACTTACCAATATCACAACCAATGTGATTATTCGAACACACGAATAGCTTGGCAATCTGTGAATATCTTGATCACTTTGAACTGAAAAACAGTGATTCAAGAATTGTAACACATACGGTGAGGTGAGGTTTGGCTCTGCAACACTTAGTTGTTTTTGGTTCTGAGTCGTAGTCGTAGTCGTACCTCTAAACTTATAAGAAGATAAGTATTTATAATCATGTTGCTACGGTTCCTAACAAACTGGACTAATCCTAATTTGCAAACTAACTATCAGATAACTCGGAATCGTGAATCTTGAATATTCTTATCTTGAGTCTTCAATCTTCAATCTTGATTCTGGAATCTTCTTATCCATGCCGTAGATATAGAGAGTAAAAGGAATTTAAAACATATTTAAATTCTCTTTAAACTAACTTCTTTAGTCGGGCTGAGTTACACACCTTAAAACTCATCAAGCTTAGTCCTTCGAGAACAAACTTACCAATATCACAACCAATGTGATTATTCGAACACACGAATAGCTTGGCAATCTGTGAATATCTTGATCACTTTGAACTGAAAAACAGTGATTCAAGAATCGTAACACATACGGTGAGGTGAGGTTTGGCTCTGCAACACTTAGTTGTTTTTGGTTCTGAGTCGTAGTCGTAGTCGTACCTCTAAACTTATAAGAAGATAAGTATTTATAATCATGTTGCTACGGTTCCTAACAAACTGGACTAATCCTAATTTGCAAACTAACTATCAGATAACTCGGAATCGTGAATCTTGAATCTTCTTATCTTGAGTCTTCAATCTTCAATCTTGATTCTGGAATCTTCTTATCCATGCCGTAGATATAGAGAGTAAAAGGAATTTAAAACATATTTAAATTCTCTTTAAACTGACTTCTTTAGTCGGGCTGAGTTACACACCTTAAAACTCATCAAGCTGAGTCCTTCGAGAACAAACTTACCAATATCAAAACCAATGTGATTATTCGAACACACGAATAGCTTGGCAATCTGTGAATATCTTGATCACTTTGAACTGAAAAACAGTGATTCAAGAATTGTAACACATACGGTGAGGTGAGGTTTGGCTCTGCAACACTTAGTTGTTTTTGGTTCTGAGTCGTAGTCGTAGTCGTACCTCTAAACTTATAAGAAGATAAGTATTTATAATCATGTTGCTACGGTTCCTAACAAACTGGACTAATCCTAATTTGCAAACTAACTATCAGATAACTCGGAATCGTGAATCTTGAATATTCTTATCTTGAGTCTTCAATCTTCAATCTTGATTCTGGAATCTTCTTATCCATGCCGTAGATATAGAGAGTAAAAGGAATTTAAAACATATTTAAATTCTCTTTAAACTAACTTCTTTAGTCGGGCTGAGTTACACACCTTAAAACTCATCAAGCTTAGTCCTTCGAGAACAAACTTACCAATATCACAACCAATGTGATTATTCGAACACACGAATAGCTTGGCAATCTGTGAATATCTTGATCACTTTGAACTGAAAAACAGTGATTCAAGAATCGTAACACATACGGTGAGGTGAGGTTTGGCTCTGCAACACTTAGTTGTTTTTGGTTCTGAGTCGTAGTCGTAGTCGTACCTCTAAACTTATAAGAAGATAAGTATTTATAATCATGTTGCTACGGTTCCTAACAAACTGGACTAATCCTAATTTGCAAACTAACTATCAGATAACTCGGAATCGTGAATCTTGAATCTTCTTATCTTGAGTCTTCAATCTTCAATCTTGATTCTGGAATCTTCTTATCCATGCCGTAGATATAGAGAGTAAAAGGAATTTAAAACATATTTAAATTCTCTTTAAACTGACTTCTTTAGTCGGGCTGAGTTACACACCTTAAAACTCATCAAGCTGAGTCCTTCGAGAACAAACTTACCAATATCAAAACCAATGTGATTATTCGAACACACGAATAGCTTGGCAATCTGTGAATATCTTGATCACTTTGAACTGAAAAACAGTGATTCAAGAATCGTAACACATACGGTGAGGTGAGGTTTGGCTCTGCAACACTTAGTTGTTTTTGGTTCTGAGTCGTAGTCGTAGTCGTAGTCGTACCTCTAAACTTATAAGAAGATAAGTATTTATAATCATGTTGCTACGGTTCCTAACAAACTGGACTAATCCTAATTTGCAAACTAACTATCAGATAACTCGGAATCGTGAATCTTGAATCTTCTTATCTTGAGTCTTCAATGTTCAATCTTGATTCTGGAATCTTCTTATCCATGCCGTAGATATAGAGAGTAAAAGGAATTTAAAACATATTTAAATTCTCTTTAAACTGACTTCTTTAGTCGGGCTGAGTTACACACCTTAAAACTCATCAAGCTGAGTCCTTCGAGAACAAACTTACCAAAATCACAACCAAGGTTATTATTCGAACACAAGAATAGCTTGGCAATCTGTGAATATCTTGATCACTTTGAACTGAAAAACAGTGATTCAAGAATCGTAACACATACGGTGAGGTGAGGTTTGGCTCTGCAACACTTAGTTGTTTTTGGTTCTGAGTCGTAGTCGTAGTCGTACCTCTAAACTTATAAGAAGATAAGTATTTATAATCATGTTGCTACGGTTCCTAACAAACTGGACTAATCCTAATTTGCAAACTAACTATCATATAACTCGGAATCGTGAATCTTGAATATTCTTATCTTGACTCTTCAATCTTCAATCTTGATTCTGGAATCTTCTTATCCATGCCGTAGATATAGAGAGTAAAAGGAATTTAAAACATATTTAAATTCTCTTTAAACTGACTTCTTTAGTCGGGCTGAGTTACACACCTTAAAACTCATCAAGCTTAGTCCTTCGAGAACAAACTTACCAATATCACAACCAATGTGATTATTCGAACACACGAATAGCTTGGCAATCTGTGAATATCTTGATCACTTTGAACTGAAAAAACAGTGATTCAAGAATCGTAACACATACGGTGAGGTGAGGTTTGGCTCTGCAACACTTAGTTGTTTTTGGTTCTGAGTCGTAGTCGTAGTCGTACCTCTAAACTTATAAGAAGATAAGTATTTATAATCATGTTGCTACGGTTCCTAACAAACTGGACTAATCCTAAATTGCAAACTAACTATCAGATAACTCAGAATCGTGAATCTTGAATCTTCTTATCTTGAGTCTTCAATCTTCAATCTTGATTCTGGAATCTTCTTATCCATGCCGTAGATATAGAGAGTAAAAGGAATTTAAAACATATTTAAATTCTCTTTAAACTGACTTCTTTAGTCGGGCTGAGTTACACACCTTAAAACTCATCAAGCTGAGTCCTTCGAGAACAAACTTACCAAAATCACAACCAAGGTTATTATTCGAACACACGAATAGCTTGGCAATCTGTGAATATCTTGATCACTTTGAACTGAAAAACAGTGATTCAAGAATCGTAACACATACGGTGAGGTGAGGTTTGGCTCTGCAACACTTAGTTGTTTTTGGTTCTGAGTCGTAGTCGTAGTCGTACCTCTAAACTTATAAGAAGATAAGTATTTATAATCATGTTGCTACGGTTCCTAACAAACTGGACTAATCCTAATTTGCAAACTAACTATCAGATAACTCGGAATCGTGAATCTTGAATATTCTTATCTTGACTCTTCAATCTTCAATCTTGATTCTGGAATCTTCTTATCCATGCCGTAGATATAGAGAGTAAAAGGAATTTAAAACATATTTAAATTCTCTTTAAACTGACTTCTTTAGTCGGGCTGAGTTACACACCTTAAAACTCATCAAGCTGAGTCCTTCGAGAACAAACTTACCAATATCACAACCAACGTTATTATTCGAACACACGAATAGGTTGGCAATCTGTGAATATCTTGATCACTTTGAACTGAAAAACAATGATTCAAGAATCGTAACACATACGGTGAGGTGAGGTTTGGCTCTGCAACACTTAGTTGTTTTTGGTTCTGAGTCGTAGTCGTAGTCGTACCTCTAAACTTATAAGAAGATAAGTATTTATAATCATGTTGCTACGGTTCCTAACAAACTGGACTAATCCTAATTTGCAAACTAACTATCAGATAACTTGGAATCGTGAATCTTGAATCTTCTTATCTTGAGTCTTCAATCTTCAATCTTGATTCTGGAATCTTCTAATACATGCCGTAGATATAGAGAGTAAAAGGAATTTAAAACATATTTAAATTCTCTTTAAACTGACTTCTTTAGTCGGGCTGAGTTGCACACCTTAAAACTCATCAAGCTGAGTCCTTCGAGAACAAACTTACCAATATCACAACCAATGTTATTATTCGAACACACGAATAGCTTGGCAATCTGTGAATATCTTGATCACTTTGAACTGAAAAACAGTGATTCAAGAATCGTAACACATACGGTGAGGTGAGGTTTGGCTCTGCAACACTTAGTTGTTTTTGGTTCTGAGTCGTAGTCGTAGTCGTACCTCTTAACTTATAAGAAGATAAGTATTTATAATCATGTTGCTACGGTTCCTAACAAACTGGACTAATCCTAATTTGCAAACTAACTATCAGATAACTCGGAATCGTGAATCTTGAATATTCTTATCTTGACTCTTCAATCTTCAATCTTGATTCTGGAATCTTCTTATCCATGCCGTAGATATAGAGAGTAAAAGGAATTTAAAACATATTTAAATTCTCTTTAAACTGACTTCTTTAGTCGGGCTGAGTTACACACCTTAAAACTCATCAAGCTTAGTCCTTCGAGAACAAACTTACCAATATCACAACCAATGTGATTATTCGAACACACGAATAGCTTGGCAATCTGTGAATATCTTGATCACTTTGAACTGAAAAACAGTGATTCAAGAATCGTAACACATACGGTGAGGTGAGGTTCGGCTCTGCAACACTTAGTTGTTTTTGGTTCTGAGTCGTAGTCGTAGTCGTAGTCGTACCTCTAAACTTATAAAAAGATAAGTATTTATAATCATGTTGCTACGGTTCCTAACAAACTGGACTAATCCTAATTTGCAAACTAACTATCAGATAACTCGGAATCGTGAATCTTGAATCTTCTTATCTTGAGTCTTCAATCTTCAATCTTGATTCTGGAATCTTCTTATCCATGCCGTAGATATAGAGAGTAAAAGGAATTTAATACATATTTAAATTCTCTTTAAACTGACTTCTTTAGTCGGGATGAGTTACACATCTTAAAACTCATCAAGCTGAGTCCTTCGAGAACAAACTTACCAAAATCACAACCAAGGTTATTATTCGAACACACGAATAGCTTGGCAATCTGTGAATATCTTGATCACTTTGAACTGAAAAACAGTGATTCAAGAATCGTAACACATACGGTGAGGTGAGGTTTGGCTCTGCAACACTTAGTTGTTTTTGGTTCTGAGTCGTAGTCGTAGTCGTACCTCTAAACTTATAAGAAGATAAGTATTTATAATCATGTTGCTACGGTTCCTAACAAACTGGACTAATCCTAATTTGCAAACTAACTATCAGATAACTCGGAATCGTGAATCTTGAATATTCTTATCTTGACTCTTCAATCTTCAATCTTGATTCTGGAATCTTCTTATCCATGCCGTAGATATACAGAGTAAAAGGAATTTAAAACATATTTAAATTCTCTTTAAACTGACTTCTTTAGTCGGGCTGAGTTACACACCTTAAAACTCATCAAGTTTAGTCCTTCGAGAACAAACTTACCAATATCACAACCAATGTGATTATTCGAACACACGAATAGCTTGGCAATCTGTGAATATCTTGATCACTTTGAACTGAAAAACAGTGATTCAAGAATCGTAACACATACGGTGAGGTGAGGTTTGGCTCTGCAACACTTAGTTGTTTTTGGTTCTGAGTCGTAGTCGTAGTCGTACCTCTAAACTTATAAGAAGATAAGTATTTATAATCATGTTGCTACGGTTCCTAACAAACTGGACTAATCCTAATTTGCAAACTAACTATCAGATAACTCGGAATCGTGAATCTTGAATATTCTTATCTTGACTCTTCAATCTTCAATCTTGATTCTGGAATCTTCTTATCCATGCCGTAGATATAGAGAGTAAAAGGAATTTAAAACATATTTAAATTCTCTTTAAACTGACTTCTTTAGTCGGGCTGAGTTACACACCTTAAAACTCATCAAGCTGAGTCCTTCGAGAACAAACTTACCAAAATCACAACCAAGGTTATTATTCGAACACACGAATAGCTTGGCAATCTGTGAATATCTTGATCACTTTGAACTGAAAAACAGTGATTCAAGAATCGTAACACATACGGTGAGGTGAGGTTTGGCTCTGCAACACTTAGTTGTTTTTGGTTCTGAGTCGTAGTCGTAGTCGTACCTCTAAACTTATAAGAAGATAAGTATTTATAATCATGTTGCTACGGTTCCTAACAAACTGGACTAATCCTAATTTGCAAACTAACTATCAGATAACTCGGAATCGTGAATCTTGAATATTCTTATCTTGACTCTTCAATCTTCAATCTTGATTCTGGAATCTTCTTATTCATGCCGTAGATATAGAGAGTAAAAGGAATTTAAAACATATTTAAATTCTCTTTAAACTGACTTCTTTAGTCGGGCTGAGTTACACACCTTAAAACTCATCAAGCTTAGTCCTTCGAGAACAAACTTACCAATATCACAACCAATGTGATTATTCTAACACACGAATAGCTTGGCAATCTGTGAATATCTTGATCACTTTGAACTGAAAAACAGTGATTCAAGAATCGTAACACATACGGTGAGGTGAGGTTTGGCTCTGCAACACTTAGTTGTTTTTGGTTCTGAGTCGTAGTCGTAGTCGTACCTCTAAACTTATAAGAAGGTAAGTATTTATAATCATGTTGCTACGGTTCCTAACAAACTGGACTAATCCTAATTTGCAAACTAAATATCAGATAACTCGGAATCGTGAATCTTGAATATTCTTATCTTGACTCTTCAATCTTCAATCTTGATTCTGGAATCTTCTTATCCATGCCGTAGATATAGAGAGTAAAAGGAATTTAAAACATATTTAAATTCTCTTTAAACTGACTTCTTTAGTCGGGCTGAGTTACACACCTTAAAACTCATCATGCTGAGTCCTTCGAGAACAAACTTACCAATATCACAACCAATGTGATTATTAGAACACATGAATAGCTTTGCAATCTGTGAATATCTTGATCTCTTTGAACTGAAAAACAGTGATTCAAGAATCGTAACACATACGGTGAGGTGAGGTTTGGCTCTGCAACACTTAGTTGTTTTTGGTTCTGAGTCGTAGTCGTAGTCGTACCTCTAAACTTATAAGAAGATAAGTATTTATAATCATGTTGCTACGGTTCCTAACAAACTGGACTAATCCTAATTTGCAAACTAACTATCAGATAACTCGGAATCGTGAATCTTGAATATTCTTATCTTGACTCTTCAATCTTCAATCTTGATTCTGGAATCTTCTTATCCATGCCGTAGATATAGAGAGTAAAGGGAATTTAAAACATATTTAAATTCTCTTTAAACTGACTTCTTTAGTCGGGCTGAGTTACACACCTTAAAACTCATCAAGCTGAGTCATTCGAGAACAAACTTACCAATATCACAACCAATGTGATTATTCTAACACACGAATAGCTTGGCAATCTGTGAATATCTTGATCACTTTGAACTGAAAAACAGTGATTCAAGAATCGTAACACATACGGTGAGGTGAGGTTTGGCTCTGCAACACTTAGTTGTTTTTGGTTCTTAGTCGTAGTCGTAGTCGTACCTCTAAACTTATAAGAAGGTAAGTATTTATAATCATGTTGCTACGGTTCCTAACAAACTGGACTAATCCTAATTTGCAAACTAACTATCAGATAACTCGGAATCGTGAATCTTGAATATTCTTATCTTGACTCTTCAATCTTCAATCTTGATTCTGGAATCTTCTTATCCATGCCGTAGATATAGAGAGTAAAAGGAATTTAAAACATATTTAAATTCTCTTTAAACTGACTTCTTTAGTCGGGCTGAGTTACACACCTTAAAACTCATCAAGCTGAGTCATTCGAGAACAAACTTACCAATATCACAACCAATGTTATTATTCGAACACACGAATAGCTTGGCAATCTGTGAATATCTTGATCACTTTGAACTGAAAAACAGTGATTCAAGAATCGTAACACATACGGTGAGGTGAGGTTTGTCTCTGCAACACTTAGTTGTTTTTGGTTCTGAGTCGTAGTCGTAGTCGTACCTCTAAACTTATAAGAAGATAAGTATTTATAATCATGTTGCTACGGTTCCTAACAAACTGGACTAATCCTAATTTGCAAACTAACTATCAGATAACTCGGAATCGTGAATCTTGAATATTCTTATCTTGACTCTTCAATCTTCAATCTTGATTCTGGAATCTTCTTATCCATGCCGTAGATATAGAGAGTAAAAGGAATTTAAAACATATTTAAATTCTCTTTAAACTGACTTCTTTAGTCGGGCTGAGTTACACACCTTAAAACTCATCAAGCTGAGTCCTTCGAGAACAAACTTACCAATATCACAACCAATGTGATTATTAGAACACATGAATAGCTTGGCAATCTGTGAATATCTTGATCACTTTGAACTGAAAAACAGTGATTCAAGAATCGTAACACATACGGTGAGGTGAGGTTTGGCTCTGCAACACTTAGTTGTTTTTGGTTCTGAGTCGTAGTCGTAGTCGTACCTCTAAACTTATAAGAAGATAAGTATTTATAATCATGTTGCTACGGTTCCTAACAAACTGGACTAATCCTAATTTGCAAACTAACTATCAGATAACTCGGAATCGTGAATCTTGAATATTCTTATCTTGACTCTTCAATCTTCAATCTTGATTCTGGAATCTTCTTATCCATGCCGTAGATATAGAGAGTAAAAGGAATTTAAAACATATTTAAATTCTCTTTAAACTGACTTCTTTAGTCGGGCTGAGTTACACACCTTAAAACTCATCAAGCTGAGTCATTCGAGAACAAACTTACCAATATCACAACCAATGTTATTATTCGAACACACGAATAGCTTGGCAATCTGTGAATATCTTGATCACTTTGAACTGAAAAACAGTGATTCAAGAATCGTAACACATACGGTGAGGTGAGGTTTGTCTCTGCAACACTTAGTTGTTTTTGGTTCTGAGTCGTAGTCGTAGTCGTACCTCTAAACTTATAAGAAGATAAGTATTTATAATCATGTTGCTACGGTTCCTAACAAACTGGACTAATCCTAATTTGCAAACTAACTATCAGATAACTCGGAATCGTGAATCTTGAATATTCTTATCTTGATTCTTCAATCTTCAATCTTGATTCTGGAATCTTCTTATCCAAGCCGTAGATATAGAGAGTAAAAGGAATTTAAAACATATTTAAATTCACTTTAAACTGACTTCTTTAGTCGGGCTGAGTTACACACCTTAAAACTCATCAAGCTGAGTCCTTCGAGAACAAACTTACCAATATCACAACCAATGTGATTATTCGAACACACGAATAGCTTGGCAATCTGTGAATATCTTGATCACTTTGAACTGAAAAACAGTGATTCAAGAATCGTAACACATACGGTGAGGTGAGGTTTGGCTCTGCAACACTTAGTTGTTTTTGGTTCTGAGTCGTAGTCGTACCTCTAAACTTATAAGAAGATAAGTATTTATAATCATGTTGCTACGGTTCCTAACAAACTGGACTAATCCTAATTTGCAAACTAACTATCAGATAACTCGGAATCGTGAATCTTGAATCTTCTTATCTTGAGTCTTCAATCTTCAATCTTGATTCTGGAATCTTCTTATCCATGCCGTAGATATAGAGAGTAAAAGGAATTTAAAACATATTTAAATTCTCTTTAAACTGACTTCTTTAGTCGGGCTGAGTTACACACCTTAAAACTCATCAAGCTTAGTGCTTCGAGAACAAACTTACCAATATCACAACCAATGTGATTATTCGAACACACGAATAGCTTGGCAATCTGTGAATATCTTGATCACTTTGAACTGAAAAACAGTGATTCAAGAATCGTAACACATACGGTGAGGTGAGGTTTGGCTCTGCAACACTTAGTTGTTTTTTGTTCTGAGTCGTAGTCGTAGTCGTACCTCTAAACTTATAAGAAGATAAGTATTTATAATCATGTTGCTACGGTTCCTAACAAACTGGACTAATCCTAATTTGCAAACTAACTATCAGATAACTCGGAATCGTGAATCTTGAATCTTCTTATCTTGAGTCTTCAATCTTCAATCTTGATTCTGGAATCTTCTTATCCATGCCGTAGATATAGAGAGTAAAAGGAATTTAAAACATATTTAAATTCTCTTTAAACTGACTTCTTTAGTCGGGCTGAGTTACACACCTTAAAACTCATCAAGCTGAGTCTTTCGAGAACAAACTTACCAATATCACAACCAATGTGATTATTCGAACACACGAATAGCTTGGCAATCTGTGAATATCTTGATCACTTTGAACTGAAAAACAGTGATTCAAGAATCGTAACACATACGGCGAGGTGAGGTTTGGCTCTGCAACACTTAGTTGTTTTTAGTTCTGAGTCGTAGTCGTAGTCGTACCTCTAAACTTATAAGAAGATAAGTATTTATAATCATGTTGCTACGGTTCATAACAAACTGGACTAATCCTAATTTGCTAACTAACTATCAGATAACTCGGAATCGTGAATCTTGAATATTCTTATCTTGAGTCTTCAATCTTCAATCTTGATTCTGGAATCTTCTTATCCATGCCGTAGATATAGAGAGTAAAAGGAATTTAAAACATATTTAAATTCTCATTAAACTGACTTCTTTAGTCGGGCTGAGTTACACACCTTAAAACTCATCAAGCTGAGTCCTTCGAGAACAAACTTACCAATATCACAACCAATGTGATTATTCGAACACACGAATAGCTTGGCAATCTGTGAATATCTTGATCACTTTGAACTGAAAAACAGTGATTCAAGAATCGTAACACATACGGCGAGGTGAGGTTTGGCTCTGCAACACTTAGTTGTTTTTGGTTCTGAGTCGTAGTCGTAGTCGTACCTCTAAACTTATAAGAAGATAAGTATTTATAATCATGTTGCTACGGTTCCTAACAAACTGGACTAATCCTAATTTGCTAACTAACTATCAGATAACTCGGAATCGTGAATCTTGAATATTCTTATCTTGAGTCTTCAATCTTCAATCTTGATTCTGGAATCTTCTTATCCATCCCGTAGATATAGAGAGTAAAAGGAATTTAAAACATATTTAAATTCTCTTTAAACTGACTTCTTTAGTCGGGCTGAGTTACACACCTTAAAACTCATCAAGCTGAGTCCTTCGAGAACAAACTTACCAATATCACAACCAATGTGATTATTCGAACACACGAATAGCTTGGCAATCTGTGAATATCTTGATCACTTTGAACTGAAAAACAGTGATTCAAGAATCGTAACACATACGGCGAGGTGAGGTTTGGCTCTGCAACACTTTGTTGTTTTTGGTTCTGAGTCGTAGTCGTAGTCGTACCTCTAAACTTATAAGAAGATAAGTATTTATAATCATGTTGCTACGGTTCCTAACAAACTGGACTAATCCTAATTTGCTAACTAACTATCTGATAACTCGGAATCGTGAATCTTGAATATTCTTATCTTGAGTCTTCAATCTTCAATCTTGATTCTGGAATCTTCTTATCCATGCCGTAGATATAGAGAGTAAAAGGAATTTAAAACATATTTAAATTCTCTTAAAACTGACTTCTTTAGTCAGGCTGAGTTACACACCTTAAAACTCATCAAGCTGAGTCCTTCGAGAACAAACTTACCAATATCACAACCAATGTGATTATTCGTACACACGAATAGCTTGGCAATCTGTGAATATCTTGATCACTTTGAACTGAAAAACAGTGATTCAAGAATCGTAACACATACGGTGAGGTGAGGTTTGGCTCTGAAACACTTAGTTGTTTTTGGTTCTGAGTCGTAGTCGTAGTCGTACCTCTAAACTTATAAGAAGATAAGTATTTATAATCATGTTGCTACGGTTCCTAACAAACTGGACTAATCCTAATTTGCAAACTAACTATCAGATAACTCGGAATCGTGAATCTTGAATATTCTTATCTTGACTCTTCAATCTTCAATCTTGATTCTGGAATCTTCTTATCCATGCCGTAGATATAGAGAGTAAAAGGAATTTAAAACATATTTAAATTCTCTTTAAACTGACTTCTTTAGTCGGGCTGAGTTACACACCTTAAAACTCATCAAGCTGAGTCCTACGAGAACAAACTTACCAATATCACAACCAATGTGATTATTCGAACACACGAATAGCTTGGCAATCTGTGAATATCTTGATCACTTTGAACTGAAAAACAGTGATTCAAGAATCGTAACACATACGGTGAGGTGAGGTTTGGCTCTGAAACACTTAGTTGTTTTTGGTTCTGAGTCGTAGTCGTAGTCGTACCTCTAAACTTATAAGAAGATAAGTATTTATAATCATGTTGCTACGGTTCCTAACAAACTGGACTAATCCTAATTTGCAAACTAACTATCAGATAACTCGGAATCGTGAATCTTGAATATTCTTATCTTGATTCTTCAATCTTCAATCTTGATTCTGGAATCTTCTTATCCAAGCCGTAGATATAGAGAGTAAAAGGAATTTAAAACATATTTAAATTCACTTTAAACTGACTTCTTTAGTCGGGCTGAGTTACACACCTTAAAACTCATCAAGCTGAGTCCTTCGAGAACAAACTTACCAATATCACAACCAATGTGATTATTCGAACACACGAATAGCTTGGCAATCTGTGAATATCTTGATCACTTTGAACTGAAAAACAGTGATTCAAGAATCGTAACACATACGGTGAGGTGAGGTTTGGCTCTGCAACACTTAGTTGTTTTTGGTTCTGAGTCGTAGTCGTAGTCGTACCTCTAAACTTATAAGAAGATAAGTATTTATAATCATGTTGCTACGGTTCCTAACAAACTGGACTAATCCTAATTTGCAAACTAACTATCAGATAACTCGGAATCGTGAATCTTGAATCTTCTTATCTTGAGTCTTCAATCTTCAATCTTGATTCTAGAATCTTCTTATCCATGCCGTAGATATAGAGAGTAAAAGGAATTTAAAACATATTTAAATTCTCTTTAAACTGACTTCTTTAGTCGGGCTGAGTTACACACCTTAAAACTCATCAAGCTTAGTGCTTCGAGAACAAACTTACCAATATCACAACCAATGTGATTATTCGAACACACGAATAGCTTGGCAATCTGTGAATATCTTGATCACTTTGAACTGAAAAACAGTGATTCAAGAATCGTAACACATACGGTGAGGTGAGGTTTGGCTCTGCAACACTTAGTTGTTTTTGGTTCTGAGTCGTAGTCGTAGTCGTACCTCTAAACTTATAAGAAGATAAGTATTTATAATCATGTTGCTACGGTTCCTAACAAACTGGACTAATCCTAATTTGCAAACTAACTATCAGATAACTCGGAATCGTGAATCTTGAATCTTCTTATCTTGAGTCTTCAATCTTCAATCTTGATTCTAGAATCTTCTTATCCATGCCGTAGATATAGAGAGTAAAAGGAATTTAAAACATATTTAAATTCTCTTTAAACTGACTTCTTTAGTCGGGCTGAGTTACACACCTTAAAACTCATCAAGCTTAGTGCTTCGAGAACAAACTTACCAATATCACAACCAATGTGATTATTCGAACACACGAATAGCTTGGCAATCTGTGAATATCTTGATCACTTTGAACTGAAAAACAGTGATTCAAGAATCGTAACACATACGGTGAGGTGAGGTTTGGCTCTGCAACACTTAGTTGTTTTTTGTTCTGAGTCGTAGTCGTAGTCGTACCTCTAAACTTATAAGAAGATAAGTATTTATAATCATGTTGCTACGGTTCCTAACAAACTGGACTAATCCTAATTTGCAAACTAACTATCAGATAACTCGGAATCGTGAATCTTGAATCTTCTTATCTTGAGTCTTCAATCTTCAATCTTGATTCTGTAATCTTCTTATCCATGCCGTAGATATAGAGAGTAAAAGGAATTTAAAACATATTTAAATTCTCTTTAAACTGACTTCTTTAGTCGGGCTGAGTTACACACCTTAAAACTCATCAAGCTGAGTCTTTCGAGAACAAACTTACCAATATCACAACCAATGTGATTATTCGAACACACGAATAGCTTGGCAATCTGTGAATATCTTGATCACTTTGAACTGAAAAACAGTGATTCAAGAATCGTAACACATACGGCGAGGTGAGGTTTGGCTCTGCAACACTTAGTTGTTTTTGGTTCTGAGTCGTAGTCGTAGTCGTACCTCTAAACTTATAAGAAGATAAGTATTTATAATCATGTTGCTACGGTTCCTAACAAACTGGACTAATCCTAATTTGCTAACTAACTATCAGATAACTCGGAATCGTGAATCTTGAATATTCTTATCTTGAGTCTTCAATCTTCAATCTTGATTCTGGAATCTTCTTATCCATGCCGTAGATATAGAGAGTAAAAGGAATTTAAAACATATTTAAATTCTCTTTAAACTGACTTCTTTAGTCGGGCTGAGTTACACACCTTAAAACTCATCAAGCTGAGTCCTTCGAGAACAAACTTACCAATATCACAACCAATGTGATTATTCGAACACACGAATAGCTTGGCAATCTGTGAATATCTTGATCACTTTGAACTGAAAAACAGTGATTCAAGAATCGTAACACATACGGCGAGGTGAGGTTTGGCTCTGCAACACTTAGTTGTTTTTGGTTCTGAGTCGTAGTCGTAGTCGTAGTCGTACCTCTAAACTTATAAGAAGATAAGTATTTATAATCATGTTGCTACGGTTCCTAACAAACTGGACTAATCCTAATTTGCTAACTAACTATCAGATAACTCGGAATCGTGAATCTTGAATATTCTTATCTTGAGTCTTCAATCTTCAATCTTGATTCTGGAATCTTCTTATCCATGCCGTAGATATAGAGAGTAAAAGGAATTTAAAACATATTTAAATTCTCTTTAAACTGACTTCTTTAGTCGGGCTGAGTTACACACCTTAAAACTCATCAAGCTGAGTCCTTCGAGAACAAACTTACCAATATCACAACCAATGTGATTATTCGAACACACGAATAGCTTGGCAATCTGTGAATATCTTGATCACTTTGAACTGAAAAACAGTGATTCAAGAATCGTAACACATACGGTGAGGTGAGGTTTGGCTCTGCAACACTTAGTTGTTTTTGGTTCTGAGTCGTAGTCGTAGTCGTACCTCTAAACTTATAAGAAGATAAGTATTTATAATCATGTTGCTACGGTTCCTAACAAACTGGACTAATCCTAATTTGCTAACTAACTATCTGATAACTCGGAATCGTGAATCTTGAATATTCTTATCTTGAGTCTTCAATCTTCAATCTTGATTCTGGAATCTTCTTATCCATGCCGTAGATATAGAGAGTAAAAGGAATTTAAAACATATTTAAATTCTCTTAAAACTGACTTCTTTAGTCAGGCTGAGTTACACACCTTAAAACTCATCAAGCTGAGTCCTTCGAGAACAAACTTACCAATATCACAACCAATGTGATTATTCGTACACACGAATAGCTTGGCAATCTGTGAATATCTTGATCACTTTGAACTGAAAAACAGTGATTCAAGAATCGTAACACATACGGTGAGGTGAGGTTTGGCTCTGAAACACTTAGTTGTTTTTGGTTCTGAGTCGTAGTCGTAGTCGTACCTCTAAACTTATAAGAAGATAAGTATTTATAATCATGTTGCAACGGTTCCTAACAAACTGGACTAATCCTAATTTGCAAACTAACTATTAGATAACTCGGAATCGTGAATCTTGAATATTCTTATCTTGAGTCTTCAATCTTCAATCTTGATTCTGGAATCTTCTTATCCATACCGTAGATATAGAGAGTAAAAGGAATTTAAAACATATCTAAATTCTCTTTAAACTGACTTCTTTAGTCGGGCTGAGTTACACACCTTAAAACTCATCAAGCTGAGTCCTTCGAGAACAAACTTACCAATATCACAACCAATGTGATTATTCGAACACACGAATAGCTTGGCAATCTGTGAATATCTTGATCACTTTGAACTGAAAAACAGTGATTCAAGAATCGTAACACATACGGTGAGGTGAGGTTTGGCTCTGCAACACTTAGTTGTTTTTTGTTCTGAGTCGTAGTCGTAGTCGTACCTCTAAACTTATAAGAAGATAAGTATTTATAATCATGTTGCTACGGTTCCTAACAAAGTGGACTAATCCTAATTTGCAAACTAACTATCAGATAACTCGGAATCGTGAATCTTGAATCTCATTATCTTGAGTCTTCAATCTTCAATCTTGATTCTGGAATCTTCTTATCCATGCCGTAGATATAGAGAGTAAAAGGAATTTAAAACATATTTAAATTCTCTTTAAACTGACTTCTTTAGTCGGGCTGAGTTACACACCTTAAAACTCATCAAGCTGAGTCTTTCGAGAACAAACTTACCAATATCACAACCAATGTGATTATTCGAACACACGAATAGCTTGGCAATCTGTGAATATCTTGATCACTTTGAACTGAAAAACAGTGATTCAAGAATCGTAACACATACGGCGAGGTGAGGTTTGGCTCTGCAACACTTAGTTGTTTTAGGTTCTGAGTCGTAGTCGTAGTCGTACCTCTAAACTTATAAGAAGATAAGTATTTATAATCATGTTGCTACGGTTCCTAACAAACTGGACTAATCCTAATTTGCTAACTAACTATCAGATAACTCGGAATCGTGAATCTTGAATATTCTTATCTTGAGTCTTCAATCTTCAATCTTGATTCTGGAATCTTCTTATCCATGCCGTAGATATAGAGAGTAAAAGGAATTTAAAACATATTTAAATTCTCTTTAAACTGACTTCTTTAGTCGGGCTGAGTTACACACCTTAAAACTCATCAAGCTGAGTCCTTCGAGAACAAACTTACCAATATCACAACCAATGTGATTATTCGAACACACGAATAGCTTGGCAATCTGTGAATATCTTGATCACTTTGAACTGAAAAACAGTGATTCAAGAATCATAACACATACGGCGAGGTGAGGTTTGGCTCTGCAACACTTAGTTGTTTTTGGTTCTGAGTCGTAGTCGTAGTCGTACCTCTAAACTTATAAGAAGATAAGTATTTATAATCATGTTGCTACGGTTCCTAACAAACTGGACTAATCCTAATTTGCTAACTAACTATCAGATAACTCGGAATCGTGAATCTTGAATATTCTTATCTTGAGTCTTCAATCTTCAATCTTGATTCTGGAATCTTCTTATCCATGCCGTAGATATAGAGAGTAAAAGGAATTTAAAACATATTTAAATTCTCTTTAAACTGACTTCTTTAGTCGGGCTGAGTTACACACCTTAAAACTCATCAAGCTAAGTCCTTCGAGAACAAACTTACCAATATCACAACCAATGTGATTATTCGAACACACGAATAGCTTGGCAATCTGTGAATATCTTGATCACTTTGAACTGAAAAACAGTGATTCAAGAATCGTAACACATACGGCGAGGTGAGGTTTGGCTCTGCAACACTTAGTTGTTTTTGGTTCTGAGTCGTAGTCGTAGTCGTACCTCTAAACTTATAAGAAGATAAGTATTTATAATCATGTTGCTACGGTTCCTAACAAACTGGACTAATCCTAATTTGCTAACTAACTATCTGATAACTCGGAATCGTGAATCTTGAATATTCTTATCTTGAGTCTTCAATCTTCAATCTTGATTCTGGAATCTTCTTATCCATGCCGTAGATATAGAGAGTAAAAGGAATTTAAAACATATTTAAATTCTCTTAAAACTGACTTCTTTAGTCAGGCTGAGTTACACACCTTAAAACTCATCAAGCTGAGTCCTTCGAGAACAAACTTACCAATATCACAACCAATGTGATTATTCGTACACACGAATAGCTTGGCAATCTGTGAATATCTTGATCACTTTGAACTGAAAAACAGTGATTCAAGAATCGTAACACATACGGTGAGGTGAGGTTTGGCTCTGAAACACTTAGTTGTTTTTGGTTCTGAGTCGTAGTCGTAGTCGTACCTCTAAACTTATAAGAAGATAAGTATTTATAATCATGTTGCTACGGTTCCTAACAAACTGGACTAATCCTAATTTGCAAACTAACTATTAGATAACTCGGAATCGTGAATCTTGAATATTCTTATCTTGAGTCTTCAATCTTCAATCTTGATTCTGGAATCTTCTTATCCATACCGTAGATATAGAGAGTAAAAGGAATTTAAAACATATCTAAATTCTCTTTAAACTGACTTCTTTAGTCGGGCTGAGTTACACACCTTAAAACTCATCAAGCTGAGTCCTTCGAGAACAAACTTACCAATATCACAACCAATGTGATTATTCGAACACACGAATAGCTTGGCAATCTGTGAATATCTTGATCACTTTGAACTGAAAAACAGTGATTCAAGAATCGTAACACATACGGTGAGGTGAGGTTTAGCTCTGCAACACTTAGTTGTTTTTGGTTCTGAGTCGTAGTCGTAGTCGTACCTCTAAACTTATAAGAAGATAAGTATTTATAATCATGTTGCTACGGTTCCTAACAAACTAGACTAATCCTAATTTGCAAACTAACTATCAGATAATTCGGAATCGTGAATCTTGAATCTTCTTATCTTGAGTCTTCAATCTTCAATCTTGATTCTGGAATCTTCTTATCCATGCCGTAGATATAGAGAGAAAAAGGAATTTAAAACATATTTAAATTCTCTTTAAACTGATTTCTTTAGTCGGGCTGAGTTACACACCTTAAAACTCATCAAGCTGTGTCCTTCGAGAACAAACTTACCAATATCACAACCAATGTGATTATTCGAACACACGAATAGCTTGGCAATCTGTGAATATCTTGATCACTTTGAACTGAAAAACAGTGATTCAAGAATCGTAACACATACGGTGAGGTGAGGTTTGGCTCTGCAACACTTCGTTGTTTTTGGTTCTGAGTCGTAGTCGTAGTCGTACCTCTAAACTTATAAGAAGATAAGTATTTATAATTATGTTGCTACGGTTCCTAACAAACTGGACTAATCCTAATTTGCTAACTAACTATCAGATAACTCGGAATCGTGAATCTTGAATATTCTTATCTTGAGTCTTCAATCTTCAATCTTGATTCTGGAATCTTCTTATCCATGCCGTAGATATAGAGAGTAAAAGGAATTTAAAACATATTTAAATTCTCTTTAGTCGGGCTGAGTTACACACCTTAAAACTCATCAAGCTGAGTCCTTCGAGAACAAACTTACCAATATCACAACCAATGTGATTATTCGAACACACGAATAGCTTGGCAATCTGTGAATATCTTGATCACTTTGAACTGAAAAACAGTGATTCAAGAATCGTAACACATACGGCGAGGTGAGGTTTGGCTCTGCAACACTTAGTTGTTTTTGGTTCTGAGTCGTAGTCGTAGTCGTACCTCTAAACTTATAAGAAGATAAGTATTTATAATCATGTTGCTACGGTTCCTAACAAACTGGACTAATCCTAATTTGCCAACTAACTATCAGATAACTCGGAATCGTGAATCTTGAATCTTCTTATCTTGAGTCTTCAATCTTCAATCTTGATTCTGGAATCTTCTTATCCATGCCGTAGATATAGAGAGTAAAAGGAATTTAAAACATATTTAAATTCTCTTTAAACTGATTTCTTTAGTCGGGCTGAGTTACACACCTTAAAACTCATCAAGCTGAGTCCTTCGAGAACAAACTTACCAATATCACAACCAATGTGATTATTCGAACACACGAATAGCTTGGCAATCTGTGAATATCTTGATCACTTTGAACTGAAAAACAGTGATTCAAGAATCGTAACACATACGGCGAGGTGAGGTTTGGCTCTGCAACACTTAGTTGTTTTTGGTTCTGAGTCGTAGTCGTAGTCGTACCTCTAAACTTATAAGAAGATAAGTATTTATAATCATGTTGCTACGGTTCCTAACAAACTGGACTAATCCTAATTTGCAAACTAACTATCTGATAACTCGGAATCGTGAATCTTGAATATTCTTATCTTGAGTCTTCAATCTTCAATCTTGATTCTGGAATCTTCTTATCCATGCCGTAGATATAGAGAGTAAAAGGAATTTAAAACATATTTAAATTCTCTTAAAACTGACTTCTTTAGTCAGGCTGAGTTACACACCTTAAAACTCATCAAGCTGAGTCCTTCGAGAACAAACTTACCAATATCACAACCAATGTGATTATTCGTACACACGAATAGCTTGGCAATCTGTGAATATCTTGATCACTTTGAACTGAAAAACAGTGATTCAAGAATCGTAACACATACGGTGAGGTGAGGTTTGGCTCTGAAACACTTAGTTGTTTTTGGTTCTGAGTCGTAGTCGTAGTCGTACCTCTAAACTTATAAGAAGATAAGTATTTATAATCATGTTGCTACGGTTCCTAACAAACTGGACTAATCCTAATTTGTAAACTAACTATTAGATAACTCGGAATCGTGAATCTTGAATATTCTTATCTTGAGTCTTCAATCTTCAATCTTGATTCTGGAATCTTCTTATCCATACCGTAGATATAGAGAGTAAAAGGAATTTAAAACATATCTAAATTCTCTTTAAACTGACTTCTTTAGTCGGGCTGAGTTACACACCTTAAAACTCATCAAGCTGAGTCCTTCGAGAACAAACTTACCAATATCACAACCAATGTGATTATTCGAACACACGAATAGCTTGGCAATCTGTGAATATCTTGATCACTTTGAACTGAAAAACAGTGATTCAAGAATCGTAACACATACGGTGAGGTGAGGTTTAGCTCTGCAACACTTAGTTGTTTTTGGTTCTGAGTCGTAGTCGTAGTCGTACCTCTAAACTTATAAGAAGATAAGTATTTATAATCATGTTGCTACGGTTCCTAACAAACTAGACTAATCCTAATTTGCAAACTAACTATCAGATAATTCGGAATCGTGAATCTTGAATCTTCTTATCTTGAGTCTTCAATCTTCAATCTTGATTCTGGAATCTTCTTATCCATGCCGTAGATATAGAGAGAAAAAGGAATTTAAAACATATTTAAATTCTCTTTAAACTGATTTCTTTAGTCGGGCTGAGTTACACACCTTAAAACTCATCAAGCTGTGTCCTTCGAGAACAAACTTACCAATATCACAACCAATGTGATTATTCGAACACACGAATAGCTTGGCAATCTGTGAATATCTTGATCACTTTGAACTGAAAAACAGTGATTCAAGAATCGTAACACATACGGTGAGGTGAGGTTTGGCTCTGCAACACTTCGTTGTTTTTGGTTCTGAGTCGTAGTCGTAGTCGTACCTCTAAACTTATAAGAAGATAAGTATTTATAATTATGTTGCTACGGTTCCTAACAAACTGGACTAATCCTAATTTGCTAACTAACTATCAGATAACTCGGAATCGTGAATCTTGAATATTCTTATCTTGAGTCTTCAATCTTCAATCTTGATTCTGGAATCTTCTTATCCATGCCGTAGATATAGAGAGTAAAAGGAATTTAAAACATATTTAAATTCTCTTTAGTCGGGCTGAGTTACACACCTTAAAACTCATCAAGCTGAGTCCTTCGAGAACAAACTTACCAATATCACAACCAATGTGATTATTCGAACACACGAATAGCTTGGCAATCTGTGAATATCTTGATCACTTTGAACTGAAAAACAGTGATTCAAGAATCGTAACACATACGGCGAGGTGAGGTTTGGCTCTGCAACACTTAGTTGTTTTTGGTTCTGAGTCGTAGTCGTAGTCGTACCTCTAAACTTATAAGAAGATAAGTATTTATAATCATGTTGCTACGGTTCCTAACAAACTGGACTAATCCTAATTTGCAAACTAACTATCAGATAACTCGGAATCGTGAATCTTGAATCTTCTTATCTTGAGTCTTCAATCTTCAATCTTGATTCTGGAATCTTCTTATCCATGCCGTAGATATAGAGAGTAAAAGGAATTTAAAACATATTTAAATTCTCTTTAAACTGATTTCTTTAGTCGGGCTGAGTTACACACCTTAAAACTCATCAAGCTGAGTCCTTCGAGAACAAACTTACCAATATCACAACCAATGTGATTATTCGAACACACGAATAGCTTGGCAATCTGTGAATATCTTGATCACTTTGAACTGAAAAACAGTGATTCAAGAATCGTAACACATACGGTGAGGTGAGGTTTGGCTCTGCAACACTTAGTTGTTTTTGGTTCTGAGTCGTAGTCGTAGTCGTACCTCTAAACTTATAAGAAGATAAGTATTTATAATCATGTTGCTGCGGTTCCTAACAAACTGGACTAATCCTAATTTCCAAACTAACTATCAGATAATTCGGAATCGTGAATCTTGAATCTTCTTATCTTGAGTCTTCAATCTTCAATCTTGATTCTGGAATCTTCTTATCCATGCCGTAGATATAGAGAGTAAAAGGAATTTAAAACATATTTAAATTATCTTTAAACTGATTTCTTTAGTCGGGCTAAGTTACACACCTTAAAACTCATCAAGCTGAGTCCTTCGAGAACAAACTTACCAATATCACAACCAATGTGATTATTCGAACACACGAATAGCTTGGCAATCTGTGAATATCTTGATCACTTTGAACTGAAAAACAGTGATTCAAGAATCGTAACACATACGGTGAGGTGAGGTTTGGCTCTGCAACACTTAGTTGTTTTTGGTTCTGAGTCGTAGTCGTAGTCGTACCTCTAAACTTATAAGAAGATAAGTATTTATAATCATGTTGCTACGGTTCCTAACAAACTGGACTAATCCTAATTTGCTAACTAACTATCAGATAACTCGGAATCGTGAATCTTGAATATTCTTATCTTGAGTCTTCAATCTTCAATCTTGATTCTGGAATCTTCTTATCTATGCCGTAGATATAGAGAGTAAAAGGAATTTAAAACATATTTAAATTCTCTTTAGTCGGGCTGAGTTACACACCTTAAAACTCATCAAGCTGAGTCCTTCGAGAACAAACTTACCAATATCACAACCAATGTGATTATTCGAACACACGAATAGCTTGGCAATCTGTGAATATCTTGATCACTTTGAACTGAAAAACAGTGATTCAAGAATCGTAACACATACGGTGAGGTGAGGTTTGGCTCTGCAACACTTAGTTGTTTTTGGTTCTGAGTCGTAGTCGTAGTCATACCTCTAAACTTATAAGAAGATAAGTATTTATAATCATGTTGCTACGGTTCCTAACAAACTGGACTAATCCTAATTTGCAAACTAACTATCAGATAATTCGGAATCGTGAAGCATGAATCTTCTTATCTTGAGTCTTCAATCTTCAATCTTGATTCTGGAATCTTCTTATCCATGCCGTAGATATAGAGAGTAAAAGGAATTTAAAACATATTTAAATTCTCTTTAAACTGATTTCTTTAGTCGGGCTGAGTTACACACCTTAAAACTCATCAAGCTGAGTCCTTCGAGAACAAACTTACCAATATCACAACCAATGTGATTATTCGAACACACGAATAGCTTGGCAATCTGTGAATATCTTGATCACTTTGAACTGAAAAACAGTGATTCAAGAATCGTAACACATACGGTGAGGTGAGGTTTGGCTCTGCAACACTTAGTTGTTTTTGGTTCTGAGTCGTAGTCGTAGTCGTACCTCTAAACTTATAAGAAGATAAGTATTTATAATCATGTTGCTACGGTTCCTAACAAACTGGACTAATCCTAATTTGCTAACTAACTATCAGATAACTCGGAATCGTGAATCTTGAATATTCTTATCTTGAGTCTTCAATCTTCAATCTTGATTCTGGAATCTTCTTATCTATGCCGTAGATATAGAGAGTAAAAGGAATTTAAAACATATTTAAATTCTCTTTAGTCGGGCTGAGTTACACACCTTAAAACTCATCAAGCTGAGTCCTTCGAGAACAAACTTACCAATATCACAACCAATGTGATTATTCGAACACACGAATAGCTTGGCAATCTGTGAATATCTTGATCACTTTGAACTGAAAAACAGTGATTCAAGAATCGTAACACATACGGTGAGGTGAGGTTTGGCTCTGCAACACTTAGTTGTTTTTTGTTCTGAGTCGTAGTCGTAGTCGTACCTCTAAACTTATAAGAAGATAAGTATTTATAATCATGTTGCTACGGTTCCTAACAAACTGGACTAATCCTAATGTGCAAACTAACTATCAGATAATTCGGAATCGTGAATCTTGAATCTTCTTATCTTGAGTCTTCAATCTTCAATCTTGATTCTGGAATCTTCTTATCCATGCCGTAGATATAGAGAGTAAAAGGAATTTAAAACATATTTAAATTCTCTTTAAACTGATTTCTTTAGTCGGGCTGAGTTACACACCTTAAAACTCATCAAGCTGAGTCCTTCGAGAACAAACTTACCAATATCACAACCAATGTGATTATTCGAACACACGAATAGCTTGGCAATCTGTGAATATCTTGATCACTTTGAACTGAAAAACAGTGATTCAAGAATCGTAACACATACGGTGAGGTGAGGTTTGGCTCTGCAACACTTAGTTGTTTTTGGTTCTGAGTCGTAGTCGTAGTCGTACCTCTAAACTTATAAGAAGATAAGTATTTATAATCATGTTGCTACGGTTCCTAACAAACTGGACTAATTCTAATTTGCAAACTAACTATCAGATAACTCGGAATCGTGAATCTTGAATCTTCTTATCTTGAGTCTTCAATCTTCAATCTTGATTCTGGAATCTTCTAATACATGCCGTAGATATAGAGAGTAAAAGGAATTTAAAACATATTTAAATTCTCTTTAGTCGGGCTGAGTTACACACCTTAAAACTCATCAAGCTGAGTCCTTCGAGAACAAACTTACCAATATCACAACCAATGTGATTATTCGAACACACGAATAGCTTGGCAATCTGTGAATATCTTGATCACTTTGAACTGAAAAACAGTGATTCAAGAATCGTAACACATACGGCGAGGTGAGGTTTGGCTCTGCAACACTTAGTTGTTTTTGGTTCTGAGTCGTAGTCGTAGTCGTACCTCTAAACTTATAAGAAGATAAGTATTTATAATCATGTTACTACGGTTCCTAACAAACTGGACTAATCCTAATTTGCTAACTAACTATCAGATAACTCGGAATCGTGAATCTTGAATATTCTTATCTTGAGTCTTCAATCTTCAATATTGATTCTGGAATCTTCTTATCCATGCCGTAGATATAGAGAGTAAAAGGAATTTAAAACATATTTAAATTCTTTTAAAACTGACTTCTTTAGTCAGGCTGAGTTACACACCTTAAAACTCATCAAGCTGAGTCCTTCGAGAACAAACTTACCAATATCACAACCAATGTGATTATTCGTACACACGAATAGCTTGGCAATCTGTGAATATCTTGATCACTTTGAACTGAAAAACAGTGATTCAAGAATCGTAACACATACGGTGAGGTGAGGTTTGGCTCTGAAACACTTAGTTGTTTTTGGTTCTGAGTCGTAGTCGTAGTCGTACCTCTAAACTTATAAGAAGATAAGTATTTATAATCATGTTGCTACGGTTCCTAACAAACTGGACTAATCCTAATTTGCAAACTAACTATCAGATAACTCGGAATCGTGAATCTTGAATCTTCTTATCTTGAGTCTTCAATCTTCAATCTTGATTCTGGAATCTTCTTATCCATGCCGTAGATATAGAGAGTAAAAGGAATTTAAAACATATCTAAATTCTCTTTAAACTGACTTCTTTAGTCGGGCTGAGTTACACACCTTAAAACTCATCAAGCTGAGTCCTTCGAGAACAAACTTACCAATATCACAACCAATGTGTTTATTCGAACACACGAATAGCTTGGCAATCTGTGAATATCTTGATCACTTTGAACTGAAAAACAGTGATTCAAGAATCGTAACACATACGGTGAGGTGAGGTTTGGCTCTGCAACACTTAGTTGTTTTTGGTTCTGAGTCGTAGTCGTAGTCGTACCTCTAAACTTATAAGAAGATAAGTATTTATAATCATGTTGCTACGGTTCCTAACAAACTGGACTAATCCTAATTTGCAAACTAACTATCAGATAACTCGGAATCGTGAATCTTGAATCTTCTTATCTTGAGTCTTCAATCTTGAATCTTGATTCTGGAATCTTCTTATCCATGCCGTAGATATAGAGAGTAAAAGGAATTTAAAACATATTTAAATTCTCTTTAAACTGACTTCTTTAGTCGGGCTGAGTTACACACCTTAAAACTCATCAAGCTGAGTCCTTCGAGAACAAACTTACCAATATCACAACCAATGTGATTATTCGTACACACGAATAGCTTGGCAATCTGTGAATATCTTGATCACTTTGAACTGAAAAACAGTGATTCAAGAATCGTAACACATACGGTGAGGTGAGGTTTGGCTCTGAAACACTTAGTTGTTTTTGGTTCTGAGTCGTAGTCGTAGTCGTACCTCTAAACTTATAAGAAGATAAGTATTTATAATCATGTTGCTACGGTTCCTAACAAACTGGACTAATCCTAATTTGCAAACTAACTATCAGATAACTCGGAATCGTGAATCTTGAATATTCTTATCTTGAGTCTTCAATCTTCAATCTTGATTCTGGAATCTTCTTATCCATGCCGTAGATATAGAGAGTAAAAGGAATTTAAAACATATCTAAATTCTCTTTAAACTGACTTCTTTAGTCGGGCTGAGTTACACACCTTAAAACTCATCAAGCTGAGTCCTTCGAGAACAAACTTACCAATATCACAACCAATGTGTTTATTCGAACACACGAATAGCTTGGCAATCTGTGAATATCTTGATCACTTTGAACTGAAAAACAGTGATTCAAGAATCGTAACACATACGGTGAGGTGAGGTTTGGCTCTGCAACACTTAGTTGTTTTTGGTTCTGAGTCGTAGTCGTAGTCGTACCTCTAAACTTATAAGAAGATAAGTATTTATAATCATGTTGCTACGGTTCCTAACAAACTGGACTAATCCTAATTTGCAAACTAACTATCAGATAACTCGGAATCGTGAATCTTGAATCTTCTTATCTTGAGTCTTCAATCTTCAATCTTGATTCTGGAATCTTCTTATCCATGCCGTAGATATAGAGAGTAAAAGGAATTTAAAACATATTTAAATTCTCTTTAAACTGATTTCTTTAGTCGGGCTGAGTTACACACCTTAAAACTCATCAAGCTGAGTCCTTCGAGATCAAACTTACCAATATCACAACCAATGTGATTATTCGAACACATGAATAACTTGGCAATCTGTGAATATCTTGATCACTTTGAACTGAAAAAAAGTGATTCAAGAATCGTAACACATACGGTGAGGTGAGGTTTGGCTCTGCAACACTTAGTTGTTTTTGGTTCTGAGTCGTAGTCGTAGTCGTACCTCTAAACTTATAAGAAGATAAGTATTTATAATCATGTTGCTACGGGTCCTAACAAACTGGACTAATCCTAATTTGCTAACTAACTATCAGATAACTCGGAATCGTGAATCTTGAATTTTCTTATCTTGAGTCTTCAATCTTCAATCTTGATTCTGGAATCTTCTTATCCATGCCGTAGATATAGAGAGTAAAAGGAATTTAAAACATATTTAAATTCTCTTTAAACTGATTTCTTTAGTCGGGCTGAGTTACACACCTTAAAACTCATCAAGCTGAGTCCTTCGAGAACAAACTTACCAATATCACAACCAATGTGATTATTTGAACACACGAATAGCTTGTCAATCTGTGAATATCTTGATCACTTTGAACTGAAAAACAGTGATTCAAGAATCGTAACACATACGGTGAGGTGAGGTTTGGCTCTGCAACACTTAGTTATTTTTGGTTCTGAGTCATAGTCGTAGTCGTACCTCTAAACTTATAAGAAGATAAGTATTTATAATCATGTTGCTACGGGTCCTAACAAACTGGACTAATCCTAATTTGCTAACTAACTATCAGATAACTCGGAATCGTGAATCTTGAATCTTCTTATCTTGAGTCTTCAATCTTCAATCTTGATTCTGGAATCTTCTTATCCATGCCGTAGATATAGAGAGTAATAGGAATTTAAAACATATTTAAATTCTCTTAAAACTGACTTCTTTAGTCAGGCTGAGTTACACGCCTTAAAACTCATCAAGCTGAGTCCTTCGAGAACAAACTTACCAATATCACAACCAATGTGATTATTCGTACACACGAATAGCTTGGCAATCTGTGAATATCTTGATCACTTTGAACTGAAAAACAGTGATTCAAGAATCGTAACACATACGGTGAGGTGAGGTTTGGCTCTGCAACACTTAGTTATTTTTGGTTCTGAGTCGTAGTCGTAGTCGTACCTCTAAACTTATAAGAAGATAAGTATTTATAATCATGTTGCTACGGTTCCTAACAAACTGGACTAATCCTAATTTGCAAACTAACTATCAGATAACTCGGAATCGTGAATCTTGAATATTCTTATCTTGAGTCTTCAATCTTCAATCTTGATTCTGGAATCTTCTTATCCATGCCGTAGATATAGAGAGTAAAAGGAATTTAAAACATATCTAAATTCTCTTTAAACTGACTTCTTTAGTCGGGCTGAGTTACACACCTTAAAACTCATCAAGCTGAGTCCTTCGAGAACAAACTTACCAATATCACAACCAATGTGTTTATTCGAACACACGAATAGCTTGGCAATCTGTGAATATCTTGATCACTTTGAACTGAAAAACAGTGATTCAAGAATCGTAACACATACGGTGAGGTGAGGTTTGGCTCTGCAACACTTAGTTGTTTTTGGTTCTGAGTCGTAGTCGTAGTCGTACCTCTAAACTTATAAGAAGATAAGTATTTATAATCATGTTGCTACGGTTCCTAACAAACTGGACTAATCCTAATTTGCAAACTAACTATCAGATAACTCGGAATCGTGAATCTTGAATCTTCTTATCTTGAGTCTTCAATCTTCAATCTTGATTCTGGAATCTTCTTATCCATGCCGTAGATATAGAGAGTAAAAGGAATTTAAAACATATTTAAATTCTCTTTAAACTGATTTCTTTAGTCGGGCTGAGTTACACACCTTAAAACTCATCAAGCTGAGTCCTTCGAGATCAAACTTACCAATATCACAACCAATGTGATTATTCGAACACATGAATAACTTGGCAATCTGTGAATATCTTGATCACTTTGAACTGAAAAAAAGTGATTCAAGAATCGTAACACATACGGTGAGGTGAGGTTTGGCTCTGCAACACTTAGTTGTTTTTGGTTCTGAGTCGTAGTCGTAGTCGTACCTCTAAACTTATAAGAAGATAAGTATTTATAATCATGTTGCTACGGGTCCTAACAAACTGGACTAATCCTAATTTGCTAACTAACTATCAGATAACTCGGAATCGTGAATCTTGAATTTTCTTATCTTGAGTCTTCAATCTTCAATCTTGATTCTGGAATCTTCTTATCCATGCCGTAGATATAGAGAGTAAAAGGAATTTAAAACATATTTAAATTCTCTTTAAACTGATTTCTTTAGTCGGGCTGAGTTACACACCTTAAAACTCATCAAGCTGAGTCTTTCGAGAACAAACTTACCAATATCACAACCAATGTGATTATTTGAACACACGAATAGCTTGTCAATCTGTGAATATCTTGATCACTTTGAACTGAAAAACAGTGATTCAAGAATCGTAACACATACGGTGAGGTGAGGTTTGGCTCTGCAACACTTAGTTATTTTTGGTTCTGAGTCGTAGTCGTAGTCGTACCTCTAAACTTATAAGAAGATAAGTATTTATAATCATGTTGCTACGGGTCCTAACAAACTGGACTAATCCTAATTTGCTAACTAACTATCAGATAACTCGGAATCGTGAATCTTGAATCTTCTTATCTTGAGTCTTCAATCTTCAATCTTGATTCTGGAATCTTCTTATCCATGCCGTAGATATAGAGAGTAATAGGAATTTAAAACATATTTAAATTCTCTTAAAACTGACTTCTTTAGTCAGGCTGAGTTACACACCTTAAAACTCATCAAGCTGAGTCCTTCGAGAACAAACTTACCAATATCACAACCAATGTGATTATTCGAACACACGAATAGCTTGGCAATCTGTGAATATCTTGATCACTTTGAACTGAAAAACAGTGATTCAAGAATCGTAACACATACGGTGAGGTGAGGTTTGGCTCTGCAACACTTAGTTGTTTTTGGTTCTGAGTCGTAGTCGTAGTCGTACCTCTAAACTTATAAGAAGATAAGTATTTATAATCATGTTGCTACGGTTCCTAACAAACTGGACTAATCCTAATTTGGTAACTAACTATCAGATTAACTCGGAATCGTGAATCTTGAATATTCTTATCTTGAGTCTTCAATCTTCAATCTTCAATCTTCAATCTTCATTCTGGAATCTTCTTATCCATGCCGTAGATATAGAGAGTAAAAGGAATTTAAAACATATTTAAATTCTCTTTAAACTGATTTCTTTAGTCGGGCTGAGTTACACACCTAAAAACTCATCAAGCTGAGTCCTTCGAGAACAAACTTACCAATATCACAACCAACGTGATTATTCGAACACACGAATAGCTTGGAAATCTGTGAATATCTTGATCACTTTGAACTGAAAAACAGTGATTCAAGAATCGTAACACATACGGTGAGGTGAGGTTTGGCTCTGCAACACTTAGTTGTTTTTGGTTCTGAGTCGTAGTCGTAGTCGTACCTCTAAACTTATAAGAAGATAAGTATTTATTATAATCATGTTGATACGGTTCCTAACAAACTGGACTAATCCTAATTTGCTAACTAACTATCAGATAACTCGGAATCGTGAATCTTGAATATTCTTATCTTGAGTCTTCAATCTTCAATCTTGATTCTGGAATCTTCTTATCTATGCCGTAGATATAGAGAGTAAAAGGAATTTAAAACATATTTAAATTCTCTTTAAACTGACTTCTTTAGTCGGGCTGAGTTACACACCTTAAAACTCATCAAGCTGAGTCCTTCGAGAACAAACTTACCAATATCACAACCAATGTTATTATTCGAACACACGAATAGCTTGGCAATCTGTGAATATCTTGATCACTTTGAACTGAAAAATAGTGATTCAAGAATCGTAACACATACGGCGAGGTGAGGTTTGGCTCTGCAACACTTAGTTGTTTTTGGTTCTGAGTCGTAGTCGTAGTCGTACCTCTAAACTTATAAGAAGATAAGTATTTATAATCATGTTGCTACGGTTCCTAACAAACTGGACTAATCCTAATTTGCAAACTAACTATCAGATAACTCGGAATCGTGAATCTTGAATCTTCTTATCTTGAGTCTTCAATCTTCAATCTTGATTCTGGAATCTTCTTATCCATGCCGTAGATATAGAGAGTAAAAGGAATTTAAAACATATTTAAATTCTCTTTAAACTGATTTCTTTAGTCGGGCTGAGTTACACACCTTAAAACTCATCAAGCTGAGTCCTTCGAGAACAAACTTACCAATATCACAACCAATGTGATTATTTGAACACACGAATAGCTTGGCAATCTGTGAATATCTTGATCACTTTGAACTGAAAAACAGTGATTCAAGAATCGTAACACATACGGTGAGGTGAGGTTTGGCTCTGCAACACTTAGTTGTTTTTGGTTCTGAGTCGTAGTCGTAGTCGTACCTCTAAACTTATAAGAAGATAAGTATTTATAATCATGTTGCTACGGGTCCTAACAAACTGGACTAATCCTAATTTGCTAACTAACTATCAGATAACTCGGAATCGTGAATCTTGAATCTTCTTATCTTGAGTCTTCAATCTTCAATCTTGATTCTGGAATCTTCTTATCCATGCCGTAGATATAGAGAGTAAAAGGAATTTAAAACATATTTTAATTCTCTTAAAACTGACTTCTTTAGTCAGGCTGAGTTACACACCTTAAAACTCATCAAGCTGAGTCCTTCGAGAACAAACTTACCAATATCACAACCAATGTTATTATTCGAACACACGAATAGCTTGGCAATCTGTGAATATCTTGATCACGTTGAACTGAAAAACAGTGATTCAAGAATCGTAACACATACGGCGAGGTGAGGTTTGTCTCTGCAACACTTAGTTGTTTTTGGTTCTGAGTCGTAGTCGTAGTCGTACCTCTAAACTTATAAGAAGATAAGTATTTATAATCATGTTGCTACGGTTCCTAACAAACTGGACTAATCCTAATTTGCAAACTAACTATCAGATAACTCGGAATCGTGAATCTTGAATCTTCTTATCTTGAGTCTTCAATCTTCAATCTTGATTCTGGAATCTTCTTATCCATGCCGTAGATATAGAGAGTAAAAGGAATTTAAAACATATTTAAATTCTCTTTAAACTGACTTCTTTAGTCGGGCTGAGTTACACACCTTAAAACTCATCAAGCTGAGTCCTTCGAGAACAAACTTACCAATATCACAACCAATGTTATTATTCGAACACACGAATAGCTTGGCAATCTGTGAATATCTTGATCACTTTGAACTGAAAAATAGTGATTCAAGAATCGTAACACATACGGCGAGGTGAGGTTTGGCTCTGCAACACTTAGTTGTTTTTGGTTCTGAGTCGTAGTCGTAGTCGTACCTCTAAACTTATAAGAAGATAAGTATTTATAATCATGTTGCTACGGTTCCTAACAAACTGGACTAATCCTAATTTGCAAACTAACTATCAGATAACTCGGAATCGTGAATCTTGAATCTTCTTATCTTGAGTCTTCAATCTTCAATCTTGATTCTGGAATCTTCTTATCCATGCCGTAGATATAGAGAGTAAAAGGAATTTAAAACATATTTAAATTCTCTTTAAACTGATTTCTTTAGTCGGGCTGAGTTACACACCTTAAAACTCATCAAGCTGAGTCCTTCGAGATCAAACTTACCAATATCACAACCAATGTGATTATTCGAACACATGAATAACTTGGCAATCTGTGAATATCTTGATCACTTTGAACTGAAAAAAAGTGATTCAAGAATCGTAACACATACGGTGAGGTGAGGTTTGGCTCTGCAACACTTAGTTGTTTTTGGTTCTGAGTCGTAGTCGTAGTCGTACCTCTAAACTTATAAGAAGATAAGTATTTATAATCATGTTGCTACGGGTCCTAACAAACTGGACTAATCCTAATTTGCTAACTAACTATCAGATAACTCGGAATCGAGAATCTTGAATCTTCTTATCTTGAGTCTTCAATCTTCAATCTTGATTCTGGAATCTTCTTATCCATGCCGTAGATATAGAGAGTAAAAGGAATTTAAAACATATTTAAATTCTCTTTAAACTGATTTCTTTAGTCGGGCTGAGTTACACACCTTAAAACTCATCAAGCTGAGTCCTTCGAGAACAAACTTACCAATATCACAACCAATGTGATTATTTGAACACACGAATAGCTTGGCAATCTGTGAATATCTTGATCACTTTGAACTGAAAAACAGTGATTCAAGAATCGTAACACATACGGTGAGGTGAGGTTTGGCTCTGCAACACTTAGTTGTTTTTGGTTCTGAGTCGTTGTCGTAGTCGTACCTCTAAACTTATAAGAAGATAAGTATTTATAATCATGTTGCTACGGGTCCTAACAAACTGGACTAATCCTAATTTGCTAACTAACTATCAGATAACTCGGAATCGTGAATCTTGAATCTTCTTATCTTGAGTCTTCAATCTTCAATCTTGATTCTGGAATCTTCTTATCCATGCCGTAGATATAGAGAGTAAAAGGAATTTAAAACATATTTAAATTCTCTTAAAACTGACTTCTTTAGTCAGGCTGAGTTACACACCTTAAAACTCATCAAGCTGAGTCCTTCGAGAACAAACTTACCAATATCACAACCAATGTGATTATTCGAACACACGAATAGCTTGGCAATCTGTGAATATCTTGATCACTTTGAACTGAAAAACAGTGATTCAAGAATCGTAACACATACGGTGAGGTGAGGTTTGGCTCTGCAACACTTAGTTGTTTTTGGTTCTGAGTCGTAGTCGTAGTCGTACCTCTAAACTTATAAGAAGATAAGTATTTATAATCATGTTGCTACGGTTCCTAACAAACTGGACTAATCCTAATTTGGTAACTAACTATCAGATTAACTCGGAATCGTGAATCTTGAATATTCTTATCTTGAGTCTTCAATCTTCAATCTTCAATCTTCAATCTTCATTCTGGAATCTTCTTATCCATGCCGTAGATATAGAGAGTAAAAGGAATTTAAAACATATTTAAATTCTCTTTAAACTGATTTCTTTAGTCGGGCTGAGTTACACACCTAAAAACTCATCAAGCTGAGTCCTTCGAGAACAAACTTACCAATATCACAACCAACGTGATTATTCGAACACACGAATAGCTTGGAAATCTGTGAATATCTTGATCACTTTGAACTGAAAAACAGTGATTCAAGAATCGTAACACATACGGTGAGGTGAGGTTTGGCTCTGCAACACTTAGTTGTTTTTGGTTCTGAGTCGTAGTCGTAGTCGTACCTATAAACTTATAAGAAGATAAGTATTTATTATAATCATGTTGATACGGTTCCTAACAAACTGGACTATTCCTAATTTGCTAACTAACTATCAGATAACTCGGAATCGTGAATCTTGAATATTCTTATCTTGAGTCTTCAATCTTCAATCTTGATTCTGGAATCTTCTTATCCATGCCGTAGATATAGAGAGTAAAAGGAATTTAAAACATATTTAAATTCTCTTTAAACTGACTTCTTTAGTCGGGCTGAGTTACACACCTTAAAACTCATCAAGCTGAGTCCTTCGAGAACAAACTTACCAATATCACAACCAATGTTATTATTCGAACACACGAATAGCTTGGCAATCTGTGAATATCTTGATCACTTTGAACTGAAAAACAGTGATTCAAGAATCGTAACACATACGGTGAGGTGAGGTTTGGCTCTGCAACACTTAGTTGTTTTTGGTTCTGAGTCGTAGTCGTAGTCGTACCTCTAAACTTATAAGAAGATAAGTATTTATAATCATGTTGCTACGGGTCCTAACAAACTGGACTAATCCTAATTGGCTAACTAACTATCAGATAACTCGGAATCGTGAATCTTGAATCTTCTTATCTTGAGTCTTCAATCTTCAATCTTGATTCTGGAATCTTCTTATCCATGCCGTAGATATAGAGAGTAAAAGGAATTTAAAACATATTTAAATTCTCTTAAAACTGACTTCTTTAGTCAGGCTGAGTTACACACCTTAAAACTCATCAAGCTGAGTCCTTCGAGAACAAACTTACCAATATCACAACCAATGTGATTATTTGAACACACGAATAGCTTGGAAATTTGTGAATATCTTGATCACTTTGAACTGAAAAACAGTGATTCAAGAATCGTAACACATACGGTGAGGTGAGGTTTGGCTCTGCAACACTTAGTTGTTTTTGGTTCTGAGTCGTAGTCGTAGTCGTACCTCTAAACTTATAAGAAGATAAGTATTTATAATCATGTTGCTACGGTTCCTAACAAACTGGACTAATCCTAATTTGGTAACTAACTATCAGATTAACTCGGAATCGTGAATCTTGAATATTCTTATCTTGAGTCTTCAATCTTCAATCTTCAATCTTCAATCTTCATTCTGGAATCTTCTTATCCATGCCGTAGATATAGAGAGTAAAAGGAATTTAAAACATATTTAAATTCTCTTTAAACTGATTTCTTTAGTCGGGCTGAGTTACACACCTAAAAACTCATCAAGCTGAGTCCTTCGAGAACAAACTTACCAATATCACAACCAACGTGATTATTCGAACACACGAATAGCTTGGAAATCTGTGAATATCTTGATCACTTTGAACTGAAAAACAGTGATTCAAGAATCGTAACACATACGGTGAGGTGAGGTTTGGCTCTGCAACACTTAGTTGTTTTTGGTTCTGAGTCGTAGTCGTAGTCGTACCTATAAACTTATAAGAAGATAAGTATTTATTATAATCATGTTGATACGGTTCCTAACAAACTGGACTAATCCTAATTTGCTAACTAACTATCAGATAACTCGGAATCGTGAATCTTGAATATTCTTATCTTGAGTCTTCAATCTTCAATCTTGATTCTGGAATCTTCTTATCCATGCCGTAGATATAGAGAGTAAAAGGAATTTAAAACATATTTAAATTCTCTTTAAACTGACTTCTTTAGTCGGGCTGAGTTACACACCTTAAAACTCATCAAGCTGAGTCCTTCGAGAACAAACTTACCAATATCACAACCAATGTTATTATTCGAACACACGAATAGCTTGGCAATCTGTGAATATCTTGATCACTTTGAACTGAAAAACAGTGATTCAAGAATCGTAACACATACGGTGAGGTGAGGTTTGGCTCTGCAACACTTAGTTGTTTTTGGTTCTGAGTCGTAGTCGTAGTCGTACCTCTAAACTTATAAGAAGATAAGTATTTATAATCATGTTGCTACGGTTCCTAACAAACTGGTCTAATCTTAATTTGGTAACTAACTATCAGATTAACTCGGAATCGTGAATCTTGAATATTCTTATCTTGAGTCTTCAATCTTCAATCTTAATTCTGGAATCTTCTTATCCATGCCGAAGATATAGAGAGTAAAAGGAATTTAAAACATATTTAAATTCTCTTAAAACTGACTTCTTTAGTCGGGCTGAGTTACACACCTTAAAACTCATCAAGCTGAGTCCTTCGAGAACAAACTTACCAATATCACAACCAATGTGATTATTCGAACACACGAATAGCTTGGCAATCTGTGAATATCTTGATCACTTTGAACTGAAAAACAGTGATTCAAGAATCGTAACACATACGGTGAGGTGAGGTTTGGCTCTGCAACACATAGTTGTTTTTGGTTCTGAGTCGTAGTCGTAGTCGTACCTCTAAACTTATAAGAAGATAAGTATTTATAATCATGTTGCTACGGTTCCTAACAAACTGGTCTAATCCTAATTTGGTAACTAACTATCAGATTAACTCGGAATCGTGAATCTTGAATATTCTTATCTTGAGTCTTCAATCTTCAATCTTAATTCTGGAATCTTCTTATCCATGCCGTAGATATAGAGAGTAAAAGGAATTTAAAACATATTTAAATTCTCTTAAAACTGACTTCTTTAGTCGGGCTGAGTTACACACCTTAAAACTCATCAAGCTGAGTCCTTCGAGAACAAACTTACCAATATCACAACCAATGTGATTATTCGAACACACGAATAGCTTGGCAATCTGTGAATATCTTGATCACTTTGAACTGAAAAACAGTGATTCAAGAATCGTAACACATACGGTGAGGTGAGGTTTGGCTCTGCAACACTTAGTTGTTTTTGGTTCTGAGTCGTAGTCGTAGTCGTACCTCTAAACTTTTAAGAAGATAAGTATTTATAATCATGTTGCTACGGTTCCTAACAAACTGGACAAATCCTAATTTGGTAACTAACTATCAGATTAACTCGGAATCGTGAATCTTGAATATTCTTATCTTGAGTCTTCAATCTTCAATCTTCAATCTTCAATCTTAATTCTGGAATCTTCTTATCCATGCCGTAGATATAGAGAGTAAAAGGAATTTAAAACATATTTAAATTCTCTTTAAACTGATTTCTTTAGTCGGGCTGAGTTACACACCTAAAAACTCATCAAGCTGAGTCCTTCGAGAACAAACTTACCAATATCACAACCAACGTGATTATTCAAACACACGAATAGCTTGGAAATCTGTGAATATCTTGATCACTTTGAACTGAAAAACAGTGATTCAAGAATCGTAACACATACGGTGAGGTGAGTTTTGGCTCTGCAACACTTAGTTGTTTTTGGTTCTGAGTCGTAGTCGTAGTCGTACCTCTAAACTTGTAAGAAGATAAGTATTTATTATAATCATGTTGATACGGTTCCTAACAAACTGGACTAATCCTAATTTGCTAACTAACTATCAGATAACTCGGAATCGTGAATCTTGAATATTCTTATCTTGAGTCTTCAATCTTCAATCTTGATTCTGGAATCTTCTTATCCATGCCGTAGATATAGAGAGTAAAAGGAATTTAAAACATATTTAAATTCTCTTTAAACTGACTTCTTTAGTCGGGCTGAGTTACACACATTAAAACTCATCAAGCTGAGTCCTTCGAGAACAAACTTACCAATATCACAACCAATGTTATTATTCGAACACACGAATAGCTTGGCAATCTGTGAATATCTTGATCACTTTGAACTGAAAAACAGTGATTCAAGAATCGTAACACATATGGTGAGGTGAGGTTTGGCTCTGCAACACTTAGTTGTTTTTGGTTCTGAGTCGTAGTCGTAGTCGTACCTCTAAACTTATAAGAAGATAAGTATTTATAATCATGTTGCTACGGTTCCTAACAAACTGGTCTAATCCTAATTTGGTAACTAACTATCAGATTAACTCGGAATCGTGAATCTTGAATATTCTTATCTTGAGTCTTCAATCTTCAATCTTAATTCTGGAATTTTCTTATCCATGCCGTAGATATAGAGAGTAAAAGGAATTTAAAACATATTTAAATTCTCTTTAAACTGATTTCTTTAGTCGGGCTGAGTTACACACCTAAAAACTCATCAAGCTGAGTCCTTCGAGAACAAACTTACCAATATCACAACCAACGTGATTATTCGAACACACGAATAACTTCGAAATCTGTGAATATCTTGATCACTTTGAACTGAAAAACAGTGATTCAAGAAGCGTAACACATACGGTGAGGTGAGGTTTGGCTCTGCAACACTTAGTTGTTTTTGGTTCTGAGTCGTAGTCGTAGTCGTACCTCTAAACTTATAAGAAGATAAGTATTTATAATCATGTTGCTACGGTTCCTAACAAACTGGACTAATCCTAATTTGGTAACTAACTATCAGATTAACTCGGAATCGTGAATCTTGAATATTCTTATCTTGAGTCTTCAATCTTCAATCTTCAATCTTCAATCTTAATTCTGGAATTTTCTTATCCATGCCGTAGATATAGAGAGTAAAAGGAATTTAAAACATATTTAAATTCTCTTTAAACTGATTTCTTTAGTCGGGCTGAGTTACACACCTAAAAACTCATCAAGCTGAGTCCTTCGAGAACAAACTTACCAATATCACAACCAACGTGATTATTCGAACACACGAATAGCTTCGAAATCTGTGAATATCTTGATCACTTTGAACTGAAAAACAGTGATTCAAGAAGCGTAACACATACGGTGAGGTGAGGTTTGGCTCTGCAACACTTAGTTGTTTTTGGTTCTGAGTCGTAGTCGTAGTCGTACCTCTAAACTTATAAGAAGATAAGTATTTATAATCATGTTGATACGGTTCCTAACAAACTGGACTAATCCTAATTTGCTAACTAACTATCAGATAACTCGGAATCGTGAATCTTGAATATTCTTATCTTGAGTCTTCAATCTTCAATCTTGATTCTGGAATCTTCTTATCCATGCCGTAGATATAGAGAGTAAAAGGAATTTAAAATATATTTAAATTCTCTTTAAACTGACTTCTTTAGTCGGGCTGAGTTACACACCTTAAAACTCATCCAGCTGAGTCCTTCGAGAACAAACTTACCAATATCACAACCAATGTTATTATTCGAACACACGAATAGCTTGGCAATCTGTGAATATCTTGATAACTTTGAACTGAAAAACAGTGATTCAAGAATCGTAACACATACGGTGAGGTGAGGTTTGGCTCTGCAACACTTAGTTGTTTTTGGTTCTGAGTCGTAGTCGTAGTCGTACCTCTAAACTTATAAGAAGATAAGTATTTATAATCATGTTGCTACGGTTCCTAACAAACTGGTCTAATCCTAATTTGGTAACTAACTATCAGATTAACTCGGAATCGTGAATCTTGAATATTCTTATCTTGAGTCTTCAATCTTCAATCTTAATTCTGGAATCTTCTTATCCATGCCGTAGATATAGAGAGTAAAAGGAATTTAAAACATATTTAAATTCTCTTAAAACTGACTTCTTTAGTCGGGCTGAGTTACACACCTTAAAACTCATCAAGCTGAGTCCTTCGAGAACAAACTTACCAATATCACAACCAATGTGATTATTCGAACACACGAATAGCTTGGCAATCTGTGAATATCTTGATCACTTTGAACTGAAAAACAGTGATTCAAGAATCGTAACACATACGGTGAGGTGAGGTTTGGCTCTGCAACACTTAGTTGTTTTTGGTTCTGAGTCATAGTCGTAGTCGTACCTCTAAACTTATAAGAAGATAAGTATTTATAATCATGTTGATACGGTTCCTAACAAACTGGACTAATCCTAATTTTCTAACTAACTATCAGATAACTCGGAATCGTGAATCTTGAATATTCTTATCTTGAGTCTTCAATCTTCAATCTTGATTCTGGAATCTTCTTATCCATGCCGTAGATATAGAGAGTAAAAGGAATTTAAAACATATTTAAATTCTCTTTAAACTGACTTCTTTAGTCGGGCTGAGTTACACACCTTAAAACTCATCAAGCTGAGTCCTTCGAGAACAAACTTACCAATATCACAACCAATGTTATTATTCGAACACACGAATAGCTTGGCAATCTGTGAATATCTTGATCACTTTGAACTGAAAAACAGTGATTCAAGAATCGTAACACATACGGTGAGGTGAGGTTTGGCTCTGCAACACTTAGTTTTTTTTGGTTCTGAGTCGTAGTCGTAGTCGTACCTCTAAACTTATAAGAAGATAAGTATTTATAATAATGTTGCTACGGTTCCTAACAAACTGGTCTATTCTTAATTTGGTAACTAACTATCATATTAACTCGGAATCGTGAATCTTGAATATTCTTATCTTGAGTCTTCAATCTTCAATCTTAATTCTGGAATCTTCTTATCCATGCCGTATATATAGAGAGTAAAAGGAATTTAAAACATATTTAAATTCTCTTAAAACTGACTTCTTTAGTCGGGCTGAGTTACACACCTTAAAACTCATCAAGCTGAGTCCTTCGAGAACAAACTTACCAATATCACAACCAATGTGATTATTCGAACACACGAATAGCTTGGCAATCTGTGAATATCTTGACCACTTTGAACTGAAAAACAGTGATTCAAGAATCGTAACACATACGGTGAGGTGAGGTTTGGCTCTGCAACACTTAGTTGTTTTTGGTTCTGAGTCGTAGTCGTAGTCGTACCTCTAAACTTATAAGAAGATAAGTATTTATAATCATGTTGCTACGGTTCCTAACAAACTGGTCTAATCCTAATTTGGTAACTAACTATCAGATTAACTCGGAATCGTGAATCTTGAATATTCTTATCTTGAGTCTTCAATCTTCAATCTTAATTCTGGAATCTTCTTATCCATGCCGTAGATATAGAGAGTAAAAGGAATTTAAAACATATTTAAATTCTCTTAAAACTGACTTCTTTAGTCGGGCTGAGTTACACACCTTAAAACTCATCAAGCTGAGTCCTTCGAGAACAAACTTACCAATATCACAACCAATGTGATTATTCGAACACACGAATAGCTTGGCAATCTGTGAATATCTTGATCACTTTGAACTGAAAAACAGTGATTCAAGAATCGTAACACATACGGTGAGGTGAGGTTTGGCTCTGCAACACTTAGTTGTTTTTGGTTCTGAGTCATAGTCGTAGTCGTACCTCTAAACTTATAAGAAGATAAGTATTTATAATCATGTTGATACGGTTCCTAACAAACTGGACTAATCCTAATTTTCTAACTAACTATCAGATAACTCGGAATCGTGAATCTTGAATATTCTTATCTTGAGTCTTCAATCTTCAATCTTGATTCTGGAATCTTCTTATCCATGCCGTAGATATAGAGAGTAAAAGGAATTTAAAACATATTTAAATTCTCTTTAAACTGACTTCTTTAGTCGGGCTGAGTTACACACCTTAAAACTCATCAAGCTGAGTCCTTCGAGAACAAACTTACCAATATCACAACCAATGTTATTATTCGAACACACGAATAGCTTGGCAATCTGTGAATATCTTGATCACTTTGAACTGAAAAACAGTGATTCAAGAATCGTAACACATACGGTGAGGTGAGGTTTGGCTCTGCAACACTTAGTTGTTTTTGGTTCTGAGTCGTAGTCGTAGTCGTACCTCTAAACTTATAAGAAGATAAGTATTTATAATAATGTTGCTACGGTTCCTAACAAACTGGTCTATTCTTAATTTGGTAACTAACTATCATATTAACTCGGAATCGTGAATCTTGAATATTCTTATCTTGAGTCTTCAATCTTCAATCTTAATTCTGGAATCTTCTTATCCATGCCGTATATATAGAGAGTAAAAGGAATTTAAAACATATTTAAATTCTCTTAAAACTGACTTCTTTAGTCGGGCTGAGTTACACACCTTAAAACTCATCAAGCTGAGTCCTTCGAGAACAAACTTACCAATATCACAACCAATGTGATTATTCGAACACACGAATAGCTTGGCAATCTGTGAATATCTTGACCACTTTGAACTGAAAAACAGTGATTCAAGAATCGTAACACATACGGTGAGGTGAGGTTTGGCTCTGCAACACTTAGTTGTTTTTGGTTCTGAGTCGTAGTCGTAGTCGTACCTCTAAACTTATAAGAAGATAAGTATTTATAATCATGTTGCTACGGTTCCTAACAAACTGGTCTAATCCTAATTTGGTAACTAACTATCAGATTAACTCGGAATCGTGAATCTTGAATATTCTTATCTTGAGTCTTCAATCTTCAATCTTAATTCTGGAATCTTCTTATCCATGCCGTAGATATAGAGAGTAAAAGGAATTTAAAACATATTTAAATTCTCTTAAAACTGACTTCTTTAGTCGGGCTGAGTTACACACCTTAAAACTCATCAAGCTGAGTCCTTCGAGAACAAACTTACCAATATCACAACCAATGTGATTATTCGAACACACGAATAGCTTGGCAATCTGTGAATATCTTGATCACTTTGAACTGAAAAACAGTGATTCAAGAATCGTAACACATACGGTGAGGTGAGGTTTGGCTCTGCAACACTTAGTTGTTTTTGGTTCTGAGTCATAGTCGTAGTCGTACCTCTAAACTTATAAGAAGATAAGTATTTATAATCATGTTGATACGGTTCCTAACAAACTGGACTAATCCTAATTTTCTAACTAACTATCAGATAACTCGGAATCGTGAATCTTGAATATTCTTATCTTGAGTCTTCAATCTTCAATCTTGATTCTGGAATCTTCTTATCCATGCCGTAGATATAGAGAGTAAAAGGAATTTAAAACATATTTAAATTCTCTTTAAACTGACTTCTTTAGTCGGGCTGAGTTACACACCTTAAAACTCATCAAGCTGAGTCCTTCGAGAACAAACTTACCAATATCACAACCAATGTTATTATTCGAACACACGAATAGCTTGGCAATCTGTGAATATCTTGATCACTTTGAACTGAAAAACAGTGATTCAAGAATCGTAACACATACGGTGAGGTGAGGTTTGGCTCTGCAACACTTAGTTGTTTTTGGTTCTGAGTCGTAGTCGTAGTCGTACCTCTAAACTTATAAGAAGATAAGTATTTATAATAATGTTGCTACGGTTCCTAACAAACTGGTCTATTCTTAATTTGGTAACTAACTATCATATTAACTCGGAATCGTGAATCTTGAATATTCTTATCTTGAGTCTTCAATCTTCAATCTTAATTCTGGAATCTTCTTATCCATGCCGTATATATAGAGAGTAAAAGGAATTTAAAACATATTTAAATTCTCTTAAAACTGACTTCTTTAGTCGGGCTGAGTTACACACCTTAAAACTCATCAAGCTGAGTCCTTCGAGAACAAACTTACCAATATCACAACCAATGTGATTATTCGAACACACGAATAGCTTGGCAATCTGTGAATATCTTGACCACTTTGAACTGAAAAACAGTGATTCAAGAATCGTAACACATACGGTGAGGTGAGGTTTGGCTCTGCAACACTTAGTTGTTTTTGGTTCTGAGTCGTAGTCGTAGTCGTACCTCTAAACTTATAAGAAGATAAGTATTTATAATCATGTTGCTACGGTTCCTAACAAACTGGTCTAATCCTAATTTGGTAACTAACTATCAGATTAACTCGGAATCGTGAATCTTGAATATTCTTATCTTGAGTCTTCAATCTTCAATCTTAATTCTGGAATCTTCTTATCCATGCCGTAGATATAGTGAGTAAAAGGAATTTAAAACATATTTAAATTCTCTTAAAACTGACTTCTTTAGTCGGGCTGAGTTACACACCTTAAAACTCATCAAGCTGAGTCCTTCGAGAACAAACTTACCAATATCACAACCAATGTGATTATTCGAACACACGAATAGCTTGGCAATCTGTGAATATCTTGATCACTTTGAACTGAAAAACAGTGATTCAAGAATCGTAACACATACGGTGAGGTGAGGTTTGGCTCTGCAACACTTAGTTGTTTTTGGTTCTGAGTCGTAGTCGTAGTCGTACCTCTAAACTTATAAGAAGATAAGTATTTATAATCATGTTGCTACGGTTCCTAACAAACTGGACTAATCCTAATTTGGTAACTAACTATCAGATTAACTCGGAATCGTGAATCTTGAATATTCTTATCTTGAGTCTTCAATCTTCAATCTTCAATCTTCAATCTTAATTCTGGAATTTTCTTATCCATGCCGTAGATATAGAGAGTAAAAGGAATTTAAAACATATTTAAATTCTCTTTAAACTGATTTCTTTAGTCGGGCTGAGTTACACACCTAAAAACTCATCAAGCTGAGTCCTTCGAGAACAAACTTACCAATATCACAACCAACGTGATTATTCGAACACACGAATAGCTTCGAAATCTGTGAATATCTTGATCACTTTGAACTGAAAAACAGTGATTCAAGAAGCGTAACACATACGGTGAGGTGAGGTTTGGCTCTGCAACACTTAGTTGTTTTTGGTTCTGAGTCGTAGTCGTAGTCGTACCTCTAAACTTATAAGAAGATAAGTATTTATAATCATGTTGATACGGTTCCTAACAAACTGGACTAATCCTAATTTGCTAACTAACTATCAGATAACTCGGAATCGTGAATCTTGAATATTCTTATCTTGAGTCTTCAATCTTCAATCTTGATTCTGGAATCTTCTTATCCATGCCGTAGATATAGAGAGTAAAAGGAATTTAAAATATATTTAAATTCTCTTTAAACTGACTTCTTTAGTCGGGCTGAGTTACACACCTTAAAACTCATCCAGCTGAGTCCTTCGAGAACAAACTTACCAATATCACAACCAATGTTATTATTCGAACACACGAATAGCTTGGCAATCTGTGAATATCTTGATCACTTTGAACTGAAAAACAGTGATTCAAGAATCGTAACACATACGGTGAGGTGAGGTTTGGCTCTGCAACACTTAGTTGTTTTTGGTTCTGAGTCGTAGTCGTAGTCGTACCTCTAAACTTATAAGAAGATAAGTATTTATAATCATGTTGCTACGGTTCCTAACAAACTGGTCTAATCCTAATTTGGTAACTAACTATCAGATTAACTCGGAATCGTGAATCTTGAATATTCTTATCTTGAGTCTTCAATCTTCAATCTTAATTCTGGAATCTTCTTATCCATGCCGTAGATATAGAGAGTAAAAGGAATTTAAAACATATTTAAATTCTCTTAAAACTGACTTCTTTAGTCGGGCTGAGTTACACACCTTAAAACTCATCAAGCTGAGTCCTTCGAGAACAAACTTACCAATATCACAACCAATGTGATTATTCGAACACACGAATAGCTTGGCAATCTGTGAATATCTTGATCACTTTGAACTGAAAAACAGTGATTCAAGAATCGTAACACATACGGTGAGGTGAGGTTTGGCTCTGCAACACTTAGTTGTTTTTGGTTCTGAGTCGTAGTCGTAGTCGTACCTCTAAACTTATAAGAAGATAAGTATTTATAATCATGTTGCTACGGTTCCTAACAAACTGGACTAATCCTAATTTGGTAACTAACTATCAGATTAACTCGGAATCGTGAATCTTGAATATTCTTATCTTGAGTCTTCAATCTTCAATCTTCAATCTTCAATCTTAATTCTGGAATTTTCTTATCCATGCCGTAGATATAGAGAGTAAAAGGAATTTAAAACATATTTAAATTCTCTTTAAACTGATTTCTTTAGTCGGGCTGAGTTACACACCTAAAAACTCATCAAGCTGAGTCCTTCGAGAACAAACTTACCAATATCACAACCAACGTGATTATTCGAACACACGAATAGCTTCGAAATCTGTGAATATCTTGATCACTTTGAACTGAAAAACAGTGATTCAAGAAGCGTAACACATACGGTGAGGTGAGGTTTGGCTCTGCAACACTTAGTTGTTTTTGGTTCTGAGTCGTAGTCGTAGTCGTACCTCTAAACTTATAAGAAGATAAGTATTTATAATCATGTTGATACGGTTCCTAACAAACTGGACTAATCCTAATTTGCTAACTAACTATCAGATAACTCGGAATCGTGAATCTTGAATATTCTTATCTTGAGTCTTCAATCTTCAATCTTGATTCTGGAATCTTCTTATCCATGCCGTAGATATAGAGAGTAAAAGGAATTTAAAATATATTTAAATTCTCTTTAAACTGACTTCTTTAGTCGGGCTGAGTTACACACCTTAAAACTCATCCAGCTGAGTCCTTCGAGAACAAACTTACCAATATCACAACCAATGTTATTATTCGAACACACGAATAGCTTGGCAATCTGTGAATATCTTGATCACTTTGAACTGAAAAACAGTGATTCAAGAATCGTAACACATACGGTGAGGTGAGGTTTGGCTCTGCAACACTTAGTTGTTTTTGGTTCTGAGTCGTAGTCGTAGTCGTACCTCTAAACTTATAAGAAGATAAGTATTTATAATCATGTTGCTACGGTTCCTAACAAACTGGTCTAATCCTAATTTGGTAACTAACTATCAGATTAACTCGGAATCGTGAATCTTGAATATTCTTATCTTGAGTCTTCAATCTTCAATCTTAATTCTGGAATCTTCTTATCCATGCCGTAGATATAGAGAGTAAAAGGAATTTAAAACATATTTAAATTCTCTTAAAACTGACTTCTTTAGTCGGGCTGAGTTACACACCTTAAAACTCATCAAGCTGAGTCCTTCGAGAACAAACTTACCAATATCACAACCAATGTGATTATTCGAACACACGAATAGCTTGGCAATCTGTGAATATCTTGATCACTTTGAACTGAAAAACAGTGATTCAAGAATCGTAACACATACGGTGAGGTGAGGTTTGGCTCTGCAACACTTAGTTGTTTTTGGTTCTGAGTCGTAGTCGTAGTCGTACCTCTAAACTGATAAGAAGATAAGTATTTATAATCATGTTGCTACGGTTCCTTACAAACTGGACTAATCCTAATTTGGTAACTAACTATCAGATTAACTCGGAATCGTGAATCTTGAATATTCTTATCTTGAGTCTTCAATCTTCAATCTTCAATCTTCAATCTTAATTCTGGAATCTTCTTATCCATGCCGTAGATATAGAGAGTAAAAGGAATTTAAAACATATTTAAATTCTCTTTAAACTGATTTCTTTAGTCGGGCTGAGTTACACACCTAAAAACTCATCAAGCTGAGTCCTTCGAGAACAAACTTACCAATATCACAACCAACGTGATTATTCGAACACACGAATAGCTTGAAAATCTGTGAATATCTTGATCACTTTGAACTGAAAAACAGTGATTCAAGAATCGTAACACATACGGTGAGGTGAGGTTTGGCTCTGCAACACTTAGTTGTTTTTGGTTCTGAGTCGTAGTCGTACCTCTAAACTTATAAGAAGATAAGTATTTATAATCATGTTGATACGGTTCCTAACAAACTGGACTAATCCTAATTTGCTAACTAACTATCAGATAACTCGGAATCGTGAATCTTGAATATTCTTATCTTGAGTCTTCAATCTTCAATCTTGATTCTGGAATCTTCTTATCCATGCCGTAGATATAGAGAGTAAAAGGAATTTAAAACATATTTAAATTCTCTTTAAACTGACTTCTTTAGTCGGGCTGAGTTACACACCTTAAAACTCATCAAGCTGAGTCCTTCGAGAACAAACTTACCAATATCACAACCAATGTTATTATTCGAACACACGAATAGCTTGGCAATCTGTGAATATCTTGATCACTTTGAACTGAAAAACAGTGTTTCAAGAATCGTAACACATACGGTGAGGTGAGGTTTGGCTCTGCAACACTTAGTTGTTTTTGGTTCTGAGTCGTAGTCGTAGTCGTACCTCTAAACTTATAAGAAGATAAGTATTTATAATCATGTTGCTACGGTTCCTAACAAACTGGTCTAATCTTAATTTGGTAACTAACTATCAGATTAACTCGGAATCGTGAATCTTGAATATTCTTATCTTGAGTCTTCAATCTTCAATCTTAATTCTGGAATCTTCTTATCCATGCCGTAGATATAGAGAGTAAAAGGAATTTAAAACATATTTAAATTCTCTTAAAACTGACTTCTTTAGTCGGGCTGAGTTACACACCTTAAAACTCATCAAGCTGAGTCCTTCGAGAACAAACTTACCAATATCACAACCAATGTGATTATTCGAACACACGAATAGCTTGGCAATCTGTGAATATCTTGATCACTTTGAACTGAAAAACAGTGATTCAAGAATCGTAACACATACGGTGAGGTGAGGTTTGGCTCTGCAACACTTAGTTGTTTTTGGTTCTGAGTCGTAGTCGTAGTCGTACCTCTAAACTTATAAGAAGATAAGTATTTATAATCATGTTGCTACGGTTCCTAACAAACTGGTCTAATCCTAATTTGGTAACTAACTATCAGATTAACTCGGAATCGTGAATCTTGAATATTCTTATCTTGAGTCTTCAATCTTCAATCTTAATTCTGGAATCTTCTTATCCATGCCATAGATATAGAGAGTAAAAGGAATTTAAAACATATTTAAATTCTCTTAAAACTGACTTCTTTAGTCGGACTGAGTTACACACCTTAAAACTCATCAAGCTGAGTCCTTCGAGAACAAACTTACCAATATCACAACCAATGTGATTATTCGAACACACGAATAGCTTGGCAATCTGTGAATATCTTGATCACTTTGAACTGAAAAACAGTGATTCAAGAATCGTAACACATACGGTGAGGTGAGGTTTGGCTCTGCAACACTTAGTTGTTTTTGGTTCTGAGTCGTAGTCGTAGTCGTACCTCTAAACTGATAAGAAGATAAGTATTTATAATCATGTTGCTACGGTTCCTTACAAACTGGACTAATCCTAATTTGGTAACTAACTATCAGATTAACTCGGAATCGTGAATCTTGAATATTCTTATCTTGAGTCTTCAATCTTCAATCTTCAATCTTCAATCTTAATTCTGGAATCTTCTTATCCATGCCGTAGATATAGAGAGTAAAAGGAATTTAAAACATATTTAAATTCTCTTTAAACTGATTTCTTTAGTCGGGCTGAGTTACACACCTAAAAACTCATCAAGCTGAGTCCTTCGAGAACAAACTTACCAATATCACAACCAACGTGATTATTCGAACACACGAATAGCTTGAAAATCTGTGAATATCTTGATCACTTTGAACTGAAAAACAGTGATTCAAGAATCGTAACACATACGGTGAGGTGAGGTTTGGCTCTGCAACACTTAGTTGTTTTTGGTTCTGAGTCGTAGTCGTACCTCTAAACTTATAAGAAGATAAGTATTTATAATCATGTTGATACGGTTCCTAACAAACTGGACTAATCCTAATTTGCTAACTAACTATCAGATAACTCGGAATCGTGAATCTTGAATATTCTTATCTTGAGTCTTCAATCTTCAATCTTGATTCTGGAATCTTCTTATCCATGCCGTAGATATAGAGAGTAAAAGGAATTTAAATCATATTTAAATTCTCTTTAAACTGACTTCTTTAGTCGGGCTGAGTTACACACCTTAAAACTCATCAAGCTGAGTCCTTCGAGAACAAACTTACCAATATCACAACCAATGTTATTATTCGAACACACGAATAGCTTGGCAATCTGTGAATATCTTGATCACTTTGAACTGAAAAACAGTGTTTCAAGAATCGTAACACATACGGTGAGGTGAGGTTTGGCTCTGCAACACTTAGTTGTTTTTGGTTCTGAGTCGTAGTCGTAGTCGTACCTCTAAACTTATAAGAAGATAAGTATTTATAATCATGTTGCTACGGTTCCTAACAAACTGGTCTAATCTTAATTTGGTAACTAACTATCAGATTAACTCGGAATCGTGAATCTTGAATATTCTTATCTTGAGTCTTCAATCTTCAATCTTAATTCTGGAATCTTCTTATCCATGCCGTAGATATAGAGAGTAAAAGGAATTTAAAACATATTTAAATTCTCTTAAAACTGACTTCTTTAGTCGGGCTGAGTTACACACCTTAAAACTCATCAAGCTGAGTCCTTCGAGAACAAACTTACCAATATCACAACCAATGTGATTATTCGAACACACGAATAGCTTGGCAATCTGTGAATATCTTGATCACTTTGAACTGAAAAACAGTGATTCAAGAATCGTAACACATACGGTGAGGTGAGGTTTGGCTCTGCAACACTTAGTTGTTTTTGGTTCTGAGTCGTAGTCGTAGTCGTACCTCTAAACTGATAAGAAGATAAGTATTTATAATCATGTTGCTACGGTTCCTTACAAACTGGACTAATCCTAATTTGGTAACTAACTATCAGATTAACTCGGAATCGTGAATCTTGAATATTCTTATCTTGAGTCTTCAATCTTCAATCTTCAATCTTCAATCTTAATTCTGGAATCTTCTTATCCATGCCGTAGATATAGAGAGTAAAAGGAATTTAAAACATATTTAAATTCTCTTTAAACTGATTTCTTTAGTCGGGCTGAGTTACACACCTAAAAACTCATCAAGCTGAGTCCTTCGAGAACAAACTTACCAATATCACAACCAACGTGATTATTCGAACACACGAATAGCTTGAAAATCTGTGAATATCTTGATCACTTTGAACTGAAAAACAGTGATTCAAGAATCGTAACACATACGGTGAGGTGAGGTTTGGCTCTGCAACACTTAGTTGTTTTTGGTTCTGAGTCGTAGTCGTACCTCTAAACTTATAAGAAGATAAGTATTTATAATCATGTTGATACGGTTCCTAACAAACTGGACTAATCCTAATTTGCTAACTAACTATCAGATAACTCGGAATCGTGAATCTTGAATATTCTTATCTTGAGTCTTCAATCTTCAATCTTGATTCTGGAATCTTCTTATCCATGCCGTAGATATAGAGAGTAAAAGGAATTTAAATCATATTTAAATTCTCTTTAAACTGACTTCTTTAGTCGGGCTGAGTTACACACCTTAAAACTCATCAAGCTGAGTCCTTCGAGAACAAACTTACCAATATCACAACCAATGTTATTATTCGAACACACGAATAGCTTGGCAATCTGTGAATATCTTGATCACTTTGAACTGAAAAACAGTGTTTCAAGAATCGTAACACATACGGTGAGGTGAGGTTTGGCTCTGCAACACTTAGTTGTTTTTGGTTCTGAGTCGTAGTCGTAGTCGTACCTCTAAACTTATAAGAAGATAAGTATTTATAATCATGTTGCTACGGTTCCTAACAAACTGGTCTAATCTTAATTTGGTAACTAACTATCAGATTAACTCGGAATCGTGAATCTTGAATATTCTTATCTTGAGTCTTCAATCTTCAATCTTAATTCTGGAATCTTCTTATCCATGCCGTAGATATAGAGAGTAAAAGGAATTTAAAACATATTTAAATTCTCTTAAAACTGACTTCTTTAGTCGGGCTGAGTTACACACCTTAAAACTCATCAAGCTGAGTCCTTCGAGAACAAACTTACCAATATCACAACCAATGTGATTATTCGAACACACGAATAGCTTGGCAATCTGTGAATATCTTGATCACTTTGAACTGAAAAACAGTGATTCAAGAATCGTAACACATACGGTGAGGTGAGGTTTGGCTCTGCAACACTTAGTTGTTTTTGGTTCTGAGTCGTAGTCGTAGTCGTACCTCTAAACTGATAAGAAGATAAGTATTTATAATCATGTTGCTACGGTTCCTTACAAACTGGACTAATCCTAATTTGGTAACTAACTATCAGATTAACTCGGAATCGTGAATCTTGAATATTCTTATCTTGAGTCTTCAATCTTCAATCTTCAATCTTCAATCTTAATTCTGGAATCTTCTTATCCATGCCGTAGATATAGAGAGTAAAAGGAATTTAAAACATATTTAAATTCTCTTTAAACTGATTTCTTTAGTCGGGCTGAGTTACACACCTAAAAACTCATCAAGCTGAGTCCTTCGAGAACAAACTTACCAATATCACAACCAACGTGATTATTCGAACACACGAATAGCTTGAAAATCTGTGAATATCTTGATCACTTTGAACTGAAAAACAGTGATTCAAGAATCATAACACATACGGTGAGGTGAGGTTTGGCTCTGCAACACTTAGTTGTTTTTGGTTCTGAGTCGTAGTCGTACCTCTAAACTTATAAGAAGATAAGTATTTATAATCATGTTGATACGGTTCCTAACAAACTGGACTAATCCTAATTTGCTAACTAACTATCAGATAACTCGGAATCGTGAATCTTGAATATTCTTATCTTGAGTCTTCAATCTTCAATCTTGATTCTGGAATCTTCTTATCCATGCCGTAGATATAGAGAGTAAAAGGAATTTAAAACATATTTAAATTCTCTTTAAACTGACTTCTTTAGTCGGGCTGAGTTACACACCTTAAAACTCATCAAGCTGAGTCCTTCGAGAACAAACTTACCAATATCACAACCAATGTTATTATTCGAACACACGAATAGCTTGGCAATCTGTGAATATGTTGATCACTTTGAACTGAAAAACAGTGTTTCAAGAATCGTAACACATACGGTGAGGTGAGGTTTGGCTCTGCAACACTTAGTTGTTTTTGGTTCTGAGTCGTAGTCGTAGTCGTACCTCTAAACTTATAAGAAGATAAGTATTTATAATCATGTTGCTACGGTTCCTAACAAACTGGTCTAATCTTAATTTGGTAACTAACTATCAGATTAACTCGGAATCGTGAATCTTGAATATTCTTATCTTGAGTCTTCAATCTTCAATCTTAATTCTGGAATCTTCTTATCCATGCCGTAGATATAGAGAGTAAAAGGAATTTAAAACATATTTAAATTCTCTTAAAACTGACTTCTTTAGTCGGGCTGAGTTACACACCTTAAAACTCATCAAGCTGAGTCCTTCGAGAACAAACTTACCAATATCACAACCAATGTGATTATTCGAACACACGAATAGCTTGGCAATCTGTGAATATCTTGATCACTTTGAACTGAAAAACAGTGATTCAAGAATCGTAACACATACGGTGAGGTGAGGTTTGGCTCTCCAACACTTAGTTGTTTTTGGTTCTGAGTCGTAGTCGTAGTCGTACCTCTAAACTGATAAGAAGATAAGTATTTATAATCATGTTGCTACGGTTCCTTACAAACTGGACTAATCCTAATTTGGTAACTAACTATCAGATTAACTCGGAATCGTGAATCTTGAATATTCTTATCTTGAGTCTTCAATCTTCAATCTTCAATCTTCAATCTTAATTCTGGAATCTTCTTATCCATGCCGTAGATATAGAAAGTAAAAGGAATTTAAAACATATTTAAATTCTCTTTAAACTGATTTCTTTAGTCGGGCTGAGTTACACACCTAAAAACTCATCAAGCTGAGTCCTTCGAGAACAAACTTACCAATATCACAACCAACGTGATTATTCGAACACACGAATAGCTTGAAAATCTGTGAATATCTTGATCACTTTGAACTGAAAAACAGTGATTCAAGAATCGTAACACATACGGTGAGGTGAGGTTTGGCTCTGCAACACTTAGTTGTTTTTGGTTCTGAGTCGTAGTCGTAGTCGTACCTCTAAACTTATAAGAAGATAAGTATTTATAATCATGTTGCTACGGTTCCTAACAAACTGGACTAATCCTAATTTGGTAACTAACTATCAGATTAACTCGGAATCGTGAATCTTGAATATTCTTATCTTGAGTCTTCAATCTTCAATCTTCAATCTTCAATCTTAATTCTGGAATCTTCTTATCCATGCCGTAGATATAGAGAGTAAAAGGAATTTAAAACATATTTAAATTCTCTTTAAACTGATATCTTTAGTCGGGCTGAGTTACACACCTTAAAACTCATCAAGCTGAGTCCTTCGAGAACAAACTTACCAATATCACAACCAATGTGATTATTCGAACACACGAATAGCTTGGCAATATGTGAATATCTTGTTCACTTTGAACTGAAAAACAGTGATTCAAGAATCGTAACACATACGGTGAGGTGAGGTTTGGCTCTGCAACACTTAGTTGTTTTTGGTTCTGAGTCGTAGTCGTAGTCGTACCTCTAAACTTATAAGAAGATAAGTATTTATAATCATGTTGCTACGGTTCCTAACAAACTGGACTAATCCTAATTTGCAAACTAACTATCCGATAACTCGGAATCGTGAATCTTGAATCTTCTTATCTTGAGTCTTCAATCTTCAATCTTGATTCTGGAATCTTCTTATCCATGCCGTAGATATAGAGAGTAAAAGGAAATTAAAACATATTTAAATTCTCTTTAAACTGACTTCTTTAGTCGGGCTGAGTTACACACCTTAAAACTCATCAAGCTGAGTCCTTCGAGAACAAACTTACCAATATCACAACCAATGTGATTATTCGAACACAGGAATAGCTTGGCAATCTGTGAATATCTTGATCACTTTGAACTGAAAAACAGTGATTCAAGAATCGTAACACATACGGTGAGGTGAGGTTTGGCTCTGCAACACTTAGTTGTTTTTGGTTCTGAGTCGTAGTCGTAGTCGTACCTCTAAACTTATAAGAAGATAAGTATTTATAATCATGTTGCTACGGGTCCTAACAAACTGGACTAATCCTAATTTGCTAACTAACTATCAGATAACTCGGAATCGTGAATCTTGAATCTTCTTATCTTGAGTCTTCAATCTTCAATCTTGATTCTGGAATCTTCTTATCCATGCTGTAGATATAAAGAGTAAAAGGAATTTAAAACATATTTAAATTCTCTTTAAACTGACTTCTTTAGTCGGGCTGAGTTACACACCTTTAAACTCATCAAGCTGAGTCCTTCGAGAACAAACTTACCAATATCACAACCAATGTGATTATTCGAACACACGAATAGCTTGGCAATCTGTGAATATCTTGTTCACTTTGAACTGAAAAAACAGTGATTCAAGAATCGTAACACATACGGTGAGGTGAGGTTTGGCTCTGCAACACTTAGTTGTTTTTGGTTCTGAGTCGTAGTCGTAGTCGTACCTCTAAACTTATAAGAAGATAAGTATTTATAATCATGTTGCTACGGTTCCTAACAAACTGGACTAATCCTAATTTGCAAACTAACTATCCGATAACTCGGAACCGTGAATCTTGAATCTTCTTATCTTGAGTCTTCAATCTTCAATCTTGATTCTGGAATCTTCTTATCCATGCCGTAGATATAGAGAGTAAAAGGAAATTAAAACATATTTAAATTCTCTTTAAACTGACTTCTTTAGTCGGGCTGAGTTACACACCTTAAAACTCATCAAGCTGAGTCCTTCGAGATCAAACTTACCAATATCACAACCAATGTGATTATTCGAACACACGAATAGCTTGGCAATCTGTGAATATCTTGATCACGTTGAACTGAAAAACAGTGATTCAAGAATCGTAACACATACGGCGAGGTGAGGTTTGGCTCTGCAACACTTAGTTGTTTTTGGTTCTGAGTCGTAGTCGTAGTCGTACCTCTAAACTTATAAGAAGATAAGTATTTATAATCATGTTGCTACGGTTCCTAACAAACTGGACTAATCCTAATTTGCAAACTAACTATCAGATAACTCGGAATCGTGAATCTTGAATCTTCTTATCTTGAGTCTTCAATCTTCAATCTTGATTCTGGAATCTTCTTATCCATGCCGTAGATATAGAGAGTAAAAGGAATTTAAAACATATTTAAATTCTCTTTAAACTGATTTCTTTAGTCGGGCTGAGTTACACACCTTAAAACTCATCAAGCTGAGTCCTTCGAGAACAAACTTACCAATATCACAACCAATGTGATTATTCGAACACAGGAATAGCTTGGCAATCTGTGAATATCTTGATCACTTTGAACTGAAAAACAGTGATTCAAGAATCGTAACACATACGGTGAGGTGAGGTTTGGCTCTGCAACACTTAGTTGTTTTTGGTTCTGAGTCGTAGTCGTAGTCGTACCTCTAAACTTATAACAAGATAAGTATTTATAATCATGTTGCTACGGGTCCTAACAAACTGGACTAATCCTAATTTGCTAACTAACTATCAGATAACTCGGAATCGTTAATCTTGAATCTTCTTATCTTGAGTCTTCAATCTTCAATCTTGATTCTGGAATCTTCTTATCCATGCCGTAGATATAAAGAGTAAAAGGAATTTAAAACATATTTAAATTCTCTTTAAACTGACTTCTTTAGTCGGGCTGAGTTACACACCTTTAAACTCATCAAGCTGAGTCCTTCGAGAACAAACTTACCAATATCACAACCAATGTGATTATTCGAACACACGAATAGCTTGGCAATCTGTGAATATCTTGTTCACTTTGAACTGAAAAAACAGTGATTCAAGAATCGTAACACATACGGTGAGGTGAGGTTTGGCTCTGCAACACTTAGTTGTTTTTGGTTCTGAGTCGTAGTCGTAGTCGTACCTCTAAACTTATAAGAAGATAAGTATTTATAATCATGTTGCTACGGTTCCTAACAAACTGGACTAATCCTAATTTGCAAACTAACTATCCGATAACTCGGAACCGTGAATCTTGAATCTTCTTATCTTGAGTCTTCAATCTTCAATCTTGATTCTGGAATCTTCTTATCCATGCCGTAGATATAGAGAGTAAAAGGAAATTAAAACATATTTAAATTCTCTTTAAACTGACTTCTTTAGTCGGGCTGAGTTACACACCTTAAAACTCATCAAGCTGAGTCCTTCGAGATCAAACTTACCAATATCACAACCAATGTGATTATTCGAACACACGAATAGCTTGGCAATCTGTGAATATCTTGATCACGTTGAACTGAAAAACAGTGATTCAAGAATCGTAACACATACGGCGAGGTGAGGTTTGGCTCTGCAACACTTAGTTGTTTTTGGTTCTGAGTCGTAGTCGTAGTCGTACCTCTAAACTTATAAGAAGATAAGTATTTATAATCATGTTGCTACGGTTCCTAACAAACTGGACTAATCCTAATTTGCAAACTAACTATCAGATAACTCGGAATCGTGAATCTTGAATCTTCTTATCTTGAGTCTTCAATCTTCAATCTTGATTCTGGAATCTTCTTATCCATGCCGTAGATATAGAGAGTAAAAGGAATTTAAAACATATTTAAATTCTCTTTAAACTGATTTCTTTAGTCGGGCTGAGTTACACACCTTAAAACTCATCAAGCTGAGTCCTTCGAGAACAAACTTACCAATATCACAACCAATGTGATTATTCGAACACAGGAATAGCTTGGCAATCTGTGAATATCTTGATCACTTTGAACTGAAAAACAGTGATTCAAGAATCGTAACACATACGGTGAGGTGAGGTTTGGCTCTGCAACACTTAGTTGTTTTTGGTTCTGAGTCGTAGTCGTAGTCGTACCTCTAAACTTATAACAAGATAAGTATTTATAATCATGTTGCTACGGGTCCTAACAAACTGGACTAATCCTAATTTGCTAACTAACTATCAGATAACTCGGAATCGTTAATCTTGAATCTTCTTATCTTGAGTCTTCAATCTTCAATCTTGATTCTGGAATCTTCTTATCCATGCCGTAGATATAAAGAGTAAAAGGAATTTAAAACATATTTAAATTCTCTTTAAACTGACTTCTTTAGTCGGGCTGAGTTACACACCTTAAAACTCATCAAGCTGAGTCCTTCGAGAACAAACTTACCAATATCACAACCAATGTGATTATTCGAACACACGAATAGCTTGGCAATCTGTGAATATCTTGTTCACTTTGAACTGAAAAACAGTGATTCAAGAATCGTAACACATACGGTGAGGTGAGGTTTGGCTCTGCAACACTTAGTTGTTTTTGGTTCTGAGTCGTAGTCGTAGTCGTACCTCTAAACTTATAAGAAGATAAGTATTTATAATCATGTTGCTACGGTTCCTAACAAACTGGACTAATCCTAATTTGCAAACTAACTATCCGATAACTCGGAATCGTGAATCTTGAATCTTCTTATCTTGAGTCTTCAATCTTCAATCTTGATTCTGGAATCTTCTTATCCATGCCGTAGATATAGAGAGTAAAAGGAAATTAAAACATATTTAAATTCTCTTTAAACTGACTTCTTTAGTCGGGCTGAGTTACACACCTTAAAACTCATCAAGCTGAGTCCTTCGAGAACAAACTTACCAATATCACAACCAATGTGATTATTCGAACACACGAATAGCTTGGCAATCTGTGAATATCTTGATCACGTTGAACTGAAAAACAGTGATTCAAGAATCGTAACACATACGGCGAGGTGAGGTTTGGCTCTGCAACACTTAGTTGTTTTTGGTTCTGAGTCGTAGTCGTAGTCGTACCTCTAAACTTATAAGAAGATAAGTATTTATAATCATGTTGCTACGGTTCCTAACAAACTGGACTAATCCTAATTTGCAAACTAACTATCAGATAACTCGGAATCGTGAATCATGAATCTTCTTATCTTGAGTCTTCAATCTTCAATCTTGATTCTGGAATCTTCTTATCCATGCCGTAGATATAGAGAGTAAAAGGAATTTAAAACATATTTAAATTCTCTTTAAACTGATTTCTTTAGTCGGGCTGAGTTACACACCTTAAAACTCATCAAGCTGAGTCCTTCGAGAACAAACTTACCAATATCACAACCAATGTGATTATTCGAACACAGGAATAGCTTGGCAATCTGTGAATATCTTGATCACTTTGAACTGAAAAACAGTGATTCAAGAATCGTAACACATACGGCGAGGTGAGGTTTGGCTCTGCAACACTTAGTTGTTTTTGGTTCTGAGTCGTAGTCGTAGTCGTACATCTAAACTTATAAGAAGATAAGTATTTATAATCATGTTGCTACGGTTCCTAACAAACTGGACTAATCCTAATTTGCAAACTAACTATCTGATAACTCGGAATCGTGAATCTTGAATCTTCTTATCTTGAGTCTTCAATCTTCAATCTTGATTCTGGAATCTTCTTATCCATGCCGTAGATATAGAGAGTAAAAGGAATTTAAACCATATTTAAATTCTCTTTAAACTGATTTCTTTAGTCGGGCTGAGTTATACACCTTAAAACTCATCAAGCTGAGTCCTTCGAGAACAAACTTACCAATATCACAACCAATGTGATTATTCGAACACATGAATAGCTTGGCAATCTGTGAATATCTTGATCACTTTGAACTGAAAAACAGTGATTCAAGAATCGTAACACATACGGTGAGGTGATGTTTGGCTCTGCAACACTTAGTTGTTTTTGGTTCTGAGTCGTAGTCGTAGTCATACCTCTAAACTTATAAGAAGATAAGTATTTATAATCATGTTGATACGGTTCCTAACAAACTGGACTAATCCTAATTTGCAAACTAACTATCAGATAACTCGGAATCGTGAATCTTGAATCTTCTTATCTTGAGTCTTCAATCTTCAATCTTGATTCTGGAATCTTCTTATCCATGCCGTAGATATAGAGAGTAAAAGGAATTTAAACCATATTTAAATTCTCTTTAAACTGATTTCTTTAGTCGGGCTGAGTTACACACCTTAAAACTCATCAAGCTGAGTCCTTCGAGAACAAACTTACCAATATCACAACCAATGTGATTATTCGAACAAACGAATAGCTTGGCAATCTGTGAATATCTTGATCACTTTGAACTGAAAAACAATGATTCAAGAATCGTAACACATACGGCGAGGTGAGGTTTTGCTCTGCAACACTTAGTTGTTTTTGGTTCTGAGTCGTAGTCGTAGTCGTACCTCTAAACTTATAAGAAGATAAGTATTTATAATCATGTTGCTACGGTTCCTAACAAACTGGACTAATCCTAATTTGCAAACTAACTATCAGATAACTCGGAATCGTGAATCTTGAATCTTCTTATCTTGAGTCTTCAATCTTCAATCTTGATTCTGGAATCTTCTTATCCATGCCGTAGATATAGAGAGTAAAAGGAATTTAAAACATATTTAAATTCTCTTTAAACTGATTTCTTTAGTCGGGCTGAGTTACACACCTTAAAACTCATCAAGCTGAGTCCTTCGAGAACAAACTTACCAATATCACAACCAATTTGATTATTCGAACACAGGAATAGCTTGGCAATCTGTGAATATCTTGATCACTTTGAACTGAAAAACAGTGATTCAAGAATCGTAACACATACGGCGAGGTGAGGTTTGGCTCTGCAACACTTAGTTGTTTTTGGTTCTGAGTCGTAGTCGTAGTCGTACCTCTAAACTTATAAGAAGATAAGTATTTATAATCATGTTGCTACGGTTCCTAACAAACTGGACTAATCCTAATTTGCAAACTAACTATCAGATAACTCGGAATCGTGAATCTTGAATCTTCTTATCTTGAGTCTTCAATCTTCAATCTTGATTCTGGAATCTTCTTATCCATGCCGTAGATATAGAGAGTAAAAGGAATTTAAAACATATTTAAATTCTCTTTAAACTGATTTCTTTAGTCGGGCTGAGTTACACACCTTAAAACTCATCAAGCTGAGTCCTTCGAGAACAAACTTACCAATATCACAACCAATTTGATTATTCGAACACACGAATAGCTTGGCAATCTGTGAATATCTTGATCACTTTGAACTGAAAAACAGTGATTCAAGAATCGTAACACATACGGCGAGGTGAGGTTTGGCTCTGCAACACTTAGTTGTTTTTGGTTCTGAGTCGTAGTCGTAGTCGTACCTCTAAACTTATAAGAAGATAAGTATTTATAATCATGTTGCTACGGTTCCTAACAAACTAGACTAATCCTAATTTGCAAACTAACTATCAGATAACTCGGAATCGTGAATCTTGAATCTTCTTATCTTGAGTCTTCAATCTTCAATCTTGATTCTGGAATCTTCTTATCCATGCCGTAGATATAGAGAGTAAAAGGAATTTAAACCATATTTAAATTCTCTTTAAACTGATTTCTTTAGTCGGGCTGAGTTACACACCTTAAAACTCATCAAGCTGAGTCCTTCGAGAACAAACTTACCAATATCACAACCAATGTGATTATTCGAACACATGAATAGCTTGGCAATCTGTGAATATCTTGATCACTTTGAACTGAAAAACAGTGATTCAAGAATCGTAACACATACGGTGAGGTGATGTTTGGCTCTGCAACACTTAGTTGTTTTTGGTTCTGAGTCGTAGTCGTAGTCGTACCTCTAAACTTATAAGACGATAAGTATTTATAATCATGTTGATACGGTTCCTAACAAACTGGACTAATCCTAATTTGCTAACTAACTATCAGATAACTCGGAATCGAGAATCTTGAATATTCTTATCTTGAGTTTTCAATCTTCAATCTTGATTCTGGAATCTTCTTATCCATGCCGTAGATATAGAGAGTAAAAGGAATTTAAAACATATTTAAATTCTCTTTAAACTGACTTCTTTAGTCGGGCTGAGTTACACACCTTAAAACTCATCAAGCTGAGTCCTTCGAGAACAAACTTACCAATATCACAACCAATGTGATTATTCGAACAAACGAATAGCTTGGCAATCTGTGAATATCTTGATCACTTTGAACTGAAAAACAATGATTCAAGAATCGTAACACATACGGCGAGGTGAGGTTTGGCTCTGCAACACTTAGTTGTTTTTGGTTCTGAGTCGTAGTCGTAGTCGTACCTCTAAACTTATAAGAAGATAAGTATTTATAATCATGTTGCTACGGTTCCTAACAAACTGGACTAATCCTAATTTGCAAACTAACTATCAGATAACTCGGAATCGTGAATCTTGAATCTTCTTATCTTGAGTCTTCAATCTTCAATCTTGATTCTGGAATCTTCTTATCCATGCCGTAGATATAGAGAGTAAAAGGAATTTAAAACATATTTAAATTCTCTTTAAACTGATTTATTTAGTCGGACTGAGTTACACACCTTAAAACTCATCAAGCTGAGTCCTTCGAGAACAAACTTACCAATATCACAACCAATGTGATTATTCGAACACAGGAATAGATTGGCAATCTGTGAATATCTTGATCACTTTGAACTGAAAAACAGTGATTCAAGAATCGTAAGACATACGGTGAGGTGAGGTTTGGCTCTGCAACACTTAGTTGTTTTTGGTTCTGAGTCGTAGTCGTAGTCGTACCTCTAAACTTATAAGAAGATAAGTATTTATAATCATGTTGCTACGGTTCCTAACAAACTGGACTAATCCTAATTTGCTAACTAACTATCAGATAACTCGGAATCGTGAATCTTGAATCTTCTTATCTTGAGTCTTTAATCTTCAATCTTGATTCTGGAATCTTCTTATCCATGCCGTAGTTATAGAGTGTAAAAGGAATTTAAAACATATTTAAATTCTCTTTAAACTGACTTCTTTAGTCGGGCTGAGTTACACACCTTAAAACTCATCAAGCTGAGTCATTCAAGAACAAACTTACCAATATCACAACCAATGTGATTATTCGAACACACGAATAGCTTGGCAATCTGTGAATATCTTGATCACTTTGAACTGAAAAACAGTGATTCAAGAATCGTAACACATACGGCGAGGTGAGGTTTGGCTCTGCAACACTTAGTTGTTTTTGGTTCTGAGCCGTAGTCGTAGTCGTACCTCTAAACTTATAAGAAGATAAGTATTTATAATCATGTTGCTACGGTTCCTAACAAACTGGACTAATCCTAATTTGCAAACTAACTATCAGATAACTCGGAATCGTGAATCTTGAATCTTCTTATCTTGAGTCTTCAATCTTCAATCTTGATTCTGGAATCTTCTTATCCATGCCGTAGATATAGAGAGTAAAAGGAATTTAAACCATATTTAAATTCTCTTTAAACTGATTTCTTTAGTCGGGCTGAGTTACACACCTTAAAACTCATCAAGCTGAGTCCTTCGAGAACAAACTTACCAATATCACAACCAATGTGATTATTCGAACACATGAATAGCTTGGCAATCTGTGAATATCTTGATCACTTTGAACTGAAAAACAGTGATTCAAGAATCGTAACACATACGGTGAGGTGATGTTTGGCTTTGCAACACTTAGTTGTTTTTGGTTCTGAGTCGTAGTCGTAGTCGTACCTCTAAACTTATAAGAAGATAAGTATTTATAATCATGTTGATACGGTTCCTAACAAACTGGACTAATCCTAATTTGCTAACTAACTATCAGATAACTCGGAATCGAGAATCTTGAATATTCTTATCTTGAGTTTTCAATCTTCAATCTTGATTCTGGAATCTTCTTATCAATGCCGTAGATATAGAGAGTAAAAGGAATTTAAAACATATTTAAATTCTCTTTAAACTGACTTCTTTAGTCGGGCTGAGTTACACACCTTAAAACTCATCAAGCTGAATCATTCGAGAACAAACTTACCAATATCACAACCAATGTGATTATTCGAACACACGAATAGCTTGGCAATCTGTGAATATCTTGATCACTTTGAACTGAAAAACAGTGATTCAAGAATCGTAACACATACGGCGAAGTGAGGTTTGGCTCTGCAACACTTAGTTGTTTTTGGTTCTGAGTCGTAGTCGTAGTCGTACCTCTAAACTTATAAGAAGATAAGTATTTATAATCATGTTGCTACGGTTCCTAACAAACTGGACTAATCCTAATTTGCAAACTAACTATCAGATAACTCGGAATCGTGAATCTTGAATCTTCTTATCTTGAGTCTTCAATCTTCAATCTTGATTCTGGAATCTTCTTATCCATGCCGTAGATATAGAGAGTAAAAGGAATTTAAAACATATTTAAAATCTCTTTAAACTGATTTCTTTAGTCGGGCTGAGTTACACACCTTAAAACTCATCAAGCTGAGTCCTTCGAGAACAAACTTACCAATATCACAACCAATGTGATTATTCGAACACACGAATAGCTTGGCAATCTGTGAATATCTTGATCACTTTGAACTGAAAAACAGTGATTCAAGAATCGTAACACATACGGCGAGGTGAGGTTTGGCTCTGCAACACTTAGTTGTTTTTGGTTCTGAGCCGTAGTCGTAGTCGTACCTCTAAACTTATAAGAAGATAAGTATTTATAATCATGTTGCTACGGTTCCTAACAAACTGGACTAATCCTAATTTGCAAACTAACTATCAGATAACTCGGAATCGTGAATCTTGAATCTTCTTATCTTGAGTCTTCAATCTTCAATCTTGATTCTGGAATCTTCTTATCCATGCCGTAGTTATAGAGAGTAAAAGGAATTTAAAACATATTTAAATTCTCTTTAAACTGACTTCTTTAGTCGGGCTGAGTTACACACCTTAAAACTCATCAAGCTGAGTCATTCGAGAACAAACTTACCAATATCACAACCAATGTGATTATTCGAACACACGAATAGCTTGGCAATCTGTGAATATCTTGATCACTTTGAACTGAAAAACAGTGATTCAAGAATCGTAACACATACGGCGAGGTGAGGTTTGGCTCTGCAACACTTAGTTGTTTTTGGTTCTGAGCCGTAGTCGTAGTCGTACCTCTAAACTTATAAGAAGATAAGTATTTATAATCATGTTGCTACGGTTCCTAACAAACTGGACTAATCCTAATTTGCAAACTAACTATCAGATAACTCGGAATCGTGAATCTTGAATCTTCTTATCTTGAGTCTTCAATCTTCAATCTTGATTCTGGAATCTTCTTATCCATGCCGTAGATATAGAGAGTAAAAGGAATTTAAACCATATTTAAATTCTCTTTAAACTGATTTCTTTAGTCGGGCTGAGTTACACACCTTAAAACTCATCAAGCTGAGTCCTTCTAGAATAAACTTACCAATATCACAACCAATGTGATTATTCGAACACATGAATAGCTTGGCAATCTGTGAATATCTTGATCACTTTGAACTGAAAAACAGTGATTCAAGAATCGTAACACATACGGTGAGGTGATGTTTGGCTTTGCAACACTTAGTTGTTTTTGGTTCTGAGTCGTAGTCGTAGTCGTACCTCTAAACTTATAAGAAGATAAGTATTTATAATCATGTTGATACGGTTCCTAACAAACTGGACTAATCCTAATTTGCTAACTAACTATCAGATAACTCGGAATCGAGAATCTTGAATATTCTTATCTTGAGTTTTCAATCTTCAATCTTGATTCTGGAATCTTCTTATCAATGCCGTAGATATAGAGAGTAAAAGGAATTTAAAACATATTTAAATTCTCTTTAAACTGACTTCTTTAGTCGGGCTGAGTTACACACCTTAAAACTCATAAAGCTGAATCATTCGAGAACAAACTTACCAATATCACAACCAATGTGATTATTCGAACACACGAATAGCTTGGCAATCTGTGAATATCTTGATCACTTTGAACTGAAAAACAGTGATTCAAGAATCGTAACACATACGGCGAAGTGAGGTTTGGCTCTGCAACACTTAGTTGTTTTTGGTTCTGAGTCGTAGTCGTAGTCGTACCTCTAAACTTATAAGAAGATAAGTATTTATAATCATGTTGCTACGGTTCCTAACAAACTGGACTAATCCTAATTTGCAAACTAACTATCAGATAACTCGGAATCGTGAATCTTGAATCTTCTTATCTTGAGTCTTCAATCTTCAATTTTGATTCTGGAATCTTCTTATCCATGCCGTAGATATAGAGAGTAAAGGGAATTTAAAAAATATTTAAATTCTCTTTAAACTGATTTCTTTAGTCGGGCTGAGTTACACACCTTAAAACTCATCAAGCTGAGTCCTTCGAGAACAAACTTACCAATATCACAACCAATGTGATTATTCGAACACATGAATAGCTTGGCAATCTGTGAATATCTCGATCACTTTGAACTGAAAAACAGTGATTCAAGAATCGTAACACATACGGTGAGGTGAGGTTTGGCTCTGCAAAACTTAGTTGTTTTTGGTTCTGAGTCGTAGTCGTAGTCGTACCTCTAAACTTATGAGAAGATAAGTATTTATAATCATGTTGCTACGGTTCCTAACAAACTAGACTAATCCTAATTTGCTAACTAACTATCAGATAACTCGGAATCGTGAATCTTGAATATTCTTATCTTGAGTTTTCAATCTCCAATCTTGATTCTGGAATCTTCTTATCCATGCCGTAGATAATATAGAGAGTAAAAGGAATTTAAAACATATTTAAATTCTCTTTAAACTGACTTCTTTAGTCGGGCTGAGTTACACACCTTAAAACTCATCAAGCTGAGTCCTTCGAGAACAAACTTACCAATATCACAACCAATGTTATTATTCGAACACACGAATAGCTTGGCAATCTGTGAATATCTTGATCACTTTGAACTGAAAAACAGTGATTCAAGAATCGTAACACATACGGCGAGGTGAGGTTTGGCTCTGCAACACTTAGTTGTTTTTGGTTCTGAGTCGTAGTCGTAGTCGTACCTCTAAACTTATAAGAAGATAAGTATTTATAAGCATGTTGCTACGGTTCCTAACAAACTGGACTAATCCTAATTTGCAAACTAACTATCAGATAACTCGGAATCGTGAATCTTGAATCTTCTTATCTTGAGTCTTCAATCTTCAATTTTGATTCTGGAATCTTCTTATCCATGCCGTAGATATAGAGAGTAAAGGGAATTTAAAAAATATTTAAATTCTCTTTAAACTGATTTCTTTAGTCGGGCTGAGTTACACACCTTAAAACTCATCAAACTGAGTCCTTCGAGAACAAACTTACCAATATCACAACCAATGTGATTATTCGAACACATGAATAGCTTGGCAATCTGTGAATATCTCGATCACTTTGAACTGAAAAACAGTGATTCAAGAATCGTAACACATACGGTGAGGTGAGGTTTGGCTCTGCAAAACTAAGTTGTTTTTGGTTCTGAGTCGTAGTCGTAGTCGTACCTCTAAACTTATGAGAAGATAAGTATTTATAATCATGTTGATACGGTTCCTAACAAACTGGACTAATCCTAATTTGCTAACTAACTATCAGATAACTCGGAATCGTGAATCTTGAATATTCTTATCTTGAGTTTTCAATCTCCAATCTTGATTCTGGAATCTTCTTATCCATGCCGTAGATAATATAGAGAGTAAAAGGAATTTAAAACATATTTAAATTCTCTTTAAACTGACTTCTTTAGTCGGGCTGAGTTACACACCTTAAAACTCATCAAGCTGAGTCCTTCGAGAACAAACTTACCAATATCACAACCAATGTTATTATTCGAACACACGAATAGCTTGGCAATCTGTGAATATCTTGATCACGTTGAACTGAAAAACAGTGATTCAAGAATCGTAACACATACGGCGAGGTGAGGTTTGGCTCTGCAACACTTAGTTGTTTTTGGTTCTGAGTCGTAGTCGTAGTCGTACCTCTAAACTTATAAGAAGATAAGTATTTATAATCATGTTGCTACGGTTCCTAACAAACTGGACTAATCCTAATTTGCAAACTAACTATCAGATAACTCGGAATCGTGAATCTTGAATCTTCTTATCTTGAGTCTTCAATCTTCAATCTTGATTCTGGAATCTTCTTATCCATGCCGTAGATATAGAGAGTAAAAGGAATTTAAAACATATTTAAATTCTCTTTAAACTGATTTCTTTAGTCGGGCTGAGTTACACACCTTAAAACTCATCAAGCTGAGTCCTTCGAGAACAAACTTACCAATATCACAACTAATGTGATTATTCGAACACATGAATAGCTTGGCAATCTGTGAATATCTCGATCACTTTGAACTGAAAAACAGTGATTCAAGAATCGTAACACATACGGTGAGGTGAGGTTTGGCTCTGCAAAACTTAGTTGTTTTTGGTTCTGAGTCGTAGTCGTAGTCGTACCTCTAAACTTATGAGAAGATAAGTATTTATAATCATGTTGATACGGTTCCTAACAAACTGGACTAATCCTAATTTGCTAACTAACTATCAGATAACTCGGAATCGAGAATCTTGAATATTCTTATCTTGAGTTTTCAATCTTCAATCTTGATTCTGGAATCTTCTTATCCATGCCGTAGATATAGAGAGTAAAAGGAATTTAAAACATATTTAAATTCTCTTTAAACTAACTTCTTTAGTCGGGCTGAGTTACACACCTTAAAACTCATCAAGCTGAATCATTCGAGAACAAACTTACCAATATCACAACCAATGTGATTATTCGAACACACGAATAGCTTGGCAATCTGTGAATATCTTGATCACTTTGAACTGAAAAACAGTGATTCAAGAATCGTAACACATACGGCGAAGTGAGGTTTGGCTCTGCAACACTTAGTTGTTTTTGGTTCTGAGTCGTAGTCGTAGTCGTACCTCTAAACTTATAAGAAGATAAGTATTTATAATCATGTTGCTACGGTTCCTAACAAACTGGACTAATCCTAATTTGCAAACTAACTATCAGATAACTCGGAATCGTGAATCTTGAATCTTCTTATCTTGAGTCTTCAATCTTCAATCTTGATTCTGGAATCTTCTTATCCATGCCGTAGATATAGAGAGTAAAAGGAATTTAAAACATATTTAAAATCTCTTTAAACTGATTTCTTTAGTCGGGCTGAGTTACACACCTTAAAACTCATCAAGCTGAGTCCTTCGAGAACAAACTTACCAATATCACAACCAATGTGATTATTCGAACACAGGAATAGATTGGCAATCTGTGAATATCTTGATCACTTTGAACTGAAAAACAGTGATTCAAGAATCGTAACACATACGGTGAGGTGAGGTTTGGCTCTGCAACACTTAGTTGTTTTTGGTTCTGAGTCGTAGTCGTAGTCGTACCTCTAAACTTATAAGAAGATAAGTATTTATAATCATGTTGCTAAGGTTCCTAACAAACTAGACTAATCCTAATTTGCTAACTAACTATCAGATAACTCGGAATCGTGAATCTTGAATCTTCTTATCTTGAGTCTTTAATCTTCAATCTTGATTCTGGAATCTTCTTATCCATGCCGTAGATATAGAGAGTAAAAGGAATTTAAAACATATTTAAATTCTCTTTAAACTGACTTCTTTAGTCGGGCTGAGTTACACACCTTAAAACTCATCAAGCTGAATCATTCGAGAACAAACTTACCAATATCACAACTAATGTGATTATTCGAACACATGAATAGCTTGGCAATCTGTGAATATCTCGATCACTTTGAACTGAAAAACAGTGATTCAAGAATCGTAACACATACGGTGAGGTGAGGTTTGGCTCTGCAAAACTTAGTTGTTTTTGGTTCTGAGTCGTAGTCGTAGTCGTACCTCTAAACTTATGAGAAGATAAGTATTTATAATCATGTTGATACGGTTCCTAACAAACTGGACTAATCCTAATTTGCAAACTAACTATCAGATAACTCGGAATCGTGAATCTTGAATCTTCTTATCTTGAGTCTTCAATCTTCAATCTTGATTCTGGAATCTTCTTATCCATGCCGTAGATATAGAGAATAAAAGGAATTTAAAACATATTTAAATTCTCTTTAAACTGATTTCTTTAGTCGGGCTGAGTTACACACCTTAAAACTCATCAAGCTGAGTCCTTCGAGAACAAACTTACCAATATCACAACTAATGTGATTATTCGAACACACGAATAGCTTGGCAATCTGTGAATATCTTGATCACTTTGAACTGAAAAACAGTGATTCAAGAATCGTAACACATACGGCGAGGTGAGGTTTGGCTCTGCAACACTTAGTTGTTTTTGGTTCTGAGTCGTAGTCGTAGTCGTACCTCTAAACTTATAAGAAGATAAGTATTTATAATCATGTTGCTACCTTTCCTAACAAACTGGACTAATCCTAATTTGCAAACTAACTATCAGATAACTCGGAATCGTGAATCTTGAATCTTCTTATCTTGAGTCTTCAATCTTCAATCTTGATTCTGGAATCTTCTTATCCATGTCGTAGATATAGAGAGTAAAAGGAATTTAAAACATATTTAAAATCTCTTTAAACTGATTTCTTTAGTCTGGCTGAGTTACACACCTTAAAACTCATCAAGCTGAGTCCTTCGAGAACAAACTTACCAATATCACAACCAATGTGATTATTCGAACACAGGAATAGATTGGCAATCTGTGAATATCTTGATCACTTTGAACTGAAAAACAGTGATTCAAGAATCGTAACACATACGGTGAGGTGAGGTTTGGCTCTGCAACACTTAGTTGTTTTTGGTTCTGAGTCGTAGTCGTAGTCGTACCTCTAAACTTATAAGAAGATAAGTATTTATAATCATGTTGCTACGGTTCCTAACAAACTAGACTAATCCTAATTTGCTAACTAACTATCAGATAACTCGGAATCGTGAATCTTGAATCTTCTTATCTTGAGTCTTTAATCTTCAATCTTGATTCTGGAATCTTCTTATCCATGCCGTAGATATAGAGAGTAAAAGGAATTTAAAACATATTTAAATTCTCTTTAAACTGACTTCTTTAGTCGGGCTGAGTTACACACCTTAAAACTCATCAAGCTGAGTCCTTCGAGAACAAACTTACCAATATCACAACCAATGTGATTATTCGAACACATGAATAGCTTGGCAATCTGTGAATATCTCGATCACTTTGAACTGAAAAACAGTGATTCAAGAATCGTAACACATACGGTGAGGTGAGGTTTGGCTCTGCAAAACTTAGTTGTTTTTGGTTCTGAGTCGTAGTCGTACTCGTACCTCTAAACTTATGAGAAGATAAGTATTTATAATCATGTTGATACGGTTCCTAACAAACTGGACTAATCCTAATTTGCAAACTAACTATCAGATAACTCGGAATCGTGAATCTTGAATCTTCTTATCTTGAGTCTTCAATCTTCAATCTTGATTCTGGAATCTTCTTATCCATGCCGTAGATATAGAGAGTAAAAGGAATTTAAAAAATATTTAAATTCTCTTTAAACTGATTTCTTTAGTCGGGCTGAGTTACACACCTTAAAACTCATCAAACTGAGTCCTTCGAGAACAAACTTACCAATATCACAACCAATGTGATTATTAGAACACATGAATAGCTTGGCAATCTGTGAATATCTTGATCACTTTGAACTGAAAAACAGTGATTCAAGAATCGTAACACATACGGTGAGGTGAGGTTTGGCTCTGCAACACTTAGTTGTTTTTGGTTCTGAGTCGTGGTCGTAGTCGTACCTCTAAACTTATAAGAAGATAAGAATTTATAATCATGTTGCTACGGTTCCTAACAAACTAGACTAATCCTAATTTGCTAACTAACTATCAGATAACTCGGAATCGTGAATCTTGAATCTTCTTATCTTGAGTCTTTAATCTTCAATCTTGATTCTGGAATCTTCTTATCCATGCCGTAGATATAGAGAGTAAAAGGAATTTAAAACATATTTAAATTCTCTTTAAACTGACTTCTTTAGTCGGGCTGAGTTACACACCTTAAAACTCATCAAGCTGAGTCCTTCGAGAACAAACTTACCAATATCACAACCAATGTGATTATTCGAACACACGAATAGCTTGGCAATCTGTGAATATCTTGATCACTTTGAACTGAAAAACAGTGATTCAAGAATCGTAACACATACGGCGAGGTGAGGTTTGGCTCTGCAACACTTAGTTGTTTTTGGTTCTGAGTCGTAGTCGTAGTCGTACCTCTAAACTTATAAGAAGATAAGTATTTATAATCATGTTGCTACGGTTCCTAACAAACTGGACTAATCCTAATTTGCAAACTAACTATCAGATAACTCGGAATCGTGAATCTTGAATCTTCTTATCTTGAGTCTTCAATCTTCAATCTTGATTCTGGAATCTTCTTATCCATGCCGTAGATATAGAGAGTAAAAGGAATTTAAAAAATATTTAAATTCTCTTTAAACTGATTTCTTTAGTCGGGCTGAGTTACACACCTTAAAACTCATCAAACTGAGTCCTTCGAGAACAAACTTACCAATATCACAACCAATGTGATTATTCGAACACATGAATAGCTTGGCAATCTGTGAATATCTCGATCACTTTGAACTGAAAAACAGTGATTCAAGAATCGTAACACATACGGTGAGGTGAGGTTTGGCTCTGCAAAACTTAGTTGTTTTTGGTTCTGAGTCGTAGTCGTAGTCGTACCTCTAACTTATAAGAAGATAAGTATTTATAATCATGTTGATACGTTTCCTAACAAACTGGACTAATCCTAATTTGCTAACTAACTATCAGATAACTCGGAATCGTGAATCTTGAATATTCTTATCTTGAGTTTTCAATCTCCAATCTTGATTCTGGAATCTTCTTATCCATGCCGTAGATATAGAGAGTAAAAGGAATTTAAAACATATTAAATTCTCTTTAAACTGACTTCTTTAGTCGGGTTGAGTTACACACCTTAAAACTCATCAAGCTGAGTCCTTCGAGAACAAACTTACCAATATCACAACCAATGTTATTATTCGAACACACGAATAGCTTGGCAATCTGTGAATATCTTGATGACGTTGAACTGAAAAACAGTGATTCAAGAATCGTAACACATACGGCGAGGTGAGGTTTGGCTCTGCAACACTTAGTTGTTTTTGGTTCTGAGTCGTAGTCGTAGTCGTACCTCTAAACTTATGAGAAGATAAGTATTTATAATCATGTTGCTACGGTTCCTAACAAACTGGACTAATCCTAATTTGCAAACTAACTATCAGATAACTCGGAATCGTGAATCTTGAATCTTCTTATCTTGAGTCTTCAATCTTCAATCTTGATTCTGGAATCTTCTTATCCATGCCGTAGATATAGAGAATAAAAGGAATTTAAAACATATTTAAATTCTCTTTAAACTGATTTCTTTAGTCGGGCTGAGTTACACACCTTAAAACTCATCAAGCTGAGTCCTTCGAGAACAAACTTACCAATATCACAACTAATGTGATTATTCGAACACATGAATAGCTTGGCAATCTGTGAATATCTTGATCACTTAGAACTGAAAAACAGTGATTCAAGAATCGTAACACATACGGCGAGGTGAGGTTTGGCTCTGCAACACTTAGTTGTTTTTGGTTCTGAGTCGTAGTCGTAGTCGTACCTCTAACTTATAAGAAGATAAGTATTTATAATCATGTTGCTACGGTTCCTAACAAACTGGACTAATCCTAATTTGCAAACTAACTATCAGATAACTCGGAATCGTGAATCTTGAATCTTCTTATCTTGAGTCTTCAATCTTCAATCTTGATTCTGGAATCTTCTTATCCATGCCGTAGATATAGAGAGTAAAAGGAATTTAAAAAATATTTAAATTCTCTTTAAACTGATTTCTTTAGTCGGGCTGAGTTACACACCTTAAAACTCATCAAACTGAGTCCTTCGAGAACAAACTTACCAATATCACAACCAATGTGATTATTAGAACACATGAATAGCTTGGCAATCTGTGAATATCTTGATCACTTTGAACTGAAAAACAGTGATTCAAGAATCGTAACACATACGGTGAGGTGAGGTTTGGCTCTGCAACACTTAGTTGTTTTTGGTTCTGAGTCGTGGTCGTAGTCGTACCTCTAAACTTATAAGAAGATAAGAATTTATAATCATGTTGCTACGGTTCCTAACAAACTAGACTAATCCTAATTTGCTAACTAACTATCAGATAACTCGGAATCGTGAATCTTGAATCTTCTTATCTTGAGTCTTTAATCTTCAATCTTGATTCTGGAATCTTCTTATCCATGCCGTAGATATAGAGAGTAAAAGGAATTTAAAACATATTTAAATTCTCTTTAAACTGACTTCTTTAGTCGGGCTGAGTTACACACCTTAAAACTCATCAAGCTGAGTCCTTCGAGAACAAACTTACCAATATCACAACCAATGTGATTATTCGAACACACGAATAGCTTGGCAATCTGTGAATATCTTGATCACTTTGAACTGAAAAACAGTGATTCAAGAATCGTAACACATACGGCGAGGTGAGGTTTGGCTCTGCAACACTTAGTTGTTTTTGGTTCTGAGTCGTAGTCGTAGTCATACCTCTAAACTTATAAGAAGATAAGTATTTATAATCATGTTGCTACGGTTCCTAACAAACTGGACTAATCCTAATTTGCAAACTAACTATCAGATAACTCGGAATCGTGAATCTTGAATCTTCTTATCTTGAGTCTTCAATCTTCAATCTTGATTCTGGAATCTTCTTATCCATGCCGTAGATATAGAGAGTAAAAGGAATTTAAAAAATATTTAAATTCTCTTTAAACTGATTTCTTTAGTCGGGCTGAGTTACACACCTTAAAACTCATCAAACTGAGTCCTTCGAGAACAAACTTACCAATATCACAACCAATGTGATTATTCGAACACATGAATAGCTTGGCAATCTGTGAATATCTCGATCACTTTGAACTGAAAAACAGTGATTCAAGAATCGTAACACATACGGTGAGGTGAGGTTTGGCTCTGCAAAACTTAGTTGTTTTTGGTTCTGAGTCGTAGTCGTAGTCGTACCTCTAAACTTATGAGAAGATAAGTATTTATAATCATGTTGATACGGTTCCTAACAAACTGGACTAATCCTAATTTGCTAACTAACTATCAGATAACTCGGAATCGTGAATCTTGAATATTCTTATCTTGAGTTTTCAATCTCCAATCTTGATTCTGGAATCTTCTTATCCATGCCGTAGATATAGAGAGTAAAAGGAATTTAAAACATATTAAATTCTCTTTAAACTGACTTCTTTAGTCGGGCTGAGTTACACACCTTAAAACTCATCAAGCTGAGTCCTTCGAGAACAAACTTACCAATATCACAACCAATGTTATTATTCGAACACACGAATAGCTTGGCAATCTGTGAATATCTTGATCACGTTGAACTGAAAAACAGTGATTCAAGAATCGTAACACATACGGCGAGGTGAGGTTTGGCTCTGCAACACTTAGTTGTTTTTGGTTCTGAGTCGTAGTCGTAGTCGTACCTCTAAACTTATAAGAAGATAAGTATTTATAATCATGTTGCTACGGTTCCTAACAAACTGGACTAATCCTAATTTGCAAACTAACTATCAGATAACTCGGAATCGTGAATCTTGAATCTTCTTATCTTGAGTCTTCAATCTTCAATCTTGATTCTGGAATCTTCTTATCCATGCCGTAGATATAGAGAATAAAAGGAATTTAAAACATATTTAAATTCTCTTTAAACTGATTTCTTTAGTCGGGCTGAGTTACACACCTTAAAACTTATCAAGCTGAGTCCTTCGAGAACAAACTTACCAATATCACAACTAATGTGATTATTCGAACACACGAATAGCTTGGCAATCTGTGAATATCTTGATCACTTTGAACTGAAAAACAGTGATTCAAGAATCGTAACACATACGGCGAGGTGAGGTTTGGCTCTGCAACACTTAGTTGTTTTTGGTTCTGAGTCGTAGTCGTAGTCATACCTCTAAACTTATAAGAAGATAAGTATTTATAATCATGTTGCTACGGTTCCTAACAAACTGGACTAATCCTAATTTGCAAACTAACTATCAGATAACTCGGAATCGTGAATCTTGAATCTTCTTATCTTGAGTCTTCAATCTTCAATCTTGATTCTGGAATCTTCTTATCCATGCCGTAGATATAGAGAGTAAAAGGAATTTAAAAAATATTTAAATTCTCTTTAAACTGATTTCTTTAGTCGGGCTGAGTTACACACCTTAAAACTCATCAAACTGAGTCCTTCAAGAACAAACTTACCAATATCACAACCAATGTGATTATTCGAACACATGAATAGCTTGGCAATCTGTGAATATCTCGATCACTTTGAACTGAAAAACAGTGATTCAAGAATCGTAACACATACGGTGAGGTGAGGTTTGGCTCTGCAAAACTTAGTTGTTTTTGGTTCTGAGTCGTAGTCGTAGTCGTACCTCTAAACTTATAAGAAGATAAGTATTTATAATCATGTTGATACGGTTCCTAACAAACTGGACTAATCCTAATTTGCTAACTAACTATCAGATAACTCGGAATCGTGAATCTTGAATATTCTTATCTTGAGTTTTCAATCTCCAATCTTGATTCTGGAATCTTCTTATCCATGCCGTAGATATAGAGAGTAAAAGGAATTTAAAACATATTAAATTCTCTTTAAACTGACTTCTTTAGTCGGGCTGAGTTACACACCTTAAAACTCATCAAGCTGAGTCCTTCGAGAACAAACTTACCAATATCACAACCAATGTTATTATTCGAACACACGAATAGCTTGGCAATCTGTGAATATCTTGATCACGTTGAACTGAAAAACAGTGATTCAAGAATCGTAACACATACGGCGAGGTGAGGTTTGGCTCTGCAACACTTAGTTGTTTTTGGTTCTGAGTCGTAGTCGTAGTCGTACCTCTAAACTTATAAGAAGATAAGTATTTATAATCATGTTGCTACGGTTCCTAACAAACTGGACTAATCCTAATTTGCAAACTAACTATCAGATAACTCGGAATCGTGAATCTTGAATCTTCTTATCTTGAGTCTTCAATCTTCAATCTTGATTCTGGAATCTTCTTATCCATGCCGTAGATATAGAGAATAAAAGGAATTTAAAACATATTTAAATTCTCTTTAAACTGATTTCTTTAGTCGGGCTGAGTTACACACCTTAAAACTCATCAAGCTGAGTCCTTCGAGAACAAACTTACCAATATCACAACTAATGTGATTATTCGAACACATGAATAGCTTGGCAATCTGTGAATATCTTGATCACTTAGAACTGAAAAACAGTGATTCAAGAATCGTAACACATACGGTGAGGTGAGGTTTGGCTCTGCAACACTTAGTTGTTTTTGGTTATGAGTCGTAGACGTAGTCGTACCTCTAACTTATAAGAAGATAAGTATTTATAATCATGTTGATACGGTTCCTAACAAACTGGACTAATCCTAATTTGCTAACTAACTATCAGATAACTCGGAATCGTGAATCTTGAATATTCTTATCTTGAGTTTTCAATCTTCAATCTTGATTCTGGAATCTTCTTATCCATGCCGTAGATATAGAGAGTAAAAGGAATTTAAAACATATTTAAATTCTCTTTAAACTGACTTCTTTAGTCGGGCTGAGTTACACACCTTAAAACTCATCAAGCTGAGTCCTTCGAGAACAAACTTACCAATATCACAACCAATGTGATTATTCGAACACACGAATAGCTTGGCAATCTGTGAATATCTTGATCACTTTGAACTGAAAAACAGTGATTCAAGAATCGTAACACATACGGCGAGGTGAGGTTTAGCTCTGCAACACTTAGTTGTTTTTGGTTCTGAGTCGTAGTCGTAGTCGTACCTCTAAACTTATAAGAAGATAAGTATTTATAATCATGTTGCTACGGTTCCTAACAAACTGGACTAATCCTAATTTGCAAACTAACTATCAGATAACTCGGAATCGTGAATCTTGAATCTTCTTATCTTGAGTCTTCAATCTTCAATCTTGATTCTGGAATCTTCTTATCCATGCCGTAGATATAGAGAGTAAAAGGAATTTAAAACATATTTAAATTCTCTTTAAACTGATTTCTTTAGTCGGGCTGAGTTACACACCTTAAAACTCATCAAGCTGAGTCCTTCGAGAACAAACTTACCAATATCACAACTAATGTGATTATTCGAACACATGAATAGCTTGGCAATCTGTGAATATCTTGATCACTTTGAACTGAAAAACAGTGATTCAAGAATAGTAACACATACGGTGAGGTGAGGTTTGGCTCTGCAACACTTAGTTGTTTTTGGTTATGAGTCGTAGTCGTAGTCGTACCTCTAACTTATAAGAAGATAAGTATTTATAATCATGTTGATACGGTTCCTAACAAACTGGACTAATCCTAATTTGCTAACTAACTATCAGATAACTCGGAATCGTGAATCTTGAATATTCTTATCTTGAGTTTTCAATCTTCAATCTTGATTCTGGAATCTTCTTATCCATGCCGTAGATATAGAGAGTAAAAGGAATTTAAAACATATTTAAATTCTCTTTAAACTGACTTCTTTAGTCGGGCTGAGTTACACACCTTAAAACTCCTCAAGCTGAGTCCTTCGAGAACAAACTTACCAATATCACAACCAATGTGATTATTCGAACACATGAATAGCTTGGCAATCTGTGAATATCTTGATCACTTTGAACTGAAAAACAGTGATTCAAGAATCGTAACACATACGGCGAGGTGAGGTTTAGCTCTGCAACACTTAGTTGTTTTTGGTTCTGAGTCGTAGTCGTAGTCGTACCTCTAAACTTATAAGAAGATAAGTATTTATAATCATGTTGCTACGGTTCCTAACAAACTGGACTAATCCTAATTTGCAAACTAACTATCAGATAACTCGGAATCGTGAATCTTGAAAATTCTTATCTTGAGTTTTCAATCTTCAATCTTGATTCTGGAATCTTCTTATCCATGCCGTAGATATAGAGAGTAAAAGGAATTTAAAACATATTTAAATTATCTTAAAACTGACTTCTTTAGTCGGGCTGAGTTACACACCTTAAAACTCATCAAGCTGAGTCCTTCGAGAACAAACTTACCAATATCACAACCAATGTTATTATTCGAACACACGAATAGCTTGGCAATCTGTGAATATCTTGATCACGTTGAACTGAAAAACAGTGATTCAAGAATCGTAACACATACGGCGAGGTGAGGTTTGGCTCTGCAACACTTAGTTGTTTTTGGTTCTGAGTCGTAGTCGTAGTCGTACCTCTAAACTTATAAGAAGATAAGTATTTATAATCATGTTGCTACGGTTCCTAACAAACTGGACTAATCCTAATTTGCAAACTAACTATCAGATAACTCGGAATCGTGAATCTTGAATCTTCTTATCTTGAGTCTTCAATCTTCAATCTTGATTCTGGAATCTTCTTATCCATGCCGTAGATATAGAGAATAAAAGGAATTTAAAACATATTTAAATTCTCTTTAAACTGATTTCTTTAGTCGGGCTGAGTTACACACCTTAAAACTCATCAAGCTGAGTCCTTCGAGAACAAACTTACCAATATCACAACTAATGTGATTATTCGAACACATGAATAGCTTGGCAATCTGTGAATATCTTGATCACTTAGAACTGAAAAACAGTGATTCAAGAATCGTAACACATACGGTGAGGTGAGGTTTGGCTCTGCAACACTTAGTTGTTTTTGGTTATGAGTCGTAGACGTAGTCGTACCTCTAACTTATAAGAAGATACGTATTTATAATCATGTTGATACGGTTCCTAACAAACTGGACTAATCCTAATTTGCTAACTAACTATCAGATAACTCGGAATCGTGAATCTTGAATATTCTTATCTTGAGTTTTCAATCTTCAATCTTGATTCTGGAATCTTCTTATCCATGCCGTAGATATAGAGAGTAAAAGGAATTTAAAACATATTTAAATTCTCTTTAAAATGACTTCTTTAGTCGGGCTGAGTTACACACCTTAAAACTCATCAAGCTGAGTCCTTCGAGAACAAACTTACCAATATCACAACCAATGTGATTATTCGAACACACGAATAGCTTGGCAATCTGTGAATATCTTGATCACTTTGAACTGAAAAACAGTGATTCAAGAATCGTAACACATACGGCGAGGTGAGGTTTAGCTCTGCAACACTTAGTTGTTTTTGGTTCTGAGTCGTAGTCGTAGTCGTACCTCTAAACTTATAAGAAGATAAGTATTTATAATCATGTTGCTACGGTTCCTAACAAACTGGACTAATCCTAATTTGCAAACTAACTATCAGATAACTCGGAATCGTGAATCTTGAATCTTCTTATCTTGAGTCTTCAATCTTCAATCTTGATTCTGGAATCTTCTTATCCATGCCGTAGATATAGAGAGTAAAAGGAATTTAAAACATATTTAAATTCTCTTTAAACTGATTTCTTTAGTCGGGCTGAGTTACACACCTTAAAACTCATCAAGCTGAGTCCTTCGAGAACAAACTTACCAATATCACAACTAATGTGATTATTCGAACACATGAATAGCTTGGCAATCTGTGAATATCTTGATCACTTTGAACTGAAAAACAGTGATTCAAGAATAGTAACACATACGGTGAGGTGAGGTTTGGCTCTGCAACACTTAGTTGTTTTTGGTTATGAGTCGTAGTCGTAGTCGTACCTCTAACTTATAAGAAGATAAGTATTTATAATCATGTTGATACGGTTCCTAACAAACTGGACTAATCCTAATTTGCTAACTAACTATCAGATAACTCGGAATCGTGAATCTTGAATATTCTTATCTTGAGTTTTCAATCTTCAATCTTGATTCTGGAATCTTCTTATCCATGCCGTAGATATAGAGAGTAAAAGGAATTTAAAACATATTTAAATTCTCTTTAAACTGACTTCTTTAGTCGGGCTGAGTTACACACCTTAAAACTCCTCAAGCTGAGTCCTTCGAGAACAAACTTACCAATATCACAACCAATGTGATTATTCGAACACATGAATAGCTTGGCAATCTGTGAATATCTTGATCACTTTGAACTGAAAAACAGTGATTCAAGAATCGTAACACATACGGTGAGGTGAGGTTTGGCTCTGCAACACTTAGTTGTTTTTGGTTCTGAGTCGTAGTCGTAGTCGTACCTCTAAACTTATAAGAAGATAAGTATTTATAATCATGTTGATACGGTTCCTAACAAACTGGACTAATCCTAATTTGCTAACTAACTATCAGATAACTCGGAATCGTGAATCTTGAAAATTCTTATCTTGAGTTTTCAATCTTCAATCTTGATTCTGGAATCTTCTTATCCATGCCGTAGATATAGAGAGTAAAAGGAATTTAAAACATATTTAAATTCTCTTTAAACTGACTTCTTTAGTCGGGCTAAGTTACACACCTTAAAACTCATCAAGCTGAGTCCTTCGAGAACAAACTTACCAATATCACAACCAATGTGATTATTCGAACACACGAATAGCTTGGCAATCTGTGAATATCTTGATCACTTTGAACTGAAAAACAGTGATTCAAGAATCGTAACACATACGGCGAGGTGAGGTTTGGCTCTGCAACACTTAGTTGTTTTTGGTTCTGAGTCGTAGTCGTAGTCGTACCTCTAAACTTATAAGAAGATAAGTATTTATAATCATGTTGCTACGGTTCCTAACAAACTGGACTAATCCTAATTTGCAAACTAACTATCAGATAACTCGGAATCGTGAATCTTGAATCTTCTTATCTTGAGTCTTCAATCTTCAATCTTGATTCTGGAATCTTCTTATCCATGCCGTAGATATAGAGAGTAAAAGGAATTTAAAACATATTTAAATTCTCTTTAAACTGATTTCTTTAGTCGGGCTGAGTTACACACCTTAAAACTCATCAAGCTGACTCCTTCGAGAACAAACATACCAATATCACAACCAATGTGATTATTCGAACACACGAATAGCTTGGCAATCTGTGAATATCTTGATCACTTTGAACTGAAAAACAGTGATTCAAGAATCGTAACACATACGGCGAGGTGAGGTTTGGCTCTGCAACACTTAGTTGTTTTTGGTTCTGAGTCGTAGTCGTAGTCGTACCTCTAAACTTATAAGAAGATAAGTATTTATAATAATGTTGCTACGGTTCCTAACAAACTGGACTAATCCTAATTTGCAAACTAACTATCAGATAACTCGGAATCGTGAATCTTGAATCTTCTTATCTTGAGTCTTCAATCTTCAATCTTGATTCTGGAATCTTCTTATCCATGCCGTAGATATAGAGAGTAAAAGGAATTTAAAACATATTTAAATTCTCTTTAAACTGATTTCTTTAGTCGGGCTGAGTTACACACCTTAAAACTCATCAAGCTGAGTCCTTCGAGAACAAACTTACCAATATCACAACTAATGTGATTATTCGAAAACATGAATAGCTTGGCAATCTGTGAATATCTTGATCACTTTGAACTGAAAAACAGTGATTCAAGAATCGTAACACATACGGTGAGGTGAGGTTTGGCTCTGCAACACTTAGTTGTTTTTGGTTCTGAGTCGTAGTCGTAGTCGTACCTCTAAACTTATAAGAAGATAAGTATTTATAATCATGTTGCTACGGTTCCTAACAAACTGGACTAATCCTAATTTGCAAACTAACTATCAGATAACTCGGAATCGTGAATCTTGAATCTTCTTATCTTGAGTCTTCAATCTTCAATCTTGATTCTGGAATCTTCTTATCCATGCCGTAGATATAGAGAGTAAAAGGAATTTAAAACATATTTAAATTCTCTTTAAACTGATTTCTTTAGTCGGGCTGAGTTACACACCTTAAAACTCATCAAGCTGAGTCCTTCGAGAACAAACTTACCAATATCACAACTAATGTGATTATTCGAACACATGAATAGCTTGGCAATCTGTGAATATCTTGATCACTTTGAACTGAAAAACAGTGATTCAAGAATCGTAACACATACGGTGAGGTGAGGTTTGGCTCTGCAACACTTAGTTGTTTTTGGTTATGAGTCGTAGTCGTAGTCGTACCTCTAACTTATAAGAAGATAAGTATTTATAATCATGTTGATACGGTTCCTAACAAACTGGACTAATCCTAATTTGCTAACTAACTATCAGATAACTCGGAATCGTGAATCTTGAATATTCTTATCTTGAGTTTTCAATCTTCAATCTTGATTCTGGAATCTTCTTATCCATGCCGTAGATATAGAGAGTAAAAGGAATTTAAAACATATTTAAATTCTCTTTAAACTGATTTCTTTAGTCGGGCTGAGTTACACACCTTAAAACTCATCAAGCTGAGTCCTTCGAGAACAAACTTACCAATATCACAACTAATGTGATTATTCGAACACATGAATAGCTTGGCAATCTGTGAATATCTTGATCACTTTGAACTGAAAAACAGTGATTCAAGAATAGTAACACATACGGTGAGGTGAGGTTTGGCTCTGCAACACTTAGTTGTTTTTGGTTATGAGTCGTAGTCGTAGTCGTACCTCTAACTTATAAGAAGATAAGTATTTATAATCATGTTGATACGGTTCCTAACAAACTGGACTAATCCTAATTTGCTAACTAACTATCAGATAACTCGGAATCGTGAATCTTGAATATTCTTATCTTGAGTTTTCAATCTTCAATCTTGATTCTGGAATCTTCTTATCCATGCCGTAGATATAGAGAGTAAAAGGAATTTAAAACATATTTAAATTCTCTTTAAACTGACTTCTTTAGTCGGGCTGAGTTACACACCTTAAAACTCCTCAAGCTGAGTCCTTCGAGAACAAACTTACCAATATCACAACCAATGTGATTATTCGAACACATGAATAGCTTGGCAATCTGTGAATATCTTGATCACTTTGAACTGAAAAACAGTGATTCAAGAATCGTAACACATACGGTGAGGTGAGGTTTGGCTCTGCAACACTTAGTTGTTTTTGGTTCTGAGTCGTAGTCGTAGTCGTACCTCTAAACTTATAAGAAGATAAGTATTTATAATCATGTTGATACGGTTCCTAACAAACTGGACTAATCCTAATTTGCTAACTAACTATCAGATAACTCGGAATCGTGAATCTTGAAAATTCTTATCTTGAGTTTTCAATCTTCAATCTTGATTCTGGAATCTTCTTATCCATGCCGTAGATATAGAGAGTAAAAGGAATTTAAAACATATTTAAATTCTCTTTAAACTGACTTCTTTAGTCGGGCTAAGTTACACACCTTAAAACTCATCAAGCTGAGTCCTTCGAGAACAAACTTACCAATATCACAACCAATGTGATTATTCGAACACACGAATAGCTTGGCAATCTGTGAATATCTTGATCACTTTGAACTGAAAAACAGTGATTCAAGAATCGTAACACATACGGCGAGGTGAGGTTTGGCTCTGCAACACTTAGTTGTTTTTGGTTCTGAGTCGTAGTCGTAGTCGTACCTCTAAACTTATAAGAAGATAAGTATTTATAATCATGTTGCTACGGTTCCTAACAAACTGGACTAATCCTAATTTGCAAACTAACTATCAGATAACTCGGAATCGTGAATCTTGAATCTTCTTATCTTGAGTCTTCAATCTTCAATCTTGATTCTGGAATCTTCTTATCCATGCCGTAGATATAGAGAGTAAAAGGAATTTAAAACATATTTAAATTCTCTTTAAACTGATTTCTTTAGTCGGGCTGAGTTACACACCTTAAAACTCATCAAGCTGACTCCTTCGAGAACAAACATACCAATATCACAACCAATGTGATTATTCGAACACACGAATAGCTTGGCAATCTGTGAATATCTTGATCACTTTGAACTGAAAAACAGTGATTCAAGAATCGTAACACATACGGCGAGGTGAGGTTTGGCTCTGCAACACTTAGTTGTTTTTGGTTCTGAGTCGTAGTCGTAGTCGTACCTCTAAACTTATAAGAAGATAAGTATTTATAATAATGTTGCTACGGTTCCTAACAAACTGGACTAATCCTAATTTGCAAACTAACTATCAGATAACTCGGAATCGTGAATCTTGAATCTTCTTATCTTGAGTCTTCAATCTTCAATCTTGATTCTGGAATCTTCTTATCCATGCCGTAGATATAGAGAGTAAAAGGAATTTAAAACATATTTAAATTCTCTTTAAACTGATTTCTTTAGTCGGGCTGAGTTACACACCTTAAAACTCATCAAGCTGAGTCCTTCGAGAACAAACTTACCAATATCACAACTAATGTGATTATTCGAACACATGAATAGCTTGGCAATCTGTGAATATCTTGATCACTTTGAACTGAAAAACAGTGATTCAAGAATCGTAACACATACGGTGAGGTGAGGTTTGGCTCTGCAACACTTAGTTGTTTTTGGTTCTGAGTCGTAGTCGTAGTCGTACCTCTAAACTTATAAGAAGATAAGTATTTATAATCATGTTGCTACGGTTCCTAACAAACTGGACTAATCCTAATTTGCAAACTAACTATCAGATAACTCGGAATCGTGAATCTTGAATCTTCTTATCTTGAGTCTTCAATCTTCAATCTTGATTCTGGAATCTTCTTATCCATGCCGTAGATATAGAGAGTAAAAGGAATTTAAAACATATTTAAATTCTCTTTAAACTGATTTCTTTAGTCGGGCTGAGTTACACACCTTAAAACTCATCAAGCTGAGTCCTTCGAGAACAAACTTACCAATATCACAACTAATGTGATTATTCGAACACATGAATAGCTTGGCAATCTGTGAATATCTTGATCACTTTGAACTGAAAAACAGTGATTCAAGAATCGTAACACATACGGTGAGGTGAGGTTTGGCTCTGCAACACTTAGTTGTTTTTGGTTATGAGTCGTAGTCGTAGTCGTACCTCTAACTTATAAGAAGATAAGTATTTATAATCATGTTGATACGGTTCCTAACAAACTGGACTAATCCTAATTTGCTAACTAACTATCAGATAACTCGGAATCGTGAATCTTGAATATTCTTATCTTGAGTTTTCAATCTTCAATCTTGATTCTGGAATCTTCTTATCCATGCCGTAGATATAGAGAGTAAAAGGAATTTAAAACATATTTAAATTCTCTTTAAACTGACTTCTTTAGTCGGGCTGAGTTACACACCTTAAAACTCCTCAAGCTGAGTCCTTCGAGAACAAACTTACCAATATCACAACCAATGTGATTATTCGAACACATGAATAGCATGGCAATCTGTGAATATCTTGATCACTTTGAACTGAAAAACAGTGATTCAAGAATCGTAACACATACGGTGAGGTGAGGTTTGGCTCTGCAACACTTAGTTGTTTTTGGTTCTGAGTCGTAGTCGTAGTCGTACCTCTAAACTTATAAGAAGATAAGTATTTATAATCATGTTGATACGGTTCCTAACAAACTGGACTAATCCTAATTTGCTAACTAACTATCAGATAACTCGGAATCGTGAATCTTGAAAATTCTTATCTTGAGTTTTCAATCTTCAATCTTGATTCTGGAATCTTCTTATCCATGCCGTAGATATAGAGAGTAAAAGGAATTTAAAACATATTTAAATTCTCTTTAAACTGACTTCTTTAGTCGGGCTAAGTTACACACCTTAAAACTCATCAAGCTGAGTCCTTCGAGAACAAACTTACCAATATCACAACCAATGTGATTATTCGAACACACGAATAGCTTGGCAATCTGTGAATATCTTGATCACTTTGAACTGAAAAACAGTGATTCAAGAATCGTAACACATACGGCGAGGTGAGGTTTGGCTCTGCAACACTTAGTTGTTTTTGGTTCTGAGTCGTAGTCGTAGTCGTACCTCTAAACTTATAAGAAGATAAGTATTTATAATCATGTTGCTACGGTTCCTAACAAACTGGACTAATCCTAATTTGCAAACTAACTATCAGATAACTCGGAATCGTGAATCTTGAATCTTCTTATCTTGAGTCTTCAATCTTCAATCTTGATTCTGGAATCTTCTTATCCATGCCGTAGATATAGAGAGTAAAAGGAATTTAAAACATATTTAAATTCTCTTTAAACTGATTTCTTTAGTCGGGCTGAGTTACACACCTTAAAACTCATCAAGCTGACTCCTTCGAGAACAAACATACCAATATCACAACCAATGTGATTATTCGAACACACGAATAGCTTGGCAATCTGTGAATATCTTGATCACTTTGAACTGAAAAACAGTGATTCAAGAATCGTAACACATACGGCGAGGTGAGGTTTGGCTCTGCAACACTTAGTTGTTTTTGGTTCTGAGTCGTAGTCGTAGTCGTACCTCTAAACTTATAAGAAGATAAGTATTTATAATAATGTTGCTACGGTTCCTAACAAACTGGACTAATCCTAATTTGCAAACTAACTATCAGATAACTCGGAATCGTGAATCTTGAATCTTCTTATCTTGAGTCTTCAATCTTCAATCTTGATTCTGGAATCTTCTTATCCATGCCGTAGATATAGAGAGTAAAAGGAATTTAAAACATATTTAAATTCTCTTTAAACTGATTTCTTTAGTCGGGCTGAGTTACACACCTTAAAACTCATCAAGCTGAGTCCTTCGAGAACAAACTTACCAATATCACAACTAATGTGATTATTCGAACACATGAATAGCTTGGCAATCTGTGAATATCTTGATCACTTTGAACTGAAAAACAGTGATTCAAGAATCGTAACACATACGGTGAGGTGAGGTTTGGCTCTGCAACACTTAGTTGTTTTTGGTTCTGAGTCGTAGTCGTAGTCGTACCTCTAAACTTATAAGAAGATAAGTATTTATAATCATGTTGCTACGGTTCCTAACAAACTGGACTAATCCTAATTTGCAAACTAACTATCAGATAACTCGGAATCGTGAATCTTGAATCTTCTTATCTTGAGTCTTCAATCTTCAATCTTGATTCTGGAATCTTCTTATCCATGCCGTAGATATAGAGAGTAAAAGGAATTTAAAACATATTTAAATTCTCTTTAAACTGATTTCTTTAGTCGGGCTGAGTTACACACCTTAAAACTCATCAAGCTGAGTCCTTCGAGAACAAACTTACCAATATCACAACTAATGTGATTATTCGAACACATGAATAGCTTGGCAATCTGTGAATATCTTGATCACTTTGAACTGAAAAACAGTGATTCAAGAATCGTAACACATACGGTGAGGTGAGGTTTGGCTCTGCAACACTTAGTTGTTTTTGGTTATGAGTCGTAGTCGTAGTCGTACCTCTAACTTATAAGAAGATAAGTATTTATAATCATGTTGATACGGTTCCTAACAAACTGGACTAATCCTAATTTGCTAACTAACTATCAGATAACTCGGAATCGTGAATCTTGAATATTCTTATCTTGAGTTTTCAATCTTCAATCTTGATTCTGGAATCTTCTTATCCATGCCGTAGATATAGAGAGTAAAAGGAATTTAAAACATATTTAAATTCTCTTTAAACTGACTTCTTTAGTCGGGCTGAGTTACACACCTTAAAACTCCTCAAGCTGAGTCCTTCGAGAACAAACTTACCAATATCACAACCAATGTGATTATTCGAACACATGAATAGCTTGGCAATCTGTGAATATCTTGATCACTTTGAACTGAAAAACAGTGATTCAAGAATCGTAACACATACGGTGAGGTGAGGTTTGGCTCTGCAACACTTAGTTGTTTTTGGTTCTGAGTCGTAGTCGTAGTCGTACCTCTAAACTTATAAGAAGATAAGTATTTATAATCATGTTGATACGGTTCCTAACAAACTGGACTAATCCTAATTTGCTAACTAACTATCAGATAACTCGGAATCGTGAATCTTGAAAATTCTTATCTTGAGTTTTCAATCTTCAATCTTGATTCTGGAATCTTCTTATCCATGCCGTAGATATAGAGAGTAAAAGGAATTTAAAACATATTTAAATTCTCTTTAAACTGACTTCTTTAGTCGGGCTAAGTTACACACCTTAAAACTCATCAAGCTGAGTCCTTCGAGAACAAACTTACCAATATCACAACCAATGTGATTATTCGAACACACGAATAGCTTGGCAATCTGTGAATATCTTGATCACTTTGAACTGAAAAACAGTGATTCAAGAATCGTAACACATACGGCGAGGTGAGGTTTGGCTCTGCAACACTTAGTTGTTTTTGGTTCTGAGTCGTAGTCGTAGTCGTACCTCTAAACTTATAAGAAGATAAGTATTTATAATCATGTTGCTACGGTTCCTAACAAACTGGACTAATCCTAATTTGCAAACTAACTATCAGATAACTCGGAATCGTGAATCTTGAATCTTCTTATCTTGAGTCTTCAATCTTCAATCTTGATTCTGGAATCTTCTTATCCATGCCGTAGATATAGAGAGTAAAAGGAATTTAAAACATATTTAAATTCTCTTTAAACTGATTTCTTTAGTCGGGCTGAGTTACACACCTTAAAACTCATCAAGCTGACTCCTTCGAGAACAAACATACCAATATCACAACCAATGTGATTATTCGAACACACGAATAGCTTGGCAATCTGTGAATATCTTGATCACTTTGAACTGAAAAACAGTGATTCAAGAATCGTAACACATACGGCGAGGTGAGGTTTGGCTCTGCAACACTTAGTTGTTTTTGGTTCTGAGTCGTAGTCGTAGTCGTACCTCTAAACTTATAAGAAGATAAGTATTTATAATAATGTTGCTACGGTTCCTAACAAACTGGACTAATCCTAATTTGCAAACTAACTATCAGATAACTCGGAATCGTGAATCTTGAATCTTCTTATCTTGAGTCTTCAATCTTCAATCTTGATTCTGGAATCTTCTTATCCATGCCGTAGATATAGAGAGTAAAAGGAATTTAAAACATATTTAAATTCTCTTTAAACTGATTTCTTTAGTCGGGCTGAGTTACACACCTTAAAACTCATCAAGCTGACTCCTTCGAGAACAAACATACCAATATCACAACCAATGTGATTATTCGAACACACGAATAGCTTGGCAATCTGTGAATATCTTGATCACTTTGAACTGAAAAACAGTGATTCAAGAATCGTAACACATACGGCGAGGTGAGGTTTGGCTCTGCAACACTTAGTTGTTTTTGGTTCTGAGTCGTAGTCGTAGTCGTACCTCTAAACTTATAAGAAGATAAGTATTTATAATAATGTTGCTACGGTTCCTAACAAACTGGACTAATCCTAATTTGCAAACTAACTATCAGATAACTCGGAATCGTGAATCTTGAATCTTCTTATCTTGAGTCTTCAATCTTCAATCTTGATTCTGGAATCTTCTTATCCATGCCGTAGATATAGAGAGTAAAAGGAATTTAAAACATATTTAAATTCTCTTTAAACTGATTTCTTTAGTCGGGCTGAGTTACACACCTTAAAACTCATCAAGCTGAGTCCTTCGAGAACAAACTTACCAATATCACAACTAATGTGATTATTCGAACACATGAATAGCTTGGCAATCTGTGAATATCTTGATCACTTTGAACTGAAAAACAGTGATTCAAGAATCGTAACACATACGGTGAGGTGAGGTTTGGCTCTGCAACACTTAGTTGTTTTTGGTTCTGAGTCGTAGTCGTAGTCGTACCTCTAAACTTATAAGAAGATAAGTATTTATAATCATGTTGCTACGGTTCCTAACAAACTGGACTAATCCTAATTTGCAAACTAACTATCAGATAACTCGGAATCGTGAATCTTGAATCTTCTTATCTTGAGTCTTCAATCTTCAATCTTGATTCTGGAATCTTCTTATCCATGCCGTAGATATAGAGAGTAAAAGGAATTTAAAACATATTTAAATTCTCTTTAAACTGATTTCTTTAGTCGGGCTGAGTTACACACCTTAAAACTCATCAAGCTGAGTCCTTCGAGAACAAACTTACCAATATCACAACTAATGTGATTATTCGAACACATGAATAGCTTGGCAATCTGTGAATATCTTGATCACTTTGAACTGAAAAACAGTGATTCAAGAATCGTAACACATACGGTGAGGTGAGGTTTGGCTCTGCAACACTTAGTTGTTTTTGGTTATGAGTCGTAGTCGTAGTCGTACCTCTAACTTATAAGAAGATAAGTATTTATAATCATGTTGATACGGTTCCTAACAAACTGGACTAATCCTAATTTGCTAACTAACTATCAGATAACTCGGAATCGTGAATCTTGAATATTCTTATCTTGAGTTTTCAATCTTCAATCTTGATTCTGGAATCTTCTTATCCATGCCGTAGATATAGAGAGTAAAAGGAATTTAAAACATATTTAAATTCTCTTTAAACTGACTTCTTTAGTCGGGCTGAGTTACACACCTTAAAACTCCTCAAGCTGAGTCCTTCGAGAACAAACTTACCAATATCACAACCAATGTGATTATTCGAACACATGAATAGCTTGGCAATCTGTGAATATCTTGATCACTTTGAACTGAAAAACAGTGATTCAAGAATCGTAACACATACGGTGAGGTGAGGTTTGGCTCTGCAACACTTAGTTGTTTTTGGTTCTGAGTCGTAGTCGTAGTCGTACCTCTAAACTTATAAGAAGATAAGTATTTATAATCATGTTGATACGGTTCCTAACAAACTGGACTAATCCTAATTTGCTAACTAACTATCAGATAACTCGGAATCGTGAATCTTGAAAATTCTTATCTTGAGTTTTCAATCTTCAATCTTGATTCTGGAATCTTCTTATCCATGCCGTAGATATAGAGAGTAAAAGGAATTTAAAACATATTTAAATTCTCTTTAAACTGACTTCTTTAGTCGGGCTAAGTTACACACCTTAAAACTCATCAAGCTGAGTCCTTCGAGAACAAACTTACCAATATCACAACCAATGTGATTATTCGAACACACGAATAGCTTGGCAATCTGTGAATATCTTGATCACTTTGAACTGAAAAACAGTGATTCAAGAATCGTAACACATACGGCGAGGTGAGGTTTGGCTCTGCAACACTTAGTTGTTTTTGGTTCTGAGTCGTAGTCGTAGTCGTACCTCTAAACTTATAAGAAGATAAGTATTTATAATCATGTTGCTACGGTTCCTAACAAACTGGACTAATCCTAATTTGCAAACTAACTATCAGATAACTCGGAATCGTGAATCTTGAATCTTCTTATCTTGAGTCTTCAATCTTCAATCTTGATTCTGGAATCTTCTTATCCATGCCGTAGATATAGAGAGTAAAAGGAATTTAAAACATATTTAAATTCTCTTTAAACTGATTTCTTTAGTCGGGCTGAGTTACACACCTTAAAACTCATCAAGCTGACTCCTTCGAGAACAAACATACCAATATCACAACCAATGTGATTATTCGAACACACGAATAGCTTGGCAATCTGTGAATATCTTGATCACTTTGAACTGAAAAACAGTGATTCAAGAATCGTAACACATACGGCGAGGTGAGGTTTGGCTCTGCAACACTTAGTTGTTTTTGGTTCTGAGTCGTAGTCGTAGTCGTACCTCTAAACTTATAAGAAGATAAGTATTTATAATAATGTTGCTACGGTTCCTAACAAACTGGACTAATCCTAATTTGCAAACTAACTATCAGATAACTCGGAATCGTGAATCTTGAATCTTCTTATCTTGAGTCTTCAATCTTCAATCTTGATTCTGGAATCTTCTTATCCATGCCGTAGATATAGAGAGTAAAAGGAATTTAAAACATATTTAAATTCTCTTTAAACTGATTTCTTTAGTCGGGCTGAGTTACACACCTTAAAACTCATCAAGCTGAGTCCTTCGAGAACAAACTTACCAATATCACAACTAATGTGATTATTCGAACACATGAATAGCTTGGCAATCTGTGAATATCTTGATCACTTTGAACTGAAAAACAGTGATTCAAGAATCGTAACACATACGGTGAGGTGAGGTTTGGCTCTGCAACACTTAGTTGTTTTTGGTTATGAGTCGTAGTCGTAGTCGTACCTCTAACTTATAAGAAGATAAGTATTTATAATCATGTTGATACGGTTCCTAACAAACTGGACTAATCCTAATTTGCTAACTAACTATCAGATAACTCGGAATCGTGAATCTTGAATATTCTTATCTTGAGTTTTCAATCTTCAATCTTGATTCTGGAATCTTCTTATCCATGCCGTAGATATAGAGAGTAAAAGGAATTTAAAACATATTTAAATTCTCTTTAAACTGACTTCTTTAGTCGGGCTGAGTTACACACCTTAAAACTCCTCAAGCTGAGTCCTTCGAGAACAAACTTACCAATATCACAACCAATGTGATTATTCGAACACATGAATAGCTTGGCAATCTGTGAATATCTTGATCACTTTGAACTGAAAAACAGTGATTCAAGAATCGTAACACATACGGTGAGGTGAGGTTTGGCTCTGCAACACTTAGTTGTTTTTGGTTCTGAGTCGTAGTCGTAGTCGTACCTCTAAACTTATAAGAAGATAAGTATTTATAATCATGTTGATACGGTTCCTAACAAACTGGACTAATCCTAATTTGCTAACTAACTATCAGATAACTCGGAATCGTGAATCTTGAAAATTCTTATCTTGAGTTTTCAATCTTCAATCTTGATTCTGGAATCTTCTTATCCATGCCGTAGATATAGAGAGTAAAAGGAATTTAAAACATATTTAAATTCTCTTTAAACTGACTTCTTTAGTCGGGCTAAGTTACACACCTTAAAACTCATCAAGCTGAGTCCTTCGAGAACAAACTTACCAATATCACAACCAATGTGATTATTCGAACACACGAATAGCTTGGCAATCTGTGAATATCTTGATCACTTTGAACTGAAAAACAGTGATTCAAGAATCGTAACACATACGGCGAGGTGAGGTTTGGCTCTGCAACACTTAGTTGTTTTTGGTTCTGAGTCGTAGTCGTAGTCGTACCTCTAAACTTATAAGAAGATAAGTATTTATAATCATGTTGCTACGGTTCCTAACAAACTGGACTAATCCTAATTTGCAAACTAACTATCAGATAACTCGGAATCGTGAATCTTGAATCTTCTTATCTTGAGTCTTCAATCTTCAATCTTGATTCTGGAATCTTCTTATCCATGCCGTAGATATAGAGAGTAAAAGGAATTTAAAACATATTTAAATTCTCTTTAAACTGATTTCTTTAGTCGGGCTGAGTTACACACCTTAAAACTCATCAAGCTGACTCCTTCGAGAACAAACATACCAATATCACAACCAATGTGATTATTCGAACACACGAATAGCTTGGCAATCTGTGAATATCTTGATCACTTTGAACTGAAAAACAGTGATTCAAGAATCGTAACACATACGGCGAGGTGAGGTTTGGCTCTGCAACACTTAGTTGTTTTTGGTTCTGAGTCGTAGTCGTAGTCGTACCTCTAAACTTATAAGAAGATAAGTATTTATAATAATGTTGCTACGGTTCCTAACAAACTGGACTAATCCTAATTTGCAAACTAACTATCAGATAACTCGGAATCGTGAATCTTGAATCTTCTTATCTTGAGTCTTCAATCTTCAATCTTGATTCTGGAATCTTCTTATCCATGCCGTAGATATAGAGAGTAAAAGGAATTTAAAACATATTTAAATTCTCTTTAAACTGATTTCTTTAGTCGGGCTGAGTTACACACCTTAAAACTCATCAAGCTGAGTCCTTCGAGAACAAACTTACCAATATCACAACTAATGTGATTATTCGAACACATGAATAGCTTGGCAATCTGTGAATATCTTGATCACTTTGAACTGAAAAACAGTGATTCAAGAATCGTAACACATACGGTGAGGTGAGGTTTGGCTCTGCAACACTTAGTTGTTTTTGGTTATGAGTCGTAGTCGTAGTCGTACCTCTAACTTATAAGAAGATAAGTATTTATAATCATGTTGATACGGTTCCTAACAAACTGGACTAATCCTAATTTGCTAACTAACTATCAGATAACTCGGAATCGTGAATCTTGAATATTCTTATCTTGAGTTTTCAATCTTCAATCTTGATTCTGGAATCTTCTTATCCATGCCGTAGATATAGAGAGTAAAAGGAATTTAAAACATATTTAAATTCTCTTTAAACTGACTTCTTTAGTCGGGCTGAGTTACACACCTTAAAACTCATCAAGCTGAGTCCTTCGAGAACAAACTTACCAATATCACAACCAATGTGATTATTCGAACACACGAATAGCTTGGCAATCTGTGAATATCTTGATCACTTTGAACTGAAAAACAGTGATTCAAGAATCGTAACACATACGGCGAGGTGAGGTTTGGCTCTGCAACACTTAGTTGTTTTTGGTTCTGAGTCGTAGTTGTAGTCGTACCTCTAAACTTATAAGAAGATAAGTATTTATAATCATGTTGCTACGGTTCCTAACAAACTGGACTAATCCTAATTTGCAAACTAACTATCAGATAACTCGGAATCGTGAATCTTGAATCTTTTTATCTTGAGTCTTCAATCTTCAATCTTGATTCTGGAATCTTCTTATCCATGCCGTAGATATAGAGAGTAAAAGGAATTTAAAACATATTTAAATTCTCTTTAAACTGATTTCTTTAGTCGGGCTGAGTTACACACCTTAAAACTCCTCAAGCTAAGTCCTTCGAGAACAAACTTACCAATATCACAACCAATGTGATTATTCGAACACAGGAATAGCTTGGCAATCTGTGAATATCTTGATCACTTTGAACTGAAAAACAGTGATTCAAGAATCGTAACACATACGGTGAGGTGAGGTTTGGCTCTGCAACACTTAGTTGTTTTTGGTTCTGAGTCGTAGTCGTAGTCGTACCTCTAAACTTATAAGAAGATAAGTATTTATAATCATGTTGCTACGGTTCCTAACAAACTGGACTAATCCTAATTTGCAAACTAACTATTAGATAACTCGGAATCGTGAATCTTGAATCTTCTTATCTTGAGTCTTCAATATTCAATCTTGATTCTGGAATCTTCTTATCCATGACGTAGATATAGAGAGTAAAAGGAATTTAAAACATATTTAAATTCTCTTTAAACTGATTTCTTTAGTCGGGCTGAGTTACACACCTTAAAACTCATCAAGCTGAGTCCTTCGAGAACAAACTTACCAATATCACAACCAATGTGATTATTCGAACACATGAAAAGCTTGGCAATCTGTGAATATCTTGATCACTTTGAACTGAAAAACAGTGATTCAAGAATCGTAACACATACGGCGAGGTGAGGTTTGGCTCTGCAACACTTAGTTGTTTTTGGTTCTGAGTCGTAGTCGTAGTCGTACCTCTAAACTTATAAGAAGATATGTATTTATAATCATGTTGCTACGGTTCCTAACAAACTGGACTAATCCTAATTTGCAAACTAACTATCAGATAACTCGGAATCGTGAATCTTGAATCTTCTTATCTTGAGTCTTCAATCTTCAATCTTGATTCTGGAATCTTCTTATCCATGCCGTAGATATAGAGAGTAAAAGGAATTTAAAACATATTTAAATTCTCTTTAAACTGATTTCTTTAGTCGGGCTGAGTTACACACCTTAAAACTCATCAAGCTGAGTCCTTCGAGAACAAACTTACCAATATCACAACTAATGTGATTATTCGAACACATGAATAGCTTGGCAATCTGTGAATATCTTGATCACTTTGAACTGAAAAACAGTGATTCAAGAATCGTAACACATACGGTGAGGTGAGGTTTGGCTCTGCAACACTTAGTTGTTTTTGGTTATGAGTCGTAGTCGTAGTCGTACCTCTAACTTATAAGAAGATAAGTATTTATAATCATGTTGATACGGTTCCTAACAAACTGGACTAATCCTAATTTGCTAACTAACTATCAGATAACTCGGAATCGTGAATCTTGAATATTCTTATCTTGAGTTTTCAATCTTCAATCTTGATTCTGGAATCTTCTTATCCATGCCGTAGATATAGAGAGTAAAAGGAATTTAAAACATATTTAAATTCTCTTTAAACTGACTTCTTTAGTCGGGCTGAGTTACACACCTTAAAACTCATCAAGCTGAGTCCTTCGAGAACAAACTTACCAATATCACAACCAATGTGATTATTCGAACACACGAATAGCTTGGCAATCTGTGAATATCTTGATCACTTTGAACTGAAAAACAGTGATTCAAGAATCGTAACACATACGGCGAGGTGAGGTTTGGCTCTGCAACACTTAGTTGTTTTTGGTTCTGAGTCGTAGTCGTAGTCGTACCTCTAAACTTATAAGAAGATAAGTATTTATAATCATGTTGCTACGGTTCCTAACAAACTGGACTAATCCTAATTTGCAAACTAACTATCAGATAACTCGGAATCGTGAATCTTGAATCTTTTTATCTTGAGTCTTCAATCTTCAATCTTGATTCTGGAATCTTCTTATCCATGCCGTAGATATAGAGAGTAAAAGGAATTTAAAACATATTTAAATTCTCTTTAAACTGATTTCTTTAGTCGGGCTGAGTTACACACCTTAAAACTCCTCAAGCTGAGTCCTTCGAGAACAAACTTACCAATATCACAACCAATGTGATTATTCGAACACAGGAATAGCTTGGCAATCTGTGAATATCTTGATCACTTTGAACTGAAAAACAGTGATTCAAGAATCGTAACACATACGGTGAGGTGAGGTTTGGCTCTGCAACACTTAGTTGTTTTTGGTTCTGAGTCGTAGTCGTAGTCGTACCTCTAAAGTTATAAGAAGATAAGTATTTATAATCATGTTGCTACGGTTCCTAACAAACTGGACTAATCCTAATTTGCTAACTAACTATCAGATAACTCGGAATCGTGAATCTTGAATCTTCTTATCTTGAGTCTTTAATCTTCAATCTTGATTCTGGAATCTTCTTATCCATGCCGTAGATATAGAGAGTAAAAGGAATTTAAAACATATTTAAATTCTCTTTAAACTGACTTCTTTAGTCGGGCTGAGTTACACACCTTAAAACTCATCAAGCTGTATCCTTCGAGAACAAACTTACCAATATCACAACCAATGTGATTATTCGAACACACGAATAGCTTGGCAATCTGTGAATATCTTGATCACTTTGAACTGAAAAACAGTGATTCGAGAATCGTAACACATACGGCGAGGTGAGGTTTGGCTCTGCAACACTTAGTTGTTTTTGGTTCTGAGTCGTAGTCGTAGTCGTACCTCTAAACTTATAAGAAGATAAGTATTTATAATCATGTTGCTACGGTTCCTAACAAACTGGACTAATCCTAATTTGCAAACTAACTATCAGATAACTCGGAATCGTGAATCTTGAATCTTCTTATCTTGAGTCTTCAATATTCAATCTTGATTCTGGAATCTTCTTATCCATGCCGTAGATATAGAGAGTAAAAGGAATTTAAAACATATTTAAATTCTCTTTAAACTGATTTCTTTAGTCGGGCTGAGTTACACACCTTAAAACTCATCAAGCTGAGTCCTTCGAGAACAAACTTACCAATATCACAACCAATGTGATTATTCGAACACATGAAAAGCTTGGCAATCTGTGAATATCTTGATCACTTTGAACTGAAAAACAGTGATTCAAGAATCGTAACACATACGGCGAGGTGAGGTTTGGCTCTGCAACACTTAGTTGTTTTTGGTTCTGAGTCGTAGTCGTAGTCGTACCTTTAAACTTATCAGAAGATAAGTATTTCTAATCATGTTGCTACGGTTCCTAACAAACTGGACTAATCCTAATTTGCTAACTAACTATCAGATAACTAGGAATCGTGAATCTTGAATATTCTTATATTGAGTCTTCAATCTTCAATCTTGATTCTGGAATCTTCTTATCCATGCCATAGATATAGAGAGTAAAAGGAATTTAAAACATATTTAAATTATCTTAAAACTGACTTCTTTAGTCGGGCTGAGTTACACACCTTAAAACTCCTCAAGCTGAGTCCTTCGAGAACAAACTTACCAATATCACAACCAATGTGATTATTCGAACACAGGAATAGCTTGGCAATCTGTGAATATCTTGATCACTTTGAACTGAAAAACAGTGATTCAAGAATCGTAACACATACGGCGAGGTGAGGTTTGGCTCTGTAACACTTAGTTGTTTTTGGTTCTGAGTCGTAGTCGTAGTCGTACCTCTAAACTTATAAGAAGATAAGTATTTATAATCATGTTGATACGGTTCCTAACAAACTGGACTAATCCTAATTTGCTAACTAACTATCAGATAACTCGGAATCGTGAATCTTGAATATTCTTATCTTGAGTTTTCAATCTTCAATCTTGATACTGGAATCTTCTTATCCATGCCGTAGATATAGAGAGTAAACGGAATTTAAAACATATTTAAATTCTCTTTAAACTGACTTCTTTAGTCGGGCTGAGTTACACACCTTAAAACTCATCAAGCTGAGTCCTTCGAGAACAAACTTACCAATATCACAACCAATGTGATTATTCGAACACACGAATAGCTTGGCAATCTGTGAATATCTTGATCACGTTGAACTGAAAAACAGTGATTCAAGAATCGTAACACATACGGTGAGGTGAGGTTTGGCTCTGCAAGACTTAGTTGTTTTTGGTTCTGAGTCGTAGTCGTAGTCGTACCTCTAAACTTATAAGAAGATAAGTATTTATAATCATGTTGCTACGGTTCCTAACAAACTGGACTAATCCTAATTTGCTAACTAACTATCAGATAACTCGGAATCGTGAATCTTGAATCTTCTTATCTTGAGTCTTTAATCTTCAATCTTGATTCTGGAATCTTCTTATCCATGCCGTAGATATAGAGAGTAAAAGGAATTTAAAACATATTTAAATTCTCTTTAAACTGACTTCTTTAGTCGGGCTGATTTACACACCTTAAAACTCATCAAGCTGAGTCCTTCGAGAACAAACTTACCAATATCACAACCAATGTGATTATTCGAACACACGAATAGCTTGGCAATCTGTGAATATCTTGATCACTTTGAACTGAAAAACAGTGATTCAAGAATCGTAACACATACGGCGAGGTGAGGTTTGGCTCTGCAACACTTAGTTGTTTTTGGTTCTGAGTCGTAGTCGTAGTCGTACCTCTAAACTTATAAGAAGATAAGTATTTATAATCATGTTGCTACGGTTCCTAACAAACTGGACTAATCCTAATTTGGTAACTAACTATCAGATTAACTCGGAATCGTGAATCTTGAATATTCTTATCTTGATTCTTCAATCTTCAATCTTAATTCTGGAATCTTCTTATCCATGCCGTAGATATAGAGAGTAAAAGGAATTTAAAACATATTTAAATTCTCTTTAAACTGACTTCTTTAGTCGGGCTGAGTTACACACCTTAAAACTCATCAAGCTGAGTCCTTTGAGAACAAACTTACGAATATCACAACCATAGTTATTATTCGAACACACGAATAGCTTGGCAATCTGTGAATATCTTGATCACTTAGAACTGAAAAACAGTGATTCAAGAATCGTAACACATACGGTGAGGTGAGGTTTGGCTCTGCAACACTTAGTTGTTTTTGGTTCTGAGTCGTAGTCGTAGTCGTACCTTTAAACTTATCAGAAGATAAGTATTTCTAATCATGTTGCTACGGTTCCTAACAAACTGGACTAATCCTAATTTGCTAACTAACTATCAGATAACTCGGAATCGTGAATCTTGAATATTCTTATATTGAGTCTTCAATCTTCAATCTTGATTCTGGAATCTTCTTATCCATGCCATAGATATAGAGAGTAAAAGGAATTTAAAACATATTTAAATTATCTTAAAACTGACTTCTTTAGTCGGGCTGAGTTACACACCTTAAAACTCATCAAGCTGAGTCCTTCGAGAACAAACTTACCAATATCACAACCAATGTGATTATTCGAACACACGAATAGCTTGGCAATCTGTGAATATCTTGATCACTTTGAACTGAAAAACAGTGATTCAAGAATCGTAACACATACGGCGAGGTGAGGTTTGGCTCTGCAACACTTAGTTGTTTTTGGTTCTGAGTCGTAGTCGTAGTCGTACCTCTAAACTTATAAGAAGATAAGGATTTATAATCATGTTGATACGGTTCCTAACAAACTGGACTAATCCTAATTTGCAAACTAACTATCCGATAACTCGGAATCGTGAATCTTGAATCTTCTTATCTTGAGTCTTCAATCTTCAATCTTGATTCTGGAATCTTCTTATCCATGCCGTAGATATAGAGAGTAAAAGGAATTTAAAACATATTTAAATTCTCTTTAAACTGATTTCTTTAGTCGGGCTGAGTTACACACCTTAAAACTCATCAAGCTGAGTCCTTCGAGAACAAACTTACCAATATCACAACCAATGTGATTATTCGAACACATGAAAAGCTTGTCAATCTGTGAATATCTTGATCACTTTGAACTGAAAAACAGTGATTCAAGAATCGTAACACATACGGCGAGGTGAGGTTTGGCTCTGCAACACTTAGTTGTTTTTGGTTCTGAGTCGTAGTCGTAGTCGTACCTCTAAACTTATAAGAAGATAAGTATTTATAATCATGTTGCTACGGTTCCTAACAAACTGGACTAATCCTAATTTGCAAACTAACTATCAGATAACTCGGAATCGTGAATCTTGAATCTTCTTATCTTGAGTCTTCAATCTTCAATCTTGATTCTGGAATCTTCTTATCCATGCCGTAGATATAGAGAGTAAAAGGAATTTAAAACATATTTAAATTCTCTTTAAACTTATCTCTTTAGTCGGGCTGAGTTACACACCTTAAAACTCCTCAAGCTGAGTCCTTCGAGAACAAACTTACCAATATCACAACCAATGTGATTATTCGAACACAGGAATAGCTTGGCAATCTGTGAATATCTTGATCACTTTGAACTGAAAAACAGTGATTCAAGAATCGTAACACATACGGCGAGGTGAGGTTTGGCTCTGCAACACTTAGTTGTTTTTGGTTCTGAGTCGTTGTCGTAGTCGTACCTCTAAACTTATAAGAAGATAAGTATTTATAATCATGTTGCTACGGTTCCTAACAAACTGGACTAATCCTAATTTGCAAACTAACTATCAGATAACTCGGAATCGTGAATCTTGAATCTTCTTATCTTGAGTCTTCAATATTCAATCTTTATTCTGGAATCTTCTTATCCATGCCGTAGATATAGAGAGTAAAATGAATTTAAAACATATTTAAATTCTCTTTAAACTGATTTCTTTAGTCGGGCTGAGTTACACACCTTAAAACTCATCAAGCTGAGTCCTTCGAGAACAAACTTACCAATATCACAACCAATGTGATTATTCGAACACACGAATAGCTTGGCAATCTGTGAATATCTTGATCACTTTGAACTGAAAAACAGTGATTCAAGAATCGTAACACATACGGCGAGGTGAGGTTTGGCTCTGCAACACTTAGTTGTTTTTGGTTCTGTGTCGTAGTCGTAGTCGTACCTCTAAACTTATAAGAAGATAAGGATTTATAATCATGTTGCTACGGTTCCTAACAAACTGGACTAATCCTAATTTGCAAACTAACTATCCGATAACTCGGAATCGTGAATCTTGAATCTTCTTATCTTGAGTCTTCAATCTTCAATTTTGATTCTGGAATCTTCTTATCCATGCCGTAGATATAGAGAGTAAAAGGAATTTAAAACATATTTAAATTCTCTTTAAACTGATTTCTTTAGTCGGGCTGAGTTACACACCTTAAAACTCATCAAGCTGAGTCCTTCGAGAACAAACTTACCAATATCACAACCAATGTGATTATTCGAACACATGAAAAGCTTGGCAATCTGTGAATATCTTGATCACTTTGAACTGAAAAACAGTGATTCAAGAATCGTAACACATACGGCGAGGTGAGGTTTGGCTCTGCAACACTTAGTTGTTTTTGGTTCTGAGTCGTAGTCGTAGTCGTACCTCTAAACTTATAAGAAGATAAGTATTTATAATCATGTTGCTACAGTTCCTAACAAACTGGACTAATCCTAATTTGCAAACTAACTATCAGATAACTCGGAATCGTGAATCTTGAATCTTCTTATCTTGAGTCTTCAATCTTCAATCTTGATTCTGGAATCTTCTTATCCATGCCGTAGATATAGAGAGTAAAAGGAATTTAAAACATATTTAAATTCTCTTTAAACTGATTTCTTTAGTCGGGCTGAGTTACACACCTTAAAACTCCTCAAGCTGAGTCCTTCGAGAACAAACTTACCAATATCACAACCAATGTGATTATTCGAACACAGGAATAGCTTGGCAATCTGTGAATATCTTGATCACTTTGAACTGAAAAACAGTGATTCAAGAATCGTAACACATACGGCGAGGTGAGGTTTGGCTCTGCAACACTTAGTTGTTTTTGGTTCTGAGTCGTTGTCGTAGTCGTACCTCTAAACTTATAAGAAGATAAGTATTTATAATCATGTTGCTACGGTTCCTAACAAACTGGACTAATCCTAATTTGCAAACTAACTATCAGATAACTCGGAATCGTGAATCTTGAATCTTCTTATCTTGAGTCTTCAATATTCAATCTTGATTCTGGAATCTTCTTATCCATGCCGTAGATATAGAGAGTAAAAGGAATTTAAAACATATTTAAATTCTCTTTAAACTGATTTCTTTAGTCGGGCTGAGTTACACACCTTAAAACTCATCAAGCTGAGTCCTTCGAGAACAAACTTACCAATATCACAACCAATGTGATTATTCGAACACATGAAAAGCTTGGCAATCTGTGAATATCTTGATCACTTTGAACTGAAAAACAGTAATTCAAGAATCGTAACACATACGGTGAGGTGAGGTTTGGCTCTGTAACACCTAGTTGTTTTTGGTTCTGAGTCGTAGTCGTAGTCGTACCTCTAAACTTATAAGAAGATAAGTATTTATAATCATGTTGATACGGTTCCTAACAAACTGGACTAATCCTAATTTGCTAACTAACTATCAGATAACTCGGAATCGTGAATCTTGAATATTCTTATCTTGAGTTTTCAATCTTCAATCTTGATACTGGAATCTTCTTATCCATGCCGTAGATATAGAGAGTAAACGGAATTTAAAACATATTTAAATTCTCTTTAAACTGACTTCTTTAGTCGGGCTGAGTTACACACCTTAAAACTCATCAAGCTGAGTCCTTCGAGAACAAACTTACCAATATCACAACCAATGTGATTATTCGAACACATGAAAAGCTTGGCAATCTGTGAATATCTTGATCACTTTGAACTGAAAAACAGTGATTCAAGAATCGTAACACATACGGTGAGGTGAGGTTTGGCTCTGTAACACTTAGTTGTTTTTGGTTCTGAGTCGTAGTCGTAGTCGTACCTCTAAACTTATAAGAAGATAAGTATTTATAATCATGTTGCTACGGTTCCTAACAAACTGGACTAATCCTAATTTGCTAACTAACTATCAGATAACTCGGAATCGTGAATCTTGAATCTTCTTTTCTTGAGTCTTTAATCTTCAATCTTGATTCTGGAATCTTCTTATCCATGCCGTAGATATAGAGAGTAAAAGGAATTTAAAACATATTTAAATTATCTTTAAACTGATTTCTTTAGTCGGGCTGAGTTACACACCTTAAAACTCCTCAAGCTGAGTCCTTCGAGAACAAACTTACCAATATCACAACCAATGTGATTATTCGAACACAGGAATAGCTTGGCAATCTGTGAATATCTTGATCACTTTGAACTGAAAAACAGTGATTCAAGAATCGTAACACATACGGCGAGGTGAGGTTTGGCTCTGCAACACTTAGTTGTTTTTGGTTCTGAGTCGTAGTCGTAGTCGTACCTCTAAACTTATAAGAAGATAAGTATTTATAATCATGTTGCTACGGTTCCTAACAAACTGGACTAATCCTAATTTGGTAACTAACTATCAGATTAACTCGGAATCGTGAATCTTGAATATTCTTATCTTGATTCTTCAATCTTCAATCTTAATTCTGGAATCTTCTTATCCATGCCGTAGATATAGAGAGTAAAAGGAATTTAAAACATATTTAAATTCTCTTTAAACTGACTTCTTTAGTCGGGCTGAGTTACACACCTTAAAACTCATCAAGCTGAGTCCTTCGAGAACAAACTTACGAATATCACAACCATAGTTATTATTCGAACACACGAATAGCTTGGCAATCTGTGAATATCTTGATCACTTTGAACTGAAAAACAGTGATTCAAGAATCGTAACACATACGGTGAGGTGAGGTTTGGCTCTGCAACACTTAGTTGTTTTTGGTTCTGAGTCGTAGTCATAGTCGTACCTCTAAACTTATAAGAAGATAAGTATTTATAATCATGTTGCTACGGTTCCTAACAAACTGGACTAATCCTAATTTGCAAACTAACTATCAGATAACTCGGAATCGTGAATCTTGAATCTTCTTATCTTGAGTCTTCAATCTTCAATCTTGATTCTGGAATCTTCTTATCCATGCCGTAGATATAGAGAGTAAAAGGAATTTAAAACATATTTAAATTCTCTTTAAACTGATTTCTTTAGTCGGGCTGAGTTACACACCTTAAAACTCCTCAAGCTGAGTCCTTCGAGAACAAACTTACCAATATCACAACCAATGTGATTATTCGAACACAGGAATAGCTTGGCAATCTGTGAATATCTTGATCACTTTGAACTGAAAAACAGTGATTCAAGAATCGTAACACATACGGCGAGGTGAGGTTTGGCTCTGCAACACTTAGTTGTTTTTGGTTCTGAGTCGTTGTCGTAGTCGTACCTCTAAACTTATAAGAAGATAAGTATTTATAATCATGTTGCTACGGTTCCTAACAAACTGGACTAATCCTAATTTGCAAACTAACTATCAGATAACTCGGAATCGTGAATCTTGAATCTTCTTATCTTGAGTCTTCAATATTCAATCTTGATTCTGGAATCTTCTTATCCATGCCGTAGATATAGAGAGTAAAAGGAATTTAAAACATATTTAAATTCTCTTTAAACTGATTTCTTTAGTCGGGCTGAGTTACACACCTTAAAACTCATCAAGCTGAGTCCTTCGAGAACAAACTTACCAATATCACAACCAATGTGATTATTCGAACACATGAAAAGCTTGGCAATCTGTGAATATCTTGATCACTTTGAACTGAAAAACAGTAATTCAAGAATCGTAACACATACGGTGAGGTGAGGTTTGGCTCTGTAACACCTAGTTGTTTTTGGTTCTGAGTCGTAGTCGTAGTCGTACCTCTAAACTTATAAGAAGATAAGTATTTATAATCATGTTGATACGGTTTCTAACAAACTGGACTAATCCTAATTTGCTAACTAACTATCAGATAACTCGGAATCGTGAATCTTGAATATTCTTATCTTGAGTTTTCAATCTTCAATCTTGATACTGGAATCTTCTTATCCATGCCGTAGATATAGAGAGTAAACGGAATTTAAAACATATTTAAATTCTCTTTAAACTGACTTCTTTAGTCGGGCTGAGTTACACACCTTAAAACTCATCAAGCTGAGTCCTTCGAGAACAAACTTACCAATATCACAACCAATGTGATTATTCGAACACATGAAAAGCTTGGCAATCTGTGAATATCTTGATCACTTTGAACTGAAAAACAGTGATTCAAGAATCGTAACACATACGGTGAGGTGAGGTTTGGCTCTGTAACACTTAGTTGTTTTTGGTTCTGAGTCGTAGTCGTAGTCGTACCTCTAAACTTATAAGAAGATAAGTATTTATAATCATGTTGCTACGGTTCCTAACAAACTGGACTAATCCTAATTTGCTAACTAACTATCAGATAACTCGGAATCGTGAATCTTGAATCTTCTTATCTTGAGTCTTCAATCTTTAATCTTGATTATGGAATCTTCTTATCCATGCCGTAGATATAGAGAGTAAAAGGAATTTAAAACATATTTAAAATCTCTTTAAACTGATTTCTTTATTCGGGCTGAGTTACACACCTTAAAACTCATCAAGCTGAGTCCTTCGAGAACAAACTTACCAATATCACAACCAATGTGATTATTCGAACACACGAATAGCTTGGCAATATGTGAATATCTTGATCACTTTGAACTGAAAAACAGTGATTCAAGAATCGTAACACATACGGCGAGGTGAGGTTTGGCTCTGCAACACTTAGTTGTTTTTGGTTCTGAGTCGTAGTCGTAGTCGTACCTCTAAACTTATAAGAAGATAAGTATTTATAATCATGTTGCTACGGTTCCTAACAAACTGGACTAATCCTAATTTGGTAACTAACTATCAGATTAACTCGGAATCGTGAATCTTGAATATTCTTATCTTGATTCTTCAATCTTCAATCTTAATTCTGGAATCTTCTTATCCATGCCGTAGATATAGAGAGTAAAAGGAATTTAAAACATATTTAAATTCTCTTTAAACTGACTTCTTTAGTCGGGCTGAGTTACACACCTTAAAACTCATCAAGCTGAGTCCTTCGAGAACAAACTTACGAATATCACAACCATAGTTATTATTCGAACACACGAATAGCTTGGCAATCTGTGAATATCTTGATCACTTTGAAATGAAAAACAGTGATTCAAGAATCGTAACACATACGGTGAGGTGAGGTTTGGCTCTGCAACACTTAGTTGTTTTTGGTTCTGAGTCGTAGTCGTAGTCGTACCTCTAAACTTATAAGAAGATAAGGATTTATAATCATGTTGCTACGGTTCCTAACAAACTGGACTAATCCTAATTTGCAAACTAACTATCCGATAACTCGGAATCGTGAATCTTGAATCTTCTTATCTTGAGTCTTCAATCTTCAATCTTGATTCTGGAATCTTCTTATCCATGCCGTAGATATAGAGAGTAAAAGGAATTTAAAACATATTTAAAATCTCTTTAAACTGATTTCTTTAGTCGGGCTGAGTTACACACCTTAAAACTCATCAAGCTGAGTCCTTCGAGAACAAACTTACCAATATCACAACCAATGTTATTATTCGAACACACGAATAGCTTGGCAATCTGTGAATATCTTGATCACGTTGAACTGAAAAACAGTGATTCAAGAATCGTAACACATACGGTGAGGTGAGGTTTGGCTCTGCAAGACTTAGTTGTTTTTGGTTCTGAGTCGTAGTCGTAGTCGTACCTCTAAACTTATAAGAAGATAAGTATTTATAATCATGTTGCTACGGTTCCTAACAAACTGGACTAATCCTAATTTGCTAACTAACTATCAGATAACTCGGAATCGTGAATCTTGAATATTCTTATATTGAGTCTTCAATCTTCAATCTTGATTCTGGAATCTTCTTATCCATGCCATAGATATAGAGAGTAAAAGGAATTTAAAACATATTTAAATTCTCTTAAAACTGACTTCTTTAGTCGGACTGAGTTACACACCTTAAAACTCATCAAACTGAGTCCTTCGAGAACAAACTTACCAATATCACAACCAATGTGATTATTCGAACACACGAATAGCTTGGCAATCTGTGAATATCTTGATCACTTTGAACTGAAAAACAGTGATTCAAGAATCGTATCACATACGGCGAGGTGAGGTTTGGCTCTGCAACACTTAGTTGTTTTTGGTTCTGAGTCGTAGTCGTAGTCGTACCTCTAAACTTATAAGAAGATAAGTATTTATAATCATGTTGCTACGGTTCCTAACAAACTGGACTAATCCTAATTTGCTAACTAACTATCAGATAACTCGGAATCGTGAATCTTAAATATTCTTATATTGAGTCTTCAATCTTCAATCTTGATTCTGGAATCTTCTTATCCATGCCATAGATATAGAGAGTAAAAGGAATTTAAAACATATTTAAATTCTCTTAAAACTGACTTCTTTAGTCGGGCTGAGTTACACACCTTAAAACTCATCAAGCTGAGTCCTTCGAGAACAAACTTACCAATATCACAACCAATGTGATTATTCGAACACACGAATAGCTTGGCAATCTGTGAATATCTTGATCACTTTGAACTGAAAAACAGTGATTCAAGAATCGTAACACATACGGCGAGGTGAGGTTTGGCTCTGCAACACTTAGTTGTTTTTGGTTCTGAGTCGTAGTCGTAGTCGTACCTCTAAACTTATAAGAAGATAAGTAATTATAATCATGTTGCTACGGTTCCTAACAAACTGGACTAATCCTAATTTGCAAACTAACTATCAGATAACTCGGAATCGTGAATCTTGAATCTTCTTATCTTGAGTCTTCAATCTTCAATCTTGATTCTGGAATCTTCTTATCCATGCCGTAGATATAGAGAGTAAAAGGAATTTAAAACATATTTAAAATCTCTTTAAACTGATTTCTTTAGTCGGGCTGAGTTACACACCTTAAAACTCATCAAGCTGAGTCCTTCGAGAACAAACTTACCAATATCACAACCAATGTGATTATTCGAACACACGAATAGCTTGGCAATCTGTGAATATCTTGATCACTTTGAACTGAAAAACAGTGATTCAATAATCGTAACACATACGGCGAGGTGAGGTTTGGCTCTGCAACACTTAGTTGTTTTTGGTTCTGAGTCGTAGTCGTAGTCGTACCTCTAAACTTATAAGAAGATAAGTATTTATAATCATGTTGCTACGGTTCCTAACAAACTGGACTAATCCTAATTTGCTAACTAACTATCAGATAACTCGGAATCGTGAATCTTGAATAGTCTTATATTGAGTCTTCAATCTTCAATCTTGATTCTGGAATCTTCTTATCCATGCCATAGATATAGAGAGTAAAAGGAATTTAAAACATATTTAAATTCTCTTAAAACTGACTTCTTTAGTCGGGCTGAGTTACACACCTTAAAACTCATCAAGCTGAGTCCTTCGAGAACAAACTTACCAATATCACAACCAATGTGATTATTCGAACACACGAATAGCTTGGCAATCTGTGAATATCTTGATCACTTTGAACTGATAAACAGTGATTCAAGAATCGTAACACATACGGCGAGGTGAGGTTTGGCTCTGCAACACTTAGTTGTTTTTGGTTCTGAGTCGTAGTCGTAGTCGTACCTCTAAACTTATAAGAAGATAAGTATTTATAATCATGTTGCTACGGTTCCTAACAAACTGGACTAATCCTAATTTGCAAACTAACTATCAGATAACTCGGAATCGTGAATCTTGAATCTTCTTATCTTGAGTCTTCAATCTTTAATCTTGATTATGGAATCTTCTTATCCATGCCGTAGATATAGAGAGTAAAAGGAATTTAAAACATATTTAAAATCTCTTTAAACTGATTTCTTTATTCGGGCTGAGTTACACACCTTAAAACTCATCAAGCTGAGTCCTTCGAGAACAAACTTACCAATATCACAACCAATGTGATTATTCGAACACACGAATAGCTTGGCAATATGTGAATATCTTGATCACTTTGAACTGATAAACAGTGATTCAAGAATCGTAACACATACGGCGAGGTGAGGTTTGGCTCTGCAACACTTAGTTGTTTTTGGTTCTGAGTCGTAGTCGTAGTCGTACCTCTAAACTTATAAGAAGATAAGTATTTATAATCATGTTGCTACGGTTCCTAACAAACTGGACTAATCCTAATTTGCAAACTAACTATCAGATAACTCGGAATCGTGAATCTTGAATCTTCTTATCTTGAGTCTTCAATCTTCAATCTTGATTATGGAATCTTCTTATCCATGCCGTAGATATAGAGAGTAAAAGGAATTTAAAACATATTTAAAATCTCTTTAAACTGATTTCTTTATTCGGGCTGAGTTACACACCTTAAAACTCATCAAGCTGAGTCCTTCGAGAACAAACTTACGAATATCACAACCAATGTGATTATTCGAACACATGAATAGCTTGGCAATCTGTGAATATCTTGATCACTTTGAACTGAAAAACAGTGATTCAAGAATCGTAACACATACGGTGAGGTGAGGTTTGGCTCTGCAAGACTTAGTTGTTTTTGGTTCTGAGTCGTAGTCGTAGTCGTACCTCTAAACTTATAAGAAGATAAGTATTTATAATCATGTTGCTACGGTTCCTAACAAACTGGACTAATCCTAATTTGCAAATTAACTATCAGATAACTCGGAATCGTGAATCTTGAATCTTCTTATCTTGAGTCTTCAATCTTGAATCTTGATTCTGGAATCTTCTTATCCATGCCGTAGATATAGAGAGTAAAAGGAATTTAAAACATATTTAAAATCTCTTTAAACTGACTTCTTTAGTCGGGCTGAGTTACACACCTTAAAACTCATCAAGCTGAGTCCTTCGAGAACAAACTTACCAATATCACAACCAATGTGATTATTCGAACACACGAATAGCTTGGCAATCTGTGAATATCTTGATCACTTTGAACTGAAAAACAGTGATTCAAGAATCGTAAAACATACGGCGAGGTGAGGTTTGGCTCTGCAACACTTAGTTGTTTTTGGTTCTGAGTCGTAGTCGTAGTCGTACCTCTAAACTTATAAGAAGATAAGTATTTATAATCATGTTGCTACGGTTCCTAACAAACTGGACTAATCCTAATTTGCAAACTAACTATCAGATAACTCGGAATCGTGAATCTTGAATCTTCTTATCTTGAGTCTTCAATCTTGAATCTTGATTCTGGAATCTTCTTATCCATGCCGTAGATATAGAGAGTAAAAGGAATTTAAAACATATTTAAAATCTCTTTAAACTGACTTCTTTAGTCGGGCTGAGTTACACACCTTAAAACTCATCAAGCTGAGTCCTTCGAGAACAAACTTACCAATATCACAACCAATGTGATTATTCGAACACATGAATAGCTTGGCAATCTGTGAATATCTTGATCACTTTGAACTGAAAAACAGTGATTCAAGAATCGTAAAACATACGGCGAGGTGAGGTTTGGCTCTGCAACACTTAGTTGTTTTTGGTTCTGAGTCGTAGTCGTAGTCGTACCTCTAAACTTATAAGAAGATAAGTATTTATAATCATGTTGCTACGGTTCCTAACAAACTGGACTAATCCTAATTTGCAAACTAACTATCAGATAACTCGGAATCGTGAATCTTGAATCTTCTTATCTTGAGTCTTCAATCTTCAATCTTGATTCTGGAATCTTCTTATCCATGCCGTAGATATAGAGAGTAAAAGGAATTTAAAACATATTTAAAATCTCTTTAAACTGATTTCTTTAGTCGGGCTGAGTTACACACCTTAAAACTCATCAAGCTGAGTCCTTCGAGAACAAACTTACCAATATCACAACCAATGTTATTATTCGAACACATGAATAGCTTGGCAATCTGTGAATATCTTGATCACTTTGAACTGAAAAACAGTGATTCAAGAATCGTAACACATACGGTGAGGTGATGTTTGGCTCTGCAAGACTTAGTTGTTTTTGGTTCTAAGTCGTAGTCGTAGTCGTACCTCTAAACTTATAAGAAGATAAGTATTTATAATCATGTTGCTACGGTTCCTAACAAACTGGACTAATCCTAATTTGCAAACTAACTATCAGATAACTCGGAATCGTGAATCTTGAATCTTCTTATCTTGAGTCTTCAATCTTCAATCTTGATTATGGAATCTTCTTATCCATGCCGTAGATATAGAGAGTAAAAGGAATTTAAAACATATTTAAAATCTCTTTAAACTGATTTCTTTAGTCGGGCTGAGTTACACACCTTAAAACTCATCAAGCTGAGTCCTTCGAGAACAAACTTACCAATATCACAACCAATGTGATTATTCGAACACACGAATAGCTTGGCAATCTGTGAATATCTTGATCACTTTGAACTGAAAAACAGTGATTCAAGAATCGTAACACATACGGCGAGGTGAGGTTTGGCTCTGCAACACTTAGTTGTTTTTGGTTCTGAGTCGTAGTCGTAGTCGTACCTCTAAACTTATAAGAAGATAAGTATTTATAATCATGTTGCTACGGTTCCTAACAAACTGGACTAATCCTAATTTGCAAACTAACTATCAGATAACTCGGAATCGTGAATCTTGAATCTTCTTATCTTGAGTCTTCAATCTTCAATCTTGATTCTGGAATCTTCTTATCCATGCCGTAGATATAGAGAGTAAAAGGAATTTAAAACATATTTAAAATCTCTTTAAACTGATTTCTTTATTCGGGCTGAGTTACACACCTTAAAACTCATCAAGCTGAGTCCTTCGAGAACAAACTTACGAATATCACAACCAATGTGATTATTCGAACACATGAATAGCTTGGCAATCTGTGAATATCTTGATCACTTTGAACTGAAAAACAGTGATTCAAGAATCGTAACACATACGGTGAGGTGAGGTTTGACTCTGCAAGACTTAGTTGTTTTTGGTTCTGAGTCGTAGTCGTAGTCGTACCTCTAAACTTATAAGAAGATAAGTATTTATAATCATGTTGCTACGGTTCCTAACAAACTGGACTAATCCTAATTTGCAAACTAACTATCAGATAACTCGGAATCGTGAATCTTGAATCTTCTTATCTTGAGTCTTCAATCTTCAATCTTGATTATGGAATCTTCTTATCCATGCCGTAGATATAGAGAGTAAAAGGAATTTAAAACATATTTAAAATCTCTTTAAACTGATTTCTTTAGTCGGGCTGAGTTACACACCTTAAAACTCATCAAGCTGAGTCCTTCGAGAACAAACTTACCAATATCACAACCAATGTGATTATTCGAACACACGAATAGCTTGGCAATCTGTGAATATCTTGATCACTTTGAACTGAAAAACAGTGATTCAAGAATCGTAACACATACGGCGAGGTGAGGTTTGGCTCTGCAACACTTAGTTGTTTTTGGTTCTGAGTCGTAGTCGTAGTCGTACCTCTAAACTTATAAGAAGATAAGTATTTATAATCATGTTGCTACGGTTCCTAACAAACTGGACTAATCCTAATTTGCAAACTAACTATCAGATAACTCGGAATCGTGAATCTTGAATCTTCTTATCTTGAGTCTTCAATCTTCAATCTTGATTCTGGAATCTTCTTATCCATGCCGTAGATATAGAGAGTAAAAGGAATTTAAAACATATTTAAAATCTCTTTAAACTGATTTCTTTATTCGGGCTGAGTTACACACCTTAAAACTCATCAAGCTGAGTCCTTCGAGAACAAACTTACGAATATCACAACCAATGTGATTATTCGAACACATGAATAGCTTGGCAATCTGTGAATATCTTGATCACTTTGAACTGAAAAACAGTGATTCAAGAATCGTAACACATACGGTGAGGTGAGGTTTGGCTCTGCAAGACTTAGTTGTTTTTGGTTCTGAGTCGTAGTCGTAGTCGTACCTCTAAACTTATAAGAAGATAAGTATTTATAATCATGTTGCTACGGTTCCTAACAAACTGGACTAATCCTAATTTGCAAACTAACTATCAGATAACTCGGAATCGTGAATCTTGAATCTTCTTATCTTGAGTCTTCAATCTTCAATCTTGATTATGGAATCTTCTTATCCATGCCGTAGATATAGAGAGTAAAAGGAATTTAAAACATATTTAAAATCTCTTTAAACTGATTTCTTTAGTCGGGCTGAGTTACACACCTTAAAACTCATCAAGCTGAGTCCTTCGAGAACAAACTTACCAATATCACAACCAATGTGATTATTCGAACACACGAATAGCTTGGCAATCTGTGAATATCTTGATCACTTTGAACTGAAAAACAGTGATTCAAGAATCGTAACACATACGGCGAGGTGAGGTTTGGCTCTGCAACACTTAGTTGTTTTTGGTTCTGAGTCGTAGTCGTAGTCGTACCTCTAAACTTATAAGAAGATAAGTATTTATAATCATGTTGCTACGGTTCCTAACAAACTGGACTAATCCTAATTTGCAAACTAACTATCAGATAACTCGGAATCGTGAATCTTGAATCTTCTTATCTTGAGTCTTCAATCTTCAATCTTGATTATGGAATCTTCTTATCCATGCCGTAGATATAGAGAGTAAAAGGAATTTAAAACATATTTAAAATCTCTTTAAACTGATTTCTTTATTCGGGCTGAGTTACACACCTTAAAACTCATCAAGCTGAGTCCTTCGAGAACAAACTTACGAATATCACAACCAATGTGATTATTCGAACACATGAATAGCTTGGCAATCTGTGAATATCTTGATCACTTTGAACTGAAAAACAGTGATTCAAGAATCGTAACACATACGGTGAGGTGAGGTTTGGCTCTGCAAGACTTAGTTGTTTTTGGTTCTGAGTCGTAGTCGTAGTCGTACCTCTAAACTTATAAGAAGATAAGTATTTATAATCATGTTGCTACGGTTCCTAACAAACTGGACTAATCCTAATTTGCAAACTAACTATCAGATAACTCGGAATCGTGAATCTTGAATCTTCTTATCTTGAGTCTTCAATCTTGAATCTTGATTCTGGAATCTTCTTATCCATGCCGTAGATATAGAGAGTAAAAGGAATTTAAAACATATTTAAAATCTCTTTAAACTGACTTCTTTAGTCGGGCTGAATTACACACCTTAAAACTCATCAAGCTGAGTCCTTCGAGAACAAACTTACCAATATCACAACCAATGTGATTATTCGAACACATGAATAGCTTGGCAATCTGTGAATATCTTGATCACTTTGAACTGAAAAACAGTGATTCAAGAATCGTAAAACATACGGCGAGGTGAGGTTTGGCTCTGCAACACTTAGTTGTTTTTGGTTCTGAGTCGTAGTCGTAGTCGTACCTCTAAACTTATAAGAAGATAAGTATTTATAATCATGTTGCTACGGTTCCTAACAAACTGGACTAATCCTAATTTGCAAACTAACTATCAGATAACTCGGAATCGTGAATCTTGAATCTTCTTATCTTGAGTCTTCAATCTTCAATCTTGATTCTGGAATCTTCTTATCCATGCCGTAGATATAGAGAGTAAAAGGAATTTAAAACATATTTAAAATCTCTTTAAACTGATTTCTTTAGTCGGGCTGAGTTACACACCTTAAAACTCATCAAGCTGAGTCCTTCGAGAACAAACTTACCAATATCACAACCAATGTTATTATTCGAACACACGAATAGCTTGGCAATCTGTGAATATCTTGATCACGTTGAACTGAAAAACAGTGATTCAAGAATCGTAACACATACGGTGAGGTGATGTTTGGCTCTGCAAGACTTAGTTGTTTTTGGTTCTAAGTCGTAGTCGTAGTCGTACCTCTAAACATATAAGAAGATAAGTATTTATAATCATGTTGCTACGGTTCCTAACAAACTGGACTAATCCTAATTTGCAAACTAACTATCAGATAACTCGGAATCGTGAATCTTGAATCTTCTTATCTTGAGTCTTCAATCTTCAATCTTGATTATGGAATCTTCTTATCCATGCCGTAGATATAGAGAGTAAAAGGAATTTAAAACATATTTAAAATCTCTTTAAACTGATTTCTTTAGTCGGGCTGAGTTACACACCTTAAAACTCATCAAGCTGAGTCCTTCGAGAACAAACTTACCAATATCACAACCAATGTGATTATTCGAACACACGAATAGCTTGGCAATCTGTGAATATCTTGATCACTTTGAACTGAAAAACAGTGATTCAAGAATCGTAACACATACGGCGAGGTGAGGTTTGGCTCTGCAACACTTAGTTGTTTTTGGTTCTGAGTCGTAGTCGTAGTCGTACCTCTAAACTTATAAGAAGATAAGTATTTATAATCATGTTGCTACGGTTCCTAATAAACTGGACTAATCCTAATTTGCAAACTAACTATCAGATAACTCGGAATCGTGAATCTTGAATCTTCTTATCTTGAGTCTTCAATCTTCAATCTTGATTATGGAATCTTCTTATCCATGCCGTAGATATAGAGAGTAAAAGGAATTTAAAACATATTTAAAATCTCTTTAAACTGATTTCTTTAGTCGGGCTGAGTTACACACCTTAAAACTCATCAAGCTGAGTCCTTCGAGAACAAACTTACCAATATCACAACCAATGTGATTATTCGAACACACGAATAGCTTGGCAATCTGTGAATATCTTGATCACTTTGAACTGAAAAACAGTGATTCAAGAATCGTAACACATACGGCGAGGTGAGGTTTGGCTCTGCAACACTTAGTTGTTTTTGGTTCTGAGTCGTAGTCGTAGTCGTACCTCTAAACTTATAAGAAGATAAGTATTTATAATCATGTTGCTACGGTTCCTAACAAACTGGACTAATCCTAATTTGCAAGCTAACTATCAGATAACTCGGAATCGTGAATCTTGAATCTTCTTATCTTGAGTCTTCAATCTTCAATCTTGATTCTGGAATCTTCTTATCCATGCCGTAGATATAGAGAGTAAAAGGAATTTAAAACATATTTAAAATCTCTTTAAACTGATTTCTTTAGTCGGGCTGAGTTACACACCTTAAAACTCATCAAGCTGAGTCCTTCGAGAACAAACTTACCAATATCACAACCAATGTTATTATTCGAACACACGAATAGCTTGGCAATCTGTGAATATCTTGATCACGTTGAACTGAAAAACAGTGATTCAAGAATCGTAACACATACGGTGAGGTGAGGTTTGGCTCTGCAAGACTTAGTTGTTTTTGGTTCTGAGTCGTAGTCGTAGTCGTACCTCTAAACTTATAAGAAGATAAGTATTTATAATCATGTTGCTACGGTTCCTAACAAACTGGACTAATCCTAATTTGCAAACTAACTATCAGATAACTCGGAATCGTGAATCTTGAATCTTCATATCTTGAGTCTTCAATCTTCAATCTTGATTCTGGAATCTTCTTATCCATGCCGTAGATATAGAGAGTAAAAGGAATTTAAAACATATTTAAAATCTCTTTAAACTGATTTCTTTAGTCGGGCTGAGTTACACACCTTAAAACTCATCAAGCTGAGTCCTTCGAGAACAAACTTACCAATATCACAACCAATGTTATTATTCGAACACACGAATAGCTTGGCAATCTGTGAATATCTTGATCACGTTGAACTGAAAAACAGTGATTCAAGAATCGTAACACATACGGTGAGGTGAGGTTTGGCTCTGCAACACTTAGTTGTTTTTGGTTCTGAGTCGTAGTCGTAGTCTTACCTCTAAACTTATAAGAAGATAAGTATTTATAATCATGTTGCTACGGTTCCTAACAAACTGGACTAATCCTAATTTGCAAACTAACTATCAGATAACTCGGAATCGTGAATCTTGAATCTTCATATCTTGAGTCTTCAATCTTCAATCTTGATTCTGGAATCTTCTTATCCATGCCGTAGATATAGAGAGTAAAAGGAATTTAAAACATATTTAAAATCTCTTTAAACTGATTTCTTTAGTCGGGCTGAGTTACACACCTTAAAACTCATCAAGCTGAGTCCTTCGAGAACAAACTTACCAATATCACAACCAATGTTATTATTCGAACACACGAATAGCTTGGCAATCTGTGAATATCTTGATCACGTTGAACTGAAAAACAGTGATTCAAGAATCGTAACACATACGGTGAGGTGAGGTTTGGCTCTGCAACACTTAGTTGTTTTTGGTTCTGAGTCGTAGTCGTAGTCGTACCTCTAAACTTATAAGAAGATAAGTAATTATAATCATGTTGCTACGGTTCCTAACAAACTGGACTAATCCTAATTTGCAAACTAACTATCAGATAACTCGGAATCGTGAATCTTGAATCTTCTTATCTTGAGTCTTCAATCTTCAATCTTGATTCTGGAATCTTCTTATCCATGCCGTAGATATAGAGAGTAAAAGGAATTTAAAACATATTTAAAATCTCTTTAAACTGATTTCTTTAGTCTGGCTGAGTTACACACCTTAAAACTCATCAAGCTGAGTCCTTCGAGAACAAACTTACCAATATCACAACCAATGTGATTATTCGAACACACGAATAGCTTGGCAATCTGTGAATATCTTGATCACTTTGAACTGAAAAACAGTGATTCAAGAATCGTAACACATACGGCGAGGTGAGGTTTGGCTCTGCAACACTTAGTTGTTTTTGGTTCTGAGTCGTAGTCGTAGTCGTACCTCTAAACTTATAAGAAGATAAGTATTTATAATCATGTTGCTACGGTTCCTAACAAACTGGACTAATCCTAATTTGCAAGCTAACTATCAGATAACTCGGAATCGTGAATCTTGAATCTTCTTATCTTGAGTCTTCAATCTTCAATCTTGATTCTGGAATCTTCTTATCCATGCCGTAGATATAGAGAGTAAAAGGAATTTAAAACATATTTAAAATCTCTTTAAACTGATTTCTTTAGTCGGGCTGAGTTACACACCTTAAAACTCATCAAGCTGAGTCCTTCGAGAACAAACTTACCAATATCACAACCAATGTTATTATTCGAACACACGAATAGCTTGGCAATCTGTGAATATCTTGATCACGTTGAACTGAAAAACAGTGATTCAAGAATCGTAACACATACGGTGAGGTGAGGTTTGGCTCTGCAAGACTTAGTTGTTTTTGGTTCTGAGTCGTAGTCGTAGTCGTACCTCTAAACTTATAAGAAGATAAGTATTTATAATCATGTTGCTACGGTTCCTAACAAACTGGACTAATCCTAATTTGCAAACTAACTATCAGATAACTCGGAATCGTGAATCTTGAATCTTCATATCTTGAGTCTTCAATCTTCAATCTTGATTCTGGAATCTTCTTATCCATGCCGTAGATATAGAGAGTAAAAGGAATTTAAAACATATTTAAAATCTCTTTAAACTGATTTCTTTAGTCGGGCTGAGTTACACACCTTAAAACTCATCAAGCTGAGTCCTTCGAGAACAAACTTACCAATATCACAACCAATGTTATTATTCGAACACACGAATAGCTTGGCAATCTGTGAATATCTTGATCACGTTGAACTGAAAAACAGTGATTCAAGAATCGTAACACATACGGTGAGGTGAGGTTTGGCTCTGCAACACTTAGTTGTTTTTGGTTCTGAGTCGTAGTCGTAGTCTTACCTCTAAACTTATAAGAAGATAAGTATTTATAATCATGTTGCTACGGTTCCTAACAAACTGGACTAATCCTAATTTGCAAACTAACTATCAGATAACTCGGAATCGTGAATCTTGAATCTTCATATCTTGAGTCTTCAATCTTCAATCTTGATTCTGGAATCTTCTTATCCATGCCGTAGATATAGAGAGTAAAAGGAATTTAAAACATATTTAAAATCTCTTTAAACTGATTTCTTTAGTCGGGCTGAGTTACACACCTTAAAACTCATCAAGCCGAGTCCTTCGAGAACAAACTTACCAATATCACAACCAATGTTATTATTCGAACACACGAATAGCTTGGCAATCTGTGAATATCTTGATCACGTTGAACTGAAAAACAGTGATTCAAGAATCGTAACACATACGGTGAGGTGAGGTTTCGCTCTGCAAGACTTAGTTGTTTTTGGTTCTGAGTCGTAGTCGTAGTCGTACCTCTAAACTTATAAGAAGATAAGTATTTATAATCATGTTGCTACGGTTCCTAACAAACTGGACTAATCCTAATTTGCTAACTAACTATCAGATAACTCAGAATCGTGAATCTTGAATATTCTTATATTGAGTCTTCAATCTTCAATCTTGATTCTGGAATCTTCTTATCCATGCCATAGATATAGAGAGTAAAAGGAATTTAAAACATATTTAAATTCTCTTAAAACTGAATTCTTTAGTCGGGCTGAGTTACACACCTTAAAACTCATCAAGCTGAGTCCTTCGAGAACAAACTTACCAATATCACAACCAATGTGATTATTCGAACACACGAATAGCTTGGCAATCTGTGAATATCTTGATCACTTTGAACTGAAAAACAGTGATTCAAGAATCGTAACACATACGGCGAGGTGAAGTTTGGCTGTGCAACACTTAGTTGTTTTTGGTTCTGAGTCGTAGTCGTAGTCGTACCTCTAACCTTATAAGAAGATAAGTATTTATAATCATGTTGCTACGGTTCCTCACAAACTGGACTAATCCTAATTTGCAAACTAACTATCAGATAACTCGGAATCGTGAATCTTGAATATTCTTATATTGAGTCTTCAATCTTCAATCTTGATTCTGGAATCTTCTTATCCATGCCATAGATATAGAGAGTAAAAGGAATTTAAAACATATTTAAATTCTCTTAAAACTGAATTCTTTAGTCGGGCTGAGTTACACACCTTAAAACTCATCAAGCTGAGTCCTTCGAGAACAAACTTACCAATATCACAACCAATGTGATTATTCGAACACACGAATAGCTTGGCAATCTGTGAATATCTTGATCACTTTGAACTGAAAAACAGTGATTCAAGAATCGTAACACATACGGCGAGGTGAGGTTTGGCTGTGCAACACTTAGTTGTTTTTGGTTCTGAGTCGTAGTCGTAGTCGTACCTCTAACCTTATAAGAAGATAAGTATTTATAATCATGTTGCTACGGTTCCTCACAAACTGGACTAATCCTAATTTGCAAACTAACTATCAGATAACTCGGAATCGTGAATCTTGAATCTTCTTATCTTGAGTCTTCAATCTTCAATCTTGATTCAGGAATCTTCTTATCCATGCCGTAGATATAGAGAGTAAAAGGAATTTAAACCATATTTAAATTCTCTTTAAACTGATTTCTTTAGTCGGGCTGAGTTACACACCTTAAAACTCATCAAGCTGAGTCATTCGAGAACAAACTTACCAATATCACAACCAATGTGATTATTCGAACACATGAATAGCTTGGCAATCTGTGAATATCTTGATCACTTTGAACTGAAAAACAGTGATTCAAGAATCGTAACACATACGGTGAGGTGAGGTTTGGCTCTGCAAGACTTAGTTTTTTTTGGTTCTGAGTCGTAGTCGTAGTCGTACCTCTAAACTTATAAGAAGATAAGTATTTATAATCATGTTGATACGGTTCCTAACAAACTGGACTAATCCTAATTTGCTAACTAACTATCAGATAACTCGGAATCGTGAATCTTGAATATTCTTATTTTGAGTCTTCAATCTTCAATCTTGATTCCGGAATCTTCTTATCCATGCCATAGATATAGAGAGTAAAAGGAATTTAAAACATATTTAAATTCTCTTAAAACTGACTTCTTTAGTCGGGCTGAGTTACACACCTTAAAACTCATCAAGCTGAGTCCTTCGAGAACAAACTTACCAATAGCACAACCAATGTGATTATTCGAACACACGAATAGCTTGGCAATCTGTGAATATCTTGATCACTTTGAACTGAAAAACAGTGATTCAAGAATCGTAACACATACGGCGAGGTGAGGTTTGGCTCTGCAACACTTAGTTGTTTTTGGTTCTGAGTCGTAGTCGTAGTCGTACCTCTAACCTTATAAGAAGATAAGTATTTATAATCATGTTGCTACGGTTCCTCACAAACTGGACTAATCCTAATTTGCAAACTAACTATCAGATAACTCGGAATCGTGAATCTTGAATCTTCTTATCTTGAGTCTTCAATCTTCAATCTTGATTCAGGAATCTTCTTATCCATGCCGTAGATATAGAGAGTAAAAGGAATTTAAACCATATTTAAATTCTCTTTAAACTGATTTCTTTAGTCGGGCTGAGTTACACACCTTAAAACTCATCAAGCTGAGTCATTCGAGAACAAACTTACCAATATCACAACCAATGTGATTATTCGAACACATGAATAGCTTGGCAATCTGTGAATATCTTGATCACTTTGAACTGAAAAACAGTGATTCAAGAATCGTAACACATACGGTGAGGTGAGGTTTGGCTCTGCAAGACTTAGTTTTTTTTGGTTCTGAGTCGTAGTCGTAGTCGTACCTCTAAACTTATAAGAAGATAAGTATTTATAATCATGTTGATACGGTTCCTAACAAACTGGACTAATCCTAATTTGCTAACTAACTATCAGATAACTCGGAATCGTGAATCTTGAATATTCTTATTTTGAGTCTTCAATCTTCAATCTTGATTCCGGAATCTTCTTATCCATGCCATAGATATAGAGAGTAAAAGGAATTTAAAACATATTTAAATTCTCTTAAAACTGACTTCTTTAGTCGGGCTGAGTTACACACCTTAAAACTCATCAAGCTGAGTCCTTCGAGAACAAACTTACCAATAGCACAACCAATGTGATTATTCGAACACACGAATAGCTTGGCAATCTGTGAATATCTTGATCACTTTGAACTGAAAAACAGTGATTCAAGAATCGTAACACATACGGCGAGGTGAGGTTTGGCTCTGCAACACTTAGTTGTTTTTGGTTCTGAGTCGTAGTCGTAGTCGTACCTCTAACCTTATAAGAAGATAAGTATTTATAATCATGTTGCTACGGTTCCTCACAAACTGGACTAATCCTAATTTGCAAACTAACTATCAGATAACTCGGAATCGTGAATCTTGAATCTTCTTATCTTGAGTCTTCAATCTTCAATCTTGATTCTGGAATCTTCTTATCCATGCCGTAGATATAGAGAGTAAAAGGAATTTAAACCATATTTAAATTCTCTTTAAACTGATTTCTTTAGTCGGGCTGAGTTACACACCTTAAAACTCATCAAGCTGAGTCATTCGAGAACAAACTTACCAATATCACAACCAATGTGATTATTCGAACACATGAATAGCTTGGCAATCTGTGAATATCTTGATCACTTTGAACTGAAAAACAGTGATTCAAGAATCGTAACACATACGGTGAGGTGAGGTTTGACTCTGCAACACTTAGTTGTTTTTGGTTCTGAGTCGTAGTCGTAGTCGTACCTCTAAACTTATAAGAAGATAAGTATTTATAATCATGTTGCTACGGTTCCTAACAAACTGGACTAATCCTAATTTGTAACTAACTATCAGATAACTCGGAATCGTGAATCTTGAATATTCTTATATTGAGTCTTCAATCTTCAATCTTGATTCTGGAATCTTCTTATCCATGCCATAGATATAGAGAGTAAAAGGAATTTAAAACATATTTAAATTCTCTTAAAACTGACTTCTTTAGTCGGGCTGAGTTACACACCTTAAAACTCATCAAGCTGAGTACTTCGAGAACAAACTTACCAATATCACAACCAATGTGATTATTCGAACACACGAATAGCTTGGCAATCTGTGAATATCTTGATCACTTTGAACTGAAAAACAGTGATACAAGAATCGTAACACATACGGCGAGGTGAGGTTTGGCTCTGCAAGACTTAGTTGTTTTTGGTTCTGAGTCGTAGTCGTAGTCGTACCTCTAAACTTATAAGAAGATAAGTATTTATAATCATGTTGCTACGGTTCCTAACAAACTGGACTAATCCTAATTTGCTAACTAACTATCAGATAACTCGGAATCGTGAATCTTGAATATTCTTATATTGAGTCTTCAATCTTCAATCTTGATTCTGGAATCTTCTTATCCATGCCATAGATATAGAGAGTAAAAGGAATTTAAAACATATTTAAATTCTCTTAAAACTGACTTCTTTAGTCGGGCTGAGTTACACACCTTAAAACTCATCAAGCTGAGTCCTTCGAGAACAAACATACCAATATCACAACCAATGTGATTATTCGAACACACGAATAGCTTGGCAATCTGTGAATATCTTGATCACTTTGAACTGAAAAACAGTGATTCAAGAATCGTAACACATACGGCGAGGTGAGGTTTGGCTCTGCAACACTTAGTTGTTTTTGGTTCTGAGTCGTAGTCGTAGTCGTACCTCTAACCTTATAAGAAGATAAGTATTTATAATCATGTTGCTACGGTTCCTCACAAACTGGACTAATCCTAATTTGCAAACTAACTATCAGATAACTCGGAATCGTGAATCTTGAATCTTCTTATCTTGAGTCTTCAATCTTCAATCTTGATTCTGGAATCTTCTTATCCATGCCGTAGATATAGAGAGTAAAAGGAATTTAAACCATATTTAAATTCTCTTTAAACTGATTTCTTTAGTCGGGCTGAGTTACACACCTTAAAACTCATCAAGCTGAGTCATTCGAGAACAAACTTACCAATATCACAACCAATGTGATTATTCGAACACATGAATAGCTTGGCAATCTGTGAATATCTTGATCACTTTGAACTGAAAAACAGTGATTCAATAATCGTAACACATACGGTGAGGTGAGGTTTGGCTCTGCAACATTTAGTTGTTTTTGGTTCTGAGTCGTAGTCGTAGTCGTACCTCTAAACTTATAAGAAGATAAGTATTTATAATCATGTTGATACGGTTCCTAACAAACTGGACTAATCCTAATTTGCTAACTAACTATCAGATAACTCGGAATCGAGAATCTTGAATATTCTTATCTTGAGTTTTCAATCTTCAATCTTGATTCTGGAATCTTCTTATCCATGCCATAGATATAGAGAGTAAAAGGAATTTAAAACATATTTAAATTCTCTTAAAACTGACTTCTTTAGTCGGGCTGAGTTACACACCTTAAAACTCATCAAGCTGAGTCATTCGAGAACAAACTTACTAATATCACAACCAATGTGATTATTCGAACACACGAATAGCTTGGCAATCTGTGAATATCTTGATCACTTTGAACTGAAAAACAGTGATTCAAGAATCGTAACACATACGGCGAGGTGAGGTTTGGCTCTGCAACACTTAGTTGTTTTTGGTTCTGAGTCGTAGTCGTAGTCGTACCTCTAAACTTATAAGAAGATAAGTATTTATAATCATGTTGCTACGGTTCCTAACAAACTGGACTAATCCTAATTTGCTAACTAACTATCAGATAACTCGGAATCGTGAATCTTGAATATTCTTATATTGAGTCTTCAATCTTCAATCTTGATTCCGGAATCTTCTTATCCATGCCATAGATATAGAGAGTAAAAGGAATTTAAAACATATTTAAATTCTCTTAAAACTGACTTCTTTAGTCGGGCTGAGTTACACACCTTAAAACTCATCAAGCTGAGTCCTTCGAGAACAAACTTACCAATAGCACAACCAATGTGATTATTCGAACACACGAATAGCTTGGCAATCTGTGAATATCTTGATCACTTTGAACTGAAAAACAGTGATTCAAGAATCGTAACACATACGGCGAGGTGAGGTTTGGCTCTGCAACACTTAGTTGTTTTTGGTTCTGAGTCGTAGTCGTAGTCGTACCTCTAACCTTATAAGAAGATAAGTATTTATAATCATGTTGCTACGGTTCCTCACAAACTGGACTAATCCTAATTTGCAAACTAACTATCAGATAACTCGGAATCGTGAATCTTGAATCTTCTTATCTTGAGTCTTCAATCTTCAATCTTGATTCTGGAATCTTCTTATCCATGCCGTAGATATAGAGAGTAAAAGGAATTTAAACCATATTTAAATTCTCTTTAAACTGATTTCTTTAGTCGGGCTGAGTTACACACCTTAAAACTCATCAAGCTGAGTCATTCGAGAACAAACTTACCAATATCACAACCAATGTGATTATTCGAACACATGAATAGCTTGGCAATCTGTGAATATCTTGATCACTTTGAACTGAAAAACAGTGATTCAATAATCGTAACACATACGGTGAGGTGAGGTTTGGCTCTGCAACATTTAGTTGTTTTTGGTTCTGAGTCGTAGTCGTAGTCGTACCTCTAAACTTATAAGAAGATAAGTATTTATAATCATGTTGATACGGTTCCTAACAAACTGGACTAATCCTAATTTGCTAACTAACTATCAGATAACTCGGAATCGAGATTCTTGAATATTCTTATCTTGAGTTTTCAATCTTCAATCTTGATTCTGGAATCTTCTTATCCATGCCATAGATATAGAGAGTAAAAGGAATTTAAAACATATTTAAATTCTCTTAAAACTGACTTCTTTAGTCGGGCTGAGTTACACACCTTAAAACTCATCAAGCTGAGTCATTCGAGAACAAACTTACTAATATCACAACCAATGTGATTATTCGAACACACGAATAGCTTGGCAATCTGTGAATATCTTGATCACTTTGAACTGAAAAACAGTGATTCAAGAATCGTAACACATACGGCGAGGTGAGGTTTGGCTCTGCAACACTTAGTTGTTTTTGGTTCTGAGTCGTAGTCGTAGTCGTACCTCTAAACTTATAAGAAGATAAGTATTTATAATCATGTTGCTACGGTTCCTAACAAACTGGACTAATCCTAATTTGCTAACTAACTATCAGATAACTCGGAATCGTGAATCTTGAATATTCTTATATTGAGTCTTCAATCTTCAATCTTGATTCTGGAATCTTCTTATCCATGCCATAGATATAGAGAGTAAAAGGAATTTAAAACATATTTAAATTCTCTTAAAACTGACTTCTTTAGTCGGGCTGAGTTACACACCTTAAAACTCATCAAGCTGAGTCCTTCGAGAACAAACTTACCAATATCACAACCAATGTGATTATTCGAACACACGAATAGCTTGGCAATCTGTGAATATCTTGATCACTTTGAACTGAAAAACAGTGACTCAAGAATCGTAACACATACGGCGAGGTGAGGTTTGGCTCTGCAACACTTAGTTGTTTTTGGTTCTGAGTCTTAGTCGTAGTCGTACCTCTAAACTTATAAGAAGATAAGTATTTATAATCATGTTGCTACGGTTCCTAACAAACTGGACTAATCCTAATTTGCAAACTAACTATCAGATAACTCGGAATCGAGAATCTTGAATATTCTTATCTTGAGTTTTCAATCTTCAATCTTGATTCTGGAATCTTCTTATCCATGCCATAGATATAGAGAGTAAAAGGAATTTAAAACATATTTAAATTCTCTTAAAACTGACTTCTTTAGTCGGGCTGAGTTACACACCTTAAAACTCATCAAGCTGAGTCATTCGAGAACAAACTTACTAATATCACAACCAATGTGATTATTCGAACACACGAATAGCTTGGCAATCTGTGAATATCTTGATCACTTTGAACTGAAAAACAGTGATTCAAGAATCGTAACACATACGGCGAGGTGAGGTTTGGCTCTGCAACACTTAGTTGTTTTTGGTTCTGAGTCGTAGTCGTAGTCGTACCTCTAAACTTATAAGAAGATAAGTATTTATAATCATGTTGCTACGGTTCCTCACAAACTGGACTAATCCTAATTTGCAAACTAACTATCAGATAACTCGGAATCGTGAATCTTGAATCTTCTTATCTTGAGTCTTCAATCTTCAATCTTGATTCTGGAATCTTCTTATCCATGCCGTAGATATAGAGAGTAAAAGGAATTTAAACCATATTTAAATTCTCTTTAAACTGATTTCTTTAGTCGGGCTGAGTTACACACCTTAAAACTCATCAAGCTGAGTCATTCGAGAACAAACTTACCAATATCACAACCAATGTGATTATTCGAACACATGAATAGCTTGGCAATCTGTGAATATCTTGATCACTTTGAACTGAAAAACAGTGATTCAAGAATCGTAACACATACGGCGAGGTGAGGTTTGGCTCTGCAACACTTAGTTGTTCTGAGTCGTAGTCGTAGTCGTACCTCTAAACTTATAAGAAGATAAGTATTTATAATCATGTTGCTACGGTTCCTAACAAACTGGACTAATCCTAATTTGCAAACTAACTATCAGATAACTCGGAATCGTGAATCTTGAATCTTCTTATCTTGAGTCTTCAATCTTCAATCTTGATTATGGAATCTTCTTATCCATGCCGTAGATATAGAGAGTAAAAGGAATTTAAAACATATTTAAAATCTCTTGAAACTGATTTCTTTAGTCGGGCTGAGTTACACACCTTAAAACTCATCAAGCTGAGTCCTTCGAGAACAAACTTACCAATATCACAACCAATGTGATTATTCGAACACATGAATAGCTTGGCAATCTGTGAATATCTTGATCACTTTGAACTGAAAAACAGTGATTCAAGAATCGTACCACATACGGTGAGGTGAGGTTTGGCTCTGCAACACTTAGTTGTTTTTGGTTCTGAGTCGTAGTCGTAGTCGTACCTCTAAACTTATAAGAAGATAAGTATTTATAATCATGTTGCTACGGTTCCTAACAAACTGGACTAATCCTAATTTGCTAACTAACTATCAGATAACTCGGAATCGTGAATCTTGAATCTTCTTATCTTGAGTCTTTAATCTTCAATCTTGATTCTGGAATCTTCTTATCCATGCCGTAGATATAGAGAGTAAAAGGAATTTAAAACATATTTTAATTCTCTTTAAACTGACTTCTTTAGTCGGGCTGAGTTACACACCTTAAAAATCATCAAGCTGAGTCATTCGAGAACAAACTTACTAATATCACAACCAATGTGATTATTCGAACACACGAATAGCTTGGCAATCTGTGAATATCTTGATCACTTTGAACTGAAAAACAGTGATTCAAGAATCGTAACACATACGGCGAGGTGAGGTTTGGCTCTGCAACAATTAGTTGTTTTTGGTTCTGAGTCGTAGTCGTAGTCGTACCTCTAAACTTATAAGAAGATAAGTATTTATAATCATGTTGCTACGGATCCTCACAAACTGGACTTATCCTAATTTGCAAACTAACTATCAGATAACTCGGAATCGTGAATCTTGAATCTTCTTATCTTGAGTCTTCAATCTTCAATCTTGATTCTGGAATCTTCTTATCCATGCCGTAGATATAGAGAGTAAAAGGAATTTAAACCATATTTAAATTCTCTTTAAACTGATTTCTTTAGTCGGGCTGAGTTACACACCTTAAAACTCATCAAGCTGAGTCATTCGAGAACAAACTTACCAATATCACAACCAATGTGATTATTCGAACACATGAATAGCTTGGCAATCTGTGAATATCTTGATCACTTTGAACTGAAAAACAGTGATTCAAGAATCGTAACACATATGGTGAGGTGAGGTTTGGCTCTGCAACACTTAGTTGATTTTGGTTCTGAGTCGTAGTCATAGTCGTACCTCTAAACTTATAAGAAGATAAGTATTTATAATCATGTTGATACGGTTCCTAACAAACTGGACTAATCCTAATTTGCTAACTAACTATCAGATAACTCGGAATCGAGAATCTTGAATATTCTTATCTTGAGTTTTCAATCTTCAATCTTGATTCTGGAATCTTCTTATCCATGCCGTAGATATAGAGAGTAAAAGGAATTTAAAACATATTTTAATTCTCTTTAAACTGACTTCTTTAGTCGGGCTGAGTTACACACCTTAAAACTCATCAAGCTGCGTCATTCGAGAACAAACTTACTAATATCACAACCAATGTGATTATTCGAACACACGAATAGCTTGGCAATCTGTGAATATCTTGATCACTTAGAACTGAAAAACAGTGATTCAAGAATCGTAACACATACGGCGAGGTGAGGTTTGGCTCTGCAACACTTAGTTGTTTTTGGTTCTGAGTCGTAGTCGTAGTCGTACCTCTAAACTTATAAGAAGATAAGTATTTATAATCATGTTGCTACGGTTCCTCACAAACTGGACTAATCCTAATTTGCTAACTAACTATCAGATAACTCGGAATCGTGAATCTTGAATCTTCTTATCTTGAGTCTTTAATCTTCAATCTTGATTCTGGAATCTTCTTATCCATGCCGTAGATATAGAGAGTAAAAGGAATTTAAAACATATTTAAATTCTCTTTAAACTGACTTCTTTAGTCGGGCTGAGTTACACACCTTAAAACTCATCAAGCTGAGTCCTTCGAGAACAAACTTACCAATATCACAACCAATGTGATTATTCGAACACATGAATAGCTTGGCAATCTGTGAATATCTTGATCACTTTGAACTGAAAAACAGTGATTCATGAATCGTAACACATACGGTGAGGTGAGGTTTGGCTCTGCAACACTTAGTTGTTTTTGGTTCAGAGTCATAGTCGTAGTCGTACCTCTAAACTTATAAGAAGATAAGTATTTATAATCATGTTGCTACGGTTCCTAACAAACTGGACTAATCCTAATTTGCTAACTAACTATCAGATAACTCGGAATCGTGAATCTTGAATCTTCTTATCTTGAGTCTTTAATCTTCAATCTTGATTCTGGAATCTTCTTATCCATGCCGTAGATATAGAGAGTAAAAGGAATTTAAAACATATTTTAATTCTCTTTAAACTGACTTCTTTAGTCGGGCTGAGTTACACACCTTAAAACTCATCAAGCTGAGTCATTCGAGAACAAACTTACTAATATCACAACCAATGTGATTATTCGAACACACGAATAGCTTGGCAATCTGTGAATATCTTGATCACTTTGAACTGAAAACAGTGATTCAAGAATCGTAACACATACGGCGAGGTGAGGTTTGGCTCTGCAACAATTAGTTGTTTTTGGTTCTGAGTCGTAGTCGTAGTCGTACCTCTAAACTTATAAGAAGATAAGTATTTATAATCATGTTGCTACGGTTCCTCACAAACTGGACTTATCCTAATTTGCAAACTAACTATCAGATAACTCGGAATCGTGAATCTTGAATCTTCTTATCTTGAGTCTTCAATCTTCAATCTTGATTCTGGAATCTTCTTATCCATGCCGTAGATATAGAGAGTAAAAGGAATTTAAACCATATTTAAATTCTCTTTAAACTGATTTCTTTAGTCGGGCTGAGTTACACACCTTAAAACTCATCAAGCTGAGTCATTCGAGAACAAACTTACCAATATCACAACCAATGTGATTATTCGAACACATGAATAGCTTGGCAATCTGTGAATATCTTGATCACTTTGAACTGAAAAACAGTGATTCAAGAATCGTAACACATATGGTGAGGTGAGGTTTGGCTCTGCAACACTTAGTTGTTTTTGGTTCTGAGTCGTAGTCGTAGTCGTACCTCTAAACTTATAAGAAGATAAGTATTTATAATCATGTTGATACGGTTCCTAACAAACTGGACTAATCCTAATTTGCTAACTAACTATCAGATAACTCGGAATCGAGAATCTTGAATATTCTTATCTTGAGTTTTCAATCTTCAATCTTGATTCTGGAATCTTCTTATCCATGCCGTAGATATAGAGAGTAAAAGGAATTTAAAACATATTTTAATTCTCTTTAAACTGACTTCTTTAGTCGGGCTGAGTTACACACCTTAAAACTCATCAAGCTGCGTCATTCGAGAACAAACTTACTAATATCACAACCAATGTGATTATTCGAACACACGAATAGCTTGGCAATCTGTGAATATCTTGATCACTTTGAACTGAAAAACAGTGATTCAAGAATCGTAACACATACGGCGAGGTGAGGTTTGGCTCTGCAACACTTAGTTGTTTTTGGTTCTGAGTCGTAGTCGTAGTCGTACCTCTAAACTTATAAGAAGATAAGTATTTATAATCATGTTGCTACGGTTCCTCACAAACTGGACTAATCCTAATTTGCTAACTAACTATCAGATAACTCGGAATCGTGAATCTTGAATCTTCTTATCTTGAGTCTTTAATCTTCAATCTTGATTCTGGAATCTTCTTATCCATGCCGTAGATATAGAGAGTAAAAGGAATTTAAAACATATTTAAATTCTCTTTAAACTGACTTCTTTAGTCGGGCTGAGTTACACACCTTAAAACTCATCAAGCTGAGTCCTTCGAGAACAAACTTACCAATATCACAACCAATGTGATTATTCGAACACATGAATAGCTTGGCAATCTGTGAATATCTTGATCACTTTGAACTGAAAAACAGTGATTCATGAATCGTAACACATACGGTGAGGTGAGGTTTGGCTCTGCAACACTTAGTTGTTTTTGGTTCTGAGTCATAGTCGTAGTCGTACCTCTAAACTTATAAGAAGATAAGTATTTATAATCATGTTGCTACGGTTCCTAACAAACTGGACTAATCCTAATTTGCTAACTAACTATCAGATAACTCGGAATCGTGAATCTTGAATCTTCTTATCTTGAGTCTTTAATCTTCAATCTTGATTCTGGAATCTTCTTATCCATGCCGTAGATATAGAGAGTAAAAGGAATTTAAAACATATTTTAATTCTCTTTAAACTGACTTCTTTAGTCGGGCTGAGTTACACACCTTAAAACTAATCAAGCTGAGTCATTCGAGAACAAACTTACTAATATCACAACCAATGTGATTATTCGAACACACGAATAGCTTGGCAATCTGCGAATATCTTGATCACTTTGAACTGAAAAACAGTGATTCAAGAATCGTAACACATACGGCGAGGTGAGGTTTGGCTCTGCAACACTTAGTTGTTTTTGGTTCTGAGTCGTAGTCGTAGTCGTACCTCTAAACTTATAAGAAGATAAGTATTTATAATCATGTTGCTACGGTTCCTCACAAACTGGACTAATTCTAATTTGCAAACTAACTATCAGATAACTCGGAATCGTGAATCTTGAATCTTCTTATCTTGAGTCTTCAATCTTCAATCTTGATTCTGGAATCTTCTTATCAATGCAGTAGATACAGAGAGTAAAAGGAATTTAAACCATATTTAAATTCTCTTTAAACTGATTTCTTTAGTCGGGCTGAGTTACACACCTTAAAACTCATCAAGCTGAGTCATTCGAGAACAAACTTACCAATATCACAACCAATGTGATTATTCGAACACATGAATAGCTTGGCAATCTGTGAATATCTTGATCACTTTGAACTGAAAAACAGTGATTCAAGAATCGTAACACATACGGTGAGGTGAGATTTGGCTCTGCAACACTTAGTTGTTTTTGGTTCTGAGTCGTAGTCGTAGTCGTACCTCTAAACTTATAAGAAGATAAGTATTTATAATCATGTTGCTACGGTTCCTCACAAACTGGACTAATCCTAATTTGCTAACTAACTATCAGATAACTCGGAATCGTGAATCTTGAATCTTCTTATCTTGAGTCTTTAATCTTCAATCTTGATTCTGTAATCTTCTTATCCATGCCGTAGATATAGAGAGTAAAAGGAATTTAAAACATATTTAAATTCTCTTTAAACTGACTTCTTTAGTCGGGCTGAGTTACACACCTTAAAACTCATCAAGCTGAGTCCTTCGAGAACAAACTTACCAATATCACAACCAATGTGATTATTCGAACACATGAATAGCTTGGCAATCTGTGAATATCTTGATCACTTTGAACTGAAAAACAGTGATTCAAGAATCGTAACACATATGGTGAGGTGAGGTTTGGCTCTGCAACACTTAGTTGTTTTTGGTTCTGAGTCGTAGTCGTAGTCGTACCTCTAAACTTATAAGAAGATAAGTATTTATAATCATGTTGCTACGGTTCCTAACAAACTGGACTAATCCTAATTTGCTAACTAACTATCAGATAACTCGGAATCGTGAATCTTGAATCTTCTTATCTTGAGTCTTTAATCTTCAATCTTGATTCTGGAATCTTCTTATCCATGCCGTAGATATAGAGAGTAAAAGGAATTTAAAACATATTTTAATTCATTTTAAACTGACTTCTTTAGTCGGGCTGAGTTACACACCTTAAAACTAATCAAGCTGAGTCATTCGAGAACAAACTTACTAATATCACAACCAATGTGATTATTCGAACACACGAATAGCTTGGCAATCTGCGAATATCTTGATCACTTTGAACTGAAAAACAGTGATTCAAGAATCGTAACACATACGGCGAGGTGAGTTTTGGCTCTGCAACACTTAGTTGTTTTTGGTTCTGAGTCGTAGTCGTAGTCGTACCTCTAAACTTATAAGAAGATAAGTATTTATAATCATGTTGCTACGGTTCCTCACAAACTGGACTAATCCTAATTTGCAAACTAACTATCAGATAACTCGGAATCGTGAATCTTGAATCTTCTTATCTTGAGTCTTCAATCTTCAATCTTGATTCTGGAATCTTCTTATCCATGCCGTAGATATAGAGAGTAAAAGGAATTTAAACCATATTTAAATTCTCTTTAAACTGATTTCTTTAGTCGGGCTGAGTTACACACCTTAAAACTCATCAAGCTGAGTCATTCGAGAACAAACTTACCAATATCACAACCAATGTGATTATTCGAACACATGAATAGCTTGGCAATCTGTGAATATCTTGATCACTTTGAACTGAAAAACAGTGATTCATGAATCGTAACACATACGGTGAGGTGAGGTTTGGCTCTGCAACACTTAGTTGTTTTTGGTTCTGAGTCATAGTCGTAGTCGTACCTCTAAACTTATAAGAAGATAAGTATTTATAATCATGTTGCTACGGTTCCTAACAAACTGGACTAATCCTAATTTGCTAACTAACTATCAGATAACTCCGAATCGTGAATCTTGAATCTTCTTATCTTGAGTCTTTAATCTTCAATCTTGATTCTGGAATCTTCTTATCCATGCCGTAGATATAGAGAGTAAAAGGAATTTAAAACATATTTTAATTCTCTTTAAACTGACTTCTTTAGTCGGGCTGAGTTACACACCTTAAAACTAATCAAGCTGAGTCATTCGAGAACAAACTTACTAATATCACAACCAATGTGATTATTCGAACACACGAATAGCTTGGCAAACTGCGAATATCTTGATCACTTTGAACTGAAAAACAGTGATTCAAGAATCGTAACACATACGGCGAGGTGAGGTTTGGCTCTGCAACACTTAGTTGTTTTTGGTTCTGAGTCGTAGTCGTAGTCGTACCTCTAAACTTATAAAAAGATAAGTATTTATAATCATGTTGCTACGGTTCCTCACAAACTGGACTAATTCTAATTTGCAAACTAACTATCAGATAACTCGGAATCGTGAATCTTGAATCTTCTTATCTTGAGTCTTCAATCTTCAATCTTGATTCTGGAATCTTCTTATCAATGCAGTAGATACAGAGAGTAAAAGGAATTTAAACCATATTTAAATTCTCTTTAAACTGATTTCTTTAGTCGGGCTGAGTTACACACCTTAAAACTCATCAAGCTGAGTCATTCGAGAACAAACTTACCAATATCACAACCAATGTGATTATTCGAACACATGAATAGCTTGGCAATCTGTGAATATCTTGATCACTTTGAACTGAAAAACAGTGATTCAAGAATCGTAACACATACGGTGAGGTGAGATTTGGCTCTGCAACACTTAGTTGTTTTTGGTTCTGAGTCGTAGTCGTAGTCGTACCTCTAAACTTATAAGAGGATAAGTATTTATAATCATGTTGCTACGGTTCCTCACAAACTGGACTAATCCTAATTTGCTAACTAACTATCAGATAACTCGGAATCGTGAATCTTGAATCTTCTTATCTTGAGTCTTTAATCTTCAATCTTGATTCTGTAATCTTCTTATCCATGCCGTAGATATAGAGAGTAAAAGGAATTTAAAACATATTTAAATTCTCTTTAAACTGACTTCTTTAGTCGGGCTGAGTTACACACCTTAAAACTCATCAAGCTGAGTCCTTCGAGAACAAACTTACCAATATCACAACCAATGTGATTATTCGAACACATGAATAGCTTGGCAATCTGTGAATATCTTGATCACTTTGAACTGAAAAACAGTGATTCAAGAATCGTAACACATACGGTGAGGTGAGGTTTGGCTCTGCAACACTTAGTTGTTTTTGGTTCTGAGTCGTAGTCGTAGTCGTACCTCTAAACTTATAAGAAGATAAGTATTTATAATCATGTTGCTACGGTTCCTAACAAACTGGACTAATCCTAATTTGCTAACTAACTATCAGATAACTCGGAATCGTGAATCTTGAATCTTCTTATCTTGAGTCTTTAATCTTCAATCTTGATTCTGGAATCTTCTTATCCATGCCGTAGATATAGAGAGTAAAAGGAATTTAAAACATATTTTAATTCGCTTTAAACTGACTTCTTTAGTCGGGCTGAGTTACACACCTTAAAACTAATCAAGCTGAGTCATTCGAGAACAAACTTACTAATATCACAACCAATGTGATTATTCGAACACACGAATAGCTTGGCAATCTGCGAATATCTTGATCACTTTGAACTGAAAAACAGTGATTCAAGAATCGTAACACATACGGCGAGGTGAGTTTTGGCTCTGCAACACTTAGTTGTTTTTGGTTCTGAGTCGTAGTCGTAGTCGTACCTCTAAACTTATAAGAAGATAAGTATTTATAATCATGTTGCTACGGTTCCTCACAAACTGGACTAATCCTAATTTGCAAACTAACTATCAGATAACTCGGAATCGTGAATCTTGAATCTTCTTATCTTGAGTCTTCAATCTTCAATCTTGATTCTGGAATCTTCTTATCCATGCCGTAGATATAGAGAGTAAAAGGAATTTAAACCATATTTAAATTCTCTTTAAACTGATTTCTTTAGTCGGGCTGAGTTACACACCTTAAAACTCATCAAGCTGAGTCATTCGAGAACAAACTTACCAATATCACAACCAATGTGATTATTCGAACACATGAATAGCTTGGCAATCTGTGAATATCTTGATCACTTTGAACTGAAAAACAGTGATTCAAGAATCGTAACACATACGGTGAGGTGAGGTTTGGCTCTGCAACACTTAGTTGTTTTTGGTTCTGAGTCGTAGTCGTAGTCGTACCTCTAAACTTATAAGAAGATAAGTATTTATAATCATGTTGCTACGGTTCCTAACAAACTGGACTAATCCTAATTTGCTAACTAACTATCAGATAACTCGGAATCGTGAATCTTGAATCTTCTTATCTTGAGTCTTTAATCTTCAATCTTGATTCTGGAATCTTCTTATCCATGCCGTAGATATAGAGAGTAAAAGGAATTTAAAACATATTTTAATTCGCTTTAAACTGACTTCTTTAGTCGGGCTGAGTTACACACCTTAAAACTAATCAAGCTGAGTCATTCGAGAACAAACTTACTAATATCACAACCAATGTGATTATTCGAACACACGAATAGCTTGGCAATCTGCGAATATCTTGATCACTTTGAACTGAAAAACAGTGATTCAAGAATCGTAACACATACGGCGAGGTGAGTTTTGGCTCTGCAACACTTAGTTGTTTTTGGTTCTGAGTCGTAGTCGTAGTCGTACCTCTAAACTTATAAGAAGATAAGTATTTATAATCATGTTGCTACGGTTCCTCACAAACTGGACTAATCCTAATTTGCAAACTAACTATCAGATAACTCGGAATCGTGAATCTTGAATCTTCTTATCTTGAGTCTTCAATCTTCAATCTTGATTCTGGAATCTTCTTATCCATGCCGTAGATATAGAGAGTAAAAGGAATTTAAACCATATTTAAATTCTCTTTAAACTGATTTCTTTAGTCGGGCTGAGTTACACACCTTAAAACTCATCAAGCTGAGTCATTCGAGAACAAACTTACCAATATCACAACCAATGTGATTATTCGAACACATGAATAGCTTGGCAATCTGTGAATATCTTGATCACTTTGAACTGAAAAACAGTGATTCAAGAATCGTAACACATACGGTGAGGTGAGGTTTGGCTCTGCAACACTTAGTTGTTTTTGGTTCTGAGTCGTAGTCGTAGTCGTACCTCTAAACTTATAAGAAGATAAGTATTTATAATCATGTTGATACGGTTCCTAACAAACTGGACTAATCCTAATTTGCTAACTAACTATCAGATAACTCGGAATCGAGAATCTTGAATATTCTTATCTTGAGTTTTCAATCTTCAATCTTGATTCTGGAATCTTCTTATCCATGCCGTAGATATAGAGAGTAAAAGGAATTTAAAACATATTTAAATTCTCTTTAAACTGACTTCTTTAGTCGGGCTGAGTTACACACCTTAAAACTCATCAAGCTGAGTCCTTCGAGAACAAACTTACCAATATCACAACCAATGTGATTATTCGAACAAACGAATAGCTTGGCAATCTGTGAATATCTTGATCACTTTGAACTGAAAAACAATGATTCAAGAATCGTAACACATACGGCGAGGTGAGGTTTGGCTCTGCAACACTTAGTTGTTTTTGGTTCTGAGTCGTAGTCGTAGTCGTACCTCTAAACTTATAATAAGATAAGTATTTATAATCATGTTGCTACGGTTCCTAACAAACTGGACTAATCCTAATTTGGTAACTAACTATCAGTTTAACTCGGAATCGTGAATCTTGAATATTCTTATCTTGATTCTTCAATCTTCAATCTTAATTCTGGAATCTTCTTATCCATGCCGTAGATATAGAGAGTAAAAGGAATTTAAAACATATTTAAATTCTCTTTAAACTGACTTCTTTAGTCGGGCTGAGTTACACACCTTAAAACTCATCAAGCTGAGTCCTTCGAGAACAAACTTACCAATATCACAACCAACGTTATTATTCGAACACACGAATAGCTTGGCAATCTGTGAATATCTTGATCACTTTGAACTGAAAAACAGTGATTCAAGAATCGTAACACATACGGTGAGGTGAGGTTTGGCTCTGCAACACTTAGTTGTTTTTGGTTCTGAGTCGTAGTCGTAGTCGTACCTCTAAACTTATAAGAAGATAAGTATTTATAATCATGTTGCTACGGTTCCTAACAAACTGGACTAATCCTAATTTGCTAACTAACTATCAGATAACTAGGAATCGTGAATCTTGAATATTCTTATATTGAGTCTTCAATCTTCAATCTTGATTCTGGAATCCTCTTATCCATGCCATAGATATAGAGAGTAAAAGGAATTTAAAACATATTTAAATTCTCTTAAAACTGACTTCTTTAGTCGGGCTGAGTTACACACCTTAAAACTCATCAAGCTGAGTCCTTCGAGAACAAACTTACCAATATCACAACCAATGTGATTATTCGAACACACGAATAGCTTGGCAATCTGTGAATATCTTGATCACTTTGAACTGAAAAACAGTGATTTAAGAATCGTAACACATACGGCGAGGTGAGGTTTGGCTCTGCAACACTTAGTTGTTTTTGGTTCTGAGTCGTAGTCGTAGTCATACCTCTAAACTTATAAGAAGATAAGTATTTATAATCATGTTGCTACGGTTCCTAACAAACTGGACGAATCCTAATTTGCTAACTAACTATCAGATAACTCGGAATCGTGAATCTTGAATCTTCTTATCTTGAGTCTTTAATCTTCAATCTTGATTCTGGAATCTTCTTATCCATGCTGTAGATATAGAGAGTAAAAGGAATTTAAAACATATTTAAATTCTCTTAAAACTGACTTCTTTAGTCGGGCTGAGTTACACACCTTAAAACTCATCAAGCTGAGTCCTTCGAGAACAAACTTACCAATATCACAACCAATGTGATTATTCGAACACACGAATAGCTTGGCAATCTGTGAATATCTTGATCACTTTGAACTGAAAAACAGTGATTTAAGAATCGTAACACATACGGCGAGGTGAGGTTTGGCTCTGCAACACTTAGTTGTTTTTGGTTCTGAGTCGTAGTCGTAGTCATACCTCTAAACTTATAAGAAGATAAGTATTTATAATCATGTTGCTACGGTTCCTAACAAACTGGACGAATCCTAATTTGCTAACTAACTATCAGATAACTCGGAATCGTGAATCTTGAATCTTCTTATCTTGAGTCTTTAATCTTCAATCTTGATTCTGGAATCTTCTTATCCATGCTGTAGATATAGAGAGTAAAAGGAATTTAAAACATATTTAAATTCTCTTTAAACTGACTTCTTTAGTCGGGCTGAGTTACACACCTTAAAACTCATCAAGCTGAGTCCTTCGAGAACAAACTTACCAATATCACAACCAATGTGATTATTCGAACACACGAATAGCTTGGCAATCTGTGAATATCTTGATCACTTTGAACTGAAAAACAGTGATTCAAGAATCGTAACACATACAGCGAGGTGAGGTTTGGCTCTGCAACACTTAGTTGTTTTTGGTTCTGAGTCGTAGTCGTAGTCGTACCTCTAAACTTATAAGAAGATAAGTATTTATAATCATGTTGCTACGGTTCCTAACAAACTGGACTAATCCTAATTTGCTAACTAACTATCAGATAACTCGGAATCGTGAATCTTGAATCTTCTTATCTTGAGTCTTTAATCTTCAATCTTGATTCTGGAATCTTCTTATCCATGCCGTAGATATAGAGAGTAAAAGGAATTTAAAACATATTTTAATTCGCTTTAAACTGACTTCTTTAGTCGGGCTGAGTTACACACCTTAAAACTAATCAAGCTGAGTCATTCGAGAACAAACTTACTAATATCACAACCAATGTGATTATTCAAACACACGAATAGCTTGGCAATCTGCGAATATCTTGATCACTTTGAACTGAAAAACAGTGATTCAAGAATCGTAACACATACGGCGAGGTGAGTTTTGGCTCTGCAACACTTAGTTGTTTTTGGTTCTGAGTCGTAGTCGTAGTCGTACCTCTAAACTTATAAGAAGATAAGTATTTATAATCATGTTGCTACGGTTCCTCACAAACTGGACTAATCCTAATTTGCAAACTAACTATCAGATAACTCGGAATCGTGAATCTTGAATCTTCTTATCTTGAGTCTTCAATCTTCAATCTTGATTCTGGAATCTTCTTATCCATGCCGTAGATATAGAGAGTAAAAGGAATTTAAACCATATTTAAATTCTCTTTAAACTGATTTCTTTAGTCGGGCTGAGTTACACACCTTAAAACTCATCAAGCTGAGTCATTCGAGAACAAACTTACCAATATCACAACCAATGTGATTATTCGAACACATGAATAGCTTGGCAATCTGTGAATATCTTGATCACTTTGAACTGAAAAACAGTGATTCAAGAATCGTAACACATACGGTGAGGTGAGGTTTGGCTCTGCAACACTTAGTTGTTTTTGGTTCTGAGTCGTAGTCGTAGTCGTACCTCTAAACTTATAAGAAGATAAGTATTTATAATCATGTTGATACGGTTCCTAACAAACTGGACTAATCCTAATTTGCTAACTAACTATCAGATAACTCGGAATCGAGAATCTTGAATATTCTTATCTTGAGTTTTCAATCTTCAATCTTGATTCTGGAATCTTCTTATCCATGCCGTAGATATAGAGAGTAAAAGGAATTTAAAACATATTTAAATTCTCTTTAAACTGACTTCTTTAGTCGGGCTGAGTTACACACCTTAAAACTCATCAAGCTGAGTCCTTCGAGAACAAACTTACCAATATCACAACCAATGTGATTATTCGAACAAACGAATAGCTTGGCAATCTGTGAATATCTTGATCACTTTGAACTGAAAAACAATGATTCAAGAATCGTAACACATACGGCGAGGTGAGGTTTGGCTCTGCAACACTTAGTTGTTTTTGGTTCTGAGTCGTAGTCGTAGTCGTACCTCTAAACTTATAATAAGATAAGTATTTATAATCATGTTGCTACGGTTCCTAACAAACTGGACTAATCCTAATTTGGTAACTAACTATCAGTTTAACTCGGAATCGTGAATCTTGAATATTCTTATCTTGATTCTTCAATCTTCAATCTTAATTCTGGAATCTTCTTATCCATGCCGTAGATATAGAGAGTAAAAGGAATTTAAAACATATTTAAATTCTCTTTAAACTGACTTCTTTAGTCGGGCTGAGTTACACACCTTAAAACTCATCAAGCTGAGTCCTTCGAGAACAAACTTACCAATATCACAACCAACGTTATTATTCGAACACACGAATAGCTTGGCAATCTGTGAATATCTTGATCACTTTGAACTGAAAAACAGTGATTCAAGAATCGTAACACATACGGTGAGGTGAGGTTTGGCTCTGCAACACTTAGTTGTTTTTGGTTCTGAGTCGTAGTCGTAGTCGTACCTCTAAACTTATAAGAAGATAAGTATTTATAATCATGTTGCTACGGTTCCTAACAAACTGGACTAATCCTAATTTGCTAACTAACTATCAGATAACTAGGAATCGTGAATCTTGAATATTCTTATATTGAGTCTTCAATCTTCAATCTTGATTCTGGAATCCTCTTATCCATGCCATAGATATAGAGAGTAAAAGGAATTTAAAACATATTTAAATTCTCTTAAAACTGACTTCTTTAGTCGGGCTGAGTTACACACCTTAAAACTCATCAAGCTGAGTCCTTCGAGAACAAACTTACCAATATCACAACCAATGTGATTATTCGAACACACGAATAGCTTGGCAATCTGTGAATATCTTGATCACTTTGAACTGAAAAACAGTGATTTAAGAATCGTAACACATACGGCGAGGTGAGGTTTGGCTCTGCAACACTTAGTTGTTTTTGGTTCTGAGTCGTAGTCGTAGTCATACCTCTAAACTTATAAGAAGATAAGTATTTATAATCATGTTGCTACGGTTCCTAACAAACTGGACGAATCCTAATTTGCTAACTAACTATCAGATAACTCGGAATCGTGAATCTTGAATCTTCTTATCTTGAGTCTTTAATCTTCAATCTTGATTCTGGAATCTTCTTATCCATGCTGTAGATATAGAGAGTAAAAGGAATTTAAAACATATTTAAATTCTCTTTAAACTGACTTCTTTAGTCGGGCTGAGTTACACACCTTAAAACTCATCAAGCTGAGTCCTTCGAGAACAAACTTACCAATATCACAACCAATGTGATTATTCGAACACACGAATAGCTTGGCAATCTGTGAATATCTTGATCACTTTGAACTGAAAAACAGTGATTCAAGAATCGTAACACATACAGCGAGGTGAGGTTTGGCTCTGCAACACTTAGTTGTTTTTGGTTCTGAGTCGTAGTCGTAGTCGTACCTCTAAACTTATAAGAAGATAAGTATTTATAATCATGTTGCTACGGTTCCTAACAAACTGGACTAATCCTAATTTGCTAACTAACTATCAGATAACTCGGAATCGTGAATCTTGAATCTTCTTATCTTGAGTCTTTAATCTTCAATCTTGATTCTGGAATCTTCTTATCCATGCCGTAGATATAGAGAGTAAAAGGAATTTAAAACATATTTTAATTCGCTTTAAACTGACTTCTTTAGTCGGGCTGAGTTACACACCTTAAAACTAATCAAGCTGAGTCATTCGAGAACAAACTTACTAATATCACAACCAATGTGATTATTCGAACACACGAATAGCTTGGCAATCTGCGAATATCTTGATCACTTTGAACTGAAAAACAGTGATTCAAGAATCGTAACACATACGGCGAGGTGAGTTTTGGCTCTGCAACACTTAGTTGTTTTTGGTTCTGAGTCGTAGTCGTAGTCGTACCTCTAAACTTATAAGAAGATAAGTATTTATAATCATGTTGCTACGGTTCCTCACAAACTGGACTAATCCTAATTTGCAAACTAACTATCAGATAACTCGGAATCGTGAATCTTGAATCTTCTTATCTTGAGTCTTCAATCTTCAATCTTGATTCTGGAATCTTCTTATCCATGCCGTAGATATAGAGAGTAAAAGGAATTTAAACCATATTTAAATTCTCTTTAAACTGATTTCTTTAGTCGGGCTGAGTTACACACCTTAAAACTCATCAAGCTGAGTCATTCGAGAACAAACTTACCAATATCACAACCAATGTGATTATTCGAACACATGAATAGCTTGGCAATCTGTGAATATCTTGATCACTTTGAACTGAAAAACAGTGATTCAAGAATCGTAACACATACGGTGAGGTGAGGTTTGGCTCTGCAACACTTAGTTGTTTTTGGTTCTGAGTCGTAGTCGTAGTCGTACCTCTAAACTTATAAGAAGATAAGTATTTATAATCATGTTGATACGGTTCCTAACAAACTGGACTAATCGTAATTTGCTAACTAACTATCAGATAACTCGGAATCGAGAATCTTGAATATTCTTATCTTGAGTTTTCAATCTTCAATCTTGATTCTGGAATCTTCTTATCCATGCCGTAGATATAGAGAGTAAAAGGAATTTAAAACATATTTAAATTCTCTTTAAACTGACTTCTTTAGTCGGGCTGAGTTACACACCTTAAAACTCATCAAGCTGAGTCCTTCGAGAACAAACTTACCAATATCACAACCAATGTGATTATTCGAACAAACGAATAGCTTGGCAATCTGTGAATATCTTGATCACTTTGAACTGAAAAACAATGATTCAAGAATCGTAACACATACGGCGAGGTGAGGTTTGGCTCTGCAACACTTAGTTGTTTTTGGTTCTGAGTCGTAGTCGTAGTCGTACCTCTAAACTTATAATAAGATAAGTATTTATAATCATGTTGCTACGGTTCCTAACAAACTGGACTAATCCTAATTTGGTAACTAACTATCAGTTTAACTCGGAATCGTGAATCTTGAATATTCTTATCTTGATTCTTCAATCTTCAATCTTAATTCTGGAATCCTCTTATCCATGCCGTAGATATAGAGAGTAAAAGGAATTTAAAACATATTTAAATTCTCTTTAAACTGACTTCTTTAGTCGGGCTGAGTTACACACCTTAAAACTCATCAAGCTGAGTCCTTCGAGAACAAACTTACCAATATCACAACCAATGTGATTATTCGAACACACGAATAGCTTGGCAATCTGTGAATATCTTGATCACTTTGAACTGAAAAACAGTGATTTAAGAATCGTAACACATACGGCGAGGTGAGGTTTGGCTCTGCAACACTTAGTTGTTTTTGGTTCTGAGTCGTAGTCGTAGTCATACCTCTAAACTTATAAGAAGATAAGTATTTATAATCATGTTGCTACGGTTCCTAACAAACTGGACGAATCCTAATTTGCTAACTAACTATCAGATAACTCGGAATCGTGAATCTTGAATCTTCTTATCTTGAGTCTTTAATCTTCAATCTTGATTCTGGAATCTTCTTATCCATGCTGTAGATATAGAGAGTAAAAGGAATTTAAAACATATTTAAATTCTCTTTAAACTGACTTCTTTAGTCGGGCTGAGTTACACACCTTAAAACTCATCAAGCTGAGTCCTTCGAGAACAAACTTACCAATATCACAACCAATGTGATTATTCGAACACACGAATAGCTTGGCAATCTGTGAATATCTTGATCACTTTGAACTGAAAAACAGTGATTCAAGAATCGTAACACATACAGCGAGGTGAGGTTTGGCTCTGCAACACTTAGTTGTTTTTGGTTCTGAGTCGTAGTCGTAGTCGTACCTCTAAACTTATAAGAAGATAAGTATTTATAATCATGTTGCTACGGTTCCTAACAAACTGGACTAATCCTAATTTGCTAACTAACTATCAGATAACTCGGAATCGTGAATCTTGAATCTTCTTATCTTGAGTCTTTAATCTTCAATCTTGATTCTGGAATCTTCTTATCCATGCCGTAGATATAGAGAGTAAAAGGAATTTAAAACATATTTTAATTCGCTTTAAACTGACTTCTTTAGTCGGGCTGAGTTACACACCTTAAAACTAATCAAGCTGAGTCATTCGAGAACAAACTTACTAATATCACAACCAATGTGATTATTCGAACACACGAATAGCTTGGCAATCTGCGAATATCTTGATCACTTTGAACTGAAAAACAGTGATTCAAGAATCGTAACACATACGGCGAGGTGAGTTTTGGCTCTGCAACACTTAGTTGTTTTTGGTTCTGAGTCGTAGTCGTAGTCGTACCTCTAAACTTATAAGAAGATAAGTATTTATAATCATGTTGCTACGGTTCCTCACAAACTGGACTAATCCTAATTTGCAAACTAACTATCAGATAACTCGGAATCGTGAATCTTGAATCTTCTTATCTTGAGTCTTCAATCTTCAATCTTGATTCTGGAATCTTCTTATCCATGCCGTAGATATAGAGAGTAAAAGGAATTTAAAACATATTTAAATTCTCTTTAAACTGATTTCTTTAGTCGGGCTGAGTTACACACCTTAAAACTCATCAAGCTGAGTCATTCGAGAACAAACTTACCAATATCACAACCAATGTGATTATTCGAACACATGAATAGCTTGGCAATCTGTGAATATCTTGATCACTTTGAACTGAAAAACAGTGATTCAAGAATCGTAACACATACGGTGAGGTGAGGTTTGGCTCTGCAACACTTAGTTGTTTTTGGTTCTGAGTCGTAGTCGTAGTCGTACCTCTAAACTTATAAGAAGATAAGTATTTATAATCATGTTGATACGGTTCCTAACAAACTGGACTAATCGTAATTTGCTAACTAACTATCAGATAACTCGGAATCGAGAATCTTGAATATTCTTATCTTGAGTTTTCAATCTTCAATCTTGATTCTGGAATCTTCTTATCCATGCCGTAGATATAGAGAGTAAAAGGAATTTAAAACATATTTAAATTCTCTTTAAACTGACTTCTTTAGTCGGGCTGAGTTACACACCTTAAAACTCATCAAGCTGAGTCCTTCGAGAACAAACTTACCAATATCACAACCAATGTGATTATTCGAACAAACGAATAGCTTGGCAATCTGTGAATATCTTGATCACTTTGAACTGAAAAACAATGATTCAAGAATCGTAACACATACGGCGAGGTGAGGTTTGGCTCTGCAACACTTAGTTGTTTTTGGTTCTGAGTCGTAGTCGTAGTCGTACCTCTAAACTTATAATAAGATAAGTATTTATAATCATGTTGCTACGGTTCCTAACAAACTGGACTAATCCTAATTTGGTAACTAACTATCAGTTTAACTCGGAATCGTGAATCTTGAATATTCTTATCTTGATTCTTCAATCTTCAATCTTAATTCTGGAATCTTCTTATCCATGCCGTAGATATAGAGAGTAAAAGGAATTTAAAACATATTTAAATTCTCTTTAAACTGACTTCTTTAGTCGGGCTGAGTTACACACCTTAAAACTCATCAAGCTGAGTCCTTCGAGAACAAACTTACCAATATCACAACCAACGTTATTATTCGAACACACGAATAGCTTGGCAATCTGTGAATATCTTGATCACTTTGAACTGAAAAACAGTGATTCAAGAATCGTAACACATACGGTGAGGTGAGGTTTGGCTCTGCAACACTTAGTTGTTTTTGGTTCTGAGTCGTAGTCGTAGTCGTACCTCTAAACTTATAAGAAGATAAGTATTTATAATCATGTTGCTACGGTTCCTAACAAACTGGACTAATCCTAATTTGCTAACTAACTATCAGATAACTAGGAATCGTGAATCTTGAATATTCTTATATTGAGTCTTCAATCTTCAATCTTGATTCTGGAATCCTCTTATCCATGCCATAGATATAGAGAGTAAAAGGAATTTAAAACATATTTAAATTCTCTTAAAACTGACTTCTTTAGTCGGGCTGAGTTACACACCTTAAAACTCATCAAGCTGAGTCCTTCGAGAACAAACTTACCAATATCACAACCAATGTGATTATTCGAACACACGAATAGCTTGGCAATCTGTGAATATCTTGATCACTTTGAACTGAAAAACAGTGATTTAAGAATCGTAACACATACGGCGAGGTGAGGTTTGGCTCTGCAACACTTAGTTGTTTTTGGTTCTGAGTCGTAGTCGTAGTCATACCTCTAAACTTATAAGAAGATAAGTATTTATAATCATGTTGCTACGGTTCCTAACAAACTGGACGAATCCTAATTTGCTAACTAACTATCAGATAACTCGGAATCGTGAATCTTGAATCTTCTTATCTTGAGTCTTTAATCTTCAATCTTGATTCTGGAATCTTCTTATCCATGCTGTAGATATAGAGAGTAAAAGGAATTTAAAACATATTTAAATTCTCTTTAAACTGACTTCTTTAGTCGGGCTGAGTTACACACCTTAAAACTCATCAAGCTGAGTCCTTCGAGAACAAACTTACCAATATCACAACCAATGTGATTATTCGAACACACGAATAGCTTGGCAATCTGTGAATATCTTGATCACTTTGAACTGAAAAACAGTGATTCAAGAATCGTAACACATACAGCGAGGTGAGGTTTGGCTCTGCAACACTTAGTTGTTTTTGGTTCTGAGTCGTAGTCGTAGTCGTACCTCTAAACTTATAAGAAGATAAGTATTTATAATCATGTTGCTACGGTTCCTAACAAACTGGACTAATCCTAATTTGCAAACTAACTATCAGATAACTTGGAATCGTGAATCTTGAATCTTCTTATCTTGAGTCTTCAATCTTCAATCTTGATTCTGGAATCTTCTTATCCATGCCGTAGATATAGAGAGTAAAAGGAATTTAAAACATATTTAAATTCTCTTTAAACTGATTTCTTTAGTCGGGCTGAGTTACACACCTTAAAACTCATCAAGCTGAGTCCTTCGAGAACAAATTTACCAATATCACAACCAATGTGATTATTCGAACACATGAATAGCTTGGAAATCTGTGAATATCTTGATCACTTTGAACTGAAAAACAGTGATTCAAGAATCGTAACACATACGGTGAGGTGAGGTTTGGCTCTGCAACACTTAGTTGTTTTTGGTTCTGAGTCGTAGTCGTAGTCGTACCTCTAAACTTATAAGAAGATAAGTATTTATAATCATGTTGATACGGTTCCTAACAAACTGGACTAATCCTAATTTGCTAACTAACTATCAGATAACTCGGAATCGTGAATCTTGAATATTCTTATCTTCAGTTTTCAATCTTCAATCTTGATTCTGGAATCTTCTTATCCATGCCGTAGATATAGAGAGTAAAAGGAATTTAAAACATATTTAAATTCTCTTTAAACTGACTTCTTTAGTCGGGCTGAGTTACACACCTTAAAACTCATCAAGCTGAGTCCTTCGAGAACAAACTTACCAATATCACAACCAATGTTATTATTCGAACACACGAATAGCTTGGCAATCTGTGAATATCTTGATCACGTTGAACTGAAAAACAGTGATTCAAGAATCCTAACACATACGGTGAGGTGAGGTTTGGCTCTGCAAGACTTAGTTGTTTTTGGTTCTGCGTCGTAGTCGTAGTCGTACCTCTAAACTTATAAGAAGATAAGTATTTATAATCATGTTGCTACGGTTCCTAACAAACTGGACTAATCCTAATTTGGTAACTAACTATCAGATTAACTCGGAATCGTGAATCTTGAATATTCTTATCTTGATTCTTCAATCTTCAATCTTAATTCTGGAATCTTCTTATCCATGCCGTAGATATAGAGAGTAAAAGGAATTTAAAACATATTTAAATTCTCTTTAAACTGACTTCTTTAGTCGGGCTGAGTTACACACCTTAAAACTCATCAAGCTGAGTCCTTTGAGATAAAACTTACCAATATCACAACCAATGTGATTATTCGAACACACGAATAGCTTCGCAATCTGTGAATATATTGATCACTTTGAACTGAAAAACAGTGATTCAAGAATCGTAACAAATACGGTGAGGTGAGGTTTGGCTCTGCAACACTTAGTTGTTTTTGGTTCTGAGTCGTAGTCGTAGTCGTACCTCTAAACTTATAAGAAGATAAGTATTTATAATCATGTTGCTACGGTTCCTAACAAACTGGACTAATCCTAATTTGCAAACTAACTATCAGATAACTCGAAATCGTGAATCTTGAATCTTCTTATCTTGAGTCTTCAATCTTCAATCTTGATTATGGAATCTTCTTATCCATGCCGTAGATATAGAGAGTAAAAGAAATTTAAAACATATTTAAATTCTCTTTAAACTGACTTCTTTCGTCGGGCTGAGTTACACACCTTAAAACTCATCAAGCTGAGTCCTTCGAGAACAAACTTACCAATATCACAACCAATGTGATTATTCGAACACACGAATAGCTTGGCAATCTGTGAATATCTTGATTACTTTGAACTGAAAAACAGTGATTCAAGAATCGTAACACATACGGCGAGGCGAGGTTTGGCTCTGCAACACTTAGTTGTTTTTGGTTCTGAGTCGTAGTCGTAGTCGTACCTCTAAACTTATAAGAAGATAAGTATTTATAATCATGTTGCTACGGTTCCTAACAAACTGGACTAATCCTAATTTGCAAACTAACTATCAGATAACTTGGAATCGTGAATCTTGAATCTTCTTATCTTGAGTCTTCAATCTTCAATCTTGATTCTGTAATCTTCTTATCCATGCCGTAGATATAGAGAGTAAAAGGAATTTAAAACATATTTAAATTCTCTTTAAACTGATTTCTTTAGTCGGGCTGAGTTACACACCTTAAAACTCATCAAGCTGAGTCCTTCGAGAACAAATTTACCAATATCACAACCAATGTGATTATTCGAACACATGAATAGCTTGGAAATCTGTGAATATCTTGATCACTTTGAACTGAAAAACAGTGATTCAAGAATCGTAACACATACGGTGAGGTGAGGTTTGGCTCTGCAACACTTAGTTGTTTTTGGTTCTGAGTCGTAGTCGTAGTCGTACCTCTAAACTTATAAGAAGATAAGTATTTATAATCATGTTGATACGGTTCCTAACAAACTGGACTAATCCTAATTTGCTAACTAACTATCAGATAACTCGGAATCGTGAATCTTGAATCTTCTTATCTTCAGTTTTCAATCTTCAATCTTGATTCTGGAATCTTCTTATCCATGCCGTAGATATAGAGAGTAAAAGGAATTTAAAATATATTTAAATTCTCTTTAAACTGACTTCTTTAGTCGGGCTGAGTTACATACCTTAAAACTCATCAAGCTGAGTCCTTCGAGAACAAACTTACCAATATCACAACCAATGTTATTATTCGAACACACGAATAGCTTGGCAACCTGTGAATATCTTGATCACGTTGAACTGAAAAACAGTGATTCAAGAATCCAAACACATACGGTGAGGTGAGGTTTGGCTCTGCAAGACTTAGTTGTTTTTGGTTCTGCGTCGTAGTCGTAGTCGTACCTCTAAACTTATAAGAAGATAAGTATTTATAATCATGTTGCTACGGTTCCTAACAAACTGGACTAATCCTAATTTGGTAACTAACTATCAGATTAAATCGGAATCGTGAATCTTGAATATTCTTATCTTGATTCTTCAATCTTCAATCTTAATTCTGGAATCTTCTTATCCATGCCGTAGATATAGAGAGTAAAAGGAATTTAAAACGTATTTAAATTCTCTTTAAACTGACTTCTTTAGTCGGGCTGAGTTACACACCTTAAAACTCATCAAGCTGAGTCCTTCGAGAACAAACTTACTAATATCACAACCAACGTTATTATTCGAACACACGAATAGCTTGGCAATCTGTGAATATCTTGATCACTTTGAACTGAAAAACAGTGATTCAAGAATCGTAACACATACGGTGAGGTGAGGTTTGGCTCTGCAACACTTAGTTGTTTTTGGTTCTGAGTCGTAGTCGTAGTCGTACCTCTAAACTTATAAGAAGATAAGTATTTATAATCATGTTGCTACGGTTCCTAACAAACTGGACTAATCCTAATTTGCAAACTAACTATCAGATAACTTGGAATCGTGAATCTTGAATCTTCTTATCTTGAGTCTTCAATCTTCAATCTTGATTCTGGAATCTTCTTATCCATGCCGTAGATATAGAGAGTAAAAGGAATTTAAAACATATTTAAATTCTCTTTAAACTGATTTCTTTAGTCGGGCTGAGTTACACACCTTAAAACTCATCAAGCTGAGTCCTTCGAGAACAAATTTACCAATATCACAACCAATGTGATTATTCGAACACATGAATAGCTTGGAAATCTGTGAATATCTTGATCACTTTGAACTGAAAAACAGTGATTCAAGAATCGTAACACATACGGTGAGGTGAGGTTTGGCTCTGCAACACTTAGTTGTTTTTGGTTCTGAGTCGTAGTCGTAGTCGTACCTCTAAACTTATAAGAAGATAAGTATTTATAATCATGTTGATACGGTTCCTAACAAACTGGACTAATCCTAATTTGCTAACTAACTATCAGATAACTCGGAATCGTGAATCTTGAATATTCTTATCTTCAGTTTTCAATCTTCAATCTTGATTCTGGAATCTTCTTATCTATGCCGTAGATATAGAGAGTAAAAGGAATTTAAAACATATTTAAATTCTCTTTAAACTGACTTCTTTAGTCGGGCTGAGTTACACACCTTAAAACTCATCAAGCTGAGTCCTTCGAGAACAAACTTACCAATATCACAACCAATGTTATTATTCGAACACACGAATAGCTTGGCAATCTGTGAATATCTTGATCACGTTGAACTGAAAAACAGTGATTCAAGAATCCTAACACATACGGTGAGGTGAGGTTTGGCTCTGCAAGACTTAGTTGTTTTTGGTTCTGCGTCGTAGTCGTAGTCGTACCTCTAAACTTATAAGAAGATAAGTATTTATAATCATGTTGCTACGGTTCCTAACAAACTGGACTAATCCTAATTTGGTAACTAACTATCAGATTAACTCGGAATCGTGAATCTTGAATATTCTTATCTTGATTCTTCAATCTTCAATCTTAATTCTGGAATCTTCTTATCCATGCCGTAGATATAGAGAGTAAAAGGAATTTAAAACATATTTAAATTCTCTTTAAACTGACTTCTTTAGTCGGGCTGAGTTACACACCTTAAAACTCATCAAGCTGAGTCCTTCGAGAACAAACTTACTAATATCACAACCAACGTTATTATTCGAACACACGAATAGCTTGGCAATCTGTGAATATCTTGATCACTTTGAACTGAAAAACAGTGATTCAAGAATCGTAACACATACGGTGAGGTGAGGTTTGGCTCTGCAACACTTAGTTGTTTTTGGTTCTGAGTCGTAGTCGTAGTCGTACCTCTAAACTTATAAGAAGATAAGTATTTATAATCATGTTGCTACGGTTCCTAACAAACTGGACTAATCCTAATTTGCAAACTAACTATCAGATAACTTGGAATCGTGAATCTTGAATCTTCTTATCTTGATTCTTCAATCTTCAATCTTGATTCTGGAATCTTCTTATCCATGCCGTAGATATAGAGAGTAAAAGGAATTTAAAACATATTTAAATTCTCTTTAAACTGATTTCTTTAGTCGGGCTGAGTTACACACCTTAAAACTCATCAAGCTGAGTCCTTCGAGAACAAATTTACCAATATCACAACCAATGTGATTATTCGAACACATGAATAGCTTGGAAATCTGTGAATATCTTGATCACTTTGAACTGAAAAACAGTGATTCAAGAATCGTAACACATACGGTGAGGTGAGGTTTGGCTCTGCAACACTTAGTTGTTTTTGGTTCTGAGTCGTAGTCGTAGTCGTACCTCTAAACTTATAAGAAGATAAGTATTTATAATCATGTTGATACGGTTCCTAACAAACTGGACTAATCCAAATTTGGTAACTAACTATCAGATAACTCGGAATCGTGAATCTTGAATATTCTTATCTTCAGTTTTCAATCTTCAATCTTGATTCTGGAATCTTCTTATCCATGCCGTAGATATAGAGAGTAAAAGGAATTTAAAACATATTTAAATTCTCTTTAAACTGACTTCTTTAGTCGGGCTGAGTTACACACCTTAAAACTCATCAAGCTGAGTCCTTCGAGAACAAACTTACCAATATCACAACCAATGTTATTATTCGAACACACGAATAGCTTGGCAATCTGTGAATATCTTGATCACTTTGAACTGAAAAACAGTGATTCAAGAATCGTAACACATACGGTGAGGTGAGGTTTGGCTCTGCAACACTTAGTTGTTTTTGGTTCTGAGTCGTAGTCGTAGTCGTACCTCTAAACTTATAAGAAGATAAGTATTTATAATCATGTTGCTACGGTTCCTAACAAACTGGACTAATCCTAATTTGCTAACTAACTATCAGATAACTCGGAATCGTGAATCTTGAATATTCTTATCTTGAGTCTTCAATCTTCAATCTTGATTCTGGAATCTTCTTATCCATGCCGTAGATATAGAGAGTAAAAGGAATTTAAAACATATTTAAATTCTCTTTAAACTGACTTCTTTAGTCGGGCTGAGTTACACACCTTAAAACTCATCAAGCTGAGTCCTTCGAGAACAAACTTACCAATATCACAACCAATGTGATTATTCGAACACACGAATAGCTTGGCAATCTGTGAATATCTTGATCACTTTGAACTGAAAAACAGTGATTCAAGAATCGTAACACATACGGTGAGGTGAGGTTTGGCTCTGCAACACTTAGTTGTTTTTGGTTCTGAGTCGTAGTCGTAGTCGTACCTCTAAACTTATAAGAAGATAAGTATTTATAATCATGTTGCTACGGTTCCTAACAAACTGGACTAATCCTAATTTGCAAACAAACTATCAGATAACTCGGAATCGTGAATCTTGAATCTTCTTATCTTGAGTCTTCAATCTTCAATCTTGATTCTGGAATCTTCTTATCCATACCGTAGATATAGAGAGTAAAAAGAATTTAAAACATATTTAAATTCTCTTTAAACTGACTTCTTTAGTCGGGCTGAGTTACACACCTTAAAACTCATCAAGCTGAGTCCTTCGAGAACAAACTTACCAATATCACAACCAATGTGATTATTCGAACACACGAATAGCTTGGCAATCTGTGAATATCTTGATCACTTTGAACTGAAAAACAGTGATTCAAGAATCGTAACACATACGGCGAGGTGAGGTTTGGCTCTGCAACACTTAGTTGTTTTTGGTTCTGAGTCGTAGTCGTAGTCGTACCTCTAAACTTATAAGAAGATAAGTATTTATAATCATGTTGCTACGGTTCCTAACAAACTGGACTAATCCTAATTTGCTAACTAACTATCAGATAATTCGGAATCGTGAATCTTGAATATTCTTATCTTGAGTCTTCAATCTTCAATCTTGATTCTGGAATCTTCTTATCCATACCGTAGATATAGAGAGTAAAAGGAATTTAAAACATATTTAAATTCTCTTAAAACTGACTTCTTTAGTCGGGCTGAGTTACACACCTTAAAACTCATCAAGCTGAGTCCTTCGAGAACAAACTTACCAATATCACAACCAATGTGATTATTCGAACACACGAATAGCTTGGCAATCTGTGAATATCTTGATCACTTTGAACTGAAAAACAGTGATTCAAGAATCGTAACACATACGGCGAGGTGAGGTTTGGCTCTGCAACACTTAGTTGTTTTTGGTTCTAAGTCGTAGTCGTAGTCGTACCTCTAAAATTATAAGAAGATAAGTATTTATAATCATGTTGCTACGGTTCCTAACTAACTGGACTAATCCTAATTTGCAAACTAACTATCAGATAACTCGGAATCGTGAATATTGAATCTTCTTATCTTAAGTCTTCAATCTTCAATCTTGATTCTGAAATCTTCTTATCCATGCCGTAGATATAGAGAGTAAAAGGAATTTAAAACATATTTAAATTCTCTTTAAACTGATTTCTTTAGTCGGGCTGAGTTACACACCTTAAAACTCATCAAGCTGAGTCCTTCGAGAACAAACTTACCAATATCACAACCAATGTGATTATTCGAACACATGAATAGCTTGGCAATCTGTGAATATCTTGATCACTTTGAACTGAAAAACAGTGATTCAAGAATCGTAACACATACGGTGAGGTGAGGTTTGGCTCTGCAACACTTAGTTGTTTTTGGTTCTGAGTCGTAGTCGTAGTCGTACCTCTAAACTTATAAGAAGATAAGTATTTATAATCATGTTGCTACGGTTCCTAACAAACTGGACTAATCCTAATTTGCAAACAAACTATCAGATAACTCGGAATCGTGAATCTTGAATCTTCTTATCTTGAGTCTTCAATCTTCAATCTTGATTCTGGAATCTTCTTATCCATACCGTAGATATAGAGAGTAAAAAGAATTTAAAACATATTTAAATTCTCTTTAAACTGACTTCTTTAGTCGGGCTGAGTTACACACCTTAAAACTCATCAAGCTGAGTCCTTCGAGAACAAACTTACCAATATCACAACCAATGTGATTATTCGAACACACGAATAGCTTGGCAATCTGTGAATATCTTGATCACTTTGAACTGAAAAACAGTGATTCAAGAATCGTAACACATACGGCGAGGTGAGGTTTGGCTCTGCAACACTTAGTTGTTTTTGGTTCTGAGTCGTAGTCGTAGTCGTACCTCTAAACTTATAAGAAGATAAGTATTTATAATCATGTTGCTACGGTTCCTAACAAACTGGACTAATCCTAATTTGCTAACTAACTATCAGATAATTCGGAATCGTGAATCTTGAATATTCTTATCTTGAGTCTTCAATCTTCAATCTTGATTCTGGAATCTTCTTATCCATACCGTAGATATAGAGAGTAAAAGGAATTTAAAACATATTTAAATTCTCTTAAAACTGACTTCTTTAGTCGGGCTGAGTTACACACCTTAAAACTCATCAAGCTGAGTCCTTCGAGAACAAACTTACCAATATCACAACCAATGTGATTATTCGAACACACGAATAGCTTGGCAATCTGTGAATATCTTGATCACTTTGAACTGAAAAACAGTGATTCAAGAATCGTAACACATACGGCGAGGTGAGGTTTGGCTCTGCAACACTTAGTTGTTTTTGGTTCTAAGTCGTAGTCGTAGTCGTACCTCTAAAATTATAAGAAGATAAGTATTTATAATCATGTTGCTACGGTTCCTAACTAACTGGACTAATCCTAATTTGCAAACTAACTATCAGATAACTCGGAATCGTGAATATTGAATCTTCTTATCTTAAGTCTTCAATCTTCAATCTTGATTCTGAAATCTTCTTATCCATGCCGTAGATATAGAGAGTAAAAGGAATTTAAAACATATTTAAATTCTCTTTAAACTGATTTCTTTAGTCGGGCTGAGTTACACACCTTAAAACTCATCAAGCTGAGTCCTTCGAGAACAAACTTACCAATATCACAACCAATGTGATTATTCGAACACATGAATAGCTTGGCAATCTGTGAATATCTTGATCACTTTGAACTGAAAAACAGTGATTCAAGAATCGTAACACATACGGTGAGGTGAGGTTTGGCTCTGCAACACTTAGTTGTTTTTGGTTCTGAGTAGTAGTCGTAGTCGTACCTCTAAACTTATAAGAAGATAAGTATTTATAATCATGTTGCTACGGTTCCTAACAAACTGGACTAATCCTAAATTGCTAACTAACTATCAGATAACTCGGAATCGTGAATCTTGAATATTCTTATCTTGAGTCTTCAATCTTCAATCTTAATTCTAGAATCTTCTTATCCATGCCGTAGATATAGAGAGTAAAAGGAATTTCAAACATATTTAAATTCTCTTTAAACTGATTTCTTTAGTCGGGCTGAGTTACACACCTTAAAACTCATCAAGCTGAGTCCTTCGAGAACAAACTTACCAATATCACAACCAATGTTATAATTTGAACACACGAATAGCTTGGCAATCTGTGAATATCTTGATCACTTTGAACTGAAAAACAGTGATTCAAGAATCGTAACACATACGGTGAGGTGAGGTTTGGCTCTGCAACACTTAGTTGTTTTTTGTTCTGAGTCGTAGTCGTAGTCGTACCTCTAAACTTATAAGAAGATAAGTATTTATAATCATGTTGCTACGGTTCCTAACAAACTGGACTAATCCTAATTTGCAAACTAACTATCAGATAACTCGGAATCGTGAATCTTGAATCTTCTTATCTTGAGTCTTCAATCTTCAATCTTGATTCTGGAATCTTCTTATCCATGCCGTAGATATAGAGAGTAAAAGGAATTTAAAACATATTTAAATTCTCTTTAAACTGATTTCTTTAGTCGGGCTGTGTTCACACCTTAAAACTCATCAAGCTGAGTCCTTCGAGAACAAACTTACCAATATCACAACCAATGTGATTATTCGAACACATGAATAGCTTGGCAATCTGTGAATATCTTGATCACTTTGAACTGAAAAACAGTGATTCAAGAATCGTAACACATACGGTGAGGTGAGGTTTGGCTCTGCAACACTTAGTTGTTTTTGGTTCTGAGTCGTAGTCGTAGTCGTACCTCTAAACTTATAAGAAGATAAGTATTTATAATCATGTTGCTACGGTTCCTAGCAAACTGGACTAATCCTAATTTGCAAACTAACTATCAGATAACTTGGAATCGTGAATCTTGAATCTTCTTATCTTGAGTCTTCAATCTTCAATCATGATTCTGGAATCTTCTTATCCATGCCGTAGATATAGAGAGTAAAAGGAATTTAAAACATATTTAAATTCTCTTTAAACTGATTTCTTTAGTCGGGCTGAGTTACACACCTTAAAACTCATCAAGCTGAGTCCTTCGAGAACAAATTTACCAATATCACAACCAATGTGATTATTCGAACACATGAATAGCTTGGAAATCTGTGAATATCTTGATCACTTTGAACTGAAAAACAGTGATTCAAGAATCGTAACACATACGGTGAGGTGAGGTTTGGCTCTGCAACACTTAGTTGTTTTTGGTTCTGAGTCGTAGTCGTAGTCGTACCTCTAAACTTATAAGAAGATAAGTATTTATAATCATGTTGATACGGTTCCTAACAAACTGGACTAATCCTAATTTGCTAACTAACTATAAGATAACTCGGAATCGTGAATCTTGAATATTCTTATCTTCAGTTTTCAATCTTCAATCTTGATTCTGGAATCTTCTTATCCATGCCGTAGATATAGAGAGTAAAAGGAATTTAAAACATATTTAAATTCTCTTTAAACTGACTTCTTTAGTCGGGCTGAGTTACACACCTTAAAACTCATCAAGATGAGTCCTTCGAGAACAAACTTACCAATATCACAACCAATGTTATTATTCGAACACACGAATAGCTTGGCAATCTGTGAATATCTTGATCACGTTGAACTGAAAAACAGTGATTCAAGAATCCTAACACATACGGTGAGGTGAGGTTTGGCTCTGCAAGACTTAGTTGTTTTTGGTTCTGCGTCGTAGTCGTAGTCGTACCTCTAAACTTATAAGAAGATAAGTATTTATAATCATGTTGCTACGGTTCCTAACAAACTGGACTAATCCTAATTTGGTAACTAACTATCAGATTAACTCGGAATCGTGAATCTTGAATATTCTTATCTTGATTCTTCAATCTTCAATCTTAATTCTGGAATCTTCTTATCCATGCCGTAGATATAGAGAGTAAAAGGAATTTAAAACATATTTAAATTCTCTTTAAACTGACTTCTTTAGTCGGGCTGAGTTACACACCTTAAAACTCATCAAGCTGAGTCCTTCGAGAACAAACTTACTAATATCACAACCAACGTTATTATTCGAACACACGAATAGCTTGGCAATCTGTGAATATTTTGATCACTTTGAACTGAAAAACAGTGATTCAAGAATCGTAACACATACGGTGAGGTGAGGTTTGGCTCTGCAACACTTAGTTGTTTTTGGTTCTGAGTCGTAGTCGTAGTCGTACCTCTAAACTTATAAGAAGATAAGTATTTATAATCATGTTGCTACGGTTCCTAACAAACTGGACTAATCCTAATTTGCAAACTAACTATCAGATAACTTGGAATCGTGAATCTTGAATCTTCTTATCTTGATTCTTCAATCTTCAATCTTGATTCTGGAATCTTCTTATCCATGCCGTAGATATAGAGAGTAAAAGGAATTTAAAACATATTTAAATTCTCTTTAAACTGATTTCTTTAGTCGGGCTGAGTTACACACCTTAAAACTCATCAAGCTGAGTCCTTCGAGAACAAATTTACCAATATCACAACCAATGTGATTATTCGAACACATGAATAGCTTGGAAATCTGTGAATATCTTGATCACTTTGAACTGAAAAACAGTGATTCAAGAATCGTAACACATACGGTGAGGTGAGGTTTGGCTCTGCAACACTTAGTTGTTTATGGTTCTGAGTCGTAGTCGTAGTCGTACCTCTAAACTTATAAGAAGATAAGTATTTATAATCATGTTGATACGGTTCCTAACAAACTGGACTAATCCAAATTTGGTAACTAACTATCAGATAACTCGGAATCGTGAATCTTGAATATTCTTATCTTCAGTTTTCAATCTTCAATCTTGATTCTGGAATCTTCTTATCCATGCCGTAGATATAGAGAGTAAAAGGAATTTAAAACATATTTAAATTCTCTTTAAACTGACTTCTTTAGTCGGGCTGAGTTACACACCTTAAAACTCATCAAGCTGAGTCCTTCGAGAACAAACTTACCAATATCACAACCAATGTTATTATTCGAACACACGAATAGCTTGGCAATCTGTGAATATCTTGATCACTTTGAACTGAAAAACAGTGATTCAAGAATCGTAACACATACGGTGAGGTGAGGTTTGGCTCTGCAACACTTAGTTGTTTTTGGTTCTGAGTCGTAGTCGTAGTCGTACCTCTAAACTTATAAGAAGATAAGTATTTATAATCATGTTGCTACGGTTCCTAACAAACTGGACTAATACTAATTTGCTAACTAACTATCAGATAACTCGGAATCGTGAATCTTGAATATTCTTATCTTGAGTCTTCAATCTTCAATCTTGATTCTGGAATCTTCTTATCCATGCCGTAGATATAGAGAGTAAAAGGAATTTAAAACATATTTAAATTCTCTTTAAACTGACTTCTTTAGTCGGGCTGAGTTACACACCTTAAAACTCATCAAGCTGAGTCCTTCGAGAACAAACTTACCAATATCACAACCAATGTGATTATTCGAACACACGAATAGCTTGGCAATCTGTGAATATCTTGATCACTTTGAACTGAAAAACAGTGATTCAAGAATCGTAACACATACGGTGAGGTGAGGTTTGGCTCTGCAACACTTAGTTGTTTTTGGTTCTGAGTCGTAGTCGTAGTCGTACCTCTAAACTTATAAGAAGATAAGTATTTATAATCATGTTGCTACGGTTCCTAACAAACTGGACTAATCCTAATTTGCAAACAAACTATCAGATAACTCGGAATCGTGAATCTTGAATCTTCTTATCTTGAGTCTTCAATCTTCAATCTTGATTCTGGAATCTTCTTATCCATACCGTAGATATAGAGAGTAAAAAGAATTTAAAACATATTTAAATTCTCTTTAAACTGACTTCTTTAGTCGGGCTGAGTTACACACCTTAAAACTCATCAAGCTGTGTCCTTCGAGAACAAACTTACCAATATCACAACCAATGTGATTATTCGAACACACGAATAGCTTGGCAATCTGTGAATATCTTGATCACTTTGAACTGAAAAACAGTGATTCAAGAATCGTAACACATACGGCGAGGTGAGGTTTGGCTCTGCAACACTTAGTTGTTTTTGGTTCTGAGTCGTAGTCGTAGTCGTACCTCTAAACTTATAAGAAGATAAGTATTTATAATCATGTTGCTACGGTTCCTAACAAACTGGACTAATCCTAATTTGCTAACTAACTATCAGATAATTCGGAATCGTGAATCTTGAATATTCTTATCTTGAGTCTTCAATCTTCAATCTTGATTCTGGAATCTTCTTATCCATACCGTAGATATAGAGAGTAAAAGGAATTTAAAACATATTTAAATTCTCTTAAAACTGACTTCTTTAGTCGTGCTGAGTTACACACCTTAAAACTCATCAAGCTGAGTCCTTCGAGAACAAACTTACCAATATCACAACCAATGTGATTATTCGAACACACGAATAGCTTGGCAATCTGTGAATATCTTGATCACTTTGAACTGAAAAACAGTGATTCAAGAATCGTAACACATACGGCGAGGTGAGGTTTGGCTCTGCAACACTTAGTTGTTTTTGGTTCTGAGTCGTAGTCGTAGTCGTACCTCTAAAATTATAAGAAGATAAGTATTTATAATCATGTTGCTACGGTTCCTAACTAACTGGACTAATCCTAATTTGCAAACTAACTATCAGATAACTCGGAATCGTGAATATTGAATCTTCTTATCTTAAGTCTTCAATCTTCAATCTTGATTCTGAAATCTTCTTATCCATGCCGTAGATATAGAGAGTAAAAGGAATTTAAAACATATTTAAATTCTCTTTAAACTGATTTATTTAGTCGGGCTGAGTTACACACCTTAAAACTCATCAAGCTGAGTCCTTCGAGAACAAACTTACCAATATCACAACCAATGTGATTATTCGAACACATGAATAGCTTGGCAATCTGTGAATATCTTGATCACTTTGAACTGAAAAACAGTGATTCAAGAATCGTAACACATACGGTGAGGTGAGGTTTGGCTCTGCAACACTTAGTTGTTTTTGGTTCTGAGTAGTAGTCGTAGTCGTACCTCTAAACTTATAAGAAGATAAGTATTTATAATCATGTTGCTACGGTTCCTAACAAACTGGACTAATCCTAATTTGCTAACTAACTATCAGATAACTCGGAATCGTGAATCTTGAATATTCTTATCTTGAGTCTTCAATCTTCAATCTTAATTCTAGAATCTTCTTATCCATGCCGTAGATATAGAGAGTAAAAGGAATTTCAAACATATTTAAATTCTCTTTAAACTGATTTCTTTAGTCGGGCTGAGTTACACACCTTAAAACTCATCAAGCTGAGTCCTTCGAGAACAAACTTACCAATATCACAACCAATGTGATTATTCGAACACATGAATAGCTTGGCTATCTGTGAATATCTTGATCACTTTGAACTGAAAAACAGTGATTCAAGAATCGTAACACATACGGCGAGGTGAGGTTTGGCTCTGCAACACTTAGTTGTTTTTGGTTCTGAGTCGTAGTCGTAGTCGTACCTCTAAAATTATAAGAAGATAAGTATTTATAATCATGTTGCTACGGTTCCTAACTAACTGGACTAATCCTAATTTGCAAACTAACTATCAGATAACTCGGAATCGTGAATATTGAATCTTCTTATCTTAAGTCTTCAATCTTCAATCTTGATTCTGAAATCTTCTTATCCATGCCGTAGATATAGAGAGTAAAAGGAATTTAAAACATATTTAAATTCTCTTTAAACTGATTTCTTTAGTCGGGCTGTGTTCACACCTTAAAACTCATCAAGCTGAGTCCTTCGAGAACAAACTTACCAATATCACAACCAATGTGATTATTCGAACACATGAATAGCTTGGCAATCTGTGAATATCTTGATCACTTTGAACTGAAAAACAGTGATTCAAGAATCGTAACACATACGGTGAGGTGAGGTTTGGCTCTGCAACACTTAGTTGTTTTTGGTTCTGAGTCGTAGTCGTAGTCGTACCTCTAAACTTATAAGAAGATAAGTATTTATAATCATGTTGCTACGGTTCCTAACAAACTAGACTAATCCTAATTTGCTAACTAACTATCAGATAACTCGGAATCGTGAATCTTGAATATTCCTATCTTGAGTCTTCAATGTTCAATCTTGATTCTGGAATCTTCTTATCCATGCCGTAGATATAGAGAGTAAAAGGAATTTAAAACATATTTAAATTATCTTTAAACTAACTTCTTTAGTCGGGCTGAGTTACACACCTTAAAACTCATCAAGCTGAGTCCTTCGAGAACAAACTTACCAATATCACAACCAATGTTATTATTCGAACACACGAATAGCTTGGGAATCTGTGAATATCTTGATCACTTTGAACTGAAAAACAGTGATTCAAGAATCGTAACACATACGGTGAGGTGAGGTTTGGCTCTGCAACACTTAGTTGTTTTTGGTTCTGAGTCGTAGTCGTAGTCATACCTCTAAACTTATAAGAAGATAAGTATTTATAATCATGTTGCTACGGTTCCTAACAAACTGGACTAATCCAAATTTGGTAACTAACTATCAGATTAAATCGGAATCGTGAATCTTGAATATTCTTATCTTTAGTCTTTAATCTTCAATCTTAGTGCTGGAATATTCTTATCCATGCCGTAGATATAGAGAGTAAAAGGAATTTAAAACATATTAAAATTCTCTTTAAACTGACTTCTTTAGTCGGGCTGAGTTACACACCTTAAAACTCATCAAGCTGAGTCCTTCGAAAACAAACTTACCAATATCACAACCAACGTTATTATTCGAACACACGAATAGCTTGGCAATCTGTGAATATCTTGATCACTTTGAACTGAAAAACAGTGATTCAAGAATCGTAACACATACGGTGAGGTGAGGTTTGGCTCTGCAACACTTAGTTGTTTTTGGTTCTGAGTCGTAGTCGTAGTCGTACCTCTAAACTTATAAGAAGATAAGTATTTATAATCATGTTGCTACGGTTCCTAACAAACTGGACTAATCCTAATTTGCTAACTAACTATCAGATAACTCGGAATCGTGAATCTTGAATATTCTTATCTTGAGTCTTCAATCTTCAATCTTGATTCTGGAATCTTCTTATCCATGCCGTAGATATAGAGAGTAAAAGGAATTTAAAACATATTTAAATTCTCTTTAAACTGACTTCTTTAGTCGGGCTGAGTTACACACCTTAAAACTCATCAAGCTGAGTCCTTCGAGAACAAACTTACCAATATCACAACCAATGTGATTATTCGAACACACGAATAGCTTGGCAATCTGTGAATATCTTGATCACTTTGAACTGAAAAACAGTGATTCAAGAATCGTAACACATACGGTGAGGTGAGGTTTGGCTCTGCAACACTTAGTTGTTTTTGGTTCTGAGTCGTAGTCGTAGTTGTACCTCTAAACTTATAAGAAGATAAGTATTTATAATCATGTTGCTACGGTTCCTAACAAACTGGACTAATCCTAATTTGCAAACTAACTATCAGATAACTCGGAATCGTTAATCTTGAATCTTCTTATCTTGAGTCTTCAATCTTCAATCTTGATTCTGGAATCTTCTTATCCATACCGTAGATATAGAGAGTAAAACGACTTTAAAACATATTTAAATTCTCTTTAAACTGACTTCTTTAGTCGGGCTGAGTTACACACCTTAAAACTCATCAAGCTGAGTCCTTCGAGAACAAACTTACCAATATCACAACCAATGTGATTATTCGAACACACGAATAGCTTGGCAATCTGTGAATATCTTGATCACTTTGAACTGAAAAACAGTGATTCAAGAATCTTAACACATACGGTGAGGTGAGGTTTGGCTCTGCAACACTTAGTTGTTTTTGGTTCTGAGTCGTAGTCGTAGTTGTACCTCTAAACTTATAAGAAGATAAGTATTTATAATCATGTTGCTACGGTTCCTAACAAACTGGACTAATCCTAATTTGCAAACTAACTATCAGATAACTCGGAATCGTTAATCTTGAATCTTCTTATCTTGAGTCTTCAATCTTCAATCTTGATTCTGGAATCTTCTTATCCATACCGTAGATATAGAGAGTAAAAGGAATTTAAAACATATTTAAATTCTCTTAAAACTGACTTCTTTAGTCGGGCTGAGTTACACACCTTAAAACTCATCAAGCTGAGTCCTTCGAGAACAAACTTACCAATATCACAACCAATGTGATTATTCGAACACACGAATAGCTTGGCAATCTGTGAATATCTTGATCACTTTGAACTGAAAAACAGTGATTCAAGAATCGTAACACATACGGCGAGGTGAGGTTTGGCTCTGCAACACTTAGTTGTTTTTGGTTCTGAGTCGTAGTCGTAGTCGTACCTCTAAACTTATAAGAAGATAAGTATTTATAATCATGTTGCTACGGTTCCTAACAAACTGGACTAATCCTAATTTGCTAACTAACTATCAGATAATTCGGAATCGTGAATCTTGAATATTCTTATCTTGAGTCTTCAATCTTCAATCTTGATTCTGGAATCTTCTTATCCATACCGTAGATATAGAGAGTAAAAGGAATTTAAAACATATTTAAATTCTCTTAAAACTGACTTCTTTAGTCGGGCTGAGTTACACACCTTAAAACTCATCAAGCTGAGTCCTTCGAGAACAAACTTACCAATATCACAACCAATGTGATTATTCGAACACACGAATAGCTTGGCAATCTGTGAATATCTTGATCACTTTGAACTGAAAAACAGTGATTCAAGAATCGTAACACATACGGCGAGGTGAGGTTTGGCTCTGCAACACTTAGTTGTTTTTGGTTCTGAGTCGTAGTCGTAGTCGTACCTCTAAAATTATAAGAAGATAAGTATTTATAATCATGTTGCTACGGTTCCTAACTAACTGGACTAATCCTAATTTGCAAACTAACTATCAGATAACTCGGAATCGTGAATCTTGAATCTTCTTATCTTGAGTCTTCAATCTTCAATCTTGATTCTGGAATCTTCTTATCCATACCGTAGATATAGAGAGTAAAAAGACTTTAAAACATATTTAAATTCTCTTTAAACTGACTTCTTTAGTCGGGCTGAGTTACACACCTTAAAACTCATCAAGCTGAGTCCTTCGAGAACAAACTTACCAATATCACAACCAATGTGATTATTCGAACACACGAATAGCTTGGCAATCTGTGAATATCTTGATCACTTTGAACTGAAAAACAGTGATTCAAGAATCGTAACACATACGGCGAGGTGAGGTTTGGCTCTGCAACACTTAGTTGTTTTTGGTTCTGAGTCGTAGTCGTAGTCGTACCTCTAAACTTATAAGAAGATAAGTATTTATAATCATGTTGCTACGGTTCCTAACAAACTGGACTAATCCTAATTTGCTAACTAACTATCAGATAATTCGGAATCGTGAATCTTGAATATTCTTATCTTGAGTCTTCAATCTTCAATCTTGATTCTGGAATCTTCTTATCCATACCGTAGATATAGAGAGTAAAAGGAATTTAAAACATATTTAAATTCTCTTAAAACTGACTTCTTTAGTCGGGCTGAGTTACACACCTTAAAACTCATCAAGCTGAGTCCTTCGAGAACAAACTTACCAATATCACAACCAATGTGATTATTCGAACACACGAATAGCTTGGCTATCTGTGAATATCTTGATCACTTTGAACTGAAAAACAGTGATTCAAGAATCGTAACACATACGGCGAGGTGAGGTTTGGCTCTGCAACACTTAGTTGTTTTTGGTTTTGAGTCGTAGTCGTAGTCGTACCTCTAAAATTATAAGAAGATAAGTATTTATAATCATGTTGCTACGGTTCCTAACTAACTGGACTAATCCTAATTTGCAAACTAACTATCAGATAACTCGGAATCGTGAATATTGAATCTTCTTATCTTAAGTCTTCAATCTTCAATCTTGATTCTGAAATCTTCTTATCCATGCCGTAGATATAGAGAGTAAAAGGAATTTAAAACATATTTAAATTCTCTTTAAACTGATTTCTTTAGTCGGGCTGAGTTACACACCTTAAAACTCATCAAGCTGAGTCCTTCGAGAACAAACTTACCAATATCACAACCAATGTGATTATTCGAACACATGAATAGCTTGGCAATCTGTGAATATCTTGATCACTTTGAACTGAAAAACAGTGATTCAAGAATCGTAACACATACGGTGAGGTGAGGTTTGGCTCTGCAACACTTAGTTGTTTTTGGTTCTGAGTAGTAGTCGTAGTCGTACCTCTAAACTTATAAGAAGATAAGTATTTATAATCATGTTGCTACGGTTCCTAACAAACTGGACTAATCCTAATTTGCTAACTAACTATCAGATAACTCGGAATCGTGAATCTTGAATATTCTTATCTTGAGTCTTCAATCTTCAATCTTAATTCTAGAATCTTCTTATCCATGCCGTAGATATAGAGAGTAAAAGGAATTTCAAACATATTTAAATTCTCTTTAAACTGATTTCTTTAGTCGGGCTGAGTTACACACCTTAAAACTCATCAAGCTGAGTCCTTCGAGAACAAACTTACCAATATCACAACCAATGTTATAATTCGAACACACGAATAGCTTGGCAATCTGTGAATATCTTGATCACTTTGAACTGAAAAACAGTGATTCAAGAATCGTAACACATACGGTGAGGTGAGGTTTGGCTCTGCAACACCTAGTTGTTTTTTGTTCTGAGTCGTAGTCGTAGTCGTACCTCTAAACTTATAAGAAGATAAGTATTTATAATCATGTTGCTACGGTTCCTAACAAACTGGACTAATCCTAATTTGCTAACTAACTATCAGATAACTCGGAATCGTGAATCTTCAATATTCTTATCTTGAGTCTTCAATCTTCAATCTTAATTCTAGAATCTTCTTATCCATGCCGTAGATATAGAGAGTAAAAGGAATTTCAAACATATTTAAATTCTCTTTAAACTGACTTCTTTAGTCGGGCTGAGTTACACACCTTAAAACTCATCAAGCTGAGTCCTTCGAGAACAAACTTACCAATATCACAACCAATGTGATTATTCGAACACACGAATAACTTGGCAATCTGTGAATATCTTGATCACTTTGAACTGAAAAACAGTGATTCAAGAATCGTAGCACATACGGTGAGGTGAGGTTTGGCTCTGCAACACTTAGTTGTTTTTGGTTCTGAGTCGTAGTCGTAGTCGTACCTCTAAACTTATAAGAAGATAAGTATTTATAATCATGTTGCTACGGTTCCTAACAAACTGGACTAATCCTAATTTGCTAACTAACTATCAGATAACTCGGAATCGTGAATCTTGAATATTCTTATCTTGAGTCTTCAATCTTCAATCTTGATTCTGGAATCTTCTTATCCATGCCGTAGATATAGAGAGTAAAAGGAATTTAAAACATATTTAAATTCTCTTTAAACTGACTTCTTTAGTCGGGCTGAGTTACACACCTTAAAACTCATCAAGCTGAGTCCTTCGAGAACAAACTTACCAATATCACAACCAATGTTATTATTCGAACACACGAATAGCTTGGCAATCTGTGAATATCTTGATCACTTTGAACTGAAAAACAGTGATTCAAGAATCGTAACACATACGGTGAGGTGAGGTTTGGCTCTGCAACACTTAGTTGTTTTTGGTTCTGAGTCGTAGTCGTAGTCGTACCTCTAAACTTATAAGAAGATAAGTATTTATAATCATGTTGCTACGGTTCCTAACAAACTGGACTAATCCTAATTTGCTAACTAACTATCAGATAACTCGGAATCGTGAATCTTGTATATTCTTATCTTGAGTCTTCAATCTTCAATCTTGATTCTGGAATCTTCTTATCCATGCCGTAGATATAGAGAGTAAAAGGAAATTAAAACATATTTAAATTCTCTTTAAACTGACTTCTTTAGTCGGGCTGAGTTACACACCTTAAAACTCATCAAGCTGAGTCCTTCGAGAACAAACTTACCAATATCACAACCAATGTGATTATTCGAACACACGAATAGCTTGGCAATCTGTGAATATCTTGATCACTTTGAACTGAAAAACAGTGATTCAAGAATCGTAGCCCATACGGTGAGGTGAGGTTTGGCTCTGCAACACTTAGTTGTTTTTGGTTCTGAGTCGTAGTCGTAGTCGTACCTCTAAACTTATAAGAAGATAAGTATTTATAAACATGTTGCTACGGTTCCTAACAGACTGAACTAAACCTAATTTGGTAACTAACTATCAGATTAACTCGGAATCGTGAATCTTGAATATTCTTATCTTGAGTCTTCAATCTTCAATCTTAATTCTAGAATCTTCTTATCCATGCCGTAGATATAGAGAGTAAAAGGAATTTCAAACATATTTAAATTCTCTTTAAACTGACTTCTTTAGTCGAGCTGAGTTACATACCTTAAAACTCATCAAGCTGAGTCCTTCGAGAACAAACTTACCAATATCACAACCAATGTGATTATTCGAACACACGAATAGCTTGGCAATCTGTGAATATCTTGATCACTTTGAACTGAAAAACAGTGATTCAAGAATCGTAACACATACGGTGAGGTGAGGTTTGGCTCTGCAACACTTAGTTGTTTTTGGTTCTGAGTCGTAGTCGTAGTCGTACCTCTAAACTTATAAGAAGATAAGTATTTATAATCATGTTGCTACGGTTCCTAACAAACTGGACTAATCCTAATTTGGTAACTAACTATCAGATTAACTCGGAATCGTGAATCTTGAATATTCTTATCTTGAGTCTTCAATCTTCAATCTTAATTCTAGAATCTTCTTATCCATGCCGTAGATATAGAGAGTAAAAGGAATTTCAAACATATTTAAATTCTCTTTAAACTGACTTCTTTAGTCGGGCTGAGTTACACACCTTAAAACTCATCAAGCTGAGTCCTTCGAGAACAAACTTACCAATATCACAACCAATGTTATTATTCGAACACACGAATAGCTTGGCAATCTGTGAATATCTTGATCACTTTGAACTGAAAAACAGTGATTCAAGAATCGTAACACATACGGTGAGGTGAGGTTTGGCTCTGCAACACTTAGTTGTTTTTGGTTCTGAGTCGTAGTCGTAGTCGTACCTCTAAACTTATAAGAAGATAAGTATTTATAATCATGTTGCTACGGTTCCTAACAAACTGGACTAATCCTAATTTGCTAACTAACTATCAGATAACTCGGAATCGTGAATCTTGAATATTCTTATCTTGAGTCTTCAATCTTCAATCTTGATTCTGGAATCTTCTTATCCATGCCGTAGATATAGAGAGTAAAAGGAATTTCAAACATATTTAAATTCTCTTTAAACTGACTTCTTTAGTCGGGCTGAGTTACACACCTTAAAACTCATCAAGCTGAGTCCTTCGAGAACAAACTTACCAATATCACAACCAATGTGATTATTCGAACACACGAATAGCTTGGCAATCTGTGAATATCTTGATCACTTTGTACTGAAAAACAGTGATTCAAGAATCGTAGCACATACGGTGAGGTGAGGTTTGGCTCTGCAACACTTAGTTATTTTTGGTTCTGAGTCGTAGTCGTAGTCGTACCTCTAAACTTATAAGAAGATAAGTATTTATAATCATGTTGCTACGGTTCCTAACAAACTGGACTAATCCTAATTTGCTAACTAACTATCAGATAACTCGGAATCGTGAATCTTGAATATTCTTATCTTGAGTCTTCAATCTTCAATCTTGATTCTGGAATCTTCTTATCCATGCCGTAGATATAGAGAGTAAAAGGAATTTAAAACATATTTAAATTCTCTTTAAACCGATTTCTTTAGTCGGGCTGAGTTACACATCTTAAAACTCATCAAGCTGAGTCCTTCGAAAACAATCTTACCAATATCACAACCAATGTAATTATTCGAATACATGAATAGCTTGGCAATCTGTGAATATCTTGATCTCTTTGAACTGAAAAACAGTGATTCAAGAATCGTAACACATACGGTGAGGTGAGGTTTGGCTCTGCAACACTTAGTTGTTTTTGGTTCTGAGTCGTAGTCGTAGTCGTACCTCTAAACTTATGAGAAGATAAGTATTTATAATCATGTTTCTACGGTTCCTAACAAACTGGACTAATCCTATTTTGCAAACTAACTATCAGATATCTCGGAATCGTGAATCTTGAATCTTCTTATCTTGAGTCTTCAATCTTCAATCTTGATTCTGGAATCTTCTTATCCATGCCGTAGATATAGAGAGTAAAAGGAATTTAAAACATATTTAAATTCTCTTTAAACTGACTTCTTTAGTTGGGCTGAGTTACACACCTTAAAACTCATCAAGCTGAGTCCTTAGAGAACAAACTTACCAATATCACAACCAATGTGATTATTCGAACAAACGAATAGCTTGGCAATCTGTGAATATCTTGATCACTTTGAACTGAAAAACAGTAATTCAAGAATCGTAACACATACGGTGAGGTGAGGTTTGGCTCTGCAACACTTAGTTGTTTTTGGTTCTGAGTTATAGTCATAGTCGTACCTCTAAACTTATAAGAAGATAAGTATTTATAATCATGTTGCTACGGTTCCTAACAAACTGGACTAATCCGAATTTGCTAACTAACTATCAGATAACTCGGAATCGTGAATCTTGAATCTTCTTATCATGAGTCTTCAATCTTCAATCTTGATTCTGGAATCTTCTTATCCATGCCGAAGATATAGAGAGTAAAAGAAATTTAAAACATATTTAAATTCTCTTTAAACTGACTTCTTTAGTCGGGCTGAGTTACACACCTTAAAACTCATCAAGCTGAGTCCTTCGAGAACAAACTTACCAATATCACAACCAATGTGATTATTCGAACACATGAATAGCTTGGAAATCTGTGAATATCTTGATCACTTTGAACTGAAAAACAGTGATTCAAGAATCGTAGCACATACGGTGAGGTGAGGTTTGGCTCTGCAACACTTAGTTGTTTTTGGTTCTGAGTCGTAGTCGTAGTCGTACCTCTAAACTTATAAGAAGATAAGTATTTATAATCATGTTGCTACGGTTCCTAACAAACTGGACTAATCCTAATTTGGTAACTAACTATCAGATTAACTCGGAATCGTGAATCTTGAATATTCTTATCTTGAGTCTTCAATCTTCAATCTTAATTCTAGAATCTTCTTATCCATGCCGTAGATATAGAGAGTAAAAGGAATTTCAAACATATTTAAATTCTCTTTAAACTGACTTCTTTAGTCGGACTGAGTTACACACCTTAAAACTCATCAAGCTGAGTCCTTCGAGAACAAACTTACCAATATCACAACCAATGTTATTATTCGAACACACGAATAGCTTGGCAATCTGTGAATATCTTGATCACTTTGAACTGAAAAACAGTGATTCAAGAATCGTAACACATACGGTGAGGTGAGGTTTGGCTCTGCAACACTTAGTTGTTTTTGGTTCTGAGCCGTAGTCGTAGTCGTACCTCTAAACTTATGAGAAGATAAGTATTTATAATCATGTTGCTACGGTTCCTAACAAACTGGACTAATCCTAATTTGCAAACTAACTATTAGATAACTCGGAATCGTGAATCTTGAATCTTCTTATCTTGAGTCTTCAATCTTCAATCTTGATTCTGGAATCTTCTAATCCATGTCGTAGATATAGAGAGTAAAAGGAATTTAAAACATATTTAAATTCTCTTTAAACTGACTTCTTTAGTTGGGCTGAGTTACACACCTTAAAACTCATCAAGCTGAGTCCTTCGAGAACAAACTTACCAATATCACAACCAATGTGATTATTCGAACACACGGATAGCTTGGAAATCTGTGAATATCTTGATCACTTTGAACTGAAAAACAGTGATTCAAGAATCGTAACACATACGGTGAGGTGAGGTTTGGCTCTGCAACACTTAGTTGTTTTTGGTTCTGAGTCGTAGTCGTAGTCGTACCTCTAAACTTAAGAGAAGATAAGTATTTATAATCATGTTGCTACGGTTCCTAACAAACTGGACTAATCCTAATTTGCAAACTAACTATCAGATAACTCGGAATCGTGAATCTTGAATCTTCTTATCTTGAGTCTTCAATCTTCAATCTTGATTCTGGAATCTTCTTATCCATGCCGTATATATAGAGAGTAAAAGGAATTTAAAACATATTTAAATTCTCTTTAAACCGATTTCTTTAGTCGGGCTGAGTTACACATCTTAAAACTCATCAAGCTGAGTCCTTCGAGAACAAACTTACCAATATCACAACCAATGTGATTATTCGAACACATGAATAGCTTGGCAATCTGTGAATATCTTGATCACTTTGAACTGAAAAACAGTGATTCAAGAATCGTAACACATACGGTGAGGTGAGGTTTGGCTCTGCAACACTTAGTTGTTTTTGGTTCTGAGTCGTAGTCGTAGTCGTACCTCTAAACTTATGAGAAGATAAGTATTTATAATCATGTTGCTACGGTTCCTAACAAACTGGACTAATCCTAATTTGCAAACTAACTATCAGATATCTCGGAATCGTGAATCTTGAATCTTCTTATCTTGAGTCTTCAATCTTCAATCTTGATTCTGGAATCTTCTTATCCATGCCGTAGATATAGAGAGTAAAAGGAATTTAAAACATATTTAAATTCTCTTTAAACTGACTTCTTTAGTCGGGCTGAGTTACACACCTTAAAACTCATCAAGCTGAGTCCTTCGAGAACAAACTTACCAATATCACAACCAATGTGATTATTCGAACACACGAATAGCTTGGCAATCTGTGAATATCTTGATCACTTTGAACTGAAAAACAGTGATTCAAGAATCGTAACACATACGGTGAGGTGAGGTTTGGCTCTGCAACACTTAGTTGTTTTTGGTTCTGAGTCGTAGTCGTAGTCGTACCTCTAAACTTATGAGAAGATAAGTATTTATAATCATGTTGCTACGGTTCCTAACAAACTGGACTAATCCTAATTTGCAAACTAACTATCAGATATCTCGGAATCGTGAATCTTGAATCTTCTTATCTTGAGTCTTCAATCTTCAATCTTGATTCTGGAATCTTCTTATCCATGCCGTAGATATAGAGAGTAAAAGGAATTTAAAACATATTTAAATTCTCTTTAAACTGACTTCTTTAGTTGGGCTGAGTTACACACCTTAAAACTCATCAAGCTGAGTCCTTCGAGAACAAACTTACCAATATCACAACCAATGTTATTATTCGAACACACGAATAGCTTGGCAATCTGTGAATATCTTGATCACTTTGAACTGAAAAACAGTAATTCAAGAATCGTAACACATATGGTGAGGTGAGGTTTGGCTCTGCAACACATAGTTGTTTTTGGTTCTGAGTTATAGTCGTAGTCGTACCTCTAAACTTATAAGAAGATAATTATTTATAATCATGTTGCTACGGTTCCTAACTAACTATCAGATAACTCGGAATCGTGAATCTTGAATCTTCTTATCTTGAGTCTTCAATCTTCAATCTTGATTCTGGAATCTTCTTATCCATGCCGTAGATATAGAGAGTAAAAGGAATTTAAAACATATTTAAATTCTCTTTAAACTGACTTCTTTAGTTGGGCTGAGTTACACACCTTAAAACTCATCAAGCTGAGTCCTTCGAGAACAAACTTACCAATATCACAACCAATGTTATTATTCGAACACACGAATAGCTTGGCAATCTGTGAATATCTTGATCACTTTGAACTGAAAAACAGTAATTCAAGAATCGTAACACATACGGTGAGGTGAGGTTTGGCTCTGCAACACTTAGTTGTTTTTGGTTCTGAGTTATAGTCGTAGTCGTACCTCTAAACATATAAGAAGATAAGTATTTATAATCATGTTGCTACGGTTCCTAACAAACTGGACTAATCCTAATTTGCTAACTAACTATCAGATAACTCGGAATCGTGAATCTTGAATCTTCTTATCATGAGTCTTCAATCTTCAATCTTGATTCTGGAATCTTCTTATCCATGCCGTAGATATAGAGAGTAAAAGGAATTTAAAACATATTAAAATTTTCTTTAAACTGACTTCTTTAGTCGGGCTGAGTTACACACCTTAAAACTCATCAAGCTGAGTCCTTCGAGAACAAACTTACCAATATCACAACCAATGTGATTATTCGAACACATGAATAGCTTGGCAATCTGTGAATATCTTGATCACTTTGAACTGAAAAACAGTGATTCAAGAATCGTTACACATACGGTGAGGTGAGGTTTGGCTCTGCAACACTTAGTTGTTTTTGGTTCTGAGTTGTAGTCGTAGTTGTACCTCTAAACTTATAAGAAGATAAGTATTTATAATCATGTTGCAACGGTTCCTAACAAACTGGACTAATCCTAATTTGCTAACTAACTATCAGATAGCTCGGAATCGTGAATATTGAATATTCTTATCATGAGTCTTCAATCCTCAATCTTGATTCTGGAATCTTCTTATCCATGCCGTAGATATAGAGAGTAAAAGGAATTTAAAACATATTTAAATTCTCTTTAAACTGACTTCTTTAGTCGGGCTGAGTTACACACCTTAAAACTCATCAAGCTGCGTCCTTCGAGAACAAACTTACCAATATCACAACCAATGTGATTATTCGAACACACGAATAGCTTGGCAATCTGTGAATATCTTGATCACTTTGAACTGAAAAACAGTGATTCAAGAATCGTTACACATACGGTGAGGTGAGGTTTGGCTCTGCAACACTTAGTTGTTTTTGGTTCTGAGTCGTAGTCGTAGTCGTACCTCTAAACTTATGAGAAGATAAGTATTTATAATCATGTTGCTACGGTTCCTAACAAACTGGACTAATCCTAATTTGCAAACTAACTATCAGATATCTCGGAATCGTGAATCTTGAATCTTCTTATCTTGAGTCTTCAATCTTCAATCTTGATTCTGGAATCTTCTTATCCATGCCGTAGATATAGAGAGTAAAAGGAATTTAAAACATATTTAAATTCTCTTTAAACTGACTTCTTTAGTTGGGCTGAGTTACACACCTTAAAACTCATCAAGCTGAGTCCTTCGAGAACAAACTTACCAATATCACAACCAATGTTATTATTCGAACACACGAATAGCTTGGCAATCTGTGAATATCTTGATCACTTTGAACTGAAAAACAGTAATTCAAGAATCGTAACACATACGGTGAGGTGAGGTTTGGCTCTGCAACACTTAGTTGTTTTTGGTTCTGAGTTATAGTCGTAGTCGTACCTCTAAACTTATAAGAAGATAAGTATTTATAATCATGTTGCTACGGTTCCTAACAAACTGGACTAATCCTAATTTGCTAACTAACTATCAGATAACTCGGAATCGTGAATCTTGAATCTTCTTATCATGAGTCTTCAATCTTCAATCTTGATTCTGGAATCTTCTTATCCATGCCGTAGATATAGAGAGTAAAAGGAATTTAAAACATATTTAAATTCTCTTTAAACTGACTTCTTTAGTCGGGCTGAGTTACACACCTTAAAACTCATCAAGCTGCGTCCTTCGAGAACAAACTTACCAATATCACAACCAATGTGATTATTCGAACACACGAATAGCTTGGCAATCTGTGAATATCTTGATCACTTTGAACTGAAAAACAGTGATTCAAGAATCGTTACACATACGGTGAGGTGAGGTTTGGCTCTGCAACACTTAGTTGTTTTTGGTTCTGAGTCGTAGTCGTAGTCGTACCTCTAAACTTATGAGAAGATAAGTATTTATAATCATGTTGCAACGGTTCCTAACAAACTGGACTAATCCGAATTTGCAAAGATAACTCGGAATCGTGAATCTTGAATCTTCTTATCATGAGTCTTCAATCTTCAATCTTGATTCTGGAATCTTCTTATCCATGCCGTAGATATAGAGAGTAAAAGGAATTTAAAACATATTTAAATTCTCTTTAAACTTACTTCTTTAGTCGGGCTGAGTTACACACCTTAAAACTCATCAAGCTGAGTCCTTCGAGAACAAACTTACCAATATCACAACCAATGTGATTATTCGAACACACGAATAGCTTGGCAATCTGTGAATATCTTGATCACTTTGAACTGAAAAACAGTGATTCAAGAATCGTTACACATACGGTGAGGTGAGGTTTGGCTCTGCAACACTTAGTTGTTTTTGGTTCTGAGTTGTAGTCGTAGTTGTACCTCTAAACTTATAAGAAGATAAGTATTTATAATCATGTTGCTACGGTTCCTAACAAACTGGACTAATCCTAATTTGCTAACTAACTATCAGATAACTCGGAATCGTGAATCTTGAATCTTCTTATCATGAGTCTTCAATCTTCAATCATGATTCTGGAATCTTCTTATCCATGCCGTAGATATAGAGAGTAAAAGGAATTTAAAACATATTTAAATTCTCTTTAAACTGACTTCTTTAGTCGGGCTGAGTTACACACCTTAAAACTCATCAAGCTGAGTCCTTCGAGAACAAACTTACCAATATCACAACCAATGTGATTATTCGAACACACGAATAGCTTGGCAATCTGTGAATATCTTGATCACTTTGAACTGAAAAACAGTGATTCAAGAATCGTTACACATACGGTGAGGTGAGGTTTGGCTCTGCAACACTTAGTTGTTTTTGGTTCTGAGTTGTAGTCGTAGTTGTACCTCTAAACTTATAAGAAGATAAGTATTTATAATCATGTTGCAACGGTTCCTAACAAACTGGACTAATCCTAATTTGCTAACTAACTATCAGATAGCTCGGAATCGTGAATATTGAATATTCTTATCATGAGTCTTCAATCCTCAATCTTGATTCTGGAATCTTCTTATCCATGCCGTAGATATAGAGAGTAAAAGGAATTTAAAACATATTTAAATTCTCTTTAAACTGACTTCTTTAGTCGGGCTGAGTTACACACCTTAAAACTCATCAAGCTGCGTCCTTCGAGAACAAACTTACCAATATCACAACCAATGTGATTATTCGAACACACGAATAGCTTGGCAATCTGTGAATATCTTGATCACTTTGAACTGAAAAACAGTGATTCAAGAATCGTTACACATACGGTGAGGTGAGGTTTGGCTCTGCAACACTTAGTTGTTTTTGGTTCTGAGTCGTAGTCGTAGTCGTACCTCTAAACTTATGAGAAGATAAGTATTTATAATCATGTTGCAACGGTTCCTAACAAACTGGACTAATCCGAATTTGCAAAGATAACTCGGAATCGTGAATCTTGAATCTTCTTATCTTGAGTCTTCAATCTTCAATCTTGATTCTGGAATCTTCTTATCCATGCCGTAGATATAGAGAGTAAAAGGAATTTAAAAAATATTTAAATTCTCTTTCAACTGACTTCTTTAGTCGGGCTGAGTTCCACACCTTAAAACTCATCAAGCTGAGTCCTTCGAGAACAAACTTACCAATATCACAACCAATGTGATTATTCGAACACACGAATAGCTTGGCAATCTGTGAATATCTTGATCACTTTGAACTGACAAACAGTGATTCAAGAATCGTAACACATACGGTGAGGTGAGGTTTGGCTCTGCAATACTTAGTTGTTTTTGGTTCTGAGTCGTAGTCGTAGTCGTACCTCTAAACTTATAAGAAGATAAGTATTTATAATCATGTTGCTACGGTTCCTAACAAACTGGACTAATCCTAATTTGCTAACTAACTATCAGATTAACTCGGAATCGTGAATCTTGAATATTCTTATCTTGAGTCTTCAATCTTCAATCTTGATTCTGGAATCTTCTTATCCATGCCGTAGATATAGAGGGTAAAAGGAATTTAAAACATATTTAAATTCTCTTTAAACTGACTTTTTTAGTCGGGCTGAGTTACACACCTTAAAACTCATCAAGCTGAGTCCTTCGAGAACAAACTTACCAATATCACAACCAATGTGATTATTCGAACACACGAATAGCTTGGCAATCTGTGAATATCTTGATCACTTTGAACTGAAAAACAGTGATTCAAGAATTGTAACACATACGGTGAGGTGAGGTTTGGCTCTGCAACACTTAGTTGTTTTTGGTTCTGAGTCGTAGTCGTAGTCGTACCTCTAAACTTATGAGAAGATAAGTATTTATAATCATGTTGCTACGGTTCCTAACAAACTGGACTAATCCTAATTTGCAAACTAACTATCAGATAACTCGGAATCGTGAATCTTGAATCTTCTTATCTTGAGTCTTCAATCTTCAATCTTGATTCTGGAATCTTCTTACCCATGCCGTAGATATATAGAGTAAAAGGAATTTAAAACATATTTAAATTCTCTTTAAACTGACTTCCTGAGTCGGGCTGAGTTACACACCTTAAAACTCATCAAGCTGAGTCTTCGAGAACAAACTTACCAATATCACAACCAATGTGATTATTCGAACACACGAATAGCTTGGCAAACTGTGAATATCTTGATCACTTTGAACTGAAAAACAGTGATTCAAGAATCGTTACACATACGGTGAGGTGAGGTTTGGCTCTGCAACACTTAGTTGTTTTTGGTTCTGAGTCGTAGTCGTAGTCGTACCTCTAAACTTATGAGAAGATAAGTATTTATAATCATGTTGCAACGGTTCCTAACAAACTGGACTAATCCTAATTTGCAAACTAACTATCAGATAACTCGGAATCGTGAATCTTGAATCTTCTTATCTTGATTCTTTAATCTTCAATCTTGATTCTGGAATCTTCTTATCCATGCCGTAGATATAGAGAGTAAAAGGAATTTAAAACATATTTAAATTCTCTTTAAACTGACTTCTTTAGTCGAGTTGAGTTACACACCTTAAAACTCATCAAGCTGAGTCCTTCGAGAACAAACTTACCAATATCACAACCAATGTGATTATTCGAACACACGAATAGCTTGGCAATCTGTGAATATCTTGATCACTTTGAACTGAAAAACAGTCATTCAAGAATCGTAACACATACGGTGAGGTGAGGTTTGGCTCTGCAACACTTAGTTGTTTTTGGTTCTGAGTCGTAGTCGTAGTCGTACCTCTAAACTTATGAGAAGATAAGTATTTATAATCATGTTGCTACGGTTCCTAACAAACTGGACTAATCCTAATTTGCAAACTAACTATCAGATAACTCGGAATCGTGAATCTTGAATATTCTTATCTTGAGTCTTCAATCTTCAATCTTGATTCTGGAATCTTTTTATCCATGCCGTAGATATAGAGAGTAAAAGGTATTTAAAACATATTTAAATTCTCTTTAAACTAACTTCTTTAGTCGGGCTGAGTTACTCACCTTAAAACTCATCGAGTTGAGTCCTTCGAGAACAAACTTGAAATCAAACATGTACTAACATGTATAATGACTAACTCATCCTTAGAAGTCATAAGAGTTACCTAGAATTTACTTAGTAACTCTGTTGAGCTAACTCAGTCTATAAGCTGAGTCACTCAACCTATACCTTAGGTGACACACACAGCTTATCAAACATATTGTTGGTCCCTTGGTGAGAATAACAACAAGCAACAGGTGTGTAGAAGGGGGGGTTGAATACACTTTCTGCGGAAATTGAACAAATCAAATAAAAGTGTTACACAAAGTAAATCAAATCACAATCAATCGAATGCTTTTATTCAGAAGATGATTACAATGCTTTGAATAAGATGATGATTACAATAACTATCAAGTAAGCAACTCTTGATATATAACCACCTAATATGAATCTCTCAATCTCTCAAACATAGCTATCTATAATCAACTTATGATTATAGATACTGACGACTCTCTAAACAGGATTTACACAGATTGATAACTTACCAATATCACAACCAATGTGATTATTCGAACACACGAATAGCTTGGCAATCTGTGAATATCTTGATCACGTTGAACTGACAATTAGTGATTCAAGAATCGTAACACATACGGTGAGGTGAGGTTTGGCTCTGCAACACTTAGTTGTTTTTGGTTCTGAGTCATAGTTGTAGTCGTACCTCTAAACTTATCAGAAGATAAGTATTTATAATCATGTTGCTACGGTTCCTAACAAACTGGAGTAATCCTAATTTGCTAACTAACTATCAGATAACTCGGAATCGTGAATCTTGAATCTTCTTATCTTGAGTCTTCAATCTTCAATCCTGAATCCGAAGTCTTCTTATCCTTCCCGTAGATATAGAGAGATAAAACAAAATTTAAAACACATTTAAATTCTTTTAAACTGACTTCTTTAGTCAGGTTGAGTTTCTCAGCTTGAAACTCATCAAGCTGAGTTCTTCGAGAACACACTCGAAAACAAACATGGACTAACATGTATAATTATTAACTCATCCTCAGAAGTCTAAAGAATTAACTAAAACATATTTAGCAACTCTATTGAGCTGACTCAGCCTTCACGCTGAGTCGCTCAACTTGAAACTCATCAAGCTGAAACTCAATATATATATATATGTATATATCTTAGTTTACGCACACAGCTTATCAAACATATTGATAATCTTACTAAGAAATAGTCTAAGCTGATCGAACATATGCTCAGCTTATATTCAGCTTATACTCTGTCTAAATTACTATAAGTGTTCAGTATGACTAAGCTTTATAATTCTATTTAAGTTATATGTAAACACATCTTACACACTTAACTTTGTCTCATCAAATCTTAACTGATGAGATCATTTTCCCAACAAACTCCCCCTATTTGATGATGACAAAACCATCAAACAGTTAATAAGTTTGTTTAACAGAATTATGTTTTAAATCTTAAACTTATTAATATTTTATATTTGAACTAATCAAATATTAATTTGAACATATCAATTTTAGTTGAACTTATCAATTATAAGTTGAACAAACCAACTTTTAGTTGAATACACCAACTAAACACAATAATGAATAATCAGTTATTCATTTAAGCTGAACTTATCAGACTTATAAATATGAACACATCATAACACAGTTGAACATATCAAACAGATATTTGTATTAACTGAACTTCTCATAATACAAAAAATACTGATCACTCAGATCATGCACACTAAGTGCTTACAAAAATATTAGAACTAATCTAATACTTATATTAGAACTAATCTATTGAGGATGCAGCTCTTCAAACTCTTTGATTTCCTTGTTGATTTCTTCAAGGATTTCTTGCAGGTTAGGTAAGTGTTGAAGCTGATCCTTTTGAGATCTGATTGCTCTTTTTATTCTATATCTGAAATTTGCAGTTTGTTCAGTCTTTTCCACAATTTGCCTTAGAGCAGACACTTGAGATACCCCACAAGTGTGTATGTTAGCATCAGACTGGAAGAATTGTTCTCCATTCCTATCCATGTACATGAATCCTTTCTCAGGCTTTTCCACATAGGTGTTTTCTTTAAACTCCAAGTCTTCAGGAAGATTCAGAGTGTACTTATTTGTTTTTGCTAATACAGCTGGCTTTTTCAACTTGCCCTTCCCCATTTTGTGAAAGGAAGTTAGTAGGGTTACAATCTCAGATCTGGGTATTAGTTTCAACGAATCAGCTCTTGCAAGTAGCCTCAATAATTCATCTTTAACTTGATTTCTGGCAGAGGAATTTTCCATCCGCTTGATAAGTATAGCTACTTGCTTCCATTCTTCATATCCTAGTGTATGCAGTTGACTTAGCTCCAGAGAGGAAGTTTTACCATTCCTTAAGATAAACTCTAGAATGATAATCCCTTGAACTGAACTCAACCTTAGTGTATTTATTTTAGAGGAGAAGTAGGTCCTTGTATAACACTGTGTTATGTCTTCCCCTTCAGATTGACTCTGGACAGGAAGCTCCTCTACTTCTTCCTCCTTAGGCACGATTGGCAGTCTGAGTCTAGAAAGCTCTTCATTCTGCTTCTTGATCTATTCAGCCCAAGCTCTTTCTCTTCTCTCTTTCTCCTCTGCTAACACAGCTTGAACATCCATTTGTCTTCTTCTTAATTCATTAATTGATATCCCAAGCTGGTCAGCTTCCTCTTGTTCTAATCTTCTAACTGCCATCAGTGAAGCTCTCTCTTGTAATGTCATTTTATCCGCAGAGTCTTCATCTGAGGCTGATGATTCACTTAGAATCACTTTTCTTCTTTTCTGTTGAGGGGGTTCAGACTCTTCTGAGCTGACCACAACTGGTCCCTTTCCTTTTGCTTTTTCAGTCAGCTCATCTTCTTTTTCTATTTCTCTCTCCCCCTCAATCAGATCTGCTCCCCCTGCCAATAGTAGTAGAGCTTCAGCTTTGACTGACTCAACTTCAGCTTCTTGAACCTTCTCCCCCTTTTTGTCATCATCAATAGGGGTCGAAGTTTTTTGTTTTTGTAGGGCAGCAACTGCAGATTTAAAATTTAGCACCTCCTCATCCAGATTATCGATAATCATCGGCATATCCTTCTTTGTTTGCTTTCTTTTTAGGTGAAACTTGTCAAACTGAATTTTAAAGAAATTCATCAAGTCATCTAAGTCAGCCTGAGAAGTTTGGAATTTGGTTGCATCGTCCAAAGGTTGGTGTTTACCTTCAAATTCATTTGCACCAGATTCTGGATCCTGTGAATCACCTTATTTTGAAGATGAAACATTGACAGGTCGTGCGATAGGGTGTGAGAAATGAAGAGAAGGAATGTGGCTCGAAACGTATAGTGTATGGGTTAGTGGTTGGCTTATTGGTATAGAGGGGGGTGATTGACCCTGGGGATTGGTCATATGTTCAATGTAACCCGAGTGTGTCTGCTCAGGCACAGTAACAGGCTCTCCCATGGCACTGGAGAGTGTGGGCTGAGTAAACACCACACCCGGTATAGGCTGTTGTGTTGTAATAAGCCTCGAGGTTGACGCCTTAAGAGTAGGCGTCTCCCCTTCAACTCCTGCCGGTGGAGGGATCAATGTGATCTCAGCTCCAGTGATGCCTTTAGGAGTGGCACCACCTATGGCAGTTTTACGTGTATAGGTTCGGATATTCTCCCTAGCAGAAGTGGGCATACTAGGGGTGTCTTCAGATTGTATTTGAATGAAAGGTGGTGGAGATGGGTTAGACCGAGTTGGTTCCACTACAGTCTTATTTCCAAAGGTGGATGGAGAAAAATGACAGGAGAGAGAAAGTGGAGAGGTCTTACCAGAAGCAGCTTCAGTTTGTGCTGGTTCAGCTTGAGCAGAGTACTCAGCTTGAACTTTGGTGTCAGCTTGGGAAGCTCCCCCTTAATTCGATCCCTCTTCTTCACTTTCTGAAGAAGCTGCCTCAGCAATCAGAAGCATAGGTACACTCAGACCTTCTTGCTCAGGGAAGATGTCATTGTTGAACATCTTGGGGCTGAGTGTAGGAAACAGGAACACATCCTGATCAGCTTTATAGAGTGTTGTCCCCAGCTCGGCTTCAAATGCCAAGGACAGGTACCTTATGAAAGGAACATGAAGATCCCTTGTGGTCTTCATCACTTGGACCCTGAGTTCATTAAAGAAAAGCAGAGCATAATCCAGATTTCTGTTGAAGAAAATATTGTACAGCAGCTGCATCTCAAACTCATTTACTTGGTCCAATCCTCCAACCTTAGTTCCTAGTGAACGAATCACTATTGAAACCATGAAGCCCCAACTCGTTGGAAAAGTGGCCTTCTTGATGACACCCTCTGTCTGCGGGTGACCCAATCTAGGTAGGACAGACCTAGCTACTAGCTTTGTGACAGCTGGCTCGAACTCATCAGAATGAGGGAGTTGAAAAACATCCCTTAGCCGCTGCACTAATAGGGCTACTGTTCTATTGCCATTGAGAATAGTCCCTATTATCTCTCCCCTGTTCTGGTCGTAAGTACAGGTATACCAAAACTCCAGTAGATGTTGAGGAACATTGTGGAGAGGTGCGCCACAGAAGGCGAATGCCAGAGGGCATTTACGAATGTAAGCCACCCAGGTTTCATAACCTCTGCCTTGTTTTATTTGTGGAATTGCAAGGCAGGCCCGTTGATTGTTGATTTTAAGCAACGGAACTCCATTGTTCTTAAACTGAGCACCTCGAACCATTTGATCACCAAGAACAAATGCGAATCCATCCATATTTGAATGATTACACTGAGTAATTTGTTGAGGAAAGCACTGAGCAACTGAAAACACGCACTGAGCGATTAGAAAGTTGCACTTAGCAAATTAGGGCTTGGAACAGATGTATGCACTGAGCAATAAAGGTGTTTGCAAAAGGTATTTTAGAAGATGAGAAGTCATAGTTGTAAGCGTAAACTTCTCTAAATCGGTTATGATCGGTATATATACCTTTCTAAGGAGAGAGAAAAGTTACCGTTGGATTCCTCTTTTTATCCGTTACACCGGAAAAAATTACTTCTTGATGTAACAGTGAGAGGGTAGAAACACATCATCTTCCAACAGATACAAGTGTAAAATAATATTAACGAATAATAAGATTATAAACACTGTTGAAATTGTTGGGGTTCGTGGTACAACACAACGAAAGCATGCAAGTACATAAATCGAAATTTCAAAGCTAAAAAGCAAATCACATAATAAACTTCCATGTGTACCAAGCTCTACAACTAGTTAAGCAACAAAAATAGAAGAGAATGAAGAGTTATAGCCTTGATGTCTCTGGATTGTTGTTGAATGCTAAGTTCCAAGCTTGATCCTTGTTCCCCTTGAGCTATCCAAGTCCACCCCAAGAGATAATGTGACCCAAGTGTACTAGCACTCCAAAAGCCTAATCCGATTTTGAAAAAGACTTCTGGAACAACAACACAACTCTCTCCAGGAACTCTTTCTCTCTTCCTCTCTTGCTTAGCAACCCTCAAAGTTCTAAGTGTTTCTTTTCTTTTGAAAACTGACCAAGAGTAAAGTGAGAATGATATGCATGTCTTTTATATACTTGAACTCGACCCCAGAGCTTCCCAAGTCGGCCCAAGACTTAATCATTTAAAAGAACATGCATTGGTGGAGAGAGGAGGTGAAAAGAATAAAGTTGTTTCTGTCAGGCAGGGTTAGCGCCGCTAACCGCCCACGGTTAACCCCGCTAACCACTTAAGGTTAGCGTCGCTAACCACTTAAGGTTAGCGCCGCTAACCACTTAAGGTTGTTGTCAGGATCAACCCCTAGTGTGTGACCCGATAGGCCCATACATCATCGGTATCGATCATTTGGCGTACGTGTGTCAGTGGGCATACTCCAACAAACTCTCACTTGCACATGACTCACCGTACCCAATACATCACAGACAAAGAGCGGCCTCTAGTAAGACATCTCTACCACCTAGTCAGTACGGGTTTTGTCTTCAGCACAAAACCAATCTGCAACTCAAGTGAAATGGTCCTATTGATAAGTGATTAAACATCCTTTTGTTCGCAATATCCAAGTGAACACGAGACATGGTACAAAGTCATTCTCCGTTCGTTCACGATTATGTTTCTCGATCTAGACTGGTGGTGACCAAAATATACAAATTGCAATCAATCATAAATTATTGCAAACTTTGAGCATGGCCATGCATTTTGGTGTCAGCGACCAAACATCGAGGGGCCCAAGGATATCTCTCTAAATAGAGGAACAAATTCCTTTGACTTACACTGCCCACCACAGTGATCATACTCTGCCCAACTACTCCCTTTATAACAGCCAGTTATGGACTGCGTTTGAATAGGTGGCTCTGATACCACTGTTGGGGTTCGTGGTACAACACAACGGAAGCATGCAAGTACATAAATCGAAATTTCAAAGCTAAAAAGCAAACCACATAATAAACCCCAATGTATACCAAGCTCTACAACTAGTTAAGCAACAAAAATAGAAGAGAATGAAGAGTTATAGCCTTGATGTCTCTGGATTGTTGTTGAATGCTAAGTTCCAAGCTTGATCCTTGTTCCCCTTGAGCTATCCAAGTCCACCCCAAGAGATAATGTGACCCAAGTGTACTAGCACTCCATAAACCTAATCCGATTTTGAAGAAGACTTCTGGAACAACAACACAACTCTCTCCAGGAACTCTTTCTCTCTTCCTCTCTTGCTTAGCAACCCTCAAAGTTCTAAGTGTTTCTTTTCTTTTGAAATTTGACCAAGAGTAAAGTGAGAATGATATGCATGTCTTTTATATACTTGAACTCGACCCCAGAGCTTCCCAAGTCGGCCCAAGACTTAATCATTTAAAAGAACATGCATTGGTGGAGAGAGGAGGTGAAAAGAATAAAGTTGTTTCTGTCAGGCAGGGTTAGCTCCTCTAACCGCCAACGGTTAGCGCCGCTAACCACTTAAGGTTAGCGCCACTAACGCGGCTAAGATAGCGACGCCAGGGTTAGCGCCGCTAACCCCTACCAGGAAACCAACTATCATTATTTATCCTTTCTCACCCTCATATTTTAGGTTGTTGTCAGGATCAACCCCTAGCGTGTGACCCGATAGGCCCATACATCATTGGTAGCGATCATTTGGCGTACGTGTGTTAGTGGGGATACTCCAACAGAAATATACCAATACACAATTGATATACGATACGATTTGAAACAAATTCAAATATGCTTTGACATATGAATTAATAACACTTAGTAATTAACTCATATGTTGGACACACCAAGCTGAGTAAACATATTATTCAGTTTATGTCAAGAACTTAGCTTGATTCAAGCACTCATCTTGAGTTGAGCACTCAGCTTGAGATTGGTACTCAGCTTGAGTAGAGCACACAGCTCATGCTTAATGACACTCAGTCATGTATGTTTAGGCCTGACTTAAAAATGTAATTTAGCTACACTAAGTAGTTAAAATATGTTTGGAACTTACCAAACGTGTGAACCAATCACACAGTTTGAGTTAAGCACATAGCTCAGACTCAATGACACTTAGTCATTTATGTTTGAGACTAACTCAAACTATATTATAACTACACTAAGCAGTTAAAGTATGTTTAGAACTCACCAAACGTGTGAACTCATCATTCATCTTGACATGTTATACAATTTATGAAAACTTATTTAAAAAATGTGCACTCAACTTAAGACACTTAGTCTTTGTCAAACTAAAAAACTCAGATTCTAGATACTTAGCTAGGGGTTGAGCATACCCAATTCACTTAGCAGATACATAAACCTCTTTTCATCAAGTGGTTTAGTGAAGATATCAGCTAATTGGTCACGAGTGGAGATAAATTTAATGTCAACTTTACCTTTTTACACGATGTCCCTTATGAAGTGATGTCTAATTTCAATGTGCTTGGTTCTTGAGTGGAAGACTGGATTGTAAGTGATGGCTATTGCACTTTGGTTATCACAGAAGATAGGAGTTTTCTTGAAACTCATGCCAAAGTCTTGAAGCTGATGCTGCATCCACAGGATTTGAGCACAACAGCTTCCTGCTGCAACATATTCAGCTTCAGCAGTTGAAGTAGCCACATAGTTCTGTTTCTTACTAGTCCAGCTTACTAGCTCCTCTCCAAGCAATTGACATCCTCCAGTTGTTGATTTTCTATCCAACTTGCACCCAGCATAGTCAGCATCAGAAAAGCCAACTAACTCAAATCCAGAGTCTTTTAGATACCAAAGACCTAGATTTGGTGTACCTTTAAGGTACCTAAAGATCCTTTTCACAGCTTGAAGATGTGATTCTTTAGGATATGCCTGATATCTTGCACAAACACATGTAGCAAACATGATATCAGGTCTACTAGCTGTCAAATAGAGTAATAAACCAATCATTCCTCTATAGGTTGACTGACACACAGACTTACCATCTGAGTCTTTACTCAGCTTGACAGCTGGTGACATGGGTGTTCTTATGGTTGAACTTGAATCAAAACCATATTTCTTTATCATATCAAGAACATACTTGCTTTGATTGATGAATATTCCATCAGGTTTTGTTGAATTTGTAAGCCGAGGAAGTATGTCATCTCACCCATCATGCTCATCTTGTACTTTTGTGAAATTATTTTAGAAAACCACTCACACAGAGATTCATTGCCCTTTACTCTTTTTAATAAAGAGTGTCTTATCTATACTATCTCTGGTGAAATCCATTGATAGTAGATAGGTGGATAGAGTATCATACAAGCTCTTGGAGCTTGTTTAAGAGCATACAATGCCTTATATAACTTATAGACATGGTGTGGAAACTTTGAACTGACAAAGCCAGAAGGTTGTTTCACATAGACTTCCTCCTGAAGTTTTCCATTTAGGAAATCACTTTTCACGTCCATTTGATAGACTTAGAAGTCTTTATACGCTGCATAAGCTAGGAACAGCCTTACGGCTTCAATTCTAGCTACAGGGGCAAAGGTCTCGTCATAATCAATTCCATTTTCTTGCTTATACCCTTGTGCCACCAGCCTGGATTTGTTCCTTACTATCACTCCATCCTTGTCCATTATATTTCTATAGACCCACTTAGTGCCTATAATTGAGTGACCTTTGGGGGCAGGTACAAGGTTCCAGACCTTATTTCTCTCAAATTCATTCAATTCCTCTTGCATAGCTTCAATCCAATCCTCATACTTTAAGGCTTCTTCAGTCTTCTTTGGTTCCATTTGAGATAGAAAACCAAAGTGAGCAGCAAAGTTAGCAGTAGCCTTTGATCTGGTCATAACCCTTTCTTGGACATTTCCAATGATTTGATCTTGAGGATGATCTTTGATGAATTTAAATGTAGTAGTTGGAGAATATGGTTCAGAATCTGAGTGATGTTGAGAGCCCTGAGGTGACCTAATCTCCTCAGTCTTAACAGCAGCATCAAACTGTTGATCACTAAGATCTTCAGTCTGAGGAATGTCAGCTCCGAATGGATTGACGAACTCATCATCCTTCTCAGCTTGAGAATCCATTTGAGCATGTGATGGACACACATCATCATCACTATCATCTTCCATGACATACATAGGATTTGATAAGTTGGTATCCTTAGGCCTTTCAAGCTCACTCAGACTGACCGAGTCAGCTTGTCTTTTCTCAGCTTGATCAAGACTGTCTTCATCAAACGATACATGAATTGACTCTTCTATGGCCTTTCTGCTAGTGTTATACACTCTGTAGGATGTGGAGATCGAGGAATATCCAACAAATATTCCAGGATCAGCTTTGGGTTCCAACTTATGGAGCTGATCTCTTTGATTCAGCACATAGCATTTTGAACCAAAGATATGGAAACAACCTAAATTGGGCTTTTTAGACTTATACATCTCATATGAAGTCTTTCCATGTCTTTTTACAATGATTGATCTACTCTTAGTATAGCAGGTTGTACTAACAGCTTCATCCCAGAAATAGAGTTGCAATCCTGCCTCACATAGCATTGTTCTAGCAGCCTCAATTAAGGTTCTATTTCTCCTTTCACCAACTCCATTTTGTTATGGAGTTCTGACAGATGAGAAATTTTGTAATATTCCCTTTTGCTCACAGAAGCTTTCGAGGGTTGAGTTTCTGAACTCAGTCTCATGATCACTTCTAAGTTGCTTTACAGACATACCTTTATGTAACTCCTCCTGTTTGATAAAACTTATTATCTCCAGGGCAGCCTCACTCTTGGCTTTTAGGAATATTACCCAGGTGAATCGTGAGAACTCACCACTATCACCAGTGTGTACATCTTGCCACTTAGGCTTGGAGTACTTATGGGTCCAAATAGATCTATATGCAACATATGCAGTGGGTCTGTTATTGAAAAATTTTGCTTTGATTTAAAGGACCCTTTATGATGCTTCCCTTATTGACAAGGGGAGTACAATTTGTCCTTGACAAATGTGATCTTTGGTAATCCAAAGACTAACTCTTTATTGGATAGCATATTTATATATTTGAAATTTAAATGAGATAAGCGTTTATGCCACAACCAACTTAGCTTAGGAACAGATTGAGAATACAAGCAGGTTTCATTATAGGGATCAGCAGAATTAAGATCAAGTAGATACACATCTCTTTCTCTTTTAGCTATTAATACAGGCTTTCCCTTAGCATTATAAATTGTTCCTGCTTTCTTCCTAAAAGTAACAACATTATCTTCATCACACAATTGACCGATACTAATCAGGTTGTGTTTGAGACCTTTGACATATGCAACTCTTTGGAAAGTAACCTTTCCAGCTTGCATCTTCCCATAGCCTTTAGTTCTTCCATGGGAGTTGTCACCAAATGTAACTTTAGGACCTTCATCTTCTTGGAAATCACTAAGAAGTGCTTTCCACCCGGTCATGTGCTCTGAGCATCCACTATCCAAGTATCATTTACTTGTACCCTGCACATGAGATGTAAACTAAACATATTAGTTTTGTTTAGGAACCCACTTCTTGGTGGGTTCAAATGAGGATCACTTAACATCTCCATCTGGTTGAACTGGCTGTTCAGCTTGAGCAGGAGCTGAGTCCTGTGTAGGCTGATCAGCTTGTTCTTGTTCAGGCCTTGAGATTTCTGCATCACATTCCTTAGCCTCACGACCTCTACTTCTGCACTTATAACATCTCCTTCTTCCAATGATTACAGGAGGTAGAGAGTCTAACAATCCTTGTGAGAAGTTACTCTCAGTCTTAGGATTGTATGTGGTGGATAACTTTTCAACTTTGTTTGCAAGTTAATTTACTTGATGATCACTGACTTTGGACTTACCTTTGTCAGATCTTTGTTTGTTATCCTTGGAAGTTTGACTAACAACCTTCTTTTCCATGACTTTGGACTTACCTTTGCCATGGTGACTGGACTCACCAGTTTCAACAGGTTTGGACTTACCACTATTGATCTTCTTCGACATACCAAGATCTATAACATTGGACTTACCATTGTTGTGATTTGACCTCTGACTTACAGTGGTCTTCCTATTCTTGTAACTTCTCTCCGAGCCAGATAGAGAATGTTGTCTTTTGAAAGGATTTGGGTTTAGCCTTTCTATGACTGAAGTTCTTTGAATGGGCTGAGTGCCTAATCTGTCCAGCACAGACTTACCATGCTGTTTGGATGTTGAGCACTCATTTCAAAGACCTTTAGCTTTCACAAACATATTGAATTTCAAGTTTGGATCATGTCTTTTCTTTGAGGCTGACTTCTGAGACTCAATCAGATGTCTTTCCTCCTCAGAGTTAGTACTTGCTATCTCATCATCAGCTACATAAGCTGCTGTTTGATAGTCACCTCCAAGTACAACCTTTTCCTGTTTAGGTATTTGTTGGTTAATGTACTTTTCAGCAAGATTTGATGACTTACACCAAGACTCAGTGACCTTTTGAAGTTGATCAGCCTTGTCTTTAGCTTCCTGAATTTCTTCACTTAGAAGTTTATTAATGTGTCTTTGGCATTCAAGATCACATTGTGTTTTCTTACCAACATCAATAAGAGATTGATTATCCTTAATATCATCTTTAAGTTTAGCTATTTTAGCTTTGAGGTCATTCTGAGACTTAAGGCTGGTCTTGAAATCATTCAACAGATAATAAATAGCAAGACCCTTTACTTCATCTGTGTAAGAGTAGAAATTACTGACCTTATACATGGAAGCAGGATCCCAATCACTAAGCTTGGTGTTTTCCTCAGCTTCCTTCATGTCAGCTTCAAAGATTGATTCGGACTAACCATAATCAACCTCATCTAATTCTACTTCTTCATCTTCTTGAGCCATAAGACATACATCATCATCTGAGGTAGATGATTCTGTATCCCAGGTTTCAGCATATAACCCTTTTCCACTGGGTTTGTCTTCTGGCTTTCCTTTCTTGAGCTGAGTATATTTCTTCTTGAATTTATCAGCTCTGTAAGCATTCTTATCAACAACTGATGTTGATTCCACCTTCTTTGATATGTACTCAGCAACAATGTATCCCTTCTTCTGACAGTTGAAGCACACAACATTCTTGGGATCAAAAGAACTCTTCCCTTTGCCCCTGTCAGATCTTCCTCTTCCCTTTGAGCTCTTCTCAAATGTCTGGCTAGCATTGCCATTTGCTCAGTGATATTATAAACATCATCAGTATCACCTGAGTCTGAGTCTGAGTGGTTAGCTTGAGATTCTGACTCAGTCTCAGATTCAACAACCAGGGCCTTGGAATTTTTCTTCTTTTTCTGTGCAACTAATGCAACTTTAGATTTATCTAGAAACTCCTTGAGTTGTTGAGAAGTTCTCTTGTGTTCAGTGATTTGTTCATGATTTAGCAAGAACCCATAAATGGACTGTAGGTTGTACGCATGCAGTGTTCCTCCAGCCCTCAGTGCTGTGGTTACTTCATTGAACCTTTCTGGTAACACATCCAGAAACTTCAGCACCAGTTCAGCTTCATCTTTCTTTACACCCACACTTAGTAGGTCAATTATCAAGCAGTGAAACCTTGTGAACAAATCAGACAAGGTTTCATTCTTCTTTGAGATGAAGTTTTCCTAAGATCTATTCAAGTGATTCTTCTTCTATTGCTTGACCAGATCTGTGCCCTCATTTGTAACACTCAGCGTATCCCAGATATCTTTTGCAGATTGACACTCAGTCACAGTACGCAAGATCTCATTAGTCAGGGCATTTGCTAGAACACTTTTAGCCTTGTCATCCAGAATAAAGAGTTTCCAATCTTCATCAGTCCAGGATGTAGTAGGCTTTCTTGTTTCCTTTTAAGTTCTGTCAGGAGACGCATCATTGACAGTAGCAGGAATCTTGGGGATAATAGGTCATTTTGTGATGACATCCGACATACGGTTGTCAATAGACTTGAGGAACAACATGGCTCTGAACTTCCACATAGGATAGTCAGATCCATCAAATATGGGACAGCCTTTGGCAGATATCTGTGGAAAGTTTGAGGTATAGTTGCTTGTAGACATTGCAGACTTTCTCAGAATCTTGAACTTTCAACTTATGAAATTGTTCATCCTGCTCTGATACCAGTTGTTGGTCCCTTGGTGAGAATAACAACAAGCAACAGGTGCGTAGAAGGGGGGGTTGAATATACTTTCTGCGGAAATTGAACAAATCAAATAAAAGTGTTACACAAAGTAAATGAAATCACAATCAATCGAATGCTTTTATTAAGAAGATGATTACAATGCTTTGAATAAGAAGATGATTACAATAACTATCAAGTAAGAAACTCTTGATATATAACTACCTAATATGAATCTCTCAATCTCTCAAACTTAGCTATCCATAATCAACTTCTGATTATAGATACTGACGACTCTCTAAACATGATTTACACAGATTGATAACTTACCAATATCACAACCAATTTGATTATTCGAACACACGAATAGCTTGGCAATCTGTGAATATCTTGATCACGTTGAACTGACAAACAGTGATTCAAGAATCGTAACACATACGGTGAGGTGAGGTTTGGCTCTGCAACACTTAGTTGTTTTTGGTTCTGAGTCATAGTCGTAGTCGTACCTCTAAACTTATCAGAAGATAAGTATTTATAATCATGTTGTTACGGTTCCTAACAAACTGGACTAATCCTAATTTGCTAAGTAACTAATGGATAACTCGGAATCTTAAATCTTGAATCTTCTTATCTCGAGTCTTCAATCTTCAATCTTGATTCTAAAGTCTTCTTATCCTTCCCGTAGATATAGAGAGATAAAACAGAATTTAAAACACATTTAAATTCTTTTAAACTAACTTCTTTAGTCAGGCTGAGTTACTCAGCTTGAAACTCATCAAGCTGAGTTCTTCGAGAACACACTCAAAAACAAACATGGACTAACATGTATAATTATTAACTCATCCTCAGAAGTCTAAATAATTAACGAAAACATATTTAGCAACTCTATTGAGCTGACTCAGTGTTCACGCTGAGTCGCTCAGCTTGAATCTCATCAAGCTGAAACTCAATATATATATATATATATATATATATATATATATATATATATATATATATATATATATATATATATATATATATATATATATATATATATCTTAGTTTATGCACACAACTTATCAAACATATTGATAATCTTACTAAGATATAGTCTAAGCTTATCAAACATATGCTCAGCTTATATTCAGCTTATACTCAGTCTGAATGACTATAAGTGTTCAGTTTGACTAAGCTTTATAATTCTGTTTAAGTTATATGTAGAACACATCTTACAAACTTAACTTTGTCTCATCAAATCTTAATTGATGAGATCATTTTACCAACACATATTGATAAACTAACTAAGATATAGTCTAAGCTGACAAACTATACGTTCACCTTGTACTCAGCTTATGCTTAGTCTGAAATACTATAAGTGCTCAGTCTGATCAAACTTCATAATTCTGTTTCAGTTGTATTTAGAACCTATCTTACAAACTTAACTTTGTCTCATCAAATCTTAACTGATAAGATCATTTGAGCAACAAACTCTCCCTATTTGATGATAACAAAACCATCAAACAGTTCTTAAGTTCGTTGAACAGAATTATGTTTTAAATTATAAACTTACTAAGATTTAATTTTTGAACTAATCAAATATTAATTGAACTTATAAATTTTGATTGAACTTATCAATTATAAGTTGAACATACCAACCAACCATGTTAAAGAACACGAACTAATCAAATTGTTCATTCAAGCTCAACTCATCAGACTAATAAATATGAACATATGATAAACAGTTGAACATATCAAACTAATACTTGTATTCATTTAATTGAACATATCATAATACAAAATTTTGATGACATGCACACTTGGTGCTTACATATTATTAGAACTAATCTAATAATTACATATAGAACTAATCTATTACAAAAGATCTATCTCTTGAACTCTGGATGCAGAACTTCCCAAAGTATGATTTCTCTGTTGATTTCTTCTAATACCATTTCAGCTTCTGCATCTCCCTTGAGTTCCTTTTCTTGCATGCGGATGAACTTGTTCAGCTTGTATCTCACAAAATGATTTGCACTTTCATCACCACAACAAGTCCTTATTTTTAAGGCATCCTTAGCCTTCAAATAACATATCTCTAAAAGCTTTATGAAGCTAAGATTGCCTGCCTGATCCTCAAACATAAATCCCTAAACTGGTGTGTCAATAACTTGATTCTCTTTGAATGTAACACCTTCAGGTATCTTAAATAAGCTCTCCTATTGCATACCAGGATCTGGAACACATTTCAGCTCCTCAGCTCTAGAAATCAGCTTGGAGACTTTAGTTGTAATATCTTGCTTGATCTGACTCTTTTTGAATTTCTTGAGCATCATAATTATTCTTTCCACTCAATGTAGCCCATCCTGTGAACATTCCTCAGGTCCATTCCCACTGTAGACTTATCATCAAATAGGAAGGTTAGAATGATGGCTCCATTTACTTTGCTCAGAGTGATGCTCTTGATTTCGTTGATGGTGCTTCTTCTGGAGTAGCATTCCTGAATTTCTGCATCTGTATACGGAATTGGATCAGGCTTTGGACCAGAATAATCAGCTTCAGCTTGAGCTAAAGCTTTTCTCTCTTTTTCTCTTTCTTGGTCCCTCACTTCCTTTTCTTTCCTCTTTTTCAACTCAGCAATAGATATCCCAAGCTCATCAGCTTCCTCTTGCTCGAGCATTTCAATCATTAGCCTCGTTGCTTTCTCTTCCTCAGTTTCTGAAACACTGTCAGCTTCAGATTCAGATTTTACCACTTTTCGCCTTTTAGCTGCAGGTTCCTCTTTCTCTGGCTCCCCCTCAATCTGAGATTGTCTCTCTGCTCCTTTTGCTAGCACTAGTAGAGCCTTAGCTTTAGCTTGAACTAACTCAGCGTCAGCTTCAGCTACAGCTTGAACCTTCTCCCCCTTTTTGTCATCATCAACAGGGTACGAAGTCTGTCTTTGTTGTAGAGCAACAACTGTAGAGGCAATTTCATTGACATTATTTGTCGGCTTTCCAAGCCTCTGATAGATTTGGAGTTTGTTTTTCTTTTGCTTGAGGTGGAACAAACCAAACTGAGTTGCAATGTATGTCTTTAGCTCTTGAATGCCTGAGGATATTGGTTCATCCTGAGGAGACTTACACCTGCCCTTGAACTCAAACTGTTGTTCCTCCGAAGTGAAAGAGTCAAGGTTATTAGGAGAGTGTTTGGGTGCATCATTCAAGGGTTGGTGTATACCCTCAAACTCATGTGTACCAGATGTTAGACCCTGTAACTCACCTTGGTATTAAGGTGAATCATTGACAGGTCGTGCTGGAGAGTGTGAGAAGTGAAGAGAAGTAATTGAACTCGAAATGTGATGAGTCTGAGTAGGTGGTTGGCTTATGTGGTGAATTGGAGGTGATTGACCCTGGGGATTGGTCAGATCTTCAATGTTACCTGAGTGTGTCTGCTCAGGCACAGTAGTAGGCTCTCCCATGGCTCTAGTAAATGTGGGTTGAGTAGACACCACACACAGGTTAGGCTGTTGGGTTTGAATGAGCCTAGAGGTTGGCACCTAAAGAGTAGGTGTGTCCCCCTCAACTCCTGCAGGTGGAGGAATCAATGTGATTTCAGCTCCAGTGTTACCTTTATTTGTGGCACCACCTTTGGCAGTTTTTCTAATATAGGTTTGGATAGTTTCCTTGGTAGTAGTGGGCACACCAAGGTTTGCTTCAGATTAGATTTTATGATGGAAAGAAGGTGGAGGAGATGGGTTAGACTGGATTGGGCTTACCACAGTCTTATCTCCAAAAGAAGATGGAGAAAAGTAAGAAGAAAAAGAAATTAGACAAGTCATACCTGGTGCAGCTTCAATGGTTGTTGGCTCAGCTTGAGCAGAGTGCTCAGCTTGAACCTCTGAGTTAGCTTGAGCTGCTCTCCCTTGAGTAGACCCCTCAGTTACACTCTCTGATGAAGCTCTCTCAGCTATTCATTGCATAGGCTCACTGAGGCCCTCTTGCTCTAGAAAGATATCATCGTTGAACATCTTGGAGCTAAGTGCTGGTGTAAGGAACAAATCCTGACCAGCTTCATATAGTGCAGTCCCTAGCTAAACTTCAAATGCTAAGTACACGTACCGTATAAAAGGTACATGAAGATCCCTTGTGGTCTTCATCACTTGGACCTGGAGTTCATTGAAGATAAGCAGTGTATAGTCCATATTGTGTGCAAAATAAAGCTGTAGAGCATCTGTACCTCGAACTCATTGACTTGGTTCAGTCCTCCCACCTTGGTTCCAAGTGAACGGATCACTGTGGACACCATAAATCCCCATTCGGTTGGAAAGGTGGCCCTTTTAATTACACCCTCTGTTTGTGGGTGACCCATTTTGGGTAGGACTGACCTTGCCACTTGCCTTGTCATAGCAGGGTCGAACACATCTTTTTGAGGGAGTTGAAGAAGTTCCCTTAGCCTTTCAATTGTGAGAACAATGGTTCTCTCCCCATTCAGCATCGTGCCTCTGATTTTGCCTCTGTCCTGGTAAAAAAAACATGTGTACCAGAACTCTAGTAAGTGTTGAGGACTCATATGAATTGGTGCTCTAGTAAAAACGAATCCCAGTGGGCATTTGCGGATATAATCCAGCCACGCTTCATAATTCTTTTTTCTTTTGTATTCAGGGATTGCTAGGAAAGCTCGTTGGTTGTTGATTTTAATCAACGACAATCCGTTTTTCTTGAAGGCAGCACCCCTTACCATTTGATCACTAAGATTTAGAATGGTTCTGTCCATCGTTGAATGATTTCGATTCACACTGAGTAAAACGCAATTTGCACTGAGCGATTAGGGTTTCAAATTCGATTGAACGGTAAAATGAACTTAGCAAATAGGTGGTTTTAGAAGGTATATGGAATATATCAGAAGTTTAGTAAGGGTAAACGTCTGAATTTCGGTTAAAACCGATATATACCTTTTTTAGGAGGGAGAAAAGTTACCGTTGGAAATACCTATTTATCCGTTACTCTAACGAACTTACAGATAGATGTAACAATAATCGAGATGAAACACATCATAATCCAACGGATAAGTTTGTAGAATAACATTCTTGACTTACAAAAATAATATTTACACTGTTGTATTACACTAATACGTAATCGGTATAAAAGGTCATTAGAGACTGACTCAAATATAACTACTCATGAATTACTGACACATAGTAATTAAAACATGGTTTGGACATACCAAGTTGAGTAAACTTATCACTCAGCGTGAGTCATGCACTCAGCTTGATTCGAGCACTCAGCTTGAGATTGACACTCAGCTTAAGTGGAGCACACAGCTCGGAATCAATAACACTTAGTCATTTTAATTTGAGACTAACTCAAATCGATATTTTAACCACACTTAGCAGCTAAAGCATGTTTGGAACAGACCAAACAGTTTATGAATGCATGACTATAAACTGTACTCTCAGCTTAAGGCACATAGTCTTTGTCAAGCTGAAACTCAGTTTGAGAGACTTATCTAGGGGTTGAGCATACCCAATTTACTTAGAAGATAGGAAATCCTTTTCTCATCAAGAGGTTTATTAAAGATATCTGCTAATTGATCATCTGTGGATATAAAATTTATGTCAACATTACCTTTTTCCACGATGTCTCTTGTGAAGTGATGTCTAATTTCTATATGCTTTGTTCTTAAGTGGAAGACTGGATTATATGTATTGGCTATTGCACTTTGGTTATCACATAAGATAGGAGTTTTCCTAAAATTCATACCAAAGCCTTGAAGCTGATGTTGCATCCAAAAGATTTGAGTACAACAGCTTCCTGTAGCAACATACTCAGCTTCAGCAGTTGAAGTAGCCACTGAGTTCTGTTTCTTACTAGTCCAGCTTACTAACTTCCCTCCAAGCATTTGACATCCTCCAGTTGTTGATTTTCTATCTAATATGCACCCAACATAATCAGCATCTGAAAATCCAACTAACTCAAATCCAGAGTCCTTTGGATACCAAAGACCTAGATTTGGTGTACCTTTAAGGTACCTAAAGATCCTTTTCACATCTTGAAGATGTAATTCCTTAGGATTTGTCTAATATCTTGCACAAACACATGTCGCAAACATGATATCAGGTCTACTGGCTGTCAAATAGAGTAATGAACCTATCATTCCTCTATAGGTAGACTGACAGACAGACTTTCCATCTAAGTCCTTGCTCAGCTTGACAGCTGGTGACATGGGTGTTTTCATGGTTGAACTAGAATCAAAAGCATATTTCTTTATCAAATCAAGAACATAGTTGCTTTGATTAATGAATATTCCATAAGGCTTTTGTTGAATCTGCAAGCGTAGGAAATATGTCATTTCACCCATCATACTCATCTTGTACCTGTTTGACATAACTTTGGAGAGCAAAAGATAATGCCATCCACATAGATTTGTTCAAGAATCACATGTACTTTACTCTTTTTGATGAATAGTGTCTTATCATTACTACCTCTGGTAATGTCCATTGATAGTAGACATTTGGACTTGTCCTCCAGATCTGCATTCTTTTGCAAAGTGGCCAAGCTGTTGACATTTGAAGCTTCTCACCTTTGACTTGTCAAATCCAGCCTTGCTATCAGCTCTGAAATTCATGTTTTGCCTTCCAGTTCTTTTGATGAACCTCTTGGCTCTAACAGTAAGCATGGCCATCTGCCATTTGAGATCCATCTCCTCAAGATCATCAGGGTGCACTTGTTCAAGATCCTCATTGGTGAGGGTTGAATGTTGATCTGCTTTAGAACTGTTGATCTGCTTTGACTTAACAGTTTTAGTACTGTTATTTTGTCTTTTGGGACTTTTGTTTTGAGTGTCATTGGTCTGTGGGTTATAGTAACAATCTTGAACTAAATGATTAGATCTCCCACAAATGTAGCACTTTTTGGTTTTCACAATAGGTAAACCAGTTCTTTGTGACCAGAATTGGTTCCTATTACTTTGATTTCCTCTAACAGCTGCAGATTGAGGAAACTTTTGGACACCATGCTTTTGGCATGTGTATGCAGGCATTTCAGTATGCCTTTTCTTAGACTTGGGTTTACCCTGAGATTTTGGAGCTTCCATCTTCTTCTTTGCATACACAACCTCACCAACTTTCTCCTTTCCTTTGGCTTTTGTACTAACAGTTGGGCTTTTTGGTTTAGAACTGTTTGGGTTCTTGTTAGAACTGTTAGTGTAAAGATGGGGACTATTGGCAACAGTTGTGGACCTTTTTATGGATTGGATAGCTTTTGAAGGTGTTGGCTAAGTGGTGAGGGGTTCTGTGGATGCTCTTACAAACACCACAGGCTGGAAAGATGGTTTAGTGGGTATGGGTTCACAATAGATGTGATTTTCATATGGAATCACCTCATCTTTCTTCATAACTGTTGGAGAATGCCCACTGATTCACGTACGTCAATTGATTGCTACCGATGACGTATGGGCCTATCGGGTCACACACCGGGGGCTGACCTTGACAACTACCTAAAAGATAAGGGTGTGAAAGAATAAATAATGATAGTTGGTTTCCAGGAGGGGTTAGTGACGCTAACACTGATGTCGCTAACTTAGCCGCGTTAGCGGCGCTATCTTTGGGCGGCTAGTGGCGCTAACGTTGGGCGGTTAGCGGCGCTAACCCCGTCTGACAGAAACATCTTTATTCTTTCTGCCACCCATCTCCACCAATGCATGTTAACTTCCATCATTGTCTCTGGGCCGACTTGGGGAGTCCAGGGGGCAGCTTGGAGTTTATAAAAGGACCTCTCTTCTCTCATTTGCTACTCTTGGCCATATTGCTTAATACATACACTTAGAACACTTGAGTTGCTAAGTAAAAAAGAGAGAAAGAGAGAGAAGTTCCTGGTGGGTTTCGTGGTGGTTGTTCCAGAGGAGTATTCTCGAGTTAATTAGCTCCAAGGGTTGCTAGTACAACAAGGTTGCCTTGTGTCTCGGTGTGGACCACGATTTGGAAGATCGAGTTCGTGAAGGAGTTCAAACTGGAGCTAGCTTTTCGCACAACCATCTGAGATATCCAGGGTATAATGCTCTTCTCTTTTGTGCTTTAGTTGCTTAATCAAGTTGTAGAGTTTGGTACACTAATGGGGTTCCTAGTTTGGTTACTTTTTATGCTTAAATATTTCGTTTTGTTATTGCATGCTTCCGTTGCGTGTGACCCCAACAGTGGTATCAGAGCCAGCTCTACACTGGTTTTGCACTAGATGGCCAAGAAAATCCGAAAAATGTGATTTTTGGTTCTGTCCAGTGTTTAGCGGCACTAACTTTTCTATGTTAGCGGCGCTAAACCTTAGTTAACGGCGCTAAAGTCGGAGTCAACAGTTCTCTTTGTTAAACTGACTTGTTTTAATGTCGTCTCGCGATAGCGGCGCTAAACTGAGTTAGCGGCGCTAACGCGTTTTAGTTAGCGGCGATAACCCCTTACTGGCAGAATGCATGGTTTTGCCTTAAATCAATTTTGTTGGATTTTTGGGCTATTTGTAGTTGCTGGAATTGTTCCAAATTTGAGTTGTGATTAGATTAAAGTTGCCTTATGTCTTGGTTGATGTATTTATATGTGGATTAACATTTAGGCATGAAAATGATTAATTGCATATACTTACATTGTGTATATATGACTATGGAATTTTGACTTGTTTGAGGTTCCTAATGCATATGTACATAGGATTATGAGTGCCTTGAGTGATTAGATAATCTTAACCAAGACATATAAGATTTACATGGTTTTGTGTGGCACACCATGTGTTGATGTGTGATTTCTTGTATGTGGTTGTAGTATGCGTATCCGGTAACAATTTTGAGCCATATGACCTATGAGATGTGTTTGGTTGATTTAGATTAATATATTAATTCATTTGGTGGTTTGTACCACATTGGTTTGTAATAATTAATCTATTTATTCGGTTTGTAATTTTAACGGCTTGCATGCCGATTTCGTATTCTTTGTAATTTGTAGAATTAGCTTAGAATGGAAATTGTGGCTTGCATGCCATTTCCTTTTAAATTTGTAAAATTGTAAGAGGAGAACCGAAGGCAACCAAAGGAGAACCGGTAGGAGGTGTCTTTGCTCATTCAAATCCGGAGGTCGGTAGGTGACGCGATGGATCAAGTGGGAGGAGCACGCATCGAGTCATTCGGTTTTGTCCATAGATGACTTAGTCTTGTCCGTTGGCTCATGGACAAGACGCATAGGATTGGCTCGTTACCGGATTTACTTACCTTGCGTGGTTGTTGTATTTATTTTGTGTTTCTTGCTTGGTTGTTTAGTTTCTTCGCAAGCTTGAAAACTTTTCGTAATAAATTAAAACCAAGTTTTTGAATTGGTTTACAAACCTCGCGCGCCACAACAAGAATAGGTTAAAATTTGTTTTAACCGGAGAATTCAAAATCCCGTTTTTCTCAAAAGTAAATCACACGCCAACCATAAGATGACACCACCCGAATCTAGTGAAACTTGATCGGTCGTCGAGCTTAGCCGAGATCGGTTTTGTGTAACTGTGTGGAAGGTGCGTGTGGCAACTCGCAAGGTCGGTTGTCGAGCTTAGCCGAGCCGGCCATTGGGCTAGAGTACCACCGTGTATCTTGATGGTTGATTTACAATTCCAAGACTTAAAAACGCCTTGGTAGTTGTCGTGCCCATACCGAGCTACCATGGTGGATTAATGAGGAATGGTGTGGAGGGATCAAACATGCCAAATGGGTGCTATGAGTACCTAGGATCTCGCAAGTGACTAAGGATTGTAATCACGGATTGCAATTGGTAAAGTGTTTACCGGCCTAAGTAGCTCCATGAAGTGATCCGCGGCATACCCGTCATGGATTGGGTACTTTGAGGCTCTTGGCCCTTGTTAACATAATTTGTTTTCTTTAATAAGTGGGTAATTATTTAACAAGGATATTAATACATCAAATAACCAAATTTCGTATTTTGCTTGTAGATGTCATCTACTAGCACCAACACCAACACCGTTAACATGTCACTTCGTCCTTTCCTAGAAAAGGAGAAACTTCAAGGACCAAACTTCATGGATTGGTTTAGGACTTTGAGAATTGTCCTACGCCACGAAATAAAGCTTGAGGTCTTGGAGTCTCCTCTTCCGGATCCTCCTGCTACCAACGCAACGAGGGCTGTAAGAGACGCGTATGACAAACGCGTCAAAGATACTAATGACGTGACTTGCCTCATGCTTACGACCATGAGTCCCGAGTTGCAACGGCAATTCGAGACTGTGAGTGCGTATGAGATGATTACTCAACTCAAGGACATGTTCCAAATGCAAGCAAGGCAAGAGTTATACGAATGCGTCAAAGCCTTTGTTGGTTGCCGGATGCAGGAGGGCGGCAACGTGAGTTCACATGTCCTTAGTATGAAGGGCTATGTGGATCAATTGGAGAAGTTGGGGTTCCCGATGGGGAAAGAGTTGGCGGTTGAGATAATCCTCCAATCTTTGCCTCCATTTTACGGGCCCTTCATTGTCAACTTCCATATGCACAATATGGATAAGACTATAATGGAGCTTCACGGCATGTTGAAGACTGCTGAGTCTAACATGGCCAAATCGAAGCCAACTTCCTCCACCGCTGTCCTTACGATCAAAGAGGGTGGCAAGAAGCGGAAGCAACCCGTTTCGGCCTCGAAGGGGAAGGGGAAAGCCAAGGTGGGAACACCGAAGCCCAAACCTAAAACCACCCCGGAGGCGAAGGGGAAGCAAGTAGCTACCGCCGTCACCTCTCCGGAAGAGGCAACCTGCTACTTCTGCAAGGAAAAGGGTCACTACCGGCGTAGTTGCCCCAAATACACGGAGGAGCTCAGGAAATTGAGATCCAAAGGTGCCGCTGCCTCCGGTATGTACATGATTGAACTCCATAACACTTCTACTTCAAACGCCTGGGTTTTAGACAGCGGGTGTGGTACTCACGTTTGTAATAATGTGCAGGTACTAACAAGAAGTAGAGACTTGGTTGATGGAGAGCTGGACCTCATCATGGGAAACAAGGCGGTTGTCCCGGTTGAGAAGATAGGAAGTGTGGAGCTTGCCTTTCAATCCGGCTTATCTATTGTTTTATTGAATGTATGTTATTCGCCCGGTGTGGCAAGAAACATTATTTCCTTGTATGCTTTGTACGATGATGGATTTGATTTTGAATTTATGAATGGTTCTATTTTATGTTATAAAAATGGTTCCTTATGTTTCAAAGCATTTCCATGTCATGGCATGTATGAAACAAGCGTAAGCTTGAGAAACAATAGATCAATCATGAATGTTGATTCGGGATCCAAAAGTGTTTTGGGTAAAATGTCTCTTTGGCATGGTCGGTTAGGCCACATTAACAAGAAACGCATCGCCAAGCTCCAATCGGATGGGATCTTGGAATCATTTGACCACGGGTCTAATGAAGTATGCGAATCTTGTGTATTGGGCAAGATAACCAAAGCACCCTTCACCGGTGTATGTGAGAGGGCTAAAGACTTGTTGGATATCGTTCACACGGATGTGTGTGGTCCGTTCAAGCATGCCACTAGAGATCATTCCCGCTACTTCGTTACCTTCATTGATGATTATAGTCGATACGGGTATGTCTACTTGATGAGACAAAAGTCAGAAACCTTTGAGGTGTTCAAGACTTATCAAAACGAAGTAGAAAATCAACTTGGGAAAAGGATTAAGATTCTTAGATCCGATAGGGGTGGAGAATATCTTAGTTCCGAATTCCGAGACCATCTTAGAAATTGTGGGATTGTCTCGCAATTAACACCTCCTAGGACACCTCAATTAAATGGTGTCGCCGAGAGGAGAAACCGAACATTGTTGGATATGGTTCGGTCTATGATGTGTCACTCGGAAGTTCCCATTACATTTTGGGGTTACGCTATTGAGACGGCTGGTAAGATCCTTAACCTCGTACCAACAAAGAAGGTTAAGAGAACACCGCATGAGATGTGGCATGGAAAGGTTCCATCCATCTCATATCTAAAGGTCTGGGGTTGTCCTGCCTACGTGAGACGTGAGGTAGAGGACAAATTGGAGCCCAGGGCCGAAAGGTGTTTCTTCATTGGTTATCCTGCTAATTCTATTGGATATTTGTTTTACAAACCTTTGGAGAACAAGGTATTTGTTGCTCGAAGGGCGGTCTTCCTAGAGAGGGAGCTGGTATCCAAGAGAGCTAGTGGGAGTAATGTTGATCTTGAAGAAATTCGAGAGCCTACCAATGTAGAACCTGATGTTGGAACTAGCTCACAACCGGCAACGGTTGAATCTCAGCAAGATGATGCTGGAGATAATGATATAGATCCGTTACCTCTAAGAAGATCCGGTAGAAGTCGGCACGAGCCAGATAGATATGGTTTTCACATATCTGAGGGCACCGACATGGTAGTAGTTTCAGATGAACCTACCAAATACCAAGACGCTGTGGTGGGCGCTGAGTCTGCCAAGTGGAAAGAGGCAATTGATTCCGAGATTAAATCTATGGCCGATAACCAAGTTTGGGACTTGGTAGATCCTGTACCGGGGTGTAGACCCGTCGGGTGCAAGTAGGTCTACAAGAAGAAGATTGGCGTAGATGGCAAAGTAGACACCTTCAAAGCCCGACTGGTGGCTAAAGGTTTCACGCAAACTCATGGTGTAGACTATGAGGAAACCTTTTCTCCAGTGGCTATGTTGAAGTCGATTCGGATACTCATGGCCATTGCCGCATTTCATGATTATGAAATATGGCAGATGGACGTCAAAACCGCGTTCCTTAATGGAACACTATCAGAGGAGGTGTATATGACACAGCCTGAGGGTTTTGTACATCCCGAGTATCTGGATAAGGTCTGCAAGCTTAAGAAGTCCATTTATGGACTTAAGCAAGCCTCTCGGAGCTGGAACCTGTGCTTTGATGAGAAGGTCAAAGAGTTTGGCTTCTCTAAAAGCAAGGATGAGCCATGCGTATACATCCGAGCTAGTGGGAGCATAGTTGTATTCCTGGTTCTTTATGTGGATGATATTCTGCTAATTGGGAATGACGTCCCAACTTTGCAAGGTGTAAAAACCTGGCTAGGGAGTTGTTTCTCAATGAAGGATCTGGGAGATGCAGCTTATATTCTTGGGATTAAAATCTATAGAGATAGATCCCGCAGGTTGATTGGTCTGAGCCAAAGTGCGTACATTGACAAGGTCCTAATGAGATTTAGGATGGATGACTCCAAGAAGGGGTTCATACCTATGTCACATGGTTTGGTATTGAGTAAGACTCAATGCCCGAGTTCCCCTGAGGAACGGGAAGTAATGAGGCGAGTACCTTATGCTTCGGCAATAGGCTCGATCATGTACGCCATGCTATGTACTAGGCCTGATGTCTCTTGTGCATTAAGTATGACAAGTAGATATCAAGCCAACCCTGGTGAGGCACATTGGACAGCGGTGAAGAACATTCTCAAGTATCTTCGGAGGACTAAGGAGATGTTCTTAGTATATGGTGGGGAAGAGGAGCTGAGGGTAACTGGTTACTCCGATGCCAGCTTCCAAACCGACAGGGATGACTGCCGATCTCAATCGGGGTTTGTGTTCCTACTAAACGGTGGTGCTATCTCCTGGAGGAGCTCCAAACAAGACACGGTGGCTGATTCCACGACCGAGTCTGAGTATATTGCAGCAAGTGAAGCTGCAAAGGAGGCTGTATGGATGAGGAAGTTCATCCTTGATCTGGGAGTGGTTCCTAGCATTTCTAACCCTGTTAAGGTTTTCTGTGACAACGAGGGTGCAGTTGCATTGGCAAAGGAACCAAGATCTCACCGACGCACGAGACATATTCCGCGGAAATATCATTTTATCCGGGATGTGGTCGAAAATGGAGATATTGTCATCAGCAAAGTACACACGGATAACAACGTGGCGGATCCGTTTACTAAACCATTATCACAAGTAAAGCACGATGCTCACACACGTGCTATTGGTATTAGATTTGCTAGCGATTTGGTTTGAGTTTGTATCTTGTATTATTTGGTTATTGTATTTGATGTATTTACTTTCTTGGGAACATTAAACAGTATTGTATTTATTGTACTTATCGATTATTAAATGGAGATTTGATAATGCGCAAGTTGCGGGTATTACTTTAAATCTTTACTGTGTTTCAACTTTGCATGTTTTACACTTCCCTGAATGTTTTACATTCTAAATGTCCACAGTCGGTCATTCTTCATGGGAAGGAAGTCTGAACAAAGACTGAGGGAAGTGATTAGTCATGTGCCCAATGGTGATTGGGACACTGGGACGCAATACTTCGCCTGTACTTGAAAAGGGTTTCAAGTGACTGGATGACCCACACCTGACTCTACTTTGTGGTACTTGTCATGAGTGGATCAGGATGATAATATCATTTCATCCTTAGACTGGAGATGCATGTGTCTGCATCACCTTGGTTTGCTTTGTTCTAATTGTTTTCAAACGCAGTCCGTAACTGGCTGTTATAAAGGAAGCAGTTGGGCAAAGTATGATCATTGTGGTGGGCAGTGTAGTCAAAAAGGATTTGTTCCTCTGTTTAGAGAGATATCCCTGGGCCCCTCGATGATTGGTCGCTGACACCAAAAATGCATGGCCGTGCTCGAGTGTGCAATGATTTGGGTAATCGATTGCAATTTGCTTATTTTGGTCACCACCAATCTTGATCGAGAAACATAATCGTGAAGGAACGAGAATGACTAAGTACCATGTCTCACCTTCACAAGGATATCGTGAACAAAGGGATGATTGATCACTTATCAATAGGACCTTTTCACCTGAGTTGCAGTTTGGTTTCGTGTTGAAGACAAACTCATACTGACTTGGGGGCAGAGATGTCTTACTAGAGGCCGCTCTCTGTCTGCAATGCATTGAGTACGGTGAATCATGTGCAAGTGGGAGTTTGTTGGAGAATGCCCACTGATTCACGTACGTCAATTGATTGTTACCGATGACGTATGGGCCTATCGGGTCACACACCGGGGGCTGACCTTGACAACTACCTAAAAGATAAGGGTGTGAAAGAATAAATAATGATAGTTGGTTTCCAAGAGGGGTTAGCGACGCTAACACTGATGTCGCTAACTTAGCCGCGTTAGCGGCGCTATCTTTGGGCGGCTAGCGGCGCTAACGTTGGGCGGTTAGCGGCGCTAACCCCGTCTGACAGAAACATCTTTATTCTTTCTGCCACCCATCTCCACCAATGCATGTTAACTTCCATCATTGTCTCTGGGCCGACTTGGGGAGTCCAGGGGGCAGCTTGGAGTTTATAAAAGGAGCTCTCTTCTCTCATTTGCTACTCTTGGCCATATTGCTTAATACATACACTTAGAACACTTGAGTTGTTAAGTAAACAAGAGAGAAAGAGAGAGAAGTTCCTGGTGGGTTTCGTGGTGGTTGTTCCAGAGGAGTATTCTCGAGTTGATTAGCTCCAAGGGTTGCTAGTACAACAAGGTTGCCTTGTGTCTCGGTGTGGACCACGATTTGGAAGATCGAGTTCGTGAAGGAGTTCAAACTGGAGCTAGCTTTTCGCACAACCATCTGAGATATCCAGGGTATAATGCTCTTCTCTTTTGTGCTTTAGTTGCTTAATCAAGTTGTAGAGTTTGGTACACTAATGGGGTTCCTAGTTTGGTTACTTTTTATGCTTAAATATTTTGTTTTGTTATTGCATGCTTCCGTTGCGTGTGACCTTGAACCCCAACAATAACTCCCTCATCATCACTTACTTCCTCCACAATTCCCTCTTTTTCAAACTTTGGATCAGCTGATTTTAATTCATCTTCCAAAGGTTCATTGACATATCTATCAGTTGCCTCAGACAAGGGTGTTATGTATGTGTGATTGTATGGAGGTGGGGTTTCCTTATATCCAAGTCCAGTTTTCACCTTGTCTCTCACTTGAGATTATAGCAGAGTCTCAAGCTTAAGGTTTGCAGCCTTGAACATTCCAAGATCAATGTCCACACCCTCCAATTTCTTTGTGAGTTCATCCACCTTTCTTTCCTTTTCAGCCAATTTCTTTTTCAGACTATCAATCTCATCTTCAAACTGCTCTTTCTCCCACTTATGATATTTTCTATCATAATCCATTTGTAGTTCATTAGCCTGATAGTCTTTAATCTTCTTTTCAAGATCTTCTATCACAGCAGTATACTCATACCTTCTCTCCTCCATTCTACTTAGATCAGCACATACTTTCTTATTGTGCTCTCTAAACCTCTTAACAATAGCTCTACGTTCACCAGGACATAGTTTGGAAGATACCTGTATGTCCTCAGATGCTGGTGAATCCATCTTGATGGAGGAGTCAGTCAATGCCATCAAAGCTTTGTTGTTTGTAGCCTCCTCTACTTGATCACTCCAATCAAACCCATGGGCTTCTTGTGAGACCAATGCTGAGGAGGTTTGATTCTGAGTTTGCCTCTGACTTTGATTCTGGACTTGTCCTCCAGATCTGCATTCTCTTGCAAAGTGGCCAAGCTGTTGACATTGGAAGCATCTCACCTTTGACTTGTCAAATCCAGCCTTGCCATCAGCTCTGAAATTCATGTTTTGCCTTCCAGTTCTTTTGATGAACCTCTTGGCTCTAACAGTAAGCATGGCCATCTGCCATTTGAGATCCATCTCCTCAAGATCATCAGGGTGCACTTGTTCAAGATCCTCATTGGTGAGGGTTGAATGTGCATGGCTGGCAAGAAAAGCTTCAAGCACAGCATCTGGAGTGTTCACATCTAGTCCTACAGCAGAACTAGTACCTGCACAACTATCAATAGAGTTAGTTAATGAATGGTTTGATTCCATACCTGAGGATGACAGGAGAGCAGCATTGTGGCTAGGGACAACAATTTTTCTTTTTCCCTCTATCTCTCCCTCAAACACTATCAAACTATCATAGAGGTCATCTAACTCTATGTCTTCAAGGGAATCCTTAGTCCTCCATTGTGCAACAAACACTGCCCATTCATCACCTAGAGACCTAAGAAAATTTCTATTTATCTCATCTTGATCAAGCCTAACCTTAGCACTCTCTAGTTGGCTTACCAGCTTGTAAAACCTATCAAAGATTTGGGTGATACTCTCATTCTTTCCACTGGTGAAGTTCTCATAGGCTTGTTTAAGGAGATCTCTTTGGTTTCTCTTAGAACTAGCATTCCCAGCAAACCTCTTCTCCAGAGCATTCCAAAGTTCATGAGCATCATCAAATTTCTTGAATTGATGTTGATACTCATTAGGAATTGCAATCTGGAGGATGCTGAGAGCTTTCATCTCAATCATTCTCTCCTTCTTTTCAACATCTGTCTTTGGTGGTGGCTTCTTCTTTGGTTTTCCATTCTCATCCAGATCAATGGGGTTAGTGCTAACAGTTTCAATGATTTGCCAAACATCATAGTCCATTAATTGGACATGCTGCTTGATCCTCAGTTTCCACATCTCAAAATCAGTTGGTTTGAGCATGGGAACACGAATGTTTGACCCAGAGCCATTGTTATCAGAAGATCCACCAGAATCCATTGAAACAAAGTGATTTGAAAACAGTTATAAAGAACAAAGCAAGATTGAAGCAAAAACCTTCAACTGGTGATCAAAGGAACCTTAATGATAAGACTCTGATACCACTTGTCAGGATCGGATATAGATTATATCAAATAACAAGAACTAACTTTTGAATAACAAATCAAAGTTGAATAAAAGTTAATCTTTAACTATGATCACAATCAACTAAGAAGTTGCGGAATCACACTTAATTGATTAAAGAAGGTTTTGAACACAAAGAGATTCAATCAAACAGTAATTTTATTAATCAACGAGAATGATTACAATAGCAAACTTCACCCCCAATCTAACTTATTATGTTAGACGAAGAACACAGATTGTTCTTAGGTTTCAACGAGAAACTTATAGGCTTAGCACTATTCAGAGAGCAAATTACAACTTGAAGAATGAATGCAAAAACTTAATCAATGAGTACGTACATATTATGAATTCTAATCTAGCATTTATACTCCTTGATCTTCCTTGATTTGCTGACAGTTAGGTAATCTTCTATCTTCTGAGATAATCTTGATGATCTTCAAAGTATTTCGAGATAGGGGGTTAACACACATATACCTCCTCATCAATAGTTCCATAGAGAAATGCAGACTTGACATCCATTTGATACACTTTGAAACCTTTGTAGCTTGCAAAAGCAATAAATATTCTAATGGCTTCAATTCTTGCAACTGGTGCAATAACATCATCATAGTCTATTCCTTTCTCTTGTGTGTAGCCTTGTGCAACAAGTCTGGCCTTGTTCTTGATTACAATCCCTCTTTCATCTTTCTTGTTTCTGAATACCCACTTGGTGCCAATTGCTCTTTTGCCTCTTGGAAGTTCAACTAACTTCCAAACTTGCTGAATTTGAAATTGTAAGAGCTCCTCTTGCATTGCTTCAACCCATGAAGGATCTTTCAATGCTTCAATTGCTTTCTTTGGTTCAATTTGAGATAGAAAGCAGGCATTCACATCAAATTGGGCAAGATCCACACCACTGTTTTCATTTTGCAGCATATTCCTTGTTCTGATAGGAGTGGTTGGATCACCAATTATTTGTGATATTGGATGATTCTTGTGAACTCTTGATGTAGGAATGTTTTCTTCAGTCAGTTCATTCCCTAGATTAGACAGATCAAACTCATATTCACTTGAATTTTTAGCAGTATCACACACTTGATCAGCAACTGTTTGGGGTACAGATTCAGTGTGTTGTTGAGGATCATGTGATTCCATGTCCTTGGAAGATCCAGTATCAATCAAAGGATCAACAGCATTGGAGAACTCTTGTTGAAGCATCGGAATCACAACAAAGTCTTACGTAACTTTGTTTGAACCAACAGTTGTTGGTTTTGAGCTAACAGTTTCAAAACTGTTTGGGCTGTTGGAAACTGTTTGTTGATTTTCACCAACAGTTGTTGGGGTACCTGCAGCTGTTTCAGTAGAATACTCAAAAGAAAGAGATTTAGACAATGCATCAATATCAAATAACCAATCAGGTCCATTACCTGCAATATTGATCCTATTCTCATTGAAAGAGACATTCATACTCTCTTCTATGATTCTAGTGACATTGTTAAATACTCGATAAGCTTTACTTTGAGTGGAGTATCCTACAAAGAAACCTTCTTCAGCCTTACTCTCAAACTTGCCTAATGGGGATTTGGTATTAAGGATAGTGCAAGGACATCCAAATGGTTTGAAGAAGTTGATTAAAGGTTTTCTCTTGAGGAACAACTCATAAGGAGTTTTCCCTTTGGACTTGACTACTTGTACTCTATTCTGAACATAGCAGGCAGTGTTCACTGCTTCTGCCCAGAATGTCATTGGGAGCCTAGAATCAGCTAACATGGATCTAGCAGCCTCTATCAAAGTCTTATTCCTTCTCTCAGCAACTCCATTCTGTTGGGGAATCCTAGGGGCACTAAACTGTCTTTCAATACCTTTACTTTCACAAAAATTGTTTAGCTCATAGTTCTTAAATTCAGAACAATTGTCAGATCTAATGACTTTCACCTTCAAATCAGATTGATTTTCAATTTTAAGAATAAGTGACTTAACTAACTCAGCAGTTTCATCCTTAGTTCTAAGAAATTAAACCCATGTGAACCTGGTGAAATCATCAACTATGACTAAACAATAGGCTTTCTTCCCTATACTCACCACAGATGTAGGACCAAAAAGATCCATGTGTAACAATTGTAAAGGTGCAGTAATGGAAGAAACTTCTTTGGTCTTATAAGAAGTTTTGTGTTGCTTTCCTTTGAGACAGGCTACACAATGATCATCACATGAGAATTCTTTTTGGGGCAAACCTCTTACCAAACTGTTTTTAGCTAACAAGTTCATGGTTTTAAAATTCATGTGACACATCCTTCTATGCCAAATGGCAGACTCATCATGAGATGCCTTTGAGAGTAAACAACTTAACACATTCTGCTTAGCAATCTTTTGTGTATCTAGACAGTATACATTATCTTTTCTAGGTGTTCTCAAAAGAACATCCTTCTCATTTAGTTTAAAATCTTTTGAAAGAATAATGCATTTTGAATCTGTAAACAAAACTTTGTTTCCATTGTCACAGATTTGAGATACACTTAACAGATTGTACTTAAGCTGTTCAACAAAGAAAACATCATTAAATGTAAGTGTACCTGCCTCAACAGCTCCTTTACCTGTGATTTTTCCTCCCTTAGCATTTCCTCCAAATGCTACAAATCCACCATTGATGCTTCTGAAATCCTTCAAACAGTGTGGATTTCCAGTCATGTGCCTTGAGCATCCACTATCCACATGCCAGATAGACCCATGATTGGCCCTATGAATGCTCTGCACAAATAAAATCAGTTAGTAGCAGGAAGTACCCAGGCCATGCAGGTCTTGGGTACACCATTCAAGTCATAATACTTAAACAGAGTTCGGTTCTTTTTTATTTCATCCAAATTAGATTTCTCTAATTTGTGTGAGGAATACTTTGTAAGAACATGTGGTTCCCAACTGTTGTGATTAACAGTGGATACCTTTGAACAAACAGGTGGTGGAGTTGGTAAAACAGATGAATCAACTTGTGATTCCTTTTGATTTTCAGTTTGAATAACAGTTTTACCCTCTCCAGAAACTGTTTGTTTTTGCAGTTTCACCCAAGCCAGACCAACAGTTTTTGGTTTTGATAAAACAGTTGTGGAACTGTTAGTTGGTTTGGATGTAACAGTTGTAAAACTGTTTTCCTGTTTTGGCTTAACAGTTTTAGAACTGTTGATCTGCTTTGACTTAACAGTTTTAGTACTGTTATTTTGTCTTTTGGGACTTTTGTTTTGAGTGTCATTGGTCTGTGGGTTATAGTAAAAATCTTGAACTAAATGATTAGATCTCCCACAAATGTAGCAGTTTTTGGTTTTCACAATAGGTAAACCAGTTCTTTGTGACCAGAATTGGTTCCTATTTCTTTGATTTCCTCTAACAGCTGCAGATTGAGGAAACTTTTGGACACCATGCTTTTGGCATGTGTATGCAGGCATTTCAGTATGCCTTTTCTTAGACTTGGGTTTAGCCTGAGATTTTGGAGCTTCCATCTTCTTCTTTGAATACACAACCTCACCAACTTTCTCCTTTCCTTTGGCTTTTGTACTAACAGTTGGGCTTTTTGGCTTAGAACTGTTTGGGTTCTTGTTAGAACTGTTAGTGTAAAGATGGGGACTATTGGCAATAGTTGTGGAACTTTTTATGGATTGGATAGCTTTTGAAGGTGTTGGCTAAGTTGAGAGGGGTTATGTGGATGCTCTTACAAACACCACAGGCTGGAAAGATGGTTTAGTGGGTATGGGTTCACAACAGATGTGATTTTCATATGGAATCACCTCATCTTTCTTCACAACTCCCTCATCATCACTTACTTCCTCCACAATTCCCTCTTTTTCAAACTTTGGATCAGCTGATTTTAATTCATCTTCCAAAGGTTCATTGACATATCTATCAGTTGCCTCAGACAAGGGTGTTATGTATGTGTGATTGTATGGAGGTGGGGTTTCCTTATATCCAACTCCAGTTTTCACCTTGTCTCTCACTTGAGATTATAGCAGAGTCTCAAGCTTAAGGTTTGCAGCCTTGAACATTCCAAGATCAATGTCCACACCCTCCAATTTCTTTGTGAGTTCATCCACCTTGCTTTCTTTTTCAGCCAATTTCTTTTTCAGACTATCAATCTCATCTTGAAACTGCTCTTTCTCCCACTTATGATATTTTCTATCATAGTCCATTTGCAGTTCATTAGCCTGATAGTCTTTAATCTTCTTTTCAAGATCTTCTATCACAGCAGTATACTCATACCTTCTCTCCTCCATTCTACTTAGAGCAGCACATACTTTCTTATTGTGCTCTCTAAACCTCTTAACAATAGCTCTACGTTCACCAGGACATAGTTTGGAAGATACCTGTATGTCCTCAGATGCTGGTGAATCCATCTTGATGGAGGAGTCAGTCAATGCCATCAAAGCTTTGTTGTTTGTAGCCTCCTCTACTTGATCACTCCAATCAAACCCATGGGCTTCTTGTGAGACCAATGCTGAGGAGGTTTGATTCTGAGTTTGCCTCTGACTTTGATTATGGACTTGTCCTCCAGATCTACATTCTCTTGCAAAGTGGCCAAGCTGTTGACATTTGAAGCATCTCACCTTTGACTTGTCAAATCCAGCCTTGCCATCAGCTCTGAAATTCATGTTTTGCCTTCCAGTTCTTTTGATGAACCTCTTGGCTCTAACAGTAAGCATGGCCATCTGCCATTTGAGATCCATCTCCTCAAGATCATCAGGGTGCACTTGTTCAAGATCCTCATTGGTGAGGGTTGAATGTGCATGGCTGGCAAAAAAAGCTTCAAGCACAGCATCTGGAGTGTTCACATCTAGTCCTACAGCAGAACTAGTACCTGCACAACTATCAGTAGAGTTAGTTAATGAATGGTTTGATTCCATAACTGAGGATGACAGGAGAGCAGCATTGTGGCTACGGACAACAGTTTTTCTTTTTCCCTCTATCTCTCCCTCAAACACTATCAAACTATTATAGAGGTCATCTAACTCTATGTCTTCAAGGGAATCCTTAGTCCTCCATTATGTAGCAAACACAGTCCATTCATCACCTAGAGACCTAAGAAACTTTCTATTTATCTCATCTTGATCAAGCCTAACCTTAGCACTCTCTAGTTGGCTTACCAGCTTGTAAAACATATCAAAGATTTGGGTGATACTCTCATTCTTTCCACTGGTGAAGTTCTCATAGGCTTGTTTAAGGAGATCTCTTTGGTTTCTCTTAGAACTAGCATTCCCAGCAAACCTCTTCTCCAGAGCATTCCAAAGTTCATGAGCATCATCAAATTTCTTGAATTGATGTTGATACTCATTGGGAATTGCAATCTGGAGGATGCTGAGAGCATTCATCTCAATCATTCTCTCCTTCTTTTCAGCATCTGTCTTTGGTGGTGGCTTCTTCTTTGGTTTTCTATTCTCATCCAGATTAATGGGGTTAGTGCTAACAGTTTCAATGATTTGCCAAACATCATAGTCCATTAATTGGACATGCTACTTGATCCTCAGTTTCCACATCTCAAAATCAGTTGGTTTGAGCATGGGAACACGAATGTTTGACCCAGAGCCATTTTTATCAGAAGATCCACCAGAATCCATTGAAACAAAGTGATTTGAAAACAGTTATAAAGAACAAAGCAAGATTGAAGCAAAAACCTTCAACTGGTGATCAATGGAACCTTAATGATAAGGCTCTGATACCACTTGTCAGGATCGGATATAGATTATATCAAACAACAAGAACTAACTTTTGAATAACAAAGAAAAGTTGAATAAAAGTTAATCTTTAACTATGATCACAATCAACTAAGAAGTTGCGGAATCACACTTAATTGATTAAAGAAGGTTTTGAACACAAAGAGATTCAATCAAACAGTAATTTTATTAATCAACGAGAATGATTACAATAGCAAACTTCACCCCCAATCTAACTTATTATGTTAGACGAAGAACACAGATTGTTCTTAGGTTTCAACGAGAAACTTATAGGCTTAGCACTATTCAGAGAGCAAATTACAACTTGAAGAATGAATGCAAAAACTTAATCAATGAGTACGTACATATTATGAATTCTAATCTAGCATTTATACTCCTTGATCTTCCTTGATTTGCTGACAGTTAGGTAATCTTCTATCTTCTGAGATAATCTTGATGATCTTCAAAGTATTTCGAGATATCTTCAAAGATAGGGTTTTTCCATATTTAGCTCAACCGAAACTGTTTAATGAATACAACAGTTCTTGGTTCTTCTAACAGTCTTCGGCTTCAAGGTCTTCAAACAGTTGTAGTAGTTTGTACTAACAGTTCTGAACTCTATATAACAGCTTTGAAGTTCACAGCAACTGTTGGTTACAACTGTCTTCACAATTTTCACTAACAGTTCTAAACTGTTTCTTCAACACTTCTTCTAACAGTTTTGAACTGTTTTCCATTAACAGTCTTAACAGTTTTGATATTTGCATGTATAACAGTTTCAATGACTTAGCCAATTTCCCAACAAGTCTTTATATGCTTCATAAGCTAAGAACAGCCTAATGGCTTCAATTATAGCAACAGGGGAAAATGTCTCATCATAATTGATTCCTTCTTCTTGTCTATACCCTTGTGCTACCAGCCTGGATTTGTTCCTAACAATCACTCAATCCTTTTCCATTTTGTTTCTATAGACCCACTTAGTACCTATAATTGTATGATCTTTGGGGGCTGGGACAAGACTCCATACCTTGTTTCTCTCAAACTCATTTAATTCCCTTGCATAGCTTGAATCCAGTCCTCGTCCTCTAAGGCTTCTTCAGTCTTCTTTGGTTTCATTTGAGATAGAAAACCAAAATAAGTAACATAGTTTGTTGTTGCCTTAGATCTGGTACGTACTCTTTCTTTAACATTTCCAATCACTTGATCCTGAGGATGATCTTTGAGGAACTTAAATGTTGTAGTATGAGATTGTGGTTCTGGACTCGAGTGATATTGAGGACTCTGAGGTGAACTTACATCCTCAGTCTCAATTACAGCATTGTCATCAAAATGTTGATCACCAAGATCTTCAGTCTTAGTAGTATCAGCCCCGAAGGGATTAATGAACTCATCATCTTTCTTAGCTTGAGAGTCCGTTGGAGCTTGTGATGATTTCTTAGACGTACATACATCTTCATCACTGTCATCATCTATGGCATACATAGGATTTGACATTTTGGTTTTCTCCGGCTTTTCAAGCTCACTCAGACTGACTGAGTCAGCTTGACTTTTGTCAGCTTGATCAATACTGTCTTCATCAAATGAGACATGAATTGATTCTTCTATTGCCTTTCTCTTTGAGTTATACACTCTGTAAGACTTGGAGATTGAGCAATAACCAACAAAAATTCCAGGATAAGCTTTAGGTTCCAACTTATGGAGCTGATCTCTTTGATTCAACACATAGCATGTTGAACCAAAGACATAGAAGTCACCTATATTGGGCTTTCTTGATTTATATATTTCATATGCAGTTTTGCCATGTCTTTTGACTATGATTGATCTATTTTGGGTATAACATGTTGTACTGACAGCTTCATTCCAGAAATAGAGTTTCAATCCTGCCTCACATAGCATTGTTCTGGAAGCCTCAATTAAAGTTCTATTTCTCCTTTCAGCAACTCCATTTTGTTGAGGAGTTCTTACTGAGGAGCAATTTTGGAATATTCCTTTTTTGTTCACAAAAGCCTTCAAGGGTTGAGTTTATAAACTCGGTCCCATGATCACTTCTGAGTTGCTTAACAGACTTACCTTTTTGCACCTCTTCCTGTTTGATCAAACTTATTATCTCCAGGGCAGCTTCACTTTTGGCTTTAAGGAATATTACCCAGGTGAATCTAGAGAACTCATCTACTATCACCAGGGTGTACTTTTTGCCACATAGGCTTGGAGTACTTATGGGTCCAAACAGATCCATATGCAACATATGCAATAGATCTATTTTTGAAAATTTTTGCTTTGACATGAAAGAACCTTTGTTCCCTTGTTCACAAGCTGAGGACAATTTGTCTTTGAAAAATGTGATCTTTGGCAATCCAGTGACTAACTCTTTGTTGTATAGCATATTTATATTCTTGAAATTTAAATGTGATAACCTTTTATGCCAATGACAACTCAGCTTAGGAACATATTAGGAGTATAAGCAGTTTTCAGTATTGGGATCAGCAGAGTTAAGATCAAGTAGATACACATCTCTTTCTCTCTTTGCTATTAGCACTGGCTTACCCTTTAAATTGTATATTGTTCCTACTTTCTAACAAAAAGTAACAACATTGACTTCAACACACAATTGAGTGATACTTATCAGATTACTTTTAACATATGCAACCTTCTGGAAAGTCACCTTGCCATCATGCATATTCCCATATCCTTTAGTTATTTCATGGAAGTTATCACCAAATGTTACTTTAGAACCTTCATCTTCCTGGAATTCACTTAGAAGTCCTTTCCACCCTGTCATGTGCCTTGAGCATCCACTGTCCAAGTACCATTTACTTGAACCCTGCACATGAAAAGAAAACTAAACATATTAGTTTCGTTTGGGAACCCACTTTGTAGTAGGTTCAGACGATGAGCACTTAGCAGTTTCATCTTGCTATCTCATCATCATCAGCTGCATAAGTTGCGGATTGATAGTCACTTCCAAGTAAACCCTTTACCTGTTTAGGGATCTGCTGGTTTATGCACTGTTCAGCAAGCCTTGATGACTTACACCAGGACTTAGTGACCTTCTGAAGCTGGTTAGCTTTATCCTTGGCTTCCTGAAGTTCTTCACTTAGAAGTTTGTTAATGTTTCTTTGACATTCAAGATCACATTGTGCTTTCTTTCCAGCAGTAATGAGAGTTTGATTTTCCTTAATCTCATTCTTGAGCTTAGTGATTTCAGCTTTGAGGTCAGCTTGAGACTTAATGCTGGTCTTAAAGTCGTTTAACAAATAACCAAATGTAAGACATTTTTCTTCATCGGTGTAAGAGTTGAAATTACTAACATTATACATGGAGGAAGGATCCCAGTCACTTAGTTTGTTGTTTTCCTCAACTTCCTTCATGTCAACTTCAAAAGTTGATTCAGACAAACCACAATCAACTTCATCTAATTCAAACTCTTCATCTTCTTGAGCCATCATACACTTTTCATCATCATCTGAGGTAGATGATTCTGTATCCCAAGTTTTAGCACAAAGTCCTTTTGCATTGGGCTTGTCTTCAGGCTTTCCTTTCTTGAGCTGAGTATATTTTTTCTTATACTTATCAGCTTTATAAGCATTCTTGTCAGCTACTGAAGCTGTTTAATCCTTCTTTATTCTGCACTCAGTAGCAATGTGTCCCTTCTTCTGACAGTTGAAGCACACAGCTTTCTTGGGATCCAAAAAACTCTTTCCTTTTCCCCTGTCAGATCTTCCTTTTCCCCTTTCAATTCTTCTTAGTCTTCTGGCAAGCATAGCCATTTGTTCAGTGATTGTCTGAACATTATCAGTATCACTTGAGTCTGAGTCTGGGTGGTCAGCTTGAGAGTCTGACTCAGTCTCAGATTCAGCAATGAAGGCTTTTGAACTCTTTTTCTTCCTCTCTGCAACTAATGCAGTTTCATGTTCATCAAGAGAGTCCTTCATTTGTTGTTGAGAAGATTTCTTGTGTTCTATGATCTGTTCATGATTAACACATCCAGAAATTTTAGCACTAGGTCAGCTTCATCCTTTTTAATGCCTACACTTAGCAGGTCATTAATCAAGCAGTGAAACCTTATAAACAAATCAGACAAGATTTCATTCTTCTTGGCAAAGAAGTTTTCATAGGATCTGTTAAGATTATTCTTCTTTTGCTGCTTAACCAGATCTGTGCCCTCATATGTAATACACAAAGTATCCCAGATCTCTTTTTCAGTTTGACACCCAGTCACAGTATGCAAGATCTCATTGGTCAGGGCATTTTCCAGAACACTCTTTTCTTTGTCATCTAGAGAATGCAATTTCCAATCCTCTTCAGTCCAGGATGCCAAAGGCTTATTGACCTCCTTTTCTGTCTTGTCAGGAGACTTATCACTGACAGTAGCAGAAACCTTGGGGATGATTGTGTTAGGATTATCAGAACACGCAACGGAAGCAAGTACATCAACAAAGGCATAAAAGGTGTTCAAACATGAAATCCCCAAAGTGGATCATCTCAATGTAAACAAAATAGCAATATGAAAAGGAGTACAGAAGGTTATACCTTTCTACTTAGCTCCAGAAAAAAACTTGATGACTGTTGTTGGTGGTGTAGATGCAAGACAAGTCTCCTTCTCCTCTCTCGAAATCACACCTCGGGCACGCGTCCAACAAGTTGTGGTAGCAACCTTGTTTGATACTTTCTTCCAGAAATATCACTCAAGAACAGCAAGAAAAAGGTTTCCGGAACTCGAGTTTACTCACAAGATCACCAAATACTAGGTATCAAGTAAGAGAGTGTTAAAGATACAAAAGTTAAGTAGCCTATTTTTGAAGTCTGTCAAGAGAGATCCAAGTCCAGGAGTTAGAGTCTCTTTAAAGACCTCCAAGAGACCATGGAGTTCCTCTTTGGTCGGCCAAATGCAATGATCAACTTAACATCCATTGGCGAAGCTTGGAGGTGATTTTGACATAAAGTCCATGTAGCCGTAGCACCGCTACCAAAAGGTTAGCACCGCTAAAGTCCTAACTTGTAGCGGCGCGATCGCGACCTGCCATGATATGACATAAAGCACATGCGACGCTAATCCCTAACAGTTAGCGACGCTAACCCGTTATGTTTAGCGGCGCTATCGCGGCTTGCATTGCTAACTTTCACTTTTGACATCTTTGGTCCCACAACCTTATTTGCTGTCATGTTAGACCCCAGTGTGTGACCCAATTAGGCCCATACATCATCGACAGTGTTCCAAGGCGTACGTATATTATCGGGCAGATTCTAACAAACTCCCACTTGCACATAATGTACCGTAACATAGGAAGCACAGACAAAGAGCGGCCTCTAGCAAAGCATCGATGCCCCCAAGTCTGTATGGATTCTGACTACCTGCAGAAAACCATCATATTGTTGGGATCTCGTGGGCACGCAACGGAAGCGAATGTACAACGAAAACAGCCCAAAGTACAAGCAATCAAAGCATAAAACCGAAATCCCAAACATGGACCAAACTCTATGTATAAAATATGCAACTTGTAAAGGAAAGAGGTGTTATACCTTTCTCCTAAGCTCCAGAAAAATTGTTGACTCGTGATGGTGAAGCTCCAAGAGAGAAACGCGGATCGACTAATGGGTAGTACCCCGGGAACACGTCCAACCACACGAGCTAGCGAGCCTTCGTGCTTCTTCACTATGAAAAGCACTCCGGGACAACATCAAACCAAGACCAAGCTGGAGCAATCTCTCTTGAACTCTCACTTGGTCTTTGTAGCACCAAAGAAGAGTGTATATGTGTTAGAGAGAAAAATAAAATATGAAGAGCAAAGAAACAAATGAGCTCCTTATTCTTCTTTTCATATGCTTCCAGACTCAAATAACCCCACTTAAACCGGCCAAGTCTCGAGATATGGATACCCACATGCATTGGCTAGTTTAGGAGGTGGATTTGACAAATGGCACTGGCAGGGTTAGCGGCGCTAACCATAAGTTAGCAGCGCTAACTCAGGATAGTTAGCGGCGCTAACGCGCCCTGTCAGCGATTTGACACAAAGTACATGCAACCGTAGCGGCGCTAACCTCTAGGACTTAGCGGCGCTAACCCCTAATAGTTAGCGGCGCTAACGGGGCCTGCGATGTCAACTTTTGTCTTTTGCCATATTTGGTCCCTTAACTTAAGTTGCTGTCAGGTTAGACCCCGGTGTATGACCCAATAGGCCCATACATCATCAGCAGCGGTCCATATGGCGTACGTACATTAATGGGCATATTTCTAACAAACTCCCACTTGAACATAATGCACCGTACCCATGTGACCACAGACAAAGAGCGGCCTCTAGCAAAAGCATCAATGCCCCCAAGTCTGTATGGGTTCCGCTTCTATGCAGAAAACCATTACCTACAAACAGAACGTAGAGGTCCTATTTGATAAATAATCAATACTCCTTTTGTTCGCGATATCCTTGTGAACTTGTCAGGATCGGATATATTATATCAAATAACAAGAACTAACTTTTAAATAATAAATCAGAGTAATATAAAAGTTAATCTTTAACTATGATCACAATCAACTAAGAAGTTGCGGAATCACACTTAATTGATTAAAGAAGGTTTTAAACAAAGATTAATTCAATCAAACAGTAGTTTTATTAACCAACCAGAATGATTACAAAAACAAACTTCACCCCCAATCTAACTTATTCTGTTAGACGAAGAACACAGACTGTTCTTAGGTTTCAACAAGAAACTTAGAGGCTAAAACACTTTCAGAAAAATAAATAACAATAAGAACAAATGCTTTGAATAATGAGATCAAGTCGTCGTCGTCAATTGATCATCTAATGAAGAATATATAGACTCTTGATCCTCCTTGAATTGTTGACAGTTAGGTAATCTTCTATCTTCTGAGATAATCTTGATAATCTTCAAAGTATTTCGAGATATCTTCTAAGATAGGATTTTCCAAATATAGCTCAACAGAAACTGTTTAATGAACACAACAGTTCTTTAGACTTCTAACAGTCTTCAGCTTCAAGGTCTTCTAACAGTGTTGACTTTGCCAACTAACAGTTCTGAACTTTTGAACTAACAGTTGTAAATCTTGCAGCAATTGTTAGTTACAACTGTTATCACCAAAACACTCTAACAGTTTTTACCTTTGCATGTTCAACAGTTTCAATAACTTAGCGAATTTCCCAACAATCTCCCCCTAACTTAAAGTATTGAACAATACACTTAAGTTGTTTTATAGGGTTCAACCATAGAAACATTCACATAAGCAAAGAACACATTAACATTAATTTTGCAAAGTAAAAGTGTTATACTCAAAATATGAAAGAAAAATTACATTTTCTCTTTCTCTATCAGCTCCATTCTTTCTTTCAGTCTTCTTCCCAGATCTTCCCTTAACCTTACAGGACCATAGAACCTTGCCTTTACCATATACATCAGCTTGGTCCTACTGTGATCAACAAAATTAAGATCAAACCACTGGGTTTTAGCATTGTTTGTCACAAGACTATACACCCTTGATTTTTCAAAAACTTTCACAGTCGATATAGGAAATCTTTCATCACTTGTCAGTATTGACATTACTCTCTGTGGATTGCATATACTCGATAAATGTACCAAAAATACTTTTATCTCAATTTCAGCATCCTTTCCAAAATGACTTACCCCATATTCATATATTTCTTGTACATCTCTCCTGGTCACACTATCCATCATTGCAGAGAAACTGACATAGCTTTCAATTGGTTCCACCTCTCTAACAATGGTGACACCCTGCTTTCCAGTTTCTACTCTCAGCATTTCAAACCTCCATTCTTTGATATGAGACTTTTGAGCTTCAAATTTATCAATTCTTTCTTTTATCTCTTTTGAGAGTCTATCTTGCAAAATAGTTTTGACCAAGCCTGTTTTGACTTTTTCTTCAGACTGTTGGGGTTTTTGGACTGATTGGGGTTTCTTCTTTTCCACTACTGGCTTGGGAGGTGGAACTGTTTTCCTTTTTACAACTCTTTTTCTTTTTATTCCCTTACCAGCAGCTTCCTTTACTTTCTCTTCTTCATCAATCTGAGTAGTAATCTCATCAGCCAGCTTCTTTGCTATCTCAAAATCAGTCTGTTCTTGTTCTTTTAGCTCAGCTGCTAGCCTTAATGCAAGTTCATGATCACGCTCTTCTTGTTGCTGTCTTGAAAGCTTGAGTTTAGGACAAACAACAACAATTTCTTTACCTTTGCCTGAAACAGGAGGCAACTCAGATTCTTTCTTTCCTTCCTGGATGACTATCCCTTTATATCCTTTCTTTGGTGGTAAAGATTCTAACTTAGCAACCTTTCCATCAAGCCATCCATCATCAATTTTCTGTGCCATTCTAGAAGAACTTATTCCCAGATATTGAGCACTAATATCAACCAAATAGTTCTGCTTAACTGTTGACCACGATTTGAAAATCTCAGTGCTTGGAATATCTGCAGTTGATACCATCCTGTTGATTAGCATCCTATCAACACTTGAAAGCTGTTCTTCTTCTTATTCATTAATCACTTGGACACTTGCAACTGTTAGTTGATTTGAAGTTACAACTGTTGGTTGTGATGTTGCAACTGTTTGATCATTTGGAGCAACAACTGTTTGTTTATCCTGTGAAACTGTCTGCTTAACTTCTTCCTGCTTGGATTTTCTTCTTCCTTTAGCTTGAGCAGTTGAAGAGATTTTCACCAAGGATTTGGGTTTAAGCAACATCTCATGAGTATGAAGAACATTTGTTGCTTTCTTCAGATTCTCATCAAGAAAGTTCAGCTTCTTATCTTGTCTTATTAACACCTCATTGTGAACTGCTACCACCTTGAGTACTTCGGTTGCCTTCTCCAACTGTTTAGTCAGTTCTTTTATCTTCTCATCTTGAGAAACTATCCTTTTGTTTTGAAGAGCAATCCTTTTCTTTAGATGTAAATGAGCAGCAAGGTAAGGTGCAAAGTTAGGATCCGTCAATGCATGTTGTTTCAGTCTAGTCTCAATGTCAGTTAGTGTTTCCACTGTGACCATATCATCGACATTTTTCACTGATGGCTTACTCCCTTGAGTATCACTATCAGTACCCCTCTTTTCTTGGTTCTGGGGATTACCAGAAACTGTTTTACTAGTCTCTGTTGCCATGGTTGAGGTCTTAGCTATGTTAACACTGTCCTGTTTATCCCTTGCGGATAAAACAGTAGTGTCAGCCTCAAAGACCATATGATCACCCTCTTGAGGAATGATCACCTCCTCATTGTGCCTGGGAGACAGCACCAAAGGTTCCCTTTCGATATTCTGCACAGGTAAATGCTCCTGTGCAGGGCTAACAGTTTGGGGTTCACTAACTGTGGTGGAAGGAGCACCAACAGTTTTCCTCTTCTTTCTAAATATTTTTAGTGCAGGGGCTTGTGTTGTAGCTCTTTCAAAAGAAGCAGGTTGGGAATTTTGAGTATCTTGGACTGTGGGTTCCAGTGTTGGTGGTGTAGCAATACGATGGGTTTCATGCTCAACACTGGCAGTCCTGTTTCTTGACAGAAACTCCACCATTTCAGAGAGTGGAGGAGTTATGGCACCAGAGAAACTCTTGCCATTAATCAACAGTTTGCTCAAAGTGGAAGCCACATGAGCAGAGGGAATAATGACCCTCTTGTGTGTTTTCAGATTTGGCAACAAAAAGTTTAACACTACTTGCACAAATCGAGGATACATAAAAAAGAGACCATACTTGGTCCCTAGATGTTTTACCATGCCATTGAAAATTAATTTTGAGAAATTGAAGCAACGATTGTTGGCCAAACAGATTAAGGCCAAAGCAATGTTGCTTCCAAACTCGTTCCATCCTGTTCTTTTAGGACTAATGCACTGCTGGAGAGTATGGATTAAATACTTCCAGTGAGCACAAAATTGTCCTTTATAGAATGTACCCTTCCCTGAAGGACCCTCATACCCAAGCTTAACAAGCTCGGCATGCAAAAAATCTAGTGAAACTGAATCAGAATACTCACCCTCACTATCATTGAGTTGTAGAATTTGGCGAATGGTGTCCTCAGAGATTGAGACGGTCAACTCATCAATGGTAGAATCAATCCATTGCACGTCATCAGTTGTTCGAAGTTGAGCATGTTTCCAAAACTGATCAATGTGTGAAGTGTATATGGTAGGGTTGATGGTGAGAGCAGTATTGAGATTGGACATTGAGAGATAGTCAATCATATCGTGAAACGTGTGAAGATCATCGGGTTTTGAAAGAAAAGCAAGCATGTTATGTTCCTTGACGAATGGAAGGGGAGCCATGGCGATTTGATAGCAGAATTCTAGGGTTTTAGCGTTCAAACGAAGTTCAGTATGCGTAAAGAAACCTCTGAGGAGGGAATGGTTTATATATGTTTCGATTTTTGAACGTAATTCAAAGGCTTTCAAAGTCCTGCAAAGACCAAAGCACCCTTTAAAAGCTTAACAGTTGAGAAACTGTTTTTACTAGCTTAACAGTTGACAGACAAAAATGAACTAACAGTTGAGAAACTGTTTTCATAAGATGTAACAACTGTTATTCAAAAATTCACTCCCTTTTGTTTGATCATTTATATGAATTGACAGTTGTTTAGTATTTACAACTGTTCTTTATTTCTCGCCCTTAGTTGACGAAATTCTCCCCCTCAGTTGCACATGGACTTTGTCTAACAGTTGCCGAAGCCATATGCTAACAGTTGAAAAACTGTTAGTATTGATTGAAACAGAAATGTGCAACTGTCAAACAAACTTTCGGCTCACATATATCAAATGCTGAAGCAATAAAAATAAAACATTAGAGAACACAGTCATCAACATAAGATATATTTTATTCAAGATAATCACAATAGAGCTACAATAAGTTGAAAAGAAAAACAAAACTGTCTTGTACTATAGATCGAAACACAGCTTATAAGAACTGTCTTAACTCCTAGATCTACATATGACAAATGATTGATAACAGTTTGTATCATCAAATCTGAACTTTAAGGGAAGACAATCATCATCACATTCACATTCTTGCTCAAGACTGTCTTCGTTATTTAAGAATCGAGTTCAGAATAGCCTCTACAGTGCCATCATCGTCTTACTGAGAAGCCTGTCTTTAAAGAATGGTCATGTAATACACGAGCCATTGTTGGTACTGCTTATCTAATTGTGCAAGGCCGTCTCGTAGGTGTGGGAGAACAATGATCTACACCGTAAGTGTAGACAACTTTCTCAGTCAACTGTTGATAAGCCTTAGACAATTGTCAAAACATACTACCTACCAATGGGTGTGCAGTAGACCTTCTCATCTTATGCATCACCAGAGACGATTGTCATAATTTGCCTCGTGGGTGTGCAGTGGAACTAGTCATCGAAGACAGTGACTTCCACTGCCTCATCATCTGAGGCCCTCTGGTGGTTACGAGTATTATATCTTCGAACATTGAACCACACTACGGAGTTTGTAGTGCCTGCTAGGTTCAAGACGAATCTTAGACAACATGGTGTAGGCAATTCATGAAAGAGAGTGAAATTTTCAAAATCACCTCTTATACGAATATGATCAATTTGTTCATTTGGCCTACGTGGATCTGGATATTGTGTCAAGGGAAACCTATCCCGATCATCATGCATCCCAAGAACACATGATGAGTGATGCCAAAGCTCATGCATTCTTACAAATGGGGCAGGGATGGTTACATAACTTTGTCTAACATTAATATCTTTGAGGGGTATTAGAAAAAGTTAGTATCCATTTGCAGAGAGAAGAGTGTGCAAATGTAGGTGTGATTTGTGAAGGATGGGTGCAAGACTATTTATAGAGAAACTAGGAGGCATTAATGTCCGTTAATAGCCATTAATGACCATTAATATCCAGTAATTTCCATTAATAGCATGCAGTGACTGGTCATATCAAATGCACTATAGAACAAGCAAAAGGACTCACCTTTATCAGTTTGGAACTGTTGATTCAAGAAAGTGAATTTACCTTTACCTCATAACAAGGACAGTCACGAGTGTGAAGAACTGTTTGTGAGACAGGTCAGCAGATATGTCCAAAAATGATGTGTGAAATTGCATTTCCCTCTCTGAATACTTAAAGGATAACAGTTGTTAGAAAACGTAACTAACAGTTGCAAACTGTTAGTGTGAAAAACATGGAATAATGAACAACTGTTAGTCCAAGTTAATCATTCCAATGTTGGAAATCAAAAAGTTGAATCTGCTCACATCAAAAGCTTTAGTGAACAAATCAGCTAATTGATCATCAGTATGAATTTTCATAACTTGGATTAATCTCTTTTCATTGCAGTCTCTTATGAAGTGAAATCTGATTTCAATGTGCTTGGTTTTAGAATGCTTCACTGGATTATTAACTATGCTAATAGCACTGGTGTTATCAACATAAATAGGAGTATTTAAGAAAGACAAACCATAATCCAGAAGCTGATTTTGGATCCATAACACTTGTGAACAGCAGCTTGATGCAGCAATGTATTCAGCCTCAGCTGTTGAAGTTGAAACTGTTGTTTGTTTCTTGCATTGCCATGAGACCAGCCTTGATCCAAAGAATTGACATCCTCCAGAGGTTGATTTTCTGTCCACATTGGCTCCACCATAGTCACTATCAGAATATGCCACCAAATCAAAAGGTGAATCTTTAGGATACCAAAGTCCCAATTTTGGTTGGCCTTTGAGATATCTAAAGATTCTCTTTACAGCAAACAGGTGTGACATCTTCGGACTGCATTGGAACCTGGCACAAACACAAACAGCAAACATTATATCAGGTCTAGAAGCAGTTAAGTACATTAATGAACCAATCATTGATCGATAGAGGTGTATATCAACATCCTCCCCCTCAGAATCTGCTCCCAACTGTTTGTGTGTTTCCATTGGAGTACTTGCCAGCTTCACATCTTGATAGCCAAACTTGTCCAATATGTCCTTGACATACTTAGATTGGCTTAGAAAAATACCAGTGGGCTTCTGTTTGACTTGTAATCCCAAGAAAAATGTGAGTTCACCCATTGAACTCATCTGAAATCTTTTGTGCATAATGACTTCAAATTCTTTGCACAAGCTGTCATTTGTGGATCCAAAGATTATATCATCAACATAGATTTGAACAAGCAAAATCTCTATTTTAACAATCTTTGTAAACAATGTTTTGTCAATTGTGCCTCTCTTAAAACAATTCTCAAGGAGATAGGATGACAATGTCTCATACCAAGCTCGAGGAGCTTGATGTAGACCATATAGGGCTTTATCTAACCTATATACCTTGTCAGGGTACTTTGAGTCTTCAAAGCCAGGGGGTTGACACACATATACCTCCTCATCAATAGTGCCATAGAGAAAAGCAGACTTGACATCCATTTGATACACCTTAAATCCTTTGAAGCTTGCAAAAGCAAGAAATATCCTAATGGCTTCAATCCTTGCAACAGGTGCAAAAACATCATCATAGTCTATTCCTTCCTCTTGTGTGTAGCCTTGTGCAACCAGTCTTGCTTTGTTCTTGATAACAATTCCTCTTTCATCTTTCTTGTTTCTGAACACCCACTTGGTGCCAATTACTCTTTTACCTCTTGGAAGCTCAACCAACTTCCAAACTTGCTGAATTTGAAATTGTAAGAGCTCCTCTTGCATTGCCTCTACCCATGAAGGATCTTTCAATGCCTCAATTGCTTTCTTTGGTTCTATTTGAGACAAAAAGCAAGCATTCACGTCAAATTGGGCAAGATCCACACCACTATTTTCATTTTGCAGCATATTTCTTGTTCTGATAGGAGTGGTTGGATTTCCAATTATTTGTGATATTGGATGAATCTTGTGAACTCTTGATGTAGGAATGTTTTCTTCAGTCAGTTCATCCCCTAGATTAGATAGATCAAATTCACATTCACTTGAATTTTCAGCGTTATCACACACTTGATCAGCAGAGTCAGTGTGATGTTGAGGATCATGGGATTCCATGTCCTTTAAAGATTCAGCATCCATCAATGGATCAACAACGTTGGAGAACTCTTGTTGAAGCATAGGAATCACAACAAAGTCTTCAGTAACTTTGTTTGAACCAACAGTTGTTGGTTTTGAGCTAACAGTATCAAAACTGTTTGGGCTGGAGGAAGATGTTTGATGACTTTCACCAACAGTTGTTGGGGTACCTGTAGCTGTTTCAGTAGAATACTCAAAAGAAAGAGATTTAGACAATGCATCAATATCAAATAACCAATCAGGTCCATTACCTGCAATATTGATCCTATTTTCATTGAAAGAGATATTCATACTCTCTTCTATGATTCTAGTGACATTGTTAAAAACTCTATAAGCTTTACTTTGAGTGGAGTATCCTACAAAGAAACCTTCTTCAGCCTTACTCTCAAACTTGCCTAACTGTGACTTGGTATTAAGGATAGTGCACGGACAACCAAACGGTTTGAAGAAGTTGATTAAAGGTTTTCTCTTGAGAAACAACTCATAAGGAGTTTTCCCTTTGGACTTGACTACATGTACTCTATTCTGAACATAGCAGGCAGTGTTCACTGCTTCTGCCCAGAATGTCATTGGAAGTCTAGAATCGGCTAACATTGACCTAGCAGCCTCTATCAAAGTCCTATTCCTTCTCTCAGCAACTCCATTCTGTTGGGGAGTCCTAGGAGCACTAAACTGTCTTTCAATACCTTTACTTTCACAAAAACTGTTTAGCTCATAGTTCTTAAATTCAGAACCATTGTCAGATCTAATGACTTTCACCTTCAAATCAGATTGATTTTCAATTTTAAGAATAAGGGACTTAACTAACTCAGCTGTTTCATCCTTTGTTCTAAGAAATTGAACCCATGTGAACCTGGTGAAGTCATCAACTATGACTAAACAATATGCTTTCTTCCCTATACTTATCACAGATGTAGGACCAAAAAGGTCCATGTGTAACAATTGTAAAGGTGCAGTAATAGAAGAAACTTCTTTGGTCTTATAAGAAGTTTTGTGTTGCTTGCCTTTAAGACATGCTACACAATGATCATCACATGAGAACTCTTTTTGGGGCAAACCTCTTACCAAACTGTTTTTAGCTAACAAGTTCATGGTTTTAAAATTCATGTGACACATCCTCCTATGCCAAATGGCAGACTCATCATGAGATGCTTTGGAGAGTAAACAGCTTAACACATTCTGTTTAGCAATCTTTTGTGGATCAAGACAATATACATTATCTTTTCTAGGTGTTCTTAAAAGAACATCCTTCTCATTTAATTTAAAATCTTTTGAAAGAATAATGCATTCTGAATCTGTAAACAAAACTTTGTTTCCATTGTCACAGATTTGAGATACACTTAGCAGATTGTACTTAAGCTGTTCAACAAAGAAAACATCATTAAATGTAAGTGTACCTGCCTCAACAGCTCCTTTACCTGTGATTTTTCCTCCCTTTGGATTTCCTCCAAATGCTACAAATCCTCCATTGATTCTTTTTAAATCCTTCAAACATTGTGGATTTCCAGTCATGTGCCTTGAGCATCTACTATCCACATGCCAGATAGATCCATGATTGGCCCTATGAATGCTCTGCACAAATAAAATCAGTTAGTAGCAGGAAGTACCCAGGCCATGCAGGTCTTGGGTACACCGTTCAAGTCATAATACTTAAACAGAGTTTGGTTCTTTTTGATTTCATCCAACTTAGATTTCTCTAATTTGTGTGATGAATACTTTGTAAGAACATGTGGTTTCCAACTGTTGTGATTAACAGTGGATACCTTTGAACAAACAGCTGGTGGAGTTGGTAAAACAGATGAATCAACTTGTGATTCCTTTTGATTTTCAGTTTGAAGAACAGTTTTACCTTCTCCAGAATCAGTTTGTTTTTGAATTTTCATCCAAGCCAAACCAGCAGTTTTTGGTTTTGCTAAAACAGTTTTGGAACTGTTAGTTGGTTTGGATGTAACAGTTTTAGAACTGTTTGCCAGTTTTGGCTTAACAGTTTTAGAACTGTTATTCTGTCTTTTGGGACTTTTGTTTTGAGTGCCATTGATCTGTGGGTTATAATAACAGTCTTGAACTAAATGATTAGATCTTCCACAAATGTAGCACTTTTTGGTTTTTACAATAGGTAAACCAGTTCTTTGTGACCAGAATTGGTTCCTATTTCTTTGATTTCCTCTAACAGCTGCAGATTGAGGAAACTTTTGGACACCATGTTTTTGACATGTGCATGCAGACACTTCAGTATGCCTTTTCTTAGATTTGGGTTTAGCCTGAGGTTTTGTAACTTCCTTCTTCTTCCTAGTATACACAACTTCACCAACTTTCTCCTTTCCTTTGGCTTTGGTACTAACAGTTGGGCTTTTTAGCTTAGAACTGTTTGGGTTCTTGTTGAAACTGTTAGTGTAAAGATGGGGACTGTTTGTAACAGTTGTGGAACTGCTAATAGAGTTAACAGTTTTTGAGGATTTTGGCTCATTGGTGAGGGGTTCAGTGGATGCTTTTACAAACACCACAGGTTGTAAAGATGATTTTGTGGGAATGGGCTCACACAGGATGTGATTTTCATATGGAATACCTTCATCCTTCTTCACAACTTCCTCATTATCTTCAACACTTACTACTGACACAACTTCATCTTCATAACTCTCAAACTTTGGATCAGCTGACTTAAGTTCATCTTCCAAAGGTTCATTAACATATCTGTCAGCTACCTCAGACATTGGAGTTATGTAGTTTTGGTTGTATGGAGGTGGGGTTTGTTTGTATCCTAGGCCAGTTTTCACCTTGTCTCTCACTTGAGATTGTAGCAGAGTCTCAAGCTTAAGGTTTGCAGCCCTGAACATTCCAAGATCAATGTCCACACCCTCCAATTTCTTTGTGAGTTCATTCACCTTGCTTTCTTTTTCAACTAACTTCTTTTTCAGACTATCAATCTCATCTTGAAACTGCTCTTTCTCCCACTTATGATATTTTCTATCATAGTCCATTTGCAGTTCATTAGCCTGATAGTCTTTAATTTTCTTTTCAAAATCTTCTATCACAGCAGTATACTCATACCTTCTCTCCTCCATTTTACTTAGAGCAGCACATACATTCTTATTGTGCTCTCTAAATCTCTTAACAATAGCTCTACATTCACCAGGACATAGTTTAGAAGATACCTGTATGTCCTCAGATTCTGGAGAATCCATCTTGATGGAGGAGTCAGTCAATGCCATCAAAGCTTTGTTGCTGGTAGCCTCCTCTGCTTGATCACTCCAATCAAATCCATGGCCTTCTTGTGAGACCAATGCTGAGGAGGTATGGTTCTGAGTTTGCCTCTGACCTTGATTCTGAACTTGTCCACCAGATTTGCATTCTCTTGCAAAGTGGCCAAGTTGTTGACATTTGAAGCATCTAACCTTTGACTTGTCAAATCCAGCCTTGCCATCAGCTCTGAAATTCATATTTTGCCTTCCAGTTCTTTTAATGAATCGCTTGGCTCTAACGGTAAGCATGGCCATCTGCCATTTGAGATCCATTTCCTCAAGATCATCAGGGTGCACTTGTTCAAGATCCTCATTGGTGAGGGTTGAATGAGCATGGCTGGCAAGAAAAGCTTCAAGAACTGCATCTGGAGTATTCATATCTAGTCCAACACCAGAACTAGTACCTGCACCACTATCAAGAGAGTTAGTTAATGAATGGTTTGATTCCATACCTGAGGAAGATAGGAGAGCAGCATTATGACTAGGGATAGCAGTTTTTCTTTTTCCCTCTATTTCTCCCTCAAACACTATCAAACTATTATAGAGGTCATCTAACTCTATGTCTTCAAGAGAATCCTTGGTTCTCCATTGTGCAGCAAACACAGTCCATTCATCACCTAGAGACCTAAGAAATTTTCTATTTATCTCATCTTGATCAAGCCTAACCTTAGCACTCTCCAGTTGACTCACCAGTTTGTAAAACCTATCAAAGATTTGGGTGATACTCTCATTCCCCCACTGGTGAAGTTCTCATAGGCTTGTTTAAGAAGATCTCTTTGGTTTCTCTTAGAACTAGCATTCCCAGCAAACCTCTTTTCCAGAGCATTCCAAAGTTCATGAGCATCATCAAATTTCTTGAATTGATGTTGATACTCATTGGGAATTGCAATCTGAAGGATGCTGAGGGCTTTCATCTCAATCATTCTACTTTTCTTTTCAGCATCTGTCTTTGGTGGTGGTTTCTTCTTTGGTTTTCCATTCTCATCCAGTTCAATGGTATTAGTAGGAACAGTTTCAATGATTTGCCAAACATCATAGTCCATTAGTTGGACATGCTGTTTAATTCTTAGTTTCCACATCTCAAAATCAGATGGTTTGAGCATGGGAACACGAATGTTGGACCCTGATCCACTGTTATCAGAAGAACCTCCCGAATCCATTGAAACAAATTGATTTAAAAAAAAACAGTTTGAAAAAAAAATAAAGCAAGGTAAAGCAAAGACCTTCAACTGGTGATCAAAGGAACCTTAATGATAAGGCTCTGATACCACTTGTCAGGATCGGATATATTATATCAAATAACAAGAACTAACTTTTAAATAATAAATCAGAGTAATATAAAAGTTAATCTTTAACTATGATCACAATCAACTAAGAAGTTGCGGAATCACACTTAATTGATTAAAGAAGGTTTTAAACAAAGATTAATTCAATCAAACAGTAGTTTTATTAACCAACCAGAATGATTACAAAAACAAACTTCACCCCCAATCTAACTTATTCTGTTAGACGAAGAACACAGACTGTTCTTAGGTTTCAACAAGAAACTTAGAGGCTAAAACACTTTCAGAAAAATAAATAACAATAAGAACAAATGCTTTGAATAATGAGATCAAGTCGTCGTCGTCAATTGATCATCTAATGAAGAATATATAGACTCTTGATCCTCCTTGAATTGTTGACAGTTAGGTAATCTTCTATCTTCTGAGATAATCTTGATAATCTTCAAAGTATTTCGAGATATCTTCTAAGATAGGATTTTCCAAATATAGCTCAACAGAAACTGTTTAATGAACACAACAGTTCTTTAGACTTCTAACAGTCTTCAGCTTCAAGGTCTTCTAACAGTGTTGACTTTGCCAACTAACAGTTCTGAACTTTTGAACTAACAGTTGTAAATCTTGCAGCAATTGTTAGTTACAACTGTTATCACCAAAACACTCTAACAGTTTTTACCTTTGCATGTTCAACAGTTTCAATAACTTAGCGAATTTCCCAACAGTGAACACGAGACATGGATTGATATATCAATCTCCAGATCGTTCACGATTATGTTACTCGATCTTGATTGGTGGTGACCAAAATTTAAGGACATATCTGATTCTCAATCAATATTCCTTTGCGCATGGCCATGCTTATTTTGGTGTCAGCGTCCAATCATCGAGGGGCCCAGGGATATCTCTCATATCAGAGGAACAAATTCCATTGACTGTACAACCCCATAGCGTGAACCTTATCTTACTTAACTATTCCCTTTATAGTAGCCAGTTACGAACTACGTTTTGAAATGGTTAAAGTAAGAAAGTGTCATGCTATAGCAATTCATACATCTCGGGTCGAAGGACGTAATGATATTATCCTTCCGAGTCACTCTATGACCATGATCCATGAAGTGAACTCGGGTGTGGGTCTTCCAGTTACTTGAAACTCCTTTCAAGCATAGGTTACTGTTGCGTTTGATGCATTCAATCCTTGATTAATTCCTAACCAACACCTAACCTCAGCCTTAATTCAAGCTTCCTTCCCTTGAAGAATGACTTGCTGTGGAAATTTAGAATGTATAAACATTCTGGGAAGTGGTTAAACATGCTAAGATGGAACACAGTAAAGACCAATGAAGGTAACCGCATCATGCGTATATATAGTCCCCACTATAAATCGATACAATCATCGGTTAGCAGTACTGCTTACCGTTCCCAAAGCTTATAAGTAAATCAAACATTTACTAAAACGATATTCGAGCCTAGTCATAAGCATTAAAAATGCTATTATACATAGTATGAAATTCATCACTAGTATTTGACAACGGCTTAATCATGGGATCATCTACACGATATCTCTTTGTACTCTTTTGTATTCTCTTATTAAACCACTTGCAAAGTGTTTATCAACTAGATCATACACAAGGTTATCATAGTCGTCATATCCTCAATGTTACCGAAGTCTATAATAGGATTAATGACACTTATGATCAGAGTCGTCATACTCTCAATGTAACGGGAGTTAACAATAGAATCACTGACACTCATGTTTATTAGAGTCGACATACCCTTAATGTTACCAAAGTACACAATAGGGTCAATGACACTCATTGAATCTCAATGTTGTATCTGCACCACATATTTGAATATTCTAAACTTCGATTAAAATCAACAGTTTCACAAGTTTAGATTTGCTTGCAGTAATAACTTACTCAAGACAACTCTATTTACGTCTAACATCAAGAACATACATCAGTATTTCTTGAATCTAAACTCCACTTGATTCCATATTCTCTATTTATACTCATAGGACAATAATTCCAACATTAGGTTGTAAAACAACACTAAATTAGAACATTATATTAATTGAGTATATTTTATTAGGAACACATGAAGCTCCCACTAAGCCCTGACAAGGGTATCTGGCTCAATCTATGCTTTCTAGAAAACTCATTCCTTTGACTTTCTCGCAATGCAAGTTTTGTTGACTTTAGTCATGGACATAACTTGGATATTATGGATATATTAGACCTCGGAACATGCTTCAAACATTTCCTCAACTTAATCCTGCGAAGGATCTTGGTCTTTTATTTCCATGTGAACATACTCGTTTTCCCAAAGTGACAACGATGTTTCACATAATCCAGACCTAATCTGGATATTATGGATGAATAAGACCCTCGGAAAGTGCCTTAAGCATTTCCTCAACTTAATCCTATGAAGGATACAGGTCTCTTACATCCAAGTGAACTAATCATGTTCCCGCAAGGTGACAACAATATTTCACTTTATCTAAGTTATCTTCAACATAACCATCAGAACATGTTTCCATATTTAAACAATATGAAACACTTTGTCTCTAGTCGGTATTTGAAGCTGTCCATCATTGCATATATGTTAATCCCTTCACCCTTCTCGGATTAAACCTTAGGTGTGGGATTAACCCAAGTCAAGTACTTGGACGCAGGAAATAGATTACATCTATATATACCATTCCCTTGTTTAATTCACTAGTGAACATAGGGTCCCACCATGTTTCCGATGAATGGTAACATCACAATGACTTACCATCAAGCTGCTGTTACTAAAATATGAAAACCTCATATCTAAACAGCCTTCTTGATTTCCATTAGAATTAAAGAAGCAATGGATATTGTCAGGTTTTACCAGCATCTCTATGCTGATTAAATGCTAGTGTCAACATCAGGTCTCTTATTTAAGTTTTACGTCCTTCACTGGAATGCTTTTGTAAATTGTCCTCTCCCTTTTGAGCTACCAAACATGGTTCCCATAAGTTCAAGAAACAATTATTCAAAACTCAGATGAACTACTTAAATATACAAGCATCAACTTATAATTCATCCATCTCCCACTAAATGTAGAATGGATAATTTTAAGTTATGAGATTGACAAGCAAAGGACTCTTTCTAGTCAAAATCTCATTTGATGCTTAAGTGACCATAATGTCGTGTTTTTAGATTGAGGACTTGGTTCATAAAATATTGTATACCAATCATATTGAATACATCTTTAAGGCCTGCCTTTTACCAGATCATCAACAAAGATATCCGGTTTTTCTTTAAAGTAACACCATGTACAAAATGTGTTTCTTAGAGAAAACGAAGTATGGGATAAACCCATAATTCATTTCATGTTAAAATCAATATAGATAATAGAAACTTAGCATCTTATCTAGATCTAAGAATCGATATCTATATGCCCTTATTGATTCCCAATTTTTTAAGGTTATTTCCGAACACCTCCAGGTTTCAGACACAAATCCCTTATCTAGTTAAACATTCTCCCAACTACTATCATAAAGATGGTGATGGAGAATTTCACTAGTGTCACTATACATGGCATACTTGAGCGGATTATCCACACAAGTGTGATCAAAATCCAGCAAGTCATAATCCTTCCTACCAATACTGGTGAAAGATTTCTTAATCATCCTAGTCCAATAAACAAGATTTGCATCTTTCATTTAGCCCGAAGCTAAACTTTTACAAAGATCCTAACCACATGGATCTAAGTGATGTAAATGTTGTTTACTTGGTCAAGTTTGATTATGCCATATACTTAATGTATCCAAACCACTTTTGGATCTAAGAATCAATTATTTCACGATTGCCTTATTACTTATAACGTGTCTTTATGTATGCAATGATATGGATAAGTTTTTGATAAAACATCTCAAAATAATTTTTCAAAATTGTTTCAATTCCAAGCAACATCCATCGTCATCAAATGTGTATTTGTGCACCAAAATGGCAAAAATAACACATAAACTTAGACATGGATAGAAAATGAAAGGAAACCATCATAATGAAAAAACTTTTAAACAAAATACAAGATAGAAAAATATCCATCATCTTCAAAAGAACATACAATAAAGCGAGTCTTGCCACGCAGGGCGTACATACAAAAGTAATAATTAATCCGGAATTAATGGCGAGACTAACACTCCCAATTCTCTTGAAGAAGACAATCAACAAAATTTCTTCTTCAGAGATCCGGTTCTTCAAGCTCTTCCTTCTTGCAACGAACATACCTACACTTTGTAACAAAAACAAATTTGTAACAAACATGAGTCATATAGCTCGGGTAAACAACCCAGCTTATTAAGGAATAACAATGAAGTGTAATCATGAATGTACCTCAAGTTGGAAAATTAACTCTCTCTTGTCTGAGAAGTTTTACATCCTCTCGGCACGGAGGGCAGGCATGACGGCCCCAATCCCCAAATCTACCGCAGAAGTAGCAAACCACCCCATGTTGAGTCTCTTTAGGCACATCATCAATGTCCATAGACTCCAAACTTGAAGCAAGCTTGGATACTCCAACTTCTTCATTCGATGGGATCGATTTCTTCTTCTTGGCTAAAAGTTGTTCCTTAGAACCATGAATAGGAGTGGATGAGGACGATTCATGCTTAGACATGTTAGATTCTACAACTTTCAACATTCCATGCAATTCATCTATGGATATTTCCTTTCCATGCATATGATAGTCCTCAACAAACTTTTCATATCATGTGGGCAGAGACTGAAGTATGAAGTTCACACCGAGCTCCCTCCCTATAGGAAAACCAAGCCTATCCATCTGGTCCATGTATGACTTCATCTTCAAAACATGGGCACTTACACTCCTGCCTTCCCGCATCTTACAACCGGTTAGACTTTTAACACACTCATAATGTTCTTGCCTAACTTGCTGTTGGAATACTTCCTTCAGCTTATTAATCATGTCATACACAGTCATGTGCTCAAATTGCTTTATCAGTTCCGAGCTCATACTTGATAACATGAGGCTAGGAACATCGTGCGTATCCCAAACACGCTTTTCATACGCGTATCGGATGGTCCATTCCTTATTGATAGCAGGTGGTTCAGGAAGGGGTTCCTCAAGGATGTGTAACTTAGACTCGGCACGTAGAACAATCCTCAATTGCCTAAGCCAGTCAACAAAGTTCATTCCCGTGAGTTTCTCCCTTTGTAGGAACATACGAAGTGAAAAGTTCGACGTATTGTGGGTTTGATTCGACATCCTATAATTAAAGAGAGTACGCGAATTAGTTAGTTTGATTTAATCCTCGTTAAAATAATTACCCATATTGTCTCGAAAAATATTTTAACAAGGGCTAAGAACCATATTTCACTCCAATCCATGACGGGGTTGCCACGGATCACTTCATGGAGCTATTTAGGCCGATAACCATCTTACCGATTGCAATCTCTATTGCAACTCTTAGACACTTGCGGGATCCTACGACAACCATCGTTCGTTTGGCATGTTTGATCCCTACTTGCACCAATTCCAAATTAAAATTCTTGGTTGACTCGTGCTAAGCTCGACAATCACTCAAGGATTTTAATTTGCAATTGTAAATCATCCGTCAAGACATACGGTAACAAATCCACCAAAGTTGGCTCGTGCTAAGCTCGACAACCAAAATTGTGAATTTGCCACACGCACCTTCCACACAGTTTTATGAGAGTTGGCTCGTGCTAAGCTCGACAACCAAAACCCATAAATCTAGATTCGGGTGGTATCGACTTACGGATGGCGCAAGATTTACGTTTTATGAATAACGGGCTTTTGTTTTCGGCTTGGTTACAGATTAACTTGTTTAGTGACAAAACCTATTTCCACTAGGTGAGTTAATCTTGTATGTGAGCGCGCGAGAGTTGCAAACCATTTTTACCAAATCTCTTGTGATTTTATTAATTTTCGAAAAATTGTCTAGCATGCGAATCCTAAGCAAACCATGCAAGAATAATATAAAATCACATCACACGCATTTTAAACGAAATAAATTGGTAACCCTTGCCATAAATCCTATGCGTTCTTCCCGTGAGCCAAAACGGGTAGAACGTGGTCAAACTAAGGGACAAAAGGACTCCGATGCGAGCTGCCACTAGAACCGCTATCTCCATTGGATTCCACCGGCTTCTATGGTCATCCTCCATCTCCTTTTGACTCCTTTTTGTGTGTCTTCATCCAAATGTACAAAACATACAATAGAAATTGAAATGGCGTACAAGCCACAAAATTTCCTATTTATCTATTACAAGTACACGGATGAATGAAATGGCATGCAAGCCACAATATTATTACATACCAAACTGAATTAATAAATATTACAGCCCATGTGATTAAAATCACCAAATGCATCCATCAACACACAAAATCAACCACAAGGTCAAAGGCAAGGTTTACCAATTTCAAATCTATCACATACAACCAAACAAAATGGTAACAAATTTACCAAGACAAAATCTGGAACAAATTTCCAGAATTACAAAATAGCCAAAAATACCCGAGACCAAAACTGTTTTTAACTTCAAAAACAAAATTTGTAGCTGTGCGTTAGCGCCTCTAAGTTTTATGGGTTAGCGCCGCTAACCCGAGGTCAGCGCCGCTAACCTTGTTCGAATAGAAAACAAATATTCCGATTTCGGGATTTTTCAAGCCACCAAGTGCAAATCTAACATAGAGGTGGCTCTGATACCACTGTTGGGATCTCGTGGGCACGCAGCGGAAGCGAATATACAACAAAAACAGCCCAAAGTACAAGCAATCAAAGCATAAAACCGAAATCCCAAACATGGACCAAACTCTATGTATAAAAAATGCAACTTGTAAAGGAAAGAGGTGTTATATCTTTCTCCTAAGCTCCAGAAAAATTGTTGACTCGTGATGGTGAAGCTCCAAGAGAGAAACACGGATCGACTAATGGGTAGTACCCCGGGAACACGTCCAACCACACGAGTTAGCGAGCCTTCGTGCTTCTTCACTATGAAAAGCACTCCGGGACAGCATCAAACCGAGAACAAGCTGGAGCAATCTCTCTTGAACTCTCACTTGGTCTTTGTAGCACCAAAGAAGAGTGTATATGTGTTAGAGAGAAAACTAAAATATGAAGAGCCAAGAAACAAATGAGCTCCTTATTCTTCTTTTCATATGCTTCCAGACTCAAATAACCCCACTTAAACCGGCCAAGTCTCGAGATATGGATACCCACATGCATTGGCTAGTTTAGGAGGTGGATTTGACAAATGGCACTGACAGGGTTAGCGGCGCTAACCATAAGTTAGTGGCGCTAACTCAGGATAGTTAGCGGCGCTAACGCGCCCTGTCAGCGATTTGACACAAAGTACATGCAGCCGTAGCGGCGCTAACCTCTAGGACTTAGCGGCGCTAACCCCTAATATTTAGCGGCGCTAACGCGGCCTGCGATGTCAACTTTTGTCTTTTGCCATTTTTGGTTCCTTAACTTAAGTTGTTGTCAAGTTAGACCCCGGTGTATGACCCAATAGGCGCATACATCATCAGCAGCGGTCCATATGGCGTACGTACATTAATGGGCATATTTCTAACACATACTAGAAGTAGTGTTCCTAGATAAGTGATATTAAACATCCTTTTGTTCGCGATATCCTTGTGAACACGAGACATGGATTTAGAATCAATCTCCAGATCGTTCACGATTATGTTTCTCGATTTTGATTGGTGGTGACCAAAATTTAAGGACATAGCTGATTATCAATCAATATTCCTTGTGCATGGCCATGCTAGTTTTGGTGTCAGCTCCTAATCGTCGAGGGGACCAGGGACATCTCTCAATTCAGAGGAACAAATTCCGTTGACTTTATAACCCCATAGCATGAATCTCTTCTTACTTGACTATCCCGTTTATAACAGCCAGTTACGAACTGTGTTTTGAGATAACCAAAGTAAGGAAGATTAATGCTATAGTAGTTCATACATCTCAGGTCGAAGGATGTAAGATTTTATCATCCCAAGTTACTCGTGACTATGATCCATGAAGTAAACTTGGGTGCGGGTCTTCCAGTCACTTGAAACTCCTTTCAACCACAGATTACTGTTGTGTTTCATGCATTCTATCCGTGAATAATGCATAACCAACACCTAACCTCACCCTTAATTCCGACTTCCTTCCCTTGAAGAATGACTGACTGTGGAAATTTAGAATGTATAAACATTCCGAGAAGTGGTTAAACATGCAAAGATGGAATACAGTAAAGTCTTATGAATGTAACCGTATCATACGTATATATAATCTCCATTATATATCGAAACAAGCATAAGTTACATTACTGTTTAAATGTTCCCAAATAATATATATATATATATATATATATATATATATATATATATATATATATATATATATATATATATATATATATATCAAACAAACTAAATACATAACTCAAGCCAAATTGCTAGCAAATCTAATACCTATCGCCTTGGTGTAAGAGTCATGAGCTGCTTGCGGTAACGGCTTAGTGTATGGATCCGCCAGATTTCCATCCGTCGGTACTCTGCTGATGACAACTTCTCCACTTTCAACTACATCACGTAGAAAGTGGTATTTGGGCAATATGTACCTGGTTCTTTTGTGAGCTCTTGGTTCCTTCGCTAAAGCAACCGCACCCTCATTGTCACAGAAGATCTCAATAGGGTCCGTAATGCTTGGAACCACACCTAAATCACGGATGAATTTATTCATCCACACGGCCTCCTTGGCAGCTACACTCGTCGCTATGTATTCTGACTCAGTAGTCGAATCAGCCACCATTATCCTGCTTCGCGCTCCTCCGGCTAACAGCACCACTGTTTAATAGGGACACGAACCCCGATTGTGATCGGCAGTCACCCAATCGGTTTGGAAGCTAGCGTCTGAGTAACCTTTTATTCTCCGCTCTTCTTCCCCACCATATACCAATAACATCTCTTTTGTACACCTCAGGTATTTGAGATTGTTCTTTACGGCCCTCCAATGAGGTTCTCTCGGGTTCGCCTGATATCTACTAGTCATGCTCAAAGCACATGACACATCAGGGCGGGTCCATAGCCTGGCGTACATGATCGAGGCCACAGCCGAAGCATATGGTACTCGCTTCATTACTTCTATCTCCTCTTTGGAGGTGGGACATTGAGCCTTGCTCAATGTCAAGCCATGAAACATAGGGAGGTTTCCTTTCTTGGATTCCTCCATTTTAAAGCGTCTTACGACCTTATCTATGTATGCACCTTGAGAAAGCCCGAGCAGCCTTCTAGATCTATCTCTATAGATCTTGATCCCCAGAATACAGCTCGCATCCCCTAGATCCTTCATTGAAAATCAACTCCCTAGCCAAGCTTTTACACTCCTTAGGCTTGGGATGTGATTTCCAATGAGTAGAATATCATCTACATATAGGACTAAGAACACAATTGTGCTCCCACTGGCCTTGACATATACGCAAGGTTCATCTTTACTCTTTGAAAATCCAAACTCTTTGATTTTCTTATCAAAGCAAAGATTCCAGCTCCGAGATGCTTGTTTAAGTCCATAAATGGACTTCTTAAGCTTGCAAACCTTGTTTGGATATTCCGGATGCTCAAAACCGCCAGGCTGTGTCATATACACCTCTTCATGAAGTTTCCCTTTAAGGAAAGGGGTCTTTACATCCATTTGCCAAATTTCATAATCATGAAATGCAGCAATGGCAAGTAGTATCCGGATTGACTTCAACATAGCCACTGGAGAAAAGGTTTCATCATAGTAAATTCCTTTCGTCTGAGTAAAACCCTTTGCCACCAGCAGGGCTTTGAAGGTATCCAAGGTTCCATCTATGCCGGGTTTCTTCTTGAAAACCCATTTACACCCAACGGGTTTCACCCCGGGTATAGGATCAACCAGTTCCCAAACCTGGTTATCCCTCATATATTGCAACTCGCTCTCTATTGCCTCCCTCCACTTAGCAGACTCAGGGCCTTCCATGGCTTCCTTGTAGTTGATGGGTTCATTATGATCCACCAACAACTCGTTGCCCTCAAATATGAGAAACCTAAATCTCTCTGGCTCATAACGAGTTATACTGGAACGCCTACGAGTAGACATTGCTAGAGTGTCGGGTACCGCAGCATCATGTTGCTCGGTATTTTGGCTAGTGCCAACCTCAAGTTCATTATCGGTCGACCCTTGATCTTCCTCAAGGTCAATTTCCTTACTACCATATTTGGATAGCATCTCCCTTTCAAGGAAGAATGCCCTTCGACCAAAAAATACCTTGTTCTCTGAAGGTTTATAAAATAAATATCCAACACCGGTAGGAGGATATCCGATAAAGTAACACCTTTCTGAGCGATGTTCAAGTTTGTCCTCGGCCTCGCGTCTCACGTAGGCTTGACAACCCCAAACTCATAGGTATGAAAGTGTCGGCTTCTTATCATCCCACATTTCATAAGGTGTTTTTGCAACTTTCTTGGTTGGTACGAGGTTAAGGATTCTTACCGCCGTTTCTAAGGCATATCCTCATAAACTAATAGGTAACTCCGTTCGACTCATCATAGACCTTACCATGTCTAGTAAAGTCTGATTCCTCCTCTCAGCGACCCCATTTAATTGTGGATTCCTTGGAGGTGTTAATGGTGAATTGATTCCACAATTCTTAAGATGATCGGTAAACTCGGTACTAAGGTACTCTCCACCTCTATCAGATCAGAGTACCTTAATCGTTTTGCCCAGTTGATTCTGAACTTCGTTCTGGAATGTGTTGAACACCTCAAAGGTTTCATTCTTGTCTTTAACAAGATAGACATATCCATACCAACTATAATCATCTATAAAGGTAACGAAATATCATGTTATATTCCTTGTGACATGCTTGAAAGGACCACATTCATCAGTATGCACTATATCTAACAAGTCCTTTCCCCTCTCACTTGTTCCCATGAATGGTGCTTTTATCATTTTGCCAATAAGCAAGATTCGCATACATCATTTGATCCTTGATCAAATGATTCCAAGATCCAATCCACTTGGAGCTTGGCGATGCGAGCCTTGTTTATGTGGCCAAGACAACTATGCCATAAGAAACATTTATCCAAACCATTTTTGGAATCAGAATTAATATTCATGATAGACCTTCTTGATTTAACGTATGCATTTGCCTCATATATGCCATGACATGGTAAAGCTTTAAAATTAGCAATATCATTTTTAAAGAAATTAATTGTACCATTTACAAAGTTAAAATCATAACCATCGTCATACAATTTGTGAAAAGAAATAATGTTTCTAGCCACATTGGGCGAATAGCATACACCCTTCAGGAGAATAACATGGCATGTCTTGAATGAAAGCTCTAAGTCTCATTTTTCTTCCACTGGAACAACTTCTGAGTTTCCCATGACAAGGTCCAGCTCTCCTTGCTCCAAGCTCCTACTTGCCTTTAGCACCTGCACCATATTACATATGTGAGTGCCACAGCCAGTATCCAATACCCAGCCTTTAGAAGTAGAAGTATGGTGGAGTTCTATCATGAACGTACCTGATGTCTCCGAGCCCGATATGCTCATTGCCTTGAGCTTGTTGAGTCCCTCCAGGTAGTTTGGGCAGCTTCGGCGGTAATGGCCCTTGCTCTAGCAACAGAAGCACTCCGCATCCTCCGGATTCTTGGCTTGGGGAAGTTTCCCCTTGCCCTAACCCTCAGAGGCTGGGCCAGGCTTGGCCTTGCCAACCTTTCCCTTACCCTTCATTTTCTGGGAAGGGGCGGCCTTCTTCTTCGTGATGCGGCCTTTCCGGATGGCGAGAACGGTGTTGGAGGAGGATGGCTTGTTTTTGGTCATGCTAGACTCAACAGTCTTCAACATACCATGAAGCTCCATTAAGGTCTTATCCATATTGTGCATATGATAACTCATTACGAATTGATCATATGTACTGGGCAGGGATTGGAGGATCAAATAAACCGCTATCTCCCTCCTATGGCGAAACCTAATTTCTCCATGCGCTCGATGTTTGCTTTCATACGCAACACATGCATGCTCACGTTCCCTCCTTCTTGCATCTTGCAAGCAAGGGTTGTGTTGAGGCACTCGTACCTTTCCTGCCTCGCCTGCTATTGGAACATGTCCTTCAGCTGCACGATCAAGTCGTAAGCACTTAGATGATCCATTTGCTTTTGCAAATCTTAATTCATAGTGCTCAACATAAGGCATGTGATTTCCTCAGTTTCCTTGAGGCGTTTATCATACGCCTCTCGGATTACCCTTGTTGCACTAGCAGGAGGTACCTCGCGTAGGGGTTCCTCAATGGTATGCAACTTTCCTTCATACCGCAAGACTAACCTCAGTTGTCTATGCCAGTCCATGAAGTTGCTACCATCGAGTTTCTCCTTTTCAAGAAAAACTCGAAGAGAAACGTTGGTGGTGTTGTTTGTTGCGCTTGTTGATGCCATCTAAAATTATGCAAAGTAGATTTAGTTAGTTTGATATGTTAATTTTGTTAAAACAATTTTACCCATAAGAATCATCTTAACAAGGCTAAGAACCATATTTCATCCCACTATGTGACGGGGTTACCGTGGATCACATAATGAAACTATTTAGGTCGGCAACCATTTTGCCAATTGCAATCTCTATCGCAATCCTTAGTGCCTTGCGGGACCCTTCGACATCCATTGGTCGTTTGTCATGTTTGATCCCTACTAGCACCAATTTTAAGCTTGAAATTTTGATTGACTCCTGCTAAGCTCGACAATCATTCAAAGTTTAAAATTTAAAATTGCAAATCGTTCGTCAAGACATACGATGTCAAAGCTACCAAGATTGGCTCGTGCTAAGCTCGACAACCAAACTCATAAGACTAGATTTGGGTGATATCGACTTACGGATAGTGCTTGATTTACATTTGTTGGGAAAATGGGCTTTTGTTTCAGGTTTGGTTTTAGATTAACTTGTTAGTGACAAATCCTATTTTCACTAGGTGGGTTAATCTTGTATGTGATCACGCGCGAGAGTAAACCATTTTTATCAAAACTTTTGTGATTTTATTAATATAATGAAAAATTATCTATCATGCAAAACCTACACAACCATGCATAGAATAATAAAATCACATCTTACGCATTATACAAAATAGTCGGTAACCCTTGCAAATAAACCTATGCGTTTATCCCGTGAGCCAAAACGGGAAGAACTTGGTCAAACTACGGGACAAAACATCTTGATGCAAGCTCTCACTAAAACTACCATCTCTTTTGGACTTCATTTGCTTGTAATGGCATTAAAGCTCCATCTTGTCTTGCCTCTACATGTCTCTTCATTCCTCCATCATACAAATTACATACAATAGAAAATAAATGGCATACAAGCCACAAATCTTCCTATTTATCTAATACTAGTACATGGATGAATGAAATGGCATACAAGCCACAAAATTATTACAATTAAACGGAATTTAATAAATTTACAGCCCCTGATGTGGATAAAAACCACCCAATGCATGCACAACACAAAAACAACCAAATAGGCCAAGGCAAGGTTACCAACTCAAATTATCACATACAACCAAACAAAACACATCACTACTGCAACAACATACAAGGACCCATGGAACAAATTTCTAGAAGGTCAAAAGTCCAAAAATCCCGAGACCAAAACTGTTTTAATCTAAAATTTATGAAAATAATTTTCTAGTGGCGTTAGCGCCGCTAAAGATAACGAAGTAACGCCGCGATCTTAAGCGTAACGGCGCTAACCCAAACGGCAGAAAACAAACATTTTGATTTCGGGTTTTTCAGACCACCATGTGCTATTCTAACATAGAGGTGGCTCTGATACCACTATTGGGATTATCAAAACACGCAAAGGAAGCAAGTACATCAACAAAGGCATAAAAGGTGTTCAAACATGAAATCCCCAAAGTGGATCATCTCTATGTAAACAAAATAGCAACATGAAAAGGAGTACAGAAGGTTATACCTTTCTTCTTAGCTCGAGAAAACAACTTGATGACTGTTGTTGGTGGTGTAGATGCAAGACAAGTCTCCTTCTCCTCGCTCGAAATCAAAGCCCAGGCACACGTCCTACAAGTTGTGCTAGCAACCTTGTATGATACTTTCTTCCAGAAATATCACTCAAGAACAGCAAGAAAAAGGTTTCTGGAACTCGAGTTTACTCACAAAATCACCAAATACTAGGTGTCAAGTAAGAGAGTGTTAAAGATGTAAAAGTGAAGTAGCCTATTTTGGAAGTGTCTCAAGAGAGATCCCAAGTCAAGGAGTTAGAGTCTTTTTAAAGACCTCTAAGAGACCCTGGAGTTCCTCTTTGGTCGGCCAAATGCAATGATCAACTTAATATCCATTGGCCAAGCTTAGAGGTGATCTTGACATAAAGTCCATGCAGCTGTAGCGCCGCTACCAAAAGGTTAGCGCCGCTAAAGTCCTAACTTGTAGCAGCGCGATCGCGACCTGCCATGATATGACATAAAGCACATGCAGCCGTAGCGGCGCTAACCACTAATAGTTAGCGACGCTAACCCGTTATGTTTAGCGGCGCTATCGCGGCCTGCATTGCTAACTTTCACTTTTGTCATCTTTGGTCCCTCAACCTTATTTCCTGTCATGTTAGACCCCGGTGTGTGACCCAATTAGTCCCATGCATCATAACATATATTATCGGGTAGATTCTAACAGATCGGTGCACGAGTTATGACTGTTGGATATGCCCACTGACGCACGTACACCATGAGGATCACTGCCAATATAGTATGGGCCTATTTGGTCACACGCCGAGGATCAATCCTGACAGCAATGAAAGATGAGGGACTAAAAGTGTCAAAGAGGAAAGGTTGGTATGCAGGAGATTTACGCGACGCGGCTTTTGTTAGGGTACGTGACGCGGGGATTGGTTTGGGGTTTTATGCTGGTCTAGCTTACGCGGCGCGGAATCTGTCTGACATCATGCAACTTTTGTCTCCACCTCCCCTTTTGACCAATGCATGGTCTAGGTTTTTGGAAAAGCAAGTTGCCGGTGATGGGGAGTTTAAGTGGCATATTTTGGTCTTTATTTGGTAGATCTCTTGTTTTCTCTTCACACACTTGGATAATACTTTCACCTACATGGCAATTAGAGAACTTTTCTTCATATGAGAGTGCATGTGAGGTTTTAGTCCAGAAAAGGAAGGGAATTGCTTTCCTTGTGATGGATTCAAGTCTTTGATGTTCATCCAAGCTTGCTAGTACAAGTGGACTGTGGAAACCCGGGGTGGATCAACAACAGAGAGGAGTTTATTTGAGCTTCTTGGTCATCCTCTTCATTCCTCACTTTGCTCCAGTAAATCTACAAGGGTATAATCTCTCTTTCCTTCCTTTTACATGTTGCAAATATTAGATATAGAACTTGGTCCATGGTTTGGGGTTTTATGCTTTATTTACTTGTACATTGTGTTTTGTTTATTGTACTCTTTGCTTCCGCTGTGTACATAGAACCCCAACAGTGGTATCAGAGCCACCTCTATACTATCTTTGCATATGGAGCAACCATCGGGAGTGTATGGAGTGACGTCTTGTCGATCACAAATCCGGGAGTCCCAATGGAGTGCCATTTATTTCCTTTTCTATAGATGACGTTGACTAGTATCAACAACACCAACTTTTTGTTACGTATGTTTCTTGAGAAGGAGAAACTCGATGGGAGTAACTTTATGGATTGGTCTAGGCAATTGCGGATTGTCCTACAACATGAAGACAAGTTACACACCATTGAGGAACCCCTTCCGGAAGCCCCTGCTACCAACACAAGTAGGACCATTCTTGATGCGTATGACAAACCCGTCAAGGACACCAACGAGGTCTCTTGCCTCATGTTAAGCATGATGATCCCCAACTTGCAAAAGCAATTAGAGGATCTAAGTGCATACGAGATGATGCTTGAGTTGAAGGACATATTCCAACAACAAGCGAGGCAAGAACGGTATGGGTGTTTAAATGAACTACTTGGTTACCGGCTGCAGGATGGTGAGAGCGTAAGCGTTCACGTGCTTAAGATGAAAGCACTTGTGGAGCGTTTGGAGAGGTTAGGATTTAACATTGAAAGGGAAATGGTGGTAGATATTGTTCTCCGATCACTTCCACCATCGTATGAGAAATTCATTGTGAATTATATGCATGGTATAGATAAATCCTTGATGGAGCTTCATGGCATGCTGAAGACTCTTGAGTCTAACATGGCCAAAAGTGAGCTCACCTCGTCCACACTTGCTAAAGCTAATAAGAAGCGAACAACCTCAAGAGGAAAGCTTGCTCTTACTAAGCTAACTATGATCATGGAGTCGGAGGGCAATGAGATTGTGCCTCAAAGTGAAACTCCTAATGGGGAAGTTTTCTACTTATGTGGAAAGAAAGGAAATTGGTGCCGCCACGCCTGCCCTAAGTGCCTGGATGAGCTAAGGATGCACAAGATGAGAAATATTGGCTCCAAATTTTTGGATACTAGCTACAACACTCACGTTTGTAACAAATTTGTTTGTTGCAAAGTGCAGGTGTTAGTAAGAAGTAGAAGCTGTAGAGAGCTGGATTTCATAGCGGGAAACAAGATGGTTGTCCCTATTTGAAAAACGATTGGAAGACGGGATCTTGCCACTCCTTCCAGCTAGTCTATTACTTCACTAGATCTATGTTTTACGCCCTGTGTGGCTAGAAACAATGTATCTTCTATGCCTTTGATAACGATGGATAAACTTCTTTTATTTTGTGGTGATTTGTTTCAAAGTTTATCCATGTTGTGGCATTTATTATAAGCATTTGCTTATGAAGTAATAGAATGATCGTGAATGGTTTGTACATGTTACTCTTATTATTATAGTCAATTTAACCATATAAAGAAGACTTGCATCACCAAGCTCCATGTGGTTAGGAACTTGGATCTTTTGTTCTAGGATCAATTGATGTTTGCAAATCTTATTTATTAGGCTAAAATGACTCAAACCTCCTTCACTTCTGTATGTGAGAGGAATGAAGGCTTGTTGGATTTCGTTCACACTTTTGTGTGTAGACCGTTCAAGCAAAACCTAAAGAGTAACACTGGATACTTTGTTACCTTACCAGTGAAGGTAAAAGGATGAATATGTTTAACTTGTTAGACACTCGTCTGAAGCCTTGAGAAGTGTTCAAGACACATCCGCGACAAATACATGACTAAGAGGGAAAAAGACTATAATACTTAAATCTAATGGAGATGTTGAGAATGTAGTTCTGAGTTCTGTGGCCATCATAAGAATTATGGTTTTGTCTCATAAATCAATCCTCCTAGGACATATTGTTATATGGGTCGCCAAGCGGAGGAATCGGACATTCTAGTTATGGTTCGATTGTGATGGGTTTGATATAAGTACCCTATTGTTTGGGGAGTACTTTGAAAGTGGCACCTTAGTCATACCAACAAAGATGGTTAAGTACGCACCTTAGTCGATGATACTAGAAATTATGTCTTTGCTAGTCCATCACAAAGTCCGAATTCCTCAACCTGCGTTTAGGGTGAGTTGGAGGAACACGGAATCTAGAGGTGCTACTCCATTAGATATCCTGTTGTGGCCATGGAATATTTGAACAAGAAGTATGTTGTTCAAAAGGAAAAAGTTTCACATATCCGCGGGTGCCAGTGGGAGTAAAGTTTACCTTGAATAGAAGAACCTGATGTTGGCACTAGTACTCAATTATGATTGAAACTCAGCATGGCTATGCTGGAGGACCTGACATTAAATCATTACCTCTTTAAGCTTGGTAATAGTTGTCATAAGGCCAGAAAGATATAGTTTTATATCTGAGGGAGACAACTTAATGATGTTTACATCAAACTACCAAAACCAAAGTGGGCCTAGAGTCCGCTAGAAGGAAAGAGGCAATGAAAATGAGATGCGATCCATGTGGGATATCCAAGTATTGGACTTGGTTGAACCAACCCTTGGGTTGAAACCCGAAGGGTGAAAATGGTTCTTTATAGAAAGAGACCAAAATGGATAAGTTTACAACTTCGAATACCGACTGATAGGAACGATATATGATTTACCATGTGGAAGGTATCATATGAAGACTTTCTCTCAGTGGTTATGTCGAATACTAAGTTTGTAGACAACTTCGAATACCGACTAGTAGGAGATAGTTTCATGATGATTGACCATGAGGATGGTATCATCTAGAAATTCTCTACCGGTGGTTATGTTGAAGTAAACTCGGATACTTGTGATTTTAGTGCCTTTTTCATGGCTATGACAATTTAATGCAAAGACCACATTCCTTAATAGGAATTTTTCTGAGGAAGTGTTCACAACACTATCCGATGGTCTGTTACATTAAGTGTATTCTTGTAAAGTCTACAAGCATAAGGAGTCCCATGATGGACTTAGATAAGCATCTCAAGGTTACAATCTTTGCTTTGATATGAAAATCAATTGTTTGAGTTTTTCAATAAGCAAGGATTAAACATTAATGAATGTAAGGGCTAGTGGGAGCGTTGTTGTAATTCTATATTTGCAACGTAATGGAGATAATTTCCTTAACTTGTGTTGTTCAGAAGATGAGGAAAGGAATTATGTATCCATAACGTCTATAGAATATACAAAACCTGTTTATGAGATCAAGAAATATTCAGATATGTTCTTGCTACTCTATTATGAAAGAAGCAAGAGTAAATTGTTACTATAGTGTTGGCTTCTTGTAGGACCGTGGGGGGTTCTAAACTAACACCCTAATGCTAGGACTGATCTAGGATGAGAAATAGTGCGGAATATCTATTTCCCAAACCTCCTAAGGATTCAAAGATCTGCTTAGGTGTCCGGCACACAGTAATCACGAAGAACACACAGAGAAAGACGAAGAACAACACTAAGAACTCACACAGAATGCTTAAGGCTGCCCTTGGATACGAAATTAACACTAAGTTTACGGTTTTTCAAAGGTATCTCTGATTTCGAAGGCTTATGAAGGATTAGATCTGATTATAGACGATTACCCGCGCTAATACGCGGTTAAGGAGTTTTTATACGTATAGAAAACGCGTATTTGAGTGTACCACGTCATTTCCTTAATTAACCTACACTACGCACGTAATGCTCTGCAATTCGTACGTAGTTAATCCAGTTCGCACGTACCGGGTGTTTTAATGATATTCAATTAAACTTTAATTATCTACTTCACTACGCACGTAGTGAGATCCACTACGTACGTGGTGACCTTCACTTATACTTAAACTTCCAAACACAAATCAACACATGACTAAGTACTTGTAGGCTTAAAACAAATATAAGTAAACACTTAGATTATATAAACATGAAAACTATTAATCAAAACACATTTGAATTAACATTTCAAGTAAACATTTATATATTCGATTGATAAGAACTAGGGATTTACAATTATGCACCAACAAACTCCCCCTAAGACCTAGTTCTATCAACAAAAATTGCACTAAGCAAAAATGACATGACTCTCTATCCTTCACAATGTAGTAGACTTGATTTCCTGCGATCCGGCATAGATGTCAAATGCAAAACAAACACGAACGACTTTTTGAAATTGCAACACCAAATCCATATACTGATCCTTGTACAAGATTGGATTGTAATACAAAACTGTGATGTCGTTCTTTCCAAAATTCTTCATCCACATAGGATCGAACACTCTAATCGTTTCCCCTCCAGAAAGTTCATCATCCAATACAATCACTGCCTCAGTTGTCTTCTCGTTGAAATACCACCATTTAAACCTTGCACTCCAATCTGTAGGCATTGTTTTCAACGGTAACTTCTTCATACACTGAAGAGCTTTGCAATTTAACACTTTGAGCTTCCTCCCTGTCAACGGATCAATTTTTGTTGGATGGCTTTTGACACCTGGCACATATGGCTTTAAGTTTTTCCATCCAAACCGAGCCTCACGCTTTACCAATGTCTCAAACCATTTGGCCATACCTTGATCTTCACAATCCAAAAGGGGCAGACGAGCAAGTTGTCTAATATCATAAAATGGCAATGTCTGTATATCATTTGCTCTCTGGAAATATTCAACTCCCCTTTCCCTTTTAATTGCATAAACATTGAATTCAGGGATATAGCACCAACCAACTATAGCACCATGAGTCTTCTTGCCCAGTGCTTTATAAAACTTGGTATACTCCGGTGAGCTTACAGACTTTTTTTCTTTGTCTGCCTGGCGTTCCAGAAACCGTAGATATTTCTTTCTTCTAGCTTCTCTTTCCTCTTGCTTAGATTTTCTATCACCCAGATATTTTTCTAAGTCAAAGTCAACATTTTCTTGTTCTCTAACTTCAGCTCTTCTGTTGATTTCCTCAGCGTTAGCAGTTTTGAAGACATCAGTAAGATCAGGCAGGTCATCATCTGTTTGTTGGCTTGGGTAGTGTTGATCAGTCTCATCCTCAATTTCTACCTCATCGGTGTCAAAAATTGGTTCTTTCTCAGCTTCCGATTGAGGCACAGAGCTTTGATCATCCTCATCTATTATCACGTTTTCGATTGGAATCTGCAATAGTTTAGCAATTTGTTCCCTAGACAGGAATGGAAGAATTTCTCCTTCCTCAGCTTCATACTCCTCTTGAGATACAATCTGACCTTGTACACTGAGTAGTCTGGAAGATTGAGGAATCTCAGCTTTCAATGGCTGAACAGTCAATGGATCTTCACACAGAAGTAGAAAAGACCATAAACATATGTAAGTCAAATAAACAAACATTTCATTTCAAGATAAACATTCAAATACACATGATTGTTTCAACCCTTTACATGATAACTAAATAATTACAAAATCACATAGACTAAGAGTCAACCTTCTTTATCTCCAGAATATGCCCCAGCAGGTTCAGACTCAGCAAATTCTTTCAATTTTAGCACCTCTTCATCTTGTTTCTCCACGTGTGCCTTTAACCTCTTGAACTCTTGAGTATACTCAATCAGAATCCTTTCCATTGTCTCATTTTTCTTCTCCAACTCAACCATCTTTACCTCTCTCTCTGCATCTTTCTTCAACAGGTTCTCAATCTGCAAATCCTTCTCAACCATTTTCCTCTTCACCTCCTCAAGCTCTAACTTTCTTTCTTTCTCATCCTTGATCATATCCAGAACGTAGCTTTGAAGCTTGCTCAGGCTTTCTTCAACAAAAATATTTGGTATCTGAGAGCCAGTCTGAGATGATCCTGCAGCACCTTGAGCAGCGGTTGAAGCTGGATCAACTGTTGCTGTAGAGGATCTGATAGTGATTTCAGCAGATGCTACCAGAGGCTTGAACTTATAAACCTTATTTTTCTTTTTCTCTGGCTCATCAATTGCAGCCTTTTCCTTCCTTTTCCTTGTTTGCTCATCCTCATCATCCTCAAAGAAATCATCAACGTTCATCTCATCTAACTCGGTGGGGATAGCCTCTCCCCCGGTGGGATCATGAGCCTCTTGGCTCTGGACTTCTGGCTCCTCGTCCTCATCATCAGAAACAATCTCAATATTCTCAACCTGAGATTCAGAACCCTCATTTCTCCACACCAAAAGAGATAAGAACACACCAAAAATCTTTTTGTATTTTTCTGATTATAAAGAAAATGAAAATGCAGACTGTTAACAAATTAAACCCTAAACACTAAAGAGATTTGCAAAAATTAAATTACTGAAATTAAATCTTTTTGTGAGAAGGTTCCAAGATGGAGTCAGTACCAGCACGTCTATACTTAGTTATCATTCATTTTAGAACCTTAGGCACAAACATACTCCCTCAATTTATGTCTGTCAATCTAACTTTCCTCAGATAATAACAGATTTAATTTCAACATTTTCTGATTATCCAGAACTGAGTACATGGTTAAGACTATCTCTTTTAAAATCTCACAGTGTTTTGACTCACTCAGAAGGTTGCACAACTTGAATACCCAACCACCATGCTTATGTGCTTTGTGATTTTGTCAACGCATTTTATGCTCTTTGACATGGAGGTCAATTTTTCACCTCTTTTGATAATTTATGTTGAGCTTTTGTCACTGCATTTTATGTTGTTTGACATGGAGGTCAATTTTTCACCTCTTTTGATAATTTCTGTTGAGCTTTTGTCACTGCATTTTATGCTCTTTGACAATTCAACACTAATAGATCAATGTATCTATTTCTTTTGACATCTCAGATTGGGGTCAATTTTTCACCCTCTTTTTACATTTTGCTCATTGTCATCTAACACATTTGGCATGGTAACAGGTGTGTGCACCAGACTAAGTTAGTCTCAACTGTTATTGACTTGTAGACTTGGAATGTCTCGATAGTTTGAATCTTTGATGTATTTCCACAAGCATAACCACTTATCAACCTAGACTCTCATCATATGCCTTACATGCCTTCTGTTTCTTATCTGATTTGACTCAAATTTTCAGACAGTTTTCTCAAGAATATGTACATGCCTTCAGTCCTAATTTTACTAGACATACTTTGTATTGAAAGCCAGTGTACCATCATTTTCCATTTGAGTTGGATCAACTTCTCATTATAGTTTTTCTGATTTTTTTGTATTTTCTATGTTTTTCTGATTTTTTTGTATTTTCTATGTTTTTCTGATTTTTTTGTATTTTCTATATTGCACCTATCTCCCCCTAAAATACGAAAAGAAATAAATACCAAGAATAGAGACACACAGACACAGAAAATAAACACACAGAAAATAGACACACAGGCACAAATACGAGAAATGCATTAAGTTACATCATCAGAGACGAGCTCACACTTGGTTTTCATCCCATTTTCATTCACTAAGAACAAAAACCTGGGTTTATCAAATGCCTTTGTATACAGGTCTGCCTTGGTATCTGATGGCACCCTGCACAAAGAGTAAAAAGTTAGTTAGCATTAGGAACCCAAGCCCGAATGGTCATGCGTTTCCCATCTTCTCCAACAATTAGCATCATAATCCAAATACCAGTAGCTTTGAAGTCTGCATTGGTATCTGAACTATTTGACATTTTAGATTCGGGTTTATTGGTCCATTTTAGGTCTTGACGGGGAGAAGCCTTGTGATACACACTAGAAGCATTAATCACCTTATGGAGTGGCTCTTTCCCTTTTTTACAAACCTCGGGACTTTTGGGTTTAACAAAAGTTTCCCCAACAGTCCTCTTGATCTGAATAGGTTGAGTTGATCTTTGATTATTTTGATTAAACATTTTGTTCCTTTGAAAATATTTAGAAAAAAAATCAACTTTCCCATTGCAGCTCTGTTGTTGCTGATCACAGTCATAACTGAGATGACCAGGTCTCCTACAAACATAGCAAATCCTGTTTGACTGGTGTTTTGCAGGATTATGTGGCACTTTCTGATCAACTGACATTTTGGCTCAACTCCTAGACCACGTTGTTTAGGCAGGATTTTAACTTCCTCATAAGGACGGGTTGCAGGAGACTTTGCACCCTCCTTTCCTATTGTTCTGAGTGCTGCTTGGACATTTTGCATTAAAGTGCCTTGTCCAGTGAAATTGCCTAAAAGTTTTCTCATTCCAGGTTCAGGCATTTCTTCTTGTTTAACCTCTTTCATCTGAGGCTCACTAACTACCCCCTTCATTTTTAAATCAGGTTTTGAGGTTGAAGCAGAAGATTCATCAACCTTAGGAGGAAGTGAGTCAGCTTCAGAGAAGACATCTGTTTTCACCAGTTGATTTAACACTTGTGGTGGACATTTGGTATACTGCTTTTTGTCGTTTTCTAAATCGGAACCTTGAGGTCTTCCGTCGATTATGTGCTCAAATAGGTAAGATGAAGTTGAATAACTTTTAAGTTTCTGGTTTAGAGTTTCATAATCTACCTTAGAGCTAGCAAGATCCCGTTTCAGAGTGTCTATTTGATTGATGTAAAAAACTATAGCATCCTGCTTATTTAACAAAGCTGCCTCTAGTTCTCTAATCTGCCTATTTTGACTTTCAATTTTGTCTTTTAAAGTCTTTTCTCTTCCTTTAATAAGTGTGTTCTCATGCAGTTTAGAGGTAAGCTCAGCAACTTGAGATTTCAGAGATACTATGTTTTGTACATAATCATTGCACGAAGCACAGGGAAGGCTAGAAATGTTACTTACCTTTGAGTCAGCTTGACCAGTCATGCACGCCTTAGGATCTTCAGATTGAGATTGAACAGTCACTGGCGTTGGTTCGGCAGCTGGCACTAAAACTGGTTTGTCAGCAGGTATTACTGAGTCTTCCTTACTAGCAAAAAATTCATCATCAGCCTCCTGGACACTATCTGCTTCATATTGTGACTCATCATTCAGTTCTTGAACACTGGCCAAGTTGGTCTCTGCAACCTCAAAAGCATCATCATCTTTAAAATGCACACACCAATCAATCCCCTCATCCTTTTGGACAACCGTCATTGCCTTGGTTGAACTTTCAGGAGATGCTTCTGTTTTCTTATGGGATGTACGGAAAGGGTACTTAGGTCCTGCGTTCTTTGGTTTGTCACACTCTCTAGCAAAATGACCCTTTTCACCACAGTTGTAGCACGTGACAGCTGATTTATCAAAACCCAACTTGGTATCTTTGGTTGCTGTCAGCTCTATCCCGGTTCTCTTCACCAGTGCCTTGGCTCTACTTACCAGATTAGCATAGGACCATAGAATGTCTTGCCTTTCCATCTCATCATTGTCTATCTGGTCATAATCTTCCTGGGTCAGATATGCATTTCCAATATTACCCTTCAGCAGATCATCGTAGGAAGAGACCAAAGCACTAAGCATCCCCATATGCTCCTTTACTTCTTCAGTGTTGCCATGTTTGAAATGTTCCGTGTTTAAAGCTGGCACAGACTTTTTGCTTGAAGGAGCAGAGTATGGTGGTCCATTTGAGGTTTCAGGAGCAGACTTATTTAAGGTACTGACATTAGAGGTAAAAGCTGTCTGCAATGGAGCATTTGATGAAGTGGCTGGAGAAGCAATGGGTCCAGTAAAGTATAACGAGGGATTTTGAACATAGCTGCTCAATCTGTCTAGGTTTTGCTCCTCCTGTTCATGCTCTTTCAACTTAGTTATGAAATCATTCAGATCCATGCCTTCAAAGCCTTCACCATTCTTCAGAATCATAATAAATGGCCTCCAGCTCTTGGGTAGTGCCTTGGATAAAGTCTCTACTTGTTGTCTTTCAGTAACCTGCACAACCAGACTGTCCAATTAACTAAGAAGGTGGTTGTATCATTTGATCAGATAGGGAAGCTTTTCATTTACGTATGCTGTGAAGTGATCAAACTCTTTTCTCAGTTGAGAGGCTTTGAGCTCCTTCAGAGATGCATTCCCTTCGTTCCTCTTTTGCAGCGCATTCCACAAAGAATGTGAAGTTCTATACCGTCTGAACTGATGAAAGATCTCATTTGGAATGGCTTGAATCAGGTAAGAATAAGCTTTCTTTTCAGCATCGTATGCTTTCCTCTGAACATCACTCATCATGTCATAAGGAACTTCAATATTCCCTTCACCCTTAGGAATTAAATAATCAGCAGATATAGCCTTGTGCAGTCGCGGATCAATTCCATCAATAAAAATCTCAAAACGTGGTTTCCAGAATGGGTAGTCTTCCATGGTTAAAAGTCGAGGTACTTTGTTAATTCCTCCTTGTTCATTATCCTTTATTAGGTTACTTAAAGCAGTTATAGTTTGTTTGGCAGCCATTGCACTCATGTCAGACATTATGAATAAGACCTAAAACAAACATAAGCACTACGCACGAAGTGAGGATAACATGTATGGATTGAACGCACTACGCACGGAATGAAAAAACTTTCAAACAGACTCAGGTACGTACGGAATGGATACCTAGTACGCACGAAATTGATTTACTACGTACGTAATGAATAACTTATTTTTCAAGAAACGAGTCAACACTAAGAATCAATATGTGCGGAGTGTAGGTCACTACGCACGTGATGAATACGCACCACCCACGGACAGAACACGGGTTATGGAAAATTCTAGAACACGAAGGACAGACTACGCACGGACTGCTGAGATATACGTACGTAATGCGAGACACGACGCACGTGTAAACTTCAACGATTAGGAACTAATTTACGTAAAAACACAAATCTTTTAACGCAAAAACAACCTTATTTCGACTAAACGTACGATAAAATACCGAGAAAACGACAAAACTAACAATCCTGAAAGACCAAAACGACACCTAGATCACGAAACCTAAGAAAAAATGATCAATCAAAGCACAAGGCTCTGATACCACTTTGTAGGACCGTGGGGGGTTCTAAACTAACACCCTAATGCTAGGACAGATCTAAGATGAGAAATAGTGCGGAATATCTATTTCCCAAACCTCCTAAGGATTCAAAGATCTGCTTAGGTGTCCGTCACACAGTAATCACGAAGAACACACAGAGAAAGACGAAGAACAACACTAAGAAGTCACACGGAATGCTTAAGGCTGCCCTTGGATACGAAATTAACACTAAGTTTACGTTTTTTTCGAAGTTATCTCTGATTTCGAAGGCTTATGAAGGATTATATCTGATTATAGACGATTACCGGCTATTACCCGTGCTAATACGCGGTTAAGGAGTTTTTATACGTATAGAAAACGCGTATTTGAGTGTAACACGTCATTTCCTTAATTAACCTACACTACGCACGTAATGCTCTGCAATTCGTACGTAGTTAATCCAGTACGCACGTACCGGGTGTTTTAATGATATTCAATTAAACTTTAATTATCTACTTCACTACGCACGTAGTGAGATCCACTACGCACGTGGTGACCTTCACTTATACTTAAACTTCCAAACACAAATCAACACATGACTAAGTACTTGTAGGCTTAAAACAAATATAAGTAAACACTTAGATTATATAAACATGAAAACTATTAATCAAAACACATTTGAATAAACCTTTCAAGTAAACATTTATATATTCGATTGATAAGAACTAGGGATTTACAATTATGCACCAACACTTCTAAATAGAACGGGATAACTACCGATATCAATCGGAGTTAATGATCCTACAAATATGGTGTTGTTGATCAAAATGGTTCTTGAAGAATCATTGACCCTATTGGGTTCTTCTGAGACAATGAGGGTATGATGGCTTTCATATAAGAACCAAAATCCCAAGCAACAGTTACCTTATTGGGCCTTTTGGAGACAATGAAGGTATGATGGCTTGGAGTTCGAGCTACATTTACCTTATTGGGTTCTTCTGAAATAATGAAGGTAAAATGGCTTGAACGAATGATCATTATCTTGCCAACGCATACTTTATGAGTGATCAGTTGAGGAAGAGATATGGTCACTGGCAGGGAACATACGGATAGCTTTATGGCGGATCCGTTAACTAAGCTGTTGTTACAGGCTAGTGATGATTTTCATACTAGGCCTAGGTGAACAATGCTTGAGTTTGTTTTAGTTGTATGTTTGATATATATATATATACATTATCTTAGGGAACATTAAGTAGTATTGTACTTCATACTATATTGATTATTAAATGTGATTTAATAATACGCCGAGGGCGGATATTTTATGAATCCTTCCTGTATTCCATCTTAGCATGTTTAACACTTCCCAGAATGCCTTTTCAATCTAAATGTCCACAGCCGGTCATTCTTCAAGGGGAGGAAGTTTGAGATAAGGCTGAAGAAAATGGCTGGTCGCTATCTAATAATGGATTAGATAAAAGAGACGCAACATTTCGCCTGTGCTTGCAATGGTCAAGTGACTTCATGGTTTCTGTCACGAGTAAGTCAGGATGATAATATCATTTTGTCCTTAGACTGGAGATACATGTGTTCCAAAGCATGGACCAGCTTTGCTTTGATTGCTTTCAAACGCATTTCATAACTAGCTGTTATAAAGGGAGCTTTTAGGTAAAGTATGTTGTATGTGGCGGAGCAATGTAGTCGAATGGATTCGTTCCTCTAGTTTTAGAGTGATATCCTTGGGCCCCTCTATGATTAAGCGCTGACGTAAAATGCATGGCCATGCTCAAGTTGCGATGATATTTGATCGATTGCAACTAGATTTTGGGTCACCATCAATCGAGATCGAGAAACATAATCGTGAACGATATGGAGATTGACATTTAACCATGTCTCGTGTTCACATTGATATCGCGAACGAAGGGGTGAATGATCACTTATCTATAGGACCATTTCGTTTTGGATTTAGTTTTTGTTCTTAGTGACAAAACCCATGCTTGTTGGGGGCAGAGATGCCTTACTAGAGGCCGCTCTTTGTCTGTGGTTTATGGGTACGGTGTGTCATATGCAAGTGGGAGTCTGTTAGAGTATGCCCACTGACGCATGTACGCCATGAGGATCACTGCCAATATAGTATGGGCCTATTGGTTCACACGCCGGGGATCAATCCTGACAGCAATGAAAGATGAGGGACTAAAAGTGTCAAAGTGGAAAGGTTGGTATGCAGGATATTTACACGACTCGGCTTTTGTTAGGGTACGCGATGCGGAGATTACGCGGCGTAGAACCGTATGTGCACGCGGAGCGGAATCTGTCTGACAGCATGCAACTTTTGTCTCCACCTCCCCTTTTGACCAATGCATGGTCTAGCTTTTTGGAAAAGCAAGTGGCCGGTCATGGGGAGTTTAAGTGGCATCTTTTGGTCTTTATTTGGTAGATCTTTTGTTTTCTCTTCACACACTTGGATAATACTTTCACCTACATGGCACTTAGAGAACTTTTCTTCATATGAGAGTGCATGTGAGGTTTTAGTCCAGAAAAGGAAGGGAATTGCTTTCCTTGTGATGGATTCAAGTCTTTGATGTTCATCCAAGCTTGCTAGTACAAGTGGACTGTGGAAACCCGGGGTGGATCAACAACAGAGAGGAGTTTATTTGAGCTTCTTGGTCATCCTCTTCATTCCTCACTTTGCTCCAGTAAATCTACAAGGGTATAATCTCTCTTTCCTTCCTTTTACATGTTGCAAATATTAGATATAGAACTTGGTCCATGGTTTGGGGTTTTGTGCTTTATTTACTTGTACATTGTGTTTTGTTTATTGTACTATTTGCTTCCGCTGTGTTCATAGAACCCTAACAATGACATCATACATTCTGATGTCAATGGACTTAAGGAAGAGCATCGCTCTGAACTTCCACATAGGATAGTCAGATCCATCAAATATGGGACATCCTCTAGCAGCCATCTGAGAAACGTTTGAGGAATTGTTGCTTGTCGACATATTATACTTTCTCAGAAACTTGAACTTCAAATTATGAATAGTTCATCCTGCTCTGATACCAGTTGTTGGTCCCTTGGTGAGAGTATCAACAAGCAAGTAATGTGTAGAAGGGGGGTTGAATACACTTTCTGCGGAAAATTGAACAAATCAATAAAAAGTGTTACACAAATCAAACAACATGAAATCGAATGCTTTCATTAATAAGAAGATGATTACAGTGACTATCAAGTAAGCAACACTTGATATGTAAACACTTTATGTCAATCAAATCTCTCAAACTTTGCTATCTATAATCAACTTATTATTATAGATACAAACTGACTCTCTAAATAGGATTTATTCACAGATTGAATACTTACCAACTTCATAACGGACGTGAAGATCGAACACATGAACAATATTGGCAATCTGTGAATTTCTTGATCACGTTGAACTTACAAACGGTGTATCAAGATTCGTAACACATATGATGGTTAGGTTGAGGTGAGAGTAGAGTCTAGTACCTCTAAACTTATCAGGAGATAAGTATTTATAATCCTGTTTCTACGGATCCTAACAAACTAGAACTTATCCTAATCTACTAACAAACTAAAGGATAACTCGGAATCTTGAATCTTGAATGTTGAATCTTCGATCTTGAGTCTTCAATCATCAATCATGATTCTGGAATCTTCTTATCCATGCCATAGATATAGAGAGTAAAAGGAATTTAAAACATATTTAAATTCTCTTTAAAATGACTTCTTTAGTCGGACTGAGTTACTCAGCTTAAAACTCATCAAGCTGAGTCCTCCGAGAACAAACTTGAAATCAAACATGTACTAACATGTATAATGACTAACTCATCCTTAGAAGTCATAAGAGTTACCTAGAACTTACTTAGCAACTCTGTTGAGCTGACTCAGTCTATAAGCTGGGTCACTCAGCTCGAAACACATCAAGCTGAATACTCAACCTATACATTAGGTGACACACAGATTATCAAACATATTGATAAACTGACTAAGATATAGTCTAAGCTGACCAACTACATGCTCAGCTTGTACTCAGCTTATGCTCAGTCTGAAACACTATAAGTGCTCAGTCTGATCAAGCTTCATAATTCTTTTTAAGTTGTATTTAGAACCTGTCTTACAAACATAACTTTGTCTCATCAAATCTTAACTGATAAGATCATTTTACCAACATATAAGGAACAAAAAATATACCCTGAAACTGCTGAAGGGAGATACACCACTACTGCACCCTTGAACTGGCTACTCGATCGCCAAAAACAAACAATACCCGAAAAATAAATGTTCCCATATGTTTGTCCACCACCAAAGCCGCCGGATTTGGTTTGTTCTCGATCGCCGCCGAAGGACCTCGCCGCAAGGGAGGGCTCGGCCGACAAGGGTTGTCGCCGAGACGGTGGCGCCGCCGCAAGGCCGCCGTCCGTCACTACTCGCCGCCACAAGGGGCGTTGCCGACCACCATCGATGGTGGTGGTGGTGGTGGTGGTCTCAGCCGAAGGTAGAGAGAGAGAGAGGGGGGAAAAGAGTTTTTCTTGTTTTGTGGCTTATTATCTTAATTAGGTTTAAACCTACTTAAATAGGTAATCCTTTGGATCAAAGCCCTTGGACCCTAAAGCCCGGTCCGTAATCAATTACTTTGATTAATTGACAAAACAATCCCCTTAGTTTTAATTTATTAATTAATAAACTATTAATTAATATAATCCAACCAAAACTTAATTATATTAAATATTTAACTAATATTTAATATTCCCTTCTAATAATAAATATCTATTTTTTATTTCTCTCTTTCTTGATAATTAATCAACTATTAATTAACTTCTATACAAACACATCGTATTGTTACCTGGTTCATTAGTCGGGACTCATAATATCCATGGATGTGATGACATGTGTACACTATCCCTGCACACAATCTATCACAAGTGTCTAAGAGTTGTATTCTCGGATTGCAATTGGTAAAGCGTTTACAGACCTAAATAGCTCCATGAAGTGATCCGTGGAAAACCCGTCATGGATTTGAGTGAAATAAGGTTCTTAGCCCTTGTTCAGATAATTTGTTTTCTTAAACAAGTAGGTAATTATTTAACAAGATTTTAAATACGTCAAGTTAACAAAATTGTACTTTGCTTGTTGATGGTATCTACTAGCACCAACACCAACACCCGAAACATGTCGCTACGTCCATTCCTTGAAAAAGAGAAGCTCACGGGGACGAACTTCATGGATTGGCATAGGACTTTGAGAATTGTCCTATGCCATGAGATGAAGCTCCATGTCCTTGAGTCTCCTCCTCTGGAACCTCCTGCTACCAACGCGGCGAGGGCTGTGAAGGACGTTTGTAACACCCTCTTTGCCGGCCTAGATTAATTAAGGTAATTGATTAATTAATCTTGGGATTTTATTTGTTTATGTGAATTATTTATATGTATGAATTGATGATTTTTGTGATATTATTTGGTTTTATATGTAACACCCTCCACTACCAGATCCTCTTGATGATTTGGGCTGGGAATATGGACAGACCAAACTCTGATGTTAAGTTTTTGAAAGAGACTGTTTTTGTATTAACACTATATAGGTCTTTGTACATCAAACAAGTGAAATATTTTTGTACATATTATGTAATTAAGATAATTATATGTAATTAGCTTCCGCGTGCAGTAAATTATATGTTTAAAAAGTACAGTGTTACAAGTTGGTAACAGAGCCCTGCTTTGAGGATTTGCATGAATGATTTGTGCAATACTCGAACCGAGGCTCTGGTAAGTCCAATATTCCCAGGGTGGGTAATTAGTAGTGTAGCTTTGAGGGTGGTTAGTGTGTTTATACTAAAGCATTATATCTAACAATTGGTGAGATGCTATGTATAGCATAGAAAATGGCTGAAAACGTGAACCAGATAACTACCCATGCGTCCCCCGGAAGAAATCACCAGTCCTCCACTGCAGTCAATGAGCAGCACCACAGAGCCGGTACTTCCCTCAATGATGAATCTGATCAACAAGACTATGTGTTACAATTGGAATATACTCTGCAAAGTTTAAGAGATCGGGTTCATGAGTTGGAACAGCAGCAACATCAGACTCAGTTCTCTTATCAAACTCAGACCACTCATTTGCCCAGAGAGACAACTGTATTTACCCAGTCGATACCTCCTCCTATTTACTCTGCTGCACCATTCAATACAGTGTCAACACCATTTGGTTCTTTACCATTCGTTAATATACCACCTGTATCACAACCTCAACAACAGCACCAACCACAACAGCAGAATTTTTTCATCCCTTGGTACCCAAATCAAGGAGACTTTAAACAAAAAGGGCAATACAAGGATTTCATGGCTTGCCAGCCACCTGAGTATTCAGGAAGCTCAAATCCAACTGATACTTTGAGTTGGTTAAGGGAGATGGTGAAGGCTTTAGATGCCTGCAACTGTGAGGAGTCCGATAGGGTTAATTTTACAACCCGGAGGTTGAAGGGTCAAGCTGCAACCTGGTAGGATTCTCTAACTGCTCATCTATCCAGGGAAGTTATGAATTCTGTTACTTGGGATCAATTTCAAACCAAGTTCTACGAGCAATTCTGTAATACTTATGATCTAACTAAGGTGAAACGGGAGTTCATGGATCTAACTCAGGATGACAAGATGTCAGTGGATGAGTTGATTTCTAAGTTTAACGAAAAGCTGAGGTTTGCTAAGCAGTGGGTACCCGATGAACCATCACAAATAGATCATTTTGTTCAAGCACTGTTGCCTGAGTATCGGGGTAATACCCGGATGGCAACATCGTTGGTACAGGCGTTTACTGTTGCACGATTTGTTGAGGGTGACGTGAAAGCTCGGGAGAGAATTAATCGGGAGAAAGGGTCGTCTCACAGGTCCGGTGGAAATCAGGGTGGAAACAAGGGAAAGTGGCAGAATAACCAGCATCGGGATGATCAGAAATCAAAAGGTTCAGGATTTATTCAGAACAAGCCGTGGTGTAAACCCTGCGGTGTTAGTCATACTGGTCCGTGCACATCACAGACAAAGCGATGTTTACGTTGTGGTGGATTTGGCCACGAACCATCAGTTTGTCAGTTTAAAACAAATGTTTGCTGGAATTGTCATGAAGAGGGTCATAGAGCTGGAGCATGCACAAAACTAAGGCAAAGGGGGACGGGGCAGGGGGTAGCCAATGTCGGGGGATCGTCTTCTGCAGGTCAGAAGAGAAAGGTTGCACCTTCTGCGGAAGGGAGAGCCTTCAAGATGACGGTTACAGGGCTTCTGATGACAGTGATGTGATGACAGGTATGTTTATTGTAAACTATGTGCCTGCACGTGTGTTATTTGACTCTGGTGCAAATAGATCGTTTATATCTGTATCTTTGTATGATAAATTGAAACTGCCTGCTTCTGTGGTTACTACTCCTTTAGAAGTAGAGATAGCAGATGGTAAGATAGTTCCTGTAACTTCTTATATGACTGGGGTGTCTATAGACATTGATGGTACTAGTTTGCCTGTAGACTGTTTGTTGATGCCTATACCGGGGTTTGACTTAGTACTAGGCATGGATTGGTTAAGTCGCCATAGAGCTAGTATCCATTGCCATAAGAAACTGATTACTATTCCTTTGGTTGACGGGTCGTATATCGTGGCTCGTGGGGATAGATCTCGATCTTCTTTTCCTATCATCTCGTATATGAAGGCTACAAAATCTCTAGCCAAAGGGTGTGCGTCTTTTCTGGCTTACACCGTTGATGTGAAGAAAGAGAAGCGACCTATTACAGATGTTCGTGTTGTTTCCGAATATCCAGAGGTATTTCCAGATGATCTGCCAGGGTTACCACCCGTTCGGGATGTTGAGTATAAGATTGAATTGGTACCGGGTACCACACCCATCGTTTAGCTCCTTATCGTTTAGCTCCTTCAGAGATCCGAGAGATGATGACTCAGATCCAGGAGTTGTTAGACAAGGGTTCACCAGTACTGTTTGTGAAAAAGAAAGATGGAACTCTTCGTATGTGTATTGATTACAGGGATCTGAATAAGAGGACAATCAAGAACAAGTACCCGTTGCCCTGAATCGATGATTTGTTTGATCAGTTGCAAGGGGCTTCTTACTTTTCAAAGATTGATCTACGATCCGGCTATCATCAGGTCAGGGTAGCAGAGGAGGATATTCCTAAGACTGCTTTTCGCACTCGTTATGGTCATTACGAATTCTTGGTGATGCCATTTGGTTTGACGAATGCTCCTGCCATATTTATGGATTTGATGAATCGTGTGTGCAGATATTTTCTAGATAAGTTTGTTATTGTGTTCATCGACGATATTCTGGTGTATTCCAAAACAGAGGATAAGCATGATCAGCACCTGAGACAGGTTTTGGAGATTCTAAAACAAAACAAATTATATGCCAAGTTTTCAAAATGTGAATTTTGGTTGCAAGAAGTTCAATTTCTAGGGCATGTGATTTGTCAAGGAGGTATCAAGGTAGATCCGTCCAAGATTGAGGCAGTGATGATTTGGAGTGCTCCGAAAACACCAATTGAGATAAAGAGTTTTCTTGGATTGGCGGGTTATTATCGCAGATTTATTAAAGATTTTTCTAAGCTTGCCGGTCCATTGACCAAGTTGACCCGAAAAGTTGGTCCGTTTCAGTGGGGTTCAACTCAGGAGAGTGCTTTTCAGACGTTGAAACAGTTATTGTGTCAAGCTCCTGTTCTTTCGTTGCCTGAGGGTTCAGAGGATTTTATTGTGTACTGCAATGCTTCTCAAGCTGGGTTGGGATGTGTTTTGATGCAGAGGGGTAAGGTAGTTGCGTATGCTTCAAGGCAGTTGAAACCGAATGAAAGAAATTACCCGACTCATGATTTGGAGTTAGCAGCAGTGGTATTTGCTTTGAAACTATGGAGACACTACCTGTATGGAACCAAATGTATTATTTGCACTGATCACAAGAGTCTGCAGTATGTGTTCACTCAGAAGGAATTGAATATGAGACAGGGCCGTTGGTTAGAACTGATCAAAGATTATGATTGTGATATTCAGTATCATCCTGGAAAAGCTAATATAGTTACAGATGCACTCAGCAGAAAGGGATCTTCGGATACTGTAAAATTAATGCGATTGGAAATAAAGTCTGATTTAGTGGATCAACTTCTGGCTGCTCAGTTTGAAGCTTTTAAAGATGAAAATCTAAAGGATGAACAAATGGTTAAACGACAACATAAGTTAACTTCTGACTCGCGTGGTTTTAGGGTTTATCATGCTCGTGTTTGGGTACCAAAGTTTGGTTGCTTGAGGGAATTAATTCTAAATGAGGCACATAATTCTAGATTGTCGATACATCCGGGTAGTACAAAGATGTACCTTGATTTAAAGAATCGGTATTGGTGGCCAACAATTAAAACCGATATTGCGAAATTTGGTGGGATGAGTCACATTTGTGCTCAAGTTAAAGCTGAACATCAGAAACCGTACGGATCATTGAAACAGTTGGAAATACCTGAGTGGAAGTGGGACCACATTACGATGGATTTTGTAACTAAACTTCCACGAACTCAGAGAGGGCATGATATGATTTGGGTCATTGTTGATAGATTGACCAAGAGTGCACATTTTCTTGCTACTGCTGAAACTGCACCTTTAAGTAAACTGGCTCAATTGTACATTGATGAGATAGTATCTAGACATGGAGTTCCATTGTCCATTGTGTCGAATAGAGATTCAAGGTTTGTGTCCAATTTCTGGAACAGATTGCAACAGGAATTGGGGTCCCGGGTGAATTTGAGTATAGCTTATCATCCGCAGACATATGGTCAATCAAAAAGAACCATTCAGACTTTGGAAGATATGCTTCGGGCTTGCGTGTTAGAAGTCGGAGGATCATGGGATTCACATCTTCCTTTGGTGGAATTTGCTTATAACAATTCCTATCATAGTAGTATCGGTATGCCTCCATATGAGATGTTGTATGGTCGACCTTGCAGAACTCCGACTTGTTGGTTAGAAGCTGGGGAAAAGCAATTTGCAAGGCCTGTTATTGTACAGATGACAGCTGATAAGGTTGCTATTGCTAGAGATAAACTAAAGGCTGCAAGGGATAGACAGAAAATGTATGCTGATCCGCGACGTCGACCAGTATCATTTGTTGAGGGGGAAATGGTTTATTTGAAGGTATCTCCTTGGAAGGGTGTAATCAGATTCGGTAAACGCGGGAAGTTGGCTCCCCGTTATATTGGTCCTTTTAGAATCCGACGAGTAGTTAATGATTAAGCTGTTGCTTTGGATCTTCCTGATGAATTAGCAGGTATTCATGATACCATCAATGTATGTTATTTGAGCAAGTGTAATGTAGAGGATCAAACGCAGGTTCTTCCGATTCAGGATCTTTGTGTGGATTTGAATCAGAAACTTATTGAGAAACCGATTGAATTGTTGGATCGTAAAATCACAAAATTGAGAAAGAAACAGATACCTATCGTTTTGGTCAAATGGAAGCACAGTTTAGGTTCAGACTTGACTTGGGAGAATGAAGCTGATATGAGAAGCCGGTATCCTTCTTTGTTTGAGAGCGATGAGATTCCGAGAACGGAATCTTCTTAAGGGGGGAAGATTTGTAACACCCTCTTTACCGGCCTAGATTAATTAAGGTAATTGATTAATTAATCTGGGGATTTTATTTGTTTATGTGAATTATTTATATGTATGAATTGATGATTTTTGTGATATTATTTGGTTTTATTATTTAAAGTAAATAATTGAATTATTTTAATAATGGGATGGGTATGGGGTTGGCCGGTTTTGGTGGTATAGTCACCAACTCAACACCATACCACATTACTTGCAAAGTTATACAAAGTGTGTTGTGTGTGTCTTGTGTGTGTATTTCGGCCGAGAAGAAAGAAAGAAAGAAGAACATTCAACATTTGGTTTTCAATCTTGCATTCTTAAATTGTTAACTGAGAATCATCATCTTATGGTTAGAATTCTGGAATCATATATTATATGTTATATTGTATGCGGTTTTGAATATTATATGAAAACCGATTGATTCTTGATGATTTGTTGAAATAGGATGTATGCATGTTAGAAATTATGATCTATACATGTTATTTATATGAGTTAGATGAAAAATGGAAACCTATATATAACATGTATGCATGAAATCAGTAAGATTTAAGTTAGAAATCGATTTTATGCATGAACACATGAATCTGTCAGATTTTAGGTATGAACGTATCGGTATTGATGAAATCCGATAGAATATTCTCGGAATGGTGATGAATCCGAGCAAATTGATAGGATTGTATTGAATACCGATAAAAGATGAACTATTGGCCTTAACATTTTCTCGGAATGTGGAATTCCTATAAAACGAATTTTATCGGAATTTGATATTTTATCGGAATTAAGATCAATCGGAATCCTATTTGCTCGGAATTGATTTATGCCCTAACACCTTTGTCGGATTTCTATTTTATCGGAATGTTGTATATCGGAATTTAGTTTATCGGATTGTGCCTTTTCTCGGATTGTGTCTTTTATCGGAATTGGACATTTTATCGGAATTGAGATCTATCGGATTGTGCATGTTCTCGGATTGTGTATTTCCTCGGATTGTGTCTATGCTAGGAATTGGGTTATGATTCTATCGGAATCGGTATTATCGGATTTGGTACTATCGGATTTGGATTTTATCGGATTTGAAGATTTAATGATAAACATGAAATTGTATATCTATTGGGTTTATGTATGATGAATATATATATGCATATGTGCACATACATGATTAACATGGTTAGATATGATATCTATTTTGGATCAGTATTATGAATTGAATACTGACTTGGGTTACTTCAATCTCAGGAACTGAGAAGACTCGGTGAATTTAGTCATCTGAGTGTGCCAAGGTTTTGAAGACTTTGGTGAGTGGATTTATATCTTCGGATATACAGGATATGATATCCTATTTGGAATGCTCTTGTTTGGATTGTATATACATGTTAATTTGGAGATCAGTATGATGTTGGGCCTATTGCTTGGGGGATTACAGTATCTGATCTTGCAGTACCTTTGAGGTACTCAAGGGGGCTGGTACTGTTATCCATGTTAGCAAGGCTATCGGTAAACCTTGGTTTTGGCCGACCTTGGTTGTAGGTGCTTGCACTTGTGTATGTTTAGATATTTATTCTCTCACTTAGCTTTGAGCTAATTCCCCACTAGATTGTTTTGCAGATCCTCTGAGGTGATCTTGATGCTTTGGGCTGGGAATATGGATAGACCAAACTCTGATGTTAAGTTTTTGAAAGAGCCTGTTTTTGTATTAATACTGTATAGGTCTTTGTACATCAAACAAGTGAAATCTTTTTGTACCTATTATGTAATTAAGATAATTATATGTAATTAGCTTCCGCGTGCAGTAAATTATATGTTTAAATAGTACAGTGTTACAACGCTTATGAAAAGCGTCTAAATGACACAAACGACGTTACTTGCCTCATGATTACGACCATGAGTCCCTAGTTACAAAGGCAATTCAAGACTGTGAGTGCGTACGAGATGATCACTCAGCTGAAGGACATGTTTCAACAACAAGCTAGGCAAGAATTGTACAAATGTGTCAAAGCCTTCATCGGTTGCCGGATGCAGGAAGGCGTCAATGTTTGCTCCCACGTCCTTCGTATGAAGGCGTATGTGGACCAGCTCGACAGGTTAGGCTTTCCTATGGGGAAGGAGTTGGCAACAGATATAATCCGGCAATCCTTGCCCCTGTCATATGGCCGTTCATTATGAACTACCATATGCACAACATGGATAAGTCTTTAATGGAGCTTCACGACATGCTAAAGACTATTGAATCTAACATAGCCAAGTTGAAGCCCTCCACCTCTACTACCATCCTTTCAATCAACGAGGGTGGAAAGAAGCGGAAGCAACCCACTTCCGGTTCCAAAGGGAAGGGAAAGGGGAAGGCCAAGGTGGGAACACTGAAGCCTAAACCTAACCCAACCCCAGAGCCGAAGGGGAAAGAAGTGGCTGCCGCTGCCACCTCACCAGAAGAGGCAACCTGCTTCTTCTGCGGGGAAAAGGGACACTACCCGCGTAGTTGCCCCAACTACATGAAGGAGCTCAAGAAGCTGAGAGCTAAAAGTGCTGCTGCCTCTGGTACGTACAAGATTGAACTCCATAACACTTCTACTTCTAACGCCTGGGTCTTGGACACCGGGTATGGTACTCACATGTGTAATAATGTGCAGGTACTAAGAAGAAGTAGGGACATGGTTGATGGAGAGCTGAATCTCATAATGGGAAACAAGGCGGTTGTCCCTGTTGAGAAGATTGGGAGTGTGGAGCTCGACTTTCCATCCGGCTTATCTATTGTTTTATTAAATGTATCTTATTCGCCCTGCGTGGCAAGAAACTTTATTTCTTTATATGCATTGGATGACGATGGTTATTACTTTCAATTTAGAAATGGTTAAATTTTATGTATTAAAATTCATGTTCTTTATTTCAAAGCATTTCCATGTCATGGCATATATGAGACAAGCGTAAGCTTGCAAAAAAATAGATCAATCATGAATGTTGATTCGGGATCCAAAAATGTTTTGGATAATTTATCTTTATGGCATGGTCGGTTAGGCCACATAAACAAGAAACGCATCGCCAAGCTCCAAGCGGATGGGGTCTTGGAATCATTTGACCACGGGTCTAATGAAGTATGCAAATCTTGTTTATTGGGTAAGATGACCAAAGCACCCTTCATCGGTGATTGTGAGAGGGGCAAAGACTTATTGGATATCGTTCACACTGATGTGTGTGGTCCGTTCCAGCATGACACTAGAGATCACTCCCGCTACTTCGTTACCTTTATTGATGATTATAGTCAATACGGGTATGTCTACTCGGTGAGAATAAAGTTAGATACCTTTGAGGTATTTAAGACATATCAAAGCGAAGTAAAAAAATCAACTAGGGAAAAGGATTAAGATGCCCAGATCAGATAGAGGTGGTGAGTATCTTAGTACCGAGTTCCGTGACCATCTAAGGGACTGTGGGATTATCTCGCAATTTACCCCTCCTAGGACGCCTCAATTGAATGGTGTCGCCAAGAGGAGGAACCGAACATTCTTGGGTATGGTTCCATCTATGATGAGTAACACGGATTTTCCCGTTATGTTTTGGGGTTATGCAATTGAGACGGCTGTGTTGGGTTTTATATCACAAATAATACACCTCCTCGTGTCATCCTGATCAAAACTCAAGGTTTTGACCGACACAAGGATGAAACAAGTTATTATTCATATAGCGGAAACAGAATAATAAACAATCCAAAACCCCAAATGATTAGGATATTTGTTTATCACCAAGATAACCTTAAAAATAATGATAATCAATTAATTAAATTATATATATATATATATATATATATATATATATATATATGTATATATTATTTTATTTCTTAATTAATTAATTATTATAAATAATAACTTAATCTTAAATTATTAATCTTATTACTTAACAATATATATTTCCTTGTTAATTAATAACTTGGTAATTATTCCTCTCCATAAGTTAAGTCCGTAAATTACTTTTACTAGTTTACAACTAACTAATACAAAACTGTTCTTCCGACTGTGGTTGTATTACTTTTTGGATTAGATGCCCTCACATTTGTGACCCTTGAGTACTTTCATATACATGCTATAACCATTTTCACGACAACATTCTAAGGTAAAGTCGTAACACGGTAGGCGTAAAGGAAACAATGTCTTTATTGAATCCTCTCCATCTATGATGGAACAAAACCTAGGTGAATCCGTGAATATATAAACATGTGCATATATATATATATATATATATATATATATATATATAGGGTGAGGATCCAATAGAAACACTGCATCTTGTGAAGAAGTGCATCTAGTATATAAAATAACTAAAAAACACTGCATCCTGTCAAAAATCACTGCATCTATCGTGAATTCATAAAATTAGTTTTTTTTCTTTTTTACAAATCACATGTTGCAGCCATCATTATTGACTTCCATGAATGTCCAACATACATAAATCAAATACTTTCATGAAATAGGAGTGTAAATTACATGTTTACGCCGTTCGCACAATTCGCATTTGACAAGGTGTTCGCAAAAGATCCTTTATATATATATATATATATATATATATATATATATATATATATATATATATATATATGGGGACGGTTCAAAGGAGAACTGTTTTTGTACGAAAACTGCGAGAATCAATTTTAGCCGTTGATTTGATAAGTGGAATTCATGGATGTAAAGCGTGAGGGGATCAAGTGTGGAAGGGTGCATATGAGGAATTCATGGGTGGGTAATGACATTAAAAGAGTAGGAATTATACGGCTCACATTGATTCGCGCAGTTCTCGTGTGAAAAACAGTTCTTATTTGAACTTTTGTATCTCTCTCTCTCTCTCTCTCTATATATATATATATATATATATATATATATATATATATATATAACCTAGCCTTAAACATAGAACATAAAGATCAATCTGCACCATTGGATCATCAAAATGAATAGAAGATATTTAAAATGGCATAATTGTAATTATCATGTATTAATTAACATGTAAAAGGGCAAACATGGAAATTCCCCCCCCCCCCAACAAACCCATGTTTTCTAAAAAGAAACCCCAATACTTTAAATTGTCATAACTTTTTACGATTTTTGAATTTAAACAAAAAATTATAAAAATCTTTTATTTTTTAATCATCTTTCAATCAAGACCACTCTTCCCATATTTTTCTAAATTTGTTTCGAAAATGTAAATTCTGTTTACATTTTGGGCTGCATTTTCATAGAATCATTTTGGGTTTGCATTTTTCATTTTCATATTTTGTATTTTCGGAAGCATATCCATGACCTGGATGTTCATATTTTGCATTTTTCGATTTTTTGCATTTGCATTTTAGAATAAAACTCAACTCAAAATGCAAACTTTGAATTTCAAAAATAAAAGTTTCAGAAATATATCAAGACTGGTCTTGTTTGAAAGAAAACGAAAAGTTGAATCTAACGATATACTTTTGTTGCTAAATCTTAAAAATGAATGAGTTATGATCATTTAAAGATTGAGGGGTATTTTTTTCAACAGAGTTGGTGGAAGGAGGCGTGAGTTTTTATTTATTTATTTTTTTTTCCAGTTTTGCACCCAATCAACATGTCACGTGTCATCACATGAGATGGTTCTTCAGGTTTAATGTTTATGAAAGGTTCTATATGGAACATTACCATTTATATATATATATATATATATATATATATATATATATATATATATATATATATATATATATATATATATATATATAGTGGAGGGTTCAAATGAGAACCTTAAATTAAATAAAATGGGAGACTCAATCTCAGCCATCCAATTCTCTCTCTTTCAATGTCATTGCCCACCCATGTATTCCGCATATGCACTCTACCACACTCTATCCCCTCACACTCTCCATCCATGAATTCCACTAACAAAACGAACGCTGAGATTGAGTCTTCCATTCTCGTTTAATTTATCATTCTCGTTTGAATCTTCCCATATATATATATATATATATATATATATATATATATATATATATATATATATATATATATATATATATATATATATATATATATATATATATATGTGTGTGTGTGTGTGTGTGTGTGTGTGTATGTTTGTGTGTGTGTGTGTGTATAAATATATATAGGGGAGGGTTCATGCGAGAACCGCAAGAACCAATCTCAGCCGTTCCTTGAATATAGGAAGATCATGGATGGAGAGCGTGGAGAGATAGAGTGTGGCAGGGTGCATTTGAGGAATTCATGGGTGGGCAATGACATTTATGTAGGGAGAATTGAATGTCTCAAATTAGTTCTCGTGGTTCTTGCGCTAACAACGGTTCTCGAATGAACTTTTCTATCTCTCTCTCTATATATATATATATATATATATATATATATATATATATATATATATAGAGAGAGAGATATTTGCACATGTGCACATATCTAAGAGCATAATTTTGTCGTTAATATGGTAATAATTTTCGTAATTTAACCCGTTTCCATTTGATGGATATATTAGTTTAACAAAGTGAGGGTAATATGAAAATGTCCAAATTTCCCTTAATTAATTAAGGATAAGTTTTATTAATTTAAGGTTGTACATTAACAACTCTTAAATCCGGACCATCCATTGGTTCTCGCAATTCTCATTCGCAAAACAGTTCTCATTTGAACCGTCCCATATATATATATATAGGATCGGGAGAGATGGAAGAGAGGGATTATAAGAGTAACACATGGCAATGTTTGTTAAAGGGTATTTTAGGTATCTTGCTTATATTTAATTTCTCTAATAAACACTATGCGTAACATCCTCCCACATTTCATCTCTTTACAACCCTAAAATATCATCCACACCGTCCACCCCGTGTGAAGGCTGCCGAGTCGCCTCCTATGATGAGTACCGCTACTTCCATTTGTGGGTGCCAAAGCTCGCTGCTCCGACTATGAAGACCGCATGCCTCATTGTCTCATCCATGCCACATGCAATCTCCGACTACCGCCACTCCTGTAACACAGAGAAAAATGAAGCCGACAATCACCGTCGCTGTGAGAAGTTCCGTTGCAAATTGCCACCATCATATTGCCGACACCTTTCAGCTTCTGCTGCCATCCCTTTTTTTTGGTCTGCCTATAGATCTAGGGTAGATTGCAGCGATTTGTGCATCAAATTTGTACGTATTTCAGAACGTGCATCCAAGTGGCTAAATCTCAATCATCCACTTTTAAGGTTTTTTAGATATGTGCTTTTATTCTTTTTTATGGTACTGTATGGCTTTTCTTTTTGTGTATTTTGCATTGTGCATCAGATTTGTACATATCTATTTCTCAATCAAATTGGGGATCAAAATTTGTTTGTAGTGTGTTCTTAATGTGTGCATCAAAAATGTAATGTGCGCATAAAAAATGTATCATGAAATTCGTTACCGGATGTATGTGTATATATGTAATGTGTGCATAAAAAATGTGGATATATATGTCTGTGTCTAATATGTGCATCAAAAGTTTTGAAGTTCGTAAGATTGTTTCCACTTTTCACGAACTGTAACGTGATTACAGGAAATGATTCACAATCGAAAGACTATTATACCCTTAACTACTAATATTTAATTAATTATCTTTCTAATAAAAAACTAATTATTCTCAACAACTTATGCCAAGTGTCATCATCATATTCCCTCTCTCACATCTCTTGTTAATTTACATCTCTCTTGATCTCAACCCTATATATATATATATAGGGTTAGGATCAAATAAGATGTGTTTAAAAGTAAGATGTGTAAGATGCATGGAGAGGATGATACATGGCATTTTTAATAGAAGGATATAATAGTAATTTTATCATTATAAATTAATTATTTATTTAACACATTATCCTACATATGGTAACCCACCCCTTTCTCTCTCATACCATTTCTCTCTCATATGGCAACCACCCTCACGTACGTCTGCCACAAGAAAGGACGCCCCACCCCCAATCTTCATCTACGATTCAAACCCTAATACCCCTTAGCACCGCCTCTGTTGTAAGCTGCCACCGTGATAATCACTTCGATCGGTGCCACCATATGGAGTCGTAATCCGCCATCGAACGACCACCGACCCTCGCAAGCATCACCTTGTAAATCATCGACTTCAGGTCCGTGGCTCTGGCCTAGTCGCCGCATATTAGCCTTCACGAAGGTACCTTTCGTCTATTCACCCTAGGTCAAGGTCAGTGTTCATCGGTTTCACCTAGGTTTCATCATCTCTTTGGTTTTCATGGTCCACGGTTTCACCTGGTTGTCGTGAGCATGAAGATAACTCAAATATGGAGTGTAAATTCAAGCCAAAAGTGTCGATAACATCATATCTGGAGAAACTGGTATTTGAATCTAGGGTTTCGAGTTTCTGAGGCAATTTTTTAGTATGTTCTTCGGTGAAGTTGTTATTATTTGAATCTAGGTTTTAATTTTATTATCTGATTTTTTTAGGTATTAATTGTATTTGTTCATCAGTTTGTATCTTCATCAAATCTTTTATTTTTTGGTATGAATGTTGTTTTTCTGATGCACATTATTGTATTTACCTGTCAATTTCAGTTGAATATTATTACGATTCATCAATTTCAGTTGAATATTAATACTATTTCTTAGTGCTGTTTTTGTATCAGTTTTTTCATCAGTTTGTTTCATCAATTTTGTTTTTGAGATTCATCAATTTCACGTTGCTGGAGGTTGAATATTTCTGATGCAAAATATTACTGCCAGAAGTTGAACATTTCTGATGCAAGATGTTGCTGCCAAAGGTTGAATAGGTTTACTAATGGCAGGGGCAACGAGAAATCACGGATTTAAAAATTGTTAAAAGTCAATTATGCCGTTAACGTTATTGTTTATTAATTAAATCTGGAAAGAGGAAATTATTTTTTAAATGATCAGATATGATGAAATGGATGGTTCAGATTACATCTTACCTATCTTACTAGAAAATATATCTTACAATAACCTCACCCTATATATATATGGTAAGGTTATATATAGAACATCTCTTAAACATAGAATCTAAAGAACCATCATGTGATGACACGTGACATATTAATTAGGTGCAAAACTGGAAAATTAAAAAACACTCCATCCTCCAACAACCACCTTTTGTTTTTTTTTTTAAATCCACTTAACTTTAAATGATCATAACTCATTTGTTTTTAAGAATTTTAGCAAAATAATTATATCATTAGATTCTCTTTTTCTTCGTCTTTCAAACATGACCAAGCTTGATATATTACTAAAACTTTTTTTAAATGCAAAGTTTGCATTTTGAACTGGGTTTCATTACAAAATATAAAATTTGCATTTCCAAAAATAATATATATAAATATGGGAAGAGTAGTTTTGATTGAAAGAGGATTTAAAAACTAAAAGGTTGGTATAAATTTATATTTAAATTCACAAAACATAAATAGTTATGACAATTTAAAATTTTAATGGGTAATTTATTTTTTAAAAACATAATTTATTTTTGTTTTGGGGGGAGGGGGGGATTTCAATGTTTGCCTTTTTACATATTAATTAAGGGCAAATTGCCGAGAAAGTTAACTAATATATCCAAATTTTACAATAAAGGTAACGTCTATTTTTTCGGTCCAAGAAATGATTATAAATTTTAATTTTTGACAAAGAAGGGGAATCGGTAACCGGATAAGCAGGTTACCGGTTAAAACTCACTAAGGTGGCATTTCATTTTCTTATGTGGCATTATTTAAAAAAAATAAAAAATTAGACACAACTTTATCAGATGGAGCATGGAGGTACACCTAATATCCAACAAACACACACATCAACAAACACACACCTACAAATCTGCAATTAACCCCCGCCGCCCTAAACCACCACCGTTAATCACCGCCATGACCAACAAACTCACTCACTCTCTCTCTCTCTCTCTCTCTCTTTGTAACACCCGAAGGGTTTTTGATCTGACCAAACCACCCAATGACACAAACTGGTCAAACCTGAGTTTGATTCTACTAGTTTAATCCTAAAAGCGGAACTGGATTGAACACAACCCTCTAAACCCCAAAAAGGGTTAGGATCTTTAAAACTAATGATCAATGCAGCTTCTAATGAACAAACTATCCACAGATAAGGTTACAAGAACTGGCTGCTAGACCACTCCTGGAATCACCAATCCTCAAAGCTTCAAGCTTGATTGTGTGTGTGATCTTCGTAAACCACCAAAACCAAAACACACCTTATGTTCTCAGTATGTGTTCGACGAGAAAAGAAAGAGTCGAGAGAGGAGAGAGTATCGATAAGAGAGAGTGTCGAGGAGATTAAGAGGCGAGATCGAGAGAGAGAGAGAGATGTGTGGTGGTTAGGTTTAATATTTTGTTAAGTTATTCTAATCCTTAAGGCTTAAGGATATATATAGACTTTAAAAGGACCCAAGCCCGTTTAATTAAAAGCCCACTGGTTTTAATTAAACTTCCATCTCTTGCACTTTAACCCCCTGGACTTTACTAGTTAATTAATTAACTATTAATTAACTGGTCCGTTAAATATTAAAACTTAATATTTAATTTCTCCTTAAATAACAAATGACTATTTATTATTTATTTCCTATTAATAATTAATACAAACTGATTAATTATTTATTTCTCTCTTTTCAATAATTAATCCTACTGATTAATTATATACTTTTCTCTTTAATAATTAATCCAACCTGATTAATTTTTTCCACACAAATTTATGGTAAAATCCAACTGTTCTGATTTGGGTGTGTAAAGTGTGACCCTTTAGTCTCTTATAACATTGGATACAATGTGCCCATTAATTATCTCTGCACATAATCTAACAGACTCTCACTTGTGCAAGATAAGTAATAGTTAGTGCACATTGTTAACCTAAGGATGTCCCTAGCAAGACACTTAGGGTAACCAGGTTATCAGAACTCTTATACCCCAAAGTAACTTGTGATAAAACTTTATAAGCAACCTGCTTAGAAGTAACCTGTTATAAACTAACTGTTTATAAACTAAACTATCATAAACTCTCTGTTCATGAATGGGTACGTTATATATATATATATATATATATATATATATATATATATATATAGGTTTGTCCCTTGCAGCGAGATATTTCAATTTTGAGCATAAGCATGGAGAAAATCAACTCAAAGACTCAAGAACTTGGTTCATGACATACATGATTTCAAAACTGTGTGATAAACGACAAAGAACAGATCAGTTCGTTTAGGCATGGCCGTGCACTTGCCAGTTTCTCTAATCAGTCAAGGGGCCCGGAAATATCTCTCCTAAAAAGGAGGTGCAATTGCCATCTTGCATATTTGCATCTGAAAATATGACTCCCACTGAATCTAGACACGCTCCTTATGACCACCCTGTTACGGCGTGGCGTTAAAACGCGCTAAGAAGACAACAGTTACCGTATCCCAAACCAAAAACCTCAGGCTTAAGGATAACCTATGTGATAAATATTTTTGACATGAATCCACGAAGTATTATTCCTAGTGGGTCAATCCAATATTCGTAACCCTAACGAATAGTCCATTTGAAATGATAAACCTTCTTACACCTGCTTGTAAGAAACTTGAAATTAGATTCCCAGTGCATACCAACACTAATCAAATATCATTACTAAGAATGTTAAAGAACATCCTATTTCATCATTTCTAACGTTGACCAACCAACAATATTTAATTAAGTTGAGTTACTAAACATTTTAGAACGTGTATAATTTTTATTTAAGTCATAACCTGACTCAATGTCTTGCAATGATATCTTTATTGAGTACTTCTCAATGAATCATGCATTCCTCGGATTAGTCCTTTCTCAAGAACTTACTATTTTAGATAACTTCAAAAATCATCCGATAATTATATACTCTAAAAGTTCAATCATGTATTTATCATACTAGTTAAAAAACTTTTTATTAACTTTGATAAATACATTAGTCAGATGCTCCCACTATCTTTTATGAAAAAGTGCATTACTTTAAAACATCCTTTTAGGCTTATTCAATCCTTGACTATCATGCCTAAAACTTGTGTTCTAATACATGTTTTAAAACTTACTTTTTGTAAGAAATTGTTTTATGAAACCAAAAACTTGGATCTCCATATATCCATCTTTCTAATTACAGAAAGTGGTCTCATTAAACTTACCATAAGTGCAAAACACTTGTGAAGGCATTTTAAATTTCTTTCTCTTAAAACATTTAGTATAAAACTCCCTTGACCATAATCACTTTTATACTATCTTAAATGTTTTATCAAAAACTATTTTACTTAGAAATAATGACTATTATTTCCATTTGTTCAAGACCTTGAACACTCACTTTTCACAAAAATCTTAAACACTTGTTAAATTAGAAAAACTATCTAATTTTATAAACAACACTTGTTTATTTAAGTATTTGAACAGTGAAGCCAGCATTTATGTAACTACAACAAATCATAGCATAAGATCACTATGAATCACCAATCAAGTCAAGACTTGACTTATTGGTATTCTTTTAGTCACAACTGGACTAATCCTGATTCACAAAAAAATATGTGCACGGATATGAACTAAATAATTAAATTTCCATAAAGTCATAATTTCAAACATAAGTTTCCAAAAACAATCAAGATAAACATGTTCAGATAAACTTAAAAAGAGTTTAATAAAGTAGGAAATATAATTATTAAAATATCCGTAAGATGCACGTGGGATCTCTTCATGCTGGGCCGCATCACTTTCCATCTCCTCCGGCAATAAACGATTGCAAGATATTAGAATACTCGTAAAAACTTTTATAAGTGGAAAGTGATAAAGAAGCTATTTACACGATACCTGAGGGGCTAGCCATGCCACCTGCCTCATGACCTTTCGGACAATCTCTTTTCCAGTGTCCAACCTCACCGCACCTGAAGAACCAATTCTCGGTTCTTGCTTTGTTCGGTTTCGGCTTCTTGCCCTTGTTGTCGTTCTTAGCCCTGGGTGCGTTCTGGCTGGGCTGGGCCTTTCCCTTTCCCTTTCTGTTGCGCCCCTTCCTCTTCTTATGTCCACCATGTCCCACCATGAGAATGTCCTTAGACTTGGTCCCGATACTCTGCTCCGCTGTCTTAAGCATGGAGTGCAACTCAGCCACGGATTTCTCCATGTTGTTCATTTTGTAGTTGACTATAAAAGGCTTATAGTCGTCTGACAACGAGTTGAGTATCGTATCCGTTGCTAGCTGCAACGGTACTGGGTGCCCAAGTCTCTCCAGGTGGTCCATGTAACCCTTCATTTTCATGACGTGGTTACTGACCGAGGTCCCCTTAGCCATCTTGCACGAGTTAAATGCCCTAGTGGCATCATAACGTTCTGTGAGGGCTTGCTCCTGGAACATATCCCTCAGCTGGCGGGTCTTGTCATAAGCAGGAGTCTCCATCATGCTAGACTGCAACTCTAGACTCATAGTTGCAAGCATGAGGCAGCTGACATCTAGGGCGTCATTAGAGCGCTTCTGAAAAGCCTCCCTGACTTCTGCCCTAGCATTGTTGGCAGGGGGATTTCCTAGAGGTTGTTCTAGGACATGCCACTTTCTCTCGTGCCTTAGCACGATCCGGAGATTTCTCTCCCACGTGAGAAAGTTTGGCCCGATGAGCTTATCCTTCTCTAGGATAGAGCGAAGAGAGAGGTTGTTAGTGCTAGTAACGTTGGTTGCCATCTACAAATTAAAAACTCGGTTTAATTAGTAATTGCAGATAAACTTTTCTAATCATATATCATCAAACCCATAAATAATATATATTAGACCTAGGACCCATATTTCACATACTTGACGCAACGTTTGGGCACTTCCCGCCAAGTCATGCTATTTTTGGTAGGTAACACCCTGTATCAATCGTACCTAACTGATACGACTCCTAAAACCTCGTAGAGCATTTAGACTCAGTCTAGTATGTTTAACTCTACTCTAGTGCTTTTTGGGCCGGGACTCCCGATTATCACCAAAATAGATCGCACCACCTAAGACAGCATGAATTCTGGCCGGGACTCCCGATTATCGCAGAATCTTTCATGCCCCTTCCCGTAATGGTTTGAACCCGGATGCCCAAGGTTTAGGCACTTCCGACACCCGAGTACCGTTTAACAGCAAGGGTGTACCATTAGGTGGGTAGCACACTGATCTAAGATTTTCTTGGGTTTTACTATTAAGTTTAAAAACTTAATTTTCCAGTTTTTGAAAAACCATTTTAAAACTAACTGTTTTAAAAATTCGATTTACATGTGTACCTAAACTAGGTGCACAAGACGGCTTTTATAAGTTCCAAACTTATAACTTTGACAAAACTTTAAATTTATAAAAATTTAGTTAATACGACTACCAAACTAAAGTCATTTTTTAGTTTGTCATAAAAACGTGGTTTTTCACTGTTTAATAACAACCTGTTATTAAACCCCTTTTTATTTAGCATCATATAAATGCCACATATATATATATATGAATAAGCAGTAAATAAAAACACAACCACACAGGTAATAATAAGCATATGAAACCCATAGTTTTACCAACTAATCCTAATGTCAAACCTAAGGATAAAGTGACTTGGATTCGCCTTCTTGATGTGCTGCTCCCACTAGCCTTGACACCTCCCCGAAGTATCCGTGCTTCGTGTGAAAACACCATTTTCTTGATCACCTTCTTGGAGTCCATTTCGGTTGAGGGATTTAACTACTACTAATCTATTACAAATACAAAATTGAATGGGGTTGTAAGTGGCACACAGGCCTCCCCGAAACAGTACAATATTACAAATAAGAAGGGATTGTAATTGGCACGCAGGCCTTCCCAAAACCAAAATAAAAGAAGATATGGAAAAACGAGTCCTAAGTCGGCAAAACTATAGCTATATGTATCACAACCACGCAATTATATATAAGCACTATATATAAAAACAACCACGCAGTTATAATATATAAACAATAAACTGTGTTGTTAAGCACATAACCTGATTTGTTTAATCATTCTCATTTACCCTTTGATTAATACCTATTAACCAAAAAATGAGAATCATGATCTTCTAATTAAATTTATTTGACCAAAATAGTTTTTTAATAAATCTTTAAAAACTTGATATCATTCAAAACTTGAATGAAATCCTTATGTCGGGTTTTCTTACTAGTTTTCCAAAAACTTAAAACCGACAACTTTTGGTCAATTAAATATTATCTTATTTGTTTCTCCATTTTATTATATAAACTTTTCCCTTTTAGAATTTATTCAAAACGACTAAACTAGTCATAATAAATAAAAATCTAAAAAATATATATTTTAACTAAACTAATTAAAACATATAATACTAGTTTATATAATACCTTATTAATTTTTAACACTTAAAATTAATATCCCTTTTTGTTTTAACCGAAAAACTATTTGGGCCAAAAATTCCTGGGCTGAGAGCCCTACCTGGGCCGTGACCTCCTTTAGGCCGAAGCCTAATGGGCCGAGACCCGTACCAGGGCCGAGACCCCCTTTGGCCAAAAACTTTCTGGGCTGAACAACATCCTAGGGCCGATAGCCCCTGGGCCGCAGGCCTTAATGGGTCGTAGACCACGTGGGCCGAAGCCCCTGGCCTGTAGCGGCGCTACCTGGGCCGAGTTCACCCTACCGCCGCAGCCGATCACGGTGATGGTGGTTTCCATTTTCCCGATTAATACATAAATTAAAATATTTTAAATCCTTTTTAACCTATTAAAACTAACTGTTTTAATATCCTGATTAAAACCTGAATTTAATTTCAAAAACCAAAAAATATCAATTATTAATATTAACTAAAACTAGTTTTATTAATAATTGATAATCCTAAAACTAAACATTAACCTTTTTAAACAAAAGTTCAAAAATTACTAGTTAAGATAAAGTTTTAGATAAAAAGTTTATCCTTTTTAACCGTTTAAAAACAAACCTAGTTGAAACCTAACTGGTTAAAATCAAACCTTTTATAAACTGGATAAAAACAGAAAACTTATTTTTATCCCCTTATGGTTTTTGAAATTTATGTGGAGAATAACAAGATGAAGAAGATCATTTAAACCTAAACAAACCAACTAAGTAGATTATCTAGGTTTGACTAATAAAATAAACTGTTTAATTTATCTTAATCCAAACTTGTCCTTATCCAAAAATCATAATCCTTTTAACCATTTAAACTAATTGTTTAAACTTTCTGATTAATAGGATTAAACCTTTTAAAACTGGATAACAAAAACAAAAACGTTTTTGTTGCCCTTGGTGATTTTCGAAAAAGTCTAGAGCAAGTAGGAGATTAAGAATCAAACTTTAATCCTAGAAACATATAAAACTAGAAACTAAAAGATCATAGAGCCCAGGCTCTGATACCACTGAAGGGTTTTTGATCTGACCAAACCACCCAATGACACAAACTAGTCAAACCTGAGTTTGATTCTACTGGTTCAATCCTAAAAGCGGAACTGGATTAAACACAACCCTCTAAACCCCAAAAAGGGTTAGGATCATTAAAACTAATGCTCAATATAGCTTCTAATGAACAAACAATCCATAGATAAGGTTACAAGAAAATATACCTGATCAAACTTGGGATTTCTAAAGATAGTCCACCACTACTGCACCTCCTAATGAACTAGCTACTAGACCACTCCTGGAATCACCAATCCTCAAAGCTTCAAGCTTGATTGTGTGTGTGATCTTCGTAAACCACCAAAACCGAAACACACCTTGTGTTCTCGGTTTGTGTTCGACGAGAAAAGAGAAAGCCGAGAGAGGAGAGAGTGTCGACAAGAGAGAGTGTCAACGAGAGAGAGGCGAGATCGAGATAGAGAGATATGTGGTGGCTAGGTTTAATCTTTTGTTAAGTTTTTCTAATCCTTAAGGCTTAAGGATATATATAGACTTTAAAAGGACCCAAACCCGTTTAATTAAAAGCCCACTGGTTGTAATTAAACTTCCATCTCTTGTACTTTAACCCCCTGGACTTTACTAGTTAATTAATTAACTATTATTTAACTGGTCCGTTAAATATTAAAACTTAATATTTAATTTCTCCTTAAATAACAAATTACTATTTATTATTTATTTCCTATTAATAATTAATACAAACTGATTAATTATTTATTTCTCTCTTTTCAATAATTAATTCCACTGATTAATTATTTACTTTTCTCTTTAATAATTAATCCAACCTGATTAATTATTTCCACACAGATTTATTGTAAAATCCAACTGTTCTGATTTGGGTGTGTAGCAGTGTGACTCTTTATTCTCTTATAACATTGGATACAATGTGCCGATTAATTATCTCTGCACATAATCTAACACCACCCTCTCTACCGGCCTAGATTAATAAGCTAATTAGTCTAATAATTTTGAGATATTATTATGAATTATTTGATATTAGTTATTAATAATTGTTATTATCCATTATTTGTTATGTGTTTATTAAATGTGTATTTATTATTTAAATTAGAAAATGTTGAATTAATTAAATAAAATAGATTAGTGCTTAATGAGGTGTCCAATGTTGTGTATACTAAAGCACCTAAGTTTGCCACCAATTTCATTTCATGCAAAGATCAAAAAAAGTGTGAGTGTGTGTGTTGGTGGAGCTCTCGGCCGAGAAAGAAGAAGAACAAGGATACAATAACCTTCATCTTCAATCTTTGGATTAATTGTTTTAAATTTTGAAGTATCAATTTCATAAGGTTAGCATAAATGAATGTTAATTATTATTTTGTATATGGTTTTTGGAGATTTCATCGCATGATACTTGTGATTTGATGAAATTAGGATGATTGCATGTTAGTAATTGTTATGAATTGATGTTTATTATGTGTTTTATATGCTTTCTGGAAATATATATCCTTGTGCATGAACATCAAATAAGCCAGAAATGAAGAACTTGATCAAAACAACCAATAACATGAAGTATACGGTTTTTATGTATGAATTATTCGGTTTTTGTGAAAACCGCATGGAATACACGAATTACGATGAAAACCACATGAGAATATCTAGGATTGATACAGAAACCGCATAACAAATGGATAATAGCGTATGAACTGTTGGGTTATGTTAGAAACCGCATAAAGCAAGAAACCGCATAAAATATACGGAATTGACCTAAAACCGCATGAAATGATTATTGCCTTATACTTTGGAAAACCGCATGTTTTGACCGGATTGTGTCAAAATCCGCATGTAAGCGGATTTCATGGAAACCGAATGACTTGCATGTACTTATACGGATTTATGGACTTAACCGGTTTTTTAGAAGAAACCGCATGCTATACGGGATTTGTATAAAACCGCATGGATTTCCTTGGTTATACGGGTTTGTGAATAGGATACGGTTTTATGATAAAAGCGAATGATTTATTTGGGATTTGGACATTTCCTTAACACTTTGATCGGTTTTCGACTTATGACCATAAAACCGCATGACTATAAAACCGCATGATACCATATACGGTTTTTGAAGAATGACTTGGAATTCGTTAACAAATATGGCCATGACATATGGGATGAACATTATGTATTGCCTAAGCTATAGAGTTAGTGAATTTTACCAAGTGTTATAATGATGCGGTATTTGTGAGAAAACCGTACGTAAACCTGATTGTACATAAATGTTATACATACTATATATGTGTACATGTGATGTAATAATTAGTGTATTACTTATTATGAACCAGTATTCTGAAACATATACTGACTTGTGTTTACATGTTCTCAGAAACCGAGAAGACTCAGTGAAATAGACTCCTGAGTGTTAAGTTGTGCAGGCTTTGGTGAGTGGATTCATATCATTGGATATTCAGGATATGATATCCTGATTTGCTTATGCTCTTTGAACTTTATGTCATGTTTCATGTATACATGTTGTTGGGAGATTAACTTGGTGATTTCGGCTGGGCCTGTTGCTTAGGGATTTAACAGTATCTGATCTTGATGAGCATTTGTTGCACTCAAGGGTGCTGGTACTGTTGTCCATGTTAGCAGGGCTATCGGTAAACCTATGCTTTGGCCGGCATATGGTTGTAGGTGCTTGCAACACCGCCAGTTCTCTTGTGATTGAGTTATGTGTTTAGGCTGCATGCCTTGTATATGTTTAGATATCTATTTCCTCACTTAGCTTTGTGCTAATTCCTCGCTATTTTATATTGCAGATTTCTTTTGATAAGTTTCTAGAGATATGTCACTGGGAATATGGACGACCACCTACTTTGATGACTAACATTTTGATTAAGAACCTGTTTTGTAATTAACATTGTAGTAGAATTATGTAATGTCAAAAAAAAAAAAAAAAAAAAACAAAAGATGTATTTATATTATGTTTATGATGTAATTAAGTTAATTAAACTTCCGCACGCGATTTAAAGTTAATCTAAAAACTACAGTGTTACAAATTGGTATCAGAGAACTGGTTTGAGGAATTGTATTGATGATTTCATGCAATACTTGAACCAAGACTCTAGTCAGTTCAGTATTCCGAGGGTGGGTAATTAGTAAGGTAGCTTGAGGGTAGTTAGTGTGATGATACTAACGGATTTAAATCTAACAACTGGTGAGATGTTGTGTATAAGACATTATGGCTGACAACGAAAATCATACAACTACCCTTGCATTACCCAGGAGAAACAACAATCAATCCTCTACAGCAGTAAATGAGCAGTATAACCGGGATGGTACTACTAACAACGGAGAATCATATCAGCAAGATTATGTGTTACAAGTAGAAGATACACAACAGACATTGAGAGACAGAATTCAGCAACTTGAACAGCAGCAGCAGCAAACCCAATCTTCTCAACAAACACAAACAATCCAGATGCCCAGGGTATCAACTGTGTTTACTCAACCCATACCACCTCCCGTTTACTCTGCAGCATCATTCAGCACAATGTCCACACCATTTGGATCTTTTCCCTTTGTAACTATACCACAAGTGACACAGCCCCATCAACCACAACAACAGAACTTCTTTATTCCATGGTATCCATCACAGGAGAAATATATGCCGAAATGTCAGTACAAGGATTTTATGGGTTGCCAGCCACCGTAATATTCTGGAAGCTCTGACCCTAACGTCACATTGAATTGGCTCAAGGAGACTGTTAAGGCATTGGATGCCTATAATTGTGAGGAGTCTATGACATGGTGGGATTCTTTGACAGCAACATCTTTCTAGAGAAACGGTGAACTCTGTGACTTGGGAGCAATTTCAAGATAAATTTTGTTAACATTTTTGCAATGCCTTTGATATGGCAAAAGTAAAGAGGGAGTTTATGGATCTAGCCCAGAATGACAAAATGACAGTTGATGAACTGATTACCAAGTTTAATGAAACTCTTAGGTTTGCAAATCAGTGGATTCCTAATGAACCCCCACAAATCTAGCACTTTTTGCAAGCATTATTGCCTGAATATCGGGGTAAAACCCGTCTGGCAACATCATTGGTATAGGCATTCACCTTAGCTAGAGCTTCTGAGGGTGATGTGAGGGCTAGGGAGAAGATGAACAGAGAGAAAGGATTATCTCACAAGTCTGGTGGGAATCAAGGTGGAAATCAGAGTAAAGGGAAGTGGCAGAGTAACCAGAACCGTCGAGATCAGAAATCTAAGGGTTCGGGGTCTAATCAGGGTAAGCAATGGTGTGGAAGTTGCAACTCTCGTCATACCAGTCCGTGCACACCGCAGACTCGTCGGTGCTTAGGATGTGGTGAATTTGGTCATGAACCGTCCGTCTGTCGGTTTACAAAAAATGTGTGCTGGAACTGTCATGAAGAGGGTCATCGAGCTGGAGCTTGTTCAAAACAGAAAACAACGGGGACAGGGAAAGGGGTAGTCAATGTCGGGGGATCGTCTTATGCAGGTCAGAAGAGAAAGAATCCACCTTCTGCGGAAGGAAGAGCCTTTAAAATGGCAATGAAAGAGGCCACCGGAAGTGACGATGTGATTACGGGTATGTTTTTGATAAATTATGTGCCTGCCCGTGTGTTATTTGATTCTGGTGCAAATAGATCTTTCATATCTATGTCCTTATGTGATAAATTAAAACTGCCTTCTACTGTGATTGCTTCTCCCTTAGAAGTAGAGATAGCAGATGGTAAGTTAGTGCCTATTACCTCATCAATGACTTGGGTGCAGATAGACATAGATGGTACTTGTTAGATCATATTATGTTTGTAGTCTTTAACAATGTATTTTGTCATATATATCACCTTAATACCTTAGATTGGTAGTGAATTTGTAAATGGTATATAAAGTGATCTCTTTGTAATGTGTTTGCAACTTTGGCATATATTGAATATATCAAACACACACTTAAAGGTGTTTTGCCTAAATTCTCTCTAAATCATACTATATTCTACTCATACCTTTCAATTGGTATCAGAGCCAACTCTGATTGGTTTATGAAGTGAATCAAGCAAGAACATCTCCAAACAGTGAAGGATTGATCAAATTTTTGAGGATTTTGAAGGAAAAAGGCACTTACGGGTTTGAATCTGAATTCAGAGATCTGATGGATTAGAATTGCTGTTTTGTGATTTTTTGGAAAGGATATTATCAACAAAATACTCGACAATTGGCTTTGGATTGATACAAACAACAGATTTGGAGAAATGAAGATTTGAAGTTTTTGAGTTCTTTGAAGAAAATTCTCTAAAAATCCGATTTATTGTGTTAAAGCTTGAGATATTATGGATTAGAATTGCATATTTGATTATTGCGAACTGATCTGGATGTTTTTAAAACAATTGGAAAAGATTCACTTGAAAATTCGAATTTCAGATCGTGAATATGAATCACTCGGAATTCTTGACTTGAATCAGTCGGATTTGACCTTTGAATCAGTAGGTATTCATCAATTCCGTGGATTTTGATAGGTTCCATGTAAATTTGTGATAGGAAATATCCAATTCCTTGCAATTTGTGATAGGAATTCATCAATTCCGGGATTATTTTTCTCGGAATACATCAATTCCGACTGAACTTTTGATCGGATTGATCAACTTGAAATTTCACAAGGAATTCAAGTTTTCTCAGAATTGAACTTTTACCAGGAATTGAAAGTTAACAACGAATGAAGTTTCCTCGGATTTGAATTTTACCAGGAATTGAAGTTTACCAGGAATTGAATCTTTCCTCGGAATTGAATTTACGAGGAATCAAAGATCTACAAGGAATTCACTTCTCTCGGAATTGAATTCAACTCGGAATTCAAGTTTTAACCGGAATTGAAAACAATCGGATTGTTTTATTCACTCGGATTGTCTACTTCACTCAGCTTTCTTCAAGAAGAATCAATTTGATAGGAATTCTAAATTCAATCGGAATTTAAGTGTACTGATAGGAATTTACACTTAGAAAATTTTTCAGAGTTTAAGAAATCTTTCAGAGCAAAGATCCAAGAATGAGTACTTATAGTGAAACCCTTTCCTTTGGTTCTGACACTAAATCTCCCGTGCTTTATCGTGGAGAGTATAATGTGCGGAAAGGGCGATTTATGGACTTTATCGAGAACAATGAAAAATATGGAGAATTAATGAAACTAAGTATCCAAGAAGGGAATGGCGTCCTTATGTTTCATCAAGCGGCAGATCCAACCAACAATCCCCCACTTCAAGAAATTCATCGTCTCAAGACTCCTTCAGAGTATTCAACAGAAGAAAAACTGATGGCTACTGCAGATCAGAAAGCAAAGTACTACTTAAAGTATGGCTTGTCAGCAGAGTTCTACATTAAGGTCAATGGGCTTAATACTTCTAAAGAAATCTGGGATTAAATTCAGAAGCAGATGGAGGGAACTGAATCTGGCATATGAATCAAAGAAACAACTCTTGTAAATACATTTGATCACTTCCATTCTCGTGAAGGTGAAACTCTACAGGATACTTACAGCAGGTTTTGCAAACTGCTTAATGATTTGAGGAATCAAAAGCTGGATAGCTATTCTGACTTAACAAAGAACACTAGGTTCCTAAATTCACTAGGACCTGAGTGGAAAACTCAAGTGACCATTTACAGGCAAATGAACCAAAAGGTTCTAAATAAAGTCACTCATCACATGATATTTGAGGAGCTCAATCAATACCAAGATGATGTTGGTATGGGTACTCAGAAAGAGAATGTTGATCCACTGGCATTGGTAGTAAATGAAAGAAAAGGAAGATCTTCAAGCAGATCCTTGAAACTAAAACAGATACAAGAATCAGAAACATCTGAGTCTGACACCGATGAACTGGCTGACAATGAGAAAGTAATGCAGGTTGTGGCTTATCTCTCTAATATAAAAAAACCAGTTTACCAAATCAAAAACCAATAACCGTCAGAGATTCACTTCTGGATCTCGGAGAAGAGACGACAAATTTCAAAGAAATGACGGGGTAAATCTGTAGAAAAGATATGAGAGAAAGATCCAATCTGCTCAACCCAAGAAATGCTACAATTATGGTAGCACGGGGCATGTGATCAAGGATTGTAAAAAGCCAAAGGTGAAGGACTCTGAGTATTACAAAGCAAAGCTTAATCTAATCAAGAAACGGAATAGTGGAACAGTTCTTCTTGCAGAAGAGGATCAGTTTCTGTTCAACACAGATGATTCAGAGGAGGATACTGAAGTTCAGGGATAATTTGTACTGATGGCTCAAGTGGAAGAGTTTAAGTTTATGGAGAGTGATGGGGAAAGTGAAGATGAGGATGAGGGTTCAGTGTTTGCTGAGGGTGAAGCTGTTATTGAGGATGTAGTGATGGGTGAAGCTGATACAGGGTTTATGGCAAAGTTTGACGAGTCAGATCCAGAAAGTGAATATGAGAGTGACAATGAAGCTGAATAAGCTCCTTCCAGCACCAATTCTCTCTCAACTGAGTCTGAGTCTACTGCTGAGAAGGTACATCTCAATGACTCATATATCTGCTGATCATATAATGACTTTAGTTAATCAAGTACAAACCTTAACTGCTAAAAACCAGAAACTGCAATCACAAAACCACAATCTTAAAATGAACCAAGCCGTCTCATCTGAACACACGACCAAACTTAATCAACTTTAGGAAATAATCAAACAAAAGGAGGATGAGTTAAGTCAAATTCAAGAGCAAACTGAAAGAAAAGTCCATGACTTGAATGCTGCTAAGTTGAGTGCGGAAATCAATTTAAATCTGATTTTGGACGAAAAACAGACTTTGCAAACAAAAGTGAATAATCTTGAAGAAGCTTTTAGAAAGAAACCCACAACTCGTCATACTATTTTCAAGAGTTTGACACCAGATATTAGAAATAAGTATAAGGGTTTAGGGTATGATGACAGTGACTTCTTTAAGAAAATCAATTGCACTCAACTATATTAGGCTGAAAGAATGAATCAAGGCTTAACCGAAAAGATGGTGTTTGTTGCTGAAAAGGAAGTCAAACAAGAGGAAGCATTCAAAAGAAAAACGACAACAAGATGTCAACATCCATTTAATTATGATTCATTGAATGCATCATATGAAGCAACAGACGGATCTACTTTCAAAAAGAAGTCTGTTTTCCATGCAGAAAGTCTCATTTTTCAAAATCCTGAACAAACAGTCACATCTTACACACCACGCGTGTATACTTCACATATGGAATTGTAGCGCCGTTAAAAAATTCTTGAAACAAACTACATAATTAACAACATCATGCTGGAAATAGAAAATCAAATTTTGCAAGAACAATTGTCTCACTCACAGTCTTCCGCTGATCATTTTGAAAATTTTAACTCTGAATTTGTGAATCAAATGAAATTTGAAAATGATGTTTTAATTAATCAAGCTCAAGAATTTTCTGAAGAACTGGAACAAGCACATAAGAAGGTTAAGAATCGTGAAATAATCATAATTCAGTTATGTGAGGATTTGAAAAGAAAAGTGATTGAATCTGAAAAATCAAGTGTTTCTGATTTAGAACATTTAGACTGTGCACATCTCCTTGTTCCTCAACTCATTACATACGAAATAGAAACACAACTTCGAGATGAGAAAATCAAGCGGCTTTTGGCAGATGTAGATCTAGGCAGGAGTGTAAAAATTCCTACTTGCCCAAAAGCATGTAGAGAATTTGTGGCCCACAAATGTAACCAGTTCTGCGACTAAAACAGTGTTCGTGAAAAAGGGTCCACTTCAGGCACCAAGTCTTCAACATTTGCATCATCTTCTTATGTGCCTTCAAACATTCTTAACAAAACTAACACATCTTCTTCTTTCTTTTCTAAATCAGATAAATTCAAACATCAAAGTTCCACAAGAACTTTTGTCAAACAAGAAGTGAGGAAGATGGTGAAGACTGTAGTACCAACATCAGAGAAGAAGAAAGGTGTTTCCAAATCAGCCGAGAAGCCGATAGTTGAGGAGAAGAAACATAAGAAACAAACTCGTTCAAGAAAACAAGATTTCTTTCCATTGTTTTGTGAAATTCATAAGAAAGTTTGTTTGTCTAATTGTAAATCTGTTTTAAACTGGAAAGTAAAAACTGATACTGTCTCAAAGTGTAAATCTGATATTCCCAAACCTCAAACTGTAAAAGTGGAAACTTTTTGTGCAAGTGTTGGTTGTATGGAAGGACATTGTATAAATGCGTGCTCATATCATCAAGATCGAATGTTGAGAGGATTCAAATCGGTTCCTAATTGGAAGAACCCTGAAGAAGATATGGTCTTTACTTGGTTTGTCAACCGTGTTGGCTATATTATTCATCAGTAGATCAAGAAAAGTGAACTGCGTTTTTTCCTACGCAAATACGCAAATCGGAGGATGCCAATGCTACCCGGTGAATGGGAAAAACATCTTTCAGAAATGCGCATGGTGGCTGAATCCGAGAGGCAAGAGAAACTCCAAAAGATTGAAGTAGAGAAACTCAATCGGAAGCTGAGAAAATTGTTTCCAAATAAATCTAAGCAACCGGTTGTACAATCAACAACAAAATTAGTTTCTACTCAATCTCATTTTTTGAAAAAGAATAACAAATCAGTTTCTAAAGTTGTTCATAAACCACACAACTCACAATCATCATTCAAAGCTAAAATAAACAAACATCAAACAGCTAAACCTGTTCACTACACTTCTCACATTGTCAACAGTGGTAAACACAAATCGAACAAATCAAACAATTGTGTGTTCAATCACAGACCAAATCTTCCATAGTCCCCCGCGCTCAAGTTAATCAAAAATGGCAAATAAGAAAGTGGCAAATCAAACAGTAAAGAAAATTGAATCTGTGATTAATGAACCTGTGATTTCCCTTGTTTCTATCTCTAACATGCCTAATCCCATTTCACAATGGGTAAGGTCGTCACCTTTTGTTTCCATGTGCAGAAGAGTAATCTTTGGTACATAGACTCCGGGTGCACAAAACATATGACCGGCAACAAGGGTCTTCTAAAACACTTTGTGGGGAAATATTCTGGAAATGTAAAGTTTGGGAATGACCAAGTTGCACCCATCCTCGGTCATGGGATTTTGGAGGCAGGGAATGTTAGAATTGAAAAAGTGTTATATGTAGAGGGGCTTGGACACAATCTATTCTCAATCGGTCAGTTCTGTGATAAGGCTATGGAGGTCATGTTCAAGAATAAATCCTGCTCTTTGAGAACTGAGGAAGGGACAGAAATTCTGGGAGGAAACAGGAAGTCGAATCTCTATACTATCGACTTGTCTGGAAAGGCATCAAGTTCGTCTGTTTGCTTGCTTTCAAAGGCTGCATCAGATTTGAATTGGTCATAGCATAGAAAACTGTCCCATTTGAACTTTAAAAATATCAACAAGCTGGTAAATGGGAATCTGGTCCGAGGTATCCCTAAATTGAACTTCGAAAAAGAACACCTGTGTAAGGATTGTGAGATGGGGAAATGAAAACGAGTACCTCATAAAGTTGTTCAAGTTTCAACAACATCAGCTCCTCTTCAACTGATACACATGGACCTCTGTGGACCTATGAAGGTTCAGTCCCGAAATTCAAAGCGTTATATTCTGGTGATGGTGGACGACTATTCACGCTACACATGGGTTCGATTCGTAAATCACAAGTCTGAAGTGCCACAGAAGATCATTCTATTTCTAACTAAGCACAAGACACAGCAAGGTCAACCTGTGAGAGCGATATGCACTGACAATGGCGCAAAATTCAAGAATAGCACTCTGGATTCTTATCTTGATTCTGAAGGCATAACACATCAGTTTTCAGCAGCCTACACTCCAGAACAAAATGGAGTTGTTGAGAGAAAGAATAGAACAATGATTGAAGCTGTGAGAACGATGTTACAATATTCCAAGTTGCCAGCATCATACTTCGCTGAGGCTGTCAATACTGCATGCTACACCCAAAACAGATCCCTAATTCACCGTCGTTTCAATAAACCTCCTTATGAGTTGTGCAACGGAGTAGTGCCTAATATCAAATACTTCCATGTATTTGGTAATAGGTGCTTCGTTCTGAATGAATCGAACAAACTGTCCAAGTTTGATCCAAAAGCTGACGAGGGAATCTTTTTGGGGTATTCAAATGACAAAAAGGCTTTTCGAATTCTAAATTGGAGAACTAACGTTGTTTTCGAAAGCATCAATGTGACGTTTGATGATTTAGTAAACTTTTAAACTCTTTGACCGCCAAACCTTCAAATAATAAAAATCCTGTTTACCAAGCAAATAAATCTGATAATCAACACATTTAGAATGAAGATATTAATTTGGATTTCATGTTTGAATTTTTCAACACTAATGAATCTTCTTCTGTCAATGTGAACAGGGCTGACCAAGCACAACCGCAACCAAAAGAATCAGTTACAATTACCACTCCGTCTGTTGCACAGGACACTGATGAGGAGAATTCTGAGTTTGAAGCTACAAACAGTCCATTTCTTGTACAACCGACTCCTTCTCCTGTTGCAACAGATGATACTATCAATCCGTTTGCCGACGCTGAAATGGTAAATCTATTTTCAACAGACGTTCAACCAACAGATGACTTCATACAGGTCCGATCCCCCGAGCCTATCTAGTTGAAAAGTCATCCTGAAACTCAGGTAATAGGCAGTTTGAACGCCGGTCTTCGAACTCGCTCTGCAACCGCCAACGAATGTCTGAGTCTTAATTTTCTGAGTGTGATAGAGCCAACATGCGTATCTGATGCTTTAGAAGATCCAGACTGGATTCTTGCTATGCAAGACAAGCTGAATCAGTTCGAACGGTTGAAATTCTGGCGATTAGTACCCAAACCCGAAGGTAAATCAATTGTGGGGACTAAATGGATCTTCAAAAACAAGAAAGACTCTGATGGAGTAGTTGTGCGAAACAAGGCAAGGCTAGTGGCTGAGGGGTATAACCAGCAAGAAGGAATTGACTATGATGAAACCTTTGCCCCTGTAGCTCGGTTGGAAGCTATCAGATTATTTCTGGCCTATGTTGCATACAAGAACTTCAAGGTTTTGCAGATGGACGTTAAAACTGCTTTCCTCAATGGTAAACTCAAGGAGGAAGTCTACGTCGGTCAACCTGAAGGTTTCGTGGATCCCAAATGTCCGCATCACGTATATATTCTTGACAAAGCTTTGTATGGATTAAAGCAAGCCCCGAGAGCTTGGTATGATGAGCTGTCAGACTATTTGATAAGCAAGTGCTATGCCAAAGGGACCACAGACACTACTCTCTTCAAAAAGCAGATTGGTTAAGATTACATTCTAGTACAGATTTATGTAGACGATATTATCTTTGGCTCAACTAGTCCAAAATATGGTGATGATTTCGCAAATACCATGAAACAGATATTTGAAATGAGCATGATAGGGGAAGTTAACTTTTTCCTCGGATTGCAAATTTCTCAATTCGATCATGGGATTTTTATTAATCAGTCAAAATATATAAAAGATTTATTAAAACGATTTGAAATGACTGATTGTTCACCAATATCAACTCCCATGGGTATCAAAACAAAACTGTTTGCCGACCCTGATGGTAAATCAGTAGATTTAAAAACTTTTCGTGGTATGATCGGATCCTTATTGAACTTGACTGCTAGTAGACCTGACATAATGTTTGCTACTTGTCTCTATCCTAGATTTCAAGCCAATCCTAAAGAGTCACACTTGTTAGCAGTTAAAAGAATTCTTAGATATCTTAAGGGTACCCCGAATCTTGGTTTGTGGTATCCTAGAGATTCTGCTTTAGAACTAATTGCATACTCGGATTCTGATTATGCAGGGTGCATGATTGACCGGATAAGTACATCAGGTAGTGCACACTTCCTCGGAGACAGACTGGTATGCTGGGCATCGAAGAAACAAAATTGTGTATCAACTTCCACCGCGGAAGCTGAGTATGTTGCTGCTGCCAGCTGCTGTTCTCAAAGTCTGTGGATTCGCACACAATTGTCAAATTTTGGGCTAGACTATTCTCACATTCCGCTGATGTGCGACTCTCAGAGTGCAATTTCCATATCATGCAATCCCGTGCATCACTCCAAAACGAAACATATCGACAATCGGTACCACTTTTTAAAGGATTATGTTGAAAAGGGCTTGATAGAATTAAAGTATGTCAATACTGAAAATCAACTTGCTGACATTTTTACCAAACCATTGGATGAAAATCGATTTAATACTCTTGTTTCAAAATTGGGCATGTTGAATTTGAGTATTTGACTGTACTTTAAGTCTAACAATCAAGATCTGCAAAGATAGGTACTTGAGTTCAGGGGGATCTAAATCTGAATTGACAAGTTATGAACTACTGATGGTTCATACTTGTAGGGGGAGAGTTATCATAATTGTTTTATATGTTTTGTTTAAATCTGAAAAACTCAAAAACATCTCAAAATCATTAAAATCCAAAAACATATGCAAAATGTTCAAAAAGGCAAAAAGTTTTTTTTTCTTAATTTTTTTTATATTTTCTTTGTCTTTGCTTTGTTCAAATATGGTCTTGAGAGAAATAGTCCAAATTTTCAAGTTAAATTCACTAGGAATTGCCAATTCCGAGCAAATTGCAAGGAATTCATCATTCCGAGTCTTTTAGTCGGAATCCGACTCATTTCAGAAGGAATTCTTCATTCTGGGTATTTTAGTCGGAATCCGTGAAATCTTATCTGTTTAAAAGCAAACGAACTCGGAATTTTGACTTTTTAGATCGTATTTCAAATTTTTCACTCTCTCAACTACTTTTTCTCTCCGTACGTGTGCTTTGCAAAGTTCTTCGGATTCTTTAGATTTTCTCAGATTTAGGCTGCTTGTTCTTTGCGAAATCAGTGGTACAATCCTCTATTTCTACTTCATTGAATATATTTCTGGATTTTAGATCTATTTTTACAAAAACCTTAATTGTCGCACTTAGTTTACTTCGAATTAGTGATCAAATGTTGTGAATTCTCATGTTAATGACCATTGAATGATTAGATTTAGAGATTAAAATGTTTTAGTGATAGATTTTAAATGGTTTTATCTATTTAGAGCATGTTTAGATTAAGTGTTCTTCGTGTTTTTGGGTTTCGATGTTACGGGTTTTACAACTCAAAATAGGCATGATAAATGTAATTGGAAGGGTGTAGTTCTAATGTTAAATATGCTCGGAATGATGATAAGCTCACTCAGTTTTGGTGTGTAAAGTAAACATTTTACTTTGGAAAATTTTGGTTGAATCTCAGATGAACACTGATGAATGAGTCGGAATTACCAATTCCGACTGTTTTCATCATTTCAAAAAGATAACTGTTTTACTCGGAATCCGTGTTCACTCGGAATGTTCAAATGCTCGGAATGGTCATTTTACTTCGAATGATCATTCAATGATTCCGACTAAACACTTGGTGAATTTTTTAAATTTTTCAAAAAAAAAAATTTTCAAAGTTTCAAATTTTTCAAAAAGGAATGGACAATTGCATATGACCTTATCTGTTGAACATCTGATGATTAACCAAGGGTTTTATTATGACTTATTGCATATGGCTAATCCTGGTAAGCTTCCTGCAATTGTTCCTTCTAAACAGTTGTTCCCTTCTGCTAACTACCTTCCTTCTCTCTTAAACAACCACTGCTTTGACTCCATCACTACCACTACCCAATTCCCTATTCTTTCAGAGCTTATTGAATCTCATCCATTAAACCACATATTTTCTTATAATCCCACTGCTGACGGGGAAGAAGCTCACATCCCTGAGGTCGATGTACAACAACTCTGGAGTTCACTGCATAACATAGTAAATGATGAGGGCCATGAAAAAATTGCTGGGCAGATTGAACACTTTGAATTTTCTTTTGATGTTGATCAATTGAGTAGAATACTGAGACTGCCATCTGAGGCTGGTACCTATGCCCACAAGAAAAAGTTTGATCCTATGCCATCTAGCAAGGAAATTTATGCACATGTGAAGGATCTGGGCTTTAATGGTGTATTAACCAAGAATGCACACTTTAAGAGATCTAACTTGGTTCCAATCTGAGAAACGTTGTATGCAATAATCAACAGATGCCTCACAAGTATCTCCAAGGGAGTTAATGGTAGCAGTACAAGTGTTTTTCAAATTCTGGTTGTCATGGTCAAACATTGGCACATAGACTACGCGTCTATTATCTTTCAAGATCTACACAAGGTGGTTCATCAAAAACAGATTCCACTTCTGGCAAAGAAGTTTCTACCTAATCCGAGGTTTTTATCTATGATTGTGCGGAGTATAATGCTGGAATTCCCAACTGAAATCAATAGGAGGGATAATGATCCTAAGCCTACCATTTATATCATGCAAAAGCTATATAAGATTGACAACACTTCTGAAATCCAGGCTTATGTGATGCCTGTGGAGTTGGTAATGTTGATGGATCATCATGATCCTATGGTAGAGGCATATGTGAGTGAGAATAATCTAGTTCTTCTGGATCGACAAGAACCTGTTGATCCTACCCAAAGAACAGTAGAACCTGAGGGATTAGATGATAGTGATCAGTTGTCTTCGGGTGACACTGACGGGGATGAGCAGAGAGAAAATTTTGAGAGAGGTGGAGAAGAGGTAGTTGGTGATGTGATCGTAGGTGAGGGAGATGAGGATGATGATATGCCAATAGGAAAATTCATTGAAAAATCTCAGTCTCAGGAAACACCAGATCATAGTGTACAGCTTAATGTTGAAACTATCATTATTACACCTGAGGGTACAGATAAAGAAGCACTAGTGTTTCAACATGATGATATGTTTGATTTTGACAAACTTACCTTTGGTGGAGAAGAAGAAGTGGAAAGATCAAAAGAAAAAGAGGGTGAGAGTGTGAGAAAAGAACAGTCAGTACTGGTATTGAAAAAGACTCTGTCATCCCAGCAGAGCATGCACTCACCCCACCTAGCCACTCAGTTTCCTCTCAATAGGAAATTGTTTCATTTTCTCACTGGGACATATCACATAATCTACCGAAGTCTCCTTCTGAGACAGTAGGTATTGAAAAAGGAGCCAGTTCGCCCGAGGCTTCCGACGTTCATTTGAAAATACACATTGATGAACCATTCATTTCTCAATCAGATGATATGTTCGTACCACCAAGTAGTGTTCTCTCAAAAGAACTTACCGGAACATCTATAGAAAGCACTACTGACAGTGTCATTTGAGGATTAGATGGAAATCCCACCACAATCAATATCGGTCCAGCTATGAATGTGGGTGGCTCAACTTCTGAAGGATTTGTTCCTCCAGTTGTTCCAGTCTCAACGGGTAATCTAAGTGATCCCGGTTTTGTTACACCACCAATAGTTACTCAGGTTGCCTCAGAATTCATTTCTAAGGCTGACCTTCAGACTGCTCTGGCTGATATTAACTCTAAGATGGATCAAATGCATCAGGATTTGAACACCAAGGTGGATGATGTGACTGAGAAACTGTTAGCGGTTAATTCTAGATTTGATGAGCTGTAGAAAGAGAATGCTTCTATTCATGATAAGCTTGATCGGTTATTAGCTAAGCAAGGGCCAGATGTTTCTATTGATGAACTAAAGTCTCAACTGTATGTGAAGTTGATGGCTAGGCCGGATAACAATGAAGAAGACGTCACTGTAGTTGACTTGGTTCGTAATGAGTTCAAGAAATCAGACTTTGAAAGCTTCAAGAAACAAATGCTTGATAGTCTAGCTACCTTTGGTGTAGCTTTTCATAAAAGAATGGATGCTATAGATCCGGTTCAGGATGCTGAAGGGGAGGCCCCAGTTGGTGTTGAGGGGGAGCCTTCAGTCAGAGTTAATACTGAGGAGGAAGCTGCAATTGTTGCTGTAATCAAAGCTTCTCTAGAATCTTGTCAGGCACAAGGAAAGAAAAGGAAACATAATGATCAAGATCATGATCCAGATCATTCTGAGGGGGAGAACCGTGGTGCTTCTGTACCTATCACTTCTTTATTATCTAAGCTACCTGCTGCTTCGTCTTCTCAAAGCAAACAACCAACTCCAAAGAGAAACAGAGGTAAAGGCAAACAGTTGGCTTTGATTGATGAGGATACATAAATTGACATGGAAACTCATGAGACTGAAGCTAATAAGGTTTTTGAAATTGATATGTATGGGTCATTACAAGATGATACAGAGCTTAATTTACAAGATCAGATCACTAAGCTCACGGAAAATACTGAAAAGATACCGACGGTTGAAAAGCCAAAGATTCTCATGATGGATGATCTTATTACTGAGAAAGAGTTGAGAATTGAAAAGCTAGATATTAATAAGGTTTTGAGACAGACACAAGAAGTAACAAAGTTGTTTCCACCTCCTCCTGGGTAATTCAGAATCATACCCAAAGATGTACTAAGAGAAAATAAGAGAAAAGAAATAGAGGAAGAGTTGAGAAAGGATGCAGAATGGGAAGTACCTAAGGGATATACAGTGGATCCAATTAATACTGGTGCATTGAGAGATCTCAAAAGAAGGGTTATACTAACAAAAGAAGCACTAAACAAACCAAGAACCAACTGGAAATTTCAAGATGTAGCAGTTGCATTTTTAGAAGAAAAGATTGATGCAATATTCACTGAGGAACTTGAAGACATGCGACCAATTGATATGATCGGTGTTGATGATGTATCACAAGTTGGTAAAAAGGTACTATTGAACTGGCATGGAAAGACAAAAGACCAAGTAGCTTCTAAACATTCGATCTTAAAAGTTCAGTGTTCTTTTCAAAATGTTCTGCATTATACTTGGGTTCATTATGCTGTCAAACGTGCTGATCAGAAAGTTTACAACTTTATTCAAGTGGATTTGAAATATCTAAGTCTGGAGGATCTGGATTACTTGTTGGAAATTTTGGAACCAAGAATTTTACATTCAAAAGCTGATAAAGCAGGATATACTAAACTCTGGAAATTTATTGCTCAACGAATTCTGGTTGCAGAATACACAGATCTTCATATTGGAGCTGAATCAGACAAAATCAAGATTAATACATTAAAACCAGATACCTCTCATCCAAAGTTGAATCAAATGGAGATGTTTCAAGTTGTTTGGAAAGATGTAGATGATGAGTCAGAAGATGGCATAGTACTCTTCAATAGCAAACAAGAAAAGTTCTTCTTAAGACTAAAGGATGTGGGATCTTATTCAGATGGTTCATTGCGAGTATGGCTATTCAAGATAAGAGAACATAGTCTCAGTATGAAGGATGATTCTGATCAATCAGCAAGAGTTGCATTGACTGAAGTTATGGATGTTTTCCAGGACAAACATAGTGAACGTGTGATGATCAGATGGTGGCAAAGAAACCTAGGAGAGAGGAACATTGGCTAGACTCAAACAAGGGGGAGATTGTTAGATCATATTATGTTTGTAGTCTTTAACAATGTATTTTTTCATATATATCACCTTAATACCTTAGATTGGTAGTGAATATGTAAATGGTATATAAGGTGATCTCTTTGTAATGTGTTTGCAACTTTGGCATATATTGAATATATCAAACACACACTTAAAGGTGTTTTGCCTAAATTCTCTCTAAATCATACTATATTCTACTCATTTATACCTTTCAGTACTAGTTTTCCTGTTGATTATTTGCTTATGCCTATACCGGGGTTTGACTTAGTATTAGGCATGGATTGGTTAAGTCACCATAAGGCTAGTATGCAGTGCCATAAGAAACTTATCACTATTTCCTTAGCTAACGGGTTACATGTCGTGGCTCGCGGGGATATGGCTCAATCCTATTTTCCCATCATATCATTTATGAAGGCTAGAAAATCTCTAGCCAAAGAGTATGTATCTTTCTTAGCATATGCTATTGATGTGAAGAAGGAGAAGAGGCCAGTTACCGATATCCGAATTGTGTCAGAATATCCGGAGGTATTTCCAGATGGTCTACCAGGGTTGCCACCTGTTCAGGATGTAGAATATAAGATTGATCTGATACCTGGCACTACACCTATTGCAAAAGCTTCGTAGCGTCTAGCTCCTTCAGAGATCCGGGAAAATGACTCAAATACAGGAACTGTTAGACAAAGGATTCATTCGTCCGAGTTCTTCGCCTTGGGGTGCACCTGTGTTGTTTGTAAAGAAGAAAGATGAGACTCTTCGTATGTGTTTTGATTACATAGAGTTGAATAATAGGACCATGAAGAACTAGTATCCGTTGCCCAGGATTGATGATTTGTTTGATCAATTACAAGGGGCTTCTTACTTTTCAAAGATTGATTTGAGGTCGGGATACCATCAGGTGAGAGTAGTAGAAGAGGATATACCAAAGATAGCTTTTCGTACTCGGTATGGTCACTATAAATTCCTGGTGATGCCGTTTGGATTGACGAATGCTCCTGCTATATTTATGGACATGATGAACCGTGTGTGTCGAGCGTTCTTAGACAAATCCGTTATTATGTTTATTGATGACATTTTAATGTATTCTAAGACTGAGGATGATCATGATCAACACTTGAGGCAGATTTTGGAGATTTTGAAACAGGAGTAAATATATGCTAAGTTTTCGAAATGTGAATTTTGGTTACGCGAAGTTCAATTTCTAGGGCATATAATTTGTAAAGATGGTGTTAAAGTGGATCCGTCCAAGATTGAAGCTGTGATGAACTGGAATGCTCCGAAAACACCGACAGAGATAAAAAATTTTCTGGGATTAGCGGGATACTACCGACGGTTTTTCAAGGATTTTTCCAAGCTTGCTGATTCGTTAACCAAATTGACCCGAAAGGATGTTCAGTTTCAGTAGGTTACGGCTCAGGAAAAAGCTTTTCAAACTTTGAAACAACTTTTGTGTCAAGCTCCTATTCTTTCCTTGGCTTGGGGTTCAGAAGATTTTGTGGTATATTGTGATGCTTCTCTTGCCGGGTTAGGATGTGTTTTGATGCAGAGAGATAAGGTGATTGCTTACGCTTCGAGACAAATGAAACCCAATGAATGAAATTACCCGACTCATGATTTAGAATTAGCTGTAGTGGTATTTGCACTGAAATTGTGGAGGCATTACCTGTATGGAACCAAGTGCACAATCTGCACAGATCATAAAAGTCTTCAATATGTTTTCAGTTAGAAAGAATTAAATATGAGACAACGTCGTTGACTGGAATTGATTAAGGATTACGACTGTGATATTCAGTATCATCCGGGTAAAGCCAACGTGGTTGCGGATGCACTTAGTCGGAAGGGATCTTCAAATACTGTGAAATTTATGCGTTAGGAAATTAAATCTGATTTAGTGGATCAACTTTTAGCTGCTCAACTTGAAGCCTTGAAAGATGAGAACCTGAAGGATGAATTGATGATTAAACGACAACACGAGTTGACTGATGATACACGTGGTTTGAAGGTATATCATACGCGTGTTTGGGTAGTTTGGTAATTTGAGATAATTGATCTTGAACGAAGCTCACAAGTCAAGACTGTCAGTACATCCGGGTAGTACGAAAATGTACCATGATTTAAAGACCTTTTACTGGTGGCCGAATATGAAAATGGATGTTGCCCGATTTTTCGAGTCATGCCACATATGTGCACAGGTTAAAGCCGAACATTAGAAGCCGTATGGATCTTTGAAACAGTTAGAAATACCCGAGTGGAAGTGGGATCATATCACGATGGATTTTGTAACAAAATTCCACGAACTCAGAGAGGACACGACATGATTTGGGTCATAGTTGATAGGTTGACCAAGAGTGCTCACTTCCTTGCTACTGCTGAAACTGCATCGTTGAGTAAGTTAGCACAGTTGTACATTGACGAAATAGTGTCTTGACATGGAGTTCCTCTTTCCATTGTCTCAGATCGGGATTCGAGATTTGTGTCTAACTTTTGGAACAGATTGCAACAGGAGTTGGGATCCTGAGTAAATTTGAGTACAGCTTATCACCCACAGATAGATGGTCAATCAGAAAGAACTATTCAGACTTTAGAGGATATGCTTCGGTCATGTGTATTAGAGTTTAAGGGTTCATGGGATTCGCATCTTCCATTGGTTGAGTTTGCTTACAATAACTCCTATCACTCCAGTATTGGCATGCCACCGTATGAGATGTTATATGGGCGTCCTTGTAGAACTCCGACATGCTGGTTGGAGGTAGGAGAAAAGCAATTTACGGGGCCTGATATTGTACAGATCACTGCTGATAAGGTAGTTATTGCCAGAGAAAAACTGAAAGCTGCAAGAGACCGTCAGAAAATGTATGCAGATCCGCGTCGTCGACCGGTATCTTTTGTTGAGGGAGAAAAGGTTTATCTGAAAGTGTCTCCATGGAAAGGTGTTTTTTGCTTTGGGAAACGTGGGAAGATAGCTCCTCGATACATTGGTCCTTTTAGGATTGGACATGTGATAAATGATCACATAGTTGCTTTAGATCTTCCAGATTAGTTAGCTGGTATCCATGATACTTTCAACGTGTGCTATCTGAGAAAGTGCAACGTAGAGGATCAGACATAGATTCTTCCGATACAAGATATTCGTGTGGATTCCAAGCAGAGGCTTATTGAGGAACCAGTTGAGTTACTTGATCATAAGATATCAAAGTTGAGAAAGAAACGGATACCAATGGTTTTGGTCAAGTGGAAAAATAGTCTAGGCTCTGATCTGACTTAGGAGACTGAGGCAGATATGAGGAGTCGTTATCCATCCTTGTTCGAGTGCGATGAGATTCCGAGGACACATGTAAGGGGGAGAGATTTATAACACCCTCTCTACCGGCCTAGATTAATAAGGTAATTAGTCTAATAATTTTGAGATATTATTATGAATTATTTGATATTAATTATTAATAATTGTTATTATCGATTATTTGTTGTGTTTATTAAATGTGTATTTATTATTTAAATTAGAAAATTTAGATTAATTAAATAAAATATTGTTAGTGCTTAATGAGGTGTCCAATGTTGTGTACACTAAAGCACCTAAGTTTGCCACCAATTTCATTTCATGCAAAGATAAAAAAAAAGTATGAGTGTGTCTGTTGGTGGAGCTCTCGGCCTAGAAAGAAGAAGAACAAGGATACAATCATCTTCATCTTCAATCTTTGGATTAGTTGTTTTAAATTCTGAAGTATCAAATTCATAAGGTTAGCATAAATGATTGTTAATTATTATTTTGTATTCGGTTTTTGAAGATTTCATGAAAACCGCATGATACTTATGATTTGATGAAATTAGGATGATTGCATGTTAGTAATTGTAACACCGTAAAACACAAGCCATTTTTTTTAAATCACAGCGGAAGTATTTTAATAGAAAATAGTAAGGATAACAACATCCACAAACTTAAAACCCATATTGTCCGACAACACAATATATCGTTTAGTGTTACAAAAGGATTCACAAAGATGGCTCGTCTTTTCTAAAACATAATATTAGAGCGACGGTCAAACTTTCCCTGTACGAACAAACACCTACCGAAGCTCACCAAAACCTGCAACAGAGAGTTAGGGTGGGGAATTAGCACAAAGCTAAGTGAATGGAATTTAAGCCACAAACAGCAATAGCATAATCACAACAAATATCACAGAAACAAGACCCACAAGGACTACTCAAGAGCGGGGCACCACGTATCATCAGAGGCACGGCGGCTCTACAGAGCCTGCAACCCATATGCCGGCCAAGCATAGGTTTACCGATGACCGTCTGCTAACTGGCACAGTTAAACCCCCTCTGCTGCAACAAATGTAACAGGGGTTGAACAACCGTACAACTAGAAGCAACCCAGTCCAGCCCATTACAAATCGGCTAACCTCCCTCAAAGATAGCATGCGCATAGTAATCTTCACCGCGCACATATCATGGACTCGATTGCAATCAATAAACAATAAACAATCACAATTTCCAATTACCGCACCATCCTAGTGCCCATCATCAAACAATCACAATCTCAATCTCTATACCATCATCATACCAATCTCCGAATAATCATATCAGATTAAATAATCTATCGCATGATTAAATATATAAATCCAGATAATCATCATAATCATAACTAATACCACCAGTGAGTTAAAGTCCACTCACTTCAATCTCAGACTTCGTTCCACTCAGTTGTCTAAGAACCGAGCCTTTGTCGTTCCTGAGAACACCATAACACACAAATTAGTTTTTCCGTTCATAAATATTTTCTCAATTATATTTATATCAATAATCATCATCATCGCGTTATAAATACTTAACCATTAAACATCTCATGGAAACGAACAAATTATAATAACACAATTAAGTACGTATTCGATGTCAAACTCATGTACATACTCATGTAAAATTATCATCGATCAAATAGATAAATATATTAAAACACCCAATCGATTAACATACATAAATAAATTAAATAGCCTTTATCGATCTCGTGAATATAATCAAATTCATGGTCTTCAATCTCAAACATATATACTAACACACAAGATCTATCCAACACTTATTAAAAAAAACAAGGTCTATAGCATTCTATAGAAAACAAGGCTTATAACATCCAACACTTACACTATAAAAGAATCAAGGTCTATAGCATGGACTATAGAAAACAAGGCTTATACCATCCAACACTTACACTATAAAAGAATCAAGGTCTATAGCATGGACTATAGAAAACAAAGCTTATAGCATGGATCTATAGCATACTAACACTTAGTCATATTTCCAATCCAAGATTCAAGTACATTTCTATAAGCCTTAGCCCCTCTTTTTATTAAATACTAAATGTATTCAATCAAAGTAACAAGCATGTCAAGAAATTCAAGATTGATAATTCTTATCTCATAAAATCATCATTATTTTCAATATTTAAATTCTTATAATCATTTTTTTTCATCATCACCTACGACTTTAAATAAACATACATACACCACCATTTTAGACTTCTTGATTTCCATAGCTTTCTTTAAATCATCATAATAATTCAAGAACATCAACAAGTTACATATAACATGTTAATTTGTTTCAAGAACAAACTCTAACACTTTAAGATCATAAAAACATGATTCTCATATAACTACTTTTCAAGATTATTTGAAAATCACTAACATGATAGTTTCTACAAAATTTTAGCATGGTAATCTTTCTAATACATATTATTAGTAACCATAAATCAACTTCTACGTTGAATCTATTAATCAAGAGCAAGGATGTGGAATCAAGTAGCAAGTTGGAAGTTTTCTCTCAAGTTTCACCTTAACTTTCACACACATAAAACATAAAACTAAGGCATGTAATAATATATATATATATATATATACATCCTTATTTTCGGCTACCTCCACATATACATACGTATCAGTATTTAAAACGCTACGTTCGAATATACGGTTTGTCATTTAACCGACTAGTAACAACTAGTAAATTTCTAATAAAATTATATTCGGAATCCTTATTTAAAAACGAATCTAACGATACCATATAAGCATGCTTTAAAATAAACACGTATCAATAGTTTAGAAACTCATTAAACGACTAGGCCCGAAATTGGGATGTTACAGTAATTGTTATGAATTGATGTTTATTATGTGTTTTATATGCTTTCAGGAAATATATATCCTTGTGCATGAACATCAAATAGCCCAGAAATGAAGAACTTGATCAAAACAACCAAGAACATGAAGTATACGGTTTTTATGTATGAATTATGCGGTTTTTGTGAACACCGCATGGAATACACGAATTATGATGAAAACCACATGAGAATGTCTGGGATTGATACAGAAACCGCATAACAAATGTATAATACCGTATGAACTATTGGGTTATGTTAGAAACCGCATAAAGGAAGAAACCGCATAATATATACGGAATTGACCTAATACCGCATGAAATGATTATTGCCTTATACTTTGGAAAACCACATGTTTTGACCGGATTGTGACAAAAACCGCATGTAAGCGGATTTCATGGAAACCGAATGACTTGCCTGTACTTATACGGATTTATGGACTTAACCGATTTTTGAGAAGAAACCGCATGTTAAACGGGATTTGTATAAAACCGCATGGATTGCCTTGGATTATATGGAATTGTCAATTGGATATTGTTTTATGATAAAACCGCATGATTTATACGGGATTTGAGATTTAGACATTTCCTTAACACTTTGATCGGTTTTGGACTTATGACTATAAAACCGCATGATACCTTATATGGTTTTTGAAGAATGACTTGGAATTGCTTAACAAATGTGGTCATGACATATGGGATGAACATTATGTATTGCCTAAGCTATGGAGTTAGTGAATTTTACCAAGTGTTATAATGATGCGGTATTTGTGAGATAACCGTATGTGAACCTGATTGTACATAATTGTTATACATACTATATATGTGTGCATGTGATGTAATAATAAGTGTATTACTTATTATGAATCAGTATTCTAAAACATATACTGACTTGTGTATACTTGGCCGGCATATGGTTATAGGTGCTTACAACACCGCCGGTTCTCTTGTGATTGAGCTATGTGTTTAGGCTGTATGCCTTGTATATGTTTAAATATTTATTCCCTCACTTAGCTTTGTGATAATTACTCGATATTTTTATATTGTAGATTTCTTTTGGTAAGTTTCTCGAGATATATCACTGGGAATATTGACAGACCACCCACTCTGATGACTAACATTTTGATTAAGAACATGTTTTGTAATTAACACTGTAGTAGAATTATGTAATGTCAAAAAAAAAACAAAAGATGTATTTATATTATGTTTATGATGTAATTAAGTTAATTAAGCTTCCGCACGAGATTTAAAGTTAATCTAAAAAGTACAGTGTTACACTCTTGCATTCAACTCTCCTTACTCTCTCATTTCTTTCTCTCATTTAAGGCTCTTCCTTCACTACCGTAACCACCACCATCACCACCACCTTAACATTCACGACCACCACCACCGTAAGATCCACCACCACTCAGCTCCTGCGCCACCACGGTCAGATCCTCGAACACCACAGGGAGCTCCAGATCTATGTTCATATGTACGGCGGTGGTAGTTAGGTTAGGGTTTTCAGATCTGTGTTCATATGTTTTCTAGCTCCAACACCACTGTCTCTTTATCTTCCCAGATTTGTGCGTGACTTTAGGGATTTTTCGTGACCTAAAGATGAACACGAAAACGATTTTTCACCTATTTAGGGTTTCTTGACTTTAGGGTTTTTAGATCTTTGTTCGTAACTTTAAATCTGTGTGTGTTTCGTGTCTTTAATTCGTGACTTTCAGATCTGTGTTCACTTTAAATCGTGAGTATATGAAGTTTTTCAGATTTGTGTTTCTTGACTTTGTTGGTGTCTGAGGGCTTAAGAACAGAAATCTATGAGGCGGTGGTTGTTTATGGCGGCAGTGGTGGTGGTTCTCTCTCTCTCCCTCTCTCTTTGTTCTTAAGTTCCAGATATCTCTCTCTTTGATCTATTATTTGTGTTCCAGATATCTCTCTCTTTGATATATTATTATTTGTGTTCCAGATTTTGAGTTGAATCACCATAAATCATAAGAACAATGAAGATCATAAATATGTTGAATATCATAAGTCACCTTCAAGAAATTAATAATAAAATAATTATAATAAAAAATAAATTCAAATAAATATAATGAAGATCATAAGAAATTAATAATTATAATGAAAAATCTGTTGAATATCATAACAATGACATGGACTGACACGTATGCAAATAAGCTACCTGATGGTGATGATTGGTTGCCACGTTTGTAGCCACGTCATCGGTAACATGCTGACTGGGCGGTCAGCAGATATAAGAGGTCATCATACTCTTTTTTGTCAAAAATTAAAATTTATAATTTTTTCTTGGCCCGAAAAAATAGAAGTTACATTTATTGGCAAATTTGGATATTTTAGTTACCTTTCTCGGCAATTTGCCCATTAATTAATACATGATAATTACATTTTTTGTCATTTTTAAATCAATCCATTGATTTTGATAATCCAATGATCAGATTGATTCTTTAGGTTCTTTGTTTAAGGCTTAGTTCTTTATTGATGTTATATATATATATATATATATATATATATATATATATATATATATATATATATATATATATATATATATATATATATATATATATATATATGTTTAAGGCTTAGTTCTTCATTATATAAATTTTTATCGTTTTTTTATATTTTTATATTAGAATATTTGCGTATGAAATTAAAGTTATAAAATGTAATAAGTTTTTCAACTAAAACTAAAATTAAAATAAACTAACTAATAAGCCATAATATAAGCGTAGAAACAAAAATATTATGTCGGTTTTTCAATTACATTCTTTTAATGTTCAAGTAATTTTATATTTGTACAAAGCGCATATGTTATCGATAGTTACAGTATTTTTCCTACAAGTCAATTCAAAAGCGATACATTAAATTGGCATTTTCTTAAAAAATACACGTGGTATGTTTTACACCGTTATGTAAAATAGTAATTTGAATAATATATATAGAGTTTATTTTACTAAAATATATTTAACTTGTCACGTCTTACTATTGTGTGTATTATACTTAAATAATTTTCTGTTATGCGTATCATTAATTTAATTTGTTGCTATTGTGTGTGTTAAATTTTCTATTATATGTAGTGTACTTATACATTTTTTCTTCTTTACGTAAACAGAATACATATAATAGTAATAAATTAATGGTTTGATACATACAATAGAAACTTTTAAACTTTAATATACACAATAGCAAAACGTGACAAATTAGATATATTTTAAATAACCAAACCCAATAATATATACATCTTCTCGATCAATGCAATATTTCCGTTATTAGCAACTTGCAATCTTCTAATACAAATAAAAGACTAACTTCAAAAAAACTTTATTAGATAACCCTAGCCATTGAATTTAGATAAAAAAAATTTAATTATCAAATTTTAACCATCCAATTTAATAAAATTTATAATCTAATTTTGACTTATCTTGTACAAATTAAAATTAAATTTTTAGTTTGTTTTAAATCAAAATTATTGTAGATAATGTAATATATGTCATTCTTAAAGCCTAAAATACCATATTTACCCAACTATAATTTACGAATATAATATTTACACTTTATAATGTTCTAAAATATCATATATAATCAAATTCTTCATTTTATTATTAAATAATGTTTAATATATATTATTTTTAAGGGTTTAGTTTCAAAAAGTGTATTAAACTTATCACTTTTTGCTATTGTGTATATTCATTTTTCAATACTACCATTTAATGTATCCAAGTCTCAAAACTACCATTTAGTACATCATTACCTGTGATAATAGGATACATGTGATGTGACAAAGGTCATTAGTAATATAGCAAAGGTCACGAGTGACATGGTTTTTCTCTATTAAAATTAAATGATGATAATAATAATAATAATAATAATAATAATAATAAACTAAAATATCAACCATTAATGCGATACAGCAAAGGCTCCAGATTATCGACTTCATCTTGTGTTCATCTTCGTTGCTTTATCTTCTGTTCTAGATTATCGACTTTAAGATCCTTCGAACCCCAATCAAACCCTAAATCTCTGAAACCTTAACTTACTTGGAAGCAGATGATGGTGGTGAAGAACAGTTCGATTAGGTCGCCGGATGATGGTGGTGAAGAACAGTTGATTAAGGTGAAGAACAGGTTGCTTAAGACTGTTCGATTTGGGTTCTCGTCGACTGCAGATGATGAAGATGAAACAATACTCGGAAACAAGCGAAGATTTCCTTCGAAGATGAAGTAGAAGATGTTCGATTTAGGTTCTCGTTGACAGCAGAAGATGAAGCAGGCGATGGGTTACGATGGCGATTAGGGTTCTTACGAAGGGAAGTACGAATCTATCTTTACTTTTTCGTTCTTATGATTCCAGATCCATGTTAGGGTTCTTCATCTTCACCAAGATCTTCATCAAGAACTGTTTAAGCTATTGAGTTTTTTCATATCTGATAATTTAGGGTTCTTGTTTGATTTTTCATATTTCAGGGTTCCATTTGTTTGATTGTTCATATTCATCTTTTTGTTACTTATATCTAATTGAAGGTGAAATCTGGATTTCATATGGGGTATACGTTAAAGGTTGATTGAATGTTGATTAAATATTTGTATGTGTTTTAATTTCGATTCATAAATGGGTTCACAGATCCAAAGCTGAGAATGTTGTTCATCATCTTCATCATTTAAATCTTTGTTCATGGTGTTCTTCCTCATCTTGAAATTAAATGTGATGTGGTATTAATTACTGACATGGCCATATATGTCGCATTTGGGACAAATGAAAAAAATTAAAAAATAACAGAATTTTTAGTTACCTGCTTAGCAGATAACAAGATGTACTAAACGGTAGCTTAGGAAAGTTGGATATATTAAATGGTAGTTTTTAAAGTTACATATATATAATAACAAAAAGTGACAAGTTTGATATATACTTTTTAAAAGTAAACCCTATTTTTTAACCAACAAGTATATAAAACATATATTTAATCTTCTATTTAATTAATAAACAAATTGAAAATTTTATATATCGGCCTTCTCACCTAACCACCATCACATGTACCACGAAATGGTAAACTTCAATTATTGATGCTTATTATATTCAATAAATCTCCGGATCCAATTATCACCAAATTTGTTTGAAGGTAGGTGGTATGAAATTACGTAAGACGTGTCCGATCAACTACTTCAATAAATTATTCATCGAATTTTATTATTTTCGTGGTAACTTGATGATCTTATACTAAGATTATATTTGAAGCTTATGATCAACGTTTATTTCTGTTGCTTCGATAGCTTTCTTGTGATTGCTACTTTTGTTTAGTTTTCTTGATTTACGGATGCTTATTGATTTAATGAATCTCCAAGTGGATGGGATCGTCGCATATTTGGTTATTAAGGTTATTGTTTCATTATTTTTGAAATTGTTTTCGTTGATACAACAAATTGTTCATAGGGGTTCTTTACATATAAATTTCATGCAATCTAGTTAATTTGGACCACTTCATTTTGGACGATTAGTGGTGTGGTGGTGGGGTAATCACTTGAGAAGTAGGGTGTAGTATTACTTTATAAAGTTGTGGTGAGAGGAGTGTGGAGATTACCACTTGTGGGTGAGTTATATGATGAGGGGATGTTGGGCCCTTTACCGTTTTAGTTTATTTTTTTCGTTAAATTTTTACTGTTAGTTAAGTAATATGTGGTTTATAATTTGATATGATAGTAAGTGATCACTTCTTATACTCTTACGTCGTATGTTCATGATTTAGTGATGGTTTTTCTTTTTGGAAAGGCAATTATGTTGGTTTGCTTTTTCTTTGTAGTCTTTTTGTTACTTTTTTTTCTCGTTTGGTATTATTAAAGTTGACAATGAATGTTTAAAGCTCAAAGTAACAGATAGAAAAGTTCTGATTTATGCTTATAAAAAAATTAATCAGTTCTCATACTAAATATTCTTAATTTTATAATTCTATCAATAAAATAATCAACTCTAATTTTTGTATCTATCTCGTCTTTTAATTTTAATATTTATCTTAAATAAGTGAATAAAAGTAAAAAATAGATAGCTCTTTTAAAGGATATATGAACCTCTCTTTTATCAATCTCTTAATTTTAATTACATACTAATTAATATTTATCAATTTAATTAAAAAATTTTAATTATTCAATTAGTCAAGTTAATATCATTATTTATTTAAAAAAAATCAGAAAGTCATTTATTCAATTAAAATTAGAACTCAATTATAACTCTAAATTTCTTAAATATAGAAAAATTGACTCTAAATCAAATTACTCAAATTCGTTTTTAATAGCACCAAGAATAATATAAATAGTTGTCTAATTATAATTATGTAATATTTTTTATTAGTTTTTAGTATTTGTTATTTTAAAGTAATACATGTATCACGCACATCTAATTATCCATTAAACTATAATAATATTGTATTAAAAATCTTTTATAATATACATAGTTGTCTAATAATATAATGGGGTCAACTTGTCACATTAAACATGGCCATATTTAATAGAAAATATAAATACAATTTTAAGATCTCAATGCATCTCTCATTCCATTATAAATGCTCATCAGCAAGCTTGTTCCCTCATTAAAATTGTAGTCACCATCCACTCTTTTCATATTATTTCCCATCAGCCACCACCCTCTGCCGTCATGACAATGCACCGGAAAATCCTCATTCTAACCTATCCCGGCTCCGGCCACATCAACCCAACCCTTCGGTTAGCCAACCGCCTTCTCAAAATGGGCGTGGATGTAACATTTTCCACCAGCATCTGCGTCATACGGCGATTCGAAAAGGAAACCATCCCTCACGGCCTAAGATTTGCCCCATTCTCCGACGGGCACGACAATGGTCAGCAACCAACCACATCCCTGCAACAATTCGTTTCAGATTTTGCTTCAAATGGTGCCCGTGGCGTTGCGGAAATCCTCAACTCAGCCGCTGACGCCGGCCAACCCTTTGACAATTTGGTTTACACTCCTCTTGTACCCTGGGCGGCGAAGGTGGCGAATGCCCACGGCGTTAAATCCACTCTCCTCTGGTGTCAACCAGCCACTACATTGGATATCTATTATTACTACTTCAACGGGTATGAAGATTTGATTTCCAGTAACAATAAGAACCCAGATTTTCCGATCAATTTACCTGGACTGCCGCCGTTAACTATTGCTGATCTACCGTCGTTTCTCTTGCCGTCGAGACCCAAAGAACACGATTTTATTGTACAAGTTTTGAAAGAACATATCGACATGCTTAAATTTAATTCAAGAGTTCTGGTTAACACATTTGAGGGGTTAGAAACTGAATCAATCAGAGCAATCGATAAACTTGAGTTTCTTCCGATTGGACCGTTGATTCCATCGGAATTCTCAGACTCATCAGAAAATTCCTTATGCGGTGATTTTTTCGATAAACCAGAGGATGATTACATCCAATGGTTAAACAAAAAACCCGAATCCTCTGTCGTGTATGTTTCATTTGGATCACTAGCGACGTTATCCATGAATCAATTAGAGGAGATTGCAAATGGGTTGCTTGCAATTGGTCGGCCATTTCTATGGGTAATAAGAGATCGTAATCAAGCAGCAACTTTGAGCAAGATTGAGGAATTGCAGAAACAGGGAATGATAGTGAGTTGGTGTTCTCAGGTGGTGGTGTTGAGCCACCAAGCAATTGGGTGTTACGTGATGCACGGTGGGTGGAATTCAACGGTGGAGACTCTAGTAGCCGGTGTTCCTTCGGTGGTGTTTTCACAGTGGTCGGATCAGGGTACAAATGGAAAGTTAATTGAAGATGTGTGGAAAACAGGAGTTAGAGTGAAGAAGAGGGAGGAAGATGGAGTAGTGGAAGGAAATGAGATTGAATGGTGTGTGGATATGGTGATGAAACATGATGAAATGAAAAGAAATGGAGAGAAGTGGAGGGAGATGGCAAGACAAGCTCTCAACAAAGGTGGATCATCCACTCTCAACCTTCGAGCTTTCTTGGATGATGCGTGATAAGATTTAGTTGAATTTTACATTCACTTATTTCTTATGCATGTATATGTATAAGGTTAACATCCTATCATGTTGTGGTTAAATATGAGAATGTCCACTATGTTTGTGAAAAACGTACGTGTCTAATTATAAGTCTCATTTTTTTGTTTGTGTGAGAATATAAAAGTTATATTTGACGATAACATTAGAGGATCTAAACCCGTTTGTTTATTGTGATAATATTCCCATTATTTTAGTAATAAAATATTAACATGTATCAAACAATGTGTTAGAATAAGCGATCAAACATTTTCTTGATTACCCTGACAATAAAAATGGTTCGATTCGATCAAACGGGTATTTGAAAAGTTTAGATTTTTTGATATAGCAGGAGATTCATATAAGAATCTTAAATTAATGAGAATGGGAGACTTAATTTGAGCTGTCCAATTCCCCTTCTTTCAATGTCATTGTCCACACATAAATTCATCACACTCTATTGTACCACACTCTCCATTCATTAATTAATTACACTTACAAAATGAATGGATGAGAATTTCTCATTTGAACTTTCCCATATATATATATATATATATATATATATATATATATATATATATATATATATACGGGAAGGTTCATGCGAGAACCATTGTTAGTGCGAGAACCGCGAGAACCAATCTCAGCCGTTCCTTGGATGTGGGAAGTTTCATGGATGGTGAGCGTGGTGGGATAGAGTGTGGCAGGGTGCATGTGAGAAATTCATGGGTGGGCAATGACATTGAAGGAGGGGGAATTGGACCACTCAGATTGGTTCTCGCAGTTCTCGCACTAAGAATGGTTCTCGCATGAACTTTTTCCTATATATATATATATATAGGGAGCGGTTTAAACAAAAACCGTTTTTTGTACGAGAACTGCAAGAACTAATCACAACCATTTATTTCATTCAGATTTTAGACAAGCTTAATAAATACAAATGCGATTTTTGGTATATTAAATTAAATTACCCAGCTCTGTATGCCACATTATGACCCGGCATCCAAATATATACATATCTGTATCGTCATCACAAACATTACAACCATCACCGCCACCAACACAGGCAACCACCACTTCACCTGCAACTTAATTGTCCTCCGGCCTTCTCCACCGTCCTCGACCTCGACAGGCCTCATTGACGACTCAAAAGCTTTATAATTTTCTAGTTCACAGGCCAACGGGTCATCCACGGCTCCCTTGCGAGCTTAAAAAAACTAGATCAGAATTAACAAAATTTAATCAACCACCTATGGGTCTATAGAGAGGGAGAGAATGCGACTTATCTTCTTCTTTTAGTTCCACCTCCTTCACCATTTTACTACCTGGGTTCGGCGATTGCAAACTCTATTAGATTAAGTGCAGAGATAGATAACACGTGTCATAGTGTTCAATGCTATGAGACACTAAAGGATCACACTACTACACACCCAATTAGAACAATTTGGATTTTACCAAGTTGTGTGTAAGAATAACTAATTAGTTAGTTGATTATTGAGAAGGAAAAATAATAATAGTTATTTATTATTTTAAAGGAGAAATTAATATTTAGTTTAAATATTAATTGGACCAATTAATTAATAGTTATTAATTAATTAGAAATGTCAGAGGATGTTTTATGCAATTAAGTAATAGTTTGATTAAAGTTGGGCTTTAATGAAACGGACGTGGGCCTTAACCAGGTTTATTATATAAATAACCTTATAAGCCTTTGTAAATTCATAAATTGTATAAGAATAGGAGTTTCTATGTAATATACTCATGGAGTATATATAGGGATATGACCTATTGTAATTGGTAAGGTTTTGGGCATAATGAAATAAAGAACTATGTGTTTTCATGGTGTTTTTACACATTCTCTCTAGTTCTACATATGCAAACCTTCATAAATCCTACATATTACTTGAATCACTTGTTATTATGGGACTAACAAGTGGTATCAGAGCCTAAGGAGTGTGATTTGATACTGAATTCATCATACAATTTCGAGATTTTTTGAAGATTTGAAGAAAAAAGGGTATTTTCGGGTTTGAGATCAAAGTCTAGATCAAATGGAATTTTTTAGTGTTAATTGATTAGATTAGGGTCGCATAGATCAAGGAAACACTCGTTGATAAAAAAGGAGTTAATTGGATAACAAATCAGTGGCCAAATTGAAGATTTTTGAGTTTTGGAAGTTCTTGAAGAAATTTGATCGATTTGGCTTTTTTGATCGTTGTTTATGATTATTATTCATTGAGAAGTGTAAATCGGGGGTAGGTAAAGTAATCTGAACAAGAAATTATCAGATTTGGGCAAAATTCGAGATTTTTGAATCTGAGCGGGTAAGATCTTGTGTAACACCGTATTTCACGAGCTTAAAATTAGTGCCAATTTAAACTTTTACAACTTATTTATCAAAAGCTGGCAGCGGACAAAACCACCATTTACAATTTATCAGAAGATTATCTGACTATTAACATTTCAAAGAACAGGTGTTACCACAACTAACAACCGACCATCGGATCACATGCATATTAATAACAATTAGTGTTCCACAACATAAATACTACAATTACCCACGAGTAACCCCAGCTCGCCAGGCCATCAGTCTCAAACCTGCGAAAAAGGGAAATCTTGCACCGTTAGCTACAACTAGCTAGTGAGCACCAATTTACACATAAGCATCAATAAACACGCTATCATATAAACATCAATAAGCACGCTATCACATCACAGTATGGCACACAGAGCTAAGCTATCACATAGCGGTGTGCCGACATGTCAGCGGGATCTTATCTTGCGAGGTAGCTAGCCTGACTCAACGATCCAAGCTGGGGAATCAGTCACAACCATCCGCTTCGGTGGGGGAGCGAAGAGCAGCCCACCATCACGTTTACCAGTTCCGGTTTGCACCGAGAACCCCATTTCACAACCAGTTCCGGCTTTCGGCGAGAACCCCATTACAATACTAGTTCCGGCATACGCCGAGAACCCCATCATCGTCAAGGAATGGTGGCCTGCAGAGCCATCACCAAGCGTATACACCTGGTCCCGTTAATCCCCCAATTCCAGACCCATTTGGGCCCCCAGGGACCAGCCTACGTGGCTGACCTTAACCAATCTCCAGGAACTATGAATACAGTTCCCCAATATGTCCGGACATATAACAATAACACATAACCGATCCAATAAGGATCCATTTGCACGCGCGTATACAATAAACTTGCATGGCTGATCCGATCAGGATCCAATTAATCTAACATGGCTGATCCAATCAGGATCCAATTACATGCGCATAAGTATATCACATTAGCTTCTGCTCATACTTGATGAGCAGAATTCAACTACGCTTAAACACAACATACAACTGTCACACAAGTCATAACCCTACGGGGGTATATCTCGTATCACTTCACTTATCTATCGTTACTACCATAATCACAGTACACGTGTTATATCATAACACGTCACTATCACTTATATATCGTCACTATCATAATCACAATTACACGTGTTATATCACAACACGTCACTACCACTGTTAACACGTTTCAACACACAACATATAGCCCTACTTATTAAGTCTCATGGGAAAACCGGTACTCACTTGGAGTCTTCACTTGACAGATACGCCACTTGTGTCTTCCGGTTCCACAGATATCCCTAACACACCGCACACACGCTTGGTCATCACTTACATATAGTACACTTAGATCAAAACACAAGTTACACGAACTGTCAGCACTGGACAGGTACTACGGCCGTAGGACACCCAACAAACCATACTACGGCCGTATGGTTCAATTCCTACGCCCGCAGAGTTTCTTTACAACGAATCATGCACTACGGTCGCAGGAACCTATTCCTACACCCGTAGTAGCTATTCCTTGGTGAACTACGACCGTAGGTTTCACACCTACGCCTGTAGTACTTGTTCCATCGTCTGTAGACGGTAAACCACACAAAAACACATGCTACGGCCGCAGAAACCCATGCCTACGGCCGTATCAACACAACAGGTCTCCTACGGCCGTAGGAACTATATCCTACGCCCGTAGGAAGACCACGAACAACAGACCTTCGTCTCTGTTCTTGCACAGCTCCTGAAAGTCGCGTTTTTGACATTTAATCGATCAAATACTGCTTTTCATTCACTTATACACTATACTTGACATCCACTGACGCTTACAAACACAACAAACACTAAAACCTAACACAAGAACATGATTTACACCATTAATTTGGTGTAAGTCCCTCAAGAACACAATTCTTAGGTTTAGAAAGAAGAATACTTACAATAAGAAAATACAAGCACATATTGATCACTTCAAACACTGGTTTACAATCCTTAGCTATTGATTTATTTGATTTGTTTCCTCAAAACTCCAAAGAACAAGATGTGTGTGTGTATTTCAAGTCGTGAGTGTGTGTATGTATGTTACAGTGTTTGTAACAAATGAAAGGGATAAGGAACCAAAGAACCGACCTTGGGGTTTATTAAATAAATCCCGGGTATTTTGTTCCCATTTCCAACTTACAACTTAACACACGCCATCCCGTTTCAAATAACGGGGATACTTACGGAATCATAACGCGAAACCGTTTAACACTTTATCACTTTTAAACGTGTTTGACACTTTTCACACAATCACTTTAATTAACGCATAACACGCGTTATCAACTTAAAACATACTAATTTAAATCACTTAAAACTATTGTACAACTATTTAAGCACGAGGTACCACTAGGTATTACTAGGCCCATTTTCAGGATGTTACAAATCTACCCCTCTCAAAGAGGATTCCGTCCTTGGAATCTAATCACGATCAATTACATGATCACACATTACCACAATCATCCTGAGTTAGGCCACAACCACAATTTAACACGTAAAGCAACTAACACAAAACTCTATTTATTTCAACTAACTGCAACATTACACTTTGTACACAAACACACACTACATTTACACAGGCTTCACTTAACTACATTAGGCCACACTAATATCATCTCAAAGTTCACTCAACACTTTCAACTAGTTAGGGCACTCCGAGGAGTCATGCCCATACTGATTACATTTATCACAAAACTTACCCAAACATTCTCTAGAGTAATGCCCTGGGAGTCCACAGGAATAACACACTCTATCCTTGTACCTACACTCCCCGACTTGGCTCTTTCCACAAATCTCACAAGTAACTCGACGTCTAGATCCTCCGAGAATAAATTCCGAGAATAAATTGGTCGGAATTGTCAAATTCCGAGAAGAACTATGTCGGAATAGCTGAATTCCGAGAAAATTGTATCGGATTGCTTAGAAGATTTCTGGGATTGTTCGATTTTATTGGATTATTCAAGTTTCTCTGATTTCAGATTTCTCGGAATTCTCAATTTTTTTCGGAATTCCTTATTTTCTCGGAATTCTCTATTTCATCGGAATTCTCTCTGTGCTTTGAATTGTCAATTTTATCGGAATTCAAGATCACCCGGATTTACACTCATTTTTCAAAATTTTAAGATTTCTGATCATTTTTGCCACAGCTCGACCCCTGCCAGGGGCTCTGCCCCTTGGACCCCGCCAGGGGTTGCCACCCCTTGGACCCCGCTATCAGGGGCGCTGCCCCCGAACCCCCTTCGTCGTTGTTGTGACTGAATTATCTTGTCACTTTGATTCTTAAGTCAAGTGTTTGGATTTTTTGGTTGAGTCAGAAGCTTTCAAAGTTCCAGTTATCATTCTGATGTTTCTAGATTCGGGCATAACTTGAGTGATGGTCATTGATACCATGTATTGGAATGTCTAGTCCCTTATGTCTAGTCATCCGGCTCTTTCTTAACTGATTTTTGTTTCTTCTTTCTCAGTGTCACCAATTTTTGGTCTCAAAACCAGATTTTGGCCATCCATTCCTTGTTTCTTCTGAATCTTGGTTATCTTTTATCAGTCATTTTTGAAAACTTCGATCACATTGTTGGTGAAATTATTTGATGAATTGACATTCATCAAATTACTTCAGGTTTTTGAGAGGATTTTGTTTTTCATGCGCGCTTGCTCACGTGCATATCAATTGTTTGGTGCTTCCAAAATCGTTTGGTGCTCTTGAATAAGGATGAATCCGACTCACTGATTACTATATCAAAGTCACCTTCCCTCTTATGTGTTCCCACGTTCATTTGCACCCGTATGTATTTCAAAATCTTTGTATCTTGCGGTGATTTGGTCAAGGTTGATTACACGGTATATATTGGAAGACTTACTTGACAACATTATTGTCCAATATCATACTACATCCAACAAAGATTTATTAATCTTCAAGAATTCAGATCAAATCATTACCACTCCTCAACGATCAAGAGTGGTTTAAGTATCTATTCAAGTCAGGGAATGTTTGAAGATTATTTTGACTTGAAGTGTAGGATCCTCTCCACCTGTAGGACCGTGCTGGGGAATGGGGTTCTAAACTAAACTAAAACACCCTAATGCTAGGACTGATCTAGGATGAGAAATAGTGCGGAATTTCTATTTCCCAAACCTCCTAAGGATTCTAAGATCTGCTTAGGTGTCCGGCACACAGTATCACACAGTGAAGGTAGAAGACAAACACACAGTACTCACACAGAGATGCCAAGGCTGCCCTTGATTTTCGTATTTATGACTTAGATTTCGGTTTTCGAGGGCTAGTTTGCGTTAATCGAGGCTTAAGGTCTTAAAGGTCGAGTTTCGTGGCTAACTCTTTTCGAAAATGCGAATTAAGCACTATTTATAGGCCCAGACTAGTCACTACGTGCGAAGTGACAGTCACTATGCACGTAGTGACCTCAATTCGCACGAAGTAGTATTGTTATTTAATCCATGTTGACCAACATCCTCACCACGTGCGAAGTGGTACTCACTACGCACGTAGTGAGGTCATTTCGTGCGTGGTGAACCTGATCCCCAAAGTGGTGATTTTTCCACGCAGACTTAAACTTCCAAACTCACACCAACACATGGTTAAGTACTTGTAAGCTTAAGGTAACCACATAGACTCACTAATTAATCAAAACACATTTAATTAACACCACATGAATATACTTTATTGATACGAACTAGGGATTCACAAACATGCACCAACAAACTCCCCCTAAGACCTAGTTCTATCAATAACCATTGCACTAAGCAAAAATTCCACAAAGTAAAATGCACAAAGCAAAATGCACACAGCAGAATGTACTAAGCAAAAATTCCACAAAGTAAAATGCACAAAGCAAAATGCACACAGCAGAATGCACTAAGCAAAAATTCCACAAAGTAAAATGCACAAAGCAAAATGCACACAGCAGAATGCTATTGGAATACCTTTCGTTACACCCTTACCTGCACTAAGCACATTGTGAACTGTAACCCGTATTTAGTGAATCCATTTCGCATGTGATGAGCTTCTCCTCTGTGAACCTTGATACTGTTAGTACTACACTCAGCAGCAACCAGTCAGTAATTTCAAGACCACCAATAAGCATCTAAGTACATCAAAGCGAAAAGAGAAAGTCTAAACAAATAACACACTAAAAGACATAAAAACATATCAATCCTCTTCGTATGTTTTGTTTATCAACTTCGTGCGTTTTGAATCACTTCGTGTGAGTCAGCTTCCTCACATAGAGTTGACTCTTATTCTCGATTGTCCTGTACTTAGCACACAGCTATTAGTAACTTCAGGGCAAGTTATTAACATATAAGTACCAGTGAACATTCGGAGTAATAACGAACAATAATATCAAGAAATAAGATAGACTGAAGGAAACTTTAACTAATAAAAGAATATAAATTTAAATCTAATCTATTTACTAACTAAGTCCTAAGGAACAAACTTAAAAACAAACAGTAAAGAAATTGCAGGAATTTAAAATTACTGAAATTAAATCTTTTTGTGAGAAGGTTCCAATATGGAGTCAGTACCAGCTCGTCTATACTTAGTAGTCATTCATTTCAGAACTTTGGGCCTAAACATATTCTCTCAAACTCTGTCTGTCAACCTAACTTTCCTCAGATAATGACAGATTTTGTTTCAACATTTTCAGATTATCTAGATTGGATACACGGTTGAGGCTATCTCTTTCAAAGTCTCACAGTATATTGATTTACTTAGTAGTTTGCACAACTTGGTTACCTAGACTACCATGCTTGTGTGATTTTGTTAATTTGTCAACGCATTTTATGCTCTTTGACATGGAGGTCAATTTTTCACCTCACTTGACATTTTTCTTGCTGAGCTTGTATCAATGCATTTTATGCTCTTTGACAATTTAACATTTAGATTGATAAGTCTAAATTCTTTTGACATAAACAAGGTTTGGGGTCAATTTTTCACCCTCTTTTAGCTCAATGTCATTTATCACATTTGGCATGGTAACAGGTGTGTGCATCAAACTAAGCTAGTCTCAACTGTTTTTGACCTATAGACTTGGAATGTCTCGATAGCTTAAATCTATGATTGATTTTCACATGCATAACCATTTATCAGTCTAGACTTTCCTTATATGTCTTACACACTATCTGTTTCTTATCTGATTCAATTAGATTTTCAGACAGTTTTCTCAAGAATATGTACATGCCTTCAGTCCTAATTTTACTAGACGTACTTTGTATTGAAAGCCAGTGTACCATCATTTTCCATTTGAGTTGGATCAACTTCTCATTTTTGTTTTTCTGTTTTTTTTTGTATTTTCTAAGTTTTATGATTACTTTTGTATTTTCTAAGTTTTCTGATTTTTTTTATTTTCTATGTTTTCTGATTTTTTTTGTATTTTCTAAGTTTTCTGATTTTTTTTGTATTTTCTAAGTTTTCTGATTTTTTTTGTATTTTCTAAGTTTTCTAATCTATCTCCCCCTAAAATACTAAAGAAACTAAAAACTAAGAAAATAGAAATGCAACGACACAGAAAATAAGCACAAAGAAAATAAAATGATAAAGACACACAGTCATAGAAACCTTAACCTGGACTATTTCGGTTGACACCCTTCACTTAGAAGAATGAGTTAGACAACATTAGGAACCCAAGCCCGGATGGTCATGGGTTTCCCGTCTTCTCCAACCACTGGAAGTTTCATCCATGTTCCAGTCTTGATGATCCTGTCACTTGATTCCTTGGACATTTGAACACAGAGTTTGTTAGTCCACTTAGGAATCCTTTGATGCTGAACAGGAAGAGTTGAGTTTTGATGGTTTTTAAGAAACGTTTTATTTTCTTGCAAAATCTCAACTTTCTTGTTACAGCTTTGATGTGTCTTCTGATCACACTTGTAACTGAGGTGACCAGGTCTCCTGCACACATAGCAGACCCTTTCTGGGTATTGCTTCATAGAGCCTTTCGTTACCTTTTGAGGCCGATACCCTAACCCTTGATGTTTGGGTAGTTGTTTGACCTCTTGGTATGGACGGGTATCAGGAGACTTAATACCCTCATTTTCAAATTTCCGAAGTGCATCATGGATACGATGCATCAACGGACCTTGCACATAAGAACTGTCCAACAGTTCTCTAATGCCTGGTTCAGCCTTTTTGGTAACCTCTTGCTGAACCTCATTCTTCTGAGGCTTACCCACATCCTCATGTAACGTTAAATCCTCATTTGAGGTTGATGCAGAAGATTCATCAACCTTTGTGAGTAGTGGGTCAGCTTCAGAATGGACATCATCGTTCACCAGTTGATTTAACACTGGTGGTGGACATTTTGAATATACATTTTTGTCCTTTTCTGAATCGGTACCTTGACCTCTCTGATCGATTATGTACTCAAAAAGATAAGAAGACGTGGAATAGCTTTTGAGTTTTTGACTCAGAGTCTCATAATCGACCTTTGAGGTAGCAAGGTCCCGTTTCAGCTTATCGATTTCGTTTATGTAAAACACGATAGCATCTTGTTTATTTAACAGAGCCACACCTAGTTCATTAACCTGTTTACCTAGACTTTCATTCTTTTCTTTTAATTGATTTTCTCTTCCTTTGATCAACAGGTTATTATCTAACTTAGATGTGAGATCTGAAATAGTAGACTTTAAGAACACTATCTGTTTTACATATTCATCACACGAACCACAAGGTAATCCAAAGGTACATACCTGATCCGTAGACGGTTGACCACAGCTGCACACCTTTTGATTTGACTCTTTGGCACGGACATTCACTGGTGTCTCTTCTGCAGCTGGTGTCGAGGCTGGTTCATCATCATTGCTGGCACTTGATTCTTCTTCACTTGAATAGCTTTCAGTCTCGGATGAAGAATCTTCGTTCAACACATGAACGTTCGCCAAGTTGATGTCAGCATCAGCATTCCCGAACTGTACAGACCAATCCACTCCCTCATCTCTTTGAACAACCGCCATAGCCTTAGTCGGTGTTGGAGTTGCTTCAGATTTTATGGTTGTGGAGGTAGATGATCTGCTGCCAGAACCAGTTTTGAATGGATACCTCGGTCCCGAATTCTTCGGCTTTTCACATTCACGCGCGAAGTGACCCTTTTCACCACAGTTATAGCAGGTCACAGCAGATTTATCAAAGCCGAGTTTGGTATCCTTGGTTGCTGATATTGACTTTCCCGTTCTTCGCTCATAAGCTTTTGCCCTTCTCACTAAGTTGGCATACGACCAGAGGATATCTTGTCTCTCCATCTCATCCTCGTCGATCTGGTCATAGTCCTCTTGAGTCATATGAGCATTACCAATCTTCCCCTTCAGTAGATCATCATAAGAGGAGACTAGTGCACTTAGCATGCTCATATGTATCTTAACCTCATCTGTACTCCCATACTTGAAGTGTTCGAAATTGAGTCCGGAGGAAGATGCAGTATAAGATGGCCCAGAGGAAGAAGCATCAGAGGTAGATCTGCCCGATTCATTCACGTTGGTCACATAGGCAGACTGTAGGGGGGCATGTGAAGAGGTGGACGACGAAACAGGTGTTCCGGAGTAGTAGAGTGAGGGGTTCTGTTGATAACTAGACATAGAATCCAGATTTAGTTCCTCCTGCTCCTGCTCCTTCAACTTGGTGATGAAGTCATTAAGGTCCATCCCGTCAAAACCGTTACCATTCTTCAGAATCATGATGAATGGCCTCCAACTCTTTGGCAAAGCTTTCGCCAAGATCTCTACTTGCTGCTTTTCTGGAACAGTGACACCCAGACTGTCCAGTTCACTAAGAAGGTGGTTGTATCTTGTAATAAGGGAAAGAATCTTCTCATCTCTTGTAGCCATGAAATGGTCTAATTCCTTCCTTAATTGACTTGCTTTTAGTTTCTTCAGAGCAACGTTTCCCTCGTTCCTCTTCTCAAGGGCTCTCCATAGACTGTAAGAAGTTCGATATCTTCTAAACTGGTGGAAGATCTCGTTGGGAATCGCCTGAATTAGTTGAGCATAGGCCTTCTTTTCGGCATTGTAACTGGTCTGCTGTTCGACAGTCATCTTATCATAAGGGGTTTCAATGTTTCCCTCCCCTTTCGGAACCATATACTCAACGTTCATGGCTCGTCGCAATCTACAGTCAACCCCATCCAAAAATATCTCAAATCTGGGCTTCCACATAGGATAGTCCTCCATGATTAGCAGTTTCGGTACTTTGTTGGCGCTACCCATTTCAGTTTCAAGAAGAAGGTTGTTTAAAGCGGTTGTTTGTTTTGAGGCCATTTAGATTGATGCTAGGAACCAAGGCAGCAAGCACACAGAGTAAAGATTGATTAGAGAAACCACACACAGAGGCACGCACGCACGGAACGAGGTATGAACAAACACAAAGATCACACAGTCCAGTACGTGCGGACTGGATTCACTTCGCACGTACTGGATGCCCACTACGCACGCAGAGATACACGAAGGTTCTAGATGGGCAAAAAGGCACCACGCACGCCCTAAAGGCAGTTCGCACGTACTGGATGCCCACTACGCACGAAGTGGGTATCCACTACGCACGGATGAAACTCAAAGAGCTTAAACGAAAAAAAATTGACCTTTTTAACGCAAAGAGGCCTATTTCCGACCTATTTTCGGTTAAAATCGACGCAAGAGGGCACACACAGGCCTAAAGGAACACCTAGATCGACAAATCCTAAGGAAAAGTGATCAATCAAAGCACAAGGCTCTGATACCACTTTGTAGGACCGTGCTGGGGAATGGGGTTCTAAACTAAACTAAAACACCCTAATGCTAGGACTGATCTAGGATGAGAAATAGTGCAGAATTTCTATTTCCCAAACCTCCTAAGGATTCTAAGATCTGCTTAGGTGTCCGGCACACAGTATCACACAGTGAAGGTAGAAGACAAACACACAGTACTCACACAGAGATGCCTAGGCTGCCCTTGATTTTCGTATTTATCACTTAGATTTCGGTTTTCGAGGGCTAGTTTGCGTTAATCGAGGCTTAAGGTCGTAAAGGTCGAGTTTCGTGGCTAACTCTTTTCGAAAATGCGAATTAAGCACTATTTATAGGCCCAGACTAGTCACTACGTGCGAAGTGACAGTCACTACGCACGTAGTGACCTCAATTCGCACGAAGTAGTATTGTTATTTAATCCATGTTGACCAACATCCTCACCACGTGCGAAGTGGTACTCACTACGCACGTAGTGAGGTCATTTCGTGCGTGGTGAACCTGATCACCAAAGTGGTGATTTGTCCACGCAGACTTAAACTTCCAAACTCACACCAACACATGGTTAAGTACTTGTAAGCTTAAGGTAACCACATAGACTCACTAATTAATCAAAACACATTTAATTAACACCACATGAATATACTTTATTGATACGAACTAGGGATTCACAAACATGCACCAACACCACCCCTCTTCCATGTTTTTGCAACTGAATCTCATGGTGATGTCTTTTATGCATGATGCTCATAAAGTATTATAATCATCATGACGGGGAGAATAAAAAGTGAAGAAATTTTACATTGTTGATTCAGTTGTTGAGGGTGTCTACTCAAGGGGGAGAGATAAAAAGAAGCATCAGTCTATATCATGTCTAGGGGGAGTCAAGATTATCAGACTTATGAAGACATGGAAACAATCTGAGCTACATTGTAGGGGAAGACAAAAAGAAGATTCTTCCCAACACATCAAAAGTGTTATGCTTCTGCTGTCAAAGGCTCAAGATAAAACGATATTTCAGACTGATGTATATGGTGGCACGCTACATCCAAAACTGCTTATATAATCTAAGGAAGACTTAGGTTACTGGCATGTACACTCCTATTTTAATACAAAGGGGGAGAATGTAAATTCATAAATTGTATAGAAATAGGAGTTTCTATGTAATATACTCATGGAGTATATATAGGGATATGACTATTGTAATTGCTAAGAGTTTTGGGCATAATGAATAAATGAACTATGTATTTTTCATGGTGTAAACTATATTCTCTCTAGTTCAACATGCAAACCTTCAATCTATCCTACATTATACTTGAATCACTTGTTATATAGGAAGAACATCCTTGGAATCATATAAGGATTATTACAAGTTGCAAAAAGAAACCCTAGCCTCTCCCTCTCTCTGCGTCGAACTCAAGGCAACCCCGGCCGGGGGGGGGGGGGGGGTTCTTGGCCTCGTGGCACAATACACACACACGGATTTTTGGAGTGATCATTTTTGGTGATATCCTGTGGCAGTCTAGCAGCCAGTTCATGGTGGTGCAGTAGCGGTGTTCTACCTTTAGCTATCTGGATTAAAGTATCAAGTTTTTGCTGAAAGGTATAACCTTTAATCCTCTACTCTTGTTTAGTTTTCTGTAAGAGTTAGATTAGATCACTGGAGGGGGTTTTTGGTTTTGTTCTACTGTGCATGTTTATGATATGTTTTATACCCTACAAAACCCTTCAGTGGTATCAGAGCCACTTCTAACCTCGTAGGGAACTAGTTAGGTTTCTTGTTATTCTGATGAAAAAGGTTTGGATTTTCAAGAAAAAGGCTTCTTGATTATCCAGGATAATAAAAATCAAGCTTTGATCTTTATTGGATAATTAATTGCTTTTTTGATAAAAGGATTATTAGATTTAATAGTTTAATTAAATCTGTTTTTTTATTGTTGTTATTTGCGCAAAAAAGAAAACCGAACCACTACCATAATCGGCGGCGGCCTCAGGCGGCGGTGGTAGAACCGGCGGCGACATCCCAGTCCGTGGGTGGCGCTAGTCGACGGCGGTCCCAGGCAAGGCGGCAGTCACCGATCGCAGGTGGCTGGCGACGGTCGGCGGCAGGGCAGCGAACGGTGGCGTGGTGTGGCTTCGGCCCAGGAACCACGGCCCAAGACCGGGCCGGCTACGGCTTCAGGTCCGAAGGCGTTACGGCACAACCAAGTTTTGGTTTTTCGGCCCAAGTCCATCGTTATGACCCAGGTTCATGTATTCGGCCCAGTAAGTGTTTCGGGTATCTGTGGTCAAAGTGAAGTTAAAATACGGTTATTATTTTTAACTTCAAGTTCAAATATTATTTTAAGTTTTTGATTCATTATCAAGTATGAAACTTTAAATCTATATTTTATTGCAAATAACAGCGAAAACAATATAGGTGATTTTGACTAATTGTTAAAATCATTATTTTTATCAAGATGAATAATTAGAAATCAGTTGATGTTTACTTCATGTATTAGTTTCTACGTGTTTGGGTTGCCATATCCGAGTCCTAGACCTGGTGGATTGCTTTTATTTTTTCTGCACTTGTGGTTGTGATTGGTTTTTCTATTCTACGGTGTGGGGAGGCCAGCGTGCCACTTACAACTATTATTCTTTTTGTAAAAGTACTAGATTAGCGGGCCTGCGTGCCTTTGATTATCTTGTAATTTTTCGTTTCTAGTTTTTAGATCTTAGAATAGAATAGATAGAATAGATTTGAAGCTGATACAAGGACCAAGGAGCAAGGAGCGGGATTGGATGCAGGAGCAAGTGGGAGCTTCAGAGTTTCATGCCATGTGTGTTGTTTTCCACTTAGGTTTTGGATTGTCTAGTTTTTCATGCGGCTCACGAAACCGACATTAGTTAAGGGCAAGGCTAAGGCATAGTTGTTGTGATTGTTTTATTTATTTACATATTATATATGTCTGGTTGTGATTCTCACGATGAAATAAAACATGGTTTTAATAATAGACATTATTAAACAGTGTTTTAATAAAGAAAATTGGAAAAATCCTTTTTAGAAAAATCTTAGATCAGTGTGCTACCCACCTAATGGTACACCTTTCCTATTAAATGGTACTCGGGTGTCGGAAGTGACCAAACCTTGGGCATTCGGGTTCAAACCATTGCGGGGAAGGGTGTGAAAGACTCTGTGATAATCGGAAGTCCCGGCCAGAGTTCACACTCTCTTAGGTGGTGCGATCTATTTTGGTCATAATCGGGAGTCCCGACCCAAAATGCACTATAGGGACTAAAGCATGCACGGTTCTTGTAGCCGATGTCCCGCGGATCTAGGAGTCGTGTCTAGGTAGGATACGATTGGTATATGTTTACCTACCAGAAATATCATTGTCCCGGTGGGAAGTGCCCAAACCTTGCATCAGGAAATTTGAAATATGGATCCTAGTCTAATAATTTATTTTTAAAAGGTAATAATTATTAGAGGATATAATCATATTATTGAATTGGTTTTATCTTTTCTTTTTCTGTAGATGTCTATTTTATCTGTTATTCCGTTTTACTCACCCAAGGAATCTCTAAGCCTTATCGTTAGCAAGTGGAAGCTTTCAGGTCCAAACTTTCCTGTTTGGAAGATGCCTCTTAAGAATGTATTAGATGCACAGGGAAAGCTATACGTCATAGAGACTTTGCCTCTAGGATGGTCAGGGGTAGATGCCCAGGATAGTGAGTATGATGCTTACTATCAGTATCTGGTTGATGAATATGATGTTATGTCGATTCTCGTTCTCTCAGCTTCATCCGAGTTTACGGATGATCTCCGGGAGAAGTCATCTTTTGAGGTTGTTCAAGCATTAGAGGAAAGATTCAAGAATAGTGAACGGGCATGTCGTTTCTTGGTAATGAAAGAAATTCTTTCGCAGAAAATGATTGAAAACCAACCTATTAGTAATCATCTCATCAATATGAGAAGGCTTCTTGATTGCTATGTGACCCTTGGACCAGGATCAAAGCATCATGAGCTAGTCATGCTCTTGTTCGGTTCCCAATCTGACCATTATCAGTCTAAGGTAATGGGTTTATAGGAGGGTTTGATATGACTGTCGCAAGTCTGCACGAGATCCTCATGTACATTAGTGACTATCTAGATCCAAAGAAGCTAGAGTCGACAATAGTAGACCCTATGCTAGATGTTGAATGGTTGGAAGAGCTTAGAGAAATTTGTTGCCCAGACTGTTGTAGCAAGGACTCATGCGAGCACTCACTCGACATAGATCAGCTGGACATTGGTTCGCCCAATGACTCAAGTATCTTTATGATAAATTGTCTTATTACTTCTTATGAATCATGGGTATTGGATACCGGATGTGGTCATCACATTTGCAATCATTTGATGGGATTCAAGAGAAGTAGGAAGCTAAGACAAGGAGATATAGACCTGCAGGTAGGTGAAGGCTCCATGGTTGGTGCTGAAGCTGTAGGGACATATTGTCTTAGTTTGCCTTCAGGCATGGTCTTAGAACTAGAACCTTGTTATTATGTTCCTAGGCTTATCAAGAACGTTATCTCTTTTGATTTGCTTATAGTATGTGGTTTTAACTATGTTTCAAAAATAATGTTTTCTATTTTAAAGCTATTCCTCAAAATGGTCTATACACGCTAAATCTAGATAACGATGACAAAGACATATATCATATAAGTAAGAGATCCAATAGTAACTTGAATTAGACTTATCTCTAGCATTGTCGTTTAGGACACATAAATGAGAAACGCATAGAGAAACTCCGTGATGACGGAATTCTAGAACCATTTGACTTGGAGACACATGATATTTACGAATCTTGTTTGTCTGGTAAAATGACAAAGCAGCCTTTCAACAGTGAGAATGAAAGGGCAAGTGAGCTACTGGGAATAATACACACAGATGTTTGTGGACCCTTTACTTCAGAGGCTAGAGGAGGATACCGGTACTTCATTACCTTTACTGACGACTTCAGTAGGTTCGGTTATGTCTATCTTATTAGACTTTAATCTGAAAGTTTTAAGAAGTTCAAACAGCTTCAGAATGAAGTACAAAATCAGGTGGACAAGAAGATAAAGCTGCTTTGGTCCGACCAAGGTGGTGAGTATCTGAGTCAGGAATTCGACGATCATTTGAAGGAATGTGGGATTGTTTCACAACTCACACCTCCGTATACACCTCCGATGAACGGTGTATCAGAAAGGAAGAATCGTACATTGCTTGACATGGTACGATCAATGATGAGTCGAAGTTCATTTCCTTTGTCGTTTTGGGGGCACGCACTCGAGACAGCGGCGTTCATGCTGAACTGGGTTCCAACAAAATTGGTGGAAAATACACCGTTCGAGATATGGACGGGGGAAAAATCCCAAAATGTCTTTTCTCAAGGTTTGGGGATGTGAGGTGTATGTTAAGCGAACATTCACGGATAAACTCAATCCCAAATCAGATAAGTGTATCTTTGTGGGTTATCCCAAGGAAACCATGGGATACTATTTCTATAACCCAGATGAGAAGAAAGTTTTTGTTGCTCGTAAGGGGGTGTTCTTGGAAGAGGAGTTTATAAACTCAGAGATTCCAAGAAAGGAAATAGAGCTTCAAGAAATTGAAGAGGAAGAGATAACACCACCACCGATAATCGAACCCGTAATTCAACAGAGAATTGTTGAATCTCAACCCTAGTCTGTGGTTGAGGAAGAAGTGCAAACACAAGACCTTCGTAGGTCTAGTAGGCCTCGTCATGAGCAAGATAGGTATCTAGGATTCCTATTTGCTCAAGACGAAGGGGATCTTTCAAAACCCACCACCTACCAAGATGCTGCTTCATTTAGAATATGAGAAATGGCTAGAATCCATGAAGGCAGAGATAGAATCCATGTATGACAACCAAGTTTGGAAATTAGTGGATTTGCCTCAACACAGCAAGGCTGTTGGGTGCAAATGGGTCTTCAAGAAGAAGACCGACATGGATGGAAAGGTGCATACCTTTAAAGCTAGGCTAGTAGCAAAAGGTTTCAAGCAAACTCATGGTGTTGACTATGATGAAACTTTTTCCCCAGTGGCAATGCTTAAGACCATTAGAATTCTTATGGCAATATCAGCATATTTTGACTATGAGATATGGCAGATGGATGTCAAAAACGCCTTCCTTAACGGGAAGTTGACAGAGGACGTATGTATGATACAACCGGATGGTTTTGCGGATCCAAAGAATCCTAATAAAGTATGCAAGTTGCTGAAATCCATTTATGGGTTGAAGCAGGCATCTAGGAGCTAGAACTTACACTTTGATGAGCGCATCAAAGAGTTTGGTTTTACCAAAAGTGAGTTTGAGTCATGTGTTTACACTAAATTCAGTGGGAGCGCGGTAACCTTCCTAGTCTTTTATGTAGATGACATACTATTAATAGAAAACAATATACCATTACAAGGAGTAAAATCCTGGTTAGGTAAATGTTTCCAGATGAAAGACATGGGAGAAGTTGCTTATATACGTGGTATTAAGATCTATAGGAATAGATCTAAGCGGCTTATCGGACTTAGTCAAAGTACATATATCGACAAAGTCATGAAAAGATTCAAGATGGATGAATCCAAGAAAGGGTTTATTCCAATGCAATCTAACACGGTTTTGAGCAAGGCTCAGTGTTCTGTGTCTAGTCAAGATCAGAACAAGATAAAGCTGATTCCATATGCCTCGGCATTTGGATCAATTATGTATGCCATGCTATGTACTAGGTGTTAGAAAATGCCCACTAATGCACGTACGCCATATAGACCGCTGCTGATGATGTATGGGCCTATTGGGTCATACACCGGGGTCTAACCTGACAGCAACTAAAGTAAAGGAACCAAATATGGCAAAGAGACAAAAGTTGACATCGCAGGCCGCAATAGCGCCGCTAACGTTAAGGGTTTAGCGCCGCTAAACCTTAACAGTTAGCGCCGCAAAGGCTGCATGTACTTTTTGTCATTTCACTGACTGGCCGCGTTAGCGCCGCTAACTTTAAGGGGTTAGCGCCGCTACGGCTGCATGTGTTTTTTGTCAAATCACCTCCAAAGTTGGCCAATGCATGTGTGACATATAATTAGATCTTTGGCCAGCCATGAGGAGATCAGGGGACATGGGGAGGTCTTTATATACCCCTCCCTTGAGTCTCATTTGAAATTTTTATCTATTCTTCACAAAAACACTCTTAAGGGCTTATAGAGACTTAGAGAGAGTTTCATGTGTGGGTTCCATAAATTTGTTCTAGTTGCTGTTCATGAGTGATATTCAAGTTGAAGTATCACAAAGGCTTGCTAGTACTTGAGGTTGGCGTGTTACCGGGGTATACTTCAATAGTTGATCCGTGTTTCGTTCTTGGAGCATCACCACCACGAGGATTGAAGATTTCTGGAGCTAAGGAGAAAGGTATAACCTTTTTTCCTTCTTACATGTTGCATTTCTTGAACATAGAGTTTGGTCCTCTTTTGGGATTTCTTGTTTTTGTGCTTTTGTGTGTTGTACATTAGGCTTTAAATCTTGTACTTTGCTTCTGCTGCTAGCCCACGAAATCCCAACAGTGGAATCAGAGCCACCTCTATGTTAGATTTGCACATGGTGGCCTGAAAATCCCGAAATAGAAATGTTTGTTTTATGTCGAACCGGGGTTAGCGGCGATAACTCTTAAAAGTTAGCGGCGCTAAACGCGCTGTTATAGATTATGGTTTCAAGTTAAAAACAGTTTTGGTCTCGGGAATTTTTGGCATATTTGTGATTCTGGAAATTTGTTTCAGATTATTATATGGTAATTTGTTACCATTTTGTATGTTTGGTTGTATATGGTTGATATTTGATTGGTAACCATGCCTTAGACCTAGTGGTTGATTTTGTGTGTTTGGTTGCAATTTGGTGATTTTAAATTACAAATGGGCTGTAATATTTATTAATTCAGATTTGTTTGTAATAATATTGTGGCTTGCATGCCATTTCATTCATCCGTGTAATTTGTAATAGATAAAATAAGAAAATTGTGGCTGCCATTTATTTTCTATTTGTATGTATTGTAAATTTTGGATGAAGACACACATATGGAGTCAAAAGGAGATGGAGGATGTCCATAGAAGCCGGTGAAATCCATTGGAGATGGCGGTTCTAGTGGGAGCTCGCATCGGACGCCTTTTGTCCTTAGATTGACCACGTTCTTCTTGTTTTGGCTCAAGGGAAGAACGCATAGGACTTTTTGGCAAGGGTTACCAATTTGATATATTTAAATGCATGTGATGTGATTTTATATATCTTGCATGGTTTGCTTAGGATTCTCATGCTAGATAATTTTTTGAAATTAATAAAATCACAAGAGATTTGATAAAAATGGTTTACAACTCTCGCGCGCGCTCACATACAAGATTAACCCACCTAGTGAAAATAGGTGTTGTCACTAAACAAGTTAATCTGTAACCAAACTGGAAACAAAAGCCCTTTTTCATAAAACGTAAATCTTGCACCATCCGTAAGTCGAGCTTAGCACGAGCCAACTCTCATAAAACTGTGTGGAAGGTGAGTATGGCAAATTCACAATTTTGGTTTTCGAGCTTAGCACGAGCCAATTTTGGTGGGTTTGACATCGTATGTCTTGACGGACGATTTACAATTGCAAATTAAATTCCTTGAGTGATTGTCGAGCTTAGCACGAGTCAACGAAGAATTTTAATTTGGAATTGGTGCACGTAGGGATCAAACATGCGAAACGACAAATGGTTGTCGTAGGAACGCGCAAGTGTCTAAGAGTTGCAATAGAGATTGCAATCGATAAAATGGTTATCGGCCTAAATAGCTCCATGAAGTGATCCGCGGCAACCCCGTCATGAATTGGAGTGAAATATGGTTCTTAGCCCTTGTTAAAATATTTTTCGAGACGATATGGGTAATTATTTTAACGAGGATTAAATCAAACTAACTAATTCGCGTACTCTCTTTAAATATAGGATGTCGAAACATAACTATACCACGTCGAACTTTTCACTTCGTATGTTCCTGGAAAGGGAGAAACTCACGGGAATGAACTTTGTTGACTGGCTTAGGCAATTGAGAATTGTCCTACGTGCTAAGTCTAAGTTGCACATCCTTGAGGAACCACTTCCTGGACCACCTGCTATCGATGCAGCATGGACTATCCAATATGCATATGAAAAGCGTATTGGGGATACGTACGATGTTGCTTGTCTCATGTTATCAAGTATGAGCTCGGAACTGCGAAAGCAATTCGAGCACATGACTGTGTATGACATGATTAACAAGCTGAAGGATAAATTCCAACAGCAAGTTAGAAGAGAACATTATGAGTGTGTTAAAAGTCTAGCCGGTTGTAAGATGTGGGATGGCGGGAGTGTTAGTTCCCATGTTTTGAAGATGAAATCATACATGGACCAAATGAAGAGGCTAGGATTTCCTATAGGGAGGGAGCTTGGTGTGAATTTCATACTACAGTCTCTGCCCGCTTCATATGAACAGTTTGTAAGGGACTATCATATGCATGGAAAGGAAATATCTATAGATGACTTGCATGGAATGTTGAAAAACGTTAAATCTAACATGTCCAAGCATGAATCAACCTCATCCACTCCCGTTCTTGGTTCTAAGGAACAACATATTATGAAGAAGAAGAAACCGATCCCATCAAAAGAAGTTGGAATATCCAAGCTTGCTTCAAGTTTTGAGTCTATGGACATTGATGATGTGCCTAAGGAGACTCAACAACGGGTGGTTTGCTACTTTTGCGGAAGATTTGGGGATTGGGGCCGTCATGCCTGCTCTTTGTGCCGAGAGGATATAAAACTTCTCAGAAAAGAGAGAGTTAATTTTCCTACTTGAGGTACATTCATGATTATACTTCATCGTTATTCCTTAATAAGCTGGGTTGTTTACTCGAGCTATAAGACTCACGTTTGTCACAAATTTATTTTTGTTACAAAGTGTAGGTCTGTTAGTTGAAAGAAGGAAGAGCTTGAAGAACCAGATCTCTGAAGAGGAAACCCTGTTAATTGTCCTCTATAAGAGAATTGGGAGTGTTGGTCTCGCCATTTTTTCCGGATTAATTATTACTTTTGTATTTATGCCCTGTGTGGCAAGACTTGCTTTATTGTATGTTCTTTTGAAGATGATGGATGTATTTTGAATCTTGTATTTTTATGAAAAGATTTTTTAGCTTGAGTGTTTTATTTCAAATTCGATCCATGTCAATGCTTATGTTTTATTTTTGACCATTTATGGTGCTCAAATACATATTTGATGACGATGGATATGGCTTGGAATTGAAACATTTTGAAAAATTGTTTTTGAGATGTTCTTATCAAAACTTATCCATATCATAACATACATAAAGACTCGTTATAAGTAATAAGGAAATCATGAATAATTGATTCTTAAATCAAAAAGTGGTTTTGATACATTAGCTCTATTGCATAATCAAACTTGACCAAGTAAACAACATTTATATCGCTTAAGTCCATGTGGTTAGGATCTTTGTAGAAGTTTAGCCTCGGGCTAAATGAAATATATAAATCTTGTTTATTGGACCAGGGTGATTAACAAATCTTTCGCCAGTGTCGGTAGGAAGGATTGAGACTTGTTGGATTTTGATCACACTTGTGTGGATAATCCGTTCAATTATACCACATAGAGTGACACTAGTAAAATTTTCATCACCATCTTAATGAAAGTTGTTAGGAGAATGTTTAACTAGACAAAAAGGTTTGTGTCTGAAACCTGGAGGTGTTCGGAAATAACCTAAAGAAAATTAAGAATCAATAAGGGCATATAAATATCAATTCTTAGATCCAGAATAGATGCTAAGTTTTCTTATCTATATTGGTTTAAACATAAAATGGATCATAGGTTTAACCCATAATTCGTTTTCTCTGAGAGACACATTTGTACATGGTGTCACATATAAGAAAACCAGATATCTTTGAAGATGATCTGGTAAAAGGTAGGCCTAAAACATGTATTCAATGTGATTGATATACATTAATTTTTATGAACCAAGTACTTAATCTAAAACATAACATAATGGTCACTTAAGCATCTAATGAGATTTTGACTAGAAAGAGTCCTTTGCTTGTCAATCTCATAACTTAAAATTATCCAGTCTACATTCAGTGGGAGATGGGTGAATCATAAACTAAGTTGATGCTTATATATTTAAGTAGTTCATCTAAGTTTTGGGTAGTTGTTTCTTGAACTTATGGGAACCATGTTTGGTTGCTTAAAAGGAGAAGACAATATCCAAAAGCATTCCACTGGTGAAAGAACGTAAAACTTAAATAAGAGCCTAATGTTGACACTAGCATTTAATCAGCATAGAGATGCTGATAAGACCTGACAATATCCATTACTTCTTTAAATCCGATGGAAGCTAAGTAGGCTGTTTAGATATGATGTTGTCATATTTTAAGAACAACAGCTAGATGGTGAATCATTGTGAGGTCACCATTCATTGGAAACAATAGTGGACCTAGAGTTCACTAGTGAATATAAGAAGGAGATGGTACATATAGACATAACTCATTTGCTGCATCCAAGTACTTGACTTGGGTTAATCCCACACCAAAGGTGTAATCCAAGAAGGGTGAAAGGACTAACATATATGCAATCATAGACAACTTCGAATACCGACTAGAGACAAAGTGTTTCATATTGATTATATGGAAACATGTTCTAGTGGCTATGTTGAAGATAACTTGGATAAAGTGAAGTATTGTTGTCACCTTGCGGAAACAAATTGTTTCAATTGGATGTATGAGACCTATATCCTTTATAGAATTAAGTTGAGGAAATGCTTGAGGCACTTTCCGAGGTTCTTACACATCCGTAATATCCAGATTAGGTCTGGATTATGTGAAACATTGTTGTCGTTTTGGGGAAACAAGTAAATTCACATGGAAATAAGAAGACCTAGATCCTTCACAGAATTAAGTTGAGGAAATGTTTGAAGCATGTTCCGAGGTCTTACACATCCATTATATCCAAGTTGTGTCCATGACTGAAGTCAACAAAACTTGCATCTTGTGGCTGTAGTCTTGCTTTACGAGAAAGTCAAAAGGAATGAGTTTTCTAGAAGGCATAGATTAAGCCAGATACACATGTCAGGGCTAGTGGGAGCTTTATGTGTTCATAGTAAAATATACTGAAATGAAAATAATGTCCTAATTTAGGGTTGTTTTCAACCTATTGATGGAATTATTGTTCTTCGAGTACAAATATGAATATGAAGTAAAGTGGATTCTAAATTTAAGAAATACTGAAGTATGTTCTTGATGTTCGATGAAAATAGAGTTGTCTTGAGTAAGTTTTACTGCAAGTCAATCTATACTAATAAGAATGTCGATTTAATCGAAGTCTTGGATAAACAAATATGTGGTGTAGATACGACATTTAAATTCCAATGAGTGTCATTGACCCTATTGTGTACTTCGGTAACATTAAGGGTATGTCGACTCTATACGTGAGTGTCAGTGACCCTATTGTGAACTTTGGTTACATTGAGGGTATGTCGACTCTAATAATCATAAGTGTCATTAATCCTATTGTAGACTTCGGTAACATTGAGGATATGACGACTATGATAACCTTGTGTATGATCTCTTTGATAAACACTATGCAAGTGGTTTAATAAAGAGAATACAAAAGAGTACAAAGGGATATTGCGTAAATGATCCCATCATTAAGCCGTTGCCAAATACTAGTGATGAATTTCATACTAGGTATAATAGCATTGTTCATGCTAATGACTAGGCTTAAATATCGTTTTAGTAAATGTTTAATTTACTAATAAGCTTTGGGAACTGTAAGCAGTACTGCTAACCGATGATTGTATCGATATATAGTGGAGACTATATATATGCATGATGCGGTTACGTTCATTGGTATTTACTGTGTTCCATCTTAGCATGTTTAACAACTTCCCAGAATGTTTATACATTCTAAATTTTCACAGTCAGTCATTCTTCAAGGGAAGGAAGTTTTAATTAAGGCTGAGGTTAGGTGTTGGTTGTGCATTGATCAAGGATTGAATACATGAAACGCAACAGTAACCTGTGCTTGAAAGGAGTTTCAAGTGACTTGAAGACCCACACCCGAGTTCACTTAATGGATCATGGTCACAAGTGACTCGGAAGGATAATATCATTACGTCCTTCGACCTGAGATGTATGAATTACTATAGCATAAATCTTTCTTACTTTAGCTATTTCAAAACGTAGTTCGTAACTGGCTATTATAAAGGGAATAGTTAAGTAAGATAAGATTCACGCTATGGGATTGTACAGTTAATGGAATTTGTTCATCTGATATGAGAGATATCCGTGGGCCCCTCGATGATTGGGAGATGACACCAAAACTAGCATGGCCATGCGCAAAGGAGTATTGATTGAGAATCAGATATGTCCTTAAATTTTGGTCACCACCAATCAAGATCGAGAAACATAATCGTGAACGATCTGGAGATTGACATATTAATCCATGTCTCGTGTTCACAAGGATATCGCGAACAAAATGATGTTTGATCACTTATCTATAGGACCTCTACGTTCTTGTAGGTTATGGTTTTTTGCAAGGAGGCGGAACCCATACTGACTTGCGGGCATTGATGCTTTGCTAGAGGCCAATCTTTGTCTGTGGTTACATGGGTACGGTGCATTATGTGCATGTGGCAGTTTGATAGAAAATACCCACTAATGCACGTACGCCATATAGACTGCTACTGATGATGTATGGGCCTATTGGGTCATACACCGGGGTCTAACCTGAGAGCAACTAAAGTAAAGGGACGAAATATGGCAAAAGACAAAAGCTGACATCGCAGGCCACGATAGCGCCGCTAACGTTAAGGGTTTAGCACCACTAAACCATAACGGTTAGCGCCGCTAAGGCTGCATGTACTTTGTGTCATTTCACTGACAGGCCGCGTTAGTGCCGCTAACTTTAAGGGGTTAGCGCCGCTAAACCCTAAAGGTTAGCGCCGCTACTGCTGCATGTGTTTTTTGTCAAATCACCTCCAAAGCTGGCCAATGCATGTGTGACATCTAATTCGATCTTTGGCCGGCCATGAGGAGATCAGGGGACATGGGGAGGTCTTTATACACCCCTCTCTTGAGTCTCATTTGAATTTTTTGTCTATTCTTCACAAAAACACTCTTAAGGGCTTATAAAGACATAGTGAGAGTTTCATGTGTGGGTTCCATAAATTTGTTCTAGTTGCTGTTCATGAGTGATATTCAAGTTGAAGTATCACAAAGGCTTGCTAGCACTTGAGGTTGGCGTGTTACCGGGGTATACTTCAATAGTTGATCCGTTTTTCGTTCTTAGTGCATCACCACCACGAGGATTGAAGATTTCTGGAGCTAAGGAGAAAGGTATAACCTTCTTTCCTTCTTACATGATGCATTTCTTGAACATAGAGTTTGGTCCTCTTTTGGGATTTCTTGTTTTTGTGTTTTGGTGTGTTGTACACTGGGCTTTAAATCTTGTACTTTGCTTCAGCTGCTAGCTCACGAAATCCCAACACTAGGCCCGACGTTGCCTATTCCGTAAGTGTCACGAGTACATACCAACAAAATCCTGGTGAAGCACATTGGGTAGCTGTCGAGAACATTCTCAAGTATCTGAGAAGGACAAAAGACATGTTCGTAGTTTATGGAGGTTCAATGGATGAGCTTAGTGTAACTGGTTACACTGATGCTTGTTTCCAAACAGACAGAGACGACTTTAGGTCGCAGTCAGAATTTGTCTTTACCCTAAACGGAGGAGCTATATCTTGGAAAAGTCAAAAGCAAGATACAATAGCAGATTCGACTATAGAGGCAGAGTATATTGCAGCAAGTGATGCGGCAAAGGAAGCTGTCTGGCTGAAGAATTTTATCTCGTTCTTGGTGTTGTTGCCAGTATCTCTAGACCGATTGATATATTCTGTGATAACTCAGGGGCTGTGGCGCAAGCTAAAGAGCCAAGAGATCATCAGTGGACTAGGCATGTACTCAGAAAATATCACCTAATCCGAGAGATTATTGGAAAAGGGGATATTAGACTGCAAAAGATACCGACGGACGACAACGTTGCTGACCCGTTGACAAAGCCGCTAGCTAGAGCTAAGCATGAGAGACATGCGAATTCTATAGGGATGCAGTACCTGGAATATAGCAGCTAGTTCAAGTTTTTGATTATTACTATAGATGTAACTTGAAACTCTTTTATTTACATTTCATGAGATTGAAATAGGAGGTATTTACATAATTGTTTCTTGTTGTCTATTTTTAGTATGTTTTAACTTATCCATGACGATTTCAAGCTATGAATTGTCTAAATGCCCGTAGCTACTTAATGTAGTGGGAGCTACATTAGGGAGATAATGCTATTATGAATATTTGAGGATTTATTCGTGGTTGAATAAAAGCACAAGGTTGTGACCAAATATTCATAGATATTTATCAGGAGGGATTAATATTGGGAGTAATCCGCATCGAGTTTATTTAATGGAGCACCATCATAAAAAACTTGATAGGTTCTCCTTAGACCTGAGATATTTGGTTTGGGGCATAGTGACTTCTGTACTTTAGCGCGTTCTTAAGTCACGCCGTAACAGGGTGATTATAAGGGGCATTTCTAGGTGCAGCGGAAGCTGTGTGCTCAAATTGCAAATAGTCAAGATGGGATTTGCACCTCTTTTTTAGGAGAGATATTTCAGGGCCCCTCGACGATTGAGACTACTGAAAATTCGTTACCGCGCTCGGTTAAAAAGATAGGTTTCATTCAATAAACCGTAACTACAGAGTGTCGAGATCAGAGTCGAGAAAATCTGAGTATTCAGAATAAGATCCCTGCTCCATGTCTAATACTCACATTACGAAATATCGCGATGCAAAAGAAAAAGCCTAGATAGTCCAACGGGTGGATTATATCTCTAGATGTAAGAGATCTTATAGCCTGGTTAACCTAAGTGTCTGGCTAGGGACCTCCTTAGGCTAACGGTGTACAAAGAGTGTTACTTATCTTGCACAAGTGGGAGTCTGTTAGATTATGTACAGAGATAGATAACACGTGTCATCCTCTCCAATGCTATGAGACACTAAAGGATCACACTGCTACACAACCAATTAGAACCATTTGGATTTTACCAAGTTGTGTGTAAGAATAATTAATTAGTTAATTAATTATTGAGAAGGAAAAATAATAATAGTTATTTATTATTGTAAAGATGACATAGGATGTGTAATTTTAAAGGATAGAGATATTAGACGCAGATGGGGCGATTACTTTCATCATCTCTTTAACCAGGAGACGGGATTAGAAACGAGGGGTAGTGGAGAGAGCCCTGAGGAGGGCTTTAGTGCCCTTAATTGTTGTTATTGCACTAGGATCTCTCAAGGTGAGGTTAGAAGGGCTCTTCGCAAGATGGGAAGTGGAAAAGCAGCAGGACCTGATCAAATCCCTATTGAGGTGTGGAGGTGTCTTGGAGAGCCGGGCATTAACTAGCTAACGAACCTTTTTAACCTGGTTTTTCGAACTGCTAAGATGCTCGATGAATGGAGAAGGAGTGTGGTTATTCCAATTTTTAAGAACAAGGGTGACACCGAATTTTGTGGGCATTATCGTGGTATAAAACTCCATACCCATACTATGAAGTTATGGGAGAGGGTGATAGAAAGCGGGTTGCGACGGGAAACAAAAGTATCTCAAAATCAATTTGGGTTTATGCCAGAGAGGTCGTCGATAGAAGCAGTTCACTTGATTAGAAGCCTCGTGGAAAAGTATAGGGAAAGACAACGTGATTTGCATATGGTGTTTTTAGATTTAGAGAAGCCTTATCCTAGGGAGCTTATTTGGAGGACTTTCAATGATAGAAACGTCCCAGGGAGATATATTAGGGTCTTGAAAGACATGTATGAGAGTGCTTTGTCCTGTGTTAGCACTCCGGTAGGAGATAGTGAATACTTTCAGGTTTTACGTGGACTCCACCAAGGGTCTGCACTTAGTCCTTTCATCTTTGCAATCATTCTCGACCAGCTAACGAGAGGGATTCAAGGAAGTATCCCATGGTGTATGTTATTCACAGATGACATTGTCTTGATTTTGGATACGAAAGAGGAGATAAACAGAAGATTATAAGAGTGGAGAGTTGCGTTAGAGGAATCAGGACTAAGGATAAGTAGAGGTAAGACCGAGTATCTTTTTTGCCATTTTAGCAAGACCGAAACCGATGAGGGCCAAGATATCTGCATGGGGGAACACACTTTGAGACCTTAGGAGTCTTTCAGGTATTTAGGATCCATTTTACACAGGACAGGGAGGATAGATAAGGATGTTGCCAATCGTATTCAGGCAGGGTGGAGGAAGTGGAGAGCGGCGTCAGGAGTGCGATGCGACATGAATGTACCGCTTAGGCTAAAAGGAAAATTTTACAAACTAACGGTTAGACCTGCCATGCTATATGGATCAGAGTGTTGGCCCCTGAAAAAGGCACAAGCGGAGAAGTTAGAAGTGGTAGAGATGAGGATGCTTAGATGAATGTGTGGGAAAATATTAGATAAAATTCCGGTTGGTGTTTTTAGAAACGAATTAAGAGTGACATCTATTGTCTACAAGTTAAGAGAAGGGAGACTGAGGTGGTTCGGTCACATTAAAAGGAGGCTCCCAATAGCCCCAGTTAGGAAAGCAGAATCGGTTACGGTGGACGACACTAGGAGGCGTGGTCGCCCTTTTCTGAGGTGGGAAGATATAGTTAGAGAGGATTTGCTAGAGCTTTCTCTCTCTATGGACATGATCTCAGATAGGTCTTCTTGGAGAAGGAAGATTAGGATCCAGGATTAGGTAGAAGAGGGTTGACACTTTGCGGTGTAGGGTTTCTGGTCTTGGGGGTTAGTTGTGTCCCAATTGCTAGGGCCTGTATTAATTGTTTTATTTATCTATGGATATTTTAATTTATGTATCTATGTATTGTTTTTTATAGGGTGAAATACGGTTTAATCATCAAAGTTTCACTTAATTTTCGGTTTAACCATTAAATTTTTTTTTGAATGATTTAACCATCAAAGTTATTGTTTACTTGTTAGTTTAGCCATTTAGACCTACTATTGCAGGTTAAATGTAACCAAACACACTCTAATTTTCATTAAAAAAAGGTTATATTAACCAAACACTCCAGTTCTTTACTATTCCAAGCTACTTATCCCCCTCCCCAAACAACCTCCCTTCGTTTTCACCCCTCTCTCCCTCTCTCTGTCTTCCATTCTCTGGAAAACCACCATAAACACCACCGTATGAAGCCGCCGCCGCCACCACCATACACACCACCGCCACCAAATCCGTCACCACCAGCAGCAACGCCACCAAATCCACACCACCGTTTGAATCAATTTCTTTTTTTCAGGGGTAAATCGAAGAACCAGATCTGGTGGTGGCCGCCACCGTATGAAGCCCTCCTCATCGCCGTATGAAGCCCGCCGTATGGAGATGAGTTTGATGAGGCTAGGGTTTTCATGGTTTTCAAGACGGCTAGGGTTTTCAGGATTCGAAGAACCACCACAGGGCGGCGATGGAGGCTAGGGTTTTCAGGCCGGCTAGGGTTTTCAGGACGGCGATGGTTTTCAGGATTCGAAGAACCACCACTAAAATTTGCTACCGCCACCACCATAAACACAACGCTCCAGATCTGCCATGTTCATAAGAAATCGAGGTTCGTTTTTTTATTTGAATCTGGAAATCGAGTTTGATGTTCATCTTTGTATCTCTTTCGGTCCCCCTTTCTCTCTTTCCAGATAGAAGATTACCACCGCCGCCCCCAAATCCACCACCACCACCATTACCATAACCACCAACACTACCATAAACATATAAGGTTTTTCATGTGAAGTTTACTAGTTTAGATTTCGGTTTGACTTGATTTGTTGAAAATCAAATATGTGTAAATTACTTAGATTTGTTAGTTTGTATCTTCAACTGGTTTGTTCATCATCATCATCTGCCATTTCATCTTATACGTTTACATTTGTTCATCTTCACCATTCAGTATATTCAAACATTCAACAAGGATTTCAAGAAAAAATTAAAAATGAAATAAATATGATAATTGACCTGTTAAGCAAGTTACAGGTTAACAAATGGGTAAAAACGAAAACCAAACAGAACTTAAGGATTAAAATGATAATCAATGGAAACTTTTATGGTTAAATCATTAAAAAAAAACTTTAATGGTTAAACCGAAAAATAATTAAAACTTTAATGGTTAAATCATATTTCACCCTTTTTTATATTACTTTTCTTTATCTGTTTGTTGTTTTTTTCTTTTTAATTACCTTTTTACTAGTTTACCATGTTTTTTTTTTTTATGTTTTTTATATTTTCTATTTTTGTTTTTGTGTTTCTGTCTTTACGTAGCTAGAGGTCCTTTTCTAGAAACAATCTCTATACCTATGGGTAGAGGTATGATTGTTTACGTCTCACCTCCCCCGTACCCCGTTTTAGCGGGATTGAGTATTGTTGTTGTTGTTGTTGTTGTTGTTGTTGTTGTCGTTGTTGTTGTTGTTGTATTGCCAACGTACTGGGGCAATGTCGTCCATGGAATTTGTTTCTCTATTTTGATAGATATCCCTGGCCCCTCCGTAATTGGGCGCCGATACCAAAATGCATGGCCATGCTTAAGATTGCAATGATGTACGGTTGATTGAAACTTGTATATCTTGGTCACCTCCAATCTTGACCGAGAAACATAATCGTGAACAATCATATAATGAGTTAGTACCATATCTCGTGTTCACAAGGATGTCACAAACAAAAGGATGATTGATCACTTATCTATAGGGCCATATTAAACCTTCGTGGTTGTGATTTGGTACTTGTCAGGGATGACATACCTCACTCCAGCTTGGGGGTAGAGATGTCTTGATAGAAGCCGATCTCTGTAAATGATACCTATGGGTACGGTGTGTCATATGCAAGTGGGAGTCTGTTGGTGTCTGTCTACTGACACATGTAGGCCATTATCACTACCGATGAAATACGGGCCTATTCGGTTGTTGGAGTATGCCCACTGTCACACGTACGCCAAATGATCACTACCGATGATGTATGGGCCTATCGGGTCACACGCCGGGGGTTGATCTTGACAACAACCTAAAAGGGAGGGATGGAAATGAATAATTAAAGATAGTTGGTAATCAGGAAGGGTTAGCGGCGCTAAACCCTGCTGTCGCTAACTTGGCCGCGTTAGCGGTGCTAACCATAAGTGGTTAGCGGCGCTACGTTTGGGCGGTTAGCGGCGCTAACCCGTCTGGAAGATTACAACTTTATTCCCTCCACCTCCATGCTCCACCAATGCATGTCTTTTGTTGGGAATCTTTCTATGGCCGGCCCTTTGGGTTAAGTGAGGCAGAAGAGATCATTTTAATACATGCAATCTCTCATTTCTTTCTCTAAGTGGTAAAAGGTGTAAAAACACACACATAAGGAAACATGTTGGGGTTGTTCTTGTGTGTGTGAGAGAGAGCCGAGAATAGAGAGTTGCTGGAGTTCTTTGGTTGTTGTTCCAGAAAGCATTCTTCATATAGGAAGGAATGCTTAAGGGATGCTAGTACATCAAGATCACGGTTTTTCCCGGGGTGAATTCGATCAAAGAGAAGCTTGTCACTTGCTTGGATTCGTGATCGACACCAACAATCAGAGACATCAGGGGTATACTCTCTTCTCCCTTTCTTTTAAGTTGCTCATCCTAGTTGTAGAGATTGGTACACAACTTGGGGTTCCTTTTGTGGTTTGTTTTGTTTGTAAAATTCCGATTTTGTACTTGCATGCTTCCGCTGTGATGAACCACGAACCCCAACATCGGTCACACGGGTCATGAAGCACAGTGCCTCGACTTGTTCAATTTTGGGCGGGATGGGTCATGATACCTTTGGTCATGACGGCCCATGATAGCTCGTGATGGATCGTGAAGGACAAAAAACAAAGAGACACTTTTTTTTATTAGACCATTTGATGGTCCAATGAGGGTGTGCTTGTTGGAGTATGCCCGATGACACATGTATGCCATTTGGATCACTACCGATAATGTATGGGCCTATTGGGTCACACACCGGGGACCTATCTCGACAACCTATAAGATTGAGGGTCCAATGGTGTCAAAATGAGAAAATTGGTGTGCTGGCAAATACCGCGACGCGGTATACTTAAGGCTACGCGAAGCGGAACTTCCGCGGCGCGGAACCTTACGGGTACGCGGCGCGGAATTTTGTCAGACTGCATGCAATGATAAGATTCTCCACCTCCATTCTTGACCAATAGTTGGGCTTTCTTGTGCAGTAATCTGAGGCCGGCCAAGGGAGACTAAAAGGCATATTTGGGTTTTTAAAAAGCCCTTTCTTGCTTTTCATTCCATCCTTTTGCCAAATACACATTTTACACTTAGTAAAAGTTCTCTAAGAGTGTTCTTGTGTGGGTACTTCAAGGAGTCCGAATACTGGAATATTAAGGCTGTTCTTGAGGAAGATTTCAAGGCTTTGAAGATCTCCCAAGCTTGCTAGTACAAGGAGAAGGACTATACCCGGGGTGGACTTTATTAGAGGAAGGCTTGTTTGCTTTCTAGTCATCACCACCACATCCACATAATCTCTGAAGATAAGGAGCAAGGGTATAATCTTTTTCTTCCTTCTTCTTTTCATGTTGTTTAAGTTAGCTATAGAGTTTGGTCCATGATTTGGGGTTTTATGCTTTGTTATCTTGTTCTTGCTTATTTCTTGTTGCATGTTGCTTCCGCTGTGTACATAGAACCCCAACAGTGGTATCAGAGCTACCTCTATACTACTTTTGCACATGGTGGCCTGAAAAACCCGAAAATACTATTTTCTGTTTTCTGCTCGTCAGTTTCAGCGGCGTGGAACCCTGGTGATTACGCGGCGCGGAACTGTGCTGTATAGATTATGTTTTTAAACTTTGTTTTAAACAAAAAAAATTATTTTTGGCACTGGATTTTGGTTTCTGGAATTTTGTCCAGAAATTAAAATTTAGTTTTTGAAGTTGCCTTGTATAATGGTTGGTGTATTTATATGTGGATTATTATTTTGGCATGAAAATAAATAATTGTATATACTTACATTATGTATTTATGAATATGTTTCATCAAAAATGGTTTGGTGTTACTAATACATAAGTACGTGGGATTTTTAGTGCCTTGAGTGTTTTTGTAAAAATCTTAACCATTATACATAAGTTTACATGGTTTTTGTGTGGCACACCAAGTTGTTGATGTTGATCTTGTTGTTGTTGTTCACTAGTGAACCTATTTTGTTGGTAACCTTAGAAAAATGCCCTAGACCTTGTGGATGTTTGGTTTTATGTTTTATTATTCATTCATTTGGTGACTTTATGTCACAATGGTTTGTAATAATAATTTATTTATTTATTTGGTATGTAATTTGTTTTGTGGCTTGCATGCCATTTAAATATTCCATATTATGTATTTGTACTAGAAAATAGGATTTGTGGCTTGCATGCCATTTATTTAATTTTCTATGTAATTGTAATATGGAGCAACCATCGGGAGTCCATGGAGTGACGCCTTGGCGAACACGAAATCCGAAAGGCCCAATGGAGGTGGCGTGTTTAGTGGGAGCACATCCAAGTCAAGGAGTTTTTGTCCTTAGATGACTTGTTTTTCCCGTAGTGGCTCACGGGAAAAACACATAGGTTTTAGGGGCATGGTTACCAACTATATGTATGCGTGTGATGGTTTTATTATATATTGTTTATGCATGAGTTGTAGGACTATTGCATGCTAGACAATTTTTGATAAATAATAAAACTCAAGAGTTTTAAAAATGGTTTAACAACTCTCGCGCGCTCACTTGATTAACATACGGATTTAAATTGGTTTAGTATCCGATTAGTGAAAACTTTTGGTTATTGTCACTTTTGTTAATCAAACTCAAAATGGTTTTTTAAACCGGAAAACTAAATCCCGTTTTCTAAATGTAAATTGCACACCACCCATAAGATGACACCGCCCGAATCTAGCCGTGTAAGGGTTGATCGTCAAGCTCTAGCCAAGATTGCCTTTGCATGAACTGTGTGGAAGGTGCGTGTGGCAACTCGCAAGGTCCATGGTCAAGCTCTAGCCGAGTCGACCATTGGGCTAGAGTACCACCGTGTATCTTGATGGTTGATTTACAATTTCAAATTAATCTTTCATATGGTCGTCGAGCTCTAGCCGAGGTCATGTAAAATATTAATTTGGGACTGGTGTGGAGGGATCAAACATGCCAAACATGGCACAATGGTTGTCAAGTAGGATCCCGCAAGGAACTAAGAGTTGAAATAATGGATTGCAATCGGTCAATGGTTGCCGGCCTAAATAGCTTTGCAACGTGATCCGCGAAAAACCCGTCACGATGCAAGGTGAAATAAGGTTCTTAGCCCTTGTTAAAATAGTTGTTTTTCATTATACATTGGGTAATTATTTTAACAAGGATTTCAATCAAACTAACCATATCTACTTTGCTTATTATAGATGGCATCAACTAGCACCAACCACACCACGTCAAACATATCCTTAAGAGTGTTTCTCGAGAAGGATAAACGCGATGGGACCAATTTTATGGATTGGTCACGGCAACTACGAATTGTCCTCCGTCATGAGCACAAGTTGGCCACCATTGAGGAACCCATCCCCGAGGTCCCTGCATCCAACACGAGTAGGTTCGTGAAAGAGGCGTATGAAAAACACCTCAAAGACATCACCGAGGTTACTTGCCTCATGCTTAGCACTATGAGCACCGACTTGCAAAAGTCGATGGAACACTTGAGTGCTTATGACATGATGCGCGAGTTGTCGGACATGTTCTAACAACAAGCCAAGCAAGAACGGTATGGTTGTCTCAACGACCTTCTCGGTTGCCGTTTTCAAGAGGGCGGGAACGTGTCCCACAATGTTCTCAAGATGAAAGCATTGGTGGAACGTCTCAAGAGGTTGGGGTTTGCCATCGCGAGAGAGATGGCGGTAGACTTGATTCTACGGTCTCTCCCACCGTCATATGACCAATTCGTTGTGAGTTATCATATGCACGGTATGGACAAATCCCTTATGGAATTGCATGGTATGCTGCGGACTGCCGAGTCTAACATGACCAAGCAAAAGCCATCAACCTCCGTTCCCGTCTTGGCCATCAAGGAGGGTGAGTCCAAAAAGAGGAAGAAACAGGTCTCTACCCCGAAAGGGAAAGGCAAGGGTAAGGTTGGGGCTCCCAAGCCGAACCCTGCCCCGGAGCCGAAGCTGAAGGGACCTATCCCTCAAGCTAAGACTCCGGAGGAGGCAATTTGCTTCTTCTGCGGGGCTAAGGGACACATGCGCCGGAGCTGCCCCAAGTACCTTGAAGGCCTAATGAAGCTACGAGCTTTGGGAGCGGGCGCTTCTACTTCAGGTACGTTTGTGATTGAACCCCATCATACTTCTACATCTAATGGCTGGGTTTTAGATACCGGTTGTGGCACTCACATTTGTAATATGGTGCAAGTGCTAAAGGGAAGTAGAAGGTTGAGAGATGGGGAGCTGGAGCTAACAATGGGAAACAAGGAGGTTGTCCCAGTGTTGGAGAAAGGAAGCGTGGAACTTACTTTCAAGACCGGCTTTTCTATTATTTTGAAAGATGTATGCTATTCGCCGCTTGTGGCAAGAAACATTTTATCATTTTATGCTTTGTATGACGATGGATATTTGTTTAAATTTGAAAATGGTTTTATCTTATGCTTTAAAAATGATGTTTGTTATTTTAAAGCTTATCCATGTCGTTGTATATACGAAGCCGATGCATACATAGAAAATAATAGAACAATCATGAACATTGATTCTGGATCCAAAAATGGTTTGGATAAGTTTTCCTTATGGCATAGCCGTGTTGGCCATATAAACAAGAAACGCATCACCAAGCTCCAATCGGATGGGATCTTGGAATCATTTGACCTCGGGTCAAATGAAGTATTCGAGTCTTGTTTATTAGGCAAGATGACTAAGTCACCCTTTACCAGTGTGGGTGAAAGGGCTAAATGCTTGTTGGAAATAGTGCATACGGATGTATGCGGTCCGTTCAAGCATATTACAAGGAACAACTCAAGATACTTCGTTATGTTTACTGATGATTTCAGTAGATATGGATATGTCTACTTGATTAGGCGAAAGTCTGAGGCCTTTGAGGTCTTTAAGACATTCCAAAACGAAGTCCAGAATCAATTGGGCAAAACTATCAAAGTACTTCGCTCCGATAGGGGAGGCGAATACTTGAGCTCGGAGTTCCGTGATCATCTTGTTAGTTGTGGGATTATTTCACAACTAACTCCTCCTAGGATGCCACAATTGAATGGTGTAGCCGACCGGAGGAATCGGACATTGTTGGATATGGTCCGGTCGATGATGAGTCGCACGGAAGTACCCCTAAGTTTTTGGGGGTACGCTCCTGAGTCGGCGGTTAGGATCCTTAACCTCGTACCGACAAAGAAGGTCCAAAAGACACCTTATGAGATGTGGCATGGAATTGCTCCTAAGATCGCATATCTCAATGTTTGGGGATGTCCTGCCTTCGTAAAACGAGAGGTAGAGGACAAACTCGAACCAAGGTCTGAAAGGTGTTACTTCATTGGGTATCCAACCGGAGGCATGGGATATATATTTTACAAACCTTCAGAAAACAAAGTGTTTATCGCGAGAAGGGCCGTGTTCCTTGAAAAGGAACTCATATCCATGCAATCGGGTAAGAGGATTGATCTTGAAGAAATTCAAGAACCCAATGGGGAAGGGACAAGTGTCGGCACTAGCAATCAACCCGAAGTGGTTGAAACCGAGAAAGAGGATGCGTCGGTACCTGACAACACTTCATTAATTCCTCGTAGGTCCGGTAGACCACGTCAAGAGCCAGAGAGATATGGGTTTCTCATATCTGAAGGAAATGAATTATTGGTGGATCATGATGAACCGACCAACTACCGGGAAGCCGTAGCGGACAATGAGTCTGCTAGGTGGAATGAAGCAACGGAGAGTGAGATGCAATCCATGTCGGATAACCATGTATGGGAATTGGTTGATCCTACACCCGGGTGTAAGATAGTGGGATGTAAATGGGTCTTCAAGAAGAAGACCGGCATGGATGGATCTGTAGATACCTTCAAAGCCCGATTGGTGGCTAAGGGTTTCACGCAAACTCATGAGATTGACTATGAGGAAACCTTTTCACCAGTGGCCATGTTGAAGTCTATCCGAATACTCATGGCCATAGCTGCGTTTTATGATTACGAGATATGGCAAATGGATGTAAAAACCGCCTTCCTTAACGGGAAGCTAAGTGAATAGGTGTTTATGACACAACCTGAGGGTTTTGTACATCCTGAGTATCCGGATAGAGTCTGCAGGTTAAAGAAGTCTATTTATGGACTTAAACAAGCATCTCGTAGCTGGAACCTGTGCTTTTATGAGAAAATCAAAGAGTTTGGATTTTCGAAAAGCAAGGATGAGCCATGCGTATATGTCAGGGCTAGTGGGAGCGCTGTTATATTCCTTGTCCTATATGTAGATGATATTCTACTTATTGGAAACGACGTCCCAACCTTGAAAGAAGTTAAGACTTTTCTTGGGAGTTGTTTCTCTATGAAGGACTTGGGAGATGCGGTGTATATCTTGGGCATAAAGATCTATAGAGATAGATCTAAAAGGTTAATAGGGCTTAGCCAAAGTGCATATGTCTACAAGGTCTTGAAGAGATTCAAGATGGAGGACTCTAAGAGGGGTAATACCCCTATGTTGCATGGAGTGACTTTGAGCAAGTCTCAATGTCCTAGTTCCAAAGAGGAACTTGACGTAATGAAGAGGGTTCCGTATGCTTCGGTAGTGGGATCAATCATGTACGCCATGCTATGCACTCGTCCTGATGTATCTTGTGCCTTAAGCATGACGAGTAGATATCAGGCTAATCCCGGGCAAGCCCATTGGACTGCGGTCATGAACATTCTCAAGTATCTTCGGAGGATAAAGGAGATGTTCTTGGTATATGGTGGTAAGGAAGAGCTTAGAGTACATGGTTACTCTGACGCTAGCTTCCAAACTGATAAGGACGACTGCCGATCACAATCGGGGTTCGTGTTCCTTCTCAATGGTGGTGCTATAAGTTGGAGGAGCTCCAAGCAAGACACCGTAGCTGATTCAACTACCGAGTCGGAGTACATTGCGGCTAGTGAAGCAGCTAAAGAGGCTGTATGGATGAGAAAGTTCATCCAGGATCTTGGAGTGGTTCCTAGCATATCCGACCCTATTGAGATCTTATGTGACAATGAGGGTGCGGTGGCTTTAGCTAAGGAACCAAGGGCTCATTAGCGGATGAGGCACATTCCTCATAAATATAACTTCATCAGAGATGTTGTTGAGAGTGGTGATATCGCCATCAGCAGAGTAGCATCGGAGGGAAATTTGGATGATCCGTTCACTAAACCGTTGTCACAAGCTGTACATGATTCTCACACTAGAGTTATAGGTGTTAGATTCGCTAGTGACTTGGTTTGAGTGTCATATTTGGTTTATGTTTGATTTGTCTTTGTACTTTGGGAACGCTAAGCAGTATTGTATTTCATACTATATTGATAATTAAATGTGATTTAATGATACGTCGAGGGCGAATATTTTATGAATCCTTACTGTGTTCCATCTTAGCATGTTTAATACTTCCCAGAATGCCTTTTTCATTCTAAATGTCCACAGTCGGTCATTCTTCAAGGGAAGAAAGTTTGAGATAAGGCTGAAGGAAGTGGTTGGTCACTATCTAATAATGGATTAGATAAAAGAGACGCAACACTTCACTAGTGCTTGCAATGGTAAAGTGACTGGACGACCCGCACCTGAACTTACTTCATGGTTTCTGTCACGAGTAAGTCAGGATGATAATATCATTTTGTCCTTAGACTGGAGATACATGTATTCCAAAGCATGGATCTGCTTTGCCTTGATTGCTTTCAAACGCAGTTCGTAACTGGTTGTTATAAAGGAAGCTTTTAGGTAAAGTATGGTGTATGTAGCGGAACAATGTAGTCGAAGGGATTCGTTATTCTAGTTTTAGAGAGATATCCTTGGGCCCCTCGATGATTGAGCGCTGACGTAAAATGCATGGCCATGCTCAAGTTACTATGATGTCTGATCGATTGCAACTAGATTTTGGGTCACCATCAATCGAGATCGAGAAACATAATCGTGAATGATCTGGAGATTGACATTTAACCATGTCTCGTGTTCACACGGATATCGCGAACGAAGGGATAAATGATCACTTATCTAAAGGACCATTTCGTAACTAATTCTGAATTCGGTTTTTGTTCTAGATGACAAAACCCATACTGACTTGGGGGCATAGATGCCTTACAAGAGGCCACTCTTTGTCTGAGGTTTATGGGTACGGTGTGGCATGTGCAAGTGGGAGTTTGTTGGAGTATGCCCGATGACACACGTATGCCATTTGGATCACTACCGATAATGTATGGGCCTATTGGGTCACACACCGGGGACCTATCTCGAAAGCATATAAGATCGAGGGACCAATGGTGTCAAAATGAGAAAATTGGTGTGCTGGAAAATACCGCGATGCGGTATACTTAAGGCTACGCGACGCAGAACTTCCGCAGCGCGGAACCTTACGGGTACGCGGCGCGGAATTTTGTCAGACTACATGCAATGATAAGATTCTCCACCTCCATTCTAGACCAATAGTTGGGATTTCTTGTGCAGTACTCTGAGGCCGGCCAATGGAGACTAAAAGGCATCTCTGGGTTTTTAAAAAGCCCTCTCTTACTTTTCATTCCATCCTTTTGCCAAATACACATTTTACACTTAGTAAAAGTTCTCTAAGAGTGTTCTTGTGTGGGTACTTCAAGGAGTCCTAATACTGGAATATTAAGGCTGTTCTTGAGGAAGATTTCAAGGCTTTGAAGATTTCCCAAGCTTGCTAGTACAAGGAGAAGGACTATACCCGGGGTGGACTTTTGCTTTCTAGTCATCACCACCACATCCACATAATCTCTGAAGATAAGGAGCAAGGGTATAATCTTTTTCTTCCTTCTTCTTTTCATGTTGCTTAAGTCAGCTATAGAGTTTGGTCCATGATTTGGGGTTTTATGCTTTGTTATCTTGTTCTTGCTTATTTCTTGTTGCATGTTTCTTCCGCTGTGTACATAGAACCCTAACAGTGCTCTTGTGGCCGGCCAAAGGAGGTCAAATGGCACTTTTTACATCTATAAAAGTACCACTTTGATTCACTTGATGATCTTCTGGTAATTTATGCAATATGCACATAAACACTTCATACACTTGTGAGGTTTTTGTGGAGAGACACTTTGTTCTAGAGTTTTCAAGGACTGTTCTTGCTTTGGTTACCTAGAGTTGGTGAATCAGTCAAGAAGGCTAGCACTTTGGGATTCAAAGGTTGTATGGATTTGGATAGTTCTTGGAGACTTTTTCTTCAGGAGATCATCATCCCAACTTTTGTTCTACATATCCAGGAGCTAAAAAAGGGTATATTTCTTATACCTTGTGCTTACTTAAGTTGCATGTTATGGCTTGTAAAGTACAACCACCATTGGAGTACATAAGTTTGGTGATTGAATATGAATGTTACATGATTTATAGCTTCTATTGACTGTGTTTTTTTCATGTATTCCAACACGTATCTGTTGGGGTTTCGGGAACACACAGCGGAAGCAAAGTACAAGTCTAAAAGCATAATGAACAACCATATGAAGCATAAAACAAGGAAACCCCAAGAATGGACTAAAACTCTATAAGCAAGAAATGCAACATGAAAAGCAAAGAGGAAGTAGATTATACCCTTGTCAATTTCCTGGATAGAACCAAGATGGAAGGATGAATGAGAAAGCTAATGCAAGCCTTCCTCTATCGATATTCCACACCGAGTTTGTTCAACCTCCATGTACTAGCATACCATTGGTGATCTTCAAATCTTGAAATCACCTCTGCAACAACCAACCAAGTTATATCCTTAGCAAGCCTCTTCCAAGAACATACCAAGTGCACACTAAATTTTCACCTCAAAAGAGAGAGTTTTGTGTATGTGTATGAAAAGAGTTAGTTACCAAATGCATGCATCTCATACTCAAATAACAATTCTCATGGCCCTTTTCAAGCCCCAAGGCCGGCCAAAGAGATCTGATCATGCATTGGTGGAGAATGGAGGTGACATGCAAAAGTTGCATGCCGTCTGACAGCCGATCGTGCCTCTAACTCTTAAGGAGATCGAGGCGCGATCTATGAGATCGAGCCGCTATCTATCCTTGAGATCGAGGCATGAAATCTCAAGGAGATCGAAGCGCGATCTAAGAGATCGAGCCGCTATCCCCGTTAGCACACCAACCTTTTGCAATTTGACCATATTAGTCCCTCCAATTAAGTTGTTATCGAGATTGATCCTTGGTGTGTGACCCAATAGGCCCATACATCATCGGCAGTGATTCAGATGGCGTATGTGCATCAGTAGGCATACTCCAACAAACTCCCACTTGCATACGACACACCCTACCCATCAAACCACAGACAAAGAGCGGCCTCTAGTAAAGCATCTTTGTGCCCAAGTCAGTATAGGTTTTGTCATCCTAAACAAAAACCAAATCCAAAATAATTATGGCATAGCCTTATAGATAAGTGATCAAACATCCTTTTGTTCGCAATATCCTTGTGAACATGAGACATCGATAAAGTGTCAATGTCGAGATCGTTCACGATTATGTTTCTCGATCTTGATTGATGGTGACCAAAAGGTTAAGATATATCTGACCCAAAGTCAATATATCTTGTGCATGGCCATGCATATTTGGTGTCAGCTTCCAATCATCGAGGGGCCCATAGATATGCCATAGAGTTAACATATCCAAACCAGCTGGATCTAAGTGATACAACTTTTATATATTTGGTTTAAGCTGATTATGCCATAGAGTTAACATATCCAAACCACTTTTGGATCTAAGAATCAATTTTTCATGATTATATTATTACTTGCAACGAGCGCTCATGTATTCTATGATATGGATAAGTTTTGATTTCAATAAACATCTCAAAACATTTTTCAAAACAAATGTCACAATACAAGGCTTATCACATCGTTATCAAATGTATATTTAATCACCACAAAAGGTTAAAATAATACATGAGCATTGACATGGATAACCTTTGAAATTGCATGAGGAGAATGAAAAGCTATAAATTTCAAAATGAATCCATCTTCTTCAAAGAGCCTACAATAAAGCATAACTTGCCATGCAGGGCACCAAAAGTAATAAGTAATCCGGAAATAGTGGCGAGATCAATACTCCCAATTCTCTTGTAGAGGACAATCATCGAGGTTTCCTCTTCAGAGATCTAGTTCTTCATGCTCTTCCTTCTTACAATGAACAGACCTACACTTTGAAACAAGAAAATTTTGTAACAAGCGTGAGTCTTATAGCTCGGGTTAACAACCTAGCTTATAAAGGATTAGCAATGAAGTGTAATTATGAATGTACCTTAAGTAGGGAAACTAACTCTATCTCTTCTGAGAAGTTTTATCCTCTCGGCACGAAGGGCACGCGTGACGACCCCAATCCCTAAATCTTCCGCAGAAGTAGCTAACCACCATATGATGAGTCTCTTGTTGAGGCACATAGTCAATGTCCAAAGACTCTATCCTTCAAGTAGGCTTGGTTACTCCAACCTCTTCTTGTGGGGTCGATTTCTTCTTCTTCACAATATGTCGTTCCTTAGAACCAAAAATGGGAATGGATGAGGTTGATTCCTGCTTGGACATGTTAGACTCTACAGTATTCTGTTAGGGTTTCGGGAACATACAACGGAAGCATGGTACAAGTTCAAAAGCATAATGTACAACCAAACAATGCATAAATACCAAGAAACACCAAGAGATGGACCAAACTCCATAACAAGCAAATGCAACATCTAAAAGCACAGAGAAAGGAGAGATTATACCCTTGACAATCTTCTGGAAAGATGAAGTTGGTGGTGAAGATCCAAGAAGCTGAAAATGGCTCCCTCTATTGAAGTCCACCCCGGGTATACGCCAATCTCCTTGTACTAGCAAACCATTAGTAGTCTTCAAGGTCTTGAAACTACCTCTGGAACAACAACCACGTTTTTCCCCTTCACTCTCCTTTTCAAGATCCACACCAAGTACTCAAAACTCACTTCATAAGAATGGAAAAGTATATTTGGTGTGTGTGTAACAAGAGAGAGACCTCCAATTGAGAATGCTTGTGTCACTTAAAACCATCTCTCCAGACCTATTTTTGACCCCCAAAGGCCGGCCAAAAGGTTGCACAACAAAGCATTCTTATTTATGGAGAATGAAGGCAAGATGCAAAAGTTTCATGCAATCTGACAGGGGTTAATGCCTCTAACTCTAAGGAGATCGGGCCGCTATCTCAAAGATAGCGCCGCTATCGGGTCCAAGTTAGCGCCGCTAACCTTAAGGAGATAGAGCTGCTAACTATTAAAGTTAGTTCCGCTAACTCCATCAGCATGCCAACTCACTTGCAATTTGACCAAATCAGTCCCTCCACTTAGGTTGTTGTTGAGATTGATCCATGGTGTGTGACCTAATAGGCCCATACATCTTCGGTAGTGATTCATATGGCATACGTGTGTCCGTGGGCGTATCCCAACAAACTCCTACTTGCACATGACATACCGTACCCATGAAATCACAGACAAAGAGCGGCCTCTACTAAAGCATCATTGTCCCCAAGTCAGCATGGGTTTTGTGATTCTGAACAAAACCAAATCTAAAACAATAATGGGATGACCTAATAGATAAGTGATCAAACATCCTTTTGTTCGCGATATCCTATGTGAACACGAGACATGGATTACTATGGCAATCTCCAGATCATTCACGATTATGTTTCTTGATCTTGATTGGTGGTGACCAAAAGTTAAGGATATATCTGATTCTCAATCAATATTCCTTGTGCATGGCCATGCGTAGTTTGGTGTCAGCTCGCAATCATCGAGGGGCCCATGGATATCTCCCTACACAGAGGAACAAATCTCTTTGACTACATAGTCCCTCCACACGTCTCATACTTTATTTGAAAACTCCCTTTATAGCAGCCAGTTACGAACCACATTTGAAAGCAATCAAAATAAAGCAGATACGTGCTTTGGATACACATGTATCTCTGGTCTAAGGATGAAATGATATTATCATCCCGAGTCACTTGTGACCATGATCCATGAAGAGAACTCAGGTGCGGGTCTTCAAGACACTTGAAACTCCTTTCAAGCACATGTTACTGTTGCGTTTCATGCATTTAATCCTTGATTAATGCATAACCAACACCTAACCTCAGCCTTAATTCAAACTTCCTTCCTGTTGGTCAAATGATCTCATCAGTTGAAATTTGATGAGACAAAGTTAAGTTTGTAAGATATGTTTTAAATATAACTTAAACAAAACTATGAGGCTTGATCAGATTGAGCACTTATGGTGTTTCAGACTGAGCATAAGCTGAATACAAGCTGAGTATATATTCGATCCACTTAGACTATATCTTAGTAAGATTATTAATGTGTTTGATACGCTGTGTATGTCACCTAAGATATATGTTCAGTATTAAGCTTGATGTGTTTCGAGCTGAGTGACTCAGCGTATTGACTAAGTCAGCTCAACAGAGTTGCTAAGTAAGTTCTAGCTAACTCTTATGACTTACATGGATGAGTTAATCATTATATGTGTTAGTACATGTTTTTTTTTGGGTTTGTTCTCGAAGAACTCAGCTTGATGAGTTTCAAGCATAGTAACTCAGTGCGACTAAAGAAGTCAGTTTAAGATGATTTAAATATGTTTTAAATTCCTTTTATCTCTCTATATCTACGACAAGGATAAGAAGATTCCAGAATCAAGATTGAAGATTGAAGACTCAAGATAAAAAGATTCAAGATTCAAGATTCCGGGTTATCCGTTAGTTTGTTAGCAGATTAGGATAAGTTCTAGTTTGTTAGGATCCGTAGGAACAGAATTGTAAATACTTATCTCCCGATAAGTTTAGAGGTACGACTACTATTCAACGAGTTACAGAGCCAAACTCAAGTTTCACCTCAATCTATTGATCGTATGTGTTACGAGTCTTGATTCACTGTTTGTCAGTTCAACGTGATCAAGAAACTCACAGATTGCCAATTTGTTCGTGTGTTCGAATCTTCACATCTGTTGTGAAGTTGGTAAGTAGTCAATTTGTGAGTAAATCCTGTTTAGAGAGTCATCCTGTATCTATAATCTTAAGTTGATTATAGATAGCAAAGTTTGAGAGATTGAGAGATTTGATTTACATTAGGTGTTTACATATCAAGTGTTGCTTACTTGATTGTTTGTGTAATCATCTTCTTATTAATGAAAGAAAGCATTCGATTGTTTGTGGTTTGATGCGTGTTAACACTTTTTAATTGATTTATTCAATTTTCCGCAGAAAGTGTATTCAACCCCCACCTACACATTACTTGCTTGTTGATACTCTCACCAAGGGACCAACAACTGGTATCAGAGCAGGCTGAACGATCTCATAAGTTGAAAGTTCAAGATTATGAGAAAGTATACAATGTCGACAAGCAATAATTCATCAAAATTTCCTCAGATGTCTGCTAAGGGTTGTCCCATATTCGATGGATCTGACTATCCTATGTGGAAATTCAGAGCTATGCTTTTCCTCAAGTCCATTGACAATCGTATGTACGTTGTCATCACTAAAGGACCTATCATCCCCAAGATTCCTAATGGTGTCAGTGATACATCTACTGACAAAACTGAAAAGGAAGTAAAGAGCCTGTTGCATCCTTAACTGATGAAGATTGGAAACTGTATTCTCTGGATGACAAGGCAAAGAGTGTTCTGGCTAATGCCCTGAACAATGAGATCTTCCACACTGTGACTGGGTGTCAATCTGCAAAAGAGATCTGGGATACTCTGAGTATTACATCTGAGGGCACAGATCTGGTCAAGCAGTAGAAGAAGAATCATCTGAAGAGATCCTATGAAAACTTCTTCTCTAAGAAGAATGAAACCTTGGCTGATGTGTTTACCAGGTTTCACTGCTTGATTAATGACCTGTTAGGTGTAGGCATTAAAAGGAATGAAGCTGACCTAGTGCTGAAATTTCTGGATGTGTTACTAGAAAAGTTCAATGAAGTAACTACAACACTAAGGGCTAGAGGAACATTACACATGTATAACGTACAGTCCATCTATGGGTTCTTTCTTAATCATGAACAGATCACATAGCACAAGAGAACTTCTCCACAACAACTGAAGGATTCTTTTGATAAAACTGATGTTGCATTAGTTGCACAGAAAAAGAAGAAATGTTCAAAAGCCTTGGTTGTTGAATCTGAGACTGAGTCAGACTCTCAAGTTGACCACTCAGACTCAGACTCAAGTGATGCTGATGATGTTCAGACAATCACTGAGAAAATGGCCATTCTATCTAGACGTTTGAGAAGAGCTCAAAGGGGAAGAGGAAGATCTGACAGGGGCAAAGGAAAGAGTTATTTTGATCCCAAGAAAGCTGTGTGCTTTAACTGTCAGAGGAAGGGACACATTGCTGCTGAGTGTAGATCAAAGAAGGATGAATCAGCTTCAGTAGCTGATAAGAATGCTTACAGAGCTGATAAGTACAAGTAGAAATATACTCAGCTTAAGAAAGGAAAGCCTGAAGACAAGTCCATTGCAAAAGGACTCTTTGCTGAAACTTGGGATACATAATCATCTACCTTAGATGATGATGATGACAAGTGTCTGATGGCTCAAGAAGATTAAGAGTTTAAAATAGATGAAGTTGATTACGGTTAGTCTGAATCAACTTTTGAAGCTTACATGAAGGAAGGTGAGGAAAACAGCAAACTTGGTGACTGGGATCCTTCCTCCATATACAAGGTTAGTAATTTTAACTCTTACACGGATGAAGAAAAAGGTTTTGCTTTCGTTATCTGTTAAATGATTTCAAGACCAGCCTTAAGTCTCAAAAAGACCACAAAGCTGAGATAGCAAAACTGAAAGATGAGATTAAGGAAAATTAATCTCTCATTGATGTTGGTAAGAAGGCACAATGTGATCTTGAATGTCAAAGACACATAAATAAACTTCTAAGTGAAGAACTTCAAGAAGCCAAAGATAAAGCTGACCAACTTCAAAAGGTCAATGAATCATGGTGTAAATCATCAAGGCTTGCTGAAAAGTGCATCAATCAACAAATTCCTAAACAGGTACAAGTTGTACTTAGAGGTGACTATCAATCCGCAACTTATGCAGCTGATGATGATGAGATAGCAAGTACAGATTCTGAGGAAGATAGTGAAAGTCAATGTAGAGTGTATAGTGTGTAATTCGTATGTGTGTGTAGAGAGAATATGGCAAGATACACCTTAATGTGTGTGTTTTCTATTTCATATATGAAAAGGTTACATTGAGTTCATGTTCATCATCTATTTATACTAAGTACAACAAATGTACTAGTTACAAAAATTATAGACTAGATCTAATAATAAATTCTAGATCTAACAATCTCCCCCTTGATTTGATCTAGTCTATGTTCCGCTCACCCAAGATCCTTTGCCACCTGCGAAGAGTATCTATTTGTTGATGTAGAGTCAGATTGCTAGTATCAACCTCAGTTTCAAAGGATCCATAAGCATCAAACACATTCTCATCTCCATGAAGAAAATCAAATGCCTCATCCACCTCAACCACAACTTCATCAATTAACTGCAACTTTCCTTTACCTCTGGCTCTCTTTGGTGTTGGTTGTTTGCTTTGTGAAGACGAAGCAGCAGGTAGTTTTGATATCATAGAAGTGATAGGCACAACAGCATGACGACGGTTCTCCCCGTCAGAATGATCGGGATCAGGATCTTGGTCATTATGTTTTCGCTTCTTTCCTTGTACCTGAAAAGTTTCAAGAGAAGCTTTAAGTGCAGCAGCAATTGCAGCTTCCTCTTCAGCATCAATTCTCCCTGAAGTCTCCCCCTGAACAAAAACTGGAGGAGCCTCACCCTCAACATCCTTAATGGGATCCATGGCATCCATTCATTTGTGAAATGCAACTCCAAGAGCTGCCATGCTATCTCTCATCTCCTTCTTAAAACTTTCAAAATCTGATTTCTTGTATTCATTTCTTAGTAAATCAACCAGAGTAGCATCTTCTTCATTGTTATCTGGTCTAGCTATCCGCTTTACATACAACTGAGATTTCAACTCCTATACTGACACATCAGGGCCTTGTTTAGCCAGTAACCTGTCCACCTTCTCATTCACAACATCAATCTTAGCATAAATCACAGATAAAGCAGCGTCAAGGTCAGCCTTAGAAACAAATTCTGAGGCAACCTGAGTAACTTTTGAAGGTGTAACAAAACCGGGATCACGTAGATTACCCGTTGAGACTGGAACAACTGGAGAAACAAATCCTTCAGAAGTTGAGTCACCCACATGCACAGCTGTAGTAGGGTTGACTGTGGCGAGATTTCCATCTAATCCTTGAAGTCTACGAAGTGTAGCTTCTATAGATGTTCTGCTAGTTCCTTCAGGTAGGATACTAGTTAATGGTACAGATGTGTCCTTGTGTATAGAAAGAATCGGTCTTGCAATGTGCTTATCAAAATGAATGTCGGGTGCCTGGGGAGAAGTGACCCCTTTTTCAATACCTACTGTCTCCAAAGGAGACTTCGGTAGATCATGTGCTGAATCCCCATGAGAAGTTGAAACAGTTTCCTTTTGAGAGGATACTAAGTGGCTAGGTGAGGTAAGTGCATGCTCTGCTGGGATGACAAAGTCTTTTTCAATACCAGGACTGACAGTGTCAGACCGATAGTAGGTGTGGTTTCCCGGCTTTTTGTGGCTGGAGAAATCTCAGCACTCTTTTGTTCTTGTCTCACACTCTCACCCTCTATTTCTTTTGACCTCTCTACTTCTGCTACATCAAAATCAATCTTAAACATATCATAATGTGTATACACAGGTGTTTCCTTGTTTGTATCCTCAGGTGTAATTATCATAGTGTCAGCATTAAACTCTACACCCTGATCTGGTGTTTCCTGAGACTGAGATTTTTCAATAAATTTTCTTATAGGCATATCATACTCCTCATCTCCCTCACCTACACTCACATCACCCACATTCTCTTCACCACCCCTCTCGATATTTTCTCTCTGCTCATTCCTGTCAGAGTCACCCAAAGACACCTGACCACTAACATCTAGTCCCTCAGGTTCTACTGTTCTTTGGGTAGGATCAACAGGTTCTTGTTGATCCGGAAGAACTAGATTATTCTCACTCACATATGCCTGAACTATCAGATCATCTAGATCCATTAACATTAGCAGATCACCAGACATAACATAAGCCTGAACATCAAACGTCTTTTCAATCTTATACAATTTCTGCATGATGTACACCGTTGGCAGAGGATCATTATCCCTTCGATTTTTATCAGTAGGATGATCTAGCATTACACTTTGAACAATCATCGAGAGAAACCTCGGATATGGAAGAAATTTCTTAGCTTGTTGTGGTACTTGTTTCTGATGCACGATTTTAGAAATTTCTTGAAAGATTATAGATGCATAGTCCACATGCCAGTGTTTGACCATTGAAACCAGAATTTGAAATGAACTGGAGCTAGCACCATCAACTCCTTTTGAAATGCTAGTAAGGCACCGATTGGTTATTGCATATAAATACTGCAAGATTGGCACCATGTTGTTTCTTTTGAATTGGACACTCTTGGTCAACACTCCATTAAACCCCAGATCCTTCACATGGGGATATATAGCCTTGCTAATAGAATAGGATCAAACTTGTTCTTGTTTGGATATGTGCCCCTCTTAGATGGTAATCGAAACATTGTCCTCAGCTGATCAACACCAAAAGTGAATTTATACTATTCAATCTGCCCAGCTAGTAACTCCTCTCCGTCATCATTTACAATTTTGTGCAGTGAGTACCCCAACTGTTGCACATAGACGTCGGGTACATGAGGTTCTTCCCCATCAGCAGTAGGATTGTATGAGAATATGTGGTTTAATGGATGTGATTCTATTAGCTCAGAAAGAATAGGAAATTGAGTGGTGGTGGTGATGGAATCAAAGCAATGATTATTCATAAGATTGGGTAAGTAATTATTTGGGTGAAACACTTGTTTAGAGGGAACAAATGTCGGAAGGGTACCAGGGTTAGCCATCTGCAAGAATATACAATAATACCCATAGTTAATGATCAGATGTTTAACAGATAAGCCTAGAAAAAGTTGTTCCTTCCTCTGATTTGAAAACTTTAAACTTTGATAAATTTGGAAAATTTTCAAAATTTGCTAAGTGTTTTTTCGGAATTTAAGATTCCGACAAAAACTTAGGTTGAAATCCGAGAGTATTTTAATTCCGAGAGAAAACCTTGAGTGTATAAATACCGATAGAACAAGAATTCTGAGACAAAGTGAGATTCCGAGAGTTTATGAGATTCCGAGGAAATATGAATTCCGAAAACAATGTGACTGAGCAATGATTCCGAGATAATAAGGAATCCGAGAAAATCAAGAATTCGATAAAACCTAGAATCCGATAAAACCTCGGAATCCGATAAAACCTAGAATCCGAGATAATCAAGGATTCCGAGAAAACAGAGAATCCGAGATAATCATAGATTCCAAGAAACATGGAATCCAAGATAATCAAGGATCCTGATAGAACATAGAATCCGAGATAATCAAGGATTCCGAGAAAACTCTCTATGGTTTCAAATTATTAGAACTCTCGGAATGTTGAATTCCGAGATATTCATAACAATTTATGAACGATTCAACCCAGATTTTGAAAAACATGACTTTGACCAAATAAAACATATTCAAGTGTACCCATTATCATTTTAAGCAATTTTAACAAAACAACTATCCCCATCAGAAGCCATTTACCATGATTAATTCCAAAACTAAACCCGTAACCTAGATTCAAACAGAGGATCAATTCTCACTCAAAACAGATGCAATTGAATGAAATCTAAGAATTAGAACACATGTAACATGCTATCTAAGCATACTAGTGATAGCGACAAGTCAACTAACAACATATAACAACTAAAACAGCCAAAAGAAGAATCGACAGTTAGGGTTTTCGACAACATAGATCTAAAACACATACATATGTAGTATGAGATAAGGAAAAATAATTGTACCATGAGAATTGCAACAGAAAACCGATGTAGATCTGAAAACTTGAAGAAATCCAAAGCTTTTTGAAATTTTGAACGTACAAAGAGAGTTGGTCAAATTCGAGATAGAAAACCGAGAAAAAGTCAAAATTCCGAGATTTTGAAGTTTATAAAAACATATGAACTCTCGGATTCCGAGAAAAAAAATTTCGGAATGTGTGAACTGAGATCCACTTTCTCGGATTCCGACATAAAAGTGTCGGAATTTGAAATTCCTACACAAAGATTATTAAATTTTCTCGGATTCCGACATAAAATGTTTTGGAATTGACCATTTCTTACATTTAACTTGTAAAAATGTGAACTTTTTCTCTCTTGACCATTTTTAATAAAAAACAAAGACAAAGAAAATATAAAAAAAACTCCCCCTCAAATGAAGTATCAATTTGAGAAAGAAGAAAAAATCTTTTTGCCTTTTTAATATTTTGCACATGTTTTTGGATTTTTCTGAATTATACAAAACAGATAACAGTAATGCAAATGAATTCTCCCCCTACAAGTATGAACCATCCGTAGTTCATAACTTGTCAACTCAGATAATATACCCCTGACCTCAAAACACCTATGTGTACTGATTGTGATTAATAGAATAAAAGTACAGTTAAATACTCAAATTAAACATGCCCAATTTTGAAACTAAAGTATTGAAATGATTTTCATCCAATGGTTTGGTGAAAATGTTAGCAAGTTGATTTTCAATATTAGCATACTTTAATTCTATCAAACATTTTTCAACATAATCTTTTAGAAAATGATACCGAATGTCTATATGTTTTGTCTTAGAATGATGCACGGGATTGCATGAAATGGATATGACACTCTGAGAGTAACACATCAGCGGTATGTGAGAATATTTCAGTCCAAAATCTGACAGTTGTGTGCGAATCCATAGACTTTGAGAGCAGCAGCTGGCAGCAGCAACATATTCAGCCTCCGCGGTGGAAGTTGACACGCAGTTTTGTTTCTTTGATTCCTAGCATACTAGTTTGTCTCCCAGAAAATGTGCACTGCCAGATGTACTCTTTCTGTCCAGCATGCATCCTGCATAATCAGAATCCGAGTATCCGATTAGTTCAAAATTAGAATCTCTAGGATACCACAAACCTAGATTTGGAGTACCCTTAAGATATCTTAAAATTCTTTTAACTGCCAACAAATGAGACTCTTTAGGATTTGCCTGAAATCTGGCACAGAGACAAGTAGCAAACATTATATCTGGCCTACTAGCAATTAAGTACAATAATGATCCAATCATACCACGAAATGTTTTTAAATTTACTGATTTGCCATCAGGGTCAACAAACAGTTTTGTTTTAATTCCCATGGGAGTTGAAATTGGGGAACAATCAGTCATGTCAAATCGTTTTAATAAATCTTTTATATATTTTGACTGATTTATAAAAATCCCATGGTTAAATTGAGAATTTTGCAATCCAAGGAAAAAATTTACTTCCCCCATCATGCTCATTTCAAACCTCTGTTTCATGGTATTTGTAAAATCATCACCGTACTATGGACTAGTTGAGCCAAAAATAATATCGTCTACATAAATCTGTACAAGAATATAATCTGAACCAATCTGCTTTTTGAAGAGTGTTGTATATGTGGTTCCTTTTGCATAGCCCTTGCTCAACAAGTAATCTGACAACTCACCGTACCAAGCTCTCGGGGCTTGTTTTAATCCATACAGAGCTTTGTCAAGTAGATATACATGCTGCGGGCGTTTGGAATCCACGAAACCTTCAGGTTGACCAACATATACTTCCTCTTTGAGTTTACCATTGAGGAATGCAGTTTTAACATCCATTTGGAAAACCTTGAAATTCTTGAAGGCAGCATAGGCTAAAAATAATCTGATCGCTTCCAAACGGGCTACTGGGGCAAAGGTCTTATCATAGTCGATTCCTTCTTGCTGATTGTATCCTTTAGCCACTAGCCTAACATTGTTTGGTACAACTAGTCCATCAGAGTCTTTTTTATTTTTGAAGATCCACTTAGTCCCCATAATTTATTTACCTTCAGGTTTGGGTACTAATCGCCAGACCTTCAAATGGTCGAACTGATGCAGCTCATCTTGCATAGCAAGAATTCAGTCCGGATCTTCTAAAGCTTCTGATACACGTGTTGGCTCTATCATACTCAGAAAATTCATATTTAGACATTCATTTGCAGTTGCGGCAATTCCATGTGAGGAATGTACAAGCGTGGTGAGTATGACGTGACTGTTTGTTCATGATTTGGAAAAATTAGATTTTTAGCATGGAAAACAAATGTATTCTTGAATGAGAAACCATCAGTAGTTTCATACGAAGCATTCACTGAATCATAATTAAATGGTTTTTGGCACTTTGTTGTGGTCTTTCTCTTGAAATCTTCTTCTTGTTTAACTTCCTCAATAGCAACAAAAACCATCTTTTCAGTTAGTCCGCAATTCATCCTTTCTGCCTGATAGAGTTGAGTACAATTGATTTTCTTAAAAAGTAACTTTCATCATACCCTAAACCCTTGTATTCTTTACGAATATCTGGAGTTAAAGTTTTGAAAATCATATGACGAGTTGTGGGTTTCTTACGAACAACTTCTTCAAGATTGTTAACTTTTGTTTCCAAAATTTGTTTTTCTTTCAAAATCAAATTGAAATTGATTTCAGCACTTAACTTAGCAGCATTTAGATCATCGACCTTTCTTTCTGTTTGCTCATGTATCTGATTCAATTCATCCACCTTTTTTTTAATTAATTTCTGAAGTTGATTAAGGTGTGTCGTGTGTTCAGAATTGATGGCTTGATTCATTTTAAGATTAATGTTTTGTGTTTGCAGCTTTTGATTCTTAGCAGTTAAGTATTGAATTTGATTAGCATGGCCATGATTTGATTAGCAGAGATATGAGAGTTACCAATAGATACCTTCTCAACCATTGACTCTGACTCAGTTAAGAGAGAACTGGAGCTGGAAGGTGTCATTGCAGCTTCAACATCACTTTCATACTCACTCTCTAGATCTGACTCATCAAGTTTAGCCATAAACCCAGTATCTGCTTCTCCTATCTCTGCATCTTCAACCACAATTGTATCCTCAGCAAACCCCAAACCATCAATCTCATCTTCACTCTCACCATCAGACTCCAAAAATTCAAATTCTTCAACATTAGCCATGAGAACGAATTGAGCATGAACATCATTATCTTCATCTGAATCATCAGTATCAGACAGGAACTGATCTTCTTCTGCCAGAAGCACTGTACCACTGTTCCTCTTTTTATCAGATTCAGCTTAACTTTGTAGTATTCCGAGTCTTTCACCTTAGGCTTTTTGCAGTCTTTGATAACATGCCCTGTGCTTCCACCATTATAACACTTCTTGGGATGTGAAGCTTGAATCTTCCTTTCATACCTCTTTTCCAGATTTACACTGTCATTCCTTTGAACATTATTGTCTCTTCTTCGAGATCCTGAAGTAAATCTCTGACGGTTATTGGTTTTAGACTTTGTAAACTGGTTCTGCAACATGTTTGTGAGGTAAGCAACTGCCTGCATAACTTTCTCATTATTTGCTGGCTCCTCAGTGTCAGTCTCAGATGATTCAGATTCTTGTATTTGCTTAAGTTTCAAAGATCTGCTTGAAGATCTGCCTCTTCAATCATTCACAACCAATGCTAAAGGATCAACATTTTCCTTTTGAGAACTCATATCAACTTCATCTTGATATTGATTCAGTTCTTCAAAGATCATGTGATGAGTGACCTTATTGAGAACCTTTTGGTTCATTTGTCGATAGATGGTCACTTGAGTTCTCCACTCAGGTCCAACTGAATTCATGAACCTGGTGTTCTTTGCGAGATCAGAATAACTATCCAGCTTTTGATTTCTATGATCATTGAGCAGCTTGCAAAATCTGCTCTAGGTATCAAACAATGTTTCACCTTCCTTAGAACGGAAGTGATCAAATACATTTACTAAAGCAGTTTCCTTGATCAAAACCCCAGACTCAGTTCCTTCCATTTGTCTTGCAATCTCATCCCAAATTTCTTTGGCTGTATCAAGCCCATTGATCTTGATATAGAATTCAGATGAAAGACCATGCTTCAAATAATATTTAGCCTTTTGGTCTGCTGTTGCTCGAAGCTTTTCCTCAGCTGTATATTCTACAGGTGTTTTAGGACGATTAGTTTCTTGAAGTGCGGGATTGTTGGTTGAATCAGCAGCCTGATGAAACATGAAGATACCATTTCCATCCTTAATACTTAACTTCATATACTCTCCATATTTTTCATTATTTTTTATAAAATCCATGAATCTCCCTTTCCGTACATTGTACTCTCCATGATACAGCACGGGAGATTTAGTGTCAGATCCAAATGACAAGGTTTCACTATAAGCACTCATGTTTAGATCGTTGCTATGAAAGGTTTCTTGTACTGTGAAAATTTAACTAAGTATGAATTCCGATAAAACTGATTCTGTCTAAAATCTTAGATTCCGATACAAACTAAAATCCAAGAATTGTACAATCCGATATAATTGAGCAATCCGAGAGAATTAAACAATCCGATAGAATTTTGAAATCCGTGAAATTCCAAATCGTGATAAAGTCCAAATCCGATGAATTCAAAATCCGATGAATTCAAATCCGATAAGAATTCAAATCCCGAGAAAATGAATTCTTGGAAAGTTTGCAAAATCCGAGAAAATGAATTCTGAGGAAAATCTTCCAAATCAATCCGAGACAATTTCTATCGGAATTTATGATTCCGAGAAGAGTTCTGTCGGAATTTCAGAAAATCCGATATAATTTCTATGGGAATGAGTAATTCCTTGATGGAAAATTTTCACGGAATTAAGGTAATTCCACTGAAATATTCACAAAATTGAGAATTCTGAGTGATTCAAGGCAAGATTCCGACAACTTCAAGTTACGAATTCCGAGAACTTCAACTTTGAGAACTGAAAATCGAAATTTTTGAACAAATATTTTCCAATTGATCTACAATTCTCCAGATCAGTTCGCAGTACTCCAATGAACTTTTCTAATCCATAATTTCTCAAATTCAAACACAACAAATCGATCTATCAGTGATTTGTTTTCCAGAACTCGAAAACTTCAATCCTTCATATCTTCAAATTTGTTGTTTGTAATGACACCAATTCAATTTTCGAGAGTTAGGATGCTAATATCCTTCCCAATGAGCAATAAAACAACAATTTTAAGTCATCAAATCTTCAAATTCAGAATTAATCCGAAAGTTTCATAGTTCTTCAAGAAAGCTTCAATTCCGATCAAATCTTTACTGAATCAAATGATGTTTTTGTAGGAAATCCTTCAGAAACCAATCAGAGTTGGCTCTGATACAAATTGAAAGTCAATGTAGAGTGTATAGTGTGTAATTCGTATGTGTGTGTAGAGAGAATATGGAAAGATACACCTTAATGTGTGTATTTTCTATTTCATATATCAAAAGGTTACATTGAGTTCATGTTCATCATCTATTTATACTAAGTACAACAAATGTACTAGTTACACAAAATATAGACTAGATCTAATCATAAATTCTAGATCTAACAGATAGACAACTGATTGAATCTTAGAAGTCAACCTCAGAAAAGAAACGTGATCCAAGCCTAAAATACAATATGTTTGTAAAGGCAAAAGATCATGGAAATGAGTGTTCAACATCTAAACAACATAGTAAGTCTGTGCTGAACAGATTAGGCACTCATCCTATTCAAAAAACTTCGGTCATAGAAAGGCTTAACACAAATCCTTTCAAAAGACAACACTGTCTATCTGGCTCAGAGAGAAGTTACAAGAATAGGATGACCACTGTAAGTCAGAGGTCACATCACAACAATGGTAAGTCCAAAGTTGTTGAATTTGGTAAGACCAAAGAGCTCAATAGTGGTAAGTCCAAGACTGTTGAAACTGGTAAGTCAAATGTCATCAATAAGAAGTTTGTTGGTCAAGCTTTTAATCAAAAGGATAATAAACCAAGATCTGACAAAGGTAAGTCCAATGTTAATAAAGATCAGGTGAATCAACTTGCTAAGAAAGTTGAGATCTTATCCACCAATAATCCTAAAGCTGAGGATAAGTTCCCTAAAGGATTATCAAATGATCTATCTCCTGTAGCCATTAGTAGAAGAAGATGCTACAAGTGCAGAGGTAGAGGACATAAGGCCAAGTACTGTGAAATTGAAATCTTAAGGCTTGAAAAGGAACAAGTTGATCAGACTACACAGGACTCGGAACCTGCTCAAGCTGACCAGTTGGTTCCACAAGATGAAATTGCTAAGTGCTCGTCATTTGAACCAACTTAACAAAACTAATGTGTTTAGTTTTCTTATCATGTGCAGGGTTCAAGTAAATGGTACTTGGATAGTGGATGTTCAAGGCACATGACTAGGTGGAAATGACTTCTTAGTGATTTCCAGGAAGATGAAGGTCCTAAAGTAACATTTGGTGACAACTCCCATGGAAGAACTAAAGGTTATGGGAAGATGCATGCTGGCAAGGTGACTTTCCAGAAGGTTGCATATGTCAAGGGTCTTAAACACAATCTGATATGTATCAGCCAGTTGTGTGATGAAGACAATATTATTACTTTTGTGAAGAAAACAGAAGATATATATAATGCTAAGGGTAAGCCTGTATTAATAGCAAAAAGAGAAAGAGATATGTATGTAATTGATCTTAATTCTACTAATCCCTATACTGAAACCTGCTTGTATTCCCAATCTGTTCCTAAGCTGAGTTGGTTGTGGCATAAACGATTATGACATTTAAATTTCAAGAATATAAATATGCTATCCAATAAAGAGTTAGTCTCTGGACTGCCAAAGATCACATTTATGAAGGACAAATTGTGTTCAGCTTGTGAACAGGATAAACATCATAAAGGGTCCTTCAAATCAAAGCAAAATTTTTCAATAACAGACCCACTGCATATGTTGCATATGGATCTGTTTGGACCCATAAGTACTCCAGGCCTAAGTGGCAAGAAGTACACTTTGGTGATAGTAGATGAGTTCTCACGATTCACCTGGGTAATATTCCTTAAAGACATAAGTGAAGCTGCCCTGGAGATAATAAGTTTCATCAAACAGGATGAGTTGCAAAAAGGTAAGTCTGTAAAGCAACTCAAAGGTGATCATGGGACTGAGTTCAGAAACTCTACCCTAGAAAGCTTTTGTGAACAAAAAGGAATATTACAAAATTTCTCCTCAGTTAGAACTCCTCAACAAAATGGAGTTGCTGAAAGGAGAAATAGAACCTTAATTGAGGCTACTAGAACAATGCTATGTGAGGCAGGATTGAAACTCTATTTCTGGGATGAAGCTGTAAGTACAGCATGCTATACTCAGAATAGATCAAACATTGTCAAAAGACATGGCAAAACAACATATGAGATGTATAAATCTTTAAAGCCCAATATAGGTTACTTCCATGTCTTTGGTTCAAAATGCTATGTGCTGAATCAAAGAGATCAGCTCCATAAGTTGGAACCTAAAGCTGATCCTGAATTTTTATTGGTTATTCCTCAATCTCCAAGTCTTACAGAGTGTATAACACACGGAGAATGGCTATAGAAGAATCAATTCATGTCTCATTTGATGAAGACAGTTTTGATCAAGCTGATAAAAGACAAGCTGACTTGGTCAGTCTGAGTGAGCTTGAAAAGCCTGAGGAAACCAGAATGTCAAATCCCATGTATGTCATGGATGATGACAGTGATGATGATGTGTGCCCATCTAAGAAATCATCCCAACCTCCAAGGGAATCTCAAGCTGAGAAAGATGATGAGTTCATCAATCCCTTTGGAGCTGACGTTACTCAGACTGAAGATCTTAGTGATCAACAGTTTGATAACAATGATACAATTGAGACTGAGGATGTAAGTTCACCTCATAGTCATCAATTTCACTCAGATCCAGAACAACAATCTCCTACTACAACATTTAAATTCCTCAAAGATCATCCTCAAGATCAAATACTTTGTAATTTTTAAAGTCTATCAAATAGATGTGAAGAGTGCTTTCCTAAATGGAAAACTTCTGGAGGAAGTCTATGTGAAACAACCTCCTGACTTTGTTAGTCCAAAGTTTCCACATAATGTCTATAAGTTAGAAAAGGCTTTATATGGTCTTAAACAAGCTCCAAGAGCTTGGTATGATACCCTGTCCAACTATTTGCTATCAATGGATTTCACCAGAGGTAGTATCGATAAGACACTCTTTATTAAAAAGAGTAAAGGACAGGTGATTCTTGTACAAATATATGTGGATGACTTTATTTTTGGTTCTACAAATGAATCTCTGTGGGAATGGTTCTCCAAAGTTATGTCAAAAAGGTACAAGATGAGTATGATGGGTGAAATGACATATTTCGTAGGCTTACAAATTCAACAAAAGCCTGATGGAATATTCATTAATCAAAGCAAGTATGTTCTTGATTTGATAAAGAAATATGGTTTTGATTCTAGTTCAACCATGAAAACACCCATGTCACCAGCTGTCAAGCTGAGTAAAGACTCAGAGGGTAAGTCTGTATGTCAGTCTACCTATAAAGGAATGATTGGTTCACTACTCTATTTGACAGCTAGTAGACCTGATATCATGTTTGCTACATGTGTTTGTGCAAGATATCAGGCAGATCCTAAGGAATCACATCTTCAAGATGTGAAAAGGATCTTTAGGTACCTTAAAGGTACACCAAATATAGGCCTTTGGTATCCAAAGGACTCTGGATTTGAATTAGTTGGTTTTTTAGATGCTGACTATGTTGGGTGCAAGTTAGATAGAAAATCAACAACAGAAGAATGTCAAATGCTTGGAGGGAAGTTAGTAAGCATGACTAGTAAGAAACAGAACTCAGTGGCTACTTCAACAGCTGAAGCTGAGTATGTTGCAGCAGGATGGTATTGTGCACAAATCCTGTGGATGCAACATTAGCTTCAAGACTTTTGTATGAATTTAAAGAAAACACACATATTTTGTGACAACCAAAGTGCAATAGCCATTACTTACAATCTCGTCTTCCACTCACGAACCAAGCATATTGAAACGAGACATCACTTTATCAGGGACATCGTGGAAAAAGTTAAAGTTGACATCAAATTTATCTCCACTGATGACCAATTGGCAGATATCTTTACAAAACCACTTGATGAAAAGAGGTTTATGTATCTGCTAAGTGAATTGGGTATGCTCAATCACTAGCTAAGTGTCTATAATTTGAGATTAAATTTGACAAAACTACGTGTCATAAGCTGAGTGCACAGTTTATAAATAAGTTTTCATAAACTGAAATTATTGTCAAGTTGCATAATGAGTTCACACGTTTGGTAAGTCTCAAACATGTTTTAACTACTCAGTATAGTTAAAATATAACTATGTGTCATTGATTCTGAGTTGTGTGCTCTACTCAAGCTGAGTATCAATCTCAAGCTGAGTGATCAACTCAAGCTGAGTGCTTGAGTTACGCTGAGTGATAAGTTTACTCAGCTTGGTGTGTCCAAACTATGATTTAATTACTATGTATTATTAATTCATAAGTCATTATGTATTTGAGTTAGTCTCAAATTACGTTTTATACCGATTGCGTATTGGTATAATACAACAGTGTAAATATTATTTTTTTGCGAGTCAATAATATTAATTTACCCATTTAACCGTTTGGAGATGATCAGTTTCATCTCGATTACTGTTACCTTGCGCCGTAATTTTGTTATGCGTAACGGATAAAAAAGGAATTCCAACGGTAATTTTTCTCTCTCCTCGGAAAGGTATATATAACGACCATTACCGATATTCAGAAGTTTATGCTTACATTTCTCATTCTTAAACTTCTACTATACAGAAATACCATCCACAAACACCTCTCCTTGCTTAGTGCAATCAATCGTTCAGATTCGAAACCCTAAATCGCTCAGTGCTAATTCTAAATCGCTCAGTGCAACTTCAAAATTTACTCAGTGTTAGTCAACTAAATCAACGATGTGCGGAACCGTTCTCATTCTCAGTGATAGAATGGTTAGGGGTGCTCAGATGAAGAACAATGGTGTGACATTGATTCCAATAAATAATCAATGTGCCTGTCTCACAATTCCAGAGATGAAACGAGGCAGAGGATATGAATATGGGTGGACTATATTCGAAAATGCCCCTGGCATTCACTTTCTCAGGAGCACCACTCCATATTGTTCCACAACACCTGTTGGAGTTCTGGTATACTTGTACTTACAACTAGAATAGGGGAGAGATCACTGGCACTGTTCTAAATGGGGATAGAACAATTGTCATTACTATGCAGTGGCTGAGGAAAGTTCTTCAACTCCTTGTAAATGATGTGTTCGACGCTGCTGTAACAATACAAGTGGCAAGGTCAGTCCTACCCAACATGGGTTACCCACAAACAGAGGGTGTAATAAAGAAGACCACTTTTCCAACTACAGTTGCTCTACAACATGTATCATGCCAGAAATTTGGATTATGCACTGCTCATCTTCAACGAGCTCAAAGCCCAAGTTGTGAAAACACCAAGGGATCTCAATGTACCATTTATAAGGTACTTATCCTTGGTGGTGGAAGCTGAGTTGGGAGAACAACATTATGAAGCTGGACAGGACGTGCTCCCTTCTCCAGCACTCAGCTCAAAGATGTTCAAATGACATCTTTCCAGAGCAGGAAGGTCTAAGTGACCCAATGCAATGGATAGTTGAGAGAGCTTCATCTACCAGTGAAGCTGAGGAGTCAGATCAAGGGGGAGTATCTGGAGCTGAACAAGATCATAGAGCTGAGCAGCCAGCTCAAGCTGAGCCTTCCTCTTCCTCTAGTTCTAAGTCATCTTTAGAGTCTGCATTCGTTGACAGACCCAGACAAGGTATCACTCCGCCTCTCTTAACTTCTTCTCACTTTTATTTTGGAGATAAGACTGTGGTAGACCCAACCTAGTCTAACCCATCTCCTCCACCTTCTTTTCATCTCCACTCTGAAACCACCCCTAGTATGCCCACTGCTACTAGGGAGAATATCCAAACCTATACTCGTAAAACTACCAAAGGTGGTGCTACTTCTAAAGGCATCACTGGAGCGAGATCCCATTGATCCCTCCCCAGGCAGGAGTTGAGGGGGAGACGCCTATTCTTAAGGTGTCAAACTCGAGGCTCGTTTCAACCCTACAGCCTTCTCCGGGTGCGGTGTCTACTCAGCCCACACTCTCCAGAGCCATGGGAGAACCCACTACTGTGCCTAAGCAGACACACTCAAGTTAGATTGAAAAAATGACCAATCCCCAGAGTCAATCACCCCCTCCAACCCACTAAGCCAACCACCTACCCATACACATCACGTCTCAAGCCCTATTACTTCTCTTCACTTCTCACAAGCATGACATATCAATGTTTCATCTATATACCAAGATGAATCACAGGGTTCAAACTCTGGTGCACATGATTTTGAGGGTATACACTAACCCTTGGATGATGCACCCAAACACTCACCACTTAATGTTCTTGACTCTTTCAATTCACAGGATAAACAATTTGAGTCTAAGGATAGGAGTCAGTCTCCTCCAGATGAATCTGCCTCCTCAGGTATTCAATAGTTGATACAATACGTCGCAACTCAGTTTGGTTTGTTCCATCTCAAGCAGAAGAAGCACAAACGTCAAATCTATTAAAGGCTTAAGAAACCGACTAATGATGTTAAAGAGATTGCCTCTGTAGTTGCTGCCCTTCAACAACACAAGACTTCGACCCGTGTTGATGATGACAAAAAGGGGGAGAAGGTTCCAGCTGAAGCTGACGCTGAGTTAGTTAAAGCTGAAGCTCTACTGGCACTAGCAAAAAGAGTAGAGAGGCAAGCTCAGTTTGAGGGGGAGCTGGAGTTAGAAAAAGAGGAACCTGCAGCTATGAAACAAAAAGCGATAGAATCTGAATCTGAAGCTGACAGTGTTTCTGAGACTGAGGAAGAAAAAGCCACAAGGATTATGATTGAAATGCTCCAAAAAGAGGAAGCCACTGGGTTAGGCATTTCACTTGATGAGCTGAGAAAAAGGAAAGAGAAGGAGGCAAAGGACCAAGAAAAATAAAAAGAAAGAAAAGCTTTGGCTCAAGCTGAAGCTGAGTACACTGGTCCAAGACCTGATCCTATCCCATATACAGATGCAGACATTCAAGAGTGCTATTTCAGAAGGAGCATAAGCGATGAGATTAGAGGCATGACTTTGAGCAGAGTATAGGGATCCATCATTCTCAACTTAGAATTTGATGATAAATCTACAATGGGAATGGACCTAAGTTTTGTTCACAGGATGAGGTACATAGAATGGAAAAGAATAATAATGATGCTCAAGAAGTTCAAAAGAAGTCAAATCAAGCAAGAGATCTTCGCTGAAGTTTCTAAACTGATTAATAGAGCTGAGGAGCTGAGATATGATCCAGTTCCTGGTCTACAATGGGAGAAACTATTTGAGGTACCTGAAGGTGTGGAGTTCAAAGAGAATCAGAGTATTGGTGCACCTGTTCAGGGGTTTATGTTTAAGGATCAGGCAGACAAACCTAGCTTTATCAAGATGAATGAGATCTGCTATCTAAAAGCTAGGGATGCCTTACACATTCGAAGTTGCTGTGGTGATGATAGCTCAAATCACTTTATGAGACACAAGCTGAACAAAATCATTAGAGTACAACAGAAGGAACTCAGAGGGAATGTAGAAGCTGAGAAGTAGCTAGACGAAATCAACAAAGAAATCATTAATTGGAAACTTCTACATCCTGAGTTCATAAGATAAATTTTATAATAGATTAGTTCTATTCTACATATTAGATTAGTTCTAATTTTTGTAAGCACTAAGTGTGCATGATCTAAGTGATCAAAACTTTTGTATATTGATAAGTTCAATAAATACAACTATTAGTTTGATATGTTCAACTGTGGTATGATATGTTCATAATTATTAGTCTGATTAGTGCAGCTTGAATTAACAAAATGATAAGTTCGTGTTCATTTAAATGTTTGGTTGGTATGTTCAACTTAAAATTGATAAGTTCAATTGATGATTGATAAGTTCAATTAATATTTGATTAGTTCAAATATAATTTTGTTAAACAAACTCCAGAACTATTTGATGGTTTTGTCCTCATCAAATAGGGAGAGTTTGTTGGTCAAGTGATCTCATTAGTTGAAATTTGATGAGACAAAGTTAAGTTTGTAAGATATGTTCTAAATATAACTTAAACAAAATTATGAGGCTTGATCAGACTGAGCACTTATAGTGTTTCAGACTGAGCATAAGCTGAATATAAGCTGAGTATATATTCGATCAGCTTAGACTATATTTTAGTAAGATTATTAATGTGTTTGATAAGCTGTGTATGTCACCTAAAATATATGTTGAGTATTCTTCTTGATGTGTTTGGAGCTGAGTAACTCAGCGTATAGACTGAGTCAGCTCAACAGAGTTTCTAAGTAAGTTCTAGCTAACTCTTATGACTTCCAAGGATGAGTTAATCATTATACGTGTTAGTACATGTTTGTTTTCGGGTTTGTTCTCGAAGAACTCAGCTTGATGAGTTTCAAGCTGAGTAACTCAGTCTGACTAAAGAAGTCAGTTTAAGAGAACTTAAAAATGTTTTAAAATCTTTTATCTCTCTATACATACGGCAAGGATAAGAAGATTAGGATAAGTTCTAGTTTGTTAGGATTCGTTGGAACAGTATTATAAATACTTATCTCCTGATAAGTTTAGAGGTACGACTACTATTCAACGAGTTCCAAAGCCAACCTCAAGTTTCACCTCAACCTATTGATCGTATGTGTTACGAGTCTTGATTCACTATTTGTCAGTTCAACGTGATCAAGAAACTCACAGATTGCCAATTTGTGTGTGTGTTTGAATCTTCACATCTGTTGTGAAGTTGGTAAGTAGTCAATCAGTGATTAAATCCTGTTTAGAGAGTCGTCCTGTATCTATAATCATAAGTTTATTATAGATAGCAATGTTTGAGAGATTGAGAGATTTGATTTACATTAGGTGTTTACATATCAAGTGTTGCTTACTTGAATGTTTCTGTAATCATCTTCTTATTAATGAAAGTAAAGCATCCATTGTTTGTGGTTTGATGTGTGTTAACACTTTTTAATTTATTTGTTCAATTTTCCGCAGAAAGTGTATTCAACCCCCGTTCTACACATGACTGACTGTGGAAATTTAGAATGTATAAACATTGTGGGAAGTGGTTAAACATGCTAAGATGGAACACAGTAAAGACCAATGAAGGAAACCGCATCATGCGTATATATAGTCCCTACTATATATCGATACAATCAGCGGTAGCAGTACTGCTTACAGTTCCCAAAGCTAATTAGTAAATCAAACATTTACTAAAACGATGTTTAAGCCTAGTCATTTGCATGAACGATGCTATTATACCTAGTATGACATTCATCACTAGTATTTGACAACGGCTTAAAGATGGGATCATCAACACAATATCCCTTTGTACTCTTTTGTATTCTCTTATTAAACCACTTTTGTAGTGTTTATCAAAGAGATCAGAGTCGTCACATCCTTAATGCTACCGAAATCGACAATATGATCAATGACATTCATTGGGATTTAAATGTCGTATCTACACCATATATTTGTATACTCAAAACTTCGATTAAAATCAACAGTCTTATTAGTATAGATTGGCTTACAGTAAATACATACTCAAGATAAATTTATTTTCGTCGAACATCAAGAACATACTTTAGTATTTCTTGAATTTTAGAATCCACTTAACTCGATATTTCCTATTTGTACTCGTGGAACAATAAATCCAACAATAAGTTGAAAACAACCCTAAATTAGGACATTATCTTCATTGAGTACATTTCACTAGGAACACATAAAGCTCCCACTATCCCTGACAAGTTTATCAGCTTAATCTATGCTTTCCAGAAAACTCATCTCAATGACTTTCTCACCAAGCAAAATTATAGCCATAAGATGCAAGTCTTATCATAAAGCACTCACTCGTAATTGCATACCTTATTTGGATATTACGGATGTGTAAGACCCTCGGAAAGTGTGTCAAGCATTTCATCAACTTACTCGTGTGAAGGATCTTGGTCTCTTACGTCCATGTGAATTTACTTGTTTCCGTAAAGCGACAACAATATTTCACTTAATCCAAATTATCTTCAACATAGCCACTAGGACAAGTTTCCATATGGTCAATATGAAATCTTTTGCCACTAGTCGGTATTTGAATTTGTATACTATTGCATATTAGTTAGTCCCTTCACCCTTCTTGGATTACACTTTTGGTATGGGATTAACCGAAGTCAAGTAATTAGATGCAGCATATGGGTTACATCTATATATACCATTCCCTTCTTATATTCATTACTGAACTCTGGGCCCACTATGTTATTTCGATGAATGGTGACCTCACTATGATATGACAACCTCATATCTAAACAGCCTTCTTGACTTCCATGAGATTTAAAGAAGCAATGGATATTGTCAGGTTTTACCAACATCTTTATCCTGATTAAATGCTAGTGCTAACATCAGGTCTCTTATTTAAGTTTTCGTTCTTCCACTGTAATGTTTTTGGATATTGTCTTCTCCTTTTGAGCAACCAAACATGGTTCCCGTAAGTCTAAGAAACAATTATCCAAAACTCATATGAACTACTTAAATATGTAAGCATCAACTTTGTTTATGATTCATCCATCTCCCACTGAATGTAGACTGGATAACTTTAAATTATGAGATTGACAAGCAAAGGACTCTTTCTAGTCAAATCTCATTAGATGCTCAGGTGACCATCATGTTGGAATTTAGATTGAGGACTTGGTTCACAAAATGTATACCATCAAATTGAATACATGTTTTATGCCTGGCTTTCACCAGATCATCAACAATGTTATCCGGTTTCCTTAAATGTGACACCATGTATCAATGTGTCTTTCTTCGAAAATGAATTATGGGTTAAACCCATGATCCTTTTCATGTTTAAACCAATATAGATAAGAAAACTTAGCATATTTACTGAATCTAAGAATTGATATCTATATGCCCTTACTGATTATTAGTTTTTCCTTAGGTCAGTTCTAAACACCTCTAAGGTTTCAGACACAAACCTTTTGACTAGAAAACATTCTCCCAATAACCATCATTAATGGATTTCACCATCCCATGCATATGATAGTCCATAACAAACTGATCATATGATGTGGGCAGGGACTGAAGTATGAAGTTCACACTGAGCTCCCTCCCTACAGAAAATCCAAGCCTCTCCAATTAGTCCTTGTATGACTTCATCTTGAGAACATGGGCACTAACACTTCCGTCTTCCCGCATTCTACAAGCGGCTAGGCTTTTAACACACTCATAGTGTTCTTGCCTAACTTGTTGTTGGAACATATCCTTCAACTTGTTAATCATGACGTACACACTCATGTGCTCAAATTGCTTTGCAGCTCTGAGCTCATAGTTGACAACATGAGACAGGCAACATCGTGTGTGTCCTTAACACGCTTTTCATACACGTATCGGACGGCCCAAGCCGCATTAGTAGCAGGTGGCTCAGAAAGGGGTTCCTCAAGGATATGCAACTTAGACTCGGCACGTAGGACAATCCTCAGTTGCCTAAGCCAGTCTACAAAGTTCTCTCCCGTGAGTTTCTCCGTTTCTAGGAACATACGAAGTGAAAAGTTTGACGTGGTGTTATTTAGATTCGACATCCTATAGCAAAGAGAGTACGCGAATTGGTTAGTTTGATTTTATCCTCGTAAAAATAATTACCCGAAGTGTTTTGAAATACAATTTATTTCAACAAGGGCTAAGAACCATATTTCACCCCAATCCATGACGGGTTTGCCGCGGATCACTTCATGAAGCTATTTAGGCCGGTAACCATTTTACTGATTGCATTCTCTATTGCAACTCTTAGACACTTGCGGGATCCTACGACAATCATCGGTCGTTTGGCATGTTTGATCCCTACCTGCACCAATTCCAATTTAAAATTCTTGGTTGACTCGTGCTAAGTTCGACAATCACGCAAGGATTTTAATTTGCAATTGTAAATCATCCGTCAAGACATACGATGTGAAATCCATCAAAATTGGCTCGTGCTAAGCTAGACAACCAAAATTGTGAATTTGGCACACTCATCTTCCACACAGTTTTATGAGAATTGGCTCGTGCTAAGCTCAACAAACAAAACTCATAAAACTAGATCCGGGTGGTATCGACTTATGGATGGTACAAGATTTACGTTTTTAGAAAACGGACTTTTGTTTTCGGTTTGGTTTTTAGATTGACATATTAGTGACAAAACCTATTTTCACTACGTGAGTTAATCTTGTATGTGAGCGCGCACGAGAATTGTAAACCATTTTTAGCAAATCTCTTGTGATTTTATTAATTTTATGAAAAATTATCTAGCATGCGAGTCCTAAGCAAACCATGCAAAATCACATCACATGCATAATCGGGAGTCCTATGCGTTCTTCACGTGAGCCAAAACGGGAAGAACTTGGTCAAACTAAGGGATGAAAGGTCTTCGATGCAAGATCCCACATCTCCAATAGATTTCACCGGCTTCTATGGACAAGTTACTCCATCTCCTTCCAGACCCTTTGTGTGTTCATCCATCCAAATTTTACAATACATACAATAGAAAATTAAATGGCATGCAAGCCACAATTTTCCTATTTATCTATTACAAATTTATACGGATGAATGAAATGGCATGCAAGCCACAATATTATTACAAATATACCGATTTTAATAAATATTACAGCCCAATGTGACAAAATGTCACCTAATGCATTCAAACACACAAAGTCAACCACAAGGTCAAAGGAAAGGTTACCAATCCATACATCCACATACAACCAAACAAACAACATGGTAATAAAATTACCAAAAGGTTTTCTGAAATAAATTTCCAGAAACCAAGAAATATGCCAAAAACCCGAGACCAAAATAGATTTTATTTTTAAAATAAAAACAGTTCCAGCGCGCGTAGCGCCGCTAATTTTATAGAGTTAGCGCCGCTAACCCGAAGTTAGCGCCGCTAATCCGAAGTTAGCGCCGCTAACCCCTACGACAGAAAATAAAATAATTTTGTTTCGGGTTTTTTAGGCCACCATGTGCATTTCAAGTATGGAGGTGGCTCTGATAACACTGTTGGGGTTTTGGGAACATACAACGGAAGCATGGTACAAGTTCAAAAGCATAATGTACAACCAAACAATGCATAAATACCAAGAAACCCCAAGATATGGACCAAACTCCATAACAAGCAAATGCAACATGTAAAAGCACAGAGAAAGGAGAGATTATACACTTGAGAATCTTTTGGAAAGATGAAGTTGGTGGTGAAGATCCAAGAAGCCGAAAATGGCTCCCTCTATTGAAGTCCACCCCGGGTATACCCAATCTCCTTGTACTAGCTAACTATTAGTAGTCTTCAAGGTCTTGAAACTACCTCTGGAACAACAACCACGTTTTTCCCCTTCACTCTCCTCTTCAAGATCCACACCAAGAACTCAAAACTCACTTCACAAGAATGGAAGAGTATATTTGGTGAGTATGTATCAAGAGAGAGACCTCCAATTGAGAATGCTTGTGTCACTTAAAACCATCTCTCCAGACCTCTTTTTGACCCCCAGATGCCGGCCAAAAGGTTGCACAAGCAAAGCATTCTTATTGGTGGAGAATGGAAGCAACATGCAAAAGTTGCATTCAATCTGACAGGGGTTAGCGCCGCTAACTCTAAGGAGATCGCGCCGCTATCGGGTCCAAGTTAGCGCAACTAACCTTAAGGAGATAGAGCCGCAAACTCCATCAGCATGCCAACTCACTTGCAATTTGAACAAATCAGTCCCTCCATTTATGTTGTTGTCGAGATTGATCCCCAGTTTAGGACCCAGCAGGCCTATACATCATCGGTGTTGATTCATATGGCATACGTGTGTCAGTAGGCATATCCTAACATATTCAACATTCCATGCAATTCAGTTACAGATCTTTCCTATCCATGCATATGATAGTCTATTACAAACTGATCATATGATGCAGGCAGGGACTGAAGTATGAAATTCACACTGAGCTCCCTCCATATAGGAAATCCCAGTCTCTCCAATTGGTCAATGTATGATTTCATCTTAAGAACATGGGCACTTAAACTCTCGCCTTCCAGCATCTTACAACCGGTTAGACTTTTAACACACTCATAATGTTCCTGCCTAACTTGTTGTTGGAACATATCCTTCAGCTTGTTAATCATGTCGTACGTACTCATGTGCTCGAACTGCTATTGCAGCTCCGATCTCCTAGTTAATAACATGACACAGGCAACATCATGTGTGTCCTTAACACGCTTTTCATACGCGTATCGGACAGCACAAGCTGCGTTAATAGTAGGTGGTTAATGAAGTGGTTCCTCAAGGATATGCAACTTAGACTCGGCACGTAGGACAATTCTCAGTTGCCTAAGCCAGTCAACAAAGTTCATTCCTGAGAGTTTATCCCTTTCTAGGAGCATACGAAGTGAAAAGTTCGACGTGGTGTTATGAAGATTTGGCATCCTATAGTACAGAGAATACGCGAATTAGTTAATTTGATTTAATCCTAGTTAAAATAATTACCCAAGAGTATCGAAAAACAAGTTATTTTAACAAGGGCTAAGAACCATATTTCACTCCAATTCATGACGGGTTTTCCGCAGATCACTTCATGGAGCTATTTAGGCCGGCAACCATCTTACCGATTGCAATATCTTTTGCAACTCTTAGGCACTTGCGGGATCCTACGACAACCATCGGTCGTTTGGCATTTTTGATCCCTACTTCCTCGACAATCACTCAAGGATTATATTTGCAATTGTAAATCGTACAACAAGATAGACGGTAACAACTTGGCAACTATTGGCTCGTACTTAGCTCGACAACCAATAATTTCAAGTTACCACACTCACCTTCCACACAGATCCACATTGAATAACTCGTGCTTAGCTCGACAATCATCCCATGCTTCACTAGATTCTGGTGGTTTCATCTCTTGGATGGTGCGAGATTTACGTTTTTAGAAAATGGACTTTTGTTTCCGCTTAAAACCAAGTTTAAATTTGATTAACAAAGAAAGTGACAAAACCAAATTTCACTAAATTTTGTTAGTTGGGCGCGCTCGAGAGTTGTTAACCATTTTAAAACTCTTGTGAATTTATCAACTTATAAAAAAGTTATCTCGAGCATGCCTAAAGCCTATGCGTTTTCCAGTGAGCCAAAACGGGAAAACATAGTGAACTAGGGAAAAAACTTCAAATGGATTCGGATGTGCTCCCACTAAACCCGCTACCTCCATTAGGTCTTTTGGATCCGTGTTTGCCAATACGTCATCGCCGTGACTCCCGATTGTCGTCTCCAAATTTACAAATATATAGAAAAATAAAAATGGCATGCAAGTCACAAAGACCTATTATTCTAGTACTTTTACAAATATGGAAATATCAAATGGCATGCAAGCCACAAGCTACAAATTACATACAAAAGGAATAAATTTAATTATTACAAACTATGTGACATCAAGTCACCAAATGAATGAAATAATTAAAACATACAACCTTCGATCACAACATAAGGTCTAAGGCCAATAATGGTTACCAACTACATAAACAACAAGATCATCCAAACCAAAAAACATGGTGTGCCACCAAACCATGTAAACTTTTGCATCTTGGTTAAGATTATTTAAAACACTCAAGGCACAACATAATCCTATGTACATATGCATTAGTAACACCAAACAATTTTTGATGAAACATATTCATATATACATAATGTAAGTACATATAACTAACATTTTCATTCCAAAATAATAACTTACATGTAAATACACCAACCAAGACACAAGGCATTCTAATATATCAAAAATGCCTTCTGGAATAAAAAATCCAAAAACCATTTTTGAATGCCAAAAACCCGAATTTAAACTTTTTTTTATTTAAAAACAAAAACTGTCACAATGGGCAATGCGATGCTAAACTGAACGAAATTCGCGCCGCTAACTCTAGGTTAGCGCCGCGAACCCATGCAATAGAATAGAGGTGGCTTTGATACCACTCTTGAGGTTTCGGGAACACACAGCGGAAGCAAAGTACAAGTCCAAAAGCATAATGTACAACCATATGAATCATAAAACAAGGAAACCCCAAGAATGGACCAAAACTCTATAAACAAGAAATGCAACATGAAAAGCAAAGAGGAAGGAGATTATACCCTTGTCGATTTCCTAGATAGAACCAAGATGGAAGGATGAACGAGAAAGCTAATGCAGGCCTTCCCCTATCAATAGTCTACACTGAGTTTATTCATCCTCCATGTACTAGCATATCATTGGTGATCTTCAACTCTTGATATCACCTCTTGAACAACCAACCAAGTTATCTCCTTAGCAAGCCGAGAGTTTTGTGTATGTGTATGGCAATAGTTAGTTACCAAATGTATGCATCTCATACTCAAATAGCACTTCTCCAGGCTCTTTTAAAGCCCCAAGGCTGGGCAAAGAGATCTGATCATCCATTGGTGGAGAATGGAGGTGACATGCAAAAGTTGCATGGTGTCTAACAGCCGATCGCACCGCTAACTCTTACGGAGACCGCTGCACGATCTATGAGATCTTGCCGCTATCTATCCTTAAGATCGAGGCGTGAAATTTTAAGGAGATCAAAGCGTGATCTATGAGATCGAGCCGCTACATCCGTCAGCACACCAACATTTTCAAATTTGATCATATTAGTCCCTCCACTTAGGTTGTTGTCTAGATTGATCCCCGGTGTGTGACCCAATAGGCCCATACATCATCATAAATAATTTAGATGGCGTATGTGCGTCAGAGGGCATACTCCAACAGTATCGGGGGTCACGGGCCGACCATAGAACCCCTGTTCACTAAGTGAAACGCATTAGTTGTCCGATCTCATTGCCATCAGAAGATTGGTTGGCTAAGGAGAAAGGGTGTTGGCATAGCATTTCTGGACGTGTAGAAGAGTCCATAAAATGCTATGCCTTGATAGCAAAGCCAATTAGCAGAGCCGAGGATCGGTGGGATGCCGGTTTCATAGCTCCAATCTAGTAAAAGGGCTTTGATGGATGTCCTTTTTATAGGTTGGGTTGCTGGATATAGGATCCTCGTAGTAAGCTGGTGTTGGTCCATTGGTGAGAGTATCAACAAGCAAGTAATGTGTAGAATGGGGGTTGAATACACTTTCTGTGGAAAATTGAACAAATCAATAAAAAGTGTTAACACACATCAACCCACAAACAATCGAATGCTTTGCTTTTCATTAATAAGAAGATGATTACAGAAATAATCAAGTAAGCAACACTTGATATGTAAACACCTAATGTAAATCAAATCTCTCAATCTCTCAAACTTTGCTATCTATAATCAACTTATGATTATAGATACAGGACAACTCTCTAAACAAGATTTAATCACAGATTGAATACTTACCAACTTCACAACAGATGTGAAGATTCGAACACACGAACAATTGGCAATCTTTGAGTTTTCTTGATCACGTTGAACTTACAAACAGTGAATCAAGATTCGGAACACATACGATCAATATTGAGGTGAACTGAGTTTGGCTATGTAACACGTTCTGTAGTCGTACCTCTAAACTTATCAGGAAATAAGTATTTATAATTTTGTTCCTACGGATCCTAACAAAAAAGAACTTATCCTAATCTGCTAACAAACTAACGGATAACTCGGAATCTTGAATCTTGAATCTTCTATCTTGAGTCTTCAATCTTCAATCTTGATTCTGGAATCTTCTTATCCATGCCATTGATATAGAGAGATTAAAGGAATTTAAAACATATTTAAATTCTCTTAAACTGACTTCTTTAGACGGACTGAGTTACTCAACTTGAAACTCATCAAGCTGAGTTCTTCGAGAACAAACCCGAAAACAAACATGTACTAACACTTATAATGATTAACTCATCCTTAGAAGTCATAAGAGTTATCTAGAACTTACTTAGCAACTCTGTTGAGCTGACTCAGTCTATACGCTGTGTCACTCGGCTCGAAACACATCAAGCTGAATACTCAACATATATCTTAGGTGACATACACAGCTTATCCATTGATAATCTTACTAAGATATAGTCTAACCTGATCTAATATATGCTAAGCTTATTTTCAGCTTGTGCTTAGTCTGAAACACTATAAGTGCTCAGTTTGATCAAGGCTCATAATTTTGTTTAATTTACATTTAGAACACATCTTACAAACCTAACTTTGTCTCATCAAATTTCAACTGATGAGATCATTTGACCAACAAACTCCCCCTATTTGATGATGACAAAACCACCAAACAGTTCTTAAGTTTGTGTAACAGAATTATGTTTTAAATCATGAACTTATTAAGATTTTATATTTTAACTAATCAAACATTAATTAAACTTATCAATTATCAATTGAACTTATCAATTTTAAGTTGAGCAAACCAACCAAACATTTAAATGAACCCGAACTTATCATTTTATTCATTCAAGCTGAACTAATCAGACTAATAATTATGAAAATTTCATAACACAGTTGAACATATCAAACTAATACTTGTTTTTATTGAACATATCAGAATATAAAAATTTGATCACTTAGATCAAGCACACCTAATGCTTACAAAAAATAGAACTAATCTAATATGTACAATAGAACTAATCTATTAAGGATGTAGCTCTTCAAACTCTTTGATCTCCTTGTTGATTTCTTCAAGAAGTTCTTGCAAATTTGGCAAGTGTTGAAGCTGATCCTTTTATGATCTTATTGCTCTGTTTAGTCTGTACATGAACCTTGCATTCTGTTCAGTCTTTGCTACTAGTAGTCTCAGAGCAAAAACTTGAGATACCCCACATGTGTATATATTTGCATCAGACTGGAAGCATTATTCGCTATTTCTATCCAAGTACATGAATCCTTTCTGAGTCTTTTCCACATAAGTATTTTCTTTGAATTACATGCCTTTGGGAAGATCAATACTGTACTTGTCTGCTTTTGCTAATCCAGCTGGCTTTGAATATCTTTTCTTTCCAACTTTATGAAAAGTAGTTAGTAGGATAGCTATCTCAGATCTGGGAATGATTTTCATTGCATCAGCTCTTGCAAGTAGCCTTAGAATTTCATCTTTCACCTGATTTCTAGCAAAGGACTTTTCCATCTGCTTAATAAGTATGGCTACCTACTTCAATTCTTCATATCCCAGTCTGTGAAGTTGATTCAGCTCCAGGAAGGTGTTTCACCATTTCTTAAAACGAACTCCAGAATAACTATCCCTTGGACTAAGCTCAACTTGAGTGATTTGATTTGAGAAGAGAAGTAGGTCCTTGTGTAACACTAAGGTATATCCTCCTCCTCTTGTTGATTCTGAAGAATAGGTTCTTCTACTTCCTCTTCCTTAGGCACAATAGGCAGTCTGGGTTTTGCTAGTTCCTCATTCTGATTTCTGATATGTTCAACCCACGCCTGTTCCCTTGCTTCTTTATCATGTGCTAACACAGCTTACACGTTCATTTTCCTTCTTCTTAGTTCATTGATTGACATTCCAAGCTGGTCAACATCCTCTTGTTCCATCCTTCTCACTGCCAACAGAGAAGCTATTTCTTGTAGTGCCATCTTGTCTGCCAAGTCTTCATCTGAGGCAGGTTCACTAAGAATCACTTTCCTTCTTTTCTACTTGAGGGGTTCTGAATCATTTGAGCTGACTACTACAGGTCTCTTTCCTTTAGCCTTTTCAGTCAGCCCAACTTCTATCTTCTTTTTTTTCTCCTCCTCAATCTGATCTGCTCCCTTAGCAAGTAATAACAAGGCTTCAGCTTGAACATACTCAGCTTCAGCCTCTTGAACCTTCTCCCCCTTTTTTTGATCATCAATAGGGATCGAAGTCTGTTTTTTGAGATAGGGCAGCAACCGCAGATTAACCTCAGCACCTCTTCATCTAAAGAGTCTAGAATTTGCAACATATGCTTCTTTGTTTGTCGTCTCTTCTGGTGCAAGGTGTCAAACTGACCTTTAAAGAAGTTCAGTAGATCATCCAGGTCAGCTTGAGATGGTTGGGACTTGGGTAAATCATTCAAGGGTTGGTGTATACCCTCACATTCATGTGTACCATAGTTTGGACCCTGTGATTCACCTTAGTATGTAGATGAAACATTGACAGGTCGTGCTTGTGGGTGTGAGAAGTGAAGAGAAGTAATAGGGCTCGAGAGGTGAATTGTATATGTAGGTGGTTGGCTTAGTGGGTTGGAGGTGGGTGATTGACCCTGGGGATTGGTCATTCTTTCAATGTTACCTGAGTGTGTCTGCTCAGACACAGTAGTGGGCTCTCCCGTGACACTAGAGAATGTGGGCTGAGTAGACACCACACCCGGATAAGGTTATAGGGTTGAAATGAGCCTCGAGGTAGACACTTTAAGAGTAGGTGTCTCCCCCTCAACTCCTTCCTGGGAAGGGATCAATGTGATCTCATCTCTAGTGATGCCTTTTGGAGTTGCACCACCTTTGGCAGTTTTGCGTGTATAGGTTTGGATATTCTCCCTAGTAGCAGTGGGCATACTAGGGGTGGCTTCAGAATGGAGTTGAATAGGAGGTGGATGAGATAGGTTAGACTGGGTTGGGTCTACCACAGTCTTATCTCCAAAAGATGATGGAGAGAAGTGAGAAGAAGTTGAGAGAGGAGGAGTGATACCTGGTCTGAGTCTTTCATCGAATGCAGACTGTGAAGATGACTTAGAACCAGAGAGGGAAGAAGCACCATCAACTTTAGAGGGAGGCTCAGCTTGAGTAGACTGCTCAGCTCGATGATCTGGCTCAACTCCAGATGCTCCCCCTTGATCCGACTCCTCAGCTTCACTTGCAGATGAAGCTCTCTCAGCTATCCACCGCATTGGATCACAAAGACCTTCCTGCTCTGGAAAGATGTCATTGTTGAACATCTTTGAGCTGAGTGTTGGAGCAGGGATAACATCATGTCCAGCTTCATAATGCTGTTCTCCCAACTCAGCTTCCACCACCAAGGATAAGTACCTTATAAATGGTACATGGAGATCCCTTGGTGTCTTCGCAACTTGGGCTTTGAGCTCGTTGAAGATGAGCAGTGCATAGGTTAGATTTCTGGCGTTATACATGTTGTAGATCAGCTGCATCTCGAACTCATTGACTTGATCCAAGCTTCCAATCTTAGTGCCAAGTGAATGTATCACAGTGGATACCATGAAGCCCTATCCAGTAGGAAAAGTGTCTTTCTCTATCACACCCTCTGTTTGTGGGTGACCCATGTTGGGTAGGACAGACCTTGCCACTTGTTTTGTTACAGCAGCTTCGAACACATCATTTGAAGGGAGTTGAAGAACTTCCCTTAGCCGCTTCACAGTAATGACAATTGTTTTATCCCCATTTAGAACAGTGCCAATTATCTCTCCCCTGTTCTGGTTATAGGTACAAGTATACCAGAACTCGAACAGATGTTGTGGAATGATATGAAGTGGTGCTCCTGATAAAGCGAATGCCAAGGGGCATTTTCAAATGTAGTCCACCCATATTTCATATCCTCTGGCTCGTTTCCGCTCTAGATTTGTGTGACAGGCACGTTGATTGTTGATTCGAATCAACGGCACACCATTGTTCTTCATCTGAGCACCTCTTACCATTCTATTACTGAGAATATGAATCGTGCCGTCCATCATTGATTTCGTTAATTCACACTAAGTAAATTTTGAATTCGCACTGAGCGATTTAGGGTTTCGAATCTGAATGGTTGATTGCACTAAGCAAGGAGAGGTGTTTGTGGAAGGTATTTGTGTATAGTAGAAGTTTAAGAATGAGAAAGGTAAGCGTAAACTTCTGAATATCGGTTATGGTCGTTATATATACCTTTCCGAGGAGAGAGAAAAGTTACCGTTGGAATTTCCTTTTTATCCGTTACCCATAACAAATTTACTGTTGGGGTTCGAGGTTTGGGGCAACGGGAACAAAAAATGAAATTTAAAAGCATACATGAAACTACAAGTGAACTCCAAAGGTGTTACCAAACTCTACAACAAAGAAAAGAAACTAAAAGGAAAAGGGAGAAGAGAGTTTATACCATACAAAGTTTGTGGAGTTGTTGAATGCTTAGCTTCAAGTCTTGAATCTTCCTTTTGAACTATCGAAGTCCGCACCGAGACACTTGGTGACCTTGGTGTACTAGCACCCCTTTGAGCCAAGTCCAACACTTCAACTAGCTTCTGGAACAACTACCTTAGACCACCAGAAATCTCTCAAGTTACTCTCCCTTCAAATCACAAGAACTAGCACTATAGCTTTCTTGGTGTATTTGGTGTGAGTATATCCAAAAGTGTTAGAGAGAGAGCTTAGCATGTATTTTATAGAGCCAAGGAAGACTCCAGATCTCCTCAAGGTCGCCCAAGACCGCATCATTGGTGGAGATGAATTAATTAAAGTTGCAAGCAGTTAGAAGGGTTAGCGCCGCTAACCGCCCATGTGTAGTGCCACTAACCACTAAGAGTTAGCGCTGCTGTCGGGGCTGAGTTAGCAACAGGCAGGTTAGCGCCACTATCCCCGACCAGTATTCAAACCATCATATATTTAATCTTTCTCACCCTCTATTTTAGGTAGTTGTCAAGATCAACCCCCGGCGTGTGACCCGATAGGCCCATACATCATTGGTAGTGATCAATTGGCGTACGTGAGTTAGTGGGCATACTCCAACAAACTCCCACTTGCACATGACTCACCATACCCAAAGTATCACAGACAAAGAGCGGACTCTAGTAAGACATCTTTGCCCCCAAGTCAGTATGGATTTTGTCATCACAAAAACCAAACTTCAATCTGTATGAATTTGAACTATAGATAAGGGATCAATCATCCTTTTATTCGCGATATCCGTGTTAACACGAAACATGGTACTTAGTCATTCTCCTTTCATTCACGATTATGTTTCTCGATCTAGATTGGTGGTGACCAAAATATATAAGTTGGAATCAATCATAAATCATTGCAAGCTTCGAGCATGGCCATGCATTTTGGTGTCAGCGACCAATCAACGAGGGGCCCAGGGATATCTCTCAAAACAGAGGAACAAATTTCTTTGACTACACTGCCCATCACTGTGATCATACTGTTGGTCCCTTGGTGAGAATAACAACAAGAAACAGGTGTGTAGAAGGGGGGTTGAATACACTTTCTGCGGAAATTGAACAAATCAAATAAAAGTGTCACACAAAGTAAATCAAACCACAATCAATCGAATGCTTTTAATAAGAAGATGATTACAATGCTTTGAATAAGAAATGATTACAATAACTATCAAGTAAGAAACTCTTGATACATAACCACCTAATATGAATCTCTCAATCTCTCAAACTTAGCTATCTACAACCAATGTGATTATTCGAATACACGAATAGCTTGGCAATCTGTGAATATCTTGATCACGTTGAACTGACAAACAGTGATTCAAGAATCGTAACACATACGGTGAGGTGAGGTTTGGCTCTGCAACACTTAGTTGTTTTTGGTTCTGAGTCATACCTCTAAACTTATCAGGAGATAACTATTTATAATCATATGCCTACGGAATCTAACAAACTAAGACTTAGCTTAATTCGCTAACTAACTATCGGATACTCCGGAATCTTGAATCTTGAATCTTCTTATCTTGAGTCTTCAATCTTCAATCTTGATTCTGGAATCTTCTTATCCTTGCCGTAGATATAGAGAGATAAAATATAAATTTAAAACAAATTTAAATTATCTTAAACTGACTTTTTTAGTCAGACTGAGTTACTCAGCTTGAAACTCATCAAGCTGAGTTATTCGAGAACACACTCGAAAACAAACATGGACTAACATGTATAATTATTAACTCATCCTCAGAAGTCCAAAGAATTAACTAAAACATATTTAGCAACTCTATTGAGCTGACTCAGTATTCACGCTGAGTCGCTCACCTTGAAACTCATCAAGCTGAATACTTAATATATATCTTAGGTGACATACACAACTTATCAAACACATTGATAATCTTACTAAGATATAGTCTAAGCTGATCAAACATATGTACAGCTCACACTCAGCTTATACTTAGTCTGAATCACTATGAGTGATCAGTCTGACTAACCTTTATAATTCTGTTTAAGTTATATGTAGAACACATCTTACAAACTTAACTTTGTCTCATCAAATCTTAACTGATGAGATCATTTTCCCAAAAAACTCCCCCTATTTGATGATGACAAAACCATCAAACAGTTAATAAGTTTGCTTAACAAAATTATGTTTTAAATCTTAAACTTATTAAGATTTTTATATCTGAACTAATCAAATATTGATTGAGCATATAAATTTTAATTGAACTTATCAATTATATGTGGAACAAACCAACTTTTAGTTGAATACACCAACCGAATACATTGATGAATAAGAACTAATCAGTTATTCATTTAAGCTGGACTTATCAGACTTATAAATATGAACACATCATAACAGAGTTGAACATATCGAACAGATATTTGTATTAATTGAATTATCATAATACAAAAAATATTGATCACTCAGATCATGTACACTAAGTGCTTACAAAAATTAGAACTAATCTGATCAGGATGCAACTCTTCAAACTCCTTGATCTCCTTATTTATTTCTTCAAGGATTTCTTGTAGATTAGGCAAGTGTTGAAGCTGATCCTTTTGTGATCTGATTGCTCTGTTTAGTCTGCATCTGAACTTGGCATTTTGTTCAGTATTTTCCACAATTTGTCTCAGAGCAAATACCTGAGATAACCCACATGTATATATGTTTGCATCAGACTGGAAGCATTGTTTTCGATTTCTATCCAGGTACATGAATCCTCTCTCAGCTTTTCCACATAGGTGTTTTCTTTAAACTCCCAACCTTCAGGAAGATTCGTATGGTACTTGTCTGCTTTTGCTAATCTAGCTGACTTTTTCAGCTTGTCCTTCCCCAATTTTGTGAAAGGAGGTCAGTAGGGTTGCTATCTCAGATCTGGGAATGAGCTCCATCGATTCTGCTCATGGTCATACCTTTGATATCTTTACCGGAGCTCCTTCTGAAATAGCATTCTTGAATTTCTGCATCTGTGTATGGGATAGGATCAGGTCTTGGACCAGTGTATGTAACTTCAGCCTCAGCCAAAGCTTTTCTCTGCTTTTCTTTTTCTTGGTCCTTTACCTCCTTTTCTTTTCTCTTCCTTAACTCTTCAAGAGAAATGCCTAACTCATTGGCTTCCTCTTGTTCGAGCATTTCAATCATAAGCCTTGTGGCTTTATCCTCTTCTGTTTCCTCAGTTTCAGAAACACTATCAGCTTCAGGTTCAGATTCTTCTACCTTTTGTCTCTTAGCTGCAGGTTCCTCTTTATTTATTTGCAACTCCCCCTCATCCTGAGTCTTCCTCTCTGCTCCTTTAGCTAGTACTAGTAGAGCTTCAGCTTCAGCTCAAACTAGCTTGGCCTCAGTATCAGCTTGAACCTTCTCCCCCTTTTTGTCATCATCAATAGGGGTTGAAGTCTTTTGTCGTTGAAGTGCAGCAACTGTAGAGGCAATCTCTTGAACATCCTTTGTCAGCTTCTCAAGCCTCTGATAGATTTGGCGTTTATGCTTCTTCTGCTTGAGATGGAACAAACCAAACTGAACAGCAACATAATCTTTCAGCTGCTGGATGCCTGATGAGGCAGTGTCAGTGTGAGGAGAGTCTTTGGGTGCATCATCCTATGGTTGGTGTTTACCTTCAAGTTCATTTGCACCAGAGTCTGGACCCTTTGAATTACCTTGGTTTGAAGATGAAACATTGACAGGTCGTGCGAGTTGGTGTGAGAAGTGAAGAGAAGTAATGGGGCATGAAAGGTGAAGTGTATGGGTTGGTGGTTGGCTTATGGGTATAGAGGGGGGTGATTGACCCTGGGGATTGGTCATATGTTCAATGTAACCCAAGTGTGTCTGCTCAGGCACAGAAATGGGATCTCCCATGGCTCGAGTAGGTGTGGGCTGAGTAGACACCACACCCGGATAAGGTATAGGGCTAGTAATAAGCCTTGAGGTTGACACCTGAAGAGTAGACGTCTCCGCCTCAACTCCTGCCGGTGGAGGAATCAGTTTGATCTCAGCTCCATTGATGCCTTTAGGAGTGGCACCACCTATGGAAGTTTACGTGTATAGGTTCGGATATTCTCCCTAGCAGCAGTGGGCATACTAGGGGTGGCTTCAGAGTGAGATTGTAAATGGAACGAAGGTGGAGAAGATGGGTTAGACTGAGTTGGTTCCACTACAGTCTTATCTCCAAAGATGGATGGAGAAAAATGAGAGGAAAGAGAAAGTGGAGAGGTCTTACCAGAAGCAACTTCAATGTGTACTGGTTCAGCTTGAGCAGAGTGCTCAGCCTGAACCTCAGTGTTAGCGTGAGAAGCTCCCCCTTGAGTGGATCCCTCTTCTTCACTTTCGGATGAAGCTCCATCAGCAATCAGTAGCATGGGCTCACTCAGACCCTCTTGCTCCGGGAAGATGTCGTTGTTGAACGTCTTTGGGCTGAATGTGGGGGCAGGGAACACATCCCATCCAGCTTCATAAAGATCTCCCAACTCAACTTCAATCACCAAGGACAAGTACCTTATGATAGGCACATGGAGGTCTTTGGTGGTCTTCATTACTTGGACTTTGAGCTCGTTGAAGATGAGATGTGTATAGTCTATGCATCTGTGGAAGAACATGTTATACAACAGCTGCATTTCGAACTCGTTAATTTGGTCTAAGCCTCCAACTTTAGTCCCCAGTGAACGTACCACTGTTGAAACCATGAAGCCCCAGCTGTTTGGGAAAGTAGCCTTCTTAATCACTCCTTCAATTCGAGGGTGACCCATTTGAGGTAGAACTGACCTCGCCAGTTGTCTAGTCACGGTGGGCTCGAACACATCTTGAACAGGGAGTTGAAGAACATCGCTTGGCCGTTGAACCGTGATGGCCACTGTTCTATCGCCATTGAGAACAATGCCTGTGATCTCTCCTCTGTTCTGGTTGAAGGTGCATGTGTACCAGAACTCCAAAAGGTGCTGTGGAGCAATATTGACAAGTGCTCCAGTGAAATCAAAAGCCAATGGGCATTTTCGAATGTAATTTACCCATGGTTCGTATCCCCTGTTATTTTGCGTTGAGGAATTGCAAAGCAGGTACGCTGATTGTTGATTTTGATCAGCGGTAATCCGTTGTTTTTTAACGCAGCACCCCTTACCATTCCATCACTAAGATTGAGAATGGTTCCTTCCATCGTTGAAATAAGCAGATTACACTGAGTAACTGATTTCTTTGTACTGAGCAATGAGCGTCGCACTGAGCGAGTTAGGGTTTTGGAGTCGATGGAACAGGGAATTGCACTTAGCAAATTTGTTAATAGATATATAAGCAGATGAGAGGTTTATAGATGAGAAGTTTAAGCGTAACCCTCTAAATTTCAGTTAGAATCGTTATATATACCTATCTGAGGAGAGAGAAAAGTTACCGTTGGATTCCCCTTTTTATCCGTTACGCTAGAAAATTTTACGGCTTGATATAACAGTGAGAGGGTAGAAACACATCATCTACCAACGGATACAAGTGTAAAATAATATTATTAACTCATAATAAGATTATAAACACTGTTTAAATATACCAATACACAATTGATATACGATGCGATTTGAAACTGACTCAAATACTCTTTGACAGATGAATTAATAACACTAAGTAATTAACTCATATGTTGGACACACCAAGCTGAGTAAACATATTACTCAGTCTAGATCAAGCACTCAGCTTGAATTGATCACTCAGCTTGAGCGGAGCACACAGCTCAGGATCAATGACACATAGTCATTTACGTTTGAACCTGACTCAAACGTACATTTTAACTACACTGAGTAGTTAAAGAATGTTTGGAAGTGACCAAACATGTGAACTAATCACACAGCTTGAGTTAAGCACATAGCTCAGACCCAATGACACATAGTCATTTATGTTTGAGACTTACTCAAAAATACATGTTAACCACACTGAGTAGTTAAAAGATGTTGGAACTCACCAAACGTGTGAACTCATCATTTAGCTTGACCGATTTATCAGTTTATGAAAACATATTCATAAACTGTGCACTCAGCTTAAGACACTTAGTCTTTGTCAAACTAAAAAAAACTCAAATTCAAGACACTTAGCTAAGGGTTGAGCATACCCAATTCACTTAGCAGATACATAAACCTCTTTTCATCAATTGGTTTAGTAAAGATATCTGCTAGTTGCTCATTAGTGGAGATAAACTTAATATCAACTTTACCTTTTTCCACGATGTCCCGTATGAAGTGATGTCTAATTTCAATGTGCTTGGTTCTTTAGTGGAAAACTGGATTGTGAGTGATGGATATTACACTTTGGTTATCACAGAAGATAGGAGTTTTCTTGAAACTAATGCCAAAGTCTTGAAGCTGATGCTGCATCCATAGGATTTGAGCAAAACAGCTTCCTGCTGCAACATATTTAGCTTCAGCAGTTGAAGTAGCCACTGAGTTCTGTTTCTTACTATTCCATCTTACTAGTTTCCCTCCAAGCAATTGACATCCTCCAGTTGTTGATTTTCTATCCAACTTGCACCCAGCATAGTCAACATCATAAAAACCAACTAACTCAAATCCAGAGTCTTTTGGATACCAAAGACCTAGATTTGGTGTACCTTTAAAGTACCTAAAGATCCTTTTCACAGCTTGAAGATGTGATTCTTTACGATCTGCCTGATATCTTGCACAAACACATGTAGCAAACATGATATAAGGTCTACTAGCTGTCAAATAGAGTAATTAAACTATCTTTCCTCTATTGGTAGATTGACACACAGACTTACCATCTGAGTCTTTACTCAGCTTGACAGCTGGTGACATGGGTATTCTCATGGTTGAACTTGAATCAAAACCATATTTCTTTATCAAATCAAGAACATAGTTGCTTCGATTGATGAATATTCCATCAGGCTTTTGTTGAATTTGTAGTCCTAGGAAATATGTCATCTCACCCATCATACTCATCTTGTACTTTTGTGACATTATTTTGCAGAACCAATTACACAGAGATTTATTTGTAGAACCAAAGATAATGTCATCCACATAGATTTGTACAAGAATCACCTGTCCTTTACTCTTCTTAACAAAGAGTGTCTTATCTATACTACTTCTGGTGAAATCCATTGATAGTAGATAAGTGGACAGAGTATCATACCAAGCTCTTGGAGCTTGTTTAACACCATACAAAGCATTGTCTAACTTATAGACATGGTGTGGAAACTTTGAACTAACAAAGCCAGGAGATTGTTTGACATAGACTTCCTCCTGAAGTTTTCCATTTAGGAAAGCACTTTTCACATCCATTTGATAGACTTTGAAGTCTTTATATGCTGCATAAGCCAGGAACAGCCTTATGGCATCAATTCTAGCAACAGGGGTAAAGGTCTCATCATAATCAATTCCTTCTTCTTGCTTATACCCTTGTGCCACCAACCTGGCTTTGTTCCTTACTATCACTCCATCCTTGTCCATTTTATTTCTATAGACCCACTTAGTGCCTATAATTGAGTGAACTTTAGGGGCAGGTACAAGGTTACAGACCTTATTTCTTTCAAATTTGTTCAATTCCTCTTGCATAGCTTCAATCCAATCCTCATCCTCTAAGGCTTCTTCAGTCTTCTTTGGTTCCATTTGAGATAGAAAACCAAAGTGAGCAGCAAAGTTAGTTGTAGCCTTTGATCTGGTCATAACCCTTTCTTCAATATTTCCAATGATTTGATCTTGAGGATGATCTTTGAGGAATTTAAATGTAGTAGTTGGAGAATCTGGTTCAGAATATGAGTGATGTTGAGAGCCCTGAGGTGAACTAATCTCCTCAATCTCAACAGCAGCATCAAACTATTGATCACTAAGATCTTCAGTCTGAGGAATGTCAGCTCCAAATGGAGTGATGAACTCATCATCCTTCTCAGCTTGAGAATCCATTTGAGCATGTGATGGACACACATCTTCATCACTATCATCTCCCATGACATACATAGGATTTGACAAGTCGGTTTCCTTAGGCCTTTCAAGTTCACTCAGATTGACCGAGTCAGCTTGTCTTTTCTCAGCTTGATCAAGACTGTCTTCATCAAACGAGACATGAATTAATTCTTCTATGGTCTTTCTCCTAGTTTTATACATTTTGTAGGATTTGGAGATTGAGGAATATCCAACAAATATTCCAGGATAAGCTTTGGGTTCCAACTTATGAAACTGATCTCTTTGATTCAGCACATAGCATTTTGAACCAAAGATATGGAAATAACCTATATTGTGCTTTCTAGACTTATACATCTCATATGAAGTCTTTCCATGTCTTTTGACAATGATTGACCTATTCTGAGTATAGCAGGTTGTACTAACAGCTTCATCCCAGAAATAGAGTTTCAATCCTGCCTCACATAACATTGTTCTAGCAGCCTCAATTAAGGTTCTATTTCTCCTTTCCGTAACTCCATTTTGTTGTGGAGTTCTGACAGATGAGAAATTTTGTAATATTCCCTTTTGCTCACAGAAGCTTTCGAGTTTCTTTACAAACAAACCTTTCTGTAACTCCTCCTGTTTGATAAAACTTATTATTTCCAGGGCAGCCTCACTCTTGGCTTTTAGGAATATTACCCAGGTAAATCGTGAGAACTCATCTACTATCACCAGTGTGTACTTCTTGCCACTTAGGCTTGGAATACTTATAGGTCCAAATAGATTCATATGCAACATATGCAGTGGGTCTGTTATTGAAAAAATTTTCTTTGATTTAAAGGACCCTTTATGATGCTTCCCTTGTTCACAAGCTGAGCACAATTTGTCCTTGATAAATGTGATCTTTGGTAATCCAGAGACTAACTCTTTATTGGATAGCATATTTATATATTTGAAATTTAAATGAGATAAGCGTTTATGCCACAACCAACTCAGCTTAGAAACAGATTGGGAATACAAGCAGGTTTCATTATGGGGATCAGCAGAATTAAGATTAAGTAGATACACATCTCTTTCTCTTTTAGCTATTAATACAGGCTTTCCATTAGCATTATATATTGTTCCAGCTTTCTTCCTAAACGTAACAATGTTGTCTTTATCACACAATTGACCGATACTAATCAGGTTGTGTTTGAGACCTTTGACATATGCAACTCTCTAAAAAGTAACCTTGCCAGCTTGCATCTTCCCATAGCCTTTAGTTCTTCCATGGGAGTTGTCACCAAACGTTACTTTAGGACCTTCATCTTTTTGGGAATCACTAAGAAGCCCTTTCCACCCGGTCATGTGCCTTGAGCATCCACTATCCAAGTATCATTTAGTTAAACCCTGCACATGAGATGTAAACTAAACACATTAGTTTTGTTTAGGAACCTACTTCTTGGTGGGTTCAGATGAGGAGCACTTAGCATCTCCATCTGGTTGAACTAGCTGTTCAGCTTGAGCCGGAGCTGAGTCCTGTGTAGGCTGATCAGCTTGTTCTTGTTCAAGCCTTGAGATTTCTGCATCACATTCCTTAGCCTCATGACCTCTACTTCTGCACTTATAGCATCTCCTTCTTCCAATGATTACAGGAGGTAGAGAGTCTAACAATCATTGTGAGACTTACTCTCAGTCTTAGGATTGTATGTGGTGGATAACTTTTCAACTTTCTTTGCCAGTTGATTTACTTGATGATCACTGACTTTGGACTTAACTTTGTCAGATCTTTGTTTGTTATCCTTAGAAGTTTTACTAACAACCTTCTTTTCCATGACTTTGGACTTACCTTTTCCATGGTGACTGGACTCACCAGTTTCAACAGGTTTGGACTTACCACTGTTGATCTTCTTGGACTTACCAAGATCTACAACTTTGGAATTACCATTGTTGTGATTTGACCTCTGACTTACAATGGTCTTCCTATTCTTGTGAATTCTCTCCGAGCCAGATAGAGAATGTTATCTTTTGAAAGGATTTAGATTTAGCCTTTCTATGACTGAAGTTCTTTGAATAGGTTGAGTGCTTAATCTATCCAGCACAGACTTACCATGCTGTTTGGATGTTGAGCACTCATTTCCATGATCTTTAGCTTTCACAAACATATTGAATTTCAAGTTTGGATCATGTCTTTTCTTTGAGGCTGACTTCTGAGACTCAATCAGTTATCTATCCTCCTCAGAGTTTGTACTTGCTATCTCATCATCAGCTACATAAGCTGTTGTTTGATAGTCACCTCCAAGTACAGGCTTTAGCTGTTTAGGTATTTGTTGGTTAATGCACTTTTCGGCAATCTTTGATGACTTACACCAAGACTCAGTGACCTTTTGAAGTTGATCAGCTTTGTCTTTAGCTTCCTGAATTTCATCACTTAGAAGTTTATTAATGTGTCTTTAGCATTCAAGATCACATTGTGCTTTCTTACCAACATCAATGACTGATTGATTTTCCTTAATCTCATCTTTAAGTTTAGCTATTTCAGCTTTGAGGTCATTATGAGACTTAAGGCTGGTCTTGAAATCATTCAACAGATAATCAAAAGCAAGACCCTTTTCTTCATCTGTGTAAGAGTAGAAATTATTGACCTTATACATGGAAGCAGGATCCCAATCACTGAGCTTGCTGTTTTCCTCAGCTTCCTTCATGTCAGCTTCAAAGATTGATTCGGGCTGACCATAATCAACTTCATCAATTTCAAACTCTTCATCTTCTTGAGCCATAAGATATACATCATCATCTGAGGTAGATGATTCTGTATCCCAAGTTTCAGCATATAACCCTTTTGCAGTGGGTTTGTCTTCTGGCTTTCCATTATTGAGCTGAGTATATTTCTTCTTGTATTTATCAGCTTTGTAAGCATTCTTATCAACAACTGATGTTGATTCCACCTTTATCTGCATTTAGCAGCAATGTGTCCCTTCTTCTGACAGTTGAAGCACACAACATACTTGGGATCAAAAGAACTCTTCCCTTTGCCCCTGTCAGATCTTCCTCTTCCCCTTTGATCTCTTCTCAAATGTCTGGCTAGCATTGCCATTTCCTTAGTGATATTCTGGACATCATCAGTTTCACCTGAGTCTGAGTCTGAGTGGCCATCTTGAGATTCTGACTCAGTCTCAGATTCAACAAGTGCCTTGGAATTGTTCTTCTTTTTCTGTGCAACTAACGCAACTTTAGTTTTATCTAGAGACTCCTTGAGTTGTTGTTGAGAATTTCTCTTGTGTTCAGTGATATGTTCATGATTTAGCAAGAACCCATAAATGGACTGTAGGTTGTACGCATGTAGTGTTCCTCCAGCCCTCAGTGCTGTGGTTACTTCATTGAACCTTTCTGGTAACACATCCAGAAACTTCAACACGAGTTCAGCTTCATCTTTCTTTACACCCACACTTAGTAGGTCATTTATCAAGCAGTGAAACCTTGTGAACAAATTAGACAAGGTTTCATTCTTCTTTGAGAAGAAGTTTTCGTAAGATCTATTTAAGTGATTCTTCTTCTGTTGCTTTACCAGATCTGTGCCCTCATATGTAACACTCAGCGTATCCCAGATATATTTTGCAGATTGACACCCAGTCACAGTACGCAAGATCTCATTAGTCAGGGCATTTGCTAGAACACTTTTAGCCCTTTCATCCAGATTAAAGAGTTTTCAATCTTCATCAGTCCAGGATGAAGTAGGCTTTCTTGTTTCCTTTTCAGTTCTGCCAGGAGACGTATCACTGACAGTAGCAGGAATCTTAGGGATAATAGGTCCTTTTGTAATGACATCTGACATACGGTTGTCAATGGACTTGAGGAACAACATGGCTCTGAACTTCCACATAGGATAGTCAGATCCATCAAATATGGGACAGCCTTTGGCAGATATGTGTGGAAAGTTTGAGGTATTGTTGCTTTTATACATTGCAGACTTTCTCAGAATCTTGAACTTTCAACTTATGAAATTGTTCAGCCTGCTCTGATACCAGTTGTTGGTCCCTTGGTGAGAATAACAACAAGCAACAAGTGTGTGCGGAAATTGATCAAATCAAATAAAAGTGTTACACAAAGTAAATCAAACCACAATCAATCGAATACTTTTATTAAGAAGATTATTACAATGCTTTGAATAAGAAGATGATTACAATAACTATCAAGTAAGCAACTGTTGATATATAACCACCTAATATGAATCTCTCAATCTCTCAAACTTAGCTATCTATAATTAACTTATAATTATAGATACTGACGACTCTCTAAACAGGATTTACACAAATTGATAACTTACCAATATCATAACTAATGTGATTATTCGAACACACAAATAGCTTGGCAATCTGTGAATATCTTGATCACGTTGAACTGACAAACAGTGATTCAACAATCGTAACACATACGGTGAGGTGAGGTTTGGCTCTGCAATACTTAGTTGTTTTTTGTTCTCAGTCGTACCTCTAAACTTATCAGGAGATAAGTATTTATAATCTTGTGCCTACGGAATCTAACAAACTAAGACTTAGCTTAATTCGCTAACTAACTATCGGATAATCCGGAATCTTGAATCTTGAATCTTCTTATCTTGAGTCTTCGATCTTCAATCTTGATTCTGGATTCTTCTTATCATTGCCGTAGATATAGAGAGATAAAAGATAAATTTAAAACAAATTTAAATTATCTTAAACTGAATTCTTTAGTCGGACTGAGTTACTCAGCTTGAAACTCATCAAGCTGAGTTCTTCGAGAACACACTCGAAAACAAACATGGACTAACATGTGTAATTATTAACTCATCCTCAGAAGTCCAAGGAATTAACTAAAACATATTTAGCAACTCTATTGAGCTAACGCAGTATTCACGCTGAGTCGCTCAGCTTGAAACTCATCAAGCTGAATACTCAATATATATCTTAGGTGACATACACAGCTTATCAAACACATTGATAATCTTACTAAGATATAGTCTAAGTTGATCAAACATATGTACAGCTCACACTCAGCTTATACTTATCTGAATCACTATGAGAGTTCAGTTTGACTAAGCTTTATAAATCTGTTTAAGTTATATGTAGAGCACATCTTACAAACTTAACTTTGTCTCATCAAATCTTAACTGATGAGATCATTTTCCCAACACACACTCTGCCTAATTACTCCCTTTATAACAGCCAGTTACAGATTGCGTTTGAAAGCAACCAAAACAAAGCAAACCAAGATGATGCCAACACATGTATCTCTAGTCTAAGGATGAACTGATATTATCATCCTAATTTACTCATCACGAGTACCATAAAGTGAAATCAGGTGTGGGTCATCAAGTCACTTGAACACTTCAAGTACAAGCAAAGTATTGCGTCCCTGTGCCCAATCACCATTGGACACTTGACCAATAACTTCCCTCAGTCTTTATTCAAACTTCCTTCCCATGAAGAATGACTGGCGGTGGACATTTAGAATGCAAGCACATTTAGGGAAGAGGTAAAACATGCTAAGTTGGAACACAATAAGGCTTACTGAGAGTACCCGCTACACGCGCATTACCAAATCCCCGTTTGATAATCGATACAAGAAGAAGCATAATATTGCTTATGTTAGAAAAATGCCTACTAATGCACGTACGCCATATAGACAACTGCTGATGATGTATGGGCCTATTGGGTCATACACCGGGGTCTAACCTGACAGCAACTAAAGTAAAAGGACCAAATATGGCAAAAGACAAAAGTTGACATCGCAGGCCGTGATAGCGCCGCTAACGCAAAGGGTTTAGCACCGCTAAACCTTAACGGTTAGCACCGCTAAGGCTGCGTCTACTTTGTGTCATGTCACTTGGTAGGCCGCGTTAGCGCCGCTAACTTTAAGGGGTTAGCGCCGCTAAATCCTAAGGGTTAGCGCCGCTAAGTCTGCATGTGCCTTTTGTCAAATCACCTCCAAAGCTGGCCAATGCATGTGTGACATATCTATAAGTCTTTGGCCAGCCATAGGAGAAGTGGGACTACTTGAGGTGTTTAAATATGACTTATTTGAGTCTCATTTTTTTTATGCCATTTTTCTCTTCCACAGAAACTCTTTTTGGTGCTACTATAGACTAAGAGAAGAGCTTAATAGAGAATGTTCCAGAAATTTGTTCTAGTTGTTGTTCCTGAGTGATATTTAAGATGAAGTATCACAAAGGCTTGCTAGCACTTGAGGTTAGCGTGTTACTGGGGTATACTTCAATAGTTGATCCGTGTTTTGTTCTTAGAGCATCACCACCACGAGGATTGAAGATTTCTGGAGCTAAGGAGAAAGGTATAACCCTCTTTCTTCTTTGCATGTTGCATTTCTTGAACATAGAGTTTGGTCCTCTTTTGGGATTTCTTGTTTTTGTGCTTTGGTGTGTTTTTATGTCTGAAACCTGGAGATGTTCGGAAATAACCTAAAAAAATTAAGAATCAATAAGGGAATATAGATATCATTTCTTAGATCTAGAATAGATGCTAAGTTTTCTTATCTATATTAGTTTAAACATAAAATGGATCATGGGTTTAACCCATAATTCGTTTTCTCTGAGAGACACATTTGTACATGGTGTCACATTAAAGAGAACCGGATTTCTTTGTTGATGATCTGGTAAAAGGCAGGCGTAAAACATGTATTCAATGTGATTGGTATACACTAATTTATGAACCAAGTCCTCAATCTAAAACCCAACATGATGGTCACCTAAGCATCTAATGAGATTCTGACTAGAAAGAGTCCTTTGCTTGTCAATCTCATAACTTAAAATTATCCAGTCTACAATCAGTGGGAGATGGATGAATTATAAACTAAGTTGATGCTTATATATGTTTAAGTAGTTCATCTGAGTTTTGGATAGTTGTTTCTTGAACTTTGTGGGAACCATATTTGGTTGCTCAAAAAGGAGAAGACAATATCCAAAAGCATTCCAGTGGAAGAACGTAAAACATAAATAAGTGACCTAATGTGGACACTAGCATTTAATCAGCATAGAGATGCTGGTAAAACCTGACAATATCCATTGCTTCATTAAATCTGATGGAAGTTAAGAAGGTTGTTTAGATATGAGGTTGTCATATTTTAGTAACAGCAGCTTGATGGTGAATCATTGTGAGGACACCATTCATCCGAAACATAGTGGGCCCATAGTTCACTAGTGAATATAAGAAGGGAATGGTATATATATATATATATATATATATATATATATATATATATATATATATATATATATATATATATATATATATATATAGATGTAACCCATTTGATGCATCCAAGTATTTAACTTGGGTTAATCCTACACCTAAGGTGTAATCCAAGAAGGGTGAAGAGACTAACATATATGCAATAATAAACAACTACAAATACCGACTAGAGACAAAATGTTTCCTTTTGATTATATGGAAACATGTTCTAGTGGCTATGTTGAAGATGACTTGGATAAAGTAAAATATTGTTGTCACCGTGCGGAACTAAGTTAGTTCACATGGACGTAAGAGACCTATATCCTTTACAGGATTAAGTTAAGGAAATGCTTGAGGCACTTTCCGAGGGTCTCACACATTCATAATATCCAGATTAGGTCTAGATTATGTGAAATATTGTTGTCGCTTTGGGGAAACAAGTAAATTCACATGGAAATAAGAAGACCTAGATCCTTCATAGGATTAAGTTGAGGAAATGTAGGACCGCGGGGGTTCTAAACTAACACACCCTAATGCTAGGACTGATCTAGGATGAGAAATAGTGCGGAATATCTATTTCCCAAACCTCCTAAGGATTCTAAGAACTGCTTAGGTGTCCGGCACACAGTTAACACGAAAAACACACAAAGTAGGAACAAGAACAACTCTAAGAACTCACACTGAATAACTCACACAGAATGCTTAAGGCTGCCCTTGGATTCGAGAATAACACTAAGTTCGCGTTGATCGAGATTAAACGTACGATTACGAAGGCTCACTAAGGCTTAAGGTCGATTACGGACGATTACCACGATTCCCTGTCGATTACCCGATTACCCGCGCTAATACGAGGTTAATCAGTATTTATAGTGTGGAATACGCGTATTTCCTTAAATAATTTCCACTACGCACGTGGTGCAATGCACTGCGTACGTAGTTAGACCAGTACGCACGTAGCGGTTGTTTTAATAATAATTAATTAAACATTAATCGTCTATCTCACCACGCACGTAGTGAGCTCCACTACGCACGTAGTGAGTCTCATCACGCACGTGGTGCTCTCACTTATACTTAAACTTCCAAATACACATCAACACATGATTAAGTACTTGTAAGCTTAAGATACACATAAGTAATCACTTAGAATATATAAACATGTAAACCATTAATCAAAACACATTTGAATTAACATTTCAAGTAAAACATGTATGTATTGGATTGATAAGAACTAGGGATTTACAATTATGCACCAACAAAGTCCCCCTAAGACCTAGTTCTATCAATAAACATTGCACTAAGCAAAATACAAAAAGCAAAATGCACAAAGCAAAATGCACAAATATAAGAATACCTTTCGTTATGCCCTTACCTGCACTACGCACGTGTTGAGTTGTAGTTCGTGCGTAGTGGCTCCATTTCGCATGTGATGAGTTCCTCATTTGTGAACCTTGATACTGTTAGTATTGCACTCAGCAATAAACAGTCAGTAACTTCAAAACCACTAATAAACATTTAATCACATAAAAGCGAAACGTGAAAAACTTAAAGAATACCTTAAAAACACACTAAAAGAAACAAGAATATACGAAAAATCTTTTTGTATTTTTCTGATTATAAAGAAAATGAAAATGCAGACTGTTAACAAATTAAATCCTAAAAACTAAGAGATTTGCAAAAATTAAATTACTGAAATTAAATCTTTTTGTGAGAAGGTTCCAAGATGGAATCAGTACCAGCACATCTATACATATCTATCATTCATTTCAGAACCTTAGGCACAAACATACTCCCTCAATTTATGTCTGTCAATCTAACTTTCCTCAGATAATGACAGATTTAATTTCAACATTTTCTGATTATCTAGACTGGGTACATGGTTAAGACTAACTCTTTCAAAATCTCACAGTGTTTTGATTCACTCACTCAGTTGCACAACTTGAATACCCAACCACCATGCTTATGTGCTTTAATATTTTGTCAACGCATTTTATGCTCTTTGACAATGGAGGTCAATTTTTCACCTTTTATGATAATTTCTGTTGAGCTTTTGTCACTGCATTTTATGCTCTTTGACAATTCAACACTAATAGATCAATGTATCTATTTTCTTTTGACATCTCAGATTGGGGTCAATTTTTCACCCTCTTTTTACATTTTGCTCATTGTCGTCGAACACATTTTGCATGGTAACAGGTGTGTGCACCAGACTAAGTTAGTCTCAACTGTTATTGACTTGTAGACTTGGATTGTCTCGATAGTTTGAATCTTTGATGGATTTCCACATGCATAACCACTTATCAGCCTAGACTCTCATCATATGCCTTACATGCCATCTGTTTCTTATCTGATTTGACTCAAATTTTCAGACAGTTTTCTCAAGAATATGTACATGCCTTCAGTCCTAATTTTACTAGACATACTTTGTATTGAAAGCCAGTGTACCATCATTTTCCATTTGAGTTGGATCAACTTCTCATTATTGTTTTTCTTATTTTTTTTTTTTTTTTGTATTTTCTATGTTTTTCTTATTTTTTTTTTCTATGTTTTTCTGATTTTTTTGTATTTTCTATGTTTTTCTGATTTTTTTGTATTTTCTATGTTTTTCTGATTTTTTTTTATTTTCTAGGTTTTTCTGATTTTTTTGTATTTTCTATGTTTTTCTGATTTTTTTGTATTTTCTATGTTGCACCTATCTCCCCCTAAAATACTAAAGAAACTAAAAACTAAGAACAGAGACACACAGACACAGAAAATAAACACACAGAAAATAGCCACACAAGCACATATACGAGAAATGCATTAAGTTGCATCATCAGAGACGACCTCACACTTGGTTTTCATCCCGTTTTCATTCACTAAGAACAAAAACCTGGGTTTATCAAATGCCTTTGTATACAGGTCTGCCTTTTGAAATTCAGTTTGAATAGACAAAACGTCAATTAGTTTCTTTTCCCAGCAGTCCCGTATAAAATGATACTTGATACCAATGTGCTTGGTCTTATAATGTTGGACAGGATTTTTAGTGATGGCAATTGCAGCAGTATTATCAACAAAAATGGGAGTAGTAGAGAGTTGCAAACCGTAATCCCGCAGTTGTTGTTGAATCCAAATAACATGAGAACAGCAGCTCGCCGCCGAAATATATTCAGCTTCGCACGTAGAAAGCGCAACTGCAGTCTGCTTCTTACACTGCCACGTGACAAGTCTCGATCCGAGAAACTGACAACCCCTAGATGTAGATTTATGATCCTTTTTGCATCCACCATAGTCTGAATCACTGTAGGCCGTCAACTCAAAGTTATCATCACAAGGATACCACAATCCAAGATTGGGAGCATCCTTCAGATAGCGAAAGATCCGCTTGACAATCATCAGATGCTTGACGTTAGGCTTGGATTGGTATCTTGCCATCAGACATGTAGCAAACATGATATCTGGTCTGGATGCCGTGAGATACATCAGAGATCCAATCATTGCTCGATAAAGAGATTCATTCACCAACTCCCCCTCAGTATCTGGAGACATGCCGTGATTGACAGGAAGAGGTGCTGCAGCAGTCTTCTTAGTAGACATTTCAAATCGGGCAAGAATATCAGCAACATACTTCGACTGATGTAAGAAAATCCCTGACTCGGTCTGCTCCACTTGAAGTCCAAGGAAAAACTTCATCTCCCCCATTGAGCTCATTTCGAATTTCTCCTTCATAATCCTTGCAAAGTCTTCACACAGAATCGGATTGGGAGAACTGAAAATAATATCATCCACATATACTTGCACCAAGATCAGATCTTTATCTTCACCTTTGAGAAATAACGTTTTGTCGATGGTCCCTCTCCTGTACCCATTGTCAGTCAGATATTGAGAGAGGGTCTCGTACCATGCTCGCGGTGCTTGATGAAGACCATACAATGCCTTATTCAGCAAGTATACTTTGTCTGGATGAAGAGGGTCTACAAACCCCGGAGGTTGATTGACATACACTGTCTCTTGAATTTCTCCGTACAGGAACGCACTTTTAACATCCATCTGATAGACTTTAAAACGTTTGTGCGAGGCGAAGGCGAGAAATAGACGTATAGCTTCCAGTCGAGCGACTGGAGCAAACACATCAGTGTAGTCTATGTCAGGAATTTGTCTGAAACCCTGAACTACTAGCCTTGCCTTGTTCCTGACAATCACCCCCTGATCATCCCGTTTGTACTTCAGAACCCATCTGCAGCCAAAGGACTTAGCACCCTTTGGTTTGTTCACTAAGCGCCAGACGTTCAGCTTTTGAAATTGAAGCAGCTCTTCTTGCATTGCATTAATCCAGGAATCATCTTTGAGTGCCTCAATATGATCTTTTGGTTCAATCTGTGAGAGAAATCCCGAACTAAGACATTGTGTAAAATCCACAGACTTAACCAAATTTGCACCCAGATCGGAGAATTCTTTCATCTGTTTCAGTCCCGGGGACTCTGAAGAATGAGATTCTGATAGTGTTGCCACTTGCCTCCTGGTTTGAACATGAGAATGAGGATCACCAATGATTTGTTCAGGAGGATGGTTTCTATCAACTCTACTTGATCTCTGCAACTGAGCTTCTATATTAGTTTCCAGATTAGTAACCACGGGTGTCTCCTCAAGTGTTAACGTGTGATCAGAAGGATCATCTACACCCTGTGAACCCTTGTCTGGTGGAGTATGTGGCTCATCTTCAGAGTCAGATTCAGCATCACTGTGCGTCGACGTGTGAGTACTAGAAGACAGATTTGGGGTGGCACCGGCAGAGGTATTTTGCAGATCATACAACATCTGAATTGCTATATCATCTTCTAGAGCTACTGGTGGCAGATTAAACGAGTCAAATAGGTTATCATAATCAAATAACCAAGCATCACCAGTTTTTGTAGGAGGCGAAGTATGCCGTTGCACATCCACTTCAAACCATTCTTCCACACAGTTAGAGGTTAAATTGAAAACCCGCTTATTCGGAATGCTGTACCCCAAGAAATATCCCTTTTCAACCTTGGAACTGAATTTACCTTCTGCTTCACGTTTTAACATTGTGCACGGAGCGCCAAACGGTTCAAGATGGCTGATATTCGGTTTCCGATTATTCAACAGTTCATAACATGTCTTTCCCAATCGTTTGACCACTAAGACCCGGTTAAGTGTGTAACAAGCATTTGCGACAGCTTCGTTCCAAAACCTTACGGGCAAAGCAGAGTCAGCAAGCATGGTGTGCGCTGCCTCTATTAAGGTCTGATTCTTCCTCTCAGCAACTCCATTCATTTGAGGAGTGTATGCGGCACTGAACTGATGTTGGATACCCTTCTCATTACACAGCTTCTCCATCTTCTGATTCTTGAACTCTGTTCCATTATCTGATCTGAGTTTCCTGATCTTCAGCTTATAGATAGTCTCTAACTTGTTGATCATGATTTCTAACGTCTCAAACGTTTCAGACTTCTCTTTTAAGAAGAAAACCCAGGAAATTTTTGAATAATCATCAGTGACTACCAGACAGTACCTATCTCCATGAATGCTCTTATACCGCACAGGACCAAATAAATCCATGTGAAGTAGTTCAAGTGGGATTGAAATGGAGTGGTACTTCTTCAACTTGTGGGGTTTCTTCGTCTGCTTCCCCATTTTACATGAAATGCATTTGTCTGGTAGATGGAAGCTTTTCAGATAGACTCCCGTTACGAGATCATGGTGAACTAAATGATTCATCTTTCTCAAGCTCAAGTGACACATCCTCTTGTGCCATAAAATGGAGTCCTTTTCAGTTGCCTTTGTAAGAAAGCATTGATGCTCCACCACTTTCACCGAAGCATTTGACATGTCCAGGACATAAAGATCATTATGTCTCGGAGTTGACATTAAAACCATATCTTCGGGAATCTGAAATTCTTTCTTTAGCACATAGCATTGTTTGTCGTCAAACATCACTTTGAACTCTTTATCATAGATTTGAGAGACTGACAGCAAGTTGTTTGCTAGCTGCTCGACATAGTTGACTTTGTTAAAGCTCACTCTCCCATTAGACAAGAACCCTTGAGCTGTGATGTGACCTCCCTTATCTCCCGCGAAGCTGACATACCCTCCTTTTATTTTTCTGACATTTGTAAGAAGGCTCAGATCGCCTGTCATGTGCCTGGATGCTCCACTATCAACAATCCACGTGTTATACCGGCGAGCACCCTGCACAAGCAAGTGAAAGGTTAGTTAGCATTAGGAACCCATGCCCGAATGGTCATGGGTTTCCCATTTTCTCCAACAACTTGCACATTAATCCACACACCAGTAGCTTTGGAGTCTACATTGGTATCTGAATTATTTGACATTTTAGATTCAGGTTTATTGGTCCATTTTAAATCTTGACGGGGAGAAGCCTTGTGATAAACACTAGAATTATTAATCACCTTATGAAGTGGTTCCTTCGCCTTTTTACAAACCTCGGGATCTTTGGGTTTACTAGATGTTTCCCCAACAGTCCTTTTGAGCTGATGAGGGTCAGTTGATTTTTGATTATTTTGATTAAACGTTTTATTTTTCTGAAAATTATCAGAAGAATCAACTTTCCCCCTGCAGCTCTGTGGTTGCTGATTACACTCATAACTGAGGTGACCAGGTATCCTGCACACATAACAAATCCTGTTTGACTGATGTTTTGCAGGATTATGTTGCACTTTTTGCTCAACTTGACATTTTGACTCTACTCCTAAACCACATTGTTTTGGCAAGATTTTAACTTCCTCATAAGGATGGGTTGTAGGAGACTTTGCACCCTCCTTTTCTATGGTTCGGAGTGCAACTTGCACATTTTTCATTAACGTGCCTTGTCCAGAAGAACTGCCTAGATGTTTTCTCATACCAGATTCTGGCTTTTCTTCTGGTTTGGCCTCTTTCATCTGAGGCTCACCAACTTTTCCTTTCATTTTTAAATCAGGTTTTGAGGTTGAAGCAGGAGGTGCATCAACCTTGGAAGGAAGTTGGTCAGCTTCAGTAAAGACATCTGTTTGTACCAGTTGGTTTAAAACTGGTGGTGGACATTTAGTGTAAGTCTTTTTGTCTTGTTCTAAATTGGAACCTTGAGATCTTCGGTCGATTATGTGTTCAAACAGATAAGATAAAGTTGAATAACTTTTAAGTTTCTGGTTTAAAGTTTCATAATCGACTTTAGAACTAGCAAGCTCCCGTTTTAGAGTATCTATTTGATTGATGTAAAAGACAATAGCATCCTGTTTATTTAACAGAGCCACCTCTAATTCTCTAATCTGTTTATTTTGACTCTCAATTTTATCTTTTAACGTCTTTTCTCTACCTTTGATGATAGAGTTTTCATGCAGTTTAGAGGTAAGCTCAGTAACTTGAGATTTCAGGGATACAATGTTTTTCACATAATCATTGCACGACACACAGGGAAGACCAGGAATGTTGTTTACCTTTGAGTCAGCTTGTCCAGTCTTGCACGCCTTAGGATTTTCTGATTCAGGCTGAACAGTCACTGGCGTTGGTTCGGCAGCTGGCACTGAAGCTGATTTGACATTATGCTCATCAGTGGGCAGTACAGACTCGTTATCACAAACGTCGTGGACACTGTCTGCCTCAGACTGTGAATCGTCATTCAGTTCTTGAACACTGGCTAGGTTGGTCTCAGCAATCTCGAAAGCATCATTATCTTGAAAGTGCACTGACCAGTCTATCCCCTCATCTTTCTGAACAACCACCATTGCCTTAGATGATCCCTAATGGGATGTTTCAGCTTTCTTTGGGGTAGTGGAAGTTGATGATTTTCCAGGAGATGTCCTGAATGGATACTTGGGTCCTGAGTTCTTTGGCTTTTCACATTCTCTAGCAAAATGACCCTTTTCGCCAAAGTTGAAGCAGGTTACAGCTGATTTGTCGAAGCCCAGCTTTGTATCCTTAGTTGCTGTAATCTGCATCCCAGTTCTCTTGACCAAGGCCTTTGCTCTCCATACCAGATTAGCATAGGACCATAGAATGTCCTGTCTTTCCATTTCATCGTTGTCTATCTGGTCATAATCTTCCTGAGTCAAGTAGGCATTTCCGATTTTACCCTTCAGAAGATCATCATACGAAGAAACCAAGGCACTAAGCATCCCCATATGCTCCTTTACTTCTTCAGTGCTGCCATGCTTAAAATGCTCAGTGTTTAAGGCAGGCATAGACGTTTTGCTTGAAGGAGCAGAATATGGTGGTCCACTTGGAGTTTCAGGAGCAGACTTGCTTGAAGAACAAACGTTAGATGTAAAGGCTGTTTGTAGTGGATCATTTGATGAAGTGGCTGGAGAAGCAATGGGTCCAGTACAGTATAATGAGGGATTTTGCACATAGCTGCTTAATCTGTCCAGATTTTGCTCCTCCTATTTGTGCTCTTTCAGCTTAGTAATGAAGTCATTCAGATCCATGCCTTCAAAACCTTCACCATTTTTAAGAATCATAATGAACGGCCTCCAGCTTTTGGGTAGTGCCTTGGACAAAGTCTCTACTTGTTGTCTTTCTGAGATCTGCACCCCCAAACTATCCATTTCACTGAGAAGATGGTTGTATCTGTTGATCAGATCTGGAAGCTTTTCATTCACGTATGAAGTGAAATGGTCAAACTCCTTTCTCAACTGTGAAGCCTTGAGCTCTTTCAGAAATGCATTCCCCTCGTTCCTCTTTTGTAACGCATTCCACAAGGAACGTGACGTTCTATACCGTCGGAACTGGTGGAAGATCTCATTAGGAATAGCTTGTATCAAATAAGAATATGCTTTCTTCTCAGCATCATAAGCCTTCCTCTGATCGTCACTCATCTGATCATAGGGAACTTCAATATTCCCTTCACCTTTAGGCACGACATAATCAGCAGAAATGGCCCGGTGCAACCGTGGATCAACCCCATCGATAAATATTTCAAAACGTGGTTTCCAGAATGGGTAGTCTTCCATGGTTAACAGTCTAGGCACTTTGTTAATACCTCCTTGTTCATTATCCATAATTAAGTTACTTAGGGCAGTTATAGTTTGTTTGGCAGCCATAGCACTCATGTTAGACATTATGATTAAAGCCTAAAACAAACCGAAAACACTACACGAATTGAAGACACTACGCGAATTGAAGACACTACGCACGTAGTGGAGTATACTACGTACGAACTGTCAAATGCTCACACAGACTCATGTACGTACGGAATGGGGACCTAGTACGTACGAAATGGATTCACTGCGTACGAAACACGTAAATTGTTTTCTTTTTAAGAAAAAAAATTTAACACACAGACTCAATACGTGCGAAGTGTGAAGAACTACGCACGTGTTGATGACCCACTACGCACGGAGAAACACACAAGCTACCGAAGATTCTAGAGGACCAACCACCCACTACGAACGCACTGAAGATCAATACGCAAGTAATGAAAGACACTATGCACGAGTAAACTGCAATGATTAGGATAATTTTTAGAACACTAAGACACACTCTGCACGAACTGAGAGGTAGTACGGACGTAGTGATAGTCACTTCGCACGGCTAACCTTCAACAGTTCAGACCTTTTAACTTAAAAACTTGAACTTTTTGACCCAAAAATGCCCTGTTGACGATAATATGCACGAAGAAACACTTAGAAAACGACAAAACAAAAACACCTAAATGACCAAAACGACACCTAGATCACGAAACCTAAGGAAAAGTGATCAATCAAAGCACAAGGCTCTGATACCACTTTGTAGGACCGCGGGGGTTCTAAACTAACACACCCTAATGCTAGGACTGGTCTAGGATGAGAAATAGTGCGGAATATCTATTTCCCAAACCTCCTAAGGATTCTAAGATCTTCTTAGGTGTCCGGCACACAGTTAACACGAAAAACACACAGAGTAGGATCAAGAACAACTCTAAGAACTCACACAGAATGCTTAAGGCTGCCCTTGGATTCGAGAATAACACTAAGTTCGTGTTGATCGAGATTAAACGTACGATTACGAAGGCTCACTAAGGCTTAAGGTCGATTACGGGCGATTACCACGATTCCCCGTCGATTACCCGATTACCCGCCCTAATACGAGGTTAATCAGTATTTATAGTGTGGAATACGCGTATTTCCTTAAAAAATTTCCACTACGCACGTGGTGCAATGCACTGCGTACGTAGTTAGACCAGTACGCACGTACCGGTTGTTTTAATAATAATTAATTAAACATTAATCGTCTATCTCACCACGCACGTAGTGAGCTCCACTACGCACGTAGTGAGTCTCATCACGCACGTGGTGCTCTCACTTATACTTAAACTTCCAAATACACATCAACACATGATTAAGTACTTGTAAGCTTAAGATACACATAAGTAAACACTTAGAATATATAAACATGTAAACCATTAATCAAAACACATTTGAATTAACATTTCAAGTAAACATGTATGTATTGGATTGATAAGAACTAGGGATTTACAATTATGCACCAACAGGAAATGCTTAAAAGCATGTTCCGAGGTATTACATATCCATTATATCCAAGTTATGTCCATGACTGAAGTCAACAAAACTTGCATCTTATGGTTGTAATCTTGGTTTACGAGAAATTCAAAGAAATGAGTTTTTTAGAAAGCATAGAATAAGCCAGATACTCTTGTCAGGCTAGTAGGAGCTTTATGTGATCCTAGTAAAATATACTCAAATGAAAATAATGTCCTAATTTAGGGTTGTTTTTAATCTATTGTTGGAATTATTGTTCTACGAGTATAAATAGAGAATATGGAGTAAAGTGGATTCTAAATTCAAGAAATACTGAAGTATTTTCTTGATGTTCGACGAAAATAGAGTTGTCTTGAGTAAGTTTTACTGCAAGCAAATCTATACTAATAAGACTGTAGATTTTAATCGAAGTTTTGGATAAACAAATATGTGGTATAGATATGACATTTAAATTCCAATGAGTGTCATTGACCTTATTATGTACTTCGGTAACATTAAGGGTATGTCGACTCTAGTAAACGTGAGTGTCAGTGACCCTATTGTGAACTTTGGTTACATTGAGGGCATGTCGACTCTAATAAACATAAGTGTCATTAATCCTATTGTAGACTTCGGTAACATTGAGGATATGACGACTATGATACCATTATGTATGATCTCTTTGATAAACACTATGCAACTGGTTTAATAAGAGAAAACAAAAGAGTACAAAGGGATATTGCGTGGATGATCCCATAGTAAAGCCATTGTCAAATACTAGTGATGAATCTCATACTAGGTATAATAGCATTGTTCGTGCTAATGACTAGGCTTGAATATCGTTTTAGTAAATGTTTGATTTACTTACAAGCTTTGGGAACTGTAAGCAGTGCTGCTACCGAGGATTGTATCGATATATAGTGGAGACTATATATACGCATGATGCGGTTACCTTCATTGGTCTTTACTGTGTTCCATCTTAGCATGTTTAACCACTTCCCAGAATGTTTATACATTCTAAATTTCCACAGTCAGTCACTCTTCAAGGGAAGGAAGTTTGAATTAAGGCTGAGGTTAGGTGTTGGTAGTGCATAGATCAATGATTGAATGCATGAAACGCAACAGTAACCTGTGCTTGAAAGGAGTTTCAAGTGACTGGAAGACCCACACCTGAGTTCACTTCATGGATCATGGTCACAAGTAACTCGGGATGGTAATATCATTACGTTCTTCGACCTGAGATGTATGAATTACTATAGCATGAAACTTTCTTACTTTGGCTATTTCAAAATGTAGTTCATAATTGGCTATTATAAAGGGAATAGTTAAGTAAGATAAGGTTCATGCTATGGGATTGTACAGTCAACGGAATTTGTTCCTCTGATATGAGAGATATCCATGGGCCCCTCGATGATTGGGAGCTGACACCAAAACTAGCATGGCCATGCGCAAAGGAATATTGATTAAGAATCATATATGTCCTTAAATTTTGGTCACCACCAATGAAGATCGAGAAACATAATCGTGAACGATCTGGAGATTGACATATTAATCCATGTCTCGTGTTCACATGGATATCGTGAACAAAAGGATGTTTGATCACTTATCTATAGGACCACTACGTTCTTGTAGGTTATGGTTTTCTGCAAGGAGACGGAACCCATACTGACTTGGGGACATCGATGCTTTGCTAGAGGTCGCTCTTTGTCTGTGGTTACATGGGTACGGTGCATTATGTGCAAGTGGGAGTTTGTTAGAAAAATGCCCACTAATGCACGTACGCCATATACACCGCTGCTGATGATATATGAGCCTATTGGGTCATACACCGGGGTCTAACCTGACAGCAACTAAAGTAAAGGGACCAAATATGGCAAAAGACAAAAGTTGACATCGCATGCCGCGATAGCGCCGCTAACGCTAAGGGTTTAAAGCCGCTAAACCTTAACGGTTATTGCCGCTAAGGCTGCATGTACTTTGTGTCATGTCACTTGGCAGGCCATGTTAGCGCCGCTAACTTTAAGGGGTTAGCGCCGATAAACCCTAAGGGTTAGCGCCGCTAACTCTGCATGTGCCTTTTGTCAAATCACCTCCAAAGCTGGCCAATGCATGTGTGACATATCTATAAGTCTTTGGCCGGCCATAGGAGAAGTGGGATGACTTGAGGTGTTTAAATATGACTCTCTTGAGTCTCATTTTTGCTTATGCCATTTTTCTCTTCCATAGAAACTCTCTTTAGTGCTACTATAGACTAACAGAAGAGCTTAAGAGAGAATGTTCCAGAAATTTGTTCTAATCGTTGTTCCTGAGTGATATTCAAGATGAAGTATCACAAAGGCTTGCTAGCACTTGAGGATAGCATGTTACCGGGGTATACTTCAATAGTTGATCCGTATTTCATTCTTGGAGCATCACCACCACGAGGATTGAAGATTTATGGAGCTAAGGAGAAAGGTATAACCCTCTTTCTTCTTTGCATGTTGCATTTCTTGAACATAGAGTTTGGTCCTCTTTTGGGATTTCTTGTTTTTGTGCTTTGGTGTGTTTTTAATAAATCACAGACAATGAGGGGTCTCTAGCAAAAACATCATTGCCCCCAAGTCAGTATGGGTTTCGTTATCCGAATATAACCTGTTCATAAAGAAAGGTCCTATACATAAGTGATCTTAAACATTCTTTTGTTCACGATATCAATGTGAACACGAGACATGGATTGAGTGTCAATCTCCAGATCGTCCACGATTGTGTTTCTCGATCTTGATTGGTGGTGACCAAAAGCTAAGGATATATCTGATTATAAATCAATATTCCTTGCGCATGGCCATGCAAAATTTTGGTGTCAGCTCCCAATCATCGAGGGGCACAGTGATATCTCTCATATCAGAGGAACAAATCCCTTTTTGACTGTATAACCCTAAACCATATCCCTTGACTTATCTAGCCACTTCCTTTATCACAGCCAGTTACGAACTACTTTTGAAAATGGCTAAAGTAAGAAAGAAATATGATATAGCGGTTCATACATCTCAGGTCTAAGGACGTAAGATATTATCATCCCAAGTTACTCGTGACTCTAATCCATGGAGTATACTTGGGTGTGGGTCTTCCAATCACTTGAAACTCTTTTCAAGTACAGATAGGCATTGCCCCTTAATTCAACCATATGGAATTCAAGGTCACATGCTTATCTCGGTCTTAATTCAATCTTCCTTCCACAAGATTGACTGACCATGGAAAGATTGAAATATAAAATTTTTCTGGAAGTGATTAAACATGCTAAGATGGAACACAGTAGAGTCTCATGAATGTAACCGTATCATACGCATATATAATCTCTATTATATATCGAAACAAGCATAAGTAACAATACTGTCTATATCGTTCCCAAAATATAAAATAAAGTTTACATATCAAACAAACTAAATACATAATTCAAGCCAAATCGCTGGCAAATCTTACACCTATAGCTCTAGTGTGAGAATCATGAGCTGCCTGCGATAATGGCTTCGTGAATGGATCAGCAAGATTTCCATCCGTTGCTACTCTGCTTATGACAATCTCACCACTCTCAACTACTTCCCGTATGAAGTGGTATTTGCGCAAAATATGTCTTGTTCTCTTGTGAGCTCTTGGTACCTTTGCCAAGGCCACTGCACCCTCATTGTCACAAAATATCTCAATAGGGTCAGTGATGCTTGGAACCACTTGTAGATCTTGGATGAATTTCTTCATCCACACGGCCTCTTTTGCAGCTTCACTTGCCGTAATGTATTCCGACTCGGTAGTCGAATCAGCCACCGTGTCTTGCTTCAAGCTCCTCCAACTGACAGCACCACCATTTAATAGGAATACAAACCCCGATTGAGATCGGCAGTCATCCCTATCTGTTTGGAAGCTAGCGTCCGAGTGACCCTTTACTCTTAGCTCTTCTTCCCCGCCATATACCAAGAACATTTCTTTTGTACGCCTAAGGTACTTAAGAATGTTCTTTACAGCTTTCCAATGAGGCTTCCACGGATTCGCCTGATATCTACTAGTCATGCTTAAAGCACATGACACATCAGGACGAGTGCATAACATGGCGTACATGATCGATCCCACAGCCGAAGCATATGGTACTCACTTCATTACTTCTATCTCCTCATGGGAGGTAGAACATTGAGTCTTGCTCAACATCAAGCCTTGTGCCATAGGGAGGTTTCCTTTCTTGGATTCCTCCATTTTAAAGCGTCTCACGACCTTATCTATGTATGCACTTTGAGAATGCCCGAGCAGCTTTCTAGATCTATCTCTATAGATCTTTATCCCAAAAATATAGCTCGCATCGCCTAAGTCCTTCATTGAGAAACAATTCCCGAGCCAAGCTTTTACACTCTTAAGGCTCGAAATATGGTTTCCAATGAGCAATATGTCATCCACATATAGGACTAAGAAGATAATAGTGCTGCCACTAGCCCTGACATATACACATGGTTCATCTTTGCTTTTCGAAAATCCAAATTCCTTGATTTTCTCATCAAAGCATAGATTCCAACTTCGAGATGCTTGCTTGAGTCCATAAATAGACTTCTTTAGCTTACAAACCTTGTTCGGATACTCTGGATGTTCAAAACCATCAGGTTGTGTCATATACACCTCTTCAGAAAGCTTCCCGTTAAGGAAGGCGGTTTTAACATCCATCTGCCATATTTCATAATCATAAAATGCAGCAATGGCCAGAAGTATTCGGATTGATTTCAGCATAGCCACTGGGGAAAAGGTTTCATCATAATCAACACCAGGTGTTTGAGTGAAACCCTTTGCCACCAGTCGGGCTTTGAAAGTATCCAAGGTTCCATCCATGCCGGTCTTCTTCTTGAAGACCCATTTACACCCTACGGATCTAACCCCAGGTGTAGGATCAACCAGTTCCCAAACTTGGTTATCCGACGTGGATTGCATCTCACTTTCCATCGCTTCCTTCCAATGTGCAGACTCAGGGCCCGCCATAGCTTCCTTGTAGTTAGAGGGCTCATCAGAGTCCACTACTAACTCGCTGCCCTCAGATATGTAGAATCCATATCTCTCTGGCTCGAAACGAGTTCTACTGGAACGCCTAGGAGTAAGCAATGAATTAGTGTCAGGTACTGCAACATTCTCTTGCTCAGTTTCAACCGTCCTAGGTTGAGTGCTAGTGCCAACCTCAAGTTCTTTATCGGTTGATTCTTAAACTTCCTCAAGATCAATTTCCTTGTTGCCTCTTTGTTTGGATAGCAATTCTCTTTCTAAGAAAAATGCCCTTCGAGCAACAAAAACTTTGTTCTCAGAAGGTTTATAAAATATATATCCAACACGGCAGGAGGATATCCGATAAAGTAACACCTTTCCGATCGAGGTTCAAGTTTGTCCTCAGTCTCACGTCTCACGTAGGCTTGACAACCCCAAACTCGTAGGTATGAAAGTGTCGTCTTCTTCTTATGCCACATTTCATAAGGTGTTTTCGATACTTTCTTGGTTGGTGCAAGGTTAAGGATCCTTACCGCCGTCTCTAGGGCATATCCCCAGAAACTAACTGGTACCTCCGTTCGACTCATCATGGACCTTACCATATCTAGTAAAGTCTGGTTCCTCCTCTCAGCGACCCCATTTAATTGTGGAGTCCTTGGAGGTGTTAATTGCGAAATGATTCCACAATTCTTTAGATGATCGATAAACTCGGTACTTAGATACTCTCCACCTCTATCAGATCGAAGTATCTTTATTGTTTTGCCCAATTGATTCTCAACTTTGTTTTGGAATGTCTTGAACACCTCAAAGGTTTCATTCTTGTGCTTAACAAGATAGACATATCCATACCTACTATAATCATCTATAAAGGTTACGAAGTATCTCGAGTTATTCCTAGTTACATGTTTGAAAGGCCCACATACATCCGTATGGATGATGTCCAAGAGATCTTTACCCCTCTCACTTGTCCCCGTGAAGGGTGCCTTTGTCATCTTGCCTAATAAACAAGAATCACATACATCATTCGAACCTTGGTCAAATGACTCCAAGATTCCATCCACTTGAAGCTTGGTGATGCGAGTCTTGTTTATGTGGCCAAGACGACCATGCCACAAGGAATACTTATCCAAACCATCTTTGGAACTAGAATCAATATTCATGATAGATTTTGTTGATTTAATGTATGCACTTGCCTCATAAATGCCATGACATGGTAAAGCCTTAAAATAAACAATACTATCTTTAAAGCATATATTTAAACAATTATCAAAATAAAAATTGTAACCATCGTCATACAAGCCATGAAAAGAAATAATGTTTCTTGCCACATGGGGCGAATAGCATACTTTTTTTAATAAAATAGAGTAGCCGGTCTTGAACGAAAGCTCTACTTCTCCTTTAGCTTCCACTGGGACAATCTCAGAATTTCCCATCACAAGATCCAGCTCTCCACGCTCCAAGTCCCTACTTGCCTTTATCACCTGCACCATATTACATATGTGAGTGCCACAGCCGGTATCCAAAACCCAGCCTTTAGAAGTAGAAGTATTATGGAGTTCTATCATGAACGTACCTGAAGATTCCGGGCCCGATATGCTCATTGCCTTGAGCTTATTGAGTCCCTCCAAGTACTTAGGGCAGCTTCGGCGGTAGTGGCCCTTGCCCCCACAAAAGAAGCACTCCGCATCCTCCGGAGTCTTGGCTTGGGGAATATTCCCCTTACCTTTACCTCCGGAGGCCGGGGCAGGCTTTGCCGTGCCAACCTTTCCTTTACCCTTCCCTTTCTTGGAAGGGGCGGCCTTCTTCTTGGTTATGCGACCTTCCCGGATGGCTAGAACGGGAGTGGAGGAGGAGGATGGTTTGCTCTTGGTCATGCTCGCTTCGGCAGTCTTGAGCATATCATGTAGCTCCATCAAGGATTTATCCATGCTATGCATATGATAACTCATAGTGAATTGATCATATGCACTGGGCAGGGATTGGAGGATCAAATCGACCGCCATCTCCCTCCTGATGGTAAACCCTAGCTTCTCTATGCGCTAAATGTTTGCTTTCATACGCAAAACATGAGCACTCACGTTCCCTCCATCTTGAAGCTTGCAAGCGAGAACCGACTTGAAGCATTCATACCTCTCCTGCCTCGCCTGCTGCTGGAACATATCCCGCAGCTGCACAATCAGGTCGTGAGCACCCAAGTGGTCCATTTGCTTTTGCAAATCGGTATTCATTGTGCTCAACATGAGGCATGTAATCTCCTCAGTCTCCTTGAGGCGTTTCTCGTACGCCTCACGGATTGCCCTCGTTGCACCGCTTGGAGGTGCCTCGGGTAAGGGTTTCTATATGGTGTGCATCTTCCCTTCATAGCGTAGGACAAGTTTGAGTTGCCTATACCAATCCATGAAGTTGCTCCCATCGAGCTTCTCCTTTTCAAGGAAAACTCTAAGAGAAACGTTGGTGGTGGTGGTGTTAGCGCTTGTTGATGCCATCTATAATTGCAAAGTAGACTTAAATTAGTTTGTTATAAATATGTATTATCTTGTTAAATTAATTTACCCATAAAGAATTAACTTTAACAAGGCTAAGAACCGTATTTCATCCCACCATGTGACGGGGTTACCGCGGATCACATAATGAAATTATTTAGGTCGGCAACCATTTTGTCAATTGTAATCACTATCGCAATCCTTAGCGCCTTGCAGGATCCTACGACATCCAATGGTCGTTTCGCATGTTTGATCCCTTCTTGCATCAATTTTAAATCTTGAAATTTTGGTTAACTCGTGCTAAGCTCGACAATTAACCAAGATTTCAAACCTAAAATTGCAAATCATCCATCAAGACATACGGTAACAAACTCACCAATGTTGGCTCGTGCTAAGCTCGACAACCAAAATTGTGAATTTTGCCACACTCACCTTCCACACAGTTTTATGGGAGTTGGCTCGTGCTAAACTCGACAACCAAAACCCATAAGACTAGATTCGGGTGGTATCGTCTTACGGATGGTGCAAAATTTACGTTTTGTTGAAAGACGGGCTTTTGTTTCCGGTTTGGTTTTAGATCAACATATAAGTGACAAAAACCTATTTTCACTAGGTGGGTTAATCTTGTATGTGAGCGCGCGAGAGAGTTGTAAACCATTTTTATCAAATCTCTTGTGATTTTGTTAATTTTCAAAAAATTATCTAGCATGCGAATCCTACACAATCCATGCATACAAAAATCACATCACACGCATAAAATACTATAATTGGTAACCCTTGCCATAAAAACCTATGCGTTCTTCCCGTGAGCCGAACGGGAAGGACTTGGTCAATTCTAGGGACAAAGTCTTCGACGCGAGCTCCCACTAATGCCGCCATCTTCATTGGACATCATGGGCTCCATGGGTTCCAAGCTCCATCTCCTTTGGCCCATCTTGTGTGTTCATCATCCATCATAAAAATACATACAATAGAATAAAATGGCATACAAGCCATAAAATACCTATTTATCTATTACAATTACATGGATGAATGAAATGGCATGCAAGCCACATTATTATTACAAATTTATCATAAGAATAATAATACAACCAAATTTGCATCCAAACACACAAAACAACCAAATGGTCTAGGCAAGGTTACCAACTTACATATTCACATACAACCAAACATATATATATATATGCTACTGGAATTTAAACATCATAATAACAAGATTAAAATTTCCAGAAGCTCAAAACATGACCCCGAGACCAAAATCTGTTTTTAACAAATAACCAAAAACTGACTCAGCGACGCTAGCGCCGCTATCTTGAACGAGTTAGCGCCGCTAACACAAGGTTAGCGCCGCTAACCGCTGTTCGAGAGAAAAAACAATTTTGACTTCGGATTTTCAAAGCCCCACCCGAGACCAAAATCTGTTTTTAATCAAGAACAAAACTATTCGCTAACTAAAAGGAGTTAGCGCCGCTAACCAAAAGTTAGCACCGCTAACCCAGTTTGACAGAAAACAAACAATTTTGATTTCGGGTTTTCGAAGCCACCAAGTGCATAACTCTCATAGAGGTGGCTCTGATACCATTGTTGGGGTTTCTAGGGCACGCAACGGAAGCAAAGTACAACATAAATAGCCCATGGTACAAGCACATAAAGCACAAAACATGAAATCCCAATAGTAGATCTAACTCTATGAACAGAAATGCAACAGAAAAGAGAGAGTGAAGGATGTTATACCAGCTCCTAAGCTCCAGAAATTCGATGAAGATGATGAAGTTGCTCCTTGTACCTTGAACGAATCAACTAGAAGGTGATACCCCGGTAACACGCAAATCACTTGAGCTAGCAAGCTCCTTGAGGTTCTTCTTTCACGAAAACCCAGTAGGAGAACAGCAACTAAACACTAAGGAACCGAATTCTGGAGCTATAACTCTCTCAAGAACTCACTAAGTCACACAAGCACTTATGAGTGTGTATTCTCTCTAAATTTCCAAGAAGACCAAATGAGGCTGAGTTAAGGTCTTTTATAAACCCCAAACCGCCTCCTGGAATGCCCCAAGTCGGCCCAAGTCGCAGCAAGAAGCTTACATGCATTGGTTTAGTAGAGAGGTGATGTGACAAAAAGTTGACGTTTGGCCGTAGCGGCGCTAACCTGTAGGAGTTAGCGGCGCTATCACGGCCTGTCAGGTGACTAGACGTAAAGCCCATGCAGCTGTAGCGGCTCTAACCCATAAGTTTTAGCGGCGCTAACACCTTATGGTTAGCGGCGCTAACCCAGCCTGCGAAGTTAACTTTTGTCTTTTATCAATTTCGGTCCCTTTACTTAAGTTGCTATCAGATTTGACCCCGGTGGATGACCCAATAGGCCCATACATCATCAGTAGTGATTCAAATGGTGTACACGCATCAGTGGGCATATTCTAACAAAATCTTGTACTTTGCTTCCGCTGCTAGCCCACGAAATCCCAACAGCTTAACGTTCCCAAAATAAAAGTATATCAAAACATTAATAAAACAAACTTAAGCCAAGTATATGCAGGCCCTAGTTTGATTATAATCACTAACCCGCTACTTTAGCTTAGTGAACGGATCCGCCACCATGCTATCCGTGTGTACTCTGATAGTGAATGTATCCCTGCTTCAACCAACCACTCCCATAGTGTGCGTTGATGAGATTATGATCATTAATCCAAGCCATTATACTTTCATTGTCTCAAGGAATCCAATAAGACAAACAACGCTTGGATCTAAAATTTAATGTGCATGAGCCATCGAACTCTCATCGTTTTCATAAAGATCACTATAGAGTCACAGATGCTTTAAGAATAAATTCTTATATGATCAATCCATCGTACTCTCATAGTTTGCATAAAGATCTCTATAGAGTCACTGATGCTTTAAGTATCACACTTATTAACGACACAATGTTTATAAGATCGCGAACCCCAATCGAATTGGCGGTTGTCCTGAAAACATAAACTATCACTTAGAGTAACAACTTAGTCTTAATTTCTTTTGATCAAGAAGAACATATCTCGATATTTCTTGTAGTTTACAAATTGCTTTTCTTATCCTTAACGGACGCATAATTCTTGATTCTGACTTATAGCCAAGCATGATCAAGACATTATCTCCATTATGACATATGTCCTAGACATATTAAACAGGATAACGACATCGCTCCCACTAGCTCTGGCATTTATCCAAGTTTCTTTATTGCTTATTGAAAACTCAACCACATGATTTTCAAAGCAAAATTGGAACATAGATATTTATTGGAGTTCAAAACAGACTCTTTCATGTTTTGTAGATTCTACAAGAATACTTTAGATGTAAAGCACCTTAGGACAGTGTTATAAGCACTTCCTCATCGAATTCCTTTGACGGAATATGGTCTTTGCATCATACAGCCATGAAAACGGCGCAAGTGTCCGTGTAAACTTCTACATAACTACTGTAAGAATATCTTCATATGATACCGTCCACATGGTCAATCATCATGAAACCAATTCCTACCAGTCAGTATTTGAAGTTATCTACAAACTTATCCATGCAGATCTTATTCCAGAAGATCTAAATACACCATAAAGGTCATACCTAGGTGTTGAATTAACCAAGCTCAAACTTGAAAATCCAGCATAGATTACATCTTATTTCATTACCTTTCATTATCATAGTAGACCCAGGGCCCACTACAAATTCTGGTAATTGATGCATACATAAAGTATAATCAATAAGTCATCGTCCTTAGGTATATGATACACTTCCGGCCTTGTGATGACTTTTACCAGACTTATGAGGAGGTAATGTCCTAATGCCAGGTACTTCAACATTGCCATGTCGAGTTCCAATCATGACTGATTGAATGCTAGTGTTAACATCAGGTCTTCATTTAAGTCACACGTTCTTCCACTGGAAAGCTTAAGTTGTTCATTTCCCTTTTCGAGCAACTCAACTTAGTTCCCAAAAAGGTTTTGAAAGGAACATCTAAAACATAGAAGAACCTATTAAATGTATTAGCATTTTTTAAAGTTCATCCATCTCCTACTAGATGTAGACTAGATAACTTTAATCCATGAGGTAGACAAGCAAAGAAGTCTTTCTAGTCTAGCCTCCATGGTTGCTAATTTGACCATTTTTATTGTTGTAAAACAAGAATATTGTCCATCACAACTCAAGTACACCCATTAAAAAGGTTACTTAAGTTTAAGTCATCAAGTTTGTATCATAATTATTATGATCCATTTCTCCACTCTACGATTCATTTAAAACATGTATCCTGGGAGAATCTAATTATGAGACATTCCCATAATTCTTATGATGGTTGAGGAATTTAGAGTTTTGATGCTCAACATCATACCAGATTTGAGTAACTCAGTTCCACTTGCCCTCTTTATCTTAAATTTGTTACGGGTGAGTCTTGAACACCTCACAGGCTTCAGATACTTATCTGATAAATTAGATGTACCCTTCCCTTCTACTAACATTGGTAAAAGTAACAAATCATATTTAGTCAATCCTTATACTCCTGCTTGATCATCCCTTACACAAAAGTGCAAGCGAAGTCCAACAAAACTTTATTCCTCTCGCATCAACAAATGAAGGATGTCTTAGTTATTTAACCCTATAAGCAATATTTATCATCAACTAATGACTCGAAGCCAAAAGATTCCAAGTTCCTATCCACATGGAGCTTGGAGATGTTAGTCTTGTTTATATGCTTAAATCAACTATGTTATAAGGATAACTAATTCATAAGCATTCATGATCATATTATTACTTCTTAAGCAAAAGCTTATTACATATGCTACGACCTGAATAAACTTTGAAATAAATCTCAAAAACCCACAATAACATAATTCAAAGTAATATTCATCGTCTCCAATAGCATAAAAGATACAATACTTCTTGCCTCGCAGGGCGTAAAACATCTATCCAATGAAGTAATAATTTAGATGGTAGGAATGGCAAGATCAACTCTTCCAATCCTTTTAGCAAGAGACAAGAATTTATGCTTCCCTTCACTTCTTCCAGCTCTCCATGCACCATCGGCCTACTTCGGATAAACACCTACACTTTGCAACCAAAATGTTTGTAACAAACGTGAGTGTTTTTTACTAGCGTTCAAAAACCCAGTCTATTGAAGTAGAAGATTAATGGAGTTTAATCATGAATGTACCTAAAGTCGGGAAGCTAACGTTCTTCCACTTTAGGTTACTTAGCTCATTCAGGCACTTAGGGCAGGCGTGACGGCGCCAATTTCCAATTTCTCTGCAAAAGTAGCAAACTACCCCAAATGGAACCTTATCTTGAGACACAATCTCATTGTCCCCTACTTCCACGGTTATGGTAGGATTAGTGAAACCAAGCTTTCCATTTGAGGTCAGTTTCTTCTTTTCATGGTTTTGTTTTCTAGTAGCCTTAGCGGGTGTGGATGAGACTAGCTTACCTTTGGCCATGTTAGACTCGGCAGCCTTCAACATGCCGTGTAGCTCAGTTAAGGACCAGTCCATATTGTCTTTGAGATAATTCATGAAAAATTTCTCATAAGACGCTGGAGAATCATATTCACCATTAGCTCCCTCCCTATGGGAAATCCAAGTCTCTCCATTTGGTCCATGTACGCCTTCATCTTAAGCACATGAACACTTACATTCCCGCCTTCCTACATCCTATAATCGACTAAAGCCTTGACATACTCAAAAAGTTCTTGTCTAACCAGCTGTGGGAACATGTCCTTTAGCCGGTTAATCATGTCGTACACACTCAATTGCTTGATTTGCTTTCGTAGCTCACAACTCATAGTCGACAGCATGAGACAAGAAACATCTTGTGTATCTCTGACACGCCTTTCCACCGCGTATCTAGTGGCCCAGCTCACGTTGGTAGCAGGTGGCTCCGGAAGAGGCTCCTCATGGACGTGCAACTTTGACTCGTGTTGAAGGACAATCCCCAGCGCACGGTACCAGTTAACGAAGTTCACTCCTATGAGTCTCTCCTTTTCTAGGAACAAACGAAATGATAGTTTTGATGTAGTGTCGTTAAGGTTTGCAATCTAAAATGAGAGTACAAGTTCTAGTAAGTTTCGATATAATCCTCGTTAAAATAATTACCCACTTGATTTAAGAAAACCAAATTATCTTAACAAGGGCTAATAACCTGAAAATACCCCAATTCATGACGGGTTTGCCGCGGATCACTTCATGGAGCTATTTTAGGCAGGTAAACAATTTACCAATTGCAATCCGAGATTGCAACTCTTAGGCACTTGTGGGATCCTGGGTACTCATAGCATCCATTTGGCATGTTTGATCCCTTTCACACCATTCCTCATTAATCCACTTTGGTAGCTCAGCTAGAGCTCGACAACTACCAAGGCGTTTTAAGTCTTGGAATTGTAAATCAACCGTCAAGATACACGGTGGTACTCTAGCCCAATGGCCGGCTCGGCTAGAGTTCGACAACCGACCCTTGCGAGTTGCCACACGCACCTTCTACACAGTTACACAAAACCGACCTCGGCTAGAGCTCGATGACCGATCCTGTTTCACTAGATTCGGGTGGTGTCATCTTACGGATGGCGTGAGATTTATATTTTAAAAACGGGATTTTGTTTTTCCGGTTAAAACGATTTTAACCATTTCTTATGTATGTGGCGCAAGGAGTTTGTAAACGAATTTAAAAAACTCTTTGGTTTTATTATTTTTGAAAAGTTTTTCTAGCATGCGAAGATCCTAAACATCCATGCAAGAAATAATACAAAATAAAACCAACCACGCCTGCAATATAAGTTCGGTAACGAGCTATAAACCCTATGTGTCTTGCCCGCGAGCCAACGGGCAAGACTAAGTCTACTAAGGACAAACATCCAAGACTTTGATGTGTGCTCTCCCACTTGATCCTTTGCGTCTCCCACCGACCTTCGGATCCAAGTCCGCCAAGACACCCTCCATGGTCCATGTTGGTTGCTTCGGTTCTCCTTTTACAATTTACAAATTTAAAAGGAAACGGCATGCAAGCCACAATTCTCTATTCTAAGCTAATACTACAAATTACAAAGAATAGAAATCGGAATGCAAGCTGTTAAATATTACAAACCGAATAAATGAATTAATTATTACAAACCATTGTGGTACAAACCACCAAATGAATGAATAAATTAATTCAAGCAACCAAACACATCACATAGGTCTAAAAGGCTCAAAATGTTACCGGACACAAATATTACAACCACATACAACAACAAATCTAATACATGGTGTGCCACACAAGACCATGCAAATCTTATATGTCTTGGTTAAGATTATCTGAACACTCAAGGCACAAATAATCCTATGTACATATGCATTAGGAAACTTAAACAAGTCAAAATTCCATATTCATATATACACAATGTAAGTATATGCTATTAACCATTTCAACCCAAAATGTTAATCCACATATAAATACACCAACCAAGACATAAGGCAACTTAAAAACATAATTTCCAAAATTCTGGAACAATTCCATAAAGTACAAGTTGAGCTAAAAATCCAATAAAATTGATTTAAGGCATAAAATGCATTCTGCCATAAGAGAGTTAGCGCCGCTAACCATAAAGGGTTAGCGCCGCTAATCATAAGTTAAAGCCGCTAAAGCCAGACGGATTAGCGACCACTAGGACTGGTTTAGCGCCTCTAACATGGTAAAGTTAACGCCGCTAAACCCTGGACAGAACCAAAAATCAAATTTTTCGGATTTTTCAAGCCACCAAGTGCAAATCTACTGTAGAGGTGGCTCTGATACCACTGTTGGGGTTCGAGGTTTGGTGCAACGGGAGCAAAAAACAAAATTTAAAAGCATACATGAAACCACAAGTGAACCCCAAAGGTGTTACCAAACTCTACAGCAAAGAAATGCAACTAAAAGGAAAAGGGAGAAGAGAGTTTATACCATACAAAGTCTCTGGAGTTGTTGAATGCTTAGCTTCAAGTCTTGAATCTTCCTTTTGAACTATCGAAGTCCATACCGAGACACTTGGTGACATTGGTGTACTAGCACCCCTTTGAGCCAAGTCCAACACTTGAACTAGCTTCTGGAACAACTACCTTATACCACCAGAAATCTCTCAAGTTACTCTCGCTTCAAATCACAAGAACTAGCAATATAGCTTTCTTGGTGTATTTGGTGTAAGTATATTCAAGAGTGTTAGAGAGAGAGCTTAGCATGTATTTTATAGAATCAAGGAAGACTCCAGATCTCCCCAAGGCCGGCCAAGACCGCATCATTAGGCCCCATTGGTGGATTGTGGAGGTGAATTAATTAAAGTTGTGTTGTCAGAAGGGTTAGCGCCGCTAACCGCCCATGTGTAGCGCCACTAACCACTAAGAGTTAGCGCCGCTATCGGGGCTGAGTTAGCGACAGCCAGGTTAGCGCCACTAACCCTGACCAGTATGCCAACCATCATATAATTAATCTTTCTCACCCTCCATTTTAGGTAGTTGTCAAGATCAACCCCCGGCGTGTGACCCGATAGGCCCACACATCATCGGTAGTGATCAATTAGAGTACGTGAGTCAGTGGGCATACTCCCACATTTACGGCGCAAGGTAACAGTAATCGAGATGAAACTTATCATCTCCCAACAGTTAAGTTTGTAAAATAATATTATTGACGCACAACAATATTATTTACACTGTTGTATTACACCAATACGCAATTGGTATAAAACGTTATTTGAGACCTACTCAAATACACAATGACTCGTGAATTAATAACACATAGTAATTAAAACATGGTTTGGACACACCAAGCTGAGTAAACTTATCACTCAGCGTAAGTCAAGCACTCAGCTAGATTTGCGCACTCAGCTTGAGATTGGTACTCAGCTTGAGTAGAGCACACAGCTCAGGCTCAATGACACTTAGTCATTTTTGTTCGAGACTTACTCGAACTTATATTTTAACTACACTGAGTAGTTAAAACATGTTTGGGACATACCAAATGCGTGAACTAATTATGCAGCTTGACAATTTATGCAGTTTATGAAAACTTATTTATAAACTGTGCACTCAGCTTAAGACACTTAGTCTTTGTCAAACTGAAACTCAAATTCTAACCACTTAGTTAGGGGTTGAGCATACCCAATTCACTTAGCAGATACATAAACCTCTTTTCATCAAGTGGTTTTGTAAATATATCTGCCAGTTGGTCATCAGTGGAAATAAATATGATGTCAACTTTACCTTTTTCTACGATGTCCCTGATGAAGTGATGTCTAATTTCAATATGCTTGGTTCTTGAGTGGAAGACTGGATTGTAAGTGATGGCTATAGCACTTTGGTTATCACAGAAGATAGGAGTTTTCCTAAAATTCATACCAAAGTCTTGAAGCTGATGTTTCATCCAGAGGATTTGAGCATAACAGCTTCCTGCTGCAACATACTCAGCTTCAGCAGTTGACGTAGCCACTGAGTTCTATTTCTTACTAGTACAGCTTACTAACTTCCCTCCAAACATTTGACATCCTCCTGTTGTTGATTTTCTATCTAACTTGCACCCAGCATAGTCAGCATCTGAAAAACCAACTAACTCAAATCCAGAGTCCTTTGGATACCAAAGGCCTAGATTTGGTGTACCTTTAAGGTACCAAAAGATCCTTTTCACGGCTTGAAGATGTGACTCCTTAGGATCTGCCTGATATCTTCCACAAATACATGTAGCAAACATGATATCAGGTCTACTAGTTGTCAAATAGAGTAGTGAACCTATCATTCCTCTATAGGTAGACTGACATACAGACTTACCATCTTAGTCTTTACTCAGCTTGACAGCTGGTGACATGGGTATTTTTATGGTTGAACTAGAATCAAAGCCATATTTATTTATCAAATCAAGAACATACTTGCTTTGAATAATGAATATTCCATCAGTCTTTTGTTGAATTTGTAAGCCTAGGAAATATGTCATTTCACCCATCATGCTCATCTTTTACCTTTTAGACATAATTTTGGAGAACCATTCACATAGTGATTCATTTGTAGAACCAAAAATAATGTCATCCACATAGATTGGTACAAGAATCACCCGTCCTTTACCCTTTTTTAATAAAGAGTATCTTATCTATACTACCTCTGGTGAAGTCCATTGATAGTAAATAGTTTGACAGGGTATAATACCAAGCTCTTGGAGCTTGTTTAAGACCATACAAAGCCTTGTCTAACTTATAGACATGATGTGGAAACATTGAACTAACAAAGCCAGGAGGTTGTTTCACATAGACTTCCTCCTGAAGTTTTCCATTTAGGAAAGCACTCTTCACATCCATTTGATAGACTTTGAAGTCTTTATATGCTGCATTGGCTAGGAACAACCTGACGGCTTCAATTCTAGCAACATGGGCAAAGGTCTCATCATAATCGATTCCTTCTTCTTTTTTATACCCTTGTGCTACCAGCCTGGCATTGTTCCTAACAATCACTCCATCCTTGTCCATTTTGTTTCTATAGACCCACTTACTGCCTATAATTGTATTATTTTTGGAGGCTGGGACAAGACTCCAGACTTTGTTTCTCTCAAACTCATTTAATTCCTCTTGCATAGGTTCAATCCAATCTTCATCCTCTAAGGCTTCTTCAGTATTCTTTGGTTCCATTTGAGATAGGAAACCAAAGTAAGCAGCATAGTTTGTTGTTGCCTTTGATGTTGTCATTACTCTTTCTTGAACATTACCAGTTATTTGATCTTGAGGATGATCTTTGAGGAATTTAAATGTTGTAGTAGGAGATTGTGGTTATGGATCTGAGTGACATTGAGGACTCTGAGGTGAACTTACATCCTCAGTCTCAATTGCAGTATTGTTATCAAACTGTTGATCACTAGGATCTTCAGTCTGAGTAACGTTAGCTCCAAAGGGATTGATGAACTCATCATCTTTCTCAGCTTGAGATTTCCTTGGAGCTTGTGATGATTTCTTATATGGACACACATCTTCATCACTGTCATTAACCATGACATACATGGGATTTGACATATTGGTTTCCTCATGCTTTTCAAGCTCACTCAGACTTACCAAGTCAGCTTGTCTTTTATCAGTTTGATCAAAACTGTCTTCATCAAATGAGACATGAATTGATTCTTCTATAGCCTTTCTCCTTGTGTTATACACTCTGTAAGACTTGGAGATTGAGGAATAACCAACAAAGATTCCAGGATCAGCTTTAGGTTCCAACTTATGGAGCTAATCTCTTTGATTCAACACATAGCATTTTGAACCAAAGACATGGAAGTAACCTATATTGGGCTTTCTAGATTTATACATCTCATATGCTGTTTTGCCATATCTTTTGACAATGATTGATCTATTCTGAGTATAGCATGATGTACATACAGCTTCATCCCAGAAATAGAGTTTCAATCCTGCCTCACATAGCATTGTTCTAACAGCCTCAATTAACGTTCTATTTTTCCTTTCAGCAACTCCATTTTCTTGAGGAGTTCTGACTGAGGAGAAATTTTGTAACATTCCTTTTTGTTCACAAAACCTTTCTAGGGTTGAGTTTCTGAAGTCAGCCCATGATCACTTCTGACTTGCTTTACAGACTTACCTTTTTGCAACTCTTCATGTTTGATAAAACTTATTATCTCCAGGGCAGCTTCACTTTTGGCTTTAAGGAATATTACCCAGGTGAATCGTGAGAACTCATCTACTATCACTAGAGTGTACTTCTAGCCACTTAGGCTTGGAGTACTTATGGTCCAAACAGATCCATATGCAACATATGCAGTGGGTCTGTTATTGAAAATTTTTTCTTTGATTTGAAGGACCCTTTATGATGTTTCCCCTGTTCACAAGCTGAACACAATTTGTCCTAGACAAATGTGATATTTGGTAATCCAGAGACTAACCCTTTATTGGATAGCATATTTATATTCTTGAAATTTAAATGTGATAATCTTTTATGCCACAACCAACTCAGTTTAGGAACAAATTGGGTATACAAGCAGGTTTCAGTATCAGCAGAATTAAGATCAAGTAGATACACATCTCTTTCTCTTTTTGCTATTAATACAGGCTTACCCTTAGCATTATATATAGTTCCTGCTTTCTTTTTAAAAGTAACAATATTGTCTTCATCACACAACTGGCTTATACTTATCAGATTGTGTTTAAGACCCTTCACAAATGCAACCTTATGGAAAGTCACCTTGCCAGCATGTATCTTCCCATAACCTTTAGTTCTTCCATGGGAGTTATCACCGAATGTTACTTTAGGACCTTCATCTTTCTGGAAATCACTAAGAAGTCCTTTCTACCCAGTCATGTGCCTTGAACATCCACTATCCAAGTACCATTTACTTGAACCCTGCACATGATAAGAAAACTAAACACATTAGTTTTGTTTGGGAACCCACTTCATAGTGGGTTCAGATGATGAGCACTTAGCAGCTTCATCTTGTGGAACTGACTGGTCAGCTTGAGCAGGTGCTGAGTCCTATGTAGGCTAATCAGCTTGTTCCTTTTTAGGCCTTAAGATTTCAATTTCACAGTCCTTGGTCTCATGTCCTCTACCTCTGCACTTGTAGCATCTTCTTCTACAAATGACTACAGGAGATAGATCATTCGATAATCCTTTGGGGAACTTATCCTCAGCTTCAGGATTATTGGTGGTGGATAACTTCTCAACTTTCTTAGCAAGTTGATTCACCTGATCTTCATTGACTTTCGACTTACCTTTATCAGATCTTGGTTAATTATCTTTTTTATTAGAAGCTTGACCAACAAACTTCTTTTCGATGACTTTGGACTTACCATTGTCATGTTTTCTGGACTTACCAGTCTCAAGAGTCTTGGACTTACCAGTATTGATTTCTTTGGACATACCAATGTCAACAACTTTGGACTTACCATTGTTATGATGTGACCTCTGACTTACAGTGGTCTTTCTATTCTAGTAACTTCTCTCTGAGCCAGATAGAGAGTGTTGTCTTTTGAAAGGATTTGGATTAAGCCTTTCAATGACAGAAGTTCTTTGAATAGGCTGAGTGCCTAATCTGTCCAGCACAGAGTTACTGTGTTGTTTAGATGTTGAACACTCATTTCCATGATCTTTTGCCTTTACAAACATATTGTATTTAAGGTTTTCACCATGTTTCTTTTCTGAGGCTGACTTCTGAGACTCAATTAGTTGTCTATCTTCATCAGAATATGTACTTGCTATCTCATCATCATCAGCTGCATAAGCTGCGGATTGATAGTCACCTCCAAGTACAGCTTGTACCTGTTTAGGAATTTGTTAGTTGATGCACTTTTCAGCAAGCCTTGATGACTTACACCATGATTTAGTGACCTTTTGAAGTTGGTCAGCTTTATCTTTGGCTTCCTGAAGTTCTTCACTTAGAAGTTTATTTATGTGTCTTTGACATTCAATATCACATTGTGCCTTCTTACCCACATCAATGAGAGATTAATTTTCCTTAATCTCATCTTTCTGTTTAGCTATCTCAGCTTTGAGGTCATTTGGAGACTTAAGGCTGGTCTTGAAATCATTTAGCAGATAATTGAATGCAAGACCTTTTTCTTCATCGGTGTAAGAGTTAAAATTACTAACCATGTACATGGAGGAAGGATCCCAGTCACCAAGTTTGCTGTTTTCCTCAGCTTCCTTCATGTCAGCTTCAAAAGTTGATTCAAACAAACCATAATCATTTTCATCTATTTCAAACTCTTCATCTTCTTGAGCCATTAGACACTTGTCATCATCATCTGAGGTAGATGATTCTGTATCCCAACTTTCAGCATAGAGTCCTTTCACATTGGACTTATCTTTAGGCTTTCCTTTCTTGAGCTTAGTATATTTCTTCTTATACTTGTCAGGTCTGTAAGCATTCTTATCAGCTACTGAAGCTGATTCATCCTTCTTTGATCTGCACTCAGCAGCAATATGGCCCTTGCTTTGACAATTAAAGCACACAGATTTCTTGGGATCAAAAGAACTCTTTCCTTTGCCCCTATCAGATCTTCCTCTTCCCCTTTGAGCTCTTCTTAAACGCCTGGCTAGCATGGCCATCTGCTCAGTGATTGTCTGAACATCATCAGCATCACTTGAGTCTGATTTTGAGTGGTCAGTTTGACAGTCTGACTCAGTCTCAGATTCAACAACGAAGGCTTTTGAACTTTTCTTCTTTTCTGTGCAACTAATGCAACATCAGTTTTATCAAAAGAATCCTTTAGTTGTTGTTGAGAAGTTCTCTTGTGATCTGTGATCTGTTCATGATTGAGCAAGAACCCATAAATGGACTATAGGTTATACATGTGTAATGTTCCTCCAGCCCTTAGTGCTGTAGTTACTTTATTGAACTTTTCTGGTAACACATCCAGAAATTTCAGCACTAGGTCAGCTTCATTCTTTTTAATGCCTACACCTAGCAGGTCATTTTTCAAGTAGTGAAACCTGGTAAACACATCAGCCAGAGTTTCATTCTTCTTAGAGAAGAAGTTTTCATAGGATCTGTTCAGATGATTCTTCTTCTGCTGCTTGACCAGATCTGTGCCCTCATATGTAATACTCAGAGTATCCCAGATCTCTTTTGCAGATTGACACCCAGTCACAGTGTGCAAGATCTCATTAGTCAGCGCATTAGCCAGAACACTCTTTTCCTTGTCATCTAGAGAATATAGTTTCCAATCTTCATCAGTCCAGGATGCAACAAGCTTCTTTACTTCCTTTTTAGTTTTGTCAGTAGGCGTATCACTGACAAAAGAAGGAATCTTGGGGATGATTGGTCCTTTAGTGATGACATCGTACATACGATTGTCAATGGACTTGAGGAAAAGCATGGCTCTGAATTTTCACATAGGATAATCAGATCCATCGAATATGGGACAGCCCGTAGCAGACATCTGAGGAAAGTTTGATTAATTTTTGCTTGTTGACATTGAATACTTTCTTAGATTCTTGAACTTTCACCTTATGAAATCGTTCAGCCTTCTCTGATACCAATTGTTGGTCCTTGGTGAGAGTATCAACAAGCAAGTAATGTGTAGAAGAGGGGTTGAATACACTTTATGCGGAAAATTTAACAAATCTATAAAAAGTGTTAACACACATCAAACCACAAACAATCGAATGCATTTCTTTTCATTAATAAGAAGATGATTATAGAAACAATCAAGTTAGGAACACATGATATGTAAACACCTAATGTAAATCAAATCTCTCAATCTCTCAAACTTTGCTATCTATAATCAACTTATGATTATAGATACAGGACGACTCTCTAAACAGGATTTAATCACAGATTGAATACTTACCAACTTCAAAAAAGATGTGAAGATTCGAACACACACACAATTGGCAATCTGTGAGTTTTATTAATCACATTGAACTTAAAAACAGTGAATCAAGTTTCGTAACACATATGATCAATATTGAGGTGAACTAAGTTTGGCTCTGTAACTCGTTCTGTAGTCGTACATCTAAACTTATCAAGAGATAAGTATTTATAATCCTGTTCCTACGGATCCTAACAAACTAGAACTTATCTTAATCTTCTAACAAACTAACGGATAACCCAAAATCTTGAATCTTGAATCTTCTATCTTGAGTCTTCAATCTTCAATCTTGATTCTGGAATCTTCTTATACATGCCGTAGATATAGAGAGATTAAAGGAATTTAAAACATATTTAAATTCTCTTAAACTGACTTCTTTAGAGTTACTCAGCTTGAAACTCATCAAGCTGAGTAGTTCTAGAATAAACCCGAATACAAACATATACTAACACATATAATGATTAACTCATCCTTAGAGGTCATAAGAGTTAGCTAGAACTTACTTAGCAAATCTGTTGAGCTGACTCAGTCTATACGTTGTGTCACTCAGCTTGAAACACATCAAGCTGAATACTCAACATATATCATAGGTGACATATACAGCTTATCAAACACATTCATAATCTTACTAAGATATAGTCTAAGCTGATCTAATATATGCTCAGCTTATATTCAGTTTGTGCTCAGTCTGAAACACTATAACTACTCAGTCTGATCAAGCGTCATAATTTTGTTTAAGTTATATTTAGAACACATCTTACAAACTTAACTTTGGCTCATCAAATTTCAACTGATAAGATCATTTGACCAACAGCTGGACCAACATCGGAAAATAGAATTTACAACTTTGTATAATAAATTCTTTACTCGTCTATAATAAAGATGGAGTATATTTTTAAAGACAGAGATGTGTATTATTATCTATATTCTTAATGAATATGTCCTTTGCAGCAACCAAGCTCCGCCACTACTTCCTTTCCACATCAGTCTTGGTAATTGCTCGAACAAACCTGATTAAGTATATGATGACCAGACCCGGGGAGAATCCATCCCTTTCATTCCTTTTCTTTGCCCCCATGTCACCACACAGGGGACATGGGGAGGGAATCCTAAGAAGAAGCTTTCACGGAATAAAATTCAGTCTTCTGAACTAAAATAATGCTTATCAGATCTTTGAAGAAGTGAAGTGTTTGACATATTAAACATATCAGATCTAAATGAAAGATAAGATTAAAGCTAAACTGAGGTTTGAAAGTACGTAGTTACATATTAAACATATTGGAGATCGGTCCTTTGTGTTCCCATTATCTTGTAGATCAAGATTGTATCGTAGCATATATTAGCGTTGAAGAGCGTTCCGCTACAAGGTGTTCAACGTCTTTGTTTCCAGTTATTCCTTCAATTACCAATTTCAGTGGATAAATGAATTCGAATTTTTCCTTGGGAACTCAGACCTTGTGAAGAAATTTCAATGAGCACTTCTGTCACGAAATAATATTTCTTCAATGGGAAAGGGTAAGAACTAAAAATGTTTAGGGATGATGTTTATTAGCATGCTGGTATCTAGGTGTTCAAATCCTGAGAGATGTGACACAGGATTGTATTTTTCAGGTTATGCTCACAACATTAGTCCTCTTTTGTGAAAAGGTTCCACTTGTTGTACATGTTTTCAGTATTCATTATTCGAGAATATGTTATGAGATACGGCTAATGTAATCTGGACTTGTAGTTTGAGAATGAATTCTTGCAGCTTGTTGGAGTTTTTGTGAATAAGGTAGAGTGTTTCAATCGTTTTAGTGATACCTAATATGTGACACTTCTCACAAGCCCTTACTTCAACATTGCTGGAACTATTCTTTCTGAAGATCTTTATGAAGAGACTCTTATTGATTTTATGCACGCTTATCTTGAATATAGAACTTAGATGATATCTTCTTCTCATCCTGTAAAGATTCACTTTGAAGAAATCTTTCGTGGATTTAAGACAAGGAAATGGATCAATGAGATCTAGAACTTTGAAAGCTTGAATGGTTTCTTTAAAAGATTTGGATTTTAGCAACTGATTTAACGAGATGACATTAACTTTCTTAAAGTTTAGATCTCCTTTATTATAGATCACTGATTCTTTGGCTTCCAAGAACTCGTCAAGAGTCATATTCTGTGCTCTAGCCATATTTTTTATAACTTCTTCTTCCTTGGTTTTCCTTTTTAGCACATTCATTCATCTTTGTTCTTCTCCATTTTGTTAAGAGCTCATTAAATTCTTTCCTTTGTCTTTATAAACAGTAGTAGAAGGTTTTAAACGACATTGACCTTGATTTCTTATGATCCAAACAGATGGGTTTGAGGTAATCGTTTTCTATTTAAAGAGAATACTCATGAATATACGATCATCCTCATCATCATCATTTTCAAATGAAATTTCTATTGGGGTGAACAGCCAGCTGAAGTTTTTCTTTTATTTGTTGTTCTTTTTCTAGCTATTGAAATCTTTCTTTTATGTCCCCCTTAGATTGTGGATTTCCTCCTTAAAAGAGAAATAGTTACAACATGTCAAAAAATATATATAACTTTGAGATTAAACGAGCCGAATATATGATAGCACTGCTGGGTAGGGTTAGTGCATTGCATCACTGGGTCCATGATGTATATTTCGATACCAAATCTCAACAAATGAGATCCAGTAGCAGAAATGGCTACGTAGATGTATACTATTCGGTAAGGATCTTTCTGTTCTTTTGATCCTGTCTCACCCACAGCTCACTAAATATTTTTTAACTTCTCCCTCAAACTCACTTTCTTAATTAATGTATGTATCTCTTGTTTATTGGATACATAAGGACACTTGTTATAATTCGTAACCGGATGAGAAATCATGTGATATACAACAAAAATGATTGTCAAGAAATTCGATGTTGAGAAGATTGTCAAGGATGATTTGAACAGTCAGGGAATTTGAACAATTAGGGAATATGACAAATGATGACACAAAGTGATTTTACAGTAGAAGCTCCAGATATTTTGCTGATCAGATGCACCCCATCTCCTGTTCCACCCCTCTCAGTTTTATTTTACCTCTGCACACCAATCAGTATCCCGTGATAACTGATTCTGCTCACCTAGATGACCTAGTAAGTAACCCTTACTATCTCGTTCTAGAATATAGTGAGCTCCTAGGGCAGGTCCTTCCGGTTCTGGATTGACCATAAGAGTATAAATTTCCTACACTCCCTCACTCCTGATGCACTTTCGATTACATGACTAATAACACATGAATGAGCAGTTTCCAGAAATAATGAAACATTCAGCACTTGAAGGAAGGATATCAAAATGATAATGAGATGGAATCGCGGAAATAAAAGATGATCATACGAAGATCAACAACAATTTCAATCAAGCAAGGTATCAGAATAAGCCAAATTACTTAATACCTACTTGAAGTGATTACAGCAAATGAAAACCAAATATTTATTTGAATTTTGAAATTTTATAATGTTTTTTTTTTATTTTCGATATTTGAATGTTTTTTTTTTGGCTTTTTAATATGTGAATGTTTTTAGAGTTTTTGAAAAGATATAAAGCAGTAAAAACATAAACTCCCCCTAAGTTCATGCATGGAAATCGTTTTTCATCAATTAAAAGTTTTGCTCCCCCTATTCAGCACACTAAGCACAATGATCTTCACTGTAGTCTGAACGATCTTCATTGTGCTCCAAGAATGACAATTTTTGTTTACCTGCAAAACGGATTAACAAAAATTGGTACCCATTCTTTTTTGGGTCCAGATTTGTTAGTCGTTGGTTTGGGAATCCATTTTTGTGTATTTGTTACAATAACAGGTTTATGGACGTTTCGATTCATTGGTCCTGAATGCCACTGAGGAATTCCATTCTTAACAACAAACTCTTGTTAAATGTGTGACGTCTTACAAATATTCTCTTTTGACAGGCGGATTAGGTGTTTGGCTGAGTAAACCACGAATGGATACATGATATCTGTTTTGAGCACAAACTCCCCTGTTGAACTTGGTTTTGAGAAATATCGGCGTCTGTTGTTGTGATTAGAAGTATAATTTGACTTACCAACTTTATTCTCTTTCTTTGGAATCCTCGTTGTTGAGATTGAATTTGACGCAAAGTCATCGTTAAGGACCTTCTGTATTCTGAATTCTGATGTACTTGGTGAAGATTCAGAAGATTTCTTCTTTTCAATTGATGATGATTTCGCGGTCTTTGAAACTGATGGATTGTAGATTGATGATAACTTTGCAAAGGTTGCAGCTAGATTTTGCTTTGAAATCCATTTTTTTAGGCTTCGGTAAAGTATCATCTGTAATCATAGAACAAGCAGAATTAAAATTACTTGAACCACAAGTATTCTGTTTATAACTGAAAGCAGATTGTTTCTGTTTAGGGTTTTGTTTCAGAGATTTAGTCGTTGTGGCTGTAGGTGATTGCACTTGAGAAGAAGATCCAACATATTCAGTAGTCTTAGGAGTCTTCATAGCAGTTGATGTGTTGGTGAAATCCTTATCTGAAAGCTCAGATGCTGCAACAGAGAAATAAGAATCAGATTGGCTACTACAATGTGAAACTGAATCAAAATTAATATTGTCAAGGAAAGTCTTTGTTGATTCAGCAAGTTTTGTAGCGCTAAGCTCAGCATTAAGAATTTTAGCCATTAACTCTTTCTTCTCTTTCTTAAAGTGTACTCTCTCAGTGTTTAGTGTCGTTTGCAGTTAAGATATTTTCTTCTCGAAGATTGAACGAGGAACATATGATTGAATTGACACATGCAGCTTTTGTTCAAGTTCTTTGACTTTTACCTTCCACTCGGCTTTCTCAACACACAGTTTGTCTATAATCTTTGTATTATTTTTCAACACAGAAGACAATTTGTCATTCAGCTTGGCATTGGCTTGTGTCAATTCTTTAGCCTTATTCATCTGAATCTTAATAGCTGTTTGTTTTTGCTCCAATTCAACTGCATAAGATTTACATATCTGTTCGGCAAGTTGAAATTGTACAAACACTGTGGATACTTGATCTGTTAGTTTTGCTTTGGCTGTGGACAGATCATCTACTTTCTGCCTCTCAGAATGTAATTGTTCAGAATTCTGTTCAAATTCTTTAAGTTTTGTAGTTAAATCAGAATTTTCCTATGTAAGCTCTTTGAGTGTTGCAGTCTGTCTGTTCCATCCAGCACAAGCTTTAGCATGCGAGGAAAACATGTGATCATACCATGCTTGAGTAAAGGTCTCCTCTTGTGTAAAACTATATATTGACATTCATCATTTCTTAATTTCTTCCTCAATGATTACTTTTCAAAAGATCTCATTGGACAATCTATTGTGATACCTGAAAAAAAATATGATCGTTTAGGAATTATTTAATTTGATCAAAAATTTAATCAACTAAAATGATTTTTTAAAATCAATTTAGTGCGAGTTGATTAACGCAACAAAAATGTTGGCAACAATGATTTTTGATTAATCAACTAGATTACGGTTTGATCAACGACATAAATTAGAAGCAATTAAAATTGATCAATAAGTGTTGAATTTTTAATTGTGTTACAAAAAAAATAATCAGAAACAATTAAAGTTGGTTATTATTTTTTTTATTTTCGATAACTCATGAAATGACAATAATTAAATTCCTTATGTGAAAAACCGTTTGTTGAAAAACCGTATGTGAATTGCTGTTTTTATTTTCAATCGAAAAACCGTATGAATTAAAATGCAAGTCTCCATATTTATTCCCGGTTAAACTATTTGATAATTGTTCTCGGTTCACGTGCATTTAATGGATGACAGATGACAGCTCAAAAAAAATGCAGTTCACGATGTAAATGTCTTGATTTTCGGAATTAAATCAACGACTCAAATTTAAATCATTTTAAATTAAACGAATCTCGATGGTAGTCTTCAATTCACGCGCCTGTCGAGAGTAATCAAATCACGCACCTGACAAAAACCGGATGAGCTGTTGTGTACTTGATTCATTTTGTTCATGATCAGTCTTCGATGAGTAATTAATTCAGTTTATGTTAATTCATTTTTCAATTAAAAGTTGTTGTTCTTGATGTATGCTTTGATTAATTTTCAGATTAAAAAAAAAATGGGTCTAGGTGGTTTTCAGTTCACAAATATTGACAGTTGTAGCTGTTCCATGCGTTTTGACCTCGAAAACCGGATACTAACCCAAAAACCACAAAAAAACTGGATAAAGAAACCGGATACCACTCAAAATCCAGACAAACAAACCGGATAAACTCATAAACCGTTGGGTATTCTCAAAATCCGGGTAAAATCAAAAACCTGGTAAACTCAAAATCTGGATAATCTCAAAATCCTAATAAACTCAAAAGCCGGGTAATCTCAAAATCCGGGTATTCTCGACAAAAGGATTTAGTCAAAAACCGCAACACTTACAAAAACCGCACATACAAACACCTTTTTCACATACTAACTCAAACTTTTTGGATCAAACACCTCCTTTCTTCATCTTCTTACTCAAGAACACCAAGAACACACCTTCAAACTTGATTTTCCTAATCACTTCAAAAACGATTTTTGTTATCAAATTTATGTTTCTCCACCTTCCCTAACACATTTCTAACACTCCTTTATCATCAAATCGTATCAACAATCACGAATTTGATCAAAATTGCTTATGAACTTCAAGAACACTTCAAGAACAAAAATTCAAATTTCTCCTTGTGTGTTTAGAATCACGATTTGAAACTTTGCAGATGTAATCACAACTTGATTACTAATATTCCTTCCGAAATTCAGCAATTAATATCAATTAGAACTCGAAATCCAAAAATCCATCTTAAAGAACTTCAAGAAAATCCTAGAAAATGATTTCTTCGATTTCTCCCAAACGGTATAGAATTAGATCCTGAAATTTTGCATGGATGTTCCTGCAATCATAGACAACAACATATCCAAAATAAATCCGAAATGTAAGAAAAAATCTTCAAATTTCTTCAAATTTCTTGCTTAAATCTTCAATCAAATCACTCTTCAAGCTCTGATACCAATTAATAATCCCATAATGATTCAGGTATCAAGATAATCTTAAATTGCAATGTATAACTATGAAAGAATGTGTGATTACACCTTAAAAATACATAGTTAATATTTCATTAATGTGGCAATTGATACATGATTAGCCTTAATCATAAGCTTATATACTCATAGAGTATATTTACATTTTAGGTCCCTTAGTTTGTATGTAATACAAACTTCACCCAAAATGTAATATTCTATTATATACAATTAATAAACCTAACAATGCGACATACAAAGAAAGTGAAGGCAAGAAAGTCAAGTTTGTATCTCCAAGTGAGTGTTTCATTCCTCATCAACCAGAACAACATGTCAAATCAAATACACCTCGCGTGTACATTCCTCACATGGAATTGCAACGTTGATAGGAGATTCTCGACTCACACTGTTTCACAAAGAATGTCATGCTTCCGTTGGAAAATCTCATTTTTCACGAAGATTTATCTCAAACACAAACTGAGACTTCCGCTGCACAAGTAAATCATATAAACTCTGAAGTTGTGATTAAAATAAAAAATGAAAATTAGAAACTGAACGAAAACGTTCACAAATTTTCTCAACAACTCAGACATGCAGAAAAGATAATGAAACGATATGAATCAACAAAAGATGAATCTGATTTTGCCCAAATTCTAATTCCACAATTGGTTTCTACTGCAATTGAGAAACAAATGCAAGTAGAGAAGATTGCAAGACTACTAACAGAACCGGAACTTTATTGGAGCATCGCGTATCCAACCTGTTCGAAAGCGTGTCAAGCATTTGTTACACACAAATGTAATCAATTTTGTGATCTCAACAGCATACACGAGGAACGATCACCTATAGGCACAAAGGATTTTTCACAAAAGTCAAAATCCACAAATAAATCAACTACACATACTTTTACTAAATCCAAATCACATCATTTTGCTAATAAATCTTCTATATTTGGTTCTAAACCAGATCACACACGAAGGCAAACAAATTCAGAAAAAAATTGAAGAATGGAGACAAGCAGGGTGTGAAGGAAGGATTCCAGTCTGAGGTGAAGAAAAAAGTGATGATGGAAGAGTAATTGAAGACCACTGTCAATTTTACAAATGTTAAAATAAAAGAAAAGATCAAACTTTTTTATACTTTTCATAAAGCATATTGTAATAAGGATTGTAAATCTCGTTTTTCTTGGAAAGAAAAAACTGATACTTCAAAACTATCAATACAACAACGTGAAAGATATTGTGTTATTAATGGATTGTTGGTGCATATTTGTGAATCCCTAGTTCGTATCAATAAAATATATTCATGTTTATTAATTCAAATGTGTTTTGATTAATGGTTTGCATGTTTATACATTCTTAGTGATTCTATGTGATTATCTTAAGCTTACAAGTACTTAATCATGTGTTGATGTGTGTTTGGAAGTTTAAGTCTGTGTGAGAAATCACCTCGTGCGAAGTCAGGCTCACTACGTGCGTAGTGGAGCTCACTACGCACGTAGTGATTAGGTCGGTTAAAATGAAATTAATTATTATTAAACTAACCAGTACGTGCGTACTGGACACACTTCGTACGAAGTGTGATACATTACGTGCGTAGTGAATTAATTACTCTATAAATAGAGCTTAACCCCGCATTAGCGTGGCATAGACGAATCAAGCGGGTAACCTACGAATCAATCGAGTAATCAACCGGGAGCCTTCGTAATTGACCTTATACGATTTTAAGCCTACCAAATCGCGACTTTAATACGAAAACCAAGGGCAGCCTTAAGCATTCTGTGTGAGTTCTTAGAGTTTGTTCTTGTTTCTACTCTGTGTGTTTCTCTGTGTGATACTGTGTGCCGGACACCTAAGCAGATCTTAGAATCCTTAGGAGGTTTGGGAAATAGAAATTCCGCACTATTTCTCATCCTAGATCAGTCCTAGCATTAGGGTGTTTTAGTTTAGTTTAGAACCCCATCCCCCAGCCGGTCCTACAAAGTGGTATCAGAGCCTTGTGCTTTGATTGATCACTTTTCCTTTAGGATTTCGTGATCTAGGTGTCGATTAGGCCTGTGTGTTTGTCCTTTTCGTCGTTCTTAACCGGTTAGTAGGTCAAAAATAGGTCGTTTTGCGTTAAAAAAGGTCGTGTTTTTACGTTAACTGTTTGAGTTTTACCCGTGCGAAGTGAGTCTTTAACCCATGCGTAGTGCCCGTAGTACGTGCGTAGTGTGTCATAGATCATCTAGAATCTTCGTCAAGCTGTGTGTTCATTCCGTGCGTAGTAGGTCCTCAACGCGTGCGTGGTGTATCCACTTCGTGCGAGTTGATTCTGTGTGATTTACTTTGTCTTTAAAAAATTATTTTGTTGCTTCGTGCGTACCATCTGCACTCCGTGCGTCCTAGGTTCCAATCCGTGCGTACTCAGTCATCAGTTCGTGCGTAGTAAAATCTGTGTGTCTTCGTGTCAGTTCGTATTGTGTATTACCCACTACGTGCGTATTGTGTCCTGTCCGTGCGTAGTACTGTGTGCTTCGTGCGTTGTGCTGTGTGTTCGTGCGAAGTGCCTTCCCACTCCGTGCGTTTTGAATCTGTGTGGTCTATCAAATCCTAATTTCAGTCTGTGTGTTCTCAGCTCTTGATTACTGAAATGGCATCAAAACAGACAACAATTTTAAATAACTTATTATTAGACAGTGAAATGGGGAGTGCCAATAAAGTACCTAAACTGTTAACCATGGAAGACTATCCTATGTGGAAGCCCAGGTTCGAAATATTCCTTGATGGCCTTGACTGTAGACTTCGGAGAGCAATAAGCACCGATTATATGGTTCCCAAGGGGGAGGGAAATATTGAAACCCCCTATGATGGAATGACTGTTGAACAGAAGAGCAGTCATGATGCAGAGAAGAAGGCCTATGCTCAACTAATCCAGGCCATTCCAAATGAGATCTTCCATCAATTCAGAAGATATAAAACTTCCCACAGCCTGTGGAGAGCACTAGAGAAGAGAAATGAGGGAAATGCAGCCCTCAAGGAATTGAAAGCAAGTCAATTGAGAAAGGAATTAGATCATTTCATGGCTACGAGAGATGAGAAAATTCCTTCTCTCATTACAAGATATAATCATCTTCTCAGTGAACTGGACAGTCTGGGTGTTACTGTTCCAGAGAAGCAGCAGGTGGAAATTTTGGCAAAAGCCTTGCCCAAGAGCTGGCGGCCATATATTATGATATTGAAGAATAGTGGTGGTTTTGACGGGATGGATCTAAATGATTTCATCACCAAGTTGAAAGAGCAAGAGCAGGAGGAACAAAATTTGGATTCCATGTCCAGTTATCAACAAAATCCTTCTCTCTACTACTCTGGGACACCTGTATCGTCATCCACTTCTTCAAATGCCCCCTTACAATCTGCCTATGTGAGTAATGTAAATGAATCTGGCAGATCTACATCTGAAGCTTCATCTTCTGGGCCATTCTATACTGTGTCGACTTCTGGATTCAATGCCGAGCATTTCAAGTATGGGAGTGCAGATGAAGTTAAAACACATATGAGCATGCTAAGTGCACTAGTCTCCTCTTATGATGATCTACTGAAGGGGAAGATTGGTAATGCTCATCTGACACAAGAGGACTATGACCAGATCGATGATGATGAGATGGAAAGACAAAATATCCTCTGGTCATATGCGAACATAGTCAGGAGGGCGAGAGCGTATGAGAAAAGAACAGGGAAGCAGATATCAACAACAAAGGATACCAAACTCGGTTTTGATAAGTCTGCTGTAACATGCTATAACTGTGGGGAAAAAGGCCATTTCGCGAGAGAATGCGATAAGCCAAAGAGTGTGGGACCAAGGTATCCGTTCAAAACCAGTCCTGGCAGCAGATCATCTTCCTATACAACCATAAAGTCTGAATCAACTCCAACACCGGCTAAGGCAATGGCAGTTGTTCAAAGGGATGAGGGAATTGACTGGTCAGTACAATTTGGGAACGCTGATGCTGATATTAATGTGGCAAATGTTCATGTGTTGAACGAAGATTCTCAATCCGAGACAGAAAGTTACTCAAGTGAAGAAGAATCAATTGCCAACGTTGATGATGAACCAGCCTCGATTCCAGCTGCCGGAGAGACACCAGTGAAAGTTCGTGCCAATGAGTCAAACCAAAAGGTGTGCAGTTGTGGTCAATCATCCGAGGAAAAGGTATGTACTTTTGACTTACCTTGTGGTTCTTGTAATGACTATGTAAAACAGATAGTGTTTTTAAAGTCTACAATTTCAGAGCTCACATCTAAGTTAGATAAAAACCTGTTAATCAAAGAAAGAGAAAAACAATTAAAAGAAAAGAATGAAAGTCTAGGCAAACAGGTGCAAGAACTAGGTGTGGCTCTGTTAAATAAACAGGATGCTATCGTGTTTTACATAAATGAGATTGATAGGCTGAAACGAGACCTTGCTACTTCAAAGGTCGATTATGAGACTCTGAGTAAAAAACTCAAAAGTTATTCCACGTCTTCTTACTTATTTGAGTACATAATCGATCAGAGAGGTCAAGGTACTGATTCAGAAAAGAACAAGAAGTTATACTCTAAATGTCCACCACCAGTGTTAAATCAACTGGTGAATGATGATGTTCACTCTGAATCTGACCCACTACTCACAAAGGTTGATGAATCTTCTGCATCAACCCCAAACGAGGATTTAAAGTTACACGAGAATGTGGGTGAGCCTCAGAAGAATGAGGTTCAGCAAGAAGAAATTAAAAAAGCTGAACCAGGCATAAGAGAACTGTTGGCTAGTTCTAATGTGAAAGGTCCGTTGATGCATCGTATTCACGATGCTCTTCGGAAATTTGAAAAGGAGGGTGTAAAGTCTCCTGATACCCGTCCATACCAAGAGGTCAAAATCTTACCCAAACATCAAGGGTTAGGGTATCGATCTCAAAGGATGTCGAAAGGTTCTGTAAAGCAATATCCAGACAGGATTTGCTATGTGTGCAGGAGACCTGGTCACCTCAGTTACGAGTGTGATCAGCAGCCACATCAGCGCTGTAACAGGAAAGTTGAGACTTTTCAAAAGAATAAAACGTTTACTAAAAACAATCAAAACTCAACTCTTCCAGTTCAGCATCAAAGGACAAACGGGGTTAGCAAAAGAAAATCTTCGCTCAATCAGACTTCTAAGTGGACTAACAAACTGTGTGTTCAAATGTCTAAGGATTCGAGTGACAGGTTCAGAAATGCTGCTGAGAAGACTGGAACTTGGATGAAACTTCCAGTGATTGGAGAAGACGGGAAACCCATGACTATTCGGGCTTGGGTTCCTAATGTTTTCTAATTCTTTCTTCTATGTGAAGGGAGTCTCCCGCTATAATCAAGTGTGAGGTGTTTGTGACTGTGTGTCTATTTTCTGTGTGACTAAATTGTTCTTTTGTCTTTGTGTTTATTTTCTGTGTGTCTTTGCGTTTCTATTTTCTTAGTTTTTAGTTTCTTAGTTTTTAGTTTCTTTAGTATTTTAGGGGGAGATAGTTCAGAAAACTTAGAAAATACAAAAAAAAAAAAAAAAAAATCAGAAAACTTAGAAATGAGAAGTTGATCCAACTCAAATGGAAAATGATGGTACACTGGCTTTCAATACAAAGTATGTCTAGTAAAATTAGGACTGAAGGCATGCACATATTCTTGAGAAAACTGTCTGAAAATTTGAGTTAAATCAGATAAGAAACAGATGGCGTGTAAGACATATGATGAGAGTCTAGGCTGATAAGTGGTTATGCATGTGGAAATCCATCAAAGATTCAAACTATCGAGACATTCCAAGTCTACAAGTCAATAACAGTTGAGACTAACTTAGTCTGGTGCACACACCTGTTACCATGCCAAATGTGCTTAGATGACAATGAGCAAAATGTAAAAGAGGGTGAAAAATTGACCCCAATTTTGAGAATGTCAAAAGATATAGATACATTGATCTATCATGTTAAACTGTCAAAGAGCATAAAATGCATTGACAAAAGCTCAGCAAGAAAAATGTCTAGAGAGGTGAAAAATCGACCTCCATGTCAAAGAGCATAAAATGCGTTGACAAATTAACATATCACATAAGCATGGTGGTTTTGGTAATCAAGTTGTGCACCTCACTGAGTGAATCAAAATACTGTGAGACTTTGAAAGAGATAGCCTTAACCATGTATCCAGTCTAGATAATCTGAAAATGTTGAAACAAAATCTGTTATTATCTGAAGAAAGATAGGTTGACAGACAGAGTTTAAGAGAATATGTTTATGCCCAAAGTTCTGAAATGAATGATTACTGAGTATAGACGAGCTAGTACTGACTCCACATTGGAACCTTCTCACAAAAAGATTAAATTTCAATAATTTAATTTCTGCAATTCCTTTTTGTTTTGGTTATTCTGTTCTTTAGGATTTAATTAGTTCATAGTTTACATTCGCATTTATTTTCCTTTATTATCAGAAAAATACAAAAAGAGTCTAGTATGTTCTATTTTCTCTTAGTGTGATTTGTTCTGTTTACATTTTCTTCATCTCACTTTGATATGTTTTGTTTAAATGTTTATAAGTGATCTTGAAGTTACTGACAATTTATTGCTGAGTGCAGTACTAACAGTATTAAGGTTCACAGATGAGAAACTCATTACATGCGAAATGGAACCCCACTAAGCACGAGTTACAGCTCACATCGTGCGTAGTGCAGGTAAGGGCTTGACGAAAGGTATTCGTTTAGCATTTTGCTGTATGAATTTTGCTTTGTGCAAATTTTTGCTGTGTGCATTTTCCTTTGTGCAAATTTTTGCTTAGTGCAATGGTTATTGATAGAACTAGGTCTTAGGGGGAGTTTGTTGGTGCATATTTGTGAATCCCTAGTTCGTATCAATAAAATATATTCATGTTTATTAATTCAAATGTGTTTTGATTAATGGTTTGCATGTTTATACATTCTTAGTGATTCTATGTGATTATCTTAAGCTTACAAGTACTTAATCATGTGTTGATGTGTGTTTGGAAGTTTAAGTCTGTGTGAGAAATCACCTCGTGCGAAGTCAGGCTCACTACGTGCATAGTGGAGCTCACTACGCACGTAGTGATTAGGTCGGTTAAAATGAAATTAATTATTATTAAACTAACCAGTACGTGCGTACTGGACATACTTCGTACGAAGTGTGATACATTACGTGCGTAGTGAATTAATTACTCTATAAATAGAGCTTAACCCCGCATTAGCGTGGCATGGACGAATCAAGCGGGTAACCTACGAATCAATCGAGTAATCAACCGGGAGCCTTCGTAATTGACCTTATACGATTTTAAGCCTACTAAATCGCGACTTTAATACGAAAACCAAGGGCAGCCTTAAGCATTCTGTGTGAGTTCTTAGAGTTTGTTCTTGTTTCTACTCTGTGTGTTTCTCTGTGTGATACTGTGTGCCGGACACCTAAGCAGATCTTAGAATCCTTAGGAGGTTTGGGAAATAGAAATTCCGCACTATTTCTCATCCTAGATCAGTCCTAGCATTAGGGTGTTTTAGTTTAGTTTAGAACCCCATCCCCCAGCCGGTCCTACATGGATGTTCAGAGGGTTACTGTGTCAATTAGTGTTCTTATCATAATGACCAAATGAATAGAGAATTCAAGTCAGTGTTTGGATGGAAAAATACTGATGATGATAAGGAATTTACATGGTTTGTCAATCGTCGTGGCTACATTATCCATCAGTGGATTGAGAAGAGTGGTCTGAGATATTTTTTAAGAAAGTATGCTCATCGAAAGCTTCATATTTTATTTGGACAATGGGAATAGCATCTTGAAATAATTCGAGCAATGGCTGCTTCAAAGAGACGCGAGAAACAACAAAAGCAAGAAATTGAGAAGCTTGAAAGAAAAAGAAAGAATTTACAAAATCATTAGTCAAAATAGTCCAACTCACAATCATCACATAATTCATTTCCATCAAATTCACAACAATCACACCAAACACGTCCGCTGAAGAACAACTTTCATTTTACTCAAAATAGAAAGGATTCACATGGTTTCCATACTCAAAGATCAAAGCAACAAAATCAATCAATACATGATTCACAGAGAAATATAGTTCATATTTTAAGGCAAAATCATTGGAATGTGAATTCATCTGCTTTTCACACACAATAATCCAAATGTAACACCGCGCTTTTGAAAACCAGATTTTTCATTTTAAAAATAGAAATTCAAGAATCCAAACTGCGTGGATCCGTTTGTAAACACAACTTAAACCAAACCTGTTTTTCAAAACTTATAACAGCAGTGGAAATATAAAAGTGGCTTTTAATTACAATCAAAATCAGCCACGGTATACCAAAGATCAGTTGGTGTTACTAAAACTGTTCACCGACCACATAAACAAGTTCACACTAACATAAACAGTAATTATAAATAATAAAGACAAATGTTCCTCCAAAAGATAAGTAACAACCAGCAGGTACCCAAAGCTCACGCGCCTAAGTATTACCTGTAGTCATGGGGAAGTATCTGTTAGCTAATTAAAGCTAGTGAGTATAAGATAGCATAATCAGTAATACAAACATAACACATATCATCAATATATCAAACAGTGCTATCCTAGCATCTCGCAATGAGCTGGCATAGCCAGAAGGAATCATAATCTTGTAGGGTAGCGAGCCCGGCTCAACACTCCTAACTGGGGAAACCAGACACATCAACCGCGCGGGTGGGTGAGTGGGTAACGGTCCACCGTTGCGTTATGAAGTCATTGACTCCATGGGGTACAGCGGGTAACTTATCCCCTAATCACACGAGGAACATTGGGTTAGCCAAACCCTAAATACCTATCCAGGTACCGTTGATGCTATCATCGACCCGCAGGCCTCAAGGCATCCCAGACCGCAGTCTGGCCTCGATCAAGGACTATAACTAGCCCCCATATCTCGGATCCGTTCATAAACACAAAACTGCCCATTCCGGGCCTCATAGCGCGCATACATATCATATCATAATCATGATTCAATGGTTACGTGTGTCATGCATAAACATAGCATACAGTACGTATCTCAGGCATACAACAGTGTTAATTCAATTTCATGGAATTACTTGTACATACTAATAACATGTAACATGATTATATTAATTCTTATGTTATCCTATACTCACCTGAGAGGCTAGAGGCTAAAACAAACAAATATCGTGATCGTCTCGTTCTTCGGAGTCGTACGGTTTACCTATAAGAGAATACTCATGTTTAGTCGCTTCACACAAGTATATTAACTAATTTAACTACTATGAATATCTTAATGATGCCCGTAGACTATTTAGAACCTTAAACGAGCTTCCCCTACTTCAGTACACGAAAAAATAGCAAAGCTATTGATATTGCAGAAAAAAAGCCTTCTGCGGCCGTAGGGAAAATCCTCTGCGGCCGTAGGGAATCTGTGCGGCCGTAGGGAAAACTTCTGCGGCCGTAGGAAATCTCTGCGGCCGTAGGAAAAACCTTCTGCGGCCGTAGGAAACTCAATTTCCAGCATTCCAAATCAACTTCCACTTATTCCATATCGTTTTTGGTATCATAATGAATCCAAAAACATACATATAACAATCTCTAATCAAGAATTAAATACATAGGATCAATTTCTTCATTCATTGACCCTTTTGATGATTTTCATTAAAACAAGACCAAATCAACACTTTAATTGCAGAATTTGGTTTCTAAACACTTAGAAGTGATGTAGGAACATATTTGAACTCATGAATTCAATTATAGATTGCTAATTTGGTTTTAGCCATTTTGACCTAAATACACAAAACTCAAGAACAAGTAAGCATGAGGGAGATGATAGACTTACAAAGAGGAAGGAGCTGATGAATCTTGGATTAGAAACATATTATTACTTGGATTTATTGCTGGAATTTAAACTTAATAATCTCCCCTTGGATTTCTCCTTCAAAGTGCAAGAACAAAGATGAGTGTGTGTGAAGTATGTGTGTATACGTATGTGTCTGTGTAGTTAAGAACAAGGAGACCGACTTTGGTCTCAATATTATCCACATGGGGTATTTTGTTCCCCTTCTCAACTTACAAGTTAATACCCGTTTACCCGTTTCAACTAACGGGGATATTTCTGGAATCCTTATTCAAAACCGTTTAATATTTTATTAAACTTATCTATTTTCGTTAATATTTTAATATCACCATTTCTCTATTATTTTCACAATAATTTAATATTAATTTAATTAAACAACTCTAATATCCGTTACTAAACTCGAGATTAGAACGTACCGAAATTATACGCGACTAGGCCCGTTTGAGGATGTTACACCAAAAGAACATTTCATTCTAATTATAACTTCACTCCGTCAAAGGTGTCACAAAAATGGGTTTCAAAGAATATTCATGCCAAATATTCGCCCATAAGGAAAATACAATTTGAATTAGCAAACCCACAACAATCAATAGCTAATAAAAATTGGATTATTAAACAAGTTGTCCCAACTGAATCTGTGAATTACAATGTGTCTGATGTTAACATGCCTAACCCTATTTCACAATGGGTAAAGCAGTCACGTTTTCTTTCCATGTGCAGAAATACAATATTTGTTACATGGACTCCAGCTGCACCAAGCATATGACAGGCGACAAGGGTCTTCTCAAAAACTTTGTTGCAAAGTATTCCGGCAATGTGAAGTTTGGGAATGATCAGGTATCGCCAATCTTGGGGCATGGAGTGTTAGAAATTGGAAATTTGAAAATCAAAAAGGTATCATATGTCGAAGGTTTGGGTGACAACTTATTTATCATAGGTTAGTTTTGTGACAAAGGGATGGAAGTTTTATTCAAGAAAAAGTCGCGTTCACTTCGGACAAAAGAGGAAAATGAGATACTAGGAGGAAGCAGGATGTCTAATCTTTACACAATAGACTTGTCTGAGAAAGGATCTGGTCCATCAGTATGCCTACTGACACGAGCTTCTTCGGATTTAAACTGGTCATGGCATGGCAAGTTGTCTCATCTCAATTTTAAGAATATAAACAAGTTAGTGAATGGAAATTTGGTTAGAGGTTTACCAAAGCTGAAATTTGAGAAAGATCATCTCTACAAGGACTGTGAGTCGGGAAAAAAGAAAAGAGTACATCATAAGGTAAGTTAGATTTCAACTACCACAGCTCCTTTGCATCTGATCCACATGGACCTCTGTGGACCAATGAATGTACAGTCAAGGAATGCCAAGCGGTATATTCTGGTGATTGTGGATGACTACTCCCGGTATACATGGGTCCGTTTTGTTAGTCACAAGAGTGAAGTTCCTAAACAAATCATCTTGTTCCTGGAAAATCATAAGACTCAACAAGGGCAACTGGTGAAGGCTATCCTCATTGATAATGGAACGGAGTTTAAGAATAGAACACTTGACTCTTAGTTGGAATCTGAGGGAATTGCACACCAATTTTCAACAGCTTATACTCCGGAGCAAAATGGAGTAGTAGAACGAAAGAACAGAACATTAATCGAAGCTGCATGAACCATGTTGCAATATTCAAAGTTGCCACCATCATACTACGCCGAGGCTGTTAACACTGCCTGCTACACACAAAATCGTTCTCTTATTCATCGTCAATTTAATAAAACTCCTTTCGAGCTGTGTAATGGAGTAGTGCCTAATATCAAATTCTTCCATGTATTTTGTAATAGGTGCTTCGTTCTGAATGAATCGGACAAACTTTCTAAGTTTGATCCTAAAGCAGACGAGGGAATTTTCTTAGGTTATTCAACTGACAAAAAGGCCTTTAGAGTACTAAATCGGAGAACTAACATGATTATTGAAAGCATAAATGTTACGTTTGTTGATTTGGTCAATTTAAGCTCATTGACCGATAAACCTTCATCATCACAAACAAATGTTTTTCAAAATAAACAATCAAACAACTCAAACATTCAGAATAAAGACATAGATTTGGATTTTATGTTTGATTTTTTCAAAAAGAATGATAACTCCTCTGTTGTTGTGAACAGGATTGAACAAGTTCAACAGGAGTCTGTGGCAATCACTGAACCGTCCAGTGTTTCAACAATTCAACCACATTATTATCCTGTTATCTCTGATAATTCTGAATATGAAGCAACAAATAGTCCAATCATTCAGGAAATGACAAATTCTCTAGTTATTCAGAATTCACCACAATATGATCAGTTTCATCCTTCCATGGACGACGTTAATTCTGAATGGACGATAGATGATTAAATTCAGGTTCATACCCTCAAACCTGGTTGGCTTCGAAATCACCCTAAGACTTAGGTAATCTAAAGTTTGGAAGCCTGTGTCCGAACAAGAGCTGCTACAGCTAACGAATGCCTGTATTCAAGTTTTTTGAGCACGATTGAGCCCAAAAGAATATCTGAAGCATTGGCTAATCCAGACTGGATAATAGCAATACAGGAAGAATTAAATCAATTTGAAAGACTCAAAGTGTGGCGATTGGTTTCTAAACCTGAAGGGAAATCAATAGTAGGAACCAAAAGGATTTTCAAGAACAAAAAGGATTCAGATGTAATAGTGGTGAGGAATAAGGCAAGGCTAGTAGCTAAGGGGTACAATCAACAAGTGGGAATTGACAACGATGAAACATTTTCCCTGGTAGCAAGAATAGAAGCTATCAGACTAATCCTAGTCTATGCTGCATTTAAAAGCTTCAAGGTGTTCCAAATGGATGTTAAGACAGCCTTTCTCAATGGCAAACGTAAATAGGAAGTATATGTTGGACAGCCTGAAGGCTTTGTCGATCCTAAGCGACCTAATGATGTGTATATTTTGGATAAGGCGTTGTACGGTCTTAAACAAGCCCTGAGAGATTTGTATGACGAGCTATCCGAATATCTTAGCAAGATATCCGTCAAAGGAAAAATAGATACTACACTTTTCAAAAAGCAAATGGGAAAAGAGTATGTATTAGTACAAATGTATGTAGATGATATTATATTTGGCTCTACAAGTCCCTAGTATGGCGATGAATTTGTTGATTGTTTGTGAGATATGTGTTGTCGTAATGTTAAGTTAGGATGCATGTTATATAGATCTATTTCTAATTTCATCAAACAATCACTTTTTTTGTGGTTTGATTGTGGTTTCGTGTTTGTGATTTGGTTTCTGTCGAACGACTAATTGTACAAAAAGAACCATTTTTTGTTGTTGTTTACACATGGTTCAGGAAGAAAAGATGCTTATTTTGCTAGTAGGTATACTCGAAATTTGGACTAAAGTGAAATTTGTTTTTGATGTATACGGATTTTTGAATTGTATGAACTGTATCAATCGTGCGGTTTTTGACAAAACCGCATGAAAGGAATAACAACCGGTTTTTTTTCATTATGTTTGATACATACGGTTTCTTCCAAAACCGCATGTTTTGAAACTTGGTTTTCATACGGTTTCTATTAAGTTTGATGCATGAGTTTATCCTGTTTGTTGCAAAACTACATGAATTTTCTATACGGTTTTCTTCACAAAGAGTTCATGCGGTTTTCCTCACAAAGGTTTCATCCGGTTTTCATACATAAAGGTTTCATCCGGTTTTCATACCCAAAGAGTTCATACGGTTTTTCTTCATAAAGAGTTCATCCGGTTTTTCACTAAGTGTTGTCCGGTTTTACTTAAAACCGCATACAATGTATACGGCTTTCTATAAAACCGCATAAAGACTTAGCAAATTTTGAAAATTTTCACAAACTTAAATTTTTTTTACACAAGGGCACAATTGTCTTTTCACTTGATTCCTTGAATATTTGATATTAATAATTGGTTTTATTGTTTTCTATGCAGATGGCTAACCAAGGAAAACCTTTTGCGCCTTCTAACCTTTTGTTCAACCCTAAAATTTACCTACCTTCTGTCATGAACAACAACTTTTATGAATCCATTGAAACCACCACTCAATTTCCTATCATTCGTGAGCTTATTGAAACACATCCTTTGAACCATATCTTCACATACAACCCTACTGATGAGAATGAAGGACCACATGTTCCCGAAGTATATGTACAACAATTGTGGCACCCACTGACAAACATAACAATTGATCAAGTAGAAAATATGATTTCTTGAAAAATAGAAAATTTTGAATTTTCTTTCAACCACAGTCAGTTAAGGAGAATGCTAAAACTGCCTACAAAGAAACACATTTATGATAATAAGAATCAATATGATCCAATTCCAGCTGATAAGAGCATGTTTACTGAAATCAAAGAGTTAGGATACCAAGGAACTGTGAAAAATATGAGTAAGTTTAAAAGATCAAACATGGTTCCTCTGTGGCAAACCCTTTACTCCATCATCATGAGGTGTCTTACAAGTATATCCAATGGAATTGATGCGGGAAACTTAAATGCCTTTAATACATTGGTTGGAATGGCAAAGCATTGGCATCTAGATTATTCTGTGATAATCTTTAACGATCTGCAAAAAGTTGTGCATCATAAACAAATTCCAAAACAAGCAAAGAAGTTCTTACCTTATCCAAGATTTCTTTCCATGATTGTACAAAAACTGATGATTCAATATCCTGATGAAATATCCTGAAGAGATGCAGATCCGTTGCCCATAATATATCATATGAAGAAACTTTAAAAGATTGAGGTTATGGAAAATGTCAAGGCATTTGTAACGCCAGCTGAGCTTGTGTTGTTGATGGATCTAGATGATCCAGTAGTTCAGGCATATGCGAGGAAAACTAAAATTGCTCTACCGGAACAGCAAGAACCTACTGACCTACCCAAGGAGCATTAGATCTTGAGAGTGTAGATACTAGGAGTCAGTCTTCACCGGGTGAAACTGACGGGGAAGAGATGAGTGAAAATGATGAGAGGGGTGGTGAAGTGGATGTGGGAGATGTGAGAGTAGGAGAGGGAGATGTGGATGATGATATGCCTTTAGGATAAATTGTTGCAGAATCTCAATCTCAATCACAGTCACAGGGAACTGCAGATACATTGATAGACATGAATGTGAAAACAATGATTGTGACTCCACCAGCTGCAAAGGTTATTGCTCTTCAACAACCAGCCGAGATTCCAAAACAAGTAGTTGCAACATCACCATCATATTCTAATGACTACATGTTTGATTTTGATGATATTGATACCAGTGATCTTTATGAAAATATCGTAACAGTTGCGAAGGATTCTGTAGACGAAGTTGAGAGGTTAAAAGAAACAGAGAGTGAGAGGGTGAGAAAAGAAAAAGATAGTGCTGAGAGTTTACCTGCCATAAAAAGCTGGGCAGCCACATACACTATCGGGTCTGACATTGTCATTCCTGATATTTAACAAGTCTCTATCATCCTAGCAGAGCAAGCACAAACCCCACCCAGCCACTCTGTTTCCTCTCAAAAGGAAATTGTTTCATTTCAACACGGGGAACAAGCACATAATCTACTGAAGTCTCCTTCTAAGACATTAGGTATTGAAAAAGGAACCATTCTGCCCCAGGTTTCCGACGTTCACTTGTCTAAGCACATTGATGCCTCTCGGATTTTCGAGTCTCTTTCTATACACAGTGACACATTCAAAGTAACACCTAGAGTCTTCTCTACAAGACCTAGCGGAACATCTATAGAAGACACTGTTCAAGGTGTTCTTCAAGGATTAGATGGAAATCCCACCACAGTCAACACTGGTCAAGCTGTGAACGTGGGTTACACTACATCTGAGGGATGTGTTCCTACAGTTGTACATGTCTTAACGGCTAATCTAAGTGATCCCGGGTTTGTTACACATTCTCAGGATGCTAAGGAATTTGTTTCAAAGGCTGACCTTCAATCAGCTCTATCTCAGGTACAATCTCAGATTGAACAAGTGCATAAAGATGTAAATTCAAAGATTGATGCTGTCAACTCAAGGCTTGATCTAATTTAAAGGGAAAATGCAAGTATAAATGACAAGTTGGATCGACTTCTTGCAAATCAAGGGCCATAGTTATCTGTGGATGATCTGAAAAATCAATTATATCTCAAGCTACTGGCCAGACCTGACAACACACAGGAAGACGCTACATTGGTGGATCTTGTTCGTAATGAATTCAAACGTTCAAATTTTGAAACTTTTAAAAAGGAAATGCAAGATAGTATTAATGGATTTGGAGTTGCTTTTCATAAACGGTTGGATTCCATGGACCCTACAAAGGATACTGACACTTCTATTGATGAAGCTGAACTTAATGCTGCAATAATTGCTTCTAGGGATACTTGTCAACTGCATGCATAGGGTACAAAAGGAAAGCATGACGATCATGATAAAGATCAAGATCGCCCTGAGGGGGAGAAAAGAGCCAAGTCTATTGGAGTAGTACCGGTTATGTAAGTTTTGTCTAAGTTGCCTGCTGCATCTTCTCAAGCTCAATAACAAAAGAAAAGCAGAGGTAGATGAAAGGGAAAAGGAATACAACTTTAGTTGATTGATGAAGATGATACAAATTAACAGATTAAAGATACATTTGAATTTCAAACCGGTGCTGGTTCAGAGTTTGATGTATATGGGTCATTTGTATCTGATGCTGGTGAATCACAGAAAGGATTTGAACCAGAGCTGACTCTTCAACAACAAATTGCCAAGCTAAAGGAGAGTAAAAGAATGTCAACACCAAGGGTTGAAAAGCCTGAGGTTGAACAGATACCAACACCAGAAATTTCTGCAGTTCCTGAGCTTCTGAACTTAGAGAATGTGTTGAGATTGAACAAAGAAGTAGCAGATTTATTTTTACAACCTCCAAGTCAATTCAGAAAAAACTCCAAGAGATATAATCAGAGATCAAGAGAAAAGGAAAATGATGAGAAAGTTTAAAAAGGGAGCTGAATGGAAAATACCTGAAGGTTATAATCTAGATCCTGTGTCTATAGCTTCATTAAGAGATGTGAGAAAGAAAGTAGTGTTAACAAACGAAGCTCTAGGCAAAGAAGAAAGAAAATGGAAATATCAAGATGTAGCTGTTGCGTTTCTTGAACAAAAGATTCCAGAGATTTATACTGAGGAACTAGAAGAAATGCTACCTATTGACATGATGGGTATTAAAACAGTTCCAGAAGCAGGACACAGACTAATAATGAGTTAGCATGGAAAGCAGAAGAAAGATGTAGAATCAAAGTATCCAATTTCACGGGTTAGGTGTGGATTTGGTAATGTTTTAACATCAGATGGGTATACTTTGATGTGCTGAGAATAGATCAGAAAATGTATAATTCAAGTCAGGTAGACTTGAAACATCTAAGTCTATATGATGTAGAGTTCATGTTAGATACTCTTGAACCAAGAATAGAAAAATCTCATGAAGACTATGAAGGTTATCAGATATTGTGGCAGTTAATGGAACAAAGAGTTCGAGTTGCACAATTAACAGATCTTCAACTGGGTGCAGAGGCTGATAAAGAAAAGTTATATGAAGGTAATGATGGCATTGTGCTGTATAACAATAAGAAAGAGAAGTTTTTATGAGATTGAAGGATGTTATGCATATTCTGATGGATCTTTAAGAATCTGGCTAATTAAAATCAGAGAACACAATTTTAGTCTTAAGGATGATTTTGATCAAGCTCCTAGAGTTTCTTTGACTGAGGTAATGGAACTGTTCGAAGCTAAACTACATGAGCGGGTTGTGATAAGAAGATGGTAAAGACGTAGAGGTGTGTGAGTTCTTTTTAATATTTCAATTCTTATCTTACCTTGTTAAATGAGTGGCTGACAATTGATCTTTGAGGTCTTTGTTTAAAGCTATGGCTTTATTGATCGTTACTATACATATATATATATATATATATATATACTATCCTATTTACGCTTTCATTATATATTAATTAATAAACATTATCCAAAATAAAATTTTAAACTTAAATTATTGATCTTAATATATTAATTATCAATATATTTTTATTAACTAATAAATGTATATATATTTAATTAACATAATATTATTTCACTCACGTAAGTTAAAACCGTAACTTACGATGACCTATTTATAATTAAATAATTATAAATCTTTTCTCCGAATTGTGGTTGCGTTACTTCTTGAATCGTGACCCTTGAGTTCTCTATGGCGTTGAAAGTGACATCATGGTTCGCTCACTGTACACACAAATCTAACATAATACGAAGTTACGAGAATCATATGCATAATAGATTTCGGGAATGAAATCTTTCAATTGGAAAAAGAATTGTAATGCTCCAAAGTTTGATATACTATTTACCCCCCCCCCCCCCCCACACACACACATACTAGTATTGCACCCGCGCAGTGCGACGGCGATGACAATAGTTTGTGCTCGATAACATTTTTGATATAAAAAGTAGGGTATGGTATGTGCATGCGATGTTAATCAACCTATCCATGTATATTCTATATTTTCTGATTTCTTTACTTTTTTATGCAATCAACCATTTTATTAGTTGTTAATATAGTTGTTGAAAAACAATAAAAAAATATTATTATTATATAATTAGAGAAAAAGATATTATAGCCTTAAAATTGTATTGATGTAAGTAATTTAGTCATAATGAGATAAATTAAATAATTTTTGTGATGTTTAATGATTTATTAAAATAATAATTGTCTTAAAATAGTTGAGATAATCAAGCTAATGATTGGTTAGACTATTGCTTTAAGTGTTTGTATCTTAAGAAAAAAAATTTGTACTATTTAAAATTAAGTAGTTTTAAAATTTTTAAGAGAAAGAAAGTTAAATGCTTTATAATATAGTATATATATATATGGAAGATTATGAATAAAATAAGTTAGAGAGTATATCTATATGTGTATGTAATAGAAAGTATCGAGACTAAAACTGACAAATATAGCTAAACTTATATGTATAATGTTATATGTTCGTGCATAATCAGCATACCATGATGTCACGCCCAACGTCATAGGACAGTCAAGGGTCACACTTATGAGAGCATATATATATATATATATATATATATATATATATATATATATATATATATATATATATATATATATATATATATTTGCTCAAAGCTTAAATATATTGTTATTTTTAATCTCAAAGTTTCAAGTTTATATATTTGATTTATTATTGTTTATATATTGTTATTTTTAATCTCACAGTTTCAAGCTTTGATATTTAAAACAGTTTTTTTGAATATCTAAAGTGTTTTTAAGGTTTTTAAAGGTTAAATCAGTCAGTTTAGAATTGAAAACTTTTAAAAGGTTTAAAAGGTAAATAGTAACAAGTTTTGTTAATATGATTGTTTTTAAAGTTTTAATCAAGAACAAGCTTCTTTTTTGTTAATGGCTTAAAGTTTAAAAACATAGAATCCTAATATGTATTAACATGTTATGTTAAGAAGTTCACTTTAAAGTTTTAATTAAAACAAGTTTGTTTTTTTGTTAAAGGTTTAAACTTTAAAGTATTAAAATATAAGATTTTAGATTTTAGATTAAATTTAGATTCTTATATATATATATATATATATATATATATATATATATATTCTATGCCGAAATGTTTTCCGGTCACCGGGACAGCGATAGGTGAGAAGTGGCGCCTACGGCCGTGGCCTAGACCGTGGTTGCCCAAAACTGGGAGACCCTTTTTGCGGCAGCCCGGCAGTGATGCCCACGAGTTGTTTTGGTCTCAGTGAAGTGCTACGGTCGATGTAGGTCCTCCGCCCAACTCATATTTCATTCGTCCGGTTTATGTTATGGGCATTGGCCCAATTCAAATTATAACCCAAAACTTTTTTTCAAGTTTCTTAAAATAAAAAAAATTCTAGCTCTTATGTTAAAACTAAAAGTGTATATATTTTGTATGTAGGCTTTAGGGCCCAAAAAGATGTTTTGGTATATGGGCTTCTCGACCCATGATAAATAAACAGGACAATGGGCCTCTTGGCCCATAAAGGAAACACTAAATAATGGGCTTCGGACCATATGACTTTAGTTTATAAATTTCGGTCGTAAATGTATAACACGTAGTTCGGAATTTATACAAATATATATGCATATATTAACTTTACATTTTAAGCTAAGTATATGTATATATTTATGATTATGAATTATTTTAACTAGTGTTAGATCTGTATTTGTGATTTGATCTAGACAATACTTTTGTAATAGAATAGTATTTGTAGTCAAGGTATATATACCTTGTCACTTTTTATCCAATGGAACTTTTGAGATTTTGAAATAGAAAAACACACACTTAAAGGTGTTATTACCATATTCTCTCTACTTGCATATTTGAATTCATCACTATACACTCTATCTTGACTTTCAACTAGTTATGTTAAAATAGATGTTTCTTATATTTTAGATAAAATATAATTAGTTTTAATCATAATTAGTGTATTATTAAACAAAGAAAAAGGAACAAGTTAATCAATACAGTGTTTGTGGTTTAAGACACCAATAAGTATAATAATTATTATACTAATAGTTTTATAATTGATGAAAAGATGACAAATAATTCTTATTTGTCTTCTGATCTTCTTGTCTCAACTAATAGTTTCATTAGTTGAGAAGTATCGAGGTAGTTTAACAGATCTAGTTGTACATAGTTACTCAGTTTATTTATAGCTTATAATTAATGTGCGGTTGTATATATATATATATAGTGGGAGGTTAAAATGAGAACCTTAAATTAAATGAGAATGAGAGACTCAATCCCAGCCGTCCAATTCACCTCCTTCAATGTCAATGCCCACCCATGAATTCCTCACATGCACCCCTGCCACACTTGACTCCCCCGCGCTCTCTATCCATGAAATCCACTTACAAAATGAACGACTAAGATTTAGTCTCTCATTCTCAATTAATTTCTCATTCTTATTTGAACCTTCCCATATATATATATATATATATATATATATATATATATATATATATATATATATATATATATATATATATATATATATATATATATATATATATATATATATATATATGATTAAGAATGAGTTTGACTTGTATACTAGTCGTATTAGTATTATTAAGTCATATTTGCAGTTTTATGCATGTCAAGTACAAATGCAAGACTTAAACAAGTTAAAGGAAAATTCTTTATTATTGTGGTTGGACATGTAGGTTATCGTATTTTCCGATTAAGACATGTGGATGTGCTTTCATTCTTTTTGCTTTTATTTTTTGTTTTGGGGAGGTCTGCATGCCAATTACAACCCCTTCATGATGTAAACGTAATAGAATAGGTTATTTTTTGTTTATTATTGTAACCAAGACAGAAGACGATGTTGCTCGAGTCAAGACCGGAGGTGTCAAGGCTGAGCAAGAAGAGGAGGCTCTGCAATCCATCCACAGGATCAAGCTAGTCTAGGTTGTCGTTAGTTGTCCCCTTAGGACCAGTTGGTAAAACTATAATATTTATATCTTAACTAGGTGGTTTTTCTTTATCTTTATATTTTATTTGCGACATTAAATTTAAAGTAGGGGTTAATAATAGTTGTTATTCATCAAGATTAAAACCACGGTTTATGATACAATAGGTATACGACAACGGTTTTATAAATTTAATAATGTTTGTCGTATCAATATTTTAGAAGTTTATATAAAATTACTATTATCATAAGAAGTATTATGTACCTATCTTTAAGATATACTAGTAATACGAATTTTAACACCAATTAGTTTTAAAATGGTTTTACAAAACTGAAACTAATAAGTTTTTTCATAAAACTTGGATAAAACCCACTAAATCTTAGATCAATAATGCTACACATCTAATGGTACACCCAACCCATTAAACGGTAGTTCGATGCGATGTCATGCCCATATTGTGAGCATCGGGATTCAAAGCATTGCGGGGGACGGGATGAAAGACTCCGCGATTTCCTAATGTGACGGGCCAGAGTTCATCCTATCTTAGATGGTGAGATCTATTTTGGTGATTCCCTGATGTGACTGGCCCAAAATTCACTTAGAGTAGAGATATGTTCTAAATACAACTTAAACATAATTATGTAGCTTGATCAGACTGAGCACGTATAGTGTTTCAGACTGATCATAAGCTGAGTATAAGCTGAGCATATAGTTGATCAACTTAGACTATATCTTAGTTAGTTTATCAATATGTTTGATAAGCTGTGTGTGTCACCTAAGGTATAGGTTGAGTATTTAGTTTGATGAGTTTCGAGCTGAGTGACTCAGCTTCTAGACTGAGTCAGCTCAACAGAGTTGCTAAGTAAGTTCTAGCTAACTCTTATGACTTCTAAGGATGAGTTAGTCATTATACATGTTAGTACATGTTTGATTTCGAGTTTGTTCTCGAAGGACTCAACTTGATGAGTTTCAAGCTGAGTGACTCAGCCTGACAAAAGAAGTCAGTTTATGTAACATCCTAAAATAGGGCCTAGTAGTAAGTAGTTATACATTGTGCTTGTTGACTTGTACATTGACTTTAGTCAATGTGTTTTGTTCCTAATAGTTGTTAATTGTCGTTTATGTGATCCGGTGGTCGATTGTCGCTAGGTGGTAACACCTGTTAGTTATGTACTTGGCTTATTTCTTTTCTTGTAAATTAACAGCCGAGTCAGTTGAACTTTACTAATCTTTTGTAATCGTTATTTATTGCGCTGCCAACTTTTGAGTAAATGTGGTTAAAAAGTTTAAATTGTCGCTAATTTTAAGCTCGTGAAAACCGGTGTTACAATTAGGTATCAGAGCCTAAGTTTGAGGAATTGGGTACTCATAGAAGTATTCAATCTCAAGCTCGGGCCCGACCGCCGTTAAGTGTTCCTTGTTAGGTAGTTGGGGTTGAGTGTGAGCGTTATGTGTTAGTTGCATGTAGTAAATTGACTTGTAGTGTTGGTAGTTGTTGAGTAAGTGGTGTGTTGAATGTTGGTATCGTGTATTTAGTAAGTTGACGTAGAATGTCTAAGCGACGAGCTACCACTGAGGAAGCTCTTAAGCAGATGGAGGACGAGGCTTCTCGTACTCACCACGAGGCTGAGGATGTGTCTTCTCAGAACCATGTCGAGGGCCTGATGCTCACTCCTGAGTATGAGGCATATGTTAGACAGATAGAATAAGGTGAAGAGAAAGTATTGCACTGATTATGATATGGAAAAGATGGAAAGCGAATTTAATGCTCCCCGTAAGGGAGATAAACCTGTAGATAGTCTGATTAACTCGTTCATTAATAAGGTGAGGTTTATTCCTCATCTGGTGTCGGATGAAGCTGCGAAAGTTCGCAAGTTTGTTGGTATGTTTCCAGTTGAGTATCGACCTTACATTAGAGTTGCCGGTGGTTTAGATCGAGCATTTGAAGTTGCTCGGCAGATAGAAGGCCATCGTTTACAAGGTAAAGGTGACAGTGGGTGAGGGTCACAATAGAAAGCTTCAACAGTTGTCGAGGTCTAGTCTTACAAAAGAACAATCTGTTATAGGTGGGAAGTTTGATTCCCAGAAGAAAATAAGGTCTGATCGTCCTTGGTGTGCTTCTTGTCGTACGTATCATGTTGGTGATTGTTCTAAAGACACCACTCGATGTTTGAGGTGCGGAGAGAAGGGGCACGTGGTTGCTAAGTGTGGGTTCAACAAGGATGTCTGTTACCAGTGTCATAAGCCCGGGCACAGAATAGCTGATTGCCGGTCGAAGCAGAGTATCGGTGCTAGTGGATCTGCCTCTGGGCAGAAGAAAGATGGTGCTCCCCGTGCTAAAGGGCGAGCATTTCAAATGATAGCTGAGGAAGATAAAGCAGATGATGACGCAGTAACGGGTACGTTTCTAGTTGATTCTTGCCTTTGCGTGTGTGTTGTTTGATTCTAAAGTTGTTTATTTTGTTGTATCTGTGGTCTTCCGTGATAAGTGGTGTATGCCTGTGTCCGAATCCAAGTTGACCGAGCCACTTGAAGTGGAAACTGCTAGTGGTAAGGTATTTCAGTTGTTGTTAGTGTTTTTCAAGCGGTCGTTGGTGTCGATGGGAATAGTTTTCCTATTTCCTTCCTCGTGTTTGTTGCGGCTTTTCTCACTAGCGTTTCAGTTTACGAAAAGGTTGTTGCGTGAAGCTTCAGTTTTTCCTTTGTTCGATAAATTTGAAGATTTCGTTGTGTGTCGTGATGCTTCGTGTTTTGGATTGGGGTGCGTGTTGACGCAACGTGAAAAAGTGATTGCCTATGATTCACAACAATTGAAGTTCCATGAAAGTAATTATCTGAACGGTAATCTAGAATTGACTATTGTAGTTTTCGTGTTAAAGACGACAGTGTCAGTATGACACCGAGTGTATGGTCTGCCTGGACCACAACAGTCTTTGACATGTGTTCGCATAACGAAAGCATGATATGAGACGGCAATGATAGTTCGACTTGGTCAAACACTATGATTGTGAAATCTGTTGCCACTTCGGTGAAGCTGACGTGATGGAGGACGCTCTGAGTCGTAAAAGCTCTTCAGTAAACTCAAGGTTCATGAGATGTACAGTGGTTTCTGATATTCTTCTGAGATTAAAGGAAGAGCAGCTAGTAGCATTGCGAGATGAGTATTTAAAGGCTGAAACAGTAAAGAAGTTAGAAGATTAGTTTGCAGATGTTAGTTGCGGATTAAAGACCTTACGGTTTAGTGTGTGGGCATTGTTCCACAGTGGTAATCGTGAACTGATATGGCAAGAAACTTATCTATCAAAACTGTCTACTTATACGGGCCGTACAGAAATTGATCGTGGTTTGAGAGCATTATATTAGTGGCCTACGTTGAAAAGAGACATTGTTTCTTTCGTAGAGAAATGTCAGATGTGCGCACAAGTCAAAAATTGAACGCCAGAGGATCATGTTATGATGAATTTTTTGACGACGTTGTTAAAAATCTTCAGAGGGTACGATGTGGTGTAGGTCATCGATGACAGATTGACCAAGTGTGTTCATTCTTAGCCACCAACGAATCTGTTTCGTTGTATTGGCTAGTCCAGTTGTATGTTAACGAGATTTTGTTGTGTTATAGTTTGCCATGCTCGATTGTATCTAATCGCGATTCGCAATTTGTTCCTAACTTTTGTGGAAGTTTATAGTGTGAGCTTGGCACTCGTGTTCATCGGAGCGCGGTGTACCATCCTCAAACTGATAGCCAGTCCGAGGTGACGATTCGGATGTGGGAGGACATGCTTCGCGCACGTGTGTTCGAGTTTAGTGGTGCGTAGGATTCAATATTTGTCGTTGATTGAGATGGATGGGGGAGGCGTTGTCGCATGTTGACTTGTTAACTTGAATTTGGTGAAAAGTAGTTTGTTGAGATCGAAGTTGTTCAGACTGTAGCTGATAAAGATGGAAGTTGATCGTCATAGATAGAAGTAATGCGCTAACCCTAAATGTCGACTTGTTGACTTCCAGGAAAGCGAACAGGTATTCCTGAAAGTTTCTCCTTGGAATGATGTTGCTTGCTTCAGATGCAAGGATAAGTTGAGTCCACGTTACATAGGTCCGTTTTGGATCGTTCGCTAATATTAACGATCAGGCAGTTACTCTTGAGTTGTTTCAAGAGCTCTTTGATGTTCACGAAGCGTTCGTCGTGTGTTGTTGGCATAAGTGCAAGATAGAGGAGAATTAGATTCTGCCTCTGTAAGAGTTGAAAGTTGACGCTTTAAAACGTCTCGTTGAAAAGCCTATCGAAATACTTGGTTTGAAGACCAAGAAGTTGTGATGGAAGATGACGTGAGATCTAAATACCCTCACTTGTTTGTAGACGATTAGATTCCAAGGACGGAATCTTTTAAGGGGGGTAGATTTGTAACATCCTAAAATAGGGCCTAGTAGTAAGTAGTTGTACATTGTGCTTGTTGACTTGTACATTGACTTTAGTCAATGTATTTTGTTGCTAATAGTTGTTAATTGTTGTTTATGTGATCCGGTGGTCGGTTGTCGCTAGTTGGTAACACCTGTTAGTTATGTACTTGGCTTATTTATTTTGATGTAAATTAACAGCCGAGTCAGTTGAACTTTACTAATCTTTTGTAATCGTTATTTATTCCGCTGCCAACTTTTGAGTAAACGTGGTTAAAAAGTTTAAATTGTCGCTAATTTTAAGCTCGTGAAAACCGGTGTTACAGTTTAAGAGAATTAAAATATGTAATTCTCTATATATACGGCATGGATAAGAAGACTCCAGAATCAAGAGGGAAGATTGATGACTAAAGATAGAAGATTCAAGATTCAAGATTCTGGGTTATCCGTTAGTTTGTTAGCAGATTAGGATAAGTTCTAGTTTGTTACGATCCGTAGGAACAAGATTATAAATACTTATCTCCTGATAAGTTTAGAGGAATCTAACCTCAATCTAACTCACCATCGTATGTGTTACGAGTCTTGATACACTGTTTGTAAGTTCAACGTGATCAAGAAATTCACAGATTGCCAACATAGTTCATGTGTTCGATCTTCACATTTGTTGTGAAGTTGGTAAGTATTCAATGTGTGAATTAATCCTGTTTAGAGAGTTAGTTTGTATCTATAATCATAAGTTGATTATAGATAACAAGTTTGAGAGATTGAGAGATTTGATTTACATTAGGTGTTTACATATCAAGTGTTGCTTACTTGATAGTCACTGTAATCATCTTCTTATTAATGAATGCATTCGATTTCATGTGGTTTCATTTGCGTAACACTTTTTAATGATTTGTTCAATTTTCCGCAGAAAGTGTATTCAACCCCCCTTTCTACACATTACTTGCTTGTTGATACTCTCACTAAGGGAGCAACAACTGGTATCAGAGCAGGCTGAACTATTCATAAGTTGATGTTCAAGATTCTGAGAAAGTATAATATGTCGACAAGCAACAATTCATCAAACTTTTCTGAGATGGCTGCTAAAGGATGTCCCATATTTGATGGATCTGATTATCCTATGTGGAAATTCAGAGCCATGCTCTTCCTTAAGTCTATTGACATCAGAATATACGATGTCATAACTCGTGCACCAATCATCCCCAAGATTCCTGCTGCTGTCAATGATAAGTCTCCTTACAAGACTGAAAAGGAAGTCAAGAACCCTTTGGCATCCTGGACTGAAGAAGATTGGAAATTACATTCTCTGGATGACAAAGCAAAGAGTGTTCTGGCGAATGACCTGACCAATGAGATCTTGCATACTGTGACTGAGTGTCAATCTGCAAAAGAGATCTGGGATACTTTGAGTATTACATATAAGGGTTTAGGGTTATTGAGAATGGTCAAGCAGCATAAGAAGAATCATCTTAACAGATCTTATGAATGAAACCTTGCCTGATTCGTTGAAAAGAGATCTGGTCAAGCAGCATAAGAAGAATCATCTTAACAGATCTTATGAAAACTCATTTTCTAAGAAGAATGAAACCTTGCCAGATTTGTTTACAAGGTTTTACTGCTTGATTAATGACCTTCTAAGTGTAGGCATTAAAAAGGATGAAGCTGACCTAGTGCTGAAATTTCTGGATGTTCAGACTATCACTGAACAAATGGCTATGCTTGCCAAAAGACTGAGAAGAGTTCAAAGGGGAAAAGGAAGATCTGACAGAGGCAAAGGAAAGAGTTTCTTTGACCCCAAGAAAGCTGTGTGCTACAACTGTCAGAAGAATGGACACATTGCTGCTGAGTTCAGAGTGAAGAAGGGTGAATCAACTTCAGTAGCTGACAAGAATGCTTACAGAGCTAATAAGTACAAGAAGAAATATACTCAGCTCAAGAAAGGAAAGTCTGAAGACAAGTCCAATGCTAAAGGACTTTATGCTAAAACTTGGGATACAGAATCATCTACCTCAGATGATGATGACAAGTGTCTAATGGCTCAAGAAGATGAAGAGTTTGAATTAGACGAAGTTGATTATGGTCTGTTTGAATCAACTTATGAAGCTGACATGAAGGAAGTTGAGGAAAACAACAAACTAAGTGACTGGGATCCTTCCTCCATGTACAAGGTTAGTAATTTCAACTCTTACACCGATGAAAAAAAGGTCTTACATTTGGTTATTTGTTAAACGACTTTAAGACCAGCCCTAAGTCTCTAGCTGACCTCAAAGCTAAAATCACTAAGCTCAAGAATGAGATTAAGGAAAATCAAACTCTCATTACTGCTGCAAAGAATGCACAATGTGATCTTGAATGTCAAAGACACATTAACAAACTTCTGAGTGAAGAACTTCAGGAAGCTAAGGATAAAGCTGACCAACATCAGAAGGTTACTGAATCCTGGTGTAAGTCTTCTAGGATTGCTGAACAGTGCATCAACCAGCAGATCCCTGAACAGGTAAAAGATGTACTTGGAGGTGACTACCAATCCGCAGCTTATGCAACTGATGATAATGAGATAGCAAGTACAGATTCTGAGGAAGATAGACAACTAATTGAGTTTCAGAAGTCAGCCTCAGAAAAGAGACATGATCCAAGCCTCAAATACAATAAGTTTGTAAAGGCAAAGGATCATGGAAATGAGTGTTCAACTTCTAAACAACATAGTAAGTTTGTGCATGATAGATTAGGCACTCAGCCTATTCAAAGAACGTCTGTTATTGAAAGGTTGAATCCAAACCCTTTCAAAAGACTACACTCTCTGTCTAGTTCAGAGAGAAGCTTCAAGAATAGAAAGACAACTGTAACTTAGAGGTCATATCACAATAATGATAAGTCCAAAGTTGTTGAAACTGGTAAGTCCAAAGAACTCAACAGTGGTAAGTCCAAAGCTGTTGAAACTGGTAAGTCCAGAAAACATGACAATGGTAAGTCCAAAGTGAATGAAAAGAAGTTTGTTAGTCAAACTTCTGATAAAAAAGATAATAAACCTAGACATGACAAATGTAAGTCCAAAGTTAATTAGCATCAGGTGAATCAGCTTGCAAAGAAAGTTGAGAAATTATCCACAAACTATAATCCTAAAACTGAGAGCAAGTTCTCAAAAGGATTATTTGATAACCTACCTCCTGTAGTCATTGGTAGAAGGAAGTGCTACAAGTGTGGAGCTAGAGGACATGAGGCCAAGGACTGTGATAGTGAAACCTTAAGGCCTGAAAAGGAACAAGCTGATCAGCCTACACAGGACTCAACACCTGCTCAAGCTGACAAGTCATCTCCACAAGATGAAACGGCTAAGTGCTCATCATCTGGACCTTACTACAAAGAGGGTTCCCAAACAAAACTAATATGTTTAGTTTTTTTTTCATGTGCAGGGTTCAAGTAAATGGTACTTGGACAGTGGATGCTCAGGCACATGACAGGATGGAAAGGATTTCTAAGTGAATTCCAGGAAGATGAAGGTCCTAAAGTAACATTTGGTGATAACCATGGAAGAACTAAAGGATATGGGAAGATGCATGCTGGCAAGGTGACTTTCCAGAAGGTTGCATATGTTAAAGGTCTTAAACACAATCTGATAAGTATCAGTCACTTGTGTGACGAAGACAATGTTGTTACTTTTAGGAAGAAAGCAGGGACAATATGCAATTCAAAGGGTAAGCCAGTGCTAATAGCAAAGAGAGAAAGATATGTGTATCTACTTGATCTTAATTCTGCTGATCCCAATACTGAAACTTGCTTATATTCCCAATATGTTCCTAAGCTGAGTTGGTTGTGGCACAAAAGGTTGTCAAAATTTCATGAATATTAATATGCTATCCAACAAAGAGTTAGTCTCTGGATTGCCAAAGATCACATTTGTGAAAGACAAATTGTGCTTAGCTTGTGAGCAAGGGAAACATCACAAAGGGTAATTCAAGTCAAAGTAAAATTTTCAATAACAGACCCAATGCATATGTTGCATATGGATCTGTTTGGACCCATAAGTACTCCAAGCCTAAGTGGCAAGAAGTACACCCTGGTGATAGTAGACGAGTTCTCTAGATTGACCTGGGTAATATTTCTTAAAGCCAAAAGTGAAGCTGCCCTAGAGATAATAAGTTTTATCAAATAGGAAGAGTTGCAAAAAGGTAAGTCTGTTAAGCAACTCAGAAGTGATCATGGGACTGAGTTTAGAAACTCAACCCTAGAAGGCTTTTGTGAATAAAAAGGAATATTACAAAATTTCTCCTTAGTTAGAACTCCTCAACAAAATGGAGTTGCTGAAAGGAGAAATATAATCTTAATTGAGGCTGCTAGAAAAATGCTGTGTGAGGCAGGATTGAAACTCTATTTTTAGGATGAAGCTGTCAGTACAACATGTTATACCCAAAATAGATCAATCATAGTCAAAAGACATGGCAAAACTGCATATGAAATGTATAAATCAAGAAAGCCCAATATAGGTTACTTTCATGTCTTTGGTTCAAAATGCTATGTGTTGAATCAAAGAGATCAGCTCCATAAGTTGGAACCTAAAGCTGATCCTAGAATTTTTGTTGGTTATTCCTCAATCTCCAAGTCTTACAGAGTGTATAACTCAAGGAGAAAAGCTATAGAAGACTAATTCATGTCTCATTTAATGAAGACAGTATTGATCAAGATGACTCAGTCAGTCTGAGTGAGCTTGAAAAGCCTGAGGAAACCAACATGTCAAATCCAATGTATGTCATAGATGATGACAGTGATGATGATGTAGGTACATCTAAGAGATCATCACAAGCTCCAAAGGACTCTCAAGCTGAGAAAGATGATGAGTTCATTAATCCCTTTGGAGAAAATACTACTCAGACTGAAGATTTTAAATCAACAGTTTGATGACAATGCTGTAATTGAGACTGAGGATGTTAGTTCACCTCAGAGTCCTCAATATCACTCAAGTCCAGAACAACAATCTTCTACTACAACATTTAAGTTCCTCAAAGATCATCCTCAAGATCAAGTGAATGGTAATATTCAAGAAAGAGTGATTACCAGGTCTAAGGCAACAGCAAACTATGCTGCTTACTTTGGTTCCCTATCTCAAATGGAACCAAAGAAGACTAAAGAAGCCTTAAAGGATGAGGACTGGATTGAAGCTATGCAAGAGGAACTAAATGATTTTGAGAGAAACAATGTATGGAGTCTTATCCCAGCCCCAAAAGATCATACAATTATAGGCACTAAGTGGGTCTATGGAAAGAAGATGGACAAGGATGGAGTGATTGTTAGGAACAAAGCCAGGCTGGTAGCACAAGGGTATAAACAAGAAGAAGGAATAGATTATGATGAGACATTTGCCCTTGTTGCTATAATTAAAGCCATTAGGTTGTTCTTAGCTTATGCAGCATATAAAGACTTCAGTCTATCAAATGGATGTGAAAAGTGCTTTCCTAAATGGAAAATTTCAGGAGGAAGTCTATGTGAAACAACCTCCTTGCTTTGTACGTTCAAAGTACCCACATCATGTCTATAAGTTAGACAAGGCTTTGTATGGACTTAAACAAGGTCCAAGAGCTTGGTATGATACACTATCCGAATATCCACTATCAATAGACTTTACCAGAGGTAGTATTGATAAAACACTCTTCATTAAAAAGAGTAGAGGACAGGTGATTCTTGTACAGATCTATGTGTATTACATTATCTTTGGTTCTACAAATGAACCTCTATGTGAATGGTTCTCCAAAGTTATGTCAAAAAGTTACAAGATGAGTATGATGGGTGAAATGACATATTTCCTGCGCTTGCAGATTCAATAAAAGACTGATGGAATTTTCATTAATATAAGTAAGTCTGTTCTTGATTTGATAAAGAAATATGGTCTTGATTCTAGTTTAACCATGTAAACACCCATGTCACCGGCTGTCAAGCTGAGCAAGGACTCAGATGGAAAGTTTGTATGTCAGTCTACTTATGGAGGAATGATAGGTTCATTACTCTATTTGACAGCTAGTAGACCTGATATAATGTTTGCTACATGTGTTTGTGCAAGATATCAGGCATATCCTAAGGAATCACATCTTCAAGCTGTGAAAAGGATCTTTAGGTAGCTTAAAGGTACAACAAATCTATGTCTTTGGTATCCAAAGGACTCTGGATTTGAGTTAGTTGGATTTTCAGATGCTGACTATGCCCGGTGCAAGTTAGATAGAAAATCAACAACAGGAGGATGTCAAATGCTTGGAGGGAAGTTAGTAAGCTGGACTAGTAAGAAACAGAACTCCGTGGCTACCTCAACTGCTGAAGTTGAGTATGTTGCTGCAGGAAGCTGTTGTGCTCAAATCCTGTGGATGCAACATCAGCTTCAAGACTTTGGTATGAATTTCAGGAAAACTACTATTTTCTGCGATAACCAAAGTGCAATAGCTATCACATATAATCTAGTCTTCCACTTAAGAACAAAGCATATAGAAATTAGACATCACTTCATAAGAGACATCGTGGAAAAAGGTAAAGTTGATATAAATTTTATCTCCACAGAAGATCAATTAGCAGATATCTTTACCAAACCTCTTGATGAGAAAAGGTTTTCCTATCTGCTAATTAAATTAGGTATGCTCAACCCCTAGATAAATTTCTAAATCTGAGTTTCAGCTTGCCAAAGACTATGTGTCTTAAGCTGATCGTACATTTTATAGATATGTATTCATAAACTATTCACTTGTTCAAGCTGAGTGATAAGTTCACACGTTTGGTCAGTTCCAAACATGTTTTAACTGCTAAGTGTGGTTAAAATATCAATTTGAGTTAGTCTCAAATATAAATGACTAAGTGTCATTGATTCTGAGTTGTGTGCTCCACTCAAGCTGACTGTCAATCTCAAGCTGAGTGCTCAAATCAAGCTGAGTGCTTGACTCACCCTGAGTGATAAGTTTACTCAACTTGGTATGTCCAAACCATGTTTTAATTACTATGTGTTATTAATTCATGAGACATTATGTTTGAGTCAGTCTCAAATTACGTTTTATACCGATTATGTATTGGTGTAATGCAACAGTGTAAATAATATTTTTGTAAGTCAAGAGTGTTATTTTACAAACTTATCCGTTGGGATATGATATGTTTCATCTCGATTACTGTTATATCTATCTGTAAGTTAGTTAGAGTAACAGATAAATAAGGACTTCCAACGGCAACTTTTCTATTTCCTCAAAAAGGTATATATATCGTTTGTAACCGAAATTCAGAAGTTTACGCTTACTAAACTTCTGATATACTTAATATACCTTCTAAAAACACCTCTTTGCTTAGTGCAATCTGTTGCTCAATCGAACTTGAAACCCTAATAGCTCAGTGCGAATTGTGTATTTGCTCAGTGCGAATTGTGTATTTTCTCAGTGTGAATTGAAATCAGTACGATGGACGGAATCATTCTAAATCTCATTGATATAATGGTAAGGGGTACCGCCTTCAAGAACAACGAAGTTTCGTTGATTAAAATTAACCATCAACGAGCTTTCTAGCCATCCCTGAGCGTAAAAGGAACAGGGGTTATGAGGCGTGGGTGGATTTTATCCGCAAATGCCCACTCGCATTCGTTTTTACTAGAGCACCAATTCATGTTGTTCCTCAGCACCTACTGGTGTTCTAGTATACATGTGTCTGTGACCAGGACAGAGGCGAAATCAGAGGTACCGTGCTAAATGGGGAGAGAATAGTGGTACTCACAGTTCAATGGCTAAGGGAGATTCTCCAACTCCCTCAAAATGATGTGTTCGAGCCTTCTATGACAAGGCAGGTGGCAAGGTCAGTCTTACCCAGAATGGGTCACCCACAAAAAGAGGGTGTAATTAAAAAGGTCACCTTTCCAACCGGATGGGGATTCATGGTTTCAATAGTGATTTGTCCACTTGGGACCAAGGTTGGAGGATTGGACCAGGTCAACGACTTCGAGATGCAGCTGCTCTACAACATTTACTTTGCACGAAATCTGGATTTTGCACTGCTTATCTTCAACGAACTCAAGGTCCAAGTGATGAAGACCACAAGGGATCTTCATGTGCCTTTTATAAGGTATTTGTCCTTAGCATTTGAAGCTGAGCTAGGGACTGAACTGTATGAAGATGGTCAGGATATGTTCCTCACACCAGCACTCAGCTTAAAGATGTTCAACAACGACATCTTTCCAGAGCAAGAAGGCCTCAGTGAGCCTATGCAATGGATTGCTGAGAGAGCTTATCAGAAAGTGGAGCTGAGGGGTCTACTCAAGGGGGAGCAGCTCAAGCTGATCAAGAGGCTCAAGACGAGCCATCAAATATTGAAGGTGCACCAGCTATGACTTCTCCACTTTATTCTTCTTCTTACTTTTCTCCATCTTCATTTGGAGATAAGCCTGTGGTAAGCGCAACCCGGTCTAACCCATCTCCTCCACCTTCTTTCCATCATAAAATCCAATCTGAAGCCAACCTTGGTGTGCCCACTACTACCAAGGAAGATATCCAAACCTATATTCGCAAAACTGCCAAGGGTGGTGCCACAACTAAAGGTACCACTGGAGCTGAAATCACACTGATTCCTCCACCGGCAGGAGTTGAGGGGGAGACACCTAATCTTTAGGGGCCAAGCTCAAGGCTCATTAAAACCCTTAAGCTAAGCCAGGGTATGGTGTCTACTCAGCCCACACTTTCTAGAGCCATGTGAGAGCCTGTTGCTGTGCCTAAGTAGACACACTCAGGTAACATTGAAGATCTGACAAATCACCAAATAAACCAACCACCAACCCACTCTCATCACATCTTGAGCCCAACTACTTCTCTTCACTTCTCACACTCTCCTACATGACCTGCCAATGATTCACCTAAATACGAAGGTGAGTTACAGGGTCCAACTTCTTGTGCACATGATTTTGAGGGTATACAACAACCCTTCGATGATGCACCCAAACACTCTTCTAAGGACCTTGACTCTTTCACTTCAGAGGAACAACACTTTGAGTTCAAGGACAAAAGTCAGTCTCCTCAGAATGAAACTGCCTCCTCAGGCATTCAAGAGCTAAAGACATACATTGCAGCTCAGTTTGGGTTGTTTCACCTCAAGCAAAAGAAGAACAAACGCCAAATCTATCAGAGGCTTGAAAAGCTGACCAATGATGTCAAAGAAATTGCCTCTGCAGTTGCTCCTCTACAACAAAGACAGACTTCAAACCCTATTGATGATGACAAAAAGGGGGAGAAGGTTCAAGCTGAAGCTGACGCTGAGTTAGTTCAAGCTGAGGTTGAGGCTTTGCTAGTGCTAGCCAAAGGAGCAGAAAGGCAAGCTGAGATTGAGGGGGAGTTAGAGGGATCTGCAGCTAAAAGAAGAAAAGTGGTAGAATCTAAATCTGAAGATGACAGTGTCTCCGAAACTAAAGAAGAGAAAGCTACAAGATTAATGATTGAAATGCTCGAGCAAGAGGAAGTTGATGAGCTTGGGATATCTATTAATGAGTTGAAAAAGAGAAAAGAAAAAGAAGTAAGGGACCAAGAAAGAGAAAAAGAGAGAAAAGCTTTAGCTGAAGCTGAAGCTGACTATTCTGGTCCAAGGCCTGATCCAATCCCATATACAGATGCAGACATGCAGCAATGCTACTTAGAAGAAGCACCAGCAAGGAAATCAAAAGCATGACTCTAAGCAGAGTAAATGGAGCCGTCATTCCCACCTTCCAATTCGATGATAAGTCAACATTGGGAATGGACCTGAGGTATGTTCATAGGATGGGCTACATTGAGTGGAAAATAATAATAATGATGCTCAAGAAATTCAAAAGGAGTCAAATCAAGCAAGAGATTACAACTGAAGTCTCCAAGCTGATTTCTAGAGCTGAGGAGCTGAGATGTGTTCCAGTTCCTGGTCTGCAATGGGAGAGCTTATTTAAGATACCTGAAGGTGTGACATGTAATGAAAATCAAGTTACAGACACCAGTCCAGGGATTTATGTTTAAGGATCAGGCAGGCAATCCTAGCTTCATTAAGCTTTCAGAGATATGCTATTTGAAGGCTAAGGATGCCTTAAGAATAAGGAGTTGTTGTGGTGATGATAGCACAAATCACTTTGTGAGATACAAGCTGAATAAGATCATCCGCATGCAATAAAAGGAACTCAGGGGAGATGCAGAAGCTGAAATGGTATTAGAAGAAATCAACAGAGAAATTATACTTTGGGAAGTTCAAGAGATAAGTTTTGTAATAGATTAGTTCTATTTGTAATTATTAGATTAGTTCTAATAATATGTAAGCGCTAAGTGTGCATGATCTAAGTGATCAAATTTTGTATTCTAATATATTCAATTTAATGAATACAAGTATTAGTTTGATATGTTCAAATGTTTATGATATGTTCATATATATTAGTCTGATTAGTTCAGCTTGAATGAACAATTTGATTAGTTCGTGTTCATTGTTATGTTTTATTGGTATGTTCAACTTAAAATTGATAAGTTTAATTAAAATTGATAAGGTTAATTAATATTTGATTAGTTCAAAAATAATATCTTAGTACGTTTAAGATTTGAAACATAATTCTGTTCAACAAACTTAAGAACTGTTTGATTGATTTGTCATCATCAAATTGGGGGAGTTTGTTGGTCAAATGATCTTATCAGTTGAGATTTGATGAGACAAAGTTAAGTTTGTAAGATATGTTCTAAATACAACTTAAACTGAATTATGAAGCTTAATCTGACTAAGCACGTGTAGTGTTTCAGACTGAGCATAAGCTGAGTATAAGCTGAGCATATAGTTGATCAGCTTAGACTATATCTATGTTAGTTTATCAATATGTTTGAGAAGCTGTGTGTGCCACCTAAGGTATAGGTTGAGTATTCAGCTTGATGCGTTTCGAGCTGAGTGACTCAACTTCTAGACAGAGTCAGATCAACAGAGTTTCTAAGTAAGTTATAGCTAACTCTTATGATTTCTAAGGATGAGTTAGTCATTATACATGTTAGTACATGTTTTATTTCGAGTTTGTTCTCGAAGGACTCAACTTGATGAGTTTCAAGCTGAGTGACTCAGCCTGACAAAATAAGTCTGTTTAAGAGAATTTAAATATGTAATTCTCTATATCTAAGGCATGAATAAGAAGACTCCAGAATCAAGATTGAAGATTGAAGACCCAAGATAGAAGATTCAAAATTCAAGATTCCGGGTTATCAGTTAGTTTGTTAGCAGATTAGGATAAGTTCTAGTTTGTTAGGATCCGTAGGAACAAGATTATAAATACTTATCTCCTGATAAGTTTAGAGGAATTTCATCTCAACCTAACCTCACCATCGTATGTGTTACGAGTCTTGATACACTGTTAGTAAGTTCAACGTGATCAAGAAATTCACAGATTGCCAACATAGTTCGTGTGTTAGATCTTCACGTTTGTTGTGAAGTTGGTAAGTATTCAATCTGTGAATAAATCCTGTTTAGAGAGTTAGTTTGTATCTATAATCAAAGGTTGATTATAGATAGCAAGTTTGGGATATTAAGAGATTTGATTTACATTAGGTGTTTACATATCAAGTGTTACTTACTTGATAGTCACTGTAATCATATTCTTATTAATGAAATCATTCGATTTCATGTGGTTTGATTTGTGTAACACTTTTTATTGATTTGTTCAATTTTGCGCATAAAGTGTCTTCAACCCCTCCTTCTACATATTACTTGCTTGTTGATAGTCTCACCAAGGGACCAACACTTGGATTTTATTATCTAAAACTCTACGACGTCTAAGAGTCATGTCACTTAGATACGATTAGTAACGTGACATATATAAAACTGCTATGGTCTGACCGGGGCGGTGAATATCTGAGTCAAGAGTTTGACGAACATCTAAAGGAGTGTGGAATTGTTTCACACCTCACGCCTCCGTATACGTCACAGTGGAATGGTGTATCAGAAAGGATGAATAGAACCTTGCTTGCCATGGTTCGTTCTATGATGAGTCGAACTAGTTTACCAATGTCGTTATGGGGACACGCACTCGAAATGGATGCTTTTATGGATCAGGAAAAAGCTCAAAATGTGTTTCGTGAAGATTTGGGGTTGTGAGGTGTTCGTTAAACGACCGTTATCGGATAAACTCAAACCCAAATCTGATAAATGTATCTTCGTGGATTATCCTAATGAAACCTTAGGATACTATTTCTATAATCCGGATGAGAACAAAGTCTTTGTTGCTCGGTCAGGGAGTTTTCTGGAGGATAAGTTTCTAAATTCAGAAACGACAAGAAAATAAATAAATCTTCAAGAAATTGAAGAATGAGAAAGTATACCTCTGCCATTTGTGGAACCAGTCATTCAAGAAAGAATTTTTGAAACCCAACCCGAGTCTGTGGTCGAGGAGGAAGTGGAAGCACAAGACCTTCACAGGTCCAATAAGATTCGGACTGAGCTAAATAGATATATTGGATTTCTAATTGCTCAAGAAGAAGGGGATATTCATGAACCTAAATACTACAGGGACGCTGTTTTAGGCCCTGAGTCTGACAAAAGGCTAGATTCCATGAAGGTAGAGATGCAATCCATATATGGCAACTAAGTTTGAGAGTTAGTAGATTTGCCACAACACAGTAAAGCTGTTGGATTCAAGTGGGTCTTCACATGGAAGGTCATGTGCATACTTTGAAAGCAAGGCTTGTTGCGAAAGATTACACTGAAACTCATGGCATTGACTATGATGAAACCTTCTCGCCAGTAGCTATGCTTAAGTCTGTTAGGATTCTTATGGTAATATATGCATACTTTAATTATGAGATATGGCAAATGGATGTGAAAACCGCTTTCCTTAACGGGAAACTAACAGAAGATGTGTATATGGCACAACCAGATGGTTTTGAGGATTCCAAGAATCCAGAAAAGTTATGCAAGTTGCTGAAATCCATTTATGGATTAAAGCAATCATCTAGAAGCAGGAACTTGCACTTTGATGAGGGCATCAAAGAGTTTGGTTTTACCAAAAGCGAGTTTGAGTCCTATGTTTACACGAAGTTCAGTGGGGGCGTAGCAATCTTCGTGGTCCTGTATGTGGATGACATACTGATCATAGGAAACCACATACTAGCATTACAAGAAGTAAAATCCTCGTTAGGTAAGTGTTTCCAAATGAAGGAACGAGGAGAGGCCGCATGCATACTTGGTATAAAGATCTATATAGATAGATCTAGGCGGCTGATCGGACTTAGTCAGAATACATACATCGATAAAGTGTTAAAACGCTTTAAAAGGGTAGAATCCAAGAAATGATTCATTCCAATGAGATCTGGTATACCCTTGAGCAAGTCTCAATGTCCTACTTCTCCAGCAGAGCATAAGAGGATGAAATCGGTTCCTTATGCTTTGGCAGTAGGATTGATTATGTATGTCATGTTATGTACTAGGCCCGATGTTGCTTACTCCAAAAGCCTTACAAGTAGATATCAACAAGATTCAGGTGAAGCCCATTTGATGGCTGTCCAGAACTTTCTCAAATATTTGAGAAGGACAAAGGAAATGTTCTTGGTCTTTGGAGGAAGCACAAATGAAAACAGTGTAACTGGTTACACAGATGCATGCTTTCAGACAGACAAAGTTGACTTTAAGTCACAGTCTGGGTTTATCTTTACTCTAAACGGAGGAGCAATATCTTAGAAAAGCCAAAAGCAAGATACGATAGTAGATTCAACTACAGAGGCTGAGTACATTGCACCAAATGATGCGGCAAATGAAGCAGTTAGGCTGAGGAATTTTATCTCGGATCTTAGAGTTGTTGCCAGTATCTCTAGACCAATTGATATATTTTGTGATAATATGGGAGCTTTAGCGCAAGCAAAAGAACCAAGAGATCACCGGCGGACCAGACACGTACTTAGAAAGTATCACATCATCCGAGAGATCATCGAAAGAGGAGATGTGAGGATATGCAAGATACCAACAGATAACAACATAGCTGATCCGTTGACTAAAGAGCTTGCTAGAGACAAGCACGAGATACATGCTAGTTCTATTGGAATGTAGTACATAGGACCTAGCAGCGAGTTTCAGTGATTGATTAAATGTATGAAATGAATTTTAACACTTATGATTATGTATTAAACATTTCCGCGTGATGAAAAAAGAAGGTTTAATTTAATTTTTTAAATTTCTCCATTTTTGGCATATTTATTTATCCATGATATACGAGTCTTGTTTTTTTAAAATTACTCCGCAGCTAGTTGATGAAGTGAGAGCCACATCAGGGAGATACTAACGCTATTATAAATAATTGATGGGTTATTCATATAAAGAATAACACCACAAGTTTTGTGGTCAAGTATTTATAAATATTTGTCAGAGGAACAAATATTGGAGGTTATCCGTATTAGACTAACTTCATGGAGCCTTTTTTTACATGAGTTAGCTGATTGGTTGTCCTTAGACCTGAGATGCTTGATTTGGGGGACGAGGACTTCTGTACATTGAAATGTTCTAACGTTACTCTGTAACAGGGTAACTATAACAGTCGTATCTGGGTGCAGCGGAAGACGTGTGCTCAAATGCAAGCAGTCGAGATGTTTGCACCTTCTCTTAAAATAGAGGAGATATTCCAGAGCCCCTTGACGATTAAGAATAAATGAAATGCATGGCCACGCTCGGATATAAAAGATGGACATCATCCGGTAACTCTCTGACAGTAGTTAGTCGAGATCAGAAGTCAAGAAATATAATCGGGATTTTTCAGAATAGATCACGTGATCCATGTCTGAAATCCACATTATGGAATATTGTGATGCAAAAGAAAATGCCAGCTAATCCAAGAAGGCGATTACAGAATCTCTGGACATAAGAGAATTTATAGTCATAGTTAACCTAAGTATCTGGCAGGAGACCTCCTTAGGCTCATGATGTACAAGGGAGTGTAACTATCATGCACAAGTGGGAGTCTGATGAATTGTATGCAGGGACAGTGTACACGTGTCATCATACCCGGCCACTATAAGTCACTAAATGTACAGACAGCTGCACATCCAACTTTGAACCAAGAAACATTATCTTTTGTGTACGGTGATAATTAATAGTTAATTAATTATCCAGTATTTAAGAAATGGATGTTTATTATTTAATAGAGAAATTAAATATTAGTTGAATATTTAATTAATATGTTTTTGGTTGATGAAATATTAATTAATAGTTAATTAATTAATATTAGCCAAATTGAAGTGTTTGTTTAGTCAAAAGATCAAAGCTATTGATCATGGACCGGGCTTGTGGGCTTAAAGGCCTTAATCATTTGTTTATGTATAAATAAAGGTTTAACCCTTAAAAATTAGGTTAACACAATACATTAATCCATAAGAAAGGACTAAACACTCTATCCCCTCTCTTTCTAAAGTCGGCGTCCAAAAACCATAACACCACCACCTCCGGTGGTGGTCGACAGCGACAGCCGGCAGTCGATGGTTGGTGGCGGTTTGCCCCTTTACGGCGGTAGTCTTTGGCGGACATCACCACAAGGCCGATAACCACCTTTGTGGTGTTTAGTCATCGGCTAATATCCCTTTAAGGGTTCTTGGCGGCGGCGGTATAACATGGTACACACACGAGACGCGTTTGATTAATTATGGTATTATTTGTATTGGCGGTCTAGCAGCTAGTTCAAGGGTGCAGTAGCTGTGTATCCCCCTATAGCAGTCCAAGGGTACAATTTATATACTTTATTAACTGTTATATATCTGTTATATATTTAAATATATGTTTAATATAATTAAGTATTGTTTTCCCTGTTCCCCTACTTGATCCAGTTGTGATATTGGGATAGGATTTAAGTTTATTTTCTGCTATGCATTTGTACCACGTAAATCCTAACAGTTGGGATATTCCCATTGACACACACGAGTTGGTACCACTGCCGGCGAGGCATAGGCCTATTGGGTCTCACGCTAAGTATTGATTCCGGCAACACCTTGAACGAGAGAGAGGAAAAATCCAAAACTGGGGTTTTGGTGGGCTAGACACGACCAAGCCTCTTGTTGGCATAAGCGTGCCTCACGGCCTAGCATGAGCCCAAGGCCGCGTACCTTGAGCATACCCCTTTAAGCTGGCACAAGCGTGTCGCATGAACGTAAGTCCGTTCCTAGTGGCTTGGCACAAGCCCAAGTCCGGCGTGACTTGGGTGTGCCCGGTTAAGCAGGCACAGGCGTGCCTTGTAAAGTAACAGCCTTTTAATTAGTCTTTTAAGACTAGATTAATGAGGTGTTAATGGCCATTGATTTCAGGTCAGTTATGGACATTAAAAGGCTGTGATGTATGGTCTATAAGTTGTCTTTTGAGCCTAAAGAGTCATTGTTAGCCACTGGAAGTCCATGACACATATCTCACTCAAATTGCACACGTGGAAGAACAAGAACTTGGCTTTTGAACTTCAAGTTGATGTATGATCAAGGTGGTGCTCTTGGCGGCGTCCAAGCTTGCTAACACTCGGGACCTAGAACTCTTGGTGTGGATACTGGTAGAGGGACACCATTTTGTGTTCTTGCATCCAATCATTCATCATCAAATTAATAAAGGAGAGAAACTGCATGTTGGTACATTTCTATCTTTATTGTTAATACTTTTAGTTGCATTGTTTCATGTTTAGAGCTTGGTCCATTGGAAAATATTGGTTGGCATGATTATTTAGAAAAATTGTTTATACACGTTTTTACTTTCATTGCGTTTCTAGATGCCACTGGTGGCCAATAGTGGTATCAGAGTCATCTCTAACATGGCTTTGCACTATATGGTTTGAAAACTGGAAAATTCTGTCAAAACTGGATCTCCGGCGATCGGGCACGACCATACCTCTTGGAGGCACGGGGTATGCCAGCGGCTGGGTACGGCCGTTCGTGTGGGGGTACGTGCCGTGCTGGAAGAATTGTTATAAAATTGGTTTTTAGGGTTTTAGACAAACGATGGGCACACCCGTACCCTTCATGGGGCACGGCCGTGCCTCTGGCTTTCTCGACCATAATCTGTAAAAATTTAAAACAAATTAATTTTTGATCATAAATTCCAGTTTTGTCAATTTTGAATCAGTCTTGGATCTAATTATAATCCCACTATATTTTGGTTCCTATACTTATATGTTTTGTATGGCTTGGCATGAAGTGCATAAAAACATATACTTATAGGACTATATATGAATATGTGATTTTAAACATGATCTTAGAATCACTAATGCATATGTCCTAGGATTTTCTTGGTGCCTTCAGTGATTTTTGACAATATTGATCAAAATATATGTTTGACATGGTTTTGTGTGTCACACCATGTATTTGTCTTGGTTGTGCTTGCTTTACTTGTTCGGTAACATTATATGCCTTAGACCTAAGTGTTGTGGTGTTTGGTGTGTTATGGTTTTTTTTTGGTTTTGGTTTGCGTGCCGTAATGTTCTAATTTAATTATTATTTGGTGTGGCTTGCATGCCGTATATTTATTTCTTGTACATGTATAGTACCATAGGATTGTGGCATGCGCGCAACTTTATTCTTCTATATATTTGTAAAATAGTATAGAAGTGTCAGGATCGAATATTGCTTAATATCAAATAACAAGAATTATCTTTTGAAATAAAATCAGAGTTGTTAAAAAGACAATCTATAGTTTTGATCACAATCAATTAAAAAGTTGCGGAATCACACTTAATTGATTATAAAGGTTTGAACACAAAACAATTCAATCAATAAACACAAAGTAATACTGCCAAAACGATGTTTATTGATAACCAATCGATGATTACAATATTCAACTACACCTCCAATCTAACTTATTATGTTAGATGAAGAACACAATTCGTTCTTAGGTTTCAAAAGAAACTTAGAGGTTAAAACACTTTTCTGAATGTAAATAACAATACGAATAAGTGCGCAACAAACAAAATCAAGAAGTGCTTCTGAGATGATATGCTATTCCAAATATTTATAGACTCTTGATCCTCCTTGATAAGTTGACAGTTAGGTAATCTTCTATCTTCTGAGATAATCTTGATATTCTTCGAACTTTGATAAAGATATACTTCAAATTCAAGAAGATAGCATTTTCCATAAATAGCTCAACCGAAACTGTTTGTTGAATAAAGCAGTTTTGGTCTTCTTCTAACAGTCTTCTCTTCAAGGCCTTCTAACAGTTGTAAACTTTGTACCAACAGTTCTGATCTCTTGGACTAACTGTTGTAATGCTTACAGCAACTGTTAGTTACAACTGTCTTCGTATTACAGCTAACAGTCCTTGACTGTTTTATCAGAATCCTTCTAACAGTTTTGAACTGTTTTCACAATGTCCATTAACAGTTTTAACTTTGCATCTTCAACAGTTTCAATGCCTTAGCCAATTCCCAACAATCTCCCCTAACTTAAAGAATTTGAACAATGTCTTTAAGTTCTTCGAGTCATAGGGTTCAACCTTAGATGAATTTAGCATATGCAAAGAATGACTTCTATTATTAAGCATAGTCAACTGTTTCAATCAAAATTGAAAGAAAATTACACAGACTTGAAACATTCCAGTCTTTCTTTTATTCTCTTAAGCAGATCATCCTTTATTCTATCAGATCCATAGAATTTGGCCTTTGACATGTATTGAAGCTTTACTTTACTGTGATCTACAAACTCTAAATCAAACCATTGAGTCTGAGAATTTGCCATAACCATGTGATACACTCTAGATTTAGCATACACCTTTATTGAAATTATTGGAAAAGCCTCATCAGTAATCAAAACTGGTATTATCTCTTTTGGACTGCATATACTCGCAAGATGCCTCATCAAAACTCTAATCTCAATCTCCACAGCATCTGCATAATGACTAATTCCATAAACATACATATCTTGTAGATCTCTTCTAGTCAAATTGTTCACCAATTGAAAGAAATTTGAATAACTCTCTATTGGCTGGATTTCTCTCACAATTGTGACTCCTTTCTTACCAGTATCATACCTTAAAACTTCAAATCTCCATTCTTTTATATAAGACTTCTGACCAAACTGTTCTTTCTCAAATTTGACAATCCTTTTCCTCTATCTGTTTAGTGAACTCATCAGCCAGCTTCTTTGCTAGCTCAAAATCTGTCTGCTCTTGTTCTTGAAGTTCAGCTGACAACCTCTGAGCTACCTCAAAATCTCTTACTTCTTGCTGTTCTTTGGTTAATTTGAGCTTTGGTAGTTCAACAACTATCTCCTTTCCTTTTCCTTGTATAACTTGCAGTTGCTTTTCACCAGTTCTCTTAGAAATACTAATCCCTTTGAATCCAGGCTTTGGCTTAAGTGGCTTAAGCTTTGCAGATTTTCCATCTAGCCAACCATCCTCAATCTTCTGTCTCATCTGATTGACACTGCAGATTAGCATTTCACTTCCCATTTTCACCAGATAATCTTGTTTAACCTTTGGCCATGATCTATAAACCTCTGTTGAAGGGTAATCACCAGACAAAATCATCGTATTGATCAGCACTCTGTCCACCGCTGATAGTTTCTCCTCAACTGTTGATTCACTAGGTGCAACTGTTAGTTCATCCGCTGCAACTGTTTGTTCTGAAACTTCAATAACTATTGGTAATGAACTCCCCCCCTTTTTGATTGGAACAGTTGAAGGGGGTCTTGCAGCAGCTGTCAACTGTTGTAGTACTTGATCGTGTAGCTTTATTACCTCATTAGCGAGTTTCAAACTGTTGGTCAAAACCTGGATTTGATGATCCTGCTGAAATATCCTTTTATTCTGTAATGAAAACTTCTTCTTCATTTGAATATAGGCCATAAAGAATGGTGCAAAATTTGGATCCGTCAATGCTTTTTGTTTCATACTGGGCTCAATGTCAGACAGTGTTGCCACTGTTAACATGTCATTGACTGATACAACTGGTGGTTTACTCAAAAGAGATTCCACACCAGTACCCCTTCGTTCTTGGTACTGGGGATTTCCAGAAGCTGTTTCACCAGCCTATGTTGCCGTAGTTGAGGTCTTAATGATGTTGACACTGTTATGTTCACCCCTTGCGAATGAAACAGTAGTGTCAGCCTCAAAAACCACATGATCACCCTCTGATGGAGTGATCACCTCCTCATTGTGCCTGGGAGACAGCACGAATGGTTCCCTTTCGATATTCCGCACAGGTGAATGCACCTGTGCAGGGCTAACAGTTTGGGTATCAGAAACTGTTGTGGAAGGAGCACTAACAGTTCTCTTTCGTTTGCTAAAAGTTTTTATAGTAGGGGCTATTGTTGTAGCTTGTAACAAGGTAACAGATTGAGATAGTTGAGTATCGTGAGCTGGGGTTTCCAAAGTTGTGGGTGTAGCAATGATAGGGGCCTCATGCTCAACTCTGGCAGCTCTGTTTCTTGACAGAAACTCCACCATTGCAGAGAGTGGTGGAGTTATGGCACCGGAAAAGTTCTTGCCATTTATCAACAGTTTACTCAATGTAGAGACCACATGAGCAGAGGGAATCAGAACCCTCTTGTGCTTTTTGAGATTTGGCATCCAAGAGTTTAGCAAAACTTGCACAAATCTGGGGTACATCAAAAAGAGACCATATTTGGTCCCAAGATGCTTTACCATACCATTAAATATCAGTTTAGAAAAGTTAAAGCATCTATTGTTTGCTAGACAGATGAGTGCAAGAGCAATGTTGCTCCCAAACTCATTCCAGCCTGTTCTCTTAGAGCTAATGCACTGCTGGAGAGTATGGATCATGAACTTCCAGTGTGAGCAAAATTGCCCTTTGTAGAAGGTACCCTTTCCCTTAGGGCCCTCATACCCAAGTTTAACTAACTCGGCATGCAAAAACTCTAGTGAGACAGAGTCAGAATACTCACCATTACTATCATTGAGTTGAAGATAGTGGCGGATGGTATCCTCAGAGATGGAAACAGCCAAACCATCAACCGTTGAATCAATCCATTGTACTCCATCAGTTTCCCGGAGTGTATCATTTCTCCAAAAGTTGTCAATATGAGAAGTGTAGATGGTTGGATTTATGGTGAGAGCAGTGTTGAGAGTTGACATTGAGAGGTAATCAATCATGTCATGGAAAGCAGTCAGGTTATCAGGTTTAGCAAGATATGCGAGCATATTGTGTTCTTTCACAAAAGGAAGGGGAGCCATTGCAAGTCGAAAGCAAAATTCTAGGGTTTGCGTATAATCGAAGTTCAGAAAGCGTGAATGAACTTGTGAGGAGGGAATGCCTTATATATGTTTCGAATATTAAATGCAATTCAAACATCCTCAGTTGCTGCAAAGACGAAAACACCCTTAAGTAAGCTAACAGTTGATGGAAAAAGAATTGAACGAACAGTTGAGAAAAGTTGAGAACTGTTATCAGAAGTTAGTACAACTGTTACTTAGAAGAATTTCTCCCCCTTAGAAGAACATGCAGGTTGCCTAACAGTTGTGCACTCCATGTACTAACAGTTGAAAACTGTTAGTTGCATTTTTTTTTGAAAAACGGTTAGATGAACTCGTGCAACTGTCAGTCAACAATCATTAGCGAACAACAGCTAATACTAGCAGCTGTGATATCATTGATAAAACCATTAGCTGACAAAACATCATCAAATTATGCATTTTATTTACGTTTAACACAGAGGAACTACAAAGTACATTCATTTGACTATGACTAGTCATCAATTACAAAAACTTCATCATCATCATCATCAAGTACAATGACTTCATTATCAGCATCATTCCTTTTGACATTGAACCATACAACCGAGTCCTCAGTGACTTCTAGATTCAATTCAAACAACAAGCAGCAGGGGATACGTAAATTGTTGCTTTGAATAAATTGTTCAAATTCACCTCTTATTCGAACATGATCAGTCATTTTGTATGGCCTACATGGGTCTGGATGCTGGGTTAAAGTGAAACCATCACAAACTCCATTCATGTTAAGAATACATGAGGAGTACTTCCAAATCTCATGCATCCTAACAAAGGAAGCTGGAATGGTCACATAACTCTGCTTAGCATTGATCCTTTTGAAGGTCAAGATGAAATGGTTAGTAGCCATTTGTAGACAAAATTATGCTCTTAGAAATGCGAATGCAAGCTAATTTATAGACAAAGTTGTAGTTGGAAAAAAATGGCTAATAATTAAGCATGCAGTGACCTGTCATGTCCATTCAACACATGACACAGTAAAGTGACAAACCTTGACCAGCACAGTAAGGACAATAAAGATGGGAACACTGTTTGTGGGACATGCAGCCAGATACCTCCAAAACTATTTATGGGACACACAGTTCTTCTCTTCTCTGAACACTTAAACCAACAGTTGTTAGATATCAACACTAACAGTTGCCAACTGTTAGTGAGAAAACATAGAGGAACAAATAATTGTTAGTCCAGGTTAATCATTCCAATGTTTGAAATCAAAAAGTTGAACCTGCTCACATCAAATGCTTTAGTGAACAGATCAGCTAACTGATCATCAGTATGGATTTTCAGAACTTGAATTAATCTTTTCTCATTGCAATCTCTAATGAAGTGAAACCTAATTTCATTGTGTTTTGTTTTAGAATGCTTCACTGGATTATTGACAATGCTAATAGCACTTGTGTTATCAACATAAATTGGTGTATTCAAGAAAGACAAACCATAATCCAGAAGCTGATTATGGATCCACAACACTTGTGAACAGCAGCTTGATGCAGCAATATATTCAGCCTCAACTGTTGAAGTTGAAACTGTTGTTTGTTTCTTGCACTGCCATGAGACTAATCTTGAGCCAAAGAATTGACATCCTCCAGAGGTTGATTTTCTGTCCACATTAGCTCCACCATAGTCACTATCAGAGTATGCCACCAATTCAAAAGGTGAATCCTTAGGATACCAAAGACCCAGTTTTTGTTGGCCTTTGAGATATCTAAAAATTCTCTTTACAACAAATAGGTGTGACATCTTTGGACAGTATTGAAACCTGGCACAAACACACACAGCAAACATTATATCAGGTCTAGAAGCAGTTAAGTACATTAAAGAACCTATCATAGACCTATACAAATGTATGTCTACTTCCTCCCCCTCAGGATCTGCTCCCAACTGTTTGTGTGATTCCATTGGAGTACTTGCCAGTTTCACATCTTGATAACCAAACTTATCCAAAATGTCTTTGACATACTTTGATTGACTGAGAAATATGCCAGTTGGCTTCTGCATTACTTGTAATCCCAAGAAAAATGTGAGTTCTCCCATAGAACTCATCTGAAATCTCCTTTTCATTATGCTTTCAAACTCCTTGCACAGACTATCATCAGTGGATCCAAAGATTATATCATCAATATAGATTTGAACAAGCAAAATTTATCTTTTAACAATCTTTGTAAATAGTGTCTTATCAATAGTGCCTCTCTTAAATCCATTCTCAAGGAGATATGATGATAATGTCTCATACCAAGCTCTAGGAGCCTGATGTAATCCATACGAAGCTTTATCCAACCTATAGACCTTATCAGGGTACTTTGAGTCTTCAAAACCAGGTGGTTGACACACATATACCTCCTCATCAATAGTTCCATAGAGAAAAGCAGACTTGACATCCATTTGATACACCTTAAATCCTTTATAGCTTGCAAAGGCAAGGAACAGTCTGATTGCTTCTATCCTTGCAACAGGTGCAAAGACATCATCATAGTCTATCCCTTCCTCTTGTGTATAACCCTATGCAACAAGTCTAGCCTTGTTCTTGATGACAATCCCTCTCTCATCCTTCTTATTTCTAAACACCCACTTTGTGCCAATAGCTCTTTTGCCTCTTGGAAGTTCAACTAACTTCCAAACTTGCTGGATTTGAAACTGTAAGAGCTCTTCTTGCATTGCTTCCACCCATGAAGGGTCTTTTAATGCCTCTACTACTTTCTTTGGTTATATCTGAGATAGAAAGCAGGCATTTACATCAAAGTGTTCGAGATTCACAACACTATTTTAATTCTGCAGCATAGCTCTTGTTCTAACAAGAGTGGTTGGATCACTAATGATCTGTTCTATTGGATGAGTTTTGTGAATTCTTGATGTAGGGATGTTTTCTTCAGTCAGTACATTCCCTAAATTTGACACATCAATCTCAGATTCACTATCATTCCCAGAAGAGTTGCATCCCTGATCTGTAACTGTTTGATGTTCAGAATCAGTGTTTTGTTGAGGATCATTAGATTCCATCTCCTTTGAAAGTTCAGCATCATTTATTTGATAAACAGCATCGGAAGAGTCATGTTGTAACAAGGGAATCACTACAAAGTCCTCAGTAACTTTGTTTCCTCCAACAGTTGTTGGAGTTGAGCTAACAGTTTCAAAACTGTTTGAGACAGTTTGTTGATTTTCACTAACAGCTGTAGGAGAACCTGCAACTGTTTCTGTATAATACTCAAAAGAAAGAGATTTAGACAATGCATCAATATCAAATAACCAATCAGGACCATTACCTGTAATATTGATCCTATTCTCATTGAAGGAGACATTCATACTCTCTTCTATGATCCTAGTGACATTGTTAAAGACTATGTATGCTTTACTCTGAGTGGAATATCCTACAAAGAATCCTTCTTCTACTTTACTCTCAAACTTACCTAATTGTGATTTGGTATTCAGGATAGTGCATGGACAGCGAAATGGTTTGAAGAAGTTGATCAAAGGTTTTCGTTTAATGAATAGCTCATAAGGAGTTTTTCCTTTGGACTTGACAACTTGTACTCTATTCTGAACATAGCAGGCAGTATTCACTGCTTCTGCCCAGAAAGTTATTGGGAGCCTAGAATCAGCTAACATGGATCTAGCAGCCTCTATCAAAGTCCTATTCCTTCTCTCAGCCACTCCATTCTGTTGAGGAGTCCTAGGTGCACTAAACTGTCTTTCAATTCCTTTTTCCTCACAAAAACTATTTAACTCATAGTTCTTAAACTCCGAACCATTATCAGATCTAATGAATTTCACCTTTAAATTAGATTGATTTTCAATTCAAAGAATAAGTGACTTAACTAACTCAGCAGTTTCATCTTTAGTTCTAAGAAATTGAACCCATGTAAATCTGGTGAAATCATCAACTATGACTAAACAGTAAGCTTTCTTTCCTATACTGACCACAGATGTTGGACCAAAAAGATCCATATGCAACAGTTGTAAAGGTGCAGTAATGGAAGAAACTTCTTTGGGCTTATAAGAAGTTTTATGTTGCTTGCCTTTGAGATAGGCTACACAATGATCATCACATGAGAATTCCTTTTGTGGCAAACCTCTTACCAGATTGTTTTTAACTAACACATTCATGGTTTTAAAGTTCATGTGACACATCCTTCTATGCCAAATGGCAGACTCATCATGAGATGCCTTTGAGAGTAGACAACTTAATACATTCTGCTTAGCAATCTTTTGTGTATCCAGACAATATACATTGTCCTTTCTAGGTGTTCTTAAAAGAAAATCTTTTTCATCCAGTTTAAAATCTTTTGACAGGATAATGCATTCAGTGTGTGTAAACAAAACTTTGTTTCCATTGTCACATATTTGAGATACACTTAACAGATTGTATTTAAGTTGTTCAACAAAGAAAACATCATTAAATGTAAGTGTACCTGCCTCCACAGCTCCTTTACCTGTTATTTTTCCTCCCTTAGCATTTCCTCCAAATGCTACAAATCCTCCATTGATTCTTCTGAAATCCTTCAAACAGTGTGGATTTCCAGTCATATGCCTTGAGCATCCACTATCCACATGCCAAATTGTTCCATGATCGGCCCTATGAATGCTCTGCACAAATAAAAATCAATTAGTAGCAGGAAGTACCCAGGCCATGCAGGTCTTGGGTACACCATTCAAGTCATAATACTTAAACACAGATTGAGTTTTCTTGATGGCATCCCAATTAGACTTCTCTATTTTGTGTGAAGAGTATTTTGTGATGACATGTGATTTCCAACTGTTGTGATTAACAGTTGAGTCTTTTGACCAAACAGTTTTTGGATTTGGTAAAACAGTTGAAGCATGTTTTAATTCAGATTGGTTTTCAGATTGATTAACAGTTTTACCCTCTTCAGAAACAGTTTATTTTTGCAATTTCATCCAAGCCAGACCAATAGTTTTAGGTTTGGGCTTAACAGTTGAAGAACTGTTAGCCGGTTTGGATGTAACAGTTGTAGAACTGTTAACCTGTTTTGGCTTAGCAGTCTTAGAACTGTTAGTCTGTTTTCTGGAACTTGGTTTATGAGTGCTATAGATCTATGGGTTATAATAACAATTTTTAACCAAGTGATTCGTTTTCCCACATATATAGCACTTTTTAGTTTTGACAATAGGCAAACTAGTTCTTCGTGACCAGAACTGGTTCCTATTTCTTTGGTTTCCTCTCACTGGTACTGACTGAGGAAACTTTTGTACACCATGCTATTTGCATGTGCAAACAGACACTTCAGTATGCCTTTTCACATATTTGGGTTGAGACTTTGCTTTTGAAGCTTCTTTCTTCGGTTTCTTAATCACAACTTCATCAACCTTCACTTTTACTTTTGACTTAACACTAACAGTTGAGCTGTTTGGGTTAGAACTGTTTGTGTTCCTTTTGGGACTGTTAGTGTAAAGGTGGGGACTGTTTGTAACAGTTGTGGAACTGCTTATAGAATGAACAGATTTGGTTGGTTTTGGCTCATTGAAGAGGGGTTTAGTGGATGCTTTTACAAACACCACAGGTTGTAAAGGGGATTTTGTGGCTATGGGTTCACAACAGATGTGATATTCAAATGGAATGACCTATTCCTTCTTCACAACTCCTTCATTCTTATCATCACTCACCGCATACACAACTCCTTCCTCTTCACTTTCAAATTGAGGATCAGCTGACTTCAGTTCCTCTGGTAATGATTCATTAACATACCTATCAGCTACATCAGACATGGGAGTTATGTAGTTGTGATTGTTTGGAGGTGGGGTCTGTTTGTATCCTAAACCAGTTTTTACCTTGTCTCTGATTTGTGATTGTAACAAGGTTTCAAGTTTAAGATTTGTGGCCTTGAACATGCTCAGATCAATATCAACACCCTCCAACTTCTTGGTTAATTTATCAATCTTACTTTCCTTTTCACTTAGCTTTTTCTTTAAACTATCAATCTCTTCTTGAAGCTGCTCCTTCTCCCACTTATGATACTTTCTATCATAATCCAGTTGCAGTTCATTAGCTTGATAATCTTTGATTTTCGTTTCAAAGCTTTCAATAACAGCACTAGTTTCATATCTTCTCTCATCCATTCTACTTAGAGCTGCACAAACCTTTTTGTTGTGCTCTCTAAACCTTTTAACAATGGCTCTACATTCACCAGGATAGAGTTTAGAAGATACCTGAATGTCTTCTGATTCTGGTGAATCCAGTTTGATGGAGGAATCAGTTAATGCCATCAATGCCTTGTTGTTACTGGCTTCCTCTGCTTGATCACTCCAATCAAACCCATGTCCTTCTTGTGATACCAATGCTGAGGAGGTTTGAGTTAACCTTTGTCCTTGATTCTGGCCTTGTCCACCAGATCTACACTCTCTGGCAAAGTGACCAAGCTGTTGACATTTAAAACATCTAACTTTTGACTTGTCAAAACCAGCTTTGCCATCAGCTCTGAAGTTCATGTTCTGCCTTCCAGTTCTTTTGATAAACCTTTTAGCTCTGACAGTTAACATAGGCATCTGCCATTTGAGATCCATCTCCTCAAGATCATCAGGGTGCACTTGTTCAAGATCCTCATTCGTGAGGGTTGAATGTGCATGGCTAGCAAGAAAGGCTTCAAGTACAGCATCAGGAGTGTTTACATCTAGTCCAACAGCAGAACTAGTACCTGCACAACCATCAATAGAGTTAGTTAAAGAATGGTTTGAGTCCATACCTGAGGATGAAAGAAGAGCAGCATTGTGACTAGGGGTAACAGACTTTCTTTTTCCCTCTATCTCTCCCTCAAACATAATCAAACTGTTGTAAATATCATCTAACTCTATATCCTCTAGAGAATCTTTGGTTCTCCATTGTGCAGCATAGACTGTCCACTCCTCACCCAAGGATCTAAGAAACTTTCTATTGATCTCATCTTGTTCTAATCTAACCTTAGCACTCTCCAATTGACTCACCAGCTTATAGAACCTATCAAATATTTGAGTAATACTCTCATTCTTTCCACTAGTAAAGTTCTCATAAGCTTTTTTCAGTAGATCCCTTTGATTTCTTTTGGAACTAGCATTCCCAGCAAATCTCTTCTCTAATGCATTCCACAGTTCATGAGCATCATCAAACTTTTTGAATTGATGCTGATACTCATTGGGGATAGCAATCTGAAGGATGCTGAGTGCTTTCATCTCAATCATCCTTTCTTTCTTTTCAGCATCAGTTTTTGGTGGTGGTTTCTTCTTTGGTTTTCCTGTTTCATCTAAATCAACAGTAGTAATGGGGTCCTTATCTATGATTTCCCAAATAGCATAGTCCATTAATTGGACATGCTACTTGATTCTTAGTTTCCACATCTCAAAATCAGTTGGTTTGAGCATGGGAACACGAATGTTAGACCCAGATCCAGTGTTGTCAGAAGATCCACCGGACTCCATTGCAGTATGGTGATTGAAAAACACAATTAAACTTTAGAAAAACTTTGAATAATGAACCACAGCAGATTGGTGCAAAAACCTTCAACTGGTGATCAAATGAACCTTAATGATAAGGCTCTGATACCAATTGTCAGGATCGGATATTGCTTAATATCAAATAACAAGAATTATCTTTTGAAATAAAACCAGAGTTGTTAAAAAGACAATCTATAGTTTTGATCACAATCAATTAAGAAGTTGCGGAATCACACTTAATTGATTATAAAGGTTTGAACACAAAACAATTCAATCAATAAACACAAAGTAATACTGCCAAAACGATGTTTATTGATAACCAATCGATGATTACAATATTCAACTACACCTCCAATCTAACTTATTATGTTAGACGAAGAACACAATTCGTTCTTAGGTTTCAAAAGAAACTTAGAGGTTAAAACACTTTTCTGAAAGTAAATAACAGTACGAATAAGTGCGCAACAAACAAAATCAAGAAGTGCTTCTGAGATGATATGCTATTACAAGTATTTATAGACTCTTGATCCTCCTTGATAAGTTGACAGTTAGGTAATCTTCTATCTTCTGAGATAATCTTGATAATCTTCGAACTTTGATAAAGATATATTTCAAATTCAAGAAGATAGCGTTTTCCATAAATAGCTCAACTAAAACTGTTTGTTGAATAAAACAGTTTTGGTCTTCTTCTAACAGTCTTCTCTTTAAGGCCTTCTAACAGTTGTAAACTTTGTACTAACAGTTCTGATCTCTTGGACTAACAGCTGTAATGCTTACAGCAACTGTTAGTTACAACTGTCTTCGTATTACAGCTAACAGTCCTCGACTGTTTTATCAGAATCCTTCTAACAGTTTTGAACTGTTTTCACAAAGTCCATTAACAGTTTTAACTTTGCATCTTCAACAGTTTCAATGCCTTAGCCAATTCCCAACAAGAAGTTTATTTTAAATTGTAACACACCATCGGGAGTCATTGCGATGATGTCTTGGTGAGATGAGGTCCGGGATGCTTATGGAGCTGTCGGTTACAGTGGGAGATCACCCGACTGTGTACTTTAGATATTTATTTCCTTAGTCGGCCTTGTTTTCCCCGTTTGGCTCACGGGGAAAAGGCATAGGGATTTTGGGCATGTTACCGAACTTTGATTATACGTGGTTGTGTTTTATTATTTATCATTTTGCATGGATGTTTAGGAATCATAATTATAAGTGGACTAAAATTAGTATTTATCACTGACTTGTTAACTTGCAAAATGGTTAATATATGTTTTAACCGGGAGAAACTAAAACCCATTTTTCAAAAGTAAGTTACGTGCCATGCGTAAGACGATGTTGGGGTTTCAGGAACATGGCGACGGAAGCAAGTACAAGTAAAGAAACATAATGTACAAACATACAAAGCATAAAACAACATGAAACCCCAAAGTTGACCAAGCTCTATAAATATGAAATGCAACATGAACAAGGTAAGAACAAAAAAGTTATACCCTCTTTAGAACTTCTAGAATAGATGCTGATGTTGGTGATAACTAGATAGCAACAAAGCTCTCCTCTATCGAAGTCCATCCCCGATATGTCCAACCTCCAAGTACTAGCTTACCTTGGTGATCCTTAAAGCCTTCATATCACCTCTGGAACAGCCAACTAAACCACCATACTCCTGGCTTTACACACTAACACTCTAAGATTGTACCTTACAAGTGAGTTCTAAGTGTAAGTATGATATGGTTGGAAAAGGATGTAAGGCAACACTAAAGAGGTCCTTTTATAAACCTCTAAATATCCCTTAGATACCCCATAATTGCCCAAGAAGTAATCATGAACAATAACATGCATTGGTGGATTGTGGAGGTGAAAAGAAGAAAAATTGCATGCTGTCTGACACGCAATCGCGCAGTGATCCCCTAAGAAATTGTGGTGTGACCGCCACAGAAGATCACGCCGCAATCTCCTAAGAGATCGTGGCGTGATCTTCTCTTGCACACCAACTTTTGCAAATTTCCTCTTTTAGTCCCTCTACTTAGGTTGTTGTCGAGATTGATTCCCTGTGTGTGACCTAATAGGCCCATACATCATCAGCAGTGATTTAAATGGCGTACGTGTGTCAGTGGGATACTCCAACAAACTCCCTTTTCACATTACACACCGTACCCATAAACCACATACAAAGAGCGGCCTTGTGACAACCCATCATCAGAATACCCAAGCTATACCTTAAGGAAACTCTAATATAGGTCTTGATTAGTTAGAAATGTGATTTTTCGCTTAAATTAATGAGTTAAAGTCCTAGTTCTCACAACAATCCCGACGGTGTGCTCAGAAACCCTAAAAATGCATAAAAAATATGTCTTAGACATTTTAAATATACCAAAAGGTAATAATTCGTATTTTAGCTCATTAATAATAACTTGAAAGGGTACAAGTACATATTATCATAGTAAAATTTACACCGATGTCAATAAAGCAAAAATTTAAAATAATTAACTTAGAAATAAAATAAATTGCATTTTATAAAATTGTACACACTTATGAACATACATTTGAACTGTTGGGAAGATGATCTCATCAGTTGAGATTTGATGAGACAAAGTTAAGTTTGTTAGATGTGTTCTAGATATAACTTAAACAGAATTATGAGGCTTGATCAGACTGAACACTTATAGTGTTTCAGACTGAGCATAAGCTTAATATAAGCTCAGCATAAGTTCGATCAGTTTATACTATATCTTAGTAGGATTATCACTAAGTGTGATAAGCTGTGTACGTCACCTAAGATATATTGAGCTTTCAGCTTGATGTGTTTCAAGCTGAGTGACTCAGCGTATATACTGAGTCAGCTCAACAGAGTTGCTAAATAAGTTCTAACTAACTCTTAGGACTTCTAAGGATGATTTTATTAATATACGTGTTAGTTCATGTTGGTTTTCGAGTTTGTTCTCGAAGAACTCAGCTTGATAAGTTTCAAGCTGAGTAACTCAGTCCGAGTAAGAAGTCAGCCCAAAGAAAATTTAAATACATTTTAAATTTATCTTTTTAACTCTCTATATCTACGGGAAGGATAATAAGACTCCAGAATCAAGATTGAAGATTGAAGACTCAATATAAGAAGATTCAAGATTCAAGATTCCGAGTTATCCGGTAGTTAGTTAGCAAATTAGGATTAGTCCAGTTCGTTAGGAACCGTAGGAACAAGATTATAAATACTTATCATCCTGATAAGTTTTTGGGTACGAGTCAGAAACGACTACAGAGCCAAATACCTCACCTCAACCGAATGTGTTACGATTCTTGAATCACTGTTTGTCAGTTCAACGTGATCAAGATATTCATAGATTGCCAAGCTATTCATGTGTTCGAATACTTACATTAGTTGTGAAATTGGTAAGTTTTCAGTCTGTGATTAAATTCTGTTTACAGAGTCATTCAGTATCTATAATCATAAGTTGATTATAGATAGCTAAGTTTGAAAGATTGAGAGATTTATATTAGGTGTTTACATATCAAGAGTTGCTTACTTGATAGAGTCTGTAATCATCTTCTTATTAATGAAAAGCAAAGCATTCAATTGTGGTTTAATTTACTATGTGTAACACTTTGTTTTGATTTGTTCAATATCCGTAGAAAGTGTATTCAACCCCCCTTCTACACATCTTTTGCTTGTTGTTATTCTCACCAAGGGACCAACAACTGGTAACAGAGCAGGTTGAACAAGTTTATACATTGAAATGTTTAAGATTCTGAGAAAGTTCAAGATGTCTACAAGCAACAATTCTTCAAACTTTCCTCAGATGTCTGCCAAGGGTTATCCCATCTTTGATGGATCTGATTATCCTATGTGGAAATTCAGAGCCATGCTATTCCTCAAGTCCATTGACAATTGTATATACGATGTTATCACAAATGGACAGATAATCCCCAAGATTCCTGCAACTGTCAGTGATTCGTCTCCTGGCATATCTGAAAAGGATATGAGAAAGCCTGTTGCATCTTGAACTGAAGAAAATTGGAAACTACATTCTTTGGATGACAAGGCAAAGAGTGTTCTGGCAAATGCCCTGACCAACGAGATCTTGCATACTGTGATTGGGTGTCAAACATCTGAGACTGCATTAGTTGCACATAATAAGAAGAAAAGTTCCAAGGCACTAGTTGTTGAATCTGAGACTGAGTTAGAATCTCAAGCTGACCACTCAGACTCAGACTCAGGTGAGACTGATGATTTCAGACTATCACTGAGCAGATGGCCATGCTAGCCAGACGTTTGAGAAGAGCTCAACGGGGAAGAGGAAGATCTGACAGGGGCAAAGGGAAGAGTTTCTTTGATCCCAAGAAGGCTGTGTGCTTTAACTGTCAGAAGAAGGGACACATTGCTGCTAAGTGCAGATTAAAGAAAGAATAATCAGCATCAGTTGCTGATAAGAATACTTACAGAGCTGATAAATACAAGAAGAAATATACTTAGCTCAAGAAAGGAAAGCCAAAAGACAAACCCAGTGCAAAAGGATTTGTTGGTCCCTTGGTGAGAATAACAAAAAGCAACAGGTGTGTAGAAGGGGGTTGAATACACTTTATGCGGAAATTGAACAAATCAAATAAAAGTGTTACACAAAGTAAATCAAACCACAATCGAATGCTTTGCTTTTCATTAATAAGAAGATGATTACAGACTCTATCAAGTAAGAAAATCTTGATATGTAAACACCTAATATAAATCTCTCAATCTTTCAAACTTAGCTATCTATAATCAACTTATGATTATAGATACTGACGACTCTCTAAACAGGATTTACACAGATTGATAACTTACCAATATCACAACTTATGTGATTATTCGAACACAGGAATAGTTTGGCAATCTGTGAATATCTTGATCACGTTGAACTGACAAACAGTGATTCAAGAATCGTAACACATACGGTGAGGTAAGGTTTTGGCTCTGCAAAACTTAGTTGTAATCGTTTCTGAGTCGTTCCTCTAAACTTATCAGGAGATAAGTATTTATAATCCTGTTCCTACGGTTCGTAACAAACTGGACTAATCCTAATTTGCTAACTAACTATCGGATAACTCGGAATCTTGAATCTTTTATCTTCTTATCTTGAGTCTTCAATCTTCAATCTTGATTCTGAAGTCTTCTTATCCTTCCCGTAGATATAGAGAGTTAAAACAGAATTTAAAACATATTTAAAATTCTTTTAAACTTACTTCTTTAGTCAGGATAAGTTACTCAGCTTGAAACTCATCAAGCTGAGTTCTTCGAGAACAAACCCGAATTCAAACATGGACTTACATGTATAATTATTAACTCATCCTTAGAAGTCTTAAGAATTAACTAAAACATATTTAGTAACTCTATTGAGCTGACTCAGTCTTCACGCTGAGTCGCTTAGCTTGAAACTCATCAAGCTGAAACTCAATATATATACATCTTAGTTTACACATACAGCTTATCAAACATATTGATAAACCTACTAAGATATAGTCTAAGTTGATCGAACATATCTCAGCTTATACTCAGTTTATACTCAGTCTGAATCACTATAAGTGTTCAGTCTGACTAAGCTTCATAATTCTGTTTAAGTTATATGTAGAACACATATTACAAACTTAATTTTGTCTCATCAAATCTTAACTGATGAGATCATTTTCCCAACAAACTCCCCCTATTTGATGATGACAAAACCATCAAACAGTTATTATGTTTGTTTAACAGAATTATGTTTTAAATCTTAAACTTATCAAGATTTTAAATTTGAACTTATCAAATATTAATTGAACTTATCAATCATAAGTGGAACAAACCAACTTTTAGTTGAACACACCAACTAAATACATTAATGAATAAGAACTGATCATTTATTCACTAAGCTGAACTTATCAGACTTATAAATATGAACACATCACAACACAGTTGAACATATCAAACTTTTACTTGTATTAATTGAACTAATCATAATACAAAAATGTTGATCACTCAGATCATGCACACTAAGTGCTAAAAAAATTAGAACTAATCTAATTCATAATAGAACTAATCTATTCAGGATGCAGCTCTTCAAACTCGTTGATCTCCTTGTTGATTTCTTCAAGGATTTCTTGCAGATTAGGTAAGTGTTGAAGCTGATCCTTTTGAGATCTGATTGCTCTGTTTATTCTGTATCTGAACCTTGCAGTTTGTTCAGTCTTTTCTACAATTTGTCTCAGAGAAAACACTTGAGATACCCCACATGTGTATATGTTTGCATCAGACTGGAAGCATTTTTCTCCATTTCTATCCAGATACATGAACCCTTTCTCAGGCTTTTCCACATAGGTGTTTTCTTTGAACTCTAAGCCTTCATGAAGAACAAGACTGTATGTATCTAAATTTTCTAGTCCAGCTGGCTTTGTTTGCTTCTTCTTTCCGAGTTTATGAAAAGAAGTTAGTAGGGTAGCTATCTCAAACCTGGGTATGAGTTTCATCGAATCAGCTCTTGCAAGTAACCTTAGCAGCTCATCTTTAACTTGACTTCTGGCAGAGGACTTTTCCATCTGCTTGATAAGTACGGCCACTTGCTTCCACTCTTCATATCCCAGTTTATGCAGTTGACTCAATTCCAGAGATAGTGTTTCACCATTCATTAAGACAAATTCTAGGATGATAACTCCTTGAACTGAATTCAATCTTAGTGAATTTATTTGAGAGGAGAAGTAGATCCTTGTATAACACTGAGTTATGTCTTCCCCTTCAGGTTGTACCTGGACAGGAAGCTCTTCTACTTCTTCCTCTTTGGGCACGATTGACAATCTGAATCTAGATAGCTCTTCATTCTGCTTCTTGATCTGTTCAACCCAAGCTCTTTCTCTTCTTTCTTTCTCATCTGCTAGCACAACTTGAACATCCATTTGCCTTCTTCTTAATTCATTAATCGACATCCCAAGCTGGTCAGCATCCTCTTGTTCCAATCTTCTTACTGCCATCAGTGAAGCTCTCTCTTGTAAGGTCATTTTATCCGCAGAGTCTTTATCTGAGGCTGATGATTCACTTAGAATCATTTTTCTTCTTTTCTGTTGAGGGGGTTCTGACTCTTCTGAGCTGACTACAACTGGTCTCTTTCCTTTTGCTTTTTCAGTCAGCTCAACTTCTTTTTCTATTCTTCTCTTCCCCTCAACCTGATCTGCTCCCTCTGCCAACAGTATAAGTGCTTCAGCTTTGACTGACTCATCTTCAGCTTCTTGAATCTTCTCCCCCTTGATTTGATCCCTCTTCTTCACTTTCATCAGCAACCAGGAGCATAGGTTCAGTCAGACCTTCTTGCTCTGGGAAGATGTCATTGTTGAACATCTTGGAGCTGAGTGTAGGAAACATGAACACATCTTGCTCAACTTCATATAGTGCTGTCCCCAGCTCGGCTTCAAATGCCAAGGACAGGTACCTTATGAAAGGTACATGAAGATCCCTTTGGTCTTCATCACTTGGACCTTGAGTTCGTTGAAGATGAGCTGAGCATAATCCAAATTGCGTGTAAAGTATATGTTGTACAGCAGCTACATCTAGAACTCGTTCACCTAGTCCAATCCTCCAATCTTAGTTCCTAGTGAACGAATCACTGTACAAACCATGAAGCCCTAACTGGTTGGAAAGGTGGCCTTTTTTATAACACCCTCTGTCTGCGGGTGTCCCATTCTGGGTAGGACTGACCTCGCCACCTGCCTCGTCACCGCAGGCTCGAACTCATCAGATTGAGGAAGTTGAAGAACCTCTCTTAGCCTGTCTACGGTGAAAGTAATCGTCCTCTCTCCATTCAGCATTGTTCCCCGAACTACGTCGTTGTTTTTGTCATAGACACAAGTATACCAAAACTCGAGCAGATGCTGAGGAACCACATGTAAAGGTGCTCTAGTGAAAGCAAAAGCCAATGGGCATTTACGAATATAGTTTACCCATGGTTCGTATCCTCTGTTAATTTTGCGTTGAGGGATTGCAAGGAAGGCACGCTGATTGTTGATTTTGATCAGCGGTAATCCGTTGTTCTTGAACGCAGCACCCCTTACCATTCTATCACTGAGATTTAAAACAGTCCCGTCCATCGTTGAAATTAGAAGAGTACACTAAGTAACTGTTCTATTTGCACTGAGCAATGTATGTCGGACTGAGCGATATTAGATTCGCACTGAGTAATTTAGGGTTTCGTGATCGATGAAACGAGGAATTGCACTGAGCAATTTGTGGTTGTTGGCGAAAGGTATTTTAGAAGATGAGAAGTCAAAGTGGTAAGCGTAAACTTCTCTAAACCGGTTATGATCGGTATATATACCTTTCTGAGGAGAGAGAAAAGTTATCGTTGGAATTCCTTTTTATCCGTTACGCCGGAAAAATTACGGCTTGCTGTAACAGTGAGAGGGTAGAAACACATTATCTTCCAACGGATACAAGTGTAAAATAATATTATTAACTCAAAATAAGATTATAAACACTGTTAAATTATACCAATACACAATTGATATACGATACAGTTTGAGACTAACTCAAATACTCATTGACATATGAAGTAATGACACTTAGCAATTAAATCATAGTTTGGACACACCAAGCTAAGTAAACTAATCACTCAGCCTAAATCAAACACTCAGCTTGAAATGAGCATTCAGCTTGAGATTGAAACTCAGCTTGAGTGGAGCACACAGCTCAGAATCAACTACACTTAGTCATTTTTGTTTGAGACTGACTCAAACTTACAGGTTAACTACACTAAGTAGTTAAAGAATGTTTGGGACTTACCAAACTTGTGAACCAATCACACAACCTGAGTTAAGCACATAGCTTAGACTCAATGACACTTAGTCATTTTGTTCGAGACTGACTCAAACTATATATCTTAACTACACTGAGCAGTTACATAAACCTCTTTTCATCAAGTGGTTTAGTAAAGACACTTAGTCTTTGTCAAACCGAAAACTCAGATTTTAGACACTTAGTTATGGGTTAAGCATACCCAATTCACTTAGCAGATACATAAACCTCTTTTCATCAAGTGGTTTAGTAAAGATATCTGCTAATTAGTCATTAGTGGAAATAAATTTAATGTCAACTTTACCTTTTTCCACAATGTCCCTGATGAAGTGATGTCTAATTTCAATGTGCTTGGTTCTTAAGTGGAAGACTGGATTGTAAGTGATGGCTATTGCACTTTGGTTATCACAGAAGATAGGAGTTTTCTTGAAACTCATGCCAAAGTCTTGAAGGTGATGCTGCATCCATAGGATTTGAGCACAACAGCTTCCTGCTGCAACATACTCAACTTCAGCAGTTGAAGTAGCCACTAAGTTTTGTTTCTTACTGGTCCAGCTTACTAGCTTCCCTCCAAGCAATTGACATCCTCCTGTAGTTGATTTTCTATCTAACTTGCACCCAGCATAGTCAGCATTAGAGAAACCAACTAACTCAAACCCAGAGTCCTTTGGATACCAAAGTACTAGATTTGGTGTACCTTTAAGGTACCTAAAGATCCTTTTCACAGCTTGAAGATGTGATTCTTTAGGATCTGCCTGATATCTTACACAGACACATGTATCAAACATGATATCAGGTCTACTAGCTGTCAAATAGAGCAATGAACCTATCATTCCTCTATAGGTAGACTGGCACACACACTTACCATCTGAGTCTTTACTCAGCTTGACAGCTGATGACATGGTTGTTTTCATAACCATATTTCTTTATCAAATCAAGAACATACTTGCTTTGATTGATGAATATTCCATCAGGCTTTTGTTGAGTTTTGTAAGCCTAGGAAGTATGTCATCTCACCCATCATGCTCATCTTGTACTTTTGTGACATTATTTTAGAAAACCACTCACACAGAGATTCATTGGTAGAACCAAAGATAATGTCATCCACATAGATTTGTACAAGAATCACCTGCCCTTTACTCTTTTTAATAAAGAGTGTCATATCTATACTACCTCTGGTAAAATCCATTGATAGTAGATAAGTGGACAGAGTATCATACCAAGCTCTTGGAGCTTGTTTAAGACCATACAAAGTCTTGTCCAACTTATAGACATGATGTGGAAACTTTGAACTTACAAAGCCAGGAGGTTGTTTCACATAGACTTCCTCCTGAAGTTTTCCATTGAGGAAAACACTCTTCACATCCATTTGATAGACTTTGAAGTCTTTATATGCTGCATAAGCCAAGAAAAGCCTTATGGCTTCAATTATAGCAACAGGGGCAAAGGTCTCATCATAATCAATTCCTTCTTCTTGCTTATTCCTTTGTGCTACCAACCTGGCTTTGTTCCTTACTATCACTCCATCCTTGTCCATTTTATTCCTATAGACCCACTTAGTGCCTATGATTGAATAATCTTCGGGGGCAGGGACAAGGTTCCAGACCTTATTTATCTCAAACTCATTTAATTCTTCTTGCATAGCATCAATCTAATCCTCATCATTTAAGGCTTCTTCAGTCTTCTTTGGTTCCATTTGAGATAGGAAACCAAAGTACGCGGCATAGTTCGCTGTAGCCTTTGATCTGGTCATGACCCTTTCTTGGACATTTCCAATGATCTGATCTTGAGGATGGTCTTTGAGAAATTTGAATGTTGTAGTTGGAGAGTCTGGTTCAGAATCTGAGTGATGTTGAGAGCCTTGAGGTGATCTTATCTCCTCAGTCTCAACAGTGGCATTGTCAACAAACTGTCGATCACCAAGATCTTCAGTCTGAGTGACGTCAGCTCCAAAGGGATTGATGAACTCATCATCTTTCTCAGCATGAGAATTCTTTGGAGTTGGTGATGATTTCTTCGATGGAAACACATCATCATCACTATCATATCCCATGACGTACATGGGATTTGACATATTGGTTTCCTTAGGCCTTTCAAGCTCACTTAGACTGACCAAGTCAGCTTGACTTTTATCAGCTTGATTAAAACTGTCTTCATCAAATGAGACATGAATTGACTCTTCTATGGCCTTTTTCCTTGTATTATATATTCTATAAGACTTGGATATTGAGGAATAACCAACGAATATTCCAAGATCAGCTTTAGCTTCCAACTTATGGAGCTGATCTCTTTGATTCAACACATAGCATTTTTAACCAAATATATGGAAATAACCTATATTGGGCTTTCCATGTCTTTTGACAATGATTGACCTATTTTGGGTATAGCAGCTGTACTAAGAACTTCATCCCAGAAATAGAGTTTCAATCCTGCCTCACATAGCATTGTTCTAGCAGCCTCAATTAAGGTTATATTTCTCCTTTCAACAACTCCATTTTGTTGTGGAGTTCTAACAGATGGGAAATTTTGTAATATTCCTTTTTGTTCACATAAGCTTTCAATGGTTGAGTTTCTGAACTCAGTCCCATGATCACTTCTGAGTTGCATTAAAGACAAACCTTTCAGCAACTCTTCCTGTTTGATAAAACTGATTATCTCCAGGGCAGCCTCACTTTTGGCTTTAAAGAATATTACCCAGGTGAATCTTGAGAACTCATCTACTATCACCAGTGTGTACTTCTTGCCACTCAGGCTTGGAGTACTTATGGGTCCAAATAAATCCATATGCAACATATGCAATGGGCCTGTTATTGAAAAATTTTGTTTTGATCTAAAGGACCCTTTATGGTGTTTCCCTTGTTCACAAGATGAACACAGTTTGTCTTTGACAATGTGAACTTTGGTAATCCAGAGACTAACTCTTTATTGGATAGCATATTTTTATTTTCAAAATTTAGATGAGATAAACGTTTATGCCATAATCAGCTCAACTTTGGAACAGATTGGGAATACAAGCAAGTTTCATTATAGGGATCAGCAGAATTAAGATCAAGTAGATACACATCTCTTTCTCTTTTAGCTATTAATACAGGCTTTCCCTTAGCATTATAAATTGTTCCTGCTTTCTTCCTAAAAGTAACAATATTGTCTTCATCACACAATTGACTGATACTAATCAGGTTGTGTTTGAGACCTTTGACATATGCAACTTTCTGGAAAGTAACCTTGCCAGCTTGCATCTTCCCATAGCCTTTAGTTCTTCCATGGGAGTTGTCACCAAACGTTACTTTAGGACCTTCATCTTCTTGGAAATCACTAAGAAGTCCTTTCCACCCGGTCATATGCCTTGAGCATCCACTATCCAAGTACCATTTACTTGAACCCTGCACATGAGATGAAAACTAAACACATTAGTTTTGTTTGGGAACCCACTTCTTGGTGGGTTCAGATGAGGAGCACTTAGCATCTCCATCTTGTTGAGCTGACTGTTCAGCTTGAGTAGGAGCTGAGTCCTGTGTAGGCTGATCAGTTTGTTCTTGTTCAGGCCTTGAGATTTCTGCATCACAGTCCTTAGCCTCTTGACCTCTACTTCTGCACTTGTAGCATCTCCTTCTTCCAATGATTACAGGAGGTAGAGTGTCTAATAATCCTTTTGAGAACTTGCTCTCAGTCTTAGGATTATATGTGGTGGATAACTTTTCAACTTTCTTTACAAGTTGATTCACATGATGATCACTAACTTTGGACTTACCTTTGTCAGATCTTTGTTTGTTATCCTCTTGATTAGAAGTTTGAGCAACAAACTTCTTCTCCATGACCTTGGACTTACCTTTGTCATGCTTACTGGACTCACCAGTTTCAACAGACTTGGACTTACCACTGTTGATCTTCTTGGATTTACCAAGATGTACAACTTTAGACTTACCATTGTTGTGATTTGACCTCTGACTGATAGTGGTCTTCCTATTCTTGTAACTTCTCTCCGAGCCAGATAGAGAATGTTGTCTTTTGAAAGGATTTGGGTTAAGCCTTTCTATGACTGAAGTTCTTTGAATAGGCTAAGTGCCTAATCTGTCCAGCACAAACTTACTATGTTGTTTAGATGTTGAGCACTCATTTCCATGATCTTTAGCTTTCACAAACATATTGTATTTCAATTTTGAATCATGTCTTTTCTCTGAGGCTAACTTCTGAGACTCAATCAGTTGTCTATCCTCCTCAGAATCTGTACTTGCTATCTCATCATCAGCTACATAAGTTGCTGTTTGATAGTCACCTCCAAGCACAGCTTTTACCTGTTTAGGAATTTGTTGGTTTATGCACTTTTCAGCAAGCTTTGATGACTTACACGAAGACTCAGTGACCTTTTGAAGTTGGTCAGCTTTGTCTTTAGCTTCCTGAAGTTCTTCACTTAGAAGTTTATTAATGTGTCTTTGACATTCAAGATCACATTGTGCTTTCTTACCAACATCGATGAGAGATTTGTTTTCCTTAATCTCATTCTTGAGTTTAGTTATCTCAGCTTTGAGGTCATTTTGAGACTTAACGATGGTCTTGAAGTCACTCAACAGCTAATCAAAAGCAAGACCCTTTTCTTCATTGGTGTAAGAGTTGAAATTACTAACCTTATACATGGAAGCAGGATCCCAATCACTGAGCTTGCTATTTTCCTCAGCTTCCTTCATTTCAGCTTAAAAAGTCGACTCGGACAAACTATAATGAACCTCATCTATTTCCAACTCTTCATCTTCTTGAGCCATCAGACATACATCATCATCTGAGGTAGATGATTCTGTATCCCAAGTTTCAGCATATAGTCCTTTTACACTGGGTTTGTCTTCAGGTTTTCCTTTCTTGAGCTAAATATATTTCCTTTTTATACTTATCAGCTCTATAAGCATTCTTATCAACAACTGATGTTGATTCCACCTTCTTTGATCTGCACTCAGCAGCAATGTGTCCCTTCTTCTGACAGTTAAAGCACACAGCATTCTTGGGATCAAAGGAACTCTTCCCTTTGCCCCTGTCAGATCTTCCTCTTCCCCTTTGAGCTCTTCTCAAACGTCTGGCTAACATTACCATTTTCTCAGTGATATTTTAAACATCATCATTATCACCTGAGTCTGAGTCTGAGTGGTCAGCTTGAGATTCTGACTCAGTCTCAGATTCAACAACCAGTGCCTTGGAACTTTTCTTCTTTTTCTGTGCAACCAATGCAAATTCAGTTTTATGCAGAGACTCCTTGAGTTGTTGTTGAGAAGTTCTTTTGTGTTCAGTGATCTGTTCATGATTTAGCAAGAACCATAAATGGACTGTAGGTTGTACACATGGAGTGTTCCTCCAGCACTCAGTGCCGTGGTTACTTCATTAAACTTTTCTGGTAACACTTCCAGAAATTTCAGCACGAGTTCAGCCACATCTTTCTTTTCACCCACACTTAGTAGGTCATTTATCAAGCAGTGAAACCTTGTGATCAAATCTGGCAAGGTTTCATTCTTCTTTGAAAAGAAGTTTTCATAAGATCTATTCAAGTGATTCTTCTTTTGTTGCTTGACAAGATCTGTTCCCTCATATGTAACGCTCAGCGTATCCCATATATCTTTTGCAGATTGACACCCAGTCACAGTACGCAAGATCTCATTAGTCAGGGCATTTGCTAGAACACTTTTTGCCTTGTCATCCAGATTTTAGAGTTTCCAATCTTCATCAGTCCAGGATGCAGCAGGCTTTCTTGTTTCCTTTTCAGTTTTTCCAGGAGACGTATCACTGACAGTAGTAGGAATCTTGGGGATGATAGTTCCTTTTGTAATGACATCGAACATACGATTGTCAATGGACTTGAGGAATAGCATGGCTCTGAACTTCCACATAGGATAGTCAGGTCCATCAAATATGGGACAGCCTTTGGCAGACATCTGTGGAAAGTTTGAAGTATTGTTGCTTGTAGACGTTATAAACTCTCTCAGAATCTTGAACTTTCAACTTATGAAATCGTTCAGCCTGCTCTGATCCCAGTTGTTGGTCCCTTGGTGAGAATAACAACAAGCAACAGGTGTGTAGAAGGGGGGTTGAAAACACTTTCTGTGGAAATTGAACAAATCAAATAAAAGTGTTACACAAAGTAAATCAAACCACAATCGAATGCTTTACTTCTCATTAATAAGAAGATGATTACAGACTCTATCAAGTAAGCAAATCTTGATATGTAAACACGTAATATAAATCTCTCAATCTTTCAAACTTAGCTATCTATAATCAACTTATGATTATAGATACTGACGACTCTCTAAACAGGATTTACACAGATTGATAACTTACCAATATCACAACTAATGTGATTATTCAAACACACGAATAGCTTGGCAATCTGTGAATATCTTGATCACGTTGAACTGACAAACAGTGATTCAAGAATCGTAACACATACGGTGAGGTAAGGTTTTGGCTCTGCAACACTTAGTTGTAATCATTTCTGAGTCGTTCCTCTAAACTTATCAGGAGATAAGTATTTATAATCCTGTTCCTACGGTTCTTAACAAACTGGAATAATCCTAATTTGCTAACTAACTATCGGGTAACTCGGAATCTTGAATCTTGAATCTTCTTATCTTGAGTCTTCAATCTTCAATCTTGATTCTGGAGTCTTCTTATCCTTCCCTTAGATATATAGAGTTAAAATAGAATTTAAAACATATTTAAAATTCTTTTAAACTGACTTCTTTAGTCAGACTGAGTTACTCAGCTTGAAACTCATCAAGCTGAGTTCTTCGAGAACAAACCCGAATTCAAACATGGACTAACATATATAATTATTAACTCATCCTTAGAAGTCTAAATAATTAACTAAAACATATTTAGTAACTCTATTGAGCTGACTCAGTCTTCATGCTGAGTCGCTCAGCTTGAAATTCATCAAGCTGAAACTCAATATATATATATATCTTAGTTTACACACACGGCTTATCAAACATATTGATAAACCCAGCTTATACTCAGTCTGAATCACTATAAGTGTTTAGTCTGATTAAGCTTCATAATTCTGTTTAAGTTATATGTATAACGCATCTTACAAACTTAATTTTGTCTCATCAAAGCTTAACTGATGAGATCATTTTCCCAACAGGATTATATGATGATACCTGGGATACTGAATCATCTACCTTAGATAATGATGTATGTCTAATGGCTCAAGAAGATGAAGAGTTTGAAATTGATGAAGTTGATTGTGGTTTGTCCGAGTCATCTTTTGAAGCTGACATGAAGGAAGCTGAGGAAAACAGCAAGCTTAGTGATTGGGATCCTACTTCCATGTACAAGGTTAGTAATTTAAAGTCTTACACCGATGAAGAAAAAGGTCTTGCCTTCGATTATTTGTTAAATGATTTCCAGACCATCCTTAAGTCTCAAAAGGACCTCAAAGCTGAGATAGCTAAACTAAAGAATGATATTAAGGAAAATCAATCTCGCATTGATGTTGGTAAGAAAGCACAGTGTGATCTTGAATTTCAAAGACACATTAATAAACTTCTAAGTGAAGAACTTTAGGAAGCTAAAGTCAAAGCTGACCAACTTCAAAAGGTCATTGAGTCTTGGTGTAAGTCATCAAAGCTTGCTGAAAAGTGCATAAACCAACAAATTCCTGAACAGGTACAAGCTGTACTTGGAGGTGACTATCAAACTGCTGCTTATGTAGCTGATGATGAGATAGCAAGTACAGACTCTAAGGAGGATAGACAACTGATTGAGTCTCAGAAGTCAGCCTCAGAGAAGAAACTTGATCAAAACCTTAAATACAATATGTTTGTAAAGGCTAAAGATCATGGAAATGAGTGCTCAACATCCAAACAACAAGGTAAGTCTGTGCTGAATAGATTAGGCACTCAGCCTTATCAAAGAACTTCAGTGATAGAAAGGCTTAATCCAAATCCTTTCAAAAGACAACATTCTCTATCTGGCTCGGAGAGAAGTTACAAGAATAGAAAGACCACTGTAAGTCAGAGATCGAATCACAACAATGGTAAGTCCAAAGTTGTGGATCTTTGTAAGTCCAAGAAGATCAACAGTGGTAAGCCCAAACCTGTTGAAACTGGTGAGTCCAGTAAGCATGAGAAAGGTAAGTATAAGGTCATGGAAAAGAAGTTTGTTGGTCAAGCTTCTACTCAAAAGGATAACAAGCAAAGATCTGACAAAGGTAAGTCCAAAGTCAGTAAGCATCAAGTAAATCAACATGCAAAGAAAGTTGAAAAGTTATCCACTACATATAATTCTAAGTTTGAGAGCATGTTCTCACAAGGATTATTGGACACTCTACCTCCTCTAATCATTGGAAGAAGGAGATGCTACAAGTGCAGAAGTAGAGGTCATGAGGCTAAGGACTGTGATGTTGAGATTTCAAGGCCTGAACAAGAACAGGATGATCAGTCTACACAAGACTCAGCTCCTGATCAAGCTGAGCAATTAGTTTAACAAGATGGAGATGCTAAGTGCTCGTCATCTGAACCCACGAAGAAGTGGGTTCCCAAACAAAACTAATGTGTTTAGTTTTTATATCATGTGCAGGGTTTAAGTAAATGGTACTTGGATAGTGGATGCTCAAGGCACATGACCGGGTAGAAAGGACTTCTTAGTGATTTCCAGGAAGACGAAGGTCCTAAAGTAACATTTGGAGACAATTCCTTTGGAAGAACTAAAGTCTATGGGAAGATCCATGCTGGCAAAGTTACTTTCCAGAAGGTTGCATATGTCAAGGGTCTTAAGCACAATCTGATTAGTATCAACCAATTGTGTGATGAAGACAGCATTGTTACTTTTAGGAAGAAAGCAGGAACAATATATAATGCTAAGGGAAAGCATGTATTAATAGCTAAAAGAGAAAGAGATGTGTATCTACTTGATCTTAATTCTGCTGATCCCTATACTGAAACCTGCTTGTATTCCCAATCTGTTCCTAAGCTGAGTTGGTTGTGGCATCAACGATGATCACATTTAAATTTCAAAAATATATAAATGCTATCCAATAAAGAGTTAGTCTCTGGATTACCAAAAATCACATTTGTCAAGGGCACAGGGTCCCACTATATTCACTAGTGAACACAGGGTCCCACTATGTTTCCGATGAATGGTAACATCACAATGATTTACCATCAAGCTGTTGTTGCTAAATTGTGACAACCTCATATCTAGACAGCCTTCTTGAATTCCATTAGATTTATAGAAGCAATGGATATTGTCAGGTTTTACCAACATCTCTATGCTGATTAAATGCTAGTGTCAACATTATGTCTCTTATTTAAGTTTTACGTTCTTCCACTGGAATGCTTTTGTAAATTGTCTTCTTCCTTTCGAGCAACCAAATAAGGTTCCCATAACTCTAAGAAACAATTATCCAAAACTCAGATGAACTACTTAAATATATAGGCATCAACTTATAATTCATCCATCTCCCACTAAATGTAGACTGGATAATTTTAAGTTATGAGATTGACAAGCAAAGGACTCTTTCTAGTCAGAATCTAATTCGATGCTTAAGTGACCATAATGTTGTGTTTTAGATTTAGGACTTGGTTCATAAAATTAATGTATACCAATCACATTGAATACATGTTTTAGGCCTGCCATTTACCAGATCATCAACAAAGATATCCGGTTTTTCTTTAAAGTAACACCATGTACAAATGTATTTCTTCGAGAAAACGAATTATGGGTTAAACCCATCATCCGTTTCATATTTAAACCAATATAGATAAGAAAACTTAGCATCTTATCTAGATCTAAGAATCGATATCTATATGCCCTTATTGATTCCCAATTTCTTAAGGTTATTTCCGAACACCTCCAGGTTTCAGACACAAACCTCTTATCTAGTTAAACATTCTCCCAACTACTATCATAAAGATGGTGATGGAGAATTTTACTAGTGTCACTATACATGGCATACTTGAACGGATTATCCACACAAGTGTGATCAAAATCCAACAAGTTATAATCCTTCCGACCAATACTGGTGAAAGATTTCTTAATCATCCTAGTCCAATAAACAAGATTTGCATCTTTCATTTAGCCGAAGCTAAACTTTTACAAAGATCCTAACCACATGGATCTAAGTGATGTAAATGTTGTTTACTTGGTCAAGTTTGATTATGCCATATACTTAATGTATCCAAACCACTTTTGGATCTAAGAATCAATCATTTCATGATTGCCTTATTACTTATAACGTGTCTTTATGTATGCAATGATATGGATAAGTTTTTTATAAAACATCTCAAAAGAATTTTTCAAAAATGTTTCAATTCCAAGCAACATCCATCGTCATCAAATGTGTATTTGTGCACCAAAATGGTCAAAATAACACATAAGCTTAGACATGGATAGAAAATGAAATGAAACCATCAGAATGAAAAATCTTTTAAACAAAAATACAAGATACAAAATATCCATCATCTACAAAAGAACATACAATAAAGCGAGTCTTGCCACGCAGGGCGTACAAACAAAAGTAATAATTAATCCGGAATTAATGGCGAGACAAACACTCACAATTCTCTTGTAGAAGACAATCAACAAAATTTCTTCTTGAGAGATCCGGTTCTTCAAGCTTTTCCTTCTTGCATCAAACATACCTACACTTGGCAACAAAAATAAATTTGTGACAAACGTGAGTCTTATAGCTCGGGTAAACAGCCCAGCTTATTAAGGAATAGCAATGAAGTATAATCATGAATGTACCTCAAGTAGAAAAATTAACTCTCTCTTTTCTGAGAAGTTTTATATCCTCTCGGCACGAAGGGCAGGCATTACGGCCCCAATTCCCAAATCTTCCACAGAAGTAGCAAGCCACCCCTTGTTGAGTCTCTTTAGGCACATCATCAATGTCCATAGACTCAAAACTTGAAGCAAGCTTGGAAACTCCAACTTCTTCTTTTAATGGGATCGATTTCTTCTTCTTGGCTAAATGTTGTCCCTTAGAACCAAGAACGAGAGTGGATGAGGATGATGCATGCTTGGACATGTTAGATTCTACATCCTTCAACATTCCATGCAATTCATCTATAGATATTTCCTTTGCATGCATATGATAGTTCTTGACAAACTGTTCATATGATGCGGGTAGAGACTGAAGTATAAAATTCACACCAAGCTCCCTCCCTACAGGAAATCCTAGTCTCTCCATCTGGTCCATGTATGATTTCATCTTCAAAACATGGGCACTCACACTCCCGCCTTCCCGCATCTTACAACCGGTTAGACTCTTAACACACTCATAATGTTCTTGCCTAACTTGCTATTGGAATACATCCTTCAGCTTGTTAATCATGTCATACACAGTCATGTGCTCAAATTGCTTTCACAGTTCCGAGCTCATACTTGATAACATGAGACAAGCAACATCGTGCGTATCCCGAACATGCTTTTCATACGCATATCGAACAGCCCATTCCGCATTGATAGCAGGTGGTTCAGGAAGGGGTTCCTCAAGGATGTGCAACTTAGACTCGGCACGTAGGACAATCCTCAATTACCTAAGCCAGTCAACAAAGTTCACTCCCGTGAGTTTCTCCCTTTGTAGGAACATACGAAGTGAATTAGTTGGTTTGATTTAATCCTATATTTAAAGAGAGTACGCGAATTAGTTGGTTTGATTTAATCCTCGTTAAAATAATTACCCATATCGTCTCGAAAAATATTTTAACAAGGGCTAAGAACCATATTTCACTCCAATTCATGACGGGGTTGCCGCGGATCACTTCATGGAGCTATTTAGGCCGATAACCATTTTACCGATTGCAATCTCTATTGCAAATCTTAGACACTTGCGGGATCCTACGACAACCATCGGTCGTTTGGCATGTTTGATCCCTACTTGCACCAATTCCAAATTAAAATTCTTGGTTGACTCGTGCTAAGCTCGACAATCACTCAATGATTTTAATTTGCAATTGTAAATAGTCTAACAAGATACACGGTGATACCCCGACAACTACCGGCTCGTGCTAAGCTCGACAACCGATAATTTCAAGATTCCACACTCACCTTCCACCCAGATCCACATGGAATAACTCGTGCTAAGCTCGACAATCACTCCATGCTTCACTAGATTCGGGTGGTGTCATCTTTTGGATGGCGCAAGATTTACGTTTTTTTTATGAAAACGGGCTTTTGTTTTCGGCTTGGTTACGGATTAACTTGTTTAGTGATAAAACCTATTTTCACTAGGTGAGTTAATCTTGTATGTGAGCGCGCGAGAGATTTGTAAACCATTTTTACCAAATCTTTTGTGATTTTTTTAATTTCGAAAAATTATCTAGCATGCGAATCCTAAGCAAACCATGAAAGATAAATAAAATTACATCACACGTAATATACAACATAGTCGGTAATCCTTGCCAATAAACCTATGCGTTCCTCCCGTGAGCCAAAACGGGAAGAACTTGGTCAAACTAAGGGACAAAACAATCTTGATGCAAGCTCCCACTAGAACCACCATCTCCATAGGATATCATTGGCTTCTAAGGGCATCAAACTCCATCTTGTTTTGCCTTCTTCTTGTGTCTTCATCCCTCCATCATACAAATTACATACAATAGAAAATAAATGGCATACAAGCCACATAATTTTCCTATTTATCTAATACTTGTACATGGATGAATGAAATGGCATGCAAGCCACAAATTTATTACAAACAATCTGATTTTAATAAATTTACAGCCATCTAATGTGGATCAAAACCACCAAATAACATGCACAACACAAATCAACCAAATGGGCCAAGGCAAGATTACCAACTCATTTTAACACATACAACCAAACATATCAAGCTACTACTGGATCATGAAGAAAAACAGCTTTGGAACAAAATTCCAGAAGGTGTAAGTGCCAAAAATCCCGAGACCAAAATTTTCGAAAAACAATTTCTAGTAACGTTAGCGCCGCTAACACGTGAGACTTAGCGCCGCTAACCTCAGTTTAGCGCCGCTAACCCTAACGGCAGAATACAAACATTTTGATTTCGGGTTTTTCAAGCCACCAAGTGCTATTCTAACATAGAGGTGGCTCTGATACCACTGTTGGGATTTCGTGGGCACGCAACGGAAGCAAAACAAGCAAACAAGTGTTCAAAACAAAGAAATCCCAAGTGTGGATCTACTCTATGTACAAAATAGCAACAAAACAAGAAGGATAAAGAGTTATACCAGCTCCTAAGCTCCAAAGAAATTGTTATGGTGGCTGGATTCGGATTTGAAGCAAGACCTTATTCTTCTTCTTGTCTTTTCGAAACCACACCCCGGGAACAAGTCCAACAACTTGTGCTAGCAAGCTTTCACGAGAACTTCACTGGAAATCTCACACAAGGACAGCAAATGACCTCTGGAACCAGGCTCTTTCTTCACTAAATCACCAAATCTAGGTATTAAGTGAGAGTGAGAGGATATGGGTGCTTGAGAGAGAAAAATGGCTAAGAACATAATATGTCCAGGCTTAAGGCCGTTTTAAAGACCCATAACCGACCCCTGATTGCCCTCTAACCGGCCAAGACGGATCTAGAAGCCTTCTCTTATTTGCCACAAGTGGAGGTGATTTTGACATAAAGTCCATGCAGGGTTAGCGGCGCTAACCAAGAGTTAGCGACGCTAAACCTTAACCCGTAGCGGCGCTAACGCGGCCTGACTTCGATTTGACGTAAAGCACATGCAGCCGTAGCAGCGCTAACCTTTAACAGTTAGCGGCGCTAACTATTTAAGTTAGTGGCGCTTTCGCGGCCTGCATTGCTAACTTCCACTTTTGCCATATTTGATCCCTCAACCTTATTTGCTGTCATGTTAGACCCCGGTGTGTGACCCATATAGGCCCATACATCATCGGCAGTGCTCTAAGGCTTACATATATTATCGGGCAGATTCTAACACTCACCTAACTCTCATTTTTCTATATATTGCCCATATGCACAAGTAACCTCATTTCTCTTTCCCATATCCATCATCATTCCATATTTCAAACACTCTTCCTATCTTCTCTCCCTTCTCCATTAGATTTCATCATCTTCCACCTCTTACTCCAGCCCTAAACCACAAAATACTAGAGTTCTTTGAAGATTCAGGTGAGGCAAAGAACATCTAAGTGTAGGTATGACTAAAAACCTTGTGTTCTTCATTTATCATGGAGTTTTCATTCATTTTCTTCATCATTCTTCTTTCATCATAAATTTTTCTTTTGAATCTGAAAATATGAACATTCATGTGTTTATATGGTAGATTACTCACCAAAAACATGAAAATGTTTAATAATATTGGTAATCCATGATCCACACAACTTCAACTCAATAAAATTCAGTTTTTGAAACATGCATGTGTTATTATCCTACCATTTGATGTAAGGAACATATGCATGTGTATTTTATGTTTATGCATGTATTTTGATCTGAATTACACTTTCTTTTATGGTAATGAAGTGATAAAATCAAGTGGTGATGACCAAGAACACCAAAAATGTATTAAAACTTGAAAAAGCCACAAAAATAACAAATGAAGAATCTAACAGCAAATTTAATCCGACTTTAAAGTTCCATAACTCAAGTTTTACTCATCTAAACTGAATGCGTTTTCTTCTGGATGTTAGGTTTATGTTTTATCTTTCAATCCCAACTTGAATCATTCAAAAACTCAATCATTTGACCCCCCACCACTCAAACCTTTAAAAGTGTGCAATCAGAGTTTGATCAGAACCAAGTCTGACTTTGCATGTGCATATCACCTTTATTATTTTCTCCAAAATTCTGATTTTTCTTCCAATTAACCATTTCATGAGTTATCTTTCATATGAATCTGACCTCATTCGAAAATATGTCTGTTTGACCCTTCAAGCATGCAAGGCAAATTTTGTACGCAAAGCTGTTATATTTGACAAAAATGGGTGGCTAACTTTAAATGACCATAACTCTTTCATAAAGTACTGGAATATAGTCAATTTGTTTTTTAAAAGTTAGCTAGTTGAGTTAAGATTATGAAACCCATTTTGAATCACTGAAAAACAAGGTGGTTTGACCCTCCAAATGGTCTCTGTAAGGCAGAAGTGTCCACTGATTTGTGATCAGTGACACTTTGACGTAAATTATTTTATTTGGATATGATAAAATATCATAAAAATTCTTTAATGCATGCTATAAGCACTTAATATGTGTTGCAATGACCCATAAAAATATTGGGTACTAAATAAATTGTTAAGGTACTTAATCATTGAATTAAAACACACTTAAAGTTTTAGATAAGTGATCAAACATCCTAAACATCCCTTTAGATAAGTGATATGAATACCAAATTAGTATAGGTTTTGTCATCCTAAACAAATACCAAATCCAAAACAAGTATGAAATGGCCCTATAGATAAGTGATCAAACATCCCTTTATTCGCGATAGGTGTTAGAATCGCTAGTGACTTGGTTTGAGTGTGTTATTTGGTTTATGTTTGACTTGTACTTGTATTTTGGGAACATTAAGCAGTATTGTATTTCATATTATATTGATTATTAAATGTGATTTAATGATACGCCAAGGGCGAATATTTTATGAATCCTTACTGTGTTCCGTCTTAGCATGTTTAATACTTCCCAGAATGTCTTTTACATTCTAAATGTCCACAGTCGGTCATTCTTCATGGGGAGGAGGTTTGAGATAAGACTGAGGGAAGTGGTTGATCGCTATCTAATAATGGATTAGATAAAAGAGACGCAACGCTTCTCCTGTGCTTGCAATGGTCAAGTGACAGGATGACCCACACCTGAACTTACTTCATGGTTTATGTCACGAGTAAGTCAGGATGATAATATCATTTTGTCCTTAGACTGGAAATACATGTGTTCCAAAGCATGGGCTTGCTTTGCTTTGATTGATTTTAAACGCAGTTCGTAACTGGCTGTTATAAAGGGAGCCTTTAGGTAAAGTATGGTGTATGTAGCTGAGCCATGTAGTCAAAGTGATTCATTCCTCTAGTTTTAGAGAGATATCCATGGGCCCCTCGATGATTGAGCACTGACATAAAATGCATGGCTATGCTCAAGTTGCAATGATATGTGATCGATTGCAACTAGATTTTGGGTCACCATCAATCGAGATCGAGAAACATAATCGTGAACGATCTGTAGATTGACATTTAACCATGTCTCGTGTTCATACAGATATCGCGAACAAAGGGAAAAATGATCACTTATCTATAGGACCATTTCGTAACTGATTTTGGATTTGGTTTTTGACAAAAACCCATACTGACTTGGGGGCAGATATGCCTTACTAGAGGCCGCTCTTTGTCTGTGGTTTACGGGTACGGTGTCATATGCAAGTGGGAGTTTGTCGGAGTATGCCCGCTGACACACGTACGCCATATGGATCACTACCGATAATGTATGGGCCTATTGGGTCACACACCGGGGACCTATCTCGACAGCCTAAAAGATGGAGGGACCAATGGTGTCCAAATGGGAAAGTTGTGATGCAGGCCATGTTAGCGGCACTAACCTTTTAGGGTTAGCGGCGCTACACCATAAAAGTTAGCGGCGCTAACTCCCGACAAACTGCATGCAACATTAAATTCCACCTCCTCTTTTGCCCAATGAATGTAGCCTTCTAGAATCTTTCTTGGCCGGTATTTGGGGTATCTAAGAGTCACTTGGGAGTCTATTTAAGTCTCCTCTCTTTATCACTTGATAAGCTTATGCCAAGAAACACACTAAAACACTTAGTTAGTAACTTTGGGAGTGTTTTTGAGTGTGTTACAAGGAGGTCTGAATTTCTGGTGCTTTAAGGGCTGTTCTTGTGAGGAGTTCAAGGTTTTAAAGCTCTTACAAGCTTGCTAGTACAAGGAGGAAGGACAAACCCGGGGTGGACTTCGATAGAGGGAGCTTTTGTGGGCTTCAAGTCATCACCACCTTCATCTACTGATTTCTGGAGCTTAGGAGAGGGTATAATCTTCTTTCCTTCTTCCTTTTCATGTTGCATAAGCTATCTATAGAGTTTGGTCCATGACTTGGGGTTTTATGCTTTATTTACTTGTACTTTATGCTTTGCATGTTGTTCTTGTTGCTTCCGCTGTGCACATAGAACCCCAAGAAAACCATCAGGAGCCAAATACACTCTCATGTACACATACATAACCTCAAGTTTGATTGCTGATTTCAATCCAAAAGTGAAGTTTAGATAGCAGGAAATCGATCAGATAGAGAATCAGTAACACAAGGTATTAACTTTTAGTTTGGTTCATGAATTTTAGGTCAAGAATGAATTCATAGGTTGAATCCTTGGTTTGTATGGTGTTCATGTGTTTTTGTTGTTGTTTAGTTGTGTTTGAAGTGGTAGTACATGTTGGGAAGTGTTTATATGCTTAAAAACAGATTTAGAATGGTTGAAGATGAGAAAAATGGAGTTTTAAAGCTGTTGTTCGAACAAAGTTAGAAAGCTTACTGTACCGACTGTCCTTGCGGCCGTAAGGCATTGTTTAATTGTTTTAGTTGTTTTGTCCCTTGCGGCCGTAAGCAAGGTTGCTTGCGACCGTAAGGGTGTGTTTTGTGAGATAACTGTCTACGGACAAAGGGATCAAGCTTACTATCGCAAGCACATAGCCCGCGGTCGTAAGAAAGTTTAGAACCTTCCTTGCAAGCGTAAGGACCCTTGCGGTCGCAAGGTATTTTCCTTGCGGCCGTAAGAAGGTTTGTTGAGGCCCTTGTGGTTGTAAGGTTTATTGCTTGCGGTCGCAAGCTGTCATCCAGAATTTAGTTCAGTTGTTCGAGTTGATGTTTGATCAGTGTCTCTTCCAGTTAAGTATAGAAGCTTATGTAGTATTGTTTATTGCTTGTAGGAAATAAGAGTTGACGTTTCGGTGATAGAGAATAGCAGTTTCATTGCTGCTAAGGTGAGTGTACTTACCTTTAATCAGATTAACATATGTATGTGCATTAAGTGAACAGTATATCAATTATATGTTTAATATATGATTTGATTATGTGAGATTCAGTAGCACTATGTTGTAGTATTTAGTATGATCAGCATACATATATGCACAAGGTGAACAGTATGATATCTGTGTTGTGATATATTTATATAATGAGTTAAGACTATTATTTAAAGGTACAATAACACCCAGATATAGTATTCAGTACAGAGATAGGGGTATTTTGAGATCCTTATACCCAAGTAGAGTGTCATGGATTCGAATACACGCGAGGTGTGATCATACCCCGGGACCAGTTTAACAGTTTGACTATTTTGCAGGTTATAGTTGGGATGTGAGACATCCCCAGAAGAGTTACTCATGCTTTATGTGTTTATTTGTTTAGTTACTATGCTCACTAAGTGAAAGCTTATGTCTCCGTGTTTTGTGCATACAGGTGAACCAGTTCCTAGCGAGGGTAAGGCCACAGTGCTCTGCTTAGTTTGATAGCTCCAAGTTTCGAAAAGAGTACTTTTAACACTACTTTTGTGAAACTGTTAGCACTAAAGTGTTGAAAGCTTGTTTTCCGCAATCCCTGTTCTTTTAAAAGTGCTAATTTGTAGTAATAGAGTTTTAAAAGCTATTTTAGAAAAATGGTGTTACACAGAACCCGATAAGGATGGTGAGGATGCCATTGAAGCCGCTATTCAAGCCATGTCTTTTGTAAGAAAAGCCTTCAAGAACCGCTTTTCAAAGACAAACAACACACAACGATTCACTTCTGGCTCCCGTAGACCAAAAACTTACAAAGTTGTTGAAATACCAAGATTGGATAGAGAAGAGAAGAAGGTTGAGAAAAAGTGTTACAATTACAGGGGGAATGGCTATCTTAAAAGAGAGTGCACACAAAAGAAAGTCAAAGATGCTGAATACTACTGTCAGAAATACCGTTTATTCATGAGGAAAACTGCGGGTAAAGCCATGATGGTGGAAGAAGATTAGTTCCTCTCTAATACTGACTCATATAGTGACCGGGATACTGAGGTCCAGGCCTAATTTTGTTTGATGGCAGATGTTGAGGGTACTTGCTCAGAGGATGATGGTGAAGATCAACCAAATTTCGACAACTTTGAGGATGTGCAAGAAGAGGAAAAAGAACAGGTAAATACTAATGTTGGTTCTTCTGCAGGTGTAAACATGCAACACATTCAAATCATCATAGCACATATGAAAAAGCTGGAAATAAAAGTAAACAAACTAACCAGTAACAACCACACATTAAAAAATGTAATAAAAATGCAAGAAGAGGAAACTCATCTGATAATAGAACAACTAGAACAAGAAGTCACTGAATCTAAAGTAAAATTAGCGGTAAAGGAACATGAAATATTAAATTTAACTGCCGAAACAAGCACGATGATCCACGACCTGAAAGCTGAATGTGTGGGTGTTGAAAAAGATTCAGAATTTCTTTTTCATAATACCTGTTACTTGTCCTCTAAGATCAAGGAGTTGGAAGACTTACTAATTAAGCGTGGCCAAAGTGGACAAACAATCCTTCTGTACCCTCAAAAGGAACAATATTTTCACGGTGGACGTTCAAGGGGCTAGGATATGAGAACCCTAAAATGAGTGACAAGGTGACCACAACATCATTATATGATTTCAATCACATGGAAGAAGGCATAACCACCCGAATGGTGTTCGTTGGTCAAGAGGAGGAACGAATAAAAGAGTATGTAAAACGAAGTTTGAATTTAAAAACCGAGATTCCATTCAACTACCAACAGTTGAATGAATCCTATCTCTTTGGGCCTCAGAAACCCATTAGATATGCTAATTCTTCTCCGGTGTATAATGTGGAACTCTATACTATCGTTGTGATTAAATCTCCGCTCGTGTACATTCCTCACGGAACTACAACGGTGTTTTCAAACGTTACAGGAGTATTGTTTTACAAATACAATGTTGAGTACTTTTGTTAGAAATATTAAAGTGAGGGGTGTAATATGTAATTACTCAAAGTTGGGGAAATGCTATATAAAGGCATTTCCCCCACATTTCTAAGTAAGCTTTGCATATTACTTACTTGTGTTCTTGTGTTCTCAACACTCTCTCTCTAGAAACTGAATACACACACTAACACATACTACAATATTAACATCTTGCATTGCTTCATCCGTATCATAATACGGGACCATCAATTGGTATCAGAGCCAAACTTGTTTTTGGCTCGTGATTGTTCGAAAGAAGACAACGAAATCTCGAAGTGTTCAAGCTTCCAAGAAGAAAAAGCTCTCGGTTTTACAAAGGCTCAAGAACGTCAGTTTTCTTCAAGATAAACTCAAGCTCAAACGAATTTTAAAGGTAGAACTCATTAAAGGTATAAACTACATCTTCTTTAACTTTCCTTTAAGATGTTTCTATATTCTCACAAAGTTTATAAAACATTCTTTAAAGAAAAACACAAACCGTGGGCGTTTTTATACACATTAAGTTAAGAAAGTCATTAAATACCTACCTTTTTCAACATTAAATTTTCTGGGTATTTAAGCATTTATGGTGTTCTTGGTCTGAAAGTACAACTGGAAGTAGAAAAAATCGGATTTTTGTAATTTATTTTATTATAAATTCTTAATAGATTAAGTGTTGTACAAGGAAAATCAAGTACTTGCCATACCAATCAAGTACAAGTAGTTAGACACTATTCAGGGTATGGCAATCTGATTTAACAAGGACACATCAGGGTCTATCAGCCGGTTCCTTGGTCAATGCGATTGACTCTTGGGGCGGCTTATAGAATTTTGTCAAGTTGGAACACCTAAGTGTGAATCAAATAGCTATAAGCCTGGTTCAGTGAATCGCATGCGATTGGACTGTGCGGCTTATAGAAGCAGTTGATAAGATAGCCTAAATACCGTGTGAATCGCATTAGATTGAATCGCATACGATTAACACTTACCTTTCAGCCTACTATTGGAATCGCATTTGATTGAATCACGATTATACACTGCAAATTGGCAATCGCATGCGATTGACAGGACTAACAGTTTATTTTCTAAGTGTTTGATGAAACAGGATTGATTCGCATTCGATTAACAATCAATACTAAGTTCTTATTCTGCTTGTTTTCAAGGACACCTAATCGCATTCGATTGACCTGTATTCGCACTCGATAAGACAAATTCCAATCAGTTATTCCTCAGACTTGGACAAGTGATTGACTCTTTGGACTTGACTTAAAGAACTTTAAGACAGCTGGACTTAATCAAACAATCTAATTCAAAATTGAATTTAATTTAAATCAAATTTAATTCAAAGGTGAATTACATTACCACAAGTCTAGTTAGTTCAAAGTTGAATTTAATCCTTTTAAGATCTAATTCAAAATTTTAATAAAACTCTCAAGTCATTTCTAAAATCAAGCTTTCGAACAATCAAACCATCTTACAAGTGAACGGATCATTTCTTACAAAAATAACTAATCATGTCAAGCACAAATGAGATGATGTCCATTGGTTCCGACACAAAACCACCTGTTTTGTTTCGGGGGGAATACAATGTTTGGAAAGGAAGGTTCATGGACTTCCTTGAGCACAACGAACTCTACGGAGATAAGATGATGGAATGCTTCGACAAAGGAAACTCCAAGTTCACAAGGATCGTTGAAGCTGACTTAACCAACAATCCCCCCATTCTCAGACATGAAAGAGAAAAGACCAATGACGAGCTGACCGCTACTGAGAAGGAAACAAAGAAGGCTGAGAGACTGGCCAAGTACTATTTGAAGCAAGGTCTCTCATCTGAAATCTATCTGAAGATAGACAGCTTGGGTACTGCCAAAGAAATCTGGGATGAAATCAAGAAGCAGCTTCAAGGCACTGAAGAGGGAGCATACATTAAACGTACTCAACTGGTCAACAGTTACCATGATTTCAAGGCCCGTGAAAATTAGCTTCTATCTGAAACATATGGCAGATACTGCAAATTGCAGAATGAGATGAGGTCTAATCAAATTGTCAGAACTGACCTTGATTTGAACTGTGTTTTTCTGAATTCATTAGGTTCTGAGTGGAAGGGCTATGCTAGGCTGTACAAACAGATCAACAAAGATCTTACTTCTGTCACCTTCCACAACATCTTTGAAGACCTAAATCAGTATCAAGATGAAATCTTGCAGTCTCACCCTAAACAACCAGTTGCTGATCCTCTTGCTTTGCTTGTAGCTGACAGGACCCCCAGGGAATCTTCATCAAGGTCTGCCAAACTCAAACATGTGGTGCTCAGTGAATCTGATCATGATGATGATGATGACTCTGTAGAGGCTGCATTTCAAGCACTCACAGTTGCCAACAAGAACTTCAAGAACCGGTTCAACAAGACTAACAACAGACAACGGTTCACTTCTGGATCAAGAAGACCTGGAAGGTGTGCTCCTGCTGACAAGCATTGGTTTCCAAGAGAGGAGAGGAAGGAGGAAAAGAAGAATGATCTCAAATGCTACAACTGTGGGAGATCGGGATACATGATCAGGAACTGTCCCCAGAAGAAAGTCAAAGATGCTGAATACTATCGACAAAAGTAGCGCCTGTCAAAGCAAAAACAGGCTAGGAATGCACTCATGGTGGAAGAGGACCACTTCCTGGAAGATACAGACTCAGAGAGCGATCCAGATGGTGAGGATCATGCTCAGTTTTGTTTCATGGCCAATAGTGAAATGAGTGGTAGAGAGGATTATGATGGTGATCTCTCAGATACTGCAGAGGAGATCGTTGACAGTGGAAAGGTACCCTCTATTTCTAATTCTAACATGGGTTTTAAACATGAACACATACAAACCATATTAATCCGAATGAAAGAGTTAGAAAATCAGGTAATAGAGTTAACCACTAGAAATGAAGTTCTAGAAGATGTTTCACGCAACAAGGATAAAGAGGTACAAATAGTAATTAAACAGTTAGACAACAATTTAATTAGCCTTAAGTCTCAATTAGCTGTGAAAGAATCTGAATTCTTAGAATTAACCGATAAGACAAATAGCACTATACTAGATCTTAAAGCAGAATGTGTATGTGCTGAAAAGGATTCAGAAATTCTCAAAGATGAACTTAGGAATGAACTAAGTACTCTTTACTCTAGAATCAATGAACTTGAGTCTCTTCTGTCCAAACGTGATCAAAGTGAACAGACCATCTCTCAATACAAAGAAAAGGAACATCCTTTCTCCATATGGAATTTCGATGGGCTGGGCTTCAAATGGAGCAAGATTACATCCAAACAATTATACAATTTTACCCAACGGATGGTTTTTATTGGTCAAGAAGAGGAAAGTATTGAAGAAGATGTCAAACGAACCCTTAATCTCATAACTGCAATTCCATTTTACTACTGTGATCCAAATGACTCATACCTCACCTGTCTCACTTCATCATCTGATACTGATGTTTCATCTTCTGTCTATTCTGATGAAGAACTCTACTCTCCTATTTCACCAAAGCCCACTGTTGAATACATTCCTCACAAAGAATTACAAGACAGATTCAACACCCTGCAGGAATTTTGTTTTACCCACCTTGTTCAACAGGATATTACCAAAGTCTTCCAATCAGAAACCACATCTGAACCCTCTCCAATAGTTCAAGAAAATGCCATCCTCCACAAGCGTCTCCAAACAGTATTCAATCTTGATGGCAAGATCATTGACGACTTGTGCAAAGAAAATTTTGAATTGCTTGAACAAATCAAAGAAGTCGAAACTGCACTGGAACCACCCACTCCATTTACCTTCTCACCACAGGGAACCATATTAGATGAACGAATTGAAGGTTTCAAACATGTGTCTATATCTTCTCAAAATGTCAAACTAATAAAATCTGTTAATCATACTGTGGTAACAAATCTTACAATTAAACAGATTTATAAACCAAAACAACTTTCTACTTCTAATCACAGTTCTCGTGTGCACTTAGACGTACCTGAATCATCACGAGCTGCAGCCAGTCGACCACGACTTCATTCTAATCTTTTACCCTCTGCTGCAGATGTGAAGACGGCTGGAAACAAGAAGTTTGAAATAAATACATCATGGAAAAGAGCTATTCCTAGATCCACTAGGAGGTGTTCAAATTTGAAACCTGTCTGTGAAAACGTTTTGATGTTTGATTCTGTTTGTAATCATTCCAGCTCACAAGGCAAAACTGCTTCTACCATGTTTTGTATAAGTGATGATTGTACTCATGGACACTGTGAATTTAATTGTTGTTATGATCAATTGAGAAAGTCTTTAGGTGTTTAAACCATGTGCTGATTGGACTGATTTTTATGCTAATCAAGTATGTGTTCCATTTTTAAATTCAAAAGGCTACATCATTAATCAATGGATCACCACTCGTCAATCTCATGCACTTAAACACTTCAACAAATCCAACCGATTGCTCACGATCAAGGAACTGGAAGTATACAGATGGCAGGGCTATGAAGCATTTAAAAGGGCGTGGATTGCACAGGAAAAACACTTGCATTCTCAAAAGCGTTCTCGCAATTCCCCTTCCATAATCTCCAAACCTTCAAAACCCAAGCCATCATCCATTCAACGAGTAGCAAAACCTACTAATCGCAGTGCTCCAGTTCAGCAAAAGCAAGTTGATGCACTGAGGCCACAGAGAATTCTTAAGAATTCCTCGCAACCATGGATTCGCAAACATAACACTTCCGCAACTCTACCGAATCCAAAACCTCAGATTCCATCAAGTGTCAAACCAACAGTGGTAAAGAAACTTTCTTCTCAGCCAATTTCTTCCAAATCTATTCCTTCACGAAAACAGATTAAATCCACATGGGTACTCAAGAATAGATCAGTAGAAATTTCACCACCACAAGCAGACAAAATCACCACTCAATCACTTCTAGGGACTAACAATCAAGGACCTATTCAGATATGGGTACCTAAACGTGATTTATTCTCTTTTTGCAGGTGCCTCACTTGTGGTACCTTGACTCCGGCTGTACCAAACATATGACCGGAAACAAAAGTCTTCTCAAGAATTATGTTCCTAAGTACTTCAGGAATGTACGTTTTGGGAACGATAATGTTGCACCAATAATGGGGTACGGAGACATTGAGAAGAAGCACATCAAGATCAAGAAAGTCTCATATGTTGAAGGGTTGGGTCATAACTTGTTCAGCATTGGACAGTTCTGTGATAAAGACCTAGAGGTCGTGTTCAAAAAGAACAAATGTTCAGTTTTAACTGAAAATGGAGATGAGTTGCTTGCAGGTTCCAGAAATTCTAACCTGTATTCCATTGACTTGGAAAAATATGACTCTTCTACCTCTGTGTGTCTATTGTCCGAAGCATCTACAGATCTGACTTGGCAATGGCACAGAAAACTCTCTCACCTGAACTTTCAAAATATTAACAAATTAGTCACTGGTGACTTGTTGAGAGGCATTCCCAAGTTAAGGTTCAAGAAGGATCATCTGTGTGCATATTGTGAAAAAGGAAAAATGAAGAAGGCTTCTCATAAATCTTAACAAATATTTAGCACTACGAAGCCTTTGGAACTCCTGCACATGGATCTGTGTGGTCCTATGAGAATCCAGTCCAAGAATGGGAAGAAGTATATTTTAGTCATGGTGGATGACTACTCTAGATATACTTGGGTCAAATTTCTGCGCTCAAAAGATGAAGCCACTCCCACAATCATTTCCTTCATCAAACAACAGCAAAACAAGCATAGTCAGAGTGTTGTCTCTATCCGGACAGACAATGGAACGGAATTCAAAAACAGTACTCTGAAAAGCTTCTGTGACCTCGTGGGAATCAGCCACCAGTTCTCTACTGTATACACACCACAACAAAATGGTGTAGTGGAACGAAGAAATAGAACTTTGGTTGAAGCTGCCCGAACAATGCTTTCATATTCCGGGCTCCCACCTTCCTTCTGGGCTGAAGCAATCAGCATTGCCTGCTACACGCAGAACCGCTCTTTCATTAACAAACGCTTTAATAAAACTCCATATGAACTGGCCAATGGTATAGTGCCTAATATCAAATACTTCCATGTATTTGGTAATAGGTGCTTTGTACTAAATGACAAGGATAATCTAAGAAAATTTGCTCCCAAAGCGGATGATGCTGTTTTCCTAGGTTATTCTACTGAGTCCAAAGCCTACAGAGTTTTTAACAAACGTACAAAGAGCATTGTTGAAAGCATCAACGTAACATTTGATGATACATTAAATGTTACAGATTTTCCACCAAAATCAACAGTTAATGCTTCTGAACATACCTGTTTAGGACCTACACTTCAAAATAAAGAATCAGACAATCCATCCAGTTCAAATATACATCTTGATTTTTGGTATGATTTCTTTAGACCTGAATCTTCTCCTGTTTTAACTGACAACATGAACGACACAGTTGTACAAACAAGTGTTACTCTAACGGCTCCTACGGTCACTGAGACTAATCCATGAGGCAAAAGTGGCTACACTGCATTTCAAGAAGCTTGGCTTTCTCATGAGGCAAAAGTCAAAAGTGACAGGATTTGTGTGCATAACCGTCGAACCCTGATGCCACGACCAATGCCATGACTCAAGGGTCACATCTGTGAGGCATGTAATCCAAGAAACAATTCAACCACACAAGGGAGAACGGTTTTGTAACTAGTTAGTTATAAACCAGTATTTGTAAGTTATGGTTTTAACTTATGTAGAGAATTAATTACCAAGTTATTAATTGACAAGGAAATATGTATTTATTAGTTAAATAAATATATATTGTTAAATTAATAAGATTAATAATTTAGTTTAAATTATTAATTTTAGATAATGAATAATAATTAAAGGAAAAGAAATATATTTTTTTTCAAGGTTGAAATGACACTCAATTAAAACTATTCAACAGGTCTCAGATGATCTAAAATTAGAGAACACATCTCTTCTACTAAGCAAAAATGAACCCTAAGGGGGTGTTTGGTTCATTCTTTTGGGGGGATTTCATGGGAATGGCCCCCAAATGATGTGTTTGGTTTGCAAATTTGAAGAGGGATTCAAATTCCCAGGAATCTTTGAAATCCTATGAATGGGGGATTTAGAAATCCTCCCACACCCCCTGGTATTTCAAAATCCTATATGTGTGGATTCTTCCGGCGACCGTCCGGCACCCTCCGGCTAACATTCCGGCTGACAAAAACCCTAGCCACCACAAACCCTACCGTCGCTGCGCCTTCTCCGTCAGATCTGGTGGTGGCCTTCATCTCCGTTCGTCGTCTAACTTCTCCGTTCGTCTTCACCTTCTCCGTTCGTCGTCTTCCTTCTCCATTCGTCTTCTCCTTCTCCCTTCGCAAACCCTAACTTCGCAGAAAACCCTAGCTTCGCACACCGTTCGTTGTTCTCCGCCGCCTTCGTCGTTCGCCGCCGCTCGAAAACTCTAACCTTCGAAAACCCTAACCTTCGAAAACCCTAACCTTCGAAAACCCTAACCTTCGTCGTTCTCCGCCACCTTCGAAGACCCTTTCGCTGCAACAGAGATCTTCGAAGACCTTCGTCGTTCTCCGCCGCTCGAAAACTCTAACCTTCAAAACCCTAATTCGTGGTGTGGTAGTTGGTTGGTGGTGTGGTTCCTTCGTCGCCGTCTCCTGGCCCACCGAAACCATAATCGCCGGCGAACAGAGATGAAGGGAGGTCGGTGGTGTAATGGGGTTGTTGATGGGTTTTGTGTTGAACCAAACACAGGTGTGGGATTTTAAATCCCACCAAATGAATTCCCATGAAATGCAATTCACCTTATAAAATCCCATTCCCCCCAAAATCAAAGAATGAACCAAACACCCCCTAATTGCTTTTTTAAAGAAATGAACAGAATGACTAAAAAAGATGTAAATACTTCCACCTCAAACAAAAAAACACTCCACGATCGTTCACTTGATCTTCTTTTTCGGCCTAAGCTGGATATATAAATAATATATAGATATACATATATATATATATATATATATATATATATATATATATATATATATATATATATATATATATATATATATATATATAGGGTAAGGTTATATAAAGAACCTCCCTTAAACATAGAACCTAAAGAACCTTTCTAGTAATGACACGTGGCATTATGAATAGGGGTAAAATTGGAAAATGAAAAAAAGAAATTCATCCCACGCGCCTCCTTGTTTTCTTCGAGCAAACCCACATTTTTATTTTATAAAAACCACTCAAACATTTAATTGATCATATCTCCTTCGTGTTTTAGAGTTTAAGCAAGAAAATTATATTATTAGATTCAGTTTTTCGTCCTCTTTCAAACAAGACCAGACTTGATATATTTCTGAAACTTTTTGGTTAAATGCAAAATTTTTAAAATTTTCATTTTCATCTAGGTTTCATTTCAAAATTCAAAATGAAAAAAATAAAAAATGCAAAATATCGAAATTACAGGTCATGCAGATGTTTCAAAATGCAAATTATGAAAATGCAAAATGCAAACCAGAACTCTCATTTGCATTTTGACAATCTAATTCAACGAAAATACAGCTCAAAATGCAAATTACATACTCAACCCAAAAATGCAAATTACTCAAAATGCAAATTACATACTCAACCCAAAAATGCAAATTACTCAAAATGCAAAATATATTTAAGTTAGATTTCATAGGCAAAAGGTTCAACTTCTCCTGCTGGCAATCACCGGAAATTGATCCATAAAGCCCTGCCTCCGTTGCATCCCCTAAAGCACATGGTACAAGTATGTCCCTCCCTTCATATTTGATCAATTTCTTTATTTAGTGATAAAATACAAAAGAAAAAACACATGATGATTAATTTCACTTGCAAATCAACAAAAATAAAGCTACAATAAGTTGTAGATAAATCTGTAAAAATGGTAATTATTTGATGGAAGTAAAACAAACCTTCAGAAGCTGCCTTGAGTAACTCTTTCTGTTCCATGAGCCCATGGACTTCCAATCTGTAAATCCATTAACAAAGACTTGACTAACCATTGGCACAAACCTTCAAAATAGAACACCACCAAACTTATTTTACATTTTGCATTTTAAACTTGTATGTATCTGTAAATTGTATATCTAAAAAGTATAAATTATAAACAGAAAGAAATTTTCATATTTATACACCCCCTGCATTTTTGTATATCAAACAACCATTTCATCCTACCTCATTCTACTATGTATTTTCATAAAAAAAATCAAGTTCCCAATTACATCTTGACACAAAAATTCTTGCATTTTTATAAATAAATTCAAAATGTAACAGCCTAGAAACACTTAGGTAGATTTTAATTAAACATGAAGATCAAAGAAAACTGAAAAGTAGCCGGTGATTAGGAAGGATTGGCAGCCGGAGATTACAACATCGACTTGGACATGCTCTCAAAAAGTGAAATTTGAAGATCCTTAGGAGAGGGAAATACAAAATTTGTAGAGAGAGAAATCGAGGTATAAGCATCTGATAGAGCCGAAATGGTAGCGGTTATATACTATAAATGTGTTGTAAGTTTATTTTATTTAATAAATATAACTATTTCTTATCTTTTGTAATTTAGTTAAATAGGTATAATGCCCATAATTCATATTATCCACGTATATGGTTTAAGTTAAATTTGTGAATAAGCATTAATACTGTATTTATTTTATAACTTTAATATGTTAAGGTAGTGGTTAATATATATTAGTTTAGATTTGTATCCACGTGTACAAATCGTATTATTATTTATTTTTATTTAGGACCGATTAAAGTTATAAGATTATATGGGTTATTCAAAGGTCTACATGTGATAGTTTGACTCTAAAAATTCAAAATTAACTTTTTAATTTCAGGAGAATGTATGATCATGATTAAATATTATATTAAATAAAAAGTGTATATCGTCTTATAAATTTTATTTAATTAGTCTTTTATCACATTAGATAATTAATGTGTGGAGCATTAATTTGTACTACACTTTAATCATACTTCATCCCTTTATTTTAAAGAGTACAAAGGTCTTTAACCACTCTTCAATGTTCTCTTCAAATATGGAAAGTGTAAAAATACTCAAGGGTCAAATTTGACTCTTCAAATATGGACCCTATGTTTGTTGGGAATTGGCTAAGGCATTGAAACTGTTGAAGATGCAAAGTTAAAACTGTTAATGGTTTTTGAGAAAATAGTTCAAAATTGTTAGAAGGATTCGGATAAAACAGTTTAGAACTGTTAGTGAAGATTGTGAAGACAGTTGTAACCAACAGTTACTGTGAACTTCAAAGCTGTTATACAGAGTTCAGAACTGTTAGTACAAACTACTACAACTGTTTGAAGACCTTGAAGCCGAAGACTGTTAGAAGAACCAAAACTGTTACATTCATTGAACAGTTTCGGTTGAGCTAAATGTGGAAACAACTATCTTTGAAGATATCTCGAAATATTTAGAAGATCATCAAGATTATCTCACAAGATAGAAGATTGCCTAACTGTCAACAAATCAAGGAAGATCAAGGAGTATATAAATACTAGATTAGAATTTATAATACGTACGTACTCATTGTTTAAGTTTTGCATTCATTCTTCAAGTTGTAATTTGCTTTCAGAATAGTGCTAAGCCTCTAAGTTTCTCTTTGAAACCCAAGAACAATCTGTGTTCTTCGTCTAACATAATAAGTTAGATTTGGGGTGAAGTTTGCTATTGTAATCATTCTGGTTGATCAATAAAACTATTGTTTGTAATCATTCTGGTCTAACATAATTAAGTGTGATTCCGCAACTTCTTAGTTGATTGTGATCATAGTTAAAGATTAACTTTTTATTCAACTCTGATTTGTTATTCAAAAGTTAGTTCTTGTTATTTGATATAATCTATATCCGATCCTGACAAGTGGTAACAGAGCCTTATCATTAAGGTTCCTTTGATCACCAGTTGAAGGTTTTGCTTCAATCTTGCTTTGTTCTTTAAAACTGTTTTCAAATTACTTTGTTTCAATGGATTCTGGTGGATCTTTTGATAACAATGGCTCTGGGTCAAACATTCGTGTTCCCATGCTCAAACCAACTGATTTTGAGATGTGGTAACTGAGAATCAAGCAGCATGTCCAATTAATGGACTATGCTGTTTGGGAAATCATTGAAACAGTTCCCACTGCCCCTGTTGATCTAGATGAGACTAGAAAACCAAAGAAGAAGCCACCACCAAAGACAGATGCTGAAAAGAAGGAGAGAATGATTGAGATAAAAGCTCTCAGCATCCTCCAGATTGCAATTCCCAATGAGTATCAACATCAATTTAAGAAATTTGATGATGCTCATGAACTTTGGAATGCTCTGGAAAAGTGGTTTGCTGGGAATGCTAGCTCTAAGAGAAACCAAAGAGATCTCCTTAAACAAGCCTATGAGAACTTTACCAGTGGAAAGAATGAGAGCATCACCCAAATCTTTGATAGGTTTTACAAGCTGGTAAGCCAACTAGAGAGTGCTAAGGTTAGGCTTGATCAAGATGAGATAAATAGAAAGTTTCTTAGGTCTCTAGGTGATGAATGGACTGTGTTTGCTACACAATGGAGGACTAAGGATTCCCTTGAAGACATAGAGTTAGATGACCTCTATAATAGTTTGATAGTGTTTGAGGGAGAGATAGAGGGAAAAAGAAAAACTGTTGTCCCTAGCCACAATGCTGCTCTCCTGTCATCCTCAGGTATGAAATCAAACCATTCATTAACTAACTCTATTGATAGTTGTGCAGGTACTAGTTCTGCTGTTGGACTAGATGTGAACACTCCAGATGCTGTGCTTGAAGCTTTTCTTGCCAGCCATGCACATTCAACCCTCACCAATGAGGATCTTGAACAAGTGCACCCTGATGATCTTGAGGAGATGGATCTCAAATGGCAGATGGCCATGCTTACTATTAGAGCCAAGAGGTTTATCAAAAGGACTGGAAGGCAAAACATGAATTTCAGAGCTGATGGCAAGGCTGGATTTGACAAGTCAAAGGTGAGATGCTTCAAATGTCAACAGCTTGGCCACTTTGCAAGAGAATGCAGATCTGGTGGACAAGTTCAGAATCAAGGTCAGAGGCCAACTCAGAATCAAACCTCCTCAGCATTGGTCTCACAAGAAGGCCATGGGTTTGATTGGAGTGATCAAGCAGAGGAGGCTACAAACAACAAAGCTTTGATGGAATTGACTGACTCCTCCATCAAGTTGGATTCACCAGAAACTGAGGACATTCAGGTATCTTCTAAACTATGTCCTGGTGAATGTAGAGCTATTGTTAAAAGGTTCAGAGAGCACAATAAGAAAATGTGTGCTGCTCTAAGCAAAATGGAGGAGAGGAGATATGAATCAAGTGCAGTCATTGAAAGCTTTGAAAAGAAAATAAAAGATTATCAAGCCAATGAACTGCAAATGGATTATGATAGAAAATATCATAAGTGGGAAAAAGAGCAGCTTCAAGAGGAGATTGATAGTCTGAAAAAGAAGCTAAGTGAGAAGGAAAGCAAGGTTGATGAATTAACCAAGAAGTTGGAGGGGGTGGACATTGATCTGAGTATATTCAAGGCAGCCAACCTTAAACTTGAAACCTTGTTACAATCTCAAGTTAGGGACAAGATGAAAACTGGCCTAGGATACAAACAAACCCCACCTCCATACAACCAAAACTACATAACTCCAATGTCAGAGGTAGCTGACAGGTATGTTAATGAACCTTTGGAAGATGGACTTAAGTCAGCTGATCCAAAGTTTGAGAGTTATGAAGATTGAGTTCTGTCAGAAGTAAGTGATGAAGATAATGAGGGAGTTGTGAAGAAGGATGAAGTTATTCCATATGAAAATCACATCTGTTGTGAGCCCATTCCCACAAAATCATCTTTACAACCTGTGGTGTTTGTAAAAGCATCCACTGAACCTCTCACCATTGAGCCAAAACCCTCAAAAGCTGTTAACTCCATAAAAAGTTTCACAATTGTTGCCAACAGTTCCCATCTCTACACTAACAGTTCCAAAAAGAACCCAAACAGCTCAACTGTTAGTACTAAGACCAAAGGAAAGGAGAAAGTTGGTGAAGTTGTAGTTGGAAAGCCCAAGAAGGAGGCTGCAAAAGCACAGACTAAACCCAGATCTGTAAAAAGGCATACTGAAATGCCTGCATGCACATGCCAAAAGCATGGTGTACAAAAGTTTCCTCAGTCAGCACCTGTTAGAGGAAATCAAAGAAATAGGAACCAGTTCTGGTCACAAAGAACTGGTTTGCCTATTGTGAAAGCTAAAAAGTGCTATATATGTGGGAGATCCAATCACTTGGCTCAAGACTGTTATTATAACCCACAGCTGTATAGCACCAAAAAACCAAGTTTCAAAAGGCAAAATAACAGTTCTAAAACTGTTAAGTCAAAGCAGATTAACAGTTCTAAAACTGCTAAGCCAAAACAGGCTAACAGTTCTACAACTGTTACATCCAAACCAACTAACAGTTCCACAACTGTTTTATCAAAACCAAAAACTGTTGGTCTGGCTTGGGTGAAACTGCAGAAACAAACAGTTTCTGAAGAGGGTAAAACTGGTACTCAAATTGCAAAACAGAATAAGTCACATGATGACTCAACTGTTTTACCATCTACAACAACTGTTTGTTCAAAGGTCTCAACTGTTAATCACAACAGTTGGGAACCACATGTTCTTACAAAGTATTCATCACACAAATTAGAGAAATCTAATTTGGATGAAATCAAAAAGAACCAAACTCTGTTTAAGTATTATGACTTGAATGGTGTACCCAATACCTGCATGGCCTGGGTACTTCCTGCTACTAACTGATTTTATTTGTGCAGAGCATTCATAGGGCCAATGATGGATCTATCTGGCATGTGGATAGTGGATGCTCAAGGCACATGACTGGAAATCCACATTGTTTGAAGGATTTCAGAAGCATCAATGGTGGATTTGTAGCATTTGGAGGAAATGCTAAGGGAGGAAAAATCACAGGTAAAGGAGCTGTTGAGGCAGGTACACTTACATTTAATGATGTTTTCTTTGTTGAACAACTTAAGTACAATCTGTTAAGTGTAACTCAAATCTGTGACAATGGAAACAAAGTTTTGTTTACAGATTCAGAATGCATTATCCTATCAAAAGATTTTGAACTAAATGAGAAGGATATTCTTTTGAGAACACCTAGAAAGGATAATGTATACTGTCTAGATACACAAAAGATTGCTAAGCAGAATGTATTAAGTTGTCTTCTCTCAAAGGCATCTCATGATGAGTCTGTCATTTGGCATAGAAGGATGTGTCACATGAACTTTAAAACCATGAATGTGTTAGTTAAAAACCATCTGGTAAGAGGTTTGCCACAAAAGGAATTCTCATGTGATGATCATTGTGTAGCCTGTCTCAAAGGCAAGCAACACAAAACTTCTTATAAGACCAAAGAAGTTTCTTCCATTACTGTACCTTTACAACTTTTGCATATGGATCTTTTTGGTCCAACATCTGTGGTCAGCATAGGTAAGAAAGCCTGCTGTTTAGTTGTAGTTGATGATTTCACCAGATTTACATGGGTTCAATTTCTTAGAATTAAAGATGAAACTGCTGAGTTAGTTAAGTCTCTTATTCTTAGGATTGAGAATCAAACTGATTTGAAGGTGAAAGTCATTAGATCTGATAATGGTTCTGAGTTTAAGAACTATGATTTAAATAGCTTTTGTGAGGAAAAAGGAATTTCAAGACAGTTTAGTGCTCCTAGGACTCCTCAACAGAATGGAGTGGCTGAGAGAAGGAATAGGACTTTGATTGAGGCTGCTAGATCCATGTTAGCTGATTCTAGGCTCCCAATGACATTCTGGGCAGAAGCAGTGAACACTGCCTGCTATGTTCAAAATAGAGTACAAGTAGTCAAGTCCAAAGGGAAAACTCCTTATGAGTTGTTCCTCAAGAGAAAACCTTTAATCAACTTCTTCAAACCATTTGGCTGTCCTTGCACTATCCTTAATACCAAATCACAATTAGGCAAGTTTGAGAGTAAGGCTGAAGAAGGTTTCTTTGTAGGATACTCCACTCAAAGTAAAGCTTATAGAGTATTTAACAATGTCACTAGAATCATAGAAGAGAGTATGAATGTCTCTTTAAATGAGAATAGGATCAATATTGAAGGTAATGGGCCTGATTGGTTATTTGATATTGATGCATTGTCTAAATCTCTTTCTTTTGAGTATTCTACTGAAACAGCTGCAGGTACCTCAACAACTGTTGGTGAAAATCAACAAACAGTCTCCAACAGCCCAAATAGTTTTGAAACTGTTAGTTCAAACAGTTTTGAAACTGTTAGCTCAAAACCAACAACTGTTGGTTCAAACATAGTTACTGAAGACTTTGTTGTGATTCCTATGCTTCAACAAGAGTTCTCCAATGATGTTGATCCATTGATTGATGTTGAATCTTCAAAGGACATGGAATCTCATGATCCTCAACAACACACTGAATCTGCACCCCAAACAGTTGCTGATCAAATGTGTGATACTGCTGGAAATTCAAGTGAATGTGAGATTGATCTGTCTAATCTAGGGAATGAACTGACTGAAGAAAACATTCCTACATTAAGAGTTCACAAGAATCATCCAATATCACAAATAATTGGTGATCCAACCACTCCTATCAGAACAAGGAGCATGCTGCAAAATGAAACAAGTGGTGTGGATCTTGCCCAATTTGATGTGAATGCCTGCTTTCTATCTCAAATAGAACCAAAGAAAGTAGTTGAAGCATTGAAAGACCCTTCATGGGTGGAAGCAATGCAAGAGGAGCTCTTACAATTTCAAGTTCAGCAAGTTTGGAAGTTGGTTGAGCTTCCAAGAGGCAAAAGAGCAATTGGCACCAAGTGGGTGTTCAGAAACAAGAAAGATGTAAGAGGGATTGTAATCAAGAACAAGGCAAGACTAGTTGCACAGGGCTATACACAAGAGGAAGGAATAGACTATGATGATGTCTTTACACCTGTTGCAAGGATTAAAGCCATTAGACTATTTCTTTCCTTTGCAAGCTTCAAAGGATTTAAGGTGTATCAAATGGATGTCAAGTCTGCATTTCTCTATGGAACTATTGATGAGGAGGTATATGTGTGTCAACCCCCTGGCTTTGAAGACTCAAAGTACCCTGACAGGGTATATAGGTTGGATAAAGCTCTATATGGACTACATCAAGCTCCTAGAGCTTGGTATGAGACATTATCATCCTACCTTCTTGAGAATGGTTTTAAGAGAGGCACAATTGACAAAACATTGTTTACAAAGATTGTTAAAACTGAGATTTTGCTTGTGCAAATCTATGTTGATGGTATAATCTTTGGATCCACTGATGACAGCCTGTGCAAAGAATTTGAAGTCATTATGCACAAAAGATTTCAGATGAGTTCCATGGGTGAACTCACATTTTTCTTGGGATTACAAGTGAAACAGAAGCCCTCTGGTATCTTTCTAAGCCAATCTAAGTATGTCAAAGACATATTGGACAAGTTTGGCTATCAAGATGTGAAACTGGCAAGCACTCCTATGGAAACACACAAACAGTTGGGAGCAGACTCTGAGGGGGAGGATGTAGACATACATCTATATAGGCCAATGATAGGTTCATTAATGTATTTAACTGCTTCTAGACCTGATATAATGTTTGTTGTGTGTGTTTGTGCCAGATTTCAATGCAGTCCGAAGATGTCACACTTGTTTGTTGTGAAGAGGATCTTTAGATACATCAAAGGCCAACCAAAATTGGGACTTTGGTATCCTAAAGATTCACCTTTTGATTTGGTGGCATATTCTGATAGTGACTATGGTGGAGCCAATGTGGACAGAAAATCAACCTCTGGAGGATGTCAATTCTTTGGATCAAGGCTGGTTTCATGGCAATGCAAGAAACAAACAACTATTTCAACTTCAACAGCTGAGGCTGAATATGTTGCTGCATCAAGCTGCTGTTCACAAGTTCTATGGATCCAGAATCAGCTTCTGGATTATGGTTTGTCTTTCTTAAATACACCTATTTATGTTGATAACACCAGTGCTATTAGCATAGTTAATAATCCAGTGAAGCATTCTAAAACCAAGCACATTGAAATCAGATTTCACTTCATAAGAGACTGCAATGAAAAGAAATTAATCCAAGTTATGAAAGTCCATACTGATGATCAATTAGCTGATCTGTTCACTAAAGCATTTGATGTGAGCAGATTCAACTTTTTGATCTCAAACATTGGAATGATTAACTTGGAGTAACAGTTGTTCATTACTCAATGTTTTTCACACTAACAGTTTGCAACTGTTAGTATTGTTTTCTAACAACTGTTGATTTTAAGTGTTCAGGGAAGAGTCGAAGTGCAAATCCCAAACCAGTTTTGGACATATCTGGTTGCCTGTCCCACAAACAGTTTTCACACCCATGAATATCCTTGATATGTGGTAAAGGTAAAATACTTTATTGAGAACAGTTCCAGACTGATAAAGGTAAGTCACTTTATTTTGTAGTGTTGTGAATGGACATGACAAGTCACTGCATGCTAAATTACTGAACAATTCACAACCACAAGTTTGTCTATAAATTAGCTTGCATGCATTCTTCACAAATCACACCTACATTTGCATTCCAAAGAGCAAAATTTTCTTTGCAAATGGCTACTAACTTATTTCTCATAAACTTCAAAGAAATTAATGTTAAACAAAGTTATGTAACCATCCCTGCCCCATTTGTTAGAATGCATGAGCTTTGGCAATACTCATCTTGTGTTTTTGAGATGCATGATGATCGAGATGTGTTCACCTTGACACATCACCCAGACCCACGTAGGCCAAATAAAATGACTGATCATATTCGTATACGAGGTGATTTTGAAAACTTCACTCTCTTCCACGAGTTACCTACCAACTGCTGTTTAAGGTTCGACTTGAACCTGGAAGGCACTACAGGCTCAGTAGTGTGGTTCAATGTTCGAAGAAATGATGCTGATGATGTCCTTCTAGCCTCAGATGATGATGCAGTGGAGGTCATTGTAATCGATGACTAGTTCCGATGCACGTCATGGTCTTAGCTGATGATGAATTGGCAGTGGTCCTCATCATCATCCGAGTCAAATGAAGGTCACTATATATGATGATTGGTCATAGTCTTAGCTGATTATGAATTGGCAGTCATCATCATTATCATCCGAGTCTAATGGAAGCCATAACCATTAGAGACAGACAACCGTTAGAGAAATAGATGGGTGTAGAAATCGAAGTCAGAAAAGACTGAATTTCGTTGACCCATGCACAATTAGATAAACAGTACCAACAATGGCTTGTGAAAATGCATGTACTTTGTAGTTCATCTGTGTTAAACATGAATAAAATGCATATTTTGTTGATGTCTGTGTTGGCTAATAGTTTGTTTATGATGAATCAGCTTATGATGGGTGTATGAGCTACGTTTTGTTGACAGTTGCACATTTTTTTAACAGTTGTTCGAAATACTACTAACAGTTTTCAACTGTTAGCATATGGCCTGCACAACTGTTAGGAAAAATCCATGTGCATCTGAGGGGGAGAAACTCGTCCAATAACCGTTGTACTTTCTAACAAAAACAGTCTTCAACTGTTAGTGTGTAGAATGCACAACTGTTAGTCTAAAATCATGATCTTCGAAAAGGCTCCCCTTCCCTTCGTGAAAGAACACAATATGCTCGCATATCTTGCTAAACCTGATCACCTGACCGCTTTCCATGACATGATCGATTACCTTTCATTGTCCAATCTCAACACTGCTCTCACCATAAATCCTACCATCTACACTTCCCATCTTGATCAATTCTGGAAAAATGCGACGATCGGAGAGGAAGCTGGTGTGCAATGGATTCATTACACTGTGGATAATATAATTGTATCCGTCTCTGAGGATACCATCCGCCAACACCTACAACTGAATGATCGACATGGTGAGTATTCTGACTCTGTCCCTTTAGAATTTTTGCATGCCGAGTTAGTTAAATTTGGGTATGAGGGCACTAGGGGAAAGGGTACCTTCTACAAAGGGCAATTCTGCGCATACTGGAAGTTCATGATCCATACTCTCCAGCAGTGCATTAGCCCTAAGAGAACAGGCTGGAATGAGTTTGGGAGCAACATTGCTCTTGCACTCATCTGTCTAGCAAACAATAGATGCTTTAACTTTTCTAAACTAATATTTAATGGTATGGTAAAGCATCTTGGGACCAAATATGGTCTCTTTTTGATGTACCCCAGATTTGTGCAAGTTTTGCTAAACTTTTTGTTGCCAAATCTCCAAAAACACAAGAGGGTCATCATTCCCTCTGCTCATGTGGCCTCCACATTGAGTAAGTTGTTGATAAATGGCAAGAGCTTCTCTGGTGCCATAACTCCACCACTCTCTGCAATGGTGGAGTTTCTTTCAAGAAACAGAGCTGCTAGAGTTGAGCATGAAGCCCACAACATTGCTACACCACCAACTCTAGAACCCACAGCTCATGATACTCATATAATTCATTCTGCTACCTTTGATAGAGCTACAACACAAGCCACACCTCTGAAAACTTTCCAAAAGCGAATAAGAACTGTTAGTGCTCCTTCCACCACAGTTCTCGAATCCCAAATTGTTAGCCCTGCACAGGTGCATTCACCTGTGCAGAATATCGAAAGGGAACCATTCGTGCTGTCTCCCAGGCACAATGAGGAGGTGATTACTCCATTAGAGGGTGATCATGTGGTTTTTGAGGCTAATACTACTGTTTCATCCGCAAGGGATGAATAGGATAGTGTTAACATCATTAAGACCTCAACCACGGAAACAGAGGCTGGTAATACAGCTTCTGGAAATCCCCAGTACCAAGAACAAAGGGGTACTGGTGTGGAATCTCTTTTGAATGAACCACCAGTTATATCAGTCAATGACATGTTAACAGTGGAACACTGTCTGACATTGAGGCTCGCATGAAACATAAAGCATTCACGGATTCTAATTTTGCACCATTCTTTGCGGCCTTTGTTCAAATGAAGAAGAAGATTTCTCTACAGAATAAAAGGATTCTTCAGCAGGATCATCAAATTCAGGTTTTGACCAACAGTTTGAAGCATGCTAATGAGGTACTAAAGCTACACGATCAAGTACTACAACAGTTGACAGCTGCTGCAAAACCCCCTTCAACTGTTCCACTCAAAAAGGGGGAGAGTTCATTACCAATAGTTTCTGAAGTGCCAGAACAAACAGTTGCAGCGAATGAACTAACAGTTGCACCTAGTGAATCAACAGTTGAAGAGAAACTATCAGCGGTGGACAGAGTGCTGATCAATACGATAATTTTTTCTGGTGATTACCCTTCAACAGAGGTTTATAGATCATGGCCAAAGGTTAAACAAGATTATCTGGTGAAAATGGGAAGTGAAATGCTAATCTGCAGTGTCAATCAAATGAGACAGAAGATTGAGGATGGTTGGCTAGAGGGAAAGTCGGCAAAGCTTAAGCCACTTAAGCCAAAGCCTGGATTCAAAGGGATTAGTATTTCTGAGAGGGCTGGTGAAAAGAAACTACAAGTGGTACAAGGAAAAGGAAAGGAGATAGTTGTTGCACTACCAAAGCTCAAATTAACCAAAGAACAGCAAGAAGTAAGAGATTTTGAGGTAGCTCAGAGGTTGTCAGCTGAACTTCAAGAACAAGAACAGACAGATTTTGAGATGGCAAAGAAGCTGGCTGATGAGTTCACTAAACAGATAGATGAAGAGGAAAAAGAGCAAAAAGGTGTAAAGAGGAAAAGGATTGTGAAAAGAAAAGCACCTCCACCTCCAAAGAAAACAGTTGAGAAAAAGAAAGCTGAGATGGTTCATCTGATAGTGCAAGATCGACTAAGAATAGAACTTCAGCAAGGAATTGCCAAATTGGAGAAAGAACAATTGGGTCAAAAGTCTCACATAAAAGAATGGAGATTTGAAGTTTTAAGGTATGATACTGGTAAGCAAGGAGTCACAGTTGTGAGAGAAACCGAGCCAATAGAGAGTTATTTAAATTTCTTTCAGCTGGTTAACAATTTGACTAGAAAAGATCTACAGGATATGTATGTTTATGGAGTTAGTCATTATGCAGATGCTGTGGAGATTGAGATTAGAGTTTTGATGAGGCATCTTGCAAGTATATGCAGTCCAAAAGAGATAATACAAGTTTTGACTACTGATGAGGCTTTTCCAATAGTTTCAATAAAGGTGTATGCTAAAGCTAGAGTGTATCACATGGTTATGGGAAATGCTCAGTCTCAATGGTTTGATTTAGAGTTCGTAGAGCACAGTAAAGTAAAGCTTCAATACATGTCAAAGGCTAAATTCTATGGATCTGATAGAATAAAGGATGATTTGCTTAAGAGAATAAAAGAAAGACTAGAACTTTTCAAGTCTGTGTTCAAGTCTGTGTAATTTTCTTTCAATTTTGATTGAAACAGTTGACTTTGCTTAAATAATGGAAGTTATTCTTTGCATATGCTAAATTCATCTGAGATTGAACCCTATGAATCGAAGAACTTAAAGGCATTGTTCAAATTCTTTAAGTTAGGGGGAGATTGTTGGGAATTGGCTAAGGCATTGAAACTGTTGAAGATGCAAAGTTAAAACTGTTAATGGTTTTTGAGAAAACAGTTCAAAACTGTTAGAAGGATTCGGATAAAACAGTTTAGAACTGTTAGTGAAGATTGTGAAGACAGTTGTAACCAACAGTTGCTGTGAACTTCAAAGCTGTTATACAGAGTTCAGAACTGTTAGTACAAACTACTTTAACTGTTTGAAGACCTTGAAGCCGAAGACTGTTAGAAGAACCAAAACTGTTGCATTCATTGAACAGTTTCGGTTGAGCTAAATGTGGAAACAACTATCTTTGAAGATATCTCGAAATATTTGGAAGATAATCAAGATTATCTCACAAGATAGAAGATTGCCTAACTGTTAACAAATCAAGGAAGATCAAGGAGTATATAAATACTAGATTAGAATTTATAATACGTACGTACTCATTGTTTAAGTTTTGCATTCATTCTTCAAGTTGTAATTTGCTTTCAGAATAGTGCTAAGCCTCTAAGTTTCTCTTTGAAACCCAAGAACAATATGTGTTCTTCGTCTAACATAATAAGTTAGATTGGGGGTGAAGTTTGCTATTGTAATCATTCTGGTTGATCAATAAAACTACTGTTTGATTGAATTTCTTTGTGTTCAAAACCTTGTTTAATCAATTAAGTGTGATTCCGCAACTTCTTAGTTGATTGTGATCATAGTTAAAGATTAACTTTTTATTCAACTCTGATTTGTTATTCAAAAGTTAGTTCTTGTTATTTGATATAATCTATATCCGATCCTGACATTGTTCTAATTTAATAAATAATTAACAAGTAGGCTATAAAGTGGGTTGTATTAGTTTTGAAGAATTGAATAGAAAGTATGGTTGGAGTTGTGAGTTTGTTTATAGTGGATGGTCTCACCAATAATAAAGATATAGAGTATTTATAGAGAATAAGGTTAGAGATACTCTTGCTACCATGCATCGTATAGTGAAAGTACACCATTTGTTGTTATAAAACATCATTGTAACTATACGGTCTCCGTACGCCAACACTTACAAATACTTACAACCATTCATTTTTATACCGTCGCCGCATAGCGTGGGTACGTTGCTAGTATATATATATGTTCGACATATGGGGCTTAACAAGTTTTGTTAATCTCAGTTTTATCATTCAAACAGTTAAGATTTGAATAATGGTTTTATGGTTTTAATCCTTTAATCAGAAAGATTAAATCAGTTAGATTTAACCGGTTAAGGAATTAAAACTATAAAAAGTTTTATGTTTCATTCATGTATATTTATATGTTAATATATGTGTATATTTGAAAATTATAGGGATTAACAAGTTTTGTTAATCTCAGTATATTATTATTCAAACAGTTAGTTTTGAATATTAATGGTTTTATGGTTTTTAATCAGAAAGGTTAAATCAGTTAGGTTTAACCGGTTAAATGATTAAAACTATAAATGTTTATTTTTCGTTTATACGATTATATGTATAAATATCGATTTTAATGTTTGTATCAAGATATTAACCAGTTTGAGTTAATATGGTCATTTTAAAGTTTTATAATCGAAACTAGTTTAAGTTTTCATTAAAAGTAAAGCTTTAAATTTTTGAGATTCTAAGCCTTATTAACAAGTTATGTTCATAAAGGTATTTAAGGTTTAAATATTTAAAACAAGTTTTGTTTTCAAAGTTAAAAGTTTGAACTTTAATATATATATATATATATATATATATATATATATATATATATATATATATATATATATATATATATATATATATATATATATATATATATATAATATAATTGTTCATGTAATATAATTATTCCATTTTATTATTGATCGGAAAATTGTCACCGGAAAACCACCAGACCGCTGGCAGCAGCCCTAGTGTATCGGCGGCCCAGGAGTGGTGGCCCGTGAGGTGGTGGCGGACCGGAGGTGTAGCAACAGGCCAAGCAACATCCCATCTATGGTTGTTCGGCCCACTTGCGACGGCCCAGAAAGGGTCGCGACGCAACCGGGTAGATTATGGTCCAGGTTGCTTTCGGCCCAGCTTCGAACCAAGCCCAAATCCGGGCTCCTTTGCGGCGGCCAAGCACCCAGGGAGGTTCGGGCCGGGGTTAGGGTCGGCCCAGTTAATTATTTGATCTAATTTTATATTAAAAAGCCCAAATTATTTATTATTAGTTCCTAGACTAAATTATGTATAATTATTGTTTTTAGAACTTATACATTTTGGATTAAACATTATTGGGCTTACGAAATGTTTTTGGATATATTGGGCTTCTCGGCCCAGTTAGGGATAACCGAGAACGGGCTCTTGGAACATATTCCGTTATAAATACCGTTTGTAGTTTATAACATATAATTCGGAATAATTAATAATACAAGATTATATATATATATATATATATATATATATATATATATATATATATATATATATATAAATTATGGTTAAAGGGTTATTCTAACTAGTTAAGTTAAAATAAAGAATTATTATATTTTTGGATTAAAATATAATATTTTACCGTAATAAGTGTATTATTGTTGAACAAAGTAAACAAGAACAAGTTTAATCAATTAAGTGTTTTTGGATTAAAATACATTTGGTGTAAAAGTATTTATGCCAATAGTATATATAATTGATTAAAAGTTTGACAAAGTTTTTGTCAAGTTTCTCGTCTCGATTAATAGTTTAATTAATTGAGAGGTAACGAGAAAATGTTTATATATCAATGATGTATGTGTGTATGGTACTTGCATTATCTATAGTTTAAATATTTTATGATTGTCGTATCAACATTTTTAAAATAATTTGTTTTTAAATGGTTTTATCATTAGACATATTGTGTACCTAGTTCAAACTATTAGGTTATAAATATTGTATAGAATTGAAGATTATATTTTAGTTGAAGTTTGTATTAAATATACAAACTAGAGGGTCAATATTGTAAATACCCTTAGGACTATAAGTACTAAAGACTAATTATTATTAGTAAGTTCTTTATCATAATCCAAGTCTTAATTGTGTGCTTAACTTGGTGTTTAAGATTCTCTCTCTACATTCATGATTACTTGCCATTAATCTTTATGAGTTTTGTTAATATCTAAATCACTTGGGACAAACAAGTGGTATCAAAGCTAAATTAGGATTGATTTGAGTGACTTTTGATCAAATTTTGAAGAGATTTTTGAATATTTTCGTATTCAAGTGAGCTGGAAATTTCGAAGATTCATAAAAAATTTATACGAGCTCCGATTGATCTGATTTTTGGATATGTTGTTCATCAAGATGAAAGGAACATTATGTAACAAATTTCATGTCAAAACTCCATACGGTTTGAGAGATATTCGAATTTTCGTTTTCTGGGTTTTTCTTGAAGTTCTTGACGATTTTTGCTCAAAAACGACTTTTTGATACTTTTTTCGAGTTTGGAGTACATAACATGTGTTTGTGGAAGTGGAGATACATAGATATGAAGTTAAAAATCGATTTTGATGAGTTTTAAAATTTCGTGTTCTTCGTGTTCTTGATATATTCATGATGAAGATGATGAAGTTGAAGTAGTTTGATCCAAAAAGTTTGAGTGAAAAAGTGTTTTTGGTGTTTGTATGTGCGGAATTTGAGCCTCGCTTGTGTATTATCCGGAATTTGAGCCTCGGTTGTGTATCATCCGAATTGTTGACCAACGGATTTGGGATTTGATCATCCGGATTTTAAGTTTGTCCGGATTTTGAGAATACCGAAGAGATATTGAGTTTATCCGGATTTGATAGTTTGTCCGGATTTTAAGAATACCCAACAGATATTGAGTTCATCCAGAATTAGAGCCATACGGAATCTGAATTTACCCGGATTTAATTGAGACAAACACTGATATTTTTTTATAAAACAAGCTGCCAAGCATTTAATTTTTGAGATTTCCGAGATCTACACACTTCATATTCAAATAAAAAAAATAAGAAAAAGGAAAAGGCAGTTCTTGAGTCTTTACATAGCTGTCCATCACATAGCTGTCATCGAGCCTTGTGTAAGCCATCGAGAACCGAGAACCATTATTAATTGTGGTGCATTTAAATAATTCAAGGAGTAATAATTGTGTAATCCATTTCAAGATATTTTTGTCGTGTAGCACACTTGGAAATTAATTGTTATTAATTAGTGGTGGAATTAATATTTCAAGAAGTACGTTCTAGTCCATATTACATCCATCGATCTTGACTTTTTTTTAAATCATTTTTGCCAATATTTTTGTTGCTGTTAATCAACTCGCTCAAAATTGATTTTAAAAATCATTTTAGTTGATTAATTTTGAACAAATCAAATTATTTCTAAACGATCATTTTTTTCAGGTATCACAATGGATCATCCAATGAGATCTTTTGCACAAGTAATCATTGAGGAAGAAATTAAGAAATGGCGAGAGTTAAGATATAGTTTTACACAAGAGGAGACCTTTACCCAAGCATTGTATGATCGTATGTCTTCCTTGCATAGTAAAGTTTGTGTTGGATGGAACAGACAGACTGCAAAACTCAAGGAGCATACACAAGAAAATTCTGATTTAACTGCGCAACTCAAAACGCTTAAACAGAATTCTGAACAATTACATTCTGAGAAGAAGAAAGCGGAGATTCTGTTAGAAAGGAATGAAAAGCTCAAAGAGCAAGTTTCTAAAATGTCTGAGAAATTTCAACTTCTCAATCAAAAATGTCAAGATTTCAAAGTTGAAATTAGAAAGAAAGAAGTAGATCTTGAAACAGAGAAGAAAAGAGCAAATGATTTGCACAAAAACAATGCTAAGCTCAAAGAGCATTTTTCTGATATCTGTAAGACTTCAAGATTCAGAGAAAATGTTAAAGAATGACAGTAAGATGATGAATGATTATTGCACAGAAAAGGCTGTATTGCAAAACAAGATCACAAATATTGAGAAATAGCTACTTGTTGAAAAAGCTGAGTTGTATGACAAGATCGAGAGACTTGAACAACAGCTACGTGTGTCTTCTCAGTCATGTATTCCCGATTCATTTTATGAATAGAAAATCATAGAACTTGAAACGAATCTAGAAAATGAAAGAAAAAGGTTTGAAGAAGAAACAAATAAGTTTGTGAAGAAAATCTCACAACTTGAACACATTATTGAAGGAGAGCGAAACAGGGGGGAGAAAGAGAAATTCAGTTTTTGACTAAACTCAAGATGGCTATGCTGCGTGCTGAAAAAGATTCTGAATCTACAAAGACTTCCGCTGTCAAGATTAATTTTGATTCATAAAAACTTTTTAGTAGCGATATTGATTCTTATTTCTCTGTTGCAGATGCTGAAAATAGAACATCAGATGACGATTTCACCAATACTTCTACTCCAAAAGCAACTTCCTCTTCTCAACTACAACAACCAACTGAATTCAAAAATCAACAGAATGCATCTCATTCAAGTTATACTGATTCTGGATTTTCAGTAAGTACAGATGATACTTTGCCAAAAACTAAACAAGCTTGGATTCCAAAGAAAAATCTAGCTGACAAGTTTGCAAAGATAAGATCATTCTGGACTGAAAAGAGGACATCTTCATAAACTAAACCGAAAACATCCGAGTTTCGAATGAAGAATGTCATAAATGATGGTTTTTCGTCTAATGTCGTATCACAAAGAAGAATGCATAGACACCATCATTCCGGAAAGGTTAATCATGCTGATAATGAATATCATTCGTTTAAACATCAAAATACCAACTTCTTGAACAACAAAAACAACAACAAATTCTTTTCAAAAGCAAAACAAAATAGTAACTTTATGCTAAAAACTGACGTGAAATATCCATTTGTGGTGTACTCAGTCAAGCATTTAGTTAGACTTTCAAAAGAAAAGATATGTCAAAATTCAAGGACTAAACATGAATTTGTAGTTCAAAATGGTATTCCTCAATGGCACACAAGCCCAATGTACATAAAGGTTCATAAACCTAACATAGCTAGACCCAACTTCAAGTGGGTACCAAAGTGTGTTTAATCTGTTTTGCAGATGAGTAAGAGAGACATTGTTGGAGCACAATGAAGATCATTCAGTCTGCAGTGAAGATCATTGTGTTTAGTGTGCTAATTTGGTTTAAAAACTAATATTTTTTCAAAGAAAAAGTTGTTTCCCTGCAATTTCAATTCTAAATTCTTTTTGTTCAGCATTAGCCCGAGTATAATGATCTAAAATGCTTATCCGATATATCGTGTATACTTATGAATTGTTTTCTTGTGCAGGGGGAGCAACTTTTCTTGTTTTCTTCACCTTATTATTTGATATATCTTGTATCCTGATGAATTGTTTTCATGCATCATTTAAGGGGTAGTTTATTTTTGTTTACTGTATATCGTTTCCAGAAAATCCAAAAACATTCAAATATTAAAAATCCAAAAACATTAGAACATTTTAAAAATTCAAAAAGATTTTTCTTTCTATTTGTTGTTGTTATTAATTCAAGAAGGTATTCATTCTTGGATTCGGTCTGATACCTTTCTTGATTCATTTCTGTTAGGTTATAAATATTGTATAGAATAGAGTATTACATATTAGTTAAGGTTTGTATTAAATATACAAACTAGAGGGACTAATATTGTAAATACCCTTAGGGGTATATATACTAATGACTAATTAGTCATTAGTAAGGTCTTTTTGCAATTACACCTTTAAGTGTGTGTTTGTATATTGATAATAATGGCAAAAGGTTACATGAAAGAAAGTTTACATGACTATTTATACTAGTAAGCTAAACAAAGATTCTATTACAAATATTGACTAGATCACAAACACTATTTTTGATCTAACAATCTCCCCCTTGATTGGATCTAGTCTATATTTCGATCATCGAGTATTCTCTGCCATCTTCTGAGTGTAGCTCTTTCTTGCATCTTGGCTTCAAATAATTCTATCACTTCTGTTAGGCTTACTCGTGCAGACTGGTCAAAATCATCCTTAAGACTGAAAACTGTGCTCTCTGATCTTTATCAGCCAGACTCTGAGTGAACCATCTGAATAGGCATTAAGCTCATTGATCCTCAAGAAGAACTTTTCCTTCTTGCTGTTGAACAGTATAATTCCATCATCTTTTTCTCCAGTCTCATCATCTTTCCATATAGTCTGATACAGTTCAAGTTCCTCTATTCTTGGACGAGAGGTGTTCGGCTTCATAACATTTATCTTTGATTTGTCAGCCTCTGCACCCAGTTGGAGATCTGTTCTTCCAGCAAATCTAATTCTCTGTTTCATAAAATCTAACAAAATCTTGTAGCCTGCATGGTTAGCACGAGAGCTGTTTTTCTTTGATTCAAGTACATCTGCCATATACTCCACATCTTCAAGACTTAAATGCTTTAGATCCACTTGACTGAACCAATAAGTCTTTTGGTCTATTCTTTGAACACTGAAGTAAACCCATATCACATGAAGAATTTTTCCAAATGAGCATTTAACTTTTGATACAGGATGCTTTGATGCCACTTGTTCTTTTGGTAAACCATGTCAATTCATAATCAGTCTTCTACCTGCTTTAGAAACACTAGTGACTCCCAGCAAATTAATTGGTAATTCTTGTTCTAACTGATCAGCATAAATTTCTAGGATCTTTTCCTCCAAGAAAGCAACAGCTATATCCGGATACCTCCAGTTTCGGTTTCTTTTGTTTAAAGCTTTTGTTGTAAGAACCACTCTCTCACTACTACAAAATAAACCTAAGGCAACATTGATAAAGTGTCACATTAGCCATAAGAAATGTTGCATTATGGCTAGTGCGATACTTTATCAAATGCTGCTTTAGGTCGCGTTGCCATAGGTCTAAAGCAACACTTTTATTATAATATGCAACACTTTTTGAAAATGTTGCATATCTTTAAGAATTGTGACACTTTTAAGATGCAACAGTTTTTACATTTAGTGCAACACTTTTTATTTGCTTTCTATTAGGTATCACAACACTTTTAATTGGCAAATGCAACACTTTTTGGTGCTTTTTAGTTTTTTACTAAAAATATGCAACACTTTCTATCATCTAATACAACATTTTATGTAATTTTAATTACTAAAAGCAACATTTTTCTTAGTAAGAGCAACACTTTTTTTTAATTAATTGGGTTTAAATGCAACATTTTTATATTACTTCATATTAATTACTACTATGTGAAACAACATGAATGCAATAGATGTTTATTTTGTAAAATACACAACCATCATGTTTTACTCAAAAACTATAAAGAATTCTAAATATATTTCAACCATTAACAAGAAGCATATAATAAATAAAACTTCATTGTAGCATAAGAATTCATCTAATGCTAAAATAACTACAATAAACAGTGCACTTAACACATTAAGTTGTTAGTCGATCGAAATGATATTCGTATCTATTACATTTTATAAAAGTTGGAAATCTTTAATCGCTTTTGTAGAGAACATATCCTACATAAAATGATAAAGAAAAGTGTTAGTATATAGTTTTATGGATGTAAATAAGTAGATAATTCATGTGATAAAGCTTATCTTGTACCAAATATAGACGACAATTCAAGATAATAACTTTCGAGCAATCTTAGAGGGTAGTTTTGCAATAAGCTTTTGCACCGCATCTTCAACTATTTTTTTCTCGCTCATTGTTAAGTTCTTGTCTCATTGCTTCTACCTTGGCCTTATTTCTTTTATGCTCCTCTTCTAACTCGACTTTCTTCCTTTCATGCTCTGCTTCAAGCTCTCGCCGCATATTAACCAAATTCTTTTTTTCCTCCTCTACACTTGATTTTAATGATTCCATAAGCACTCCCGGAACCATGTACGATTCCTCACCACATGTCACCTTTTTCATCAATTTATTAGTAACACCTCTACCATAAAGTCTCCGGTGTCCATCATACTCCTTATTCATTACAGCCAGAAAAGGATCTATTGGTGCACTTTCACCGTCGGGAGGTTTAAAGCTTTTCATTTGTTCCTTCATGAATATAAATAAAGAGTTGACGTAATTTAACAGTGACAAGTGGAATAATGAATATATAATAATATCTTACAATTTTGTTTGCAGTGTCATCATATGTATCAACATATACGTTCCCTTCTTTCCTTTTACGAGTGCGCTCAAACATTTGGGTTAAGCTTGGTGGCTCCTTGTTTGGGTCCTCATTTATCTATATCAAAACAAAAATAAATATTAATAGTAATATTGTATCTATATATAGAGCGATATAAAAAAGAAAAAAATAACAAAAACAAAAGTTGTATTACCATTTCCTCATGAATTCTTGCAAAACTTTTTGGACCAGCAGTGTGCATTTTTTTTTTGAGACATGCGTGCATCCGGTGCCCACGAACAACGACTCTTATAAGGAGAAAATATATATATTATAACCAAGTAAATCAATAGACATATTATTAATCACATTTTTTTAATAATAGCTATGAATAGTTTAGGATTTTACCATCAGTTCTTTTCTACTCCATAGTTGTAGTAATTGTGAGAAATCTTCATCTGGAATGCATTTAGGTCTGTTCTTCCATCTAGTCCTGTTATCCTTAAATTGACTATAGTGTTTTTTCTTCAACCGACATTTATATCCCCTCCAAGCAGCTCCAATTGACTTTAGCACCCACGATTTAGCATCCTCAGGCATAATGTATTTTTCCTTTACAAATATGAATGTTGCTAAGAAGAATAAAAATATAACTAGTACTACAAATCATATTAAAAACTTACCAAAACATACTCCCAGATCTTATCCTTTTGTGGCACCTTGCACCATGAAATACAGTTTAAAGGTGCGTAACTGTATGTACGAGCTATTGTACCTAAAAACCGAGAGAATTCCCCTACTATGTATTTCTCCTGGGTGACAGGTCCAATAGGCTGTCCATATTTGTTACATATAACGACCTCGCGGTTTTTTTGTTCTCGTACATGTACGCCATGCATCATCGATGGCCCTCTTTTCTTTGTAGTAGAAGGAGCTAGCATTCAATCATAGAATAGGATTAGTATACATGCATTTCAAACAACAAAGAAACTAACATGTTGGTAGTAACATGTGTATTCAATATGGAAATCTTGAAGCTCATCTTCAGCAAGTTCATCCTCCTCATTTTCTACATAATCCTCACTATCATATATTTCCATCCCCTTATCACAAATCTCAAACATGTCTTCACTTTCATTATCATCGCTTTCATCGTCTTGAGCACCATCATCTTGTGTTTCACATGTACAAATAAAATTATAAAAATATTATGAATATTTATAAACACACTCCAGGGGCCTCACCCAAAGAATCCGAACCCCTTGAGACTAACCGCTACCCTTGATCTTATAGTATAGATACCCGCTTGCCATATAACAATTTTTTTTGTATTTAAAAATAAATCAGAGATCACATTCCAATATATTTCATAGAATGTCACAAAAATGGAAGCTATACACAGAAGTGTTGGGTTCCCATAATCACTTGCACGAACTTGTGCCAAAGGCTTAATCTCAGATTAGGATCAGATCAGCCCGTTTAATCGACTCGAACTAAACATCGGTTTTCAAAAACCACTTCAACTGCTTATAAATAAATTTATGAATACTGATTATATATTTTTATTTGAGAAAAACTGAAATATGATCTTTACTTATTTTTTTATCAGATAGAGATTTTATTTGCTTGTTTAGATTTACATTTATGTTTGAGATATATATAAATCCAGCCTGGTTTTTTTTTCATCCAACAGCCCAGCCATTGAAATTCCCCCTTCTTAATTTTTTTATCAGGCCCAGTACACAAACAAATACATAGACAGACAACATCACACATAGGTTGTTCTATCACTGCCTCATGGACGTGTCCGAACTAAAATAGCAACAGGTTGTTCTAATTTGATGTATAAGCAAAGTTATAAAAGTCATCAACAAACCTAATCAAGTAGTAACTGTTGCCAGATTACCTAATAATGACAAAAAAACATATTATAAGTGTATAATAACCTAGATTACCTACAATCAAGAAAACAATTAACTACATAAGTAATCAAGAAAAACAAATAAGCATAGCCAAGTATATAACTTCACTATGGCAACAAAAACAAGGTCGGTCAAATTTTCAAAGTAAATCATGACTAGAACAGATAAGTATAAAACAAGTATATGCTTTTCAAGAAAAAACAAGGCATATCCACCTAGATATGATTTCTTGTAAAAAAAAAGGTCCAAAAATGCAAATAAAGTAAAGTTTGCACAGGTCGAAGTACAAAAAACAAGGCTTAAAGTAAAGCTTATCCATATAGATATTATTTTAGTACCTTGAGAGCTCGTCTCATCTCGTTCTTGATTTCCAGTATTTTTAAATATCATATGCTCTGTGTTATTGTCATCATCTTGAGCAACATCATGACATACACCAATTTAATCAATGTAGAATTAACACTATCAAATAGATTAACATAAAATTTTTGAGAATGGGTCATGTGTACCTTGAGATCTCACGTCATCCTCCATGCCACTATAATCATCAACCAAAACAAATGATTTTTTTGTTGCTCTCCCTGTGGTAGAATTAGACTTCCCTAACCGGTTTTTCATCCCTGTTTTCTTTTCAGCTACTTTCTTATTTAAAAGTAGTTCACCCATGGTGGAATTCGCTCGCGATTAATTTTGTTTAGTTGCATTCAAATCACCAACATCTTGATGTGGCTCACGTTGTTTCTCACATTGATTTAACCTACTTTTTGTTCCATTTGAATCAACGAACAACCTATTTTGCTCGGAGCCTTCTTCAAATGGTGGCATACCGAAAACATCTGAAGTAGTTACTCTTTGCTTAGCTAGATTACAAATTTATGCATGAACATTGGTGCAATATATTTTGGATTATGTTGCTGAAACAAGTAAGTTTAATTAGTAAAATATTATAAGGCAATAATACAATGAAATTTGCTAATCTATGTACCTTTTTGTGAACACCAATATTAACAGCTACTTCTTGTTGGTAATCTCCTTCATGATCATCATCTAAATCAGGGATATACTCTTCATCTCTGTCATTAGTAACTGTTGATCTCCCTTTCCTCTTCTTTGGTTTTTTTACCTTTAACCAAACTTGTCAAAGATTTGGCAATATTTTTAACCCCCAACTCTTGTAGTCTTTGTTGGTTTTCTTGAACCCTCATCATTTTGCTCCTCTCATAATCATTAATATGTCTATGATCAACTTGATCTACTTTGCCTTTATTTCCTATATTATACCTATTCAATGTCAAATGAGTAAGTTGTTATAGTAAGAGGATAACAAAAACCAAATTCAAAGTTAAAATAACAAATGTTAAAAGAGACTATAGTTCATTTACAAGTTAAAAACAGTCAATCAACTATAAAAGTCATTGCATTGGAATAACCACCAAAATACCAATTGTCAAAATCAGGGCCTGATAAAACCCTTAATTAATCACCAGGATGAACGGATCGAGGTTACAACACAGTCGAGCATGAATAAGTTTAGAGTATAATGCAATTCGTTACGATATAGAAAACAAAAAGAACCCTTAAGGAACGGCAATGGATGGAGATTAATAACATAATAATCGAATTCCAGAGGCAATGTGAATCGAGACCACGTATCGTGAAGAACAAATAAGGATTGACTATGTTAACAATCAATACATACCTTGGATCGGGAGGGTAATCAGATTCGAGAATTGAGGATAAATTAATGATTTGCTATAATCGAGAAACGAGGAAACAACCTTAACAGGTAATTGAATGTGTGATTTGTGGTTATTTTGTTGACTGGCTTCGATCGAGGGTAACCCACCGTAACTGCTTATCGAGTATGTATATGTGGTTTGAGATGACCGCCAATAGTGGAGGAAAATAGGTTAATTTTTTATAATTATGTTTTAATTTGTTACTAAAATATGAAATTACTAAAGATTATCTTATAAAAATTATTATTAGTTATAACATATATTAAGATTACACCAATCATGTAAGACACCAACGACACTATAAACTATTGGGCTATAAGCGTTATAATATATTTTGTAACACCCTAGTTTTCAAATCAAATTGAAACTTTACTTTTCTATTTTAAATTGGTTTTGACTATTCTTTTTTATTTAAACCAAATCCTCAATTTAAACTAGTTAGTAGGTTATAAAGAAGGAACCTAAAGTATGATCAAATGACGCTCTAATGTGACATTGGTTTATGAACAAACTCTTGACATGCTCACAGGTCTTGGTGGTGGTCGTTAATGACCGTCAGGTCGATGATGGTGTAGTTCCTTTGATGAAACAGAAAGAGTGAGTGTGTGTGTATGTGTTGTGTCGTTGCAAGCAGTAGGAGAACAAGGAAAATCGAGATATGTGAGCTAATCTCTCAAGAGTATGAACTCTTGTTAGTGATCAACAAGCGGTAGAATGAAGGATTGCTAAGATAACTATGAAGAGGTAGAGAGAGAATCTCGTTTCACCTTCAAAACACACATAGTTTATTTCATGTAAGTGTGGCAATCCTTACATTTCCTTGTCTAGCACAAGGCTTATATACCTATAAGGTATATTTACAATAAGCACCCTCAATTATTGTTGAACTCCTATTCTATTACAATAATATAGTTCTAACAACTCTAACTCGTTGTAGCTAAACTCATGTAGAAATTCAGTGTCAAAAATAGAGTTTGAAGAGTTTTTAGAGAGAGTTAATCCCGTTTACTTATTGTTTTGAGCCAAGGGCAAGAACACACAAACAAGTGGTTTTGTTTTAAGTTTTAAATCGATAGAATGGAGTAGTTTGTACGCATTCAACACCACTTACATCGTTAAACCGTAACATTGGTTGGATTTTAAGTTACTCATTGATTGATTGGGTCTGTTTTTATGTAAGAACTCCACCGAGAACAAAAGTGGGCCATTGGACGAATGGCTTACTAAATCACAATGTTAATCTAATTTATTTGGAAGGATGTGTTTATATGTTGTTAAAAATCTATAGAAAATAAAATTAGGTGTGTTTTGGTAGATTTCAGGAATCCAAGTTCGACTATGGGTGTGTGTGTGCGTATGTCTGACCAAGATGATCTAGTCCGACTTAGTGTTTGTTGACCAAGTGGGCAGTGCGACTTATGTAGGTTATCCAACTTAGGCACTAGGTGCAACCTATGTATGTGATCCGACCTAGCGTACATGTGTGACTTGATATATATGTACAAATCCGACTTGGCCTATGTGTGTGTGACTTGGCTCTAATATGACTTACATGACATACGACTTGGCTCGGGTAAGACCTAGGGTGTGTAACCTAGGTGACTTAAGGCGACCTGGGTGGTTGGGTGCGACTTAGGCACCCTGTGCAACTTGGGTGCAATGTGCGACATTGGTTTGTAATTTAAGGTGTTACTCCCTCGTTTGGGGTGACCGTGTTTATACACACTAATACATTTTGTTACCCTTGTCTTATATGAGTTCACGTCATGAAACATAGAGAGCTAATACAACACTTGTAGTCTGATCAAAACTCATTCCGGTGAATAGGATGTAGTTAAATCCCTGTATGATATTATGCTATACAACATATAGAAATTACGCTTCTATACTTATTTCTTTTATGAAAAATTTATTTATATAGTATTTATTTTATTTAAAGTTTGTAAATTCTCTATAATTGAGAATTTCAAAATTAATTATTTCTATTAATAATGTATATTCTACATATTAATTAATTTTATAAAAACTTTAATTTAAGATTTTCCCCAATTCCCCAATTATCTCAAAGTTCACCGCCAATTCCCCAATTATTTTCCCCAATTCCCTCCCTTAATTCGTTTCCCACCTAAACGATTTTACCATTCCCTCCCTGCAATTCAAACACCAAAGGATAGTGGGCGACGATGACCGGGACTCTCGACCTAGTGTTAGTGGGCGACGATGACCGGGAAGGGGCGACAGAAGCAGATCGAACTCTAGTAGCAGAAATACGGGACGAGCGGTGAAGCTCTCAGCATCGATTAAGGTCAGTGTCGACTTCCCTACGATATTTATGTCTCAACCCCTCTGCTGTTGTTTCAATTCCATTCGATGATGCTATCGCTAAGATATCGATTCGTTTAGAAATCTAAATCCACTAGTTTAATACCCCTCGTATGTAAGCACACTGGGTTGTTCTCTCTACATGTGAAGTTTGAATGTTGGTTATTCTTATGAAACCAATATGAAAAAGATGATGAAACCAATAGAAAGCAATCTGGTAGTAGTAATACTGGACTATCAGTTGAGTTTCAGTAGCGAATATGGTCAGTTGCAATTTCCCTGTGATATTTTTGTCTCGTATCTCATGCTTTCGCCTTTATTTGTTCTGATATTGATAGTGCTAATTGAGTTCAAGTTTATCTGGTTGCCAGGGGTATAATCTGTCAATTTTGGAATCTAAATATGTTTTGAATCAGCAGTGGTACAAGTTGCAGCTGTGTGTAATTGTTATATGAGTACTGTTCATGGTGATCAGCTGCTGTATAGAGTTAATTCTGTTTTCAAGTTGCTGTGCAGAATAATTTCTCAAGTTAAAGTGTTTTTTTAATGTGTCTACTATTTCATGGGTTCTGCTAATTCATGGTATTATGCAAGATCAGTTGCTATGGCTGTGGTTGGTGGATGTTGTTGCTAAAAACCATGGGTTCATTCAGATTGTGTCTAAGTACTGTGCAGGAGTTACTTTAATGGTGGGAAAAATGGTTAAGTGGTTAGCTGATGGTATATTGATATGTTGCTGGTTTTATGTTAGTGATTGTCAATTGATGGTTACTGTTTCATTGCTGCATATTGAAAGTTATAATGTTGTTTTGTTGTTCAATGTGGGTAATATTTGGACTCTAATGAGTATTTGGCAGTGCTGGCTTGTGGGTAAGTGCATTGACAGTTATATGTTCATTGTGAAGGGTTTACAAATCAGATTGGGGGTTAGTAATGTGCCGAATGGCTGTTTGCTGCTGCTGTCAAAAGTGCAGAACAGTAACAAGTATGTTTTGGTTTGGGCTTTTAAGGGTTGGATTTTAAATCAGATACGGGGTTGCTATTTCTTGTGGATGTGTCAAGAGGATGGGACAGATTGAGTTGGTTACTTTGAGTTGCTGTCCAAATGGTCTTTACCCTTGCTGTCTATAATGCTACTGTTTGGGCAATTCTGCGTGAACAGTGATAGTTCATACTTTGTCTATTGGTTTCATGTTCTGTCTGTTGATAACAGCTACTGTTCGTGGCTGATTTTGTTTTGGGTCATATGGTTGTACTGTTTTCCTGGTGTTGCTGTTATATGCAAATTTGTTATGGAGTTTTTTATGCAGTGTTGCTGTTCAAGGCCTGGTCAGTATCAGATTTTAGTTGGTTATGACAGCAATCAGTTGATTTTTGATGTTTATAATTGGTATCATGTTTTGAGGGCTGAGTGCTGTTGCTTGTATTCTGGTTGTAGCTGGGTTCATCAGTGTAGCCAATTTAGTAAATGGTGTTTTTTATGAATTGGCAGCTGTATTGTGGTCTGTTTTTCTATCTGGTGCAGCAGAAGAATGTGATTTCTATCAGCTACTGTTTTGATGTTTTAAAGAGTGCATTAATTTATCTATTATGCTGTTATTGCTGTTTTGCTGGTGTCTTTTACTGGTTATAATTTTCAGTATGAACATGAAGAGGCAGAATTGGCTTTGGGTAATACAAAGGTTTTTTTATGGTGTCCTTACACTGGTAGCTGGTTGCTGGTTCTTTCTACTGTTCAGGTCAATTATGGCACTTATTTACTGTTCTCAGCAGATTATAGGGGCTGTACAGATGGGTGTATTTGGTGGATTTGTTGATGGTCAGTTGGGGTCTTATCTGTTTTTGGTCATGAATGAGAGCAGTTCAATTGTGCAACATGGAGTTCAGAACATGAAAGGTCAAAGGATTGATGCACAAAGTAAAGAGTTGAAGAGTTTTGAAGCACAAAGTTCTGTTTTTATTGGTATTAAATATAGAAAAGTTGAGGTTTTAGTTTTGGTCACTTGGTATAATCTTCTATGTATTTATTTTGTATGCCAAGTATTGGGCTTTAGAGTTGTGATTTCTATATTGATTTTATTCCAAAAGCATGTTTTGGGTAACCAATTAGTATAGTTGTTATGGTGGGTATGCCCACCTAATACTTTGTAAATAACTTTTTTTTTATTTTCTTAATAAAATTTTGCCGCGTACTGTTAGAACTATATTATTGTAATAGAATAAGAGTTCAACAATAGTTGAGGGTGCATATTGTAAATATACCTTATAGGTATATAACCCTTGAGATACACAAGGAAATGTAAGGATTGCCTCACAATGTTAGGCTTAACTATGTGTTTTGTATGGTGTAAAGAGATTCTCTCTCAACCTTGTTAGAAATATAAAACTGAGGGGTGTAATATGTAATTACTCAAAGTTGGGGAAATGCTATATAAAGGCATTTCCCCCCACATTCTAAGATAAGCTTTGCATATTTCTTACTTGTGTTTGTGTTCATCTTCTCTCTTGGCTCTCTCTCTCTCTAACTGAATACTAAAACACAAACACACACTAGTAGATTAACATCAAGCATTGCTTCATCCGTAAACCTTACGGGACCAACAATTGGTATCAGAGCCAAACTTGTTTTGGCTCATGATTGTTCGAAAAAGAACTTCAAGATCTCGAAGACTTCAAGCTCACTAAGAAGAAAAGGTTCTCGGTTGTACACAAGTTCAGGAACTTCAACTTTCCTCAAAGAAACTCTAGCTTAAACGACTTCAAAAGGTAGAACTCGGTAGAGGTATAAACTTCATCTTCTTTAATCCACCTTTGAATTGTTTTACATAGCTTATAAACCTTCGAAAAACTGTTCTTGAAGAAAAGGTTAAATCGAAATGTTTATATATACATTCTAGGTCAAGAAAAGTCATTAAATACCCATTTTTCAAACATTAAAATTTCTTGGTATTTAAGCATTTATTGTGTTCTTGATCTGAATAATAGAACTTGAAGAAGAAGAAATCGGTTTATAATTTATTTAATTATAAATTATAAATAGTTTAATTGTTGAACAAGGAAAGTCAAGCACTTGCCATACCAATCAAGTACAAAGTTGTTAGACACTATTCAGGGTAAGGCAATCTGATTTGAAAGGGACATATCAAAGTCTATCAGCCGGATCCTCAATCGCATGCGATTGGGGTGTGCAGCTTATAGAAGTTGAGAAATTTGCCTAAGCCTAAGTGTGAATCGCATTTGATAGAATCGCATTTGATTGTATCGCATTTGATCGAATCGCATGCGGTTAACACTTACATCTACCATTGGAATCACACTTGATTGAATTGCACTATTATTCTGTATTGGCAATCGCATGCGATTGACAGAACTAACAGTTTACTTTCTAAGTGTTTGATGAGACAGGTTTGATTCGCATTCGATTAACCATTCATACTAAGTCCTTATTCTACTTGTTTTCAAGGACACCTAATCGCATTCGATTGACCTGTAATCGCACTCGATAAGACAAATTCCAATCAGTGAACATTCCTTTTACTTGGACAAGTGATTGACCCATCTGGACTTGACTTAAAGAACTCTTGAACATTTGAACTTAATCAAAACATTCTAATTCATAATTGAATTTAATCTAAACCAAATCTAATTCAAAGGTGAATTAAACTACCTTAAGTCTATCTAGTTCAAAGTTGAATTTAATCCTCTTAAGATCTAATTCAAAATTGAAATTCATAAGACTTAGTTCTTTAATCGATCTTCAAGACTCTCTATAATCAAGCTTGAACAGTCACATCTTTTTAGTGAATCTTTTGAACAATCAAACCATCTTGCAAGTGAACGATCATTTTTCATTAAAACAGTAATCATGTCAAGTACAAATGAAATGATGTCCATTGGCACCGACACAAAACCTCCTGTTTTGTTTCAGGGGGAATATAATGTCTGGAAAGGTAGGTTCATGGACTTCCTTGAACACAACGAAATCTGTGGAGACAAGATGATTGAATGCATCCACAAGGGAAACACCAAGTTTACAAGGATCATTGAAGCCGACCCAACCACCAATCCCCCCATTCTCAGATATGAGCGAGAGAAGACTAATGATGAGCTGACTGCTACTGAAAAGGAGATCAAGAAAGCAGAAAGACTAGCAAAATACTACCTTAAACAGGGTCTCTCGTCTGAGATTTATCTAAAGATCAACAGCTTGGGTACTGCCAAGGAAATAAGGGATGAGATCAAAAAGCAGCTGTAAGGGACTGAACAGGGAGAGTACATCAAGCGCACTCAACTAGTCAATAGTTATCATGAGTTCAAAGCTCATGAGAATGAACTCCTGTCTGAAACATATGGCAGATTCTGCAAGCTGCAAAATGAAATGAGATCTAATTAAATTGTCAGAACTGATCTTGATTTGAATTGTGTTTTTCTGAATTCATTAGGTTCTGAGTGGAAAAGCTATGCCAGACTTTACAAACAGATCAACAAGGATCTTACTTCAGTCACCTTCCATAACATTTTTGAAGATCTCAATCAATACCAAGACAAAATCTTGCAGTCTAACCCGAAACAACATGTTGCTGATCCTCTGGCCTTGGTTGTGGCTGACAGAACTCCAAGGGAAACATTATCAAGATCACTGAAACTTAAACATGTGGCTCTCAGTGATTCGGATCAAGATAATGATGATGCTGATTCAATCGAAGCTGCCTTTCAAGCTCTTACGATGGCCAGCAAGAATTTCAAGAACCGCTTCAGCAAGACCAACAATAGACAACGGTTCACATCTGGTTCAAGGAGACCTGAAAGAGCTGCTCCCGTCGACAAACCAAGGTACCAGAGGGATGAGAGGAAGGAAGAAAAGAAAACTGACTCCAAATGCTATAATTGTGGAAGGTCAGGCCATTTGAATAGGAACTGCCCCATGAAAAAGACGAAAGATGCAGAGTACTGCCGGCAGAAGAACCGTCTGTTCAAACAAAGACAAGCTGGGAACGTGCTGCTAGTCGAAGAAGATCAGTTCCTGGATGATACAGAATCTGACAGTGATCTGGATGGTGAAGATCACGCTTAATTCTGTCTGATGACACGTAATGGTGGATGAGGTAGAGAGGATGATGATGGTGATGATCTTTCTGAGTCAGATGAGGAAAGCTTGGATAACGAAAAGGTATCTTCTAGCTCTAACCTTAATATGAGTTTTAAACATGAACACATACAAACCATATTAAATCGAATGAAAGAGTTAGAAAATCAGATGCTAGATTTAACCACTAGAAATCAAGTTCTAGAAGACGTTTCACACAACAAGGATATAGAGGCACAAACAGTAATTAAGCAGTTAGATAACGACTTAATCAGCCTTAAGATCCAATTAGCTGCAAAAGAATCTGAACTCTTAGAGTTAACTAGTAGAACCAATACCATTATACTAGATCTTAAAGCAGAATGTGCATGTGCTGAAAAGGATTATGAGATTCTTAAAAATGAACTTAGGAATGAACTAAGTACTCTTTACTCAAGAATCTACGAACTTGAATATCTTCTATCCAAACGCGATCAAAGTGACAAGATGATATCTCAGTACAAAGAAAAGGAACGTCCTTTCTCAAGATGGAAATTCGATGGGCTTGGATTCAAACACCCAAATGCATTAAGCAAAGTTACATCCAAACAACTGTACAATGCTGATCTGTTTGGCGAAGGTCTTACCCAACGGATGCTCTTTACTGGCCAAGAAGAGGAAAGGATTGAAGAAGAGGTCAAACGAACTCTTAACCTCAGAACTGAAATTCCATTTGACTATTCTGATCTGAATGACTCACATCTCACCAGTCTCTCTTCATCATCCAATTCTGATGTCTCATCCTCTGTTTATACTGACGAAGAACTCTATTCACCTGTCTCACCAAAACCTTTTGTTGAATATATTCCTCACAAAGAACTACAAGATAGATTCAACACCTTGCAGGAATTCTGCATTACCCACCTCATTCAGCAGGACATTGCCAAAGCCATTCAAAACGATTTACAACTTCCTACCTCTGATACATTCTCTTTAATACAAGAAACCATCACCCTCCAACAGCAACTTAAGACTTCCTTTGATCATGATGAAAAGATCATTGATAAACTCTGCAGGAAACAGTTTGTCCTGAAAGAAAGAATCAAGAAGCTCCAAGAAGAGATGCAAGCCCCTACTACTCCTTTCACATTTTCTCTTTTTGGGTCAAAACTAGATGATTTAACTCATACTACTACCAAACTTTCAATCTGCAAAACACCAGTAAAATCTGTTAATAAACCTGATGTAACAAATCTTAAGCTTAAACAGATTTACAAACTGAAGCAACACTTTACTTCTAATCACAATTCTCGTGTGCACGTAGATATACGTGAATCGTCACGAGCTGCAGCCAGTCGAGCACGACTAAGTTCTAATCTTTTACCCTCTACTGCAGATGTGAAGAAGTATGGTAACAAGGAGCATCAAATAACTGCATCAGGGCAAAGAGTCATTCCTAGATCCACTAGGAAGTGTTCAAAGTTGAAATCTGTCTGTGAAAACATTTTGATGTTTGATTCTGTCTGTAATCATTCCTGTTCACAAGACAAAACTGCTTCTACCATGTTTTGTATGAGTGATGGTTGTGCCCATGGATACTGTGAATTTAACTGTTGTTATGATCAATTGCAAAAATCTTTAGGTGTTAAACCATGTGCTGATTGGACTGATATTTATGCTAATCAAATATGTGTTCCTTTTTTAAATTCAAAAGGTTACATCATTCACCAATGGATCACCACTCGTCAATCACATGCACTTAAACGCTTAAACAAATCCAAACGATTATTAACTATCAAGGAGCTGGAAGTTTATAGAAAGTAAGGCTACGAGGCATTCAAGAAGGCATGGAGTGCCCATGAACAGTACCTACATTCTCAAAAACGCTCATTCATTCAATCATCCACCACTGCTAAACCTAACAAACCCAAGCCACCACCTCAACAACGAGTTGGAGCACTCACTGTTCCAAAGCAACAAGTTCATCCCAAACAAGTTGATGTGAGACAGTCAAACCCTATTCTCAAATCTTCACAAATATGGATTCGTAAACCAAACGCTTCCGCAACTCGATCGAATCCTCAATCTCCGACTTCATCAACTGTCATATCAACAGTGGTCACGAAATATCCACGGAAACCAATCATAAGAAATTCTGTTTCCACTAAACCTAAGATCAAACAAGCTTGGGTTCCGAAGCATAAATCTTTAGACATATCACTCTCGGAACCTGCTATGACTACATCTCTCTCACCTGTAGGAACTAACATACATGGACCCATTCATATATGGGGACCTAAACGTGCCCTTTTCTCTTTTTGTAGGCGCCTCACTTGTGGTACCTGGACTCCGGCTGCTCCAAACATATGACTGGCAACAAAATTCTTCTCAAAAATTACATTCCTAAGTACTCCGGGACTGTACGTTTTGGGAATGACCATGTTGCACCAATAATGGGGTACGGAGACATAGAAAAGAAGCACATCAAAATCAAGAAAGTCTCCTATGTTGAAGGTTTAGGTCACAATCTATTCAGCATCGGACAGTTCTGTGACAAGGATCTGGTCGTTGTATTCAAAAGGAACAAATGTTCTGTGATCACAGAAACGAATGATGAACTACTTGCAGGCTCTAGGAAATCTAACCTGTATTCCATAGATTTGGAGAAATATGATTCTCCTACATCTGTATGTCTCCTGTCCGAAGCCTCTAATGATCTTACTTGGCAATGGCATTGTAAACTCTCTCATCTGAACTTTCAGAATATTAACAAACTAGTCACTGGTTACTTGGTGAGAGGCATTCCTAAGCTAAGATTCAACAAGGACCATCTGTGTGCAGACTGTGAGAAGGGTAAAATGAAGAAGGCTTCTCATAAATCCAAACAAGTGTTTAGCACTACTAAGCCTTTAGATCTCCTGCACATGGATCTCTGTGGTCCTATGAGAATTCAGTCCAAACATGGGAAGAAGTATATCCTAGTTATGGTGAATGACTATTCCAGGTATACTTGGGTCAAATTCTTGCGTGCTAAAGATGAAGCTACTCCAACAATTATCACATTTATCAAACAGCAGCAGAACAAGTATGGTCAGAGTGTTGTCTCAATCCGTACAGACAATGGAATAGAATTCAAGAACAGCACTCTGAAAAAATTTTGCGACCTGGTTGGGATCAACCATCAGTTCTCTACAGCCTACACACCACAACAGAATGGTGTTGTCGAAAGAAGAAACATAACCCTGGTTGAAGCTGCCCGCACCATGCTGTCATATTCCGGGCTCCCACCTTCCTTCTGGGCTGAAGCCATCAATACTGCCTGCTATACGCAGAATCGCTCTTTCATTAACAAACGTTTTAATAAAACTCCTTATGAACTGGCAAATGGCATAGTACCTAATATCAAATACTTTCATATCTTTGGTAATAGATGCTTTGTCTTAAATGAAAAGGATAACCTAGGAAAGTTTGCTCCAAAAGCTGATGAAGCTATTTTCCTAGGTTATTCCATTGAGTCGAAAGCATATCGAGTTTTAAACAGACGCACAAAGAGCATCATTGAGAGCATCAATGTAACATTTGATGATACATTGGGTGTCTCTGATTTTTCACCAAAATCAAAAACAGTTGCTTCTGAACATACCAGTTCAGGACCAGTTTTTCAAAATAAAGAATCAGCCATTTCTTCCAGTTCAAATTCTAATCTTGACCTTATGTTTGATTTCTTTCGTTCTGAATCTTCCCCTGTTGTGGCTGAAAACAGGGACAACACAGCTGCACAAACAAGTGTCACTATCACAGCTCCTATGGTCACTGAGACAAACCCATTTGCTGATCTATATGCTGAAGATTCTCCATCTGTCTCTGTCACACAGCCCCCTGTGACTGCTCCTATAGCTGACCAAGATAGCTCATCTGTGTTTGATTCAGACCCAAATTTCTCCAGAGAGGATGCAGAAGAGGCAAGACACATTCAAGATCTTATTCCTTCATCCTCTACCCCCCCAATGAAATAAAGTGGACCAGACATCACTCAGAAGAGAACATCATCGGAAATCCCTCAGTTGGCATACAAACACGTTCAGCAACAACCAATGAATGTCAATTCGCGGGTTTCTTGAGTATGATTGAACCCACCAAGACTTATGAGGCATTAGATGATCCTGATTGGGTGATTGTGATGCAAGAAGAACTTCACCAATTTGATCATCTCAAAGTCTGGAGATTAGTTCCTTTGCCTTATGGGAAATCTATTGTTGGAACTAAATGGGTATTCAAGAACAAAAGAGATTAGGATGGAGTGGTTGTCCGAAACAAAGCTCGGTTGGTAGCTAAGGGTTACAATCAGCAAGAGGGCGTTGACTATGATGAAAATTTTGCCCCCGTTGCTCGCATTGAGGCTATACGACTCTTTCTTGCATATGAAGCCTCCCGCAGCTTTCGAGTCTTTCAGATGGATGTGCAAACATCTTTTCTCAATGGTGTACTCAAAGAAGAAGTCTATGACTCACAACCAGAAGGTTTTATCAACTCTAAATACCCTAACCATGTATATATTCTAGATAAGGCCTTGATAGGTGAGGGTTATTCAAAGGGAAAGACAGATACTACTCTATTCACAAAGACTAAAGGTAGGGACAAAATTCTTGTTCAGATATATGTGGATGACATCATCTTTGGATCCACGAATCCAAAGTATAGTGAAGAGTTTGCACAAACAATGGCAAACAGGTTTCAAATGAGTATGATGGGAGAGATGTCATTCTTTCTCGGACTCCAAGTAAAACAGTTGAGTCATGGCAGTTTCATCTGCGAGTCTAAGTATATCAAAGATCTTCTCACAAAGTATGATATGCTCAACTGTAATCCTATCTCCACACCTATGGCTACGAAAGTACAACTATTAGCAGATCCAGATGGCTCTCTAGTGGATCTCAAAACTTACCGAGGGATGATCGGATCTTTACTGTACCTAACTGCAAGTCGTCCAGATATCATGTTCTCTACCTGTCTCTGTGCCAGATATCAGGCGAATCCAAAGGAGTCTCATCTGTTAGCTGTTAAGCATATTTTCAGATATCTCAAGGGATTTATGGATCTTGGTCTGTGGTATCCCAAGGACTCAAATCTGGATCTTCATGCTTACTCAGATGCTGACTATGCCGGATGCAAGATTGATAGGAAAAACACCTCTGGTAGTGCACACTTTCTGGGAGATCGATTAGTCTGCTGGGCATCAAAGAAGCAGAACTGTGTATCCACTTCTACAGTAGAAGCTGAGTATGTTGCTGCTGCAATGTGCTGCTCACAGAGTCTATGGATACGTACACAACTATCAGACTTTGGTCACAGGTATGACAAAATTCCACTTTTATGTGACTCTCAGTCTGCCATCGCCATCTCCTGCAATCCGGTACACCACTATAAAACTAAACATATTGATATCTGTTATCACTTCATAAAAGATAACGTTGATAAAGGATTAATTGAGCTACAGTATGTTCCTACTGAAAATCAGCTGGCTAACCTATTTACCAAACCATTAGATGAAAGTCGATTCACTGAGTTGGTATCCAAGTTAGGCATGCTCAATCTGGAAATCTAGCATACAGTTATCTCTTTTTCTTTTACTTTCTTTTCTTTTGTTTAGAGTAGGTGTTATACAGTTTGTTCTCTGTGCAGATATCCACTGCATCAATCGAGGGGGAGTTTGTTCCTGGTTTTACACATGTTATAAATGTGTAGGGGGAGAACTTTGATACACATTGTGCGCATGTATAGGGGAAAAGCATACTACAACTGACACACTTCCAGATTCTCAAAAACAAGTGCAACAATCTAGGGGGAGTGTGTCAAAATAAACAACTTCAAACAAAGTATCTTGGAATATAAATTTTTTCAACTCAACATTCCAGATACTTTGAATTTGTCAGAAAACTTCCAAGTGTTGGGGAGTATTCAATGCCCATCGCATCCTATGCACCAATCGCATAGGATCACTTTCAAATGCAACACTGATTTTTCTAAGGTTCACTCGAATTGGACTCAATCGCATTTGATAGGTTATTGCATGGGATAACACTTGGTATTTATTCCTCATTCGCATGCGACAGCCTAATAGAAATGAACATCTCAATCGCATGTGTTAATCGCATGCGATTGGGATAAGATTCGCGATAAGTTCAAATCGAATGCGATTAAAGCTAAGGTTGAATCGCACGCGATTGTACTCAGATAGTGTGAATCGCATGCGATTCGGTGCACTGAGCAATGGTCCTAACTCCTTAGCTGAATCGCATGCGATTAACACACCAAAGTGTGAATCGCATGCGATGGCAAACTTCTATCAGCCGCATTTTTCACCGTCGCAACACCCAATCACCACTTGACACGTGTTTTTTCACCTTTATAACCATCCCATCCCCTTCATCAGTCACTTCACAAGTTCAAAACTCACAAACACAATAACTCTCTCGATTTGGATACTTTGATTTCGAAAAACATCTCGTTACTCTGCCAAAATTTACACTTTTTACATCAAAATACTCCTAATCACAAAGGTAACAACTTGTATGGTTTACATTTTGAAAATTTTGAGTTAAAAAGGTGATTTTTGGCCCTAGAACTTCCGAATGCGATAGGGTTTTTCGAGACTTTAGGGGAACTTTTGAGACATGAAACAAACTTGTTTGATCAATTCAAGTTTGCGATGGGACTATTAACCATATGGGGAACACTTTGATGTAAAAATATTTCATATATCTCGAAAAGTGTTCTTCGTGTTTTTAAGGTGTATGAGTTTTCACTATAAACTCTATTTTTGGCCTAAAAAGAGGTCTTAGGATGATTTTTGGAATATGCTCCAGTACTACAAAGTTGTTTATTACTGTTTACTTACCATAATAAGATTCTTACTTAAAATCATCTTGTACACAATGGGGTCTTTTATCAGAGTTAAGGTTTTCACAAAATTTCAAACTCTAAAGTTTTGGTCAATCAGGGTCAACATTTCCTCAATCACTTAAGTTTGACCAAATTTCACAATTGGATGTTGGTTCTCATGCATATCTCTGTATCTTTGACTTACCTATTTTATCCATTTGTACAGATAAGATGGCTCAAGCTATTTGTGACCCAGAGGAGATAATGCCTCAAGCTGAGTTCCTCAACACCAGGACTCATCCTAATAACCACTATATAGACCTAACCAAACTCAAAACCCTGACTTATCCCATAGTCACAAAAATCCTCAAGATCCATCCACTAAATCACCTCTTAACCTACAACCCAGCTACCACAGGCACACATGTTCCCGAGCTATATGTCCAACAGTTTTGGAAAACTTGTGATGTCAGACTTAATGAAAGAGGAAAGGAGGTCATACATGCTGAGGTTGACAAATTTCAAGTTAACATTCCACTAAATCACCTCAGAACAATCTTTGAACTACCCACTGCAGTCAGCAGACCTCCAGCTACATAATGTGAGGAAATCCCTGATGAGGAGGCATGTCTTACAGCCATTAGGGAAATGGGTTATGATGGGGAGCTCACCCATAAGAATCAGTTCAAACGCACCAGTCTACATCCCAAGTATAACACTTTCATGACGGTGCTTCAAAGGTGTCTTACTCCTAAACACTCGGGGTATGAGTTTCCAACAGAAAATCAACTCAAGATCTTTGTTGCTGCAGCCAGCCACTTGCATGTGGATTATGCATTCCTGTTCTTTCAAGATATCAAAGCTACTATGCTAAGAAAGAACTCACAGAAGAAAAAGGATGCAAACTTGCTGCCCTACCACCGTTTCCTGACAATGATCATCCAATATGTGATGGATCGGAATGCTGAAATTCCTCGCCAGGCAGGTTTACCTTCTATCAACCCTAAACTATTCATATCCATTAAACCTGCCATTCCGGCCAACTTTCAAGTTCCCAGATCTTTCCCTATCACTCTTTTAACCTATGTGAGCAAAATGACATAATTGTGAGTTATAGGACGAGTATAGGGATACCTCCCATGGTTGTGCCAGAACCGGCCATACCTGCCCAGGGAGGAGTAGCACCTGGTGAGCATGTAGAACTTAGGCCTCAGACATCTGCGGGAGATGCTGAGCGGGACATGCAGAGGGAAAATTCTGAGAGGGGTGGAGAAGTAGGTAAAGGTGTTGAGAATAGAGAGGGAGGGGATTCATATGATCCCGCCACCATTCAAGCCATCGTTCAATCTCTTTCTAAATCCACCCGCACCCAAGCTGTTCTTACTGAACTTGGTCTTGACGTTTCTGAGTCATCTAGTTCTTCTCATGATGAGTCTGCTTCCCATCCAGGAGATGCCCCTGCCTTTGAACCTGTTATATCTCCCATGGGCACTCCTGAGCACCCAATCGAACAACCAGCAGAAAGCACACCATCCTTCATGAAATTAACCGACCCAAAACCAACCTCACTAGATGTGACACCCACTGCTCAACCTGATACTGCATTTCCTCAAGCAGGTGGCCTTGTCATCACTTTGAATCTTCCAACTCAAACTGCGACATACTTCCAACAGGAAGGCCATAGTTGCCCCCGAACATGACATTCCCATCACTGTGCCAAGTCATTCCTTATCTGTTGAAACTGGTTCTGTCACCCCTGACTCTCTCATTCAACCTGATCAATATGCGGGGTATGGTGCTGGTAGCGGTGATGATGAAGATAGTTTTGTTGTTAGGAGTTCGAGTGAAATAGAGGAGGTGAGAAAAGATAAAGTGAGTGCTCAGGGTTCCCTACACCCAGAAAGCCGGGAAGACACATCCACTATGGGGCCTGACATTGTTGGGCCTCATATTGAACAAGTCGAGGTGATCCCACCCGTGCAAGTTTCTACCCAACCAAGCTACTACGGTGTCTCTCAACAGGCACCGTCTTTATTGCACAGGGTTATAGCACATACACTGAGTCAACCCTAATTGGGTGTTGGACCTATGGAACAAAGAGGACTGCCTCCCTCGTCCTCGACTCCTTTTGATGCACGATTTGACATACCGCGGATTTCCGCATATCTTGACCAACACAGGGTAACAATCGATGCACTGAGCTTGTTGGCTCAACAAGTCTCCTCAACTTCTAGAGGTGGTACTTTTTTAGGTGCCATTCGAGGATTGGAAGGAAATCCTACTGAAGCCAACATTCCTGCTGCTCCAGTAGGTAGTACTGCCTATGTGGCTGGTACTTCAACCAGAAGTCTTCGTGATTCCGGGTTTGTTTCACGTGCAGAACTTCATGATTACATTCAACAAGCCGTGGCTCCAATCCACCAACAACTACTAACGACAAATCAAAGGTTGGATCGGATTGAACAAGCTTCCCAGGCCTAAGCTCAACAATTGAACAGAATAGAAGCACTCCTTAATGCTAGACCTGCAGTGCTAGAACCACAGCCACAACCTGATCCATCATGTATGTCAGTTGATGCCTTAAAGAGCTTGCTATATGTCAGACTTTTGGAACAACAGCCAGAATCAGCTCATGATCAAGACCTTCTGACTACTCTTCGCAACGAACAACGTCCATCGGGAATCTCCATGGATGACTTTCAAGAGTTTCATGAAGACATAAACAACAAGATAGATGGGATCCAAGAGGTTTCTATACTTCTTTATCAAAGGTTACTGATCGGCTGACACTACTTGAACAAACGTGTCAAGCTCAGGCTCAGGGAAGCAAGAGGAGGCGGGATGATCAAGATCCCGATGATCAACCCGCGGGGGAGAAAAGAAGAAGATTATATATGACTTCTCCCTCTGCGGCTGCAAATGTACCAGTTGTACCTGTTCCTCAATTCAGTTCATATTTATCTGCAGGTACTAGTTCAGCTGGGTCTGGGAGTCAACAACAACAACATATGGCCTATGAAGTTTATGAACGACAACAAAAGGAAAATGCTGACAAACAAATTGTACTTTATGTACCTCAGCAACAATCTGAACCGAAGCCAAGTGATCTTGAAGAAGGTGAAATAACTTACGAGCAGCCCCATGCCGAGATGTTTGACTGGTCTAGTGACTCAGAGGAACAAGTGGAAGATTTATATGAGTCTATTCACACATCACCTGCAAGGCATGTGGGTGAAGGTAGTTCTGCTCAACCGGAGGAGGAGATTGAGGATTCTGAGATGGAAAGACTATTCAAAGGTATTGATGAATATGTCGAGTTTGCTGCACGTCCAGATTCTCCTAGAATTGTCCACAAATTTGATGATATTCCCAGTGAAAAAGAACGTGCACTTAAAAGAAAAGAAAGGGAAGCAATTTCTAGAAGAATCTGCTAGTCGGTTTCAAGAAACTGACTAAAGAACTTGCCTAAACAAAAGAAACCAATCTTCGACGTGTCCAGGGTTCTCAGTGGGATTAATGTTGAAGTTCATGAAACTTTCCATCCTCCTCCTAGTCGGTTTCAAGAATCAACTGCCGATGTACTTGAAAGAAACAAACAGAGAGAGGCAGCTGAGAAAACAAGACAAGAGTCTGAATGGCCCTTGCCAAGGAGCTTCATTGTGCCACCTGCTCCTCCAGTGTATCGTGGGGATCCAAGACTTGATGCAGGCAACATGTTCACAAGAAGTGCTGCCCAACAACCTATATTGAAACCGTATTTTGTCAATGCTGCTAATCTTGAAGAAAGAATTCCAGACATATTCAGCAATGAGCTAATACAGGTTATTTCCCCTGAGTTGCGGAACATGGACGACAAACAGAGAAGAAGATATGAACACATCCTCTCTCAGTCCATGAAAAAACCCGAAGAGATCAAATCAGAGTATCCTATAGTTGAACTTATCAATATCTATACTCAGACAACCTTCAGAATAAAGTATGCCATCTTTCATGTTAGAAGAGCAAACAACCTGTCATACTTCCTCAACGAAGCAGACTTAAGGTTTGTAAGTATTGAAGACATCAACTTTATCTTTGACACCCTCTCTCAAAAAAGAGGAAAGTGGCCTGAAGAAGAGTTTGAAGAGGTGCTCTGATGAAATACATGAGAAATTTAATGGAATACTTTGAGGAACATTATCTGCAACTCGGAGCTGAAAACAACTATCTGAAAGTCAATCTCATAAAGCCTAACCAGAGCCATCCAGATCTAGAAAAGCTTAAAGAATTGACAGTTATCTATGATGGGCATCTAAACTTCAAAGGTGATCGAGGGGTCGTCTCAAAGAATACAAAAGGCGAAAAGATCTTCATCAGACTTGATGAACTCATGGCGTATTTAGACGGCACTTTGAAAATTCTCCATCATAAGATACATCAGAAAGTGTGGGATAACCGGGCAGCCTATACTGATGAAGAACATGCGGAAGCCTATCGTGCTATAGAAAGGATGAGAACGACACTGGCAAGCAGAAGACAAATACGCAAGTGGCAAGTGGCATCCGGGATTCGCAACAAATCAGCATACGAATAGATTTATGTATTTATTTGTTGTGAATGATTACACACCTCACTTAGGGGGAGATTGTTAGAAATGTTAAAGTGAGGGGTGTAATATGTAATTACTCAAAGTTGGGGAAATGCTATATAAAGGCATTTCCCCCACATTCTAAGATAAGCTTTGCATATTTCTTACTTGTGTTTGTGTTCATCTTCTCTCTCAGCTCTCTCTCTCTCTAACCGAATACTAAAACACAAACACACACTAGTAGATTAACATCAAGCATTGCTTCATCCGTAAACCTTACGGGACCAACAAACCTATCATAGTTACATATTGCAATCCTTCAATCTACCGCTTGTTTATTCCTAACAAGTGGTATCAGAGCCAAAGGAGTGAAGATCTATCGAGTGTTATTATCAAAAAATCAAAGTTTGAAGATCAAAGGGGCTGTTCATCCAAGAAAAAGGGGCTAATCATACGGTTTTTCAACCGCAGATGCTATTTATGATCTGAAAATAGGGGTTATCGTTGGAGAATCGAGCAACATCCACTGTCCTTGATAGAAAAAGGTAAACTCAACTGTTCCTTACACGAAAAAGCAGAAAAATCGAAGTTTTCTCGGGTTTATTGTTCATGCCTTGAATTTATGGTTTCATCTATGAATGCATCATTTTTACGTGGTTTAGGTTCGGATTTTAAAAGAGAAATGGTCGAAAATGTTTCTTGGATCAACCACAAGAAAATCGATTTTTAATCTGCTCGAGTTTGAAGATTTCTGAGTTTTTGTCAAGAACATTTGAAGATGAAGAAGAAGAAAGCAGATTTTAATTTAAAAAATTCTTAAATCTTCAAAAGATTGTGTGTTGTACAAGGAAATTAAGTACACACCATACCAATCAAGGTACAAGTGGGTAGGCACTATTCAGAGTAAGGCCATTAGATTTGATAGTGATACCTTTGATTCTATAAGCCGGATTTGTGATGCATGCGATTGAAGGGGCATGCGGCTTATAGAGGTGTTCAAAATAAGATTCTAAGTGTCACTCTTACAGCTATCAGCCGCATTGACTCAATCGCATGCGATTAGGTGACTCGGAAGTGTTATATCAGCCGCATTTGGTCTATCGCATGCGATCTCATAAGCTATTAGCCGGTTTAGCTCTATCGCATGCGATTGGGTGGATTTTAAGGGTTCTATCAGCCGTATCTAGTCAATCGCATGTGATTCAATCACATATCCTATCCCACAGATCCAATCACTTGGATACAATCGCATGCGATTCGATCACATTTAATCGCACGGATCCAATCGCATGCGATTCTAACAGGTTTCTCAGACTTGCAATTTCCACTCAAAATTTCACATTTTTCATCCGAAATATATTTTCTGATATTGCAATATTCTTCATTTTCAAAAAATTTCAAGCTGACCTGGCAGCTCGACCCCAGCCAGGGGCTCTGCCCCTTATCCGTCCCAAGTTCGTTTGCATCCACTTGTCTTTCGTTCTCTTTGTCACTTGTTGTGATCCGGTCTAGGTTGATACTCTTGTATGAGACTTCTCAGATTTTCGATTCGGTTGATGTATTCACTTCTGATCTACATTCACTCCTCAACGATCCATTTTGGCTCACAAGTGGTAGAAGTTAATAGACTGATACTTCACAACTGAAACATTTTTCATGATGACTAGTAAAGACTTTGGACATCATGAGAGGGAGATATAAAGATTTATTCAGTTGGTTACTGCATGAGACATATTGTATGAGGTATTCAGTCTAAGGGGAGAAGTACTTAGATGAACGTATACTTAGATGAAAGTAAAAAAAAAATTATTCTCACCCCAATCTTATCAACAAGGATCGAGAACAACATTGTTGGGGGAGGGTTTCCCCATTCGTGATTCTAGGGGGAGTAAGCAACATATTCTCTCCTGTTAATGAATCCTTATATGCTTCTGCTGATGCTACCAATGCTCAAGGATCCAGATGCTGAAAACCTCTATATGCTAAATTTGATTATATAACCAAAGGCGATCAATGCCTTAGGTTACTGGAGCGCTACAAGAAAATAAGCAGAAGACCCTCAAGATGCTGAAAAGATCAAGACTCCTATTCATTTTATTCTGCTCCTCCTATCCATTCCAAAGGGGGAGATTGTTAGAACTGTATTATTGTAATAGAATAGAAGTTCAACAATAGTTGAGGGTGCTTATTGTAAATATACCTAATAGGTATATAACCCTTGTGATACACAAGGAAATGTGAGGATTGCCTCACAATGTAAGACTTAACTATGTGTTTTGTATGGTGTAAATAGATTCTCTCTCAACCTATCATAGTTACATATTGCAATCCTTCAATCTACCGCTTGTTTATTCCGAACAGGTACTGTCCCTTTACCCAAAAAAAAAGTAGTGAATTTTAAATACTTAAACTTACAATTTCCTAGTATAATGTTTTGTATTATATTAATAAGATTTTACATAAATTCTAATACTTATACAAATGTATCATTTGCAAGTGTTAAAAATCATTAATTTCCTAAAAATTATAAACAATATTACTTAATAATATTTTAGGAATTTGGTTTTACATTTATAGTATGGGTATGTTAAATACTTAAAACATTTAACCAAACTTAAAAATTTAAAATACTTTTTTTATAAATATAAAGACATTTAGTAACCAATCAATACAATAAACACAACTATTTAAATTCTAATTCACATTACTAAAGGAAACAAGACTTAGTGAGACAATTATATTCACTTCTAATTTGTTAAATATTCATTAAACAATTTTTAATATTTTAACTATACATGTCTATTTAATTAGTAGAATCAACACTTTATGATTAACATGCATATGTTTCAATTTTCATTAACTTCGCAACAGTTTTGAAGTGAGTGTTGCCTTTTAAGTTACGCAAATGTAACATTTTGTTAAAAATGTTGCATTTTTCTCTAATAGTTGCAACACTTTCATATAAGTGTTGCATTTGAACCTTTTTAAATGCAACATTTTTAAAAAATATTGCAATTTTATACAAATCATGCAACACTTCAAAAAAAGTGTTGCATTAGAGATTCAAATGCAACACTTATTTTGAAAGTGTTACATTATAATCAATGTAATGTATAATAAAAAAAAGTGTTGCATTAGATTGGATTTGGATTGTAACCTTGCGGTATTTTCCATTCAGCACCTCTTCTTAGCTTCCTCAACCTTTTTTGGTTTTCTCTTTCCCTCAGCACATCTCTTGGTGTATTTCTGAACTTTCCCGGAGATGGAGGAAACGTATCAGTCACTTCTCTATTTATTCTGAGCACATTTGCTATATTCAGCTGCTCTGGAGTTGGCACTTCTTCAACCTCAGGCTTTTCAACCCTTGGTGTTGTCACAATTCTGGCTTCTTTGATCTTTTTGATTTGTTGTTGTAAGGTAAGCTCACTTGCACCAGTTTCAGCTTCAAAAGAAACATATACATCTATACCATGTTCAACATCTTTTATGAAATCAAACGTATAATCTACATCTTGCTGAATCTCATCATCACTTTCATCAATCATTTGCATCTTCTGCTTACCTTTTCCTTTTCCTCTACCTCTGCCTCTCTTTGGTGTTGGTGTTTACTTGCTTTGAGAAGACAAAGCAGATAACTTTGAGATAATAGAAGCCACAGGCACAATTACAGCACGTTTCTCCCCCTCATGACGGTCTTGATCTTTGTCACGATCATCATGTTTTCGTTTAGTTCCATGTGCTTGGGTCTAACAAGTTTCAAGAGAGGCCTTTATAGCAGCATTAAGGTCAGCCTCCTCCTCAGTAACAATCTCCCCCTGAACAACTGCCTCACCCTCAACATCCTTAATCGGATCAATAACATCCATCCTTTTGTGAAAAATAACTCCGAAAGCTGCCATGCTATCTCTCATTTCCTTTTTAAAACTCTCAAAGTCTGATTTCTTGAATCATTTCTAAGTAAATCAACTAGAGTAGCATCTTCTTCATTATTGTCTGGTCTAGCCATCAGTTTCACATACAACTGTGTTTTCAAATCTTCCACAGAAACATCAGGCCCTTGATTAGCCAGCAGCCTATCTAACTTGCTGTTAATTGAAGCATTTTCTTTTTGAATCTCATCAAACCTTGAGTTAGCTGCCACTAACTTTTCATTAACCGCATCAACCTTAGAATTAAGATCATTATGCATCAACTCCATTTTAGTTTGAACCTCAGATAGTGCAGTAGCAAGGTCAGCCTTAGAAACAAATTCTGAAGCAACCTGAGAATGTGTAACAAATCTGGGATCACTTAGATTGCCCGGTAAGGAAACTTTCTCAGAAGCAACAAATGCATCAGATGAAGTGCCACCTGCGTTCACAGCTGGTCCAGTGTTGACCGTTGCAGGATTTCCGTCCAATCCTCGAAGATCACTACTAGGAGTGATTTCTATAGACGTTCCGGTAGGGTCTTTCAAGAGACCACTACTTGATGGTTCGAACATGTAATTGGAATGAAAAAGAAATGAGTCATCAATGTGTGTTTCCAAATGAACGTCGGAAGCCTGGGGCGGACTGGCTCCTTTTTCAATACCTACTGTCTCAAAAGGAGACTTCGGTAGATCATGTGCTAATTCCCCGTGAGAAATTGAAACAGTTTCCTTTTGAGAGGAAAGTGAGTGGCTGGGAGGGGTCAGTGCATACTCTGGTGGGATGCCAGAGTCTGTTTCAATATCAGGCATCACTATGTCAGACCCGATAGCAGATGTGGTTTCCCGGCTTTTTATGGCTAGAGGACTCTCTGCACTCTCATTTTCTTTTTCTCCCACTTCACTCTCTGTTTCTTTTGACTGTTCTACTTCATCTACAGTTGTCTTAGCAACAACAACAACATCATCATATAAGCCCCCAGTGTCAATTGTATCAATATCAAAGTAATCATCATGTTCAGACACTGGAGCTTCCTTATTAGTACCCTCAGGTGTGACTATCATCGTTTCAACATTGAGCTCTACACCTCTATCCGGTGTTTCCTGAGATTGAGACAAAGATTTTGTAATATAAAGACCTAAAGGCATATCATCATCCTCATCTCCCTCACCTACACTCACATCACCGACAACCCCTTCATCACCCCTCTCAGATTTTTCACTTGACTCTCTCCCGTCAGTTTCACCCGATGAAGATTGACTGCTAGATTCTACACTATCTTGTTCTAAGGCTCTTGGGGTAGAATCAACAGGTTCTTGCCGATTCGAAAGAGCAATATTATTGTCCCTCACATATGTCTCAACTACTGGAACATTATCAGTTCAACAGGCATAACATAAGCCTCAACATCTGATTCAGTATCAATTTTGTATACTTTCTGCATGATATATATAGTAGGCTAGGGATCATCATTTCTCCTAGAGATTTCATTTGGATATTCAAGCATCATGCTTTGAACTATCATTGAGAGGAATCTCGGATATGGCAGAAATTTCTTTGCCTGAGCAGGGATTTTCTTTTGATGAATAACCTTGTGAAGGTCTTGAAAGATTATAGAAGCATAGTCTATGTGCCAATGTTTCACCATGGCAACCAGAATGTGATATGCACTGGAACTCCCACCATCAACTCCTTTGGAGATACTTGTCAGGCATCTATTGATTGTAGCATACAGAGTCTGCCAGATTGGAACCAGATTGGACCTCTTGACGTGAGCATTCTTTGTAAGTACACCATTATAGCCCAGACCATTAACATGTGCAAAGATGCTCTTATTAGATGGAATTGGATCAAATTTCTTCTTGTGGGCATAGGTTTTAGTCTCAGATGGCAGCTTTAAAATTCTCCTAAGTTGATCAACATCAAAGGAGAAGTGGAAATTTTCAATGGTTCCAGCAATTTGTTGGTCACCCTCATCATCAGTAATCATGTGCATTGAGTGCCAGAGTTGTTGCACATAAACCTCAGGAATATGAGGTTCCTCACCATCAGCAGTTGGGTTGTAAGAGAATAGGTGGTTTAAAGGGTGGGATTCAATCAGCTCAGAAAGGATTGGAATTTGAGTAGTTGTGGTGATGGAATCAAAACAATGATTATTGAGAAAGGAAGGAAGGTAATTGGCTCGGGGAAACAATTGTTCAGAAGGGACAAAGACAGGGTTTGCAGGGTTAGCCATCTGCATATAACACAAGCATACCCTTGATTAATCATCAAACATTCAACAGATAATAAAATTGACAATTGTTTCTTCTTTTGAAAATTTGAAATTTTTGAAAAATTTTCAGAAATTGCTAAGTGTTTGATCGGAATTGTCAATTCCGATTGAAACTTAGGCAAAATTCCGAGTAAAAACCTTGAATCCGATCAAAATTCCTTTGAATTCCAATCAAATTTGAAATTACGAGTAAATGGGAATTCCTATCAAATTAAGGATTCCGATGAAATTGGTATTCCTATCAAATGAACATTCCGACCAAATTAGGAATTCCTATCAAATTGAGAATTCCGATCGATTTATGATTCCGATCAAATGAGAATTCCTATCGAATGATGATTCCGATCCAATGACGATTCCTATCAATTTTGTGTTAGAGATATGCCCACTAATGTACGTACGCCATATAGACCGCTGCTGATGATGTATGGGCCTATTGGGTCATACACCGGGGTCAAACCTGACAGCAACTTAAGTTTAGGGACCAATTATGACAAAAGACAAAAGTTGACATCGCAGGCCGCGTTAGCGCCGCTAACTATAAAGGGTTAGCGCCGTTAAGTCCTAATAGTTAGCGCCGCTACGGCTGCATGTACTTTGTGTCACATCCCTGACAGGCCGCGTTAGCGCCGCTAACTTTAAGGGGTTAGCGCCGCTAAACCCTAAGAGTTAGCGCCGCTACGGCTGCATGGGCTTTATGTCAAATTACCTCCCAAGCTGGCCAATTCGTGGTGTACACCTAGGAACGCACTTTGGCCGGTCTTTGTGGTTAAAATCGAAGCTGGAGGCAGAAGTTGAAGTGAGACTTCATTTGTTTTGAAGTTCCTTTGCTCTTTTACTCTCTAATATACACACACACTTTTCTCTTTGGTGCTACTATGACCAAGTGAGATTATAGAGAGTGCTCCAGAGATTTTGGTCTTCTAGTTGCTGTTCCATTGTGGTTTTCATAGTGAAGTATCGCAATGGCTTGCTAGCACTCGTGGTTTGGCTTGTTCCCGGGGTATATCCCAATAGAAGATCGGGTTTTCGCATTTGAAGGATCACCACCACGAGGATTGAAGATTTCTGGAGCTTAGGAGTAAGGTATAACACCTCTTTCCTTTTCAAGTTGCATTTCTTGAACATAGAGTTTGGTCCATTTGAGGGATTTCGGTTTTTATGCTTTGATTGCTTGTACATTGGGCTATTTTGTTTGTACCTTGCTTCCGCTGTGAGCCCACGAAATCCCAACAGTGGTGTCAGAGCCACCTCTATGTTAGATATGCACTTGGTGGCTTGAAAAATCCCGAAATCAAAATGGTTGTTTTCTGTTCGAACAGGGTTAGCGGCGCTAACCTCAGGTTAGTGGCGTTAACTCATAAATGTTAGCGGCGCTAACGCGCTGTAACAGTTTTATTTTCAAAGTTAAAATCAGTTTTGGTCTCGGGAAATTTTAGCCTTTTTGTGATTCTAGAATTTTGTTCCAGATTTGTATTGGTAATTTTATTACCATCTTGTTTGGTTAATTGTATGTGATAGATTTGATATTGGTAACCTTGCCTTTGACCATGTGGTTGACTTTGTGTGTTTGGATGCAATTTGGTGATTTAGTATCACATATGGGCTGTAATATTTATTAAAATTGTAATATTTGTAATAATATTGTGGCTTGCATGCCATTTCATTCATCCGTGTATTTGTACTAGATAAATAGGAAATTATTGTGGCTTGTATGCCATTTCAATTTCTATTGTATTTGTTGTACAATTTGGATGAAAACACACAAGATGGAGTCGGAAGGAGATGGAGCGTGTCCATAGAAGCCGGTGAAGTCCATTGGTGATAGCGGTTCTAGTGGGAGCTCGCATTGAAAACCTTCCGTCCCTTAGTTGACCACGTTCTACCCGTTTTGGCTTACGGGAAGAACGCATAGGATTTATGGCAAGGGTTACCAATTTATATCGTATATATGCGTGTGATGTGATTTTATTCTTGCATGGTTTGCTTAGGATTCGCATGCTAGAAAATTTTTCGAAATTAATAAAATCACAAGAGATTTGGTAAAATTGGTTTACAACTCTCTCGCGCGCTCACTTACAAGATTAACTCACCTAGTGAAAATAGGTTTTGTCACTAAACAAGTTAATCAGTAACCAAGCCGAAAACAAAAGCCCGTTTTCATAAAAACGTAAATCTTGCACCATCCAAAAGATGACACCACCCAAATCTAGTGAAGCATGGAGTGATTCTCGAGCTTAGCACGAGTTATTCCATGTGGATCTGTGTGGAAGGTGAGTGTGGGATCTTGAAATTATCGGTTGTCGAGCTTAGCACGAGCCGGTAGTTGTCGGGGTATCACCGTGTATCTTGTTGGACGATTTGCAATTACAAATTAAAATCCTTGAGTGATTGTCGAGCTTAGCACGAGTCAACCAAGAATTTTAATTTGGAATTGGTGCTAGTAGGGATCAAACATGCCAAACGACCGATGGTTGTCGTAGGATCCCGCAAGTGTCTAAGAGTTGCAATAGAGATTGCAATCGGTAAAATGGTTATCGGCCTAAATAGCTCCATGAAGTGATCCGCGGCAACCCCGTCATGAATTGGAGTGAAATATGGTTCTTAGCCCTTGTTAAAATATTTTTCGAGACGATAAGGGTAATTATTTTAACGAGGATTCAAATCAAACTAACTAATTCATGTACTCTATTTAATATAGGATGTCGAATCAAAACCACAACACGTCGAATTTTTCACTTTGTATGATTCTACAAAGGGAGAAACTCACGGGAGTGAACTTTGTTGACTGGCTTAGGCAATTGAGGATTGTCCTACGTGCCGAGTCTAAGTTGCACATTCTTGAGGAACCCCTTCCTGAACCACCTGCCATCAATGCGGAATGGGCTATCCGATATGCGTATGAAAAGCATGTTCGGGATACACACGATGTTGCTAGTCTCATGTTATCAAGTATGAGCTCTGAACTGCGAAAGCAATTTGAGCACATGACTGTGTATGACATGATAAACAAGCTGAAGGATATTTTCCGACAGCAAGTTAGGCAAGAACATTTTGAGTGTGTTAAAAAAGTCTAACCGGTTGTAAGATGCGGGAAGGCGGGAGTGTAAGTGCCCATGTTTTGAAGATGAAATCATACATGGACCAGATGAAGAGATTAGGTTTTCCTATAGGGAGGGAGCTTGGTGTGAATTTCATACTTCAGTCTCTGCCCGCCACATATGAAAAGTTTGTAAAGGACTATCATATGCATGGAAAGGAAATGTCTATGGATGAATTGCATGGAATGTTGAAGGTTGTAGAATCTAACATGTCTAAGCATACATCATCCTCATCCACTCTTGTTTTTGGTTCTAAGGAACAACATAACATGAAGAAGAAGAAATCGATCCCATTAAAAGAAGAAGTTGGAGTTTCCAAGCTTGCTTCAAGTTTTGAGTCTATGGACATTGATGATGTGCCTAAAGAGACTCAACAAGGGGTGGTTTGCTACTTCTGTGGTAGATTTGGGGATTGGGGCCGTCATGCCTGCCCTTCGTGCCGAGAGGATATAAAACTTCTCAGAAAAGAGAGAGTTAATTTTCCTACTTGAGGTACATTCATGATTTTTACTTCATTGCTATTCCTTAATAAGCTGGGTTGTTTACTCGAGCTATAAGACTCACGTTTGTCACAAATTTATTTTGTTACAAAGTGTAGGTCTGTTCGTTGCAAGAAGGAAGAGCTTGAAGAACCGGATCTCCGAAGAAGAAATTTAGTTTATTGTCTTCTATAAGAGAATTGGGAGTCTTAAGTCTCCCCATTAATTCCGGATTATTTATTACTTTTGAGTATGCCCTACGTGGCTAGACTTGCTTTATTGTATGTTCTTTCGAAGATGATGGATGTTTTTGTATCTTGTATTTTGATAAAATGTTTTTCCAAATTGAAAGTTTCATTTCAAATTCGATCCATGTCTATGCTTTTGTGTTATTTTGACTATTTTAGTGCTTAAATACACATTTGATGACGATGGATATGACTTAGAATTGAAACAATTTTGAAAAATTATTTTGAGATGATTTTATCAAAACTTATCCATATCATTGCATACATAAAGGCTCGTTATAAGTAATAAGGCAATCATGAACAATTGATTCTTAAATCCAAAAGTGGTTTGGATATATTAGCTCTATGGCATAATCAAACTTGACAAAGTAAACAACATTTGCATCGCTTAGATCCATGTGGTTAGGATCTTTGTAAAAGTTAAGCCTCGGGCTAAATGAGAGATGCAAATCTTGTTTATTGGAATAGGATGATTAAGAAATCCTTCACCAGTGCTGGTAGGAAGGATTGTGACTTGCTGGATATGATCACATTTGTGTGGATAATCCGTTCAAGTATGCCACAAAGAGTGACACTAGTGAAATTCTTCATCACTATCTTTATGGTAGTTGTTGAGAGAATGTTTACTAGAGAAAAGACTTGTGTCTGGAACCTAGTGGTGTTCGGAACTAACCTAAAGAGAATTAAGAATCAATAAGGGCATATAGATATAAATTCTTAGATCTAGAATAGATGCTACGTTTTCTTATCTATATTGGTTTAAACATAAAATGAATCATGGGTTTAACCCATAATTCATTTTTCCGAAGAAACACATTTGCACATGGTGTTACTTTAAAGAAAACCGGATATCTGTGTTGATGATCTGGTAAAAGGCAGGCCTAAAACATGTATTCAATATGGTTGGTATACATTAATTTTATGAACCAAGTCCTCGATCTAAAACACAACATTATGGTCACTTAAGCATCGAATGAGATATTGACTAGAAAGTGTTCTTTGCTTGTCAATCTCATAACTTAAATTATCCAGTCTACATAAAGTGAGAGATGGATGAATTATAAGTTGATGCCAATATATTTAAGTAGTTCATCTGAGTTTTGGATAATTGTTTCTTGAACTTATGGGAACCATTTTTGGTTGCTCAAAAGGGAAAGTACAATTTACAAAAGCATTCCAGTGGAAGAACGTAAAACTTAAATAAAAGACCTAATGTTGACACTAGCATTTAATCAGCATAGAGATGCTGGTAAAACCTGACAATATCCATTGCTTCTTTATATCTGATAGAAATCAAGAAGGTTGTTTAGATATGAGGTTGTCATATTTTACTAACAGCAGCTTGATGGTAAATCATTGTGATGTTACCATTCATCGGAAACATAGTGGGACCCTGTGTTCACTAGTGAATAGAAGAAGATAATGGTGTAACCCATTTGCTGCATCCAAGTACTTGACTTGGGTTAATCCTACACCTACGGTGTGATCCAAGAAGGGTGAATGGACTAACACATATATGCAATTATGGACAACTTCAAATACCGACTAGAGACAACGTGTTTCATGTTGAACATATGGAAACATGTTCTAGTGGTTATGTTGAAGATAATTTGGATAAAAGTGAAACATTGTTGTCACCTTGCGGAAACAAGTTAGTTCACATGGACGTAAGAGACCTGTATCCTTCATAGGATTAAGTTGAGGAAATGTTTGAATCATGTTCCGAGGTCTTATATATCCATTATGTCCAAGTTGTGTCCATGACTAAAGTCAGCAAAACTTGCATCTTGTGGCTGTAATCTTGCTTTACGAGAAAGTCAAAGGAATGAGTTTTCTAGAAAGCATAGATTAAGCCAGATACCCTTGTCAGGGCTAGTGGGAGCTTCATGTGTTCCTAGTAAAATATACTCAAATGAAAATAATGTCCTAATTTAGGGTTTTTCTCAACCTATTGATGGAATTATTGTTACATGAGTATAAATAGAGAATATAGAATAAAGTGAATTCTAAAATTCAAGAAATACTGGAGTATGCTCTTGATGTTCGACGAAAATAGAGTTGTCTTGAGTAAGTTTTACTGCAAGCCAATCTATATTAAATAAGACTGTCGATTTTAATCAAAGTTTTGGATATTTAAGTATGTGGTGTAGATACGACATATAAAATTCAACGAGTGTCATTGACCCTATTGTGTACTTCGGTAACATTGAGGGTATGTCGACTCTATTAAAAGTGAGTGTCAGTGACTCTATTGTGAACTTTGGTTACATTGAGAGTATGTCGACTCTAGTAATCATAAGTGTCATTAATCCTATTGTAGACTTCGGTAACATTGAGGATATGACGATTATGATAATATTATGTATGATCTCTTTTGATAAACACTTTGAAAGTGGTTTAACAAGAGAATACACAAGAGTACAAAGGGATATCGTGTAGATGATCCCATAATTAAGCCATTGTCAAATTCTAGTGATGATTTTCATACTAGGTATTATAGCATTGTTTATGCTTATGACTGAGCTTGAATATCGTTTTAGTAAATGTTTGATTTACTTATAAGCTTTGGGAACGATACAGACAGTATTGTAACTTATGCTTGTTTCGTTATGCGTGTGATACGGTTACATTCATAATACTTTACTGTGTTCCATCTTAGCATGTTTAACCACTTCCCAGAATGTTTATACATTCTAAATTTCCACAGTCAGTCATTCTTCAAGGGAAGGAAGTTTGATATAAGGCTGAGGTTAGGTGTTGGTTATGCATTAATCAAGGATTGAATGCATGAAACGCAACAGTAACCTGTGCTTGAAAGGAGTTTCAAGTGACTGGAAGACCCACACCCGAGTTCACTTCATGGATCATGGTCACAAGTAACTCGGGATGATAATATCATTATGTCCTTCGACCTGAGATGTATGAATTGCCATAGGATGAAACTTTCTTACTTTGGTTATTTCAAAACGTAGTTTGTAACTGGCTATTATAAAGGGAATAGCTAGGTAAGATAAGGTTCATGCTATGGGGTTGTACAGTCAACGGAATTTGTTCCTCCTGTATGAGAGATATCCCTGGGCCCCTCGATGATTGGGCGCTGACACCAAAATAAGCATGGCCATGCGTAAAGGAATATTGATTGAGAATTAGATATGTCCTTAAATTTTTGGTCACCACCAATCTAGATCGAGAAACATAATCGTGAACGATCTGGAGATTGACATATTAATCCATGTCTAGTGTTCACAAGGATATCGCGAACAAAAGGATGTTTGATCACTTATCTATAGGACCTCTACATTTTTGTAGATTATGGTTTTCTGCAAGGAAGCGGAACCCATACTGACTTGGGGGCATCGATGCTTTGCTAGAGGCCGCTCTTTGTCTGTGGTTACATGGGTACGGTGCATTATGTGCAAGTGGGAGTCTGTTAGAGATATGCCCACTAATGTACGTACGCCATATAGACCGCTGCTGATGATGTATGGGCCTATTGGGTCATACACCGGGGTCAAACGTGACAGCAACTTAAGTTTAGGGACCAATTATGACAAAAGACAAAAGTTGACATCGCAGGCCGCGTTAGCGCCGCTAACTATAAAGGGTTAGCGCCGTTAAGTCCTAATAGTTAGCGCCGCTACGGCTGCATGTACTTTGTGTCACATCCCTGACAGGCCGCGTTAGCGCCGCTAACTTTAAGGGGTTAGCGCCGCTAAACCCTAAGAGTTAGCGCCGCTACGGCTGCATGGGCTTTATGTCAAATTACCTCCCAAGCTGGCCAATTCGTGGTGTACACCTAGGAACGCACTTTGGCCGGTCTTTGTGGTTAAAATCGAAGCTGGAGGCAGAAGTTGAAGTGAGACTTCATTTGTTTTGAAGTTCCTTTGCTCTTTTACTCTCTAATATACACACACACTTTTCTCTTTGGTGCTACTATGACCAAGTGAGATTATAGAGAGTGCTCCAGAGATTTTGGTCTTCTAGTTGCTGTTCCATTGTGGTTTTCATAGTGAAGTATCGCAATGGCTTGTTAGCACTCGTGGTTTGGCTTGTTCCCGGGGTATATCCCAATAGAAGATCGGGTTTTCGCATTTGAAGGATCACCACCACGAGGATTGAAGATTTCTGGAGCTTAGGAGTAAGGTATAACACCTCTTTCCTTTTCAAGTTGCATTTCTTGAACATAGAGTTTGGTCCATTTGAGGGATTTCGGTTTTTATGCTTTGATTGCTTGTACATTGGGCTATTTTGTTTGTACCTTGCTTCCGCTGTGAGCCCACGAAATCCCAACATTTTGATCGGAATGATAAAATTCCTATCTTTTTAGATCGGAATTGATCAATTCCTATCAATTTTGATCGGAATGAGCAATTCCTATCTATTTTTAACTTGAACAAATTTTGAATTTTCACTCTCATGACCTTTTTGACCAATTTTTCAAAAAAATTAAAGACAAAGAAAATATAAAAAAAACTCCCCCTCAAATCAAGCATTAATTTGAGAAAGAAGAAAAAAAATCTTTTTGTCTTTTTGAACATTTTGCACATGTTTTTGGATTTTTAAATGTTTATGAGATTTATGATTTAAACAAAACAATCAAAACAATTAAGTAAACAATTTTCCCCTACAAGTATGAACCATCAGAAGTTCATAACTTGTCATTTCAGATTCCCTTCCCTTGAACTCAAACACTTATCTGTTCAAATCTTGATATTTAGAATTAAAATACTGTCAAATACTCAAATTCAACATGCCCAATTTTGATACTAGAGTGTTAAATCGTGTTTCATCCAACGGTTTGGTGAAAATATCAGCAAGTTGATTTTCAGTATTGACATATTTTCATTCTATCAAGTATTTCTCTACATAATATTTCAAAAAATGGTACCGAATGTCAATGTGTTTTGTTTTGGAATGATGCACGGGATTGCATGATATGGCAATTGCACTCTGAGAGTCGCACATCAGCGGAATGTGGGAGTAATCCAGCCCAAAATCAGATAGTTGTGTACGAATCTACAGGCTTTGTGAACAGCAGCTGGCAGCAGCAACATACTCAGCTTCTGCGGTAGAAGTCGAGACACAATTTTGCTTCTTGGATGCCCAGCATACCAGCCTGTCTCCCAGAAGGTGTGCACTGCCCGATGTGCTTTTTCGGTCTATCATGCACCCTGCATAATCAGAATCAGAATATGCTATTAGCTTGAAATCTGAATCTCTAGGATACCACAAACCTAGATTTGAGGTACCCTTAAGATATCTGAAAATTCTTTTTACAGCTAATAAATGTGATTCCTTCGGATTTGCTTGAAATCTTGCCCAGATACAGGTAGAAAAAATTATATCAGGCCTACCAGCCGTCAAATACAATAAAGACCCGATCATACCACGAAATGTTTTCAAATCAACTGCTTTGCCATCAGGATCAGCAAACAGTTTTGTTTTTACAGCCATGGGAGTTGGCATTGAAGAACAGTCAGACATATCCAAACGTTTTAATAAATCTTTGATATATTTTTCCTGATTAATAAAAATCCATGACTAAATTGTGAAATTTGCAATCCGAGGAAAAAATTAACTTCCCCCATCATGCTCATTTCAAAGCGTTGTTTCATGGTATTCGCGAAATCATCACCATATTTTGGACTAGTTGACCCAAAAATAATGTCATCAACATATATCTGTACTAATATATAGTCTGAGCCGATTTGCTTCTTGAAAAGAGTAGTGTCGGTTTTCCCTTTGACACAGCCCTTGCTCAGCAGATAGTCTGACAACACATCATACCAAGCTCTCGGGGCTTGCTTTAAACCATACAACGCTTTGTCTAGAATGTAGACATCATGCGGGCGCTTGGGATCAACAAAACCTTCAGGTTGACCGACGTATACTTCCTCTTTGAGTTTGCCATTGAGGAAAGCTGTCTTGATGTCCATTTGGAAAACCTTGAAGTTTTTGTATGCAGCGAAGGCCAGAAATAATCGAATAGCTTCCAGGCGTGCTACAGAGGCAAACGTTTCATCATAATCAATTCCTTCTTGTTGACTATACCCCTTAGCCACCAGCCTTGCTTTATTCCGCACTACTACTCCATCAGAGTCTTCCTTGTTCTTGAATATCCATTTAGTACCAACTATTGACTTTCCTTCAGGTTTGGGAACTAAACGCCAGACTTTTAATCTTTCAAATTGATCCAGCTCGTCTTGTACCGCAAGAATCTAGTCTGGATCGGCTAAAGCCTCAGATATTCGAGTAGGCTCGATCATACTCAGAAAGTTTAGGTTTAGACATTCGTTTGCTGTCGCAGAGCGAGTTCGAACACCGGCGTTCAAACTTCCTATGACTTGAGTTTCGGGGTGATTTCTTAACCAAACAGGTTCGGGGGAACGAACCTGAATGAAGTCATCAAGTTGTGGGACATCCGTTGCAAAAGGATTCACCATCCCAGATTCGGCAAACGGATTAACAGTGTCATCTATTGCAGTAGGAGAAGGAGTCCATTGTACAAGGAATGGACTGTTTGTAGCTTCAAACTCAGAACTCTCCTGATCAGTGTCCCGTGCAATAGACGGAGTAGTAAGTGTGACAGATTCTTCTTGTTGTACTGGGTCAGCGCTGTTTACAATAACAGAAGTAGTATCATTAGATTTGAAAAACTCAAACATAAAATCCAAATTGATATCTTCATTCTGAATGTTATGATTATCAGATTGAGTTGCTTGAGAAATAGGATTTTTAGAATTTAAAGGTTTAGTTGTCAAAGAATTTAAATTTACTAAATCATCGAACGTAACATTTATGCTTTCACCAATCATGTTAGTTCTCCGATTTAGAATTCGAAAAGCCTTTTTGGCAGTTGAGTATCCCAGAAAAATTCCCTCGTCTGCTTTTGGATCAAACTTAGACATTTTCTCTGATTCATTCAGAACGAAGCATCTATTACCAAATACATGAAAGTATTTGATATTAGGCACTACTCCGTTACATAGTTCATAAGGAGTCTTATTGAAAAGACGGTGAATTAGGGATCTGTTTTGTGTATAGCAGGCAGTATTGACAGCTTCAGCCCAGTATGATGGTGGCAGCTTGGAATGTTGCAGCATTGTTCTAGCAGCTTCAACCAGTGTTCTGTTCTTTCTCTCAACAACTCCATTTTGTTCCGGAGTGTACGCTGCTGAAAACTGATGCTTAATTCCTTGAAAGTCTAAATAGGAATCTAGAGTCCTATTCTTAAATTCTGTTTCATTATCAGTTCTAATCGCTTTCACAGGCTGTCCTTGTTGAGTATTGTGCTTAGTAAGAAACAATATGATTTGCTGTGGCACTTCAGACTTATGACTTATAAATCGAACCCGTGTTAAACAAGTTGTGTCCTAACCCCTCAACATATGAAACCTTTTCTATTCTCACATTACCTGTCTCTAGTATCCCATGCCCGAGGATGGGTGCAACTTGGTCATTCCCAAACTTGACGTTACCAGAATATTTTCCCACAAAGTGTTTGGGAAGACCTTTGTCTCCAGTCATATGCTTCGTGCATCCGGAGTCCATGTACCAAAGATTGCTCTTCTGCACACAGAAATGAATGATGATGACCTTACCCATCGTGAAATGGGATTACGTATGTTAGCCACAGAGACAGGGGAAATCACAGGTTCATTTATAACAGATTCAATTTTCTTGACCTGTTTGATTTGCCATTTCTTGAGTTGCCATTTTTGTGGAATTTGTGCACGGGGGAATAAGGATGATTTGTTTTGAACATTGAAAGAATTGTGCTTAGTGTGTGAATGAACAAATGTATTGTGTGATTTTGATGATGTTTTCTTAACACTGTTGTTTGATGACTGCAAATGTCTTTTGACATTGTGAGCAGTGTTGTGAATAGGTTGAGCTTTTTGGTTTTTGCTTGATTGAGCTTTGTGTGGTGATTGTGCTTTGTGTGATTTGTGTGAAGTTGGTTTGATGTCCTTTTTCAGTGGTTGAAATTGAGGAGAAACTGATTTAGTTGTTGATTGTGCAACCGGTTGTTTAGAGTTATTCAAAAAAATTGTCGCAGTGACCGATTGAGTTTCTCCACTTCAATCTTTTGTACTTTTGCTTTTCTATGGGAAGCAGCCATCATGCGCATTTCTTCAAGATGTTCTTCCCATTGACCGGGCAGCATTGGCAACCTCCGATGTGCGTATTCACAAAGGAAAAATCGCAGTTCACTTTTATGAATCCACTGATGAATAATATAGTCTCTACGGTTAACAAACCAAGTAAAAACCATATCATATTCAGGATTTTTCCAGTTTGAAACAGATTGAAATCCTCTCAGCATTTGCTCTTGGTGGTATGAGCAGGCATTCATACAGTGTCTTTCAACACAACCATGACTGGGACAAAAAGTTTCAACTCTTGAAGCTGATTGTTTGAGAGTATCAATTTTTGGTTTCCATGTCAACACATAATTAAATTTTTTATTACAAAATTGCTTATGAATATTACAGAAAATTGAAACAAATGGTTGTTTTCTTGTGCATGCTGGTTTCGTTTGTTTCTTCAACTCAGCTTTCGGCTTCACATTAGGTTTTTGTACCGCCTTCTTCTTCTCTGCAGAATGTGCTTCAATCTTCACAATTCTCCTTACTTCTTGATTTGCACGAGGTTCTGAGGAAACTTGGCATTTTGATTTATGTGATTTAGAAGGAAGATTAGAAGATTTGTTAGTCTTATTGAGAATGTTTGAAGACACAGGAGAAGATGTCTTAGGTGTAGAAGGTTTGGTGCCTGAAGTAGACCCTTTCTCTCGAATGTTGTTCGAGTCACATAATTGATTGCACTTATGAGCCACGAATTCTGTACAAGCTTTTGGGCAAGTAGGAATCTTAACGCTCCAGCCAAGGTCTATTTCTGCTAGAAGCCGTTTGAATTTCTCATCTCTCAATTGTTTTTCAATTTCATATGAAATTAGTTGAGGTACAAGTATGTGTGCACAATCCAAATTTTCTAAGTTAGAAACCTTTGGTTCTTCAGCTTGTTTCAATTTCCTTTTCAGATCATCACATAGTTGAATAATGATTATCTCATGATTCTTGATTTTCTTTTGTGCTTTTGCCAATTGATTAGAAAATTCATGAACTTGTTGAATTAAAAAAACATTTTCAAGTTGAAGTTGTGTCACAAACTCAGCGTTAAAGTTATCAACTTGTGCAACAGAAGACTCAGACTATGTGTGAAACAACTTGTCTTTCAAAATCACATTATTTATCTCAAACATGATGTTATTAATTATGCAGCGTGTTTCCAGAATTTCCTGTCGACGCTGTAATTCCATATGTGGAATATACACGCGCGGTGCATATGAAATGACTTGTTGCTTAGGAGCTTGAAAAATTGAACTTTCTGATTGAAAAACGGATTTGTTTTTGAAAGTTGTTCCTTCAGTTGCTTCGTATGATGCATTCAATTTGTCATAATTAAAAGGTTGTTGACATTTGTTGGTGGTTTTGCGTTTGAACGCTTCATCTCTTTTCACTTCCTCTTCAGCGACAAAAATCATCTTTTCAGTTAAACCATGATTCATTCACTCAGCCTGATATAACTGAGTGCAATTGATTTTCTTAAAGAAATCACTATCATCATACCCTAAGCCTTTACATTTGTTTCTCGTGTCAGGTGTAAGACTTTTGAAAATGGTGTGACGAGTCGTAGGTTTCTTTTTGAAAGCTTCTTCAAGATTTTGCACTTTCGTTTGCCATTTGAGTTTTTCTTGCAAAATCAGATTCAAATTAATTTCTGCACTCAGCTTTACAGCATTCAAGTCATGAACTTTTCGTTCTGTTTCTTCTTGAATTTGAATTAACTCATCTTCCTTTTGTTTAATGACTTCTTGAAGTTGATTAAGTTGTGACAAGTGTTCAGATGAGACGGCTTGATTCATTATAAAATTTCATTCATTGAGATTTGGTATTGAAATAGACATCATGGACCCAGTGATGCAATGCACTAACCCTACCCAGCTACTCAATTGTCTCCTAAAAGATAATTGTTTCAACTTCACACGGAGATTTAGCACATTTCTATTGACATCTCACTTGGAGATTGTTGATTGAAACTAGGAGGACAGCTACTCCGGTCCCCGACTTCTTTCATGCACTTATCGAGTCTAGAGCTTATTTGAATATAAATTTCATTTCTTAGGACACATGGCAGAAATATAAAGTGTATCTAGTTTTCGTAACTACCGGAACATCTTGGAGTGATATCTTTTGTGATATTCACGATGATTAGATGGAAATCCTACCAGAATCAACGTTATGCCAGTTCTGAATGTGGGTCACACAGTTTATTTAAACTGTTGTGTTAACGAGAATCTATGTGATCTCGGTGTTATCCCACATGAACTTTGAGACGGTGCCCTAAAGACTATCTCACATGCTTTTATTGCCATATCATTGTAGTGACATCATCATTCAACTGAATCTCATGATGAGGGTTCAAAGCTTCAAGTGTTCAACATATTCAGGCCAAAATCAAGCTGAATACAGAATTCATGTACATGATGTTCATGAGGAATCCTGATCATCATGAGGGGGAGAAACATTAATACTAAATCAGTTGATTTTTGGCTTATTGATCAAGAAAAGGTTCGTTTGTTGAGGGGGAGACAAAGAAACCTAAAATGAAAGATCATACATGTCAAGTCAAGGGGGAGCGAAGAAAAGAACAAAAGAGAAAGAATTCAAGTTCAGAACAGTAAAAGTGTTTAAATGAAAATGCAAGAAGTTATGAAGAATTAAACAAGATCTAGAGCTACATTCAAGGGGGAGAGAACAAATATTCTTCCTAAATCGTTCTGTTTAAATGCTCAAGATCGCGATTGCTGAAAATCACCTAAAGTTAAACCATTCATACAACCAAAGGTTGCATAACCTTAGGTTACTGGTGCATATTTGAAAATCAGATGAAAAAGGATGTTATGTGTGCTTTCAAGATTCAAATTCTCATCAAGAATTTTAAAGTGAAGACTATTCTTAAAAATTGAAAAGTCTATTTTCAAGATGAGAAGACATTCAGAAGACATCAAATCAAAGACTGAAGATTCAAAAAGAAATCATTCAAGTCTTATCTCTTAAAGCTTAAAGAATGCAACAAGAAATCTGCATATTTGTAAGAAGAGATTGTTAGAGTTCTTATGAAGCTGAAAAGACAAACATCTTCAATTTCTATACAAAGGGGGAGATTGTTAGGTTATAAATATTGTATAGAATAGAAGATTACATTTTAGTTAAGGTTTGTATTAAATATACAAACTAGAGGGACTAATATTGTAAATACCCTTAGGGGTATATATACTAATGAGTAATTAGTCATTAGTAAGGTCTTTTGGCATAATCACAATATTAAGTGTGTGTTTTACATGGTGTTAATCATTCTCTCTCTACATTATTGATTATGTTGGCTTCTTGCAATCTTTGATGACATGCCCAGAGCCACCGCAGTTGTAGCATTTCTTTGGTTGTGCAGACTAAATCTTTCTTTCATATCTCTTTTCCAAGTTGACCCCGTCATTTCTATGATATTTATCATCTCTTCTCCAAGATCCGGAAGTGTATCTCTGACGGTTGTTTGTCTTGGATTTTGTAAACTGGTTCTGTAGAATATTTATCAGATAAGCCACAGCCTGCATCACCTTTTCATTATCAGCCGCTTCATCAGAGTCAGATTCAGAAGTTTCAGACTCTTGAATCTGTTTAAGCTTTAAGGATTTCCCTGAGGATCTGCTATTCCTCTCATTGACCACTAAGGCAAGTGGATCAATGTTTTCCTTCTGAGAACCCACACCAACTTCATCCTGGTATTGATTTAATTCCTCAAATATCATATGATGGGTTACTTTGTTTAGAACCTTTTGGTTTATTTGACGATAGATTGTCACCTGGGTTCTCCACTCAGGTCCTAGAGAATTGAGGAACCTGGTGTTCTTTGTCAGATCTGAGTAGTTGTCAAGCTTTTGATTTCTCAAGTCATTTAGCAGTTTACAAAACCTGCTATATGTATCAACTAAGGTTTCACCTTCCCTTGAGCGGAAGTGATCAAAAGCATTTACTAATGTAGTCTCTTTGATCCACACTCCAGATCCTGTACCTTCCATCTGTTTCTGTATCTCATCCCAGATCTCCTTTGCAGTATTTAGTCTATTGACTTTTATGTAGAATTCAGCAGACAGTCCGTGCTTTAAATAGTACTTGGCCTTCTGATCAGCAGTAGCCCTAAGCTTGTCTTCAGCTGAATATCTAAGGGAGTTTTGACACGATGTATTTCTGGAATCGGAGGATTATTAGTTGGATCAACATCTTGATCAATTCTAAAAACTCCATTACCCTCCATGATACTTAACTTCATCAGTTCTCCATATTTTTCATTATTTTCTATGAAGTCCATAAACCTACCCTTCCATACATTGTATTCTCCCCGATAAAGCACCGGAGATTTTATATCAGAACCGAAGGATAAGGTTTCACTATATGTACTCATATTTGGATCTTTCTCTGAATGGATTCTTATAAACTTGCAAAAAATTTACTAAGTGTTTGAATTCCGATTGAATGAATTCTGATTGAATGAATTCCGATTGAATACCCTTCCATACATTGTATTCTCCCCCATAAAGCACCGGAGATTTTGTATCAGAATCGAAGGATAAGGTTTCACTGTATGTACTCATATTTGGATCTTTCTCTAAATGGATTCTTATAAACTTGCAAAAAATTTACTAAGTGTTTGAATTCCGATTGAATGAATTCTGATTGAATGAATTCCGATTGAATGAATTCCGATTGAATGAAATTTGATTGAATGAATTCCGAATGATCCAATTAAATTCCGATTGAATTTAAAATTCCGATAAAGAAAGTTCGATTGAAAATTTCCGACTGAATTTTCAAATTCCGACTAGTTCAAATTCCGTTCGAAATCTTCAATTGCGAGAAACAATTCTGATTGAATTGTGTATTCCGAGTAAAGTCACAAATTCCGGTCAAAACTTAGATTCCGGTCAAAGTTGTACTTTGATAAATCCGATCAAATTTCAGTCGGAATAAGTGAATTCCGATCAAATTAACTCGGAATTAGGTAATTCCTGTCAAAATATAGCACGGAATTTGGTAATTCCTATCAAAAATTTACTCGGAATGAGTAAACTTCAACAAATTTACTCGGAATGTATGAATTCCTATCAAATTATACTCGGAATGAGTGAATTCCGACTGATTCAAACCAATTCCGACCCCTTCAAATCTGAGATTCCGAGCAACTCATACTTTCGAACTCAAATTTTGATTTTCCAACTGAAATGTTTCCAATTGATCTAATCTCTTCCATATAGGTTCGCAATACTCAAAGATTCAATCCTGATCCATAATATCTATGACTTTAACACAATAATTCGGATTTTTGAACGAATTTTCTTAAGAACTTCTAAACCTCTAAAATCAATACAACTCCAAATTTGATGTTAGATTCAACCCAATGTTAATCCACAAATGTTTCTTTGATGATTTCCTTTCCAAACAACCACAATTCCACAAATTTAATCCATCAGATCTTCAATTTGAATTCAAGGCCGTAGGTAGACTTTTTCTTAAAAAATCTCGAAAATCCAATCTGTTCTTGAGCTTTTTAATTCTGTTCTTGCTATCTTCAATCCAGAATCCAATCAGAGTTGGATCTGATACCAATTGTATGGTATGTATGAGTACAATCAAGATCGAAGTATAGAGAGTTTGCAATTACACCTTTAGGTGTGTGTTTTTATATTGATAATAATGGCAAAAGGTTACATGAAAGAAAGCTTACATGACTATTTATACTAGTAAGTTAAACAAAGATTCTATTACAAATACTGACTAGATCACAAACACTATTTTTGATCTAACAATTTCATTAATGATCTTCGCATGATCATATTTCATCTCTTGTATTCCATCTCTTTATATCATTGACATCCTTCCTTCTATGCTTAATGTTTCAAATCTTTTCTAGGAACCGTCCATTCATGTGATATTCTTTCAGTGATCACAATGCACCATGAGTGAGGGAGTGTAGGCAATTTTACCTCCTATGGTCAATCCAGAGCCGGAAGGACCTGCCCCAGGAGCTCACTATACTCTAGAAAGTGATAGTATGGGTAACTTACTAGGTCATTTAGGTGACCATAATTAGTTATCATGGGATACTGATTGGTGTGCAGTGATAAAATTAAACAGAGAGGAGTGGAACAGGAGATGGAGGTGAAAATTATACAATGAAACATCATTCTCATAATACAAAATTCTTTGATTGTTCATACTTCATATATCTTTGATTGCTTCATATTCTTTGATTGCTCAAATTGTTCTTGACAATCTTTCTCAACTATTCATACCTTGTAAATCATTCTTGTTGAGACTCACTATGATTGTTCATATCGTTTGAAAGTAACAAAAAGTGTCCTTATGTATCGAACAAACAAAAGATACATACATCATTTGGAAAGAGAGTTTGAGGGAGAAGTTGAAAAATATTTAGAGAGCCGAGGGTGTGCGAAAGGATCAAAAGAAAAGAAAGATCCTCACCATATAGTATAAATCTGGGTAACCACATATGCTACTAGATATCATGTGTTAAGATTTGGTATTGAAGTAAACATCATGGACCCAGTGATGCAATGCACAACCCCACCCAGCTACTCAATTGTCTCTTAAAAGATGATTGTTTCAACTTCACACGGAGAATTAGCATATCCCTATTGACATCTCACTCGGAGATTGTTAATATTGAATCAAGGAGGACATGCTGCTCCGGTCCCCGACTTCTTTCATGTACATATTGAGTCTAGATCACATTGATATATTAAATTCATTTCTTAGGACACATGTTTGAAATGTCATACATATCTAGTCTTCGTGACTAGCGGAACATCTTGGAGTAATATCTTTGTGATATACACGATGATTAGATGGAAATCCTACCAAAATCAACGCTATGCTAGTTCTGAAAGTAGGTCACATAGTTTATTTAAACTGTTGTGTTAACGAGTAATATATGTGATCTCGGTGTTAAATTTACCCAAGGGAACTTTGAGACAGTGCCCTAAAGACTGTCTCGCATACTTTCAAGATATATCATTGTTGTGACATTTCAAGAAGCGTAAGTCTATTATGATGTGGATTTTTTACACAAAGTGCTTACCTTCATGTCAAAATCAAGTTGTATGCAAATTTTTTGAACATGATGTTCATGATAAATCCTGAGCATCATGAGGGGGAGAATAAAATTTGAGGAGTGAAGATTGTATAGTTAATTTTGAGATATAAAAGGAAAACGCTATTCAAGATATTGAGGGGGAGATGAAAATCAGTTTGAGTTATTCATAGAAAACATTATTCTGATGTTTTGAAGACGAAAAGATGAAGACCCATGTATGTATGTATGAGGAGTGAGAAAGAAGTAGCGACTAGTCAAGGGGGAGCAAAGAAAAGTACATTGTGTTTGACAAGATTGAAGAAAATCAGTTTGTTTTGAGACCAAGAGTGTTTAAAGTGTTTCACGATCGAGAGTTAAAATCATTTAAGTTTAAAATCATTTTGTTTGAAGGCTCAAGATCAAGAGATCGTGAAGATTGTGAATTCTGAAAATCACAATGTTTATACAACCAAAGGTTAAAAGGCCTAAGGTTACTAGTGAAAGTTTGAACATTGAAGAAAGAGGATGTTCTCGTGTACTTTCAAGAATCAAGTTCTCATTAAGGTTTTTAAAGTGAAGACTATTCTTAAAAATTGAAGAGTATATTGTCAGGATCGGATATAGATTATATCAAATAACAAGAAGTAACTTTTAAATAATAAATCAGAGTTTGAATAAAAGTTAATCTTAAACTTATGATCACAATCAACTAAGAAGTTGCGGAATCACACTTAATCGATAAAAGAAGGTTTTAAACGCAAATCAATTCAATCAAAGAGTAGTTTTATTAACCAACCAGAATGATTACAAAAGCAAACTTCACCCCCAATCTAACTTATTATGTTAGACGAAGAACACAGATTGTTCTTGGGTTTCAAAGAGAAACTTAGAGGCTTAGCACTATCTTGAAAGCAAATTACAACTTTTAAGAATGAATGCAAAACATAAACAATGAGTACGTCTTGAATGATTATGGCTGATTAATACGGCTAGCTTGAATGAGGTTCTAATCTTCAATCTTTATAGGCTCTTGAATCCCTTTAATTATGGATAGATAACAATCTTCTATCTTTTAGAGATAATCTTCGAATCATAATGATCTTCAACTTCTATTAAGATATACTCCAGATTTAGATAATTGTTTCCATGTTTAGCTCAACCGAAACTGTTTAATATATGCAACCGTTGTTAACAGTCTTCGGCTTCAAGGACTTCAAACAATTGTAGTAGTTTTCACTAACAGTTCTCAACTGTTTTCATATTTTCAACTAGCAGTTTTCCGACTGTTACACCAACCTTTACTTAACAGTTTCATCTTTGCTTGTATAATATGTTCAATAACTTAGCTAATTTCCCAACAATCTCCCCCTAACTTAAAGTATTGAACAATACATTTAAGTTGTTTGTTTTACGGGTTCAATCATAGACAAATTAACATACGCAAAGAATCATATCTACATTTTCATTAATCTTTCTTTGAATCTGTTCAACAAATCTTCTTTCTGCTTTGCATCTCCATAGAACTTAGCTTTCACCAAAAATTCCAGCTTGATCTTGTTGTGCTCAATGAAGTTCAAATCAAACCATTCATGCACTGAATTACCCATTACCATGTAATATGTTCTTGACTTTGCATATACCTTAACAGTCTTTATTGGAAAAGCTTCCTCTGCTATCAATGTGTGCATAATCTTCAATGGGTTGCAAATACTGGTAAGATTTCTCATTAAGATTTTGATCCCTTCATCTAAGTCACCAAAATGCTTAGTTCCATAGTCATACAATTCTTGCACATCCCTTGGTGTTATACGTGTCATCATCAGTGCAAAATTGTCATGCATCTCCACAGATTCATCTTCTCTCACAATGGAAATACAATGTTCTCCACTGTCTTTTCCTTTTGATTCAAACTTCCATTCAACAATGTGAGACTTTTGACCTAATTCCTTTTCCAATTGTTCAATCCCTTGTTGAATGTACACTGCCAATTTATCTTTTAAGATTTTATGAACAACAGCAGCTTTGTTTGAAGTTGGAAGTTCTTTGGTTGGTTTAGCTGTAGGTGCTTTACTTGTTACAACTCTTTTTCTTTTTACTCCTTTCTGAGCCCTTTCTTCCTCATCAATTTCAGCTGTGATCTTCTCACCTAGCTTAATAGCCATTTCTAAATCCTTCTCTTCTTGTTCTCTCCTTTGAGCAGCTATCAAATCTTGCTCGTTTTCCTCAGCTGCCAGCCTTGAAGCCAACTCATAGTCATGTTCAACTAGTTGTTCACCAGTTAGCTTAGGCTGAGGCTCTCTAGACACTTTAGGCTTAGGAAGAACAGCAACTTCCTTTCCCTTTCCTTGAACAGAAGGCATTTGATCAACATTCCTTCCTTCCTGAATTGCAATGTCTTTAAAACCTTTCTTTGGTGGTAAAGGCTCCAGTTCTTTCATACCTTTATGCTTTCCATCCAGCCATCCATCCTCAATATTTTGTGCCATCCTTTTGGTGTTGAAACCAGTAGTTTGAGCACACAAATCAATCAAATAATTATGTTTAACCTTGGATCATGACTTGAAGACTTCTGTACTTGGATAGTTTGCAGATACAACCATTTTGTTTATGATCATTCTATCATCAGCTGACAAAACTTCTTCTTCTTCAGTAGCAGCTGTTGGATCAAGGGTTGCAACTGTTTGTTGATCCTCTTCTTGCTTAGACTTTCTTCCTCCTTTTGCTTGAGAGGTTGAAGATGATCTCACCATGACTTTAGGTTTGTTGAGCAGCTGTTCATGATTATGAAGAACATCAGTTTCCTTTATAAGAGTTTCTCCCAGAAATTTCAGCTGCTTGTCTTGTCTGATCAGCACCTCATTATGCATTCCTATCACCTTAATGACTTCATTTGCCTTTTCCAACTTTTCAGATAGCTCTTTTATTTTCTCATCTTCTTTAATTATCCTATGGTTTTGAAGAGCAATCTTCTTCTTTAGGTGTAGGTAAGTAGCAAAGGAAGGTGCAAAGTTAGGATTCGTCAATGCTTGTTGTTTCAGTCGAGTCTCAATGTCATCCAGTGTTTCCACTGTTAGCACATCATTGACAGATTTAACTGGTGGTTCACTCACTTGAGTTTCCCCATCAGTACCCCTCTTTTAATGGTTCTGGGGATTACCAGAAACTGTTTTACCAGTCTCTGTTGCCATGGTTGAGGTCTTAGCTATGTTAACACTGTCCTGGTTATCCTTTGCGGATAAAACAGTAATGTCAGCCTCAAAAACCATATGATCACCCTCAAAAGAAGTGATCACCTCCTCATTGTGCTTGGGAGACAGCATATTGGATTCCCTTTGGGTATTCTGCACAAGTGGATGCACATGTGCAGGGTTTAAAGTTTCAGGCTCATGAACTGTGGTGGAAGGAGCACCAACAGTTCTGTTTCTTTTCTTTTGAAATGTTATCAGTGTAGGGGCTGTTGTTGTTTCAAAAGAAGCAGATTGGGAATTTTGAGTATCTTGGACTGTGGGTTCCAGTGTTGCTGGTGTAGCAATACATTGGGCTTCATGCTCAACACTGGTAGTCCTGTTTCTTGAAAGAAACTCCACCATTGCAGAGAGTGGAGGAGTTATGGCACCAGAGAAACTCTTGCCATTAACCAACAGTTTGCTCAATGTGGAAGCCACATGAGCAGAGGGAATAATGACCCTCTTGTGTTTTTGAAGATTTGGCATTAAAAAGTTTAACAAAATTTGCACAAATCTGGGCTACATAAAAAAGAGACCATATTTGGTCCCGAGATGTTTTACCATTCCATTAAAGGTCATTTTTGAAAAATTGAAACAACGATTGTTGGCTAAGCAGATCAAGGCCAAGGCAATGTTGCTTCCAAATTCATTCCACCCCGTTCTCTTGGGACTAATACACTGCTGAAGAGTATGTATTAGATACTTCCAGTGTGAACAAAATTGTCCCTTATAGAAGGTACCCTTACCCCCAGGGCCCTCATACCCAAGTTTCAGTAACTCGGTGTGTAAATATTCTAATGCAACCGAATCAGAATACTCACCATTAAGATCATTCAGTTGTAGTGCATGGCGAATAGTGTCTTCGGTTATAGAAACCTCCATATCATCAACAGTTGTAGAAATCTGTTGCACTCCATCAACTTCTTGGACTTTGGCATTCTTCCAGAAGTTCACAATATGTGAGGTATAGATTGTGGGGTTGGCAGTTAGAGCATAATGAATGTTTGATACCGTGAGATAATCAATCATGACATGGAAAGCATGAAGATTGTCTGGTTTTTCAAGATAAGCAATCACATTGTGCTCTTTGACAAATGGAAGGGAAGACATTTTGATTTCGATCGCTGAGAGTTGTTGAAAGTTAGGGTTTGTTTCTGATCGAAGTTCGTTTTGGACGTGTGAGTTGCCTTATATATGTTTCGAATGTTGAATGCAATTCAAAGTTTCCAAAATTCTGCAAAGACCAAAACACCCTTTAACAGCTTAACAGTTGAAAGACAAAATAAACTAACAGTTTTAAAGCTGTTTTCATAAAAAGTGACAACTGTTATTTAAAAGTTAACTCCCTTTTGTTTGATCATTTATTTGGATTAACAGATGTTTAGTGTTTACAACTGTTCTCATTTCTCCCCCTCAGTTAACGAATTTCTCCCCCTCAGTTGCACATGGACTTTGCCTAACAGGTGTGGAAGCCATATACTAACAGTTGAAAACTGTTAGTATTTATTGAAACAGAATTGTGCAACTGTCAAACAAACTTTAGCTCATATATATCAAATGTTGAAGTAACAATAACAAACCATTAGTGAACACAGTCACCAACATAAGATGTATTTTATTCATGATAATCACAATTGAGCTACAATAATTTTGAGATAACAATACTGTCTTTTGCTATAGATCTAAACACAACTTATATTAACTGTCTTAACTCCTAGATCTACATTTGACAAATTATCGTTAACATGATTGTCATGATTTGCCTCGTGGGATGATGGTGATTGAGACCAATTCATCATCAGTGGAACTAGTCATCTATTACAATGACTTCCACTGCCTCATCATCGAAGGCCCTCTGGTGGTTATGAGTATTATTTCTTCGAACATTGAACCACACTACGGAGTTTGTAGTGCCTGCCAGGTTCAAGACGAATCTTAGACAGCATGGTGTAGGCAATTCATGGAAGAGAGTGAAATTTTCAAAATCACCTCTTATACGAATATGATCAATTGGTTTATTTGGCCTACGTGGATCTGGATGCTGGGACAAGATGAACTCCTCAGGTTCATCATCCATTTCAAGAACACATGATGAGTATTAACAAAGCTCATGCATTCTTACAAATGGGGCAGGAATGGTTACATAACTTTGTCTAACATTAATTTCTTTGAAGTTTATGAGAAAGAAGTTAGTAGCCATTTGCAGAGAGAAGTTTGTGCAAATGTAGGTGTGATTTGTGAAGAATGAATGCAAGGCTATTTATAGATAAACTGGAGAGCATTAATGTCCATTAATAGCCATTAATGACCATTAATGTCCAGTAATTTCCATTAATAGCATGCAGGGACTTGTCATATCAAATTCACTACACTACAAGCAAAATGACTCACCTTTATCAGTCTGGAACTGTTTTCTCAATAAAGTGAATTTACCTTTACCTCTTAACAAGGACAGTCACGGGTTTGAAAACTGTTTGTGGGACAGATAAGCAGATATGGCCAAAACTGATATGTGAAATTGCATTTCCTTCTCTGAATACTTAAAAGACAACAGTTGTTAGAAAACATAACTAACAGTTACAAACTGTTAGTGTAAATGACAAAGAATAATGAACAACTGTTAGTCCAAGTTAATCATTCCAATGTTGGAAATCAAAAAGTTGAATCTGCTCACATCAAAAGCTTTAGTGAACAAATCAGCTAATTGATCATCAGTATGGATTTTCATAACTTGGATTAATCTCTTTTTATTGCAGTCTCTTATGAAGTGAAATCTGATTTCAATGTGCTTGGTTTTAGAATGCTTTACTGGATTGTTAACTATGCTGATAGCACTAGTGTTATCAACATAAATTGGAGTATTCAAGAAAGACAAACCATAATCCAGAAGCTGATTTTGGATCCATAACACTTGTGAACAACAGCTTGATGCAGCAACATATTCAGCCTCAGCTGTTGAGGTTGAAACAGTTGTTTGTTTCTTGCACTGCCATGAAACCAACCTTTATCCAAAGAATTGACATCCTCCAGAAGTTGATTTTCTGTCCATATTGGCTCCACCATAGTCACTATCAGAATATGCTACCAAATCAAAAGGTGAATTTTTAGGATACCAAAGTCCAAGTTTTGGTTGGCCTTTGAGATATCTAAATATCCTTTTCACAGCAAGTAAGTGTGACATCTTTGGACTGCATTGAAACCTGGCACAAACACAAACAACAAACATTATATCAGGTCTAGAAGCAGTTAAGTACATTAATGAACCAATCATTGACCTATAGAGGTGTATATCTACATCCTCCCCTTCAACATCTGCTCCCAACTGTTTGTGTGTCTCCATTGGAGTACTTGCCAGTTTCACATCTTGATAGCCAAACTTATCCAATATGTCCTTGACATATTTAGATTGGCTTAGAAAAATACTAGTGGGCTTTTGTTTGACTTGTAATCCTAAGAAAAATGTGAGTTCACCCATTGAACTCATCTGAAACCGTTTGTGCATGATGACTTCAAACTCCTTGCATAGGCTATCATTAGTAGATCCAAATATTATATCATCAACATAGATTTGGACAAGCAAAATCTCTGTTTTGAAAATCTTTGTAAACAATGTTTTGTCAATTGTGCCTCTCTTAAAATCATTCTCCAGAAGATAAGATGATAGTGTCTCATACCAAGCTCTAGGAGCCTGATGTAGTCCATATAGAGCTTTATCCAACCTATATACTTGTCAGGGTACTTTGAGTCTTCAAAGCCAGGGGGTTGACACACATATACCTCCTCATCAATAGTTCCATAGAGAAATGTAGACTTGACATCCATTTGATACACTTTGAAACCTTTGTAGCTTGCAAAAGCAAGAAATATTCTAATGGCTTCAATTCTTGCAACTGGTGCAAAAACATCATCATAGTCTATTCCTTCCTCTTGTGTGTAGCCTTGTGCAACAAGTCTGGCCTTGTTCTTGATTACAATCCCTCTTTCATCTTTCTTTTTTCTGAATACCCACTTGGTGCCAATTGCTCTTTTGCCTCTTGGAAGTTCAACTAACTTCCAAACTTGCTGAATTTGAAATTGTAAGAGCTCCTCCTGCATTGCTTCAACCCATGAAGGATCTTTCAATGCTTCAATTGCTTTCTTCGGTTCTACTTGTGATAGAAAGCAAGCATTCACATCAAATTGGGAGAGATCCACACCACTGTTGTCATTGTGCAGCATGCTCCTTGTTCTGATTGGAGTGGTTGGATCACCAATAATTTGTGATTTGGGATGATTCTTGTGAACTCTTGATGTAGGAATGGTTTCTTCAGCCAGTTCATTCCCTAGATTAGACAGATTAAACTCACATTCACTTGAATTTTCAGCAGTATCACACACTTGATCAGCAACTGTTTGGGATTCAGATGCAGTGTGTTGTTGAGGACCATGAGATTCCATGTCCTTTGAAGATTCAGCATCAATCAATGGATCAGCATTGGAGAACTCTTGGTGAAGCATAGGAATCACAACAAAGTCTTCAGTAACTTTGTTTGAACCAACAGTTGTTGGTTGTGAGCTGACAGTTTCAGAACTGTTTGAGCTGTTTGAGACTGTTTGTTGATGTTCATCAGCTGTTGTTGAGCTGACAGCTGTCGATGAGCTGACAGTTGTTGTTAAGGTACCTGCAATAGTTTCTGTAGGACACTCAAAAGAAAGAGATTTAGACAATGCATCAATATCAAATAACCAATCAGGCCCATTACCTGCAATATTGATCCTATTCTCATTGAAAAAGACATTCATACTCTCTTCTATGATCCTAGTAACACTGTTAAATACTCTATAAGCTTTGCTTTGAGTGGAGTATCCTACAAAGAAACCTTCTTCAGCCTTACTCTCAAACTTGCCTAATTGTGATTTGGTATTAAGTATAGTGCAAGGACAACCAAATGGTTTGAAGAAGTTGATTAAAGGTTTTCTCTTCAGGAACAACTCATAAGGAGTTTTCCCTTTGGACTTGACTACTTGTACTCTATTCTGAACATAGCAGGCAGTGTTCACTGCTTCTGCCCAGAAAGTCATTGGGAGCCTAGAATCAGCTAACATTGATCTAACAGCCTCTATCAAAGTCCTATTCCTTCTCTCAGCAACTCCATTCTGTTGGGGGGGTCCTAGGGGCACTAAATTGTCTTTCAATACCTTTACCTTCACAAAAACTGTTTAGTTCAAAGTTCTTAAATTCAGAACCATTGTCAGATCTAATGACTTTCACCTTCAAATCAGATTGATTTTCAATTTTAAGAATAAGTGACTTAACTAACTCACCAGTTTCATCCTTAGTTCTAAGAAATTGAACCCATGTGAACCTGGTGAAATCATCAACTATGACTAAACAATAGGCTTTCTTCCCTATACTCACCACAGATGTAGGACCAAAAATATCCATATGTAACAATTGTAAAGGTGCAGTAATGGAAGAAACTTCTTTGGTCTTATAAGAAGTTTTGTGTTGCTTGCCTTTGAGACAAGCCACACAATGATCATCATATGAGAATTCTTTTTGGGGCAAACCTCTTACTAAACTGTTTTTAGCTAACAAGTTCATGGTTTTAAAATTCATGTGACACATCCTTCTATGCCAAATGGCAGACTCATCATGAGATGCCTTTGAGAGTAAACAACTTAACACATTCTGTTTAGCAATCTTTTGTGCATCTAGACAGTATACATTATCCTTTCTAGGTGTTCTCAAAAGAACATCCTTCTCATTTAGATCAAAATCTTTTGATAGGATAATGCATTCTGAATCTGTAAACAAAACTTTGTTTCCATTGTCACAGATTTGAGATACACTTAACAGATTGTACTTAAGTTGTTCAACAAAGACACCCTAATGCTAGGACTGATCTAGGATGAGAAATAGTGCGGAATTCTATTTCCCAAATCTCCTAAGGATTCTAAGATCTGCTTAGGTGTCCGGCACACAGTAACACACAGAGAAACACACAGAGTAAAAACAAGAACACACACTAAGAACTCACACAGAGATGCTTAAGGCTGCCCTTAGTTTTCGTATTTATCACTTAGATTTCGGTTTTCGAGGGCTAGTTTGCGTTAATCGAGGCTTAAGGTCGTAAAGGTCGAGTTTCGTGGCTAACTCTTTTTGAATATGCGAATTAAGCACTATTTATAGGCCCAGACTAGTCACTACGTGCGAAGTGCCAGTCACTACGCACGTAGTGACCACAATTCGCACGAAGTGGTATGTTATTTAATCCACGTTGACCAGCATCCTCACCACGTGCGAAGTGGTACTCACTACGCATGTAGTGAGGTCATTTCGTGCGTGGTGAACCTGATCACCAAAGTGGTGATTTTTCCACGCAGACTTAAACTTCCAAACTCACACCAACACATGATTAAGTACTTGTAAGCTTAAGGTAACCACATAGACTCACTAAAAACATATAAACATGCAAACCATTAATCAAAACACATTTAATTAACACCACATGAATATACTTTATTGATACGAACTAGGGATTCACAAACATGCACCAACAAACTCCCCCTAAAACCTAGTTCTATCAATAACCATTGCACTAAGCAAAAATTCCACAAAGTAAAATGCACAAAGCAAAAATGCACACAGCAGAATGCACTAAGCAAAAATTTGCACACAGCAAAATTCATACAGCAGAATTTTAAACGAATACCTTTCGTCATGCCCTTACCTGCACTACGCACGATGTGAGCTGTAACTCGTGCTTAGTGGGGTTCCATCTCGCATGTGATGAGTTTCTCATCTGTGAACCTTAATTACTGTTAGTACTGCACTCAGCAATAAACTGTCAGTAACTTCAAGATCACTTATAGACATTTAAGCAAAACACATCAAAGTAAGATGAAGGAAATGTAAACAAAACAAACTCCCCCTAATCAAAACACTAAGAATGATTAAGAACATACTAGAACTCTTTTTGGTATTTTTCTGATAAAAAAAAATGAAAATGCTGAAGTAAACAATTAGCGAATTAAATCCTAAAGAACTGAATTATAAAAAATACTAAGAAAATTGCAGGAATAAAATTACTGAAATTAAATCTTTTTGTGAGAAGGTTCCAAGATAGAATCAGTACTAGCTTGTCTATACTCAGTAATCATTAATTTCAGAACCTTGGGCCTACACAATTAGCAAATTAATGAAAATGAAAAAAATGAAAATGCTGAAGTAAACAATTAGCGAATTAAATCCTAAAGAACTGAATTAAAAAAAATACTAAGAAAATTGCAGGAATAAAATTACTGAAATTAAATCTTTTTGTGAGAAGGTTCCAAGATAGAATCAGTACTAGCTTGTCTATACTCAGTAATCATTCATTTCAGAACCTTGGGCCTACACATATTCTCTCAAACTCTGTCTGTCAACCTAACTTTCCTCAGATAATGACAGATTTTGTTTCAACATTTTCAGATTATCTAGACTGGATACACGGTTAAGACTATCTCTTTCAAAATCTCACAGTATTTTGATTCACTCAGTGAGGTGCACAACTTGATTACCTAGACTACCATGCTTGTGTGATTTTGTTAATTTGTCAACGCATTTTATGCTCTTTGACATGGAGGTCAATTTTTCACCTCGCTTGACATTTTTCTTGCTGAGCTTGTGTCAATGCATTTTATGCTCTTTGACAATTTAACATTTAGATCGATAAGTCTAAATTCTTTTGACATAAACAAGGTTTGGGGTCAATTTTTCACCCTCTTTTAGCTCAATGTCATTTATCACATTTGGCATGGTAACAGGTGTGTGCATCAAACTAAGCTAGTCTCAACTGTTTTTGACCTATAGACTTGGAATGTCTCGATAGCTTAAATCTTATGAGATTTTCACAGCATAACCATCTATCTGTCTAGACTTTCCTTATATGTCTTACACACTATCTGTTTTTTATCTGATTCAGCTATGTTTTCAGACATTTTTCTCAGGATTATGTATATGCCTTCAGTCCTAATTTTACTAAGACATACTTTGTATTGATAGCCAGTGTGCCATCACTTTCCATTTGAGTTGGATTAACTTCTCATTTTTGTTTTTCTGATTTTCTTTTTGTATTTTCTAAGTTTTCTGATTTTTTTGTATTTTCTAAGTTTTCTGATTTTTTTTGTATTTTCTAAGTTTTCTGACCTATCTCCCCCTAAAATACTAAACAAGCTAGAAACTAAGAAAATAGAAATGCAACGACACAGAAAATAAGCACAAAGAAAATAAAATGATAAAGACACCCAGTCATAAAAACCTTAACCTGGACTATTTCGGTTGACACCCTTCACTTAGAACATTGAGTTAGACAACATTAGGAACCCAAGCCCGGATGGTCATGGGTTTCCCGTCTTCTCCAACCACTGGAAGTTTCATCCATGTTCCAGTCTTGATGATCCTGTCACTTGATTCCTTGGACATTTGAACACACAGTTTGTTAGTCCACTTAGGAATCCTTTGATGCTGAACAGGAAGAGTTGAGTTTTGATGGTTTTTAAGAAACGTTTTATTTTCTTGCAAAATCTCAACTTTCTTGTTACAGCTTTGATGTGTCTTCTGATCACACTTGTAACTGAGGTGACCAGGTCTCCTGCACACATAGCAGACCCTTACTGGGTATTGCTTCACAGAGCCTTTCGTTACCTTTTGAGGCCGATACCCTAACCCTTGATGTTTGGGTAGTTGTTTGACCTCTTGGTATGGACGGGTATCAGGAGACTTAATACCCTCATTTTCAAATTTCCGAAGTGCATCATGGATACGATGCATCAACGGACCTTGCACATAGGAACTGTCCAACAGTTCTCTAATGACTGGTTCAGCCTTTTTGGTAACCTCTTGCTGAACCTCATTCTTCTGAGGCTTACCCACATCCTCATGTAACGTTAAATCCTCATTTGAGGTTGATGCAGAAGATTCATCAACCTTTGTGAGTAGTGGGTCAGCTTCAGAATGGACATCATCGTTCACCAGTTGATTTAACACTGGTGGTGGACATTTTGAATATACGTTTTTGTCCTTTTCTGAATCGGTACCTTGACCTCTCTGATCGATTATGTACTCAAAAAGATAAGAAGACGTGGAATAGCTTTTGAGTTTTTGACTCAGAGTCTCATAATCGACCTTTGAGGTAGCAAGGTCCCGTTTCAGCTTATCGATTTCGTTTATGTAAAACACGATAGCATCTTGTTTATTTAACAGAGCCACACCTAGTTCATTAACCTGTTTACCTAGACTTTCATTCTTTTCTTTTAATTGATTTTCTCTTCCTTTGATCAACAGGTTATTATCTAACTTAGATGTGAGATCTGAAATAGTAGACTTTAAGAACACTATCTGTTTTACATATTCATCACACGAACCACAAGGTAATCCAAAGGTACATACCTGATCCGCAGACGGTTGACCACACCTGCACACCTTTTGATTTGACTCTTTGGCACGGACATTCACTGGTGTCTCTTCTGCAGCTGGTGTCGAGGCTGGTTCATCATCATTGCTGGCACTTGATTCTTCTTCACTTGAATAGCTTTCGGTCTCGGATGAAGAATCTTCGTTCAACACATGAACGTTCGCCAAGTTGATGTCAGCATCAGCATTCCCGAACTGTACAGACCAATCCACTCCCTCATCTCTTTGAACAACCGCCATAGCCTTAGTCGGTGTTGGAGTTGCTTCAGATTTTATGGTTGTGGAGGTAGATGATCTGCTGCTAGAACCAGTTTTGAATGGATACCTCGGTCCCGAATTCTTCGGCTTTTCACATTCACGCGCGAAGTGACCCTTTTCACCACAGTTATAGCAGGTCACAGCAGATTTATCAGAGTTTGGTATCCTTGGTTGCTGATATTGACTTTCCCGTTCTTCGCTCATAAGCTTTTGCCCTTCTTACTAAGTTGGCATACGACCAGAGGATATCTTGTCTCTCCATCTCATCCTCGTCGATCTGGTCATAGTCCTCTTGAGTCATATGAGCATTACCAATCTTCCCCTTCACTAGATCATCATAAGAGGAGACTAGTGCACTTAGCATGCTCATATGTGTCTTAACCTCATCTGTACTCCCATACTTGAAGTGTTCGACATTAAGTCCGGAGGAAGATGCAGTATAAGATGGCCCAGAGGATGAAGCATCAGAGGTAGATCTGCCCGATTCATTCACGTTGGTCACATAGGCAGACTGTAGGGGGCATGTGACGAGGTGGACGACGAAACAGGTGTTCCGGAGTAGTAGAGTGAGGGGTTCTGTTGATAACTAGACATAGAATCCAGATTTAGTTCCTCCTGCTCCTGCTCCTTCAACTTGGTGATGAAGTCATTAAGGTCCATCCCGTCAAAACCGTTACCATTCTTCAGAATCATGATGAATGGCCTCCAACTCTTTGGCAAAGCTTTCGCCAAGATCTCTACTTGCTGCTTTTCTGGAACAGTGACACCCAGACTGTCCAGTTCACTAAGAAGGTGGTTGTATCTTGTAATAAGGGAAAGAATCTTCTCATCTCTTGTAGCCATGAAATGGTCTAATTCCTTCCTTAATTGACTTGCTTTTAGTTCCTTCAGAGCAGCGTTTCCCTCGTTCCTCTTCTCAAGGGCTCTTCATAGACTGTAAGAAGTTCGATATCTTCTAAACTGGTGGAAGATCTCGTTGGGAATCGCCTGAATTAGTTGAGCATAGGCCTTCTTTTCGGCATTGTAACTGGTCTGCTGTTCGACAGTCATCTTATCGTAAGGGGTTTCAATGTTTCCCTCCCCTTTCGGAACCATATACGCAACGTTCATGGCTCGTCGCAATCTACAGTCAACCCCATCCAAAAATATCTCAAATCTGGGCTTCCACATAGGATAGTCCTCCATGATTAGCAGTTTCGGTACTTTGTTGGCGCTACCCATTTCAGTTTCAAGAAGAAGGTTGTTTAAAGCGGTTGTTTGTTTTGAGGCCATTTAGATTGATGCTAGGAAACAAGGCAGCAAGCACACAGAGTAAAGATTGATTAGAGAAACCACACACAGAGGCACGGACGCACGGAACGAGGTATGAACAAACACAAAGATCACACAGTCCAGTACGTGCGGACTGGATTCACTTCGCACGTACTGGTGAACAACACGCACGGAGAGACACACGAAGGTTCTAGATGGGCAAAAAGGCACCACGCACGCACTAAAGGCAGTTCGCACGTACTGGATGCCCACTACGCACGCAGAGACAGACGAAGAATCTAGAACACACACAGGCACCTCATGCGTACTGGGTCCACTACGCACGAAGTGGGTATCCACTACGCACGGACGAAACTCAAAGAGCATAAACGAAAAAAAAAATTGACCTTTTTAACGCAAAGAAGCCTATTTCCGACCTATTTTCGGTTAAAATCGACGCAAGAGGGCACACACAGGCCTAAAGGAACACCTAGATCGACAAATCCTAAGGAAAAGTGATCAATCAAAGCACAAGCCTCTGATACCACTTTGTAGGACCGGCTGGGGGACGGGGTTCTAAACTAAACTAAAACACCCTAATGCTAGGACTGATCTAGGATGAGAAATAGTGCGGAATTCTATTTCCCAAACCTCCTAAGGATTCTAAGATCTGCTTAGGTGTCCGGCACACAGTAACACACAGAGAAACACACAGAGTAAAAACAAGAACACACACTAAGAACTCACACAGAGATGCTTAAGGCTACCCTTAGTTTTCGTATTTATCACTTAGATTTCGGTTTTCGAGGGCTAGTTTGCGTTAATCGAGGCTTAAGGTCGTAAAGGTCGAGTTTCGTGGCTAACTCTTTTTGAATATGCGAATTAAGCACTATTTATAGGCCCAGACTAGTCACTACGTGCGAAGTGCCAGTCACTACGCACGTAGTGACCACAATTCGCACGAAGTGGTATGTTATTTAATCCACGTTGACCAGCATCCTCACCACGTGCGAAGTGGTACTCACTACGCACGTAGTGAGGTCATTTCGTGCGTGGTGAACCTGATCACCAAAGTGGTGATTTTTCCACGCAGACTTAAACTTCCAAACTCACACCAACACATGGTTAAGTACTTGTAAGCTTAAGGTAACCACATAGACTCACTAAAAACATATAAACATGCAAACCATTAATCAAAACACATTTAATTAACACCACATGAATATACTTTATTGATACGAACTAGGGATTCACAAACATGCAGGAATGAGATCTTGTAAGTGGCGTGCTTCTTCTTCATCTTCTGGAGAGAAATGTGGGTCTGAATCAAACACAGGAGGGCTCTCTGGGTCAGGAATCTGAGAAGTCACAGGGGGACAAGTGACAGAAACAGAAGTTGAATCCTCGGCGTATAGATCTGCAAATGGATTCGTCTCAGTGACCGTAGGAGCCGTTAGAGTAACACTTGTTTGAACAACTGTCTCGTTCCTGTTGTCAGTTAAAACAGGAGAAGATTCAGTTCTAAAGAAATCATACAAAAAATCAAGATGTATATTTGAACTGGATGGATTGTCTGATTCTTTATTTTGAAGTGCAGGTTCTGAACAGGTATGTTCAGAAGCATTAACTGTTGATTTAGGTGGAAAATCTGTAACATTCAATGTATCATCAAAAGTTACGTTGATACTTTCAACAATGCTCTTTGTACGTTTGTTAAAAACTTTGTAGGCTTTGGACTCAGTAGAATAACCTAGGAAAACAGCATCATCCTTGTCATTTAGTACAAAGCACCTATTACCAAATACATGGAAGTATTTGATATTAGGTACTATGCCATTGGCCAGTTCATATGGAGTTTTATTAAAGTGTTTGTTAATGAAAGAGCGGTTCTGCGTGTAGCAGGCAGTGCTAATTGCTTCAGGCCAAAAAGAAGGTGGGAGCCCGGAGTATGAAAGCATTGTACGGGCAGCTTCAACCAAAGTTCTATTTCTTCGTTCCACTAAACCATTTTGTTGTGGTGTGTATGCAGCAGAGAACTGGTGGCTGATTCCCACAAGGTCACAGAAGCTCTTCAGAGTATTGTTTTTGAATTCTGTTCCATTGTCTGTCCGGATAGAGATACCACTCTGACTATGCTTGTGCTACTGTTGTTTGATGAAGGAAATGATTGTTGGAGTGGCTTCATCTTTTGAGCGCAGAAATTTGACCCAAGTATATCTAGAGTAGTCATCCACCATGACTAAAATATACTTCTTCCCATTTTTGGACTGGATTCTCATAGGACCACACAGATCCATGTGCAGGAGTTCCAAAGGCTTCGTAGTGCTAAATACTTGTTTAGATTGATGAGAAGCCTTCTTCATTTTTCCTTTTTCACAATCTGCACACAGATGATCCTTCTTGAACCTTAACTTCGGAATGCCTCTCACCAAGTCACCAGTGACTAATTTGTTAATATTTTGAAAGTTCAGGTGAGAGAGTTTTCTGTGCCATTGCCAAGTCAGATCCGTAGATGCTTCGGACAGTAGACACACAGAGGTAGGAGAGTCATATTTTTCCAAGTCAATGGAATACAGGTTAGAATTTCTGGAACCTGCGAGCAACTCATCTCCATTTTCAGTTAAAACTGAACATTTGTTCTTTTTGAACACTACCTCTAGGTCTTTATCACAGAACTGTCCAATGCTAAACAAGTTATGACCCAACCCTTCAACATATGAGACTTTCTTGATTTGATGTGCTTTTTCTCAATGTCTCCGTACGCCATTATTGGTGCAACATTGTCATTCCCAAAACGTACATTCCCGGAGTACTTAGGAACATAGTTCTTGAGAAGGCTTTTGTTGCCAGTCATATGTTTGGTGCAGCCGGAGTCAAGGTACCACAAGTGAGGCACCTGCAATAAGAGAATAAAGCACGTTCAGGTCCCCATATATGAATGGGTCCTTGATTGTTAGTTCCTAAAGGTGGTTGAGTAGTGATTGTGTCTACTGGTTGTGGTGAAACTTGAGATGATCTATTCTTAATTACCCATGTGGGTCGAATCTTTTGTCGAGAATGAATAGATTTGGGAGAAGTTGGTTGAGAAGAGAGTTTCTTTACTATTGTTGGTTTGACAGTTGATGGAATCAGAGGTTTTGGATTCGGTAGAGTTGCGGAAGCGTTATGTTTACGAATCCATGGTTGCGAGAAATTCTTAAGAATTCTCTGTGGCCTCGGTGCATCAACTTGCTTTTGCTGAACTGGAGCACTGCGATTAGTAGGTTTTGCGATTCGTTGGATGGATGATGGCTTGGGTTTTGAAGGTTTGGAGATTTTGGAAGGGGAATTGCGAGAACGCTTTTGAGAATGCAAGTGTTTTTCCTGTGCAATCCAAGCCCTTTTAAATGCTTCATAGCCCTGCTGTCGGTAGACTTCTAGTTCCTTGATCGTGAGCAATCGTTTGGAATTTTTTAGACGTTTAAGTGCATGTGATTGATGAGTTGTGATCCATTGATTAATGATGTAACCTTTGGAATTTACAAATGGAATACAGACTAGATTAGCATAAAAATCCGTCCAGACAACACATGGTTTAATACCTAAAGACTTTCTCAATTGATCATAACAACAATTAAATTCACAGTGTCCATGAGTACAGCCATCACTCATACAAAACAGGGTAGAAGCAGTATTGTCTTGTGAACAGGAATGATTACAAACAGAATCAAACATCAAAATGTTTTCATAGACAGGTTTCAAATTTGAACATCTCCTAGTGGACCTAGGAATAGCTCTTTTCCATGATGTATTTATTTCATACTTCTTGTTTCCAGTGTTCTTCACATCTGCAGCAGAGGGTAAAAGATTAGAATGAAGTCGTGGTCGACTGGCTGCAGCTCGTGATGATTCAGGTATGTCTAAGTGCACACGAGAACTGTGATTAGAAGTGGACAGTTGCTTTGGTTTGTAAATCTGTTTAAGTTTAAGAGTTGTTACCGCAGTATGATTAACAGATTTTACTAGTTTGACATTTTGAGAAGATGTAGACACATGTTTGGAACCTTCAATTCGTTCATCTAGTATGGTTCCCTGTAATGAGAAGGTAAATGGAGTGGGTGGTTCCAGTGCAGTTTCGACCTCTTTGATTCGTTCAAGCAATTCAAAATTTTCTTTGCACAAGTCGTCAATGATCTTGCCATCAAGATTGAATACTGTTTGGAGACGCTTGTGGAGGATGGCATTTTCTTGAACTAGTGGAGAGGGTTCAGATGTGGTTTCTGATTGGAAGGTTTTGGTAAGGTCATATTGAACTAGATGAGTGAAGCAAAACTCCTGTAAGGTTTGAAACCTTTGCTGTAATTCCTTGTGGGGAATGTATTCAAAAGTGGGCTTTGTTGAAGCAGGAGAGGAGAGTTCTTCACTGTAAGGTTTGAAACCTTTGCTGTAATTCCTTGTGGGGAATGTATTCAAAAGTGGGATTTGTTGAAGCAGGAGAGGAGAGTTCTTCATCAGAATAGACAGAAGATGAAACATCAGTATCAGATGATGACGTGAGACAGGTGAGGTATGAGTCATTGAGATCAGAGTAGTCAAATGAAATTGCAGTTCTGAGATTAAGGGTTCGTTTGACATCTTCTTCAATACGTTCCTCTTCTTGACCAATAAAAATCATCCGTTGGGTAAGGCCTTCGCCAAACAGATCAGTATTATATAATTGTTTGGACGTAATCTTTCTCAATTTGAAGCCCAGCCCATCGAAATTCCATCTGGAGAAAGGACGTTCCTTTTCTTTGTATTGAGAGATGGTCTGTTCACTTTGATCACGTTTGGACAGAAGGTACTCAAGCTCATAGATTCTAGAGTAAAGGGTACTTAGTTCATCTCTAAGTTCATGTTTGAGAATCTCATAATCTTTTTCTGCACATGCACATTCTGCTTTAAGGTCTAATATAGTGTTATTAGTCTTACTGGTTAACTCTAAGAGCTCAGTTTCTTTAGCAGTTAATTGGTTCCGAAGGCTGATTAAGTTGTTATCTAACTTCTTAATTTTTGTTTGTGCCTCCAATTTTTGAGTGTGTGAACTATTTTCTAGAACTTGATTTCTTTTGGTTAAGTCTAGTGCCTGACATTCTAACTCTTTTATGCGATTTAATATGATCTGAATGTGTTCATGTTTATGACTCATATTAACGTTAGAGCTAGAAGATACCTTTCCATTTTCCAGGCTTTCCTCATCTGACTCGGAGAGCTCATCTCCATCATCATCCTCTCTGCCTCCTTCACTGTTGTGAGCCATCAGACAAAACTGTGCGTGATCTTCACCATCTAGATCACTGTCTGAGCCTGTGTCATCAAGGAACTGATCCTCCTCAACTAACAGCACGTTCCCAGCCTGTTTTTGTTTAGACAGGCGGTACTTCTGCCGATAGTATTCTGCATCTTTTACCTTTTTCATCAGGCAGTTCCTGATCATGTGGCCCGACCTTCCACAGTTGTAACATTTAGACTCAACCTTCTTTTCTTCCTTCCTCTCATCTCTTTGATATCTGGGTTTGTCTACTGGAGCTGCTCTTTCAGATCTTCTCGATCCGGATGTGAACCGCTGTCGATTGTTAGTCTTGCTGAAGCGGCTCTTGAAATTTTTGCTAGCTGTTGTAAGAGCCTGAAAAGCTGCTTCGATCGAATCGTCCTCATCATCATCTTGGTCAGAATCACTGATGACCACCTGTTTGAGTTTCATTGGTCTTGATGTGCTTTCCCTAGGGGTTCTTTCAGCCACCACCAAAGCAAGAGGATCTGCTGCAGGCTGTTTTGGAGTGGACTGTAGTATCTCATCCTGGTACTGATTGAGATCTTCAAAGATGTTGTGGAAGGTGACAGAAGTGAGATCTTTGTTGATCTGTTTGTATAGTCTGCCATAGCCCTTCCACTCTGTACCTAGGGAATTTAGAAAAACACAGTTCAAATCAAGGTCAGTTCAAACTATCTGGTTGGATCTCATCTCGTTTTGCAGCTTGCAGAATCTCCCATATGTTTCGGACAGGAGTTCATTATCACGAGCTTTGAACTCATGGTAGCTATTCACCAGTTGAGTTCTTTTGATATACTCTCCTTGTGTTGTCCCTTGCAGCTGTCTCTTGATCTCATCCCATATCTCCTTGGCAGTTCCCAGGCTGTCTATCTTGAGATAGATTTCCGATGAGAGACCTTGTTTGAGGTAGTATTTTGCAAACCTTTCAGCTTTCTTGATCTCCTTCTCTTCAGCAGTCAGTTCATCATTTGTCTTCTCGCGTTCATGTCGGAGAATGGGGGGATTGTTGGTCGGGTCAGCTTCAACGATCCTTGTGAATTTCTTGTTTCCCTTATGGATACATTCAATCATTTTGTCTCCACAAATTTCGTTGTGCTCTAGGAAGTCCATGAACCTTCCTTTCCAAACATTGTACTCCCCTCGAAACAAAACAGGAGGTTTTGTATCGGTACCTATAGACATCATCTCGTTTGTACTTGACATGCTTAATGACTTTTAGTTGAAAAAGATCATTTGCTTGTTAGATGGTTTGATTGTTCGAAAGCTTTCCCAAAAGTGATGAAAGAACAAAGTCTTTTGAAATTCAACTTTGAATTAGATCTTGTAAAGGTTAAATTCAATTTTGAACGAAATAGACTTTAAGTAATGTAATTCACCTTTGAATTAGATTTGATTTAAATTAAATTCAATTGTGAATTATATTGTTTGATTAAGTTCAAATGTTCAAGTTCTTTTGGTCAAGTCCAAAGAGTTAATCACTTGTCCAAGTCTTGGGAATCTTTGTTTTCTAATCGAATGCGATTGGTCCAATCGTGTGTGAATGAGTGATCCTTTAAAGCAAATGAGCAATTAGCTTAGTATTGATTGAATAGGTAACCAATAGAATGCGATTCAAACCTGTAGCTTCAAACACTTGGAATTTAAACGGTTAGTTCTGACAATCGAATGTGATTGCCAATAAAGAAAGGCAGAAATCAATCAAGAGTTAATCGCATGCGAATCAAATTGGAAACTTAGAAAAATTTCAATCGCGTGCGATTCCTAATGTATAGGTTGGCTGATAGTACCAAGCTTAATCGCGTGCGATTGCCTTTGAGGATCCGGCTGATAGAATATCAATACTAATGCTCTATAAGCCGTATAGACCGATCGCGTGCGATTGGGGATCCGGCTGATAGAGTGTGATCTGTCCTTTTCTAATCAGATTGCCATACCCTGAATAGTGTCTAACCACTTGTACTTGATTGGTATGGCTAGTACTTGAGTTGCCTTGACTTACACTTAAACTTGGAAGAATTAATAATTATTTTTAAATAAAAGCCAGAATTCTTCTACTTCAAGTCTGCATTTATGTCTCAAGAACACCATAAATGCATGATTTCTAGAAAATTTAATGCCACAAAATCAAGTATTTAATGAACTTTTGAACCTTTTCCTTTAGAAGTACTACTTGGTTTTGAAATGTGATGAGAGAAAACCTTATACAACAGTAGTGTACTTCGAAAAACAGCTCCGAAAAATGATGAACATAGAAGATTTTTATACCTTGAATATATTTGAGCTTTCAGAAGTATTTGAGCTTGTAGCTTTCTTGACTAGCCTTGTTGTTGGAAGCTTTGTTAGACCCGAGTGCTTGTTCTTCACTTTGAGCTTGGATTTTTCTAAATCTTCTATGATGTTTTTCGAACAATCAAGAGCCAAAAACAAGTTTGGCTCTGATACCAATTGATGGTCCCGTATTATACGGATGAAACAATGCTTGAGAGTTAATGTGTGTGTTTGTATGTGTAAACGGTAGAGAGAAAGAGAGCCGAGAGCTAAGAGAGAAAACACACACAATAGTTTAGAAATATGCAAAGCTTAACATTGAAATGTGGGGGAAATGCCTTTATATAGCATTTCCCCAACTTTGAGTAATTACATATTACACCCCTCACTTTAATATTTCTAACAATATCCTCCTCTATTACCCTGACCTGATGATAAACTTATCATAGATCAATCTTTGAAAAGTAAGAAGCCCGTTGCAACTGATCAAACAAATCGTCAATTCTGAGCAACAGATATTTGTTCTTGATGGTTCTCTTATTCTGATCCCTGTAATCAAAACACATACGGAGAGTTTCATCTTTCTTTTTCACAAACAGTATAGGTGCACCCCACGACGAAGAACTCAGATGGATAAACCCCTTGTCAAGCAATTCCTGAATCTAAGTCATCATCTCTCGGATCTCAGATGGAGCCAAACGATACAGAGCTTTAGCAATTGGTGTAGTACCCGGTACCAATTCTATCTTATACTCAACATCCCGTATAGGATGTAACCCTGGCAAATCATCTGGAAATACCTCTGGATATTCGTAGACAACACGAACCTCGGTAACAGGTCGCTTCTCCTTCTTCACATCAATGGCGTAAGCCAGAAAAGACGCACACCCTTTGGCTAGAGATTTTCTAGCCTTCATATACGAGATAATTGGAAAAGAAGATCGAGATCTATCCCCACGAGCCACGACATGCGACCCGTCAGCCAAAGGAATATTAATCAGTTTCTTATGACACTGGATACTAGCTCTATGGAGACTTAACCAATCCATGCCTAGTACTAAATCAAACCCCGGTATGGGCATTAGCAAACAGTCTATAGGCAAACTAGTACCATCAATGTCTATCCACATCCCAGTCACATAAGAAGTTACAGGAACTATCTTCCCATCTGCTATCTCTACTTCTAAAGGAGTAGTAATCACAGAAGCAGGCAGTTTCAGTTTGTCGCACAAAGTTACAGATATAAAAGATCTATTTGCACCATAATCAAATAACACACGGGCAGGCACAGAATTTACAATAAACATACCCGTGATCACATAACTGTTTTCAGCAGCCTCTGTAACAGTCATCTTGAAGGCTCTCCCTTCCGTAGAAGGTGCAACCTTTCTCTTATGACCTGCAGAATACGATCCCCTGACATTTGCTACCCCCTGCCCAATCCCTGTCGATCTCTGCTTTGTGCAAGCCCCAGACCTGTGACCTTCCTCAAGACAGTTCCAGCAAACATTTGTTTTGAACTTACAATCTGATGGCTCATGACCCATTCCGCCACAACGCAAACATTTTCTAGTCTGTTGTGTGCACGGACCTGTATGTCGAGACTTGCAAGGTCCACACCAAGGTTTATTCTGATAAGATCCCGAACCCCTAATTTCTGATCCCCACGATTCTGATTTTCCTGCCACTTGCCTTTACCCTGGTTTCGACCAGACTTGTGAAACGATACTCTCTCTCTGTTCATCCTTTCCTGGGCCTTCACATCACCCTCAGCAGCTCTAGCAGCAGTAAATGTCTGAACTAAAGATGTTGCCATTCGGGTGTTACCCCGGTATTCAGGCAATAGTGCTTGAACGAAATGATCAATCTGAAATGGCTCATCCGGTACCCACTGTTTGGCAAACCTTAGCTTTTCATTAAACTTTGCAATCAATTCATCAACTGTCATTTTGTCATCCTGAGCCAGATCCATAAATTCCTGCTTGACTTTGGCCAAATCATAGGTATTACAAAATTGCTCACAGAACTTGGTTTGAAATTGATCCCAGGTAACAGAATTCACAACCTCCCTGAATAGATGAGCAGTCAAAGAATCCCACCAGGTTACAGCTTGACCCTTCAACCTCCGAGTTGCAAAATTAACCCTATCGGATTCCTCACAATTACAGGCATCTAAAGCCTTCACCATCTCCCTTAACCAGTTCAAAGTATCACTTGGATTTGAGCTTCCAGAATACTCAGGTGGCTGGCAACCCATGAAATCCTTGTATTGCCCTTTCGGTTTAAAGCCTCCTTGATTTGGGTACCAAGGAATGAAAAAGTTTTGCTGTTGTGGTTGGTGCTGTTGTTGGGGTTGTGATACAGGTGGTATAGTAACTGTTGGGAAATTTGCTAAGTCATTGAAACTGTTGGACATGCAAAGTAAAACTGTTAGAGTAATCAGTGAAAACAGTTGTAGCTAACAGTTGTTGCAAGTTTTACAACTGTTAGTACAAAAGTTCAGAACTGTTAGTTCAGTTATACACAACTGTTAGAAGACCTTGAAATGAAGACTGTTAGAAGAAATTCAGAACTGTTTATTCAACAAACAGTTGCTGTTGAGCTATTAATGGGAAATGCTATCTTTGTGGATCTGAAGTATATCTTTATCAAGTTTGAAGATTATCAAGATTATCTCGGAAGATAGAAGATTGCCTAACTGTCAACTATTCAAGGAGGATCAAGAGCCTATATATACTAGAACTAGAATATTGTTTTGAGAAGCAATTCTACGCATTCATATTTCATTGTTAATTTGTTTTTCTAAAAGTGTGTTGATCTCTAAGTTTCATAGAAACCTAAGAACAAGTTTTGTTCTTCGTCTAACAAAAGGTTAGATTAGAGGTGTTGGTGAATATTGTAATCATCATTGGTTATTAATAAACATCTTGAGTTTGAAAGTATTTTCTTGTGTTGATTGTTGAATTGTTCTTGTGATAAAACCTTAAACATCAATTAAGTGTGATTCCGCAACTTCTTAGTTGATTGTAATCAAACTGAAAGATTATCTTTAAACAACTCTGATTTAATTCTAAAAGGTAATTCTTGTTATTGATATTTGATAATATCCGATCCTGACAAGTGGTATCAGAGCCTTTTTCATTAAGGCTCCTTTGATCACTATTTGAAGATTTTTCACAGATCTGCTGTGTTTTGTTATTTAAAGTTTTTCTAAATCTTGTCGTGTGTTTTTCATTCATATTACTGCAATGGAGTCTGTTGGATCTTCTGATAACACTGGATCTGGGTCAAACATTAGAGTTCCCATGCTCAAACCAACTGAGTTTGAGATGTGGAAGCTAAGAATCAAGCAGCATGTCCAATTAATGGACTATGCTGCTTGGGAAGTTATAGAAAAGGACCCCATTACTGCTGTTGATTTAGATGAAACAGGAAAACCAAAGAAGAAATCACCACCAAGAACAGATGCTGAAAAGAAAGAAAGGATGATTGAGATGAAAGCCCTCAGCATCCTTCAGATTGCTAATCCCAACGAATATCAGCATCAGTTCAAGAAGTTTGAAGATGCACACGAACTTTGGGTTGCCTTAGAAAGGAGATTTGCAGGGAATGCTAGTTCCAAAAGGAACCAAAGGGACCTTCTTAAATAGGCTTATGAAAACTTTTCAAGTGGAAAGAATGAAAGTTTAACCCAACTTTTTGATAGGTTTTATAAGCTGGTTAGTCAACTTGAGAGTGCAAAAGTTAGACTAGAGCAAGATGAGATCAATAGAAAGTTCCTTAGGTCCTTGGGTGAAGAATGGACCGTCTATGCTGCACAATGGAGGACTAAAGACTCATTGGAAGATATAGAATTAGATGATCTATACAACAGTTTGGTTGTGTTTGAGGGAGAGATAGAGGGAAAAAGAAAGTCTGTAATCCCTAGTCACAATGCTGCTCTCCTTTCATCCTCAGGTATGGACTCAAACCATTCTTTATCTAATTCTGTTGATGTATGTGCAGGTACCAGTTCTGCTGTTGGGTTAGATGTGAACACCCCTAATGCAGTGCTTGAAGCATTTCTTGCTAGCCATGCTAATTCAACCGTCACCAATGAGGATCTTGAACAAGTGCATCCTAATGATCTTGAGGAGATGGACCTCAAGTGGCAAATGGCCATGTTAACTGTCAGAGCAAAAAGATTCATTAAAAGAACTGGCAGACAAAACATGAACTTCAGGACAAATGGTCAGGCTGGTTTTGACAAATCCAAAGTTAAATGCTTCAAATGTCAACAGCCTGGTCACTTTGCAAGGGAATGCAGATCTGGTGGACAAGTTCAGAGTCAAGGACAAAGACCCAATCAAACCTCATCAGCATTGGTCTTACAGGATGGCTATGGGTATGATTGGAGTGATCAACCAGATGAAGCTACTCACAACAAGGCACTGATGGCCTTGACTGACTCCTCCATCAAGCTGAATTCACCAGAATCAGAAGACACACAGGTATCTTCTAAACTATGTCCTGGTGAATGTAGAGCTATAGTAAAAAGGTTCAGGGAGCACAACAAAAAGGTGTGTGCTGCTCTGAGCAGAATGGAGGAGACAAGATATGAATCTAGTGCTGTTATTGAAAGCTTTGAAAAGAAAATTAAAGATTATCAGGCAAATGAACTGCAAATGGACTATGATAGGAAGTATCATAAGTGGGAGAAGGAGCAGCTTCTGGAGGAAATTGATAATATTAAGAAAAAGCTGAGTGAGAAAGAGAGTAGGATTGATGAGCTAACAAAGAAGTTAGAAGGTGTGGATATGGATTTGAGTATGTTCAAAGCAACAAATCTTAAGCTTGAAACCTTGTTACACTCACAAATCAGAGATAAGGTTAAAACAGGTTTAGGATACAAACAAACCCCACCTCCACACAATAACAACTACATAACTCCCATGTCTGATGTAGCTGATAGGTATGTTAATGATCCATTAGAAGAAGACTTAAAGTCAGCTGATCCAAAATTAGAGAGTGAAAAGGAAGGAGTTGTGCATGAAGTGAGTGATGATGAGAAGGAGGAAGTAATGAAGAAAGAAGAGGATATTCCTATTGAAAACCACATCTGTTGTGAACCTACAGCACCAAAATCATCTTTAAAACCTGTGGTGTTTGTAAAAGCCACCTCTGAACCCTCCACCAGTGAAACAAAACCTTTCAAACCTGTTTATTATATAAACAGCTACACTACTACTGCAAACAGTCCCGAAAATTACATAAACAGTTCTAAACAGAACCCAAACAGTTCTAACCCAAAAACCTCAGCTGTTAGTGTTAAAACCAAGGAAAAGGAGAAGGTTAGTGAAGTTGGAATTGAGAAGCTAAAGAAGGAAGCTTCAAAGACAAAGTTTCAGCTCAAATCTATGTAAAGGCATACTGAAGTGTCTGTCTGCATATGCAAACAGCATGGTGTGCAGAAATTTCCTCCTTCAGCACTTGTGAGTGGAAATCAAAGAAATAGGAACCAGTTTTGGGAACAAAGAACTGGTTTGCCTATAGTCAAAACCAAAAGGTGCTATATATGTGGGAGAGCAAATCACTTAGCTCACAACTGTTATTATAACCCACAAATCTATAGCACTCAGAGGCCAAGTTACAGAAAACAAGCTAACAGTTCCACAACTTGTTGGGAAATTAGCTAAGGCATTAAGACTGTTGAAGATGCAAAGTTAAAACTGTTAATGGACTTTGTGAAAAACAGTTCAAAACTGTTAGAAGAATATTGACAAACAGTTTAGAACTGTTAGTTGAAATTGTGAAGACAGTTGTAACCAACAGTTGTTGTGAACTTTAAAGCTGTTATATAGAGTTCAGAACTGTTAGTACAAACTACTACAACTGTTTGAAGACCTTGAAGCCGAAGACTGTTAGAAGAATAAAAGAACTGTTGTGTTCATTAAACAGTTTCTGTTGAGCTATATTTGGAAAATCCTATCTTAGAAGATATCTCGAAATACTTTGAAGATTATCAAGATTATCTCAGAAGATAGAAGATTACCTAACTGTCAACAATTCAAGGAGGATCAAGAGTCTATATATACTTCATTAGATGATCAATTTAGTACGACGATTTGATCTCATTATTCAAAGCATTTGTTCTTATTGTTATTTTTTTAGAAAGTGTTTTAGCCTCTAAGTTTCTTGTTGAAACCTAAGAACAGTCTGTGTTCTTCGTCTAACAGAATAAGTTAGATTGGGGGTGAAGTTTACTTTTGTAATCATTCTGGTTGGTTAATAAAACTACTGTTTGATTGAATTAATCTTTGTTTAAAACCTTCTTTAATCAATTAAGTGTGATTCCGCAACTTCTTAATTGATTGTGATCATAGTTAAAGATTAACTTTTATATTACTCTGATTTATTATTTAAAAGTTAGTTCTTGTTATTTGATATAATATATCCGATCCTGACAAGTGGTATCAGAGCCTTATCATTAAGGTTCCTTTGATCACCAGTTGAAGGTTTTGCTTCAATCTTGCTTTGTTCTTTAAAACTGTTTTCAAACTACTTTGTTTCAATGGATTCTAGTGGATCTTCTGATGAAATTCAGGTATCTTCTAAACTATGTCCTGGTGAATGTAGAGCAATTGTTAAAAGGTTTAGAGAGCACAACAAAAAGGTATGTGCAGCTCTAAGTAAAATGGAGGAGAGAAGGTATGAATATACTGCTGTAATAGAAGATTTTGAAAAGAAAATTAAAGATTATCAAGCTAATGAACTGCAAATGGATTATGATAGAAAGTATCATAAGTGGGAGAAGGAGCAGCTTCAAGAAGAGATTGATAGTCTAAAGAAAAAGCTAAGTGAAAAGGAAAGTAAGGTTGATGAGTTAACCAAGAAGTTGGAGGGTGTTGATATTGATCTGAGCATGTTCAAGGCAACAAATCTTAAGCTTGAAACCTTGTTACAATCTCAAATCAGAGATAAGGTGAAAACTGGTTTAGGATATAAACAGACCCCACCTCCATACAATCACAATTACATAACTCCCATGTCTGATGTAGCTGATAGGTATGTCAATGATCCATTAGAAGCAGAGTTGAAGTCAGCTGATCCAAAACTTGAAAGTGATGAAGAAGGAGTTGTGTATGAAGTGAGTGATAACAAGAATGAAGGAGTTGTGAAGAAGGAAGAGGTCATTCCATTTGAAAATCACATCTGTTGTGAACCCATAGCCACAAAATCCTATTTACAACCTGTGGTGTTTGTAAAAGCATCCTCTGATTCCTTCACCAGTGAGCCAAAACCTTCCAAACCTGTTTATTCTATAAACAGTTTCACAACTGCTGCAAACAGTCCCCAACTTTACACTAACAGTTCTAAACCGAGCCCAAACAGTTTTAAATCACACATCTCAACTGTTAGTGTTAAGTCCAAAGGAAAAGAGAAGGTTGATGAATTTCAAATTGAAAAGCCCAAGAAGAAGGCTGCAAAAGCACAGACTAAACCCAGTTCTGTAAAAAGGCATACTGAAATGCCTGCATGCACATGCCAAAAGCATGGTGTACAAAAGTTTCCTCAGTCAGCACCTGTTAGAGGAAATCAAAGAAATAGGAACCAGTTCTGGTCACAAAGAACTGGTTTGCCTATTGTGAAAACTAAAAAATGCTATATATGTGGGAGATCCAATCACTTGGCTCAAGACTGTTATTATAACCCACAGCTGTATAGCACCAAGAAACCAAGTTTCAAAAGGCAAACTAACAGTTCTAAAACTGTTAAGTCAAAGCAGATTAACAGTTCTAAAACTGCTAAGCCAAAACAGGCTAACAGTTCTACAACTGTTACATCCAAACCAACTAACAGTTCCACAACTGTTTTATCAAAACTAAAAACTGTTGGTCTGGCTTGGGTGAAACTGCAGAAACAAACAGTTTCTGGAGAGGGTAAAATTGTTCTTCAAACTGAAAATCAAAAAGAATCACAAGTTGATTCATCTGTTTTACCAACTCCACCAGCTGTTTGTTCAAAGGTATCCAATGTTAATCACAACAGTTGGAAACCACATGTTCTTACAAAGTATTCATCACACAAATTAGAGAAATCTAAGTTGGATGAAATCAAAAAGAACCAAACTCTGTTTAAGTATTATGACTTGAATGGTGTACCCAAGACCTGCATGGCCTGGGTACTTCCTACTACTAACTGATTTTATTTGTGCAGAGCATTCATAGGGCCAATCATGGATCTATCTGGCATGTGGATAGTGGATGCTCAAGGCATATGACTCGAAATCCACATTGTTTGAAGGATTTCAGAAGCATCAATGGTGGATTTGTAGCATTTGGAGGAAATGCTAAGGGAGGAAAAATCACAGTTGTTTGAAATACTACTAACAGTTTTCAACTGTTAGCATATGGCCTGCTCAACTGTTAGGCAAAATCCATGTGCATCTGAGGGGGAGAAACTCGTCTAATAACCGTTCTACTTTCTAACAAAAACAGTCTTCAACTGTTAGTGTGTAGAATGCACAACTGTTAGTGTCTCTTTTTGATGTATCCTCGATTTGTGCAAGTATTATTAAACTTTTTTATGCCAAATCTAAAAAAACACAAGAGGGTCATTATTCCCTCTGCTCATGTGGCTTCCACTTTGAGCAAACTGTTGATTAATGGCAAGAGTTTCTCTGGTGCCATAACTCCTCCACTCTCTGAAATGGTGGAGTTTCTGTCAAGAAACAGGACTGCCAGTGTTAAGCATGAAACCCATCGTATTGCTACACCACCAACACTGGAACCCACAGTCCAAGATTCTCAAAATTTCCAATCTGCTTCCTTTGAAAAAGCTACAACACAAGCCCCTGCACTAAAAGTATTTAAAAAGAAGAGAAAAACTGTTGGTGTTCCTTTCACCACAGTTAGTGAACCCCAAACTGTTAGCCCTGCACAGGAGCATTCACCTGTGCAGAATATCGAAAGGAAACCTTGTGCTGTCTCCCAGGCACAATGAGGAGGTGATCACTCCATCAGAGGGTGATCATGTGGTTTGTGAGGCTGACAATACTGTTTCATCCACAATGGGTGAACAGGATAGTGTCAACATCTTTAAGACCTCAACCACGGCAACAGAAGCTGGTAAAACAGTTTCTGGAAATCCCCAGTACCAAGAAAAGAGGGGTACTGGTGAGGGATCTTCTAAAAGTGAACCACCAGTTTTATCTGTCAATGATTTGTTAAAAGTGGCAACACTGGATGACATTGAGGCTAGAATGAAACATAATGCATTGACGAATTCAAATTTGCACCTTTCTTTGCTGCATACGTGCAACTCAAAAAGAAGATTGCCTTACAAAACAAAAGGATTCTTCAACAAGACCAGCAAATCAAGGTTTTGACCAACAGTTTGAAGCACGCTAATGAGGTAATAAAGCTACATGATCAAGTACTCCAACAGTTGACAGCTGCTGTTAAACCTCCTTCAACTGTTCCAATCAAAAAGGGGGAGAGTTCATTACTAACAGTTTACTTTGCATAAATACATGGAATTCATTCTTCGCTTATGCTTAATTTGTCTGTGATTGAACACGATGATCGAAAGAACTTAAAGATTTTGATCAATTCTTTAAGTTAGGGGGAGATTGTTGGGAAATTAGCTAAGGCATTAAGACTGTTGAAGATGCAAAGTTAAAACTGTTAATGGACTTTGTGAAAAACAGTTCAAAACTGTTAGAAGAATATTGACAAACAGTTTGGAACTGTTAGTTGAAATTGTGAAGACAGTTGTAACCAACAGTTGCTGTGAACTTTAAAGTTGTTATATAGAGTTCAGAACTGTTAGTACAAACTACTACAACTGTTTGAAGACCTTGAAGCCGAAGACTGTTAGAAGAATAAAAGAACTGTTGTGTTCATTAAACAGTTTCTGTTGAGCTATATTTGGAAAATCCTATCTTAGAAGATATCTCGAAATACTTTGAAGATTATCAAGATTATCTCAGAAGATAGAAGATTACCTAACTGTCAACAATTCAAGGAGGATCAAGAGTCTATATATACTTCATTAGATGATCAATTTAGTACGACGATTTGATCTCATTATTCAAAGCATTTGTTCTTATTGTTATTTTTTTAGAAAGTGTTTTAGCCTCTAAGTTTCTTGTTGAAACCTAAGAACAGTCTGTGTTCTTCGTCTAACAGAATAAGTTAGATTGGGGGTGAAGTTTACTTTTGTAATCATTCTGGTTGGTTAATAAAACTACTGTTTGATTGAATTAATCTTTGTTTAAAACCTTCTTTAATCAATTAAGTGTGATTCCGCAACTTCTTAATTGATTGTGATCATAGTTAAAGATTAACTTTTATATTACTCTGATTTATTATTTAAAAGTTAGTTCTTGTTATTTGATATAATATATATCCGATCCTGACACAACTGTTAGGCCAAAACCAAAAACTGTTGGCTTTGCTTGGGTGAAATTGCAGAAACACACAGTTTCTGAAAGGTCCAAAACTGTTAATCAAACCAACAATCAAACTGAGTCACAAATTGACTCAACTGTTTTACCAAAATAAAAAACTGTTTGTTCAAAAGGCTCAACTATTAATCACAACAGTTGGAAACCACATGTTGTCACTAAATACTCTTCACACAGGATAGAGAAGTCTAACCGGGATGAAATCAAGAAGACTCAAACTTTGTTTAAGTATTATGATTTAAATGGTGTGCCCAAGACCTGCATGGCCTGGGTACTTCCTGCTACTAACTGAGTTTTTATTTGTGCAGAGCATTCATAGGGCCAATCAAGGAGAAATTTAGCATGTGGATAGTGGATGCTCAAGGAACATGACTGGAAATCCACACTGCTTGAAGGATTTCAAAAGAATTAATGAAGGACATGTAGCATTCGGAGGAAATGGTAAGGGAGGAAGAATCACTGGTAAGGGAGCTGTAGAGGCAGGTACACTTACTTTCAATGATGTTTTCTTTGTTGAACAACTCAAATACAATCTGTTAAGTGTGTCTCAAATCTGTGACCACGGAAACAAAGTCCTGTTCACAGACACAGAGTGCATTATCCTTTCAAAAGAATTTAAAGTGGATGAAAAGAATGTTCTTTTAAGAACACCTAGAAAGGATAATGTATACTGTTTGGACACACAAAAGATTTATAAACAGAATGTATTAAGTTGTTTACTATCTAAGGCATCTCATGATGAGTCTGCCATTTGGCATAGAAGGATGTGTCACATGAATTTTCAAACCATGAATCTGTTAGCTAAAAACAATCTGGTAAGAGGTTTGCCCCAAAAAGATTTCTCATGTGATGATCATTGTGTGGCTTGCCTCAAAGGCAAGCAACACAAAACTTCTTATAAGTCCAAAGAAGTTTCTTCCATTGTTGTACCCTTACAACTGTTGCATATGGATCTTTTTGGTCCTACTTCAGTGGTCAGTATAGAGAAGAAAGCCTACTGTTTAGTCATAGTTGATGACTTCACCAGATTTACATGGGTTCAATTTCTTAGAACTAAGGATGAAACTGCTGAATTAGTTAAGTCTCTTATTCTTAGGATAGAAAATCAATCTGATTTGAGAGTGAAAGTCATTAGATCTGACAATGGTTCTGAGTTTAAGAACTATGAGTTAAACAGTTTTTGTGAGGAAAAAGGGATTGAAAGGCAGTTTAGTGCACCTAGGACTCCACAACAGAATGGAGTGGCTGAGAGAAGGAATAGGACTTTGATAGAGGCTGCTAGATCTATGTTAGTTGATTCTAGGCTCCCAATGACCTTCTGGGCAGAAGCTGTGAACACTGCCTGCTATGTTTAGAATAGAGTACAAGTAGTCAAGTCCAAAGGGAAAACTCTTTATGAGTTGTTCCTTAAAAGAAAACCTTTGATCAACTTCTTCAAACCATTTGGATGTCCCTGCACTATCCTTAATACCAAGTCACAATTAGGCAAATGTGAGAGTAAAGCAGAAGAAGGGTTCTTTGTAGGATATTCCACTCAGAGTAAAGCATATAGAGTTTTTAACAGTGTCACTAGGATCATAGAAGAGAGTATGAATGTCTCCTTTAATGAAAATAGGATCAATATTGCAGGTAGTGGTCCTGATTGATTATTTGATATTGATGCATTGTCTAACTCTCTTTCTTTTAAGTTTTCTACATAAACAGTTGCATGTTTTCCTACACTTGTTAGTGCAAATCCACAAACTGTCTCAAACAGTTCTGAAACTGTTAGCTCAAGTCCAACAACTGTTGGTAGAAACAAAGCCACTGAAGACTTTGTAGTGATTCCTTTGTTTCAAAATGACTCTTCCAATGCTGTTAGTCTAATGAATGATGATGCTGAACCTTCAAAGGATATGGAATCTCCCATTCTCCAACAAAACAATGACTCTAAAAACCAAACAGTTGTAGATCAGGTATGTAATTCTTCTGGGAATGAGAGTGGATATGAGGTTGATCTGTCTGATTTAGGGAATGTACTGACTGAAGAAAACATCCCTACCTTAAGAATTCACAAGGACCATCCCATAGAGCAGATTATAGGTGATCCCATCACTCCTGTTAGAACTAGGGGTATGCTGCAAGGTGAACATAGTGGTGTGGATCTAGGACCGTTTGATGTGAATGCCTGCTTTCTATCATAGATAGAACCTAAGAAATCAGTAGAGCCATTAAAAGACCCTTCATGGTTGGAAGCAATGCAGGAGGAACTCTTACAGTTCCAGATTCAGCAAGTTTGGAAGTTAGTTGACCTTCCAAGAGGCAAGAGAGCTATTGGCACCAAGTGGGTGTTTAGGAATAAAAAGGATGAGAGAGGCATTGTAATCAAGAATAAGGCTAGGCTAGTTGCACAGGGTTATACACAGGAGGAAGGAATAGACTATGATGATGTCTTTGAACCAGTTGCAAGGATAGAAGCAATTAGTCTGTTCCTTGCCTTTTCAAGCTTTAAAGGGTTCAAGGTGTATCAAATGGATGTCAAATCAGCATTTCTCTATGGAACTATTGATGAGGAGGTATATGTGTGTCAACCACCTGGTTTTAAAGACCCAAAATATCCCAATAGGGTATATAAGTTGGATAAGGCTTTGTATGGGTTACATCAGGCTCCTAGAGCTTGCTATGAGACATTATCATCATATCTACTTGAGAATGGTTTCAAGAGAGGTACTATAGATAAGACACTATTTACAAAGATTATTAAAACAAATATTTTGCTTGTACAAATCTATGTTGATGATATAATCTTTGGATCTACTGATGACAGTCTGTGCAAGGAGTTTGAAGGCATAATGCATAATAGATTCCAGATGAGTTCTATGGGAGAACTTACATTTTTCTTGGGATTACAAGTAAAGCAGAAGCCATCAGGTATATTTCTTAGTCAGTCAAAGTATGTCAAGGACATTTTGGTCAAATTTGGTTATCAAGATGTGAATCTGGCCAGTACTCCAATGGAAACACACAAACAGTCGGGAGCAGATCCTGAGGGGGAGGATGTAGACGTATACCTGTATAGGTCTATGATAGGTTATTTAATGTACTTAACTGCTTCTAGACCAGATATCATGTTTGCTGTATGTGTTTGTGCCAGGTTTCAATGCAGCCCACAGATGTCACACCTATTTGCTGTAAAGAGGATCTTTACGTATCTCAAAGGCCAACAAAAACTGGGTCTTTGGTATTCTAAGGATTCACCTTTTGAATTGGTGGCATACTCTGACAGTGACTATGCAGGAGCTAATGTAGACAGAAAATCAACTTCCGGAGGATGTCAGTTCTTTGGCTCCAGGTTAGTATCATGGCAGTGCATGAAACAAACAACAGTTTCCACTTCAACAGCTGAGGCTGAATATGTTGCTGCATCAAGTTGCTGTTCACAAGTTTTGTGGATCCAGAATCAGCTTCTGGATTATGGTATGACTTTCTTGAATACACCTATCTATGTTGATAACACAAGTGCTATTAGTATTGTTAACAATCCTGTCAAGCATTCTAAAACAAAGCACATAGAGATAAGGTTTCATTTTATAAGAGATTGCAATGAGAAACGGTTAATCCAGGTTATGAAAGTCCACACTGATGATCAGTTAGCTGATCTGTTCACCAAAGCATTTGATGTAAGCAGATTCAACTTTCTGATCTCAAATATTGGAATGATTAACTTAGAATAACTTAGAACCACATGTTTGATTGTGTTTTCTTGTGTTTTTGTGTTTTCTCTCACTAACAGTTTGAAACTGTTAGTCTTCAGTGTAACAACTGTTTGTGTAAGTGTTCAAAAGAAAAGCTACACATAATGCAACTAACAATTTTCAACTATTAGTACATGGAGTCTACATCTGTTAGGCAAACTACATGGTCATTCACGGAGGAGTCCTTCTTTTCAGTAACAGTTGTAGTTTATTAAGAAAATAGTTCTCAACTGTTTGTTCTTTTTTGTTTAACTGTTAGTTTCTTTGAGGGTATTTTAGTCTTTGCAGGGACTCTGAGGGAATTTGAATTGCATTGAATATGCGTAGCATATATAAACCATTCCCTCCTCACAGTTTTCTTTACGCTTACTAAACTCTTTTCAAATGCTAAAACCCTAGAAACTCACTCACAAATCGCCATGGCTCCCCTTTCATTCGTTAAGGAACACAACATGCTTGCTTTTCTGTTGAAACCCGATGATCTCAGTGTCTTTCACGTTGTGATTGACTATGTTTCACTTTCCAACCTACGTCATGCTCTGACCATCAATTCCACCATTTACACTGCGCATATCGATCAGTTCTGGAAGAATGCTTCTCTGAGAGAAGAAGATAAAGTGAAATGGATTGACTCCAAGGTTGATGCTAATGATGTTTCTATCTCTGAGAGTATCATAAGGCAATACCTTCAACTTAATGATCTCGAAGGTGAATATTCTGATTCTGTTTCTTTGGAATATCTGCATGCTGAGCTTGTTAAGCTGGGATATGAGGGACCTAGGGGAAAGGGTACCTTTTATAAAGGGAAATTCTGTTCGCACTGGAAGTATTTTATTCACACTCTCCAATAATGCATAAGCCCTAAAAGAACTGGCTGGAATGAATTTGGGAGCAACATTGCTCTGGCCTTAATCTGTTTGGCAAATAACCGTTCTTTTAACTTTTCTAAAATGATATTTGATGGCATGGTAAAACATCTTGGGACTAAATACGGTCTCTTTTTGATGTATCCACGATTTGTGCAGTTTTTACTAAATTCTTTATTGCCAAATCTCAAAATGCACAAGAGGGTACTGATTCCCTCTGCCCATGTTGCCTCCACATTGAGCAAACTGTTGATAAATGGCAAGAATTTTTCTGGTGCCATAACTCCACCACTCTCTGCAATGGTGGAGTTTCTGTCAAGAAACAGAGCTGCCAGAGTTGAGCAAGAGGCCCACATCATTGCTAAACACCCAACTCTGGAACCCCCAGCTCACGATACTCAAACAACTCAATCTGCTACTTTGCTTCAAGCTACAACAAAAGCCCCCTCTCTAATAACTTTCAGAAAAAGAAAGAGAACTGCTGGTGCTCCTTCCACCACAGTACCTAATGCCCAAGCTGTAAGACCTGCACAGGAGCATTCTCCTGTGCAGAATATCCAAAGGGAACCCATTGTGCTATCTCCCAGGCACACTGAGGAGGTGATCACCCCAGGGGAGAGTGATCATGTGGTGTTTGAGGCTGACACTACTGTTTCATCCGCAAGGGGTGAGCAGGAAAGTGTCAACATCTTTAATACCTCAGCCACGGCAACAGAAGTTGTCCCAACACCTTCTGGAAATCCCCCAGTACCAAGAACAGAGGGGTACTGGTGTGGAATCTTCTGGGACTGAACCACCAGTTATTTCTGCCAGTGATATGTTCACAGTGGCAACACTCCCTGACATTGAGGCTAGTATGAAACAAAAGGCTTTGACAGATACCAATTTTGTACCATTCTTCAGGGCATACATGCATTTAAAGAAGAGAAATTCTTTACAAGATAAGCTTTTGGCAAAACATAATGAGCTTATTATTAAGCAAGACAAACAAATAAGATTTTTGACAGAGTATTTGAACAAGGCTAATGCTGTGATACAGTTTCATGATCAAGTGTTGAAACAGTTACCTGCTGGTGCTAGACCCCCTCCAACTGTTCCAATCAAAAAGGGGGAGAAAACAGTTGTGCCACAAACAGTTTTGCCATATCATCAAACTTAAATGTATTGTTCAATACTTTAAGTTAGGGAGAGATTGTTGGGAAATTTGCTAAGTCATTGAAACTGTTGGACATGCAAAGTAAAACTGTTAGAGTAATCAGTGAAAACAGTTGTAGCTAACAGTTGTTGCAAGTTTTACAACTGTTAGTACAAAAGTTCAGAACTGTTAGTTCAATTATACACAACTGTTAGAAGACCTTGAAATGAAGACTGTTAGAAGAAATTCAGAACTGTTTATTCAACAAACAGTTGCTGTTGAGCTATTAATGGGAAATGCTATCTTTGTGGATCTGAAGTATATCTTTATCAAGTTTGAAGATTATCAAGATTATCTCGGAAGATAGAAGATTGCCTAACTGTCAACTATTCAAGGAGGATCAAGAGCCTATATATACTAGAACTAGAATATTGTTTTGAGAAGCAATTCTACGCATTCATATTTCATTGTTAATTTGTTTTTCTAAAAGTGTGTTGATCTCTAAGTTTCATAGAAACCTAAGAACAAGTTTTGTTCTTCGTCTAACAAAAGGTTAGATTAGAGGTGTTGGTGAATATTGTAATCATCATTGGTTATTAATAAACATCTTGAGTTTGAAAGTATTTTCTTGTGTTGATTGTTGAATTGTTCTTGTGATAAAACCTTAAACATCAATTAAGTGTGATTCCGCAACTTCTTAGTTGATTGTAATCAAACTGAAAGATTATCTTTAAACAACTCTGATTTAATTCTAAAAGGTAATTCTTGTTATTGATATTTGATAATATCCGATCCTGACAGTAACAAATGGTAAAGAACCAAATGGTGTTGACACTGTATTGAAGGGTGCAGCAGAGTAAACAGGAGGTGGTATCGACTGGGTAAATACAGCTGACTCTCGAGGCATATGAATGGTCTGAGTTTGATGAGAGGACTGAGTCTGATGTTGCTGCTGTTCCAACTCCTGAACTCGATCTCCCAAAATTTGCAGAGTGTCTTTCAATTGCAGTACATAATCCTGCTGATCAGATTCACCATTATGTGAAGTACCAGCTCTGTTGTGTTGTTCATTTGCTGCGGTGGAGGATTGATTGTTTCTTCCGGGGGACGCAGGGGTAGTTGTCTGGTTCACATTGTCAGCCATTTTTGTTCTATACACAGCATCTCACCAGTTGTTAGATATAATCCGTTAGTATAAGCACACTAACCACCCTCAAAGCTATACTACTAGTTACCCACCCTGGGAATACTGGACTGAACAGAGCCTCGGTTCGAGTATTGCACAATCATTCATGCAAATCCTCAAACCAGGGCTCTGATACCAATTTGTAACATTATACTTTTTAATTAACAATAAACTGCGTGCGGAAGCTAATTACATATAATTAGATTTAAAATCAAGAGTTTATACAACTTTGACTGGTTATCATTTACAAAATACCACTACAGTGTTGATTTACAAAAACAGGCTCTATTTAAAATCCCGGACATCAGAGTATTGGTATGTCCATATTCACAGTCATTAGCATCAAAACTCACCATGGAGTATCTATAAAACAATCTAGTGGGGAATTAGCACAAAGCCAAGTGAGGGAACATATATCACACAAAGTACAAGGCTAACAGTCCAACAAGTTAATCAAGCTCAAACTCAAGAGGACCGGCGGTGTTGTAACCACCTACAACCAAATACCGGACAAAGCATAGGTTTACCGATAGCTCTGCTAACATTAATAACAGTAAAAGCACCCTTGAGTGCAACAGATGCACCCAAGATCAGATACTGTAAATCTCCAAGCAACAAGCCCAGCCTACAAAACTGTCATGACTGACCTCCACAATAACATGTATACATATCCAATGAGCACATAATCAATCAAGATGTTACATCCTGTACCATCAGGATATAAATCCACTCACCACAGTCAACAAGGCTGTAGCACACTCAGTTGAATAACTCACTGAGACTTCTCAGTTCCTGAGATTAAGTGAACACAAGTCAGTATTCAATTCACAATACTGATTCATAATAAATATCATATTTATTCATACGTCACATGAATATCACATATATATATCATGTGTATCAAATCATTGTTTGATTCTTAAGAATCACTCTTAAAATCCCAAAATCCGATTAAGTCCATTTCCGATAGAAGTCGAATTCCGAGGGAAAGGTTAATTCCGATAACATCCAATTCCGATGAAATCATACTTAGATTCCGAGAAAAGGCACATCCCGAGAAAAGACACATCCCGAGAAAAGGCACATTCCGATAAAATTGAATTCCGATAAAAGTGTTAGGGCATTTATCATATTCCGAGAGAATGTCCAATTCCGATAAAATCAAATCCGAGAAAAATGTTAAGGCTAACAGTTCATCTTTTATCGGTATTAATACAACTCCTATCAATTTGCTCGGATTCATTACCCATTCCGAGAATATTTTATCGGAATTCATCAATTCCGATACATTAATAGCATGAATCCCGATACATTCATATATTCTTGCCCATTTCGATTTCTAACTCAAATCTTACTGATTTTAAACATGCAAGTAATACAAGTTTCCAGAAATCATTCTAAACATATTATGAACACATTCTAACAATAGTTTCTAACATGCATTCAATCTATAACCAAGTCAGTATTCAATTCACAATACTGATTCATAATAAATATCATATTTATTCATATATCACATGAATATCACATATATATATATATATATATCATGTGTATCAAATCATAGTTTGATTGTTAAGAATCACTCTTAAAATCCCAAAATCCGATTAAGTCCATTTCCGATAGAAGTCGAATTCCGAGTGAAAGGTTAATTCCGATAACATCCAATTTCGATGAAATCATACTTAGATTCCGAGAAAATGCACATTCCGATAAAATTGAATTCCGATAAAAGTGTTAGGGCATTTATCATATTCCGAGAGAATGTCCAATTCCGATAAAATCAAATCCGAGAAAAATGTTAAGTCTAACCGTTCATCTTTTATCGGTATTAATACAACTCTATCAATTTTCTCGGATTCATTACCCATTCCGAGAAATATTTTATCGGAATTCATCAATTCCGATACATTCATAGCATGACTCCCGATACATTCATATATTCTTGCCCATTTCGATTTCTAACTCTAATCTTACTGATTTTAAACATGCAAGTAATACAAGTTCCCAGAAATCATTCTAAACATATTATGAACATATTCTAACAATAATTTCTAACATGCATTCAATCTATAACCATCATTAATATCAAGAATCAATCGGAATTCATATAAACATTCAAAACCGAATATATTTAACAATTAATCAACTAATATTCAGAATTCTAACCTTAAAATGATTTCAAATAATCAACTTAAATGCAAGCAAGATTGAAGTATGTTTTCTTTTCTTTTCTTCCTTCTTCTTCTTCTCGGCCGAGAGCACACAAAACACACACACACACACTTTGTTTAACTTTACAAGTAATGAGGTATGGTGGTGTTGTTGACTAAGTAACACCCATCATACCACCTTATTAAAAATATCATTTCTAATTAAAATAATAAAGATAAAACAAATAAAACAAACAATTATTAAATACACATCATGACAAGTAATTCTTATAATTAAATATAAATATCAAGGTCAATTAACCTAATTACTTTAATTAATCTAGCCCGGTTAAGAGGGTGTTACATGATGTGACGGGCCAGAGTTCACCCCGTCCTAGGTGGTGCGGTCTACTTCGGTGATTCCCTGATGTGACAGGCCCACAATGCACTTAGTGTAGAGATAAACATACTATGATATTTTTGTCTAAAAATCTCTACAAGTTCTAGGAGTTGTATCAAGTTTGATACGATTGGTAAAGGAACCTACCTACCAGAAATAGCACGAGGTCGGTGTTTTCGTGCCCAAACCGTGCCCCGACACTTGTGAAATATGGATCCTAGGGCTAATACTTATCATTTAAGGGTTTTTATCAATTTGTATTAGCAAAGTCTATAATGTGTTATTAACTGAACCATGTAATTAAAATTGTAGATGACAAACGTATCCAACACTAATAACCTCTCACTCCGTTCCATCCTAGAGAAGGATAAGCTTACCGGACCTAACTTCCTCAATTGGGAGCGCAACTTTTGGATAGTGCTCATACATGAGATGATGTGGTATATTAGGACGAGCCGGTGGGGAATGCCCCAGCCAATAACGCAAGAGCTGATGTTAGGGAGGCTTACAAGAAGTGTGTCAATGACGCGCTACATGTAAGTTGTCTCGTGCTCGCAACGATGATCCAGAGATGTTGACTGTTGGTCAAATGATCTTATTAGTTAAGATTTGATGAGACAAAGTTAAGTTTGTAAGATATGTTCTAGATATAACTTAAACATAATTATGAAGCTTTGTCAAACTGAGCACTTATAGTGTTTCTGACTGAGCATAAGCTGAGTATAAGATGAGCATTATAGTTGATCAGCTTAGACTATATCTTAGTCAGTTTATCTATATGTTTGATAAACTATGTGTTACCTAAGGTAGGTCGAGTATTCAGCTTGATGTGTTTCAAGCTGAGTGACTCAGCTTCTAGGCTGAGTCAGCTCAACGGAGTTGCTAAGTTAGTACTAGCTAACTCTTATGACTTCTAAGGATGAGTTAATCCTTATACATGTTAGTACATATTTGATATCGAGTTAGTTCTCGATGAACTCAGCTTGATGAGTTTCAAGCTGATTAACTCAGCCTGATGAAAGAAGTCCGCCTAATAGAATTTAAATTTGTTTTTAATTCTGTTATCCTATTTCTACGGTGTGGATAAGAAGATTCCAGAATCAAGATTGAAGATTGAAGACTCAAGATTGAAGATTCAAGATTCAAGATATCCGGTTTATCCGTTAGTTAGTTAACAGATTAGGATAAGTTCTAGTTTGTTAGGATACGTAGAATAGGACTATAAATTCTCTTAATGAGGAGAGAGGTATACACCTCACAACCTCGCCATACTTGATACATTGATTGTAAGTTGATCAACGTGATCAAGCATTCACAGATTACCAACAATAGTTCGTGTGTCGATCTTCACATTCGTTGTGAAGTTGGTAAGTATTTACAACAACAACAACCACCATACCCAATCCCGCTAAAGCGGGGTATGGGGGAGGTAAGAATGTAGATAATCATACCCCTACTTTTAAGGTAGAGAGATTGCTTCATGAAAAGGACCTCCGGCCGTGGGAAAAAGAAACTATAGGAGAACGAATAAAATAGATATAACTAGTATATACCGGGCTAGTAATAAAGTACGGGGAAAGTGAAAAAACGGTTAAATCTAAAAGAAGGAAAAGAAAAAAATAAAATAAAAATGTAGTCCTAAGAAAGTAGATAGTAAAAAAGGCGAATAATAAAAAGTAAACACCGAAATCAAAGGGAAAACAACCAGCATGTGTAAAAGTAGGGCCGTAGTAATTAAACCATTTTGGTAAAAATCTTAGGACTCGATCCTGCTCCCTAAAGCCCTATGTTGCTAACTGCGGCCTCATTGCTTCCTAACCCTGAATCTTAGTCCTGCTCCCTAACCCTGAATCTTAATCTTCCTTCTCCATGATATCCTATCTGAGATCATGTCTTCCGAAAGCGAAAGCTCTGTGATAAATCCTCTTTAGGGAATTAGATTGTGTCTATAATCATTAGTTGATTATAGATAGCAAGTTTGATCAATTAGTTTGAGAGATTGAGAGATTTGAATTGTATTCGGTGTTTATACATCAAGTGTTGTATACTTGATAATCCAGTGTAATCATCTTCTGATTAATAAAAACATTCAGTTTCTTTCAAGTTGATGTGTGTAACACTTTTTATTGATTTGTTCAATTTTCCGCAGAAAGTGTATTTTACCCCCCTTCTACACAATACTTGCTTGTTGTTTATCTCACCTAGGGACCAACATAGACGAGCATGATGGAAACCTCGGCTTACGACATGATCCGTCAGTTGAGGGACATGTTTCAAGAGCAGGCTCGTTCAGAACGTTATGATGTCACAAAGGCTCTTAACACTTGCAAGATGGCTAGGGGTACTTCAATTAGTACCCACGTCATGAAAATGAAAGGGTACATAGACCACCTGGAAAGGCTTGGACACCCAGTACCGTTGCCACTAGCAACGGATATCATACTCAACTCGTTGTCTAATGACTATAAGCCTTTCATAGTCAACTACAACATGAACAACATGGAGAAATCCATAGCTGAGCTTTATTCGATGCTCAAGACAGCTGAGTCTAATACGGGTAATAAGTCCAAGGACATTCTCATGATGGATAACGGTGGTGGTAAGAAGAGGAAGGGGCAAGGGTAAAATCAAGCCAGGTCCATCTGCACCCAGGACCAAGACAAGTGGTAATGGCAAAGGAAAAGGCAAGGGTAAGAAATTCAAACCAAACAAAGCAAGTGCCGAGAACCGGTGCTTTACGTGCGGTGAGATTGGCCACTACAAGGCCAACTGCCCGAAGCGTCACGAAAGTGGTGGAAACGCCACAGGTAACTTCGATGACTAACTTGAGTATTTGTTTTCAACTTAATTTATAAGTGGTGTTTGACATTTGCGATCGTTTATTGCAATTGGTCAATAGAAGCAAAGATGCCAATGAATGCAAAGGATCCAGCGTGAAGAAACAAGGATATTTAATAATTCATAGTTTATTATTTTAAATTTTTCGTACTTCAAGATGTAATGACTTTTTGGAATTTTTTTAAATATTAATGAATTATTGGTTGATATATCCTTACACGTGGTCTGTGATTATATCTAATCAAGTTTGACTAGTGGTTGACTAACAAGTCAAAGCATTGACTTATTAGTATTTGATCCGTATGCATTAATAATTGCCATTAACATATATTAATACTAATTGCTCGACTAAACTTATAGAATTACTTGAAACAACACAGTTGGTGTTGTAGATTAGAAGATTATCTAATCAAGTAATTATAAATATTTATGAAAACAAGTTCAAGTTGTGAACTAATATGAAAACACTTTAAATAATAGTTATTATTTCTGGGAATGTGTGTAAGTATAAAACATCTATGAGAATGATTATAATGGATATTGTAATCAAGGATGCTCATATGTTTTAAATAAGAATCCATAAAAGTGTTTTATACTTATAGTAATATGTAACACCCCAACTTTAGAAATATAAATTATAAATTAATATTGATATTATAGAATTTATATCTTATATATAAGATACAAATAGTAAGTAGAAGGACCAAATGTAGCAAAAATGACTAAGAGGTATTAACACCTCTTTATGAGAACCCCTATATAAAGGGGGAGATGAGGACATAACACACAATTAAGTGTGTGAGCTGAAGTATGTGCCTTGTGTGTGTATGTTCTTGAAGGTAGAAAGAGATGTTAGAGAGAGAAGCCATTTCTAGTGAGAGAAAGTGAAGATCAAGCCATGCATGTGTAAGATTTAGCATAAATCAAGTGTTGTTCTTCATTTATAACAAGTTTTAGAAGCTATTCTTCATAATGTTCAGATCTGAAAACACACACTTAGTGTGAGTTCTTGGTGTGAGAGAAAGTTAGAGAGAGAAAGTGCTTAAATCAAGGATTTAAGCAAGGATTCTTGCATGCATGTAAAGATCAAGTGTTATTACAAAGATATCAGCTCCAAACAACTTATTAACTCAGAATTCAAGGTATGAAATCTTTAAACTCTTATGTTCTTGAGTTTTAGAGAGAGAAAGTTTAGATTTAATGCATAAATGGAATTTCATGTTATGTTTTTATGAGGATTTGGTGTTTATACACCTAATAGAACATGTATTGATTGTTGCACGTCAAGATTTGAAGTTAGAAGTGGTTATTTTTGAAATTGGTATAAACGGTACAAGTCTCTAAAGCATGAGATGAGTTAAGTGATAAGAATGGGTTAAATTGGTATTGTTTGTATAACAACTCTGACATTAATGTATTGGTATTGCTATCAAAACGGGGATTAAAACATGTTAGAAGAGTATTTTGAATGCCATAAATCTGTATTTGAAGTATTTCAAGCATTGGGTTTGAAATGGGTTGAAATTACACCTTTTTTATACAAACCCGTAGCTACATTCTACACAGGGCAGCATGTTTTATCAGTTTTCAAAAATTCATTAAAAATCAAAGAAAAATCGATAGTGGCCGTACTATATATCGTTGGAAAGGTCTGGATGTCTAGTTTCTTTCTTATGTTGGACACAGAAATTAATTCGGAACATAGGATGACTACAAATACGAAATACTATAGAAGGGTCAAGCTGGATGTATACATTTTTGTATACAAGTTGAGATTTTAGATGATTTGAACTATGAAACTCTTTGAGTAGTCTTGGAAAGCTTTAGTGTCAATTTTTAGTTAATGATGAGGATCTCTTATGCCACTTGATGCTTTGATCAAGTGTATCGCTCGGTTAATTTGTATGAGCTGAGTTTGACTAAGTTATATTGTTCTTATACTTGTTTAGGCTTATAAATTTACTTTTGCTTGGAATTGGTTGTGAATATTCGGATGTTGATTCTCATCACATCACAGGTTAGTATACTTGACCTTCTCTTACAATGACCATGTTGTATGAATGGTATGCATATGTGATTGTGCTCTTTGAGCATTTGAGAAAATATGCTCCTTAGAGCATTTGAGTATTTGCCTTGGTACCAAGTATAGAGATGGGGTTGTATTTATTATTGGATCCTTTGAGATTATTAGTTATGTGAATCACTATACTTATGTGTTATTGTATCTGTTTGTTAGGTATGCTCACTAAGCAATCTGCTTATCAGAGTTGTTACCATATTTTTCAGGTGGTAAAGAAAATGACAAAGGCAAGGCCCGGCTCCAACGAATTGATGGATAGAAGATGGCTCCAAATGTTTTTAAAAAAGTCTATGTCTTTTGAACACTATTAATGATGTTTCTAAGTTTGATAGCAATCGGCTTTAACTATTGTGATTTGAACAAATTCTCTATTTTGTATATCCTCTTATTCAAGTTTCTATATTACTGAATGTATTTTGAGTATAAAAGTTGTTTTAAAATTTTTTTTTGGTCTTTACATAATATAAAGTTTTGAGAAACCAATTTCCGTAATAAGGAATAGTGGATATGTAGAAAATCCAAGTTTAAGGTTTCGTCAACTTTAAGATTCTTATTCTAAATCTAAGTTTTAGATTTATATTTAAAATCAATATTTTGACTCGTGTGTCAAGTTTAACCAAGTCAACAAGGTATTTTAAGTAGTTTTATGTTTTCATAATAGTCAGTGGGAGCAATTAACCTACGCCAAGATGTTTATCAAGTCTTGATAAGATAATATATATATATATATAATCGCGTAGAAGCTAGTAAGTTTTTGAATAACACAGTAGTTATTAGCTTGTTGAAATTCAAGTACGTATATAATTCAAATGACGGGATTTTTGAGGATTCAAAATGGTCCAAGTGTTAGGACCAATCCCAAAGGGTCATAATTATATATTGAAATTCGATGTCACCAATATTAATATATAAAGGAATTATGTGTTAAAATAATAAATGGTTTATTAGATAAGTGTATAATAGCACTAGATGTCTAATTTTGTTTACGGGTTAGTGTAAACAAAGGGTTTATTATTTTAGTCTATTTCTTGGGATAGAAAGTTTTTCTATACATGTACAATGTAACTAAGTTTAGTTACACTATAATTTTATATATTCAGAACGAGGGGTTCTCCTAGTTCAGGGAATATGATAAAATTAGAAAGACTAGTTTTTGTTTTCAACGTTTGCGGAAAACAATTTATCTAGCAAAGCAAGTGGGAGTACTAGTTAGTATATACTTGTTTTAGTTCATAGTAACATTAGTTTTTCAAGTTGTGATTCGTGATAAGTCCACTTGAACAAACATAGTAACACAAATAGACACCGTGAATTGAGACGATGGATTAGCATTAATTCTGTACTTCATTCCAGGAAGGTGAATATAGATAGTGTAACACCGGGTTTCACGAGTTTAAAATTAGAATAATTTAAACTTTTTAAGCATACTTACCAATGGCGTGCAGCGGAAACTAAACACTGGTTATAAAAATATAAACATTAAAACCAAGTCTTACAACGAACCGGTGTTACCATACTATAAACCGACCATCGGATCACAGATATAAATAACAGCAGAGTGTTCCAGAAGAGTTAAATACAATTACCCACAAGCACCCATCTCACCAGGCTGCCTAATCATTACCTGTAAAAAAGATAAATCATGAACCGGTTAGCTACACTAGCTAGTGAGTACAGATTACACATAAGTATCAATAAGCATGCAATCGAAAATCAGGAAAGCACACAAGGCTATCCTATCACATCGTGGTGCACCAATCATACCCGTAGGAGTCGCATATTGCAGGGTAGCGAGCCCCTCTCAACAATCCTAGCCGGGAAATCAGCTACAACCAATTGCACCAGTGGGAAAGCGAATAGCAGTCCACCTGGTACACTCTGTCTATCATGTTGGTTCCCATCTATCAAGGAACCTTACTCCTTAGAGGAACGGCGGCCTGCAGAACCATCACCCAAGCGTATACTACTTGAGTACCGTTAGTTCCCAGGTACTAACACCCGTCTACCCGAGAACCCAACCAGGTATTAACACCCGTCTACCTGACCGACCTCCATGTTCTATCGTTTAGTGTCCGGACACAATAACAAATACACGTATCTTTCATGCGCGCATATAATCACACCAGTTAACATCTTTCATATTGATAAACAACATATTAATACAATTCTATCATAGCATACAATTACCGCATGGTTTCTATCACAAGTGTACTTTTTCATACATATAGACAACATGCAAGTACGACTCTTTCTTAGCATACTGTATATCTCTATCATGAACACACTGTATGTTTCTATCATAACATTCTTTCATGTATCATACACCAATTACATGTCATCATGTACAACAGACAGCTTACCTACTGAGACTCATGGGAAACCGGTACTCACCTGGAATCCGTGCTATGCAGATACACCACTTGCGTCTTCCGACCTCTTAGATACACCTAACACATTAGGTTCAGGCTTAGACACCAATCAACGACACTTAACTAGGCTTAAAACACCCTACATCGAGCGGTACTAACAATTGCCTGAACAAAAGCTCAACATGGCTTCTAACAGCCCCCTACGGCCATAGGAAACATTACCTACGCCCGTAGAGGTTGTTTCTAGAAAAACATGACCTACGGCCGTAGGAACCAAACCCTACGCCCGTAGAATTTGTTTCATCACCCGTAGGTGGTAATTCTCTTAAACAGGACCCTACGGCCGTAGCTACCTTTCCCTACGACCGCAGAAACAAAAACCAACCCCTGCGGCCGTAGCACCTTACTACTACGCCCGTAGGAACCAAAATTCCAGTAGCTTCGTGCTCTGTTCGAGCACAGCAGCCGACACACCCGATTTTTGACACAAAATTATCTTGAATTCATATTCAAGTGTTTACACATGTTATCTAACATACATATAAACTTTCTAACATAAAATGACCAAAAGAACACAACAAAACACAATAGAATCCATCCAAATGAATCCTTTCAACACTACAACTCAAGAACTAGGTTTAAGCTTCAAGAACACTTACTAGGATGATGAAGATGAGGCTCAAGAACAGATTTAGCACCCAAGTACAGCTTCTAATCCGAATCTAACCTTGATTCTTTACTTGATTTCCTTCTCAAATCAACAAGGGTTTATGTTTGGCTATGTTGGTACGTACATAAGTGTATGTGTATGTAGTGTGTGTGTTTTAACACCTAGAAGATAAGTCAAAAGATTCAAACCGACCCAAGTTGGTCAAATATCCCAACGCGGGTATTTCGTTCTCCTATTCAACTTAAAACACAACTTAGGGTTATCCGTTTCAACTAACGGAGATATTTTTGGAACCATTATTCAAAACCGTTCAACTAATTATCTACTTGGTCAACTTAAGACACTTTTCACAATACCACATTTTTAATCTACAATTAACACCAGTTAGCTCCAATTAACACCAATCACAATTAAAACACCAATTAACAACATATATACTACAGTTAACAACAAAACACCAGTTAAAGTCAACGTACTACAATTAAAGTTAAATGTACTACAGTTTACAACTAGGCCCCATTTTGGGGTGTTACAGATAGTACATTATTAATCCTCTTTACTCTCACAGATTTTGTATGTTTGGCAATATCCGTGAATAAAAGTGTATTATTCAAATCTTTTTCGTGACTACCTATCTTGGTGGGAACCTCGATTAGGGAGATATTAGTGTCATCGTGATCCTTGGTAGAGATTCATAGTGGTTGAAGATAGCTACCAGAAGGTGTAGGCCAAGGATGTACTGATATTCACCAAAGGGGGTGAATATTGGATAGTACATCGTGAAGAATACCACGTGGTTTTTAAGTCAAAAGTATTTGTCACATAGGTTGTCCTTAAGACTAAGATATTGTTTGGGATGCGGGGACTTCTGGTATTTAGAACGCACCTAACGTTACGCTGTAACAGGGTAGTAATAACGAACGTATCTAGTGTCAGCGGAAAGCGTATTGCCAAATACAAGTATGCAAGATGCATTCTGCAACTCCTTTAAGGAGAGATGTTTCCGGGCCCCTTGACTGATCTTGATTGTGGAAGTGCATGGACATGCCCAAACGATCTGATGTGTTCTTTGTCGTTTATCACGCAGTCAAATTCGGATAGTCAAGAAAAGGTTCTGAGTGTTCAGAGTTGACTCATACCATTCTCACACTCACCATCGAAACATTGGGATGCAGATGGAAAAGCCTAAAGTATACCCAATCATAATATAGTGAGTTCTTATGAAGCTTTATTATAAAACAACTAGTTTTAAGATTTATAAAATAGTTTGTTTTGTAAATATTCATTATCACACATGGGTATAAGAGTCATTATCGCTTGGTTAACCTAAGGACTTGTCTAGAGGTCTCCTTAGGCCAGTGTCATCAATATACACTAGTTGACGGTATGCACAAGTGGGAGTCTGATAGGATTTGTGTGCATAACCGTTGAACCCTGATGCCACGGCCAATGCCATGAGGCACTCAAGGATCACACATGTGAGGGCCTGTAATCCAAGAAGCAAAGCAACCACGGAAGGAGAACGGTTTTGTAATTAGTTAGTTATAAACCAGTATTTGTAAGTTATGGTTTTAACTTACGGACATAATTAATTATCAAGTTATTAATTAAAAATAAAATATATATATTTATTAGTTAAATATATATATATATATATATATATATATATATATATATATATATATATATATATATATATATATATATATTTATTAGTTAAATATATATATATATATATATATATATATATATATATATATATATATATATATATATATATATATATATATATATATATATATATATTGTTAAACTAATAAGATTAATAATTTAGTTTAAATTATTAATTTTGGATAATGAATAATAATTAAAGAAAAGGAAATTAATATATATAAATAATATATATATATATATATATATATTTAATTTCTATTTAATTTTTAATAATTATCTTGGTAATTAAGTTATTCAAGTTAAGGAAATGTTTTAAAGGTTTCCTAATCTAATCCTTATTATATACCTATTAAAAAGAAAAGAAAACACCTCTCTCTCTCACTCTCCCATCTTCGACCGAGAAGAACAAGCCTAGAACCAAGTTCGGTTCTTGGTATTCGACAATTCTTAGTTACGGGTCGCGTGTGTGTTGGTTGCTATATCCCTTCTAGCGGGATCTTGTCTTGCCTCATTACGTGTTAACTAGTTCTTGAGCAACCCTAGGTAAAGGTAAAAGGTATAACAACTATCTTTCTTTGTTCTTGATGATAGTCGATTGAGTGTGTGTGTGTGTGTCTATATATATATATATATATATATATATATATATATATATATATATATATTTTGTATGATAATCTTCGTTGATACATGGATGTTATTATCATAATCATATTGTACTTACATACATACATATATATATATATATATATATATATATATATCAATAAATATATATATTTACATTGGATAAACAAATATCCTAATCCTTTAGGGTTTTTGGATTGTTTATTATTCTGTTTTTCCGCTATATGAATAATAACTGTTTGCATTCTTGAGTTGGTCTAACCAGTCTGAGTTAAGATCAGGATGACTCATGAATGTGTATTATATGTGATAAAACCCAACAAAAACAAAGAAGAAGTCTAAATCCAAAAAGACCAAATCGAAAAAGCCCAAGACATCCAAACCGTCTACCACCTTGTCACAAAAACGGATACCCAAAAGTTCTAAATTTACCACTGCAGTTCCAAACTCATTGAGGTCAAGGGATCCCAATCCAATCCAAAGCAATCTTCTTTTCAATGGATTCCTAAACGTACCGCTGCCGCAAACCCAACAAATCCCAAACCTCAACCTAAGAAAACGTGCAAGGTGAAAAAGAAGAGGTCACGGACTTCACCTCCTACACGAAATCCCGTGCAAGTGTGGAATCCTAAAAGTCCACCATCCGCGAGGAACCTTGCTCGCCAGAGCTCACATTTAGTGCGGAAACCAGTACGGAGGACTACTAAAATTAATATACCAATAACTAGAAATGTAATTCCTGATCCGCATTGGATGCGCACGAAAATGTATCTCACTGATAATGACATAAAAACTTGTGGTCATGAAAGTAAAACATTATCAGATGGCACATCAACAATTGCTAACCAGAAAGGACCCATTCATACATGGGGACCTAAATCTTCTCTATTACCCTTTTGCAGGCACCTAATCTTTGGTACCTAGACTCAGGATGCACCAAGCATATGACGGGCGATAGGAGTCTATTCCATAACTACGTTCCAAAGTATTCCGGGAATGTTCGTTTTGGAAACGACCACGTAGCGCGAATCCTGGGGTATGGGGATATAGAGAAGAAAAGCATAAAAAATAAGGTAAGTATCATATGTTGAAGGGTTAGGCCACAACCTCTTTTGCATCGGACAATTCTGTGATAAAGACTTAGAGGTGACGTTAAAAAAGAATACTTGTTTGGTCACAACTGAAAATGGAGATGTACTGTTATCCGGAACTCGCAAGTCAATTATGTACTCCTCATCAGATCTAACTTGGTAGTGGCACAAGAAACTCTCTCACTGAAACTTCAACAATATCAACAAATTAGTGACAGGTGACTTGATGAGAGGCATGCACAAGTTGAGATTTAACAAAGATCATCTGTGTGCCGATTATGAGAAAGGGAAAAAGAAGAAGGCATCACATAAATCCAAACCAGTGTCTAGCACAACGAAGCCTTTGGAATTACTGCACATGGATCTTTGTAGGTCGATAAGGATTCAATCGTGCAATGGGAAGAAGTATATTCTGGTAATGGTGGATGACTACTCTCGATATACTTGAGTCAAGTTTCTGAACTTCAAAGATGAAGCCACTCCATCGATAATATCCTTCATAAAGCAACAACAAAAAAAGCATAACCATAGTATTGCAGCTATTCGATCAGACAATGCAACGGAATTCAAGAACAACAATTTGGCAGCTTATCTTGACCTTGTGTGAATCAGCCATCAATTCTCCGTAGCATACACACCCCAACAAAATGGTGTGGTGGAACGACGCAAACGAAATCTGGTTGAGGCTGCTCGGACCACGCTGTCATATTCAGGGCTCCCACCTTCCTATTGGGTTGAAGCAATCAGCACCGCGTGTTATACGCAAAATCGTTCTTTCTTGCATAAACGTTTTTAAGAAAACTCCATACGAGCTGGCTAATGGCATAGTGCCTATTATCAAAAATTATATATTTGGTAATAGGCACTTTGTGCTTAATGAAAAAGATAACCTAGGAAAATTCGAGGCTAAAGCCGATGAAGAAATTTTTCTTGGGTATTCACAAGAGTGTAAAGCCTTCATAGTTTTAAACAAAAGAATGAATTACGTAATAGAGATTATCAATGTCACATTCGATGATTCATTGGATGTTACATCTTTTCCACAGAAAACAAAACAAATCGCTTCTGAACATGTATTATTTGAGACGTCAATACAACTTTTTTTTGTTCTTTTCAACAATACTAATTGCTAGTTCAAGAATTTTGGAGCGTGAGTGCAAAGAATGAATCTGAGAGGGAAGACCCAAAGCAGGGGTAATATCGCCTTCAACAAACCGCCACTACCTATTTGTCTAGAGAGGGTGGACAATAGGGTTCTTGGCGGGGGTTTACGAGGAAGATGATAGAGGGTGAGTGGAAAATAAGGTTTTTATAGGGAAAGGATTAGGTTAAGGTAGAACCTCACGGGCTTGACCAGATGTTTACGTCTAGTTTAAGCCTAAATATAAGAGTGTATCATTCTCGGTTTGGTAGGAATTGAAGGAAACTGGGAGAATTTGAACTTTGGAATTCCGTGTAAGGGTGTCAGAAGTGGTAACACCCTATTACATTCATCATACTGTTATGTCTGCTTTTTTCTTCCATCATTCATCCCACCACTCAACACATAGTGATTACTTCCCGCAATATCAAATTTTGGGACCAGGGTGTTACTCCGCTAATCAATCAAAAATAAAATAAATAGATAAATAGTCCCATAATACACGATCTTTACCCTCAAGTGTAGCATATCCTCTCTCTCACCACACCTCCATGATGTGGTAAAGCCTCACCACCTAAGTGGTTAACCATCACACCCCTGCCACTCTCCCACTACTTGCCCTCCAAGAGTGCACAAAGTGACAACTAGGGTGAGAGGGGTCGACTGATGGCACCATAATGGCGAATCCGGCCACACCACGCTCCGTGGTGGTGGCCTTTGGGGGTGGAAACCACATCAAGGGGTGGGAGGGACGATAGGGTCAAGGTTTTTTTTATGCTTTTTTTATTATTATTTTTCAAACAAAATTCTCTCTTTTAAAGTTGCAGAGCTTGGTCCTTGTGATGTAGATAGTGAAATGATCTAAAGATGAGGGATTCTAAGATCTCATAGTGAAGCACCGATTGAGTGGTGAAAAATGAGTGCAATAGCAAGTACTTAGATTAGATGAAATTAATATCGAGGAGGTCTTCAAGTAGGGAAGGAATTGGTTTCTGAAATACCGAAACAAGCGGAGATGAATTGTGAAAGTAAAAGCTTAAGGAGATAAGATTTGACTAAATGATTGGTCCAAGGTAGAGATAAGCTCGGTTCCAAAACCGGACCAAACCTGAAAATGACCAAAATCTAGAATCGAGAACAACTCCGTTTAGGTGTAACCGTTTCCGGTTCCGATCTGGTTTGGTTCCCGGTCATTCGGGTCCAAACCCCGCAAAACACGGTCTTTATGAAACCTTTATTAGAAATTTCTCTACCGAAAGGTTGCATGATATATATTATATATTAAAAACTATAAACCAAGTTTGATTGTCTTCATATCATTGTTAGAATGTTAGTTTCTATTTGTATGCATTCAGTCATTCACAAAATTTATAATACATAAACCGTAAAGCAAAAAATAAAATTATCACTATCATCAAAAAGTTATTTTCTACTTGTAAGGAATCAACAATATTATATATTTCTTTGCATTTGAAAAAACATAGACATAAACGGGTAAATATGAATATCACATACTAACTTACTTGAGTATCTTTCATGAAAGAAGGAACACAACTATCTATCAATGACACTAAATATGGTGAAAAAAAAACTTGAAAAAAAACTTTAATGTTTTGCACCAATGACATAAGGATTATGGAGAAGATCAAAACTTTTTAGAGTTTGGACACACTATCAACGTGAAACCGAGGCTGATGTTGTCGACGCGGTGGATAGGATGAAGATTCATGATGACTAGGAATTAAATTACGGAGAGCAAAAGACGTGAGATTGTGTTTTTGACATTTTGGTTCTTGTTTGTTACATATTAATTAAGGATAAGATATTTGAAGTTTTTATTATAAAAGTGATTGTCATTTGATATCTCAGTCCGGTTCCGGGTAAAAAAAACTAAGCCGCAGGAACCGGAATCGAACCCAAAAAAAGAGAAAAATCAGAATCAAGAACCACCTCGCTTATGTATAATTCGGTCGAGACCGGTTCCGGTTCTGGTCTATACAGTCGTTATGCTCATCCCTTTCCAAACTTGTGTTTAGTTTGCATTTATGTGTGATGGGTATTGACTAGGTTGTAGGTACTTCTTTAGTAGTTGTACTATCACTTATTTCTTGTGTTATTTGTGACTAATTTATTGAGTATTAGATGGTAATTCAATGTGGTGAGTATTGATCACTATTACGAGTTAAGTGGTAGATAAGTGAAAAGAGAATAAAACTAACACGGCGGTGTAGTGTTTGCGATAGAATGTAATAACTCCTTACACTCTAAGTTGTGTTTGGTTCATAGTTTCATAGGAATTGGATTTTACAAATTCTATTAAATCCCTCACGCAAAGAAATCTTTTATAAAAGTGACTGAATTGGAAGATTCCTTTAGAATTCATGTCAAATTACGAAAAAATCCCTTCTACTTCTGCTCATCACGTTCATCTCATCTCATGAGGCATTGCCACTGCCGACCTCTACGTCATAGACCATCTGTTTGATCGGTCCTCATCTAGGGTATCTGCTTTCTTGTTTCACCAACATGATCTTGTTTCTTCTTTCTTCTTTGAGGTTTTCATTGTCGATCTGTTACTTCTTCGTCAATCTTGCACATCCATGGTCTCATTGTTCGAGGATTTTTACACTCACAAACATTTAAAAAATTATGATGAAATAAGTAACATAACAATCATTTATTCATTTAAACTATTTGTAACATTTATTTATTCTTGTTCATATGCAAACTTAGATTGAAAATCCTCCACAATCGTTTCAAATAAGATATCTCAACATCAGAAAATCTTCATCATATAACCAAGTTTCAAACAAAGGAGCGATCTTTAACTACAATTACGAGAGAAAGAGGAAGAGAGTGAGACGAGAGAAAGAAGAAAAGAGTGAAGGTCGTGAAGCTTTTGCATCAACAAAATTTTCCCTGCACAGTTATTTAACTCGTAATATTAGTCCAAAATTACGTTGTTTCGCTTTTACCATTACTTTGGAATTTACTAGCAAAATGGTCTTTTCGACTTTGTTACTGGTTTTGATAGAAGGTTTTTACAAGGCTTTCAATGGTATTATACTACCCAGCTGAACTTTATATGATTAACCAAACACCATCTTCATATCTATTGAACAAACATGACTGTCTAAACATATTATAAAAAATCTTAAAACAAAAAACATCTGATTAAAAACACTGAAACTTCAAATCCAAACATGTTCAAGAACAGTTAACGGAATGGGAACCAAACAAATTGTCTGATAATTGATAAAGAAAGATCTCAAACATAACATCTAATCAAACAAGCTGAAACCCATGTCATCATCAGATTCCTCAGCTGGCTCTTCCTTGAATTATGTGTAAATCTTGAAACACTTGTGATATAAAAACATGGAATGCATGACTTTACGAAACAAAGACTATTGTTTTGACAACTCAATTGAGGCAAAATCAAATTTTGAAAGGAAAAGAAAGTATATGCTTCTTAAAAAACAGAGCTAGCAGACTAAATTGAACAAATTACAGACAAAACTAGTAAACCAGCATCACCTAGAAAAAAAGTGATGCAGTGCATATTGCATAACAATTTCTTCAATATTATGCAAAATTAGCAAACATCCAATGTTAGTCATCAAATAAGTTTGTCCTCAATAAAAACCGCAAGTCGAATCCAAAGAAATATAAGCACCACTAATCAATATCAATTGAAGTAGAACAAATCAAATTAGCAGCCTCACTAAGAAAGATATGCAATCAATATCAAATTTAGCACTAATCAACAAATTACACCTAATAAAAAACTGAAAATGGTAATTCAAAAACCAACTAAAATGACAACAAATAAATTACTTCACATTGTACTTAGCAACTTCCTCTCGGACCTCCTTCAAGTCACCCTTGGTGAAGATCAAACCAACATTTCCCTACAATACAAATGCTGGAAAATACAGTATTAATCATAATATTAATATCAATTAAACGACTACATGAACTCATTAAATATAAATCTAACATAAACTTCTACAAACCATTTTCAGCACACAATGTTTCAAAAGAGATTAAATGTGAATGCCATACAAAGTACTTCAATACACAAAGAAACAAATGCAATCATGAAAAAAAGATATTAGACTTACAACAAGGAGAGGGATGAGATTCAAATACGCCTTGATTCCAGTCTTCTCAGAGTGCATCCTAATAGATCGCTTCATCATAGTATTCTTGCCCATAAGGATGATGGAATCGCCACGAAGACCCTGACGGATGCTCTGGAGCTGGTTCGAGCCAACATTATCAGCCGCCGACACAAGGACCTGGGTGTAGTCGTCCAAAAGCTGGCAAAGCTTCTGATCGTAAGCGATCTTCTTATCAGCCTTAGATACCTTTCCCATTACTGTGTTGTTTGAAAGAAAAAAACTAAGAAAACCCTAGAAAATGAACGGAAGAGATGGTGGTGGTTTACAAAACCGAGGGCCAAGACACAGCGGTGATGATGCTAAGCCAAGGCGGACAGCGGCGGCGCCGTCACTTTAACCTCTTCGATGCAGTTTTTTTGGCGGTGGAGAGTGGAGAAGCCCTACTTCGCAAATCGCAATGAAGAAGGAGGCTGCGATAGGGTTCCGCTTTAACCTAAACGAGTTAGAGAGCTCGGAGTGGGAGGGGTTTAGCTTGCATGGTGATGCCCACCACGCCGTAGAAGGTGGACTTCCCACTCCATAGCGCCGTGGTGGAAGGCGGCCGGTAGTAGCATCCACGCCAAAAAAAGCTTGCGTGGTGATTTTGGTGGGGCCATGGCAGAAATTCGAGGTATCAAAATAAGAAGAATATATGTAGATAAGAGAAGAAAAAAAAAACCTTCAAGAAGAAAAGACTGAATAAGAACTAAAAAAAATTTGCGGAGCCAAAAGGGAAGAAGATGAAATTAGAAGGCGGCTGGGAAAAAGGTTTTCAACCTAATTTCAATGGGTATATTCTTTAAATATCCATAACATTTTAAAACTAATACCTCACTTTACATTATTAACCACTTTAACCCGTTAAATGTTTTTTTTTTCTTTTAAACCTCCCATATCACCTAAATCTTACTAGAATAAAATAAATAATTTTAGATTTTTCCTTGCCTTTTCCAAACAAATTTTTTTCTTTTAGTTTAAAAATCTTATTTTATTTTAATAGAGTGTTATTAAATTAAATGTGAAATACAAAAATAAGACGGGTCCCATAATCTGGTGTGGTGAAAAGTGACCACTACGGGTTTAAGTGGTGGGCTGAGTGGTGGGAGTTGATAGCTGACGTGGCGGTGTGGTGAGTGTGATAGGAGATGACCACTCCTAATACTCTTATTAAAAACCCGCGTGTCACGGCGTAGAAAAAAATGGATAAACTGAATATATAAACTAACTTTTAAATATAAAATCTTTTTTCAGAAAATAAAAATATATTTTACTAGTATATAAGAACAACACATTGCCTTCCTTTATGCCAGATCGACATCCAATTCCCTTCCACGCAGGTGCTTAAGGCAATGCATACTTCATTACTTCTTCATAAACTAATATGTCTACAACCAATCATTTTTAACAGATGTAATTGGAATTGGTTGGGGCCATTTATTTGTTTCTTTATTCATCTGACTATAATTATGAATATAAATAAATATATAATTATTCAATTAATCCATGGTTTGTTACTTGTTTTAATAAACACATTCTAAATTTATTTATAAGTTTATTTTATTCTTAATAGTAGGATTTAAACTCGTAATTTTTTAGAAGAGAACACTACTCCACAATACAAAATACCGTTGGACTACAAATTTTTTGATTTGTTACATTTATTAGTTATCTGGCACCAAACCAATATTTAATTCTCCATTACGCCCGTTATGTAACACCCGCGTTTAGGGCCTACTCGTTCGTGGCGGTGGTAAGTGGCTATTTAATTGTTTATATTTATATATTTAATTGTTTATAATTATTTGCTATATATTTATATAATTGTTTGATGATTATTTAGTATTTAATTGGACAGTGAGGTAAATGATAAAAATATAAGTTTAATATTTTTATATGATATTGGTACCATATGATTCGTTTTTACACGAGGGTCCCGAATAATACCTCGCTGCGTGTTTATTAATTGTTTAGGACCGCTTTAATTAGGTTCCTGTATGTTAGTAAACTGTATTTGACACTGTGTAGTATATAAACTACATTCCCAGCCGACCTATGTGTTTTGTTTGACTCTTTAGAAGTCAAATTTATCTTCTTTGTTCCTGCACTTGTTTCTTTGAGAGGAAGAAAACTATCAACAATTTGCTCCAGCCTTTAATCCTTGATTTTGTGTGTGAGATTTACTGATTTAAGGTATGTGTTATTATTTTTGATTAGTTCTTGGTAGCCTTGATGGGTTCTTGCATAAAGTTTCTTGTTTGACAATTTTAAGGTTCAAGATTATGTGGGTTTATACCCAATCCGAATTTGATTCATGTTCCTGCAAGTTTTTGATGTTCTATGTTCTGATTTTGAGTTGTGTTTATGATTAAAATCTGTGTTTTGATAATATAAACCCAAGAACTCCATAAATGGAGTTATAGGTTGGAATTGAGAAATTGAAATCATGATTTGATGAATTAAATGTGTTTGATTGTTGGTTGTATGTTTGTAGTAGTTTATAGGATGTTTAGAACTGATTTTAGTTGCTATACACAGCTGCAAATCGAAGTACAAGAGCTGTATGTGTAGGCTGGAACGAACAGGGAAGAACAGACTTCACTACTGCTGTTCGCAAAATTTCGCGGCGCGGAACAAGCAGGGGACCGCGGCGCGGTATCCTCTGCACGGCCCTGCATTTTGTGTTGTTTTTATCTGTTTCGTGTCGTATCTTCTCGTATGCTGTTGTTTGATGTTAGTACATGTTAAGTATGTATTTATATGATATTTATGAAGGTCTTTTGTTGATGAAATATGACTAGAAGGGTTTTGAACTAATTATGATACATTGATGTTAAATGCTCACTTTAATTGCAAGAATTGGATGTAGATGACCCGTATTCGTGTTCTAGTGTTTCATTCATGTTTTATGTAATATTTATAGTAATCCTAAAGTGTTGAACATGTATGTTAAGTTAGTTTGGTATTTTAAACCAAATGGATTGGGTTTGACCCGTTAGTAAGCTAAGTTATGATATATGGACTTTAAATGTGTTTTGTTGATTGCTACAGCTTGTTTATAATATTTATGGATATTCTAAATGATATTAGATGTATTCCATATTGATTATATGAGTTTTGCGTAACGGTTAAGTTATGACCAAATGGTATTGTTACTTGAATTATTGAGTTAATTGGGATTTGATTCACTAATCTAGTTGTGTTGTGTTCTCAGGAAATCTGAAGCCTCAGTGAAATTAGACAACTGGGCTTGGTGTGTGTCGAGGACACAAGTGAGTGGACTTTAATTCACTGGCGGTTTTAGTTTTAACCGTTATGGTTACTTGAATTTTATATGATTAATCATGCGATAGACTGTTAAGTCCGATTTGATTGTTTGACTGGTTATGTGTTGATTATTACGTTTGAGTTCAAGATATGAGTATCAAGGCATGAAATTGTGCTCATGATGTTTGTGGCAGAGGTCAGCTAAGCGTGGTTTTGGGCTGGGTCAGTTGCTTCTGGTTAGGCAATTTTAGATCCTCTGTTGCATTTGTTGTAGCAGAGGGGGTTTAACTGTGCCAGTTAGCAGATGGCTATCGGTAGATCATTGCTATGGCCAGCATTGGTCGTAGGCTCGGCAGAGCCGCCGGTCCTTTGATATTTTTGAGATAAACTGTTCTTGTGATCGTTGTGGTTCTGCTTTAATTGTTTGTGGCTTGATATCCATTCACTTAGCTTTGTGCTAATTCCCCACTCTAACTCTCTGTTGCAGGTTTTTGAGAGCACGGTAGGTTGCAGCTTTTGTGTACAGAGAAAGTTTGACCGTAGCTCTGATATTTTGGGTTTAGAAATGATGAGCCATACTTTATGAAATGTTTTGTAACACTAAACGAGGTACTGTATGTTTGTACAGTGTTGGTTTTAACTTTTAATGTTATTTCCTTTTTAGATTTATGACGTAATACTTCCGCTGTGATTTAAAAAAAATATGGCTTGTATTTTGCGGTGTTATAATTTTGGTATCAGAGCCTTGGTTTGGCATGCGAGCACGGTTAGAGTGTTCAATTCCCAAATCTTGGCTCGAGGTTGGTCAAACATTTCCTGTGGGGGAATTAGAGTGTTTGGATTTGTTGTGTGTGTTGTGGTTAGTATGTATGTACTAATGGTTGTCTAATAAGTTTGGAGGTGATGTGATTGTAACAGATATGGCAAGTCAAGAGATCCCACCTGAGATTCCTGTGAACCTTGCTCAGGCTGGAACTTCTACAACTCCAGTTTTAGAGAATCCAGTAATAGTTAACACCTCGGATACAGAAATAGATACAACTCAGAATGATTATATATTTCAACTTGAAAGTGAACTACAGGAGCTTCGAAAAACAGTTCACAACTTTGAGCAGCAGAGGTTGACACAGAATTTTCAAACACCGATTCCAATAGCAGCTGTTACTACAGTATCAACAACTCCACCACTTTCAGTACCATTTTCTGTTCCATATTCTACTGTTGCTTCACAGGGTATACAACAGCCGATTATCTATCAATTTGCTGCACCAGGAGCTTATCCCTACCCAGAATTTGGTCAACATAATAAATATAGGCAATTCATGGATTGTAAACCCTCAGAGTATTGGGGTAGCATGGACCCTAGTAAAACTTTGAATTGGTTGAGGGAGATGACCAAGGCCTTGGATGTTTCTGAATGCGAGGAGAATGTGAGGGTGTTGTATGCTACTCAAAGACTTAGAGGAGATGCCATGGTATGGTGGGATTCGATTACAGGTCACTTTACAAAGCAGCAGATGAATAGTATTACTTGGGAGAAATTTCAGGGAAAGGTTTGTGAGCAGTACTGCGGATCTTTTGAGATGGCACGAATCCAGAAGGAGTTCATGGATTTGCAGATGACCGATAATATGGCTGTGGATGATTTGATTAGGCAATTCAATGAGAAGTTACGGTTTGCACAGTAGTGGGTTCCAGACGAAGCTTCACGAATTCAGCATTTTGTGGGAGCTTTGCACCCAGATTACAGGAGTGCTACCAGGTGGGCTAGCACTTTATCTCAAGCCTTTACCCTAGCTAAGTCAGCTGAGGGTGATGCTCAAGCCAAGGAGAAGTTGAATAAAGATAGAATTTCTCAGCAGAAATCCCGGTTTGATCATTTTAATACTCAACATCGGCAGGGAACTCAAGGAGGTCAGGGAAGTCAACGCCAAGGACAGGGCCAGAGTCAAAGTAGTCAGAATCGTAGGCCTACATCTGGTGGGTCTACTCAGAGATCCCCATGGTGTAATAAATGTAAGTCTTTTCATCATGGACCTTGTACCCTACAGACAGCAAGATGTGTTCGTTGTGGTCAGTTTGGGCACGAATTGAAGAATTGCAGATTCCCGAGGAGTGTTTGTTGGAACTGCCATAAGGAGGGGCACAGAGCAGGTGAGTGCCGTGTGGGTAAGAGACCGGGGACTGGATCGGTATCGGGATCGGTTATGGGATCTTCGTCTGCTTCAGGACATAAAAGGAAGAACCCTCCATCAGCTTAGGGTAGAGCATTTCGGATGTCAGTAGATGATGCTGCTGCTACTGATGATGTCATCACGGGTATGTTTCTCATAAATTCTATACCTGCACGTGTGTTATTTGATTCTGGTGCCAATCGTTCATTTATTTCTGTGGCATTTTGTGATAAATTGAAATTGCCTACTTCAAATGTTGTTGCTCCACTAGAAGTAGAGATAGCTGATGGTAAAACGGTTCCAGTCACAACGGCTGTGTCTGGGGCTGAAATTGATATTGATGGTACATGCTTTCCTGTTTCTTTTCTGTTAATGCCTATAATTGGTTTCAATGTTGTTGTGGGTATGGATTGGTTGAGCCAGAACCGAGCTGTTATTAAATGCCATAGAAAACTAATTTCATTTCCTTTACCTGATGGGTCACACGTAGTGGCTCGCGGGGAGAGGGTCAGACCTGCTTTTCCTATTATCTCGTATATGAAGGCTAGAAAATCTCTGGCTAAAGGGTGTGAATCCTACCTTGCTCATGTGGTTGATGTCAAAAAGGAGAAGAAGATTGTTCCTGATATCCGGGTGGTTTTGGAATGCCCGGAAGTGTTTCCCGATGAATTACCTGGGTTGCCTCCGGTTCGTGAGGTAGAATACAGAATTGATTTAATTCCAGGTTCAAGCCCAGTGGCTAAAGCTCCTTACAGGTTAGCTCCTTCTGAAATCCGTGAGATGATGACTCAGATTTAGGACTTGTTAGACAGGGGTTTTATTCGTCCTAGTTCTTCTCCGTGGGGTGCACCGGTTTTATTTGTGAAAAAGAAAGACGGTACTCTACGTATGTATATTGACTACCGGGAACTGAATAAGAGGACGGTTAAAAATAAATACCCTTTACCCAGAATTGATGATTTGTTTGATCAGCAGCAGGGTGCTTCTTATTTTTCTAAAATTGATTTGCGTTCGGGTTATCACCAGGTACGTGTTTCTGATGCTGATATTCATAAAACCGCTTTCCGTACCAGGTATGGTCATTATGAGTTTTTAGTTATGCCGTTCGGTTTAACTAACGCCCCTGCTGTATTCATGGATTTAATGAACCGGATTTATCGGCCGTTTTTTGATAAATTTGTGATTGTTTTTATCGATGACATATTGGTTTATTCTAAAACTGAGTCTAAGCACGAGCTTCATTTGAGGCAAGTTTTAGAAACTTTAAAACGGGAGCATCTTTTTGCAAATTTTTTTAAATGTGAGTTCTGGTTACGGGAGGTTCAGTTTTTGGGGCATGTAATCTGTAAAGATGGGGTTAAAGTCGATCCGGCTAAAGTTGAAGCGGTTATGAACTGGAATGCTCCTAAATCACCATCTGAGATTAAAAGTTTTCTGGGATTGGCAAGTTATTATCGTAGATTTATTAAAGATTTTTCGAAAATTGCGAGTCCTATAAAGAAATTAACCCGTAAAGATGTGCCATTTAAGTGGAATGATGAACAGGAGATAGCTTTTCAGACTTTGAAACAACTATTATGTCAGGCTCCTATTCTTGCACTACCTGATGGTTCTGATGAATTTGTAGTGTACTGCGACACTTCTTTTGCAGGTTTGGGTTGTGTTTTAATGCAGCATGATCGAGTTATTTCTTATGCTTCTCGTTAGCTGAAACCACATGAGAAGAGTTATCCAACCCATGATTTAGAACTTGCAGTTGTAGTCTTTGCGTTGAAACTATGGAGGCATTACTTATACGGTACGAAATGTGTTATTTGTACTGATCATAAGAGTTTGCAGTATGTATTTTCCCAGAAAGAACTTAAAATGTGGCAGAGACGGTGGTTAGAACTCATCAAAGACTATGATTGTGAGATTCGATATCACCCGGGGAAAGCAAATGTTGTAGCAGATGCTTTGAGCCGCAAGGGAGCTGGTGACAGTATCCGATTTATGCGAGTTGAGATCGTTTCTGACTTAGTGGATAGACTTAAATCTGCTCAGTTAGAGGCTTTAAAAGATGAAAATATGAAGTTAGAGATTATGATGAAGAGAAAAGATGATTTGATTGATGATTCGCGCGGATTAAAGACTTATTAGTCTCGTGTTTGGGTGCCATTGCTTGGGGAGCTTCGGGGTTTGATTTTGGCAGAGGCTCACAAGTCAAGATTGTCTGTTCATCCTGGTAGCACTAAAATGTACAACGATCTTAAAGTGCTGTATTGGTGGCCTACGATGAAGACAGATGTTGCAAAATTTGTGGAAACATGTCATATTTGTGCACAGGTCAAAGCAGAGCACCAGAAACCTTACGGGTCTTTGAAACAATTAGAAATACCAGAGTAGAAATGGGAGCACATCACGATGGATTTTGTATCCAAACTTCCTTGTACTCAGCAGAAACATGATAAAATTTGGGTGATCGTTGACCGTTTGACGAAGAGTGCTCACTTTCTTGCCACCAGGGAGACAGCTTCACTCAGCAGGTTAGCTCAGTTGTACATCGATGAGATTGTATCACGGCATGGTGTTCCTCTTTCTATTGTTTCTGATCGAGATCCCAGATTTGTTTCTAACTTTTGGAGGAGTTTACATCATGCATTGGGGACGCGTGTTAATTTGAGTACAACTTATCATCCTCAGACAGACGGTCAGACTGAGCGTACTATTCAAACACTTGAGGATATGCTACGCGCTTGCGTGTTAGAGTATGGTGGGTCTTGGGATTCACACTTGTCTTTGATTGAATTTGCGTACAATAACTCTTATCACTCGAGTATCGGTATGCCACCTTATGAGATGTTATACGGTCGTCGCTGCCGTACTCCTACTTGTTGGTTAGAGGCAGGTGAGAAACAGTTTGCCGGTCCCGATATTGTTTAGATGACAGCTGAGAAAGTTGCTATTGCTCGGGAAAAGTTGAAAGCTGCCAGAGACAGACAAAAGATGTACGCAGATCCACGCCGCCGACTAGTTACGTTTGTTGAAGGTGAGTTGGTTTTTCTGAAAGTTTCTCCGTGGAAAGGGGTTATTCGCTTTGGGAAATCGGGAACTTAGCTCCACGATACATTGGTCCGTTTCGCATATGACAGATAGTCAATGATCAGACTGTTACTCTTGATCTTCCACCGTAGTTAGCGGGTATTCATGATACTTTTAATGTCTGTTACTTGCGTAAATGTAAAGTTGAAGACGAAAGTCAGATTCTTCCAGTACATGATTTGATAGTTGACAAAAAAAAGTGGCTAGTAGAAGAACCCGTTGAGATAGTTGATCGTAAAATAACGAAACTTCGTAGAAAATAGATTCCTATGGTTTTGATTAAATGGAAGAACAGTTTGGGTTCTGATTTGACATGGGAGACCGAGGCAGACATGAGGAGCCGCTACCCTAACTTTTTTGAGCGCGATGAGATTTCGGGGACGGAATCTTCTTTAGGGGGAGAGATTTGTAACACCCGCATTTAGGGCCTAGTCGTTCGTGGCGGTGGTAAGTGGCTATTTAATTATTTATATTTATATATTTATATTTTTATAATTATTTTCTATTTATTTATACAATTGTTTGATGATTATTTAGTATTTAATTGGACCGTGAGGTAAATGATAAAAATATAAGTTTAATATTTTTATATGATATTGGTACCATATGATTCGTTTTTACACGAGGGTCCCGAATAATACCTCGTTGCGTATTTATTAATTGTTTAGGACCGCTTTAATTAGGTTCCTGTATGTTAGTAAACTGTATTTGACACTGTGTAGTATATAAACTAAATTCCCAGCCGACCTATGTGTTTTGTTTGACTCTTTAGAAGTCAAATTTATCTTCTTTGTTCTTGCACTTGTTTCTTTGAGAGGAAGAAAACTATCAACAATTTTGCTCCAGCCTTTAATCCTTGATTTTGTGTGTGAGATTTACTGATTTAAGGTATGTGTTATTGTTTTTTATTAGTTCTTGGTAGCCTTGATAGGTTCTTGCATAAAGTTTCTTGTTTGACAATTTTAGGGTTCAAGATTATGTGGGTTTATACCCAATCCGAATTTGATTCATGTTCCTGCAAGTTTTTGATGTTCTATGTTCTGATTTTGAGTTGTGTTTATGATTAAAATATGTGTTTTGATGATATAAATCCAAGAACTCCATTAATGGAGTTATAGGTTGGAATTGAGAATTTGAAATCATGATTTGATGAATTAAATGTGTTTGATTGTTGGTTGTATGTTTGTAGTAGTTTATAGGATGTTTAGAACTGATTTTAGTTGCTATACATAGCTGCAAATCGAAGTACAAGAGCTGTATGTGTAGGCTGGAACAAACAGGGAAGAACAGACTTCACTGCTGCTGTTCGCAAAATTTCGCGGCGCGGAACAAGCAGGGGACCGCGGCGCGGTATCCTCTGCACAACCAGCATTTTGTGTTGTTTTTATCTGTTTCGTGTCGTATCTTCTCGTATGATATTGTTTGATGTTAGTACATGTTAAGTATGTATTTATATGATATTTATGAAGGTCTTTTGTTGATGAAATATGACTAGAAGGGTCTTGAACTAATTATGATAAATTGATGTTAAATGCTCACTTTAATTGCAAGAATTGGATGTAGATGACCCGTATTTGTGTTCTAGTGTTTCATTCATGTTTTATGTAATATTTATAGTAATCCTAAAGTGTTGAACATGTATGTTAAGTTAGTTTGGTATTTTAAACCAAATGGATTGGGTTTGACCCGTTAGTAATTAAGCTAAGTTATGATATATTGACAGGATCGGATATAGATTATATCAAATAACAAGAACTAACTTTAAATAATCAATCAGAGTAAAATAAAAGTTAATCTTTAACTATGATCACAATCAATTAAGAAGTTGCGGAATCACACTTAATTGATTAAAGAAGGTTTTAAACAAAGATTAATTTAATCAAACAGTAGTTTTATTAATCAACCAGAATGATTACAAAAGCAAACTTCACCCCCAATCTAACTTATTCTGTTAGACGAAGAACACAGACTGTTCTTAGGTTTCAACAAGAAACTTAGAGGCTAAAACACTTTCTAAAAATAACAATGAGAACAAATGCTTTTAATAATGAGATCAAATCGTCGTACTAAATTGATCATCTAATGAAGTATATATAGACTCTTGATCCTCCTTGAATTGTTGACAGTTAGGTAATCTTCTATCTTCTGAGATAATCTTGATAATCTTCAAAGTATTTCGAGATATCTTCTAAGATAGGATTTTCCAAATATAGCTCAACAGAAACTGTTTAATGAACACAACAGTTCTTTAGTCTTCTAACAGTCTTCACTTCAAGGTCTTCAAACAGTTGTAGTAGTTTGTACTAACAGTTCTGAACTCTATATAACAACTTTAAAGTTCACAGCAACTGTTGGTTACAACTGTCTTCACAATTTCAACTAACAGTTCCAAACTGTTTGTCAATATTCTTCTAACAGTTTTGAACTGTTTTTCACAAAGTCCATTAACAGGTTTAACTTTGCATCTTCAACAGTCTTAATGCCTTAGCTAATTTCCCAACAATCTCCCCCTAACTTAAAGAATTGATCAAAATCTTTAAGTTCTTTCGATCATCGTGTTCAATCACAGACAAATTAAGCATAAGCGAAGAATGAATTCCATGTATTTATGCAAAGTAAACTGTTAGTAATGAACTCTCCCCCTTTTGATTGGAACAGTTGAAGGAGGTTTAACAGCAGCTGTCAACTGTTGGAGCACTTGCTCATGTAGCTTTATTACCTCATTAGCGTGCTTCAAACTGTTGGTCAAAACCTTGATTTGCTGGTCTTGTTGAAGAATCCTTTTGTTTTGTAAGGCAATCTTCTTTTTGAGTTGTATATATGCAGCAAAGAAGGGTGCAAATTTGAAATCCGTCATTGCTTGGTGTTGCATTCTAGCCTCAATGTCAGCCAGTGTTGCCACTGTTAACATATCATTGACAGATAAAACTGGTGGTTCACCCAATTGAGATTCCACACCAGTACCCCTCTTTTCTTGGTACTGGGGATTTCCAGAAACTGTTTGACCAGCCTCTGTTACCGTGGCTGAGGTCTTAGATATGTTAACCCTGTCCTGTTTATCCCTTGCGGATGAAACAGTAGTGTCAGCCTCAACAACCACATGATCACCCTCTAATGGAGTGATCACCTCCTCATTGTGCCTGGGAGACAGCACAAGGGGTTCCCTTTCGATATTCTGCACAGGTGAATGCACCTGTGCAGGGCTAACAGTCTCAGTTTCATGAATTGTGGTGGAAGGAGCACCAACAGTTCTTTTCCTCTTCTTTTGAAATATTTTTAGTGCAGGGGCTTGTGTTGTAACTCGTTCAAAGGAAGCAGAAGGGATTATTTGAGTATCATGAGCTGTGGGTTCCAGAGGTGGTGGTGTAGCAATAAGTTGGGCTTCATGCTCACCCCTGGCAGCTCTGTTTCTTGAAAGAAACTCCACCATTTCAGAGAGTGGTGGAGTTATGGCACCAGAAAAATTCTTGCCATTAATCAACAATTTGCTCAATGTGGAAGCCACATGAGCAGAGGGAATAATGACCCTCTTGTGTACTTTAAGGTTTGGCATCAAAAAGTTTAAGAAAGTTTGCACAAACCTGGGGTACATCAAAAAGAGACACTAACAGTTGTGCATTCTACACACTAACAGTTGAAGACTGTTTTTGTTAGAAAGTAGAACAGTTATTAGACGAGTTTCTCCCCCTCAGATGCTCATGGATTTTGCCTAACAGTTGTGCAGGCCATATGCTAACAGTTGAAAACTGTTAGTAGTATTTCAAACAACTGTGATTTTTCCTCCCTTAGCATTTCCTCCAAATGCTACAAATCCACCATTGATGCTTCTGAAATCCTTCAAACAATGTGGATTTCGAGTCATGTGCCTTGAGCATCCACTATCCACATGCCAGATAGATCCATGATTGGCCCTATGAATGCTCTGCACAAATAAAATCAGTTAGTAGTAGAAAGTACCCAGGCCATGAAGGTCTTGGGTACACCATTCAAGTCATAATACTTAAACAGAGTTTTGTTCTTTTTGATTTCATCCAAATTAGATTTCTCTAACTTGTGTGAAGAATACTTTGTAAGAACATGTGGTTTCCAACTGTTGTGATTAACAGTGGACACCTTTGAACAAACAGTTGGTGGAGTTGATAAAACAGATGAATCAACTTGTGATTCCTTTTGATTTTCAGTATGAAGAACAGTTTTACCCTCTCCAGAATCAGTTTGTTTTTGAATTTTCATCCAAGCCAAACCAGCAGTTTTTGATTTTGCTAAAACAGTTTTGGAACTGTTAGTTGGTTTGGATGTAACAGTTTTAGAACTGTTTGCCAGTTTTGGCTTAGCAGTCTTAGAACTATTGATCTGTTTTGACTTAACAGTTTTAGAACTGCTATTCTGTAGTTTGGGACTTTTGTTTTGAGTGCCATTGGTCTGTGGGTTATAGTAACAATCTTGAACTAAATGATTAGATCTTCCACAAATGTAGCACTTTTTGGTTTTCACAATAGGTAAACCAGTTCTTTGTGACCAGAATTGGTTCCTATTTCTTTGGTTTCCTCTAACAGTTGCAGATTGAGGAAACTTTTGGACACCATGTTTTTGACATGTGCATGCAGGCATTTCAGTATGCCTTTTCTTAGGTTTGGGTTTAGCCTGAGATTTTGAAGCTTCCATTTTCTTCTCGGCATACATAACTTCACCAACTTTCTCCTTTCCTTTGGCTTTGGTACTAACAGTTGGGCTTTTTGACTTAGAACTGTTTGGGTTCTTGTTGGAACTGTTAGTGTAAAGATGGGGACTATTTGTAACAGTTGTGGAACTGCTAATAGAGTTAACAACTTTTGAGGGTTTTGGCTCATTGGTGAGGGGTTCAGTGGATGCTTTTACAAACACCACAGGTTGCAAAGATGATTTTGTGCGAATGGGCTCACACAGGATGTGATTTTCGTATGGAATACCTTCATCCTTCTTCACAACTTCCTCATTATCTTCAATACTTACTACTGACACAACTTCATCTTCATAACTTTCAAACTTTGGATCAGCTGACTTAAGTTCATCTTCCAAAGGTTCATTAACATATCTGTCAGCTACCTCAGACATTGGAGTTATGTAGTTTTGGTTGTATGGAGGTGGGGTTTGTTTGTATCCTAGGCCAGTTTTCACCTTGTCTCTCACTTGATATTGTAGCAGAGTCTCAAGCTTAAGGTTTGCAGCCTTGAACATGCTAAGATCAATGTCCACACCTTCCAATTTCTTTGTGAGTTCATCCACCTTGCTTTCTTTTTCAACCAATTTCCTTTTCAGACTATCAATCTCATCTTGAAACTGCTCTTTCTCCCACTTATGATATTTTCTATCATAGTCCATTTGCAGTTCATTAGCCTGATAGTCTTTAATTTTCTTTTCAAAATCTTCTATCACAGCAGTATACTCATACCTTCTCTCCTCCATTTTACTTAGAGCAGCACATACTTTCTTATTGTGCTCTCTAAATCTCTTAACAATAGCTCTACATTCACCAGGACATAGTTTAGAAGATACCTGTATGTCCTCAGATTCTGGAGAATTCATCTTGATGGAGGAGTCAGTCAATGCCATCAAAGCTTTGTTGCTGGTAGCCTCCTCTGCTTGATCACTCCAATCAAATCCATGGCCTTCTTGTGATACCAATGCTGAGGAGGTATGGTTCTGAGTTGGCCTCTGATCTTGATTCTGAACTTGTCCACCAGATCTACATTCTCTTGCAAAGTGGCCAAGTTATTGACATTTGAAGCATCTAACCTTTGACTTGTCAAATCCAGCCTTGCCATCAGCTCTGAAATTCATGTTTTGCCTTCCAGTCCTTTTAATGAATCGCTTGGCTCTAACAGTAAGCATGGCCATCTGCCATTTGAGATCCATTTCCTCAAGATCATCAGGGTGCACTTGTTCAAGATCCTCATTGGTGAGGGTTGAATGTGCATGGCTGGCAAGAAAAGCTTCAAGAACTGCATCTGGAGTATTCATATCTAGTCCAACAACAGAACTAGTACCTGCACCACTATCAAGGGAGTTAGTTAATGAATGGTTTGATTCCATACCTGAGGAAGACAGGAGAGCAGCATTATGGTTTTGGATTGCAGTTTTTCTTTTTCCCTCTATCTCTCCCTCAAACACTATCAAACTATTATAGAGGTCATCTAACTCTATGTCTTCAAGAGAATCCTTGGTTCTCCATTGTGCAGCAAACACAGTCCATTCATCACCTAGAGACCTAAGAAACTTTCTATTTATCTCATCTTGATCAAGCCTAACCTTAGCACTCTCCAGTTGACTCACCAGTTTGTAAAACCTATCAAAGATTTGGGTGATACTCTCATTCTTTCCACTGGTGAAGTTCTCATAGGCTTGTTTAAGAAGATCTCTTTGGTTTCTCTTAGAACTAGCATTCCCAGCAAACCTCTTTTCCAGAGCATTCCAAAGTTCATGAGCATTATCAAATTTCTTGAATTGATGTTGATACTCATTGGGAATTGCAATCTGAAGGATGCTGAGGGCTTTCATCTCAATCATTCTATTCTTCTTTTCAGCATCTGTCTTTGGTGGTGGTTTCTTCTTTGGTTTTCCATTCTCATCCAGTTCAATGGTATTAGTAGGAACAGTTTCAATGATTTGCCAAACATCATAGTCCATTAGTTGGACATGTTGTTTAATTCTAAGTTTCCACATCTCAAAATCAGATGGTTTGAGCATGGGAACACGAATGTTGGACCCTGATCCACTGTTATCAGAAGATCCTCCCGAATCCATTGAAACAAATTGATTTAAACAAAAAAAAGTTTTTGAAAAATAAAGCAAGGTAAAGCAAAAACCTTCAACTAGTGATCAAAGGAACCTTAATGATAAGGCTCTGATACCACTTGACAGGATCGGATATAGATTATATCAAATAACAAGAACTAACTTTAAATAATCAATCAGAGTAAAATAAAAGTTAATCTTTAACTATGATCACAATCAATTAAGAAGTTGCGGAATCACACTTAATTGATTAAAGAAGGTTTTAAACAAAGATTAATTTAATCAAACAGTAGTTTTATTAATCAACCAGAATGATTACAAAAGCAAACTTCACCCCCAATCTAACTTATTCTGTTAGACGAAGAACACAGATTGTTCTTAGGTTTCAACAAGAAACTTAGAGGCTAAAACACTTTCTAAAAATAACAATGAGAACAAATGCTTTTAATAATGAGATCAAATCGTCGTACTAAATTGATCATCTAATGAAGTATATATAGACTCTTGATCCTCCTTGAATTGTTGACAGTTAGGTAATCTTCTATCTTCTGAGATAATCTTGATAATCTTCAAAGTATTTCGAGATATCTTCTAAGATAGGATTTTCCAAATATAGCTCAACAGAAACTGTTTAATGAACACAACAGTTCTTTAGTCTTCTAACAGTCTTCACTTCAAGGTCTTCAAACAGTTGTAGTAGTTTGTACTAACAGTTCTGAACTCTATATAACAGCTTTAAAGTTCACAGCAACTGTTGGTTACAACTGTCTTCACAATTTCAACTAACAGTTCCAAACTGTTTGTCAATATTCTTCTAACAGTTTTGAACTGTTTTTCACAAAGTCCATTAACAGGTTTAACTTTGCATCTTCAACAGTCTTAATGCCTTAGCTAATTTCCCAACATATATGGACTTTAAATGTGTTTTGTTGATTGCTACAACTTGTTTATAATATTTATGGATATTCTAAATGATATTAGATGTATTCCATGTTGATTATATGAGTTTTGCGTAACGGTTAAGTTATGACCAAATGGTATTGTTACTTGAATTATTGAGTTAATTGGGATTTGATTCACTAATCTAGTTGTGTTGTGTTCTCAGGAAATCTGAAGCCTCAGTGAAATTAGACAACTGGGCTTGGTGTTTGTCAAGGACACAGGTGAGTGGACTTTAATTCACTGGCGGTTTTAGTTTTAACCGTTATGGTTACTTGAATTTTATATGATTAATCATGCGATAGACTGTTAAGTCCGATTTGATTGTTTGACTGGTTATGTATTTATTATTGCGTTTGAGTTCAAGATATGAGTATCAAGGCATGAAATTGTGCTCATGATGTTTGTGGCAGAAGTCAGCTAAGCGTGGTTTTGGGCTGGGTCAGTTGCTTTTGGTTAGGCAGTTTTAGATCCTCTGTTGCATTTGTTGTAGCAGAGGGGGTTTAACTGTGCCAGTTAGCAGATGGCTATCGGTAGATCATTGCTATGGCCAGCATTGGTCGTAGGCTCGGCAGAGCCACCGGTCCTTTGACACTTTTGATTTAAACTGTTCTTGTGATCGTTGTGGTTCTGCCTTAATTGTTTGTGGCTTGATTTCCATTCACTTAGCTTTGTGCTAATTCCCCACTCTAACTCTCTGTTGCAGGTTTTTGAGAGCACGGTAGGTTGCACCTTTTGTGTACAGGGAAAGTTTGACCGTAGCTATGATATTTTGGGTTTAGAAATGATGAGAGATACTTTATGAAATGTTTTGTAACACTAAACGAGGTAATGTATGTTTGTACAGTGTTGGTTTTAACTTTTAATGTTATTTCCTTTTTAGATTTATGACGTAATACTTCCGCTGTGATTTAAAAATATATATATATATATATATATGACTTGTATTTTGCGGTGTTACCCGTTAGCTATACACAACTATGCTGAGAAGTTGTGCTTTATGCTTTAGATGTTGTACTGTGTACTTTAAATGTATTATTTAACCCTACCTTCATGTTTGTTTTTTTCTCTATTAAAGCCCCGTATTCTTATCTATTATTAAAGTGTTTCTCAATCTTAGAAAAATATTTGTTTTTTTATCTTTTTTCCTTTCTTACTAAATATTCTTATATAATACAATTTATTTAATTTAGTTTTCTTTTACGTATTTTTTGTTGCTTTGGATTTAACTTTTTTATGCCTTCGTTAGAAGCATATTTTCATTATTAACATATTTAAATAATGAACTTTACGTGTTACTGTCCAACTCGTGAAATTTTTAATCCAATATTACGCACTCTTTACAGTCAATATATACCCGTTTTTAACTTTGTACGGGAATGATGATTTTCCAGTTCATTTCGGTACTCTTCTACCACAATTTTCATATGCATAACCCGTGTTGTCATCCATTGTTCGATCAAATATAGATTTTTGCATATTGGAATGAGTTTAACAATTTGTGTTACCAACTTTCTTGCACCACTAATTTCACTTAATGACACCTTATAATAAATCTAATTGTACAATTTATAGTTTTGGCATTACATGCCACAACCATTGTGAGTAGCATCATGAAAGTGATAAATTTTTAGTTAGTAGTTTAGGTTTTTGTATGTTAAGCCTAGCTGACCAATGAATTGTCATAAAAAAATATTAAATTATTCTTGGTCTGTCCAATAATAAGTTATGTTTACGTTAAATGAAAAAAAATGAAGAGATATAATGACACTAAAAAATTAGAGAAAGGGGCGTGAATTAACTAAAGTTTTTACCGGAAATAAAGTATATATATAACAATGCACGTAACATATACAGATTTTACCGAGAATTTACCGTAGGGCTGTGCAGATATGATGTTTGCATTTAGTCACGACATGTTAGTGACAGTCTTTCTTATACTCTTAAAAATATAATATTTTAGTATTACTATTTACTAAAAATATATTTTAGATAAGTAATGTATTATAATAATTTTTATATCAATACATATATAAAAATTAGATGGTTTTACATACATATATACCAAACTGAATGAAGTTAATAAAAGAATTAATCAGATATATAAAATCAATTACACTATTAAAATGAAAAATTTAATAAATTAATTACAATTTTTCCCAATCAATGATAGGGCCAATAGGTTGAAAAAGCGAAGATAAATAAATTTGGGTGCCTTCCATCTAAAGGAAAACAAAGATAAAGAAATTGTTAGTTTCAAGGCTCGAACACGAGCGTTTCGTGTCAGTTGAAAACTGTATTACCATTTCACCAAGGTAGCCACTTTGCTTTTATTATCACCCATTAAGTATAAATACTAAATTAAAAGACTGCAATAAATTAATTACAATTTTTCTCAATCAATGATAGGGCCAATAGGTTGAAAAAGCGATGATAAATAAATTTGGGTGCCTTCCATCTAAAGGAAAACAAAGATAAAGAAATTGTTAGTGTCAAGGCTCGAACACGAGCGTTTCGTGTCAGTTGAAAACTGTATTACCATTTCACCGAGGTAGCCACTTTGCTTTTATTATCACCCATTAAGTATAAATACTGAATTAAAAGACTGCAGATAAAGACAAATAAATTATTGTTTATTTTCCTAGTTATTAATATTGTATATAATGTCTTAATGGGCTTCTACGGATTGGGCTTGGGCTGTTGATTAAGTTCACTAGACCAGCAATGTCTAAACAATTCTAGTCTGGCCCGGTCCAGGTCCAGCTACGCGTGATCTCGGACAGTCTTTTCTATATGGTATCGATCTAAACAAGTGCGATCAAATTGTCTTTTCGAGCAGATTTTTTTTCCGTTCGGTTTAGACCATTAGACTTTTCTTGTTTTGTTTTTAAGTTTTGTTTCAGTTTGTTTCCTCACTTAATATAATAACTAGGTTTTAGGCTCACGTAAACACGGGCTTAAGATTTAAGGATGTTAGTTTTGTTTTGTTTTGATAGTTTTCCTTTGAGGTAATATGTGTCATAGATAATTGTAAAATAACAAATATACTCATTTCGAATAGTTTAGTCTAGAAAGTACTCTAAAATAAATTTTAATCGTTTAGAAGCGGCAATGAGAATGTTAACCGTTTAGAAGGGGCAATGAGAATTCCTAGCTGCGAAGTCAACATGAGTGTAACAATCTTACTGAAAATGTCTAACTGAACGTTAGATATTGGATTCAAAAACTAATGCGACCGGAAGGGAGGTAAGAGAATTGAGGCCACTTTATAGTCCCTTTGCCAAAAAGTTTCATAGAGATAAACAATACAGCTCCTTTCTGAGTGGATTATGAAGGGTATAAAAACATATAATAACATGCACAGCGGAATAAAACCCCCTCCAGTGATCTCATCTAACTTGTACAGAAACTAAAAGAGGAAGAGGGTTAGAAAGTTATACCTTTATTGTAAACCAAAACTTTTTTAATGCCTCTAGACAGCTGCAGCTTATCCACCGCTACTGCACCACCTCGAACTGGCTGCTAGACCGCCTAAGGATTAAACCTCGGATCAAATAACCGTGACCCGCGTGTGTGTGTACTGTCGCCGTCGACCACCGTCGCTCGGTGGTTGGTCCTCGGCTTTAGCACCGCCGTCGATCTCCAAGAGAAGAGAGAGAGAGCGGCGGGCGATGGAGAGAGAGGGAGAGAGGATTAGGGATAATCTTTTCTATTATGATTAACTTATGTGATTAATTAGAGGTAAATAAGGTTTATATAATAAACCCTTATTAGGCCCCAAGCCCGTTTAATTAAAGTCCATCTTTAATTAAACTATTAATCAATTACAGAATATACCCTCGACCTTTCTAATTAATTAATAACTATTAATTAATTGGTCTCGTTAATATTTAAACTAAATATTAACTTCTCTTTTAAATAATAAATAACTTTTATTATTTCTCTCTTTCTCAATAATTAATTAAACTATTTATTATTGTGATACACAAACAGGTAAAATCCAACAGGTTCTATTTGGGTGTGCAACAGTGTGATCCTTTAGTGTCACATAGTATTGGACACGATAGTACATGTTATATATCTCTGCACATAATCTAACAGACTCCCACTTGTGCAAGATAAGTAACACTCCTTGTACATCGTTGACCTAAGGAGGTCCCTAGCCAGACACTTAGGTTAACCAAACTATGAGATCTCTTATATCTAGAGACATAATCCACGCCTTGGATTATCTAGGCTTTTCCTTTTGCATCGCGATATTTCGTAATGTGAGTATTTGACATGGAGCAGGGATCTTATTAAATACTCAGATTTTCTCGACTCTGATTTCGACACTCTGCAGTTACGGTTTACCGAATGAAGAACTATCATTCTAACCGAGCGCGGCCACGTATTTTCAGTAGTCTTAATCGTCGAGGAGCTCAGAAAATATCTCTCCTAAAAAGGGGGTGCAAATCCCATCTTGACTATTTGCAATTTGAGCACATGGCTTCCGCTGCACCTAGACAAGCCCCTTATGATCACCCTGTTACGGCGTGACGTTAGAACATGCTAAAGTACAGAAGTCACCATGCCCCAAACCAAATATCTCAGGTCTAAGGACAACCTATCAAGTTTACTTATGTTAACGCTCCATGAAGTAAACTCGATGCGGATCACCCCAATATTTATCCCCTGATAAATATCTATGAATATTTGGTCACAACCTTGTGCTTTTATTCATACCCGAATAAATCATCAAATATCTATAATAGCGTTACCTCCCTAATGTAGCTCTCACTACATTAAGTAGCTACGGGCATTTAGACAATTCATTACTTGACTTGTCATGGATAGGTTAAACATGCTAAACATAGACAACTAGAAACAATTATGTAAAAACCTCCTATTTCAATCCCATGAAATGTAATTACATAATATAAGAGTTTCAAGTTACATCTATAGTAGTAATAAAAAAACACGAACTAGCTGCTATGTTCTAAGTACTGCATTCCTATAGAACTCGCATGCCTCTCATGCTTAGCCCTAGCTAGCGGCTTCGTCAACTAGTCAGCAACGTTGTCGTCCGTCGGTATCTTTTGTGGTCTAATATCATCTCTTCTAATGATCTCTCGGATGAGGTGATATTTCCTGAGTACGTGCCTAGTCCGCTGATAATCTCTAGGCTCTTTAGCTTGCGCCACAGCCCCTGAGTTATCACCGAATATATCGATCGGTCTAGAGATACTGGCAACAACTCTAAGATCCGAGATAAAATTCTTCAGCCAGACAGCTTCCTTTGCCGCATCACTTACCGCAATATACTCTGCCTCTGTATTAGAATATGCTATTATATCTTGCTTCTGACTCTTCCAAGATATGGCTCCTCCGTTTAGGGTAAAGACAAATCCTGACTGCGACCTGAAGTCATCCCTGTCGGTCTGGAAACTGGCATCAGTGTAACCAGTTACACTAAGCTCATCCATCGAACCTCCATATACTAGGAATATGTCTTTCGTCCTTCTCAGATACTTGAGAATATTCTTGACGGATACCCATTGGGCTTCACCAGGATTTTACTGATATCTACTCGTGACACTGATAGAATAGGCAACATCGGGTCTAGTACACAGCATGACATACATGATTGAACCAACCGCCGAGGCATATGGTATCAATTTCATCTTGTCCTGATCTTGACTAGACACAGGACACTGAGCCTTGCTCAAAATCGCGCCAAATTGCATAGGAATAAATCCTTTCTTGGATTCATCCATCTTGAAATCTTTCACGACTTTGTCAATATATGTACTTTGACTAAGTCCGATAAGCTGCTTAGATCTATTCCTATAGATCTTTATACCCAGTATATAAGCAACTTCTCCCAAGTCCTTCATCTGGAAACATTTACCTAACCAAGATTTTACTCCTTGTAATACTGTTATATTGTTTCCTATTAACAGTATGTCATCTACATACAAGACTAGGAAGGTTACCACGCTCCCACTGAATTTAGTGTAAACACACGACTCGAACTCACTTTTGGTAAAACCAAATTCTTTGATGCGCTCATCAAAGTGTAAGTTCCAGCTTCTAGATGCTTGCTTTAGTCCATAGATGGATTTAAGCAACTTGTATATTTTATTAGGATTCTTTGGATCCGCAAAACCATCCGGTTGTATCATATATACATCCTCTGTCAATTTCCCGTTAAGGAAAGCGGTTTTGACATCCATTTGCCATATCTCATAATCAAAATATGCTGATATGGCCATAAGGATCCTAATAGTCTTAAGCATTGCCACTGGGGAAAAAGTTTCATCATAGTCAACACCATGAGTTTGCGTGAAACCTTTTGCCACTAGCCTTGCTTTAAAAGTATGCACCTTTCCATCCATGTCTGTCTTCTTCTTGAAGACCCACTTGCACCCAACAGCTTTACTGTGTTGAGGCAAATCTACTAACTCCCAAACTTGGTTGTCATACACGGATTGCATCTCTGCCTTCATGGCTTTTAGCCATTTCTCAGATTCTAAACTTGAGGCAACATCTTGGTAGGTAGTGGGTTCTAAAAGATCCCCTTCGTCTTGAGCAACTAGGAAGCCCGGATACCTATCTGGCTCAATATGAGGCCTACTAGACTTGCGAAGGTCTTGTGCTTGCACCTCTTCCTCAACCACAGACTCGGGTTGAGGTTCAACAATTCTCTGTTGAACTACAGGTTCAACTATCGGTGGTGGTGTAATCTCCTCCTCTTCAATTTCTTGAAGCTCTATTTCTTTTCTTGGAGTCTCTGAGTTTAGAAACTTCTCCTGCAAGAATACCCCTTTACGAGCAACAAAAACTTTGTTCTCATCTGGGTTGTAGAAATAGTATCCCATGGTTTCCTTAGGATAGCCCAGGAAGATACACTTATCTGATTTGGGATTGAGTTTATCCGTGAATGTTCTCTTAACATACACCTCACATCCCCACACCTTTAGAAAAGACATTTTGGGCTTTTTCCCTGTCCATACCTCGAACGGTGTCTTTTCAACCGATTTGGTTGGAACCCGGTTCAGCATGAACGCTGCTGTCTCGAGTGCGTGTCCCCAAAACGACAATGGTAGTGAACTTCGACTCATAATTGATCGTACCATGTCAAGCAGTGTACGATTCCTCCTTTCTGATACACCATTCATCTGAGGTATATACGGAGGTGTGAGTTGTGAAACAATCCCACATCCCTTCAAATGATCGTCGAATTCCTGACTCAGATACTCGCCACCTCGATCCGATCGAAACAACTTATCTTCTTGTCCAGCTGATTTTGTACCTCATTCTGAAACTGTTTGAACTTGTCAAAACTTTCAGATTTAAGTCTCATGAGGTAGACATAACCGAACCTACTGAAGTCGTCAGTAAAGGTTATGAAATACCGGTATGCTCCTCTAGCCTCTGGAGTAAAAGGTCCGCACACATCTGTGTGTATAATCCCTAATAACTCGCTGGCCCTTTCATTCTCACTGTTGAAAGGCTGCTTTGTCATTTTACCAGACAAACAAGATTCGCAAACATCATATGACTCCAAGTCAAATGGTTCTAGAATTCCGTCATCTTGGAGCTTCTCTATGCGTTTCTCGTTTATGTGTCCTAAACGACAATGCCAGAGGTAAGTTTGATTCAAGTTACTCTTGGATCTTTTACTTATATGATAGATGTCATTATTATCTAAATTTAGCGTATATAGACCGTTTTCTGGAGTAGCTTTGAAAAAGAAAACATCATTTTTAAAACATGAAATAGCCTTTTAATAAAAAACATAAGCAAATCCACAGTCTATTAGCAAATTGAACGAGATAACATTTTTAATTAGTCTTGGAACATAATAACAAGGTTCTAGTTCTAAGACCATGCCCAAGGGCAAACTAAGACAATATGTCCCTACAGCTTCAGCACCAACCATGGAGCCTTCGCCTACCCGCAGGTCCATATCTCCTTGTCTCAGTTTCTTACTTCTCTTGAATCCCTGCAAATGATTGCATATGTGATGACCACATCCGGTATCCAATACCCATGATTCATAAGAAGTAATAAGACAATCTATCATAAAGATACCTGTATCATTGGGCGAACCAATGCCCAGCTGATCTATGTCGAGTGAGTGCTCGCATGAATCCTTGCTACCACAGTCTGGGCAAAAAATTTCTCCAAGTTCTTCCAGCCAGTCATCCTCCTGCATAGGGTCCACAACTGGTGACTCTAGCTGCTTCGGGTTTAACTCGTCGCTAATGCACATGAGGATTTCGTGCAACCCTGCGACAGTCATCTCAAAATCACCGAGGACATACATTACTCTTTTCTGGTAATAGTCCGACAAGGAACCGAACAAGAGCGTAACTAGCTCATGTGGTTTTGATTTTGACCCCAAGCTCTCATAGCAATCCAAGAGCCTTCTCATATTAATGAGATGATCGCTAATAGGCTGACTTTCTTTCATCTTGGCTGAAAGGATTTCCCTCATCAGTAGCATACCACATATCCGTTCACTAAACTTGAACTTCTGCTCCAATCCTTGAACAACCTCATAAGACGACTTCTTACGGAGATCATCCGTAAACTCGGATGATGCTGTGAGAATGAGAATCGACATGACGTCAGACTCGTCATCCAGATACTGATACTAAGTGTCATACTCACTATCCTAGGCATCTACTCCTGGTCGTTCTGGAGGCAATGTCTCAATAATGTGAAGCTTTCCCTGTGCATCCAAAACGTTTTTCAGATGCAGCTTCCAAACAGCAAAGTTTGGACCTGAAAGCTTCCACTTGCCAGTGATGAGACTTAGAGACTCTCTTGGTGAATAAAACGGAATAACAGATATATAAGACATCTACAAAAAAAGAAAAGATAAAACCGATTCAGTATTGATTACATCTTATAATAATTATTACCTTTTAAACAATAAATTATTAGACTAGGATCCATATTTCACATTTCCCGATGCAAGGTTTGGGCACTTCCCACCGGGACAATGCTATTTCTGGTAGGTAAAAACTATATCAATCGTATCCTAACTGGACACGACTCCTAGATCCGCGGGACATCGGTTACAAGAACCGTGCATGTTTAGTCCCTCTAGTGCATTTTGGACCGGGACTCCCGATTATCACAAAAATAGATCGTACCACCTAAGACAGCATGAATTCTGGCCGGGACTCCCGATTATCGCAGAACCTTTCATGCCCCTTCTCGTAATGATTTCAACCCGGATGCCCAAGGTTTGGGCACTTCCGACACCCGAGTACCGTTTAACTGCAAGGGTGTACCATTAGGTGGGTAGCACACTGATATAAGATTTTTCTAAAAAGGATTTCCAAGTTTTTAACGAGAAAAACTTTAATGCCAGTTTTCTTTTAAAACATCTGTTTCAATAATTAACTATTATTAAAACCCTTGTTTTATTTCATCGTGTTAATCACAACCACGCACATATAAAATATGTAAAGAAATAAAACAACCACAAACATCTATGCCTTAGCCTTGCCCTTAACTATTGTCGGTTTCGTGAGCCACACGAAAAACCCGACGGTCAAAACCTAAGTGGAAAAAACACAACACACATGACATGGCATTCTGAAGCTCCCACTGGCTCCAGCATTCAATCTTCCTTCCTGCTCCTTGCTCCTTGCATCTTGGTCCAGATATGTATATATATTCTAAAAAAAACTATTCTATTCTATTTTCTAAAAAAAACTAGAAAAATAAAAGTACAAGATAATCAAAGGCACGCAGGCCCGCTAATCTAAAACTTTTACAAGATAGAATAGGGGTTGTAAGTGGCACGCAGGCCTCCCCACACCATAGAATAATAAATCCAAAACAACCACAAGTGCAAGAATTTAAACAATCCACAAGGTCTAGGGCTCGGCTATGACATCCCAAACATGTACTAAACTAATACATGAAAGTAAAACAACAGATTTCTAATTATTCAACTTGATGAAAAAATTACTGATTTTAACAACCTGTTAAAACCCCTATATTGTTTTTCCTTTATTTGCAATAAATATATATTTCAAGTTTTATACTTTGATAATTAATCAAAAACTCAAAATAATATTTAAACCTTAAATTAAAATAACAACTGTATTTCAATTTAATATTGATCACAAAATATCTGAACCGCGAGCTGGGCCAAATATTTAAATTGGGTAATTGATTGGAAACGGACCGAGAAACAAAAACTGGGCCGAGGCCCAAAACAACCTTTAGCGCCGCTAACCCTGCCGCTAAGCCCTAACTGGGCCGCAGGCTTTCTGGGCCGTGGTTGTCTGGGTCGAGGCCCACCACAAAAATTAGCGCCGCTAACTGCGGTACTTTCGCGCCGCTAACTGCGTCGCGATCACGCCGCTAAACCTGTTCCACGGTCGACCGCCGTAAAAACCGCCGCCGATCACAGCCGGCTTGCCTGAGGCCGCCGCTGATGATGGTGGTATCGGTTTTCGCAAATAACAACAATAAAACCAGATTTAATTTTTAAAAATTAAATCTAACAATCTTTTATCAAAAGTTTATCCAATAAAAATCATAACTTGACTTTTATTATTCTGGATAATTAAAAAACCTTTTTCATCAGAATAAAAAAGAAACCTACCTAGTCTCCTACGAGGTTAGAAGTGGCTCTGATACCACTGAAGGGTTTTGAAGGGTATGAAAACATATAATAACATGCACAGCGGAATAAAACCCCCTCCAGTGATCTCATCTAACTCGTACAAAAACTAAAAGAGGAAGAGGGTTAGAAAGTTATACCTTTATTGTAAACCAAAACTTTCTTAATGCCTCTAGACAGCTGCAGGTTATCCACCGCTACTGCACCACCTCGAACTGGCTGCTAGACCACCTAAGGATTAAACCTCGGATCAAATAACCGTGACCCGCGTGTGTGTGTACCGTCGCCGCCGACCACCGTCGCTCCGTGGTTGGTCCTCGGCTTTAGCGCCGCCGTCGATCTCCAAGAGAAGAGAGAGAGAGAGAGCCGCCGGCGATGGAGAGAGAGGGAGAGAGGATTAGGGATAATCTTTTCTATTATGATTAACTTATGTGATTAATGAGAGGTAAATAAGGTTTATATAATAAACCCTTATTAGGCCCCAAGCCCGTTTAATTAAAGCCCAGCTTTAATTAAACTATTAATCAATTACAGAATATACCCTCGACCTTTCTAATTAATAACTATTAATTAATTGGTCTCGTTAATATTTAAACTAAATATTAACTTCTCTTTTAAATAATAAATAACTTTTATTATTTCTCTCTTTCTCAATAATTAATTAAACTATTAATTATTGTGATACACAAACAGGTAAAATGCAACAGGTTCTATTTGGGTGTGCAGCGGTGTGATCCTTTAGTGTCACATAGTATTGGACACGATAGTACATGTTATCTATCTCTGCACATAATCTAACATATTAGAGGAATCATCGATGAAAGTGTTACTTACTTACAAAGATCGACCGTATAGCCTTCTACTTATAGAGTGATGGGTGCTATTGTCATATCTTTTTTTTGTCTATCCATATCATTGTTTTGGTTGAACTAAATGTAATTATCCAATTATATAGTTTATCCCACATAAAAATGACTCAATCTCGGATGAATACAATAACTTCCACTAACATTCTCTCAACGTATCTTTGATCTACCTACTTATATAAGGATAACATAGAGTTTTGTAGCTACAAATTTTGAACAATCACTTTAAAGATTCCTTAATCTTTTATTCTTTTAGCTAAGTAATTGTTGTTATATGGAAAAAATGACATACCCTTTATCCAATGTTTTAAAAACCGGTTTTTCAGTTAACCCCGTCTCCTCACGGGGTCATGTGTCAACCGGTTCGATCGTCAGGTCAACCTGGTTTATAGTTTTTTTATTTTTTATTTTATATACATATATATATGTGTGTATACATATATATAAACTACAAAAAATAAAAAATAAAACATAAACTTACAAAGATCGACGAAATGTTTATGAGTTATGTCACTAAAAAAAAAGAAAATTCAAACAACAATTGTCATACAATCACAATTGAAGCAAATTTAATATTTTAAGACATTGGAGTATTGTACTCATCAAACTTACTACACTTAATATATAGAAAGGTCGTTTAAGATTAAAAATATTTTTTTTCTTAAATTTTTTTTAGGTAACCGGGTTAGTCCGGGTCAATATACACCGGTTCAACTAGTTCAACCACTAACCCGGCCAGGTCACTCCGGGCCGAAAACCGGTTCGACCGGCCGGGTCAACCCGGGTCTTAAAACCTTGCCTTTATCCTAATTATATATTTTACTGTGAGTAATATATAAATCAATCTCAACCATTGAATATAATAAGAACTGAATCTCAATCACATTAAATAGAACAAGAATTAGTCAATGCCAAGTTTGTTTCTAATTCACACGTTCTAAAAACAATGCTCACGTTCTAATAAAGTCATCCTGCTCTCAAACTAATCTTCCTATTATTATGCGAGATTGCAGAATCCTTTTATGCAAACCGTTTTCACTCCTGATAGGCTAAATTTCTGCATATTTTAAAAAATCAGGAAAAACAATAGTAAGTATTCTGCACGATTACAATAGTGATTCTCACGTTTTAAGACCACATGTTGTGGTCGACTCGCTACCATCGGGTAGCAGAAGGAACACCAAAACGGAAGATCGGGTGAGGGTAGCGAGTAAAGGCTTTGGGTAGCTGGACTCGGCGAGGCAAACGAGAAATCCACCCCCACCCCCCTCCAACGTCTATTTTTATAATTTTTACCGTTACTTTTTTTTAATTAACAATTTTTTACCAATAAATATTACCACTTCAACATTTTTTAAATCACACAACTCCTCCCTTCTACTTCTACTCATTCTTTCATATACAAATATATTAATATATTTTTTTTCATCTACAAAGAATATGGATTCAAACGAAGTTCCTACTTCACCATCAATATTTTTATTCCGTATATATTATTATTATTATTATTATTACTATTACTATTAATATTATTATTATTATTGTTATTATTATTATTATTATTTCGTATATATTATTATTATTATTAGAATTATTATTATTACTATTACTAATATAATATTATTGTCCTTTGTAAATAACTTTTGGTTACGCGTCTTGACGTGTTTCCAAAAAATACTTGGCAAACCCAATAGCTACCGCAACGTACACCAAATAAATGCCAAGTACAAAGACATAATACGAAGGTGTCAAAGTTTGCGGGGATCTACAACAACCTCTACAATAGGTAGCGGTACCACCGACGCCAATATTCTAACTATCACGCTCAACCATTACCGTGAGGATAATCTCGGTGTTGCGTTTGGTCATCAAAGTTGTTGGGAAATTCTTAGGAATTCTCCCAAATGGCACCAAGTTCCACACATTGATGCCACCCCTTCTCCTTCCAAACGAACCAAAACCTCGTCATCCCATACGAACCAAGTTCCAAACACGACCTCCTCCGACGCACACGTCCATATAAACTTGAACGAGGACGATGATGAGGATGAGGAAGAACATGTTAACCCAACCGAACCTCGACGACCCGTGGGTAGGGATCGGGGTAAGCGGACACTGATGTGACATTGGGTAAGGGAAAATTACAGGTAATCCACAACGCATAGCCTAATGCAATTATACCTCCTAATATAACTAATTTGCTATTATTCTACCACTTTAAAAAGATAATGAATCAGTCAAACTTCAACTTTGGTTTCCCCACCTTTCAAATTTGACACAAGCTTTAATTTCTCCCAAGTTCCAACTTAGCAGATCACAAGACTTTAAAAATAAAGAAGATAAAAAGATGAAAGGTTAGTACAACTCTTTTGGTAACCAAAATTCCAGCGGTATTCATTCTTTTGAACAAAAAAAAATGCAAAACAGTTCTTAAAATACATATTTACTTCTTTGTTTGTTCTAATTTTTCATTGAAGTTTGTATAATGTTTTGCTGATAGAAATAATAATAATAGATTTTTTAAACACAACTGCAAAGGTTATAATGTCACCGTTTAGGGAAGCGAGGGAAGCAAGATAAGCACCATCATTTTATTGAATCTATGCATCCATCAATTATTCCCATTCATTAAAATAAACATATTCATGTTACAACCATAAATAATTAAATACAATGAGTATTACATAGTATATATAACTTCTGTCATTCTATAAACCAGAAAAGCAAGAAGGCTGTTGATTTAACTATGACAAACAAAAGATACTTAACCTTTTAGATCAAACTAGGTTCAAAACCATGTGCCACCGACAACTAATTAACAAATTTTATTCTCTATAAAAATATTAAACCGTTACATATTAAGATGATTATATAATTTGTATCACCAAACTAATTTTGATAAATTAAAATAGATATGCTCTTTAACAAGATCAAAATTATTTTTAATACACGATTGTTACTATTTAGATTATATATAAGTATACGCTTTTTGAAAAATGTATTGATAATAATTTTTACCCGGTGAATTTGAATATTAAGGTGTCACTCATCTTTGTATGTCAATGACATAAGATAGATTATTTTAAAAAAAATTAATTTTATTTTTAGTGAATATTTTCATTACGATATCAAATATTGAGATCATTTCCGAACAAATGATATTGGATGTGGGCAAAAATGAAATACTGGATGTTATTTTAGGAACTTCGTTAGTCGACATTAAACTTTATTAAACTTTTTATTTCTTATATGATAGTAACTACAATTTTCACTTTGTTCATGATATTAAGGATCAAATTTATTTTTTCTTTTTATTCGTAGCTATATGTTATAATATAACCTTTATTTATATATCTTTTAGAAGTCCATGTATAAAAGAATAAAAAGTTACGTATAATTTTTTTTTTTTACATTTATCCGGGCTCCACACGGGTATTAAACTAGTTTTCACAAGTGAACCGCGGTCCAACAATTAAAATGGAAAATACTATCATATTTGCGTAAACATGTAGACCATAACACAAAAACTTTAACCACGCCATTCTCTAACTTATACATAAAATGATCTTATAAAAAAATTAGAAGTTTATTTACAAAGCTATACACTCAGGAAAATATCATCAATTTAAACCAAAAGTAAATTAACCATTATAGCTTTGTCTTCTTTTGCATAGTGCAACATAATCTAAAATATATACTGATCTCCATATTGGTCAATCGGGTCAAACACGTTAAAACTACTCCAGAGCCTGATTTATCATGCAAGACATGAGTCATGTCAATCTCCATATATATTATATTATTATCAACATAAGGTCTCTGCAAATGAGAAAATCAAAAACAATTTGCCTAAAAATTAATGTAAACATCAATCAGTATGCTTAAATAGTTAATCACACATCAACACACACTTTCATATTCTTTTAGAAGAAATGAATTTGGAGAGTTAGACTAAAAGCTTACTCAATTAAAGCCATAAAAAATTACGTACTTCCTTGTTATCAGTAAATGAAACATATATAATTTTACTGACATAACTCATAATCATTTCGTCGAACACGTGACGTTCAAAACCCAAAGAACATGATTCCATTCGAGAAGCACGAGAGAAAGAAGTTGTTTGTTGTTGTCCATATAAATATTAAAGGGAAGTAATGTATATTCAAGCAACACTTGTATGACCACGAGATGAAATCAGGTTTGAGTAAAAATTGTTCTGTTATTTTTATTTGAAGTCTAACTGCTAAAAATGCAGGGTGAAAGACTATAAACCCGAAAAATCCGGAGTTTCTTGAAGGACACATGCCAATCAAAGAGGGAGGTAATAAGATATAGAGTACTACTTACGATAAATTTGAACAAAATTAAACTTGTTTATACATTTCTATGGTTACACACTGCATTGAACAGTCATCATACGTTACATTTGAACATTGAAAGAAACAGGTCATCAAATGTTAAGGGAGAACATTATTGAACTATGTCACCATCCAATGACACTAATACTTAGTTAGGTAAGGTTGAAAAAGTCTCCCAGTTTTTATTGCGACTCTTTTTAACTATTTGTATTATACCAATCTACCCAATTCAGGCTGCCGATTTTTATGCAATGCCCACAGTTTCTTCCTCGATTTAATAGATTTGTTCTGAACACCCTTTTTAATTTTACGCACAGTCTTTGACTTTTGTTCTGAACACCCTTTTTAATTCATTTCCTGTTTCTTAGCCCACAACGCAGATGATATAAAAAACTTGGATAAGGAGTGAGACAAAGTGAAGAAACTCGGACCTTATCGCTATTCCGAGTAGCTTACTTATGGGAATAATGTTGGGCACTCTGCGATATGATGAGCAAGGTTGACTGCAGCAGGTGAAGTTGGTGCCTCAGCAATGGTGATGTTGTTGAAATAGAAAGCAGCCAAATTATCAACTGCTGATGCAGCCTGGCATATGACATTTCAAATTTACATGAGTGAAGGAATAATTTAAAATTAACATTAGTGATCCATGAAAAAAGCAAACATTGAACTTATTAGTCATCAGTGAAAGAATACAAGAACTATTAAAGGGTTTTAAGGTTTAAAGGTTGGAACAAAGTAGGTTGATATCTCACTCTCAACATCATGTATGATAACATACGGTGAACAAAAGCTTAAAAACAATATAACATTTTTGTAATAAATACCCGAGTTGAGATGCTTGTATCAAGGCCTTTTAATCCAGATTCTAACGAGCTAACTATATATATGCATGAAAGTGTTCATATCCAGGTTCAACATGTAAACAATATAAATTAGCAGTAGATTAGTTAATTAAGGATTTAATTCATGTGCAACAAAAAAATCAAAATACCTTTCTGTAAGCCAAATATCTGCCAAATGAACACAAAGGGTCATCTTTAGAGCAATGTCAAGTGCATAAGCAAGAGCTCTATCTCCATACAATTAAAATACACCAAAATTTACATAATTTCCAGCAAGGGATGTCATTATCATAAAGACAATGCTGTTAGTTAATTTTAAAAAGAACACAATCGTTGCAAAATACAGAAAATTTGAATGTGTAAACTACATGGTATGTTATTTACCCCTTGAAAGAACAATCAATGCAATCATATCCCCTTGTATTTGAAGGCATAGATATCTGCAACATTAGGTATTGTTACGATCCATATGCCACAAGGAGTTTGCTAACTTCTCGGAAAAGAAGCGGCGAGCCTTGTTGTATTCAAATTCAGCCATAAGCTTCAATAATGGGGTGGTGGCCTGCAAAATTAGATATTTTGGAGCATAGTTTTGTCTCCGTCAAATTTTACAATTACAAAGGCAGATTAATGAGTGTAAACGGAAGAAGGTAAAGATGACAACTTATGTTTTCTATATACAAACATGTGTATATTCACACACACATACAAAATGATAGAATTTAGGCCTAAATGGACAATTAGCATTGCCACATCAGTCTATACCTGTAACGCCCCAAAGTTAAAAGTTTCTTAATTTAAATTTCAAGTGTTAATTGATTAACAAGTTGCCATTTGTGTTTATGTGTAGTTTGTGCTTATTAGTAATTGAGGGACTTAAAGTGTCAAGTTCTGAAAGTTATAAGTACAAGGGCCTTTTGTGTCAATATGTGATAGTAATAGGTATAGATGAGTCTTCTTTGACTCATTTGTAGTCAACACTCCACGAAACCAAAACACATATACGATACACACTTCATCACTTGATTTGCTGATTTCAATTCTAAAGTAAGGATTTACACTTGCAAATCGATCAGATAGTGATTCAGAAGCTAGAGGTATGTGTTTTTCATGATTTAAAGTGAGTCTTAGGTCAAGAAATGGGTTCATGAGTCGAATCCTTGTTTATGGCTTGATTCATGTGTTTTGGTGTTGTTTTTATCAATTTACATGTTAGAAAGTTAGTAATGATGTTATATAACTCATTTGTATATTTGAATCCGAGTTTAATCGAGTATTGGGTAAGAAGAGTTGAATTCGGGTGCTGTTCTCGAACAGAGCAGTTCAGTCTGCTGTACCGACTGTTCCTACGGCCGCAGGGATATTTCCCTACGGGCGTTGGGAGGTTTGGAGTGTTTTTGGAGTTTTGGCTCCTACGGCCGCAGGAAGTGTTTCCTACGGGCGTAGGAAGCTTTTGAGGAAGTTTTGCGTATTTGTCCCCTACGGGCGCAGGGTGAATTCCTTACGGCCGTAGAATGGGCAAGGATCAGGTCAAACTGCTTGTTGTTTAATGTTAATTTTAAGATGCCAAGAGCGTATAGAAGTTAATGTAGCACATGTTTATTGCTTGTAGGCAATAGGAGACTGACGTTTCTGTGAGAAGAGTATATTTGCTTAGCTGCTGTTAAGGTGAGTGTACTTACCTTTAATCAGATTAGCATATGTATGTGCATTAAGTGAACAATATATCAATCGTATGTCTGATATGTGATTTGATTAAGTGAGGTTCAGTAACACTATGTTGTAGTAATTATTATGATCAGTACGCAAATATGCACAAGGTGAACAGTATGATATCGGTGTTATGATATGTTTGTGTAATTTAAGATTATTGTGTTAAAGGTACAGTAGCACTCAGTTATAGCATTACAGAGAGAGATGTGGTATATTGAGATCCTTATACCCAAGCAAATTGTCAGCGGTTTGATTACACCAAGGTGTAGTTCTACCCCTGGACCAGTTAACAGTTTGAACAGTTTTGCAGGTGTTCAGCTTGGATGTGAGATATCCTGAAAAGAGTTCAATCAAGCTTTATATGTTAATATTCAGTTCAGTTAGTATGCTCACTAAGCGAAAGCTTACGTTTTAGTATGTTGTGTTTGCAGGTAATCAGTTTCCAGCAAGGGTAAGGCCCCAGTGATTTGCAGAGTTGGATAGCTCCAAGTTTTTTAAACAGAGGTCTTTTAACACTACTTTTGTGAGACTGTTAGCACTAAAGTGTTGAAAGCTTGTTTCCGCAAACCCTGTTCTTTTAAAAGGGCTAATTTTAAGTAATAAAATTTTAAAAGCTATTTTAGAAAAGTGGTGTTACAACTTGGTATCAGAGCTAAGGTTTAAGAGATTTGGGCACACATGAGTGTGATGTCTGAACTTAAACCGTGGTTTTGAGGTCAGGAGGAGCTATCCCTGGGGCAGTAGTCTTGGTGAGCATACGGTTAGTAGAAGTTTATGATTTGTTATCAGTTTTATAGATCGAGCATGAGTAACAATGTTTTGCATGTGTAATAGTTATGTGGCTAATTATTAAATGATATCAGAGAAAAGAAGAACATTTAACAGATATAATTGGTTATGCCATATACGTGACCTAAGCTTGTAAATCGGGGTATCCCATGACGGTATTAAGAACGATTGTGTATAATATGTTCCTCACAACGCCTGGCCAGTGTATGCAAATATCATGTGATATGCAGTTGAGCTTAAGATTGCCATGTCAGTACCTTGTGAATCAAGTGAGGGGTGATACGTGATAGTACAGTATGCGTGAATAAGACAAGAACAGAATATGAGATATATGTAGTATTAATAATATTACATACCTTATTATGAGAAACAGAGAAAGTTGTTTAGTAGTATATGTTAAAGATACCTGATTATTAGTTTATAGTATGCAGTAAGCTGATACGAGTTAGATAAAGCAGCCTGAGGCTAGTATACATTAGAAGACCAGAAATACCTATTTTCCAGATGCAATTCTTATTTTTAAACCAGTAGACCTATGAGTAACCCTTTAGAGGGAGTTGTTACAGAGGGATTGCAAGATCTCGAGATCAGTTTAGTAAAGGGGATAACAGTAATAGAGTATAGTGAAGTCCTATATGTAAACGTTCCAGATATTATCAACTAAGTGGTTGAGTAAGTTTTAGAAGGAAAAGAAAGTTATGTTATCACAGTACGTGGATACAGCAGTATAGGTTACGGTTAAAGCATTAGTAAGAGTTAAATCTAAGAAAGAACCCGTTGCAGGAGTAGATGTGTAAAGATTGTTCAGTATGCGAGCTTCCTCTTCGGAGGGAAGATTTTAGATCCAGTTATGAGTATTGATGATTAATAGCGACGGAATGAGATTTTCTGTAGTAGGGGGTGTCTGCCAGGGAGAAAAGTTAGGTACGCGTTGAACTTGTTATATGAGACAGTGAAAGACTGGTGGACCATGTTGTTGTAGAGAAAGTTAGAAGCACATATTGAGACTGACATGACCTTAGTTTAAAGAATTGTTTAGAGTATAACCGTACTAGAAGCTTGTGTAGATCAGATCACAAAAGAATTTTGAGTTTGATTACATCAACTAGAAATTTTTAAGAATATGTAGATTTGTTCAGAGTAAGTTGGTATAGAAGTTTTGTAAATACAGTAGTATAGTTTGATGTTAGAAATGATATGGGTGAAGTTTAGCAACAGTCACTTGTAATGAACTGGGCGAGATGATAAGTCTTATACGGAAGAAAGAAAAGTAGTTAAGAGAGCAGAGAATAGTGAATGCAAAGAGAAAGATTAAGCCGGTAATAGTGTTAAGTAATAAGCCGACGTTTGTACTACAGCATAGAGGGTTAGGTCCCCCACTCAGATATACGAAGTGTGAAAAGTAGAAGCATGTGATCAAGGTTTGCGATCGTTTACCCTAAGTGTATTATTAGGTTTTTAGTTTAGACATTATTGTCCTAAGTTATTAGTGACAGATAGTAAGTCAGTTAACTTTTAGCTTAGCTTTGTTATAACAAGGATTAATACTAGAAAAGCATGTGTGACCTGGTCAAAAGATAGAATGTGCCAGTTTATGGTTAAAGAAATAAAGATTGAACCTATTATGATAACAGACAGACGCAATAGTTGAGATTACTATTCTGAATAGTAAGTGTAAGTAAAAAGTAATAGAGGTAGAAACTGATCAATTTCAATTGAACATGTGTTCGCGATGAAAGAATTTTGAACAGTTATTAGTATTGATTAATTGAGTTAATAGCAAGTTCAAGTACTCGGAGATCAGAGAGCAATGCGGGCTTAGACCCCAAGTGGGGAAGAACTATTGGACAGAGGTAATAGTAAGAGAGTCAATGTTCCAGTTGCTTGTCAGCAAAATGAGAAAGTACTTGATGCTTAATTGTATAACTTATCTAGCTTATGTGGAAGAGTGAAGTATGAAAAGACAGTCATAGTAGATTTAATAGATACCACCAGTGGTGACTACTCAGATGTATTTCCCAAAAGAATTACCAGTAATTCTAGAATTTTGATAAGTAGAACTTAGTATTAGTATAATATCAGGAATAGAACCAAGGAGTTAAAGTATTGTACAGATTGGCCCCAGAGAAGTAAGAATTGATAATTCAACAGTAATAGTTAACAGATAAGGGTTTTGTCCGATCCATTAGTTCATAGTGGGGCACATTAAAATAGGTAGTCTTAAAGAAAAATAGCTAGTCAGAATGTGTATAGATTATAGATGACACTATAAGGTGACAAACAAGAACCAGTACCCAGTTTAAGAAGTAGATAATCGGTTGGATTAGTTTCAGAGTGTAGAATGGTTTTCAGGGATAGAGTTGTGGTCAGAGTACCATCAGATGAAAGTCAGAGAGCAGGATAGAATCAAAGAAGTTCTCAGAATATGACTCCCCACAAGTATGAAGCGATTATTCGACTTAGGTTTTGAAACTAGTAGTAGTTGGAAAGTTAATTTAGAAAAAAAATACTTTTAGCGTCAAGTCAGCTACCCTAAAGATACAAATACCTCAAGTAAGAATGTTAGACATCACTTCGATACTCCACCAAGTTGAAGTAGTACGGAGCAAAGTAGTTAGAGAGGGTGATCAGAAGAAATAGTCTATTTAAAGATTGAGGTCCAAATTTTTCAAGAGATATGAGCAGGAATTACTAATACCCAGGAATAAAATGTGATTTAGCAAAGAAGGTTGACAACTGTTTGACTGGTCTACATGTTAGAGCAGAATATCAGAACTTTTATGAAAAGTAGCAGTTAGATATAAAATGACAGTATGATGATTTAGATAGAGATACTCGATTATTTTAAGTTCTAGAGTAAATTTTAGAAAGGTATGAGAACTAAGTTATATCTTAGCACTATATTCCACCCTTGTGAGGGTGGGCAGAGTAAGAGGAATATATCAACACAGAGAGATATGCTCAGAGCATGTATTATTGATTTTAGTGGCAGTTGAGATACGTATATACGATAATAGAGTTCCAGTATAATCACAGTTACGTTTGAGTAGTAGCATATCTAGTACCGGATGATGTAAAGATAGTACCACAATTATGTGAGCGGCGTAGAGTTGCTCAAGATAAACAGAACAATTATGTGATAAGAAAGAACTATTAGTAGAACTTCAAATTGGGAGCTATGTGTTATTAAAAGTATCATCGTGGATATGGGTGAACAGATTCAGAAAGAAAGATAAACTAGGATAGTAGTTTAGTGATCCTTTGAGGATTATCTCAAGGATAGAGAGAGTAATGTATATGCCAGAATTTATAGTAAAGATGTCTTAGATAGTATAACATGTATAACTACCAGACATGGTATGTTAGAAAAAGTAAGATCTTAATTGTTAGGGTGTGGTTAGTCAGGAAGAGAGAACTAAGTAGATAATTTAATGTAAAGATAGTACAATGGATATAGGAGAAGCTTAAGGCTACACAGGATAAACAGACCAGTTACGTACAAAAGAAGAGATTGTTATAAAAGATCCAGATTGGAGACTACGTGTAGTTGAAAGCGTCATTGTAAATGTGGCTTATCAGATTTAGAAATAAAGGTAAGTTAGGGCCTCGGTTTATAGGTCCTTTCGAGAATGCTGCGAGGTAGGGAAAGTAGCGTATAGACTGGAATTTTTAGATGAAGTGATTCAGATTCGTGATACCTGTCATGTATCCTACTTTCATAAGAGTCCAACTGATGTTTTAATAGTTTTCCCTCTGTAAGACGGGGCAAAAGATAAGAAGTTTAGTTATATAGCAAAGTTAGTGGCTTTAGTAGAAAGAAAAGTTAAGGCTTTATGTAACAAACAGTTGAAATTGGTAAAGATACAATAGAAGCACAAGGAAGAGTTCAGATTACACTTAGGTGTAAGTATGCTATGTTATATGTGGGGTACTTGATTTATGTTCAGTATATAGTAAACCTTCTACTTTAGTAGCAGGTAGATGTGTGATGTAAGACTATCTTCAGTGCACTGGGATAGCATTAAGAGTTCAGGAGATGTAAGACTACCGCTAGTGTGCTACGGTAGCATTCAATTTGATTTGAAGAACAGTTAGTTGTTCAGTAGATTTCGGAGACGAAATCGTCCCAAGTAGGGAAGAGTTGTAATGCCCCAAAGTTAAAAGTTTCTTAATTTAAATGTCAAGTGTTAATTGATTAACAAGTTGCCATTTGTGTTTATGTGTAGTTTGTGCTTATTAGTAATTGAGGGACTTAAAGTGTCAAGTTCTGAAAGTTATAAGTACAAGGGCCTTTTGTGTCAATATGTGATAGTAATAGGTATAGATGAGTCTTCTTTGACTCATTTGTAGTCAACACTCCACGAAACCAAAACACATATACGATACACACTTCATCACTTGATTTGCTGATTTCAATTCTAAAGTAAGGATTTACACTTGCAAATCGATCAGATAGTGATTCAGAAGCTAGAGGTATGTGTTTTTCATGATTTAAAGTGAGTCTTAGGTCAAGAAATGGGTTCATGAGTCGAATCCTTGTTTATGGCTTGATTCATGTGTTTTGGTGTTGTTTTTATCAATTTACATGTTAGAAAGTTAGTAATGATGTTATATAACTCATTTGTATGTTTGAATCCGAGTTTAATCGAGTATTGGGTAAGAAGAGTTGAATTCGGGTGCTGTTCTCGAACAGAGCAGTTCAGTCTGCTGTACCGACTGTTCCTACGGCCGCAGGTATATTTCCCTACGGGCGTAGGGAGGTTTGGAGTGTTTTTGGAGTTTTGGCTCCTACGGCCGCAGGAAGTGTTTCCTACGGGCGTAGGAAGCTTTTGAGGAAGTTTTGCGTATTTGTCCCCTACGGGCGCAGGGTGAATTCCTTACGGCCGTAGAATGGGCAAGGATCAGGTCAAACTGCTTGTTGTTTAATGTTAATTTTAAGATGCCAAGAGCGTATAGAAGTTAATGTAGCACATGTTTATTGCTTGTAGGCAATAGGAGACTGACGTTTCTGTGAGAAGAGTATATTTGCTTAGCTGCTGTTAAGGTGAGTGTACTTACCTTTAATCAGATTAGCATATGTATGTGCATTAAGTGAACAATATATCAATCGTATGTCTGATATGTGATTTGATTAAGTGAGGTTCAGTAACACTATGTTGTAGTAATTATTATGATCAGTATGCAAATATGCACAAGGTGAACAGTATGATATCGGTGTTATGATATGTTTGTGTAATTTAAGATTATTGTTTAAAGGTACAGTAACACTCAGTTATAGCATTACAGAGAGAGATGGGGTATATTGAGATTCTTATACCCAAGCAAATTGTCAGCGGTTTGATTACACCGAGGTGTAGTTCTACCCCTGGACCAGTTAGCAGTTTGAATAGTTTTGCAGGTGTTCAGCTTGGATGTGAGACATCCTGAAAAGAGTTCAATCAAGCTTTCATGTTAATATTCAGTTCAGTGAGTATGCTCACTAAGCGAAAGCTTACGTTTTAGTATGTTGTGTTTGCAGGTAATCAGTTTCCAGCAAGGGTAAGGCCCCAGTGCTTTGCAGAGTTGGATAGTTCCAAGTTTTTAAACAGAGGTCTTTTAACACTACTTTTGTGAGACTGTTAGCACTAAAGTGTTGAAAGCTTGTTTCCGCAAACCCTGTTCTTTTAAAAAGGGCTAATTTTAAGTAATAGAATTTTAAAAGCTATTTTAGAAAAGTGGTGTTAAAATACCATTACTGAATTGTAGAGGATATAGATAGATTTTCATTCCATAAAGCAATTAAATAATCAAAAGTTTCTTGCACTAACCTCTCAAAGATAACATCTTAACCAACATTCAATAGCAATATATGTCAAGAAATCGCATAAGGAGCTTGTACATAGATGCAATGACAGATTGTACACGTTTCGAGTTACCTGCCACTCTTCGATTCCTTGCATATTCAGAATTCAACTGCTTGACAGCAATGACAGAGCCAGTTCCATTGAGCTTAGATCCAAGTTTTCTTCAATACAACCCTTATAAACCTTCCCAAAACTACCTTCACCTAAGATCGTGTCATTTCGAAACTTTTTTGTGGCCGATTGCATATCCAAAGTTTACAAGTAAAAATCAGAGCAGAAAGAAAAAGAAAAAGAAGGATAAAACTTAAAAGAAAAGGTTATGATTTCTAACCTGAGTTATAATGGCAGTACATGCCCCAGCAGAGCAACAAGAATCAAGTTGGCTTTTGTTCTAATTGACTTTGTACCATATTTTACCTGGTACAACCTTTTAAAGTAGCTATATCCATAAAAGTATACAAATTGTGCAATAAATGATTGCAAATTCTTGGTTCCAAGCCCTTGATACAATGATAGGATTTTCCCTGTCGATGCATCCAACAACACATCTGATAGATTCCTGCGGGACTCACACGAGAACTATATCAGATTCAAAAACTAGCTTATAGGTGATACCAACAAATAGCTTGAAATTATTTGGATATCTAAATATATGCTTCAAAGTTTAAAGTATCAGAATGGCGCATGAATATTTTTGGAAATTTGAGAATGACCCCAAATGCTATGGAACCCAAACTTCGTGTCAAAGACCGGCCAAAAGTCGGATAATTACAAGTCCATGCATTGGTGGAAAGAGGAGGTGAATAGAATAAAGTTGCATGCTGTCGGATTCGTGCAGCTAACTTTAAGGCGTTAGCGCCGTTATCGCGAACGAGTTAGCGACCGCTTGGTTGTTATCAAGATTAACCCCCGGCCTGCCAACCATCATTTAATTATTCTTTCTCACCCATACGTCATCGGCAGTGATCGATTGGCGTACGTGTATCGGTAAGTATACTCCAACAGTCCGGACACTGATTGGAAGACGATTGAGGTCAGCCGGGTAGGCTGGGTTCCCGGGGTCCTTTGAGGCCACGAAATGGGGGACTAACAGTACTCGAGTGTATACGCTTGGGTGTTGGTTCTGCAGGCCGCCATTCCTTGATGAGACGGGGTTCTTGGCTATCAGCTGGAACTAGTTACGAACGGGGTTATCGGTGCAAGCTGGAACTGGTTGAGTCGCGCCGAGTGGACTACTCTTCGCTCCGCCACTGGTACGGTTGGTTGTGGCTGATTCCCCGCCTACGGTTGTTGAGCGGGGCTAGCTACTCTGTGAGACATGACTCTTGCTGATAGGATAGACTTATGTGCTGTTCCTATATGTGATAGCCTGCTTATTGTTACTTATGTGTAATCTGTACTCACTAGCTAGTTGTAGTTAACATTGCACGATTTCCCTTTTTCGTAGGTTGATGCTAGTTTGCCTGGTGAGGCGGGCACAAATGGCAGTATTATTGTATATATCTTTTGGGGAATACATTTGTTGTACTATATGGATCCGATGGTCGGTTTTGTTGGTAACACTTGTCGTTTAGAAACTTGGCTAATTCTCTTATGTAATTAAACAACCAAGCCAGTAACAATACTTACTTTTGTAAATGGCGGTTTAATTCCGCTGCTTGATTTTGATCATTGTGTTTAAAAAGTTTAAATTAACCCTAATTTTAAGCTCGTGAGATGTGGCGTTACAAGTAGGTATCAGAGCCTAAGTTTGAGGAATTGAATACTTGTTGAAGTATTCAATCTCAAGCTCATGCCCGACCATCGTTAGGTATTCCAATTGGGGTAATTGGGGTTGAGTTGAGCATTATGTGACTGTTGTATGTGGTAGATTAACTGTAGTGTCAGTAAATGTCGAATAAATGGTGTACTAATTGTGATTTACGTGTGAATATTAAGTTGAGTAGAAATGGTTGAAGGTCGAGCAATGACAGAGGAGGCTCTCAAAGAAATGGAGGATGAGGCCTCTCGTACACATCCGGAAGTTGAGGACGAGTCTTCTCAGCATAACGCCGAGGCGCCAAGACATGATCTGTATCAGGCGGCGTATGTTAAACTTCTGTAGGAAGAGCTCCGATTGACGAGGGAGTTGTTGTTAGAAGCAGTCAAAGGAAAAAACAAAATAAATACTCGTATAAGAAGTTTATTTTGTGTCGACCTAAAGAATTCGAGGGTAGTAATAATCCCTTGGATGCGATTCGATGGCTTCGTGAGACTGTTCAGGTGTTCGAGTGTTGCGAATGTGAATCAGAATACCGTGTCAAGTACGCGGTAAGGATGTTAAAGGGGAACGCTTTGTTCTGGTGGGATACTGTGAAAGATACCGTGTGTAAAGAGGTGATTGCTAATCTGACTTGGGAGCAATTTTCAAAGAAAGTGACAAGGAAGTATTGTACAGATTATGACCTTGACAAGATAGAGAAAGAGTTTAACGGTCTTCATAAGGGAGACAAACCTGTGGATGATTTTTTGAACGCCTTTACCGATAAGGTGAGATTCATTCCTCACCTTGTTGCAGATGAGAGAGCTAAGATACGGAAGTTGGTGGCTATGCTACCGGTGGACTATCATCCACATGTTAGAGCTGCTGTTACTTTAGATCGAGCGTTTGAGATGGCTCGACAGATAGAGGGGGACCGTTTGCATGCGAGAGGTGACCAGACTGGCGAGGGTCATAAGCGGAAATTTCAACAGTATTATAAGACTGGTCCATCCAAAGGGCAATCTTCAACTGGTGGAATGCCTGATTCCTCGAAGAAGGCTAAGTTCGATGGTACGTGGTGCTCTCAGTGCCGCACATACCATAATGGAGAATGTTCCAAGGCCACTACCAGATGTTTCCGATGTTGTCAGAAAGGGCACTCGACTACAGAGTGCGAGTTCAAAGATAATGTCTGCTATAAGTGCCACAAGCCAAGGCACAATATTTCTATTTGTAGATCAAAGCCCGGTGCTTGAACTGGAGGATATGCCTCAGGGCAGAAGAAAGACAATGCTCCCCGTGCCAAAGGGCGGGCATTTCATATGACGCAGGAGGAGGCGAAGGGTGCTGGGTACTTTTCTTATTAACTCTACCCCATCATGTGTATTATTTGAGTCTCGAGCTACATATTCTTTTTTGTCTATATCTTTCTTTTCTAAACTGCAAATACATGTATCTGTATTATCTGAGCCACTCAGAGTAGAAACTGCCAGTGGTAAAGTAGTTCCAGTTGTTGATAATATCTCTCAAGAGGTTATTGATATCGACGGGAGTAGTTTTCCTGTTTCTCTCCTTCTTATGCCGATTGCGGGATTCGATGTTGTGATTGAGATAGATTGGCTTACTAAGCTAAATGTTGAGATTATTTGTTCCAAGAAGTTGATTAAAATCTCTCTACCCGATGGGTCATATGCTGTGGCTCGTGGTGAAAGACAAAAGTCGGATATTCTTGTTATTAACGTGTTGTTCGTGATATTCCGGTGGTGACCGATTATCTAGAGGTATTTCCTGACGAGCTACCCAGGTTACCACCAGTTAGAGATGTAGAATTTTGTATCGATCTTGTTCTGGGGGCTACCCTGTGGCTAAAGCTTCGTATCGTCTTGCTCCTTCCAAGGTTCGTGAGATGATGACGCAGATTCAGGAGTTGCTTTACAAAGGCTTTATTCGCTCGAGTTCTTCTCCTTGGGGTGCTACGGTTCTTTTTGTGAAAAAGAAAGATGAGATGATGCGAATGTGTATTGATTACTGGGAGCTGAACATGCGAACGGTAAAGAACAAATATCCACTTCCGCAGATAGACGAATTATTTGATCAGTTGCAGGGAGCGACGTGCTTCTCTAAGATTGATCTGCGATCTGGATACCATCAAGTGCTGGTTGCCTACGAAGACGTTCCAAAGACGGCTTTCTCACTCTTTATGGTCATTATGAGTTTTTGGTGATGCCATTCGGCTTAACCAATGCTCCTACTATTTGTTTGGACCTGATGAATCGGGTTTGTCGTCCTTTTCTTGATAAATTCGTGATTATGTTTATTGACGATATTCTCGTTTATTCTAAAACTGAAGCTGATCATGAGTCGCATCTGTGACAAGTCCTCGAAATCTTAAATGGGAAAAGCTTTAAGCTAAATTCTCGAAGTGTGAATTCTGGCTGCGAGAAGTGCATTTCCTCGGTCACGTGATCTGCAGGGATGGCGTGAAAGTGGATCCAGCGAAAGTTGAAACGGTTATGAATTGGGGAGTTCCTCGAACTCCTTCTAACGATCGAAGTTTTCTTGGCTTAGCTGGATATTATCGGTGGTTTATCCGCGACGTTTCTAAACTTGCAGGTCCCTTAACTAAACTCACTCGCAAAGATGTTGCATTTGTTTGGGCGGAAGCTAAAGAACAAGCGTTTCAGTCTCTGAAACGGCTATTGTGCGAGGCTCCAATTCTTTCTTTGCCGGAAGGATCTAAAAACTTCATTGTTTACTAGTGATGCTTCGTACTCTGGATTGGGGTGCGTTTTGATGCAGCGCGATAAAGTGATTGCCTATGCTTTGCAACAATTGAAACCTCATGAAGGTAACTATCCAACTCATGATCTTGAGTTGGCAGCTGTGGTTTTCGCGTTGAAAATTTTGGTGGCATTATCTTTACGACACCAAATGTGTGATCTGTACAGATCAGAAGAGCCTACAATATGTTTTCACGCAGAAAGAGCTCAATACGAGACAACGTAGATGGCTTGAGTTGATAAAATACTATAATTGTGAAATTCGCTACCATCCCGGTAAGGCCAACGTGGTGGTGGATGTTCTAAGTCTTAAAAGCTCTTCTTTAGATGCGAAGTTTATGAAGCTCACTATGGTTCGTGATATCATAGCTCGATTAAAGGACGCGCAACAAGTGGCGTTGCAAGATAAAAACCTGAAAGCCGAATTGATGAAAAAGTTGAAAGATCAACTTGTAAATGATACTCGTGATTGAAGACTTTTCAGTCTCGCGTATGGGTGCCGCTTCATGGTGGAATTCATGATCTGATATTGCAGGAAGCTCAAAAGTCTAGGTTGTCGGTTCATCCGGGCAGCACAAAGAAGTATCATGACTTGAAGGCGTTATACTGGTGGCCTACTTTGAAACGTGACAATTCTTCCTTGGTAGAGAAATGTCAAATTTGCGAGCAAGTTAAGACAGAACATCAGAAACTATACGGTAGTCTGCAACAACTTGAGATCCCAGAATGGAAGTGGGACCATGTTAAGATGGATATTGTGACAAAGTTTCCTAAGACGTTTAGAGGGCACGATACGATTTGGGTCAATGTTGACCGACCGAATAAAAGCGCTCATTTTCTTGCTACCAGTGAAACTGCTTCGTTGGAGCGGTTAGCACAGTTGTACATAAACGAAGTAGTGTCGTGCCATGGTTTGCCATGTTCGATCGTGTCTAATCGCGATTTGTGGTTTGCTTCAAATTTTTGGCAGAGTTTACAACGCAAGCTTGGCACTCGTGTTCATTTGAGCACGATGTACCATCCGCAGACAGATGGCCAGTCAAAAAGAACGATACAGACGCTAGAGGATATGCTTCGTGCATGTGTTCTCGATTCGGTGGTGCGTGGGATTCTCACCTGTCGTTGGTCAAGTTTGCTTATAATAACTCGTACAACTCTTGTATAGGGATGCCACCATATGAAATGCTTTACGGGAGGCATTGTCGTACTCCCACTTGTTGGTTAGATCCTGGTGAAAAGTAGTTTTCCGGACTTGAATTTGTGCATATTACAGTAGATAAAGTGAAGATTGCGCGGGAAAAGCTTAAAGCGGTCTGTGATAGACAGAAAGTGTATGCTGACCCCAAACGTAGACCAGTTGCATTCTAGGAGGGTGATCGGGTGTTCCTGAAAGTTTCTCCCTTGAAAGGTGTGATTCGTTTTGGTAGAAAGGGTAAGTTGAGTCCGCGTTACATAGGTCCGTTTCGGATCGTTCGCAAGGTTAACGATCAGACTGTTACCCTTGAGTTGCCACCCAGCTTTCTGGTATTCATAGCACATTTAACGTATGTTATCTGTGTAAATGTAAGGTGGAGGAGAACCAAATTCTGCCTCTACAAGGATTGAAGGTTGACGCTTCGAAACGCCTAGTTGAAGAACCTGTCGAAATACTTGGTTCCAAAACCAAGAAATTGCATAGAAAGATGATCAAACTGGTGTTAGTTAAATGGAAGCATAACCTGGGTTCGAATAAGACCTGGTTAACGGAGGATGATATGAAAGCTCGATACCCTCACTTGTTTGTCGACAATCAGATTCTGAGGACGGAATCTTCTTAAGGAGGTAGATTTGTAACACCCCAAAATGGGGCCTAGTTGTAAACGTTTGTACATGTAGCTTTATGGTTTGGACATTGACTCTAATTGGTGTTTTGTTGTTAAATGTAGTATGTTTGTTGCTAATTGGTGTGTTTTAAATGTGAACTAGTGTTAATTGTGGATAAAAATGTGGTTTAGTAGAAATTGTCGTAAGTAGATAAATTCGGTAAAATATCGAACGGTTTTAAATAATGGTTCCAAAAATATCTCTTTTAGTTGAAACGGAGAAACCTAAGTCCTGTAATAAGTTGAATAGGAAAACAAAATACCCGCGTGGGGTATTTGACTAACCAAAGTCAGTCATAAGCTTTCCTTATTCCCTGGAAGCTTCATTTGTACACAAACGCATACATATATACGTTAAACACATACATACATAAACACTTGCTTCATTGAAGAAGGAAAAACAAGATATATCAAATTGTAAGGAATCTAAGAGCTGAAATCAAGTAGTAATATGTTCTTGAAGCCTTGAATCATCTTCCTTGTAAGTATTTTTAAGTTTTAAACCTAGTTAAGTTTTATGAAGAAGATGACCTAACTTGAAGGTCTAAATGAGTTGTAAATGTTGTTTTGAGTCAGGACTTAAGTTAGAATACATGTATGGGTGTTAAAGGTACTGTAAGAATGATTGTAACTGTGTTTGGGTCGATTTTTGGATAAAAAACGCGATAAACAGCATCTGTAGGAGAACAGAGTTGAGTTTACTATAAAAGTGGTCCTTGCGGTCGCAAGGGAAAAGCCTTGCAGTCGCAAGCATGGTTTTGGGTCCCTTGCGGTTGCAAGCGATGGGTCTTGTGATTGTAAGCACGTTGCGTGATGGTTTACCGTCCAAGGACGAAGGAAACACCCTTGCGGTCGTAGGTACATAACTTGCGATCGTAAGCCCCCAAAGTACCACCCTTGTGGTCGTATGGTTAATTCCTTGCGGTCGCAAGCCGGGGTGGTTTGGGAAGGACCCTTGCGGTCGCAAGGAAATCCCTTGCGATCGTAAGGGGGAGGGGGTTAAGATGGCCCTTGCGGCCATAAGGAAACCCCTTGCGGTCGCAAGCAGGGGTTTTATTCTGACAGATTATAGACTTATGTTTTAAGCTACGTTAGTTGTTGTTATTTGGTGACTGAGCCTGAACCTATTGTGTTAGGTGATTCGGAGGATTCTAGGGATTCCCGACATTATATCTGCCTATTAGTTGTTGTTGTTATTTGGTGACTGAGCCTGAACCTCTTGTGATCTCGTGTATAATGCATGCATGCAACTAGACCCGATTAGGTCTTATATGTTAATTGGAGTTTGTCCGGACACTGATTGGAGGACGATTGTGGTCAGCCAGAGGCTGGGATCCCGGGGTCCTTTGAGGCCACGAAATAGGGGACTAACGGTACTCGAGTGTATACGCTTGGGTGTTGGCTCTACAGGCCGCCGTTCCTTGATAAGACAGGGTTTTTAGCTATCAGCCGGAACTGGTTACGAACGGGGTTCTCGGTGGAAGCAGGATCTGGTTGATCCGCGCTGAGTGGACTGCTCTTCGCTCCCCCACTGGTGCGGTTGGTTGCGGCTGATTCCCCGGCTAGGGTTGTTGAGCGGGGCTAGCTACCCTGCGAGACACGAATCTTGCTGACATGATTGGCGCACCGCAATATAATAGGATAGCCTTGTGTGTTGTTCCTATATGTGATATCCTGCTTATTGTTGCTTATGTGTAATCTGTACTTACTAGCTAGTTGTAGCTAACGGTGCATGATTTCCCTTTTTCGCAGGTTGATGCTAGTTGGCCTGGTGAGGCGGGCACTGATGGTAGTATTATTGTATATATCTTTTGGGGAATACATTTGTTGTACTGTATGGATCTGATGGTCGGTTTTGTTGGTAACGCTTGTCGTTTAGAAACTTGGCTAATTCTCTTGTGTAATTAAACATCCAAGCCTGTAACAATACTTACTTTTGTAAATGGCGGTTTAATTCCGCTGCTTGTTTTTGATAATTGTGTGTAAAAAGTTTAAATTAACCCTAATTTTAAGCTCGTGAGATGTGGCGTTACAAGTAGGTGTCAGAGCCTAAGTTTGAGGAATTAGATACTCGTTGAAGTATTCAATCTCAAGCTTGGGCCCGACCATCGTTAGGTATTCCAATTAGGGTAATTGGGGTTAAGTTGAGTGTTAGGTGTCTATGGTATGTGGTAGATTAACTATAGTGTTAGTAATTGTCGAATAAATGGTATATTAATTGTGATTTACGTGTGAATATTAAGTTGAGTAGAAATGGCTGAATGTCGAGCTACGACAGAGGAAGCTCTCAAAGAAATGGAGGATGAGGCCTCGCGTACACATCCAGAAGCTGAGGACGACTCTTCTCAGCATAACTCCGAGGCGCCGAGACATGATCTGGATCAGGCGGCGTATATTAAAATTCTGGAGGAAGAGCTCCGATTGACGAGGGAGTTGTTGCTTGAAATAGTCAAAGGAAAGAAACAGAAGAAATGCTCGTATAGGAAGTATATTTCGGGTCGACCTAACGAATTCGAGGGTAGTGATAATTCCTTGGATGCGATTCGATGGCTTCATGAGACGGATCAGGTGTTCGAGTGTTGCGAATGTGAACTAGAATACCGTGTGACGTACGCGGTAAGGATGTTAAAGGGGAACACTTTGTTCTGGTGGGATACTGTGAAAGATACCGTGAGTAAAGAGGTGAATGCTGTCTTGACTTGGGAGCAATTTTCGGAGAAAGTGACAAGGAAGTATTGTACAGATTATGACCTTGAGAAGATAGAGAAAGAGTTTAACGGTCTTCGTAAGGGAGACAAACCTGTGGATGATTTTTTGAACGCCTTTACCGATAAGGTGAGATTCATTCCTCACCTTGTTGCAGATGAGAGTGCTAAGATACGGAAGTTGATGGGTATGCTACCGGTGGACTATCGTCCATATGTTAGAGCTGCTGTTACTTTAGATCGAGCGTTTGAGATAGCTCGACAGATAGAGGGGGACCGCTTTCATGCGAGAGGTGACCAGACTGGCGAGGGTCATAAGCGGAAATTTCAACAGTCTTCTAAGACTGGTCCATCCAAAGGACAGTCTTCAACTGGTGGAAAGCCTGATTCCTCGTAGAAGGCTAAGTTCGACTGTCCGTGGTGCTCTCAGTGCTGCACGTACCATACTGGAGAATGTTCCATGGCCACTACCAGATGTTTCCGATGTGGTCAGAAAGGACACTCGACTACAGAGTGCGAGTTCAAAGAGAATGTCTGTTATAAGTGCCACAAGCCAGGGCAAATGATTTCTGTTTGTAGATCAAAGCCGGATGCTGGAACTGGAGGATATGCCTCAGGGCAGAAGAAAGACAATGTCATATGACGCAGGAGGAGGCGAAGGGTGCTGGGGACGTGATCACGGGTATCTGTCTTATTAACTCTACCCCAGCATGTGTATTATTTGACTCTGGAGCTACATATTCTTTTGTGTCTATATATTTCTGGGATAAACTTCAAATGACTGTATCTGTATTATCTGAGCCACTCAGAGTAGAAACTGCTAGTGGTAAAGTAGTTCCAGTTGTTGATAATGTCTCTCAAGCGGTTATTAATATCGACGGGAGTAATTTTCCTGTTTCTCTCCTTCTTATGCCGATTGTGGGATTCGATGTTGTGATTGGGATGGATTGGCTTTGTTGGTCCCTTGGTGAGATAAACAACAAGCAATTATTGTGTAAAAGGGGGGTTGAATACACTTTCTGCGGAAAATTGAACAAATCAATAAAAAGTGTTACACACATCGACTTGAAAGAAACTGAATGCTTTTATTAATTAGAAGATGATTACAATAACTTATCAAGTATAAAACACTTGATGTATAAACACAGAATACAATTCAACTCTCTCAATCTATCAAACTAATTGATCAAATTTGTTATCTATAATCATCAACTAATGATTATAGACACAAACTTGTTGGGGTTTCATGAGCACAGCGGAAGCACAAGGTACAACATATAAAGCATAATGTACAATCAAACAAAGCATAAAACCCCAAAATGGGCCTAGACATGAGGAAAAAGGCTGGATATGCATTGGTGAACAATTGAGGTGAAAAGCAAAAGTTGCATGAAGTCTGACAGGCGATCGCGCCGTGATCTCTTAAAGAAATCGAGGTACGATCTATCAATTAGATCGAGGCGCGATCTAGTAAGGAGATCGAGCCACTATCTTTTCCTGCACACCAATCTTTTACAATTCGACTCTTTTAGTCCCTCCACTTAGGTTGCTGTCGAGATCAACCCCCGGTGTGTGATCCAATAGGCCTATACATCATCGGTAGTGATTATTTGGCGTACGTGTGTCAGTGAGCATACTCCAATAGACTCCCACCTTAAAACCACAGACAAAGAGAGGCCTCTAGTTAGGCATCCTTGCCCCCAAGTCAGTATAGGTTTTGTCATCCTGGACAAAAAGCCAAATCCAAAACAAGTACGAAATAACCCTATAGATAAGTGATCAAACATCCCTTCCTTCGCGATATCCGTGTGAACACGAGACATGGTTAAATGTCAATCTCCAGATCCTTCACGATTATGTTTCTCGATTTCGGTTGATGGTGACCCAAAATCTAGTTGCAATCGATCAAATATCATTGCAACTCGAGCACGGCCATGCATTTTACGTCAGCGCTCAATCATCAAGGGGCCCATGGATATCTCTCTAAGACTAGAGGAACGAATCCCTTTGACTGCATTACTCCGCCACATACACCATACTTTACCTAAAAGCTCTCTTTATAACAGCCAGTTACGAACTGCGTTTAAAAGCAATTAAGGCAAAGCAGACCCATGCTTTGGAACACATGTATCTCCGGTCTAAGGACGAAATGATATTATCATCCTGACTTACTCGTGACAGAAAACATGAAGTAAGTTCAGGTGTGGGTCGTCCAGTCATTGACCATTGCCAGCACAAGCGAAGTGTTGCGTCTCTTTTATCTAATCCATTATTAGATAGCGACCAACCACTTCCCTCAGTCTTATCTCAAACTTTCTACCCCGTGAAGAATGACCGACTGTGGACATTTAGAATGAAAAAGCATTCTGGGAAGTGATTAAACATGCTAAGATGGAACACAGTAAAGATTATGAAAATATCCGCCCTCGGCGCATTATTAAATCCCCAATTAATAATCAATATAGTATGAATTACAATACTGCTTAACGTTTCCTAGAGATTAATACATATCAAACATATAACTAAAACGACTCTAAGCCTTGTACATGCAGGCCTAGTATGATTATCATCACTAGCGTGCACCAACGGCTTAGTAAATTGATCTGCCATAATGCCATCCGTGTGCACTCTACTGGTGACCATATCTCTTCCACAACTTATCACTCATTGGAGAGATTATGGTCCTATGTTTAAGCCATCATACCTTAATTGTTTCATAAAAACACAATAAGGTAAGTTATTCTTCGAATCTAGATTCTTTCCGCAAAAGCCATCATACCCTCATTATCTTCAAAAGAATCCCAATAGGGTCATTGATGCTTTAAGAATCAATTTGAGTAACAATACCATACTTTGTAGGATCATTAACTCCGATTGACATCGGCAGTTATCCTATTCTTCATAGAAGCTAGCTCTTGAGTAATAATTTACTCCTAGCTTTTCGTTGCGATGGAGCTCCAAGAACATATCTCAATATTTCTTGACTTCCATCATTTGTTTTTGTGTATTCTATAGTCGTTATGGATGCATAATTCCTTAGCAAAGGTTTTTAAACCTAGCAAGACCAGGACATTATCTTCATTATGTTGTATGTTCTAGACATACATATAGAATTACAAAAACGCTCCCACTAGCCCTGACATTCATCCATGTTTCATCCTTCCCAACTGAAAACTCAAACCATTGATTTTCGTATCCAAGCAAAGATTCCAATCTTGAGATGTACATCTAGGTCCATCAGCGGACCTCTATAAGTATGTAGACTTTATAAGAATACTCTTTGATATAAAAGATCCTCGGATAGTGTTATGAACACTTTCTCATTAAAATTCCTATTAAGGAATACGGTCTTTTGCATCAAACTATCATAGCCATGAAAAGGCGCAAATATCTATCCTCATGGTCAATCATCACGAACCCCATTCTTATGGTCAATCAAAGTATCCGAATAAACTTCAACATTACCACCGGTAGATGGTTTCTTGGTGATACCAACCTCATGGTCAATTTTCACGAACCCCATTCTACTAGTCAGTATTTGAAGTTGTCTACAAACGTATCCATGTTGGTCTTAACCAATTTGAATCATACACATCCTATTGGTTTACACCAAAGGTACCGAATCAACCAAGTTCAATCATGGATTACATCTCAAGTTCATTACCTATCTCTCCATAATGAACTCTATGCCCACTACAAATTCCGGTATTTGATATACAATATCATTAAGTTGTGTCCCTCAGATATAGAACTATATCTTTCTGGACTTATGACAACCTTACCAAGTTTATGGAGAGGTAATGAATTTAATGTTAGGTACTCCAGCATTACCATGCTGAGTTTCAATCATTTCTGATTGTGTGCTAGTGCCAACATCATGCTCTTCTATTCAAGGTATATTTACTCTCATTGGCACTGATGGATATTAGCTTCCTTTTGAGGAAACTTGTCCAATAAATATCCTTTTGCCTTAGTAAAATACGTAATGCAGCAGCACCTCTAGATTCCGGGTTCCTCCACCTCACGTCTAAACGTAGGTTGGACAATCCAGACTTGGAGATGGATAAGCAAAGACACTCTTTCTAGTCACATCATCTAAGGAGCATACTTAACCATCTTTATTGGTATTCAATTAGGAACATTGCCCACCACTAAAAGGTTCATCCCATGTAATGGGGTATCAAAATTCAATCCATCATAAATCGGACCATAGCTCAACCTATCATAGATCGAATCATAGTTATAATGTCCGGATCCTCCCCTTGGTGACTCATATAGCAAGTTGTCCTAGGAGGAGTGAATTATGAGATAATTTCATATTTCTTATGATGGTCATTACAATTAAGAACTAAAATGCTTAACATCTCTATTAGACTTGAGTATTACAGTCCTTTTGCCCTCCTGGTCATATACTTTGTCATGGGTGTGTCTTGAACACTTCTCAAGGTTTCAAACACGTGTCTAACAAGTTAGACATACCCATCTCTTATGCCTCCATTGGCTACAAAGTATCCATAGTTACCCCTTATGATTTGCTTGAATGGTCTTCACAAAAGTGTGAACGAAATCCAACAAGTCTTCATTCCTCTCACATACAATATTGAAGGATGACTAAGTCCTTTCAACTTAATAAACAAGATTTGCATCAATAATTGATCCTTGATCAAAAGATTCCAAGTTCCTAACCACTTGGAGCTTGGTGATGCAAGCCTTGTTTGTATGGCTAAATTGACTTATTGTCACAAGGGTAATATGAACCATTCATGATCATTCCATTACTTCTTAAGCAAATGCCACAACATGGATAAACTTTGAAATAAACCAGCACATATATTCGATACATAATTCAAAGTAACATCCATCGTTATCAAAGGCATATAAAGATACATAGTTTCTTGCCACGTAGGGCGTAAAACATAGATTTGGTGAAGTAATACACTAGCTGGAAGGAATGGCAAGACTCTAACTTCCAATCCTTTGAATAGGGACAACCATCTTGTTTCCCGTGATTAAGTCCAGCTCATCCACATCTCATCTATCTCACTTCTTATTAACACATACACTTTGCAGCAATCAAATTTGTAACAAACGTGAGTGTTATGGCTAGTATCCAAAAACTTGCCTATAGAAGTAGAAGAGTAGTGGAGTTTGGTCATGAATGTACCTGAAGCTGAGGAACCAATATTTCTCATCTTGTGTATCCTTAGCTCTTCCAGGAACTTAGGGCAGGCGTGGCGGCGCAATTTCCAATCTTCCCACAAAAGTAGCAAACTTCCCCATTAGGAGTCTCATCTGGAGGCACAGTCTCATTGCCCTCAGACTCTATGGTCATGGTAAGCTTAGTTAGACCAAGCTTCCCTATTGAGGTAGTTCGCTTCTTGGTAGCCTTAGTGAGAGTAGATAAGGTGAGCTTACCTTTGGCCATGTTAGACTCAAGAGTCTTCAACATGCCGTGAAGCTCAATCAAGGATTTGTCCATACCATGTATGTGATAATTCATAATGAATTGCTCATACGATGGTGGAAGGGATCGAAGGATAATATCCACCGTCATCTCCCTTTCAATGGTAAATCCTAACCTCTCCAAGCGCTCCACAAATGCTTTCATCTTAACCACGTGAATGCTTATGTTCTCACCGTCCTGCAGTCGGTAACCAAGTAGGTCGTTTACAACAAAATGAGGCTAATGCAACATTTTAAAAGCAACACTTCTAAATATTGTTGCATTTGTACATGACATTAGTTATAAAGCAACACTTTAAAAATAAGTGTTGCATTTGAATATCTAATGCAACACTTTTCCTATAGTGTTGCAAAATTTATACAAAAGTGCAACATTTTTACGAAGTGTTGCATTTGAAAAGGTTTAAAAACAACACTTATTTTAAAGTGTTGCAAACTTTAGAGAAAAATGTAACATTTTTAAGAAGTGTTGCATTTCAAACACTAAAAACAAAAAGTGATGTGAAGTATAATGAAAATTAATTATAACATTTTGAAAAGTTTTTTTATTTATTAATATGAAATAGTAACATAAGTATTACAAAGGATTTGTATCGATAGCTTGAAAAGAAAATATTTGTCCTACATAGATATTGCTTCTTTATATAGGTTTGGTTAATAGATTTCTTCATAATATATTTTTGTAACCTTTTTTCTCTTATCGGAAACTCATGTATAACTTAACGCAAGTAATTTAATATTTTTTCTTCTTTTATTTTCTCTTATATAACTTAAAAAAGGAATAGTACGGATGAGGTCATGTTGGGGAAATTACCAAGGCCATACTTTCGACTTGTTCAATTATAATTCATTATTCTTTTCACCTTTTCAAACTCATTTAAGCACTTTATTTTCAATTTACGAATTGTTTAATTTTAAACACTACGTTTTGAAGTTATGAAACTATTACTACAAACAAAGTGATTGTGCATAATATAGTCTTTTATGAACTCAGACATAATGTAGAAATATAGAGAATAAAAAAGTTAAAATTCCCTCCCAAATTCCCTTTTCCCACCAACGCTAAAAAATCCCCCCCAACCTTGAAACTTTCTGCCCTAAAAACGCTTTAAACAAAAATCAATGGACTTACCATAACTTACATACAAATTGATCGGCCTATTCACGAACAAATATTCTTAATCTTGTTGCGATACATTAACGCTACGCAGGTCTGATATTCTTAATCTTGATCGGCCTATTCATTAACAAATATTCTTAATCTTGTTGCGATGCATTAACGCTATGCAGGTCTGATATCGTCTCACTCTCAGTATTGTTTCTCGCTTGGTCTCATCACACGCTGGTATCATCTCCCTCCACTGGAAGAGCGAATCAGACACATTAACATTATGTAGGTCTCGATTTAAATTCTACATGGAATCGCCGGTATCATATATCTCTCTTTTGAGTTATTAGTCGTATTTTTATGATTTAGGGCTTGATATAACTTAGACATACGATTTCCACACATGTACCCATTAACACGAGTGACAATACTGCCAAAATATGTATAGGTTTGAGTTATCTCTTCTTGGCCTTTTTATGTTGTAAGTTATCTTGGATAATCCAAAGCAATGGGATCTGTGGCCTTGTTATTGTAGAAGTCTAATTGTTAAACGCCCACTAATCATCTGATGTAGTAACTGAGAAAGCAAAAACAACAACATTTGGGATACTTGTATTTTTTTTAATAGTGGAAGAGCTATTAAACTCATGTTTAGCTAACTCAACTCCATGGGAACAATCTCTACCTGCTAATTGCCCACTAACTTTCACTTTAGTTTTTGTTATGCATAACTCTAAGCGCCACATATTTGTTGAAATGCTTTAAATGTGTTATCTGTTTAATATTTTTGACATTTGTGTGTGTTCTAATGAGTTTTACCCACAAGAGCATTAGATATAAGGTGAAGGAAAGAGATGATTCATGAAATTTACGTGATCACAGGTAGCTTCAATGATGCAAATTGTAATTTTGCTTAGATCTGTAAGCTTCTCATTTTGCTTAAGAAATTGGATTTCTTGAAAAAAAAAACCACGGTACTTCTAACAGTTACAAGTGAACATCTGAACTCTACATTATTGCTCTCGTCCATTTGACAGAATTGCAGATCAAGTCCTTTTATATAAGTTATAGTTACCTTTTTTCCCATTTGAACTATAAGCTTTGTAATAGATTCATGGAAATGAAAATGGGTGTAAATTGAATTTAACTCAAATTTTGAGTTCTCTTCACAAGTTCAATTTTAGTTTTTAAAACTTTTAATAATTATTTGAACTTCAAAAAAAGATAGAAAGACAACAATTTTTTTCTGTAGTTTTATAATTAAATTAAAAAATATTTTCTTAGAGGTATATATACCAACTAAGTTGATTTCCCTTTTAGCTACTACAACTTGTAATTTAACTTTCTTTGCAATTGTGTTTTTTAATAGTTCCGGGGTGTTGAAAATATCAAAACCGAATAACATGACCTATCTAAATAACATTTGTGTTAGTGTTAATCAGGTTTTGGGTTTGCAATTTGGGTAACCAAAATAATTAATCATTATTCGGTTAGGGATGTACGTATAATTTTGTTATACAAATTCAGTATAAGCTTACATTTCCACTATTGTTAGGTAAAATAAAGAAGAGAAGATGAGTTGTCTGATCTAAGTGTGTTTGATTTAGTAGCATCTTATTTTCTCTATGGATTTATTATGGTTTTTTCTTCTATTTTCTATGTATAGGTGGTGATTCCAAACTTGCAGACATGTCTCTCTTCAACTAATTCGCTCTTCCATCTGAGTGTATTCTTCATTGACATCAAAAGGTAAAACACTAAATCATAAAACATTTTTTTGTTACTTGTGGGATATGCTATAAATTCCGATTCGGCTAACACTTCGTTTATTATATATAGAATATGTACTAAATTCCATTAATTAGATCAAAATTAAATTTAAATTTTGATGGTTATGTGCTTCTCATCTACTGGAATTTATGTCTATTTCACATAATTCAAATTTGCATTCTGAATTTGTACGTATAGGTGGTGATTCCAAACATGTAGACATGTCTCTCTTCAACTAATATACTCTTTCATCTAAGTGTTATCTTCATTGACATCAAAAGGTAAAACACTAAATCATATAACCTTTCTTGTAACTTGTGGGATATGCTACAAGTTTTTGATCCGGCTAACACTTCGTTTGTTATCTATTGAATATGTTCTTAATTCCATTTAATTAGGTCAAAATCAAATTTAAATTCTGAATTTATGTCTGTTTCACATAATTCATATTTGTATTCTGAATTTGTACATATAGGTGGTGATTCCAAACATGCAGCCATGTCTCTCTTCAACTAATCCGCTCTTTCATAAGAGTGTTATCTTCATTGATATCAAAAGGTAAAACACTAAATCATAAAACTTTTCTTGTTACTTAGGGGATATGCTATAAATAATTGATTCGGCTAATACTTCGTTTGTTACCTATTATTAATGTTCTTGTTCCATTTATTTAGGTCAAAATCGAATTTAACTTTTGATGGTTATTAGCATCTCATGTATCTGTTTCATATAATTCAGATTTGCATTCAGAATTTGTACTTAGATGCTTATTGTCTATGATGAATAAGCATTTTATGGTTTGTAACAATGCAAGAGCCGGTAACATATTATTGACTCTTAAATTCCACACAATACTAAATTGTATTGTGGATTTTGTCATTTTTAGATAATTTAGAATTGTAATCCGATGCTTATTTTCGGTGATGAATAAACATTTTAAAACTAACTCTTGTATACAAGACTAGTAAAGATAAATTTCTACTAAAAAAGATCAACATATCACAGTGGATAATTTCCTTACCATTTATATAGTTTTATGTGTAATTTTTTCCATTGACATTTATATATTTGCATGTATGTGTAGAATAGTTGGTTACATGCAAGGAATATACGTATTTGGGAAGTTTTGCTAGGATTCATGAAGGTAAATCTTAATTGTGCACATTCTTAAATTATGTTTGTTATCTTGTTTCCCTCCATATACAAGTTAATGTTAATGTTTTATTTGTCAAGATAAGAATGAAGAGAAACAAGGATCTAAATAAGGAACTGCCTAGCTTAAAATGTTTGAGTGCATGTAAAAGGACAAAATGAAATGTGTATGTTGATCATGAAAGGAAAAAGATTGAGCTTAAAGCAATGTAAGTGACTCGAGATATTTTAACATGGGTTGTAAGTCTATGTTTGTTTGGTGTGATCAGGTATTCAAATTTTGTGTTTTAGAGTCTTGTACAATTTTATATATATTTTCTCATAAAAAACTAACCATACTCTTAACCCTTTTCTTATGACCAGGCTACTATGTTGTGTTGAGGTACATATTAAATGAAGCAAGTGGAGATTTACAATGATGATTTCAGTTTTATGATTGTAATAAAAAACTTGTCAGTTGTCTATTCTTTTATTATAGTTTGTTCTTTTGTTAGACAGAATTGTAATGATATTCTTTGTAAATTGTTTTTTTGACTATTGTGGAAAATAAAATAAAAAAGTTAATTTAAGCATAAATGTTCCATTCATATAACTGAAAATGTATTCAAGTGTTGTAATGGATGATAGAGAATGTCATGTTTATGTGGCTTGGAAGGAAGAATGTTACATGAATTCTAGAAGTGATGGAATTGAGTGTAAAAGTGTTGCTTCTACTAGAAAAGGATGTTGCATTTGTCTAGTTAAATTGTACGAAGTGTTGTATTAGATGATGGAAAGTGTTGCATTTATATGCTAAAAAAAAGTGTTGCATTTGACACTAAAAAGTGTTGTTATAGCTATCGGAAGTAAAAAAAAGTTTTGCACTTGACTGTAAAAAGTGTTGTGTTTTAAAAATGTTGCATTTCCTAAACATCGGCAACACCTTAAAGAAGTGTTGCATATTCTAAAAAATTGTCGCTTTAGACCTAAGGCAACACGATCTAAAGCAGCACTTGGTAAAGTGTTGCATTAGCCATAACGCAACATTTTTTGTTCCTAATGTAACACTTTATCGATGTCGCCTTAGGTTCATTTTGTAGTAGTGCATATACCATTCTTGCCTTGCTTGTTGTTGGAACATGTCCTTCAACTCAAGCATCATCTTGTAAGCACTTAGATGCTCCAATTGCATTTGCAAGTTGGAGCTCATTATGCTTAACATGAGGCAAAAGACCTCGTTGGTGTCCTTGAAGCGTCTATTATACGCATCGCGAACGGTCCTACTTGCATTGGTAGCAGGGGGTTCCTCAATGATGTGTAACTTGTCTTCGTGTTGTAGGACAATACGCAATTTCCTAGTCCAATCCATAAAGTTACTCCCATCGAGTTTCTCCTTCTCAAGAAACATACGTAGAGTAAAGTTGGTGTTGTTGAGTTTTGTCGATGTCATCTATGAACGCAAAGTAGTTTTAGTTAGTTTGATAGAAATCCTTGTTAAAATAATCAGCCCAAAACAACTATCTTAACAAGGGCTAAGAACCCTATTTCACCTTGCACCGTGACAGGTTCTCCGTGGATCACGTGGCAAAGCTATTTAGGCCGGCAACCATTGACCGTTTGCAATCCATTATTGCAACTCTTAGTTCCTTGCGGGATCCTACTTGACAACCATTGTGTCTAGTTTGGCATGTTTGATCCCTCTACACCAATCTCAAACTAATATTTTGAATAATCTCGGTTAGAGCTCGACAACCATCCAAAATATTATTTTGAAATCGTAAATCAACCATCAAGATACACGGTGGTACTCTTGTCCAACGGTTAACTCAGCTAGAGCTCGAAAATCAACCTTGCGAGTTGCCATACGCGCCTTCCACATAGCTCATACAAAGGCTAATTCGGCTAAAGCTCGACAATCAACCCTTGCACAGCTAGAATCGGGCGGTGTCATCTTATGGGTGGTGTGCGATTTACATTTAGAAAACGGTATTTAGTTTTCCGGTTAAAAAACTATTTTGAGTTTGATTAACAAAAAGTGACAATAACCAAAAGTTTTCACTACGGAATATAAGCCAATATTATATCCTATTTGTTAATCAAGTGTGCGTGCGAGAGTTTGTTAAACCATTGTTAAAAAACTCTTGAAGTTTTATTATTTGTCAAAAATTGTCTAGCATGCAATAATCCTAATATCCATGCATAAACAATAAATAATAAAACAACCATACGCATACATATCAAAGTTGGTAACCATGCCCTTAAAAACCTATGCGTTTTTCCCGTGAGTCAAAACAGGAAAAACAAGTTAACTAGGGACAAAATTCCTTTGACTTTGGATGTGCTCCCACTAAATCTGCCACCTCCATTGGGCCTCCCGGATCCATGTTTTCCAAGACGTGACTGCCGTGAATCCTGATGGTCGCCTCCATATTATAATTACATAGAAAATAAATAAATGGCATGCAAGCCACAAATCCTATTTTCTAGTACAATTACATAATATGGAAATTTTAATGGCATGCAAGCCACAATAATACATATTACATACCAAATAAATTAATAAATAAATTATTACAAACCATGTGACCTAAGTCACCAAATGAAAGAATAATTTACATATTACCAACCAAGCATCCAATAAGGTCTAGGGACATTCTATGGTCACCAACAACATAAACGACATGAACATTATGAACAACATGAACAACAACATGGTGTGCCACACAAAACCATGTAAACTTATGCATACTGGTTAAGATTATTTAAAATCACTCAAGGCACCAAAAATAATCCCATGTACATATGCATTAGTAACACCAAACCATTTTTGGTGAAACATATTCATATATACATAATGTAAGTATATGCAATTACCATTTTCATGCCAAAATAATAAAATACATATAAACACACCAATCATTACACAAGGAAATTTAAACAAATATAAATTTAATTTCTGGACAAAAATTTCTAGAAACTAAATAAATATGCCAAAAACCCGAAATATAATTTTTAAACTTTTAAAAAAACAAAAAACAGCACTGCCAGACAGATCGAGCAGAGAACCATAATAGGGTTCAAGTCGCGAACTGCCATTTAGATCGCGCCTCTAAAACAGACGAAATCGAGCAGCGAAGTTTACACGAATTCGCACCGCGAATCCCATAAGGGATCGAGCCGCGAACCCTTCTGGTCAGAAAACAAAATTTCATTTTCGGGTTTTTCAGGCCACCATGTACATTTGTAGCATAGAGGTGGCTTTGATACCACATTGGGGTTTCATGAGCACAGCGGAAGCACAAGGTTAAACATATAAAGCATAATGTACAATCAAACAAAGCATAAAACCCCAAAATGGACCAAACTCTATGACTAGCAAATGTAACATGAAAAGGTACAAGAGGAGGGAGGTTATACCATACACTTGGAGCTGGAGAAAAACCACTTGGTGGATGAACAAGAAAGCCATGAAACCGATCCTTCCTCTGTTGATAGTCCATACCGAGTACACGTGATCTCCTTGTACTAGCAAGCCTTTGGTGAACTTCAATACATGAAAACACCTCAGCAACCAGCAACCATGGAACCCTCTTTGATCACTTGCTCATGAACACACCTTCAACACCATCATTTACTTGCAAGAAGCCATTTTAATGTGTATGTGTGTAAGAATGATCAAGAAGAGTTATGAACCATGCATGTCCCTTTTCTAGGCCCCAAGATGCCCCTTTGGATGCCCAAACCCGGCCAAGACATAAGGAAAAAGGCTGGACATGCATTGTTTGACAATGGAGGTGAAAAGCAAAAGTTGCATGAAGTCTAACAGGCGATCGCGCCGCGATCTCTTAAAGAAATCAAGGAGCGATCTATCAATTAGACCGAGGAGCGATTTAATAAGGAGATCGAGCCACTATCGTTTCCTGCACACCAATCTTTTACAATTCACCTCTTTTAGTCCCTCCACTTAGGTTGCTGTCGAGATCAACCCCCGGTGTGTGACCCAGTAGGCCTATACATCATCGGTAGTGATTATTTGGAGTACGAGTGTCAGTGGGCATACTCCAACAAAACTGATTCACTAAACAAGATTTATTCACAGATTGAATACTTACCAACTTCACAACGTACGTGAAGATCTAGCACACGAATTTTAGTTGGCAATCTGTGAATGCTTGATCACATTGATCAACTTACAATCAATGTATCAAGTATGGTGAGGTTATTGTAGGTGATAATCCTCTCTCCTGATTAAGAGAATTTATAGTTCTATTCTATGTATCCTAACAAACTAGAACTTATCCTAATATGTTAACTAGCTAACAGATAATCCGGATATCTTGAATATTTAATCTTTAATCTTGAGTCTTCAATCTTCAATATTGATTCTGGAATCTTCTTATCCGCACCGTAGAAATAGGATAACAAAATTCAAAACAAATTTTAATTCTATTAGGCTGACTTCTTTCATCAGGCTGAGTTACTCAACTTGAAACTCATCAAGACGAGTTCATCGAAAACTAACACGATATCAAACATTTACTAACATATATAAGGACTAACTCATCCTTAGAAGTCATAAGAGTTAACTAGTACTGACTTAGCAACTCCGTTGAGCTGACTCAGCCTAAAGGCAGAGTCACTCAGCTTGAAACACATCAAGCTGATTATTCGACCTATACCTTAGATGACACACAGCTTATCAAACATATAGATAAATTGACTAAGATATAGTCTAAGCTGATCAACTATAATGCTCAGCTTATACTCAGCTTATGCTTAGTCTGAAACACTATAAGTGCTCAGTCTGATCAAGCTTCATAATTCTGTTTAAGTTATATTCAGAACATATCTTACAAACTTAACTTTGTCTCATCAAATCTTAACTAATAAGATCATTTGACAAACAAACTCCCCCTATTTGATAATGATAAAACCATCAAACAGTTTTTAAGTTTGTTGAACAAAATTGTGTTTCTAATCTTATACTTACTAAGATTTTATTTTTGAACTAATCAAATTTTAATTGAACTTATTAATTATACGTTGAACTTACCAACCAATCATATTAATGAACATGAACTTATCATAATGTTCATTCAAACTGAACATATCAGACCAACAAATATGAACATATCATAAATATTTGAACATATTAAAATAATACTTGTATTCATTTCACTTGAACATATCAGAATACAAAAATGTGATCACTTAGATCATGCACACTTAGTGCTTACATAATATTAGAACTAATTAACCCACAGGGTTGATTGTCGAGCTTTAGCCGAGTCAATTTTTGTGTGAGTTGTGTGGAAGGTGCGTGTGGCAACTCGCAAGGTCGATTGTCGAGCTTTAATCGAGTCGATCATTGGGCTAGAGTACCACCATGTATCTTGATGGTTGATTTATGGTTTCAAATTAATATTTTGGATGGTTGTCGAGTTCTAGCCGAGATTATTCAAAATATTAGTTTGAGATTGGTGTGGAGGGATCAAACACGCCAAACTAGACACAATGGTTGTCAAGTAGGATCCTGCAAGGAACTAAGAGTTGCAATAATGGATTGCAATCGGTCAATGGTTGCTGGCCTAAATAGCTTTGCCACGTGATCCGCGGAAAACCCGTCACGGTGCAAGGTGAAATAGGGTTCTTAGCCCTTGTTAAAATAGTTGTTTTTCATTAAACATTTGGGGTAATTATTTTAACAAGGATATCAATCGAACTAACCAAATCTACTTTGCGTTTTATAGATGACATCAACTAGCACAAAAAAGAACACCACTTTTTCTCTAAGGATTTTCCTTGAGAAAGACAAACTTGATGGGACCAATTTTATGGATTGGTCAAGGCAACTAAGAATAGTCCTCCGTCATGAGGATAAGTTGGCCACCATCGAGGAACCCATCCCCAAGGTCCTTGCATCCAATGCGAGTAGGGCAATCAAAGAGGCGTATGAAAAGCGCTTCAAAGACATCACCGAGGTTACTTGCCTCATGTTAAGCACTATGAGCTCCGACTTGCAAAAGTCGATGGAGCACTTGAGTGCTTACGACATGATACGCGAGTCGTCAGACATGTTCCAACAACAAGCGAAGCAAGTTCGGTATGGTTGTCTGAATGACCTACTTGGTTGCCGGTTGCAAGAAGGCGGGAACGTGTCCCACCACGTTCTAAAGATGAAAGCGTTGGTGGATCGCCTTGAGAGGTTGTGATTTTCCATCGCGAGAGAGATGGCGGTAGACTTTATTCTACAGTCTCTCCCATAATCATATGATCAATTCGTTGTAAATTATCATATGCATGGGATGGATAAATCCCTTATGGAATTGCATGGTATGCTGCGGACCACCGAGTCCAACATGACCAAGCAAAAGCCATCTACCTCCGTTCCCATCTTGGCCATCAAGGAGGGTGAGTCCAAGACAAGAAAGAAACCGGCCTCTACCCCGAAGGGTAAAGGTAAGGGTAAGGTTGGGGCACCCAAGCCGAACAACCCCCCAAGTAAAGAACTGTTACGAATAATGAAGAAACTTGTAGATTTAAATATGAAGCAACGTAAAACAAACCAAATTTGATACCGGAATACTCGGTTTGATAACCTGCTACTAATTCTTCTTTTGCTTCTGGTAAATCACCCTACCCCGGAGCCAAAGCCGAAGGGTCCAATCCCTCAAGCTAAGACTCCGGAAGAGGCGGTTTTCTTTTTCTGCTGGGTCAAGGGGTCAAAGGGCATATGCACTGAAGCTGTCCTAAGTACCTAGAGGGCTTGAAGAAGCTACGAGCTTCGGGAGCGGGCGCTTCTACTTCAGGTACATTTGTGATTGAACTCCATCATACTTCTACATCTAACGGCTGGGTTTTAGACAATGGATGTAGCACTCACATTTGTAATATGGTGCAGGTGCTAAAGAGAAGTAGAAGGCTGAGAGATGGGGAGCTGGAGCTAACCATGGAGAACAAGGAGGTCGTCGCCGTGTTAGAGAAAGAAAGTGTCGAGCTTACTTTCAACACCGGCTACTCTATTATTTTAAAAGATGTATGCTATTACCCAATTATGGCAAGAAACATTTTATCTTTTTACGCTTTGTATGACGATGGATGTTGTTTTAAATTTGAAAATGGTTATATTTGTTGTTTCTAAAATGATGTTTGTTATTTTAAAGCTTATCTATGTCGTGATATATACGAAGCTGATGCATACATAGAAAATAATAGAGCAATCATGAACATTGATTCTGGATCAAAAATGGTTTGGATAAGTTTTCCTTATGGCATGGTCATCTTGGCCATATAAACAAGAAACGCATCACCAAGCTCCAAGCGGATGGGATCTTGGAATCATTTGACCACGGGTCAAATGAAGCATGCGAGTCTTGTTTATTAGGTAAGATGACTAAGTCACCCTTTACCGGTGTGGGTGGAAGGGCTAAAGGCTTGTTGGAAATAGTGCATACCGATGTATGCGGTCCGTTCAAGCATGTTACAAGGAACAACTCTAGATACTTCGTTACATTACAGATGATTTGAGTAGATATGGATTTGTCTACTTGATTAGGCATAAGTTTGAGACCTTTGAGGTCTTTAAGACTTTCCAAAACGAAGTCCAAAATCAATTGGGCAAGACTATCTAGATACTTTTCTCCGATAGGGGAGGCGAGTACTTGAGCTCGGAGTTCCATGATGATCTGGCTAGTTGTGGGATTATTTCACAACTAACTCCTCCTAGGATGCCACAATTGAATGATGTCGCCGAGCGGAGGAATAGGACATTGTTAGATGTGGTACGATCGATGATGAGTCGCACAGAGCTACCCATTAGTTTTTGGGGGTACGCTCTTGAGTCGGCGGCTAGGATCCTTAACCCCGTACCGACTAAGAAAGTCCAAAAGACACCTTATGAGATGTGGCATGGAGTTTCTCCAAAGGTCGCATATCTCAAAGTTTGGGGATGTCCTGCCTTCGTGAGACGAGAGGTAGAGGACAAACTTGAACCTAGATCCGAGAGGTGTTACTTCATTGGGTATCCCACCGGAGCCATGGGTTATTTGTTTTACAAACCTTCCAAAAACAAAGTGTTTATCGCGCGAAGTTCCGTCTTCCTTGAAAGGGAGATGCTATCGTGTGCCTTGAGTATGACGAGTAGATATCAGGCTAACCCCAGGCAAGCCCATTGGACTGCGGTTAAGAACATTCTCAAGTATCTTCGGAGGACAAAGGAGATGTTCTTAGTTTATGGTGGTGGGGAAGAGCTGAGAGTACATTGCTACCCTGATACTAGCTTCCAAACAGATAAGGACAACTGCCGATCACAATCGGGGTTCGTGTTCCTTCTAAATGGTGGTGTTATAAGTTGGGGGAACTCCAAGCAAGACACCGTAGCTGATTCAACTACCTAGTCAGAGTACATTGTGGCTAGTGAAGCAACTAAAGAGGCGGTATGGATGAGGAAGTTCATCCAAGACCTTGGAGTGGTTCCTAGCATATCCGACCCTATTGAGATCTTCTGTGACAATGAGGGTGTGGTTGCTCGTGCTAAGGAACCAAGGGCTCATAAGCGGATGGGGCATATTCCTCAAAAATACCACTTCATCAGAGATGTTATAGAGAGTGGTGACATTGCCATCAGCAGAGTAGCATCGGAAGGAAATTTGGCCGATCCTTTCACTAAACCATTGTCACAAGTTGTACATGATTCTCACACTAGATCAATAGGTGTTAGATTTGCTAGTGAGTTGGTTTGAGTGTAATATTTGGTTTATGTTTGATTTGTACTTGTACTTTGGGAACATTAAGCAGTATTGTATTTCATACTATATTGATTATTAAATGTGATTTAATGATACGCAAAGGGCGAATATTTTATGAATCCTTACTGTGTCCCATCTTAGCATGTTTAATACTTCCCTGAATGCCTTTTACATTCTAAACGTCCACAGTCGGTCATTCTTCATGGGGAGGAAGTTTGAGATAAGACTGAGGGAAGTGGTTGGTCGCTATCTAATAATGGATTAGATAAAAGAGACGCAACACTTCACCTGTGCTTGCAATGGTCAAGTGACTGGATGACCCACAACTGAGCTTACTTCATGGTTTATGTCACGAGTAAGTCAGGATGATAATATCATTTTGTCCTTAGACTGGAGATACATGTGTTCCAAAGCATGGATCTGCTTTGCCTTGATTGCTTTCAAACGCAGTTCGTAACTGGCTGTCATAAAGGGAGACTTTAGGTAGAGTATGGTGTATGTGGCAGAGAAATGTTGTCAAAGGGATTCGTTTCTCTAGTTTTAGAGAGATGTCCATGGGCCCCTCCATGATTGAGCGCTGACGTAAAATGCATGGCCATGCTCGAGTTGCAATGATATTTGATCGATTGCAACTGGATTTTGGGTCACCATCAATCGAGATCGAGAAACATAATCATGAACGATCTGGAGATTGACTTTTAACCATGTATCGTGTTCACAAGGATATCTCGAATGAAGGGATAAATGATCACTTATCTATAGGACCATTTTGTAACTGATTCTGGATTTGGTTTTTATTCTAGATGACAAAACCCATACTGACTTGGGGGCAGAGATGACTTACTAGAGGCCGCTCTTTGTCTGTGGTTTATGGGTACGGTGTGTCATGTGCAAGTGGGAGTTTGTTGGAGTATGCCCGCTGACACACGTACGCCATTTGGATCACTACCTCTAATGTATGGGCCTATTGGGTCACACACCGGGGACCTATCTCGACAGCCTATAAGATGGAGGTACCAATGGTGTCAAAATGGAAAAGTTATGATGCAGGCCGCGTTAGCGGCGCTAACATTTTAGGGTTAGCGGCGCTACACCCTAAAAGTTAGCGGCGCTACAACCTGTCAGACTGCATGCAATGATTATGTTTCCACCTCCACTCTTGACCAATGCATGTGAAGCATTGGGAGAACTTCTTGGCCGGTTTATGGGGTATCCAAGTGACACTAGAGAGTTTATAAAAGAACCTCTCTTGTGTTACTTGCAATCCTTTTATTATTACACACACTTAAACACTTAGTTAGAAACTTTGAGAGTATCCTTTGTGTGTGATTTCAAGAGGTCCGAATTTCTAGAGTATTGGGGCTGTTCTTGTGAAGAGTTCAAGGCTTTGAAGCTCTTACAAGCTTGCTGGTACAAGGAGAAGGCTTCTACCCGGGGTGGACTTCATTAGAGGAAGGAAACTTGGTATTCTAGTCATCACCATAACATCCACATTCTTCTCTTCTTCTTTATCATGTTGCAAATGTTAGTCATAGAGTTTGGTCCATTTTGGGGTTTTATGCTTTAAATGCTTGTACATTGTGCTTGGTTTGTTGTACCTTCTTGCTTCCGCTCTGTCCATAGAACCCCAACAAGCACCGTAAGAGTAGGTGTCTCCCCCTCAACTCCTGCCAGTGGAGGTATCAGTGTGATATCAGCTCCAGAAGTGTCTTTAGGTGTGACACCACTTTTGGCAGTTTTTCGTATATAGGTTTGGAAAGTATCCTTGGTAGGAGTGGGCACACCAAGGTTGGCTTCAGATTGGAGTTGTAAATGGATAGAAGGTCGAGAAGATAGGTTAGACTGTGTTGGGCTGATCACAGTCTTATCTCCAAATGATGATGGAGAAAATTAAGAAGAAGAAGAAAGTGGATAAGTCATACCTGGTGTAGGTCTGCCAACTAATGGAGACTCTGAAGATGAAGATGTAGAAATCTTGAACTTCAAGCTCAGCTTGAGCAGATTGCTCAGCTTGAACTTCCAGCTCAGCTTGAGATGCTCCCCCTTGGTCAGATTCCTCAGATTCACTTTCTGAGGATGCTCCTTCAGCAATCTAGCGCATGGGCTCACTTAATCCCTCTTGCTCTAGAAAGATGTCATTGTTTAACATCTTTGAGTTGAGTGCTGGTGTGAGGAACAGGACCTGTCCAGCTTCATAAATTTCAATCCCCAGCTCAGATTCAATTACCAAGGACAAGTACCTTATGAATGGCACATGTATGTCCCTTGGTGTCTTCATCACTTGGACCTTGAGCTCATTGAAGATTAGCAGTGCAATGTCTAGGTTCCTTGCAAAGAACATGTACAGCAACTGCATCTCGGACTCGTTGACTTGGTCCAGTCCTCCAACCTTGGTCCCTAGTGAACGAATCACTGTAGAAACCATAAAACCCCCATCCGGTTGGAAAAGTAGCTTTCTTAATGACACACTCTATTTGTGGGTGACTCATTCTGGATAGAACTAATCTAGCTACTTGTCTTGTCACAGGAGGCTCGAACACATCATTGTTTGGAAACTGTAACACTTCCCTCAGCCTGTTGACCGTGAGTATCACTGTTCTCTCCCCATTTAGAATAGTTCCTCTGATTTCTCCCCTATCCTGGTCACAGACACATGTATACCAGAATTCCAATAGGTGTTAAGGAACGACATGAACTGGTGCCCCGGTGAAAGTGAATGCCAATGGGCATTTTCAAATGTAGTCCACCCAGGCTTCATAACCTCTGCCCCGTTTTCGCTCAGCAATAGTGAGGCAGGCACGTTGATTGTTGATTTTAATCAATGGCATTCCGTTGTCCTTAAATGAAGCACCTCATACCATTCGATCACTAAGATTGAGAATGATCCCGTCCATCATAAAGTGATTAGATTCGAATTCGATACACACTGAGTAATATCGTTTTTTTTTTTCACTGAGCAAGTAGAAATTCAAGCGAAGAGGACGGGTTGATTGCACTAAGCAATTGAGGTGTATGCAGAAGGTATATTGAATAGAAAGATGAAAGAAAGTAAGTGTAAACTTCTGAAGTTCAGTTACAATCGATATATATACCTTATTGAGGAGAGAGAAAAGTTACCGTTGGAAAACCCTTTTTATCCGTTACTCTAGATAACTAATATATAGAGATAAGCGGAATACATATGAAACTTATCATATCCAACGGGTAAATTGGTAAAATAATACATTTGACATACAGAAATATTATTCACACTGTTACATTACACCAATACATAATCGGTATAAAAATATAATTTGAGACTGACTCAAACATAATGTCGCATGAATTAATAACATGTAATAATTAAAACATGGTTTGGACATACCAAGCTGAGGAAACTTATCACTCAGCGTGAGTCATGCACTCAGCTTGACTTTAGCACTCAGTTTGAAATTAACACTCAGCTTGAGTTGAGCACACAACTCAGATTCAATGACACTTAGTCATTTTTATTTGAGACTGACTCAAACTTATATTCTAACTATACTATGTGGTTAAACCATATTTGGAACAAACCAAATGTGTGAACTTATCACTCAGCTTGACCAAGTGAACAGTTTATGATAACATATCTATAAACTGTACTCTCAGCTTAAGACATATAGTCTTTATCAAGCTGAAACTCACTTTTAGAAACTTATCTAAGGGTTTAGCATACCCAATTTACTTAGCAGATAAGAAAACATTTTCTCATCAAGAGGTTTTGTAAAGATATCTGCTAGTTGATCATCTGTGGAGATAAAATTAATTTCAACCTTACCTTTTTCCATGATGTCTCTTATGAAGTGATGTCTAATTTCTATATGCTTTGTTCTTGAGTGGAAGACTGAATTATATGTTATGGCTATTGCACTTTGGTTATCACAGACGATAGGAGTTTTCATAAAAATCATACCAAAGTCTTGAAGCTGATGTTGCATCCACAGAATTTGAGTACAACAGCTTCGTGCAGCAACATACTCAGCTTCAGCAGTTGAAGTAGCCACTGAATTATGTTTCTTACTTGTCCAGCTTACTAACTTCCCTCCAAGCATTTGACATCCTCCTGTTGTAGATTTTCTGTCTAATTTGCACCCAGCATAATCAGCATCAGAAAATCCAACCAATTCAAATCCAGAATCCTTTGGATACCAAAGACCTAGATTTGGTGTACCTTTAAGGTACCTGAAGACCCTTTTCACAGCTTAAAGATGTGATTCCTTAGGATCTACCTGATACCTTGCACAAACACATGTAGCAAACATTATATCAGGTCTACTAGCTGTCAAATAGAGTAATGAACCTATCATTCCTCTATGAGTAGATTGACACACACAGTTTCTATCTGAGTCCTTGCTCAGCTTGACAGCTGGTGACATGGGTGTTTTCATGGTCGATCTAGAATCAAAACCATATTTCTTTATCAAATCAAGAACATACTTGCTTTGATTTATGAATATTCCATCAGGCTTTTGTTGAATTTATAAGCCTAGGAATCATGTCATTTCACCCATCATACTCATCTTGTACCTTTTTGACATAACTTTGGAGAACCATTCACATAGAGATTCATTTGTAGAACAAAAAATAATGTCATCCACATAGATCTGTACAAGAATCACCTGTCCTATACTCTTTTTAATGAAGAGTGTTTTATCAATACTACCTCTGGTGAAGTCCATTGATAGTAGATATTTGGACAATGTATCTGTTGGTTTTCCATGAACACAGCAGCGGAAGCATAAAAGCTAGAAACCCCAAAAATGGACCAAGAACTCTATAACTACAAAATGCAACATGTAAAGAAAGAGAAGTATAAAGAATTATACCATGCTCCAGCTTCTGAAATCTTCAAGTTTGGATGAACTCTAAGTTACAAAAGAGCAACTCTCTATTGATAGTCCACTCCAAGTTAGTTTGATCCGCAAATGCTAGTAAGCCAAAAATGATCTTCAAGACTTGAAATCACTTTTTGGAACAACCCATAAACTCCAAGATATCACTAAGAACACTTATGATTTCTGGAACAAATCAAGAACTACCAAGAACCCTTAAGAAAGTGTATGCATATGTTCTTTAGTGAGAGAGAGATTTCCTTATCCTTGTTGCTTTTTCAAGAAAGAAGACTTATGACTTCTTAAAGATACACAAGATATTTTCCAGCAGCCAAGTGAGCCAAAAGTCGGGCACCATCATTACTTAATGTACCATAAGTCTTTAGCTTGAAGCAAGAAACAACCAAAAAGTCAAGATTATGTCAGGTGATTTACGCGCTGCGTAACCATACTTGTTCCGCGCCGCGGAAACACCAATTACAAAATCTTTATTTCTCTCTTCCTCTTGCGGGCTGTCGGGATCAATCCTTGGCGTGTAACCCAATAGGCTCGTGTATCATCAGTAGCATTACTAATATACGTGTGTCAGTGGGCATACTACAACAAACTCCCACGTGCACATGACACAGCATATCGATAAGTAACACTGACAGAGAGCGGCTTCTAGCAAAGCATCTCTGCCACCCAACTCAACACGAGTTATGTCATCCCAAGACAAGTACCAAATCACAACCCTATAGGTTTGATATGGCCCTATTGATAAGTGATCAATCATCCTTTCTTTCGCGATATCCTAGTGAACACGAGACATGGTTAGATGTCAATCTCCAGATCATTCACGATTATGTTTCTCAATCTTGATTGATGGTGACCCAAAATCTAGTTGCAATCGATCAAATATCATTGCAGCTTGAGCATGGCCATGCATTTTACGTCAGCTCTCAATCATCGAGGGGCCCATGGATATCTCTCTAATACTAGAGGAACGAATCCCTTTGACTACATTGCTCCGCCACATTCCCCAAACTTTACCCAAAAACTCCCCTTATAACAGCCAGTTACGAACTGCGTTAGAAAGCAATGAAAGCAAAGCTGGACCATGCTTTGGAACACATGTATCTCCGGTCTTAGGATGAAATGATATTATCATCCTGAGTTACTCATGACAAAAACCATTAAGTAATCTCAGGTGCAGGTCATCCAGTCACTTGACCATTGCAAGCACAGGCGAAGTGTTGCGTCTCTTTTATCTAAACCATTATTAGATAGCGACCAACCACTTCCCTCAGCCTTATCTCAAACTTCCTCCCCATGAAGAATGACCGACTGTGGACATTTAGAATGAAAAAGAACATTCTGGGAAGTCTTAAACATGCTAAGATGGAACACAGTAAGGATTCATGAAAATATCCGCCCTCAGCGCATTATTAAATCCCCATTTAATAATCGATATAGTATGAAGTACAATACTGCTTTAACGTTCCCTAAGTTAATATGTATCAAACTTATAACTAAAACAAACTCAAGCCTTGTTCACCTAGGCCTAGTATGAATATCATCACTAGCTTGTAACAACAGCTTAGTTAACGGATCCACCATAAAGCTATCAGTGTGATCTCTGCCAGTGAACATATCTCTTCCTCAACCTATCACTTGCAAAGTATGCGTTGGAGAGATTATGGTCCTTCGTTCAAGCCATTTTACCTTCATTGTTTCAGATGATCCCAATAAGGTAAAAGATGCTCGAACTCCAAGCAATCATACCTTCATTGTCTCAAAAGCCCAATAAGGTAAACAATGCTTGGGATTTTAGTTCTTTTATTAAAGCCATCATACCCTCATTGTTTCAAAAGATCCCAATAGGGTTAGTGATGCTTTAAGAACAATTTATGATCAACAACACCAAATTTTGTAGGATCGTAATCTCCGATTAAAATCGGCAGTTATCCCATTCTATTATTGTATAGAGTACCAAGAACATATCTTCAATATTTCTTGATGCCCTAAACTGATTTAGTATATTCTATATTCGTTATGAATGCATAATTCCTTAACTTATCTTTTAAAGTAAGGTCAGGACATTATCTCCATTACGTTGTATTTGCATACAAATATAGAATTACAACAACTCTCCCACTAGCCCTGACATTCATCCATGTTTCATTTTGCTTATTGAAAACTCAAACTCTATGATTTTCGTATTGAAGCAAATATTGAACTTTGAGATGCATAATTATATAGGTCCATCAATGGACTTCTTTTCGTTTGTAAACAATAGAAAGATACGCTTGATGTAATAGACCCTCGAAAGTCTTGTCAGCACTTCCTCAGAGAATTCCTATTAAGGAATGTGGTTTTTACATCAAATTGTCATAGCCATAAAAAGGCACAATTAGTATCCTAGTAAACTTCGACATACCCACCAGTAGAAAGTTTTAGATAATACCTTCCTCATGGTCAATTATCGTAAAACCATCTCCTACTAGTCGGTATTTGAAGTTGTCTATAAACTTATTTTTCGACATAACCATTGAGATAAAGTTTTAAGATGATACCTTCCAAATGGTCAATCATCACTAAAACTATTCTTATCAATCGGTATTCGAACTTGCAAATAAATCCATGTTGGTCTCTTTCTACAAAGAACCAATTTCACCCTTTGGGTTGCCACCTTGGTGTAGGATTAACCAAATCCAATACTTGGGTATCCTTATGGATTGCATCTCATTATCACTACCTATATTCTCTTAGTGGACTTTGGGCCCACTCTTGTTTATCAGTAGTTGATATATTCATCATTAAGTTGTCTTCCTCATATATTAAACTATATCTTTCTGGCTTTATGACAACTTCTACTAATTCTATAGAGAGGTAATGAATTTTATGTCAGGTACTCCAGCATTGCCATGCTGAGTTATAATCATTTCTAATTGTATGCTAGTGCCAACTATCAGGTCTTTTATTTAAATCTTACGTTCTTCCACTGGAATGCTTCAGTTGTTCATTTCCCTTTTCGAGCAACCAAATCCGGTTCCCAAAAGGATATGAAATAAATATTTGAATCATAGAAGAACTATTTAAATGTGTTAGCATCCTTCAAGTTCATCCATCTCCCACTAAATGTAGACTGGATAACTCTTATCTTTTAGATTGTCAAGCAAAGAACACTTTCTTGTCATATATCCTAATATGCTAATTTGACCATCTTTGTTGATTTGAGATTAAGAACATTGCCCACCACTTTCATAATATACTCCATCAAAGACGGACCATTTCAAAAAATGTCCGATTCCTCCACTTGGCGACTCATTTTCACAATGTGTCCTAGGAGGAACGAATTATGAGATAACATCATAACTCTTTATGAAGGTCATTTAAAATCCAGAACTAAAGCACTCAACATCTATATCAGATTTGAGTATTGTAGTCCTTTTGCCCTCTTATTCATATTCTTTGTCATAGATGTGTCTTGAACACCTCTCAAGGTTTCAGACGCTTGCCTAACAAGTTAGACATTTCCATCCCTTTTACCTTCATTGGTAAAGGAAACAAAGTATCAATAGTTACCCCTCACGATGTGCTTGAATGATCTTCACATAAATGTGAACAAAACTTAACAAGCCTTCATTCCTCTCACATACACAAGTGAATGATGTCTAAGTCATCTTGGCCTAATAAACAGGATTTGCACTCAACAATTGATACAAGATCAAAAGATCCCAAGTTCCTAACCACATGGAGCTTGGTGATGCAAGCCTTGTTTATATGGTTAAATTGACTATTGTCATAAGAGTAACTTATATAAACCATTCATGATCATTATATTACTTCTTAAAAAAAATGCCACAACATGGATGAACTTTGAAATAAACCATGAAAAAATACATAATTCAAAGTAATATCCATCGTTATCAACAGCATAATAGATTTATAATTTTCTTGCCTCGCAGGACATAAAACATAGATCTTGTAAAGTAATAGTCTAGCTGGAAGGAGTGGCAAGATCCTGTCTTCCAATCTTTTCCATTAGGGGACAACCAACTTGTTTCCCGTTATGAAGTACAGCTCTCCACATCTTATATTTCTACTTCTTACCTGCACTTTGCAACAATGAAAATTGTAACAAACGTAAGTACTATGGCCAGTATACAAAACTTTCCATAGAAGTATAAGATCAGTGAAGTTTGATCATGAATGTACCTGAAGCTGAAGAAGCACCACTTCTCATTTTGTGTATCCTTAGCTCTTCCAGGCACTTAGGGCAGGCGTGGTGTCGCCAATTTCCAATCTTCCCATAAAAGTAGCAAACTTCCCCATTAGGAGTCTCATCAAGAGGCGCAATCTCATTGCCCTCAGATTCCATGGTCATAGTGAGCTTAGTTAGACCAAGCTTACCATTTAAGGTAGTTTGCTTGTTGGTAGACTTAGTGAGAGTGGACAAGGTAAGCTTACCTTTAGCCATGTTAGACTCAAAAGTCTTCAACATGCCGCGAAGCTCCATTAAGGATTTGACCATACCATACATGTGATAATTCTCAATGAATTGCTCATATGATGGTGGAAGGGATCGTAGAATAATATCTACCGACATCTCCCTTTGAATGGTAAATCCTAACCTTTCCAAGCGCTCCACTAGTGCTTTCATCGTAAGCTCGTGAATGCTTATGTTCTCACCAACCTGCAGCCGGCAACCAAGTAGGTTGTTCAAACACCCAAACCATTCTTGCCTTGCTTGTTGTTGGAACATATCCTTCAACTCAAGCATTATCTCGTAAGCACTCAGATGCTCCAATTGCATTTGCAATTTGGGCTCATCATGCTTAACATGAGGCAAGAGACCTCGTTGGTGTCTTTGACACGTTTAATATAGGCATCATGAACGGTCTTACTTGCGTTGGTAGCAGGGGCTTCCGGAAGGGGTTCCTCAATGGTGTGTAACTTGTCTTCGCGTCGTAGGACAATATACAATTTCCTAGACCAATCCATAAAGTTACTTCCATCGAGTTTCTCCTTCTCTAGAAACATATGTAGAGTAAAGTCGGTGTTGTTGATGTATGTCGATTTCATCTATAATTACCCCATGTGTTTAAAAACAACTATTTTTACAAGGGCTAAGAACCCTATTTCACCTTGCACCGTGACGGGTTTTCCGCGGATCACGTGGCAAAGCTATTTAGGCCGACAACCATTGACCGATTACAATCCATTATTGCAACTCTTAGTTCCTTGCGGGATCCTACCAGACAACCATAGTTTCTAGTTTGGCATGCTTGATCCCTCCACACCAATCCCAAAGAAATATTTTACATGACCTCGGCTAAAGATCGACGACCATATGAAATATTAATTTGAAATCGTAAATCAACCATCAAGATACACGGTGGTACTCTAGCCCAATGATCGACTCGGCTAAAGCTCGACAATCAACCTTGCGAGTTGCCACACACGCCTTCCACACAGCACATACAAGGGTCAACTCGGCTAAAGCTCGACAATCAACCTTTGCACGGCTAGATTCGGACGGTGTCATCTTATGGGTGGTGTGCAATTTACATTTAGAAAACGGGATTTAGTTTTCCGGTTATAAAACCATTTTGAGTTTGATTAACAAAAGTGACAATAACCAAAAAGTTTTCACTAATCGGATACTAAACCAATTTAAATCCGTCTTGTTAATCAAGTATACGCGCGAGAGTTTGTTAAACCATAGTTAAAAACTCTTGAGTTTTATTATTGTAAAAATTGTCTAGCATGCAATCAATCCTATAATCCATGCATAAACAATAAATAATAAAACAATCACACGCATACAAAAGGATTGGTAACCATGCCCCTAAAGCCTATGCGTTTTCCCGTGAGCCACTACGGAAAATCAAAGTCATCTAAGGACATATCCTTGACTTGGATGTGCTCCCACTAAACCCGCTACCTCCATTGGGCCTCTCGGTTTCGTGTTTTCCAAGACGTCACTCCTTGACTCCCGATGATTGCCTCCATATTAATTTTACATAGAAAATGAAATAAATGGCATACAAGCCACAAATCCTATTTTCTAGTACAAAATACATAACATGGAATTTAAATGACATGCAAGTCATAAAATAATTTACATACCAAATAAATCAAATAATTAATTATTACATACCATGTGACATATAGTCACCAAATGAATGAATAACTAATTTAACACAACCAAACATCCACAAGGTCTAGGGCATTTATTGGTTACCAACATCACATGAACAACATGAACAACATGGTGTGCCACACAAAACCATGTAAACTTATGTATCTTGATTAAGATTATTTCTCAAAACTCAAGACACTAAATAATCGCATGTACATATGCATTAGTAACAACAAACCATTTTTGATGAAACATATTCATATATACATAATATAAGTATATGCAATTACTATTTTTATGCCAAAAATAATAATATACATATAAATATACCAACCAAGATACAAGGCATCTTAATAAACCAAAAAATAATTTCTAGAATAAAAATTCCAGAAACCATTTTTGATGCCTAAAACCCCACTGCAAAACTGTTTTATTTATAAAATTCTATCAGACGAAATTACGCGCCGCGTAACCCAAAAGGTTCCGCGCCGCGGAATATACCTGACAGCAGATCAAGTTTTTCGATTTCGGGTTTTTCAGGCCACCATGTGCTTTTTTAGTATAGAGGTGGCTCTGATACCACAGTTGGTTTTCCATGAACACAGCAGCGGAAGCATAAAAGCTAGAAACCCCAAAAATGGACCAAGAACTCTATAACTACAAAATGCAACATGTAAAGAAAGAGAAGTATAAAGAATTATACCATGCTCCAGCTTCTGAAATCTTCAAGTTTGGATGAACTCTAAGTTACAAAAGAGCAACTCTCTATTGATAGTCCACTCTAAGTTAGTTTGATCCGCAAATGCTAGTAAGCCAAAAATGATCTTCAAGACTTGAAATCACTTTTTGGAACAACCCATAAACTCCAAGATATCACTAAGAACACTTATGATTTCTGGAACAAATCAAGAACTACCAAGAACCCTTAAGAAAGTGTATGCATATGTTCTTGAGTGAGAGAGAGATTTCCTTATCCTTGTTGCTTTTTCAAGAAAGAAGACTTATGACTTCTTAAAGATACACAAGATATTTTCCAGCAGCCAAGTGAGCCAAAAGTCGGGCACCATCATTACTTAATGTACCATAAGTCTTTAGCTTGAAGCAAGCAACAACCAAAAAGTCAAGATTCTGTCAGGTGATTTACGTGCCGCGTAACCATATTGGTTCCGCGCCGCGGAAACACCAATTACAAAATCTTTATTTCTCCCTTCCTCTTGCGGGCTGTCGGGATCAATCCTTGGCGTGTGACCCAATAGGCTCGTGTATCATCAGTAGCATTACTAATATACGTGTGTCAGTGGGCATACTCCAACGGTATCATACCAAGCTCTTGGAGCTTGTTTTAGACCATTCAAAGCCTTGTCTAACTTATAGACATGGTGTGGATACTTTGAACTTACAAAGCCAGGAGGTTGTTTCACATAGACTTCCTCCTGAAGTTTTCCATTTAGGAAAGCATTTTTCACATCCATTTGATAGACTTTGAAGTCTTTATGTGCTGCATAACCTAAGAACAACCTAATGGCTTCAATTCTAGCAACATGGGAAAATGTCTCATCATAATCTATTCCTTCTTCTTGTCTATACCCTTGTGCTACCAGCCTAGCTTTGTTCCTAACAATCACTCCATCCTTGTCCATCTTGTTTCTATAGACCCACTTAGTGCCTATAATTGTATGATCTTTGAGGGTTGGGACAAGATTCCATACCTTATTTCTCTCAAACTCAGTTAATTCCTCTTGCATTGCTTCAATCCAATCTTCATCCTCTAAGGCTTCTTCAGTCTTCTTTGGTTCCATTTGTGATAGGAACCTAAAGTAAGCAGCATAGTTTGTTGTTACCTTTGATCTGGTGGTCACTCTTTCTTGAATGTTACCAATCACTTGATCTTGAGGATGGTCTTTGAGGAACTTAAAGGTTGTAGTGGGAGATTGTGGTTCTGGAATTGAGTGATATTGAGGACTCTGAGGTGAACCTACATCCTCGGTCTCAATTACAGCATTATCATCAAACTGTTGATTACTAAAATCTTCAGTCTGAGTAGTATTCTCTCCAAAAGGATTAAATAACTCATCTTCTTTCTTAGCTTGAGCATGTTTTGGAGGTTGTGATGATCTCTTAGATGTACATACATCATCATCACTGTCATCATCTATGACATACATAGGATTTGACCTCTTGGTTTCCTCAGTCTTTTCAAGCTCTCTCAGACTGACTAAATCAGCTTGAGCTTTGTCAGCTTGCTCAATACTGTCTTCGTCAAAGGAGACATGAATTGATTCTTCTATTGCCTTTCTCCTTGAGTTATATACTCTGTAAGATTTGGAGATTGAGGAGTAACCAACAAAAATTTCAGGATCAGCTTTAGGTTCCAACTTATGGAGCTGATCTCTTTGATTTAGCACATAGAATTTTGAACAAAAGACATGGAAGTAACCTATATTGGGCTTTCTTGATTTATACATTTCATATGCAGTTTTGCCATGTCTTTTGACTATGATTGACCTATTTTGGGTATAACATGTTGTACCAACAGCTTCATCCCAAAAATACAGGTTCAATCTTGCCTCACACAACATTGTTCTAGTAGCCTCAATTAAGGTTCTATTTCTCCTTTCAGCAACTCCATTTTGTTGAGGAGTTCTAATTGAAGAGAAATTTTGTATTATTCCTTTTTGTTCACAAAAGCCTTCTAGGGTTGAGTTTCTAAACTCAGTCCCATGATCACTTTTGAGTTACTTAACAGACTTACCTTTTTGCAACTCCTCCTGTGTGATAAAACTTATTATCTCTAGGGCAGCTTCACTTTTGGCTTTAAGGAATATTACCCAGGTGAATCTAGAGAACTCATCAACTATCACCAGGGTATACTTCTTGCAACTTAGGCTTGGAGTACTTATGGGTCCAAACAGATCCATATGCAACATATGCAATGGGTTTGTTATTGAAAAGTTTTGTTTTGACTTAAATGACCCTTTATGATTTTTCCCTTGTTCACAAGCTGAGCATAATTTGTCTTTGACGAATGTGATCTTTGGCAATCCAGAGACTAACTCTTTATTGGATAGCATATTTATATATTTGAAATTCAAATGTGACAACCTTTAATGCCACAGCCAACTCAGCTTAAGAACAGATTGAGAATATAAGCAGGTTTCAGTATAAGGGTGTGCAGATTTGAGATCAAGTAGATACACATCTCTTTCTCTCTTTGCTATTAGCACTGGCTTACCATTTGCATTGTAGATTGTTCCTGCTTTCTTCCTAAAAGTAACAAGATTGTCTTCATCACATAATGGACTGATACTTATCAGATTGTGTTTAAGACCTTTAACATATGCAACCTTCTGGAAAGTAACCTTGCCAGCATGCATCTTCCCATACCCTTTAGTTCTTCCATGGGAATTATCACCAAATGTTACTTTAGGACCTTCATCTTCCTGGAATTCACTTAGAAGTCCTTTCCACCCTGTCATGTGCCTTGAGCATCCACTGTCCAAGTACCATTTACTTAAACCCTGCACATGAAAAACTAAACGTATTAGTTTTGTTTAGGAACCCCCTCTAAAGTGGGTTCAAATGATGAGCACTTAGCTGATTCATCTTGTGGAGCTGACTGGTCAGCTTGAGCAGGTGTTGAGTCCTGCATAGGCTGATCAGCTTGTTTCTTTTCAGGCCTTAGAATTTCACTATCACACTCTTTGGCCTCATGTCCTGTACCTCCATATTTGTAGCACTTTCTTCTACTATTAACTACAGGGGGTAGGTTATCCAATAATCCTTTTGAGAATTTGCTCTCAGTTTTAGGATTGTAGGTCGTGGATAATTTTTCAACTTTCTTTGCAAGTTGATTCACCTGATGTTCATTGACTTTGGACTTACCTTTGTCAGATCTAGGTTTATTATCCTTTTGATGAGAAGTCTGACCAACAAATTTCTTTTCATCTCTTTTATTGACTTTGGACTTACCTTTGTCATGTTCTCTGGTCTTACCAGTTTCAACAACTTTAGACTTACCGTTATTGTTGTGATATGACCTCTGACTTACAGTTGTCTTCCTATTCTTGAAACTTCTCTCTGAACTAGACAAAGAATGCTATCTTTTGAAAGGGTTTGGATTTAACCTTTCAATAACAGGTTTTATTTGAATAGGCTGAGTGCCCAATCTATCATGCACAGACTTACTATGATGTCTTGAAGTTGAACACTCATATCTATGATCCTTTGCTTTTACAAACTTATTGTATTTTAGACCTTGATCATGTTTATTTTCCGAGGCTGACTTCTGAGACTTAATCAGTTGTCTATCTTCCTCAGAATCTGTACTTGCTATCTCATCATCATCAGCTACATAAGCTGCGGATTGATAGTTACCTCCAAGTACAACTTTCACCTGTTTAGGAATCTGCTGGTTTATGCACTTTTCAACAAGCTTTGATGACTTACACCAAGATTCAGTGACCTTTTGAAGTTGGTCAGCTTTATCCTTAGCTTCCTAAATTTCTTCACTTAGAAGTTTGTTAATATGTCTTTGACATTCAAGATCACATTGTGCTTTCTTTCCAGTAGTGATGAGAGTTTGATTTTCCTTAATCTCATTTTTAAGCTTAGTTATTTCAGCTTTGAGGTCAGCTTGAGTCTTAAGGCTGGTCTTAAAGTCTTTTAACAGATAACCAAATGTAAGACCTTTTTCTCCATCGGTGTAAGAGTTGAAATTACTAACCTTGTACATGGAGGAAGGATCCCAATCACTTAGTTTGCTGTTTTCCTCAGCTTCCTTCATGTCAGCTTCAAAAGTTGATTCAGACAGACCATAATCAACTACATCTATTTCAAACTCTTCATCTTCTTGAGCCATCAGGCAATTGTCATCATCATCCGAGGTAGATGATTATGTATCCCAAGTTTCAGCATAAATTCCTTTTGTATTGGACTTCTCTTCAGGCTTTCCTTTCTTGAGCTGAGTATATTTCGTCTTATACTTATCAGCTCTGTAAGCATTCTTGTCAGCTACTGAAGTTGTTTCTCCCTTCTTTACTCTGCACTCAGCAGCAATGTGTCCCTTCTTCTGACAGTTAAAACACACAGCTTTCTTGGGGTCAAAAGAACTCTTTCCTTTGCCTCTGTCAGATCTTCCTATTCCTCTTTGTGCTCTTCTCAATCTTCTGGCAAGCATAGCCATTTCTTCAGTGATAGTCTGAACATCATCAGTATCACTTGAGCCTGAGTCTAAGTGGTCAGCTTGAGAATCTAACTCAGTCTCAGATTCAGCTATGAAGGCTTTTGAACTCTTTTTCTTCTTCTCTGCAACTAATGCAATTTCCTTTTTCTCAAGAGAGTACTTCACCTGTTGTTGAGAAGATTTCTTGTGTTCTGTGATCTGTTGATGATTAAGCAAGAACCTATATATGGACTGTAGGTTATACATATGTAATGTACCTCCAGCCCTTAGTGCTATGGTCACCTAATTGAATTTCTCTGGTAACACATCCAGAAATTTCAGCACTAGGTTAGCTTCATCCTTCTTAATGTCTACACTTAGCAGGTCATTAATCAAGCAGTGAGACCTTGTGAACACATCAGATAAGGTTTTATTCTTTTTAGAAAAGAAGTTTTCATAAGATCTGTTAAGATGATTCTTCTTATGCTGCTTGACCAGATCTGTACCCTCATATGTGATACTTAGAGTATCACATATTTCTTTTGCAGATTGACACCCAATCACAGTATGCGAAATCTCGTTGGTCAGGGCATTTGCCAGAACACTTTTTGCTTTGTCATCAAGAGAATGTAACTTACAATCCTCTTCAGTCCAAGATGCCAAAGGTTTCTTGACTTCCTTTTCAGTCTTGTCAGGAGACTTATCACTGACAATAGCAGGAATCTTGGGGATAATTGGTCCACGGGTTATGACAACATACATTCTGGTGTCAATGGACTTAAGGAAAAGCATGGCTCTAAATTTCCACATAGGATAATCAGATCCATCAAATATAGGACATCCTTTAGCAGCCATCTGAGGAAAGTTTGATGAATTGTTGCTTGTCGACATCTTACTCTATCTCAGGATCTTGATATCTTCAACTTATGAAAGATTTCAGACTGCTCTGATACCAGTTGTTGGTCCCTTGGTGAGATAAACAACAAGCAAGTATTGTGTAGAAAAGGGGTTGAATACACTTTCTGTGGAAAATTGAATAAATCAATAAAAAGTGTTACACACATCAACTTGAAAGAAACTGAATGATTTTATTAATTAGAAGATGATTACAATAACTTATCAAGTATAAAACACTTGATGTATAAACACCGAATACAATTCAACTCTCTCAATCTATCAAACTAATTGATCAAACTTGCTATCTATAGTCAACTAATGATTATATACACAAACTGATTCTCTAAACAGAATTTATTCACAGATTGAATACTTACCAACTTCACAACGTACGTGAAGATCGAACACACGAACTCTTGTTGGCAATCTGTGAATGCTTGATCACGTTGATCAACTTACAATCAATGTATCAAGTATGGTGAGGTTATTATTGGTGATAATCCTCTCTCCTGATTAAGAGAATTTATAGTCCTATTCAACGTATCCTAAGAAACTAGAACTTATCCTAATCTGTTAACTAACTAACGGATAATCCGGATATCTTGAATCTTGAATCTTCAATCTTGAGTCTTCAATCTTCAATCTTGATTCTGGAATCTTCTTATCCGCACTGTAGAAATAGGATAACATAATTCAAAACAAATTTAAATTCTATTAGGCTGACTTCTTTCATTAGGCTGAGTTACTCAGCTTGAAACTCATCAAGCCGAGTTCATCGAGAACTAACTCGATATCAAACATGTACTAACATGTATAAGGACTAACTCATCCTTAGAAGTCATAAGAGTTAGCTAGTACTGACTTAGCAACTCCGTTGAGCTGACTCAGCCTAAAGGCAGAGTCACTCAGCTTGAAACACATCAAGCTGAATATTCGACCTATACCTTAGATGACACACAACTTATCAAACATTTAGATAAACTGACTAAGATATAGTCTAAGCTGATCAACTATAATGCTCAACTTATACTCAGCTTATGCTCAGTCTGAAACACTATAAGTGCTTAGTCTGATCAAGCTTCATAATTCTGTTTAAGTTATATTCAGAACATATCTTACAAACATAACTTTGTCTCATCAAATCTTAACTAATAAGATCATTTGACTAACAGGCTTAGCAAGCTGAATGCTGAGATTCTCTGTTCCAAGAAGTTGATTAAAATCCCTCTACCCGATGAGTCATATGCTGTGGCTCGTGTTGAAAGACGAAAGTCGGATATTCCTGTTATTAACGTGTTGTTCGTGATATTCCGATGGTGACCGATTATCTAGAGGTATTTCCTGACGAGCTACCCAGGTTACCGCCAGTTAGAGATGTAGAATATCGTATCGATCTTGTTCCGGGGGCTACCCATGTGGCTAATGCTTTGTATCATCTTGCTCCTTCCAAGGTTCGTGAGATGATGACGCAGATTCAGGAGTTGCTTGACAAAGACTTTATTCGCCCGAGTTCTTCTCGTTGGGGTGCTCCGGTTCTTTTTGTGAAAAAGAAAGATGGGATGATTCGAACGGTAAAGTCGTAAGGGGGGGTTAAGATGGCCCTTGCAGCCGTTAGGAAACCCCTTGCGGTCGCAAGCAGGGGTTTTATTCTGACAGATTGTAGACTTGTGTTTTAAGCTACGTTAGTTGTTGTTAATTGGTGACTGGGCCTGAACCTATTGTGTTAGGTGATTCGGAGGACTTTGGGGATTCCCGACATTATATCTGCCTCTTGTGATCTCGAGGTAAGTACCAGTTTCCCATGAGTCACAGTAGGTAAGTTATCTGTTGTACTTGTTGACATGCGATTGGTGTTTTGATACGTGCGCACACGACATATGCTATAATATGATTTGACATGTCGTATTAATTCTCGTGTATGATGCATGCATGCAACTAGACCCGATTGGGTCGTATATGTTAATTGGAGTTTGTCCGGACACTGATTGGAGGACGATTGAGGTTAGCCGGGTAGGCTGGGTTCCCGGGGTCCTTTGAGGCCACGAAATGGGGGACTAACGGTACCCGAGTGTAAACGCTTGGCTGTTTGCTCTACAGGGCGCCGTTCCTTGGTGAGACGGGGTTCTTGGCTATCAGCCGGAACTGGTTACGAACGGGGTTCTCGGTGCAAGCCGGAACTGGTTCAGTCGCGTCGAGTGGACTGCTCTTCGATCCCCCAATGATGCGGTTGGTTGCGGCTGATTCCCCGGCTAGGGTTGTTGAGCGGGGCTAGCTACCCTGCGAGATACTACTCTTGCTGACATGATTGGCGCGCCGCGATATGATAGGATAGCCTTGTGTACTGTTCCTATATGTGATAGCCTGCTTATTGTTGCGTATGTGTAATCTGTACTCACTAGCTAGTTGTAGCTAACGATGCAAGATTTCCCTTTTTCACAAGTTGATGCTAGTTGGCCTGGTGAGGCGGGCACTGATGGTAGTATTATTGTATATATCTTTTGGGGAATACATTTGTTGTACTGTATGGATCCAATGGTCGGTTTTGTTGGTAACGCTTGTCATTTAGAAACTTGGCTAATTCTCTTGTGTAATTAAATAGCCAAGCCGGAAACAATACTTACTTTTGTAAATGGCGGTTTTATTCTGCTGCTTGCTTTTGATAATTGTGTTTAAAAAGTTTAAATTAACCCTAATTATAAGCTCATGAGATGTGACGTTACAATCTTCCTTAAATTGATCGATTTAGTTCAATGTTCAAACATGCATTGATAATAAATTACTAATAACATCTTATAATACTAAAAATTACACACAATAATCAATTAAAACTTACTTAAGGTTAATCAAATTTACTTGTTACCATTCTTGACCTCCAGATTTATATTATAATACATACTTATATGTATAAATTAATTTTAAACATTTATTTTATATACAAAACAATATTATTAATATTTTAACACATAATGCACATATAAACCTTATTATATTTATAAATAAAATTTCAAATATTACATGATACTGATAATATAAACAATTTCTTAAATAAATATAGGAGGATGATAAACACAACCCTTATGGCTGTTAATAAACCAAAAAAGGTAATTTTAAATTTTTAGAAATGAAAATCACAACTCATATGTTCATAATTAGCTTTCCATATAATTCATAGTTACCTTTTAATTAGTTTTCAACTATCTATACGTAAAACAAGATTACCATTTTTAAAAACTATAATTAATTTATTTTCATTCTTTAATGCTGTGATTATCAAAATCCATAAATTTATACATAATAAACGTGTGTGTATGTGATATGTACCATATAATGACTTAAAATGGTGGCAATGGTGACAATATAATGGATTTGTATATTGGTTGGTGGGGATGGTAATGGAGTTCGTTGGATTGTCTTCTAATCAAAGCTAAACTTATAGTCTATGCATCATCATCATCAAAACATTTGCTTTTGCTTTTTTTTTCCGGTGGAACAAAAACCCAAGTCGTTAAATCATATAGAAGCATCAGCACTAGAAGTGAAGATCCTGGGTCACATATCACTTTCAAAAAAATAACAAAAAACAAAAAAGTAGTATCGAGTAGCTAAAACACGTTGCTGATGCAAATCTTGTAGCAAATTTGCTATTATTGTTTCTATGGCAGTGTTTGTGTCGCGATTGTTGTGGTGGTTCCTCCTCTTACTTCTTTATGCTGAATTCGAGTTGGTGTTCGCAGATACCGACCCTGGTGACGGTATGTGCGCTAAATCTTATACTTATCAAATCGAGTATCTAAACCTTCGAAATCATATTATTCAAAGATTTATGTTATTTCTCAAACTATAAAAATTTTCTAATACTACATATTTACTTTAAATGCAGCTGAGGCACTCCGAGCATTAAAAGACCAATGGCAAAACACACCGCCGAGCTGGAGAAGGTCAAATGATCCATGCTCATGGGAAGGTGTCACCTGCAGTAACTCGAGAGTCGTCTCCTTGTCGGTCTTATTTCCTTACCAGCACTTACGCATTTAGCAACCATTTTATATAAGAGATAATGGATATTAGACTTATACTAGAACCTTAATATATATGTAGTAAACCGTTGCCAAACGAGGTCCTAAGAGTTGGTTATGTCATTCTTCAGGTTAACATGTTGTGTATCTTTTAAACAGGGGATTGTCGAGCATGGGTCTCGTAGGTCAGCTCGTTGGCGACATTGGTGGACTCAGTGCACTAGCATCCTTGTGAGGAACTAAATAATAAGTCTACCATTTGTATTGGCTAACATACACACACATATATATATATGTTTATATAAAGAATAAATCTCAATTCATGATCCAGGGACTTGTCATTTAATGGAGGCCTCACTGGTTCAATTTCTCCACGTTTAGGTGATCTTAAAAGCCTCAACATATTGTGAGTCATAACTTTTTCGTTTCCAATTGTCTGTGAGTCTTTTTATCTTAAACGGGTCAAATCAGCCGGTTTCAAACCGAAAAAATGACATCTTTAACCCAAATTCTTGTTTTAAATTGTGTCCCAGAATTCTAGCAGGATGTAGCTTCACTGGAAACATTCCACCTGAGCTAGGCAATCTTCAGGAGCTATCATTTTTGTATGAATCTTTTAAACTATGATCTTAATACCAGAATTATCGTATGCTATATTTGCTTTCGATTAACCGACATTTACAGGGCTTTAAACACAAACAATTTAACTGGCCAAATCCCTTCTGCACTGGGATCTCTTTCAAAACTGTACTGGTTGGACCTCGCGGAGAATCATCTCACAGGATCCATTCCTGTATCAACAGATACAGAACCAGGATTAGATCAGTTAAAACATGCTAAACATTTGTGAGTTAGATTTGTTTTCTTTTAGTTTATTACAATCCAAGTACTGGGAATGCCCCCATTGATGTGATGTCTACCTCTTTTGAAATGGCAGCCATTTCAATAAGAACAAGCTTTCAGGCAGAATTCCTGACCAACTATTTAGTGACAACATGGTGCTGATACATGTGTAAGTTGAAACCAACCCACCAGAATAAACAATAAAAATGGAATTAAGATTTTGTTATTCATGTTCTGACGGTTTGTGTTGGGAATGAACAGATTATTTGATGGAAATCAATTAATAGGAAATATCCCATCCACAATAGGATATGTTCAGACACTAGAGGTCCTGTAAGTAATACCAAGTACCTTAAATTTTGTAAAGACATTGGTAGGAAATAGTATTCATTGGATCAATGCTTCATGTGCAACAGTCGGCTTGATAGAAATGCATTATCGGGCGAGGTTCCGTTGAACCTCAATAATCTCACAAGCCTAAGTGAACTGTGAGTACATCTTGTATTCTAATAAAACCAAACGGGTTAAAATCCTCTCATGTTATACTCAAACATGACATATCATGTTTTCTCACAAACATGAGAATGAGTACCTTATTATAAGGTGAAAATGGGTCCCATTGTATGTCTCAATCTCATGTCATTAGGAGAAGATGATAGATCATGTTTGATCATGGAAGGATCTTTAAGTCAAACAAAATATCAGCTTTCACTTTGACTTGACATTCTGTATATGTATAGGAATTTAGCTCACAACAATCTATTTGGAGCTTTGCCAGATTTAAATGGGATGAATGCCCTCAGTTATGTGTAAGTTGATCTACCTTGACTTTGAGTTTGACTTTTACACTAACTTGTATCACTCTAAGCTGTCATGAATCATGTTCAGGGACTTGAGCAACAATTCCTTTCGACAATCAGAACCTCCGGTCTGGTTTTCTACCTTACCATCATTAAGCACACTGTGAGTTGTCTTCTTCATTACCAGCAAAAGATCAACAAAATTTCCATAAGAAGTAATCTTACATGGAATTTTGGTTATTCTGTTAAGGGTTATGGAATTTGGTTCACTTAAAGGGAGGCTGCCACAAGAACTTTTCAGTCTATCAGGAATTCAACAAGTGTAAGATATGATTATATGAAATTTGACTGTTGACATCAAACTTCCTAGTTTAAAGATCCCATTATAGTGTTTGAGGAATGGTGTTTGAAGTAAAAACATATAGAATATCCTTCTATTCTTGAAACAATGGTAATTTCATTTTATCTTAGAGTAGACTTCATAATGGTTGCTTCTTGGAAAATCATTGAACAGGAAACTAAAGAACAACGATCTCAATGATACACTAAATATGGGCAGCAGCATCAGTGAGCAGTTACAACTGGTAGATTTGCAAAGCAATGAGATTGAAGCTGTAACACTGAGTGCAGAATACAGAAACACATTGGAGTGAGAATTTCTCTCTACCTTTTAAGCCCATTTTAAAAGTGACACACTTTAACTGAACTCGGCACTTGTGGACTCCTCTTACAACCTCTAGAGCTTCTTTTCTTGGTGAAGATGTCATCTTTATGTTTTTCCTTTTTCTGTTTCTGTTTCCAGGCTGTCTGGGAATCCTGTGTGCAATACAGCTCTTGCACACACTACCTATTGTAGAGTGCAACAACAGAACTCAAAGGCATATTCTACAAGCTTAGCTAACTGTGGGAGCAAATCATGTCCATCAGATCAAAAACTTAGTCCTCAGACATGTGATTGTGAATATCCATATGAAGGCACATTATACTTTAGAGCACCCTCTTTTCGGGAGTTATCTAATGTTAATGTTTGGCATTCTCTTGAGATGAGCCTTTGGATGAAACTCGGCCTTACTCCTGGCTCAGTTTCGCTGCAAAATCCATTTTTCAACACTGATGATTATCTTCAAGTCTACTTGCAACTCTTTCCCTCAAGGGGTCGTCATTTTAACCGATCCGAGATTCAAAAGATTGGATTTTACATGAGTAATCAAACTTACAAGCCTCCAGCTGGATTTGGACCGTATTTTTTCATAGCCACACCTTATGATTTCTCTGGTATATTTATATATATGACACCGTATATTAGAATTTAAGTTTGATATTTTTTTTGTGTTTTAAGTTTTGATATGTTTCAGAAGGCCATGGAGGTGCTTCAATTGGTGTTGGTACAATTGTTGGAATCACTACTGGTTGTACATTCATGGTCCTCCTTCTTATCGGACTCGTTCTATATGCTGTTTGCCAAAAGAAACGTGCGGAAAAAGCTATTGGTTTAAGTAGACCTTTTGGTAATATCATGATACAGAGCCTTCCCATATTTTGAGCACTGTTGATTTTTAAAGAAATTGTCCATATTTCAATCTATTTTCTGTAGCATCTTGGGCATCAAATGGAAAAGATGGTGGAGGTGCACCACAGTTAAAGGGAGCAAGATGGTTCTCTTATGATGAACTAAAGAAAAGTACCAATAATTTCTCTGTTGCCAATCAGATAGGATCTGGTGGTTATGGCAAGGTAACATACTAGTCGGGTAGGATTGACCCGAAACACTTTATTTAAAAAATAAATAAAATTATTCTAAGTATAAATAATTATCGTGTGAAGTAAGATTACAAAACTCATATGATTTAATAATAATCTAATTTTGTAATATAATGAGGTAGGAGGTTTCATGTATTAATAATACACTTTGAACCACTTTGAACCCATTTTAAGATAAGCTATGTTAGAGAAAGAACAAAACTAAAACCATCTTACTTTACACACTGTATTCTTTATAGTTCACTTTTCAATTTATTTGACTGTTTTTTGGTCTCTTGATATAGGTCTATAGAGGAATGGTACCCGGGGGGCAAGTGGTTGCCATCAAAAGAGCCCAGCAAGCATCAAGGCAAGGTGGGCTCGAGTTTAAGACCGAAATCGAATTGCTTTCGCGTGTTCATCACAAGAATCTGGTAGGACTTGTTGGGTTTTGTTTTGAACAAGGAGAACAGATGCTGGTCTATGAGTTTATGCCTAATGGAACACTTAGAGACAGCTTCTCAGGTCAATATTAATTTGCATTTTCTCATTCTTGCAACAGTTCAATTTAAGTATTATATAATAATTATTATAATTATTATAATAATGTAATATACAGGAAAATCAGGAATTTATCTTGACTGGAAGAGGAGACTTAGGATTGCTCTTGGTTCAGCTAGAGGACTCACTTATCTACATGAACTGGCAAATCCTCCTATCATTCATAGAGATATCAAATCAACTAATATCCTTTTAGATGAGAATCTAACAGCAAAAGTTGCAGATTTCGGCCTATCGAAGCTTGTTTCAGACACAGGACATGTCTCGACTCAAGTTAAGGGTACAATGGTGAGCCTCTTGATGCAATACTAGTTCATCCAAACTCTAAAGAATGAGATAAGGGGTCTGTTGATTTGTTTTTTGAAAGTGATTATCTCATTATTGCTACTTTTGCGCTTTTTAATATTTCGATAAAAAAAATCTCCTTTTATTAATTCCACAAATAATCACAATATGCAAAACACTCAAACGTTTCATTATTACAAGTAAATATAAAACATTCAAACATTCCCTTCAATAATATAAGTTTTTACACATGATTATCTAATTCTGATTAATTTATATCAACAATCACTTTGAAAACGGGCTTCCAAATATAATAAGATCTAATAATTCAATACTGACATTCTTCATGTTTCATAGGGCTATCTAGATCCTGAATACTACATGACGCAACAACTGACAGATAAGAGTGATGTATATAGCTTTGGTGTGCTAATGCTTGAACTAGTAACTGCTAAACCGCCTATCACAAAAGGGAAGTATATTGTGCGAGAAGTGAGATTGGCAATGGATAATACGGATGAAGAGGAATATGGATTGAGTGACTTATTAGATCCGAACATAAAACATATGACGCATCTGACAGGTTTTAAAAGATTCATACAACTAGCAATGCGATGTGTTGAAGACTTAGCTTCAGACCGTCCAACTATGAGTGATGTTGTAAAGGAACTCGAGAACATTTTGATTAGTGATGGACTCCACACGGACTCTACGTCCGCATCATCATCTGCAACGGATTTTGGTTCGGTCAAAAGTGCACCTAGAAATCCTTATACTGAAGCTACACTCAAAAGGAATGATAGTGATGCATTTGACTACAGTGGTGGATATAACATTTCAGCCAAAGTAGAACCCAAATAGGATTCCAAAGTCATGGAGCCATGGTTCTATATACAATGTAAAATACCATGGTATATTTTCCCATAATTCTATGTTTTACAAGTCATATGCTATAACATTTTTACATGATAGTGATTCTAATCAGAATATAAAGTTTGGAAAAAAAATCTACACTTCAAAAACAATTCAACATGATATAGTCAATATCTTTTTCATGCATAAGATTTTAAAGTTATAGATTCATTTTGTTGTTTGGTAAGCTAAAGATGCTCTCAACCAAAGAGGTCAAAGTGATAATGGTTGTTAGTTTATTTCAGTTTTAGTCTTTTATGCTAACGACTGTTAACTTTATTAGTCAGAAGATACTTAACTATTTTCTCATTTTCTCTTTGTTATCAAACTTTTGCCAATTGGGATTGTTTCCAAACATGTTTTGTTTCAAGTTTTCTTTAAACCTGTTTTTAGAAAACACACTCCCACATCACCATTACCGCCACCGCATAACAATTTCTGAATAGGCATCTTGGCCCATTGCTAGCTCAATTCACCAATTCAGCCTTGACTGTCTTCCCATCTAACTTGACCCCCTTTTATGTTCCTTCAGTTATCTCCACCGATGATGACCATTCCATGTAACACCCCAAAATGGGGCCTAGTTGTAAACGTTTGTACATGTAGCTTTATGGTTTGTACATTGACTTTAACTGGTGTTTAGTTGTTAAATGTAGTATACTTGTTACTAATTGGTGTATTTTAAGCATGAACTGGTGCTAATTGTAGATAAAATATGGTTATGCGAAAAGTGTCGTAAGTGGACCGAGTCGGTAAATTATTGAACGGTTTTAGATAATGGTTCCAAAAGTATCTCCGTTAGTTGAATCGGTAAACATAAGTGGTGTTATAAGTTGAATAGGGGAACAAAATACCCTAGATGGGGTATTAGACCCCTTATGTCGGCCCTTGGGGTTATCCTTTTTGTTTCACAGACAAAACACACAAACACACATACATACATATGTAAACAAACACACACACACACACACTTTTGAAAGTTTGAAAGAAAGAATCAAGAAAGGAAGCATATAGCTACTGATTTCAGAGATTCAACCAAGCTTAGAACCTGATTTGTGTTGTCATCTTCCTTGAAAGTAAGTAAAATAGTTGTGTTTAACCTAGTTGAGCTTTGTGAAGAAGATAACCCATTTTAATGGTGTAAAGTGGGTTGTAATGTAGTTTTTATGTACAAAACATGTTGGTTAGCTTCTATATGTGTTAAAGAAACTGTAGAAGCAATTAAAGTAGTGTTTGAGTCGATTTTTGGGTCAAAAACATGAAGAACAACATCTGTCGGAAAACAGAGCTGAGTTTACTGTAAAAGTGGTCCTTGTGGTCGCAAGCAGGTTTGAAGTTCCTTGCGGTCGCAGGCAATGGGTCTTGCGGTTGTAAGGGGTGTGTTTGTTGGTTTACCATCTAAGGACGAAGGAAACATTCTTGCGGTCGCAAGTACATAGCTTGCGATCGTAAGCCCCCGAAGCACCACCCTTGCGATCGTAGGGACATGTCCTTGCGGTCGTAAGTTGGGGTGGTTTGGGAAGGACCCTTGCGTGTCGCAAGGAAATCCCTTGCGGTCGTAGGGGGGGGGGTTGTGATGGCCCTTGCGGCCGTAAGGAAGCCCCTTACGGTCGCAAGCAGGGGTCTTTTGCTGACAGATTGTAGACTTGTGTTTTAACCTGTGTTAGTTGTTGTTAAGTAGTGATTATATTGTGTTAGGTGATTCGGAGGACTCTGGGGATTCCCGACATTATATCTTCCTCTTGTGATCTCGAGGAGAGTACTGGATTCCCATGAGTCTTAGTAGGTAAGTTCTCTGCGTTAACAATATACAAGCGGTAGATTGAAGGATTGCGATATTAACTATGATAATGTTGAGAGAGAATCTCGAATACACCTTAGAGAACACATAGTTTATTCATGTAAGTGTGGCAACCATTACATTTCCTTTTGTAGCACAAGGGTTATATACCTATAAGGTATATTTACAATAAGCACCCTCCACTATTGTTTGAACTCCTATTCTATTACGATAATATAGTTCTAACAATCTCCCCCTTTGGAATGAAATAGGAGTTGCAGAATAACATGAATAGAAGTCTTGATCTCTTCAGCTTGTTGAGGTCTTGTGCTTACTGTCTTGAATCGCTCCGGTAACCTAAGGCACTGATCGCCTTCGGTAATATTAGCCATTTAGCATATAGAGGTTTTCAGCATCTGGATCTTTGAACATTGATAGCATCAGTGGAAGCATAAAAGGATTCATCAACAGGAGAAAATATGTTTCTTACTCCCCCTAGAATCACAACCGGGGAAACCCTCCCCTTACAATGTTGCTCTTGATCCTTGACAAAATTTGGGGCGAGAATATGACTTGCTCTTTCATCTGAGTTCTTTTACCCCTAGACTGAATACCTGCTAAAATATGTCTCAAGCAGTAACCAACTGAATAAATCTTTATATCTCCCCCTCATGATGTCCAAAGTCTTCACTGGTCATCATGAAAAATGTTTCAGTTGAGAAATATCAGTCTGTTAACTTCTACCACTTGTGAACCATGATGGATCGTTGAGGAGTGAATGTAGATCAGTAATGAATACATCAACCAAATCGAAAATCTGAGAAGTCTCGCACAAGATTATCAACCTAGTCCGGATCACAGCAAGAGACAAAGAGAACAAAAGACAAGTGGATGCAAACACACTTGGGACGGATAAGGATTCTATAGAATGATATGAGCATTAAGGAACAGAGGGAGCTTGAAATATTATTCAAGGGAATTCAACCTGTACAGCTATAGAAAAGGTGACTTTGAACGCATAACGTGAACAGGGAGTCAGATACATCCTTTTTCGAAAGCACACAAAAATCTATCAAACTCTTTGAAAACATGAAGTAAATGGATGTTGGTTAAGACAATTAAGCAACGATACACGTATTCTGAAAGATAAGAATGAAAAAATAGAATTCAAAACTGACTGATAAAAGGCAACCGAGAATCTAAATAAACAAGGAATGGAATTGATGACATAAGGCACAAAGAATCAAAAATCAGTTTGAAAAAGGACAGGATGACTAGACATAAGGGTATTATGAATTAAGCACATGGTAGAAATGACCCAGTAAAAAACCCAAATCTAGAAACATCAGAAGTATAACTGAAACTTTGAAAATTCGTGACTCAGTAAAAAATCCAAACACTTGACTTAGAAATCAAGGTGGAAAGATAAATCAGCCAGAGCCATGACGGGGGTTCGGGGGTAGCGCCCCTGATAGCGGGGTCCAAGGGGCAGAGCCCGTGGCTGGAATCGAAAATTTTGAAATTTTAAGTGAAAATTGCAACTCTGAGAAACCTGTTCGATAGACCACAATCGATAGAACAATATAAGAACACGGTCAATAGACCAAGTGTGAATTGGATTGATAAACACACTATGATAATGTTGAGAGAGAACCTCGAATACACCTTAGAGAACACATAGTTTATTCATGTAAGTGTGGCAACCCTTACATTTCCTTGTGTAGCACAATGGTTATATACCTATAAGGTATATTTACAATAAGCACCCTCAACTATTGTTTGAATTCCTATTCTATTACAATAATATAGTTCTAACACTCTGTTATTGATTTGACATGTCGTATTAATTGTCGTATATGATGCATGCATGCAACTCTACCCGATTGGGTCGTATAGGTTAATTAGAGTTTGTCTGGACAGTGATTGGAGGACGATTGAGGTCAGCCGGGTGGGCTGGGTTCCCGGGGACCCTTGGGCCACGAAATGGGGGACTAATGGTACTCGAGTGTATATGCTTAGGTGTTGGCTCTGCAGGCCGCCGTTCCCTGATGTGACGGGGTTCTTGGCTATAAGCCGGAACTGGTTAGGAAGCGCCGAGTGGACTGCTCTTCGCTCCCCTACTGGTGCGGTTGGTTGCGGCTGATTTCCCGGCTAGGGTTGTTGAGCGGGGCTTGCTACCCTACGAGACACGACTCTTGCTGACATTATTGGCGCGCCGCGATATGATAAGATAGCCCTGTGTGGTGTTCCTATATGTGATAGCCTGCTTATTGTTGCTTATGTGTAATCTATGCTCACTAGCTAGTTATAGCTAATGGTGCATGATTTCCCTTTTTCGTAGGTTGACGCTAGTCGGCCTTGTGAGCAGGTGTTGATGGTAGTTTTGTTATATATATCTTTTGAGGAACACACTTGTTGTAAATATGGACCCGGTGGTCGGTTTTAGTCGGTAACGCTTGTCGGTTTGAAACTTGGCATATTCTTTTGATGTAACTAGTAGCCAAGTCAGTAACAATACTTATTTTGTAGATGACGTTTAATTTCCGCTGCTTGCTTTTGATAATTGAGGTTTAAAAAGGTTTAAACTTACCCTAATTTTAAGCTCGTGAGACGTGGCGTTACATTCCACTCTCAGGGTCCTCCTCACCGGACCCATCTCCATCTTCCTCTTCCGCTCCCTCCGTCACCAAGCAAAGCATGCCAAATAACTGATTTAGTTCGTATTAATGATGCGTATTCAAACCTTGTGTGCAACTATCTGCTAACTTAAACTTATGATTATAATCTTGTCCACAATTACAATCAAGAAATGGTGCCTTAATCTAAGGTTTATGTGTGTCGATGGATCGATCTTTCTCCCCTTCTTTATAGAAGTGTTGTTTGAAACTCAAAAAGTCAAAAGGTGAAAATCAGAAATCTTGGAATGTAGTCATATGCATTTTGTATTGTATATGATTTGTAGTACTTATTAATGATCTCACTTTTATAAGCTTGTTACAATCGCATTCAAGAAATGGTGCCTTAGTGTAGGGTTTACTTGCACTTGCTTCTTTGAATTATCCTTCACCACTTCATAACTACAGTATTGTTCGAGGTTCGTAAGGTGAAATTTTAAATTTTTGAATGTTACTTGAGGTTAGAGAGATAGTGAGAGGAGGAGGAAGAGTGTGTTTTGTAAAAAAGAAAAGGTTAAAAATAAATCTTATAAAATAATATTTTGGAAACAATCATAATACGTAAATGTTGTTAACTAGCGGTGGTATCCGTGCTTTGCTGTGGATGAAGTTTGCTTATGGTATTTGTAGAGTAAATATTACATTTAGGCTATGTTGATTAGTTTATCTGCATAATCAATATACATGGGACTTTATATTACAAACTGGACAGTAACATTTACAAAATATGTAGCATTGGTAGAGTTCTAGCTACTAAATGGAAACCAGATGTTTGTTCTTGTCACAAAAGGAGTCATGAGCTGGTACACAAAATGTTGTTGGTTATACTTCTTTTATATATTGAGAAGTCCCACGTGGCCAAAAGAGTTTCCTGTCATGCAGTATATGTTTATGTTAGTTGGATGATGTGTATATAGTCATGTAGTATATGTTTATGTAGTTTATAATACATGGGTTCTAGCTACTAAATGGAAACCAGTTGTTTGTTTATGTCACAAAAGGAGTGATGAGCTGGTTCACAAAATGTTGTTGGTTATACTTCTTTTACACATTGAGAAGTCCTACGTGGCAATTTAAAGGGTAAAGTGTCATTTGATATTTTTTTGTTGCCGATAGTGCACGTGTAATGGAACCAATTGTAGCGCGCTATGAAATCTATGACCGTTCCTTCACATGTAAATCTAACATACTATGATAAAGTATTGAAAATGTTAGTCTGTCAAGTGTCAGATAGCATTTAAAATATTAGTTTGTTAAGGGAAGAAAGAAAAAGGCGCTTTATAACAGCAGTAGTGGGAACCTATTCCTCGTTTTTTTCTTTTTCTCTGTTGGGGCATCTTTGTTTACAGACATGTAGAGGTGGATTTATATCATACTTTGCTTTGTACCTGTATTGTTTGTTTATAAGTTGTCAGCCTTTTTTTGTGTGTGTAATGAAGTTTATTTAAGAGTTGTGTGTGTGTGTTTCTTTGTTTCTTTACTTACTAAGCTATTGATTGTCCCACCTCTTTGATGCTTGGGTTTAGGTAGTAGTGTGTAGCTGGAGTGGTGCACAATTGTAGTTGCTCTGTATAATTTTATATAGTTAGATACATATAGTATGCTACATTTACTACCTTTTATTTTTTACTAATAAAGAAGAACATGCTCGCATTTATAATTTATGTATATATATATATATATATATATATATATATATATATATATATATATATATATATATATATATATATATATATATATATATATAGGATGGGAAAGAAAATCACTTTTCCTACGAATGATGGTTGTAGAAAAACATACTATGGTATTCTAGCACACAACATGAGGTCACAACTATGATGACAGGTCGCACCACATTTTCCACAGTTTATCATGTAAGTAAGAAAACCTATTTTTATGTATAGATATATACATGTATCTGTATTTAAAGTATTTAAAATAAGTGTGTGGTAATACTTTAGATTTTCGATATCGATGCATCTTTTGATTGTTTGATTCCTGTTGGGGTCTCCCGAACATGTTACGTCTCCGATTGTTTGCATAGATCCGATATAGTCTGTTAACATAATGGATGTTAGTTGCAATAGAGTGTGTCTAAGAGCAGTAGATCTACAGGTTCATTACCTATTAAAGTAGAATCTTTTGAAAGTTTTGTATGTAGCTGATTATATGACACGAAACTGAAGTAATGATGTGGGAAGGCATCAGCTGCTATATTTTCGAAAGTTGTGAATTTTTCGAATTTGAGAATGACCGAGTTTGATAATGTGTGCTGCCCATATTTTGCTTCTACACAAACGAAATTCGAAATCTTGTATGCTTTCTCTGGTTCCATGATCTGTTTGAGGTACTCCATGTCTTTGATATCCATATTAACTTGGATTGCATTCCCCTGCATATAGAAAAAATTAATTATGCATTTTTTTTAACATGGATTTGCAAGGAAACGAAATTGGTATTATTGTGTCAGTTCATAAGGCTATACCATTTTGTCAAGCAACATATTGTGCCTGTCTTTTGGTTGGAGGGAAGTAAAAAAACTAAGAGACATCCTGTAATATACGCATAGTGTAGATATGTAAGTATTAAAAGGAAAAAAGCTAGTCAGAAGTATGTAAAGAATAAGACCTATTGACCATGAATTTTTGTCAAGAAGTCTTCGTAAACAATGTTTTAAGTGGTATATGGTGGTTGATTATCTTGTTGTTTCATTAGCAAGTTTAAACCGTAGGGTGATGTTGCTCTAGATAATGCGACATATAATTGACCATGTCCAAAAATTGACTATGGTAGGTATATCCCAATTTTTTCTAAAGATTGTCCTTGACTTTTATTTATAGTCATAGCATAACATAGTTTAACAGGAAATTGTTTTCTTTTGAAAATGAATGGCAATTTAGGGTCTTTATTCAATAAGATAAGTTTTGGAATGAATACTTTTTCTCCAATTCTTGTGCCTCAATGACTTTGGTCAATAATTGGCGTAATTATCATTCTTGTTCCATTACATAAGTCACCAACAATGTTTAGGTTTCTTAAAAGTATAATTGGGGAACCAATTTGAGCTGGAGTTTGTGTGGCGGGAGACATGGAAAGTTCATTGTGTTAAGATATTCAAATGGGTATAGCATTTCTGTATCACCTCTATCATGTTGAAAAGGGATTGCTTCATCTAAGCTAATGTAAGTTGTGATTTGACCTTGAGACATTAGTAAGACATACTCGTTTATAAGGTCGACTGTGTCGTTCTTTGGAAAAACAATGACCTTTTGTTGTAGTTCCTTGGCTGTTGGATTTTGTAATGTTTCGTCATCATAAATGAATCTGATCAATTCAAAGATGTCATTCTCATCATGTTTGATGCAATACTTTTATGGGATATCAATCCAACATGCATCATCATCATCATCTAATTACTCAGTATGACCAACACTTCCGTTTCCGACATCGAGTAGCCATGAGGAAAAGTTGTGTATAAGGAGTTTTCCATCTTCGTTTAACCTGGATTGCAGTAATCTCATGTTTCTAGTAAGCGTATATACCTTAAAATGAGGCCATAATTCTGCGTTAACAATAGAAGCATTGATTATCTCAATTTTTGAAGCCCTTTTTATGACGGGAAGTGTTTGTCATGATATATTGTGTGCAGGGATAGTGTACACGTGTCATCATATCCATGAACACTATGAGTCACTAAATGGTCACACAGCTGCACACCCAACTGATGAACCAGGAAACAATACTATGTGTGTACAAGCGATAATTAATAGTTAATTAATTATCGAGAGAAATAATAAATAGACATTTATTATTAAAAAGAGATATTAAATATTAGTTAATATTTAATAGAGTTTACAACAACAACAATACCCAATCCCGCTAAAGCGGGGTATGGAAGAGGTGGGATGTAGACAATCATACATCTACCCGTAGGTAGAGAGATTGGTTCCTGAAAGCGACCTCCGGCAACGTAGAGACATAAAACAATAAGAATAAAAGGGAAGCAAACAAAACACGAAAACACGAAAAAAAAATTAATAAAATAATAATAATAATAAAATAATAATAATAAAAGATAATAATAAAAAATAAAAATAAATAAATAAATAAATAAATAAATAAATAAATAAATAAATATATATATATATATATATATATATATATATATATATATATATATATATATATATATATAATTAAAAATAAAATCCCCCGTAAAAGGCGCACAACCTAGCCATTAAACCATAAACCCTAAGCCGTAGAGTGCAAACTCTCTTCTATCTAATCTTGAATGCTAGTCTTCCTTCTCCATGCGGACTTATCTGAGATCATGTCCACAGAGAGATAGCTCCTGCAAATCCTCTAACTCTATCTTCCCACCTCAGAAAGGGCGCCCACGCCTCCTAGTGCCATCCACTATAAGTGTCTCAGCTCTCCTAACTGGTGATGTTGGAAGCCTCCTTTTAACATGGCCGAACCACCTCAGTCTCCCTTCACTCTCAATTTGTAGACAATAGATGACACTCTTAATTCGTTTCTAAAAACACCAACCAGAATTTTATCTAACAACGTTTTTCCACACATTAATCTAAACATCCTCATCTCTGCCACTTCTAACTTCTCCGCTTGCGCCTTTTTCAGTGGCCAACACTCTGACTCATATAACATGACAGGTCTAACTGTTAGTCTGTAAAATTTTTCTTTAAGCCTAAGCTGTACATTATTGTCGCAAAGCACTCCTGACGCCGCTCTCAAATTCCTCCACCCCGCCTGAATACGGTTGGAAACATCCTCTTTTATCCTCCCCGTTCTGTGTAAAATGGATCCTAAATACTTGAAAGACACCTGGGGTCTCAAAGCGTGTTCTCCTATGCAAATATCCTGGCTCCCCTCGATATCGGTCTTGCGAAAATGGCAAAATAGATACTAGGTCTTACCTCTACTTATCCTTAGTCCTGAGTCCTCTAACGCAACCCTTAACTGTTCTAGTCTTCTATTTAACTCCTATTTTATATCATAAACTAAGACAATGTCTTCTGCGAAATACACCATGGGATGCTTCCTTGAATCCCTCTCATTAGCTGGTCGAGAATGATTGCAAAGATGAAAGAACTAAGTGCAGAACCTTGGTGAAGGCCGCGTAAAACCTAAAAGTACTCACTATCTCCCACTGGAGTGCTGACACAGGACGAAGCACCCTCATACATGTCTTTCAAGACCCTCATATCTCCCTGGTACGTTTCTATAGTTTAGAGTCCTCCAAAGAAGCTCTCTGGGTACACTATCATAAGTTTTCTCTAAATCTAACAACACTATATGCAAATCACGTTGTATTTTCCTATGCTTTTCTACGAGGCTTCTAATCAGGTGAACTGCTTCTATCGCCGACCTCCCTGGCATAAACCTGAATTGGTTTTCGGAAACTTTTATCTCTCGTCGTAGCCTGTTTTCTATCACCCTCTCCCACAACCTCATCGTATGGCTAAGGAGTTTAATACCCCGATTGTTCCCACAAATTTGGGCGTCTCCCTTGTTCTTAAAAATTGGAATAACCACACTCCTTCTCCATTCCTCTGGCATCTTAGCAGTTCAAAAAATAAGGTTAAAGAGGTTCGTTAGCCAGTTAATGCCCGGTTCTCCAAGACACCATCTCACCTCAATAGGGATTTGGTCAGGTCCTTACGTCTTTCCACTCCCCATCTTGCGAAGAGCACTTCTAACTTCCCCTTGAGAGATCCTTGTGCAATAACAATCGTTAAAAATGCTAAGGCCCTCCTCGGGACTCTCTCCACTACACCTCGTATCTAATCCTGTCTTCTGGTTAAAGAGATGGAAAAAGTAATCGCCCCATCTGCGTCTAATATCTCTATCTTTTGAAATAACATTCCCTCTATCATCCTTAATACATTTGATGTTTCCTAAATCTCTTTTCCTCCTCTCCCTTGCTTTAGCTAACTTAGAGATTTCATTTTGCCCTTCCTTAGAATCTAATATATCGTATAGGTCTACAAACGCTCTTTCTTTTGCCTGGGCTACAACTTTCGTCACTTCTCTCTTAGCTTCTTTATAAACATTCCAATCCGTCATCCTATCTTCCTCTCCACCTTCCCTAGCTAAGACTAACTCCTTGTAGCAAGTTTGTTTTCTTTTAAACGTGACCTGGACCTCAATGTTAAACCACCACGATTCCCTATGAACTCGGATCTTACATGAAGTAAATCCTAGGGTATCTTTAGCTACCTCTCTAATAGTCGGGGCCATACGGAGCCAAGCCAAATTAGCATCACTAGGAGAGGGTCTACTAAACTCTTTAGCGACTCTCTGTTTAAAGTCCTCTTTCCCCGCTCCTCTTAGGTTTCTCCATAAAATTCTAGGTTTACTCTCTTTTTTGTCCTTTAGAACTCCATTCCTGAAAATGATGTCTAACACTAGCAAACCGGCGTACGGCGGCTCCCATTCGGCGGCCCCCTCTCTCGGCGATTGGACCCTAGGCCGAAACTCCGCTCTTTGTGGCGGCTAGGGTTTCTCAGTGGTAGTTAAAGGCAACCAAAAATCCGCCGGCTTTTTGGTGGTTTACACACACACGGGTATTGTTCGTATTGGCGGTCTAGCAGCCATTCACGAGGTGCAGTAGATGTGTATCCCCCTATAGCAGTTCAGCGTATATTTTCTGTTATCTTTTTAAGACTGTTATAAACCTGGACATATGTTATACCTATTATAATTATGATTTATTGTTCTGTTTGCCCACCTGATCCAGTTGTTATCTTGGGATGGGATTATGTTCCACTGTGCTTTATTGTACCCTGTAAATCCCAACAGTGGTATCAGATCCTTCTTCTAGGCTTGGTGGGGAACAAGTTTATCATGATTATATATTGTTTATATATGTGTGAAACTGATATTGTGGTTAAGATCAAGTATCTGATTTGTTACCTGATAAAGTTTTCAGCTTTATTGCTTTAATATATTATATATATGTGTGAAACTTTTAGTTTTGGTTTAGGATTGTTTGTCTCAAGTGATTCAGGTATCAATCATAACATGAAGATCAATGTAACATAATCAAGAAATCTAGAGAGAGTATCAAGAACACCATTAAAGCACACACTTAAGAGTTGTGATTATGACAAAGACCTTACTAATGACAATTAGTCATTAGTATATATACCCTTAAGGGTATTTACAATATTGGTCCCTAACTTTGTATTTTTAATCCAAACTTCAACTAGAATATAATCTTCTATTCTATACAATATTTATAACCTAACAATCCCCCCCCCCCTTTGTAATGAAATAGGAGTGTAAAAGCCGGTAACCTATGAATTTTTTTAATCTATCTATCTGTCTTCCTTAGATTATATAAGCAGTTTTGGATTTGGCGTTCCACCATATACATCAGTCTGAAACAATGCTTTAACTTGAGCTTTTGACAGCGGAAGGAAAACACTTTTGATGTGTTGGGAAGAATCTTCTTTTTGTCTCCCCCTACAATATAGCTCAGATTGTTCCCATGTCTTCATAAGTCTGATAATCTTGACTCCCCCTAGACATGATATAGACTGATGTTTCTTTCTCTCTCTCCTCCATGAGTAGACACAATAATTTTTTCAATATGTTCTTTTACTCCCCCTCGACAACTGAATCAACAATGTAAAATTTCTTCACTTTTTATTCTCCCCCTCATGATGATTATAATACTTTATGAGCATCATGCATAAAAGACATCACCATGAGATTCAGTTGTAACAGTCATGGAAGAGGGGTGGGGAGGATCCTACACTTCAAGTCAAAATAATCTTCAAACATTCCGTGACTTGAATAGATACTTGAACCACTCTGATCGTTGAGGAGTGGTAATGATTTGATCAGAATTATTGAAGATTTATAACTCTGTGTTGGATGTAATCTGATATTGGAAATTAATGTTGACAAGTAAGTCTCCCAATACAGTGTAATCAACCTTAACCAGATCACTGCAAGTCCCAAAAAGATTTTGGAAGACATACGGGTGCAAATGAACTTGGGTACACATAAGTGGGTAGGTGACTTTGATATAATAATCAGTAAGTTGGATTCATCCTTATTCAAGAGCACCAAAAGAATTATATGCAGTGTGCATTCGCATGTAATACAAAATCTTCTCAAAAACCAGAAGTAATTTGATTTTGGTCAATCCTTCAAACAATTTCACCAACAATGTGATATGGGTCTTCAACATTCCCCTACTTTTGATAGACATAAGAAAGAAGAACCAAAAATTAGTTAGGAAAGGGCAGGGTGACTATACATAAGGGTACTAGGAATTAAGCACCTGGTTCACAGGAAACAAAATATGACCCAAATCTAGAAACATCAGAATGATAACTGAAACTTTGAGAACTCCTGACAGTTTGATATTTTTACCATTTAAAGTTTCTAGTTTATTGTTTATATATGTTTATATATTAACCGTGTGAAACTTGGTTTTTGGCAAAAAGTCAAAGTTTTTATTTAGCCAATTAAAGTTTCCAGTTTATCTTTTTAATATTTATACATATATTGTATGTGAAACTTGGTTTTTGGCCAAAAGTCAAAGTTTTGACTTTTAACCAAATAGAGTTTCCAATTTACATGTTATATATATATATATATATATATATATATATATATATATATATATATATATATATATGTATAAATTGATTGAAACTTGTAGTTATTAAAAGTTCAAAGTTCTTGAACTTTTAAATCAAGTTTCCAGCTTTATTATTATATATTTAATAATGTTGACATTTAACCTATGTGGTATTTTTGTTTTTATCCAGTTTGAGATATGTAACAAAAGGCCCATTTTATGCCTAGGTTGAATGGTTGGGATTAACACAAGACCAGTTGTGTTTTGGTATTTGGATCCAAGTTTTGAATCATCCCGAAATTATATATTTGTATTATGGTTGTAATGCGTGTATTGTTAATTATTTTTTAGTACGTGATTTTATGTTTATTTATCAAACCAAATGCCTAAAACCTAGTGGATCACCTTGTTGTTGTATTAATTTCTTGCTATGGTTGGTTTACATTTATTATTTATCCTGTGTGGGGAGGTCTGCGTGCCACTTACAACCCCTATTCAATTTTGTAAAAGTATTAACTTTAGCGGGTGTGTGTGCCTTTGAATTATTTTGTAATAGGGCACTAGTTTTATCAAAATTGTATAGGTTAGTTTGATATTTGTAAATGTAATATTTTTTTTCGAGACGACCAAACAAGACAAAGAGCAAGACAAGGAGAGAGGATGCCATGGATGAGGGAGCCAGTGGGAGCGTCAAGACTTTCCATGCCATGTGTGTTAGTTGTGATCCACTTAGGGTATGACCACAGGGGTACTTGATTTTAATTAAGTACCAGTGATGGTCAAAAAGGCTTTATGTGTTGTTGACTTATTAATTATTATTGATTGTGTAGTTGTGTTTTATTTAATTGTATAGTGCACGCTCGTCATTAAAACTATATACATGTATATAAAGTACATTTTTAAGTTGAAAAGTTTTTTCCAATTAAAAATATAATAGTTTTACAATTTTTGCAAAATGGTTAAAACTGGCAAAATGTCTTTTGAAACAAATTAACAATTTTTTCAAAATCTTAGACCAGTAGTGCTACCTATCTAATGGTACACTTTTCTTGCTCCCGGTACCTTGGTGTGTTGTCTTACACAAACCGTGCACACCGGGTTCAACCCGATGTGGGGAAGGGGTGAAAGAGTTTTCGATTCCCTGACGTGACGGGCCAGAGTTTACCCAGTCTTAGATGGTGAGGTCTATTTTGGTGATTCCCTGATGTAACGGGCCCAAAGTGCACTTAGGAGGACTAAATATGTACGAATTATGTTTCATTCGATGTCCTAAAGATATAGGAGTCGTGTTTTGGACTAAATACGATCGGTATGGTTTATACCTACTTGAAATAACATGGGGTCGGTGTTGTCGTGCCCAAACTGGGCACTGACACATGTGAAATATGGATCCTATTTTAAAATATATTTATTTAAAGGGTTTTAAATTATTTTAGGGGAACTATTTACTGAAACGTTTATATCTTGCTTTTTACTGTAGATATCATTTTTATCTGTTATACCGTTTTATTCATCTAAGGAGTCTCTTATCCTCATCATGCAAAAGTGGAACTTTCAGGTCCACACTTTGCGGTTTTGAATTTGAACTTTAGGAACATCCTAAGGCCACAAGGAAGGTTGTACACAGTTGATAAGCCCCATCTAGCACGACCCGACTTTTCTGCTCAGGATGAAGAGTATGATACATATTATAAGTATATTTGTGATGAATCTCACGTCATGTCAATTCTGATACTCTCCACAGAATCTGAGTTTTGGATGAACTCAAGAGTAAGAGAACTTTTAAGGTCGTGTAGGAATTAGAGGAGCGTTTCAAGAACAGTGAGCGCTGTGGACACTTTCTTCTCTTTCACATGAGATGAAAGAAGGCCTGTCTTTGAGTGATCATCTCATTAACATGAGAAGGGTGTTTGATTGCTTAATGATTCTAGGATCACAAGTCAGTAAACATGAACTTGTGATGCCTTTGGTCGGATCTCTAACAGACCACTATCAGGCAAAGGTAGTGGATAAGTTTGGAAAACCGGAATCAACAGTAGTTGGTACGCACGAGTTTCTAATGTGCATGGATGACCAGATGCACTCGGACTTCCGTGATACACAGTAGTTGAATCAATGGAAGAAGATGACTGGATTGATGAGCTACTAGACATTTGTTGCCCAGTTTGCAGTAGCAAGGATATTTACGAGCACTTACTCGACATTGATCAGCTGGACGTCGGTTCTACCAACGAGTCAGGTATCTTTATGATATATTTCTTAGTTACTTCTTTTGAATCATGGGTACTCGATACCGGATGTAGTCATCACATTCGCAATCACTTGCATAGATTTAAGAGGAGTACGAAAGTAAGGAATGGGTCATACACCTACGGGTAGGCGAAGGCTCAATTATTGGTGTTGAAGTTGTAGGAACTTATTGTCTCAGGCTACCTTCAGGATTAATCATAGAGCTAGATGATTGTTATTATGTTCCTAGATTAATCAAAAATGTAATCTCGTATGATTTATTAATAGACAGTGGTTTTACCTATTAGTCGGTAGGAAATTTTTTTTTGTCCTTTAAAGATGATTTATTTTATTTTAAAGCAAGTTCACAAAATGGTCTATAACAATAAATCTACAAGATGACAAGGAAATCTATCATGTAAGTAAAAGCTCAAAGGACACTTTGAACCAAACTTACCTTTGGTATTGTCGGCTCGGACATATTAACAAGAAACGCATAGAGCAACTTCATGAAGATGGAGTTCTAGGGTCATTTGATCTTGAATCAATTGATATTTACGAATCTTGTTTGTCCGGCAAGATGACAAAGAAACCTTTCGGCAACTTGAATGAAAGGTCTAAGGAACTGCTAGGAATAATACACACAGATGTGTGTGGTCCTCTCAGTCAAGAAGCCAAAGGAGGATACCGGTACTTCATTACCTTTACTGACAATTTCAGTAGGTATGGTTATATGTATCTTATAAGACACAAGTCTAAAAGTTTTGATTTCTTCAAACAGTTTCAGAATGAAGTACAAAACCAACTAGACAGGAAGATAAAGCTGCTTCGGTTTGACCGGGGTGGTGAATATCTGAGTCAAGAGTTTGACGATCATCTAAAGGAATGTGTTATTGTTTCACATCTCACATCTCACACCTCCGTATACGCCACAGTGGAATGGTGTGTCAGAACGGAGGAACAGAACCTTGCTTGACATGGTTCATTCTATGATAAGTCAAACTAGTCTACCAATGTCGTTGCGGGGACATGCACTCGCTTTTATGTTGAACCGAGTTCCAACAAAATCTGTGGAGAAAAAAAAGACAACGTTCGAGCTATGGATGGGGAAAAGGCCCAAGTTTCTTTCGTAAAGATTTAGGGTTGTGAGGCGTTCGATAAACGAACGTTCTCGAATAAACTCAAACCCAAATCAGATAAATGTATCTTCGTGGGCTATCCTAAGGAAACCTTAGGATACTATTTCTATAATCCCGATGAGAACAAAATTTTTGTTGCTCGGTCAGGGACTTTTCTAGAGGACAAGTTTCTGAGTTCAGAAACTTCTAGAAAGGAAATAGATCTTCAAGAAATAGAAGAAGATGAAGATATGCCTCCACCATTTGTGGAACCAGTAATTCAATAGAGAATCATTGAATCCCAACCTGAGTATGTGGTTGAGGAAGAAGTGGAAACACAAGACCTTCGCAGGTCCAGTAGGATTCGGACCGAGCCAAATAGATATCTAGGATTTGTAATTGCTCAAGAAGAAGGGGATCTTTATGAACACACATCCTATAGCGATGCTATGTCAGGCACCGAGTCTGAAAAATGGCTAGACGCCATGAAGGCAAAGATGCAATCCATGTATGACAACCAAGTTTGGTAGTTAGTAGACTTGCCACAACACAGTAGAGCTATTGGATGCAAGTGGGTCTTAAAGAAGAAGACGGACATGGAAGGAAATATGCATACTTTTAAAGCTAGGCTTGTTGCGAAAGGTTACACTCAAACTCATGGTATTGATTATGATGAAACCTTCTCGCCAGTAGCTATGCTTAAGTCTATTAGGATTCTTATGGCAATATCTGCATACTTTAATTATGAGATATGGCAAATGGATATCAAAACCTCTTTCGTTAATGGGAAACTAACAGAGGATGTGTATATGACACAACCGAACGGTTCTGAGGTTTCTAGGAATCCAGGAAAAGTATGCAAATTGCAAAAATCCATTTATGGATTAAAGCAAGCATCTAGGAGCTGGAACTTGCACTTTGATGAGCACATCAAAGAGTGTGGCTTTACCATAAGTGAGTTCGAGTCCTGTGTTTACACGAAGTTCAGTGGGAGCATAGCAATCTTCCTGGTCCTATATGTGGATGACATACTGATCATAGGAAATGATGTACCAGCATTACAAGGAGTAAAATCCTAATTAGGTAAATGTTTGCAGATGAAGGACCTAGGAGAAGCCGCATATATACTTGGTATAAAGATCTATATAGATAGATCTAGGCAGCTAATTGGAACTTAGTCAAAGGACATACATTGATAAAGTGTTAAAACGCTTTATGATGGAAGATTCCAAGAAAGGATTCATTCCAATGAGATCTGGTATACCATTGAGCAAGGCTCAATATCCTACTTCTCTAGAGGATCAGAAGAGGATGAAATCAGTTCCTTATCTTCAGTGGTAGGATCGATCATGTATGTCATGCTATGTATTAGGCCTGATGTTGCTTACTCCATAAGCCTTATGAGTAGATTTCAGCAAAATCCAGGTGAAGCCCATAGGGTGGATCTCAAGAACATTCTTAAGTATTTGAGAAGGACAAAATAAATGTTTTTGGTCTTTAGAGGAAACACGGATGAAATTAGTGTAACTGGTTACACAGATGGACAGAGATAACTTTAAGTCGTAGTCAGGGTTTATCTTTACCCTAAACGGAGGAGCTGTATCTTGAAAAAGACAGAAGCAAGATACTATAGCAGATTCAACTACAGAGGCTTTGAGTACATTGCGACAAATGATGCGGCAAAGGAAGCGGTTTGGCTGAGGAATTTTATCTCGGATCTAAGAGTTATTGCCAGTATCTCTAGACTGATTGATATATTCTGTGATAACATGGGAGCTTTAGCGCAAGGAAAAGAACCAAGAGATCACCAGCGGACTAGGCACGTACTTAGAAAGTATCACATCATCCGAGAGATCATCGGAAGGGGAGATGTGAGGATATGCAAGATACCAACAGATGACAACGTGGCTGATCCGTTGACTAAAGCTCTTGTTAGAGATAAGCATGAGAGACATGCTAGTTCTATTAGAATGTAGTACATGGGACCTAGCAGCTAGTTTTTCAGTATTTAGTTAAAATGTATGGTTTGAATTTTAAGACTTATGATTATGAATTTTTATGGATGGCAAAATTATTCATAACTCCAAATGAAAAACTACAGGATAAAGGAGCAAAGTGATGTACAAAATGGAAATCACAAATCAGAAAAACAATTTCATCCTCTTTTTCCCCATGAAAAACATGTATGAATAGCGAAAAAGAAAGAATTAGAAATGAGAGATTATCCCTAGAGTAAGACTGGAGAAAGTGAGCTGCTGATTTGGAGTGATCGACCGACCGGAGAAGATGAAGTAAACGTGTTAGAATTATTAAAGTGAGGGGTGTAATATGTAAATACACCAAAGTTGGGAAATACTATAAAAGACATTTCCCAACTCTTATCAATTAAGCTTTGCATATTTTCATATCTTGTGTCTTGTGTTCTCTCTTAAGCTCTCGGCTCTCACTCTCTCAACTGAACACAGACACAAACACACACAAGTAAGTTAGCATTGCTTCATCCGTAATTAATACGGGACCATCAATTGGTATGAGAGCCAAACTTGTTTTTGGCTCTTGATTGTTCGAAAACATCAAAGAAAATCTCCGGAAGTTCAAGCTCAAAGTGAAGAACAAGCTCTCGGGTTCAACAAGGTGTCCAACAACAAGGTTTTTTTCAAGAAAGGTACGATTTTGAACATTCCCGAAGAGAGAACACGTTGAAGGTATAAAAACACTACTTTTCTATTATCCTTTTGGGTTTATTTAAAGACATTCACTGTTTTATAAGGCTTTCTTGAAGAACACTTCAAAACCTAGTGGAAATTTTAAAGGATAAAGTCCAATAGTTCATTAAATGCTCAATTTCTTGGCATTTAATTTTCTGGAAATTTAGCATTCATGGTGTTCTTGAGGCTTAAATGCAGAATTGAAGAAGAAGAAGTCGTTTTTAATTAAATTTAAATATTAATTCTTTAAAGTTTAAGTGTTTCACAAGGCAACTCAAGTACTACCCATACCAATCAAGGTACAAGTGGGTAGACACTATAAGGGGTAAGGCCATCTGATTTGATAGGGACACATCAGAGTCTATAAGCCGGATCTTTGGTCAATGCGATTGATTAGATTAGGCGGCTTAAAGAGTTCCTACAAAGTTGAAATTACTAAGTGCTGCATCAAAGCTATCAGCCGGGTTCCCCTAATCGCATGCAATTGAGACTAACAATTTTCTATCAACTGAGTGCAAAAAGTTACCAATCGCATTCCATTGAGCTGTTTGATTAAAGAATTTTAACCGTGTATTCTATCAGCCGTACCAAAGGCAATCGCATTCGATTCAACTGATTTGCATAGCATTCTATTGTTATTACTAACAGTTTATTGCTAAGTGTTTGGTGCTACAGGATCCAATCGCGCTCTATTGGATCAATTCACATTCCATAGGACAAATCTCAAACAGTGACATTCCTAAGACTTGGACAAGTGATTGACTCTTTGGACTTGAATTAAAGAACTCTAAGACATTTGGACTTAATCAAACAATCTAATTCATAATTGAATTTAATTTAAATCAAATTTAATTCAAAGGTGAATTACATTACCTCAAGTCTATTTAGTTCAAAGTTGAATTTAATCCTTTAAGATCTAATTCAAAATTGAAATTCTTAGTTCTTTAATCAATCATTCAAATCACTTTAAAATCAGGTCAAGTTTTCGAACAATCAAACCATCTTACAAGTGAACGATCATTTCTCTCATACATCACTAAACATGTCAAGTACAAATGAGATGATGTCCATTGGTACAGAAAACGGGAAGGTATATTCTAACTCTAACTATAATATGGGTTTTAAAGATGAACACATACAAACCATATTAATCCGAATGAAAGAGTTAGAAAATCAGGTAATAGAGTTAACCACTAGAAATCAAGTTCTAGAAGATGTTTCACACAACAAAGATAAAGAGGCACAAATAGTAATTAAACAGTTAGACAACCATTTAATTAGCCTTAATTCTCAATTAGCTGTGAAAGAATCTGAATTCTTAGAATTAACCGATAAGACAAATAGCACTATACTAGATCTTAAAGCAGAATGTGTATGTGCTGAAAAGGATTCAGAAATTCTCAAAAATGAACTTAGGAATGAACTAAGTACTCTTTACTCTAGAATCAATGAACTTGAGTATCTTCTGTCCAAACGTGATCAAAGTGAACAGACCATCTCTCAATACAAAGAAAATGAACGTCCTTTCTCCAGATGGAATTTCGATGGGCTGGGCTTAAAATTGAGAAAGATTACGTCCAAACAATTATATAATGTTGAACTATTTGGCGAAGGCCTTACCCAACGGATGGTTTTTATTGGTCAAAAAGAGGAACGTATTGAAGAAGATGTCAAACGAACCCTTAATCTCAGAACTGCAATTCCATTTGACTACTCTGATCTCAATGACTCATACCTCACCTGTCTCACGTCATCATCTAATACTGATGTTTCATCTTCTGTCTATTCTGATGAAGAACTCTACTATCCTGTTTCACCAATGCCCACTGTTGAATACATTCCCCACAAGGAATTACAGCTAAGGTTTCAAACCTTACAGGAGTTTTGCTTCACTCATCTAGTTCAAGATGACCTTACAAAAGCCTTCCAATCAGAAACCACATCTGAACCCTCTCCACTAGTTCAAGAAAACGCCATCCTCCACAAGCGTCTCCAAACAGTATTCAATCTTGATGGCAAGATCATTGACGACTTGTGCAAAGAAAATTTTGAATTGCTTAAATGAATCAAAGAGGTCGAAACTGCACTGGAACCACCCACTCTATTTACCTTCTCCCCACAGGGAATCGTATTAGATGAACGAATTGAAGGTTCCAAACATGTGTCTACATCTTCTCAAAATGTCAAACTAGTAAAATCTGTTAATCATACTGCGGTAACAAATCTTAAACTTAAACAGATTTACAAACCAAAGCAACTTTCCACTTCTAATCACAGTTCTCGTGTGCACTTGGACGTACCTGAATCATCACGGGCTGCAGCCAGTCGACCACGACTTCATTCTAATCTTTTACCCTCTGCTGCAGATGTGAAGAAGGCTGGAAACAAGAAGTTTGAAATAAATACATCATGGAAAAGAGCTATTCCTAGATCCACTAGGAGGTGTTCAAATTTGAAACCTGTCTGTGAAAACGTTTTGATGTTTGATTCTGTTTGTAATCATTCCAGTTCACAAGGCAAAACTGCTTCTACCATGTTTTGTATAAGTGATGGTTGTACTCATGGACACTGTGAATTTAATTGTTGTTATGATCAATTGAGAAAGTCTTTAGGTGTTAAACCATGTGCTGATTGGACTGATTTTTACGCTAATCAAGTCTGTGTTCCATTTTTAAATTCAAAAGGCTACATCATTAATCAATGGATCACCACCCGTCAATCTCATGCACTTAAACACTTAAACAAATCCAACAGATTGCTCACGATCAAGGAACTGGAAGTCTACAGATGGCAGGGCTATGAATTCTTGCATTCTCAAAAGCGTTCTCGCAATTTCCCTTCCAAAATCTCCAACCCTTCAAAACCCAAGCCATCATCCATTCATCGAGAAGCAAAACCTACTAATCGCAGTGCTCCAGTTCAAGAAAAGCAAGTTGATGCACCGAGACCACAGAGAATTCCTCGCAACCATGGATTCGCAAACATAACGCTTCCGCAACTCTACCGAATCCAAAACCTCCGATTCCATCAACTATCAAACCAACAGTGGTAAAGAACATCTCAATCGCATGTGTTAATCGCATAAGATTGGGTAAAGATTTGCAATAACTTCAAATCGAATGTGATTTAGTGTGAATCGCATGCGATTAAGGGTAAGGTACAATCATATAGGCCTCCAATCGCATTGATAGTTAGTCTATCGCATGCGATTGAGGGATTATCATGACCATCAATCGCGTCTCAAACTGAACAATAAATCGCATGCGATTGATAAACAAAGGGTGATTCGAATGCGATTGATGAACAGGTTTAATCACATGCGAATGATAAACAAAGATTCGCATGCAAGGGGTGATTCACATGCGATTGATGAACAGGTTGATTCGCATGCGATTGATAAACAAAGTGATTCACATGCTATTAACCAAAGAGTGATTCGCATGCGATTAACACACCAAAGAGTTAATCGCATGCAATTCAACACTTCTATCAGCCGGGTGTTTTTACCATGCGAATGCTTCTATCAGCCGCGTTTTTACAAGGCTATGGTCCAATCAACGAGTGACACGTGTCCAGTCTTGATTTATAACCGTCCCATCAGTTACCAAGCTTCCATTACACGATTCAAAAACTCGAAAATTTCTAAAGTTTTTCTCTCGTTTTCTTGGTAACTTTAGCATACGAATCCTCTCGTTACTCTGCCAAAATTTACACTTTTTATATCAAAATACTCTCAATCACAAAGGTAACAACTTGTACGGTTTACATTTTGAAAATTTTGACTTAAAAGGGTATTTTTTTGGCCTTAGAATACCTGTATGCGAATGTGGGTTTCGAGACTTTTAAGGGCTATTTGGGACACAAAACAAACTCGTTTGATGAAACAAAGTATGCGACATGTATATTGAACACATGGAGAACACTTCGATGTAAAAATATTTCAAAAATCTCAAAAAGTGTTATTCGTGTTCTTGGGGGGTATGAACTTACTCATACAATTTGGTTTTTCGCTCGAAAAGAGGTGTTAGGATGAATTTTTTGACCATGCTTCAGTAATACAAAGTTGTTTATTGCTATCTTATTGCTATATTGAAAGTGTCAAAACAACTTTTTTATGCTGAAAATCATTCTGTACACAATGAGGGTCCAACACTTAGGGTGTTTGAACATTTTTTCAACCTTGGTCAACATTGGTCAACTTGGTCCACGTTTACTCACTTATCAAAGTTTGACCAAATATTCAACGCTGAAAGTTGTTTTCTTGCATATCTTTTTAATTTTAAATTTAACTATTTTATTTCTACAGATAAGATGGCACAAGTTGCACGTGACCCAGAGGAGATCATGCCCCGAGCCGAGTTTCTTAACACTGGCTCCCATGAAAACAATCATTATGTTGACCTAACCAAACTCAAAAACCCAACCTACCCCATTGTCACCGAGATCCTCAAAATTCACCCCCTAAACCATCTACTAACCTATAACCCAGCTACAACAGGCACACATGTTCCTGAATTATACGTGCAACAATTTTGGAAAACATGTGATGTGCGGGAAAATAACAGAGGTTATGAGGTAATTCATGCGGAGGTCGACGAATTTCAAGTCAATATATCTCTTAGTCGCCTCAGAACAATCTTTGCTCTACCCACAACAGACAGCAGACCTCCAGCAACAGACTTTGAGGACATCCCAGATGAGGATGCATGTCTTGCAATAATAAGGGAGATGGGATATGACGGTGAGCTCATCAGTAAAGGTCAATTCAAACGAACCGGCTTGCATCCAAAATATAATACATTCATGACGGTGCTTCAAAGGTGTCTCACTCCAAAGCACTCAGGCTACGAATTCCCAACGGAACATCAACTCAAAATCTTTGTAGAAGCTGCGACGCATATGCATGTGGACTATGCATTCCTTCTCTTCCAGGACGTCAAAGCTACTATGCTCAGGAAGAACTCCCAAAAGAAGAGGGATTCGAACATGCTGCCTTACCATCGCTTCATACCAATGATCATCCAGTATATGATGGATCGGAATGCTGATATCCCTCGTCAGACAGGTTTACCTTCTGTTTCTCCAAAAACTCTTTATTCATATTAAACCTGCTAACCCGACCAATCTGCCTATTCCAAGACCCTTCCCTGTATCTCTCTTAAATCTTTGTGAGCAAAATGATATTGTTAAGAGTTATAGGGAGAGTGTAGGAATACCTCCTATGGTTGTGCCAGAGCCGGCCATACCTACCCAAGGAGGAGTAGCACCAAGTGAGGATATAGCAAATAGGCCTCAGTCATCTGTGGGAGATGCTGAGAGGGGAGTGGAGAGAGAAAATGTTAAGAGGGGTGGAGAAGATGGTGAAGGTGTTGAGACTAGAGAGGGAGGGGATGCATATGATCCCACCACCATTCAAGCCATTGTTCAATCTCTTTCTCAATCTACCAGAACCCAAGCTGTTCTTACTGAACTTGGTCTTGACGATTCAGAGTCATCCAGTTCTTCTCAAGCTAAATCTGCTTCCAATCAAGGAGGTTCCCCTTCCTTTGAACTTGACATATCTCCAGTGGGCACCCCTGACCAACCAATCGAACAACCAACAGAAAGCACACCCTCATTCATGAAACTTACTGACCCACATACTACCTCTCCTGACCAGACTCACCCAGTTCAAACTACTCAGGTCATTCCACAACCTGGTGGTCTGGTCATTCCTTTGACTTCAACTGCCCAAGCAACCACCATTCCTCTTATTCACAGGGCCATAGTTGCTCCTGAATATGACATTCCAGTCACCTCACCAAGTCATTTACTATCTGTTGCATCTGGTTCTGTCACTCCTGATTCTTTACTAGATCCTAATCAATATGCTGATTATGAAGTTGGCAGTGGTGGAGAAGAAGAAGATAGGAGTATGAGTGAACGAGAGGAGGTGAGAAAAAAAAAACATGAGTGCTGAGGGAACACCAAACCCAGAAAGCCGGGAAGCCACATCCACTATGGGGTCTGACTTTGTTGGGCCTCATATTGAACAAGTCGCGGTGATCCCACCCGTGCACGTTTTTGCCCCTCCTAGCCACTACGGTGTCTCTCAACAGACACCGTCTTTATTGCGCAGGGTTATAGCACATAATCTAGGTCAACCCCAATTGGGTGTTGGACCTATTGAACACAGAGGACTGCCTCCCTCGTCCTCGACTCCGTTTCGTGCACAATTCGATTTGCTGCGGATCTCTGCATATCTTGAACAACACAGGGTCACAATTGATGAACTGAGCTTGTTAACTGAACAAGTCTCCTCAACTTCCATAGGAGGTACCTCTCAAGGTGTCATCCGAGGATTGGAAGGAAATCCTGCTGGAGCCAACATTCCTGCTGCTCCAGTAGGTGGTCCTGCCTATGTGGCTGGTACCTCAACCGGAAATCTGAGTGATTCCGGGTATGTTACACGTGAAGATCTTCAAGATGCTATTCAACAAGCCGTGTCCCCAATCCGCCAACAACTGCAGGAGACAAATCTAAAGTTGGATCGGATCGAACAAGCTTCCAGGGCACAAACTGAGCAGCTAACCAGCATTGAAACACTTCTTGTAGCTCGCCCTCCAGCAACGGAATCTCAACCTCAACCTGATATTACCTCTCTATCAGTCGACGCCTTGAAAAGCATCATGTATGCTAAAATACTTGATCAAAGGCCAGACTCTACATACGATCAAGACCTTCTGACTATTCTACGAGCTGACCAACGTCCACGGGGAATCTCCTTGGATGATTTCACAGAGTTTCATGAAGATGTCAACAGTAAGATAGATGGGGTGACAAGAGGGTTTTTCACTTCTCTCAAAAAGGTTACTGACCAGCTGGCAATACTGGAACAGACATGTCAGGCTCAGGCACAGGGAAGTAAGAGGAGGCGGGATGATCAGGATCTGTATGATCAACCCGAGGGAGAGAAAAGGAGAAAATACAAATCTGCTCCCTCCGTAGTTGCTACTGTACCTGTTCCTCAATTCAGTTCATACTTATCTGCAGGTACAAGTTCAACTGGGTCCGGAAGTCAACACCAACAACAACAACAAGGCGCCGATGAAGTTCATGAACAACAACAAAAGGAAGATGCTAAAAAACAAATTGTACTTTATGTACCTCAGCAACAATCTGAACTGAGGCCAAGTGATCTTGAAGAAGGTGAGATACCTTATGAGCAGCCCCATGCCGAGATGTTTGACTGGTCTAGTGACTCAGAAGAACAAATGAAAGATTTATATGAGTTTATTCACACATCTCCAGCAAGGCATGTGGGGGAAGGTAGTTCTGCTCTACCAGAGGAGGAAGCTGAGGATCCTGAGATGGAAAGTCTATTCAAGGGTATTGATGAATACGTCGAGATTGCTGCACGTCCAGATTCTCCTAGAATTGTCCACAAATTTGATGATATTCCCAGTGAAAAAGAACTTGCACTTAAAAGAAAAGAAAGGGAAGAAATTTCTAGAAGGGAAGCTAGGAGAAAGCCTAAACAAAAGAAATCAATCTTCGACGTATCCAGGGTTCTCAGTGGGATTAATGTTGAAGTTCATGAAACTTTCCCTCCTCCTCCTGGTCGGTTTCAAGAATCAGCTGCTGACATTCTAGAAAGAAACAGACAAGTAGAAGCAGCTGAAAAGTTCAGACAAGAGTCAGAATGGCCCATGCCACCACACTTCATAGTACCTCCTGCTCCACCAGTGTATCGGGGAGACCCTGGTCTTGATACCGGGAATATGTTTACAAGAAACGCTGCAGAAAATCCGATATGGAAACCATTCTTTGTCAACGCTGCCAATCTTGAAGAAAGAATACCAGAGATCTTCAGCAGTCAGTTGGTAGAGGTTATCTCGCCCGAGCTGAGAAACATGAACGATAGACAAAGAAGAAGATATGATCATATTCTTACTCGTTCCAAAACCAAACCAGAAGATATCAAATCAAAGTATCCCATAAGTGACCTTCTCAGTGTTTATACCGAAACCAACTTCAACATAAAATATGCCATCTTCCATGTCAAGAGAGCTAACAACCTCACATACTTTCTTACTGAAGAAGATTTGAGGTATGTGAACATCGAAGACATTAGCTTCATATTTGACATCCTTTCCCAGAAAAAGGGAAAATGGCCTGATGAAGAATTTGGTAGAGTTGCGTTAATGAGGTACATGAGAATCTTATGGAGTTCTTTGAGGAACATGATATCCAGCTCGGGGCTGAAAATAACTATCGGAAGGTCAATCTTCTTAAGCCTAATTAGAATCATCCAGATCTAGAAAAGCTTGAAGAGTTGACTGTTATCTATGATGGTCATTCCAACTTTAAAGGTGCTCGAGGGGTTGTCTCCAAGAATACAAAAGGCGAAAAGATCTTCATCAGACTAGATGAACTCAACGGGTATTTTGATGGCACCTTGAAAATCCTTCATCACAAGATTCATCAAAAGGTTTGGGATAACCGAGCAGCGTACACGGATGAAGAACATTCCCAAGTATACAATACAATAGAAAAGATCAAGAAAGCACTAGCAAGCAGGAGAGAAATCAGAAAGTGGCAAGTGGCATTCGAAATTCTCAACAAATCTGCTTATGAATAGTTTTATGTATTTATTTGTTGTGAATGATTACACACCTCACTTAGGGGGAGATTGTTAGAATTATTAAAGTGAGGGGTGTAATATGTAAATACACCAAAGTTGGGAAATGCTATAAAAGGCATTTCCCAACTCTTATCAATTAAGCTTTGCATATTTTCATATCTTGTGTCTTGTGTTCTCTCTTAAGCTCTCGGCTCTCACTCTCTCAACAGAACACACACACAAACACACACAAGTAAGTTAGCATTGCTTCATCCGTAATTAATACGGGACCATCAAAACGTAAAAACTCACTCTGTGAGGGGAGGGGAGAAAGTGGAAGCTACGGTCCAACACAAATCAACCAGCACAACAAAGTGAAACAACAATACACCACAAAATCTTTATAACTACAACGAGTGCATGTTAGAAATTCTCTTTTATGAATAGTAAAAGAGGCTTAGGATAAGGCTTATTATACATGCATATTTCCTCCTTTTATTTACTAAATAACCATATATAAAAGCTAGTAATTCTACTTCCTAAACTATCCCTTATTATAACATTTATATCATTAACCCTAATTCATATCATTAACTGTAAATTTGAAGCTAGTCTTCATTATTTTATGAAAAAATTAAAAGTAATTGTAAACAACAGGAAACATATATGAAAACATAAACACTTAAAATAGAAAAGAAAGGATTAAAGAAGAACCTGTAATATATAATCTGCAAGTGAACGCGGTGCGAGGATGCAGTGAAATAGAGTATAAGCCTAGAGAAGATAATAACAAACAATAAGTTAGATTCCTCATGTATAAATCGTTACAATTCGAGAAAGAACGAAACAAACTCATATTTATCATCTTAGGTACATATATATATATATATATATATATATATATATATAGGGGATGGTTCATTCGAGAACCGTTGTTAGTGCGAGAACCGCGAGAACCAATATCGGCCGTTCCTTGGATATGGGAAGTTTCATGGATGGTGAGCATGGAGGGATATAGCATGGCGGGGTGTATGTTAGGAATTAATGGGTGGGCAATGACATTGAAAGAGGGGAAATTGGACTGATCAGATTGGTTCTCGCGGTTCTCGCACTAAGAATGATTCTTGCATGAACTTTTTCCTATATATATATATGTATCACAATTAATTGACAAACATAAAAATAGTCATGTTGGTTTATGAGAAAGAAGAAAACAAACATATGATGTGCTGAACAAAACAAACATATGATGTGCTAGTTATTGAATGGCTAATCTTTTGCAAAGTATTCTTGTCTTAGAAAAAGAATAGTCAGGATTTACAACTGCACTTTTCTAAACCAACATTGTTGTAGTTGATTTTTTAAAGTTTTCTTTTTTATATTATACATGCATATTTCCTCCTTTTATTTATTAAATAACCATATATAAAAGGTAGTAATTCTACTTCCTTAACTATCTCTTATTTTAACATTCATATCACTAACTGTAATTCATATCATTAATTGTAACTTTGAAGCTAGTGTTCATTGTTTTATGAAAAAAAATAAAAGTAAGTGTAAACAACAGGAAACAAATATGACAACATAAACACTTAAAATAGAAAAGAAAGGATTAAAGAAGAACCTGTAATATATAATTTGCGAGTGAACACGGTGCGAGGATGTAGTGAAATAGAGTATAAGTCTAGAGAAGATAAAAATGAACAATAAATTAGATTCCTCGTGTATGAATCGTTACAATTTGAGAAAGAACGAAACAAACATATGATGACTCATATTTGTAATCTTAGGTACATATATACATATATATGTTAGTGCGAGAACCGCGAGAACCAATCTCATCCGTTCCTTGGATATGTGAAGTATCATGGATGGAGTGCGTGGAGGGATAGAGTGTGGCAGGGTTTATGTGAGGAATTCATGGGTGGGCAATGGCATTGAAGGAGGGGGAATTGGACGGCTTAGATCGGTTCTCGCGATTCTCGCGCTAACAACGGTTCTCGCATGAACTTTTGTTTATATATATATATATATATATATATATATATATATATATATATATATATATATATATAGGGGAGGGTTCAAACAAGAACTATTTTTCGTACAAGAACTGCAAGAACTAATCTTAGCCGTTCCTTGGATATGGGAAGTTCATGGATGGAGAGCGTGGAGGGGATCAAGTGTGGCAGGGTGCATGTGGGAATTCATGGGTAGTCAATGACATTAAAGGAGGGGGAATTGGACCGCTCAGATTGGTTCTCGCAGTTCTCGTACGAAAAATAGTTCTCGTTTGAACTTTTGCATATATATATATATATGAAAAAGTTCATGCGAGAACCATTCTTAATGCGAGAACCGCGAGAACCAATCTGAGCCATCCAATTCCCACTCTTTCAATGTCATTGCTCACCCATAAATTTCTCACATGCACCCTGCCACACTCTATCCCTCCACGCTCACCATCCATGAAAATTCCCATATCCAAGGAACGGCCGGGATTGGTTCTCGCGGTTCTCGCACTAACAACGGTTCTCGCATTAACTCTCCCCTGTATATATATCTACCTAATATATAAAAACACCATATGCCCTCAAAATCTTCCACGTGTACTCTAAATAGTAACACGCTGTAGACAGACAAACCACCCATGCTACATCATCTGTTTGCTACATCATCTGCTGCTTTTATGTTGCTTTCTCCCCTAAATTACTTCTTTCAGCCATTACGCTCCCTGGAGGTAAAGAAAAAAATCCCACTCCAGTACAATGGTTCAAATCCATACAAAGAAAAAAAAAAGAAAATCACTAACCCTTCCACTGGTCAATCTCCTGTTCTGGCGACCCCCTTAACACCGTCGATCTCCTACTCCGGCCCGACGCCAACCCCCGCAGCACAGTAAGAGGAAAGGTTGGTCCTTACTTACATATTTAAAAAACATCCCACTCCTGTAAATGCATCATCTACAATCGTAGATGAGAAGCAGCTAAATAATTTTGCCTCTTTTTGTATCTACAATCACCCAGATCTAATCGAGACTTTGACTATATGTATTTATGGATCCAAATTTCTGTTATGGCTTTTATAATAGTGATGAATGATCCTACGTTTTTTTATATGTATTCTACTAATCGTTAAATAAAATGCATACCTGGTGTTTGACAAAATGACCGAATGAGTTGGTTTTGGTTTTTTATAAACTTGTTTTTATTTTCACATCTGTGGAGTCCGGTACATTAGAGTCAAAAGTATTTCTCTTTATAGTGGCATCAGAAACGAGTTACTTGCAAAGATCGTTTATGGTTGGTTAAGTTGGATCGTATTTAAGTTGTTGCATGCATATATCTAAAAGGTTTTCCACCATAGGTATGCTTTACTCAGCTATTAAGTGTTAACATGAATAATTATTATTGATCTTTCAATCATTGAGTATCCAAGTCTTTTTTGTGTCTGTGTGATTTGTAAATCACACCAACTATTTGATAAAATGCTAGAACTAATATTTGCAAGGGAAGGTATTGATCAAGCATTAGTCAAGCACGAGGATGTATGGAATTGTGAAAGAAAACATGTGAATAGATGTAACATCGCACATTTGAAGACACCAGGATCATTTTGAGGTTATGAAGTATTTAAGGGTAAACAAAATATAGACAATTTAAGGCCTTTATTGTTGAGTGTACATACATGGATGATTTTAAAACCTCAAACGTGTTCAATTTTGCTCATTTTTGTGCAACTAGGGTGTTTGAAAAAATGTCTCAACGAATTGGTTTTGGTTTTTTTATATATCTATTATTTACCAATCTTTTAGATTTTTTTCTCTTCTTCTTATAAGTAAAGATAGTTATGCTAACATTGAATATATGTTCACCTATAATGAGGATTTGAAGATCTTTCTTATGGATTTGCAACCTATATGATTGACCCGTGAGAATTTTTCATAGGTTTGCTGAATCCTTTTTAGGTGTTAAAGAGAAAAAAAAGATATGAGTGGTTTAGTTTTAGAGTTTATGTAAGTGTCGTTAAACTTTACGTCCTACATAAGACACTTTTGGACTAAGAAACTAACAAGTAACCCTTTTATTGTGCTTATACATCATCATTTTCCTATTCCTTACTTGTAATCATCCACTTGCCTTAACTTCTTCTTTATCATCACAGAAAAGTAACATGTCCTTACTGATACTTTCAGATCTACATGTACACTTAATCTCCACATCTCTAGCTAGCAAGGTATGGCTCAACCCATGCTTATAACCTTCTCCAAAATCATCATATCTCTGTGTACCTGCTTTTTCTAATAAAAATAAACAGGTGCCAAAGGTTGTTTATAAAGCCAAAATATGACGGGCTCTAATATCCAAGACTCCTCGGGTTAGTTCTTTGATTTTCCCTCATCTTTCCTCTAATGCTCGTACTTAAAAAACTTGACTATTGCATTACCAGTTGCATCTTAGCTATCTCTTACTTCAATAAACTACATGCTTCATAATTTAACTTGTTGCTTTGTTTACAACATTACTATTCTTATTATGTAAGGTAACATGCATTTTTTGCTTTCAAGATAACATGTCTAGGCACATCACAAATGTGGTTGATATCAAACCCAATTACAAAAATGATGGACATCACTGGTACAAGTGTTGGAAAATGGACATACACAAACAAGCCTCTATGAAAGTGAATTTAAGAAATTGGTACTTGCTGATTCAGATGTATCCATTCTTGCCAAGTTTCTTTAATTTTATAATTTCTTCTTAGACTAAATTTAATTTACATGTTATTCATACTTTGAATTTATGGTACAGAAACATAGGGAACAAAATCCAATGCACTTATATGTGGTGCCAACGCACAATATAAGAGATATTATATCTCTAACGCTGTAATTATCGACAATGAAGCTAAATATCGCATTAGCTCTTATCCTACTCATGGCTGTTAAAGAACAAAACTCTTGTTGAAGAATGTGTTGGCTCTATCCCCGTACCGTTTATCATTCTTCGGGAATCAAAGTAAATCATCGTGGGCTGTGCATAGCACAGCCTAAAAGACTCACTAGTATATATATATATATCACAGTTAATTGACAAACAAATACAATAGTCATGTTGGTTTATGAGAAAGAACAAAACAAACATATGATGTGCTGAACAAAACAAACATACGATGTGCTAGTTTATTGTAATCATGATGACTCATATTTGTCATCCTAGGTACTAATTGATTACCGAAATCATTTTCTGTCATTTTTCTCAAACAAAACAAGAAAACATTTTTTTTGTGAGTGATTAAGATTAAAAAGTCAAACAATTTAGATAAAAACATCAGACAAAACAACAAACACTTGGTGTTATGTTGGCTCAATTTTTCCCAAACAACTACCTTAGATACTAACATTTGCCAAAAAAAATTACAAACAAAACTAAGTAAACACTTTTCCGCAGGTAGTTAGCATTTTAAGTCATAAACAGTTTAGAAAAAGCACCAGACAAAACAACAAACACCTGGTGTGTAGCTTTATTATACTCATGTTAGTTCATTTTTCTCACATAAATACAAACAGTTATCCAAATATACAGGTTAACACTTTTGAAGATTAGCATTAAAAGTCATAAACGATTTTGAAAAAAGCATCATACAAAACAACAAACACCTGGTGTGCAACTTTATTATGCTCATGTTAGTTCATTTTTTTCAAACAAATACAATCAGTTATTCAAACATATAAGTTAACACCTTCAAGATTAGAATTAAAAGTCATATACGATTTAGAAAAAAGAATCAGACAAAACAACAAACACCTGGTGTGCAACTTTATTATGCTCATGTTAGTTCATTTTTTTCAAACAAATACAAACTGTTATGCAAACATACAGGTTAACAATTTCAAAAACCATGTACCTGTTAACTAATATTATAAGCAGTACATATACAAAATTGGAAAAATTGGAGAAAACTTTGACAAAAAAACACATCACAATTGCATTATGGATGGCAGAATTATTCATAACTGCAAATGAAAAACCATAGGATAAAGGAGCAAAGTGATGTACATAATGGAAATCATAAATCAGAAAAACAATTTCATCCTCTTTTTCCCCATGAAAAACATTGAACATGTACGAATAGCGAAAAAGAAAGAATTAGAAAAGAGAGATTAACCCTAGAGTAAGACCGGAGAAAGTGAGCTGTTGATTTGGAGTGATCGACCGACTAGAGAAGATGAAGTAAATGTAAAAACTCTCTCTGTGAGGGGAGGGGAGAAAGTGGAAGCTACGGTTCAATACAAATCAACCAGCACAAAAAAGTGAAACAACAATACATCACGTAATCTTTATAACTGCAATAGGTGTATGTTAGAAGGATAATTAAAGGTCAAATTAACAACAATTATAACTAAAGTAAGAAAAACTAAAATACGATTTGATTAAAGGTCAAATTAACAGCAATTATAAAGCACAAAAGTAAAACTAAGTCATAACATAACTGTTTATATAATTTCAAAACATAAAAAGAACTAGAATTAAAATTCAAAACTACTAACAAGGTGGCCTAGAGGTTATGACACATGTCCTCTTTGAGGTGATGGGTTATACCCTAGGTAAACTTTTAGATAGATATTGTATTTTGTATTTTATTTTTTATTTTGTACATAGTATATGGTCATTTGTGTAATTACAGTGTTTATATAATGATATGCAATACAATGATAACCCTGTGAGTGTTATTATAACAATCCAACATGGTATCAAGACATATCACAATTGTGTTTTTATGCTTTATTTTTTTTGGTAGTATCCAGTAGTAGCACCTTACCTTTATTATGTCTTCCTCTTCCACGAACATTATTCCTTCCTCCCAACTTGTTTATGCATTAACAAAAATCTACTCTCAATTCTCATGGAAACTCATGGTTGATGGATCTAAATACAAATTATGGTGCCGGAAATTTATTAACATGTATAAAGGCGCAAAAGTGTATGGTCACATCACTGGAAAATCTAAACCTTCCAGTGATGATGACGAAGACTGGGATCCACTGACTCATGAGTAAATCTTGGTTTTACACTACATGTGATCCTAAAGATCTTTGGGATAACATTGATGAGTTATTTTCTTAACAATAAAATTTCAACTACAAGAGGAATTTCGCAATACAAAAAAAGGTACCTTTTCTATTACTGAGTTCTGTCATTGCCTTAAAAACCTAGTTGATGCCTTAGATGACGTTGACTCTAAAGTTAATGATGTCGAACTTGTAATGAAAATCCTACGACAATTACCCCCGTCTTACCATAGCATTGTCGATGTTATCACTAACACCAAACTTATTCCTTCTTCCCTTGAAACCAAAAATATGTTATTGTTACATGAATCCTGGGAAGAAAATTCCAAACCACCCTCTGGAGTTTCATTACCACCCACTCAATCCTTCTATTCTAATTCCTCTTCTATTGAAAATCATCAAAAAAAGTGCAACAAAAATCGTAACAATGGTAAAGGTGCTTCCAAAGGGGGGGGGGGGGGAGGGAGTAATTCCGGTGGTTCCTCATCCACTAACCATATTGCAGGTACAAATAATCCGACACAGCAACAATCAGGTTGGTCCAGGCAATTCTTACTTTTTCCAATCATAGTATACATCTACTACCATGTTTTACTCAACTCATCAGCAGGTGTTACCATCTCCATTTCAGGTTTAGCAGCTGCCATCTCCTCACCCTACTGGTCATCAATTGCAACCTCAACAACTCATGACTATTCAGCCATAGCAGCCGCCTGTGCCACCTACCTACGGGTTCTACAACCCTAGCCCAATACCATCATCTACACCGGCTCCACCACTTGTTCAATAGCACTCCTTTAGTGGTCACGCAGCACCTTCCGGATCTTAGTATACCGATCTTGCTTTGGTCTTTCAGTCTATATCAGTGCAACAGCCTCCGGATAACAAGGACTACATGGACATAGGAGCAAGTCCGTAAATGTCCTTCAACAAAGGTAACTTACATTCATTTAAAACATGTAATCGCTCTAAATAAATCATGGTTGAGAATGGTGCTTTACTTCTGGTTGAGTTAATTCACAAAATCTTTTTACCTCACTCTAACAAACCATTCTTTTTAAAAAAATGTTCTTATTTCTAATCAAATCGTTAAAATCTCATCTATGTTCATCGTTTTATGACTGACAATTATGTATCTGTTGAATTTGATCCCTCTTGTTTCTCCGTGGAGGATCCTAAAACAGGTACCATTCTTCAACGATGTGACAATACTAGAGTCCTGTTCTTCCCTCTCTGGCTGTGTATAGTCCAACTACTGTTCTTGCTGTTGTGTCTCTTACTACCTAGCATGTCGGCTTAGGCATCCCGGCCCCGCTATTCTTCGATTTTTAAATTCTCAAAAATTTATTACTAGTTGGGTAAACATTGTCGCTTACCTTTTTCTACTTCTAGTACTACAACTTCTCGTGTGTTTGAGCTTGTTCATTTAGATATATAGACATCTCCAATTTGAAGTTTTGGTGTATTTAAATATTATATTTTGTTTCTAGATGACTTCTCTCATTTTCTATGGGTATTTCCTTTACGTGCCAAGTCTGATGTGTTTTTCGGTCTTTACTAAATTCAAGGCTTATGTTTTAAACCTATTTAAAAAAGATATTCAATCTTTCCAATGTGATAATAGCATGAAATTTAATAATCAACCTTTATTAAATCTATTGTTATCTAATGGCATTAAAATCAAATTCTCTTGTCCTTATACGACACAACAAACTGGGAAGGCCGAAAGAAGTATCCAATCTATCAACAACATAATTCGTACGTTCCTGTTTTAGTCGAAGCTTCCTACCTCTCTTTGGGTTGAAGCGTTACACATTGCAGTGCACACTCTAAATCTGCTTCCCACCACACTCTCTTATAAGACCCCGTTTAAAATACTTTTTGGTTTCTTTCCTTCATACTCACACTTGCGTGTTTTTGGGTGCGTTTGATATCCAAATACCTCCTCCACTGCTAGTCACAAACTAGCTCCATGAGCTTCAGCATGTGTTTATCTCTGTCCCTTCCCTGAACATCGAGGCCACCGATGTCTTGATCTTATCACTCAAAATGTCTTCATTTCAAGGCATGTGGTCTTTGATGAGGATGCTTTCCTTATAATGACTTTCACTTCCCTTCCTTAACATCGGAGTATGAGTCATTTGATAACTCTGCTAAAAATTCTCCTTTTTCCCTATGGGCAATCCTACTCCTCCATCTCCTATGCATGCTTCCCCTGCCCCTCAGCCAACTGTAGGGCACCATATGGTCACCAGATCCCGTACACGCTCTTTACGCCCTAGACAGATTCTTAGTCTTTATGCCACGTCTGATATCTCACCTATTCCTCGCTCCACCACCAGGCCCTCTGTGATCCTCACTGGAAGGCTGCAATGGATGTTCTTACCTTTAATCATACTTAGGATCTTGTACCACTCCGATACTATGACAACAAGGGTAACATTGCATGCTATAAAGGCTGTCTTGTAGCGCAGGGCTTCTCTGAACAACCTGTCTTGATTTTGATGACACTGTTGGTGATGGATTGTGTGCAAGGATAGTGTACGCGTGTCATCATATCCGGACACGATAAGTCACTAAAGGGTCACACAGTTATACATCCTACTTTGAACCAAGAAATAATATCTTGTGTGTATAGTGATAATTAATTATCGAGTAAAATAATAAATGGACGTTTATTATTTAAGAGATAAATTATATATCAGTTAAATATTTAATTAATATGTTTTGGTTAAAGAAATATTAATAAATAGTTAATTAATTAGTATTAACTAAACTGAAGGGTTTGTTTGGTCAAAGGATCAAAGCTATTGATCTTGGACCGTGCTCGTGGGCTTAAAGGCCTTAATCTTTTGTTTATGTATAAATAAAGGATTAACCCTTGAAAATTAGGTTAACACATTACATTAAGCCACAAAAAGGACAAAACATTATCTCCCCTCTCTTAAAGTCGGTGCCCGAAAACCCCAACACCACCACCTTCGGCGGTGGTCGACGGGGACAGGCGTGCGATTGGCGGCGGTTTGCCCCTTTGCGGCAGCAGTCTTCAGCGTACACCACCCGAAGGATGATAACCACCTTTGCGGTGGTTAGTCATTGGCGGCCGCCCCTTTAAGGGTGCTTGGCAGCGACGGTTTAACGTGGTACACACACGAGACACATTTGATTAATTACGGGTATTATCTGTATTGGCGGTCTAGCAGCCAGTTCAAAGGTGCAGTAGCTGTGTATCCCCCTATAGAAGTCCATGGGTATAATTTATATACTTTATTTACTGTTATATATTTAAATATCTATTTTATATGATTAAGTATTGTTTGCCCTGTTCCCCTACTTGATCCAGTTGTGATCTTGGGATGAGATTTAAGTTTATTTTCGGTTGTGCATTTGTACCATGTAAATCCCAACAGTGGTATCAAAGCCTCTTCTAGGCTCGGTGGGTGACACATTTTTTAATCATATTATATATTTATATACATGTATGAAACTTGTATTGTTGTTTACATCAAGTTTATGATCTTTTACCAAATAAAGTTTCAAGTTTTATTGTTTACTAATATATATACATATATTGTGTGAAACTTGTATTGTGGTTGAGGATCAAGTTCTGACCTTTGTACCAAATTAAGTTTCCAGTTCTGTTCTATTTTATATATGTTTATATATTGTGTGAAACTTGTTTTAGCCAAAATTCAAAGTTTTGATTTTTCTAGTTAAACAAAGTTTCCAGTTTATATGTTTTATAAATATAAATTGTGTAAAACTTGAAATCAACCAAAACGTACAAAGTTTTTTGAATTTTTTCAATCAAGTTTCTGTAGCGATTTACAGGGTACAACAAGCACCGTGGAATATAAAATTAGTAAATCCCACCCTAAGATCACAACTGGATCAGGTGGGGAAACAAAACTCATAATCATAATAATAACAGATATATCATAAGCTCAAGTCCATAACAGTTGTAAAATAAAGGATAAAAAATATATTCTGAAACGGCTAGAGGGGGATACACAACTACAGCACCGCTTGAACAGGTTGCTAAACCGCCTTACAAATAATACCCGAGAGAAAGTCCCGCGTGTGTATGAGCCGCCAAATAGCCGTTGGCTTTTTGGCCTGAGCTATCGCCGCCGACCACCCTAACCGCCGCAAGGGGGGTTTCGACCTTGGGGTTCGATCGACGAAGGGAAGGCGGCCACCGCAAACCACCAAACGCCGCAGAGAGGACCACCGTCGACCACCGTGTGAAGGTGGTGGTGATGCGTTGGCGAGAGAGCAAGGGAGAGAGAGTTCTTTGTTTTTGCTTTTTGTCTAATTGTGTTAATTAGGTTTAAACTAAAGCTTTAATCCTCTTAAATAGATATTTAATTGGATTAAAAGCCTTTGGACCCAAAGCCCGGTCCGTGACCAAACTCTTTGATCAATTGGCAAAAACAATCCCTCTTATTTGATTATATATTAATTAATCAACTATTAATTATTTTCTTTTTGTTTGGATCCATATTTCACACTTGCCGGTGCACGGTTTGGGCACGACAACATCTACCCTGTGTAATTTCTGGTGGGTATACACCATACCGATGATATTTAATCCAAAACACGACTCCTATATCTTTGGGACATCGAATGAAACATAACTCCTACATATTTAGTCCTTCTAAGTGCACTTTGGGCCCGTCACATCAGGGAATCACCAAAATAGACCTCACCATCTAGACGGGGTGAACTCCGGCACATCACATCAGATAATCGCAAACTCTTTCACCCCTCCCCACATCGGTTTGAACCCCGGTGTGCACGGTCTGGGCACGAAAACACACCAAGGTACCGGGAGCAGGAAAGGTATACCATTAGATGGGTAGCACTACTGGTCTAAGATTTTGAAAAAGGGTTAATTTGTTTCAAAAACATTTTTCAAGTTTTAACCTTTTTACAAAACTTGTAAAACTATTATCTTTTTAAGTGAAATAACTTTTCATCTTAAAAATGTACTTTATATATATGTATATGGTTTTAATGACGTGCGTGCACTATATAATTATTAATTAAATCACAACTATGCAATTAATAATATTAGGCTAAAACACATAACGCCTTTTGAACATCACTGGTACTTAATTAAAAATTCAAGTACCCCTGTAGTCAAACACTAAATGGATCTCAAACAACACACACGGCATGGATACTCTTGATGCTCCCAATGGCTCCAGCTGTTGGGTTTTTATGAACACAGCAGCGGAAGCATAGCCCAAGAATATGAAGCATAAAAGGCTTGAAACCCAAAATGGACCAAGAACTCTATAACTACAAAATTCAACATGTAAAAGGAAGAGATGGAATAAGGAATTATACCATGCTCCAGCTTCTGAAATCTTCATGTTTGGATGAACTCTAAATCACAAGAGAGCAACTCTCTATTGTTAGTCCACACCAAGTTTGTTTAATGCCTAAATTCTAGTATGCCAAGTTGTGATCTTCAAGACTTGAAATCACTCTTTGGAACAACTCACAACTTCCATAAAATCACTAAACACACTTATGAATTTCTGGAAAAAATCAAGAACAACCAAGAATGTGTTCTTGAGTGAGAGAGAGAATTCCTCTTTTCTTACTTGACCAATTATTCAACTTATGGACATGTGAATCATCTTGCAAGACTTTATCACCCACTTCAGCATATATATCAGGCAACAAAGTCGTGCATGTCATTCCCCAAGGTTACGCGGGGCTGAAACACGGTTTCCAGAATCTTTGTTTCTCTCTTCCTGTTGCGAGTTATCAGGATCAATCCTTGGCGTGTGACCCAATAGGCTCGTGTATCATCAATAGCATTACTAATATACGTGTGTCAGTGGGCATACTCCAACAAACTCCCACTTGCACATGACACAGCATATCGATAAGTAACACAGACAGAGAGCGGCCTCTAGCAAAGCATCTCTGCCACCCAAGTCAACGTGAGTTATGTCATCCCAAGGCAAGTACCAAATCACAACCCTATAGGTTTGATATGGCCCTATTGATAAGTGATTAATCATCTTTTCTTTCACGATATCCGAGTGAACACGAGACATGGTTAGATCCACATAGTTCACGATTATGTATCTCGATCTCGATTGATGGTGACCCAAAATCTAGTTGCAATCGATCATAAATCATTGCAGCTTGAGCATGGCCATGCATTTTACGTCAGCTCTCAATCATCGAGGGGCCGATGGATATCTCTCTAAAACTAGAGGAACGAATCCCTTTGACTACATTGCTCCGCCACATACCCCATACTTTACCCAAAAGCTACCCTTATAATAGCCAGTTACAAACTGCGTTAGAAAGCAATCAAAGCAAAGCCGGACCATGTTTTGGAACACATATATCTCCGGTCTAAGGACGAAATGATATTATCATCCCGAGTTACTCGTGACAAAAACCATGAAGTAATCTCAGGTGCGGGTCATCCAGTCACTTGACCATTGCAAGCATAGGCGAAGTGTTGCGTCTCTTTTATCTAATCCCTTATTAGATAGCGACCAACCACTTCCCTCAGCCTTATCTCAAACTTCCTCCCCATGAAGAATGAACGACTGTGGACATTTACAATGAAAAAGCATTATGGGAAGTATTAAACATGCAAAGATGAAACACAGTAAGGATTCATGAAAATATCCGCCCTAAGCGCATTATTAAATCCCCATTTAATAATCGATATAGTATGAAGTACAATACTGCTTTACGTTCCCCAAATAAAAATATGTATCAAACTTATAACTAAAACTAACTCAAGCCTTGTTTACTTAGGCCTAGTATGACAATCATCACTAGCCTGTAACAACAACTTAGTTAACGGATCCGCTATAAAGCTATCCGTGTGTTCTCTGCCAGTGACCATATCTCTTCCACAACCGATCACTTATAAAGTATGCGTTGGAGAGATTATGGTCCTTCGTTCAAGCCATTTTACCTTCATTGTTTTAGAAGATCCCAATAAGGTAAATGAAGCTCGAACTCCAAGCCATCATACCTTCATTGTTTCAAAAGCCCAATAAGGTTAATGATGCTTGGGATTTTAGTTCTTATATGAAAGCCATCATACCCTCATTGTCTCAAAAGATCCCAATAGGGTTAGCGATGCTTTTAAGAACACATTTTTGATCAACAACACCAAATTTTGTAGGATCGTTATCTTCGATTAAAATCGGCAGTAATCCCTCTCTATTCAAAAGACAGCACTTGAGTAATAATTTACTCCTAGCTTCTTCCTGTATAGAGCACCAAAAACATATCTCAATATCTCTTGATCCCCTAATATAGTTTTGTATATTCTATAGTCGTTATGGATGCATAATGCCTTAACTTATCTTTTAAAGTAAGGTCAGAACATTATCTCCATTACGTTGTATGTGAGTATAAATATAGAATTACAACAACGCTCCCACTAGCCCTGACATTTATTCATGTTTCATTCTTGTTTATTGAAAACTCAAACTATTGATTTTCATATTTAAGAAAGTATTGAACTTTGAGATGCACATATATTTAAGTCCATCAGTGGGCTTCTTTTCGTTTGTAAACTTTAAAAGATACGCTTGATGTAACAGACCCTCAAAAGTGTTGTCAGCACTTCCTCATAGAATTCCTATTAAAGAATGTAGTTTTTACATCAAATTGTTACAGCCATAAAAGGCACAATAAGTATCCAAGTAAACTTCGACATAACCACCAGTAGAGAGTTTTAGATAATATTTTAGCCTAATAAACAAGATTTGCACTCAACAATTGATACAAGATCAAAAGATCCCAAGTTCCTCAACACATGGAGCTTGGTGATACAAGGCTTGTTTATATGGTTAAATTGACTATTGACATAAGAGTAACTTATATAAACCATTCATGATTATTCTATTACTTCTTAAAAAAATGCCACAACATGGATGAACTTTGAAATAAATCACGAAAAATACATAATTCAAAGCAATATCCATCGTTATCAACGGCATAATAGATTTATAGTTTTTCTTGCTACGCAGGGCATAAAACATAGATCTTGTAAAGTAATAGTTTAGCTGGTAGGAGTGACAAGATCCTGTCTTCCAATCCTTTTCAATAGGGGATAACCATCTTGTTCCCCGTTATGAATTCCAGCTCTCCATATCTTATATTTCTACTTCTTACCTGCACTTTTCAACAATAAAGATTGTAACAAACATGAGTATTATGGCCAGTATCCAAAACTTGCCTATAGAAGTATAAGATTAATAGAGTTTGGTCATGAATGTACCTGAAGCAGAGGAACCACCATATCTCATTTTGTGTGTTCTTAGCTCTTCCAGGCACTTAGGGCAGGTGTGGTGACGCCAATTTCCAATTTTTCCACAAAAGTAGCAAACTTCCCCATTAGGAGTCTCATCAAGAGGTGCTATCTCATTGTCCTTAGACTCCTTGGTCATATTGAGCTTAGTTAAACCAAGCTTACCATTTGAGGTATTTTGCTTGTTGGTAGCCTTAGTGAGAGTGGACAAGGTGAGCTTTCCTTTGGTCATGTTAGACTCAAAAGTCTTCAACATGCCGTGAAGCTCCATTAAGGATTTGACCATACCATGCATATGATAATTCACAATGAATTGTTCATATGATGGTGGAAGGGATCGTAGGATAATATCTACCGTTATCTCCCTTTCAATGGTAAATCCTAACCTTTCCAAGAGCTCCATAAGTGCTTTCATCTCAAGCACATGAATGCTTATGTTCTCACCATCCTGCAGCCGGCAACCAAGTAGCTCGTTCAAACATCCAAACCATTCTTGCCTCGCTTGTTGTTGGAACATGTCCTTCAACACAAGCATTATCTCGTAAGCACTCAGATGCTCCAATTGCATTTGCAATTTAGGGCTCATCATGCTTAACATGAGGCAAGAGACCTCGTTGGTGTCCTTGACGTTTTTATTATGGGCATCATGAACGGTCTTACTTGCGTTGGTAGCAGGGGCTTCCGGAAGGGGATTCTAAATGGTGTGTAACTTGTCTTCGCGTCGTAGGACAATATTCAATTGCCTAGACCAATCCATAAAGTTACTTCCATCAAGTTTCCCCTTCTCAAGAAACATACGTAGAGTAAAGTCGGTGTTGTTGATGTTTGTCGATATCATCTAAAAACGCAGAGAAGTTTTAGTTAGTTTGATAAACCTTGTTAGAATAATTACCCCATGTGTTTAAAAACAACTATTTTTGAGAAGGGTTAAGAACCCAATTTCACCTTGCACCGTGACGGGTTTTCCGCGGATCACGTGGCAAAGCTATTTAGGCCGGCAACCATTGACCGATTGCAATCCATTATTGCAACTCTTAGTTCCTTGCGGGATCCTACTAGACAATTATTGTTTCTACTTTGGCATGTTTGATCCCTCCACACCAACTTCAAACTAAGATTTTGAATAACTCGGCTAGAGCTCGACAATCATCCAAAATGTTATTTTGAAATCGTAAATCAACCATCCAGATACACGGTGGTACTCTTGCCCAATGATCGACTCGGCTAAAGCTTGACAATCGATCTTACAAGTTGCCACATGCGCCTTCCACACATCACATACAAAGGTCAACTCGGCTAGAGCTCGCAATCAACCTTTGCACGGCTAGATTCTGACGGTGTCATCTTATGGGTGGTGTGCAATTTACATTTAGAAAACGGGATTTAGTTTTCCGGTTATAAAACCATTTTGAGTTTGATTAAAAAAAGTGACAATAACCAAAAGTTTTCACTAATCGGATACTAAACCAATTTTATATCCATCTTGTTAATCATGTATTCGCGCGAGAGTTTGTTAAACCATTGTTAAAAACTCTTTTGTTTTATTATTGTAAAAATTGTCTAGCATGCAATCAATCCTATAATCCATGCATAAACAATAAATAATAAAACAACCACACGCATACATAAAGATTGGTAACCATGCCCCTAAAGCCTATGCGTTTTCCCGTGAGCCACTACGGAAAAACAAAGTCATCTAAGGACATTTCCTTGACTTGGATATGCTCCCACTAAACCCGCTACCTCCATTGGGCCTATCGGTTTCGTGTTTGCCAAGACGTCAATCCTTGACTCCCGATGGTTGCCTCCATATTAATTTCACACAGAAAATGAAATAAATGGCAAGCCACAAATCCTATTTTCTAGTACAAAATACATAACATGGATTTTAAATGGCATGCAAGCCATAAAATAATTTACATACCATATAAATCAAGTAAATTAATTATTACATACCATGTGACATATAGTCACCAAATGAATGAATAACTAATTTAACACAACCAAACATCCACAAGGTTTAGGGCATCTATTGGTTACCAACATCACATGAACAACATGAACAACATGAACAACATGGTGTGCCACACAAAACCATGTAAACTTATATATCTTGATTAAGATTATTTCTCAAAACTCAAGGCACTAAATAATCCCATGTATATATGCATTAGTAACAACAAACCATTTTTGATGAAACATATTCATATATACATAATCTAAGTATATGCAATTATTATTTTTATGCCAAAAATAATAATATACATATAAATACACCAACCAAGATACAAGGCATCTTAATATACCAAAAAATAATTTCTGGAACAAAAATTCCAGAAACCATTTTTGGATGCCAAAAACCCGACTGCAAAACTGTTTTTTAAAAATTTTAAAACAATCTGTCAGACCAAATAACGCGCCGCGTAACCCAAGTGATTCCGCGCCACGGAATCTACCTGACAGCAAAACCAGTTTTTCGATTTCGGGTTTCTCAGACCAGCATGTGCATTTTTAGTATAGAGGTGGCTCTGATACCAATGTTGGGTTTTCATGAACACAGCAGCGGAAGCATAGCCCAAGAATATGAAGCATAAAAGGCTTGAAACCCAAAATGGACCAAGAACTCTATAACTACAAAATTCAATATGTAAAAGGAAGAGATGGAATAAGGAATTATACCATGCTCCAGCTTCTGAAATCTTCAAGTTTGGATGAACTCTAAGTCACAAGAGAGCAACTCTCTATTGTTAGTCCACACCAAGTTTGTTTGATCCCCAAATACTAGTATGCCAAGTTGTGATCTTCAAGACTTGAAATCACTCTTTGGAACAACTCACAACTTCCATAAAATCACTAAACACACTTATGAATTTCTGGAAAAAATGAAGAACAACCAAGAATGTGTTCTTGAGTGAGAGAGAGAATTCCTCTTTTCTTACTTGATCAATTATTCAACTTATGGACATGTGAATCATCTTGTAAGACTTTATCACCCACTTCAGCAGATATATCAGGCAACAAAGTCGTGCATGCCATTCCCCAATGTCACCAAAGTCAATAACTTGAGCCAAGAAATAACCAATAAGTCAAGTTACTGTCAGACGGTTTACGCGCCGCGGAAACCAAAAGGTTACGCGGCGCGGAAACACGGTTTCCAGAATCTTTGTTTCTCTCTTCCTGTTGCAAGTTGTCAGGATCAATCCTTGGCGTTTGACCCAATAGGCTCGTGTGTCATCAGTAGCATTACTAATATATGTGTGTCAGTGGGCATACTCCAACACCAGCATCCATGGCATCCTTTTTCCTTGTCTTGATTGCCTCCAATGTTACATTTACAAATATCAAACTAACCTATTACAACATTGATAAAAAAACTAATGCCCTATTACATAATAATTTAAAGGCATGCAGGCCAGCTAAAACTAGTACTTTTACAAAATTAAATAGGGGTTGTAAGTGGCACGCATGCCTCCTCATACCGGATAAATAATAAATGTAAACCCACCACAAACAAGAAAATAAACAACCACAAGGTGATCCACTAGCTTTTAGGCGTTTGGCTTAATAACAATAAATAACCAATTACGTGCTGAAAAATTAAATAATAACAATACACGCATTACAACCATCATATAAATACATAATTTTGCGTTGATTCCCCACCGAGCCTAGAAGAAGGCTCTGATACCACTGTAGGAATTTACACGGTACAACAAGCACAACGAGCCTATTGGGTTGTAAAACTCATAATCATAAGAATAACAGATATATCATATGCTGGATCAGGTGGGGAAACAAAACTCATAATCATAAGAATAACAGATATATCATATGCTCAAATCCATAATGGTTGTAAAATAAAGGATTAAAAATATAAGCTGAAACTGCTAGAGGGGGATACATGAAACACCCTCCTTACCGGCCTAGTATGATTAAGGTAATTAAGTTGGTTTATCTTAATTAATTTGATTAATTAAGTGTTTTATGTGAACTAATTGATTTAATTAATTAATTGGTGAAAATTGTTAATTAAATACAATTATGTGTAAGTGGAGTGTGAGGTGTCGGTTTTGACACCTAAACATTACCAACTTCCCACCACAACTCTCATTACATGCAAATTATCAAGGTGTTGTGTGTGTGTTCTTGAGTTCGACCGAGAGCAAGAAGAAGAAGAAAGAAATCAAATTCATTGTTCAATCTATTAATCTTGAAGTGTTTAACATCATTAGAGGTTAGATTACTGAATCAATATGTTGATTGTTGTTTAAATTCGGTTTTAGATATATATAAATATATGAATTCAAATTAAATGCTTCACATGATGATTTTTTGATTTAGGATGTATGCATTTTAGAAATTGATGTTAGTTTATGATCAATACATGTTTGGAATCAATTCTGGAAACATAGATGTTATTGCATGTTTAAAATCAGATTAGAAATTGAAGTGATATATGATTTTGAATCTGTCGGAATTCATGAGTATGAAACACTCGGAATTTGAGTTATGAATGGATCGGAATTGGGGAAATCCGATCATTTCTATCGGAATTGATTAGAATCCAAGAAGGACTAAACTGTTTGCCTTAGCTTTTATCGGAATTGATGTAAAACCGAGAAGAATGATCGGATTTGATGAATAGCCTTTGCTCGGAATTTTATTCTATCGGATTGTATATTCTATCGGAATTCATTCTATCGGATTATGCTTTTTCAATCGGATTTGGTGTTTTATCGGAATGTGATATTCCCAGATTTTATGTTTTATCGGATTGTAATTTTTATTAGAATCCAAGAGGCTCGGAATGTGCCCTTACTCGGAATTTGATATTATCGGAATTGATTTTTATCGTAATTTCCTTTTTATCGGAATTAAATTTTCTCGGATTGTGCCTATGCTCGGGATTGGAGTTTTGTGAAGATTCCGAATGGAATGTAATTCGATGAACTTCTTGATGATTTGAAGATAAACATGAACTTGTACATCAAGTGTGGCTTTGGTTTATGAAAGGAATATATGTATGTATTAGTTAAGCTAAGGAATTGGATGAATTCACAGAATTACAGTATGTAAAGGGTAATAATGAATGATGGTATATTATTTGAATATACATGAAGTTGATATGTACTTGTGATCTTATGTACATGTGTTTTAATTATGGTATTGTGCTTATTGTTATATTGTTAAGTAAATACTGATTATTAGTTGTTTGTTCAGGTGGAGACAAGACTCAGTAGTTAAGAAAAGACTGAGTTGCTCAACTTTTGAAGATATCGGTGAGTGGATATATATCTTTGGATATATGGGATGTAACTCCTGATTGTGTTGCTCTTACAGATATTGTATCTTGATTTTTTGTATATATACATGATGTTTTGGAGATTAGCATGACGGATGTTTTCAGCTAGGCCTGTGTTTAGGGATATACAGTATTAGCTATTGTCTTGATATGCATTCGTTGTATTCAAGAGGTGCTCGTATTGTTGTCCATGTTAACTAGGCTATCGGTAAACCTATGCTTTGGACGGCATTTGGTTGTAGGTCCCGCAAGACCGCCGGTTCTCTTGTTTGATTGAGCTTGGTGTGTTGGTCATTATGCCTTGTATGTTCTTTGATATCTATTCTCTCACTAGCTTTGTGTTAATTCCCCACTGTCGTAATCTTTTACAGGATACTTCTGGTATGTGGTTGATGGGAGTGAAGCTGGATTTATGGACTAATCTAACTCTGATATATGTTTCGTGTTGTAAAGAGCCTGTTTTTGTGTAACACTGTAAATGTATTTTGTAATAAACAAGTTTTAAAAGTTGTATTTTTCTCTAATATATTATTATAGTATGTGATTAAGCTTCCACACGTATTCCAAAGTAGCGTTAGAAAATACGGTGTTACAAATAATGGTATCAGAGCCCTGGTTTTAGGATTTGCATTGGTGATTTTGTGCAATACTCAAACCGAGGCTCTGATCAGTCCAGTATTTCCAGGGTGGGTAATTAGCAATGTAGCTATAGAGAATATGACGTTTGTACTAACGGATTATAATCTGATAACTTGCGAGATGTTGTGTAGAACAGATTATGGCTGATAACAACGAGAGCCTGGTACCTACCCCTCCGTCCCCAAGTAGACGCAACATCAATCAATCGTCAACTACTGCAAATGAACAACATCGAGCAGGTACTTCACACAATAGGGAATCTGATAATCAGGATTATGTACTACAACTGGAAGATACTTTGCAGACACAGAGGGATCGGATTCTACAACTGGAGCAACAGTTAAACCAAACTCAATCCTCTCAACCAACTTCAACAATCCAGATGCCCACGATAACAGCTACGTTTACTCAATCATTACCACCACCTGTTTATACCACAGCTCCTGTGAGCACTGTGTCAACTCATTATGGATCTTTTCCGTTTGTCACTATACCACAAGGAGTATCTACTCAACATCAACCCCAGCAACAAAATTTCTTTATTCCGTGGTTTCCGCAACAGGAAATTAGAAATAAATGTCAATACAAGGATTTCATGGCTTGTGGACCACCGGAATATTTGGGAAGCTCGAATCCGAATGTAACTTTGAACTGGTTGAAAGAGATGGTGAAGGCATTGGAGGCAAACAATTGTGAGAAATCTGAATGGGTAGAGTTTCCAACAAGGCATCTGAAAGATCAAACTTTGACTTGGTGGAATTCTTTGACTACTCATTTGCCAAGGGAGATTGTTAATACTATAACCTGGGAGCAATTTTAGGATAAATTCTGTGAGCAGTTTTGTAACACGTTTGATATGGCTCGAATTCAACGGGAATTCCTGGATTTGGCACAGACTGATAAAATGTCCGTTGACGAGGTAATCAGCAAATTTCAAGAGACTTTGAGGTTTGCAAGATAGTGGGTACCCGATGAACACTCTCAAATACAACACTTGGTGAAAGCTTTGTTGCCTGAATATCGGGGGAACACCCGTATGGAAACATCGCTTGTTCAGGCGTTCATTGTGGCAAGAGCTGCAGAATCTGATGCTAAAGATCGAGAGAAGATGAACAGAGGTTCTGTTAGCAAGTTTGGTGGAGGTTCTAGTGGAACTCAAGGAAAAGGTAAGGGGCAGAGTCATCATGGTAAGTCCGATCAGAAGTTCAGGAATTTGGGATCCTTTCAGGGAAATCCATGGTGTAGTAGCTGTAAGTCTCGTCACACAGGACCGTGCACACAACAAACTATGTTTGAGGTATGGTGAGACTGGTCATGATATAAGTGCCTGTAGTTTCAACACTTTTTTCTGCTGGAATTGTAAAGAAGAGGAGCACAGAGCTGGAACCTGTCCCAAGTTGAAGTCAGCGGGGACCGGGACAGGGATAGGAAATACGGGGGGATCGTGTTCTACAGGTCACAAGAGGAAAGCTGCACCTTCTGCGGAAGGCAGGGCTTTCAAGATGACTGCCAAGGAAGCAACTGGCAGTGATGATGTGATAACTGGTATGTTCGTAGTTAACTCTATGCCTGCACATGTTTTGTTTGATTCTGGTGCAAATAGGTCATTTATTTCTATGACTTTGTGTGATAAGTTGAAATTACCTGCTTCTGTGAATATTACGCCTTTAGAGGTAGAAGTAGTTGATGGTAATGTAGTGCCTGTGACAACTTCTGTGACTGGAGTTCAGATTAATATTGATGGTACTAGTTTTCATGTAGACTGTTTGGTGATGCCTATACCTGGATTTGATTTAGTCCTAGGCATGGATTGGTTAAGTGACCATAGAGCTATTATCCAGTGTCATAAGAAACTGATTACTATTCCTTTGGCTGACGTGTCGCATGTCGTGGCTCGTGGGGATAGATCTCCATCTTCTCTTCCGTTTATCTCGTACGTGAAGGCTAGAAAATCTGTAGCCAAAGGGTGTGTGTCCTTTCTAGCTTATGCTATTGATGTGAAGAAGGAGAAACGGCCTGTTACCGATGTTTGTGTTGTTTCGGAGTATCCGGAGGTATTTCCAGATGATTTACCAGGTTTGCCACCAGTTCGTGATGTCGAGTATAAGATTGATCTGATACCTGGTACTACACCTATCGCGAAAGGTTCGTATCGTTTAGCTCCTTCAGAAACCAGGGAAATGATGACTCAGATACAAGAACTGTTAGACAAGGGATTTATTCGTCTAAGCTCTTCGCCTTGGGGTGCACCAGTGTTGTTTGTAAAGAAGAAAGATGGAACTCTGCTAATGTGTATTGATTATAGAGATTTGAATAAGAGGACCATCAAGAATAAGTATCCGTTGCCAAGGATAGATGACTTGTTTGATCAACTTCAGGGAGCTTCATACTTCTCGAAGATTGATTTGAGGTCGGGATACCATCAGGTAAGAGTAGCCGAAGAGGATATACCGAAAACAGTTTTTCGTACGCGATATGGTCACTATGAGTTTCTTGTAATGTCATTCGGTCTGAATAACGCTCCTGTAATATTCATGGATCTGATGAATAGGGTGTGTCGACCATTCTTGGATAAGTTTTTCATCGTGTTTATTGATGATATCCTAGTGTATTCCAAAACGGAGGATGAGCACGATCACCATCTGCGACAAGTTTTAGAGATTTTAAAGCAACACATATTGTATGCCAAGTTGTCAAAGTGTGAATTTTGGTTGCGAGAAGTTCAATTTCTGGGGCACATAATTTGTGAAGATGGTGTCAAAGTTGATCCATTAAAGATAGAGGCTGTGATGAATTGGAATGTTCCTAAAACGTCGTCAGAGATCAAAAGTTTTCTTGGATTGGCAGGTTATTACAGACTCTTTATCAAAGATTTCTCGAAGCTTGCTGGTCCGTTAGCCAAGTTAACCAGAAAAAACGTTAAGTTTCTTTGGGGTGAGGCTCAGGAGAATGCTTTTCAGACTTTAAAGCAACTTCTGTGTCAAGCTCCTGTTCTTGCGTTACCAGAAGGATCTGAAGATTTCGTGGTGTATTGTGATGCTTCACATGCCGGGTTAGGGTGTGTTCTGATGCAGAGAGGTAAGGTTATAGCGTATGCTTCCAGACAGTTGAAACCAAATGAAAAGAATTACCCGACTCATGATTTAGAGTTAGCGGCAGTAGTATTTGCTTTAAAATTGTGGAGACATTACTTGTATGGTACAAAGTGCACGATTTGTACTGATCACAAGAGTTTGCAGTATGTGTTCACTCAGAAGGAATTGAATATGAGACAGCGCCGTTGGTTAGAGCTAATCAAAGATTATGACTGCGATATCCAGTATCATCCAGGGAAAGCTAATGTGGTTGCTAATGCGCTTAGGAGGAAGGGTTCTGCAGATACAGTAAAGTTTATGCGGTTAGAGATCAAATCAGATTTGATAGATCAGTTACTGGCTGCACAATTGGAAGCATTGAAAGAAGATAACTTGAAAGATGAGTTAATGGTGAAAAGACAACATGAGTTGACAACTGATTCACGTGGTTTGAGAATATACCAGAATCGTGTTTGGGTGCCGAAGTTTGGTAATTTGCGAGAATTGATTTTGACAGAAGCTCATAAATCCAGAATGTCTATTCATCCGGGTAGCACTAAGATGTACCAAAGTATGAAAACCTTTTATTGGTGGCCTACTATGAAATTGGATGTTGCTAAATTTGTTGAGTCATGTCATATTTGTGCACAAGTGAAAGCTGAACATCAGAAGCCGTATGGATCCTTGAAACAGCTAGCAATACCGGAATGGAAGTGGGATCATATCACAATGGATTTTGTAACAAAACTTCCGAGAACTCAGAAAGGGAATGATATGATATGGGTTATTGTAGATAGATTAACCAAGAGTGCTCATGTCCTTGCTACTACTGAAACTGCAACCTTGAGTAAGTTAGCGAAGTTGTATATTGATGAGATAGTATCTAGACATGGAGTTCCTTTATCTAGTGTTTCAGATCGGGATTTGAGGTTTGTGTCGAACTTTTGGAACAGACTGCAGCAGGAATTGGGGTCTAGAGTTAATCTGAGTACAGCTTATCATCCGCAAACAGATGGCCAATCAGAGAAAACAATACAGACTTTAGAAAATATGCTTCGGGCATGTGTGTTAGAGTTTGGGGGTTCTTGGGATTCGCATCTACCTTTGGTTGAGTTTGCTTACAACAACTCTTATCACTCGAGTATTAGGATGCCGCCGTAAGAAATGTTATATGGGCGACCGTGCAGAACTCCTACTTGGTGGTTAGAGGCGGGAGAGAAACAGTTTGCTGGGCCAGACATTGTACAGATTACAACCGATAAAGTAACCGTTGCTCGAGAAAAGTTGAAAGCTGAGAGAGATCGGCAAAAGATGTATGCAGATCCGCGTCGTTGACCAGTGTCTTTTATCGAGGGAGAACGAGTGTATTTAAAGGTGTCACCATGGAAGGGCGTGATACGTTTCGGAAAACGTGGAAAATTGGCTCCTCGTTATATCAGTCCGTTTAGAATTCGTCGAGTAGTGAATGACCAAACAGTTGCCTTGGATCTTCCTGATGAGTTGGCAGGTATACATGATACATTCAACGTTTGTTATCTGAGGAAGTGTAATTTAGAAGATTAGACACAAGTGTTGCCAATACAAGATCTGCGTGTAGATTCCAACAAGAGGCTGATTGAGGAACCTGTTGAATTGATTGATCACAAGATAACTTAGCTGAGAAATAAACAAATGCCAATGGTCTTGGTGAAATGGAAGCATAGCTTGGGTTCAGATATGACTTGGGAGACTGAAGTAGATATGAGAAGTCATTACCCTTCTTTGTTTGAGCGCGATCAGATTCCGAGGACGGAATCTTCTTAAGGGGGAAAGATTTGTAACACCCTCCTTACCGGCCTAGTATGATTAAGGTAATTAAGTTGGTTTATCTTAATTAATTTGATTAATTAAGTGTTTTATGTGAATTAATTGATTTAATTAATTAATTGGTGAAAATTGTTTATTAAATATAATTATGTGTAAGTGGAGTGTGAGGTGTCGGTTTTGACACCTAAACATTACCAACTTGCCACCATAACTCTCATTACATGCAAATTATCAAGGTGTTGTGTGTGTGTGTTCTTGAGTTCGGCCGAGAGCTAGAAGGAGAAGAAGGAAATCGAATTCATTGTTCAATCTATTAATCTTGAAGTGTTTAACATCATTAGAGGTTAGATTGCTGAATCAATATGTTGATTGTTTTTTACATTCGGTTTTAGATATATATATATATATATATATATATATATATATATATATATATATATATATATATATATATAAATATATGAATTCCGATTAAATGATTCACATGATGATTTATTGATTTAGGATGTATGCATGTTAGAAATTGATGTTAGTTTATGATCAATACATATTTGGAATCAATTCTGGAAACATAGATGTTATTGCATGTTTAAAATCAGATTAGAAATTGAAGTTATGTATGATTTTGAATCTGAAGGAATTCATGAGTATGAAACACTCGGAATTTGAGTTATGAATGGATCGGAATTGGTGAAATCCGATCATTTCTATCGGAATTGATTAGAATCTGAGAAGGACTAAACTGTTTGCCTTAGCTTTTGTTGGAATTGATGTAAAACCGAGAAGAATGATCGGATTTGATGAATAGCCTTTGCTCGGAATTTTATTATATCGGATTGTAAATTCTATCGGAATTCCATTTATCGGAATTCATTCTATCGGATTATGCCTTTTCAATCGGATTTGGTGTTTTATTGGAATGTGATATTCCCGGATTTTATGTTTTATCATATTGTAATTTTTATCGGAATCCAAGAGGCTCGGAATGTTCCCTTACTCGGAATTTGATATTATCGGAATTGATTTTTATCGGAATTTCCTTTTTATCGGAATTAAATTTTCTCGGATTGTGCCTATGCTCAGGATTGGAGTTTTGTGAAGATTCCGAATGGAATGTAATTCGATGAACTTCTTGTTGATTTGAAGATAAACATGAACTTGTATATCAAGTGTGGCTTTGGCTTATGAAAGGAATGTATGTATGTATTGCTTAAGCTAAGGAATTGGATGAATTCACAGAATTACAATATGTAAAGGGTAATAATGAATGATGGTATATTATTTGAATATACATGAAGTTGATATGTACTTGTGATCTTATGTACATGTGTTTTAATTATGGTATTGTGCTTATTGTTAGATTGTTAAGCAAATACTGATTGTTAGTTGTTTGTTCAGGTGAAGACAAGACTCAGTAGTTAAGAAAAGACTGATTTGCTCGACTTTTGAAGATATCGGTGAGTGGATATATATCTTTGGATATATGGGATGTAAGTCCTGATTGTGTTGCTCTTAAAGATATTGTATGTTGATTTTCTGTATATATACATGATGTTTTGGAGATCAGCATGGCGGATGTTTTCAGCTGGGCCTGTGTTTAGGGATATACAGTATTATCTATCGTCTTGATATGCATTCGTTGTATTCAAGAGGTGCTCGTATTGTTGTCCATGTTAACTAGGCTATCGGTAAACCTATGCTTTGGCTGGCATTTGGTTGTAGGTCCTGCAAGACCGCCGGTTCCCTTGTTTGATTGAGCTTGGTTTGTTGGGCATTATGCCTTGTATGTTCTTTGATATCTATTCTCTCACTAGTTTTGTGCTAATCCCCCACTGTTGTAATCTTTTACAGGATACTTCTGGTATGTGGTTGATGGGAGTGAAGCTGGATTTATGGACTGACCTAACTATGATATATGTTTTGTGTTGTAAAGAGCCTATTTTTGTGTAACACTGTAAATGTATTTTGTAATAAACAAGTTTTAAAAGTTGTATTTTTCTCTAATATATTATTATAGTATGTGATTAAGCTTCCGCGCGTATTCCAAAGTAGTGTTAGAAAATACGGTGTTACAATACACAACTACTGCACCGCTTGTACAGGCTGCTAGACCGCCTTACAAACAATACCCGAGAGAAAGTTCCGCGTGTGTGTATGAGATGCCAAAAAGCCGCCGGGTTTTTGGCCTGGGTTATCGTCACCGACCGCCCTAACCGCCGCAAGGGAGGTTTCGGCCTTGGGGTTCGATCGCCGAAGGCAAGGCCACCGCCGTAAACCACCAAACGGCGCCGAGAGGACCACCGTGGACCACCGTGTGAAGGTAGTGGTGGCGCGTCGGCCGAGAGAGAGCAAGGGAGAGAGAGAGTTCTTTGTTTTTGCTTTTTGTCTAATTGTGTTAATTAGGTTTAAACTAAAGATTTAATCCTCTTAAATAAATATTTAATTGGATTAAAAGCCTTTGGACCCGAAGCCCGGTCCGTGACCAAACTCTTTGATCAATTGGAAAAAACAATCCCTCTTATTTGATTAAATATTAATTAATCAACTATTAATTAATATATGTTAACCAAAATTTATTATATTAAATATGATCCAATATTTAATATTTTCCTTTAATAATAAATATCTATTTATTATTTTCTCTTTCTTGATAATTAATCAACTATTAAATATCTTCTTTACACACATCGTATTGTTTTGTGGTTCATTAGTTGGGTGTGCAGTTGTGTGACCCTTTAGTGACTTATAATGTTCATGGATGTGATGACACGTGTACACTATCCCTGCACACAATCTATCAGTTTACACCTTTATTATCATTAATGATCATATTAACGTTTAACGTATGCGGTGTTTTTGTCATTTTATCCACATTGTGATAATTTGCCCAAAAAGACTCAGTTTAGGCCCAGGTTTGAGGCCCAGGTTATGCTATTGGGATTAAGACAAGACCAGTTGAGTTTTGGTGTTAGAATTCAAGTTTTTGAATCATCCCGGGAATTTATATATATTGTGTATGATCATATTGCGTGTTTTATTTAATTAATATTTTTATGTCGTGATTAAATATTATTTATTATTATTAACCCAAACGCCTAAGACCTAGTGGATCACTTTGTGTTGTTTTTAATTTCTTGTTATGGTTGTTTACAATTATTATTTATCCGGTGTGGGGAGACCTGCATTTCACTTACAACCCCTATTCAATTTTGTAAAAGTGCTAGTTTTAGCGGGCCTGCGTACCTTTGAATTATTTGTAATAGGGCACTAGTTTTATCAAAATTGCATATGTTAGATTGATATTTGTAAATGTAATAATTTTGGAGACGATCAAGCAAGACAAGGAGCAGAACAAAGAGAGGAGATGATATGGATACTGGAGCCAGTGGGAGCATCTGAAATCCATGCCATGAGTGTTGTGTGACCTATTTAGGGTTTTGACCACAGAAGTGCTTGATTAATTAATGAAGTACAAGTGATGTTCAAAGTTGTTATGCGTTTTTGGCTTATTATTATTATTAATTTTGTGGTTGTGATATTAATTTATTTTATAGTGCACGCTCGTCGTTAAAACCATATATATATATATATATATATATATATATATATATATATATATATACATTTTGAAGTTGAAATATTTTTTTCACTTAAAAAGGATAATAGTTTTACAAGTTTTCGAAATAAATAAACCCTTTTAAAATCTTAGATCAACCAGTAGTTCTACCCATCTAATGGTACACCTTCCTGCTACTAGTACCTATGGTGTGTTGTCGTGCCCAAACCGTGAACACCTGGGTTCAAACCGATATGGGGAGGTGGTGAAAGACTTTGTGATTCCCTGATGTGACGGGCCAGAGTTCACCCCATCTTAGGTGGTGAGGTCTATTTTGGTGATTCCGTGATGTGACCGGCCCAAAGTGCACTTAGGAGGACTAAATAAGTACGAATTATGTTTCATTCGATGTCCCAAAGATATAGGAGTCCTGTTTTGGATTAAATACGATCGGTATGGTTTATACCCACCAGAAATATATAGCATGGGGTCGGTGTTGTCGTGCCCAAACCATGCACCGACACGTGTGAAATATGGATCATATTCTAAAATAAATTTATATAAAGGGTTATATTTTATTTTAAAGGAATTCATTACTGAAAAAAAATTTCTTTCTTTTTCTGTAGATGTCGTGTTTATCTGTTATTCCGTTTTATTCACCTGAGGAGTCTCTTAGTCTCATCATGAAAAAGTGGAAGCTTTCAAGACCGAACTTTTCAGTTTTGAAGTTGCACTTTAGGAATATTGTAAGGGCATAGGGAAAGTTGTACACAGTTGATAAGCTACCTCTGACACGACCAGACTATTCTGCTCAGGATGGAGAGTATGATACATATTATAAGTATATGTCTGATGAATCTGATGTCATGTCAATTCTGATACTCTCCACAAATTCTGAGTTCACGGAGGAACTCAAAAGTAAGTCAACTTTTGAGATTGTACAGGATTTAGAGGAGCGGTTCAAAAGCAGTAAACGCTATGGACGTTTTTCGATAATGAAAGACATTCTTTCACAAAAGATGAAAGAAGGCCAGTCACTGAGCGATAATCTCATTAATATGAGAAGGTTATATGATTGCTTAATGCTTCTGGGGTCACAAGTCAGTGAACAAGAACTTATGATGCTTTTGGTTGGGACTCTGACAGATTACTATTAGGCAAAAGTAGTAGATGAGATCAGAGGACATGAATCAACTATCGTTGGTATACACGAATTTCTAATGTGTATGGATGACCAAATACACCCTGACATCTTTGATACAATAGTAGTTGAATCAATGGAAGATGATGACTGGATTGATGAGCTACTAGACATTTGTTACCCATTTTGCGGTAGCAAGGACATTTGCGAGCACTCACTCGACATTGATTTGTTGGACGTTGGTTCAACCAACGATTCTGGTATCTTTATGATTAGTTACTTCTTTTAAATCATAGGTACTTGATACCAGATGTTGTCATCACATTTGCAATCACTTGCAGGGATTCAAGAGGAGTAGGAAACTAAGGAAGGGGACATGGACCTACGGGTTGGCGAAGGCTCCATTATTGGTGCTAAATTTGTAGAAACATATAGTCTCAAGCTACCTTCAGGATTAATCATAGAACTAGAAAATTGTTATTATGCTCCTAGATTAATCGAAAATGTAATCTCGTATGATTTATTAATAGACAGTGGTTTTATTTATCAGTCGGTAGGAAAAACAATTTTGTGCTTTAAAGATGATTTATTTTCTTTTAAAGAAAATTAACAAAATGGTCTATATACAATAAATCTACAAGATGACAAGAAAATTTATCATATAAGTAAAAGGTCAAAGGACACTTTGAACCAAACTTAACTATGGCATTGTCGGCTCGGATATATTAACAAGAAACGCATAGAGCAACTTTATCATGATGGAGTTCTAGGGTCATTTGATCTTGAATCAATTGACAATTGTGAATCTTGTTTGTCCGGCAAGATGACAAAGAAACCTTCCGACAGTTTGAATGAAAGGTCCAAGGAACTGCTAGGGATAATACACACAAATGTGTGTGATCCTTTCAGTCAAGAAAGCAGAGGAGGATACCGGTACTTCATTACCTTTACTGACGATTTCACTAGGTATGGTTATGTGTATCTTATGAGACACAAATTTGAAAGTTTTGATTTCTTCAAACAATTTCAGAATAAAGTACAAAACTAGCTTGACAAGAATATAAAACTGCTAATCTACTAGAAATAGCACGGGGTCAGTGCTTTCGTGCCCAAATCGTGCACCGGCACATGTGAAATATGGATCCTAGTCTAATACTTATCATGTAACGGTTTTTATGGATATGTATTAAAAATGTCTATTTTTTTGTTACTAATTGAACCATATTATAATTGTAGATGGCAAACGTATCTAACATTATGGACCTCTCTCTTTTTTCCATCCTTGAGAAGAATAAGATCACTGGGCCTAATTTCCTCAACTGGGAGCGCAATCTCCGGATTATACTCGGGCATGAGAGAAAATGGTATGTCGTGGAGGAGCCGGTAGGAAATTCCCCTACACTTAATGCAAGAAATGAATTAAGGGAAGCTTACCAGAAGCATGTCATAACCCCCTAGATGTACGCTGCCTCATGCTTGCAACTATGAGTCGAGAGTTGTAGACAAACATGATGGATACTTGTGTATACGACATGATCTGTCAGCTGAGTGACATGTTTCAGGAGCAAGCTCGCACTGAGCGTTATGATGTCACAAGAGCTCTCAATACTTTCAAGATGGCTAGGAGGACCTAGGTGAGTGCCCACATCATGAAAATGAAATGGCACATGGACCACCAGGAACGACTAGGGCACCTAGTCCCGTAGCAGTTAGCAGCTGATGCTCAACCCAACTCATTGTCAGATGACTATAAGCCTTTCACAGTCAATTACAACATGAATAACATGGAGAAATCCATAGTTGAGCTTTATTCAATGCTCTAGACCACTGAGTTGAATATCAGGACTAAGTCCAAAGATGTCTCATGATGGATAACGAAAGTGAAAAAAAGAGGAATGGGCGCAATGAAAAGGGCAAGGTGCACCAAATGCCAAAGGAAATAGCAACGGCAATGGAAAAGGAAAGAAAGTCATACCGAACAAAGCAAGAGCCAGAATCGGTGCTTCAAGTATGGTTAGGTGACCAATACAGAGTCAACTGCCCCAAGCGTCACGAAGATGGTGACAAGTCCAACACCTCACCTAGAATTTGTAACTAACTTCAATATTTACTTTATACTTATATTTATTATAAGTAAGTTGACATTTGAAATCGTTTCAGTGGAATAGGTAAAGAAAAGTAAAGATGGCAAGAATGCAAGGATCCCGCATGAAGATCAAGGATATAGTTAATTCATAGTATTTCAAATTTATAAAAACATTTCTATATTTCTAGTTTCATGAGACATTTTTGAAATTATTGTTTTAACATTCAATGAATTATTTGGAGATATTTCCTTACACATGTGTTGTGAATATATCTACTCAAGGTTGACTAGAAGTTAACTAACAAGTCAAAGTCTTGATTTATTAGTAGTTGATTTTGATCTAATGCATTGTGTATTGCCATTAAATTATATTAATATTAATTGCTTGACTAAACTTATAAAAATACTTGAAACAACAAATTTTTTGTTGTAAATTAGAGAGTTCGTCTAATCAAGTAATTTAATAGGTAATTATTAAAACAAGTTCATGTTTTAAACTAAGATTAAACACTTGAAATAATAAACATTTGTTGGAACACGGTATGGAGCAAAACACAGCGGAAGCATAAAACAAAAGATTAAAACCGAACAAAATCGGGTCCGTATCGTGTTCCAAAGTGATAGTTTCTCTACAAAAACACAAATTGTAACTTAAAGAACAAGAGAAAGGGCAGAGAATACCTCACTACCTTCTCAACAATCGGCTGTAGCAAGTGACAAGTCGGGACAACCAAGTACTCAAGTGAATCCTTCTCTATTGCTTGATCCACACCAAGTTTGCCTGACCCCAAAGTGCTAGCAATCCATCAAGAAGACATCCATATGATTCTCCTTTTCTGGAACAGCCACTAGAATATCTCCTCTTGCCCCAACACACTCACCACACTCAAGATCTTAGTAACTTAGTGTATGTGTGTATGTGTATCATCAAGATACCAAGAGAGAATGAGAGAGAGATGAGTCTTGCATGTCGTTCTCACCTGTTCCAGCCACAATAACTCATATTTGGCCGGTGTAAGAGTGGCAATCCTATTGGACCACAAGATGGCCCAATCAGATATAAGAATTTCATGCAGATGGTCCTTCACGGCCTCTCACGGCCCGTGAAGACAAAATGCGCCACGACTGGCCATCGTCCTTCACGGCCCATGCCGTGTTCGAGTGAGTCGTGAGGGCGTCTCCTTCACGACCCCTTCACGACCTCTTCACGACCCGTGAAGACTCCACGAGCCGTGTAAAGGACATTGAGCCATTCGTGAGGGCAGTAGGCTTCACGACCCGTGGAGCATCCCTCACGGCCGTGAAGCCCCAAAATCAAACAATTTGATTTTTGGACCTTCTCTCTTTATCAGTAAGCTGTCGGGATCAATCCTTGGCGTGTGACCCAATAGGCTCGCACTTCATCAGCAGTAACACCAATGTACTTGTGTCAGTGGGCAGACTCCAACAGACTCCCACTTGCACATGACACAACGTACCCAAAGGTATCACAGACAGGGAGCGGCCTCTAGCAAGGCATCCCTGCCCCCAAGTCAGTACGAGGTATGTCATCCTATAGACAAGTACCAATTCATAACCCAAAGGTTTGAAATGGCCCTATAGATAAGTGATCAACCATCCTTTTGTTCGCGATATCCATGTGAAGACAAGACATGGTACTAAGTCATTCTCAGTTCTTCACGATTATGTTTCTCGATTGAGATTGGTGGTGACCAAAACAACAAGTTGCAATAGATTACCCAAATCATTGCACACTCGAGCATGGCCATGCATTTTGGTGTCAGCGCCCAATCATCGAGGGGCCCAGGGATATCTCTCTAAACAGAGGAACAAATTCCTTTGACTACATTGCCCACCACAGTGATCATACTTTGATCAGCTACTCCCTTTATAACAGCCAGTTACGGACTGCGTTTGAAAGCAACTAGAGCAAAGCAAACCAAAGTGATGCAGACACATGCATCTCCAGTATGAGGATGAACTGATATTATCATCCTGAATCACTCATGACAAGTACCACAAACTGAATTCAGGTGTGGGTCGTCCAGTCACTTGAAACACTTTCAAGTACAGGCGAAGTATTGCGTCCCTGTGTCCCAATCACCATTGGACACTTGACCAATCAGTTCCCTTAGCCTTCATTCAGACTTCCTTCCCTTGAAGAATGACTGGCTGTGGACATTTAGAATGTAAACACATTCAGGGAAGAGGTAAAACATGCAAAGTTGGAACACAATAAGGCTTACTGAGAGTACCCGCTACATGCGTATTACAAAACTCCTTTGATAATCGATACAAGAAGAAGCACAATATTTCTTAATGTTCATATCAAAAATTTGACTAAAACATACTCAAGCCAAGTTCATGCAGATCTTAGTATGACATTCATCACTAGACTGCCACTATAGCTCAGTAAACGGACCATCCACGATGTCATCCGTGTGTACTCTGACATTGACCATCTCCCTACTACAACCAACCCCTACAAAAGTGTGCGTTGATGGGATTTTGATCATTTGTTCAAGCCGTTATACCTTCATTGTTTCTAAAGAACCCAATAAGGTAAACAACGCTCGAGTCTCAAATTTAATGTGCATAAGCCATCGTACCCTCATAGTATTCATAAAGATCTCTATAGAGTCAGCGATGCTTGGTTCTCAGTGATCATATCCCTACTTCAACCAAACACTTCCAAAGTGTGCGTTGATGGGATTTTGATCATTTTGTCCAAGCAGTTATACCTTCATTGTTTCAAAAGAACCCAATAGAGTCAATGATGCTTTAAAACACACGCAAATTAACAACACCATACTTAGAAAAAGGATCACAAACCCCAATCAAGATCGGTGGTCATCCTTTAAATAGAAGCCATCACAAGAGTAACAACTTACTTTAAGCTTCTTCTAATTACATCACCACAAGAACATATACTCATATTTCTTGTATTCCACAAACTTCTTTGAATATCCCATATTTATTATGAACGCATAATTCTCGATTTACGCTTCTATCCAAGCTAAATCAAGACATTATCTCCAACACATAGTATGTTCTAGACATACCAAGTAGGAATATAACAGCGCTCCCACTAGCTCTGGCATGTATCCAAGTTTCATCATTGCTTACTGAAAACTCAAACACTTGATTTTCTTAGCAAAGATTCCAAAACTTAGATTTATCTTAAGCCCTAAAAGGACTCTACATTTGTAGATTTTATAAGGATACTCAGGATGTAAAAGACCCTCGGACAGTGTTGTGAGCACTTCCTCATAAAATTCCTATAACGGAATGCGGTCTTTGCATCATACTACCATAAAACGGCATAAGCATCCGCTTAAACTTCAACATAACTACTGGGAGAATGTCTTCATATGATTTCTACCCAATGGTCAATCATCATGAAACCATTTCCTCTCAGTCAATATTTGAAGTTATCTACAAACTTATCCATGCAGATCTTATATCTAAAAGATCTATATACACCATCCTGTCAAAACCTAGGTGTTGGATTAACCAAGTTCAAAACTTGTAAATCCAGCATGGAATATATCTTATGTTATTACACTCCTCTTCCTAGCAGACTCAAGGGCCCACTACAGCTTCCGGTAGTAGATGCATACATCACGTATCATCAATAAGTCATCGTCCTAAGATATAATAAATTATATTCTTCTGGTCTTATGACGACTCTTACCAGACATATGAAGAAGTAATAACTTTATGCCAGATACTCCAACATAGCCATGTTGAGTTTCAATCATTTCTTATTGAATGCTAGTGTCAACATCAGGTCTTTTATTTAAATCTCACGTTCTTCCACTGGAATGCTTCAGTTGTTCATTTCCCTTTTCGAGCAACCAAAACCGGTTCTCAAAAGGATATGAAATGAATATCTGAAACTTAGAAGAACTATTAAATACATTAGCATCCTTTAAGTTCATCCATCTCCCACTAAATGTAGACTGGATAACTCTGATCTATGAGATTGACAAGCAAAGAACACTTTCTAATCGAATCTCCTTAGATGCTAATTTGACCATCTTTGTTGATTTATAACAAGAACATTTCCCGTCACTACTCAAGTACACCTATCAAGCAGGTTACTTAAGTTTAAGCCATCAAGTCGGAACCATAACCAATATGTTCCATTCCTCCACTAAGCGATCCGTGTAAAACATGTATCCTAGGAGAAGTGAATTATGAGGCAAACTCACAATTCTTATGATGGTTAAGAATGTAGATGCTCAACATCTCACAAGATTTGAGTATCTTTATTCCCTTTTGCCCTCTTCATTTTAAATTTGTTAAGGTTGAGTCTTGAACACCTCTCAGGTTTCAGACATTCGTCTAATAAATTAGACTTACCCATTCTTTCTACCATCATCGGTAAAGGTAACAAATCACATATAGTTAACCCTTATGATTATGCTTGAACGTTCTTTACACTAACGTGCAAACGAAATCCAACAAGCTTTTATTCCTCTCATATTCACAAGTGAAGGATATGTTAGTTATTTAGCCTTATAAGCAGGATTTACCATCAACAATTGACTCAAAGTCAAAAGATTCCAAGTTCCTAACCTCTTGGAGCTTGCTGATGTTAGTCTTGTTTATATGGTTAAATCAACTATTTCATAAGGATAACAATTCCATAATCATTCCATTACTTCCTTAAGCAAAAGCTTATTATAAATGCCAAGACATGAATAAACTTTGAAATAAATCTCGAAACCCACAATAACTTAATTCAAAGTAATATTCATCGTCATCAAAGGCAAATAAGATACAATGCTTCTTGCCACGCAGGGCGTAAGACAAAGATCTAAATGAAGTAATAGTATACTTGGATGGAATGGCAAGACTCATATTCCAATCCTTTTAGTTAGGGACAAGCACCATGCTTCCATTCTCTAAGATCCAGCTCTCCATGCATTAATTACCTACTTCTGATTAACACCTGCACTTTGCAACAAACAAGTTTGTGACAAACGTGAGCGTTTTGACTAGCGTTCAAAACCCAGTAATTAGAAGTAGAAGATCAATGGAGTTTGATAATGAATGTTATTGGTCCCAAGTAGTTTAGGTATCAAGATCTATGGAGGGAACAATGGCTAACTACTCAATATGATAGAGAGAGAATTAGAAACACCATGGAAACACATAGTTAAGCTTGGAATAGTGCCAAAGTCCACCAAATGACAACTAGTCATTTGGCTTATAATACCCCCTAAGGGTATTTACATACTTAGTCATTTTAGTTTGCACGTAGTACAAACGTTACCTAGAATTCAATCTTCTATTCTATACAATATTTAATTCTAACAATCTCCCCCTTTGTATAGAATATAGAAGATGTTGGTCTTTTCAGCTTTATACGATCTTTAATAATCTCCCTTTACAAAGATGCAGATTTCTTGCTGCATTCTTTAGAAGCTTTTGGGAGACAAGACTTGAATGATTTCTTTTTGAATCTTCAGTCTTTGATTGGATGTCTTAGTGTCTTCTCATCTTAAAAATTATACTCTTCAATTTCAGAATAGTCTTCAAATTAAAATCTTGATGAGAACTTGAATCTTTAAAGTTCACAGTAACATCCCTTTTCTTGTGATTTTCGGACTTGCACCAGTAACCTAAAGTTTTTCAACCTTTGGTTGTATAAACGGTTTAGCTTGAAGTGGTTTTCAGCAATTGCGATCTTGAGCCTTTAAACAAAACGATTCAGGAAGAATATTTGTTCTCTCCCCCTTGAATGTAGCTCTAGATCTTGTTTATTTCTTCAGAACTTCTTGAGTTTTCAGTTAAGCACTTTCACTGTTCTGAACGTGAAATCTTTCTCTTCTTTTGTTCTTCTCGTTACTCCCCCTTGACATGACATATGAATTTTCACATTATCTCTCTTTGTCTCGCCCTCAACACACGAACCATTTCTTGATCAATAAGCTCAAAATCAAATGAATTTGTATTAAAGTTTCTCCCCCTCATGATGATCAGGATTCTTCATGAACATCATGTACATGAATTTTGTATTCGGATTGATTTTGACATGAAGATATGAACACTTGTAGCATAGAATCCTCATCATGAGATTCAGTTGAACTAACTATGTGAAGGTGTCACCACAATGATATGGCAATGAAAGTATCAGAGACAGTATTTAGGGCACCGTCTCAAAGTTCCCGTGGAATAACACCGAGATCACATAGATTCTCGTTAACACAACAGTTAGAAACTGTGTGACCTACTTTCAGCGTTGGCGTGTTATTAGCACTGGTAGGATTTCCATCTAATCATCGTGAATATCACATAAGATATCACTCCAAGATGTTCCGGTAGTCACGAAAGACTAGATATGCATTATAGATCCAACATATGTCCTAATAAAAGAAATTTATATTCAAATAAGCTCTAGACTCGATAAGTGCAAGAAAGAAGTCGGAGACTGGAGTAGCTGTCCTCCTTGTTTCAATATCAACAATCTCCAAGTGAGATGTCAATAGAAATGTGCTAATTCTCCGTGTGAAGTTGAAACAATTATCTTTTAAGAGATAATTGAGTAGCTGGGTGGGGTTAGTGCATTGCATCACTGGGTCCATGATGTCTAGTGCAATACCATATCTTAACGAATGAAATCCAGTAGCAGATGTAGCTACCCAGATGTATACTATTTGGTAAGGATCTTTCTTTTCTTTTGATCTTGTCTCACCCACAACTCACTAAATATTTTTCAACTTCTCCCTCGAACTCTCTTTCCAAATTTATGTATGTATCTCTGTTTGTTGAATTCATATGGACACTTGTTATCATTCGTAACCGGATGAGAAATCATGTGATTTACAACAAAAATTATTTATCAAGGAATTCAATGTTGAGAAGGATTGTCAAGGAAGATTTGAACAATCATAGAATATGAACAATCAAGGTATTTTGACAAAAATGTCATAGAATGATTTATCAATAAGCTTAAGATAAGTTGTTGATCATATGCACCAAATTTCCTGTTCCACCCCTCTCCGTCTAATTTTAACTCTGCACACCAATCAGTATCCCGTGATACCTGATTCTGCTCACCAAAATGACCTAGTAAGTAACCCTTACGATCTCTTTCAAGAATATGGTGAGCTCCTGGGGCAGGTCCTTCCGGTTCTGGATTGACCATAGGAGTATAAAATACCTACACTCTCTCACTCATGGTACATTTTCGATCACTTGAATAATATCACACGAATGAGCGGTTTCCAGAAAGAATGAAACATTTAAGAACGAAGGAAGGAATGATATGAGATGGAAACGCGGAAATGAAGGACGGTCTTTCAAAAGATCAACAAAAGGGTGAATCAAGAAAGGTATCAGAATGAAACGACTAAGAGTGAATACCTTCTTGAATAAGTAAGAACAATTGAAAACCAAAAATCTTTTTGAATTTTGAAATTTTAAAATGTTTTTGGATTTTCATTTTTCAATGTTTTTGGAGTTTTAGAAAGATATGAAGCAATAAAACATAAACTCCCCCTAAATTGATGCATGTAAGTCATTTTTTATCAATTAGGTGTAGATAAAAACATTTTGCTCCCCCTGCAATAAACAATCCATTAGTAAGCAAGTTATATCATGAAATGATAAACTGCACAAATAAGCATCTCAGGTAACTCGGGCTAATGCCGAACACAATGAAATCGGAATTGAAATCTTAGGGAAATTTTTTTGTCTTTGAAAATAATGAGATTTAAAATTCAAATCAGCACACTGAACACAATGATCTTCACTGCTGGCTGAATGATCTTCATTGTGCTCCAACAATGTCTCTTTTTACGTTTACCTGCAAAACGGATTAACAAAAATTGGTACCCATTCTTGTTTGGGTCCAGATTTGTTAGTCGCAGGTTTAGACATCCATTTTTGTGTATTTGCATTAAGAACAGGTTTATGGACCTTTTTGTTCAATGGTCCTGAATGCCATTGAGGAATTCCATTCTTCACAACAAATTCTTGTTTAAAGCGTGACGTCTTACAAATCTTCTCTTTTGACAGGCGGATTAAATGTTTGGCTGAGTAAACCACGAATGGATACATGACATCTGTCTTGAGCACAAACTCCCCTGTTGAACTTGGTTTTGAGAAAAATTGGTGTATGTTGTTGTGATGAGAAGTATGAATTGACTTATCAGCTCTATTCTCTTTCTTTGGAATCCTCGTTGTTTTTGTTGTATTTGACGAATCATCATTTGGAATCTCTGATGTATTTGATGCAGATTCAGAAGGTTTATTCTTTTCAATCCAAGAAGATGTCGCCGGCGTTGAAGTGGATGGACTAAACAATGATGATACCTTTGCAATAGCATCATTTAGATTTTTCTTTAAAATCGATGCTTGTTTGATTTGACACAGTATCATCTGTAATCACAGAACAAGCAGAGTTAGAATTACTTGAAACACAAGTGTTCTGTTTATAACTGAAAGCAACTTGTTTCTATTTAGGGTTTTGTTTCGGAGAGTGAGTTGTTGCGGCTGGAGGTGATTTCACTCGATAAGAAGATCCAACAGATACAGTGATCTTAGGAGTCTTCGCAGCAGTTGATGTGTTGGTGAAATCTTTATCTGAAAGCTCAGAACCTACAACAGAGAAATAAGAATCAGATTGGCTACTACAATGTGAAACTGAATCAAAATTGAGATTATCAGCGGAAGTCTTGATTGATTCAGCAAGTTTTGCAGCGCTAAGCTCAGCGTTCAGATTTTTAGCCATTAACTCTTTCTTATCTTTCTCAAACTGCACTCTCTCAGTGTCCAGTGTTGTTTGCAGTTCAGATATTTTCCTCTCCAAGATCGTACGAGGAACATAAGATTGAATTGACTTATGCAGCTGATGTTCAAGTCCTTTGACTTTTTCATTCAAATCAGCTTTCTCAACGCACAATTTGTCTATGATCTTTGTATCATTTTTCAACACAGTAGACAATTTTTCGTTCAGCTTGGCATTGGCTTGTGTCAATTCGTTGACCTTATGTATCGCTGTCTCAATATCTGTTCGTTTCTGTTCTTATTCAACTGCATATGATTTGCATATCTGTTCGGCAAGTTGAAATTGCACAGACACTGTGGACACCTGCTCAGTGAGCTTTGCATTGGCTGTGGAGAAATCATCTGCTCTCTGCGTCTCAGAATGAATTTGTTCAAAATTCTGTTCAAACTCTTGGAGTTTCGCAGACAGATCAGAATTCTCTTCTTTAAGTGCTTTTGTAATTTTCCACTCTTTGCAGAATCGATCCCATGCAGAATCATACAAGGTAAACATATTTTCCCACAGTTTGAACATGAAGCACTCCTTTTCATTGAAATGATATTTAGATCTCTGCCATTTCTTAATTTCTTGTTCAATGGAAATTCTACAAAAGGAGGTTCTTGTAAGATCCATCTCGATACCTGAAAAATATAATGATCGTTTAGGATTGAATTGATTTGATCAAAATTAATCAACTAAAATGATTTTTAAATCAATTTAGAATGAGTTGATTAACGGCAACAATGATATGCGTCAACAATGATTTACTACACTTAAGATCAAATTGACGAAAATCAACAAAGTTGCGACAGCAATGATATAACAATAAGCGCGATGTGATCAACGACAACAATGATATTGCAATAGGCGCGATTAAAATGAGAATTAAGTCTTGAATACTCACATTAATTAAAACAAGAATTAATGCACAATTGATTTCAAAATAAATCACATTTATTAATTCTTGTCGTGTATTACTTGTTTTAATTTCAATACATGTGAATTAATTGTGCGTTAATTAATTGTGCCTCACGCAATATATGCAAATGGCTGTTTGTTCTCTTGCGCCAATTAATGGGAATAGTTTAATTGTACCGAAAATGAATTAATGTAACAAGTCACCACAATTTAATGAATTAATATAGGTTTAGAGGGTGTGTGTTAGCCGTTAAAAAAAAAAAAAAGTCACTATAATTTAATGCTATTTTCGGTTTAATGAAAGTCTATTTAATGCTCCTGACACAAAAGGGTTGTGTGAATTCAAAAATTCAAGGAGTAATAGCAGCTTTTGATGACAACTCTCTCAATGACAGCTAGCCTACCACAAAGACCTGGCAGACTCAAATATCGATAGCCACGTGCCTACAGCTGTATATTAAGAGTCTGTTGAGTATTAAATGCGCCTGACTCTCTGAATTAATATAATAATGCTTTGTATGTACTCGATGAATAGCAGTCAAATAAGCACACGAATACTTCAAAAATACGGTCAATAGAATGGTGCAATAGAGTGCGATTGGGCTTCTTATACACAACACCAAGACAATCGCATGCGATGGGACCTACGCGATAGGTAGAATGGTGCGATACAGGGTCCCGGCTGATAGCTTTCAATCGCGTGCGATTGGGTCTAAAAAAAACCCGGCTGTTAGCTTTCAAAAACACCTCCAAACATTTTTTACACCTACTAACCAACCCAAATCAGATCAAACACTTAAAACTTCATCTTCTTCATCAAAACCAACCAAGAACACCTCAAGAATACAAGTTTTTAAAACTCAACCAAAACGAATTTTCTCTTCAGATCCACGCATCTCCACCTCCGAAAACACATTTTATGAACTCCTATCTCGAAAATATGTATCAAAACCCTCGATTTGAAGAAAATTCGTCAAGAACACCAAGAACATGATTTTTAGAAACTCATCTAAATCGAGTTTTCTCTTCAGATCTATGCATCTCCACTTCAACAAACACTTTTTATATACTCCAAACTCGAAAAGAAGTATCAAAAATCTCGTTTTTGGGCAAAAATCGTGAAAAACACTTGAAAAACCCAGAAAACAAAATTTTAGATTTCTCTCAAACCGTAAGGAGTTTTTGCATGAAATTTTTACAGAATGTTCCTTTCATCTAGAGGAACAACATATCCGAAAATCAGCTCAAACGGAGCTTGTATGATTTTTATACGAATTTTTTAATATTCCAGCCCACTTTCATACGAAAATTTTCGAAAAATGCTTTAAATCTTGATCAAAACACACTCAAATCAATCCTAATCAAGCTCTGATACCACTTATTGGTCCCAAGTAGTTTAGGTATCAAGATCTATGGAGGGAACAATGGCTAACTACTCAATATGATAGAGAGAGAATTAGAAACACTATGGAAACACATAGTTAAGCTTGGAATAGTGCCAAAGTCCACCAAATGACAACTAGTCATTTGGCTTATATTAAGGGTATTTACATATTTAGTCTTTTTAGTTTGTACGTAGTACAAACGTTACCTAGAATTCAATCTTCTATTCTATACAATTACTGATGGTCCCGCAATATAATACGGATGAAGTAATGCTTAGAAGATTGTTCTTCTAGTGTGTGTTTGTGTGTGTGTTCGGTTAGAGAGAGAGAGCCGAGAGCAATGTAGAGAAACACAAACACATGATATGTTGTAAATGCAAAGCTTAATTGATAATGAGTTGGGAAATGCCTTTTATAGCATTTCCCAACTTTGGTGTATTTACATATTACACCCCTCACTTTAATATTTCTAACAATCTCCCCCTAAGTGAGGTGTGTAATCATTCACAACAAATTAATACATAGAAAAGCTATTCATAAACAGATTTGTTGCGAATGCCGAATGCCACTTGCCACTTTCTGATTTCTCTCCTGCTTGCCAGTGTTGTCTTGATCTTTTCTATTGCATTGTATACCTGGGAATGTTCTTCATCCGTGTACGCTGCTCGGTTATCCCAAACCTTTTGATGAATCTTGTGATGAAGGATTTTCAAGGTGCCATCAGAATACCCGTTGAGTTCATCTAGTCTGATGAAGATATTTTCGCCTTTTGTATTCTTGGAGACAACCCCTCGAGCACCTTTAAAGTTGGGATGACCATCATAGATAACAGTCAACTCTTCAAGCTTTTCTAGATCTGGATGATTCTGATTAGGCTTAAGAAGATTGACCTTCCGATAGTTATTCTCAGCCCCGAGCTGGATATCATGTTCCTCAAAGAACTCCATAAGATTTCTCATGTACCTCATTAAGGCAACTCTACCAAATTCTTCATCAGGCCATTTTCCTTTTTTCTGGGAAAGGATGTCAAATATGAAGCTGATGTCTTCGATGTTCACATACCTCAAATCTGCTTCAGTAAGAAAGTATGTGAGGTTGTTAGCTCTCTTGACATGGAAGATGACATATTTTATGTTGAAGTTGGTTTCGGTATAAACACTGAGAAGATCACTTATGGGATACTTTGATTTGATATCTTCTGGTTTGGTTTTGGAACGAGTAAGAATATGATCATATCTTCTTCTTTGTCAATCGTTCATGTTTCTCAGCTTAGGCGAGATAACCTCTATCAACTGACTACTGAAGATCTCTGGTATTCTTTCTTCAAGATTGGCAGCGTTGACAAAGAATGGTTTCCATATCGGATTTTCTGCAGCGTTTCTTGTAAACATATTCCTGGTATCAAGACCAGTGTCTCCCCGATACACTGGTGGAGCAGGAGGTACTATGAAGTTTGTTGGCATGGACCATTCTGACTCTTGTCTGAACTTTTCAGCTGCTTCTGCTTGTCTGTTTCTTTCTAGAATGTCAGCAGCTGATTCTTGAAACTGACCCGGAGGAGGAGAGAATTGTTGATGAACTTCAAAGTTTATATCCCTTATAACCCTTGAAACATCAAAGAAAGGCTTTGGCTGCTTTGGTTTTCTCCTTGCTTCCCTTCTAGAAATTGCTGCTCTTTCTTTTCTTCTTGCAGCAATTTCTCGTTCATTAAAGGTTTCTTCGAATCTATCCACGATTCTGGGGGAAGCAGGACGAGTAGCAATCTCGACATAATCATCAATACCTTCAAAAATCCTTTGAATTTCTGGGTCATCGGTTTCCTCTTCTGGTTCAGCAAGATTGCTTTCTCCCATTTGCCTTGATGGTGATATGTGTAGTGATCCATATAAATCTTCCATTTCAGCATCAGAATCACTAGTCCAGTTAAAATCAAAGGCATGGACCTGTTCAGACGATATTTCCCCTTCTTCAAGATTTGCAGGCCTCGGTTCATTTTGTTGCTGAGGTACATAGAGTACAATTTGTTTGTCAACAATTTCTATTTGTTGTCGTTCATGAACTTCATCGGCCATCTGTTCAGTTGCTTGTTGTTGTTGCTGAGGCTGACTTCCAGCAGAACTAGTATCTGTAGGTAGATATTTGCTGAAGGATGGTACAGGTACAGTTGCAGCTGAGGGGGCAGTTATGTATCTTCCTCTTTTCACCCCCTCGGGACGATCATCAGGATCCTGATCATCCCGCCTCCTCTTTAACCCCTGAGCCTGGGCCTGACAGGTTTGTTCAAGTACCGTCAGCCGGTCAGTTACTTTTTGAAGGGAGGTGTAAAAACCTCTTGTCACCCTATCAATTTTCCTATTGACATCCTCGTGAAATTCTGTAAAGTCATCCAAGGAGATTCCCTGTGGATTTCGTTCAGCCCGCAGAGTAGTCAAAAGGTCTTGATCATAAGCAGTGTCTGGTCTCTGTTCAAGAATTTTCGCATAAAGTATGCTTTTCAGAGCATCCACTGAGAGAGAAGTGACATCAGCTTGAGGTTGAGGCGCTGTTGCTGGAGGGCGAGCTGCAAGAAGATTTTCAATACGAGTGAGCTGCTCAGATTGTGCCCTGGAAGCCTCTTCGATCCGATCCAACTTTGAATTTGTCTCCTGCAGTTGTTGGTGGATTGGGGACACGGCTTGTTGAATAGCAAGTTGAAGATCTGCACGTGTAACAAACCCGGAATCACTCAGATTACCGGTTGAGGTACCTGCCACAGAGGCAGAACCACCTACTGGAGCAGCATGGATGTAGGCTCCAGCAGGATTTCCTTCCAATCCTCGAATGGCACCTTGAGAGGTACCACCTATGGAAGTTGAGGAGACTTGTTGAGCCAACAAGCTCAGTGCATCAATGGTGACTTTGTGTTGTTCAAGATAAGCGGAGATCCGCGGCATATCAAATTGTGCACGAAAAGGAGTCGAGGACGAGGGAGGCAGTCCTCTGTGTTCAATAGGTCCAACACCCAATTGGGGTTGACCTAGATGATGTGCTATAACCCTGTGCAATAAAGACGGTGTCTGTTGAGAGACACCGTAGTGGCTAGGAGGGGCAGAAACTTGCACGGGTAGGATAACCGCGACTTGTTCAATACGAGGCCCAACAATGTCAGCCCCATAGTATATGTGGCTTCCCGGCTTTCTGGGTGTGGTGTTCCCTCAACACTCATATTTTCTTTTCTCACCTCCTCTCGTTCACTCATACTCCTAACTTCTTCTTCTCCACCACTGCCAACTCCATAACCGGCATATTGATTAGGATCTAGTAAAGAATCAGGAGTGACAGAACCAGATGCAACAGATAGTGAATGACTTTGTGAGGTGACTGGAATGTCATGTTCAGGAGCAACTATGGCCCTGCGAATGATAGGAATGGTGGTTGCTTGGGCAGTTGAAGTCAAAGGAATGACCAGACCACCAGGTTGTGGAATGACCTGAGTAGTTTGAATGGGGTGTGTCTGGTCGGGAGAGGTAGTATGTGGATCAGTAAGTTTCATGAAAGAGGGGGTACTTTCAGCTGGTTGGTTAATGGGGTGGTCAGGGGTGCCCACAGGAGATATATCAAGTTCAAAGGAAGGGGCACCTCCTTGATGGGAAGCAGACTCAGCTGGAGAAAAACTGGATGACTCTGAATCGTCAAGACCAAGTTCAGTAAGAACAGCTTGGGTTCTGGTAGATTGAGAAAGAGATTGAACAATAGCTTGAATGGTGGCGGGATCATATGCATCCCCTCCCTCTCTAGTCTCAACACCTTCACCTTCTTCACCACCCCTCTCAGAATTTTCCCTCTCCTCTTCCCTCTCAGCATCTCCCATAGATTGCTGAGGCCTATCCTCTATTTCCTCACCAGGTTCTACTCCCCCTTGGGTAGGTATGGCCGGCTCTGGCTCAACCATAGAGGGTAATCCTACACTCAACCTATAGCTCACAACTGTATCATTTTGCTCACATAGATTTAGTAGAGTGATAGGAAAAGGTTTAGGAACAGGCATATTGGCCGGAGTAGCAGGTTTGATATTCACATGCATGTCTTGGAAGAGAAGGAATGCATAATCCACATGCATGTGAGTTGCAGCTGCTACAAAGATTTTGAGTTGATATTCCGTTGAGAATTCGTAGCCAGAATGCTTTGGAGTGAGACACCTCTGAAGCACCGTCATGAAAGTGTTATACTTTGGATGCAAGCTGGTGCGTTTGAATTGACCTTTGTGGGTGAGCTCCCCAACATAGACCATATTTCTGATGGCTGCAAGACACGCTTCCTCATCTAGGATTTCCTCAAAATCCGATGCTGGCAGTCTACTGTTAGCTTTTGGTAGCCTGAAAATTGAACGTAGGCGGTTGACAGGGATGTCTACAGTAAACTCATCCACCTCAGCATGGATAACCTCTTGTCCTCTATCATTAATCCTAACATCACATGTCATCCAGAATTGTTGGACATAAAGTTCAGGGACATGTGTGCCGGTTGTTGCTGGGTTGTAGGTTAGGAGGTGATGAAGGGGGTGGATTTTAAGAATTTCGGGAATGATGGGGTGAGTGGGGGTAGTGAATTTGGTGAGTTCTATATAGTGGTTATTCGGGTAAGTCCTGGTACTAAGGAACTCAGCTTGGGGCATGATCTCCTCTGGGTCACGAATTTCCTGTGCCATCTTATCTGTACAGATAGAAAGAAACGTTAAGGCATAGTGACATTGATAAGATTGGAGAACAACATTTCTTTTGAATTTGGATCCAATGTATGATTTATATACTGGAGTTTGTATTGAACCAAAAATCTCAAGTATGAAGTGTTAGACAGAAAAATTATCTAACACTGGAGGGCTTCAGTGTGAAGATACCAAATTGATGTGTTGATATCTTATTTCATTAAGTGAACAATGATAAACACATTTGTAGTACTGAAGCATTCCCCAAAAACCACCCTAATACTTCCTTTTAGGCCAAAAACCGAATCATTTGAGTATGTTTATACTCCCCAAGAACACGAAGAACACTTTTTGAGATTTTTGAAAGATTTTTGCACCAAAGTGTTCCTCATATGTTCAAACAACCCATCGCAAACTTTGTTTCATCAAACAAATTTGTTTCGTGTACCAAAAATCCACTCAAAGTCTCGAAACCCTCATACGCAAACCAGTGTTCTAAGGCCAAAACGTATCCTTTTAACTCAAAAACTTCAAAAAGTAACCCATACAAGTTGTTACCTTTGTGATTTCGAGTATTTTAACACTAAAATTTCAAATTTTGGCAGAGTAACGAGATGATTTGTATGTTAAAGAAACCAAGAAATCGAGAGAACACTTGTGAAATTTGAATCGCGTGAATGAAGAATGGTAATGGTTGGGGTAACTTGTAGTAGTGTAAAAAGACACGTGTCCAGCCCGGATTGGTTGTTAAAGCGGTGAAAAATGCGGCTGATAGAAGTGTGGATGCGGCTGATAAGTGTTTTCAATTGCATGCGATTCACACTGTGGTGTGTTAATCGCATGCGATTCAGCATGGGTGTTGAAATTATGTGCATCCGAATCGCATGCGATTCACACTATCTGAACATAATCGCGTGCGATTCAACCTTTGTTCAAATCGCATGCGATTCTTACTATCTTAGCTTAATCGCGTGCGATTCAACCTATGCGATTCAACCTTTGTCCGAATTGCATGCGATTCATACTATCTTAGCTTAATCGCATTTGTTTGATCATGCTATTCACCTAACTTGTATGCGATGGAAGGGTATTTATTTTTCTTTGGTAATCGCATCCGATTGAGGAATAGACTTTGTTTTCCCATGCGATTGACCCTCGACTTAGAAAATTATTAGTGATTTGACTAAAATTAATCCCATGTGATTGGTGCATAGAATCTGATTGGCTTTAATAGTCCTTAACACTTGTAAATTTTCTTATCAACTTCAAAGTATCTGGAATGTTGAGTTTAAAAAATTATATTCCAAGATCATTTGTTTGAAATTGTTTATGTTGACACACTCCCCCTCGATTGTTGCCTTTGATTTTGGAAAGTATGTCACATGTGAATTTCTCCCCCTACACATGTGCACGATGTGTATTTATTTTCTCCCCCTACACATTTGCACATATGTACCTGAAGATGAGCTAACGTTCTACCACTTTAGGATACTTAGCTCTTCCAGGCACTTAGGGCAGGCGTGACGGCGCCAATTTCCAATTTCTCCCCAAAAGTAGCAAACTACCCCATGTGGAATATCATCTTGAGGCACAATCTCATTGTCCTCCGACTCCACAATTATGGATGGCCTAGTCATACTAGACTTTCCTTTTGAGGTCAGTTTCTCCTTCTTGCTAGTATGTTTCCTAGTAGCCAAAGTGGATGTGGACGAGGTACAATCCTTCTCAACCATGTAAGACTGAACAGCCTTCAGCATGTCTTGAAGTTCGTTCAAGGATTTTTCCAAATTGTCTTTATGATAGTTCTTGACAAACTTCTCATAAGACATGGGCACGGACTGGAGGATCATATCCACCGCAATCTCCCTCCCTATTGGAACTCCAAGTCTCTCCAATTGGTCCATGTATCCCTTCATCATAAGGAAATGGACATTTATATCCTTACCTTCCTGCATCCTACAACCGACCAAAGCCTTTATACACTCAAACCGTTCTTGTCTAACCTGCTGCGGGAACATGTCCTTTAGCCGGTTTATCATGTCATACGCACTCAATTGCTCAAGTTGCTGACGCAACTCAAAGCTCATAGTCGATAACATGAGACAAGAAATATCTTGTGTATATCTAACACGCTTCTCAAAAGCGTATCGAGTGGCCCAGTTCGCGTTGGTAGCAGGTGGCTCCGGAAAGGGTTCCTCAAGGATGTGTAACTTTGACTCGTGACGGAGGACAATCCTCAATACATGATACCAGTCAGCGAAGTTCACTCCTATGAGTCTCTCCCTTTCTAGGAATAATCGAAGTTTAAAGTTTGGTGTGGTGTTGTTAATGTTTGTCATCTATAAAAGAGTACACGTTTTAGTTAGTTTCGATATTATCCTAGTTAAAATAATTACCCAGCTGATTAAGAAAACCAAATTATCTTAACAAGGGATAAGAACCTCAAAGTACCCCAATCCATGACGGGTTTGCCGCGGATCATTTCATGGAGCTACTTAGGCCGGTAACTTCTTTACCAATTGCAATCCGAGATTACAACTCTTAGACACTTGCGTGATCCTAGATACTCATAGCACCCATTTGGAATGTTTGATCCCTTCTCTCACCGATTCCTCATTAATCCACTTTGATAGCTCGGTATGGGCACGACAACTACCAAGGCGTTTTAAGTCTTGGAATTGTAAATCGACCGTCAAGATACACGGTGGTACTCTAGCCCAATGGCCGGCTCGGCTAAGCTCGACAACCGACCCTTGCGAGTTGCCATAGGCACCTTCCACACAGTTACACAAAACCGATCTCGGCTAAGCTCGACGACCGATCTTGTTTCACTAGATTCGGGTGGTGTCATCTTACGGGAGGCGAGTGATTTACATTTGTTAAAAACGGGATTTCATTTTTCAAGTGGTCTTGTGGCGCGCGAGGTTTGTAAACCAATTCAAAACTCTTCGTTTTATTATTTTGAAAAGTTTTCAAGCGAGCGAAGAAACTAAACAACCACGCAAGAAACTAAACAAAACAACAACCACGCACAAGTAATATCCGGTAACATGCCACTAAACCCTATGTGCCTTCCTCGTGAGACAAACGAGGAAAGCAAGGCCAAACTAAGGACACAACCACTTGGCCCAGCTCGAAGTGATCCCACTGAATCCGTCATCTCCAATGAACCTCCGGATCCACCATAGCCGAGACGTCTCCTCCACGACTCTCGATGGTTGTCTTCGGTTTTCTTTTACAAATACATACAAATATTTGAAAAGAAACGGCGTGCAAGCCGCGAAATGCTAATCTAAGCTAATCTAACAATTACAAAGAAAAGCAATTGCCATGCAAGCCAAAAACAAGTACAAAATACAAGACCAAATAAATTTAATTATTACAAACCAATTGTGGTACAAACCACCAAATGAATGAATAATTAAACACAACCAAACAACCAACACATAGGTCTAATGGGCAAGGTGTTACCGGATCAAACAACAACCACAAACAACAACACGGTGTGCCACAACAAAACCGTGCAAAATATATCTTGATTAAGATTGTTCAAACCTAGCTAAACACTCAAGGCACAAAGTGAACAATCCTTTTACATATGCATTAGTACCCCACACACTTTGAGAATACATATTCATATATACACAATACAAGTATATGCATGTGTGCATTTCATGCCAAAAATAACCCAATACATATAAATGCATGAATCAAGACACATATGGGGCTTTACAAAAATCCAAACAGTTTGGATAGATTCTGGAAAAACAGAATCGCAAGGAGGCTAAAACCGAAAAAAAATTTCTTTTTCAAAAGGGACAAAAATACTGTTCACGAGCCCCTTCACGACCCATAAGCCTTCACGGCCTATCACGGCCCGTGAAGCCCGACCCTGACCAGTGAAAAACCCTTCACGACCAAGTACCCCACGAGACTGGTCGTGAGCCTTCACGACCGTGAAGAAAAAGCCTTCACGACTAGTGAAGACATTCTGGACAGAATGTCCAGATTCGGTTTTCAAGCCAAAAAGTGCAATTTGTTTGTAGATTTGGCTCTGATACCACTGTCGGAACACGGTATGGAGCAAAACACAGCGGAAGCATAAAACAAAATATTAAAACCGAACAAAATCGGGTCCGTATCGTGTTCCAAAGTGATAGTTTCTCTACAAAAACACAAATTGCAACTTAATGAACAAGAGAAAGGGCAGAGAATACCTCACTACCTTCTCAACAATCGGCTGTAGCAAGTGACAAGTCGGGACAACCAAGAACTCAAGTGAATCCTTCTCTATTGCATGATCCACACCAAGTTTGCTTGACCCCAAAGTGCTAGCAATCCATCAAGAAGACATCCATATGATTCTCCTTTTCTGGAACACCCACTAGAATATCTCCTCTTGCCCCAACACACTCACCACACTCAAGATCTTAGTAACTTAGTGTATGTGTGTATGTGTATCATCAAGATACCAAGAGAGAATGAGAGAGAGATGAGTCTTGCATGTCGTTCTCACCTGTTCCAGCCACAATAACTCATATTTGGCCGGTGTAAGAGTGGCAATCCTATTGGACCACAAGATGGCCGAATCAGATATAAGAATTTCATGCAGATGATCCTTCATGGCCTCTCACGGCCCGTGAAGACAAAATGCGCCACGACTGGCCATCGCCCTTCACGGCCCGTGCCGTGTTCGAGTGACACGTGAGGGCGCCTCCTTCACGACCCCTTCACGACCTCTTCACGACCCGTGAAGACTCCACGAGCCCTGTAAAGGTCATTGAGCCATTTGTGAGGGTAGTAGGCTTCACGACCCGTAGAGCATCCCTCACGGCCGTGAAGCCCTAAAATCAAACAATTTGATTTTTGGACCTTCTCTCTTTATCAGTAAGCTGTCGGGATCAATCATTGGCGTGTGACCCAATAGGCTCGCACTTCATCAGCAGTAACACCAATGTACTTGTGTCAGTGGGCAGACTCCAACAACATTATCCCTGAGTGATGTGTTTAAGAGTAAGACATTGCTAAGTATAAGATGATTATAAGAGTGTTAGATTATAAAAAGTGAGGGTGCAAATATGTAAATATTGTAACTTAGGCAAAATGCTATAAAAAGGCATTTGCCCCTCCTTTTCTAATTAAGCTTTGCATATTTCTAACTCTTGTGTTTGTGTTCTCTCTCTCAAGCTCTCGGCTTTCACTCTCTCAACTGAACACACACAAAAACACATACTAATCATCTAGCATTGCTTTATCCGTAAGAATTACGGGACTATCAATTGGTATCAGAGCCAAACTTGTTTTTGGCTCGTGATTGTTTGAAAACATCAAAGGTAATCTCGTGAAGTTCAAGCTCAAAGTGAAGAACAAACTCTCGGGTTCAACAAGGTTTGTTCAAGAAAGGTTCGATTTCTAACATTCCCGAAGATAGAACACGGTGAAGGTATGAAAACACTACTCTTTCTATCATTCTTTCGGGTTTATTCGAAGATAATCACTGTTTATAAGGCTTTCTTGAAGAACACTTCAAAACCGAGTGACATTTTTATAGGATAAAGTCCAATAGTTCATTAAATGCTCAATTTCTTGGCATTTAATTTTCTGGAAATTAAGCATTTATGGTGTTCTTGAGTCTTAAATGTAGATTTGAAGAAGAAGAAGTCGATTTTAATTAAAAATAAATATTTATTCTTCAAAGGTTAAGTGTTTAACAAGGCAACTCAAGTACTTACCATACCAATCAAGGTACAAGTGGGTGGAGACCATAAGGGGTAAGGCCTTCAGATCTGATAGGGACACATCAGAGTCTATAAGCCGGAGTGTTGGTCAATGCGATTGACTGGTCATGCGGCTTATAGAGTTCCTACAAAGTTGAAATACACAGTGCTACTTAGTGCTATCAGCCGCGTAAGTTCAATCGCATGCGATTGGATGGTTTAAAGTGCTATCAGCCGCAGTCTTGGTTCATCAATTGCATTCTATTGGCCATTGCGATTTAAGGGTTTGATTACACACAAAGGCAATTGCATTCGATTCAGGTTACTTGAATAGCATTCAATTGTAGCAACTAACAGTTTATTCTAAGTGTTTGGTGCTACAGGAATCAATTGCACACTATTGGTTACCCTATTCAATCACTACAAAGAAGTTACTCTGCTCCATTTTCAAGGGTTGTCTCCAATCGCATAACACCTATCACATACCTTGAACTTATTGGACAAGTGATAGAACCATTTGACTTTAAACAAGAAGGACAATCGGACTTAAAACTTAAAATTCTAATTCAAAATTGAATTTAATCAAACTAATATATAATTCAAAGTTGAATTAAATTAACTCAATTCTATTTAATTCAAAGTTGAATTTAATCTTTACAAGATCTAATTCAAAGAAGAATTAAAGTGAATTTGTTCCACATTTTGTTTATCAAGTTTTTCGAACAATCAATCCATATATAACAAGTGAACGATCATTTCTTAATTAAGTTCTCAAAATGTCAAGTTCAAATGAAATGATGTCCATCGGTACCAATACAAAACCTCTAGTTTTGTTCAGGGGGTGAATACAATGTATGGAAAGGAAGGTTTATGGACACAGCCACTTGGCCCAGCTGAATCCGTCATCTCCAATGAACCTCCGGATCCACCATAGCCAAGACGTCTCCTCCACGACTCTCGATGGTTGTCTTCGGTCTTCTTTTACACATACATACAAATATTTGAAAAGAAACGGCGAGCAAGCTGCGAAATGCTAATCTAAGCTAATCTAACAATTACAAAGAAAAGCAATCGGCATGCAAGCCAAAAACAAGTACAAAATACAAGACCGAATAAATTTAATTATTACAAACCAATTGTGGTACAAACCACCAAATGAATGAATAATTAAACACAACCAAACAACCAACACATAGGTCTAATGGGCAAGGTGTTACCGGATCAAACAACAACCACAAACAACAACACGGTGTGCCACAACAACACCGTGCAAAATGTATCTTGATTAAGATTGTTCAAACCTAGCTAAACACTCAAGGCACAAAGTGAACAATCCTTGTACATATGCATTAGTACCCCAAACACTTTGAGAATACATATTCATATATACACAATACAAGTATATGCATGTGTGCATTTCATGCCAAAAATCACCCAATACATATAAATGCATGAATCAAGACACATATGGGGCTTTACAAAAATCCAAACACTTTGGATAGATTATGGAAAAACAGAATCGCAAGGAGGCTAAAACCGAAAAAAAAATTCTTTTTCAAAAGGGACAAAAATACTGTTCATGAGCCCCTTCACGACCCATAAGCCTTCACGGCCTGTCACGGCCCGTGAAGCCCATGAGTTCCACAACCCTGACCAGTGAAAAACCCTTCACGACCAAGCACCCCACGAGACTGGTTGTGAGCCTTCACGACCGTGAAGAAAAAGCCTTCACGACCCGTGAAGACATTCTGGACAGAATGTCCAGATTCGGTTTTCAAGCCAAAAAGTGAAATTTGTTTGTAGATTTGGCTCTGATACCACTGTTGGAACACGGTATGGAGCAAAACACAGCGGAAGCATAAAACAAAAGATTAAAACCGAACAAAATGGGGTCCGTATCGTGTTCTAAAGTGATAGTTTCTGTACAAAAACACAAATTGCAACTTAAAGAACAAGAGAAAGAGCAAAGAATACCTCACTCCCTTCTCAACAATCGGCTGTAGCAAGTGACAAGTAGGGACAACCAAGAACTCAAGTGAATCCTTCTCTATTGCATGATCCACACCAAGTTTGCTTGACCCCAAAGTGCTAGCAAGCCATCAAGAAGACATCCATATGATTCTCCTTTTCTGGAACAGCGACTAGAATATCTCCTCTTGCCCCAACACACTCACCACACTCAAGATCTTAGTAACTTAGTGTATTTTTGTATGTGTATCATCAAGATACCAAGAAAGAATGAGATGAGTCTTGCATGTCGTTCTCACCTGTTCCAGCCACAATAACTCATATTAGGCCGGTGTAAGAGTGGCAATCCTATTGGACCACAAGATGGCCCAATCAGATATAAGAATTTCATGCAGATGGTCATTTACGGCCTCTCACGGCCCGTGAAGAGCCCGTGAAGACAAAATGCGCCACGACTGGCCATCGTCCTTCACGGCCCGTGCCGTGTTCGAGTGACTCGTGAGGGCGTCTCCTTCACGACCCCTTCACGACCCGTGAAGACTCCACGAGCCGTGTAAAGGTCATTGAGCCATTCGTGAGGGCAGTAGGCTTCACGACCCGTGGAGCATCCCTCACGGCCGTGAAGCCCCAAAATCAAACAATTTGATTTTTGGACCTTCTCTTTTTATCAGTAAGCTGTTGGGATCAATCCTTGGCGTGTGACCCAATAGGCTCGCACTTCATCAGCAGTAACACCAATGTACTTGTGTCAGTGGGCAGAATCCAACAACATTATTCCTGAGTGATGTGTTTAAGAGTAAGACATTGCTAAGTATAAGATGATTATAAGAGTGTTAGATTATAAAAAGTGAGGGCGCAAATATGTAAATATTGTAAATTGGGCAAATGTTATAAAAAGGCATTTGACCCACCTTTTCTAATTAAGCTTTGCATATTTCTAACTCTTGTGTTTGTGTTCTCTCTCTCAAGCTCTCGGCTTTCACTCTCTCAACCGAACACACACACAAACACATACTAATAATCTAGCATTGCTTCATCCGTAAGAATTACGGGACTATCAATTGGTATCAGAGCCAAACTTGTTTTTGGCTCGTGATTGTTCGAAAACATCAAAGGTAATCTCGTGAAGTTCAAGCTCAAAGTGAAGAACAAACTCTAAGGTTCAACAAGGTTTGTTCAAGAAAGGTTCGATTTCTAACATTCCCAAAGATAGAACACGGTGAAGGTATGAAAACACTACTCTTTCTATCATTCTTTTGGGTTTATTCGAAGATAATCACTGTTTTATAAGGCTTTCTTGAAAAACACTTCAAAACCGAGTGACATTTTTATAGGATAAAGTCCATTAGTTCATTAAATGCTCGATTTCTTGGCATTTAATTTTTTGGAAATTAAGCATTTATGGTGTTCTTGAGTCTTAAATGCAGATTTGAAGAAGAAGAAGTCGATTTTAATTAAAAATAAATATTTATTCTTCAAAGGTTAAGTGTTTAACAAGGCAACTCAAGTACTACCCATACCAATCAAGGTATAAGTGGGTAGACACCATAAGGGGTAAGGCCTTCAGATCTGATAGGGACACATCAGAGTCTATAAGCCGGAGTGTTGGTTTATGCGATTGACTGGTCAGGCGGCTTATAGAGTTCCTACAAAGTTGAAATACACAGTGCTACTCAGTGCTATCATCCGCGTAAGTTCAATCGCATGCGATTGGATGGTTTAAAGTGCTATCAGCCGCAGTCTTGGTTCATCAATCGCATTCTATTGGCCATTGTGATTTAAGGGTTTGATTATACACAAAGGGAATTGCATTCGATTCAGGTTACTTGAATAACATTCAATTGTAGCAACTAACAGTTTATTCTAAGTGTTTGGTGCTACAGGAATCAATCGCACACTATTGGTTACCCTATTCAATCACTACCAAGAAGTTACTCTGCTCAATTTTCAAGGGTTGTCTCCAATTGCATAACACCTATCACATACCTTGAACTTATTGGACAAGTGATAGAACCATTTGACTTTAAACAAGAAGGACAATCGGACTTAAAACTTAAAATTCTAATTCAAAATTGAATTTAATCAAACTCATATATAATTCAAAGTTGAATTAAATTAACTCAATTCTATTTAATTCAAAGTTGAATTTCATCTTTACAAGATCTAATTCAAAGAAGAATTAAAGTGAATTAGTTCCACATTTTGTTTATCAAGTTTTTCGAACAATCAATCCATATATAACAAGTGAACGATCATTTCTTAATTAAGTTCTCAAAATGTCAAGTTCAAATGAAATGATGTCCATCGGTACCGATAGAAAACCTCTAGTTTCGTTCAGGGGGTGAATACAATGTATGGAAAGGAAGGTTTATGGACTCCCTAGATCACAACGAGATGCACAGAGAAATGATGTTAGTATGTTTTGAAAAAGTAAACAAGAAGTTCATCAAGGTAGTGGAGGCTGATCCTAACAACAATCCAACCATTCTCCGTCACGAGAGGGAAAAGACTGCTGAAGAGCTCACAGCTCATGAAAAAGAGATCAAGAAGGCCGAAAGACTAGCTAAGTACTATCTAAAATAAGGACTCTCCTTAGAGATCTACACCAAAATAAATAGCTTAGCCACTGTTAAAGAAATTTGGGATGAAATCAAGAAGCAGTTGCAGGGTACTGAGCAAGGAGAATACATCAAACGTACCCGACTGGTCAACAGCTATCATGACTTCAGTGTTCGAGAGAACGAGCTGCTTTCTGAAACCTATGGTAGATTTTGCAATTTGCAAAATGAAATGAGGTCAAACCAAATCATCAGAACTGACCTAGACTTAAACTGTGTTTTTCTGAAGTAACTGGGTCCTGAGTGGAAGTAATATGTTCGACTGTATAATCAAATCAACAAAGATCTCACTACAGTCACCTTTCACAACATATTTGAAGACCTCAATCAGTACCAAGAAGAAATACTGAAGTTTCTTCCCAAACAACCAGCTGCAGATCCTTTGGCCCTGGTAGCAATCGAAAGAATTCCAAGGGAATCTTCATCCAGAACAATGAAGTTCAAACAGGTGATTCTCAGTGAATCTGAACCGGATGATGATGATGAAGATGCTGTTGAAGCTGCCATTCATGCTCTCTCTGTTCTTGGCAAAACTTTCAGAAATCGATTTAATAAAACCATCAACAGACAAAGGTTCACCTCTGGGTCTAGGAGACCAGAAAGGTTTGCTCATATTGACAAACCTAGATTTCAAAGAGAAGAAAGGAGAGACGAAAAGAAAACAGACTCGAAGTGCTACAACTATGGGAGATCTGGCCACATGATCAGGAACTATTCATAAAAGAAGGTCAAAGATGCTGAGTACTACAGACAAAAGTACTGCCTGTCAAAGCAAAAGCAGGCTGGGAATGCACTTATGGTGGAAGAAGATCAGTTTCTGGAGGACACAGACTCCGAGAGTGATCCAGATGGTGAGGATCAAGCACAGTTCTGTTTCATGGCTAACAATGTAGCAAGTGATAGGGATGAAGAAGGTGGTGATCTCTCCGATGCTGAGGAGCAGACTGCTGAAAGCAGAAAGGTACATTCTATCTCTCACTCTAACATGGGTTTTAACTTCGAACATATACAAACTATATTAAAACGCATGAAAAAGTTAGAATTTAAGGTGACTAAACTGACAAATAAAAATCAAGTGTTGAAGGAGGTCATTCATGCACAAGACAAAAAAACACAAGTCACAATTGAACAGTTAGAGAAAAACATAAATGAATCTAAAGTTCAATTAGCAGTGAAAGAATATGAATTTCTTGAATTAACTGATAAAACCAACATCATCATACACGATCTCAAAGCAAAACGTATTGGTGCAGAAAAAGATTCGGAAATTCTCAAAAATGATCAAAGTGTTCTTTGCTTGAAAATTAAAGAACTTGAAGACCTTCTAATCAAAAGAGGGCAAAGTGAACAAACCATCTTTTTGTACAAACAAAAGGAACGACCTTTTTCAAGATGGACATTCGATGGCCTTGGTTTTGAAAATCCAAATGTTTTGAGTAATGTATCTGCCAAACAATTATACAATGTGAATCTTTTTGGTGAAGGACTCACTCAGCGAATGGTGTTCGTTAGTCAAGAGGAACAACAACTTGAGGAAGATATCTAACGAACTCTTCACCTTAAAACTGAAATTCCCTTTAACTAGTCTGACCTAAACGACTCATACTTCATGTTCCCTATTCCAACACTAAACTCCGTTGTCACCACACCAGTTTATACAGATGAGGTACTTTATGCTCCTGAAACGCCAAAACCCCAATTCCTATATATTCCCCACAAGGAATTACAACAAAGGTTCCAAACCTTGCAAGAGTTTTGCTTCACCCATCTGGTACAAGGAGACCTTACCAAAGCTTTCAACTCTGAAACCACACCTGATGCCCATTTCAGTTTCTGAACCACTCCCTGAATCTATTCAACTTGTTCAAGAAAACACCATCCTACACAAGCGTCTTCAAACAGTACTCAATCTTGATGGCAAGATCATTGATGACTTGTGCAATGAAAATTTTGCATTACAAGAACAAATAAAGCAGGTCAAAACTGTGATGCAACCTCCTACTCCATCTACTCTCCCTCTATATGCTGAACGCATTGAACACTCAAAGTATGCGTCTACGTTTTCTCAAGATGTCAAACCCAAAATAAAATCTGTTAACAATTCAAACTTGAAATCTCTAAAGCAAAAACAGATTTTCAAAGGGACATCCACTCTCACTTCTAATCACATTTCTCGTAAGAACACTGACATACCTGATTCCTCAAAGGCAGCTACCAGTCGAACACGCCTCAATACTAACCGTTTACATTCTACTACAGATGTGAAGAAGCTCGAGAGTGAAGAGCGTAAAATAAACATCACTTGGAAGAGAGTCATTCCAAGATCACATAGGAAATGTTCAAACACTAGTCAAACATGTGAACAAATTTTGATGTTTGATTATGTCTGTAATCATTCATGTTTAAACCCACATGGGTACCCAAGGATAGATCACTAGAAGTTTCACCATCAAGAATTGAAATAGTCCTAGCTGAACCACCTCTAGGAACTAACAATCAAGGAACCATTCATATATGGGGAACTAAACGTGTTTTACTCTCTTTTTGCAGGCGCCTCACTTGTGGTACCTGGACTCCGGTTGTACCAAGCATATGATCGGCAAAAAAAAGTCTTCTCAAGAATTATTTTCCTAAGTACTCCGGGAATGTACGTTTTGGGAACGAAAATGTTGCACCAATAATGGGGTACGGAGAGATAGAGAAGAAGCACATCAAGATCAAGAAAGTCTCCTATGTTGAAGGATTGGGTCACAATTTATTTAGCATCGGACAGTTCTGTGATAAGGACTTTGTGGTAGTATTTAAGAAGAACAAGTGTTCTGTGATAACTGAAACTGGTGATGAATTACTGGCAGGTTCTAGGAAATCTAACCTGTATTCCATTGATTTGTAGAAATACGACTCCCCTACCTCCGTATGTCTACTGTCTGAAGCTTCCACAGATCTTACTTGGCAATGTCACAGAAAACTCTCTCATCTGAACTTTCAAAGTATTAACAAGCTAGTCACTGGTGACTTGGTGAGAGGCATTCTCAAGTTAAGATTCAAAAAGGATCATCTATGTGCAGACTGTGAGAAAGGAAAGATGAAGAGGGCTTCTCATAAATCAAAACAGGTGTTTAGCACTATCAAGCCTTTGGAACTCCTACACATGGATCTCTGTGGTCCTATGAGAATTCAGTCCAAGAATACGAAGAAGTATATCCTAGTCATGGTGGATGACTACTCTAGATATACATGGGTTAAATTTCTGCGATCTAAAGATGAAGCTACTCCAACAATCATTTCCTTTATCAAGCAACAGCATAATAAGCATAGTCAGAGTGTTGTCTCAATCCTTACAGACAATGGAACTGAATTCAAGAACAGTACTCTGAAGAGCTTTTGTAACCTAGTTGGGATCAACCATCAGTTCTCTGCAACATACACTCCACAACAAAACGGTGTAGTGGAAAGATGAAACCGAACTTTGGTTGAAGCTGCCCGGACCATGTTGTCATACTCCGGGCTCCCACCTTCATTCTGGGCTGAAGCTATCAGCACTGCGTGCTATACGCATAATCGCTCTTTTATTAATAAACGCTTTAATAAAACTCCATATGAACTGGCTAATGGCATAGTGCCTAATATCAAATACTTCCATGTCTTTGGTAATAGGTGCTTTGTACTGAATGACTAGGATAATCTAGGAAAATTTGCTCCAAAAGCTGATGAAGCTATTTTCTAGGTTATTCTACTGAGTCCAAATCCTACAGAGTTTTAAACAAACGAACAAAGAGAATTGTTGAAAGTATCAATGTGACATTCGATGATGCATTAAATATTACAGATTTTCCACCTAAATCAACAAAAAACGTTTCTGGACATACCTGTTCAGGACCGGTGCTTCATAAGAAAGAATCAAACAATCCGTCCAGTTCAAATACTAATCTAGACTTTATGTTTTATTTCTTTAGATCTGAATCTTCTCCTGTTTTAACTGATAACAGGAACAATACAGCAGTACAAGCAAGTGTTACTCTAACGGCTCCAACGGTCATTGAGACGAATCCATTTGCAGATCTCTATGCTGAGGATTCTACATTTGTCTCTGTCACTCATCCCTCTGTGACCTCTCAGATTTCTAACCTAGAGAGCCCGCCTGTGTTTGATTCAGACCAACATTTCTCCCGTGAAGATGAAGCAGAAGCATGTCACTGACAAGATCTTATTTCTTCATCTTCTACTTCCGACGAGATAAAGTGGACAAGACATCACTCTGAGGATAACATCATCGGAAATCCTTCAGTTAGCGTTCAAACATGAGCAGCTACAGCAAACGAATGTCAATTTTCGGGTTTTCTCAGCATCGTTGAACGCACCAAGACTTCTGAAGCATTAGATGATCCGGATTAGGTACTAGCAATGCAGGAAGAACAACACCAATTCGATTGTCTCAAAGTCTGGAGATTAGTTCCTCTTCCAAATGGAAAATCTGTTGTCGGAACTAAGTGGGTGTTCAAGAACAAAAGGGATTCGGATGGAGTGGTCATCCATAACAAAGCTAGGTTGGTTGCTAAAGGCTACAATCAACAAGAGGGCATTGACTATGATGAAACATTTTCCCCTGTTGTTTGTATTGAGGCTATAAGGCTCTTTCTTCCATATGCAGCCTCCAGGAGCATCTGTGTCTTTCAGATGGATATGCAGACAGCTTTTCTCAACGGTGTACTCAAAGAAGAAGTCTATTTCTCATAGCCTGAGGGGTTCATCAGTTCAAAATATCCAAATCATGTCTATATCTTAGATAAGGCTTTGTACAGGTTGAAGCAAGCTCCACGTGCATGGTACGATGTCTTATCTGAATATTTGATTGGTGAAGGATACTCGAAAGGAAAGACTGATACCACTCTGTTCACAAAGACCAAGGGTAGGGACAATATTTTGGTTCAAATATATGTGGACGATATCATTTTTGAGTCTACTAATCCAAAATTCAGTGACGAGTTTGCTAAGATCATGGCAAACAGATTTCAAATGAGTATGATGGGAGAGATGTCATTCTTTCTCGGACTACAGGTGAAGCAGTTAAGTCATGGCAGTTTTAATTCCCAGTCCAAGTGCATCAAAGATCTTCTAACGAAGTATGATATGATTAAATGCACACCCATATCCACACCCATGGCTGCTATGGCACAGCTATCAGCAGATCTTGATGGTTCTCCAGTAGATCTGAAAACTTACCGTGGGATGATTAGATCATTACTCTATCTCACTGCAAGTCGTCCGGACATCATGTTCTCTACCTGTCTCTATGTCAGATTCCAGGCTAATCCTAAAGAGTCACATCTTCTGGCAGTTAAGCGGATCTTAAGATATCTCAAAGGATCTATGGATCTAGGTCTGTGGTATCCCAAAGATTCAAATCTGGATCTCTATGCTTACTCCGATGCTGACTATGCTGGTTGCAAGATTGATAGAAAAAGCACATCTGGTAGTGCACATTTTTTGGGAGATCGTTTAGTTTGCTGGGCCTCAAAGAAGCAAAACAGCGTATCCACTTCTACAGCTGAATCTGAGTATGTTGCTGTTGCAATGTGTTATTCACAAAGTCTTTGGATACGTACACAGTTATCAGACTTTGGTCTCAGGTATGACAAAATTCCATTGCTATGTGATTCCCAGTCTGCCATCGCTATCTCCTGCAATCCGGTACACCACTCTAAAACTAAACATATTGATATTCGTTATCACTTCATAAAGGATAATGTAAAGAAAGGTCTCATAGAGCTCCAGTATGTTCCTACTGAAAATCAGCTAGCTGACTTGTTTACCAAACCATTAGACGACAGTCGCTTCATTTAGTTGGTATCCAAGTTAGGTGTGCTAAACTTGCAAATCTAGCATACTGTAGCTTCATTTTTCCTTTTTTTCTTCTTGTTTAGAGTAGGTGTTACACTGTTTATTCTTTGTGTAGATTAATGATGCAACACTCAAGGGGGAGTGAATTTCTGGTTATACACATGTTACATATGTGTAGGGGAGAAAATTCATACACATTATGCACATGTGTAGGGGAGAAGTACACAACTGGCATATTCCCCAAAATTTTAAAAATTTTTCATAAGTAGATGCAAGAGCCTAGGGGGGAGTGTGTCAGACACACATCAAAATCAAGATATCTGGGAAAATAAATTTTCCAACTCTACAGAAAATTTCGAAGTGTTGGGCTCTGTTTCAAACAATTGCATCCTATGCTTCAATCGCATGGGATTTCTTGAAACTCAACAAAATTAAATTTTCTAAGTCTTTGTTCAATCACATAGGTTTCAATCGCATTGGCAGTCAATCGCATGGGATTGAAACACTTGTTAACTATCCCTTAATCGCATGCGATAGACTGTCATCTACCAAGAACCAAGTACCAATCGCATGCGATTAACAAACCAAAGGGTCAATCGCATGCGATTCAGACAACTGATAGAATTTGTCCAACACCTAAGGATCAATCGCATGTGATTAACACAGCAAAGGGTGAATCGCATGCGATTCAGAACTTCTATCAGCCACATGATTTTACCATGCGATTCATTTATCAGCCGCATTTTTTCACCGTTGTCTCATCCAATCAACATGCGACACGTGTCCTTTCACTTTATAACCGTCCCATCCTCACCTGTTTATTTCACGTGATCAGATTTAAAATTTCACTAAGTTCTCTCTCGTTTTTTGCTACTTGATAATACGAATCTTCTTGTTACGCTGCCAAAATGTATAACTTTAGTCTCAAAATACTCCTAATCATATAGGTAACAACTTCTACGGTTTACATTTTGCAAATTTTGAGTTAAAATGATGATTTTTGGACCTAGAACAGTCGAATGTGATAGTGACTTTCGGAACTTTGGTTGGACTTCTGGGACACGAACCAAACTTGATTGTTCAATCCAAGTTTGCGATGGGTGTTTTGAGTACATAGAGAACACTTTGTTGCAAAAATATTTCGAAAATCTTAAAAAGTGTTCTTCGTGTTCTTAAGGACTATGAACTTACATTATAAGTTCATATTTTGGCTTTAAAAAGGGTGTTAGGATGATTTTTGGACTATACTCAAGAACTACAAAGTTGTTTATTACTATCTAATTGTCATATTAAGAGTGTCAAAATAACTTGTTTATACTTAAAATCATCATATACACAATGGGGCTTCTAGAGTTAGGGTTTTTCACAAAATTTTCATACTTGGTATTTTTGGTCAACAAGGGTCAACTTTCTTTTAAATCACTAAAGATTGACCAAAATTCAAAACTGAACGTTGTTTTTCATGCATATATCTTTATCTTTAACTTAACTGTTATCTATTTGTACAGATAAGATGGCTCAAGCTGTACGCGACCCTGAGGAGATCATGCCCCAAGCTGAGTTCCATAACACTAGGACTCATGCAAACAATCGTTACACAGACTTAAACAAGCTGAAGAATCCTGATTATCCTATTGTGATAGAAATCCTAAGAATACATCCTTTGAATCATCTTCTGACGTACAATCCAGCTACAACTGGTACACATGTCCATGAATTATACGTTCAACAATTTTGGAAGACATGTGATATTCGTATCAATGACAGATGGCAGGAAGTTATTCATGCTGAGGTGGATGAATTTACTGTTGATATACCAGTTCACCGTCTCCGATCAATCTTTAGACTACCAAGGGCTAACAAAAGACCACCTGCAACAGTATTTGAGGAAATCCCAGACGAGGAAGCATGCCTTGCTTCCATAAGGGCAATGGGATATGACGGTGCGCTCACTCGCAAGAATCAGTTCAAACGCACCGGTCTACATCCAAAGTATAACACTCTTATGACGGTGCTTCAACGATGTCTCACCCCTAAGCATTCAGGGTATAAGTTTCCAACGGAGCATCAACTCAAGATATTTGTGGTAGCGGCAAATCATATTGTTAGAATTTTAAAGTGAGGGTGTAATATGTAAATTACTCAAAGTTGAGGAAATGCTATTTAAAGGCATTTCCCCCACATTATCAATTAAGCTTTGTATTATTCCAACTCTTGTGTTTTGTGTTGCTCTCTACCTCTCGGTTCTCTCTCTCAAAACCGAACACACACAAACACACTCTAATCATCTAGCATTGCTTCATCCGTAGATAATATGGGACCATCAATTGGTATTAGAGCCAAACTTGTTTTTGGCTCATGATTGTTTGAAAAGAATACTACAAAGGCTCGAAAAGTTCAAGAGTACAAGAAGAAAAGATTCTCGGTTTCACAAAGGTTCAAGAACTTTGATTTTCTTCAAGAAAAGTATAGCTCAAACGACTTCTAGAAGTAGAACTCGGTAAAGGTATAAATTTCATCTTCTTTAACTTACCTTTGAGTTGTTACTTCAGTTTTACAAAGCTTATAAAAACTTTCTTTGAAAAAGAACATAAACCGAAAGAGAATTTATACACCCTTAGTCAAGAAAGTCATTAAATACCCACTTTTCAAACATTAAATTTTCTGGGTATTTGAGCATTTATGGTGTTCTTGATCTGAAAAGTACAACTTGTAGAAGAAGAAATCGGTTTTTGTAATTTATTTAATTATAATTTATAAATAACATTAAGTGTTGTACAAGGAAAATCAAGTACTTGCCATACCAATCAAGTACAAGTGGTTAGACACTATTCAGGGTATGGCAATCTGATTTGAAAAGGACACATCTGTTAGATTATCTGCAGAGATAATTAATAGGCATGTTGTATCCAATGTTATAAGAGACTAAAGGGTCACACTGCTACACACCCAATTCAGAACAGTTGGATTTCACCTTTTTTCTGTATGGAAATAATTAATCAGATAGATTAATTATTAAAGAGAAAGAAATAATTACTCAGTTAAATTAATTATTAAATAGAAAGACGAAATAATTAATCAGTAGTATTAATTATTGAAAAGAGATAAATAAATAATTAATCAGTTTGTATTAATTATTAGAAAGAAAATAAATAATAAATAGTTATTTATTATTTAAGGAGAATTAAATATTAAGTTTTTAATATTTAACGGACTAAGTTAATTAATAGTTAATTAATTAACTAGTAAAGTCCAGGGGGTCAAAGTAAAGAGATTGAAAGTTTAATTAAAACTAGTGGGCTTTTAATTAAACGGGCTTAGGTCCAAGTTAATCCTTATAAATATATGTTGAGGCTTAAGGATTAAGATAAGTGACACAAGGGATTAACCCTAGCCACCACTCCCTCTCATCTCTCGATCTCGCATCACTCTCTCTCTCTCTCGGTCACATACTCTCTCTCTCTCTCGGTCTCTCTTATTTCCGTCGATCAAGAAGCAAGCGAAACACCTTGGTGTTTTGCAAAGTTTAGGCCGACGCAAAAGGACACACACACTCTCGATTTTGAGTGTTGAAGGCTTGGTGATCCAGGAGCGGTCTAGCAGCCAGTTCAATAGGAGGTGAAGTAGTGGGGGACTATCTTTAGCAATCCTAAAGGTTTTGTTCAGGTATAATCTTGTAACCTTTTTTTTATGGACTATTTGTAAGAAACTATGTTGATCAAGTTAAAGTATAAAGATCCTAACCCTTTTGGGGTTTAGAGGGTTGTGTTCAATCCAATTCCGCTTTTAGGATTGAACCAGTGGAATCAAACCTAGGTTTGACCTGTTTGTGTCATATGGTGGTTTGATCAGGTTCAAAACCCTTCAGTGGTATCAGAGCCTCGGCTCTATGATCCATAGCTTCTAGTTTTTATTCCTTTTAGATTAAGGTTTTATTCTTGATTCTCTATTTGTTCTGGGTATTTTCGAAAATCAAGAAGGTAGCAAAACAGCTTGTTTTGTTATCAGTTTTGACCTATTAATCAGAAAATTCAAACAGTAAGTTTGAATGGTTAAAAGGATTATGATTTTTGAAATAAGAATAAGATTGAATTAAGATTAAATTAAACAGTTTGTTTAATCGGTTAAACTTAGTTAATCTAATTTGTTGGTTCGTTTAAGTTGTATGATCTTCTACTTCGCCTTGTTTCTTCTCCTCTGTTTTTCGAAAACCATAAGTGATAAAAACAAGTTTTCTGTTTTTATCCAGTTCATAAAAGGTCTGATATTAACCAGTTAGGTTTAAACCAGGTTTGTGTTTAAACTGTTAAAAATGATAACCTTTTATCTAAAACTAGACTTTAACCAGTTTTGAACTTTTGTTTAAAAAGGTTGAAATCAAGTTTTAGGATAATTAATTATTAATAAAACAAGTTTTATTGATATTAATAATTAATAGTTTTTGGGTTTTGAAATTAAATCCAGTTTTTAATCAAGATATTAAAACAGTTAGTTTTAATAGGTTAAAAGGGATTTAAAATATTTTATTAATCGGAAATTGGGAACCGAGATCATCACCGTGCCGGGCAGTGGTTGTTAGCGGCGCTAAGGCCAGATGGGCCTCGCGGCGGCCGTTAGCGGCGCTAAGGGCAAGGTGGGCTTCGGCCCAAGTGTTTTTCGGCTCAAGATGGTCTGCGGCCCAAGGTAGTTCTTGGCCCAGATGGTTCACGGCCCAATAGGGCTTACGGCCCAATAGGGCTTACGGCCCAATAGGGCTTACGGCCCACGTGACTTTCGGCCCAGGAGGTTCTCGGCCCAAGAGGGTCTCGGTCCAGTGGGTTACACGGGATGACGGGAGACGTTGGCCCAAGATAGTTTTTCTGGATTAATACAAAAGGATTATTAATTTTTTAGTTCTAAAATTAATAAGGTGTTATATAAACTAGTGTTATATATTTTAATTAGTTTAGTTAAAATATATTTTAGACTTTTTATTCATTATGACTAGTTTAGTCATTTTTGAATAAAATTCTAAAGGGAATAAAGTTTATTCATCCGACATAAGGTTTCATTCAAGTTTTGAATAAGATCAGGGATTTAAAGTTTTTTTTTGAAAAACTCTTTTGGTCAGATAAATATTAATTAGAAGATCATAATTCTCGTTTTTGGTTAATAGGCATTAATCAAAAGGATAAATGAGAATAGTTTAAACAAATCAGGTTGTGTGCTTAACAGCACAGTTTCTGTTTATTTATTATAACTGCGTGGTTGACTTTTATATATATAGTGCTTATATATAAATTGCGTGGTTGTGATTCATATAGCTATAGTTTTGCCGACTTAGGACTCGTTTTTCATTTCTTCTTTTATTTTGGTTTTGGGAAGGCTTGCGTGCCAATTACAATCCCTTTCTTAATTGTAATATTCACTGGTTAGGGGAGGCCTGCGTGCCACTTACAACCTCATTCAATATTGTATTTGTAATATACTAGTGATAGTTTAATCCCTCAACCAAAATGGACTCCAAGAAGGTGATCAAGAAAATAGTGTTTTCACACGAAGCACGGATACTTCGGGGAGGTGTCAAGGCTAGTGAGAGCAGCACATCAAGAAGGCGAATCCAAGTCATTTTGTCCTTAGGTTTGACCTTAGGATTAGTTGGCAAAACTATAGGTTTTATCTGCTTATTATTATTATCTGCATGGTTGTGTTTTATTTACTGCTTTACATATATATATATATATATGGTATGTAAATACATGCGTGTGATGGTAAATAAAAGGAGTTTAATAACAGGTTGTTATTAAACAGTGAAAAACCACGTTCTATGACAAACTAGAATATGACTTCAATCTGGTAGTCGTATTAATTAATTTTTTTATAAATTTAAAAGTTTTGTCAAGGTTATGAGTTTGGAACTTATAAAAGCCGTTTTGTGCACCTAGTTCAGGTACACATATAAATCGTATTTTTTTAAAACAGTTAGTTTTAAAATGGTTTTTCAAAAACTGGAAAATTAAGTTTTTTATTGAACTTAATTAAAACCCAAGAAAAATCTTAGATCAGTGTGCTACCCACCTAATGGTACACCTTGACTGTTAAACGATACTTGGGTGTCGGAAGTGCCCAAACCTTGGGCATCCAGGTTCAAACCATTGCGGGAAAGGGCATGAAAGATTCTGCGATAACCGGGAGTCCCGGCCATAATTCATGCTGTCTTAGGTGGTGCGATCTATTTTGGTGATAATCGGGAGTCCCGGCCCAAAAAGCACTAGAGTAGAGTTAAACATACTAGACTGGGTCTAAGTGCTCTACGAGGTTCTAGGAGTCGTATCAGTTAGGTACGATTGGTATAGGGTGTTACCTACCAGAAATAACATGACTTGGCGGGAAGTGCCCAAACCTTGCATCAAGTATGTGAAATATGGGTCCTAGGTCTAATATATATTATTTATGGGTTTGATGATATATGATTAGAAAGTTTATCTTCAATTACTAATTAAACCAAGTTTTAATTTGTAGATGACAACCAACGTTACTAGTACTAATAACCTCTCTCTCCGCTCTATCCTTGAGAAGGATAAGCTCACCGGGTCAAACTTTCTCACTTAGGAGAGAAATCTCCAGATCGTGCTGAGGCACGAGAGAAAGTGGTATGTCCTATAACAACCTCTAGAAAATCCCCCTGCCAGCAATGCCAGGGAGGCTTTTCAAAAGCGCTCCAATGACGCCTTGGATTTTAGCTGCCTCATGCTTGCAACTATGAGTCCAGAGTTGCAATCAAGCATGATAGAAACTCCTGTATATGACATGATCCGCCACCTGAGGGACATGTTCCAGGAGCAAGCCCGCACAGAGCGTTATGATGCCACTAGGGCATTTAACTCGTGCAAGATGGCTAAGGGGACCTCGATCAGTGACCATGTCATGAAAATGAAAGGTTACATGGACCACCTAGAGAGACTTGGGCACCCAGTACCATTACAGCTAGCAACGGATACGATACTCAACTCATTGTCAGATGACTATAAGCCTTTTATAGTCAACTACAACATGAACAACATGAAGAAATCCGTGGCTGAGTTGCACTAATGCTCAAAACTACTGAGCAGCGTATCGGGACCAAGTCTAAGGACATCCTTATGGTGGGACATGGTGGACGTAAGAAGAGGAAGGGGCGCAACGGAAAGGGAAAGGGCAAGGCCCAGCCCAGCCAGAATGCACCCAGAGCTAGTAATGACAACAAGGGCAAGAAGCCAAAGCCAAACAAGGCAAGGACCGAGAATCGATGCTTCAGGTGCGGCGAGGCCGGACATTGGAAACGAGATTGTCCGAAAGGTCACGAGGCAGGAGGCAAGTCTGGCTCCTCAGGTATTGCGTGATTAGCTTCTTTGTCACTTTCCACTTGTAAAAGTTTTTTACGAGTATTCTAATATCTTGCAATCGTTTATTGCAAGAGGAGATGGAAAGTGATGCGGCCCAGCATGAGAAGATCCCACGTGCAGCTCACGGATATTATAAATAATTTTATATTTCCTAGTTATTTAAACTTTTTAAGTTTATTTGAACAAATTTTATATTGTTTATGGATACCTTTAGATTTATGGAAATTATAATTATTTGGTTCATATCCGTGCACGTGTTCTTATTTTATGAATCAGGATTAGTCCAGTTGTGACTAAAAGAATGCCAATAAGTCAAGTCTTGACTTGTTTGGTGATTCATAATAATCTTATGATGTGATTTGTTGTAGTTATATAAATGTTGGCTCCACATTTTCAAACACTTAAATAAACAAGTATTGTTTATAAAATTAGATAGTTTTTCTAATTTAACAAAGTGTTTAAGTTATTTATGAAAAGTGAATGTTCAAAGTCTTGAACTAAATAGAAATGATAGTTATTATTTCTAAGTAAAATAGTTTTTGATAAAACATTTAAGAAAGTATAAAAGTGATTATTATAATCAAGGGAGTTTTATACTAAATGTTTTAAGGAAAGAAATTTAAGACACCATTATGAGTGTTTCATACTCGTGATCATGGTAAGTTTAATGAAACCATTTTCCGTAACTGGAAAGATGGATATATGGGAGATCCAAGTTCTTGGTTTCATAAAACAAATTTCTTGCAAAAACTAAGTTCTTTAAAACATGTGTTTGGAACACAACTTTTAGGCATGATAGTCAAGGATTGACTAAGGCCTAAAAAGATGTTTTTTAAAGAATGCACTTTTTCATAAAAGATAGTGGGAGCACCTGACTAATGTATTTATCAGAGTTGATATATAAAAGGTTGTTTTTTTTAACCAATGTGATAAATACAAGTTTGAGCTTTTAGAGTATATAATTATTGGATGTTTTTAGAAGCTATATAAAACAGTAAGTTCTTGAGAAAGAACTAATCAAAGGAATGCATGACTTATTGAGCGTTATTCAATAAAGATAGCATTGCATGTTTTCGAGTCAAGTTATGACTTAAATAGAAATTATATACGTTCTTAAAAGTTCAGTAGGTCAGCTTAATTAAATGTTGGTGGTTGGTTAACGTTAAAAATGATAAAATAGAATGTTCTTTAACATTCTTAGTAATGATATTAGATTAGTGTTGGTATACACGGGGAATCTAATTTCAAGGTTCTTACCAGTAGATGTAAGAAGGTTTTATCGTTTCAAATAGATAATAAAATCTATTAAGATTTATTATATCTACAAATGTAATTAATGTTTTTAAAATTACAGGGAGGTTATTTTGTAAAATCAGAAACTTTGGAGTTATTTCCAGTTTTCTCCAAGTTTAAGAAATTTTATAAAATAAGTAAGTCTAGATTTGTTCTTAGGTTGCAAGAACGATTTCTAGCAAAACCAAGAAAGAGTACTTCATGGTACTAGTCTTATGTTTTAAGGTTTATAATCATATTATTTTTCTTGTAATCCGTGATAAGTTACAATGTAAAATAATAAGTAATTCAGATAAACACCGTGAATCGAGTCAGTGAAATGGTAGAAAGTATACATCTTTATTCCAGGGAGGTATATGGAAGGATGTAGAAATTAGTTTCATTGTTCTTCACAATTTTGTATGTTTTGGTTTATCCAGGAATAAACTAGGTTTATTCGAAACACTATCCGTGACTACTTATCTTGGTGGGAACCACGATAGGGCTGTAAAGTCATCGTAATTTTGGGGTAGATTCAATAGTTTGTCGAATATAGCTGCGAACGTTTTTGCGGACCAAAATTTACGGATATTCGTTAGGGCTACGAATATTGCATTGACCCGCCGTGAAAAATACTTCGTGGATTCATGTCAAAAGTATTTATCACATAGGTTGTCCTCAAGCCTGAGGTATTTGGTTTGGGATGCGGTAACTGTTGTCTTCTTAGCGCGTTCTAACGCCACGCCGTAACAGGGTGGTCATAAGGGGCGTGTGTAGATTCAGTGGTAGCCGTGTTGCCAAATGCAAATATGCAAGATGGTAATTTCACCTCTTTTTTAGGAGAGATATTTCCGGGCCCCTTGACTGATTAGAGAAACTGGTAAGTGCACGGCCGTGCCCAAACGAACTGATCTGTTCTTTGTCGTTTATCACGCAGTTTCGAAATCAAGTATGTCATGAACAAATTTTTGAGTCTCTGAGTTGACCTTTTCCAAGCTCATGCTCAAAATTGAAATATCGCACTACAAGGAACAAACCTATATATATGCAAAGTTGTATATATAAAGACGTACCCATTCATAAACAGGGAGTTTATGATAGTTTAGTTTATAAACAGTTAGTTTATAACAGGTTACTTCTAAGCAGGTCGCTTATGAAGTTTTATCACAAGTTACTTTGGTGTATAAGAGTTCTTATAACCTGGTTACCCTAAGTGTCTGGCTAGGGACCTCCTTAGGCTAACAATGTGCAGTAACTATTACTTATCTTGCACAAGTGGGAGTCTGTTAGATTATGTGCAGAGATAATTAATAGGCATGTTGTATCCAATGTTATAAGAGACTAAAGGGTCACACTGCTACACACCCAATTCAGAACAGTTGGATTTCACCTTTTGTCTGTATGGAAATAATTAATCAGATAGATTAATTTTTAAAGAGAAGAAGGAAATAATTAATCAGTTAGATTAATTATTAAAGAGAAAGACGAAATAATTAATCAGTAGTATTATTTAATGAAAAGAGAGAAATAAATGATTAATCAGTTTGTATTAATTATTAGAAAGGAAATAAATAATAAATAGTTATTTATTATTTAAGGAGAATTAAATATTAAGTTTTTAATATTTAACGGAATAAGTTAATTAATTAACTAGTAAAGTCCAGGGGGTCAAAGTGAAGAGATTGACAGTTTAATTAAAACTAGTGGGCTTTTAATTAAACTGGCTTAGGTCCAAGTTAATCCTTATAAATATATGTTGAGGCTTAAGGATTAAGATAAGTGACACAAGGGATTAACCCTAGCCACCACTCCCTCTCATCTCTCGATCTCGCATCTCTATCTCTCTCTCTCTCTCGGTCGCATACTCTCTCTCTCGGTCTCTCTTATTTTCGTCGATCAAGAAGCAAGCAAAACACCTTGGTGTTTTATGAAGTTGAGGCCGACGCAAAAGGACACACACACACTCTCGATTTTGAGTGTTGAATGCTTGGTGATCCAGGAGCGGTCTAGCAGCCAGTTCAATCGGAGGTGCAGTAGTGGTGGACTATCTTTAGCAATCCTAAAGGTTTTGTTCAGGTATAATCTTGTAACCTTTTTTTATGGACTATTTGTAAGAAACTATGTTGATCAAGTTAAAGTATAAAGATCCTAACCCTTTTGGGGTTTAGAGGGTTGTGTTCAATCCAGTTCTGCTTTTACGATTGAACCAGTGGAATCAAACCCAGGTTTGACCAGTTTGTGTCATATGGTGGTTTGGTCAGGTTCAAAACCCTTCAACATCAAACTCTATCAGCCGGATCCTCAATCGCATGCGATTGGATCATGCGGCTTTTAGAACCTGTTGATACATTAGCCAGTAGACTAAGTGTGAATCGCATGCAATTGGATACTCTATCAGCCTAAGTACACAAGCAATCGCACGCGATTGACACTTAAACTCAGCCTATCCAAACTGTTGAAATCGCACTCTATTAGAACTTTCTTAAGTCCTATTTTGAATCGCATTTGATAAATCTCTCAAACCATTTCAGTGCTATCCGAAGGACTTATTGGCTCTCTATTAGGCAATCGCATTCGATTGTCAGGACTAACAGTTTTATTTCCTAAGTGTTTGATGAAACAAGGTCTATTCGCATTCGATTAGCTATCAATACTAAGTCATTCTGCTTGTGTTTTCAAGAAAAATCACTCACCCAATCGCATTCGATTGATCAATTCGCATTCGATAAGACCATTTCCAAACAGTGACATTCCTTATACTTGGATAAGTGATTGACTCTTTTGGACTTGACTTAAAGAACTCTAGGATAATTGAACTTAATCAAACAATCTAATTCATAATTGAATTTAATCTAAATCGGATCTAATTCAAAGGTGAATTAAATTACCTTAAATCTATCTAGTTCAAAGTTGAATTTAATCTCTATAAGGTCTAATTCAAAATTGAAATTCAAAAGACTTAGTTCTTTAATCAATTTTCAAGTCACTCTAAAATCAAGCTTGAATAGCCATACTTTTTAGGTAAAGTTTTCGAACAATCAAACCACTCTACAAGTAAACGATCATATCTAAACATGTCAAGTACAAACGAAATGATGTCCATTGGTACCAATACAAAACCTCCTATTTTGTTTCGAGGGGAATACAATGTCTGGAAAGGAAGGTTCATGGACTTCCTCAAACACGACGACCTCTTTGGTGACAAGATGATTGAATGCATCAACAACGGAAACACCAAATTCATGAGGGTAGTTGAAGCAAATCCAGATAACAATCTCGCCATTGACAGACATGAAAGAGAAAAGACTCATGATGAGATGACCACTACCGATAGAGAAATTAAGAAAGCTGAGAAATTGGCCAAATATTACCTCAAGCAGAGCCTCTCATCTGAAATCTATCTCAAGATAGATAGCTTGGGCATAGCGAAGGAAATCTGGGATGGGATCAAGAAACAGCTTCAGGGTACCGAGCAAGGAGAGTACATTAAACGAACTCAGCTAGTCAACAGTTATCATGACTTCAAGGCTCGAGAAAATGAACTGCTTTCTGAAACATATGGCAGGTTCTGTAAACTGCAGAATGAAATGAGACCTAACCAGATTATCCGAACTGACCTTGATTTGAACTGTGTCTTTCTTAATTCTCTAGGTCTTGAATGGAAAGGCTATGCGAGGCTGTACAAACAGATAAACAAAGATCTCACATCTGTTACCATCCATAACATCTTTGAAGATCTGAATCAGTATCAAGATGAAATTCTGCAATCTCATCCTAAGCAACCAACTGTTGATCCTCTTACTCTGGTTGTCACTGATAAGATCCCTAGGGAAACATCATCAAGACAAATGAAACTCAAACATGTGGTTCTCAGTGAATCTGAACATGATGATGATGATGATTCGATAGAAGCTGCCTTTCAAGCTCTCACTGTGGCCAACAAGAACTTCAATAACCGCTTCAACATGACAAACAACAGACAACGGTTCACATCAGGCTCCAGAAGACCAGAAAGAACTGCTCCTATCGACAAACCAAGATATCAAAGGGAAGAGAAGAAAGAGGAAAAGAAGACTGACATCAAGTGCTACAACTGTGGAAGATCAGGGCACTTAATCCGGAACTGCCCAATGAAGAAGACTAAAGATGCAGAGTACTGTCGGCAGAAGTACCGTCTGTTCAAACAAAGACAGGGTGGGAACGAGCTGTTAGTAGAAGAAGATCAGTTCCTGGATGATACAGAATCTGACAGTGATCTGGATGGTGAAGATCATGCTTAGTTCTGTTTGATGGCTCATAATGATGGAGGAAGTAGAGAGGATGATGATGGTGATGATCTCTCCGACTCAGATGAGGAGAACTTGGAAAGCGAGAAGGTTTCTTCTAACTCTAACTATAATATGGGGTATAATCATTAACACATACAAACCATATTAATCCCAATGAAAGAGTTAGAAAATTAGATAATTGAATTAACCACTAGAAATAAAGTTCAAGAAGATGTTTCACGCTGCAAAGATAAAGAGTCACACACAGTAATTAAACAATTCGATAACGAGTTAATTAACCTTAAGACTCAATTAGCTGTAAAAGAATCTGAATTCCTAGAATTAACAGATAGAACAAATAGCACCATATTAGACCATAAAGCAGAACGTGTATGTGCTGGAAAGGACTCAGAAATTCTCAAAAATGAACTTAGGAATGAACTAAGTACTCTTTACTCTAAAATCAATGAACTTGAGTATCTTCTGCCAAACGTGATCAAAGTGAAAAGATCATCTCTCAATACAAAGAAAAGGAACGTCCTTTCTCCAGATAGAAATTCGATGGGCTTGGTTTCAAACACCCAAATGCATTGAGCAAGGTTACGTCCAAACAATTATACAATGCTGATCTGTTTGGCGAAGGTCTTAGCCCAAGGATGGTTTTCATTGGACAAGAAGAGGAACGTATCGAAGAAGAATCAAACGAACTCTTAATCTCATAACTGAAATTCCATTTGACTACTCTAATCTTAATGACTCATACCTCACCTGTCTCACATCATCATCTGATACTGATGTCTTATCTTCTGTCTATACTGATGACAAACTCTACTCTCCTGTTTCACCAAAGCCCACTGTTGAATACATTCCTCGCAAAGAATTACAAGACAGATTCAACACTCTGCAGGAATTTTGTTTTACCCACCTTGTTCAACAGGACCTTGCCAAAGTCATTCAAGATGAATTCAAACCTCACACCTCTGATCATTCCCTTTATACATCTTCTTTGGTGCATGAAATTAACATTCTCCAACAGCACAGTAAGACGTCTTTTGCTCATGATGAAAAGATCATAGACGAATTATGCAGGAAACAGTTTGCTCTAAAAGAACGAATCAAGCAGATCCAAGAAGAGATGCAACTCCCTACTCCATTCACATTTTCTCTCTATGGTTCACAACTTGATGATTCCACTCATACATCCACTAAGTCTCTAATCTGTAACACTCAAATAAAATCTGTTAATAATATTGCTGTAACAAGTCTTAAGCTTAAACAGAATTACAGAACAAAGCAACTTTCCACTTCCAATCACATTTCTCGTGTGCACTTAGACGTACCTGAATCATCACGAGCTGCAGCTAGTCGACCACGAATTTTTTTTTTGAAAAGCCAGTGTAGTCGACTACGACTTAATTCTAATCTTTTACCCTCTGCTGCAGATGTGAAGAAGCCTAGAAACGGGGAGCGTAAAATAAATGCATCATGGAAAAGAGTTATTCCTAGATCCACTAGGAAGTGTTCAAATTTGAAACTTGTCTGTGAAAATATTTTGATGTTTGATTTTGTCTGTAATCATTCTTGTTCGCAAGACAAAATTGCTTCTACCATGTTTTGTATGAGTGATGGTTGTACTCATGGACACTTTGAATTTAAATGTTGTTATGATCAATTAAGAAAATCTTTAGGCATTAACCCATGTGCTGATTGGACTGATTTTTATGCTAACCAAGTCTGTATCCCGTTTTTAAATTCAAAAGGACACATCATTCATCAGTGGATAACCACTCGTCAATCACATGCACTCAAACGCTTAAACAGATCCAAACGATTGCTGACAATCAAAGAACTGGAAATTTACAGATGGCAAGGGTATGAAGCATTCAAAAAGGCATGGAGTGCTCATGAACATCACCTGCATTCCCAAAAACGCTCATGCAATTAAACGTCTAAAAATGCTTAACCTTCCAAACCCAAGCCAACACAACAACAACGAGTGATACCACCTACTGCTCCAAAGAAACCAGTTCATCATAAACCAGTTGATGTTCTTAGGTCGAAACCAATTCTTCATAATTCCTCACCAATAAGGATTCGCAAACAAACCGCTTCCGCAACTCGATCGAATCCTAAATCTACGACGTCATCAACTGTCATACCAACAGTGATCACGAAACTTCAGAACAAACCAATAATATCGAAATATGTTTCTTCTAAACCAAAGATCAAGCAAACCTGGGTCCCTAAGAATAGATCATTAGAAGTTTCGTCCTCTAAAATTAATATGACCATAACTCACTCACTTGTAGGAACTAACATTCAAGGACCCATTCATATATGGGTACCTAAACGTGCTTTACTCTCTTTTTGCAGGCGCCTCACCTATGGTATCTGGACTCTGGTTATACCAAACATATGACTGGTAATAAAGGTCTTCTCAAGAATTATGTTCCTAAGTACTCCGGGAATGTACGTTTTGGGACCGACAATGTTGCACCAATAATGGGGTACGGAGACATAGAGAAGAAGCATATCAAGATCAAGAAAGTCTCTTATGTTGAAGGGTTGGGTCATAATTTGTTCAGCATTGGACAGTTCTGTGATAAAGACCTAGAGGTAGTGTTCAAAAAGAACAAATGTTCCGTTTTAACCGAAAATGGAGATGAGTTGCTGGCAGGTTCAAGAAAATCTAACCTGTATTCCATTGATTTGGAAAAGTATGACTCCCCTACCTCTGTGTGTCTACTGTCCAAAGCATCTACGGATCTTACTTGGCAATGGCACAGAAAACTCTCTCACTGAACTTTCAAAATATCAACAAACTAGTCACGGGAGACTTGGTTAGGGGCATTCCCAAGTTAAGATTCAAGAAGGATCATCTGTGTGCAGATTGTGAGAAGGGAAAGATGAAGAAGGCTTCACATAAATCTAAACAAGTATTTAGCACTACGAAGCCTTTGGAACTCCTACACATGGATCTCTGTGGTCCTATGAGAATCCAGTCCAAAAGTGGGAACAAGTATATTCTAGTCATGGTGGATGACTACTCCAGATATACTTGGGTCAAGTTTCTGCGATCAAAAGATGAAGCCACTCCAACAATCATTTCCTTCATCAAGCAACAGCAGAACAAACACAGTCAGAGTGTTGTCTCTATCCGGACAGACAATGAAACTGAATTTAAGAACAATACTCTGAAGAGCTTCTGTAACCTTGTAGGGATCAGCCATCAGTTCTTTGCTGCATACACACCACAACAAAATGGTGTAGTGGAAAGAAGAAACAGAACTCTGGTTGAAGCTGCCCGAACCATGCTATCATATTCTGGGCTCCCACCTTCCTTTTGGGCTGAAGCAATCAACACCGCCTGCTATACGCAGAACCGCTCTTTCATTCATAAACGCTTTAATAAAACTCCATACGAACTGGCCAATGGCATAGTGCCTAATGTCAAATACTTTCATGTCTTTGGTAATAGGTGCTTTGTACTGAATGACAAGGATAATCTAGGAAAATTTGCTCCCAAAGCTGATGATGCTATTTTCCTAGGTTATTCTACTAAGTCCAAAGCCTACAGAGTTTTTAATAAACGAAAAAAGAGCATTGTTGAAAGCATCAATGTAACATTTGATGATGCATTGAATGTTACAGATTTTCCACCAAAATCAACAGGAAACGCTTCTGAACATACCTGTTCAGGACCGACTCTTCAAATTAAAGAATCAGACAATCCATCCAGTTCAAATACAAATCTTGACTTTTTGTCTGATTTCTTTAGATCTGAATCTACTCCTGTTTTAACTGACAACAGGAACAACACAGAGGTTCAAACAAGTGTTACTCTAACGGCTCCTACGGTCACTGAGACGAATCCATTTGCAGATCTATATATTGAGGATTCTACTTCTGTTTCTTTCACTCGTCCCCCTGTGACTTCTCGAGAGCCCTCCTGTGTTTGATTCAGACCCGCATTTCTCTCCAGAAGATGAAGAAGAAGCACCACACCTAAAAGATCTATTTCCTTCATCTTCCACTTCCCACGAAACTAAGTGGACCCGACATCACTCTGAAGAGAACATCATCAGAGATCCTTCGCTTGGCATTCAAACAAGATCAGCAACAGCAAACGAATGCCAGTTCTCGGGTTTCTTAAGCATAATTGAACCCACCAAGATTTGTGAAGCATTAGATGATCCAGATTGGGTAATTGCAATGCAAGAAGAACTACACCAATTTGATCATCTCAAAGTCTGGAGATTAGTTCCTCTTCCATATGGAAAATCTGTTGTCGGAACTAAGTGGGTGTTCAAGATCAAACGGGATTCGGATGGAGTGGTAATTCGTAACAAAGAAAGGTTAGTTGCTAAAGGCTACAATCAGCAAGAGGGCATTGACTATGATGAAACATTTGCCCCTGTAGCTCGTATAGAAGCTATAAGGCTATTTCTTGCATATGCAGCCTCCAGAAGCTTCCGCGTCTTTCAAATGGATGAGCAGACAGATTTTCTTAATGGTGTACTCAAAGAAGAAGTCTATGTCTCACAGCCAGAGGGGTTCATCAATTCAAAACATCCTAATCATGTCTATATCTTAGATAAGGCCTTGTACGGGTTAAAGCAAGCTCCTCGTGCATAGTACGATGTCTTATCTGAATATTTGATTGGTGTAGGCTGCTCCAAACGAAAGACGGATACCACTCTATTCACAAAGACCAAAGGTCGGGACAAGATTTTGGTTCAAATATATGTGGACGATATCAATTTTGGGTCTACGAATCCAAAATACAGTGACGAGTTTGCTAAGATCATGGCAAACATATTTCAAATGAGTATGATGGGCGAGATGTCATTCTTTGTCGGACTCCAGGTGAAGCAGTTAAGTCAGGGCAGTTTTATTTGCTAGTTAAAGTACATCAAAGATCTTCTAATGAAGTATGATATGATTAACTGCACACCCATATCCACACCCATGGCTGCTAAGGCACAACTATCAGCAGATCTTGATGGTTCTCCTGTAGATCTGAAAACTTACCGTGGGATGATTGGATCGTTACTGTATCTAACTGCAAGTCCTCCGGACATCATGTTCTCCACCTATCTCTGTGCTAGATTCCAGGTGAATCCAAAGGAGTCACATCTTCTGGCAGTCAAGCGGATATTCAAATATCTCAAAGATTATATGGATCTAGGTTTGTGGTATCCCACAGATTCAAATCTGGATCTCCATGCTTACTCAGATGCTGACTATGCCGGTTGCAAGATTGGTAGGAAAAGCACCTCTGGTAGTGCACACTTTATGGGAGATCGTTTAGTCTGTTGGGCCTCAAAGAAGCAAAACTGTGTATCCACTTCTACAGCTGAAGCTGAATATGTTGCTGCTGCAATGTGCTGCTCACAAAGTCTATAGATACGTACATAATTATCAGACTTTGGCCTCATGTACGACAAAATTCCAGTTCTCTGCGATTCTCAGCCTGTCATCGCCATCTTCTGCAATCCGGTACACCACTCTAAAACTAAACACATTGATATCCGTTATCACTTCATAAAAGATAACGTTGAGAAAGGACTAATTGAGCTACAGTATGTTACTATTGAAATTCAGCTGGCTGACCTGTTTACCAAACCATTAGACGAAAGTCGATTCACTGAGTTGGTATCCAAGTTAGGCATGCTCAATCTGAAAATCTAGCATACTGTTACCAAGTTTTGTTTTCCTTTCTTTTCTTTTATTTAGACTAGGTGTTATACTATTTCTTCTCTGTGCAGATGTCTGCTGCAACAATCGAGGGGGAGTGTGTTCCTGGCTATACACATTGTACAAATGTGTAGGGGGAGAAATTTAATACACATTGTGCACATGTGTAAGGGAAGAAGTTTACAACTGACACAATCCCCAATTTTCTCAATTAAATGCAACAGTCTAGGGGGAGGGTGTCAAAATAAACACTCAAATCAAAATATCTTGGAATATAAATTTTTTAACTCAAAATTCAAGATATTTTGAAGTTTTCAGAAAATCTCTAAGTGTTGAGCATTGATCACTAACAATCGCATTCTTTGGCTCAATCGCATGGAATCACTTATAACTCAACACTGATAAATTTTCTAAGTCTTGGCACAATCACATAGGATTCAATCGCATTGATAGGCTATCGCATGGGATTATAACACTTGTTACTTATCCTTTAATCGCATGCGATAGACTAACAATAAGAACCAAAGATCAATCGCATGTCTTAACTGAACAACAATCACATGCGATAGTAATAAGAAAGGGAGAATCGCATGCGATTCAATTGATAGAATCTGGCCAACTTAGGCTTAATCGCATGCGATTAAAACACCAAAGTGTGAATCGCATGCGATTGAACACTTCTATCAGGCGCACCAATTTTTACCTATCAGCCGCACTTTTTACCGCTCGACCAACCAATCACCATTTGACACGTGTCCAGATCACTTTATAACCGTCCCATCTTCCCCATCAGTCATCTCACAAGTTCAAAAATTCACAAACACGCAAAATCTCTCGATTTGGTTTCTTGATTTCGAAAAACTTCTCGTTACTCTGCCAAAATTTACTCTTTTTACATCAAAATACTCCTAATCACAAAGGTAACAATTTGTACGGTTTACATTTTGAAAATTTTGAGTTAAAAAGGTGCTTTTTGGCCCTAGAACTTCCGAATGCGATAAGGGTTTTTTGAGACTTTAGATGAACTTTTGGGACATGAAACAAACTTGTTTGATCAATCCAAGTTTGCGATGGGACTATTGAACATATGGGGAACACTTTGATGTAAAAATATTTCATATATCTCGAAAAGTGTTCTTCGTGTATCTTAAGGTGTATGAGTTTTCACTATAAACTCTAATTTTGGCCTAAAAAGAGGTGTTAGGATGACTTTGGGAATATGCTCCAGTACTACAAAGTTGTTTCTTACTGTTCAATTACCATCATAAGATTCTCAAAAAAACTTTTTAATACACAAAATCATCGTGTACACAATGGGTCTTCAAGAATTAAGGTTTTTCACAAACTCTTCACACTTGATATTTTTGGTCAACCAGGGTCAACATTTATTCAATCACTTAATTTTGACCAAATTTCAAAATTGACTGTTGGTTTTCTTGCATAACTCTCAATCTTTGACTTAACTATTTTATCCGTTTGTACAGATAAGATGGCTCAAGTTGTTCGTGACCCAGAGGAGATAATGCCCCAAGCTGAGTTCCTTAACACCAGGACTCATGCTAATAATCACTATATAGACTTAACCAAACTAAAAATCCCTACCTATCCCATAGTCACTGAAATCCTCAAAATCCATCCACTAAATCACCTCTTAACCTACAACCCAGCTACCACAGGCACACATGTTCCCGAGTTATATGTCCAAAATTTTTGGAAACCCTGTGATGTCCGAGTAAATGAAAGAGGAAAGGAGGTCATCCATACTGAGGTTGATGAATTTCAAGTCAACATCTCACTTCATCGCCTCAGAACAATCTTTGCACTTCCCACTGCAGTCAGTAGACCTACAGCTACAGAATTTGAGGAAATCCCTGATAAGGATGCATGTGTTGCAGCCATTAGGGAAATGGGTTATGATGGGGAGCTCACCCAAAAAAATCAGTTTAATCGCACCAGTCTGCATCCCAAGTACAATACATTCATGACGGTGCTTCAGAGGTGTCTTACCCTTAAACACTCGGGGTATGAATTTCCAATAGAGAATCAGCTCAAGCTCTTTGTTGCTGCAGCCAACCACTTACATGTGGATTATGCATTCTTGCTCTTCCAGAACATCAAAGCCACAATGCTAAGGAAGAACTATTAAAAGAAGAAGGATGCCAACATGCTGTCATACCACCGCTTCCTACCCATGATCATCCAATATGTGATGGATCACAATGCTGAGATCCCTCGCCGGGCAGGTTTACCCTCTGTTACTCCTAAGCTTTTTATGCATATTAAGCCTGCCATTCCTGCAAATTTGCCTATTCCAAGACCATTTCCTGTGTCTCTTCTTGATTTATGTGAGCAGAATTATACACTTGTGAGTTATAGGGTGAGTATAGGAATACCCCCCATGGTTGTGCCAGACCTGACCATACCTGCCCAGGGTGGAGTAGCACCTGTGAGGGGAGGAGAAGTGGGTGAAGGTGATGAGATTAGAGAGGGAGGGGATGCATATGATCCCGCCACCATTCAAACCATAATACATACCCTTTCTGAAGCCACCCGCACCCAAGCTGTAACCTCTAAACTTGGTCTTGACATCTATGCGTCCTCCAATTCAGACTCTTCTCAAGATGAATTAGCTTCCAGGCCAGGAGGTGCCCCTGACTTTGAACCAATCCAATCACCTTTAGGCACCCCTGAAAGACTCATCGAACAACCCACTGAAAGCACCCCCTCCTTCATGAAATTAATAGACCCACAATCAACCTCACCTGATGTGACTACCACTGGTCAACCTACAACTGTCATTCCTCAAGTCGGTGGCCTCGTCATAAGTTTGATTCCTCCTACCCAACATTCTAAAATTCCTACCACCCGACAAGCAATACTCGCACCCGAACATGACATTCCAGTCACTTCTCCAAGCATAACTGTTGAAACTGGTTCTGTCACCCCTGACTCTTTACTTCAACCTGATCAATATGAGGGGTATGGTGTTGGTAGCGGTGATGATGAAGATAGTTTTGTTGTTAAGAGTGTGAGTGATAGAGAGGAGGTGAGAAAAGACAAAGTGAGTGCTGAGGGTTCCCTAAACCCAGAAAGCCGGGAAGCCACATCTTCTATGGGGACTAGCACTGCTGGGCCCCATATTGAAGAAGTCGAGGTAATCCCACCCGTGCAAGTTTATGCCCCCACCAAGCCACTACGGTGTCTCTCAACAGACACCGTCTTCATTGTACAGGGCTATAGCACATTCCCTAGGTCTTCCCCAATCGGGAATTAGACCTATTGAATATAGAGGACCGCCTCCCTCGTCCTCGACTCCTTTTCGTGCACAAATTGATATACCGCGGATCTCCGCATATCTTGAACAACACAGAGTCACCATTGATGCACTGAGCTTGTTAACTCAACAAATCTCCTCAACTTCCAGAGGTGGTACCTTTCAAGGTCCCATTCGAGGATTGAAAGGAAATCCTGCTGGAGCCAACATTCCTGTTGCTCCAGTAGGTTGTCCTGCCTCTGTGGCTGGTACCTCAACCGGAAGTCTCCGTGATTCCGGATTTGTAACACGTGTTGATTTACAGGATCTCATTCAACAAGTCGTGGGTACTATCCACCAACAACTGCAAACGACAAATCAAAAGTTGGATCGGATAGAACAAGCCTCCCAGTCCCAGCAACAGCAACTCAACAATATTGAGGCACTCCTTAATGCGAGCTCTCCAGTGCCAGCACCTCAGCAATAACCTGATCCATCATCTATGTCAGTTGATGCCCTAAAGAGCTTGATGTATGTCAGACTTCTGGAACAACAGCCAGAATCAACTCATGACTAAGACCTTCTGACAACTCTTCGTAATGAACAGCGTCCACAAGGAATCTCCATGGATGACTTTCAAGAGTTTCATGAAGATGTAAGCAACAAGATATATGGGATCAGCAGAGGTTTCTATACTTCACTTTCAAAGGTTACTGACCGGATGACAATACTTGAACAAACCTGTCAGGCTCAGACACGGGGTAGCAAAAGGAGGCGGGATGATCAAGTTCCTGATGATCAACCCGAGGGGGAGAAAAGGAGAAGATATATGACTTCTCCCTCTGTGGTAGCTAATGTACCTGCTCAGGATACATCTCCCTCTCAGGTTCCTACTGTACCTGTTCCGCGTTTGAGTTCATATCTATATGCATGTATAAGTTTAGCTGGGTCCGGTAGTCAACAACAACAACAAATGGCCGATAAAGTTCCTGAACAACAAACCGATGATGCTAACAAACAGATTATACTCTATGAACCATGGCCAATAGATCTGGAAGAAGGTGAGATACCTTACGAGCAGTCCCATGCCGAGATGTTTGAGGGATTCACGGACTCTAAAGAAGAAATGGAGGAATTATATGGATTCGTTCATACATCATCTGCAAGGCATGTGAGGAAAGGTAGTTCTGCTCAACCGGAGGAGGAGACTGAGGATTCTGAGATGGAAAGACTCTTCAAAGGCATTGATGAATATGTCGAGTTTACTACACGTCCAGATTCTCCTAGAATTGTCCACAGTTTTGATGATATTGTTGGGAAAATGATCTCATCAGTTAAGATTTGATGAGACAAAGTTAAGTTTGCAAGATGTGTTCTACATATAACTTAAACATAATTATGAAGCTTAGTCAGACTGAACACTTATAGTGATTCAGACTGAATATAAGCTGAGTATAAGCTGAGCATATGTTCGATCAACTTAGACTATATCTTAGTAAGATTATCAATATGTTTGATAAGCTGTGTGCGTAAACTAAGATATAAATATTGAGTTTTAGCTTGATGAGTTTCAAGCTGAGCTACTCAGCGTGAAGACTGAGTCAGCTCAATAGAGTTGCTAAATATGTTTTAGTTAATTCTTTAGACTTCTAAGGATGAGTTAATACTTATACATGTTTGTTCATGTTTGTTTTCGAGTGTGTTATCGAAGAACTCAACTTGATGAGTTTCAAGTTGAGTAACTCAGCCTGACAAAAGAAGTCAGCTTAAAAGAATTTAAATGTGTTTTAAATTATGTTTTAACTCTCTATATATACGGAATGGATAAGAAGACTTCAGAATCAAGATTGAAGATTGAAGACTCAAGATAAGAAGATTCAAGATTCAAGATTCCGAGTTATCCGATAGTTAGTTAGCAAATTAGGATTAGTCCAGTCTGTTAGGAACAGTAGGAACAGGATTATAAATACTTATCTCCTGATAAGTTTAGAGGTACGACTCAGAGACGATTACGACTACGTGTTGCAGAGCCAAACCTCACCTCACCGTATGTGTTACGATTCTTGAATCACTGTTTGTCAGTTCAACGTGATCAAGAAACTCACAGATTGCCAAGTTGTTCGTATGATCGAATAATCACATTAGTTGTGATATTGGTAAGTTATCAATCTGTGTAAATCCTGTTTAGAGAGTCATCAGTATCTATAATCATAAGTTGATTATAGATAGCTAAGTTTGAGAGATTGAGATATTTATATTAGGTGATTATATATCAAGAGTTTCTTACTTGATAGTTATTGTAATCATCTTTTTATTTAAAGCATTGTAATCATCTTCTTAATAAAAAACATTCGATTGATTGTGGTTTGATTTACTTTGTGTAACACTTTTATTTACTTTGTTCAATTTCCGCAGAAAGTGTATTCAACCCCCCTTCTACACATCTGTTGCTTGTTGTTATTCTCATACAAGGGACCAACAGATATTCCCAGTGAAAGAGAACTTGCAATTAAAAGAAAAGAAAGGGAAGAAATTTCAAGAAGGGAAGCTAGGAGAAAGCCTAAACAAAAGAAACCAATCTTTGACGTGTCCAGGGTTCTCAGTGGGATTAATGTTGAGGTTCATGAAACTTTCCCTCCTCCTCCTGGTCAATTCCGTGAATCAGCTGCTAATATTTTAGACAGAAACAAACAAAGAGAAGCAGCTGAGAAAGCCCGACAAGAATCCGAATGGCCCTTGCCAAGGAGCTTCATAGTGCCACCTGCTCCTCCAGTGTATCGTGGGGATCCATGACTTGATGCAGGCAACATGTTCACAAGAAGTGCTGGCCAACAACCGACATAGACACCATATTTTGTCAATGCTGCTAATCTTGAAGAAAGAATACCAGACATATTCAGCAATGAGCTAATACAGGTTATTTCCCCTGAGTTGCGGAACATGGACGACAAACAGAGAAGAAGATATAAACACATACTCTCTCAGTCCATGACAAAACCCGAAGAGATCAAATCAGAGTATCCAAAAGTTGAACTTATCAATATCTATACTCAGACAACCTTGAGAATAAAATACCATCTTTCATGTCAAAAGAGCAAATAACCTATCATACTTCCTCAACGAAGCATATTTAAGGTTTGTTAGTATTGAAGACATCAGCTTTATCTTTGACATCCTCTCTCAGAAAAGAGGAAAGTGGCCTGAAGAAGAGTTTAGAAGGGTTGCTCTGATGAAATACATGAGAAATTTGATGGAATACTTTGAGGAACACGATCTGCAACTCGGAGCTGAAAACAACTATCTGAAAGTCAATCTCTTAAAGCCTAACCAGAGCCATCAAGATCTAGAAAAGCTTGAAGAATTGACAGTTATCTATGATGGACATCCAAACTTCAAATGTGATCGAGGTGTCGTCTCAAGGAATTCAAAAGGAGAAAAGATATTCATCAGACTTGATGAATTAATGTCTTATTCAGATGGCACTTTGAAAATCCTTCATCATAAGATACATCAGAAAGTTTGGGATAACCGGGCAGCCTACACTAATGAAGAACATGCTGAAGCCTATCGTGCTATAGAAAGGATGAGAATGACACTGGCAAGCAGAAGGCAAATACGCAAGTGGCAAGTGGCATTCGGGATTCGCAACAAATCTGCTTATGAATAGTTCAATGTATTTATTTGTTGTGAATGATTACACAGCTCACTTAGGGGGAGATTGTTAGAATATTAAAGTGAGGGTGTAATATGTAAATTACTCAAAGTTAGGGAAATGCTATTTAAAGGCATTTCCCCCACCTTATCAATTAAGCTTTGCATTATTCCAACTCTTGTGTTTTGTGTTGCCCTCTACCTCTCGGCTCTCTCTCTCAAAACCGAACACATACAAACACACTCTAATCATCTAGCATTGCTTCATCTGTAGATAATATGGGACCATCACATATGCATGTGGACTATGCATTCCTTTTCTTCCAGGATATCAAAGCTACAATGCTAAGGAAGAACTCACAAAAGAAGAAGGATGCTAACATGCTGCCGTACCAATGCTTTCTACCCATGATCATCCAGAATGTGATGGATCAGAATGCAGAGATTCCCCGCCGGGTAGGTTTACCCTCTATTACCCCTCAACTTTTCATTCATATTAAACCTGCCATTCCGGCCAACTTGCCTATTCCAAAACCTTTCCTTGTAACACTTTTAAACTTATGTGAGCCAAACGATACTGTTGTGAGTTATAGGGAGAGTGTAGGAATACCTCCCATGGTTTTGCCAGAAACGGCCATAACTGCCCAGGGAGGTGTAGTACCCGGTGAGGATTTAGAGAATAGGCCTCAGACATCTATGGGAGATGCTGAGAGGGACGTGGAGATAGAAAATGAAGAGAGGGTGGAGCAGAAGGTGAAGGTGGAGTTATTAATGAGGGAGGGGATGCATATGATCCTGCCACCGTTCAAACCATTATCAAATCTCTTTCTCAAATCACCCACACTCAAGCTGTACTAGAAGAACTTAGTCTTGACGCTTCTGAGTCATCCAGTTCCTAATCTTCTCACGATGCGTCTACTTCCCAACCAGGAGGTGCCCCTACCTTTGAACCTGTCACTTCTCCTATGGGCACCCCTGAGCAACCAATTGAACAACCAGCTAAAAGCACTCCCTCCTTCATGAAACTCACCGACCCATATACTACCTCTCTTGACCAGGCCCACACTATTCAACCTACTCAAGTAATTCCACAACCTGGTGGTCTGGTTATATCTTTGAATCCTTTTACCCTACCTACTGAAATTCCCACCTACGGACAGGCAATTGTAGCCCCAGAACATGACATTCCAGTCACTTCTCCAACTCATAGCATATATGTTGAAACTAGCTCTGTCACCCCTGATTCTTTACTACAACCTGATCAACATGCGGGGTATGGTGCTGGTAGTGGTGAAGATGAAGATAGTATTGTAGCTAGGAGTAAGAGTGACAGAGAGGATGTGAGAAAAGAAAAGGAGAGTGCTGAGGGACCCCTAGCTCCAGAAATCCGGGTAGCCACATCTACTACGGGACCTGACATCGTTGGGTCACGTATTGAACAAGTCGCGGTTATCCCACCCGTGCAGTTTTCAACCCCACCAAGCTACTACGGTGTCTCTCAACAGGCACCATCTTCATTGCACAGGGCTTTAGCACATATACTAGGTCTACCCCAATCAGGCGTTAGACCTATTGAACATACAGGACCTTCTCCCTCGTCCTCGACTCCTTTTAATACACAATTTGATATAGCGCGGATCTCCGCTTATCTTGACCAACACAGGGTTACAATTGATGCACTGAGCTTGTATGTCAGTCATGTTTCCTCAACTTCTATAGGTGGTACCTCTTACGGTGCCATTCGAGGATTAGAAGGAAATCCTGCTGGAGCCAACATCCCTGCTGCTCCAGTAGGTGGTACTACCTCTGTGGCTGGTACCTCAACCGGAAATCTTCGTGATTCCGGGTTTGTTACACGTGCAGAGCTTCAGGATTATATTCAACAAGCCGTGGCACCAATCCACCAACAGCTGCAGACGACAAATCAAAAGTTGGATCGGATGGAACAATCTTCCCAGGCCCAAGCTCAGCAATTAAATAGAATTGAAGCACTCCTTACTGCTAGAACTCAAGTGCCAGAGCCACAGCCGCAACCGGATCCAGCAATCATGTCAGTGGATGCTTTGAAAAGCTTGCTGTATGTTAAACTTCTGGAACAAAGGCCAGAATCTGCACATGATCAAGACCTTCTAACAACTCTTTGTAGCGAACAACGTCCATAGGGAATCTCCTTGGATGACTTTCAAGAGTTTCATGAAGATGTCAACAGCAAGATCGATGGGGTGACTAGAGGCTTTTACACCTCTTTGGAGAAGGTTACTAAGAGGCTGACATTACTTGAACAAACTTTTCAAGCTCAGGCGCATAGCAGCAAGAGGAGACGGGATGATCAGGATCCTGATGATCAACCCGAGGGGGAGAAAAGGAGAAGATATATGACTTCTCCCTCTGTGGTTGCAAATGTACCTGTTGTACCTGTTCCCTGTTTCATTTCATACTTATCTGCTGGTACAAGTTTAGCTGGGTCTGGAAGTCAACAACAACAACAACAGAAAACTGCACAACAATTGGCCGATGAAGTTTATGAACAACAACAAAAGGAGAATGCTGACAAACAAATTGTACTCTATGTACCTCAGCAACAATCTGAACCGAGGCCAATTGATCTTGAAGAAGGTGAATTACCTTATGAGCAGTCCCATGCTGAGATGTTTAACTTGTTTAGTGACTCAGATGATGAAATGGAGGATTTATATGAGTCTATACACACATCACCTGCAAGGCATATGGGAGATAGCAGTTCTACTCAACCAGAGGAGGATCCTGAGGATCTTGAAATTCGTGATATGTTCAGAGATATAGATGAATATGTGAAAGACACTACACGTCCAGCTTCACCCAGAGTTGTCCACAGATTTGATGATGTCATCAGTGAAAGAGATCTTGCACTTAAAAGAAAAGAATGAGCAGCAATCTCTAGAAGGGAAGCTAGAAGGAAACCTAAACAGAAGAAAACCACCTTCAACGTTTCTAGGGTTCTCAGTAGAGTAAACATTGAAGTTCATGAAAGCTTTCCTCCTCCTCGTGGTCAGTTTCAAGAATCAGCTGCCGATGTACTAGAAAGAAACAGGCAAAAAGAGGCAGCTGAGAAAGTTATAAAAGAATCTGAATGGCCCTTACCACCACACTTCATAGTACCACCTTCTCCTCCAGTGTACCGGGAGATCCAGGTCTGGATGCAAGCAACATGTTCACTAGAAGTGCAGGCCTGCAACCTTTATGGAAAAACTATTATGTTAATGCTGCCAATCTTGAAGAAAGAATCTCAGACATCTTTTGTAGCGAACAAATACAGGTTATCCCTCCCGAGTTGCGGAACATGGATGATAAGCAAAGAAGAAGATATGAACACATCCTCACTCAGTCTATGTCTAATCCAGAAGAGAACAAATCAGAATATCCAATCGTTGAACTCATCAAGGTCTACACTCAAACCACCTTCAGAATAAAGTATGCCATCTTACACGTCAAGTATATAACACTATTCTCACTAACACTATTTTAAATACGCGCGGAAGCTTAATTAACAAAATATAATATAATATAAATTGATTAAACACAACTCAACAGGTTTTGCTTTACAAGTACATTTAAAGTGTTACTACAAAATAGGCTCTTATACAAAACTACTGATATCAGAGTATAGATCAGTCCCAATTTCCAGTTTAACTCCTGTCATCCACATACTAGGTATATCCTGTAAAAGAGTACAACAGTGGGGGATTAGCACAAAGCTAAGTGAGAGAATAGATATCACAAACATACAAGGCATAAGCCCAAAACAACAATGATCAAACAACAAGAGAACCGGCGGTCTTGCGGGACCTTCAACCAATGCCGGCCAAAGCAAAGGTTTACCAATAGCCAAGTTACAACAGACAACAATAATAGCACTTCTTGATTACAACAAATGCAAATCAAGACAACTACTAATACTGTATATCTCTAAACATAGGCCCAGCTGAATAACAACCGCCAAGCTGATCTCACAACAACGTCATGTATATATACAGAAAAGATCAAACAATCAGGTGATATATCTTATACATCCAAGATATATATCCACTCACCAATATCTTCAAAAGTTCAGGTAACTTAGTCTATTTTCAACTACTGAGTCTTGTCTCCACCTGAACAAACTACTAACAGTAAGTATTTGCTTAATCAACACACAATAAGCACAATACTATATTCAAACATATATGTACATATAATTACCAGTACATATCAACTCATGTATATACAATCAATACACACAATTCACTATTACTCTTTACTTCCTGTAATTTAGTGAATTCATCCAACTCCTTAGCTTAGGCAATTCATACATCCTTTTCATAAGCCAAGGTAACAAGCTCATGTTTTATCTTCAAATCATCCAAGAATTGATCTTTCATAACACAACCTTCACAAATTCCGAGCGTAGGTATTGTTGGAATTCCGATTGTTTCAAATCCGATTAAATCATATCCGATTGACCCAAATCTGATGAAATCAAATCCGAGATAAGGCTAAATTTGATAAAACATGAATTCCGATCATTTAAATCAGAGAAAAGGCAATTCCGGGCAAAGGTAATTCTGAAATAATCGAATTCCTTGTCAATGCACAATCCGATAAATGGCACAATCCGAGAAAAGCCCAAATCCGATCAAGTCTTACAATCCGATAAAATATCAAATCCGAGTAACATGGAATCCGATAAAATCTAGCAATCCGATAGACTTAAAATCCGAGAAATATACAATCCGATAAAACAATCAGAATCCGATAATAGCTAAGGCAATTGTTTCAGTTTCTCGGATTCTCAACAATCCGATTAAATTTAATCGGATTTCTCCTAATCCGATCCATTCAAACACAAAATCTGATCGATTCATACTTATCAAATCCGACAGAATCAAAAATCATCATTAACTTCAATTTAATTCTGATTTTAAGCATGCAACAACATATATGTTTCCAGAATTTAATTCTAACATATATTGATCATTCTAACATCATAATCTAACATATATGCAACCTAAAATCATCAATTCATCATATATTTGCATTTAATCTGATTTCACATATAAACTCAAATAAATCCGAAATTAATTGACAATTAACATATGATTCTGATTCTAACCTCTTGATGATGTTAATTGCTTCAATTCAGTTAATTGTGAAATCAAGATCAACAATCTCCAATTCTTGTTCTTTCTTGTTCTCTCGGCCGAAGTCACACACACTCACTTTCTAATTTGCATGTAAATGAGAATGAAAGTGGCAATTGAGGTGGTTTAGGTGTCAAAACCGTGACACCTCATACTCCACCCACAAAACCCTCACAATTAATTATAATTATTAACTAATCACATTTTAATTAAATTTAATTAATTAAAACACACAAACAATTAATTAACAACTAAACCAAAATTAAGAATCTTAATTACCTTAATCCTACTAGGCCGTTAAGGAGGGTGTTACATCAAGAGAGCAAACAACCTAACATACTTTCTCACCTAAGCAGATCTTAGGTTTGTTAGAGTTGAAGACATTAGCTTTATCTTTGACACTCTTTCTCATAAGAGAGGAAAGTGGCCAGAAGAAGAGTTTGGGAGAGCTGCTTTGATGAGATACTTAAGAAATCTGATGGAATTCATAGAGGAGCATGATGTGCAACTTGGAGCCGAGATTAATTACAGAAAAATCAATCTCTTAAAGCCTAACCAGAGTCATCCAGACTTAGAAAAGCTTGAAGAGTTGACTGTGATTGATGAAGTACATGAAAGCTTTAAGGGTGAGTGAGGAGTCGTCTCCAAGAACACCAAAAGTGAAAAGATCTTCATAAGACTTGATGAGATGATGTCCTACTCAGACGGCACATTGAAAATCCTTCATCACAAGATACATCAGAAGGTATGGGATAACCGTGAGGCCTACACTTATGATCAACATGTCCAGGCCTATCGCGCTATAGAACAGATGAAGACTACACTGTCAAACAGAAGGCAAGTAAGGAAGTGGCAAGTGGCATTCGGGATTCACAACAAATTAGTCTATGAATAGATATATTTATTTCTTTGTTGTGAATCATTGCACACCTCACTTAGGGGGAGAATGTATATTATAAAAAGTGAGGGTGCAAATATATAAATATTGTAACATGGGCAAATGCTATAAAAAGGCATTTGCCCCACCTTTTCTAATTAAGCTTTGCATATTTCTAACTCTTGTGTTTGTGTTCTCTCTCTCAAGCTCTCGAATTTCACTCTCTCAACCGAACACACACACAAACACATACTAATCATCTAGCATTGCCTCATCCGTAAGAATTACGGGACTATCAAAGAGATATTGTAATCACGATTTTAAATATTCACATGTTTTAAATAAGAATCGTAAGTACTCTTGCAAGTGATTTATACTTGTAATGATATAAAGTTTCGAGAAACCAATATCCATAATTGGAAATAGTGGATATAAAGGAAATCCAAGTTGGGGGTTTCATTAACTTTAAGATTCTTAACCAAAAATCTAAGGTTTAGATTTAATACTTAAAATCAGTATTTTGACTCGAGAGACAAGTTTAGACTAAGTCAATAGGGTGTTTTAAGTAATGTCAAGTTTTCATAATAGTTAGTGGGAGCAATTGACCTACGCTATGATATCTGTTAAGTTGTCAAGTATTGATTAACTATAACAAAGAATCGTGTGGAAGCTAATAGTGTTTGGATAACACAGTGATTATTAGCTTACTGAATTTTAGGAATATATATAATTTTAGACGGGATTTTGAAGGTTTCAAAACGGTCCAAGTGACAGGACTAATCCTAGAAAGTAAAGTGACATCAATTTTGTGAGTTACTCAAAATAAAATTGTTTCAAAGTCTTGAAGCATTTTTAAGTCAAGTCTTGACTTAGATGAGATGACATAATTATATATTAAGATTTAAATTCATTAATATTAATATATATAAAGATTTAAGTGTTAAAAATAATAAATAGATTATTAGATAAGTGTTCAAACACTAGATATCTAATTTCATGTTTACGCGTTTTGTAAACAAGTGTTTTTTATTTAATCTATTTCTTGGAATAGAAAGTAATCATACATCTACAATGTAACTAAGTTGTTACATGAGTGTTTTATATTCAGAAACAAGGAGTTATTTTAGTTCTCCACGGTTAAGGAATATGATAAAACTGAAAATTCTAGAATTAATTTAAAGTTTGCAAAAACAATCTATCTAGCAAAGCAAGAGAAAGCACTAAATCTTTGAATTTATACTATGCTTGTTTTTTGTTCATAGAATATTGTAGTTACTAATTGTAATTTATGCTAAGCTACACTTGAAACCAATATAGTGACACAAATAGACACCGTGAATTGAAACAATGAATTAGTATTACTTATGTACTTTACTCTAGGATGGAATATAGGGAGGACATCATTAATTTCATTGATTCTTCAATATTTTACATGTTTTGGTAATATCCATGAATTATCCATGAATAAAAGTTTACTCATAAATATTATTTGTAACTACTTATCTTGGTGGGAACCTCGATAAGGTTGTAACGTCACCGTAATCCTTGGTGAAGATTCATAGTTATTTAAGATAGCTATAAGGTCATATAGACCAAGAATTGACGGATATTCATTAGGGAAGCGAATATTTGATAGACTCACCGTGAAGAATACCTAGTGGTCTGAGTCAAAGGTATTCATCACATAGGTTGTCCTTAAGCCTAAGATATTTGGTTTGGGATGCGCGGACTTCCGTTAACTTAGTGCGTCTTAACGTCACACAGTAACAGAGTGATCATACGGGGCGTATCTAGAGCAAGGAGAAGTCGTGTTGCCAGATGCAAATATGCGAGAGATATTTGCAACTCCTTTTAAAGAGAGATATTTATGGCCCATTGACTGATTAAGACTGATGAAGTGCATGGTCATGCCCAAACGTACTGATTTGTTCTTTGTCGTTCATCATATAGTCAGAATTGGATAGTCGAGAAAATTTTTGAGTGTTCAAGAGTTGACTCTTACCATGCTCACACTCATAATTGAAATATCAAGCTGTAAAGGGAAAATCTTAAATGTATACCCATAATTAAAACAGTTAGTTTTATACGTTGCTTTTTTGTATGCTAGATTATCTTAATAAATGTATATTGTTAATCAATTATATTAAGATTAATAATTTAAGTTTAAGTTATCTATTTTAGATAATGTTTATTATTTCATAATAAAAGGAATTTGACAAATAAATTATATATATATATATATATATATATATATATATATATATATATATATATATATATATATATATATATATATATATATATATATATTATAAATTTTATTTTTCTTAATTAATTATTAATTAGATTACTTGTTGGTTAAGTTTAATCCAATATTAAGAAATATTTAAATGTTTCCTAATATTAATCAATCTCCTATTAGTATAAATAGGGGTATAGGTGAAAGATTAAACTTTGCACTATTTTAAAGTTTTTAAAAAATACTCTTCTGCTCCTCTTCTCTCTCTTGTTCGGCCGAACACTACCAAGGAAGAACCGGATTTTGGTTTTTGGTCAGTTTCAAGTATACGCACGGTGGTGGTTTGCCTAGCCCACCTAGCGGGTTCTCGTATGATTCTACTCACTCGTGGATTCATCTTGAGCAACCTAAGGTATAGAGATATAAAGTCTAAACCATTATCTTATGCATATTGTTTATATATGATTAATTACATACAAGCTTGATTTTATATATATATATATATATATATATATATATATATATATATATATATATATATATATATATATATTAAACATTCAAGTTTCGCCTTGTGAATGATTAATAAGTTTGGTCTTCGTGTTAGTTCAAATCAGTTTTGTTTGATCCGGATGTCACGAGGAGGATTAAAACCCAACATATAAAAGTGTCTTATTAAGACCTTATGGAGTTAATTATACAAATCAAATAAAGGATAGTGCTCCTGTAGATAAACATAACTAAATTATAGATACAAATTTAACAAACTAGTGCAACTATCAAGACGAAGTAAGGTAAGTGTGTGATTAAACTTTAATATGTGTTAACTAATTGTATTAATGTAAAATTACGATGCTATGGTGAAGTTTAAGTGTTTAGAGGAATATTTATGGTGTATAAACAACCAAATACGTTGTTTAAGTGCATGGAACACTTATATAATAATTGAATTATGGGAAGAAATTGAGTCAAATAGTGTGATGTTCGGAAGAACAGCACACGCTGTGTATGAGCTATGCGGACCGTGTAGCAATATGGAGCCTGTGTAGCTTAGTCGCCTAAGTGTACATGACCCGTGAGTAATACACGGCCCCTGTAGAGCCCTAAGGTAACACTAGTTGTGTACATTACTCGGGTCATGTAGGGTATGGGCTACATGACCTGTGTAGCAGTGTGCAAAAAAAAATAGAATTCAGAGTTTAATTATGGAGTTTACATTTAATACGGAAAAACTTATTTACAAAAAATATCGAATAGAGATCCTTGGTCTAATTATATATAATAACATTTTTTAGGAAGTATGAACAGTAACTTCCTCATAATTATTATATATTTAGTTGTTGAAAAGCTTATCAAAAGTCTTTTTAGCTTGAGTGGCAAAACAACTTTGTTTTTAAATAAGAGATCCTAGGTTCGAGCCATGACCAGGGGAGAAGAATGGAACAATTGGGCCTCATATTTTTCTTTGTTTTTACCTCCACGCGCAGGAGAAGTGTGGAACAAAGGGCCTCATATTCATCTTTGTTTTTTCCTCCTTGCGCAACATTCGTTTAGTTGTTTTTTACTCAACTTTTAAATTTTTATTTATTAAAATAATTAAGATAGTTTTTACCTATTAATTTTAATTAATAATTATACTCATATGTTATTTATTTTTATCAAACTAATTAAAAGCAAAACAAATTGATAGATTCAAAGACTCAATCTATATAATAAAATATATATGTTTCAGAATTTCGCTGTAAAACATAGGTAAAGAAAACAATGTATATATACTAATAATTATCAGAAAAAATAAACAATATATTTTTAATCTTTTTTCTGCAATTTTCATAATCCTTATTTATATATAGTGATTGATAGTAAAATAAAAAAAATTGCTTTGATGAAATAATAAGACTTCTTCCTGTAAATTTTCGTGTCACATATTAAAAACCTCTTCACAACCAAGTTTTTTTTGTTTTCTTCTTAGATAGGAATGTCTGCCATTGCTTCGAAGACGTTCTAATAAACTTTTATATTTTTTTATTATAAAATTAATAATATTGATTTTATATAATTAATTAATTATTTTTCTAATATACGTACGTCCTCTCAACTAAAATTTGGTGTATAAAATATGTGTGTAAACACTCTCTCATTGTTTTTATATATATTTCAATATACATATTATCATAATAATATTTATTTTAAGTGTTTTTTTAATTTTAATACTAAAATAATATACTTCATAGGTATAAAATAGATTGTCACTAATATGTCCCATAATGCTTAAATAGTATGATACTATTTTCTTTATTCTCTAGAATAATCTTTTTATGTTTCAATATTAGTTTATTTATTATGTTTATTATTTGATTCCCGCCGCAACACGTAGGATGCCATCGTATTTCTTTTATTATTATATATAGAGAATTTTACCTGCCTTGGTACTTATTTATATTATTATTATATATAGAAAATTAAGTTTCTATGTTATTTGTTTTTTTATAACTTTTAATATATAATGATTGTTGTAAATATGAATATATATATATATATATATATATATATATATATATATATATATATATATATATATATATATTAATGATCTTTTCATTTTTATCTTTATATCGATGTAAGTTTCATCGTAATAAGATAGTTATTTAAATTTTTTTGAATATCGTAATACTAAAAAAATAATATATTATAGTCCATTTTTATCCATGTTTGGATAAAAATATTATCATATTTTCTAACATCGTAATATTAAAAAAATACATTTCATTCAGTAAACATCAAATTACATTAAAACTTATATCGAAATGTAATTAATATATACATGTTACAAATAAACATTTAGATTTCCACCAAACGTTATATATTAAAACTTATAAGAGAAAACATAAAAAAGAAATAAACTTATTTTTAATTGATTTGACAAACTTTTAATATTTCCCGCCACAACGTGCGGGTTATATTAACTCGTTATCGACTAAAAATTGGGAGTATACTCTTTTGCCTTTACTAAATGATATTATGGAATTGTGATGTCAATGATACGTGATATTGTAGCTGTATGTCTTAATCATGGATTAATTGTTTACATGTACGTGTACATTGACTGTGAAATAAGATGCATGTGTTATTAATTGTTTACGATGACATTTATGGAATATTTTGGTTATGTGAATCAAATGTGTTATTATATATGGTTACGGAGTTCTCCTACAACATGGGGAAAACATCATTATGGAGTATACTCAATTATGGAGTTTAATTTAATTATGGAGTATAACTTGGTATAAGTATATTATGGAGGGAGGTTTAATACATATACTATTGGTCTCGAAATACAGATTATGAAGTACAGTGCACCGCTATGCGGTGGTATGGAGTTATTCACATGTTCTTACGGAAGTCAATATATATATATATATATATATATATATATATATATATATATATATATATATATATATATATAGGCAAAAGTTTAAACGAGAACTGTTTTTCGTACGAGAACTGCGAGAACCGATCTAAGCCGTCAAATTCCCCCTCCTTTAATGTCATTGCCCACCTATGAATTCTTCACATTCACCCTGCCATGCTTGATCCACTCCACTCTCTCTATCCATGAACTTCTCATATCCAAGGAACGGCTGAGATTGGTTCTCGTACAAAAAACGGTTCTCGTTTGAACACTCCCCTATATATATATATATATATATATATATATATATATATATATATATATATATATATATATATATATATATATATATAGGCTGCGGTTCAAACGAGAACCGTTCTTCGTACGAGAACTGCGAGAACTAATATGGACCAATCATTTAATTCCATGTCTTTTTTATTTAATTTTAAATTAAAAGGGCAAAGTAGTCCATATAATTTATTTGTCTTCTACAGCCTACCCTACGATTGCATCTGAGAGCCTCTTTGTACTATCCTAGAGAGAAACTTGAAGCTCCTCTGCACCATCAATCACACTCTAATCTTTTTATTTATCATACCCCATTTTGATACTCTTGGTATCTAATCAACACTCCATCCCTGCAATTGCAAAATCAAGACTCTATCTCCATCATGAACACCAAATCCAAGTACCGTTTCACATTTTTCCAATCACAATCAATCATTCCTTGCTCTGCTTTTAAATTTTTTAATCCTCTATGTTCTTCTTCTGGTTCAATCTTGTAGCCTAGAATCATAGATAATCACCATTGATGTTCTTAAAGCTAATGATCTTCTTCGTAACAGCACCCACTTGCACACAAAACCCACTTCACCATCACCCACTTGCACCGTCACTTTCATATTTCCCCTCTTGAGATCCAAATTCCAAAATCGCTCACACATCTGCTCAAGCCTTCAAATCACCGGCATCGTCTCACTTCCGACCAGATATCATGTTCAACAAACGCCGGATTCGTCTCACTTCCGACCAAAGTGTTCTAGATAACCACCTCTTTGCCGTCAACACCCGTGGAATCAAAAGTTTTCCGATCATAATTTACTCCTCAGATCTGAATGCAGTGGCGGCCATCACCCGCTACCACCGACAACTATAGGTCACAATCATTTTCGGTGACTAACACTGTACTTTTTTCTGCATTTCTGGCGACCACCATGTCAAATACAAGATCTGGAACTCCTATGAGTTGAACACTTACAACTGCAAAGAGTCTTCTTATGGTGATGCTAGGTCAGATTTATGATGTCCATAAAGCGCGCATGGTATATTATCAAATTTAAGATTTTCCCAGTTGAGTGATGAAAATCTTCCATCAAAAAGAAAAGAAAAAAGAATAGTTTGAATTTAATATTCATTTATCATTCTTTAAATTACGGATGCCTTTATGCTTTTATCTATAATTATTTGAGTTTTTTTTCCAGTTGACGTTTTCAAAGTTTATGAAACTTTATTTGTTTGTTATGTTAGCTTTCGATTTGCAAATTAAATCGGACTAACAAATATTATTTAGTTATTTTAATTGAATAGTATTTAGAAAAAAATATTTGCACATATGCAAATATTTGTATTTGTGCAAATATTTGCATATTTGAACTTGTGCAAAAAATATATTTGCATATTTGCACTTGTGCAAAAATATATATACATGTGAAAAAAATGTTTGCACATGTGCAAAAATATTTGCACTTGTGCAAAAACATTTGCGCTTGTGCAAATATTTTCATATTTGCACATGTGCAAATGTGGAACTGTAGTGAAACTAAAAAACCCAGCAAACACATAAAAAAGTTTTGAATAAATATAACAAGATCGGTCACAAATTAAAGAGCATAATTTTCTCGTTAATAATTGCTATATATAAGACCGATCTTGCTATATTTTTTTGGAAAAAAAATTCATGATTGTTGGGGTTTTTTTTCAGTACATCTCGAAAGTTGCACTATTGCAAATTTTGCACAAGTGCAAATTTTGCACATGTGCATATCTACACCTATGTTGAAAAAACCAGGTAAATATGTGCAAAAATTGCATTTGTGCAAAATTTGCACTATTGCAAATTTCGAGCTGTAAAGAAAAAAAAACCAAGCAAAATTTGCACTTGTGCAAAATTTGAGCTGTACAGAAAAAAAACCCAGCAAACACAAAAAAAAAATTTTTTTGAAAAAATATATCAAGACCGGTCTCAAATTAAAGAGCATAATTTTCTCGTTAATTTGGTATAATTTTCGTAATTTAACACTTTTCCGTTTGATGTATATATTAGTTTAAAAAATACGGGGGTAATGTAAAAATGTCCAAACTACCCTTAATTAATTAAGGAAAAGTTTGATAAGTTTAAGGTTATCTATTAACAATACTTTAATCTCAACCCTCCATCTCTTTGATCAATGGCTATAATTGGTTCTCGCAGTTCTCGTACGAAAAACGGTTCTCGTTTGAACCGTCCTATATATATATATATATATATAGTGGGAGGTTCAAATGAGAACCTTAAATAAATTGAGAATGGGAGACTCAATCCTAGCCGTCAAATTCCTCCTCTTTCAATGTCATTGTCCACCAATGAATTCCTCACATGCACCATGCCACACTAGATCCCCTCATGCTCTCTATCCATGAACTCGACTTACAAAATGAACGGCCGAGATTTAGTCTCCCGTTCTTATTTAATTTCTCATTCTCATTTCAACCTTATATATATATATAGAAAATGGATTAACAAAGACCCCCCTTAAACAAAGTGTTGGAGATAAACAAGCGGTAGATTGAAGGATTGCAATATGTAACTATGATAGGTTGAGGGTCTTGTGTTTATTGTCTTGTAGCGCTCCAGTAACCTAAGGCATTGATCAGCATCTTGAGGGTCTTGTGCTTATTGTCTTGGCTGAGAAGAAAGTTTCTTTACCACTGTAAATATGATTTATTGCACAGGGTTATAGCACGTCATCTAGGTCAACCCCAATTGGGTGTTGGACCTATTGAACACAGAGGACTGCCTCCCTCGTCCTCGACTCCTTTTCGTGCACAATTTGATATGCCGCGGATCTCCGCTTATCTTGAACAACACAAAGTCACCATTGATGCACTGAGCTTGTTGGCTCAACAAGTCTCCTCAACTTCCATAGGTGGTACCTCTCAAGGTGCCATTCGAGGATTGGAAGGAAATCCTGCTGGAGCCTACATCCATGCTGCTCCAGTTGGTGGTTCTGCCTCTGTGGCAGGTACCTCAACCGGTAATCTGAGTGATTCCGGGTTTGTTACACGTGCAGATCTTCAACTTGCTATTCAACAAGCCGTGTCCCCAATCCGCCAACAACTGCAGGAGACAAATTCAAAGTTGGATCGGATCGAAGAGGCTTCCAAGGCACAATCTGAGCAGCTCACTCGTATTGAAAATCTTCTTGCAGCTCGCCCTCCAGCAACAGCGCCTCAACCTCAAGCTGATGTCACTTCTCTCTCAGTGGATGCTCTGATACCACTTGTTAGGAATAAACAAGCGGTAGAATGAAGGATTGCTAAGATAACTATGAAGAGATAGAGAGAGAATCTCGTTTCACCTTACAAAACACATAGTTAAGCCTTACATTGTGAGGCAATCCTTAGCATACACTTACACTAGTCATATGCTTATATACCCAAAGGGTATATTTACAATAAGCACCCTCAACTATTGTTGAACTCCTATTCTATTACAATAATACAGTTCTAACAATGAGAATTTTGTGTGTGCAATAGGAGGGGTTAATCCCCGGTATGTCAGCAGTTTTCCAGGAGGTCGCCCCTTTGTGGGCCTTGAGAACACGGATCAGACTCTCTTTCTCATTCTTAGAAAGGGCGCCGAAGAAATGATGACAGGAAGAGAAGTCTCTCCTTGCACATAAGCATACTCCAGGTGGGTAAGTAGAGCTTTAATTTCAAGAGTAGGAGGCTCCTCGAGAGAGGTTTTGATCCGGATCTTCTCAATGGGAGAGATTTGCTCGAATGCTCCATCGTTCGTTTGGATATATACGGCGTCAGCATGTAGGATTTCTTGGAGCTCTCGCATCATGGCATCGGGGTTAATGGCCTCAGTACCATTACCCAGCAAGGTTTCCTCAGGGATGTCAGCCATGATAAAGTTCTCCATTTCAGCATTGTGGCAGTGATCGATAGTATCCATGAAGTAGCGTGAGTCATCATCAGCAGTGTGTGCATGTGACATGGCTTTGTCTATAGAAAAAGCGACCCGATCATCAGTTATGCCTAGATTAAATTGTTTCTTGGAGATATGGACCATGGCATCTGTAGTGTTAAGGAATGGCCTACCTAAGATCAAAGGCACATGACTATCCACTTTCACCTCTAAGATGACAAAGTCAACAGGGAAGACAAATTTGTCCACTTTAACAGGGACATTTTCAGCTATGCCTATAGGATATTTTAAACTACGATCAGCAAGATGCAAGCACATCTTGGTTTGCTTAAGTTCCCCTAAGTCTAGTTTAGCATACAAAGAAGATGGAATCAAATTAATGCTAGCTTCTAAGTCTGTCAAAGCATGATAAACAGTATCAGAACTTAAAAAGCAAGGGGTAGTGAAACTCCGTGAATCTCCTAGTTTAGGAGGCATGGCTGTGGTTTGCAAGATAGCTGAGCACTGCTCCCCCAGCGGTAATGTAGTCCCCTCCTCCAGTTTCTCCCGATTAGACACTAAATCTTTCAAAAATTTCCCATAATTGGGTATACCTGCAATCACATCAACAAGAGGCACGTTAATCCTAATCTGTTTAAGCAAATCGACAAACTTACCATACTTCTCCTTCATGCGCTCCTTTCGGAGACGGCCAGGAAATGGCAGTATCGGCTGGTACTCCCTCAAAGGAGGTTGTGTGGCCTTCTTCTTGCTGCTGGACTCTGCTGCAACAGTCTCCTCTTCCTTTTGCTTTTCCACCGGCGGAGTCTCGATATCGTCATCCGACGAATCATCCTGCACAGTAGGAGGTGAAAAATCATCACTAGCATCGATATTATTACCAACGGATTTATCTGAGTGAGTTACGATCGCTTGCACGTGCTCGTTCCACAGTTTATCAGCATTCGGGTTTTGTTGGGTATTGCTCGGCAGCGATCCATTTTGTCAGCTCGCTACGATCTCCGCCAACCTCCCCATGTTGCGCTCTACATTCTGAATGGAAGCTTGCTGATTTCTCTGAATCTGCTCGTTCATGCTCTGATTCTCTTGAACGGTATTCTTCAAAGCTTCCACCGACTGAGCGGTTGTGATCATGAAACTCTTTAGGAGGTCATCCATGCTGGGACTCGACCCTCCTTACGACTGAGTCGGTTGAAGATGAGGTTGAGGTTGAGGTTGGGGTCGAGGGGGAAATGCATTATACCCCGGTGGAGGGTTTTGTCTCTGGAAGTTACCTCGGTTCCCTTGCCAGTTCGATCCACCTCTCTCGTAGTTACCTCCGGATCTCTGATTAAGGCAGTTGACATCTTCAGGTTGATTCATCGGGCGATCCTCACAGTCTTTGGTGAGGTAGGGACCCCCCCACAAGATGCACATCCTACCTGCATGGCGTACATATATTCGATCAATGTGTCAACTGTACGCTCCAAAGATTTCGGGTTGTTCACTAAGGATGCGACAGTGTCTCGGCTACTGTCGTATTCTACTGCAGAAATCGTCCTTCAAGATGACTTCCTCTCAACATTCCACCCCTGCTTATGGATAGCGATATCCTTAAGCAGTGTGTACGCTTCTCTCGGGCTTTTGTATTGGAGGATTCCACCACAAGTCGAGTCGATCTTCTCTCTGATGTCGGCATCCATTCCACGGTAGAATGTCTGAACTTGATCACTTTTGTTGAGCCTGTGATTTGGACACTCTCGTAGCATCTTTTTGAAACAGTTCCAAGCATCATTAAAAGATTCTGCAGACTTATGAGAGAAGTTGAGAATATCGGCTTTCATCCTTTCCTCTTTAGCTGGAGGAAAGAAGTGGTTGATGAAAAGATTTTTCATGGCATTCCAGGTTGTAATGGAACCTGGTGCTAAAGACTCAAGCCATTCTTGAGCTTCCCCAATCAGTGTAAATGGGAAGACTCTCAGGCGAACAGCATCAAAGGTAGCACCTCTGATTTTGAACAACTCACAGATGGCGAGGAAAGACTGGATATGACGGTTCGGGTCATGATTAATCCTCCCATCAAATTTTAACTCACGAGCCATGCTGACGAATTGTCCTTTGATCTCGAATCTGGGATCAGTGATCTTAGGAACACGAATAGCAGGCTCCGGCGCTGGCGGTGCAGTCTCTCGGGCGGACCACATCGGTGTATCATCCTTGTTCGCTATTGGTGACGGTGGCTCCTCGTACTCCTCCTCATAACTGGATGTGTCACGATTCTCCTTCGTGGTTGCAGATTTGAGCGCACGAAGACGACGATGAAATTCTTGCTCGGGTTCTTGAAACGGGATTTTCAAGAATGGTGAGGAACTACGGGTCATAAACTAGCACGACCAAAAGTGGAAAGAAAAAGCAGCACCTAAGTATTAACTCTAAACTAAAGGAAAGACAAGAACTACGCAACTAAAAAGCAAGAAGGAAATAAAATTTAAACTAAGAAAACAGTAACTTACCACAGGTAAACCTCGAATAAGGATCAAATAACTAGAAATTCCAAAATTGCACAATCGGTCACCGTTTCCCGGCAACGACACCAAAAACTTGATACGCGAATATCAGTCTTAAATTTTAACACTAATCTAACCTAATTTGACTGACACACTAACGGGAAAGCGCACCCGATCGTATAGCAGTAAACATGGCAAGACCAGGATCGTATCCTCATGGAACGGGAATTGAAAGTACTATAAAAAAATAAAATAATTAAACTAAAATGCTTAAAATTAAATTTGGGGTTTTTGAAAAGTAACAGCTAACCGATGTCAAGGTATTGAGAGATTTGATTTAAAGCAGTAAATATGAAAACAATTTTTGAGAATTCGAAATTAGATGACAAAGTTGTATGTACCAATGAATCACTCCCCCTAGGTTCAATTTGTATTAAGCACAGTTAATATGATAAGTTTCTAAGGACGTTCGAACCAACACCCATCAGTCCTACTAATCTGATTATGACTTAATATTTCCAAAACGCACTTAACTCTCGTTGTATGTTGAATCAGACTCAAACTTTTATCTATGATATTATTAAGTAATCTTAACCCTCATATCTCAGAAAATATATCTATCATATTGCATGCAAACGTCATATCCCAAATCAAGCAAACAATAATCAAGAAAGAAAATACACATGCAAGTCATTATCTCAGAGCATGCACAAACTGTATCTAGCAGATTACTCAATAAAAATTAAGATAAAAAACTCAAGGATTGTGATTAAGCATAAACAAAACATATCATAAAATATAAAATCTAAACATAAAAGGTTTAGCCCATAATCATATCAATGATCAAACATAAATCAAGAATTAAATTACATGTATAAAGCTTACAAATAATAAACTCAATAAATGAAGAAATCGATTTAATCTGGTGCTCCTCTCTGCCGTAGTACAATCACTGCCTCAAGAAATTTTCAGGAAGAATTATGAAATTATGATGTGCGGCTACCGTAGGTTTATTTTCTTGTGATGAGATCCCTTTTCGAAATTTAAATACATCCCATCAGTTCCTTGTGCCGTACGTAGCTTTAAAAAGATTTTGCAATTGGCTCTGGGCCTGGGCCTGTAAGCCCACATTATGCCGTAATCCCGTATGCCTCAATTCAAATTAATGTTGGTGGAATTAATTAAATGGTGGTGCATGACTGCATGACATGAGAATTTAGCTTGCTCGACGTGGCATCCCTTAAATTAATGTTGGTTGATAATTAAATTGGGAAGTGCACGTCGTCGTCTAGTAAAAGAGGTAAAAGCCCATGCAATTATTTCTTTTTCTTTTACTTCTGTTCTCGGCCCATATGCAGCAGATTCACAGCAAGACATGCACATTCACCGAATAATACTATATCCAAATATAGTATTATCCGGTTCGGATATTTTGGCGAAAAAAACCGGTTACGAAAAAAACCGGTTTAATATTAAACGGTTCGTAGTATAGTTTAGTATATCCGGTCTAACCGGATTGGTTATAGTATTAACCAGTTATTTTTTTATCCGGTTTTTAATGTGTGTAAAAAATCCGGTCCGTTTGTCACACGTAGAGGTGTACATAAAAAATCCAGCTTGTGAACTTCTTAGAGGTTTATTCCTCACACAAATCTAAAATAATGGCGGTGGAGGAGGGATGGCGTCGGTACGTTTACAGGTGCGACGAAGACAGGAGAGAGAGAGAGAGGGAGAGGAAAACCGACAGGGTGGTGCTTAGACGGCGATGGTGAGCGGAGTAACGGCGGTGGTGAGCGGAGTAACGGCGGTCGGGGAGATGGTAGTGGTGTACACGGCGGTGGTGAGCGGAGTACCTTCAAGGTTTCAGGTGGTTTTCTTTGAGAAGAGAGAATAATTGGAGAGGAGGTTGTGAACATCAGATGTGTTTTGAAAGAGGTGTGAAAGAGAGTGGGTTTGAAAGATGGAGGTAGATGTAGGTAATTATTATAGTCTATAGGTTTTGTGGGAGAAAGAGAAAGGGGTACATAGGAAATGATATAAGTTCTGATGGAGTATTGGAATGGACATGACAAGTATTGGAAGAAGGAATGGACAAATGTAAAGAATTATTTAAATAATGCAACTCGGTTTTTTCTAACGGATTATAACCAGTTTTTTTACCGGGTGTTTTGTAACCGGTTTATTATCCGGTATAAAATCCGGTTCACGCAAAAACCTACCAACCGGTTATAAAAAAACCGGACCGGATAAAAAAACCGGTTTCCCCAAAAACCGGTTTCGGATATTATTTGCACGAAATCGGATATTCGGATTTTTTGTGCACCTCTATTCACAGACTCATTAGATATCACAAACATAATATCATTGTGGTCCATTTTGTCACACGTAGAGGTGTACATAAAAAATCCAGCTTGTGAACTTCTTAAAGGTTTCTTCCTCACACAAATCAAAATAATGGCGGTGGAGGAGGGATGGCGTCGGTACGTTTACAGGTGCGACAAAGACAGGAGAGAGAGAGAGAGGGAGAGGAAAACCGACAGGGTGTGGAGGGTTTTGAACCTGACCAAACCACCATATGACTCAAACTGGTCAATCCTGGGTTTGATTCTACGGGTTCAATCCTAAAAGCGGAACTGGATTGAACACAACCCTCTAAACCCCAAAAGGGTTAGGATCTTTAAAACTTTAAATGATCAACATAGTTTCTTAACAAAACAATCCATAGAAAAGGTTACAAGAAATATACCTGATCAGACTTGGGATTGCTAAAGTAGTCCACCGCTACTGTACCTCCGATTGAACTGGCTGCTAGACCACTCCTGGATCACCAAAGCTTCAACACTCAAAGTCGAGAGAGTGTGTGTGTGTCCACTTGCGTCGATCAACAAAACCGCAAACAAACTTTGTGTTGTTTGCTTAGCGATCGTCGAAGAGAGAGAGAGAGATCGAGAGATCAAATGCGACGAGAGGGAGAGAGCAAACCGAGATCAAGAGTGAGAGAGTTCTTGGTGGCTAGGTTTAATCCTTGTCACATGTATCTAATCCTTAAGGCTTAAGGATATTATATAGGGAATAACTTGGACCTAAGCCCGTTTAATTAAAAGCCCGCTAGTTTTAATTAAACTTTCATCTCTTCTCATATTGACCCCCTGGATTTTACTAGTTAATTAATTAGCTATTAATTAACTTAGTCCATTAAATATTAAAGACTTAATATTTAATTCTCCTTAAATAATAAATAACTATTTATTATTTATTTCTCTCAATAATTAATACTAACTGATTAATTATTTACTCTTTCTCTTTAATAATTAATCTAACTGATTAATTATTTTCACACAGATTTATGGTGAAATCCAACTGTTCTGAATTGGGTGTGTAGCAGTGTGACCCTTTAGTCTCTTATAACATTGGATACAATATGCCCGTTAATTATCTCTGCACATAATCCAACAGACTCCCACTTGTGCAAGATAAGTAACAGTTACTGCACATTGTTAGCCTAAGGAGGTCCCTAGCCAGACACTTAGGTTAACCAGGTTATAAGAACTCTTATACCCCAAAGTAACTTGTGATAAAACTTCATAAACAACCTGCTTAGAAGTGTCATGTTATAAACTAACTGTTTATAAACTAAACTATCATAAACTCCCTGTTTATGAATGGGTACGTTTTTATATATACATACTTGCATATATATAGGTTTGTCCCTTGCAGCGCGATATTTCAATTTTGAGCATGAGAATGGAAAAAGGTCAACTCAGAGACTCAAGAATTTGTTCATGACATACTTGATTTCAAAACTGCGTGATAAACGACAAAGAACAGATCAGTTCGTTTGGGCACGGCCGTGCACGTACCAATTTCTCTTATCAGTCAAGGGGCCCGGAAATATCTCTTCTAAAAAGAAGGTGCAATTACCATCTTGCATATTTGCATTTGGAAATACGGCTCCCACTGAATCTAGACACACCCCTTATGACCACCCTGTTACGGCGTGGCGTTAGAGCTAGCTAAGAAGACAGTAGTTACCGCATCCCAAACCAAATACCTCAGGCTTAAGGATAACCTATGTGATTAATACTTTTGACATGAAACCACGAAGTATTATTAACAGTGGGTCAATCCAATATTCGTTAACCTAACGAATATCCATCAATTTTGGTCCGCAAAAACCTTTTGCAGCTATATTCGACAAACTTTCGAATCTACCCCAAAATTACGATGACTTTATAGCCCTATCATAGTTCCCACCACGATAAGTAGTCACGGATGATATTTTGAATAAACCTAGTTTATTCCTGAATAAACCAAAACATACAAAATTGTGAACAACAATTAAACTAATCTATACACCCTCTCATATTCCTCCCTGGAATAAAGGTGCATGATTTCTACCATTTCATTGACTCGATTCACGGTGTCTATTTGAATTACTTATTATTTTGCATTGTAACTTATCACAGATTACAAAGAAAAGTAATATGATTATAAACCTAAAACACAATACTAGTACCCTGAAGTACTCTTTCTTGGTTTCACTAGAAATCGTTCTTGCAACCTAAGAACAATTCTAGATTTACTTATTTCATAAAATTCCTTAAACTTGGAGAAAACTGGAAAATAACTCCTTAGTTTCTGATTTTATAAAATAACTTTCTTGTAATTTAAAACTTTTATTACATTTGTAGATTAATTAAATCTTACTAGATTTATCCATTTGAAACGATAAGACTTTCTTACACCTACTTGTAAGAACCTTGAAATTAGATTCCCTGTGTATGCAAACACTAATCTAATATCATTACTAAGAATGTTAAAGAACATCCTATTTTATCATTTCTAACGTTAATCAACCAACAATATTTAATTAAGCTGACTTACTGAACATTTTAGAACGTATATAATTTCAGGTCATAACTTGACTCGAAATCTTGCAATGATATCTTTATTGAGTACCTCCCAATAAATCATGCATTCCACGGATTAGTTCTTTCTCAAGAACTTACTGTTTTAGATAACCATTAAAAATATCCGATAATTATATACTCTAAAAGTTCAAACTTGTATTTATCACACTGGTTAAGAAACAACCTTCTGATAAATACATTAGTCAGGTGCTCCCACTATCTTTTATGAAAAAGTGCATTCTTTAAAACATCCTTTTAGACCTTAGTCAAAACTTGACTACCATGCCTAAAACTTGTGTTCCAAACACATGTTTTATAACTTAGTTTTTGTAAGAAATTTGTTTTATGAAACCAAGAACTTGGATCTTCATATATCCATCTTTCTAATTACAGAAAATGGTTTCATTAAACTTGCCATGAGTGCAAAACACTTGTGAAGGCATTTCAAATTTCTTTCCAAAACATTTAGTATAAAACCCCTTGATTACCATAATCATTTTTATACTTCCTTAAATGTTTTATCAAAAACTATTTTCACTTAGAAATAATAACTATCATTTCTATTTAGTTCAAGACTTTGAACATTCACTTTTCATAAATAACTTAAAACACTTTGTTAAATTAGAAAAACTTTCTAATTTTATAAACAATACTTGTTTATTTAAGTGTTTGAAAAAGTGGAGCCATCATTTATATAACTACAACAAATCATAGCATAAGATTATTATGAATCACCAATCAAGTCAGACTTGACTTATTGGCACTCTTTCAGTCACAACTGGGCTAATCATGATTCATAAAGTAAGAATATGTGCACGGATATATAACCAAAAATTAGATTTCCATAAACTCAAAAATATCCATAAAACAACAATATAAAAATTGCTTAAATAAACTTAAGAGTTTAATAAGCTAGGAAATATAAATATTAATGATATCCGCATGCTACACGTGTGATCTTCTCATGCTGGGCCGCATCACTTTCCATCTCCTCCTGCAATAAACGATTGCAAGATGTTAGAATACTCGTAAAAACCTTTACAAGTGGAAAGTGACAAAGAAGCTACACGATACCTGAGGTGCCAGCCTTGCCACCTGCCTCGTGACCCTTCAGGCAATCTCTTTTCCAGTGCCCGACCTCGCCGCACTTAAAGCACCGATTCTCGGCTTTAGCTTTGTTCGGCTTTGGCTTCTTGCCCTTGTTGTCGTTATTATCCCTGGGTGCACTCTGGCTGGGCTAGGCCTTGCCCTTTCCCTTTCCGTGACGCCCCTTCCTCTTCTTATGCCCGCCATCACCCATCATGAGAACGTCCTTAGACTTGGTCCCGATACTCTGCTCAGCAGTCTTGAGCATTGAGTGCAACTCAGCCACGAATTTCTCCATGTTGTTCATGTTGTAGTTGACTATAAAAGGCTTATAGTCATCCGACAACGAGTTGAGTATCGTATCCGTTGCTAGCTGTAACGGAACTGGGTGCCCAAGTCTCTCTAGGTTGTCCATGTAACCTTTCATTTTCATGACGTGGTTACTGACCGAGGTCCCCTTAGCCATCTTGCACTAGTTAAATGCCCTGGTGGCATCATAACGCTCAGTGCGAGCTTGCTCCAGGAACATGTCCCTCAACTAGTGGATCATGTCATAGGCAGGAGTCTCCATCATGCTCGACTGCAACTCTGGACTCATAGTTGCGAGCATGAGGCAGCTAACGTCCAGGGCGTCATTGGAGCGCTTCTGAAAAGCCTCCCTGACCTCTGCCCTAGCGTTGTTGGCAGGGGGATTTCCTAGAGGTTGTTCTATGACATACCACTTTCTCTCGTGCCTAAGCACGATCCGGAGATTTCTCTCCCACGTGAGAAAGTTAGGACCGACAAGCTTGTCCTTCTCAAGAATGGAGCGGAGAGAGAGATTATTGGTACTAGTAACGTTGGTTGCCATCTACAAATTAAAACCCGGTTTAATTAGTAATTGCAAATAAACTTTCTAATCATATATCATCAAACCCATAAATAATATATATTAGACCTAGGACCCATATTTCACATATTTGACGCAAGGTTTGGGCACTTCCCGCCAAGTCATGCTATTTCTGGTAGGTAACACCCTGTACCAATCGTACCCAACTGATACGACTCCTAGAACCTCGTAGAGCACTTAGACTCAGTCTAGTATGTTTAACTATGCTCTAGTGCTTTTTGGGTCGGGACTCCCGATTATCACCAAAATAGATCGCACCACCTAAGACAACATGAATTCCGGCCGGGACTCCCGATTATCGCAGAACCTTTCATGCCCCTTCCCGCAATGGTTTGAACCCGGATGCCCAAGGTTTGGGCACTTCCGACACCCGAGTACCGTTTAACAGTTAGGGTGTACTATTAGGTGGGTAGCACACTGATCTAAGATTTTTCTTGGGTTTTAATTAAGTTCGATAAAAAACTTAATTTTCCAGTTTTTGAAAAACCATTTTAAATCTAACTATTTTAAAAAATACGTTTTATATGTGTACCTAAACTAGGTGCACAAAACGGCCTTTATAAGTTCCAAACTTATAATCTTGACAAAACTTTAAATTTATAAAATTTAACTAACACGATTAGCAACATGTAGTCGTATTCTTATTTGTCATAAAGCGCGTGGTTTTTCACTGTTTAATAACAGCTTGTTATTAAAACCTTTTATTATTAACCATCATATAAGTGTCGCAAGAATATATGATAAACAGTAAATAAAAGAAACACAATCACGCAGATAATAATAATAAGCAGATAAAGCTCTATAGTTTTGCCAACTAATCCTAAGGTCAAGCCTAAGGACAAAGTGACTTGGATTCGTCTTTCTTGATTCGTTGCTCCCAATAGCCTTGACACCTCCCCGAAGCGTCCGTGCTTCGCGTATAGAACACCATTTTCTTGATTGCCTTCTTCGAGTCCATTTTGGTGGAGGGATTAAACTATCACTAGTATATTACAAATACAATATTGAATGGGGCTGTAAATGGCACGCAGGCCTCCCCGAACCAGTACAATATTACAATTAAGGAAGGGGTTGTAATTGGCACGCATGCCTTCCCAAAACCAAAATAAAAGAAGAAAAGAAAAAACGAGTCCTAAGTCGGCAAAACTATAGCTATATGAATCACAACCACACAATTTATATATAAGCACTATATATATAAAAGTCAACCACGCAGTTATAATAAATAAACAGAAACTGTGCTGTTAAGCACACAACCTGATTTGTCTAAACTATTCTCATTTATCCTTTTGATTAATACCTATTAACCAAAATGAGAGTTATGATCTTCTAATTTATTTGACCAATATAATTTCTCAATAATCCTTTGAAAAACTTGGCCTTAATCAAAACTTGAATGAAAGCATCTACGTCGAGTTCTTTTACCAGTTTAAAAAAAAAAACATAAAACCGACAACTTTTGGTCAATTAAAATATCTTGTTCAATTCTCCATCTTATTATATAAACTTTATCCTTTTAGACTTTATTCAAAAATGACTAAACTAGTCATAATAAATAAAAGTCTAAACTAATATATATATTTTAACTAAACTAATTAAAATATATATAACACTAGTTTATATAATACCTTATTAATTTTATAACTTAAAATTAATAATCCTTTTGTATCAATCCGGAAAAACAATCTTGGGTCAACATCTCTCGTCAACCCGAGAAAACTTACCAAGCTGAGACCCTCTTGGGTCGAAGACCTACTGGACCAAAATCACCTGGGCCGTAAGCCCTATTTGACCGAGATCCTCACTGGGCCGAGGACCTCACTGGGCCGAGGCCCACTGGCCCTTAGCGCCGCTAACCCTTGCCGCGAACCCCAACTGGGCCGCAGGCTACATGGGCCGTGGTGTTCTGGGCCGTAGCCCACCACGCTTACGCTGGCCTTAGCGCCGCTAGCCATCTGGGCCTTAGCCCTTAGGCCGTAGCCTACTAGGCCTTAGCGCCGCTAACAGGCACCACCCGAACACGGTGATGATCTCAGTTTCCGTTTTTTCCGATTATTTTAAATCCTTTTTAACTTATTAAAACTAACTGTTTTAATATACTGATTAATTACTGGATTTAATTCAAAAACCAAAACCTATTAATTATTAATTTTAGCAAAAACTTGTTTTATTAATAACTAATTATCTTAACCCTTTTAAACAAAGGTTTAAAAATTCCTGGTTAAGATAAAGTTTCATATAAAAGGTTTATCCCTTTTAACCGTTTAAACACAAACCTGGTTTAAACTTTAACTAGTTAAAATCAAACCTTTTACTATCTGGATAAAAACAGAAAACTTGTTTTTATCCCTTATGGTTTTCGAAAACTTGTGGAGAAAGAAACAAGATGAAGAAGATTATATAACTATTAAACAAACCAACAATGGATTAACTAGGTTTAATTAATTAAAACAAACTGTTTAATTTATCTTAATCCAAAACTTATTTTTATCCAAAAATCACAATCCTTTTTAACCGTTTAAGCTAACTGTTTAAACTTTCTGATTAATAGGATTAAACTTCTTAAAACTGGATAACAAAAACAAACTGTTTTGTTGCCCTTGGTGATTTTCAAACATATCTAGAGCAAGTAAGAGATCAAGAATCAAACCTTAATAAAAAAAAACAGATAAAAACTAGAAACTATGGATCATAGAGCCGAGGCTCTGATACCACTGGAGGGTTTTGAACCTGACCAAACCACCATATGACTCAAACTGGTCAATCCTGGGTTTGATTCCATTGGTTCAATCCTAAAAGCGGAATTGGATTGAACACAACCCTCTAAACCCCAAAAGGGTTAGGATCTTTAAAACTTTAAATGATCAACATAGTTTCTTAACAAAATAATCCATATAAAAGGTTACAAGAAATATACCTGATCAGACTTGGGATTGCTAAAGTAGTCCACCGCTACTGCACCTCCGATTGAACTGGCTGCTAGACCACTCCTGGATCACCAAAGCTTCAACACTCAAAGTCGAGAGTGTGTGTGTGTCCCCACTTGCGTCGATCAACAAAACCGCAAACAAACTTTGTGTTGTTATCTTAGCGATCGTCGAAGAGAGAGAGAGAGAGATCGAGAGATCGAATGCGACGAGAAGGAGAGAGCAAACCGAGATTAAGAGTGAGAGAGTTCTTGGTGTCTAGGTTTAATCCTTGTCACATGTATCTAACCCTTAAGGCTTAAGGATATTATATAGGGATTAACTTGGACCTAAGCCCGTTTAATTAAAGTTTAATTAAAAGCCCGCTAGTTTTAATTAAACTTTCATCTCTTCTCATATTGACCCCTGGACTTTACTAGTTAATGAATTAGCTATTAATTAACTTAGTCCGTTAAATATTAAGGACTTAATATTTAATTCTCCTTAAATAATAAATAACTATTTATTATTTATTTCCTTTCTAATAATTAATCCAGACTGATTAATTATTTATTTCTCTCAATAATTATTACTAACTGATTAATTATTTACTCTTTCTCTTTAATAATTAATCTAACTGATTAATTATTTGCACACAGATTTATGGTGAAATTCAACTGTTCTGAATTGGGTGTGTAGCAGTGTGACCCTTTAGTCTCTTATAACATTGGATACAATATGCCCGTTAATTATCTCTGCACATAATCCAACAGGGTGGTGCTTAGACGGCGGTGGTGAGCGGAATAACGGCGGTGGTGAGCGGAGTAACGACGGTCGGGGAGATGGTAGCGGTGTAAACGACGGTGGTGAGCGGAGTACCTTCAAGGTTTCAGGTGGTTTTCTTTGAGAAGAGAGAATAATTGGAGAGGAGGTTGTGAACATCAGATGTGTTTTGAAAGAGGTGTGAAAGAGAGTGGGTTTGAAAGATGGAGGTAGATGTAGGTAATTATTATAGTCTATAGGTTTTGTGGGAGAAAGAGAAAGGGGTACATAGGAAATGATATAAGTTCTGATGGAGTATTGGAATGGACATGACAAGTATTGGAAGAAGGAATGGACAAATGTAATGAATTATTTAAATAATGCTACTCGGTTTTTTCTAACGGATTATAACCAGTTTTTTAACCGGGTGTTTTGTAACCGGTTTATTATCCGGTATAAAATCCGGTTCACGCAAAAACCTACCAACCGGTTATAAAAAAACCGGACCGGATAAAAAAACCGGTTTCCCCAAAAACCGGTTTCGGATATTATTTGCGCGAAATCGGATATTCGGATTTTTTGTGTACCTCTATTCACAGACTCATTAGATATCACAAACATAAGATCATTGTGGTCCATTTTGTCTAGTTTCCGTAGCTTTTTGAATCACCTCGTTTCGATTTCAAACGAGTGAAATATGCCCAAAACATTGAAGAGGTGTCCAAGCTGTCAATTTTTCTCTTTTTCTCTAATCTTCATCATTTATCATCAAATCCTCTATTTCTTCTTCCAAGAGTCCTAAAACATGGATTACAACAAATTAAGTAGATAATAAACCTAATTCATCAGAATAATGCAATCAAAGAATGAGATATCGTATGTAAATAACATGTATATTTTAGAAGATATCAGTTACCATGTATGAAAGACTTTTCATTTTTTCTTTATTTGTTTTAAAGACTTTCCATCTACACAGGATGCGTTTATGTTTAGCGATTATAATTAAGCATAATTTGTTTTGTTATTTTTTTACGTAGGATGCATTAATTTTTTTGTGATTATAAAGCTTGTACATTGTGCATAAAGATTTGGACTACTTAATTTTAAGCAGTCTTAAAATTTAAAGAGAAAGAAATGTAATTGGATTATATATTAGTAAAGATGAAGAAGATATAAATGTTTAAGATTGGAAATGAAGTAATATTTACTTCGAAGAATGTGAACCAACACTAAGGGTGCGTTTGGTAAAGAAAATGGAATTACAGTGAAAGGAAATTAGTCACGAGAATGAGAATTGAATCTTCTGTTAGCTGGCACAAAGATTTCAGCAGAGAAATGTAACCGAGAATCATTACTCTTGTTTGGTAGCACATATATTTTAACAGAGAATTGAACCGTACAACGCTTCAAGTCAAACATGCACAAAATTCAAGAGGTTCAATGTTATGATATGAACACACACACACACAAAACATCATCTCTTGAAGCCATACCTTACACCTTACATGTTTTTTAAATAATTCTTTTTTGTACAACGAAACGTGGATTTAAAATATGAATGAATACAGTGAAATGAGATATTTCTTATGCAATTGCTTACGTGAATGCAGCGCGGCTGCTGCTGTTTAACCTGTTATATAAGTACTCCATCACAACCATCCCTGAAATCATTACTTTATTACATCTCTCTTCAATTATCTACTCCACTACAAGCTTTTAACAATAGCGAAATCACCAGAAACAGAAACAGAGCACCCAATCAAGGCGTATGGTTATGCTTCTCATGACACTTCTGGAACACTTTCCCTTTTCACCTTCTCCAGAAGGTACGTATTTCTTCTTCTCTTATTCATAGTTATAAGTATCATCTAATTAATTGGACCATGTTCTTGAATCTTGATTATGATGGTGTGGTTTACTAATTTGCAGAAAAACAGGGGAGCAAGATGTAAGGTTTAAAGTTCTGTATTATGGAATCTGTCATTCAGATCTTCACTATGCCAAGAATGAAGTGGCAGGGGAGGTCGCCACCGCCGCTGGAGGAGGCGCGCAAGAGACAAAATCCGCTGGAGGAGGTGCGCAGGAGACCGACTGTAACACCAGGTTTCACGAGCTTAAAATCAGTAATAATTTAAACTTTTTAAATTATGTTTATCAAAAGCGTGCAGCGGAAACTAAACACTGATTATAAAATATAAAGTGTTTTTATCCGACTTGGCGATTAATAACATCAAAATCCAAGTTTCATAACGAACCGGTATTACCGTACAATAAACCGACCACCGGATCACAAGTAAATAAGCATAAGGTAGTGTTCCCAAAAAGTAATTATAACTACCGACAGGGACCCGCCTCACCAGGCTGCCTAATCTTTACCTGCGAAAAAGGTAAATCATGCACCGGTTAGCTACACTAGCTAGTGAGTACAAGTTACACATAAGTATCAACAAGCATGATATCATATCACAGGAAAAGCACAAAGGGCTATCCTATCACATCGCGGAGTGCCAACATGTCAGCAGGAGTCATATCTCGCAGGGTTGCAAGTCCCGCTCAACGACTCCAACTGGGAATCAGCAACACCCAATCCACACTGGTGGGGGAAGCGAAGAGCAGTCTACTCAACGCGCTACGGAGCCACCTGGGCTCAATTCGGATCTTGATCATAAACCAAGACCCTGAGGTTGTCAAGGAACGGCGGTCATGCAGAACCTGAGACACGGCGTGCACCACCGAGCCACCGTTGATCCCGAATAACCGGCCATCTAGGCCCTTAAAGGATACAGCCGCATTCCGTTGCTGACCTCAATCGTGTCGGGAACTATAAACAGTTCCCCGATTGTCCGGACATAAACACATAAACAAATAGAAGATCCAATCAGGATCCAGTTGCATGCATGCATAATATCAGGTCAAGTTCAACTCATACTGGATAAATATAACATACAAATACGCTAAAACATAGCATACACATGATTCACGTTACATACCTTTAGTCACTGACAATATAACACTGTAGCATGGCATATCATGTTATAACATACCTGACACACACACATGTGGGAGCGCCAATTATACATTAAAATACACTGGGGTTAGCACTACTTACTGAGCCTCACGGGAAACGGGTACTCATCTTAAGGTCACAATAAGCTAACACCACGATCTACGGCTTCCGGTCTCTCAGGAATACTTAACATGTCACACAACACTGGGTTATCGCTTAACACTTGACAACCTTCGTTTAAAATACACGTCACAATTCTAATATGACTAGACAGGGTCCTATGGCCGCAGAAGATATGGCCTACGGCCACAGAAGACTAAACAACCCTTCTACTGCCGTTGGGAACATCCCCTTACGGCCGCAGAGTCCCTTTTCTAATGAACTAGGTCCTACGGCCGCAGGGACTTCCCCTTACGCCCGCAGAAGCTGTTCTTTGGGTTCCTACAGCCGTAGGTTATGTACCCATGCTCGTAGGCTTCGTTCCTTTACCCGTAGGTGGTAAACCACATAAAACACTCTTCTACGGCCGCATGAACCACTTACTACGGCCACAGAAGGCTTAATTTCAATAATCCTGAAAAACACCCCCTACGGCCGCAGGAACATTTTATTACGCCAGCACGAACTAAATGTCCCCTACGGCTGCATGAACATTCCCCTACGGCCGCAGGAAGGTCCTGCACAGCAGACTTCGTCCCTGTTCGTAATTCAGACCTACAAGTCACGTTTTTGAAACCCAAATCGACTAAAACTCATTTTCAAACGTTCATACACTTTATTTGACATCAACCAAAACTTATGAACACATTTGACACAATAATTAACACTTAGAACACCATTTTGAACCCTCAAAATGGTCATCTCCTTCACAAGTTCAAAACTAGGTCTAATACAAAGAATACTTACAAAGATGAAGGTTTAATGACTCCAAGAACATATTCTAACACTTGATTCCAGCTACAATTTTTCCTTTTGCTACTGATTTCCTTGAGTTCTCTTTCAAAAGCACCAAGGTTTGAGAGTATGAAGTGTGTATGTGTATTCTAGCATGTACGTATGAGTGTGTTTGACTCAAAGGAGTCAAATAAGGGTGAATCGCCTTTGGGTGTATACTTATCACCAATGAAGTATTTTGTTCCCCTTTCCAACTTATAACTTGTCAAACGATAACTCGTTTCAACTAACGGGGATATCTACGAAATCATTACATGAAACCGTTTATCACTTTATCAATTTTACTTGCTAACCCTAACTTTTATAAAACACCTTATATATCCACTTTAACTAACTAAAACATAAATAACCACTAAAATATATATTTAAAGTCAAGGTACAACCACTTGAGCATGAAGTACAACCTGGTACTACTAGGCCCATTTTCAGGATGTTACACCGATGCCGTTTGCTTTCATCGCCGGCGTGAAGGAATCGCGAAGGAGGCGACGGGATGAAGGAATTGACGGCGTGAATGAGGGGACGATGGAGGTGCGTAGGTCGAAAAAGGGGAGGCGTCGATTGAAGAGGGCAGCAACTCTCCGTGTTTTTTATTTTATTTTCTAAAGAATTAACTTTTTAATTCTCTTTACCAAACACACCCTAACTTATTTAGATTTAAATCAATTCAAGTTTATGCTTACGCTTTATACTATACAAAACGTTTAGTATTAATAATTTTTTCAAACAACAAAAAATTTCACAAAGGAAAAAATCGAAAGTATGAAACACTATTCTAATTATTTAATTGAAAAGCTTAAATATTAAGTTTTGCAACTAACATTTCATAAATTGTTTTATTTAAAATAGAAAAAAAATAAACATGAGGAAAAAAACAAATAGAAAAAAAAGTTAAAGTTGAACTAAATCATGGCAATTAAATTTTATATTCTAATTACTCATGACGTTTCTTCGGTTTCTACATATAATTAACATTTCTATATGGATCCCATTTTTCTTTTTTCTCCCTCTCTATATATGCTCACATACATAACAAAATTTATATAGGTTAATATCTTTTATATCATTCTCTAGTAAAAGAAGATGGAAGCTCGAGATTTACTCCGGTTCACACCTCTATCCGTGTGCCCCCTGCACAAGAACTCTTTACCCCTACTCGTCAAACTACCACCACACACCACCACTGAAAACCGCTCAGTACTACAATTACAAGCGTCCGCCACTGCTCCAAAACGGGAAAAAGATTCAACAAAACGGGTAGTAATTACGGGTATGGGAATAGTCTCGGTGTTCGGAAACAACATTGACACATTCTACGACAGACTCTTAACCGGGGAGAGCGGAATCACGTTAATAGATAGATTCAATACTACGAATGTCCCATTAAAGTTTGCTGGCCAGATTCGAGACTTTCAGTCAAATGGGTATATTGATATAGAAAACGACCAAAAACTTGATTATTTTCCGTAGCTTTTTGAATCACCTCGTTTCGATATCACAAACATAAGAACATTGTGGTCCATTTTGTCTAGTTTCCGTAGCTTTTTGAATCACCTCGTTTCGATTTCAAACGAGTGAAATATGCCCAAAACATTGAAGAGGTGTCCAAGCTGTCAATTTTTCTCTTTTTCTCTAATCTTCATCATTTATCATCAAATCGTCTATTTCTTCTTCCAAGAGTCCTAAAACATGGATTACAAAAAATTAAGTAGATAATAAACCTAATTCATCAGAATAATGCAATCAAAGAATGAGATATCGTATGTAAATAACATGTATATTTTAGAAGATATCAGTTACCATGTATGAAAGACTTTTCATTTTTTCTTTATTTGTTCTAAAGACTTTCCATCTACACAGGATGCATTTATGTTTAGCGATTATAATTAAGCATAATTTGTTTTGTTATTTTTTTACACAGGATGCATTAATTTTTTTGTGATTATAAAGCTTGGACATTGTGCATAAAGATTTGAACTACTTAATTTTAAGCAGTCTTAAAATTTAAAGAGAAAGAAATGTAAATGGATTATATATTAGTAAAGATGAAGAAGATATAAATGTTTAAGATTGGAAATGAAGTAATATTTACTTCGAAGAATGTGAACCAACGCTTCAAGTCAAACATGCACAAAATTCAAGAGGTTCAATGTTATGATATGAACACACACACACACAAAACATCATCTCTTGAAGCCATACCTTACACCTTACATGTTTTTTTAATAATTCTTTTTTGTACAACGAAACGTGGATTTAAAATATGAATGAATACAGTGAAATGAGATATTTCTTATGCAATTGCTTACGTGAATGCAGCGCGGCTGCTGCTGTTTGACCTGTTATATAAGTATTCCCTCACAACCATCCCTGAAATCATTACTTTATTACATCTCTCTTCAATTATCTACTCCACTGCAAGCTTTTAACAATAGCGAAATCACCAGAAACAGAAACAGAGCACCCAATCAAGGCGTATGGTTATGCTTCTCATGACACTTCTGGAACACTTTCCCTTTTCACCTTCTCCAGAAGGTATGTATTTCTTCTTCTCTTATTCATAGTTATAAGTATCATCTAATTAATTGGATCATGTTCTTGAATCTTGATTATGATGGTGTGGTTTACTAATTTGCAGAGAAACAGGGGAGCAAGATGTAAGGTTTAAAGTTCTGTATTATGGAATCTGTCATTCAGATCTTCACTATGCCAAGAATGAAGTGGCAGGGGAGGTCGCCACCGCCGCTGGAGGAGGCGCGCAAGAGACAAAATCCGCTGGAGGAGGTGCGCAGGAGACCGACTGTAACACCAGGTTTCACGAGCTTAAAATCAGTAATAATTTAAACTTTTTAAATTATGTTTATCAAAAGCGTGCAGCCGAAACTAAACACTGATTATAAAATATAAAGTGTTTATATCCGACTTGGCGATTAATAACATCAAAAGCCAAGTTTCAAAACGAACCGGTATTACCGTACAATAAACCGACCACAGGATCACAAGTAAATAAGCATAAGGTAGTGTTCCCAAAAAGTAATTATAACTACCGACAGGGACCCGCCTCACCAGGCTGCCTAATCTTTACCTGCGAAAAAGGTAAATCATGCACCGGTTAGCTACACTAGCTAGTGAGTACAGGTTACACATAAGTATCAACAAGCATGATATCATATCACAGGAAAAGCACAAAGGACTATCCTATCACATCGCGGAGTGCCAACATATCAGCAGGAGTCATATCTCGCAGGGTTGCAAGTCCCGCTCAACGACTCCAACGCGCTACGGAGCCACCTGGGCTCAATTCGGATCTTTATCATAAATCAAGACCCTGAGGTTGTCAAGGAACGGCGGTCATGCAGAACCTGAGACACGGCGTGCACCACCGAGCCACCGTTGATCCCGAATAACCGGCCATCTAGGCCCTCAAAGGATACAGCCGCATTCCGTTGCTGACCTCAATCGTGTCGGGAACTAAACAGTTCCCCGATTGTCCGGACATAAACACATAAACAAATAGAAGATCCAATCAGGATCCAGTTGAATGCATGCATAATATCAGGTCAAGTTCAACTCATACTGGATAAATAGAACATACAAATACGCTAAAACATAGCATACACATGATTCACGTTACATACCTTTAGTCACTGACAATATAACACTGTAGCATGGCATATCATGTTATAACATACCTGACACACACACACATGTGGGAGCGCCAATTACACATTAAAAATACACTGGGGTTAGCACTACTTACTGAGCCTCACGGGAAACGGGTACTCATCTTAAGGTCACAATAAGCTAACACCATGATCAACGGCTTCTGGTCTCTCAGGAATACTTAACATGTCACACAACACTAGGTTATCGCTTAACACTTGACAACCTTCGTTTAAAATACACGTCACAATTCTAATATCACTAGACAGGGTCCTATGGCCGCAGAAGATATGGCCTACGGCCACAGAAGACTAAACAACCCTTCTACTGCCGTTGGGAACATCCCCCTACGGCCGCAGAGTACCTTTTCTAATGAACTAGGTCCTACGGCCGTAGGGACTTCCCCTTACGCCCGCAGAAGCTGTTCTTTGGGTTCCTACAGCCGTAGGTTATGTACCCATGCTCGTAGGCTTCGTTCCTTTACCCGTAAGTGGTAAACCACATAAAACACTCTTCTACGGCCGCATGAACCACTTACTACGGCCACATAAGGCTTAATTTCAATAATCCTGAAAAACACCCCCCTACGGCCGCAGGAACATTTTATTACGCCCGCACGAACTAAATGTCCCCTACGGCTGCATGAACATTCCCCTACGGCCGCAGGAAGGTCCTGCACAGCAGACTTCGTCCCTGTTCGTAATTCAGACCTACAAGTCACGTTTTTGAAACCCAAATCGACTAAAACTCATTTTCAAACGTTCATACACTTTATTTGACATCAACCAAAACTTATGAACACATTTGACACAATCATTAACACTTAGAACACCATTTTGAACCCTCAAAATGGTCATCTCCTTCACAAGTTCAAAACTAGGTCTAATACAAAGAATACTTACAAAGATGAAGGTTTAATGACTCCAAGAACATATTCTAACACTTGATTCCAGCTACAATTTTTCCTTTTGCTACTGATTTCCTTGAGTTCTCTTTCAAAAGCACCAAGGTTTGAGAGTATGAAGTGTGTATGTGTATTCTAGCATGTACGTATGAGTGTGTTTGACTCAAATGAGTCAAATAAGGGTGAATCGCCTTTGGGTGTATACTTATCACCAATGAAGTATTTTGTTCCCTTTTCCAACTTATAACTTGTCAAACGATAACTCGTTTCAACTAACGGGGATATCTACGAAATCATTACATGAAACCGTTTATCACTTTATCAATTTTACTTGCTAACCCTAACTTTCATAAAACACCTTATATATCCACTTTAACTAACTAAAACATAAATAACCACTAAAATATATATTTAAAGTCAAGGTACAATCACTTGAGCATGAAGTACAACCTGGTACTACTAGGCCCATTTTCAGGATGTTACACCGATGCCGTTTGCTTTCATCGCCGGCGTGAAGGAATCGCGAAGGAGGCGACGGATGAAGGAATTGACGGCGTGAATGAGGGGACGATGGAGGTGCGTAGGTCGAAAAAGGGGAGGCGTCGATTGAAGAGGGCAGCAACTCTCCGTGTTTTTTATTTTATTTTCTAAAGAATTAACTTTTTAATTCTCTTTACCAAACACACCCTAACTTATTTAGATTTAAATCAATTCAAGTTTATGCTTACGCTTTATACTATACAAAACGTTTAGTATTAATAATTTTTTCAAACAACAAAAGATTTCACAAAGGAAAAAATCAAAAGTATGAAACACTATTCTAATTATTTAATTGAAAAGCTTAAAAATTAAGTTTTGCAACTAACATTTCATAAATTGTTTTATTTAAAATAGAAAAAAAAAATAAACATGAGGAAAAAAACAAATAGAAAAAAAAGTTAAAGTTGAACTAAATCATGGCTATTAAATTTTATAGTCTAATTACTCATGACGTTTCTACGGTTTCTACATACATTTCTATATGGATCCCATTTTTCTTTTTTCTCCATCTCTATATATGCTCACATACATAACAAAATTTATATAGGTTAATATCTTTTATATCACTCTCTAGTAAAAGAAGATGGAAGCTCGAGCTTTACTCCGGTTCACACCTCTATCCGTGTGCCCCGTGCACAAGAACTCTTTACCCCTACTCGTCAAACTACCACCACACACCACCACTGAAAACCGCTCAGTACTACAATTACAGGCGTCCGCCACTGCTCCAAAACGGGAAAAAGATTCAACAAAACGGGTAGTAATTACGGGTATGGGAATAGTCTCGGTGTTCGGAAACAACATTGACACATTCTACGACAGACTCTTAACCGGGGAGAGCGGAATCACGTTAATAGATAGATTCAATACTACGAATTTCCCATTAAAGTTTGCTGGCCAGATTCGAGACTTTCAGTCAAATGGGTATATTGATATAGAAAACGACCAAAAACTTGATTATTGTCAACGATATTCCATTGTTGCAGGGAAAAAAGCTCTTGAAGATGCTGTGCTTGGTGGTGATGAACTCCGCAAGGTTTCAAACTTAATATTCTTGTTTTCCCTCATCTTTCAGAATATTGAATAATAACCGGGAAGGCGGTCTCTCTACCTACGAGTAGCGGTAGGACCGTGTATATCATACCTCCTAATTTTGTCTCTTGCGAGATTTTGTTTTTATTGACGAGAATGTTGAATAATGAATACGACCATGGGTTACTATACTTTCTAGTCGTTTGTTTTGGAACAGATCAATAAGGAGCGTGCAGGTGTGATTATCGGGTCAGGAATGGGAGGTATATCTGCATTCTCAGATGGTGTAGACTGTATGATAAAGAGTGATTATGGAATCACACCATTGTTCATACCTTATTACATAACAAACATGGCTCCAGCCTTACTTGCAATTGAGCTCGGGTTTATGGGACCAAACTACTCAATTTCTGCTGCTTGCGCGACATCAAACTTTTGCTTTTGTGCTGCTGCAAATCATATCCGTGAAGGGAATGCTGATTTGATGATTGCTGGTGGAGTTGAAGCTGCTATTCTCCCCATCGGAGTTGCAGGCCTTGCTGCTAGTACAGCAACTTCAAAAAGAAACCATGATCCCCACACCGCTTCCAGACCGTGGGATAAAGATAGAGATGGTTTTGTCATTGGGGAAGGCGCTGGTGTTTTGGTAAACCACCAACCTAGTCTTATAAAAAAATAAATAAATAAATAAAGCATTTCGTGTAAGAAAGTCAAGCTATGCTCTTGTATATACGGTTTAAAATTCTATTTGGCCGTTACTTATACCATCCCAGACCATCTAAGATGTTTATCCCCGTGAAGGTTGAACGTGGGTTTCTTACGAGACTTTCCACACATTCTACTATTAGCTAGATTATTTTCATATGATTCTCATTCGATCACAGATATATTAATTATTTGGTGTGTATGTAGGTAATGGAGAGTTTAGAACACGCAATGAAAAGGGGAGCACCCATAGTTGCGGAATACTTGGGAGGTGCAATTAACTGTGATGCTCATCATATGACTAGTCCACGACCGGATGGTTTGTGTGTTTCATCTTGCATTCAGAAAAGCCTTGTGGATGCTGGTGTATCCGTAGAGGAGGTATTTCACTTTTTTTCTTGGATTTTTTTAAATTTACATATATCATGCCAAATTTTAGGGATATTTAACATTTTAACTCATTAAATTTCACTAGATCCAAACAAGAAATAAGGTATTAAAGTGATGTCTTTTAGTTTCTAAATCTTATAGACGGTCTTGGTTTAGTAATAGCTACCATTCAACCAATGCGTTCGCGTGGAAAATGGCAGAAACAAAAGTAGGAAATAATGAAAGTACTAAGATTAATGATAAAGGTTATTGGGTAACACAAAAAGGGACTATGGAAACACATCTTGAACATCAATATTGACCTTCCCTTTTTGTTTGAAAAGCAAGTGATAAAAGTTGGTGTGATAGCTATATCGATTGGTGGGTATACTTTCGGGTCTAAGCGTAGCTACTACCCATCCTTAGAGCAAAGGGAGTACATGCCGAGAAGCATCACATGTTTCGCGTCACGTCTGCGCCACATCACTAATGCTTTACTCATGCTTAAACCCCGGTACTACCAATGCTTTGTACGGTTCAAAATATTTTATTAAAAAAATACCCTCTATCCTCTCTCCTCTCTCCTCTTTTTCTCTCTATCTCTCTCCTCCCTCTCTCCTCTCTCACTCTCGGCATCCTCAGCATTTATCCACCGAAGAGGGCTGAAATCTTGCGGTACCTAAGGGGGCGGGATGGTGTTTGGCTCGGTACCAAGCTTCCACCTCAGCATGCCGAAAGCATGCTGAGGGTACTCCCTTTGCTCTTAGCATTTGACCTTTACTACTAAAATAAAAAAAAGTCCGATCAAGTAGCTTGTCATGGAGTGGTGATTATAAGTGAGGCTTGCGTAGGGATGGTCCCGAAAGCAATTAAGGAACTAAAAGAACTCTCATCCATAATTCCTATTAACTTGTTGCTCAATGACAAAAACAATTCTAGGCAATGCACTCTAAATGACAGAAATAGTTGTGGTTCAAGTTTTTCTAAAAGTTTTTTAAGTAACCCGTCCTAGAGCCCGCCGCATTATCTAGCAGTCGCATGGTTAGTATGGAGATGCTAATGCATGGCTGAAAAGAATGTGTCATAGTTTGATTCTTGAAGCTCCACTAAATTGCCATTGAAAACAATAAAATCGCATATCTATCAGCTAAAGGGCATGTGTTACGGATTGAATAACATTTCATATCCACTAGCATGAGACTACTACCATTGCGAGAACAAGCTTGCGGATCACAAAATATGAGGCTCAACAACCCATGAGATTAGATGTCAAGGTGCTTTACCGCCGCATAAAGTAACACTTTATCTTCGATGCTCACTCTTAGTAGTAATATTGTTTGCTCTATTCCGTGAGAGACTTTTTCCTTAGCCTTGTAATTTACTTCAAGAAAATCAGGCATGAAAAGGGGATTTACTACATTTCAACGGATTTTTTTTATGGATTTGAGTTTGAAAGCAAATCTTCAATTAACTCTCACGTATTCCATGGGATATCCATAGGAAATATGAGGAAAATAGTTTTCTCACGACGTTTTTATGCATGCTCGATTCCGTTGTTATTCCAAGAGAAACATCCTTGTCAAATGGATTTCTCAAAAAAAAAAAAATGCGACATAGAAGGAGGTGTGGTGTTGTAGTGATTGTTCCTTATACTACATTTCACTATTAGTAATTTTTTATTGCAATAATTTTTGGAAATTTGATGTGGTCATGTTGTTAAGGAGTTAACAAGTGTAAGTTTACCACAATATGGTGTCGGAAATGATGGAAGAACGTAGATCTAATTTTTCAATAGAAACTAAGAACATGCGCATCCGAGCGATGGTACACGAACGGGTTGAGGCGGGTTCAGAGCCGCAACATTGCCCCTCCGCTGGTTCCACAACCCTTCAACCCCTCCAGGGTTCCAAGGCCCGCCACGGGTTCACTTGTTTTTTCTTTTTTTTTTCTTCTCTCTTCTCTCTCTTAAATATTATATATTTTTTTATTAATATTTAATGTGAGTTGAAGAGGAATTAATGGGTGGGCAATGACATTAAAGAAGGGGAAATTAGACGGCTCAGATTGGTTCTCGTGGTTCTCGCACTACGAATGGTTCTCAAATGAACTTCTTCCTATATATGGGAAAAGTTATTTGAGAATCGTTTTTATTGTGAGTAACGCGAGAACCAATCTTGACCATTAATTTAGTTAGATCAATTACTAACAAAATGACGGCTCATTAATGAAGCATTAATGAGTCATTAATGGTGGTCCACCTGGATGCAATTCAATGCTATTAATGGATAACAAAAATTAAAAATATGATAGCAATTTTAAAAAAAATGTCATAATAAGATAAAATTTGTACTAAAGCGTAGAAAATATTAGATGATCGCAAATATATAATTTTTTTCATCTAAACAAAATATATCACAAGTTATTAAACATAATTATAAAAAACTTATATTTAATTACATATAAATACATTTTTCATAAACCCCTCACAAACCGTCATAATTTTCATTTACCCCCTCCCTTTTGATTTAAAATTGAACCTAAATTGAATGGTTTCTCAACTTTATACCACATTCTATCAATCATAATTCATTATTGGTCAATCTCACATTTCCATATCATCATTTAGATGTCATTTATTATTGACTAATTAGATTTTCTCTCTGCTCCGTCAACTATATATCTATACTAGTATATAAAGCATTTAACACACTCTTTCTTATAAAACTCTTAAACTTTAAGTAAATTGAAAGTGCTAACTTACCCTTCATTTAAACCTAAAAGGAAACAATTGAATAAATTTAACTAGATTCTTAAAAACTATTTTAATAACAAAACTTTCCATAAGAAACGATGTTTAAAAATGTCAAGTTCATGAAAATTAAATTTCAACCTATAAGATATCAAACAAATTATAAATTAAATAAAAAACCTCTATAGAAATATTATTTTAATATTATATCATATAACAAATATTTTATGTTTGTCCCAAGTGATTCAGGTATCAAGCTCTAAGACCATAACAATGGCTAATCTAATTTAATGATGTAGAGAGAATGTGAAGAACACCATAATAAGCACACACTTAAACATGGCTTAAATGCTAAAGTCATCTAATTACACTTACTCATCTAGCTTATATACTCCTTAGAATATTTACATATTAAGCCCTCTTAGTTTGTACTTTGTACAAACTTCACACATAATTTAATCTTTTATTCTATAAAATATTAAATCCTAACAATTTAATTTAAGTATTAAAAAGTTCGTAAAATTAAAACTCATAAACCTAATAACGTGTAAGTCGAATTTATAAGCACTCGTAAAAGTAAGTTAAAAAGTTTCATTGATCATATATTTAACATTTCATTACTTGAACTCTTAAAATTTAAGCAATAGAAAATTATTAATATTATCTTAAATATGCTTACGTCTTTTAAATACGACTCATTCAAATTAACTTTCACAAGTTCATTGATATCTTTTCATCAACTTATTTATAAGTAGCGATTTTTTTCTTTTTAAAAAAAGTTATTTTAGAAATTAACGAAAGAGTTGATAAATAATAAAGAAATGAATGAAATGAAAAGGGGGAAAGAAAATGTAAATGCTGCTAATGAAAATTATTTGATGTCATCATTGAAGTTTCATCTTTGCTTCAAGAAAACCCAAAATATGATTTTCTCATCAAAGCAAAAACTCCAATGTTGAGATGCTTTACGTAAGCCCATGAATCGACTTCTCGGGCTTGTAGATATTATGAGGATACTTTCAATGTACAACACCCTCGGAGAGTGCTGAAACACTTCCTCAAAATTCCTATGAAGGAATACGGTCTTTACATTTCACTCTTTACTACCATTCCTCATAGCCATGAGAAGGTAGTGGTACTCGTACGTATCCAAGTAATACTTCAACATAACAACCGGGAAAATTTCCTTATGATACCATCCTCATGGTCAATCACAACGGAACATTTTACTACTACTCGGTATTTGAAGTTGCCACAACGGTATTTGAAGTTTACACTGAGGTGTTGGATCAACCAAGTCTATCACTTGAACATCCACCATGGATTACATCTCATCTTCATCACCTCTCTCCTCCGAGCAGACTCTTGGCCCAACTACGTCTTTCGATAGTTGATGAACTCAAAAGTTCATCACTGAATCGTCTTCCTCTAGATATAAAATATATCTATCCGGCCTTATGACGACTTCTATCATATATAGAAAGAGTGATAACATAATGCCAGATACTCCAGGATAGTCACGCTGATTTTTTTTCACTGATTGATAGCTAGTGCCAACATCAGGTTCCATCATTTAAGGCTTGCTTTCCTCCCACCGGCTCCCATATATATATATATATATATATATATATATATATATATATATATATATATATATATATATATATATATATATCATGTTTTCACTTGCCATCGAGCAACAAAACTTGTCCTCAAAAGTTTGCGAAACAAATATACCATGGTCTTAGCAGAGTGCCTAATGGAGCAACACCTCTAGATCCCGGATTCCTCAACCTCACGTCTAAACGTAGGCTAGATAATCTAGGCATTGGGATAGACAAGCAATGACACTCTTTCTAGTCGTATCTCCTAAGGTGCATACTTCATCATCTTTGTTGGTTTTATATTTATAACAATGTCCGCTACTACCATGAGCCACAAAACTTGGGTATGAACTTGCAACCCATCGCACATATTTAGGAATGTGTGGTTCTTCCTCACATGACCCCATATACCAATGTGTCCAAGGAGGAATGAATTGTAAGATGAATCTCATAATTCTTTATGATGGTTACCAAGTTCAAATTAAGGTACTTAACATCTTTACAAGATTCAAGCATCTTAGTTGTTTAATAAATTTTGACCATATGCCTCATAATGGTAAGTTTTGTACACCTTAAAGGTTTCAAACAGACCATCCCTACTACCACCACGGGTAAAGGTAACGAAGTACATAGAATTATCCACATTGACCGCTTAAACGAATCAACACACATAAGTGTGACCAAATCCAACAAGCTTCCAATCCTCTCACAGACGCTGGTGAAGGATGTCTAAGTCATTTAGCCTAATAAATAATTTTTTTACTCAACATTTGATTCAAAACAAAATGTGTTCAAGATCCTAAACAACATGGACCTTGGTGATGTAAGTCTTATTTATATAGCTAAATCGACTTTGTAATAAGGAAAGCTAATCCAAACCATTTTTGGATTCAAACAAATCATTTATGATTATTTTATTACTTTTAAGTAAAAGCTTATAAATGTCATGACATGGATAAACTTATATATATATATATATATATATATATATATATATATATATATAAAAGAAATATCCATCATCAACCAAGGCATAATAGACATAATATTATTCTCGCAACGCAGGGCATATTAATATATATACATCTAATAAAGTAATAAAGTAGCTGGATGGAATAGCGAAATCCGAACTCCCATTTCTTTAATAGAGACAACTCCCAAGTTTCTCATCATGAAGTCCAGCTCTCCATGCCTCATCCGTCTACTTCCGTTTAACAACTATACTTTAAAACAAACAATTTTTGTAATAAACGTGAGTGTTATAGCTAGCATTTCATAAAACCTAGCAATAAGAAGTAGAAAAGCAATGGAGTTAACCATGAATGTACCTCAAGACGAGGAGTTATTCCCTGCCTCATAAGAAGCTTCAACTCCATCACGCACTCAAGACAAGTGTGACGAATCACATTACCATATACCCACCGCAAAAGTAGCAATCTTCTCCCTGAGGACTCGCATCCTTCTCATCGGGTTTCTGTTCCTTACATAGCTGGGTGGGAACGAATGAGGAGGACTTAGGCTTGTTCAAGTTAGACTCAGAAGTCTTCAGCATGCTCTGCAAATCCATTAAGGTTTCCACTATTTTATGCTTATGAAAGTCCTTGACAAACTTAACATAGCTCGCTGGCAGGGACTGGAGAATCATGTTCACCGCAACATCCGTCCCAACGGGATATCCCAACCTCTCCATTTGGCCAATGTACGCCCTCATACAAAAGACGTGAATACTAACCTTCTCACCCTCCTGCATCCGACAACCGACCAGGGCCTTGACACATTCATAGCGTTCCTCCCTAACCTCTTGTAAACATATCCTTCAATTGGTTAATCACGTCATGCGCACTCATATGCTCGAGTTGTTTTCATAGCTCACAGCTCATAGTCGATAACATGAAAAGAGAAACCTCTTTTGTATCTTTGACATACTTTTCAAAAGCGTATCTATCGCCCCAACTTGCGTTGGTAGCATGCGCCTTTGGAAAGGTTCCTCGAGGATGTGCAACTTTGATTCATGGCGACGGAAAATTCACAATTGCCGATGCCAATCAACAAAGTTCACACCAACGAGTTTCTCATTCTCAAGGAACGAATGGAGCGATAAGTTCGGTATGGTGTTGTTACAGTTTGCCATCTACGAATTTAGTGAACATATTTTAGTTAATTTAATATAATCCTTGCGAAAATAATTACCCAAATATATAGTTTATGAAAAAATAATTATTTAAACAAGGCTTAAGAACATTATTTCACTCTACCTCGGGTTTGCCGCGGATCACGAAGTAAGCTATTTAGGCCGGTAACCATTTTACCGATTGCAACCATTATACCGATTACAACCATTTTACAACTGCTAGATCCGTACGGGATCCATTGACATCCATAATGTCATTTGACATGTTTGATCCCTTCCCGCGCCAACTCCTACTTGATCTCCCTAAATGACTCGGCTAGAGCTCGACGCCACTTAAGTGTCACAAAAGAAATTATAAACCGCCCGTCTAGACACACGGTGGTACTCTCGACCAATGATCGGCTCGTGTTTAAGCTCAACAACCAACCTTGCAAGTTGACACACTCACCTTCGACACAATTTGTTGGTCCCTTTGTGAGAAGATTAACAACCAAGTAATGTGTAGAAGGGGGTTGAAAACACTTTATGCGGAAAATTGAAGAAATCAATAAAAAGTGTTAACACACATCAAACCACATGAAATCGAATGCTTTCATTAATAAGAAGATGATTACAGGAACAACCAAGTAAGCAACACTTAATATGTAAACACCTAATGTAAATCAAATCTCTCAACCTCTCAAACTTTGCTATCTATAATCAACTTATGATTATAGATACGAACAGACTCTCTAAACAGGATTTATTCACAGATTGAATACTTACCAACTGCACAACAGACGTGAAGATCGAACACACGGACAATGTTGGCAATCTGTGAATTTATTGATCACGTTGAACTTACAAACGGTGTATCAAGATTCGTAGCACATACGATCAATAGGTTAAGGTGAGTTTTTGAGTCTGGCTCGGTACCTCTAAACTTATCAGGAGATAAGTATTTATAATATAAGTGTGTTCTCCTTATTGCAATTTAATATTATTTGATTCTTATCCCATCAATTTGAGTTGTACAAGGTTCCTTTCTTACTGCCCTTTGTTCGCTCGGTATCCTTCAATGGCTTATTAAAAATGACGTGCATGTACCCGTCAAGGGTTTGTGGTTTTTTTTCAAAGGCTTGGTATGTTTATAAAGTTAGTTATTCTTCGAAGGCTTACTTCCTTTTTTACATGTGTTTCACCGGAATGTTTTTGCCCTACCTTTAAGTGTATGCTACAAATTATTAAATAGTGTTTCATTACAGCTACACACTTTTTAGTGTAATCCTTGTATTTGAGACTATTGCATAATAGATACAATAGATGCCTACAGTGAAGTAACTCATTGAGCTCCTGATCCAACATACTTCAACTACTCAAATAGTTGAGAAAGATTTTTATACTGATGAGCTGAGATCCTTATTATATGGAAAGATTTTAGGTCTGGCGAACATGATGGCTATTATATATCAATTATAAGAGCTCAAAGAGAAAAGTGTGCAAAAATGATATCCTTTGAATACGTTGAGTTCTTTTAAGGGATTGTTCTTTTATCTTTGTTGGCTAAGAAAATGGACAAGCCACTAGTTGAATTTGGTAAAAGAATCGAGATATTAGAGTCAACTTGCAAGTCTCAATACGAGTTTAGAAAATAAGGCATGACAATCAGATAGCAAAGAGAGGAGAAGAGACGCAAATATTTGGGGGTATTCTCTGATCACATGTTCAAACCCAAGAGAAAGTTGAATATATAAGTGGTAGTGGTGCTGAACCTATTGAGGAATGTGAACATAGACAATCTTAGTGTTGGTAAAATTCGTTTACAGTAAACGATATTAAATTTTTTTTAAAAATTCAAGAAATGAACTCCTGTAAGTTAGGGGGTGTTTGTTTTAGCTTATTTTATGGGCTTATTAGCTTATTTTTAAGGCTTATGAAAAATATAGTGTTTGGTTAACCTTATTTGCTTAAGCTTATAAGCTTTTTTTTTTTTTGGTAAATAAGCCCATTTCCATAAACTCTTTCACAATAGTTTTTTTTTATATTAGGTTGGCTTATCTTTATATATTTACAATATTACCCTTGATTTTGCCCTCTTCCCCATATATGTACCATATGTCTTCCCCCTTTTTAGTCATTTTACAAACATAAGTTAAGCCAAACACTTTTAATGAAAGAACATAAGTTATAAGTTAATACAAACACTTTTTTTTATCTAACAAGCTTATAAGCTCATAAGCTATTAAACTCTTAAGCTCATAAGCTATTAAGCTCATAAGATAATAAGCTTAAGCTAAAAAAATAAGCTTACACAAACACTCCCTTAGGTTCCGAAATAAATTCAAATAAGTAGTTCAAATAAGTGCACTTCAGTTCAAGCGAGTGATCGTCAGTTCAGTAAGCTTCAGATCGGTTAGCGTCAGTTCAAATTTTAGATTTAAGGAAACAAAGTCCTGAACACAAGGCTGAGGTTTGTGTTTAACAGATATAAGCAAATGTGGTGAACACTTGCCTGAAAAAGTCGCCTAAAAACTTGAGTGCAGGAACAGAGAAAGAAGCTAAGTTAATTCTATGTTGTGTGTGTCTAGAACGAGACACTTGACCCCTTTTATAGTGAATTATACGAATTAATTATCATTTATTAATTGGCACCCACATTGCGCTTGTAGGACTTGGAGTAAAACCACACAAAGAAACTTGTAAGCCCTTATTTATCCAAGGTATAAACCCACTATAAGGTTACTCCTCCCTCCTGTGTGGGACACATTTCCGCACCCACTTGGTTTTGTCAAATTCTGATCATAGTCTCAACTTTGAATATAGATATCTCATTCTCACATACTTCATTTTGGACACATTATATATCATTTTGAAGTTGTCATAGAATACAACCCACTAATTATCTAACATAAACAACTACATGTGTATGTATTTAAATGTGTCCAAAGTTAGTAAAAGTAATTGAGTTTTACTAAATTTTCTAACAATCCCCAACATGATTTGAGGTCGATCTTTGCACACAAAAGTTCCAACAAAATTTTCAGTAGTCAAGTCCTGCATAGGATAGGTAGGTGTTGCCCTTTAAACCTTCCCTTGTAAATTATACTGAGTCTCCTAGTAGTAAGTAGACGCCATGTCTTTGATTTCAATAGCTCTTTATGTTATAGAGGACAATAAAATTACCACTAGAGTCTCCCTATCAAGGTCATATCCTTGTAGTTGTGAGTCCTTACGGTCATGCACACTAGCCTAGGTCAAGAGAGCTTTAGAAAATTTGACTCTATAATTTCCTTCAAAGCGACCCCACACCTCTCTCATATAGGTTATTCTCCATAATCATATAAAGCTATGTGCGTAGCCTTTTTTTTTTTTGAAAAGCCAATATATATATATATATATATATATATATATATATATATATATATTAATAATATGTTGCTATACACATGGAATTACAAAATGAAGCCCAACGCCATAAGGTATGGACAGGGCCCAAAAACAAACTGTTACAAAAGTAATTAGACCTCTTAATGATCCAATTAATACTGTTCGTAATTAACTACTAAAAACATAATTGCTGATCCTTTTGCGAGTTCTCTGCTTCGAATCTAGCGACTCAAGCATGTTGATCAGGCATTGTTAGCCAAACATCCTAGTTTAACACCCGACCCTTATTTAGTCTTGCCTTTATCCATTGAAATGATAGTAATTGAATCTCGAACAGCAAATATTTCGATCTGTTTTCCCCCTCGAACACGAGTTTGTTCCTGTTGTTCCAGATACAATAAGCTGCGAAACGAATTACCACATTCCAAGTTTTTATATTTGCTTTGATACCCCCGGAACTTGCTGTCGAATCCATGTCTTGAAACGAACCCCCATTTTCGTACGTGATTCCCCACCATTTGTGTATCCCTTCCCAAATTTCTTTCAGTTTGTTGCACTTGAAGATAGCATGAATCGTTGTTTCCACCTCCAATTCGCATCTTGGGCATAAAACCGATGGTAAGTCTACTCCTTTGTCAATGAGTTTTGATCTAACCGGTATTCTATTCCTTTCGAGCCGCCATACAAAAATGTTTACCTTTTTTGGTGCTAGTTTTGACCAGTACGTACATGATCTTGATGACACTTGTTGGTCCTTTTTTTTTCCAGAAAGTACCTAGTGCCTTTGACCGAAAATTTGTTTTGATCTTCACCGCACCACGACCACTTATCCTCTTTTGACTGTTGAATATTCACCGTATATAGTTTTTGAAGCATGACGTTTAGTTCCTCCTTTGCACGCCCAAACCACCTTGCATGCAGTTGTTGTATCTCCCAAACCCATCGGCCATCGATCCAACTTCCCATCTCCGCGATAGCTTTGTCGTCATCCCCGATCTTTTTATAAACTCTTGGAAATTCGTCCTCCAATGACCTGTTTTCTAACCACACATCTTTCCAAAAACGAATATTTACACCGTTCCCCACTTCCACTTTAAGCATTTGTGACAACGTTATATCTTCATTTTTTAACGCCCAACCCATATTAATTATACCACCCCACATCCCATTTAGTTTTGAAGGACCTTTAAGATCTAAACCCCCCCGATTCCCGTAAATGCTCTTGATTAACTTAGCCCACAAATTTTGAGGTTCCATTTTAAAACGCCAAAACCACTTAAGAAGTAGACTTTTGTTGAAAATATCTAGATCACCCAACTCCAAACCCCCCCATTCCCTTTTTTGAATTACTTCCTCCCATTTAACCCAAGGTATAAATTTATTACTAGACCCCGACCCCCCTCCCCAAAAGAATTTCCTCCTAGCTCTATCAAGAATATAAAGGATACTGCGGGGAGCACGGAACAAGGATAGAAAATACACCGGGAGACTTGAGAGAACCGATTTGATTAAAGTCCATCTACCCCCGAATGATAGGCAACGTGTACTCCAATTAGATAACGACTCTTCTGTTTTGGATATAACCTTAGACCAATGTTGCTTTTTCTTCATGGAAGCGTTGACCGGCACCCCTAGATAGTAAAAGATATCGTCACTGATTTTACAACCCAAAATGCTCGCACCTTGGGACAGCTCAACTCTATCTAGTGAATTACCGAAAATAGATGTTTTGTTCCAATTCACTCTTAACCCCGACGCTTGTTCCCACATTTTGAGAAGTGTCACAATTGATTTTAAATTTTTTCTCGACCATTTGGAAAAGAGGATTGTGTCATCCGCGTATTGTAAATGTGACACAATCATTTTCTCTTTACCTAGCGAAACACCTTCAAGCACCTTTTTTTCCACGGCTTCTTTGAGCATTACATTCATACCCTCTGCCACGATAAGAAATAGGTATGGAGCAAGTGGGTCCCCTTGCCTTAACCCTTTCTCGGGTATGAATTCATTTGTTGGTGAACCGTTGATAAGGACTGACATTGAAGACGAACTTAAACATTCCTTTATCCAATTAATCCACTTCTCTCCAAAGCCCATGTTTGCCATCATCTCCAAGAGAAAGTCCCAATTGATGCTATCGTACGCCTTTTCGAAGTCTATTTTAATCACGACACTTTTGGTTTTTTTTCTTTTTAGCTCCATGAAAGACTCTCCAACCATCAGAATACCGTCCGTGATTGACCTTCCTTTTAAAAAGGCTGACTGTTCTGGGCCGATCAACTTTGGTAGAACTACCTTGAGTCTGTTTGATAGAACCTTTGCAAGAACCTTATAAAAGCATCCGATCAAATTTAAAGGTCTGTACTCTTCAAAAGTTAAAGGAACTCTTTTCTTTGGTACTAAAGCAATAAACGACGCATTGCACCCTTTAGAGATTGAACCACTCCTACCGAACCCTTGAATTGCCTCCGTTAGCTCCTTTTTAATTAGATCCCAAAAATGTTTTATGAAGAAAAAATTAAAGCCGTCGGGACCCGGTGCTTTACTACTTCCACAGCTCATCACCGCTTCATAGACTTCTTCCATTGTGATTTCCTTTTGAAGCCACTCTTTTTCTTCTTGATCAATTGTTTTGATTTTGTTACTTCGAAAACCCAATATTCTAGACTCTTTTTTCTTGTAGAATTCTCCAAAAAAGGAAATCGCCTCCTTCTTGATCTCTGATACATTTTCTATCCATTTATCCTGAGCTAGGACACCTGCAATTTTGTTAGAGTTCACTCTTTTCTTAATCGCGTTATGAAAAAAAGACGTATTTTCATCGCCTTCAGCATGCCATCTTACTCTTGCCTTTTGCTTCAACATGCCGGATTTAAAAGCTTCTTTTTCTTTGCACAGCCTCATATTTTCGAACCACAATTCCTTTTGATCTTCCGAGAGAGTTTCTTGTTCAGCTTTTAATTCCCACGTCAAAGCTTCCTTTCTCAGCCTTTCAATCTCTATATCTAACTTCCCAAAAGAATTCTTGGACCACTCTTTTAAAGCCAACTTCACATTTCTAAGTTTCTGAAAAAATATCCAGTCCAATCTATTTGAAGAAAACTCTTTTCCCCACGCCTCTTTTACAATTTGTTCGCACTCCCTGTTTTGCACCCAAATGTTGAAAAATTTGAACGGCTTTGGGCCGGAATCTTGAACATCTTCATAGCACATGATTGGACAATGATCCGATTCTTTCCTCTCTAATGCTTTACAAGTAAGAGAATTCCAACGGTTTAAAGCCCCTTCCGAAACCAAGAATCTGTCTAACTTACTGAATTTGGTTCCATTGTCAGAAATTCTAGTAAACTTCCTGTTGCCCATTTGTATCTCAACCAGATTGTTGCTTTCAATAAAGTCATTGAAATTTCTCATATTGGTTGTGTTTGAACCCGCGTTGAACCTTTCATTTTCATGTCTTACATCATTGAAATCCCCAAATAGAATGACATTGTTACCACAGAAAGTTAGTACTTCATTAAGTTTCTCCCACAATTCTTTTTTCTTTTCTAGAGAATGTGGTCCATAGATGTTAATAAACGAGCAACACCCTTCTCTACCTTTCCAATTGCCTTTTAACACAATGAAATTCTCATCCCCCCCGGATTCAACCTCATTAAAAAGCACAGGATCCCAAATTGATATCAACCCACCCGAAGACCCATTTGCATTAACAACCGCATATTTGAAATTGGCATTTCCCCACAAAAATTCAATTAGGTTTTCATCCACCCTTTCCATTTTAGTTTCTTGTATCCCGATGAAATTTGGTTTTTCAGAAAAACAAAGATTTCTAATCCAATTTCTTTTACTCAAATACCCCAACCCTCTTATGTTAATCGAAATTATCTTCATATTGAAAAATTACGATCTTTGCTAACCTTAGAAAACTTTACTTTGGTGCAGAAGATACCTCAAAGAAGCCAATCTTCCCTCCCAGTGATCTGGAATTTTGCGTTGAGATTGAAAGACTGTAGTTTTCCCCTACTGCTTTCGATTTCTTCAAGCCCCATTTTCTTGACTCTAATTTCCGCATATTTGTTGGTCTAGTTTTTGCCCTCGCCATTTTTTTTAACATGTGGAAACTTAACTTCCCATTGGCCGGCCAAGTTGATCTTGATTTTGGTTTTAACCCCTCTTTAATTGACGCTCCTTTGCCTTGGACACCTAAAGGACCCTTTTCTGTTGAGGATGGGACTGACTCCTGAACGAAGGACTGTAAGCTATCTGATTTTGATAAAGGTTCTTCCCCTTCTTGAAAATTCGATTTCTTGCAAGTCCTTTCACCCCCTTCCTTTGAGCTCCTGTAAGCGCAACCGTACTTACGTATAGAAGAATTATTACTCTGCCCAGACCCCACATCCTCTGAAAATACAGCTGTACTGTTCACTATAACATTTGGATGAATTGGAGCTGAGTTCGTTTGATTTGGTCCAGAATCATCTTGGACCAATTTAGTTGTTGTATTGGATTTATTCAACAATGAGTTAGGCCCATTTATATTTTTGCTTTTTGGCCAGCCCAGCCCACTACCTTCCTCTGTTGAATTAGAACCCCAGCCGTTTACTTTCTCCACCCAAATATTACAGCTTCTTTTCTGTGAAAAGTCAGTACCCTCGGTTGACCGAAACTCCTTTACCGCCGACTCTTGACGATCGTCAGCTGAAACACGATCTTCCGTTCCTGACAAAGGATCGTTCTCTATACTTTCTTCGTACTTTTTCTGAGTACTTTGAAAAGCTTTAGCTGAAATTACGTTAATACCCCTGCTGCCTTCCCCGATTTGAAATTCACCCGAGTTTAACTTTTCCGGCGAGTATGCTACATGAACCTTCGATCTTGAATCATCACCTTGAAAACCCCCAACTGGTCTTGTAACAGCTTCCAACTGAAAGTGTGATATATGATTTCCTTTTTCTCCAACTAAACTACCCTGTTCCGATTCAGAATCCGAAAACAGGTCCTTGGAGCTTTTATCTTCGTTTTCTTCTTCCTCTTCTTCAATACAATCCACCCATCCATCTTCAAAAGCAAGTATCTCTCTTGAGTAGTCAAGGCATTTGATTATGTATCTGTTCTGCAAGGGGTAAGCGTGGGATGTATTGATGAGAACTTTACCTGCCACTAAGGCCTTTGCACTATCCCAAGAGCAGTTTTCACAAGTGATGGGTTCACCCCATTTTGCTGCAACCCTTTTGAAATTAGCTTCATTCCATAAATCTAGAGGCAACCCGTAAATCTTAATCCATGCCAATCGATATATCCCATTTGAATACTCTTTGGACCATGATTCTATTTTGTCACACCAAGACCATAACTCTCCATCTCTGTTTTGTAGTACATTCCTCATTGTATTCTCAGATTCACAAATGAGAAGAACTGCTTTACCACCCAAAAATTTCCAGTCGATAGTGTTCATATAGGTAAGTTTTAAGATAGTTGAAAAATCCTCGAGCAAATCTGATCTCTTAACTGAAGCCACTATGCATCTCTTAAGAACCTCTGTTGCTTTCTCTTCCACTTCCAAGTCTGCGTAGCCTTACTATCATTGTTTATAGGAATGGACTAGGATATCAACTCCCCTACAGTGATCTCCTTATTCACACAACTTGCTTGTCCTTTTGAACCTAGATCTTAAATAACATGATTTTTACTAAATTTTCTAACACTTAGATCCTCATTATCAAAGACAAGTTCAACGTGTTTGTATGTGTAACCGAGAGCTATTCTACATTCGTACATTCGTTTCTCTACATTTTATACTTTAATCTTCATACACTGGACTCTCTAGACCTTAATGTTGTGTCCATTAACTTTTTTTTAACGTTATTTAGTTCATTCTTTAAATGAAAGTCTAAGGACTATTAGTTAAAATGTTAGTAGAAATTGTGTATACTCATATTAGTATAACAAGAATACATTTCTTTCATTGTAATACACATGGCATTTCTTGAGCGTGTGTTCTTCATGCTCTCAACATTGATATTACTAAGAAAGTTTATGTGTTGGATTTCTTCATGGATACTTCATGCTCTCAAATTATAAATACGCTCATGCCCTAGGATGTTAACTATAACCAGTGTAATATACTAGTTCGTAACTTGAACATGTAATACTTATCATGCTCCTTATTCTTTGTTTCGCTAGATTGTGGTGATGGCGGCAAAACTAAAATATGCCCTATGGTGTTAGGGCTCTACACATAGAGTAGTAGACACACACATATAATTTGTGAAATAGTGTAAGAACAAGATATTACGTGGTTCACGCGATCAGGGTGATCATGCTACATACCTACCAGTTGTTGGTCCCGAATGGATACTACAACAACAAATGTTTGTAGAAGGGGGGGTTGAATACAAACTTTAGCAAATTAAAATTTAAGAGACACACGGTTTACTTTTATATAATTCTTATTGACGTTAATCAAGAATTACATGAACTAGATGCGGAAAATCTAAGTTCAATAAAAGGTGGCAACTAATTTTGTCTAACACATAGACAATGCTAATCTTAAACAACTAATGTCTAAGACGTTCAACACATGAACAAGTTTGGTACACTGAAAGTAAAATGCTAACTCTTCTAATTCTCAACTTATGAGATTTCAGTGCTTTTCAACGCATTCGCCTTTTTTGCATGTTTCCATGCATGAATATATATAAGCAAAGTGTGTCCAGGTTGATGAAGAGAGAAGGAGACAAAGGTACTTGGTTTAATAATATTATAATAGATAAAGTTAGTGGGTGAAAAGGTAAGTTAACTTTATACACAAAGTGTGTAAAGTGAACATACTTTTCAGTAATGAGTATACCCACTATCTATTATTATATTATTAAATTACTACCTTTATGTCTTGAGAAAGTAACCTTATCCCTCCATGCTTGTGCTTTAATCGACACCATGCTTTCTGAAGATTTGACTTTACCAAGTATGGAGTTGCCAGCCATACTTAACATCATATCTTCGAGATCTTCTTTTCAAGAGTATCTTTCTCCTTTTCCAGGGGATAAAGATCTATCCTTTTTGTATCATTGTAGATCCAAAAAGTGCTAAGTACTTTCACAAAATAAAGATCTAAGGCATAATAAGAACAACACATGTTCTGCCTTTGACTTTAAGAAAATATTACATAGAAACTATTAACTGAGATATACAATAAAGACTCAGTTAACAGACACTGAACTACAAATATAATTTTGCTCAGCTAAGGATAAGTGTGAAAGACTCAACTGACTAGACTTGCTCAGCTGATCAAATTGCTCAGCTGATAATACAAATCGTAGTAGCAGCTAATAAACTGATTAAGTCAACTGTCAGCTGTTCCCAAGGGCTCAGCTAATCATTTGAGTATAGTCAGCTTATAAAGAGAAGATTGGATAAGTAGGAAATACCTTATCTGACAGATGGAAGGCATCAGCTGATAACTTGTGATTGTGTTAGCTGATCCTTGACTGCTTAGCTGACCTTGAAATCTTCATCAGCTGATGGTTCTAGGCCATCAGCTGATCCAGTGTGATTCCTCAGCTGATGCTCTTTGACTGATCTTTTCTTCTCAGCTCATCTTTCTGAAGCTGGTCCTTTGGCTGATACTCAGTGTTCAGCTGACACTATGATTCGTCAGCTGACATTTCTTACTTAGAAATTCTTTAAGTCTCAGATAGAAAAACAACACATGTTTTTCATCAATCTAAGTCCAAAACTGAATATATGGTTTTGTTAACATCAAATCCTATTTTACTTAATAGATAGGTTTGATTAAGGTTTGATATTGCTATCTCACCAACAATCTCCCCCTATTTGATGATGACAAAACCTTATCTTGTTTAAGAAGAATCAGTTTGACTAGGATTTGTAAAGATATAACTTTTAAGTGCAATTTTGGTTACCTAGCTATCTGTTTTTGGTAACTCTTTTAAGTATGTTCCCTGATGTTCTGTTTTTGGGAATCTTTTCATTTATGAAGTACCATTGTTCTGTTTTTGGTATCTTTTCTATCCTTTTTCTGTTTTTAGGATTTTTGATCTTTTCTATATTTACACTATGTAAGCTATCTACTAAGAGTCATCTATACTAGCATTTTAGCTAAGTAGTCCATGATCAAAGTTTCAAGCTTGATTACAAAACAAAGTATTTACATAAGAGTTTGTACAGTGAAATCTATCTAAGAGTTAAACTAAGTACAGAAGTTGAACTATTCTAGGAATTGAAATTACATCTACTCTAGTTATGAAGTGTGATCTTCATTCCCACTAAGGTTCTTCTTTTACATCCAGAAGTCTGTTTAGAGGATTAGCAGCCAACAACTCTTCAGCTCTTGCTTGAATCAGATTTTCAAAATGTTCACTTCCTGTCTGTCCCCTTGTTAAATGTGCAGCTTGAAAGATTAATTCTCCAGGGGCTCTTCCTAAGTCAGTTTCTCTTAGGAATCTCCAAACACCAGCTCTGTCTTTGAAGAAAATCCCTCTCTCAGGTTCAGTTATGTACTTAAACATTTCTAGCTCAATGTTGAAGGGCAAAGCAGTGTTGAAATTTTCATATGCAGACAGGTAAGGATGATCAGGATTAAGTATAATCCGTTCAGCAGGTACAAAAGCTTTGGAGGATTTCTTGAAGGCATCCTCAATCACATCAATGTGTTCCACAAATTGATCATGAGTGCATATCCTGTGGTAAACAGTCATTCTGATCCAGAATTCGAATTTGTTTATGTTCCTTGGGGCAATTTCACTTTTGGATTTAAGGAGGTGGTACAGAGTCTCAATCATCTCAGTGAAGGAGAACAGTTTGCAGTGATGGATATAGGCATTCTCATGTGTTTTTCTTTCATCTCTTCTTACTAATCTGAGATATGGCCCTTCATCTGTTCCCTTATATGGAGTGACTCTGGAAATGAGATTTGGATCCTTTCTTTCTATCAAGTTCTTCTTGTTATCCAAGACCTCTTTGATCTCCCTTTCAGATTGCTGAGTTGTAACTCCAAAGTTGAACTCATGCAATGCTTGAATGGCTTCTCTGTGAGTTCTTCCTCTTTTAGGAGCTTTCTTGACAGAAGGATCATCTTGCTGTGATGCAACCTGTGTTGGATGTGATTGAGAGGATAGCATGATGATTTCTTCTTCTTATAATTCTCTCAATTCATCATCAGTGACACCAACTGCAGCAGCAAGATCCTCAGTGGTAGTGAAATCCTGGTGTCTCTCTTTGGCTTTAAGAACTTCTTCAATGGTTGAACCAAGAGCAGCAGCCAGTTCACTTAACTCTCTAAGATTCTCATCTTCTTGATTTAGCTCTTCCTCTCTTCTTTCTTCTTCTTCAATCTCCTCAGCAGTCATTATCTTCTTTCCTTTTCTTCTTGATGAACTGCTAGGAGTTGGTTGACTTGATTGAACTGGAGAGGAAGCTTGGACTGGTGGAGCTGTAGTGGAGGAGCTCTGCTTCCTTATGTTGAACATAGAGGACAAAGGCATTTCATCTTAATCATCATCATCAGAATCCTCATATGGTAGTTCAATTGGAGCACATGATTCACCTTGCTTTGATTTCTTTGTCCTTCTAGCCATTTGCTTTAGCTTTCTCTTTGGCCTCTGCTCTTCTTGAGCAGGTTGCTCCCCCTCAGATTTATTCTCCCCCTCAACAGCTGATCCTATTTCATCGGGGGTTGATGCATCTTCTGCTTGTAAAACTGACTTTGTCCTAACTGACTTCTCCCCCTTTTTGTCATCATCAGAGGAGGGAAAAACAGCAGGCTTTGCAGGGGCATCAGGAGTGGTGAAAGAATAAGGAGTTGGGGTAGGTGTAGAGGTAAAGGGTGGTATGGTTGAGGATGAAGGTGAGGCAGTGGGTATGGGAGGCTGAGTGAAAGGTGATGTTGAGTGTCTAAGGTGAGAGGGAATAGGAGAGAAAGAAGGAATGGAAGTTGAGATAAGATGTTTTAGGCTGTTGATAGCTTTAGTGAGATTGGAGAATTCTCTCAGAGTATCACTGTGCCTTATCTTAGCAGAAAAGCTGGACCTATTTACCTCAGTATCAATGTCTTTTAGGAGAGAGGGGATAGTGAGAAGAGATTCAGGAATGGTAATGGAGATATCAGGGGGTGAGGGTCTAAGGGTTTTGAGTTGGGAAAGGAGATTGGAAATGGTATGGTTTAAGTTAGAAATGGTTTGGGCAGGTATAGGAGGGGAGGGTGTAGGAATAGGCATAGAGGTTTGGTTTAGAAGTTGATCTAGTTTGGTAAGAATAGGGGAAAGATCAACAGGGGCAGGGGTGGGTTGGGGTTTGAGTTGGTTGGCTTTAAGTGACTCAATCTCATTGGTTAGGTGAGAGATTTGAGTTTCTGTTTGAGTTTGGAAAGAGGTAAAGGAGGCTTGAAGACTATCCATCTTTTGTGAGATAGATAATAAGGTTTGAAGTAGTTGGGGTGAGGGTTCAGAAGTAGTTAAGGAAATGGGTTGAGTTGGAATTGATTTAGATATTGAGCTTAGAACTGGAATGGATTGTGGTCTCTCACTTAGACCTTGGTTTATAGGCCTAAGATCACTGGGAGCAGAAATGGTACCCTGTACCAATGGCTGGTTTATGCCACTAGTATTGACAGGTAGTGCACTAGTATGTGTAAGAATTGAATAAAAAACATGTGCAAGTAAGTGAGTGTGAGTGAGGGTTGCACTCAAAGGGGTATCCCTTATTACAGTAGCAAGTTGTTGTGAACTTACTAGGGGATAGGCTTGACTCAATTGAGGTGTAGACACAGTATGACCTTGGGAGGAGGTCTGTCTTTCAATGGTATCACCCTGTTGGGAGGGTGACCCAGATTGCAGCAATCCCATATTTACAGATGTGCCCTGTTATGAGGACACACCCACTGGTTGTAGGGTTATATCAACTTCCATGAGCTCCCCCTCAAAATAAGAGATAACTATAGGATTTGAGGTCAGAGGTGCAGTGTGCATTTCCTCTCAGATAAGTGCAGTATGCACCATCTCTATTGACCTTGTTTCTATTTGGGTTGCAAAGTGAGTAGAACTAGCAACTGTTAGGAGTTGACTAGAGCTTGGCAGTTGTGGGGGTGTTACAACTAGAGGTGAGGATGGGTTCTCATTGGTGGGGTCAACCAAATGAGTGTCCTCAGAGATTGAGAGTGTACCTGTGATGTGTCTTGTTTTGCTGATCTCATTGAGCTCCTCCAGCTTATCAGAGACCTCTTCATCATCAGGGACATCTTCATTTCCACTACATGGTGCTCTATGAACAGAGTCACTTGATCCTTGTTGTTGATCAGGGTTGGGATAGGCAATAGTACCTCCAAGAGTTCTACTTGGAGAATCATCATCAGATTCTTCATAACTTTCATCAGTGCTTAGGTGTCCGGACCTCTTTGAAGTAGAGGAACTAGAGGGAAACATTTGTAATGGCATTCCATGTTGACTAGATGAAGTAGAACCAGATTGATAAGGCTCATCTCTCATGTAAAATCCACCAGCATCATCATTATGGCCATTACCACCATCACTGTCATCTAAATTTTCTCCTTCAAATATGGCTTCATCATGAGTAACAGATTGAGCCACTTCCTCAGTTACAACATCAGGGGACTCAGAATCATGAGCCACTTCTTCTTCATGCACTTCCTCCTCATCATTATCATTAGCAATATCAATGAGCTCTTGCATCTGTGCAGTGATTGCTGGACCCTGATCTTCCCTTATCAGATGAAAGATCTTTTGACCCATTTGTGGTATGGTCATTGTGTCCAAAACAGCAGCAATCCCAGTGTATTGTTCCCATTGAAGATGATGAAATACAAGTAAGCTTAGGTACCTGATATAGGGAACAATAGTTCTGGTGGATTTCTTTGCAGTGCCAAGAGTGATCTTGTCCACCATCTCCGAGAATATGACTTGAACAAAGTCAATATTCCTCCCTGTGACCAAGGCGTGGAGAATCATCAGTTCTGTTTGATTCATTTAGTTAAAGCTTCCAGACTTATGGCCAAAGCACCGAGTGATTACACTTGCCAGGTACTCCCATGGGTGTCCCAGCACAGACAACTTATATTGACCATGGGTGACAGCTTCATTGTAGCCAATCAGGGGTAAGACCTCCAAGACTTGATCCATTTGAGCAAAAGGTTGATATGGAGCTAAGTTGGGCAGAGAGATGGCTTGACGAAGAGTATTGATATTGATATTGATGTTGATTGTGCCATTTAGACATGTACAGGTAATGAGTTCTTGATCCGTATGGTACCTTGCAGTGTACCACATCTCACCGACAATGTTTGGAAAGATGAAGAAAGGATGGGCAGAGAGACATGGAAACAGGGGATGAGCATTTATGAATGCTACCATTGGTTCGTATCCCTGGTTTGATTTATTTGTGGGAATTTCAGTGTTGATTATAAAGTTGTTTGGGCGAATGGTGATTTCTGAGTTTGGTGTGACATTTTCACCAGCAATGGCGTTTGGAGAAGTTGCAGGGTTGAAGATCACCATGATTACAAAGTGAATGAAGTTTGAGCAACGAGAGTTTAGGGTTTGAAAGTTTGAGAGAGAAAGAGTGTTTGGGAATTTTGAAAGCTTAAGAAATGAATAACCGCTCGAATACACCTTTAAATCTTCCTTGGAAACCTAAACTGTCACAGAAATATTTTGTAAAAAGTAACTGTCAATTCTGCAAAAAGGTAATAGACGGAATAGATATTAAATACACAGACAATAAACGGACAAATAAACTAAATTAAATAACCTAGTAACACAATAAATACAAATGAGAAATTAATAAAATAGGTGTGGGGACACAATATTTTTGACTTTTGAAAAACATCAGCTGACAGACGAGAGTGTCAGCTGATCCATGTTAAGATAAAATAAGTGTCAGCTAATGAATGCACTTAGCTGAGCTTCTAAGTCTTAGCTGATGGTTTATCAGCTGAGGTATAGTGTCAGCTGATGATCGTCAGCTGACATAATTCTATTAGCTGATCTATCATAAGTAAAATATGTAGAAGCTTAGATAAGTACTTCATTTCACACACAAATAAAATTATTTTTTCACACACAATTAACTACCTAAGAAATGAATATATTACAAATTTAACATGCCAAGTTTGGATATTAGGAAGTTGAACCGAGACTCATCCAAAGGTTTTGTAAAAATGTCAGCTAATTGAACATCAGTGTTGATATAATGCATTGAAACTTTCTTTTTCTGCACATTATCTCTAAGAAAATGATGTCTGATTTCAATATGCTTAGTTTTTTAATGCAAAACAGGATTATTAGAGATAGATATAGCACTTGTGTTGTCACACAGAATTGGGGAGTTTTCAAACTGTAAGTCATAATCCAGTAGTTGATTTTGAAGCCATAGCAATTGAGCACAGCAGCTTCCAGCAGCAATGTATTCTGCCTCAGCTGTAGAGGTTGAAATAGAGTTTTGTTTCTTGCTTGACCAGCAAACTAATCTTCCACCTAATAATTGACAACCCCCAGATGTACTCTTTCTGTCTAGTGTGCAACCTGCAAAGTCAGAATCAGTGTATCCAACTAACACAAAATCAGAGTCTTTGGGGTACCAAAGACCTAGATTAGGAGTTCCTTTGAGATACCTGAAAATTCTTTTAACTGCAGCTAAGTGAGATTCTTTGGGATCTGCTTGGTATCTAGCACAAAGACATGTAGAAAACATAATATCTGGTCTACTTGCAGTGAGGTACAAAAGAGACCCTATCATACCTCTATAAGCTGTAATGTTCACTGATTTACCATCAGTGTCCTTTCCAAGCTTTAAGGCAGTGGACATGGGTGTTTTCATTGAAGAACAATTTTCAAACTCAAATTTATTAAGTAAGTCATTTACATACTTTGTTTGATGAATGAAAATTCCATCAACCTCTTGTTTAATTTGAAGACCTAGAAAATAGTTTAATTCACCCATCATACTCATTTGATAGTTATCAGACATGAGTTTGGAAAACTTTTTGCAAAGATCAAAATTTGTAGACCCAAATATTATATCATCTATATAAATCTGTACAAGAATCACATCACCCTTGAATTTTCTTATAAATAAGGTGCTATCTATGCTTCCTCTTATAAATCATTTATTGGTCAAAAAGGAAGAGAGGGTATCATACCAGGCTCTTGGAGCTTGCTTCAGACCATACAAAGCTTTGTTCAAGAAGTATACATGATCTGGTTTGCTTGTAACCTCAAAACCTAGAGGTTGTTTGACATACACCTCTTCTTTCAATTCACCATTTAGGATGGCACTCTTAACATCCATTTGGAATACTTTGAAGTCTTTGAAGGCAGCATAAGCAAGAAATAGTCTTATTGCTTCAAGTTTTGCAACAGGGGCAAAGGTTTCATCATAATCAATACCTTCTTCTTGACAATACCCCTGAGCAACTAATCTTGCCTTGTTTCTGATGATCAGCCCTTGTTCATCTATCTTGTTTCTGAATACCCACTTAGTGCCAATGATGGATTTGTCCTTTGGTATTTGCACAAAAGTCCATACATTGTTTCTTGTGAATTCAGCCAATTCTTCTTGCATGGCATTTATCCAGTGAGGACCAGTTAGAGCTTCATCTACCTTCTTTGGTTCAATCATAGAAACAAAACCTGTATATAAACAGAAGTTACAAGCTTTTGATCTTGTTAGTACAGGTGCTTCTATGTTACCTATGACCTGATCAATTGGATGATTTCTGAGGTCCTTGTAGGCATTTTGGATTCTGGGAGTTGAAAATCTTTGGTTTGGGTCAGCTGATGAGACTTCTGGTTGATCAGCTGACAGAATTTCTTGATTACAATCTGATGAGACTTCTACTGATGAGGGAATGTTTGATATGGAATTAGAGTCCATTGATGTTGAATCATGATTCCCTTCATTTAGTAAAAGTGTGGGTTGGTTTAAGATAGAATGTGCAGATGTATTTTGTAAGTTTGGAACAGGTTCATCTAAGTCATCTATGTCAGCTGATGAGATTGGATCAGCTGATGGGAGTGGATCAGCTGATACTGGAATGTTGTCTTCAGTATTCAGCAGATCATTAAATTCCTCACCTGTAGATGGATTAGTAGAACAGGAAGCAACAAAGTCATTTTCATTAAAACTTACATTGATTGATTCTTCTATGACCTTTGTTTTGATGTTGTAAATTCTGTAAGCTTTGGAGATCACAGAATATCCAACAAACACACCTTCATCAGCTTTTGGTGCAAATTTCTGCAATTGATCCTTCTGGTTCAGAATGAAACACTGACACCCAAAGATGTGTAGAAAGCTGATGTTGGGCTTCCTTCCCTTGAGCACTTCATAAGGAGTCTTGTTGTGCCTCTTTATTATAAGAGATCTGTTCTGAGTAAAACATGCACAGCTGACAGCTTCAGCCCAGAAGTTGAATCCTAACCCACTCTCACACAGCATGGTTCTTGCAGCTTCAATCAAAGTTCTGTTTCTTCTTTCAGCTACACCGTTTTGTTGTGGAGTTCTTGGAGCAGAGAAGTTTTGAGATATTCCTTTCTCATCACAGAAACCTTCAAGAGTTTGATTTCTAAATTCAGTTCCATGATCACTTCTAAGCATCCTTACCAGATTGCCATTGAGCACTTCCATCTTTCTAATGAAGCTTATAATTTCTTCAGCAGCCTCACTCTTTGCTTTTAGGAAGATGACCCAAGTGTATCTTGAAAATTCATCAACCATTACCAATGCATACTTACTTCCACCAATACTAGAAGTAGCAACAGGACCAAATAGATCCATGTGCAACATGTAGAAAGGTTCAGTAATAGAGAAGGCTTGCTTAGATGGAAACGAAGTCTTGTGCTGCTTTCCCTTCTCACAGGCAGAGCAAGGTTTAGGCTTAACATACGTCAGTGAAGATAGTCCTGACACTAGTTCACCCTTGCTCAACTTGTTAATGTTTTTGAAGTTTAAATGGGAAAGCCTTTTGTGCCATAACCAGTTTGTGTCAGTTACAGACTTGGTATACAAACAGGTTAACTTGGATGAATCACCAGAGGACATATCAAGAGTATATACATCCTTGGTTCTCTTTGCACAAATTATTGTTTTACCTTCTTGATCTAAAATGGAACCACCTGTCTTTGTAAAGAGGACTTTATGATCACCATCACATAACTGACTTATGCTGATGAGATTATACTTAAGTCCTTTAACATATGATACCTTGGATAAAGTTAGGTTCCCATTATACTTAAGTTAGGTTCCCATTATGATACCTGCATAGATGTGATTGAAAGAAGGTTAGTGAGATTTGGGCATCCACATTTAAGTGGACCCCTGTGGATTGCACCTAGCCATCCACTTTATATTAGGTTGTTTATGAATGAGAGAAACAGCCGTGTTATCATAATCAGTCCGCTGTCTTGAGTTACATTCTAGAGAACAATTACCTGCCTTATGTTCTTTGATCCCACATTTATAACATTTTTGATTTTTGGAGCTTTTAACATGTTTTGGTAATTGACTAAGAGATCTCTTAACTGTTTTCTGATGACTATGGGTCATCAGCTGACAGATTTCACCATTCAGCTGTTGCAGCTGATTCTATAAACTAATAAGGTCTTTGTTTACAGTCACCTTAGGTTGACCCTTAGTTAAAATGAGTTTTTGATCAACTTTAGGTGTGGCAGACTTAGACTCTTTGTAAACAAAATGTCCTTTTCCCTTAGTTTCTCCTATTAAAAGAGTTTGAAGTGAAGTTTGATCAGCTAAACAAACAGAAGAGGATCCATGATCAGCTGACAGGATATCAGCTGAGCAGTTATCATCTACTTTTTGATCAGCTGATGTAATATCATTAGCTAAGGAATTTTCAGTCAGCTGAGTTCCTAAATTTAATGTATCAGCTTTCAAGGTTTGACAACAGAATGTCTATTTGGTATCAACAAATGATTTCATTCCTTTACTTACTTCCTTTACACTTAAATTTTCAGTACTTTTGCTTTCTGTCAAGACAATAGAACTTGAACCAACTTTTGAAGAGGTTGAGTCTTTCAGCTGAGTACTTTTACTTTTGACAAATCTGTTAGTGATAATACTTTTTCCTTTTACAATCTTTTGAAAAGTAAGAGGTAAAATATCAGCTTTTTCTAAGATATTTATGTTCTTGCTAAAATCAACACAGTTAGCAGCTTGGGAATAATTTCCACCAATAATAGCTTGAACTTGTTTTGGAATCTGCTCATTGACACACTGAGTGGTCTTCTCAGCAGAAACACACCAAGATCTAACTACTTTTTGGAGGTCATTATACTTTATTGTTGCTTCATTGGTTTCTTTTACCAAGATCTGATTAAGTATCTTTTGATTAGCTAAATCATCTTCCAGTTTTGCCATTTGTTTAAGTTTCTCATCTTTAAGACTTAATCTCTCTTTTAGTGATTCTATTTCTAATTTTAGCTTCATTTCTCTTTGAATATTTGACTGAAACTCAACACACAGATAATCAAACATAGTGTTCTTTTCATTATCTTCATAGTTAATAAATTTTCCAACCTGATACATAGAAGAAGGATCCCAGTCAAGAGAAGTACAAGCTTTAGAAGCTTTCTTCATATCCTCATCAAAGGAACTTGTACTTGCTGTGTTGGCCATCAAACTGAACTGAGCTGTGAGGACCTCATCTTCATCACTTGAGAGATCTTCCTCAGCCCAATCTTCTTCTTCAGCAACCAGCACCCTGTTCTGAGCTTTCTTCTTCTTCTTGTCAAGGACAACAGCAAGAAGCTTCTTATATTTGGCTTCATAATCAATCTTGCTGTCTGAGCTTGAGGAACCCTTGAAGCCTGTGTTTCCTTTGGACTTACATTCACTGGCATAGTGACCAGTCTTGCCACAAGAGAAACAACCTTCAGAAGCCTTTGTTTTTGACATGGCTCTTTCTCCTTTGAAGAGTTTCCTTTCAAACCTCTTGACACCCTTTCTTTTCAAGAAAGTTTGAACCTTTTAACCAACATGGCAGCCTGCTCAACAGCAGCTTCAATGCTGTCCATGTTCTCCAGAACTTCATCCTCATCAGCCACTTGCTCTTCATCAGAAGATTCCTCCTCTTTCTCCTCATCACTAGACTCATCCACAACTGCAGCAAAACTCCTAGATCTTGTATCCTTAGATACAAGGGCAGTAGTTGGAGCTTTTGCAGCCTCCTTCATATCCTTGGTAGAGAGTTTCCTTTGTTTCACTGATTGTTCATGATTTTATAAGATTTCCATATAAACCAACCAGTGAAAGACCCTTGATTTTCTCACCATGTTTAAGCACAGTGATAAAATGATCCCAAGATTCTGGGAGAGAGTCTAGAAACTTGTTTACAAGTTCCTTATTGCTTTTGTGAACATCTGCCCTTCTTAAGTCATTAATGAGGCAGTTGAACCTGGTGTAAGTCTGAGTGGGACTTTCACCTTTATGAGCAAAGAAGAACTCATATTCTCTAATCAGAAGGAGTTTCTTGTTCTCCTGCACTTCTTCAGTGCCTTCATATGCAACAGTCAAAGTGTCTAGCATCTCTTTTGCAGATTTACAGTTAAGAACTTGATGATAGACATCATTTGGTAGTGCAGAGACTAAGGCTGTTCTTGCTTTAATATCAAGATTAACAAGCCTTTTGTCTTCATCAGACCACTGATTTATAGGTTTTATAATCAGTCTTTCAACAGCAGGAGCTTCATCAGTTGCTTCAGTTACTTGGATAGTTGAGGAAGGAACATGAGGACCTTCAGTAACAGTTTTAAGCATCACATCATCAATGCTTGACATATAGAGAAGAACTCTACTCTTCCAGAGAGAGAAGTTCTCTCCATCAAATATAGGACACCTTGTGAGTGAACCATTGTTAGAAGAACCATTAGAGGCAGCAACAGAAGTGGCCATTTTGTAGTGTGGGGTAGAAGCAGTTGAAGAGTAAGCAAAACAGATCTTAGATATGAATTATCTAGCCTGCTCTGATACCAGTTGTTGGTCCCGAATGGATACTACAACAACAAATGTTTGTAGAATGGGGGGTTGAATACAAACTTTAGCAAATTAAAATTTAAGAGACACACGGTTTACTTTTATATAATTCTTATGGACGTTAATCAAGAATTACATGAACTAGATGCGGAAAATCTAAGTTCAATAAAAGGTGGCAACTAATTTTGTCTAACACATAGACAGTGCTAATCTTAAACAACTAATGTCTAAAACATTCAACACATGAACAAGTTTGTTACACTGAAAGTAAAATGCTAACTCTTCTAATTCTCAACTTATGAGATTTCAGTGCTTTTCAACGCATTCGCCTTTTTTGCATGTTTCCATGCATGAATATATATAAGCAAAGTGTGTCCGGGTTGATGAAGAGAGAAGGAGACAAAGGTACTTGGTTTAATAATATTATAATAGATAAAGTTAGTGGGTGAAAAGGTAAGTTAACTTTATACACAAAGTGTGTAAAGTGAACATACTTTTCAGTAATGAGTATACCCACTATCTATTATTATATTATTAAATTACTAACTTTATGTCTTGAGAAAGTAACCTTATCCTTCCATGCTTGTGCTTTAATCGACACCATGCTTTCTAAAGATTTGACTTTACCAAGTATGGAGTTGCCAGCCATACTTAACATCATATCTTCGAGATCTTCTTTTCAAGAGTATCTTTCTCCTTTTCCAGGGGATAAAGATCTATCCTTTTTGTATCATTGTAGATCCAAAAAGTGCTAAGTACTTTTACAAAAGAAAGATCTAAGGCATAATAAGAACAACACATGTTCTGCCTTTGACTTTAAGAAAATATTACATAGAAAAGCTATTAACTGAGATATACAATAAAGACTCAGTTAACAGACACTGAACTACAAATATAATTTTGCTCAGCTAAGGATAAGTGTGAAAGACTCAGCTGACTAGACTTGCTCAGCAGATCAAATTGCTCAGCTGATAATACAAATTGTAGCAGCAGCTAATAAACTGATTAACTCAACTGTCAGCTGTTCCCAAGGGCTCAGCTAATCATTTGAGTATAGTCAGCTTATAAAGAGAAGATTGGATAAGTAGGAAATACCTTATCTGACAGATGGAAGGCATCAGCTGATAACTTGTGATTGTGTCAGCTGATCCTTGACTGCTTAGCTGACCTTGAAATCTTCATCAGCTGATGGTTCTAGGCCATCAGCTGATCCAGTGTGATTCCTCAGCTGATGCTCTTTGACTAATCTTATCTTCTCAGCTCATCTTTCTGAAGCTGGTCCTTTGGCTGATACTCAGTGTTCAGCTGACACTATGATTCGTCAGCTGACATTTCTTACTTAGAAATTCTTTAAGTCTCAGATAGAAAAACAACACATGTTTTTCATCAATCTAAGTCCAAAACTGAATATATGGTTTTGTTAACATCAAATCCTATTTTATTTAATAGATAGGTTTGATTAAGGTTTGATATTGCTATCTCACCAACAATGGTCAAACTAAGATTCCATATTAACTTCAACTTTGTAAAGAGGAGAAATCTAAGCCTAAAATTGCATATGGGCCAAGACCTAAAATTTTAGACGGCTCACACAATTTTGATGATGGTGATCGTGCTATGTCCCTGATCAAACTAGAGATATTTCTTATCAATTTCGACTTAGGATTACAATTACAATGATATGTGTAAATAGGAGAAAGTTGGGCCTAAAATTGCATACGTGTCGAGCCCTAAGAAATTTCTTTAGGGCGCTACCTAAGATCCTATAAGGGGCCGCTTCTTCTTGACCCCGCTCGCTCTTTCGGTAGAGGGAGCCCATGCTAGTTCATAGTAGTGTCACTCTCCCTGGATACATATTAGTCTCCCAAACTCAAGATATACAAATTTAGTGAGCATGATTTCACTTAATATCTTGAGAAGGTTATTAGGAAGTACGTAGTTGAAATCCATCTTCTCATACGGCTAAAATCGTTATACCAGTTGAAACTATTCCTCCTTTTGAACACACGAGTTCCACTTCTTCAAGGAGAATTCCTTCTTAATCTCCATATGATTTGGTCATGGAGCCATAAACATCCTATTTAGTATAGTTTCCTTACATCAAAGGTAAGTAATATCTTTTAGACAATCCTGATATGCGTAGCTACATCCTCTGATAACACAATCAGAGCCATGGTGGTGTTAGTTGTTTAAGATATAAAAGGTCTTATGTCTTACTCCATGTATGTAAGAAAAGATGTGGCACAAAGGTCTGGAATCTACGAATCCAAGGTTTGTAAGGTTGAAATAAGATTATGCATGATCTTAAATAAACATTCTTTATCCTAAAATTAAAATAAACAAGTCTTAATGTTAGAACAACGAACTGGATTCTTCTACAATCGTGTAATCACTTTTCGAATTCGATATTTCGACCGTATGTGTATAGTATCACGAAATTCGAATTGGGATAATTATAGAAGTATAAGATCAAGATCTTGGCACAGAAAATTCGAGAGAATATGGAGATTATTTTCCAATTATGTGTATCTTAAAATTGTTCATCCCAAATCAACTTTCAAACTCAAAACGTAAGTTACCAAGTTTAAGAGTTTATAATAATGTCACAGATTAATTAAAAAAATTTCATTATAAACCCTATACTCAAAGCGGGACCCCCGCTTTGCGTTCAGGGGGCGTTGCCCCCTATTTATTACCGGGACGAGTTTATACTAAACCAAGCGTGCACTCCACACTCTCCATACTTGAATTAGATCAAAGTTCAATCCCCTTGAAACTATAAATTTCATCACACTAAATGAACGGATGACACTAAAGTCACCAACACTTAATTAATCATAACCCGAGAGATGAATGGTGATACCTTTTCTTTCTTCAACAAACCTCTTGTGTTTTTCTGTTGGATTGTCAGGTAAACTACATTAACGCACATGCAACTTCCACTGTAGTTGGGGATTTGGCTGAAGTAAAGGCGATCAAAAATGTTTTTAAGAACACTAAAGAAATCAAAGTGAACTCTACAAAGGTGATAGAACCCCCTTACACGGTTCTACATTTCTTGATCCACAACAACTCGATTTGATATTTTATTACTGTTTATATATGCTTAATCACAGTCTATTATTGGACATACTATGGGAGCAGCTGGAGGCATGGAAGCTATTGCCACAATTAAAGCCATTCAAACTGGATGGTTGCATCCTACCATTAATCAGTTTGTACGTGCATGAGACCCATATCCCAGATATTATAGGATTAAGATCATCTCAAGTTGAGGGATCTCAGTAAGATTGAGCCCTTGTTTTGAAGTAAAGTTGGACCCTTTGTAAGACATTTGGATTATTGTTATAAAGGAACATGACCATCCATGTTTACCTCAACTTGAGAGGGTCCTAATCAATATATATATAATATTCCTGTTCTTCGCTAATGATTATATAATTCTTTTCTTTTATCAATTGTAGAATCTAGAACCTGCTGTAGATTTTGATACTGTTGCAAATGAAAAACAACAACATGACATCAACGTTGGTGAGTTTGTTATTATTTCTCCCTCATATGGCAGGTTACCCTATGTTTTAAATCTCATTTATTCGATGGTTCTTCTTATGCAGCCATTTCGAATTCCTTTGGATTTGGTGGACACAACTCGGTTGTAGTACTGTGCGCATTCAATCTTTGATAGAGATATATCTCTGTGTATTGCATACACACAGATACATCATGTGTATGCATGGAACGCCCTTGGGTGTAAAGGGTGGGCGACTGTATATGGTCTATGTTGTTGATTAATAATTCGACTTGGTCAAATACTGAACGTGGGTGTTTTGGAGTTCAAACGGTCATGTTGTTGATTAATAATTCGACTTGGTCAAATACTGAATGTGGGTGTTTGGAGTTCAAACGGTCATGGACTGAGTAGACGAACTGAAGTCCAAGTTTGTAGCTAGTTAGTTGTGGAGTGGACCTAGTTTCCAGTAGTGTTTTCTTTTATATATATAGCTGGTTGTATCCATCGTTTTAAGTGTCTCTCTTGAGTTTCCAATCAAATAAGACAACAGAAAACTTTCCCAACTTGTTCTTTATTTTTGCATCGTGTGTGTGGATCAATCTGCAGTTCTTGGTATGAATTCCCTGAAGGGAAACTAACAACCACAATAACATATGCACACGAAGCATTGGTCACAAAGACTAGTTTTTCGGGTGGTACAAACAAATATGCAAGAGTTTCCCTTTAATGGATCTCGACTATAAGAACGAATAGCAACTTTTAAATACCGAAACAAAGAGAGAAAAGATTATACTTGATGCATGGAAATCACGATTTAAATTTAAGTCCAAAATCACCTAACACACTATCAGCAATCAAGTAAACTATATGATGTAGTAGTAAAGCCTAAGCAAGTCAGATATCGACATATCGTCTCCATTGGGAACGGTAGAAATATTTTATAAAACTACATTATACTAATTAACCTAAATAAATGACTAAAAGAGGATTATATATATAAACTAATTACACTAAGAAACTAAAAAGGCGACCAATTATAAATTTAACTAGCTAAGCCACCCGTGTATCAACACGGAAATGATACTAAAATTTTTAATTTATATAGATTTAAAAAGTACTAACATGTTAAAGAAAATTAGAAAACATAGATGCCGCGTTTAAACCTGTAGATGCCGCGTTGACGTACAAACCAAGCAGGAAGGGTCTACAAAACGTGAAGTAAAGGAGAATGATTTATAATGTGTATAATTATTATACGTGTACTAATATATGTATACATCAGAGAATGATTGCATTAAAAGATATATTACCAAGGAATAGTTGTTCAAAACTCCGTCATTGAACTTTTTACAGAAATAACGTGGCAATCCAAAATGGAAAATCACTCGTTCAACTTCTTTAGGTTTAGTAGGTTCTTCAGATTTAGTCATTTTCCCCTGTTCATAAACAAATTAATACACATAAGGACGGAATTAAATAAATAATCGCGAGAATAGTTGATATATTGAACACCCTAATGTAATTTCTAGAAGGAACACCTACAAAACAGAACCACATTGAAAACAAAGGTAGTCAAAATAAAACAAATTGATTTTTTTCAAAAATCAGTATTTTCTAAATAGTCTTTTTTTTAGTTTAACCTAAGGCAATGTGTGCGTGGCTAAAAAATATTGACTTAGGGAATCAAAATATACAACTATACTATATACGATCTAGAGTAATAGAAAAAAAAGATTACAATAAAGATTACAATTTACAATATTAATATTAGAGTAGAGAATTGAAAAAAAGGGAAAGAGATCTCAAAGATCTTTTTCCTAAAATTACCGTTTGGTCCATTTATATCATAATCATGCCTTCTCCTCAATGATAGATTGGTCATCAAATCTAAATATTAACCATTCGGAGTCGTAATTTGGCGAAGAAGTCTTGGGGTATTACGACGTATTATTAAATAAAAAAAGGATGTTTTATAGAATCAATTTTTGCTATAAAATATTTAGACAGGGTACAGATATCTAAAGTTTCGCATTTTTGCTATAAAATATGTTGGACGTAAGTTTCGCATTAAGTAAGGAATATCCATTTCAAGGCCTATGAGAAACATGATACTTATTATACAGTATAGTGCCATACTTTCATAGAAATCAACAGCAAAATTCTGAAAGAAGAAGAAGGGTATTGATGGTGACCTTGATAAACCTGATGGACCGAGCACGAACCCCACCTGTGGTAAAATAAGAGAGCATAAAAATGATTTAAAACAGTGTAATACTAAAACATTATGCACATTGTAAGGTTTATCTTATGCAAACATACCGTCAAGCCAAGCTAGATTTTTACTACAATCACCTCACTGTTGAAACCATTGTAAGGTTTATCGTATGCATACATAATGCTTTATAGATTGAACTATAAAACTAAATGGAGCAAAAACTTCAGCTAAATGCCAATTGAAACACGCAAGTCTTAGCAAATAGGTATATTTGGTAATGTTTTGTATTGATTATGTTTGATATTCTGTACTGACAACAGTTAGGCTTCTTGTAACACAGGATTCAAATTAATTAGATTTGATTAGAGTTCTTTTCTTCACCTGTTGTAAAATTATTATCTAATTATTGTAACTGAGAAGTCAATTCTGCAAAGGGAGGCTGAATAGATTGCTCTCCAATGGGTTTGCGTGTGTATCCTTTTGGTCCAAAGATGAACAAACTGATGATGTCCAATCCTAACATTATCCAAAGCTGAAGGACTCATAAAGGTCTCTTCAATCTAAGAACATAAACTTTGCTACTTTGACTATTGACTTCAATCTCACAAGTATTGATAGAAAACAACAGGGTTAGATAACTATATATTTGGTTTAACTGTTTCATTGTTTGAAACATAATGATAATAAGCCTTAAAGAAGAATAATTTAAGCAGAAGTCAATAATAAAAATTCAACCAAGAATCAAAATGCTATGAAATGATGAATCATAAAGACGTAATGAATATCAAGTACAAAACAGAGAAAAAAATTCGAAGCTGCTAGTTTGCTAAGGACTTGCCGATTGTAGATGAATTGCCGATTGGTGCCACCGCCTCGAAAAATTGAAATTTACACTATGCGATGGTAGCACCGCCTCGAAAAAATCAAAATTTACACTACACAGTCAAAATTGGCTTGTGTCCTATACCACCGCCACCTAAAGTGCAGGTCCATCCCTACTAATTCTAGCACCTTGCTAGTTATTAAGTATAGTAAACTGAAACATAACCATATCAATCTTCTGTTTACAAAATCTATCATCTTGTGTTCACCATTTGAGACTCAAAGTACTCTTTCTGTGTGTGTGTGTGAAGATGTTGAAACAGAATCAAAGCCAGGAATCAAGCTCAGGTATCAGATAATAAAAATTGTCATAGATATTAACCACCACAAAAAACTAAGTTGTTGGTCCTTCTCTGGTATTTCTAATTCAATTTGGTGGTTCAGTTTTGATAACCTTACCAGTAGTCAGTAGAACATACATGAATTTTGTGAAGTTGATAAATGCTAATACTTTTTTTTGTAACAATGGCACACTGTTGTTTGAAGTTGCAATAACAAAATAAAAATGTAACCAACCGACCTCTCTTCTATTAGATGACACCAATTTTGTTAAAAGTTCGTTCCAAAAACTCATTTATTATGCAGATGAACATTCATCTTGATATCTTAATGAAATTTAAAGGGCAAAGCTTCATTGGGAAACAATGATGTTTTTCATAACATCATATAATGCAGATCACTACATTTTGTAATTTAATGGTTGAAGCTTTACGTATAGGTTAAACTTTGAGTCATTATGACCTTATAATGTGATCTTATAAGTGTGAAACCAAATTTCAAGAAACAATTTGAAGTTTCAAATTGCTTAATTCAAAAGATCAATATATTATTGACATGTCATCACTGCCTTAAGCTATTGTGTTTGTTTATGAGATTTTGGATTAATTGATTTATTTCATCATCACTTGAAGATTTCTTCATCTCAATTTATGTAACTGCTTTCTATATTTGATTAATTAATTTGGTTGAGTATGTTGAAATTTTCTTCACCATCACCATTTAACACCACCACCCACTGCTGTCAGCCACCACCAAACACCACCCTCAAAACCCAAACTTCAAGAAAGCGCACATACTTGAACACACATCAACACACACACACACACACTCAACACCCAAAGTTCCAAACCCACATCTCAAACACACACATCACTACCGCTTTCAAAAACACACACAGAGAACCAAACACACACATCACTACTGCTTTGAAACACACACAAAGACAACCAAACAAACATCAACACACGCTCAGTTAACACACACATATCAAGACAGTCGCAAACATACAAAGACAGATATCAACACAAAAATCTAAAAAACCAAACTGAAACACAATTACCTACCATAAGAATTAATAATTAAATTTACCTACAGACACCAGTGACAATCACCGAATTATCATGTCTATCCTAAGTATATACTAAAATAGAACATTAATACATTATCAGCAGTTCGTTACTAATTACGACATTTTCCCTAAACCTTATGTAGGAAAAACCAATATCCCAGTTAATATTCCAGTCAATACAGAAAACTATCATTGCAGCAGGAAAAAGCATAATCATCTTTCACATATGGTTATGTTCTTGTGTAATTCATTTTCAGATTCAATCGATATAATCCAAAAGAACACTATTTAAAAAAATAATTAATCATACGTAAAGATACTTGGTACTTACTTGGGTGATTGTAATACAAAATATAGAATGAATTCGCTGTCTTCCTTCCCTAATCCTTGATGTCGACGCAACACAGACCCCAAAAAGAAACTTCCGCTTTTGATATGATACAGTGAAGTCGGAAATAGGTGAATCGTAGAAGAAAGCTGCGGAAGAAGAGAGATAGGTCGGAGATAGGGGATTCGTAGAAGAAGCCTGCGGAAGTCGACTGTCTTCCTTCCCTAATCCTTGAAGTCGACGCAACACAGATTCGTAGAAGAAGCTTGCGGAAGTCGACGATGGGGTAGTTCGTTAAAGTGGGAAGGCCGTAAACCCTAAAGGAGAAGAATAATTTGCGTAGTCGGCTGGAAGTCGATGATGGGAGTAGTCGGCAAAAGGATTTTGGGGCTTAAGGATTTTGGGGGATTATGACGTAAGCAAACGATTTTTCTTAATTTTTTTTTTAAAACCTAAGGATATGATTGGTGGAGACATTTTAGGAATAGGGAAAAACCCTTTTCTTTTAATAAGTATTAGAGATGAGCAAAAGAACAATAGAATATAAAGAAAATTGACTATGAACAGTATCGAAGAATTTTGTCTCATAGAGTGGAATCCACTTAGGCTTGATTTATTATGAAACATAAATTATTGAGGTTATAATTCTAATGGGTAATCTAACTCATCTTACGAATTGTCAGATTAAATATTAATTAAACTAAGGTAAAAAAAATCTCTTCCTAAACCCGTCTAACCAATTATACCTTGTTTACATTCCAAAAGTAGGCTAATCTCCCGAATTTCCCTTTAACATACTAACTTCCTTTTGATCTGTTAACACTAACTTAATACTTAAGTTATCAATTAATTACTCCTAAATATTATCCCTAGTGTTTATCTAGTAATCTAATAACTAATTACTAATATAGATAGTATGCATAATTAACTCCCATTAAAAACACATAACACTCCATTGAATAATTAAATACTAGTAAAGTATTAAACAAGTGGATCTTTAACTTGATGTAACTTACAAGAATCAAACACATAATTCACGTATCAATATATAGAAATTCACGAGTTTCATTTAATCTAGGTAAAACAGGAGCCCTAAGTCATAGACAAGCTATAAAACAAAAATATACAAAGAAAAACCAAGTTATAAATAATTATACACATATGATAAACAAACCGAGTTTATCCGTAGAAGTTGTGGTCTCCCTCTTCTAATACTCGTTCATTGATTGCTCCCCCGATCTGATTTAAAATTTCATCGCTACTTCTCTTGTCGCTAAATAAAGTTGCCGCTGTTTTATGTTTATTAAAGTGATTGATGAATTAACAAGGATGTCACTGCCCGCCCGTTGTGTCGGGTGGTAGAATATTATTGCACACATGTATCATTTAAAATAATAGGTGTTTTAATTATTTAATTATTTTATTTATTTAAAAGATATACGTGTATAACAACACCTAACCAAGATGTTATTGACAACATATATCATTGATCTTTTATATAACTATAAAAAACTTGAAAACCCCCATTTAGATAGATTATAATATCTAAATATAAATAAAAGACAAATTTGAAACATTGGTTTTACTAAAATGAAATCTAAGTCACTAATGCAAATTGAAAATTCAATTTGATTTTGACTTTTAGAAATGAAAATTTTAATTTGAATCAAAATTATTATAAATAATTCATATATACCTACTTATATATATATATATATATATATATATATATATATATATATATATATATATATATATAGGGGGGGGTTCATGCGAGAACCGTTGCTAGTGCGAGAACCGCGAGAACCAATCTCGGACGTTCCTTATATATGGGAAGTTTAATGGATGGTGAGCGTGGAGGGATAGAGTGTGGCAGGGTGCATGTGAGGAATTCATGGGTGGGCAATGACATTGAAAGAGGGTGAGTTGGACGGCTCAGATTGGTTCTCGCGGTTCTCGCACTAAGAATGGTTCTCGAATGAACTTTTTCCTATATATATATGGGTAAGGATCAACATAGCCACTAGCTTAAACAAAGCCCTCAAAGTGCTAATCTTGGCCACTCATTTAAAAGGGTAAAATAGGAATTGCAATTTCTTATAAACCCACGTGCCCTTTCTTCAACCATCTCAAAAGTTCCTTTTTTAATATTTTTTAACAC